>CM046955.1:112545757-122545757 GCA_025698515.1 Gossypium sturtianum
CAAATACTTCGTTCCAGTTACGTATTACTGGAAAATCTTGATATAGGGTAGTTAAAAGAATGGTGATAATAAATAAAAAAGGGTTTTGGGTTTTAAATTACTGAGTAAGTCAATAAATAGTTGTTAGGATTAAACGGGTTAACTAGGTTAATTTGTAAAGGTAGGCTTTTAATGGAATAAGTGGGAGTAGATCCCAGGTGCCTCTTTATCATCTCTATGTATCAAATCAAAAATGTGGTCTCGACATGTATAATCGATGCAAGTTCTAGAATAACAACTGTTGACATACTCATAATCACTAAAGTGAGCAAGAAAAAGAATATATGCCTATAAGGCCCAAAACTCACAAAAATTATGTGGTATTTTGATGTCAACCTGTAATTTAAACTTCAAAGTAATATTTAAACATACCGGATAACCTAGAAAATTTTTAATTTCAAAAATAGACTTATCACGCTTGATTCTCTAAACATTCTTCAAATTCTAATTATCAATGCACAATTATTAATGACTTAATCTAAAACATATCAATAAAAATCATGAAAAATTACTTCCAAATTCATCCTAATTGTAATATGAGTAATTTACTTTCAAACAAGACTAAATTCAGTGGATTTGAGAATAATGCAAAATGTTTGTGCCTTAATTTAATTGAGCATAACGGTGTTGGGCACCTTTTAGGTTGTTCAATTCCACACTTTCTAAGATGTACATTGCCCTCAATGTACAAAGATAGATAATATCATTATAAAATCATAATATATGGAAAAGAAGTGAACCCCTAAATTTCTGATGGCCTGAAAGGAGATTGTGTCTTTGGTGGTGGTGATGGGGTCACTGGATTTACGAACCTGTATGATGAAGAAATTGGGAGTCTCGCAGCAGGATTAGTCAAGAAATCTGGAAAGAAACCTTAATAATATACTAATAATATAATTAAAGACAAGAAAGATAAAGAAGGAGACTAAGTTAGCTAGAAAATAACCAAATTTAAAAGATAAAGGGCCTAAGAATCCTATGGTGTATGGTCTTATAGTGGGTGTGACTTTGAAGGTGACTGAGTTGTTGGTGATGGTGGAAGGGCAAGATTCCCTGCCAAAACTAACCTAAAAAAAAAGAAACTAAAAACAAAATAAACTAAATTAAGTAGAAGAGATGCAAAGATAAAGAAAATAAAGGAGAAGATAAAAATAAAAGAATGGTGATAATTGGTCTCAGCACTTTGGCTTGTTGTTTGGATGAAGTCGCCAAGATGAATCAGTGAATTGGTTCTTGAGGAGATTGGCCTTTACGCTTCTTTGCCATGGATATGATTTTGTTGTAGCTCAAGATTCGAGGGATTTATTAGGGAAAAGGGAAAAGAAAAACAAAAGTGGGAGAAAAGAAAGAAAGGTAAGAAGAAGAAGCAGTAGGCGAGAGGCGCATGTATTTAAATAGAACTCAAGTCCGAAATTTACTACTACCAGGTTGAGGGTGTGTTATTCACACTACGCACGCACGTCGTGTCACGTGGTGTGTTGATTCTATGTTTGTTTTGAGTCACTCATGGTTGGAAGACACGCTGTGCTGTTCTACCCGCGGTGAAAGTCGCAAGAGTTTCACACTGCTATAAAGTATTTCGCATGCCCTTTATCGCGCCCGTGGTGGTTGATCCGACGTCGGTAAGTGGTTGGAGATTCGATTCACATGGCCTCTGCTATATGTTAAACTGATTCTTATGGTTCACCGTGCCACCACTGGTGTCCGAATTTGCACCGCATTAGTTTTATAACCAAGTAAGTGTTCGAAGAAAAGAAGAAAGAAAACAAATTCGCGAAGCAAAATGTGAGAATAAATTATGTTGAATTGCTCGGTTGCTCCTCAGTAGAGCTTAGCTTATAGTCTTAAGCCAGACTCTCCTCTCATTTGTATCATTGTGGTTGTTCGAGAGTCGCAGAGTCCTTCCTCATGCTATCATTCTTGTCGTAAGAGAAAATTAAGTCGAGATGTGTTTATAGTAGTAGCACTAAAATATAGGATTACTTACCTCATTACTGTAGAGAAAAACACTCGGGTTTACCCTGTAAAAGAAGTGTTTCTCTCTTTGTTTAAAGTAGAATTAGGAGGAGATATTAGAGAATGCGCCTCAATGCGATCCAATATTATCTGTCTCTATTTGAAGGTTTGTTGTCTTGATAGCTCTTTAGGGCTCCTTGGTTTTTTATCTTGTGTGGTTCTTACGTTCTAGCCGTCACTGTATCCTCAAGTTCTCCTTGAAGTGTCTTCCACTCGTTTATCATCAACCAGATCTCGATCTTCGCGAGTTATTTCTTTGTTGGCATAGGGTTTGGATCGTTCAGCTGTATCTTTTTTGGTGGTAGTCTCTGAAATAAGGAGTTGTCGAATGAATTTATTAGTAAATTCACGTTTCCTCACCTTGATTGATTTCTCGATGTTCTAGCTTAATCGAGCCTCATGAGTGTTGTCTGACTACCCTCATAAACTATGGGTTCTCTCAAGATCAACATCAATTTTATTCTCAGCCGCTAAAATGGTCTTCCTAAGATTAGAGATCACCTGGTCTCTCATCCATGCCCACACAACAGTCTTACCTGGGAAAAGGAATATGTTGATTTTCTAAGAACATCTTCGATAATACCCTAGAATTCTATTTCTATCTGTAATCAATGCTCATCCTAGTTTGTTTGGCTTCTAATTCAATTGTTTAAGCAATTTATAAGGCATGACATTTGTAGTTGCCCCTCTTATCGACTAACGCATTATCAACAGCGCTTGTCTACCAATTAAACATGGAATTGTAAACCCTCGGATCTTTTAGCACGGTGATGGTATTTTTCTGGGGAGAATCATTTGAGCACTTTGCGTTAAGTTCCACATGACCACCTAAATCCAATCTCCGTTAGTTTCTCGTAAGTTTTAAAAATTTCTAGAATGGAATCGCGAAAGAGCTTGAGTAATGGTAAGTTAATATGTAATTTCTTAAAAGTTTAAGAAACTTGCAGGCAGACTGCTCTCGGTGTCTCTTCTAATGCCTCGAGGTAGGTGTGCACTTAGTACTCCTTGACAATGCGTTTGGCCTCTTGTGTTACCAACTTACTACCCTGTTTCCTTGTGTTGACCTGGTAGGTTCATTTCTCTTAGCTTTCTTGAGTTGTTATGGCTCGATGCAAGCTCCTTTTGGATTAATTCCTCGTGGTATTATTACTCGGTACGCCCGATGTTAGGATAGTCAACTACAATTTCCGCAGTAGTAGGTAATTTCTGACCAGGTGCCTTTATGAAGTCTCAACAGTTCGTCGTTTTTGATCATGTTTAGTCATTCTTGGTTTGAAGCGCAGCGGATGCTATGAATTTGTTCAAAAGTCTTCAAAAGATTTGCTTCTTTCACATGTGATGGGCTGATTTTGGAAATTTTGGAGATTGTGTCTTTGATTTTTGGATTTCCTTGTCCTCCCCACTTAAAAATTTGGGTGGTTCCTCTCAACTGATTATACTCATATTACTATACGAGTTTATTATTAGATCACAGAGGGTGTACCTATATAACAGTTCATTTCAAGTCTTTCTATGCGGCTGGTAGAGGTGGGTGCACGGGATCTTCACCAGGATCTATGGTGCCGATCGCGATATTTGGATGTCCAAGATGCGAAGAACACAAATCATCAATCTTCTTGAGTAATCACCTCTGATTTGATAGCATAGTTCTTCGCGTCGAGGTTATGTAAACTCCATTTTGCTTTAGTTGGCCTTGTTCTTGTAACTTGCCACTGAGCAATTTATTCGACATTCTTCAGTAAACTCGTAGGTCTGCCTCTGAGTTCATTATTCAGGTCTCCGCCGTGGTATTGATTTCCATTGGTGCTCGTTGAGGGGTTCACACAATTGCCATGGTTTGACTGGAGGCCACAATGGCAAGCCATGGTGTGGACCCTTCTCCAAAGAAGATTCTATATTCTCTCCACATGCCATTATAATGTCTTTAAATCCATACGCACAAGGAAGAATATATCATTCGCATCGCAGCCATTTGCAATGGGGAAATATTTTAATAAAAGAATTCGGTCATCTGTTCTACGAGTGGTCTTCCTCGTGTGGTTTAATCGCTTCACTATTGCTTTATTCTTTGTGAAAGGGATAGCACCGGCCGAGGGCATCATCAAAAAAGCAGCCATTTATTTCATGTAATACACGAGAACTCTAGAAATTAGCTATATGGTCGTTTGGATCTTAGATCACATAAATACCATTGAACAAGTTGAATCACATTCAGACAAGGTGGTGACTTTAATTCAAATTTATTAGCACTATAAGCGAGCCTAACAATACTAGATTAGAAGCCTGTTTAAATGAGGCTTAGTAAATCAAAACATAAATGAGCGAGGAACATTACTATTTTCTCCACATCTTATGGTGGGAAAATTATTTAAGTCCATCCCGATGGGATTGATCCTGCCTTTCGCTCTCCTTGGTAATTGAATACGCCTAATAATTACCTTCGATTTCTTCATGTAGCTTGATATCACTGATCATGTCCCAAAAAGTGCCCTCTCGGGTTCCTTCTAGTCATAAACTAAATTTATAGAGAAAAGAAAAAGAATTTAGCAAATAAAAAACTAAAAATAAAATAAGCGAAAAAGAAAAATAAATAAAAAAATAATAGCTAAAGTAATAAAATGGCGTTCTTAATATTTTTGGTTCTCGGCTTGGCAATGCCAAAAAGCAGTAGCCATAAATCAGAGTTTTGTAATTTATAAAAAGAAGTGTCGCAAATCACGAAACCAACTCTGGCTAATATTGAGCAAGTACCTAGCAGTAGTATAGTTTGTGGGCCAAGACCGGATGCTCCGAGACCCAAGGAACTGCAAAAATTACTAATCACTAACTTTTTTATTATTTAACCTGGTAAATAAGTAGTGAAGTTTGTTAATCTAAATTAATTACTAGCTACTGTAAACTGTAGGAACTCTAAGACAAGAAGAATGAATTTGAAATAACCGAAGAACAAATTGATTTGAAGATATCTAAAGGAAAGAATCCACCTAGACTTCACTTGTTATCTAACCTTGAACTCAATGGTATTTATTTACTTAAAAAGCTTTGTCGCGGAGACTCCCTAATGTATATTAAGCCCTCTCTCCGAGCGAATAACGTCTAACCTTAGGTTAATTAGTATGGAACTCTGTTTCTCTTATAATAAATAACCCCCTAGAATAGTGATGGATGTCGTCTGTGATTCATGTGGGTTTCACCTGGAACGGGCAAAACTCTAGGTACACGTCCTATCTTGCAAGCGTGCGATCCAACAATTATGTTGATCTTACCTTTTAGTGCAGTCTATTCATTCCTCCTCCACCTAAAGCGCATTAGATTTGGATTAAGTTCACACAATTAAGAACAAACTAAGTTATGTTATATAATTCAAATAATCAGTAACAGATTCATCATAGAGTATTCCATTGAATTGTCAAGAAGGAGTTTGATTGTAAATATAAACGTATTGCATAAGCAAAACAAACAAAATCCCCTAAAACCCCCGCAAGGGCTTAATCAGAAGGGCAGTCCTCACTGTCTGGGAAAGAGAGGCTGGCTTGAGATGGACATGTTGGCTTTATCTCACAGTGAACTCTCAATCGCTCGCGGCCAAAGTACGCGCCCCAGGCGATGACACAGGCTCTCCCCCTTTTAGGTCATACTTTAGGTATTTATAGGCTTTGAAATCGTTTTCTCTGCTATCCTTCGACCATCTGCTCTCTCTCCTGGCAGAGGCGGCACAGCCATAGCTGCAAGTGCAGTCGTCATTGCAGTAGTGGTGTTGATTCTTAATGAGACAGGCGTGTGTAACCGTTGGTAGGTGGTTCGGAGATCTTAAGGCGAGGCGGTGTGGAGTTTTAAAGTCAGTGTTTTATTCCCGCTCTTAGCCCCATTGTCCCATTTAAGCCCGCCAGCGTTTCTGTGTTCTTTTCATCCTGCAATTGCTTTCTGAGTATAAGACATGAAAAAAGACGAAGAGCACCTCTTTACATGTAAATCAAGGATAATTCACCCAGACATACTAAATGTGAGGCCTAAATATGTTTAATATTTCTGCTTTATGGGAGGATTTTTGAATTATTTGAATAGGAAAATAACTTTATATCAATAGTCCCTCTCGAGATATCTAAATACATGTTTGAACATTCATTCCAATGTTTAAAAGAGAACCTTCAGACTTAAGCAATGCTTTACAATCTAAACATGTCATTTATGTATTGTGTTGCCAGACATCAATACCTGCCCAGTACTTAAATACGTACTTAGGACCAGAATGTTCTTCTACATCCTACAAGGATAGTGAGTGATCCTTATTGTCTATCTAACGATCGCATGAATGTAATAGTGTACTTTATCAATGTAAATTTCTTTAATATCTTTTCCATATAAGTTGATCGATGAATATAATTCCATCTTTAAATTCTTGATGAAGAAAGTCACACAACTTTGTTTCAAGATCTTTCATATCAAAATTCTTTTCTTAAGAAACAATTTAATGTATTTTAAGATTCTTGGAGTTCCAATAATATTTGGATCATCAACGTAAATAGCATTTTATGCAAACATCCAAACTCTTTTTATAGACATGGACACAATCGACATGGTAACCTTCTTTAACAAGTATTCATTAAACGATTGTACCAAGGTTACACATCAGTTTGTTTTAATGCATATAAACTTCTTTTCTTTAATTTTGATGAGGTAATTTTTCTAAGGAAATCCTTATATCCTCTGATAAAATTTAAATCCCTTGAGTGATTTTCATAAATTTCTACTATCCGTGTACCATACAAATGAGTGTAACAACATCCATTGGAGCGCATGTAATAGAGTTTTCCAATGCAAGCGAAAGATAGTCTAAATGTGATTGCATCCACCACAGGGAATATGTCTCTTCACCAGACCAATGCTGCCTTCGAAACTCGTTTCTACAGTACTTCTCTATATCTTATGACTTCATTTTTTCATATTGCGTATTTTGCAATAAATACCCATTTATATCCCTATCGTTATGACCCTAGTGTTTGGACTGACAAACCAAAACCTCCGTTTAGAAAAGTAGTTTTAGTACCATTGGATTGTATCTTTCCCATTTTGGCGACTTTTCTATTCTTACATTCCTCATAGATTTGAGCTCGATCATTATTTTCTTTTTCGCTTAATAGCACTTAACATTATATGAAAAATGTTGGCTCAACTATATTTTAGATTCCATCTTCCAGTAACATAATCATCGAGATCTCTTCGTTAGTTATCATCATTTTCTGGCAATGCAAGATCATACAGGGTTTTATGATTATGATTAGTTATATCTTTGTACTGTATGTTCTGTGCATAATATAATCATTCTTTATTATTTGTTCTTTCCTTAAAGATTTTATCTTTAGGACCAACCAGTCTTTCCACGCTCTTCAAGCATGGATTACTCTTCTTTTGCACTTTCAGCTTTTGCTCTCATTGGGATATCAATTTCCAGATGGAGCATTTTCTACCGGTATGTAGAGATGAGATTATCTCTCAGGTCGATAAATGATTAACATGAGTTGATTGGCAATGTAAGGATCCTTTTGAACTTTTGTCTATATTGACTTTGTCTGAGATCTAGTAGGATAATGATGATCCATTCCATATAATTCCTTTTACTGACTGTATATATTTTCCCTAATGTTGAGAATATTGTTTCATTAAAGGAATGATCAAATAAATAGTGCAGTAATAAATAAATCTCCGATGGTCTGAACATATTAGCAATTATAGAAGCGGAATTCCTGTAACATATATTCAACCTTCGGGACCCATATCACCATTTTCATCAGGGGCCAATTGGACATATACTGCCACATCTGTAAATTCTAAGATATGGAATATTTCCTCTGACCAAAGAAGCCAATTGCAATAGGGAACTATTTGTATAATCTGCAGCCCATATCGCATAAGTAGCTTGGCATACAAACAGCATATCCCAAGCTGCTAACGAGAGGCTAGTTGGTTCTTCATAAGCAATGGCTCAGCGTGTTGGCTATCAACTTGATTCGGCTTGGGAACTGTTTTGTGTAGACACGAGACTCGGGAATGGGATCATAACTTTTATCCTAATTGACATGCACAATCATTGAAAGCTTATGTAAAACGTACAGCATTATCAGGCGGATAGTTTTTAATCTGATAACACGAAGTATCAGGTCTTTAACAATTGTTCGATAGTTAGAACCGCATTCTACGCCAGCGTTGCGGGGTTGCGAAATGACAAAACATACATGTGACCACATCTACTGTATGCATCTATCAATGCCATAAAATATCTAAATGATCAATAGTGTAGAGGAATAACCTCCTCACATATATCACCTTGAATCACGTGCTTAAAATCACGAGGAGGACGGATAAAATGATATGGTTACACATTTAGGGCCAGCATGTTGCTCTTTGGACATCTCATCAACATATTTATGTGTAATTGGTCGCAATTTAATCCCTTCTTTTCATATTTATCAGTGAGCAAATGAGAAGAGATACCAAAACCACGACGGGCTTAAGAAACGATAAATGGCCATGGGCTAAGATAAGTAGGCCACTGGAACAGATCCTGTGCCGGTCATTGCGCGGCCAAAAGATCCTTTAAACCATCACCCGGACCATGACTTCACACTACCTGCGTTCACAAAGAGATCGGTAACAGCCACCTCGCCACGATCCACGGGTGCAGCCATGGCGTGTGTCCATTGAAGAGCAATTTCCCTGGTTGGATGTTTTTGCGGCAAAAGAACACCTTTCAGTTCACTAAACCCCCGATTAAGGATCGTGACCAGTCTACCACAGATGGCAGGCCCGAGCCAGCGCCACATCTAGCCTATATAAGCCTGGGGCAAATTAATGGGGGTTTCGAACTCATCTAGGAGCAAGCCGCCGTCTAAATCTGTGGGCGCTGCTGAGCAGTAGAAGAAGTGCGGTTGTGAGTTCCTAGTGGGATGTCCAGTTGATACATCTCCAGTAAGAAAAATTTCAAACAGAGAAACACTTCTCTCTTTAATTTCCCCTTTCTTGAGGGTTTAAGGGATTTCTTATGTTTGGTTTTATCTTTTTCTCTGAAGATGTTTTTCTTTACAGGATCCAACCCTCTGGATGCACCAAGTGAGAAGGGATATTAGGCAAGATCTTATTTATTTTTTGAATTAGTAGATTAAATACTAATTGTTTAATTATGTGAGCTTAACCGTTACAATGTGGCAGGTGGAGGAATTAGAACGGTAGATCAGCATAATTGTTGGAGTTGATAAGCTGGCGAGATTTTTGCGGATGTGGTAAGGTGACTCATTACTGGAGTCCTGCGCACGATTTGATGATTTCTTCTGTGGGGTTATAAGAAGCGAGGTTCAATTAATTAACCTAGGGTTGGAGGCAGCGTTCATTTCTAGAGGTTTTAATATGTTAAAAGTTTCGACGGATCAAACTAAGTAACAAATGCATTGATTCGTGGTGTTAGATAACAAGCTTCAAGAAGTTCTGGGTGGTGGATTCTTCACCAGGGGTATAAGCCTAAAGTATGAGAGTTTTCCAAGATTATTTTCAAATTCCATCTTTCTTGTCTTGTAGTTCTTTGGATTTTAGTGATCGATCAACAGATGACACACAAACAATCTTCATTTTCTATTTAGGCTAAATAATAAAGAAAGTTAGTATGCTAGTACTTTTTACTCTGTTACGATGTCCTGGGTTTTTTGCTTTAAGCTATCTTAATTCATTGTTCGATGTGCAATTTCTCTTTAATCGCTGTCGAAAGGTTTCAGAGGTTTGATCATTCTTTATAAATTTTAAAACGGTCACATAACTTTATCAGGATTTCTTTAGCGTAGGAACTAAAATATTAAAGCAAGCTTTCTACATTTTATTATTACTAGCCATTCTTTATTTTACAATTTTAATATTAATATTATTATTTTACTTGCTGCTATCTTTTCTCATTTTGCTTTGTGAATGTTTTAGTCTATAGAAGATGCCCGAATAATTAATGGTATGTTTATAAAGACACCTATCTTCGAGCGACCATGTCTTCCAACCTCACAGGTAGGGTTATCGCTAATAGGAATAATGAATAAAATTTGATGGTTGAATAGTCTGCCCAATTAAAGAATAAATATGATTGAATTTAGGGCGCGTAGGCGGGTGCCAGGTACCTTTACATGGCATGGAAGCTTGGAGCAAGCGAGAAGCCTCAGCCCCTGTAACTATTCACAGCCACAAAATAATTTTATGATACTTAATTTATAATATATAGGTTATATAATCAATTTCAATGCGTCAGGGATGATCAAAAGAAGTCGGAACTTCCTTCAAACTCCTTCAACAACTAACAAGTGGGAGAAGAGAGTCTACCTTGACAGACGCCTCGAAGCCGACTTGAAAACTCAAAGCCATAGCGGCCTTAACGAGGATAGCCTCCTCTAAAAATGGGAGACAACACTTAATGAACAACAAGCAGGATCGGGATCGAGCAGTCGGAACTTAATATAGTCGGTGAGGAGCAATGGTCGGCTTATACATATATTTGTGATAGGCTGTAACTTACCACGGAAAGGAAGCACATCCAACTTGAAACTAGCTCTGTGACAGAGCATCAAACGTTCACGATGAAGTGGTGACGGAAGTAGTAGGCAGAGATAAATCGAACCAATAATCAAGGCAATAACTTTGGGTGATAGTAGTAGTGAGTTATGCTGACGTTGTATGTATGCAAACACAATGAAGGAAACGCAAGCCATGTTGCCTTATGCCGAGCATGCACAGTCTACACGGAGAGGAGTCGTAGTAGAACTCCGCCAGTAGCGATCAGCAATTACCTTCTTTGAATCATGGATTTCGGCAAGGACGCAAGGTAAATAAAAAGTGACAGACGTGAATTCTTGTATTAGTAACCATTTAGTTCAACCTGCTACTTACGGGAAGGCACCAAATCACCTAATCACCTAGCTATCTTTAGCACCTCATTACAACACAAATCAATTCGCGAAGGGTGGCTTCTGTGAGGTTAATAAAAGACTGAACAGTGTGGAAACACACACTTAAAAGAAAATCCAGGAGCCTGCCGAGTGTTGGCTGAGAAACCAGAACGGACGCCGATAGCCGAGAACAACAAATCAACTAAATAGATCAGTGTATTTATTTGAATAGTGAAGACTCGAATTAATTGGTCCTCAGACAAAACAAAAGAAATCACTGGTGCCAATAATGTAATTGTCCCGATGATCTCTACACGAGTGGCAACTAAATTCAACACTCTTGGGAGTAAACATTTATCGACTTTAAACCTGACTTTATCAAGCAAGCGAGTCGTTCATAGAAGTTTTCCACCTCCTCAAACCACCATGACGTACAAGGAACGGTGGCAGGTAAAAGACTATAACATAAACTGCAGCAGTAACTCTCGGGAAGCAGCAGAGCACTAACGTGTTAATTTTGTTTTTTTAATTCTTCTACTTATTTTTCCTTTTAACCATAACCATCGCTGGACCACGGCCTTACTTTACACCTTACGGCCGGCGTGCCGCCCAGAAAGTGGCACTAAGGACATAATACAAGCTGGGCGCCAGTAGTCCATAAATCTCTATTGAGCCTTCCTTCTTTTCTCCTTTCTTCTTGAGTGGGCTTGTCTTTTCTTCTTCTATTTCCATTGTTACTTTTATTCTTATATTGTTCCTCTATATCTCTATTTATTTTCTTTATTTTCTCTTATTGCTCTTACTTTAGTAGTGATGCCACAGGGGAGTGGACAGATGCAATAAAACGGGCCGCTAGCTGATTCAAATTCCATGAACAATCTGCCCTCCATGTTTACCCTCAAATCTGTCGTTTCTTTTCATGCTTCTCAACTTAAAAATTCAATTCAAGTCACCTCTCCTATCTGATTTCTCTCATACATTGCCATTATCTATCTTTGTGCATTTGAGGGCAATGTGCATCTTGAAGATAATGAGGGTAGAGGGTATAACTATAGTATTGTTGAAAATCACGAATGAATTATACCTATATAAGTTTACACATGTAATCATTATGTTGGATGATCCGCAGTGATTTATGGTTACATCGATATGTTTGAATGTAATCAAGGTATCTCAGTGTAATCAATAATTGATTAGATGAGGAGATCCGCAGTATGATGATCTATTTATGACGGATTAAATTACTAATGATAATAAAACATTCACATGAGTGATATTTTATGAGTTGATATCCAAAAATGCATAATGAATTCAGGGAGTTTCTTGACAACTATGTACGCATATTCTTTTTCTGCTCCTTTTATTGATTAGTAGCCATGTCAAAGCGAGTTGTTCTAGAACTTGCATCGACATATTGCGTTTCCCATACACTGGATTTACTGCTGTGAGATGATTAAAGCTGCCTGTGAGTTTAACCCACTAACTCCCATAAAAGCACTTCATGCATTAACACAGTAGACCCTTTTAATCTATGTTACCACTTTTTTATTATTTATAGCCAAAAAATTAGCAGAGAGAAACCATTGCTTTGTATCTATCTTCCTTTCTTAGTTACACGTCGATTTGATTTTACTTTCATTAAGTCCTAACATATTCTCTTTTTATGGTTTATTAAATTTCTCCTTCTATTTATGTATTTATACTTATCTCTAAAAAAGCTGTGAGTCTCATATTAGTTATATGGTCATGCATTGCATGTATCATTTTAGAATTCGAGTTGAAAGAGACTATTAATATTAGATTTTTCACTGATGTACTTATTATTGTTAGTTCATTGGTTCTAGTTAGGTAATTTGTCGAATCTTAGAAACTAGTTTCTTCTACAGATCCACCCTTTATTCATGACTCCAACTCCAATCCTGCAATAGTCGAATTACAACGTAACAGACAAGCACGGTGTGTTATCCCATATTTGATGTTTGACTTTCATAGGCCCAAGGGGATTAACCCTCTCATGCCTATCACTTTAATTTCTCAATTACAACCCTTAATACTTTTGGTAGTCGGAGTAGATCTTTAGTGGATATCTTTTATAGTAGAGATCATATGGAATTTGCATGAACCGCTGCACTATTAGGATGTGAAACATCACTAGCGTTTGTTGCGTGCCTTAAAATGCATAAATTGACATTCGAATCATGACTCACTCTGAGCCACTATCCGCCATGCATAAGCCACGTAGTTCATTTTTGAAACACTCATCGATGGCTCAATAAGCGAACTAGAAGGGTTAAATACGTTAAATTAAGTAGCTGAAATTTGTGAGGGCCAGCAAGATAATAAAAGAAATTGTCTGCATTAAGGTTACCACATTTTAGGTACATTATTATGCTTTTGATAGATATCCATATATTTCTATATACTTGGTAGTGCTCTAATCCTCTTTCAACCATATACTCATTGTGCACGATAAAAGAAATACAAGAGCAGACCCAAGCAGGGACAAATGGGCTTACGAATGGAAACTGAGTTGGACTAAGACGGTTTTCTTCATAGATCTCTACGAACACTACACCGGAACCCATTTAACGAGCATACACTCGTGCAAGAAAGTGGGGCAAAGAACTTGTACGATCACTGCAGTGGCCCATTGTCCACGCCCGGAAGAACAATACTTAATGAGTTAGATGTAGGCAGACACCCTAAGTCGTTAAACCCCCACTAGTGGAATTGAATCCAAATTAGATACTCTTGGAAGAAGTAGTAACACATCTCAGCATATAAGGTAATCCCAGATTTAAGGATACTGCGCTATCACGTAATGGATGGAGTTGTTTTGAGGGCCGCCTTTTCGTTGGGGTGCCGGTGGGGGTGAAAACATAGTGGAACTCTCTGAAAGATTTGGTGACTCATGGATGGATTTGAAAACTGCTCAGAAGTATATATTAAAAAAGCGTAGTTGATTTTCATTTAGCATTCACAGTTCTCATTATGGTCTTTATTTTTTGAAACCTTCTACGACACCAGTAAATACTCATTTTGGTTTTTGAAATCGTTTGAGTTTAATCTATAAAGCATAGTGGACAGGAATGGCGTTTACAACATTGGCGCTATCGCTGTTATTATCTTGCCACTTTATTAAGTACCTCATACCCAAATGCTCATTATACAAAGTTGAGAATTCATCTCATATACCACCATCAAACATAATTTGTGCTTTATGTAAAATCAAGTTAAAACTCGAGATAAAAATGATATGTTTCAGTAATTTTAAAGGGAATGATGCTGCAGACTTTATTAAAAAGCACAGCATGCTGTCCAGGAACAATCATCCCGCTCAAGAAAATCAAATACTCCGGAATGGAATGTCAAAGGAGCAGTTGGAGCTCAAAGATTGTGTCGCACCAGAGTAGAAACAACATGTAACATCAAGCACTTAGTGAATATAGATTAGTGTAATCTCCTAACTATCGGTGATTCGCTCTTCTTACGCTCCCTGTGGTGTTCCAAAACCAGTGAGTATGAATGCCCGTTTGGTACATTAGCTGCCACACATATTTTATCAAAAACATCGGTGTCCCAAAAGATGTTGCCTACAATCAGGCTGTTATACAGCACTCATCGGGACGTAGGGCCGAACAAGTGTGATACCTAACAATCACCAGGCAACATCCCATATTCCATGCAAAGGCACCCCACTAGTAAGCCAAGCCCGCGATCTGCTGTGGATGCCGTGAGGTGCTTCCACTGGTGTCTCTAGGCAAACGGTGCTAATAAGCGCATCTTTATTGTGGCTGGAAGCCACGATATGTCCGAATTACTGAGCACCTGGAATTGGCCCGATATTAGCGACTGACAGACGATCTCAGATCAGGCGACACTGCAAGGGGACGAAGATAGAGGTGCTCCTGCAGCATTGGTCGAACTTGCACACCACAAGTAATTTGTGGCGGTGCAGCGATGACCGTAGTCAAGTGCGTACTACTAAACCTCTGGTGCTCGCGCTCGTCGCACTGGAAAAATATCAGGCCTCCATCATCACTCCAAGCCATACGCGCCTACGGGCGTAATCACGCATATCACTAGTCATGCATATCATACTGGGCCATATATAAATGTTTCTTTATAAGATATCAGTGACTGGTAATGCTAGGATGCTGGTAATTCATACCCAGCCCAAACACATTTTTACTCTGGACTCGTATATATACATTCCTAAGCTGGCGTTGGGTTGGGTATAATCCATCATCTGGGGGCCATTTTTATGAATAAGTAGCGGTTTTTAGGGTTAATATCCCTAAGTACTAGTGGGGTTAATTTACACACTGCCGTTACGTCAGCGATCGGCAGCTATTCAACTGTGAGCATATCAGCGTTCACTCCTACGACGCGCAGTGGGTGTGCCAATCATACGATGAAGCCATCGTATTAAACGAAAAGTGTAAATATATCCATCACATCCGGAATGACTTGTTTCGTAGCAAATCAACTATTATTAACTACACACTCTCCATGTTATGTGTTAACCATTAATCACCAACCCAGCCAACAAGATAAAAGAGAATCAATAGGGCGCACGATTTCACTCCAAATGGTTAACCAGCGGCGAGAAGGTTCACTGGATTATAGTATGAACAGGTAGAATGACCTATATTGAAATGGTTAAACTAGTGATTAATTCCACGCCGAGAGCCACATTGGCGGCTGGCTCTAGTTAATTAAATCTACGCTTCCAGATGAAACACAGAGAGAGAGGGAGAATGGCCCATGGCTCTAAAGCTTTACCTACTTGTCGTCAAACAACTGGGACTTGACAACGCTTTCAAGTTCGGCGAAGCCAGATGAGCACCCATACTTCAGGGAGAGAGGAGGAAATCTTGGCTAACACACTGCGGAAGGCAGAAAGCAGTGATTGCAGATGTAATGACATGTGCACCTATTTGATGCAAGAGAGAAGATGAGAAAAGAGAGCAGAAAGATTTGGCTACTATGGTGGTTGAAATATAAAATAAAATGTAAGTTTATGAACAAAGATGTTAGTTTAGTGAATAGAATAGTAAACGATTAGAAGTTTCAGCCAAAGGAGATGTATGGATTAGAAACAAGCACAGCCAAGAGAATTGAGCTTTTCTGCCTTGGTAAAGAACGCACTTAAGAATATTACAGGATTTAGGCGGCCATTGGCATAAGAGAGTAGACGAATATATTAGTTTACTACTTGACAAAGTGGAGAACCTTTTTACGATATAATGTAGAAATGCAAATGGCGCGCATTCAAGACCCCTTCTCAATGCACTACTAAGCTGGCCATTCCTCCAGGCTTCCTTAGTCATTAGGGCCAATTTCTTAACACTCTCCAAGCCACACCAGAATCTGCGCGTCTGGAATTCAGTTCATTCCACATCTATAAGCCTAGCCGCTAGTCCCATCTCACCTATGGTGACTAGGGTTCAGCGCGTACTGAATGCACTCCACATCTCTCTCCTTCTGGGGCCTAAAAGCCAAGTAGCGAGCGCAATGGACGGGTACCAGGAGGGATTCTCTCGCACAGGCTATACCAGACCTGACGCCCAAGCTACCTATCACTGCTTCCCTCCACTGCCAGCCTCTCCTCCTCTTCTTTTGTTCGAATAAACACCAACAAACTTCTCTTATACGGCGGCTACCACCCAAATGCCGAGATTCACTTACCTCTAAATGAAATTTTGCCGTTTCCTGTGTATACCAGCTCTCAGTTAAGCTCTAAAAACATGTAATAACCCATGGCCTGCTCATATACGCGAATGCTTCGCGTAACAATATAAATAAAACTCAACGGGATAATACAAACAATACCCGGCAAAATAATTTGACAAATAATACACAACATCTCAGGCTCGTGTGCCGTCTTTCTTATATCATTGTTCTAATGAAATTATTTTCAACATTAGCAGCGTTAACTAAAGCCGGCGGAAGATCCACAGGTACGTGCATCCTTTACAGCAGACTGTGATAAAAGTTCACTCTCGTGGTCAACACCTGGATTTTACCTCCTTCCTCTTCCCGCCATCATCGTACGGATCTCCGGAACGAGCAGCCGGCGACTATCAGTGAACATGGATATCCTCGACATGCGCAGCCTGGCTGGATCGTCCAACTTCGGGTCTCGAAGAGGGGAGCCCAGATGAGCAACGGCTCCATTGGCTTCGGACTTAAGCGTAGATCACCACACTTCTTCTTCAGAATAATTTTCGTGAGCCTTCCGGTGCTCTGAACTAACTCTCATCTCTTCTTCGCACGCCAAGATGCGAAGATTTGGTCTGAGGAAGGCCTCCTCTAATCATTGATCCATTAGGGCTTTACTTTGTCTTGATCTCGTGCGCACCAATCCTTCAAGGTCTCACAGGCGTTTTCTCAAACCTCATTCTCCAAATACGTAGGCCATGCGGGGCGACATTTGCCCTGCGCCATGCTCACTGGCCATATCAGTTGAGTTTCCTGGGAAGCGTTAAAGTGCAGATCTCTTAGCACGAAACTCCTAACTCCAACTGAGTACAACACTTATCCTCAAGATATCTGCACCGATGGACTCTCTTCGGGAATCCGTCGATTGTGTCCTGGTGAAAGCATTAAATTCTTTGAAGCAGGAAAATCGGTGGACGGCTTGTTGGGCTCGTAGAACAACCAGCGAATTCAGGATCCCCTATCGGGATCATGGCCGTACTGATCAGTAGTAACTACTATTTACGAACACATGACCTGGCGAAGGTAGTCAACAGCACAGGAGAAGAGTGGTGAATGAGACCCGCCGATTCTTACCTAATGCCGACCGTGGCGGCAGATGATAACTCATCCCATTTATTTATCTATGGTTGTCGCCCACTCGCAGAGTTCTGCTGAAGTACTCAGCATGAGCCTCTGATGGCGCCTCGCACACCGCGCTCACATGCTGCGCTTTTTCTAACTTTGGCTGACTAAAACCGCCTCAGATCTCTCACATCTTTATTACTCTCTCTGACGAGTAGAACAATGGTCCTCTGATGAGAATCTTTGCCTACTAGCATCGCGCTGCATCTGTTTCCTTACCATGTAGAACTGGCAGGCAGCCACGCCACTATCTAATTCCAATTACGCACGGCTTTCAAATCTCACCGAAGACTCTAGTCCAATATAGTGTTTTCCTCCGGACTGTCAACAACTGTTGATCCGAGAACGCAGTGACTCTGCACTGGGCGTCATAAACCTGGCCGGGCAAAGCGATCTGAACGTCTACATCCACGTTACCATAACGTGCGCGTATACTCATATGCTGGCTCTGGATGAGGCATGGTCAGTCGCGCGCTTATTCGACGCTAACCACCGTGTAACGCTCAAATTGTAAATCCTACTCGAAGCCGCATTAGATACAATCTCTCATGGACCGAACGACACCTCCTCAGGGAGTGGGCAATTGCCTCCAAACTTACATGTGCTATCTCTACATAAAACTTAGAAGCTCCAGTGCATGCGCCGACAGAAGCTGGAAGCTTCACGCCTTGGCCTCCTCACTGGGCATCGCAGGTTACACGCCTTCTTGCATTGGCCTTATTATTCGAGGTGATAATGTGATGGGTATCTATCCGGCCTCAAAGTTGGAGTGGACGGAGTAGCCA
The DNA here is from genome assembly GCA_025698515.1 of Gossypium sturtianum. NCBI lineage: Eukaryota > Viridiplantae > Streptophyta > Magnoliopsida > Malvales > Malvaceae > Gossypium > Gossypium sturtianum. The sequence continues at coordinate 112,564,356 of CM046955.1, forward strand.
CATTCCGAATCCTATCGGTTTTCCGACGCGCCGCTGCCATAAACCGAGCGGAACACTCCACAGTTGTGGCTGCTAGCATGCGCTGTTATCAGCAAACCTCAGCAACACCGCATGAGGGGTCGGCCAACCAGCACACCTTGACGAAATGTGTGTGGCCCTAACTAAGCCGCTTCCACCTTCACGGTGATTCCTTATCCCTCGGTAGATACTCTATGTTACAGCTACCCCTGGGTTTAATCGCGAACCTCATCGATGAACGGCGGACGCTACAACTCCTGCCTCAACAACACGAGATGCTTGTCATGCTCTTCTCACATACCGGCCTCTGGAAAGATAATGCCTTATGGTAAACCACAGCCAGCTGGCCCGACCGGGACCGTAGACCGCATCGTCAAAAACATCATTCATCACTTTATTCTCATCCTTCTTGGTGGTCGTAACGGTGTCGGCGAGCTACGTTGGAGAGTGGCGGAAGGCATAGACCGGAACGTCATTTATAGTGGATGCACCGACTCTGCTCAATTCTAGCGCGATACGTAGGACCGAAGTTACCCGAATCTGGACATTATCCTCAACATTGTCTCATCTTATCGTGGCAGCTTTTCGAGCATTTTGCTTGTCGTCACCTTTGATAAGTGCCTATACATTGTGACGTAAGCTATTCTTCTCTCGGATAAGCAATGCGGCACGCTTAGCTTATCGACGACTCTGCATCAAATATGCTCGGATGGAGACTCAAGTTCTCCTCTTACCTCTGGCGCCCATCTCACCCAATGTGGAAGCGCGATTCGATGGCTTCGCAGTATGTAACTGTCTAATTCACTCGCTTTACTGGCAGAGCGGAACGGAGAGGCCTCTGGGAAAGAACAAGCCAAACTCTCTAGCCCAGTATTTAACGCCTTCCTACCACCGGCGTAATTCTCTTTACTTCAGCGCATGCACCGCCACATGACCCATACGCTCTCTTCGCCTCGGCGCATCATTCATTCGCCTGACTGTCTACCAGTGCAAAAGGCATGTAAATACAGTGGGAAATCTTTACATCTCGCATGCCCTTTCTTCCGCTCCCTCAGCGAGTCACCAGAGAACTACGGCGTGCGCTTCCAACTAGAGTCGGTAGACGACTCAGCGATCATTCCCAGACTGACATCTCCTAAACGGCAGTTCTAATGTACAAAGTAGTTAAACACACTCTTAGGAGATTGCTCTTGTATCTTCATCGTTTTATTCCATTACTGCTGTGTTAAATTTGGGAAGCCAAGAATTGCGCCACAAGATCAGTATTCAAATCTAGTTCCCAATGCGCATTATCTACTGGCGGCAAGCAAAATCATTTGAGAACCGGCCAGTCGTCCCACCCAAAGTACAAGGGAAGAACTAGCGATAAAAAAAACGATTCGTTAGGTCAGGTCCAGGCGCCGCTTCTCGGCACCTCTCACACTGAGAGTGACATGCTAAGCTACAGCCAGGATCCATGGCACACTAGTGACCTTCGCCGTGGGCCAGGCAGCAGGAGGCTATGCCACCACGCGTACGCTCTGGGTGGCCGCCCTGACTACCGCGAATCGACACGACCCGACTTTGCACGAATCCTCAGCTAACTCAAGGGGACAACTTTCGCGCTCCATGCTCAGAAGGAAACTACCTCGGCAAGAACTTTTCGGTCAGAAACAATTCCACGGTAATTTTTGTGATCCTTTATGCACTGGATCATCCGGCTGTCTACGATACTGACACCTAGTAGGTGTAGAAGTTTGTTTCACCGCTTCAATACCTGCTCATGTTGATGGCCCAGGGATCGCAGTCACTAACCGTTCTCCATGCGTCATTACATCACGTTCCACTCTACACTCCGACTCGACTTTAACACCTCTACACCACATGGCTACCCACGAGGTGATAGCACTTCGGGCCTGGGCCTGCTCCTGAGCGAAGAAATGGCGAAAGTAGCCCTTCTAGCTGTCAGGGCACTATCTGGCGACACCTTAATGTAACTCGTCAGTGCGGCGCCAATGCCCTGGCTCAATCACAACCGCTTCAGATTATACTACTGATCGTAGCTGCATGTTTAAGAAGTTGAAAGCCTCTATTTGAGTTGGAGACATAACTGTCTAAGCTTCTCTTGACGTTTGACTGGAGAAATAACCTATTGATCTTTCGCTTATCGTGTCCTGCGGCTTATTTACGCTTGCAGTACGGTCATCTTTATAGTTATGATTATTGCCGCCCGGCCTGCCTGATCTCTGTCAAGTTCGAGCATCATGCCATGATCACATTCCCGGTTACCTCAAAGATAAAGTCTATTGGCCAGCAAGATCGCCCGGGCAACAATTCCATCGGAAACTGCGGCCGCCCACGGTTCAAGCCGGCTGCCAATGCAGGCGGTATTTAACAGGGCACTACCCAGCTGCGCATCTCTCTAGCATAAAGGATGTTGACACCCTAGCCGCATCGATCTTTAATCTACTACTAATCAGGAGCTGTATTCATTCAACTCGAATCGCACAACGTTTTGTCAGAGTTGCCATGGCTGCGACGAATACTGACCTCGTCCATACTTCTGGCTTCATGACTAATCTTCAGATTCATTAGTGCGCATACACTCTGCTTCTGATAAAGATTGTTTCCATGCGAATACTTCAAAGAAGTTTTATTCTACTCCTTTGAGTCTGAGTGAACTTATCGTTTCTTCAATTTCTAGTGATATGCTATTATTCACTGTTCATACATCAGTCACATCAACTTAATTGCTATACAGTGACGCAGGTGGGAATTACTGCTGGGCCAAATGTACGCGGGATCGTGAGCTTCAACCATGCTAGTAGAACCCAATAAAACAACTCACTGAAATACATTAGGGCTAAGTACAAACAACTGAACTTATTGTCAATTAATGGTATATGCCCTCTAAAACTCCTGATACGGGATACCCGTCCCAGATCCGTAGTACAGAGGAGCTGCTTGAAGATAAGTTAGTCGGCGAGTAGCGACAGATAAGACAACTCTGAGGCAAACGTTTTTGACACACTTTGGAAACTGCTCATATATATAGTTAAAACGTAAGTCGGAATTTACTACTTGTTCTGAGAGGTTCTCTCCGAACAGCTAGATACCCAAGCCTATTTGGAATGGAGCTTTACTCAGTACAAGCAGCAGGATACGGGTATCTGAAGCATTTTAAAAATTACATTCTATGTTGAAACATCATTCATCAAATTTAGGTAAATTCTAAGGTCATCGAGCACAAAGTTGGGAAATGCACTAAACCAATCATCAATAACATAAGGCAATTCTAAAACTTTTGCCGTCACACAAACAATAAAATAATGGCTAAAAAGTACCAGTGAAAGCTGTAGTGTAATACCTCTTTATTAGATGTGCTTTTGGAAGGTCAGTCGGGTACAGTACCTGGTCATGAAGTCACTGCTGTCGAAAGGGAGGGAGTGAGATCGATCAAACACAAACTCATCTCCATGTGAGCGAACAACATACCATACATATCATACGCAAAGAGCAACGCAGTGACACTATCCCATCTCCATCCATATCTAGGTCAGATTCCTCTTTCACTCGTGGTAGTGCAAAACTGCTGAGAAGAAAGTGCACCCGACCATTGGCATAGATGCGCGCTATCTCGGTTGCATCTGTAGCACGTAATGTGCGACGCTTTGGCCGTCGATGTCGCTTATAATCGCCCGGTGGATCGGAATGAATAGCTAGCTCGCCGTGCCGTATGTTCGACTGTACGGCACGCGATCTCACTCGCGGCGCGCAGCTCACTAAAGGGTGGTCCAGCTGCGGGATAGAAATTTCCCATCGCGATGAGCAGCTTCTCCAAAGGTCCTAGAAAGGAGCAAGGTTATAGTATCTGGTAGTATTAACGGTCGAACGATTTGAGCTAGCCGCGACAATTTCAATCAACCAGTGAGATTTATCATTCCAGAGGTTAGCGGTGTAGTACCTTTACAATGTGTGGATGCAGATGCCCGTGGCCGACTGGTGTCCCACATACCGCGAAAACCATTGAGTAGCACTGGTGATTAATAAAGTTGCGGCATGTGATATACCTGGTGTTTCTCATTTTATGCGTAAAATATCATACTCCATCACCACTATTATCACTCAATGTTATACCCTATAACCTTACTTAATACTTTGGTACACAAGCATTGGTATCATACCATATCAACATTGCTCAAGATGTAGCATAAGTACTATTTCTACCATCGTAACCAGGTCAATAAGTTCAATGTATGCCGGATTGTCTGTACCAGTCACTCTGGGCGTATCACAATCCATCCGGCCAAGGATTTTTATTGAGGCAGCGGGTGTTTACAAATTTTCTAAGCACGTATGAAGAATGGTAGTAGTCAGACTCCAGATCCTACTAAACCAGTTCAACCTCCTGATATCGTCCTTCAAGCAAGCCCTACTACAACACAAGGAGTTAACCCATGGCCCTCACAATACGGCTAATCATCACCAATTAACTGTGCAACTGCCACATTCATCTACTCCCGGACATTTGGTTGTTTGTAGCAAACCCTGAATCATGTATGATTCATGACATTTTCTAATGAAGTGACACCGTGTAACACATCACCCTAGCAGCCATGAAGATAAAGAATCGCTTAGGCTCATTCAACACTTTCTTACTCCATGACCAAAGCCAACCAAGCGTGCCCTGGACAATCAAATCGAATGGACTCATAACACTCTCTAACATAGATTGAATTCACCACCACAGCAGATCTTCATCCTCCTATTTTCTTGTTCAACACGAAGCAGAAGTACACGAGGGAGGAATGCATTATTCGTATTCTCCATTATTAACAATTTACTGAAAATTTCAATAGAACAAGCTACGGATCGTCTTCCAGACCAGATGAGCAATTACTGAGGAGGAAATAGGCTATTAACACTCCAAGAAGAAAAGAAAAGCCAAGATGTAATCCCTGGTCTAGCTGGAAAAGAAGAATGAGCCGGTGGCAAGATAGATCCTTACATGTAGTTATAGAGGAGTGGGATAATAAACGGTTCTAGTGTCAGATGTTGTGTTGCCAGGTCGAGAACGACAACATTGTAAGCCTGGGCGCCTAAGAGGAGAGTAGGGACGGCCTAGACAGTAGGATCGTGTTATAGAAATACGTAGCCATGTAAAGCCTCGCTGATATAGAAGTAGTAGAGAGAATGTTTTAGAAATGGAAACATTGACAAAGTTAGAACTCTCTGCGATGTTAGGGAATGCCAATGAAAAAGTGTATTCAGTAAGACTACTCTCTCGCTAATGCAGTAATTCTCCAATCCTCTCACCCGGCAATCTACTCCAACCTCCGCCAAGTTAGTGCCATTGAGTGAAGCTCATCTCCTGGTCTCTACCATGTCCTGTCATTCATCAACGGTGGATCAAGTGCGAGAAAGCTGGAGCGCCTGGCGCTTGAGCCTAGCGCTAATCATCACCACTCAAGGTGCTAGCGGAACTAAGGGCTTCCTGCAGGATGGCGTCTTTACCTGACTCCCTGAGATAGCACGGCCTATGTACTCTTACTGCGGCTCTCTCGGCAAACGCTAAAATAAACTTCAACTTTTATACCTACTACAATTTAACCAAGTAATTTTTCTCTCCCCACTGTGAGGCATAGAGGAGCTTCCACTGGCTCGAATGAGAAATTTAGCAATGAGCAGATACTTATACATTACAATACGCATTACAACTCCTCAAACTTGGATACCAACAATTCCGACGTAGGCAGCAAGTGGGATTCGGGAGATTCTATCTGAACCTGAGTTTCGTAAATCGATTCCAGAAATGGTTTAGTGACAGTAAGGCAGTGGCCAGAGCGGGTTCCTGTGGATGACCTATCTCGAGGATTTATACGACAATGCAGACTTTCCACCCTTTTTTAGAGCTTAGGGGATTTATATATATTTTGTTTATCTTTCTTCTGTAATTGCCTAATGTTAGCGGAGACTAAGCTCTCCTGGACAGATCTTCGAAGTGGAGAGCTCATGTAGATTTATCAAGTGTTCTGAGAATTATAAGGATGTCTCTGTTTGACTCCCACTATAGACTAATCGAATTCTACACTGTGTGTGAGTGATGATAGTGAATTCAAGCTAATTAGAATTACATACGAGAGGTTTGCTGATCTGCGTTGAGAAGAGAGCGAATGGCGATATTTGCGCTAGTTGGTGTAATCACATGTCCGGGGGACACATGCTTTGCTACCTAAGTATTCACAATGAGAGGCAAATGACAGGAAGTTCCGCATAGTCAAACTCAGGTTTAGTTCCTTTCTGGCAAGGAAGAGAGGAGTTTCAATATGCGGAGGGAAGTAATTGCAGTCAGGCTGCAACACCGCATTACGGGTTAGCAGAGCTGGACCAGAAGATTCAGAGTAGGGTCCTCTTGAATTAATTTCAATTCTAAACTGAGTTATTTTCTCCAAAGCTTATTTCAAGTTTGTCTGTCTGTGTTCTAAGTTCTTAGCCTAGTAAACAAATTAATTAGATTACAGAAACAGCCCAACACTTAATTGGGGCCAATTATTACAAAGCAATTAGGCATAACTTAGTTCCTCTCGTGAGTTCTTGTTCTATTCATTTGTCTCTAGGTATACTACATGCTGCTCACACTCAATCATCCGGAAGCGAGGTTCCCACTACATGCAATTTCAGACCTACGTAAGAATCAACACAAATAAATTGGTAGGATAGTTGACAGTAAAAGTACAGCAAATATATTTAATCCCCATATGATTTCTGCTTTGGATTAGTGTTATCCACCTTTGACTGGATGTAAGTGTAACTTCTCTCATGTTTCGCGCCGAACCGGAAGCCGTAGAGCAATATTTGAGAAAGAGCAGACTGTTCTAACTACTGCAGGAAAAATCCGCCCGATCTGAGGGCATTAACGTGTGTCCTCCGGGATTAGGACCACTACATCACACCTGATCATCTCACATACGGGGCTTTGAGCCACACATTAAATGCGACGACGGCCGTCATCTGCAACACACAGCCGGGTATGGCGCATGTCACTGCACAAGAGGAAGCGACTACTGGAGGCGATAACACTAGTGGCAAAAGGAAAACTATTTCGTTTATTTAAGCCTATATAACACCTCCTACTAAGTAATACTGATGTATGGTGTGTGAAAGACCAGAGGCGAAGGCAGGGTAGCCGAATCAGGAAACGCTGCAAGAAATGACTTGGATCCATCTCAATAAGAATCACTTCTGGCATGGACCTTTCACCCCTTGTAATTAGATTTAGTTGGTTCTCTTTCTTTTCGAATGCTCTGTTTTTATATACCAAACTTGATATGCCGAGATTCAAGAGTGGATAGCATCCCCAGTTGCGTATGCAGAGCCAGGTGAGGAATGGGGGTCACTTTGCCAGTTGTTCTAATTATTATGTTTCTTTTGTGATCCATTTATGATATTCTAGCTTGATATGCTAGGGTGAGATAATAAGTCACTTAGGCAGATCCTTGCCGAGGTTATTAAGTGCGTTTCCAGAGATACGGCTTGAATCAAAAGTGGAGGTGTGATTTTAGATTTCTGTTGAAGCAGAGTGAACCCAGCATTACGGTAAGAGTCCAGATCGTAAAGGCACTGGTAATCAAGGAGAGAAAGAGATTTCCACTCAGTTACACAAGGTTGAGGCATTATCTGTGTAGAGAGAAGTTTAACATAATTAATAGGAGTGCATCGGATCCAAGTCTGATAAATGCTGCTGCAGGAGTCAAGGTTACCAAGAAGCTCACAAATTAAGGGATTCTTCTCAAAGTGAGTATAAATCAGGCTCCTTTAAATCGAGGAAGTTTCATGATTGAAGATATTCAGTCATTCTTTTGTCTTCTTTAAGTCTTTGAATAGTTAGTTAAAGTAGTAGTTATTAATATGTGTATAATATAAACCTGATGAAAAAGTAGGTAGTCTTTCCAAAACATATTTCTTTTCACATTCAACATTTGTAATATATATATTCAATATTTTTCTCATTCATAGTCTCAATATGATATCCATTAATAATGAATATTTTAAAACTCAACAAAATTTTTTGAGACTTAGTGGAAAATAAAGCATCATCAATGACAAATTTTGTACCTTTAGGTAATAATATAATTGCTCTTCCAGAGCCTTAATAAGTTTTGAACTACCCAAGATTGTATTAATATAAGCATCACTTATTGTTAAATAAGAAAAATATTTTTCTCTTTGAGTATCGTATGTGTTGTAGCACTATCAGCCAAAACATATGTCTCCATTGATTTTGGATCCAACAAAATTTTGTTTGTCATTCATATTCTTCATAAAAATAAATAAAATATAACATTAGAAACATTGCAAATATATATTGAATATGTATAACTTGCAAATAAATAAATAAATAAACATACTTTTTTTTATTCTTTTTATCAAGAAAATAAACATATTTAAAATAACATAAATAAGCCAAAATAACACCAACTTATTCTTTATGCAAGAAAACAAAACATACTTAAAAATAACATAAAATGCTAAAATAACACCAACTTTTCTAATGATTCTCAAAGAAATTTGTCACATCAAGATGAGTTATATCATTAAGGCCATGAATTACATCACCCTCCTCTTTTGCCTCAATTTCATCATTTTTGGATATAAAATTTGTCTCAATATTATTTTTTTCCCTTTAATAGATGCTTGATAAAGTTTCACTAAATGTTCAGGCGTACAATAGGTACGCGCTCAATGCCCCCTCATACCACATTGGTAACATAAATTCTCAATAACCTTTGAAGGATTATTTTGACCACCTCTTTCTTGTCCTTCATTGCTATTATTTTTCTGGTGGTTAGAAATGCCACTATTATGAACACCATGATAGCGATTACTAGTACGTCTGTAATGTGACCCATTTTTAATTGTAATCGGATAAAGTGGTTTTGGGACCACAAATCCGATCCCATAAGAGAAATTTATTTTAACATTATTTTATGATCTACAGAATTATAGAAATATCGTGTAAAAATTTCGTTAAGAAATTTTACCTGTTATATGTCTAATTTGATGAAAGGACCAAATTGCATAAAATGCAAAAGTTGAATTCTAGTAGCTATAAGGATTAACTAGCTATGGAATTCAAAACTTGAGGTCCTTAAATGGTAATTAGATCATTAAGAAAAGTTAGTAGATATTTTTGATGAATCATCCATAGAAAATTAGAAAAAGAAAAGGACTAAATTGGAATGTTGAAAAATTAATTGATGATAATAAATCAAATAAAAATATCATATTATTATCATCTTCTTCCCCAAAAATACATAGAAACCCTAGGAAAGAGAAAGCAAGCTTTCTTGGCTTAATTGGATCTGGATAGACCAAATTCGGAGTTAGAACAAGGAGAAGAGAAAATATCAGATTAGTAGATATTATGTACACGAACATTTGTCGAGGTAAGTTTGTGTAACTAAATTTTGTATATTTATATGTTTGAATTAAATGTTGTATATGTGAATTGTGTAATTGAATCGTATATATGTGATTGTATTATTGACATGTATATGAAAGCATTCACATATCCGACAATGTAACATCCCGAAATTGGGCCTAGTAGAATTGGGCCTATTGGGCCCTGAGCGTAGAAGCATTTTAAAATTTTTGGGAATATGAGAACGACATTATTGCAAGTTGGACTTATTAGGTAAGTGAATTGGGAAGGTTACGAGGCTTCTATGAAGTCCCGGGTTCAAGTTAGGCCATAGGAAAAATATTGATTTTTGGCACTTTAGTGGGGGGAGAGCTAGTAGAAGCAGGACTTAAGGTTTAATTAAATGTGATAGCTAACACAAAGAGCAAGGCGGCCTAGTGGTGTGGCGTCACAAGGGGAGGCGAGAGAGGGAGAGTGTTCGAATCCCACATGCAAACATATGGGAGTTTTATTTTGTGCTCAAAGAGGAAAAGAGGTGGAGTTGGAGTGGAACTCTACTTGGTGAAGGTTTGAATTGGTCAAACGGTTTGAATGAGTGGTGGAGAGCATTGTGGGAGCAAAATGGGGAGTGAATCAAGGGATTGAGGGTGAGAGGTAGTGATGGCCAAATATGGGGAAGTGCATGGAGGAATTTCTGCTAGAGGGGGTTTTGTGTAGCAGATTCGGCAAAGCCTAGGGTGTTAGTAGAACAGAAACTTTTCTTTTCTTCTTTTGTTGTTCTTTCAGATTTCTCTTGAGAAGCAATTGGAGCACTCTCCTTTCACACCACTTTTTACCTCTTGTGCATCTTTTTTCTTTACATTTTCTAATAGACCAAACATTTGTTGGCCGAATCATCTCCTGCCTACCTCTCTTCACTTTGTGTTTTCTTTCTCCTTTCTTTAAGCCGAGTTGCCACACCTCCTCCTACTTGACTTTCCTTAGGCCAAACTTGTTAAGCTTTCTCATTCACTCTTTTTCTTTCCACTCTCCTCTCATCTCTTTTCTCTAGAATTTTTCCAAAAGTCGAACCTCCTCTTTTATCCCATTTGAATCGATTTGTGCTCTTCTCTTTTGCTAATAGCCGAACGTGGATTAGTCTCAAGCTTGGTATTCTTTGATCATCAAATCTATCTAGCCTATTCGGTTCTGTCTAGGAGCACAGGTAAGGTCTTTTCTTCTATTTTCTTTTCCATCTTTTCTTTCTCTTCGCTTTTTCCTTAAAGTGAAGCTCTCTTTTGTCTTTTGTGGTTAGGCCAAATCCATTTCTTCCTTAATATTTCATATGTCGTTCCCTATTTAGTCAAAGTCAAACTAATTTTTTCTTCTTCCTTCCATTTGATCATCGTTTTCGAGGGTTGTAAGTGTTCAACTCCCGATTGCTCAAGAATCTGTTTCTTGCCAAACTGAGGGTAAGTAGTGCTTTTGGGTATTGTGAGTTTCTCTTTAGTACTGAATATGGGTGGTTGATAACCCTTTATGTTTTGGCACATTATGGTGGTAGAAACCGTGAGTGTTAGTCAAGGGGTAGGGTCGAGCGGTTTGGTGCATCGAATGAGGTTTTCTTTGTGGTAAGTGATGGTAATGTTGATTCGGACTCAAGCCTTGGTTGTGTTTTATCGGTGATGAGACTAATGGGTTAGAGTGTATTGATGTCTTAGGTGCGTAATCTCGAGAGTTCTTCATGGAGGCAGGAATAGCCAATGGAGGGAGGAGTAAGAAGTGTGCCTAATGGAAGTGGACTCGTGACCTCCACTCCCAATGTAACACCCTGGTTTAGGAAATTTGTGCATATGGGGTATAAATCAAGTGTTAGTAGGTTTTGGGAGTGCTTGGTTGAGTTTTAGAGGCTCTAAGAATGTTGGGATGAGAAGGGAAGGCTTTGGAAAATTTAGATTTTTAGGGTAAAAGGAATTGGGCCTAGGAGAATTGAGCCCAATGGGCCTTAGGCGTAGTAGCGTTTAAATTTTTGGAGAACAAGAGACCGGCTTAAATGCAAGTTGGACCTATTGGATAAGTGATTTTGGAAGGTTAGAAGGCTTCTATGAAGTCCCGGATCAAATATTAGCTTTGGGGAAATTTTGGTTTTAGGTGAAAAAAACCCTGGAAGTTGGGTGTAGGCCTTAAGAATAAAATGTGGGGAAAATGACACAAGTGGAGTGTGTGGTGTAGTGGGCAAAGTGACGCCACATAAGAGACAAGGGGTGACGCCACAAGGAAGGAAGGAGGTCCAAGGTTCAAGTCTTGGCTTTTGCATTTTGGTTTTCTTTTACTTGGACCTCGGAATTTGGCTATAGTTTATATTTAGTTGCGCATGGTTTAAGACACAAGAGGAGCTTGTGGCCAAGTGGCTAGCTTGGCGTGGATTATGTTGCAAGGGAGCCCGGTTCGAATCTCATGAGAAGCAAGGGAGTATTTATTTTGCACCTGACGGGAAGAGTTTTCATTGAATTTAAACTCTCTGACGAAGGGATCCCACATCGGAAAGATACAAAGAAGGAAGGTGAAGTGTGGCTATATAAGGAGCATCCTAGGAGGAGAGTAAACACATCTTGGAGGGCGTTTGGGCACAGGAGTGGTCGAGCGCGGATTAACACCGAGTCCTATCGTGTGTGTAACTCTCTCTACTCTAGTTGTAGAGCGGCAAATGCCGGAAGCCGGCCACGGCAATAGTAGCCACACGAGCGCAAGCGAGCGCACGCGTGGGGCTTCGACGCGATAGTTGAGGCCATCGGTAGTATTCTTGTGGGATGGGGTCGCTTGGGTAGTGATGGGAAGTGGGCCCAATGGGCCCGTGGGCCCTTATGAGTAAATTGTGCGATTGTGTAGTATATAGTGAACTAGACTAGGTGGAACTTATATACGTGGCTAGATTTGTGTTAGGTGGGCCACACGAGCGTGTGGGCCCGAATGGGCCGAAATTGGGCTTTAGGCCCAATAGTCCATTTCGACCGTGAAATGGTAGTTGGGTCTTCGGGCGACATCGGGCCTTTAGAAAGGCCATTCGGTGCACGTAAATTACCGATATACCCTTGGTGGGTAAATTACGAAAATGCCCTTAGTAGGTAAAATTACGATTTTACCCTTAAAGGTTGATTAGCAAGGTAAGGGCGTGTTAGTTTTCTTTGTGCTATAGTTTTTGTCTTGGCCGAATGGCCTAAGTGTTCATTGTTTTTATGCCAAGGCCGATTGTAGGGAAGAAGAGCACATACGGGAACCTTTTGTAAGTCCGTTAGTTCAGTGTGCGTAGCGAAGTATAGCGTTTGGGTTTTGGTATCATTTAGGTGCGTAATCATCGCACTATTTCGTGGTTTGGTTTGCTAACATGTTTATATGTGTATTATGTGTAATAGCCGTTTATAATGGCATAAGTGATGATGAGTAAATCGGTGATGGTAAGTTAATCTTGATATACATTTATATATGTACAATGTGGTAGTGATAAGTGATAAATACTCATTCTATATGATATTCTTGCATGATTTATTGACACATGGGCATGGGATTGGATTGAAGAAGGAAGAAGTGTACACAGGATGTACGTGGTCTAATGATAGCTCAAAGTTACATTAGCGCTGAGGGTTAGCTTTGTGCTACCTCAAGGAGGTGTTGGCTAGGTGCCCATCTCGGCGGTTGATTGCTATGTGCATCACCAGTAGACAGATTACGATATTTGGATCACTTTGGTTGATCGGTGGCTCACCACGGCCTCGAGCAGCGAGAATGCCGAGGTAAGATTTATGGATCACGATGTGATCGGTGGCTCACCACGGCCTTGTGCGCAGGTCCGCCGAGGTAACATATGTGGGATCACTTCGGTTGTGACGGTGGATTAGCCACGGCCTTAGGCGGTGAGTCCGCTAAGGTTGGTGTCACGTTGGATAGTAGGTTCAATGAGATGCATTCTTGCATGATTTGTTTCGATGGTTGTGTGGGTATGGGCCAAGCCCATACGGATGGAAATATGTGTTGTGGTTATGCAATCGATTCAAAGGACTCACTCTTTTCATTAACCATTTCGTAGTGCATAAAGTCTGGACCGGATCGGAGAGGACAAGGTGGCCCATGCCGAGGATGATGTTCAATTATTCCATGCTAAATTTTGATATAAGTACTTTATTTGAATTGTTGGGTTGTAATAAAGGCCATTTTATGTTTTTGGTATTACTTTAACTATGGTTTATTTAAATTAAATTGCTACGTGAAAATGATTTATGGTTTGCAACCTATTTATTCAAATTGGATATTATAAACTAAAGTTTTAAAAATGAATGAGTTTTATAGCAAAGTTTTATTCCAAAGATATGTTTTCCAAAATTCAGCAAACTACGATGTTTTATTTTAAGATTTTCAACCGTCTTTCCCCAGTGACATAACCAGATTCAATCACGAGCGAATGGGCCGGGTTTGGGGATGTTCTGATTTGGTATCGAGCTTGGTTCAAAACTCGGCTTTGAGGGTTTTGGGCCCAAAAACGTTTCAAAATGGGTTTTTATGAAAGGTTTTCAGTTAGGTGGCATGGCACTGTATTCCTCAGACCGGAAGTCCACGGTAAGTACTTCTTACTATTGCTTGTGAGTTATTGATGTGATCGGATGATTGCAATAGTGGATTACTTTAGAAATCGAAACTTTGATTGCTCGAAAGAACGACTTCCGAAAACTGTTCATAAAATTTGCTCGTGGATTAAACAGTGGAACAAAATTTCTAATGCATAAAACTTTTAATCGATTAAATCGCGACGCTAGATATGAGTTCTAGGGGCGTGGTCGCATTTCTCGTGGACGTGGTAGAGGCGCTTTGGTGGATTGTTTGTTTTGTTGCTCGTAAAGTATGTTAGCTCTTGGAGATCGAGTGCGCAAATGATAGCGTAGTGGGAGAGAATTGGATGTTAGTTTAGACAAGTAATTTGAGAGGACGAAATTATTTTAAGGAGGGTAGAATTGTAACACCCCGGTTTAAGGGTGTGCATATGGGGTATAAATCAAGTGTTAGTAGGTTTTGGGAGTGCTTGGTTGAGTTTTAGAGGCTCTAAGAATGTTGGGATGAGAAGGGAAGGCTTTGGAAAATTTAGATTTTTAGGGTAAAAGGAATTGGGCCTAGGAGAATTGAGCCCAATGGGCCTTAGCGTAGTAAGCGTTTAAATTTTTGGAGAACAAGAGACCAGCTTAAATGCAAGTTGGACCTATTGGATAAGTGATTTTGAAGGTTAGAAGGCTTCTATGAAGTCCCGGGATCAAATATTAGCTTTGGGGAAATTTTGGTTTTAGGTGAAAAAACTACGGAAGTTGGCGGAGTAGGCCTTAAGAATAAAATGTGGGGAAAAATGACACAAGTGGAGTGTGTGGTGTAGTGGCAAAGTGACGCCACATAAGAGACAAGGGGGTGACGCCACAAGGGAAGGAAGGAGGTCCAAGGTTCAAGTCTTGGCTTTTGCATTTTGGTTTTCTTTTTACTTGGACCTCAGAATTTGGCTATAGTTTATATTTAGTTGCGCATGGTTTAAGACACAAGAGGAGCTTGTGGCCAAGTGGCTAGCAGCGTGGATTATGTTGCAAAGGAGCACAGGTTCGAATCTCATGAGAAGCAAGGGAGTATTTATTTTGCTGTGCGGACGGGAAGAGTTTCAGGTTGAATTTAAACTCTCATTGTGAAGGGATCCTACATCGGAAAGATACAAAGAAGGAAGGTGAAGTGTGGCTATATAAGGAGCATCCTAGGAGGAGAGTAAACACATCTTGGAGGGCGTTTGGGCACGGGAGTGGTCTGAGCGCGGATTAACACGCAGTCCTATCGGTGTGTAACTCTCTCTACTCTAGTTGTAGAGCGGCAAATGCCGGAAGTGGTCACGCGGCAATAGTAGCCACACGAGCGCATGCGGCGCACGTGTGGGGCTTTCACGCGATAGTTGAGGCCATCAGAGTATTCTTGTGGGTTGGGGTCGCTGGGCCGTGATGGGCGAAGTGGGCCCAATGGGCCCGTGGGCCCTTATGAGTAAATTGTGCGATTGTGTAGTATATAGTGAACTAGACTAGGTGGAACTTATATACGTGGCTAGATTTGTGTTAGGTGGGCCACACGAGCGTGGGGCCGAATCGGGCCGAAATTGGGCTTTAGGCCCAATAGTCCATTTCGACCGAGAAATGGTAGTTGGGTCATTTCGGGCGACATCGGGCCTTTAGAAAGGCCATTCCGGTACGAAATTACCGATATACCCTTGGTGGGTAAATTACTTAAAATGCCCTTAGTAGGTAAAATTACGATTTTACCCTTAAAGGTTGATTAGCAAGGTAAGGGCGTGTTAGTTTTCTTTGTGCTATAGTTTTGTCTTGGCCGAATGGCCTAAGTGTTCATTGTTTTTATGCCAAGGCCGATTGTAGGGAAGAAGAGCCTGTCGCTGGGAACCTTTTGTAAGTCCGTTAGTCTGCGGGTGCAGAAGCAGAAGTAGCGTTTCGGGTTTTGGTATCATTTAGGTGCGTAATCATCGCACTATTTTCGTGGTTTGGTTTGCTAACATGTTTATGTGTGTATTATGTAATAGCCGTTTATAATGGCATAAGTGATGAGTGCTGGTGATGGTAAGTTAATCTTGATATACATTTATATATGTACAATGTGGTAGTGATAAGTGATAAATACTCATTCTATATGATATTCTTGCATGATTTATTGACACATGGGCATGGGATTGGATTGAAGAAGGAAGAAGTGTACACAGGATGTACGTGGTCTAATGATAGCTCAGGCTACATTAGCGCTTGAGGGTTAGCTTTGTGCTACCTCAAGGGAGGTGTTGGCTAGGTGCCCATCTCGGCGGTTGATTGCTATGTGCATCACCGTGAGATGATTACGATATTTGGATCACTTTGGTTGATCGGTGGCTCACCCACGGCCGAGCAGCGAGAATGCCGAGGTAAGATTTATGGATCACGATGTGATCGGTGGCTCGACCACGCCTTGTGCAGCAGGTCCGCCGAGGTAACATATGTGGGATCACTCGGTTGTGATCGGTGGATTAGCCACGGCCTTAGGCGTGGAGTCGCGCTAAGGTTGGTGTCACGGTTGGATAGTAGGTTGGGCCGAGATGCATTCTTGCATGATTTGTTTCGATGGTCGTGTGGGTATGGGCCAAGCCCATACGGATGGAAATATGTGTTGTGGTTATGCATCGAGTCGGTGGACTCACTCTTTTCATTAACCATTTCGTAGTGCATAAAGTGGACCGGATCGGAGAGGACAAGGTGGCCCATGACGAGGATGATGTTCAATTATTCCATGCTAAATTTTGATATAAGTACTTTATTTGAATTGTTGGGTTGTAATAAAGGCCATTTTATGTTTTTGGTATTACTTTAACTATGGTTTATTTAAATTAAATTGCTACGTGAAAATGATTTATGGTTTGCAACCTATTTATTCAAATTGGATATTATAAACTAAAGTTTTAAAAATGAATGAGTTTTATAGCAAAGTTTTATTCCAAAGATATGTTTTCCAAAATTCAGCAAACTACGATGTTTTATTTTAAGATTTTCAACCGTCTTTTCCCAGTGACATAACCAGATTCGGTCGTAGCGAATGGGCCGGGTTTGGGGATGTTACACCCAAGTTCAAGCGGCGTAGGGTGTCCGCGATTCGGGACTTTTCGCCTAGATGCGGAAGGGCGTCGTCATTTGATTTAGATAGAAAAATTGCAGTTGCTCGCGCTGGTGAAGGTGACGACGATCGTGAGTGTGTAGTTCTCTGTGTGATCAGGTGTGTAATCTCACACCCTTTCGAATGCATATGTGCAATGTTCTGTGATTCGGCCGAAAGCTGAAAAGCTAGAAAATCGGCATCTGTGACCACTCGAGCGTGCGAACGCTCGTATTGGTAAATCAAAATACGAATAATGACGGTAAGTCGTTGGGAGTGTCACGAGCACTCTCGCGAAACTAAGGCTGTAACAGGCCTGAACGAGTTGAAACGGGCCAAATGGGCCCAATGGGCTATCCGGCCCATTTGGGGCTAAATTGTAGGAAAACTATCACTTGATAAATTTGAATACGAAATCTACAAATCTGAATCCGAAACCAAGCGTTTTGGGCCACACGAGCGTGTGGGCTCGTTTGGGCCTGAAATGGATTTCAGGCCCAATAGTTCTGTAGAGACCCAAAAAGGGTTCTGAGTCGCTCGAGGTGATAGTAGGCCATCGAAAACGCCGTTAGATGATAAAATTATGAAAATACCCCTGGAGGGCAAATTACTGAAATACCCCTGGTGGGTAAATTACTGAAATACCCTCGGTGGGTAAAAATTACTGTTATGCCCTCAAGAGTTGATTAACATGATCGTGTGTATTATGTTTATCTGGTAATGATGGTAATTTATTTCATACATCATATTTGATATATGCTTTGCATACATGACATTCTGCATGGGATTGGGATCTGATGATCGGAGGAAGTGTATTCTGGTGGCTCTGCCACATTCTATCTGGTGGTTATGCCACATATATTCTGTTATTTTGGTGGCCTTGCCACAAATTCTGTGATGAGCAGCTTGTTTGCCATATTGCTGTGCAGCGGATGGGTGGGCCGATTTAGTAATCCTTACAGGTGTGTTGGGCTGGTACAGGTGGTGTGTAGCGGATGGATTATAAGGTTGGGTTGTACGTTCTGTTGCATTATCATGTTAATAGGGCTTCGGCCCAGTTTTCTTCTGTATGGGCTCAAGCCCAGTTAATGATCGTTTAGGGGATCCCCTCTTCTTTAACCTTACAGGTGATCCCCAGCATTAGAGGATTTGGCGCTGCGGAGGACTCTATGGTGGCCATACATCGGAACCGTAGTAAATTTCCGTTTTACTTTAATTTGAGATTTATTTTAATTTTGGGTTTTAATATTTTGTAATAAGGCCATTAGATTTTAATTTTTCTTTTAAGCTTTCATTTCGATTATTCTCAAACTACAAACGATTAAACTCTGGGTTTTCTTAAAAAGATAATAACTATTTTCAAAATATCACATTTTAGCAAATCACTGAATCTGATTTCGGTTATAAGCAAAGTTTTCAATGGTAATAATAAGAACGTTTTTACAATAACACCATAAAAGCAAATCTAAATTTCACAAACAACAAAGCTCAAAGTTTTCAAAGAAAGAATATGGAGTTTTCAACGAGAACGCAATTTTTAAACAACCTATCCATGTGACATGCTAGACCCGGTCGTAACGTCTAGGCCGGGTTTGGGGTGTTACAGACAATATTCCATAAGTCATAAGTCTTGTTTGAATATGAATGAAAATCGATGGATACATGATTTCCCATATTGAATGTGGTCCTGCATATGTTGCGGGCAGAATATAGCTCGGACGAGCAATCCAGTTATAAGCCCTCTTGAGTGTCCTATTATATATCGGTAGTGATCCTATATGTGGTGCGCACTACCGCAGCTCTTTGTGAGCGTCCTGTTACACGATTCGATCGATTGTGGTCCAACATTTATTGCAGACACAAACGCAGCTCTTCGTGAGCATCTTGATATAAGCTCTTATGAGCTTCCTGATATGGCTCGCTTGAACTCCCTGTTATGCTATCCGGAGCTCCCTGTTAATAACTCTTCGGAGTTACCTGTTAAGCTCAATGAGCTTCCTATTTTAAACTCTTATGAGTTTCCTGTTATATAGCCCGGATAAGCTTCCTGATAGGCTCTTTGTGAGCTTCTCGATTAATGGCTCATTGTGATCTTCATGTTATATGCTTGAGAGAGTGCTTCCTGATATGTACTTTAAGGAGCACCCCTAAACATGAATTGACGGATTTCAGATTTGTACACTTCAAGTGTACTACTTGTGTGTCTATCGATATTTTAAATGGTTCAATGGGAAAAATCTTGACATGAAACGAATTATTACAAGCATATACATGAATCATATGAGCATGACTTGTACATGATATTTGAACACATGATGAGGAAAGTATATGAATATGGAAATTTGATTAATGTTGAACTCATACATGTTTCTTGTTATTCATGAAAAGTATATGATTAACCTGAATTCAAAACAAACTATTATTGGTACAAGCCTGAAGTATATGGAAATGATATCACATGATATATTAAAACATGATGTATTTAATACATGAATATGGAATACGCTTGATGATTTTGTTCATTCATGATATATTGAAAAATGTGATGAAAGAAATATGTGTATGAATCTAGTTTGATGACTATGTACATCAGTGAATTTAAGCTATTATACGGATTACAGTGACTAACATGGTTGATGAGGATATGTGTTTAGGCATTTGGCCAACACGACTTTGGAATGAAATGTATGTTTACCTTATGTTTATAAAATATTGGAAATTAAATTCTCGGTTATACGAACTTACTAAGCTTAAAAGCTTACTCTATTTTAATTTCCCTATTTTAGAATAATTTGGAAGCTTGTTGGGTTGGAAGCTTGGCGGAGATATTACAAACTATCCATTGGCTTAGTCAGTACAAAAGGTAAATTAATTCCGGTTATAATGGCATGTATAGGTTTATTAATCAATGTTGGCATGTAAATGTTGGTTTGTGATTAGCCATTGGAATGGCTAATATTTGATGTATTTTGGTATGTATAAACATGGCATTATGTTGGTTGATATGTATTAACATGGTAAATTGATGGTAAGCTTATAGAAATGTAAAGATGATACTTGAAAGCATGACTAAATGTGTCATGCATAAAAGTTGATCATTAGATTGATTTATATGCCTTGAATTGGTTGGTGAATATATTGAAGTGTTGATATAGGTGTAAGGTAAAAAGAGTTAGAAATAAGGCTTGAAAAATGGCTTTATTCTGTCCACACGGGCAGACACACGGGCGTGTGTCTCAACCGTGTGTGACACACGGCCATGCGCACGGGCGTGTGGTTTGACCGTGTGTCCCCTGCATCTTAAAATTAAAGAAACAGAATGCTCAGAATTGAGCACACGGGTAGAGACACGGGTGTGTGTCTCAGCCGTGTGAGACACACGGCCTAGCACATGGGCGTGTGTCCTGGCCGTGTAACCCCTGCACCTAATTTTCGAAAGTTAAATTGTCCAAACGGTCTAGCACACGGGCGTGTGCCTGGCCGTGTGACCCAAGTCAGAAAGTTACATGAGTAATGACACGGGCTGGGACACGGCCGTGTGCCTCACATCGAATGCCTACACGACCTTGCCACACAGGCGTGTGTCCCCTGCACCTAGAGAAAAATTTTGAAATTTCACGAAAAGTTTTCTGAGTTCCCAATTTTGTCCCGACTTGATTCTAATGTTTATTTTGGGCCTCGATGGCTCTTATAATGGACTATATGATTGATTTATGATGCGAATGAGATAAGATGTGAAATTTCTGATAATTGATTTATATATTCCAGTAATACTCCGTAACCCTGTTTTGACGATGGGTTCAGATTAGGGGTGTTACAACGTCCTCTGTAACACCCCAAACCCGGTCTATGCGTTTAGACAAGATTTGGTTTGTCACACCAATCATTCATTCGTTTATTTTCATATGGTTAAGATAAAATAGTGCTACAAAACTTTTTGTTATAAAACCAATGTTCTTAAGAAAACTTAACATATTTGAGATAAAACCATATTAAGAGTTTAGAAATAAAATTTAAATCATCCACACAATAAAACCATAAAACATAATAAGAGGCCTTATTACATCAACCCAATAATAGCAATTAAAATAAAAA
Source organism: Gossypium sturtianum (assembly GCA_025698515.1). NCBI lineage: Eukaryota > Viridiplantae > Streptophyta > Magnoliopsida > Malvales > Malvaceae > Gossypium > Gossypium sturtianum. The sequence continues at coordinate 112,585,543 of CM046955.1, forward strand.
CTTAAATAAAGTCATAGTTTATTAAAAACCCAAGTTTGTAGTATGGCCTCCACCAAGTCATCTCCGCCCAAGTCCACGTCAATTTCCATTACCCGAAATGGTTAATAAAATTTGGGTGAGTTACAAAGAACTCAGTGTGCAACTCACTTACCACCATTTTTAGGTCGGATCGTCAAGATATCATCTTTGGGCTTGAGCCCATTAAATGATTTCAACCATACATCGTAAAGTAACATAATTTAAAGAGAAGAATGCATGAAATATGAATTTCCCAAACCAACCTAGTATCCATCCGCTAACACCCCGCACTCAACCAACACACCTGTGGGGATCAAGTCAACCCACCCCGCCAAACACACCAATCATGGGCTTAAAGCCCTTAAATAATTTTGTAGTGCACTACCGAACTAGATTGTGACATTGTCACCGAACTAGAGGCATTTAGCCGAATTTGTGGCAGAGCCACCGAACTAGAGGCATTTAGCCGAATTTGTGGCAGAGCCACCGAACTAGAGGCATTGAGCCATATTGTGGCAGAGCCACCGAACTAGAGGCAATGAGCCAAATTTGTGGCAACTGGCCATTCTTCTCTTCATATAACCCACCCCATGCAATCATGTGTATATAACAAATATAATCATATAACAGATTTTCATTAATCCATATCATCGGTGGGTTTATCAATTAACCTTTCATTAGGCTCATATAAACAATTTAACAACTAGCCCATTTAGTAGTTTAGTGACTTTGGCCCATTTTAGCCCAATTTATCGAAACAGAGTATTTTTCGCCCATTTAATCGAACTAGAGTATTATCGCCCATTTAATCGAACTAGAGTATTATCGCCCATTTAATCGAACTAGAGTATTATCGCCCATTTTATCAATTTAATGCTTTTTCGATATTTCTTGGTTTTAACCGTTTTCATGTATTTTCACAAAAGTATCAATTACTACATAATTTCCGAAGTTTACCACTTTCACGATTTTATCGCAATACTTACGATTAGAAATCTAACCGAAAATGAGTGTGAAGTTACACACCTGGTTATGGAGAGAACTAAACTTTCCGCTCTTCAACACCTATAACGTATTGTGTTAATTTAAACACTATAATCTATAATAAAACCGATCTAAATATAGCGATCTAGAAATTTACCCTCGGATTTTCGTAAGACTTCTACTTGCGATTTTTCTCCGATCGATGGTTCGCTAACCGAATCGAATCCACGAACAAATAATGGTTGGGAGTACGAACGACTTGAACAATTGATTTTCCTCGGTTGAACGTCCACAACCCGGTGGAAAATCCGGATTTCGAAATAGTCCTTTGCTTGTACTTAGGGGAATAATGTAACCTCCCCTCTTCCGAAGGCTAAACACCGCCCTTTTCTTCCCTATTCAATGTCTTCAAAGACAAAGATCGTTAATCCAATCTAAGATAAATTTTCGAAATAATACCAAGGTTTAAAGATATGATTTCCTTACCACAAAAATCGATTCCAACGATTTGTGTCACCCACGACTTCTTGATTCCAACTTCCGTTATCGCACTAAAGTTTAACAAAATAAAAGCGTTAATAAAATGAACGTTTATTTTGATCTAATAAAGCCTTCAAACCACCATCAATATTCGGCTATAATCACTATTAACTAATCGAAACGAAAAGAATCTCTTACCTAATCTCCACGTCGAAAAGAAAGAATTGAGAATGGTGGTTGATTGATGAAAGTTTCGGCTATGAAAGATTAAGGAGAAGAGAAAATAATTTGGCTTATAAACACTTTAGCATTCGGCCATGAAAGTGTAGGTGGAGAGAATTTCGATTGAAAAGAAATAAAATAAGAGAAAGATGATGATGATGTTGCTTTGATTTCAAAATGAATAGAAGAAAAAAAAGAAAAAGATGAGCTTGAGAGAGAGATGGATATTCGGCAATGGTGAGAGAAAAGAGAAAGAGAAAAGCTTTTGGTGTAGATGATTTTCGGCACTAATGAAAATAAGGCACAAAGAATACCAATTGATGTGCAAAAATGACCAAATGGTCAAAAATTAACAAGGCTTACCAAGGATCAAATTCGGCCAAGGGAGAGAGGTTGAGAGAATTTGCAAAACTATGCACTAAAAAAAGTGACCAAAACAAAACCAAAATTCCTAGCCAACTATCACCAAAAATTCGGCTCCCTTCTTTTGCCATGATGCCAGTCCAAATGCATGGTCTAATGACCAAGATATTGTTTCCAAAATAATTCCTTGATTCTTGCCTCACATCTTCACACCTTTCCTTATTTTCTTGATACCCTTCCTTAAGTTCAAATTTTCCTTATTCCTTTGATATTCTAACCAAAAATAACAAGTCAACACCTTCCATATATGCTCTTGGCCGACACTTGCTATATTGGTGCATAAAAATTCAAAATAAAATTCACCTAGATGCTAAACATGGGATTGAACCTTCAACCTCATGCACAAGCTCATGCGCCATCACCACTTGTCCAATAATTCATCTTATGCCTCACTTTGACACTTAAATTAATTTATGTGTCAAAGTCACTTAATCCACTTCCATAAATAATTTCTTAAAATTAATAATATTCCTTCTAAAAAAAAAAATTTAAATCCTTCTTCAGACTATACTAACACGAAAATAAATCGTAAAAATTTTACTTTCTAGAATAATTACTCAAAGCACACATAGAAAATAAATTACTCAAATTTTCAGTGGTGTTACAACTCTACCCTCTAAAAGAAAATTTCGTCCTCGAAATTTACAGGCTGAAAAAGGTGAGGGTATTGTTGCCGAATTGCATCCTCAGCTCCCACGTAGCTTCCTCCACTCCGTGGTTACGCCACAACACTTTGACCAACGGCACAGTCTTCTTTCTTAGCACCTTCACGTCTCGGTCTAAGATTTCCACTGGTTCCTCCTCAAAAGACAAATCCAAATTCAACTCCACTTCTTCTACCGGTACTATGTGCGAAGGATCCGATCTATAGCGCCTCAACATGGACACATGAAAAACATTATGAATTTGACTCAATTAGGAGGTAACTCAATTTGATAGGCCATTTGGACCAAACTCGTTTCACCACACGATACGGTCCAATGTATCTAGGACTCAACTTGCCCTTCTTCCCGAATCTGAATATCTTTTTCCAAGGTGAGACCTTCAGAAGACTTGATCTCCTACGGCATACTCGATCTCTTTACGCTTCAGATCCGCATACGACTTACCTCATCCAAGCTTCCTTTAACCGTGCTCGAATAACTTTCACTTTTTCTTCCGTTTAAATCATCTCAGTCCTAACAACCGCCGATCACCCAACTCGGTCCAACAAATAGGAGAACGACACCTACGACCATACAATGCCTCGTAGGGTGCCATCCGAATGCTAGATCTGGTAGCCGTTGTTGTACGCAAATTCCGCTTAACGGTAGAAAATCCTCCCAACTACCTTTGAAGTCGATTACACATCCCCTTAACATGTCTTCCGAATCGAATCACTCTCTCCGATCGACCATCGGATCGAGGATGAAAAGCCGTACTAAAATTAAGCTTTGTACCCAAGGCTTCATGCAAAGCTTTCCAAAATCGAGATGTAAACCTAGGATCCCGATCCGATATAATCGATACAGTACCCCATGCAACCTCACGATTTCGGATACATACAAACTTTCGCCAACTTCGCGCAACGAGTAGTCCGTGACGCACCGGTAGAAAATGAGCGATCTTCGTCAAACGATCAACAATTACCCAAACAGAATTTTTCTTAGTAGGTGTTAAAGGTAACCCACTAACAAAATCCATTGTTATCCGCTCCCATTTCCAAAGGGGAATCTTAACTGGTTGCAAAAGACCTGACGGCAATTGATGCTCCGCCTTCACTTGCTGACAAGTTAAGCATTTTCCCACAAATTCTGAAATCTCCCGCTTCAATCCAGGCCACCAAAACCGCTCACGAAGATCCCGATACATCTTATTTCCTCCGGGATGCATAGCATAAGGACTACTATGCGCCTCCCGCAAAATCATTTGCCTCATATCTGAGTCCCTAGGCATACAGACTCTTCCACGAAAGCACAACACACCTTCCATGTTCATACCAAAATCCTCTATCCCACCATTTTCCACTTGTTGAATTAGAAGTCTCAACTTCTCATCTAATATCTGTTTTTCCTTAATTTGATCCAACCACAGAGGTTTCACTTGAAGTTCCGCTACCAAACTACCATCCTCATACAAACTCAAATGGGCAAACATAGCTCTCAAATCAGATACCACCTTACGACTTAATGCATCCGCCACCACATTAGCCTTCCAGGATGATACTCAATTGAGAAATCATAGTCCTTTAACAGCTCCACCCATCTTCGTTGTCTCAAGTTTAACTCCTTCTGAGTAAGAAGATACTTAAGGCTCTTGTGGTCCATATAGATGATAGACTTTTCACCATAGAGGTAATGCCTCCAAATCTTTAAGGCAAAGACCACCGCTGCTAACTCCAAATCATGAGTAGGGTAGTTCACTTACGTGCGGTCTCAATTGACGAGAAGCGTAAGCTACAACTTTCCCACTTTGCATCAATACGCAGCCTAAACCCGTATGTAACGCATCACAATAAATGTAAACTCCTTCCCACCTCAAAGTTGAATCAATACCGGCGCTCAGTTAAAACCTTCTTGATAGCTCGAAACTTTCTTGCCGCTTATCGGTCCATATAAACAACACTCCTTCCGCAAAAGCTTAGTTAGAGGTGCAAAGCAATCAACGAGAACCCTCAACAAAGCGCCTATAATATCCAGCCAAACCCAAGAAACTCCGATCTCACTCACCGACTTCGGTGGTTTCCAATCCAATACCGCCTCAATCTTCCGAGGATCCACCCTTATTCCTTGGTGATACCACATGACCCAAGAAAGTCACTTCTCTTAACCAAAATTCACATTTATCGAATTTGGCATACAATCGATTATCTCGAAGCACTTGCAATACAATCCGCAAATGCGAGTCATGTTCTTCTTCGCTCCTCGAATAAACCAGAATGTCATCTATGAATACCACCACAAACCGATCTAAGAATGGTTGAAAGACCCGGTTCATCATATCCATAAATGCATTTGGTGCATTGGTCAACCCAAACGGCATCACTAAAAACTCATAGTGTCCGTAACGGGTTGAACATTTGTCTTGTGAATATCCGCTTCTTTCACCTTAATTCGGTGGTAACCCGACCTTAAATCAATCTTGGAGAAAAGCGAAGCTCCTTCAATTGATCAAGCAGTCGTCAATCCTCGGCGAGAGAGGGTACCGATTCTTGATCGCCACTTATTCAATTGCCTATAATCGATACACATACGCATTGACCCATCCTTCTTCTTAACAAACAAAACCAGGTGCTCCCCACGGAGACACACTCGGTCGAATAAAACCCCGATCTAGCGGTTCTTGAATTTGGGCTTTAAGCTCGACAACTCCTTCGGTGCCATTCTATAAGGAGCAATGGACTTTGGGAGCGATTCGGGCAAAAGCTCAATACCAAATTCCACTTCCGATCCGGAGGTACACCGGGAAGTTCTTCAGAAAAACATTGAAAATTCCTTCACCGTTCTCACATCTTCCATCGATGTGACTCTTTGGCATCTAAAGCACTAATAAATGCTAAAAATGCTCCATATCCTTTTCGTACCAACTTCTCCGCCTTTAACGCAGAAATCACGTTTGTCAAGAAATTTCTCCGCCGCCTATCATAACTATCTCCTTATCCTCCGCATTCTTATCAACATCCGCTTTTCAAAGACAGTCCAATTGCGCGGTGCTTAACCAACCAATCCATGCCTGAATGATATCGATTCGCCAAAAGGCAATTCCATCAAATTTGCCAAGAATGTTTCTCCTTGAATAACTAAGGGCACGTCTCTAAACAGCTTTATTAACCACCACCGAAGTGACCTAAGGGACTAATCACCCTCATCTCTTTATCGGAAATTTGAGTCTAATTTCAAGTTTCCAGTTATGGTGCTAGCAATGTACGAATGAGTAGAACCAATATCTATCAAGGCAATACTTGGGTACATCGAAATGAAGAACGTGCCGATTATCACATCCGGTGCATTGCCATCCTCACGACGTCCGACCGCATACACCAATCCTGGGCCTGTCTTGCATCGCGTTGCCTCTAGGACCATTGCCTCGACCCGCGCACCTTGACCACGTCCAGCCCCATTACCACCACGACTGGTCCCCGACCTCTCGGTGGTTGCCGAACTCCTCTTGCCGGTGGTGCATCGTAGTACGAACTTCTTGAGTTGTATCCATACGTCGAGGCAACTCCTATATTGATGCTCCGTCGATCCACATTTATAGCAAGCACCGTTTTCCTCCAACATTCTCGGAATGTCTTTTCCCACATTCAAAGCAAATCGACTACGATTAATGACCATCGGTGCTCTTCCTTGAGCTGGTTCCTCATTCAGGGCCTCTTCAGAATCTTCTCGAAGAACCCGAATGCTTGAGATCTTTCTTGCCTCGAATTTGCTCCCGATTTTGACGTTCCGAGTTCTTAGCCTCTTCGGCTATCTTGGCCTTCTCCACAACTTGTTGTGGGGCTATCAGAACCCGCAACTCGTCTTTCAAACCGTCTTCGAAGCGCACACAACGCTCATGGTGCCATACTACCTTTAATCAAAACTCTAGAATTTATTTTCAAACAAATTTCTTTATTGAACCCAAACCACAGCCGAGTTTTGAAACTGGGCTCTGGTACCACTAAATGTAACACCCCAAACCCGGTCTATGCGTTTAGACAAGATTTGGTTTGTCACACCAATCATTCATTCGTTTATTTTCATATGGTTAAGATAAAATAGTGCTACAAAACTTTTTGTTATAAAACCAATGTTCTTAAGAAAACTTAACATATTTGAGATAAAACCATATTAAGAGTTTAGAAATAAAATTTAAATCATCCACACAATAAAACCATAAAACATAATAAGAGGCCTTATTACATCAACCCAATAATAGCAATTAAAATAAAAACTTAAATAAAGTCATAGTTTATTAAAACCCAAGTTTGTAGTATGGCCTCCACCAAGTCATCTCTCGGCCCAAGTCCACGTCAATTTCCATTACGAAATGGTTAATAAAATTTGGGTGAGTTACAAAGAACTCAGTGTGCAACTCACTTACCACCATTTTTAGGTCGGATCGTCAAGATATCATCTTTGGGCTTGAGCCCATTAATGATTTCAACCATACATCGTAAAGTAACATAATTTAAAGAGAAGAATGCATGAAATATGAATTTCCCAAACCAACCTAGTATCCATCCGCTAACACCCCGTACCAACCAACACACCTGTGGGGATCAAGTCAACCCACCCCGCCAAACACACCAATCATGGGCTTAAAGCCCTTAAATAATTTTGTAGTGCACTCATCGAACTAGATTGTGACATTGTCACAGAACTAGAGGCATTTAGTCGAATTTGTGAGAGCCACCGAACTAGAGGCATTTAGCGAATTTGTGGTGAGCCACCGAACTAGAGGCATTGAGCCATATTGTGGCAGAGCCACCGAACTAGAGGCAATGAGCCAAATTTGTGGCAACTGGCCATTCTTCTCTTCATATAACCCACCCCATGCAATCATGTGTATATAACAAATATAATCATATAAATGATTTTCATTAATCCATATCATCGGTGGGTTTATCAATTAACCTTTCATTAGGCTCATATAAACAATTTAACAACTAGCCCATTTAGTAGTTTAGTGACTTTGGCCCATTTTAGCCCAATTTATCTAAAACAGTATTTTGGCCCATTTAATCGAACTAGAGTATTATCGCCCATTTAATCGAACTAGAGTATTATCGCCCATTTAATCGAACTAGAGTATTATCGCCCATTTTATCAATTTAATAGCTTTTTCGTGATATTTCTTGGTTTTAACCGTTTTCATGTATTTTCACAAAAGTATCAATTACTACATAATTTCCGAGTTTACCACTTTCACGATTTTATCGCAATACTTACGATTAGAAATCTAACGAAAATGAGTGTGAAGTTACACACTGGTTATGGAGAGAACTAAACTTTCCGCTCTTCAACACCTATACGTATTGTGTTAATTTAAACACTATAATCTATAATAAAACCGATCTAAATATAGCGATCTAGAAATTTACCCTCGAATTTTCGTAAGACTTCTACTTGCGATTTTTCTCCGATCGATGGTTCTCTAACCGAATCGAATCCACGAACAAATAATGGTTCGAGTACGAACGAATTCGAACAATTGATTTTCCTCGGTTGAACGTCCACAACCCGGTGGAAAATCCGGATTTCGAAATAGTCCTTTGCTTGTACTTAGGGAATAATGTAACCTCCTCTTCCGAAGGCTAAACACCGCCCTTTTGTTCCCTATTCGAATGTCTTCAAAGACAAAGATCGTTAATCCAATCTAAGATAAATTTTCGAAATAATACCAAGGTTTAAAGATATGATTTCCTTACCACAAAAATCGATTCCAACGATTTGTGTCACCCACGACTTCTTGATTCCAACTTCCGTTATCGCACTAAAGTTTAACAAAATAAACGTTAATAAAATGAACGTTTATTTTGATCTAATAAAGCCTTCAAACCACCATCAATATTCGGCTATAATCACTATTAACTAATCGAAACGAAAAGAATCTCTTACCTAATCTCCACGTCGAAAAGAAAGAATTGAGAATGGTGGTTGATTGATGAAAGTTTCGGCTATGAAAGATTAAGGAGAAGAGAAAATAATTTGGCTTATAAACACTTTAGCATTCGGCCATGAAAGTGTAGGTGGAGAGAATTTCGATTGAAAAGAAATAAAATAAGAGAAAGATGATGATGATGTTGCTTTGATTTCAAAATGAATAGAAGAAAAAAAAGAAAAAGATGAGCTTGAGAGAGAGATGGATATTCGGCAATGGTGAGAGAAAAGAGAAAGAGAAAAGCTTTTGGTGTAGATGATTTTCGGCACTAATGAAAATAAGGCACAAAGAATACCAATTGATGTGCAAAAATGACCAAATGGTCAAAAATTAACAAGGCTTACCAAGGATCAAATTCGGCCAAGGAGAGAGGTTGAGAGAATTTGCAAAACTATGCACTAAAAAAATGACCAAAACAAAACCAAAATTCCTAGCCAACTATCACCAAAAATTCGGCTCCCTTCTTTTGCCATGATGTCAGTCCAAATGCATGGTCTAATGACCAAGATATTGTTTCAAAATAATTCCTTGATTCTTGCCTCATATCTTCACACCTTTCCTTATTTTCTTGATACCCTTCCTTAAGTTCAAATTTTCCTTATTCCTTTGATATTCTAACCAAAAATAACAAGTCAACACCTTCCATATATGCTCTTGGCCGACACTTGCTATATTGGTGCATAAAAATTCAAAATAAAATTCACCTAGATGCTAAACATGGGATTCGAACCTTCAACCTCATGCACAAGCTCATGCGCCATCACCACTTGTCCAATAATTCATCTTATGCCTCACTTTGACACTTAAATTAATTTATGTGTCAAAGTCACTTAATCCACTTCCATAAATAATTTCTTAAAATTAATAATATTCCTTCTAAAAAAAAATTTTAAATCCTTCTTCAGGACTATACTAACCACGAAAATAAATCAGAAAATTTTACTTTCTAGAATAATTACTCAAAGCACACATAGAAAATAAATTACTCAAATTTTCAGGGTGTTACATCCTCGACCACGTCCCCCACTACGTCCACAACCACGACCACGATCGCGACCTTTATATTTTTCATTTCATATTTATTGTGTACTGCAGCATTCACTTCGGAGAGTGGTGCAGTACCAGTGAGACGAATTTCATGGTTTTTCATCAACAACTCATTATTTTATTCAGCCACTAAAAGGCATGAAATCAATTTAGAATATTTTTTAAAACCTTTTTCACAGTATTGCTATTGCAGGAGCATATTAGTAGCTTGAAAGGTTGACAAGGTTTTCTCTAACAAGTCCTTATCAGTTATATTCTCTCCACATAGTTTTAGTTGAGAACTAATTTTAAAAAGTTCTGAATTGTATTCTCTTACAATCTTAAAATCTTGCAGCCATAAATGCATCCAACCATAACGAGCTTTAGGGAGGATCACCGTTTTTTGATGGTCAAATCGTTCTTTCAAATTTTTCCACAACTCAAGAGGGTCTTTCACAGTGAGATATTTCACTTTTAATCCTTCATGTAGATGATGACGGATGAAAATCATTACTTTTGTCTTGTCTTGGTTAGATGCTTCTTTATTTGCTACTATAGTATTCCCTATACCTTTAGCATCTATGTGAATTTTAGCATCTAACACCCATGACAAATAATTTTTACCTAAGATGTCTAGGGCGACAAATTCAAGTTTGGCAAGATTTGACATTATAATCACTAAAGAAAACTAAAAAAAAAATATTAGTAAAATATTAGTAATCAAATTATTTGTCAAATGTAATTATAATAATATATTTAAGAATAAAAGTAGGAAATAGTATAAAACAATTTGTGATATAAAATTTAGGATTACATTAAGTCGATTGAGAAATTAAATTTGATTGCCCCCAAGAACTTTAAGCAAATCACTGCACAAGTTTGAACCCTTCTTTTTTCATCAATTTTGGGTAGCCAAGCAACCAATTTGAATGCTATGTTAGAAAAATAATGAAAGCAATTCAACGGGGGATTAGAAAATGATAGAAAGCAATTAAGGTATGGGTTTCAAATTTTTGGGGGTATCAAATGAAAAATAAGAATGATGTGGGTTTAGAAAAAAAATTGAGAATCGTGCTGATAACGTGTTATAAAATAAAGAGAGATGGAGAGAATAAAGAACAAAGAAAATATGAAAGCAGTAGAGAATGCACTTTATTGATTAAAGGGATGATTACAATGCTTCATCAGAGTCTCTATTTATAGGCATAAGAGGTATAAAAGAAGTAACGATCTAATTCTAATAACTATTAGAATTTAAGGTACATCAAAATTTTATTTTGATAATGAGGGACTTCCACTTAATAAGATATTCATAACAATCAATTACATTTAAATTAACTAACTAGCCAGAATAATTATAAAATAAATATCTAAATTATATGATTATGTTTAAACTTAATCTCTCAAAAGTCAATGATTTCAACTTAATTGACTAAAAAATCTTATAGGTGTTACAAAATTAATGTTAAGTCATTATACCTAAAGTAGTTCATAAATTAGGTTGGGTCGATCTAAAAAATTTTCAAGTCCAAATTTAGTTTTTTCAACTTGGTCCATAATTTTCATTTCACTGTTTATAATATTAATAAAAAATCTAAAATATAATTTATATCTAATTTAAATTTACAAATGTTTTTAATTCATTTCACGGTTCATAATATTAATAAAAAATATATATTTTATAATTAATTTAAAATTTACAAATGTTTTCAATTACTTAAATTCGAACTAAACTGGATTAACTTAAAATAAAAATTTCTTGTCTAAATCGAGTTGGATAAGCTATCCATCGCCAAAATGTTTCTCTTTTGTTAAAGTTGCCCCCACAGTTTTGAAGTTAAAATATTATTTAATTGTATCATATTATTTTAGGTTAATACCTCTTTGGCATTTATATTTAGAGGTGATCGTGGGTCGAGCCAGGTTTAGGTCGGGCCTCAAGAAAAATTTAGATTCATTTTTTAGGTTCGGTTCAGAAAATAGGCTTAAAATTTTGTTCCAACCCGATTCAAAAAAAAATACTTAAGATTTTACCCAAATCCAATCCGAATTATAAAAGCTAAATCCGAATTCGTCCCGTATTAAATACCTAATTTTTTTGAAATGTCATTTTCTTCCTGTTAGAATTAAGTGACCCGAATCCTTATTTAAATAAAATACAATGGTAAAATAAAATAAAAGAAGAATCCCTACAGAACTACACTTCTTTTATTTTATTTTAAATAAGATTTTTTAAACCTTATTAAACTCCATCGATTGGATATTGATTAGAATACGGAGTTTCAATCTTACTACACTCCTATTAGAATATGGCTTTACAAGCCTATAAATAGGCATAGTCTATTCCTCTTTTAAATTGATTCGAATTCGACATAGTGAATTTTTTTCTCCTCTGCCCGTGGTTTTTTTCCAAAAGGGTTTCCACGTAAAATCTGTGTGTTCTTTATTTTTGTTTCTCTTTTCTTTGCGATATATTTGTCATTATAGACGTTATTTTTTCACACTTCCCATCCAAAAATTTGATGAAAGTTAACTCACATTCCAAACTTTCAACAACCCTTATGAAAATTTACTTACATAAGTTGGGAGGTGATACAAAACCGTGACCTGATCAAACAAGACTCGAAACATAAAGTGAAGAGAACAAATGAAAGCCACATCAGGCTTGAAAAACATATCAATTTTATATTTGTATTATATATAAATATTATACATATTGTAACACCCCCAAACCCGGCCCACAAGTCCTGACCGGATCTGGTTATGTCACTGCGGAATCCGTTTGCAAAATCTTTGACTTTAGAATAAAACTTGAAAAATTTTATTAACTCTTGGAAACCATGTCTTTACTTTTAAAATTATAAATAAAGTGTTGTTATTAAAAATAATCCATATTAAAACTTTAGTATAAAAATATATAAATACTTTGATTAAATAGGTTGCTAAAATTAAAATCATCTTCACATGATAATTTCCTTTAAGTAAACCATAACATCAAGTAATATAAAAAAAATAGTGATAACAAAAAAAATAATAATAATAATAAGGCCCTTATTACAAAAATAATTAATCCAAGTACTCAACAATAAAACGCATAAAGAAAAGATTAAAAACGTCCTCTGCATGGGCCACCTTGTATCCACTCCAACCCGATCCGATCATCCTGTCACCTGCGATGTTGGATAAATAATTGGGTGAGTCATACAGACTCAGTGTGTAAGTTAACCACTGAAATCCACCCACATGCTAGCCACATAATATCCCAGTTATCAAATGCAACAAGTAATATATATTCATTTTAACAATTACTACAACTGGCTTGGGCCACATTCAAATCATACTCAAATACTGGGCTAGGCCCATTTCTCAATAAACCACATATCAACTGGGCTTGGCCCATTTCCACGTATGTTCCCAAAACATACCTATCCACATGTCATATTGGGCTTGGCCCATTTCCATATCAATTCATAACGAAACCATGCAATCATGATACCCAACCCAATCCTAGGGTCCATCCGCTACACACCCCCTTATCCAGCCTACCACACACCAGGGGACTATCGAGTCACCCTCTCCTTTTCCCTCCAAAAAGGCAACCAATGCCATCCACGATGTAGCGTATAGCTAACATCAAACCACGATGGAGCACATAGCAATCCATCAAGCCACGATATGGCATAAAGACCATATCAATCAAGGTAACCACGCGAACTAAATCGCAAAGATCCACAACGCGACCTCGATCGGCGCCAATCCACGATGTAGCACAAAGTCGACATCAACCACGTACTCGAAGTACACCCGTACCTTCTTTTCATATCCCACCCATGCACATGCCACATAGAATATAATGCGGAGATGATGCATGCACATGCTTATTAATATCCATAAACATACTCATATACAAGCAAGTAATCACATTGCAACAGGTTCGATACTAACCTGATCATCGCTATACCCTTTAGGGGTATATATGGCACACTCCTTACTGCACTTGTTAGTAAACATATAACACATAAAACCCGGAAACAGTAGGCTAATTACACACCTTATTACTTGGAGTTCTAGACTCTCGATCCTCGACGCTATCGTTTAGCGAGACTACGGTTATTTGCCTAACGTTTTCTGTTGCTGGCCCACACCCTGGTGGCCAATCTCGTACAGCAGAAACGGATCTCTTCTTGAACTTTGGGATGGGAGCTTTCCCTTGCCCACTTTGACTGGTACTCGCATCCACGCGTCCATCGTAATCACTTAATCGAATCCTTTGGTTAAAGCGTCATAATACAAGATCTCAAAGCGAATAACTACAATTTAACTTACTTACCAAACGATCTAAAATCTCAAAGGCTCCTCTGTACTTCTGTCGATTTGCCCCCCCTAAGAATCATGGTACATAATTGGTCAATACTTAATAACCAAAATGGCCTATGGCCGAATATTAGCACTTACTTACCTTGATGAGTAACCGAACTCAAACAGCCCCTAATTGCTCCCTCACGCTAGTTAACAATAGATCCCTTTGGCTAACAAGGATTCGCCCACGCTAGAATTGAGGTTTGGCTTCAAGGACTTGCAAAATAGTGGAGGGGATGAAACATGAAGGGTTCGGCAATGGCTTCCACAGAATAAAAGAAAAAGAGGAAGTGTTTTCCTTGACTTGGTTTCTGCAAGAGGCTAAGGGAAGAATTAGAAATAATTTGGCAAACAACTAAAAAACAAAAGAAAGAAACAGGGAAAGGGTGCTTATTCAATGAAGAATTCGGCACTACCCCTCTTCTATTTATAGAATTCGGCCACCCCCTTGAAGACTCCAAGATTCAATTAACTCCCACTAATTCAAATCAATTTGAATTAGTTCAATTCAAAAACAATTTGAATTGCTCCACTATTATCCCACTTATCATTAAAAAAACAAATAAATACTAATTATCCCACACTTCTAAATAACTAAATAGATAAATAAATAAAAAATAAATAAAAAAAACATTATCCTCATCTAAATCAAAGCCTTCTAGCCGTCCAACACCTTCAAATTTGCTGCCAAAAAGGAATAAAAATTTAAAACTCCAAATGCAACTCTCTTGGTTCGAACCTGGGACCCGTCTGCTGCACACCTCTCCTCCAACGCCCAGGCCACTCGGCCACATTGATTTTTATGACATAAGGCCCCGACATTTAGTTTTAACCCCTTCCTATCTTAGCCCATAACCGCATATGAAAAATAAAACGCCCAAAATGCTGCTGCAGGCCCTCGAAACCGCGACCACTCTCCCCTCCAGCGCCTAAGTAGCGCCCAAGAGCCACTTTGCCAATTGGACTTTCATGTCCATCAACTTGGACATTTATTATTAAGGCCTACTTAGCCCAGTCCCTTGACGCAAAAATAAAACAAAAATGTTGCCCCAGCAGCTCGAACTCTGGCCCCCCTTGCACCTTGAGGCGTTACCTTCCAAGCTCTAAAGTGGCGCCTCCCTTGCCACTCTGCCAAGCCATTTCTTGCGTCCTAAACTCCCTCAATTTATTTTAAGGCCTTCCTGCCCTATTTCCCCTTTTTACCCTAAAAATCTAAAATTTTCCAAAGCCTTCCCCTATTATCCGAGCATTCTCAAAACCTCTAAAACACCTCTAAACACACCCAAAAACCTACCAACACCCGAATTACACACAACCTGCATAGCCCCTAAACCAGGGTGTTACACATATATTATCGTGTGTTTCCCTATTAACTTAGTTCCATTTTAATAATTTTGAGTTATTATGATTTGTCATTTTCAAATCACCAAATTTTCTTCATTAGATGTGTTTCAGTGTTTGTTGCAGGAGTGAAAATAATCTGAGTGACAAACATTTCCATTGATGGTAAGCACATAATCAAAATTATATATGAATTTTCTCTATTTCCAGCAACTAAAAAAAATTATATATGAATTTGACTATTTTACTAAAAAAAACCCATTTCCAACTTTATTTACGGAAATGGGCCACTTTAAACTTTATTTACCGGAATGGGCTAAAAAACCAAAAATGCTTTCACGTAGGCGCGTTTTAAGGGAAAATTTCAGAAAAGCGCGTCCCTGAGGGAGCGCTTTTACCATGTCAGCATAAAATGTGCTGACGTGGAAGCGCTTTGCTAACATGGCAAAAGCGCTCCCTCAGGGACATGCTTTAGCACGTGTTTTTGGCCCCAACGGTCATGAAAAAAAAATTATAAAACCCCCTACCTATTTTTTTCACACAATTTCCTTTAAATCACATATCTTCCAAATTTCTCTTTAAATTTCTCAAAAAAGCTCTCAAAGCTCTCTAAGTTTTTAATTTTTTTTTCTAAATCAGTATTATATTTTTATAATTTCTAAGATATTTGATTGTGTTAGTAATAGCCGGGGAATTAATTCGTCTTGATCATAAACATATCTCTGTCGACCAAATGAAAATGGTAAGGGTTAATTTCAATTTTTGAATATTACTTAATATTTTTTTCATTTATGTAATTTTAATTAATATTTATTTTATATTTTTTTATAATAGTTCGTAGATCGGATATTACAATGTTATATTTAAAATATGTCTGGTCTTCCATCACCGTTGATAGAAAATTACTTGAGGGAAGTGGGTTTTTGGCACGTGGCTAATATAGGCCGGGGGTGCAAGTTAGATCCGAAACTCATCAGTGCGTTCATAGAGAGGTGGAGACCCGAGATGCACACATTCCATCTTCCATGCGGGGAGAGTACCATCACTTTGGAGGACGTGTAGTTACAATTGGGGTTGCCGGTGGATGGGTCCGTACTCACTGGGTTTGCTCAATCTGCTGAATGGGGAGCCGTATGCTATGATCTTTTGGGTGCGATTCTGGATAATATTTTTGGAGGTCGGATCGAGGTGGGCTAGTTACGAGATATATTCCTGGAGCCGGGGGATGATTCGACTGAAGTAGAAAGAATACGATACGCTCGGGCATATATCATTGAGATCATTGGAGGTTATCTGATGCTGGACTTGTCACGAAACCTCGTACATCTGAGGTGGCTGCTGAAACTCGTCGATTTTAGAGCAGCTGGCAAACTTAGTTGGGGGTCCGTGTTGTCGACATTGTACCGGGAGATGTACCGGGCGACGCTACCAAATAAAGCAAAAATCGGAGGTTGTCTATCACTGCTACAATCATGGGCTCGGTTTCACTTTCCATTTTTACTTCCTCGAGTGAACCACCCGTATACATTCCCACTCTTAACGAGGTAAAATTTATATTAGATTTTACAATTATTACATAGATTTAAAATATAATTTTATGCTAAAATTTTATTTAATTAGCTGGAACCATTCGGCGAGTTATGTTGGAATACCTAGCGCTCTTGAAGATATACGACTTCTATTAGACCAACAGTCAGAAACGCATGTAAGTATATATATAAATGAAATATATATACATAACATAGTTGTTTCGTATTTAGTATTTAGTATTATGTATATAACTAATATTTTTATCACGTTCATATAGTTTCTATGGACACCATACGGGGATTCGACAATTCGGGCAGTAATTCCGGATGAATTCCTACAGAATCCTAACATCTGGCATGTTAGGGTCCCATTGATCAACTACGCTACTGTCAAGATGCACCAGACGAATAGAGTGTTGTGGCAATTTGGATTCTAAAAATCAATTCCCGTGGCACCTAAGATGCTCGATGAAGAGCACAAAATTGACTTACGATGACCAAATACACATTGGCCGCTCTTTTTCTCGCAATATATTGAAATGTGGGAAAATCAGTATGATAATATACCTACTCATGAACCGATCATCGTTCCAAAGTTAGCATGCGAGCTGGATTACATGTCATGGTTTAGGATCCATGGCAAGCCATCTTTGCTATCGGAAGAGCAAAGGCATCGCCAATTCCGTGTCAAAAGGGAATGATGGGGCCCTTTAAATACAAGGAAAAGGGCTGACGGGGCAAGCCCATCAACAGCGCTCACGCAATCACCGGGCCCAACGCCTCAAGCGACGATGCCTACACTACAACCCTTCAGATTATGCCAGGTGCATATCCTAACCCTTATATGTATCCTAACCCTTATATATTTCTCTTTCCCAGTCCTATGCCATGTTGGAATGCATGACCCAGTGCATCTCCTTTCCCGATGAATCCGATTCAACCGATGATGTATAGGCCATCGTCGCAAGAGGGATAGTGCGAGGTACCATCGGGGAGCTCATCTAATTTCCAATCTCCATCGCCTTATGGGATTTAAACACCTCTACCGTGGGTGATGGAAACACCTACGCAATCTTTATTCTGTCAAGGTGGGTCATCCTCCTAACACCCACAACCAGAACAAATTCCCAAACAACCACAACCCCGGAGGGAAGCTGAACCAAGAAGGAATCCAGCGCGTAACCGTCGACCACCCCCATGTGCCACTAATTCTGATTGGCACATGCATTGATTTTTTTAATATATTTGTACAAAATGTTGTTCTATTGTTTCATTTAATAAAATATCAGTTGTTTTGAATATATGTGTACAATTTATTTTTATATTTTGTCCTACTTAATAAAATATAATTTGTTTTGAATATTTTAATAGTCAATTATTTTTATATTTTATCCTATTTAATAAAATAAAAGTTCTTTTGAATAAGACAATAGAAATAATGCAACATAGTTTCATTTAATCAATTATGAACTATTTCGATTTAGACATTTTGAATTGTATGGTCTGGGTTCCTACACCATCCGCACAACTTCTGTTGGTTCGTTATTTCCTAGATATCTATATTATCACGTATTCTAATCGAGTAAGGTCGACCTGCAACACAATTTTCTATCTGGTAACAACTTAAACGAAGCAAGTGATACAGACGACCACTTACGTTCATTTGGGACAGGTGGGAATACGTGTCTCCACACGTTGTACATGTATTCTAATTTGTACACTACGTCGACATAACTTATGGGATCCAAAAAGAGATTCTGACAAGCTGCAATTACATGAGTGCATGGATAACGAAGTGCGTCAAACCTCCTACAGTCCCAAGTCCTATTTCTCAGGTGTACACGATATTACCCGCCGGTAATACCTTGGTTCAGTCTGTCGAACTCGGTCACACGAAACCATAGGTTGTCACAATCGTGACACACTATGTGCATGGTGTTGGCCCGCGCCTTCGCTTTGTTAATTTCTTGCACTACCTTCCGGCACCATACATGGCCTCCCTACATTTGGCCTTTATAACTCGCTACTCGCTTTGGCCAAATAGAAGTATGTCTCCCGCACAACGGAAGTTATCGACAAATGGCGTGTTTCTTTTAGAACAGAATTTATGTATTTAGCCAGGTTTGAGGTCATATGACCATATCGTAGTTCGTCGTCATATGCTTGTGTCCATTAATCGAAAGTTATGTTACAGAGGTAGTTTACGCCTTGATCGTTAATTGACTGCAAAATCGGCAACATCTCATGAAAACGGTCCTTATTGATCTCGTACTTTGTCAATAAAAGTGGATAGCGATTTACGCCTTGATCGTTAATTGACTGCAAAATCGGCAACATCTCATGAATACAGTCCTTATTGATCTCGTACTTTGTCAATAAAAGTGGATAGCGATAATTACATACCATTCTTCCATTCAGAACAAATTGAATATTACAAACAAAATAATATTAGTGGCGATTAAATACCCATGTTGGTCACTTGTCGTCGTTCAGTGGTAGACCGATATTGCCCGTAGTAGTTGGACGCAATGTGCCTTAGACAATATCAATGGTATGTGCGATCCCATAGCCTTTCCTGTCGCTCAATTGCGGCTAGTATTCCAGTGCCCTAATCTGATATAACACATATATCAGGTTGGGGGCAGACATGCCTCCTCAACCTAGAAAGAAAGAAATCCCAATCGTCACTTGACTCCCCCGGTGTTATTACAAACGCAATTGGAAGGATTCTCCCACCACCATCTTGTGCCACAGCTAGTAATAGCCGATGGGTATATCTACCATACATAAAGGTACCGTCAATTTGTACCAATGGCATGTAGTACAGATATGCGTCCTGGCATTGCTTAAAGCTCCAAAATAGACGCTTGAACACTTGACATCCACGGATCAAGCTGTCGTTGTAGTATGCAGTGCCCGTTTTAAGGTCTGTTACGCAACCTGGGACGTACCTCTCTAGCACCTGACACCACTACCACACCTCATTATATGAAGCGTCCCACCCACTATGCATCTTATCCAACGCTTTTTACTTAGCTATCCAGGCCTTGCGGCAAAAAGGTGTGTACTTGAATTGGCTATGAATATTGGAAATTAAGACCAACACAGAAGTCCTGGGATCCACCTTCACCATTGGTAGTATTAAGCTCGCTATCATATCTGAATCCATCTTGGGATGATCTTGTGAAACACCTGTTAACCCATGAGTACGTTAAATAATGCAACATTAAATAATAATAGTAATATTCAAAAACCCTAAATACCCAATGATACTATACCAGCAACACACGTATGTGGACCTTTGAACTTCTTTATCTCCCACAACCCTATCCTTTTCTTAACCGAAGCCATGATTTTCCATGAACATGTACCATTTCCTACTACACATTTGGCCTCGAACTTCTCGAATTTGGATTTAACCACGTGGTAGTTAACCCTGTTCATGATGCTATATTGTTTCAATGCACCGAGAAAACTATCCTTACTGGAAAACTCATTACCAACTTCCAATTCACCTGAATCGAACGACGAACTTGTATGGTCATGCCTTCTGTGTGATAGATCTGGAAACTCCAACACATCATCTACCGATAGATCAATATTATGCATGTGGGCTGGAGGCGAGTACACCGTGAATCATAAATCTTCTTCTTCTTCATATGAACCGCTTTCACTGTCTTCTGGTTTGATTGGAGCAGGCTCCATTTCAGAAAGTAATGTAACTTCTGTACCATCGGGGTCAGGCTCTCGAAGTGGATCCACATCAGACTCATCACCCGACCCACCATCATTTGCAACGTACAAAGTCCCTTCGCCAGTGGACGTTGTAGGGAGTACATCATCCCTTATCATGGACGTTTCATAACGTTCCCAATCAACTGTGGATTGCCAACCACTAGAAGTTGATGCCATTCCCAGTAAGTATTTCTAGGATTGAACATCGACCCACCGAGGTGCAAGTCCCATCCACTAACAGAGTGTCGTGCAGGGGTCGTGTATTCCATACTACCACCAAACACAGGCGCTTCCGTATTCTGCCTCCCACTAACAGAGTGTCAGGCAGGGGTCGTGTATTCCTCTCGAACAGCATTAGATGTTGAAGTCGCAAGTGCTTCATCTGGCAATGAAAATTTTACATATAACTCAAGATAGGGTGATCCACTAGCGAGATGAGTCTGCACCATCGCCTTTGATATCAAATGAGTCATATGTCACGGGATCAATTGAAGCACAAAATTGATACTTAATAGTCGAAAATCTCATTGGCGTCGATTTAAAGATTTTTCACCTAATTCTTTCACGAAGTTCTGTCAAATCTATGTTCTGGTTAAAAACCAGTCGCGCTGTGTTCTCCGATAAAAAACAACGCCGTTTTCGGTGTCAAAGACCTTACTGTCGTAGTAAATAATAGCACTAATACGTTCACTTATTTTCAACCAAATGATCTGTCGAAGGAAATTCAAAACAAAAAATATTATGCAAAAATATAATTATTCGTATAAATATTAATACTTTAAATCAACTTATACCTTCTCAACTTCTTCAATTTATATTCTTCTGAACTTCTTCAATTTCTACTCTTCTGAACTTCTCTAATTTCTCTTGCTGTAACTTATGCAACATGAGAATAAAATTTGTCTCATTTATAGCCTAAGGTCAAGTAGGATGTATTATAGAAAAAGAGCGGTCAGGTGAGAGCTTTTTTCAGTACTTTTTTGCTGACAGTGCATCCTGCTTGAAGCGTTTTTTACCCTATTTTTTCAGAACCAACATCCAGGTGGGAGCTTTTTTCAGTACTTTTGCTGATAGTGCATCCTGCTTGAAGGGCTTTTTTGAATGCTTTTGCTGGCTGAACAAAAAAAATCAAAATCCATATTGTCAAAATAATTTTTTCAGAACTCATCCCTAAACCAATTACAAAAACCCTAAAACCCTAAACACAAATTTATTTTTAAAAATTCCTAAACCCTAATTTATTTTTTAAAAAGAATAAACTCTAATTTATTTTCTCCAAAACCATAAACCCTAAACAAATAATACCCTAATTTGTTTTAACAAAAACCCTAAATAACTAAACCATAAACCCTAAACATACAAATAACCCTATACCCTAGAAAAAACACAGGCTAAAGCGCGTCCCTAAGGGATCACTTTTTCCATGTCAGCAAAGCGCTTCCACGTTAGCTCGTTTTATGCTGACATGGCAAAAGCGCTCTCAAGGATGCACTTTTCTGAAATTTCCCTTTAAAATGCGCCTACGTGGAAGCATTTTTGGTTTTTTTGGCCCATTCTGGCAAATAAAGTTTAAAGTGGTCCATTTCCGTAAATAAAGTTGGAAATGGGCTTTTTTTTAGTAAAATAGTCTATGAATTTTGATTTAATGTGTAATTGTATATTTGAATTTAATTTGGTGTAATTATACAAGTGAAACTCTAATTGTGGTTCAAATATATACTTAAAACTTTAATTTTGATTTAATCATACACATTTAAAGAAATAAATATATCAATTTATTTTTATATTGGATAAATATAATTATTTATGTATGCAATATATAAACATAAAATGATGTTATATCAATAACTGTGTTAATAATTTACAAGAATTGGATCAAATCAAATTTTCATGTATAAAATTGCACAAAATCAAAATTCATGTATACAATTGCACATTAAACCATAGTTCATGTATAATTTTGATATTTATCCCTAATAATAAATATAAATACAATGGCATAATAAAGCTTCTCTTCTTCAATCTCTCTCAGTGACTAACATTTCCATTGATTGTAAGAAAAGAAAAATATTTAGTTCATCCATGAATAATCCAAAAACACTTTTTTTAGTATTATTCTTTCTCAAACTCAAAAGCTTGTAATTACCCTTCCTCTTCTTTGCTTCATGTTTTTTAAACTGCCTATACCAGGAAACAAAACCAGTAAAGTCAAATGAAACCACTTGTCTTCAAAAATGGCATATGAAGAACAAAGTTGGTGTTCTTGAAGATAATACTTGGAGTTCAAAGAATTGAAAGTTCTTTAGAAATTGGGTTTACTTGGAATTGGATGAGATTGACTGGTGGCATAACGTGACGGCCACGACTGAAGGCTAGAGTAGAGAAGGTGATGACAGTGGTGAACGTTGGTGACAGAGGAAGCATCAGCTTGACTGGAACAACGATAGTGTCTTGGTGAAAGAACGAGCGGGATGACGCAACAGTAATGAGCATAAAAGATAGAGGAAGTGAGAGACAGAGTGGCTACTGAAGTGGAGATGGCTATCAACGGGTAGTGGCGCTGGACATGTGGAGGAGGTACTGGGCACTTAGGGTTTTCTTGTAACACCCCTAACCTGTATCCATCGCCGGATTACGGTTTTGAGGCATTACTAAACAAAACATAGCTCAGAACAGGCATTCATTTCTTTTCATGCTTCGTAAATTAACCACATCAATACACTTATCCTATTCAAATATCGAACCTTAATACTCCTATATTCATATAATTCGCATATTAAAATTTTATTCAATCATATATCATTACATAACATATATCGAGCATATATCAAAACAAATATTTCATAAGCTGATTATCAAGCATATTACTTCAATACATGCGCATATTAAACTGAATAATCCATATCACACGGCTTATTGTCCTTTAGCATATTTGGCATAAATAACTTCACAAAATGGTCAAATACAGATTTTAAACATCATAGTCATATGCACATTTAACATTATCATATATGAACCATTTTCGAACTCAAATAACAAGTTAAAACATACCCAAATTGCATACCAAAAATCACATCTAAACATCATTAGTTCAACCGTACAAAGAGATTTCAATTCGATCAACAAATAGCCTTAACATTCGTACTAAGTTTCTCCATTCAATAATAAGCAAATCATACTATTTCATTTTCTGAATATCAAACATATCATTTCTTAACTCTACACATGCGCATAATAAAGCCAATCAAACCATTTTACACCATTTAATAACCAAACGCATATGCAACCATAGTAACATTACAACATGGCTGAACATGACTTTGATGCTAATATATATATATAATGCGCATTTTACTCCATCAAAATGAACCATTTTTGTAGACAACAAAATAACACATATCATGCCTATATCGTATGCCATAAATCATGCCTAAACATCACTCTTTCAACCATCCAAGGAACTATATAAAAACCGAACCTAAATAACCAACTATTCAAGCATAATATATGTATATACTTGCCTATACAAACCGAATCAAAATAGCCAAACCAAAAATGATCGTATCATAGGCATATACATTTATTTCACTTAAGATTAGCCGAATATAAACATGCATTGTATAACCTAATTCTTATCTCACAAAATGATCAAAGCAAATACACACACATATGACATAAACATTACTTAAATAATATTTCACATACCATGACTTAAACATGCATCCATCATTTACTTCATTGCTTAAGCAAAATGATACACCATGCTTACCATTACCCATTGTCAAATCATATATCCAAACACCATAAGTATATATACCATGTATTAAGCTTATCAACATGAACTAATTTATAAGTCATTCATGTCATAACCAATCAAGACATATAACCAAAACACCATACATACATGCCATGAAACATACTTACCAAAATAAACTTATATCATAATCAAATATACCCGAATTTAAGCATCATGATTAAGCCATTTTCGTATGGCTAAATATATATACAAATTTCAAAACCAAACATACTAATACTAGCCTATACATGCCATATATTTATAGTTTCAAACTTTTAAAATACTGAAATAGTGATCGATAGTGTGACGATGTTCCAAGACGATCCCCGAGCTCGTTGCTAGCTTCCAAAATCTATAAAACAACGATTAAACACACAAAGTAAGCTTGGATAGCTTAGTAAGCCATAAGCAAGTAAATCATCTCAATGGTATTAATAATTCAATTCAACTAGTCTGAAATTAATAAATCTAAACAGCATATACATTCATCATACTTAGAAAATTCATATAATCACATTTGGTACTTTTCTTACCTTTACTTTTCATAAACATATAAACTTCACACATACCTGATTCATTTAGCTCAATTTCACAATCGTTCTCGACTTGCCATTTCCCGTTGAACCATTCCGAATTGTTAAGGATACAAGGTAATCATAATAAGCTCGTACAATGCCATATCCCAGATATGGTCTTACATGTTATCACATATCGATGCCACTGTCCCAGACAGGGTCTTACACGAATCATATACGATGCCAATGTCCCAAACATGGTCTTACACAAATTACACATAAGAAGTCCTAATGTCAAGACATACATATCCTAAGCTATTCCTATGGTTCGTATGGGGCTTTTGGACATCGTAATTCTATCGATTCATGCTCGTAACAATTTATCCAACGCTAATTTCAATTCGAAAATGTAGTTATATAAGCATACAATTCAATTTGGCTATGTAGATAATGAATACATTCGAATTTAACATCATTTATTAACTTATGGACTTACCTCGTACGGAGACGAACGGACCGGAACGGCTATTTGACTACCTTCGATTTCCCCCGATTCAAATCCGATTTCTTTCTTTCTTGATCTAAATTAATAAAAATTTGGCTTGTTTAACAAAACAGACATTCAATTTCATCCAAAAATACATAATTTGGGTATTTTGCACTTTAGCCCCTAACATTTCACATTTTCTCAATTTAGTCCCTATTTCAAAATAACACAAAATACACAGAATCTCATCAAACCCATGTTAGGCCGAATTCTTCCTAGGTCCCTAGTAGCCCATTTATTTCATTTATTTCACATTTTGACCCCTCAATTTGCAAATTTTACAATTTAATCCATAATACTCATTTTTACCAAAAATCACTTAATTAAACATGATAATCTATCAACAAGAATTTATTTTTTTATCATCAAACAACAAAAATCTCAAGCTATCAACAATGACAAATCACAAAATCTACAACCAATTCAAAAATTCAAGCATGGGCTAGCTAGTATTCGAAGCAACGATCTCAAAAACGTAAAAATTATCAAAAATCGAGCAAATTACATACCTCAATCAAGCAAAATGAGTGCCGAACCTAGCTTGCTCTTTTTCTTTCTTTTTATTTTGTAGTTTTGGTCATGAAAGATGAACAAAACCATGTTTTTATGTTTTATTTTATTTAATTTCATATTAACACATAATTTACTATTTTAACCTTTTTAATTTCATTTAAAATCCACTAACCTTAGGCTTTTGTGTCCATCCATAATTTTAATGGTATAATATCAACATAAGGACCCCACATTATAAAAGCCATAGCAATAAGCACTTTAACAAATAGGAAGTCACTTTTGCATTATACGCGATTAAGTCCTTTTAGCAAATTGAGCACACAAACGATAAAATTTTCACACGAAACTTTCACACATATTAATTCACATACTGTAACCACCAAAAATAATATTAAAATAATTTTACGACTTTAGATTTGTGGTTCCAAAACCACTGTTCTGATTTAGCTAAAACCGGGCTGTTACAACTCTCCCTCCTTAGGGATTTTCGTCCCCGAAAATCTTACCAGTGAATAGGTTCGGGTATTGTTCTCTCATAGCATCCTCGGGTTCCCACGTAGCTTCTTCAACCCCGTGCTGATGCCATAAGACTTTCACTAATGAATTTTTTTTATTTCTCAATTCTTTAACCTTGTGATCTAAAACTCGAATCGATTTTTCTTCGTATGTCATATCAGATTGAATCTCAATCTCAAACGGAGTAATCACATGCGAGGGATCGGATCGGTATCGTCGAAGCATTGATACATGGAAAACATTGTGAATCTTTTCTAATTCAGGTGGCAACAACAATCTATAAGCAACCGGCCCGATACGTTCAATAATCTCATACGGTTCAATAAACCTCGGACTCAATTTGCCTTTACAACTGAATCGGAGTATTTTCTTCCATAGAGATACTTTCAAAAACACTTTATCCCCGATCTAAAACTCAATATTTTTCCGTTTCAAGAAATGCACGATTTTTGCGATCGTCGACGCTGGCCGCTTCGTGACTTTCACGAATCACTTTTACTTTCTGTTCAGTCTCTTTGATCAAATCGGCCCATGTATCTTATTCTCACTAAGCTCGGTCCAATACAAAGGTGTTCGGCATTTGCGACCTTACAAAGCTTCGTATGGTGCCGTTTTTAAACTCGATTGAAAGCTATTATTATACGTAAATTCAATCAATGGCAAGTATAGTTCCCACGTACCTTCAAACTCAAGAATGCAACATCTCATCATATCCTCGAGTATCTGAATAATCCGCTCGGATTGACCATCTTTCTGTGGATGGAAAGTAGTACTAAAATGTAGCTTCGTACCTAATGCATCCTGCAGTTTCTTCCAAAACCGTGATGTAAATCTCAGATCTCTATCCGAAACAATAGAAATAGGTACTCCGTGCAATCTCACAATCTGCGAAATGTACAATTCTGCAAGTTTATCAAGTGAATGATCCGTACAAACCGGAATGAAATGAGCCGACTTAGTCAGTCTATCAACAACTACCCAGATCGCATCTTTCTTACTCGGTGTCAGAGGCAAACCCGTAACAAAATCCATCATGATTCTGTCCTATTTCCACTCGAGAATCATTATCGACTGTAGTAACCCAGTCGGTACCTGATGCTCAACTTTGACTTGCTGACAAATTAAACATTTCAAAACAAACTCAGAGATATCACACTTCATACCAGGCCACCAATAAAGCTGTTTCAGATCGTTATACATTTTTGTACTTCCCGGATGTACAGATAACCGACTACTATGAGCTTCATTTAAAATCATCCGAATCAACTCTGAGTTTCTCGAAACACAAATTCGGCCTCTGAATCTCATACAATCATCAACATCAATCCAAAATTCTGAATCAGTATTCAAATCACATTGAGCTCGTTTTGCTAACAATTCATTATAAACTTTCTGAGCTTCGCAAATCTGTTGAATAAATAACGGTCTCGCTTTCAACTCAGCTACAATCAAACCGTCATCGGATAGGGCCAACTGAGTATTCATCGCACGTAGGGCAAACAGAGATTTCTGACTCAAAGCATCAGCGACAACATTGGCTTTCCCCGGATGGTAGTCAATCACTAACTCGTAATCTTTTAACAACTCTAGCCATCTTATTTGTCAGAATTTAGGTCTTTCTGAGTCATCAAAAATTTTAAGCTTTTGTGATCGAATAGGCGTGACA
The DNA here is from genome assembly GCA_025698515.1 of Gossypium sturtianum. Taxonomy (NCBI): domain Eukaryota; kingdom Viridiplantae; phylum Streptophyta; class Magnoliopsida; order Malvales; family Malvaceae; genus Gossypium; species Gossypium sturtianum. Next base: position 112,613,837 of record CM046955.1, read on the forward strand.
TTTCTCAAGAACAAATAGTGGCGCCAAATCTTTAACGCAAAACATAATATTTGCCAATTCCAAATCGTGTCGGATAGTTCTTTTAGATGCGGCTTTAAGCGTCTCAAGGCATAAGCTATGACTTTGCCTTCCCGCATTAAAAACACAACCTGGACCATTCAACGATGCATCACTAAAGATTACAAATTCTTTACCCGATTCAATTTGAACTAACACTACTGACTTGAGTCAACAAAGCTTTCAACTGCTCAAAACTTTTCTGGCACTTTTCTGACCACTCGAACTTAACATCTTTCTGAAGTAGTCTTGTCATCGGGGTTGCAATCATTGAGAAACCTTTTACGAATCGTCTGTAATAATCGGCGAGTCCCAGAAAGCTACGGACTTCATATACATTTCTCAGAGGTTTCCAATCTATTATTGTAGAAATCTTGCTCGGATCAACTCTAATACTACGATCTTTGACACAACATGTCCTAAAATCGACGACCGCAACTGGAACTCATATTTACTGAACTTCGCATACAACTATTTATCACGTAAAGTCTGTAACACTATTCTCAGATGTTCAGCATGCTCGGGTTCATCTCAAGAATAAATCAAGATGTCATCTATAAACACAACCATAAATCGATCCAAATACGGTCTGAAGATATGATTCATTAGATCCATAAAAATAGCAGGTGCATTTGTTAGTCTGAAAGGCATAACGAGAAACTCATAATGTCCGTACCTTGTTCGGAAAATAGTTTTCGGCACATCAAAGTCTTTAACTCGCAGCTGATAGTAACCCAACCTCAAATCTATCTTTGAAAACACTGTAGCCCTTTTCAACTGATCAAACAAATCATCAATTTGTGGCAGAGGATATTTATTCTTTATGGTCACTTTATTAAGCTGTCGATAATCGATGTACATTCTCATAGTTCCGTCTATCTTTTTCACAAACAACACTGGTGTACCCCAAGGAGAATAACTCGGTCACACAAAACCTCTATCTGTCAATTCTTGCAACTGAGCTTTTAACTCTTTTAATTCGGTCGGTGCCATTCTGTACGGAGCTATCGATATCGGAGTTGTTCCCGGCACTAATTCAATACCAAACTCTACCTCTCGGATCGGCGGTAAACCCGGTAACTCTTTAGGAAACACATCCAAGTATTCACACACAACTAGTACTGATTCAATCTTCTTTTCGGTCACTTTAGAGTCGAGCATATAGGCAAAGTAAGCTTCACAACCCTTTTTCACATATTTTTAAGCTAACTTCAAAGAAATCACTGCCGGTAAACCATTCAGATCATTAGACTCAATCTGAATTATCTCTTTATTCTGACATCTCAAGTCAATAGTCTTCCGCTTGCAGTTCACAATAGCATCGTGAAGCATTAGCCAATCCATACCCAGAATTATATCAAACTCGTCGAATGGAAACAACATCAAATCGGCCGGAAAACATGAATCTCGAATCATCAACGGACAGTTCTTGCATACTTTACCAACCAATACACACCGGCCTGAGGGGTTTGTAAAATCCTAAAATTTGGAATTTTATGTGTTGCATTGTTTTTGGTGTTAAGCTTGTTAAATTATTAATTTTGTATGTTTAGGAGGTCCTGAGAAGGCTCGGGGTTTATTTGGACCTAGTAATTTTTTTTGTCATTTAGCACTTTAAGGAAGTGGAGTAAGTGACCTTGAAGCATATGGGAATAATTTAGTAAATAGCTTGCATAATTGAGCATTTAGTAAAGAGGTAGTGGCTTCATATGATGGACTTGATGGGAGGAAGTTCGAATCACTTTGTGTACAAATTTGGACTTTTTATTTTTGCATTCATCCATCAAGTGTCGGCCAAGCATGTTATTATGGTAAGTTGGACTTTTATTTTTATGGCAAGATGGCTAAAGAGATTAAGGAAAGATTGAAGTTGGGAAAGGAATCAAAAAAAATAGGTAAGTAAGGGGGACAAGAGGCTTATTTCGTGGATAGTGTTTTGGAAAGTATGGGTGGCAAATTGTTGACCATTTTAGCTAGGTTGGTGGACGGTTTTTGGGGCTTAAAGGGCATAGCCGAATTTTTGTTAGTGTTGGTAAGGCTTTAGTGTTAGTTTTGGACAATTCCATTAGCATCAAGTGTGTTTTTTTTCTCTTCCCAAATTTTTTTCTCCTAGCCGAATTTGGTCTTGGCAATTGGTGAAAGTTTTAGTTTTGTTTTTTTGGCCAAAATTCATTTATGCAACATTGGTGACATTTTTCTACTCTCAAAATCTTCCTTCTTGCCGATTCTTCAACCATTCGTGAATTTATTCTCATCTTTTCTTCTTTTGTTGTCGAATGTACACAACTTTGAGACCATTTCTTTTGTTCACTCATCATTCTTGAAAACCGAAACTAATCCACCATTCTACTTCTTTCCCTTCTTTTCTTTTCGCAAAATCCTTCAAGCATCACTTCCACTCTAATATTATTCACCATAGCCGAATATTGATTTACATTTTCTCTATAATCGAACTCTTATTTCTTTTCTACCGTTCTTCTCATTCGTATTTACATTCAATCTTTGATCAATCGGTAAGCGTTCTTCCAACATTTTGTCTTGTATTCTTTCTCTTAGTTTCGAATATAAGTTTTGATTTGGGAGGGTCATATGAACCGAAACCATCATATTATTATACTCTCTCAAATAAAATCATTCTCTTCCTTGTAGTGGAATAGTGGAGTGTCGATTACTACAACATCGCTTAATTGACTTTAGCCATAGGAAGATCGTGTGAAACAGGAATTTCATTGTTCAAGGTAAGTAAGTTCTCTCATAGTCTTTTCAATAACTCCCTTGGTTATTGTATTAATCGGACTGAATGATAATTTATCGACTATATGTTTTAGGTACTTAATCGCTCGATTTATCATCTTGCGATCATACGGATTTTGTGGTAAGCTGACCTTACTCCTAAGATCGATCGTTCATAGTTAGTTAGACTAATAATTGTTTTCAATGGAGGCAAGCAATATCGAATCAAAAGGGGTAGTGATTGGTGATCGAAAAAGGAGCGATTTACGATCCCCACTCCTAAATTCAAGCAAAGGGTCTGTTTGGCTATTCGAGACTTTCCAAGGGTTGTGGACCTCATCCGGTGAGAATCAATTATTCGAGGTCGTTCGCAATTGTGAGGCATCAGCGATTCGGGATTTTCCACCGAGTTGTGGACCGTCAACCGTGGAAAACCGGAGCAAATCGAGAGTTGTTCGTGAATTTACGAGGGTAATTGTTAGATCGTTTGTTTTTAAATAGATTTATTAAATCGCGTGTATGTCGACTAATCAAGCGTTATAAACTTTTAGGTGTCAACGATCGAGAAAGCGTAGTGTTAAGCGTAATCGGTGTGTAATCTCACACCGTATTTCATGGGTTAGATATTTTAAAACGCGTGTTAGTGGTAAATCGCTTGATTAAATCACATTTTGGTGAAATTGGGTAAAATGACATAGTTATCACTTTTTTGGTAAAGACTATGAAATTGGTATTAAGACTGTGAAAATTATAAAAATACCTTTAATGGGCCAAATAAAAATATTTTGCTAAATGGGCCAAATCGATATATGACTATATGGGCCGATTGATATTTGAATATATGGGCCGATTGATATTTGACTATATGGGCCGATTGATATTTGACTATATGGGCCGATGTGATAATTTGATATATGGGCCAATTTGAGATTTGCTATATGGGCCGATGTGATATTTTGATATATGGGCCAAGATGATAATTTGCTTAATTGGCCTACTAGATAATTTATTATAATGGGCCATAATGTTTGTAAGAAATATCTGAATAAATTGTTGTGAATGGCTATGCATTATATACATGATTTGAATGGGATGGGATATTGATGAAGAGAAGTTCTGGTAGCTCTGCTACGTAATTCTGGTGGCTCGGCCACAAATATGAAAAATGGCAATGCCATGTAAATTCTGTTAATCTGGTGGCTTGTCCACAAACTTGATATATACGGCTAAATGCCTACTTTTGGTGTGTTGGCGGGGTGGGTGACTAAAGCTCCCCACGTGTGTCTTTGGTTAGTGGGTGGTGTGTAGCGGATGGAAATTAGGTTTGGTTTGGGAATTGCATATCATATGCATATTATATATGATATTATTTTTATAATTGTAAATGGGTTTTGGCTCAATTGAAAGTTTAATTGAAATTTTGGCCTAGTGGACAATGGTAAGTGGGTTACACATTGAGTTCTAGTAACTTACCCCCATTTTCCTTATCCCTTTCAGGTAATGATCAGTGATAGAGACTTGGGCCGTGGATGACTCGGTGGAGCCCATACTTCGTAAACAGTTAAATTTGAATTTTGGATTTCTTTTAGTATTTTTAATTACTTTACTATTTTGAATTAAGGTTGTAATAAGGCCTCTGGATTAATTTTTGTTTTGTTTATTGTGTGATGAATTTATAAACTGCTTAAAGTATTTCAAATTATAATTTTATTTTTCTAAAAACTTAAATAAATGATTTATTCAAAAATGAATATTTAGAAAGGATTTCATAATAATTTTTCATATTTAAACCGGAAAATTAATCTTAAGATTTTCATCGATACTTTTTGAAAAATACATTTTTATTTCTTTTAAAATTTTCTCGAATTGTTAACGATATTTTTAAAATTTCGATTTATAAGATCTTACATCTCAAATTGTCGATTTATCGATCAAATCTTTTACTCAATAAATACTTCGTCAAAATTTTGAAATCTGTTTTACTTAAAAAGGAATCAAAGTGTATTTATTTTGTGTGACATGTCAAATCTGGCCTTAACGCATAGGCCAGGTTTGGGGTGTTACATTTTTTGGTATCAGAGTCCGGTTTAAAAATCGGCTATGGTTTGGGTTTAAAAACATTTTTGTTCAAAACTGTTTTGAATTATAGAACGTATGTCTTTAAAGGAAGTATGGCACCACGAGTATCCGGCACCAAGTCAAGTAAGTGTATGTTAATTGAATGATTATTATTATTGTGATATGACTATAGGAACACTCTAGAACTTTTAGTTTTAGATGTTGAAACTATAGAGATTTTACGAAAACGACCTTACTTCTTATACCTCATAAGATATTGTTTAATAAATATCGAAATAGTATACTGATTCATAAAACTTGTAATCAGATTAAATCAAAATATTCAATATGAGCGCTAGAGGACGTGGACGTGGTAGACGTGGGGCGCGGTAGAGGCCGATTGCCGCTAGAGTTGTGTCCCGAGGCATCGTAACATGTACGTAAATGGACGCACCAGCGTCACACTGTGTCGTAAAATAGATCACATGACCGTATGAGAGAAGACATTCTTCCGCCCCAAGCAATGTTACGAGTCTTGGAAAGGGTTGCTTTGGGGCTAGATCGGGCTAGTAGCTCTCGTGGGTCAATATCGGAGCGACTTTCGAGATCAAATGGTCGCCGAGGTTTTTAGGGACTTGCCGATTTCGAACGATAACATCGCAGTTTCTCCAAAGCGCATTTCCAAAAGGTAAGTACTGCTCGGAGGGCTAGCTGTGGATGCAGAAGGAAGGAATTCATGTAACTGGTTCAAGGAATTAAAACGTGGCGACTTATGAGCGGAAATTTCTACGTCCCGAGCCATTATGCCCGAGGTATTGTACCAATCATCCAGACTCTAACGCGTGCGCGCGCTGAAGACATGTTGAGTGATGAGTTGCTTTGGTATTGATAGCCTCAAAACAAGAAAGGAATTTTGCCACACTTGTGGAGAAAGCTAAGATGGCCGAAGAGGCTAAGCACTCGGAGTGGTAAAGCTCGAGAAAGAGATAAAGGCAAGAGCAAGACTTTTTAAGTACTGGTCTGCTAGAAGGATTTGAGAAGAGGTCTACAGGAATGATGAGCCACTCAAGCTAAAGTACCAGCTACTACTAATCGAGATACAACCATGTGCGGCCGATCGTGCGGAAGATCACTACCCCGGTGAATGCTAGAAGAGAATTCCAGTGGTTGTTTCAAATGTGGTTCTAAGGACCATCTGACTTAAGAATTGTCTCTCAACGGTTTGCTTCGACTCGTAAAGCTCGTGATCCATGCCGCCACAATGACTAGAGGCACTCGGCCAGACCACCGAGAGCGTAGGCGGTCGAGGTGGTAATTGGCGAGAGGGCAGGTCAAGGTGCACTTCGGGTAGGAAGTAATGGTTTCAGGGTAACGCTTGAGGTGAGGCATGACGGGGGTTAGTTTATGCGGTCGACACCGAGAGGATGGCGATGCACTGATGTGGTAACCCGTGACGTTCTTCATATTTGATGTACACACTCTCTGCTTTGATAGATATCGGGTCCACCCATTCATATGTTACTAGTGCTATATCTAGAAATCTAAACATTAGATGCTGGGGATGTGATGTGAGTAGTCGCGCTGGGACAATCTGTGATAAACAAATAAATTGTTTAGAGATGAAAGGGTGTGGAGCATTCTTAGCCTTCATTAGCGCGTTGGATGCCAAGGAAGCGTCGAGAGAAGGTGTTAGAACGGTGAAGGAGTTTTTAGACGTCTTTCCCGAGGAACTTCCTAGATTGCCTCCGGATCGGGAGGTAGAGTTTGGCATTAAATTATTGCCAGGAACGGCTCCAGTGTCCATTGCTCCATATAGAATGGCGCTGAAAGAATTGGCGGAACTTAAAGCTCAAATTCAGGAGTTGTTGGATCAGTGATTCATTCGACCGAGTGTGTCACCGTGGGGAGCACCGGTCTTGTTCGTCAAGAAGAAGGATGGGTCGATGCATATGTGCATCGATTTTAGGCAGTTGAATAAGTTGACAATCAAGAATAGGTATCCGTTGCCGAGAATTGATGACCTATTCGACCAACTACGAGGAGCTTCGGTTTTCTCGAAGATAGATTTGAGATCGGGTTATCACCAGCTTAAGGTCAAGGAGGCGGATATTCATAAGACAGCGTTTCAAACTCGTTATGGACACTATGAATTCTTAGTGATGCCGTTTGGGTTGACCAATGCACCAGCTGCATTTATGGACATGATGAACCGAGTCTTTCAACCCTATTTAGACTGGTTCGTGGTGGTGTTCATAGATGACATCTTGGTATACTCGAAGAATGAAGAAGAGCATGATTCATATCTGCGAATAGTATTGCAAATATTGCGAGAAAAGCAACTTTATGCCAAGTTCAGTAAGTGTGAATTTTGGCTGAAGGAAGTGACCTTCTTGGGACATGTTGTGTCGGCCGAAGGAATTAGAGTTGATCCCCGAAAAGTAGAGGCTATGTTGGATTGGAAACCACCAAAGTCAGTGGCCGAAATTCGGAGTTTCTTAGGGTTGGCTGGTTATTATTGGCATTTTGTTGAGGGGTTTTCGTTGATTGCTGCACCCCTAACTAAACTGTTACGCAAGGGAGTACCATTTGTGTGGTCAGATCAACAGCAAGAAAGTTTCGAGAAATTGAAGAAGATTTTGACGGAAGCGCCAGTATTGATTCAACCTGAGGCTGTAAAAGAGTTTATTGTTTACTGCGATGCGTCACACACGAGCTTGGGATGTGTGTTGATGCAAGGTGGAAAAGTGGTGGCTTATGCATCTCGTCAGTTAAGGCCGCACGAAGTAAATTATCCCACTCATGATTTAGAGTTGGCTGCGGTGGTGTTTGCCTTGAAGATTTGGAGACACTACCTATACGGTGAGAAGTCGATCATTTATACGGATCATAAGAGTCTAAAATACCTCATTACCCAAAAGGAGTTAAACTTAAGACAGCGGAGGTGGATAGAACTGTTGAAGGATTACGACTTCTCAATCGAGTATCATCCTGGAAAGGCTAACGTGGTGGCAGACGCGTTGAGTCGTAAGGTGATATCGGATTTGAGAGCGATGTTTTCTCATCTCAGCTTGTATGAAGATGGTAGTCTGCTAGCCGAACTTCAGGTGAAGCCTATGTGGTTAGGTCAGATTAAGGAAAAGCAGTTATCAGATGAAAAGTTGGGTTCCTTACTTCAGCAAGTGGAAAGTGGTGTAAAAGGGGATTTCAGAATGAATAATGATGGAGCATTGTGTTTCCGCGGAAGAATTTGTATGCCCAAAGATTCAAAATTTAGACAAATGATTCTGCGAGAGGCGCATAGTAGCCCTTATGCTATGCACCCCGGGGGAAATAAAATGTATCGAGATCTCCGTGAGCAGTATTGGTGGCTAGGGTTGAAGCGAGAAGTTACTAATTTCGTGAGTAGGTGCTTGATATGTCAAAAAGTGAAGGCGGAACATCAATTGCCGTCGGGATTGCTACAACCGGTGAAGATTCCCTTATGGAAATGGGAACGTATAACGATGGACTTCGTTAGTGGGCTACCCTTATCGCCTACTAAGAAAGACTCTGTCTAGGTGATAGTGGATCGGTTAACGAAGACTGCCCATTTCCTACCTGTTCGTACGGATTACTCATTACAGAAGTTGGCCAAGTTGTACGTAGCAGAGATTGTGAGGTTACATGGGGTACCAGTGTCTATTATCTCGGACAGGGACCCTAGGTTTACATCACGATTTTGGAAAGCTTTACATGAAGCTTTGGGGACAAAGTTAAATTCCAGCACGACTTTTCATCCTCAGTCAGATGGTCAGTCGGAAAGAGTAATCCAGATTTTGGAAGACATGTTAAGGGGTTGTGTGATTGACTTCAGGGGTAGTTGGGAGGATTTTCTACCGTTGGTAGAATTTGCGTATAAAAATAGTTATCAATCCAGTATCCAGATGGCACCCTATGAGGCATTGTATGGTCGTAGGTGTCGTACTCCTACTTGTTGGACTGAATTGGGGGAGCGACAATTATTGGGTCCTGAGTTGATATCAGAGACGGAGGAGAAAGTAAAGGTAATTCGGGCACGATTAAAGGAAGCTTCGGATAGACAAAAATCTTATGCAGATCTCAAACGTAAGGATATTGAGTTTGCGTGGGAGATCGGAGTCTTTCTAAAGGTCTCACCTTGGAAGAAGATCTTGATTCGAAGGAAGGGCAAGTTGAGCCCTAGGTTCATCGGACCGCACCGCAGGTGTTGAAACGTGTTAGGCCGCTGGCTTATCGCCTTGAGTTACCTCCGAGTTGAGTCAGATACATAGTGTATTTCATGTCTCAATGTTAAGGCATTACCGATCGGATCCGTCTCATATAGTACCGGTAGAAGAAATTGAGATAAGACCTGATTTGTCGTTCGAAGAGGAACCAGTGCAAATTCTAGATCGAGACGTTAAGGTACTGAGAAGAAAGACTGTGCCATTAGTCAAAGTTCTATGGCGTAATCACGAATGTAACATCCTAGATTAGGGGTTATGCATTCGTGCATAATTCATGAGTTAGTAGGTTTTGGCAGTGTTTGGAAGTGTATTAAGGGTTTTTAGAACTCTAGGATGAAAGAGAAAGCTTTGGAAAATTATTGGTTTTAAGTTAAAAGGGGAGCAAGGCGTGGAGGCCTTAAATAAAAATTTTGGGAGTTCTTGGACATAGAAATTACCTTGGTAAAGTGGTGGAATGCGCCACTTAGGGCCTTGGAGAATGACGCCAGAGAAAGTGGGGAAGGGCCTTGGTTCGAATCACCTTGGCAAAAGCAAGTAGTGTAATTTTATTTTGCTTTTGGCGTTAAGACAAGGAGGAAATTGGGCTAAGGAGGCTTTAAGAGGAATTGTGGGAGTTTATGACACAAGGGTTGGCTGGTAAAGTGGCGCAAGGCGCCACTTAAGGCTTGGGCAAGTGACGCTCACGCAATGGGTAGAGGGCCAGTTCGAGTTGCGAAGGAAGCAAGAAGGAGCATTTTTTTTTTCGTGCAAGAAGAAGGCGCTGGGCTAGGAGGCTTTAAAAGAAATCCCTGAGTGACTCATGTCACAAAAAGCGCCTTGGCAAAGTGGCTTGGGACGCTACCTAAGGTGCTAGGAGAATTGCTCTAGTAGGTCTCATGTTCGAGTCTTGATGGCAAGATAAGGAGTGTTTTTTTATTTTGGCATCAAGTTGGAAGAAATTGACGGCACGTGGACTTTCAATTGGATGAGGATTGAATTTATTTCTCCTTTTAATTTTCGGCTAGATTAGATAAAGGTAGGATAAATGTTGATTTATTTTATTTATTTTTAATGGATGATAAGAAGATAATGGAGGCCTTATTTTATTTATTTTAGTTTAAATAGGTGATAAGAGATAATGTGATAATTTATTTTATTTTATTTGTTAAGGTGATAAAGAGTTAGAATAGGAGTTTAATTTGGGATTTGATAAGTGGGGATGTAGTAGCCGAATTCTTTATAGGGGGAGTGATCATCTTTTGTTATTCTTTTTCTTCTTTAAATTCTTTGTACCAAATTTAGTCTCTCCTTTCTCTTTAGTGCCGTCTTCTTTTGTGTTAAGTCACCTAGTTTCGGCCTTCACATTCTTTTGGTTAGTGACCGAAATTACAAAGAGCATTAAGGCCATTTGAGTTCATTCTTCTCCTATTTGCTAGCTTGGCCGAACCCATATCCCTCTCCCAAACTTCTTCTTTTAATTGGTGTTAGCCGAATATACCTCTCTTGTGACCGATTTTTCCATCAACATTTGAAGGGCTTAGCCGAATCATGTAAGTGCTTTTTCTTCTATTTGTATTTTACTTTATTAATAGCCATAGCCGAATCTCAAAGACGGCCTTATTCTTTTTCTTCTATCGCAAGTTTCAAAAGCCGAAAGTCAACATCCCTTTTATCCCGTCGACATTTAGAGCTAGTGGACGATTCGTGTGGTGGTGGAAGTGTTCTCTCCTTTGATAATCGGTTTGAGTTTTCTTCATAAGCGTGCGAAATCAAGAGTTTTGGCTCTAATTTTCGAGGTTACCGAATGGCCCTATAACTCTTATTAAATGTGTTAAGACCGATTGTAGGGAAGGTACAACCTAGCGCAAGAGATCTTTCGGGATTCTTATAGCCAACGTTTGTGGAAGTGATCTTTCGGGATTTAGTTAGTAAGGTAAGCAGCATAAGTATTCGGCCAAAGGCCATTTTATTAGTTTTTAAGTGATGACCGATTGTGACTATGATGTTTTAGGGGCTAATCGACAGGAATAAGCAAAGCTTTCGGGATTTGGTAGGAGACCAAATCGGCATTTAGGGAGGAGGAAAAACCCCATTCATCGTGTTAGATTCAAGTAGTTCGGGATTTCGCTAAATAGTAAGGTGTGTGATTAACCCACCGTTTTATGGGTATATGATATGTATGTGAAATGTGTATGTGTTATGAATGTGCTAACTAGTGCAGTGGAAATTGTGATAAGGATACCCTCAAGGGGTATTTCGATAATCCGGTAAGTACCAAACCTGATGATATATGATTATTAATATGAATATGTGATAATATGCTTGATGAACATGCTCATGCATCATTACATTGTATCATTATTTTATGTGGCATGTGCATGGGTGGGATATGATATGAAAGAAGGTACGGGTGTACTTCGAGTACGTGGTTTGATGTTAGCCTTGAGCTACATCGTGGATTGACGTTGGATCGAGGTCACGTTGTGGATTAATTGCGATTTAGTTCGCGTGGCTTGATGAGTGGCTATGTGCCTCATCGTGGTTGATATCGTCTATGTGCCATATCGTGGTTGATGAGTGACTATGTGTCCCATCGTGGTTTTGGTGTTAGCTACTGGCTACATCGTGGATTGGCGCCGATCGAGGTCGTTGTGGACTATTGTGCTTAATTGCACGGGCGCAAAGTGATTGCCTTTGGAGTGAAAAGGAGAGGGTGATTTGATAATCCCCTGGTGTGTGGTAGGTGGATAAGGGGGTGTGTAGCGGATGGACCCTAGGTTTGGGTTGGGCTTCATAATTGCATGATTTCGTATGTGAACATATGTGTAAATGGGCCAAGCCCAATATGATATGTGGATTAATGTTGAAATGGGCAAAGCCCAAAGATATGAATGTGGATCGAGTGTGGAAATGGGCTAAGCCCAGTATGTGGAAATTATGTGGTTAACTACCCTATTAGATGAATGTGATATGAATATTGGCCAAGCCTGTAATGTGATAACATGTGAATTTGATAATTGATATCGATATATGAGTTAATATGTGGTTAACATGTGGGTGGAATTCAAAGTGGATTAATTACACAATCGAGTTCGTATGACTTACCCAATTTTTACCAACATCGCGGTGAGAAATGTTGATCGGATCGGGTTGGAGTGGATACGAGGTGGCCCATGCGTAAGACGTTTTATTTATTTAAAACAAGTATATTATTAAGTATTTTGTTAAATTATTTATTGTAATAAGGCCCGATTAAAGTATTTGAGCATTTTATTATGTTTAAGCTAGATGACGATTAAATTATTATTTGGAAATGTTTTTATTTTGGAAATTTATATCTTTAATTTTTTATTAAAGTTTTAACCTGGATATTTTGTACTAATCAAATTTTTACTTTGCATTTTAATTATAAAATGTTGTTCTAAAGACAATGAATTTCTATGTTTTTACCTTAAGTTAAAATATTTTTGAACGCAGTTTCGCAGATGACATACCAGATCCGGTCAGGGCTTGTGGGTCGGGTTTGGGGTGTTACAGTTTGGTATCAGAGCCCGGTTCAAAACTCAGCTTTGAGGGTTTTTGGGGCCCAAAAATGTTTTCAAAGATGGGCTTTTCAAAAATATGGACTTTTATGAAAATTTTCAGGTTATTCTGGCATGGCACCTGTATCTTCGACCCGAAGTCCACCAGGTAAGTACTTCTGGCTTCTGAAGTGATTTGAACATGTGAACTATATGGGATTTTATGGGAACGTAGATTAGTATATTAGGGCTATTGGACCCTAGGACTAGTCTACTCAAACACAAGTGCATAAGACTTAAGGATCATTAAACAAACTCGTGATTAAGTCGAGCTAGGGTGTGGTAAATCATGCAGCGCATGTCTAGGAGTGGATTCGATGAAGAGCTTGGTATTTAAGCAGCCCTAGCGACTCACCTCCTCTTTACTCGAATTCTACCGGTGCATAGCTACGGTTCACCCTAGCCAAGAGGACTTATTCACGCTGCTAACCGATAACTAAAACCCGAAAGGGACTAGCCTTAATGTTTTATAAAAACCTTAGTTTTTAAATCTCCAAATTACTCTTCTTGATTTGAAAACACTAAATTAGATTTTGGGAAAAATATTTTTCGAATTATCCCCGGTTGGCAAAATTACCTAAATACCCCTGGTTGTGAAATTACTAAAATGCCCCTGGTTTGAATTTTTTTTAAATTTCTATACTACCATAACTTTTACTAAAATATTCCTACCTTGCAAAAATATTAAAAATCTCTATTTTACGAAATTTGATTTGGGAAGAATTTACGAAATTGCCCCTAACTTACAAAATTACCAAAATGACCATAGAAGTGTAGTGAATGAATGTGTCTCTGTTTATGAATGTGAATGTGACCCTCTGAATTAGAGTAGTGAACTTGAACTGAACCTTTGTGTAATCGAAAGAACTACTTCTAAATACTTTACTTCATAAAATTGTTCGCGGTTAATAAGTGGAACAAAATTTCGATGCATAAAACTTTTTAATCGGATAAAATCGCGACGTTAGAAATGAGCTCTAGGAGACGCAGGTCGAATGAGCGATCGAAACCGTGAGGGTCCGCCATGGGTCAAAAGTGACGCCGCCGCCGCCATCGATGGGCGCGGAGGATCAAAATCCGGCGGGAGGAGATGACGTCGATCGCAAGTTATGCTACGTGTGCTACAAAGCAAGTAGCAAGAGTTGGAATGAGAAGTGGAGCTCTAAGTCGGGTTCGGAGAGACTTAGGTCCAACGGAGTGAAGTTTTTAGAGGAGTATCCGGAGTAGCTCCGAACGTAGCAGAGTATTGGTTGGAAGCAGTCGAAAGAATCATGGATGATCTAGACTGTACTGCCGAGGAAAAGCTAAAAGGTGTTGTCTCGTTGCTCCGGGACGAAGCTTATCGATGGTGGCTCACTGTCAGACAAGGTGTCCCGGCAAGTCGAGTGGATTGGGAATATTTTAAGGTTAAGTTTGAAGGGAAGTATGTGGGAGCCGCCATTTAGACTCGCAAAGGAAAGCATTTCTAAACTTGGTTCAAGGAAGCAAGTCGAAGAGCGTAGTATGAAGCGAAATTTGTGCGGTTAAGTCAAGATGCCAAGGGATCGTGGCTACCGACACGAAAGGTGTGTCCGATTTGAAGACGGGTTATGGATGAGCTACGAGTGTTGATTGCTCTGCAAAGAGAAAGGGACTTTGCGATTCTAGTGGAAAAAGCTCGGATAGCTGAAGAAGTTAAGAAAACCGCGAGGCAGAACCGAGAGAAGAATAAGAATTCAAACAAAATGAGTTCTAGATCATCAGTGCCATCTGAGGATGTTCAGAAAAGACCAAGGATCGAGAATTCTGTACGTGCACCTGTGCCAGCTTCTGAGAATCGGAGTCGTTCATGTGCTCAGTGTGGAAGAGCTCATGCAGGAGAATGTTGGGGAAATAGTAAGGAATGTTTTCGGTGTGGGTCTAAGGCTCATTTGGTTAAGAAATGTCCGCAAGTGATGGATAGGGCTCGAGGCCAAGGTCGTGGAGCACCCGGCAGAGGAGCTGAAGGTTCAGATGTGAGACAACCAAGGATGTGATAGCGGGTAAGTTCCTTGTTTTTAGAGTATTATTTATTGCTAGTTCATTGTTTTATTGCTAGTGAAGTGTATGAAACCTTGGATGTGAACTTTAAGACTGTGCCTAGAAGGTAAGATAGTTTTATTAAGATCAGAGTGCGCAGCATAAGCGTAGTGCGGTGAGTTAAGAAGTACGATTATTCGTTAGTAAGTAATTTCGAGGACGAAATTATTTTTAAGGAGGGTAGAACTGTAACATCCTAGATTAGGGGTTATGTGTTCGTGCATAATTAATGAGTTAGTAGGTTTTGGCAGTGTTTGGAAGTGTATTAAGGGTTTTAGAACTCTAGAATGGAAGAGAAAGCTTTGGAAAATTATTGGTTTTAAGTTAAAAGGGGAGCAAGGCCAGAGAGGCCTTAAATGAAAATTTTGGGAGTTCTTGGACATAGAAATTACCTTGGTAAAGTGGTGGAATGCGCCACTTAGGGCCTTGGAGAATGACGCCAGAGCAAAGTGGGGAAGGGCCTTGGTTCGAATCACCTTGGCGCAAGTAGTGTAATTTTATTTTGCTTTTGGCGTTAAGACAAGGAGGAAATTGGGCTAAGGAGGCTTTAAGAGGAATTGTGGGAGTTTATGACACAAGGGTTGGCCTCAGAAAAGTGCAAAGAAGGCACCACTTAAGGCTTGGGCAAGTGACGCCTCACGCAATGGGTAGAGGGCCCAGTTCGAGTTGCGAAGGAAGCAAGAAGGAGCATTTTCTTTTCGTGCGGCAAAGAAGAAGGCTGGGCTAGGAGGCTTTAAAGAAATCTCTGAGTGACTCATGTCACAAAAAGCGCCTTGGCAAAGTGGCTTGGGACGCTACCTAAGGTACTAGGAGAATTGCTCTAGTAGGTCTCATGTTCGAGTCTTGATGGCAAAGATAAGGAGTGTTTTTTTTTTTTTGGCGTCAAGTTGGAAGAAATTGGACGGCACATGGACTTTCAATTGGATGAGGATTGAATTTATTTCTCCTTTTAATTTTCGGCTAGATTAGATAAAGGTAGGATAAATGTTGATTTATTTTATTTATTTTTAATGGATGGTAAGAAGATAATGGAGGCCTTATTTTATTTATTTTAGTTTAAATAGGTGATAAGAGATAATGTGATAATTTATTTTATTTTATTTGTTAAGGTGATAAAGAGTTAGAATAGGAGTTTAATTTGGGATTTGATAAGTGGGGATGTAGTAGCCGAATTCTTTATAAGGGGAGTGATCATCTTTTGTTATTCTTTTCTTCTTTAAATTCTTTGTACAGAAATTTAGTCTCTCCTTTCTCTTTAGTGCCGTCTTCTCTTTGTGTTAAGTCACCTAGTTTTGGCCTTCACATTCTTTTGGTTAGTGACCAAAATTACAAAGAGCATTAAGGCCATTTGAGTTCATTCTTCTCCTATTTGCTAGCTTGGCCGAACCCATATCCCTCTCCCAAACTTCTTCTTTTAATTGGTGTTAGCCGAATATACCTTTCTCTTGTGACCGATTTTTCCATCAACATTTGAAGGGCTTAGCCGAATCATGTAAGTGCTTTTTATTCTATTTGTATTTTACTTTTATTAATAGCCATAGCCGAATCTCAAAGATGACTTTATTCATTTTCTTCTATCGCAAGTTTCAAGTAAGCCGAAAGTCAACATCCCTTTTATCCTCGTCGACATTTAGAGCTAGTGGACGATTCTGTGTGGTGGTGGTAAGTGTTCTCTCCTTTGATAATCGGTTTTGAGTTTTCTTCATAAGCGTGCGCGAAATCAAGAGTTTAGGCTCTAATTTCCAAGGTTGGCCGAATGGCCCTATAACTCTTATTAAATGTGTTAAGACCGATTGTAGGGGAAGGTACTGACCTAGCGCAAGAGATCTTTCGGGATTCTTATAGCCAACGCCAGGAAGTGATCTTTCGGGATTTAGTTAGTAAGGTAAGCGCAGTAAGTATTCGGCCAAAGGCCATTTTATTAGTTGTTAAGTGATGACCGATTGTGACTATGATGGTCTAGGGGGGCTAATCGACAGAATAAGCAAAGCCTTCTGGATTTGGTAGGAGACCAAATCGGCATTTAGGGAGGAGGAAAACCCCGTTCATCGTGTTAGATTCAAGTAGTTCAGATTTCGCTAAATAGTAAGGTGTGTGATTAACCCACCATTTTTCTGTATATGATATGTATGTGAAATGTGTATGTGTTATGAATGTGCTAACTAATGCAAAGTGGAAATTGTGATAAGGATACCCTCAAGGGGTATGTCGATAATCCGGTAAGTACCAAACCCGATGATATGTGATTATTAATATGAATATGTGATAATATGCTTGATGAACATGCTCATGCATCATTACATTGTATCATTATTTTATGTGGCATGTGCATGGGTGGGATATGATATGAAAGAAGGTACGGTGTACTTCGAGTACGTGGTTTGATGTTAGCCTTGAGCTACATCGTGGATTGACGTTGATCGAGGTCACGTTGTGGATTAATTGTGATTTAGTTCGCGTGGCTTGATGAGTGGCTATGTGCCTCATCGTGGTTGATATCGGCTATGTGTCATATCGTGGTTGATGAGTGACTATGTGTCCCATCGTGGTTTTGGTGTTAGCTACGCTACATCGTGGATTGAGCCGATCGAGGTCGCGTTGTGGACTATTGTGCTTAATTGCACGGGCGGCAAAGTGATTGCCTTTGGAGTGAAAAGGAGAGGGTGATTTGATAATCCCCTCGTGTGTGGTAATTTGGATAAGGGGTGTGTAGCGGATGGACCCTAGGTTTGGGTTGGGCTTCATAATTGCATGATTTTGTATGTGAACATATATGGAAATGGGCCAAGCCCAATATGATATGTGGATTAATGTGGAAATGGGCAAAGCCCAAAGATATGAATGTGGATCGGTGTGAAAATGGGCTAAGCCCAAGATGTGGAAATTATGTGGTTAACTACCCTATTAGATGAATGTGATATGAATATGGGCCAAGCCCAGAATGTGATAACATGTGAATTTGATAATTGATATATGATATATGAGTTAATATGTGGTTAACATGTGGGTGGAATTCAGTGGATTAATTACACATCGAAATCAGTATGACTCACCCAATTTTTACCAACATCGCAGGTGAGAAATGTTGATCGGACCGGGTTGGAGTGGATACGAGGTGGCCCATGCAGAAGACGTTTTATTTATTTAAAACAGTATATTATTAAGTATTTTTGTTAAATTATTTATTGTAATAAGGCCTAGTTAAAGTATTTGAGCATTTTATTATGTTTAAGCTAGATGACGATTAAATTATTATTTGGAAATGTTTTTATTTTCGGAAATTTATATCTTTAAAATATTTATTAAAGTTTTAACCCGGATATTTTGTACTAATCAAATTTTTACTTTGCATTTTAATTATAAAATGTTGTTCTAAAGACAATAAATTTCTATGTTTTTACCTGAAGTTAAAATATTTTTGAACGGTTTCGCATGATGACATACATACCGCAGATCCCATTGGGGCTTGTGGGCCGGGTTTGGGGTGTTACAACGGAGCAGAGGAAGCCACGTGGGAGCCTGAGGGCGCGATTCGACAACAATATCTTCACCTCTTTTAATCAGGTAAATTTCGAGGACAATATTTTCTTTAAGGGGGTAGAATTGTAACATCCTAAAATTTGGAATTTTATGTGTTGCATTGTTTTTGGTGTTAAGCTTGTTAAATTATTAATTTTGTATGTTTAGGAGGTCCTGAGAAGGCTCGGGGTTTATTTGGACCTAGTAAAAATTTTTGTCATTTAGCACTTTAAGGAAGTGGAGTAAGTGACCTTGAAGCATATGGGAATAATTGAGTAAATAGCTTGCATAATTGAGCATTTAGTAAAGAGGTAGTGGCGTCATATGATGGACTTGATGGGAGGAAGTTCGAATCACTTTGTGTACAAATTTGGACTTTTATTTTTGCACTCATCCATCAAGTGTCGCCAAGCATGTTATTATGGTAAGTTGGATTTTCATTTTTATGGCAAGATGGCTAAAGAGATTAAGGAAAGATTGAAGTTGGGGAAAGGAATCAAAAGAAATAGGTAAGTAAGGGGGACAAGAGGCTTATTTCGTGGATAGTGTTTTGGAAAGTATGGGTGGCAAATTGTTGACCATTTTAGCTATGTATGTGGATGGTTTTTGGGGCTTAAGGGGCATAGCCGAATTTTTGTTAGTGTTGGTAAGGCTTTAGTGTTAGTTTTGGACAATTCCATTAGCATCAAGTGTGTTTTTTTTCTCTTCCCAAATTCTTTTCTCCTAGCCGAATTTGGTCTTAGCAATTGGTGAAAGTTTTAGTTTTGTTTTTTTGGCCAAAGTTCATTTATGCAACATTGGTGACATTTTTCTTTCTCTCAAAATCTTCCTTCTTGCTGATTCTTCAAACCATTGGTGAATTTATTCTCATCTTTTCTTCTTTTGTTGCCGAATGTACACAACTTTGAGACCATTTCTTTTCTTCACTCATCATTCTTGAAAATCGAAACTAATCCACCATTCTACTTATTTCCCTTCTTTTCTTTTCGCAAAATCCTTCAAGCATCACTTCCACTCTAATATTATTCACCATAGCCGAATATTGATTTACATTTTCTCTATAATTGAACTCTCATTTCTTTTCTACCGTTCTTCTCATTCGTATTTTACATTCAATCTTTGATCAATCGTAAGCGTTCTTCCAACATTTTATCTTGTTTTCTTTCTCTTAGTGCCGAATATAAGTTTTGATTTGGGAGGGTCATATGAACTAAAACCATCATATTATTATACTCTCTCAAATAAAATCATTCTCTTCCTTGTAGTGGAATAGTGGAGTGTCGATCACTACAACATCCCTTATTCGACTTTAGCCATAGGAAGATCGTGTGAAACGGAATTTCATTGTTCAAGGTAAGTAAGTTCTCTCATAGTCTTTTCAATAACTCCATTGGTTATTGTATTAATCGGACTGAAGGATAATTTATCGACTATATGTTTTAGGTACTTAATCGCTCGATTTATCATCTTGCGATCATACGGATTTTGTGGTAAGCCGACCTTACTCCTAAGATCGATCGTTCATAGTAACGTAATATTAGTTGGACTAATAATTGTTTTCAATGGAGGCAAGCAATATCGAATCAAAAGGGGTAGTGATTGGTGATTGAAAAAGGAGCGGATTTACGATCCCCACTCCTAAATTCAAGCGAAGGGCTGTTTCGGCTATTCGAGACTTTCTACCGGGTTGTGGACCTTCATCCGGTGAGAATCAATTATTCGAGGTCGTTCGCAATTGTGAGGCATCAGCGATTCAGGATTTTCCAACGGGTTGTGGACCGTCAACTGGGGAGAACCGACAAATCGTAGTTGTTCCTAACTCCGAAGGTAATTTTTAGATCATTTGTTTTTAAATAGATTTATTAAATCGCGTATGTCGACTAATCAAATGTTATAAACTTTTAGGTGTCAACGATCGAGAAAGCATAGTGCTAACTGTAATCAGGTGTGTAATCTCACACCGTATTTCATGGGTTAGATATTTTAAAAATGTGTTAGTGGTAAATCGCTTGATTAAATCACATTTTGGTGAAATTGGGTAAAATGTCATAGTTATCACTATTTTGGTAAAGACTATGAAATTTGTATTAAGACTATGGAAATTACGAAAATACCCTTAATGGGCCAAATAAAAATATTTCGCTAAATGGGCCAAATCGATATATGACCATATGGGCCGATTGATATTTGACTATATGGGCCTATTGATATTTGACTATATGGGCCGATTGATATTTGACTATATGGGCCGATGTGATAATTTGATATATGGGCCAATTTGAGTTTTGCTATATGGGCCGATGTGATATTTTGATATATGGGCCAAGATGATAATTTGCTTAATTGGCCTACTTGATAAATTGTTATAATGGGCCATAATGTTTGTAAGAAATATCTGAATAAATTGTTGTGAATGGCTATGCATTATATACATGATTTGCATGGGATGGGATATTGATGAAGAGAAGTTCTGGTAGCTTTGCTACGTAATTCTGGTGGCTCTGCCACAAATATGAAAAATGGCAATGCCATGTAAATCTCGTTAATCTGGTGGCTTGTCCACAAACTTGATATATACGGCTAAATGCCTACTTTTGGTGTGTTGGCGGGGTGGGTGACTAAAGCTCCCCACTGTGTGTCTTTGGTTGGTGCGGGTGGTGTGTAGCGCTTAATGGAAATTAGGTTTGGTTTGGGAATTGCATATCATATGCATATTATATATGATATTATTTTTATAATTGTAAATGGGTTTTGGCTCAATTGAAAGTTTAATTGAAATTTTGGCCTAGTGGACAATGGTAAGTGGGTTACACACTCGAGTTCTAGTAACTCACCCCATTTTTCTTATCCCTTTGGGTGTAATGATCAATGATGGAGACTTGGGCCGTGGATGACTTGGTGGCATGCCATACTGTAAAATGATTAAATTTGAATTTTGGATTTCTTTTAGTATTTTTAATTACTTTACTATTTTTGAATTAAGGTTGTAATAAGGCCTCTGGATTAATTTTTGTTTTGTTTATTGTGTGATGAATTTATAAATCGCTTAAAGTATTTCAAATTATAATTTTATTTTTCTAAAAACTTAAATAAATGATTTATTCAAAATGAATATTTAGAAAGGATTTCATAATAATTTTTCATATTTAAACCGGAAAATTAATCTTAAGATTTTCATCGATACTTTTCTTTAAAAATACATTTTTATTTCTTTTAAAATTTTCTCGAATCATTAACGATATTTTTAAAATTTTGATTTATAAGATCTTACATCTCAAATTGTCGATTTATCGATCAAATCTTTTACTCAATAAATACTTCGTCAAAATTTTGAAATCTGTTTTACTTAAAAAGGAATCAAAGTGTATTTATTTTGTGTGACATGTCAAATTTGGCCTTAACGCATAGGCCGGGTTTGGGGTGTTACAGGGTTCGATACTCTAATCACAAATTCAATAGACTCTACTGGCAAAGTGTTACTGGATACTAAAGTCTCACATACATAAAAATGAGTTGATCCAGGATCAATCAATGCAACAACACTAGTATCATAGAGAGTGAAAGTACTGGTAATAACATCTGGAGATGAAGCTTCTTCGCGAGCGTGAATAGCATAAGCTCTGGCAGGTGCACGAGCCTCAAATCTAACAGCAGTGTCTTTAGTTCCTCTCCGGCTGCTACTCACATTACCCATGTTTCTGCATGGTCTACCTCGAGCTGACATGTTACTCGGTCTCGTATTCTGCACTGTGTTTTGCTCAGCCAACTCAAGGCATTCACGAATGAAGTGATCCATCGATCCACATTTAAAACCGGCCCGATCATTCAATCTACAATCACCAGGGTGGCGTTTACCACAATTTCTGCACTCAGGTCGGTTTGGTTGGATGTTACCAACACTACCTACTAAGGTAGCTTTCGAACTCACAGGTGGTCTGTCTCGATCTCGTCTAGAATAACCCGCAATAGCCTTGGAATGGCTAAGATCATCTCAGAACTTCTTTGAGGCCGACTGAAATGACGTATTCGATGATCTTTTTCGTGAATCTCTAGCTTCAAAGTCAGCTTTTCTTTTCTCTTTCCCGAGCTCTTCAGCTTTGCATGCTCGCTCGACCAGTACTACGAACTTTTTTATTTCAAGAATCCCGACTAACAGCTTAATGTCTTCATTCAACCCGTCTTCGAATCTTTTACACATTATAGCTTCAGTTGAAACACATTCCCAGGCATATTTGCTGAGTCTCACAAATTCTCGTTCATATTCTGTCACTGTCATGCGACCCTGCTTTAACTCGAGGAATTCTTTGCGTTTTTTATCTATGAATCTCTGACTGGTATATTTCTTTTGGAATTCAGTCTGAAAGAACTCCCAGGTAACCGATTCTTTTGGAACCACTGATACTAGTGTATTCCACTAGTGATATGCAGTGTCTCGTAACAAGGATACAACACATTTTATACACTCATTAGGGGTACAGGATAGCTCATCGAACACACGGATCGTTTTATCAAGCCAGAATTTAGCTCGCTTAGTATCATCATCCACAGTAGCTCTGAACTCTTCGGCCCCGTATTTTCTGATTTTATCAACCGGTGGCTTATTTAACCGCACCGGATCAGTAACTTGTGGCATTACAGGTATTTGAGGAGGAATTGGTGGGGGTAGAGGTTGTTGAGCAGTCGGATTTGTACGGATATATTGTGTGAACCAATCGTTCATCATCTAGAAGATGGCTTGTTTAGCCTCTCCCTCGTGGCTACTCGTAACAGGTCTAGAATCAGATTGCACTGCCCCTTGAGCGGGAGCGGGTGCATTACTTTCCACGTCATCAGCTACGGCTTGATCGAGATCCAATTACTATACAAAAACACATTTTAATTGTCAGGAATCATCACACTATCGCAGTTTATATATATGGCATGTATAACTAGACTCACACGCGCTACGTTAGTCCTAGAATCGACTAAACCGTAGCTCTGATACCAATCAAATGTAACACCCCTAACCTATATCCGTTGTCGGATTAGGGTTATGAGGCATTACCGAACAAAACACAGCTCAGAACAGGCATTCATTTCTTTACATGCTTCATAAATTAACCACATCAATACACTTATCCTATTCAAATTTCGAACCTTAATACTCCTATATTCATATTATTCGCATATTAAAATTTTATTCAATCATATATCATTACATAACATATATCGAGCATATATCAAAACAAATATTTCATAAGCTGATTATCAAGCATATTACTTCAATACATGCGCATATTAAACTGAATAATCCATATCACACGGCTTATTGTCCTTTAGCATATTTGGCATAAATAACATCACAAAATGGTCAAATACAGATTTTAAACATCATAGTCATATGCGCATTTAACATTATCATATATGAACCATTTCCGAACTCAAATAACAAGTTAAATAATGTAACACCCCTTACCCGTATTCAACACCGGAATAGGGTACGAGGCATTATCGGAACACATACACTTAAGCATTCACATGCAAGCATACACATCCTTGAAATGCATCATCATAGACTTATAACATAACAAAAATTGGCCACATTAAATTACCTTATATAACAATAACCATCAAATAGCATAGGCCAACATTCTAGGCCAACTCATAATAACATATACACATAATCAAGTCCCTATGCATGCCATAGACTTAAAAATACTTGAAGATCGGTGATACAATACCAATCAATAACTTGTTAGTGTGATAGAATCTCTGACGACCTCCAACTCGAGCTAGCATCTGTGACACTATAGGAAAAAGGAAAGGAAGGGGGGTAAGCCTTATAGCTTAGTAAGTAGGTATGTAAATAATAAGTGATTTATTAACATGCTTTTATAAATCTTCACAATATGTTCTCAAGATAATACAATCATAATTGCACATAGTTCCACTATATATTCATGTTCATCTCAAGCTGTCTACTCGGGTCACAGTCACTAAATTATCTATATCTCGAGCTACAGAACTCCAAATTAAGATCCGTTAATTTTCCCCAAAACTAGACTCATATATATTATTACCATAAAATTTTCATAATTTTTGGTTTATCCAATAAGTACAGTTTATTCTTTAAATTCTCCCATGTTCTACTGTCTGACAGTTTTGACCATTCTTCACTAAAAATTAATTATCTTTTCGTACAAGATTCAGATAATGTTATCATTTGCTTCTACTGAAAATAGGCTCATTCAGGATTTTAAAAATATAAATTAGAACCCATAATTAGTTTTTTCAAATTTTTAATAAATTTTTCAAAGTCAGAACAGGGGATTCCAAAATCATTCTAACTCTGTCTCACAAAAATTAAAATATCTCAGAATATAAAATTCTTTTGCTTACACCGTCTCTTTTATAAGAAAATAGACTCAATAATATTTAATTTCATATCTTATTCAACTTCTAATTCAATTTCCACCATTTTTGGTGATTTTTCAAAGACACATAACTGCTGCTGTCCAAAACTGTTTTATTTCTAAATTTCACTCTTTCATGTTTTCTTTATAGTAACTTTCATTGTAACACTTACTCTATATCAATCTTACCAAAGTTCGATCACATATCGAGCATATTGCTTATAAGTTTACACACACATACCTGCACTTATTCATCACATAGTCATATTCGTTTGCACTTAGCCATTTCCCGTTGAACGCATCGGAATAATAACAGATACACGGAAATTTGCACATAAGTTCCACACTTGTAGCTAAAGATACTTCAGATCACACTTTTCACATAGGCTCGCTCTCGAGCTATTCACATTCACAGTGGGTCCGCTTCACACAAGTCGCTTCGGTCATACGTAACTACTCGGTCTGCTCACACAAGCCGTCGTGTATCCGCAACACATGCCGGATTACCCAACCACGGTAGAACTTATAAGACCAGCACCCGTTTCACATAGTCACAATCTCGGGTATGCTCACACAAGCTATCAGTCATGACGAAACAACACGGTGCTGCTTACACAAGCTGTCGAGTGTCCGTAACACATGCCAAATAACTCAGCCACCAGTAGAACGTACGGACCAGCACCCAGATCACTTATTTCACTTAGATTTCACATAGGTTTCTAGTGAACATGTCACTCGTATCCATTTTTATTCCTAAGGTTCAACTGGGAAATTTTGTACTTGTCGATATTTTTTCAATTACATCAAGTATTCAGCCACAATTCATACCATTTATCAAAATATGAAAACGTAAGTAAAAATGATGCATTATTTAGATACAAACTTACCTCGGTAGCACAATCGGTGAAAAGGACTTATTCGTCAATTTATCATTTTTCCCTCGTTCTAGTTCCAAACCTCATTTTCCTTGATCTATAATATCACATTTAATTTATTTATTAGTCACATTATTCAATGTAACCCAAAAATCATAATATGGCAAAATTACGTTTTTGCCCTTAAAGTTTCACATATTTACAATTTTGCCCCTAGGCTCGTAAAATGATTTTCATTCAATTTCTCTGTACTTTAAGCCTAGCCGAACCATTTTCATAACTATAACAGCCCACAATTTCCATTAAAATGCACTTTTATGACACATTTTATAACTTTTACAAATTAGTCCTTTTAGGCATTTTCACCGAAAATCACATAGTAAAAGTCATTTCTCTAACCATAAACATGCATTTTCTACCATTAAACACAAAAATACACACATATTCATCATGGGTCAAAACCCTAGACTTTAACCATATATGAAATTAATGGTAGAAATAGATAGATCTTGTTACGAGGATTTCAAAAACGTAAAAATCATTAAAAACGGGGCTAGAACGGATTTACATTCGAGCTTGGAAGCTTGAAAAACCCTAGCCATGGTTTCCCCTTGTGAAATTCGGCCATGGGGTTGAAGATGGACAAAAATTGGCTTTTAATTTTGTTTATTTAATCATTTAATCACTAAATGACCAAAATGCCCCTAACATAAAAATATTCTATTTCACCTATTTCATGTCCATTTTTGTCCAAAAATTTAACCAATGGTCTAATTAAAATTTAAGCACCTCCAATTTAAAACTTCATAACAATTGGACACTTCTAACATGTGGAACTCAGCTTTTGCACTATTTACAATTTAGTCCTTTTGACTAAATTGAGTGCCCAAACGTCAAATTTTTCGAACGAAATTTTCATGAAATCTTTTAGTGAAATTGTAAACCATAAAAATATAATAAAAATAAGATTTTCCTCGTCAAATTTGTAGCCCCGAAACCACTGTTCCGACTAGGCCCAAAATCGGGCTGTTACAACTCTCCTTCCTTAGAGAATTTTCGTCCCTGAAAATCTTACAAGAAGAAATTGCTTTCAACTCTCATGAATCACTTCCACTAATTTCTCAGAATCACAAATCAAATCAACCTCGTATCTCTCTCTAGTCACCTTTGAACTTTAACACTTCGTGTCAGAGCATATCGTCAAAGTTTTGAATTACTCTCTCAGACTTACCACCGATTTATAGGTGTATTACCGTGCCAAGATGCAATTGCATATTCATAGTTTACTGTAGCTCTTTCCATAATTGGGATTTAGCCCTCGGATCTCAATCCAAAATAATGGAGACTGATACTTTGCATAATCGAATAATCCGAGAAACTTCTTACTCGGCTGGTTTGTGAAACAAGAAAGCTTTACACGAACGATCAATCACAATCCGATAACATCTGTGACTATATCTGCTTTCCCAGAGATTAATCAATAACTACTCGTGATCTTTCAATAGCTCAAGTCTTTAACACTATCTTAACTTCAGATCTTTCTATGACAGTCGATACTTTAATTCTTGAAATCAGGGAACATGTGACATTAACCGTATGAAAACATGAACCATCACTTTACATTCTAGTAATAAAACACATTCCAATCCGTTCAATAGTACATCACTGAAAAATCATGAATTCATTACTCAATTCAAACAGAACTCACAACCAGAGCTTCGATTAATTGTATCTTCAACTGTTTTCAACTTCGCTAACATGCACAGACCATCCGAATTTTTGTAAATGTGATAACCATATCATTTAGAACAACTTTAACTCATAATAATATCATCAGATTAGAACAAATCTAATAGGTGTACCTCGGTATCATACTTTCTAGAATATCAATCCTTCATTCAGCATCGCCCATCGATATACTCATGAATGCACAAAATTTATTACCATAACTGAGGATGCTTTAACTACATGTAACTCAAATCAAATTTCAACTGACCAATTCACTTTGATAAGAACAACTAAGTCGATTTCGATTATCAAATAATAACATAACAAAATGCTCCTTTCTTCATGTTGTTAGGACAGTTCAAACATACAATCTTTCATAGTTCTTTCAACATACCAGTCACAGATATTTACTAACTGTATTAACTTAGACAAAACATAACATCTTGCTTGAACTCACTGATAACAATCAAAATTATCTGAAGGAAGAAAATCAGTATACAATTTGAACTTGACTTTCATAATCCACACTTTTGCCGATATCGACTTCAAAGATAAGTCATACTTGATAAATTAAACAATAAGGATGATAAGAAATCTGAGATACAAGACCATATTGAATGTCCGAGAACACCACTCATATGAAATAATAGAGATCTTGACGATTCCTCAGAGAAAACCAGAAGAAAAAGAAACACTGTTCATACATTCCGAAGTCAATTGTAACAGAGATAATACATTTTCCATATAAATGTAAACAGGACAACAGCCAAAAGAAACAGAAGAACAGATTCATATGAATTCACTATAAACTTTTTACCTCTGACGTAAAGGAATAGAATACCAATAGAAGATAGTCGAATGCCAATCATAGATCAATCAGACCAACGATACTTTCATCAGAAAACGAGAAATTAAAAATGCCTCTGAGAATATATAAACACATAGAATACCCAAAAGAGATAGTCGTAAATTGCTCAATCAGAATCGCTATACTCAAACATCTTTACATTTCAAACATTATTCTTCTGACTAATTCTGTCATCGCTAATCTCATAATATTTCATTCATTAACTAAATCAACTTAGAAGAATTCCCGATAAATACAATCTTTAGAAATCATACCTGAATGAGTTGATTTAACCGAAATTAACTCCTTCTCTAGATGTGGCTTTGTGCATTCCAAATAATCTTTAGAATAATCTGATATCTCTCTCATAACCGTCTTTGCTCACTAAATCATTCCCATCTCTAATCACATCATTAATTATTCCACCACTAAACTCTTTAGTTTCCCCACTTGTGAGCTTATTCAATATAAATCTCGTGAACTTCATCATATGACACTATACCGGTAAGGGGGTGAAGATTGCAAAGCCTTTAAAGTTTTGACTCTCATACACACACACATACAATATAGCATTCAATACCAACACAATATCATGTACTTTGATTACACATCTCTAGGTTTCTACTAATCATGAACACATTTTCAAATATCTTAGTAACACACTCAGCATTATCACATATAAATATGAACCAATTGTAATAAGCTCATCTCAAAATAAATTTTTCATGTTATTCACTGCAAAAAGTCACTCTGATTTATCGAAATGCAATGATCAATCGAAACGATAACATTTTATCCATATTCCTCAACTTATGATTATTCCATTGTATCCTTTAACACATACATATCATCGCAAATCATAGAGAATCAATTCAGGCAAATCAATATATTCACTAAGTTACACGAACTTACTTAACCCCTTTCAGCATTATCGATGGTAGCTCGGTTGGAAAGCATCCCTGCTTTAACCAAAACAAATCTCATCGGAGTCGGGAGATATCACACTATCACAGTTCACTTATGCCATGTATAGCTAGACTCGCATACGCTACGTTAGTCCGAGAATCGACTAAATCATAGCTCTGATACCACTTAAATGTAACACCCCTTACCCGTATTCGACGCCGGAACAGGGTACAAGGCATTACCGGAACACATACAGTTAACCATTCACATGCAAGCATACACATCCTTGAAATGCATCATCATAGACTTATAACATAACAAAAATTAGCCACATTAAATGGCCTTATACAACAATAACCATCAAATAGCATAGGCCAACATTCTTGGCTAACTCATAATAACATATACACATAATCAAGTCCCTATACATGCCATAGACTTAAAAATACTTGAAGATCGTTGATACAATACAAATCAATAACTTGTTAGTGTGATAGAATCTTCGACGACCTCCAACTTGAGCTAGCATCTGTGACACTATAGGAAAAAGGAAAGGAAGGGGTAAGCCTTATAGCTTAGTAAGTAGGTATGTAAATAATAAGTGATTTATTAACAGTTTTTTATAAATCTTCACAATATGTTCTCAAGATAATACAATCATAATTGCACAAAGTTCCACTATATATTCATGTTCATCTCAAGCTATCTACTTGGGTCACAGTAACTAAATTATTTATATCTCGAGCTACAGAACTCCAAATTAAGATCCGTTAATTCTCCCTGAAACTAAACTCACATATCTTCTTACCATAAAATTTTCATAATTTTTGGTTTAGCCAATAAGTACAGTTTATTATTTAAATTTTCCCCTATTTTGCTGTCTGACAGTTTCGACCCTTCTTCACTAAAAACTAATTATCTCTTCGTACGGGATTCGGAATATGTTCTCATTTGTTTCTATTAAAAATAGACTCATTCAAGATTTTAAAAATATAAATTATCACCCATAATTATTTTTGTACAATTTTTATTAATATTCCAAAGTCTGAACAGGGGATTCCAAAATCATTCTAACTCTGTCTCACAAAAATTCAAATATCTCAGAATATAAAATCCTTTTACTTACACCGTCTCTTTTATACGAAAATAGACTCAATAAGATTTAATTTCATATCTTATTAAACTTCTAATTCAATTTTCACCATTTTTGGTGATTTTTCAAAGACACATAACTACTGCTGTCCAAAACTATTTTATTTCTAAATTTCACTCTTTCATGTTTTCTTTATAGTAACTTTCATTGTAACACTTACTCCGTATCAATCTTACCAAAGTTCAATCACATATCGAGCACATTGCTTATAAGTTTGCACACACATACCTGCACTTATTCATCACATAGTTATATTCGTTTGCACTTAGTCATTTCCCGTTAAATGCATCAGAATAATAACAGATACACGGAAATTTGCACATAAGTGCCACACTTGTAACTAAAGATACTTCATATCACACTTTTCACATAGGCTCGCTCTCGAGCTATTCACATTCACGGGTCTACTCACACAAGCTGTCGGTCATACGTAACTACTCAGTGCTGCTCACACAAGCTGTCAGGTATCCGCAACACATGCCGGATTACCCAGCCACTGGTAGACCTTATAAGACCAGCACCCGTTTCACATAGTCACAATCTCGGGTATGCTCACACAAGCTGTCGGTCATGACGAAACTACACGGTGCTGCTTCCACAAGCTGTCGAGTGTTCGTAACACATGCCGGATAACTCAGCCACCGGTAGAACGTACGGACCAGCACCCGGATCACTTATTTCACTTAGATTTCACATAGGTTTCTAGTGAACATGTCACTCATATCCATTTTTATCCCTAAGGTTCAACCGAAAAATTTCTCACTTGTCGATATTTTGTCAACTACATCAAATATTCAGCCACAATTCATACCATTTATCAAAATATGAAAACATAAGTAAAAACGATGCATTATTTACATACAAACTTACCTCGATAGCATAATCGATGAAAAGTACTTATTCGCCAATTTCTCATTTTTCCCTCGTTCTAGTTCCAAACCTCATTTTCCTTGATCTATAATATCACATTTAATTTATTTAGTAGTCACATTATTCAATGTGAACCAAATGTCGAAACCATTTTTAATTTTTATAAGAAAAATGAGAAAAAAAACGGAAATCGACTTTAAAAACGAAATAGAGTCGCCACCAACCCCTTTTTTTGTTTAGATGTGATTGGATCACCTTGTAAAAAAAATTTTGGTCTACGAAATAGAAAAACAGGTTCGGGAGTCGGTTACGTACGAGGAAGGATTAGCACCCTCGTAACGCCCAAAATTGGTACCGGATTGATTAGTTATTGTCCTAATGTCGAAAATTCGAGAGGATTTGAAAACATGATTTCTTTAAAAACTTGAACAATTTGAGTTGGAACTTGAGATTCCTTTGTTCCGGAAGAATACAAACATCACATCCAGCACGTTAGGACATGGTGTTTTAAATCCTCATAACCAAAATCATCTCATGATTTACAAAATTCATTAAAATGATATTTAGTTATTTAGTCAAACGAAAAATCGAAACCCAGCACGTTAGGGCACTATTTCCCGAATTTCTAAACACAAAACATTGCCTTTTTTAAGAAAAAAACTTTTGGATAAATAGTTGCAATTAAAAATGAAATACATTTTCTAAAACAATTATTTGAATGAAATGTGGCATTAGAACATTACCAAACATAAATTTCAAAGAGCATTTTACTAAGTAAAAATAATAACATAACAAATAATGCAAATAATGCAAGTAATATAACAATTATACTAAGGTAAATAAAGATTACAAATTTATTCTTCAAAATATAAATGATCAAATAAAAGATAGAAAGCAAACAACAAAAAATCTATTTAAAAAAAAAAGAAATTAAGGAATAAATATGAAAATTTTACACAAGATTAAATGTATATATAAAAATAAGATGAATAACGTATATAAAATAAAATACTATGATAATAAAAAAACAATACGGCAAATTCTAAAAAAATATAATATATAAATATGAGAAAACAAAGTAAGATATATTTTTAAAGAAATAAATAATATATAACTTTAAATAAAAATATATTTATAATACAATAATCTAATACATATATGCATAAAAACTACATATTTAAAAATAAATAATATAAACAATATATGTTATACAATATACAAAATTTTATACAATATTAAGGATAAAACAATTTAAATGTTATATATAATATAATATAATAATATATAATATATAAAATTTTAAAAAAATATATGTAATATAATAGCTAATGTGCAAATTTTAAAATAATATGTAATATATAAATAATATTGAACTTAATAAAATAATCTAATATTAATAATAAATAGTAATAATTTAGTACATAAATGATACTAAAATAATTAAAAATAAGAATACAAAATTAAAATAAAAAGAATTAAAAATCAAAGAAACAAGGATCAAATCAGAATAATAAAAAATCTAAAGTAAAATTGTAAAAAGGATGATGTTGGAACGCACACCAAACTATAGGGACTTATTGGGCAATTATGCACTATCTCTTAAACGGCGCCGTTCCATCACCTGCCTTTAAAATGGCTTTAGGGACCAATTCGAGACAAAAGCAAATTTTCAGGGCTGGTTTAAGAAATAAATGAGAATTTAAATTGAACGAAATTAAAAATAATAAAATTGCGGAAGGACCAAAGATGCAAATTGCCCCTTTTATAAAAACACGCGGATCCTCCCCGGATATCGGGTCAACACTGTAACACCCCAAACCCGGCCTAGACGTTATGGCTGGATCTAGCATGTCACATCAAAAGGTTGTTTAAAAGCTATGCGCTCGTTAAAACCTTGTATCCTTTTTGAAACTCCGAATTTTGTTGTTTGTAAAAACAAGATTTGCTTAAAGTGTATTCTTGTAAAGATGTTATTATTTTCGAAAACTTTGTTTGTTACAGAAGTCTGACTTAAAGATTTGCGTAAACGTGTTATTTTGAAAACAGTTGTTGTTGTTTTAAAAACCAGTGTTTAATCATTTAACAATTCATAATTAGCAGAATTACCAAATGAAAGTTTAAAAAGAAAAATCCAATGGCCTTATTACACAAAATATTAACCCAAAAATAATATAAAAATAAATTAAAACCAAAATTACTAAGTATAGTTAAGAAGCAAATCTGACGTATGGCCCCCTCCGAGTCCTCCACAGCTCCAAATCCTCTAACGCTGGGGATTACCTGCACGGTTCAAAGGAAGGGGTGAGTTACGAGAACTTAGTGTGTAATCCCCTATAACGGTCACTATCTGGGCCTGAGCCCATACGGTATCGGTCTGGGCCTTAGCCCTATTCGGTAATAAGCTAGGCCTGAGCCCCAAATCATCTCAATGTACATAGATATGTGTAATATCCTAAAAAAAAATTGAGTATCATCTTGTTACTTGTGTTAGTGTAACATCCTGGAAAGGGCCTGTGCATTTTCGGTTTAGTTCTACGAAGTGACATGTTTTATGTACTAAGAATAAATTTTGAATATTTTTGGAAACCC
This sequence comes from Gossypium sturtianum, assembly GCA_025698515.1. Classification (NCBI taxonomy): domain Eukaryota; kingdom Viridiplantae; phylum Streptophyta; class Magnoliopsida; order Malvales; family Malvaceae; genus Gossypium; species Gossypium sturtianum. The sequence continues at coordinate 112,647,426 of CM046955.1, forward strand.
GGAAATGGATGAAAATGAGTTAGAAATGAACTTTTTTGGAAACCTGAAAATGTATGGAAATGTTAAGTTTAAAAATGGAAGGTGAACATTTTTGGAAACTAGGAAATGTAAGGAAAATGGAAAGTGAACATTTCTGGAAACTTGGAAATGTAAGAAAATGTCAAGTTTACAGAGCCGAACGAAAATTTTTGGAAACTTAGAAATGACCTAGAAATGACAAGTTTTAAGGTTTAAAAGGGGAAATTAAGGCAAGGTGGCCTTAAAAGAAAAAGTTTGTGAAATTTGACACACAAACAGGCTTGGAAAAGTGGCCTGAAGATGCCACTTAGGGCCTATTGAAATGGCGCCATATGCAAGAGGAATGGGCCTGAGTTCGAGTCACTTGGGAAGCAAATAAATGAGGTTTTATTTCTGCTTCCAGAAGACTGAGGTGGACGGCACATGGCTATAAATTAGGAGCTTTTATTATTTTATAAATAATGGATAAATAAGGGATTTATTTATCATTATTGTCAAGAGATAATTGTTGGATTGAATTCTTTTAATTTGAATAAAGAGATAAAGAGGAAAATAAGGGAGAAGTGATGGCCAAGTAAGGGACTTTGAGTTTAATAATTTCGGCTAAGTAAGGATAGTTGCTGAATTATCTTTTATTTTAAGTGATAATTAAAGGATAAAGTTATCAGATAGAGGAGTGGTGGCCAAGTAAGGGACTCCTTAGATGATAATTTCGGCTATAAAAGGAAGGAAGGAGGGCTACTCATCAATTTGTGCTTCCTCCTTTCTCTGCCGAATTCTTAGTGCTCTCTTCTCTTCTTTTCTTTCTTTTCTTTTGTCAAGTCGAGATTAAGTAATTGTTGGAACCTAGCCAAATATTTTCCTCTCCATTAGAAGCCATAGCCGAATCCTCCATCTTTATTCCTCCTTCTCTTTTCTTTCCAATCCATCGAAAGCCGAATCTTTGAGGGGCTTCAAGCATAGGTGCTGTCGATTTCTTCAAGAAAAGGGATTCTTTCAGGATTTTTGCCATAGTCGACTATAAAGGAAAAGATCTTCGGGATTTGACCATCAAGGTAAGTCATATCTGACATTCGGCCAAGGGCCATTGATTGTGATTAAAGGTTAGAAGTTGATCTAACATGTGGTTTTAGGATTTTCATGAAGCTATAACCGATGGATAATTTTGGGATTTAAGATCCTTAAGGTAAGTGACTATGAATATTCGGCCAAGGCCTATTTTAGTAGTTAGATCTATTTTTATGTGTTTTAAGCCGAAAACTAACCGATTCAAGGGATCTAGTGATTAGCCGATTTCAAAGGGGAAGAATACAAGTTTCCGGGATTTGATTAATTATCAAATCGGCAGCAAGGTAAGAAAGTGGATACGATAATCCTGGGATTTGATTAAATTAGCCGAATAGGCTTTTTCCTAAAATACTAAATGTGGCCAAATGTAGGGATTTAGGATCTAAAGCGATAGATCGGTTTTTCGGGATTTAAGTGAACCGCTAAGTGTATCAGGTGTGTACCCCACACTAATTCTTAATATGTTTTATGGCTGTGTTTAATTAAAATATGTGATATCAAGAATATGAAAGTGGCTAAGGTACCATGTTATGGTACTAAATACTCAGGTACGTTTCCTACTTCTACTAGGAATATGAAAAATGTTATTTGTAACATGAGAATATGATAAGAATGTGAACTCTGGCATATTATGCATATTATTATATGGGGCATATGGTTTTGTTTTGAAAGGGGAAGTGAATGTGGTGACCTAAGACCACGAACACGGTGATCTAAGACCGTGATATCTGAAAAGTGGTGACCTAAGACCACAGTATGCGGTGACCTAAGACCGCAGATTTGGAGTGTAGCGGAAGGAGGGTCGACTTAGTAGTCCCCACGGTGGACCGTGTGCACGGGGTGTGTAGCGGATGGACAACTAGGTTTGGGTTTGGGAATGCATCATAACCTGTATTCTATGTTTTGAATGTGTAATATGTGATATGCCTGATTCTATTATGATTTAGTGTCGTGTACACATTGAGTCTGTTTGACTCACCCCGTTGGGGAACATTTTTTTAGGTGATGAATAGTGATGGACCGGGACGGCAGAACTTGTGGTGGCCATGCTCAACATGAAGTTTATATTTTTGAGGACTCTTGAATTTATTTTAGTACTTTGAATTATTTTGGGAATTATTTGATGTAATAAGGCCATAAGGCCATAGTTGAATTTCTTTACACTTATTTTTATTTATTATGATTATGAATTTTATCTATTAAAATTTAATTAAAATTTCTTTTAAACTAAACCCTAAATATTTTGTCACTTAAGATAAAAGGGATTTCAATATAAAACGAACCTATTTTCAACACAAGCCCAACCCAAAACCATATTTTTCTTAAAATCACACAAGTTTTCCTAAGAACAAAAGAATTTTGAACCGGTTTACTTGAGGAACATACCAAATCTGGTCAAAGCTCGTGGGCCGGGTTTGGGGTGTTTCAGTTAGCTCGAGTATGATTATTATTATGTGCTTAGTATAGTTTTATGAAGGCTTGGAATTATTAGCTAAGCTAGAATGATTTTTAGTATTGAAAATATAGTGAATTGGATTAGATGAACTTGACACTTAAGTTAATTTAAGTGTTAAATTCTAACACAAGAGGAGTTAGTGGCATAGTGGATAAGGCGCATGAAAGGTTGCTTGAGGGAAGTGGTTCGAGTAGCATGGAAGGCATATTAAGGATATTATTTTTTATGCATCCTAGCATTAAGTGTCGGTCAACTATTCATATGGATAAGATGGACAATTTTCTTTTTATGGCAAGAAGACTTAAGGTTATGGTAAGCATGAAATAAGGGATAGAATTGATAGATTTTGGGGATAAAATTTCTTCAACTTTGGGAATGTAGAGGATTTCAAGGCTTGGCTTAAGGGTGTTGTTTTGGAAACTCTCCTATGGCCATTAGTGCATGAATGTGGACGGCATGTGTGGCTAGGGGGGTGGCCGAATGTTGATAGGAAGTTTGTGGGGGAATAGTTGGCCAACTTTAGCATTTTGTGCATCATTTGGCATTTTTCTCTTCCTCTCCAAAAACTCCCTCTTTGGCCGAATGTATCTTAGGCATTTTGGTGCAATTTTGCTTTTGATTTAGCTCTCATTTGTGTTTGAACCAAAATCTAATTTCTTCCTCTCATTTCAATTTTGAAACCGAAACCACAATTTGCATTTTTGTGCACTTTTTCTTTTCGGCAAACTAGGTGTTTGGCCGAACCTCTTTCTCCCATCTCTCTCTTTTCTTTCTTTTGATACTTGCTCAAAAACCATATTTCCTTTTTCACTTCCTCTTGGCCGAATCTTCCTCCTTCCCAAATCCCATCTCTTTCATTTTTTTTAAAAGTTAAAAACATCCATTACCATTCTATTTTCATTTTCTATTTTCTTCTTTCTTCCATTTTCGAATCATCCTTCTCCTATTTCACTTTCACTTTTATTTTTCCTTTCTTTTTACTCCACCATAGCCGAATCTTCTTTCTCTCTTTTGGTGTTATATTGGCCGAATATCATCAAGGGTAGATAATCTTTGGGTTTTCTTTAATCGGTTTTGGAAGATAGGTAGGTGTTCATGGCCGTATTTCTGTTATTTCCTTCTCCTTTCTAAGTCGTTTTCTTGTGGACAAAGGCCGAATCCTTGGGCATTTGTTTGCAAGGTTCTAACCATTATTTAGGAACTAATTTTTCCTTTAAGCTCTTTGGGACGTTGGAAGCAATCGATCTAAGCCATTCCATTAGCAATCGAAGTTGGTAAGTCAAGTGGTAAGATTCATGTCGATTCATTATTCTTTTTGAGGATAAAGAATAAGGCTATTGGGATTAAGATGTGATGTTGGCCGAATGGATTTTTGCTTATTGTTTTGTGGTATGGCCGAATGTAGGACAAGGTGATCTAGTGCGGTAGATCGGATCTTCGGAAGTTAGTATTTGCGTTAGTGAAAGGTGTGTACCTTACACACTTTATAACTCGGTATATATATATATGTGTGTTAATAACTATTCATGTTGTTAAAGTCGAAAACTATGAGATCTTGAAATGATACCTTGATGGGTATGAGTAAGGATACGGGTAAGTCCGTTTCGATATGATGTTGATATATGTTGTTAATATCACGATCTACGATATATATTGGTTATATGTTTATATCAAAGTATAATGACATATATTGTTATCTATTGCATTGGTATGGGCGATATGAGAGGAGGGGGAAGATTGATATCCGTGTCTTTGGGACACCAGAGGTTTGGCACCTCTAGTGGTTTGGTACCACATATTTCGTGTCTTTGGGACACCAGAGGTTTGGCACCTCATAGCAACTCGTCCCAGTGGTTTCACACCACCGTGGGTTGGCCCCACATTTGATGTATTGGGATCATCGCCAGTGATTTGGTATCACACGTGGGTTGGCCCCACAACTTGATTATTCGTGACTTTGGGTCACCAGTGATTTGGCATCACATTATTGGATATCGTGACTTTGGGTCACCAGTGGTTTGGCACCACCAGTGGTTTGGTACCATACGGGGTAGAAAAGGAGTTTTGGATGGCTAGGTTGGGTGCATTATATATATATATTGCTTGGTTATAATTTGTGTAAGTATGTGGCATTTACCCGGGAGAGGGATTATGCACTGAGTCTTGGTGACTCACCTTCTCCTTATTTTTTTGGTGATTCGTAAAATCGCGGATGAGGAGCCGGATGAACTCGAGGAGGCCATGCAATAAAATTTAGTTTTACATGAACTTCCATTTGGGTACTTTATTTTAATTCGTTTTCATCTTTTTATGGATTTGTAATAAGGCCTCTTTAATTATATTTTTGGATTATTTATTTGCTTTGGATTTGTTTTAAATATGGCTTATAAATTACATGGTTGATATAATAATTTGAGCACCAAGTTTTCTAAACTACTAAACGCGATGGTTTTTAAAACGTTACCATCGGGTAACATAAATCAATTGATAGTATTTAACAACTTAAGTATTTTTGATAACTCATACTATTTTCCAAAACTCCAGTTTCCAAATTTCTATTAGATACGGTTTTCAACCTAATCGCTTTAGTTTCTTTTCAATCTATAAAAGGTTTACAAATCTAAGCTGCAACTAAATTTTAAAGATTTATTTTCGGGATTTCAAAGTAAATTATCAGTTTTTAATTTATTATACACTGATTTCTATGAACTTAGAACAACAAAGAGTTTTTCACTAAAATTTAATCGGTAACTCGTTTTTCCTCAAAACGTTTTCCCCTGTGACATACCAAATTCGGTCGTGGCGTATTGACCGGGTTTGGGGTGTTACAAATTGGTATCAGAGCCAAGTTCAAAAGCTCGGCTTTGGGTCCAAGGCCCAAAATGATTTAAAGTATGATCTTAAAATGTTTTTGTTTAAAATTATTGTAACACCCCAAACCCGGCCCAAACGCTACGACCGAATTTGGTTTGCTACAGAGAAAACAATTTGAGAACCATTTTAAAACCGATTTAAGTTTTGTCGAAAACCTTGTGTTTTCAAGTCTCTTGTTAAAAACCATACTTAGTGTTGCTTAGAAATATTTATTAAGTCGGGTTGTTTATAGATTGCAAATGTGCCCGATGGCATTTTTAAAACATTTTACGTTTGATTGGGAAAAACATGTGAATTCATTTTTAACATAATTAAATAGTTTAAACAAATATTCAAAGCATGTAACAATAATAAAATAATTCTAGGAGGCCTTATTACAACTTAATTAAAATAAACCAACATTAAATAAAATAAAACAAAGTCCAGTTCATCTATTAAAATGTCCATTGCATGGCCACCTCGAGTCCATCCGGCTCCATCTCCGCGATCTACTCATCCGCAAAATGTTAAGGGAAAGGGTGAGTCACCAAGACTCGAGTGTGTAATCCCCACCCGGAAAATATATCTCATACACAATTCATTAATAAACATGCTCATGCAACCCAACTAGCCATCCATACTCCTTTTCTACCCGTGTGGTCAAAACCACGGTGGTCAAAACCACCGATGACTTAGAGTCACAAATCGATGATGGGGCCAACCCATCGTGTGGTCAAAACCACCGATGACCAAAGGTCACAATATATCAAATGTGGTCAAAACCACTGGTGGTACCAAACCACCGGGACTTAGTCGCATGAGATAATCAATCGTTGTGGTCAAAACCACCGATGACCATAGGTCACAAATAATCTGATGGGGCCAACCCATCTTGTGGTCAAAACCATCGACGACGATCCATAATATCATCCCCTCCTCTCATCAATCCCACCATCACATGCTTATTCATCAATTTCATATATATCATGTCATAGTATTAAACATCATGTGATGGCATATAACATATATCCAAAGTTACAAGACAGGACTTACGAAATCCGTGATTATGCCACAAGCTAATCACAATCAAAATAATCAAAACAAATAATAATGTCATGTAAATTAATAAAGTGTGTAGAGATCTTACACACCTGTTACTATCGTAATTCCTAGATCCCGAAAAGCCGATCTACGATGCTAGATCTTGACCCTTGAACGGATTTGATTTCCAAACAAATCCCGAAGCCTTAACTAGACCCCCTTGGAAAAATAAACCCCGCAAGCTTTCCACACTTATTGAAAAATCAACAGCACCCTTTTTCCTCAAGGGAGATTCGGCCTAAGCACAATTGGAAGGGCTAGAATTTTGAGAAGAGGAGAAAGGGTATTCGGCTAAAAGAAAGCAAAAGAAAGCTGGAAATTTCTAAGCAAATTTTGCTAAGAGTTGGGAGAGAGAATTCGCAAGACACTATGAAGGAGAAACAAGAAAAGAATTTGCTGGAAATTTTGGCACTTCTTTCTTTGTAACAAAATAAAATATGGACAGATGACCCCAAGGAGTCCAACAATCAAGCAACCACCCTTTTCTTTGTGATAATTTCTAGCCTTGAATTATCACAAGTAAATCTAGCTTCATCATATTTTTAATCTCCTAATCCCTCAACACTTTAATAGCTATTAAAACACTAATAGCTCTCCCTCTTCCAGCCGAAAATAGGTAAAAATAAATAAATAATAATAATAATAATAAAGACCAAAGATATACCCCAAATTAATTCAACACCAAAAGCGGCTTAATCTTGTATCAATTTCCTATATATTCTCCTATCCTTTAACAAATAAATTAATCCCTTGCATAATCCTTATCTTATCACCTCTTCAATTAAAATATAATAATAATAATAATTAAAATAATACACCCACACTTCCCAGTAGAATGTAAATACAAAGCTTCTAGCCTATCCTAATTGAAGACCCCACGTGCAGGACCAATTCATGCCAAAGAACATAAAAATAGAATAAAAATAATAAAAAACCAAAGTGCAGCCCTGGGGTTCGAACCAATGACCCCAAGCAAAGCAGCAATAGCCCTCTTTTAAGCGCCCCAAACCAACTCTTCCAACCCGACTTCCATGTCAAATCCCCTCTCCATTTATTTATAAAGCCTTTATAACTGGGCCCTTTTCCTTTCAACGCCAAAGCCTAAAAAAACAACGTCCTTGCGCCTACCATGAGTCGAACCCGAGTCCTCACTGCAGCCCTCACTCTCCAACGTCCTTTGCCACTTCTCCCCATTAAACTTTCATGCCATGAACCTTACCCAAAATTTCTTTAAGGCCTTCTTTACCTGGGCCCTTCCTTTAATGCGCAAAAAAAAAAACAATTCCCCTTGCTAGTTCCACGGATCGAACCTCCTCCCTTGTAACCCTCCCTTAGACGCACCAAGCCACTACACCAAATACATTCTTGTGTCATGTTTCCCTCGATTTTTATTTAAACCCTATCTCCACCTAGCTCCCTCCTTTTAAGTACTTTAATTTAATTCTTTTTTTTTAACCCAAATTCGACCTAAATCAGGGTTATTTCTAGACCCTAAATCATGCTAAATAAAATAATATTTATTCATTTCTTGAAGCCCACATGGAATTTATTTAAATTACAAATAGCCCCTAATTCAGGGTGTTACAATTATATGATCTGAAAGGCATGGCACCGAGTCTCCGGCACCGATCTACCCGGGTAAGTACTTTAAACTATTGATCTTGATGATATGATGATGTTAGTATGGTGATTAGTAGTAGAAACTACTCTAGAGACCCAAACTATAGGTTGAATGTACTACATGAAACAACTTCTTATTAAAATTATTCATAAAGCGTGTTTTAACGAAAGTGGAATAATGACTAATGCATAACACTTTTAAATCAGATAAGTCGAGACTTTAGACATGAGTACTCGAGGTCGGGGTTGTATTACTCGTGGACGCGGTCGGGGTAGGATGGGCGTGTGTCCGAGCCGGTGTGAGGTCCGGTCAAGGATCCGAAAATGAGGTACCACTCCCCCACCACCGTGCGGTTGGAGTTGAGCATCGAGGATCAAAGCGGGGATGACGCAGTTGTCTCGAGCGATGTTGCGAGTCCTTGAGAGGGTAGCTGGAATAGGTGGGGCGCGGGAGCTCGTAAATCTGTACCGAGCGACTCGAGCCAATGGAGCCGAGGTATTTCGAGGTGTTTGGTGTGGCTCTCTCGATGCAGTGAGTATTGGTTAGAGGCGACGGAACGAATCATGGATGACTTGGATCCGAATGCCGAGGAAAAGCTAAAAGGGATAGTGTCGCTTCTTCGGGATGAGTCATATCGGTGGTGGCTCAAGATGCGGAATAGTCTTTGCAATGGAGGATCTCACTTGGGATTATTTTAAGGTAGCGTATCGGAAGAAATATGTTGGGTCTAGTTACATTGATGCACAGCGTAAGGCATTTTCGAGTTTGGTCCGGGAAGTAAGTCCGTATTAGAATATGAGGCGAGAATTTTTAAGATTGAGCCAGTATCTTTGGAGGTATCGTGGCTTGAGCACGAGCGATGTGTCCGGTTTGAGGATGGATTGAGGGACGAACCGAGATTGCTTGATTGCTCCACATCGAGGCGAGAGTTTCCGCGCTAGTTGAAAAGACTAAGATAGCGAAGGGATAAAGGAATCGTAAGGCGAGGCACGACAAGAATAAACATAAGAGAAGTTTTGGATCATCCGGTAATTCTACGAAGAGGGTTAGCGAGTGGGCCGAATCAACTGGGAGGCTCATTATCGCTAATCGGGACCGCAAAGTGTAAACCGATGTGGAAAATTTCATTGGGGCGAATGTTGGACCGAAGGGAAATGATGTTTTGAGTGTGGTTATTTGGATCATCGTGTGAGAGATCGCCCACGTAAGCTAGCCAGAATCGGGCCCGAGGGTCAAGGTCGTGCTCGGTTTAGAAATGAGGACCGTCACCTGAGAGAGAGGTCGTGGTAATGGTAGAGGAGGTAATGGTTTCGTCGAGGCCGCGGAGCATCTGGCGAGAGGTGCTTGGCAACACCGAGGCAAGACGACTGGTTTGGTGTATGCTGTGAGACGTCGAGAGGAGGGCGACGCACCGGACGTCAGAATCGCAGTGCGTTCTTAATCTTTGGTGAACCATATAACGCTTTGATAGATGTGGGTTTGACACATTCAGATGTTGCTAGTAACATAGTAGAGACTATGAATCTAGACTCGAGACTACTTCTAGGAAGATGATGAGATTTTAGCCCTCCGGGTCACTTTGTAGAAGTAAATAAGCTGTATAGAGATGTACCCCTAGAACTCCAAGGTGTAATGTTTGTAGCTGATCTGATGGAATTGTCGTTTGAGGAGTTCGATTTGATTCTTGGGATGGACTCGTTGGTCAAGTATCAAGCAAGTTTGGATTGCGCCGCTAAGCGCATGGTTTTGAAGACAGATTGAGGGCAAAGAGGTGGTTATGATAGGTAATAGAAGAGATTATCTATCCAACGTGGTATCTGTGTTGAACGCTGTGAAGTTGGTCAGGAAGGGCTGTGAGGCATTTGTGGTTCATGTGTGTGCGTTGGAGGCTAAGGAGTCTATTGTGGGGAATGTCCGAACGGTAAAGGAATATGTTGACGTATTTCCGTAAGAAGAACTTCGGGATTGCCTCCGCATCGTGAAGTTGAATTTGGTATAGATCATATCCGAATCGCGCGCGCTGTCTATTGCTCCGTATAGGATGGCACCGAAGGAATTAGGGGAATTGAAGGCTCAAATTCAAGAGTTGTTGGATCGAGGTTTTATCCGACCAAGTGTTTCGCCTTTAGGAGCACCGGTACTTTTTGTCAAGAAGAAGGATGGATCGATGCGGATGTGTATAGACTATCGCCGATTGAATAAGTCGACGATCAAAAACAAGTATCCTTTGCCGAGGATAGATGACTTGTTTGATCAAAGTTAAGGGCGCGGTTTTCTCCAAGATTGATTTAAGGTCCGGATATCATCACTGAAGGTGAAAGAGGTCGATATCCATAAGACGGCATTTCGCACTCGGTATGGGCACTACGAGCTCGTAATGCCGTTTGGGTTGACTAACGCTACGCGGCGGCATTCATGGACATGATGAATCGGGTATTCCAGCCAGCTTTTGGACCGATTTGTTGTGGTATTTATAGACGATATTTTGGTATACTCCAAGTCGGAGGAGGAGCATGATGCGCATTTGCGAGTAGTGTTGCGATTTTGAGGGAAAAGCGACTTTATGCAAAATTTAGTAAGTGCGAGTTTTGGCTTAGGGAGGTGACTTTCTTGGGTCACGTAGTATCAGTTGAGGGGATTAGAGTGCATCCTCGAAAGATTGAGGCAGTGTTGGATTGGAAGCCGCCTAAGTCAGTGGCTGAGATTCGGAGTTTCCTAGGTCTGGCGGGGTATTACCGAAGATTTGTGGAAAGATTTTCTTTGATAGAAGCACCTATGACTAAGTTATTGAGGAAAGGAATTCCATTTGTGTGGACCGAGAAGCAGCAAGGAAGTTTTGACAAGTTGAAGAAGATTTCGATCAAGCTCCGGTTTGATTCAACTCGAGCGAGGCAAGGAATTCACGGTTTACTGTGATGCATCACATACTGGTTTGGGATGTGTGCTGATGCAGGAAGGGAAGGTAGTGGCTTATGCATCTCGACAGTTGAGACCACATGAAGTTAACTATCCGACGCATGACTTGGAATTAGCTGCAGTGGTTTTTGCTTTGAAGATATGGAGACACTATTTGTATGGAGAGAAGTCGATAGTCTACACGGATCACAAGAGTTTTAAGTATCTTTTGACTCAGAAGGATTTGAACTTGAGGCAGCGTAGATGGATAGAGTTGTTGAAGGACTACGACTGTTCGATTGAGTATCATCCGGGCAAGGCTAACGTGGTGGTAGACGCGTTGAGCCGAAAGGTTGTATCAGACTTAAGATCGATGTTTGCTCATCTTAGCTTATATGACGATGGGTGTCTTTTGGCTGAATTGCAAGTCAAGCCGACTTGGTTAGAGCAGATCAAGGAGAAACAGTTAGAGGATGATGGTTTGAATGATCGGAGGTTACAGGTTCAGAATGGTGGTTTAGAGGATTATAGTTTGTCCAAGGATGGAGTATTGTGTTTTAAAGGAAGAGCTTGTATGCCAAAGGATGTTGATTTGAGGCAAAGGATTCTTCGGGACGCACATAGCGACCCATATGCTATGCATCCCGGAGGTAGCAAGATGTATCGGGATTTAAGAGAGCGATTTTGGTGGCGGATCAAGCGTGAGGTGGCGAGTTTGTGGGTAAATGTCCGACGTGTCGCCAGGTCAAGGCGAGCATCGGTTGTCGTATATGGTTACTTCAAATGGTGAAGATTCCACGATGGAAGTGGGAAAGGATCACTATGGACTTTGTCGGTGGATTACCCCTTACGCCAAGTAAGAAGGACTCGATTTGGGTGATTGTGGATCGTCGACTAAGCCACTCATTTTATTCCGGTAAGGGTGGATTACTCGCGCGAGAAGTTAGCTAAGTTGTATGTGGCGGAGATAGTAAGGTTGCACGGTGTACCGGTGTCGATCATCTCGAGCAGAGATCCTAGATTTACGTCGAGGTTTTGGAGAGCGTTACATCAAAGCTTTGGGTGCGCGGTTGGATTTTAGTACCGCATTTCATCCACGATCGATGGGCGATCGGAAAGAGTTATACAGATTTTAGAGGATATGTTGAGAGGTTGTGTATTGGACTTCAAAGGCAGCTGGGAAGAGTTTTTACCATTAGCAGAGTTCGCATACAACAATAGTTATCAGGCAAGCATTAAGATGGCACCATATGAGGCGTTGTATGGTAGGAGGTGTCGCACCTACATGCTGGACCGAGTTGAGTGAGCGCGTCAAATGTTAGGACCAGAGTTAGTTGCGTAAACCGAAGATAAGGTGAAGTTGATTCAAGCTCGGTTGAAGGAAGCTTCGGATAGGCGTAAGTCATATGCCGATCTCAAGCGAGAGGATATAGAATTTTCCGTGGGTGACAAAGTTTTTCCGAAAGTCTCGCCATGGAAGAAAGTGTTAAGATTTGGGAGAAAAGGCAAGTTAAGTCCAAGGTTTATTGGGCCGTATAAGGTGTTGAGACGAGTGGGACCAAGAGCCTATCACTCGAGTTGCCATCGAGCTGAGTCGATTCACGATGTGTTCCATGTCTCCATGCTTAGACGCTATCGCTCGATCCATCACATGTTGTGGCGATAGAGGAAATAGAGGTGAGTCCAGATTCGACGGTAGAAGAAGAACACGTGCGATTCTAGACCGAGATGTGAAAGTTTTTGCGTGGGAAGTCGGTTCCTTTAGTGAAGGTTTTATGGTGGAACCATGGCGTGAGAAGAAGCTACGTGGGAACCAGGAGGATGTGATGAGGCGCAGGTTTCCTCAACTCTTTTTGAGCGGTAATTTCGAGGACGAAATTTTCTTAAGGGGGTAGAATTGTAATATCCTAAAAAAATTAAGTATCATCTTGTTACTTGTGTTAGATCGAGTATGATTATTATTATGTGCTTAGTATAGTTTTATGAAGGCTTGGAATTATTAGCTAAGCTAGAATGATTTATAGTATTGAAAATATAGTGAAGTGGATTAGATGAACTTTACACTTAAGTTAATCTAAGTGTTAAATTCTAACACAAGAGGAGTTAGTGGCATAGTGGATAAGGCGCATGAAAGGTTGCTTGAGGAAGTGGTTCGAGTAGCATGGAAGGCATATTAAGGATTTTATTTTTATGCATCCTAGCATTAAGTGTCGGTCAACTATTCATATGGATAAGATGGACAATTTTCTTTTTATGGCAAGAAGACTTAAGGTTATGGTAGCGGGGAAATAAGGGATAGAATTGCTAGATTTTGGGGATAAAATTTCTTCAACTTTGGGAATGTAGAGGATTTCAAGGCTTGGCTTAAGGGTGTTGTTTTGGAAACTCTCCTATGGCCATTAGTGCATGAATGTGGACGGCATGTGTGGCTAGGGGTGGCCGAATGTTGATAGGAAGTTTGGGGGAATAGTTGGCCAACTTTAGCATTTTGTGCATCATTTGGCATTTTTCTCTTCCTCTCCAAAAACTCCCTCTTTGGCCGAATGTATCTTAGGCATTTTGGTGCAATTTTGCTTTTGATTTAGCTCTCATTTGTGTTTGAACCAAAATCTAATTTCTTCCTCTCATTTCCCTTTTAAAACCGAAACCACAATTTGCATTTTTGTGCACTTTTTCTTTTCGGCAAACTAGCTGTTTGGCCGAACCTCTTTCTCCCATCTCTCTCTTTTCTTTCTTTTGATACTTGCTCAAAAACCATATTTCCTTTTTCACTTCCTCTTGGCCGAATCTTCCTCTTTCCCAAATCCCATCTCTTTCATTTTTTTTTCAAAAGTTGTAACATCCTGAAAAGGGCCTATGTATTTTTGGTTTAATTGTACGAAATGACATATCTTATGTGTTATGAATATATTTTGAACACTTTTGGAAACCTGCAAATGTATGGAAATGTTAAGTTTAAAAAAGGAAAGTGAACATTTTTAGAACCTTGGAAATGTAAGGAAATGTCTTGTAAGGAAATGTCATGGAAATGTAAGGAAATGTCTTGTAAGGAAATGTCATGGAAATGTAAGGAAATGTCAAGTTTACAGAGCCGATCGAAAATTTTTGGAAACTTAGAAATGACCTAGAAATGACGAGTTTTAAGGTTTAAAAAGGGAAATTAAGGCAAGGTGGCCTTAAAAGAAAAAGTTTGTGAAATTTGACACACAAACAGGCTTGGAAAAGTGGTCCAAGATGCCACTTAGGGCCTATGGAAATGGCGCCATATGCAAGAGGAATGGGCCTAAGTTCGAGTCACATGGGAAGCAAATAAAAGAAATTTTATTTTGCTACAAGGAGCAGAGAGGTGGGCGGCACATGGCTATAAATTAGGAGCTTTTATTATTTTATAAATAGTGGATAAATAAGGGATTTATTTATCATTATTTTCAAGAGATAATTGTTGGAGTAAATTCTTTTAATTTGAATAAAGAGATAAAGAGGAAAATAAGGGAGAAGTGATGGCCAAGTAAGGGACTTTGAGTTTAATAATTTTATTAAGTAAGGATAGTTGCTGAATTATCTTTTATTTTAAGTGATAATTAAAGGATAAAGTTATCAGATAGAGGAGTGGTGGCCAAGTAAGGGACTCCTTAGATGATAATTTCGGCTATAAAAGGAAGGAAGGAGGGCTACTCATCAATTTGTGCTTCCACCTTTCTCTGCCGAATTCTTAGTGCTCTCTTCTCTCCTCTTCTTCTTTTATTTTTGCCAAGCCGAAATACCTTGTGATCTAGCCGAATCCTCCATCTTTATTCTTCCTTCTCTTTTCTTTCTAATCCCTCCAAAAGCCGAAAGTTGTGAGATCATCATCTAACCATAGCCGAATCTCTGAAGGTTGAAGTGAAGGTGCAATCGATTTCTTCAAGTAAGGGTAAGATCTCATTCGGTTTCATCCTTTTTTCTTAAGATTTGCCGAAATCTAGGACTAACCCCATTAATATCTTGTTGCCGAAACTTTGAAGAGATCTTTCTGGATTTACTAAGTGTCGACTACAAGGAAGGAGAAGTTCTTTTCCTGAAGGTACACCATAGGCCACGTGTTCCCTAGTTATTCGGTGAGTTTCGGGATTTAAAATCCACAAGGTAAGTGCCTATAGCATTCGGCCAAGGCCATGTTTGGTAAATATATGTGTTCATTAATTATTCAAAAGCCAAAAACTAACCAAGATAATTGATTCAATGCTTGGCCGAATGCAAGAAGAGTATAGCGGAGATTTCAAGACTTGATTCTTAAGTCAAACGGCAACAAGGTAAGTTTAAGTATACTAATCCTACTAGGATTTGGATTTATGGCGGAATGGCTTTTTATTAAAGTAGTAGGTGATTAATCAAATGTAGGGATTAAGGATCCAAGCATTAGATCAAGCTTTTTGGGATCTCAAGAAAATTTAAACGAATCAAGGTGTGTACCCCACACTAATTCTTAATATGTTTTATGGCTGTGTTTAATTAAAATATGTGATATTAAGAATATGAAAGTGGCTAAGGTACCATGATATGGTACAAAGTACTCAGGTACGTTTCCTACTTCCACTAGGATTATGAAATATGTTATTTATAACATGTGAAAATTTATAAGAATGAGAATTTAAGTATGATATGCATGATATGAATAATATGGGTCATTCGGGATATATGAAAAAGGGGAAGTGAATGTGATGACTACGGTCTCACTATCTGAATGTGGTGACTTCGGTCACATTATCTCGAATTTGGTAACTTCGGTTACATTATTCGAATGTGGTGTCTCATGACACAATTATCAGTGGCTATGCCACAAATTTTATATGGGCGATGAGCACGTCGATCTGCGCAATGATCGCCTTCGATGATGGTGTGTAGCGGATGGAGGGTTGACTTAGTAGTCCCACGGTGTGGCGGCAGTACGGGGTGTGTAGCGGATGGACAACTAGGTTTGGGTTTGGGAATGCATCATAACCTGTATTCTATGTTTTGAATGTGTAATATGTGATATGCCCGATTCTATTTTGATTTAGTGTTTGTGTACACATTGAGTCTGTTTGACTCACCCCGTTGGGGAACATTTTTGTGTGATGAAGCAAGTGATGGACCGAGACAGCGCGAGAACTTGTGGTGGCCATGCTCAACATGAAGTTTATATTTTTGAGGACTCTTGAATTTATTTTAGTACTTTGAATTATTTTGGGAATTATTTGATGTAATAAGGCCATAAGGCCATAGTTGAATTACTTTACACTTATTTTTATTTATTATGATTATGAATTTTATCTATTAAAATTTAATTAAAATTTCTTTTAAACTAAACCCTAAATATTTTGTCACTTAAGATAAAAGGGATTTCAATATAAAACAAACTGTTTTCAACACAAGCCCAACCTAAAACAATATTTTTCTTAAAATCACACAAGTTTTCCTAAGAACAAAAGAATTTTGAACCGGTTTACTTGAGGAACATACCAAATCGTTAAAGCTCGTGGGCCGGGTTTGGGGTGTTTCAAATTAGTATCGAGCCAGTTTTAAACTCTCTACTGTGGGCTAAGGCCCAAAACGTTTTCAAATCGAGCCCAAATGAGTTTTATGAAAGTATTTTTGAAAATGAGCAGGTTTTTCTGGCATGGCACCTAAGTCTCGACCCATGATCCACTGTAAGTACCCCAAACCATTTGTGTGATTATGTGGTTTATGTTATGAATTATGGAAGGGTAGAAGAGGAATGGAACGTAGAATAGCATGATAGGAACTTGAACCCTAGGACTAGTTTACTCAAACACAAACACATAAGACTTAATTCCATTAAACAAACCTATGACTAAGACGCGGAGTTAGGGTGTGGTAACCATTGTGCGCATGTCAGGATTGGATCCAGAAGAGCCTGGTACTTAGCGGCCCTAGTGACTCACCTCCTCTTCACTGGAATCCCGCACAGTGCGTAGCTTCGGTTCACCCTAACTAAGAGGACTCGGTCATAGGCTAAACACAATGACTAAAACCCGAAAGGGAACTAGCCGTGTTTTTATAAACCCTAGTTTTAAAACTCTTAAAATTACCTTTTTAATTTGTGAGAACTATTTTTACAAAATTCTTTCGAAAAATTTTTGATTTATAAAATTACAAAAATACCCCTAGTGGTAAATTACAAAAAATACCTTTGGTTTATGAAATTCCCAAAATACCTATAGTTCTTATCAAAATTTTCATTACTTTATAAAATGTTCAAAAACCCTAATTTGCAAATTATCAAAAAAACCTTGATTTGGAGAAAAATTACGAAATTGCCCTTAACTCACAAAATTACCAAAATGACCCTGATTTTCAAAATTTTTGCAACATCACCGTTCTGAAAAGTACAATTCTCAAAAAGAACCCTCAAAGTTTTGCAACTTTTGAAATATCCCTGATTTATTAGATTTTACAAATTTACCCCGGTTTGTGAAAAAATACCGAAATACCCCCGAGGTTTAAATTGCCGAAATACCCCCGGATTTCAAATTTTTTCCAAAATACCCTGGGAATTTAAAAATACCAAAATACTTTGTGACGAAATCACCAAGGAACTCTTTCTTTTGGAAAAATTTACGAAAATACCCCTGTAGGACAAACTTACGAAAATACCCCTAGGTACTGGAAAAACAATAACAATGAAAACTACAACCTTTCTCTGAATGAACGAAAGTTCATAATTGTTGATGGATGTATGTATGAATGAAAAGACTGTGTGCATGTATGAATACGAAAGAACCACTCCTAAGATTCTTTTCATAAAACTTCTTCGCGGGTAAACAAGTGAAAGAAAGACTAATTCATAAAACTTCTTAATTAGATTACGACGTTAGAAATGAGTTCTAGGGGACGTGAACTTAGAGACTGTGCCTAGAAAGTATGATGGTTCTATTAAGATCAGAGTGCGCAGCATAAGCGTAGTGCGGTGAGTTAAAATGTACGATTATTCGTTAATAAGTAATTTCGAGGACGAAATTATTTTTAAGGAGGGTAGAACTGTAACATCCTGAAAAGGGCCTATGCATTTTTGGTTTAATTGTACGAAATGACATATCTTATGTGTTATGAATATATTTTGAACACTTTTGAAAACCTGGAAATGTATGGAAATGTTAAGTTTAAAAGAGGAAATGGAACATTTTTAGAACCTTGGAAATGTAAGGAAATGTCTTGTAAGGAAATGTCATGGAAATGTAAGGAAATGTCTTGGAAATGTAAGGAAATGTCTTGTAAGGAAATGTCATGGAAATGTAAGGAAATTTCAAGTTTACAGAGCCGATCGAAAATTTTTGGAAACTTAGAAATGACCTAGAAATGACGAGTTTTAAGGTTTAAAAGGGGAAATTAAGGCAAGGTGGCCTTAAAAGAAAAAGTTTGTGAAATTGACACACAAACAGGCTTGGAAAAGTGGTCTGAAGATGCCACTTAGGGCCTATGGAAATGGCGCCATATGCAAGAGGAATGGGCCTAAGTTCGAGACACATGGGAAGCAAATAAAAGAAATTTTATTTTGCTACAAGGAGCAGAGAGGTGGACGGCACATGGCTATAAATTAGGAGCTTTTATTATTTTATAAATAGTGGATAAATAAGGGATTTATTTATCATTATTTTCAAGAGATAATTGATGGATTAAATTCTTTTAATTTGAATAAAGAGATAAAGAGGAAAATAAGGGAGAAGTGATGGCCAAGTAAGGGACTTTGAGTTTAATAATTTCGGCTAAGTAAGGATAGTTGCTGAATTATCTTTTATTTTAAGTGATAATTAAAGGATAAAGTTATCAGATAGAGGAGTGGTGGCCAAGTAAGGGACTCCTTAGATGATAATTTCGGCTATAAAAGGAAGGAAGGAGGGCTACTCATCAATTTGTGCTTCCTCCTTTCTCTACCGAATTCTTAGTGCTCTCTTCTCTTCTCTTCTTCTTTTATTTTTGCCAAGCCAAAATACCTTGTGATCTAGCCGAATCCTCCATCTTTATTCTTCCATCTCTTTTCTTTCTAATCCCTCCAAAAGCCGAAAGTTGTGAGATCATCATCTAGCCATAGCTGAATCTCTGAAGGTTGAAGTGAAGGTGCAATCGATTTCTTCAAGTAAGGGTAAGATCTCATTCGGTTTCATCCTTTTTCTTAAGATTTGCCAAATCTAGGACTAACCCCATTAATATCTTGTTGCCGAAACTTTGAAGAGATCTTTCGGGATTTACTAAGTGTCGACTACAAGGAAGGAGAAGTTCTTTTCTGAAGGTACACCATAGGCCACGTGTTCCCTAGTTATTCGGTGAGTTTTGGATTTAAAATCCACAAGGTAAGTGTCTATAGCATTCGGCCAAGGCCATGTTTGGTAAATATATGTGTTCATTAATTATTCAAAAGCCAAAAACTAACCAAGATAATTGATTCAATGCTTGGCCGAATGCAAGAAGAGTATAGCAGAGATTTCAAGACTTGATTCTTAAGTCAAACAGCAACAAGGTAAGTTTAAGTATACTAATCCTACTAGGATTTGGATTTATGGCGGAATGGCTTTTTATTAAAGTAGTAGGTGATTAATCAAATGTAGGGATTAAGGATCCAAGCATTAGATCAAGCTTTTTGGGATCTCAAGGAAATTTTAAGCGAATCAGGTGTGTACCCCACACTAATTCTTAATATGTTTTATGGCTGTGTTTAATTAAAATATGTGATATTAAGAATATGAAAGTGGCTAAGGTACCATGATATGGTACAAAGTACTCAGCACGTTTCCTACTTCCACTAGGATTATGAAATATGTTATTTATAACATGTGAAAATTTATAAGAATGAGAATTTAAGTATGATATGCATGATATGAATAATATGGGTCATTCGGGATATATGAAAAGGGGAAGTGAATGTGATGACTACGGTCTCACTATCCGAATATGGTGACTTGGTCACATTATCTCGAATGTGGTAACCGGTTACATTATTCGAATGTGGTGTCTCATGACACAATTATCTCAGTGGCTATGCCACAAATTTTATATGGGCGATGAGCACACGTCGCAATGATCGCTTCGCCGATGGTGTGTAGCGGATGGAGGGTTGACTTAGTAGTCCCCACGGTGTATTTGGCGAGAATGCGGGGTGTGTAGTGGATGGACAACTAGGTTTGGGTTTGGGAATGCATCATAACCTGTATTCTATGTTTTGAATGTGTAATATGTGATATGCCTGATTCTATTTTGATTTAGTGTTTATGCACACATTGAGTGCATTTGACTCACCCGTTGGGAACATTTTTCAGTGATGAGCAGATGATGGACCGGGACGGCAGAACTTGTGGTGGCCATGCTCAACATGAAGTTTATATTTTTGAGGACTCTTGAATTTATTTGAGTACTTTGAATTATTTTGGGAATTATTTGATGTAATAAGGCCATAAGGCCATAGTTGAATTACTTTACACTTATTTTTATTTATTATGATTATGAATTTTATCTATTAAAATTTAATTAAAATTTCTTTTAAACTAAACCCTAAATATTTTGTCACTTAAGATAAAAGGGATTTCAATATAAAACGAACCTGTTTTCAACACAAGCCCAACCCAAAACAATATTTTTCTTAAAATCACACAAGTTTTCCTAAGAACAAAAGAATTTTGAACCGGTTTACTTGAGGAACATACCAAATCTGGTCAAAGCTCGTGGGCCGGGTTTGGGGTGTTTCAAAAGTTAAAAACACCCATTACCATTCTATTTTCATTTTCTATTTTCTTCTTTCTTCCATTTTCGAATTATCCTTCTCCTATTTCACTTTCACTTTTATTTTTCCTTTCTTTTTACTCCACCATAGCCGAATCTTCTTTCTCTCTTTTGGTGTTATATTGGCCGAATATCATCAAGGGTAGATAATCTTTGGGTTTTCTTCAATCGGTTTTGGAAGATAAGTAAGTGTTCATGGCCGTATGTCCGTTATTTCCTTCTCCTTTCTAAGTCGTTTTCTTGTGGACAAAGGCCGAATCCTTGGGCATTTGTTTGCAAGGTTCTAACCATTATTTAGGAACCGATTTTTCCTTTACGCTCTTTGGGACATTGGAAGTAATCGATCTAAGCCATTCCATTAGCAATCGAAGTTGGTAAGTCAAGTGGTAAGATTCATGTCAATTCATTATTCTTTTGAGGATAAAGACTAAGGCTATTGGGATTAAGATGTGATGTTGGCGAATGGATTTTTGCTTATAGTTTTGTGGTATGGCCGAATGTAGGACAAGGTGATCTAGTGCGGTAGATCGGATCTTGGAAGTCAAGATTTTGCGTTAGTGAAAGGTGTGTACCTTACACACTTTATAACCTCGGTATATATATATATGTGTGTGTTAATAACTATTCATATTGCTAAAAGTAGAAAACTATGAGATCTTGAAATGATACCTTGATGGGTATGAGCAAGGATACGGGTAAGTCCGTTTCGATATGATGTTGATATATGTTGTTAATATCACGATCTACGATATATATTGGTTATATGTTTATATCAAAGTATAATGACATATATTGTTATCTATTGCATTGGTATGGGCGATATGAGATGAGGGGGAAGATTGATATCCGTGTCTTTGGGACACCAGAGGTTTGGCACCTCCAGTGGTTTGGTACCACATATTTTGTGTCTTTGGGACACCAGAGGTTTGGCACCTCATAGCGACTCGTCCCAGTGGTTTCACACCACCGTGGGTTAGCCCCACATTTGATGCATTGGAATCGTCGCCAGTGATTTGGTATCACACGTGGGTTGGCCCCACAACTTGATTATTCGTGACTTTGGGTCACCAGTGATTTGGCATCACATTATTGGATATCGTGACTTTGGGTCACCAGTGGTTTGGCACCACCAGTGGTTTGGTACCACACGGGGTAGAAAAGGAGTTTTGGATGGCTAGGTTGGGTGCATTATATATATATATATATATTGCTTGGTTATAATTTGTGTAAGTATGTGGCATTTACCCGGGAGAGGGATTATGCACTGAGTCTTGGTGACTCACCTTCTCCCTTATTTTTTTTGGTGATTCGTAAAATCGCGGATGAGGAGCCGGATGAACTCGAGGAGGCCATGCAATAAAATTTGGTTTTACATGAACTTCCATTTGGGTACTTTATTTTAATTCGTTTTCATCTTTTTATGGATTTGTAATAAGGCCTCTTTACTTATATTTTTGGATTATTTATATGCTTTGGATTTGTTTTAAATATGGCTTATAAATTACATGGTTGATATAATAATTTGAGCCCCAAGTTTTCTAAACTACTAAACGCGATGGTTTTTAAAACGTTACCATCGGGTAACATAAATCAATTGATAGTATTTAACAACTTAAGTATTTTTGATAACTCATACTATTTTCCAAAACTCCAGTTTCCAAATTTCTATTAGATACGGTTTTCAACCTAATCGCTTTAGTTTCTTTTCAATTTATAAAAGGTTTACAAATCTAATTTGCAACTAAGTTTTAAAGATTTATTTTCGGGATTTCAAAGTAAATTATCGTTTTTAATTTATTATACACCGATTTCTACGAACTTAGAACAACAAAGAGTTTTTCACTAAAATTTAATCGGTAACTCGTTTTTCCTCAAAACATTTTCCCCTGTGACATACCAAATTCGGTCGTGGCGTATTGACCGGGTTTGGGGTGTTACAATATGTGCCCACCCCAATCCTACCAGCCGTCTAACTCTCCACCCGTACCAACCAATCGCACCATGTGGGGACCATGCCAACCCACCCAGCCAATCCTCACCAATATTGCAGTCAAGCTGCTAATCACGGTATATGTGGCAGAGCCACTAAAACGGTATGTGGCAGAGCCACTTAAACGGTACTTCCTCCAATCATCAAACCCAACCCATGCAACATGATATGAATGCAGTGTATTACAAGTATAAATAGTATAAATAAAAATCACATACACGATATTTAACCACAATCAAGGGTATAACAGTAATTTTCACCCCTTTGGGGTTGTTTCTATAATTTTACCCATCGGAGATATTTTGGTAATTCACCCACTAAGGGTATTTTGGTAATTTACCCTCTAGGGGTATTGCGGTCATTTTACCCACCAAGGGTATTTCGGTAATTTTACCCCTGCAACGGTCTTTTCGAAGGCCTAATGTTTCCTCGAGTGACTCGGTTACCAATTCCAGTCAATACAATGTTATTGGGCCTAAAACCCGATTTCGGCCCATTCGGGCCCACACACTCGTGTGGCCCATTTAGCTCGTTTTCGATCTCGATTTTGCAGACTTCACAGTCGCATCAGTCATTCGAAAATTTTCCATCGGTTTTGCTCATGTGGCCCCGTTAGCCCATTGGGCCCACTTAGACCGTTTTGGCTCGATAAGGCCCATTACAGCCTCAAAACTCATGAGAGTGTTCGTGACACTCTTAACAGTCTACCGCCATCACTAGTGGCTCGGTTTATCACTACAAGCGCTCACACGCTCGAGTGCCTCGGTTGCCGATACTCTGACTTTTCGGCATTTCAGTTCATGGCCAAATCACAGAACATCACATTATCACAAACAATGGTGTGAGATTACACACCTTAGCGAGACGTACGATTATCCCTTCGTATCAACCCTACAGATCACCAGATTCCTTATTAGCTAAATGTTGTTTAAGGTTAAACACTTAGAGAACTAAGCCCAAAACATTCTCCTTACCTTGTTTGAGCAACCGGCCTTCCACACCAAGATTTCTAAGCACTATTGCTTGGCTTCACGTCCTTAACAAGAGTCTGTACCAAATGAGACCTATAAGTGTGACAGAAAACCGCATACTACTTAACACATCACATGGCATATTCGGCCAAACCAAGTATTATGACGATATTCTTACCTCCCTTGAACGATGAATCCACAATCAAGGTTTGATTAATACAAACCACTTGCTCCCCTTCGCCTTATTATACTCCCTAAGCCCAACGATGGCCAAAGCACCGAAAAGAACATACTTTTAATCACCAGATGTAAGAAAGAACTTATAGTTATTCAGGAAGAAATCGAACGAAAGCAGCGGTATTGATAAACAAGAACTACCGCTTAGCAATCATTAAACTCCTTGCAAAATTGCTCTAGAAAAGAACAGAACAGCGATTCGGCTAAGGACTAATTCACAAGATGTCGTGAAAATGCCCAACAAGAAGTGATGGAGAACGTTCGGCCGCACCAAAATTGTAACACCCCTAACCCGTATCCATCGCCGGACTAGAGTTTCGGAGCATTACAAGATAAGACACAACTCAGAACAGGCATATATATATTTATAAAATATAACACATTACATCTAAGCTGAGTATAACAGTACTATTAATACATATCACACATGTCATACATTTCTGTAACCACATTTCTACATTTACGATTAAAAGTGATCATTACATAACATACCAATTCACATACTTAACATTCAAATCAAAGTTAATACTTGTATCCTGAATCATCCAAACAGAATAAAGCTGCACATTTTGCTATTTCAATCAAATCATACTAATCTTTATAAATTTTACATATACTATTATCTTATACTTATCAAACAGTAAGACATTCAATATTTCAATTTCATTTACTAAATAAATACCAACTCACCATATGCTTAATCATTTTAACATATCATTAACCAACTAAACCACATATCTAGTCATTCATTTTATGTGCTATTCGAATATCATATAATTCATCTTAGTTAATCTATATAACATATCAACCATTTAAAAAGGTGAATGATGTACTTAATCATGTTACCTTTCGAAACCAATACACATACATTCTTATATAACATATTAACCACTTTTCTATAATCTCACAACTATTCCATAAAGAACAAATTATTAACAACTATCAAATATTTTAACCAAGTATAGCCGAATATCTATATAAATACATACATAATTTCCTAGTCAAATTCCTATCACATTATATAACCAATTAATCATGAGACATATCCTTTATTTCACAAACCAAAATTACATCTAACATTTACCATTTACCAATACAAATTTCATAACCTAATTACAAAACTAAATTCATTTGCATCGCATGTAATCATTCATCGTAATTTCACACCATGGCCGAATACATAACTATTTAACCTTATTAATACAAACTCAATTATCAATGACTTATTGACTAAACATAACCTTATACCTAATTTCCATATTCGAACATATATATAATAAAAACCAAATCACATCGTACTAATATACATACTCACAAAAATTATCTGTACAAGCCTTTCACTTAACATCAGCCACAATATATGTATATATACAAATTCGGCCTTAGTCCATCTAATAAACAAATCAAACCATCACACAATGCACAACACATATACATTTACATATCACTAAACCGAATTCAACATGTCCAAATTATAACATCATACTTACTTACCTATCATGAACTTATACCATAAACAAATATGCATAAGTATAAACTCATTTCCAATGACCATCACAACCAAAAACATAAATATTCAATCGATCAAAAGAAGATAAGCCATCTTCGCATGGCTATTAATTACATACAAAAGTACTTAACCCACATTCAACTTTTTACTATACTATACATGCCATATTGTAACACCCCAAACACGGCCCATGCGTTATGAGCGGATTTGGTATGTCACACGAGCAAAACATGTTAAACCCTTTTTGTTCGTACTAAAATATTGCTTTGTTAAAAATCAAGAAAACAAGTTTGATTTGATAAAATACAACTAACCTCAAAGATTTGATTGATAAATTGATAAATTTGAACTAATGATCTTACAAAACCGTGACTTTTGAAAACGACGTTGAAAATTCGAAAGAGAATTGAAGTCTTTTGAAAATACCGTTAATAGTTCGAGAGAAAATATCCGTGTTAAAAATATTTGTAAAATTTTATTTTGAAATCCACTTGTTAATCGATTTTGGAAACCATTGTTTAAGTTTTTAGAAAATTCCCCTTTTTAAACAATTTAAGAAAAAATAATAAAAACATCCCAACCAAAAAGCAAAAATAAAAATAGTCCAGAGGCCTTATTACAATATTTAACCCAAAATAGTAAAGTAATAAAATAAACGAGAAAGAAGTCTAAAGTCCAAATAAACCATTTCCGAAGTATGGCCTCCCTCGAGTCATCCATAGCCCAAGTCCATATCATCAAGCATTACCTACAAGGGTTTAGAGAAAGGGGGGTGAGTTACAGGAACTCAGTGTGAAATCCCCTTACCGTTATTCATTGGGCCAGAACCCAATTAGCAATATTTTGGGCCTAAGCCCATTTACAACAACAATAATGTATCAAATATAATATGCATATGATATGCAATTCCCAAACCAAACCTAGTTTTCCATCCGCTACACACCACCCGTACCAACCAACACACCTGTGGGGAGCTTTAGTCACCCACCCCGCCAACACACCAAATGTAGGCATTAAGCCGATTATATCAAATTTGTGGACAAGCCACCGATTAACAGAATTTACATGGCATCGCCATTTTTCATATTTGTGGCGAGCCACGGATTTATGTAGTGAGCTACGAACTTCTCTTCATCATTATCTCATCCCATGCAAATCATGTATATAATGCATAACAAATCACAATATAATAACAGTAATTTATTCGGATATTTATGACAAAATTATTGCCCATTATAACAATTAATCAAAAGGCCCATTAAGTAAAATATCAGATTTGGCCCATTTAGCAAAATATCAGATTGGCCCATATAGCAAAATATCAGATTGGCCCATTTATCAAAATATCAGATTGGCCCATTTATCAAAATATCAGATTGGCCCATATAACAAAATATCAGATTGGCCCATTTAACAAAATATCAGATTGGCCCATTTAGCAAAATATCAGATTGGCCCATTACTCAATATGTCCTTGCGGCCCATAAGCAATTTCGTATTTCGGCCCTTTAGGGTATTTTCATAATTTGGCCCGTAAGGGCAATTTTGTAATTCAGTAATTTACCCACTAAGGGTAATTCGGTAATTTCACAATCCAGACTTAACTAATAATTTGGGCATAACAATTTAAAACTGTCCACCCGCGTCGTACTGACTAAATTGACTATAACTTGAGTTAGAAATCTCGAAATCTAAATCCGTAAATTTTCCTTGAAACTAGACTCATATATCTTCTTACTACAATTTTTCCAGAATTTTTGGCTTAACCATTTAGTACAGTTTACTCCTTGAAGTTTTCCTTGTTTCACTGACCAACGATTCTGACCTCTCTTACCCAAAATTCAAATATCTCACTGTACAGTTTTCATATGTTGCTCCCACTTGTTTCTATTTTAGACTTACTAAGTAATCTTTACATATAAACTATAACTTATAATTCACTTTTTACAATTTTATACGATTTTTCCAAGACAGATCAGGGAACCACGAAGTCATTCAGAACCAGTATCACTCAAATTAACATATCTCAGAATATAAAAATTCTTTTCCTTCTCCGTTTCTTCCATATTAAAATAGACATAGTAAGCTTTAATTCGATATCTTATTCACTTTCTAATTCCCTTTCTCTTATTTATCGTGATTTTCCAAAAACACGCCACTGCTTCTAACCGAAACTATTTTATTACGAAATACGATTACCACTGCGATCATACGCACGCCCGAGTGATCACGGATGCCGGTTTTTGGTTTTCTTCGGTATTCCAACCATTTCACAGAATATTTCATACAAACTTTCAGAGAAGTGTGAGATTACACATCATTTCAGATATGTATACAAAAGGTACGGGATTACACACCTTGATTAGGATTCCCTAAAGAACCACTCTTCGTTGACCCACTATATCCGAAGGATTTGCAAATAGGCTATATCGAGTGGTTTCGTCCCTAAAACATAATTGATTAGTCGAAAATTCAATCTGATTTTCAACATAGCCAAATAGAGATATAACGAAAAATCCAAAATGAACCCTCTTACCTTATCGATATTGGATCCAATTTCCACCGTTTGACTTCGGCTAGAACAATACACGGTCTCCCACTTAAAACACTATGAAAAAGAGGGTGATTACAATATGAAGGAATGGAAGATAACACCATTTCGGTTAAGATCAAGATTTACAACCGAATAGTGATAAATACCTATTCGGCTAGAAAGAAAAGAATATGAACATAGAAAAGAATTCACTTACTGATTCAATGGAAGAAAAGAGTGTCAACCCACTTGAGAAAATGATAAAGAAGAGATGAATAAAAAAAATTTGGTCTCAATGGTTTGGGTACATTCGGCAACAAGAAGAAAGAAAAGAAGAGAATATGTTCTTTAGTGGCTTGTAATTTTGGCACAAGGTAGAAAGAAATTTGGAGAATACCAAATAGTGCAAAGAGAAAGGTTTTGGCCTAACAAGCACCAAAAATTCAATCAAAAGGCAAAGGAGAATTTGGCTATCATGGAAGGTGGAAAGAAAATGAGTATGTGACCAAACAAAAGAGAGAAACAATGCACTATTGTGCTAATATGTTTCGGCAAGGAGGGTTGCAAATTGGGAGAAATGACACAAAGTTGCCAAAGGGAATTTTTGCCAAAACACTACTAAGCCTTTACCAAAAGCCAACTAAAAATTCAGCTACCTATTCTCCCCAAAATCGTCCACATGCATCCCCCCTAGGATAAGAGTTTGGCCACCTAAGCTTTCCAAAACATCACCCACGAAATAAGCCTCATGTCCCCCTTTCTTTCCTATTTCCCTTGATTCCTTTCCCCAACTTCAACCTTGCCTTTTTCTTTTACCAACCTTACCAAAATAATGAAGTCAACCTTGCCATGAATGCATCTTGGCCGACACTTAAGGAAAGGGTGCAAAAATATAAGTCAAAATTTGCACACAAAGGGATTTGAACCTCTTCCCTCAAAATCCATCACTTGATGCCATAACCTCTTTACCAATAGCTCATTTATGCTAGCAATTTACTCTTTTATTTCCATAAGCCTTGATGCCACTTACTATCTCTCATTAATAGGCTTAAACACAAAATTTTTCTAAGGCCCAACTTGAACCCGAAACTTCATAGAAACCTCGTAACTTTCCAAAATTACCTTCTTAATAATTCCAACTTGAAATAATGCCGTTCTCTTGTTCTCAAAATTTTAAAACGCTTCTACGCTCAAGGCCCATTGGGCCCAATTCTACTAGGCCCAATTTTGGGATGTTACACATATACTCAAAATTAACTTAATAAAAATACCAAAGGAGACTGTTGATAGTGTGATAAGACTTGCTGACAATCCCCGAGCTCGTAACGTATCCAAAATCTATAAAATAGAGATAGACAGAAAAACACAGAGTAAGTCGTTTAAGCTTAGTAAGTCATAAGCAAATTAATATCAACAAATTTAGCAAAATCAAATATGCAAAGTTGTTTCAATTAGTTAAATGATCCACATCCACAAGTACATACTAAAGTTTCCATATCAAAAACACATCTAATCAATTTTGGCCGAATTCATCAAATTAGAAACATATTGTAACGACCCGAAATTGGGCCTAGTAGGATTGGGCCCATTGGACCTTGAGCGTAGAAGCGTTTTAAAATTTATGGGAATTTGAGAACGACATTATTTCAAGTTGGACTTATTAGGAAGGTGATTTTGGAAAGTTACGGGGTTCTATGAAGGCTCGGGGTTGAATTGGGCCCTAGAAAAAAAATTGTTGTTTAAGCCTATTTAGGAGAAATAGTAAGTGGCATCAATACTTATGAAAATAAGTATTCAATTTGCTAGCATAATTGAGCATATGGCAAAGAGGACATGGCATTAAGTGAAGAGTATGGAGGGAAGAGGTTCGAATCCCCTTGATGCAAAATTTTGACTATTTTTTTTTTGTGTTCTTTCCCTAAGTGTCGGCCATGATGGTATATAAGGCAAGGTGGACTTTTTAATTTTGGCTAGGTGGCTAAGGAAATAAGGAAAAGATGAAGGTAAGGAAAGGAATCAAAAGAAAAGGAATGAATATGGAACATGTTGGCTTAAGGTGTGGAAAATGTTTTGGAAAGAAATTGTTGGTCAACATCCATCCTTGTGGCAAGAGTTACATACGGTTTTGCTAGGGAGAGGGGGGAAACCGAATCTTTTCCTTGCTCTTGAGTGTTCTTTTGGCTTTCTTTTTGAGAGTGACGTTTTGGGTACTTTTTCCTTGAGCATATCGGGTCATCTCCTTTTCAATCTTTTTCTTGTCGAATTCTTAAGCCCTCTCTTTTTTTCTCCGATTTCCTTCCTACTCATTCCTCTCCATAGCCTAACCTTTTCTCTCTTCCCTAATCCTTAATCGCTTCTTCCTCTTTTTCCCTTCCACATCATTCGATTTTCTTTGCAGTTTAATTCTCTTAGTTGAACACTCTCTATCGTTTTTTTTGGATATACTCATTGCATCTTGTGAGTTAGTCCTTTTCCGAATCACTGTCCCGTTCTCCCCTAGAGTGGCGCTACAAGGAAATTAACAATCGGTAAGTAGTAGTTCTCTCTTTGTCAATAACTTTGTTTCATCCGAGTTTTTCCTTAATAATCGAGTGTTCTTCTTTCTCTCTTGTTGGGTCTGAGTTACATTCTTTTCTGTTATATGGCCATCGTTGGACTTAGGGCTTTCAACAAGGTGAAGGAGCACAAGTGATTTGTATTAACCAAATCGTTATCGTCGACTCGTCAAGCAAGTGGGGTAAGAACGTTGTTATAAGATTTGTTTTGATTAAAGGTGGGATAATTGCTAACGACTCTTTCGCTCACCAAATATTGTTAGGACGGATTTTTGTGAGCCAAAGGGTAGGATCGATTTTGGTGCACTCGAGGAGATCACATTCGTGGTAAGTGGAGTTAGCCTAGTAAAGTGTTTTTAGTTACGATTATCAAAGTAGAGACTAACCTTGTATCAATTATCATTATAGGTGTTGAAACGGTAGAAAGCACAACTCGTAATCAACGTGTGTAATTCCGTACCCTTCCGAATATATGTTTAAAATGGTGTGTAATCTCATACCTCTCTGAATTTTTGCATGAAATGTTCTATTATTCGGTCGAAATACCAAAGAAAATCGGAAATCGGCATCCGTGACCACTAGGGAGTGCGTATGTTCGTAGTAGTAACCATATTTTTATAATGAAACAGTTTGGTCAGCAGCAGTGACGTGATTTTGAAAAATCACAAAAAATAGGAGAAGGGAATTAGAAAGCGAATGATATATCGAAATAAAGGTTACTGTGTCTATTTTTATATGAATGAAACGGAGTAGAATGAGGAATTTTATATTCGGTGATATTTTAAATTTGGTGGGACTGGCTCTGATTGACTTCGTGGTTCCCTAACCTGTGTTATAAAAATCATTTAAAATTGTACAAAGTGAATTATGAGTTATAATTTAGATGAATAGATTTCTTGGTGAGCCTATTTTCAATAGAAACAAGTGGGAGCAACATATGAAAACTGTACAGTGAGATATTTGAATTTCGGGTAAGAGAGGTCAGAACCATTGGACAGTGAAACAAGGGAAAATTTAAGGAATAAAATGTACTAAATGGTTAATCCAAAAATTCTGAAAAAAATTATAGTAAGAAGAAATATGAGTCTAGTTTCAAGAAAAATTTACAGATCTAAATTTCGAGCTTCCTAACTCGAGTTATGGTCAATTTAGTCAGTATGACGCGGATGGACAGTTTCAATTTTTATTGCCTAAATTAGTAGTTAAGTCTAAGTTGTGAAATTACCAAAATACCTTTGGAGGGTAAATTACCGAAATACCCCTAGGTTGCGAGATTACCGAATTACCCTTAGTGGGTAAAATTATCGAATTACAGAAATGCCCCTAATGGGCCGAATTGATATATTGCTTAATGGGCCAAATTGATATATTGCTTAATGGGCCGAATTGATAAGTGTTAATGGGCTGAACTTTTGTCTGAATTAACTATTGTTGATATATTTGTAAATATCATGATTTGCTATGTATGATGCATCTACATGAATTTGCATGGGTTGGGAAAATGTTGAAGAGAAGTGATTCTGGTGGCACTGCCACAAATATGTTTGATATTTTGATTCGCTATGATTCTGGTGGCTTGACCACAATTTGAATATATTATAAATGGCTAAATGCCTGCGATTGGTGTGTTGGCGGGGTGGGTTGACTTGATCCCCACAGGTGTGATGGATGGTACGGGTGGTGTGTAGCGGATGGATTATTAGGTTGGTTCGGGATTGCATTACATTCATATGATATATTTGATACATTATTATGTATGGGATGGGAAAAATGCTGAAGAGAAGTGTAGCCTGGTGGCTCTGCCACATTCTGATTCTGGTGGCTCTACCACAAATTCTGATAATGGCTATGTGCCTAGCATATGGATTAATGACTCTGTGTCGAATATTTTTACCCAAAGCTGTGTGCCGATTATATTACCGAATATGATATTCTGGTGGCTCTGCCACAATCTTTATAGTGGCTATGCCATGCATAATTATGACTCAGGTGGCTCAGCCACAAATATTATAAATGGCAACTTGCCTGCGATTGGTGTGTTGGCGGGGTGGGTTGACTTGATCCCCACAAGTGTGATGGATGGTACGGGTGGTGTGTAGCTGATGGATACCTAGGATGGGTTGGGATTGCATACTTTCATACATTTGCTTCATTTTAAGAATTGTTATGTAAAAGGGCTTAGGCCCAAGATATTGCTATATGGGTTCAGGCCCAGTGGATGACAGTAAGGGGTTTCACACTGAGTTCTTGTAACTCACTCCCCCTTTTCTTAACCCTTGTAGGTAATGCTCAGTGATGTGGACTTGGGCCCATGGATGACTCGGTGGAGGCCATACTTCAGAAATGGTGTTATTGAACTTTAAATTTCTATTTCGGTTTATTTTATTATTTTGCTATTTTGGTTTAAGTTGTAATAAGGCCTCTGGGATATGTTTTAAATTGCTTTATGTTTAGTCGTACTTATTATATTGCTTGAATTGTTTTAACGGGGATTTTTTAAAATAATAAATAATGGTTTTCCAAAATTGATTAATAAATGGATTTTATAACAAACTTTTACAAATATTTTAACTCAAAAATTTTCTCTCGAATTATCAACAATATTTTCAAAAGCCACGATTTTAAACTCACTACCTCAATTTTTGACTCATCAAACGATCTCTCAAAAATACTTGTATTTTATCTACGTTTCCGCAACAATTTCAAAATACTTCTGCAGCTCTATTTCTAAACATCACATTTTTGTAAATTGTTTATTTCAAATATGCTTTCGCCACCAAAAAGGTTTTTAAAGATAATTAAGTTTTCAAGTAGTTAACAATTGCTTAAGTGTTTTGGGTTTTAACAAAGAGGCTGTAATTCTCAAACAAGTTTTTCCATGTGACATGCCAGATTCGGGTCTAACTTCTAGGCCAATTTGGGGTGTTACATTTTATGGTATCAGAGCCCGGTTGCAAAACTCGGCTGTGGTTTGGGTTCAAAAACATTTTCAAAGCCGTTTAAAATTTAAATTATACATGTATGTTCTAAAGGAAGTATGGAACCACGGGTATCCGGCACCAAGTCAAGTAAGTTTATGTTTTCAATTTATGATTATTGTGGTATGACTGTAGAAATACTCTAGAACTCTTAGCTTTAGGAGCTAAAACTATAGAAATTGAGACCTTAGATACGTACTACGAAAACAACTTTACTTCCTATACTCCATAAAACATTGTTTAATAAACACTGAAATAGTATACTGATTCATAAAACTCGTAATAAGATTAAGTCGACATTAGTGAACATGAATGCTAGAAGACGTGGACGCGGTAGACATGGACGTGGTAGAGGCTGAGGTGCTAGGGCTAAGTCTTCAACATCGGGGCATGTTTCCGAAAGAGAGGTGTTGGCATTGCCAGTGGCTGAGACAGAGTCTTATGACCGAGTTGGAATTGTTGAGCTGACTCAGATAGTTAAGGAGGTATTGGAGGAGGTTAAAAGAATCAGTGAAGTACTTCGAGTTGGGTGTATGGACTGTAAGAAGAAAAGAGATCGCGGTTCTTTTGGGTTGCAGTCTCGTTCCGTAAGGCATGTTAAGGCACGTCCAAACTTTTCGACTTGTGATTATTGCAGAAGGCGTCATCCGGGAGAATGCTGGAGGAGGTCAGGAGCATGCTTGAGATGCGGGTCTAAGGAGCATAAGGCTCGGGATTGTTTCATCACCATCAAGTCAGGTATGTTATGGTTGGACATGATGATTGAATGTAGAAAATTTTAGGTATAAGTGGTAGATAACTACTTGCTTCTGTGGTTAGGTGTTTGGTTGTGTGAAAGAGGATTCAAGATTATGTTAAAAGTACATTAGTGTTATTAAGATCAGAGTGCGCAGCGAAAGCATAATGGTGTGATTTGAGCGATGCGTTTAGTAGTTGGTTGGAAATTTCGAGGACGAAATTTCTTTAAGGAGGGTAGAATTGTAACGACCCGAAATTGGGCCTAGTAGGATTGGGCCCATTGGACCTTGAGCGTAGAAGCGTTTTAAAATTTATGGGAATTTGAGAACGACATTATTTCAAGTTGGACTTATTAGGAAGGAGATTTTGGAAAGTTACGGGGTTCTATGAAGCCTCGGGGTTGAATTGGGCCCTAGAAAAAAATTGGTGTTTAAGTCTATTTAGGAGAAATAGTAACTGGCATCAATACTTATGAAAATAAGTATTCAATTTGCTAGCATAATTGAGCATATGGCAAAGAGGATATGGCATTAAGTGAAGAGTATGGAGGGAAGAGGTTCGAATCCCCTTGATGCAAAATTTTGACTATTTTTTTTTGTGTTCTTTCCCTAAGTGTCAGCCATAAGGGTATATAAGGAAAGGTGGACTTTTTAATTTTGGCAAGGTGGCTAAGGAAATAATGAAAAGATGAAGGTAAGGAAAGGAATCAAAAGAAAAGGAAGGAATATGGAACATGTTGGCTTAAGGTGTGGAAAATGTTTTGGAAAGAAATTGTTGGTCAACATCCATCCTTGTGGCAAGAGTTACATACGGTTTTGCTAGGGAGAGGGGGGAAATCGAAACTTTTCCTTGCTCTTGAGTGTTCTTTTGGCTTTCTTTTTGAGAGTGACGTTTTGGGTACTTTTTCCTTGAGCATATCGGGTCATCTCCTTTTCAATCTTTTTCTTGTCGAATTCTTAAGCCCTCTCTTTTCTTCTCCGATTTCCTTCCTACTCATTCCTCTCCATAGCCTAACATTTTCTCTCTTCCCTAATCCTTAATCGGTTCTTCCTCTTTTTCCCTTCCACATCATTCGATTTTCTTCCCAGTTTAATTCTCTTAGTTGAACACTCTCTATCATTTTTTTTGGATATACTCATTGCATCTTGTGAGTTAGTCCTTGTCCGAATCACTGTCCCGTTCTCCCTTAGAGTGGCGCTACAAGGAAATTAACCATCGGTAAGTAGTAGTTCTCTCTTTTTCAATAACTTTGTTTTATCCGAGTTTTTCCTTAATAATCGAGTGTTCTTCTTTCTCTCTTGTTGGGTCTGAGTTACATTCTTTTCTGTGATATGGCCATCGTTGGACTTAGGGCTTTCAACAAGGTGAAGGAGCACAAGTGATTTGTATTAACCAAATCGTTATCGTCGACTCGTCAAGCAAGTGGGGTAAGAACGTTGTTATAAGATTTTTTTTGGTTAAAGGTGGGATAATTGCTAACGACTCTTTCGCTCACCAAATATTGTTAAGACGGGATTTTAGTAGCCAAAGGGTAGGATCGATTTTGGTGCACTGAGGGAGATCACATTCGTGGTAAGTGGAGTTAGCCTAGTAAAGTATTTTTAGTTACGATTATCAAAGTAGAGACTAACCTTCTATCAATTATCATTATAGGTGTTGAAACGGTAGAAAGCACAACTCGTAATCAAGGTGTGTAATTCCGTACCCTTCCGAATATATGTTTGAAACGGTGTGTAATTTCATACCTCTCTGAATGTTTGCATGAAATGTTCTATGATTCGGTCGAAATACCGAAGAAAATTGGAAACCGACATCCGTGACCACTCGAGAGTGCTTATGTTCGTAGTAGTAATCATATTTTTGCAATGAAACAGTTTGGTCAGTAGTAGTGACGTGATTTTGAAAAATCACAAAAAATAGGAGAAAGGGAATTAGAAAACGAATAAGATATTGAAATAAAGCTTACTGTGTTTATTTTTATATGAAAGAAACGGAGTAGAAAGAGGAATTTTATATTCGGTGATATTTTAAATTTGGTGGGACTGGTTCTGATTGACTTCGTGGTTCCCTGATATGTCTTAGAAAAATCATTTAAAATTGTACAAAGTGAATTATGAGTTATAATTTATATGAATAGATTCCTTGGTGAGCCTATTTTCAACAGAAACAAGTGGGAGCAACATATGAAAACTGTACAGTGAGATATTTGAATTTCGGGTAAGACAGGTCAGAACCATTAGACAGTGAAACAAGGGAATCTTTATGGAATAAAATTTACTAAATGCTTAAGTCAAAAATTCTGGAAAAACTATAGTAAGAAGAAATATGAGTCTAGTTTCAAGGAAAATTTACGGATCTGAATTTTGAGTTTCCTAACTCCAGTTATAGTCAATTTAGTCAGTATGACGCGGATGGACAGTTTCAATTTTTATTGTCCAAATTAGTAGTTAAGTCCAAGTTGCGAAATTACCAAAATACCCTTGGAGGGTAAATTACCGAAATACCCCTGGGTTGCGAGATTACCGAATTACCCTTAGTGGGTAAAATTATCGAATTACGGAAATGCCCTTAATGGGCCGAATTGATATATTGCTTAATGGGCCGAATTGATAAGTGTTAATGGGCTGAACTTTTGTCTAAATTAATTATTGTTGATATATTTGTAAATATCATGATTTGCTATGTATGATGCATCTACATGAATTTGCATGGGTTGGGAAAATGTTAAAGAGAAGTGATTCTGGTGGCACTGCCACAAATATGTTTGATAATTTGATTCGCTATGATTCTGGTGGCTTGACCATAATTTGAATATATTATAAATGGCTAAATGCCTGCGATTGGTGTGTTGGCGGGGTGGGTTGACTTGATCCCCACAGGTGTGATGGATGGTACGGGTGGTGTGTAGTGAATGGATTATTAGGTTGGTTCGGGATTGCATTACATTCATATGATATATTTGATACATTATTATGTATGGGATGGGAAAAATGCTGAAGAGAAGTGTAGCCTGGTGGCTCTGCCACATTCTGATTCTGGTGGCTCTGCCACAAATTCTGATAATGGCTATGTGCCTAGCATATGGATTAACGACTCTGTGTCAATCATTTTTACCCAAGGTCATGGTGCCGATTATATTGCCGTATATGATATTCGTGGCTCGCCAATAACGTGTAGTGGCTATGCCACGCATAATTATGACTCGGTGGCTCGACCACAAATATTATAAATGGCAACTTGCCTGCGATTGGTGTGTTGGCGGGGTGGGTTGACTTGATCCCCACAGGTGTGATGGATGGTACGGGTGGTGTGTAGCGGATGGATATCTAGGATGGGTTGGGATTGCATACTTTCATACATTTGCTTCATTTTAAGAATTGTTATGTAAAAGGGCTTAGGCCCAAGATATTGCTATATGGGTTTCGCCCGGTGTATGACAGTAGTGGGTTTCACATCGAGTTTTTGTAACTCACTCCCCCTTTCTTAACCCTTGTAGGTAATGCTCGATGATGTGGACTTGGGCCCATGGATGACTCGGTAGAGGCCATACTTCAGAAATGGTGTTATTGAACTTTAAATTTCTATTTTGGTTTATTTTATTATTTTGCTATTTTGGTTTAAGTTGTAATAAGGCCTGCAGGATATGTTTTAAATTGCTTTATGTTTAGTCGCATTACTTATTATATTGCTTGAATTGTTTTAACGGGATTTTCTAAAATCATAAATAATGGTTTTCCAAAATTGATTAATAAATGGATTTTATAACAAACTTTTACAAATATTTTAACTCGGAAAGTTTCTCTCGAATTATCAACAATATTTTCAAAAGCCACGGTTTTAAAGCTCACTACCTCGAATTTCAACTCATCAAACCATCTCTCAAAAATACTTGTATTTTATCTACGTTTTCGCAACGATTTCAAAATACTACATGACTCTATTTCTAAACATCACATTTTTGTAAATTGTTTATTTCAAATATGCTTTCGCCACCAAAAAGGTTTTTAAAGATAATTACGTTTTCAAGTAGTTAACAATTGCTTAAGTGTTTTGGGTTTTAACAAAGAGGCTGTAATTCTCAAACAAGTTTTTCCATGTGACACGCCATATTCGGGCCTAACTTCTAGGCCGGTTTTGGGGTGTTACACATATACAAAGTTCTCATGCTCACACATTAGATTTTGTACAATGAAATAAACATTTAGCTTACCTTACTTTTCATATCACGATTTACGACGCACTCGAAGTTCTTTTAATTCGAATTTCACATTGGCCTTCACTTACATATGCCCGTTGAACCATTCGGAATTCAAAAGGATACGCGGATAGTCGGAAGCTCGTACAATGCCAACGTCCCAGACATGGTCTTACATGTAATCACATATCGATGCCACTGTCCCAGACAGGGTCTTACACGAATCAAATATGATGCCAATGTCCCAGACATGGTCTTACACGTAAACACAAATCAAGGCCAACGTCCCAGACGTGGTCTTACACGATAACACATATCGGATATCCTATGTCATGACATATGTATCCTATCTATTCCTAAGGTTCGTCCGGGGCTTACGGACGTCGAATCTCGATCGAATCAAGCTCGAAATTTAGCCAATTAGTCACACCCACATTCGACCATATACAATTAAAATTCAAATAATTTAAATTATTTCATAACTGATAAACCGAAATAGTAACATATTTTAATCCCACATTTAGCATGCTTTTGGATGAATTATCCCTTATTTTATGTAAAAAGGTGCTCCTAATCCCTTTCTTTTCATGTTATATACTCAGGAAAGCACCAGGGGATGAAAAGAACGCAAAACGGGCTTAAAACGGGACAAATGGGCCAAAGCATGAAATTGACACGGCCTGGACCACAATTTACACGGTCGTGCCTCATTAATGAAGTCCACACGGCCTGGCCACGATTCACACGGGCGTGTGACATGGGCGTGTCCCTGCCACGGCCAAGAGGAGTTTCACTCAGATTTGGATGCTTGGAGGCAAAGAAACACACTCCAAAGTCTAATTAAACCCCCAATTAGGAATTGCACTCAAATTAGGATACTTGGAGGCCAAGAAACACATCTCAAAGCCTATATAAACACCCTAGGGGGCAACTTAATGGGGGAGTTCGGTAGAAGCCTTCTGCCAGGGCTTTTGTCAGGCGGTTAGCTAGGCCAAGGAGCCGAGCCAAAAAGGTCAGATTTGTGGGAAACTCTCAAGGGATAGCCAGTTGATCCATCTCAAGAAGCGGAATTCTACTCAAGACGGAGGATCTCCTCTTCAATTCCTTGGGGGTTTTAGGGATTTCTTATGTTTTGTGTTATCTTTTCTTCTGAGATGTTTTCTTTTAATATTATGAACTAAACCCTCGAGATACTGAGGGGATGAAACCTAGATGAATCTTGTTATTGTTTTTCTGAACTATATAATAAATACTTGATTTGTTCTTAATTATGTGTGCTTAATTCTTGTGTTGATATTTACGATATTAATTCAAGTATGATGTGCTTAGGTGGTGGAGCAAAAGTCCCTGCTTAAGAGTAGATCTAGCATAATTAAGCGGAGTTGATCGCACGCCTAGAGATAGGGTGACAAGATTTTGCCGGATTAGGGTGAAACCTAATATAGGATGTCCATAGATTGATTTATGCTATTCTAGGGGTTATTATTCGAGAAAGAGATTTAGTTAATTAACCTAGGGTTAGATGTTATTCAGCCTCGAAAGAGGGTTTAATATACGTTAGGAGTCCTACGGATCAAGTCAAGTGAATAAATAAATGCGGTTCAATGTTAGATAACAAGTGAAGTCTAGGTGGATTCTTCCTAAGGGTATCGTTTTAATCAATTGAGTTTTTCCCAAGTATTTCCCCAATTCATTCATTTTGTCTTTGCGTCTTTAGCTTAGTAATTAGTTAATTTAGATTAATAAACAACTTCACTTATTTTAGGCTAAATAATAGAAAGAAAGTTAGTATTAGTACTTTTAGTTCCTTTGGGTTCGACAATTCGGTCTTGCCTAAACTATACTACCGTTCGATAGGTGCACTTGCCTCAATCGCTGTCATAGTTAGTTTCCAGGTTCGATCATTCTCATTATAAATTTTAAAACTCTGACTTCACAGCGATCAATAACAAATATATACTCATTGATTTATCAACAATTAAATGCTTATTGACTTACCTCGGACGTCGTCGACTGTTAAATCGGCTATTCGACCACTTTTGTCTTTCCCCGATCCAAGTCTGATTTCTTTAATTCTTGGTCTAAACATATTCAAATTAAGCTTATTTAAACACCATTTTATTCAATTTAGCCTAAAAACACATAAATGGGAAAATTACAATTTTGCCCCTAACATTTCACACTTTTTACAATTTAGTCATTTTTGCACAAAACACAAAATACACAAATTTTGACTACACTACTCAAGGGCCGAATCTTCCTAGTGTCCATACAAGCCCACACATTTCATTTATTTAACATTTTAGTCCCTTAAAAATTTATTTTTGCAATTTAGTCCAAATTGCTCAAATTCATCAAAAATTCAAAGACAAAACATATTAATCTAACACATATATATCATATTTCATCATCAAACAACACAAACAACAAACTATCATCAATGGCTCAACTCAAAATATTCATCAAAATCAAAAATTGAAATATGAGCTTTGTACATCTCATAGCAACGATCTCAAAAACGTAAAAATTATCAAAAACCGAGCAAAACACTTACCTTAATTTAGCTTAGACATGGCCGAAACCTTGTTTGCTCTTTTCTTTCTTTTTCTTTCCTACTTTCGGCCGTTAAAGATGAACATGTGACTTGTTTTATGTTTTATTAAATTATATATATTATTATAATTTAACTTTTATAATTAAAATAACTTATAAAACTATATATATATACAACCAATATGCCATCCACTAACTAAATAATGGGATATTTGCAACATAAATCCCCCATATTAAAAAGACAACAATAATTAGATACTTTCACAACTAACCATCAAGTTTTCATTTTACGCGATTAAGTCCTTTTATTTAATCGGACACCTAAACGACAAAATTAAAACACGAAAATTTAATACAAGCAAATTCACACATAATAAACACGGAAAATAATTTTAAAATATTTTTCAGACTCGAATTTATGGTCTCGAAACCACTATTCTGATTAGGGTCAAAATCAGGCTGTTACAAAAATCAACTTCAAGGACCAAAGACGAGCGTTTAGATAAAAAGAAGACAGGTTCGGCTAAGAAAGTTAAACCGAAATAAAAAAATCTAATGATTGGGGAAAGAAAAGAAACAAAGCCAATTGAAGAATAACAGAAAAGGGTAGAAGATTCGGCTATGGAGAGAAACGTCTCAAAAAAAGGAAAAGAGTAGTGAGAAGAAGACAGAAGGGACGGCAAGGTAAGTTGAAAAGAATAGAAATGACCCAAAACTAAAGAAAACTACCCAAAATGCAAAACCATTCCAAAGAGAACTAGAGAAATTCGGCACTCCCAACACATAGAACCGA
The DNA here is from genome assembly GCA_025698515.1 of Gossypium sturtianum. Classification (NCBI taxonomy): domain Eukaryota; kingdom Viridiplantae; phylum Streptophyta; class Magnoliopsida; order Malvales; family Malvaceae; genus Gossypium; species Gossypium sturtianum. The sequence continues at coordinate 112,689,244 of CM046955.1, forward strand.
ATATGCACTTTCCAATAGACCTCCCTTGACCGAAATTGCCTAACCCCTAATCCCCACATTCGGCCAACACCCATACACTCCTCTATCCCTTGATTTGCTCCACCTTTTCCTCCTACTTTTGCTCTCCATCACCCGTTTGAAAAGTTTGACCCAGTCCCCAACCAACCTTGTAGAGTTTGATCCCAACTCTACCTCTTGCTCTCCCAAGTCACAAAATAAAATCCCTCATTTGTAACCTGTGGGATTCGAACCCCTTCCCTCCTTGCTCTCCACTTGACGCCACACCACCTTGCCACAAGCTCCACTTGTGTTAGTAAAACACACTTTAATTTACATAAGTCTTGCTTCCAACAACCCTCTCCACTAAAGGCCCAAAAACCAAAATTTTTCCAGGGCTTGGACTCGAACCCAGGCCTCCCTAGAACCCCTAAACACCTTCAAATAACCCCCTGAACAAGCACCACATGCAATTATGTAAAAATCGCAAACCCCTAATTTTTGGTATGTTACAAACACGCGGATCCTGGCCCTTAAATGACGTCGTTTTGGCCTCCGAAAATGATTCCCAAAATGGCACCGTTTAATAGGTATATAAATATCATTTTTTAGCCCAAAAATTTCATTTTGTTTGTTGTTCCAAAAAAAAAAACAAAGAGCTTTCTCTGTTTGCTCTCCCTTTGGCGATTTTCGGCTAGACTCCGGCGAGGGCTCCGGCCGATCACTGCCGTCACGGTGGCCGGAATTCAAAAATAGGTAATTTTTCCTTCTTCTTTTTTTTTCAGTTTATTTAAATGTATATATGGTAAAAAAAAGAAAAGAAAATAAAAACGCAAATTATAAGTAGGCATGTAATATCCTGGATTATGGCTTATGCATTAATACTAAATTAGATGGAGTAGCATGCTTATGAATATTCTGAATGTGTTCTATGAATTTTTGTGAACCTTAGTGTATAGTTAAATGCCTTAGAAATTATTTGATTTTTAAGTTTAAAAGGGGAGCTAAGCTTGATAAGGCCTTAAGGAAATTTGTAAGGGAAATATGACACAGAAATGGGCTTGTCTAAGTGGCTTGGAGGTGCCACTTAAAGCCCAGGAAAGTGACGCCATATGCAGTGCAAGAAGGTCTTGAGTTCGAGCCACAAGGAAAGCAATAAGGGAATTTTTATTTTTGCGGCAACAAGGGAAGTAATGGATGGCATTGGGAGTCTATGGGAGGAGTTTAAGAAGAGGTGTTATTCTTTCAAATAATTTCGGCTAAGGTGGAAGATAAATGGTGGATTAATTTTATTAATTTTAATAAGGTGATAATTGAGAAATAAAGTTATCAGAATAGGGAAGAGTTGGCCGAATAGGGGTCTCTAGGTAGAGTAATTTCGGCAAAAAGGGGAAAAGGGTGGCTATTTTTCATTCTTTCTTTTCTCTTTTTCCTCTGCCGAATTCTCTAGTGAACCTCCTCTTCTCTTTTATTTTGCCAAAGCTGAAAACTCAAGCAAAGTCTAGCCGATTTCTTCACCTTTCTTCTCTTCTTTTTCTCTCAGTCTTCTAAAAGCCGAAAGCAAGTTCCTTCTAGGCCATAGCCGAATACTCAAAGTAGTCCTAGCTGAATATCTCTGTGAGTTTTGGTAAGGGTGCCGTCACCTACAACATTAAGGGTAAGGATTCAATTGTTGTTATATTATTATTTCTTTTCTTTTAGCCGAAACATAGGTATCTAATCCCAATAATACTCTATGGCTGAAACTTTGAAGGGTCTTTTCGGGATTTGGTAGTTGTCGACTACAATAGAAGATTATTCGGGATTTTGTTAGATCGAAGGTAAGCAAATAAGATCTTAGGCCGAAGGCCATTTTATTATGTTTTAATGTTAGATTAGATCTAACATGTGGCCATAGGAATCTCGACATCATTAAAGAAGCAAGGATCAATTTTAGGATTGGAATCGCAAGGTAAGGGCATATACACATTCGGCCAAGGCCTATTTAGTGACTTAGATTTAATTCTTATTTACTTAGAAGCCGAAAACTAATCCGTGAAGTGATTTAGTGCTAGCCGATTGCAAGAGGGATTATCTCAGAGTTTTGGGATTTGATTAGTGATCAAATCGGCGGCAAAGGTAAGATTTTGGTCGCATTGATTCTTGGGATTTAGTTTTATAGCCGAATAGGCTTTGTTAAAATATTAAGTGTTGGCCGAATGTAGGGGACTAAGATCTAGAACATTAAATCGGGATTCTTCGGGATCTCAAGTGAAGCGATAAGCATATCAGGTGTGTACCCCACACTAAACCTTATTAGATTACGGCTTAAATTAGTTATGTGTGTTTATAATAATATGAATGTGGCCAAAGGTACCATGCAATGGTACAAAGTACTCAGGTACGTTTACCCACTCCTACTATGAGTATAATATGATCTGTTATGGCACACATGTGAAACTATAAGAATGTGAATAAAGAATATGGCATGATATTGCATGTTTTGTATGGCATGGGCATATGGGTTATATGGAAAGGGGAAGTGATTGGTGGTTATATACCCCAATATATGAATGTGGTGGCCGGTCACAATATTCGAATGTGGTGACTTGGTCCACGTTATTCGAATGTGGTGTCTCATGACACAAAATAATTATCTGGTGGCTATGCCACGAATATTATAAGGGCGATGAGCACGTCGACTGCAGCGACTGCCTTCGATGATGTGTAGCGGATGGAGGGTTGACTTAGTAGTCCCCACGGTGTGCAGGTTGGTACAGGTGATGTGTAGCAGATGGTAACTAGGTTTGGGTTCGGGTTTGCATCATTTTATTATTTAATTATATGCATATGTATGAACTAATATGCCTAAACTATTGGGATTTAGTGTTGGTTACACATTGAGTCTGTTTGACTCACCCCATTGTGGGATATTTTTTAGGTGACACTCAGTGATGGACCGGGTCGGTAGGAGCTCCGTGGTGGCCATGCTCAGCACAAAGATTATTTTCAATTTGGACTCTTCATTTTATTATAAGTATCTTGGATTTATTTCGGGTTTTGCTTCGATGTAATAAGGCCACTAGTATACATGCATTTTAATTCTTTTATTATGATACAATTTTTATCAATCTAAAGTTAAAGCAAATCTTCTTAAAAATAAATGTAAGTGTTTAGACACCTAAACACAAACGATTTATGAATTAAATATTAACCCCAAAACAACTCGGTATTTTTATAAAACCACCCCAAATTTTTTCGAAGTAATAAACATGAAATTAAAACGTTTTACTCGAGGAATATACCAGATCCGGTCTGGGCTCGTGGGTCGGGTTTGGGGGTGTTTCAAATTGGTATTAGAGCCCAGTTCAAAACTCGGCTCTGGGGTTTTTGGGCTCAAAACGTTTTCTAAAAATAGGCTTTCTTTAAAGGATAACAGGTCTGTTAGCTCAGCATTGCACCTGCGTCTCCGACCCAAGTTCGCCATGTAAGTACCCTAAACCATTGTGTGATATACATGTGGGCTTTATGGGCTTTATGGGACGTAGACTAGTTTAAATAGACTCTGATGGACTATAGGCTTAGTTTAAATCACTTCTTAAATTTTCATAAGACTTAATTTCACTAAACAAACCCGTTAACGAGCCGCAAGACTAGGGTGTGGCAACCATTGTGCGCATGTCTAGGATTGGATTCAGGAAGAGCCTGGTATTTAAGCAGTCCTAGTGACTCACCTCCTCTTCACTGAAATCCTACCTGGTGCGTAGTGACTGTTCACCTTAGTCGAGTTAGGGTGTGGCAATAGGCAGACGCATGCCTAGGAGTGGATTCGGGGAGAGCTTGGTATTTAAGCGCCCCTAGCGACTCACCTCCTCTTCGCTGGAATCCTACCTAGTGCATGGTGACTATTCACCCTAGTTATGAGGACTCGTTGATGGGCTAAACCCTATAATTAAAACCCGAAAGGGACCAGCCACCCTAGTTTGAAAAAAAAAATTTACCGAAATACCCTTGAATTTCAAAATTACCGAAATACCCTTATTTCAAAAATCACCAAGGAACCCTGAATTGGAAAATTTACGAAATTACCCCTGATTTACAAAATTTTTAAATTGACCCTGATTTATTACCAAAATACCCCTGTAGGTGAAATGACAAAAATACCCCTGGGATAGGAATAAGACGAAAATGTTTGAATGATGAATGTGTGTTGAATGAATGTGCTCCTCTAAATTAGGATGGAAGACTTGAAACTTTGATCGATCGAAAGAACTACTTCTAAACTTCTTTTCATAAAATTTCTTCGCGGATAATCAGTGGAACAAAGACTAATGCATAAAATTCCTTAAAACAGATTAAAGCGCGATTTAGAAATGAGTTCTAGGGGGCGCGGGCGTAATGTACGAGGACGTGGTAGAGGCAGAATGGCCGTATCGGAACCCGTTAGGTCTGGACAAGGGTTCGAAAATGAGGTACCACCACCCCCACCACCAGCTGTTGGTGTTGAGCGGCCAAGATCGGGACGGGGAGGATGCGATCGCAGCAATGCTGCGAGTTTTGGAGATGGTGGCTGGAGTAGGTGGAGGTATGGGAGCTCAGAAATCTGTACCCGAGCGACTCCGAGCCAATGGAGCTGAAGTATTCCGTGGCGTATCTGGTGTGGCACCCAGTATGGCTGAGTATTGGTTGGAAGTGACAGAATGAATTATGGATGAGCTGGATCTGACTGCTGAGGAGAAACTGAAAGTAATGGTGGCACTACTTCGCGACAAAGCATATCAATGGTGGCTCACAGTCCGGGATGGTGCCACAGCTGAGGATCTTACTTGGGAATATGTTAAGGCGGCGATCGTCGAAGAAGTATGTTGGTACCGATTATATTGATGCGCAAAGGAAAGCATTTCTAGGCACGGTTCAAGGAACAAATCCGTATGGAGTACGAGGCTGAATTCTTAAGGCTGAGCCGGTATGCTCGAGGGATAGTGGCTACGGAGCATGAACGGTGTGTCCGATTTGAGGACGGACTTAGGGATGACCTAAGGTTGTTGATAGCTCCATAGCAGGAGCGGGAATTTACCGTGTTAGTGGAAAAGGCTAAGGTAGCCGAAGGGGTTAAAGAATCTATAAGGCAGAATACGAACCGGAACAGGCAAAAGAGAGGTTTTGGGTCGTCAGGGTCATCTGGGAATGCGCAGAAGAGGCCTAGAGTTGATGGGCCGCGAGGTCAGCAAGTGGTGACAGGAGGGCAGTATCGTACTTGTGATCAGTGTGGGAAGAGGCACCTAGGAGAGTGTTGGAAAAAGACGGGAGGATGCTTTAAGTGTGGATCTAAGGACCACATGATTAAGGACTGTCCTATAAAAATAGACGGGGGCCGACTAACAGGTCAAGGTTCTAATCAGGATGGAAGAGGGGGACAACAGCCTCAGCGGGGTCGTGGTCCGAGTAACAGAGGTAATGGTGCTGGAAGAGGACGTGGGACCCCGGGCCGAGGTGTTGGCAATGCCGAGGCAAGACAGCCGGGTCTAGTGTATGCGGTTCACCGGAGGGAGGACGAAGACGCGCCGGACGTCATAACCGGTACGTTCCTTATAGCGAACAAGCCTTATTTTGCTTTGATTGATGTGGGTCAGTGCCTTGGACACTAAGGAAACAAGTGTAGAAGGGGTTAGAACAGTAAGGGAATTTGTGGATGTCTTTCCGGAGGAGTTACCTAGAATACCCCCGGACTGGGAGGTGGAGTTTGGATTTGACTTGCTGCCTAGAACGGCGCCAGTATCTATCGCTCCGTATAGAATGGCACCGAAGGAGTTGGTTGAGCTCAAGGCTCAAATCCAAGAGTTGCTTGATCGTGGGTTCATTCGAGCCAATGTGTCTCCATGAGGAGCACCGGTCTTGTTTGTGAAGAAGAAAGATGGGACTATGCGTATGTGCATAGATTATCGTCAGTTGAATAAGCTGACCATCAAGAACAAGTACCCTTTGCCAAGGATAGACGACTTGTTCGATCGATCGGCAAAGAGGCGAGTGGTATTCTCAAAGATAGACCTAAAGTGCGGATATCATCAGCTTAACGTGAAGGAAGCAGATATCCATAAGACAGCTTTCCGGACAAGGTACGAGCATTATGAGTTCGTAGTAATGCCGTTTGGGTTGACGAACACCCCAGCCGCGTTCATGGATATGATGAACCGGGTTTTTCAACCCTACTTGGATCGGTTCGTCGTTGTGTTCATCGGCGATATCCTAGTATACCCAAGTCCGAGGAAGAACATGACGAGCATCTCGGAAAGTATTGCAAGTGTTAAGGAGAAGAAGCTATATGCCAAATTCAGCAAGTGCGAGTTTTGGCTTAAGGAGGTTGCATTCTTAGGGCATGTGGTGTCTGCAGAAGGAATAAGGGTGGACCCTAAGAAGATTGAGGCAGTACTAGATTGGAAACCACCTAAGTCTGTGGCTAAGATTCGAAGTTTCTTGGGATTGGCAGGTTACTACAGAAGGTTTGTGGAAGGATTTTCATCAATAGCCGCACCTTTGACAAAGCTATTGAGAAATGAGGTACCTTTCGTTTGGACAGATAAGCAACAGGAGAGCTTTGAGAAGCTTAAGAGGGTTTTCACTGAAGCTCCGATTTTGATTCAGCCGGAGGCAGGGAAGGACTTTGTGGTGTACTGTGATACATCTCACACAGGATTGGGATGCGTATTGATGCAAGATGGGAAGGTAGCCGCTTATGCGTCTCGACAATTAAGGCCACATGAGGTTAACTACCCGACGCATGACTTGGAACTGGCGACAGTGGTCTTTGCTCTTAAGGTGTGGAGGCACTACCTTTATGGAGAAATGTCAGTGATCTACACGGACCACAAGAGTCTTAAGTATCTGTTGACTCAGAAGGAGCTGAACTTGAGACAGCGAAGGTGGGTGGAATTACTGAAGGATTATGATTGTTCCATAGAGTATCATCCGGGCAAGGCGAATGTAGTGCGCGATGCCTTAAGTCGGAAAGTGGTGTCGGATCCGAGGGCAATGTTTGCACATCCGAGCTTGTATGGCGATGGAAGTCTCACGCGAGTTGCAAGCTAAGTCGTCATGGTGAATGAGGTAAAGAAAAGTCGGTTAGTGGATGAGGACTTAAGTGCTAAGTTGCGCAAGTGTAGAGTGGAGAGTTGGAAGATTATGGTATTAATAACGAAGGAGTGTTGTGTTTTAAGGGTAAGGTCTGCGTATGCCGAGGAACAAGGAGTTAAGGCAGAGGATTCTTCAGAATCGCATGGTAGCCCCTATGCTATGCATCCGGAGGTACTAAATTGTGCTGAGGATCTAAGGGAGCAGTTTTGGTGGCACAGTGCGAAGAAACAAGTTACAGAATTTGTCGGCAAGTGCTTAACGTGTCGCAAGTTAAATTTGAACACCAAGTTCCGTCGAGATTGCTTCAACCGATAATGATTCCGCAGTGGAAGTGGGAGAGAATTACCATGGACTTCGTTAGTGGGCTTCCCCTTACGCCTACTAAGAAGGACTCGGTATGGGTGATAGTGGACCGATTGACAAAGTCCGCGCATTTCATCCCAGTAAGAGTTAATTATTCTTTACAGAAGTTGGCGAAGTTATACGTGGCAGAAATTGTGAGGTTGCATGGAGTGCCGGTATCGATAATCTCGGATAGGGATCCAAGGTTTACGTCTCGATTTTGGAAAGCACTACATCAGGCTTTAGGCACCAGATTGGATTTCACTACGGCTTTTCATCCACAGTCGGACGGGCAGTCTGAACGAGTAATCCAAGTGTTGGAAGATATGTTGAGGGGCTGTGTAATAGACTTTAGTGGAAGTTGGGAAGAATACTTGCCTTTAGCAGAATTTGCATATAATAACAGCTATCAAGCCAGTATTCGGATGGCACCGCATTGAAGCTAATTGTATGGACGGAGGTGTCGCACTCCTACGTGTTGGACGTAATTAGGAGAGCGTCAAGTTTTGGGTCCGAGATTGTGGCGAGAATCCGAAGAAAAGGTTAAGTTAATTCGGGCACGATTAAAGGAGGCATCCGCGAGAGGCAAAAGTCGTATGCGGATCTTAAGCGAAAGGAAATAGAATTTGCTGTGGGAGATCGAGTGTTTCTTAAGGTTTCGCCATGGAAGAAGGTGATGAGATTTGGTCGCAAAGGGAAGTTAAGTCCAAGATTTATAGGACCTTATCGTGTTTTGAAGCAAGTTGGACCAGTGGCATACCAGTTAGAGTTGCCTTCGGAGTTGAAACAGATGCACGACGTATTCCATGTTTCTATGTTACGTCGTTATCGATCGGATCCATCGCATGTAGTACCAGTTGAGGAGGTGGAATTAAGGCCAGATTTGTCCTATGAGGAAGAGCCGATTCAGATCTTGGAACGAGATGTGAAAGTGTTGCGAAGGAAGTCAGTTCCTTTGGTCAAAGTGTTATGGCGTAATCACGGATCGGAAGAAGCTTCGTGGGAGCCAGAAGAAGCAATGCGACAGCAATACCCTCACTTATTTTAGCCAGGTAATTTCGAGGTCGAAATTATTTTAATGGGGTAGAACTGTAATATCCTGGATTATGGCTTATGCATTAATACTAAATTAGATGAAGTAGCATGCTTATGAATATTCTGAATGTGTTCTATGAATTTTTTTGAACCTTAGTGTATAGTTAAATGCCTTAGAAATTTTTGGATTTTTACGTTTAAAAGGGGAGCTAAGCTTGATAAGGCCTTAAGGAAATTTGTAAGGGAAATATGACACAGAAATGGGCTTGTCTAAGTGTCTTGGAGGCGCCACTTAAAGCCCAGGAAAGTGACGCCATATGCAGTGCAAGGAGGTCTTGAGTTCGAGCCACAAGGAAAGCAATAAGGGAATTTTTATTTTTGCGGCAACAAGGGAAGTAATGGACGGCATGGGGAGTCTATGGGAGGAGTTTAAGAAGAGGTGTTATTCTTTCAAATAATTTCGGCTAAGGATGAAGATAAATGATGGATTAATTTTATTAATTTGAATAAGGTGATAATTGAGAAATAAAGTTATCAGAATAGGGAAGAGTTGGCCGAATAGGGGTCTCTAGGTAGAGTAATTTCGGCAAAAGGGGAAAAGGGTGGCTATTTTTCATTATTTCTTTTCTTTTTCCTCTGCCGAATTCTCTAGTGAACCTCCTCTTCTCTTTTATTTTGCCAAAGCTGAAAACTCAAGCAAAGTCTAGCCGATTTCTTCACCTTTCTTCTCTTCTTTTTCTCTCAGTCTTCCAAAAGCCGAAAGCAAGTTCCTTCTAGGCCATAGCCGAATACTCAAAGTAGTCCTAGCTGAATATCTCTGTGAGTTTTGGTAAGGGTGCCGTCACCTACAACATTAAGGGTAAGGATTCAATTGTTGTTATATTATTATTTCTTTTCTTTTAGCCGAAACATAGGTATCTAATCCCAATAATACTCTATGGCCGAAACTTTGAAGGGTCTTTTCGGGATTTGGTAGTTGTCGACTACAATAGAAGATTATTCGGGATTTTGTTAGATCGAAGGTAAGCAAATAAGATCTTAGGCCGAAGGCCATTTTATTATGTTTTAATGTTAGATTAGATCTAACATGTGGCCATAGGAATCTCGACATCATTAAAGAAGCAAGGATCAATTTCAGGATTGGAATCGCAAGGTAAGGGCATATACACATTCGACCAAGGCCTATTTAGTGACTTAGATTTAATTCTTATTTACTTAGAAGCCGAAAACTAATCCGTGAAGTGATTTAGTGCTAGCCGATTGCAAGAGGGATTATCTCGGAGTTTCGGGATTTGATTAGTGATCAAATCGACAGCAAGGTAAGATTTTGGTCGCATTGATTCTTCGGGATTTAGTTTTATAGCCGAATAGGCATTGTTAAAATATTAAGTGTTGGCCGAATGTAGGGGACTAAGATCTAGAACATTAAATCGGGATTCTTCGGGATCTCAGTGGAAGCGATAAGTATATCAGGTGTGTACCCCACACTAAACGTTATTAGATTACGGCTTAGATTAGTTATGTGTGTTTATAATAATAAGAATGTGGCCAAAGGTACCATGCAATGGTACAAAGTACTCAGGTACGTTTACCCACTCCTACTATGAGTATAATATGATCTGTTATGGCACACATGTGAAACTATAAGAATGTGAATAAAGAATATGGTATGATATTGCATGTTTTGTATGGCATGGGCATATGGGTTATATGGAAAGGGGAAGTGATTGGTGGTTATATACCCCAATATATGAATGTGGTGGCTTCGGTCACAATATCTGAATATGGTGACTTCGGTCACGTTATCTGAATGTGGTGTCTCATGACACAAAATAATTATCTGGTGGCTATGCCACGAATATTATAAGGGCGATGAGCACATCGACTACAGCGACTGCCTTCGATGATGTGTAGCGGATGGAGGGTTGACTTAGTAGTCCCCACGGTGTGCAGGTTGGTACGGGTGATGTGTAGCGGATGGTAACTAGGTTTGGGTTCGGGTTTGCATCATTTTATTATTTAATTATATGCATATGTATGAATTGATATGCCTAAACTATTGGGATTTAGTGTTGGTTACACATTGAGTCTGTTTGACTCACCCCGTTGTGGGATATTTTTCAGGTGACACTCAGTGATGGACCGGGTCGGCAGGAGCTCCGTGGTGGCCATGCTCAGCACAAAGATTATTTTTAATTTGGACTCTTCATTTTCTTATAAGTATCTTGGATTTATTTCGGGTTTTGCTTCGATGTAATAAGGCCACTAGTATGCATGCATTTTAATTATTTTATTATGATACAATTTTTATCAATCTAAAGTTTAAGCAACTCTTCTTAAAAATAAATGTAAGTGTTTAGACACCTAAACACAAACGATTTACGAATTAAAGATTAACCCCAAAACAACTCGGTATTTTTATAAAACCACTCCAAATTTTTCCGAAGTAATAAACATGAAATGAAAATGTTTTACTCGAGGAACATAACAGATCCGGTCTGGGCTCGTGGGCCGGGTTTGGGGGTGTTCCAAGGCAGATTCGGGAAAAAGAAAAAAAATAAAAAAAATAAACCTTTACTTGATTTCTTTTGGATTGTGTATCTGTATTGTGTATTCTCTGTATTTCACTCTGTATATTTTTTTGTCCCCTTTTTACAGATTTCGTTAGGGCTTTTTTATAGCCCCGAAAATAAATCACAAAATAAATACAAAAGATATTGTCCTGTTGTTTCTTGCCATTTTTGCTGTGTTTTTCTTTCCTTTTGCAGGTTTATGGCGAAGATCTCGGCGGTGATGAAGGCTAGTGGCTGCGGCGCGAGGGTTTGTGATGGGAGCTGCGGCGCGAGGAGGGGACCCTAGGGTTCGGGGTTTCTGATTTCTGAAACCAAATTTGGGCCATTCGGTTTTGGGTATTAGGTTTAGTTGGGTGTAATGGGTTTATGGTTTATTGGGCAATAGTCTGGGCTGTAAGTGGACTGTAAAAAAACTATTTTTTTTATTTTTTATTTTTTTGGTTTGTTCGGGCCCAGGAAAATTGGGCCTATTACACCAAAAATCATATTATGCCAAAATTACATTTTTACCCTTAAAGTTTCACATATTTACAATTTTGCCCCTAGGCTCGTAAAATGATATTCATTAAATTTCTTTGTACTTTAAGCCTAGCCAAACCTTTTTCATATCTATAACAGCCCACAATTTCCATTAAAACACACTTTTATAACATATTTTATAACTTTTACAAATTAGTCCTTTTAGGCATTTTCACTGGAAATCACATAGAAAAGTCATTTCTCTAACCATAAACATGCATTTTCTACCATTAAACACAAAGATACACACATATTCATCATGGGTCAAAACCCTAGACTTTAACCATATCTCAAATTAGTGGTATAAATAGATAGATCTTCTTACGAGGATTTCAAAAACGTAAAAATCATTAAAAACGGGGCTAGAACGGACTTACAATCGAGCTTGGAAGCTTGAAAAACCCTAGCCATGGTTTCCCCTTGTGAAATTCGGCCATGGGGCTGAAGATGGACAAAAATTGGCTTTTAATTTTGTTTATTTAATCATTTAATCACTAAATGACCAAAATGCCCCTAACTTAAAAATATTCTATTTCACCTATTTCATGTCCATTTTTGTCCAAAAATTTAACCAATGGTCTAATTACCATTTATGGACCTCCAATTTAAAACTTCATAACAATTGGACACTTCTAACATGTGGAACTCAACTTTTGCACTATTTACAATTTAGTCATTTTGACTAAATTAAGTGCCCAAACGTCGAAATTTTTGAACGAAATTTTCACGAAACCTTTTCGTGAAATCATAGACCATAAAATATAATAAAAATAAGAATTTTCTCATCGGATTTGTGGCCCCAAAACCACTGTTCCGACTAGGCCTAAAATCGGGCTGTTACAAAACATACCCAAATTGCATACCAAAAATCACATCTAAACATCATTAGTTCAACCGTACAAAGAGCTTTCAATTCGATCATCAAATAACCCTAACATTCGTACTAAGTTTCTCCATTCAATAATAAGCAAATCATACTATTTCATTTGTCGAATATCAAACATATCATTTCTTAACTCTACACATGCGCATAATAAAGCCAATCGAACCATTTTACACCATTTAATAACCAAACGCATATACAACCATAGTAACATTACAACATGGCTAAACATGACTTTGATGCTAATATAAATGTATATAATGCACATTTTACTCCATCAAAAAGAACCATTTTAGTACACAACAAAATAACACATTTCATGCCCATATCGTATGCCATAAATCATGCCTAAACATCACTCTTTCAACCATACAAGGAACTATATAAAAACCGAACCTAAATAATCAACTATTCAAGCATAATATATGTATATACTTGCCTTCACAAACTGAACCAAAATAGCCAAACCACAAATGATCGTATCATAGGCATATACATTTATTTCACTTAAGATTAGTCGAATATAAACATGCATTGTATAACCTAATTCTTATCTCAAAAAATGATCAAAGAAAATACACACAGATATGACATAAACATTACTTAACTAATATTTCACATACCATGACTTAAACATGCATCCATCATTTACTTCATTGCTTAAGCCGAATGATACACCATGCTTACCATTACCCATTGCCGAATCATATATCCAAACACCATAAGTATATATAGCATGTATTAAGCTTATCAACATGAACTAATTTATAAGTCATTAATGTCATAACCAATCAAGACATATAACCAAAACACCATACATACATGCCATGAAACATACTTACCAAAATAAACTTATATCATAATCAAATATACCCGAATTTAAGCATCATGACTAAGCCATTTTCGTATGGCTAAATATATATACAAATTTCAAAACCTAACATACTAATACTAGCCTATACATGCCATATATTCATAGTTTCAAACTTTTAAAATACCGAAATAGCGATCGATACTGTGACGATGTTCCAAGACGATCCCCGAGCTCATAGCTAGCTTCCAAAACCTATAAAGCAACGATTAAACACACAAAGTAAGCTTGGATAGCTTAGTAAGCCATAAGCAAGTAAATCATCTCAACTGTATTAATAATTCAATTCAACTAGTCTGAAATTAATAAATCTAAACCGCATATACATTCATCATACTTAGAAAATTCATATAATCACATTTGGTATTTTTCTTACCTTTACTTTTCATAAACATATAAACTTCACACATACCTGATTCATTTAGCTCAATTTCATAATCATTCTCGACTTGCCATTGCCCGTTCAACCGTTTCGAATTGTTAAGGATACACAGAAATCATAATAAGCTCGTACAATGCCATATCCCGGATATGGTCTTACATGCTATCACGTATCGATGCCACTGTCCCAGACAGGGTCTTACACGAATCATATACGATGCCAATGTCCCAGACATGGTCTTACACGTTTTCTCTCTTCGATGCCAATGTCCCAGACATGGTCTTACACTAATTACACATCGGGAGTCCTAATGTCATGACATACGTATCCTAAACTATTTTTATGGTTTGTACGGGGCTTTCGGACGTCGTAATTTGATCGATTCATGCTCGTAACAATTTATCCAATGCTAATTTTAATTCGACAATGTAGTTATATAAGCATACAATTCAATTTGGCTATGTAGATAATGAATATATTCAAATTTAACATCATTTATTAACTTATGGACTTACCTCGTACGGAGACGAACGGACCGGAACGGCTATTCGACTACCTTCGGTTTCCCCCGATCCAAATCTGATTTCTTTCTTTCTTGATCTATAGTAATACAAATTTGGCTTGTTTATTAACACATTCATTCAATTTCATGCAAAAATACATAATTTGGGCATTTTGCACTTTAGCCCCTAATATTTCACATTTTCTCAATTTAATCCCTATTTCAAAATAACACAAAATACACAGAATCTCATCAAACCCATGTTAGGCCGAATTCTTCCTAGGTCCCTAGTAGCCCATTTATTTCATTTATTTCACATATTGACCCCTCAATTTGCAAATTTCATAATTTAATCCTTAATACTCATTTTTACCAAAAATCACTTAATTAAACATAATAATCTATCAACAAGAATTTATTTTTTTATCATCAAACAACAAAAATCTCAAGCTATCAACAATGGCAAATCACAAAATCCACAACCAATTCAAAAATTCAAGCATGGGCTAGCAAGTATTCGAAGGAACGATCTCAAAAACGTAAAAATTATCAAAAACTGAGCAAATTGCATACCTCAATCAAGCAAAATGAGTGCCGAACCTAGCTTGCTCTTTTTCTTTCTTTTTCTTTTGTAGTTTTAGTCATGAAAGATGAAAAAAAACATGTTTTTATGTTTTATTTTATTTAATTTCATATTAACACATAATTTACTATTTTAACCTTTTTAATTTCATTTAAAATCCACTAACCTTAGGCTTTTGTGTCCATCCATAATTTCAATGGTATAATATCAACATAAGGACCCCACATTATAAAAGCCATAGCAATATAGCACTTTAACAAATAGCAAGTCACTTTTGCATTATACGCGATTAAGTCCTTTTAGCAAATTGAGCACACAAACGATAAAATTTTCACACGAAACTTTCACACATTTTAATTCACATTTTGTAACCACCAAAAATAATATTAAAATAATTTTACGACTTTGGATTTGTAGTTTCGAAACCACTATTTCGATTTAGCTAAAATCGGGCTGTTACATTTCTTTTTTGAAAAAAAAAATAGGAACTGATTTGAAAAGAAGGGGAAGTGGGGAACTGATCAATTGAATAAGGGATAGGGTAAAGGCCTAAAGGGTTTACACTCTTGTGGTCGTATCACGTGTGGTGTAAAACAACTAAACCAACATCTAAAAAAATATTATTACACCCTAATAATATAAATTATTTATTTAAAATTTAGTACATTTATTTGGGCCAGGCCGGAGTTGAAAATCTTTTACCAGAGGCCCGACTCACTTAAAAAACAGGCCTCATTTTTTGCCTAAACTAATTTTTCAGGCCTATATTTTTTGTCCAAACCATATCACTTTTCGGGTGGGTCTTCGGGTCGGGCTGGGTTGCCCAGCCCATTATCAGGTTTATTTATACAATAGGTAAATTATCACTCTAATATATGTATTAATTTTTTTATTAGTTTGGTCCTTGTACATTTATTCTGTAATCCCCTTTCCCTATTTATATTTTTCATTAAATAGAGTACTTCATCCAATCAAAAGTTGCTACATGTAAAAACTCAAAATTCTTTAGAAACTAAAAAAACATAAAAACTACAAAAAAAATGATGTGTGATATTTAGTGAATGAGAAAACTTACAGAGATGAGAGAAGAAAGAAGAAGAGAGTTGAGAGGAAAATGAGAGAAAAATTCATAATATTCCATATCCGTCCTTTTATACCCTTCCAACTAGAAATAGAACTACATAATGGCCAAGGGGTTGGTTGCCACGAGCTGTTATTGACAGTTGTAACCTTCCCTCAAACTGTACTGTTTCAACTAACTAATAATGCGGCCCAAAACGCAGCATTTTTGGCTACTTTATAACATAATCAAACAACATCGTTTCACTTAGGTCCTACGAACCAAAATGGTATGCAGCACCAACAATCAGTAAAAGAAAAATAAAACAAAAAATAATAGAAACTAACAAAAATATTTTCATGCTATAAAAGTACTGCCTTCCTAGAAAGATCCTTGTTCTCAAGGATCAAAATAGGGTCATTTTTTATACAAGTCATGGAGCACCTCCCAAGTTGAGTCCTTAGGGAAGGTATTGACCCACTGAACTAAAAACTCAGTTGGAATACTCTTAATGGCTCTTTGGAAAAAGCTCAATCATTGTCAACTAGTGGCAGACTGATTTGGCTTGGAGCCTTCCCCACATGATTTTTTAACTGAGATACATGTAAGGTCGGGTGGATTTTGGAGTTAGGTGGCAGCTTTAACAGATAGGACATTTTCCCAATTCATGCTTCTACTATGTAGAAGACAAAATACCTTGGTGAGAGCTTTTGGTTCATGACTCGTCTCATAGAGTGTTGTCCATAGGGTTGCAATTTCAGATACACCAAGTCCCCTTCCTGAAATTTTCGGTCACTTCTTTTCCAATTTTCTATCTGTTTCATTCTACCCTGTGCTCTTTTAAGGTGGAACTTAAGTAATTGTATGGCTACCTCTCGGTGTTGTAAAATTCTATCCATAGTTTCTAAAAGTGAAGATCTGGTTAAGTAAGGCAAATGGTTAGGATGTTCCTAACCATATAATGCCTCATAACGGGTGTACTAGATGGCAATGTGATGGGTGGTGTTGTACCACTACTTTACCAATGGTAGCCATAACACACAGCAACTTGGCCTTTCATCTATCATGCATCGAGGTATCCCTCAAGGCACCTGTTTAGAACCTCTTTCTGCCCATCAGTATCTAGATGGTAGGGTGTTGACATGTCCAAGTTAGTGCCTAAACTTTTAAACAATTCTTGACAAAATTTGCTTGTAAAAATTAGATATCTATCAGACACTACTGAATCGGGAAGGCCATGAAGCCTATAGACCTAGTTAAGGTACTCTTAAGCAATAACCAATGAAGTGAAGGTGTAATACCCCCTAACCCGCCTACATCACCGGATTAGAGTTACGGGCATTACAGTACAATTCAGAACTTTTACATTTTCAAACAATAACAATTATCACTATTTATTCCCTCTTGAAAGCTAGAAGTTTGATACATAACAAGATTATTCCAATTATAAACATCTAAGAATTAAACCATTTTATGATATCTACCTTCAATGATATTAGTAGAATGACCTGCTTCAATCAGATTAAGGTTACAGAATAGTTCAAAACATCAATCACATGTAAACTAATATATATAATTTAATTTTAGAACTCCAAGAGGATCTATTTGCAAACTTCAATCATGTAATAGAATTAAATCTCAAAACAATAAGTTACAAAGCTAAAAATGAAAGTTTCGTGGTTGGTACCGATACCTAATCGATACCTTTTAGAAAATCGATACCAAATTTCAATTTTGTTTACTTTGAAAAGCAATAGAATCAATAATTAGTTAATGGTATTGATATTTTATGAAAAGTATTGATACTCAACTGAAAATCGATACCATTTTGGCATTCTATTTTATTTAGATATTGTTCATTTGGTCAAGTATTGATACCAAATGCCAAAGTATTGATACTTATCTCAAAAATGGTAAAAATCTTATCTTAGCATATTTAATTCATGCCAAAAAGTCACTTTACCACAAAAGACAATAATCTATCCATCCAATCACCTAAATAACTAACCAATGTACCCTCATTGACACCACATCTCAAAAAATACACAAATCACATTCATCCATGACAATTCTACTAAACTTATCTAAGCATTCATTCAACCATTAATTTCTACTAAAGTATACAATATATCTTCATATTATCCATTACACCAAAACTAAACCATCATGAGCTACTTCAAATATTATCAAAAGACCAACTATAATGTCAGTATAAACACTAAACTAGTATTAAGATTATATACAAACAAGGTCCTAAATCATGTTCACACATTTGCATAACAACACCCTAATTACATGCAATGTTTAACAAAAAGTCATGACTTCAAAATCTACCCGTAAAGTGGTGAAGGAAGATATGTGTGTGCTCCGATGATCTGAACAACGTGATCCAAAAGTTCAAAGTCTACATAAGAATATAATAACCAAAGTAAGTATAAGAAGTACTTAGTAAGCCTCCACAAAAATCAATACTCTACTTAATATGTTCATTAAATAACTACAAGCATATAATCAATTGAACTTTAACCTTGTTTCAACATGATTAAGAATTTCAAAGTCAGTAACATTTAAACATACAAATACTCAGAATTCATAACTTGTTATCCTTTGTTGAAACAATTCTATATAAGATCACTTTTATTATTCTGATGGATATTTGTAAAAGTATTCAACATGTAAGTCTAGAAACATATAAAGCTCATAAGAGCCAATTAGGTATAGATCGGTTGCTTTAGGTTACCATTTCAGGTTAAACCAATGATAGCATAGATAAACTAGCTTGGCCAGAGCTAAGTACGCATGTTAAATGACAACAGATAGCTAAATCAGGCTAAATCTGAGTCTCATGTTAACCCAAGTCCGCAACACATACAGGAGCTCAGTCCAGAATTGTAATAGCCCGATTACGACCCTAATCAAAATGGTGGTTTCGAGACCACGAATCCGAGTCAAAAAAAATTTTTTAGTATTATTTTCTGAGTTAATTGTGTGTGAATTAGCATGTGTGCAAGTTTCGTATAAAAATTTGAGTGTTTGTATGCTTAATTTTATAAAAGGACGTAATTGCATAAAATGAAAATTTGATGGTTAGTAGTGATAGTGCTAATTAGAGGGTGGCTTTTTAATGATGAATCCTTAAAGGGCAAATAGCCCATTTCTTATAGTAGTGGACGGCATGATGCTTTCATAATGTATTTTATTATTTGATTTTATAAGTGATATTATATTAATATATGAGTAATATATTATAATATGATTAAAATAAAGAAAACATAAAAGAATAAGTGGATGCTCATCTTTATTTTTGTTCTTCATTTCCGAAACTTAAAGGAAGAAGAAGAAAACAAAGCTTTTCATCATTCGGTCATTTCATGTCAAATTAAGGTTAGTAATTGAGCTCGGTTTTTGATAATTTTTACGTTTTTGAGTTCGTTGCTTCGAATACTATCCAACCCATGTTGAAATTTTTGAGTTTGAGGCATGTTGATGATTCGACCATTGATGAGTGTTTATGTTTTGTTATGTTTGATGGTAGAATATTAGGTATACATTTGAAATCAACATGTTTTGAATTGGAGATTTTGATTAAATTGAGTATTAGGGATTAAATTGCAAAAATTAAATAGTTGAGGGATTAAAATGCTAAATAAATGGCTTGCATGGACTTATATAAGCATGATAAACATTCGGCCCTTAAGGAGTGAATTCAAATTTGGTGTATTTTGTGTTTTATGCAATAAGGACTAAATTGTAAAAGTTGTAAATGTTAGGGGTAAATTGGTAATTAGCATAATTATGTGTTTTTGGATTAAATTGAATAAAAATTTAATTGAATGAGCTTAATTGGGAATTATTTAGATCAAGAACAAAAAGAAATGAGATTGGATCAAGGAAAAACAAAACTGAACGAGTAGCCGGGAAACCTTAATTCGATAATTTCCGAGGTAAGTTTTAAGTAGTTGGGTGAATTGAATTCTATTGTATACTATTGTACATATGATTATAAAATGTAAACATTTTAATTTCCTAATTGCCGAATGCATCATGAAATAAATGGGATGTGTATATAATATCTGAATATGAGTTGGCACATATGAGTAAATATGTGAAATTATTGAATATGTGAATTGGTTAAATATATGTGTTTGAATTAAGGAATAGATATGTATATAAATGGAAGTGGAAAATGAGAAGAGATGGTAATTGAAAAATTTTATATTTGGGAATGAAAAGGTTTGAACTTGCCGAATGTAATGGTAATGGAAGAAGTAATTGAGTTGTTGATAAATATATGTATATTATGAACAGGACTATGTAAATTGAGTAAATGCCGAATGTGTTAGTACTTGAATGAGATGAATTGAGTATGAATGAATAGTAATGGCACTATGTGTGCGATACATTACTGCTAAAAGGCACTATGTGTGCGGATTAAATAGTAGTGGCACTATGTGTGCGATACATTACTGCTAAAAGGCACTATGTGTGTGGATTAAATAGTAATGGCACTATGTGTGCGATACATTACTGTTGAATGGTACTGTGTGTACTCTTTCTCAAGTAACGGCACTATGTGAGTGATACGTTACGAAATTTGCACTGTGTGTGCAGAGTTACAGAGACTTTGGAGACATAAACTGTTGAAAGGAGAATAATGAGAAACGATGCATGAGTATGTGATGCAAGGTAGCTTAATAGTCAGGTATTAGTTAGGTAAGTTATATTTGTTAAGTGAATATAGAACGGAGATGTGATTATTTAACTTTGAGCTTGTTTCAAAGAGAGGCATATGGTATTTGAATATTCGATAATTGAGCTATATGTTAGATACGGTGGATGATGAATGGTGATTTAAAATGCATTTTGTACATATGAATTCGACATTGATCATGTTGGATTAATTTAATTGTTTATTGATTAGTTGCATAGTTTTACCATTGCTTAAAACTTACTAAGCTATATTAGCTTACCGTATGTGTGTTTGTTTGACTATTGTATAGATCTTGGAAGCTAGCTCGTACTCGGGGATCTTCGTCAAAGTCATTCGCACTATCATCTATCTTCGGTATTTTTTATAATTTGTACCCCTTTTGAAACACATGGCATGTATAGGCAATATTTCTTGAGTTGTGTTCGAATGATATTTATATATATGTATATGCCATGCGAAAATGGCTATGCTTTTATGTTTGAGTTGGTTTGATCATGTTTTAAGTATGGAATTATTATTTGAGTACATTAGTATATTTATTGAAAAGCCTAGTTGAAAGTTATTTAACAATATGTTATATGTGAATTTTTGAGTTCTTAAGTTTGGATGAATATGGTATAAGACATTGAGTTGATAAAAATGTTTGTGGTATAATTATTTGAATGTGCCAATGTGACTTGATATGAATGGAATAGGTCACATTTTTATGTATGTGATTATCAAAGGTGATATATTAATGAGCAATTTAATGTGTACTTATTTGTAGATAATCAACCATGATTTGTTTTAGTTTGAAGCTTAGATTCTCCCTTTGAGATATATGTATATATTCAGCCATGTGTTATAAATGGTTAAATGATAGATGTAATATCTTGTTGAGATGTGCTTATTAAGGAATATTTATATATATATATGTATATGTAATGAACATAGCCGAATGTGATAGGACATATTTGAGATAAATGAGTTGGTTTGATGTTTTTATTTATGGTATAAATTGGTATACAATTATCAAGGTAATAGCCTTTATAAAGTACAATGACTTGGGTTTGGTTTAGTAATGTCCGTAACCCTAATCCGGTGAAGGATACGGGTTAGGAGTGTTACATTTGATTGGTATCAGAGCTACGGTTTAGTCGGTTCTCGGACTAACGTAGTGCGTGTGGGTCTTGCTATACATGCCATATTTTATAATGTGATAGTGTGATGACTTCTGACAGTGAAATGTGTTTATTTCTTCTCTATAGTAAATTGATCACGATCTGGCGAGCTTTAGGCGACGATGTCGAGTGTGGCGCGCTCCGCTCGCGCGAGGGACCGCACCGGAGGAATCTCGACGGTGCGAGTAATCGATGATGAGGACTAAACAAGCCTTCTATAATATGATGAATGATTGGTTCAATCAGTATATTTGAGCCAATCCCACTGTTCAACAACCCCTGAATCCAAATACTCCCCCTGTAGTACTGGTGGTACCCCCAATTATAAATCCTGAGAGAGTAAGCAAGCCTCCGACTGATCGCATTAGAAAACACGGGGCTCAAGAGTTTAGAGCCGAAGATGATGATGATGCTGAGCAAGCTGAATTTTGGCTCGATAATACTATTCGTGTCTTTGATGAGTTATCGTGCACACCTGATGAGTGCTTGAAGTGTGCCATATCATTATTATGGGATTCTGCCTACTATTGGTGGAATACTCTCGTATCAGTTATTCCGAAAGAGAGAGTTACCTGGGACTTCTTTCAGACAGAATTTCGTAAGAAATACATAAGCCAACGCTTCATAGACTCTAAACGTAAAGAATTTCTCGAGCTCAAGCAGGGTCGTATGACCGTATCCAAATACGAGTGCAAGTTTGTGAGACTTAGTCGCTACGCTCGTGAATGTGTTTCATCTGAGGCTGCTATGTGTCGGAGATTCGAAGAAGGCTTAAATGAAGATATAAAACTTCTGGTTGGCATCCTTGAAATAAATGAGTTCGTAATACTGGTTGAACGAGCTTGCAAAGCTGATGAGCTAGGAAAAGAAAAGCGAAAAGTGGAGTTTGAAGCTAAAGATTTCTGAAAGAGATCTGCGGGTAAATTTTCTCAAGCGTCAACAAAGAAGTTTAAGAATGATGGTAGCCGATCCAAACCCAACACCGGAATCTCTATTCGAGAACAACCACCAGTAAGTTCTCAGGCTGCATCAGTTGCTAGTGTTGGCAATACCCGACCGAGTAAGCCAGAGTGTCAGCAGTGCGGTAGACGGTATTTTGGTGAGTACTGGGGCAAATCTATTAATCGCGCTTGTTACAAGTGTGGTTCACAGGACCATTTTGTTTGGGATTGCCCGGAGACAGCTGAAAAAGGCGTTGTTCAGAGCGCGAGACCGAGCAGCACTACAGCTAGAGGTAGACCATCTCGTAATATGGGAGGTAGGAGTGGCGCATAAAGGGGAACGTCAGATGTGGCTATTCGATCAGAGGCCCGTGCACCGGCCAAAGCTTATGCCATTCGTGCCAGAGAGGAGGCTTCATCTCCAGATGTCATTATCGGTATTTTCACTCTCTTTGATACTAGTGTTATTGCCCTGATTGATCCCGGTTCAACTCATTCGTATATGTGTGAAACATTAGTATCCAACAAGACTCTACCTGTTGATTCTACTGGGTTTGTGATTCGGGTTTCGAACCCTCTGGGTCGGTGTGTGCTCGTTGATATGGTGTGCAAGAATTGCCCTCTAATGATTCGAGACTCGTGTTTTCGGGCTGATCTGATGTTGCTACCATTTGATGAGTTTGATATTATCCTCGGTATGGATTCGTTAACCGTACACGATGCAGTAATGAATTGCAGACGAAAGACTATTGATTTGAGGTGTCAGAATGACGAGATTCTTCGGATTGAATCTGCGGATTTGAATGGGTTACCAGCTGTGATATCATCGATATTGGCTCGACAGTATTTGAGAAAGTGTTGCGAAGCTTATCTTGCGTATGTGATTGACAGCAAAGTAACAAAAAAGAAGATTGAATCTGTACTGGTTGTTTGTGAGTATTCGGATGTGTTTCCGAAGGAATTATCGGGATTGCCACCTATTCGGGAGGTAGAGTTTGGTATTGAGTTAATGCCAGGGACAACTCCAATTTCAATAGCTCCGTATAGAATGGCACCGACCGAACTAAAAGAGTTGAAAGCTCAGTTGCAAGAATTGACAGATAGAGGTTTCGCTCGACCCTGGGGTGCGCCAGTCCTATTTGTGAAAAAGAAGGACAGAACTTTGAGAATGTGCATCGATTATCGACAACTTAATAAAGTGACGGTAAAGAATAAATATCCGTTGCCACGTATCGATAATTTATTTGATCAGCTTAAGGGAGCCTCGGTGTTCTCAAAAATTGATCTGAGGTTAGGGTCTTATTAGTTGCGAGTTAGGGATTCGGATATACCAAAGACTACTTTTCGAACAGGATACGGTCATTACGAGTTTTTGGTGATGTCGTTTGGACTCACTAATGCCCCTGCTGTTTTCATGGATCTGATGAATCGGGTATTTAGACCGTATCTAGATCGGTTTGTGGTTGTGTTCATAGATGACATACTGATCTATTCACGAGACGAAACCAAGCATGCTGAGAATTTGAGGCTGGTGTTATAGATTTTGCATGATAAGCAGTTGTACGCGAAATTCAGCAAATGTGAGTTTTGGTTGAATGAAGTTAGCTTTCTGGGGCATGTTATTTCAGCATAGGGTATTCGGGTTGACCCGAGTAAGGTTTCGGCTATACTTGATTGGAAACCTCCGCGGAATGTTTCTGAGGTTCGTAGCTTTCTGGGACTAGCAGGATATTATAGACGCTTCGTGAAAGGGTTTTCTATGATAGCAGCCCAGATGACAAAGTTATTACAGAAAGACGTTAAATTCGAATGGTCAAAAAGGTGTCAGAAGAGTTTTGATCAGCTGAAGACCTTGTTAACGGAAGCTCCAGTGCTTGTTCAGCCAGAGTCGGGTAATGAGTTCGTTATTTTTAGCGATGCATCCTTAAATGGGCTGGGTTGTGCTTTAATGCAGGAGGGTAAAGTTGTAGCTTATGCTTCGAGACAGTTGAAACCGCAGGAGAGGAATTATCCGACGCACGACCTTGAGTTGGCTGCTATAGTTTTTGCTTTAAAAATATGGCGTCACTATCTATTCGATGAGAAATGCCACGTCTATTCAGATCATAAGAGTCTAAAGTATTTAATGACTCAGAAGGATCTAAACTTGAGACAGCGACGATGGTTAGAACTGTTGAAAGACTACGAGCTTGTGATTGATTATCACCCGAGAAAGGCTAATATGGTTGCCGATGCACTTAGCCGAAAGTCACTATTTACTCTACGCGTGATGAATTCGGATATAGCTATGACCGATGATGGTGTGATCATTGCAGAATTGAAAGCGAGGCCACTATTTGTACAATAGATTCAAGAAGCTCAAGAGGTTGATGATGATTTAAAAGTAAAAAGGAGTCATTGTGGCTTGTGTGCGGATTCAGATTTTCAGATAGATGCTGAAGGATGTCTACGGTTCAAGAATCGGATATGTGTGCCTAAGAATCCTGAATTGATTCGAATGATTTGTGATGAAGCTCATAATAGTAGATTGTCGATTCATCCGGGTAGCACGAAAATGTATAACGACTTGAAACATCATTACTGGTGGCATGGTATGAAACGAGACATCTCAGACTATGTGTCAAAGTGTTTAGTATGTCAACAAGTGAAAGCCGAGCATCAGGTGCCATCGGGACTACTCCAATCGCTTATGATACCTGAGTGGAAATGGGATCGAGTCACGATGGATTTTGTATTGGGTTTGCCGTTGACATCGAGTAAGAAAGATTCAATCTGGGTTATTGTTGATAGATTGACGAAATCGGCCCATTTTATTTCGGTACGTACGGATTTCTCACTTGAAAAGTTAGCTGAGTTGTACATATCGCAGATTGTACGATTACACGGAGTACCTACTTCTATTGTTTCGGATAGAGATCCAAGGTTTACATCGCAGTTTTGGAAGAAACTGCAAGATGCTCTAGGTACCAAATTGCATTTCAGCACTGCTTTTCACCCTCAGTCGGATGGTCAATCCGAACGTGTTATTCAGATACTCGAGGATATGTTGAGATGTTGCATTCTTGAGTTTGAGGGTATGTGGGAACGATACTTACCTTTGATTGAATTTGCGTACAACAACAGCTTTCAATCAAGTATCAAAATGGCACCTTATGAGGCTTTATACGGTCGTAAATGTCGTACACCTCTATTTTGGACCGAGTTAGGTGAAAGCAAAATACTCGGGGTTGATCTAATCAAAGAAACTGAGCAGAAAGTTAAAGTAATCCAAGAAAGTTTGAAAGCCGCATCAGATTGTCAGAAGTCGTATGCGGACTTGAAACGAAAGGATATAGAGTTTCAGGTGGGCGATCGAGTGTTTTTGAAAGTTTCGCCATGGAAAAAAATACTTAGATTTGGTCGTAAAGGAAAGTTGAGTCCGAGATTCATTGGGCCATATGAAGTTATTGAGCGTATTGGGCCGGTTGCGTACATACTTATGTTACCATCTGAGCTAGACAAGATTCACAATGTCTTTCATGTATCGATGCTTCGACGATACCGATCCGATCCTTCTCATGTGATCAGTCCATCAGAGATTGAAATTCAACCCGATTTGACTTATGAGGAAGAACCGATTTGCATTTTAGCTCGTGAAATAAAAGAATTGCGAAACAAGAAAATCTAGTTAGTTAAAGTAATGTGGCATAAGCATGGGATTGAGGAAGTAACTTGGGAAACCGAGGAATCAATGAAAGAACGCTACCCACACTTATTCAATGGTAAGATTTTCGGGGATGAAAATCCTTTAAGGGGGAGAGTTGTAACAGCCCGATTACGACCCTAATCGGAATGGTGGTTTTGAGACAACGAATCCGAGTCAGAAATTTTTTTTTAGTATTATTTTCTGAGTTAATTGTGTGTGAATTAGCATGTGTGCAAGTTTCGTATAAAAATTTGAGTGTTTGTATGCTTAATTTTATAAAAAGACGTAATTGCATAAAATGAAAATTTGATGGTTAGTTGTGATAGTGCTAATTAGAGGGTGGCTTTTTAATGATGAATCCTTAAAGGGCAAATAGCGCATTTCTTATAGTAGTGGACGACATGATGTTTTCATAATGTATTTTATTATTTGATTTTATAAGTGATATTATATTATTATATGAATAATATATTATAATATGATTAAAATAAAGAAAACATAAAAGAATAAGTGGATGTCCATCTTTATTTTTTTTCTTCATTGTCGGAACTTAAAGGAAGAAGAAGAAAACAAAGCTTTTCATCATTCGGTCATTGCATGTTAAATTAAGGTTAGTAATTGAGCTCGATTTTTGATAATTTTTACGTTTTTGAGTTCGTTGCTTCGAATACTATCCAACCCATGTTGAAATTTTTGAGTTTGAGGCATGTTGATGATTCGGCCATTGATGAGTGTTTATGTTTTGTTATGTTTGATGGTAGAATATTAAGTATATGTTTGAAATCAACATGTTTTGAATTAGAGATTTGGATTAAATTGAGTATTAGGGATTAAATTGCAAAAATTAAATAGTTGAGGGATTAAAATGCTAAATAAATGGCTTGCATGGACTTATATAAGCATGATAAACATTCGGCCCTTAAGGAGTGAATTCAAATTTGGTGTATTTTGTGTTTTATGCAATAAGGACTAAATTGTAAAAGTTGTAAATGTTAGGGGTAAATTGGTAATTTGCATAATTATGTGTTTTTGGATTAAATTGAATAAAAATGTAATTGAATGAGCTCAATTGGGAATTATTTAGATCAAGAACAAAAGAAGCGAGATTGGATCGGGGAAAAAGCAGAAAATGAGCAGTAGTAGGGGAAACCTTAATTCGACAATTTAGAGGTAAGTTTTAAGTAGTTGGATGAATTCAATTCAATTGTATACTATTGTACATATGATTATAAAATGTAAACATTTTAATTTCCTAATTGTCGAATGCATCATGAAATAAATGGGATGTGTATATAATATCTGAATATGAGTTGGCACATATGAGTAAATATGTGAAATTATTGAATATGTGAATTGGTTAAATATATGTGTTTGAATTAAGGAATAGATATGTATATAAATGGAAGTGGAAAATGAGAAGAGATGGTAATTGAAAAATTTTATATTTGGGAATGAAAAGGTTTGAACTTGTCGAATGTAATGGTAATGGAAGAAGTAATTGAGTTGTTGATAAATATATGTATATTATGAACAGGACTATGTAAATTGAATAAATGCCGAATGTGTTAGTACTTGAATGAGATGAATTGAGTATGAATGAATAGTAATGGCACTATGTGTGCGATACATTACTGCTAAAAGGCACTATGTGTGCGGATTAAATAGTAATGGCACTATGTGTGCGATACATTACTGCTAAAAGGCACTATGTGTGCAGATTAAATAGTAATGGCACTATGTGTGCGATACATTACTGTTGAATGGTACTGTGTGTACTCTTTCTCAAGTAACGGCACTATGTGTGCGATACGTTATAAAATTTGCACTGTGTGTGCGGAGTTACAGAGACTTTGGAGACATAAACTGTTGAAAGGAGAATAATGAGAAACGATGCATGAGTATGTGATGCAAGGTAGCTTAATAGTCAGGTATTAGTGAGGTAAGATATATTTGTTAAGTGAATATAGAACGGAGATGTGATTATTTAACTTTGAGCTTGTTTCAAAGAGAGGCATATGGTATTTGAATATTCGATAATTGAGCTATATGTTAGATACGGTGGATGATGAATGGTGATTTAAAATGCATTTTGTACATATGAATTCGACATTGATCATGTTGGATTAATTTAATTGTTTATTGATTAGTTGCATAGTATTACCATTGCTTAAAACTTTCTAAGCTATATTAGCTTACTTTATGTGTGTTTGTTTGACTATTGTATAGATCTTGGAAGCTAGCTCGTACTCGGGGATCTTCGTCAAAGTCATTTGCACTATCATGTATCTTCGGTATTTTTTATAAGTTGTACCCCTTTTGAAACATATGGCATGTATAGGCAATATTTCTTGAGTTGTGTTCGAATGATATTTATATATATGTATATGCCATGCGAAAATGGCTATGCTTTTATGTTTGAGTTGGTTTGATCATGTTTTAAGTATGGAATTATTATTTGAGTACATTAGTATATTTATTGAAAAGCCTAGTTGAAAGTTATTTAACAATATGTTATATGTGAATTTTTGAGTTCTTAAGTTTGGATGAATATGGTATAAGACATTGAGTTGATAAAAATGTTTGTGGTATAATTATTTGAATGTGCCAATGTGACTTGATATGAATGGAATAGGTCACATTTTTATGTATGTGATTATCAAAGGTGATATATTAATGAGCAATTTGATGTGTACTTATTTGTAGATAATCAACCATGATTTGTTTTAGTTTGAAGCTGAGATTCTCCCTTTGAGATATATGTATATATTTGGCCATGTGTTATAAATGGTTAAATCATAGATGTAATATCTTGTTGAGATGTGCTTATTAAGGAATATTTATATATATATATATATATATATATATGTATATGTAATGAACATTGCCGAATGTGATAGGACATATTTGAGATAAATGAGTTGGTTTGATGTTTGTATTTATGGTATAAATTGGTATACAATTATCAAGGTAATAGCCTTTATAAAGTGCAATGACTTGGGTTTGGTTTAGTAATGCCCGTAACCCTAATCCGGCGACGGATACGGGTTAGGGGTGTTACAAGAATAGATATTCAATTGGAAATTTCACGTATGAAGCTTTTACACGATCCATTGAAATCTTTTCAAAACTTCATTTCTACTTGTTATAAATCAAATTATTCACTATAGTGACAACTCAATATATATATATGTACAGTTAATAATATTAATATCAAATTATAACCTAGACATCAGTAGAAACTTACTAAACTGTGATATTTACCAAAACCAAAGACGATTACTGGACAACCTTCCCTTTCCCACGATTAACAACCGATGCACTCGTCTCTTGATCTAAACGTAATAAATTAATTCAATTAACTGATTCAAACTCCAAATAATACTTTAATTCATATCACACACCCTTTAAATATATTTTACACATTAATCCTCAACAATTAACTTTTAAACAATTTAATCCTTACTTCAAAAATATTAAATTAAGCATAATTAAAGTTAAATCAAGTTAACCGAAATTTTCTTATAATTCCATATCAGCCCACAAAATTCACCATTTCCTTAAAAATTCATACTTATATAATTTAGCAATTAAATTCCTAAACATCAAAATCACAAGAATTCGCTTTACAAAATAGTTCTAATTAACAACCTTGTTAAATAATCTAACATCAAACTCCATAAACACCTCAAGTTCATAAGTGGTATAATCACAAATATTTAACTATTTCACAAATTAAACCTTGGGTTAGCTAAATTAAGCTAAGATGATGCCGAAAGCATAAAAATTACTAAAAACAAACTTAAAAATCATACCATGCAAAAGAGGAAAGATTGGCCAAAAGCTTGTGTAACGACCCAAAATTGGGCCTAGTAGGTTTGGGCCCATTGGACCTTGAGCGTAGAAGCGTTTTAAAATTTATGGGAATTTGAGAACGGCATTATTTTCAAGTTGGACTTATTAGGAAGGTGATTTTGGAAAGTTACGGGGTTCTAGGAAGTTCCGGGTTCAAATTGGGCCTTAGCAAAATTTTTATGTTTAGGCACTTTAAGGAGAGAAGGCAAGTGGAATTATGACTTAAGGAAATAAGTGTGCATTTTGCTAGCACAAGGAGTCTATTGGTAAAGGTGGAAAGTGGCGTGTTGAGTGTACTAATGGTCTGAGGTTTGAATCCCATCTATTGCAAAATTTTGAATTTTTTTTTTTGTGCTTCTCTTCCATGTGTCGGCCAAGGTGGTATTTTAGGCAAGGAAGACTTTTTAATTATGGTATGGTGGCTAAGGAAAAAGGAAAGGATGAAGGTAAGGAAAGGAATCAAAAGAAAAAGGCAAGATAAGGGAGCATGTTGGATTTTTTCATGGGTGATGTTTTGGAAAGATTTTTGTTGGTCAACATCCACCGTTTTTGGCTAGAGTTCACACGGTTTTGTTAGGGGGAAAGGAAGAGCCGAATTTCTCTTTTCTCTTTAGATCATTTTGTTAGTTTTTGGGTGCTTGAGAGGTACACTTTTCTCTTTGAACATTTGTGTCTTCTTTTCAAATCCATCTTCCTCTTAGCTTTGGCCGAAATCTCCAAACACATTTGTGCATTCTTTTCTTTTGTTTGGCCGAAGCACTCACCTTGCTCATCTCCTCTTTGATAGCCGAAATTACCAAAGCACTTTTCTCCATTCATTTTTCTCTTTTGACCATTTCATCAACCTTTTCTTCTTTTTTAATCGACATCACTTTCTGATCACATTTCCTGTTCGATTTTCTCTATAGCCGAACCCCTTATCATCCTATTTCTTCATCATTTCGTTCCCCATCGTGTAGGAAAATCTCTTCTTAATCGAATCGGTAAGTGATCTTATATCCCTCTTTCTATTTTTATGTTCTTTTTCTTCCTAATCGAATATGAATGTTCATCGTTATTCGGTTAGTCAACTTTGTTTCTTATCAAAACGTCACTCTCTCCATCATTCTCATGTTGTGATCAATACTCTTTCGTAGTGATCTTAGTGGGTGGTCGAATATCATTCTAGCCATAAGTCAAGTGGTGGAAATCGCAACAAGGTAAGGAGTTCTTTATGGATTATTTGATATTGTTCATTATTCGATTGGTTGTTAAATGGATTAATAGTTTGGACTAATCGGTCACTATAGGAATCAAATCGCTCGATCACCTATCCCTCGTAATAAGAGACTCGGATTGTTGGTGCCGCGGAGAGTATCGTGTTACGGATACCGAATAAGGTGTGTAATCCCGTACCCTTCTGAATACCTGTTTGAAATGGTGTGTAATCTCACACCTCTCTGACATTTTGCATGAAATGTTCTGTAATTCGTTCGAAATACCGAAGGAAAACCGGAAACTGGCATCCGTGACCACTCGGGCGTGCGTATATTCATAGTGGTAACAATATTTTTGCAATGAAACAGTTTGGTCAGTAGCAGTGATGTGATTTTGAAAAATAACAAAAAATAGGATAAAGGGAGTTAGAAAGTGAAAAAGATATCTAAATAAAGCTTACTGTGTCTATTTTTACATAAAAGAAACGGAGGAGGAAGAGGAATTGTATATTCTATGATATCTTAATTTTAGTGAGACTGGTTCTGATTGACTTCGTGGTTCCCTGTTCTGTCTTGGAAAAATCGTTTAAAATTGTACAAAGTGAATTATGAGTTATAAGTTATATGTATAGATTCCTTAGTGAGCCTATTTTCAATAGAAACAAGTGGTAGCAACATATGAAAACCGTACAGTGAGATATTTGAATTTTGGGTAAGAGAGGTCAGAACCATTGGTCAGTGAAACAAGGGAATTTTTAATGAATAAACTGTACTAAACAGCTAAGCCAAAAATTCTGGAAAAATTGTAGTAAGAAGATATATGAGTCTAGTTTCAAGGAAAATTTACGGATTTAAATTTTGAGTTTCCTAACTCGAATTATAGTCAGTTTAGTCAATATGACGCAGATGGACAGTTTCAATTTTTATGCCCACATTAGTAGTTAAGTCTAGGTTGCAGAATTACCAAAATACCCTTGGAGGGTAGATTACCGAAATACCCCTGGGTTGCGAGATTACCGAATTACCCTTAGTGGGTAAAATTACTGAATTACGAAAATGCCCCTATGGGCCGAATTACGCAAATGCCCTTATGGGCCGAATTACGAAAATGCCCCTACGGGCCGATTTACTAAAATGCCCCTAATGGGCCGAACCCTTAATGGGCCGAATTGATATATTGCTTAATGGGCCAAATTGATATATTTCTTAATGGGTCGATTTGATAAATTGCCTTAAAGGGCCGATTTGTAAAGTGTTAATGAAATTTGAACTTTTTGTCGATTTAATTATTGTTGATATATTTGTAAATATCATGATTTGTTATGTATGATGCATCTACATGAATTTGCATGGGTTGGGAAAATGTTGAAGAGAAGAAATTCTGGTGGCACTGCCACAAATATGTTTGATAATATGATACTCTGAGATTCTGGTGGCTTGCCCACAATTAAATGTGTTATAAAAGGCATAATGCCTGCGATTGGTGTGTTGGCGGGGTGGGTTGACTTGATCCCCACAGGTGTGATGGATGGTACGGGTGGTGTGTAGCGGATGGATTATTAGGTTGGTTTGGGATTGCATTACATTCATATGACATATTTGATACATTATTATGTATGGGATGGGAAAAATGTTGAAGAGAAGTGTAGCCTGGTGGCTCTGCCACATTCTGATTCTGGTGGCTCTACCACAAATTTTGATAATGGCTAAGTGCCTAACATATGAATCAATGACTCTGTGTCGATCATATTTACCCAAGGCCGTGTGCCGATTATATTACCGTCGATAGTGGCAATGCCACGTATATTTTGATTCCGGTGGCTCTGCCACAATTCTATCTGGTGGCTATGCCACGTAAAATCTGTTATTCTGGTGGCTTCGCCACAAATTCTGTATATGGCAGCTTGCCTGCGATTGGTGTGTTGGCGGGGTGGGTTGACTTGATCCCCACAGGTGTGATGGATGGTACAGGCGGTGTGTAGCGGATGGATTATTAGGTTGGGTTGGGAATTGCATTACATTCATATAATATATTTGATACATTATTATGTAAAAAGGGCTTAGGCCCATGATATTGCTTTATGGGTTCAGGCCCAGTGGATGTCGGTAAGGGGATTTCACACTGAGTTCTTGTAACTCACCCCCCCTTTTTCTTAACCCTTGTAGGTAATGCTCCGTAATGAGGACTTAGGCCCATGGATGACTCGGTGGAGGCCATACTTCAGAAATGGTGTTATTGAACTTTAAATTTCTATTTTGGTTTATTTTATTATTTTGCTATTTTGGTTTAAGTTGTAATAAGGCCTCTGGGATATGTTTTAAATTGCTTTATGTTTAGTTGTACTTATTATATTGCTTGAATTATTTTAACGGGGATTTTCTAAAATAATAAATAATGGTTTTCCAAAATTGATTAATAAATGGATTTTATAACAAACTTTTACAAATATTTTAACTCGAAAATTTTCACTCAAATTATCAACAATATTTTCAAAAGCCACGGTTTTAAAGCTCACTACCTCGATTTTCGACTCATCAAACGATCTCTCAAAAATACTTGTATTCTATCTACGTTTCCTAACGATTTCAAAAATATACATGCAGCTCTATTTCTAAACATCACATTTTTGTAAATTTTTATTTCAAATATGCTTTCGCCACCAAAAGGTTTTTAAAGATAATTACATTTTCAAGTAGTTAATAATTGCTTAAGTGTTTTGGGTTTTAACAGAGAGGCTGTAATTCTCAAACAATTTTTTCCATGTGACACGCCAGATTCGGGCCTAACTTCTAGGCCGGGTTTGGGGTGTTACAGCTTGCTACCTTAAGCTATGGGGTTTTGGTTCTTGCTTCAATTCCAAAGAAAAAGATGACACTCAATTCATCGTTTGTTTATTCTAATATTACTTATTAATTAATTTACTAAATTACCATTCATTCGTTATCCATTTTCTTCATGTATTTGACCCCAAGATCGTCCACTAAAATAAATGATGGTCTAATCATCAAATAAGGCCATCAAATCAAGTTTTAAAACCATTTAATACTTTTAACTAATAACCACTAACTTTTGCAATGTTCTTGATTTAGTCTTTTTTACTTAATTACCTAACTAAACATTAAAATTTCTTATTCAAACTCTATTACGACATTATATAATTCTTATAGATATTAAATAGTCAATAATATACTAACTTACTAGTCGTAGTTGTGGTCTCGACACCACTGAAAAATGGGATGTTACAAAAGAGGTAAATTAAGGCCAAGAAATGTACATACTTGGTCAAATGGTCTACAACCACAAAAATGATGTTCTTGCACCTTGAAGCTGGCAATCCCTCTATAAAGTTCATACTAACTAATGACTAGGCTTGAGCAGGGATAGGTAAAGGTTGTAGAAGGCATGTATATGGAGAATTATCAGCCTTGCATTATTGACATGTCACACATTCTCACACCCACTGTCGAACATCCTTGGAAAGTCCCTTCTAATAGAAAAAAACCAGC
This sequence comes from Gossypium sturtianum, assembly GCA_025698515.1. Classification (NCBI taxonomy): domain Eukaryota; kingdom Viridiplantae; phylum Streptophyta; class Magnoliopsida; order Malvales; family Malvaceae; genus Gossypium; species Gossypium sturtianum. The sequence continues at coordinate 112,724,153 of CM046955.1, forward strand.
CATTTTGTGTCTGGTGGTTCGTACCCTCGAGTAGCCACCAATAGCTCCACATGAAAATACTGAAACAATTCTCTTCTTAGAGTGTCACTATCTCCCACAATAGTCTTCCCTTTTCTTCTTAAAACTCTGTCATCCCAAGAATATTTAGGATGCAAATGGGGCTATTGTTGAACTTTAGCACACAATTGTTGCATTTCAGGATCATTTACAAAAGAATCCAGTACCCTTGTCCAAAGATAAGACCAATTGAAACTGCCAAGAAACTAAAGGAACTGACCCTCTTCCTCTTATGGCCTCCTAGATAAGGCATCTACAACCAGGTTATGAATGCCTTTTCTGTAAGTCACAACATAATCATACCCGAGCATTTTTTAAACTCATTTCTGTTGATAGGGAGTAATGGTTTGCTTATCAGATAGGAACATTAGACTTTGATGGGCGGGTCTAATATGAAATCTTCTACCAACAAAATAGGAGTGCCATTTATTTACTACCAGAAGGATAACAAGCATTTCCTTGTCATAAACGGATAGTGCTTCACTCCTAAAGCCTTGCTAAAGAAGGCAATTGGCTTTTCATGTTATTGCATCAAAACTTTAATACCATGACCACTAGTATCAGTGTCTAGGCAAAATTCTAAATTGAAATTAAGTAGTGTAAGAACAGGTGTTGTACATATGGCTCACTTGAGCTATAAAAAGCATCATTGGTTGTTTTGGTCCGCTCCCATCTGACTTCCTTCTTTATCAGTATAGTAAGTGGCTTAGCCATTTTCCCATAATGTCGAATAAACCGTTTATAATAGCTAGACAGACCCAAAAAAAAACTCTTAATTCCTTCGTTGAATTTGGTGTTGGCAAGTTCAACACACTATCCACCTTAGTAACATCCATAGACACTAAGCCTTTGGAAATGATGTGTCCCAGGTACAAATATCTTAGTAGTACCAAAAGTATATTTGTTTTTTTTTTTTTGGCAAATAATTGATTCTCTCAAAGTAACTAAAGAACCTCCCTTAAATGGACCAAATGAGCTGACCAGTCCATTGGATACAGTAGGATGTCATAAAAAATAAAACAAGCACCAATTTTTTGAGAAGTGTTTTGAAGACTTCATTCATCAAACACTGAAAACATGAGGGTGCATTCATGAGGCCAAAGGGCTTGACCAGAAACTCGTAATGGCCCTCATGTGTCCTAAATGTAGTTTTGTGTATGTCTCCCTCCTTCATTCTGATCTGGTGATAGCCAGATCTCAAGTCCATCTTAGAGAAGAAGGTTGCCTTACCAAGCTTATTGAGCAGTTCTTCGATCACAGGGATAGGAAACTTATCCTTGATTGTAAGCTGATTTAATTATCTATAGTTTACACATAAATGCCAACTCCCATCCTTCTTTTTCACCATAACAATTGATAAGTGTTAAAAGTAACATATTTTAATTCCATTCTTAATATGCTTTTTAGGTGTGTAAGAGGCCCATTTTGCCCGTGCTTAAATAAAACAAACCAAAAATAATAATAAAAAGACAAAAATAAATAATAATGTCCAGTTACAGTCCAAAACCAATTTACAGGCCCAAATTTACAATATCACCAGACCCAAAATTAACCCACTACCTGAACAGACCGAAACTAATGCCCACAACCCAAATTACACCCGAGCCCAATTACCTAAACAGACCCTAAAACTAAACCCTGACCCAGACCCAATCTAAACCTAAGCCAAGTGGCCCAATTGGCTTGCGAACGCAGGAAACCATAGGTTTCCACTGCGCCGCAAGCGCCCCAGCGAGTGCCCAGCCTTCGCGCCGCAAGTGCCCTAGTAGCCCTTCGGTCACGCCACCACCATTCGCACCGCAGTTAGCGTGCCCCATCTCCATCGCGAGATCCTCGTTATTATCCTGCACAAAAAAGGAAAACGCAGCAGCAAAAGGCAGAAAAGATGTATTTCTTTTTTATTTTCCAAGCTATAAAAGCCCGATGTAATCTGTAATTAAGAAAAAAACAACAACGCACGATATATACACAAATACAGAGAGAAACATACAGGAAAAAATACATTGAGATTATACAGAAATTAATAAAGAAACAGCAGAGGTGATTTTTTTATTTCTATTTCGTTTATTCTTTTCTTTTTCGATCCATTTTTTTACATATAAATATTGTTTTAAAAAATAAAAAGGGAATGAGTTTACCTTTTGTGGTATTGAAAAGCTGAGATTTTAGCCTCCGCCACTGTCTGTGATGGTGGCGTGTGCAAGCGCGTCTTGGCAGAGTAGCCAGAGCCCGATGACGAACTCCGAATAGAGGAGAGGAGGGCTTGAGAGGGTTTTCGAATATTTTTTTTAAAACGGGGTGCCAAATGAATTTTTGGTCTGAAATTTGACATATATAGCAATTTAAACACGACGTCGTTTTTGCTTACACCAATAAGCATTAAAACGACGTCGTTTAGAAGACCAGGATCTGCGCATTGACCTGAACCGGGGAGGATCCGCGCGTTTTTATTAAAGGGTCTGGTTGCTGAATAGACCCTTCCGCATTTTTATAAAATTACAATAGTATTTTTCCTTATTTTCAATTTTGACCCAAAACTTATCTTCTGTTCCAATTAAGACCTCGGGCTACTTAAAGGCCAATATCAGAACGGCGTCGTTTAGGAGACAAGGCATAATTGCCTAATAAGTCCCTAAAATGTGACGCGCGTTTTGATTTGATCCCTTTACATTTTTTTTTAGATTTTATTATTTGTTTATTTTTAAAACCTTTTTTATTTTTATATTTTAACATTATATTATTTTTTTATCATATTAAAAATTCTATATTCTTTATTATTTATATATTAATTTATTAATAGTATAAAATTCATATATATATATTTTTATATGTATATATTAAACTATTATTTATTATTTTATTTGGTTTAATATTATTTTTATTACATATTATGATTTATATATTAATTATTATATTATACTTTTTTAATTTATATATTATATAGTATTGTATTATATCATATCATATATTATTTTTAAATTTTATTTTGTATAAAATCTATTTATATTATATAATATATTTTATTTATATTGTTTATTACATATGTAATTTTTATGATTAGTGTATTATATATATGTTTTTATTTAAAATTATTATATACTATTTACTAATTACTTTTATTATATAATCATTTATACATGTATTAAATTATTAAATTATGTATTTCTTATAAGTACTCTTATTTTTTTACTTTAATTTTTTTATATTGTTTTTATATATAAAATCATTTTAAAAATCGTTATATTCTTTTATTTTTTTTATTCAATGTTAAAATATATCATTCCCTTTTCATTTGATTTTGTTATTTCGTGAAGATCTTAATTATCGCTACTTATTTTATATCCCATGTTTATTTATTTATGTTTCTTTAATCGTTTATTATTGCTTAACATAATTCTTTATTTATTTATTCATGTTATATTATTCTTTAATTATTTATTGTTAATAAAATTTGTAGTTATGTTGAATTGCTATTAAGTATGTATGTTGTAATATCTTACTCAAATCATTGTTTTATAAAAACATTTTTTTAAACGCAATTTATTCAAATATTAAAACAACGATATATGATATTTGATGACTTCAAGAGAAATTAGACCCTAACTTACTGGGTTTTAATTTTTCTCGTGGAACTTAAAGTATCAAGTATCCTTTTTTAAACTTACAAACTTCAACTCAAAACTTATTCTCGGGAATTCAAAACGTTATATCCTAACTTACTGGGTATGATGTTTGTGTCTCAAGATAAGTATTTTCTAAATGAAGGTGAGCCTAGTTTCGAAGCCATGAGAGGTTATATCCTAACTTACTGGGTATAACATTTTATTTCTTTGAGATAGGTAAGTCTTGGTTTTCTTTCTAATAAAAGGATCATATTTTAAAATTTTTCAAATTTTCAACATTAGGACATGATTTTATCGATTAGGTACCAATTTTTGGGCGTTATGAGGGTGCTAACCCTTCCTCATGCGTAACCGACTCCCGAACCCGTTTTCTTGTATTTCGTGGACCAAAATCAATGTTTTGAAATAAAATGTTTTACAAGGTGATCCAATCACACCTAAGTAAAAAAGGATTGGTGGCGACTCCCATTTCCGTTTTTTTTAAAGTCGAGCCCCATTTTTAACCAACATCAAAAATGGTTTCGACAGCTTGGCGACTCCACTGGGGACCAATAAGAGAGTCAAGCCGTAAAATTTATAATTTCATGTCCTTCTGTTTGAGTTTTAAAAAAATCTGATTTGAAAAAACTATGATCCTTTTTTTATTGCATGTGGTTCTATTTTTAATATCTCTGCATTGCATTGCATGACCGTTGTGGTCACACCCTTTAAGTGGGAGTGAGAAGCTACTCCTTCGTGAGGTTTTCACCTCCGTGCAGGATAGTGAATCGCTTTTGGGATACATCCGTACCTATGTCTTCGTGAGATTTTCATCTCCGTGCAGCCATAGGGAAATGTATTCCCCTGAACTGAACTCGGTCCATATGAGCCTATAATGGGTGAAGATCAAGGAATCTGCTGGTTCAGGTACCTCAACTTTAGAGCTAAACCACATATAGAAAACCTAAGTGCTTACCCTAGGTAGAACTATACCAAACCTTAGCAATCACCCATATATGCGTTTGATTATTTGCTTTATATTTTACTTCATGTTACTAATTGACTGTGTTTTATTTTGTTGCATGTCATTTCATATTTTAAAGAGGTATCAATTCAAGATCAGTTTCTAAATTAGAAAGCTAGTTATGGAGAACGAATTCCTTGATAAAGTGGACGATAATCCAGCCGTCCAAAAATGGTCAGGGAAAACACAGTTAGGAAAAGGAGATAGCCTAGCCGAAGGGTACAAATCAGAGCTATGGGACTACACTCGTATCAGTGTATCGTAGAACAATCTTCAGGAATTAAGAGAGATATGGGATCAGTGGAGTAACGCGACCAAGCATTTGTTTTACTGCAGCTATGGGGATTTGCCGTACCTGTTGGACATTAAGGTAGATGAACATCTGTTTCGAGCCATCTCCCAATATTGGAACTCTGCGTATAGTTGCTTTACTTTCGGAAGAGTTGATTTGGTGCCTACGGTGGAGGAGTATACAGCTCTATTGCGATGTCCCAAGATTCAAGTTGATAAAGCTTACTCGAGAGCTCCTAATGTTCCAACCTTTGTGAGGAAACTGATGAATATTACGGGGATGAGTGAACAATGGGTCACAGCCAGAATCAAGCAAAAAGGTGAGTATAAATGCATCTCATGGAAAGCTTTGAAGGATTTGATTTTAGAGCATCCTGATATGAAAAAGAAAGTCGATGTGTTTGCTTTGAGTATATATGGATTAGTGATCTTCCCTAAGGCATTGGGATACGTGGATAAAGCTGTCTCAGATCTTTTTAATCGACTTGACAAACAAGTCACACCTGTTCCTACGATCTTGGCGGAAACATTTCGATCATTAAGTGCATGTAGGAGAGCTAGGGAAGGCAGATTTATAGGATGTGCGCAGTTGTTGTTGGCTTGGTTCCATAGTCATTTCTAGAGGGTGGATAAGGTTTCTTATAGGGTCTTTTCAGAAAATTACTCTCCATTAAAAGAAATAGTGGCTACCCCAAGGAGAGACGACATATCTGAATAAAATTGGATAGCGCTTCTACGAAATCTCTGAGAAGAAGATGTTGAGTGGAGAGCTCCCTAGATGGTTCCTAATGAATTTCTGTATCGGTGTGGGAGTTTTGATTGGGTCCCTCTACTTGGAATTTGGGGAGCCATTGGATGTGCGCCCTTGCTCGTACTAAGGCAATACAGATCGAGGTAGTTTGTACCGGCTACACATGGAATAGCATAAAGTGAGTTTTCGTATAAAGGAGATAGCTACAAGAAAAGGGTTAAGGAGATTTCTAATGCTTGGAATCAGACCCATCTCATGAAGAGAGTGGACGCAAGCCCAATGACGACCTTAGAGTATAGTGGATGGTGGAGTAGAAGAGTCAATGACAATATCCCTGTGCCAGGTTTAGAAGGCGCTCGATCAATCGAAGAGTTTTTACGAGTGGTCCCATCAGAATTGAAGATTATAAAACAGGATTTTGAAAGAAGAAATTCAGAGCTCGGCAAGAGAATAGAGAAGTTGGAAGAGGAAAAAATGTACCTAAGCCTAGACGTGGATGTTCAGAAGCTAGAGACCGAAAAATTAAGAAAGGCGAAGAGGAAGATTGAGGACGATCGAGATAGTTTAAAGACGGAATATAAGAAGCTACGTCTATCGATGAATAACGCCGAATTAGGGAAGACTTCTGAATAGTGGCAACAGGAGGTTCAAGAGGAAATGGCCAAAGCTGACTATTGGGAGAAGAAGTTTCAAGAAATGCAAGCGCGAAGCGAGGCCATAGAGAAGAATTTAGCAGAAAGTCTAAATGAAAAGGGAGAATTAAAAGCTAGAGTGGCTGAACTTGGACGGTCTCTTCATCACTATCGAAGTCATAATTCTGCGATCGAGCTAAAGTCAAGTTTGAATAAGATTGGGGAAATGAAGGGTAAGATCGAAGAGTTAGAATTGGCATTGCATAACTGTGAACTTCGGATCGAGCTTCTTGAAGCAAGAGAAGGGCAGTGGAAGGAAGAGCTCCACCCGTTCGCATGATCAAGTTAGAAGTCGAGATTATCTCATGGGTGAAGCAATAGTCCAGATTCGAGAGGTAGCTGATCACCTACAGACTTTGGCAATACAGGCTGATACATTGAGCATGAAATATGAGCTACAGTCAGATCGCGGCCAAGAGTTAGCTTTGTTGTTTAGGAAAATCAGAACTTTGGGCCTTAAGGCGAAATCATATTTGTAATCCGTTTTATGTAAAGGATTTTGTTTTCTAATAAAGTTTTCTAAAATAAAGTTGAATCAGAATCGATGCCTCTTTGCATTCATGCATTTGCATTACATCATATCATATGCATTTAAGTCCATATAGAGATCCTAATTAGTTGAAATTATCACACACAGAGAGAGAGAGAGAGAGGGAGAGAAAGAAAGAAAGAAAATCTGGAAACTAAACACCGTTACGGTACACGCGCCAAAACAAAGAGTATGGATCAAAGACTTCAACAATTCCAGATAGACATGGAAGACCAGATGTAAGAACAATTGGCAAAGCTCCAACAAGAAATGAGAGACCAAATGTTGGAAGCTCAAAAGAACATGATGGCTCAAATGGCCCAGATGCTGAACGGGGCGATGGACAAAGGAAAAGGTCCCATGGCTATTACTGGAGAAGATAGCGAAGGCATTCACCCGAGTTTTACCCCACCACATGCACAGCCTGAAGAATATCCCCAAAGGCCGTCTGTCACGATTAGGCCTCAATAAGGGCAAGCTGATATTAGATCGCCCATGAACTTCCACGTTGGCTCAAGATCCAACACAGGAGATAACCCAGCCAATCCTGTTATCCCTGATTTGGATATAGTAGAGAGGGAAGGGATAAGAATTGAATCCTCAAGGCAGTTAGAGGATCGCTGTAGATGGTTGGAAGAAAAGTTCAAAGCTTTGGAAAATGCCGATCATCACCATGGTATTGACGCAAAAGACTTGAGTTTGGTTCCAGATTTGGTGCTTCCTCATAAATTCAAGATGCCAGAATTTGAGAAGTACAATGGGACTAGTTGCCCTGAAGCCCACATTATTATGTTTTCTAGACGGATTGCTGGCTACGTGAACAATGATCAACTCTTGATTTATTGTTTCCAAGACAGTTTGGTGGGGGCAGCATCCAGGGGGCACAATCAACTCAGCTGTGCTAGGATTAGCTCCTGGAGAGACCTAGCCCAAGCCTTCATGAAGCAATACAATCATGTCACAGACATGACGCCTGACAGAATCACCTTGCAAAACATGGAAAAGAAGTCAAATGAAAGCTTCAGGCAATACGCGCAAAGATGGAAGGAAGTTGCCATGCAAGTTCAACCACCTCTCCTAGAGAAGGAAACCACCATGCTTTTTATTAACACCCTGAAAGCTCCATTCATCACCCACATGATAGGAAGTACCACCAAGAGCTTCGCGGATATAGTGATGGCGGGAGAAATGATTGAAAATGCCATAAGGGGTGGCAAGATTGAAGCAGGGGAAACCCCTAAAAGGTCTGATCCTAGGAAAAAGGACAATGAGATGAACAATATGAGTACACATAACAAAGGGTACTCAAAGGCAGTCACTGTTAGCCAGCCGAAAGTAGTTACGGCTGGGCAACAAGGGTCGACAAGACAAGAATTAGGCCCAAGGCAAAATTCTGAAAAGTTCCAATTTATGCCAATTCCAATGACGTATAAGGAGCTATATCATAGTGTATTTGACACGCATGTGGTGTCCCTGTTTTATCTAAAGCCGTTACAGCCCCCATATCCAAAATGGTATGATTCAAATGCTCAATGCGATTACCATGCGAGAATAACGGGGCATTCAATAGAACACTGCACTGCCTTCAAAAAGTTAGTCGAGAGATTTATCAAGATGGGGATTGTGAAGTTCGACGATACACCTAGTGCGAAGAATCCATTGCCAAACCATGGTGATAAGGGGATAAACGCGATTGGGGAAAATGTTGAGAGAAGTATAAAGGAGGATACCTCAGGAGTGAAAACCCCGTTAAGAATGGTCTGGAGGGAAATGGTAAGAAGAGGATTGATATTGCCCGATTACGAGAAAAGATGTGAAGAAATAAGGGACTACTGTGAGTTCCACAAAGCAGAAGGACATGAGATCCAGGAATGTGCTGAGTTCAAGGTCTTGGTGCAAAGCATTATGGACAATAAGGAAATGGAGTTTTATGAAGAAGGCTCAAAGTGAGGAAACATATATGCAACTGAAGAAGAATTGACAAAGCAAAAAGTCAATTATCCGAGGATCATTATCTCCCGACCAAGAAATATGGAAGGCAGAACACAAGTGGTGCCAAAAGTTGTAATCCAGAGGCTCGTTTCCTTTCCTTACAAGGATAAAAAAATGGTACCTTAGAATTACGACTGCAATGTGACAATACCAGGAGGGGAAAACTCAGCTAGCACTTCCAAGGAGGTCCAAAGTGAAGGATCCTACACACAAAGTGGAAGGCGTTACGACTCGGTAAACGACAAAACTGCACCTGTGAAAGCTAAAACTTTGATAGTTGAGCAGGAGAAAGAGGCTGAGGCACTTATCAACGAGCCAGTAAAAGAAAAAGAAGCCAGAGAATTTCTGAAATTCTTAAAGCATAGTGAATACAGTGTAGTAGAACAACTACACAAACAACTGGCTTGCATATCAGTGCTGGCACTGCTTTTAAGTTCGAAAGTACATCGTGAGGCATTGATGAAAGTGCTGAATGAGACTTACGTTACTAAAGATATATCTGTCAATAAACTTGACCGATTAGTTAGTAATATAAGTGCTGACAATTTCATTTACTTCAATGATGATGAAATTCCACCTGGAGGTATGGGATCAACAAAGGCTTTGCACATCACCACTCGTTGCAAGGGATACACTTTGCCAAGTGTGTTAATCGACAATGGATCAGCCTTGAATGTCTTACTGTTGTCCATGCTGAAGAGGTTGCCGATAGACAGTTCTCACATAAAGACATGCCAGAACATAGTGAGAGCATTTGATGGCACCGAGAGAAGAGTAATGGGAAGAATTGATATACCGTTGCTAATTGGGCCAAACACGTATGAAGTGGATTTTCTGGTGATGGATATCAAGCCCTCATACAATTGCTTACTGGGAAGGCCCTGGATTCATTCGGCAGGAGCAGTGCCCTCATCGCTGCACCAAAAATTGAAGCTGGTGACAGAGGGTCTGTTAGTTATCGTAAACGCGGAGGAAGACATCATAGCCACTGTTACCAACGACGCGCCAAATTTAGAGGTGAGTGAAGAAGCAACTGAGTGCTCTTTTTGATCTTTAGAGTTTGTGAACGTGACATTTATTATGGAAGGAAATGAGGTTCCAATGCCTAAGATATCCAGGACCACGAGGATGGGCTTACAAATGATGGTGGGGAAAGGAGCCCTACCAGGAAAAGGACTGGGCAGACATCTCCAATAGGAAGTTCAAGTTCCGATGCTGAAAGAGAAGAGAGACCATTTCGGCTTGGGTTTCAGTCCAGATGCTAGACAGAGGAGAAAAGAAATAGAGAAAAAGCAAGAAAGAAGAAGAGCACGGTTGAATGGGGAGGAAGTCTAGTGGGAATCGATGATATTCCCTCACATATCCCAGACTTTTGTATCCGGAGGGATAATTCACCCTGAGAGAGGGTTATTGGAAAGTCCTTACATCAATGCCATACACGAGGAAGAAACTGAGCAAAGAAACATGTTGGGCATTCGCTCTTATGAACATGGAAGCGTTTTGGACAATTGGACTGCAGAGGAACTTCCTATAGTTTTTAGAGATTATACAGAGTAATATTCAGAACGCACTTGTTGTTTTCTTAGCCTAGGAACAATAAGATTTCTTTTGTGAAATAGGCTCATGTTCAGACATTGTTGTTTCAATAAAATACATCCTTAATAACCAATTCTGGCAAATATTCTTTCATTTTTTTTATTCTTTTAAATTTCTAATTTCATTCCATATTTTTTATTCTCATTCATATCATCTGAATAGTCGTTCTTGAATTCATTTGTTCTTTGTACATTATTTGGTGCCCATCACAGGTTCCTAGATATCAATGACGTGAGCAACGATGCTACAGATCCAGAGGTCCACTTTGAGCAAGACATGTGTTTAGAGGAATCTCAGGATTTTGAAGGTTACTGAGATTGTGATTTATCCCCAGATTTGTTAAGAATGGTAAAGCAAGAGGAGAAACAAATTTTACCACATGAAGAGGAGGTAGAGAACATAGCCTTAGAGGAAGGAAAGGTTGTGAAAATTGGAACGCGCATAGCCGAGGAGACGAAGCAAGATCTTGTTGAGTTGCTGCGGGAATTCAAAGACGTCTTTGCATGGTCATACCAAGATATGCCTGGTCTAAGTACTGATATTATAGTACATCGCCTTCCCATAAGAGAAGAGTGCAAGCTAGTTCAGCAAAAGTTACGAAGGATGAGGCCGGATGTGGTGTTGAAGATAAAGGAAGAAGTCAAGAAACAGTTTGATGCTGGATTTCTACATGTGGTCAAATACTCAGAGTGGGTTGCCAATATTGTACCTGTCCCTAAGAAGGATGGAAAGGTTCGAATGTGTGTAGACTATAGGGACTTAAATAAAGCCAGCCCAAAAGATAATTTTTCTTTACCGCATATTGACACGCTGGTGGATAATACGGCAGAATACTCACTGTTTTCATTCATGGATGGTTTTTTGGGATACAATCAGATCAAGATGCACCCCGAGGACATGGAGAAAACTACTTTCATAACATTGTGGGGTACCTTTTGTTATAAAGTGATGCCATTCGGGCTGAAGAATGCAGGAGCGACATATCAAAGGGCCATGGTAACCTTATTCCATGACATGATGCATAAAGAGATTGAAGTATACGTTAATGACATGATTGCTAAATCTCGAACAAAAAAGGAACACATCGAAGTCTTGAAGAAGTTGTTTCTGAGGTTGAGAAAATTTCGATTAAAGCTCAACCCAGCCAAGTGTACTTTTGGAGCTCGGTCAGGGAAATTACTGGGTTTCGTAGCCAGTGAAAGAGGAATTGAAGTTGACTCAAATAAGGTTAAAGCCATACAAGAACTGCCTCCACCGCGCACTCAAAAGGAAGTCCGAGGTTTTCTTGGAAGGTTAAATTACATTGCTCGATTTATTTTACAATTAACTGAGAAATGTGATCCCATATTTTGTCTTCTCAAGAAACACAACCAAGGTGTATGGGACGATGAATGCCAGAGAGCTTTTAACAAAGTCAAACAATATCTGTCAAATGCACCAGTACTATCTCCTCCTAATCCAGATAGACCATTGATACTGTATTTTTCAGTGTTCAATAACTCCATGGGATGTGTGCTTGGTCAACACGATGAGTCAGAAAGAAAAGAAAAGGCGATATACTATCTCAGTAAAAAGTTCACTGAATGTGAAATGAGATATTCGTCGATTGAAAAATTGTGTTGCGCCTTGATTTTGATAACTCAAAGATTGAGGCAGTACATGCTATATCATACTACCTAGTTAATTTCGAAGCTTGATCCGTTAAAGTATATGATTGAGTCCACTGTTTTGAATGGAAGGATGGCAAGGTGGCAGATTTTGCTTTCTGAATTTGATATAGTCTATGTAAACCAAAAGGCTATAAAAGGGAGTGCAATAGCAGAATTTCTGGCTAGCAGAGCTTTAGAGGATTACGAACCATTGAGCTTTGATTTCCCGAATGAGGAGTTAATGTATGTGGCAAATACTGAAGAACGTCCGTGGAAGCTAAACTTTGATGGAGCATCGAATGCTGTGGGAAATGGAATTGGGGCAATCTTGGTATCCCCTAGTGGTGATCATTACCCATTCACATGCAAATTGAATTTTGATTGCACGAACAACATGGCAGAATATGAAGCATGCATCATGGGAATTCGAGCAGCCGTAGAGCGTAAGATCAGAGTGCTAGAAGTATATGGAGATTCTACCCTAGTAATCTACCAGCTTAAAGGAGAGTGGGAGACAAGAGATCCCAAACTAATTGATTACCGAAAAATAGTTCTGGGATTGATCGAGGAGTTTGATGACATTACTTTCAATTATCTCCCACGCGATGAAAACCAGATGGCAGATGCATTGGCGACCCTGGCTTCTATGATTAAAGTAAACAGACTAGAAGATATGAGACCTATTCAGATGAGTTTGAAGTTTCAGCTCATTGTTATATTCTGGAAAAGGAGGAAAAAGATGACCATCCTTGGTATTATGATGTATTGCGATATGTAAAAAATTGTGAATACTCAGAGCACGCAACTGACTATGTTTTAGATGGGGATATCTTGTATAAAAAGAGAAAAGATCAAGTATTATTGAGATGAGTTGATGTTGTAGAAGCTAGGAAAATCCTAGAGGAAGTTCATGAGGGCGTTTGTGGAACACACGCTAATGGATTCACAATGGCTAGACAGATAATGAGATTTGGATATTATTGGTCCACCATGAAAGGAGATTGTATCAGCTATGCCAAGGGATGTCATAAATGCCAGATTTATGGAGACAAAGTTCATGTGCCTCCATCACCTTTGCATGTTATGACTTCCCCATGGCCTTTTTCCATGTGGGGTATGGATTTATTGGATCGATCTCACCAAAAGCTTCGAATATGCATCGATTCATCTTCGTGGTAATTGACTACTTCACAAAATGGGTAGAAGTTGCTTCATATGCTAGCGTCACTAAGTCAGCAGTTAGTCGATTCTTGAAGAAGGAGATCATTTGTCGATATGGAATGCCCAAAAGAATCATATCAGACAATGCACTGAACTTGAACAACAGCATGATAGCAGATATTTGTAGTCAATTTGGGATCAAACACCACAACTCGTCTCCGTATCATCCAAAAATGAATGGGGCAGTGGAAGCGGCCAATAAAAATATCAAGAAGATAGTAGGGAAGATGACTGGGACTTATAAGGATTGGCATGAGAAACTACCGTTTGCACTCTATGCTTATCAGACGTCTGTCAGAACCTCTACTGGGGCAACGCATTTCTCGTTGGTCTATGGGGTGGAGGCTGTTCTACCTATTGAAGTGGAAATACCTTCTCTTCGAGTTTTGTCAGAAATAAAGCTGGATGAAGCTGAATGGATTCAGGCTCGGTATGATCAGTTGAACTTAATTGAAGAAAAGAGGCTAAGGGCTATTCGTCACGGTCAGATGTACCAAAAAAGAATGATGCAAGCCTACGATAAGAAAGTTCGCCCAAGAGAGTTTCATGAGGGGGACCTTGTACTAAAAAAGATTCTTCCCATACAAAAGGATTTCAGAGGAAAATGGATGCCGAATTGGGAAGGACCATATGTGGTGAAGAAAGCTTCTCCAGAGGTGCACTGATTCTGACTGAAATGGATGGGAAAAGTTTACCCAATCCTGTGAACTCAGATTCAATTAAAAAGTATTTTGCTTAAAGAGGAGAAGAGGCCAAAGTGAAAACCCGCAAAGGGCGCTTTGAGTTTCTAAAAAAAAAGGGAGAGGCCAAGGCAAAAACTCGCAAAGGGCGCCTTGAGACCATAGGGGTTTTGAGTTGAAAACCCGAAAAGGGCGGCTCAAATTCTGAATAGACACGCAGTCATCTTGCTATACTTGAATCAACAAGAAATGAAGTATGTTTCAAATTGGGGCATCAACAAAGTACTTTGGGTCTTCTAAACACATGTTAAGCATAAAGCATTCTTCGTGGAGTTTGTATATAGAAGCCCAATCTACGATATCTAGGGCATCTGATCTTTGTCCTATTCATTTTACTATCTTTGGATTCTTTTTCTTCTCAAAGATATGTTCCCAGTAAATTTTCATTATTTTTGATAATTCATTTAACTCTCTTTGAGATCAATTTATTTGTTACCCATTATTCATAAACATGTTGCATTGAAATAATGATTAACGAATTAATAATTTCACAAAAGAAGTTCTACATATTACTTTAGAAATTTCTAGAGAAAATAAGGAACCAAAACAGGACCATTGTTTAGAATTTCCATGTGCATAGATTGGAAATATTTGAGAAAGAAGAGTCTGGATAGAGACTATTTCTCTGAATTTTTTGTCCAAATGATAATTGGACAAAATAATGAGTTGATGTGACGAAGGTAAGTGATGTCATCAGGTCATAACATTCGGGGAATGGTGTGACAAACTAAGTTGATGAAAAATTCGAGAACCCCGAATTGTGGTGGGTAGGTTGAATTTGAAATCCTATACCTTAAAATTGCAGATGGGACGGATTGAAAAAGTTCAATTCCTATCGTGGTAGGATGGTACAAGCCTTGTGTCCTCAAGTTTCAAGTGGAGGTGATTCTAAAATTACAGCGGGACAAGCTTGTTGAGCAGAACATGATTGATGTTTCGAGAGGAACAAAGATGAAGAACAAATGAGTAATGACACCTAGAGTAGGAATCATACTCATAACATTTTTCATATATCATAGCAAATTTCATTAGGAGCATTTGATTTATTCCGATCATTGCATTCTAATCCTTAAAGGAATCATTTTCATGACATGTCATAACACATGTAGCTAGAAGCATTTGATTCATTTTGATCATAACATCTTGGTCATGTGACACAAACATATGGAACCGAGTCTACAGGACATGTCCCTCAGTGGACGGTGTATCAATATTGGTGAATTTACAGATCTTATCTCCCTAAGCAGTAGTGGAGCAGATCAAATTTGGCGAATCTTATCTTCCCGAGGTAGCAGGGGAGAAGATTTTAGCCACCAGCCTTATCTCCCTGAGGTAGCAAGGGAGCAAGTTAAAGTTCGTAGTCCTATCTTCCTGAGGTAGCAAGAAAGCAGACTAAAGATTGCAGATTTTGTCTCCCTGAAGATGTAGTGGAGCAAATCGAAGACGAAAAATCTTATATCCCCGAGGTAGCAGAGGAGTAGATTTTAGCCACCAGCCTTATCTCCATAAGGTAACAAGGGAGCAGGCTGAAATTTGTAGTCTTATCTTCCTGAGGTAGCAAGGAAGAAGACTAAAGATTGTAGATTTTGTCTCCCTGAAGTTGCAGTGGAGCAAATCGAAGACGGTGAATCTTATCTTCCCGAGGTAGCAGGGAAGCAGATGTTAGCCACCAGCCTTATCTCCCTGAGGTAACAAGGGAGCAGGCTGAATATTATAGTCTTATCTCCCTGAAGTTGTAGCGGAGTAGACTGATGACAGAAGATCTCATCTTCCTGAAGTTGCAGGAAGCAGATCAAAGACACTTTCAGCCTTGTCTCCCTGAAGTTGCAGCAGAGTAAACTAAAGATAGCAGATCTTGTCTTCCTAAAGTTGTAGTGAAGCAGATCGAAGATAGAAGATCTGGCATTCTTGAAGTTACAAGAAGCAGATCGAAGACATCAGATCTTGTCCTCCTGAGTTTGCAGTGGAGCAGACTAAAAGATAGCGGATATTGCTTTCCTGAAGTTGCAGTGAAGTAGATTGAAGCCATCAGATTTATTGAAATCAAGATGAAGTTCCAATAACCGTTCAAGTTGCAGTGGAAAAGACGAGGACCAAGAAGTCGAGGCTCGGAAAAGACCGGGCAAAAGTGGACCTTCTATTGTCTTTGCTCTATTCTCATTTCACGACAATGAGCAAAGAGGGACAGCTGTAAGGGGCCCATTTTGCCCGGGCTTAAATAAAACAAACCAAAAAAAATAAAAAATAAAAAAAAATAATGTCCAGTTACAGTCCAAAACCAATTTACAGGCCCAAATTTACAATACCACCAAACCCAAAATTAACCCACTACCTGAACAGGCCCAAACTAATGCCCACAACCCAAATTACACCCGAGCCCAATTACCTAAACAGACCCTAAAACTAAAACCTAACCCAGACCCAATCTAAACCTAAGCCAAGTGGCCCAATTGGCTTGCGGACGCAGGAAACCCTAGGTTTCCACTGCGCCGCAAGTGCCCCAGCGAGTGCCCAGCCTTCGCGCCGCAAGTGCCCCAGCAACCCTTCGGTCACGCCACCACCATTCTCACCGCAGTTAGTGTGCCCCATCTCCGTCGCGAGATCCTCGTTATTATCCTGCATAAAAAAGGAAAACGCAGCAGTAAAAGGCAGAAGAGATGTATTTCCTTTTTATTTTCCAGGCTATAAAAGCCCGATGTAATCTGTAATTAAGAAGAAGAAAAACAACACACGATATATACATAAATACAGAGAGAGACATACAGGCAAACATACATTGAGATTATACAGAAATTAATAAAGAAACAGCAGTGGTGATTTTTTTTATTTCTATTTCGTTTATTCTTTTCTTTTTCTATCCTTTTTTTTTTACATATAAATACTGTTTTAAAAAATAAAAAGGGAATGAGTTTACCTTTTGTGGTATTGAAAAGCTGAGATTTTAGCCTCCGGCCACCGTCTGCGGTGGCGCGTGTGGCGCGTACGGCGCGTAGCCCAGGAGCCCGATGACGAACTCCGGACAGATGAGAGGAGGGCTTGAGAGGGTTTTCGATTTTTTTTTTAAAACGGGGTGCCAAATAAATTTTTGGTCTGAAAATTGACATATATAGCAGTTTAAAAATGACGTCGTTTTTGCTTAAACCAATAAGCATTAAAACGACGTCGTTTAGAAGACCAGGATCCGCGCATTGACCCGACCCAGGGAGGATCCGCGGGTTTTTATTAAAGGGTCTAATTGCTGAATAAACCCTTCCACATTTTTGTAAATTTATAATAGTACTTTTCCTTATTTTCAATTTTTAACAAAAACTTATCTTCTGTTCCAATTAAGTCCTCGGGCTACTTAAAGACCAATATCAGAACGGCGTCGTTTAGGAGACAAGACATAATTGCCTAATAAGTCCCTATGACGCGCGTTTTGATTTGATCCCTTTACATTTTTTTTAGATTTTATTATTTGTTTATTTTTAAAACCTTTTTTTTATTTTTATATTTTAACATTATATTAAATTGTTTTATCATATTAAAAATTCTATATTCTTTATTATTTATATATTAATTTATTAATAGTATAAAATTCATATATTTTTTATATGTATATATTAAACTATTATTTATTATTTTATTTGGTTTAATATTATTTTTATTACATATTATGATTTATATATTAATTATTATATTATACTTTTTAATTTTTATATTATATAGTATTATATTATATCATATATTATTTTTAAATTTTATTTTGTATAAAATCTATTTATATTATATAATATATTTTGTTTATATTGTTTATTACATATGTAATTTTTATGATTAGTGCATTATATATATGTTTTTATTTAAAATTATTATATACTATTTACTAATTACTTTTATTATATAATCATTTATATATGTATTAAATTATTAAATTATGTATTTGTTATAAGTACTCTTATTTTTTTACTTTAATTTTTTTTATATTGTTTATATATGTATATATAAAATCATTTTAAAAATCGTTATATTCTTTTATTTTTTTTATTCAATGTTAAAATATATCATTCCCTTTTCATTTGATTTTGTTATTTCGTGAAGATCTTAATTATCGCTACTTATTTTATATCCCATGTTTATTTATTTATGTTTCTTTAATCGTTTATTATTGATAACATAATTCTTTATTTATTTGTTCATATTATATTATTCTTTAAATATTTATTGTTAATAAAATTTGTAGTTATGTTGAATTGCTATTAAGTATGTATGTTGTGATATCTTACTCAAATCATTGTTTTATAAAAACATTTTTTTAAACACATTTTATTCAAATATTAAAACAACGATATATGATATTTGAGGACTTCAAGAGAAATTATACCCTAACTTACTAGGTTTTAATTTTTCTCGTGGAATTTAAAGTATCAAGTATCCTTTTTTTAAACTTACAAACTTCAACTCAAAACTTATTCTCGAGAATTCAAAACGTTATATCCTAACTTACTGGGTATGATGTTTGTGTCTCAAGATAAGAATTTTCTAAATGAAGGTGAGCCTAGTTTCGAAGCCATGAGAGGTTATATCCTAACTTACTGGGTATAACATTTTATTTCTTTGAGATAGTTAAGTCTTGGTTTTCTTTCTAATAAAAGGATCATATTTTAAAATTTTTCAAATTTTCAACATTAGGACATGATTTTATCGATTAGGTACCAATTTTTGGGCGTTATGAGGGTGCTAACCCTTCCTCATGCGTAACCGACTCCCGAACCCGTTTTCTTGTATTTCGTGGACCAAAATCAATGTTTTGAAAAAAAATGTTTTACAAGGTGATCCAATCACACCTAAGTAAAAAAAGATTGGTGGCGACTCCCATTTCCGTTTTTTTAAACCGCTACACATATAACGTATAACTTCCTCCTTTCATCAACCCAACCCATGCAGTCATAAAATCAATATGCTTTTATCATATAAAGTCAAACATTCACTGACCTGGTGATTTGCTTCACCCTTCTCGGGTTTCCAACATTAAACCGAGATATCGGTATTTATCACAACATATAAACTTATGAGCATACATTAATAATCGATCTAGACGGTGGGAAGTATTACACACGATATCGCTAAATCCAATATTCTTAGTCGATGTCCTTGGTATCCGGATCTATTATCCTCAATGTAAAGCCTTGCTCAAAAGCCGAAAAAACACACAAAGATTTAGCCCCTTCAACAATCGGCCAAGGTTAATAAATCCCAAATTACACGTTAAAACTAATAGATCCCTTACCTTGAAATCCCAGAAAGTAACACGATTCTATAACTTAGAGACCTATGCGATTGACTCCACTAAAGTTCCTTTCAGATTTCGGCACAAGTAGGCACCATGTAGTAATTCGGCAATCACAGGAGATGAGATCTAGGATTTTGGCTTTTAGGAAAATCTCGGAAAAGTATGAACAAGAGAAGGCTGATGTGTCTTTGGCTTTTAAAATACTTGAGTGAGGAGTTTCAGTTTACGACAGAAAAGAGAAGAAGAAAAGAAAACAAGGAAGAGACTTGAAGATTTTGGCTAGGAAGAAAAAGAATGGAAAGAGTTTTGGCTTTTGAATCAAAGTGAAGATGAGGGAATAGGCTTAGAGATTTTGGCTTTTTTGCAGAGAATGAAGAAGAAGATGGAACTTTAGGAGTTTTGGCTTTTACTCAGAGAAGAAGAGAAAAGAATGAGAGAAAACCCAAATGACGAAATTGAAGAGATATTCCCCTATTTATAGAAATTTGGCACTTACCTAACCCTGTAGATAAATCCTATCTTTTCTCTTTTATCTTAATCTACTAGCTCATCTAAAAGAGACTTAATTATCTCTAACTCCTCCTCCTTTATCAGCATATTATCCACATATTTTAATCATTAAAATCCCTAAATTTTAGCCTTTATCCGCTTATTATCCACATAAAATAAATTCCTAAATAATAGCCTTTATCTGCTTATTATCCACATATTTTAAACATTAAAACCCCTAAATTTTAGCCTTGTTGCCATCCACTCCACCTAATCCTAATGCCCAAAATTTAGCTAACTTAAATTAAAAGAATTGGGCTCCATAAAACTTAAATTTGGGCCCCTTACTCCCTTGTGTGGCGTCACCTCCTAAGATTGGGCCACAAGCCCACTTTGGTATTTTAAACATAGATACTACCTTTAAACCCTATAATGCCCAAATAGATAATTTTAATCAAGGCCTCTACCTAAGCCTGAGCCCAATTTGGACCCCTAACACTTAAATTAACACATTAAACATATCCACCCATTAAACGCATAGGCCCAAAAATTCAGGATGTTACAGTTCTACCCCCTTAAAGAAATTTCGTCCTCAAAATTTCCAACTAACTATTAATCGTACTACCCAAGTCTCACCACTATGCTTTCGCTGCGCACTCTAATTCTAAAGTCAAAATAAACACTTAGTATACTATGGTAGGGTACGCACCGGTATTCACATCTAGAGTGTCCTCGTCCCCTTGTACTCATGCTATCGGTCCGCGTTTATCTGATTAAAAATTATATGAATTATCAATTCTTTTCACTGGTTAACCACGAACAATCTTATTAATAGCAGTTTTAAGGGTAGTTCTTTCGAATTCGGAATTACATCTACAAGTTTCAGTCTCAAGTTTGTCTCCTAGTTCCATATACACATACATGCAATCATCAATCATACAAATAGAACTTACATTCATCACCTAAGGGTATTTTCATCATTTCACTACCCAGGGGTATTTTCGTAATTTATCCTACAGGGGTATTTTCGTAATTTTCTGAAATAGGGTTCCTTGGTGATTTTGTGAAAGAAGGGTATTTTGGTAATTTTACAATCTAGGGCATTTCGGTAATTTTGTGATCTAGGGGTATTTTGATAATTTACAAACCAGGAATATTTTGATGTTTTTTTTTTCAAAACAGGGGCACTTTGGAAAATCTAGTTACTCTTGTAAACATAGGGTTTTTGGGTAAATTTTTCATAGTTCTGAACATTTTCAAATCAAGTGTATCTTTTTGGAAATGTACAAAACTTAGGGGTTTTTGGTCTGCCAAAATAGGGTGGTTGGTCCCTTTCGGGTTTTAATTATGGATTCAGCCCATGAACAAGTCCTTATAGCTAGGGTGAAGCAATACTCACGCACTGTAGGATTCAGTGAAGAGGAGGTGAGTCACTAGGACTGCTTAAATACCAGGCTCTTCAGGATCCAATCCTAGACATGCGTATGCCTGTTACCACACCCTAGTCTTGCGGCTCGTTCACGGGTTTGTTTAGTGAAGTTAAGTCTTATGAGATTTAAGGAGTTGTTCAGCTAAGCCTAGAGTCCATCAAGTTCTAATCTAGATAGTCTCACGCCCCATAAAGCCCATCAAGCCCACATATATTATATCACACAATGGTTCAGAATACTTACCTGGCGGACTTGGGCCGGAGACGCAGGTGTCATGCTGAGCTAATAGACCTGTATAAATATGCATGTTTCGAAAACCCAACTTTAGAAAACGTTTTGAGCCCAAAAAACCCCCAGAGCCGAGTTTTGAACCGGGCTCTGATACCAATTTGTAACACCCCAAACCCGGCCCAAACACCACGACCGGATCTGGTATGTCACTAAGAAAATTTTGGAAGAACATGTCGTATTTTCAGAAAAATATTTTTCTAAAGTTTATCTTCTTATTCGAGAGAAATTTAATAGTTGATAGTTTAAATAAAATATGCCTTTATAAATTAAAAACCCAAATTTAAATAGATACATTAGTTCAATAAGAATTTAAATAACTAAAAGTAATTAAAGCCCAAAATAAAACAAAACATAAACTAGTGGCCCATAGCCTTATTACAACGAGATTTAAAATCCATTAATTAAAAATATAAAGTATTAATTTGAGACTTTTTGTTGGATCCAGTTGGTCTTTTGCATGGCCACCTTGCGTTCCTCTCGGCCGGTCCAAGCACTAGGTATCACTGAAAGGTTAATTAATAGGGTGAGTCGCGAGACTCGATGTGCAACCCTCATGCACCACTAGATTTTGGCCTTAGGCCCATAAAACAGATTAATAATTCCATTTATAAAAAAATAACAAATAATATGCAAGGCCCAACCTATTTTCCTAGGTTTTCATCCGCTACACGCCCCGCACTCGACCATTCACACCATTGGGGATTTCTACAATCGACCCACACCGCTACACGCCAAGATGGCGATCATGTCGCTCATCAACATATTATGGCCGAAGCCCTTATAATGAGATCACGGCATTAGCCGCTACAACAAATAATGAGATCACGGTATAAACCGCTACACATATAACGTATAACTTCCTCCTTTCATCAACCCAACCCATGCAGTCATAAAATCAATATGCTTTTATCATATAAAGTCAAACATTCACTGACCTGGTGATTTGCTTCACCCTTCTCGGGTTTCCAACATTAAACCGAGATATCGGTATTTATCACAACATATAAACTTATGAGCATACATTAATAATCAGATCTAGACGGTGGGGAAGTATTACACACCTGATATCACAAAATCCAATATTCTTAGTCGATGTCCTTGCTATCCGGATCTATTATCATCAATGTAAAGCCTTGCTCAAAAGCCGGAAAAACACACAAAGATTTAGCCCCTTCAACAATCGGCCAAGGTTAATAAATCCCAAATTACACGTCAAAACTAATAGATCCCTTACCTTGAAATCCCGAAAGTAACACGATTCTATAACTTAGAGATCTATGCGATTGACTCCACTAAAGTTCCTTGATTTAAAGCACAAGTAGGCACCACACAGTAATTCGGCAATCACAGGAGATGAGATCTAGGGATTTTGGCTTTAGGAAAATCCGGAAAAGTATGAACAAGAGAAGGCTGATGTGTCTTTGGCTTTTAAAATACTTGAGTGAGGAGTTTGGTTTGACAGAAAAGAGAAGAAGAAAAGAAAACAAGGAAGAGACTTGAAGATTTTGGCTAGGAAGAAAAAGAATGGAAAGAGTTTGGCTTTTGAATCAAAGTGAAGATGAGGGAATAGGCTTAGAGATTTTTGGCTTTTTGCAGAGAATGAAGAAGAAGATGGAACTTTAGGAGTTTTGGCTTTTACTCGTAAAAGAAGAGAAAAGAATGAGAGAAAAACCCAAATGACGAACTTGAAGAGATATTCCTCTATTTATAGAAATTTTGGCACTTACCTAACCTTGTAGATAAATCCTATCTTTTCTCCTTTATCTTAATCTACTAGCTCATCTAAAAGAGACTTAATTATCTCTAACTCCTCCTCCTTTATCAGCATATTATCCACATATTTTAATCATTAAAATCCCTAAATTTTAGCCTTTATCTGCTTATTATCCACATAAAATAAATTCCTAAATAATAGCCTTTATCTGCTTATTATCCACATATTTTAAACATTAAAACCCCTAAATTTTAGCCTTGTTGCCATCCACTCCACCTAATCCTAATGCCCAAAATTTAGCTAACTTAAATTAAAAGAATTGGGCTCCATAAAACTTAAATTTGGGCCCCTTACTCCCTTGTGTGGCGTCACCTCCTAAGATTGGATCACAAGCCCACTTTGGTATTTTAAACATAGATACTACCTTTTAAACCCTATAATGCCCAAACAGATAATTTTAATCAAGGCCTCTACCTAAGCCTGAGCCCAATTTGGACCCCTAACACTTAAATTAACACATTAAACATATCCACCCATTAAACGCATAGGCCCAAAAATTCAGGATGTTACCACTCCCAATTGATTTCTTAGGATATTATCATGAGTTATTTTATTTCTTTTGGTTATACTGTATCTTGGATGTTTTTATTTTTAAGCATGAACTAATTTTCTAAATACCTAGGGGATATGAACCCTATGATGGATTCTATCGTTTGATTTTTATTTTATACAATAAATACTTAGTTTCTTGTTCTCAATTAGGTGTGTTTAATTTTTGGTTTGATATTTCTAGATTATTTATCCATGTTTTTCTTGTTCTCAATTAGGTGTGTTTAATTTTTGGTTTGATATTTCTAGATTATTTATCCATGTTTGATGTGTTCAAATTAGAGGAGGAATAGACATTGTTTAAGAGTAGATCTTGCGTAATTGAGTGGAGTTACATGCAATCCTAGAAATAGGGCGACATATATCTACCGAGTTAGAGTCAAATCTAATAGGGGAATCCATAGCACAAGTTAATGTGATAATATGGGTTTTAATTAGAAAGAAATTCTAATTAATCAACCTAGAGTCAGTTACTCTTATTCTTAAAAGAGATAGTAGTATAATTTAGGGATTTCTATGGATCAAGTTACTAAGAAAAAGAAATTACGTAATTTAGATTGATAGTGACAGATGGAATCTAGATGAATTCTTTCCTAGGTATTGTTTCACTTCTTGGTTATTATTCGATTATTTTCCTAATTTGTTTTTTTTTTTTGTGTTCGTTAGCAATTAAATTAGGTAATTTTAGTTTTAATCAATAACTCGAATTTATCAGTTAAATAATAAAAAGACGGTAATTACTAGTATTTTTAGTCTTCGTGGAAACAATATTTTTGTTCACTGTAGCTATACTACTAATTCATAGGTGCACTTGCCATAGTAAAATTTTTAGTCAGTTTCGCGACGCATCAAATTTTTGGTGCCGTTGCCAGGACTAGAATATTAGGAAAACTTTATTTCTATTAAGTTAGTCATTTTTATTTTTATTTTTTATTTTTTTGTTTTAATTTAATTGTTACATTTTAATTTTTCTCTTATTTGATTCTTACAGGTTCTTTTGGTTTATGACTAGACGCAACCTGTCAAAACCAATAATTTTTTATAGTGAAGTTGAAAAGACTGCTCATAAAAATCGTAGAAAAGTTAGAGAAACTTCCGAAATTCTAAAAATATAAAAATTATAAGAAAAAGGCTAAATTCGACATACCAATTATGCTTCAAAAGTATCAAAATCCTAGGCCGTTCGTCCCCCTTTCTTCTTCTTTGTTTCGAAATATTAATGGTGTTTAAGAGAAAATACTCTCTTTCCTCCAACTCATGTTTTATAAATCTTAACTTAGTTTATGCTTTATTATATTATTAGTTTTTAAGTTAAAATTTTATAACATTTTATACATATAATAGTTTACCAACCGGTCATTATAACTCTAAGGGGTATAATTATTATATAAGCCCCGTTACTTAAATTCTAATTAAAGGTTTCTTATTAATTGAATTTTTGATAAATTTAAGAATCTAGTCCTTGAACCGTAATTAAACTCTAATTCGGAGAAATTACCTGATCGAAATCCAATTCACTTCATATATCACTCCGTAAATATTTAATAAAAATATTTTCGAGTTCGATTTACATAAATGAAGTTTCAAAACCATATTTTCCAACACCACTAACTTTCGGATCATTACAAAATCCATCCCTTATATACGTAGTATTCCAATTTCAGTCATGATATGTGATCTTCATTTTGGTATAAAGGACACACCTAGAGCCTTGGTATATCGTGGGTTAGAAGAGATTGAAGTAGGTTAGATCAACACGAAATTGAAAATTTGAAAATATTTAAAATTGATACTTTTAAGTGTTTAAAATGTATTATATTAATATTTCGATAGATTTTTACTAAAATTTTAGAATTTCATTATATATTTTATTTAATTTTAAAAAAATATTGAAGGCTTTATTTCAAACAATGAATTGATTAAAATACTTTTAGTATTGAAAAAGATAGTTGTATAACTGAAGTTGGATATATTTTAGGACGTGAGTGATTTTGATAAGTCCAAGTTTGTTGATTAATTGGACGAAATCATTAAGTGAATTTACATTACATATATGTTAGATTGGCTAGATTAAAAGAAATTTTGGTTTATCTGGATTTTAGGTTATTGAAGTAAACTTTAACTAGATTTCGAGTTTGCTATTAGATGGAAGTTGAAAGATAAGTGATTTTTCGTATCTCTAGTTATTTCATCAACGTACGAGCATGAATACATATGTTTCAATATATTTGTAGATTTTGCCTAAAAGAACTAGCTTAATTACTTGAACTTGTATTTAGGTTTTCAATGGGAATATATTGAATCTAGCTATGATTGTGAGAAATATTTGTGATAACTATGGTTCGAAAATTTTATATGTGAATTATGTATGAATGATTATTGGTTTTGAACTTGACTCAGCTACATTCTAGACCTTACCATTGGAGATGAATACATGGTATATATCCTTGCGTTGGAGTAAACATCTCTAAGGTTTATTTATGAATATGGACCTTGCCATTAGGGTTAAAGTATAGCTCAATGTTTCTTTATTTTGGCAAAGCTCTAGACCCCACCATCGAGATTAATACAGTAGTATACATATAAGCATGTTTTATTAATATGAATCTTGCCACTAAGGTGAAAGTGGTTGTAATCCAACGAATATAAAATTTAATATTTTTCATATTTTTATGTGACCATGTAATGAATATATATATGAGTTTGGCTACATTTTGGACCTTTCCATTGAGTATGAATACAATGGTAGTGCATGCTTTTAAGTTATGAACATGATCAATTTTATTCGGGTTGTGCATACTTCAAGTTGGGAACATGAACAGTGTCTAAGAAGTACTCGTAATTGGACCCAATCTGAGAGAGAACCAAAATCCCTCATGTAATGAGGTGGGGTGGCAAAACCCTAGTATCATTAACTATGGTTTTCGCCCCCTATATCCTAGATAAACCAGGATATTGTTTTTCTAGTGGAAATAAATTTCTACAACTTTACAAGGGTTCTACCTTTTCTTCCTATAAATAGATGGCATCGATAGAGCTATTTAGACAACTTTTGAGATATTGTTATCCTGCCGAAAAATAAAGAGAATTTATTCGCAACTTATAAATATATTTTTCAAAATAAATATTTTACATGTTTCTAATATAGAAGAAAGAATTTTTGTTTTCACCCCAAAAGGAATTTTTTTTCTAGTTCTATATTTTGATTCAATAGGTTTGACCCCACACTCGAAGCAGTTCGTGGTACCAGAATAGCGGAGAAGATCGTTTGGTTGAAAACCAAAAAACATCACAGATCTGCTTATCCAAAAACACAGGTACGATTTTGGTATAAGGTTTATTGCTATAAATATCACAAACCATGTTAGTTTTTAAAAGTTTTATTTTTCACTATGCAAGAAAACCGTTTTTCAAACCCTTTTTTTCCAACACTGACTTCTTGCTGCAACTGGCTCATTTCCTTCTATATTCGTGTGGTTACCCCTTCCCTAGACATGGAGATCGCAAGGCTCTGGTACCTTTAATGCGTGATATTTAGTGAACGAGAAAATTGATAAAGATGAGATAAGAAAGAAACAAAGAGTTAAGAGGAAAAAGAGAGAAAAATTAACAATCATTCCATAATTGTCCCTTTACACCCTTTCCACTAGAAATAGGAGTGCATAACGACCAAGGGGTTGGTTGCCACAAGCTATTATTGATAGCTGTAACCTTCCTTCAAACCGCATCGTTTCAATTAACTAACAATGCTGCCTAAAGCGTAGCTTTTTTAGTTACTCTATAACATGAGCAAACCGCATTGTTTCACTTAAGTCCTACTAACCAAAACGGTGCGCAACACCAAAGGTCATTAAAAGAAAAATAAAACAAAAAATAAGAGAAACTGTTTCATGCTATAACAAAAAGTTCCTATAATTTCCAAAAAAATTCTTTAAAAAATCATAAAATTTTCTAAAAAACGTAAATTTCCATTTTTTTTAAAATTTGCATAGTTATACTTTTTAAAATATTTTTTTATATTTTACAAAAATATATTATTGTTATGAATATTTTTTTTTGTGAGAAAGTAGAATAAATAAACTAATTACACAAACTAGGCCAACCCTTCCAACAGGGAGGTCTGAAACAAACGTAAATCAAAAGTTCTATGTTGGACCAATTTGACCAAATGATCAGCTTCATAATTTTCCTATCGAGAAATGTGTCTAATGCTCCATTGTTTGAACCACGACATGTCTGATGATTTCTTTGGACCAAAGCCGAATTGGACCTTTCAAAAGACCTCTCCTGAATAGCTATAACTACTTCAAGACAATCAAATTGAATTAATGCACTATCATAACTCCATTCAATTAGAAGAGACAGTCCTTCCAGAATACCCCACGCCTCAGTGTAAAAAATATAATAGTTCCTCAAATATTTATTAAATCCAAAAATCCAAACTGCACCTCGATCTCGCACTATTCCTCCTACCGCCGCGAAATCAGCTTCCTTCAAGACAGAACCATCTGTACTCAAAACGACCCAATAATTAGTTAAAAATGAAGATTGCATCTTACCTCGTGAGTCGTTTGCCTTGCCTCTGTTAGATTTGACATATTGTCTTGCCCAACTATACGACACCTTGATAGTTTCGCATGACCATGTGAAGTACCCTGAAAACTGAAAATATTATGATTCTTTCACAAATAAAAAGCGATAATCCCAAACATACATGCCAGTCAACATCAACTAAAGTCCAACCATGCTGATTTTGCAAATTTAGGACAAGCCGTTCATGTAAATTTTCTGCATAAAACCTAGAAAACCATTCAACCAGAATTAATTGGTCCCAAACATTTTTCGCAACAGTACAATCCCTAATCGCATAAAGCACGTCTGCTGAACTATGACCATAAACCCCACATACTAGATTAATCCCTATTCCCCTCCGGACTAGTTATTCCTTGGTAAACAGACATTATTTGAGTGCAAGACAAAGAAATAGTCTAACCCTTTGGGGTCCTTGGAATTTCCAAGGGATGCTCCACATCGACTCTTTCGGATTCCAAGATCCTTCTTGCAGCTTCTCAAAAGCATTTTTAAAGGAAAAACAACCTGTCGAGGTACCTCCATAAATGATTCTATCAACCTCTACTATTGGGTGGGGCAGGGGAATCCCCACAATCTTTTGAATCACCTTCTCTGAGAGCCATAGACAGAAGATGTCTAGGTTCCATTCGCCATCCTCAGTTACCACAACACTTAAATGTAACACCCCATACCCGAGTCCGAGGCTAAGACCGGATACGAGACATTACTATGATTGAACTTTCTTAAACATGTACTTACGGGCTATAAAATTTCGTTCCGAATTAAAAACTTCTCTTTCTTAGTCAAATAAGACATTTCATGGGCCTACGAGGCCTCAAACTTACGTTTCGAAACTTTCGAAACTCATCTGGAAACTTTCTCTCGAAACAGGGGTCACACGTCCGTGTGACTTGGGACACGCCCGTGCACCCCTAAAACATGCCCGTGTCTTTAACCGTGGAGGAAGCTGGCAAATTACACACGGCCTGACCACGCCCGTGGCCCTGGCCCGTGTGCCAAACCTTGGTATTCTGACTTATTCATACGGTCTGTACACACGCCCGTGTGCGTCAGCTGTGTGACAATTGAATTTCTAAGTGTCAAGTGCAGACTTCACACGGCCTTGGCACACGCCCATGTGCCAGCCGTGTGTATCACACGGCCTGAACAAACGGCCGTGTGACCAGCCCGTGGTCTAATCTGACTTAAGATACTAAGGTGCAGGAGACACACGGCCTAGACACACGCTCGTGTGTCTATCCGTGTGGGCACTTAGAGGCTATCTTACCAAGCCTTTTTCCACTCTCGTTTGCATACATTCATATACTACTTCAAAACATTCTCAATTCATCAATTAAAACACGTGAATTAACATATTTAATCATTAAAGAGATAAAGTCTTTATCCCATACACTAGGGAGAACTACTCCCAATACAAATACAGCCAACTTAAGCCATCATCTATGGTCATACACAACCAACTCTAGATTCTATTACGCCAATACAATTTGGCTACATTGGTTAGAACTTAATCAACTTTAAAAGAATCCCTATACATGCCATGACTCATAAGGACTTGATACCTCATGCCAAGTGTCTGCTCGATAGTGTGAAAACATCTCTGGCGGCCTCCAACCCGAGCTAGTTAAAATAACCTATAAAGGATGAGAAAAGTAAAGGAGTAAGCAATAATGCTTAGTAACCTCATCTGTATAACATGTCAAATATTGATATT
The DNA here is from genome assembly GCA_025698515.1 of Gossypium sturtianum. Taxonomy (NCBI): domain Eukaryota; kingdom Viridiplantae; phylum Streptophyta; class Magnoliopsida; order Malvales; family Malvaceae; genus Gossypium; species Gossypium sturtianum. The sequence goes on from CM046955.1 coordinate 112,754,409, forward strand.
CTTTGAATATACAAAATTACAAAGTATCATACTGAGTTTTTCTCATTAACTCATGGTTACTTACTCAATCATTCTTGAATCTTACTCATTCTATCTCTTACCACATTTCTACCATGCCACAAGCTGATTCGCTCGTTTAATTAGCATACATTCCTGCACTGATCATCACAAGATCATACAAAACAACACATCAAGCATTTTCAATAAGTCGCTCATACTACTAATCTCTCGGTGGTTACGCACTTAGCCCACCATTGAATCTCTTATACGGTGGTATTGCACACAGCCTACCAATCATTTATACCTATGGTGATTTCGCACTTAGCTCACCAATCATTTATAAGCGATGGTATCACACACAACCCAGCGATTACTAATCAATCAGGTGGTAACGCACATAGACCACCGATCATTTATAAGCGATGGTATCGCACACAGCCCACCGATTACTAATCAATCAGGTGGTAACGCACACAGCCCACCAATAAATAATATAGTTGATGGTATCGCACACAGCCCATCACTAACCATTAATAAGGTGATATCGCACATAGCTCACCGTTATTTACATTCATGGATAATAATCCACAAGTATATCTCTATTTCAAATGTTCATTCGAGAACATCCTCACATGCTTCTATTCTTACTTAACTTTCTACGGTACTCGTTATCATTCACACAGTACATCAATAAATCTGTCTCATGCAACTAAGGTGCACCAACTACACATACCCCACTAGGGGTTCATCATATATTGAATTCATCTTAATTCAGTTCTATACATACTTGTGCTACTCATGGTACAACCACATACATTCAACATACACATTGAATCATTTGAATTGTTAAATAACTCTTTTGAGTCTCATGTACATAGTTCTCACTATCATCATACCCCAATTGGGTCTTACATACACTAACATATCGATGCCACGTCCCTGGCATGGTCTTATACGAATTCTTACACCAAGGCCATATTCAAATATGGTCTTATTCGAGACTTTAACCATTGTCCTATCGTGCTATACACCTTTCCCATTTCTCTAAATTTAATTCCATTGACATCTCATCAAGAGAAATTTCATACATTCATATAGTAATATACATTCCATACAACATTGGAATACTAAATCAGCTCATACGTAATTGCAACATTCGCACATGAACTTACCTCGATGTCGAAAGAGGCGAAAAGGACTTTTTGCCCACATTTCTCTTTTCATCCGTTCTAGGTCCGAAACTAATTTTCTTTGATCTAGAACAATGAAATTTACTAATTTAATCACTTATAAATCATGATATACCATAATCTAAACTTTAGGTAAAAATACTATTTTGCCCCTACACTTTGGCAAAATTACTATTTTGCCCCTAGGCTCGTAAATAAATTTTCATCACATTTTCTTGTTAAACAAGCCTAGCTGAACATTTAATCCTCTTACAACTATTTTCAATTCCATCAATTTCATGCTTAAAAGAACAAATTACAACTTTTGCATTTTAGTCCCAATTAGGTGTTTTCATGACAACACCTTTCACAAAAGTTGTTTCTCATCATCCTATCATTCATTTTCTTCCATAAAAACTCATCAAACAACATGAACTCTATCATGGCAAGTCCCTAGACTTTCAACCATATTGCAAACTAGTCCCCTCTTTAGAAAGCTTAAGCTTTAGGGACTCCAAAAGTACAATTTTCTTCAAGAAATACCATCAAAATCACTTACTTGAGTGGAGAATTGTTTGCTGAAATTTTAAGCTTCAAAAACCCCTCCCATGGCTTCTATTTTCAGTGGAGGAAGAGAAGAAATAAAAAAGATGATAGCTTGGCTTATTTCATCTTATTTTATTTCTTTTTAGTCACCTAACATGACCACATTTAATATTCTTGTCCCCTTTAACTTCTTGACCGGCCAGGACACTTAAACAAGGTCAAATTGCACATTTGGTACCCCCAATTTATAAACCATAGCTATTTGGTGCCTCTAGCAAATAAAATAGAACTTTCGCACTTTATGCGATTTAGTCCTTTTTCACAATTTAGCTAGAAATCGCTAAAATGAAGGCACCAAAATTTTCATGCATCCTCATAAACATGTTATAACACATAACATAACATGAAAATAATTTTCTCTACCCTCGAATTATTGATTCCGAGATCACTGTTCCGACTAGCCCCTAAATTGGGCTGTTACAATTCTCCCCCCTTAGGGATTTTTGTCCCCGGAAATCTTATCAAGAGGATTTGCTACCAATATTCTTAAAATGTTTCCATCTACTCTTCAAAATCGCGAATCCACTTATCCTCAAGTTTCTCTTACCAATAACTCTTAAGCTGTGATACACAAGGTCGAAACGTAACTTGAGACCTAGGTTATTCTTCCTTTAGGCATATACTCTGTAATCTACCAATTTGGAACTCTGCACATGTCCAAATGATCATTTGAATCTTTACTGGTTGATTTACTAAAATTCGAATGACATTTCCCTTTCTTGGAAATTTTGTCACATCAAATTTGAAATCTATAAGGTTTTACCTCACTCTCTCATTAAAGCATTTATCGACTGTAGTAGTCTTGTCTTGTGTGCTTTGGAAAATCAGCTTTTAGTGGTCAACTACTTTTGACCATAACTCGATCATATTGTGAAATGTACTCTATTGTCAAAACATTTATGCCCATAACTGCATTTCCTTACTTTTGCATTAGTAGATATGCTACTACTAAATCTCATACCAAAAACTCTTGTATAAGTTCTGGATTCAACATCATTCACTTTCTATCTCGAGGAAGCATCAACAATAGAAATCTTATACAACCTGTATTTGCCATCTCAAATAAACTCATTCGGAGCTTATTTAAAATACCATTTACTATATCTCTTCGACCCCTTTTGTTCTAAAAGAAAACTCGCTCTAGTCATTAACCTTCTTTGAAACTAAGATGTTACCAACTAGGGTCAACCGAATAACTAACTCGCATTGCTTAACATGGATCTTTTCATAACATCTAACTCATTACACATACACAAAGGTGATTGCCTCTGGATCACCAATCTAGTAACTCTTTTCTCGATTTGATGAACTCTCAGTACTAGAACTTTCAAATAAACAGTTCTTTCTATAGCTTTCAACTTAACTATCACGATTTGAACATTTCGATAAGTATACCCTTGTATTATGCTCCCTACTCACGTATACACAGAATTTGAATCATATCTCAATACAATAATCTACTCTTTTCTCCATCACGAGAACATATTTTAAGCACACTCTCATCCGAGTTTCTATTGTTATGCTAATCTAAAACCTTTACTATCGTCATATCTCATGATAGCAGGGACATCTCGATCGAATTCATTAACTCTATCCATCTTATTCGAAAACTCATAATACGACGTGAAACTTGTGATTTCATTTCTTATACTAGATTCATCACCAACTTCCTCCTCAAAGTATCCAGTTAAGGTTACGACGAGATAGAGGAATGTCGTTTTCGATTAACTAAATCGACAATCGTTTAGTCTACTTTTTCCGTCAGTTAACATTCTCACACAATCACAATTTCATGAAAAGAACGACCACATCATCCCTGAAGGGAAACATGTATTAGTACATAATACTAAAGGAGATCATTATAATCCCCTCCAAGGCATTAACTAACCATAGGCTTCTAGCCAACTTACTCATACTTGCCCTTATATAACATGTTCCGTGTCATATATCGTAATCGTCTCTTCATGATTCATTCACGAGTACATGTTTTCACTCTTTCACATAACTTTAGTACCATTCTTATTTCTACCTCTAGACTCATCTATCTATCCCATTGATCACTAAGGATAATCAAATACACATATTCATCGTCATTCATGTAGGTACGAAACCAATGCCACATTCCCGAGGTGGTCTTACATAGAGTCACCTCTAAATGCCAATGCCAGATCCCAGATAAGATCTTATATAGACTTCAACATCAAGCACCAATGCCATATTCTGAATATGGCCTTACACGATTCTCATATTCATTACCGAAGCCATATCCCAAAAATGGTCTCATGCGGGATCTCAATTAAGTGCCGAGGCCATGTTTCATACATGGTCTTATTCGGGACCTCATCTATATCATATCTCAACGATAGCCTCTTCATGATAGTCCTCTAGGACTTCAACCTCATGTTCAGCAACAATTACTCTATTTAGTAGAGTATCATGCATCAGTGTGATGCAAAGCATTCTTAATTATACTAGCATAATTATTGCATTAATCAATTGCAATCTTACTCAACTTAACTCTCATAACATCTCATCATAATTCAACGGTGGTAAGGGGGTGAGATTATAGAGTCCCTTAGCCTAACTCTTACATGCCTACATACATATGATTTAATATTCATCATCAATGAAACATCATCATAGTCACACAACTCGCCCCAAGTGAGAGTTCACGTTTATCATGCTACAATCGTTTCTATTACTCATACTTTCAAACGGTAATTTCACTTACCCAAGTTTCACATTAATATCTACTTTCTCTTACTATTGCTTATTAATCTAGAGAATGTCTTACGGGTTTGAGTACGTCGTTTACTTGATTGCCATAGTCCAACTATGGTCTTACTCGTATCACAACATCATAGCCCCGCTATTACTTTACATGTCGTCATGATACCATAGCCTCGCTATGGTCTTACACGAAATCTCATATCAACACCAATGCCATATCACAGATATGGTCTTACATGGAAACTCATATCGATGCCGATGCCATATCCCAGATATGGTCTTACACGAAATCTTATATCGATATCGACGCCATATCCCAGATATGGTCTTACACGATCTCTGTCCCAGACGTGGTCTCACACGGGATTACTATTTGATGCTGATGCCATATCCCAGATATGGTCTTATACGGAATCTCACAACAAATATCGAGGCCATATCCCAGATATGGTCTTATCCGATTAACTTATTCAATACCGAAGCCATATCCCTGATATGGTCTTATACGATCTCTGTCCCAGACGTGGTCTCACACGGGATTACTATTTGATACTGATGCCATATCCCATATATGGTCTTATACGGGATCTCACAACAAATATCGAGGCCATATCCCAGATATGGTCTTATCCGATTAACTTATTCAATACCGAAGCCATATCCCTGATATGGTCTTATACGGGATCATGTATTGATGCCAATGCCATGCCCTAGACGTGGTCTTATATGGGATCACATATACCGCCATGGTCCAACCATGGTCTTATTCATCATTTTATCATTGAATGACCATACTCATCTCATGCATTCTACTTAATCAAACTTTTCAGTTTTACTCTCACACTATAATATGAGTGACTTTGTAATAGGGTCATAAGACGAAACATTATACATTCTCTACTTTAACAGTCACACATGAGATTTAACCATGCGGACATATTTATCATACACAATGGCATCACAAATCTCAAATGCTTACTTACTCTTACTGCTTCTCACATACATCATGGTACTTACTAGTCTCATGTTTATAAGGTGAACAAGGTACCTGTAACACTTGATCACATAGATCAATATACTTTACTATAACAAGCATAATCTCAACATCATCATTCATAACATGAATTATACTTGTTAGTCAGCCTTCACTAGCATGACATAATATCAACTTTACTACTAACTTTCTTGCTATCTCATTTAAGCTTTACTCTTTTGCCCGATGAATTACTATGCATGACTGAGGATACTGAATCTCATTTCACATGTATCTTGATGCCAATGCTATATCCTTGATATAGTCTTTCATGGGATCTCTTACTTGGCATCGATGCCATGTCTTGACATGGACTTACACGCAACCTTGCTTGTAGGTTCCCTTGGGAACTTACCATTGCCATGTCTTGACATGGTCTTATTGGTAACTTTACTCATGAACTGGTCAATGCCGAGCCTTGGCTTGGACTTACATGAAATCTTCCTTGTTACTCACCAATGCCATGCCTTGGCTTGGACTTACATGGGATCTCTATCTCTTGATAGCTTTTCAATGCCAAGACTTGTCTTGGACTTACATGACATCTTTCCTTGGAGACTCGCCAATGCCATGCCTTGGCTTGGGCTTATATGGGTCTTCGTCTCATAGTAACTCTTCAATGCCAAGACTTGTCTTGGTCTTACATGATAACTTGCTTGATTGCCGATGCCATGTCTTGACATGGTCTTATACGGACTTTCTTGTCTCATGTGGCAGATTGAGTATCCTAAGTAATTCATTTTCAATCGGGACTTTCATATACATGCTCTTAGTAACTTCTTTGTTTAATTAATCATTAAACATTTTCATGGAAATAATGTGCATATAACAACATCACAAGCAATTCAATGAAATCTTCATTAAGCTTGAAAATCTTACAAACTTACTGAAATTAGCTCGGTTGGGAATCATCACTGTCTTAACAAAACAATTTCGTTAGAGCCGGGAGTCACCACACTATCACGGTCCACATACGGCATGTATAGCTAGACTCTTACTCACGCTAGGTTAGTCCTAGTACCGACTAAACCATAGCTCTGATACAACTAAATGTAACAGCCCATACCCGAGTTCGAGGCTAAGACGGGATACGAGACATTACTATGCTTGAACATTCTTAAACATGTACTTATGGGCTATAAAATTTCGTTCTGAATTAAAAACTTCTCTTTCTTAGTCAAATCAGACATTCCATGGGCCTACGAGGCCTCAGACTTACATTCTGAAACTTTTGGAACTCATCTGGAAACTTTCTCTCGAAACATGGGTCACACGTCCGTATGACTTGGGACACGCCCGTGCACCCCTAAAACATGCCCGTGTCTTTCACCCGTGGAGGATGCTGGCAAATTACACACAGCCTGGACACACCTATGGCCCTGGCCCGTGTGCCAAACCTTGGCATTCTGACTTATTCACACGGTCTGTACACACACCCGTGTGCGTCAGCCGTGTGACAATTGAATTTCTAAGTGTCAAGTGAAGACTTCACACGGCCTTGGCACGCACCCATGTGCCAACCGTATGTATCACATGGCCTGAACAAACGGCCGTGTGACCAGCCCGTGGTCTAATCTGACTTAAGATACTAAGGTGCAGGAGACACACGGCCTAGACACATGCCCGTGTGTCTATCCGTGTGGGAACTTAGAGGTTATCTTACCAAGCTTTTTTCCACTCCCGTTTGCATACATTCATATACTACTTCAAAACATTCTCAATTCATCAATTAAAACACGTGAATTAACACATTTAATCATTAAAGAGATAAAGTCTTTATCCCATACACTAGGGAGAACTACTCCCAATACAAATACAGCAAATTTAAGCCATCATCTATGGTCATACACAACCAACTCTAGATTCTCTTAGGCCAATACAATTTGGCTACATCGGTTAGAACTTAATCAACTTTAAAAGAATCCCTATACATGCCATGACTCATAAGGACTTGATACCTCATGCCAAGTGTCTGCTAGATAGTGTGAAAACATCTCTGGCGGCCTCCAACCCGAGCTAGTTAAAATAACCTATAAAGGATGAGAAAAGTAAAGGAGTAAGCAATAATGCTTAGTAAGCTCATTTGCATAACGTGTCAAATATTGATATTCTTTGAATATACAACATTACAAAGTATCATACTGAGTTTGTCTCATTAACTCATGGTTACTTACTCAATCATTCTTGAATCTTACTCATTCTATCTCTTACCACATTTCTACCATGCCACAAGCTGATTCGCTCGTTTAATTAGCATACATTCCTGCACTAATCATCACAAGATCATACAAAACAACACAACAAGCATTTTCAATAAGTCGCTCATACTACTAATCTCTCGGTGGTTACGCACTTAGCCCACCATTGAATCTCTTATAGGGTGGTATTGCACACAACCCACCAATCATTTATACCTATGGTGATTTCGCACTTAGCTCACCAATCATTTATAAGCGATGGTATCACACACAGCCCATCGATTACTAATCAATCAGATGGTAACGCACACAGCCCACCGATCATTTATAAGCGATGGTATCGCACATAGCCCACCATTACTAATCAATTAGGTGGTAACGCACACAACCCACCAATAAATAATATAGTTGATGGTATTGCACACAGCCCATCACTAACCATTAATAAGGTGATATCGCACATAGCTCACCGTTATTTACATTCATGGATAATAATCCACAAGTATATCTCTATTTCAATTGTTTATTTGAGAACATCCTCACATGCTTTTATTCTTACTTAACTTTCTATGGTACTCGTTATCATTCACACAGTACATCAATAAATCTGTCTCATGCAACTAAGGTGCACCAACTACACATACCCCACTAGGGGTTCATCATATATTGAATTCATCTCAATTCAGTTCTATACATACTTGTGCTACTCATGGTACAACCACATGCATTCAACATACACATTGAATCATTCGAATTGTTAAATAACTCTCTTGAGTCTCATGCACATAGTTCTCATTATCATCATACCCCAATTGGGTCTTACATACACTAACATATCGATGCCACGTCCCTGACATGGTCTTATATGAATTCTTACACCGAGGCCATATTCTAATATTGTAACAGTCCGAATTTGACCCTAATCAATACGGTTGTTTTGGGACCACGAATTCGAGTCTAAAAAATTTTTAAATATTATTTTCGGTGCTTATTATATGTGAATTAATGTGTGTGAAAGTTTCGTATGAAAATTTGATCGTTTGTGTGTTTAATTTAACAAAAGGACTTAATCGCATAAAGTGCAAAAGTTGCAAACTATAGTGAATAGTGCTAAAGTGATAATGGCTTTTTAATATGGGGTATCAAAAGGGCAAATAGCCCATTTTAAAGTTAGTGGACGGTAGAAAGACAAATAAACCATTGTTTATGTTTTATATTATTAATTAGAAAAGGTTAAAATTGTAAATTAGTAATAACATAATATAAGTTAATAATTAAACAAAACAAAAAGACCATTATCATCTTTTATTTCTTGGCCGAATGTGGAGGAAGAATAAGGGCTTGGTTTCTTTTGATTTTCGGCAATTATAGTCTCAAATTCAAGGTTAGTTTGATTTCGGTTCTTGATAATTTTTACGTTTTTGCAATCATTGCTTCGAATACTTCAAGACCCATGCTTGAATTTTTTATTTTGATGAATATTTTGAAATGTTCCATTTATGAGCTCATGAGTTTTATGATGATAGTTGATGAATTATGAAAGATATATGTTAGATTAATATGTTTTGTATTGAAATTTTTAGTGAAATTGAGTAATTAGGGCTAAATTGAGAAAATAAATTTTTGAGGGGTTAAAATGAAAAATAAATGAAAGAAATGGACTTGTATAGTCCCTATGAATATTCAGCCCTTGGTTTGTGTAATGAAATTTTGTGTATTTTGTGTTTTGTGCAAATAGGACTAAATTATAAAAATGTGAAATATTTGAGGCAAAATGGTAATTTGCCTAATTAGGTGTTTTTTGATTAAATTGAAATGAAATTTACTTGAATGAGCTTATTTTAAATATGTTTAGATCAAGAACAAAGAAAATCAGATTTGGATCGGGGAAAAACGAAAATTCACGAATAGTCGGTCTTCGTCGTCCGTCGATAGTCGAGGTAAGTCCTTAAGCAAATATATGTTGAAAATTATTTATGTAACTTAGTGAATGATGAAATTTAAATATTTTGAGGATATATATATAAGATAGCCGAATATGGATAAATATTTTAGCATGACGTGTTGTTAAATTTTAATTTAATTGATAAGTTCATGTGATATGAATTATGTATGGTTTGTATAATTCTAGTTAACTTGTAATGTGAATGAGATGGAAGTAATATTGTATTTACGGCTTCGAGCCTAGCAGGCCATGTTAGGTGATGTAATTCGGGCTTTGAGCCTAGCGGGCTTTGTCTTGGTGATTTGTATCGAGCTTATTGCCTAGCGGGCTAAATGCCGATGATCAAATTCAGACCTTGGGTCTAGCGGGCTTAGTGCTTAGGTGTGTAATTGAGCTTGATGCTCAGCGGGCTTAATGCCGGTGATGTATTATAAATAGAGAATTCATGAATCATGAACAAGGTGGAACGTAATTACTACAATAAACTAAATGCTCGGGTAAGTATAATTTTTTATAAATGCAAGGAATGAGGTAAGTTATTATCTTTCCTTTCGAATTAAATAAGTTGTGAAATGGTCAAAGTTTTCAGTAATGAATTTATATGATATGTGCAATTGATCTATTCATTTATGAGTATGAAATGTATATTGAAATATAAGCTTGGTAATATCTTTGAGATTCGGTCATTTGTAAAAATGTCAAAGGTGAGAGTTATCGGAGATGCTTATATTTGTGTATGACTAATTACATGTGATTAGGATATTTGTTATACTTATTAGTGATGGAATATGAGAATATCTAAGGCATTTAAGTGCTTTGGAGAGTTGTATGCCTTCGATAAGAAAATGATAGATGCTAAGTTAGAGAGATGGCAATTCGGCCATAATGGAATTTTTAGGTTATATTAATTGTATTTAATGTCATAGACAAATTTATATATATATGTATAAAATGTTCGAATGTTTAATTACTGAATTGTAATTGCTTAAGACTTACTAAGCTAGTAAGCTTACTCTATGTGTGTTCAATGTTCTGTTTTATAGATTTTGATCAAGCTAAGGGCTCGGGGAATCATCGTTGAAGTCACTTATGCTATCGACTTATTTTGGTACTCATAGAAGTTGAATTTTAAGCATAAGGCATGTATAGGCTAGCTTGATATTTTGAATGATACTTGTTAATGCTTATAGCCATGCAAAAATGGCTATCTCTATTGGGTTATATTTAATTCCCATACTTTTTTTTATAATGGCTTGTTTATAATGCTTTTGGATGTATAAAATTTGGTCATGGTTTAATCATGTATGATAAGTAGTCATGTGATATATATATATGTGTTAAGTGTTTAGTCATGTGTTTGGAAATGAGGAAAATGATGGATGTTCGACGAGTCATAGTATATAATATATTAGCTAAATAAAATTCCTATTATATATATATGTGGTGTATCTGGTATAAACTCGACATATTGATATGTTTTGCAATTTTTGAAATTGGTTTGAATGAAGTAGATATGATTGGAAGATGTACATTTCGGTTGGCTTAATTTAGTTTATTGGGATGACTAAGTGTGTGGATGATTGCCATGAGATCATTTGGTATGAATAACTTTCAAATGTATATTATAGAATATTATTCGGTTTAATCTAAGATGTTAATAATGGTTAGATGGTTAAGACAAGGCTAGTATGTATTAGTTAAGTATTAATTGGAATTTATGTGTATGCATTAACTTTAGTCATTTTATGGAATATGAAATATGTTATGTAATGCATATATGTGTTCGATTAAGCTTATGAGAGATATCTACATGTAACCAAATTGTTTGATGAATTAGTTGTTTAAGCTTAATTTCAAATTTGGTAAATGCGCATATCTATGATGTGTTGATATATATATGAAATTAGCTATATGTGAATTCTTGATTTGATTAAGTGTTTGACTCTATCTAGACTTAGTACAAGCTATGTAATGTACATGAAATATTATATGTATGTCTTTGTATAATCGGCCAAGTAAACGAGTGTGTGCATGATATTGTAATAAGCTTGTATGTTTCGACCATATGGGATAAGTTTTTAAACCACATGTTTTCGGTCTTATAAGTAAGTTGAAATAGGATGATTTATGGATCATGCTTATTTTAATTAATTAGATACGATTAGTTTGTTTGTATGAGCATTTCATAAAATAAAAAGATATGATAAATGAGGTTTATGCTATTTGCATTGTTGTGTGATATTATTGAAATGTACATTGCATGATTATTTTGTGTTCATTCGTGATCATATTGAATATGACTTAGTTTAGTTTATTAAGTATGTATTACGCATGGGACTGTCTATTTATAATTGAACCATTTTATAAGGATGTTTAACTAAAACATAAATTGATTGAATAAAAGTTTTTACTTATCTGGTAATACCGAACCCTAATCCGGCGATGGATACGGGTTAGGGGTGTTACATTTGATTGGTATCAGAGCTTACGGTTTAGTCGATTCTAGGACTACCGTAGCGCGTGTGAGTCTAGCTATACATGCCTTAATTTTATAATATGATAGTGTGGTGATTTCTGACATTCAAATTGTATTTATTATAATAAATGGATCCCGACAGAGCCGTAGCTGATGATGTAGAGAGCGTAGAGCCTAATCTCGCACATGGGTCAGTGCAGGTAGACTCTCGACCTATCTCGGGTAGCCATGAGGGGGAGGCCAAGCAAGCCTTCTACCAGTTGATGAATGAATGGTTTACCCAATTTATCTGGACTAATCTGGCTGTACAACAACCTCCACCCCCAAATAATCAAACTCTGATACCTTCAGCACCTCCGATGATAGATCCGATGAGATCTAGTAGGCCTCCTGTCGATAAAATCAGGAAATATGGGGCCAAGGAATTTAAAGCTAATGATGACGATGATGCGGAACGAGCTGAAATGTAGCTTGATAACACTATCCGGGTGCTTGATGAGCTGTCATGTACTCCAGATGAATGCTTGAAGTGTGCTATATCTTTACTACGGGACACTGCATATCACTGGTGGAATACACTAGTATCGGTGGTTCCGAAAGAAAAAGTAACTTGGGATTTCTTCGTAACGAGTTCGTATGAAATATATCGATCGAGATTCATTGATCGAAACAAAAGAATTTCTAGAATTGAAACAGGTAGAATGACCGTGACTGAGTATGAGCGGAAGTTCGTTAGATTGAGCCGATATGCCCGAGAGTGTGTGTCAACTGAAGCCATTATGTTCAAAAGGTTTGAAGACGGTCTGAATGAAGATATTAAGTTGCTAGTTGGCATACTCGAGATCAAAGAGTTCGTGGTACTTGTCGAACGAGCTTGCAAAGCTGAAGAGCTTGGGAAAGAGAAAAGAAAAGCCGAGTTTGAAGCTAGAGACATTCGAAAAAGATCATCGAGTAAGACCTTTCATTCTACACCAAAGAAGTTTAAAGATGACTCCAGTCGACATAAGGCTACTTCAGACTTCTCTAGACGAGATCGACCTCCTGTGGGTTCCCGAGCCACTTTAATGGCTAGTGTCGGTAATATTCAGCAGAGTCGGACTGAGTGCAAGCATTGTGGAAAATGGCATTCTGGGAGTTGTAGATTTTGTGATCAGTCCTGTTTAAAATGTGGATCGTTGGACCATTTTATTCGAGAGTGCCCGATGTTAGCCGAGCAAAATACGGTTCCGAATACAAGACCGAGCAATGCGTCAGCACGAGGCAGACCACCCAGACATTCGGGGAATGTAGGTGGCAGTCAGAGAGGAACAAAGGATACTGCAGTTCGATCAGAGGCTCGAGCACCTGCTAGGGCATATGCTATTCGCACTAGGGAGGATCTCGCTTCTCGGATGTTATACGGTACTTTCACACTTTATGATACTACTGTGATTGCATTGATTGATCCGGGTTTGACTCATTCTTATCTGTGTGAAACATTAGTATCCAGTAAGACTCTGCCTGTTGAGTCTGCTGATTTTGTAATTCGAGTATCAAACCCCTTGGGTCAGTGTGTTCTAGTCGACAAAGTGTGTAAAGGTTGTCCGTTGATGATTCGGGATTCATGCTTCCCAGCTGATTTAATGTTATTGCCTTTCGACGAGTTCGATATAATTTTGGGTATGGACTGGTTAACTTTGCACGACGCTGTTGTCAATTGCAAGAGAAAGACCATTGATTTGAGATGTCAGAGCGGTGAAATTATTCGGATCGAATCTAATGATCTGAATGGGTTACCAGCAGTAATATCTTCGATGCTAGCTCGGAAGTATATGAGAAAAGGGTATGAAGCTTACTTTGCTTATGTGTTTGATAGTAAAGTGACTGAAAAGCAGATTGAATCAGTACCAGTTGTGTGTGAATATACCGATGTGTTTCCTGAAGAACTACCGGGTTTACCACCTGTTCGAGAAATAGAATTTGGTATTGAATTAGTCTGCAGGGGCGACTACGATTTCGATAGCTCCGTATCGGATGGCACCTCTGAGAATTAAAAGAGTTAAGCGATAGGGGATTTGTACAGTGAGCTTCTCTCCTTGGAGTGCACGATCTTATTTGTGAAAAAGAAAGATGGGACTATGCGAATGTGTATTGATTATCGGCAGCTGAACATGGTGACTATAAAGAATAAATACCCGTTACCTCGGATTGATGATTTGTTTGATCAGTTGAAAGGGGCTTCAGTGTTTTCGAACATAGATTTGAGATCGGGTTATTATCAATTGAGAGTCAGAGATTCCAAAGTGCCAAAGACTGCCTTTCGAACGAGGTATGGACACTATGAGTTTTTGGTTATGCCTTTTGGACTCACTAATGCACCTGCTATCTTTATGGATTTGATGAATCGGATTTTTAGTCAGTATTTGGATCGGTTTGTGGTCGTGTTTATAGATGATATTCTGATCTACTCCAGAGATGAAACCGAGCATGCTGAACACCTGAGACTTGTGCTACAAACTTTGCGAGATAAACGATTTATGCGCAAAGTTTAGTAAGTGTGAATTCTGGTTAAATGAGGTCGATTTTTAGGTCACGTTGTTTTTTCTGCATCAGTATATCGGGTTGATCCGAATAAAATATCGGCTATACTCGATTGGAAACCCCCAAAGAATGTTTCCAAAATTTGAAGCTTTCTGGGACTTGCCGGATATTACAGAAGATTCGTGAAAGGTTTTTCTATGATAGATACACCCTTGAAAAAGCTATTACAGAAAGATATCAAGTTCGAATGGACGGAAAAGTGTCGAGAAAAGTTTCGATCGGTGAAAGCTCTTTTGACCAAGAAGCTTGGTGTTAGTCCAACTTTGAATCGGGTAAAGAATTTGTTATTTATAGTGATGCTTCTTTGAATGGTTTGGGTTGCGTTTTGATGCAGGAAGGCAAAGTCATAGCCTACGCTTCGAGACAGTTGAAGCCGCATGAAAGAAATTACCCGACGCATGATTTAGAGCTCGCAGTCATTGTATTCGCGTTAAAGATATGACGTCATTATTTGTTTGGCGAAAAATGTCATGTTTATTCAGATCACAAGAGTTTAAAGTACATAATGACAAAAGTGATTTGAACCTGAGGCGGCCTAGATGGTTAGAGTTATTGAAAGATTATGAGCTTGTGATTGACTATCATCCGGGAAAGGCTAACGTTGTTGCAGATGCTTTAAGTCGAAAGTCATTATTTGCTCTTCATGCGTTGAACGCACATATGGCTATGTCTAGTGATAGTTCGATAGTAGCCGAATTAAAAGTAAGACCGTTGTTTATTCAACAAATTTTTGATTTCTCCGTCTGAGATTGAAATCCGATCCGATACGACGTACGAGGAGGAACCGATTCGTATTTTAGCTCGTGAAGTGAAAAAGTTGGGGAACAAGAAAATTCCGTTAGTAAAAGTACTATGGAATCGACATGGAGTAGAAGAGGCTACATGGGAGCCTGAGGATTCAATGAGGCAACAATATCCGACTTTGTTTAACGGTAAGATTTTCGGGGACGAAAATCCCTAAGGGGGAAGAGTTGTAACAGTCTGAATTTGACCCTAATCGGAATGCTGGTTTCGAGACCACGAATCTGAGTCTAAAAAATTTTTAAATATTATTTTTGGTGCTTATTATATTTGAATTAATGTGTGTGAAAGTTTCGTATGAAAATTTGATCGTTTGTGTGTTTAATTTAACAAAAGGACTTAATCGCGTAAAGTGCAAAAGTTGCAAACTATAGTGAATAGTGCTAAAGTGATAATGGCTTTTTAATATGGGGTATCAAAAGGGCAAATAGCCCATTTTAAAGTTAGTGGACGGTAGAAAGACAAATAAACCATTGTTTATGTTTTATATTATTAATTAGAAAAGGTTAAAATTGTAAATTAGTAATAACATAATATAAGTTAATAATAAAACAAAACAAAAAGACCATTACCATCTTTTATTTCTTTTCTGAATGTGGAGGAAGAATAAGGGCTTGGTTTCTTTTGATTTTCGGCAATTATAGTCTCAAATTCAAGGTTAGTTTGATTTCGGTTCTTGATAATTTTTACGTTTTTGCAATCGTTGCTTCGAATACTTCAAGACCCATGCTTGAATTTCTGATTTTGATGAATATTTTGAAATGTGCCATTTATGAGCTCATGAGTTTTATGATGATAGTTGATGAATTATGAAAGATATATGTTAGATTAATATGTTTTGTATTGAAATTTTTAGTGAAATTGAGTAATTAGGGCTAAATTGAGAAAATAAATTTTTGAGGGGTTAAAATGAAAAATAAATGAAAGAAATGGACTTGTATAGTCCCTATGAATATTCGGCCCTTGGGTTGTGTAATGAAATTTTATGTATTTTGTGTTTTGTGCAAATAGGACTAAATTGTAAAAATGTGAAATATTAGGGGCAAAATGGTAATTTGCCTAATTAGCTTATTTTAAATATGTTTAGATCAAGAACAAAGAAAATCAGATTTGGATCGGGGAAAAACAAAAATTCACGAATAGCCGGTCTTCGCCGTCTGTCGATAGTCGAGGTAAGTCCTTAAGCAAATATATGTTGAAAATTATTTATGTAACTTAATGAATGATGAAATTTAAATATTTTGAGGATATATATATAAGATAGCCGAATGTGGATAAATATTTTAGCATGAAGTGTTGTTAAATTTTAATTTAATTGATAAGTTCATGTGATATGAATTATGTATGGTTTGTATAATTCAGTTAACTTGTAATGTAAATGAGATGGAAGTAATATTGTATTTGGGCTTGAGCCTAGCGTGCCTTGTCTTTGGTGATGTAATTCGTGCTTTGAGCCTAGCGGAGCTTTGTGCCGGTGATTTGTATCAGCTTATTGCCTAGCGTGCTAAATGCGGTGATCAAATTCGGACCTTGGTTCTAGCAGGCTTAGTGCCGGTGTGTAATTCAGGCTTGATGCCTAGCAGGCTTAATGCCGGTGATGTCTTATAAATAGAGAATTCATGAATCATGAACAAGGTGGAACGTAATTACTACAATAAACTAAATGCTCGGGTAAGAATAAATTTTTATAAATGCAAGGAATGAGGTAAGTTATTATCTTTCCTTTCGAATTAAATAAGTTGTGAAATGGTCAAAGTTTTCAGTAATGAATTTATATGATATGTGCAATTGATCTATTCATTTATGAGTATGAAATGTATATTGAAATATAAGCTTGGTAATATCTTTGAGATTCGGTCATTTGTAAAAATGTCAAAGGTGAGAGTTATCGGAGATACTTATATTTGTGTATGACTAATTACATGTGATCAGGATATATGTTATACTTATTAGTGATGGAATATGCGAATATCTAAGGCATTTAAGTGCTTTGGAGAGTTGTATGCCTTCGATAAGAAAATGATAGATGCTATGTTAGAGAGATGGCAATTCGGCCATAATGGAATTTTTAGGTTAAATTAATTGTATTTAATGTCATAGACAAATTTATATATATATGTATAAAATGTTCGAATGTTTAATTACTAAATTGTAATTGCTTAAGACTTACTAAGCTAGTAAGCTTACTCTATGTGTGTTCAATGTTCTGTTTTATATATTTTGATCAAGCTAAGGGCTCGGGGAATCATCATTGAAGTCACTCACGCTATCGACTTATTTTGGTACTCATAGAAGTTGAATTTTAAGCATAAGGCATGTATAGGCTAGCTTGATATTTTGAATGATACTTGTTAATGCTTATAGCCATGCGAAAATGGCTATCTCTATTGGGTTATATTTAATTCCCATACTTTTGTTATAATGGCTTGTTTATAATGCTTTTGGATGTATAAAATTTGGTCATGGTTTAATCATGTATGATAAGTAGTCATGTGATATATATATGTGTTAAGTGTTTAGTCATGTGTTTGGAAATGAGGAAAATGATGGATGTTCGACGAGTCATAGTATATAATATATTAGCTAAACAAAATTCCTATTATATATATATATATGTGGTGTATCTGGTATAAACTCGACATATTGATATGTTTTGCAATTTTTGAAATTGGTTTGAATGAAGTAGATATGATTGGAAGATGTACATTTCGGTTGGCTTAATTTAGTTTATTGGGATGACTAAGTGTGTGGATGATTGCCATGAGATCATTTGGTATGAATAACTTTCGAATGTATATTATAGAAGATTATTCGGTTTAATCTAAGATGTTAATAACGGTTAGATGGTTAAGACAAGGCTAGTATGTATTAGTTAAGTATTAATTGGAATTTATGTGTATGCATTAACTTTAGTCATTTTATGGAATATGAAATATGTTATGTAATGCATATGTGTGTTTGGTTAAGCTTATGAGAGATATCTACATGTAACCAAATTGTTTGATGAATTAGTTGTTTAAGCTTAATTTCAAATTTGGTAAATGCGCATATCTATGATGTGTTGATATATATATATGAAATTAGCTATATGTGAATTCTTGATTTGATTAAGTGTTTGACTCTATCTAGACTTAGTACAAGCTATGTAATGTACATGAAATATTATATGTATGTCTTTGTATAATCGACCAAGTAAATGAGTGTGTGCATGATATTGTAATAAGCTTGTATGTTTTGACCATATGGGATAAGTTTTTAAACCACATGTTTTCGGTCTTATAAGTAAGTTGAAATAGGATGATTTATGGATCATGCTTATTTTAATTAATTAGATACGATTAGTTTGTTTGTATGAGCATTTCATAAAATAAAAAGATATGATAAATGAGGTTTATGCTATTTTCATTGTTGTGTGATATTATTGAAATGTACATTGCATGATTATTTTGTGTTCATTCGTGATCATATTGAATATGACTTAGTTTAGTATATTAAGTATGTATTACGCATGGGACTGTCATTTATAATTGAACCATTTTATAAGGATGTTTAACTAAAACATAAATTGATTGAATAAAAGTTTTTACTTATCTGGTAATACCGTAACCCTAATCCGGCGACGGATACGGGTTAGGGGTGTTACAAATATGGTCTTATTCGAGACTTTAACCATTGTCCTATCGTGCTATACACCTTTCCCATTTCTCTAAATTTAATTCCATTGACATCTCATCAAGAGACATTTCATACATTCATATAGTAATATACATTCCATACAACATTGGAATACTAAATCAGCTCATACGTAATTGCAACATTCGCACATGAACTTACCTCGATGTCGAAAGAGCCGAAAAGGACTTTTTGCCCACATTTCTCTTTTCATCCGTTCTAGGTCCGAAACTAATTTTCTTTGATCTAGAACAATAAAATTTACTAATTTAATCACTTATAAATCATGATATACCATAATCTAAACTTTAGGCAAAAATACTATTTTGCCCTACACTTTTGGCAAAATTACTATTTTGCCCCTAGGCTAAATAAATAAATTTTCATCACATATTCTTGTTAAAAAGCCTAGCTGAACATTTAATCCTCTTACAACTATTTTCAATTCCATCAATTTCATGCTTAAAAGAACAAATTACAACTTTTGCATTTTAGTCCCAATTAGGTGTTTTCATGACAACACCTTTCACAAAAGTTGTTTCTCATCATCCTATCATTCATTTTCTTCCATAAAAACTCATCAAACAACATGAACTCTATCATGGCAAGTCCCTAGACTTTCAACCATATTGCAAACTAGTCCCCTCTTTAGAAAGCTTAAGCTTTGGGGACTCCAAAAGTACAATTTTCTTCAAGAAATACCATCAAAATCACTTACTTGAGTAGAGAATTGCTTGCTAAAATTTTAATCTTCAAAAACCCCTCCCATGGCTACTATTTTCGGTGTAGGAAGAGAAGAAATAAAAAAGATGATAGCTTGGCTTATTTCATATTATTATTTTTTTTAGTCACCTAACTTGACCACATTTAATATTCTTGTCCCCTTTAACTTCTTGACCGGCCAAGCCACTTAAACAAGGCCAAATTGCACATTTGGTACCCCCAATTTATAAACCATAGCTATTTGGTGCCTCTAGCAAATAAAATAGAACTTTCGCACTTTATGCGATTTAGTCCTTTTTCACAATTTAGCTAGAAATCGTTAAAATTAAGGCACCAAAATTTTCATGCATCCTCATAAACATGTTATAACACATAACATAACATGAAAATAATTTTCTCTACCCTCGAATTATTGATTCCGAGATCACTGTTTCGACTAGCCCCTAAATCGAGCTGTTACATTAAAAGGCAGTCTATATGCAGAGATGAATGACCAGGAACTATGTTAACCAATGACCCACCCTCAAAATCTATGGGTCACGCCAACACCTAATAGTAGTACAATCTCCTATTGACCAAAGAAAATTCTCCCGAATAAGTGGCCAAGCTTTAGTGAGTGTTGTCCATATGAAAGAACACTTACCCCACAACAAAGGTTTTTGAAAACTACTAGATACCCCATATTTTTTCCTAAGAACTTGAACCCAAAGGGCCTTAGAATCAGTTACAATATTGTAGCCTAATTTAATCATAAAATAAGTGTTATGGTCATGCAATTTACAGAAACCCAATCCACCATGATCCCAAGGCTAGCAGATGTTATCCCAGTCAACCAAAGCCAACTTCTTCTCACCATTCGAAGACCCCCCAAGGCTAGCTTATTGTTGTTATTCATATCCATGCAAACTTACTAAGCTTTATGCTTACCCCTTTCATTGCTCTTTCTCCTTGTAGTATTACCAAGATAACTCGAGGAACGGGGACGTAGAAGTTCAGAAATCACACTATAGACACCACTTTGGTATAACAATTTAGAATTATTTTGAGTATGGCATGTATAGGACTCGAGTATTTTGTTAGGTCGTAATTGTTGGCCAAAGTGTTGGCTTTGTAAGGCATCAAAACCTCCTTTTGTAATGGTCTATTAAGTTAGGCCGATACTTGGCAAATTTTTATGTTTAAAGAAAGTGAATTTTTTTTGAAGTGTATGCCCTTGTGTATGGTTGTTGAATTGAGTACTTGGATATGCCTTTGGGTTATGAATTGTGTTGAAATAGATTGGTGTTTGCATGTGTGAAATGTAGGGTGGCAAAAGGCTTGGTAGATAGCCATCTAATTGTCCACATGAATAGACAAACGGGCGTGTGTTTATACCGTGTGTGACACACGGTCAGCCCTATGGACGTGTGAATTGACCGTGTGTCCCCTTGCATGCTAGGTTTGCAAGTCAGTATGCTCCACGATCTAGGGACACGGGCGTGTGCCCAGGCCGTGTGAAGTCTGCACATTAATTGTGGGATTTAAATTGACCACGAGTAGAAGACACGGGCGTGTCTAGGCCAT
Source organism: Gossypium sturtianum (assembly GCA_025698515.1). Classification (NCBI taxonomy): domain Eukaryota; kingdom Viridiplantae; phylum Streptophyta; class Magnoliopsida; order Malvales; family Malvaceae; genus Gossypium; species Gossypium sturtianum. Next base: position 112,775,905 of record CM046955.1, read on the forward strand.
GTGAAGTTAGTCAGAATTGACCACGGGTGGAAGACACGGGGCGTGTCTAGGCCGTGTGAAGTTGGTCAAGATCGACCACGGGTGAATGACACACACATGTCTTAGGGGCACACGGGCGTGTCGCTAGACCAACACGGGCGTGTGGCCCCTGTTTTGTTGAAAAGTTCTCGAGCTCGTAAAAGCACCCAGAATTGTTCTGATACCTCACAGAGGTATGTTTGGGGCCTCTTAGGCCGAGTACGTGCAAGTGATGAGTTTAAACGAAATTTTATAGCCCGTTTCGATATGTCAAGTGAGATTAGTTAGGTAATCCTCAATCCCGGTCCCGACTTCGGGCACGGGTAAGGGGTGTTATGATCGTTGTGTCATAGTCTTAAAATTTATAATGAGAATGATCGAGCCTAAAAACTAACTTTGACAACGATTGAGGCAAGTGTACCTATCGAACAGTAGTATAGCTTAGTGGAAAGACCGGATTGTCGAACCCAAAGGAATCGAAAGTACTAATACTAACTTTCTTTTTATTATTTAGCCTTAAAATTGAAGTGAATTGGTTTAATCAAGAAAATTAACTAACTACTAAGCTAAAGACGATGAGACAAAAAGAATGAAATTACGGAAATACTTGTGGGAAAAACCAATTGATTAAAACAATACCAAAGGAAGAATCCACCTAGACTTCACTTGTTATCTAACTCCGAACCAGACGATTTATTCATTTGACTTGATCCGTAAGATTCCCTAATGTATATTAACCCCTCTTCCGAGGCGACTAACGTCTAACCCTAGGTTGATTAATTAAAATTTCCTTCTAATTAAAACCCCTAGAATCGCATTAACTCGATCTATGGACTCCCATATTAGGTTTCACCCTAATCCGGCAAAATCTCGTCACCCTATCTCTAGGCGTGCGATCAACTCTGCTTAACTATGCTAGATCTACTCTTAGGCAGGGACTTTTTCTCCTCCACCCAAGCACATCAAACTTGAATTAATATCCCAGAAATATCAACACAAGAATTAAGAACACATAATTAAGAACAAATCAAATATTTATCATATAGTTCAGCAAATGATAACAAGATTCATCTTAGGTTTCATCCTCCTCAGGTATTTGAGGGTTTAGTTTATAATGGTAATAGAATACATCTCAAAAGAAAAGATAAAACAAAACATAAGAAAAACTCTAAAACCCCCTGAAGGAATTGAAGAGAGATCCTCCGTTATGAGTATAACTCCGGCTTCTTGAGATGAATAAACTGGCTTTCTTCAAGTAATTTCCACAATTCTGATCTTTCTGGCTCGGCTCCTTGGCCTAGCTAGACGCCCCTTGAAAGTTGGCCTCTAGGGTGTTTATATAGGCTTTTGGAATGTGTTTTTTTACCCCTAAGTATCAAAATCCGAGTGAAATTCCTCTTCTCCATGGCAGGGACACGCCCTTGGCACACGCCCATGTGAATCGTGGCCAGGCCGTGTTCAGGTCTGATTAGGGAGGCACGGCTGTGTTGATTGGGCCCAGGCCGTGTCGATTTCGTGATTTGGCCTATTTGGTCCGTTTTAAGCTCGTTTCTCGTTCTTTTCATCCTCCGGTGCTTTCCTAAGTGTAAAACATGAAAACAAAGGATTAAGAGCACCAAATTACACAATTCAAGGCTTAAATCACCCAAAAGCTTGCTAAATGTGGGTTTAAAATATGTTACTATTTCGGTTTATCAAATACCCCCACACTTAAGCTTTTGCTTGTCCTCAAGCAAAATTCTCAACTCATGATTAAAATGAACTTCCTTGATTCATAATGTTCATCAATAATGTTTCATCATAATTCAAAGATAATTCATACATGGATAATTCAACTCTAAGAGTCCTAAAGATTCAAACAATCCAAGTCATACATTTTGTAGCATGAAAACATAGGTGTTTCCCCTCATCTGAATAATTACCTCTGATTTAAAATTGACAAGGATTGACATCCTCACTAAAGATTCATTCAAATCACTCCAGGTGTTTAAGGTTCAAAAATTAAGCACTCATAAGTCGAACATGAAAAGTTAATCCCATAGGCTTGTATTAGAATCAAATCTCCACCACTATAATATGAGATAATACACAAATCAAAAGGTCTTTAATGAGGTTGTAACTTGAGGCTTGGGTTAAGGTGTGGATATAGGTTGAATTAGAAGGTTAGAATCGAGATTGACCTGACAAATTACCTAACTAGAAACAATGAACTGATAATAAATAATTACATCAATTGAGAACTTGTAATAATAATACTATTACTAATACGAGCTTCTTTTTCAACCATTGGGATTTAAACGTATAAGCTCACTTAATCACAGAACTAATAATGAATATACTTCGATTTTTTTTAAGAACAAATCAGATATATATAATAATTGATGAATTTACTATAGAAATCAATAGGCAATCGATCAAATCAAATCTCGATATAAGGGTAGTCAAAAGGAATGGTGATAACAAAAACAAAGGGTTTTGGGATAATATTAGTGGGTGAGTCAATAAAAAGGGTTGTTAGGATCAACGGGGTTCACTAGGGGTTAATAAAATGGGTAGGCTTTTTAGTGGAGTGAGTGGGTTAAAACCTAGGTGCCTTTATCATCTTAGTATATCAAATCAAAGGTGTGGTCTTGACATGTATAATCGATGCAAGTTCTAGAATAGCAAATCAATGTTGACACACTCATAATCAATAAAGTGAGCAAGAAAAAGAATATATGCTCTATAAGGCTCAACATCTCACAAAAATTATGGCTTTTTGATGTTAACCTAGCAAATTTGAAACTTCAAAGTAATATTCAAATTCAGGTAGACAACCTAAAAAAAAATTAATTTTTAAAAATAGACTTATCCTGCTTGATTCTCTAGTATCTTAAAGTTTAAATTATCAATGCACAATTATCAATGACTTAATCTAAAATATATCAATAAAAATCATAAATCACAGGAAATTTCATTCTAATCATAATATGAGAAACTTACTTAAGAAACAAGACATAATTCAGGATTTGAGAATAATGCAAAAAGTTTGGCACCTAATTTCAAGAATTTGAGAATAATGAAAAAAGTTAGGCACCTTTAAGGTTCACCCCCCCACACTTAAGATGTATATTGCCCTCAATGTGCAAAGATATATAGAAATTTATAAAAGAAAGGGAGAGATGAAACTTCCTGAATTTGGATGGGTTCCTTGAGTTGGAGGTGTGGAAACTTGATTTGGAGGTGAAAGATAAGTTGGAGGAGGCGTCCCTGGCAGTGGTATGGTAGCTGCCTACAATTTCTGCGCTAGATGAAGAACTTGGGAAGCTCGTGAAGAATTAGCCAGGAGATAATAAGAATAATTTGACTTATACTAATTATATGTTTAAAGAAAAGCAAGCTAAAGTGAAGGAAAATAAAAAATGAAATAAAATTAAAAGAAAAGATTAATGGACCGAAGGGTCTTTATTGTTGGATGGTTCGCGAGGGGGGTGTGATTTCTAAGGCCGCGGTGGTGTTGGCAGTGGTCGTGGTGGGGTGATTCCCTAGCAGCCTTTAGAACCTAAAACAAAGAAACTAAGATAAAATAAACTAAATTAAACATAAGAGAAATAAAGAAAAGGAAAATAAAGGAGAAGAGAAAGGAAAAAGAAAAATAAAATGGTCTCAAAGACCCTTGGCTTGTCGAATAATTGAAGCAGCCGGCATGAACTTATATAGATCGATCTCCCACAGGGAGACTGTGCCTGGATCCTTCCATTTCTTCGACATGGGTGTGGTGTAGCTCAAGGGCTTTGTAAAAGGGCCAAGGAAGGATAATATGGAAGGGGGGTCTAAGAATGTATGGAGGAAGGGGAATGGGGAGTAGTTGAGAAGGGGGGTGGTTTAAATAGAATTTTCAAAACTGGTACATCCCCACGCCCGTGTACCATGGGCGTGTTGGGTCACACGGCCGTATCGCACGGTTGTGTTGTGTTTCGTTTGTTTCTCCCACGCCCATTTCGTGGTCACCACACCCATGTAGGATCAAATAGTGTCGACCACGGCTGCATCGCACGGCCGTGGCTAGTTAGTTGGAGCCCGTGTGTCTTCCCTTAGTGTCAGCCACGGCCATATCGCATGGCCGTGGCGGGGTAGTTGGGTTCGTGACTCGAAGATACGATCTGTCCTGACTCGTACCATCTTTGCCATGTCAGTACGGAGATTCGGTGCATCCACACGGCCACGGCCATAGCCGTGTGTAAGGCCGTGTGGTATGGAAATGGCCTTGATTAGTTTATAGTTAGTTTCTTAAAAGAAGAAATAAAAGTGAAAATAAAATAAACTAAAATATAAAGAGTAATGGAGTTAGTGCTCGGGTTGCCTCCTGAGAAGCGCTCGTTTAAAGTCTTAAGCTAGACTTACCTCTCATTTACATCATCAGGGTGGTTTGAGGAGTTGAAAGTCCTTCCTCATGCTATCAGTTTCATTATCATGATAAAGTTCAAGTCGAGATGTGCTTATATTGAAAGTACCAAAAATAGGATTACTTACCTCGACCGTTCCGTATGGGAAAACACTTATTACCCTAAAAGGGATTTCTTTGTTTTTGTTAGGGTCAGGATGAGATATTCGAGGGTCTGCTTTATCTATCAATACTTGATCACCCTCACCGCTACACACCATCGATGGCAGTCATGCTGCAGTTACCTGCTCATCGTTAGATTTGTGTGTGAGCCACGAGTAATCGATCGTGAGCCAGCCACGAGCAGAACACTTCCCCTTTCATCAATCACCCAACCCCGTGCATACATAGAAATCAGCATACATATAAAACATATCGTCTCAACAGAAACATTCACTTATGAATGACAGAAATCACTAACCTGGTGATTCGCCTTACCCTCCACAGGTTTTCAACAACCATGCCAGGATTTCGGCATTTAACAGAATATAAACAGATTCATGCATATATATATATATCAGACAACAAAGATGGTGTGAGAAATTACACACCTGATTATGCTTAATGCTATGCTATCGAAATTATGCTTCCCCTAACCGGAATCGTGATTATTAGATCACTATGCCGCCGGTCAAAGACCTCACTTTAAGAGATTACTTCGAGTAACCACCCAAGAAGGTTAAATGTCAGATTGGAGATAAACCGATTTAATAAAACGACGAATATAAATCTCCTTACCTAAATTGATTGAATCCGAAAGTAGTATAATTCGAGTGCTACCGATTAGAATCTTAGGCGATTAAATTTCCTTCAAATCTCGGGATGTCGCACATGAAAGAAAACACAAGATCAGTTCACCATCTAACCATTCGGCTATGGTCTCTAAAAGCCGGAGAAGATTGGAAAAAAAATATAGCACAATCGACACTTACCTCTACAGAAGGTTTCGGCTACCCCTTTTCAGAAAGATTCGGCAATCACAGAAGAAGATCGAAGTGTAGAAGATTAGAGATCTAGGAATTTCGACTTTTAAGAAAATCCCGAAAAAGATGAACAAGAAGAATGTTGTCTTATAAGGGATATTCGGCCAATGTGTTTGAAAGAGAAGAGACAGAAAATACTTGATGTTTGGTGATTGATGAGACTTTGAGGGTTTTGACTAGAAGGAAAAGAAAAGAAAGTGGAGAGGAGAATGAAGTGGTGATTTCGGCAGAAAAGAAAAAGATGACAAGAACTCAATAGGCAAATTTTTGGCACACTCCTTGCCTATACTAAACCGATTCTTCCCCCTCTCCTGTGTTTGATTTTCGGCCAACACTAGCCTCCAAGATAGATCCTCATCCTATCCCTTATCTTTCTCAAAACACCCATCAAAAAGTGTCCTACATCACACCACTTCCTCCCTCCTTTATCTGAATAATATCACATATTTTAAAACATTAAAATCCCCTATATTTTAGCCTTGTTGTCGTCCCCCCCCCTTAGCCTCCTTTAGGTGCCGAATTTGGCCCAAAACATGGGCTCCTTACGGCCAAAACGTGGGCCTCTTCAACTACTAGTGACGCCACCCTCTAGCTCCCTTGCAGCGTCACCTAATATTGGGCCACAAGCCCACTTTGGTCTTTTAAACACAAATACCACCTTTTAAACCCTATATGACGCCAGTTACCACTGGACTTCAAGCCCATTTGTGTCCTCTCTTTTCTAAATCTTCTTATGAGGCCTCATGCTTGAGACTAGGGTCCACTAAGTGAGAAAAATAAATTTTTCCCTAAGGTCACCCCTAACTCTAAGGCTTCAATTAATCCCGATACTATCTTAATGATATTCTAAGTGATACTTACATCTCAAAAATTTTAAACGCTCTCATTCCCAAGGCCCATTGGGCCCAATTATTCTAGGCCCAAATTTGGGGTGTTACAATTCTACCCTCCTTAAAGAAATTTCGTCCTCGAAATTTCCAACTAACTATTAATCGTACTACCCAAGTCTCACCACTATGCTTTCTTTCAAGCACTCTAATTCTAAAGCCAAAAGAAACACTTAGTATACTATGGTAGAGTACGCACCGGTATTCGTCGCATCTAGAGCGTCCTCGTCCCCCTTGGCAACATGCTGTATAGACCAAAGCTGGCTGCCTCGCCTCAGCATAACCTACACCTCCACGACCATGTCCTGTGCCATTGCCACCATTGACTTGACCACGGCCCCTTGGTGGTTGTTGACCACCTCTTCCTGGTTGTGTGCATTCCCTTGGCCGTGGGCCCTTCATCGCCCCCATTGCGGGACGGTTTCTAACTTGGTGGTCCGTAGATCCATACCTAAAGCACTTCCCACTGCCTGCCCAACACTCGCCTACATGGAATTTACCACATCGAACACACTCTTGTGTCTGACCAACAGCAGCAGGTCTCTCTTCCTGCCTCGGCCCGTCTGACCTAGGCCTTTTTTTAGTACGCCCAGCTGCCCCTGGCGATCCAAAATTCCTCTTACTTTCATCCCTATCTCTATCCCGATTTAGTTTCTCTGTTCGCTTCACCTCCTCAGATATTTTAGCTTTCTCAACCAGGACGGCAAAGTCCCTTTCTCACTGCGGTGCTACCAACACTCTCAACTCATCCCGCAATCCATCTTCGAACCATACACAGCGCTCATAGTCAGTTGCTACAATTCCCCGAGCGTAACGGCTCAAACACAGAAATTCCGCCTCATACTCGAACACAGATTTACTTCCCTGCACCAAATTCAGAAATGCCTTCCTCTGTGCATCCACATAGCTGGCCCCAACGTACTTTCCCGAAATGATTCCTTAAAGAAATCCGATCAATAATCTGTGCATGCCCTCTCCTTTCTTCGTGAGCCACTCATCGTACGCCTCGTCTCGCGAAAGAGACACGACCCCTTTCAACTTCTCCTCCACCGTGAAGTCGAGGTCATCCATTATCGCGCACTCGCTTCTAACAAATACTCGGTGTGTTAGGGGCTACGCCGTAAACACCCCTAAACATCTCTGCTCCGTTGGCTTGGAGTCGTTCTGACACAGATTTCTGAGCTCCTAAACCCGTGCCTGCCCCAGCAACTCTTTCGAGGACTCGCAACATCGCTTGAGATACCGCATCATCTACGGGCGCCTAGTCCCGAAATTCTCCCTCCACAGTCGGCATATCCGGCATCTCGTTTCCTGACCCGTGGCCAGACCCTGCTGGCTCTGACACGGTCATCCTACCCCTACCACGACCACGCGGCGGACGTCCTCGACCCCTTGTACTCATTCTTCCGATTAGCGTTTATCTGAATAGAAATTTTATGAATTATTAATTTTCTTCCACTGATTAACCACGAACAGTCTTATGAACAGTAGTTTAAGAGTAGTTCTTTTGGATTCGATATTACATCCGCAAGTTTCAGTCTCAAGTTTGTCTCCTAGTTCTAGGAAACTACATACACTCAACAATCAACATGCAGACAACATCCACGAACCCTCCTTCAACACATAGAGTATTTTCGTCATTTCACTACCCAGGGGTATTTTCGTAATATCCTACAGGGTATTTTCGTAATTTTTTGAAATAGAGTTCCTTGGTGATTTTGTGAAAGAAGGGTATTTTGGTAATTTTGCAATCTGGGGGTATTTCGATAATTTTACAAATCAGGGATATTTTGGTCACTTATAAATCAAGGGTAATTTAGTAATTTTACAAAATAGGATGGCTGGTCCCTTTCGGGTTTTAGTTATAAATTTTGGCCCGTCAACAAGTCCTCATGACTAAGGTGAACAGTCACTACACACCAGGTAGGATTCTAGCGAAGAGGAGGTGAGTCACTAGGACTGCTTAAATACCAAGCTCTCCCTGAATCCAATCCTACACATGCGTATGCCTGTTGCCACACCCTAATCTCGCGACTTGTTCACAGGTTTGTTTGGTTGGATTAAATCTTATGAATTTAGAGAGTTGTTTAAACTAAGCCTAAAGTCCATCAAGTTCTAATTAAAATAATCTGATTCCCTTAAAGCCCATCAAGCCCACATACATATATAACACACAGTGAGTTCTGAATACTTACCTGGCGGACTTGGGCTGGAGACGCAGGTGCCATGCCGGGAAAACCATCCTGTATTATTTATAAACATGCATGTTTCCAAAACCCATCTTTAGAAAACGTTTTGACCCCAAAATCCCCAAAGTCGAGTTTTGAACCGGGCTCTGATACCAATTTGTAACACCTCAAACCCGGCCCAAACACCACGACCGGATCTGGCATGTCACTAAGAAGATTTAGTAAAACATGTTGCATTTTTTAAAAAAAAACGTTGGTTGAGTCTAAACATTTATACCGAAAAACTTAATAATTTGATACTTTATATAAGATATAAATTCTATATGATGCCTTGATGAATCACAAACCGAAACTTAGTACATGCCCTGGTTTCAATTTTATCGGATAATTCAAGTGTCTGAAAGTAAAGCCCAAAAACCGAAAATATAAAACTAATGGCCCATGGCCTTATTACAATGAATTAATGAACCAAGGTAACTAAAAATATTAAGAATAAATAATTTTAACAAGCCCTTTTTCTAAATCAAATAAACTCCTGCATGGCCACCTTGCGCTCCTCTCGGCCAGTCTGTCGATGCACTAGGTGTCACCTAGAAAAATGTTAAACAACGGGGTGAGTCACGAGACTCAGTGTGCAACCCTCATGCACCATCAGGTTGGGCCTTAGCCCACAGAACAGAATAGCAAAATATCACATATCAGAATTAAGCAAAGCCCATCCCAAACCTAGATCCATCCGCTACACACCACCCTTTCCTGCCAATCACACCATTGGGGATTTCTACAATCACCCTCACCGCTACACACCACCGATGGCAGTCATGCTGCAGTTACCTGCTCATCGTTAGATTTGTGACATAGTCACGAATGGATCGTGGCGAGCCACTACAGCGATCGTGGCAGAGCCACCAGAACAGAACACTTCCCCTTTCATCAATCACCCAACCCCGTGCATACATAGAAATCAGCATACATATAAAACATATCGTCTCAACAGAAACATTCACTTATGAATGACAGAAATCACTAACCTGGTGATTCGCCTTTACCCTCCATGGGTTTTCAACAACCATGCCGGGATTTCAGAATTTAACAGAATATAAATAGATTCATGCATATATATATATCAGACAACAAAGATGGTGTGAGAAATTACACACCTGATTATGCTTAATGCTATGCTATCGAAATTGATGCTTCCCCTAACCAGAATCGTGATTATCAGATCACTATGCCGCCGGTCAAAGACCTCACTTTAAGAGATTGCTTCGAGTAACCACCCAACAAGGTTAAATGTCAGATTGGAGATAAACCAATTTAATAAAACGATGAAGATAAATCTCCTTACCTAAATTGATTGAATCCCGAAAGTAGTATAATTCGAGTGCTACCGATTAGAATCCTAGGCGATTAAATTTCCTTCAAATCCCGGGATGCCGCCCATGAAAGAAAACACAAGATTAGTTCACCATGTAACCATTCGGCTATGGTCTCTAAAAGCCGGAGAAGATTGGAAAAAAATATAGCACAATCGACACTTACCTCTACAGAAGGTTTCGGCTACCCCTTTGTAGAAAGATTCGGCAATCACAGAAAAAGATCGAAGCGTAGAACATTAGAGATCTAGAAATTTCGGCTTTTAAGAAAATCCTGAAAAAGATGAACAAGAAGAATGTTGTCTTATAAGGGATATTCGGCCAATGTGTTTGAAAGAGAAGAGACAGAAAAATAATAGTGTTTCGGCGATTGATGAGACTTCAGAGGGTTTTGACTAGAAGGAAAAAGAAAAGAAAATGGTGAGGGAGAATGAAGTGGTGATTTCGGCAGAAAAGAAAAAGATGACAAGAACTCAGTAGGCAAAGTTTTGGCACATTCCTTGCCTATACTAAACCGATTCTTCCCCCTTTCCTATGTTTGATTTTTGGCCAACACTAGCCTCCCAGATAGATCCTCATCCTATCCCTTATCTTTCTCAAAACACCCATCCAAAAGTGTCCTACATCACACCACTTCCTCCCTCCTTTATCTGAATAATATCACATATTTTAAAACATTAAAATCCCCTATATTTTAGCCTTGTTGCCGTCCCCCCTTAGCCTCCTTTAGGTGCCGAATTTGGCCCAAAATATGGGCTCCTTGCGGCCAAAACGTGGGCCTCTTCAACTACTAGTGACGCCACCCTCTAGCTCCCTTGCAGCGCCACCTAATATTGGGCCACAAGCCCACTTTGGTCTTTTAAACACAAATACCACCTTTTAAACCCTATATGACGCCACTTACCACTGGACTTCAAGCCCATTTGTGTCCTCTCTTCTCTAAATCTGCTTATGAGGCCTCATGCTTGAGACTAGGGTCCACTAAGTGAGAAAAATAAATTTTTCCCTAAGGTCACCCCTAACTCTAAGGCTTCAATTAATCTCGATACTATCTTAATGATATTCTAAGTGATACTTACATCTCAAAATTTTTAAACGCTCCCATTCCCAAGGCCCATTGGGCCCAAATCTTCTAGGCCCAAATTCGGGGTGTTACAAGTATAGCTTAGTGGCAAGACCGGATTGTCGAACCCAAAGGAACCGAAAGTACTAATACTAACTCTCTTTTTATTATTTAACCTTAAAATTGAAGTGAATCGGTTTAATCTAGAAAATAACCTAACTACTAAGCTAAAGACGATGAGACAAAAAGAATGAAATTAGGAAAATACTTGTGGGAAAAACCAATTGATTAAAACAATACCCAAGGAAGAATCCACCTAGACTTCACTTGTTATCTAACTCTGAACCAGACGATTTATTCATTTGACTTGATCCGTAAGATTCCCTAATGTATATTAACCCCTCTCTTGAGGTGACTAACATCTAACCCTAGGTTGATTAATTGAAATCTCTTTCTAATTAAAACCCCTAGAATCGCATTAACTCGATCTATGGACTCCCATATTAGGTTTCACCCTAATCCGACAAAATCTTGTCACCCTATCTCTAGGCGTGCGATCAACTCCGCTTAACTATGCTAGATCTACTCTTAGGCAGGGACTTTTGCTCCTCCACCTAAGCACATCAAACTTGAATTAATATCCCGGAAATATCAACACAAGAATTAAGAACACATAATTAAGAACAAATCAAATATTTATCATATAGTTCAGCAAACGATAATAAGATTCATCTTAGGTTTCATCCCTCTCAGGTATTTGAGGGTTTAGTTCATAATGATAATAGAATACATCTCAAAAGAAAAGATAAAACAAAACATAAGAAAAACTCTAAAACCCCCTGAAGGAATTGAAGAGAGATCCTCCGTTATGAGTATAACTCCGGCTTCTTGAGATGAATCAACCGGCTTTCTTCAAGTAATTTCCACACTCGATCTTTCGGCTCGGCTCCTTGGCCTAGCTGGGCGCCCCTTGAAAGTTGGCCTCTAGGGTATTTATATAGGCTTTTGGAATGTGTTTCTTTACCCCTAAGTATCAAAATCCGAGTGAAATTCCTCTTCTCCATGGCAGGGACACGCCCTTGGCACACACCCGTGTGAATCGTGCCCAGGCCGTGTTCAGGTCTGATTAGGGAGGCACGACTGTGTTGATTGGGCCCAGGCCATGTCGATTTCGTGATTTGGCCTATTTGGTCCGTTTTAAGCCCGTTTCTCGTTCTTTTCATCCTCCGATGCTTTCCTGAGTATAAAACATGAAAACAAAGGATTAAGAGCACCAAATTACACAATTCAAGGCTTAAATCACCCAAAAGCATGCTAAATGTGCGTTTAAAATATGTTACTATTTCGGTTTATCATGTTACAACTACAAACCTTATCGACGACAAAGTGCAAAGTACTGTTAGTCACTCAATTGTGAAAGAGAGGAACCTCCAAATATTTTCCAAGAGTCTGAACTTTGTGAAATTCAAGAATATGATATAAACTCCCTGCTAATTCATCATTCACACCTTTTTAAAAATAAATATTCATTTTGTGAGCATTAATCTTATGACCAGAATAGCCGAAAAAACTATCCAACTCTCCTTTTAGAATCCTAGCTTGACTTTCCTCAGCTTGACCAAAGAGAATCAGGTCATCAGCAAAGAAAAGATGGGAGAAAGAGGGACTTGAACGGGATAGCCGAATAGGGATCCATCACCCAGAGTTGATATCAGAACGGATAGAATGTCTAAGCCATTCCATACACAGAACAAATAGATAAGGAGATAAAGGCAACCCTGACGTACGCCTCTGACCAAACGAATTTTTTGGGATGAAGTCCCCTCCCATAAAATTTACATGGTGGAGTTAGTAATGGAAGACATAATAACATTACGAAGAAAATTTGGTATACCTGTGGCCCGAAGGGATGCATCGATAAATTCCCACCGAACACGGTCATATGCCTTCTCAATGTCAATCTTAACCACGAACCATTTTTATTTTTTTTTTTGCTTTTTATGGAGTGAATCACCTCCTAAGCAATTATAATGTTGTTTGAGTGTTTCTCCCTACAATAAAACCAGTCTATTCTTTCCTAATAATTCTCAGAAAAAAATCACTTTAAAATAGTTAGCAATAATTTTCATGACCAATTTATATAGAACCAAACACAGACTTATAAGCCGAAACTGTAAAACATTCTTTGGATTCTGAACCTTTGGAATAAGGACAATCAACGTGTTGTTCAAATCTGGGTCGATACATTACCCTGCAAAAATCCTCTTAACTCAAGCGCAAACTGAAGCACCAACATGTTTCGATTGAGTTTTAAAAAAAGGGGCATGCAAACCATCACTACCCGAAACCTTTAAAAGGCCCATATCAAACAAGGCAGATCTGGTTTCCAGATTAGAAACTGTTTCATTCAAGAACTGTGTTTCCCCGTCCTCAAAAACTGGAAATGAACTAGAAGGTAGACACCTCATCGGACCCGGTTCCTCACCGTACAATTTTTTAAAAAACCTTATCGCCTCATTCTGTAATTCCTCCTCATTGAAGATCCACTCCCCAAATCCTTTTTCAATGCCATGATCCGATTATGTTTCCTTCTCTGGATTGTGCACCTATGAAAGAAACTAGTATTACGATCACTTAAAAGAAGCCATTCACATCTCGCCTTTTGTTTCCAAATAAAGAAGAACATTGTTCAATTCCTCACGCACTTCCATTTCTAGCTGAACTAAGTAATCAAAATAAGAATAGTCCAAGTCCTTCTGAATACTGGTGAGCTTTTGAATTAACTTTTTTTTACGTAGCCAAATATGACAATATATCTCATTATTCCATCTTTTAAGTTAAACTATAAAATGAGGAATCGAGGCTGACATACTTCCATTAAAACTCCACTTACTCTTAAAAAAGTTAGAGAAATCCGATTGTTCAACCCACCCAGCCAGAAAGTGAAAAAGTCGTCCCTTAGTCATGTGAAAGGAAGGCTTAAGAGAAAACAACAAAGGTCTATGATCAGATTGTAGTCTTGGAAGGTGGGTCACTGCACAATTTGGAGAGCCTGTCAAGGCACTCAAAAACTCCACCTCTATACCAAGTAAAAGGAGAGCCTCTAAAACCCAAATCATTTAATTCTGCAGACTCCATAAACTCCCCAAAGGAAGAACACCTTTTCCCATTAACATGACCCCCTCTCTTTTGACTAGGTGAAAGAAGAGCGTTAAAATCTCCTATTGCCACCCAAGGAGACTCGTTACTCCGGATTATATTTTTCAACACGTCCGACAGGTGTTTCCGTTTTCGACTATCAAGACTCCCATAGAAAAAAGTGACAAAGATAGGCCAATGAAAGGAATTATCAGATACCTGAATAAAGATAAATTGGGATGGCTCCGAATTATCTTAATGTGAATCCACTCCTTCCATCCAACCCAAATACCCTTAGAGAATCCAATAGCCTCCACCTGGTGAAAAAATTGGAACCCGAGACTAGAAATAATCGGATTTGCTTTACCACCACTTACTCTCATTTCAAGAAGCCCTACAATATCAGGCTCAAATTCCTGATTGTACTTATGAAAAATACAAGGAAACTTGGTACTAGCACTTCCATGACAATTCCAAGAAAAAAATTAAATTCATTAAAATAATTAAAGATAGAAAAACTGACCTCTGTTGCTAGCAATCAAATATCTTCTTTGTGTTTCTCATCTTAATTCCTTGCCTCCTTATCCGACTTATTTTCGATTTTGGAGCTAATAAGCTTGACCATGGAGTTTATTGAATCTGACAAAGGGACCCTTACATTACCAAAAATTTTAAGCCGGTCCCCACGATCCTGAATAATTTTATTAATAGATTTGCCAGCACAGTTAAAAACGCCTTTACTCCCCGAGGCCCGTACTTTGGAAACTGGGTGACCTTTACCACCTTTAGTCGAATCGTAAATCTTTAAAGGCTTGAGAAATTTGGGACTATCATTTTCCTTGAAGACCACGGGCCAGAGTCTTTAGGGATTAAGGACAGAAGAGTTTACTTTAATCATCGATTCTGTTAAACCCTCAAATGTTGGGTTTAAATAAGCATTAATGATAGAATGGCCCACGACCCCCCT
Organism: Gossypium sturtianum; assembly: GCA_025698515.1. Taxonomy (NCBI): domain Eukaryota; kingdom Viridiplantae; phylum Streptophyta; class Magnoliopsida; order Malvales; family Malvaceae; genus Gossypium; species Gossypium sturtianum. The sequence goes on from CM046955.1 coordinate 112,790,949, forward strand.
TTCATCCAACACAAGGGTTAAAGGATATTCGCCTACAGTAATCAATGAAGCTTCTGAATTTGCTCCATTCACATGATATTCTATGGATTTATTCGTCGGTGTTGGGCCCACCAATGTTGTGTCTTGTACTTGTTGAGAAGAAGAAATAAAAACCAAATTAGAAACTTATTCAATTGGGACAGAAGCCGTGCTTGCAGATTTACTAATGGCCCAAAATTGTCGTCTATCATCAACCAGCCTAGCTCCTTTAGCCCCTCAATTTCGCGGCCCCATCCGAAAGCCCATAACCATTTTTGTTGGATTGGCCCAACTGACTTAAATTCTACCCCTAATCAGCCGAATCACTCAATATATTAAAATCCTCCCTTAGATTTTCCCTATCACTTTTCTTTAGAAGTTCCCCTTTTTTGAATTTCACCCTCGATAAACCCATGGCCACCACATCAATCCCAGTCGTATCTTCCCTTAGAGACATTAGGGCACTAAATCGGGAACCCACCCCTTCCTTAGTCGAGATTTTTGCATTTAAGCTTCTATTAGTCCTCAGATTACGCCGAGATTTCCTCTCGATGAGCATTCATGGCCTAAATGGTTTCGGCAATTCCATCGGTTTCTCCTTCCCAGGTAAGTCTGTCTTGGTTGCGTCTTTGACCAGGTCACCGTCTGTCGTAGCCTCATTGTAGGGGCAAAGGTCTCGCACGTGGCCGTAACGACCACACGAATAACAGATTGTCAGCAACGATTCATATTCAACATGTTGCTCCTATCGTTAACCAAAATGTGCGGGACTAGAGGTTTATCCAAATTAATAAAAATTGCCATTCAGGCAAAATACCCCCTTGACCCACTGTCTGTTTTAAAATCAAGCTTAGCTACCTTACCAATTCAACTACAAATCTCTTCAAATATTCACCGTTTATATAAGACCCCTGACAATCCAGGTAAACGAACCCATGCCATAACAGTATTCGGGAAGGTTGAAGGGGATTTTAATCTATAGTCCATGGCTAGACCGTGAGATGTTGTCCAAAGATAATCCAAGGGCTTTGAGTGAGAACCATTTAATAATCTTCCATGCTCTGAAATTTGACAAAAAAATAGTCGTTCTCAACATCCATGAGATGGAAGGAATGAGTAGGTTTCCAAAGACTGAAGATCTGGTTATGGAGAGTGGAATACATTAAATTACGAACCGAACAATTTTACCACCACCGGGGTTGCCATGTCTCGTCTCAGAATCTGTTGGATCCTCTTGGAAAAGTTAATCGCAGGGACTCCATTGGCAGTCGTAGTCATGATGTCACCCTCCAAGAATTCCAGCTCCTCTTCACAAACAAAAACAGAAGATCCCCTCCCCAATAGTTTGTATTTCCAAGAAACCACTGGTGTTTGGGGCGAATTCACTACCATATTACTATTAGTATCTGAAACTAGATCCTTAAAGCGAACTATTTTTATATGGCGATCCTCATTCGAAGTGATACCGCCACCATCCTCAAACAAGTTTTCCAACATGGATGCGAGAGAAAAGAACATAACACAATCAAATTTTTAATCTGGTTTAATTTTTAAAACATTGCTTAAATAAATAATTTGTTACGAATATTTTATTATTAAGTGAATGAAGATTAAAATAAGTTTGATTTATTTTATGACTCTAATATTCATTAAAAAAATAATTTAGTTTCATTTATATTTCATAACTATAAATATAAATTTTGGATAAGCATTGAATACATCCCTAATGCTCTCCTATTTTCTTATTTCTTTAACAAATTATTTATTTCATAATATATTATCACCACAATTCTCTTTTTTATCTTTTTCTTTAAATTTCCCGTAACTCAAACAAAATTTTCGAAACAATTCAAAAATCACTTCAAAACGTAAGATTTGAACCAATAATCCCGTGACTGGTTTCAAGTTCCTTACCCACTCAACTATTTTTTTTTTTTTTCCCATTTGGTTTGCGAAGAAATCTATATAAGACAGATTTATTTCCGATCTTGTGTCTTCTAATATTCTATATTTATCTGACTTTCGCTAAAGGATTACAACTTACGTCTTCTATATTTATCTGACTTTCGCAAAAGGATTAAAACTTACCTCTTCTAATATTGTATATTTATCTCCAACCACCCAACTACAAAAGACTTATCAATAATTGGCGTCAATAAAATTATAAAACCAATAGGCGCCAAAAAAGTAAAGAAAAGTAAAATCACCAAAAAAGGATTTGAGAACCTACGACCAGCAATAACTTTATATAAATGAATAGCTTGTTTGTAAGTGACAATCTCCACGTTCAAATTTATCCTCTATTTTTCATCTAAAATTTTAGACATCATCTTGTTGGAAGTTTCTTTTACTTAATATTTCATATTTAATTATATTTTTTAATTAATTTTAATTTATAATTAACTATAATTAATTTGATTAACTTGTTTTATTTCTATCTTTTTGAAGATGGTGAAAAATTTGATTTCAAAATTGATTTTAGTTCTTGAATTTTGAATATATCAAACAAATTTTAGATTGGTAAGGAGCCTTGACCTTTTTTTCTTAATTTAGGTATACGTATTATTTATTTCTTTTAAATGTGATCAACTTATTAAGTTATATTATTAAATATCGATGGGCTCATAAGGTTTTATTAACTAACCTCTGTATGAGTTTTGGTAGAAATAAATTAACATCATGTTGCTTTATATTTGAACACATAAGATAATTTTTGGATTATTAAAAATGTTATTGATTTTTAAATATATTGATTGTTGACTCAAAGATAAACTTTTGTGATATTGGTTCTCTTTAAATAAAAAATATATTGGAACGTTTAGAAGTCCACCCTACTAGATTTGTTGCATTCCTCGAAGTGAATGCAAGTATTAAAAATAATTTAAAGGATATATTATGGGTGCGATAAGTGGCATAATAATATCTATTGAAAATGAAAACATAATAATAAATAAGAAAATAATGGGAGTTCTCAATATAACTATTCGAAGGGTATAAAGTGTTGGAAAAATTGCATTTTTATAGAACTTTGAGGCATATTCTCAATACGTAAAGGTGGAGAGTTGAATCATAAAATTATGGTTTCTCATTCTACTCCATGAGACCTTTACAACGGTATATTATATGCTCAAAATGGTTGAGTGATGAATGAGAAATTGATGCTCAAAGTAAGCTACTTGGAAATATTTGTTGAGGAAAAGAAAGGCTTAGATCCCACATTGGTTAAATACCAAGTGTGAAATGTGTTTATATATGGGAACCCTCTTATAAGGTGATTGAATGATTGAGCTTGGAATTCTGCCTCGCGTAGGGGGTGCAAGTCCAAATCCGACGGGGTTGGGGCCGCATGACGTGGGCGATGCGAAATGTCCAGACCAGTCGGGCCTAAAGTGGGCCTGCAAATATTTTATCCCAACATGAAATTTAATTTTTCCTCAGCAAATATATATAATTTGATATAAAAGGATATATATATCCTGAATTATTTTATTCTAATCAATTTGATTTGATTTTAATCAAATTGATTCAATTGCCCCTTTAATGCAGATTTATTTCCATAAACTCCTCCACTTTGAATGTCTATAAAAGGTTAAGACTTCTTCCGAATTCTTCGCTCATTTTCACTCTCTCACACTGATTTTCTATTACTCTCAAAACTCTTCTTTTCTTCTCTGAATTTTCAAACGTTCCGGTGATAGAAAAAGGCAACATTCGTTCGTTGATCGCTGCAGAGGTGCTACTGCTTTGATCTTTGTGTTGTTGTATCCTGGGAGACATTCTGTAACACCCTTCACCCGTATTCACCGTCAGAATAGGGTTACGGAGCATTATCGGACTTACAACACTTTTAAACACACATTTCATATACAATTTATCATTTCAAATACAATTCAATCACAACCAATCATAGTGTCCCTTAAACGAACCTACGAGGCCTTAAACATGCATTAGAAGTTGTTCGGGACTAAACTGATAACTCGGAAAACTTTTCCACACTTAGAATTTTTTTCTCAAAACAGGGGACACACGCCCGTGTGGCCAGGCCGCGTGTCTCACACGGCCACTAGACACGCCCGTGTCACAAGCCGTGTGGACATTCGAAATGGGAGCACATGGCCGTGTCCCAGCCCGTGTCCTACCCCGTGTCCAAACAAGTGAGCTTACTGACTTGGGTCACACTGCCAACCACACGTCCGTGTGTCTAGCTCGTCTGCCCTTCGAAGTGGCCACACACGCCCATGTGTCAGGCCGTGTCCTAGGCCATGCCAAACCTGTAGGGTATACTCACTTATGCAACATGGCCAAGTCACACGGCCGTGTGCTAGGCCGTGTGCAAATTAGAGGGTATACTGACTTGTACCACACGGCCGATCACACGCTCGTGTGTGAGACCGTGTGGAGCATACTGACTTCCTTTCAATTTTAACACCAAGGGACACACGACCATGCAACATGATCGTGTATCACACACGGCTGAGACACACGCCCGTATCTCTGCCCGTGTGAACAAAAATAGGCTATTTACCAAGCCATTTTCCACCCACAATCTCATGTACCTAAACAAACCATATGGTACCAATTCATAATATAATTAAACATATATTCTAGCCACATTCAAGAAAATTTAATACCATTTTCAATACTAATAACCAACATGCTTATAACTTATTTTTTTCTCAATCAAAACATACCAAAACATATAGACAAATCAACTAATTAAACATTTACCAAACATACATCATTTTGTACCATTTCACAAACATGATACCAATTCCACAAACTTCATAATATAGGTTATTCACATATCCATCCATAAACTCAAACATCAACCATATATGCACATATAGGCATATAACCAAATCCACCAATTTAAGCCAAATCTCATGGCTATAGTTACAACCAAAACATATACATTTACAAGCCATTTCAAATGACCAAAATCATTATCAATTCAAAAAAAAATTGACTCAAAATACCTATACATGCCATATACTTAAAATACCAAAGTTCAAAGGTACTAAGTGATAGGTGGTAGTGTGAAACGATCTCTAATAAACCGTAATATATACATATTTTAATCCCACATTTGGTATACTTTTGGATGATTTATCCCTTGAATTGTGGAATTTGATGCTCCTAATCCTTTAATTTCATAGTTTATACTTAGGAGAGCAGAGGAGAGTGAAAAAAACGAGAAACGGGCCAAAAATGGAGAAAATCGGCCAAAGTAAGAAATCAACACGGCCTGAAGTTCACCACACAGCCGTGCCACTTTAGCAGACTCGAACACGGCCTTGGGCTCGATTCACACGGGCGTTTCACACGGGTGTGTCCTTGCCATGACCCGTTTTAATTCCACTCAGAATAGGATACTTGTGGGCCAAGTAAGGCATCCCGAAAGCCTATATAAACACCCTAGAGGGAAACCTAAAGGGGAGTTCGACAGAAGGCTTCTGTCAGGGCTTTTGACGAAGAGCGAAGCCAGAGAAGGCTAAATATAGGGAATTACTCGAAGAAAGCCATTTGATCCATCTCAGAAGTCGGAATCACGCTGAAGACTGAGGATTTTCCCTTCAATTTCCTTCAGGGGGTTTTAGGGTTTTTCTTTATGTTTTGTTATTTAAATTCTTCTGAGATGTATTCTTTTATAAACATGAACTAAACCCCTCAAATACCTGAGGGGGATGAAACCTAAGTCGGATCTTGTTATTGTTTTCTGAACTGTATGATAAATACTTGATTTGTTCTTAATTATGTGTTCTTAATTCTTGCTTTAATATTTCAGGATATTGATTCAAGTATTGATGTGCTTATTCGGAGGAGCAAAAGTCCATGTTTAAGAGTAGATCTAGCATAATTAAGCGGAGTTGATCACACTCCTAGAGATAGGATGACGAAAATCTGCCGGATTAGGGTCACACCTAATATGGGAGTCCTAAAATTGAGTTAATACAACACTAGGGGTTTTAATTAGAAAGAGATTTCAATTAATCAACCTAGGGTTAGACGTTAGTAGCCTCTAAAGAGGTATTAATATAAATTAGGGAATCCTACGGATCAAGTCAAGTGAATAAATCGTGCAGTTGAGTTAAATAACAAGTGAAGTCTAGGTGGATTCTTCCTCGGGTATTGTCTTAATCAATTGATTTTCCCAAAAGTATTTTCCAAATTCATTCTCTGTGTCTTGGCATCCTTAGCTTAGTAATTAGTTAGATAAATATTAATCCTTTTTATTTTAGGCTAGATAATAAAAAGAAAGTCAGTACTAGTAATTTTGGTTCCTGTGGGCTTGACATTCCGGTCTTGCCACTAAGCTATACTACTATTCGATACGTGCGCTTGCCTCAATCGTGGTGATAGTTAGTTTCTAGGCTCAATCATTCATTATATAAATATTAAAACTCTCAGACACGATCAAGTTTTTGGCGCCGTTGCCGGGGAACTAAGATATTAGGAACACTAAATTTTTATTACTTTAGCCATTTTATTTCTTTGCAATTTAATTTAATTTTTATTTTTATTTACTAACTTTTCCACTTCTTGCTTCTGGCAGGAGTCTCTAGTTTATGACTAGAAGAAACCCGTCAGGACCTTTACTTTACGACAGTGAGATTGAAAGTACAGCTCGCAGAAACCGAAGAGAAATAAGGCGAAGCCTACAATACATAGAAGAAGAGCAAGAAGCCGAAACTAATAATACAGAAGAGATGGCTGATAATAATCCGCTACCTCCTGTGGTTGCCGCAAACCCGGTGAATCAAAATCCTCGCTCCTCGTACTATGTATGATTATGCTAAACCTACTTTAATGAGAACTGAATCAAGTATTGTTAGACTGCTATTCTTTGCAAATAATTTTGAAGCTGAAACCTAACACTATCTGAGATGATTCAAAGCAATTTGTTCGGTTTGATGGTTTGCGGGATGAGGATCCAAACAATCACTTGGCAAATTTTCTAGAGTTTTGCGACACTTTCAAAATAAATGGCGTTCCGGATGATGCCATTTGCCTTCGGTTGTTTCCCTTCTCATTGAGGAACAAAGCTAAACAGTGGTTAAACTCGTTACCATGAGGATCAATCACCACATGGGAACAAATGACCGAAAATATTTTGTTAAATTATTTTTCGCTTGCTAAAACGGCTAAGTTGAGGAATGATATTTCTTCTTTTGTGTATATGGATCTAGAAACACTCTACGATGCATGGGAGAGATATAAGGATATACTAAGGAGATGCCCTCACCATGGGTTACCATTATGGCTACAGGTTCAAACCTTTTACAACGGTGTGAACCCCTCAACTAGGCAATTAATCAATTCAGCCGCCGGTGGAACCCTAAATAATAAAACCCCTGAAGCGGCTTATGAGTTTATAGAGGAGCTGTCACTGAATAACTATCGGTGGCAAGTTATGAGGCGAAGCCAACAAAAGCCGGAGTTTTCAACCTCGACGCGATGACCATGCTATCGGACAGTAGAAGCTGTTAAATAAAAAGATTGACGGTTTGTATGGTTCTTCGCAGGTACATCCAGTGATGCAGTGCGATACAAATGGAGGAGGGTCGAACAATACAGAATACCCACCCTACAACCTTGGAATGGAAAGCGAACAGATGAACTATATGGGTAATAATTCTAGACCTCAAAATAACCCTTATAGTAACACTTACAATCCAGGTTGGAGGAACCACCCAAACTTCTCATGGGGTGGTCAAGGAAATCAGAGACAACAACCCCCTCCAGGCTTTCAACAGCAACCCTACCCACAAGAGAAGAAGCCGAACCTTGAGGAGATGCTAACAAAATTTATCGCGGTGTCAGAAACCCATTTCCAAAACACTGGAACAGCACTTAAAAATCAGTAAGCGTCAATTTAAGAGCTTGAGAACCAAATAGGTTAGCTTGCTAAGCTGATTTCAGAACGACCACAAGGAAACTTGCCAAGCAACACTGAAACTAACCCAAATGAGCCACTTCAGGCCATTACTGCTCACGATAGTGAAGGGTTAGATGAGCCAAAACTGAGGCAAGAGAATGTGGTAGAGGAAGGTAAGGTTGAGATAAGCCATGAAAAACCAAAACTGGTAAGTACAGAAGACCAACCTCGTGTGCCATATCCCAATGCGACAAAGAAAAACCCCACAGATGAACAATTCGGTAAATTTCTTAAACTTTTGAAAAATTACATATTAACTTACCGTTTCTTGAAGCTCTTTCGCAGATGCCCAATTCAAGGAAATTTTCAAAAGAGCTTTTGACAAACAAACGGAAGTTAGACGATACGTCGCATGTGGAGCTAAACGCAGTGTGCTCAGCAATTCTATAAAATAAACTACCACAAAAATTAAAAGATCCAGGGAGTTTTACAATTCCGTGCTTAATTGGTAGTTTATCTGTTAATAACGCTTTGGCTGATTTAGGGGCAAGCATAAATGTTATGCCTTATAAAATGTTTAAACAGCTAGGTCTAGGGAAACCCAAACAAACTAGGATGAGCATTCAATTAGCTGATAAGACTATTAGAATTCCTATGGGTATAATCGAAGATGTACTAGTAAAAATTGATAAATTCATATTCCCAGTAGACTTTGTTGTCTTAGACATGGATGAGGACAATACTGTTCCTTTAATTTTAGGAAGACCCTTTTTAGCAACTGCTAAAACTAAAATTGATGTTGGTACAGGGGAACTCATACTTCGTGTAGGTGACGAAACGGTCACTCTTCAGGCTCTTGACTCGGCTAGGACATCAAGTAATAAAGGTGAAAACATAAATTCTCTTAATGACCGTTTGGTTCAACCTTCTTTTCAGAAAGCACCACGAAATTACACATCTGAGCCAAATCCTAAACCTCGTGCAAACAAGAAAATAACTCATGAGGAGAACGAAGGCTTCAGATCAATGAACTAGACGAGTGGAAGACACATTTCAAGGAGAAACTAAAAATATACGAAGCAAAAACAAGGCAACTCCATGTCAAACTTAAAGATGGGACATACCAATTTTAGATCGGGGATCAGGTATTATTAGACAAGACAGACCCTCGAATCGCCATTTCAGACCTTAATATAAACGAAGAAATCCCTTTAAAGGTACTCAATGTCTTCCCATACGGAATAGTTGAGGTAACTAATCCTGAGTTCGGCACTTTTAATGTAAACACTACTCGACTCAAACTATATAGTGATCATAAAACTGATAGCAGGGGAGAGGAGTTTCAACTCCTCAAACCACCATGATTATGCGAATAAGAGGTAAGTCTAGCTTAAGACTTTAAACGAGTGCTTCTCGGGAGGCAACCCGAGCACTAACCCTACTAATTAGTTTGTTTTCACTTTCGTTCATGTTTTAGGCGCAGTTTCCCTACCACTGACCATGCACACGGGCCTGGCCGTGGCCGTGTGGACACCACGAGAAGGCACACCAGCGTGACGGAGACCGTGCGGGTCAAGGACGAAAATTTTCCCCAAAACACGGGCTGCGATAAAATGCCACGGCCGTGCGATGCGGCCGTGGTCGACACTGCCTAAAGAACACGGGAGTGTGAGGACCTTTGAGTCCATTTATTTTTTCTTTTTATTTTATTTTAAATTTTGAACTTTTTCTTTTTATCTTTTTTGTCTTAAATTTTTATTAGTATATTTTGATTTCTTTATATCTCTGGCTGTCTATTATCAAGTAACCATACCAACGACCATTAATAAAACTCCCTAAAACTTTACTGATGACTTCGCAATTTCAAAAGGTTCAAGGTGCTACTAAGGAACGACCAAACTACCAGAGTATTCTCCCCCACCTTCACCTCTGCCTAGTTCATCAGGCTTCTTTTCACTTTCTAAGGATTTCATCCATAATTCAGGAAGTTTCACTTCTCTCCCTCTCTTACGATATTCTTATTATCTTATCATTATCTATTTTTGTACATTGAGGACAATGTACATCTTAAGTGTGGGGGGTGAATTTTATTCAAAAAAGTTCCTAACTTTTTGCATTATTCTCAAATCCCTAAATTTTGTCTTTTTCTCAAGTCACTTTCTCATATCACTATTAGAACAAATTCTGATTGATTTATGATTTTTATTGATATGTCTTGAATTAAAACATAGGTAGTAGTGCATTGATTGTTTAAACTTGAAGGATTTAGAGAATCAAGCATGATAAGTTTATTTTTTTGAAAAATTAAAAATTGCTAGGTTGTTTTCCCAAGTTTAGGTATTATTTTGAAGTTTGAAGTTCACAGGGTTGACATCAAAAACCATAATTTCTGTGAGATCTTGAGCCTTTGAGAACATTTTCTTTTCTTGCTCACTTTTATTGTTGCTTTGAGTGAGTCAATATTGATTTGTTATTCTAGAACTTTCTTTGATTATGCATGTCAAGACCACACTTTTGATTTGATATACTGAGATGATAAAGGCACCTAGGTTTTAACCCACTTACCCCATTGAAAGCCTACCTTCAAAATTAACCCTTAGTGAACCCCTTTGAATCCTAACAAACCATTTCTTGACTCACCCGTTGATATTAACCCTAAACCCATTTTGTATTTGTTATCACCATTTCTCTTGACTACCCTTATATCGAGATTTGATTTTATCAGTTGCTTAACTATTTTCTTTACTTCAGTTGTTAAATTATATCTTATTATTTTATGTATTTATTCCAAAAATAAAAAGAAAAAAGTGAAAGTATATTCATTATTAGTTCTATGTTATTTAAGCTTAAGCAATTAATTTCACATCTTGAGAAGAAGCTCGTGTTTAATGTAATCATTCATTATTAGTCTACTTTTCTAGTTAAGTAATTTGTCAATCCGATCTCGATTCTAACCTCCTCTTTCAGCCTATGACACGCCCCCTAACCAAGCCACGTTACAACCCTTTTAAAGACGTTTTGATCGATGTATCATTTCAGTTTATAGTGGTGGAGATTTGATTTTTATGCAAGCCTATGGTAAAAAATTTTCATGATGACTATTGAGTGCTTAATTTATCGTCCCTTAAACACTTCGAGTGATTTGAGTGAATCCTTAGTGAGGATGTTAACTCTGTGACATTTTGAATCAAAGGTGATTACTTAGATAAGGGGGAATACCTATGTTTTCATGAATAAAATGCTCAACTTGGATTTTTTGAAACTTTGATGTTCTTTTAATTGAATTCTCAATGTCTGATTACCTATGGATTATTTTGAAACATTATTGATAGGAGTTATAAGTTGAGAAGAATGAATTTTAATTGTGAGTTGAGGATTTTGCTTGAGGATAAGCAAATGCTTAAGTGTGGGGGTATTTGATAAACCGTAATATATACATATTTTAATCCCACATTTGGCATACTTTTGGATGGTTTATCCCTTGAATTGTGGAATTTGATGCTCCTAATTCTTTAATTTCATGTTTTATACTTAGAAGAGCAGAGGAGGGTGAAAAGAACGAGAAACGGGCCAAAAACGGAGAAAATGGGTCAAAGTAAGAAATCAACACGGCCTGGAGTTCACCACACGGCCGTGCCACTTAGTAGACTCGAACACGGCCATGGGCTCAATTCACACGGGCGTTTCACACGGGCGTGTCCCTGCCGTGACCCGTTTTAATTCCACTCAGAATAGGATACTTGTGGGCCAAGTAAGGCATCTCGAAAGCCTATATAAACACCCTAGAGGGCAACCTAAAGGGGAGTTCGACAGAAGGCTTCTGTCAGGGCTTTTGACGAAGAGCAAAGCCAGAGAAGGCTGAATATAAAGAATTACTCGAAGAAAGCCAGTTGATCCATCTCAGAAGCCAGAATCACGCTGAAGACTGAGGATTTTCCCTTCAATTTTGTAACACCCCAAACCCGGCCTATGCGTTAAGACCAGACTTGGCATGCCACACAATTCGAACTTACATCTAGTCATCACTGCTTTTAATGAAAACAATTCTTCAAAACGATTTTGAAAAAAAATGGAATTTATCATAAACCGAGATTTATTTGAAAACCATAAATTTAAAACATAAGAATTTACAATTTGATTTTCAGAGAAATAATTGGTGGAAATCTTAAACTTATAAAAGAGTTTTCACAAAATATTTTGGATTAAGTGATATTTAAGAAAATCCTTTTTATATTTTTCTTTATACATAAGTTTAAGAAATCATTTATAAAATTTAAATGACCCCATTTAAGTAACTAAAACATATTAAAATTTCATCCACGAATAAAAATCCATAAAATAATACCAGAGGCCTTATTACATCGCAATCAAAATAGTACTTAAATAAAAATAAAAATATTAAAAAGAAGTTCAAGTTTATAAAACCCATCATTCGTAGTATGGCCTCCACACGAAGTCATCCCCGCCCAAGCCTCCATCAATTATTATTACGAGAAGGGTAAGAAAAAGCAGGTGAGTTACTTAGAACTCAATGTGTAACCCACTTACCGTGTCCTTTGGGCCAAATCCATTTAAGCATTAAATTGGGCTTGAGCCCATTTACAAAAATACAATATATAAATCAAATATAAAAAAATGCATGTGATATGCAATTCCCAACCAAGCCTAATTTCCATCAGCTACACACCACCCGTACCAACCATCACACCTGTGGGGATCAAGTCAACCCACCCCGCCAACACACCAATCACAGGCATTAAGCCATTTAAAATATTTGTGGCAGAGCCACCGAACTAGATTGTGACAGAGTCACCGAACTAGATTGTGACAGTGTCACCGAACTAGATTTTGGCAACAGGCCTTTCTTAACTTCGTCAATTATCCCAACCCATGCAGTCATGCATATATAGAATGCATCACAATATATTCATAAGGTAAATTTCAACAAAAAATAAAAAACCCGTATTACAAGTTATCAACTTGGCCCATTAGTCAAAATAACAATTTAACCCATTTAACGATCAAGCAAATTTGGCCCTTATATCGATCTAGCAGTTTTGGCCCATATATCGATCTAGCAGTTTTGGCCCATATATACACATGAGGCCCTTTTCACAATTTTCTCACTTGGCCAATTTATCAAAAATAATTCATATGGCCCAAAATATCACTTTTTAACAATATAGCTTATTAAGGGCAAATTTGTAATTTTCACAACTTTAATACCGTTTTCATGCTTTCACACCAAAAGTGCTAATAAACCGTATTTTCCAATTTTACCGACTTTACGATTTTTAATCGAATACTTACGACATAGTATAACCCATGAGATAAGTGTGAAGTTACACACCTGATTACGGTGAGTACTATACTTTCCCGCTCGTCGATACCTAAATATTTATCACGCTTAATTAGAACACTAATATTTAATATAAAGCTATTCTAATGATGAAACGATCTCGATCTTTACCCTCGGAATCTCGAACAATGACTATTTGTGATTTCTCCTCGATCGATAGTTCATAACCCGATGAAGAACCACGAACAGTCAAAGGTTCAGGAGTACGAATGACTTCAAATAATTGATTTTCGCCGGATGAGGGTCCACAACCCGGTGGAAAATCTCGGATTGCTAAAATAGTCCTTCGTTTGAATTTAGGGGGAATAGCGGAACCACCCCTCTTCCAAACGCTATTAACAACCCTTTTTGTCCCTATCTTGATTGCCACGAAGTTCTTACGTTCACCGAAATGATAATCGAGCGATAGTGTCCCCTAAAACGAAATCGATTAGTAGTCCATCTATAACAATATGACGAGTAATATAGAAATCCTTGATAGGAACCCTTACCTTAACACTTCGACTCGATTTCTAGCGTGTCACGATGATTATGAATACTCCGAGTTCGGCCTTCTTTATAACACTATAAAAAATGAAAGGATCGTCTAAGAGAAAAGGATAAAGGATGCTAGTTTCGGTCAAAAGACCCTCCCAAACTAATATATACTCGGCTAAGAAAAAGAAGAGAATAAAGATTCGAAAAGGGTTCTTACCGATTGATTAAAACGAAGGTTGAAAGAATAATCAACAAAACAATATAAGTGAAGAGAAGATTCGACTTTGAAGGAAAATTGGAGAGAATGGTGTTAGCACCATTCGGCCATGGGGAGAAAGAGATGGGAGACAATGTGTTTTGGGTTTTTCAAATGTGAGAAAGGAGCAAAGAGTGAGATTTGGGACAAGGACGCATTCAGCAATGGTGAAGAGGAGAAGAAAAGAAAAATGGCCTTTATGCTTTGGTATTTCGGCACAAGGGAGAGAGTGTCTTGAGATGTAAGACAAAAATATGACCAAATGGTAAAAATGAAATGAAATGGCCAAAAGAAACAAAGCTTACCTAATGCTCAAATTCGGCTAAGAGAAAGAGTTTGGAGAGAAAAGAAAATCTCACACAAAATGCTAAGAATTAACCAAAACTAACTCCTAATCCTAGCCAAACTACTAACAACATTCGGCCATTCCCCCCTAGCCACAAAACCGTCCATGTACAATGGTCAAAAGTCAAAGTTTTAGCCACCCAAGAGTTTCCAAGACAACATCCTTGATTCGTGCCTTGTGTTCCCCCTACATTCCATAAGTTTAGGATTTCTTTCCCCAAGTTCAAGCTTACCTTAACTATAAAAGAAATAGTCCAACCTTACCATAAATAAGGCTTGACCGACACATGCCATAAAGGTGCAAAAATTAAAGTCACCAAAATGCAATCCATGGAATTCGAACCTCTCCCCTCAAGCAACACATATGACACCAACTCCACTTTACTACTAGCTCATCTTATGCTAGTTTTTGACACTTAATTTCCTTAAACATCAAGGTCACTTGTTCCACTTCAATAAAATACTCATTATTAAAATTTATTGTAATTCCGAATAAATCCCGAGTCTTCTCAAGACTATATTAAACACACAAATTGAATCATTCACAAGCTAAGCACCAAAAACATGCAACATATCGATACTCAAATTTTTAGGATGTTACAATTCTACCCTCCTTAAAAAAATTTCGTCCTCGAAATTTACCTGATTAAAAGAGATGAGGATATTGTTACCGAATTTCATCCTCAAGCTCCCACGTAGCTTCCTCCGCTCCGTGATTACACCATAGAACCTTAACCAACGGCACAGTCTTCTTTCTTAGCACCTTAACATCATGGTCTAAGATTTTCACTAGTTCGTCCTCGAAAGACAAGTCTGGCCTTAACTCCACTTCTTCTACCGGTACTATGTGAGATGGATCCGATCTATAACGCCTCAGCATAGAAACATGGAAAACACTATGAATCGACTCAACTCGGAGGTAATTCAAGGCCGATAGGCCACCGGTCCTACATGCTTCAACACACGGTACGGTCCAATGAACCTAGGGCTCAACTTGCCCTTCCTTCCAAATCTGAAAATCTTCTTCCAAGGTGAGACTTTCAGAAAGACCTGATCTCCCACTGCAAACTCAATGTCCTTACACTTCAGATCCGCATACGACTTTTGTCTATCCGAAGCTTCCTTTAACCGCGCTCGAATCACCTTTACCTTCTCTTCCGTCTCAGTTATCAACTCAAGACCCAACAACTGTCGTTCCCCCAATTTAGTCCAACAAGTAGGGGTACGACACCTTCGACCGTATAACGCTTCATAGGGCGCCATTTGAATACTGGATTGGTAACTATTATTATACGCGAACTCTGCCAACGGTAGAAAATCCTCCCAACTACCTCTGAAGTCAATCACGCAACCTCTTAACATGTCTTCCAAAATCTGAATTACTCTTTTCGATGACCATCCGATTGAGGATGAAAAAGTCTTGAAGTTTAACTTTGTTCCCAAAGCCTCATGCAAAGCTTTCCAAAACCGCGATGTAAACCTAGGATCACATCGATATGATAGACACGGTATCCCATGCAACCTCACAATCTCGGATACATACGACTTAGCCAACCTGCGCGAGTAATCCGTGCATGCGAACAGTAGAAAATGGCGATCTTCATCAATCGATCAACTACCACCCAAGCAGAATCTTTCTTAGTAGGTGTTAAGGGTAACCCACTAACAAAATCCATCGTTATCCGCTCCCATTTCCATAGAGGAATCTTTACCGGTTGCAATAAACCCGATGGTAATTGATGTTCCGCCTTCACTTGTTGACACGTCAAACACTTTCCTACAAAATTAGTAACCTCCCGCTTTAACCTTGGCCACCAATACTGCTCACGGAGATCCCGATACATCTTATTTCCTCTGGGGTGCATAGCATAAGGGCTACTATGCGCCTCTCATAGAATCATTTGTCTCAAATCCGAATCCATGGGCATACAAACTCTTCTACGAAAACACAGCACGCCATCCTTATTTAATCCAAAATCCCCTATTATACCACTTTAAACTTGTTGCATTAAAGGACCCAACTTTTCATCCAATAACTACTTTTCCTTGATCTGTTCTAACCACAATGGCTTCACCTGAAGTTCCGCTAGCAGACTGCCATCCTCATACAAACTGAGATGAGCAAACATTGCTCTTAACTCCGATACTACCTTACGACTCAACGTGTCTGCCACCACGTTAGCCTTTCCAGGATGGTACTCGATTGAGAAGTCATAATCCTTTAACAACTCCACCCATCTCTGTTGTCTCAAGTTCAACTCCTTTTGGGTAAGGAGGTACTTAAGACTCTTATGGTCCATATAAATGATCGACTTCTCACCGTAGAGATAGTGCCTCTAAATCTTTAAAGCAAACACCACGCATGACCAACTCTAAGTCATGAGTAAGGTAGTTGACTTTCGTGCGGCCTCAAGCGACGAGAAGCATAAGCCACCACTTTTCCACCTTGCATCAAGTACACATCCTAAACCCGTGTGTGACGATCATAGTAAACGATAAACTCTTTTTCGACCTCTCAGTTGAATCAAGATCTTGGCGCTTAGTTAAAATCTTCTTGATTTCGAAACTTTCTTACTATTTATCGGTCCACACATACGGTACCCCCTTTCGCAAATGACTTGGTTAGAGGTGCAAAGCAATCAACGAAAACCCTCAACAAAGCATCTATAGTAACCACCAAACCCAAGAAACTCCGGATCTCACCCATCGACTTTGGCGGTTTCCAATCCAACAACGCCTCAACCTTCCGAGGATCAACTCTTATTCCTTGGTGACACCACATGCCCCAAGAAAGTCACTTCCTTCAACCAAAATTCGCATTTACTGAATTTGGCATAAAGTTGCTTATCTCGCAAAATTTGCAACACAATGCGCAAATGTGAGTCATGCTCTTCTTCATTCCTCGAATATACCAAGATATCATCTATGAACACCACTATGAACCGGTCTAGATAAGGTTGAAAGACTCGATTCATCATGTCCATAAATGCAGCTGATGCATTGGTCAAACCAAACGGCATAACCAAAAACTCATAATGTCCATAACGAGTTCGGAATACCGTCTTATGAATATCTGCCTCTTTCACCTTGAGTTGATGATAACCCGATCTTAAATCAATCTTGGAGAAAACTGAAGCTCCTCTCAATTGATCAAACAGGTCGTCAATTCTCGACAATGGCTACCTATTTTTGATCGTCAATTTATTCAACTGCCTATAATCAATGCACAAACGCATCGACCCATCCTTCTTCTTGACGAACAAAACCGGTGCTCCCCACGGGGACACACTCGGTCGAATAAATCCCCGATCTAACAATTCTTGAATTTGAGCTTTAAGCTCCGCTAACTCCTTCGGCGCCATTCTATAAGGAGCAATAGACACTGGAGCCATTCCGGGCAAAAGCTCAATGCCAAATTCTACTTCCCGATCTGGAGGTAGACTCGGAAGTTCTTCGAGAAAGACATCTGAAAATTCTTTCATTGTTCTCACACCTTCCACCGATAGTTCCTTGGCATCCAAAGCACTAATGAAGGCTAGGAATGCTCCATACCCTTTTCGCACCAACTTCTCTGCCTTCAAAGTAGATACCACATTTGCCAAAAAGTTCATTCGTTCGCCTATCATTACTACCTCCTCATCATCCACAGTTCTTATTGACATCCACTTTTCGGTACAATCCAATTGCGCCCGGTGCTTCACCAACCAATCCATGCCCAAAATAAGATCAAACTCGCCGAAAGGCAATTCCATCAAATTCGCCAAAAATATTTCTCTTTGAATTTCCAAGGGCACATCTCTAAACAATTTATTCACGATTATCGACTGTCCTAAAGGACTAATTACGGTCATCTCTCTATCAGTAATCTCAGATCTAATATTTAGGTTTCCAGATATGGCACTAGCAACATACGAGTGGGTAGACCCGATATCTATCAAAGCAGTAACAGGTACATCAAAGATGAAGAACGTACTAGTTATCACATCAGGTGCATCGCCATCTTCACGACGCCTGACCGCATAGACCAACCCTGGCTGTCTTGCCTCCGCGTTACCTCTGAAGCCATTACCTCGACCCTGTGTACCTTGACCACGTCCGTTACCATTACCACCGCGACCCGATCCATGACCTCTCGGTGGCTGCGGAGTACCTCTAGCTGGCTAAACATCAGGGTTACGAGCTTCCTGATTCGTATCAGACCGTTGAGGGCAATTCTTATACTGATGATCCTTGGAACCACATTTATAGCAAGCACCAGTTTTCCTCCAACATTCCCCGGGGTGTTGTTTCCCACAGTCAACACAGTCCCGACTTTGATTGGTAACCACAAGCGCTCTAGCTTGAGCTGGCTCATCATTTCGAGGCCTTTTCTGGAACCTTTTAGCAGAACCCGAATACTTAAAATCCCTCTTGCCTCTGACTCTTTCACGGTTCGGCGTTCGAATTCTTAGCCTCTTGGCTATCTTGGCTTTCTCCACAAGCAAGGCAAAAATCCGTACTTGTTGTGGGGCTATCAAGCATCTACCATGACTCATCATTCAGACCCATCTTCAAAGCGTACATAACGCTCTCATGATCTGTCGGCACTATTGTGCGAGCATATCGGCTCAAACGAAGAAATTTTGCCTCGTAAGTCGCCTTTGTCTTATTTCCTTGAACCAAATTCAGGAATTCCTTCCTCCGGGCATCTACATAACTTGTCCCGACGTACTTCCCTTGAAAAGTAGCTTTGAAGAAATCCCAAGTAACCAATGCAGCCTCGGTGCCTTCTCGAATAGTAAGCCACCATTGATACGCCTCGTCCCTTAACAAGGACACAGCTCCTCTTAGTTTCTACTCGGTGGTGCACTCCAAATCATCCATAATCCGCTCTACAGCCTCGAGCCAATATTTCGCAACATTCAGAGCTACACCGGAGACACCTCTAAAAACCTCGGCACCACTTGATTTAAGTCGTTCCAAAATTGATCCACGAACTACTGGACCAGTTCTAGTCCCAGCAACCCTTTCAAGGACTCGCAACATTGCTTGAGTCAAAGCATTGTCCTCTCTTGAATGGTCATGTGATCCAGTCTCACTCCCGGGTGAAGCAGGTGCATCCATTTCCGGCATATGACCCGGCGCTTCAGTTGCATCTCTAGCACCTCGTCCTCTACCATGGCCACGTCTACCACGTCCACGACCACGTCCTCTAGTGTTCATAATGATTAATTTGATTTAATCTGATTACAAGTTTTATGAATCAGAATACCATTTCAGTGTTTATTAACGATATTTTATGAGATATAAGAGGTAAAGTTGTTTTCGCAATCACGTCCTATAGTCTCAATCTCTACTGTTTTCGACACCTAAAACTAGAAGTTCTAGAGTGTTCCTATGTTCATATCACAATAATAAACATTTAATATACAAATACTTACTTGGCTTGGTGTCGGATGCTCGTGGTGCCATACTACCTTTGAAACATAAAGTCTAGAAATTAAAACAGTTTTAAAAAAATTTTTGTTGAACCCAAACCACAGCCGAGTTTTGAAACTGGCTCTAATACCATAAAATGTAACACCCCAAACCCAGCCTATGCGTTAAGACCAGACTTGGCATGCCACACAATTCGAACTTACATCTAGTCATCACTGCTTTTAATGAAAACAATGCTTCAAAACGATTTTGAAAAAAAATAGAATTTATCATAAACCGAGATTTATTTGAAAACCATAATTTTAAAACATAAGAATTTACAATTTGATTTTCAGAGAAATAGTTGGTGGAAATCTTAAACTTATAAAAGAGTTTTCACAAAATATTTTGGATTAAGTGATATTTAAGAAAATCCTTTTTTATATTTTTCTTTATACGCAAGTTTAAGAAATCATTTATAAAATTTAAACAGCCCCATTTAAGTAACTAAAACATATTAAAATTTCATCCACGAATAAAAATCCATAAAATAATACCAGAGGCCTTATTACATCGCAATCAAAATAGTACTTAAATAAAAATAAAAATATTAAAAAGAAGTTCAAGTTTATAAAACCCATCATTCGTAGTATGGCCTCCACACGAAGTCATCCCCACCAAGCCTCCATCAATTATTATTACGAGAAGGGTAAGAAAAAGCAGGTGGGTTACTTAGAACTCAATGTGTAACCCACTTACCGTGTCCACTGGGCCAAATCCATTTAAGCATTAAATTGGGCTTGAGCCCATTTACAAAAATACAATATATAAATCAAATATAAAAAAATGCATGTGATATGTAATTCCCAACCAAGCCTAATTTCCATCCGCTACACACCACCCGTACCAACCATCACACCTGTGGGGATCAAGTCAACCCACCCCGCCAACACACCAATCACAGGCATTAAGCCATTTAAAATATTTGTGGCAGAGCCACCGAACTAGATTGTGACAGAGTCACCGAACTAGATTGTGACAGTGTCACCGAACTAGATTTTGGAAATAGGCCTTTCTTCTCTTCGTCAATTATCCCAACCCATGCAGTCATGTATATATAGAATGCATCACAATATATTCATAAGGTAAATTTCAACAAAAAATAAAAAAACCCGTATTACAAGTTATCAACTTGGCCCATTAGTCAAAATAATAATTTAACCCATTTAACGATCTAGCAATTTTGGCCCTTATATCGATCTAGCAGTTTTGGCCCATATATACACATGAGGCCCTTTTCACAATTTTCTCACTTGGCCAATTTATCAAAAATAATTCATATGGCCCAAAATATCACTTTTTAACAATATAGCTTATTAAGGGCAAATTCGT
Organism: Gossypium sturtianum; assembly: GCA_025698515.1. Classification (NCBI taxonomy): domain Eukaryota; kingdom Viridiplantae; phylum Streptophyta; class Magnoliopsida; order Malvales; family Malvaceae; genus Gossypium; species Gossypium sturtianum. Next base: position 112,812,069 of record CM046955.1, read on the forward strand.
AATTTTCACAACTTTAATACCGTTTTCATGCTTTCACACCAAAAGTGCTAATAAACCGTATTTTCCAATTTTACCAAATTTACGATTTTTAATCGAATACTTACGGCATAGTATAACCCATGAGATAAGTGTGAAGTTACACACCTGATTACGGTGAGTACTATACTTTCCCGCTTGTCGATACCTAAATATTTATCACGCTTAATTAGAACACTAATATTTAATATAAAGCTATTCTAGTGATGAACGATCTAGATCTTTACCCTCGGAATCTCGAACAACAGCTATTTGTGATTTCTCCTCGATCGATAGTTCATAACCCGATGAAGAACAACGAACAGTCAAAGGCTCAGGAGTACGAATGACTTCAAATAATTGATTTTCGCCGGATGAGGGTCCACAACCGGTGGAAAATCTCAATTCATTGAAAACAGATCCTTCGTTTGAATTTAGGGAAATAGCGGAACCACCCCTCTTCCAAACGCTATTAACAACCCTTTTTGTCCCTATCTTGATTGCCACGAAGTTCTTACGTTCACGGAAATGATAATCGAGTGATAGTGTCCCCTAAAACGAAATCGATTAGTAGTCCATCTATAAAAATATGACGAGTATTATAGAAATCCTTGATAGGAACCCTTACCTTAACACTTCGACTCGATTTCTAGCGTGTCACGATGATTATGAATACTCCGAGTTCGACCTTCTTTATAACACTATAAAAAATGAAAGGATCGTCTAAGAGAAAAGGATAAATGATGCTATTTTCGGTCAAAAGACCCTCCCAAACTAATATATACTCGGCTAAGAAAAAGAAAAGAATAAAGATTCGAAAAGTGGTTCTTACCGATTGATTAAAACGAAGGTTGAAAGAATAATCAACAAAACAATATAAGTGAAGAGAAGATTCGGCTTTGAAGGAAAATTGGAGAGAATGGTGTTAGCACCATTTGGCCATGGGGAGAAAGAGATGGGAGACAATGTGTTTTGGGTTTTTCAAATGTGAGAAAGGAGCAAAGAGTGAGATTTGGGACAAGGAAGCATTCGGCAATGGTGAAGAGGAGAAGAAAAGAAAAATGACCTTTATGCTTTGGTATTTCGGCACAAGGGAGAGAGTGTCTTGAGATGTAAGACAAAAATATGACCAAATGGTAAAAATGAAATGAAATGGCCAAAAGAAACAAAGCTTACCTAATGCTCAAATTCGGCTAAGAGAAAGAGTTTGGAGAGAAAAGAAAATTTCACACAAAATGCTAAGAATTAACCAAAACTAACTCCTAATCCTAGCCAAACTACTAACAACATTCGGCCATTCCCCCCTAGCCACAAAACCGTCCATGTAAAATGGCCAAAAGTCAAAGTTTTAGCCACCCAAGAGTTTCCAAGACAACATCCTTGATTCGTGCCTTGTGTTCCCCCTACATTCCATAAGTTTAGGATTTCTTTCCCCAAGTTCAAGCTTACCTTAACCATAAAAGAAATAGTCCAACCTTACCATAAATAAGGCTTGACCGACACATGCCATAAAGGTACAAAAATTAAAGTCACCAAAATGCAATCCATGGAATTCGAACCTCTCCCTTCAAGCAACACATATGACGCCAACTCCACTTTACTACTAGCTCATCTTATGCTAGTTTTTGACACTTAATTTCCTTAAACATCAAGATCACTTGTTCCACTTCAATAAAATACTCATTACTAAAATTTATTCTAATTCCGAATGAATCCTGAGCCTTCTCAAGACTATATTAAACACACAAATTGAATCATTCACAAGCTAAGCACCAAAAACATGCAACATATCGATACTCAAATTTTTAGGATGTTACAAATTTCCTTTAGGGGGTTTTAGGGTTTTTCTTTATGTTTTGTTATTTAAATTCTTCTGAGATGTATTCTTTTATAAACATGAACTAAACCCCTCAAATACCTGAGGGGGATGAAACCTAAGTCGGATCTTGTTATTGTTTTCTGAACTGTATGATAAATACTTGATTTGTTCTTAATTATGTATTCTTAATTCTTACTTTAATATTTCAGGATATTGATTCAAGTATTGATGTGCTTATTCGGAGGAGCAAAAGTCCCTGTTTAAGAATAGATCTAGCATAATTAAGCGGAGTTGATCGCACTCTTAGAGATAGGATGACGAAAATCTGTCGGATTAGTGTCAAACCTAATATGGGAGTCCAGAAATCGAGTTAATGCAACACTAGGGGTTTTAATTAGAGAGAGATTTCAATTAATCAACCTAGGGTTAGACGTTAGTAGCCTCGAAATTAATATAAATTAGGGAATCCTACGGATCAAGTCAAGTGAATAAATCGTTTGGTTCAGAGTTAAATAACAAGTGAAGTCTAGGTGGATTCTTCCTCGGGTATTGTCTTAATCAATTGATTTTCCCAAAAGTATTTTCCCAATTCATTCTCCGTGTCTTGGCATCCTTAGCTTAGTAATTATTTAGATAAATATTAATCCCCTTTATTTTAGGCTAGATAATAAAAAGAAAGTCAGTACTAGTAATTTTGGTTCCTGTGGGTTCGACATTCCGGTCTTGCCACTAAGCTATACTACTGTTCGATAGGTGCGCTTGCCTCAATCGTGGTTATAGTTAGTTTCTAGGCTCGATCATTAATTATATAAATATTAAAACTCTCAGACACGATCAATCTCTGACGATCCCCGAATCTGAGCTAGCTTTGATATCACTATAAAACACAGGAAAATACACAAATTAAGCTATGAAGCTTAGTAAGCTCGTATGAATTAAACTCAAAAAATCATATTACACAAATCAACAACTTGAACTATTTAAAATGTAATTCATGGTAACAACAAGCTTTCCATATGTTTAATCATATACTTATAAGCAAATTCTTAACTTCTTCTAATTGCATCTCATACTTTCCATGTACATACCTATACAAACTCGTAAGCAACTCATACCTGTTCGAAATACTATTGAATACTCGATATCTCGCACATTAAGTGCCAATACGCAGCCGAAGCTATTATAATCTCGCACACTAAGTGCCTTACATAGCTGAAGCCATCTCGGTCTCGCACACTAAGTGCCATATATAGCCGAAGCTATTCCGAATCGCACACTAAGTGCCATATATATCTGAATCGTCGTCAAACATGACTATAATCTCATATACACAATTTATGCATAATCAAAGCATTTAAAACATAATTATAACAATGCTTATTACATACGAACTTACCTCGGATGTGAAAACGATAACGCCGGTCCACTAATCCGAAACCTTGTTCTTCCCCCGATCTAGATCTGTATTTTGCTTTTTCTTGATCTATATAATATCAAATTCAACTCATTTAATCATCCATTTATTCAATTTAGTCCAAATTTCACTTTAAGGCATTTTTACACAATTACCCCTAATATTTCACAAATTTTACAATTTAGTCCTTATTTCATAAAATCACAAATTCATGTAATTTAACCACAACCCATGCTAGTCGAATTTCTATAGTACTCATATTAGCCCATATTTCTCATTTATTTCACATTTTAACCAAAAATTTTCAACATTTCTCAATTTAATCCCTAATTTGAATTTTTACTCAAAATCACTTTACAAAACTTGTATAATTATCAACAACCATTCAAAATCTATCATCAATCATCAAAACTCATACATATTCATCAATGGAAACATTCAAAATCTTTAATAGTTTTTCAAATTAGTCCCTGGGCTATCTAGACCTAGTTGCAACGATATCAAAAACACAAAAATCATTAAAAACCGAGTCAAAATCACTTACCAATTTAGCTAATGAGTGACCGAACCCTAAAATGCTCTCCAATATTTATTTTTCTTTCTCTAATCGGTAAAAGATGATGAAGATGAACACAAAATTACTTTTATTTTAATCAATATAAGTTAATTATGCTAATTACTATTTTAACCTTAATAAAAAACTATTAATATCATTCATTTAATGTCCAATATTATCCATTTACTATTGTAATGCTCTAATTACAACATAAGGACCTCTAAATTAAGATTCCATAGCTATTAGATACCTTTTGCTAATGGAACTCCACTTTTACAATTTACGTGATTTAGTCATTTTTTATCAAATCGACCAATCAAACAATAAAATTTCTTAATGAAATTTTCACACAATCACTCAATGATGCTGTAAACATTAAAATAATAATAAAATAAATATTTTGACCTCGAATTTGTGGTCTCAAAACCACGATTCCGATTTCACCAAAAACGGGCTGTTACAACTCTCCCCCCTTTAGGGATTTTCGTCCTGAAAAATCTTACCAGTGAATAGGTTAGGGTACTGTTTTCTCATAGCTTCTTCAGGCTCCCACGTAGCCTCTTCAACTCCGTGACATTGCCACAAGACTTTCACTAAAGCTATGTGTTTATTTCTCAATTCTTTGATCTCTCGAGCCAAATTTCAAATCGGTTCTTTGTTGTACATCATATCAGGCTGAATCTCAATCTCTGATAGAGAAATCACATGTGAGGGATCCGATCGATATCGACGCAACCCCGATACGTGAAACACATTATGGATCTTTTCTAACTCTGATGGTAAAGCTAATCGATAGGCTACTGGCCCTATTCTTTCGATGATCTCATACGGCCCGATGAAATGCAGACTCAATTTGCCTTTTCGACCAAATCTAAGGATTTTCTTCCACGGAGATACTTTCAAAAACACTTTGTCACCGATTTGAAATTTAACATCTTTTCGTTTCAAATCCGCGTACGATTTCTGACGATCTGATGCTACTTTCAAATAGTCGTGAATTACTTTCACTTTCTCTTCGATTTCTCTAATCAAATCAACCCATTGAATCTGTTTCTCTCTAAGTTCAGTCCAATACAATGGAGTTCGGCATTTATGACCATACAAAGCTTCGTACGGTGCCATCTTTATACTCGATTGAAAGCTGTTATTATACGCAAATTCAACAAGCGGCAAATATTTCTCCCAATTGCCTTCAAATTCTAATATACAACATCTGAGCATATCTTCAAGGATCTGAATTACTCGTTCAGACTCTCCGTCAGCCTGCGGATGAAAAGCTGTACTAAAATTCAACTTCGTACCCAGAGGTTCTTGCAATTTCTTTTAAAACCACGATGTAAACCTCGGATCTCTATCCAAAATAATTGAAATTGGCACCCCGTGCAATCTAACAATATCAGCAATGTATAATTTAGCTAATCTATCGAGTGAATAGTCAGTAGTACAGGGATAAAATGTGCGAATTTCGTTAATCGATCAACGACAACCCAAATAGCATCTTTCTTTTTCGGAGTCAAAGGCAATCCCGATACGAAATCCATCGTAACTCTGTCCCATTTCCACTCTGGTATCATCACAGGCTGAAGTAAACCCGAAGGTACTTGATGTTCAGTTTTAACTTGCTGACACACTAAACATCTCGCTACAAATTCAGAAATGTCTCGTTTCATACCCGACCACCAATACAGTTGTTTCAAATCATTGTACATTTTAGTACTTCCAGGATGAACGGATAAACAACCACTATGTACCTCTTGTAAATTTTTTTGAATCAAATCTAGATTTTTCGGTACACAGATTCTATCTCGGAACATCAAACAATCATCGGATCCGATTTGGTACTCTGAATCACTAGTCGACTCGCATTTCACTCTTTTAGCTTACAATTCATTATCACATTTCTGAGCTTCGTAAATTTGCTAAAGAAATACTGGTTTAGCTTTTAACTCAGCTAAAATCGAACCATCATCAGATAATGTCAACTGTGTATTCATTGCTCTCAAGGAAAACAACGATTTTCTACTCAAAGCATCAGCGACTACATTTGCTTTTCCCAGGTGATAATCAATCACTAACTCGTAATCTTTCAATAGCTCGAGCCATCTTCGTTGTCGCAAATTCAAATCTTTCTGAGTCATAATATACTATAAGCTTTTATGATCAGTAAAGATGTGGCATCTTTCACCGTACAAATGATGACGCCAAATATTCAATGCAAAAACTATTACGACCAACTCTAAATCATGCGTCGGATAATTCTTTTCATGCGGCTTCAACTGTTTGGAAGCATAAGCTATTACTTTTCCTTCTTGCATCATCATGTAGCCCAAACCGTTCAATGACGCGTCGCTATAAATCACAAATTCTTTACCCGACTCAAGTTGAACCAACACTGGTGCCTCAGTTAACAATGCTTTCAATTGATCGAAGCTTTGTTGACATTTTTCAGACCATTCAAACTTTACATCTTTCTGTAGCAGTCTGGTCATCGGTGTAGCAATCATCGAGAACCCTTTTACAAAACATCGATAGTAACTAGCCAATCCCAGAAAACTTCTGACCTCGGATACATTTCTAGGTGGTTTCCAGTCAATCACTACAGAAATCTTGCTTGGATCAACTCGAATGCCATCCGCCTAGACTATATGTCCTAAAAATCCGACTTCCTGTAGCCAAAACTCACATTTGCTGAATTTAGCATACAATTGCTTATTTCTCAAGGTCTACAACACAATCCTCAAATGCTCGGCATGCTCAGACTCATCTTGTGAATATATCAGAATGTCGTCAATAAACACAACAAAAAATCTGTCTAAATACGGTCTAAATATGCGATTCATCAAATCCATAAAAATGGCAGGAGCATTAGTTAATCCAAAAGGCATAACAAGGAATTTGTAATGTCCATACCTTGTTCTGAACGTAATTTTCGGCACATCTGAGTGTTTAACTCGCAAATGATAATAACCAGATCTCAAATTAAACTTTGAAAACACTGTTGCACCTTTTAATTGATCAAACAAATTGTCTATTCTCGGCAACGGATACTTATTCTTTATCGTAACCTTGTTGAGCTAACGATAATCAATACACATTCTCATAGACCCGTCTTTCTTTTTAACAAACAATATTGGCGCACCCCAGGGCGAAAAACTTAGTCTTGCAAAACCTCTATCTGTTAACTCTTGCAACTGAGCTTTCAACTCTTTCAACTCTGTCGGAGCCATTCTATACGGAGCTATAGATATCGGTGAAGTTCCCGGTACTAATTCAATAGCAAATTCAACCTCTCTGATAGGTAGCAACCCCGGTAATTCTTCAGAAAACACATCCGGATATTCACAAACAACTGGCACTGATTCAATCTTTGATCCAGACACTTTGGTATCCAAAATGTAAGCAAGATAAGCTTCACAACCTTTTCCCATACAACTCTGAGCTGACATTGACAAAATCACAACAGGCAATTCATTCGATTCATTTGATTCAATTCGAAGAATTTCATTATTTTGACACTTCAATTCTATAATCTTTCGTCTACAGTTCACAACAGCATCATCTAGAGTCAACCAATCCATTCCCAGAATTACATCGAACTCATCAAATGGCAAAAGCATCAAATCAGCCAGAAAACAGTAACCCTGAGTTATTAAAGGACAGTTCTTGCATACTTTATCAACTAGAACAAACTTGCCTAAGGGGTTCGATACTTTAATCACAAACTCAGTAGACTCGACAGGAAAACTCTTATTAGACACCAAATTCATACATATATACGAATGAGTCGATCCAGGATCAATCAATGCAATAACATTAGTGTCGTAAAGAGAAAATGTACCGGTAATGACATCTGGTGATGACTCATCTTTGCGAGCGCGAATAGCGTAAGCTCTAGCAAGTACTCTGGCCTCAGATCTCACTGTAGAATCTCTCATTGTACCACAATTACCACTTGCATTTCCCGTATTTCTTGGCGGCCTCCCACGAGTAACTATATTTCTCGATCTTGTATTCTGAGATTTATCTTTTTCATTTAGCTCGGGACAATCTCTGATAAAATGATCTTGTGAACCACAACTGTAACAAGCTCTGTTATTATTTTTCACCCAGCAATCTCCAAAATGCCGTCTTCCACACTATTGACACTCGAGCTTGATGTCTTTTACGTTGCCAACACTCGATACTAATGTGGCTTGAGCTTTAGGGCTAATGTATTGCTTTCTGTGATCTCTATTAGAATATCCCACTGAAGTGGTCAATCGATTAAAATAATGTCTTGATTTTCTTGATGAGGAATGATAAGGTTTACTCATCAATCTCTTCCTCAAATCTCTTGCCTCAGAATTAGCCTTCCTCTTTTCTTTACTAAGTTCCCCGGCTTTGCAAGCTCTGTCGACCAAAACAACAAATTCTTTCAATTCCAAAATTCCAACCAGAAGTTTAATGTCTTCATTCAACCCATCAACGAACCACTTGCACATGATTTCTTCAGTAAAAACATATTCCCGAACATAATTGCTCAACCGTACAAATTCTCTTTCATACTCTGTCACAGTCATTCGGCCCTGTTTTAACTTTAGAAATTCTTTATGCTTTTAATCAAGAAACCGCTGACTTATATATTTCTTTCGGAACTCAGTCTGAAAGAATTTCCAGGTCACCCGCTCTCTCGGTACTACAAACACCAATGTATTCCACCATTGATATGATGTGTCTCTCAACAAAAAAATGGCACACTTTAAACATTCAACTGGCATGCACGAAAGTTCATCAAATACCCAAATAGTGTTTTCAAGCCAAAATTCAACTTTCTCTGGATCATCATCAACAGTAGCTCTAAACTCTTTGGCCTCGTACTTACGAATTTTATCAATCGGCAGTTTATTCAGTCTTTGATGTTCCACAACTTGAGGAACTACAAGTACAGGTTGGGGATTAGGAAGGGGTGGAGGTTATTGAGCAGCCGGGTTTGTTCGAATATATTGCATGAACCATTTGTTCATCATATGGAAGAAGGCTTCTTTAGCCTCTCCTCCCTGGCTGCCAGTTGCGGGTCTAGAATCAGACGATGCTATCCCTTGAGCGGGAGCAGGTGCATTACTTTCAACCTCATCAGCTATAGCTCGATTGGGATCCATTTGCTATATGAAAACACATTTTCAAATGTCAAGAGTCATCACACTATCACAGTTATATATGGCATGTATAGCTAGACTCACACACACGTTACGTTAGTCCTAGAATCGACTAAATCGTAGCTCTGATACCAATAAATGTAACACCCCTCACCTGTATTCACCGTCAGAATAGGGTTACGGAGTATTATCGGACTTACAACACTTTTAAACACACATTTCATATAAAATTTATCATTTCAAATACAATTCAATCACAACCAATCATAGTGTCCCTTAAACGAACCTATAAGGCCTTAAACATGCATTAGAAGTGGTTCGAGACTAAACTGATAACTTGAGAAACATTTTCACACTTAGAAATTTTTTCTCAAAACAAGGGACACACGCCCATGTGGCCAGGCCGTGTGTCTCACACGACCACCAGACACGCCCGTATCAGAGGTGGTGTGGACATTTGAAATGGGAGCACATGGCCGTGTCCCAGCCTGTGTCTTACCCCGTGTCCAAACAAGTGAGCTTACTGACTTGAGTCACACAGCCAACCACACGCCCGTGTGCTAGGCCGTGTACAAATTAGGGGGTATACTGACTTGTACCAGACGGTCGATCACACGCTCGTGTGTGAGACCGTGTGGAGCATATTGACTTCCTTTCAATTTCAACACCAAGGGACACACGGCCGTGCAACATGACCGTGTATCACACACGGCTGAGATACACGCCCGTGTGGACAAAAATAGGCTATTTACCAAGCCAATTTGCCATCCACAATCTCATGTACCTAAACAAACCATATGGTACCAATTCATGGTACAATTAAACATCTATTCAAGCCACATTCAAGACAATTTCATACCATTTTCAATACTAATAACCAACATGCTTATAACTTATGCTTTTCTCAATCAAAACATACGAAAACATATACACCAATCAACTAATTAAATCTTTACCAAACATACATCATTTTGTACCATTTCACAAACATGATACCAATTCCACAAACTTCACAATATAGGTCATTTACATATCCATCCATAAACTCAAACATCAACCATATATGCACATATAGGCATATAACCAAATCCACCAATTTAAGCAAAATCTCATGGCTATAGTTACAACCAAAACATATACATTTACAAGCCATTTCAAATGACCAAAATCATTATTAATTCATAAACAAAACGACTCAAAATACCTATACATGCCATATACTTAAAATACCAAAGTTCAAAGGTACCAAGTGATAGGTGGTAGTGTGAAACGATCTCCGACAATCCTCGAATCCGAGCTAGCTTCGATATCACTATAAAACACAGGAAAATACACAAATTAAGCTATGAAGCTTAGTAAGCTCGTATGAATTAAACTCAACAAATCATATTACACAAATCAACAACTTGAACTATTTAACATATAATTCATGGTAACAACAAGCTTTCCATATGTTTACTCATATACTTATATGCAAATTCATAACTTCTTCTAATTCAAGCTCATACTTTCCATGTACATTCCTGTACAAACTCGTAAGCAACTCATACCTGTTCAAAATACTGTTGAATACTCGATATCTCGCACACTAAGTGCCAATACGTAGTGGAACCTATTATAATCTCACACACTAAGTGCCTTACATAGCCGAAGCTATCTCGGTCTCGCACACTAAGTGCCATATATAGTCGAAGCTATTTCGAATCGCACACTAAGTGCTATATATAGCCAAAGCTATCTCGAGTCACACACTAAGTGCCATATATATCTGAATCGTCGTCAAACATGACTATAATCTCATATATACAATTTATGAAATATCAAAGAATTTAAAACATAATTATAACAATTCTTATTACATACGAACTTACCTCGGATGTGAAAACGATAACACGGGTTAGCTAATCTGAAACCTTGTTCTTCCCCCGATCTAAGTCCATATTTCACTTTTCTTGATCTATATAATATCAAATTCAACTCATTTAATCATCCATTTATTCAATTTAGTCCAAATTTCACTTTAAGGCATTTTTACATAATTGCCCCTAATATTTCACAACTTTTACAATTTAGTCCTTATTTCATAAAATCACAAATTCATGCAATTTAACCACAACCCATGCTAGACGAATTTCTCTAGTACTCATATTAGCCCCTATTTCTCATTTATTTCACATTTTAACCAAAAATTTTCAACATTTCTCAATTTAATCCCTAATTTGCATTTTTACTCAAAATCACTTTACAAAACTTGTATAATTATCAACAACCATTCAAAATCTATCATCTATCATCAAAAATCATACATATTCATCAATGGAAACATTCAGAATCTTTAACAATTTTGCAAATTAGTCCCTGGGCTAGCTAGACCTAGTTGTAAAAATCTCAAAAACACAAAAATCATTAAAAATCGAGTCAAAATCACTTACCAATTGAGCTAATGAATGACCGAACCCTAAAATGCTCTCCAAGATTTATTTTTCTTTCTCTAATCAGTTAAAGATGATGAATATGAACACAAAATTGTTTTTGTTTTAATCAATATAAGTTAATTATGCTAATTACTATTTTAACCTTAATGAAAAACTATTAATATCATCCATTTAATGTCCAATATTGTCCACTTACTATTGTAATGGTCTAATTACAACATAAGGACCTCTAAATTAAGATTCCATAGCTATTAGATACCTTTAGTGAATGGAACTCCACTTTTACAATTTACGCGATTTAGTCCTTTTTATCAAATTGACCAATCAAACAATAAAATTTCTTAACGAAATTTTCACACAATCACTCAATCATGCTGTAAACATTAAAATAATAATAAAATAAATATTTTAACCTCAGATTTGTGGTCCCAAAACCACTATTTTGATTTGACCAAAAACGGGCTGTTACACATTCGACCAACGTTTCTTCAAGTACCGTAGGAGTGGCCGAATCTGTCTTAAGGAAACTGTGTTTTACAGACCTCAACGTTTAGTAAAACCTCTCTTCTTCCTTTTGATTTCAACTTTTGTTACGATTTTTTATTGTTTTCATATTTAACAAATTAAATATAAATCATTCTATTTATATTTTATTTTATATGTGGTTATTTATATTTAAATATTTTGTTCGCTAACGTGTTTTTTCCAACATAAAGAACTTATGTTATCAATTTGATATGAAAGATCATTGGTCACATACTTGTTATATGCTCAGATATTTTGTAACCATGAATTTTATCCTTACCGTGGAAAGTATTTATCTTATTTAGTACTGAAACAAACCAATGTTAATGCAATATTTTTGTAGTACAGAATTAGAAAGCTCTTAAAAAGCTAATATATCAACATTTAAAATGCCATGATTTGTGATAGTTAATGCAATGATTTTAAAATATATCTATTGTAGTAGATCTCATATTGAGATTGTTAATGGAGAAAAGACTGTATTTAGTATGAATCACTTTTGCTATAAAAATCTACATCTTTTCATAGAGAAAGATTCAATTATTGAATTATATTATGCATGATACTTGGATACCTATCTTTATTTTGAAAATGATAGAGAAAGATTGGTTTTGATTGTGAAAGATCCACTTGAATTGCTGATTAATTTATGAGAAAGATATGACTATCAGAATATGATAAATTTATCTGAATTTCGTTATGATTGGATAGACTTGAAGTTACAATATTTTAAATCTGCAAGTGAGTATAACTATGCAATATTTAAAGTTCTCAATTATGTGAAAATAATATTACTAATGAGAACTTGTTAGAGAAAACTTTTCTTTTCATGCTTCAAATGTGCTTCTACAGTAGCAATACCGTGAAAAGGTTTTAAGATATATTACGAATTAATTTCATGTTTACTTATGATTTATTTAAATAATGAGCTATTAAACAAAAAAAAACATAAAGCCCATTGTATTAAATCTACTTCATTCTCTAAAGTGAATGTAGTAATATATAAAGACGTAATCTTTGACGTGAGCATAGTAAGTGACTTTATAATAATTGTAAAAGGGATGCTCATAATAATTTTTCTCACCACCAGATGTGAAAAATGAAGATAATGTAAAGAATGATGATAATATTGATGTTGAGTGCATTTATGGTATGATCATGCACTTTAATTAATTTTGCAAATATATCTATGCAAAGAAGATATTTGTTTATTCACATTTTGAAAATTGATAGAATCTATTTGCAAAACTTGCATGTGGCTTGGACTTTGATTCTATTGTATTGAGGCTAATGTTCATTAATAATGTGACAAGATACAAATTTACATATATATATATATTTATTTATTAAAGAACCTAAAGATTTTTCATTTATCAAATGTTCGCTATTCTCAAAGAAGATTTATTAAACCTCACTAGAAAAAGTTGAGATTGGGTCTCTTGCATTTTGGAAAGAATATGAATCATTTATCTGACATGTGGATATTTTGATATAATTTTGGTAGATGCATTTACAAGTTAATCACATATGAGTTGTCAACTTTCAACCTGTAGTTTACGAGATTATTTGTTTAAGAATAAAACTTTCAGATTATGCAATCGAGACAACTCTTACTAATGTTGGTGAGTTTATTACTCAGGTTTTAAATGATTATTGTATACTAGATTGTCAATGCGAATAACTATCACAAAGCTTGTTGTTTATACGTATAAAATGATTTAGCAAAAGTTAGCAGCTAAACCGTATCTTTTGAGAACAAAACTTTTTGTATATATGTATAATGATATAATATTTTGCATGAATTGGCACTTGTACGCATCATGCCAATAAGTTATGATAAATACTCCACATTACAACAGGATTTTGTCAGAAGCCAAATACAACCCATTTCAAAAGTTTTGAATGTATGATGTATGTTTAAGTTACTCCAGCACAATGCATAAAATCGGTATTTAAAGAATGTTGGAAATACATATTAATTATAACTCTCATTGTGTTATTAGATGTTTTGAATGAATTTGAAAGTCAATTATGACTTGATTTTGTGATTACTATTTTGATTTGACAATTTTCCCAACACCAGGGGAGAGAAATAATAGTTGGATGAAATAAATTACTTCGACTAAATTATCACCATCCTCATAGAAAGTAATTTGAATCAGAAGTTCAAAAAGATAATTCACTTCATTACAAGTTATCTGTCAGGTATATTTACTAACTTGATAAGAAAAATCAAGTGTTATATACCAGTTAAAGTTTTGATTTGAATTGAAGTCCTAGTAGGACAACTTGTTAGATGAAAGTAATGCATGCTTGAAGCATGACAGATTGATTGGTTCCAAAGATAAAATTCTCATAAAAGAAAATAATAAATATAGATAGTCATATGGTGGAGCGGGTGTTCCTAAAGAGATCCCAAACATAACTAATTATTAAAACTGCAGAAGAGATTAGGTACTTGAATATAGAAATAATGAAAAAAAGAGATCTCAATAAGTGATGTCAATACGAGAAAATATGGAATTGTAAGAATAAAAAGTTATCGACAATGATTTTTCAATGTTGAAATGATGAAAGAAAATGAGGATCTTGAAGAAAATTGTTGGGAATTATAGACATGGAGTAGATTGGCCAAAATGAAACGATGTAATGAAAGTATAATTAAATTTGGAAAGTTTTTGGATTAGTCGTTCAAACATCTAAAGGTATAAAGATAGTGAGGACACAAATGCGTAGTTTTGCGAAAATAGAATATGAAAAATAAAGTTTTTTGCTAAGTCTTGGCATTGATTATGAAAAAATATAATATTCTTTTGTGGTGGATACGATAACCTTTAGATATATTATCAAGTTTAGTAATTCATGAAATATTTGACATGTGTCTTATGATTGTTGTTACAATCTCTATGCGAATCACTATATAGTGGAAGTTTATATCAAAATCCTTGAAGGATTTAGAATGATGGAAGCATATAGAAATTCTCAAAATTGTTTGATACGTTTGAGTAAATATTTATATAAATTAATTGATTTGAACATATGTTGTAAATTTGACTTCGTGAATAATAGTAGAAGAAAGATGATAAAATGATCCAACATGCACATTTAGAAGTATTATGATCAAAGTTTGTTATGATTATTGTTGGAACTCCTAAAGAGATCAAAATATACTTCCTTTAAAGTCTTCCTCACTCATGACTTCCAGAAAATGATGATATAAATGTTTAGCAAATTTGTTCAAGTGATCATTTGAAAATCTAGTATTCAAGATTGGATACTTAGGATATGAGATATTATGTGATGTTGTCATGAGGTGGAATAAATGTGCATTGTATTCTTTTTCCTTTAACCAAGGTTTTGTCCCACTAGGTTTTCTTAGTAAGGTTTTTAATGAGGCAACATATTATGCGTATTGTAGATAAGTGTACTCTTTTTCCTTCACTAAGAATTTTTTGTCACTGGGTTTTTATCTTAGTAAGGTTTTAATGAAGCACATTATCTACCAATGCACATTCCAGGTGGAGTGTTTATGAATATTTTATTATTAATTGGATGCTCATCAAGATCAAAATAAGTTTGATTTACTTTATGACTCTAATATTCATTAGAAGTATAGTTTGATTCCATTCATACTTCTTATATCTATAAATATAGACTTTGGAGAAGCATTGTACACAGCCCTATTGATCAATAAAATATGTTCTCTTTTGTTATTTTATTTTCTTATTTCTTAACCCTCTTTATTATTTATTGAATAAAAAGTATGAGCTTTTTTAGTTTTTTTTTTATAGTTTTGTAAGTTTTAAGATTTTTTTTGGATTTTAATATTTATTAAATTTTATGATATTTTTTAAAATTGTAAGTAATTTTTTATTTTATTTTTCTTGACATGTGGTAGTGTGTTAACTTTTTTAAATAGAAACTATTAATAGGGTAATGAAGATTACATAATGAAAACATATGGACTAAATTAATAAAAACAAATAGTACAGGTATCAAAGTGATATATTAACTATATTCGTAGCCAAAAGGTAAGCCATTGTTTTACTTGGTTCATTTAAATGAAATGTAATTCTTTTTTGTTTGGTTGAAAAATGTAAAATTACTAAAAATAATATTTTATTAAATTGTCCTTATAATTTTTTTTATTGTTTACCACATACATTGAAATTTATAGTATTTTATTTTAGTGATTAATAAGTACATTTCTATTGTACACACCATATTTTATTCGGGTCTTAAACAATATAAATATATTTTTATTTTCTATAACGACTTTCTATCTATAACAACAACTAAACAGTATGAATATATTCTTTACTAAATTAGTTTCCTATAACAAACTCTTGTCTTAAATTTTAATAGAATTAGTTTTATTACTAACTAGGATAAAAATAATAATTTTTTGTTAGGATATTATTTCAATAAGATGTTTAATTTTTATATAAAAATATGTTAATCATATTTTAGTTTTTGTTTTGTAAAATCACTAGTGTCTTCATCTATTTTATGGTCTGAGCATATTCCTGTTTGAGCCAGGATGGTATTCAGGTAAAGTACTCCCAATGATATCGACTCAAAGAGGTGGATTTGGAATACGAGAAAGTTTGGACAAAAGTATGATATCCCAAAAATGAGCTTGGGCAAAAACATTAGGCTTGTTTAAAAGTAGTCTAGCTTGTGCTCTAACATTAAAGGCTCAAATTTGGCCCATTTTCTACTTTATAATATATTTCTATATAGAATGTAATTTATATAAAATTAAATATATAATATTATAATGTAAACATTAATATGTTATCTACATTTAAGATTTAATAGAATAAATTCATCTTAGTAAATATTTTCATTCATTTAATTTCTCATAAATTTTTGAAAATTATCATGAAATATAATTTTTTTCAATAACAAATTTTAGCATTTTAAAATTATAATTTAATAGTTATAATATTTTTTTCATTACAAAATCCCATTGAAATTTTTAATATTTAAAATAATATTTTTTATTTGCTCCAAAATCATATCTCATACCAAATCGTCTTTTTGATGCAATACTAAAAATTAGGGGGCAAACCTATAGGGGGGCTGGCAGGAGCCCCGGCCCTCCATAAAATGAAAATTTTTTATTTAGGCCCCTTAAAATTTTTAAAATTTTAAAGATAAAATTGCACTTTGGCCTCCCTAAAATATAAAAATTTAATTTAATCTTTTAAAAATTATAAAGATATAAGATACCAAAATTGTAAAATTACATTTTTTGTATTATAAAATTTTTATTTAATTTAATTTTAAAGATAAAAAGTTTTCTAAAATATAAAAATTTAATTTAATCTTTTAAAAAAAGATATGAGGAAGTGTAAAAGATATGGGGACTGCCAAAAATAATTCGCCCCTGCCAAAATATGTACATCAATTTTGGTAATATGTACATCAATTTTGGTTCGCCTTAGTAATTTTGTTTTATTTATTTATTCATATATTTTTTAAAATTATCATGAAATATAATTTTTTTTCTTATCAAATTTTGCTAAAAATATAATATTTTTTTCTCCGTAACAAAATACCATTGGAAGTTTTTAATATTTAAAAATAATATTTCCTACTCCAAAATTTATCTGGTATCAAATCCTCATTTCGAAATCATACAAAAAATTTTTGAAAGAATACTAAAAATTACGAGGATATAAAAAAATGAGAAAATATAAAAAATTAAGAGAAATACCAAAATTTACAAGAATATACCGATTATTATAAAAAAAATACCATAAATTATAAGAGTAACTTGTTTAATAGGTAAAAGCTTATTATAATATTTTTTAACAAGCTCATGGCAGAATGCTGGTTTTCCTATATATACACGAGTGAGAAAGATTATTTTACAGTGTATGGGTTGTATAATTATTTAGCAAAATAGTGGACCTTCATTAGGAAAGGTGCATAGTCGGCAGCTGGAGTTTCCGGCCTCAGAACCGGCACCTCTAGAGTCCGACTTCAGTTAAAATGGTTGGAGCAAGCAGGAACGACTTGAAAGTCGTATTCCGCAGAAACCGTCTTCCGCTTTGGGAAAATGAAATGCTAAAATGTAAAATGGAGTAATATCATGATAGTCCCTGAAAGTTTATCAAAATTTAAATATAGTCTATCCACTTTTAAATTTATCAAAATTTGATATGGTTCCTCCACTTATAAATTTTATTTTAAAATAATATTTTATTTTCTAAACTTAAAAGTATTAAAAAAATTAAATTACAAGTTACTATAAGAATTTAAAAACAATTGAAATATTGAAATACAATTACTTTTAATATATGAGAATCTAAAATTTTCTAGATAAAGAAATTATAGTTACAATTTTAAATTGAAACCTATATGGGGTGGTCGGCTCAGGCTTGGGTGCGAAGAAGAGATTGTTTGAATCCTTACATCTCTTTTGAACATCTTCCTACTAAGCACCTGAAGGGTTCATTGCGTTGAAGCCCATATTCTCATTGATGTACTGACGTAGACAACTGAAGACCACTCGATCTATATCGAAGGGGCCCATGGAAACCTAGTCAGGAAGGATATATTTGGACCTCAGCTTGGGAAGATAATCCGCGATCCCTGCCATAGTTTCTGCTTTATATCGCTCCAGGGCTTCATTGTTTTCCTTCTGGATCCTCTTTAAATCCGCTAAGTGATGTTCCTCCCGTGCTTTGATTTGGTCCCCCAAATGGCGAGACTTAGTTTCAGATTCCATTTTCAAGGAGTTGTACTTAGACTCCCAACTGGAGGCAAATTCAATGAACTCCTGAATTTGGCGGGTTACAACCTCCTACGTATGGCGGAGTTGGGCCAGCTCTTGATTAAGGGAGGTTTGGGTTACCTCTAATTGAGCCCGTTTATTTCACTTTCGCCACCCCAATCACAAAAGGCCCAGCCAAGCAAACCACATTCCTCCACCACGATCTAGTAGAAGTCCATCAACTCCAAGAGAGTTGGTTTACGAGATTTAGAGAAAGAGGGAAGAGAAAATTCCTTCAGTTCCTGGGACAGACCCCTCTTTCATCGTTGACTAATTTCTGTAGGGGAGAAGGGAGGCTGACCTGCAGCAAAGTGGTCCCTCTAAGGGAGTAAATTGGATGTCCCACTGAAAGAGTAGGGATGATGCCTTGTTCCAATAGGGATAAATGGTGGTGTAGAAAGCGCAGTGTGGGGAGCGGGCTCATTAGGCGGACTCTGTGCAAGGGGAGAAAAGTTTCTTGGAGTGGCAGACTAAGTTTAAGTCTCGAGATGAGAAGGGAGGACAGGTGGAGTAAGCTCCCTCTCGGAGCTGACTGGTTTCTTGCCTCGCCTATGGCAGACCAGCTGACTGCTGCAACTCTCCTTAGTACTTCAAGAACCCCTTTTAGCCCTTAGGCCCTTATGGTTGCTACTACATGCCTATACCCTTGTATCAGCATCAGTGACGGCCTTCTATGCCCTCTCCATAATGGCATCCACGTCCAAACTACATAAAGATTAAGATGGAGTGGACAATTGGGTATAACCTGCAAGGAAGATGTTAGGGTTAGCCATACGTGGAATGGAATTTATATTAAAAAGACTCACAAGCCACTACTATTTTATTACAACAATTAAGTCATGAGAAGCATTGTAAGAAAACACCGTGTAGGAGGGCTGTGTAACCTGGGAAACAACCTTAGTAGCAATATTTGCGGGCCTAGATCTATTTGGGTTGTGGTTGTCCAGGCAAAAACGAAAAACATTTTTGTTAAATTGGTAGCGGCCCAACTTTAATTGATTAAATTGGTCCTTCGTGGCCTCATATCTAAAGGTCGCCTGTGGGTACAAACAGAATCAGGAAGAATGGACCATTGGATTGGGAACCCAAATCCACCCCTAAGATTGCACCTTACCGGAATGAACTTGTTCTTGTTAAGGTGAAGGTTTGAAGCCTAGTTTATGATTAATAGCATTGGTTTGAATTCAAAATGAGGAGACTTAGTCATCCCATTCTCCTTGAAATATGACCGGCCATGTGTGGTAGAAAAGTAGGAATTTTGAATCTATTTTTAGCTAACTCTACCCTTTACCTTAACCTATAAATACCATGCACCAATCCCTTAATCCCTCATCCCTCACAATTCATTTCTCTTCTCTCATTAGCATTTTCTCTACATTCTATTTCCCTTTTCCTTCCCTCACATAGCCGCCCATCTCTTTCCCATCCTTTACCCACAAAAGTTTTGTCAAAAGCATTCTTCGGCCGACCACCTTAGGAACTTGTAACAACCCATTTTTGGTCAAATTAGAACAGTGGTTTCGGGACCACAAATCCGATATCAAAATATTTATTTTATTATTATTTTAATTTTTAAAGCATGATTGAATGATTGTGTGAAAATTTTGTTAAGAAATTTTATAGTTTAAATGGTCAATTTGATAAAAATGACTAAATCGCGTAAGGTGTAAAACTTGAGTTCTAATAGCTAAAGGTGTCTAATAGCTATAGAACCTTAAAGTTAAGGTCCTTATGTAACACCCCAAACCCGGCCTAGACGTTATGGCTGAATCTGGCGTGTCACATTGAAGTATTTTTCGAAAACCATGTTTTCATTGAAAACCCTTATTAATTAGCAGCTTGAGTAAAATCCCAATTACATTAGTTTATTATTATTTTATTTCAAACGTGGTATATAGAAAAAAATTATTAAGTTTATTCCCAAAATTTCTTTTCAGTTGCGGAAGCTAAATTTAAAAGTAATCGATTTACGAAAACGTGATGTTTAAAGATTAAATTGTGAAAGCGTAGTGTTTTGAAAACAATTATTGTTTTGGAAAACCGCGATCTGCTTTTAACAGATAGGAAACGTAATAACTAAAATCCCAAATTAAAAACCAGAAATTAAAAGAGGCCTTATTACAACCCAATAAGAAACCAGTTTAAGTAAGGTAAACTATACTACTAAAATTTAAAGCTGTTCGTAGTGTGGCCACCTCCGAGTCCTCCAGTACGTCGAACCGCTTACTGAGGATTACCTGAAAAATTAAAAAGAGGGGGTGAGTTTACGAAAACTCAGTGTGTACAACCCTCATCGATCATAAAGCATGCATTACATCAATCCGGGCCTAAGCCCACTACAGTAACGGTGGCATTTGGGCCTTAGCCCATAATAGCCTCAGCTGGGCCTTAGCCCATAACAAATGTCACATATCACATCTATCTGGGCCTAAGCCCATCTCATCATCAGAATCAGAACATGCAATGCATAAATGCCCAAAACCAACCCTGCACTCTGTCTCCTGTCCAACCCTGCACTCTTGTGGGGATTTAGCCGACCCACCCATCCCTACACTCCTTATGTAGCACCGGTTGCGGCACTAACCAAAATTACAGCAGAGCTGCCAATCACGTAATCGGCTTAAAGCCATCGGTGGATCCACAGTCGTCAAGCGACCATGAGATCCTAACAAATCATATACTTCCTCCAAATCAATGATCCCATCCCACATGCAACATAATATCACATGAATGCAACATACCATAAATAGCATACAATAACAATCATATAACATGTAGGGGCATTTTAGTCATTTTGCCCTTGAGGGGCATAACGGTCATTTTACCTTATAGGGGTATTTCGATCATTTACCATATGGGGGTATTTCGGTCATTTACTCCCTATGGGGGTATTTCAATCATTTAACTACTTCCCGAAGGTCTACAGTCTCCTCGAGCGACACATATAACATATATGATCAAACGGTGTAATTGGGCCCAAAGCCCAATATTCGGCCTAAGTGGGCCCACACGCTCGTGTGGCCCACTAAGCCCAAAACTGCCTTTGGCCATGTGATCGTCATGGCTGGCTCATGATTTCCTATCCATCCAAAAGATTTACACGCGTAGGGCCCACGGGCCCACACGGCCCATTTTGGCCCATTAGACCCAAAAATGGTCCAAGACCATGAGATCGCTCATGGTGGCCTCTGTCACTGTATCGACTTCCCCACACAAGCGTTCGTGCACTCGTATGGTAACCGTTGCCGTATTTTCGGCATTTCGACATTTCGACATTTACCGATCTACAGTTGGAATGGTGTGTGTACACACCTTGTTGGAGAAAAACGCAGTAGCCCACGAGCGTAGAACCTATATTCGATTAAAGTATTCAGTTTGCCATTCCATTAATAAGATTTAACAAGCCTACAGAAGATGAACCCAAGACTAATACTTACCTTAACTGAATCGGCTTATACTTCCTAAGCCGTTTGATTATGAATCGATCTCACCTCCTTGTGGTTTATCTGTACCACAACCATTATTAAGCATCAATATCCAATAACCAAGGTTAATTAAATACTAACCTTAGGAAAACATGCGGCCAACAAGAGAACTAGCATTCAGTTAATGGTTGAAAGCACAAACCACTTACCCCTAACAATCGGCCAATAAATAAATTGCACTCAGACAACCTTCAAGAGAAGAACATATTCGGCTCTTCAGAGACTTTGATAATGTGGATTAAAGAAGATGGGGAGGAAGAGAATCGATCAAGTACAGCAATCAAATGTCGCTAAAAATAGAAAAGAAGAAGAAGAAAAATAACTAATGTTTGGCCTAACTCCAGATTAAAAAAGAATACTCAAGGTTGACAGAGAAAAGTTGCAGAAAAGGAAGTAGAGAGAAGAGGAATTCGATTTTAGATAAGTGAAAAGAAGAACTTCGAATGAGTAAGAAAGGAGGGAGAGAAGGAATTGGTTCGGTCACATTAAGAAAAAAGAAGAGCAGAAAAGTGCCAAGAGGAGGAGAATAAAGGGAGATTCGGCATAAGCAGCAATTGTTGCAAAGGAAAAATAGCAGAGAAAATGGGTATTGCTCGATTTTGGCAAAAGGCAAAAAGACGAACAAAAAAAGCCAAAAGCCGAAATGGCTAAAATAAAAACGGTATTCCTACCATACTCTAGCCGAATTTCCCATAGTAGAGACCCCATTTCAGCACCAACTTCTCAAGCCTTCAAACTCCTTGAAAATCTCCACTACCCTCTCCTTGATTTCCTCCATGATCCACTCCTTAAATCACTCAATTGACTCATTCAAACTCTCCAATCACAGAGTTCAAATCCAACACAAACTCTTGCCCATACATGAGCAAAATAAATAATCCCATTTGCATGCAGTAAGACTTGAACCTCTGACCTCCTTGCCATTCCTGTGACACCACCTTGTCACTACACCACGGGCTCCTTTGTGTCTCTTTTTAATCACAATTACTTAAAAGGCTTAAAACCAGGAGTTAGGGTTCCCCTAATGCTAAAAACAAAAATTTTTCATATGACATGGCTTGAACCCAGGACTTCACAGAAGCCCCCTAACCTTCCAAAATCACTCACCCAACAGACCAAACATGCAATTGTGCCGTTCTCTTATTCTCAAAACTTTTAAACACTCCCATGCCCAAGGCCCAATTCTTCTAGGCCCAAAAATTTGGGGTGTTACACCTTATGTGGTAATTAGAACTTTATTCATTTGAGTGGACATATATGTACATATTAACATATGTAATAATGGTTTATTATAAAGGTTAAATTGGTAATTAGTAATATAAGTTAATTAAATTAAAACAACACCATTTTTATCAACCATTTTCATCTCTTTCATCGATTTTTAAAGGAGAAAAACCATGGGAGCATGTTAGGTCATTCGGCCAAGCTAATCATCTTGCATTGGTATGATTTTTCATCCCGTTTTTAATGATTTCTAAGTTTTTGAGATCGTTGCAGCTAGTACTAGCTAGCCCAAGGACTAATTTGCAAAAATGTTAAAGATTGTGAATGTTGCCATTGATGAATATGTATGAGTTTTGATGTTTGATGATAAATTTTAATTAGTTGTTGATAGTTAAACAAGTTTTGTTAAGTGATTTTGAGTGAAAATACAAAATAGGGGTTAAATTGAGAAATGTGTATTGTTAGTGGTTAAAATGTGAAATAAATGAAAATTATGGGCTGCTAGGGGCATTATGGTAATTCAGCTGGCATGGGTATATTTGGAATTTCACTAATTTGTGATTTTATGCAATAAGGACTAAATTGTGAAAAATGTAAAAGTTTAGGGGCAAAAGTGTAAATGTGTTTTAAAGTGTGTTTTGGACTAAATTGAATGAATAGATGACTAAATAAGTTAATTTTGAATATATTTAGATCAAGAAAAGTGAAATACGGACTTGGATCGGGGAAATGATAAAGTTATCAACTAATCGACTAGATTCGCCGTTTTAACATCCGAGGTAAATTCGCATGTTATAATTTCATTTCAAATGTATTTTATTTGCTTTGATATAGCATGAATTGTGATGGTGCGATTATGGATGAGTTCAGAAATTATTTAATGAAGATTCGACATTTGGAATCCCGGTTGAACCATAGGAATAGTTTAGGTTGCTAGTGACATGTCATTAGGTATACTTTGAGTTGGCTTCAGGCCATGTTATTAGCACTTCAGGTGCGAGATATACCGATTTGGCTTCGGGCCATGCGTATCGGCTGATTTGGCTTCAGGCCATGATATCAGAATTTCGGATAAGTTACCTTGATTTGGCTTCGGGCCATGGTATAGGTACTTATCGAGTGAGACCTTGAGTATCCGACTTCTATTCCGAATGGTTCAATGGGTAAATAAAGAATATGGTCAAGTATGAGATTGGTACGAGACGGTATATGTACGTACGGAAATGATTTGAGTATTGAAACTATGGAATTGATGAGTTCTTTGGTAAGTTATGTGAATGATCATTTGATAGCTTTGAGATTTAATAGAATTGTTGTATATTGTTTTCTATTATTTAAAATGATTAATGAATGGTGTTATTTGCTCATTGTTGACATACGAGATTACTAAGCTTTATAGCTTACTTTGTGTATTTTTTCGTGTTTTATAGTGAAATCGAAGCTAGCTCGGATTCAGGAATCATCAGAGACCGTTTCACACTACCACCTATCATTTGGTACGTTTGAACTTTGGTATATTAAGTATATGGCATGTATAGGTATTTTGAGTCATGTTGATTATGTTTAGGTAATGATGTTGGCAAAATGAATTGGCATTGTAAATGTTTATATTTTGGTTTGTATATATATAGCTATGGGTGATGGCATAAATTTGGTATATTTGGTATGTTTGAATCATGTGCAAATATATATGCTTATGTCTTGTGTATATTGAGTTGGTTGTGAAGATTGTTGGTAATAGGTATTATGAGAGTGAAATGGATGATTGTGGATTTGGTATCATATTTGTGAATTGGTGTAAAAAAATGATGTATGTTAAGTAAAGTTTTAACTAGTTGTTTGGTATATGTAATTTGGCATGTTTTGATAGAGTAATATTTGAAGTTATAAGCATGTTGGAATGTTGGTATTGGATATGGTATGAATTAGCCTTAATTGTGGCTAAATTGGATATTTATTTATGCTTTGAATTGATGCCATTTTGGTTGTGTAGGTATATGCAAATTTGGGTGGCAAATTAGCTTGGTAAATAGCCTATTTTTGTCCACACGGGCAGAGACACGGGCATGCGTCTCAGCTGTGTGTGACACATGGTTATATTGCACGGCCGTGTGTCCTCTGGTGTTGAAATGGAAATGAAGTTAGTATGCTCCACACGGTCTCACACACGAGCGTGTGATTGGCCGTGTGGCACAAGTCAGTATACCCCCTAATTGGCACACGGCCTAGAACACGGGCGTCTGACTTGGCCGTGTTGCATAAGTTAGTATACCCTACAGGTTTGGTATAACCTAGTACACGGCTTAGCACACGGGCATTATGACCACTTCGAAGGGCACATGGGCTAGACACACGGGCATGTGGTTGGACGTTTGACCCACGTCAGTATCTTCACTTGTTTGGACACGGGGAAGGACACGGGTGTGTTTGGTGGCCGTGTGAGACACACGGCCTGGCCACACGGGCGTGTGTCCCCTGTTTTGTGAAAAAATTTCTAAGTGTGGAAAAGTTTCTCGAGTTTTCGGTTTAGTCCCGAACCTCTTCTAATGCATGTTTAGGGCCTTGTAGGCTCGTTTAAGGGACATTATGATTTGCATTGATCAAATTGTATTTGAATTGATAAATTGTATATGAAATGTATGATTAAAAGTGTTGTAAGTCTGGTAATACTCCGTAACCCTATTCTGACGGTGAATACGGGTGAGGGGTGTTACATTTATTGGTATCAGAACTATGGTTTAGTTGATTCTAGGACTAACGTAGCGTGTGTGAGAGTCTAGCTATACATGCCATATATAAACTGTGATAGTGTGATGACTCCTGACATTTGAAAATGTGTTTTTATATAGCAAATGGATCCCAATCGAGTGATAGCTGATGAGGTTGAAAGTAATGCGCCTACTCCCACGCAAGGGACAACGCTGTCTGATTCTAGACCTGCAACTGGCAGTCAGAGGGGAGAGGCTAAAGAAGCCTTCTTCCAAATGATGAACGAGTGTTTCACTCAATACATTCATACAAACCCGACTGCTCAACAACCTCTACCCCCTCCTAATCCCCAATCTGTACCTGTAGCTCCTCAAGGAGTCGAGCTTTTAAGATTGAAAAAGCCTCCAGTTGATAAGATTCGTAAACACGGGGCTGAAGAGTTTAGAGCCAATGCTGATGATGATCCTAAAAGAGCTAAGTTTTGGGTTCAAAATACAATTCGAGTGTTTGATGAGCTTTCTTGTACACCGGCAGAATGTTTAAAGTGTGCTATATCACTTTTGAGAGACTCTACGTATCAGTGCTGGAATACATTAGTATCAGTGGCGCCGAGAGAGAGAGTAACTTGGGAGTTCTTTCAGACCGAATTCCGAAAGAAATACATCAGTCAACGGTTCCTGGATCAAAAGCATAAAGAGTTTTTAGAACTGAAACAAGGCCGCATGACTGTAACCGAATATGAAAGAGAATTTGTACGGTTGAGCAAGTACGCTCGGGAGTACGTGTCTACTAAAGATATTATGTGCAAGAGGTTTATTGACGGGTTGAACGAGGATATTAAACTTCTGGTCAGGATTCTAGATTTGAAAGAATTTATTGTGTTAGTTGACCGGGCCTGTAAAGCTGAAGATTTTAGCCGAGAAAAGAAGAAAGTTGATTCAGAGGCTAGAGATTCAAAGAAAAGATCAATGAATAAACCTTATCATTCTTCATCAAAGAAATTCCTAGATTCGTTTAGTCGATCGAATGCATCAGTGGGATACCAGAACAAAGATCGTGGAAATCAACATGAGAATTTTAAAGCACAAGCTACTTCTGTCTCAAGTGTTGGCAATGTGAGAAACAATATACCCGAGTGCCAACAGTGTGGGAGACGAAATTTTGGAGAATGCTGGAATAAGAGTAGTAAAGTTTGCTTCAAATGTGGTTCACCAGATCATTTTATTTGAGACTGTCTAGAGTTATCAGAGAAAGAAAAAGTTCAGAATGCAAGATCGAGTAATACGACTGCGAGAGGGAGACCACTGAAAAATACGAGAAATGTATCCAATGGTAGAGGTATGACTAGGGACTCAGCTGTAAGATCTAAGGCCAAAGCACCTGCTAGAGCCTACGCTATTCGTGCTCGCGAAGAAGCGTCGTCCCCAGATGTTATTACCGGTACATTCTCTCTTTATGATACTAATGTGATTGCTTTAATTGACCCTGGATAGACACACTCGTATATATGTATGAATTTGATGTTTAATAAGAGTTTGCCTGTCGAGTCTACTGAATTTGTGATTAAAGTATCGAACCCCTTAGGCAAGTATGTTCTAGTTGATAAAGTTTACAAGAATTGTCCTTTAATGACTCGGGGTTACTGTTTTCTGGCTGACTTGATGCTCTTACCATTTAATGAGTTCGATGTGATTCTGGGTATGGATTGGTTGACTCTACATGATGCTGTTGTGAACTGTAGATGAAAGATTATAGAATTGAAGTGTCAGAACAATAAAAATTCTTCGGATTGAATCTGATAAGTCGAGTGGATTGCCTATAGTGATTTCATCGATGTCGGCTCAGAGATATATGAGAAAATGTTGTGACACGTATCTAGCATATGTTTTAGATACCAAGGTGTCTGAAAAGAAGATTGAATCAGTTCCAGTTGTCTGTGAGTATCCGGATGTATTTCCTAAAAAATTACTGGGGTTGCCACCTATCAGAGAGGTTGAATTTTCTATTGAATTAGTACTGGGAACTTCACCGATATCTATAGCTCCGTATAGAATAGCTCTGACAGAATTGAAAGAGTTGAAAGCTCAATTACAAGAGTTAACAGATAGAGGTTTTGCACGACCGAGTTTTTTGCCCTGAGGTGCGCCAGTATTGTTTGTTAAGAAGAAAGATGGGTAAATGAGAATGTCTATTTACTATCGTCAGCTCAACAAATTTACGATAAAGAATAAGTATCCGTTGCCAAGAATAGACAATTTGTTTGATCAGTTGAATGGTGCAACAGTGTTTTCAAAGATTGATTTGAGATCAGGTTATTATCAGTTGTGAGTTAAAGACTTAGATGTGCCAAAAACTGCGTTCAAAACGAGGTATGGACATTATGAATTCCTTGTTATGCCTTTTGGATTAACTAATGCTCCTTCCATTTTTTATGGATTTGATGAATCGGATATTTAGGCCGTATTTAGACAGATTTGTTGTTGTGTTCATTGTCGACATTCTGATCTATTCGCGAAATGAATCTGAGCATGCCGAGCATTTGAGGATTGTGTTTCAGAACTTGAGAGATAAGCAACTGTATGCTAAATTCAGCAAATGTGAGTTCTGGCTCCGGGAAGTTGGATTTTTGGGGCACATTATTTCTGCGGAAGGTATAAGAGTTGATCTGAGCAAGATAGCTGCAGTTATTGACTAGAAACCACCTAGAAATGTATCCGAGGTCAGAAGTTTTTTGGGATTAGCTGGTTACTATCGATGTTTTGTAAAAGGGTTCTCGATGATTGCGACACCAATGACCAGACTGCTACAGAAAGATGTCAAGTTTGAATGGTTCGAGAAATGTCAACGAAGTTTCGATCAATTGAAAGCATTGTTAACTGAGGCACCAGTGTTGGTTCAACCTGAGTCGGGTAAAGAATTTGTGATTTACAGCGATGCGTCACTAAATGGTTTAGTTTGTGTGTTGATGCACAATTTAGAGTTGGCCGCTATAGTTTTTGCATTAAAAATTTGGTGACATTATTTCTACGGTGAAAAAGGCCACATCTTTACTGATCATAAGAGTTTAAAATATTTAATAACTCAAAAAGACTTGAATTTGCGACAATGAAGATGGCTTGAATTACTGAAATATTATGAGCTAGTAATTGATTATCATCCCAGGAAAGCGAACGTGGTTGCTGATGCTCTGAACAGAAAGTCATTATTTGCTTTGAATGCGATGAATACACAGTTAACTTTGTCTGATGATGGTTCGATTGTAGCTGAGTTGAAAGTGAGACTGTTATTTCTTCAGCAAATCTATGAAGCTCAGAAATGTGATAATGAATTAAAAGCCAAACGAGTTCAGTGTGAGTCGACTTTGGATTCAGAGTTCCAAATCAGACCTGATGATTCTTTGATGTACCGAGGAAGAATTTGTGTACCGAGAAATCCCAAGCTTATTCAAAAGATTTTAAACGAAACACATAATGGTTGTTTTTCCGTACATCCGGGAAGCACTAAAATGTACAACGATTTGAAACAGTTTTATTGGTGGTCAGGTATGAAACGAGACATTTTAGAGTTTGTATCGAAATGTTTAGCTTGTCACCAAGTGAAAGTCGAGCATCAAGTGCCTTCGGGATTGCTTCAACCTGTGATGACACCGGAGTGGAAATGGGATAGAGTGACTATGGATTTCGTATCAGGATTACCCCTGTCTCCGAAAAAGAAAGATGCAATTTGGGTTGTCGTTGATCGACTGACGAAATCAGCACATTTTATTCCTGTACGTACTAACTATTCACTCGATAGATTAGCTGAATTGTACATTGCTGAGATTGTTAGATTGCATGGGGTGCCAGTTTCGATTATTTTGGATAGAGATCCAAGGTTCACGTCGAGGTTTTAGAAGAAATTGCAAGAAGCTCTGGGTACAAAGTTGAATTTTAGTACAGCTTTTCATTCGCAAACTGACGGTCAATCTGAGTGAGTAATTCAGATTCTCGAAGATATGCTCCAATGGTTTGTTTTGGAATTCGAAGGCAATTGGGAGAAATATTTGCTGCTGGTGGAATTTGCGTATAATAACAGCTTTCAATCGAGCATAAAGATGGCACCGTATGAAGCTTTATATGGTCGTAAATGTCGAACTCCATTGTACTGGACTGAACTTAGCAAGAAACAGATTCACGGGGTTGATTTGATTAGAGAAACCAAAGAGAAAGTGAAAGTAATTTTAGACTATTTGAAAGCAGCTTCAGATCGTCAGAAATCGTACGCAGATTTGAAACGAAAAGATATTGAATTTCAAATCGGTGATAAAGTGTTCTTGAAAGTATCTCTGTGGAATAAAATACTTTATTTCGGTCGCAAAGGCAAATTGAGTCCGCGATTCATCGGGCCGTATGAGATCATTGAAAGGATAGGGCCAGTAGCATATCGATTAGCCTTACCATCGGAGTTAGAAAAGATTCATAACATATTTCACGTGTCGATGTTACACCGATATCGATCGGATCCCTCACATGTGATTTCTCCGTCAGAGATTGAGATTCAACCTGATATGACGTACAATGAAGAACCGATAAGAATTCTACCACTTGAAGTGAAACAGTTGAGAAATAAAAGCATAGCTCTCGTAAAAAATACTTTGGCAAAGACACGGTGTAGAAGAGGCTACATGGGAGTCCGAGGAAGCTATGAGAAAATAGTACCCTAATGGAACGACGGAAATGTGCAAGTGTACACAATCGCAACAAGTAATAAAGTGACAAGTAAATGTCGAGTTATCGTACCTCTACGAAATTTGTGAAAAGAATTATTTATGAATGCTATTTAAAACACTTTGGTGAAGAAAAATATTTTGTTTGAAGAGGGTGATTAAAAACTAAGATTTTAAACTAAGTAAACTAAATAAATAAATCTCAAATGCACGATTTCAAAATATGATTTTAATCAAGATGGCATAATTGTGTTAGATTAATTACATTTCTTAACTTAGAATTATTAAACTCATCTTTATATTGTTACGAATCAATTCACGGCAACTCGATAATTTGCTAACTTATGAACATACTCACCTATCAAAATCCATTCATCTCTTGACTATATCCCTATGTCAATTCAACCGATTATTCGAATCTTTATAGGCAAATATGTTATTGCAAATACATACTTATTAAATCGAAATAATCTCTTGTACATATCCCTATGTCAATTCAAACGATTAATTATATCTAATAAGAACATAAAAGACTACGTGAGGTAACAAAGTATCCCTACCTTGAAACAGTTTAATCACAATAATCTTGCAAGTTATGCAAGGCAAATGTATCGTCAGATACCGTTGCTAATTTAACCCTCAGCTACCTTAGATGATTAAAAATGCTTCGATTAATCATTGTGTCCATTAATTACAATTTCAATCCGTTTAAATAATTAATTCATTAGCTACCTCACAATTGTAATGCAAGAATAACTTAGTCATGATTTTACTTAATCAAGCATCTTACCGAGGCCTATAACAACATAAACACAATTTTAACAATTTTAGCAAACAAAATGCAATCAACCTAACACGAATTAAATTCAAGCTAAATTGATTAAATTAACCATTCCAACAACATAAATATTCATAGATATGTTCATCATATCAACAACAAAAATCAAAGAGATAGGGAACAAGAATCAAATCCAGTGTTTTTCCGTGGCCTAACTAGTTTGCTCCGTTCTTCCTTCTCCGTTGCCCTCGTCGACCAAGGCTGCTATTAACACTTAATTGCTGCTCTAAATGGCTAATGAATGCCCCCTTTCCAAGAGGAGAAATCGGCAAAAGAGCAAGGGAATTTGGAATGGAAAAGAAGAGAGAAAGTGGAGAGAAGAGAGAAAAGATGTGAATGCTTGAAATGTGTTTCAAATGACCAACCTAAGGGGGTTTTTATAGCTGAAGAGGGCTGCTAAAAATAGCTAAAATTATCAGCCAAAGAGCCCTCCCTTGGCTGGCCACACATGTGGCAAGGTTGATAGTTTCAACTTTGCTAATTTAGGCTTGGGGCAAATCTATAAAGCCACCAATTGTGGAGGGGTTTGTTTGCAACTTGAACAAGTCTTCAAGGGCCTCTTTGCAAGCTAAATAATCAGCCAAGAAGCTGATTTGGGTCAGCATATGGACGGTTTTGGGCTGTCCACTTCTTGGTCGGTTCGGCTCAACTGGACCACTTTTTCACAATTAATTAATAATAATTTATTTAATCCAAACTAAATTGGATATAAATTAAAATTAATTATATCATGAATTAATACACATAATTGGACCGAATTAGGCTGAAAATTAATTCACCTTGATACTTCAAATTGCTTCTCGGTTTTGAACTTTTAGCAGCGTCCGCCGAGTCATTTTTTCGCCCTTTGTGCAAATCTGTCAAAAAAATGATTAAAATTAATCAAAATTAATTATAAAATTAATTAAAATTCAACATGTTCATAATTTAAGTGCAATTTAATTATTTTATAAAAATTAATTATTTTTCGATAAGAATTTTATCAAAACTGCATGAATTTAAGTTAAAAAGGGCATGAAAAAGTGTGTATATTTTTGTGTTTCGACCTAACCTTTTCACTGGTAAGATTTTCGCGGACGAAAATCCCTACGGGGAGAGAGTTGTAACAGCCCGTTTTTGGTCAAATCAGAACAGTGGTTTTGGGACCACAAATCTGATATCAAAATATTTATTGTATTATTATTTTAATGTTTACAACATGATTGAATGATTGTGTGAAAATTTCGTTAAGAAATTTTATCGTTTAAATGGTCAATTTGATAAAAAGGACTAAATCGCATAAGGTGTAAAACTTGAGTTCTAATAGCTAAAGGTGTCTAATAGCTATAGAACCTTAAATTTAAGGTTCTTATGTCGTAATTAGACCTTTATTCATTTTAGTGGACATATATGTACATATTAACATATGTATTAACGGTTTATTATAAAGGTTAAATTGGTAATTAGTAATATAAGTTAATTAAATTAAAACAAAACCATTTTTATCAACCATTGTCATCTCTTTCACTGATTTTTAAAGGAGAAGAACCATGGGAGCATGTTAGGGCATTCAGCCAAGCTAATCATCTTGCATTGGTATGATTTTTCATCCCGTTTTTAATGATTTCTATTTTTTTGAGATCGTTGTAGCTAGTACTAGCTAGCCCAGGGACTAATTTGCAAAATTGTTAAAGATTATGAATGTTTCCATTGATGAATATGTATGAGTTTTGATGTTTGATGATAGATTTTGATTAGTTGTTGATAGTTAAACAAGTTTTGTTAAGTGATTTTGAGTGAAAATACAAAATAGGGGTTAAATTTAGAAATGTGTAAAGTTAGTGGTTAAAATGTGAAATAAATGAAAATTATGGGCTACTAGAGGCATTATGGTAATTTGGCTAGCATGGGTATATTTGGAATTTCATTAATTTGTGATTTTATTCAATAAGGACTAAATTGTAAAAAAAATGTGAAAGTTTAGGGGCAAAAGTGTAAATGTGTTTTAAAGTGTGATTTGGACTAAATTGAATGAGTATATGATTAAATAAGTTAATTTTGAATATATTTAGATCAAGAAAAGTGAAATATAGACTTGGATCGGGGAAAAGATAAAGTTATCGACTAATCGACTAGATTCACCGTTTTAACATCTGAGGTAAGTTCGTATGTTATAATTTCATTTAAAATGTATTTTATTTGCTTTGATATAGCATGAATTGTGATTATGCGATTATGGACGAGTACGAAAATGATTCAATGAAGATTCGACATTTGGAATCCTAGTTGAACCTTAGGAATAGTTTCGGATGCTAGTGACATGTCATTAAGTATACTTTGAGTTGGCTTCAGGCCATGTTATTAGCACTTCAGGTACGAGATATACGGATTTAACTTCGGGCCATGTGTATCGGCTGATTTGGCTTCGGGCCATGATATCAGAATTTTGGATAAGTTACCTTGATTTGGCTTCGGGCCATAGTATAGGTACTTATCGAGTGAGACCTTGAGTATCTGACTTCTATTCTAAATGGTTCAACAGGTAAATGAAGGATGTGGTCAAGTATGAGATTGGTACGAGATGGTACAGGTACGTACAGAAATGAATTGAGTATGTAAACTATGGAATCGATGTGTAACAGCCCGATTTAGGGCCTAGTCAGAATGGTGGTTGTGAGACCACAAATCTGAGGAAAAATATGTGTTTTATGGTTTTTATGAGGTCCATGACATGTTTGCATGATTGTGTGAAAATTTCATGAAGAAATTTTATAATTTAGTGATCAATTTATTCATTAGGACTAAATTGCAAACATTGAAAATTATGAGATTCTAGAAGATTCAAGTATGAAATAGCATTAGAATAATTATTAGAGGTCCTTATTTAGCAATTAGACCATTATATGTCAAGATGGACAAAATAGACATGGGAAAGAAAAATCTCAAGAAAGGGGTCTTAAGGGCATTTTGGTCATTTGGTTAATAAGTTAATTAAAAGGGAAAATAAGTCAAAAATATTGTCCATCTTCTTCCCTAAGTGCCAAAATTTTGAGGAGAAGCCATAGCTAGGGTTTTGTTCATTTTCAAGCTTAAAGTAAGTGCATCCTAGCCCCGTTTTTGATGTTCTTCGTATTTTTGAGATCCTCGTAGCTCGATTTAGCTATTTCTACCATTTTTTTGAACTAGAGTTCATGTTCAAAAATTTACCCATGTATGACATGCATGTATTTTGATGTTTAATGGTGGAATATGAAAGTTTGATGTGTGATGAACATCTTTGTCTAAGTGATTTTCATGGAAAACTCATAAAAATGACCTATTTGTAAAAGTGATAAAATGTGTAGTAAAAATCAGTTTTGAAGGAAAGTGTAAGCTATTATAAGCTTAAGATAGGTTCGGCTCGGCTTAGGTAACCAAGGAAATGAGTACATTTCTTTATATGAGCCTAGGGACCATTTTGCAAATATGTGAAAGTTTAGGGGCAAAATTATAATTTTTGCCAAAGTGTGATATATGGGTTGTTTTAGTCAATGTGATCATTAAATAAGTGAAATTGTTATTATAGATCAAGAAACACGAAGTCCGGACCGAAACTAAGGAAAGAACAAGGTGTTGGTCTAAATTGAACAATTATACATATTTTGGTACCGAGGTAAGTTTGTGTGTAATAGTTCAACATCAAGTTACTATGTTTTTAAATGCTTGACATTTTGTGAAATGTATATTATTTCTATGAAAGTGGTTATTAAGGTCTCGATGAAAGTATGATGAAGTTATATTATGTTGAAATCTCAGTTGAACCTTATGAATAGAAAGGATACCCTTGTCAATACATGAGATTTATAAGGTCCCGTATAAGACCATATCTGGGATATGGCCTCAGCACCGAATTGAGATCCTGTGTAAGACCATATCTGGGATATGGCATCGGCATCGAATAGTGATTCCGTGTAAGACCACGTCTGGGACCTGGCTTCGGTATGAAATCGTGTAAGACCATGTCTAGGACATGGCATCGAAATGTGATCTCGTGTAAGACCATATCTAAGATATGGCGTCGACATCGATAAGAGATCCCGTATAAGACCATATCTGGGATATGGCATCAGCATCAACAGTTGATCCCATGTAATACCATATTTGGGATATGGCATTGGCATCTTATTGCGTGATGACAAATTTCGGGTATCCTTCGATATTCCAAGTGGTTCAACGGGGTAAAGAGCTAAGTTTATGTTCAAGATGGTAAAAGTGCTAAATTTATGTGATGAAGTGATACAGGTACATATGAGAACTCACGAGAAATGAGTCCGATATGTGTTATGTGATTGGTAAGAGTAAGCATGAGTAAGCTATATCAATGTGCTTGAGAACTTGTGTCATTACTTAAAGTAAAGTATGAATGTATTATAAGATTTTTATGTTGCTATCTATTATATGCAAACTTACTAAGCTTTATGCTTACTCCCTCTCTTTTCCCTTTCCTTGTAGTATCGCCAAGCTAGCTCGGGGATCGTAGGACGTCGGAGCTCGGTTCACACTATCAAGCAATTCTTTTGGTATAGTAAAGTTTGATTATTTTGGGTATGGCATGTATAGGAACTTGGTCATTTTGTTATATGTCATATTGGTTAGCCAATGTGTTGGCTATTAATGTTACTCAATTCATTTTGTAAATGGCCATTGAAATCGGCCAAAATTAGCTAAGTTATGTCTATCCAATGATGATGAATTTCATGAAGAGTAAGTTTGTGCAATTGAATGAGTAATGCATGAAGTATGTGCATAATGCTGTAGTGCATAGTTAAGGTGTGGATATCTTAATAGTGTAGGTTAGAAGGACATTATTGTAAAGATAAGTGTTGCATGAAATGGTATGAATGTGGTTGCTTTTCAGGGTGGCAAATGGCTTGGTAAATAGCCTTGTATTTGTATATACGGATAGACACATAGGCGTGTGTCTAGGCTGTGTGTGACACACGGTCAGCCCCATGGGTGTGTTGATAGGCCGTGTGTTCCCCTGCATCCAAAACTAGTAAAAAAATTCTCAGTAGAAATCACAGGGGCAGAGACACAGCCGTGTGTCTCAACCGTGTGAAGGCCACGGCCTCAGGACATGGGCGTGTGCCAGACCATGTGAAGTCTGCATCTAATTTACGAAAAATTTAATTCTTCACACGGGCTAGCACACGGGCATGTGATATGCCACACGGGCGTGTCACTTCTCTCACACGAGCATGTGGCCCTGTCTTAAGCAAAAAATTTCTAAGTGTTTGTAAGTTTCCGGTTCAGCCTCGAACTAGTCTAGATGTATGTTTAGGGTCTAGTAGACCTATAATAGTGACATTATGAGTTCGAATGAAGGGTTTTTAAGTACGAGTGAAAATTTATGGCCCGACATTGTATGAAGAAGTCTATTAAGTTCGGTAATGCCTCGTACCCTGTTACGGCGTTGGATACGGGTAAGGGTTGTTACATGATGAGTTCTTTGGTAAGTTATGTGAATGATCATTTGATAGCTTTGAGATTTAATAGAATTGTTGTATATTGTTTTCTATTATTTGAATGATTAATGAATGGTGTTATTTGGTCATTGTTGACATACGAGCTTACTAAGCTTTATAGCTTACTTTGTGTATTTTTTCGTGTTTTATAGTGAAATTGAAGCTAGCTCGGATTCAGGGATCGTCAGAGATCGTTTCACACTACCACCTATCATTTGGTACCTTTGAACTTTGGTATATTAAGTATATGGCATGTATAGGTATTTTGAGTCATGTTGATTATGTTTTGGTAATGATGTTGGCCAAATGAATTGGCATTGTAAATGTTTATATTTTGGTTTGTATACATAGCTATGGGTGATGGCATAAATTTGGTATAATTGGTATGTTTGAATCATGTGCAAATATGTATGCTTATGTCTTGTGTATATTGAGTTGGTTGTGAAGATTGTTGGTAATAGGTATTATGAGAGTGAAATGGATGATTGTGGATTTGGTATCTTATTTGTAAATTTGTGTAAAAAAATGATGTATGTTAAGTAAAGTTTTAACTAGTTGTTTGGTATATGTAGTTTGGCATGTTTTGATAGAGTAAGATTTGAAGTTATAAGCATGTTAGAATGTTGGTATTGGATATGGTATGAATTAGCCTTAATTGTGGCTAAATTGGATATTTATTTATGCTTTGAATTGATGCCATTTTGGTTGTGTAGGTATATGCAAATTTGGGTGGCAAATTGGCTTGGTAAATAGCCTATTTTTGTCCACACGGGCAGAGACACGGGCGTGTGTCTCAACCGTGTGTGCACACGGTCATGTTTTACAGTCGTGTGTCCCCTGGCGTTGAAATTGAAATGAAGTTAGTATGCTCCACACGGTCTCACACACGGGCGTGTGATTGGCCGTGTGGCACAAGTCAGTATACCCCCTAATTGGCACACGGCCTAGCACACGGGCGTATGACTTGGCCGTGTTGCATAAGTCAGTATACCCTACAGGTTTGGCAAGGTCTAGCACACGACCTGGCACACGGGCGTGTGT
This sequence comes from Gossypium sturtianum, assembly GCA_025698515.1. Classification (NCBI taxonomy): domain Eukaryota; kingdom Viridiplantae; phylum Streptophyta; class Magnoliopsida; order Malvales; family Malvaceae; genus Gossypium; species Gossypium sturtianum. The sequence continues at coordinate 112,850,237 of CM046955.1, forward strand.
GGCCACTTCGAAGGGCACACGGGCTAGACACACGGGTGTGTGGTTGGCCGTGTGACCCAAGTCAGTAACCTCACTTATTTGGACATGGGGTAGGACACGGGCGTGTTTGGTGGCCTTGTGAGACACACGGCTTGGCCACACAGGCGTTTGTCCCCTGTTTTGAGAAAAATTTTCTAAGTGTGGAAAAGTTTCCCGAGTTTTCGGTTTAGTCTCGAACCACTTCTAATGCATGTTTAGGGCCTCGTAGGCTCGTTTAAGGGACATTATGATTTGCATTGATCGAATTGTATTTGAATTGATAAATTGTATATGAAATGTATGATTAAAAGTGTTGTAAGTCTGGTAATACTCCGTAACCCTATTCTTACAGTGAATACGGGTGAGGGGTGCTACAGAACATCTTAGGAAAAGAAGCATCAAGTAGAACGGAGGAGCACATCAATCAGAATAGATTCGAAAGGCTAGTGAACTGAATAAGTCAGAATAGATCCGAAAGGTTGCTAAATTGAATAAAGTTTACTTTTTCCTCTTGTTATTTATTTTAATCATGTTTGCTTTGAGTTTATTGTTTTTGACATCAACAATGATATTTTAAATCCTATTTGCTAGGATGATTATGTTAATTCAATAAGATTTATTTTATTCATGTTTAACAAGTTTAGACATCAGTCAATCATGTTTTCAATTAATATCATGATGCATTTCATTCATACGTGATTTGGTGCACTCTGATTAGCTGAACGATCCTAACCAGATGACGGCTAGTTGACACATAATTGAAAAGTGCAATGCTCAATTGAGATCCTTAAACCCGACTAAGTTAAGGTTCGTAATATCTTTAGTTAGCTCTATTGCCTTGCATAGTTTTTAGGCTTATGTAATTAAAATGTTGCAAACATAAAAGTCCTTGTGACCTTACATAAATGCTAAGAAAACCTTAGTTAATGTGATCGGTAAAATGCATATTTAACTAAGTGAGATACTCCGAAAATACTTAATTTGGTTTCCAAACTCATGAAAGATCCAGTTGCCATGGAAGTATTTCTGAACATTATTAAGCATGATAAAGTAAATTGAATTGATTAATATAATTATCCTAGCCCATTTAATGTTGATTGTTTTTTTTTTTTGCTAAAGCCATTCATTCATACATTTAGATAAATTGCATCTAGATTAGAATTGCATAGGGATCAATCTTTGCATCAAATTAATTTTACTTAGTTTAATCATTACCATCCAAATTATTGAGTTTTTACATCAAATTGTTAATTATAATTTTGCAACTAATCGGTTAAGCATATACAATCCATGTGCAGATGATAACTCATTTTACTTATTACTTGAACGTCATTGTACACTTGCACAAACCGCGTGTAACACCCCTCACCCGTATTCAACGCTGGAATAGGGTTACGAAGTATTACCGGACTTACAACACGTTCAAACATACATTTCATACACAATTAATCAAATCATATACATTTCATTCACAACCAATCATTTTATCCCTAATAAGAGCCTACGATGCCCTAAACATGCATTCTGGGTGGTTTGGGACTAAACTGATAACTCAGGAAATTTTTCAACTCTTAGAAATTTTTTGCATAAAATAGGGGACACACGCCCCCGCCTGTGTGTCTCACACGGCCAACAGACACGCTCGTGTCATAGGCCGTGTGGACATTCAAAATGGAAGCACATGGTCGTGTCCCAGCCCGTGTGTGACCCCATGTAACTCTCTAACTTGGATCACACAGCCAACACACACGACCGTGTGGCTAGCCCGTGTGCCCTAAAAATGACTATACACGCCCGTGTGTCAAACCGTATGCTAGGCCGTGCCAAACTTGTAGGGTATACTTACTTATGCCACCCAGCCAAGTCACACGCCCGTGTGTGAGGCCGTGTGGAGCATACTGACTTGATTTCAATTTCAACACCAGGGGACACACGGTCGTGTAACATAACCGTGTGTCACACACTGCTGAGACACACGCTAGTGTCTCTGCCTGTGTGGACAAAAATAGGCTATTTACCAAACCAATTTGCCACCCAAATTTGTGCACACATACACAATTCAAATGGTACTCATTCATAGCATAAGTGGACATCCAATTCAACCACAATCAAGACTAAAACATACCATTTCAATACCAACAACTAACATGCTTATTATCTCATGTTTTACTCATTCAAATCATACCAACTTCACATATTCAAATAAACTAATTAAACCTTTCCAAACATGCATCATCATTCACCTATTCACAAGCACATAACTTCCCAATTATCAACCAATCGACATTCAAATCACCTATTATCAATAAGCATCATGAATCCAACCTTAAACACACAACATAGGTCATTTGTATACATATAAACATAACCAAAATCAACAAAAAGAAGCCAATTCACATGGCCAAATATACAAACTAAACCTTATACATTTACAAGCCAATTCAAATGGCCAAAATCATAACCAAAACATAACCAACATGACCAAAGTCCCTACACATGCCATACACTCTAAACATAAGCTTAAAAGTACCAAATCGATAATAGGATAGTGTGACGAAATCTCCAACGATCCCCGAATCCGAGCTAGCTTTGAAATCACTATAAAACATAGAAAAATAAACAAAGTAAGCTTTATAAAGCTTAGTAAGATCGTATGTAAATATGAAATAAACTTACCATTCATTAACATTTCAAAATAGATAACATAAATTGCATTAAAGCATCAAACACTAAGTTAACATAAAGTTTAACCACATAATTAATCATAAGTTATCAACTTCCTTTAACTTGTTACTTGAATAGTCTCCGTACATACCTATATCGGTACATATCTATTTCTCACCAATTCACATCTTCAATATACTCGTTGAACCATTCGGAATAGAAGTCGGATACTCAGGAATCTCGCACACTAAGTGCTCATATCATGGCCCAAAGCCAACTTAACGTATCTCGTACCCGAAGAGCTAATATCATGGCCCGAAGCCAAATCAATGAAGCTCGCACCCGAAGTTCCGATATCATGGCCCGAAGCCAAATCAGTGTATCCCCTAGTGACATGTCACTAGTATCCTAATCAATTCTTAGGGTTTAACCGGGATTTCGAATGCCGAATTGTCATTGAACCACTATTGAACATATCCATAGTCTGATATTCACAATTTATGCAATATCAAAACATATAAAATACATTTATAATGAAACTTATAACATACGAACTTACCTCGGATGCTAAAACGGCGAAACGAGTCAACTCTTCCGTAACTTTGTTCTTTCCCCGATCTAAGTCCGTATTTCACCTTTCTTGATCTAAATATAATCAAAATTAACTTATTTAATTACCTCACTATTCAATTTAATCCAAAGCACTTATTAAAACACATTTATACTTTTGCCCCAAGTATTTCACAACTTTTACAATTTAGTCCTTATTTCATTAAAACACAAATTCATGCAATTCAACCGAAAACCATGCTAGTTGAATTACAATTAGGTCCCTAGAAGCCCATTTTTTTAATTTATTTCACAATTTAACCATGAATTTTACACATTTCACAATTTAATCCCTAATTTGCATTTTCACTAAAAATCACTTAACAAAACTTGTATAACTATCATCAAACATTCATAATCTATCATCAATCATTAAAACACATGCTTATTCATCAATGGCAACATCCTAATTCTTTAACAATTTTGCAAATTAGTCCCTGGGCTAGCTAGACTAAGCTACAACGATATCAAAAACATAGAAATCATTAAAAACAGAACAAAAATCATACCTTAATTAGCTACACAAGCATGGCCGAATGAAAACCTAAATTTTGGCTTTTCTATTCTTCAATATTCGGCTAGGGAAGAAGATGAAAGCACCAAATTTTTTTATTTGTTTTATTTTATTAACATTAACACATAAATTACTAAATTAACCTTGCACATTAACCTTTAAAACCATTAAAAAGATGTCCATCTTTGTCCACTCATGTTTCAAATGGTCTAATTACAACATAAGGACCTCCACTATAAAGTTCTGTAGCTATTAGACACCTTTAGCTAATAGAACTCAAGTTTTACACTTTACGCGATTTAGTCCTTTTTACAGAATTAACCAATCAAACAATAAAATTTCTTAACGAAATTTTCACACAATCATATTTTCATGCTGTAGACATTAAAATAATTATAAAATAATTATTTTTACCTCAGATTTTTGGTCCTAAAACCAATGTCTCGATTTGACTAAAAACGGGCTGTTACACCGCGTTACAAGTTTTTGGTGCCGTTGCAAGGGACTGTTGCCTTAATAAATCTTTGTGAAATTATTTTTACAATTTGGTTTTTATTTCTTATTTAATTTCTAACATTACTAATTTATTATTTATTTTTGATTTATTTATCAGGTTTTATGAGCATAGATCGAATCATTGATCTATTACCCATGGACCCTAAAATCGAGCGGACTTTTAGACTAAAAATACATGAGAGATCTGCTCAAAGACAAGCCAAGATGGACCTTGGAAATCAAAACGGTGGACAAGGTAATGGAGTCAATCAAGTGCACAACCCAATCCTTATTGCTGATGTTAGGGATTGTGCCATAGGATAATACACTATGCAACTCTTCAATGAGTTAAATCTAGGAATTATGAGGTCGGATATGGAGGCACCCCAATTCGAATTGAAACTAATAATGTTTCAAATGCTCCAAACAGTGGGCCTGTTCAGTGGTATGCCCATAAAAGATCCACACTTACACCTTCGATTAGTCATAGAGGTGATTGATTCATTTAAGTTAGCTGGTGTGACTAAAGATGCACTGAGGTTAAAACTATTTCCATACTTGTTGCGGGATCGAGCACGAGCATGGCTGAATTCATTGCCACCAAGTTCAATATCTACTTGGCAAAAATTAGCAGAAATGTTCTTGGTTAAGTATTTTCCACCAAGCAAGAACGCAAAATTGCGAAATGAGATAACCACATTTCAACAATTGGATGACGAGTCTTTATACGAGGCATGGGAAAGATTCAATGAATTACTTTGTAAGTGTCCTCATCATGGGATTCCTCATTGTATCCAATTGGAGACATTTTATAACGGTCTCAATGCACACACAAAATTAAAGGTAGATGCTTTTGCGAATGGTGCAAATTTTTCTAAGTCTTATAACGAGGCTTACGAGATTATCGAGAGGATCGCAAGTAACAATTACCAATGGCCAACAAATCGAGCAGTTTCAGGAAGACGAGTAGCCGGAGTGCATGAAGTGGACTTACTGACTCCACCCTCTACTCAGGTATATTTTATTTCCTCAATATTAAAACAGTTCACCACTAATAGTTTGAACAATTTTGCAGATCAATCACCAAGTCAATATGATGTTATTTCTTGCGTATACTATGGGGATAGTCATTCTTTTGAGAATTGCCCTTCAAATCCCGAATCAATTTATCATGTAAGGAACTGACATAAAAATAGAAGTGGATAAGGGCCACAATCCAACTTTTACAATCCATCGTGGCAGAATCATACGAACTTTTCCTCGAGTAACTAAGGAAATGGACCAAACAATAATCAGATGTAGAATAGACCCAGCCAAACACAAGGGTTTAACCAACAAGCCCCAAAACCATCTCAAGCTGATTCATCAAATAGTTTGGAGGATTTGTTGAAAGCATACATGGCGAAAAATAATGCATTCATTCAAAGTCAAGTAGCAACACTGAAAAATTTGGAGAACCAGATTGGTCAGTTAGCTACTGAGCTTTGTAGTAGACCACAAGGAGCCTTGTCGAGCAATTCAAAAAATTTGAGAAATATGGGTAAGGAACATTGCAAAGTGGTTGAGTTACGAAGTGGTAACATTTTGGAACCTAATAAGGTTGTGGTTGAAGATGAGCCTACTGAAAAGGAGGGAAGTCAACCAACAGTTGAAGTTCCTACAACAGAAAAATCAAATGCTGAAAAATCTAATGAGGTAAACCCTAAACTAGTGAATTCTGAAAGCTAATACGCTCTATTGTAGATCTGCCTCCTCAAAAAAGTTGTCCATATGAACCTCGAGTTCCATATCTTCAAAGACAATTTTTTGCAAAATGATAAAGTAGCATCAATCCTTGCACATAATAATGCATCAATAAAATCATGCTAAAAAATGCTCTTTATTGATAAGTAGCTCGAATGCAAATATTATTTCTAACTTTATACTAAGTACATCATAATGTCAACATGAATCATAGTTTGCATGCATTTTTAAAGTCATACATAACATTCACCAATCAACATGCTTTCTTTATCAACTAAACATAGCAATCCCAAGGTTTAATTAGTGTCTTCATATGTTGAACTCAATAATTCCTCTTCACTAATGTAGTTGGTATAATCCTCTAATCAATAGGTCTTTTATTAGGTTGTAATGGGGCTAGGCTAAAGGTAGGTATAAAGAGAAGTGATTTTGAGGCTCAAAACATCTTAATCCTAACCTTGTCTTGGATCCTTTTGTGTCACAACCTTCATAAAATTGGATCTTTGGAATACCCCAAAACTTATTTTGAACTTATGCTCCACTTTTATTTTTCTCGAACTTTGAGCAAACTTTGCTTTTTATTTTTGAGACTTTTAGCACCCTTTTATTTGCTCTTATTTTTCTGCATTTAAGCAAACTTCTTTATTTTTCAGAAAGTTGAGCAAACTTTTCTTTGCTCTTTATTCATTTTTTTTTGAATATGTGAAGAGTATGTACATCTTTTCATAATTCTCCTCAAACTTTGATCACAAAGACAAATTTTTTGTTAATATAGGTGCAAAAGAATAGGATAAAATTCAAAAATATGTTAACGTGGCTTATAATGTAGGTATTTTTCAATAAACAGACCATTAAGATCAAAATTGAGTTTCAAGGGTTAAATCTAATAAGGTCGGCTTGAAAGGCTCAAACGATCCAAAGATAGTGTGCCTATATCATATTAGAATCTTATACCTCCTAGGATTTCGCCTCAAGAAAGTTACTAAGTCAATTCTAAAGACTTAAACCTTCATACATGTCTATTTGTAAAGGAATCAAATTTTCATGGCAAATACTATATAAGACTAAGATCATACAAGCATTCCATCACTCAGGATAACATACAAATAACTTAGATAAAATAAAAAATCATGCTTGCATTTGAACAAACTCATGAACAAAAGTTATTTCTGAATATTCATTTATTTTAACATACTTAAGTAAAAAGATTGAAACATACTTTAAAATTCATGCTAAATTTACCTTACCCCCTTTTTAAAAAAAAACAATGTCCCTCATTGCGAAAACAAAGTAATGAATGAAAACTGAACACCAGGTAAGATTGCAAGAAAAGAGAGGTGAGTCATAAAGACTAGTTAAGTATCAAGTCTTTCTCACAACCTAATCCTAGAATGCTCATTCCCATTTCCACATCACTTTAATTTTCTATGGAGAGGCATTGGACTTATTTTATTCATGCTTGCTATTTTATTATGCGAAAGCAAAATAATAATTAATAAATAAAAATAAACACCTAAAAAGAAATAACAACTAAAGAAAAGAACTCCCCCTTTTATTTATTTATTTGACTTATCCTCCTTGTTTTGCTCATTTGATGTTTTGTCCTTGCTTCCTTTATCATATTTCTTCCATGAATCAAATATATAATCTAGGAACTCAGGAACAAAATTGTTAGAGATATTTTTAAAAGTATTTCTTACAGAATCATCTCTAACTTTTGGATATTTCCAATAAGCTTATTGTTGATTATGCATAAACTTCATCATATCCATCATAGTTGATAATTTTCAATTTCTTCACAGTGTTTGAAGAAATGGGTATTGGAATAGTCAACTCAAGACCAATACTTGGTTCAACCGGCTCATCGGCATTTGGCTCATCTCTTGGTTCAGAAGTTTTCAGTTCCTTTATCGATTCAGTCTCATTCGGTTCTTCCTCCGATTCTACCTCTTCCGTTTCAGTAACTGAGTTAGCTTCAATTTTAGACTTGTTCGATGACTCATCGATTTCTAGTTCTGTCGACTTACTTGGTTCAATTGGGTTTAGTTCATGGACATTCTCCACTAACCTTTCAAGATCATGGGCTGTAATGCAACCTTGAACATATGGGCCCTTCAGGTTTGCTTTTGTCTTAACTTGGGCCATTAAGCAAAGTGAAGTGATCAATGATGGGAAGTAAGCACTTCCCGTCTTCTTTCTAGCAAAATCATGGATCTCTTTAAGGATAATCTTCCCAACATTGATGGACATTTCTGTCATAATTGCATACAACAAAAGTAATCACTCCATCGAGATGGTGGAACTGTGTGAGATAGGCATGAAACTATATCGAACAAGGTAAAACCATACCTTAGCCAACGACTTTAAATATTCCTTTTTGGAAGAATGACTACCATACTTCCTTATAATCCATTGGGATCCCGAATTTGCCACAAAATTAAGTACTTGTTGAAGAAAATCCTAACTAATGTTTGTCATCATGGAAAAGTACTAATCTTTTTCAACATCAGGTAGGTTAAACAAATCATTAATGGATTTAGAAGTTAGGGGTACCTTCTTCTTGCAAACAAGACCTTCAGTAGCATCTGGCTTAGTCAAATTTGCATAAAACTCTCAAACTAACTCCTAATTGGGTAATGATCATGCATCACAAAAATAATTCCAATTGAGGGCATCAATCGTCTTTCAAATAGGTAAAGGCACAACCATCTTATCATTTCTTTCCAAGTTGAAACCTTTTTCTGACATCATAGGTTGATTCTTGAAGATTGAATCAAACCTCTCTTTACTTCTTTATCTTGAATCACAATAGGATTTTCGGCAGAGGTCTTGGAAGATCTAGTTCTTTTGCGAGACGTAGACATTTTTCCCAAAAAAAAGCAAAATTTCAGAAAAAGATTGGATAAATAAATCAGCAAAGTATAGGAGCAGGGTGTTGCAGCAGTAATCGACTTGTGGCAGCGACGGGTTTGCAGCATGAAGGTTGCGATGACGATAGGGATGCGATGGCGTAGGGGCTACTCTGGCAAAGGTCGTGCGGTGGCAATATTAGGGGCTTGTGACAAGGAAAATATTTTAGGGAGAAATTTCGGGATTTAGGCCGACGGCTAAGAGAAAAAAAGAATGGGTGGCTAGGTTTTGAGCTAATAGCTTGAAGGCTTGTGAAAATTATGAAGGTAGAGAGGGGTTTATATAGTGGTGAATTAGAGCAATTTTGTAGCTAAAATTTAGCTAATTAAGTGGCTTGGACGGTAAGGTAGTCTTGTAGCTAAAATTTAGCTAATTTTGAGTGGCTTGGCCGACAAGTAAGATGGAGGGATGATATGGTGGCAAAAATTAGGGCTTTAGGGATCCCTATGGACGATAACATAGGTTAAATTTCTCCTCTTTGTTATTTTAGGCCTTGAGCCCAAACTTTATTTGAAAATTGGACTGCTTAAAAATAAACAAACTTATTAGTACTTGGACCAATTTGACCCCCTTTATTAAAATAAATAAAACTAAAATTAAAATTAAAGATTAAATATTAAAACTAAAGACAAAGATAAAAATGAAAAATAAAACTAAAACTAAGAAAAGATTAAAATGAATTAGAAATTTTCTACTTAAAAGATTACATTAAATTAATTCCCAGGAAAGGTTGGAGGGGTCACAACAGTCCCGCTTAAGTTCCAATCTCCTTAGACAGAATTAATTAAATGTACTAATTGATGAAAATAATTTCTAACTTTCTATTAAAAAGTAGGTTTATGAAAGATTAAGGGTCTCTTAATTTGAACGATGTTTTAATTCACTCAACCTCACCATCCCAATATTACTTGAGACATTGACCATTAACTTTAAACGTACCTCCATGGTTGTTGTAAATTCTACAGTTCCATATGGATAAACTTTGTAGATGGTATAAGGTCCTTTCTATCGAGATTTGAGCTTTCCAGGAAATAACCTTAGCCTCGAATTATGCAATAACACTTTCTGACCTTCTTTGAACTCACAAGGTTGAATACGACTATTATGCCATTTCTTATATTTTTCCTTACACATCATCGCATTCTCGTATGAAAATAACCTCAACTCCTCCAACTTATTGAGTTGTAACATCCTTCTCTCACCGACTTGCTTAAGAATAAAATTCAATTGCTTTAAAGCCCAGTGAGCTTTATTCTCCAATTCGAGCGGCAAATGACATGCCATTCAAAAAACTAACCGATAGGGAGTCATCCCTAATGGCATTTTAAAAGTAGTTCGATAGGCCCAGAGTGCATCATCAAGCCTTCAAGACCAGTCTATTCTGTTAAGGCGCACTACTCTTTCAAGAATACCTGTAACACCCCTAATCCGTATCTGTCGCTGGAATAGGGTTATGGAGCATTATCATACAAACAGAACATTAAAACATTCATTTCTTACATCATTGAAAACATAATATAATTACACTCATTAACATACATTACGTCCCTTAATTGAGCCCTCGAGTCCCTAGAAATACCTTAGAAATAATTCGGGACCAAAGTGGAATTAATCGGAAAGTATAAGAAAAAGTTAGAAAAATTGGACTGCAAGGGTCACATGGCTGTATGGCCAGGCCGTGTAACAATCGAAAATGGGACACATGACCGTGTCCCAACCCATGTCCTCACCCGTGTAACTCATTGAGTTGGGTCACATGACCAAGCCAGACACCTGTGTGCCAAGCCGTGTAACTCTTGAAATAGCCACACACGCCCGTGTGCTAGGCCGTGTAACAGCCTGGCTTGCATGCATTAAACCTACAGGGGACACACGATCGAGTCGCCTGGTCGTCTGCCACACACGACTGAGTCACATGCCCATGTCTCAAGCCGTGTGGACATGAATTTTCCCAAAACAAACCATTTCCATCACGAAAATCAAGCATGTACCTAAAAGCATTTTGTGCATATCATCAAGACCTCAAAACATGACCAAAACCTATATGAAATGACTAATTCGATAATATAAGATCATTCAACCAATATGTCATATAAGGCACCTCAAATGCAAACATTCCAAGTTATCTAAACATATACACTTACCACATCTCAGTCATACACACATAGTTTAATACCATTTCCAAAACATACCATTTTTACCATTCAAACATGCATCAAAACATTGCCACATTAACTCATACTAGTAAGGCATAAAAAATACTAAAACAACTTATACATGCCATTATAATCTATTATGCATACATGACATCATAGCACAAACACATTTAGTTATTATATACACATTCATCAAACAACATTTTATACATCCTAAATACATTTCAATCTCAAATTCAACTACAAAAGTTTATACATGCCACTACCCTAAAATATACAAAAAAAAACTACCAAAGTCGTTGGATAGTGTGAGCTGAAGGTTTTATCCATCCAAGGTGTTTACAACAACAATCTACAAAACAATCCAAAAGAACGAATAAGCTTATAGAGGTTAGTAAGAATGTAGCATATCATTTAATCTAACAATAAATTGACTACGATTTACATATTATTCAATTTCAGAGTTACCGAAGCACAGACAGGGGGCACGAATGTGCAATTCAGGGGTACCGAAGTACAAGCAGGGGCACGTATATGCAATTCAGGGATACCGAAGTACAAATAGGGGCACGTATGTGTAATTCAGGGGTACCGAAGTACAAACAGGGGCACGTATGTGCAATTCAAGGGTATCAAAGTACAAACAGGGGCACGTATGTGTAATTCATCATTTTTCTTCTAATAACGTAATAATTAAAGCATCACAATACAAGTACACAAATAGAAATTCATTACGTATTAAAATACTACGAACTTACCTCGATGATTTGAGCGTAACAACGAAGTCGATTAATCCGAGGCTTTAGCTCTTCCTCGATCTAAATTCGTACGAGGTCTATCTTGATCTAAATATACAAATTCAATCCATATAATACTTCTATTAATCAATTCAATCCATATATCATATTTTTGCAAAAATTTAATTTTGCCCCTAATATTTTAACTTTTCACAATTTAGTCCTTAAGCTTACAAATTGAAATCTAATCATTTTCATCCTTTTCTCAAGCTAGTCGATTCCTCTAGGGACCTATATCAACTCATACAAACCCTCATTTCAAAAATTTAACATGGACTTTTACCATATTTTACAAATAAGTCCCTAAATGTCATTTTCATCCAAAATCACTTTACAAACTAGTTTATTTATCAACAAGGACTCACAATCTTCCATTAAACATCAACAATCCTGCAAGAACATTCATGGAAAAACCCTAAATCTTTAACAGTTTTGCAAATTAATCCCTAGGCTAGCTAGGTTAAGCTACAACGACTTCAAAAACATAAAAATCATTAAAAACAAAGTTGAAATTCATACCATGCAAGCAAAATGACCTAGTTGAATGCCTAGCAAACTTCCATGGTGTTTCCTTCTTTTAATTTCTGAGATGATTGACAAAAACGAGAAAGATGAAGTGATTTTGTCATTTAGTTTAATTTTTATTTATCAAATTACTATTATAACCTTTAAAATCATTAATAATTTCATCAAAAATCATGCCATGAACATCCACTAACTTCATGAATGGTTTAATTACCACCTAAGCCCTTTCACTTTAAAATTTCATAGCTATTAGACACATTTAATTAATAGAACTCTACTTTTGTACCTTTTAGGATTTAGTCTTTTTTAAGTAATTAAACATGCAAACGTCAAAATTTCTTAACGAAATTTTTATACAACCTTACTAACGTTCCCTAGACATTAAAATAAAAATAAATAATAAAAAAATAATTTACTCGTCGAATTTGTGGTCCCAAAACCTCTATTTCGATTTTACTGGAAACGAGCTATTACAATACCTTTGATTTCTTGATTCACCCTTTCAACTTGCCCATTTGATTGTGGGTGATAGGCATTAGCAATATTATGCTTTACATCATACTTTTCAAGCAACCACTTAAGCCACTTATTTACAAAGTGAGATCCTTCATCACTAATTATAGCTCTAGCAGTCCTAAACCGTGTAAATACGTGCTTATGTAGGAATCGCATGACTACCTTACGTCATTAGTTGGGTATGACTTGGCTTCAACCCACTTGGATACATAATTCACAGTTACTAAAATATACTTATTACCATACAAAGAAGGAAATGGGCCTAAAAAATCAATGGCCCATACATCGAAAAGTTTTATCCCTAAATTATTGTCAAGGGTATCTCATTCATCCTTGATATGTTTCCAGTTCTTTGGCATCTATCGTAGTTTCTCACATATGCATAAGCATCCTTGAACAATCTAGGCCAAAAGAACCCATCTTGTAAAATCTTTGCTACTGTTCATGAACCACCAAAGTGTCCCCCACTCGGATATGAATGACAGTGGTACAAAATTTTGTCAATCTCACTCCAACTACGCATTTCCTGATTATGATATCTGCATATTGTTTAAACAAAAATGGGACCTCCTAAAAATAGTACCGACTATCATGAATGAATTTCTTCCTTTGTTGGTACGTCATTTCTCGAGGAATTATTCCACATGCTAAGTAATAGGCAAAATCAGCAAACCAAGGTGTTTCATAGATTTTTTTTACCTCGAAGATATGCTCATCAGAAAAATTCTCATTAATTGGCATAAGTGAAGAAGTTACCACATTTTGTTCTAACCTGGACAGATGATCGACTACTTGATTTTGAACACCTTTTCTATCTTGGATCTCAAGGTCAAATTATTGGAGTAACAGTATCCAACGAATTAGCCTTGGTTTAGTATCTTTCTTCGTGAGTAAGTACTTAATGGCAGCATGTTCGGTAAACGCTGTAACTTTGGTACCTATAAGATATGAACGGAACTTGTCAAAAGCCAAAACTATAGCAAATAGTTCTTTTTCAGATATCATATAATTGATCTAAGCTCCTAACAAAATTTTGTTTGCATATTAGATAGGATGAAAGACTTTATTCCTCCTCTGGCCCATCACAGCTCAAACAACAAAATCACTTGCATCACAATTAACTCAAAAGTCATGTTCCAATCAGGTGTGATAATTATTGGGGCTGAAATTAACTGGTTTTTTCAATTTTTCAAAAGCTTCTAAACATGCTTTGTTAAAATAAAAAACATCTTTTTCTAAAAGCATACATAAAGGTTTAGAAATTTTTGAAACAATCCTTTATAAATCTGCAGTAAAAACCAGCATGGCCTAAAAAGCTTCTAACTCCATTCACACTAACTAGAGGCGGTAATCTTTCAATTAAATCCACCTTTTCTTTATCCACTTCAATTCCATTTTTGGAAATCTTATGCCCTAAGTAATTCCCTCCTTAACCATAAAATGACATTTCTCCCAGTTAAGGACAAAGTTAGTCTCCTCGCATCTTTTGAGTACCTTAGCCAAATTATTCAAGCAAATATCATAAGTATTACCATAAACAAAGAAATCATCCATGAAAACCTCAACATAATTTTTAGCCATATCAGTGAAAATTGCCATCATACATCACTGAAATATGGCAGGTGCATTACAGAAGCCAAAAGGTATTTGCCTAAAAGCAAATGTACCATATGGGCAGGTAAAAGTAGTTTTATGTTGGTCTTCCGAGGCTATAACTATTTTATGATATCCCGAATATCCATCTAAAAAGCAATAAAATTCATTACCTGCTAGGCGATCTAACATTTCATCCAAAAAAGGTAAAGGAACATTATCCTTACGAGTGGCTTTGTTCAACTTTCTGTAGTCAATACAGATTCTCCAACCCGTAACAGTTATCGTAGAGATTAACTTGTTTCATTCATTCTCAACAATCGTGATCCAACCTTTCTTTGGTAAGCATTGCATCGGATTTACCCAAGAACTATCTGAGATGGGGTAAATAATTCCTGCATCTAACCATTTAATTACCTCATTTCAATCCACTTCTTTCATGATAGGGTTAAGTTTCCTTTTCCCATCAATCTTATATTTCCCACCTTCCTCTAAAATAATTTTATGCATATAGACAGAAGGGCTTATACCTCGTGTGTCGTCTATGGTCCAACCAATTGCCTTATTAAATTTCTTTAAGACAGTAATCAATTGCCCCTCTTGATGTTTGTCAGTTTCGTAGGAATAATCACAGGCAAAGTAGAACTATCACCAAGATAAACGTATTTTAAGTGAGACAGAAGTACCTTTAGTTCGAGTTTAAGCGGTTCTTCGATTGATGACTTGGATTGTACAAATTCTCGAACTTCCAACTTTAGCATTTCGAGCCGTGGTGGTTGAATATAACTCTTCAGATTAGCTTCCATCAAAGCCAAACCTTCATTACATTTTTCATATTCAAGTAGTTTAGACCCTAAGGTGTTTTCCAACGAGTCTTCTTTAGAATTGCTTCCCATAGAGACTAAGGTTTCTAATTCCTCTATTACTAAACACTCTTCCATCGAATAAGAAAACGCCATCACTTTTAGAATGTTAAATGTTACCTTATCATCTTGAACTCGCATCGTGAGTTCGCCTTTTTGCACATCTATCAACGTTCTTTCTGTGGCTAGGAAAGGTCTTCCCAGGATGATCGAAACTTCTTTGTCTACTTCAAAATCCAAAACAATGAAATCAGGAGGAAAAATAAATTTATCGACTCTTACCAAAACATCCTCGATCTTTCCTTTGGGATATGCTAATGATCGATCCGCAAGTTAAAGTGTTACAGTAGTGGGTCTTACTTCACCTATTCCCAACAACTTGAAAATGGATTTGGGCATCAAGTTGATGCTTGCTCATAAATCACACAAAGATTTACCGCAGTATGATTCACCAATGTTATAAGGTATTGTAAAACTTCCAAGATCCTTCAGTTTTGGAGGTAGTTTGTTCTGTAAAAACGCACTACACTCCTTTGTCAAAGCAATAGTCTCATACTCACTAAGTTGTTTCTTCTTCAACAAGTTATCCTTCATAAACTTCACATAATTGGGCATTTATTCTAAAGCCTCTACCAACAGAATACTGATATGTAGTTACTTTAAAACATCCAAGAACTTCTTGAATTGTACCTCTTGTTTCTGTTTGTTCTGTTGAAGTCTTTGAGGATATAGAACTCTAGGTTGATATGGACAAATTTTTTGAAGAGGTAAATCTACAAAAGAGGGTCTAGTTTAAGGTTTACCACATCATATTTTTCAGCATCTGATTTTTTTATTGTAGGAACTTTAACTATCAGTTGACTTTCCTCCTTTCCAGTAGGCTCATCCTCAACCATAACCTTCTTAAGTTCCAAAATCTTACCACTTCGTAACTCTACCACTTTGTAATGTTCCGTACCCAAATTTCTTGGATTTTCTGTGTAGCTCATGAAGGCTCCTTATGGTCTACTACGAAACTAAGTAGCTAACTGACCCATCTGGTTCTCTAGATTTTTCAGCGTTGCTACTTGACTTTGGATTAAGGCATCGTTTTTCGCCATGTATGCCTTCAAAAATTTCTCTAAACTGTTTGATAATTTAATTTGAGGTGGTTTTGGGGCTTGTTGATTAAACTTTTAGGTTTGGTTGGGTCTATGATGCATTTGATTGTTGTTCGGTCTATTTCCTTGATTACTCTAGGAAAAGTTCGGATGGTTCTGCCACGATGGATTGTAGAAATTAGACTGCGGTCCTTGTTCGTTTCTGTTTTGATACTGGTTCCTTACATAGTACACTGATTCGTGATTCGAAGGGAAATTCTCGAAAGAATGACCATCCCCACAGTATATGCAAGAAACTACATCATACTGACTTGGTGATTGAGCTACAAAATTATTCAAACCATTAGTGGTAAATTATTTTAACATGGAGGAAATAGAAGATACCTGAGCAAAGAGTGAAGTTAGTGCGTCCACTTTACGCACTCCAGCTGCACGTCTTCCGAAAATTGATCGGTTTTTTGGCCATTAGTAGTTATTACTTACGATCCTTTCAATGATCTTATAAGCCTCGTTATAGGACTTGGACAAAATCACACCATTTGCAGAAGCATCCACAATTAATCTTGTTTTTGCGTTGAGGTCGTTATAAAACGTCTCCAATTTGATACAATGAGGAATCCCATGATGAGGACACTTACAAAGTAGTTCTTTGAATCGTTCCCAAGCCTCATACAAAGACTCATCATCCAATTATTGGAAAGTAGTTATCTAATTACCCAACTTTGCATTCTTACTTGCTGGAAAGTATTTTACCAAAAACCTTTTTGCTAATTCTTGCCAAGTAGATATTGAACTCGGTGACAATGAATTTAGCCATGCTCGTGCTCAATCTCACAATGAGTATGGAAACAGTTTCAACCTCAGTGCGTCTTTAGTCACACCAGCTAACTTGAATGAATCACTTACGTCAATGAACAATCGAAGGTGTAAGTGTGGATCTTCCGTGGGCATACCATTGAGCTGGCCCAACGTTTAGAACATTTGAAACATCATTGGTTTCAATTCGAATTGGGGTGCCTCAATATCCGGCCTTCTAATTCCCGGATTTAACTCATTGAAGAGTGGCACAGCGTATTGTCTGATGGGACAATCCCTATCATCAGCAGTAAGGATTGGGTTGTGCACTTGTTTGACTCCATTACGTTGTTCCTAATTTTGATTTTCAAGGTCCATCTCAGCTTGTCTTTGAGCAGTTCTTTCGCTTCTTTTTTGTCTAAAAGTCTGCTCGATCTCAGGGTCCACAGGTAATAGATTAATGATTCGATCTATGCTCATAAAACACCTGAAAATAAATAACAAAAATAAAGAATAAATAATAAATTAGTAATGTTAAAAATTAAATAAAAATCAAACTATAAAAATTAATTTCACAAAAAATGGCAACAGTCCCCGGTAATGGCGCCAAAAAACTTGTAACGAATTGTAACGTGTTTTATGCAAGCGTACGTAGTCGTTCAAGTAATAAGTAAGTAATATGAGTTATCGTCTCCACACAGGGACTATATAAGCTTAATCAATTCAATTGCAAAATTATAATTAACAATTTGATATAAAAAACTCAATAAATTTGGATGGTGATGATTTAATTAAATTAAATGCAATGAGTGATCCCTGTGCATTTTCTAATCTAAATGCAATTTTACCTAATGTATGAATGAGGGCTTTAGAAATAAAAAACAATCAACTTTAAATGAGCTAGGATAATTATATTACTTAATTTAATTTACTTTCATCATGCCAACATGTTCGAATTATTTCCATGGGAACTCAATCTTTTATGAGTTTGGAAACCAAATTAAGTCCTCTCGGATCTTTTACTTAGTTAAATATACATTTTACTGATCATATTAGACTAAAGGTTTCTTAGCATTTATGCAAGGTTACATGGACATTTACGTTTGCAACAATTTAATTACATAAATCTAAAAATCATGCAAGATAATAGAACTAACTAAAGATATTATGAACATTAACTTAGTCGGTTTTAATGATCTAAATTAAGCATTGCACTTTTCAATTATGTGTCTACTAAGCCGTCGTCTGGTTAGGATCGCTTAGCTAATATGAGTGCACCCAATCACGTATGAATGAAATGCAGCATGATATTAATTGAAAACATAATCGACTGAGGCACAAAACATGTTAACACGAATTAAATAAATCTCATCAATTAAATATAATTATCCTTGCAATTAGGATTTAGAAGAACATAGATGATGTCAAAAACATTAAACTCAAAGCAAACATATTAAAATGAATAACAAAAGAAAAGAGTAAACTCAGTTCAGTGACCTTTCGGATCGATTAGATGATGTGCTCTACTACCTTTCGATTCGTGACCTTTCGGATTGTTACAGTGATGCGCTCCTCCGTTCTGATGAAAGCTTCTTTTGCTAAGGGTTTAGAAGGTAGCTGGCTAAGGAGTGCTTTTGACAAAGATTTTGAGACTAAAGATGGAAAGGGGATGGACGATTATGCAAGGGAAAAAAGGAGAAGGATTTGAGAGAACTAAAGTGAGAGAGAAATGTAGAGAAAATGAGGAATGAGGGATGAGGGATGATTTTGAAGTGAGGGATGGCAAGGTATTTATAGGTGAGGAGTAGGGTTTGAGTTTACTAAAAATAGTTTAAAATTACCTTCCTTCCCTCTCTCATGTGGCCGGCCATGTATCAAGAACAAGGGATGACTAAGTTTTCCATTTTGAATTTGAATTTTAAGCTAAAGATAGCTATGTAGTGGACGGTTTCAACAGGTAAGTTGTTGAGCTGAATTTTGATTGTTTTCCAACTTCAAGGATCTTCATCTAAATATCCTAAAAACACATTTTGGGCAGCCAATATCAAGTGCCGAAATTGGGCTTTTAATTCCCCTTGTTGGATAGTTCTTCAATCCAAAACTTAGCAGACATGTCCATCTTTTTATCACCTTTCTTTACTAGGTCAAGTGGTCAATCCCTATGCCCAAATTGCATGGTCTTGCCGTCCACATGGATAAATTGTGCATTGCCACCTTTTGTTTATTTACATCATGTCTCCATAGCCTACCTATATAGTGAAAAATACACACATTAATAAATTAACATGAATTAATATAAAATATGTTTGAAAATCATGTAATTAAGCATAATTTCACATACTTTCTAATTTTATGTCTAAAATTATTAATTAAGTAACATTCATTTATTTCAATCATAATTACTCGAGGTAAATATAATAACTAAGTAAAAAGGTGGTAAAAACATATAGAAAAACCCTATATAATTTCGAGTTTACAGCTTTCCATACAAGATTTGGTAGATTAGTGCAAAACTTTCTACTTTGCTAGGTAAGAAACAACTAATTCCTTGCTCGCATGGACAATCCTGCTTTTAGCAATTCACACAGATTGGCAAGACAAAATAAGAAGAGAAGAGATTGAGGTCTTTGGTAATAGAAACCAAGATTTTGAAGGGATTGACAAACTAAAAACTATAAGCAAACTATACAAATCCTGACCATTACAATTGAACGGTTAATTTTTGTAGTTTGATTCCTTCAATATTTTTTCCCAAACAGATTACAATGATTATCAATGAAACTCTACAACTCCATCCTCCTGTAATTGGCACGATAAGAAAAGTAGGAAGAGAACTCCAATTTGGAAAACTTGTCTTGCCTATTGATTTAGAGCTCAACATCTGAATCATGGCAGTTCATAATGACCCTGACTTATGGGGAGACAATGTTCATCTTTTCAAACCAGAGAGATTTACTAAAGGATTACCAAAGCTACTAACTGCAATGTGGTCGCATTTTTCCCTTTGGATTGGGACCTCAATCTTGCGTTGGAATGATATTTGCAATCGCTGAAACAAAAATAGCTCTCTCCATTATTCTGCAACGCTACACTTTCACCCTCTCCCTCACCTATGTTCATTCACCTTTACCACTTATTACGCTTAAGCCACAATATGGGATTCAATTGTTTCATTCACCACATGATGCTAAAAATATAGTATTATTGCCAATAAAATGTGGGTACAGGCCCTTGTAATGTTGATCAAGTTTTTGTATTTTGCAACCATATGATGATATATATAGTGTGGGATTTCATGTTGTTTTCATTCACTTCAAGATGATTGCTTAAAATTCTGGGCTGTTTATCTCTAAAAATGGTACAAATAGTATTATTTTTTAATAGAATGCGGATGAGAAACAATTCCTTGTAATGTTGATCGATACTGTACATTTCAACCATATGATGGTATATAGTGTGGGGATTTCATGTTTTGGGAACAAGATTATATGCTCTAAGGCTTATTAATTCTAAATTACTTTAGCAAACCGAAGAATAGATTAAAGGAAATTTCATTAATTTATAATTTCACCATTTTGAGAGGCATTGAGCGGTGCCAGTCCCTCGATGCTGCCCATGGAATGAAAAAATGAACTTTAGATATTTTATTAACTAAAATATGTTATAAGTTTTTCTATTTTTAAAAATTTGAAATTTAGTCATTACATTTTAATTTTTAAAAATTTAATTTCTTTACTTTCAGATTTTAAAGTTCATATTCAATTGTTAATAAATATTTTTGTTAAATTTGTTAGTGTGATATTTTAAAATTAAAAAAATACTCATTAGATAGTTAAATAATTAAAAAAATTATGTTGTAATGATCCTGAATTTAAAAAAAAAAAATTAATAGTGTGAGTTGAATTTTGAAATTTGAAAAAAATTAAATTGCGAAAAATAAAAATATAAAAATATAAAAATTAAATTTCAAATTTCAAATTTATTTATTTTTTTTTGTTTTGGCGTTTGGATTGCGTGCAATTTTCCTATTATAGTGAAACTTTGGTTATTTTTAACAAAAATTAACGGTGTAGATGTTCTTTAGAACATTTTAGATTATTTTTTAAATAAATATTATTTGAATGGGAGATGATTATGGAATGGGACTATCTTCAACTATTTGAAACAATTAAAAATACAAATAAAAAATCGTTTTAAATTTAAGCATAATGATTAAGTATCACATTTAAGTAATAATAAACGGGCAATTTATCTAAAAATATCTTTTTCTAATTTTTTTTTTACGGAAATGGACCTATTTTTTAATTATTTATCGAAATGGGCCGATTTTCCCAAAAGCTCGTCCACGTCAGCACGATGTCAGAGGACGTGCCAGCAAAACGTGTCCCTGGGGGAGCGTTTTGCCCGTGTTTTTAACCCCCAACGGCTAATTTTTTTTTTGACCGTTTGGCCTCCAACGGTCAAAAAAAAAAAAAATTCTATAAAAGCCCCCCTTTCATTTTTTTCACACAATAGTCCTCTCAAATTTCTCTCAAATTCCTCTCAAATTTCACAAAAGCCCTTTAATTTTTACAAAAAAGCCCTGTTTAAAAGTGTTTTTTGAATTAGTTTTTTTTAAATTATAAAATATAAACGATCATGTTAGCAATGGCTAGAGAATTAATTCGTCTCGATAATAAACACATCTCCATCGATCAAATGAAAATAGTAAGTTATAATTTTAATTTTTCAATACTATTCAATATTTTTTTCATTTATGCAGTTTTAATTAATTTTTATTTTATAATTTTTTATAATAGTCTGTAGATCGGGTGTTGCAATGCTATATTCGTAATATGCCTGGTCCGCCATCGCCGTTGATATAGAATTACCTGCGGGAAGCGGGTTTTTGGCACGTGGCCACGATAGGCCGGGGATACAAGTTGGACCCGAAACTAATCAGTGCGTTGATAGAGAGGTGGAGACCCGAGACAGACACTTTCCATCTTCCATGCGGAGAGTGTACTATCACTCTGGAAGACGTGCAGTTGCAATTGGGATTGCCGGTGGATGGGTACGTAGTCACCGAGTCCGCAACTTCTGCTAATTGGGGAGCCGTATGCTACGAGCTTTTAGGTGCTATTCCGAATACTATTAACGAAGGTCGGATCGAGATGGACTGGTTACGAGACACATTCCCCGAGCCGGATAATGATTCGACTGAATTAGAAAGAATACGATATGCTCGGGCATACATTCTTGAGATGATTGGAGGCTATCTGATGCCGGACTTGTCACGAAACCTCGTACATCTGAGATGGCTGCTGAAACTCGTTGATTTTAGAGCAGCTGGTGAATTTAGTTGGGGGTCTATCGTGTTAGCAAAATTGTACCGGGAGATGTGCGGGGTGACGCGACCGAATAAAGCCAAAATTAGAGGTTGCCTATCACTACTACAATCATGGGCACAGTTTCGCTTTCCATTTTTACGTCCGCGAGTGGACCACCCATATACATTCCCACTCATAACGAGGTAAATTTAATATTAGATTTTACAATTATTACGTAGATTTAAAATATAATTGTAAGCTAAAAATTTATTTAATTAGGTGGAACCATTCGGGGAGTTATGTTGGAATACCTACCTCGCTTGAAGATATACGGCTTCTATTAGACCAACGGTCGGAACCACAAGTAAGTATTAAATAAAATATATATACATAATAAAATAGTCGTTTCTTATTTAGTATTTAGTATTTAGTATTATGTATATAACTAATATTTTTATCATGTTCATATAGTTTCAATGGACACCATACGAGGATTTGGCAATTCGGGCAGTAATTCCGGATGAATTCTTTCAAAATCCGAACATTTGGTATGTGAAAGTTCCATTGGTCAACTATGCCACCGTGGAGATGCACCAGTCAAATAGAGTATTACGACAATATGGATTCCGACAACTGATTCCCGTGGCACCTGAGGTGCTCGATGATGAGCACAAAGTCGACTTACGGCAGTTGCATACGGATTGGCCGAGATTTTGGTCAGTATATATCGAAATGTGGGAAAATCGGTATGATTATATACCTACTCGGGAACCGACCATCGTTCCTGAGTTAGCGTGCGTGCCAGAATACATGCCATGGTTTAGGATCTATGGCAAGCCATATTTATTGTCAGAAGAGGAGAGGCGACGGCAAATTCGTGTACAAGGGGAACGACAGGGCCCTTTAAATCCAAGGAGAAGGGATGATGGGACGGGCCAATCAATAGCGCTGACACAATCACTGGGCCCATCAACAGCGCCCACACAGTCACCGGGCCCAACACTTCAGCCGACGACACCCACATCACAGCCTTTTCAGATTATGCCAGGTGCATATCCTAGCCCTTATATGTATCCTAACCCTTATATGTTTCCTTTTCCCGGTCCTATGGCAGGTTGGAATGCATGGCCCGGTTCATCTTCGTTCCCGATTACTCCGAGTGGACCGCCGATTTATAGGCAGCCGTTGCATGAGGGATCGCATGAGTCACCGTCGGGGAGCTCTTATTTTTAGCAATCCCCATTGCCTTATGGGATTCAAACACCTCCTCCATGGGTGATGCAAACACCTCCGCAGTTATTATTCTATCAAGGTGGGTCATCCTCCCAACACCCACAACCAGATCCCCTACCGGAGGAACCACAATCCCCGCCGGAGCAACCACAACCCCCGCCGGAAGCTGAACCAAGGAGGAATCCAGCGCGTAATTGTCAACCACCCCCATGTGTCACTGATTCCGACCGGCACCAACATTGATTTTTGTTAATATATTTGTAAAAACTTTTTTATATTGTTTCATTTAATAAAATAAAAGTTGTTTTTAATATTTTAATTATAATTTACTTTTTATATTTTTAATAAAATAAAAGTTCTTTTGAATTGGGTAATATTTTTAATATTTTTATATTTTTAATAAAATATAAATAATGCAACATAATTTTATTACAACAAACTATCAACTATTCTGGTTTGGACATGAGCAAGTTGTATGGCCTGGGTTCCTACACCATCCGCACAACTTCCGTTGGTTGGCAGTTTCTCGGATATCCATATTGTTACGTATTCTAGTCGAGGAAGGTTGACCCTTTGGTTTGCGACGCAGCTCTCTATCCGGTAACAACTTAAACGGAGCAAGCGATACAGACGGCCACTTACGTTCATCTGGGAATGGTGGGAATATGTGTCTCCACACGTTGTACATGTATTCTATTTTGTACACTTCATCGACATAGCTCACGGTATCCAGACAGAGATTCTGACAAGCTGCAATTACATGAGCGCATGGATAACGAAGTGCGTCAAATATCCCACAGTCGCAGGCCCTATTTCTCAAGTGTACACGATATTTCCCGCCAATAATACCTTGGTTCGGCCTGTCAAACTCCGTCACACAAAACCATATGTTGTCGCAATCGTGACACACTGTGTGCATGGTGTTGGCTCGTGCCTTCGCCTTGTTAATTTCTTGCAATACCTTCGCACACCATGTATGGCCTCCCTGCATTTGGCCTTTATAACTCGCTGCTCGCTTTGGAAATAGTGCCGCTAAACGAAAATATCTCTCTCGCACAACTGATGTTATCGGCAAATGACGCATTCCTTTTAGAACAGAATTTATGCATTCAGCCAGGTTTGAGGTCATATGACCATATCGTAGGCCGTCGTCGTATGCTTGTGTCCACTGTTCGAAAGGTATGTTGCATAGGTAGTTTGCACCTTCTTCGTTAACTGAATGCAAAATCACCAACATCTCATGAAAACGATCATTATTGATATCGTACCATGCCAATATAAGTTGATAGCAAATATTACATACCACTCTTCCATTAAGAACAAATTGAATATTACAAACGAAATTATATTAATAGAGATTACACACCCATGTTGGTCACTTGCCGTCGTTCACTTGTAGATCGATGTTGCCCGTAGTAGTTGGACGCAACATGCCTTAGGCAATACCGATGGTGTGTGCGATGCCATAGGCTTCCCTGTCGCTCAATTGCGGCTAGTATTCCAGGGCCCCGATCCGATATAACGCAGATATCAGGTTGGGGGCAGACATGCCTCCTTAACCTAAATAGAAAGAAATCCCAATCATCAGCTGACTCCCCCGATGTTATTGCAAATGCAATTGGAAGGATTCTCCCACTGCCATCCTGTGCCACAACTAGCAATAGCCGATGGGTATATCTACCATACATAAAGGTACCGTCAATTTGTACCAATGGCTTGTAGTATAGAAATGCTTCTCGGCATTGCTTAAAGGTCCAGAACATACGCTTGAACACTTGGCATCCACGGAGTAATCGGTCATTTTAGTACACAGGTGCCGTTTCAAGGTCTGTTATGCAGCCTGGGACATATCTCTCCAGCACCTAACACTACTGCCACACTTCATTATATGAAGCGTCCCACCGACCATGCAAATTTTCCAATGCCTTCTGCTTAGCTATCCAAGTCTTGCGGTAAGAGGGCGTGTACCCCAACTGGCTACGAATATTGGCAATTAAGACCAGCACTGAAGTCTTAGAATCCGCCTTCACTGTCGTTATTATTAAGCTAGCTAACATATCTGAATCCATCTTGGGATGATATTGTGAAACACCTGTCAACGAAATACGTTAAATAATGCAACATTATGTAATATCAGTATTATTCAAAAACCCTAAACACCTAGTGATACTGTACCGACAACACATGTATGTGGACCTTTGTACTTTTTTATCTCCCACAACCCTGCCCTTTTCCTCAACGAGGCCATGATTTTCTATGAACATGTACCGTCTTGCATTGCACACTTGGCCTCATACTTATCGGGTTTAGATTTAACCACGTTGTAGTTAACCCCGTTCTTGATGCTATGTTGTTTCAATGCACTAAGAAAACTATCCTTATTGGAAAACTCCTTGCCAACTTCCAATTCACCCGAATCCAATGACGAACTTGTACGGTCACACCTTCTGTGAGGTAGATCTGGAAACTCCAACGCATCATCTTGAGATAGATCGGCATTATGCATGTGGGCTGGAGGGGAGTACGCCTTGAATCGCGGATCTTCTTCTTCTTCATCTGAACCCCTTTCAACATCTTCAGGTATGGTTGGAACAGGCTCCGGTTCAGAAAATAATGCAACTTCTGCACCATCGAGGCCGGGCTCTCGAGGTGGATCCATATCAGACTCATCATCTGACCCACCATCATCTGCAACGAACGAGGTCCCCTCGCCGGTGGATGTCGTAGGGAGTATATTATCCCTTCTTAAACAAGTTTCGTAACGTCCCCAATCATATGTGGATTGTCAACCACTAGAAGTTGATGTCGTTCTCCAATACATATTTCTAGCATCGAACATCGACCCACTGATATGCATGTCCCATCCACCAACTGAGTTTCGTGTAGGGGTTGTGTTTTTCATACTGCCACCAAACACGGGCGCTTTCGCATTCTGCCTCCCACTAACAGAGTGTCGGCTTGGGGTCGTGTATTCCTCTCGAACAGCAGTAGATGTTGAAGTCGAAGGAATATCATTTGGCGATGAAAATTGTACATATACCTCAAGATAGTGTGATCCACTAGCAAGATGAGTCTGCACCATTGCCTCCAAGCTACGAGGACCTTTGATGTTGAATGAGTCATATCTCACGGGATCAACTGAAGCACAAAATCTATACTTAATAGAAAAAACTTTCATTGGCGTCGTTCCAAAGATTTTACGCCTAATTCTTTTACGAAGTTCTGTCAAATCTATGTTCTGGTTAAAAACCAGTCGCGTTGTGTTCTCTGATAAAAAACAACGCCGTTCTTGCTGTCACGGACCTCACCATCATAGTAAATAACAACACTAATACATTCACTCATCTTCAGTTTCTATTATACTTTTGCCTCAATTTCTCTTGTTGTAACTTATGCAACCTGAGAATGAAATTTGTCTCATTTATAGTCTAAGGCCAAATAGGAACTACTGTAAAAAAAGAGCGTCCACGTGGGAGCTTTTTTCAATAAGCTTGCTGACAGTGCATCATGCTTGAAGCGTTTTGGACACTATTTGTTCAGAAACGTCTTCTCAAAATTATCTTTTCAGATACTACTGTAGAAAAAGAGCGTCCACGTGGGAGCTTTTTTCAGTAATCTTGCTGACAGTGCATCCTGCTTAAAGCGTTTTGGACACTATTTCTTCAAAAACGTCTTCTTAAAATTATTTTATCATATACTACTGTAACAAAAAAAAATTTTTATATTACTAATATGTTTTTCCCAAAACCCTAAATACAAAATTATTTTAATTAATTAACCCTAAACCTAATTTCATTAATTTTTTCCTAAAAAACCCTAACCCTAACCCTAAAAAAAGCTGACAACCCTAACGTAAAAGACGGGCAAAATGCGTCCCTGGAGGAGCGTTTTGTCCACGTCAGCACAAAGCGCGCCCTCAAGGAAGCCTTACCATATTGTCATCCAGATCATTTTAATTGTGACTTAGAATCTTGTTTTTAAAAGATGGATCAAGCCTTACCATTATTGTTGTTGAAGTCTTCTTATTGTCCAAGTGGAAAGCATTTTCTAAAAATGAGTAAAGTCTCGAGTTTGGAGTCGATTTCATTTCAATTGTAATTTTTATCAAAATCAAAATGTTTCCAAAAAATAGATCAGCCATCGAAATTGTTGTTGAAATACTTTTAATTGTCATTTTTATCAATGTCGAATCCTGTTACCAAAAATGGATTGACATCAAAATTACCATCAATGTTATTCAATTTTTATTTTTATAAAAAAATCCAATCTCTTTTTAAAAGATAAATCGAGACTCAAGATTACCCTCAACATTATTCTAAACTTTTGTTTTAATTAGTTAAACCATCTAATGGCAATAACCAAAATTGCAGCATTTTTGTGGAGTATTTGGTGGCTATACCTGAAGCACTCGGTCGCAATATCTGGGGACGTTTGACAACTTTTTTGTAATTCTTTGGTGGTAATATCTGAATTTTCAAAGAGAGAAGTTGATATGGTATATTCTTTGGTGGTGATATACATGGTTTCTGATTGTGTTATCCGAAAAGAAATCCTCTGCCCCCATATCAGTGTCCCCCTCCTTGTCCCTTTCACGTTTAGCTTTTTTTTTTTAATTTCATTAAACATTTTTATTTTTTAAAAAGAAAACTTATCAGTATTATTTTCGAAACCATTTTTAATTTTTTTTTTAAAAACAGGGATCGACTTTAAAAATGAAAATTGAGTCACCACCAATCTTTTTTCGAGGTGTGATCGAGTCACCTTGAAATTGATGATTTTAATAAAAAAAATTGATTTATTAAAACAATGATTTTGGTCTACAAATTTCGAGAAAATGGGTTCGGGAGTCGGTTACTGGAACGGTGGAAATGTGCAAGTGTACACAATCGCAACAAGTAATAAAGTGACAAGTAAATGTCGAGTTATCGTACCCACGGGGACTGTAAAAGACTTATCTATGAAAATGATTTTTTAAACACTTTGGTGAGGGAAAAATATTTGGTTTTGAGAAATGATTAAAAACTAGAAAAAAAGACAAAGTAAAATAAATAAAATAAAGAAATTCTTATGCACGATTTCAAAAGCTGATTTTAATCAAGATGATATAATTGTGTTGGATTAATTACATTCCTTAACTTAGAATCATTAAAATTCATGCTTATACTTGTTACGAATAAATCACGGCAACTCGGTAATTTGCTAACTTATGAACATATTTACAAATCAAAAATCCATTTATCTCTTGTACATATCCCTATGTCAATTCGACCGATTAAACAGATTTATAAAAGTAAACATGTTATTGTACATACATACTTATTAAATTAAACCATCTCTCGCATATTCCTATGTCGATTCAATCGATTAATTCCACCTAATAAGCATATAAAAGACTAAGTGAGGTAACAAAGTATCCTTACCTTGAAACAGTTTAATCACAGTAATCCTGCAAGTTATGCAAGGCATATGTATCGCCAAATACAATGCTAATTTAATCTTCAGCTACCTTAGAAGAATTAAACATGCACAGATTAAGTATTGTGTCCATTAATTACAATTTCAATGTGTTTAAATAATTAATTCTTTAGTTATCTAAACAATTAAAATGCCAGAATAACTTAAGCATGATTTTACTTAATCAAGCATTTTACTGAGGCCTATAACAGTATAAACAAAATTTTAATAGTTTAAGAGGACGAAATGTAATCAACCCAACACGAATTAAATTCAAGCTAAGCTGATTAAATTAACAATTCCAATAGCATAAATATTCATAAACATGTTTGTCAAAACAACAACAAAATTTAAAGAGATAGGGAACACGAAGCAAATCTGGTGTTTCTCCGTGGCTTGACTGATTGCTCCGTTCTTCGTTCTCCGTTGTCCTTGGCTATCAAGGTGGCTTATGAACACTCCAATTGCTGCTCCAAATGTCTGAGAAAACACCTCTTTTCCAAGAGGATAAATCGGCACAAGAGAAAGGGGGAATGGAATGGAAAAGAAGAGAGAAAACTTGAGAAAAGAGAAGAGAGAATGAGAGAATGTTGAAGGATTGATGGGGTGGTTTGAATGATCAGAAAGGGGTGGATTTTATAGTTGATTGTGGCTGTTAAAAATAGCAAATCCCATCAGCCAAAGAGACCCCCCTTGGCCGGCCATCTATGTGGCAAAGTTGATGGATTCAACTTTGCTAAATATGGCATGGGGCAAATCTACAAAGCCATTAATTGTGGAGGGAGTTGAATGCAACTTTGAAAAGTCTTCAAGGTCTTCTTTTCAAGCTTAATTAATCATATAATAGGCTGATTTGGATCAGCATATGGACGGTTTGGGCTGCCCATTTGGTGGCTGGTTCGGTTCACTGAAATTGGTTCAACCAGTGCGGTTCAACTGGGACCTTTTTCCATAATTAATTAAGATTAATTTATTTAGCCAAAATTAAATTGGGAATAAATTAAAATTAATTATATTATGATTTAATATTCATACTCGGACCATCTTGGGCTAGAAATAAATTTGCCTCGATACTTCAAATTGCTTCTCGGTTTTATTCTTCGAGCATTGTCTGCCGAGCCAATATTCGCCCTTTGTGCGAATCTATCGAAAATGATCAAAATTAATCAAAATTAACTATAAAATCAATTAAAATTCATCATTTTCATATTTTTAGCACAATTTAATTATTTTATAAAAATTAATTATTTTCTGACAAGAATTTAATCGAAACTGCATAAATTTGAGTTAAAAGGGGTATGAAAAAGTGTATAAATTTTCGTGTTTCCACACCCCCAAACTTAATTCATTGCTCGTCCCGAGTAATGCACAAAATTGAAAAGAATTTTCTCGGAAACACTTTTGAAAAACTCCTTCAGAACAACATTCTTCCCAAAATCATGAAATTAATATACTTATGCTCAAAAACAAGAAATTCGACAATTATGCTACTCAAGTATATATATCGTTCAAATTACATCCAACAACTATTATGATAGCAAAATTAGACTAAATGTTTCTTAATAAAGACATGTTAATCCCTACCATTTTGATTTTAATTCCTTATTCAAAAATTAAATGCAATCATTAAGCTTAACTGATGTCTTCATATGTTGAACCGAGCAATTTCTCTCCACTAATGTAGGTAACATTGGAACTTTGAATCAATAGGTCTTTAATAAGGTTCTAACGTGGCTGGGCCTAGGGGTAGGTAAAAGAGAGATAAATTTTGGCTTAAAAAACCCTAGACTCAGCGTAAATCGAACCTTTGGAATTTTTACCTTTGATACACCAACTTATTTTACTGACACATGCTCTTTTGTACATCTATTTTCTTTCGAGTACATGTTTTTTTTTTAAATCGAGAACTTGCTTCATGTACTACAATTTTTGAGCAATTGATACTGTAACATCCTGGAAAGGGCTTATGCATTTTCGGTTTAATTGTACGAAGTAACATGTTTTATGTACTAAGAATAAATTTTGAACATTTTTGGAAACCTGAAAATGTATGGAAGTGGATGGAAATGATTCAAAATAGGAAAGTGCACATTTCTGGAAACTTGGAAATGTAAGAAAATGTCAAGTTACAGAGCCGAACGAAAATTTTTAGAAACTTAGAAATGACCTAGAAATGACGAGTTTTAAGGTTTAAAAGGGGAAATTAAGGCAAGGTGGCCTTAAAAGAAAAATTTTGTGAAATTTGACACACAAACAGGCTTGGAAAAGTGGTCTGAAGATGCCACTTAGGGCCTATGGAAATGGCGCCATATGTAAGAGGAATGGGCCTGAGTTCGAGTCACTTGGGAAGCAAATAAAGGAGGTTTTATTTTTGCTTCCGTAAGGCTGAGATGACGGCACATGCTTCTAGAAAGGAGGTGTTTTATTTTTATAAATATTCGATTAAAAAGGGTGATAAATAAAGGATTTTTAAATTGGATTATTATGAAGAGATAAATGTTGGATTTAAACTCTTTTATTTATGATAATTAAAGGATAAAGTTATCGAGATAGAGGAGTGGTGGCCAAGTAAGGGACTCCTTAGATGATAATTTCGACTATAAAAGGAAGGAGGGCTACTCATCAATTTTTGCTTCCTCTTTCTCTGCCGAATTCTTAGTGCTCTCTTCTCTTCTTTTCTTTCTTTTCTTTTGTCAAGTCAAAATTAAGTAATTGTTGGAACCTAGCCGGAATATTTTCCTCTCCATTAGAAGCCATAGCCGAATCTCCTTGTGAATCTAAGCAAGGAAGTATCGACTGAAGTATTAAGGGGATCTCTCGGGTTTCTACAAATACATCGACTACAAGGAGGAATATTTCGGGATCTAAGGTAAGAAACTATAAGATCCAAAGGTCATGTTTTAAGTTTTAATGTTAGATGAAACCTAACATGTGATTATAGGAATTTCGACATCCCTAGGAAAGCAAGGATACTTTTGGGATTTGAGATCACAAAGGTATGTGTTTAAGACATTGGCCAAAGCCTATTTTAAGTATTTGGATTTATTCCCAAAAGCGAAACTAACCTATGATGTGTTTTAATGATTGGCCGAATGCAAGAAGGAATAAAACAAAGTTTTGAGACTTGATTCTTAAGTCAATCGGCAACAAGGTAGGTTTCAAAGTATACAAATCCTACTAGGATTTGGTTTTAAAGCCAAAAAGGTTTATTAATGTGTTTAAATGATTGGCCGAATATAGGAGTTAAGGATCTAAATCGGTAGATGGGTTCTTGGGATTTCAAGGACTTCGTTAAACGAATCGGTGTGTACCCCACACTAACTTTTAATAAGATTGATGGTAATATGTAAAATATGCATGTTTATAAGAATGTGGCTAAGGTACCATAATATAGTACATGAGTACTCAGCACGTTTCCTACTCCTATTAGGATTACAAAATATGTTATATTTATAACATGTGAAAATTTATAAGAATGTGAATTTAAGTAGGATATGCATGATATGAATAAAATGGGTCATTCGGGATATATGAAAAAGGGGGGAAGTGAATGTGATGACTACGGTCTCACTATCCGAATGTGGTGACTTGGTCACATTATCTAAATGTGGTAACCGGTTTACATTATCGAATGTGGTGTCTCATGACACAATTATCAGTGGCTATGCCACAAATTTTATATGGGCGATGAGCACGTCATTGCAAATGGCGCGCCGATGGTGTGTAGCGGATGGAGGGTTGACTTAGTAGTCCCCACGGTGTGCGAGGTTGGTACGGGATGTGTAGCGGATGGCACCTAGGTTTGGGTTTAGGTTGCATCATCTTTTTATACATTATATGAATAAGTATTGGATATGAAAAATGTATGCTCGATCTATTAAATTTTAGTGTTGTGTACACATTGAGTCTGTTGACTCACCCGTTGTGGGACTATTTTTTGGTGACGATCAATAATGGACCGGGTTGGTGGAAGCTTAGGGATGGCCATGCTCGACTTGAAGTTTTATTCAATATGGATATTTAAATTTATTTAAGTATTTTAATTTTTTTGGGATTTTACTTGATGTAATAAGGCTATAAGTTACATTTCCTTACTTTTATTTTTAATTACTATGTTACGAATTATTTTCAATTAAAGTTAAGTAAAATTTATTTCTTTAAACATAAATCCTAATTGTTTTTTTTATCTTAATTAATTGGACTTTAAAATAAGATCAATGGGTTTTTAACTCAAGCCCAACCCAAAACAATAGTTTTTAAAAATCGCACAAGTTTTCCTCTACGTAATAAAAGAATTTTGTAACGGATTTACTTAAAGAACATACAGATCCGGTCGGGCTCGTGGGCGGGTGTGGGTGTTTGATTTAATATCGAGCCCGCTTTTAAACTCTCTACTGTGGGCTACGACCCAAAACATTTTCAAATCGAGCCAAGTAAGCTTTTTGAAAGGATTTTATGAAATAAAGCAGTTTTTCTCGGCATGGCTCCTAAGTCTCCAGACCATGATCCACGGTAAGTACCCCTAACTATTTGTGTGATTATGTGTTATGAAATATGGAAGGGTAGAAAAGGAATGAAACGTAGAATAGCATGATAGGAACTTGAACCCTAGGACTAGTCTACTCAAACACAAACACATAAGACTTAATGTACTAAACAAACCTATGGCTAAGTCTTTGAGTTAGAGGGTGTGGTAACCCACATGCGCATGTTTAGGATTGGATCGGGAAGAGCACTGGTATTTAAGCGATCCTAGTGACTCACCTCCTCTTCACGGGGAATCCACCCAGTGCGTAGCTTCGGTTCACCCTAACCCGGAGGGCTCGGTGAGGTGTGGCAACCTCGTGCGCATGTCTAGGAATGGTTTCGGTGGGAGCTTGGTATTTAAGCGATCCGCGTGACTCACCTCCTCTCCATTCGAATCTGCTGGTGCGTAGCTTTAGTTCACCTACGACCAAGAGGGCTCGGTCATAGGCTAAACACAATAATTAAAACCCGAAAGGGAATTAGCCGTGTTTTTATAAAAACAACAAAACCCTAGTTTTAGAACTCTTAAAACTTTCTTCTAAATTCATGAAAACCATCTTTACAAAATTTTTCGAAAGATTTTCGATTTATACAAAAATGCCCCAAGTGGTAAAATTACCAAAATACCCTTGGTTTATAAAATGACCAACTACCCAACAGTTTTGCCAAAATTTCATTATTTTATCAATGTTCAAAAACCCTAATTTGCAAATTATCAAAAATACCTTGAACTTTGGAAATTTCAAAATTGCCCCTAACTTATAAAATTACCAAAATAACACTGATTTCCAAAATTTTTGTAACACCACCATTTTGGAAAGTACAATTCTCAAAAAGAACCCTCAAAGTTTTGCAACTTTTGGAAATATGCCTAGTTTATTAAATTTTACAAATTTACCCCGGCTTGTGAAAAATTACCGAAATACCCCCGAGGTTAAAATTTTCGAAATACCCCTGGATTTCAAAATTTTTCCAAAATACCCCGGGAATTTAAAAATACCAAAATACTTTGTGACGAAATCACCAAGGAACTCTTTCTTTCAAAAAATTACGAAAATACCCATGTAGGACAAAATTACGAAAGTACCCCTGGGTAGTGGAGAAGCAATAACAATGAAAACTATAACCTTTCTCTGAATGAACGAAGGTTCATAATTATTTGATGAATGTATGAATGAATGAAAAGACTGTGTGCATGTATGAATACGAAAGAACCACTCCTAAAACTCTTGTCATAAAATTCCTTCGCGGGTAATCAAGTGAAACGAAGCACTAACTCATAAAACTTCTTAATCAGATTCTGACGTTAGAAATGAGCTCTAGAGGACGTGGTCGTCGTGGACGAGGTAGAGGAAGGATGACGGTGTGTCGAACCCGTTAGATCGGGTCAAAGTGCGACAATGAGATACCACCGCCACCACCACCCCGGTTTGTTGGTGTTGAGCCGCAAGCTCGAGACGGGGATGATCTTTGTGTCGCGAGAGCTTTGCTGCGAGTTTTAGAGTTGGTGGCTGGTGCAGGAGGAAATTCGGGAACCCGTAAGTCTGTGCCTGAGCGGCTCCGAGCTAATGGAGCCGAAATGTTTCGTGGGGTATCGGGTGTGGCACCCGGTTCGGTGAAATCTTGGTTGGAAGCAACAGAGTGCATCATGGATGAGCTTGACTTGACCTCGAGGAGAAGTTAAAAGGAATGGTGGCATCGCATTACGTGATGAAGCGTATCGGTGGTGGTTATTGTCGGGATGGTGCCACGGTGAGGATCGACACGGGAATATGTTAAGGAAGCATTTCAAAAGAAGTATGTAGGAACCAGTATCTCGATGAGCAAAAAGGAAGGCATTTCGGGGTGGTTCAAAGGAACAAGTCCGTGGCGGAGTATGAGGTGAATTTCGAGGTTGGTGATATGCTCGAGGAGTAGTGGCAACCGAGCATGAGCGCTTGTGTCCGCTTTGAGGACGGGCTAAGGGATGATCTCGAGGATCGTTGATAGCACCGCATCGGGAGCGGGAGTTTTACGCTTTGGTAGAAAAGGCCAAGGTGGTGAGGAATCAAGGATTCTACAAAGCGGGCTATGGATAGGAATAGGCCAAAAGAGGTTTTGGAACGTCCGGAAAGGTTCATAAGAGGCCTAGAGTTGATGGGGCGCGAGGTCGACAAGTTGGTTCGGAAGGCGGTATCGACCTTGTGATGTGTGTGGAAAAAATCACTTAGGAGAGTCTTTGGAAGAAAGCAGGAGGATGTTTTAGATGTGGGTCCAAGGACCATGTGATCAAGGATTGTCCTAAGCAACCGGATGAAAGTCGACCGGCCGCTCGAGAATGTTAGTCGAGGTTGGTAGAGGAGGACAAACAACCTCAACGAGGTCGTGGTTCGAGTGTCGAGGTAATGGTCTTTGGTAGAGGATGTGGAGCACGAGGCGGAGATGCTTTGCTGCACGGAGGCAAGGCAAGCTGGGTTTGGTTTATGCGGTTCACCGTAGGAGGATTCGAGCACGCACCGGATGTTATAACCCAGATGCGTTCCTTATTTTGGCAAGCGTTATTATGCCTTAATTGATGTGGGCTCGACCCATTCATTTGTTGCATGTAGTGTAGTGGAAACACTAGGCCTAGACTCTAAACTTTACGATAGGGAGATAAGCGTAGTAAGCCCATTAGGCCAAAGCTGTAATGGTGGATAAGATCTTTCGAGAATGTACCCCTAGAGATTCGGGAGTGAACTTTTGGTGACTTAATGGAACTACCTTTGGGAGTTTGAACTTATACTTGGAATGGGTGGCTAGTAGAGCACCAAGCCGCCGTGTTGGATTGTGTGGCTAAGCGAATGGAACTAAGGACCTCGGAGGATGAAGTAGTAGTAATGATCGGAGAGAGAAGAAACTACTGCCCAACATAGTTTTGGCGTTGAAGGTGAGAAAATGGTTAAGAAAGGGTGCAAGGCGTTCTTAGCCTTCGTAAGTGCGTTAGGTGGAAAGGAAGAAGGTGTCGGTGGAGTTAGAGCGGTGAAAGACTTTGAAGATGTATTTAGGAGGAATTACTGAGAATACCCCGAGATAGGGAGGTGGAGTTTGGAATAGACTTGTTGCCGGGAACAACTCTGTGTCAATCGCTCCATACCGAATGGCGCCAAAGGAGTTAGTTGAGCTCAAGGCTCAAATCCAAGAGTTGTTGGATCGTGGGTTCATACGACCCAGTGTGTCTCCATGGGGAGCACCGATTACATTTGTAGAAGAAGAAGGACGGAACTATGCGTATGTGCATAGATTACCGTCGGTTGAATAAAGTGACCATCAAGAACAAGTATCCTTTGCCAAGGATCGATGACTTTTTCGATCGGTGAAGGGGGCCTGATATTCTCAAAGATAGACTTAAGGTCGGGATATCACCGATTGAAGGTGAAGAGGCGGATATCCATAAGACCGCTTTTAGGACAAGATACGGCCATTTTGAGTTTGTGGTGATGCCGTTTGGATTGACAAACGCTCTAGCCGCGTTCATGGATATGATGAACCGAGTTTTCCAACCATACTTGGATAGGTTCGTCGTTGTGTTCATCGACGATATTTTGGTGTACTCAAGTCCGAGAAGAAGAGCATGATGAACACCTTTGAATTGTCTTTGCAAGTATTAAGGAGAAGAAGCTCCATGCCAAATTCAGCAAGTGTGAATTTTGGCTTAAGGAGGTGGCATTCCTAGGACATGTGGTATCCGCAGAAGGAATAAGAGTGGACCCTAGGAAGATCGAGGCAGTGTTGGATTGGAAACCACCTAGGTCCGTGGCTGAGATTTGAAGTTTCTTAGGGTTGGCAGGCTATTACAGAAGGTTTGTGGAAGGGTTCTCGTCAATAGCCGCGCCTTTGACAAAGTTACTAAGGAAGGAAGTACCCTTTGAATGGTCTGATAAGCAACAGAAGAGCTTTGACAACCTTAAGAAGGTGTTGATGGAGGCTCGGTGTTAAGCAGTCACCGGAGGCTGGGAAGGATTTTGTGGTGTACTGTGACGCTTCGCATACGGGATTAGGATGTGTGCTAATGCAAGAAGGAAAAGTAGTCGCTTATGCGTCTCGGCAACTAAGGCCTCATGAGGTTAACTACCCAACTCATGACTTGGAACTGGTAGCAGTGGTTTTCGCCCTTAAGGTTTGGAGGCACTACCTCTTTGGAGAGAGGTCAGTGATCTACACAGACCACAAGAGCCTTAAGTATCTGTTGACTCAGAAGGAGTTGAACTTGAGGCAACGAAGGTGGGTGGAGTTGTTGAAGGACTACGACTGTTCGATAGAATATCATCCGGGCAAGGCGAATGTGGTAGCTGATGCCCTAAGTCGGAAGGTTGTGTTGGATCTAAGGGCTATGTTCGCTCACTTAAGTTTGTACGATGATGGAAGCCTGTTGGCAGAGTTTCAAGTCAAGCCCACATGGCTGAAGGAGGTGAAAGAGGGACAGTTGGTTGATAAGGATCTAAGTGCTAAGTTACGACAAAGTGCGAGAATGGGGAATTAAAGGATTATGGCGTTAATGATGAAGGAGTATTGTGTTACAAAGGAAAAGTCTGTATCTTAGAAGGACAAGGAGTTAAGGCAGAAGGATTCTTTGGGAGGTGCATAGTAGCCCTTATGCTATGCATCCCGGAGGCATTGTGTCTGAGAGATCTAGGGAACAATTTTGGTGGTCCGATCTTAAGCAAGAAGTGACCGAATTTGTGGGGAAATGTTTGACGTGTCGACAAGTTAAATTTGAACACCAAGTTCCATCAGATTGCTTCAACCAATCAAGATTCCGCAATGGAAGTGGGAGAGAATTACCATGGATTTCGTTAGTGGGCTTCCCTTACGCCTACTAAGAAGGACTCGGTATGGGTGATAGTGGACCGTTTGACTAAGTCCGCGCACTTCATCCCGGTAAGAGTTGACTATTCTCTTTGAAGTGGCTAAGTTATATGTGGCGAAATTGTGAGGTTACATGGTGTACCGATGTCGGTCATCTCGATAGAGACCCAAGGTTTACGTCTCGGTTTTGGAGGGCACTTCATCAAGCTTTAGGCACTAAGTTGGACTTCACTACGGCTTTTCATCCACAATCGGATGGGCGATCCAACGAGTTATACAAGTGTTGGAGGATATGTTGAGAGGTCGTGTGATGGATTTTCGAGGAAGTTGGGAAGACTATTTGCCTTTAGTTGAGTTCGCCTACAACAACGACTATCAAGGCTAGCATGCGGATGGCATCATATGAAGCATTGTATGGTGGAAGTGTAGAACTCCTACTTGTTGGGTGAGTTAGGAGAACGTCGAGTTTTGGGTCGAGTTAGTGGCGGCGAAGAGAAGGTTGAGATGATTCGAGAGCACAGTTAAAGGAAGCCTCACGATAGGCGTAAGTCGTACGTAGACCTTAAGCGGAAGGAAATAGAGTTTGAAGTGGGAGACCAAGTGTTTTCGAAAGTCTCGCCTTGGAAAAAGGTAATGAGGTTCGGTCGCGAGGAAGTTAAGCCCAAGGTTTATAGGGCCCTATCGAGTCTTGAAGCGAGTTGGAGCGATGGCATACCAATTGGAGTTGCCACGAGTTGCGGCAGATGAACGGCGTATTCCATGTATCCATGCTACGTCGTTACCGATCGGATCCGTCTCATGTGGTACCTATCGAAGAAGTAGAGCTAAGGCGGACTTATCCTAAGAAGAAGAGCAGGTCGGATATTAGAGCGTGATGTGAAAGTGCTACGGAGGAAGTCGGTTCCTCTAGTCAAGGTGTTATGGCGCAATCATGGATCGGAAGAAGCTTCGTGGGGAACCGAGAAGAGGCAATGCGACAACAATACCCTCAATTATTTTAGTTAGAAAATTTTGAGGACGAAATTATTTTAAGGGGGTAGAAGCTGTAACATCACTGGAAAGGGCCTATGCATTTTCGGTTTAATTATGAAGTAACATGTTTTATGTACTAAAAATAAATTTTGAACATTTTTGGAAACCTGAAAATGTATGGAAGTGGATGAAAATGATTTGGAAATGATTCAAAATAGGAAAGTGCACATTTTTGGAAACTTGGAAATGTAAGAAAATGTCAAATTACAGAGCCGAATGAAAATTTCAGGAAACTTAGAAATGACCTAGAAATGAGTGAGTTTTAAGGTTTAAAAGGGAAATTAGGGAAGGTGCCCTTAAAAGAAAAAGGTTGTGAAATTTGACACACAAGCAGGCTTGGAAAAGTGGTGCAGAAGATGCCACTTAGGGCCTATGGAAATGGCGCCATATGCAAGAGGAATGGGCACGAGTTCGAGTCACTTGGGAAGCAAATAAAGGAGGTTTTATTTTTGCTTCAGTAAGACTGGAGTGGACGGCACATGCTTCTAGAAAGGAGGTGTTTTATTTTTATAAATATTCGATTAAAAGGGTGATAAATAAAGGATTTTTAAATTGGATTATTATGAAGAGATAAATGTTGGATTTAAACTCTTTTATTTATGATAATTAAAGGATAAAGTTATCGGATAGAGAGTGGTGGCCAAGTAAGGGACTCCTTAGATGATAATTTCGGCTATAAAAGGAAGGAGGGCTACTCATCAATTTTTGCTTCCTCCTTTCTCTGCCGAATTCTTAGTGCTCTCTTCTCTTCTTTTCTTTCTTTTCTTTTGTCAAGTCAAAATTAAGTAATTGTTGGAACCTAGCCGAATATTTTCCTCTCCATTAGAAGCCATAGCCAGAATCTCCTGTGAATCTAAGCAAGGAAGTAGTCGATCAAGTATTAAGGGGATCTCTCGGGTTTCCACAATCTGTCGACTACAAGGAGGAATATTTCGGGATCTAAGGTAAGAAACTATAAGATCCAAAGGTCTTTTTTTAAGTTTTAATGTTAGATGATACCTAACATGTGATTATAGGAATTTCGACATCCTTAGGAAAGCAAGGATACTTTTCGGGATTTGAGATCACAAAGGTATGTGTTTAAGACATTCGGCCAAAGCCTATTTTAAGTATTTGGATTTATTCCCAAAAGCCGAAACTAACCTATGATGTGTTTTAATTGTAACACCCCAAACCCGGACAGGACACCACGCCCGAATCTGGTATGTTACGGGGAAAAACGTTTTTGAGAGATAAGATTTTACGTTTAAAAGCGGGGTGGGAACATAGTGAACTTGAAGAAAATTTGGAGTAGGCCTGTTAGATTTTGAAAACTTATCCAAAGTATATAGTTAAAAAAAACGAGTTGATTTCATTTAGCATTTCCAATAGTTTCTTAGTACTATTTTGAAACCTTTCTGACTTAGTCGAATATCGAGTTTGGTTTGAAAATCACTTGAGTTTACTTTATAGCAAAACATAGTGAGATACCCGATGGTATAGTTTAAAGCACATTGCGTTATAGTTTTGAAAACATTATCTTACCAAATTTTTAGTAAAATTTCATACCAAGTTATTTGTTAAGCAGGTTGAGAATCTAATTAAAACATAACCATCATAAAACATAATTTAAAGGCCTTTTACAAATCCAAATTAAATCTCAAATAAAAATAAATAAGCTAAAGTACCCAAAGTGAATAGTCTGAGCAAAACTTTTATTAAGGCATGGCATGTGCATCCCGAGTCCACCCCGGCTCCATGTCCGCGTCTACGGGTCACCTGAAATGTCAAAGGAGAGGGTGAGTCGAATGACTCAGTGCATAAATCCCGCTCCCGATGAAACAACATGCTAACACCCATCATACATAGCAACATAATTAATGCAACCCGATCCTAACCATCCAGTAGACGCCTTTTCTACCGTGTGGTACCAAACCTTTGGTGGTGCCAAACCACTGGTGACATATAGTCACAATGTGTTACCAAAACACTGGTGTCCCAAAGACACAATATCCATCAATGTGGTGCCAAACCACTGGTGTCCCAAAGACACGTTTGTGCTACCAAAGCACTGGTGACCGAAGTCACAAATCCAATGATGGGGCCAACCCATCGTGTGATACCCAATCACTAGCAGACGATCCCGTATCTCAAGTGGGGCCAACCCACGGTGGTGTCAAACCACAGGGACGAGTCGCAATGAGGTGCCAAACCTCTGGAGGTGCCAAACCTCTGGTGACCCAAAGTCACAAAGTGTGTTACCAAAACACGGTGCTCAAACACAAAATATCACTGCTCCCTCCACTCATATCACCCATCAACATACCATACTCATGTAATCATGCATATCATACAAATCATGCATATCATGCTAATATGCCTAACCTCATATCCCATGTCACATATATCCATAGCCATGGTATCACATAGATCATCGAGTAAACTCATGACAATAATAATCTTGACTTACGAGTCCAAGATCATACCCGTGGGTATCATATCAATCATCAACTGTTTCATTAATTATCACACGGGTTATCAATCATATTACTAAGCGGAAGTGTGTTAGTTTACACACTGGTAATCTGAGTCTAAAATCCCAACGAAACGATCTAAATCCCTCGAGTACTAGCTCCTACAATCGGCCAAACATAAGGGTTAGGCATCCCTAACATTCGGCCAACATCAATTAACCAAAGGGGTTAATATCGAACCCTTACCTTTATGTTAGATTTGATTTCCTACCAAATCTTGAACCAAGCAGTGGTTCTCCTTTAACAATCGGCCACCCCTAAAAAGAGAACAGTTAATCCATTGTCATCCTTGACTTAATCGCACTAAATCGATAAATAACCCAATAATAACATAGCCACTTACCACTGCTTACCAACCAGTCTCTAACAGGTAAAGGCCTCACTTGGTGGCTTCAAAATCCCGAATGCCCTAACAAGCAATCGGTTTTAACAAAGGAGAATAACACCCATCAAAAGTTGTCATATACAACTCTTAAACAACTCAAATCGATTAAGAGAAAGAAAGAAACTGAATGACCATTCGGCCAAGGGCTTACCAACACCCAAACGATTGAAGCAAAACCCCAACACCAACAAAGATTCGGCCAAGATTTTTTGAAAAGAAGAAAGAAAATGAAAATAAGGTAGATGCTTTTCGGTTTTGAGAGAAAAGATAATATGAAATGGAAGCGAGTTTGGCAAGAGTTGAGAAGAAGAGAAGTGGATGGAATGGAGGTACTTTCGATTTTGAGAAGGTGTTTTGGTGGATATAGTTTCGGCTAAGGTGATTTCAAAAGCAAAAGAAAAGAAAAATATGAGAGGAAAAGAGGACTATTTTCGGTTTACACAATTTGAAGAAGAAAGGGAAGTGAAGATACTTGAGAACTTTCATTACACCAACTAAAAAGGCAAAACAACTTCGGCACATGAGAGCTTGAACTTTCGGTTTTCCAAGAAGAAAAGAATGAGAAACCCTCTTGGAACTCGGTTGCTTTTGACAAAAAAGAGAACTTGTTTGACACCCAAAAAGTGACCGAAAAAGCACTAAGTTGGCAAGGAAATTTCGGCACTACCTCAACACCACACTACCAACCCAAGCCGTCCACTTCCCCCACTCCAACACCCCCACAAATTCGACCATAATCCCCAAACACACTCACCACCACTCATTTCAAATGAGTGGACCAAGTCCTCCTCCATATTTTGCTCTCCACCTTACATTTGAAAGTGAAGACCAAGTCCAAGTAGAATTTCACTAGCCTTCTACCTCTCCTCCATGCCGTCCCAAAAAGAAGCCAAAATGGGGACTCTGCAGCTCGAACACTAGACCTC
Source organism: Gossypium sturtianum (assembly GCA_025698515.1). NCBI lineage: Eukaryota > Viridiplantae > Streptophyta > Magnoliopsida > Malvales > Malvaceae > Gossypium > Gossypium sturtianum. The sequence continues at coordinate 112,893,741 of CM046955.1, forward strand.
CACTCCATGTAGATGATGCCACACCAAGCTCCCCCATGTAGCGCATGCTTTGCCACTAAGCTAGATCCTTACTTGTGCAACAAAACAACAAATTAAAATTCTTAAACCCCGACTTCCTCAGCTCCCTTCACTTAACACCCAAAAACCAAAATTTTCCCATTCACTCAGGCATACTCCCAGACTACAATTAAGCCCCGATACAACACAAACAACAACACAGCACACCAAACACATGCAATATCATGCAACAACCAAAATAGCCCCTAACCCGAGATATTACAGTTCTACCCCCCTTAAAAAAATAATTTCGACCTCGAAATTACCTGATCAGAAGAGTTGCGGGTATTGTTGTCTTATCATATCCTCGGGTTCCCACGTAGCTTCTTCTACGCCATGATTCCGCCAAAGTACCTTAACCAAAGGCACAGACTTCTTACGCAGAACCTTCACATCTCGATCAAGAATCTACACAGGTTCCTCCTCCATGGTCAAATCTGGATTTACCTCGATCTCTTCCACTGCTACCACATGCGACGGATCTGATTGATACCTCCGAAGCATTGAAGCGTGGAATACGTCGTGAATCGACTAAGCTCTGCTTTGGCAACTCAAGGCGTACGCTCTTTGGTCCAACTCGTCTCAATACCTTATACGGCCCAATGAACCTCGGACTTAGCTTGCCTTTCTTCCGAATCTCAACACCTTTTTCCAAGGTGAGACCTTGAGAAAACTCGATCCCCACGGCGAACTCTATATCTCTTCGCTTAAGATCGGCATAAGACTTCTGCCGGTCGAAGCTTCTTTCAATCGAGGCTGAATCAACTTAACCTTGTCTTGATCTCGGCAACCAACTCGGGTCCCAACAAGCGGCGTTCACCTAACTCCGTCCAACACGTAGGTGGCGACACTTCCTACCATACAACGCCTCATACGGTGCCATCTTGATGCTTGCTTGGTAATCGTTGTTGTAGGCAACTCGACTAATGGTAGAAACTCCTCCCAACTACCTCACGAAATCCGGATACAACCTCTGGCATATCCTCTAAGACTGAATGACCCTTTTCGATTGGCCGTCGATTGCGGGTGAAAAGCGTCTTTGAAATCAAGCGAGTGCCCGAGCTTGATGCAATGCTTTCCGAACCTTGGCGTAAACACAGGATCCCTATCGAGATTATCGAAGCGGCACACCGTGCAACCTCACTATCTCGACACATACGACCGCTAGCCAGGCGAATAATCAACCTCGCGGAATGAAGTGAGGTGATTTAGTCGATCGATCCACCACTACCTAAAGCTCGAATCCTTCTTGCTTGGCGTAAGCGGTAACCCACCGAGCGAAATCCATGGTTATCCTTTCCCACTTCCAGCGAGGAATCTTCACGGTGAAGCAAACCCAGCGACAAGCGATGCTCGGCCTTGACACGTTGACAAGTCGGACACTTCCCAACGAACTCTGTCACCTCTTTCTTCAAGCGAGGCCACCAAAAGCGCTCTCTAAGATCCCTATACATCTTGCTACCTCCGGGATGCATAGCATAAGGCGCTATGCGTCTGAAGAATCCTTTGCCTTAGCTCAACATCTTTAGGCATACAAGCTTTACCTTGAAAACACAGAACCCCATCACGGACAGTGTAACCCTCCAAACCACCATCCTCGCACTGCAACCTTGGCGCACTCGGAACCTCATCCAATAAGCTGTTTCTCTCGATGCGCTCAACCGGGTAAGCAACTTGCAACTCTGCGGGAATACTCCCATCGTCATACAAACTCAAGTGGGCAAACAAAGCTCTTAAGTCAAAACAACCTTGCGGCTCAACGCGTCGACCACCACGTTAGCCTTGCGGATGATACTCAATCGAGCGATCGTAATCTTTCGACAACTCAACCCATCTGCTGCTGCCTCAAATTCAAATCCTTACGAGTCGGAAGATACTTTAGACTCTTGTGATGCTGTGTAGACTATCGATCTTTCTCCATACAAGTAGTGCCTCCAAATCTTTAAAGCGAAGACTAAATTGCTAGCTCCAAATCGTGCGTCGGATAGTTGACCTCATGTGGTCTCATTTACGAGAAGCGTAAGCCACAACCTTACCTTCTTGCATCAGCACACAACCCAAGCCCGTATGTGATGCGTCGCAATAGGTGTGAATTCCTTACGACCTCGAGGTTGAATCAAAACCGGAGCCTCGGTCAAAATCTTCTTTAACTTATCGAAGCTTTCTGCTTTGTTTCTCCGTCCATACAAGCGGAACTTCTTTCCTCAACAACTTGGTCATCGGTTGTTGCTATCAACGAAAAACCCTCAACAAACCTTGGTGAGTATCGGCCAAACCGAGAAAACTCGAATCTCGACCAGCGACTTAGGCGGCTTCCAACCCAAAAGCGCCTCAATCTTACGAGGATCTACTCGAATCCCTCACCGACACTACATGACCCAAGAAAGTCACTTCCTAAGCGAACTCGCATCATACGAACTTAGCATAGAGTTGCTTTTCCCTCAAAATCTGCGGCACAACCCTCAAGTGCGCATCGTGCTCTTCTTACGTCCTTGAGTACACTAAGATGTCGTCTATGAAAACCACGACGAGGCGATCCAGTCTTCTTTGAAACACCACTGTTCATCATATCCATAAGCCGCTGCGGTGCGTTAGTCAACCCGAGCGGCATTACGGAAATTCGTAGTGCCCATACCCGAGTCGAAGCATTTGTTTTATGGATATCGACCTCCTTAACTCTTAATGGTGATACGGACCTCAAGTCGATCTTGAAAATACCGCGACACCTTCCGGTGATCAAACAAGTCATCTATCCGTGGCAGCGGATACTTGTTTTTAATCGTCGGCTTATTCAATCAAGCGGTAGTCTATACACATCCGCATCGTGCCATCTTTCTTCTTGACAAAAGTACCGCGCACTTACCGGCGAAACACTAGGCCTAATAAAACCCCGATCCAATAACTCACGGATCTCGAGCCTTAAGCTCCACCAATTCCTTTGGCGCCATCCTATACGGAGCAATAGACTTTGGCGCGATTCGGGTAATAGATCAATCCCGAACTCTACCTCTCGATCTGGCGGCAAACCAGGAGTTCTCGGGAAAAACATCGGCAAATTCCTTAGCAGTGCGAACCTTCTCTGTGAGACTCTTTAGCCTCCAAGGCATACACATGAACTACATATGCTTCATGACCCTTCGACCATCTTCTCCGCTTTCAAGCGGATACCACATTTGATAAGTAATCTCTCCTATTACCTATCATAGCCACCTCATCACCCTCAACCGTCTTAAGAACCATGCGCTGGGCGCGCAATCCAACCTCGCTTTGGTACTTGACCAACCAATCCATCCCAAGAATCGATCGAACTCTCCAAGCGGCGGTTCCATCGGATCAGCGACAAACACTACCCCTTGGAGTTCTAGGGGTACATTTCTAAACAGTTTATCTACTACTACAGAGTGACCTAGAGGGCTAATCACGGTCATCGCCTAGAAGATATCTCGAGTCTAAATCCATGGTCTCTACTATACTCACGGCAACATAAGAGTGCGTTGAACCCACATCAATCAAAGCGTTATAAGGAGAACCAAAAATCAAAACGCGTCTGGTTATGGCGTCCGGTGCGTCGCCCTCCTCGGCGCCTCGCGGCATACACTAATCAGTATGCGGCATCAGAACTACCGTACCTCGCCCGGTGCTCCACGGCCCCGACAGAACCATTACCACCTCTGCCATTACCACGGCCCCTCTACGGTGGCGGTCCATTACCTCTGAGCGGATTACGACCACGACTCTCAAAGCCCGAATCTGGCCAACCTCGCGGACAATCCCCGCACGGTGCTCGAGAGAACCACACTCAAAGCAACCTTTTCCTCCGGTCCGGCAACCACCCCAATGAGATTTTCCATGCGATCACCGCTGCGGCGGTCCACGCCTAGCGACAACAAACCTAGCGGTGGTTCGCCCACTCGGTCTAGCCTCTCTCTGCGGATTACCCGAGCGATCCGGAAGACCCAAAGCTCCTCTTATGCCTATTTACTCGTCCATACCTGTCTCGCGACTCCTTAACACCCTCGGCTACCTTAGCCTTCTCAACTAAGACAGCAAACCCGCGCTCTGGCGAGGAGCAATCGCGACCTCAACTCGTCTCGCGGACCATCCTCGAAGCGAACACACCTCTCATGCTCGGTGGCCACAATGCCACGGCATACCTACTCGACCTTCAGGAACTCGGCCTCGTACTCGAAAGCAGATTTACTCCCTGAACAAGCCTCGAAATGCCTTTATTTGGGAGTCAATATAACTAGCTCCGATGTATTTCTTTTGATATGCGACCACAGAAATAATCCCATGTCGGATCCTCTGCTTTGCCACTTTATCTCGAACCGTGAGCCACCAGCGATATGACTCATCCGAAGAAGCGTCACGATGCCCTTCGGCTTCTCTCAGCGATTAAGTCGAGATCATCCATGATCCGCTCGGTTGCCTCTAGCGATTACTCGGCGGCTAGGGAGCAACACGGATACACCTCGAAAGAATTCGGCTCCATTTGCCCGAAGTCACTCGAGCAGCGATTTCCTAACTCCTGCACCACCACCTACACCGGCTACTCTTTCCAACACTCGCGGCATCGCTCGTGACGCTGCGTCATCCGGTCGATCTTGGAACTCACCACCTCCGGTGGTGGCGGGAAGCGTCATCTCATTTTTCGAACCACGGACCGGATCCTACGGGCTCGAAGCGTCATCCTACCCCTACCTCTACCACGAGTATTACGACCACGTCGCCTCGAGTGCTCATGACTAATCTTTCTACGTATCTGATTTAAGAGTTTTATGCATCAGCATATATTCCACTATTTTAAAGCAAGTCTTATGAATATTAAAGAGGATTTGTTCTCGCGAATTCACAAAATCCTATCAGTTCAATCTCTAGAGTAGTATACTATTGCTATTCATCAGATCATATCACATCGGTCAAATCACAAGCAATAGTTAGGGGTACTTACAGGCGGCTAGTGCGGGAGACTCGGTGCCATGCCTTTCCAACCATACTCTAAGAACAAAGACTAACAAAACAATCTTTTGAAAACATTTTGGGCATCAGGCCCACAGCCGGGCCTTTGAACTTGGCTCTGATACCACAATTGTAACACCCCAAACCCGGACAGGACACCACGCCCGAATCTGGTATGTTACGGGGAAAAACGTTTTTGAGAGATAAGATTTTACGTTTAAAAGCGGGGTGGGAACATAGTGAACTTGAAGAAAATTTGGAGTAGGCCTGTTAGATTTTGAAAACTTATCCAAAGTATATAGTTAAAAAAAACGAGTTGATTTCATTTAGCATTTCCAATAGTTTCTTAGTACTATTTTGAAACCTTTCTGACTTAGTCGAATATCGAGTTTGGTTTGAAAATCACTTGAGTTTACTTTATAGCAAAACATAGTGAGATACCCGATGGTATAGTTTAAAGCACATTGCGTTATAGTTTTGAAAACATTATCTTACCAAATTTTTAGTAAAATTTCATACCAAGTTATTTGTTAAGCAGGTTGAGAATCTAATTAAAACATAACCATCATAAAACATAATTTAAAGGCCTTTTACAAATCCAAATTAAATCTCAAATAAAAATAAATAAGCTAAAGTACCCAAAGTGAATAGTCTGAGCAAAACTTTTATTAAGGCATGGCATGTGCATCCCGAGTCCACCAGGCTCCATGTCGCGTCTACGGGTCACTGAAATGTCAAAGGAGAGGGTGAGTCGAATGCCTCAATGCATAAATCCCGCCCAGATGAAACAACATGCTAACACCCATCATACATAGCAACATAATTAATGCAACCCGATCCTAACCATCCGTATCGCCTTTTCTACCCGTGTGGTACCAAACCACTTGGTGGTGCCAAACCACTGGTGACATATAGTCACAATGTGTTACCAAAACCTTTGGTGTCCCAAAGACACAATATCCATCAATGTGGTGCCAAACCACTTTGGTGTCCCAAAGACACGTTTGTGCTACCAAAGCAGCGGTGACCGAAGTCACAAATCCAATGATGGGGCCAACCCATCGTGTGATACCCAATCACTAGCGACGATCCCGTATCTCAAGTGGGGCCAACCCACGGTGGTGTCAAACCACGGGGGCGAGTCGCAATGAGGTGCCCAACCTCGGTGTCCCAAAGACACAAATGTTGTACCAAACCACGGTGACCGTAGTCACAATAATCGAATTATGGGGCCAACCCATCGTGTGATACCCAATCACTAGCGCACGATCCCATATCTCAAAGTGGGGCCAACCCACGGTGGTGTCAAACCACGAGGGACGAGTCGCAATGAGGTGCCAAACCTGCGGAGGTGCCAAACCTCTGGTGACCCAAAGTCACAAAGTGTGTTACCAAAACACTTGGTGCTCGTCGGCACAAAATATCACCGCTGCTCCCTCCACTCATATCACCCATCAACATACCATACTCATGTAATCATGCATATCATACAAATCATGCATATCATGCTAATATGCCTAACCTCATATCCCATGTCACATATATCCATAGCCATGGTATCACATAGATCATCAAGTAAACTCATGACAATAATAATCTTGACTTACCCGAGTCAAGATCATACCCATCGGGGTATCATATCAATCATCAACTGTTTCATTAATTATCACACGGGTTATCAATCATATTACTAAGCGGAAGTGTGTTAGTTTACACACAGTAATACTGAGTCTAAAATCCCAACGAAACGATCTAAATCCCTCGAGTACTAGCTCCTACAATCGGCCAAACATAAGAGTTAGGCATCCCTAACATTCGGCCAACATCAATTAACCAAAGGGGTTAATATCGAACCCTTACCTTTATGTTAGATTTGATTTCCTACCAAATCTTGAACCAAGTAGTGGTTCTCCTTTAACAATCGGCCACCCCTAAAAGAAACAGTTAATCCATTGTCATCCTTGACTTAATCGCACTAAATCGATAAATAACCCAATAATAACATAGCCACTTACCATCGCTTACCAACCGGTCTCTAACGGTAAAGGCCTCACTTGGTAGCTTCAAAATCCCGAATGCCCTAACAAGCAATCGGTTTTAACAAAGGAGAATAACACCCATCAAAAGTTGTCATATACAACTCTTAAACAACTCAAATCGATTAAGAGAAAGAAAGAAACTGAATGACCATTCGGCCAAGGGCTTACCAACACCCAAACGATTGAAGCAAAACCCCAACACCAACAAAGATTCGGCCAAGATTTTTTGAAAAGAAGAAAGAAAATGAAAATAAGGTAGATGCTTTTCGGTTTTGAGAGAAAAGATAATATGAAATGGAAGCAGAGTTTCGGCAAGAGTTGAGAAGAAGAGAAGTGGATGGAATGGAGGTACTTTTGGTTTTGAGAAGGTGTTTTGGTGGATATAGTTTCGGCTAAGGTGATTTCAAAAGCAAAAGAAAAGAAAAATATGAGAGGAAAAGAGGATTATTTTCGGTTTACACAATTTGAAGAAGAAAGGGAAGTGAAGATACTTGAGAACTTTCGGCCACACCAACTAAAAAGGCAAAACAACTTCGGCACATGAGAGCTTGAACTTTCGGTTTTCCAAGAAGAAAAGAATGAGAAACCCTCTTGGAACTCGGTTGCTTTTGACAAAAAGAGAACTTGTTTGACACCCAAAAAGTGACCGAAAAAGCACTAAGTTGGCAAGGAAATTTCGGCACTACCTCAACACCACACTACCAACCCAAGCCGTCCACTTCCCCCACTCCAACACCCCCACAAATTCGGCCATAATCCCCAAACACACTCACCACCATTCATTTCAAATGAGTGGACCAAGTCCTCCTCCATATTTTGCTCTCCACCTTACATTTGAAAGTGAAGACCAAGTCCAAGTAGAATTTCACTAGCCTTCTACCTCTCCTCCATGCCGTCCCAAAAAGAAGCCAAAATGGGGACTCTGCAGCTCGAACACTAGACCTCCACTCCATGTAGATGACGCCACACCAAGCTCCCCCATGTAGCGCATGCTTTACCACTAAGCTAGATCCTTACTTGTGCAACAAAACAACAAATTAAAATTCTTAAACCCCAGCTTCCTCAGCTCCCTTCACTTAACACCCAAAAACCAAAATTTTCCCATTCACTCAGGCATACTCCCAGACTACAATTAAGCCCCGATACAACACAAACAACAACACAGCACACCAAACACATGCAATATCATGCAACAACCAAAATAGCCCCTAACCCGGGATATTACATTAATGATTGGCCGAATGCAAGAAGGAATACAACAAAGTTTTGGGACTTGATTCTTAAGTCAATCGGCAACAAGGTAGGTTTTCAGTATACAAATCCTACTAGGATTTGGTTTTAAAGCCAAAAAGGTTTATTAATGTGTTTAAATGATTGGCCAAATATAGGAGTTAAGGATCTAAATCAGTGGATCGGTTCTTCAGGATTTCAAGGACTTCGTTAAACGAATCAGGTGTGTACCCCACACTAACTTTTAATAAGATTGATGGTAATATGTAAAATATGCATGTTTATAAGAATGTGGCTAAGGTACCATAATATGGTCAGAGTACTCAGCACGTTTCCTAATCCTATTAGGATTACGAAATATGTTATATTTATAACATGTGAAAATTTATAAGAATGTGAATTTAAGTAGGATATGCATGATATGAATAAAATGGGTCATTCGGGATATATGAAAAGGGGAAGTGAATGTGATGACTACGGTCTCACTATCCGAATGTGGTGACTTGGTCACATTATCGAATGTGGTAACCGGTTACATTATTCGAATGTGGTGTCTCATGACACAATTATATGGTGGCTATGCCACAAATTTTATATGGGCGATGAGCACGCCGTCATTTGCAATGATCGCCGCGCCGATGGTGTGTAGCGGATGGAGGGTTGACTTAGTAGTCCCCACGGTGTGTGCAAAGTTGAGTACGAGATGTGTAGCGGATGGCACCTAGGTTTGGGTTTGGGTTGCATCATCTTTTTATCTGTTATATGAATAAGTATTGGATATGAAAAATGTATGCTCGATCTATTGAATTTTAGTGTTGTGTACACATTGAGTGCATTGACTCACCCCACTGTGGGACTATTTTTTTTGTGTGACGATCAATAATGGACCGGGTTCGATGGAAGCTTAGGGATGGCCATGCTCAGCTTGAAGTTTTATTCAATATGGATATTTAAATTTATTTAAGTATTTTAATTTTATTTTGGGATTTTACTTGATGTAATAAGGCCATAAGTTACATTTCCTTACTTTTATTTTTAATTACTATGTTACGAATTATTTTCAATTAAAGTTAAGTAAAATTTATTTCTTTAAAAATAAACCCTAATTGTTTTTTTTCATCTTAATTAATTGGACTTTAAAATAAGATCAATGGGTTTTTAACTCAAGCCCAACCCAAAACAATAGTTTTTAAAAATCGCACAAGTTTTCCTCTGGTAATAAAAGAATTTTGTAACCAGTTTACTTAAGGAACATACCAGATCCGGTCCAGGCTCGTGGGCCGGGTGTGGGGTGTTTCATATACTTTTTTTTAACTCCCCCAAACTTGTTTTCAAATGATATTCTGAATAGTACTGAGTCTAGTGTTTGGGAAAATTTTAAAGATAATGAAAAGAAAAGTGATGGCTAAATATTGCAATGGTCAAAATAAAACTAGGTCATATAGTCTCAAAGTTGTCTTTCAAAGGATAATTTTATCAGGGTTGGCTTGAAAGGCTCAAACGGTCCAAACAACAGTTGCCTAAATCATTTTCAATGTTCCATGCTTCCTAGGATTTTGCCTCAAGAAACTACTAAGTCAATTCTAAAGACTTAAACTTTCATGCATGCCTAATTTTTTCGTAGGGAACTAAAAATTTTATGGTATGAATTTACATGCTTTATTAAACATTCATATAATTATTAAGCTAACATAATAACTTATTGAAATAATAGAACTTTATTAATACTGAAGTTTAGCATACTTAACAAATTTTCAAATTATTGAACAAAATATATCCTAATCATAATTAAAAGAAGAATTTATTCTGAGTGGAATTAATTCAAATTTTTGGTCCCCCTACTTAAAGTGAACAATGTCCTTATTGTTTAAAGTGAATAGATACTATACACCAGGTAGGATTTTTAGAAAAGAGGATTTGAGTCAAATTGACTGCTTAAGTACCAAACTCTCTCTAAAATCAAATCCTAGACATGAATATATCTATTGCCACACTTTAGCCTTTGTGACTTGTTCAGATTTTATTCATGATTCCTATCTATTGTTTTATTGTGCAAAAATAGAAATTCCTAATTAATCTAATCCTAAAATAACTTAAGAATAAAATAAAGTAAAGTTGAAGTCCTCCTTTTTTTTATTTGTTTGCCGATCCTTCCGAATTAGACTCATCTTTTGCTCCATCAGTATTGCCTTTGCATGAATCACCTTGCTCCCTCTTCAATGATGAAATCCATGGTTCAAATATGAAATCTGGAAACTCAGGCACAAAAATAAATGGATCTTTATAAATTTTCTTGAGGGCACTCTTCATCGAGTCATCCCTTATTTTTGAGTATCTCTAGTAGGCTTGTTGCTGCCATTGCATGTGTTGCATTAAGTCCATCAGCTTTAACAGCTCATCACAAAGATCTGGGCTAGGCGGTGGAGCTAGGTAAGGGCAATAGGGTTGTGCGGGAAAGGGTTCAATATTTCCCTTTTTAGCAGTGTCTTAAGCCCAATGGCAGCTCCTTTTTGGATCCTAAGCTCCTGTACTGAAGTAAACTGAAATTAGTGCTTGGATTAAATTAAACTCCCAGGAAAGACTGGAGGGGTCACAGATGGTCTCGCTTAAGTCCCAATCTCATAGACAGAGTTTTAATTAATGTAATGAAGCAAAGAAAATTTTATCTAAGTCTACCATTTTATTAAAAAAAAAACTAAAAATATAAAATAATGATAGAGAAAGTGAATAGAACTCCCTCCATTTTATTCAGGATCGTCATTGGCTATGGTGGTGTCAAATGGCCATTTGTTATACCAACCATAACCATCTAGGAAGTAATCATATTCTTTCCCATCAAATCTATCCAACATCTTATTAGGGAAAGAAAATTCGTAATGATCTTTTCTGGTGGCCTTATTTAACTTCCTGTAATTCCTACAAATCCTCGAAGCCGTGACTCGAATATCTGCAATAATCCATCCGACACCCTTCTTGTGCTTTTCCAAAACAACAAATGACTCTTCTTCTTGATTCTTGGTGAACTCAACTTAAATCATGATAGGTAAAAATAGAGATAAACCCAAACAATCATATTTCAAATGAGGAGGCAAAGTCTTCAGTTCCAATTTGACTAGCTCTTCAATCAACACTTTTGGTTGTGTGTACTCCCGATATAATAACTCTAATGATTCCAGTGGAACTTCCTGAGTGAATCCCTTCGTTTTATCTTCTAACAAAGCCAAACATTCCTCGTCTTCATCATCACTTGGCGAATCTGCTAGCAGAATACATTCTAACGGATCATTTATAAAATTGAGCTCCAGCTCTGTAGAAGCCAGTGATTCTATCTTGGAAATAGTAGAACAGTCTTCAACTACATCCGAGGATTTAGCAGTATCGAAGTTATTAAAAGTCACCTTGTCATAAAAAATGTAACATCATAAAATTTAGAATTTTATGTGTTGTATTATTTCTTGCGTTAGGCTAGTTAAAAATATTAATTGAGTATGTTTAGGGGTCCTAAGAAGGCTCGGGGTTGAATTGGGCCTTAGCAAAAATTTTTGTGTTTAAGCACTTTAATGAGAGAAGGTAGGTGGCATCAAGGCTTATGGAAATAAGTGTGCATTTTGCTAGCACAAGTGAAGCTAGAAGAGGAGTGGTGTGGTGTTGCATGTATGGGCTTGAGGGGTGGAGTTCGAATCCCACTTAGTGTAAATTTTGAGATTTTATTTTTGTACTCCTTCCCTGAGTGTCGGCCAAGGTGGTATTTAAGGCAAGGAAGACTTTTTAATTATGGAAAGGTGGCTAAGGATTATGGTAAGGAGGAAGATAAGGGTTAATGAAGGAAAGAATCAAAAGAAAAAGGCAAGATAAGGGAACATGTTGGCCTTTTTCATGGGTGATTTTTTGGAAAGATTTTTGTTGGTCAACATCCATCCTTTTGGCAAGAGTACACACGGTTTTTCTTAGGGAATAGGGATAGCCGAATTTTGCATTTGCCTTTTGGCCAATTTAGTGCTTGTAAGGCCTGCTTTCTTTTAGCACTTTTGTGTTCTTTTTCTCCAATTTCTTCTCTCATTGCCGAAACACCAAAGCCACTAGTGAGTATCTTTTTCTTTGCTTTGCTGAAACCATTTAGCCTTTGTGTCCAAATTATTTCTACTCATTTTTCCCTTTGAAAGCCGAAACAAGTTTAGCACTCTTGCCCATCTTCTCTTTTCTTTTGATTATTTCCTAAACTCTCTCTCTTTCTCTTAAAAAACAATAGTTCCTTGAGGCCGAATATTCTTGCTCATTTTCCTCCATAGCCGAACTTTTGAATCTTTCATCTCTTCTCTATTATTTCTTTCTCGTTCATGTTGGCACTCACTTCTTGACTGAATCGGTAAGTAATACTCTTCTTTTTGAATTCTTTTCTTCATGCCGAATATGTGCCTTTGTCATGGGACGATTTTCTTAACCGAAAACATCATTTCTTCTACTCTCTCTAAACGTGATCATCTTTTCTTTCGTAGTGTTCTAGTGAGTAGCCGGAAAGCACATTCTTGTCGATTCCTTTTAGTCTTAAGTCAAGCGATTAAAGTCGGATCTATCATCATTTAGGTAAGGGGTTCATTTTTAGATTTTTCGTTATATCTCTACTTGGCTATGATGCAAATCGGACCGAAGTTTTGACTAAACGACTATTATAGGGATTTATCGTTCGTTCTTATTCAATCGTTGATCTATCGAAAATAGAGGTAAGCCTAATCTTATCCCTAAACGACTACTTTCTTTCATTGTAGTAGTTTTTCTAACCGAGATCTTTTCAATGGAGGCAAGTGGAACCGAGTTGAAAGGAAAAGCGATCGGAGAACTCAAAATGAGTGGATTTGCGATTCCTACTCTTAAATTCAAGCGTAGAGCGGTATTGGCGATTCGAGATTTTTCACCGGGTTATGGACCATCATCCAGTGAGAATAGACAGATTGTGGTTGTTCACGATACCGAGGGTAAGCGTTTCAATAGATCACTTGGTTTAGATTTAGATTAATAAAAATCTCATTCATTAGTTTAATCGAGTGTTATGTTGTCATAGGTGCCGACGATCAAGAGAGTTTAATACTTACCGTAATCAGGTGTGTAATCTCACACCGTAATTCTATAGATTATGATTCGGTAACATGTTTGATAGTTAATTGTTATTATTATACGACTAAAGATCGTAAAATTGGCATTAAACGAGAAATTGGCATAAAGTACATTATTTTTATAGATTTGACAAAATCAGTATTAAAGTTGTTAGAATTACGAAAATGTCCCTATGGACCGATTTACCGAAATGTCCCTATGGAATGAGTTACCAAAATGTCCCTATAGACCGAATTACCGAAATGCCCCTATGGGCCAAATTGTTAAAATGCCTTAGTGGGCCGAATTATTACAAAATGCTATAATGGGTTGATTCATTAAAAATATTCTATAGATTAATGGTTGTATTTATATGTGGATATTATATGTTACTATGCATATTGCATCTTTATATATTGCATGGGATGGGAAACTTGAATGAAGAGAAGTGTAGACCGGTGGCATAGCCACAAATTCTGATAATGGCTATGTGCCAATTTAAATATGGCTTTGTGCCATCGTGATTAAGGCTGTGTGCCGATTATATTACCGTATATGATACTCTGGTGGCTTAGCCACAAAAATATTATAAATGGTAGCTTGTCTGCAAATTGGAGAGACTGGCGGGGTGGGTTGACTTGATCCCCACAGGAGAGATTGGTTTGTCGGGGGAGAGATTGGATGGATGGGTTGGGTTGCATACTTTGCATTTATATATATATATACTGTTTTGTAATTGGGCTTCGGCCCAAGATTATGTTATATGGGCTCAGGCCCAAGATGTTATTATGGGCTTAGGCCCAAGTTGATGCTAAATGGGTTCAGGCCCAGTGGACAACGGTAAGGGGATTATACACTGAGTTCTAGTAACTCACCCCATTTACTTAACCCTTGCAGGTAATGCTTAGTGAAGTGGACTTGGGCCATGGATGACTCGGTGGAGGCCATACTTCAGAAATGGTTTTTTATTGAACTTTAGATTTCTATTTTCGTTCACTTTAGTACTTTTACTATTTTGGGTTTTTATGTTGTAATAAGGCCTCTGGAATATTTTTATTTTGCTTTATGTTTTGACGTACTTATTATATTGCTTGAATTGTTTTAAATGGGGATTTTTCTAAAAATTTAAATAAAGGTTTTCCAAAATAGATTAACAAATGGATTTCATAACAAACTTTTACAAATATTTTAACTTGGAAATTTTCTCTCAAATTATCAATAATATTTTCAAAAGTCATAGTTTATAAGATCTTTAGTTCAAATTATCGATTTATCAATCAACCTTCGAGATTAGTTGTATTTTATCAAATATTTCAAATCAAACTTGTTTTTCTTGATTATAACAAAATAATACCTATTTTAGTACGAATCAAAAGGATTTTACACGTTTTCTCATGTGACATGTCAGATCCGGTCATAGCGCATGGGCTGGGTTTAGGGTGTTACATTTAATAGTATCAGAGCCCGATTGCAAAACTCGGCTGTGGTTTGGGTTCAAAAGCGTTTTCCAAAGCTGTTGAAAATTTTAATTTATAGATGTATGTTCTAAAGGAAGTATGGCACCATGGGTATCCGGCACCAAGTCAAGTAAGTATATGTTATCATTTTATGATTATGATTATTGTGATATGATCGTAGAAATACTCTAGAACTTTTAGTTTTAGGAGCTGAAACTATAGAGATTGAGACTATAGGATGCGTTTTGCAAAAATGACTTTAGTTCCTATACTTCGTAAAATAATGTTTAATAAACACTGAAATAGCATACTGATTCATAATACTCTTTATCAGATTAAATCGAATTAGTAAATATGAGCGCTAAAGGACGTGGCCGTAGTAGAGGTCGTGGTGCTAGAGTTGTATCTGAGGCATCGGGACATATGCCAGAGATGGACGCACCTGCGTCACCTGTGACTGAAGCTGGGTCACATGATCGTATGAGAGAGGACGATGCACTGTCTCAAGCAATGTTGCGAGTTTTGGAAAGGGTTGCTGGAGCAAGAACTGGGCCAGCAGCTCATGGGTCGATATCGGAGCGACTCAGATAGAATGGAGCTGAGGTTTTTAGGGGTATCTCGGGTGTAGCCCCAAATGTAGCGGAGTACTAGCTTGAGGCGATGGAGCGAATCATGGACGATTTAGATTGCACCGCCGAGCAGAAACTGAAAGGAGTGGTGTCTTTGCTGAGAGATGAGGCGTATCAGTGGTGACTCACTATCCGGGAAGGCACTCAGGCCGATAGTATTACCTGGGAATTCTTTAAAATCGCATTTCAAGGAAAATATGTCGGGGCTAGCTATGTGGATGCCCGAAGGAAGGAGTTCTTGAATCTGGTTCAAGGAGGTAAATCTGTGGCAGCATATGAGGCAGATATTCATAAGACTGCGTTTCGAACTCGTTATGGGCATTACGAGTTCTTGGTGATGCCGTTCAGGTTGAAAAATGCACCAGCTGCATTTATGGACATGATGAACCGAGTCTTCCAACCCTACTTAGATCGAGTTGTGGTGGTGTTCATAGATGATATATTGGTGTACTCGAAGAATGAAGAAGAGCATGATTCGCATCTCCAAGTAGTATTACAGATATTAATGGAGAAGCAACTGTATGCCAAATTCAGTAAGTGTGAATTTTGGCTGAAGGAAGTGACCTTTTTGGGGCATGTTGTGTCTGCCGAAGAAATTAGAGTTGATCCTCGGAAGGTCGAGGCTGTGTTGGACTGGAAGCCACCGAAGACAGTGGCCGAAATTCGAAGTTTTCTAGGGTTGGATGGATATTACAGGCAGTTCGTTGAGGGGTTTTCGTTGATTGCTGCACCCCTAACTAAGCTGTTGCGTAAGGGAGTACCGTTTGTGTGGTCAAATAAGTAGCAAGGGAGCTTTGAGAAATTGAAGAAGATTCTGACAGAGGCACCAGTATTGATTCAACCTGAGGCTGGTAAGGAGTTTATTGTTTATTGTGATGCGTCACACACGGGCTTGGGATGTGTGTTGATGCAAGGGGGAAAGGTGGTTGCCTATACATCTCGTCAATTAAGGCCGCATGAGGTGAACTATCCCACGCATGACTTGGAGTTAGCTGCAGTGGTGTTTGCTCTGAAGATTTTGAGACACTATCTGTACGGGGAGAAGTCGATTATCTATAAGGATCATAAGAGTCTGAAGTACCTCCTTACCCAGAAGGAGTTGAACTTAAGACAACGGAGGTGGATAGAACTATTGAAGGATTATGACTTCTCAATCGAGTATCATCCCGGAAAGGCTAACGTAGTGGCAGATGCGTTGAGTCGTAAGGTGATATCAGATTTAAGAGCGATGTTCGCTCATCTCAGTCTTTATGAAGATGGTAGTCTACTAGCTGAACTTCAGGTGAAGCCTGCATAGGTAAGTCAGATTAAGGAAAAGTAGTTGATAGATGAAGCGTTGGGTTCTCGACTTCAATAAGTGGAAGGTGGTGAGATAGGGGATTTTGGACTGAATAGTGATGGAGTATTGTGTTTCCGTGGAAGAGTTTGTATGCCCAAGGATTCAGAATTGAGCCAAATGATTTTGCGTGAGGCGCATAGTAGTCCATATGCTATGCACCCCGGGGGAAATAAGATGTACCGAGATCTCCGTGAACAATATTGGTGGCTAGGGTTGAAACGGGAGGTTACTGAATTCGTGAGTAAGTGCTTGACATGTCAGCAGGTGAAGGCGGAACATCAATTTCCATCAGGGTTGCTTCAACCGGTGAAAATTCCATTATGGAAATGGGAAAGAATAACGATGGACTTTGTTAGTGGGTTACCCTTAACGCCTACTAAGAAAGATTCAGTATGGGTTATAGTGGATCGGTCAACGAAGACTGCTCATTTCCTACCTGTTCGTACGGATTATTCATTGCAGAAGTTGGCCAAGTTGTATGTAGCAGAGATCGTGAGGTTACATGGGGTACCAGTGTCTATTATATCGGACAGGGACCCTAGGTTTACATCACGATTTTGGAAGGCTTTACATGAAGCTTTGGGTACAAGGTTAAATTTCAGCACGGCATTTCATCCGCAATCAGATGGTCAGTCGGAGAGAGTGATCCAGATTCTAGAAGATATGTTAAGAGGTTGTGTGATCGATTTCAAGGGTAGTTGGGAAGATTTCCTACCGTTGGCAGAGTTTGCTTACAACAACAGCTACCAATCCAGTATCCAGATGTCACCCTACGAGGCGTTGTATGGTCGTGAGGTGTCGACTCTACTTGTTGGGTGAGCTAGGGAGCGACAGTTGTTGGGTCCTGATTTGATCTCGGAGACGGAGGAAAAAGTTAAGGTAATTCGGGCACGGTTAAAAGAAGCTTCAGACAGATAGAAATTGTACGCGGACTTGAAGCGTAAGGATATAGAATTCGCGGTGGGTGGTCAGGTCTTTCTGAAGGTCTCACCTTGGAAAAAGATCTTTAGATTTGGACGGAAAGGCAAGTTGAGCCCTAGGTTCATCGGACCTTACCAGGTACTGAAGCGTGTTGGACCAGTGGCTTATCAACTTGAGTTACCTCCGGAGTTAAGTCAGATACATAGTGTATTCCATGTATCGATGTTAAGGCGTTATCGTTCGAATCCGTCTCATGTTGTACCAGTGGAGGAAGTTGAGTTAAGACCTGACTTGTCTTTTGAGGAGGAGGCAGTACAGATTTTAGATCGGGACGTTAAGGTGCTGAGAAGGAAGTCAGTATGGTTAGTCAAAGTTCTATGGCGTAATCACAGATCAGAGGAGGCTACATGGGAGCCAGAGGACGCGATTCGGCAACAATATCCTCATCTCTTTTAATCAGGTAAATTTTGAGGCCGAAATTTCTTTAAGGGGGTAGAATTGTAACATCTTAAAATTTAGAATTTTATGTGTTGCATTATTTCTTGCGTTAGGCTAGTTAAAAATATTAATTGAGTATGTTTAGGGGTCCTAAGAAGGCTCGGGGTTGAATTGGGCCTTAGCAAAAATTTTTGTGTTTAAGCACTTTAAGGAGAGAAGGAAGGTGGCATCAAGGCTTATGCAAATAAGTGTGAATTTTGCTAGCACAAGTGAAGCTAGAAGAGGAGTGGTGTGGCATTGCATGTATGGGCTTGAGGGGTGGAGTTCGAATCCCACTTAGTGCATATTTTGGGATTTTATTTTTGTATTCCCTCCCTAAGTGTTGGCCAAGGTGGTATTTAAGGCAAGGAAGACTTTTTAAATATGGAAAGGTGGCTAAGGATTATGGTAAGGAGGAAGATAGGGTTAATGAAGGAAAGAATCAAAAGAAAAAGGCAAGATAAGGGAACTTGTTGGCCTTTTTCGTGGGTGATGTTTTGGAAAGATTTTTGTTGGTCAACATCCATCCTTTTGGCAAGAGTACACACGGTTTTGGTTAGGGAATAGGGATAGCCGAATTTTGCATTTGCCTTTTGGCAAATTTAGTGCTTGTAAGGCCTACTTTCTTTTAGCACTTTTGTGTTCTTTTTCTCCAATTTCTTCTCTCATTGCCGAAACACCAAAGCCACTAGTGAGTATCTTTTTCTTTGCTTTGCCGAAACCATTTAGCCTTTGTGTCCAAATTATTTCTACTCATTTTTCCCTTTGAAAGCCGAAACAAGTTTAGCACTCTTGCCCATCTTCTCTTTACTTTTGATTATTTCCTCAACTCTCTCTCTTTCTCATAAAAACAATAGTTCCTTGAGGCCGAATTTTCTTGCTCATTTTCCTCCATAGCCGAACTTTTGAATCTTTCATCTCTTCTCCATTATTTCTTTCTCGTTCATGTTGGCACTCACTTCTTGACCGAATCGATAAGTAATACTCTCCTTTTTGAATTCTTTTCTTCATGCCGAATATGTGCCTTTGTCATGGGACGGTTTTCTTAACCGAAAACATCATTTCTTCTACTCTCTCTAAACGTGATTATCTTTTCTTTCGTAGTGTTCTAGTGAGTGGCCGGAAAGCACATTCTTACCAATTCCTCTTTAGTCTTAAGTCAAGCGATTGAAGTCGGATCTATCATCATTTATATAAGGGGTTCATTTTTAGATTTTTCGTTATATCTCTACTTGGCTATGATGCAAATCAGACCGAAGTCTTGACTAAACGGCTATTATAGGGATTTATCGTTCGTTCTTATTCAATCGTTGATCTTTCAAAAATAGAGGTAAGCCGAATCTTATCCCTAAACGATTACTTTCTTTCATAGTAGTAGTTTTTCTAACCGAGATCTTTTCAATGGAGGCAAGTGGAACCGAGTTGAAAGGAAAAGCGATTGGAGAACTCAAAAGGAGTGGATTTGCGATTCCTACTCCTAAATTCAAGCGTAGAGCGGTATCGTTGGTTCGAGATTTTCCACCGGGTTGTGGACCATCATCCGGTGAGAATAGACAGATCGTGGTTGTTCACGATACCGAGGGTAAACGTTTCAATAGATCGCTTGGTTTAGATTTAGATTAATAAAAATCTCGTTCATTTAATCGAGTGTTATGTTGTCATAGGTGCCGACGATCAAGAGAGTTTAATACTTACCGTAATCAGGTGTGTAATCTCACACCGTAATTCTGTAGATTATGATTCGGTAACATGTTTGATAGTTAATTGTTATTATTATACGACTAAAGATCGTAAAATTGGAATTAAACGAGAAATTGGCATAAAGTACATTATTTTTATAGATTTGACAAAATCGGCATTAAAGTTGTTAGAATTACGAAAATGTCCCTATGGACCGATTTACCAAAATGTCCCTATGGACTGAGTTACCGAAATGTCCCTATAGACCAAATTACCAAAATGCCCCTATGGGCCAAATTGTTAAAATGCCTTAGTGGGCCGAATTATTACAAAATGCTATAATGGGCTGATTCATTAAAAATATTCTATAGATTAATGGTTGTATTTATATGTGGATATTATATGTTACTATGCATATTGCATCTTTATATATTGCATGGGATGGGAAACTTGAATGAAGAGAAGTGTAGACCGGTGGCATTGCCACAAATTCTGATAATGGCTATGTGCCAATTTAAATATGGCTTTGTGCCATCGTGATTAAGGCTGTGTGCCGATTATATTATCGTATATGATACTCTGGTGGCTTAGCCACAAAAATATTATAAATGGCAGCTTGTTTGCAAATTGGAGAGACTGGCGGGGTGTGTTGACTTGATCCCCACAGGAGAGATTGGTTGGTCGGGGGAGAGATTGGATGGATGGGTTGGGTTGCATACTTTTCATTTATATATATACTATTTTGTAATTGGGCTTCAGCCCAAGATTATGTTATATGGGCTCAGGCCCAAGATGTTATTATGGGTTTAGGCCCAAGTTGATGCTAAATGGGTTCAGGCCCAGTGGACAACGGTAAGGGGATTATACACTGAGTTCTAGTAACTCACCCCGTTTCCTTAACCCTTGCAGGTAATGCTCAGTGAAGTGGACTTGGGCCATGGATGACTCGGTGGAGGCCATACTTCAGAAATGGTTTTTATTGAACTTTAGATTTCTATTTCCATTCACTTTAGTACTTTTGCTATTTTGGGTTTTTATGTTGTAATAAGGCCTCTGGAATATTTTTATTTTGTTTTATGTTTTGACGTACTTATTATATTGCTTGAACTGTTTTAAATGTGGATTTTTCTAAAAATTTAAATAAAGGTTTTCCAAAATAGATTAACAAATGGATTTCATAACAAACTTTTACAAATATTTTAACTTGGAAATTTTCTCTCAAATTATCAATAATATTTTCAAAAGTCATAGTTTATAAGATCTTTAGTTCAAATTATCGATTTATCAATCAACCTTCGAGATCATTTGTTTTTATCAAATATTTCAAATCAAACTTGTTTTTCTTGATTATAACAAAATAATACCTATTTTAGTACGAATCAAAAGGATTTTACACGTTTTCTCATGTGACATATCAGATCCGGTCATAGCGCATGGGCCGGGTTTGGGGTGTTACAAAAAAATTCTTTCAACTAATTATCTCGCTGCTTCTTCTGGAATCGTTGAGGATATGGCAATGGTGGAATCTTAGCTTTAACCAGACAACTCTTCTGTGGAAATTTTTCTACATCTGACAAGGGTGTTAGATAATCAGAACTAACTGGTTTAGCGTTTACCTCATCAAGAATCACTGGATCTGTCTTCTGTGATACGGGAGTTTCAACACTTGGTTGAACTTCCTCTTTGTCTTGAGCTACAACAGGCTTATCTTCAACCTTAACAGTTTTGGGTTCCTATGTCTTCCCACTTTGTAAAGTGACAATTTTGCAATGCTCTTTGCCCGTGCTTCTCAGATTTTCTGTATCACTCGGCCAAATACCTTGGGGTCTGCTTTTGAGCTCATTGGCTAGCTATCCCACTTGGTTTCCTAAATTCTTCAATGTTGCTGCTTGGCTTTGGATTAGTTCATCATTCTTCGCTATGTACGCCTTCAACAAATTCTCAAGATTACTTGAAGATTCAGTTGGTGTGGGTTGTTGCACTTGTTGAGAATATTTTGATGGATAATTTGGTCGAAATGGCATAACAGAGTCGCTATGGTCCGCCCATTGATTACTCCATGGAGAAATTGGACGATTCTTCCATGAAGAGTTGTAAAAATTTGATTGCGGACCATTCCAATTCTGATTTCCTATGTAATAATTTGACTCTTGATTCGATGGGCAATTTTCAAAGAAATTGCCATCTTCACAGTATTCACAAGAAATATTCTCGAACTGGTTTGGCTGCTGACTTGACAGATTACCATTGAAACCATTAACAATTATGTTCTTAAGCATAGAAGACATAGAGGATACCTGGGCTGCCAAAGAAGCAAGTGTATGCGCTTTATGTACTCATCATTGCTTTCGTCTTTTTCCGAGGTGCTTTCGGTTGGTTGGCCACTGATAGTTATTGCTGGCAATTCTTTCAATAATCTTGTAAGCATCGTTATAAGACTTAGAAAGAAGGGCTCCATTTGCCGAAGCATCCACCATCATTCTAGTATGAATATTGAGACCAATATAGAAAGTCTCCATTTGAACGCAGTAAGGAATGCCGTGATAAAGGCACTTTCGTAATAACTCTTTAAACCGCTCCCATGCCTCATATAAAGATTCTTCATCAAGTTGCTGAAATGAAGTGATTTCATTTCGAATCTTGGCGGTTAAAGATGGAGGGAAATATTTCATTAAGAAACGTTCAACCAACTCTTGCCATGTAGTTATGGAACCGGACGGTAGGGAGTTCAACCATGCTCGTGCTCTATCTCTTAAGGAGTATGGAAATAATCTTAGTCTCAAGGCGTCTTCAGTCACTCCGAGAAGTTTAAATGAGTCACTCACTTCCATGAATAGCCGAAGATGAAGATGTGGATCTTCATTAGGAATCCCACTAAATTGACCTATATTTTGCAACATTTGGAACATGACCGGCTTCAGCTCGAATTGTTGTGCCTCAATTTCGGGTCTCTTAATACTCAGATTGAGCTCATTGAATAGAGGAATGGCATATTGTTGAATAGCACAACTTCTATCATCGGCAACAATGATCGGATTGTAAGTATTATAAGCGAATGTTCCTCCTGGATTTTGGTTTGGATTTTCAAAATTCATATCTTCGGTCATTCTTTGGTTCGCTTGTCTTCTCCTTTGTCAGAAAGTCCTTTCAATTTCAGGGTTTACGGAAAGTAAGTCAATAATTTGATCAATACTCATAAACACCTGAAACAAACACAAAAAAAATGGAATTAAAATTTAACTGAAAAAAAAAATCCAAAATGCAATATTAACAATTTCACAAATAATGTCTTTTAAAACAGTCCCCGGCAACGGCGCCAAAAACTTGGAATGGTGGAAATGTGCAAGTGTACACAATCGCAACAAGTAATAAAGTGACAAGTAAATATCGAGTTATCGTACCCACAGGGACTGTAAAAGACTTATTTTATGAAAATGATTTTTTAAACACTTTGGTGAGGGAAAAATATTTGGTTTTGAGAAATGATTAAAAACTAGAAAAAAAAACAAAGTAAAATAAATAAAATAAAGAAATTCTTATGCACGATTTCAAAAGCTGATTTTAATCAAGATGATATAATTGTGTTGGATTAATTACATTCCTTAACTTAGAATCATTAAAATTCATGCTTATACTTGTTACGAATAAATCACGCAACTCGGTAATTTGCTAACTTATGAACATATTTACAAATCAAAAATCCATTTATCTCTTGTACATATCCCTATGTCAATTCGACCGATTAAACAGATTTATAAAAGTAAACATGTTATTGCACATACATACTTATTAAATTAAGCCATCTCTCGCATATTCCTATGTCGATTCAACCGATTAATTCCACCTAATAAGCATATAAAAGACTAAGTGAGGTAACAAAGTATCCTTACCTTGAAACAGATTTAATCACAAAGAATCACGCAAGTTATGCAAGGCATATGTATCGCCAAATACAATGCTAATTTAATCTTCAGCTACCTTAGAAGAATTAAACATGCACAGATTAAGTATTGTCTCCATTAATTACAATTTCAATGCTTTTAAATAATTAATTCTTTAGTTATCTAAACAATTAAAATGCCAGAATAACTTAAGCATGATTTTACTTAATTAAGCATTTTACCGAGGCCTATAACAGTATAAACACAATTTTAATAGTTTAAGAGGACGAAATGCAATCAACCCAACACGAATTAAATTCAAGCTATGCTGATTAAATTAACCATTCCAATAGCATAAATATTCATAAACATGTTTGTCAAAACAACAATGAAATTTAAAGAGATAGGGAACAAGAAGCAAATCCAGTGTTTCTCCGTGGCTTGACTGATTGCTCCGTTCTTCGTTCTCTGTTGTCCTCGGCTATCAATTTGGCTTATGAACACTCCAATTTCTGCTGCAAATGGCTGAGAAAACACCTCTTTTCCAAGAGGAGAAATCGGCACAAGAGAAAGGGGGAATGGAATGGAAAAGAAGAGAGAAAACTTGAGAAAAGAGAAGAGAGAATGAGAGAATGTTGAAAGATTGATGGGGTGCTTTGAATGATCAGAAAGGGGTGGCTTTTATAGTTGATTGTGGCTTCTAAAAATAGAAAATCACATCAGCCAAAGAGACCCCCCTTGGCCGGCCATCTATGTGGCAAAGGTGATGGATTCAACTTTGCTAAATATGGCATGGGGCAAATCTACAAAGCCATTAATTGTGGAGGGGGTTGAATGCAACTTTGAAAAGTATTCAAGGGCTTCTTTGCAAGCTAAATTAATCAGCTAATAGGCTAATTTGGGTCAGCATATGGACGGTTTGGGCTGCCCATTTGGTGGCTGGTTCGGTTCACTGAAATTGGTTCAACCAGTGCGGTTCAACTGGGCCCTTTTTCCATAATTAATTAAGATTAATTTATTTAGCCCAAATTAAATTGGTAATAAATTAAAATTAATTATATTATGATTTAATATTCATACTTTGACCGTCATGGGCTGGAAATAAATTTGCCTCGATACTTCAAATTGCTTCTTGATTTTATTCTTCGAGCATTGTCTACCGAGCTAATTTTTGCCCTTTGTGCGAATCAAAGTAATTATTTTATAAAAAGTAATTATTTTATAAAATTTAAAATTCATCATGTTCATATTTTTAGCACAATTTAATTATTTTATAAAAAGTAATTATTTTCCGACAAGATTTTAATCGAAACTGTATAAATTTGAGTTAAAAGGGGTATGAAAAAGTGTATAAAATTTCGTGTTTCCAGTTACGCACGAGGAAGGATTAGCACCCTCATAACGCCCAAAATTTGTACCTAATTGATTAATTAATGTCTTAATGTTAAAAATTTGAGAAGATTTTAAAATACGATCCTTTTTATTTTAAAAGAAACGTTTGAATAAATTGAAATGGATGTTAAGACCCTTTTGTCCCGAAGTAATAAAATATCACATCCAGTACGTTAGGACACGACATTTTAAATCCTCGAAACTAAGCTTGTCTTTTGATTTTCAAAGCTCATGCATTTAAATTTTAGAAGGATACACTACAGCAAAACAGGGCTTTAGCGGCGTTTTTAGTGGCGTTTGGACAAAAAACGCCACAAATATTATACATTAGCGGCGTTTTTATAAACGCCGCAAAAAACTGAGCAATAGCGGCGTTTTAGGGTCAAACGCCGCGAAAAATTAAGCAATAGCGGCATTTTTGAACAAACGCCGCTAATAATCTGAGCAATAGCGACGTTTTTATACAAACGCTGCTAATAATCTGAGAAATAGCGGCGTTTTTGTACAAACGCCGCTTATAATCTGGGCAATAGCGGCGTTTTTATACAAACGCTGCTAATAATCTGAGCAATAGTGGCGTTTTTATACAAACGCCGCTAAAAGTTGAGTAGCCATTTTTGTGTAGGGACTCGTTTTGATTTGATCCGATTTAATTTTCATATTTTTTTCCTATTCTTGCTTTGAATTATATTTTATTTTGATACATTCACTTATAAGCAATGAGAAAGTTTCATTTTAGTTACTTAATTATGAAAAAGTACAAATTTCTAACTAAACAATTTAGAAGTTTTCATTTAAGTTACAAATTAAGCCATTAAAATTGATTTATGGTTTAATGTTTAGTATGTTAATTTTATGGTTTAGGGTTTATTATTTTGGGATATGGGTTTAGTGTTTTAAAGTTTGTTATTTGGGGTTTATTGTATAGGGTTTAAGATCTTAGTTTTTAACGATATTAAGGTTAATTTAAGTGGTAGTGGTTAGGGGTTAATGTTAAGGTTAAGGGTTCAGGGGTTTAGGGGCTAAGGGTTAAGTGCTTGTGGGTTAGGGGTTAGGGGTTAAGGTTTAGATTTTAGGGTTTAGGATTTAGGGTTTAGGGTATATGACCCAAAATTCCGAAACCAAAATCCCTCAAATCAGTTTCCCTTAATTCAAACTCCCAAAATCCCTAGAATCTTATAACCCCGAAGTTGTTGGATCCAACCATCGTTTACCGGGCCTTCCTTTTATTGTGAAACTGTCTTCCCATAACCCCGAATGGTATATATATCCATTACCCCAATGTTTATTTCTTTAAAATAGGTTCAAATTTTTATCTTTAATTTATATATTAAATAATTTATTATATAATTGTAAAATAGATAATATGATTTTTAATATTAAAATTATCATTATATAGTTTGGGGTTTGGGGTTATGTGTTAGAGATTAGGGTTTGAAGTTTGGAGTTGGGGTTATGTACTGGGGTTTGGGGTTAAATTTTTTAATATATATAATAAATAATTTATTATATAATCGTAAAAGAGATATTATGAAATTTTTTATATAAAAATTATCATAATAGTTTTTTAAACCTTTTTAATTTCATATTTTGAAATTTTCTGTTTTTGTTTTCTTACATAAAAAATTTATATAAAAATTATGTCATGTATCTAATTCTTTTAAATATTACTCAAAGTTTCAAAAATTATTTATTTAAAATTGATATAAATTATGTAATAATTAAATATAAAATATTAATAAAAGTCAAGCACTCTTTCATCCTCTTCTTATAATTATTTAACTTTGTATTAACTAAAATGTATTTTTTTAATTTAATATTTAAATTATTTAGAAAAAATTAATAACACATAGAAAAAATTTGAAACAAATTATAACATAGAAAAATATATGTTAAAAAATGAAAAAAATTAAAATACTATTATTTAAAATAATTTTAAAGATTTATGGGTATATGACTGATATATTTTAAATTTATATATATTTAAAATAATTTTAAAGTTTTAAGTTTTAATGGTTTAAGGTTGATGGTTTAGATTAATTAGTGTTAATAATATTAAGTAATTGGATTAATTAATAATAGTATAAAAATATATAGAGTAAATGACATTAAAAATTACCGGCGTTTTATACAAAAACGCCACAAAATCCATCAATATATTTTAAGATGGCGTCGTTTGAAACTTTGTTGTATGAATTAGTGGCGTTTTTGAGTAAAACGCCACAAAAATATATCAATACAATGCAAGACGTCATCGTTTAAAGCTTTTTGTTAGTGGCGCTTCCGGTAAAACGCCACAAAAATCTGTCAAGTATTAGTGCCGCTAGTTCAAAAACACTGCTAAAAGTCTATATTTAGTGGCATTTTCCTGAAAACGCCGCAAATATGTATGGACATTAAGCTTCACGTCGTCGTTTTATCAACAATATAATGTGCAGTATGGTGGACAACGTCGTTTTATCAACAATTAGTGGCGCTTTTTTAGAAACGCCGCAAAACATAAATTGTGTTTGAGCAAAACGTCATCGTTTTGCTGTGCTCGGTTTTATCCCCCTCCATCCCCGAAATCCCTAAGTGTTTTCTCCTAAAAATTTTCCCTAAATCCCTAAGAGCTTTTGATTTCTGCTAAAAATTTTCCCTAAATCCCTAAGAGCTTCCTAAGTCCCCAACATTTCACGAATTAAAAATTCCCCAATATCCCAACATTTAAAAAACAACGACGGTATGGAACTCGTAAACAAAAACTTTATTGATTTAGGGATTTTTGTTTATT
Organism: Gossypium sturtianum; assembly: GCA_025698515.1. NCBI lineage: Eukaryota > Viridiplantae > Streptophyta > Magnoliopsida > Malvales > Malvaceae > Gossypium > Gossypium sturtianum. Next base: position 112,921,666 of record CM046955.1, read on the forward strand.
TATATAATTTTGTTTATTATTTTTTTTAACTTCTTTATTTTTGTTCGATGTAAAGGTTTGACGGCTGGAAAGACCGAGGCTAGTCGTTCTCCAGTAGCTTCTTTCTGGGGTTTTTTTTCCCTTCCCTCTCTTTTTGGTAATATTCTTCTTCTGTTGCATGCTACTTCGTTTTCAGAGACTAAGAGAGTTGGGTCTTTCTTTCTTTTTCTTTTTGCAATAATATTGGGCTTATTTGATGTTTCTTAAGATTGTTGTGTTCATCTGTTTTTCGGGTATTTTCACTTTCAAATGCTTCCCAGTCCTTTTTTTCTATTAACAAATTGTTTATCTTTTCCCAATTCGGCCGTTGTTTTTGCTATGTTCTGCTGCATTTAAGGATATCTTAAATGGGTTATTTTGTCTACTTCTTGTCTTCAAATACTAGTACTAGTGATTGCACAAAAGATAGGATCTTTCTTAATTCTCGTTTCATAGCTGCTATATAGATAATTATCTGTTCAAGGAAGTGTTTTGATTTGGTAAATTGTTAGGGTTTAACCCATCGTTGTTTTCTCTCTATGTCTGTAGTTAAAGGTAGGTTATAGCGTCAGGCATTAATCAATTTATATATCATCTCTGGTATTCTGACTTCTAATTAACTTTGTTTATCTTTTCCTCACAAATATGCTTGTTAAATAGTGTGTGATTCTTTTAATGCTATTCCAATGTCATGTTATTAGCATGTGCTTACCGATACTAGGAAACCAATGAAAGTATCAAGTGAATTTGTTGTTGAATCTTTAGAATCTTAAAAATCATGCAAGCCTTCACTGCTTAATTTACGAATGAAGCTTTTTTTGTCTTTGCAGATATTCTTTGATCTGAAAGCTCAAATTTTGGCTTCACAGGTAAGTTTTTGGTATGCGATATATTTTTTCTACCTTCATAGTTCTGGAAAACATTATCAGTAGTAAGAATTGGCAAGATAGGTTTATTTTCTTAGCAATGGATGAGCAATATCTTTTCTTAATGCTGATTCGGGATAGTTTTCGTTTATCCTAAGTTGCAACTTGCTTTATTTTCTTACCATATAACCTGTAACATTTTTGTAACTCTGATTCTAAACCTACTACATTGAAGAACATGTTATACATTATTTGTCTGCTGATTTTTTGCTTTTACTTCCTCACAACTTCGCATTAAGTATCACATCATAATTGTTTGGTTACCTAGAAGATACTTTATTTTCCTGTATCTGGACTATCTTTCTCGTGGTTGCAGGCTTCCATTGCTATAATTCTGCCTTTGATAAGTAATATATTTTTGGCACTTGTTTTTGAGTTACTACTTCAATGGCATGTTTGTTTTTGATGTCGCAGATAAGGTTTTATCCTTTAAACTCTGGTGTTTGGTACCATAAGGTGCCGGTAGTTCAGCCTGTACGTACTAATTGAGGTAAACCTAAATGAAACTTGTTATATGCTATTTTAGAAATGTTGTATGTGTTGAATTTAAACCTGAAGCCTGATGGATGCTACTTTATTAAAAATAGTTGTATGAACTAGATTTCAGTTTTAGGCTCGGTTTATTTACCGTTTTAAAATTTAAAAAATGATTTAAAAACTGATTTAAAAACTCCTTATAAAAAAAATTAAAATATCAATTGCCACCTTAGAGAAGAAGGTTCCTATATGAGCATTTAGTGATAAAACATGAAGAGAGGTTTGAAAATTGCAAATTGCACCCAAAACTCCATCCCACTTCACCCAACTCATACACTAGGGTTTTACAATGCATTAGGTTCCTTCCTCTATTTGAAGGGAGATTATCTTTTATTTGTTTTAAATGCATATATTTTTGTGAAAGTCCAGTTATTTACATTAGTAATTACTCTCTATCTCTAACATGTATCATCTTATTTATGTAACAATCTATGTAACAATTTATGTAGCAATTGTTTTCAATTTATGTTTAACAAGTAACATTGTATATATTCATATGTATTTGTTACAGATTTGTATTGAGAATGTAACATCCTTAAATCGGGGTCTCTGCATTTTGTGTGTTGCATGTGTTAGCATGTTTGTTGTGCTAGTTTAGGGTGTCTTGGGGTCCAGGCATGAGCTCGGGGTAGGCCCGAGTCATGGTAAAAATTTTTGTTTTGGGTACTTGGAAGGGGGAGTTGAGGGAGTTAGGTGATAAGAGGAGTTGTTGGAGAGTCTTGACACAAATAACCCAGTGGTAAAGTGGCAAGGGAGGCGCCACTCAGGCACAAGGGAAGTGACGCCACATGCAGGAAGGAGAGCCTAGGTTCGAGTAGCAGAATTCCCTTTCTGCTTGTTGTTTTTGACGCCAAAGCTAGGAAGGTAGTGTGCTCAGGATGGACTCTCTTGGATAAGTGTTGAAGGAGTCAACACATTTGAAATGGGTGGAAGAGAGGAAATTTAGGATTTTGACTCATTCAAATGGATTTGAATGAGTGGAAGAGAGAATTTCCAGGAGAAAACAAAGGGATTGAGTTGGGAAGGGGTGGTAGCCTAATTTGAGTGGTGTAGGTAGTGTGCATTCGGTTTTGGGAGAGTGGAAAGGAGGTGTCTCGAATTTGGGTTGTTTTGGGGTATGACTTTCGGTATTTTGGTGGGTGTTCATTTTTCTTTTCGGCTTGAGTTTTCTTTCATCTTCTAGTGTGCCGAAACCACTCCCACAATTGCATTTTCATGCATCTTTGTTCTTTTCCTTTTCTCTCGGAATACATTAGTCGAATGCTCTCCTAAACTCCTCCTCATCTCTTTTTCTTTTACTTCTTTAGTGTCTAGCCGAATCCACATTGCTCACCACACAACGGGTGCAGTTTATTCTTTTGCCAAAACCATAGGAACCGAAACCCCACATATCACTTCTCCTTTTCTATCTCCTTTTCTATCTCTTTCACTTTTATTCTTTTGTTAGCCGAAACTACACTCTTCTATTTTTCTCATAATCTTTTCACTCTTTGTGGAAGCCGAAATCTCAACTCATTACAAGGTAAGATCTCGTTGTTTTTATCTTCTCTCCTTGTGTTCTCTTATGATCTTTTGGCCGAATCTTTCTAGTATTCTCATCTTCTCCTTTTGTCTTGCCAAATTCCATCATCTTTGGTGCTAGTGCCGAATTCTCTTATGTGCCAAGGGGATCTTTTGCGTTAAGGAAGGAGTGTAGCCGCATTCTGCTGATCTCCGAGATTTGTTTGGCTTGGGATTTAAGCCTAAAGGCTCGGGTGTTGTCGATCTAGGTAAGGGTGGTTATCTCTGTGCGTTATATCCTTCAGGATTTCTTGGATAAGCCAAATGGCTTTTTGTTTAATGATATGGTGTTGGTCGAATATAGGAAGGGTGAAGGCAAGCGATTGGGTTTTCGGGTTTCACTCGATTCGTGGGCTAGATCTTAGTCTTTGGGATTCGTTAGACTCGCGAGTAACTAGGTGTGTAACACTTACACACTCCATTAGTTAATTTGCTAATTGTGTTTACTGTTAAAAGCCGAAATAACTTTTGAAATTGGTGTGTTACCCTTGTCGGTATGAGCGTGGACTCCGGGTAAGTCCCTTGTTGATTCACTATCGATATATGCAGTTATACCATTTGATTATGCTATGCTATGTGATATTTGCATTATAAACATGCCAATATGCCATGGAAAATGTGTTCATGATGGGTATGTTGAGAGGAGGGGGAAGGATGATTTAGACTGTCACCAGTGGTTTTGACCACACATGGATTATTATGACTCGTCCCAGTGGGTTGGTACCACAGTGGGTTGGCCCCACATGATTGATTACGGGATTGTCATCAGTGGTTTTGACCACACGGTGGGTTGGCCCCACCATATGATTTGTGACTACGGTCACCAGTGGTTTTGACCACACGGGGTAGACACAGGAGTTCGGATGGTTAGGTTGGGTTTGCATGATTTGCATATTGACTTATGAATTGTGTAAGTGCCTTGTTATTATCGGGATGGGGATTTATGCACTTAGTCTCGGTGACTCACCCCTTCCCTTACATTTTGCAGATGAGGCATAGGTCGCGGATGTGGAGCCGGGTGGACTCGAGGTGGCCATGCACTAAGTTTTCGGGTTTTAATTCAATTACTATTTTGGGTTAATTTACTTTTAAATTTGGTTTTGGATTTGTAATATGGCCGCTAAATTTTATTATTTCGGGTTTTGATTATCTACCATAAGTTTTATCATACTGTGCTTAAGTTAATAACATAGCATGCTCAAATAACCTGTAAAATTAACGTTTTCGAAAATTATACATATTATCGGGATTTTCCAAACTTTACCATCGGGTAATAACAAACAAATGAAGACAACAAACTAACTCAGACTTTCTCCAAATTAAGTTTTTTTCTCTATGTTCAAACACAAAACGGTTTTTAACTTTACTATTTTAAACTCACTCAGGATTTCGTGAAATCAAACGGTTTTCCAAAACAAGGATCGACGAACGATTTTTCTCAAAAGAGTTTTTCTTTAAAACTTTTATTGACAAAATGTTTCAACGACGTTTTTTTTACGAAAACAAACCGACAACTTGTTTTATTTACAATATTTTTACCCTGTGACATGCCGGATTCAGTCGTAGCGTGTTGACCGAGTTTGGGGTGTTACAGAGAAAGGTATCCGTACTTTGAAAGTGAGTAGAATTGAAGAGGACTTAGATCGACTACTGAATTGACTATTTTTCTTTCAGTCAAAGAATGTGAGTATTAGTTTTTAGTAAATAGCATTTTGTAATTAATCAATAGCATTTGTTAATTCATATGTTGTTTGTATTTTAGTTCTTTCGCTTCCCTCGCTTCTCCTGAATTGTTGGATTGGATTTGGTGGTAATAACTTAACGGTATAAAATCATTATTATTCTTATTTATATTCATTTTCTTTGATTTATATTCATTTGATAGAAAAACATTAGATATCCAATTGTTAGTCAAGATTATTAATCTTTTGTATTTCTGACTGCAGCTACTGTTTCTTGGTGAGAGTGGAGTAGACCATCTTCTTGAAATTATTAAGGTACGTTTTAGTTCAAAATTCAGATCGAGAATGATTATATCATGATGAATTTGTCCAAATTGTTGTCCAAATTGTCGTTTATTATCCCGCTTGGTTGGTATATATCTTTATTATATCTTCTTTGTCCAAAAAAAAAAAGATTCAAAGTATATAGAAACCTAACGGGTTTCCTTATATCTCATTGTAAGATATAACGGATCCTCCCCAGGTGTAACAATGCCACGTATGATGAATCTTAAAATATTTTTGTCCAAATTGCTATCCAAATTGCTGTTTATTATCCTGCTTGGTTGGTATATATGCTATTTATTACACTACTGTCCAAAAAAAAAGATTCAAAGTATATAGGCTGGAAACCTAACGGGTTGCCTTATATCTTATTGTAAGATATTTACGAATGGGTTCGTCAGGACGTGGACGAAGATATTTACGAATTATGATGTAGTAAGATTTTATGATTTTTTATTTATATGTAATATTATAATTTTAATCTTGGTCATTTTATATAATTTAACTATTTTATATGTACCATTATTGTTGTTATTTGTTACTAAAATTTCAACTATTTTATGTGTATTGCAGGAAAAATGAGTAGAAGAAGATTATGAGATTTAAATATTGTACAGAATACTGTAAATTCCAAAGAGGGCAATAGTGAACAGCAAACAATGGTTGGATCCTCGAATGTGCCTGACATAGATGATGAGCCTGCAGAATTACAAAGTAATGTTAAGTTTATTTTACATGCATGTTGACTTTTATTATTGATTCATTTTTCAATTTTAATATAACAATAATATATCATTGTTCAAGTTGAGAGTGGTGGGACGCGCAGGGTAACGACCGAAATTGGGCCTAGTAGGATTGGGCCCATTGGGCCTTGAGCATAGAAGCGTTTTAAAATTTTTTGAGAATAAGAGAACGGCATTATTTCAAGTTGGACTTATTAGGAAGGTGATTTTAGAAAGTTACGGGGTTCTATGAAGTTCCGGGTTCAAGTTGGGCTTTAGTAAAATTTTGTGTTTTAGCACTTTAAGGAGAGATAGTAAGTGGCATCAAGGCTTATGGAAATAAGAGAGCAATTTGCTTGCATAATTGAGCATATGGTAAAGAGGCTATGTGTAACACCCCAAACCCGGCCCAAACACTACAACCGGATCTGGTATGTCACTTAAGAGATTTTACATAACATGTCGCATTTTGGAAAACAATTACTAGGTTTACACCTTTATTTCGAAAGCTTAATAATTCATTAAAGTATAAAATATTAAGTAACCAATTATCTTGGTAGATTTTAAATAAAAACCGAAATTTCATGCAGGTCTTAACTTAATTGAAAACGTAAAACTTAAAACCCAGTAATAAAAGCCCAACAAAATCCCAAGACATAAATGGTAGTCTAGTGGCCCATGGCCTTATTACAAGGAAATTTGAACCCATTAATTAAATGAAAATAAAAAAAAATTAAGTCATTTTGCTGAATTCTCAAAGCTCTTTCGCATGGCCACCTTGCTCTCCTCTCCAGCCCGATCTGATGCCCTAAGTGTCACCTGAGATGGTTAAAATTAAAGCGTGAGTCACGAGACTCAGTGTGCAACCCTCATGCACCATTATATTTGGGCTTTAGCCCCATAAAACAGAATAATCAAAATATAAATAACAAAAATAATATGCAAAGCCCAACCCATATCCTAGGTGTCCATCCGCTACACGCCCCCGTACCAGCCATTCACACCATTGTGGATTTCTACAATCAACCCACACCGCTACACACCTTGATGGCAGTCGTGCTGCTCTTCATCAGATCATGGCTGTAGCCACTACAATGCATCACGGCAGTAATTCGCTACAACAGATCACGGTAAGGAACCGCTACAACAGATCACGGTAAAAACTGCTACAACATATAACTTCCTCCTTTCATCAAACCCAACCCATGCAATCACATAAAATCAGTATACTTATAACATTTAATCAAATCATTTACTAACCTGGTGATTTTCTTTACCCTCTTTGGGTTCCCGTCAATATGTCGGGGTTTCGGCATTTAACAAAACATGTAATACTTATTTTCATATATTAATCAAACAGATCTAGATGGTGTGGAGAATTACACACCTCATATTGCAAAATCCAATATTCTTAGTCGATGTCCTTGCTAATTGGATCTATTATCCTCAATCTATAGCCTTGCTTAAAAGCCGGAACAATTATCGAAAATAGGCCTCTCCTATATTCGGCCGTGGTTAGTATTCTACCCGATTTTATATATATAAACAAATCCTCTTACCTTGAAATCCAGAAATTAGAGACTTATGATTTTTGGCTTTTAGGTCTAGTCAACTAAGCTTCCTTCAAATCCCGAATTGCTACCCATCATAAAACTATTAAACTATTAGCTTTTGGCTTTTTCCTTTCAAAAATCGGGAATAGATCATGAGAAGTAATCAGAAATCAACACTTACCTTAGCATAGAAGATTCGGCTAGCACTAGAGAGAGGATTTGGCAATGCCCATGGAAGATTTAAATGCTGGAAGTACAGAACTAATTCTCAAATAGGATGAATAGAAGAAAAGACTATGGATGCTTCGGCTTCCTAGAGAAATCGGCACAAGAAGGAAAAAAATGGAGAAGAGTTTCGGCTTTTAAAGAAATTGGAGAGAAGAAATTGGAGAGGGAGAGGCTAGGGAATTTTGGCACAATGGGAGAGAAATTTAGGGTTTTCAGTGTCAGAATCAAGGAGCTAGCCCCCCTATTTATAGATATTTTTGCACCTACTGCTAAAAACTAAAAATGCCCTTAAAATTCAAGCTAAAAGAGAGGAGAAATTCGGCACCCTCCTTGCCATGCAGTAGCCGAATTTTACACTACTCTAGGTGGTGGATTTTCGGCCAACACTTCCCTTGAAGATAAGCTCCTAACTTTTCTCCTTTTTATCTATGATATTATCACTTAAAAATCCACATAAATTCTCCTATTTTATAGCCTTGTAGCCGTCAACCTCTACTAATCCCTAATGCCAAATTTAACTCACTTAAATTAAAATATTTGGGCCTCATTAAACTTAATACTTGGGCCCCTAATTCCTTGTGTGTGGCGTCACCCTCTCTTCATTTAAAGTGCCGAATTTGGCCTAAAACATGGGCTCCTTGCGACCCAAAACTTGTTCCTTTTTAATCATTAATGATGCCACTTTAATCTGGGCCTTTTTGCCTAATTCTAAGCCTAAATTTAGACCCCTATCAATTAAATTAACATAGTAAACCTATCCCTACACTAAATGTATAGGCCTGTAAATTTAGGATGTTACAGTTCTACCCCCTTAGAGAAATTTTGTCCTCGAAATTTCCAGCTAACTATTAATCGCACTACCCAAGTCTCACCACTATGCTTTCGCTGCACACTCAGATTCTAAAGCCAAAAGAAACACTTAGTATACTATGGTAGAGTACGCACCAGTGTTAGCATCTAGAGCGTCCTCGTCCCCTTGGCGACGTGCTGCATAGACCAAGGTTGGCCGCCTCGCCTCAGAATAACCTGCACCTCTACCTGGTGCCCCACGACCGCGTTCACTACCATTATCGCCCCTGGCTTGTCTTCGGCCTCTTGGTGGTTGTTGATCACCTCTCCCAGCCTGATCAGAACCTTGTCCCGCGGGCTGTACCCGATCCATCTGAGGACAGTCCTTAATCAGATGTCCTATGGATCCACACCTAAAGCATCCACCAGTTTTCATTCTACACTCCCCATAATGCGTCCTCCCACATGTAGGACATGCTCGATTCTGACCCGTCGGAGCACGAGCTGGCCCATCAGTCCTAGGCCTTTTCTGATAATTCCTAGATGCTCCTGACTGCTCAAAACTTCTCTTACTCTTACTCCTATCCTTATCCCTTTCTTGTCTCTCGACCCGTTTCACTTTCTCAGTTATTTTATGGATTATTAGTTTTCTTTCACTAGTTAACCACTATGATCTTATGAATAATAGTTTTAAGAGTGGTTCTTTCAATTCGCATTCACAATACAAATCTCAAGTTTGTAACCTCTAACTAAAATAAAACACATACATCATACAAAAATCACCCAAGCACTTACATTCTTCACGTAAAGGTGTTTTCGTTGATTCACTACCTGTGGGTATTTTCGTAATTTCATCCCTACAGGGGTATTTTCGTAATTTTTCATAATAAAGTTCCTTGTGGATTTCGTGAAGTGAGGGTATTCTGGTAATTTTACAATCCGGGGGTATTTTGGTAATTTTGAAATCTAGGGGTATTTTGGTAATTTTGATATCCGGGGGTATTTCGGTAATTTTGAAATCTGAGGCAATTTAGTAATTTTGCAAATCAGGGGTAATTTGGTAATTGTACAAACTAGGGGTATTTTGGTCATTTGACAAAACGAGGGTAGGTTGGGAATTTTTTCTAACCAGGGATATTTTGATGTTGTTGTTTTTTTTCAAACAGGGTACTTTGGGGAAAAATCTAGTTTCATGGTCCGGGTTACTCTTATAAACATGAGATTTTCGGGTAAATTTTCAAAACATAGGTATTTTACAAATTCATGGCTGGTTGGTAGTTTTCACAAATCAAACGTATTTTGAAAATTTTGCAAGACTTGAGAAATTTTCTTTCTTTTTTTTTTTCAAACTAGGGTGGCTGGTCCCTTTCGAGTTTTAATTATAAGGTTTAGCCCATCAACAAGTCCTCGTAACTAGGGTGAATAGTCACCACGCACTGTAGGATTCCAGCCAAGAGGAGGTGAGTCGCTAGGATCGCTTAAGTACCAAGCTCCCCTGAATCCACTCCTAGACATGCGTATACCCATTGCCACACCCTAACTTGGCTAAGGTGAAGCAAATCCACTACGCACTGTAGGATTCCAGTGAAGAAGAGGTGAGTCACTAGGACCGCTTAAATACCGTGCTCTTAGGATCCAATCCTAGACATGCGTATGGTCATTACCACACCCTAGTCTTGCGGCTCGTTCACGGGTTTGTTTAGTGAAGTTAAGTCTTATGAGATTTTAAGAGTTGTTTCACTAGGCCTAAAGTCCATCAAGTTCTAATCTAACTAATCTACGTCCCATAAAGCCCATCAAGCCCACATATATTATATCACACAATGGTTCGAGAATACTTACAGCGGACTTGGGCCGGAGACGCAGTGCCATCTTTGAGCTAAATGACACTGTATAAATATGCATGTTTGAAAACCCAACTTTAGAAAACGTTTTGAGCCCAAAAAACCCCCAGAGCTGAGTTTTGAACCGGGCTCTGATACTAATTTGTAACACCCTAAACCCGGCCCAAACGCTACAACCGGATCTGGTATGTCACTTAAGAGATTTTACATAACATGTCGCATTTTGGAAAACAATTACTAGGTTTACACCTTTATTTCAAAGCTTAATAATTCATTAAAGTATAAAATATTAAGTAACCAATTATCTTGGTAGATTTTAAATAAAAACCGAAATTTCATGCAGTCTTAACTTAATTGAAAACGTAAAACTTAAAACCAGTAATAAAAGCCCAACAAAATCCCAAGACATAAATGGTAGTCTAGTGGCCCATGGCCTTATTACAAGGAAATTTGAACCCATTAATTAAATGAAAATAAAAAAATTATACTAAGTCTTTTTCCGAATTCTCAAAGCTATGTCGCATGGCCACCTTGCTCTCTCCTCTCCACCAGGTCCGATGCCCTAAGTGTCACCCGAGATGGTTAAAATTAAAGGGTGAGTCGCGAGACTCAGTGTGCAACCCTCATGCACCATTAGATTTGGGCTTTAGCCCCAAAAAGCAGAATAATCAAAATATAAGTAACAAAAATAATATGCAAAGCCCAACCCATATCCTAGGTGTCCATCGCTACACGCCCGCACTCGACCATTCACACCATTGGGGATTTCTACAATCAACCCACACCGCTTACACGCCTTGATGGCGGTCGTGCGCTCATCATCGATCATGGCCGTAGCCACAACAACGCATCACGGCGAAGCCGCTACAAATGAATCACGGTAGGAACCGCTACAACGGATAACGGTAAAAACCGCTACAACATATAACTTCCTCCATTCATCAAACCCAACCTATGCAATCACATAAAATCAGTATACTTATAACATTTAATCGGATCATTTACTAACTCTGGTGATTTTCTTTACCCTCTTTGGGTTCCGTCAATATGCTTGGGGTTTTGCATTTAACAAAACATGTAATACTTATTTTCATATATTAATCAAACAGATCTAGATGGTCTGGAGAATTACACACCTGATATTGCGAAATCTAATATTCTTAGTCGATGTCCTTGCTATCTGGATCTATTATCCTCAATCTATAGCCTTGCTTAAAAGCCGAAACAATTGTGAAAATAGGGCTCTCCTATTTTCGGCCATGGTTAGTATTCTACCCGATTTTATATATATAAACAAATCCTCCTACCTTGAAATCCCGAAATTGGAGACTTATGATTTTTGGCTTTTAGGTCTAGTCGACTAAGCTTCCTTCAAATCCTGAATTGCCGCCCATCATAAAACTATTAAACTATTAGCTTTTGGCTTTTGCCTTTCAAAAATTGGGAATAGATCATGAGAACTAATAAAAAATCAACACTTACCTTAGCATAGAAGATTCGGCTAGCACTAGAGAGAGGATTCGGCAATGCCCATGGAAGATTTAAATGCCGGAAGTACAGAACTAATTCTCAAATAGGATGAATAGAAGAAAAGACTATGGATGCTTCGGCTTCTTAGAGAAATCAGCACAAGAAGGAAAAAATGGAGAAGAGTTTCGGCTTTTAAAGAAATTGGAGAAAAGAAATTGGAGAGGGAGAGGCTAGTGAATTTCGGCACAATGGGAGAGAAACTTAGGTTTTCAAAGGTGTCGTAATCAAGGAGCTAGCCCCCTATTTATAGATATTTTGGCACCTACTGCTAAAAATCGAAAACGCCCTTAAAATTCAAGCTAAAAAAGAGGAGAAATTTAGCACCCTCCTTGCCATGCAGTAGCCGAATTTTACACTCCTCTAAGTGGTGGATTTTCGGCCAACACTTCCCTTGAAGATAAGCTCCTAACTTTTCTCCTTTTTATCTATGATATTATCACTTAAAAATCCACATAAATTCTCTTATTTTATAGCCTTGTAGCCGTCCACCTCTACTAATCCCTAATGCCAAATTTAACTCACTTAAATTAAAATATTTGTGCCTCATTAAACTTAATACTTGGGCCCCTAATTCCTTGTGTGTGGCGTCACCCTCTCTTCATTTAAAGTGCCAAATTTGGCCTAAAACATGGGCTCCTTGCGACCCAAAACTTGTTTCTTTTTAACTGTTAATGATGCCACTTTAATATAGGCCTTTTTGCCTATTTCTAAGCCTAAATTTAGACCCCTATCAATTAAATTAACATAGTAAACCTATCCCTACACTAAATGTATAGGCCCGTAAATTTAGGATGTTACATTATGGTGCCACATGAAGGACTTTGAGGGAGGAGGTTCAAATCCCATCAAGTGCAAAATTTTGACTATTTTTTTTTTGTGTTCTTTCCCTAAGTGTCGGCCAAGATGGTAAATAAGGCAAGGTGGACTTTTTATTTTTAGCAAGATGGCTAAGGAAAATAGGAAAGGATGAAGGTGAGGAAAGAAATCTAGAGAAAGGGGAAAGTAAGAGGAACATGTGGCCTTTTTCAAGGGAAGTGTTATGGAAAGTGTGGTTGGCCAATTTTTTACCATTATGGTCATGAATGTGGACGGTTTTGGGTGTAGAGGGAGGTAGCCGAATTTTCTTTGGCAATTGGTAAAAGTTTTGGTGTTGTTTTGGCCAAAAACTCCTATTTGCAACTTTTGTGTCATTTTTCTTTTCTCTCCAAATTTCCTTCTCCTTCTTTCCGAATCTTCAAGCTTTGAGTGTACATCTTTCTCCTTTGTTTGGCCGAATCACTCACCTTTTTGTTCATCTCCTTAGATAGCTGAAATAATCTAGCACTCTTCTCTCCATCCATTCTTTTCTTTTGACCTTTTCATCAACATTTTCTCTATTCTTAATTCGACATTACCTTGTGATCAAATCATCCTCTTTTCGTAGTGATTTAAGTGAGTGGGGCTACAAGGAAATTAACAATCGGTAAGTAGTAGTTCTCTCTTTGTCGATAACTTTGTTTCATCTGAGTTTTTCCTTAATAACCGAGTGTTCTTCTTTCTCTCTCGTTGGGTCTGAGTTACATTCTTTTCTGTGATATGGCCATCGTTGGACTTAGGGCTTTCAACAGGGTGAAGGAGCACAAGTGATTTGTATTAACCAAATCGTTATCATCGACTCGTCAAGCAAGTGGGGTAAGAACGTTATTATAAGATTTGTTTTGGTCAAAGGTGTGATAATTGCTAATGAATCTTTCACTCACCAAATACTGTTAGGACGGGATTTCAGTAGCCAAAGGGTAGGATCAATTTTGGTGCATTGAGGGAGATCACATTCGTGGTGTTGAAATGGTAGAAAGCACAACTCGTAATCAAGGTGTGTAATCCCGTACCCTTTCGAATATATGTTTGAAATGGTGTGTAATCTCATACCTCTCTGAATTTTTGTATGATATGTTCTATGATTTGGTCGAAATACCGAATAAAACCGGAAACCGGCATCCGTGACCATTCGGGCGTGCGTATGTTCGTAGTAGTAACCATATTTTGCAATGAAATAGTTTGGTCAGCAGTAGTGACATGATTTTGAAAAATTACGAAAAATAGGATAAAGGGAGGTAGAAAGTGGAAAAGATATTGAAATAAAGCTTACTGTATCTATTTTTATATGAAAGAAACAGAGGAGGAAGAGGAATTGTATATTCTATGATATCTTAATTTTAGTGAGACTGGTTCTGATTGACTTCGTGGTTCCCTGTTCTGTCTTGGAAAAATCATTCAAAATTGTACAAGGTGAATTAGGAGTTATAAATTATATGTATAGATTCCTTAGTGAGCCTATTTTCAATAGAAACAAGTGGGAGAAACATATGAAAACTGTACAGTGAGATATTTGAATTTCGGTTAAGAGAGGTCAGAATCATGGGACAGTGAAACAAGGGAAAATTTAAGGAATAAACTGTACTAAACGGCTAAGTCATAAATTCTTGAAAAATTGTAGTAAGAAGATATATGAGTCTAGTTTCAAGTAAAATTTACGGATTTAGATTTTGAGATTCCTAACTCGAGTTATAGTCAATTTAGTCGAGCCTTGAGATAGACAGCTTTCGATTTTTATGCCCCACATTAGTAGTTAAGTCTAGGTTATAAATTACCAAAATACCCTTGGAGGGTAAATTACCGAAATATCCCTGGGTTGCGAGATTACCAAATTACCCTTAGTGGGTAAGATTACCGAATTACGAAAATGCCCCTATGGGTCGAATTACGGAAATGCCCCTAAAGTGCTGATTTGATATACTGCCTTAACGGGCTGATTTGTTATATTGCCTTAATGGGCCGAATTGTTATATTGCCTTAATGGGTTGATTTGTTATATTGCCTTAACGGGCCGATATGATATATTGCCTTAACGGGCCAATTTGATAAATAGCCATAATGGGCCGATTTGATATATTGCTTAATGGGCCGATCTGATATATTGCTTAATGGGCCGATTTGATATATGGCTTAATGGGCCGATTTGATATAATGCCCTAATGGGCCTATTTTGTAAAGTGTTAATGGGCCAAATTGTTTGTAATAAATCTTTGAGTTATTAATTATCGTGGTTATATTGTAAATATTATGATTTACGGTGTATGTTGCATTTACATAAGTTGCATGGGAGTGGGATATTGATGATCGGGGAAGCGAAATTTTGTGGCTCTGCCACATATTCTGGTGGCTCTACCACAATTTTGTCTGGTGGCTAAGCCACGTATATTCTGTTATTTTGGTGGCTTGTCCACAATTCGAATTTGATATAAATGGCTAAATGCCTATGATTGGTGTGTTGGCGGGGTGGGTTGACAAAAGATCCCCACAGGTGTGATGGATGGTACAAGTGGTGTGTAGCGGATGGATATCTAGGATGGGTTGGGATTGCATACATTCATACATTTGCTTCGTTTTAAGAATTGTTATGTAAAAGGGCTTAGGCCCATGATATACTGCTTTATGGGTTCAGGCCCAGTGGATGACGGTAAGGGGATTATACACTGAGTTCTTATAACTCACCCCCCTTTTTCTTAACCCTTGTAGGTAATGCTCAGTGATGTGGACTTGGGCCATGGATGACTCGGTGGAAGCCATACTTCAGAAATGGTGTTTTATTTTGAACTTTAGATTTTTATTTCCGTTCACTTTACTATTTTGGGTTTTTATGTTGTAATAAGGCCTCTGGAGTATTTTATTATTTGCTTTATGGTGGATATTCTTATTATTTTGCTTAAATTATTTAAAAAGGGAATTTTCTAAAAATATAAATAATGGTTTCCAAAATTGATTAATAAATAGATTTTATAGCAAACTTTTTACAAATGATTTAATTCGGATTCTCTTTCAAAATTATCTACGACATTTTCAAAAGTCACGGTTTTAAAGCTCACTACCTCGATTTTCGAATCATCAAATGATCTTTCAAAATACTTGTATTTTATCTACGTTTCCGCAACGATTTAAAAATGCTTCTGCAACTCTATTTCTAAACATCACATTTTTGTAAATTGTTTATTTCAAATATGCTTTCGCCACCAAAAAGGTTTTTTAAAGATAATTACGTTTTCAAGTAGTTAACAATTGCTTAAGTGTTTTGGGTTTTAACAAAGAGGCTGTAATTCTCAAACAAGTTTTTCCACGTGACACGCTAGATTCGGGCCTAACTTCTAGGCCGAGTTTGGGGTGTCACATTTTATGGTATTAGAGCCCGGTTGCAAAACTCTGTTGTGGTTTGGGTTCAAAAGTGTTTTCAAAGCTGATTAAGAATTTTAATTTATAAAAACATGTTCTAAAGGAAGTATGGCACCACGGGTATCCGGCACCAAGTCAAGTAAGTATGTGTTTTTATTTTATGATTATTGTGTTAGTACCGTGGTAAGAAAATTCCACAAAATAGAATACTCTAGAACTTTTAGTTTTAGGAGTGAAACTATAGAGATTGAGACTTTAGGATGCGACAAGTGAAAACAACTTTACTTCCTATACTCCATAAAACACTGTTTAATAAACACTGAAATAGTATACTGATTCATAAAACTCGTAATAAGATTAAGTCGACATTAGTGAACATGAACGCTAAAAGACGTGGATGCGGTAGACGTGGACGTGGTAGAGGCCGAGGTGCTAGCGCTAGATCTTCAGCATCGGGGCATGTTTCCGAATGGGAGGCGCTGGCATCGCCAGTGGTTGAGACGGGATCTCATGATCGAGCTGGGGTTGATGAGCTAACTCTGCTAGTTAGGAGGTATTGGAGGAGGTTAAAGGAATCGGTGAAGAACTTCGAGTTGGGCGCATGGACTGTAAGAAGAAATTGGATCGCGGTTCTTTTGGGTCGCAGTCTCGTTCCGTAAAGCGTGTTAAGGCACGTCCAAACTTTCCGGCTTGCGATTATTGCAGAAGGTGTCATCCGGGAGAATGCTGGAAGAGGTCAGGAGCATGCTTGAGATACGAGTCTAAGGAGCATACGGCTCGGGATTGTTTCATCACCATCAAGTCAGGTATGTTTTGGTTGGACATGATGATTGAATGTAAAAAAATTTAGGTATAAGTGGTAGATAACTGCTTGCTTCTGTGGTTAGGTGTTTGGTTGTGTGAAAGAGGATTCAAGATTATGTTAAAAGTACATTAGTGTTATTAAGATCAGAGTGCGCAGCGAAAGCATAGTGGTGTGGTTTGAGCGGTGCGTTTAGTAGTTGGTTGGAAATTTTGAGGACGAAATTTCTTTAAGGAGGGCAGAATTGTAACGACCCGAAATTGGGCCTAGTAGGATTGGGCCCATTGGGCCTTGAGCGTAGAAGCGTTTTAAAAATTTTTGAGAATAAGAGAACGGCATTATTTCAAGTTGGACTTATTAGGAAGGTGATTTTAAAAAGTTACGGGGTTCTATGAAGTTTCGGGTTCAAGTTGGGCTTTAGTAAAATTTTGTGTTTTAGCACTTTAAGGAGAGATAGTAAGTGGCATCAAGGCTTATGGAAATAAGAGAGCAATTTGCTTGCATAATTGAGCATATGGTAAAGAGGTTATGGCGCCACATGAAGGACTTTGAGGGAGGAGGGTCAAATCCCATCAAGTGCAAAGTTTTGACTATTTTTTTTTTGTGTTCTTTCCCTAAGTGTCGGCCAAGATGGTAAATAAGGCAAGGTGGACTTTTTATTTTTGGCAAGATGGCTAAGGAAAATAGGAAAGGATGAAGGTGAGGAAAAAAATCAAGAGAAAGGGGAAAGTAAGGGGAACATGTGGCCTTTTTCAAGGGAAGTGTTATGGAAAGTGTGGTTGGCCAATTTTTGACCATTATGGTCATGAATGTGGACGGTTTTGGGTGTAGAGGGAGGTAGCTGAATTTTCTTTGGCAATTGGTAAAAGTTTTGGTGTTGTTTTGGCCAAAAACTCCTATTTGCAACTTTTGTGTCATTTTTCTTTTCACTCCAAATTTTCTTCTCCTTCTTGTCGAATCTCCAAGCTTTGAGTGTACATATTTCTCCTTTGTTTGGTCGAATCACTCACCTTTTTGTTCATCTCCCCTTAGATAGCTGAAACAATCTAGCACTCTTCTCTCCATCCATTCTTTTCTTTTGACCTTTTCATCAACATTTTCTCTATTCTTAATTCGACATTACCTTGTGATCAAATCATCCTCTTTTCGTAGTGATTTAAGTGAGTGGCGCTACAAGGAAATTAACAATCGGTAAGTAGTAGTTCTCTCTTTGTCGATAACTTTGTTTCATTTGAGTTTTTCCTTAATAATCGAGTGTTCTTCTTTCTCTCTCGTTGGTTCTGAGTTACATTCTTTTCTGTGATATGGCCATCGTTGGACTTAGGGCTTTCAACAAGGTGAAGGAGCACAAGTGATTTGTATTAACCAAATCGTTATAAATCGACTAAATCAAGCAAGTGGGGTAAGAATGTTGTTATAAGATTTGTTTTGGTCAAAGGTGGGATAATTGCTAACGACTTTTTCGCTCACCAAATATTGTTAGGACGGGATTTTGAGAGCCAAAGGGTAGGATCAATTTTGGTGCATCGAGGAGATCACATTCGTGGTGTTGAAAGCGGTAGAAAGCACAACTCGTAATCAAGGTGTGTAATCCCGTACCCTTCCGAATATATGTTTGAAATGGTGTGTAGTCTCATACCTCTCTGAATGTTTGTATGATATGTTTTATGATTCGGTCAAAATACCGAAGAAAACCGGAAACCGGCATCCGTGACCATTCGGGCGTACGTATGTTCGTAGTAGTAACCATATTTTGCAATGAAATAGTTTGGTCAGCAGCAGTGACGTGAATTTTAAAAATCATAAAAATTAGGATAAAAGGAGTTAGAAGTTGGAAAAGATATCGAAATAAATCTTACTGTGTCTATTTTTATATGAAAGAAACAGAGAAGGAAGAAGAATTGTATATTCTGTTATATCTTTATTTTAGTGAGACTGGTTCTGATTGACTTCGTGGTTACCTATTCTGTCTTGGAAAAATCATTCAAAATTGTACAAGATGAATTAAGAGTTATAAATTATATGTATAGATTCCTTATTGATCCTATCTTCAATAGAAACAAGTGGGAGAAACATATGAAAACTGTACAGTGAGATATTTGAATTTCGGTTAAGAGAGGTCAGAATCGTTGGACAGTGAAACAAGGGAAACTTTAAGGAATAAACTGTACTAAACGGCTAAGTCATAAATTCTTGAAAAATTGTAGTAAGAATATATATGAGTCTAGTTTCAAGGAAAATTTACCTATTTAGATTTTGAGATTCCTAACTCGAGTTATAGTCAATTTAGTCGAGACGACGCCATGGGATGGACAGATTTGATTTTTATGCCCCACATTAGTAGTTAAGTCTAGGTTATGAATTACCAAAATACCCTTGGAGGGTAAATTACCGAAATATCCCTGAGTTGCGAGATTACCAAATTACCCTTAGTGGGTAAGATTACCGATTACGAAAATGCCCCTATGGGCCGAATTATGGAAATGCCCCTAAAGGGCTGATTTGATATACTGCCTTAACGGGCCGATTTGTTATATTGCCTTAATGGGCCGAATTGTTATATTGCCTAAATGGGCTGATTTGTTATATTGCCTTAACGGGCCAATTTGATATATTGCCTTAACGGGCTGATTTGATATATAGCCATAATGGGTCGATTTGATATATTGCTTAATGGGCCGATCTGATATATTGCTTAATGGGCTGATTTGATATATGGCTTAATGGGCCGATTTGATATAATGCCCTAATGGGCCGATTTTGTAAAGTGTCAATGGGCCAAATTGTTTGTAATAAATCTTTGAGTTATTAATTATCGTGGTTATATTGTAAATATTATGATTTATGGTGTATGTTGCATTTACATAAGTTGCATGGGATTGGGATATTGATGATCGGGGAAAGTGAAATTTGGTGCCTCTGCCACATATTCTGGTGGCTCTGCCACAATTTTGTCTGGTGGCTAAGCCACGTATATTCTGTTATTCTGGTGGCTTGTCCACAATTCGAATTTGATATAAATGGCTAAATGCCTATGATTGGTGTGTTGGTGAGGTGGGTTGACAAAAGATCCCCACAGGTGTGATGGATGGTACGGGTGGTGTGTAGTGGATGGATATCTAGGATGGGTTGGGATTGCATACATTCATACATTTGCTTCATTTTAAGAATTGTTATGTAAAAGGGCTTAGGCCCATGATATTGCTTTATGGGTTCAGGCCCAGTGGATGACGGTAAGGGGATTATACACTGAGTTCTTGTAACTCACCCCCTTTTTCTTAACCCTTGTAGGTAATGCTCTGATGTGGACTTGGGCCATGGATGACTCGGTGGAAGCCATACTTGAAATGGTGTTTTATTTTGAACTTTAGATTTTTATTTACATTCACTTTACTATTTTGGGTTTTTATGTTGTAATAAGGCCTCCGAGTATTTTATTATTTGCTTTATGGTGGATATTCTTATTATTTTGCTTAAATTGTTTAAAAGGAATTTTCTAAAAATATAAATAATGGTTTCCAAAATTGATTAATAAATGGATTTTATAGCAAACTTTTACAAATGATTTAATTCGATTCTCTTTTAAAATTATCTACGACATTTTCAAAAGTCACGGTTTTAAAGCTCACTACCTCGATTTTTGACTCATCCAACGATCTTTCAAAATACTTGTATTTTATCTACGTTTCAGCAACGATTTAAAAATGCTTCTGCAACTCTATTTCTAAACATCACATTTTTGTAAATTGTTTATTTCAAATATGCTTTCGCCACCAAAAAGGTTTTTAAAGATAATTACATTTTCAAGTAGTTAACAATTGCTTAAGTGTTTTGGGTTTTAACAAAGAGGCTGTAATTCTCAAACAAGTTTTTCCATGTGACACGCTAGATTCGGGCCTAACTTCTAGGCCGGGTTTGGGGTGTTACACGCAGAGGTCGCGGATGTACGCTGCTTAGAGGTTTATATGAATTAAATCCCGTCGAGCGTGTGAAAGTAAGGAGAAACAGTCATGGCCAGCCTGTTTGTAACACCCCAAACCCGGCCCAAACGTTATGACCAGATCTGGTATGCTACGGTTTTAAGGTTAAAAACTTTACTTGGAATGATTCTGAAAAACTTAGTCGTTTTTGTTGATAATCTTTAAATAGGTGGCACTGGTAGAAAATCTTTGAAATTTTATTTTTTTCCAAAACAAGTGTTATTTTAAATTATGTGTGAAAATCCCATTTTTATTTCTTTTAATCATAAGTCCTTGATCATGAATGAAAAAAACATAAACATTGACAAGTATCAACTGATAACCTAAGCGATGGAGGCCTTATTACATCAAATAAATCCATAATTTAAACTTAAAATAAAATGGAAATTTAATAAATAAAAGACTTGTTGGCCCCAAGAGTCCTCCTCGGCTCCCTTGTCCACGATCTACTGCTCATCTGAAAGGTTAGGAAAAAATAATAGGGTGAGTCACCAAGACTCAGTGTATAAATCCCTAAAACACTAACCTGAGGCCCACAAACACATTATGGGCCTTGGCCCATTCATAGAGGCAATAATCGTAATTACATGATCAACAGTAAATGATGAGTAGCCCAACCCATCCTAGAATTCCATCCTCTACACACCAGCCCGTACCAACCATCACACCTCAGGGATTTCTACAATCAACCCTCCATCCGCTACACACCATAACGACAAACAGATCGCGCCTATTCTGTTAGTCAGAATCATTAAACGTGGCATAACCATCGATCACTATGTGACCTAACATTTATATAACGTGGGATTTCTACCACCGATCACTATTGTGACCTATCATGCACTTCCCCTTCATTATCATAATCCCACCCCATACATACACACATAAAGAAAACATCATACAGGCTTTCATATATTTCGATACACATAGAGATTTCTATGATTACATACCTGGCATCCTTGCCTAACCCTTTTAGGGTTTTATTCGACTGTCTACACAGCCTATTATCTGGCTTTTAGCCCATAACATAAACATATATATACATTCATACAGATTATTTATGTGTTAGAGATCTACACACCTGATTACCATTAGAACGACACTCTCTATATCGACACTATCAGAAGTCGATACAACTGCTACTTGCCTAAGGTGTTGTTCAGAAGCCGGTCCACAACCTGGTGGCCAATCCCGTACTGCTGACACAACTCATTTCTTAAACTTAGGGATTCTCTCCTTTGCCTGATCCATATTTAATTCCATCACAAGTCCTTGTCAGAACTACTATCACAACATATGATCGTTAATCCACATCATAAAGTTAAGATCTCACATGCGATGAACGAATCTAGTGAAAATCTAGGGAAATCACCTTACCTTAAAATCCCAAAATTGGAGACTAGCGATTTCTGGCTTTTAAATCTAGATGATCAGGTTTCCTTCAAATCCCGGATTGCCGCCCAAACGCAAAAGAGAGGAAATATTAGCTTCATTCGACAGCCTTAACAACCAAGTGGCCATTCGGCCTTGTCTCTTAAAAACCGAAAGAGAGATTGAAGAGACAGGAAAATCGGCACTCACCTTAACGCAGAGAATTCGACTACCCCTTAGAGATTCTGACTTTTTGAGAAGATCAGAAGAGAAGATGATAGGAAGAAATCTAAGTAGTTTCAGCTTTTAGTTGAAGAAATCGGTAAAGAATAAGGAGTATTCGGCTATGGAGATGAGAAGAGAGTTCAGGGTTTCGTCTTTTGAAAGAAAAGATGTTGAGAAGATTGGGAGATTTCGGCTTTTGAAGGAATCAAAAGAAAAGAAATTGCAGAGGGAGACTAAGAATTTCGGCACAGAGAATGAAGAAAAGAATAGGGTTCAAATGCCGAAATTGAAGAGATACTACCCCTATTTATAGAAACTTTTGACACTTTCCTATCAAAAACCAAAAGTGCCCCCCTTTTAATCGAAACTAAGCTATTTGATCAAGGGAAATTTCGGCACCCCTTGATCATAGAAAAACCGATTTCTCCTCCCCCTCCCAGAGTCAAAATTTCGGCCACCACCTAGCCTTGTAGATAACTCCTTGATTCTCTCCTTATCCTCATCTGACTACTCATCCACAGTGCCATGGATGACACTACCTCTTCCTTCCTT
This sequence comes from Gossypium sturtianum, assembly GCA_025698515.1. Classification (NCBI taxonomy): domain Eukaryota; kingdom Viridiplantae; phylum Streptophyta; class Magnoliopsida; order Malvales; family Malvaceae; genus Gossypium; species Gossypium sturtianum. Next base: position 112,944,515 of record CM046955.1, read on the forward strand.
TATCAGCACATTATCCACCTTATTATCACATTAAATAAATTCCTAAATTTAAGCATCATTACCGAACTCCAGCTATATACAAGCTTGGTAAATGCTGGATGCTTTATGGGGTGAAGTATGTTAGTATTTATACGGGCGACACATGTAATTCGACATGTTAGAACAGATTTTAATGCAACCAGGTACAGCCCTAAAGAAGTCATAGGGCCGTTGCCCTAACGTGGCTAGAGGGAATATTAAGCTGGACGCATGGCATATCAGAAAGCTGGATTGTTGCATTTACTACTTAGGTACCGACGGTACGTTATTTGGTTACGTTTACTTTTAATTAATTAGTAATTACAGGCTACATGTCTAATATAATCAATTTAAGGTTTTAAGGTAAGGTCCTCATATTGTATTGTATATGTCTGCCTCTTCTATCACTTTTTGACGACATAATGTAAGTACCAGAGGAAGAAAGTATACACACAGAGAGTATGGATACTTTGGCCTCGTAAAGTAGTCATCGAATCTTGATTAATCTTGGACACACTGGTGTACGCTCATTATCTTGAGCATGTGCGTGAATAACATTATTGTAAGAATAGTTTCAGCTTATACTTCATTTATTAATTTACATCATATATCTATTATTAAATTTGAAGTATCATTTAGATTTAATGCTTTTGGTGAGATTTAAATGCTACATTTGCTGTTTTGGGTTGAAACTATATGCAACTGTTGCTGTTTTTGGTTGGTTTTAATGCAGGAAGGGTAGGATATTGGAAAAATTGACCATTGCAAATCTGTGCAAATTAGCGGCGTTTGTGGGGAAAGCGCTGCTCAAAGTCACGACTTCTAGCGGCGTTTGTGGGAAAAGCGCCGCTAAAGTTTGCGGCGCTTTCTTTAGCGGCGTTTTTTGCGGCGCTTTTCAAAATGCCGCAAATACTATTAGTGGCGCTTATAAATGCCGCTAAAAGAAAAAAAAACGCCGCTAAAAGTATGATTTGGTGTAGTGATATTTGGTTATTTGGGTCAAGTGAAAAAATCGGAACCCAGTAAGTTAGGGCACAATTTCTCAAAATTCCAAACATAGAATATTGTCTATACTTTTTAGAAATCCTTACCTCAAGATAACAAGACGTCATATCCAATGAGTTAGGACACAACACCTCGAATTCCCGAGAATAAGCTTTTATTTGAAACTCATATGTTTTGATTTGAAATGGGTGCTCGATTACTTAGATTCACCGAGGAAAATTAGAACCCAGTAAGTTCGGGCACAATCTTCTCGAAGCTCCCAAATATGAGCATTTCGGGGAAAATTATTGCAATATTAAAACAATGTATAAATAAAAATTTGATAAAAAAACAACAATATTAAAATACAAATAAACAATTTATAAAACACAAAATGGAAATTATTTAAAGACCAAATAAGTTATACACAAAAAATCTTAAAAATAAATGGTATATAAAATAGATAGTAATATATAAAAATTTGCAATTGATAATATATGGAAAAAAAATTAAAGCAAATAATCAAACAATTTAAAATGGATGATTTATAAAACGAGTTTTTTTTTAAATAAACAACATGTGTGACATTAAAAACAAATAAAGTATATAATTAATGGAAGAAAATAAAAGAATGATAAGAATGGTTAAATGAGTGAACAATATGTAAATAAGAAAGTTGACGAATAAGTAAATGAATAAAAATAAAAAGAATAATTAATGATTAAGCAATTAAATGGATAAATAAAAAAAGTTAAAAAAAAACAGCTAAGTCAACCTAATTCTTACAATATGAGGATTCAACGAAATTCAACCACCTAAATCCAACTCAAACGAGAGCAACTCAAAAAGAAACGAAGATGAACGAATAACAAAATAAAAACAAGCCCCAGAAAATAAGAACGCAAGAGAGAGAGAGATTTGTGTGAATGCTCTCAAGAATTTTTATTGCTCAAAACTCTAGTGCTTTACAATGGAAGGAGAGGCCTCTATTTATAGTTGAGCCTCCCCAAATCCAACGGTACAGATCAATTACATCAACGGCTAAGATTAAAAGGTATCTACAAATTAAATCTCTAAGATTACAAAATCATATCTTCTAAGATTGCATATCATATCTTCTAGGATTGCATATCATATCTAAGATTTGCATATCATATCTAAGATTGCATATCCTTGAAGATTATGTTTCCATATACGTCAAGCTTGTAGATGGACCTTCAATATATATTTTCAAGTAATGGACCATTCCGATTGGGCCAAATGATATATTTTGGACTGGACTTGGGATTTTTTTATTATTTTGGGTTTATTATTTTTTTGTATGGGCCCGGGCTAAATTGGCCTATTACAGCTGCCCCTTTTTGCTCATTGTCGTGTAACGAGAATGGAGCAAAGACTATAAAAGGACCAATTTTGCCCTGGCCTTGCCGAGTCTTGACTTCTTGGTCCTCGTCTTCTCCAAATGGCTTCCAACCCAACCGCAACTTCAGTGGGTATTGGAATTTCAACTTAACTTTACTTTCTCGCAACTACTGCAACTTCGTAAGTATTGGACTATCTGTTTCATCGCTTCTTTAGGGAAATAAGTCCGACGGCTTCAATCGCTTTCATCAGAATCTCAGGAAAATAAGATTTGCCGTAAGATTTGCTTTCTTCGATCCGCTCCACTACCACTTCGAGAGGTAAGGCTAGTGTCTTTGATCTGCTTCGCTGCAATTTCAGGAAGACAAGATCTGCAATCTTTAGTTCGCTCCACGCAAACTCACGAAGGTCAGGCTAATATCTTCGACCGCTTCATCGCAACTTCGTGGAAGACAAGATCTGCGCAATTTTAGTTCGCTCCGCTGCAAACTCGTGGAGACAAGGCTGGTGTCTTCGACCGCTTCACCGCAACCTCGGAAGGCCGATCCGCTTATCTTTAGTCTACTCCATCGCAAACTCGGAAAACAAGATCTGGTGTCTTCGACCGCTTCACATGCAACCTCGTGGAAGGCAGGATCTCGCTATCTTTTAGTCCGCTTCATCAGAAACTCAAGGAGACAAGGTGATGTCTTCAATCGCTTCACTACAACTTCGTGAAGGCCAGACCGCTATTTTTAGTCTACTCCACTACAAACTCGTGGAGACAAGATCGGTGTCTTCGACCGCTTCATCGCAACCTCGTGAAGGCAAGATCTCGCTATCTTTTAGTCCGCTCCACTACAAACTCGTGGATGCGTGACTAGTGTCTTCGACCGCTTTTATCGCAACCTCAGAAGGCAAGATCTCGCTATCTTTTAGTCCGCTTCAACCGCAAACTCAGGATGCCGACTAGTATCTTCGATCTACTTCATCGCAATCTCGTGAAGATAAGATATTCTATCTTCACCGCTCCACTTCAAACTCGTGGATGCCAGTGAAGTTTTCGATCCGCTTCATCGCAAACTCGTGAAGACAAGATTCGTGAATTCACCGATGTTGCGACATCGCCCCCTGGGGACCTATCTCAAAATCGCTTTTATGTGTTTATGCTTATGCAAAATGGTTAGGATGTTATGATCTAAACAAATCAATCGCTTCCTAATCGAATGACATATGTACGAATTGAAAATGTCATGAGGACGATCCTTTTAATAATTAGGATGTCACCACTTGTTGCTCATCGTGGCTCTATCATTAACGTAGTACAATCGTCTTCCTACTCACTTAGGCCTTTGACAAAAAAACCCAAAACATTTTTGCTCAACCGATTTGCCCCACTAACTTCGTGGTCCTTTCCACTGCACTCTCGAGACATAAGGCTTATACCATTTTCAAACCATCTCACCGCGGTTCAGATTATAGGATTTGAAACTTTTCGATCCGCTCCCACCGCAATTCAAGGGTATAGGACTTGTATCTTTTTCAATTCATCCCACTGTAACTTTGGGGTATAGGATCTGTAACTTGTTCCATCTACTGATCACTCTCCAATGACCCGACCAGATGTGTATGCATGATACTCGTATGGATGCAGAATGTCATTTTTTCTTTTCGAGAATGATTCCTTCTACGCTTGGATTGTCATTGCTTATTTTCTACCGAATTTGTATCAACGATGCAATATCTTGTCTTTTGATCAACCAATGTCTTTGACAGAAAATTTGAAGAGATAAACTCACTTTGGGCTCAAATATTTCCAACCCTTAAGCTTGGTGAGTTCTAAACAATAGTCCTATTTCAGGTTCTTATACTATTTAAAAGCTTTCAGAGTGATATGCGAAACTCCTTTTATGAAAGTATTATTAGTCCATTAATCGTTATTTCAATATAAAATGCTTGAAAAAGATCACAACAATGGACGAGAAAGAAATTAATCGAGAGCATAGCTCGAAACAAATAAGTTAATCAAAGATAACCAAGGCAATAAAAGAAAATTGATTGGGGTGTATCTTGAAAAGAATAAAGTAATCAAAGATAGCCAAGTTCATAAAAGAAAATTGATTGGGGTGTATCTTGAAAACAATAAAGTAATCAAAGATAGCCAAGGCCATAAAAGAAAATTGATTGGGGTGTATCTTGAAAAGAATAAAGTAATCAAAGATAGCAAATTCAAAATGGGTAAGATAGAAGCTAGGTGCCCTAGATATCGCAGCCTGAGCTTTTCTGTACAAACTTCTTGAGGACCATTTTGAGCTCAATACGTGTTTAGAGGATCCGGAGTACTTTGTCAATGCCCCAAGACGTCGCATACTTCCTCATTGTTAATTCAGGCATAGCAAGACTACCACATGCCCTATCTTTGATCAAAATTTGAGCTACCCTTTTCAGGTTTTCGGCTCAAAACCCCTTTGGTCTCAAAGCGCCCTTTGCGGGTTTTCGCCTTGGCCTCTCCTCTTTTTTTTTTTTTGGAATTTGATCTCAAGGCGTCCTTTGCAGGTTTTCACCTTGGCCTTTCCCCTTTCAGGTATAATACTTCTTGACTGAACCTGAATTCGCCAAATTGGGCAAAGTCTTCGCCATTCGTCTTGGTCAATATCAATGCTCCTCTAGAATAGGCCCTTTTTTACAACATAAGGTCCTTCCCAGTTTGGCATCTACTTTCCTCTGAAATCCTTTTGTTTAAGAAATATCTTTTTCAACATCAAGTTCCCCTCGTGGAATTCTCTAGGACGAACCTCTTTGTCGTAAGCTTGCATCATCTGACCATGATGGATAACTTTTAACCTTTTCTTTGATTAGGTTCAATTGGAAAAAATGCTTCCATTCCATAAACCAATGGGTAAGATGTTGCCCCGGAAAAGGTCCTGGCCAATGTTCGATAATCATAGAGGATAAATGGTAACTTCTTTATGCCAATCTTTACAAGTCTCGGTCATCTTTCCTACAATCCTTATTTTGTTTTTTGTTTTTTTTTCTTTTTGGCTGCCTTTTTTGCTCTATGATATGGCGTCTGATCTTTGAATAGACTACAAACTTTTGACATTGTCCTTTTTGGCATTCTTTGTCGGCGCCTGATCTTTTTTTTTGTACTGTCGACCTTGTAAAATTGACATGTAAAGCTAATTTCTCCTTCTTAGTAAAGTAATCGACGACCATCAAGATAAATCGACGTATACTAGAAATTTTGCCGAGATTGGCCTGCCCCACATAGAGAAAGTCTGTGAAGAAATTAATGAGGCATATGAATCTTGTCTCCTTAAATACGGCATAACCGATGCCATCCCCTTCTATGTAGATTAGCAAAGATCCAAACCTCATGATTAGTCGGGCTATTGTAAAACCATTAGCATGTGTCCTTCTCGACATCTTTATGGACCTCTTTTAAGATTTCAACGCATCTGCCTCTCAAGAGAGCCTGCATGTTCTGATATGATCATGTAAAAACATCTTTGAATTCTTGAAAATAACTCAATGATGTCTCGCCTTACTCCTGTGGTGAGCTAGGCTACAATCTTCACCTCTTTTCTAGGCTCATAATATTCATTGACCCTTTGTAGAGTAGGGTCTGTTTTTCATCTTGTTCTACCATTCTTAACAAATCGTAAGATAGGTTACAATCTCTCTGTCATCTTCAAAGTCCTGAGATCCCTCTAGACACATATCTTACTCGAAAGGAGACTCTGAGTCAGTAGCAACGTTGCTCACATCGTTGATATCTGGAGACCTATTGTAGGTTCAAAGGAAGATTCCAAAGAATAAATGATTCAAAGAATGATTATTTGTATGGTCATGAATGAAGAATGAAAGAATACTTGAAAGAAAGTCCAAAGAACAAACAAAATAAAAAAACTAAGAACAATTGTTTGTACAGTATGAAATGGAAAAAATAAAAGAATATTTGCTCAAAAAGATGCATTTTATTGAAATAAAAATTCCGAACACAAGCCTATTTCACAAAATGGTTCTTATTGCCTCTAGGCTTAAGGCAACAAGCGTGTTTTAAATATTACTCTAGATTAGCTCTAAAAATACAGGGATCTCTTCGACAGTCCCATTATTCAAAATACTCCCAAGTATGCAAGGGCTTGGAAACTTCATTTTCCGCTTCCCTCTTCGCTTTTGACTTCTTCAAGGAGTCGTAACTTTCTTGTCTCCTCATTCAATTATCGCATTTACTGCCTCATCAAAGTGATCAGGTTCTGATGAAACGTCGAACTTCACAATTCCCATTTTAATGAACCTTTCGACCAACTTTTTAAACGTAGTACAGTTTTCAATTAAGTGACCCGTTATTCCCGCGTGGTACTCACATTGGGCATTCTTATTATACCATTTTGGGAACGGAGGTTGCACGGGTTCCGAGTAGAACAGAGACATCACATGCGCATCAAACAAATTCTGATACAGCTCCTTGTATGTCATCGAGATGGGTGTGAACTGGAGCCTTCTCGCATTTGGCCTCAAGTTAGATTCCTCGCTTTGAAGAGCCTTGATAGCTAGTGGTTACAAATTTCTACTGCCTACTTGTGATCGATTTGGGATGCATGCTCAGGATACTCACTTCATTTTCCTTGTTTCTCGGGGCTGATCTTTTGGCGCTTTCTCCCGTGTCTATCCTCCCACTCCTTACCGCATTTTCAATCATCTCACCGAACATTACTATATCTGAAAAGCTTATGGTGGCACTTCCAAACATATGGTTAATGAATGGGGCTTTTAGAGTATTGATGAAAAGCATCATGGTTTCCTTTTCTAAAAGCGGCGGCTGAACTTGTATGGCAACTTCCCTCCATCTTTGCATGATATCGCTCAAGCTTTCATTTGATTTCTTCTCCATGTTTTGCAAGGTGATTCTGTCAGGCGTCATGTCTGTCACATGATTGTATTGTTTCATAAATGCTTGTGCTAGGTCTCTCCAAGAATTAATCCTAGCACGGCTCAATTGGTTGTACCACCTGGACGCTTCCCCCACCAAGCTATCTTGGAAACAATGGATCAACAATTGATCGTTATTAACATACCCAGTCATCTGTCTACAGAACATAGTAATATGGATCAACAGTCTTTAGCATCAATTCCATGGTGATTATCAGCGTTTTCCAATGCCTTGAACTTTTCTTCTAACCATCTACAACGGTCCTCTAACTGCCTTGGTAATTCAATTCTCGTCCCTCCCCTCTCCGCTATATCTAAATCCGGGATAACAGGATTAGCAGGGTTATCTCCTGGGTTAGATCCTGAACCAACTTGGAAATTCATGGGCACCCCAGTATCAGCTTGACCTTGTTGAGGCCTAATTGCATATCATATCTTCTAGGATTGCATATCATATCTTCTAGGATTGCATATCATTTCTAAGATTTGCATATCATATCTAAGATTGCATATCCTTGAAGATTATGTTTCCATATACGTCAAGCTTGTAGATGGACCTTCAATCTTTTCAAGTAATGGGCCATTCCGATTGGGCCAAATGATATATTTTGGACTGGACTTGGGCTTTGTTTTATTATTTTGGGTTTATTATTTTTTTGTTTGGGCCCGGGCTAAATTGGCCTATTACAATTATTTGATACTATACACATTTATTTTCCACAAATTTTATTTAAAAATTTAAAATTTACTAGTATTATTTTTTCTTTTACATCAGGCTTTTAATTTTATAAATAATTTATTTAATTAATTGTAGAAATTAATTATTATAAAAATATCTTAAATTAAATTTTATTATATAATAATTTATAATTAAATATACATTTAAAATTCATTCAAAAATAAAAATGTCTCTTTAAAAATTGAAAAAGTATTATGAATGCTATTAAGTGGATATTCATTATATCAACCTTTCACCTTTTATCTCCTTTTAACCACTTTTCTAATCTATTTATGTATTAGAAAATAAGAAGTCTAATCTCCCTATATATATATATATATGGGAATATACTACTTGTAATAAGGATGAAAAAGTAGAGAAAGACAATAGAAATCCCTCTTTATTCTCATATGTTATTCACATGTTATTTGCATTATTGTTATTTTATAACATGTTATCAGCACGAGCTTGCTCAATAGTATTCAATATTCTGTTGGAGAACAAATAATCTAGACATATAACGTCCTTGTTGAAGCATCACTCCTAAGGTATGTGATTTCTATGCGTGCTTGAAAGTTTTTGAGATTTTAATTTTGTAATAAAAAATTAAAAATGATGCTCATTTTTTCCGTATTTAAGTATGAATTTATGTTTTATATATTTCATGGTATGCTTGTTTATGATCTAAGACTTTGAATAAGATTGAAGTATCAACAACTTGAATATTTTTGCTTAAATATGCATATCTTTCATAACATATGTCATTGATATGATTAAAAAATAGTAGTTACTTTTTAAAAAAAATTATTTTATTTGGTGACCATTGCCAAATGTACTACGTTGTGTATTAGATTATTTCTAATAGAGCCATACATGATTTTTGAGTATAAACGAATTTGACTTTTTATATAGACAAAGCAAAAAACCATTGTTTTTGTCTAACATCATCTACATGATAGATTAAAACTGGAATATCTAATTGTGAAAAATCCTCTTGACTCTTGAATTGCGTAATAGTTTGAAAGAGTGATTTGACCATTAGAAAACGATAATACTCCCTAAAGCTTGTTATGATTGAAATATCTTATGTGCTCCTACAATAGCAATATTGTGAAAATGGCTTTAAAAAGTATTTTGAAACGATATCATGCCTTCTAGTGAAAAAAGTTTTATTCCTTAAAGAGAATGTAACAATACATAAGAATTATGAAAATTTAAAATATAGAGATTTTGGTTGTCACTATAATTGAGGATGTGGTTGGAGACGTACTTATAATTGTTATCATGGTGGTCGTTTATTTTTAAACAGTAACAACCTACCCGGCGTAGACCATATTGATATATTGTTTGGTGTATAGTTGATTAAGCCAATGGTAGAAAAGGGATAGACTGGTGATTTGACTGTTAAATGCTTAAGTGGCATATTGTATGGATTCAACAGTATGCCCAAATGAGGAACACCTCGTTGGAATTCACCATTTGATGTGAAACACCCCAAACTCGGCCCACGAGCCCAGACCAGATCTGGTATGTTCCTCGAGTTGAACGTTTTAATTTCATGTTTATTACTTAGAAAATTTGGGGTGGTTTTATAAAAATACCGAGTTGTTTTGGGGTTAATCTTTAATTCGAAAATCATTTGTGTAGGTGTCTAAACATTTAAATTTTTTTTTTTAGTAAACCATTTAACCTTGATTTAACATTAATCGAATTGTAATAAAATCAAATAAAAATGCATGCATAAACAGTTTCATACTAGTGGCCTTATTACATCAAAGCAAACCCAAAATAAATTCGAAATACTAGAAACAATAAACAGTCCAAAATAAAATAAATTTTGTGCTGAGCATGGCCACCACTGTGCTCCCGCCAACCCGGTCCATCACTGAGTGTCACCTAAAAAATATTCCCCAACGGGGTGAGTCAAACAGACTCAATGTGTACAGCCAACACTAAATCCCAATAATTAGGCATATCAGTTCATACATGTGCATATAATCAAATAATAAAATGATGCAAACCCGAACCCAAACCTAGATGCCATTCGCTACACATCACCCGTACCAACCTGCACACTGTGGGGACTACTAAGTCAATCCGCTACACATCATCGAAGGCAGTCGCTACAGTCGACGTGCTCATCGCCCTTATAAATTTGTGGCATAGCCACCAGATAATATATTTTTGTGTCATGAGACACCACATTCAGATAACGTGACCGAAGTCACCACATTCAGATATTGGGGTATATAACCACCAATCACTTCCCCTTTCATATTCACCCATATGCCCCATGTCATACAAACATGCATTATCATGCCAAGTTCTTTACTCAAATTCTTATAATTTCACATAGGTGCCATAACAGATATTTATCATATTCTACTCATAGTAGGAGTAGGAAAACGTACCTGAGTACTTTGTACCATTGCATGGTACCTTAGCCACATTCACATTATTATAACACATGTATTAAATTAAAGCCGTGATCTATTAAGATTTAGTGTGGGGTACACACCTGATTTACTTAACGAGTTCACTTCAAATCCCGAAAACCCGATCTAAAGCTTCAGATCTTAGTTCCTACATTCGGCCAACATCTTAATATTTAAACAAAAGCCTATTCAGCTATAGAATCAAATCCCGAAGGATTAACGAAACCAATTCCTCACATTGCTGCCGATTTGAATATTAATCAAATCCCGGAACTTGTAGTCTTTCCTCCTTGCATTCAATCACTTGACTAGGTTAGTTTTCGGCTTTTTAATAAAATAAGGAATAGATCTAGGTTGCTAAATAGGCCTTGGCCGAATGTACATATGTACTCACCTTGCGATTCTAAAATCCCGAAAGATTTCTCCCTTGTTAGTCGACAACAATAGAGAATCCCGAAACCTCCTTTATTATTCGGCCAAGAGACAACAAGAGGATTAATTCTAAATTTCGGCTAAAAGAGATTGAACATCAAAATCCATTGCTCTTACCTTAATACCACAAATGACGGCACCTTTGCTTAAAACCACAACAATTCGGCTTTTGAGGCTTAAGAGAAACTGGCTTCACTAGGGTAGAGGAGCAATCGGTTATGGCCACAAAATGAAGGGTTCGACACTTGAAAGATTTGTGAACAGAAAAAGTAAATGATGGGATGTGGTGCGATTTATCTTGATGAAAAGGAGATTCGGCTTGAACACAAGAAACAAAAGATGGAAGGTTTGAGGGTTGCGGCAATGGTGATCCTTGGGGAGGGGTTTGGCTAGAACAGATTAGAAGAAGGAGAAGAGAAAGAGTGATAGTTTTGGAGAGAAAAGAGTAATCGAAAGAGGCCAAAGTGTTTATGAAATTCGGCTATCCTACCCCTTACTATCTTAGCCGAAAATCACCTCAAAAGAATCCCTTGGCCTAGCCACACACATCCCCTTATCACTTCCACATTTTTCTCCTTTATCACCTTGTTTAAAATTAATAAAAACAATCCATCATTTATCCACCATTTATCTCTTAAAAATAAAAGGATTTAAGCTCCTAAAATATAGCCTAAATGCCGTCCATTGCTGCTTATCTCTGCTGCAAAATAAAACTTTTATTTTGCTCCCTTGTAGCTCGAACCTTGGCCCCGCACACATGCTTGTGGCGTTATTTACCTAGGCTTTAAGTGGCACCTCCAAGCCACTTAAACAAGCACATTTTTGTGTCATATTTCCCCTACATTTTCTCTTAAGGCCTTATCAAGCTTAGCTCCCCTTTTAGACTTAAATTCTAATAATTTCTAAGGCATTTAGCTACATACTAAGGTTCACGAAATTCATAGAACACATTCAAACACACATAAGCATGCTACTTCACCTAATTAAGCAAAAATGCATAGGCCATAATTCCGGATATTACAGTTCTATTTCTTAAAATAATTTTAGTCCTCGAAATTACCTGGCTAAAACAAGTGAGGGTATTGCTGTCGCATTGCTTCTTCTGGCTCCCACGAAGTTTCTTTCGTTCCGTGATTACGCCATAACACTTTGACCAAAGGAACTGACTTCCTTCGTAGCACTTTCACATCTCGTTCCAAGATTTGAATCGGCTCTTCCTCATAGGACAAATCTGGCCTTAATTCCACCTCTTCAACCGGAACTACATGAGATGGATCCGAACGATAACGACGTAACATGGATACATGGAATACGTCGTGCATCTGTTTCAACTCCGGTGGCAACTCTAACTGGTATGCCACTGGTCCAACTCGCTTCAATACTTGATAGGGCCCTATAAACCTTGGACCTAACTTCCCTTTCCGACCAAATCTCATCACCTTCTTCCAAGGCGACACTTTAAGAAACACTTGATCTCCCACATCAAATTCTATTTCTTTCCTCTTAAGATCTGCGTACGACTTCTGCCTATCAGATGCTTCCTTCAATCGTGCCCGAATTACCTCAACCTTTTCTTCAGATTCTGCCACAACCTCTGGACCCAAAACTCGTCGTTCCCCTAATTCTATCCAACACGTAAGTGTGCGACACTTCCGTCCATACAATGCTTCATACGGTGCCATCCGAATACTGGCTTGATAGCTGTTGTTGTATGCAAATTCTGCTAACGGCAAATATTCTTCCCAACTTCCTCTGAAGTCTATCACACAGCCCCTCAACATATCCTCTAACACTTGGATTACTCGTTCAGATTGCCCGTCCGACTGTGGATGAAAAGCCGTAGTGAAATCCAATTTAGTGCCCAAAGCCTGATGTAGAGCCTTCCAAAATCGAGACGTAAACCTTGGATCCCTATCTGAAATAATTGAAACCGGCACTCCATGCAACCTTACAATCTCTTGCCACATATAACTTTGCCAACTTCTACAAAGAATAATCAACTCATCGGGATGAAATGCGCGCGGACTTTGTCAATCGGTCCACTATCACCCATACCGAGTCCTTCTTAGTAGGTGTAAGGGGAAACCCACTAACGAAGTCCATGGTGATTCTCTCCCACTTCCACTGCGGAATCTTGATTGGCTGAAGCAATCCTGATGGAACTTGGTGTTCAACCTTAACTTGTCGACACGTCAAGCACTTCCCTACAAATTCTGGTAACTTCCTCTTAAGACCGTGCCACCAAAACTGTTCCCTTAGATCTCTATACAACTTAGTACCTCCGGGATGCATAGCATAGGGGCTACCATGCGATTCTGAAGAATTCTCTCGCCTTAAGTCCTCATTCTTGGCATAGATACAGACCTTGCCCTTGAAACATAATACTCCTCGTCATTAATACCGTAATCTTCCAACTCTCCACTGCACTTGCCCGTAGCTTAGCACTTAGGTCCTCATCCATTAACTGACTTTCCTTTACCTCATTCAGCCATGACGACTTAACTTGCAACTCTGCCAGCAGACTTCCATCGTCATACAAGCTCAGATGTGCAAACATTGCCCTCAGATCCGACACCACTTTCCGACTTAAGGCATCTGCCACTACATTTGCCTTGCCCGGATGATACTCTATGGAACAATCATAATCCTTCAGTAATTCCACCCACCTTCGTTGTCTCAAGTTCAACTCCTTCTGAGTCAGCAGATACTTAAGGCTCTTGTGGTTCGTGTAGATCACTGACTTTTCTCCATAAAGGTAGTGCCTCCACACATTAAGAGCAAAGACCACTGCCGCCAGTTCCAAGTCATGCGTCGGGTAGTTAACCTCGTGAGGCCTTAGTTGTCGAGACGCATAAGCTACAACCTTCCCATCTTGCATCAGTATGCAACCCAAGCCTGTATGGGAAGCGTCGCAATACACCACGAAATCCTTTCCTGCCTCAGGCTAAATCAACACTGGAGCTTCCGTCAACACCTTCTTAAGCTTCTCAAAGCTCTCCTGTTGCTTATCCGTCCAAACGAAAGGTACTTCCTTTCTCAACAACTTTGTCAACAGTGCGGCTATTGAAGAAAATCCTTCCACAAACCTTCTGTAGTAGCCTGCCAATCCCAAGAAACTTGAATCTCAACCACGACTTAGGTGGTTTCCAATCCAAAGATCGCTCGATCTTCCTAGGATCCACCCTTATCCCTTCTGCAGACACTACATGCCCTAAGAATGCAACCTCCTTAAGCCAAAACTCGCACTTGCTGAATTTGGCATATAGCTTCTTCTCCCTTAACACTTGCAACACTTTTCGGAGATGCTCGTCATGTTCTTCCTCAGACTTGGAGTATACTAGGATATCGTCGATGAACACAACGACGAAGCGATCCAAGTAGGGTTGAAAAACTCGGTTCATCATATCCATGAACGTGGCTGGGGTGTTCGTCAACCCAAACGGCATTACTACGAACTCATAGTGTCCGTATCTTGTTCGAAAGGCTGTCTTATGAATATCTGCTTCCTTCACCTTAAGCTGATGATATGCAGACCTTAAATCTATCTTCGAGAATACTACTGCCCCCTTAAGCTGATCGAACAAGTCGTCTATCCTTGGCAAAGGGTACTTGTTCTTGATGGTCAGCTTATTCAACTGCCGATAATCTATGCACATACGCATAGTTCCGTCCTTTTTCTTCACAAACAAGACTGGTGCTCCCCACGGAGACACACTGGGCCGAATGAACCCACGATCAAGCAACTCTTGGATTTGAGCCTTGAGCTCAACCAACTCCTTCAGTGCCATTCTATACGGAGCGATAGATATCCTGGCGCTCGTTGCAGCAAACAAATCAATTCCAAACTCCACCTCCCCGTAGGGGTATTCCATGTAACTCCTCCGGAAAGACATCCACAAACTCCTTTACTGTTCTAACTCCACTAACTCCCCCTTCTTTGGCGTCCAACGCCCTAACAAAAGTCAGAAATGCCTTGCACCCTTTCTGAACCATTTTATCAGCCTTTAAGGCAGAGACTACGTTAGACAAGTAGTTTCTTCTTTCTCCTATCATAATTATCACCTCATCCTCCGGCGTCTTTAACTCCATTCGTTTAGATGCACAATCTAATATAGCTCGGTGTTCTACTAGCCAGTCCATGCCAAGTATGAGATCGAATTCTCTGAAGGGAAGTTCCATTAAGTCGGCAGGGAAAATTACTCCTTGAATCTCTAGAGGTACACTCCGAAAGATCTTATTCACCACTACAGTTTGACCTAGTGGGCTCACTATAGTCATCTCCTTACTCGAAAGTTCAGAGTCCATGCCTAGTGTTTCAACTACACTACTAGCAACATAAGAATGGGTCAAGCCCACATCAATCAAAGTAAAATAAGGCTTGCCAGATAAGGAACGCATCGCTTATGACGTCAGTGCGTCTCCGTCCCTCTCCTTCGACGAACCGCATACACTAGACCCTACTGTCTTGCCTCTCAGATACCAACACCTCTCGCTGCGGTGTTCCACGCCCTCTTCCAAGACCGTTACCTCGCCATTCGGACCACGACCTCGGCCGAGGTCGCTGGTCCACCTCTACCACTGATTAACATTCCCGCTCGTTGGTCGGCCCCGTCTATTTTTATCCAGGCAGTCTTTAATCATGTGGTCCTTAGACCCACACTTAAAACATCCTCCGTTTTCTTCCAACACTCTCCTAAGTGCTTTTTCCCACACTCATCACAAGTACGACATCGCCTCTAGTAGCAACTTGTCGACCTCATGCCCATCAACTCTAGGCCTCTTTTGAGTATTTCGCACGACCTGCAGACGATCCGAATCCTCTCTTTTGCCTATTCCGATCAGAGTTCTGCCTTAAAGAGTCCTTAACTCCTTCGGCCACTTTAGCCTTCTCCACCAGCACAGTAAATTCCCGCTCCTGCTGCGGAGCTATCAACAACCTTAGGTCATCCCTAAGCCCGTCCTCAAATCGGACACACCGTTCATGCTCCGTAGCCACTATCCCTCGAGCATACCGACTCAGCCTTAAGAATTCAAACCTCGTACTCCGCCACGGATTTGTTCCCTTGAACCAGCCCCAAAAATGCTTTCCTCTGCGCATCAACATAATGAGTACCAACAAACTTCTTCTGATACGCCGTCTTGACATACTTCCAAGTAAGATCCTCCACTATGGCACCATCCCGAACTGTGTGCCATCATTGATAGGCTTCATCGCGGAGTAATGCTACCATCCCTTTTAGTTTCTCCTCAGGGGTCAGATCCAACTCATCCATAATTCGTTCGGTTGCCTCCAACCAATACTTAGCTGTACTGGGTGCCACACCAGATACACCACGGAACACCTCAGCCCCATTGGCTCGGAGTCGCTTGGGTACAGATTTTTGAGCTCCCATATTTCCTCCTACTCCAGCCACCATTTCAAGAACTCGCAGCATTGCTCGCACATCGCATCATCCCCGCGTCGATCTTGCCGCTCAACGCCAGCAATCGGTGGTGGTGGTACTGGTACCTCATTTTCGGACCCTTGTGCGGACCTAACGGGTTCCAATACGGTCGACCGCCTCTACCACGCCCTCACACATTACGACCACGCCCCCTAGAACTCATGTCTACGATCGCGCTTTAATCGATTAAGAAATTTTTATGCATTAGTATTTTGTTTCACCGATTATCCATGAAGAAATTTTATGAAAGAAGTTTAGAAGTAGTTCTTTCGATCGATCAAAGTTTCAAGTCTTCTATCCTAATTTAAAGGAGCACATTCATTCAACACACATTCATCATTCAAACATTTTCGTCCTATTCCTATCCCAGGGGTATTTTCGTCATTGCACCTACAGGGGTATTTTGGTAATAAATCGAGGTTAATTTAAAAATTTGTAAATCAGGGGTAATTTCGTAAATTTTCCAATTTAGGGTTCCTTGGTGATTTTATGAAATAAGGGTATTTCGGTAAATTTTTTTTCAAACTAGGGTGGCTGGTCCCTTTCAAGTTTTAATTATAGGGTTTAGCCCATCAACGAGTCCTCATAACTAGGGTGAATAGTCACCACACACCATGTAGGATTCTAGCGAAGAGGAGGTGAGTCGCTAGGATCGCTTAAATACCAAGCTCTCCCGAATCCACTCCTAGGCATGCGTCGCTATTGCCACACCCTAACTCGACTAAGGTGAATAGTCACTACGCACTGTAGGATTCCAACGAAGAGGAGGTGAGTCACTAGGACCGCTTAAATACCAAGCTCTTAGGATCCAATCTTAGACATGCGCATTTGACGGTTACCACACCCTAGTCTTGTGGCTCGTTAACGGGTTTGTTTAGTGAAATTAAGTCTTATGAAAATTTTAGAAGTGGTTTAAACTAAGCCTATAGTCCATCAGAGTCTATTTAAACTAGTCTACGTCCCATAAAGCCCATAAAGCCCACATGTATAACACACAATGGTTTAGGGTACTTACCAGTGGACTTGGGCCTGAGACGCAGTGCCATCGCCGAGCTAATGAGACTGTTATCCTTTAAAAAGCCCATTTTTAGAAAACATTTTGGAGCCCAAAAACCCCAGAGCCGAGTTTTGAATCGGGCTCTGATACCAAACTGAAACACCCCAAACCCGGCCCACGAGCCCAGACCGAATCTGGTATGTTCCTCAAGTTGAACGTTTTAATTTCATGTTTATTACTTGGAAAATTTGGGGTGGTTTTATAAAAATACCGAGTTGTTTTGGGGTTAATCTTTAATTCGAAAATCATTTGTGTAGGTGTCTAAACATTTAAAATTTATTTTTTTTAGTAAACCATTTAACCTTGATTTAACCTTAATCGAATTGTAATAAAATCAAATAAAAATGCATGCATAAATAGTTTCATACTAGTGGCCTTATTACATCAAAGCAAACCCAAAATAAATTCTAAATACTAGAAACAATAAGCAGTCCAAAATAAAATAAATTCTGTGCTGAGCATGGCCACCACTATCCTCCCGTCGACCCGGTCCATCACTGAGTGTCACCTGAAAAATATTCCCCAACGGGGTGAGTCAAACAGACTCAATGTGTACAGCCAACACTAAATCCCAATAATTAGGCATATCAGTTCATACATGTGCATATAATCAAATAATAAAATGATGCAAACCCGAACCCAAACCTAGATGCCATCCGCTACACATCACCCGTACCAACCTGCATATCGTGGGGACTACTAAGTCAACCCTCCATCCGCTACACATCATCGAAGGCAGTCGCTGCAGTCGACGTGCTCATCGCCCTTATAAATTTGTGGCATAGCCACCAGATAATATATTTTTGTGTCATGAGACACCACATTCGAATAACGTGGACCCGGTCACCACATTCGATATTGGGGTATATAACCACCAATAACTTCCCTTTCATATTCACCCATATGCCCCATGTCATACAAACATGCATTATCATGCCAAGTTCTTTACTCAAATTCTTATAATTTCACATAGGTGCCATAACAGATATTTATCATATTCTACTCATAGTAGGAGTAGGAAAACGTACCTGAGTACTTTGTACCATTGCATGGTACCTTAGCCACATTCACATTATTATAACATATGTATTAAATTAAAGCCGTGATCTATTAAGATTTAGTATGGGGTACACACCTGATTTACTTAACGAGTTCACTTCAAATCCCGAAAACCCGATCTAATGCTTCAGATCTTAGTTCCTACATTCGGCCAACATCTTAATATTTAAACAAAAGCCTATTCGGCTATAGAATCAAATCCCGAAGGATTAACGAAACCAATTCCTTACCTTGTTGCCGATTTGAATATTAATCAAATCCCAAAACTTGTAGTCTTTCCTCCTTGCATTCAATCACTTGACTAGGTTAGTTTTCGGCTTTTTAATAAAATAAGGAATAGATCTAGGTTGCTAAATAGGCCTTGGCCGAATGTACATATGTACTCACCTTGCGATTCTAAAATCTCGAAAGATTTCTCCCTTGTTAGTCGACAATAGCAGAATCCCGAAACCTCCTTTATTATTCGGCCAAGAGACAACAAGAGGATTAATTCCTAAATTTCAGCTAAAAGAGATTGAACATCAAAATCCATTTCTCTTACCTTAATACCACAGTCGACGGCACCTTTGCTTAAAACCACAACAATTCAGCTTTTGAGGCTTACGAGAAATCGGCTTCACTAGGGTAGAGGAGCAATTAGTTATGGCCACAAAATGAAAGGTTCGGCACTTGAAAGATTTGTGAACAGAAAAAGTAAATGATGGGATGTGGTGCGATTTATCTTGATGAAAAAGGAGATTCGGCTTGAACACAAGAAACAAAAGATGGAAGGTTTGAGGGGTTATGCAATGGTGATCCTTGGGGAGGGGGTTTGGCTAGAAACAGATTAGAAGAAGGAGAAGAGAAAGAGTGATAGTTTTGGAGAGAAAAGAGTAATCGAAAGAGGCCAAAGTGTTTATGAAATTCGGCTATCCTACCCCCTTACTATCTTAGCCGAAAATCACCTCAAAAGAATCCCTTGGCTGGCCACACACATCCCCTTATCAGCTTCCACATTTTTCTCCTTTATCACCTTGTTTAAAATTAATAAAAATAATCCATCATTTATCCACCATTTATCTCTTAAAAATAAAAGGATTTAAGCTCCTAAAATATAGCCTAAATGCCGTCCATTGCTGCTTATCTCTGCTGCAAAATAAAACTTTTATTTTGCTCCCCTTGTAGCTCGAACCTTGGCCCTGCACACATGCTTGTGGTGTTACTTACCTAGGCTTTAAGTGGCACCTCCAAGCCACTTAAACAAGCCCATTTTTGTGTCATATTTCCCCTACATTTTCTCTTAAGGCCTTATCAAGCTTAGCTCCCCTTTTAGACTTAAATTCTAATAATTTCTAAGGCATTTAGCTACATACTAAGGTTCACGAAATTCATAGAACACATTCAAACACACATAAGCATGCTACTTCACCTAATTAAGAAAAAATGCATAGGCCATAATTCCCGGATATTACATGATGAACTCTAGGGTTTGGCAGAAATTTTTCTGGGATGATCTGCCAACCCCAAATACTTTGGGAAAACTTTTTAGTTCGCGGATCAATAGACTCACTTTCCGTGTTTTAGTGTGAAAATGATGGCTCGGTGAGTATTGTTAGAATTTAGTTGAGGCCAAATGGAATTGAACTAGATTACTGGAGATGACAGCTTGATGTGTTTAGGTAGTTGAATGACTTGTTTAGTTAGCTTGTTTTAGTGTGCAAGCAATGTTTCACAACTTACTAGGTTGATTAATGGTAATAGCTATGTTTGGTAGAAAAGATTGTCTATAAAAGTCATGATGATGGGTAGGAAAATCAGTTTCTTTTTCATTCATGCTAGCACGTTGTGAGCAAGCTCATAAGTTCTTTGTTCTTTGTTAGAGAAGGCGAGGAAGGTTTCTAGTAGCTAGTTAAGACTACAATGTCAAGTACCAGCTTACTGGTAATTTTTTGGAAAACCCTTAGGTTGTTATGGAGGTGGATTTATGTTTTTGCATTAGTGCATGTATAGATTTTTTTTGAACTAGTTTTAAAGGTAGGAGACTTCCTGATTATGGGTTGCATGCAACCGATTCATGCCTGCATGATAAATTTTAGTAGACAAATGATATGATGGTTATAATTGTTTCTTATTTGGCACAAGAAGCTAGTGAAGGTCTGAACAATTGAGACAAAAGACCAGTAGAGTAGACTCTGTTATGGAGTTTTTTGGTGAGTTCCTTTTTACTTCCTTTGAGTTATAAAACTTCTATGATATGTGGGTTGTGTACGGTAAGTTGTCTCTACTATAAATGGGTCAATGTGTTGTGTTTAGACGTGTGTGTAATAAACCAATGTTGTATGTGTGAGTATGGCCCTTGGTCGATGTAAACACACCCTCCTTGTTGCACGAGTCCAGTACCAGACAATTTGTGATATGCAAAAAATATGGAAAGGAGATTTCTTTGTGATGCCTCCTGTAGGACAGCTATTGTGACACCCTAAACCTGATCGGAACGGACCGGCCCGAATTCGAAGCATTACATTAGCCACCTAAGTGACTCTCTGGCTAACGACCACCAAAGACACACCCCGACCTTATAACACCTCAATCTTGTCTAATTATTAGTCATTTATTAATGCGAAAGCAAATTATGAGCCAATTTTAAACTTTTCCTAAGTAATTTAACCTAAGGGCATTTTCGTCATTTTACCATCTATGGTAAAACTAACCCAATTTTAGATCTAAACATTTATCAACCTTCTTTTAGTCGAAATTATGCAAGCCTAAAAATTTCAGCTTAAATTGAGTTCATTTGCTATGTCTAATTCAATTTTTACAATTAGGGACTAAATTGTAATAAATACCAACTATCAGGACCTATTCCAATTTATAAATTAAGTGTGTTTCTATTGAACTTTACCCATTACGAGACTAATCTTAAGTTACTACCAAGTTTCCTCATCATCTAAGGCTCTAATTAGACTAATAAAGTGTCAAGACTAAATCATAACTTAAACAAATTCGAATACCAATTGAAAAAGACAAAATTCAAACCCCCCAAAACCCACATGGTCGTGTCCCCTAGACCATGTGTCATTAAATGCCCATGTTCGTGTCGTGAAAAACTTGCTTGGTAGATCGTACACGCCCGTGTGGAAATCCCACACACCCGTGTGCAACCCTTCACACGCCCATGTGGATAGGCACATGACCGTGTGAAAATCACTGCACCTATTTTTGCGAAAAACTTGTTTTAAAACCCGATTTTGCATATTTTAGTGACCAATTAAACCCGATTTAAGTATGATTAATTAACATATATATACATACAGCTTCAATTGAATTTATGGACATCAATTAAGCCTTAATTAAATAGAATTAGGCAATCAATTTCATGCATAGCAAACACCGAATAAATCAAACAAGTGGCGTACCTTAGTTGCTAAAAACCACTCCGTGGAAGCTTTATATAATCAATCGTTAGTAAAAATTCCATGCTTCACACACCGTGTTATCAAGAAACAAAACACCGTAATTCATTCAATAATTAAACTCAAAAGTGCCTCAAATTAATTATAAAACCATCCAAAATAAATGTCCAAAGTCCAATTACAACCAAAATCAACTAATTCTCGGGAGTTCCACAATGCCGGATTACAGTCTCTAAAATGCGTAATAAAATCTCTACCAAGCCTAAATCTCTTGGAACTCTCTTGCTTGGCTCCTCACTCCTCAATCCCAACGATTATCTACACAAATTTAAGAGTGTGAGCTTTAAAAAGCTTAGTGAATGTTGATAAAAACGACAAGTAAATTAACATCCAATTCATGCTTAATTCACAACCAATCGATCACCAATTATCAGCCAAAATAATGTAACATGTCATTTACATTTTTCATAAGCATTTTAAATACAACAAATCATTTATTCATTTCATTCAATCATTAATTGATATAACAACAATCACACATAAATATATTGGCAATCATTACACATGGATTAATCGGGTGATCATACAACGGATAAACGAATCTCCGAACTCAAAAAAATATCAAATACAATCCACCGAGTTGAGAGGGCCGAAGCACACGCTCCCTTAGAGCACCTCAAATAACCCATTGAGTGGAGAATCATGCTCAACATTCCCTTATCTACTCCAAACAAATCAGTCCACCGAAAGCCATATGCTCACAATGTCACAAATAAAGGTGAGTACCCACAAATCCTATGGCATGCCAACTATATCCAATGGATTCACCATGCATGTTACCAATATATTC
This sequence comes from Gossypium sturtianum, assembly GCA_025698515.1. Taxonomy (NCBI): domain Eukaryota; kingdom Viridiplantae; phylum Streptophyta; class Magnoliopsida; order Malvales; family Malvaceae; genus Gossypium; species Gossypium sturtianum. The sequence goes on from CM046955.1 coordinate 112,967,180, forward strand.
AGTCAAGCATAGCATATAAATCAGTCATTAATATGCTCAACTTAATGTGACAAAATAATTATGTATAACTTGTAACATAGCCATTTAGCATCCAATGAAATCAAGCAATTCATTCATCAATTTCTCATATTCAGTTACCAATTGTAACATCAACATATCATCATAAAAAATTTATGTACACATGCTTAAAATCATGTAACACCCCAAACCCGGCCTACACGTTACGACCGGGTCTGGTATGTCACATGGAAAGATTGGTTAAAGAAACTTGGCAATTTAAAAAAAAACTTTTTGCGTTATGTCTTTGTTTTGAAAGTCGTTCCGTTTTGAGGTTTTCTTACAAACTTTAAGTAATAATACTAATGTAGAAAGACTGGTTTTGTGTTACTGAAAAACAAAACTAGAAGATTTCAGAAACGTGACATTTAGAAACAGTTTGTGTAATTCTAAAAGAATCCCAAGTTAATAAATTATTTGTTCGTTGTCCGTTCCCTAATATTTTGGGAAAAGTTTGTTTATATGTTTAGGAAAACTCCATGTTTAACATTTCATAATATATATAATAATCGCATCAAAATCCAAAACCAAATTGAAGTCCCGGAGGCTTTATTACATAAATACTCCCAAATTAAAAGTAAGTTTAAATAAAGGAAACAAAATTTACGAAAGTAGTAATGCATGGCCACCATAGAGTCCTCCTCGGCTCCATATCCTCGAACTAGGGAGTACCTGCAAAATTAAGCAGAGGGGTGGGTCACCAAGACTCAGTGTGTAATTCCCCTTACGAACGCAATCTGGGCCTAAGCCCACAGAAGCACATTGGGCCTTAGCCCTCACAACATGGCATATTAACAGGTGTATGCAATGCAGCCCAGCCCAACCTAGTATTCCATCCTCTACATCACCTGAACCAGCTAGAACACCTGTGGCACCAAGCCACTATGGTACCAAACCACTGTGAACAGAGTCACTGATATATGTATATATATATGGTACCAAACCACTGAATTACACTTCCCCTTTCAATCAACATCATATCCCAACGCCCATGCAACATATTATCATATTATAATGAATGCAATCATATTTCCAATGTACACAGATAATCAAATCATACATATATTTAGGCTACGTTATTCAAAAGGCTGAATCATAGAGGTACTTACCTGGTGTCTCCAACCTTACCCACAAGGGTATCTCAACTGTCGATACAGTCGTTTCGGCTTTCAGCCAATATAGTTATTAATGCAAAATAATAAAAGAAGGTGTGAGCATTACACACCTGATTATGCGAAGAACTAAACACTCTATATCGTCGGCACTCTCACTAGCGGGAACAACAGCGATTTGCCTATCCCAAACAGATGTCGGCTTTCTACCACAACCTGGCAAAAAATCACGAACCGTCGACACCGCACGATGTTTGAATGATGGATTAGAGACTACAAGTACACTCCCCTCAGGCTCCTTAACCGCACACTCCTTAGATCGGCTAGCACTCATATCCGTGATAAGAGTCTTGATCAGTACTTAGAGAAAAACGTTGGTTGTCTAACAAAGAAATTGGGTTAAGGCAACGAAAGGGAAAAGGGAATAGACCAATCGAAATCAAGAGAACCTCCTTACCTTGGTCAGAGAATAAACTGAACATAGATAGACTTGGCTATAGGTTCTAATCCGATGCGAACATGCCACGCTTGCACAAATAGACACTGATTGAAGAGAAGACTTTAGGCAACCAAAGGGATGCTTCCAGATGTTCGGCTTATAACAAAAAGATGCGAGACATAGTTTTAGTTTGACACAAGGAGTGATTCGGTCTTGAAAAAAAAAGAAGAGAAGAGAGAAGAACGAAGTAGGACGAAATTCAGCTATGAGAGAAAAACTAGTCAAGAACCAAAAGGGGTAGCGGTTTCGGTTTAATGGAGAAAGTAGAGAAGCAAAGGGGAGGGATGGAGGTTCGGCTAGTGAAGAAGGAAATAGAGGAGTAAGGAGAGAAAAGAAAAAGAAGTCGGAGAAGGGTGGAAGAAAGTGGTTCGGCCAAGAAAAAGAGAAAAATAGAAGTGCAAAGAAGAAAAGAAAGGAAATAGGAGAAGAGTTGCAATTTGGCTATCACGCAAATGAAGAGAAGGGATGGAGAGAAAATTGAGAGATTCGGCACAAGCTCTAAGTGAGTAACAATCCAAAATGCCTTAAGCACCCCAAAACGTCACAAAGAAAAGCTAAAAAGAGCTATAAAATTCGGCACAACACTCTAATGGCTCGATTTTGCTATCACCCACCACAAATACCGAAATTCCTAGCCAACTACACCACATATCCAAAATTCTCCCCCCAACTCTCCAACATTCGGCCAACTCTCACTCCCCCTCTCAAATCCCTTGATTTGCTCCTTGTTTCACTCTCCATCCACCAATTTGAATTGATTCACCAATTCAAACTCCTCAAGCCCCTCTCCTCCACCCATTTCAAACTGGTTGACTCATTCAACAACCACCCCTCAGAGTCCAAGTCGAACACCACTTCTTCCCCTCATTGAGCACAAAAATTAAAGCTCCACAATGCAGCAGTGGGATTCGAGCCAGTGACGCCACAACCTCCTTGCCACACGCCCAACTTGTGTCATCAAACACAAATAAATATTCTTAAAGCCTGCTTCCCCTAGCTCTCCCCCTAAAGTACCCTAAAGAGAAAAATTTACCAAAGCTCTGGCTCGAACCCGAGCCTTCCCTAGACCCCCAAACACACCAAAACAGCAAGCATAACTAGCCAAACACATGAAGTAGCACAAAATGCAGAACCCCTAACTCTAGGATGTTACAGTTCTACTCCCCTTAAAGAAATTTCGGCCTCAAAATTTACCTGATCAAAAGAGGTGAGGGTATTGCTGTCGCACCACATCCTCTGGCTCCCACGTAGCTTCCTCTGAACCGTGATTACGCCATAACACCTTAACCAACAGAACCGACTTTCTTCTCAACACCTTGACATCTCGATCTAAGATCTGCACTGGTTTTTCTTCAAAAGATAGGTCAAGTCTCACCTCAATTTCTTCCACCGGCACAATGTGAGATGGATCCGAATGATAACGCCTTAACATAGAAACATGGAATACATCATGTATCCGATTCAACTCCAGAGGTAACTCAAGCGGATAAGCCACTGGTCCCACGCGTTTCAACACTCGATACGGCCCGATGAATCTGGGGTTCAACTTGCCCTTCCGTCCAAATCTTAAAACCTACTTCCAAGGTGAAACTTTCAGAAAGACTTGATCACCCACTGAGAATTCTATTTCCTTACGCTTCGTGTCCGTGATACGATTTACGCTCGCCTTAAGCTTCCTTCAACCGAGCCCGAATCAACTTAACCTTTTCCTCCGTCTATGAGACCAATTTCGGACCCAACAACTGTCGTTCACCCAATTCTGTCCAGCAGATAGGGGTACGACACCTACGACCATACAACGTCTCGTAGGGTGCCATCTGAATACTGGATTGATAGCTATTGTTGTACGCAAATTCTGCCAACGGTAAGAAATCCTCCCAACTACCTCTGAAGTCGATTACACAACCCCTCAACATGTCTTCCAAAATCTGAATTACCCTCTCTGACTGACCATCAGTCTGTAGATGAAACGCCATGCTGAAATCCAGTCTTGTACCTAACGCCTTATGTAACGCCCTCCAGAATCGCGATGTAAACCTAGGGTCTCTGTCTGATATGATAGACACTGGTACCCCATGCAACCTCACAATCTCTGCCACATACAGCTAGGCTAACTTCTGTAGTGAGTAGTTGACATGAACTGGTATGAAGTGAGCGGACTTCGTAAACCGATCGACAATCACCCACACCGAATCTTTCCTAGAAGGTGTAAGAGGTAGCCCACTAACAAATTCCATCGTTATCCTCTCCCACTTCCAAAGTGGAATCTTCACTGGCTGCAGCAACCCCGAAGGTAATTTGTGTTCTGCCTTCACCTGCTGACACGTTAAACACCTACTCACAAACTCGGTAACTTCCTGCTTCAGACCTGGCCACCAATACTATTCACGCAAATCTCGGTACATCTTACTCCCACCGGGATGCATAGCGTATGGGCTACTATGCGCCTCCCGCAGAATCATCTGTCTCAACTCAGAATCCTTCGGCATACAAACCTTTCCACGAAAGCATAATACCCCTTCACTGTTCAGACCAAAATCTTCTATCTCACCACCTTCCACTTGCTGAAATCGAGAACTTAACACTTCATCTAACCACTGCTTCTCCTTAATTTGACTTACCCATGAAGGCTTCACTTGAAGCTCGGCTAACAGGCTACCATCTTCATATAGACTGAGATGAGCAAACATTACTCTCAAATCTGATATCACCGTACGGCTCAACGCATCCGTCACTACATTAGCTCTACCCGGGTGATACTCGATCGAGCAGTCGTAGTCTTTCAACAATTCAATCCACCTTCGCTGCCTTAAATTCAACTCTTTCTGGGTAAGGAGATATTTCAGGCTCTTATGATCGGTGTAGATAATCGACTTCTCTCCATACAAGTAGTGCCTCCAAATCTTCAGAGCGAACACTACCGCAGCTAGCTCCAAATCATGAGTGGGATAATTCACCTCATGTGGTCTTAATTGCCGAGACGCATACGCTACCACCTTCCCTTCTTGCATTAGCACACATCCTAACCATGTGTGTGATGCATCACAATAGACGAAAAACTCCTTCCCAACCTCAGGCTGAATCAACAGTGGTGCCTCAGTCAAGATCCTCTTTAGCTTCTCAAAGCTTTCCTGTTGCTTATCAGCCCAAACAAATGGTACCCCTTTCTGTAACAACTTGGTTAATGGCGCCGCAATCAACGAGAATCTCTCAACGAACCTTCTGTAGTACCCAGCTAACCCAAGGAAACTTCAAATTTCCGCTACTGACTTTGGTGGTTTCCAATCCAAAACATCTTCAATCTTTCGGAGATCAACCCTAATCCCCTCGGCCGAAGCAACATGCCCCAAAAAGGTCACTTCCTTCAGCCAAAATTCACAGTTATTGAATTTAGCATACAGTTGCTTCTCTCTCAAAATCTGCAGAACTATTCGAAGATGTGAATCTCCTCTTCAGTCCTTGAATATACCAAGATATCATCTATGAACACTATGACAAACCAGTCCAGGTAGGGTTGAAATACCCAGTTCATCATATCCATGAATGCAGCTGGTGCATTCGTCAACCCGAACGACATCACTAAGAACTCGTAGTGTAACACCCCAAACCCGGCCTACACGTTACGACCGGATCTGGTATGTCACAAGAAAAGGTAGTTAAAAAGAATTCGCGATCGTTTAAAAATTTCGAGTTTTGATTATCAGTAGTTTGTGAACCGTTCATTAATATTTTGGAAAACAGTTATTTTGTGTTTTTAGGAAAACTCCGTATTGATCATTTCATCATAGATAATAATCGCATTAAAACAAAAACCAAATTAAAATCCCAGTGGCCTTATTACAGAACATAATCCCGAATTAAAATGAAATTTAAAAGAAAATAACACTTAATTTACTAAAGTGACGACGTATGGCCACCACAGAGTCCAACTCGGCTCCAAATCCTCAAGCTAGGGATTACCTGCAAAAGTTAAAGCAGAGGGGGTGAGTCATCGAGACTCAGTGTGTAAATCCCCATTAAACGAAATCTGGGCCTTAAGCCCACAGATGCATATTGGGCCTTAGCCCATTCAATATTTACATGTATGCAATGTAGCCCAGCCCAACCTAATTTTCCTTCCTCTACACGCCACCCGTACCAGCCCAACACACCGTAGGGATTTCTACAATCAACCCTCCATCCGCTACACGCCTCATACGTAGCACCAGGCCACTCGTGGTTCCAGACCACCGTGATACTAGATCACCGTGACAGAGTCACTATTAACATACGTGGGGCCAACCCACCGTGGTATCAACCACTGTGACAATCCCTAATGAATATATGTGGGGCCAACCCACCGTGGTACCAAACCACCGGGACGAGTCACTAAATCATATATATACGTGGTGTTAAACCACCGTGGCACCAAGCCACCGAGACATGGTCACTGAATCAGTTATATGTGGGGCCAACCCACTCATGGTACCAAAGCACCGTGACAGTCTCAAATACTTCCCCTTTCGCATCATATTCCAAACCCATGCAAGATGACAAAATAATTCGTGTATGCAGTATGTCATGTATGCAAAACATATATCAAATATAACGTATAACATGGATTACCATCATAATCAAATAAACATAATACAACATAATCAAGCTAATCAACCTCTAAGGGTATAAGAGTAATTTTACCTACCAAGGGTATTCTAGTAATTTACCTATCGAGGGTATTTCCGTAATTTCACACCTGCAATGATCTTTTCAAAAGCCTAATGTCTCCCTGAGCGACTCGGCTACCCTTTTCAGTCGTTACCAGACTATTGGGCCTAAAACTCGATTTTGGCCCATTCGGGCCCACACGCTCGTGTGGCCCAACTAGCACAAACTTAGCCACAGATATGAGATTCACCTAGTCCATTCTAATATATACTACGCAATCATACAATCTACTCATATGGGCCCACGGGCCTATTAGGCCCACTTGGCCCCTATCGGCCCATCATGGCCCAAACGACATCAACCCATAAGAACACTAACGATGGCCTCAACTATCGCGTCGAAGCCCCCACACGTGCGCTCGTACGCTCCTGTGGCTACTATCGTCGTGTGACCGGCATTCGGCATTTGTCGCTCTACAACTAGAGTAGAGAGAATACACACCTGATAGGAATCTGGTGCTAATCCGCGCTCCAAATGCTCCCATGCCCAACGCCAACCAGGTGTGCTTCCTCCCATCATAGACTGCTCTATATATAGCTAGCTTCTCACCTTCCTTCTTTGTATCTTTCCAATGTGGGATCCCTCCGATAGCAGAGTTTAAATCCAACTCAAACTTTGGTCGTCCAATCCGTAAAATAAATACTCCCTTGCTGATCCCGAGACTTGAACCTCAGACCTCTTGCCAGTTGTAACGCCACCTTGCCACTAGGCCACAAGCTCCTCTTGTGTATATAACCATGCGCAACTAAATATAAGTCTATGGCCAAGGTCTAAATCCATTTAACAAAATTATCTAAAAGAAATGCAAGTTCCACGCCTTGAACCTTGGACCTCCTTCCTTCCTTGTGGCGTCACCCCCTTGCCTCCTAAGTGGCGTCACTCTGCCACTCCACCACACACTCCACTTGTGTCATTTTTCTCCACATTTTATTCTTAAAGCCTACCTACTAACTCCCAGGGTTTTTTTCCACCAAAAACCAAAATTTCTCCTAAGCCCAAGTTTGATCCCGGGACTTCATAGAAGCCCCCTAACCTTCCAAAATCACTCACCTAATAGGTCTAACTTGCACTAAAGGTGATCTCTTAATCTCAAAAATTTTAAGCGCTACTACGCTCAAGGCCTATTGGGCCCAATCCTACTAGGACCAATTTCAGGATGTTGCAAAACTACCCTCCTTAAAGAAATTTCGTCCTCGAAATTTCCAACTAACCAACAGTCGTACATCCTAACCTACAACATTACGCTCACGCTGCGCACTCTGATCTTAATAACACTAATTCATTTTCTACCTTAATCTTGGAACCACTTTACACAACCAAATACCTAACACGAATAAAGATCTTACCACATATGCACACAGTTTCTATATTCAATATCACATCCAAACCAAACACACAGAATAAATACCAGCAATACAGACATTTTAGCATATAATAGATTATAGTGTAAAAAGAAGCTTACGGATTCGGTGCCGGAGACTCAGGTGCCATACATCCAAAAAGACATATTTTTCCTAACCAGATTTCAAATGAACTTTCAAAAATATTTTCGAACACATTCCACAAGTCGAATTTTGCAACCTAGGCTCTGATACCATAATTGTAACACCCCAAACCCGGCCTACACGTTACGACCGGATCTGGTATGTCACAAGGAAAGGTAGTTAAAAAGAATTCGCGATCGTTTAAAAATTTTGAGTTTTGATTATCAGTAGTTTGTGAACCGTTCATTAATATTTTGGAAAATAGTTATTTGTGTTTTTAGGAAAACTCCATATTGATCATTTCATCATAGATAATAACCGCATTAAAACAAAAAACAAATTAAAATCCCAGTGGCCTTATTACAGAACATAATCCCGAATTAAAATGAAATTTAAAAGAAAATAACACTTAATTTACTAAAGTGACGACGTATGGCCACCATAGAGTCCAACTCGGCTCCAAATCCTCAAGCTAGGGATTACCTGCAAAAGTTAAAGCAGAGGGGTGAGTCATCGAGACTCAGTGTGTAAATCCCCATTAAACAAAATCTGGGCCTTAAGCCCACAGATGCACATTGGGCCTTAGCCCATTCAATATAGCGTATATCATATGTATGCAATGCAGCCCAGCCCAACCTAATTTTCCTTCCTCTACACGCCACCCGCGTTCACCCCAACACACCGTGGGATTTCTACAATCAACCCTCCATCCGCTACGCCTCATCACGTGGCACCGGGCCACTCGTGGTTCGCACCACCGTGATACTAGATCACCGTGATGAGTCATGATTAACATACGTGGGGCCAACCCACTTTGTGGTATCAACCACCGTGACAATACCTAATGAATATATGTGGGGCCAACCCCACCGTGGTACCAAACCCACTGGGACGAGTCACTAAATCATATATATCGTGGTGTTAAACCACCGTGGCACCAAGCCACCGAGACATGGTCACTGAATCAGTTATATGTGGGGCCAACCCACTCGTGGTACCAAACCACCGTGACAGTCTCAAATACTTCCCCTTTCGCATCATATTCCAAACCCATGTAATATGACATAATAATTCGTGAATGCAATATGCCATGTATGCAAAACATATATCAAATATAATGTATAACATGGATTACCATCATAATCAGATAAACGGAATACAACATAATCAAGCTAATCAACCTCTAAGGGTATAACAGTAATTTTACCTACCAAGGGTATTCTCGTAATTTACCTATCGAGGGTATTTCAGTAATTTCGCACCTGCAATGATCTTTTCGAAAGCCTAATGTCTCCCTGAGCGACTCGGCTACCCTTTTCGGTTGTTACTGGACTATTGGGCTTAAACCCAATTTTGGCCCATTCAGGCCCACACGCTCGTGTGGCCCAACTAGCAAAAACTTAGCCTCAGATATGAGATTCACCTAGTCCAGTCTAATATATACTACACAATCATACAATCTACTCATATGGGCCCACGGGCCTATTGGGCCCACTTGGCCCCTATCGGCCTATCATGGCCCAAACGACATCAACCCACAAGAACACTAACGATGGCCTCAACTATCACGTCGAGGCCCCCACACGTGCGCTCGCACGCTCGTGTGGCTACTATCGCCGTGTGACCGGCATTTGGCACTTGTCGCTCTACAACTAGAGTAGAGAGAATACACACCTGATAGGAATCTGGTGCTAATCCGCGCTCCAAATGCTCCCATGCCCAACGCCAACCAGGTGTGCTTCCTCCCATCATAGACTGCTCTATATATAGCTAGCTTCTCACCTTCCTTCTTTGTATCTTTCTGATGTGGGATCCCTCCGATAGCAGAGTTTAAATCCAGCTCAAACTCTGGCCGTCCAATCCGTAAAATAAATACTCCCTTGCCGATCCCGAGACTTGAAACTCAGACCTTTTGCCAGCTGTAACGCCACCTTGCCACTAGGCCACAAGCTTCTCTTTTGTCTATAACCATGCGCAACTAAATATAAGTCTATGGCCAAGGTCTAAATCCATTTAACAAAATTATCTAAAAGAAATGCAAGTTCCACGCCTTGAACCTTGGACCTCCTTCCTTCCTTGTGGCGTCACCCCCTTGCCTCCTAAGTGGCGTCACTCTGCCACTCCACCACACACTCCACTTGTGTCATTTTCCTCCACATTTTATTTTTAAAACCTACCTACTAACTCCCATGGTGTTTTCCACCTAAAACCAAAAATTATCCTAAGCCAAAGTTTGATCCCGGGACTTCATAGAAGCCCCCTAACCATCCAAAATCACTCACCTAATAGGTCCAACTTGCACTAAAGCCGATCTCTTGATCTCAAAAATTTTAAGAGCTACTACGCTCAAGGCCTATTGGGCCCAATCCTACTAGGCCCAATTTCAGTATGTTACACATAGTGACCATAACGAGTTCGAAAAGCAGTCTTGTGAATATCTGCCTCCTTGACCTTTAGCTGATGATACCCCGACCTCAAGTCTATCTTCGAGAAGACCGAAGTGCCTCGCAGCTGATCGAATATGTAACACCCCATACCCGAGTCCGAGGCTTAGATCGGATACCAGATATTACTATGCTTTAACTGCTTAATCATACACTTACGGGCTGTAAAATTCCGTTTCAAAATAAAAAATTCTCTTTCTTAGTCAAGACATTCGTATCGTGGGCCTACGAGGCCTTAAGCTTGCGATTGGAAACTTTTACGAGTTAAAAGAAACTTTTCTTTGAAACAGGGGCCACACGCCCGTGTAGAATGAGACACGCCCGTGTGTAGACACACACGCCCATGTTCAACGACCGTGCTTAAAAACCCAAGCATTCTGCCAAATGCCACACGGTTAAGGCACACGCCCACGCGGTTTGGGACACGCCCGTGCACCCCTTTACACGCCCATGTCTTCCGATCGTGGTCGACACTGACTAATTACACACGACCTTGACACGCCCGTGGACTTAGACCGTGTACTATACCTTAATATACTGACTTATTACACACGGCCGGGGCACACGCCCATGTGCTGGCCGTGCGTATCACACGGCTTGAACAAACGGTCGTGTGATCAGCCCGTGTTCTATTCTAACTTAAGGCACTAAGGTGGAGGATGTACACGGCCTAGACACACGCCCGTGTGTCTATCCGTGTAGGCACTTAGATGCTATCTACCAAGCCTTTTTCCACCCACATTTGCATACATTCATACCTCATCGCATAACTACACCTAGTATCAACATTACTCTTGAACTATAGACATTTGATTATAAAAGAATTAAAATCTTTATCCCATACACAAGGGAGAACTAATTCCCATATTATTACAGACAACTTAGGCCATCATCTATGGCTATACACAATGGTCCCATAACTCATTTAGGCCAACACATATGGCTACAATAATTAGACCTCATCAACTTCAAGTACTAGCCCTATACATGCCATGACTTCTAAGGACTTGATACCTTATACCAAGGGTCTGCTCGATAGTGTGAAAACATCTCCGACGGCCTCCGACCCGAGCTAGTTAATATAACCTATAAGAGATGAAAAAAGTAAAGGAGTAAGCAATAATGCTTAGTAAATTCATCTGTATAATTTGACAAATATTGCTATTCACTGAATATACATAACCCCAAGGCAATATGTTGAATTTTTCTCATCAACTCATAGTTACTTACTCAACCATTCATGAAACTTACTCATTCAATCTCTTACCACCTTCTTACCACATCACAAGCCAATTCGTTCGTTTAATTAGCATACGTTCCTGTACTGATCGTCACAAGATCATATATAACAACACATCAAGCATTTTCAATAAGCTGCTCATGCTACTAATATCTCGGTGGTTTCTCACTTAGCCCACCATTGAATCTCTAATAGAGAGGTATCGCATATAACCCACCAATCATTTATAAGTGATGGTATCACACATAGCCCATCGATTAACAATCAATAAAGTGATATCGAACATAGCTTACCGTTATTTACATTCATGGATAATAATTCACAAGTATAACTCTATTTCAAATGTTCATTCAAGAACATCCTCACATGTTTCCATTTTTACTTAACTTTCTACGATATTCGTTCTCATTCACACAGTGCATCAAATACACATACTCCACTAAGGGTTCGTCATTTATTGAATTCATCTCAATTCAATTCTACACATACTTGTGCTACTCATGGTACAACCACATACATTCACATATACAATGAATCATTCAAATTGTTAAATAACTCTCTTGAGTCTCATGCACATAGTTCTCATTGTCACTCTACCCCAATTGGGTTTTACATACACTAACATATCGATGCCATGTCCCTGACATGGTCTTATACAAATTCTTTCACCGAGGCCCTATCCCAATATGGTCTTACTCGAGCCTTTACCCATCGTCCTATCGTGTTATACACCTTTCCCATTACTCTAAATTCAATTCCATTGACATCTCATCAAGAGACATTTCATACATTCATATAGTAATATACATTCCATACAACATTGAAATACTAAATAAGCTCATGCGTAATTTCAACATTTGCACATGAACTTACCTCGATGTCGAAAGAGCCGAAAAGGACTTTTTGCCTACATTTCTCTTTTCATCCGTTCTAGGTAGGAAACTCATTTTCTTTGATCTAAAACAATGAAATTTACTCATTTAATCACTTAATGATCGTTTTACAACATAATCTCTACATAGGAAAAAATGACCATTTTGCCCCTATACTTTAATAAAATTACGATTTTGCCCCTAGGCTCGTAAATAAATTTTCATCACATTTTCTTGTTAAACAAGCCTAGCTGAACATTAAATTCTCTTACAACTATTCTCAATTCCATCAATTTCACGCCTTAATGAACAATGTACAACTTTTGCATTTTAGTCCCAAATAGGTGTTTTCATGACAACACCTTTCACAAAAGTTGTTTCTCATCATCCTATCATTCATTTTCTTTCAAAAAACTCATCAAACAACATAAACTCTCTCATGGAAAGTCCCTAGACTTTCAACCATATTGCAAACTAGTCCCCTCTTTAGAAAGCTTAAGCTTTAGGGGTCTCAAAAGTACAAAAATTAACATCTAAAGCCATCAAAATCACTTACTTGAGTGAAGAGAAGCGTGCTGAAATTTTCAAGCTTTCAAAGCCCTCCCATGGCTGATATTTTCGGTTGAAAGAGAAGAAATAAAAAGGATGATACCTTTTTGGCTTATTTCATCTTATTTTATTTCTTTTTAAGCACCTAACATGACCACATTTAATGTTCTTGTCCCCTTAGCTTACTATGGCCGGCCAACTCACTTAGACTAGGCCAAATTGCTCATTTGGGACCTCCAATTACTAAGCCATAGCTATTTGGTACCTTTAACCTATGGAATGGAACTTTCACACTCTATGCGATTTAGTCCTTTTTCACAATTTAGCTAGAAATCGCTAAAATTAAGGCACCAAAATTTTTATGCATCCTCATAAACATGTTGTAACTCATAACATAACATGAAAATAATTTTCTCTAACCTCGAATTAGTGATTCCGAGATCACTATTTCGACTAGCCCCTAAATCGGGCTGTTACAGAATAGGTCGTCAATCCTTGGCAACGGGTATTTGTTCTTGATCGTCAACTTGTTTAATTGCCTATAGTCTATGCACATCCGCATCGACCCGTCCTTTTTCTTAACGAACAATACCGGTGCTCCCCACAGAGATACACTTGGTCGGATAAAACCACGGTCCAACAATTCCTAAATCTGAGCTTTAAGTTCCACCAGTTCCTTTGGCGCCATTCTATATGGAGCGATGGACACAGGTGCCGTTCCCAGAAGTAGATCAATGCCAAACTCCACCTCATGATCCGGAGGTAACCCTGGAAGCTCTTCTGGAAAGACGTCCAAGAACTCCTTCACCGTTCTAACATCCCTTACAGACAATTCTTTGGCCTCTAAAGCACTGATGAAAGCTAAGAACGCCTCACACCCTTTTCGCACCATCCTCTCAGCCTTTAATGCAGACACCACATTGGATAGGTAATTCATTCTCTCACCTACTACCAACACCTCCTCATCCTCGGGAGTCTTCAACATCATGTGCTTAGCAGCACAATCCAAATTTGCTCAATACATAGCTAACCAGTCCATGCCTAAACTCAAGTCGAACTCGCCGAACGGCAATTCCATCAAGTCTGCCAGAAACACTACCCCTTGAACTTCTAAAGGCACATTCCTAAATAGTTTGTTCACCACTACTGATTGTCCTAAAGGGCTAATCACAGTCATTTCTCTAGAAGCAACCTCAGATTCGATACTTAAAGTCCCAGACACAGTATAGGCAACATAAGAATGTGTAGACCCAATATCTATCAAAGCTGCAAATGGCACACCAAAAATAAGGAACGTACCGGTTATGACGTCCGGTGCATCGCCATCCTCTCAACGTCTAGCTGCATAAACCAATCCAGGTTGTCTTGCATCCGTACTCCCAACACCTCAGCCCAGTGTTCCACACCCTCGACCAACTCCATTTCCTCCTCTGGCCAGACCACGACCTCTCGGTGGCTGCTGCCCACCTCTTCCAAACTGTGCATATCCGACCTCATCGCCACACACCCCGTCAGCTATTATGGATGATCCCTTATCCGATGATCCATAGATCCACACCTGAAGCATCCTCTATCTCTTGCCTAACACTCCCCCGAATGAAAATTCCCACATCGAGCACACGGTTGAGATCGACCAACGGCAACAGGCCTCGCAACTCGACCCAGCCCCTCAAGCCTAGGCCTCTTTTGAAAACCCCCAGCAGATCCTGACGACCCAAAGTTCCTCTTATTCCTACCCATATCCTTATCCTGATTCTGCCTCTAAGACTGCTTCACCTCTTCAGCTATTTTTGCCTACTCAACCAGAATGGCAAACTCTCTTTCCCGTTGTGGAGTTATCAGTACCCGCAACTCGTCCCGCAGACCATCCTCAAACCGAACACAACGCTTATAATCAGTTGCGACGATACCCCGAGCATAGCGGCTTAAACGCAGGAACTCTGCCTCATACTCAGCCACTGACTTACTCCCCTAGACCAAGTTTAAAAATGCCTTCCTCTAAGTGTCCACATAACTCGCCCCAACATACTTTCCCTGGGACGTTGTCCTAAAGAAGTCCCAGGTAATACGGTCCTCTGGAGTACCATCCCTTACCGTGAGCCACCACTGGTATGCCTCATCTCGAAGGAGGGACACTACTTCTTTTAATTTTTCCTCTATCGTGCAGTCCAAATCATCCATAATACGCTCGATTGCTTCTAGCCAATATTCCGCTACGTTTGGAGCCACACTAGAAATACCTCTGAATATCTCAGCCCCGTTTGCTCGAAGTCACTCAGGAATAGATTTCCAAGCTACCGATCTCGTGCTTGCTCCAGCAACCCACTCCAGAACACGTAGCATAGCTTGGGACAAAGCATCATCCCCTCCAGTTCGATCTTGAGACCTTGCTTCCGCTACTGGTGATGCTGGCACTTCGCCTTCTGGCCCCCGTCCTGATTTCGAGGGTCCAGCCTCAATACCTCGGCCTCTACCACGGTCACGTAAACCACGTCCACGTCCTCTAGTGCTCATGACTACAGAATTGACTTAATCTGATTACAAATTTTATGAATTAGTATATCTTCCACTGTTTATTAACGAATAGCTTATGAAGATAGAATTAGAAGTAGTTTTCCGCAAACCTATTTCTAAAGGTCTCAATCTCTAAAATTGTATCTCTTATTACTAGCAATCACAACACAACATAATCTTTTCATGAAAACAACCAATAGTCAGAAGACTTACCATACGGATTTGCTGCTGGGGACTCAGGTGCCAAACTTCCAGAAAACATATTTTTTTCTAAACCATATTTCAAACCAACTTTTAAAAAAAACGTTTTTGAACCCATTCCATAGCCGAGTTTTGCAACCCAAGCTCTGATACCACAATTGTAACACCCCAAACTCGGCCTACACGTTATGACCGGATCTGGTATGTCACATGGAAAGATTGGTTAAAGAAACTTGGCAATTTTTAAAAAAAAAACTTTTCGCGTTATGTCTCTGTTTTGAAAGTCAGGTTCCGTTTTGAGGTTTTCTTACAAACTTTAAGTAATAATACTAATAAATCGAGACTCGGTTTTGTGTTACGAAAAACCAAAACTAGAAGATTTCAGAAACGTAACATTTAGAAACAGTTTGTGTAATTCTAAGAAAATCCCAAGTTAATAAATTATTTGTTTGTTGTCCGTTCCCTAATATTTTGGGAAAAGTTTGTTTATATGTTTAGGAAAACTCCATGTTTAACATTTCATAATATATATAATAACCGCATCAAAATCCAAAACCAAATTGAAGTCCCGGAGGCTTTATTACATAAATACTCCCAAATTAAAAGTAAGTTTAAATAAAGGAAACGAAATTTACGAAAGTAGTAATGCATGGCCACCATAGAGTCCTCCTCGGCTCCATATCCTCGAACTAGGGATTACCTGTAAAATTAAGCAAAGGGGTGAGTCACTAAGACTCAGTGTGTAATTCCCCTTACGAACGCAATCTGGGCCTAAGCCCACAGAAGCACATTGGGCCTTAGCCCTCACAACATGGCATATTAACAAGTGTATGCAATGCAGCCCGACCCAACCTAGTATTCCATCCTCTACATCACCTGAACCAGCCAGAACACCTGTGGCACCAAGCCACTGTGGTACCAAACCACTGTGAACAGAGTCACTGATATATGTGTATATATATATGTGGTACCAAACCTCTTGAAATAATGTGACATAGTCACTGATATATGTGGTACCAAACCACTGAATTACACTTCCCCTTTCAATCAACATCATATCCCAACGCCCATGCAACATATTATCATATTATAATGAATGCAATCATATTTCCAATGTACACAGATAATCAAATCATACATATATTTAGGCTATGTTATTCGAAAGGCTGAATCATAGAGGTACTTACCTGGTGTCTCCAACCTTACCCACAAGGGTATCTCAACCTATTATCTGATGCGTTTGACTTTCACCAATATACTGATTATTAATGCAAAATAATAAAAGAAGGTGTGAGCATTACACACGATGACACGTGAAGAACTAAACACTCTATATCGTCGGCACTCTCACTAGCGGGAACAACAGCGATTTGCCTATCCCAAACAGATGTCGGCTCTCTACCACAACCCAGCAGAAAATCACAAACCGCTGACACCGCACGACGTTTGAATGACGGATTAGAGACTACGAGTACACTCCCCTCAGGCTCCTTAACTGCACACTCCTTGGATCGGCTGGCACTCATATCCATGATAAGAGTCTTGATCAGTACTTAGAGAAAAACGTTGGTTGTCTAACAAAGAAATTTGGTTAAGGCAACGAAAGGGAAAAGGGAATAGACCAACCGAAATCAAGAGAACCTCCTTACCTTGGTCAGAGAATGAACCGAACACAGATAGACTTGGCTATAGGTTCTAATCCGATGCGGACATGCCACACTTGCACAAATAGACACTGATTGAAGAGGAGACTTTAGGCAACCAAAGGGATGCTTCCAGATGTTCGGCTTATAACAAAAAGATGCGAGACACAGGTTTAGTTTGACACAAGGAGTGATTTGGTCTTAAAAAAAAGAAGAGAATAGAGAAGAACGAAGTAGGATGAAATTCGGCTATGAGAGAAAAACTAGTCAAGAACCAAAAGGGGTAGCGGTTTCGGTTTAATGGAGAAAGTAGAGAAGCAAAGGGGAGGGATAGAGGTTCGGCTAGTGAAGAAGGAAATAGAGGAGCAAGGAGAGAAAAGAAAAAGAAGTCGGAGAAGGGTGGAAGAAAGTGGTTCGGCCAAGAAAAAGAGAAAAATAGAAGTGCAAAGAAGAAAAGAAAGGAAATAGGAGAAGAGTTGCAATTTGGCTATCACGCAAATGAAGAGAAGGGATGGAGAGAAAATTGAGAGACTCGGCACAAGCTCTAAGTGAGTAAGAATCCAAAATGCCTTAAGCACCCCAAAACGTCACAAAGAAAAGCTAAAAAGAGCTATAAAATTTGGCACAGCACTCTAATGGCTCGGTTTTGCTATCACCCACCACAAATGCCGAAATTCCTAGCCAACTACACCACATATCCAAAATTCTCCCCCCAACTCTCCAACATTGCGCCAACTCTCACTCCCACTCTCAAATCCCTTGATTTGCTCCTTGTTTCACTCTCCATCCACCAATTTGAATTGATTCACCAATTCAAACTCCTCAAGCCCCTCTCCTCCACCCATTTCAAACTGGTTGACTCATTCAACAACCACCCCTCAGAGTCCAAGCCGAACACCACTTCTTCCCCTCCTTGAGCACAAAAATTAAAGCTCCACAACGCAGCAGTGGGATTCGAACTCCTTCCCCCTTGCTCTGCCAGTGATGCCACAACCTCCTTGCCACACGCCCAACTTGTGTCATCAAACACAAATAAATATTCTTAAAGCCTGCTTCCCCTAGCTCTCCCCCTAAAGTACCCTAAAGAGAAAATTTTACCAAAGCTCTGGCTCGAACTCGAGCCTTCCCTAGACCCCCCAAACACACCAAAACAGCAAGCATAACTAGCCAAACACATGAAGTAGCATAAAATGCAGAACCCCTAACTCTAGGATGTTACAAATCATCTTTAAAATTAATCTAATTAAATAGCACAACACCACTCAAAAACTCACTTACCATTTTTTTTTTCAATTCCAATTCAAGTTTTTGCACATTTAATACCAATCTTGCAAAATCAACCATTTATCCATAATTAACTAAGTTTAATCATTAATTAAGGTAATAATTAAACATAATTGAGGGTCAATTTACCAAATTGCCCTTAAAAACACTCACCAAACAAATTTATTCTATCAAAACAAGTGATCAACTAAGTAATTCCAAGCTTCAATTCCGGTTATCTCGGTCCTCTTCAAGATTTGGAGCTTCAACAGAGGTAAAGTGGACATTACCACCTTTCCATTGCTATAATAAACACAAATTTTAATTAATTATACTAATAGAAATTCACTCACAAAGATACATTACCAGATTTATAACATCAAGTCAAAAACTCAATTCCTCAAAAAATCGATCTCTCTAGCCCTCCTAATCACTTCCAAACATCAATACTAGACCATATACACATATACTAAGCATCAATTTCACATTTCAATCAATTTCACAGAAATCCGGAAAATGGCTTTATGAAGATGATGAAACTCTGATTTCTTCAAATTACCTCACAAATCATGTTTAATCTTGATAATTAAGACCAAAAACATTTTAATAAATCCATTTTGAGTTGGAACATCCATTGATTTGTGTATTTCCTCTCAAAATTCAAGATCCACCATTAAAACACCTTAAGCTTTTGAAAAAGATGACATTGATAAAAAATCTTTTAATTGACTCTCAAATCATGTAAAAATGTTTCTAAGCTTCATAAAAATAAGTTTAGGATTGAAGATTACCTTTGATTTACTCAAAATTTTTTGATTGAAAATGTTGATATCAAAAGCTTGAGAAATTTCAGAATATTTTTGGTTACTTTTGAGAATAATTTCAGGTGAATTGAGAGAGTATTTTGAGAAGAAAATTAGTTGGATCTATTCTTTGATGATAGATATTTAAAACCATGCAAAGACAAGGAAATTTATAGCTCTCTAATATGATGTAAATGGTTTGAAAAGTAGGTTAGATGCATTGTGTTTAAAACTGAAACAACCCACCAGAATTTAAAAATTGGGGATTTGCCTAATGGCTACGCCCACATTTTCCTTACTTTACCAATTGATCATTTCCCTCCAAAATTCTGAATTTTAAGGTTTATTTGCCAAATAAATACTCTAAATTTTCCATTGTTTTACAATTAAACCTAATTTAATTAATATTTAAATTTAACTTCAATTAACCCCCAATAAAATTTATTTTAAAATTCTTTTCCGACCTAAATTAATTATTTTCACTTATAATTATTTGATTACTTTAAAATTAATTTTTCAAAAATATTTTTATTTTTCCGGATTATTGTTTAATCGATTTTAGATGAAATTAAATTAAAAATCACTAGGAATGACATAAATTCCTGATAAACCGGAATAGTAACATATTTTAAACCCGCATTTAGCATGCTTTTGGGTGATTTAAGCCTTGAATTGTGTAATTTGGTGCTCTTAATCCTTTGTTTTCATGTTTTATACTCAAGAAAGCACCGGAGGATGAAAAGAACAAGAAACGGGCTTAAAACGGACCAAATAGGCCAAATCACGAAATCAACACGACCTGGGCCCAAGCAACACAGCCGTGCCTCCCTAATCAGACCTGAACACGACCTGGCCACGATTCACCTGGGCGTGTGAAAAGGGCGTGTCCCTGCCGTGGAGAAGAGGAATTTCACTCGGATTTGGATACTTAGGGGAAAAGAATCATATTCCAAAAGCCTATATAAACACCCTAGAGGCCAACTTTTGGGCGCCCGGCTAGGCCAGGCCAAGGAGCCGAGCCGTAAAGATCAGAATTGTGGAAATTACTTGAAAAAAGCCAGTTGAGTCATCTTAAGAAGCCGGGGTTATACTCAAGACGGAGGATCTCTCTTCAATTCCTTCAGGGGGTTTTAGAGTTTTTCTTATGTTTTGTTTTATCTTTTCTTTTGAGATGTATTTTATTATCATTATGAACTAAACCCTCAAATACCTGAGGGGGATAAAACCTAAGATGAATCTTGTTATCGTTTGCTGAACTATATGATAAATATTTAATTTGTTCTTAATTATATGTTCTTAACTCTTGTGTTGATATTTTCGATATATTAATTCAAGTTTGATGTGCTTAGGTGGAGGAGCAAAAGTCCCTACCTAAGAGTAGATCTAGCATAATTAAGCGGAGTTGATCGCACGCCTAGAGATAGGGTGACGAGATTTTGCCGGATTAGGGTGAAACCTAATATGGGAGTCCATAGATCGAGTTAAAGCGATTCTAGGGGTTTTAATTAGAAAGAGATTTCAATTAATCAACCTAGGGTTAGACGTTAGTCGCCTCGAGAGAGGGGTTAATATACATTAGGGAATCTTACGGATCAAGTCAAATGAATAAATCGTCTGGTTCAGAGTTAGATAACAAGTGAAGTCTAGGTGGATTCTTTCTTAGGTATTGTTTTAATCAATTGGTTTTTCCCACAAGTATTTCCCCAATTTCATTCTTTTTGTCTCATCGTCTTTAGCTTAGTAGTTAGTTAATTTTCTAGATTAAACCGATTCACTTAAATTTTAAGGCTAAATAATAAAAAGAAAGTTAGTATTAGTACTTTCAGTTCCTTTGGGTTCGATAATCCGGTCTTTCTACTAAGCTATACTACTTTTCGTGTAACACCCCTTACCCCTATTCGACGCTGGAACAGGGTACGAGGAATTACTAGACTCACATCGTAAGTAATCACACAATTCCGTGTTATAAAATTTGCATCCAAATTAAAACCATTCATATTCAATCGTAAAGTCCCTTATACGAGCCTACGAAGCCCAAAACATGCTTTGGAAGTGGTTCGAAACTAAACTGAAAAATTTAGAAATTATTACAAAACTTAGAAAAATTTTCATGTTACAGGGCTCACACGCCTGTGTGAAATGTGACACGCCCGTGTGTAGACAGACATGCTCATGCTCCTCAACCGTGGTGAATACTGACTACACTCACACGGTCTCAAAGCCTAGTCACACGCCCGTGTTCGACACCCGTGGATGACATTGACATGGGTCACACGACCTGGACACACGCCTATAGGGCTGGTCCGTGGTCGCCTTTGACTATTTCCCCACGGCCTAGGCACGCCCGTGTTCTTTAACCGTGTGACCATTCAAATTTAAAATTCAAGGTACAGACTTCACACGGCCTGGGCACACGCCCATGGCTTGATCGTGTGTCTAACATGGCCTAGACACACGCCCGTGTGTCTACCCATGTGGACAGCAACAAGGCTGTTTGCCAAGTTCTTTGCACCCCTATAGCTTACACTACATGAATTCATTCAACATACTAATAAACATCTCATAATTTAAACATGAACTCCCATAGATAACTTTGTAATTTCATAGGTGGTAAAATGAGCCATCATGCATGGCAAGTTACAAAATTAAATGTCTTAACAAGAGCCAATACACCTTTGGCCAAGATAACAAAATAATCTAACTAGTCTAGCCCCTATACATGCCATTTACAAAACCATTAAGTCTAGGTATACCGAGAGGAACTGATAGTGTGGGCGGTCTTCTGGTTAGCTGCGTATCCCGGCTCGGCTCTTAAACTCTATAAAACGAGGGAAAAAGAGAAGGAGGAGTAAGCTTTAAGCTTAGTAAGTTTACATATAAACAACACAACATTATAACATGTATTGAATAAATACATAGCATTACGTACTAAGCAAGAAGCAATTTACATTCATGACATGCTTACTCATTTTCTCCGTTCCCACATTTCAACCATCTCACATCTTAATGAACACACTCATTAAGAGTTTCCCTGCACTTAGTATCACAAGGTCACATAATACAACATTCACTATTTCTAATTCCATTTCACAAGGTCAAGCCACTCGGTGGTTTCACACTTAGCCCACCAAAAGATTAGTTGTAGTGATATCGCACATAGCCCACCAAAAGATGAATAGACGATGGTATCGCACATAGCCCATCGTAAATTAGCAACAAGGTGGTATCGCACTTAGCCCACCAAAATATTTTAGACGATGGTTTTGTACATAGCCCATCGTAAATTAAGCAACAAGGTGGTATCGCACTTAGCCCACCAAAAAGTATCGACATTACATATTTATATGACTATTTCATCATTCATACAATAATTATTCAACTATTTCCACATTCAATCCATTTGAACCACACATGTTCTCGATCTTGGCATACACTAGTTAACCACACAATATTTACACAATCATGCATTGTTTACACATAAACTTACCTTGGTGCAAAACGTGATAACCAACAATTTAGTCCGTCACCTTGCCTTTTCCACGGTCAAGGTTGATTCCGTGCTCTTCTTGATCTATAACAATGAAATTTATTCGTTTAGATCATTCTATGATCATAATACATCAAATTTTATACTTGGGCAAAAATGACCATTTTGCCCTTGTACATTGGCAAAATTACGATTTTGCCCCTAGGCTCGTGAATCATTTTTTTCACTACATTTTCTAAATGAACAAGCATAGATGAACATTTATTTCTCTTATAACTACTCACCATTACAACTATTTCATGCATTTATGACACAAATTAAATCTTTGCATTCAAGTCCCATTTAGGTGTTTTCATGCTAACACCATTCAAAAAAGTTGTCTCACACCTCCCTAACATTCATTTTCTTCCATAAAAACTCAGCTATCAACATCATTTCTCTCATGGTAAGTCCCTAGACTTTCAACCATATCACAAACTAGTCCCCTCTTTAGAAAGCTTAAGCTTTGGGGACTCCAAAAGTACAAAAATTATCAACTAAAACCATCAGAATCACTTACTTGTAAAGAAGATGAGTTGCTGAAATTTTAAGCTTCAAAACCCCTATTTTCTCTTCAAAATTTTGGTGGAAGAGAAGTGTGAATAGTAAAAGATGATAGTTTTTCTTCTCACTTTATTTTATTCATCTTTTCTCACCTAATTCTCCCAATTTTGACCAAGAATTAAATGCCCTTGTCTCCCCTATGCACATGGCCGGCCATCACTAGATAAATGGCCTAATTGCACTTTAAAATCCTCCCAATTACATTCTTTAGCTATTAGACACCTCTACCATGAAAAATAGAACTTTCGCATTTTATGCGATTTAGTCCTTTTTCGCAATTAAGCATGCTATCACTCAAATTAAAACACCAAAATTTTCATGCATCCATATAATCATGCTACAGCACATAAATTAACGTCAAAATAATTTTCCTTGACCTCGAATTAGTGGTCTTAAAACCACTGTTCCGACTAGCCCCAAAACCAGACTGTTACAGTTCGATAGGTACACTTGCCTTAATTGTTGTCATAGTTAGTTTTTAGGCTCGATCATTCTCATTATAAATTTTAAGACTGTGACACACCGATCAAGTTTTTGGAGCCGTTGCCAGGGAACTGAAATATTAAGAACACTCAATTTTATTACTTTAGCCATTTTTATTTTCTGCAATTTTACTCTTATTTTGTTTTTATTTTTATCTTTCTAAATTTTAGTCTTTGCTCCTTGTAGGTACCTCTAGTTTATGACTAGAAGGAACCCGACAGGACCTTTAATTTACGATAGTGAGATCAAAGCAATCGCTCACAGAAATCGGAGAGAAATTAGGCGAAGTCTACAATACACAGAAGAAGAGCAAGAAAACATCATCAATACCACCGAAGAGATGGCTGAAAATAATCCGCTACCTCCAGAGATGGCCGAAAATCAACCTCCTCGAACTATGTATGATTATGCTAAGCCTAGTTTAGTTGGTACTGAATCTAGTATTGTTAGACCTACTATTGCTGCAAATAATTTCGAATTGAAACCTAACACTATACAGATGATACAACAGTTCGTTCAGTTTGATGGTTTGCAGGATGAGGATCCTAACACACACTTAGCGAAATTTCTGGAATTCTGTGACACTTTTAAAATTAATGGCGTTTCTGATGATGCCATCCGACTTCGGTTATTTCCCTTTTCTTTGAGGAATAAAGCTAAACAATGGTTGCATTCTCTTCCCCGAGGATCAATTACTACATGATAACAAATGATCGAAAATTTTTAATTAAAATATTTTCCATTGGCCAAAACGGCCAAATTAAGAAATGATATCTCTTCTTTTGTGCAAATGGGTTTAGAAACACTTTACGATGCATGGGAGAGATAAAAAGATCTATTGAGAATGTGCCCACATCATGGATTACCCTTGTGGCTACAGGTCCAAAGTTTTTACAATGGTGTGAACCCCTCAACTAGGCAGTTAATCGATTCAGCAGCTGGTGGAACTCTGAATAATAAAACACCTGAAGCAGCTTACGAATTTATAGAGGAGATGTCCCTAAATAACTATCAGTGGCAAGTCACGAGGATAAAGACCATGAAAGCTACCAGTGTTTTCAACCTCGATGCAGTAATCATGCTATCGAATTAGGTAGACTAAAAAATTTGATGGTTTGTGTAATTCCTTACAGGTACAACCCGTTATGCAGTACGAAACAAGTGGAGGTGTGGCGAATCCTGAGTACCCACCCTACGGACATGGCATAGAAGGCGAACAAATGAACTATGTAAGTAATAATTTCAAATATCAAAATAACCCTTATAGCAATACTTACAATCCAGGTTGGAAGAACCACCCCAATTTTTCATGGGGTGGTCAAGGAAATCAAAGACAACAACACCCTCTAAATTTCCAACAGCAGCAGTACCCACAGGAAAAGAAGTCGAACCTTGAGGAGATGCTGACAAAATATATAGCAGCAATAGAAACACATTTCCAAAGTATAGAAACAAAACTTGAAAAACAAGAAGCGTCAACACAAGAGCTCAAAGATCAAATTGGGCAAATCACCAAGATCTTGACGGAACGACCACAAGGTAGATTGCCAAGCAACACTGAAACTAACCCAAGGGAGCAGATTCAAGCCATATCAGCTCATGATAATGTAGGGTTAGATGAGCCTCATTTAAGGCAAGAGAATGTGGTAGAAGAAGGTAAGGTTGAGGAAGAAAGTAAAAAGCCAAAATCGGTAATTAAAGAGTACCAACCTCGTATACCATACCCCGAGGCGATGAAGAAAGACGACACAGAGGAACAATTCGGTATGTTTCTTAAACTTTTAAAGAAATTACATATTAACTTACCATTACTTGAAGCTCTTTCGCAGATGCCAGATTCAAGGAAATTCTTAAAAAAGCTTTTGACAAACAAGCAAAAGCTAGACGAGGAATCGCATGTGGAACTCAATGCAAAGTGTTCAGCAATTCTCCAAAATAAATTACCACAAAAATTAAAAGATCCAGGGAGTTTTACAATTCCATGCTTAATTGGTAGTTTATCTATTGATAATGTGTTAGCTGATTTAGGGGCAAGCATAAATGTCATGCCTTATAAAATGTTTAAACAACTTGGTCTAGGGAAACCCAAACAAACTAGGATGAGCATTCAATTAGCTGATAAAACTGTTAGAATTCCTATGGGTATAATCGAAGATGTGCTAGTAAAGATTGATAATTTCGTATTCCCAGTAGACTTTGTTGTTTTAGACATGGATGAGGACAATAGTATCCCATTAATTCTAGGAAGGTCCTTTTTAGCAACTGCCAGGACTAAAATTGATGTCGACGTAGGTGAACTCATACTCTGTGTAGGTGATGAGACAGTCACTCTTCAGGCTCTTGATTCGGTTAGAACATCGAGCAAACAAGGTGAGAAAGTAAATTCTATTGATAACCATTCGGTTAACCCTTCTTTACAGGAAGCACCACAAAAGAACACAACTAAACCCGATCCTAGACCCAATGCCAACAAAGAAACAACTCATGAGGATCGAAGGGATCAAGTTGATGAACTAGACGAGTGGAAGACACATTTCAAGGAAACACTAGGGATACACGAAGAGAAACCGAGAGAACCACCAGATGAGCTCGTAGGAACGACAAATCACTTTAAAATATGAGACCAGGTATTGTTAGATAAAATAGACCCTCGAATATCTCCTCCTGACCCTAATACAAACAAAGAAATCCCTTTTAGGGTAATCAGTGTTTTCCCATACGGAACAGTCGAGGTAAGTAATCCTATTTTTGGTACTTTCAATATAAGCACATCTCGACTTGAACTTTATCATGATAATGAAACTGATAGCATGAGGAAGGACTTTCAACTCCTCAAACCACCCTGATGATGTAAACGAGAGGTAAGTCTAGCTTAAGACTTTAAACGAGCGCTTCTCGGGAGGCAACCCGAGCACTAACTCCATTAATTTTTACATTTTTTATTTTTACTTTAATTTTTCCTTTTCAGCATTTAATTTTAAACTAACCAAAGTGCAAATTTTCAGACCACACGGCCTTGCACACGGCCGTGGCCGTGGCCGTGTGGATACTACGAATTTTCATACTGACATAGCAGAGGTAGTACGAGCCAATGACGAAAGATTCACAGATCACAGACGACTATAAATTGCCATGACCATGTGATATGGCCATGGCCGACACTGAGGGAAGACACACGGGCTCCAACTAACTAGCCACGGCCGTGCGATGCGGCCCTGGTCGACACTGTTTGATCCTACATGGGCGTGGTGACCATGAAACAGGCGTGGGAGAAACGAATGAAACACAACACGGCCGTACGATACGGCTGTGTGACCCAACACGTCCATGGTACACGGGCGTGGGGATGTACCAGTTTTAAAAATTCTATTTAAAACACCCCTTGCCCCCTTTTCTCACCCACTCCCCATCCCTTTTTCCCTACTCACATTCACCAACCCCTCCATTCTTTCCTCTATTCCTCCATCTACAAAGCCCTTGAGCTATACCACATCCATGTCGAAGAAGCGGAAGGATCCAACCACAGTCTCCCTGTGGGTGACCGATCTATATAAGTTCATGCCGACCATTTCAATTATTCAACAAGCCAAGGGCCTTTGAGGCCATTCTATTTTTCTTTTTCCTTTCTCTTCTTCTTTATTTTCCTTTTCTTAATTTCTCTTATGTTTAATTTAGTTTATTTTATCTTAGTTTCTTGGTTTTAGGTTCTAAAAGCTGCTAGGGAAGCACCCCACCATGACCATTGCCAACACCACCGCAGCCTTAGAATTCGTACCCCTCTCGCGAACCATCCAACAATAAGGACCCTTCGGTCCATTAATCTTTTCTTTTAATTTTATTTCATTTTTTATCTTCCTTCACTTTAGCTTGCTTTTCTTTAAATATATAATTAGTATAGTTTGAATTATTATTATTATTTCACAGCTAATTTGCATGCAGTGCCCAATTTCTTCATCTAGCGCAAAGACTGTGGACGACCACCATACCACCACCAGAGACGCCTCCTCCAACTTATTTTTCACCTCCATCGTAAGGAATCCATCCAAATTCAGGAAGTTTCATCTCTCTTTATCTTTTATGAATTCTTATCTATCTTTGTACATTGAGGGCAATGTACATCTTAAGTGTGGGGGAGGTGAACCTTAAAGGTGCCTAATTTTTTTCATTATTCTCAAATTCCTAAAATTAGGTGCCAAACTTTTTGCATTATTCTCAAATCCTGAATTATGCCTTGTCCTAAAGTAAGTTTCTCATATTATAATTAGAATGAAATTCCTATAATTTATGATTTTTACTGATATGTTTTAGATTAAGTCATTGATAATTGTGCATTAATGATTAAACTTTAAGATACAAGAGAAGTCAAGCATGATAAGTCTATTTTTCAAAATTAAATTAATTTTTTTTTAGGTTTTCTACCTGAATTTGAATATTACTTTGAAGTTTGAAATTTGCTAGGTTGACACCAAAAAGCCATAATTTTTGTGAGATGTTGAGCCTTATAGAGCATATATTCTTTTTCTTGCTCACTTTATTGATTATGAGTATGTCAACATGTCAAGACCACACCCTTGATTTGACATACAGAGATGATGAAGGCACCTAGGTTTTAACCCACTCACTCCACTAAAAAGTCTACCCATTTTATTAACCCCTAGTGAACCCCGTTGATCCTAACAACCCTTTTTATTGACTCACCCACTAATATTATCCCAAAACCCTTTGTTTTTGTTATCACCATTCCTTTTGACTACCCTTATATCGAGATTTTATTTGATCGATTGCCTATTGATTTCGATAGTAAATTCATCAATTATTATATACATCTGATTTGTTCTTAAAAAAATCGAAGTATATTCATTATTAGTTCTGTGATTAAGTGAGCTTATACATCTAAATTCCAATTGTTGAAAAAAGAAGCTCGTATTAGTAGTAGTATTATTAGTACAAGTTTTTAATTAATGTAATTATTTATATTCAGTTCATTGTTTCTAGTTAGGTAATTTGTCAGGTCAATCTCGATTCTAACCTTCTAATTCAGCCTATATCCACACCTTAACCCAAGCCCCGTTACAACCCTGTTAAAGACCTTTTGATTTGTGTATCATCTCATTATACAGTGGTGGAGATTTGATTTTCATGCAAGCCTATGGGATTAACTCTTCATGTTTGACTTTTGAGTGCTTAATTTTTGAACCTTAAACACTTTGAGTGATTTGAGTGAATCTTTAGTGAGGATGTCAATCCTTGTCAATTTTAAATCAGAGGTAATTATTTAGATAAGGGGAAACACCTATGTTTTCATGCTACAAAATGTATGACTTGGATTGTTTGAATCTTTAGGACTCTTAGAGTTGAGTTATCCATGTATGAATTATCTTTGAATTATGATGAAACATTATTGATGAATATTATGAATCAAGGAAGTTTGTTTTAATCATGAGTTGAAAATTTTGCTTGAGGACAAGCAAAAGCTTAAGTGTGGGGGTATTTGATAAACCGAAATAGTAACATATTTTAAACCCACATTTAGCATGCTTTTGGGTAATTTAAGCCTTGAATTGTGTAATTTGGTGCTCTTAATCCTTTGTTTTCATGTTTTATACTCAGGAAAGCACCAGAGGATGAAAAGAACGAGAAACGGGCTTAAAACGGACCAAATAGGCCAAATCACGAAATCAACACGGCCTGGGCCCAAGCAACACTGTCGTGCCTCCCTAATCAGAGCTGAACACGGCCTGGCCACGATTCACACGGGCGTGTGCAAAGGGCGTGTCTTTGCCGTGGAGAAGAGGAATTTCACTCGGAATTGGATACTTAGGGGTAAAGAAACACATTCCAAAAGCCTATATAAACACCCTAGAGGCCAACTTTCAGGGGGCGTCCAGCTAGGCCAAGGAGCCGAGCCAGAAAGATCAGAATTGTGGAAATTACTTGAAGAAAGCCAGTTGATTCATCTCAAGAAGCCGGAGTTATACTCAAGACGGAGGATCTCTCTTCAATTCCTTCAGGGGGGTTTAGAGTTTTTCTTATGTTTTGTTTTATCTTTTCTTTTGAGATGTATTTTATTATCATTATGAACTAAACCCTCAAATACCTGAGGGGGATGAAACCTAAGATGAATCTTGTTATCGTTTGCTAAACTATATGATAAATATTTAATTTGTTCTTAATTATGTGTTCTTAACTCTTGTGTTGATATTTCCGGGATATTAATTTAAGTTTGATGTGCTTAGGTGGAGGAGCAAAAGTCCCTGCCTAAGAGTAGATCTATCATAATTAAGCGGAGTTGATCGCAGGCCTAGAGATAGGGTGACGAGATTTTGCCGGATTAGGGTGAAACCTAATATGGGAGTCCATAGATCGAGTTAATGCGATTCTAGGGGTTCTAATTAGAAAGAGATTTCAATTAATCAACCTAGGGTTAAACGTTATTCGCCTCGAGAGAGGAGTTAATATACATTAGGGAATCTTACGGATCAAGTCAAATGAATAAATCGTCGGGTCCAGAGTTAGATAACAAGTGAAGTCTAGGTGGATTCTTCCTTAGGTATTGTTTTAATCAATTGGTTTTTCCCACAAGTATTTCCCCAATTTCATTCTTTTTGTCTCATCGTCTTTAGCTTAGTAGTTAATTAATTTTCTAGATTAAACCGATTCACTTTAATTTTAAGGCTAAATAATAAAAAGAAAGTTAGTATTAGTACTTTCGGTTCCTTTGGGTTCGACAATCCGGTCTTGCCACTAAGCTATACTACTGTTCGATAGGTACACTTGCCTCAATCGTTGTCATAGTTAGTTTTTAGGCTCGATCATTCTCATTATAAATTTTAAGACTGTGACACACTGATCAATTCCTAATTTCACACTCGAGACTTAAAAAATATACCTGAAACTACTAGACCCGATTTAGGGATATTACAGCTATTTTGCAAACCGGACTGGAAGATCACAACCCAACCTTGTGGGAGAACACATGTTTAACTTAACAAGGATATTATGAAAATTTACGGTGGAATACGAATATTAAAATGAATATGGCTGATATGTGATTTTGATTTTTGAAATATGGGTCTAAGGCTGGCGCAAGGATGGGTTATTGGTAATCATGCATGAATGTGTGAGATATGTATAAGTTGGCGGAATGTGTCCACCTAGGTACTGTATGTGTTATGTTCAAATTGGCAAAGTGTTGCCGCCAGAAACGTTGAATGACAAATTGGCGTATTGTGTACGTATGTCAGAGTCTTATGAAAAAAGTCTTTCTTTTACTATGAGTGTCGGTGCTCGTTGATTATCAGTATTCCTGTAAATTATTTGTGTCTAGTTTGGAACTCACTAAGTTTAATTGAACTTACTCTTTTACTTTTCCTCAACAGACGTTTTGGCAGTAGAAGAAGAATCAGTTGAAGGGGACTACACCAGAGCGGCGTTTGTGAGTGAGCCACTTTTTTATTTTTGTATCATGCATGACTATTTGGCAGATGATGTATATATATGTTTTGTATTTGACTTATGTAATTAAATTTGTTGTTAGTACTATTCCATTTCTGTTTTAAATGGAAATACCTCTCTACTCTGAAAGTATATGCCTAACTTCCGTGATTTGTTGTTTATGAACTTATCTTTTTTATGTATATGCCATAGATGGGCAGTGCATGGACAATAGATTCTTCTTTTATAATTCCTAATGATTTTCTTTAAAAATTTGTTACAAAATGAAAGAAAGATAATAGTTTTTAACAAAAAGAGAAAACATCAAAACTGTGTTTCTAAAAGTTTCAGTTAAGTCGAAAGGTTTGAATCCGCCGGTAACGCCCCATCTGTTGGGTGGTCTACTTGGCTGAATGTTATATGCCATGTTTTCCTGACGAGGTAAGGAGTGTTACAACTTTAAACCGTTATAGTTGTAAATTTACTTTAATCTGACCTTATAATATTTTGTATTTTGTTTTGTTATGGTATATATATAATATTATCTAACCATATTGATTTATTAGTAACATGAATTTATTATTTGTTATGTTCAATATATGTTTTAATTATACTTATTCATTTTATTTTTACATTAATAAATAAAGTTTTTGAAGATAAAATTTTTTTATCATTCAAGTTGAAAAGAAATTAAAAAGTGTATATTATTTAAAATAAGTTAAGCATTCATTAAGGTTACATAATAAAATGATTACATGCTCCTGAAGAGTTAATATTGCATCAAATTGTAAAAAGCTCTTTCAAAGTTAATATTTTACCTCACTGTGATGCAAAATTTTGTAAAACATAATATTATTTTTCAGGCCAAGAAAATATATGTTGAAACAAATCTTTATCTGTTATAGATTAAAACCATAGATAGAAATAATATGAGATACTCATGTATTTGTATTATATATATGTTGGAAAAAACGAGTTTTGAAAACAAAGCGGAAAATAAATTTAGGGAAAACAATGTTTTTTTAATTTTTTTTCCAAAATAAGAAGTTGGTTATGATATCTAAAGTAGTAAACACTTAATCAAAAGTATACCATTTCGATTCGTCTAGGATAAACACTTTGATCGAGTAGTCTTTTTAACTATCCTCAAGCTCCGTCTACCGAGTGTGAGCTCGTTTCGAATCAGAAATAATTTCACAAAAATTACCAATGGGGTAATTTCATAAGTTCTCTAAAATTTTGGGTCAAGTTGTAAATCAGAAAAATATCTCTAGAAATTTTCTTAAATAATCTATTCAGAGAATTTTTTTCTTTACAACCTTCTCTTGAATTCAAGTGTGTGTTAAATAATGACCCAATGCTCTCTTGAATTCAACTATGTTTAAGATAATCACTTTAATATTAAATTAATTTAATATTTATCAAGATAAATATTAGATTAAATTTAATATTAAATATTTATTAAAATAATAGAATGTTAATCTACAATATAAACATTAAATTAAATTAAATATTAAGATAATCACTTTAATATTAAATTAATAAAATACTATTAAGATAAGTATTAAATTAAATTTAATATTAAACTATTAAAATAATATTATTTTTGAAAAAATTAATCTGAAATAAAATTCTCTGGTAGAGTCCCAGTAGGAGTGTAACTCTTCCACTACTCAATCACCGAATGTCAACCGCCGCCAGCCGCCGGGACGCCGCCGTCGCAGCCGCTGGCACTACCATGTCCGATGATGTAGGTGCGACACCCTTATAGCACCCTGAGCCAGTTCGATCTGGGTCAGTGACAACCTGATCAGTCCAGTCTAGCCACAAGTTGGACTGTCAGCCCAGTTTCACATACCGTGCCCGGTTTGACCAGCTTTTGGGTCTTGGTCTCAGTTTTTGGGCTCCCAGGTCCAATTAACGATCTCAAGTCCAATTTGTAAGTTTAATTACCCATTGGGCCTAATGGATGACTTGAAAATTAATTTCCAAAAATATCATATTAATTTTAGTTAATTTGACTAATTTAATTTACTTGATCAAAATTAATTTTCCAAAAATCACTTAGATTTTCAAAATTAAATTTTCAAGAAAATTCTTAAATTAAACTCTCTAGTTGAAAAATTCACACGACCACCTAATTTAATTCAACATTAAATAAATCGACTCAATTAAATTATTTCCAAAGTCGTAGAATTTTCTTCTGATTCAAATGCAGTCCGATCGTGCTTTTGTTGAGCTAGCGAAGGGACCAGTCGGACATATAAAATTAGGCTCTAGTAATTACAATTATGTCTAGAAGCATCGTTCCAATAATTCGTAATTATTTAATCATAGAGTCAGTCCACAAGAAGTACCATGGTTAAAAACTTCTTATTCTATACTCGTTACGAAAACAATTCATCCAATTATTTTGTCTAGTAATGTGGCACCCCAAACCCGATTGGGACGAACCGGCCCGAATTCAAAGCATTACATTAGCCACCTAAGTGACTCTCCGGCTAAAAACCACCCAAGACACACCCCGACCTTATAACACCTCAATCTTGTCTGATTATTAGTTATTTATTAACGCAAAAGCAAATTATGAGCCAATTTTAAACTTTTCCTAGGTAATTTAACCTAAGGGCATTTTTGTCATTTTACCACCTATGGTAAAACTAACCCAATTTTAGAGCTAAACATTTACCGACCTTCTTTTAGTTAAAATTATGCAAGCCTAAAAATTTCAGCTTAACTTGAGTTCGTTTGCTATGTCTAATTCAATTTTTACAATTAGGGACTAAATTGTAATAAATACCAACTATCAGGACCTATTCCAATTTACAAATTAAGTGTTTTTCCATCGAAACCATTACGAGACTAATCTTAAATTATTACCAAGTTTCCTTATCATCTAGGGCTCTAATTAGACTAATAATTTTTTAGGACTAAATCATAACTTAAACAAAGTAAAATACCAATTTAAAAAGACAAAAATTTAATCCCCCAAAAACCCACACGGCCGTGTCCCCCAAACCGTGTGTCATTAAATGCTCGTGTTCGTGTCGTGAAAAACTTTTTTGGTAGATCGCACACGCTCGTGTCACTTACCCACGCGCCCGTGTGCAACCTATCACACTCCCATGTGGACAAGCACACGACCGTGTGAAAACCACTGCACCTATTTTTGCAAAAAAACTTGTTTTAAAACCCGATTTTGCATATTTTAGTGACCAATTAAACCCGATTTAAGTAAGATTAATTAACATATATATACATCTTCAATTGAATTTATGGACATCAATTAAACCTTAATTAAATAGAATTAGGCAATCAATTTCATGCATAACAAACACAGAATAAACCAAACAAGTGGCGTACCTTATTCGCTAGTAAACCACTCCATGGAAGCTTCATTTATCAATCGTTAGTAAAAATTCCATGCTTCACACACCGTGTCAAGCAACAAAACGCTGTAAATCATTCAATAATTAAACTCAAACATGCCTCAAAGTTATTATAAAACCATCCAAAATAAATGTCCAATGTCCAAAGTCCAATTACAACAAAAATCAACTAATTCCCGAGAGTTCCACAATGCTTGATTATAGTCTCTAAAATGCATAATAAAATCTCTACCAAGCCTAAATCTCTTAAAACTCTCTTGCTCGGCTCCCCAATTCCTCAATCCCGATGATTATATGCACGAATGTGAGGGTGTGAGCTTTAAAAAGCTCAGTGAATGTTAATACAAACGTCAAGTAAATTAACATCCAAATCATGCATAATTCACAACCAATCAATCACCAATTATCAGCCAAAATAATGAAACATGTCAATTAAATTTCCCATAGGCATTTTCAATACCAAAAATCATCTATTCATGGCATTCAATCATCAATTGATATAACAACAATCGCACATAAATATATTGGCATTCATTTCACATGGCTTACTCGGGTGATCATACATCGGATAAATGGATCTCCGAACACCCAAAAATATCAAATACAGTCCACCGAGTTGAGCGAGCCGAAGCACATGGTCCCTTATAGCGCCTCAAATAACCCACTGAGTGGAGAATCATGCTCAACACTCCTTTATCTACTTTAAACAAATCAGTCCACCTAGAGCCATATGCTCACAATGTCACAAATAAAGGTGAGTACCCACAAATCCTATGGCATGCCAACTATATCCAATGGATCCACCATGCATGTTGCCAATATATTCAGTCAAGCATAGCATATAAATCAGTCATTAATGTGCTCAATTTAATGTGATTAAATGATTATGTATAACTTGTAACATAGCCATTTAGTATCCAATTAAATCAAACAATTCATTCATCAATTCCCCATATTCAGTTACCAATTGTAACACCAACATATCATGATCAAAACTTTCAGTACACATGCTTAAAATCATCCTTAAAATCAATCTAATTAAATAGCAGAACACCACCCAAAAACTCACTTATTATTTTTTTCAATACCAATTCAATTTTTTGCACATTTAATACCAATCTTGCAAAATCAACCATTTATGCATAATTAATTAATTTTAATCATTAATTAAGGTACTAATTAAACATAATTGAAGGTCAATTTACCAAATCGCCCTTAGAAACACTCACCACACAATTTTATTCTATCACAACAAGTGATCAACTAAGCAACTCCAAGCTTTAATTCCGGTTATCTCGGTCGTCTTCAAGATTTAGAGCTTCAATAGAGGTAATGTAGACATTACCACCTTTCCCATGCTATAATAAACACAAATTTTAATTAATTATACTAATATAAATTCTCTGACAAAGATACCTTACTGGATTTGTAACATCAAGTCGAAAACTAGATTCCTCACAAAATCGATCTCTCCATCCCTTCTAATCACTTACAAACATCAATACTAGACCAAATACACATATATTAAGCATCAATTTCACATTTAAATCAATTTTACAAAAATCCGGAAAATCGATTCATGAAGATGATGAAATTCTGATTTCTTCAAATTACCTTATAAATCATGTTTAATCTTGATAATTAAGACCAAAAACCTTTTAATAGATCCATTTTGAGTTGGAACATCCATTGATTTGTGGATTTCCTCTCAAAATTCAAGATCCACCATTAAAGCACCTTAAGCTTTTGAAGAAGATGACATTGATAAAAAAAATCCTTTAATTGACTCTCAAATCATGTAAAAATGTTTCTAATCTTCATAAAAATAAGTTTAGGATTGAAGATTACCTTTGATTCGCTCCAGATTCATTGATTGAAAACCTTGATTTAAGAAGCTTGAGAAATTTCAGAATATTTTTCGCTACTTTTGAGAATAATTTCGGGTGAATTAAGAGAGTATTTTGAGAAGAAAATTAGTTGGATATATTATCTAATGATAGATCATTAAAACCATGCATAGAAAAGGAAATTTATAGCTCTCTGATCTGATGTAAATGGTGTGGAAAGTAAGTTAGGTGCATTGTGTTTAAAACTGAAACAACCCACCAGAATTTAAAAATTGGGGAATGTGCCTAATGGCCACTCCCACATTTCCCTTACTTTACCAATTGATCATTTCCCTCCAAAATTCTGAATTTTAAGGTTTATTTACCAAATAAATACTCTAAATTTTCCCATGTTTTACAATTAAACCCGATTTAATTAATATTTAAATTTAACTCTAATTAACCCAATAAAAATTATTTTAAAATTTTTTTCGACCCAAATTAATTATTTTTACTTACAATTATTTAATTACTTTAAAATTAATTTTCCAAAAATATTTTTATTTTTTTGGATTACTTTTTAATCGATTTTAAATGAAATTAACCTCCTAAATTAAATTAAAAATTACTTGGAATAGCATAAATTCCTAGTTTCACACTCGGAACCCGAAAAATATACATGAAACTACTAGACCCAGTTTAGGGATATTACAAATGACCTCATCATGTGTGTGTGTTACCCTCATATGATATCCTTGATTCCTTTAAGTTAAATTTGTTCACTCAATACAATCCTATTTTATCTCATTGTCGCCATTATGTCTTCTTAATGTTTAACATGATCACTGTCAACCAATGACTGTGATAAATTGCTTGTTCGAGAACAAGCAACCCGTGGCCATGTTCCATATTTATCAATCCACACAATGCCAATGAGAGGATATCATTAACTCTTTAATTGAGCTATGAATTCCACTGTTGCTAGTATAACCATGCCATACACAAGTCATGTAACCAACATACCGGCTATGGGCTCGATCATCTTTAGAGCATAAGCGTCCACTTATATCAAAGCACATTAGTTGCATACACATGGTCAGTGACTAACTCAAGATTTAGGTAAATCACACCATGAACATCATAAGTGAATTAATTCACAAACGGATTCAGAATTAATTCATCTTGGATATAGTCCAATGTATCATTCTACTAATGAATACATCTATGTCTCTACCCGTGGAGTCAACTTCTCCGATAGCCAAGACTAGCCATCTCCCCAATTGAATTGTAGATTACATAATAATACTTCTCAATATTTGAATCAAATGCTCACTTTGATTCTTTTACGGGATTAGAGACTCATTTAGATTATCTACTGAAGTAAGTTGTCTTTCTCGCAATGTAACGTTCTTACAATGCCACTTATCTTCAGTTTGAACTTAAACAATCAATGAGTCAATATTTGGTTGTCACAATTTCACTATGCATGCAAAATATGAAAGACAAAAAATACAAAAGACATAATAGTGCAATGTGAGATTAACATTATTTATTTATTCATCGTTCAAATAAATAGAAAATAGTTACATGTTTACTACAATATGGACACATTTCCCAATAATATATTCCCCAATGGAATACATTATACTTATATGAATGACATATGAGATAATGAAAAGAAGTTCATAGTGTTGGTATGCTCAGTTAGACAATCTTGAGTAAATGATGATGTATAATAATTTGATGAAAATTCATATGATTTTATTGAAGAATTATAAGTTATATTTTAATAATTATCATCAATACCTAACATTAGCTAAAGTTAGAGGTCGGTTGCATTTTTAGATGATAACCAAATAGTATATGAGCTCATGTATCACACGTGTGCAACTTGAAGTTTGCGATATTATTTCTTAAAATAATTTGATTGTGCACAATCTCTATAGTATGCAATTTGTGCTAACAACGCTGGTGCATTATATCCCAAGCTTGATTTTCGTAGTTTTAGTTAGGATAATAATAAGTTGTCTATGTCTATATATGTTATACCTAATGGTGAGCAAAACTATGCCTCCATTTAATTGCTTAACCATTGATATAAGAATAGCTTTACAATAAGCATGTAATTTTATTTGCATCACGCTAATATGTAAGAAATATTTGTCTTGTGAAAATTGGCTTTCATTTTTAAGCTAATAGATTTCATCTAAGAATATATGAATGTGCAATATCTATTTCATTTTCCACCACAACACGTTAAGATGGGTCCTCAAAGGAGGATAGGAATATATGTGGGATATGAATCCCCATCAATAATTAAATATCTCGAGCCATCAACCGGGATATAAACAACTGGAAAAAGAAATAGATTGAAATGAAAAATCATTATCTCATATTGATCCTCGTATGCAACAATGTGAACTAGAGGTTCAGAGGATAATTCATTTACAAATTTTAGTAAATCAATTGCTAGACATATTTATTGATCCAAAAAGAGTGACAAAATCACATATAGCAGCTACAAATGCTCCAATCAGAATTGATATCCCTAAAGGAAAATCTCTTGTCACTAGTGAGTCTAAAGCACATTTGAAGCGTGGTAAACCAGTTGGTTCCAAAGATAAGAATATTTGAAAAAGAAAAAGAGAAAAAAATAGATGATGGCCAGATCGAGGAAGCAATGATTTTAGAAGAATCTTTAGAAGAGACTTTAGACATAATTGAAGTTTAAGAAAAATCTCAGGAACCTAATAATGAAAAGACCTCAACAAATTATGCCATGCCTAGAATTAATTGGAACCGAAATCAAATCGACGTCGATGACACATTTGCATGCAATGTAGCTTTAAATATTTTGAATGACAATAAGGATCGTGAATAAATATCCATTGAAGAATGTAAACAAAGAGATGATTGGCCAAAATGGAAAGAAGCAATTGAGGTGGAATTAAAATCTCTTACGAAGAGACAAGTATTTGGACATGTAGTTCGTACACCTGACGGTGTAAAACTTGTGGAATATAAATGAGTTTTTGTGAGAAAGAGAAATGAAAAGGAAGAAACTGTGAGATATAAAGTGCGCTTGGTTGGACAAGGATTTTCAAAAAGACCTTATATTAATTATGAAGAGACATACTTTCCCGTGGTAGATGTAACTACTTTTAAGATCTTGATTAGTCTAGCAAGAAGAGAAGGGCTTGATTTACGCCTAATGGATGTAGTTACAACCTATTTATATGACCCACTTGATAATGACATTTACATGAAACTCCCAGAAGGTTTTAAATTTCCAAAAGCAGCTAATTAATGTTATCGAGAACATTACTCAATCAAATTAAACAGATCTCTTTACGAATTGTAACTATTTTGGTGCATGTGGTATAATGACCTTAGTGAGTACTTATTGAGGGAAGGCTATAAGAATGATCCTATTTCCCCGTGCATTTTTATAAAGAGGTTTGGATTAGGGTTTTTCATAATTGTTGTGTATGTTGAAGATTTAACTATCATTAGGACTTCTGAAGAGATTTTAGTGATAATGGAGTCCTTAAAGAAATAATTTGAAATGAAGGACCTTGGAAAAACAATATTTTGTCTAAGGTTACAAATTGAGCATCTAAAGAATAGAATCTTTGTGCATCAAACAACATATATAGAAAAAGTGCTAAGAAGAATTTTCATGCCTAAAGCACATCCGTTGAGCACTCCAATGGTTGTTAGGTCACTTGATGTAAATAAAGGCCCTTTCCATCCCCAGGAAAATGATGAAGATTTTCTTGGTCCTAAAGTACCATATTTAAGTGTTATTGGTGCATTGATGTATCTTACTAGTCATACATGATTTGATATATCATTTGTTGTCAACTTATTAGCAAGATTTAACTCTTGTCCAACCTGAAGACATTGGAATGGGGTTAAGCATGTTTTTCGTTATCTTCAAGGTACGAGAGATATGTGTTTGTTCTTCCCTAACCTACCCAAAATGGAATTGGTTGGTTTTGTAGATGTAGGGTACTTATCAGATCCTCACAATGCTCCATCACAAACTGGTTTCGTTTTCACATATGGTGGTACTACAATTTCTTGGTGCTCTATGAAACAAACAATTGTTGCTACTTCTTTTAATCATGCTAACATTTTGGCAATCCATGATGCTAGTCGTGAACGTGTGTGGCTAAGGTATGCAATTCATCATATACGAGAAGATTATGGTTTATGCTTTGAAAAAGAAGTTCCAATAGTCTTATATGAAGATAATACAACTTGCATTGCACAACTTAAAGAATGATATGTTAAGGGTGATAAAATAAAACATATCTCACCAAAAGTGTTCTTCATTCATGATCTACAAAAGAATAGAGATATAAATGTTCAACAGATTCATTCAAGTGAGAATTTGATAGATCTTTTTACTAAGGCACTTCTTACTGCTACATTTGAGAAGTTAATTTTCAGCATTGGATTGTGTCATTTCAAAGATCTGAAGTGATGCTTCAATGAGGGGGAGTATATTCGCACTACATTTTTCTTTTACATTGTGACATACTGTGTATTAAAAGATTATGTACTCTTTTTTCTTTCACTAGATTTTTGTCCCATAAGGTTTTTCCTAGTAAGGTTTTAAATGAGGCATATCTTTTATAGAATGAACATCCAAGTGGGAGTTTTATGAATGCTATTAAGTGGATTTTATTATAATCAACCTTTTACCTTTCATCTTCCTTAACTCTTCACCTTTCATCTCCTTGTAATTCATTTTTTATTTATGTATTAGAAAGTAAGGAGTCTAATCTCCCTGTATATATAGGAGTATACTACTTGTAATAATGATGAAAAAGTAGAGAAAGGCAATGGAAACCCCTCTTTATTCTATTATCCTTGTGTTCTTTGCATTATATTATTTTATAACAAAAAAAAACTTTTTCTTTTTAAAATAATAGGATACAAATACTAAATCAATCTACAAATAATTCTATAAATCAATTTATTAAAAATAATAAAGTTATTATTTAAAATAATAATTATTTAAATAAAATAAAAAAATTAATAATATATTAAATAAGTTTAAAAATTATTTAAATGCTTTTTAATATATCATTATATTATGTAAATGATATTTCTTTAAAATTGAATTATTGTAATAATTTAAATAAAATAAGATATAAATTACCATAGACAAAAGCAACTTAAGAAAACAATTAATACCAAAGTACTCAACTCTATTTTGGTGCCACCTGTATTGGTCGGAACACTCTGTTTGGATGGTAAATCGGAACAACAAATTCTAGGTTCCATTCTGTTTCAAATTTCTGTTGATACCGATCATATCAGTGTGCACCAATTGATTTAAATTATTTTTATGATAATACTAGTAAATTTTGAAAAAGTTACAAGAATTAATAAAATTTAAAAAAAAAAAAGTTAACGTGAAAGGGGCAGGGATTTCTATTCGGTGATATCCAATATTTTATTAAAAGAAATATTTGGTGACAACAGTTGAAATATGTGATAGAAACGTTTGTTTTTCTAACTTAGAAAATTTAGATACAAGGTCCCAGAAAATTAGAGATACTATCACACTTTCTATTCGTTTTTGTAATATTATTAAATTTTTGTAGAGGTACCCCTTCAACCAATAAAAAAAAGTTTTAATTTAAATTGAATTACATATTTATTTTGATGTAATAATTGAAAAATAATCTAAAACATATAAATTTAATAATTTATTACATCTTCCGGTTTCAGTTAACTACCTTTTTCATTAAACATATTAATAGTGTAAACTTCCTGACATCACATCCTTTATTTCCATTGTAAATTTTTTATTTTTTGTTACATAATTCTTAATATATTTATTTCTGAAGACGCAGGAAGTAATTTTTAGCATTATCATAAGTACCAATTACACTAATAAATATGTTTTCTTTTTCTATATTATTATTACGGTACAATCATTAATATTTGATGTAAAGTGTAAACCACTCTAATAATGGTCCCATAAATTAAAAATGGCATACGGATAAACAAGTAGGTTCGGTGCTTACTACAAATATGTTTTCTTATTATTAAAAAGGGTTAATGACATTAATTAAACGATTAAAAGCAATATTGTCAAGTGCACTAATTCAAATCAAAATGCGTATCTTGATAATTTCAGATTAATTTGTTTAAAATTATGATTATTTTATTAATAAATTATTGATTTATTGACAGACGTTTTGTCTTTTGAAAATTACAAGTTAGATTGTTAGGGATCGACTCGTATAAACAACGAAATAAAAAAGGTTAAGAAGATCAAACACAAATTTTACGTGGAAAACTTCTCCGAAGAGGATAAAAAATCACGGGAAAAAAAATCACTAAAAATGACAACAACTAAAAGGGGAGTACAAGATGGAGAAACAAACAAACCCAAAGCCGATATAATACAAATTTTTCTCGAATTTCTCACAAACTCTCTTACTCAAATTTCTCACAAACTCTCTTACTTTCTAGGGTTGCTAAAAGA
The DNA here is from genome assembly GCA_025698515.1 of Gossypium sturtianum. NCBI lineage: Eukaryota > Viridiplantae > Streptophyta > Magnoliopsida > Malvales > Malvaceae > Gossypium > Gossypium sturtianum. The sequence continues at coordinate 113,010,295 of CM046955.1, forward strand.
CCTATTTATAGGTTGAAATTTGTGTGAAAATATAACTAAAATATCCCTAAAATAATCAAAGTTAGATTGGGAAAAGATAACAAAGTTTAACTAGGAGAAAAAAACGTGGTTGAGTAGGGAACACGTCGCCACATCGTGACGTCGTGTTCGGCTCGTTGGGACGCCATGCATCGTATTGTCAGGATGACGGGTTCTTCTCGTCAGGATGCCGACTCTTCGTCGTCACTAGATCAGCTCTGTATCATCCGAAATGTGAGGCACACTCCATAAATCTCCATATTGACTCGTATTTTTGAAATGCCTTCTTTGTTGAGCCCCGTTAGGAGCCTAACTCGATTTTTTTCAAATACTTACCAAGTCTAAGCAATGCCTGAACTTGGAAATTGGAAGACTTTTTGTCATAATGTCTGTTGGGTTGTTTTCTTTGCCGATTTTGTGAATTTAAACATCCCCTTGAGCGATCACCTCTCAAATAAAGTGTTACTGAATATCTATATGCTTTGTTCTGTCATGATGCATCTAATCTTTCGTGAGATTATGTAACAGCCCGATTTTGGGTCTAGTCGGAACAGTAGTTTTGGGACCACAAATCTGATGAAGAAAAATTCATCTTTATTATATTTTTATGGTCTACAGTTTTATGTAACAATTTCATGAAAATTTTGTTCGAAAATTTTGACGTTTGGGCACTCAATTTAGTTAAAAGGACTAAATTGCAAAAAGTTCAAAACTTGAATTCTATACGTTAAAGGTGTCTAATTGCTATGAGATTTTAAATTAGAGTCCCTTAAATGGTAATTAGACCATTGGTTAAGTTGGTGGACAAAAATGGACATGGTTTGGTATGTTTCTAAAGTTTTTCATTAAGGGCATTTTGGTAATTTGGTAATTAAATGAATTAAAAAGCCAAATTAAAAGCCAATTTTTGTCCATCTTCCTCCTATGGCCGAATGTACCAAGAATAAACCATGGCTAGGGTTTTTCAAGCTTCCAAGCTCGATTGTAAGTCCGTTCTAGCCCCGTTTTTAATGATTTTTATGTTTTTGAAATCCTTGTAACATGATCTATCTATTTCTACCACTAATTTGAAGAGATGTCAAAGTCTAAAATTTTACCCATGTTGAACATGTGTGTATTTTGATGTTTGATGGTAGAAAATGCATGTTTGTTGTTTGTTAAATGACTTTTGCTAAGTGATTTTCGGTAAAAATGTCAAAAAGGACCTATTTGTAAAAGTAATAAATTATGGTGTAAAAATGTGGATAAAAAAAATTTTGGGTTGTTATAAGTATGAAAATGGTTCGGCTAGGCTTGGGTTTTGAAGAAATTGAATGAAAATCATTTTACGAGCCTAGGAACTAAAATGTAAATTGTCAAAAGTTTAGGGGCAAAAATGTAATTTTTTCCATAATGTGATTTTGGTCTTATTTGAAAATTATAATGATTAAATAAGTTAAATGTGATATTATAGATAAAGAAAAACGATGTTCGGACCTAGAATGGGGGAAAAACAAGTATTTGACGATTTAGTCATTTTTGCCATTTTTATGCTGAGGTAAGTTCGTATGTAAATAATGCAATGTTATATTTGTATTTTAATGTTTTGATATTGCATGAAATGTATGATTTATTCTATGAGTATATTCGACGAAGTTCCGACAAGAGAGAAATCCCGGTTGAACCTTAGGAATAGATTAGGATACAAGTGACATGTCACTAGGAAACCATGTGATATATGTGATTTATGTGATTTGGTCTTTGGTCTCAGACATTTACTGCTGGTCGGGTAGTCCGGCATGTGTTGCGGATACCTGACAGCTTGTGTGAGCAGCACTGCGTTGTTACATCTTGACTGACAGCCTGTGTGAGCAGGCCCGTGATTAGCTCGAGAGTGAGCCCTTATGTGTTATGAGATATGAGGTAGCATTAGCTATGTATGTGGCACTTATATGCAAGACTTTCCGTGTATCCGATTAGTATTCCAAGTGTTCAACGGGTATGTCAAAGACGAGAAAGAGTATGATATGTTACGAGTTGGTACAGGTATGTACGAGAACTCAAAGGAAATGAATTTGGTATATGATGAACCATTGGTAAGAATGTGATTGAGCATGTTATGTTCATGAAATTGTGAGTTCATGATTTCCACGAGAATGATTTTATGAAAACATTGTGATTATTGGTCTATACTTATGATGTATGAAATACATGATAAATTCTATTGATAATTATGTGATTGGCTTTCGGGCCAAATTGAGTTAAGATATAGCATGTTATATTCATGCAAATTGTGATTCATCGGACAAGAGATAAAGGAAAGATTTGCAAAATTTCCTATTAAAAATGATTATGGAAGCATGGAAGGATAATAGTTTTGGCAATTGTAAGATGTAAGAGTTTATGCTTGAAATGTAAATGCTCATAATTAATGTGTATGTTTTATGTGAGGTTTGAAATGGTTTGTTGATTGTGGTAAATGATATGCTATTCTTATGACTGAGTAAGATGTGCACATTAAGCTTAATGTCATTTATGTTTATAACAGCCCGGTTTTAGCTAAGTCAGAATAGTGGTTTCAGAACCAAAAATCTGAGGTCAAAAAATTATTTTAATATTATTTTTGGTGTTTATAGCATGTGATTATTTATGTGTGAAAGTTTCGTGAAATAATTTGAGCATTTGAATGCTTAATTTGATAAAAGTACTAAATTGCGTAAAATGCAAAAGTTGCATTCTAATTGTTTAAGTGCTTATTTGCTATGAATAATTAAATGTGAAGTCCTTATGTTGTGAATAGCCTATGGATAGTGGGAATTGACATGAATAGCCATCCATTATATGTTTTATTATTGTTTAAACAAAGGTTAATTAAGTAATTTTTTATTTAAGTTTAATTAAATTAAAACAAAACAAAATGGTGGCCATGTATAATCTTTTTACAAGCAAAATAGAAGAAAGAAAATAGGGTTGAGAGCATTTTAGGGTTAGACCCTTATTGATCTTGATTATGGTATGAATTTTGTTCGATTTTTGATGATTTTTATGTTTCTGTGATCGTTGCATCGAGTACTAGCTAGCTCGTGCCCTAATTTTCTAGTTTGTTGATGATTTTGTGAAGTGTCATTGATGAATAGTTAAGCTTTTGAATGTTTTATGATGAAAAATGAATATTTGTTGATAGTTACACAAGTTTTGTGAAGTTATTTTTGACGAAAATGTCAAATAGGGATTTATTTGTGAAAATGTGAAAATGTGTGGTTAAATGTGTGAATAAATGATAAATATAGGCTGATATGTGCACTAGGAAAATTTGGCTAGCTTAGGAAGGTATTAAATTGCATGAATTTTGTGTATTTGTGAAATAGGGACTAAATTGAATAATTATGGAACTTTAGGGGCTAAAGTGTAAAAATGCCCAAATATGTGTTTGTGGACTGAATTGAATGATTTGTTGAATAAATGAGTTAATTTTGAATGTATATAGATCAAGAACGAAAGAAATCAGATTTAGATTGGGGAAAATCAAAAGTTATCGAATAGTCGATCCAGTCCGTTTATCCCAAATACAAGGTAAGTTCATATGCAAATAAATGTCTTTAAATTTAATTATGAATGTTTAATTGTCATTGAACTGTTATGAATGTTGAATGATCAAATACGAGCAAGAATCGACAGGGTTACAATATCTGAAAGTCCCGTACGTCCCTTAGGAATAGTATAGGATACGAATGTCATGACATTAGGATCATCGAGATGTGATTACGTGTAAGACCATGTCTGGGACATTGGCATCGATATGTGATAACATGTAAGACCATATTGGGATATGGCATTGCACGAGTTATATGTGATTTCCGAGTATCCTTAACGATTCCGAATGGTTCAACGGGCAAAGTCAAGTCGAGAAAGAATGTGTGAATGAGTTAAGTGACTCAGGTACGTACAAGATTCATACGAGTATTGAAAAGGAAAATATTTGATGAACTCTCTTATGAATTTGAATATGTGTTCAATGGGAAAGGTTTGTGAGCTTTTATATGCTTATTCATGATTTGCCTATTAATGAAAATGATGTTGATTCATGTGGTAATTTTATTTGTATATGGCTTACTAAGATTTTAAAGCTTACTTTGTGTGTTCTTTCCCTGTTTTATATAAAATCGAAGCTAGCTCGGACTCGGGGATCATCAGGAACATCGTCACACTATCGAACAACTTGTTGGTACTTTTTATGCTATGTAAATATGGTATATGGCATGTATAGGCTAGTGTTAAGATGTTATGTTTTGAGTTATGATATTAGCCATGAGATTTGGCTCATAAATGATGTAAATGTGGGTGTGTATTTGGCCATTTAAGTTGGCTTATATCATAAGTTTGATAAGTGATATATGATGTATATATTGCCTTGTGTTTTCGCGTGTTTGGGATGGTTGTTATGATGGTTATATGGTTGCTCAATTATCTAGTTGTCAATTGGTGTATTATTGCTTGAAAAGTGGCATGTTGTGGCTTGATTTTAAGATGATGAATTTGTATGTTTTATGACATGAATTAGTTGATAAGATGATGAGAAAAATGCATAGAGAAGATATGTGAAATTGTTGGTAATGTCATATTGTTTTAGTATGTTTTGGATTATGATTTGAGTAGTGAAATGGAAGGATTTTAAATGGCATGATTTGTATATGAAATAGCATGTTTTGGTTGCCTATAAATGTGTCTAAAATGGTATTATTTTGGTTGTTTAGGTGAGCATGAGAAAGGGTGGCAAATTGGCATTGCAAATGGCCTATTCTTGTCCACACATGTAGTGACACGGGCGTGTGTCTCAGCCGTGTACGACACATGGCCGTGTGTCCCCTGGTGTTGAAATTGAATTGAAGTCAGTATGCTCCACACAGCCTCACACACGGGCGTGTGACCGGCCGTGTGGCACAAGTCAGTATACCCCCTAAATGGCACACGGCCTAGCAGACGAGCGTGTGACTTGGCCGTGTTGCATAAGTCAGTATGCCCTACAGGATTGGCACGGCCTAGCACACGGCCTGGCACACGGGCATGTGTGGCCATTTCGAAGGGCACACGGGCTAGACACACGGGCGTGTGGTCAGCCGTGTGACTCAAGTCTGTATATATGCCCTGTTTTCACACGACCTGGGGCACGGGCGTGTCTTGAGCCGTGTGAGGCACACGGCCAGTTCACACGGGCATGTGACCCTTGTATGTTTGAAAATTTTTTAAGTTTTCAAGAATTTTCATATGTTATCGGTTTAGTCCCGAACCATTTCTAAAGCATGTTTAAGGCCTTGTAGGCCCTTATAAGGGACAATGTGTTTATGATTGATTGGTGTTTGAGAATGGATGTATAAATGTATGTTTTATGTTGTGATTTGATCGGTAATGCCTCGTAACCCTATTTCGGTGACGGATACGGGTTAGAGGTGTTACAATGTTGGTATAAGTTATGTTATTCATCTGATTGAGTAAGTTATGCTCATGAAGTTTAATGACATTTATGTTAATATATGTCATGTTATTTATATGACAATGTATAATTAGTGTTGTTTATTATTTGCATATGAACTTACTAAGCTATAAAGCTTACTCCCCTTCCTTTCCTATGTCTTATAGGGCTAATAAGCTAGCTCGAGTTGGAGATCGCCGGAGATACTATCACACTATCAAGCTACCATTTCGGTATACATAAGTTCAAGTATTTTGAGTTATGGCATGTATAGGGACTAAGTCAATTGGTTATATGTGTCTTTATGATTGTAGCTAATATGTTGGCTTGTAATCGTCAAAGGCTTGTTTGCTATTTGGCCATGTAAGTTGGCTTATGTTGGCAACATGGTTGTAAGCCTAAGTATATTCATATAAGTGTCAATTTCTATGGTGATATGATCATGGTATGCTTGGTGAATTTCAAATATTTGGAAATATGATTTATGGCATGATTGTGTAATGTGGGAATTGTTTGTTTAATTTAGGGCTTAATAAATGTAGTGAGTATGTTAGATAAACATATAAAGTTGATATGTTTCAACCATGAATGTGGATGCTTTGGTTGCCTAAGTATGTAATGTTATGTGCCTTTGAATTGATGTAAGTTTATGTGTGAATAAGGGTGGCAAATGGCTTGGTAAATATCCTTTTTATTGTCCACACGGGTAGACACACGATCTGCCCCACGGGCATGTGATCCGACTGCGTGTCCCCTGCACCCTAAATAATTGCAAAATGGAATGCTCAGTAATGAGCACACGGGCAGAGACACGGGAGTGTGTCTTAGCCGTGTGGACGGTACGGCCTCGAACACGGGCGTGTGCCCTGGCCGTTTGAAGTCTGCACCTATTTTATGAAAAATTATGAAAATTTAATCGATCACACGGCCTAAGCACACGGGCGTGTGGCTTGGCCATGTGACCTTAATTTGATGATGATGTCATAAATAGAATGCTCCCTAATTTGAACACGGCCTGAAGCACGGACGTGTCTTAGGGTCATACGGGCGTGTCCTGAACCCACACGGGCATGTGACCCCTTTTACATGAAAAATTTTCTAAGTTTTCCAAAAGTTTCCAAAGTTCTCAGTTTAGTCCCAAACCACTTCTGATGCCTGTTTTGGGCCTCGTAGGCTTGTTTTAAGAACGATATGAATATTTTAGAAAATTTTAAAATTTGAGTGGAAATTCATGTCTCGGTTTTGAATGTTTGCTTGTGCATAAGTCTGGTAATTCCTCGTACCCTATCCCGGCATTGGATACGGGTAAGGAGTGTTACAGATTGTTACAATATACAATAGTCTTGTCATTTTTATCAACCAGCTCCCCAAATAGACGTCTAAAGCAAATGATCTCTTTCACAGCCTCTGTGATAGCCATATATTCCTCCTCTATAGTTGATAATGCCACAGTGGCCTGAAGGGTGGCTTTTTAGCTAATTGTACAATTACTGAAAGCGAACAGATAACCTATGGGAGATATTCTTTTGTCTATGTCTTTGGCATAATCTAAGTCAACATAGTCGACTAAACCTTCTAAACATCTTCTGAATTCTAGACAAGTGTTGGATGTCTCCTTCAAATATATGAGAATCCACTTAACAACTTGCCAGTGTAATTTGTTGAGTTTGGCCATATATCTACTTACTACACAAACATCATGTGAAATATTGGGATGAGTGTATACCATTGCATACATTAAACTTCTAACTGCAGTAGAATAAAGAACTGAGGACATGTACCTTTCTTTTTCTTTGGTTTGTGGTGAATCTGAAGCCAAAAGTCTAAAGTGTGTAACTAAGGGGGTACTAACTGGTTTAGAATCTTGCATTCCAAACTGCTTGATAATCCTTTCGATTTATCTCTGTTATGAAAGAAATAACTTACCAGAATGTCTTATCTCTCAAAATTTCCATCCTTAAATTTTTTTTTACTGCACCAAGATCCTTCATCTTGAACTTAAATTTAAGCATGGTTTAAAGTCAATTTATTTATGATGGATCCTTAGCCGTAATTAACATATCATCCATATAAATCAGCAAGTAAATGAATAACCCATCATCAGAACATTGTAGATACACACAGCTATCGTACTTCCTATGAATGAAACCGATACTTAACATAAAAGAATCAAACTTCTTGTACCTCTAACAAGGGGACTGCTTCAAGCCAAATAAAGATTTTTGTAGAAGGAAAACATGGTCTTCCTTTCCTTCGATTCTAAAGCCTTTAGGTTTTTACATGTAAATGTCCTCCTCTAGGTCGCCAAGAAGGAATGCAATTTTCATATCTAACTGCTCTAATTCGAGATTGTATAATGCACCAAGAGCTAACAGTGCCCAAATGGATGTATTTTTCACAATTTGAGAGAAAACATCATGAAAATAGACTCCCTCCACTTGAATATAGCCATTTGCGACCAACCTCGCCTTATATCTCATGTCATCTCAACCCAATACTTACTTCTATTTGAACACTCATTTGCAACCAACTATTTTCTTTCTAGTGGGTGGTTTAACGAGCTGCCACATCTTGTTCTTTTGAAGAGACTCCATTTCTTCTTCCATAATGACAAGCCACTTGTTGGAATCAGAAGCCCAAACTACCTCTGAATAATTCAAAGTGCCGGTTGAGTCGATGCTCTTCACAAAACCTAGAGCATATGCCACTAGATTTCTTTTACAGTATTTTTGTGACAGTTTGATCTCTCGCCTTTTTCTATCTTGGGCTAACTTATAATCTTGAAGGGTCTCTGATTGGGATGGAGTGGCTTTAGAAAACTTCTATTGCATCAAAAAGACATCGATTTAATGATTTCTACGTGATGTCGTGATGTGGCTATTCTCTTTGTCAGTATGTTTCCCCTATTCATCGTGAAGTTGTGACATCGTGACATCATTCTCTATTTTCGTTTTCTGCTCCAGCTTGCTCGAAACACTTGGCTTTTCAGTGTTGTTTTGACTCGATGACCCCCTCTTTGATAGAATCATTAATGTTTCATCAAATGTAACATCTCTACTAAAGATGATCTTACTCATTTTTTGGTACAACTTATAGCCTTTTATCTCGGCCACAAAACCCAGAAAAATACATTTCACCGCCCTTGGTTCAAGCTTTCCCTGATTGACTCGAGCATAAGCTTGACAACCAAATACTCTAAGGTTAGATTAATTAGGAGGATTACCCAACCAAATCTCTTCAAGAACCTTTCCATCCAATGCTCATTGTGGAGACCGATTCACCAAATAGCTTGCCAGATGAACTACTTCGGCCCAAAACTCATTTTCAAAACCTGCGTTGGAAAGCATGCATCAGACTTTCTCAAGTAACATTCTATTCATTTGTTTGACAACACCATTCTGCTGCGGGGTGCCAACAACTGTGCGATGTCTTTCAATCCCTTAAAATTTATAGAAATCATTAAATTCAGTTGAACAGAACTCGAGCCCATTATTCGTTCTCAATCGCTTCACAGACTTCCAATACGTTTCTCTATAGGGTCTTCCATTGCTTAAAGATCCAAAAGACTTAATTCTTGTGCTTCAGGAAGTATACCTAAACTTTTCTGTAGTGATCATCAATAAAGGCTAGAAGATATCTGCTACCTCCTTTGGAGACAACTAGAGCCGGACCCCATAAATTGAAATGAATGTAGTTAAGGGTCCCTTTAGTCATGTGCACTCCCGAATTGAAGCTAACTCAAGTCTGCTTTCCATAAATGTAATGCTCACAGAAATCTAACTTTCTAACTTTGGTGCCTGTGAAAAGACATTGTAACAGCCTATTTTCAATGAAACAGAAACAATGGTTTTGGAATTACAAATTCGATAAGTAAATTATTATTTTAATATTATTTTAATGTCTATGGGATGTTAGTAAGGTCGTATTAGAATTTTGTTAAGAAATTTTGATGTTTTCATGATTAATTAAGTAAAAAGGACTAAATCGTAAAAGGTGCAAAAGTGAAATTCTATCTGTTAAAAGGGCCAAATGACTATGAAACTTTAAAGTGAGTGGAATTAAATGATAATTAGACCATTTCTATATTTAGTGGATATTCATGGCAAGGTTTTACTGTAAATTTTAATAAGGCTAAAATAGTAAATTAATAATTAAATTGAAAATAAACAAAAGAAAAGATGAACATCTTCTTCCTCATTTCTTATTGACCACCGAAAATCACCATTAGAGAGGGATTAGGACATTAGGCCAAGCTCTCCCATTGCATGTAAGTGATTTTTAAACTCGTTTTTAATTATTTTTATGTTTTTGAAGTCGTTTTAACTTAACCTAGCTAGCCCGAGATCAATTTGTAAAATTGTTAAAGTTTGAGGGTTATGCCATGAATGATTTTGTATGATTCTTAATGTTTAATGAAAGATTATGAGTCCTTTTTGATAAATAAACAAGTTTTGTAAAGTGGTTTTTGATAAAAATGACATTTAGGGACTTGTTTGTAAAAATGGTAAAAGATCATGGTAAATTTATGAAATGATGGTTTCTATGGATTGATTTAAGTCCCTATAGAACTCGGCTAGCTTGAGAAGAGGATTAAAATGTTTAAATTTCAATTTATGAGTTTAAGGACTAAATTGTGAAAAGTTAAAATGTTAGAGGCAAAATAATAATTTTGCATAAATATGAAATATTGACTAAATTGAATACTAGGGATATTAAATGGATTTAACTTGTCTATTTAGATCAAGATAGAGCATGTATGGATTTAGATCGGGGAAAAGTTAAAGCCTCGGAAGCTCTAGTCGTCGAGGTAAGTTCGTGAGAATGATTATCATTTTAATGTTATTTCAAATTATATGCTATTTATCATGTAAATGAATGATGTATATCCAGAACAATGCTATGACGGTTAATGAGTCCCGGTTGAACCTTAGAAATTCGTAGGATACAAATGACATGTCATTAGGGATTTCATGTTTCGGGTGCTGGTCTTGAATCTCCTACCAATGGCTGAGGTACTGCATTTGTTGTGGATACTCCACAGCTCGTGTGAGCAGCATCGTGTAGCTTACATTTCGACCTACAACTCGTGTGAGCAATGATGTGAAAGAAAGGTTACAATTATATATTTAAGCACACTTCGTGTGAGCTTTCCCGAGTATTCAATGATATTCTAGTTGGTTCAACGGGCATGAGAAGGAATTGAAAAAGTAAGTTTCCAAATGGAATAATGCATATGCACATGAAAAGGTGAATGAATCAAATGAAGTATGTTCATGTAGAAATAGCTTACCTTATGCTTAATTCAAGTAAGTTATGTAATAATACACTAACTTGTGTATTGTTGATGATGATGCTTAGGCTTGTGCCAAACTTGTGGTTGGATTACATAACACTTATACTTAATGTTATTTAGATGAATGGTAAGTTATGTTTCATGTTCTACGAACTTACTAAGCATTATGTGCTTACGTAGTTTTCTTTCCTATATTTTATAGATTATTGGAAGCTCGATCGATTTGGAAGCTCGTCGGAGATCTATCACACTATCCAGCATAAATATCTGTAGTTTTTGATGTTTTGGATAAGGTTATAATGGCATGTATTGGTGGACTTATAATGATGTTTAGTTGAATACTTAGATGAACATTTGGTATGTATAAGTTGTTTGGTTTGGTACATTTGATACCTTGCTAGTTTATGTCAATGTGGCTTTGTTGTTGCATGTTTTAATGGCTCAAATGGTGTGTGTTAAGTTGGTTTGATTATGGATAAGATATGGCATGTTTTGGGAATGTATTAAGCTAGATGTTGATGATTGAAATGTGGTAACATATACATGTTTAGATAAGTTGTGGATGAATGCATTTGAGGTGCCTTGTATGGCATATTGGTTGATTCATTTTGGACCATTGAATTGGTCATTACATGTAAGTTTTGGTCATGTTTTGATGTTTTGATTATGTTTACAAAAGGCCTTTAGGTGTGTTCATGGTTTGGTGTTGCAAACGGCTTGGTGACACGGCCGTGTGTCCCCTGTATGTTCTATTGCATACAAGTCAGTTTGTTACACGACCTAACACACGGCCTGGCACACGGGCGTGTGGGGCTATTTTGAGAGCTACACAGCCTTGAACATGGGCGTGTGACACGGCTGTGTGACCCTACTTAGAGAGTTACACGGGTGAGGACAGGGGCTGGGACACAGCCGTGTGTCCCAAGTTCAAAGGTTACATGGCCTGAGACACGGGCGTGTGTCTCAGCCATGTGGCCCCTGTAGTTAGATTTTTCTAACTTTTTCTTAGACTTTCCAAATGTTTCCAATTTAGTCCCGAATTGTTTCTAAGGTGATTTTAGGGCTTCGAGGGCTCGATTTAGGGACAGTATGTATGTGAATGATTTTTTTATAATATGTTTTAGATGGTGTATGAAATGTATATCTTAACGTTTCATTTATAGGGTAATGCTCCGTAACCCTATTTCGGTGATAGATACGGGTTAGGGGTGTTACATTTAATGGTATCAAATCTATGGTTTAGTCGGTTCTCAGACTGAACGTAGCATGTATGAGTCTAGAAATATATGCCATTATATAACCTACGATAGTGTGATAACTCCTGACTTAAATTAGACTATGTTTTCAAATAGATAAGATGTCGTCCAACCAAGCTGATTTCGATGAAGTAGAAAGTAGCGTGCAAGCCTCCGTTCACAGAGCAACATCTAGTGGTAGTAGGCCTGTATCCGAGGGCCGTGGAGGAGAGGCTAAGGAAGCCTTCTTCTAGATGATGTTAGAGTGGTTTTCTGAGTTCATGCGAACGAACCCAATGGCTCAACGACCTCTACCCCCACCTGTACCCCAACCGTTCCTCGCATGGTTTGGAACCAGTGCGAGTAAACAAGCCTCCTTTTGATAAAATCTGAAAGTATGGGGTTGAAGAGTTTTGAGGTACAGCTGAAGATGATCCTGAGAGAGCCAAGTTCTGGTTAGAAAACACGGTAAGAGTTTTCAATGAATTATCGTGTACTCCTGTGGAATGCTTAAAATATGTTGTTTCTTTGTTGAAAGATTTGGCTTATCAATGGTGGAACACCTTTGTTGCGGTAGTACAGAGAGATTGAGTAAACTGGGAATTCTTTCAAATAGAGTTTAGAAAGAAATATGTGAGTCAAAGATTTTTCGATAAGAAATGTAAAGAGTTCCTTGAATTGAAGACAGGTCGTATGTTAGTAGCTGAGTACGAGAGGGAATTTGTTTGACTCAGTAAGTATGCTCGGGAACGTATACTGACAGAGGTTGCTATGTGCACTCAGTTTGAAAATGGGTTAAATGAAGATATCAAGTTGTTAGTCGGGATTCTTGAGTTGAAAGAATTTGTAGTTCTGGTTGACAGAGTGCACGAAGCTGAGGAACTTAGCAAAGCAAAGAGAAAAGCCGATTCTGAGGCTCGTGACTCGGGAAAAAGGCTTATGGGAAAGTCATACTCTACTCCATTAAAGAAGTCGAAAGAATGTCACAGTCGTTCATTAGCTTCAGTGGGTTATTCTGGGAAAGATAGAGGAAAACAACATTCGAGCTCAAAACCTCAGGCTACGTCTGTAGCGAGCATGGGCAGTGTCAGAAACAACAAGCCCGAATGTCAGTAATGTAATAGACGGCACTTCGGTGAATGCAGACTAAAAGACGGATCATGTTTTAAATGTGGTTCTTATGAACATTATATCAGAGATTGCATGGAAAGGTTCGATAAAGAAAATGCTCAGACTACTTGACCGAGTAATACAGTTGCGAGAGAGAGACCACCCCGGAACTCTAGAAATGCGAAAAATAGTCGTAATGGGACAAAATACTCTACTGCGAGATCTGAGCCATGAGCACCAGCAAGAGCTTACGCGATATGTGCTCAAGAGGAAACTTCACTGCCTTATGTGATCACTAGTACATTTTCTATCTTTGATACTAATGTTAATGCTTTGATTGACCCGGGGTCAATGCACTCATATGTATGCACAACTTTAGTGTCAGATAAGAGAGTACCTTTTGAGTCTACTTAGTTTGTGGTTAAAGTAACGTACCCTTGAAGTGATTATGTGTTAGTTGATAAAGTCTGTAAAAATTGTCCTTTGATGATTCAGGGTTGCAACTTTTCGGCTAATTTGATGTTACTACCATTTGATGAATTTGATGTGATTCTAGGTATGGACTGGTTAACTTTGCATGATGTTTTTGTGAACTGTAGACGAAAGCATATTGTGTTAAAGTGTCAAAATGGTGAAAAGCTTCGAAATGAGTCAGACGAATTAGATAGTGCATCTAAAGTTATTTCAGCTATGTCAGCACAGAAAGGCTGTGAAGCGTATCTCGCTTACATATTTGACTCTAGAGTTTCAGAATTGTATGTGAGTTGACAGATGTGTTCCCAGAAGAGTTGGCAGGGTTACCACTGATTAGAGAGGTTGAGTTTTCTATTGAGTTAATGCCAGGAACATCTCTGATATCGATAGCTCCGTATAGAATGGCACCTACTGAATTAAAAGAGTTGAAAGCACAGTTGCAAGAGTTGATAGATAGGGGCTTTGCTCGGCCCAGTTTTCTCCTTGGGGTGCTCATGTGTTATTTGTTAAGAAAAAGGACGGATCTATGTGACTATGTATCGATTATCGATAGCTCAACAAAGTCACGATCAAGAATAAGTATCCATTGCCGTGTATTGATGATCTGTTTAATCAGTTGAAATGTGCAACAGTATTCTCAAAGATTGATCTTCGTTCTGGTTATTTTCAGCTGTGGGTTAAAGATTCTGATGTGCCGAAAAGTGCGTTTAGAACCAAGTATGGAAATTATGAGTTTCTTGTGATGCCATTTGGTTTGACTAATGCATCTGTTGTATTTATAGACCTGATGAACAGAATATTCAGACCCTATTTTAGACAAATTTGTTGCTATGCTCATTGATGACATCTGATCTATTCACGAGATGAGATGGAGCATGCCCAACATTTTATAATTGTTTTGCAAACCTTACGCGAAAAACAACTGTTCACTAAGTTCAGCAAATGTGAGTTCTGGTTCCAAGAAGTTAGATTTTTGGGACATGTAGTGTCAGCAGATGGTATTAGGGTTGACCCAAGTATAATCTCAGCTGTGGTAGACTGGAAACCTCTGAGAAATGTATCTAAAGTCAGAAGTTTTCTAGGATTAGCCAGATATTATAAAATATTTGTCAAGGGATTTTTGATGATTGCTATGCCGTTGACGAGACTGTTGCAAAAAGATGTTAAGTTCGAATGGTCTGAGAAATGTTAGCAAAGTTTTAATCAATTAAAATCTTTGTTAACAGAGGCACTTGTATTAGTTAAGCCAGAGTCCGGTAAAGAATTTGTGATTTATAGTGATGCTTCACTGAATGTTTTGGGTTGCGTTTTGATGCAAGAGGGAAAAGTGATAGTGTATGATTCTCGACAGCTGAAACCCCACAAAAAGAATTATCCAACTCATGATTTAGAGCTTGCAGCTATTGTATTTGCTTTAAAGATTTGGCGACACCATTTGTACGGATAAAAAAGTCATATCTTCATGGATCAAAAAAGCCTCAAGTATTTGATGTCATAGAAGGATTTGAATTTGAGACAGCGCAGATGGCTTGAATTGTTGAAAGATTATGATTTGATTATCGACTATCATCTGGGAAAGGCTATTGTTGTTGCTGATGCACTGAGTAGAAAATCTTTCTTTGCTTTACGAGCTTTGAACATATGGTTAACGTTGATTGATGACGGTTCAATTTTAGTTGAATTAAAACCTAGACTGGCTTTTCTTCAACAGATTTTCAAAGCTTAGAAATGTGATGATGTTTTGATCGCTATACAGAAATAGATTTAGACGATACCTGATTCAGATTTCCATGTGGGTTCTGATGATAGTTTGTACTTCAAAGACAAAATTTGTATTCCGAGAAATTCTGATTTCATACAGAAAATCTTACAGGAAGCTCACAATAGTACCTTATCGATTCATCCTAGTAGTAATAAAATGTACGACGGTTTGAAACAGATGCACTAGTGGCCAGGTATGAAACAGGAGATTTTAGAGTTTGTATCAAAATGTTAGGTTTGTCAGTGAGTTAAAGTCATGCATTAGGTACCTTCTGGTTTGTTACAACCTGTGATGATTCCAGAGTGGAAATGGGAACGTGTCACGATGGATTTTGTATCGGGATTACCTCTATCTCCGAAAAAGAAAGATGCTGTGTGGGTTATTGTAGATCATTTGAGAAATCCACGCATTTTATTCCAGTGCCTACGGATTTTTCACTTGAGAGATTGGTAGAGTTGTATGTTGTTGAGATCGTTAGATTGTACGGTGTGCCATTTTCCATTATCTCCGACTGGGATCCATGAATTACATCTCGATTCTGGAGCAAGTTACATGAAGCTCTAGGTACTCAACTACATTTTAGCACAACGTTTCATCCAAAGACCGATGGTCAGTCTGAATGAGTAATTCAGATACTCGAAGATATGTTTCGATGTTGTGTTTTAGAGTTCGAAGGTAGCTGGGAGAGATTGCTACCGTTAGTTGAATTTTCATATAATAACTGTTATCAAGCGAGCATTAAAATGGCACCGTATGAAGCTTTATATGGTCGAAAGTTTTGAACTCCATTATACAAGACTGAGCTGAGTGAGAAAAATTTATTCGTCATTGATTTGATATGGGAAATCAAAGAAAAGGTCAAAGTGATACGTGACAGTTTGAAAGTGGCTTCGGATCGACAGAAATCTTATGCAGATTTGAAAAAAAAGATATTGAATTTCAAGTCGTCGACAAGGTATTTTTGAAAGTATCACCTTGGAAGAGAGTTCTTCAATTTGGCTGAAAAGGAAAGCTTAGTCAGTAGTTTATTGGGCTGTATGAGATCATTGAAAGAATTGGGGCAGTAGCTTACAAATTGGCTTTATCGTAAGAGTTAGAAAAGATTCACAATGTATTCCGTGTGTCAATGTTACGACGGTATCGATCAGATCCTTCACACATGATTTCACCTGTTGATGTTGAGATACAACAAGATATGACGTATAGTGAAGAACCAATCATAATTCTAGCCTGAGAAGTTAAAGAACTGAGAAATAAAAGTATAGCTCTAGTTAAAGTTCTCTGGCAGTGACACGGAATAGAAGAGGCCACCTGGGAACCAAAATAAGCTATGAAAGTGCAATACCCGAACTTATTTTCTGGTAAAATTTTTGGGACGAAAATTCCTTTAGGGGTGAGTGTAACAACTCGATTTTGGGTCTAGTCGGAACAGTGGTTTCGGGACCACAAATCCGACATAGTAAATTTTATTTTTATTACATTTCTATTGTCTACAGTTTTATGTAATGATTTTGTGAAAATTTCGTTCGAATATTTTGACGTTTGGGCACTCAATTTAGTAAAAAGGACTAAATTGTAAAAACTGCAAAAGTTGAGTTCTACTTGTTAAAGGTGTCCAACTACTATGAAATTTTAAATTGAAGGTCCTTAGATGGTAATTAGACAATTTGTTAAGTTAGTGGACAAAAATGGACATGGTGAGATAAAATTTCAAAGTTTTAAGTGAAGGGCATTTTGGTCATTTGGTAATTAAGTGAATTAAAAACCAAAAATCAAGCCAAATTTTAGTCCATTTTCTTCATGCTTGTGCTGAAATTAGAAGGGAAGCCATAGCTAGGGTTTGACCACTTTCAAGCTCGATTGTAAGTCCATTCTTGTCCCGTTTTTAATGCTCTTTACATTTTTGAAGTCGTTATCATCCGATCTATCTATTTCTACAATTAATTTGAGAGATGACTGAAGTCTAGGGTTTGACCCATGTTAGACATCTGTGTATTTTGATGTCTAATGGTAGATTACGCAAGTTTAATGTTAGATAAACAACTTTTGCTAGGTGATTTTTGATGAAAATGTCAAAAGGACCTATTTGTAAAAAGATTTCAAAATGTGTGTAAAAGTGTGATTAAATGAAAAATGTGCGCTGTTATAAGCATGAAAGTGGTTTGGCTAGGCTTGGGTCTTGAAGAAATTGAATAGATTTCATTTTACGAGCCTAGGGGCCAAAATGTAAAAATGTCAAAGTTTAGGGGCAAAAATGTAATTTTTCCATAATGTGATTTTTGGACTTAATTGAGAAATTTGGATAATAAATGAGTTAAATTTACTATTATAGATAAACAGAAATGAGGTTCGAACCTAGATCGGGGGAAAAACAAGGTGTTTGACGATTAGGTTCATTTCTACTATTTTTGTACCGAGGTAACTTCATATATAAATAATACATTGTTTTATTTATGTTTTAAATGCTTTAATATTGTATGAATTATGATTGACTCCTTGGAAGTAATCGATAAAGTTTGACAAGTGAGAAATCCCAGTTGAACCTTAGGAATAGTTAGGATACGAATGTCATGACATTAGGGTTATTTGAGATTACGTGTAAGACCATATCTAGGATATGGCATCGATATGAGACTTCGTGTAAGACCATAGCTGGGCTATTGGCATTGATAAGAGATCCCATGTAAGACCATATTTAAGATATGGCATTGGTATAGTATTGTGTGTGCGAGATTCCCGTGTATCCTTTAGTATTCCAAGTGGTTCAACGGGAAATTCAGCGAGTATGTCAAAGTTGGGAAAGGTTATGATTATGTTGCGAGTTGGTACAAGTACGTACATAAAACTCATTTAATAATGAGCTCGATATGTGATGAATCCCTCGGTAAGGTTATGAATGAGTAAGTTATGGTTAGAAGATCTTGATACTATTTATGCCATGTTCATCATGTTTATTTGTATGATACATGTGTGATTATAATGCTTATTATTTGCATAGGAACTTACTAAGCTATATAGCTTACTCCCCTTTCTTTTCCCTTGTTTTATAGTGTCACCAAGCCAACTCGGGGATCGAAAACTGTCGAAGATCCATTCACACTATCAACTCAATATTTTGCGTACCATCGATTTTAATAATTGGAGTTATGGCATGTATAGGGACTTGGTCATTTTGTTATGCGTCATAAATGTTTTGGCCTAAATGTGTTGGCATTGTAATGGTTAATGATTCATTTTGTATATGGCCATTGGAAGTTGGCTAAAATTAATTTTATGGGTCATTGGTATGTTTATGTGATGATGCCTACCATGAAGATGAAATTGGCATGAATGGAAAAGAAGATGTTTGATGTTTATGCATGATAGATGTTAGTATGTGTAAATGACATATTGATATCTTGTTTGTGGCTGATTTGGTTGATGGTATATGCTTGGAATGGTTCTATATTTGTTGTGTGGGTTTGTGCATGGAAGGGTGACAAAATGGCTTGGTAAATAGCCTTATTTTTGTCCACACGGGTGCGTGTGTCTAGGCCGTGTGTGACACACGGCTTGCCCCATGGGCATGTGTTTCGGCTGTGTGTCCCCCGCACCTCAATTGATGCAAAACAGAATGCTCAGTATCGAGCACACGGGCAGAGACACAGGAGTGTGTCTCAGCCGTGTGGACGACACAGCCTCAAACACGGGCGTGTGCCCTGGCCATGTGATGTCTGCACCTATTTTATGAAGAATTATGAAAAATTAAATCGACCACACGGCCTAGCACATGGGCGTGTTGCACGGCCGTGTGGCACAAGTCAGAGAGATCTCTATTTTTAACACGGCCTATAACACGGGCGTGTCCAAGGTTCAGACGGGCGTGTCCCTTGGACCACACGGGCGTGTGAGCCCTGTAACATGAAAAATTTTCTAAGTTTTGTAAAATTTTCTAAAGTTCTCGGTTTTGTCCCGAACCACTTCCAAAGCATGTTTTGAGCCTCGTTGGCTCATTTTAGGGACGATATGAATGTATGTAAAAAGTTTTAAATTTGGATGGAAATTACGTCTCGATTTTGTATGTTTGCTTGTGTTTAAGTCCAGTAATGCCTCGTACCCTGTTTTGATGTCAAACACGGGGAAGGGGTGTTACATTTAGTGGTATCAAAGCTAGGATTTAGTCGATTCTCGGGCTAGCGTAGCGTGTGTAAGAGTCTAGCTATACATGCCATATATAAACTGTGATAGTGTGATGACTCCTGACAATTTTAAAATGTATTTTCATATAGTAAATGGATCCCAATCGAGCTGAAGCTGATGAAGTCGAAAGTAATGCGCCGGCTCTCGTTCAATGGGCAGCGCCATCTGATAGTAGACCTCCTACAGTTAGTCAGGGAGAAGGGGGTAGGGAAGCCTTTCTCCACATGATGAATGAGTGGTATACGGAATTTGTTCGAACAAATTTGAATCCAAAACCTTCTCCACCCCCACCTATTCCTCGACCGGTTCCCGTAGCCCCACAAGGTATGGAATTTGTACGAATGAACAAGCCCCCGGTTGATAAGATCCGAAAGCATGGGGTTGGAGATTTCAGAGCTAATGTGGATGATGATCCCGAGAAGTCGAATTTTGGCTTGAAAACTCCATCAAGGTATTTGAGGAGTTGTCCTGCACACTGAATGAGTGTTTAAAGTGTGCCATCTCACTTCTGAGAGATTCTGCATATCACTGGTGGAATACAATGGTATCGGTGGTACCAAGAGAGAGGGTTACATGGGTATTATTTCAAGAGGGGTTCCGAAAGAAATATATTAGTCAGCGGTTCATCAATTAGAAACGTAAGGAATTTCTTGAGCTGAAACAGGGTTGTTTGACAGTGACAGAGTATGAGCGAGAATTTGTCAGACTTAGTAAATATGCTCAAGAGTGTGTTTCCACCGAGGCTATTATGTGCAAGAGATTTGAGGATGGATTGAATGAGGATATTTGTGTGTTAGTTGGGATCTTAGAGCTGAAAGAATTTGTGGTATTAGTTGAACGGGCTTGTAAGGATGAAGAGTTGAATAAATAGAAGAGGAAAGCCGATCTTGAAGCTAGAGATTCGAGGAAAAGACCGATGAGTAAGTCATTTCCATCTCAGTCAAAGAAATCTAAAGAAATGTATTTTCGTTCGAATTTTTCAACGAGGTATTCACACAGAGATTGTGGGAAGCAACATTCAAGTTTTAAATCTCAAGCTACTTCAATGGCAAGTGTGGTTAATGTAAAGTCTAATAGACCCGAATGTCAACATTATGGAAGAAGACATCTCGGCGAGTGTAGAATGAATGACCAGGCTTTCTTTAAATGTGGTTCTCAAGAGCATTTTATTCGAGATTGTCCTGAAATGACCGAGAAAGAAAAATTTCAGAGTGCGAGGTCGAGTAATACTACTAATAGGGGTAGACAATAGAGAAATAACGAAAATGGAGCTAGTAATAAAGGTGTGACGAAAGATACAGCTGTGAGATCTGAAGCTCGAGCACCTGCTAGAGCCTATGCCATCTGTGCTCGCGAAGAAGTGACATCTTCCGATGTTATCACTGGTACTTTTTCTTTCTATAATACTAATGTAATTGCATTGATTGATCCTGGATCGACTCATTCTTATGTTTCTATGAAATTAGTAGCTAGTAAGAGGTTGCCAGTTGAGTTTACTAAGTTTGTGGTTAGAGTGTCAAACCCCTTAGGCAAACATGTATTAGTTGATAGAGTTTGCAAGAATTATCTCTTGATGATTCGAGGTCACTATTTTCCTGCTGATTTAATGTTGTTGCCATTTGATGAATTCGATGTTATTTTGGGTATGGATTGGTTGATACTGCATGATGCAGTAGTAAACTGTAAAAGAAAGATTATTGAATTGAAATGTGAAAATGATGAAATCCTTCGGATTGATTCAGATGAGTCGGGTGAGTTACCTGTTGTGATTTCTTTGATGTCTGCCCAGAGGTGTGTAAGGAAAGGTTGTGAAGCTTATCTTGCTTATGTGTTGAATACAGAAGTGTCTGAGTTGAAAATTGAATCAATGCCGATAGTTTGTGAATATCCGGATGTGTTCCCGGAAGAGTTTCCAGGGTTGCCACCAGTCAAAGAAGTTAAGTTTGGTATTGACTTAGTAACAGGGACCTCACCGATATCTATTGCTCCGTATAGAATGGCTCCGACTGAATTGAAAGAATTAAAAGCTCAGTTGCAAGAGTTGACAGATAAGGGTTTTGCGAGACCGAGGTTTTCACCATGGGGTGCTCCAGTCCTATTTGTAAAGAAGAAAGACGGATCTATGAAACTTTGTATCAATTATCGACAGCTCAACAAGGTGACTATAAAGAACAAGTATCCTCTACCGTGGATAGATGACTTGTTTGATCAGTTGAAAGGGGCAACGGTATTCTCAAAGATTGATTTGAGATCTGGCTACTATCAGTTGAGAGTTAAAGAGTCGGATGTGCCGAAAACTGCTTTTAGGACAAGGTATGGGCATTATGAATTTTTTGTTATGCCTTTTGGATTAACTAATGCCCTTGCTATTTTTATGGACTTGATGAATCGAATTTTTCGACCGTACTTGGATAAGTTTGTGGTTGTGTTCATCGATGACATTTTGATTTATTCTTGGGATGAGTCTAAACATGCCGAACATTTAAGAATTGTGTTGCAGACTTTGAGAGATAAGAAATTATTTGCTAAGTTCAGCAAAAGTGAGTTTTGGCTCCGAGAAGTCAGATTTTTGGGGCATATCATTTCAGGTGATGGTATTCGGGTAGATCCCAATAAGATTTCGGGAATTGTTGATTGGAAGCCGCCAAGAAATGTGTCCGAAGTCAGGAGATTTTTGGGCTTAGCCGGATATTACCGATGATTGCTACTCCTATTACAAAGTTGTTCCAAAAAGATGTCAAATTTGAATGGTCCGAAAAATGTCAGCAAAGTTTTGAGAAGTTGAAGGCATTATTGACTGAGGCACCGGTTTTTGTACAACTTGAACTAGGAAAAGAATTTGTGATTTATAGTAACGCGTCACTGAATGGATTAGGATGTGTGTTGATGCAAGAGGGCAAAGTGATAGCTTATGCCTCGAGACAGTTGAAACCACACGAGTAGAATTATTCGATGCACGATTTGGAATTTGTCGCCATTGTTTTTGCTTTGAAAATTTGACGTCATCATTTATACGGTGAGAAGTGTCATGTCTTTTCTGATCATAAAAGTTTAAAATACTTGATGACTCAGAAAGATTTAAACTTGTGGCAACGGAGATGGCTCGAGTTACTGAAGGATTATGAGCTAGTGATTGACTATCACCCGGGTAAGGAAAATGTAGTCGCAGATACGTTGAGTAGAAAGACTTTGTTTGTTTTGAGAGTGATGAATACACGGTTGACTTTGTTTGAAAATGGTTCGATCCTAGCCGAGTTGAGAGCTAGACCGTTATTCCTTCAACAAATTTGCGGAGCTCAAAAATGTGATAGTGATTTGCAAACCAAAAGAGTTCATTGTGAATCAAGTAGTGATTCAGATTTTCATATCGGATCCGATGATTGTTTGATGTTCCGAGGTAGAATTTGTGTACCAAAAGATGATGAACTTATTTAGAAAATTCTTCATGAGGCGCATAATGGTTGTTTATCTGTGCATCCGGGTAGTACAAAAATGTATAATGATTTGAAGAAATTATATTGGTGGTCAGGTATGAAACGAGATATTTCAAAGTTTGTTTTGAGATGTTTGATTTGTCAACAAGTAAAGGCCAAACACCAAGTACCTTAAGGTTTACTTCAGCCAGTAATGGTACCCGAGTGGAAATAGGATAGGATTACGATGGACTTCGTAACGGGTTTGCCTTTAACTCCGAAAAAGAAAGATGTCATCTAGGTTGTTGTCGATAGATTAACGAAATTGGCTCATTTTATACCGATACGTACTGATTATTCACTTGATAAGCTAGCTGAATTGTACATTGCTGAGATCATGAGATTGTACGAGGTGTCTATTTCTATTATTTTGGACAGAGATCCGAGGTTTACTTCGTGGTTTTAGAAGAAGTTGATAGAAGCTTTGGGTATGAAGCTGAACTTTAGTATCGCTTTTCATCCGCAAACCTATGGTCAGTCCGATAGAGTAATTCAAATTCTTGAAGATATGCTCCGATGTTGTGTCCTAGTATTTGAGGGTAGTTAGGAAAAATATCTACCATTGGTCGAATTTTCCTATAACAACAGTTTTCAATCGAGTATAAAGATGGTGCCTTATGAGTCATTGTATGGCCGCAAGTGCCAAACACCTTTGTATTGGACCGAGCTTAGTGAGAAACAGATTCACGGGACTGACTTGGTTAGGGAAACCAAAGAAAAAGTAAAGGTAATTCGTGATTGCTTGAAAGCAGCTTTAGATCGACAAAAGTCGTACGTAGATTTGAAAAGAAAAGAAATCGAATTTCATATTGGTAATAAAGTATTTCTGAAAGTATCTCCATGGAAGAAGATTCTGAGATTTGGCCGTAAAGGCAATTTAAGTCCACATTTCATCGGGCCGTATGAAGTTATTGAAAGAATAGGGCCAGTGGCAAATCGGTTAGCTTTGCTGACAGAGTTGGAAAGAATTCATAATGTGTTTCATGTGTCGATGTTGCGACGATATCGTTCTGACCCTTGACATGTGATTTCTCCATCAGAGATTGAGATTCTACCGGATATGACGTATTGTGAAGAGCCGATCAAGATTTTAGCTCGGTAAGTTAAACAGTTGAGAAATAAGAGTATAGCCCTAGTGAAAGTTTTATGGCAATGACAGGGGGTCGAAGAGGCTACATGGGAACCTGAGGAAGCTATGCAAAAATAGTACCCAAACCTATTTTCGGGTAGGATTTTCGGGGACGAAAATCCCTAAGGGGGAGAGTTGTAACAGCCCGATTTTGGGTCTAATCAGAACAGTGGTTTCGGGACCACAAATCCGACGTAATAAAGTTTATTTTTATTACATTTCTATGGTCTACAGTTTTACGAAATGATTTCGTGAAAAATTCGTTCAAAAATTTTGACGTTTGGGCACTCACTTTAGTAAAAAGGACTAAATTGTAAAAAGTGCAAAAGTTGAGTTTTACTTGTTAAAGGTGTCCAATTACTATGAAATTTTAAATTGAAGGTCCTTAGATGGTAATTATACCATTTGTTAAGTTAGTGGATAAAAATGGACATGGTGAGATAAAATTTCAAAGTTTTAAATGAAGGGCATTTTGGTCATTTGGTAATTAAGTGAATTAAAAACCAAAAATCAAGCCAAAATTTAGTCCATCTTCTTCATGCTTGTGCCAAAAATTATAAGGGAAGCCATAGCTAGGGTTTGGCCACTTTCAAGCTCGATTGTAAGTCCGTTATTGTCCCGTTTTTAATGCTTTTTACATTTTTGAAGTCGTTATCATCCGATCTATCAATTTCTACCATTAATTTGAGAGATCACTGAAGTATAGGGTTTGACCCATGTTAGACATGTGTGTATTTTGATGTCTAATGGTAGATTATGCAAGTTTAATGTTAGATAAACAACTTTTGCTAGGTGATTTTTGATGAAAATGTCAAAAGGACCTATTTGTAAAAAGATTTCAAAATGTGTG
Organism: Gossypium sturtianum; assembly: GCA_025698515.1. NCBI lineage: Eukaryota > Viridiplantae > Streptophyta > Magnoliopsida > Malvales > Malvaceae > Gossypium > Gossypium sturtianum. Next base: position 113,035,267 of record CM046955.1, read on the forward strand.
TAAAAGTGTGATTAAATGAAAAATGTGGGCTGTTATAAGCATGAAAGCGGTTCCGCTAGGCTTTGGTCTTGAAGAAATCGAATAGATTTCATTTTACGAGTCTAGGGACCAAAATGTAAAAATGTCAAAGTTTAGGGGCAAAAATGTAAATTTTCCATAATGCTATTTTTGGACTGAATTGAGAAATTTGGATAATTAATGAGTTAAATTTACTATTATAGATAAAGAGAAATGAGGTTCGGACCTAGATCGGGGGAAAAACAATGTGTTTGACGATTAGGTCCATTTGTACTATTTTTGTACCGATGTAAGTTCATATGTAAATAATACATTGTTTTATCTATGTATTAAATGCTTTAATATTGTATGAATTATGATTGACTCCTTGGAAGTAATCAATAATGTTTGACAAGTGAGAAATCCTGGTTGAACCTTAGGAATAGATAGGATACTAATGTCATGACATTAGGGTTATTTTAGATTACGTGTAAGACCATATTTGGGATATGGCATCGATATGAGACTTCGTGTAAGATCATAGCTGGGCTATTGGCATTGATAAGATATCCCATGTAAGACCATATCTGGGATATGGAATTGGTATAGTATTGTGTGTGCGAGATTCTCGAGTATCCTTTAGTATTCCAAGTGGTTCAACGGGAAATTCAACGAGTATGTCAAAGTTGTGAAAGGTTATGATTATGTTGCGAGTTGGTACAAGTACGTACATAAAACTCATTTACTAATGAGCTCGATATGTGATGAATCCCTCGGTAAGGTTATGAATGAGTAAGTTATGGTTAGAAGATCTTGATACTATTTATGCCAAGTTCATCATGTTTATTAGTGTGATACATGTGTGATTATAATGCTTATTATTTGCATAGGAACTTACTAAGCTATATATCTTACTCCCTTTTCTTTTCCCTTGTTTTATAGTGTCACCAAGCCAACTCGGGGATCGAAAATTGTCAGAGATCCATTCACACTATCAACTCAATATTTTGCGTACCATCGATTTTAATATTTGGAGTTATGGCATGTATAGGGACTTGGTTATTTTGTTATGCGTCATAAATGTTTTGGCCTAAATGTGTTGGCATTGTAATGGTTAATGATTCATTTTGTATATGGCCATTGGAAGTTGGCTAAAATTAATTTTATGGGTCATTGGTATGTTTATGTTATGATGCCTACCATGAAGATGAAATTGGCATGAATGGGAAAGAAGATGTTTGATGTTTATGCATGATAGATGTTAGTATGTGTAAATGACGTATTGATATCTTGTTTGTGGCTGATTTGGTTGATGGTATATGCTTGGAATGGTTCTATATTTGTTGTGTAGGTTTGTGCATGGAAGGGTGACAAAATGGCTTGGTAAATAGCCTTATTTTTGTCCACACGGGTAGACACACAGGCGTGTGTCTAGGCCGTGTGTGACACACGGCTTGCCCCATGGGCCTGTGTTCTGGCTGTGTGTCCCCTGCATCTCAATTGATGCAAAACAGAATGCTCAGTATCGAGCACACGGGCAGAGACACAGGCGTGTGTCTCAGCCGTGTGGACGACACGGCCTCAAACACGGGCGTGTGCCCTTGCCATATGAGGTCTGCACCTATTTTATGAAAAATTAAATCGACCACACTGCCTAGCACACGGGCATGTGGCACAGCCGTGTGGCACAAGTTAGAGAGCTCCCTATTTTGAACACGGGCGTGTCTAAGGGTCACACAGGTGTGTCCCTTGGACCACACGAGCGTGTCTAAGGGTCACACGGGTGTGTCCCTTGGACCACACGGGCGTGTGAGCCCTGTAACATGAAAAATATTCTAAGTTTTTTAAAATTTTCTAAAGTTCTCGATTTAGTCCCGAACCACTTCCAAAGCATGTATTGAGCCTCGTAGGCTCGTTTTAGGGACGATATGATTGTATGTAAAAGTTTTAAATTTGGATGGAAATTACGTCTCAATTTTGTATGTTTGCTTGTGTTTAAGTCCGGCAATGCCTCGTACCCTGTTCCAGCGTTGAACACGGGTAAGGGGTGTTACAGTGAGAGTTGTAACAGTCCGTTTTCAGTAAAATCAGATTAGTGGTTTTGAGACCACAAATTCAATGAGTAAATTATTATTTTAGTATTATTCTAATGTCTATGGGATGTTTTTAAGTTTGTATTAAAATTTCGTTAAGAAATTTTGATGTTTGCATGACTAATTAAGTGAAAAGGACCTAATCGTAAAAGGTGCAAAAGTGGAGTTCTATTTGTTAAAAGGGCCAAATGACAAGGTTTTGTTGTAAATGACAAGGTAATTAGACCATTTTTATAGTTAGTGGATATTCATGGCAAGGTTTTGTTGTAAATTTTGATAAGTAATATGGCTAAATTACTAAATTAATAATTAAATTAAAAATAAACAAAAGAAACAATGAATATTTCTCATTTCTTACTTACCACCGAAAATCAACATTAGAGAGGGTTTAGGACATTTAGCTAAGCTCCCCCATTGAATGTAAGTGATTTTTAAGCCCATTTTTAATGATTTTTATGTTTTGAAGTCATTTTAGCTTAACCTAGCTAGTCCAGGGATCTATTTGTAAAACTATTAATGTTTGAGGGTTATGTCATGAATGATTTTGTGTGATTCTTGATGTTTAATTTAAACATTATGAGTCATTGTTGATGAATAAACAAGTTTTGTAAAGTGATTTTTGATGAAAATGACATTTAGGGACTTGTTTGTAAAAATGGTAAAAGCTCAAGGTAAATTTATGAAATGATGGTTTCTATGGATTGATTTAAGTCCCTAGAGAATTTAGCTAGCTTGAGAAGAGGATTAAAATGTTTAAATTTCAATTTATGAGGTTAAGGACTAAATTATGAAAAGTTAAAATGTTAAGGGCAAAATAGTAGTTTTGCATAAATATGAAATATGGACTAAATTGAATACTAGGGATATTTAATGGATTACATTTTTCTACTGAGATCAAGATAGACCACATACGGATTTAGATTGGGGAAATGTAACATCCCAAAAATTAGGGGTTTGGGTGTTTGCATAATTGCATGTGTTGAGCTTCTGTAGCTAGTTAGTTGAGGGTGTTTGGGGGCTCTAGGGAGGCCCGAGTTTGAGTCCAAGCCCTAGAAAAATTTTGGTTTTTGGCCTTTTAGTGGAGAGGGCTGTGGGAAGCAGGATTTATGTAAAATTGAGTGTGTTTTGCTAACACAAGCGGAGCATGTGGTGTGGTGGTGTGGTGTCAAGTGGAGTGCATGAAGGGAAGGGGTTTGAATCCCACAGTTGGCAATTGGATGCTTTTATTTTGTGACTTGGGAGAGCAAGAGGTTGTGTTGGAATCAAATACTGATGGAGAACTGTTTTAATTTGTCAAGGTGGTTGGGTGAATTCGAATGGGAGGTGGAGAGTGAATTAGGGAGAGATTTATTGAGGAAATCATTGGATTAAAGTGTGGGAAGAGGTGGCCGAAAGTGGGGGTCTAGCAAAAGGGAATTTCGGCTGAGTAAGAGTGTTTGGGTAGCATTTTTCGGCAGCTTGAGTGTGAGTGCGAACCAAAACCTCTTCTTGTGTTTTGTATTTTCTCCTTTAGTTCTTTCGGGATTTTCTTTGGGAAGCATTTTCGTGCACTTATTCTCTTATTCTCATTTTTTTCAAACATTCTTCTTTACTTGGTATTGCCTAAACATTTGTTGGCTGAATCCTTCTTCTCACCTCTTCTCATCCGTTTCTTTTTCATCTCATCTCCTTTTCTTGTCTTTTCTCTAGCCGAATAACTACACACTTTTCCCCTTCTTCCACTTCCTTCTTTAGTTCCATCTTTGTTTCATAGTGCTACTCTTGGTTGCCGAATCTCTCCTTCCCCATTCGGCTCTTCTCTGATCAAAGGTAACGGTTTCTTTTCTCTTATTTTCCTTCTTCCCTCTCTTTGCTCTACCAAAGCCGAAACTCTTAACTTCAACTGCTTATTGCCTAGGCCGAATTTGTTAGGGATCAAGCTTATCTTCTTCTCTGTTCATTCAACATTCGGGTATCTGGAAGTGGTTGGTAAGTGTAACTATGGCCGAATAGGGGGTGGTTAGCTTCTCATTATTATTTTGAGTTCCTTCGGGCCGAAAGGCCGTTTCTTTGTTCTCTTGGAACAACGTTTCTAACTTGTTCTTTTTGCTAGGGACTCGACTTTTTAATCAAAGGGAGTAATCCAATACTCTATCATAAAAGAGAGTTATCGTCGTTTTGGTGCTTTGAAAGGTGCTGTGTACCGTAATCCGTATCAGGTGTGTAATTTCACACTGTTGTTTGTGATAATGCGATGTTCTGTGATTTGGGCATAAGCCGAAATGCCGAAAAGTCAGAGTATCGGCAATCGAGGCACTCGAGCGTGCGAGCGCTCGTAGTGATAAACCAAGCCACTAATGATGGCGGTAGATAGTTGAGAGTGTCACGAGCACTCTCGCAAATCTGAGGCCGTAATGGGCCTTATCGAGCTGAAATGGTCTAAGTGGGCCCAATGGGCTAACGAGCCCACATGAACAAAACCGATGGAAAATTGCCGAAGGACTGATACGACTGCGAAGTCTACAAAGCCGAGGCTAGAAACGAGCAGAATGGGCCACATGAGCGTGTGGGCCCGTTTGGGCCGAAATTGGGCTTTAGGCCCAACTATACCGTTTTGACCAGAAAGGGGTCCCGAGTCGCTCGAGGCGACGGAAAGGCCGTTAGATGGCTAAATTACCGAAATACCCTTGGTGGGTAAAATTACCGAAATACCCCTAGAAGGTAAATGATCGAAATGCCCTTAGTGGGTGAATTACCGAAATACCCCTAAAAGGGTGAAAATTACTGTTATACCCTTAGGTGACAAAATGATCGTTATACCCTTGATTGTGGTTAAACATTGTGTATGTGATTTATATATATGTTTATAAATGTGTTACACTGCATTTATACTATGTTGCATGGGTTGGGTTTGATGATTGGAGGAAGTGTTGTTTTAAGTGGCTCTGCCACATCCGTTTTAGTGGCAATGCCACATATCATTTTTAGTTGCTCAGCCACATATACCGTGTTTAGCAGCTTGACTGCAATATTGGTGCGTTTGGCGGGGTGGGTTTACTTGATCCCCACATGGTGCGATTGGTTAGTACGGGTGGTGTGATGGTTGGATTGGGTTGGGCTGCATTTTGTTTGCATTACCATGATTTTGGGGCTTAGGCCTAACTTGTTACCGAATAAGGCTTTGGCCCAGACCGATACCGTAAGGGCTCAGGCCCAGATAGTGATAGTTATAGGGGATTACACACTGAGTTCTCGTAACTCACCCCCTTTCTGTTAACCATGCAAGTAATCCCCAACGTTAGAGGATTTGGAGCTGCTGAGGACTCGGAGGTGGCCATACGTCGGAATTGCTTCTTACATAACTTAGTAAATCGGTTTTAATTTATTTTATATTATTTTTTTTGGGTTAATACTTTGTGTAATAAGGCCGTTGGATTTTTTTCTTTCATTTGGTAATTCGGCTAGTTAATAATTGTTAATCGGTTAATCACGGATTTTTAAAACAATAACAAGCGTTTTCAAAATATCACATTTTCGTAATTAATTAAGTCAGATTTCTGCAATAAACAAGTTTTCTTCGAAAATAATAACATATTTACAAGAGTATACTTTAACCAAATCGTGTTTTTACAAACAACGAAATTCGAAGTTTCAAAAAGGATGCAAAGTTTTTAACGAACGCATAGCTTTTAAACAACCTTTTGATGTGACATGCTAGATCCAGCCATGACGTCAAGGCCGAGTTTAGGGTGTTACATTTTATGGTATCAGAGCCCGGTTGCAAAACTCGGCTGTGGAATGGGTTTGAAAATTTTTCCAAATCTGAATAAATTGTGGTTTAGAAAAAGTGATAGTGTTATTGGAAGTATGGCACACCGACTCTCCGGCACAAATCCGTAAGTTCCCCGATCTTATACTTGGTTATATGCTATAGTGACTGTACTGAAAAACTACTAGGGATAGTAGTAGTATACCGAACTCTTGGTTAGGAAAACTGAGACTATAGAGACTGAAACTTTAGTAAAATCGATCTGCAGAAACTATTCATATTACTGTTCTTTCATAAAACATTTGTTAATAATTACTTGAACGATAAGCTGATGCATAAAACTCTTAAACAGATTAATACGTTACACCAATATGAGTACAAGAGGGCGCGGACGAGGTACACGTGGCCGTGGTAGAGGCCGGGGTGCTAGGGCTGGATCCTCAGCATCAGGGCATATGCCCGAGAAGGAGGCGCCGACATTACCAGTGACTGAGACGAGGTCTCATGACCGAGCCGGAGGGGATGATGCTTTATCTCAGGCGATGGTATGGGTTTTGGAAAGAGTGGCTGGAGCGAGTACTGGGTCGATGGCCCGAGGGTCAATTTCTGAGCGACTCCGGTCAAATGGGGCAGAAATCTTTAGGGGCATCTCTGGTGTAGCCCCGAATGTAGCAGAATATTGGTTAGAGGTAGTAGAACGAATCATGGATGACCTGGACTGCACAGTAGAACAGAAACTGAAAGGAGCAGTGTCCCTACTACGAGATGAGGCATACCAATAGTGGCTTACAGTAAGGGAAGGTACACAAGGTGACCGTGTGACTTGGGATTTCTTCAAAGTGGCCTTCCAGGGAAGTATGTCAGGGCAAGCTATGTGGATACCCGGAGAAAGGAATTCTTGAATCTGGTTCAGGGGAACAAATCCGTAGCAGAGTATGAGGCAGAGTTTCTGCGATTGAGCCGGTATGCTCGGGGTATAGTCGCGACTGATTACGAGCGATGTGTGCGGCTTGATGATGGTCTGCGGGATGAGTTGCGGGTACTGATAGCCCCGCAGAGAGAAAGAGATTTTGCAGCTTTGATTGAGAAAGAAAAGATTACCGAGGAAGTGAAACACTCTAAGCGTCAAAATCGTGAGAAGGAAAAGGGCAGGAATAAGAGAGATTCTGGGTCTTCAGGTTCTTCAGGGGGATTTCAAGGCCTAGGTTTGATGGGCCACCCCGAGTTGGGATTTTAGTTGCTGCTGGTCGACCGCAACCTTGTGTTGAGTGTGGTGAACCACATTCGGGAGAGTGTTGGAGAAGAACTGGTGGGTGTTTCAGATGTGGGTCCAAGAATCATCGGTACCGAGACTATCCTCGGGAGCCTGTTCGGAGGCAAGCAGTAGGTCAGGGGTTTGTGCAGCCAGGGAGAGGTGGTCAGTAGCCACCGAGAGGTCGTGGTCCACCCAGAGGGGGAAATGGGTTAGGACGTGGTCGGGAGCACCGGGCAGAGGTGCTGGTAAGACAGAGGTGAGACAGCCAGGACTGGTTTATGCTGCTCGGCATCGAGAGGATGGCGACGCACCGGACATCATAACTAGTACATTTTTCATACATGATGTGCCATTTATAGCTTTAATTGATATTGGGTCTACACACTCCTATGTTGCGTGTACTGTGTCTGGAACTCTGGGTATATAGTTTGAATTTGCTGGTAGAGAAATGTCGGTGATTAGTCCTTTAGGACAGTTTGTGGTAGTGAATAAATTGTTTAGAGATGTGCCTCTAGAGGTTTAAGGGGTTGTCTTCCCGGCAGATTTGATGGAACTGCCGTTTGGCGAGTTTGATCTCATAATGGGCATGGACTGGTTAGTGAAACACCATGCGAACTTGGATTGCGCTGCTAAGCATATGATATTGAAGTCTTCAGAGGATGAAGAAGTGATTGTAATAGGGGAGCGAAGAGACTATCTATCCAATGTGATCTCAGCATTAAGGGCCGAAAAATTGGTTCGTAAAGACTGTGAGGCATTCCTAGCTTACGTCAGCACATATGAGGTTAAGAGTTTTTCTGTTAGGGATGTCAGAACTGTAAAGGAATTTTTGAACGTATTTCCTGAGGAGCTTCCGGGGTTACCTCCAAATTGGGAGGTCAAATTTGGCATTAAGCTTTTATCGGGAACGACTTCGGTGTTCATCGCCCCTTATAGGATGGCACCGAAGGAGCTGGTAGAATTAAAGGCTCAGATCCTAGAGCTTTTGGATCGAGGATTCATCAGACCGAGTGTGTCTCCGTGGGAAGCGCTGGTATTGTTCGTAAAGAAGAAGGATGGGTCGATGCACATGTGTATTGACTACCGTCAGTTGAACAAGTTAACAATTAAGAACAAGTATCCGCTACCGAGGATAGACGATCTGTTTGATCAGCTGCAAGGAGCTTCAGTTTTCTCTAAAATAGATCTGAGGTCGGGGTACCATCAGTTAAGGGTCAAAGAGGCAGATGTGTACAAGACTACATTCAGAACTTGTTATGGACATTACGAGTTTCTGGTCATGCCGTTTGGGTTAACAAATGCACCAGCTGCTTTCATGGATATGATGAACTGGGTCTTTCAACTCTATCTAGACCGGTTCGTGGTGGTGTTCATAGATGATATTCTGGTGTATTCAAGAACTGAGGAGGAGCATGATTCACATCTCCGAGTTGTTCTACAGATATTAAGGGGAAAACAACTCTATGCCAAATTCAGCAAGTGCGAGTTTTGGCTGCGAGAGGTAACATTTTTGGGGAATGTCGTGTCTGCCGAGGGGATTAGGGTTGATCCTCGAAAAATCGAGGCTGTGTTAGATTGGAAGACACCAAAGTCGGTATCTAAAATTTGAAGTTTTCTGGGTTTAGCAGGGTACTACAGGCGGTTCGTTGAGGGGTTTTCATTGATTGCTGCACCCCTAACTAAGTTACTGCGCAAGGGGTACCGTTTGTGTGGACGGATAAGCAGCAGAAGAGTTTTGAGAAGTTGAAAAGATTCCCGATCAAGCTCCGATATTAATTGATCGGAGCGGGAAAAGAATTCGTTGTTCATTGTGATCGTCGCACGGGTTTGGGTTGTGTCTTTGATGCAAGAAGGGAAGGTGGTGGCTTATGCGTCTCCTCAGCTTAGGTCGCACGAGGTGAACTACCCCACTCATGACTTGGAACTAGCTACGGTAGTGTTCACACTAAAGATATGGAGACATTATTTGTATGGAGAAAAGTCGATCATCTAAACCGATCATAAGAGTCTTAAGTACCTCTTTACCCAAAAGGAGTTGAATCTTAGGCAACGAAGATGGATAGAGCTGTTGAAGGATTATGACTGCTCGATTGAGTATCATCCAGGAAAACCCAACGTGGTAGCAGACGCACTGAGTCGTAGGGTGGTATCTGATTTAAGTGCAATGTTTGCTCGTCTCAGTCTATTTGAGGATGGTAGTTTGTTGGCGAAACTGCAAGTAAGACCAACTTGGATTAGTTAGATTAAAGAGAAACAGATTTTGGATGAGTCGTTGGTTTCTCAGTTCCAACGGGTGAAGAAGGGAGAGACTGGGGATTTTGAGCTAAATAGTGAGGGACTATTATGCTTCCGTGGAAGAATTTTTATACCGAAGGACTCTGAGTTAAGACAGTTGATTCTGCGGGAGGCGCATGGTAGTCCATACGCTATGCATCCTGGTGGAAACAAGTTATACCGAGATCTACGTGAACTGTATTGGTGGCCAGGACTTAAGCGTGAGGTTACCGACTTCGTAAGTAAGTGTTTGACATGTCAGCAAGTGAAGACTGAGCATCAACTACCTTTTGGATTACTGCAACCGGTGAAAATTCCACTCTGGAAATGGGAGAGAGTAACCATGGATTTTGTTAGTGGGCTACCCGTGACGCCTACTAAGAAAGATTCGGTGTGGGTAATTGTCGATCGGCTGACTAAATCTGCCCACTTCATACCGATTCGCACCGATTATTTGTTGCAGAAATTGGCAAAGTTGTATGTGGCAGAAATTGTAAGGTTACATGGGGTGCCAGTGTCTATCATTTCGGACAGGGATCCTAGATTCACATCTCAGTTCTGGAGAGTGTTACATGAAGCTCTGGGTACGAGGTTAGATTTCAGCACAGCATTCCATTCGCAGACTGATGGTCAGTCGGAGAGGGTAATCCAGATTTTGGAAGACATGTTGAGAAGCTGTGTGATTGACTTCAAGGGCAGTTGGTAGGACTATTTACCGTTGGCAGAATTTTCTTATAACAACAACTACCAATCCAGCATTCAGATGGCACCATACGAGGCATTATATGGTCGTAGGTGTTGTACCCCTACTTGCTGGACAGAATTGGGTGAGCGGCGACTGTTGGGTCCAGAGCTAATTTTGGAAACATAGGAGAAGGTGAAGTTGATACGGGGTCAGTTAAAAGAAGCTTCTGACAGGCAAAAGTCATATGCAGATCTAAAGCATAAAGAAATCGAGTACTCGGTGGGAGATTTTGTCTTCTTGAAAGTTTCACCTTGGAAGAAGATTCTGAGATTTGGACGGAAGGGTAAGTTAAGCCCCAGATTAATCGGACCTTACCGAGTGTCAAAACGTGTTGGACCGGTCGCCTATCAGCTTGAGCTACCTCCTGAATTAAACCAGATACATAACGTATTCCACATCTCTATGCTGAGACGCTATCGTTCGGATCTTTCTCATATAGTACCGGTGGAGAAGATCGAGATAAGACCTGATCTGACATTTGAAGAAGAACCGGTGCAGATTTTGGACCGTGATGTTAAAGTGCTAAGGAGGAAATCTGTTCCATTAGTCAAGGTACTGTGGCGTAATCACGGATCAGAGGAAGCCACATGGGAGTCTGAGGAGGCAATGCGACATCAATACCCTCATCTCTTTTGATCAGGTAAATTTCAAGGCCGAAATTTCCTTAAGGGGGGAGAATTGTAACATCCCAAAAATTAGGGGTTTGGGTGTTTGCATAATTGTATGTGTTGAGCTTGTGTAGCTAGTTATTTGAGGGTGTTTGGGGGCTTTAGAGAGGCCCGGGTTCGAGACCAAGCCCTGGAAAAATTTTGGTTTTTGGCCCTTTAGTGGAGAGGGCTGTGGGAGCATGTGGTGTGGTGGTGTGGCATCAAGTGGAGTGCATGAAGGGAAGGGGTTCGAATCCCACAGTTGGCAATTGGATGCTTTTATTTTGTGACTTGGGAGAGCAAGAGGTTGTGTTGGAATCAAATACTGATGGAGAAGTGTCTGAATTGGTCAAGGTGGTTGGGTGAATTCAAATGGGAGGTAGAAAGTGAATTAGGGAGAGATTTATGGAGGAAATCATGGGATTGCAGTATGGGAAGAGGTGGCCAAAAGTGGGGGTCTAGCAAAAGGTAATTTCGGCTGAGTAAGAGTGTTTTGGTAGCATTTTTCGGCAGCTTGAGTGTGAGTACAAACCGAAACCTCTTCTTGTGTTTTACGTTTTCTCCTTTAGTTCTTTCGGGATTTTCTTTGGGAAGCATTTTCGTGCACTTATTCTCTTATTATCATTTTTTTCAAACATTCTTCTTTACTTGGTATTGCCTAAACATTTGTTGGTCGAATCCTTCTTCTCACCTCTTTTCATCCGTTTCTTTTTCATCTCATCTCCTTTTCTTGTCTTTTCTCTAGCCGAATAACTACACACTTTTCCCCTTCTTCCACTTCTTTCTTTAGTTCCATCTTTGTTTCATAGTGCTACTCTTTGTTGCCGAATCTCTCCTTCCCCATTCGGCTCTTCTCTGATCAAAGGTAACGGTTTCTTTTCTCTTATTTTCCCTCTTCCCTCTCTTTGCTCTACCAAAGCCGGAACTCTTAACTTCAACTCCTTATTGCCTAGGCCGAATTTGTTAGGGATCAAGCTTATCTTCTTCTCTGTTCATACAACATTCGGGTATCGGGAAGTGGTTGGTAAGTGTAACTATTGCCGAATAGGGGGTGGTTAGCTTCTCCTTATTATTTTGAGTTCCTTAGGGCCGAAAGGCCTTTTCTTTGTTGTCTTGGAACAACGTTGCTAACTTGTTCTTTTCGCTAGGGACTCGGCTTTTTAATCAAAGGGAGTAATCGAATACTCTATCATAACAGGGAGTTATCGTCGTTTGGTGCTTTGGAAGGTGCTGTGTACCGTAATCCGTATCAAGTCTGTAATCTCACACCGTTGTTTGTGATAATGCGATGTTCTATTATTTGGGCATAAGCCGAAATGCTGAAAAGCCGGAGTATCAACAACCGAGGCACTTGAGCGTGCGAGCGCTCGTAGTGATAAACCAACCCACGAATGATGGCGGTAGATCGTTGGGAGTGTCATGAGCACTCTCGCGAATCTGAGGCCGTAATGGGCCTTATCGAGCCGAAACAGGCTAAGTGGGCCCAATGGGCTAACGAGCCCACATGAACAAAATCGATGGAAAATTGCCGAATGACTGATGCGACTGCGAAGTCCGCAAAGCTGAGGCTAGAAACGAGCAGAATGGGCCACACGAGCGTGTGGGCCCGTTTGGGTCAAAATTGGGCTTTAGGCCCAACTACATCGTTTTAACCAGAAAGGGGTCCCGAGTCGCTCGAGGCGACAGAAAGGCCATTAGCTGGCTAAATTACCGAAATACCCTTGGTGGGTAAAATTATCGAAATACCCCTAGAGGGTAAATGACTGAAATGCCCTTAGTGGGTGAATTACCTAAATACCCCCAAAGGGGTGAAAATTACCGTTATACCCTTAGGTGACAAAATGACCGTTATACCCTTGATTGTGGTTAAACATCGTGTATGTGATTTATATATATGTTTATAAATGTGTTACACTGCATTCATACTATGTTGCATGGGTTGGGTTTGATGACTGGAGGAAGTGTTATTTTAAGTGGCTCTGCCACATGCCGTTTTAGTGGCAATGCCACATATCGTTTTTAGTGGCTCAGCCACATATACCGTGTTTAGAAGCTTGACTGCAATATTGGTGCGTTTGGCGGGGTGGGTTTACTTGATCCCCACATGGTGCGATTGGTTGGTACGGGTGGTGTGATGGTTGGATTGGGTTGGGCTGCATTTTGTTTGCATTACCATGATTTTGGGGCTTAGGCCTAACTTGTTACCGAATAAGGCTTAGGCTCAGACCGATACCGTAAGGGCTTAGGCCCAGATAGTGACCGTTATAGGGGACTACACACTGAGTTCTCGTAACTCACCCCCTTTATGTTAACCATGCAAGTAATCCCCAGCATTAGAGGATTTGGAGCTGCGTAAGACTCGGAGGTGGCCATACGTCGGAATTGCTTCTTACGTAACTTAGTAAATCGGTTTTAATTTATTTTATATTATTATTTTTGGGTTAATACTTTGTGTAATAAGGCCGTTGGATTTTTTTTCTTTCATTTGGTAATTCTGCTAGTTAATAATTGTTAATCGGTTAATCATGGATTTTTAAAACAATAACAACCGTTTTAAAAATATCACGTTTCCGCAATTCATTAAGTCAGATTTCTGCAATAAACAAGTTTTCTTCAGAAATAATAACATCTTTACAAGAGTATACTTTAAGCAAATCTTGTTTTTACAAACAACGAAATTCGGAGTTTCAAAAAGGATGCAAAGTTTTTAACGAACGCGTAGCTTTTAAACAACCTTTTGATGTGACATGCTAGATTCGGCCATAACGTCTAGGTCGAGTTTGGGGTGTTACAGGAAAAGCTAAAGCCTCGGCTTAGTGAACTCCGTTTCTATGCTCTAGTCGTCCAGGTAAGTTTGTGAGAATGATTATCGTTTTAATGTTATTTCAAATTATATGCTATTTATCATGTAAATGAATGATGTATATTCAAAACAATGCTATGATGATTCACGAGTTCCGGTTGAACCTTAGGAATTCATAGGATACAAATGACATGTCATTAGGGATTTCATGTTTCGGGTGCTGGTCTTGAATCTCCTACCAATGGCCGAGGTCCTGCATTTGTTCCGGATACTTCACAACTCGTGTGAGCAACATCGTGTAGCTTACATTCCGACCTTCAGCTCGTGTGAGCAGGCCCATTTCACAGCTCGTGTGACCAATGATGTAAACGAAAAGTTACTGTTATATGTTTAAGCACACTTTGTGTGAGCTTTCCCGAGTATCTGATGATATTCTAGTTAGTTCAATGGGCATGAGAAGGAATTGAAAAGGTAAGTTTCCAAATGGAATAATGCATATGCACATGAAAAGGTGAATGAATCAAATGAAGTATGTTGATGTAGAAATAGCTTACCTTATGCTTAATTCAAGTTATGTAATAATGCACTAACTTGTCTATTGTTGATGATGATGCTTAGGCTTGTACCAAGCTTGTGGTTGGATTACATTACACTTATACTTAATTTTATTTAGATGAAATGGTAAGTTATGTTTCATGTTCTACGAACTGACTAAGCATTATGTGCTTACATAGTTTTCTTTCTTATATTTTATAGATTATTGGAAGCTCGATCGGTTTGGAAGCTCGTCAGAGATTTATCACACTATCCAGCATAAATATCAGTAGTTTTTGATGTTTTGGCCAAGGTTATAATGGCATGTATAAGTGGACTTATGATGATGTTTAGTTGAATGCTTAGATGAAGAATTGGTATGTATAAGTTGTTCGGTTTGGTACATTTGATGCCTTGCTAGTTAATGTCAATGTGGCTATGTTGTTGTATTTTTGAATGGCTAAAATGGTGTGTGTTAAGTTGGTTTGATTATGGATAAGATATGGCATGTTTTGAGAATGTATTAAGGTAGATGTTGATGATTGACATGTGGTAACATATACATGTTTATATAAGTTTTGGATGAATGCATTTGAGGTGCCTTGTATGGCATATTGGTTAATTCATTTTGGACTATTGAATTGGTCATTATATGTAAGTTTTGGTCATGTTTTGATGTTTTGATTATGTGTACAAAAGGCCTTTAGGTGTGTGCATGGTTTGCTGTTGGAAATGTAACACCCCCAGACCCGGCCCAGATGTTATGGCCGAATCTGGGAATGTCACATCAAAGGCATAACTCAAAACGATTTTGCTAAGTAAAAATTTAAGACCCAAAAGCCCAAAATCCTTGAGTCTTGTTAAGTAATGATAAAAGTCCATTTTAATATTTTAAGTATTTCGAAAACCAAGTTTAAACATAAGAAATTTACTCAGGTTTAATAATTAAGTAAACAGTTGAAACAACAAAACCCAAAATCTAAAGTCAAATCGGAGTACAAGTCCTTATTACATCCAACGAAAATAAAGTAATTAAAATCATGTCTTTTTAAGACAAATAAATAAAACTTCTAAATATCTTGTAGTGTGGCCGTCTCCGAGTCCTCTCCCACGTCGAGCCGTTCACTGAGGATCACCTCAAACATTTAATAAAAATGGGTGAGTTTCGAGACTCAGTGTGTACGACCCTTGGTAATCCAATCAACATACAATTATCACATTGGGCCTAAGCCCTATCAAAACGGTGGTCTTGGGCCTTAGCCCATAACGACCTCATATCACATCAGTATCACATGAATGCAATGCACCCATCCCAAATCCAACCCTGCACACTATTTCCCTTCCAACCCTACACACCTGTGGGGATATAAATATCAACCCACCCATCCCTACACACCAAAGGTAGCACCAGTAGTGACACTACTCAAACGTTGCAGCAAAGCTGCTATAATGGGCTTAAAGCCACCGGTGGATCCACGGTCGTCAAGCAACTATGCGATCCTCAAATCTTCTTCCGTATCATCAAAACCCACCCAAGTGCAACATATATTTCATGAATGCATCATACACATTCTCGCACATTCGGCACTTAGGGGTATTTTAGTCATTTCACTACCCAAGGGTATTTCCGTAAATCTACTATACAGGGGTATTTAGTTAATTTTGTAAATCAGGGATATTTTGGTAATTCCACAAGTCAAGGGTATTCTGGTAATTTTACAATCAGGGGTATTTGGTCCGTCTCGGGTTTTAGTTTGAACTTTGGCCCATAAACAAGTCCTCGCGGCTAAAGTGAATAGACACTATACACCAGGTAGGATTCCAGAGAAGAGGAGGTGGGCCACTAGGACCGCTTAAGTACCAGGCTCTCCCTAGATCCACTCCTAGACATGCATATGTCCGTTGCCGTACTCTAACCCATCGACTTGTACACAGACATGTTTAATTATTAGAGTTAAGTTTTATACAGTTTGAGAGTTGTTTAGAACTAGGCCTAAAGTCCATTAAACCCTAGCATACTTGTCTACGTCTTCATAAAGCTCGTCAAGCCCATTTCACGTTCATATAACCCATTATGCCAATTCTCATTCATATGGCCCGTTAGGCCCAAATCTCATTCATATGGCCTATTAGGCACAAAACAATTCAAGATCATGTAACATGCATGCCTAACTCAATTCATATAATCAAATCAATCAATTTCATCCAACTTAGCCTCAGGGCCCACCAGGCCCATTTAGCCACTTTCGGCCTTTCAGCTTTCTGGCATTGCTGATATCGTGTGTGTGTAGTGTTTGTACACACCTGGTTACTGCGACGTGCTATACTATCCTTGTTCTTGAACCTACAACCAACCAACCATCAATCAATCACCCATACTTAAATAAAATATCTTCCAAAAGCCGAAACCTTACCGTAACCTTACCGTGTGCCACCGGGTTCTAATAGCCCTTCCTTAGCTACTAATCAGGAGTATCCCCTAGATCTGTACTCACACACACACCATCAAGATTCGAGTGACTCATAATCCACACAAGTCACCCCTATAGATCAAACTCACATTCGGCCATTCACTTAAACCACAATCGAGTTGAGTACACTTACTCTTGCTAACGATCCTACCATGCTTGCGATCTTTGAACCTTATTCTTGTTATCACAGAGTTTAACGATAGGACAGTTAGATAGCCTTTCGGCTTTTAGCAAAACGTACAAAAGAGGTTAACCGAATACTTACCAAATCCTCTTTTTGATCTTGCGGCCTAGATAGCTATTAACTAGATTCGGCTTTCAACACTTAACTGAGAGTAGGTAACAATCGATTTTTGATGGAGGAACAACCACCAAGATTCGACACTATTAGGAATCTCGGCAAGAGAAAAGATGGTGGTAATTCGGCTATAGAAGAGTTTGGCTATGAGAGAATTCGACACAAAGGAATTCGGCTTTAGGTGATTTCGGCAATGAGAGAGTTTGGCTATGGGAGGAACAAATTGAGGGGAAGAAAAGAAAGAAAAAGAATGGAAAATTCAGCATTACCTAGGACCCCAGATTCGACACACACACATTTATATAGCCTATAGCAGAAACTTAGCCACCCCTAAAGTCCAATTCGGCACCACTTCATCCACTGCTCATCTCCTAATTTTTCTCCATGATATCTTCCTTATCCTTCTCCTAAATTCTCTCTACTGATCAATTCTTCTTACAGTCCCTCTACACGCCACTTCCAGCCTTCTAGAAGCCTAAAATTAAATTCCAAAATTAAACTAAGCTAGCACTTGAACCTCAGACCTCCCTGCATGCATATGTCGCCACCTCTCTACACCCTAGTGGCGTTACTTAGCCACTTCACCACAGGCTTCTTTGTGCCATTTTTCACTTATTTTTATTTAAAAGCTCACTACTCACAACCCTGATTCCTTAATTAATTAAATTAAGAATCCTCCACCATAAAACTCAAACCCAGAGCTTCTCCAACAGACCTACACACTCTAAATTCATTAAATTTTTAAAGTCGTCATGTCATTTGTCATTTTCTTGCTCACTAAAAAAATTTTTATGAAACCCAAAGCCCAATGGGCCCAACTCTACTAGGCCCAAAATTCGGGGCGTTACAATTCTACCCCCTTAAAGAAATTTCGTCCTAGAAATTTCCAACTAACTACTAAACACACCGCTCAAGTCACACAACTATGCTTTCACTGCGCACTCTGATTTAATAACACATAAACATTGCACGCATACAGTTTCTATGCCCAAAAATATCGCATCCACACAAAACATACCCGACTTAATGGTGATTGAACAATCCCGAGCCTTATGCTCCTTAGACCCGTATCTTAAACACGATCTTGACTTCCTCCAGCATTCACTCGGATGACGCCTTCTGCAATATTTGCAAGCCAGAAAGTTTTGACGTACCTTAACATGATTCACAGAACGAGACTGCGGCCCTAGAAAACTGGAATCTCCTTTTTTCTTACAGTCAACGCACCTAACCCGAAGTGTTTCACCAATTTCTTTAACCTCCTCCAGTACCTCCCTAACTAGCTGAGTCAGCACGTCAGCCCTAACACTTCCACGGCCTCCTCCGCGACCCATTGCACTTCTTCTAGCGCTCATCGCTGATTCTCATATTATCTGAATTAGGAATTTTTATGAATTTAGTTCATTGTCTCACTGTTTAAAGCACATGTTTTATGCAAGTAACAATTTAAAAGTTGTTTCGCGGTCGAAGATCCACTACATGCTTAAGTTTCCTACGGGCTTTAGTATCTAAAAACATATTTTAAAGTAGCCCATATCTAGATATAGTTCCGTAATTTAAACAAAGGTAAACACAGATAACTTACTTGGCTCGACGTCGAGGGCTCGGTGAAACACACTTCAAAAATCTTGCAAAAACTTTTTAATTTACTTGTTTTTAAAACCAAAATATAAGGCCCATTTCACAGCCCGAGCTTTGCAACTTGGCTCTGATACAACTAAATGTAACACCCCCAGACCCGGCCCAGACATTATGGCCGAATCCGGAAATGTCACATCAAAGGCATAACTCAAAATGATTTTGCTAAGTAAAAATTTAAGACCCAAAAGCCCAAAATCCTTGAGTCTTGTTAAGTAATGATAAAATCCCATTTTATTATTTTAAGTATTTTAGAAACCAAGTTTAAACATAATAAATTCACTCAGTTTTAATAATTAAGTAAACAGTTGAAACAACAAAACCCAAAATCTAAAGTCAAATCGGAGTACAAGTCCTTATTACATCCAACGAAAATAAAGTAATTAAAATCATGTCCTTTGAGACAAATAAATAAGAGTTCTAAATATCTTGTAGTGTGGCCGTCTCCGAGTCCTATCCCACGTCGTGTCGTTTATTGAGGATCGCCTGAAACATTTAATAAAAAAGGGGTGAGTTTTGAAACTCAGTGTGTACGACCCTTGGTAATCCAATCAACATACAATTATCACATTAGGCCTAAGCCCTATCAAAACAGTGGTCTTGGGCCTTAGCCCATAACGACCTCATATCACATCAGTATCACATGAATGCAATGCACCCATCCCAAATCTAACCCTGCACACCATTTCCCTTCCAACCCTACACACCTGTGGGGATATAAATATCAACCCACCCATCCATACACACCAAAGGTAGCACCAGCAGCGGCACTACTCAAACGTTGCAGCAAAGCTGCTATAATGGGCTTAAAGCCACCGGTGGATCCACGGTCGTCAAGCGACTATGCGATCCTCAAATCTTCCTCCATATCGTCAAAACCCACCCAAGTGCAACATATATTTCATGAATGCAACATACACATTCTCACACATTCGGCACTTAGGGGTATTTTAGTCATTTCACTACCCAAGGGTATTTCCGTAAATCTACTCTACAGGGGTATTTAGTTAATTTTGTAAATCAGGGATATTTTGGTGATTCTGCAAGTTAAGGGTATTCTAGTAATTTTACAATCAAGGGTGTTTTAGTAATTTTTCAAATCTAAGGATATTTTTATAAATTTCAAATTAGGGGTATTTGGTCCCTCTCGGGTTTTAGTTTAAACTTTGGCCCATAAACAAGTCCTCGCGGCTAAAGTGAACAGACACTATGCACCAGGTAGGATTCCAGAGAAGAGGAGGTGGGCTACTAGGACCGCTTAAGTACAAGGCTCTCCCTAGATCCACTCCTAGACATGCTTATGTCCGTTGCCACACTCTAACCCAGCGACTTGTCCACAGACATGTTTAATTATTAGAATTAAGTTTTATGCAGTTTGAGAGTTATTCAGAACTAGGCCTAAATTCCATTAAGCCCTAGCATACTTTTCTACATCTTCATAAAGCCCGTCAAGCCCATTTCACGTTCATATAAGCCATTATGCCCAATTCTCATTCATATGGCCCATTAGGCCCAAATCTCATTCATATGGCCTATTAGGCCCAAAACAATTCAAGATCATGTGACATGCATGCCTAACTCAATTCATATAATCAAATCAATCAATTTCATCCAACTTAGCCTCAGGGCCCACCGGTCCCATTTAGCCACTTTCAGCTTTTCGGCTTTCCGGCATTGCCGATATCATGTGTGTGTAGTGTTTGTACACACCTGGTTACAGTGACGTGCTATACTATCTTTGGTCTTGAACCTACAACCAACCAACCTTCAATCAATCACCCATACTTAAACAAAATATCTACCAAAAGTTGAAACCTTACCGTAACCTTACCGTGTGCCACCGGGTTCTAATAGCCCTTCCTTAGCAACTAATCAGGAGTATCCCCTAGATCTGCACTCACACACACACTATCACTATCAAGATTCGAGTGACTCATAATCCACACAAGTCACCCCTATAGATCAAACTCACATTCGGCCATTCACTTAAACCACAAATGAGTTGAGTACACTTACCCTTGCTAACGATCCTACCACGCTTGCGATCTTTGAACCTTATCCTTGTTATCACAGAGTTTAACGACAGGACAATTAGATAGCCATTCGACTTTTAGCAAAACGTACAAAAGAGGTTAACCGAATACTTACCAAATCACCTTTTCGATCCTGCGGCCTAGATAGCTATTAACTAGATTCGGCTTTCAACACTTGACTGAGAGTAGGTAACAATCGATTTGTGATGGAGGAACAACCACCAGGATTCAACGCTATTAGGAATTTTGGCAAGAGAAAAGATGGTGGTAATTCGGCTATAGAAGAGTTTGGCTATGAGAGAATTCGGCATAAAGGAATTTGGCTTTAGGAGACTTCGGTAATGGGAGAATTTGGCTATGGGAGGAACCGATTGAGGGGAAGAAAAGAAAGAAAAAGAATGGAAAATTTGGCATTACCTAAAACCCCAGATTCGGCGCACACACATTTATATAGCCTATAGCCGAACCTTAGCAACCCCTAAAGTCCAATTCGGCACCACTTCATTCACTGCTCATCTCTTAATTTTTTCTCCATGATATCTCCCTTATCCTTCTCCTAAATTCTCTCTATTGATCACTTCTCATTAGAGTCCCTCTATACGCCACTTCCAGCCTTCTAGAAACCTAAAATTAAATTCCAAAATAAAACTAAGCTAGCACTCGAACCTCAGACCTCCCAGCATGCATATGTTGCCACCTCTCTACACCCTAGTGGTGTCACTTAGCCACTTCACCACAGGCTTCTTTGTGCCATTTTTCACTTATTTTTATTTAAAAGCCCACTACTCACAACCCTGATTCCTTAATTAATTAAATTAAGAATACTCCACCACAAAACTCGAACCCAGAGCTTCTCCAACACACCTACACACTCCAAATTCATTAAACCTTTAAAGCTGTCATGTCATTTGTCATTTTCTTGCTCACTAAAATTTTTTTTATGAAACCCAAAGCCCAATTTTCCCAACTCTACTAGGCCCAAAATTTGGGGCGTTACAGGAAATATCTTGATTTTGGGCAAATTAATGTCCACACAGCTTGAAAGACGGGTGTGTGACTCAGTCGTGTGTGACACACAGCCTGGCAACATGGCTGTGTGCCCTTGTAGGTTATATTGCATGCAAGTCAGTTAGTTACACGGCCTAACACATGGCCTGGAACACGGGTGTGTAGGGCTGTTTCGAGAGATACACGGCCTGGCACACGTGCATGGGACACAACCGTGCGGCCCTACTTAGAGAGTTATACGAGTGAAGAGACGTGTAACACCCCAAACCCGGCCTAGACGCTATGACTGAATCTCGCGTGTCACATCGAAGTGTTTTTCAAAATCAGGCTTGTTGACAGAAAACCGTTTTTAAATGATCGCCATGTTTGTTACTGTTGGTTTCTTAGTTGGTTAAAAACCCGCAAAAGCTACTCTAATTAATGTCATTTTAAAGTTTGAAAATGTGTGTTTATCTTTTAAAATAGTTATTATTTTTGAAAACTATTTGTATCAGTTTGACAGTTTCAAAATAAGAAATTAAAATCACTAGAGGCCTTATTACATAAATATCAACCCAATATAAAAATTTAAATAACTATGTCTAAAATAAAATATTAGCGTACGTGTGGCCACCTCCGAGTCGACTTACATTCATTCAGTACAGTCATATAATAATATACATTCATCAGTCGACTTACCTCTAGGGGTAAAATGGTAATTTCCATCTATTAGTGGTAAAATAGTAATTTTATCCTTTAGGGGTATTTTGGTCATTTTACCTATTTTAGGGTTTCGGTGAAGATAACAACCTTTCCAAAGGTCCACAGTCGCCTCGAGCGACACAGATAACCTATATGATAAAAATGATGTAAATGGGCCCAAAGTCCAATATTCGGCCCAAGTGGATCTACACGCTCGTGTGGCCCATTTAGCCCAAATTCAGTCACGGCTATGCAAACGATATAGCCCAGTCCAGTATCTGCCACTTATCGTGGATTTATTTTGTGTGGGGCCCATGAGCCCATTAGGCCCACACGATCCACTTCAGCCCAACGAGGCCCATAACGACACAAGAGCACGAGAACGCTCGTGGTGGCCTCTACAGTCTATCGTCTATAATTGTGGGCACGGTTTACCATACAAGTGTTTGCACGCCCATGTGGCCTCAATCGCCGTATTTCCAACTTTTCAGCTTTTTCCGTGTTACAGTCAGATCAGGGTGTGTACACACCTGTTTGCAAACACTTGCAAAAACTCTTGAGCACCAACCTGCATTCCTTCCAACCTTCAGTTAGTCTCTTACTTAACAATGTTCATAGTCATCTAATCCCCAAACAATAATCATGCTTACCTTGACCGAAAGGAGTATGGCCAAATATACTTAGATCGTGGCTAGAATCAACCACACCTATCCTGGCGCTTACTGCACACACGAAATATAGATAGATAGAACCGATTAAAATGTAGCCCAAAACCTTATACATAACACTTCCAGAATCTAAGAGTAATTGGCCTATACCAAAAAACAAGGTGTCAAAAATACCTTAATCAAATCTTGGGAGATAGGGTTTCAAAAAATCGAGAACACTTGCACCTTTCACTCCTCGGTAATACCTAGAATAATAGCGAACTAGAGAAGGAACATACAAATGCCAACCGATTTCTCTGAAGTCTTGTAAAACCAAAACTAAAATACCAAGGAGTAGTCGGCTTAGTATTTAAGAGGGAAAAATGGAGTTCAAGGGACAAGAGAGCAGGAGAATTTACTTGTAAAAGAATAGATGAAACAAAATAAGAATAATAGAAGAAGAGAGATGTTAAGTCCGGCCAAGACAAAGAGAGGTATTGAAAGGAGAAGAAAGGTGAATAAAGAGGGAAATAATAATAGTGTAGTCGACTTTGATTGTGAGAAAAGAGGGACAAGGGTTCGGCCAAATGAAGGATTAAGATCGAGAGTAGAGAGAAAAGGTTCGGCTTAAAGAAATAAAGCAAAGAAAATGCCCAAAAGCAATTTGATCACCAAGGTAGAGCACGAAATCGCAAAATAGAGGAAAGTAGGAAAATTTGGCACTCAGGAGAACCCAGACTAGATGTCAAAACACCCAAAACTTGAAACTGGCACAACAATAATATCCCAAAAATGCTCTCAAATTGCCGAAATGCACACCAAAGAGACCCCTAGCCAAATTTGCATACACAAGTTTCCCCAATCGGCTACAACTCTCCATGTTTTGAATTCCTTAATTTCCTCCTCCCAATTCTCCTCCAAATCACCCATCTACCAACCACATCCCCTGATTCTCTCCTCCTTGACCAATTCAAACCTCATCTAGCAGAGTTTCAGTCAAACTCCACCTCTCTCACCACAAAGAAATAAAATAAATATCCCTTTGCATTCCATGGGATTCGAACTCAAGCTCCCTTGCAGCCTTCAACACGCCAGTTACCACTGGACTACCAGTTCTTTTGTGACATAAATCTACCACATTTTTTTATAAGGCCTACAGTCCAGAGTAAAGGTTTACTTAAGAGGAAAAATTAAAATTTTTCTAAAGCCTAGGTTTGAACCCAGGACTTCCCAAACATTCCCAAACACTCCAAACTCACTTAACCATTAAGGCAAGCAATCAATTGTGCCATTTTATTACACAACTAAAAACCTATGTGCAGCCTCCTAATTGTTCCCTTGTTTCCAAAACCTATTTCTCCTAGGCCCAAAATTCGGGGCATTACAACTCTACCTCCCTTAAAGAAATTTCATCCTCAAAATTTCCAACTATCAGAATGGTCGCATATATAGACTACACCGCCATGCTCCCGCTGCGCACTCTAGTTTCAAATTAGGTATATAGTACATTATGGATAAATAACGTACTAGTATTCACATCTGTGGCGTCTCCGTCCTCTCGGCGACATGCAACATACACCAGAGCTGGCTGCCTCCCTCCGCATGAGGTGCTCCACGACCACGACCCATAACATTTCCACGGCCTCTAGGTGGCTGCTGACCACCCCTCGGTGGCTGTACATTACCCTGTCGTGCAGCTTCCATCTAAACAGGCCTCTAAGGACAATTCTTAACCTGATGGTCCATGGACCCACATCTGAAGCACACCCCAATCCCTTTTCAGCATTCATCCTGGTGAGATCTCCCACAATCAGCACAAGGCTGCGGTCTAGCAACAGCAACAGGAACTCCAGCCCAAACTGGCCCATCGAACCTGGCCTTCTTTATTGGCCTTCCAGAAGAACTTGAGGGCCCAGAATCCCTCTTATCTCTGCCCCTATCTTTCTTGCGATTCTGGAGCTCAGAGCGCTTCACATCTTCAGTAATCTTTGCCTTTTCTACAAGAGCAGCAAAATCTCGCTCCCTCTACGGAGCTATCAATACCCTTAACTCGTCTCGAAGGCCATCATCAAAATGCACACAGCGTTCATACTCAGTTGCTACTACCCCTCAAGCATACCGACTCAACCGCAAGAACTCTACCTCATATTCCGCCACTGTCTTATTCCCTTGGGTCAGGTTCAGAAATTCCCTTCTTCGGGCGTCCACATAACTTGCACCCACATATTTCCCTTGGAAGGCCGCCTTAAAGAAATCCCATGTCATTCGGTCAACCTGCATACCCTCTCTTATGGTGAGCCACCATTGGTAGGCCTCATCTCGCAGTAAGGACACTACCCCTGTTAATTTTTGCTCCGTAGTACAGTCAAGGTCGTCCAATATCCGTTCGGTAGCCTCTAACAAGTACTCCGCCACATTTGGGGCTACTCCAGAAATACCTCTGAAAATTTTTGCTCTATTTGACCGGAGTCGCTCTGACATTGACCCTCGGCCCATTGTTCCAATACTAGCTCCAGCAACCCTATCTAAAACGCGGAGCATCGCTTGGGATAGAGTATCATCCCTAGCTGTTCGATCATAAGACCCCGTCTCAGTTACTGGTGAGGCTGGTGCTTCCCCAGCAGACATATAGCCCGATGCCAACGATCCAGCCCGAGCACTTCCTCGGCCCCTACCACGGACCCGTGTAACCTTTCCGCGAGTACCCCTTGTGCTCATTTCGATATACGCTTTATCTGATTAAAAAGTCATATGCATCAGATTATAATTTCAGTAATTATTAATAAATGTATTATGAAAAATAGTCATTAGGGGTTTGTTTTCGCAAATCAAGGTCTCACTATAGTTTACAGTCTCCTACAGTCTCAGTTTCTTCTATCTAGAGTTTCACAGTATAATAGTAATCAGAATTAGAGAACTTACAGATTTGGCACCGGAGACTCGGTGTGCCACACTTGTACATCTTTCAAAAATGTTTCAAATCTTTAAAATCTACTTTCAGAAAGACTTTCACAAACCCATTCCACAGCCGAGTTTTGCAAACTGGCTCTGATACCACTAAATGTAACACCCCAAACCCACCATAGATGCTACGACCGAATCTAATGTGTCACATTGAAGTGTTTTTCGAAATCAGGCTTTTTGAGAGAAATCTGTTTTTAAACGATCGCCATGTTTGTTACTGTTGGTTTCTTAGTTGGTTAAAAACTCGCGGAAACTACTCTAATTAATGTCATTTTGACGTTTGAAAATGTGTGTTTATCTTTTAAAACAGTTATTATTTTTGAAAACTATTTGTATCAGTTTGACAGTTTCAAAATAAGAAATTAAACCTAATTAAAAGAAATTAAAATCACCAGAGGCCTTATTACATAAATATCAACCCAATATAAAAATTTAAATAACTAGGTCTAAAATAAAATATTAGCGTACGTGTGGCCACCTCCGAGTCCCTCACAGCTCCAAACCATCTAAGGCTGGGGATTACATGTACAGTTAAAAGAAAAGGGTGAGTTACGAGAACTCAGTGTGCAATCCCCTATCATGCAGTAACAGTCTGGGCCTGAGCCCTATTTAGTAACAGTACAGTGTGGGCCTTAGCCCATTACAGTAGTCAATATGGGCCTAAGCCCAATACAGTATCAGTATGGTGAAAATATGCAACCCACCCCAATCCAACAAACACACCATCCGTACCAACCAACACACCACGTGGGGATAAATCGACCCACCCACCAAAGACACCAATGTTGTAAAAGATAAGCGCCATAATAATAATGTAGCAGAGCGCCAAGACAGATATATGTGGCAAAGCCACAGATAAAATATTGCAAGAGAGTCGCCAAGATATCGATATCGCGATAAAAAGCCGCCGATAATGATATTTGTGGCAAAGCCACGATGTGAGACACTTCCTCCAAAACAGTATCCCAACCCCATTCAGTATGCCATGTCATAAATATCTCATGTATGCAGTATGTCCTACTCAGTACAGTCATATAATAATATACATTCATCAGTCGACTTACCTTTAGGGGTAAAATGGTAATTTTCATCTATTAGGGGTAAAATAGTAATTTTACCCTTTAGGGGTATTTGGTCATTTTACCTATTTTAGGGTTTCAGTAAAGGTAACAACCTTTTCGAAGGTCCACAATCGCCTCGAGCGACACAGATAACCTGTATGATCAAAATGATGTAAATGGGCCCAAGGTCTAATATTCGACCCAAGTGGATCCACACGCTCGTGTACCCCATTTAGCCCAAATTCAGTCATGACTATACGAACGATATAGCCCAGTCCAGTATCTGCCACTTATCGTGGATTTATTCTATGTGGGGCCCACACGGTCTATTTCAGCCCAACGAGGCCCATAACGGCCCAAGAGCACGAGAACGCTTGTGGTGGCCTCTACAGTCTATCACCTATAATTACGGGCTCGATTTACCGTATGAGCATTTGCACGCCCATGTGGCCTCAATCACCGTATTTCTGGCTTTTCGGCTTTTGCCGTGTTATAGTCAGATCAGGGTATGTACACACCTATTTGTGAACACTTGCAAAAACTCTTGAGCACTAACCTACATTCATTCCAACCTTCAGTTAGTCTCTTACTTAACAGTGTTCATAGTCATCTAATCCCCAAACAATACTCCTGCTTACCTTGACCTAAAGGAATATGGCCAAATATACTTAGATCGTGGCTAGAATCAACCACACGTATCCTGGCGCTTACTGCACACATGACAGATAGATAGATAGAACCGATTAAAATGTAGCCCAAAACCTTACACTTCCAAAATCTAAGAGTAATTGGCCTATACCCAAAAACAAGGTGTCGAAAATACCTTAATCAAATCTTGGGAGGTAGGGTTTCAACAACTTGAGAACACTTACACCTTTCACTCCTCGGTAGTACCTGGAATAATAGTGAACTAGAGAAGGAACATACAAATGCCAACAGATTTCTCTGAAGTCTTGTAAAACTGAAACCAAAATACTAAGGAGTAGTCGGCTTAGTATTTAAGAGGGAAAAATGGAGTTCAAGGGACAAGAGAGGAGGAGAATTGACTTGTAAAAGAATAGATGAAACAAAATAAAAATAATAGAAGAAGAGATATGTTAAGTTCGGCCAAGACAAAGAGAGGTATTGAGAGGAGAAGAAAGGTGAATAAAGAGGGAAAGAACAATAGTGTAGTCGACTTTGATTGTGAGAGAAGAGGGAAAAGGGTTCTGCCAAATGAAGGATTAAGATCGAGAGTAGAGAGACAAGGTTCGGCTTAAAGAAATAAAGCAAAGAAAATGCCCAAAAGAAATTTGATCACCAAGGTAGAGCACGAAATCGCAAAAGAGGGGAAAACAGGAAAATTTGACACTCAGGAGAACCCAGACTAGTTGTCACAACACCCAAAACTTGAATCTGTCACAACAATAATATCCCAAAAATGCTCTCAAATTGCCGAAATGCACACAAAAGAGACCCCTAGCCGAATTTGCATACACAAGCTTCTCCAATCGGCTACAACTCTCCAAGTTTTTAATTCCTTGATTTCCTCCTCCTAATTCTCCTCCAAATCACCCAACTACCAACCACATCCCCTAATTCTCTCCTCCTTGACCAATTCAAACCTCATCTAGCAGAGTTTCAGTCAAACTCCACCTCTCTCACCACAAAGATATAAAATAAATATCCCTTTGCATTCCATTGGATTCGAACTCGAGCTCCCTTGCAGCCTTCAACACGTCAGTTACCACTAGACTACCAGTTCTTTTGTGACATAAATCTTTTTTTATAAGGCCTACAGTCTAGAGTCAAGGTTTACTTAAGAGGAAAAACTAAAATTTTGCTAAAGCCTAGGTTTGAACCCAGGACTTCCCAAACATTCCCAAACACTCTAAACCCACTTAACCATTAAGGCAAGCAATCAATTGTGCCATTTTCTTGCATAACTAAATACCTATGTGCAGGCTCCTAACTGTTCCCTTGTTTCCAAAACCTATTTCTCCTAGGCCAAAAATTCGAGGCGTTACAAGACGGGCTGGGACACGGCCGTGTGTCTCTAGTTCAAAGGTTACATGGCCTAAGACACGGGCATGTGTGTCAACCGTATAAGGCACACGACCTGGCCGTGTGTGCCCCCTTTAGTTAAGTTTTTCTAACTTTTTCTTAGACTTTCTGAATGTTTTCAATTTAGTTCCGAATTGTTTCTAAGGTGATTCTAGGGCCTTAGAGGCTTGATTTAGGGACAATATGTATGTGAATAAATATTTTATAATAGGTTTTAGATGATGTATGAAATGAATGTCTCAATGTTCTATTTATATGATAATGCTTCGTAACTCTATTCCGGCGATAAATACGGGTTAGGGGGTGTTACAGACCTCTTTTGCTCAAAATGGTCATACCTTTTTCACTCATATGAAAGAGTCACATGTGCCATAACTGGGTTGATTTAGAATCCAAAAAGAGCGGATTTTGTCTTATCGTCACGATGTCAGGAAAGTCCTTGTCATGACGTAGCGACGATTTTGCCTCTTCTTCCATAATGGTTGTCAAACTAGTCATCGTTAAACCTTGCAGAATGTATAGGCTGCTGACTTTTGGTCCTTTCATCAATAAAAGAGCTCCACTAGATACCTTTAAGCCGTTTGACTCAATGACGATCTTGTAACCATTCGAGCCTAGAATACCCAAAGAGACGAGATTCTTTTTTAAATCAAGTACATGCCTGACATCTGACAATGTTTTAATTATCTCGTCATTTATCCTAATCTGAATGGTACCAATGCGGATTATTTTTTAGGGTGAGTTATTTCTCATAAGCATAACTTAACCTTCAACCAAATTGTATGTGGAGAACCAGTGCCTATTGGGACACATATAGTAGGAACACCCTGAATTGAAGATCTACTTGGATGTGAACTTAGTGTTAGAGTATGCCCAAATACAAATCATGAGATGATTGTAATCACATACTTGTTTTACTTTGTTTGTTAATACAAGACATTGCCATTTTATTTCAGTTTCTTTTTCTGTGTGTATAAATAAATTGATTAATAATAAAGTCTTGAGAATAATATGATTATTTTTAAGAGATCCTTAGTCAATTATTATTGTGGGCTTGGACAATAATAATGCATTGAGACTAATTTGTAGTTGATTGATGACAAAGTGTTGTCATTGACATAGGGATGTCAAAACCAATACATGAGTATGTGTTAGAGATCAACTTATTGAACTGACCAGATGTGAGTATGTTTCTTAGATTATTATGTATGTATACGATTCTCTGACTTGAGATCATCACTGTCCCAACATCATGAGTCGTATATTTTGATACAATCAAATTTCTACCGTAATAGGTTGTACTATAAAGACTGATGTTGGGTATGCCACAATCTATGTAGTGGGATATGATTGATCAAGATAGGATTAGTCCCTCCTACATAATGGGAGCAATATTGTAGGCCACTTGATGGAGTGGGACTAGAAATATATGACCATGCTCAAATAAGTTTATGTGAGATATCACACTTATTTGTTTATTGTAGTCTACTCAGAATATCAAGAAATATGAGATTGGATTATAAAAGTGTTATTATTTCATGAATTGAGTCTAATCTAGATATAAAGGTTATGTTGAATCACGACTTTTTGTAACTTAGGTAGCAATGATGCATTGTTAGATGCCACTCATTGCTTGTAACATTAGAAATGTTCTAGTATTACTACTAACATCACAAGAGCCTACAAGGTCACACCCTATGGTTAAAGCGAACAGAATCCAAACATAATTGGTATTGTGTTTAGCTGTCACATGAATTAAATTAATTATTGAATTAATTTAATTTGACAATTAAATACTGAACACGTTATATGTATAAGCTTGTTCTACACAAATAGAAATATAGTTAGATTTAATATATGAATTTGATTCATATAAAATATGAACGGAATATTGTTTACCGAAATTATTAGAATAAATAGATATAATAATTTCAGTCAAAGTTAAAATATTTATGGAAGTTAATATTACTTTGGAAAGAATATAACATTTTAATACCTTCCATAGTTTTCTCTAAAAATAAAAAGGGAATTATTTTGTTTTTATTATGGGTGATTAATAAAAAGGAATAGAATTCCTAATAGTGTGTAAGTTACCAAGAAATAAAAATAAAGTCTAGCAACCATTTTGAAAATTCTGTTTGAAAAAGTTCAAGAGAGTTTTGTTTTTCATTCTTGACTGGGTGGATTATGTAGAGGCTGAGATGTTATTGTTGCGGCTTGAGTTCGACATCACGTAGAGGGATTAGAAAAATTAAAAGGTATATTTTCGACCTTTGTTTCAACCCGATTTGTTCCTCGTACATAAATCCATGGTTGATGATCATTGGAATAATTTTTTGCCACTGCGCTACGGGGTACATCGACGACCCAATAGTGGTATCAGAGCCACTTGCACGATACAGATTCGAGATTATATTGATTGGTTGATGCCATTATGTGAGATACATGTTGTATAATTAAATTACTAGATCTATTTTATGTATATACGATACATGTGATTCGTTTAACAATCATGTATGATTAGTCTGTTAAACCTATGTGATTATATGCTTAAATGTTAATCATTTATTTTGATGTCTATTGGATTTTATATATTATTTGTTAAGGGTTAACAGATCTATCTTGGGGCAATTGGGTTTCTGTTATTCAAATTTAATAGTTAACTTGTGGGTAACATTTGAAAATTAGGAACAAAAGTTGTTCCAGTAAGAAATCTCATTGATTAAAATTCTAAAATATTATGCTTTTGAAAAAAAAACAAACGATGATGTTTTTTATCATAGAGATCTAAGTGCAGTTTCTTAATTTTTGCTCATTAACCCCTTTCGTAGGCGACATTAATTGTAGGGAAATTTTGTAAAAAACATTAACAATCGATCGGATAAATACATATCATATATTATTTTCTATGATTAATATGCACGGTGTTTGATATGCATGGTTATAAATGTAACACCCTTAACCCATATCCGTCGCCGGAATAATGTAACACCCCTAACCCGTATCCGTCGCCAGATTAGGGTTACGAGACATTACCGAACATAGCACAGCTCAGAACAGACATTTACTACATTTCTTGCTTCGAAATTTTAAACTCATCAGAACACTTATCTTATTCAATTTTGAACTTAAACTACTATATTACTATCATTGACATATTTAAAATTATTCAAGTATGTATATCATTTCACAACATATACCAGACATATAACAACTATTTTTCATAAGCTGATTATCAAACATAACATTTCATAATCTAAGCATGTTCACATATTAAAACCAATTAACATCCACTCAAAAATACAACCTTGGTTATTATACAATACTACCGAATATATTGTTAAATATTAGCAAACATAGTGCGCATATATACCCAAACAATATGAACTATAGCACAACTTAAGTATCACTCACTTATGCGGCATTGGTTGCATTTAAACTAACATTATTTAAAACTAAACACATATTTTGTTTTTTAAATCACAAAAACCATTCGCATATGACCTTGTTATCTTAAGCCATTATAAGCACAAATAACAACTAAAAGTACACATATTTCATATGTTGATTTTATATGCTTTAATTCGTGCCAAAATTTCATTCACACATCCAAGCTAAATTATTTCATATTCGGACATTCCATATAACATTCAATACATAATATATTTATATAAATATGCTATAAACCAATTCTCATGCTTATCATTATAGTTCCAATGCCATAGCCATATATACATATACACTTACATTATCATTTCTAAACCAAATTACCTATTTAAGCATGCCATTACAAATTGATACAAAAACCACATTTCTTAATCTAATTTTCATAGCCTAACTCAGTTCACATATGTCCAATACCACAGACCCAACATTAACATATAACTAAACACTTGATGACAAAATTTAAACATCATAGCCGAATTATAAATAGCTTTAAACCATTACCTATATATATTTCATTTCATAACCGAATACATAAATACCTTATAAACAATGTTCAAACCAATTCATGTTACTAATTAATAAGGATACTCGGATAGTCGGAAAGCTCGTACAATGCCAACGTCCCAGATGTGGTCTTACATGTAATCACGTATCGATGCCACTGTCCCAGACAGGGTCTTACACGTAAATCACAAGTCGATGCCAACGTCCCAGACGTGGTCTTACACAAAAAACACACATCGGAATCCTATGTCATGACATATGTATCCTAACTATTCCTAAGGTTCGTACGCGGCTTTCGGACATCGTAACTCGATCGATTCAAGCTCGTAAACAATGCTCCCATGCTTAATTCAATTCGGCAAGTATATTTATACAAGTAATAATTTCAATTCGGTATTATTAAAATATATACATTCGAATTTAGCGACATTTATTTACTTATGAACTTACCTCGGTAAAAACGGACGAACCAAAACAACTATTCGACAACTTTAGATTTCCCCCGATCCAATTCCAATTTCCTCATTTCTTGATCTAAATTAGTATAAATTAAACTTATTAAATCATATATTCATTCAAATTTATCCAAAAACACATAAATGGGCAAATTACTCTTTTGCCCCTAACATTTCACATTTTTCACAATTTAGTCCCTATTTCATAAAACACAAAATATTCAAAATTTCACCACACCCATGCTTGGCCGAATTTCACTAAGGTCCCTAGCAGTCCATTTCTTTCATTTATTTCACATTTTAATCCCTCAATTTATTATTTTCACAATTTAGCCCAAATTACTCAAATTCATCAAAAATTCAAATACAAAACATATTAATCTTACAACATATATTTATTTTTCTATCATCAAACACGAGATTCATCTAGCTTTCAACAATGACAAAACACAAAATAATCATCAAATTCAGAAATTGAAACATGGGCTTGATAGATTACATAGCAAAGATATCAAAAACGTAAAAATCATCAAAAACCGAGCTAAATACATACCTTAATTGGACTTGGACAAGGCCGAACCTAAGAAATCTCTTTTCTTTTCTTTTTCTTTTAACATTCAGCTAAGATGAAACAAAAATGCATGGCTTTTTATTATATGTTTTATTATAATTAACATTAATACATTAATTACCATTTTAGCCTTTTTATTTTCATTTAAAATCCACTAACCATTGGTTTTTATGTCCATCCAATATTTCAATGATATAATAACAACATAAGGACCCCACATTAAAAGAACATATTAATTTAGCACTTACACATTAATAGCTAACTTTTGCATTATACGCGATTAAGTCCTTTTAATAAATCGAACACTCAAACGATAAAATTAAATCATGAAAATTTCACAGATATCAATTCACACATTATAAACACAGAAAATAATATTTAAATATTTTTTTGACTCGGATTTTTGGTCCTGAAACCACTGTTCCGAATAGGTTCTAAATCGGACTGTTACAACTCTCCCCCTTAGGGATTTTCGTCCCCGAAAATCTTACCGGCGAATAGGTTTGGGTAGCGTTCTCTCATAGCTTCTTCGGGCTCCCATGTAGCGTCTTCAACCCCGTGTCGATGCCATAAGACTTTTACTAAAGAAAATTTCTTATTTCTCAATTCTTTCATTTCACGATCTAAAATCTGGATCGGTTCTTCCTCGTATGTCATATCGGATCGAATCTCAATCTCAGACGGGGAAATTACATGCGATGGGTCGGATCGATATCGTCGAAGCATCGAAACATGAAATACACTATGTATCTTTTCTAACTCAGGTGGCAACAACAATCTGTAAGCAACTGGCCTGATACGCTCTATAATCTCATACGGCCCAATAAATCTCGGACTCAATTTGCCTTTACGACTGAATCAGAGTATTTTCTTCCACGGTGAGACTTTCAAAAACACTTTGTCCCCGATCTAAAACTCAATATCTTTACGTTTGAAATCTGAGAAATATAAAATTCAGCAAGTTTATCAAACAAGTAATCTGTGCGAATCGGAACAAAATGAGCTGATTTAGTCAATCTATCCACAATAACCCAGATTGCATCTTTCTTACTCGGTGACAAAGGCAAACCCGATACAAAATCCATCGTGACTCTGTCCTATTTCCACTCGGGTATCATAATCGGCTGAAGTAACCCAGACGGTACCTAATGCTCGGCTTTAACTTGCTGACAGATTAAACATTTCAAAACATAGTTAGAGATGTCTCGTTTCATACCATGCCACCAGTAAAGCAGTTTCAAATCATTATACATTTTGGTACTACCTGGGTGAATAGATAATCAACTATTTTGAGCTTCAATCAAAATCATTTTAGTCAACTCTGAATTTCTCAGAACACACATTTGGTCTTTGAACCTCAAACAACCTTCAGTATCAATTCGAAACTCTGAATCAGTATTCGTATCACATTGAGCCCATTTTTCTATCAATTCGTTATCAACTTTCTGAGCCTCACAAATCTACTGAATAAAAAACGGTTTCACTTTTAACTCAGCTACTAACGAAACATCATCAGATAGGGCCAACTGAGTATTCATTGCACGTGGGGCAAACAACGATTTCTGACTCAAAGCATCAGCAACAACATTAGCCTTTCCCGGATGGTAGTCAATCACAAGCTCATAATCTTTTAACAACTCTAACCATATTCGCTGTCGTAGATTCAGATCTTTCTGATTCATCAAATATTTTAAGCTTTTTTGATCGAAATAAATGTGACATTTCTCACCGAACAGATAGTGGCGCCAAATTTTCAACGCAAACACAATAGCTGCCAATTCCAGATCGTGTGTCGGATAGTTCTTTTCGTGTGGCTTTAACTAACTTGAGGCATAAGCTATAGCTTTGCCTTCTTGCATCAAAACACAGCCTAAACCGTTCAAAGGTGCATCACTATAGATAACGAATTCTTTAATAGACTCTGGCTGAACTAGCACTGGAGCTTTGGTCAACAAAGCTTTCAACTGATCGAAACTTTTCTGGCACTTTTCTGACCACTCGAACTTAACAACTTTCTGAAGTAGTCGCGTCATCGGGTTTGTAATCATAGAGAAACCTTTTACAAACCGTCTATAGTACCCATCTAGTCACAGAAAACTTCAGACTTCGGATACATTTCTAGGAGGCTTCCAATCTAGTATAGCTGAAACCTTGTTCGGATTAACCGAATACCCGATGCTGATACAACATGTCCCAAAAAACTGACTTCTCGTAACCAGAACTCACATTTACTGAACTTTGCATACAACTGCTTATCACGCAAAATCTGTAGCACTAATCTCAGATGTTCAGCATGATCGGATTCATCACGGGAATAAATCAATATGTCATCTATGAACACAACCACAAACCGATCCAAATACTGTCTGAAGATTCGATTCATTAAATCCATAAAAATAGAAAGTGCATTAGAAAGTTCGAAAGGCATAACCAGAAACTTATAGTGCCCGTACATCGTTCGAAAAGTTATTTTCGGTACATCGGAGTCTTTAACTCGCAGCTGATAGTAACCCGATCTCAGATCTATCTTAGAAAACACAGTAGCCCCTTTCAACTGATTAAAAAAGTCGTCAATCTGTGGCAAAGGATATTTATTCTTTATAGTCACCTTACTGAGCTGTCGGTAATCGATGCACATTCTCATAGTTCCGTCTTTCTTTTTCACAAACAAAACCGGTACACCCCAGGGAGAAAAACTCGGTCGTGCGAAGCCTCTATCAGTCAATTCTTGCAACTAAGTCTTCTACTCTTTAAATTCAGTCAGTGCCATTATGTACGGAGCTATCGATATCGGAGTCGACCCCAACACTAACTTAATACCAAACTCTACCTCTCGGATCGGTGGCAAACCCGGTAATTCGTCAAGAAACACATCCAAATACTCGCACACAATTGGTAATGATTCCATCTTCTTTTCGGTCACTCTAGAGTCAAGCACATAAGCAAAGTAAGCTTCACAACCCTTTCTCATATATTTCTGAGCTAATATCAAAGATATCACTGCCGGTAAACCATTCAGATCATTAGACTCAATCTGAATAATCTCATCATTCTGACATCGCAAATCAATAGTCTCCCATTTGCAGTTCACAATAGCATCGTGTAAGGTTAACCAATCCATACCCAGAATTATATTAAACTCGTCGAATGGCAACAACATTAAATCAACCGGAAAACATGAATCTCGAATCATCAACGGACAATTCTTGCATACTTTATCGACCAAAACATATCGGCCTAAGTGGTTCAATACTCTAGTCACAAACTCAGTAGACTCTACAGGCAAAGTCTTACTGAATACTAAATTCTCACATATATAAGAATGAGTCGAACCAGGATCAATCAATGCAACAACACTAGTATCATAGAGAGTCAAAGTACAATTAATAACATCTGGGGATGAAGCCTCTTCACGAGTGCGAGTTTAGCATTGTCTGATGATGGTGCTATATTGGAAGAGTTGAGATCTAAGCCACTATTTGTTCAATAGATATGTGAGGCTCAAAGGAATGATAGTGAGATGCAAGCTAAGAGAGCTAAGTGTGGATCGAAAAATGACTCTGATTTTCGAGTGGATTCGGATGGTTGTTTGATGTATCATGATAGAATCTATGTACCCAGAGACGATGAGTTAATCCAAAAAGTTTTGCAAGAGGCACATAGTGGATATTTGTCAGTACACCCGGGCAATACGAAAATGTACAACGATCTGAGGAAATTTTATTGGTGGCCGGGTATGAAAAGAGACATCTCTGAGTTTGTGACAAAATGTCTGATTTGTTAACAAGTGAAAGCTGAGCATCAAATCCCCTCGGGATTGCTTCAGCCGGTGATGGTTCTTGAATGGAAGTGGGATCAGATTACCATGGATTTTGTGACGGGGTTGCCTATGACACCGAAAAAGAAAGATGTTGTGTGGGCTGTCATTGATAGACTGACGAAGACGGCTCACTTTATTCCAGTGCGTGTTGATTATTCACTAGATAAGTTAGCTGAGTTGTATATTACAGAGATAGTGAGATTACATGGAGTGCATGTATCTATTATCTCGGATAGAGATCCGAGGTTCACTTCGATGTTTTGGAAGAAGTTACAGGAGGCCTTGGGTACAAGATTAAATTTTAGTACTGAGTTCCATCCGCAAACTGATGGCCAATCTGAAAGAGTAATTCAGATGTTCGAAGATATGCTCCGATGTTGTGTGTTAGAGTTCGAAGGTAGTTGGGAGAGATATCTACCTTTAGTCAAATTTGCTTACAACAATAGTTATCAATCGAGTATACGGATGGCACCGTATGAAGGCTTGTATGGTCGTAAATGTCAGACTCCTTTGTATTGGACCGAGCTTAGTGAGAAGCAAATCCATGGGGTCGATCTAGTAAAAGAGACTGAGGAGAAAGTGAAAGTGATCCGTAATAGTCTGAAAGCTGCTTGGGACCGACAGAAGTCGTACGCGGATTTGAAAAGAAAGGAAATTGAGTTTCAAGTGGGTGACAAGGTATTTCTGAAGCTGTCCCCGTGGAAGAAAATTTTGAGATTTGGACGAAAAGGGAAATTGAGTTCGCAATTCATAGGCCCATATGAAATTGCTGATAGAATTGGGCCAGTAGCATACCGGTTGGCTTTGCTGGTAGAATTGGAAAAGATTCATAATGTGTTCCATGTGTCGATGTTGCGACAATATCGCTCCAATCCTTCGCATGTGATTCCTACAACGAAAATTGAGATACGACCGAATATGTCTTATGAGGAAGAGCTGATTAAAATCTTGGCTCGGGAAGTGAAGCAGTTGAGGAATAAGAACATAGCCTTAGTGAAAGTGTTATGGCAAAAACACAGTGTAGAAGAGGCTACGTGGGAACCGGAAGAAGCCATG
This sequence comes from Gossypium sturtianum, assembly GCA_025698515.1. Taxonomy (NCBI): domain Eukaryota; kingdom Viridiplantae; phylum Streptophyta; class Magnoliopsida; order Malvales; family Malvaceae; genus Gossypium; species Gossypium sturtianum. The sequence goes on from CM046955.1 coordinate 113,074,060, forward strand.
AGAGAGCAACATCCAAACCTTTTTACCGGTAATATTTTCGAGGGCGAAAATCTCTAAAGGGGGGAGAGTTATAACATCCCGATTTAGGGCCTAGTCGGAATAGTGGTGTTAGACCACAAATCCAAAGTAGAAACATGAGTTTTAAGGTTTATGATATTTTTGCATGAAAGTATGAAAGTTTCATTAAGTAATTTTGCTAATTGTGATTGAATTGTCCAATAGGACTAAATTGCAAAAGTTGCGAAATGTGAGATTCTAGAAGCTTTAAGTATGAAATAGCTTTAGATTATTAATTAGAGGTCCTTAAATAGCAATTTTCCCAATTTCTAATTTTTGGACAAAAATGGGCATGAGTGGGTGAAATTTGAAAGTATGGTAAAAAGGGCATTTTGGTTATTTGTCAAATAAATGATTAAAATGATGAAATAGTCAAAATTTGATGCTCATCTTCTTCCCTTGGCCGAAAATTTCAAGAAGCCATAGCTAGGGTTCTTCAAATTTTTCAAGCTTGCTAGTAAGTGCATCCTAGCCCCGTTTTTGATATACTTCATATTTTTGAAGTCCTCGTAACATGAGTTAGCTATTTTTAGCTATATGTTGAGCTAGGATTCATGTTAAAAAATATACCCATGTATGACATGCATGTATTTTTATGTTTTATGGAAGATTATGAGAGTTGGATGTAGAATAAACATCATTTTCTAAGTGAATTCCATGAAAAATGCATGTAAGGACTAGTTTGTAAAAGTCATGAAATTGGTCATACATGAGTGATTTAGTGAGAATTGAAGGTTGCTATAGTTGAGAGTATGACTCATCTATGCATGAAAAACAAGAATGTTGAATGAAAATCACTTTACGAGCCTTGGGGAAAAAGTGTAAATATGAGGAAGTTTAGGGGCAAAATGGTAATTTCTCCAAAGTATGAGTTATGAGTCAATTTAGTCAATGTGTGTATTAAATGAGTTGATTTATCATTGTAGATCAAGAAAAAAATGAAGCTCGGATCGAAACCGAGGCAAAAATAAAGTCGTGGACTAAATTGCACGTCTTCATACTTTTTGAATACCGAGGTAAGTTTATGTGTAAACAATGCATTTATACATATTCATTGTTGATGCTAACTAGTGTGCAGCATGATTGAGAACCTATACGATTCAAGTGGATTGAATGTGGTAGTTATTGAGTAATTGATGTATGAATTACGAAATAGATGTGTGAATGTGTAGCGATAATATTTGACGGTGGACTAAGTGCGATACCACCTTAATACTTAACTACGATGGGTTGTGTACGATGCTATCGTTAAGTATATTATTTAGTGGGCTATGTGCGAAACCACTATAATTACCCTATTGGGTAGGCTATGTGCGATACTACCCTACTATTTGATTGAGGTGGGCTAAGTACGAAACCACCTAGTGATTTAGCTGTGTGGTTGAATTAGTGAGAAATCATGATGTGTTGTAGCATGAGAAATTGTGGTGTTGAGTGCAAGTATGCAAATGAATGAATGAAAGCATTAAGCTTGTGATGTGGTGGAAATATGGTAAGGGATAGAATGAGTAAGCATAGTTGTAGATGTGAATTGTCTTGTTTAGTATAATGCTAATTGTTGTTTAGCTCATACTATGATGTTAATTGTTTATATGTTAACTTACTAAGCTTAAAGCTTACTCCCCTTTCTTTTCACTTGTCTTATATAGCTAAAGAGTCGGGACAAGATACGCGGATAATTTGGAAGATTTCCCACACTATCAGCTAACTTGGTATATTTAGACTTAGTGCTTTTGTATATGGCATGTATAGAGGCTAGACAAGTTAGTTTATGTTGTTGTATTGGCCAAGGGTGTGTTGGCCCTTTTGATTGGATAATCTATTTTGTATAATGCCATGGTTAATGGTTTACCTTATTATATGAAAAGATGTAGTTCTCCATGCAAGTTTAGATTGCAAAACATGAATTGTGTGATAATATGTTGAATGGATCCATGTTGTGTTAGCTAGAAGAGTGAAAAGAGATGGTCAAATAGCCTTGTTCTTGTCCATATGGGTAGACACACGGGCGTGTGTCTAGGCCATGTGTAACACACGGTCAGCCCATGGGCGTGTGATTTGGCCGTGTGTCCCCTGCATGTTAGAGTTTTAAGTCAGAATAGACCAGGCTAGCCACACGGGCGTGTGCCTAGGCCGTGTAAGATGGTCAGTGTTCACCACGGGTGGAGAACACGGGCGTGTTCTTAGACCGTGTGACACAAGTAGAATATTCAAGTTTTTATACACGGGGTAGAGACATGGGCGTGTGTGACCACACGGCCTACCTACACGTACGTGTCCCATTTCTCGTGGGCGTGTGGACCCTTGTTTAGGTGAAAGAAATTTTAAGATCGCAAAGATTTCCGGTAGGGTCTCGAAACCCTCGTATGTATGTTTAAGGCCTTGTGAGTCCTTAATGAGTTCGTTGTGGTGACCATAGAGAGTTGTCAAGTTGTGACTAAAGTAGTGTGATCAAGTGGATTAAACTGGTAATGCCTTGAGCTCGGTTCTAGCATAGAATACGGGTAAGGGGTGTTACACTCATGGCTACTTGTAACAGGTCTAGAATCAGATTGCACTGCCCCTTGAGTGGGAGCGGGTGCATTACTTTCCACATCATCTGCTATGGCTCGATCGGGAACCATTTACTATACGAAAACACATTTTAATTGTCAGGAATCATCACACTATCGTAGTTTATAAATATGCCATGTATAGCTAGACTCACACGCGCTACGTTAGTCCTAGAATCGACTAAACCATAGCTCTGATACCAATAAAATGTAACACCCCTAACCCGTATCCATCGCCGGATTAGGGTTACGAGACATTACCGGACATAACACAGTTCAAAACAGACATTTACTACATTTCTTGCTTCGAAATTTTAAACTCATCAGAACACTTATCTTATTCAATTTTGAACTTAAACTGCTATATTACTATCATTGACATATTTAAAATTATTCAAGTATGTATATCATTTCACAACATATACCAGACATATAACAACTATTTTTCATAAGTTGATTATCAAACATAACATTTCATAATCTAAGCATGTTCACATATTAAAACCAATTAACATCCACTCAAAAATGCAACCTCGGTTATTATACATTACTGCCGAATATATTGTTAAATATTAGCAAACATAGTGTGCATATATACCCAAACAATATGAACTATAGCACAACTTAAGTATCACTCACTTATGCGGCATTGGTTGCATTTAAACTAACATAATTTAAAACTAAACACATTTTTTTTAAATCACAAAACCATGCGCATATGACCTTGTTATCTTAAGCCATTATAAGCACAAATAACAACTAAAAAGTACACATATTTCATATGCTAATTTTATATGCTTTAATTCGTGCCAAAATTTCATTCACACATCCAAGCTAAATTATTTCATATTCGGACATTCCATATAACATTCAATACATAATATATTTATATAAATATGCTATAAACCAATTCTTATGCTTATCATTATAGCTCCAATGCCATAGCCATATATACATATACACTTACATTATCATTTCTAAACCAAATTACCTATTTAAGCATGCCATTACAAATCGATACAAAAACCACATTTCTTAATCTAATTTTCATAGCCTAACTCAGTTCACATATGTCCAATACCACAGACCCAACATTAACATATAACTAAACACTGGTTGACAAAATTTAAACATCATAGCCGAATTATAAATAGCTTTAAACCATTACCTATATATATTTCATTTCATAACCGAATACATAAATACCTTATAAACAATGTTCAAACCAATTCATGTTACTAATTATACATCTAAATAATAATTCATTAATTATTCATAACCTAAATATATTCATCAACCTCATTTATCAAATTTATCAAATAAATATTCATGAGCTTTACATAACATTACTTTAAACCTTAAGCATATTCCAAACTCATCACACACATATAGCATACATATTACTCAACTAATATATCAAACCACAATTGCAATTCATACCAAGCACATCACACATATATATATATCATAACTGAAATTACCTAAGCTTAAACATCATTACTAGCCATTTTCGCATAGCTTTAATAATTACAAACTCAAATCCAACCAAAACAAATACTAGACTATACATGCCATAGGTTTAAAATTCAAGCTTTAAAAGTACCGAAATAGCGGTCGATAGTGTGACAGATTTCTCTAACGATCCCTGAGCTCGTAACTGGCTCCCAAAATCTATAAAAATAATGAACAAACACTCACACAGTAAGCTTGAATAGCTTAGTAAATCATAAGAAATTAATAATCAAATGAACATTAGAATTAAATTAACTAGGCTGAATCAAGCAATCTTTAATCACATACACATTCTTTTTCATGCTTGAAACTCATATACCATCAATGAACAATATCAAAATATATTCACTTGGCCGAATACACATATATTCATAAGCATATATAATTCTCACTTTCATAATGCATATTTTATATATTCATCTCAATTATATACTTACCTTACTTTTCCAATCATTTAACTTAGCACATACCTGAATTTTTAGCTTGATTTCACATTCAATCTTAACTCGATATTGCCCGTTGAACCATTCAGAATTAATAAGGATACTCGGATAGTCGGAAAGCTCATACAATGCAAACGTCCCAGACGTGGTCTTACATGTAATCACGTATCGATGCCACTGTCCTAGACAGGGTCTTACACGTAAATCACAAGTCGATGCCAACGTCCCAGACGTGGTCTTACACGAAAAACACACATCGGAATCCTATGTCATGACATATGTATCCTAACTATTCCTAAGGTTCGTACGCGGCTTTCGGACATCGTAACTCGATCGATTCAAGCTCGTAAACAATGCTCCCATGCTTAATTCAATTCGGCAAGTATATTTATACAAGTAATAATTTCAATTCGATATTATTAAAATATATACAATCGAATTTAACGAAATTTATTTACTTATGAACTTACCTCGGTAAAAACGGACGAACCGAAACAACTATTCGACAACTTTAGATTTCCCTCAATCCAATTCTGCTTTCCTCTTTTCTTGATCTAAATTAGTATAAATTAAACTTATTAAATCATATATTCATTCAAATTTATCCAAAAACACATAAATGGGTAAATTACTCTTTTGCCCCTAACATTTCACATTTTTCACAATTTAGTCCCTATTTCATAAAACACAAAATATTCAAAATTTCACCACACCCATGCTTGGCTGAATTTCACTAAGATCCCTAAAAGTCCATTTCTTTCATTTATTTCAAATTTTAATCCCTCAATTTATTATTTTCACAATTTAACCCAAATTACTCAAATTCATCAAAAATTCAAATACAAAACATATTAATCTTACAACATATATTTATTTTTCTATCAGAAAACACAAGATTCATCGAGCTTTCAACAATGACAAAACACAAAATCATCATCAAATTCAGAAATTGAAACATGGGCTTGATAGATTACATAGCAACGATCTCAAAAACGTAAAAATCATCAAAAATCGAGCTAAATACATACCTTAATTGGACTTGGAAAAGGCCGAACCTAAGAAATCTCTTTTCTTTTCTTTTTCTTTTAACATTCGGCTAAGATGAAACAAAAATGCATGGCTTTTTATTATATGTTTTATTATAATTAACATTAATACATTAATTACCATTTTAGCCTTTTTATTTTCATTTAAAATCCACTAACCATTGGTTTTTATGTCCATCCAATATTTCAATGATATAATAACAACATAAGGACCCCACATTAAAAGAACATAGCAATTCAGCACTTACACATTAATAGCCAACTTTTGCATTTTACGCGATTAAGTCCTTTTAATAAATCAGACTCTCAAACGATAAAATTAAATCATGAAAATTCCACAGATATCAATTCACACTTTATAAACACAGAAAATAATATTTAAATATATTTTTTTGACTCAAATTTTTGGTCCCGAAACCACTGTTCCGAATAGGTTCTAAACCAAACTGTTACAAACAAGGTTACGGAGCATTACAAGAGATTTCAGAATAATTTCATGTCATTTACTGTTCATATCTAAAACTAATCATATTACCCCTTGAATGGACCCTCAAGGCCCAATTTAAACATTTGAATCAAGTTGGGACTGAATCGGGAACTTAGAAAATTTTTCGCATAATCTCAAAATTTTTCTTTAATACAGGGGTCACACGCCCGTGTGAGTAGGCCGTGACATGCCCATGTCTCAGGCCATGTGGGCATTCGATGTGAGGTAACCGGTCGTGTCCCAGTCCGTGTTCTTACCCGTGTAACTCTCTAACTTGTGCCACACGGTCTGCCACACAACCGTGTGCTAGGCCGTGTGGTCAATTTAATTTTCACAAATTAGGTGCAGGTTTCACACGGCCAAGACACACGCCCGTGTTCTAGGTCGTGCATCACACACGGCTGAGACACATGCCCGTGTCTCTGCCCGTGTGCCCAATTCTGAGCATTCTGTTTCTCAATTTTAAGATACAGGGGACACACGACCAAACAACATGCCCATGTGCCAGGCCGTGTGTCACATACGGTCAAGACACACGTCTGTGTGTCTACCCGTGTAGAAAAAATAAGGTCATTTCCTAGCTTTATTTCTCACCCAAATTTAACCTTTAACCTATAATAACCTTTGCATATATTTTCCAACCAATTCAAGTCATATAAATCAAGCAAACATCATTAACATGTATGAAATAGTATCACATATTCATGTGCTCAAACTTACCTTCTTGTGATAATTTATATTTTACCCTAAATCAATTTAACCAAACCATATACATATAAGCTAAACATGATATATAACCTTATAATAATATACCAAATCAAACCATTACTAGCCATACCAATGGCTAGATGACAAACATCCATTTACAAGCCATCAATTGGCTAAGTTAACCAATACATGCCATTATACCAAAATAAGTTTACTATTTATACCAAAATAAGCTGGTAGTGTGATGATACTCCGGCCGATCTCCAACCTGGAGCTATAAAACAGAGAAAATAAAACCTAGTAAGCATTGAATGCTTAGTAAGTTCATATAACAGGAATTAAACTTACCAATCATACTCATTTAAATAAGCATAACAATATCATGCTTCTAAACAAATTAGTTTTGCCTAATCACAAATACTCAAATAAGCAAGTTAGTCACATAATTTACATATACATCAAGTAAGCATAGATGAGCTCATCATGTTACAAACTTTCAAGTATTTCGGGAGCATTCGAGATATAATTCATTTAATCTCATAATTTTTCATTTCAAAAATTTGTCCATTAAATCATTGAAATTTTGATGGATGCTCAGGTAGTATACACAAGGTGTACAAAACCATAAACCGTCAACTCATAATCAGAGGTACCCATTAGGGCACTTTATCAGAGAGCACACTCTCGAGCCACATATTAGGATGCTAAGATGAGCCATGTAACAGGACACTTATCCGGGCTAAACAGGAAACTCATAAAAGTTTTACTCAGGGAGCTCATAGAGCTTAATAGATAACTCTGAAGAGTTAACATCAGGGAGCACCGGATAAGGTAATAGGGAGTTCAAGCGAGCCTTGTCAGGAAGCCCATAAGAGCTTATATCAGGACGCTTACGTAGAGTTGTGTTTGTGTTCGTATTATAGGCTAGATCACAACCGATCGTATCATGTAACAAGACGCTCACACAGAGCTACGGTAGTGTGCAACACATGCAAAATCACTACCGATCAAGATGCTCGCAGGAACTATATAACAGGATGCTGGGGAGGCCTATAACAGGATTGCTCGTCCGAGCTATATTTTGTCCGCAGCATATGCAGGACCACATGTAATATGGGAAATCAAATATATCAATCGGATTTCATTATTCAAACAGAACTTTATATTTTCTGGATATGATTGAATATATGATTATTTCATTTATTTTTAACATACATAATTCATTTTCAAACATATTAACATGCATAATTAAGTTACACGAACTTACCTCGATACTCTTTTGTGTATGAAAATCTACTAATCTGAAACTTTTTCTTTTCCTCGATCTAACTTCGAATTTGAGTTATCCGGATCTAATTAAGCTTGATTAGTTTCCTTTCTCTCTTCTAAGGTTTCCATGGAATTTTTGGGGATGAAGATGATATAAAATGATATTATTTCTTTTTAACTATTTATCATCCTTTAATTATGTTGATTTCCAATTTAATCCTTAGCATTTTCTAATTTTTCCATGGATGAATCACCAAAAATATCTACTAATTTTTTTTAATGGTCTAATTACCATATAAGGACCTAAATTTTTGAATTCCATAGCTATTTGATCCTTCTAGCTTCTAGAATTCAACTTTTGCATTCTATGCAATTTGGTCCTTTCCATAATTAAACACATAATCGATAAAATTTTCTTATCAAAATTTTCATATAACAATCCTATCATAATGCAAACCATGTAATAATATTAAAATAAAGTTTTTTTCTGGCTCGAATTTGTGGTCCCGAAACCACTGTTCCAATTTCACTAAAAATGGGTTGTTACAACTCTCCCCCCTTAAGAATTTTTGTCCTCGAAAATCTTACCAGTAAAAAGTTTCGAGTATTGCTTTCTCATGGTACATCAGGTTCCCAGGTAGCCTCTTCTATACCATGTCATTTCCAGAGAACTTTTACTAAAGCCAAATTTTTGTTTCTTAACTCTTTTGTTTCACGTGCCAAGATTTTGATTTGTTCCTCACTGTAAGTCATATCAGGTTGAATCTTAACTTCTATCGGAGAAATAACATGTGAAGGATCTGACTGATATCGTCGTAACATAGACACATGAAAAAAATTATGAATTCTGTCAAGTTCTGATGGTAATGCCAATCGATATGCAACAGGTCCAATTCTTTCTGTGATTTCATATGGCCCGATGAACCGTGGACTCAGTTTTTCTTTACGGCCAAATCGGAGAACTTTCTTCCAAGGTGATACTTTCAAGAATACCTTGTCACCGACCTGACCTGAAATTCTATTTCTTTCCGTTTAAGATCAACATAAGACTTTTGACGATCAAAGGCTACTTTTAAACTGTATTGAATCACCTTTATATTTTCTTCTGTTTCACGGATCAAGTCAACTCCGTCTATCTTTTTCTCACTAAGCTCCGTCCAATACAATGGAGTTCTACATTTCTGGCCATACAAAGCCTCATACGGTGCCATTTTAATGCTGGACTGATAACTGTTATTATATGCAAATTCAACTAAAGGCGGATATTTTTCCCAGTTACCTTTAAATTCTAGTACACAACATCGAAGCATATCTTCCAAAATTTGTATAACACGTTTTGATTGTTCATCAGTCTGAGGATGGAATGTGGTACTGAAATGCAACTGTGTACCCAAGGCTTCTTGCAGTTTATTCCAGAATCGGGATGTAAATTGAGGATCTCTGTCTGAAATAATAGAGACTGGCACTCCATGCTATCTGACAATCTCAGAAACATATAATTCAGCCAATCTATCCAAGGAAAAATCCATAAAGTGTGCAGACTTTGTCAACCGATCGACGATTACCCAAATGACATCTTTCTTCTTAGGAGATAGGGGTAACCCTGATACAAAGTCCATGGTAATTCTTTCCCAATTCCATTTCGGTATTGTAACTAGCTGTTATAGTCTCGAAGGCACTTGATGTTCAGCTTTTACTTACTGACATATCAAACATTTAGATACAAATTCAGAAATATTCCGTTTCATTACTGGCCACTAGTACATCTTTTTTAGATCATTGTACATCTTATTACTACCAAGATGAATAGACATGTTACCATTATGAGCTTCATGTAAAATCTTCTGTACCAATTCCAAGTACTTCGGTATACATATTCTGCCTCTGAATAACAAACAACCATTAGAACCAATCTGAAATTTTGAATCAGAATTCAACTCATACTGCACCTGTTTAGCTCTTAGTTCATCATCATTTTTTGAGCTTTAGAAATCTGCTACAAAAACGTCGGTCTAGCTTTTAACTCAGCTATGAGGGAACCATCATCAGATAATGACAATCGGGTATTCATTGCTCGCAAAGCAAACAGAGATTTTCTGCTCAGAGCATCTGCAACCACATTAGCTTTTCCTGGATGGTAATCAATAACCAGATCATAATTTTTCAATAATTCAAGCCACCTGTGCTGTCTTAAGTTCAAGTCTTGCTGCGACATCAAATACTTCAAACTTTTATGATCAGTGAATATGTGACATTTTTCACCAAATAAGTAATGCCGCCAGATTTTCAATGCAAAAAAATTGTTGCCAATTCAAGATCATGTATCAGGTAATTTCTTTCATGTGGTTTTAGCTGTCTTGAAGCATAGGCTATTACTTTACCTTCTTGCATCAATACATAGCCTAAACCATTTAATGATACATCACTATAAATTATAATTTCTTTACCCGATTCAGGCTGAACTAACACTGGTGCTTCTGTCCATAAGGCTTTCAACATGTCAAAACTCTGCTGACATTTATCAGACCACTCGAATTTCACATATTTCTGCAACAATCGAGTCATTGGAGAAGCTATCATTGAAAATCTTTTAACAAATCTTTGATAATACCCTGCTAGTCCCAGAAAACTTCTGACTTCAGACACATTTTTCGGTGGCTTCCAGTTAACAATAGCTGAAATTTTATTCGGATCCACCCAGATACCTTCAGTAGAAACTATATGTTCGAGAAGACCAACTTCTCGTAGCCAAAATTCACATTTACTGAATTTGGCATATAATTGTTTCTCACGCAGAGTTTGCAACACAATTCTCAGATGATCTGCATGTTCATTTTAATCTCAAGAGTAAACCAAAATATCATCAATAAATACTACCACAAACTTGTCTAGATAAGGTCTGAAGATTCTGTTCATCAGATCCATAAATACAGTAGGTGCATTTGTCAACCCAAACGACATCACAAGAAACTCATAGTGCCCATACCTGTTTCTAAAAGTTGTTTTTGGCACATCTGAATCTTTTACCTGTAGCTGATAGTAGCCAGAACGGAGATCAATTTTTGAAAATACAGTGGCACCTTTCAACTGATCGAATAGATCATCAATTCGAGGCAGTGGATACTTGTTCTTTATTGTGACTTTGTTTAATTGTCTGTAATCTATACATAATCTCAATGATTCATCTTTCTTCTATACAAATAGAACCAGTGCACCCCAAGGTGAGAAACTGGGTCTAGCAAAGCCTCTATCAATCAATTCTTGCAACTGTTCTTTCAACTCTTTCAATTCAGTAGGAGCCATTTTGTATGGTGCTATGGATATCGGTGTTATTCCCGGAACAAGATCTATAGAGAACTCTACTTCTCTAACTAGTGGTAAACCAGGTAATTCCTTTGGAAATACATCAGAAAATTCACAAACAACCGGCACTGACTAAATCTTCGACTCAGATACTTTAGTATCCAACACATATGCAAGATAAGCATCATAACCCTTCCTGACATATTTCTGTGCTAATATTGTTGAAATCACATTCGATAACCCATCCAGTTTATCAGATTCAACATGGAGTAACTCACCATTCTGACATTTCAACACAATATATTTATGTCTACAATTTACCACTGCATCATGCTGAGTTGGCCAGTCCATTCCCAAAATCACATCAAATTCATCAAAGGGTAACAACATTAGATTAGCCGAAAAGCAGTAACCCTTTACCATCAATGGGAAATTTTTACAAATTTTATCCATCATAACATACTGGCCCAGGGGGTTTGAAACTTTAACCACAAATTCAGTGAATTCAATAGGTAAATTTTTAATAGACACTAAATTTGTGCATATGTATGAATGTGTGGAATCAGGATCAATCAAAGCAGTAATATCAGTATCAAGTAGAGAAAATGTACCAGTAATGACGTCTAGTGCAAAAGCATCTTCTCTAGCACGATTAGCATATGCCCTTGCTGGTGCTCGTGCTTTAGATTTAACTATTGAATCCCTTGTAGTACCTCGACTACCACTGACATTGCCAGGGTGACAGGGTGGTCTGCCTCTCGAGGCGGGATTACTCGGCTTCGATGTTTGATCAGTATCTTTTTCAATCCTTTCAGGGCAATCTTTGAGAAAATGTTCAAGAGAACCACATCAGTGACATGCTCCACTTCTCAAACGACATTCCCCAAAATTAAATTTGTTGCAATATTTACATTTTGGTTTGGGATTACCAACACTTCCAACACTGGTTACAGATGGAGATAAGGATCTCGGGTTAAAGCGTTGAGAGCCCTGCTCTTTTTTAGAATATCCTGTAAAAGTGGTAGAACAATCATGGTACTTCTTTGATTTCTTTGAAGCATATGATTGTGATTTGCCCATAAATCTTTTACCAGAAATCTGAGCTTCTCTCTCTGCTTGCTTCTTTTCTTTACTTAATTCCTCAGCTTTGTCTGCTCGATCGGCCAACACCATAAATTCCCTTAATTCAAGAATTCCAATCAACAACTTGATATCTTTATTTAAGCCCTCTTCAAAATGGTTACACATGTCAGCCTCGGTCGAAACCCATTCCCTGGCATACTTGCTCAATCTAACAAATTCTTGTTCATATTCAGATAGAGTCATTTTTCCCCGTTTGAGCTCTAAAAATTCTTTCTTTTTCTGATCTAAAAATCATTTACTAATATACTTCTTTCTAAATTCAGTCTGGAATAATTCACAAGTAACGTTTTCTCTCGGTACCACAGAAGTTATGGTATTCCACCAATGATAAGCTGTGTCCTTCAGTAAAGATACTACATATCTTAAACACTTAGCTGGTGTACATGATAGTTCATCTAAAACTCGGATGGTATTTTCCAACCAAAACTCAGCCCTCTCTGGATTATCATTGGCAGTAACCCTAAATTCCTATGTCCCATACTTACGAATTTTATCCACCGGAGGCTTATTGATTCTAACATGTTCAGTACTCTATGGTATCTCTAGAACCGGTTGAGGAGCAGGTGGGGGAGGTTGTTGTACAGCAGGATTTGTTCTCAAGTATTCAGTGAACCACTCGTTCATCATTTGAAAGAAGGCTTCTTTGGCCTCCTCACCTCGACCCTCAGATACGGGCCTTCTACTACTAGATACAGCTCATTGAATGAAAGCTTGAGCAGTGCTCTCAGCTTCCTCGGATTCAGCTCTAGCTTGGTTGGATGACATTACTATATGAAAAACACATTTAAAAAGGTCAGGAGATATCACACTATCATAATTTATATAATGGCATATATAGTTAAACTCATACTTGCTACATTAGTTCGAGAATCGACTAAACTGTAGCTCTGATACTAATAGATGTAACACCCCTAACCCGTATCCGTTCCCGGAACAGGGTTACAGAGCATTACAAGAGATTTTAGAATAATTTCATATAATTCATGTCATTTCCTGTTCATATCTGAAACTAATCATATTGTTCCTTGAATGGACCCTCGAGACCCAACTTAAACATTTGAATCAAGTCGGGACTGAATCGGGAACTCAGAAAATTTTTCGCAAAATTTCAAAATTTTCCTCTAATACATGGGTCACACGCCCGTGTGAGTAGGCCATGACATGCCCATGTCTCAGGCCGTGTGGGCATTCGATGTGAGGCACCCGGTCGTGTCCCAGTCCGTGTCCTTACCCGTGTAACTCTTTGACTTATGCCACACCATCTGCCACATGCCCCTGTGCTAGGCCGTGTGGTCAATTTAATTTTCACAAGTTAGGTGCAGGTTTCACACGGCTAAGACACACGCCCGTGTTCTAGGCCGTGTATCACACACGGTTGAGACATACGCCTGTGTCTCTGCCCGTGTACCCAATTCTGAGCATTCTGTTTCTCAATTTTAAGATACAGGGGACACACGACCATACCACATGCCCATGTGCCAGGCCGTGTGTCACACACGGTCAAGACACACGCCCGTGTGTCTACCCGTGTGGACAAAATAAGGCCATTTCCTAGCCTTATTTCTCACCCAAATTTAACCTTTAACCTATAATAACCTTTACATATATTTGCCAACCAATTGAAGTCATATAAATCAAGCAACATCATTAACATGTATGAAATAGTATCACATATTCATGTGATCAAACTTACCTTCTTCTGATAATTTATATTTTACCCTAAATCAATTTAACCAAACCATATACATATAAGCTAAGCATGATATATAACCTTATAATAATACACCAAATCAAACCATTACTAGCCATACCAATGGCTAGATTACAAACATCCATTTACAAGCCATCAATTGGATAAGTTAACCTATACATGCAATTATACCAAAATAAGTTTACTATTTATACCAAAATAAGCTTGTGGATAGTGTGATGATACTCTGACCGATCTCCAACCTTTGCGAGCTTTTGAGCACTATAAAACAGAGAAAATAAAACCTAGTAAGCATTGAATGCTTAGTAAGTTCGTATAACAGGAATTAAACTTACCAATCATACTCATTTAAATAAGCATAACAATATCATGCTTCTAAACAAATTAGTTTTGCCTAATCACAATGATCGTTGTATTTCAGAGTTTTAAATTTATAATGATCGATCCTGGAACTAACTATAACAACGATTGAGGCAAGTGCACCTATCAAACAGTAGTATAGCTTAGGCAAGACCAGATTGTCGAACCCAAAGGAACTAAAAGTACTAATACTAACTTTTTTTCTATTATTTAGCCTAAAATAAGTGAAGTTGTTTATTAATTTAAATTAACTAATTACTAAGCTAAAGACGAAAAGACAAAAAGAATGAATTGGGGAAATACTTGGGAAAAACTCAGTTGATTAAGACGATACCCTTAGGAAGAATCCACCTAGACTTCACTTGTTATCTAACACTGAACCAGACAATTTATTCACTTGACTTGATCCGTAGGACTCCCTAATTTATATTAAACCCTCTCTCGAGGCGAATAACGTCTAACCCTAGGTTGATTAATTGAAATCTCTTTCTAATTAAAACCCTAGAATAGCTGTAAATCGATCTATGGACTCCTATATTAAGTTTCACCCTAATCCGGTAAAATCTTGTCACCCTATCTCTAGGCGCGCGATCAACTCCGCTTAATTATGCTAGATCTACTCTTAAGCAGGGACTTTTGCTCCACCACCTAAGCACATTAAACTTTAATTAATATCCGCAAAATATCAACACAAGAATTAAGCATACATAATCAAGAACAAATCAAGTATTTATCATATAGTTCAGAAAACAATAACAAGATTCATCTAGGTTTCATCCCCCTTCAGGTATCTGAAGGGTTTAGTTCATAATAATAAAGAAAAACATCTCAGAAGAAAAGATAAAACAAAACATAAGAAATCCCTAAAACTCCTGAAGGAATTGAAGGAGAGATCCTCCGTCTTGAGTAGAATTCCGACACGGAGATGGATCAACTGGCTACCCCTTGAGAGTTTCCCACAAATCTGACCTTTTCGGCTCGGCTCCTTGGCCTAGCTAACCGCCCCCTTTTAGGTTATACTTAGGGTCTTTATATAGGCTTTTGAGATAGGTTTCTTTTCCCCTAAGTATCCTTTTCCGAATGAAATTACTCTCCTCCACGGCAGGGGCACGGCCATGGCACACGCCCGTATGAATCGTGGCCAAGCCGTGTTGGACTCTGTTAGTGATGCACGGCCGTGTAGATCAACTTCAGGTCGTGTCTAGTATATTGAGGAGGTACGGCTGTGTGGGCTTTAGTCTAGGCCGTGTCGATTTCTTCTTTTGCCCATTTTGGTCCGTTTTGAGCCCGTTTCTCGTTCTTTTTATTCTTGGGTGCTTTCCTGAGTATACGACATGAAAAGAAAGGATTAAGAGCACCTTTTTACATAAATCAAGGGATAAATCATCCAAAAGTATGCTAAATGTGGGATTAAAATATGTTACTATTTCGGTTTATCAAATACCCCCACACTCAAGCTTTTGCTTGTCCTCAAGCAAAATTCTCAACTTACAATTAAAACGAACTTTCTATAATTCATAATTCCTATCAACAATGTTTCATCATAATTCATAGATAATTTATACATGGATAATTCAATTCAAAGAGTCCTAAGGATTCAAACAATCTAAGTCATAGATTTGTAGCTCGAAAATATAGGCATCTCCCCTTATCTAAATAATTACCTTTAAATCAAAACCGACAAAGATTGACATCCTCACTAGAGATTCACTCAAATCACTCAAAGTGTTTAAGGTTCAGGAAAAAGCGCTCAAAATTCGAACATGAAAAGGTAATCCCATAGGCTTGCCTGAAAATCAAATCTCCACCACTATAATATGAGATGATGCACAAATCAAAAGGTCTTTAATTAGGGTTGTAACGGGGCTAGGGTTAAGGTGTGAATAGAGGCTGAATTAGAAGGTTAGAATCGAGATTGAATTGATAAATTACCTAACTAGAAATAATAAACTGAATAATTACATAATGGATTGAAACTTTAAACTAATAATACGAGCTTCTTCTTTAATAAATAGACTTTAACTGTACAAGCTCGCCTTTCATCGTACTAATACTGAATATATATATATTTTTTTTATATATATAATACATCTATTCATATGCTAAGATGAAATAATTAGGTAGCTTAATCAAATCAAATCTCGATATAAGGGAAGTCAAAAAAGAATGGTGATAACAAATACAAAGGGTTTTGGGTTAATATTAGTGGTTATGTCAATAAAAAGGGTTGTTAGGATTAAAAGGGGTTCACTAGGGGTTAATTGTGAAGGTAGGCTTTTAATGGAGTTAGTGGGTTAAAACCTAGATGCCTTAATCATCTCTATATATCAAATCATAGGTGTGGTCTCGATATGTATAAACAAGGCAAGTTCTAGAATAACAAATCAATGTTGACATACTCATAATCAATAAAGTGAGCATGAAAAAGAATATATGCTCTATAAGGCTCAAAAACTCACAAAAATTATGGGTATTTTTGACATCAACCTCGTAAATTTCAAACTTCAAAGTAATATTTAAATTCAGTTCGACAACCTAGCAAATTTTAATTGAAAAAAATGGACTTATCATGCTTGATTCTTTAGTATCTTAAAATTTAATTATCAATGCACAATTATCAATGACTTAATCTAAAACATATCAATAAAAATCATAAATCATCAAAAATTTCTTCTTAATTAGTAATATGAGGAAACTACTTAAAAATAAGACTAAATTCAGGGACTTGAGAATAATGCAAAAAGTTAGGCACGTCTAAGATTCACCCCCCCCACACTTAAGATGTACATTGCCCTCAATGTACAAAGATAGATAATATAAATATAATGTTCAGATCAGAAGATATGGGGATAAGTGAAACTCCCTGAATTATGGATGAAATCCTTGAGTTGGATGAACAATATGTTGGAGGGGTCGTTCTGGATGACGATCCTGCGCTAGATGAAGAAATTGGGTAGCTCATGGAGATTTAGCCAGGATATACTAATGATAATTAAAACTATACTAATTAAATACTTAAAGAAAAGTAAGCTAAAGTGAATAAAAATAAAAAAAAAATAAAATTAAGTTAAAAGAAAAGATAAATGGACCATAATGTCCTTACTGTTGGGTGTGATTTCTAAGGCTGTGGATATGGTGGTGGTCGTGGTGTGATTCCCAAGCAGCCTGAAGAACCTGACACTAAGAAACTAAATTAAAATAAACTAAATTAAGCATAAGATAGTCAAAGGGAAGGAAAATACAGGAGAAGATAAAAATAAAATAACTGATAATTGGTCTCAAAGACCCTTGGTTTGGCGAGTGATTGAAGCGGCCGGCATGAACTTATATAAATCGGTCTCCCTCAGGGAGGCTTTGCTTGGCTTCTTCCGCTTCTTTTGCATTGTTTTGGTGTAGCTCAAGGGTATAGAGAAAAGGAGTAGGAAAAAATGAAAAGTTGAAGGTTGAAAGTTAGTAGGAGAAGAGGGAAGGCAGGGGGGTTAAATAGATTTTCAAACCTGGTACAGCCCCACGCCCGTACTCCTTAGGCGTATCGATTCACACGGCTGACTCGCACGACCGTGTATATAGGCGTGTTGGTTCACCCACGCCCGTTTTACTAATTGCCACGCCCGTTGGTGAGAAGTCAGTGTTTTCCACGACCGCATCGCACGGCCGTGGCATTTCGTTGGTGCCCGTGGGGCGGTGGTTGGAGTCCGTGACTTTAAGATTTGATTCTCTCTGACTCGTACCACCTCTGCCATGTCAGTACGGTGATCTGGGGCATCCACACGGCCACGGCCGTGTGCAAGGTCGTGTGGCTGAGAATTCTGTACTTTTGGTTAGTTTATGGTGAGGTACTATAAAGAAAGAATAAAATAAATAAGGCAAAATAAAAATGTAAAAGTTAATGGGTTAGTGCTCGGGTTGCCTCCCGAGAAGTGCTCATTTATAGTCTTAAGCTAGACTTTCCTCTTGTTTGCATCATCAGGGTGGTTTGAGGAGTTGATAGTCCTTTCTCATGCTATCAGTTGTATCATTGTGAAAAAATTTAAGTCGAGATGTGTTTATAGTAAAAGTGCCAAAAATAGGATTACTTACCTCGAATGTTCCGTATGGGAAAACACTGGTTACCCTAAAAGGTATTTCTTTGTTTGTGTTAGGGTCCGGAGGAGATATTCAAGGATTTGCCTTATCTAACAGTACCTGGTCTCCTATTTTGAAGTGGTTTGTTATTCCTATGAGCTCTTCTGGGGGCTCCTTCGGTTACCGGTTTTGGTTTTTCTTGTGTTACCTCAACTTTACCTTTTTCTACCTCGTTTCCTTGTATTGGACTGGGTTCATCTAATCCTTCACTTTCTTGAGTTGTTATGGCTTGGATTTGCTCCTTTGGATTAATCTCAGTGTTGCTTGGTAGATGCCCTTGCGATCGTTCAGACATCATCTTCGTGAGTTGTCCAACTGACTTAGAAACTTCCTCAACTGACTTAGTGACTTCCCTAACTTGGCTCTTGATCCCTTTGATCGATGCTTGTTGGGTCTTAAGGGTGGTTTCAGTGTCTTGGAGACGGTTTTCTGTGGATGCCATGAATCTTGTCAGCATCTCTTCAAGGTTCGGCTTCTTCTCCTGTGGATAGGGCTGATTTTGGAAATTTTGAGGAGGTTGTTGTCTTTGATTTCCTTGATTTCCTTGACCTCCCCACGAAAAATTTGGGTGGTTCCTCCAACCTGGGTTATAATTATTACTATAAAGATTATTATTAGATCTGAAATTGTTACCTATATAGTTCATATGTTCGCTCTCTGTGCCCGGTTGGTAAGGTGGGTACTCAGGATTCGCCACGGTTCCACTTACGTCGCAGCTTGTATTCTTTGGATGTACTGTGAAGAACACAAACTATCAAGCTTTTTATTCATCATCTCTACCGTGTTGATAGCATGGTTCTTGCATCTATGTTGAAAACTCCAGTGATTTTGTTGGTTTGGTCCTTGTAACTTTGCCATTGCGATAGTTATTGGTGACATCTCTTCAATAAACTCGTAGGTTGCCTCGGGAGTTTTGTTTTTGAGGTTCTCTTGCGGGTGAATCAATTAGTTGCCTCGTTGAGGGGTTTACACCGTTATAGAAAGTTTGGACTTGGAGCCACAAGGGTAAACCATGGTGCGGACACCTTCTTAGGAGATCCTTATATCTCTCCCATGCGTCATATAATGTCTCTAAATCCATCTGCACAAAAGAAGAGATATCATTCCGTAATTTTGGTTTGTTTTGGCTGGTGGGAAATATTTTAATAAAAATTTTTGGTCATTTGATCCCATGTAGTGATTGACCCTCGTGGTAACGAGTTTAACCACTGTTTGGCTTTATTCCTTAATGAAAAGGGAAATAACTGAAGCCTTATGGCATCATCAGAAACGCCATTTATTTTGAAGGTATTACAAAACTCTAAAAAATTAGCTATATGAGTATTTGGATCTTCGTCCTGTAAACCATCAAATTGAACAAATTGTTGAATCATTTGTATAGTGTTAGGCTTTAATTCAAAATTATTAGCGGCTATAGCGGGCCTAACAATACTTGATTCGCTCTGTTAAATGAGGTTTAGCATAATCATACATAGTACACGGAGCATTATTTTTACGCCACATCTTGTGGTGGTAGATTATTCTCGTCCATCCCTTCGGTAGGATTGGATCTGCCTTCTCGTCCTTCTTCTGTGTAATTTAGGGCTCGCCTAATTTCTCTGCGATTTACGCAAGCGGTAGCGTCAATATCACACATCGTATACTAGTGGTCCTCTCGGGTTCCTTCTAGTCATAAACTAGAGGTACTGATAGGAAAAAAGAAAGAAAGAAAATTTAGCAAAGTTAAAATTAAAACTAAAAATAAAAGTAAATTGCAGAAAATAAAAAAAATAATGGCTAAAGTAATAAAAATAGAGCTTTCTTAATATTTTAGTTCCCTGGCAATGGCGCCAAAAACTTGATCGTTGTATTTGAGTTTTAAATTTATAATGATCGATCCTGGAACTAACTATAACAACGATTGAGGCAAGTGCACCTATCGAAGCAGTAGTATAGCTTAGGCAAGACCGGATTGTCGAACCCAAAGGAACTAAAAGTACTAATACTACCTTTCTTTCTATTATTTAGCCTAAAATAAGTGAAGTTGTTTATTAATCTAAATTAACTAATTACTAAGCTAAAGACGCAAAGACAAAAAGAATGAATTGGGGAAATACTTGGGAAAAACTCAGTTGATTAAGACGATACCCTTAGGAAGAATCCACCTAGACTTCACTTGTTATCTAACACTGAACCAGACGATTTATTCACTTGACTTGATCCGTAGGACTCCATAATTTATATTAAACCCTCTCTCGAGGCGAATAACGTCTAACCCTAGGTTGATTAATTGAAATCTCTTTCTAATTAAAACACCTAGAATAGCAGTAAATCAATCTATGGACTCTCATATTAGGTTTCACCCTAATCCAGCAAAATCTCGTAACCCTATCTCTAGGCGCGCGATCAACTCCGTTTAATTATGCTAGATCTACTCTTAAGCAGGGACTTTTGCTCCACCACCTAAGCACATTCAAGTTGAATTAATATCCGCAAAATATCAACACAAGAATTAAGCACACATAATTAAGAACAAATCAAGTATTTATCATATAGTTCAGAAAACAATAACAAGATTCATCTAGGTTTCATCCCCCTTCAGGTATCTGAAGGGTTTAGTTCATAATAATAAAGAAAAACATCTCAGAAGAAAAGATAAAACAAAACATAAGAAATCCCTAAAACTCCCTGAAGGAATTGAAGGAGAGATCCTCCGTCTTGAGTAGAATTTCGGCTTCTAGAGATGGATCAACTGGCTATCCCTTGAGAGTTTCCCACAAATCTGACCTTTTCGGCTCGGCTCCTTGGCCTAGCTAACCGCCCCCTTTTAGGTTATACTTAGGGTCTTTATATAGGCTTTTGAGATAGGTTTCTTTGCCCCTAAGTATCCTTTTCTGAGTGAAACTACTCTCCTCCACGGTAGGGGCACGACCATGGCACACGCCCGTGTGAATCGTGGCCAAGCCGTGTTGGACTCCGTTAGTGAGGCACGGCCGTGTAGATTGACTTCAGGCCGTGTTCTATTATATTGAGGAGGTACGGCCGTGTGGCCTTTAGTCCAGGCCGTGTCGATTTCTTCTTTGGCCCATTTTGGTCCGTTTTGAGCCCGTTTCTCATTCTTTTTATTCTTGGGTGCTTTCTTGAGTATAAGACATGAAAAGAAAGGATTAAGAGCACCTTTTTACATAAATCAAGGGATAAATCATCCAAAAGTATGCTAAATGTGGGATTAAAATATGTTACTATCTTGGTTTATCACACAAATGCTCAAATAAGCAAGTTAGTCACATAATTAACATATACATCAAGTAAGCATAGATGAGCTCATCAAGTTACAAACTTTCAAGTATTTCGGGAGCATTTGAGATATAATTCATTTAATCTCATAATTTCTCATTTCAAAAAATTTTCCGATGAATCATTGAAATTTCGATGGATACTTAGGTAGTATACACAAGGTGTACAAAACTTTAAACCGTCAACTCATAATCAGAGGTACCCATTAGGGCACTTAATCAGAGAGCACACTCTCGAGCCACATATCAGGATGCTCAGATGAGCCATGTAACAGGACACTTATCCGGGCTAAACAGGAAACTCATAAGAGTTTTACTCAGAAAGCTTATAGAGCTTAATAGATAACTCTGAAGAGTTAACATCAGGGAGCACCGGGTAAGGTAATAGGAAGTTCAAGCGAGCCATGTCAGGAAGCCCATAAGAGCTTATATCAGGACGCTCACGTAGAGTTGCATTTGTGTCCGTATTATATGCTAGATCACAACCGATCAAATCATGTAACAAGATGCTTACACAGAGTTGTAGTAGTGTGCAACACATGCAAAATCACTACCGATCAAGATGCTCGCAGGAACTATATAATAGGATGTTGGGGAGGCCTATAACAGGATTGCTCGTCCGAGCTATATTTTGTCCGCAGCATATGCAAGACCACATGTAATATGGGAAATCACATATATCGATCGAATTTCATTATTCAAACAGAACTTGATATTTTCCGGATATGATTGAATATATGATTATTTCATTTATTTTTAACATATATAATTCACCCAAATACATCATTCATTTTCAAACATATTAACATGCATAATTAAGTTACACGAACTTACCTCGATACTCGTTTGTGTATGAAAATCCACTAATCTGAAACTTTTTCTTTTCCTCGATCTAGCTTTGAATTTGAGTTATCCGGATCTAATTAAGCTTGATTAGTTTTCTTTCTCTCTCCTAGGGTTTCCATGGAATTTTTGGGGATGAAGATGATATAAAATGATATTATTTCTTTTTAACTATTTATCATCCTTTAATTATTTTGATTTCCAATTTAATCCTTAGCCTTTTATGATTTTTCCATGGATGAATCACCAAAAATATCTACTAACTTTTCTTTAATGGTCTAATTACCTTATAAGGACCTCAAGTTTTGAATTCCATAGCTATTTGATCCTTCTAGCTTCTAGAATTCAACTTTTGCATTCTATGCAATTTGGTCCTTTCCATAATTAAACACATAATCGATAAAATTTTCTTATCATAATTTTCATATAACAATCCTACCATAATGCAGACCATGTAATAATATTAAAATAAATTTTCTTTTCGACACAGATTTGTGGTCCCGACACCACTGTTCCGATTTCATTGAAAATGGGCTATTACAATAGCCCAGCCCATTTAATTTATAATTCACAAAGGTTATAATTTTATAAATATGGCCTACATGCAGTGCCTTTCTATTTTTCTCTTGTATTTCTCTTTTTACCCTACTCCCTCATATGTAAAATGATTTTCTATAATTGTAAATTTTACGAGCTATTACGGACTAGAAGAGAGGAAGGTTGGGCTACTAAAAGTGAGAAAGAAGCTTGTGAAGTGACTCACACCTTTAGGATTACTTTAGGCTCTTCCACTTGTAACACCCTTTACCCGTATTCAATGCCAAAACAGGGCTAGAGGCATTACCGGACTTATAACACAAGCGAACATACATTTTCGAGTCATAAGTTTCCTTCCAAATTAAAACTTTTCATACACATTAATACCGTCCCTAAAACGAGCCTACGAGGCCCAAAACATGCTTTGGAAGTGGTTCGAGACTAAACCGAGAACTTTAAAAAATTTTACAAAGCTTAGAAAATTTTTGCTATAAGCAGGGCTCACACGCCCGTGTGGTCCAAGGGACACCCCTGTGTGACCCTTAGCCACACCGTACTGCAGGACGTGTTCAAAATTAGGGTGCTCTCTGACTTGTGCCACACGGCCGGGCCACATGCCTTTGTGCTAGGCCATGTAGCACACACGGCTGAGACACACGCCCGTGTCTCTGCCTGTGTGCTCAATTCTGAACATTCTATTTTGCAACAATTAAGGTGCAGGGAACACACGGCCGAAACACATGCCCGTGGGGCAGACCGTGTGTAACACACGGCATAGACACATGCCCGTATGCCTACCCGTGTGGACAAAATAAAGGCTATTTACCAAGCCAATTTGCCGCCCTCACTTGCACACATCTATACAACATCACATGGCACAAATTCAAGCATATGAATGCAACCAAACAATCAAAAAAAAAAGACAATAACATGTCATTCTTATACCATCATTTATCATGCTTAAAACATCATACTTAGCCTGTTAAAAACATACTAATTTCACATTCACAAGAGGGCATTAACATATGAATAAACTTATGATCAACATAAGCCATCATTCATGGCTATATATAAGATGAAGCATTAACAATTACAATCTAACACATATGGCCAAATTAATAATGACACACATAACAAACTAGCCTAGTCCCTATACATGCCATAGACTTAAAATGCTTGAATTCATTTATACTCAAAATGATAGCTTGATAGTGTGATAGGATCTCTGGCGATCTCCAACCCGAGCTAGCTTAATAACCCTATAAGACATTGGAAAAGAAGGGGGTAAGCTATATATATAGCTTAGTAAGTCTGCATGAAAATAATAAGCAACTCTTACAAATGTTTTATCAAGTTCAACAATTTAAACACAAGATAATACAAATTGCTATGAATCTCATGGTTATAATTTTTATTCAGTCATAATGTTTACTCTATCAACTTATAAGCATAATTTAGCATATTTTGGCATCACCCTAACAACCATAATCTCTCCTTTGTAACATATTGCAGCAATTCAACAAATCATTTCAAACCTCATAGTAAACATGCACATTAATTATGTGTACTCATGTTTCCGAGCATATGTCTTAATATCTTTCAATTGCCTGAACTCCTATCTTCCCTTACTTCCATAACCATTTTAATACGCAATTATGCTAATCTTTCCTTTTTCTCATATCTGATAAATCACAATTTGTGTGAATAAAACATGCTATATCATAACTCAATTTAGCCCGAAAGCCAAACCCATAATCATCAACCGAATTTACAATGTATTTCATACATCACAAGTATTGACCAATAATCACAAGGTTTTCACAAAAACATCACTGTGGAAATCATGAACTCACAATTTCATGAAGTCAGTGCTTATAAACTTTACGTACATACCAGTACCAATTCGTAATACTTACATACTCTTTCTCTCCTTTGACATACCCGTTGAATTTCCCGTTGAACCATTTGGAATACTACAGGATACTTGGGTATCTCGTACACACAGTACCGTACCAATGCCATATCCTAAATATGGTCTTACATGTAATCTCGTATCGATGCCAATAGCCCAACTATGGTCTTACACGAAGTGTCATATCGATGCCATATCCCAGATATGGTCTCACACATAATCTCAGTAACCCTAATGTCATGACATTTGTATCCTATCTATTCCTATGGTTCAACCGGGACTTCCGTTGTATCGAATCTCTGTCGGTCATTTTCGTAGTATCGTACTCAATAGCATTCACATTTCATTTCAATAATATAACATTTACCACAATTATATCAATTAAGCATTTATACACAGATAATTTAATGCTTATTAAACATACAAACTTACCTCGGCATAGAAATGGCAAAAAGGACTAAATCGTCAAATACTTGTTTTTCCCCCGTTCTAGGTCCGAACCTCATTTTTCTTGATCTATAATATCACATTTAACTTATTTAATCATTATACTATTCAAATCAGCCCAAAATCACATTATGGCAATAATTGCATTTTTTCCCCTAAAGTTTGACATTTTTACAATTTAGTCCCTAGGCTCATAAAATGATTTTCATTCAATTTCTTCAATACCCATGCCTAGCCGAACCTTATACATGCTCATAACAGCCCACATTTTTCATTTATTCACACTTTTACACCACCTTTTATAACTTTTACAAACAAGTCCTTTTAGGCATTTTTACCGAAAATCACTTAGCAAAAGTCGTTTAACAAACATCAAACATGCATTTTCGACCATCAAACTTCAAAATACATACATGTTCAACATGGGTAAAATTTTAGACTTTGACATCTCTTCAAATTGGTGGTAGAAATAGATAGATCAAGTTACAAGGATTTC
This sequence comes from Gossypium sturtianum, assembly GCA_025698515.1. Taxonomy (NCBI): domain Eukaryota; kingdom Viridiplantae; phylum Streptophyta; class Magnoliopsida; order Malvales; family Malvaceae; genus Gossypium; species Gossypium sturtianum. The sequence goes on from CM046955.1 coordinate 113,100,286, forward strand.
AAGAACATAAAAATCATTAAAAACGGGGCTAAAAGTGACTTACAATCGAGATTGGAAGCTTGAAAAACCCTAGCCATGGTTTCCCCTTGTAAAATTCGGCCATGGGAGGAAGATGGACAAAATTTTGGCTTTATTTTGGCTTTTTAATTCATTTTAATTGCCAAATTACCAGAATGCCCTTAATGAAAAACTTTGGAAACATACCTAACCATGTCCATTTTTTTCCACCAATTTAACCAATGGTCTAATTACCATATAAGGACCTTTAACATATAGAATTCAAGTTTTACACTTTTTGCAATTTAGTCCTTTTAACTAAATTGAGTGCCCAAACGTCAAAATTTTTGAACGAAATTTTCACGAAATCATTCCGTAAAACTGTAGACCATAAAAATATAAGTTTTGAAATGAATTTTACTATGTCGAATTTTTGGTCTCGAAACCACTGTTCCGACTATACCCAAAATCGGGCTGTTACTCCACTGGCTTGGGAGAGACCACATTAGTTTTATGGGTTATAACTATTGCATTTATTTACTACTTTATATTATTCATGTTTGTGATATAATGGATGATATGTGAGTATGTATGTTATAGTATATTGATAAAATCAACTTTAATAAATAAAAAAATGGACTAAGTTGTAGAAGGTTTGAACCTATAACCATAAAGGTAACCCATGGTGAGGGCACCGTCTCAATAAGTCCTTGTACCTTTCCCATGCATCATATAAAGTCTCTAAATTGATCTGAACAAAGGAGGAGATATCATTCCTCAACTTGGCTATCTTAGCCGGTGGGAAGTACTTCAAAAGGAACTTTTTGGTCATTTGGGCCCATGTAGTGATAGAACCTCGTGGTAAAGAGATTAACAACTATTTAGCTTTGTTCCTCAACAAGAAAGGGAATAACCGTAAGCGAATGGCGTCGTCAATGGCACCATTTATCTTGAAAGTTTCGCAGATTTCCAAGAAATTTTCCTAATGAGTATTTGGATCTTCGTCTTGCAAACTATTGAACTGCACAAACTGTTGTACCATCTGAATAGTGTTTGACTTCAATTCAAAAATTTTTGCAGCAATGGTGGGTCGTACAATACTCGATTCAGCCCCAGTCAGAGTGGGCTTGGCATAATCGTACATAGTATGAGGAACAGGAGTAGGAGCTGCAGGAGGTAGCTGAATATTCTGATTATTGTCCATTTCCTCAATAATAATAATGTCCTCTTGTTCATCTACTAAATTCTGTCGAATCTACCTTACTTCTCTACGATTTCTACGAGCTATACTTTCAATTTCACTATCAAATAGCAATGGTCCCGACAGGTTTCTTCTAGTAAAAAATTAAAGAAACCTGCCAGAAGTAAATAAAAGAAAAAAAATTAGAATGTAAAAAGTAAACTAAAAACAAAAACAAAATAAAATAAAATATGGCTAAATTAATAAAAATCAAGTGTTCCTAATATCTTAATCCCCGGAAATGGCGCCAGAAACTTGATAGTCACAAAACTAACTATAAATATAATAAAGGAAAGCGCACCTGTCGAACAATAGTATAGCTACGATGAGTAAAGATATCGTATCCACCAGGACTAAAAGTACTAGTAATTACCATTTTCTTATTATTTAGCCAACAATTTGGAGTGATGGATTTTTAAAGCTAAAATTACTAAACTAATTTAACTAAAAACGCAACAGAGAATGAATCAAGGAAATAATCGAATATTAACCAATGAGAGAAACAATACCCAAAAAAGAATCCACCTAGACTTCACCTATTATTATGAGTTTGAATTAAACGATTTATTCACTTGGTGTCTTGATCCGTAGAAATCCCTAAATTATGTTAATATCACTTTTGAGAGTAAGAACAACTAACTTAGGTTGATTAATTGAAATCTCTTTCTAATTAAAACCCCTATCGTCGCATTAAATCAATCTATGGATTCCCCTATTAGATTTGACTCTAATATGGTAGATTTATGTCCTCCTATTTCTAGGATTGCATGCAACTCCACTCAATTATGCTAGATCTACTCTTAAAATAGGAACTTTTCCTCCACTAAATTAAGCACATTACATATGAATTAATATCCCGAAAATATTAACATAAGAATTAAGCCCACATAATTGAGAACAAGAATCAAGTATTTATCATGTAAATTAGAAATCAAATAACAGAATTCGTCTTAGGTTTCATCTTCCCTAGGTATCTAGAGAATTAGTTCATAATCCTGAATGAAAACATCTCAAAGTCAGAATAACCACAAGATATAATGAAACTCATAAAAACTTCAAAAGAAATTAAAAGGAGATCTTCAATCTTGATGGAGATTCGCTTCTGAGTTGGCTCCGATAGTGTTCTCCGAGTGTTTTCTTCGATCTTCTCTGATGCCCCCTTCTCTCTTCTTCTAATTGGTATTTATAGACTTTAGAATGCTCAGAAAGCCTAAAAATTGTGTTTTTCCGCGTATTTGGGAAGCAGTGTGCAAAATTGACACAGGCTAGCACATGGGCGTGTGTCCAGCCCGCGTGGGTCACATAGGCGTGTGCCCAACCCGTTTGGCTCCTAAAATCTGCTCTTTTTCTTTGATTTTCGCTCCTTTTACTCCCAAATGCTCACCTAAGTATAAGAACATGAATTAAAGGGATTAGAAGCATCAAATTTACCAATTTGCATAAATAATAATCCAAAAACGCATTAAGAATGAGATTAAAATATATTAGTTTTATCATTTATCAAATATCCCTACACTTAAGCGTTTGCTTCTTCTCAAGAAAATACTCAACTCACATTAAAATTAATCTTTCTCAACTTGTAATTCTCATAAAAAATATTTCGAAATAATTCGCACATACTCATGCATTGGCAATTCAACTAAAAGAGCACTAAAGATTCAAACAATCCAAGTCAAAAATTTTTAAAGCATGAAAACATAGGTATCTCCCCTTATCTAAGTTTTAACTTTAATTGAAAATCGACAAGAATTGACATCCTCACTAAAGATTCACTCAAATCACTCAAAGTGTTTAAGGTTCAAGAATAAGCAGTTGGTTTAGGTGTCGCCAACCCATTGCCCAATAGTTTCATCGAATAGATTGAGAGCTTTGGTTTAGGATATGCTCTAGCTTTGTCTTTGATTCTTTGTAATCAGTTGTTTAGGTTGAACACCTTTCCACTTAAGGTAATTCTTCTCTGTTCATCGAAAAAGGAAACAACAAGTGGAAATTTAAGAAGAAAGTGGTCACAATCATGTATTTATATTATAATTGTGAATAGATTATTGTGGTTGCAGATTTAATGATGATTTTATTATCGTTCTAAAATCTAGTGAAAAGGGGAAAAAGGTCAAAGAAAGTCTTACCATACTTGTTAAACCATGTATAAATTTGAGGCTGCACCTTGGGAAATATATCATTTGATAAACCCAAGGGTTTTGCTTAAGGCTTTGGTACTCACTTTCAAAATTTCTTTGGTATTTCCATGGATAAATTTGTAGGAAGGGCCTTTAATTCCTAAAATTCAATAAATCTTGTATTCCAATTTTCACTCCCATACCAAATCTTCCAAGTAATTCATGTTCCACCTTGTATTTTAATACTTTGGACATTTGTTCCAACTACATAGGAAATATTCAATAAAGTACTAAAATTAGCCGCAATCATATCTAAAGTTGATTAGAATGAACCATAAAAATATGTTGATTAAGCACATTATTAGTCTCTAATGCAATATTTTTTTCTCCACAACATGGCCAACTTCTGTCTGACTGGTCATGATCACATCACTATCGTCTTCAACCTTTTTTAATAGCCCATTCGGTTATTCATCTTCCCTTGACTCAAAGACTTGATCTTTTGAAGAGATTTCCTTAATCAATTTCCTAGTTTGTGAACATGATTCTTCTTCATCTTCCATCATATCTCCTTTCTTCCTCTGACATTAGCATTTCTTCACAATAACAACGCCATCAAATTCTTTCACCGTAGCATCACATCCGTAACGCCCTCCACCCGATTTGATCAACCAGATCCAAATATTGGGTGTTACTTTCTAAAATAAATGTAACCTAGACTCTTCTATTCGCCTATGTACTAGACGAGCAGTGACTTAATAAAATTTTCTACTTTCATGTACTGAATTACCTTGTATATTCTTATTAAGAATGCCTTTACATTTGTTTCACTTTACTTCGTACATATATAGATTTGTATAACTTATGCGGAGACATTAGTACGCCATATAATCTTTCACATGAACGTAAATGTTATCATATCTTCATGACTTTTCATATAATTCTGTTTTGGATTTCTTTGGCATGGACTACAGTTACATGTCTTTCTCTTCTCTGTATCCATATTAGCATGGACTGCCACTCTTATGGCATAGCCTTGGCATCGTCTCTTGTCTCCCATCTTTCTAACAGATCCTACAATCAGAGGCATCCATAATAAGTTCACAAGAACTTAGTGAGGTATAATTATACATTTATTCATCATTTCATATTAAATATAAAAAAATGCACTTTACTCTATGGAACCAAACAGGCATTCATCAAACTCAGCAGGAACATGTATTAAATCTCTACATACCTTGTACTACTTCATATTCTATAAACATACTTACCTCATTCGGTATTATTCGACTTATGGTTTTGTACAGATAGCTTACTTTCCATTTCACTTTCCTACAGGTGGTCAAGGCAGATTTAGTCTGCTTCTCATCGTCATGCATTTCTCGCCATTCTTTTGTTGTCTCAAGCCAAGTAGTTGCTCTTTACTTAGAGTCCGCTACTTTAGCGTTGCCACTATATCTTTGTCCTGAGGTCATTTAACAGACTGCGTCACTAAGGCATATTCTTGACTTTAGATTTCTTCTCTTGTCTCCAAAAGCATTAGACACTCGCTTGATCATCAAATAGCCATGAAGGCATCCACTTGACTTAGATAGCCAGAGAGGCATCCATACATCATTAGATAGCCACAAGGGTGTCCACAAATCATTAGATAGCAATAAAAGCGTCCATATAGTTAGATGGTTGCAAAGGCATCCACTTTGACATCAGATAGCCATAAATGCGTCCTCAAATAATAGAACCAGGCACAAAGGCTCACATATAACAAAATCAGCCACAACGGCATCCATTTTAACATACTTCGCCATGAAGGCACATTAACAGAGTCGACCACTAAGGCTCCATATAACAGATTTCGCCATAAAGGCTCACGTATAACATAAAACAGTCACAAAGGCTTCCACTTATCAGAGAACAGCCACAAAGGCTTCCACATTTCGATAAATTGCATTTTTTACGATAGGGATTTGCCTAATATCAAAATCTTTAGGTTTTCCCCTCATCTCTGGTACTCGCCCAGCCATTCTTTATCTTATTTCCTCACATGATGCCATAGTCCCAGATTAGGTCTTACACTATGTGTCTTCGTATCCCCATATGACGCCATAGTCCTAAGTTAGGTCTTACACTATATGATCTTCTTGCCATGGCCATGGTCTTTCCTTATCAGAATTCATGTTTACTGTCTCGACGAACTCAAACGCAAGCAGACTCGATATGCAGACTTATGCAACTCCTGGAGAGACTTATTCATGTAGATGTATTTACATTTTTAGACATACAACTCAAACTCATTATGCAAAGTCATTCGTGCTTCAAGCACACTCATGCATGTGCATACTTTTCAACAAAACATAAACATATCATCAAGCTCATTCTTTCTTTATAACAGAGGCGCATAATCTTTAAGCATCACACTTGCATATTTTACGGTTTCATACTTTTTCTTTTCATAGTAGAGGCACATTGTCATTTAGGCATCAAGCCACACATGCAAGCTTATCAAATACACATTTTCACAGAATCAGCATATTACATTTGCATGCCTTTGTTTCTCATTTCACAAAACAATCATTAACACAGAGAGATCAACATATAAACATACAAACATACATGTATAGACAAAAAGATTAGTTAGAGGTTTGTGAGGTACTCATAGAACCCTCACAATATCCTCACATAATCCTCACCTTTTGCAGCTTCAACATCAGATATGGGTTTCCTTCGAGTAGATCAATAACCCCTAAATATTAAACCACAGAAAACTCATCAAGATCTATCATGTGACTAAATTTTCCTTTCACTTTGAACACTAAAATCACGTAGCAAAGCTCTACCAAGCATGCTCTATCAAGTTAAAGAAATCTGCTCTCCAGAAGCTTAGCATGCAAGGTTGGGAAACTTACCTTACAAAGGGCATCTCAGAGCTGATCCTCTCATTCCCGAATCATCCTAAAGGATGAGAGGTTTTTTCCCCCTCAACTCATCATTATATAGATGGAGAATACTTCCTGATGAAGTAATGAACAGTTCCGAGCACTTAGCAGGTGAACTAGATATTTTCTTTTTTCAGTAGATGTTCGACACGCGTATTAATCAATGTGATCACCAGTTAGATGCATGACAGCTGTAAATAATTGCGTACGAAAACACATACAAGGCTTACCATTGGCTCTCAGCTCGTCCCTTATCCATAGTCATTTCATCAAGCGTATCTAATGGCATAACAATTCACGTTTTGGCATATCACGCCTTCTTGGCGGCGACTCCATTATCTGAGTCTCCTCAATGCCTCGCTAGGCATTCTCTTCTATATCAATAATGCGTCTACGTATATGCTAAGATCTTTAGTGGGGTAGATAACAACTTATTACTCAGGGTTTGTCCATACGCCTGGCATCACCCTACCTCTAACTTGCCTATTTGTTAGGCCTTAGATATATTTCAAAGTTTTCTCATCTTTCCTAAGCCTTATTCCACCAATGAAAGGAAGAGACAGAAGAAATTTATTCTTAACCTATCTTATCCTTAGACTTTATTGGAACTTAATACATGTCACATCAGTAATTTGGTGGTCCTATCAAAATCTTAAAAATTCCAAGAATACTAATCAAGTGCTTTCCTTTGGTTTTTAACAATTTAGTTCATATCCAGTTAAGATTTAACTATTGTTTCCCTATAACTTAACCAAATCAAGGCCATCGTTAGGGAGTGTTCTTCATTAATAACATATTCTTCTCGTCATAATGTTATTTCACCTATAATAGACTCCGCCCATCCTATGCACGCCAAAAGAGGCTTCTGGGCCCAAACCTTTCTTTAGCGGCTTTCTTTTTCACTTTGTTCTAAGCCAGTGTTCGCCAAATCCAAAGGCGTCACGAGCGCACCCAAATGGTTCTTATGGTTAGATTAGCTTAAACACTATTCACTTCTAGGCTTATCTTATTTGTCTTAATCTTTTGAATAGTATTTGGGTACGAAGACTTTGTATGGCGCACCCAAGTGATATTGAAGTTGTGTTTTATTATATGTTGAATGTTGCTAATAAATTTTTTTTACTCACACTATAATTATCTTACTTCTCTTCCTCACTCATACCTTTACTACACCAATATGAGGCTTATATTTGTAGCCTCTTTAACTGACTTCATATCTTCCTTCTCTAAAATTGTAAGACTGTACGTATAACAGAGTCGGCCACTAAGGCTCCATATAATAGATTTCGCCATAAAGGCTCACGTATAACATAGAACAGTCACAAAGGCTTCCACTTATCAGAGAACAGCCACAAAGGCTTCCACATTTCGATAAATTGCATTTTTGACGAAAGGGATTTGCCTAATATCAACATCTTTAGGTTTGCCCCTCATCTCTGGTACTCGCCCAACCACTCTTTATCTTCTTTCCTCACATGATGCCATAATCCCCGATTAGGTCTTACACTATGTGGTCTTCGTATCCCCATATGATGCCATAGTCCTAGGTTAGGTCTTACACTATATGATATTCTTGCCATGGCCAAGGTATTTCCTTATCAGAATTCATGTTTACTGTCTCGAAAGACTCAAACGCAAGCAGACTCGATATGCAGACTTATGCAACTCGTGGAGAGACTTATTCATGTAGATGTATTTACATTTTTAGACATACAACTCAAACTCACTATGCAAAGGCATTCGTGCTTCAAGCACACTCATGCATGTGCATACTTTTCAACAAAACATAAACATATCATCAAGCTCATTCTTTCTTTATAATAGAGGCACATAATCTTTAAGCATCACACTTGCATATTTTACGGTTCCATACTTTTTATTTTCATAGTAGCGGCACATTGTCACTTAGGCATCAAGCCACACATGCAAGCTTATCAAATACACATTTTCACAGAATCGGCATATTACATTTGCATGCCTTTGTTTCCCATTTCACAAAACAATCGTTAACACAGAGAGATCAACATATAAACATGCAAACATACATGTATAGAAAAAAAGATAAGTTAGAGGTTTGTTAGGTACGCACAGAACCCTCACGATATCCTTACATAATCCTCACCTTTTGCAGCTTCAACATCAGTTATGGGTTTCCTTCGAGTAGATCAATAACCCCTAAATGTTAAACCACAGAAAACTCATCAAGATCTATCATGTGACTAAATTTTCCTTTCACTTTGAACACTAAAATCACATAGCAAAGCTCTACCAAGCATGCTCTATCAAGTTAAATAGATCTGCTCTCCGGCAGCTTAGCATGCAAGGTTGGGAAACTTACCTTACAAAGGGCATCTCAAAACTGATCCTCTCATTCCTGAATCATCCTAAAGGATGAGAGTTTTTTCCCCACTCAGCTTATCATTATATAGATGGAGAATACTTCCTGATGAAGTAATGAACAGTTCCGAGCACTTAGCAGGTGAACTAGATATTTTCTTTTGTTCCAGTAGATGTTCGACACGTGTATTAATCAATGTGATCACCAGTTAGATGCACGACAGCTGTAAATAATTGCGTACGAAAACAAATACAAGGCTTACCATTGGCTCTTAGATCGTCCCTTATCCATAGTCATTTCATCAAAGCGTATCTAATGGCATAACAATTCACGTTTTGGCATATCACGCCTTCTTGGAGGCGACTCCATTATCTGAGTCTCCTCAATGCCTCGCTAGGCATTCTCTTCTATATCAATTATGCGTCTACGTATACGCTAAGATCTTTAGTGGGGCAGATAACAACTTATTACTCAGGGTTTGTCCATACACCTGGCATCACCCTACCTCTAACTTGCCTATTTGTTGGGCCTTAGATCTATTTCAAAGTTTTCTCATCTTCCCTAAGCCTTATTCCACCGATGAGAGGAAGAGACAGAAGAAATTTATTCTTAACCTATCTTATCCTTAGGCTTTATTGGAACTTGATACATGTCACATCAGTAATTTGGTGGTCCTATCAAAATCTTAAAAATTCCAAGAATACTAATCAAGTGCTTTCCTTTGGTTTTTAACAATTTAGTTCATATCCAGTTAAGATTTAACTATTGTTTCCCTATAACTTAACCGACTCAAGGCCATCGTTAGGGGGTGTTCTTCATTACTAACATATGCTTCTCGTCATAATGTTATTTCGCCTATAACAGACTCCGCCCATCCCATGCACGCCAACAAAGGCTTCTAGGGCCAAACCTTTCTTTAGCAGCTTCCTTATTCACTTTTTTCTAAGCCAGTGTTCGCCAAATCCAAAGGCGTCACGAGCGCACCCAAATGGTTCTTATGGTTAGATTAGCTTAAACACTATTCACTTCTAGGCTTATCTTATTTGTCTTATTCTTTTGAATAGTATTTGGGTACCAAGACTTTGTAGGGCGCACCCAAATGATATTGAAGTTGTGTTTTATTATTTGTTGAATGTTGCTAATCAAAATTGAGAAGAATGGAAGAATGATTGGCAATTTCATGTTAAGCCTTATCCTTATCCTTGTTAGAGGATTTGTAGTGTTTGGGAAGCTTATTTATGAAAGACTGAGATAAATATTCAAAATAATTCAAGTAATATATTTAGCTTTTAAATGAGAATTTGAAAGGGACTCTTATATTAGCCAATAAATATATCAACTCTTATGTTAGCCAATAAATATATCAAAACTCTTACTTTACTATTTCATTTTCTCACCAACGCATACTTCTTTCGTTTCTCTAATTTTTTACTCACTATAACTATCTTACTTCTCTTCCTCACTCATACCTTTACTACACCAATATGAGGCTTATATTTGTAGCCTCTTTAACTGACTTCGTATCTTCCTTCTCTTCCTCACTCCAGCAATTTATCGTTGTCCCCTCTCTCCATTTTTTATTTCTATTTTATTTCTTTGTCAATAAGTCTTCAATTAGTTTTTTGTCACCTTGTTTTTTTCAATTTACAAACAACCTTGTAGAGCCCTATAGAAAACTTAAATTGCCGCCAATACTTAGCCAACTTACAAAGTTGGTTTGACTCTAACAATGAATCGCTTAAGACATTGTAGTAAAGAATTGTTGCGAACTGGCCAACCATGCAACAACTCTTCATCTTGCGAGCTGTACAAAGTGCGAGCAGACTTGCGGACAACAATGGTGTGAGCTGTCACGGAAACAGACCAAAAGCGAGCAGACTCGCGGACAGCAATGGCACGAGTTGTCATGCGAACAGCCAGGGTGCGGGCAGACTCGCGGACAATAATGGTGCAGGCTGTCATGCGAACAGACCATGTGCGAGCAAACTCGCGGACGAAAAAAGGTGCGAGCTATCTTGGGAACTGGCAAGCAGCGAGCTGTTTTACGAAGTGTTGAGGTGCTAGCTGATTTTGTGGAGGAATAAGCTGTGAGCTATGGACTGCAAGATGATGTTTTGGTGCATGCTGACTCAGACGAGTTGCGTGCTAATTTGTTTAGTTCCGTTGTTTGTTTTTATTGTATTTGGCTGATAACGAGCTTAGTTGGTAAGATTTCCGATGTGTTTAGGTGCTGAATGACATGTTTAGTTTATTATTTTGTGTACAATTAATGTTTTTAAAGTTCCAAGATAACTTAGTGGGATTAGTTATGTATTTGTTGAAGCAAATGATATATATTGTAATTGCTTTCAACTAAAATATAGTAGATCGGTTTTGCTGCTTCTCTAACTCGTTTTTCTTCTTTGTTTTGCTTTCTTTCTTTGTCACAAGAATTTTCAAATATTTTAATGAGAATAATAGAAAGAAAGTTGCATATTATCTTAATTGGAGCATTCCATAAGGTTATATACTTTGGTTAAGGGTAACACATGACCGTGTTTCATATCTCTTTCTTGGGGCTTGCTACTTTCTTTTTCTAACTTGGACCTTCATCGCTTTGCAAAGAGTGAAGGATAAGCTGAATTCCATGTTGCGGGACGAGTAAAAAGTTTATAACCGGCGAATGAACATAAGTTGGGGAGAAGGTGAATCTGTAACGTTGCAGTATCATCATAAGAACAATCTTTGCTCCCACAGTTGCAAAGTTGAAACCTACACAGGTCCGAGGACCAATCCCAAAGGGAAAATATGCGGCTACATTGTTGCTTGTAGCTTTAGCCACTCCTCCTGAAAATCTCTCTGGTTTAAACAAGTGAGCATCGTCACCCCAAATTCCAGGGTCATGATGAACTACCAAATTTGAAATGAACAACTGAATGTTAGCTGGCAAAATGAATTTCCCCAATCTAACTTCTCTTTCACTTCTCCTGATAAAGGCGACTGAAGGAGGATATAGTCTTAAGGCCTCGTTGATTATCATGCTTATCTGCAATGGTGAGGAAAATGATAAGGCGTTTGGATTGTATACAATCAATGATTAGTGACTTAATTTCTTACAGTGTGTAGTTTAGATAAGTCATTTGGATGAGGATTTTGATGACCAAACAACTCGATCACTTCTTCTCTTGCTTTGTCTTGCCAATCTGTATGGATTGCTAGCAACAAGACAGTCCATGACAGCAAGGAATTGATGGTTTCTTGTCCAGCAATGTAAAATGTCTTGCACTCGTCAATTAAATCTTGTACAAGGATTCTCTTGTTTTCATCAACATCGTGATATGCTTTTAAAAGTAATCCAAGAAAATCAGTACCATAGCAATCTATATCTCCAAGTTTCACCTTTTCTTCTCTTTTCTTGATGATTTCCATCACGGAGTTGTGCATTACACCTAAAAGCTTGTCCGCTTCAATCTCGTCAGAGGTTTTCCAAATTTTACTGCAAGTGAGAGAGAGATGACATTAAGGAACTGGTGGAATTAATGTGCACAAGTCCAAGATTAGGCTAAGGTGGAAAGTACCTGAGGCCTGGAAACCTTGGTTTAAAAATATTCCTTCGTATAATGTTGGAATATTTTGTCATCATATCGAAAATTGTCTTCCCTTCTAAGTAATTGCTACCAAAAGCTGTCCTTGATATAATGTCTGAAGTCAATAACCTAAATTCTTCAAACACCTCAATCTCTTTCCCTTGATATTGTTTCCAAGATTGTAGCATCAATTCAACACTAACAATCATTTCAGGAATCATTTTCTGTCAAAAGTCACCTTTGATGAGTTTTAGGGTTCATTTAGATGTATAGTGAGATTAATTCTAATAAAATTAAAAATAGTAGTAAGGGTAAGATTAATTATTGTAATATGGTGAAATTAGATATAGTGAAATTAAAAAAATATGTATTTAGATTTAAACATAATAACCACAATAAAGTGAAAATAGAAATAAAAATATAAGATTAAAGTATACGAGGAGACTCGGAAAAAAAATTAATGATAAAAATTTATGGTTAGAACTAGGAAGCTTACTTTAAGGTTTTCCCCTTGAAAAGCAGGGTTTATTAATTTGCGGTGCTTTACCCACTGTTCACCTTCTGATGTCGCCAATCCATTCCCCATTAGCTTCATGGAATAGAACGGGAGTGACGCTTTTAGATATGATCCATCTCTGTTATTTAACACCTCTTTGATTAGCTCTGGTTCTGTTATCAGTAATTGAGGTTCGCCACCTCTCCAACTAAGGTGAGTCTTCCCTATTCCAAAAAAGGAAATGAATACGATTAAGGATTTAAATTATGGTCATGAATGATTTTTAAGGATGGGTATAATATGTTTTGGAACTGGAAATCAGGTAAAAATAAAGATCGAAGTAAGTCATACCATAATTATTCATCCATGTATAAACGTGAGGCAGTACCCTGGGAAATATATCATCTAATAAACCCAAGGGTTTGCTTAAGGCTTCGTTTCTCATTTTCAACATTTCTTTGGTGTTTCCATGGATGAACTTGTAAGAAGGACCTTTAATTCCTTGTGAACCTAGTCGATACTGTATGTAAACTGGAGTCCACCAAAATCTGTGCAAGAACCTGAAGAGAACTAAAAGCAGGCAGAGGCAAACAAAGCTTGAGAGAATCAATATTGGATCTCCCATATTTGGCTTGATTTTCTCTTACGAACTCTCTTAATTGAAAATTTATGGAAGGTTAGTACTGCATTGTTAATTTGATTGTATATTGGCCATTCTTTTATGGGTCGAAAGCTGAAGAGCAAACAAAAGTAGCTGCTGATTGCCTAAGGTTTTGGCTTAATTGGAATTATTATTGTGAATATTTTATCACATTCTTTCGGTTTCAGTTAACTACTCTTTTCATTAAACATATTAATAATGTCAACTTCATGACGTCACACCGTTTATCTATTATTAATTTCTTCATCTTCCTAACGCCCCGTACTTTATTTCCATTGTACTTTTTTATTGCCTTAATGATTATTTTTACCTTCTAACTTTACAAAACAAGCATTTTAATTATTAATTTAATTATTCACCTTTTTTAATTTATAAATTTGAATTATTTGTCAAATCATCAAAAATAGATAGAAAAGTTAACGTTTGTTAACTTTTTTGACGTGGCATATACATAGATTGTCACGTTAGAAATTATTTTTTAAAAATTGTAAAAATTAAATATATTTTTTTATAATTTTAATATTTTTAATTTTTTAAAATGATTTTTGTAATTTTTTAAAAATTTAAAAATTAATTAATTATTTAGATTACATAAATATGGATTGTCATGTGGATATCACCTCAGTAAAGTTAATATTTGTTAAATTTTTCTTCTATTTTAAGGTGATCTGACAAATAACGCAATTTTATGAATAAAAAAATAAAAACTTAAATTGAAGGTTAAAATGATTTTTTATATAAAATTAGAGGGAGAAATATGTCATAATGCATTTTTTATTTTTTTGTTATAGAATTCATAATACACTATTTCTAAGGACATGGCTTGGCAATTAATTTTAACAGTTAATTTTTCAACATTCTAATTTGATTTAACTTTCACAATTCGATCGGATTTGGTTCTCAAAAAAAGTTTCTACAAGTGATCTAATTTTAATTGATGGATTAGATACAATTCACAATATCAACACAGTTCAAAAATTTGATTCAATAAATTTTCACTCACCTAAATTTAGAAACAGACCAATCGTTTCATATTTTTCAATACTTTTGTAAAAATATTTTTTAACCCAAACCCGAAAGATGATGTTAGAGTATATCCTTAAGTGAATTCTGTTAGGTTGTTGTGCAGTTAGTGAGCTGCTCATAGTTGTTAGCAGTAGTTATTCCTATGCGTTCTTGTATATAAACACACTTGATCTATTAAATCAACAGATGATGAATAATAATAATTCATTTTCTCAAAAGAATTCATTCTTTATTTCTGTTAAAGCATTTTTTTATAGATACTTACATGGTATCAATCGCCTGAGTTCTGGGGACTTGCTTCTGCTGTGTGTTGATAGCAACCTCTGCTTATTCTGCTTCTGCTTCTCATGGTGGTCCTTCATTCACAGGTTCTCGGTTAGTTCAGTCATTTCCTAGGCATGATTCTTTCAAGTTAGATGAAACTAATTTTGTTAATGGAATCAACATATACATTTAATTTTTGAAGGTTATGAGTTGACCAGTTTTAACAAAGGTATTCTACCTGCTCCACTGCGATTTGTGCCGTCTCCGGAAGTTCCTTTGGTTCTGAATCCAGAGGCTTCACTATTTCTTTAGCAAGATAAGTTACTTGCATCTTGGTTGTTGTCCACGATTAGTGGTCCTCTTTTATCTTGTTTTATAGATGCCAAGACCACGTGTGATGTCTGGAGCACTGCAACTCGTCTGTTCGCCACCGTTACAGGAGCCAAATTGTCGCAAATAAGACATGAGTTGCACTCCATCAAGAAAGGACATATGCCGATCAAAGAATATGTGGCTAAGATTTAGAATACATGTGACTTGATCGAAGCGTCTAGATCTCGGATCTCGGAGGTTGAGAAAGTAGAAATTGTTTGTAACAGCCCGGTTTTAGCTAAATCAGAACAGTAGTTTTGAAACCACAAAACCGAGGTCAAAAATTATTTTAATATTATTTTTGGTGTTTATAGCATGTGATTGTATGTGTGTGAAAGTTTCGTGATTTAATTTTATCAATTGGATGTCTAATTTGATAAAAGGACTAAATTGCGTAAAATGCAAAAGTTGCATTCTAATTGTTTAAGTGCTTATTTGCTATGAATGATTAAATGTGAAGTCCTTATGTTGTGAATAGACCATGGATAGTGGAAATTGACATGAATAGCCATCCATTATGTGTTTTTAAATGATATTAAATATGGTCATTTTGGTAATTAGCTAAATAAATCATAATTTAACTAAACCAAAGCTAAAATTATGTTCATCTTTTCCATTTTCAACCAAAAATAAAGAAGAAAAGAGAGATTTAAAGAATTCTAGGGTTCGGCACCTTTAATCCTTGATTAAGGTATGGTTTTTTATACGTTTTTGATGATTTCTACGTTTTTGTGATCGTTGCTTTGAGTACTAGCTAGCCTGTGCCCTAATTTTTGAGTTTGTTGGTGATTTTGTAAAATTCCATTGACAAATCAATGATTTTTCTGATAGTTGATGATGAAAAATGATAGATAAATGATATATTTTCATGTTTTATCAAGTGATTTTTGAAGAAAATACAAGTTAGGGATTAAATTGTGAATTTTGTAAATTGGGTGGTTGAAATGTGAAATAAATGATAAATATGGGCTGTTAAGTACCCATGTGAAATTCGATTGGTGTGAAATTTGTGTATTTGTGAAATAGGGACTAAATTGTAAAAATGTGGAACTTTAGGGGCTAAAATGTAAAAACGCCCAAATATTTGTTTGTGGACTGAATTGAATGATTTGATGAATAAACTAGTTAGTTTTGAATGTATATAGATCAAGAACGAAAGAAATCAGATTTAGATCGGGGAAAATCAAAGGTTATTGAGTAGTCGATCCAGTTCGTTTATCCCGAATACAAGGTAAGTTCATATGAAAATAAATGTCTTTAAATTGAATTATATATGTTTAATTATCATTGAACTGCTATGAATGTTGAATGATCAAATACGAGCAAGAATCGACAGGGTTACAATATCCGAAAGTTCCGTACAAGCCTTAGGAATAGTATAGGATACGAATGTCATGACATTAGGATTATCGAGATGTGATTATGTGTAAGACCATGTCTGGGACATTGGCATCATTATGTGATTACGTGTAAGACCATGTCTAGGACATTGGCATCGTTATTTGATTTCGTATAAGACCCTGTCTGGGACAGTGGTATCGATATGTGATAACATGTAAGACCATATCCGGGATATGGCATTGTAAGAGCTACATTTGATTTTCGAGTATCCTTAACGATTCCGAATGGTTCAACGGGCAAAGTCAAGTCAAGAAAGAATGTGTGAATGAGTTAAGTGGCTCAGGTACATACGAGATTCATATAAGTATTGAAAAAGGAAGTATTTGATGAATTCACTTATGATATTAAATATGTATACATTGGGAAAGGTTTGTGAGCTTATATGTGTTTATTCATAGTTTACCTATTGATGGAAATAATGTTGATTCATGTGGTAATTTTATTTGTATATGGCTTACTAAGCTTTTAAAGCTTACTTTGTGTGTTATTTTCCTGTTTTATAGATAATCGAAGCTAGCTCGGACTCCGGGATCATCAGGAACATCGTCACACTATCGATCAACTTGTTGGTACTTTTGATGTTATGTATATATGGTATATGGCATGTATAGGCTAGTGTTAAGATGATATGTTTTGAGTTGTGATTTTAGCCATGAGAGTTGGCTTGTAAATGATGTACATACTGGTGTGTTTTTTGCTATCTAAGTTGGCTTAATTTATGAATTTGGTAAGTGATATGTGATGTATATATGGCCTTGTGTTTTGGCATGTTTGGTATGGTTGTTGTGATGGCTAAGTGGTTAATTGTTTTGATTAATTACCAATGATATATCATGGTTGATTTGGTATGATATAGGGATGATGAATTGGTATATTTTGTGGCATGAATTAGTTGATAAAATAATGAGAAAAATGCATAGGGAAGATCGGTGATGTAACACCCCTTACCCGTAATCGACACCTGATCCGTGTACGAGGCATTACTAAACTTAACTTGCTCAATCATACGATATCTATCCATAAAACTTCATGTCAAATTAAAAATTTTCATTCTAGTCCAAAATGTCGTTATTATAGGTCTACGGGACCCTAAACTCATACCCAGAATGATTCGGGACTAAACCAGAATATTTTGAACCCTTAGACAAATTTGACAAAAAACAGGGGCACACGCCCGTGTGAAGTATGTGACACGCCCGTGTGGCAAATCCCATGCCCGTGTTCCACACCCGTGTGGATTTATTTTCCAATTCGAACCTACAAGGGTTTTCACACGGCTGGACACACGCCCGTGTCCCTGGCCTGTGTCCCTCACACGGCCACGACACGCCCGTGTCTTAGCCCGAGTACAAAAACCTTGGCATTCTGTTTATGACGTCATCACCTTACTAAGGTCACACGGCCAAGGCACACGCCCGTGTCCTTAGTGTAACAGCCCGATTTTGACCCTAATCGGAACAGTGGTTTCGAGACCACAAATCTGAGTCTGAAAAATATTTTAATATCATTTTCTGTGTTTATTACGTGTGAATTTGTATATGTTAAATTTTTGTGATTTAATTTTGTCGTTTGAGTGTTCAATTCAATAAAAGGGGCTTAATCGCGTAAAATGAAAATTTGATGGTTAAATATGAAAGTGCCTAATTGTTGTTGTCTTTATAATATGAAGCATTTATGTTGCAATTATACCATTGATTTTATGTATGGACGGTTAAAGGCTTATAATATATGGTTTTATAATTAAATTATAAAGGTTAAAATAGTAAATAATATATTACAATGTATATATAATAAAACAAACATAAAATTAAAAGCCATTCTCATCTTTTTATGACCAAAACTTAGAAAAGAAAAAAAAAGTTTAAGATTTTTGAAGCATTCGGCCATTACTAAGCTCAATCAAGGTATATTTTTGTTTCGGTTTTTGATAATTTTTACGTTTTTGAGATCGTTGCTTCGAATACTACAAGACCTATTTTTGAATTTTATGATGATTTTGTGTTTTGCCATTGATGATAGCTTGTGATTTTTTGTTTTTTAATGGTATAAAATAAAATATAGGTGTGTGATTAACATGTTTTGTCTTTGGATTTTTGATCAAATTGAGTAATTTGGACTAAATTGTGAAAACAATATTTTGAGGGACTAAAATGTGAAATAAATGAAATATATAGACTTGTATGAAGCATGTGAATATTCGGCCAAGCATGGGTAATGTGAAATTTTGTGTATTTTGTGTTTTATACAATAGGGACTAAATTGCAAAAAGTGTAAAATATCAGGGGCAAAATGGTAATTTGCCCATTTATATGTTATTGGATTAAATTTAATGGAATTATGTTTAAATAAGTTTAATTTGAATATGTTTAGATCAAGAATCGAAGAAAACGGGTTTGGATTGGGGAAAAACAAAAATAATCGAATATCCGTTTATTTCGTCCGTCGATATCCGAGGTAAGTCTATAAGCATATAAATGTTGTTAAATTGAAAATATATAATTTTCATGTGTTAAATTGAATTTTAAGAATATATATGTGCATTTGCCGATTGTGATTAAGCTTGGAAGATAAGTTACGAGTTCAATTCGATCGAGATACGTTGTCTGAAAGTCCCATACGAACCCTAGGAATAGTTAGGATACATATGTCATGACATAGGATTTCGGTATGTGTTTTCGTGTAAGACCACGTCTGGGACGTTGGCATCGACTTGTGTTTACGTGTAAGACCATGTCTGGGACATTGGCATCGTATCTAATTCGTGTAAGACCCTGTCTGGGATAGTGGCATCGATATGTGATTACATGTAAGACCACGTCTTGGACATTGGAGTTGTACGAGCTTTTCGATTATCCGCGTATCATTTTTAATTTCGAACGGTTCAACGAGCAATGTAAAGTAAAGACCGAATGTGAAATCGAATTAAAAGGTTCAGGTATGTATTCATACTATGTTATGAAATTAAGGTAAATTGTATACTTGAATTGATGATTTAAAGTTATGCGAAATATGAATTATGTGTTAGCATATTTGAACATATAAGTGATTAGGCCTATTGATGTATTTGTGATAATATAAGTGATTCGGCCTATTGATATAGTTGTGATATTTAAGAGTGATAATTATATATGTTTATGAGTATTTGTGCATTTAGCTATATGATGTTAAATGCTAATGTATATTTGATAACATATAAACTTGTGAGTGTGATATATGTATATTTAATTAAGGTTTAGATTGACTTGGCTAATTGATTTAGTGTTAATGTTCATATGATTATTGTTTGCTTATGACTTACTAAGCTGCGAAAGCTTACTGTGTGTATGTTTATTGTTCGTTTAATAGATTTTGGAAGATGGGTTATGAGCTCGGGGATCGTCGGAGGAGCCTATCACACTATCGACTGTTTCGGTATTTACTAAGTTTTAATTTTGAATCTATGGCATGTATAGTCTAGTATTAGTTTGGTTGGTTTTGAATTTGTAATTATTAAAGCCATGCGAAAAAGGCTAGAAATAATATTTAAGCTTAGTTAATCATGGTTATGTGTTATACATATATACATGTATATGGTATGTGTGACATGTTTGGATTTGGTCTTGGTGATTCGGCTATGGGTTAATTATAAGTAAAAATATGTAAATCTTGTTTGATATGTTTTGTTAAAGTGTTGTTAAGTGGTTTGGTATTAAGTGAATTCTGTTATGGTATATAGGTGAAATGTTAAGTATATCTTAGATGAAATGATAGTTAAATTTGGTTTGTAAGAGTGTGTTTACATTGACAAATTGTTATGAAAGGAACTAGTAGTTTGCACATGTATGTTTCATTATAAGGGAGTGAACATCATGTATCAATTCGGTCTTAATCTAGTTATGTTTTGGAAGTGTGTTTTATGCTATAATTTGGTTTATGGATTTAGGTTTAGACAAATGTGAAGTGATATGTATGATGCTGTAATGTGAATCGATATGGTTTGATTTGAAAATGAAATACTTTGGCTTATGATTTAATGGCTAAGTCTTGTACAAATTATGAAGTTATTTTTGGGTTGCCTATTTGTTATGAAATAAACTAGGAATGTGGAGTATTTAATAAACGTACGATTTGCTCATGCAAGTGGTATTAATATTCGATTTTATATTTGTAAAATGATATGAATTGTATGAATTTTTGGATATGGCTAAAATGGAATATTCATATGTGCAAACTTGTAATAGATAAATATGCATGTTTTGACTTTTAAATGATATGTATATAAATGTCTTTTAAATAGGCTTAAAATTTATAAATTAAGTACATACAAATTCGGGTAATGATAGTTAAGTGAGTAATGAAAGTTTTAGGTTTAGCTTTTATAGTTTTTAAATGGTTGACCGAATATGTGTATGTGAATAAATGAGTGGTTATGTACAAGTATATTTTGGGTTTAATGAATATCATGTGAATTGGTTAAATTCTTGGTTAAAATTTGTATTCAAAATGATCGAATTCGTATGGTTATATACACATGTACTTGTGATTTGATAAAAGGTATATTGGTTTTGTTACGGTTTGGTATTTGTGTTTAGAAATGGCTTTTGCTTTGTAGTGATATGTGTTGGAACGCCGGCACCCCCATGGCGCAGCAAAATAAAATTAATCCCGTCGATCCAAACCATGAATCCATGTGTGAGGAACGAATCGGGGTGAAATAAAGGTTTTGAAATTACCGAAACTTCAATCTATGTAAATAGCGACGCCTCGGCAACAAGAATTCTGATCTACTGTCGAACCAAGCCATAACTTTTTCGATGTCGGCCTCTACGTAATCCACCCGGTATGACTATGAACGGAAGAAATCTCCAAAACTATTTTGGAGGTTTATTTGCTTGACGGTTGCTAGACTTTCCAAGCAATCTCTTAGGGTTTTTCTTAATAAGCGTTGTATCACTTATTACCTTTTATAATCGGTATATCTTTAATGAATCATAAAATTAAATAAATATAATAATGTTTTAACCGAAAATTATAATTACATTAATTATATCCAAAAAAAATTATAATTACATTAATTATAACATGGATTTCGGTAAACTATATTTATTTAAATTTATATACGAACCAAATTCCTATATTAATTCTCATTATGTGTACAACATCCTTGTACATATAATATGTTCAATATTTGATTGCCCAATTAAATTAATTCTTTAATTAATTTAATTCATATGACAATCAAACACAATACCAACTATGTTATATTCCGTTCATTTCAACCATAGGGTGTGACCTCAGAGGTTCTTGTAACGTTAGCGGTAATACTAGAACGATTCTAATGTTACAAACAATGAGTGGCATCTAGCAATGCATCATTGCTACCTAAGTTACAAGAAGTCATGATTCGACATAACCTTTTTTTTTGTGATTAACCTTTCATGCATTAATCCTTAAGTCCTTTATCTCTGGAATGGACACAAGTCATGGAATACTCACACTTGTATAGTCCATCCCATGTTTCTTGATATCTTGAGTAGACTATGATATACAAATTAGTATGACATCTCATGTCAACTTATTTGAGCATGGCCATGCATTTCTAGTCTCACTCAATCAAGTGGCCTAAGATATTACTCCCATTATGTAGGAGAGGACTTATCCTATATTGATCAACCATATCCTCTACATAGATTGTGGTATATCCAACATCGGCCTTTATAGAACAACCGATTCGATTATGCGTTTGATTGTATCAAAATATACAATTCACGATGTTGGGATAATGATGATCTCAAGTCTGAGGATCATATACATATTAATCACTATGAGTAATGTTGTGACAATTACATAATAATCTAAGAAACATACTCATAGCGGGTCAGTCCAATATGGTGTTCTCTAACACACATATTCATGCATTGATTTTGATACTCCATATCAATGACAACTCATTATCATCAATCAACTACATGTTAGTCTTAATGCATTATTGTTGTCCTAGTCAACAATAATACTTGACTAAGGATCTTTTAAGAATAATCATATTATTCTCAGGACATTATTATAAAACAGTTTATTTGTACACACAGAAAGAAAAACTGAAATAATAATGACAACGCTTTATATTAATAAACATGGTAAATCAAGTATGTTATTACAACCATCTCATGATTGATCTTTGGGCATACTCTTACAATCTCCCACTAGCACTAAGACCAATCACTCATATATCTAATACCAAATGACTTAGTGTGACGATCATGCTTCTGCTGTGTCAGAGGCTTGGTCAGGGGATCAGTAATGTTATCATCTGTAGGTACTCTGCATATCTCTACATCTCCTCGATCGATAATCTCTCCAATAAGATGGTAGCGCCTAAGTATATGTTTGGATCATTTGGTGAGATCTCGGGTTCTTTAGCTTGTGCAATGGCTCCATTGTTATCACATCGGAGTTCTATAGCATCGATATGCTAGGCACAACCCCTAGTCCGAGAATGAACTTCTTGATCCAAATCGATTCTTTTCTTTGCCTCTTCTTGGCTGCAATATACTCGGCCTCTGTTGTAGAATCGGCAACTGTACTTTGCTTTGAACTCTTCCAGCTCACAGCACCACCATTAAGGCAAAACACAAAACCTGATTGCGATCGAGAATCATCCTTGTCAGTTTGGAAGCTGGCATCAGTGTAACCTTTTACACTTAACTCTTCCTCACCTCCATATATTAGAAACGTATCCTTAGTTCTTCTTAAGTACTTAAGGATATTCTTGACTGTGGTCCAGTGACCTTCACCGGGATCTACTTGGTACCTGCTCGTCATACTCAAAGCATACGAGACATCTGGACGGTTACATAACATGGCATACATGATAGATCCAATAGCGGAAGCATATGGAATTTTACTCATGCGTTCTCTCTCTTGTGGAGTTGAAAGACACATTTCCTTCGAGAGTGAAATACCATGTCTCATAGGTAGGAATCCTCTTTTAGATTCCTCCATACTGAACCTTTTCAGTACTTTATCTATGCATGTACTTTGGCTTAGACCTAGTAGTCGTCTTGATCTATCTCTATAGATCTTGACTCCTAAGATGTAAGTAGCTTCGCCCAAGTCCTTCATAGAAAAACAACTTCCTAACCAAGTCTTAATAGACTGTAAGGTAGGTATGTCATTTCCCATGATAAGTATGTCATTCACATACAGTACCAAGAATGTGATAGTGCTCCCACTAACTTTCTTGTAAACACATGGTTCATCTTCATTTTTGATAAAACCAAACTCTTTGATTGCATCGTTAAAATGAAGATTCCAACTTCGAGAAGCTTGCTTTAATCCATAAATGGATCTTTGTAGCTTACATATCTTTCTAGCATCCTTTGGATTGACAAAACCTTCAGGTTGTGTCATGTACACATCCTCTTCAAGTTTCCCGTTGAGGAAAGCTGTTTTGACGTCCATCTGCCAGATTTCATAATAATGAAATGCAGCTATAGCGAGAAAGATCCTGATGGATTTAAACATAGCTACAGGAGAAAAAGTTTCATCATAGTCAACACCATGAATTTGGCAAAAACCTTTAGCGACTAATCGCCCCTTGTATGTTTGTACATTACCATCCATGTCGGTTTTCTTTTTGAAAACCCACTTGCACCCTATAGGTTTAACCCCTTCGGGTGGGTCAATCAAAGTCCATACTTGGTTTTCATACATGGAATCCATCTCAGATCTCATGGCCTCAAGCCATTTCTCAGAGTCTGGGCTCGTCACCGCTTCTTGATAAGTCCTAGGCTCATCTTGATCTATAAGAAGAATGTCACCATGCGTTGTAATGAGAAATCCATATCTCTCGGTGCATGGCGTTCTCTTAAAGATCTGCGCATGGTGGTTGTGTTTCTACAAGCAGATTACTTGTTCCTCAATTTCTTGTGGAATTTCTTTGTTGTTCTATCTCTACGGTTCAAGTGGTATCTTGTGATTCTCGAATTTTTCAAGTTCAATCTTTCTCCCACTTCCTTTTCTAGAAATAAATTTCTCTCTAGGAAGACACCATCCAGAGCAACAAACGTTTTGTTCTCAAGTGGGATTAAAGAAATAATATCCTTTGGTTTCTTTCGGATACCCCACAAAAATACACCTTTCATATTTGGGTTCAAGCTTAGTAGGCGTCGACGTTTAACATAAGCTTCACAACCCCAAATTTTCATAAAAGACATCTTGGGACGTTTCCCGGTCCACATCTCATATGGCGTCTTTTGAACCGATTTAGATGGAACACGATTTAGTGTGAAAGCAGCTGTCTCAAGTGCATGTCCCCAAAAGGAAGTCGGTAGATCAGCATGACTCATCATGGATCGAACCATGTCTAATAGAGTTTGATTTCATCTCTCAGAAACTCCATTCCATTGATGAGTACCAGGAGGAGTAAGTTGTGAGACAATCCCACATTCCTTCAATAGATCATCAAACTCTAGGCTCAAATACTCTCCACCTCGATCAGATTGAAGTGACTTGATAGTTTTGCCTAGTTGATTTTGGACTTCATTTTTTAATTCCTAGAACTTTTCAAGGGACTCAGACTTATGGCGCATGAGATAAACATACCCATATCTACTGAAATCATCAGTGAAAGTAATGAAGTATTGGAATCCACCTCTGGCCTGTGTATTTATTGGTCCACATACATCAGAATGTATTAGGCCCAATAAATCACTAGCTCGTTCACTTTTACCAGTAAAAGGAGATTTAGTCATTTTTCCCAATAAGCAAGATTGACATACTTCAAATTGTTCAAAAACAAATGAATCTAAGAAACCATCTTTATGGAGTATGGATATGCGTCTCTCACTTATGTGGCCCAAACGACAATGCCAAAGATAAGTTTGGTTTGAGTCATTTATTTTAGATCTTTTAGTATTTATGTTGTAAATAGGATTCATTTGATCTAAAATATAGAGGCCATTAATCAATTGTGCCGAACCATAGAAAACATTATTGAGATAAAAGGAACAACAATTATTCTTAATAATTATCTCAAAACCAATTTTGTCTAAACAAGAAACTAAAATAATGTTTTTAGTCAAACTGGGCACAAAATAACAATCCTCTAAACATAAATCAAGTCCACTAGGCAAAGATAAAGTATATGTTCCCACAGCTAATGCAGCAACCTTTGCTCCATTTCCAACTCGCAGGTCCACATCTCCTCTAGCCAACGTCCTACTCCTTTGTAGTCCCTGTACAGAAGTACAAATATGAGAACCACAACCAGTATCTAATACCCAAGAAGTAGTAGTTGATAAATTAATATCAATAACATAAATACACAAGAAGCGGGCCCGCTTGTTTTGGCCTTCTTGACTTCCTCAAGATAGATAGGGCAGTTCCGCTTCCAATGTCCAGTCACACCACAATGAAAGCAATTTCCTTCCTTAGACACCCCACCTTTAGGTTTCATTGCAGCCTTTCCTTTGCCAGGCTTGGGCCTACCTTTGCCTTTGGGCTTTGACTGAACTTTGGCCTTTCCCTTGCCCTTGTTGTTACGGACCATCAGTATGGGCTTGGGTCCAACCTTTTTCATGTTACCTTCAGCGATTAAGTAACATAACGATGAGCAAGCTATGGCAGAGTCTTGTCAATTTCATTCATATTGAAATTGAGGACAAACTGGCTGTAGCTATCCGGGAACGATTGCAGAATAACATCAGTGGCCAACTCTTGGCTCAATGGAAAACCAAGCTTAGACAGGCTTTCAATATAGCCAATCATCTTAAGGACATGAGGTCCTACTGGGCTTTCTTCAGCCACCTTACATTGGAATAGGGCTTTAGAGATATCGAACCTCTCTTGTCGTGCTTGCCCTTGATAAAGTTCTTTTAGGTGCTCGATCATATCATAAGCAACCATGTCCTCATGTTGCTTCTGAAGCTCAGGATTCATAGTGGCAAGCATAAGACATCCAACATCTACCATGTCATCGAGATACTTCTTGTAAGCATCTCTATCAGTCCTCGAGGCATTAGCAGGTGGTTCATTAGGAAGTGGTTGTTCAATGACATATAATTTCCGTTCTTGTTTGAGGACAATCCTCAAGTTATGGAACCAGTCAAGAAAATTCAAACCATTCAATTTGTCCTTTTCAAGGACCTATCGCAATGAGAGTGTGCTAGTGTTTGCAGCCATAATATATCTACAACAATTAAATATGCGTGTGAGTAAATTTACCAAGTTTATATCAATCATTAAAAAGACTTTATTAAATGATGTTCCCACTATTTTATATTAAAATTAATAACCCTCATATATTAATTTCGGAAAAACTTTCTCAAAAGTATTTCTAGTGGGTTAAGGATCCATATTTCACCTCCTCTTAAGTCAGCTTTGGCTTTACTCTCAAGACTATGGTTATTTAGGTAAGCAACATTTACTAATTACATCATATGTAACTCCTAATATTTGGTGAACAACTTTTGTTCTAATCATCTTATGATTTATCCAATTTACTTGCCTCTAGGTTTCTAATCCTATTAGAGTAACCTAGTTAAGTCATTAACCAATTTTTAACTTGCGAATATCACTTATTTATTCTTCGCGTTTAACCAAGATAAATACTAGTACTTCGCTTTGGTAGAACCTACATAGTATTGATCGAGGCCTTAACGACGGCAAAATTGGAAGGCCATGTTGACTTCATATTTTAATGGAGGGATTTTATTAAGGTTGTTGCATCTCACCAATTATGTTCTACTTTAGCCCATTTAGTCTTTTAATCGATCTCATCAATTAATGGGGTTTTTATTATCAAATTTTAATATATATAAAATTGGCATGCTTTAGACATCCATAGCATCTCATACATGAATAAATAAAGCAATAAATAAATGCAATAGTTATAGCCCATAAACTAAGGTGGTTAGACCCAATCCAATGGGAGAACCAAAAGGAAACCTAAAGGTGTAAGCCGTTTCACAAGCTATCAATCCACAATAGTTGTCCCAACTTCCTTCTCGTCTAGCCCACAGTAACTCTTGCAAATTACAATATGCAGAACTCATTTTACATACGAGGGAGTAAGATGAGAAGAGAAATACAAGAGAATAGTAGTAAGGCACGACACGCAGGCCGTATTTAAATATAAAAAAATACAACCTTTTATTGAATAGGTCATCGGGCTATCACTATGCATTTCAAACACCGTGCATGTCAAGAATAGCATATATAATTCAACAATTTGCTAAGGTGAATTATTAAAATATCCTTTCAACCTTTTGTGGCCCATCAAGTTTATAATTTTTATTAACAAAACATACTGTAAGAAGATGGGGTCTGAGGCGGCCAAAATATGAGAGGGAATGTCACGGTAGAAGCCGATGGTGCGGGGGCGGAGCCCCCGCGGTACGAACCGCATACCCCAGTCAAATGAAACCTCACGATTTGATAACTTTTATCAACAAAATCGTGTTTTCAAGATTTTAATCCTTAAGGTTTCATATCGGAACAACCCTTGTTCCACTAGGCAGTTAACTCTTACTAGAAACTGTAAATATCGCCATCGCATCATTACAGATTTGTTAACAGTAATAACATAAAATCGAATAAGCCACAACACCATGATTAACATTTAATCAATTATCGAAAGGAACAGTTATCAGGTTATGCTTAAAACAATTTAAACAATCGAAAACGCAATAAAATTAAAGCATGCATCTCAAACAATTGCATCACCCAAGTATTTAAACCCGAGTCCGTATCACACAAGTGGCTCTGATACCACTGTTAGAACGCCGGCACCCCCATGGCACAGTAAAATAAAATTAATCCCGGCAATCCAAACCATGAATCCATGTGTGAGGAACGAATCGGGGTGAAATAAAGGTTTTGAAATTACCGAAACTTCAATCTGAGTAAACAGCGACGCCTCGACAACAAGAATTCTGATCTACTGTCGAACCAAGCCGTAATTTTTTTGATGTCGGCCTCTATGTAACCCATCTTGTTTGACTATGAACGGAAGAAATCTCCAAAACTATTTTGGAGGTTTATTTGCTTGACGGCTGCTAGACTTTCCAAGCAATCTCTTAGGATTTTTCTTAATAAGCTCTGTATCACTTATTACCTTTTATAATCGGTATATCATTAATGAATCATAAAATTAAATAAATATAATAATGTTTTAACCGAAAATTATAATTACATTAATTATATCCAAAAAAAATATAATTACATTAATTATAACATGGATTTAGGTAAACTATATTTATTTAAATTTATATACGAACCAAATTCATATATTAATTCTCATTATGTGTACAACATCCTTGTACATATAATATGTTCAATATTTGATTGCCCAATTAAATTAATTCTTTAATTAATTTAATTCATATGACAATCAAACATAATACCAACTATGTTATATTCCGTCCATTTCAACCATAGGGTGTGACCCTGTAGGTTCTTGTAACATTAGCAGTAATACTAGAACGATTCTAATGTTACAAACAATGAGTGGCATCTAGCAATGCATCATTGCTACCTAAGTTACAAGAAGTCATGATTCGGCATAACCTTTTTTTTGTGATTAACCTTTCATGCATTAATCCTTAAATCCTTTATCTCTGGAATGGACACAAGTCATGGAATAGTCACACTTGTATAGTCCATCCCATGTTTCTTGATATCTTGAGTAGACTATGATATACAAATTAGTATGACATCTCATGTCAACTTATTTGAGCATGGCCATGCATTTCTAGTCTCACTCAATCAAGTGGCCTAAGATATTACTCCCATTATGTAGGAGGGACTTATCCTATATTGATCAACCATATCCTCTACATAGATTGTGGTATATCCAACATCACCTTTATAGAACAACCGATTCACGATTATACGTTTGATGTATCAAAATATACAACTCACGATGTTGGGATAATGATGATCTCAAGTCTCGAGGATCATATACATATTAATCACTATGAGTAATGTTGTGACAATTACATAATAATCCAAGAAACATACTCATAGCGGGTCAGTCCAATATGTTGTTCTCTAACACACATATTCATGCATTGATTTTGATACTCCATATCAATGACAACTCTTTATCATCAATCAACTACATGTTAGTCTTAATGCATTATTGTTGTCCTAGTCAACAATAATACTTGACTAAGGATCTTTTAAGAATAATCATATTATTCTCAGGACATTATTATAAAACAGTTTATTTGTACACACAGAAAGAAAAACTGAAATAATAATGACAACGCTTTATATTAATAAACATGGTAAATCAAGTATGTTATTACAACCATCTCATGATTGATCTTTGGGCATACTCTTACAATATGTGCAAGCCATAATAGCACAAAAATCATATTTGGTTGTGTGTATAGTTAATTAATGTTTTATATGTGAAGGAATATTAATACTGTATTTTTATGGTTTGATTATTCGAATACCATGATTATAAGTCTTATGGTTTGACTATTAAATTTTATAAAACATTTGTAATATGATTTGATATATTTTGTTGGTACAAATATGTGAATTAAATAAATGATACTGATATAATTGAATTTCGAAGCATAGTTTGTTTATGAGATATTATTAATAAAGCCTATTTGATTTTTAATTAGCTTTATTCTATATTTATATACAAATTTGACTTGTATGATTATGTGAAAGTTTAAAACTGTGTTATGTCCGGTAATGCCTCTTAACCCATTCCGGTGACGGATACGGGTTAGGGGCATTACATTTGATTTGTATCAGAGCTATGGTTTAGTCGGTTCTAGGACTACCATAGCGTATGTGAGTCTAGCTATACATGCTATATTTAATCTGCGATAGTGTGATATCTCCCGACTCTGATGAAGATTGTTTTGATGAGATAGATAAGTTTTTCAACTGAGCTAATTCGATAGTCTGATAAATACTCAAATATTTGAGTGGAAATGTGTTGATGATGAGTTGAGACTCATAAAGGTAAGAATCAAATTGTATGACATGTTGTTATTGATAAATGTTGTAATTATATGAGCATATGAGATATGATATTTGAGTTATGATTGCTATCTGAAATGCTCTGATTGTGAAATAGTGATTTGAGTTGGCATATGAACAATGTATTAAGAATAAAAGTGATTAAAAGCAAAAGTTTATTAAATGATTTGAGAATGTGAAATTAGTAATGAACTGACTATTTGTGATAGTATGTATTATGTGCATTTATGTGAGAGTTAAATTTGAGGCTTTACTAACCTCACCCTCTTATCAGTAAAATGTTACAGTTTTATTATAAGAGTTGGAATGAATAAGTTCACGAGTGTGGAGTTATAGAAATACGTGTTTGAAAGATTAGTAATGTGGTCAGAAAGGAGAATGAATCAGCAAATGAAGATAGTACTAAAAGAGATATTGGACAGTTCTGAAGACTATTCAGATTATGCAAAGTAACTATTAAAGAAGAAGTTAACTCCAATTAAATGACTTATTCAGGTATGTTATCTAAAGAAAGTATTAACTGGAAGCTTTTCTGAATTGATTTCTGTTAGTGATGGGATAATGTGAAAATTTCTAATGACCGAATTAAACAGAAGATTAATGTTTGAATTGTATTGATGGTTGAGTACAGTGGTTGTAGTTGAGTTAATTACGACGATCACTTCTGAGTATACAATGTGTTCATTTACTTTCAGAGGTATATGTAGCTGATTATGTTAAGATGAAATTCTTATCGTATGAGAACGTTATCTAAACATAATAATAGACGAAAGCATTGAAATCTGTTTGGATTATGTTCAACATTGTTATGTCTTTCTCCGATAATTTGTTTTATTGTGTGGATATAAAAGTCGACGGTAAAATCTGTATGAGACTAATATTCTATTTCTACTGGTTATTGTTCTGTTGAATATATATGAAGATTATAATGCTTCTGTTACTGTGGATTTCAGTATTTAAGAATGACATTGTTCTTTCTGGACATTTTCTGGGATATTTTCAGAATTTTATATCATTATATATGGGTTGTAATTTTTAGATATCCTGTGTAACTCCATATACTGAAATTTTGCTATTCCGGTTTTCTTATGATTCCATGTGACTATCTACAAGAGATCTCTATTTGACAGAGATGACTATTTCTATTATGATTTTAATTTCTGGCTTGAAATGTGAGAGTACAGTGGTAGTGTCCTCAAAGTTATAGAAGTCATGTTTCTGCAATGGTTGCTATTTAAATCATATTTGATACTTCTCTGTGTTCAAATGCTTGATTAACAGTCGGGATAGTATCTATTTATAGGGTTGAGACATCGTTCTTATTAAGGCCTAATGATTTCTATTTGGTTAAGGTGATTTCAGTATAATTCAGGGTTCTGATGATAATATATGAGATAGCTTCATTATAAACTCTTTTCTAGTTCTTGTGAAGGTCCGACATTGATAAAAGTGAAAATGATAGAAGAATAATATCAAATCTATGAAACAATATGTCTGGGTTATCCTTTTCAACGAGAAGAAAAGAATTCTTCGAAAAGACTGATTCTGTGGTTTAGTCTGATTTGAATTATTTTATTGAAAAGATAATTGGGTTATATGTGTCTGAATCTATCCACCTGACTGGAAATAAACTTTGAATGTACATGTGTGAATTGAGGGATAGTCTGGAAGAAAAACTCGTATTCTTGAAGACTTGATACCGAATTATATCCACCGAAATGATTTTATCTGGGAAATGTTGTGATAAATTAAAGTTAGTTGATTGTTGAATTTTTATTTTGCACGAAGATAATTTCGACCGAAATATCAGTTCTAGTTCAGTTTGAGTTCAATAAAGAGATTACGATTTTCGTCCTTATGTTAATGAATAGTTCGAAATGTATTCTAATACAAGAATGTGCAAAGATATCTTATGATTCTATACAGTTAAAGCTGCAAAAAAAGAGTTATGTGAAATATTTGATGATTATAAGAGTTTAAAATGTTTAATGTCAGAGAAAGATCTGAACTTGGCACAGCCAGGCTAGTTTCAATCGTCGAAAAAATTTTAAGTCTGTAAGTGATTCTTATCCGAGAAAAAGGATTATAGTTTCGAATGTTTTGATTGGGCGATGAATACATGATTGATCTTATCAGGTAATGAACAGTTGTTAGTTGAATTAGAGGCTAAATAAATGTTTATATAGTGAAGTTGTGAAATTCAGAAATGTGTAAGCGAAGTATAAGTTAAAAAGGAGTTCAACATAAATTGATTTCTGATTCAGAACCTCAGATGTGGTATCGATAATTATTTGTTATTTTGAGATAGAGTGTGCATACTGAAAAAGTTCTACGAATAAACAAAAACTGCTACAAGAAACTCTCAGTGGTGTTCATATGGGATTAACAAGATGCACAACAGTCCCAGATATGATATAGATGATGTGTGTGAAATGTGATATTTCTGACTTTGTTGATTATAGAAATGGAGGGTTGATGAATTTTGTATCGGGATTATCTTTATCATTAAAAAGATGGTGTTATATGAAATATGGTTAACTGTCTGAAGAAATCTCTCTGTAAGTATAGATTTTCTCTTTTGATAAAACAGTTAAGTTATTCGTTTATGTGTTGGTAAATCTGTCTATGGTGTCAGTTATCATTATTTTGGATTGAGATCTGAAATTTATATGGTAATTCTAAGAGAGATTACAGTAATCTGTGAGTATGAAATTGCATTGAAATCGGGAAATGCAAACCAAATTCTCGAAATATTTATTTGTCACTATGTTTTAGAATTGCAAAGTAACTAAGAAAGACTATTGCTATTATAAGCAGTTATCGAACTCTGTTACTTCAGGATCGAGTTTTTGTGAGAAAATGATTCACAGGATTAAAATCGTCAGAGAATGTGAGTAGAAAATTGAAACAATTTAATACAGTTATAAGCAGTTTCAGCTAGGGATGATGTACAGTGAAAGTCAGATCAGAATTTTAGTTGTGAGATTAAAGAGATTTGAAATTCGAAGCTATGTGTGAATTTGAAATATATGATGTGAAAGTGATTCGCAATAGTCTGAAAACAGCATTGAATTGTCAAAAATCGTATGCAGACTTGAAATGAAAACATATAGAGTTTCAGATTGAAAATAAAGTGTTTTTGAAAGTCTCACCGTGGAAGAAAATACTCAGATTTTGGTCGTAAATGCAAGTTGAGTCCGAGGTATATTGGATTGTATGAGATTATAGAGTGTATCGAGCTGGTTGCTTATAGACTACTGTTGCCACCTGAGCTAGAAAATATCCACAATTTATTCCACGTTTCGATGCTTCGTAGATATCGATCTGATCGCTCACATGTGATTAGTCCGACAAAGACTGAGATTAAGGCCGATATGACATATGAAGAAGAACTGATTCACATTCTGGCTCGCGAGGTTAAAGAATTGCGAAATAAGAAAATTTTGTTAGTTAAGGTACTGTGGCATAAACACGGAGTTGAGGAAGCAACTTGGGAGCCTGAGGATACAATGAAAGAGCGTTATCCGAACCTATTCACTGATAAGATTTTCGGGGACGAAAATCCCTAAGGGGGAGAGTTGTAACAGCCCGATTTTGACCCTAATCGGAACAGTGGTTTCGGGACCATAAATCTGAGTCTAAAATATATTTTAATATTATTTTCTGTGTTTATTATGTGTGAATTTGTATATGTGAAATTTTTTTGATTTAATTTTGTCGTTTGAGTGTTCAACTCAATAAAAGGGGCTTAATCGCGTAAAATGAAAATTTGATGGTTAAATATGAAAGTGCCTAATTGTTGTTGTCTTTATAATATGAAGCATTTATGTTGCAATTATACCATTGATTTTATGTATGGGCGGTTAAAGGCTTATAATATATGGTTTTATAATTAAATTATAAAGGTTAAAATAGTAAATAATATATTATAATGTATATATAATAAAACAAACATAAAATTAAAAGCCATTCTCATCTTTTTATGACCGAAACTTAGAAAAGAAAAGAAAAGTTTAAGAGTTTCGAAGCATTCGGCCATTACTAAGTTCAATCAAGGTATGTTTTTGTTTCGGTTTTTGATAATTTTTACGTTTTTGAGATCGTTGCTTCGAATACTACAAGACTCATGCTCTAATTTTTGAATTTGATGATGATTTTGCGTTTTTCCATTGATGATAGCTTGTGATTTTTGTTATTTGATGGTATAAAATAAAATATAGGTGTGTGATTAACATGTTTTGTCTTTGGATTTTTGATGAAATTGAGTAATTTGGACTAAATTGTGAAAATAATATTTTTAGGGACTAAAATGTGAAATAAATGAAATATATAGACTTTTATGAAGCATGTGAATATTCGGCCAAGCATGGGTAATGTGAAATTTTGTGTATTTTTGTGTTTTATGCAATAGGGACTAAATTGCAAAAAGTGTAAAATATCAGGGGCAAAATGGTAATTTGATCATTTATGTGTTTTTGGATTAAATTGAATGGAATTATGTTTAAATAAGTTTAATTTGAATATGTTTAGATCAAGAATCGAAGAAAAAGAGTTTGGATCGGGGAAAAACAAAAATAATCGAATATCCGTTTATTTCGTCCGTCGATATCCGAGGTAAGTCTATAAGCATATAAATGTTGTTAAATTGAAAATATATAATTTTTATGTGTTGAATTGAATTTTAAGAATATATATGTGCATTAGCCGATTGTGATTAAGCTTGGAAGATAAGTTACGAGTTCGATTCGATCGAGATACGTTGTCCGAAAGTCCCGTACGAATTCTAGGAATAGTCAGGATACATATGTCATGACATAGGATTCCGATATGTGTTTTCGTGTAAGACCACGTCTGGGACGTTGGCATCGACTTGTGTTTACGTGTAAGACCATGTCTGGGACATTGGCATCGTATCTGACTCGTGTAAGACCCTGTCTGGGACAGTGGCATCGATATGTGATTACATGTAAGACCACGTCTAGAACGTTGGCGTTGGACGAGCTTTTCGATTATTCGCGTATCCTTTTTAATTTTGAATGGTTCAACGGGCAATGTAAAGTAAAGACCGAATGTGAAATCGAATTAAAAGGTTTAGGTATGTATTCATACTATGTTATGAAATTAAGGTAAATTGTATACTTGAATTGATGATTTAAAGTTATGTGAAATATGAATTATGTGTTAGCATATTTGAACATATAAGTGATTAGGCCTATTGATGTATTTGTGATAATATATGTGATTCAGCCTGTTGATATAGTTGTGATATTTAAAAGTGATAATTATATATGTTTATGAGTATTTGTGCATTTAGCTATATGATGTTAAATGCTAATGTATATTAGATAACATATAAACTTGTGAGTGTGATATATGTATATTTAATTAAGGTTTAGATTGACTTGGCTAATTGATTTAGTGTTAATGTTCATATGATTATTGTTTGCTTATGACTTACTAAGCCGCGAAAGCTTACCGTGTGTATGTTTACTCTTCGTTTTATAGATTTTGGAAGATGGGTTATGAGCTCGGGGATCGTCGGAGGAGCCTATCACACTATCAACTGTTTCGGTATTTACTAAGTTTGAATTTTTAATCTATGGCATGTATAATCTAGTATTAGTTTGGTTGGTTTTGAATTTGTAATTAGTAAAGCCATGCGAAAAAGGCTAGAAATAATATTTAAGCTTAGTTAATCATGGTTATGTGTTATACATATATATATGTATATGGTATGTGTGACATGTTTGGATTTGGTCTTGGTGATTCGGCTATGGGTTAATTATAAGTAAAAATATGTAAATCTTGTTTGATATGTTTTGTTAAAGTGTTGTTAAGTGGTTTGGTATTAAGTGAATTCAGTTATGGTATATAGGTGAAATGTTAAGTATATATTAGATGAAATGATAGTTAAATTTGGTTTGTAAGAGTGTGTTTACATTGACAAATTGTTATGAAAGGAACTAGTAATTTGCATATGTATGTTCGATTATAAGGGAGTGAAAATCATGTATATATTCTGTAACGCCCTGAATTATTGGGCCTAGTAGAATTGGGCCTATTGGGCCTTAGGCATGGGAGCGTTTAAATTTTTTTGAGAACAAGAGGACAGCACTAATGCGAGTTGGAGGGTACTACAAAGTCCCGGGTTCAAGTTAGGCCATAGGAAAATTTTTGATTTTTAGCCTTAGTGGAACCCTGATCTCTAATGGTATGACTCATAAATAAATTAGGGTAAAATAAGACACAAAAGGAGTTGTGGGCTAGTGGCAAATGGCTCCACATGGGAGACAAGGAAGTGACGTTATAGAGGAAGCAAGGGGTCCAAGGTTCAAGTCTTGGCTCTTGAAATTTATTTTGGTTTCTCTTTTAAATAAATCTGGAAGCGAGTAGGTAGGCTTTATAGTTAAATGTGTTGGACTGATGACACAAAGGAGCTTGTGTCCTAGTAGTGGTGGCGTGACATGGCTATCGAGAGGACTTTGGTTCGAATCCCTTTGCATGCAAAGGTGGATTATTTTGCTAAGGAGTCGATTTTTGAGGATTGATAGAGAATACCACATCGGGAAGCTAGCATGAGGATAGGCAAGAAGCTGACTTTAAATAGAGCAAACCATGAGAAGAGTAAGGATACCTTTCTTGGCTTATCCCTTTCGCTTTATGGCGTGCTCGTTTGGGTTAGGCGTTGGATCATTCGTTGATCTGTATGCCGTTGGGTCGCGGTGGTGGTGACCAAAGTTGATCGACACACCCCTTGGGGGTCAAGGGTGCGATCATTGTTGGCTTCTGCGCAGAACAATGTTCAGAGCGCGGATTAACTTCAGATTCCTATCAGGTGTGTATTTCGTACTACTCTAGCTGTAGAGCGGCAAATGCCGAAATGCCGGTCACACGGTGATGGTAGCCATACGAGTGTGCGAGCACATGTGTGGGAGTTTCGATGCGATAGTTGAGGCCCTCATGAGTGTTCTCATGGGTTTAGGCTGCCTTGGGCCGAGTGGGCCTAATCGTGGGCCCATGTGAATAAATTGTATGTTTGTGTAGTAGATATTGGATTGGTCTATGTGAATCTCATATCTGTGGCTAGATTTGGGCTGAATGGGCCACACGAGCGTGTGGGCCAATTTGGGCTGAGAATGGGCCCTAGGCCCATTCGCATCATTATCTCTGTTTAGAATACTTTGGTTTAATTAGGCAAATCGCAGTTGATCGCTCTAGTGAAGGTGACGGCATGCATGATTACTTAGTACTCTACGTGATAAGGTGTGTATCCGTATACACTGTTCTGATTATTGATCGGTTGAAAAGCCGAAGGGACGTATATTGTACTATTTTGACTGTTGATCGGCATTATGCAGAAAAGCCGAAATATCGGCGAACGATTCCATACAAGCGTGCGATCGCGCGTGTGGTGAACGTGCTCACGGAGCTTGAGCGTGTGATGAGAAAGGCCACCATGAGCGAATTCATGGGCTTGGGCCGTAGTGGGTCACTTGGGCTGGAATGGGCCTCGATGGGCCAATGGGCCGTAGGGCCCGCGAATGCAAGTCACACCGTTAAATGGGAAATAGATAGGCTTATCATGTCGCGCACATGACTTAGGTGCTTTGGGTCGCGTTAGGCCGAAAGGGGGCCGTGTGGGCCCAATGGGCTTGTGGGCCCACACAGATGAAATGTTCGTGATGTGATAAGTTATTGATTTGGGCTATGTCGTTGCATAGCCGTGGTTGTTTTTAGGCTAAATGGGCCACACGAGTGTGTGGGCCCACTTGGGCAGGGTAATGGGCCTTAGGCCCATCTTCGCCGTTAAGTCAAGTTAGATTTCCTAAGTCGCTCGAGGTGACGGTGGACCTTCTGTTGGGTCGTTAATACCCTCGGTTTATAAAATTGCTAGAATACCCTCAGTTTGTAAAATTACTGAAATACCATCAGTTTGTAAAATTACGGAAATACCCTCGGTTTGTAAAATTATTGAAATACCCTCAGTTT
Organism: Gossypium sturtianum; assembly: GCA_025698515.1. Taxonomy (NCBI): domain Eukaryota; kingdom Viridiplantae; phylum Streptophyta; class Magnoliopsida; order Malvales; family Malvaceae; genus Gossypium; species Gossypium sturtianum. Next base: position 113,138,675 of record CM046955.1, read on the forward strand.
GTAAAATTACTAAAATACCCTCGGTTTGTAAAATTACAGAAATACCCTCGATTTGTAAAATTACTGAAATACCCTCAGTTTATAAAATTACTAAAATACCCTCGATTTGTAAAATTACTAAAATACCCTCAGTTTGTAAAATTACTAAAATATCCTCGATTTGTAAAATTACTGAAATACCCTTAATTTGTAAAATTACTGAAATACCCTCAGTTTGTAAACTTACTGAAATACCCTTGGTTTACAAATTACTAAAATACCCACAGTAGGGTAGAACTACCGAATTACCCACATGCGGTAGAATCACCGAATTACCACTGTAGGGTAGGATCACCAAAATACCCACGAGGGTAGGATTTAGAAATACCCTTATAGGGTAAATGACTATTTGCCCTTGTGGGTAAATGACCGACTTGTGCTATGATTTGTTGATTTGACTGTGATGGTATGGCGTGTTTTAACCGACTTGATTGTGGGCGTGTGGTGATATCTTTGTTAATATGTGTTGAAATGATCATTTACTAAGCATGGCTATTTTGCATACACGTGTAATGACCGAGCATGACATACACGACATATTGCATGGGGTTGGGATTTGTAATTGGAAGAAGTATCGTACCAGTGGCTCGCCACGTTTTACTACTCTAGTAAGCCGCCACGTTCATCGATTTTAGTGGCACGGCCACGTTCACTATTATTAGCGGCTCATTGCGTTAGTACTATGTACTAGTGGCTTTGCCACGTTTTATCGTTATAGTGGCATCGCCACGTAATCCCGATTTTAGTGGCTCGACCATGTATCTTTATTATTAGTAGCTTTCTTTGCGTTGTTATTAGTAGTTAGGCTGCATTTTTGGTGTCTTTGGTTGGGTGGGTCGACTTGGTCCCCACGTGGTGTGTTGGTTGGTACGGGAGGTGTGTTGGGTCGGATGGGTTGGGATGCATCCTCATCTTTGTTGCATATCTGTTTTATGAGATCTGCATCCGCATCGGGCTTAGGCAACTTATTCTACTATTGGCTTGGGCTAGGCCCAATTGATTCTATTATGGGTTCGACCCAAATGATATTGTAGTGGGCTTTGACTCACGTATGCTTTGAACCGATTATCATTGTTACTCTTAAAGGGCTTTGGCCTGGTATTTCGATTTACGTTTTCAGATATCTTGATTGTTACTCTAGTAAGGGGATTACACATCGAGTTTTCATAAACTCACCCGTTTTCAAGCGTGCAGGTAATCCTCAGCCTTAGACGGATCGGAGCTGCGAGGGACTCAGAGAAGACCACACACTGCTTATGCTTGCTGTTTGATTATTTTTAAATATTTTTATTTGGGTTGTTATAAGGCCTCTCTAATTTTATCTTATTATTTCTGATATTTATTTATGATGTTTTCTAACTGCTAAAAGTGGGATACGATTTCCAAAATAATAAACCGACTTCAAAACACTACGTTTCCGCAACGTTTTCAAAATGCTTCTGCTACTCAATTTTTAAACTTCATGTTTTCGTATATTATTTATTTTAAATATGCTTCTGCAACAGATAAAGTTTTAAAAGTTACACTTGCAAGTGGTTAACAATTGCTTAAGTGTTTTGAGTTTTAACAAAGAGGCTTTAACTCTCAAACAAGTTTTAACAAACAAGAAACATGGTTTTGAAAAACACTTCCATGTGACACGCCAGATTCGGGCCTAACTTCTAGGCCGAGTTTGGGGTGTTACAAATTCGGTCTTAATCTAGTTATGTTTTGAAAGTGTGTTTTATGCTATAATTTGGTGTATGGATTTAGGTTTAGACAAATGTGAAGTGATATGTATGATGTTGTAATGTGAATCGATATGGTTTGATTTGGAAATGGCATACTTTGGCTTATGATTTAATGGCTAAGTCTTGTACAAATTATGAAGTTATTTTTGGGTTGCCTATTTGTTATGAAATAAACTAGGAATGTTGAGTATTTAATAAACGTACGATTTGCTCATGCAAGTGGTATTAATATTCGATTTTATAGTTGTAAAATGATATGAATTGTATGAATTTTTGGATATGGCTAAAATGGTATATTCATATGTGCAAACTTGTAATAGATAAATATGCATGTTTTGATCTTTTAAATTATATATATAAATGTCTTTTAAATAGGCTTAAAATTTATAAATTAAGTACATACAAATTCGGGTAATGATAGTTAAGTGAGTAATGAAAGTTTTAGGTTTAGCTTTTATAGTTTTTAAATGGTTGACCGAATATGTGTATGTGAATAAATGAGTGGTTATGTACAAGTATATTTTGGGTTTAATGAATAGCATGTTAATTGGTTGAATTCTTGGTTAAAATTTGTATTCAAAATGATCCAATTGGTATTGTTATATGCACATGTACTTGTGATTTCATAAAAGGTATATTGGTTTTGTTACGGTTTGGTATTTGTGTTTAGAAATGGCTTTTGCTTTGTAGTGATATGTGCAAGTCATAATAGCACAAAAAGAATATTTGGTTGTGTTGTATAGTTAATTAATGTTTTATATGTGAAGGAATATTAATCCTGTATTTTTATGATTTGATTATTCGAATACCATGATTATAAGTCTTATGGTTCGACTATTAAATTTTATAAAAAATTTGTAATATGATTTGATATATGCTGTTGGTGCGAATATGTGAATTAAATAAATGATATTGATATGATTGAATTTTGAAGCATAGTTTGTTTATGAGATATTATTAATAAAGCCTATTTGATTTTTAATTAGCTTTATTCTATATTTATATACGAATTTGACTTGTATGATTATGTGAAAGTTTAAAACTGTGTTATGTCCGATAATGCCTCTTAACCCATTCCGGCGACGGATACGGGTTAGGGGCATTACACTTAGACCGTGTGTCAAATTAAATTCCTAATTTCAGGTGCAGACTTCACACGGCCGGAGCACATGTCCCTTTTTTTAGGCCGTGTCTCCCACACGGTTGAGACACACGGCCATGTCTCTGCCCGTGTGTTTACTACTGAGCATACTGACTTGTAAACCTAGCATGCAAGGGGACACACGGCCTATCAACATGCCCATGGGGCTGACCGTGTGTCACACACGGCCTAGACACATGCCCGTGTGTCTACCCGTGTGGACATTTGTAAGGCTATCTACCAAGCCAAATGCCACCTTGCAAAGCAGCCATACTTATACCAATTCAATTCAACCCATATTATGACCATATGGCACCTCTAAGAACTTATAATCAAGACATCCACACAAGTATACACTTCATGAAATTCATCATCATTGAATATATGAACATGTCAAGTATAGGCCAATTTCCCATGACCATTTACAAAATGAATTGCACAACATTAATAGCCAACACTTTGGCTAACAAATATGACATAACAAAATGACCAAGTCCTATACATGCCATACTCAAAATAAGTCTAACTTTGCTATACCAAAGAGAAGTCGATAGTGTGATTCCGAACTTCGACGTCCCACGATCCCCGAGTTAGCTTGGCAACACTACAAGGAAAAGGGAAATGAGAGGGGTAAGCATAAAGCTTAGTAAGTTTGCATGAATAAACAACAACATAAAGGCTTATAATGCCATCCTTCCATTGTATTGAACAAACACAAAGTCTCAAGCATATTACCATAACTTGCTCATGCTTACTCTTACCATTTACATATCATGTCTCATATTGTAAAATTTCTCGTGAATTACTCACATGCACCTGTATCTCTTCACCACATAACTTTAGTACTAATTTCGTCTCTATTTTAAGCTTAACTATTTATCCCATTGAATTACTTGGGATACTCAAAGATACATAATCGTCATCTTACACATAAACACGATGCCATTACCGTATCCCGGATGTGGTCTTACATGGGGTCACATCTCGATGCCGATGCCATATCCCGAATATGGTCTTAAACGGAATCTCATTTCAGTGTCGATGCCATATCCCGATATGGTCTTATACGATTTTCATATTCAATGCCGATGCCATATCCCCAATATGGTCTTACACGGGTTTCAATTTGGTGCCGAGGCCACGTCCCATACATGGTCTTATACGGGACCTTACCCATCTCAAGTATTGATGATAATATTCTCTCATTGATTTAAGTCCAACCGGGACTTCAACATAATAGGTTCTAATCATTTCATTATTCACATCATTAATTGAATTCATAGAAACACTATACATCATCATTAATATCAAACATTTTAAAGCTTAATAACACGATGTTGAATTTATTACACACAAACTTACCTCGATTTCAGAATAGGCCAAATTGTCGATTTAATCCGATACCTTGCCCTTTCCTCGGTCAAGGTTAATTCTTCGTTCTTCTTGATCTATAATAACAATTCAGCTCATTTAATAATCACATTAATCGACACATCTCAAAATTCATACTTTGGCAAAATTACCATTTTGCCCTCATACTTTCACAAAATGACTATTTTACCCCTAGGCTCGGAAATCAATTCTAATCAAATTTCTTTCTTTAACGAGCCTAGGTGAACATTTATTACTCTTATGGCAGCCCTCAGTACTCACTATTTCACACCTTTACCACATATTTTATAACCTTTACAAAAAGGTCCTTTTAGGTGTTTTCATGGAAACACCTTTCACAAAAGTTGTTTATCAACAACTAAGACTCATTTTCTTCCATAAAAATGAAGCAAACAACTTAAAAGCTTACATGGAAAAACTCTAAACTTTCAACTATTTTGAAAAATAGTCCCCTCTTTAGCTAGCTTAAGCTTTAGGGGTTCCAAAAGTACAATCATTATCAAGAAATGATCACTAAAACACTTACTTGTAAGGAGAAGAGATTGCTGAAATTTTTGAGCTTTCAAACCCCTATTTGCTGCTAATTTTTGGTGGAGGAGTGAAGGAGAAAATATGGTATTTTTCTTCTCTTTATTTTAATATAAACTATCAATTTAGTCACCAAATTTCTACCAACTTTGACTCATTTTTCAACTCTTTGTCCCCTATGGCCGGCCACCATATTTTTAAGGGTCTAATTGCCCATTAAAGGCCTCCAATTAATATTCTATGGCTTTTAGACACCTTTAGCTTATAAAATGAAACTTTCACACTTTATGCGATTTAGTCCTTTTTCGCGATTAAGCATGCAATCGCTAAAATTAAAGCACCAAAATTTTCATGCACCTATATAATCATACTATAACTCATAAAATAATTTTCTTCAACCTCGAATTAGTGGTTCTGAAACCACAATTCTGACTAGCCCCTAAATCGGGCTGTTACTGGTGAAATTATTGGTAATGACATATATGAATTGGTATGTTTTGGTTGCCTATAAATGTGTTGAAATGGTATTATTTTGGTTGTCTAGGTGAGCATGAGAAAGGGTGGCAAATTGGCCTTGTAAATGGCCTATTCTTGTTTACACGAGCAGAGACACGGGCGTGTGTCTTAGCCGTGTGTGACACACGGTCATGATAAACGGCCGTGTGTCCCCTGGTGTTGGAATTAAATTGAAGTTAGTATGCTCCACACGACCTCACATACGGGCGTGTGTCCAGCCGTGTGGCACAAGTCAGTATACCCCCTAAAATGGCACACAGCCTAGCACATGGGCGTGTGACTTGGCCTTGTTGTATAAGTCAGTATACCCTACAGGATTGGCACGGCCTAGCACACGGCCTGGCACACGGACTTGTGTGGCCAGTTCGAAGGGCACATGGGCTAGACACACGGGCGTGTGGTCAGCCGTGTGACCCAAGTCAGTATGTATGCCCTGTTTTCACACGGCCTGGGACACGGGCGTGTTTAGAGCCGTGTGAGGCACACGGCCTGTTCACACGGGTGTGTGACCCTTGTATGTTTAAAAAATTTCTAAGTTTTCAAGAATTTTTGTATGTTATCGATTTAGTCCCGAACCATTTCTAAAGCATGTTTAAGGTCTAGTAGGCCCTTATAAGGGACAATGTGTTTATGATTGAATGGTGTTTGAGAATGGATGCATAAATGTATGTTGTATGTTGTGATTCGATAGGTAATGCCTCGTAACCCTATTCTGACGATGGATACGGATTAGGGGTGTTAAATTTATTGGTGTCAGAGCTACGGTTTAGTTGATTCTAGGACTAACGTAGCATGTGTGAGAGTCTAGATATACATGCCATATATACTCTGTGATAGTGTGATGATTCCTAACAGCTTAAATTGTGTTTTCGTATAGTAATGGATCCCGAGAGAGCTGTAGCTGACGATGTAGAGAGTAACGCGCCCACTCCTGCTCAAGGGGCAGCGCAATCTGACTCTAGGCCTGTATCTAGTAGCCATGAGGGTGAGGCTAAACAAGCATTTTTCCAGATGATGAGTGAGTGGTTCACGGAGTTCGTTCGAACAAATTCGGCTGCTCAATAACCTCCACCCCCACCTGTTCCTCAACAAATCCCTGTTTATCCTCAAGTTGTATATCTGATACGATTGAATAAGCCGCCAGTAGATAAGATTGTAAACATAGGGCTGAAGAGTTTTGGGCTACTATTGATGATGATGTGGAGAGAGCTGAGTTCAGGCTTGAAAACACGATTTGAGTATTCGACGAATTGTCTTGTACTCCTGAGGAATGTATCAAATGTGTTGTATCTTTGCTGAGAGATAATGCGTATCATTGGTGGAAAACATTGATATCTGTGGTTCCTAGAGAAAGGGTTACTTGAGAGTTTTTCCAATCAGAATTTCAGAAGAAGTACATAAGTCAGCGATTCCTTGATCAGAAACATAAAGAGTTTTTGGAGTTAAAACAGGGCTGAATGACTGTGACAGAATATGAAAGAGAGTTCATACGATTAAGCAAGAATGCCCGGGAATATGTTTCCACTGAACAAATCATGTTCAAATGATTTGTAGATGGATTGAATGAAGATATAAAATTACTAGTCAGAATTCTAGAGTTGAAAGAATTTGTCGTTCTAGTTGAGAGGGCTTGTAAAGCCGAGGATCTTAGTAAAGAAAAGAGAAAGGCAGATTCAGAAGCTAAAGACTCGGGAAAAAGATCAATGAGTAAGCCGTATCAATCTTCATTGAAGAAATTTTGAGACTTGTTTAATAATTCTAATGCATCAATGGGACATTCAAACAGAGACCGTGAAAGGCAACATTTGAGCTTTAAAGCTTCGGCTATCTCGATAGCTAGTGTCGAGAGTGCAAAACCAAATCGACCCGAATGTAAACAATGTGGAAAACGGCATTTCGGTAATTGTAGATTGAATGATCGGGCTTGTCTTAAATGTGGATCATTAGATCATTTTATCAAAGATTGCCCAGAGTTAGCTGAAAAAGATAACACTCAGACTATGAGGCCGAGTAATACTGTGGTTAGAGGGAGACCACCCAGAAATGCTGGTAATGTGAGTGGTAATCAGAGAGCGACAAAAGACTCTACTGTGAGATCTGAGGCCAAAGCACCTGCACGAGCCTACTCTATTCGCGCTTGCGAAGAAGCGTCATCCCCAGATGTTATCACCGATACTTTTACTCTCTATGATACTAATGTGATTGCATTGATAGATCTAGTGTAACACCCCTAACCCGTAACCATCGTCGGTCTAGGGTTAAGAGGCATTACCAGACAAATCGGAGACTTTTACGAACATTTCACATCATAATGTATATCATTATCATATCATAACAAATACAAGATTATAGTCCCTTAATTAGGTCTACAAGACCTTAGTTAGAAAGGGGTCGGGACTAAACTGGGATCATACAAAATTTTTCCGAAAATCAAGCATTTTTCAAAGTTACAGAGGTCACACGCCCGTGTGGGCAGACCGTGTGCCTCACACGGCCTCAGACACGCCTGTGTGTCTAAGCCATGGCAAAACAGGGCATACATACTGACTTGTCCAAACGGCCTGAGACACGCCCCTGTGCCACCCGTGTGGGTCGACCTGGACTTACACCACACGCCAGTCACACGCCCCGTGTGTCTAGCCCGTGGTCGAGTCTGACTTGTTTTAAATTACAACCACGAAGGACACGGTCGAGCCACACGCCCATGTGCTCAACTGTGTGGGAAAATATAGGCCTTTTGCAAGGCCAATTTACCACCCACACTTTGGGTTATACCTATAAGCACAATTAAGCATCATTCCAAGCATCAATAATACCCAAAACATAGCAAAATATCCATCTTTTCTAACCATACAAATGCATATCAAACATACCAACTTATGCACCACAAAACATAATTGACATTTACCATATTCACAACCATTATCAAGCCATTACACATGGCTAATTGCATCAAATACATAGACATCAATTGTCCAAATTACAACTACTCATCAAACAATCGTAAAGCCTATACATGCCATATAACCAAGTCATAAAGTGTATAATTACCAAAATCATTAGCCAGATAGTGTGATACGATCTCCCCCGCCTTCCAACCCGAGCAAATCTTCAAAAATCTATAAACATAAGAAAAACACACAGAGTAAGCTTTGAAAACTTAGTAAGCTCGTATCTTAATAAACTTAACATAACAAATGAATTCATTACTATGCCATTAGCATACTATGCTATCTCAAATGTCAAAACACATATTACCTCCTGTTTATAACATGATTTCATACCAAATCATCACCATTCAATAATAAACTTACTTACTAACTTTAGCTTTTATAAGTTTATTCAATTCGATTCTCATATAACATTCGAATCTCACTTTCATATTTCCAAATGAGCACTTTATGGAAAATAACATACTTAATCACATATCTTTCTCATATGTATCACATATCATCACTTATACCTAAATTCACCTTTCATTCATATAATATCTGACAATTTCACATATGCCACTTTCTAAATCATATCTTATTCACTTGTTCATGTTTCATTTGCACATATTCACAATTCGTTTACATACAATTCACATAACATTCTTTACAAATATATATACTTACCTTTCATTATCAAATATTATATACATTTCAACATACCTGAATTGGAATGTCACTCACTTATTCTATTATTCACTTATTTCTCGGAACGCCCGTTGAACCGTTCAGAATCAATAAAGATACCCGGATCATCAAAAATCTCATACAATGCCAACGCCCCAGACGTGGTCTAAGATATAATTACGTATCGATACCACTGTCCAAGACAGGGTCTTACACAGAAATCAAATATGAAGCCAATGTCCCAAACATGGTCTTACACGTAAATCACAAGTCGATGCCATCGTCCCAGACGTGGTCTTACACGAAATCACATATCGGAATCCTATGTCATAACATATCTGTCCTATAATATTCCTAGGGTTCATACGGGGCTTTACGATCATCGTCACCTTTTCAGAACTTTCTCGTATTTATATATTCTGCTTCTCAAACGTCTCAATATCATAATGATATATATACATATATATATCTTACTCAATATACATCCATTTGCATTACCATTTGGAATTGAATTAAATCATAATAATAATATGCATTTAAAACATGATACTGTAATGTCTATTAAAATACGAACTTACCTCGTTCGCTGTAACGACGAATTAGGTCGACTAATTCGATTCTTTGATTTTCCCTCGATCTAGATCCGAATTCCATTTTTCTCAATCTAGATAATATCAAATTTTAAATAATTTATTCAACTATTCATTCAATTTCATCCAAATAACATAAATGGGCATTTTGCACTTTAGCCCCTAAAATTTCATATTTTTACAATTTGGTCCTTAGCACATAAAATTGCATATTCATGCAATTTAATACAATTAAAAGCTAGCCAAATTTTGCCCATTCATAAATCAACCCATATTTTCCATTTAATCACACTTTTACCACACAATTTAGCACATTTCTCAATTTAGTCCTTAATTGATATTTTTGCCAAAAATCACTTTATAAAACTTGTTAATCTAGCTTCAAACTTTAATAATCTATCATAAAACATCTAAACAACCAAGCATTCAACAATGGCATCTTTCATAATTTATAACAGTTTCAAAAACAGAGATATGGGCTAGTTAGGTTAAGCTGCAACGAGCTCAAAAACGTAGAAATTATTAAAAACGGAGTTAAAACCGTACCTATTTGAGCAAAAACACTATAGCCAAATGTCAAGCTCTTCCATGGCTGTTCATATTTCTCATTTTCGGTGGAAGATAATGGATAGAAAGATGAAATTTGGTTTTATTCTATTTTATTATCATTATTTACCTTTTTACTAAATTAACCTTTAAAATTAATCAAATTTACACAAATGCCAAACCAAATATCATCCACTAACTCACAATTGGATTAATTATCACATAAGGACCTTTCCTTTATTGTTCTATAGCTATTTGACACTTTTAACTTATAGAACCCAACTTTTACGCTTTACGCAATTTAGTCCTTTTTACCGAATTAACCACTTAAACGATAAAATTTCTTTACGAAAATTTCACACAACTCTAATATCATGCTGTAAATATTAAAATAATAATAAAATAAATTTTTAAAGTCGAATTGTGGTCTTGAAACCACTATTCCGACTAGAGTCTAAACCGGGCTGTTAAAATTCTCCCCCTTAGGGATTTTCGTCCCCGAAAATCTTACCAGAAAGTAGATTAAGGATTTGCTTCCACATCATACATTTAAAATTCACACATAGCTTCAGATTTCAAATCTCTTTAATCTCACAACTAAAATTCTGATCTGACTTTCGCTGTACATCACCTATAACTGAGACCGCTTATAACTGTATTAAATTGTTTTCATTTCCTGTTCAATTTCTCTGACGATATTAATCCCTTGGATCATATTTTCTCAGAGCTCGATCCTAAAATAACGGAGTTCGGTAACTGTTTATAACAACAACAATCTTTCTTAGTTGCTTTTAAACTCTAATACACAATAGCAAATAAATATTTTGAGAATTTGACTTATGTTACCCGATTTCAATACAATCTCCTACTCACAGATTACTGTAATTTCCCTCAGAATCACAATATGAGTTTCGAATCTCTATCCGAAATAATGGAAAATGGCACCCTGTGCAACCTGGCAATATTAGGAATGAACAACTCAGTTGGTCTACCAAAAGAGAAATCCATACGTACTGAGAGACTTCTTCAATCATTTAACAATAATTCAAATAACATCTATCTTTTTTGATGATAAGAAAAGAAAATCTCGATACAAACATTTCATCAAAACTCTATTTTGTTATCACACAGTTTTCACCACATATTGTAACAGTCCCGAAGACACTTAATGATCAATTTTAATTTGCTGATAACTCTGGCATTTGAACATAAGGTTAGAAATATCACATTTCTTAGACATTCATCAATACCACTGTGAGCTACCTGTAACAGTTGTTTTACTAACTCAGAACTTTTCGGTATACTCACTCTATTTCAAAGCAACAATTAATCATTAGTTCCACATCACAAATTCTGAATCAGAAGTCTATTTACGTTGAACCCTTTTTAATTTGCAATTCTCTAACACATATCTAAGCTTCATAAATTCACTGAATAAACATCAATTTAGCTTGTAACTTATCTACTGACTATCAATCGCGTATTCATCGCTCGTAAAACATACGAAAACTTCCTGCTCAGAACATCCATAACTGTAATCATTTTCCCCAGACAAAAATCAATTACTAACTCAAAACCCTTCGATGGTTCAAATTATCTTTGCTGTCTGAAATTCAGATCGCTCAATCACATCAAGTAAATTACATTACTAGCAAACAATCAGTGTCGCTAACCAACCCGCGCAAGTACAATGTCAACCGTTTCAAATTCGCGTGCCGAATAAACTTTTCATGCAGTTTTAACTATATGGAATCAAAAGATATCATTATACAATCTTGTATTAGAACACTCTTTAAATCATTTAATAACGCATGATTGAAAATCATAAACTCTTTACCTGACTCAGACTGAACCAGAACTGATGTTTCAATTAACAATGTCTTCGCACAATTACGGACTTCAAGAATATTTCTCAACCAAAACCATTCCAGTAGATATAATTCTGTATCTTGTTTTCCAGAATACAAATTCTTCTTCTAGACTATCCTTCAATTCATACATGTACATTCAAAGTTTATTTCCATTTCGTAGATAGATTCAAACACATATAACATAATTATCTTTTCAATCAAATAATTCAGATCATACTAACTACTGAATCAATCTTTTCGAAGAAATATTTCTTCTCACTAGAAGGATAACCCCAGACATATCATCATACAGATTGATCTTGATCCTCTATCGTTTTCACTTTTATCAATGTCGAACTTTCACGAGAACTACAAAAGAGTTTATAATAAAGTTGTCTCATATATTAATAATTGGAGTTCTGAATTATACTGAAGTCACTTTTATCAAATAGAAATCATTGAGCCTTAATAAAGACGATGTCTCAACCCTCTACAGAAACACAACTTCTATAACTCTGAGAACGGTACCACTGTACTCTCACATCTCAAGCTAGATATTATAATCATAATAGAAATAGTCATCTCTGTCAAATATAGATCTCTTGCATATAATCATATGGAATCATAGGAAAATTGAAACAACAAAATTCCAACATTTGGAAATATATAAGATATCTGAAAATTACAACCCATATAGAATTATATCAATTCCGATGATATCCCAAAAAAAATTGTCCAGAAAGAACAATGTCTCTCATAAATACTGAAATCCACAGTAACAGAAACAATATAATCTTCACATATATTCAACAGAACAATAACAAGTAGAAATAGAATATTAGCCTTATACAGATTTTACCATCAAATTTTCATATTCATACTAGGAAATAAATACCAGAGAATGACATAGAAATGTCGAATATACCCAAACGGACCAACGATACTTTCATTCATTAATATGATTAACTAATGTTCTCATATGATAAGAATTCCTTCTGAAATTAAACAGTTACATATATTTCTGAGGATAAATGTACTTGTAGAATGCCTAGAAGAAGTCATAATAACTGCCCGACTATAACATAACCACTGCACTCAGCCATCAATATAATTCAAACATTATTCAACTGTCTAATTCTGTCATCATTAAGTTCGTATTATCCCATCAATATCAGATATCAATCCAGAGAAGCTTCCAGTTACTACTTTCTTTAGATAACATACTTGAATAGACCATTTAATCAGAGTTAACTTCTTCTATAACAGTGACTTTATATAATTCGAATAGTCTTCAGAACTATCCAATATCTCCTTTAGTACTGTCTTTATTTGCTGATTCATTCTCTTTTCTGATTGCATTACTAATCTTTCAAATACGAACTTCAGTAACTCCACACTCATGAACTAATTCATTCCAAATCTTACAGATTTCATAGTAACATTTCACTGATAAGGGGTTGAGGTTAGTAAAGCCTCAAATTTAACTTACACATAAATGCACATAAGACATACTATCACAAATAGCCAGTTCATTACTAATTTCACATTCTCAAATCATTTAATAAACTTTTTCTTTTAATCACTTTTGTTCTTAACACATTGTTCATATGCCAACTCAAATCACTAATTCACAATCAAAGCATTTCAGATAACAATCATAACTCAAATATCATATCTCATATGCTCATATAATTACAACATTTATCAATAACAACATGTCATACAATTTGATCCTTACCTTTATGAATTTCAACTCATAATCAACACATTTTCACTCAAATATTTGAGTATTTACTTCTGTACTATCAGAATTAACTCGGTTGGAAAACTTATCTGTCTCATCAAAATAATTTTTGTCAGAGTCTGGAGATATCACACTATCGTAGGTTAAAAATGGCATGTATAGCTAGACTTACATACGCTATGGTAGTCATAGAATCGACTAAACCATAGCTCTGATACCAATAAAATGTAACACCCCTAACCCGTAACCATCGCCAGTCTAGGGTTAAGAGGCATTACCGGACAAATCAGACACTTTTACGAACATTTCACATCATAATGTATATCATCATCATTACATAACAAATACAAGCTTATAGTCCATTAATGAGGTCTACGAGACCTTAGACATGCATTAGAAAGGGGTCGGCACTAAACCGGGATCATACAAAATTTTTTCAAAAATCAAGCATTTTTCAAAGTTACAGAGGTCACATGCTCGTGTGGGCAGACCGTGTGCCTCACACGGCCTCAGACACGCCCGTGTGTCTAAGCCGTGGAAAAACAAGGCATACATACTAACTTGTCCACACGGCCTGAGACACGCCCGTGTGCCTCACCCGTGGTTGACACTGAGTTGCACCACATGGCCAGTCACACGTCCGTGTGTCTAGCCCGTGGTCGAGCCTGACTTATTTTGAATTACAACCACGAAGGACACGGTCGAGCCACACGCCTGTGTGCTCAACTGTGTGGGCAAATATAGGCCCTTTGCAAGGCCAATTTACCACCCACACTTTGGGTTATACCTATAAGCACAATTAAGCATCATTCCAAGCATCAATAATACCCAAAACATAGCAAAATATCCATCTTTTCTAACCATACAAATGCATATCAAACATACCAACTTATGCACCACAAAACATAATTGACATTTACCATATTCACAACCATTATCAAGCCATACCACATGGCTAATTGCATCAAATACATAGACATCAATTGTGCAAATTAAAACTACTCATCAAACAATCATAAAGCCTATACATGCCATATAGCCAAGTCATAAAGTGTATAATTACCAAAATCATTAGCCAGATAGTGTGATATGATCTCCACCGACTTCCAACCCGAGCAAATCTCTGAAAATCTATAAACATAGGAAAAACAAATAGAGTAACCTTTGAAAGCTTAGTAAGCTCGTATCTTAATAAACTTAAGATAACAAATGAATTCATTACTATGCCATAAGCATACTATGCTATCTAAAATGTCAAAACACATATTACCTCCTGTTTATAACATGATTTTATACCAAATCATCACCATTCAATAATAAATTTTGTAACACCCCAAACTCGGTCCAGAAGTTAAGCCCGAATCCAGTGTGCCACATTGAAGTGTTTTAGCAAAAACCTTGTTTTCATTGAAACCCTTCTATAGGAAAGTTAAAAAGGACAATTTCAAAACGACTTTGCTTAAGTTTAAGATTTAAAAAAAAAATATTTAAGTTGAATGATTAAACAGTCGAACAATAATTAAAACCCAAATGTAAAATCAAATTGGAGGTACACGGCCTTATTACATCCCAATGAAAATAAAGTAATTAAAATAGAGTTATTCGAAATAAATAAAGAAAAACTTCTAAGTAGCTTGAAGCGTGGCCGTCCCCGAGTCCTCTTCCACGTCGAACTGTCAACTAAGGATCACCTGAAACATTTAATTAAAGGGTGTGAGTTTCGAAACTCAGTGTGTACGACCCTTGGCAATCAAATCAACATGCAATTATCACGTTGGGCCTAAGCCCTATCAAAATCGTTGGTCTTGGGCCTTAGCCCACAATGACCTCATATCATATCATATCATATCATATCATATGCAAAAAAAGGTAATGCAAAACCCTCCCCAAAAATCCATCTGCTACACACCATTTCCCTTCCAACCTTATACACCTGTGGGGAATTCTAGCTCGACCCACCCCTCCGCTACACACCAATGGTAGCACTCACAGCGGCACTACTCAACGTTGCAGTAAAGCTGCTAATCATATAATGGGCTTAAAGCCACTGGTGGATCCACGGTCGTCAAGCGACTATGCGATCCTCAAATTCTTCCTCCGTACCATAATTCCCACCCATATGCATCCTAAACAAAATATCATATGAATTCGGCATGCACATGAGTATCATCCATAAAACTCATACTCATCACATATGGGTATTTTAGTCATTTCACAATCAAGGGTATTCTCGTAATTCTACCCTACAGAGGTATTTCAGTAATTCTACCCTACAGGGGTATTTCGATAATTCTACTCTACAGGGGTATTTCAGTAATTCGACCCTACAAGGGTATTTCGATAATTCTACCCTATAGGGGTATTTCAGTAATTCTACCCTACAGGTGTATTTCGATAATTTTACACTACAGGGGTATTTCACAAATCAGGGGTATTTTGGTAATTTTACAAATCAATGGTATTTCGGTAATTTCACAATCTGAGGGTATTTTTGTAATTTCATTAATCGGGGGTATTTCAGTAATTTTACAAATCAAGGTATTCCGGTAATTTTGCAAACATGGGTACTTTTGTAATTTCACAAACCGAGGGTATTTCTGTAATTTTACAAATTGGGGGTGCTTCGGTAATTTTACAAACTGGGGGTACATCGGTAATTTTACAAGTCAAGGGTGTTTCAGTAATTTTGTAAACCAAAGGTATTCTAAACATAGATAACGATGCGAATGGGCCTAGAGTCCATTCTCGGCCCAAATGGGCCCACACACTCGTGTGGCCCATTCAGCCCAAATCTAGCCACAGATATGAGATTCACACAGACCAGTCCAATATCTACTACACAATCATGCAATTTAATCATATGGGCCCACGGGCCCATTGGGCCTACTCGGCCCAAGGCAGCCTAAACCCATGAGAACACTCATGAGGGCCTCAACTATCGCGTCGAAGCTCCTACACGTGCGCTCGTACGCTCGTGTGGCTGCCATTGCCGTGTGATCGGCATTTCGGCATTTACCGCTCTACAGCTAGAGTAGTGCGAAATACACACCTGATAGGAATCTGAAGTTAATCCACGCTCTGAACACTGTTCTGCACAGAAGCCAACAATGATCGCACCCTTGACCCCCAAGGGGTGTGTCGATCAACTTCGGTTATCACCACCGTGACCCAACGACATACAGATCAACGAATGATCCAACGCCTAACCCAAATGAGCACGCCACAAACTGAAAGGGATAAGCCAAGAAAGGTATGCTTACTCTCCTCATGGTTTACTCTATTTAAAGCCAGCTTCTTACCTATCCTCATGCTAGCTTCACGATGTGGGATCCCTCTTTCAGCAGAGTTTAAATCCAACAAAAACTCTGGCCATCCAATCCGTAAAATAAACACTCCCTTGCTTGACATGAGATTCAAACCCTTGCCCTCTCATATGCTCCAGACGCTACATGCCACCACAATACAAGCTCCTTTTGTGACTTAGAACATGCGCAACTAAATATAAGCCTATGGGCCAAAGTCTAAGTTCATTTAAAAGAAAAACAAAATGAATTGCAAGCGCCAAGACTTGAACCTTGGACCCCTTGCTTCCTCTATGACGTCACTTTCTTGTCTCCCCTGTGGCGCCATTTGCCACTAGACCACAACTCCTTTTGTGTCATTTTTTCCCATAATTTATTCTTAAAGCCTACTTACTTACCCCCAGGGCTTTATTCACCTAAAACCAATTTTTTTCCTAAAGCCTAGGTTTGAATCCGAGACTTCATGGAAGCCCCCTAACCTTCCAAAATCACTCACCTAATAGGTCCAACTTACACTAGTGCCATTCTCTTATTCCCAAAAATTTTAAACGCTCCTATTCCCAAGGCCCAATGGGCCCAATTCTACTAGGCCCAAATTCGGGGTGTTACAATTCTACCCCCATTAAAGAAATTTGATCCTCGAAATTTCTAACTCTTAGAACAGTCACACAACCCAACTACACAACCGCGCTTCCGCTGCGCACTCTATTTCCAAAACATTACCTCTTACGCACAACCGAAATACCAATTCACTAGAGCAGATAGATATCATACAAATACAATTTCCATATCCATAACATCACACAGAATAAATACAAAATCTAAATTTAAGCATCACAGTACAGTCTAATATCTAGGGTAATCACAGTGTTTCCTATTGCATAACAGCAGACAACGATGTTCAGAAAACTTATGGATTCGGGGTCAGAGACTCGGTGAACCACACTTTCAGAAGAACAATCAATACAACATTTCAAAAACTTCAACTCTTTTCAAATCTTTTTGAAACAATACTTTCAAAAATTCAATTTTGAAAACCCAATCCACAGTCGAGTTTTGCAACCGCGCTTTGATACCACTAAATGTAACATCCCAAACCCGGCACAGAAGTTAAGCCCGAATCTGGCATGCCACATTAAAGTGTTTTAGCGAAAACTTTGTTTTCATTGAAACCCTTCTATAGAAAAGTTAAAAAGGACAATTCCAAAACGACTTTCCATAAGTTTAAGATTTAAAAAAAATTATTTAAGTTGAATGATTAAACAGTCGAACAATAATTAAAACCAAAATGTAAAATCAAATTGGAGGTACACGGCCTTATTACATCCCAATGAAAATAAAGTAATTAAAATAGAGTTATTCGAAATAAATAAAGAAAAACTTCTAAGTAGCTTGAAGCGTGGCCGTCCCCGAGTCCTCTTCCACGTCAAACCGTCTACTGAGGATCACCTGAAACATTTAATTAAAGGGTGTGAGTTTCGAAACTCAGTGTGTACGACCATTGGCAATCAAATCAACATGCAATTATCACATTAGGCCTAAGCCCTATCAAAATCGGTGGTCTTGGGCCTTAGCCCACAATGACCTCATATCATATCATATCATATCATATCATATGCAAAATAAGGTAATGCAGAACCCTCCCTAAAAATCCATCCGCTACACACCATTTCCCTTCCAACCTTATACACCTGTAGGGAATTCTAGCTCGACCCACCCCTCCGCTACACCCTAATGGTAGCACTCACAGCAGCACTACTCAATGTTGTAGCAAAGCTGCTAATCATATAATGGGCTTAAAGCCACCGGTGGATCCACGATCGTCAAGCGACTATGCGATCCTTAAATTCTTCCTCCGTACCATAATTCCCACCCATATGCATCCTAAACAGAATATCATATGAATGCGGCATGCACATGAGTAACATCCATAAAACTCATACTCATCACATAGGGGTATTTTAGTCATTTCACAATCAAGGGTATTCTCGTAATTCTACCCTACAGAGGTATTTCAGTAATTCTACCTTACAGGGGTATTTCGATAATTCTACCCTATAGGGGTATTTCAGTAATTCTACCCTACAGGGGTATTTCAGTAATTCTACCCTATAGGGGTATTTCACAAATCAGGGGTATTCTGGTAATTTTACAAATCAAGGGTATTTTGGTAATTTCACAATCCGAGGGTATTTTCATAATTTCATTAATCCAGGGTATTTTGGTAATTTTACAAATCAAGGTATTCCGGTAATTTTGCAAATCAGGGGTACTTTGGTAATTTCACAAATTGAGGGTATTTCAGTAATTTTACAAATCAGGGGTACTTCGGTAATTTTACAAACTGGGGGTACTTCGGTAATTTTACAAGTTGAGGGTGTTTCAGTAATTTTGTAAACCAAGGGTATTTTAGTAATTTTGTAAACTAAGGGTATTCTAAATAAGATAACGATGCGAATTGGCCTAGGGCCCATTTTCGGCCGAGATGGGCCTACACGCTCGTGTGGCCCATTCAGCCCAAATCTAGCCACAGATATGAGATTCACATAGACCAGTCCAATATCTACTACACAATCATGCAATTTATTCACATGAGCCCACTCGACTCAAGGCAGCCTAAACCCATGAGAACACTCATGAGGGCCTCAACTATCGCGTCGAAGCTCCCACACGTGCGCTCGCACGCTCGTGTGGCTACCATCTTCGTGTGATCGGCATTTCGGCATTTGCCGCTCTACAGCTAGAGTAGTGCGAATTACACACCTGATAGGAATCTGAAGTTAATCCGCACTCTGAACACTGTTTTGCGAAGAAGCCAACAATGATCGCACCCTTGACCCCCAAGGGGTGTGTCAATCAACTTCTGTCACCACCACCGCGACCCAATGGCATACAGATCAACGAATGATCCAATGCCTAACCCAAACGAGCACGCCACAAAGCGAAAGGGATAAGCCAAGAAAGGTATGCTTACTCTCCTCAGGGTTTTCTCTATTTAAAGCCAGCTTCTTACCTATCCTCATGCTAGCTTCCCGATGTGGGATCCCTCCTTCAGCAGAGTTTAAATCCAACAAAACTCTGGCCGTCCAATTCGCAAGATAAACACTCCCTTGCTTGACATAAGATTCGAACCCTTGCCCTCTCCTATGCTCTAGACGCTACATGCCACCACAACACAAGCTCCTTTTGTGACTTAGAACATGCGCAACTAAATATAAGCCTATGGGCCAAAGTCTAAGTTCATTTAAAAGAAAAACAAAATGAATTGCAAGCGCTAAGACTTGAACCTTGGACCCCTTGCTTCCTCTATGGCGTCACTTCCTTGTCTCCCCTGTGGCGCCATTTGCCACTAGACCACAACTCCTTTTGTGTCATTTTTTTCCCACAATATATTCTTAAAGCCTACTTACTTACCCCCAAGGCTTTATTCACCTAAAACCAATTTTTTTCCTAAAGCCTAGGTTTGAATCCAAGACTTCATGGAAGCCCCATAACCTTCCAAAATCACTCACCTAATAGGTCCAACTTGCACTATTGTCGTTCTCTTATTCCCAAAAAATTTAAACGCTCCCATTCCCAAGGCCCAATGGGCCCAATTCTACTAGGCCCAAATTCGGGGCGTTACAAACTTACTTACTTACTAACTTTAGCTTTTATAAGTTTATTCAATTCGATTCTCATATAACATTCAAATCTCACTTTCCTATTTCCAAATTAGCACATTATGGAAAATAACATACTTAATCACATATCTTTCTCATATGTATCACATATCATCACTTATACCTAAATTCACCTTTCATTCATATAATATCTGACAATTTCACATATGCCACTTTATGAATAATATATTATTCACTTGTTCATGTTTCATTTGCACATATTCTCAATTCATTTACATACACTTCACATAACATTCTTTACACATATATATACTTACCTTTCATTATCAAATATTATATACATTTCAACGTACCTGAATTGGAATGTCACTCACTTATTCTCTTATTCACTTATTTCTCGGAATGCCTGTTGAACCGTTCAGAATCAATAAAGATACTCGAATCATCGGAAATCTCATACAATGCCAACATCCTAGACGTGGTCTTACATGTAATTACGTATCGATGCCACTGTCCCAGACAGGGTCTTACACAAAAATCAAATACGAAGCCAATGTCCCAGACATGGTCTTACACGTAAATCAAAAGTCGATGTCATCATCCCAGACGTGGTCTTACACGAAATCACATATCAAAATCCTATGTCATGACATATATGTCCTATAATATTCCTAGGGTTCATACGGGGCTTTACGATCATCGTCACATTTTCATAACTTTCTCATATTTATATATTCTACTTCTCGAACATCTCAATATCATAATGATATATATACATATATATATCTTACTCAATATACATCCATTTACATTACCATTTCGTATTGAATTAAATCATAATAATGATAATATGCATTTAAAACATGATATTGTAATGTCTATTAAAATATGAACTTACCTCGTTCGCTGTAACAACGAATTAGGTCGACTAATCTGATACTTTGATTTTCCCTCGATCTAGATCCGAATTTCATTTTTCTCAATCTAGATAATATCAAAATTTAACTAATTTATTCAACTATTCATTCAATTTCATCCAAATCACATAAATGGGCATTTTACACTTTAACCTCTGAAATTTTACATTTTTACAATTTTGTCCTTAGCACATAAAATTACATATTCAAGCAATTTAATACAATTACAAGCTAGCCGAATTTTACCCATTTATAAATCAGCCCATATTTTCCATTTAATCACACTTTTACCACACAATTTAGCACATTTCTCAATTTAGTCCTTTATTGACATTTTTGCCAAAAATCACTTTATAGAACTTGTTAATCTAGCTTCAAACTTTAATAATCTATCAGAAAACATCTAAACAACCAAGCATTCAAAAATGGCATCTTTCAGAATTTATAACAGTTTCAAAAACAGAGATACGGGCTAGCTAGGTTAAGCTGCAACGAGCTCAAAAACGTAGAAATTATTAAAAACGGAGTTAAAACCGTACCTATTTGAGCAAAAACACCATAGCCGAATGTCAAGCTCTTCCATGGCTATTCATCTTTCTCATTTTCGGTGGAAGATAATGGATAGAAAGGTGAAATTTGGTTTTATTCTATTTTATTTTCATTATTTATCTTTTTACTAAATTAACCTTTAAAGTTAATCAAATTTACAAAAATGCCAACCAAATATCATCCACTAACTCACAATTGGATTAATTATCACATAAGGACCTTTCCTTTATTATTCTATAGCTATTTGACACTTTTAACTTATAGAACCCAACTTTTACGCTTTATGCGATTTAGTCCTTTTTACCGAATTAACCACTTAAACGATAAACTTTCTTTACAAAAATTTCACACAACTCTAATATCATGCTGTAAATATTAAAATAATAATAAAATAAATTTTTCAATGTCTAATTATGGTCCCAAAACCACTATTCCGACTAGAGTCTAAACCGGGCTGTTACATCCAGGATCAACTCATTCTTATATATGCATCCAATAAGACTTTGCCTGTAGAGTCTACTGAATTTGTGATTAGAGTATCGAACCCCTTAGGGAAGTGTGTTTTGGTTGATAAAGTGTGCAAGAACTGTCCATTGATGATTTAGGATTTTTGTTTCCCAGCTGATCTAATGTTGTTTCCATTTGATGAATTTGATATAATTCTGGGTATGGATTGGCTAACGCTACATGATGCTATAGTAAACTGTAAACAAAAGATGATTGATCTGAGATGTCAGAATAATGAGATTATCTGGATTGAGTCAGATGATTTGAATGGTTTACCAGCAATGATTTCATCGATGTTAGCTCAGAAATATGTGAGAAAGGGTTGCAAAGCTTATTTTGCCTATGTGCTTGATACAAAAGTGACTGAAAAGAAGATCGAATCAGTGCCAATTGTGTGTGAGTATCCGGACGTGTTTCCTGAAGAGTTACCGGGTTTACCACTGATCTGAGAGGTTGAGTTTGGCATTGAGTTAGTGCCGAGAACTACACCGATATCGATAGCTCCGTACAGAATGGCCCCGACAGAGTTAAAAGAATTGAAAGCTCAGTTGCAAGAGTTGACAGATATAGGTTTTGCAAGACCGAGTTTCTCTCCCTGGGGTGCACCAGTTTTATTTGTGAAAAAGAAAGATGGCACGATGAGAATGTGTATAGACTACCGACAGCTCAACAAAGTGACAATCAAGAATAAATACCCTTTTCCACGAAAAGATGATTTGTTTGATCAGTTGAAAGGAGCAACAATGTTTTCGAAAATTGATTTGAGATCAGGTTATTACCAGTTGTGAGTAAAAGACTTGGATGTGCCAAAGATTGCATTTAGAACAAGGTACGGACACTACGAATTTCTTGTTATGCCTTTCGGATTAACAAATGCACCTGCTATTTTTATGGACCTGATGAACCAAATTTTTAGGCCGTATTTAGATCGATTTGTAGTTGTGTTCATTGATGACATATTGATTTACTCTCATGATGAATTTGAGCATGCTGAGCATTTGAGAATCATACTCCAAATTTTGAGAGATAAACAGTTGTTTGCAAAGTTTAGCAAATGTGAGTTTTGGCTACGAGAAGTTAGACTTATGGGACATATTGTTTCAGCTGATGGTATCCGGGTTGATCCGAGTAAGATATCTGCGATTATAGATTGGAAGCCTCCAAGAAATGTTTTTGAGGTCTGCAGTTTTCTGGGACTAGCGGGATATTATAGACAGTTTGTAAAAGGCTTTTTGATGATTGCAACTCCGATGACAAGATTGCTTCAAAAATATGTTAAGTTCAAGTGGTCAGATAAATGCCAGAAAAGTTTTGAGTAGTTAAAAGCTTTATTGACTGAAGCTCCAGTGTTAGTTCAGCCTGAGTCGGGTAAAGAATTCATAATTTTCAATGATGCATCGTTAAATGGCCTGGGTTGTGTTTTGATGCAAGAAGGCAAAGTTGTAGCTTATGCCTCGAGACAATTGAAACCACACGAAAAGAATTATCCGATGCACAATCTTGAGTTAGCTGCGATAGTGTTCGCATTGAAAATCTGGCGTCATTATTTATTTGGTGAGAAGTGTCATATTTATACTGATCACAAAAGTTTGAAATATCTGATGACTTAGAAAGAATTGAATTTACGACAGCAGAGATGGTTAGAATTGCTAAAAGACTATGAATTAGTGATAGACTATCATCCAGGGAAAGCGAACGTAGTTGCAGATGCTTTAAGGCAAAAGTCCTTGTTGGCCTTACGTGCTTTAAATACACATTTGGATTTGTCCGACGATGGTTCGTTAGTAGCTGAGTTGAAAGCGAGACCGTTGTTTATATAGCAGATTTATGAGGCTCAAAAGCTTGATAATGAACTACAAGCAAAACAAGTTCAGTGTGAGTCAAATTATGATTTAGAGTTTCAAATTGATTCCGATGATTGTTTGAGATTCAGAGATCGAATACGTGTTTCGAGAAATTCAGAGTTGATTCAGATGATTTTGAATGAAGCACATAGTAATTGTTTATTAGTACACTTGGGAAGCACGAAAATGAATAATGATTTGAAACAATTTTATTGGTGGCATGGCATGAAACGTGATATCTCAGAATTTGTTTCGAAATGTTTGATTTGCCAGCAAGTCAAAGCTGAGCATTAAGTGCCGTCAGGTTTATTACAACCTATCATGATTCCTGAGTGGAAATGGGATAGAGTAACCATGGATTTTGTTTCGGGTTTACCCTTAACTCCGAGAAAGAAAGATGCAATCTGGGTTGTTGTTGACAGATTGACAAAATTAGCTCATTTCATTCTGGTACGTATGGATTACTCACTTGATAAATTAGCTGAGTTGTATATATTAGAGATTGTTCGTTTACATGGAGTGCCGTTATCTATAGTTTCAGATAAAGATCCGAGATTCACTTCACAATTTTTGGAAGAAACTGCAAGAGGCATTGGGTACAAAGCTACATTTCAGTACCGCTTTTCACCCGCAGACGGATGGTCAATCCAAGCGAGTTATACAGATACTCGAGGATATGTTACGATGTTGCATTCTTGAGTTTGAAGGTAGCTGGGAGAAATATTTACCGCTGATTGAATTTACTTACAATAATAACTTTCAATCAAGTATAAAGATGGCACCATACGAAGTTTTATACGGTCGTAAATGTAGAACACCGTTGTACTGGACTGAGCTAAGCGATAATAAGATTCACGGGGTTGATCTGATCAGAGAAACAGAAGAAAAAGTGAAAGTAATTCACGATAGTTTGAAAGTAGCTTCGGATCGACAGAAATCTTACGCAGACTTGAAACGAAAAGATACTGAGTTTTAGATTGGGGATAGAGTGTTTCTGAAAGTGTCACCATGGAAAAAGATATTGCGGTTTGGTCGAAAAGGGAAATTGAGTCCGCGATTCATCAGACTATATGAGATTATTGAGCGAGTTGGACCAATGGCATATGGACTATCTTTACCATTTGAAATAGAGAAAATACATAATGTGTTTCTTGTGTCGATGCTTTGGCGATACCAATCCGACCATTCACACGTCATTTCCTCGACCGAAGTTGAAATTCAGTCTGATATGTCATATGCTGAAGAACCAATTCAAATTTTAGCTCTCGAGATCAAAGAATTGAGAAATAAGAAAATCGCATTAGTGAAAGTCTTATGGCATCGGTACGGGGTTGAAAAAGCTACGTGGGAAATCGAGGATGCTATGAGAAATCAATGCCCGAACCTATTCACTGGTAAGATTTTCAGGGACGAAAATCCCTAAGGGGGGAGAGTTATAACAGCCCGATTTTAGCTAAATTGAAACAGTGGTTTTGGAACCACAAATCTGAGGTCGGAAAATTATTTTAATATTATTTTTGGTGTTTATAGCATGTGATTATATATGTGTGAAAGTTTCGTGATTTAATTTTATCGATTGGATGTATAATTTGATAAAAGGACTAAATCGCGTAAAATGCAAAAGTTGCATTCTAATTGTTTAAGTGCTTATTTGCTATGAATAATTAAATGTGAAGTCCTTATGTTGTGAATATACCATGGATAGTGGAAATTGACATGAATAGCAATCCATTATGTGTTTTTGAATGATATTAAATAAGGTCATTTTGGTAATTAGCTAAATAAATCATAATTTAACAAAACCAAAGCTAAAATTATGTTCATCTTTTCCATTTTCAACCGAAAATAAAAAAGAAAAGAGAGCTTTAAAGCATTCTAGGGTTCGACACCTTTAATCCTTGATTAAGGTATGATTTTTGATTCGTTTTTGATGATTTCTACGTTTTTGTGATCGTTACTTTGAGTACTAGCTAGCCCGTGCCCTAATTTTTGATTTTGTTGGTGATTTTGTAAAATGCCATTGATGAATCCATGAGTTTTGTGATAGTTGATGATGAAAAATGATAGATAAATGATAGATTTTCATGTTTTATCAAGTGATTTTTGAAGAAAATACAAGTTAGGGATTAAATTATGAATTTTTAAATTGGGTGGTTGAAATGTGAAATAAATGATAAATATGGGCTGTTAAGGACCCATGTGAAATTCAATTGGGGTGAAATTATGTGAAATTTGTGTATTTGTGAAATGGGGACTAAATTGAAAAAATGTAGAACTTTAGGGGCTAAAATGTAAAAATGCCCAAATATGTGTTTGTGGACTGAATTGAATGTTTTGATGAATAAATTAGTTCATTTTGAATGTATATAGATCAAGAATGAAAGAAATCGGATTTAGATCGGGGAAAATCAAAGGTTATTGAGTAGTCGATCCAGTCCGTTTATCCCGAATACAAGTAAGTTTATATGCAAATAAATGTCTTTAAATTGAATTATATATGTTTAATTGTCATTGAATTGCTATGAATGTTGAATGATCAAATACAAGCAAGAATCGACAGGGTTACAATATCAGAAAGTCCTCATTTAACCTTAGGAATAGTATAGGATACGAATGTCATGACATTAGGATTATCGAGATGTGATTATGTGTAAGACCATGTGCGGGACATTGGCATCATTATATGATTACGTGTAAGACCCATGCGGGACATTGGCATCGTTATTTGATTTCGTATAAGACCCTGTCTGGGACAGTGGCATCGATATGTGATAACATGTAAGACCATATCCGGAATATGACATTGTAAGAGCTACATGTGATTTTCGAGTATCCTTAACGATTCTGAATGGTTTAATGGGGAAAGTCAAGTCAAGAAAGAATGTGTTAATGAGTTAAGTGGCTTAGGTACGTACGAGATTCATATAAGTATTGAAAAAGGAAGTATTTGATGAATTCACTTATGATATTAAATATGTATACATTGGGAAAGGTTTGTGAGCTTATACGTGTTTATTCATAGTTTACCTATTGATGGAAATAATGTTGATTCATGTGGTAATTTTATTTGTATATGGCTTACTAAGCTTTTAAAGCTTACTTTGTGTGTTATTTTTTTTATAGATAATCGAAGCTAGCTCGAACTCAGGGATCATCAGGAACATCGTCACACTATCGATCAACTTGTTGGTACTTTTGATGTTATGTATATATGGTATATGGCCTGTATAGGCTAGTGTTAAGATGATATGTTTTAAGTTGTGATTTTAGCCATGAGAGTTGGCTTGTAAATGATGTACATGCTGGTGTGTTTTTGGCTATCTAAGTTGGCTTAATTTGTGAATTTGGTAAGTGATATGTGATGTATATATGGCCTTGTGTTTTGGCATGTTTGGTATGGTTGTTGTGATAGCTAAGTGGTTAATTGTTTTGATTAATTACCAATGATATATCATGGTTGATTTGGTATGATATAGGGATGATGAATTGGTATATTTTGTGGCATGAATTAGTTGATAAAATGATGAGAAAAATGCATACGGAAGATAGATGAAATTGTTGGTAATGACATATATGAATTGGTATGTTTTGGTTGCCTATAAATGTGTTGAAATGGTATTATTTTGGTTGTCTAGGTGAGCATGAGAAAGGGTGGCAAATTGGCCTTGCAAGTGGCCTATTCTTGTCCACACGGGCAGAGACACGAGCGTGTGTCGTAGCCGTGTGTGACACACGGTCATGATATACGGCCGTGTGTCCCCTGGTGTTGGAATTAAATTGAAGTTAGTATACTCCACACGGCCTCACACACGGGCGTGTGACCGGCCGTGTGGCACAAGTCAGTATACCCCCTAAATGGAACACGGCGTAACACACGGGCATGTGACTTGGCCATGTTGCATAAGTCAGTATACCCTATAGGATTTGTATGGCCTAGCACATGGTCTGGCACACGGGCGTGTGTGGCCATTTCGAAAAGCACACGGGCTAGACACACGAGCATGTGGTCAGTCGTCTGACCCAAGTCAGTATGTATGCTTTGTTTTCACACGGCCTGGACACGAGCGTGTTTAGAGCCATGTGAGGCACAAGGCTTGTTCACACGGGCGTGTGACCCTTGTATGTTTAAAAAATTTCTAAGTTTTCAAGAATTTTCGTATGTTATCGGTTTAGCCCCGAACCATTTCTAAATAAGGCCTAGTAGGCCCTTATAAGGGACAACGTGTCTATGATTGAATGGTGTTTGAGAATGGATGCATAAATTTATGTATGTTGTGATTTGATAGGTAATGCCTCATAACCCTATTCCGACGATGAATACGGGTTAGGGGTGTTACATTATTTTGGCGGGTTTAACATCGAAGTACAATACTATGCTCACACTCACGTCATTTTCATCTGAACCACTTTCGATGCAAAGACTCGTTGATGTGTTGTTGGAGTATGAAAGTCGTTTGACTCGTATGGTGCAGAAGGTGACGATTCATGCTCATTTGGTGGAGACCGCTCTGGTGCCGACAATGGTGGAACCCGTGCCTGGTGGTCGCCCTCCCACTAGTGGCCGTAGGAAGGGTTTTTGCTCTCGTATTCAGTGCCAGATCTATGGTTGATTTGGGCAGTTGGCTAAACGCTGCTTTTACCGGTTCAATCGGGACTATGACGGGCTCGCTCCAACAACGATGGCTCGAGCTCAAGTTTTTGGTGATGAACGGGGCTCGAATGGGGGACTTGGTTTGAATACGGCAAGTCACCATGGGAGTTCTGGTGTTTTCTCTTTTCCTTCGGTGGTTCTTGACCAATTTAGGCCTTATTTGACGACGGCGTTGCTGGTTTTTGGTCACAGTTACGAGTGGGAAGGTTTCTCTCTTAATGCGGCTGTTCCACAAATGCCACGCCCTAGGGTTTCCTATAATCATGTTGTTGTTTTAGGTATTAGTATTGTAACATCCCTAACCCGTATCCGTCACTGAAATAGGGTTACAGAGAATTATCAAAACATTCAGAAACAGTTACAGATAATTCATGCAAGTTACTATTCAGATTCTGAAATCATTCGTAACGTCACTTAAATGGACCCTCGAGGCCCAATACGAGATTTAGAATTGAGTCGGGACTTAATCGGAACCTCTAAGAAATTTTCACAAAATTCCAAAAATTTTCCAAGTTACAGGGCTCAAATGCCTATGTGGTCCAAGGGACACGCCCGTGTGACCCTAAGACACACCCGTGCTGTAGGCCTTGCTCGACCCTGTGTTACTCTCTAACTTGTGCACATGGCCATGCCACATGCCCATGTGCTAGGCCGTGTGGTTAATTTAATTCTTTCAAAATTAGGTGCAGGTTTCACACGGCCAAGACACACGCCCGTGTTTTAGGTCGTGTAGCTCACACGGCGGAGACACACGCCCGTGTCTCTACCCGTGTGCTCAATTATGAGCATTCTGTTTCTCAAAATTAAGGTGCAGGGGACACACGGCCTAACTAAATGCCCATGTACTCGGCCATGTGTCACACACGGTCTAGACACACGCTCGTGTGTCTGCCTGTGTGGACAAAACAAAGCCATTCCTAGCTTCATTTCTCACCCAAAATCATAGCAAAATCCTGCACCAAACTTACATCCAAATACCAACCTTTCCAAGCATTGAATTCAAGCAATTTGTAACATCTAACATGATATATTGTTACATGCATTCATGCTTTTAATCATACCTTTTACAAGCATACTCATTTGACCTTTCTCAATCAATCAATAATAAACACTTATGTTATCTCTATAAGATAAAGTTAAATATATATATATACATGTACCAAAACAGAATCATCAGTAGGCATTCCAATGGCTAGATTACAATAATCATTTACATTTACATGTCAATATGGCCAATATAACCTATACATGCCATTATAACAATAATTGATTTACCATATGTACCGATATAGGCCGATGGATAGTGTGAGTGATCTCCACCGAGCTTCCAATCCAACGAGCTTTCGATTTACTATAAAATAGGGAAATAAAACTAAGTAAGCATTGCATGCTTAGTAAGTTCGTATAACATGGTACTTAACTTACCATTCAATCTATCTTAAGATAAACATGTAAGGCACATTCAATCAATTTGATATCAAGCCCTACACACACCCTTATTGCCCTTGTTAGTCATATATTCCATATAAACATCAAGAAAAATATGTATGAGCCCAACAATATTCAAATTCTCATACACACATGTTTTTCCATAACATGTATTCACATAACATATATACAAACTAACTCCATGTATTTCAGATTTAATTCATATTAATTCATCTCGAGTTCTGATACCATGTCAAGACTTTACTCAATCATCAATTGCAATATTGATAACCACTCGGGTAATACACTCAAGGTGTACAATTCTATTCTCATAGATGAATGTATTCATCAAACCATTTCATGTTCATATATAAACATCTCATACTTCCATATTTCATTTCATGTAAAATCTTTATTTCATATTTCCACATATCATGTCTCATTCTATAATCATTTATCAAAAATCCATATTTGCTCATGTCAGAACTTTGCCTGTTGAATTTATTTGAATTATTGATTGATACTCATGTAGTACACTTAAAGTGTACAAAATCATAATCCGTCAATTCATATCCAGTAGTACCTTTTAGGTACACTCTCGAGGCACATATTATACAGTAGAATTACCAGTCCAGGCTAAATTCTATCTGTAAGACATATACTCTAAGGGCTTTGTCGAATTACCAGTCCAGACTAAATCCTTTATATGACAAAGAATTCCCTATAGAGTCCGATCTGGATTACTAGTCCAGGCTAAATCCAGTCAATTAGAATTACATGTCCAGGCTAAATCCTAAATGAAACATATGCTCGAAAGGCTCACTTAGGATTACCTGTCCGGGCTAAATCCTTTCCATAATGAGATCAATGGATTACTCGTCTGAGCTAAATCCTTTTTGCAACACATGCAGGACCTCATTTCATACAGGAAATCACTACTATCCATCGATATTCATTATTCAACTGGGACTTACCATTTATAGGATATTATCATTTATTGGGCTTTATTGAACATCTTTAATTTCATAATATATATGATTTTTATATCATCACATACATATATACCATCACATTCATACAATTTAATTCAAGTATAATAACATACATAGTTAAGTTACACGCACTTACCTTGACAAGTGTTCGTGTACATATAATCTACTAATCTGACATTTTCCTCTTTTCCTCGTCCTAACTCCAAATTTGGTCTATCTGGATCTATATGATTAAATTTAACATCAATTTATTACAATTCATATTCAAGTGGACTCAATTTTCATCCTAGGCAAAATTACCATTTTGCCCCTAACTTTTCCATAAATTCCCATTTCGTCGCTAGGCTCGAAAAATGAAATTTGTGCTATTTACTCCCTGTTCCAAGCCTAACCAAAATTCAATCATAAAATTTACAGCACATGTTTTCTATAAAAATTCAAAATTTTTCATCAAATTTTACAACTTTACATTTTAGACCCTAAATCATGTTTTCATCAAAAATCACTTTGTAAAAGTTGTTTATCTATCAACAACCTTTCATTTTCTACCACAATTTTCCAATTTTCAGCATATACATCCGTGACCCATTTTCCATACTTTGATAAATTCTCAAATTAATCCCCCAAATAGATAGATTAAGCTGTCCCAGTTTCAAAAATATCAAAATTACTAAAAATGGGACAAGGAAACTTACCCAATTTGGCCATGAAAGTTTATTTTCTCTCTCCTAAGGTTTCCATGTATTTTTGGGGAAGAAGATGATATTTCTTTTTATCATCTTTTAATTAATTAAAATATTTCACTTTCTAATTTAGTCCTTGCCCTTTTTCTAAATTTTCAGGGATGAATCATCCAAAAATATCTACTAACTTTTTATTAATGGTCTAATTACCATATAAGGACCTCAAGTTTTGAATTCCATATCTATTTAATCCTTATAGCTACTAGAATTCAACTTTTGCATTTTATGCGATTTAGTCCTTCTCGTAATTAAGCACATAATCGATAAATTTTTCTTTTCAAAATTTTCACATGACATTTCTTTCATATTATGGACCATATAATAAAATAAAAATAAATTTTATTTACGGCTCGGATTTGTGGTCCCAAAACCACTATTCTGATTTCACCGAAATTGGGCTGTTACAAGTACGGGCCCAAATTTTGGGTCATTTGGCAGCCTTTTAGGCCAAATGGGGCATGACACAATTTTGGGCCATGCAATGGCACTCCCAGACCGACTGCACCACGCCTGCATTTTGGGCAATCTGAAACAGACCAGCGTTTTGAGCCGTCCAATGGCCTTGCTGGGCAAACTGGTACAGGCCAAAATTTTGGGCCAGCTGGGCCAACTGTAAATTGTGTTACTTTTGATGGCTCGTCTGGTCATGGACAAGGTCTTGGGCCCACCAATGGTGGTAGTAATGGGCCAAATAATGGGTCCAGGTTACCATGGTTAATAAAGCCGAAGGTGCGTGTCTTTTCAGGGTCGGTTCCTGGTGTTTTTGATTCCTCGCCATGTACTAGGTTGCCCCAAATTCCTAATTTTCATGCATCTGATTTCTCGAACACTAGGAGGCCTAATGTTAATACGACCCAATATGGGTCTAATTTTGATAATAGTGACTATTACATTCCTATGCTTATAGGGACTTCGTACTGGTATCCTGATTTAGGAGCTACACATCATGTTTGCAAGGAGGCTTCCGCTTTGAATGAGTCCATGCCATACTCAGGTACATCTCTTCTTTTAATGGGCGATGGGACTCCTGCAAAAATTTCGTGTGTTAGAGTTTCTGTCTTGCCTACGAGAAATAAATTGCTACATCTGTCTAATGTGTTGTGTGTGCCGAATATACAGAAGAATTTGTTGTATGTTTCTTAGTTTGCTAAAGAAAATAATGTAAATTTTGAATTTCATCTAACTTACTGTGTTATTAAGGACATCCAGACTCAGGAAATTTTTCTGCGGGGCCATACTCGTGATGGAATCTATCATTTTTCTCCTGTCACTACTGTTCCAACAACTACGATTCCTTCTGTTCACAACACTGGGCTTCAGTCTCGCTCTGACAATTATGATGTTTTCACGTTATGGCACCGCCTGCTTGGTCATCCCTCTGCTACTGTTGTTAAATCCATTTTAGATAAATGTCAAATTGTTTCAAATAAAACTTCTTTTGATAATATGTGTGTTGCTTGCAAAAAGGGTAAATTTCATAAATTGCCTTTTTCAAAATCTACTACTGAATATACTGATCCGTTTTCCTTGGTTGTCTCTAATTGATGGGGATTTGTGTCTGTTGTTTGTGGGAATAATTGGTACTATGTTTCGTTTGTTGACATGTGTAGTCGCTTTACTTGGATATATCTCGTTCGTCGTAAATCTCAGGCTATTGGCTACTCTGTTCAGTTTTCGAATATGGTTAAAACTCAGTTTGGAAAAGATATTAAAAAATTTCATAGTGATTGGGGTGGTGAGTTTTGTGCTTTCACGACGGTTCTAGGGCACATGGGATCATTCATAGGCTCTCGTGCCCGCATACGTTCTAACAGAATGGCGTTGCCAAAAGGAAACACATACACATTGTTGAGATGGGCCATACTCTTTTGGAATGTAACACCCCTTACCCGATTCCGTCGCCGGAACAGGGTACGAGGCATTACCTGACATTATCCACACAATTCTACAAAATTTAATATGTAAAATCCGTATAAACTTAAGATTTTTCCATACATAATCATCACATTCTCATTCGACCAATTCAAGCATTAACATAAACATATAACTTGATTAATATTGAACATTATCAATACCCATAAGCAAAATAAACCATCAAAATTTTGTTTTTTAAAGGCCATTATTTTAGCCCATTTCATTTCTACAAGTAACAAAACAATTAAGCCTTCTATACATGCCATAATTCCCAAAATATTGTTTTCAAAATACCAAAAGAAGGCTGATAGTGTGGATGGATCTCCGACGATCACCGAATCCCGAGCTAGCTTGATGACACTATAGGACAAGGAAAAGAAAAGAGAGTAAGCATATAGCTTAGTAAGTAAGTATGTAAATAATAAATAATGGATTTAACATGTTTACAAAATAACACAATCATATCTACATTCAAAGTCACTATTTATTCAAGTTCGGAGCAAGCTGTCTATTCGAGTTGCAGTCACTAAATTATTTTTATCTAAAGCTACCAAACTCCAAATTAAGATCCGTAATTTTCCCTGAAACTAGACTCACATATATTGTTACCATAAAATTTTCAGAATTTTTGGTTTAGCCAATTAGTACAGTTTATTCTTCAAAGTTTCCCCTGTTCTGCTGTCTGACAATTCCGACCATTCTTCACTAAAATTTAATTACCTTTTTTTACAGAATTAAAATGATGTTACAGTTTGTTTCTTCCAAAACTAGAATCATTAATAAATCTAGCCATATAAATTATGTTCCAAAATTATTTTTGTACAATTTTCAATGATTTTTCCAAGTCAGAACAGGGGATCTCGAAATCACTCTGAACCAGTCTCACAAAAATCTAAATGTCTAAAAATACAGAATTTCTTTGCTTTCTCTATTTCTTTCATATGAAAATAGACTCAATAAGCTTTAAATTCATATCTCACTCAACTACTAATTCCATTTATACTATTTTTGGTGATTTTTCAAAGTTACTCTACTGCTTCTGTCCAAAATTGTTTTATTTTTAAATTTACTCTTTCATAATTTCACTTACTCCATTTCCTCTTACCGAAAGTTTGCTCAAATATCGAGCATATTGTTCATAAATTTTCACACTTATACCTGTACTTATCCATCACTTAGTCATATTCAATTACACTTAGTCGTTACATAGTCACATGTATTTTCACTTAGTCAATTTCCCGTTGAACTCATCAGAATAATAACTGATAAACGGTGGCCTGCACATAGTACCACCCTTGTAGCCGAAGCTATCTGGTGCACATAGTAGCCTACACTTAGTACTACACTTGTGACCAAAACCATCACTTACACATACTGGCCTGCACTTAGTACCACACATGTGATCGAAACTATCGGGTACGCATAGTAGCCTACACTTAGTACTACACATGCGACCTATCCGTCTGGTAGACGTAGTAGCCTGCACTTAGTACTACACACATGACCTAAAACCATACTTTAGCTCTCTTGTACACATAGTGGCCTATACTTAGTACCACACATGTGACCTAGCTACCTCATTCGTATCTTTTCTATTCCGAAGGTTCAACCGAGAATTCTCACTTTTCAACATTTTTCCAATTCATCCATAATCAATCACAATTCATAATTTTCATCAAGTAATTACTCCATATTCAACTATATCTCATATAATATAACCAAAATATTAAAACATAAATAAAAATAGTGCATTATTTACATACAAGCTTACCTCGGTACAAAATATGGCAAATTTGCAATTTAGTCCACAACCTTTTCTTTTCCCTAATCAAGGTCAATTCCTCATCTTTCTTGATCTATGACAACACATTTAACTCATTTAATACTCATATTATTCAATTTAGTCCAAAAATCACACTATGACAAAATTACAATTTTGCCCCTAAAGTTTCACATATTTACAATTTTGCCCCAATACTCGAAAATTAAACTTCAGCCCCTATTCTTATGTTTTATAACATTCTGATCATTTTTCCCTTCTATGGCAACATCAAATTCTCACTCTAACATGTACTTATGAACATTAGGTATTTTTACCGATTATGTCGTTTTACTCGTTTTCACGTAAAATTGCTTAGCAAAAGTTGGTTAACATAATTTCAGCCTTCATATTCTATCATAAAACATCAAAATAAACACATTTCACATATGGGTATTTTTCCAAATATGAATCCTAAGTTAAATTATTGCTAGAATAAGCTAAACCAAGTTACTAGGATTCCAAAAACGTAAAGAACATGAAAAACGGGGCTTGGATTGACTTACTATGGAGCTTGGAAGCTTGGAAACCCTAGCTATGGAGTCCCCCCTTGAAGTTTCAGCCTAAGGAAGACGATGAGCATATTTTGCCATCTTTTTCCCTTTTAATTTCTTTTTATTACCAAATGACTAAATTACCCTTCATTAAAAACTTTGGTTCTTTCTACCTATATTTATCCATTTTTGTCCATGAAAGCCTAATGGTATAATTACCATTTAAGGACCTCTACTTTAATTATGCTCTTCAATTAAATCCTTTAGTATCTAGAACTCTCATTTATCAACTTTTACAATTAAACCCTAATAAGCAAATTAGACATGAATTTCATAAAATTTTCTATCAATACTCTAACACATACATCTAATCAATTAGTAAATCATAAAAATTAATCAAAATAAACTTTTCTATCTCAAATTCATGGTTTCGCAACCATTGTTCCGTTTAGGCCCTATTTCGGGATGTTACACTTTTGGCTTAAGTGAATTTACCTATGGAATTTTGGGGTTCTGCTTTCTGCTGTGCTGTTCATCTAATAAATAGACTACCTACGTAGGTTTTGAAAGGTCAGTCTCCTTATAAAGTTCTTCATGGGCAGGACCCAACATATGATCAGTTGCAAGTGTTTGGGTGTTGTTGTTTTCCGTATCTACGTCCACTTAATAATCATAAATGAGAATTCTGTTCTCAGCCGTGCATGTTTTTAGGGTATAGTTCTCAATTTAAAGGGTATTATTGTCTTACACCAGCTGGTAAAGTGGTTGTCTCTCGTCATGTTGTGTTTGATGAACGTCGTTTTCTATTTCCTACGCCTAATGTGGCTTCTTCTCATTCTGATGGGTGTGTCTCCACTTATATTCCTTGTAACATCCCAAAA
Organism: Gossypium sturtianum; assembly: GCA_025698515.1. Lineage (NCBI taxonomy): Eukaryota > Viridiplantae > Streptophyta > Magnoliopsida > Malvales > Malvaceae > Gossypium > Gossypium sturtianum. The sequence continues at coordinate 113,176,032 of CM046955.1, forward strand.
ACGGGGTTATTTGAAATTTCATTATTTTCTTATGTATGAACTACTGGGATATTACTTATGGAATAAGAGAGTTTAAATTAAGGCCTTGAGTTGTCTCATTTTGGTAGAAAATTTTAGTTCTTAACTTTTAAAAAGAAGGGAGCCTTGGTAAGTGGTGTTATAAGAATAAATGTGGGTATTTTTAACACAAAATAGGCCTTGGATAAGTGGCAAAAAGAAGCCCACTTAAGAGCTACATGTGACGCCACCAAGGAGCAAGGGAGAGCTTGTGTTCGAGTCACGGAAATCCCCTTTTGTTTTTGTTTTATTTGGACGGCACAAGGAGAGTTTTTCTCCCTTCAAACTCTTTTTTAGGTGTAATTATCAAAGGATAATTTAAGCATTTTAATTAGTTTTAATTTGCTTAAACCTTTTTGATAATATAAGAGATATGATAATTGCATCAAGGATATTTTTTATTTTAAAGGGATTATTAGGTGGCTAATTCAAAATTTTTGAATTAAGTTAAATGGGTGGCTTGGAGCAAAAATAGGTGATAGAAAGTGGGGCTCCTTGGTAAAGAGGAGTTGGCTAGGGGTTGGACTCCTTGTTGCCAAGGTTGGACGGCAAGCTTGAAAGGGGGGGGGCCGAATCCTATATAAAGCACATACCTAGCACCCTATTTTCGTTTTGCTCAACCTTACACAAAGCCGAATGCCTTGGTGACTTACTTCATAAAATTTCGGCAAGCCTACATCCCATCTTTTACTATTCTCTTTCAAGTTCTCTCAAGCCGAAAATCCTATTAACATTCACTCTCCCATTCTTCTGATCTTTAGCCGAAACTCTACCTCCTCTTCCCTACTTCCTCTTTGGCATTGAGGCTTTTGGATTCCTCTCGATTGTGAAGGTGAGTTTGGCCGAATACTTATGGTTTCTCTTCTCTATATCCTGTCGATTTCTATAAAGGGAAGTGCCGATTTCGGCAATGGTTATAAGGCCTTTAAATAAGTGGTAACCGATTTCCTCTAGGTGCTCAGGAACGTAAAGCAGTCAACTCAAAGCCGATCTCTAGAATTCGATCTCTGGGTAAGTATAGGTAAGGCTTATATTGGTGTTTAAAAGCCGAAGGCTGTGGTTATTAGTGTTATTAATTAACCAAGGTTGTAAACCAGATTCGCAAATCGGACGCTAAGGCTAGTACTCGAAGCGATTGGGTAAGGATCGGGTACAAAGTATGACCCCTTTAAATTGTTTGGTTTGGCCGAATGGGCCATATCACTAACCTTGAGAGTTGGCCGAATATAGGGGCAAAGACTTGAGTGTGGCCGACTTCTCTTCTCGGATTTAGACTCCTTGTTGGTGACGGTGTGTACATACACACCATTTAACTTGTTAATTATGCTAAGTAATGTGATTGCTAGCTTGATGTATGTAGCAATGGCTTGAATACCATAACGGTATATGGGGTAATCTGGTAAGTACTGTGCATATGATTGCTATTTTATGCTTTTGGGAAGCATGTTGTGATAATACATATGATAAATCTATATGTGACTGATGACTATGTGGGTTGATTGAGTGGAGGGGGGTGTATTCGTCTTCGACGAGCACCGGTGCTTTGGTAGCACATCGTGACTATACGTCACCAGAGGTTTGGTACCTCCAGAGGTTTGGTACCTCATAGCGACTTGTCCCCGTGTAGTTAACACCACCGTGGGTTGGCCCCACTTGAGATATGGGATAAATGCGCGGTGATTTGGTATCACACGATGGGTTGGCCCCATCACCCGATTTGTGTCTACGGACACCGGTGCTTTGGTAGCACATCGTGACTATATGTCACCAAAGTGGTTTGGCACCACCGGTGTTTTGGTAACACATCGTGATCGCGGTCACCAAAGTGGTTTGGTACCACGTGGGGTAGACAAAGGTGTTTGGTTGGCTAGGTTGGGTACTCGATACTTTGCTTAATTGAGTGTTATATGTGGTGTATGAAATGTTGTATTAACCGGGGGAAGGGTTACATACTGAGTCTTGGTGACTCACCTTCTCCTTTAATATTTTTCAGGTGACTCGTAGATGGCGGTTGAGGAGCCGGTGGGACTCGGAGGCGCCATGCAAAGGATTTTAATTTACGAACTTTAAAGTTGTTTAATTTTTATTTTGGGTTGTAATAAGGCCTCCATAAACTATAGTTGCGGTTTTTTTTTATATGTTGGATGTCGACTTAAACTATATCATTAAATTAAATTAAATCACATGTTTTCTTTTGGTAAACACGAAAAAGTTTAATCGTGCCATCGGGTACACTTGAAATCGATAAAATAATTGGGCTTAATTAAAATCCCAAATTGGATCTAAGGTTAGCTTAACAAGACAACCAAACGAGGAGGTTTCAATAGAAAATTAAATGTTTTTCGAAAAAAGCGATCACAAGGTTTTACCTCGTAAATAACTCAGATTTGGTCGTAGTGTTTGGGCCGGGTTTGGGTTGTTACTGAGGTTGGTATCGAGCCAGGTTCAAAGCTCGGTTTGTGGGGCCCAAGGCCCAAAAATGTTTTTGGTAGGCCTTATGGTATGATTTCGGGTTTTTAAAGCATGGCCCGAGTCTCCCAAGACCGATCCGCCTGTAAGTACATCTAAACCTTTGTGTGAAATATATTCTGTAGAAGGGTAGGAAGCATGGAACGAGGTAGACTTATAGGACTTGGACCCTAGGGTTAGATTACTCAAACACAACGAAGCATAAGACTTAAAGAACTAAACCAACCTATGACTTAGTCAATGAGGTAGGGTGTGGTAACCCCATGACGCATGTCTAGGATTGGATCCGGAAGAGCTTGGTATTTAAGCGGTCCTCGTGACTCACCTCCTCTTCGCAGTATCCTGCAGTGCGTAGCCGGTTCACCCTAACTCGTAAGGCTCGGTGGTGTGGTAACCTCTGCGTGCGCATGTCTAGAAAGGTTCGGTGAGAGCTTGGTATTTAAGCGGTCCGCGTGACCCACCTCCTCTTCACTTGAATTCTGCACTGGTGCGTAGCTTTGGTTCACCACGACCGGGAGGGCTCGGTCATAGGCTAAACACAATGATTAAAACCCGAAAAAAAAGGGAATCAGCCATATTTTCGAAAAAGAAGGGAATAATAAGCCCTAATGTTTTAAAAACGTATCCAATAACCCTCTTAAACCCTAGAACACTAGGTATACCATGTTTTCTCGGAAAACTTGACTTGTGAAAAATTACCGAAATACCCCTAGGAGTAAAATTACCAAAATGCCCCTGACCCCTAAAATATTGATTCAATGATTTTGCCTAAAAATTTCAACTATTTTATAAAACATTCAATAATTAGCTTTGGAAATCATCAGTAAAATATCTTGGCCCTGGAAAAGTACGAAAATACCCTCAGTAGGAAAAAGAGCGAAAATACCCTCAGGTTAGAAATGGGCAGAAATGTCCGATGAGTGAATAGGTATGGAAAGTATTAAGGAATGGATGCATGGACTTCTTTGTGTGAACTAGGATAGGAAACTGAAACATTGGTTGCTCGAAAGAATCTCTGATTAAACCTCATCCATAAAACTTCTTCGCGAGTAATAAAGTGAAACAAATGCTAACGCATAAAATTTTTCTTAATCGATTAAAAGCGCGGTAGATAGAATGAGTTCTAGAGGACGTGGGACGCCGTGGACGTGGTAGGGGTAGGATGACGGTGTCCGAACGTCAGTCGGGACAAGGCTCAGAAAATGAGGTACCACCGCCACCACCACCTCCTACTTTTAGAGTCGAGAGCCGGAGCGGGCCGGTGGCGAATCGGTATCGCAAGTCGTGTTGCGAGTCTTAGAGATGGTGGGTGGGGCTGGTGGAAATGTTGGAGCTCGGAAATCTGTCCCAGGCGACTCGATCTAACTGAGCGGAGGTATTCCGAGGTGTGTCGAGTGGCACCAGGCGGTGGAATCATCGCTAGAGTCAAGCGAGAGGATCATGGATGACCTTGACTCGATCGAAGAAGAGAAGGCGAAAGAGGCGGTGTCGCTTCTAAAGGATGAAGCGTATCGGTGGTGGCTTACGGTTCGAGATGGGGCTACACCGATGATTTGACTTGGGAGTATTTGAACCGCCTATCGAGAGAAAAAGTATGTGGGCACTAGCTACACCGACGCCAGCAGAGAAAGGCTTTTTCGGGATTAGTTCAAGGAACTAAGTCCGTGTCGGAATATGAGGCGGAATTTTTAAGGCTAAGTAGGTATGCGAGAGGCATAGTGGCTAATGAACATGAGCGCTGTGTCCGCTTTGAGGATGGACTCGAGATGATTTAAGGTTCTTTGATTGCCCCACAAAGAGTTCGTGAGTTCTCATCCCTAGTGGAGAAGGCTAAGGTAGCCGAGGGAATCAAGGAGGCATGAGGAGGCGTAATTATAGTAAGAACAATCGTAAGAGAAGTTTTGGGTCAATTTGGATCAAGCGGTAGTACTCGAGAAAAGGCTAGGCCAAGTGGGCCCAATCAGCAGCGCAAAGCCCACAACCGCTAATCGAGGCCGACTCGGTGCAATCGTGGGAAGACCCATTGGGGAGGTTGTTGGGCCGGTGATAAAGGATGCTTTGAGTGTGGGTCTTTGGAGCATCGCGTACGAGATTGTCCCCAAAAGCTAGCTAAGAAGCGACGGAAAGGGCGTAACCGTGCACAAGATAGAAATGTAGGACCACAGAGGGTCATGGTAATGGTAGAGGAAACAACGGTCCCAACCGAGGTCGTGGAACTCAAGGCAGAGGTTCAGGCAACACAGAGGCTAGGCAGCCTGGCTTAGTCTATGCAGCAAGGTGTCGCGAAGAAGGTGACGCACCGGATGTCATAACCGGTACGTTTTTAATTTTTGGTTTTCCTTATGTTGCATTGATTGATGTGGGCTCGACACACTCGTACATTGCTAGTAATGTGGTAGGAACTATGGACCTAGACTCTGAAACTGCTTCTAGGGAGATGACTGTAGTTAGCCCCTTAGGTCACTCCGTAGTCGTAGATAAACTCTATAGAGGCGTACCCCTAGAACTTCAAGGGGTAGTGTTTGTAGCCGATCTAATGGAACTACCATTTGGAGAGTTCGATTTGATCCTTGGCATGGATTGGTTGGTTAAGTACCAAGCAAGGTTGAATTCTTGTGACCAAGCGCATGGTTCTTAAGGCGGCGGAAGGTGATGAAGTGGTTATGATAGGAGATAGGAGGAATTATCTATCCAACGTAGTGACCGCCTTAAAGGCTGAAAAGATGGTCAAGAAGGGTTGTGAGGCGTATTTGGTTCAAATCTATGCTTTGGAAGCTAAGGAGTTGGAAGTTGAAAAGGTCCGAACGGTTGGGGAATTTCTTTGATGTGTTCCCCGGAAGAACTTAGGGTTTGCCTCCGGATCGGGAAGTCGAATCGGTATAGACTTGCTACCTGGAACGGCACTGTGTCCATAGCACCATACCGAATGGCACCAAAGGAATTGGTGGAGCTAAAGGCTCAAATTCGGGAGCTCTTGGATAGGGGTTTATACGACCAAGTATATCTCGTGGGGGCGCTGTGTTGTTTGTCAAGAAGAAGGGCGGTTCTATGCGGATGTGCATCGACTACCGTCGATTAAATAAGTTGACGATCAGGAACAAGTATCCGTTGCCTCGGATTGACGACTTGTTCGATCAAGAAGAAGGGTGCCTCGGTGTTCTCGAAGATAGACCTTAGGTCGAGTTATCATCAACTTAAGGTAAAGGAGGTGATGTTCACAAAGCGGCATTTGAAACTCGGTATGGGCATTTTGAGTTCTTGGTAATGCCATTTGGGTTGACTAATGCGCGGCGGCATTCATGGACTTGATGAGCGAGTATTCCAAAGAAGACTTGGACCGATTCGTCGTGGTATTCATAGACGACATATTGGTTTATTCAAGGACAGAAGAGGAGCATGACAAGCATCTACAGATAGTTCTGCAAGTATTGAGGGAGAAGCAGTTGTATGCCAAATTCAGTAAGTGTGAATTTTGGCTGAAGGAGGTGGCTTTCTTAGGTCATGTAGTGTCAGCTGAAGGAATTAGAGTAGACCCCGCAAGATTGAGGCAATATTGGAGTGGAAACCACCTAGGACGGTGGCTGAAATACGAAGTTTTTCTGGGTTTAGCAGGATACTATCGGAGATTCGTGGAAGGATTCTCTCTAATAGCAGCGTAGTTGACTAAGTTGCTAAGGAAGGGTGTCCCATTTGTATGGACGGAAAAGCGACAAGAAAGCTTTGATAAGTTAAGGAAGATTTTGTGGAAGCTCGGTTTTTGGTACACCAAGCGGGAAAGTTATTCACAGTTTATTGTGATGCATCTCACACCGGCTTGGGATGTGTGTTGATGCAGGATGGGAAGGTAGTAGCCTATGCATCCCGTCAATTAAGATCGCATGAGGTTAACTACCCAACTCACGACTTAGAGAGTTAGCGGTCGTCTTCGCTCACGAAGATATGGAGACATTACCGTATGGAGAGAAGTCGATGGTCTACACGGATCACAAAAGCTTGAGGTATCTTCCGACTCGGAAGGATGCGAATACGAGACAGCGTCGATGGATTGAACTACTAAAGGACTACGATGTTCAATTGAATACCATCCGGGTAAGGCTAATGTAGTAGGCGACGCATTGAGCCGGAAGGTGGTGACGGACTTAAGAGCGATGTTCGCTCGGTTAAGTCTATATGACGATGGGAGTCTTTTGGCGAGAACTTCAAGTTAAGCCGAGCATGGATTGAGAGATTAAGGGAAAGCGGTTAGTGGATGAAGGCTTGAGTTCAAGAGGGTACAAGTTCAAGGCGGTGGTTTGGAAAGGTGCAGTCGACTAGTGAAGGAGCGCTTTGTTTTCAGGACGAGTCCGTATGCCAAAGGATCCAGATTTAAGCGAGAAAATTCTCCAAGATGCACATAGCAGCCCATACGCTATGCACCACTGGAGGAAGCAAAATGTATGGAGATTTGCGGAAAGCAGTTTTGGTGGCGGGGTTGAAGCGTGAGATAACGGAGTTGGTAGGAAAGTGTCTGACGTGTCAGCAGGTTAAGGCTGAACATCAGTCACCATCGGGACTACTTCAACCGATAAAGATCCCTCAATGGAAATGGGAGAGGATCACCATGGATTTTGTTAGTGGGCTACCCTTACGCCCACTAAGAAGGATGCGATTTGGGTAATTGTGGATCGCCTAACTAAGTCGACTCACTTCATGCCGGTGAGAATGGATTACTCTCTCCAGAAGCTAGCAAAGCTGTATGTGGGTGAAATAGTAAGGTTGCATGGCGTGCCAGTGTCGATTATCTCGGATAGGGATCCCAGATTCACGTCAAGGTTTTGGAAAGCGTTGCATCAAGCTTTGGGTACGGTTAGATTTGATGACGGCTTTCCATCCACAAATCGACGGACGATCGGAAAGGGTGATCTGATTTTAGAAGACATGTTAAGGGGCGTGTCTTGGATTTTAGCAGTAGTTGGGAGGAGTACCTACCATTAGCGGAATTCGCTTATAACAATAGTTATCAAGCGAGTATTCAAATGGCTCCATACGAGGCCCTATATGGACGAAAGTGCCGTACTCCTACATGTTGGACGGAGTTGGGAGAAGCGACAAGTTATGGGTCAGAAGCGTAAGCAGAGACGGAAGACAAAGTCAAGGTGATTCGGTCTCGTCTCAAGGAAGCATCGGATAGGCGAAGTCTTATGCCGATCTCAAACGCAAGGAAATGGAGTATCTTTGTGGGAGACAAGGTCTTTACGAAAGTGTCGCCTTGGAAAAAGGTGTTGAGATTTGGACGGAAAGGAAGTTAAGCCCAAGGTTTATTGGGCCATATCTTTTGTTGTGAAGCGAATAGGACCGGTGGCTTATCGGCTAGAGTTGCCGGTGAAGCGAGTCGATTCATGGCGTCTTTCACGTGTCAATCTTTGAGGCGGTATCGGTCGAGATCCTTCATGACGTTGTGCGAGCGTAAATCGAAGTGAATCCGATTTATCTTTTGAAGAGGAGCAGTTCGGATCTTAGACCGAGATGAGAAAGTTCTACGTAGGAAGTCGGTGCCCTTGGTGAAGGTCTTTGTGGCGGAACCATGGTATAGAGGAAGCTACGTGGGAACCCGAGGATGTAATGAGGCGACAATACCCCACCTTTTCTAGTTAAGGAATTTCGAGGACGAAATTTATTTTAAAGGGGTAGAAGCTGTAACATCCCAAAAGCGGGGTTATTTGAAATTTCATTATTTTCTTATGTATGAACTCTTTGGGATATTACTTATGGAATAAGAGAGTTTAAATTAAGGCCTTGAGTTGTCTCATTTTGGTAGAAAATTTTAGTTCTTAACTTTTAAAAAAGAAGGAGCCTTGGTAAGTGGTGTTATAAGAATAAATGTGGGTATTTTTAACACAAAATAGGCCTTGGATAAGTGGCAAAAGAAGCCCACTTAAGAGCTACATGTGACGCCACCAAGGAGCAAGGGAGAGCTTGTGTTAGAGTCACGGAAATCCCCTTTTGTTTTTGTTTTATTTGGACGGCACAAGGAGAGTTTTCTCCCTTCAAACTCTTTTTAGGTGTAATTATCAAAGGATAATTTAAGCATTTTAATTAGTTTTAATTTGCTTAAACCTTTTTGATAATATAAGAGATATGATAATTGCATCAAGGATATTTTTATTTTAAAGGGATTATTAGGTGGCTAATTCAAAATTTTTGAATTAAGTTAAATGGGTGGCTTGGAGCAAAAATAGGTGATGGCAGAAAGTGGGGCTCCTTGGTAAAGAGGAGTTGGCTAGGGGTTGGACTCCTTGTTGCCAAGGTTGAATGGCAAGCTTGAAAGGGGCCGAATCCTATATAAAGCACATACCTAGCACCCTATTTTCGTTTTGCTCAACCTTACACAAAGCCGAATGCCTTGGTGACTTACTTCATAAAATTTGGCAAGCCTACATCCCATCTTTTACTATTCTCTTTCAAGTTCTCTCAAGCCGAAAATCCTATTAACATTCACTCTCCCATTCTTACGATCTTTAGCCAGAAACTCTACCTCCTCTTCCCTACTTCCTCTTTGGCATTGAGGCTTTTGGATTCCTCTCGATTGTGAAGGTGAGTTTGGCCGAATACTTATGGTTTTCTCTTCTCTATATCACCGTCGATTTCTATAAAGGAAGTGCCGATTTCGGCAATGGTTATAAGGCCTTTAAATAAGTGGTAACCGATTTCCTCTAGGTGCTCAGAGGCGTAAAGCGATCAACTCAAAGCCGATCTCTAGAATTCGATCTCTGGGTAAGTATAGGTAAGGCTTATATTGGTGTTTAAAAGCCGAAGGCTGTGGTTATTAGTGTTATTAATTAACCAAGGTTGTAAACCAGATTCGCAAATCGGACGCTAAGGCTAGTACTCGAAGCGATTGGGTAAGGATTCGGGTACAAAGTATGACCCCTTTAAATTGTTTGGTTTGGCCGAATGGGCCATATCACTAACCTTGAGAGTTGGCCGAATATAGGGGCAAAGACTTGAGTGTGGCCGACTTCTCTTCTCGGATTTAGACTCCTTGTTGGTGACAGGTGTGTACATACACACCATTTAACTTGTTAATTATGCTAAGTAATGTGATTGCTAGCTTGATGTATGTAGCAATGGCTTGAATACCATAACGGTATATGGGGTAATCTGGTAAGTACCTGTGCATATGATTGCTATTTTATGCTTTTGGGAAGCATGTTTGTGATAATACATATGATAAATCTATATGTGATTGATGACTATGTGGGTTGATTGAGTGGAGGCGGTGTATTCGTCTTGGCGAGCACCGGTGCTTTGGTAGCTGCTCGTGACTATCGTCACGGAGGTTTGGTACCTCCGGAGGTTTGGTACCTCATAGCGACTTGTCCCCGTGGTTAACACCACCGTGGGTTGGCCCCACTTGAGATATGGGATCGTCGCGGTGATTTGGTATCACACACGATGGGTTGGCCCCATCACCCGATTTGTGTCTCGGACACGGTGCTTTGGTAGCACATCGTGACTATATGTCACCGGTGGTTTGGCACCACCAAAGTGTTTTGGTAACACATCGTGGATGCGGTCACCGGTGGTTTGGTACCACGTGGGGTAGACAAAGGTGTTTGGTTGGCTAGGTTGGGTACTCGATACTTTGCTTAATTGACTGTTATATGTGGTGTATGAAATGTTGTATTAACTAGGGAAGAAGGTTACATATCGAGTCTTGGTGACTCACCTTCTCCTTTAATATTTTTCAGGTGACTCGTAGATGGCGGTTGAGGGCCGGTGGGACTCGAGGCGGCCATGCAAAGGATTTTAATTTGAGAACTTTAAAGTTGTTTAATTTTTATTTTGGGTTGTAATAAGGCCTCCATAAACTATAGTTGCGGTTTTTTTATATGTTGGATGTCGACTTAAACTATATCATTAAATTAAATTAAATCACATGTTTTCTTTTGGTAAACACGAAAAAGTTTAATCGTGCCATCGGGTACACTTGAAATCGATAAAATAATTGGGCTTAATTAAAATCCCAAATTGGATCTAAGGTTAGCTTAACAAGACAACCAAAAGCGAGGAGGTTTCAATAGAAAATTAAATGTTTTTCGAAAAAGCGATCACAAGGTTTTACCTCGTAATAACTCAGATTTGGTCGTAGTGTTTGGGCCGGGTTTGGGTTGTTACATTCCTATTGTTCAGCCTCTCTCTGATGGGACCGCTAAGTCTTCACCTCTTTGATTTTTGTTTCGTAATGTTTTTGATAACACTGGTTCTCGTCTCGCTGTACCAATTAACTTACAGATTGAATTAGGTTCGATTGTGAGCAAAATAGTTTGTCCCTATCGTCTGCTAAATCTAGTCCTCCTGCTCCGACCACTATCACTCCGTCTGCTCCGTGTTTTACTCTGAATCTAGGTAATACTCATCCCATGGTTACTTGGTCGAAAGTAGGAGTTTTTAAACCCAAAACTTTCTCGGTTGAAGTTGGTGATTGTGAGCCACGCACAATTACTGAGGCATTTGCTAATAAGGAGTGGTAGTTGGCGGCACAGGCTGAGTATGATGCCTTGATAAAAAATTCCACTTTGGAACTTGTTCCCTTACCAACTGGTCAGAAGGCGATTGGATGTAAGTGGTTGTTCAAAGTAAAGAAAAATCCTGATGGTACTATAGCTCGTCGAAAGGCTCGTTTAGTGGCAAAAGGTTGCTCTCAGGTGCCCGGGTGTGATTTTAAAGAAACAATTAGTCTAGTGGTTAAACCTACTACTATTCAAACTATCTTGTCAATTGTTGTCTCCAAAAGCTGGTAGCTACGTCAGGTTGATGTCAACAATGCTTTTCTGAATGGTGATCTTACTAAAGAGGTGTACATGCACCAGCCAGTAGGGTGTGTTTAATATGGTCCGAATGGAGATCATTTGGTGTGTCGTCTGGCAAAAGCCTTATATGGTCTACGCCAAGGTCCAAGAGCGTGGTTTGATAAATTGAAACACTTTCTTGTTTCTGCAGGTTTTCTTTTGTCCAAATCTGATGCTTCTTTGTTTGTTCAAGTTACAAATAACTCAAGTATGCATGTGTTGGTTTATGTGGATGATATTATCGTTACTGGAAGTGCCTCCGACAGTATTGATGATTTTGTTCAACAGTTGCATAATGAGTTTTCTCTTAAGGACATGGGAGATCTACATTATTTTTTGGGCATTGAGGTTACTCGATCATCTGCTGGGTGTCTTCATCTTTACCAACATAAGTACATTTTGTATCTGCTTGACAGAAGCTCATTAGCTAATGATAAAAGTGTTCACACACCGATGATAAGTTATTCTATGTTGTCTAATGATGAGGGAGATTGTCTGGGTGATCCTAAGGAATATAGAAGTCTTGTCGGCGCCTTACAATATGTAGTACTTACTCGGCCTGACACTGCATATGCGGTAAATCGAATATGTCAATTCATGCATGCACCTACCAGTGTTCATTTAGTTGCGTTAAAATGAATCTTACGATACTTATATGGCACTATTGATTATGGATTAGTTTTTCGCCCGTCTGATAGACTATCTTTTATTGGCTATGTTGATGCTAACTGAGGTTTGGATTTTGATGATAGACGCTCGACAACTGGCTACTGTGTCTATTTTGGAAACACACCTATCTCTTGGTGTTCTAAAAAACAACAAGTAGTATCTCCCTCTACGGCTGAGGCTAAGTATAGGAGTGTAAACGGAAAAATATATAGGATTTTTCCTATGTAATTTATCACCTTTTTACTTAAATCCATTGTTAAAACTAAGTAATTTTTTAATAAATTAATGAAGTATGTGAAAATATGAAATTAGGACATATAAATTATTAAAATGTGATTTTATGCTTTATTATATAGTTTTCATGCAATAAATGACTTATTTTATATTAATTTAAATATATTATATTTTTTAAGACATAAAGTGGGCCATGCATGATTAAATTAAATAATAAAATATAAAATCATATTTAATAATTCATTTTAAAATATTTCATTAATAATTTGGGTTTTAATTAATTAATTAAATTGGATAAATTTTATTCTTTGGTCCTCTAACTTGTTGATTTATTCTGGACAGGTCTGATAGCTTTGCTGGATCACAAAACCGTCCAAATTGGAGACCAAGTCAACCCAATATTGGGCTACACATGGCTGTTCATTTAAATCATTTTTTAGTTTAATTACACAAGGTCCTTGCATTGTTGAAGAAATTATGGATTTGCCCGAAGATTTACGATTGACCGAGTCTTAGTCCTGAGTTGTGTGGCATCCAAAATTGCTTAAAAATCAAGCAAAAATCAAGTCAAAAGCCACTAAGCATGGCCGGCCACAATTTGAGGAGATTTGAAGAGGTTAACATCCATTATTTTTAGCAAACTACCCCCCTCTCCTCACCTATAAATAAGACCCTCTCATTCCCTCATTCATCATCCCTCAATCATCCCTCAAGCATCCCTCAATCATTCCTCATTCATTCTCATCTTTCAGCATTCTCACTTCTCTCCAAATTCTCTTAGCCTTTTCCATTCCCACGCCTAACATCATCTCTTCATAGAGATTTTAGCAATTAAGCCTCTTAAAGAACCCTTGGTCGGCCACCTTGGAGAGCCATCAGCAAAGGAGCGAAGCAAAGGAACGAATGAGCCTCGTCAGTCAGAGTCTTGGGTGACAGCCACTATGAATTGGGTTTAATCTTTCTTTTCTTTAATTTAATCTAAAGATGTTTGCTATGTGTTCTTTGTTCTTGTTTACAACAATGTTAGCTTAATTTTATTTAAGCTAGGATGATTGCTTTGATTAAATAATATTTATTTGATTCATGGTTATAATGTTTTTGCCTCAATCGATCATGTTTTCAATTAAAATTAAGTCTGTATTTCGTTCATACGTGATTGAAATGCACCTGAATTAGCTGAGTGATCTTGACCAGACGACGGCTAATGCACACATAATTGAAATGTGCATGCTCAATTTAGATCCTGACCCGATTAAATTGTAGGTTGCATAACGACTCTGACCAAGCTCTGTTATCTGCATAGTTTTTAGATTTGTGTGATTAAACTATTTCAAACCTAACACGTCCCTGTTACCTCACACGAATGCTAAGAAACCCATAGGAAATAAGGATCAGTAAAATGCGTATTTACTAAGTAAAGGATTCCGAAAGGACCTAATGTGGTTTCCAAACTCATGAAAGATCGAGTTGCCATGGAATGTTTTTTCGAATGCTATTAAGCATGTTGATAATAAATTGAGTTTAATTAAAGTAATTGTCCTAGTTTATTTATGTTATAATTGTTGAAAATTGTGTTTAATTTTACTAAAATCTATTTCATTCATATAGTTTGCATACTTAGGATAATTTGCATTAAGGATCATTGCATTTAGTTTAATATATTTTAATCACCTCTTCTCAATTATATTGTGTTTTTATTTACCAAATTGTTAATATAATTTTACAAATTAAGTGACTTAGTATAAATACAATCCCTGTGGAGACGATAACTCGATACTTACTTATTACTTGATAACGACTGTGTACACTTGTACAAACCTACGCGTTACAAGTTTTTGGTGCCGTTGTCGAGGATTGTCAATTGTTGCCATAGTCATTTATTTTGTGAAATTATTTATTTTCATTTTGATTCATTCCTAACATTACTAACTTATTCTTTTTAATTTTTTTTTATTTTCTTTTGAGGTTTTTATGAGCATAGATCGGATTATCAATTTACTCCCTGTAAACCCTAAAATTGAGCGAACTTTCAGACAATGAAGACGTGAACAAATAGCTCAAAGACAAGTCGAGATAGACCTTGGAAATCAGAATCAAGACCAAGGTAATGAAGTCGATCATGTACGAAATCCCATCCTTATTACAGATGATAGGGATCGATGGATCAGACAATATGCTGTGCCACTTTTCAGTGAGCTAAACCCAGGAATTAGAAGGCCAGATATTGAGGCAACCCAATTTGAATTGAAACTAGTGATGTTTCAAATGCTACAAATGGTGGGCCAATTTAGTGATATGCCCACGGAAGATCCACATCTCCACCTTTGATTGTTTATGGAGGTGAGTGATTCATTCAAGATAGCCGGTGTGACTGAAGACGCACTGAGGTTAAAGTTTTTTCCATACTCGTTGCGAGATCGAGCATGAGCATGGCTCAATTCATTGCCACCAAGTTCCATATCTACATGGCAAGAATTAGCAGAGAGATTTTTGGTTAAGTATTTCCCACCTAGCGAAAACGCTAAGTTGAGGAACGAGATCACAACTTTCCAAAAATTGGATGACGAGTCTTTGTATGAGGCTTGGGAGCGATTCAAGGAGTTACTTCGTAAGTGTCCTCGTCATGGGATTCGTCATTGTATCTAGTTGGAGACATTCTATAATGGTCTCAATGCATATACAAGATTGATGGTAGATGCTTCCGCGAATGGTGCAATTTTGTCTTAGTCTTATAATGAGGCTTATGAGATCATCGAGAGGATCTTGAGTAATAACTATCAATGGTCAACAAATCAAACAGCTTTAGGAAGACGTGTAGCCGTAGTTCATGAAGTTGACGCCCTCACTTCGTTATCAGCTCAGGTATCGTCTATTTCCTCTATATTAAAACAGTTTACCTCTAATAGTGCTAATAATTTTGCAACTCAGTTGTAACGCCCCAAAATTTATGTTAATGTATTGGTGTAATATTAACACAATGTCTGTCTGCTTCAGTGGTTAAGTGTTCTGGGAGTGTCTGAGAAGTCTTGGGTTCAAGCCTTGTCTTGGGAAAATTTTGGGTTTTAGGGAATAAAGCCTTACCTTTGGTTATTAGGCTTATAAGTATTTATTTGTAAGAACATGTTAGAATGGGCCTGCTGGTCTGATGGTTAAAAGATGTGTCAAGGTACTGAATGTCCCGTGTTCGAATCCCTGCGGGAGTATTATTTTTGCCTGTTTCTTCTAGAGAGTTTGTGTTGGACTAAAAATCTGAATAGTGGGGAGTGGGGTTGAGAGAATTTAGGAGTGAATCAGGGGATGTGGGGGAGTTATCCAAAATCTGATCATCTTCTTCTTTTTCGAAAAATATTCGGTTTTCTTTGAAGTTTTTGACGTTCTTTCCCCTTTCTTTGGCTGCCAAAATTTTATTTTCTCACACCCCTCTCTTTCTCGAATTCTTTTCCACACTGTCTTTTTGACGTTACACGTCTATTTACGATCGTAAGGTAAGTTTACTTCGCTTAAGCCTTAATGTTACTTTTGGGTTGATCTTGATAAAGGGAAATTGTGTGTTGTTTTTGGTAGGCGGAGAATGATTTCTGGTTGGGGTTTCCGTAGCAGAATAAGCAATCAAAGTTCTGGTTCGGCAACGGTAAGTTTCTTATGTGAAAAATATTATTCATAGGGCGCGTTCGATTAGAGACTATCTGAA
Source organism: Gossypium sturtianum (assembly GCA_025698515.1). NCBI lineage: Eukaryota > Viridiplantae > Streptophyta > Magnoliopsida > Malvales > Malvaceae > Gossypium > Gossypium sturtianum. The sequence goes on from CM046955.1 coordinate 113,191,983, forward strand.
TCTCGTATTTTCGTATTTGATTAAGGACTTTGGTTGGTCAATTATACGGTTCCAGAACGCTCGATGATCGTTTAGGCTTCAAACAGAATCAGGTGTGTACCGGGAAACACAGAAAACGAGAATCAGCAAAAGTCAAAAAATGATTCTTTCGATGCCACGATCGTGGTGGTAGGGTGTGTAAGGTCGTGTGAGCCACAACACGGCCGTGTGATCGACGAGCCAAGGCGTGCGCATGTGACACGGCCGTGTGATGGCTGGGCAATGCCGTGTGATCCACACGGCCAAGGCTAATTTGGGCTGAGTGGGTCACACGGGCGTGTGGGCCCCTGCGCGTGTGGAGTCCCAGGCTGGGCAGGTGTGATCCACACGGCCAAGGCCAATTTAGGTGAGTGGGCCACACGGGCTTGTGGGCTGCGCACGGCGAGCCACGGGCGTGTGAGCCCATTTTTACAAAACTTTGTAAGGTTACACGGGTCGCCCAAGTCATTGTGGACCCTCTTGTAGGGAGTCGATAAGCGTTATTTAGACCCATATTTATGTGATCGACTATATGATATACATCTTGAAGCTGAATGTGTGTTAGGTTATTTGCATGTTTGCATGTCATATTGGTATGTTGCATTGCATGCAGGTAGGGTTGATATTATTTGGAGGAAGTGTTACGAAAGGCTCTTAAGCTTCGATATCGCGGCTTCAGTGCATTATTCATTCATGTCTTTGCATTTGGTACAATATGGTGTGTAGGGATGGGTGGGTTGATTTTATCCCCACATGGTGTGTAAAAGTGACGGAGATGGTGTGTAGAGGCTGGTGGGTAGGATTTTGATATCTTGATCTGCATTCTCAGATCTGGTGGGCTAAGGCCCTTGTATATATTTGATTCTGCATATGATTGGGCTAAGGCCCTAATCTATATCTGATTTTGCATCTTAATGGGTTGAGGCCCGAACTGATTCTGTAATAGGCTTACGCTTTCTGCATCGTTATTTCGACTTACGATGAGGGTTTGATATATACGATGTCTGTGGGGATTACACACTAAGTTTGCGAAAACTCATCCTTTTTCTGTTTAATCTGTTCAGGTAATCCCCAGCATTAGACGAATCGGTGCAGCGGAGGACTCGACGGTGACTACTGTTTCTTCTTCACGATAGATTCACGATTTTTATACTTATTTATGGTTTTGATTACATCTGGGAAAAGTTTTATGTAATTATGGCCATTGTAGAATTTTGTTTAAATTGGGATTTGCAATGTTTTATGGTTTTTATTTCTAGAAGTAAGAATGCGCGGGTTTTCAAAAGAAATAAATGTTTTACCAAAACACCATGATTACGCAAACTATTTTTAAAAGCTTTCGCGAAGTATAGATGTTTTGGAAAACGGACAGCATTTTTGAAATGAATGACACTAATTGGAATTAACATAAAATAATGAAAAACACTTAAAAAGGAGAAATGGTTTGAGCGTGGCTATGGTTTCAAAAGCACAATCATGTGACATCGCCAGATTTGGCCATAACGTCTAGGCTGGGTTTGGGGTGTTACATCAACCACCAAGTCCGTTTGAAGTAGTTTCCTATGTGTACTGTGGGGAAGGTCATTCTTTTGAGAATTGTCCATCAAATCTCGAGTCAGTGTACTATGTGGGGAACCAATATCAAAATAGGAGTGGACAAGGACCCCAGTCCAACTTCTACAATCCTTCATGGCATAATAATCCTAACTTTTCTTGGAGCAACCAAGGAAATGGAATGAACAACAACTTATTGCAGCAAAGACCCAACCAATCTCAAGGGTTTAATCAGTAAGCTCCAAAACCACCTCAAGTTGTGGCATCAAATAGTTTGGAGAACTTGTTGAAAGCGTACATGGCAAAGAATGATGCTTTGATCCAAAGCCAAGCAGCAACACTGAAAAATTTGGAAAACCAAATGGGTCAGTTAGCTACGGAGCTACGTAATAGACCGTAAGGAACCTTGCCGAGTGATACTGAGAATCCAAGAAAATTGGGTAAAGAACATATCAAGGGAGTGGCATTGCGAAGTGGTAAAATTTTAGAACCCTAATTGATTGATGTCAAAGATAAGCCCGTTGAGAAGAATCAACCAGCTGTTGAAATTCCTACATCAAAGGAATCAGAATCTGCAAAGTCTGACAAGGTAAACCCTGACTTAGTGAATTCAGATATTTTAACATCTTCTTTGGATGCAGATTTACCTACTCAGAAAAGTTGTCCGGTTCAACCGAAATTTCCATCACCTCCATATCTGCAAAGATTACAGCAACACAAGCATAAATAGGAGGTGCAATTCAAGTAGTTTTTGGATGTTCTGAAGCAGTTACACATCAATATTCCGTTGGTGGAGGATTTAGAACAAATGCCAAATTATGTGAAGTTTATGAAGGATATACTGTACAAGAAGAAACGACTGAGTGAGTATGAGACTGTTGCCTTGACAAATGAGTGCAGTGCATTCTTCCAGAACAAACTGCCACTGAAATTGAAAGACCCAGGTAGCTTTACTATACCTTGTAACATTGGTGAATCTTACTATGTTAAAGCTTTGTGTGACTTAGGAGCGAGTATCAACTTGATTCCTAAGTCTATTTTCAAGATGTTAGGGATATGTGAAGTAAGACCTACAACTGTGACGCTTCAACTAGTGGATTGATCTTTAGCATATCCCGAAGGAAAGATCGAGGATGTTTTGGTAAGAGTCGATAAATTTATTTTTCCTGCTGATTTCATTGTCTTAGATTTTGAAGTAGACAAGGAAGTCTCGATCATCCTTGGGAGACCTTTCTTAGCCATGGGAAGAACTTTAATTGATGTGCAGAAAGGTGAACTCACCATGCGAGTTCAAGACGATCAGGTAACCTTGAACATTCTTAAAGGTACGAAATTTCCCGATCTGGTACAAGAGTGTTCATTTATGGAAGAGATAGAAAACTTGGTTTTTCTGGAAAGCAATTTTGAAGAAGATCCATTGGAGAAAGCCTTAGATCTTGACCCTTTGGAAGACGAAAAAGGTAAAGAAAACATGGCTTTGATGGAAGCCAATCCGAGAAATTTTATTCAATCCACACGGTTTGAACCGTTGGAGTTGGAAGTCAGAGAATTGTGCAACCCAAGTTGTGAATTGAAGAACAACCTAAACTCAAACTATAGGCACTTCCTTCCCATTTGAAATACGTTTATTTAGGTTACTGTTCTACTTTGCCTGTGATTATTTTAGCGGAACTGACGAAAGATCAAGAGGAGCAACTAATTGCTGTTCTAAAGAAATTTAAGAAAGCAATTGGTTGGACCATAGCTGATATTCAAGGTATAAGCCCTTCTTTTTACATGCATAAAATCATTTTAGAAGAAGGTGAAAGAGCTCGAATTGATGGGCAAAGGAGGCTCAATCCAATTATGAAAGAAGTTGTGAGAAAGGAAGTGATCAAATGGTTAGATGTAGGAATCATCTATCCTATTTCAGATAGTTCGTGGGTAAGTCCGGTGCAGTGTGTGCTGAAGAAAGGTGGAATCAAGATTATTTAAAATGAGCGTAACGAGTTAATTCCAATGAGAACTGTTACCGATTGGAGAATCTGTATTGATTACAGAAAGTTGAACAAAGCCACTCGAAAGGACCATTTTTCGTTGCCTTTTATGGATCAGATGTTAGATCGACTGGCATGTAATGAATTCTATTATTTTTTAGATGGCTATTTGGGATATAACCAAATAGTTGTAGCCCCAGAAGACTAACATAAAACAACCTTTACTTGTCCATACGGTACGTTTTCTTTTAGGCGAATGGCTTTTGGTTTATGCAATACACCTACAACTTTTCAACGATGCATGATGGCAATATTTACAGATATGGTTGAAAATTTTGTTGAGGTTTTCATGGATGATTTTTCTGTTTTTGGTAACAGTTATGATATCTATTTGAGTAATTTTGCTAAGGTACTGAAGAGATGCGAAGAGACGAATCTTGTCCTTAATTGGACAAAATGCCATTTATTGATCAAGGAAGGGATTGTCTTAGGTCATAAGATCTCAAAGAAAGGAATTGAAGTCGATAAAGTAAAGGTGGATGTAATTGAAAGATTACCGGCCCCAATGAATGTGAAAGGAGTCAAAAGTTTCTTAGGCCATGCCAATTTTTACTGACGGTTTATCAAAGATTTCTCGAAAATTTCTAAACGATTTTGTTTGTTGTTAGAGAAAGATACAGTGCTTGATTTCAACAAAGCATGTTTGGAAGCTTTTAAAGATCTAAAGAAGCGGTTAATATCAGCCCCAATAATTGTTACACCTGATTGGAACTCATCTTTTGAGTTGATGTGCGATGCAAGTGACTATTCTGTTGGAGCTGTGATGGGTCAAAAAAGAAACAAAGTCTTTCACCCTATTTACTATGCAAGTAGAACTTTGACGGGAGCCCAACTCAATTATACGGTAACCGAAAAGAAACTCTTCGCTACAGTTTTTGCTTTTGAAAAATTCCGCTCATATCTTATAGGTACCAAAGTTACAGTATTTACTGACCATGCAGCCATTAAATACTTGCTCACGAAGAAAGATGCAAAACTGAGGCTAATTTGTTGGATACTTTTACTCCAAGAATTTGACCTTGAGATCCAAGACAGAAAATGTGTCAAAAATCAAATAGCTGATCATCTATCAAGGTTGGGGCAAGATGAGGTAACTCGATCATGTGTGCCTATCAATGAGAATTTCCCAAATGAACACTTATTTGAGGTAAATTGAATTCATGAAATACCTTGGTTTGCTGATTTTGCCAATTATCTTGCATGTGGAATAATTCCTCGAGAAATGACATACCAACAAAGAAAAAAATGCCTTCATGATAGTTGGTATTATCTTTGAGAGGATCTATTTTTGTTTAAACAATATGCAGATAATATAATCCAAAAGTGTGTAGCTAAAAGCGAGATTGCTGAGATCTTGTATCATTGCCATTCCTCTCCAAGTGGAGGACACTTTGGTGGTTCACGTACTACAGTAAAGATTTTACAAGCAAGTTTCTTTTGGCCTACGCTATTTAAAGATGCTTATGCTTATGTGAAGAATTATGATAAATGCCAAAGGACCGGAAATATATCAAGGAGGAATGAGATGCCCTTGACAAACATTTTGGAGATTGAATTATTTGATGTATGGGGCATTGACTTCTTAGGCCCATTTCCTTATTCGTATGGGAACAAATACATCTTAGTTGCTGTGGACTATGTATCCAAGTGGGTTGAAGCTGAAGCATACCCTACAAATGATGCTAAGGTAGTTATGTGATTCCTACATAAGCATGTGTTTACATGATTTGGGACACCAAGAGCTATTATTAGTGATGAAGATTCTCACTTTGTGAACAAATGGCTTAAGTGGTTGCTTGACAAATATGATGTGAAGCACAAGATTGCTACTGCCTATCACCCCCAGTCTAATGGGCAAGTTGAAAGAGTGAATCGCGAAATCAAAGGTATCCTTGAAAAGGTAGTACGCCCTAGTAGAAAAGATTGGTCTCGAAGGCTCGATAATGTATTATGGGCCTATCGAACAGCATTTAAGACACTGTTAGGAATGACTCCTTATCGGTTAGTCTTTGGAAAGGCATGTCATTTGCCATTAGAGTTAGAGAATAAAGCTCACTGGGCTTTGAAGTAGTTGAACTTTGATCTTAAGCAAGCTGGTGAGAGAAGGATGTTACAACTTGATGAGTTGGAAGAGCTGAGGTTGTTTTCCTATGAGAATGTCAAAATGTGTAAAGAAAGATCAAAGAGATGGCATGATGGTCACATACAACCTCGCGAGTTTAAAGAAGGTCAGAAGGTTTTGTTGTTTAATTCAAGGTTGAAGGTATTTCCTTAGAAGCTTAAATCCCGATGGAAAGGACCTTATACCATCTACCGAGTTTATCCTAATGGAGCTATTGAATTATACAACAATTACAGAGGTACGTTTAAAGTTAATGGTCAACGTCTCAAACACTACTGGGATGGTGAAGTTGAGCGAGTTGAATCCTCGTTCAAATTAACAGACCCTTAATTTTTCATGAACTCATTTTGTAAATAAATAAATAATTAGAACTTATTTTCTTAACTTATTACATTTAATTAATTCTGTCCAAGGAGATTGGAACTTAAGCGGGACTGCTGTGACCCCTCCAACCTTTCTTGGGAATTAATTTAATGTAATTTGTTAAGAAGAAATTTTCTAATTAAGATTTAAAATTTTTAAGTTTCATTTGTTCTGTTTAAATTTTAATTTTTATGTTAATAAAGGGGGTCAAATTTGGCCTAAGTACTAATCAGTTTTTTTTAAGATACAGTTTGAGTTTGAGGCCCAAGACAACAAAAAGGAGGGAAAATCCATGCCTTGCCGTCACACCCATTGCTTGCCGCCCAAGTAACCCTAATGTAGCTAAATTTTTGCTACATGTTGCTCTAATTTTTCCCTATATAAACCTCTCTCCATTCTACTAATTTTCATATCCCTCAAAGTAATTTGCTTACACCCTAAAAATCCCTAAATCTCTCTTTTGTGCCGTCAACCTCAAATCCCCAAAGAAACCATAGTTCTCTTACCTTTCTGTCGAAATTCCCTATTGTCGCTGCAAAAAGATTGCCAAAGCACTGTCTTTGCTGTCGGACATTGTCACCACCACGGCACCATCCTTGTCGTCATAAGATTTTTGCCGTAGCAAGTTCTACCCACTTTGCCAATTTCTCTTTTCTCTCTTGTGCAGAAACTTTGTCGAATTTTCGGGAAAAGATACCATGTCTTACAAAAGAACCAGATCTTCAAAGACTACTCCTGAAAACCTGATTTTGATCGATGAAGAAGTGAAAGAGAGATTTGATTCAATCTTGAAGCACCAACCTATGATGCCGGAAAAAAATTTTGACTTGAAGAATAATGATTTGATGGTTGTTCCTATACCGATTAGAAAGAAAATCAATGCTCTCAAGTGGGAACAATTTTGTGATGCTCATTCACTTCACGATGATGAACTAGTTCGAGAATTCTATGCCAGTTTGACTACGCAAGATGCTACTGAAGTCATCATTTGAAAGAAAAAGGTACCTCTTACTTATAAGTCTATCAATGATTTGTTTAATTTACTTGATGTTGAAGAAGATGAGTACTACCCTATGATGAACAATATCAATTGGGATTTTCTTCAACAAGTGCTTGATGTTGTGACAAATTAGGGATCCCAATGGATTATAACAAAGTATGGGAGCCATTCTTGTCGAAGACAATACTTAAAACCAGTAGCAAAGGTATGGTTGTATTTCGTTCGCTACAGTTTCATGCCTATCTCACATAGTTCCACCATCTCGATGGAAAGGATGCTTTTGTTATATGCAATTTTGACAGAAAAGTCCATTAATGTTGGGAAAATTATCTTCAAGGAGATTCACGATTGTGCTAAAAAGAAGGCAGGAAGTGTAACACCTCAGTTTTTCTTTAATTTCGACTTTTGTAAATTGTGACACAACTGTGTATTTGCTTCAGTGGTTAAGTGTTCTGGGAAGTGTCTGAGAGGTCCCAAGTTCAAGCCTTGGCTTGGGCAAATTTTGGTATTTTTTATGAATAAAGCCCAATCTCTGGTTAATAGGCTTATAAGTTAAAATGTATAGGTAATTAACAGAATGGGCCTGCTTGTCTGGTGGTTAAGTGGTGTGTTATTGTGGTGGAGGTCTTGTGTTCGAATCCCTGCAAAAACGAGGGAACTATTTTACTGCCAGTGTCGTATAGGAGTTTTTGTTTTAGTTAAATGCTGGTAGTGGAGTGTTTGAAGGAGAGAATTAAGGAGTATGGGAGGGGGAAATTATCAGAATCTGATCAGTTAGTGCATTTGGTAAAATTCGGTTTCCTCTGCTCTTCACCATTCTGATGTTTTTCCCCTTACCTCCCTTTCTTTTTTTCGTTTTCAATTATTGATCTTCTTACTCCGTTCATCCAATTGAGGTCTTCAAAAATTCATCGCGTCGTCCCGTCGTTAGTTGGTAAGTAGTTTAAGTGCATTATAGTTTCGATTTTAAGTTATTGATTGGAGGTTTATATCTTTTGTTTGACAGCAAGGAATCGTTTGGAACTGTGTTCCTCTTCTGTGAAATTTTAGTCCTGTTCGTTTGGGGCTTCGAGGTAGGTGTTGTTCTAATGAATTGGAAGTATTGTCGGCTTTGTGGGTTCATGAAAATCGTGAATTAAGACTAATGTAGCGTTTGATTGATCAATTTTTAGGTGCTGATCGTCTGGGGTGTGGTTTTAGCTTCAATCAAAATAGGTGTGTACCTGGAAACGCAGAAAATGAGGTTTCGACAAAAGCCGAAAACCTTACAGTCGACGCCACACGGGCGTGTGGTCGCCCGTGTGGTAGGCCGTGTGCAAGACTGTAAGTCACCACACGGCCGTGTGATCGACGAGCTCGGCCGTGCGCTTGGGCCGAGCGAGGTCGTGTGTGAGACACAGGCCCGACCAATTGGGCCGGGTGGGCCACATGGGCGTGTGGGCCCACACTGGCGTGTGGAATTTTGGGCCACGTCGTGTAATCCATACGACCAAGGCCAATTTGGGCCGTGTGGGTCACACGGTCATGTGGGCCTACACGGGTGGGCCACATGGGCGTGTGAGCCCATTTTTCTCGAAAACTCTGTAAGGTTGCACGGGTCGCCCAAGTCGACTGTGGACCTACCGTAGGGTCGGTAAGCAATATTTAGACCCCTAAATGAATGATCTGTCTGTCTAATTTCTATACTAAGCATGTATACTGATCTGAATATATGAGTTTTAATTGCATAACAGCATGTCATTCTTGTATGTTGCATTGCATCAGGGTGGGTTGATTATGATTGAAGGAAGTATCTGAAAGGTTCTTAAGCTTTGTTATCTTGCTGGCTCATTTGCAAATTTGATCATGTCTTTGCATTCGGTCTGACATGGTGTGTAGGGATGGGTGGGTTGATTTTATCCCCACATGGTGTGTAGGGTTGGACGGAGTTGGTGTGTAAAGGCTTGTGGGTAGGACTTTGTTTTCTGCATATTCTGTCTTAAATGGGCTAAGGCCCTATAATATGTCTGATTCTGAATCTGAGTGGGCTATGGTCCATATTGTTTCTGTAATGGGCTCAGACCCGAACTGTGAGATTATGTTTGTTATCTGATATCTCTGTGTGTAAGTTTTCTATGGGGATTACACACTGAGTTGCGAAAACTCACCCTTTTATGTTTAATCTATTCAGGAAATCCCCAGTAGTAGATGGATCGGTGTAGCGAAGGACTCGGCGATGACCACGGTTCTGGATACTTATTTATGGTTTACTTTTGATTCTGCTTTGGCTATATTTGGGTAAATTTTCGGATTTTAGTTTAAAACTTGGGATTATTACTTTATAAACTGCTAGCAGTAGTACAAGACACGAGTTTTCAAAATAAACAAAGGTTTTATCAAAATACGTACGACCTTGCAAATCATTTTAAAAGCTTCCGCAACGTATTAAGTTTTGAAAATGGATAATGAATAAATACATGACACGTTTTGATGATAACCTAAGATACCTAAAAATGGTTTTAACGTAGTTACATTTTTTAAAGCACTATCATGGGACATCGCCAGATTCGGCCATAACGTCCAGGCCGGGTTTGGGGTGTTACATTTAGTGGTATCAGAGCCAGGTTGCAAAACTCGACTGTGGATTTGGGTTTTTAAATATTGGGTTTAAAGGAACTATTTTTAAAGAAATGATTTTTAAGGATTTAAAATACTTTTGAAGTGAGTATGTGGTACACAGAGTCTCTGGCACCGATCCTGTAAGTGTTCTAAATTCTGTTTAAATTTGTCTAAGATACTACTTGCATGCTTAAAACAGCCTTAGGTAGTATACTGCGCTAAAAACACTCTAGGTAGTGTAAGTTGAAAACTGTAGTGAAACTGAAAATCGTAGTAAAGCTGCGATTCGCGATAACGAACTCTGAATTTCTGATACTATTTTGCATAAAACATCTATTAACAAATATTGGAACTATAACTAACGCATAAAATTGTTAATCATGAAGATGTCCTGACTTATGGAGATCGCGATTGATTCCCCGAGGAGGCGGTAGAACGCGCTCCTATTGCCGTCCGTCTGCACAGCAGCCGGTTGCATCAGGTAGCTGTCAACTGTGTAAGGAGTATCACCTTTCACGCGATTGTAAGTGGGAGCCATTTGAAACCGCTAATATTTAGTAACATGCCCAGTGAGCCATGAGGCACATACGACGCTTAGAAGATACGGAGATTAACAGCGCCCGTGTCTACTAGAGCGCTTAGAGCAATATGGCGGGAGTGCTGTAATCGGGAGGAGCTAGTGTGATGTAGTTAATGTTGATCGAGTGACGAAGCCTTGCGTCCTAACGTCTGTGCCGATGTCGCGGACCTCAGCAGGCCTTCAAGCAGTTCATCCCGCATTAGATGAGCGCCCGGGAGTGACCGAATAGAGGTGGGACGCCTGAGTTATTTATTGCAGAATAAGAAAGGAGAGCCGCGAGGAGATCTGGCCTTCACAGTCTATTTAGGAGGCCCAAGCAGAGAGAAAGCTCTACCGCTACCGCGTGCGAAAGCCTTGGTACGGGTCGGAGGCTCCTGCGCTACCTCACTTTGAGTAGACGGCAGGCCTTATCCCACCACGAGTGCTGAGAACTGTGGCTGTGGCGGGCTATGAGGAGGTGTCAGGCATGCGATGAACTGAAATCACCGTGTGCGCTGAGACACAGTGTGCAGATTGGTATCCGCCGCGCAGCTGCACAGCAGTGCCTGCGTCAAATAGTATGTGCGATCCGGCCGCACGATCAAGTATCTGATCATCAAGGTAGGCAAGCATCTGTTTGAGGCCGTGGCGCCGGAAAGATACATGTCTCCTGGGCGCTGGTCGTAGGATACCGCTTATATGCAGTATACTGCCCAGATTGACATTAACGCCGGCCCTCGCTCACAGTGTAGGCGTGTAGCTAGCTTCAGGTCGTGGAAGCACAGAATTTTAGCCGGCGTGCAGTCTGAGCTAGGGCTCGTTGGGTACCAGTTATCAAGCGCACCAGTGGTGATCAGGCAGTGGCGAGAAATATCATTTACGTGGTGAGATCATTCGGGAGGATTTGGTGCACAGGATGGCTTGACCTGAGAATCGAGTCACAAGTCCGCATCGTTTTCGGGCAGGCGGAGGGACAAACCAGGTGAAGTGCAAAAGAGGGAGTATACGACTCATTCATGACCACGATTTAATGCAGCCAGGCGCAGGATATGTACTATGTGAGGCGTGCGCTGCTCCAGCTGATTGGAATTTGCTTCTATGACACAGGGGACACTGTAATAAGTTGTTTATCATCGGCCGCCGGAGTGTGAGGATTGGCCTATTTCAGCACGTTGTATTGCGCTACCACCAATGCAGGTATATTGTTGGGTTTTACAGTAAACTAAGGCAGCTCAGAAATTCCAAGAATAATGGAATGCATAGTCTATCTACCATATTCTAATAGCAGCCGTTATTGGAGGAGAAGATGAATGAGGATGCATCATGAATAGTAAATTGTGAGGCCGAACAAGCCAATAATCAGCAGTCAGCAACCTCCGTATTTACGGTAGTCCCATTCACGCGACCGAGAATTGAGGAGAACACTTCCTCCAAGCTATAGATCATGCCACTACCGGGCTCTCCACTTCATTGTTGCCAAGTTACAGATGCGCCACAGATTTACGTGCACACAATTACGTCAAGTTCTTAATGCCATTGAACCATTTAATCGGACTTTTTTATGTTTTTACGACCGTGAACTCGAACTGGTTGGCTCCTCAATTTCACAGGATGGTCCGTAGTCCTCGGACGATGTTGTGTTACAGAGATCCAAGTGAAACACGAGCCGAATACCGTGAGTGAATACCCCGATGAAATGAGCTAAATAAATCAAGCGATCAGTAGCACAGCAACGGCTTTGGCATACTTAAGCGATGGATTCCTTAGTTGATCTATAAATAGATCGGAGTGTTAGAGGAGCCAATGAATAATACAACATGCAAGAGAGTCAAGTTATCGGCTTAGCCGCTCATTAAAAGCGTCTATGATGTGAGAAGCTCGGTACCAACGTGCACCCTCCCCACATGCGGTTAACATACCGTGATTCGGGCACGTGCAGTAATGGTATGTAGCAAAGTTGGTACCGCCGACAAGGGGCGCTGCACCCGGGCAGATGGCAGCGTGAAGGAGGAAGGCCTCCATTTCGAGCACACCGGACTGACCACCGAGCCGCAATGATGCTGCGGGCAAGGAATTTGCAAGGCCAGCCATCGACAGGGAAATTGTCACTTATCCTTACTCACCATCGCCAAGTTTCGAAATATCACCTTTACCGTATGGACAAATCAAAAGCCAGGAGTGATTAATCAAAGTGAGTTGAGGATCACTCGCATCAACGGGTTTCAGGCAAAGTTACGTCATAGTTACAGCCGGAGCATGAAATTATGGACGGTGAGGGCTGCGGAGGCTGAGGCTCTGGAGCATTTCGGCCCAGTGTTATTGCAGTCTCAACGAGTCAAAGAGGTAGTTGCGTGATTGGACCACACAATGCGAAACGGAATGGAGTGATGATGCAAAGCGCTACTGTGTGGAACGTAGATACGATTTTCACTCTAGATGACAGGTTGGAATTGCGTGGTAATGCTGATCCACACAATCAAGGAGAGGTCACGGCAATTAGAGTACCGAATTTTACGTTCGGGCGTCCAGCAGGCCATGAATTAGCCGTTAAGAGTTAAAGGATTTTCGCTAGATCAAGGCGGAGATGCAACTGCAAGCTAGCCGTCCGATTTGCAAGCGAGATTACTAACTTGCCTTCGGCACTCGTGGGCGCGCACAGATACTGGCGCGAACGGAAGTGACCGATGATCTAGCAAGAGCTGCACAAGGCTTATAACGCACTCTTAGAAGAGTGTCTTCTGGTCGCTAGGATCTGGTTGGCCGTGGCCCTTAATGCGATCGATCAGTGACGATTTCTTCGTAAGGTATTCTCGAAATAGCTCGACCGCACGCGTGTTCTATCTTCATCAGCTACTCTACGGGAGTTAAGATCTTCACTTCCACCTCTGGGAAAGAATCACGCGAGCTGGGAAGTTGAGTTGAGACCAAGAGTCGCGTCATCCCCTGATACTACACGCCTGAGAGTGTGTTCGTTGACCGAGAGTCTTGCTTGGCGTAGGTTGGTATTAGCACGTTGCATTGCTAATATTGGCTAATGAGGCAGCAAGGTGCAGACCTCTACGCCTCATCCGAGATATCCGTGCCAATCACGGTGCCGTGGCCTGTGCGCGGATGGTTGATAAGAGCACGGTTTATCCCGCTGGGTCAAATCATAACTGATTGGAATCGGTCTGAGGTCGCACCGAAGGGACCTTGAGTGGGCAGGTAAATGTCCCGATCTGCAGAGATGAGATCGTGTGAGTTGAGATTTCTTTCAGCTGTTCTCGCGCCACATGAAAGCGTCTTGAGATTGGTACATGTGGTGTCGAGCTTCATTTGACTTGATTGTGCACAATCAATACAATGCTCGGATCTGTTTATTCGTCATCACTAACATCAGATGTGATACACATTCTTGTGTATTCCATATCTCGATGTGGAGGCCCACCCCGCCCGATCCTGACCAGTGAGTCTGTCGAAGAATTAACGATTCCTAATGCGTCGGCGGAATGCACAAGCACTGGATCGATACACACAGGAGCTTAATCACCCAAGGTACCACTAAAGTTTTGGAAACGCCATGTAGAACCGGTAAATCATGATGACACAAGAGATCCTAACTTCAGATGGTCATCGGTGGTAATCTTTAAAGATGTTTCTGTAACGGCTCGCTCTCATACAAAACTTGATCGCTTGGCCTACTTCCTGTAAGTCTGTCATTGACACGTGTAAATCCTGAATATCACCTCGACTGGTCATAAATTGCCATTTTAAATAAATCAGAAAATGTGTTGGATGCTTATTACAGTAGTGCAGGTGAATATTCACTTCACATTCTGATAGTAGAATATATCATTGCGTCTACCGGATATGCTGTTAATCTAGAGTAGAGTTTGTTGTGTACGGCGATCGGTGGTACTTATGCTTGTGATGGTCAGTGGAATGGATCAGGCGGCTGGCTCGTGTGACTGGCCTGACAGAAGGTGCCGCGGCCGTACATCCCTGCACCCCGTGGTATTAATGAGCAGGATAAGATTAGCCGCTGATATTAGTCACGCAATATGATGGATTGGGTGAAGTGTGGTGTGGTGGTTGCTGAATCTTGTGGTGTAGTGCTGCTATGGAGTGGTGTATGTAAGGAATTCAGGCCAAGGGCCCAAGCTATTCAATCAAGACCAAATGGCTCGAACGATAGTGTGTATGTCGGAATCGATTAGAGTCTCAGAGTTTGTTTCAACTGCCAAATCTAAATATGACGTTATCGACTTACCATTTCCAACCGGAGGAAGAGTAACACATTGAAGCACAAGACATTGATTTTTATTCATTCACTTAAGATACGAGATTCAATAATCTCGTACTAATTACGATCTTATGCGCGAATTGCTTTGCACTAGTCTAGTTTGTGTTTCATTTGTTTGTTTATAATGTAGATAGAATCTCTCATGTGTAAGCATGATTTTGGATAGCTTAATAGTCAAAGAGCTTTACTGTTGGGCCATGTCAACAAAGTGTAGTGATTGAGTAGTGGCTTAAAATTTAACCTGAAATCAAGGGTTGGGTTCATCTTGATGTGAGCATTCACGATTTGGATCCATTACATACTTCTGGATCTCTGAGGATTGTTACATTAAGAATAGAGTCAAGTTTACAAACCCTACCAGCCAGGTTGGTCACAATGGAGCGACTTTAGATTTAGGGCGCTAAATGCCAATGGAATTTTCAAGGTGCTGCTGATTAAAAAGATTTTCGCGTGGGTTCTGCACCCCCGAGAGCGAAGCTAAAGTTTTGTTTACACATTTTAAGTCATTTCAGAGACTATATCTAGATTACGAGTGCATTCCATCATTGAGTTAGTGGATGGTGGAATGTCATGATAACCATTATATATGATTGTCTTATATGATTATTAAATGGGTAAATGGGTAATTAAATAATTATGTTATTAGTTAATAAAACAAACAAGTATGATAGTGGATTTTATTCATCCATCTATCACCGAAAATTTTAAAGAAAAGAAAGAACAAAAGCTTTCAAATTTTTGGCACATACAAGCTTAAATTCAAGGTTAGTTTTTGATCTGTTTTTGATAATTTCTATGTTTTCGTAATCGTTGCTTCGTGCTCTAGCTAACCCATGTTGTAATTTTGTGAATTGATGACGTTTTTGTGATGAGTCAATGATAAACATTTGAACTATGTGCTAGTTGATAGTAAAATATGAGAACTTGGTGTTGGATTAACATGTGTTGTTTTTGAATTTTTGGTGAATTTAACTAATTAGGGCTAAATTGAGAAAATAGCATTTTGAAGGACTAAAGTGTGAAATAAATGAAATGTGTGGGTTTGTATGGACTTTAGTAAAATTTGGCTAAGCTTGTGCTAGGAGAAATCAAGTGAATTTGATGATTTTGTGAAATAGGGACTAAAGTGTCGAAATGTGAAAATGTGAGGGTTATTTTGTAAAATGCTTTAAATATATGTGTTGGGACTAAAATGAATGAATTGGTGATTGAATGAGCTGAATTTGAATGTATATAGACCAAGAGAGAAGAGGTTCGAATCAAGATCGAGGGAAAGAGAAAATGCTCGATTAATAGACCGTTTCGGTATTTTGACATCCGATGTAAGTTCGGACATATTACATGTAATATATATAGTTATGAGTAATGCTTGAAATGAGTGGCATGGTATAAATGAATTATGAATGCTATGTGAGAGCTGGATGTTACGTGGCACTAAGTGTGCATGATTAGAGATGTAATTAAGATGATTAGCACTGTGTGTGCGAAATAATATAAGCTTTAGTTTATGGTGGGCACTGTGTGTGCGATACCGATATATAATTAGTTTTGATATAGATGCACTATGTGTGCGATGTTTACTAAACTTCGGTTAATGATTTGGAGCACTGAGTGTGCAAAATAACCAAAGAAGTTATGAAAGTTGATCAAAAAGAAATCAGTGAGTATTTAGTAGCACGAGATCGAAAACTAAGTGTTGGCTAAGGTATGTTCGGAACCTATGTGGTTGATGAAATTATGGTTAAGATCATGAAATGTAAATTGAACATATTAGCTTGTATGGTATGGTACATATGTGTTCATGAGATAATCTATGTGATTGTTGGTATAGTATAATGTTTTATGTTACTTAACTTACTAAGCTTTAGTAAGCTTATTGTGTGATTTGTTTCTCTGCTTTATGTGTGTCGTAAAAGCTAGCTCGGATCCGGGAATCATCAAAGATCTCATTCACACTATCGGCAATCTATTTTGGGGTATTTTGGAAAGTTGTACATAGTTAAAGTATGGCATGTATAGGCTAGTTATTTGAATCATGTTTGGGACTTGTAAGTAGCCATGAGATGTGGCTAAATATGTGCTAGTTTTAGCATGAATGACTTTGGTACATATATATATGATGCATCTTTTGGTATGGAATGTGAGTTGAGAAATTGACTTATGAATGGTAACTTTGTGTTGGTAAATGATAGTATGATTTAGTGAAATTGAGAATGAATGATGTTTAGTATTGAATGTGTTCAAGTTGTATATGTTAGCTTATAAGTTTGTATGTTTGAAAATGAGATTGTATGAGTTGATAGATTGATCATATGATAGGAAATGGTTGCCAAATTGTGTGTATAAACATGCTTAAGGGTGCTTGTTGTGATTGACCATAGTGGGTGGCATTTTGGCCTTGAAAATGGCCTATAATGTCACACGATCATGGCACACGGGCGTGCCTAGTGACCGTGGGAACTAAGTCAGGATAGTACACGGCCTTGGCACACGGACGTGCCTACTGCTTTGTAACCGTGTGATTTTTAGTAGCTTCGACCACGGCCTGAACACACGGGCGTGCTTAGTGGCCGTGGAAGATAAGTCAGTATAGACCACGGGCAGGACACACGGGTGTGTCTAGCAGTAAATGGGAGGCACACGGGTCTACCTCCATCGGCGTGTATCCCGAAACTTAGAAAAGTTTTATATTTTCATGAAGTTTCTGTATGTGTTTCAGTTTAGTCCCGACCCCTCTCTAGCATGTGTTTAAGGTCTTATACGGCTTAATAAGGGACTATTTGATTTTGTTTGATGTATTTTGATAATGATTGACTTTGTGTCGTAATTGGGTTGTGAAATGATCTTATTGTCTGGTAATGCCCCTAACCCTATTCCGGCGGTAGTTTTGGGTTAGGGGTGTTACATTTTATTGGTATCAGAGCTACGATTTAGTTGATTCTCAAACTAACGTGGTGCGTGTGAGTCTAGCTATACATGCCATATATGAAATTGCGATAGTGTGATGAATGCAGACAGTTGAAAATGTTTTTTTTTATAGTAATGGATCCCGATCGAGCAGTTGTTGATGACGTAGAGAGTAATGCGCCTGCTCCGGCTCAAGGGACAGTGCTGGCCACATCTAGGCCAAATGATAGTGGTGAGGGAGGAGAGGCTAAGCAAGCCTTCTTCCGTATGATGAGCGAATGGTTTACGGAGTTTGTTCGAACAAATCCGACTACTCCACAACCTCCACCCCCACAAGTACCTGTTGTGCCACAAGTTGTAGATCCAATCAGATTGAATAAACCACCTGTAGACAAGATTCAGAAATACGGGGCCGAGGAGTTTAGGGCCACATCTGATGACGATGCTGAAAAGGCCGAGTTTTGGCTTGAGAATACAATCAGAGTATTCGATATGATGTCATTGAACCCTGATGAGTGCATTAAGTGTGCAGTTTCCTTGTTGAGAGATACGACTTATAACTTGTGGAAAACATTGATATCTATGGTTCCGAGAGAGAGAATTACCTGGGACTTCTTTCAAGCTGAGTTCAGAAAGAAGTATATCAGTCAGCATTTCATTGATCAGAAACGTAAAGAGTTTCTAGAATTGAAACAGGGCCGTTTGACTATTACTGAGTCTGAGCGGGAATTCGTAAGATTGAGCCAATACACGAGAGAATATGTTTCGACCGAAGCTACTATGTGCAAACGTTTCATAGAAGGATTGAATGAAGTCATTAAGTTGTTGGTTGGAATACTTGATATAAACGAATTTGTTGTATTAGTTGAAAGAGCATGCAAAGCCGAGGAACTCAATAAAGAAAAGAAGAAAGCTGAGTCAGAAGCTCGTGATGAAAGAAATAGATCGATGAATAAGTGCTCTCAACCTTCAGCAAAGAGATATAGAGATGAAAGAAATCGTTCAAATGTTTCGATTGGACATCCAAGTAGAGATCGTTCGAGACAAAGTACTAGTTTACGAATTCAAGCTCTGAATGAAGCAAGTGTTGGTAGTGTTAAGAGTAATAAGCCCGAGTGTAGATAATGTGGGAGACGACATGTGGGAGAGTGTTGGGGCAAGTATAACAATAGAGTTTGTTGTAAATGTGGATCCCGAGACCATTTTATTCGAGATTGCCCAAAGATGGTGGACGAGGAAAATGTTCAGAATGAAAGACCGAGTAATGTGACGGCTAGAGGTAGACCACCCATAAACACCAGAAATATGAGCGATAGCCTGAGAGGGACAACTGATATAGCTGTGAGGTCGGAGGCGAGAGCTCCTGCCCGAGCCTATGCTATACGTGCACGAGAGGAAGCATCATCTCCAGACGTTATCACCGGTACTTTCACTTTATTTGATACTGATGTCATTGCATTGATAGATCCAGGATCAACTCATTCCTATGTGTGTATGAATTTAGTATTGAATAATACTCTACCTGTTGAGTCTACTAAATTTGTGATTAGAGTACCGAACCCCTTAGGCAAGTGTGTTTTGGTGGATAAGGTGTGCAAGAATTGCCCATTGATGTTTCGTGATTTATGTTTTCCGGTTAATTTGATGTTGCTACCATTTGATGAATTTGACATAATTTTGGGTATGGATTGGCTTACGTTGCATAATGCCATCGTGAACTATAAGAGGAAGAGTATTGAATTGAAGAGTCATAACGGTGAGTTAGTTCGAATTGAATCCAGTGGTATGTAAGGATTACCAACTATTGTATCTACGATGAAAGCTATGAACTATGTGAGAAAGGGTTGTGAAGCTTTTTTGGCATACGTGATAGATACAAAAGTATCAGAAAAGAAAGTTGAATCTGTGTCTGTGGTATGTGAGTTTCCAGATGTGTTTCCTGAAGAGTTGCCGGGATTACCTCCAATTCGGGAAGTGGAATTTGGTATCGAATTAGTGCCGAGAACCACTCCTATTTTGATAGCTCCATACAGAATGGCCCTAACCGAATTGAAAGAGTTGAAATCTCAGTTGCAAGAATTGACTGACAGAGGATTTGCACGACCGAGTTTCTCACCCTGGGGAGCTCCTGTGTTATTTGTGAAAAAGAAAGATGGAATTATGAGAATGTGTATTGATTATCGAAAGTTGAATAAAGTGACGATAAAGAATAAATATATGTTGCCTCGTATCGATGATTTGTTTGATCAATTGAAAGGAGCTACCGTGTTTTCAAAGATAGACTTGAGATCTGGTTACTATCAGTTGAGAGTTAAAGAATCTGATGTGCCAAAAACTGTTTTCAGAATGAGGTATGGACATTACGAATTCTTAGTGATGCCTTTTGGACTAACCAATGCTCCTGCAGTGTTTATGGATCTGATGAATTGGATATTTAGACCGTATTTGGATCACTTTGTCGTGGTGTTTATTGATGATATTTTGATCTATTCGCGTGATGAGATGCAACATGCTGAACATTTGAGAATCGTGCTACAAACTCTGCGTGAGAAACAGTTATATGCGAAGTTTAGCAAATGTGAATTTTTGTTGCATGAGGTCAGTTTTCTAGGGCATATTGTATTAGCTGCGGGAATACGAGTTGACCCGAGAAAATCTCTGCTATTTTTGAATGGAAGCCTCCGAGAAACGTGTCTGAAGTCCGTAGTTTTTTGGGACTAGCGGGATATTATAGGCGGTTTGTGAAAGGCTTCTCGATGATTGTGACTCCATTGACAAAGTTGTTACAGAAGGATACTGGATTTGAGTGGTGAGAAAAATGCCAATGAGTTTTGAGCGGTTGAAAGTGTTGTTAATCGGAAGCACCGATTTTGATTCAACTCGAATCGGAAAAAGAGTTCATAGTTTACAAGTGATGCATCATTGAATGGCTTGGGTTTGTGTCTTTGATGCAAGAAGGAAAGTCATTGCTTATGCTTGAGACGATTAAAGCCGCATTTAAAAGAATTATCCGACGCATGACCTTGAGTTAGCTGCAATTGTGTTTGCGTTAAAGATTTGGCGTCACTACTTATTCGGTGAAAAATGTCATATTTATACTGATCATAAGATTTTAAAGTATTTGATGACTCAAAAAGATTTGAATTTGCGACAAAGAAGATGGTTAGAATTATTGAAAGACTATGAACTTGTGATAGATTACCACCCGGGTAAAGCTAATGTTGTAGCTGATGCCTTGAGTCGAAAATTGTTATATGCTTTGCGAGCCATGAGCAATCAGATAGATCTGTGTGATGATGATGCGGTTGTAACTGAATTGAAAGTAAAACCGTTATTTTTACAACAAATATGTAATGCTCAGAAGTTTGATAATAAGTTGTTAGCAAAAAGAGTTCAGTGTGACTCAGATGCTGTATCGGAATTTTGAGTTGATGGTGATGGTTGTTTGAGATTCAGAGATCGGATTTGTGTCCCAAGAAATTCAGAGTTGATTCAAATGATTTTGAATGAAGCTCACAATAGTCATTTGACTGTACATCTGGGGAGTACAAAAATGTATAATGATCTGAAACAGTTCTATTGGTGGTATGGTATGAAAATAGATATTTTTGACTTTGTGTCGAAGTGTTTAGCTTGTCCACAAGTTAAGGCTGAACATCAAGTTCCGTCCGATTTATTACAACCGATTATGATTCCTGAGTGGAAATGGGAGAGAATCACGATGGACTTTGTGTCGGGTTTGCCTTTATCTCCAAGCAAGAAAGATACGATCTGGGTAATAGTTGATAGATTAACGAAATCAGCTCACTTTATTCCAGTAAGAATAAATTATTCACTTAATAGATTGGCTGAATTATATATTGTTGAGATCGTGAGATTGCACAGGGTACCTTTATCTATTGTGTCTGACAGAGATCCGAGATTTTCCTCGCAATTCTGGAAGAAATTGCAAGATGCTTTAGGCACGAAATTACATTTCAGTACTGCTTTTTATCCGCAAACGGATGGTCAATCCGAGCGAATCATTCAGATTCTCGAAGACATGCTGAGATGTTGCATACTTGAATTTGAAAGTACGTGGGAAAAGCATTTATCATTGATTGAGTTCGCGTATAACAACAGTTTTCAATCTAGCATTAAAATGGCACCATATGAAGCTCTCTATGGTCGAAAGTGTCGAACTCCATTGTATTGGACTGAGCTGAGTGAGAACAAGATTCACGGGGTTGATCTTATAAAAGAGACTGAACAAAAAGTGAAAGTAATTCGTGATAGTTTGAAAGCAGCCTCAGATCGTCAGAAGTCTTATGCAGATCTGAAACGAAAAGATATCAAATTTGAGGTCAGTGATAAAATGTTTTTGAAAGTATCTCCGTGGAAGAAAATACTTCAATTTGGCCGAAAGGGCAAGCTGAGTCTGAGGTTTATCGGACCGTATGAGATTATTGAACGAGTTGGGCCGGTTGCTTATAGATTGAAATTGCCATCTGAGTTAGAAAAGATTCATAACGTGTTTCATGTGTCAATGCTTCGACCAGTGCAGTCATCGGACCGTCTCATGTAATTGCTCCTACCGAGGTTGACATTCAGTCAGACTTGTCGTATAGTGAAGAACCGATCC
The DNA here is from genome assembly GCA_025698515.1 of Gossypium sturtianum. NCBI lineage: Eukaryota > Viridiplantae > Streptophyta > Magnoliopsida > Malvales > Malvaceae > Gossypium > Gossypium sturtianum. The sequence goes on from CM046955.1 coordinate 113,214,043, forward strand.
GAACCTTGGCACGAGAGACTAAAGAGTTGAGAAATAAGAAAATTTCCTTAGTGGTAGTATTATGGCAAAAACACGGAATTGAAGAGGCTACGTGGGAGCCCGAGAACGTTATGAGAGAGCAACATCCACAACTATTCACTGGTAAGATTTTCGGGGATGAAAATCCCTTAAAGGGGGAGAGTTGTAACATCCCGGTTTGGACCCTAGTCGAAACAGTGGTTTGAGACCACAAATCTGAGGTCGTAATGATAATTTAATATTATTTTCTATGTGAATGGTATGTGACTTAGTCTGTGTGAAAATTCTGTGTGATAATTTGATCGTTTGTGTGCCGAATTAAGAGAAAGGGCTTAATTGCATAGAGTGTAAAATGTTGTGTGCTGATTTGTGAGTACTTAAGTGTTGTGGCTTTGTAAAGGTGGAGGCCTTATATGGCAAATAAGCCATCATTGAGTTAGTGGATGGTGGAATGTCATGATAACCATTATATATGTTTGTCTTATATGATTATTAAATGGCTAAATGGGTAATTAAATAATTATGTTATTAGTTAATAAAACAAACAAGTATGATAGTGGATTTTATTCATCCATCTATCACCGAAAATTTTAAAGAAAAGAAAGAACAAAAGCTTTCAAATTTTTGGCACATACAAGCTTAAATTCAAGGTTAGTTTTTGATCCGTTTTTGATAATTTCTATGTTTTCGTAATCGTTGTTTCGTGCTCTAGCTAACCCATGTTGTAATTTTGTAAATTGATGACCTTTTTGTGATGAGTCAATGATGAACATTTGAGCTATGTGCTAGTTGATAGTAAAATATGAGAACTTGGTGTTGAATTAACATGTGTTGTTTTTGAATTTTTGGTGAATTTAACTAATTAGGGCTAAATTGAGAAAATAGCATTTTGAAGGACTAAAGTGTGAAATAAATGAAATGTGTGGGTTTGTATGGACATTAGTAAAATTTGGCTAAGCTTGTGCTAGGAGAAATCAAGTGAATTTGATGATTCTGTGAAATAGGGACTAAAGTGTCGAAATATGAAAATGTGAGGGTTATTTTGTAAAATGCTTTAAATATATGTGTTGGGACTAAAATGAATGAATTGGTGATTGAATGAGCTGAATTTGAATGTATATAGACCAAGAGAGAAGAGGTTCGGATCGAGATCGAGGGAAAGAGAAAATGCTCGATTAATAGACCGTTTCAGTATTTTGACATCCGAGGTAAGTTCGGACATATTACATGTAATATATATAGTTATGAGTAATGCTTGAAATGAGTGGCATGGTATAAATGAATTATGAATGCTATGTGAGAGCTCGATGTTATGTGGCACTAAGTGTGCGTGATCAGAGATGTAATCAAGATGATTAGCACCGTGTGTGCGAAATAATATAAGCTTTAGTTTATGGTGGGCACTGTGTGTGCGATACCGATATATAATCAGTTTTGATATAGATGCACTAAGTGTGTGATGTTTACTAAACTTGGTTAATGATTTGGAGCACTCGAGTGTGCAAAATAACCAAAGAAGTTATGAAAGTTGATCAAAAAAGAAATCGAGTGAGTATTTAGTAGCACGAGATCGAAAACTAAGTGTTGGCTAAGGTACATTCGGAACCTATGTGGTTGATGAAATTATGGTTAAGATCATGAAATGTAAATTGAACATATTAGCTTGTATGGTATGGTACATATGTGTTCATGAGATAATCTATGTGATTGTTGGTATAGTATAATGTTTTATGTTACGAACTTACTAAGCTTTAGTAAGCTTATTGTGTGATTTGTTTCTCGCTTTGCAATGTCGAGTAAAGCTAGCTCGGATCTGGGAATCACAACATCTCGGTCACACTATCAACAATCTATTTTGGGGTATTTTGGAAAGTTGTACATAGTTAAAACATAGCATGTATAGGCTAGTTATTTGAATCATGTTTGGGACTTGTAAGTAGCCATGAGATGTGGCTAAATATATGCTAGTTTTAGCATGAATGACTTTGGTACATATATATATGATGCATCTTTTGGTATGGAATGTGAGTTGAGAAATTGACTTATGAATGGTAACTTTGTGTTGGTTAATCATAGTACGATTTAGTGAAATTGAGAATGAATGATGTTTAGTATTGAATGTGTTCAAGTTGTATATGTTAGCTTATAAGTTGGTATGTATGAAAATGATATTATATGAGTTGATAGATTGATCATATGATAGGAAATGGTTGCCAAATTGTGTGTATAAACATGCTTAAGGGTGCTTGTTGTGATTGACCATAGTGGGTGGCATTTTGGCCTTGAAAATGGCCTATAATGTCACACGATCATGGCACACGGGCGTGCCTAGTGACCGTGGGAACTAAGTCAGGATAGTACACGGCCTTGGCACACGGACGTGCCTACTGCTTAGTAACCGTGTGATTTTTAGTAGCTTCGACCACGGCCTGAACACACGGGCGTGCTTAGTGGCCGTGGAAGATAAGTCAGTATAGACCACGAGCAGGACACACGGGTGTGTCTAGCAGCCGTGGGAGGCACACGGTCTACCTCCACTGGCGTGTATCCCCTGAAACTTAGAAAAGTTTTATATTTTCATGAAGTTTCTGTATGTGTTTCGGTTTAGTCCCGACCCCTCTCTAGCATGTGTTTAAGGTCTTATACGCCTTAATAAGACTATTTGATTTTGTTTGATGTATTTTGATGATGATTGACTTTGTGTCGTAATTGGGTTGTGAAATGATCTTATTGTCTGGTAATGCCTCTTAACCCTATTCCGGCACAGTTTTGGGTTAGGGGTGTTACATCGAGGATTAAATTTCTTTAAGGGGTTAGAATTGGAATGCCCATAATTTGGGCCTAGTAGAGTTTGGCCCATTGGGCTTTGGGTTTCATAATTTTTTTTAAGTGAGCAAGAAAATGACAAATGACATGACGATTTTAAAGGTTTAATGAATTTAGAGTGTGTAGGTGTGTTGGAGAAGCTCTGGGTTCGAGTTTTGTGGTAGAGGATTCTTAATTTAATTAATTAAGGAATCAGGGTTGTGAGTAGTGTGCTTTTAAATAAAAATAAGTGAAAAATGGCACTAAGAAGCCTGTGGTGAAGTGGCTAAGTGACGCCACTAGGGTGTAGAGAGGTGGCGACATATGCATGCAGGGAGGTCTGAGGTTCGAGTGCTAGCTTAATTTTATTTTGGAATTTAATTTTAGGCTTCTAGAAGGCTGGAAGTGGCGTGTAGAGGGACTCCAAGGAGAAGTGATCAGTAGAGAGAATTTAGAAGAAGGATAAGGGAGATATCATGGAGAAAAATTAGGAGATGAGCAGTGGATGAAGTGGTGTCGAATTGGACTTTAGGGGTGGCTAAGTTTCGGCTATAAGCTATATAAATGTGTGTGTGCCGAATCTGAGGTCCTAGGTAATGCCGAATTTTCCATTCTTTTTCTTTCTTTTCTTCCCCTCAATCGGTTCCTCCCATAGTCAAACTCTCGCATTGCCGAAATATCCTAAAGCCGAATTCCTTTGTGCCAAATTCTCTCATAGCCAAACTCTTCTATAGCCGAATTACCACCATCTTTTCTCTTGCCAAAATTCCTAATAGTGTCGAATCTTGGTGGTTGTTCCTCCATCACAAATCGATTGTTACCTACTCTCAGTCAAGTGTTGAAAGCCGAATCTAGTTAATAGCTATCTAGGCTGCAGGATCGAAAGGGGATTTGGTAAGTATTCGGTTAACCTCTTTTTTACATTTTGCTAAAAGCCGAAAGGCTATCTTACTATCCTGTCGTTAACTCTGTGATAAAAAGGATAAGGTTCAAAGATCGCAAGCGTGGTAGGATCATTAGCAAGGGTAAGTGTACTCAACTCGATTGTGGTTTAAGTGAATGGCTGAATGTGAGTTTGATCTATAGGGGTGACTTGTGTGGATTATGAGTCACTCGAATCTTGATGGTGTGTGTGTGAGTGCGGATCTAGGGATACTCACGATTAGTAGCTAAGGAAGGGCTATTAGAACCTGGTGGCACACGGTAAGGTTACGGTAAGGTTTCGACTTTTGGTAGATATTTTGTTTAAATATGGGTGATTGATTGAAGGTTGGTTGGTTTTAGGTTCAAGACCAAGGATAGTATAGCACGTCGCAGTAACCAAGTGTGTACAAACACTACACACACATGATATCGGCAATGCCTGAAAGCCGAAAAGCCGAAAGTGGCTAAATGGGCCCGGTGGGCCCTGAGGCTAAGTTGGATGAAATTGATTGATTTAATTATATGAATTGAGTTAGGCATGCATGTTACATGATCTGGATATGTTTTGGGCCTAACGGGCCATATGAATGAGATTTGGGTCTAATGGGCCATAAGGATGTGAATTGGGCATAATGGGTTATATGAACGTGAAATGGGCTTGATGGGCTTTATGAAGACGTAGACAAGTATGCTAGGGTTTAATGGACTTTAGGCCTAGTTCTGAACAACTCTCAAATTGCATAAAACTTAATTCTAATAATTAAACATGTCTGTGGACAAGTCGCTGGGTTAGAGTGTGGCAATGGACATATGCATGTCTAGGAGTGGATCTAGGGGGAGCTTGGTACTTAAGCGGTCCTAGTGGCCCACCTCCTCTTCTCTGGAATCCTACCTGGTGCATAGTGTCTGTTCACTTTAGCCGCGAGGACTTGTTTATGGGCCAAAGTTCATAACTAAAACCGGAGAGGGACCAAATACCCCTGATTTGAAATTTACCAAAATATCCTTAGATTTGAAAAATTACTAAAATACCCCTGATTATAAAATTACCAGAGTACCGTTGACTTGCGGAATCACCAAAATATCCCTGATTTACAAAATTAACTAAATACCCCCTGTAGAGTAGATTTATGGAAATACCCTTGGGTAGTGAAATGACTAAAATACCCATAAGTGCCGAATGTGTGAGAATGTGTATGTTGCATTCATGAAATATATGTTGCACTTGGGTGGGTTTTGATGATACGGAGGAAGATTTGAGGATCGCTGTAACATCCTGAAATTTGGGGATTTTATGTTTTACATTATATCATGCGCTAGGCTAGCTAAGAGTGTTAGTTGTGTATGTTTAGGGATCCTAAGAAGGCTTGGGGTTGAGTTGGGCCTTAGTAGAATTTTTGTGTTTAAGCACTTAAAGGAGAGAAGGAAAGTGGCGTCAAGACTTAAGTGAATAAGTGTGTATTTTGCTAGCACAAGTGGAGCTAGTAGTAGAGTGGTATGGCATCACATAAAGGGGCTTAAGGGGTGGAGTTCGAATCCCACCTAATGCAAATTTTTGGGATTAATTTTTTTTGTGCTATTCAAGTAATTGATGGTAAGTGTCGGCCAAGCTTTAAATAAGGAAAGGAAGACTTTTTATTGATGGAAAGAACACTATGGAGGAAGGTAAGGAGGAGATCAAGGAGAAAATAAGGAAAGAAATAAAGGAAAGGGATAAGGGAGGGGATATGTTGGCCAAATTTTTGGAAGGAGCTTGGGAAAGAAATTTGGTCAACCCTCATCTTTTTGGTAAAGGAGGTACACAGTTTTAGTAGGGAGAAAAGGGGAGCCGAAATTCTTTTGGTCATTTTGCAAGTTTGTGCATGAAAGGCTTGTTTTCTTTGTAACATTTTGGTGCTCACTTTTCCGGTCCTTTCTCTTTGTTTTGCCGAAACACTCAAGCAATTTGTTCATTTTTTTTGGTGTTAGCCGAAACCCTCTAACATTTCTCTTCCATCTTTTCTTTTCTTTTTGACCATTTCTTCAACCTTTCTCTCTTTTCTTAAATAGACATTACCTTGTGGCCGAATCTTGTTTGTTCATTTCTCTCCAATAGCCAAACCTTTTAACCCTTAATCTCTTCTTCATTATTTCTTTCTCTTTCGTGTTGGCACTCTCTTCTTTGGTCGAATCGGTAAGTGGTTTCATTCTCCTCTTTTCATTTTCTTTTCTCCCTAGCCGAATGTGTGTCCCTCACCATTCGGTTGTTTCACCTTGTTTCTAAACCGAAATGGCGTTTCCTCCTACTCCCTCATATCTTAATCATTTTCTTTTTGTAGTGTTATAGTGGGAAAGCCGAATCTTATACCTTTGACTCATCCATAGCCATAAGTCCAATCGGTGGGAATCGAATTCATCATCATTAAGGTAAGGAGTTTCGTCATGGTTCATTTTGATCTATTTCATTGCTCGATTAGTTTTCTAAACGGATCGATGGATTTGACTAATCGGTTAATATAGGGACTAGATCGCTCGTTCTTATCCACTCGTTGTTCCTTCGGAAGTGGTGGTAAGCCGAAATCCTCTCCCTAAACAATTACATTCTCTCATCATAGTATTATTCTAACCGAGACTCTTTCAATGGAGGCAAGTGGTAGCATTATTAAAAGAAAATCGATAGGAGGGCAAGTAGGGAGTGGACTTGCAATCTCTACTCCCAAGTTCAAACGTAGGGCGGTATCGGCAGTTCGGGATTTCCCATCGGGTTATGGACCATCATCCGGTGAGAATAGGCAAATTGTGGTCGTTCACGATTCTAAGGGTAAGCATTTTTAGATCGTTGATTTAGATTTGGATTAAGAAAATTTCTTTGGTTGGTTAATCGAATGTTATGGTGTCATAGGTGCCGACGATCAAGAAGGTTTAGTTCTTACCGTAATCAGGTGTGTAATCTCACACCGAAATCTCGTAAATTTGTGATTCACTATTATGTTGGAAAATAGATCGTTGTCAATTACAAATCTAATAACCAAGATATGGCATAAATCGAGTGACTTGCTTATTCAACACTATTTTTAAAGATATGTCAAAATCGATATTAATTTACTAAATTACGAAAATGCCCCTATGGGCCGATTTACCAAAATGCCCCTATGGGCCGATTTACCAACATGCCCCTATGGGCCGACTTGCTAAAATGCCTTAGTGGGCCGAATTATTAAATTGCTTTAATGGGCCGATTCACCGAAATGATTCACCAGATTAATGGTCGTCATATTTATGTGGATATTTTATATTATTATGCATGTTGCAATTTTTTTTTATATTTTGCATGGGATGGGAAAAATTGTCTGTAGAGCAGTGTAGCCTGGTGTCATTGCCACAAATTGTTTAATATTGTGCTCGAATATGATTTTGGTGGCTTGACCACAAAAAATATTATATAAATAGCAGTTCGACTGCAAATTGGTGTGAGCGGCGGGGTGGGTTGACTTCATCCCCACAGGTGTGATTGGCTGGTCAGGGGTGTGATGGATGGATGGGTTGGGTTGCATACTTTTCATTTATATACTGCTATGTAAAATGGGCTTAGGCCCAAGGTTATGCTATGCGGGTTCAAATCCAGTGGACGACGATAATGGGATTATACACTGAGTTCTAGTAACTCACCCCATTCTCTTAATCCTTGCAGGTAATGATCAGTAGTGAGGACTTGGGCCCATGGATGACTCGGTGGAGGCCATACTTTGGAAATAATATTTTCAAACCTTAATAAATTTCGTTTCTGCTTTATTTCGTTACTTTTACTATTTTTGGGTTTAAAGTTGTAATAAGGCCTCTGGGATTTTTATTTTGTTTTATGTTTGGCGTATTTATTATCTTCCATGAATTGATTTAAATGGGGATTTTCTAAAATCATAAACAACTGTTTTTCTTAAAATTTATCAACAAACATATTTCATAATAAATATGTACAAATAATTTAACTTGGATTTTTCCTTCAAGTTATCAATAATATTTTCAAAAGTCACGGTTTTAAAAGATCACTAGTTCGATTATCGATTCTCCAATCAACCTTACAAAATTTGTAGTATTTTTATCAAATATTTTTAATCAAATTTGTTTTCTTAAATTTTAACCTAATAATAACATATTTAGTAAGAATCACAAGTTCTTTACTCATTTTCTTCATGTGACATGCTAGATCTGGTCATACCGCATGGGCTGAGTTTGGGGTGTTACATTTTATGGTATCAAAGTCCAGTTGCAAAACTCGGCTGTGGTTTGGGTTCAAAAATGTTTTCTAAAACTGCTTGAAATTCGATTTATAAATACAGGTTTTAGAGGAAGTATGGCACCTCGGGTATCTGGCACCTAGTCAGTAAGTTTATGATTTCATTTTATGATTATTGTGGTATGACTGTTGTATGAAAACTTCACAAAATAGAGATACTCTAGAACTTTTAGCTTAGGAGCTGAAACTATAGAGATTGAGACTTTAGGAAATGTTTTGCGAAAACAACTTTACTTCCTATATTCCATAAAACATCGTTTAATAAACATTGAATAGCATACTGATTCATAAGACTCTTAATCAGATTATATCGACTTAGAAAACATGAGCGCTAGAGTACATGGACACGGTAGAGGTGGACGTGGTAGAGGCCGAGGTGCTAGAGTTGTATCTGAGGCATCGGGACATATGCCGGAAATGGACGCACCTGCGTCACCAGTGACTGAAGCTGGGTCACATGATCGAATGAGAGAGGACGGCACTCTGTCCCAAGCGATGTTGCGAGTTCTAGAAAGGGTTGGGGCTAGAACTGGGTCGGCAGCTCGTGGGTCGATATCTGAGCGACTTAGATCGAATGGGGCCGAAGTTTTTAGGGGTATTTCAGGTGTAGCCACTAGTGTAGCAGAGTACTGGCTTGAGGCGGTGGAGCGAATTATGGATGACCTGGATTGCACCGCTGAACGGAAACTGAAAGGGGTTGTGTCATTGCTAAGAGACGAGGCGTATCAATGGTGGCTCACTGTTTGGGAAGGCACTCAGGCTAATCATATTACCTGGGAATTCTTTAAAATAGCATTCCAGGGAAAATATGTCGGGGTTAGCTATGTGGATGCCCAAAGGAAGGAATTCCTGAATCTGGTCCAATGAGGTAAATCTGTGGCAGCATACGAGGTAGAGTTTCTGCGTCTCAGTTGGTACGCCCGAGGAATAGTGCCGACTAATCATGAACACTGCGTGCGCTTTGAGGATGGATTGCGTGATGAGTTACGGGTACTGATAGCCCCACAGAAGGAGAGGAATTTTGCTACACTTGTGGAAAAAGCTAAGATAGCTGAGGAAGTTAAGCACTCAGAACGGCAAAATCGAGACAAGGATAGGGGCAGGAACAAGAGAGACTCTGGGTATTCAGGTCCTGCTAGAGGATTTCAGAAAAGGCCCAGAAATGAGGGGCCAGTTCGAGTGGGTGCTCCAGCTACTACCAATTAGTTACAACCTTGCGTGGATTGTGGAAAACTTCACTCGGGTGAATGCTGGAAGAGAACTGGTGGTTGTTTCAGATGTGGATCCAAAGACCATCAGTTTAAGGATTGCCCTCGAGAGCCTGCTCAGACTCAGGTAGTTCGTAATGGATTTGCGCAGCCAGCAAGAGGCGCTCAGCAGCCGCCGAGAGGCCGTGGGCCAGGTCGAGGTAGTAATGGTGTAGGACGAGGTCAGGGTGCACCGGGTAGAGGTACCGATAATAGGGGTAACACGGAGGCGAGACAACCAGGATTGGTCTATGCAGTCAGACGTCGAGAGGATGGCGATGCACCGGACGTCATAACCGGTACGTTTTTCATATTTGATGTACCTTTTATCGCTCTGATGGACATTGGATCCACCCATTCGTATGTTGCGTGTGCTGTGTCTGGAACTTTGAATATTAGATCTGAGATTACTGCTAGAGAAACAACTGTGATTAGCCCTTTAGGACAATCGGTGGTAGTAAATAAGTTGTTTAGGGATGTGCCCTTAGAAGTTCAGGGGGTAGTTTTTTTGGCGGATTTGATGGAACTGCCGTTCGGTGAGTTTGACCTTATATTGGGCATGGGTGGTGGTTAAGCATCGTGCGAACTTAGAAGTGTCTTTGCAAAGCGGATCGTACTAAGAACTTCAGAGGATAAGGAAGTGATGATGATAGGTGAAAGAAGAAATTATCTGTCTAATGTGGTATCTGCTTTAAAGGCGGAAAGGTTGGTATGAAAGGGGTGTGAAGCGTTCTTAGCCTTTATTAGTGCTTTGGATGCCAAAGAGTTGTCGGTAGAGAGTGTTAGAACGGTGAAAGAGTTTTCAGACGTCTTTCTCGAGGAGCTTCTAGGATTGCCTCCGAATCGGGAAGTGGAATTTGGTATTGAGCTGTTGCCAGGAACGGCTCCGATGTCCATTGCTCCTTATAGAATGGCGCCGAAGGAGCTAGTGGAGCTTAAAGCTCAAATCCAGGAGTTGATGGATCGTGGATTTATTCGACCAAGTGTGTCACCGTGGGGAGTGCCGGTTTTGTTCGTTAAGAAAAAGGACGGGTCGATGCGTATGTGCATCAATTATAGACAATTGAATAAGTTGACGATCAAGAATAAGTATCCGTTACCGAGGATCGATGATATGTTCGATCAGCTACGAGGAGCTTCAGTTTTCTCGAAGATAAACTTGAGATCGAGGTATCACCAGTTAAAAGTCAAGGAGGCGGATATTCACAAGACTGCGTTCCGAACCCGATATGGGCATTACGAGTTCTTAGTGATGCCGTTTGGGTTGACAAATGTACTAGCTGCATTTATGGACATGATGAACTGGGTCTTCCAACCCTATCTAGATCGGTTTGTGGTGGTGTTCATAGATGACATCTTGGTGTACTCAAAGACTGAAGAGGAGCATGATTCGCATCTACGGGTAGTATTGCAGATATTAAGGGAGAAGCAACTGTATGCCAAATTCAGTAAGTGTGAATTTTGGCTGAGGGAAGTGACCTTTTTGGGGCATGTTGTGTCTGCCGTGGGAATTAGAGTTGATCCCCGCAAGATAGAGGTTGTATTGGACTGGAAGCCACCGAAGTCAGTGGCAGAAATTTGGAGTTTTTTGGGTTTTGCTGGGTATTACAGGCGGTTTGTTGAGGGGTTTTCGTTGATTGCTGCACCCCTAACTAAGCTATTGCGTAAGGGAGTACCGTTTGTGTGGTCAGATAAGCAGCAAGAGAGTTTTGAGAAATTGAAGAAGATTCTGACGGAATCGCCAGTATTGATTCAGCCTGAGGCTGGTAAGGAGTTTATTATTTATTGTGATGCGTCACACACGGGCTTGGGATGTGTGTTGATGCAAGGGGGAAAAGATGTGGCTTATGCATCTCGTCAATTAAGGCCGTATGAAATAAACTATCCCACACATGATTTGGAGTTAGATGCTGTGGTATTTGCTCTGAAGATATGGAGACACTATCTGTACGGGGAGAAATCGATTATCTACACGGATCATAAGAGTCTGAAGTACCTCCTTACCCAGAAGGAGTTGAACTTACGACAGCGGAGGTGGATAGAATTGTTGAAAGATTATGACTGCTCAATCGAGTATCATCCAGGAAAAGCTAACGTAGTGGCAGATGCGTTGAGTCGTAAGGTGATATCGGATTTGAGAGCGATGTTTTCTCATCTCAGCCTTTATGAAGATAGTAGCTTGTTAGCTGAACTTCAAGTGAAGCCTGCGTGGGTAAGTCAGATTAAGGAAAAGCAGTTGTTAGATGAAAGGTTGGGTTCTCGGCTTCAGCAAGTGAAAGGTGGTAAGATAGGGGATTTTGGATTAAATAGTGATAGAGTATTGTGTTTCCGCGGATGAGTTTGTATGCCCAAGGATTCAGAATTGAGACAAATGATTCTGCATGAGGCGCATAGTAGCCCATACGCTATGCACCCCGGGGTAAACAAAATGTACCGAGACCTCCGTGAGCAGTATTGGTGGCCAGGGTTGAAATGGGAGGTTACTGACTTCGTGAGCAAGTGTTTGACATGTCAGCAGGTGAAGGCGGAACATCAACTGCCTTCAGGGTTGCTACGACCGGTGACAATCCCACTTTGGAAATGGGAAATGATAACGATGGACTTTGTTAGTGGGTTACCTTTAACGCCTACTAAGAAAGATTCAGTATGGGTGATAGTGGATCGGTTAACGAAGACTGCTCATTTCCTACCTATTCGTACGGATTACTCGTTGCAGAAGTTGGCTAAGTTGTATGTAGCAGAGATCGTGAGGTTGCATGGGGTACCGATGTCTATCATATCAGACAGGGATCCTAGGTTTACATCACGATTTTGGAAGGCTCTACATGAAGCTTTGGGTACAAGGCTAAATTTCAAGACGGCGTTTCACCCGCATGAGCGGATGGTTAGTCGGAGAGAGTAATCCGATTCTAGAAGACATGTTAAAGGGTGTGTGATCGACTTGGGGAAGTTGGGAAGATTTTCTACCATTGGCGAGTTTGCATACAACAACAGCTATCAATCCAGCATCCAGATGGCACCCTATTAGGCGTTGTATGGTCGTAGGTGTCGTACTCCTACTTGCTGGACTGAGCTGGGGCAGCGACAGCTATTGGGTCTTGAGTTAATCTCGGAGACGGAGGAAAAATTTAAGGTAATTCGTGCTCGGTTAAAAGAAGCTTCGGACAGACAGAAATCATACGCGGATCTGAAGCGGAAGGAGATAGATTTCTCAGTGGGTGATCAGGTCTTTTTGAAGGTCTCACCTTGGAAAAAGATCTTAAGATTTGGAAGGAAAGGCAAGTTGAGCCCTAGATTTATCGGACCTTACCGTGTATTGAAGCGTGTTGGGCCAGTGGCTTATCAGCTTGAGTTACCTCCGGAGTTAAGTCAGATACATAGCGTATTCCATGTCTCAATGTTAAGGCGTTATCGTTCGGATCCGTCTCATGTCGTGCCAGTGGAGGAAGTTGAGATAAGACCTGACTTGTCTTTTGAAGAAGAACCAGTGCAGATTTTAGATCGGGATATTAAGGTGCTGAGAAAGAAGTCAGTCCCGTTGGTCAAAGTATTTTGGCGTAATCACGGGTCAGAGGAAGCTACATGGGAGCCAAAGGACACGATCCGGCAGCAATATCCTCATCTCTTCTAATCAGGTAAATTTTGAGGCCGAAATTTCTTTAAGGGGGTAGAATTGTAACATCCTGAAATTTGGGGATTTTATGTTTTACATTATATCATGCGTTAGGCTAGCTAAGAGTGTTAGTTGTGTATGTTTAGGGACCCTAAGAAGGCTTGGGGTTGAGTTGGGCCTTAGTAGAATTTTTGTGTTTAAGCACTTAAAGGAGAGAAGGAAAGTGGCGTCAAGACTTAAGTGAATAAGTGTGTATTTTGCTAGCACAAGTGGAGCTAGTAGCAGAGTGGTATGGCGTCACATGAAGGGGCTTAAGGGGTGGAGTTCGAATCCCACCTAATGCAAATTTTTGGGATAAATTTTTTTTGTGCTATTCAAGTAATTGATGGTAAGTGTCAGCCAAGCTTTAAAGAAGGAAAGGAAGACTTTTTATTGATGGAAAGAACACTATGGAGGAAGGTAAGGAGGAGATCAAGGAGAAAATAAGGAAATAAATAAAGGAAAGGGATAAGGGAGGGGATATGTTGGCCGAATTTTTGGAAGGAGCTTGGGAAAGAAATTTGGTCAACCCTCATCTTTTTCGTAAATGAGGTACACGGTTTTAGTAGGGAGAAAAGGGGAGCCGAAATTCTTTTGATCATTTTTCAAGTTTGTGCATGAAAGGCTTGTTTTCTTTGTAACATTTTGGTGCTCTCTTTTCCTATCCTTTCTCTTTGTTTTGCCGAAACACTCAAGCAATTTGTTCATTTTTTTTTGTGTTAGCCGAAACCCTCTAACATTTCTCTTCCATATTTTCTTTTCTTTTTGACCATTTCTTTAACCTTTCTCTCTTTTCTTAAATCGACATTACCTTGTGGCCAAATCTTGTTTGTTCATTTCTCTCCAATAGCCGAACCTTTTAACCCTTAATCTCTTCTTCATTATTTCTTTACCTTTTAACCCTTAATCTCTTCTTCATTATTTCTTTCTCTTTCATGTTGGCACTCTCTTCTTTGATCGAATCGGTAAGTGGTTTCATTCTCCTCTTTTCATTTTATTTTCTCCCTAGCCGAATGTGTGTCCCTCACCATTCGGTTGTTTCACCTTGTTTCTAAACCAAAATGGCGTTTCCTCCTACTCCCTCATATCTTAATCAATTTCTTTTTGTAGTGTTATAGTGGGAAAGCCGAATCTTATACCTTTGACTCATCCATAGCCATAAGTCTAATCGGTGGGAATCAGATTCATCATCGTTAAGGTAAGGAGTTCCGTCATGGTTCATTTTGATCTATTTCATTTCTCGATTAATTTTCTAAACGGATCGATGGATTTGACTAACCGGTTAATATAGGGACTAGATCGCTCGTTCTTATCCACTCGTTGTTCCTTCGGAAGTGGTGGTAAGCCGAAATCCTCTCCCTAAACAATTACATTCTCTCATCATAGTATTATTCTAACCGAGACTCTTTCAATGGAGGCAAGTAGTAGCGTTATTAAAAGAAAATTGATAGGAGGGCAAGTAGGGAGTGGACTTGCAATCTCTACTCCCAAGTTCAAACGTAGGGCGGTATCGGCAGTTCGGGATTTCCCATCGGGTTATGGACCATCATCCGGTAAGAATAGGCAAATTGTGGTCGTTCACGATTCTAAGGGTAAGCATTTTTAGATCGTTGATTTAGATTTGGATTAAGAAAATCTCTTTGGTTGGTTAATCGAATGTTATGGTGTCATAGGTGCCGACGATCAAGAAGGTTTAGTTCTTACCGTAATCAGCTGTGTAATCTCACACCGAAATCTCGTAAATTTGTGATTCACTATTATGTTGGAAAATAGATCATTGTTGATTACAAATCTAATAATCGTGATATGGCATGAATCGAGTGACTTGCTTATTCAACACTATTTCTAAAGATCTGTCAAAATCGGTATTAATTTACTAAATTACAAAAATGCCCCTATGGGCCGATTTACCAAAATGCCTCTATGGGCCGACTTGCTAGAATTCCTTAGTGGGCCGAATTATTAAATTGCTTTAATGGGCCGATTCATCGAAATGATTCACTAGATTAATGGTCATCATATTTATGTGGATATTTTATATTATTATGTATGTTGCATTTTTTTTATATTTTGCATGGGATGGGAAAAATTGTATGGAGAGCAGTGTAGCCTGGTGGCATTGCCACAAATTGTTTAATATTGTGCTCGAATATGATTTCGGTGGCTTGACCACAAAAATATTATATAAATAGCAGTTTGACGGCAAATTGGTGTGAGCGGCAGGGTGGGTTGACTTCATCCCCACAGGTGTGATTGGCTGGTCAGGGGTGTGATGGATGGATGGGTTGGGTTGCATACTTTTCATTTATGTACTGCTATGTAAAATGGGCTTAGGCCCAAGGTTATGCTATGCGGGTTCAAACCCAATGGACGACGGTAAAGGGATTATACACTGAGTTCTAGTAACTCACCCCATTCTCTTAATCCTTGCAGGTAATGATCAGTAGTGAGGACTTGCGCCCATGGATGACTCGGTGGAGGCCGTACTTTGGAAATAATATTTTTGAACCTTAGTAAATTTTGTTTCCGCTTTATTTTGTTACGTTTACTATTTTGGGTTTAAAGTTGTAATAAGGCCTCTGGGATTTTTATTTTGTTTTATGTTTGACGTATTTATTATCTTCCATGAATTGATTTAAACGGGGATTTTCTAAAATCATAAACAACGATTTTTCTTAAAATTTATCAACAAACGGATTTCATAATAAATATGTACAAATAATTTAACTTGGATTTTTCCTGCAAGTTATCAATAATATTTTCAAAAGTCACGGTTTTAAAAGATCACCAGTTCGATTATCGATTCTTCAATCAACCTTTCAAAATTTGTAGTATTTTTATCAAATATTTTTAATCAAATTTGTTTTCTTAAATTTTAACCTAATAATAACATCTTTAGTAAGAATCACAAGTTCTTTACTCATTTTCTTCATGTGACATGCCAGATCTGGTTATACCGCATGGGCCGGGTTTGGGGTGTTACAATCGCATAGTCACTTGACGACCGTGGATCCACCGGTGGCTTTAAGCCCATTATAGCAGCTTTGCTGCAACGTTTGAGTAGTGCTGCTGCTGGTGCTACCTTTGGTGTGTAGGGATGGGTGGGTTGATATTTATATCCCCACAGGTGTGTAGGGTTGGAAGGGAAATGGTGTGCAGGGTTGGATTTGGGATGAGTGGATTGCATTCATGTGATACTGATGTGATATGAGGACGTTATGGGCTAAGGCCCAAGTCCATCATTTTTGATAGGGCTTAGGCCCAATGTGATAATTGTATGTTGATTGGATTACTAAGGGTCGTACACACTGAGTTTCGAAACTCACCCCTTTTTATTAAATGTTTTAGGTGATCCTCAGTAAACGACTCAACGTGGGAGAGGACTCGGAGATGGTCACACTACAAGACATTTAGAAGTTTTATTTATTTGTCTCAAAAGACATGATTTTAATTGCTTTATTTTCATTATATGTAATAAGGCCTTGTACTCCGTTTTGACTTTGGATTTTGAGTTTTGTTGTTTCAACTGTTTACTTAATTATTAAACCTGAGTAATTTCTTATGTTTAAACATGGTTTTCGGGATACTTAAAATAATTATATGGGCTTTTATCGCTACTTAACAAGGTGTCAAGGATTTTGGGTTTTAGGCCTTAAATTTTAACTTAGCAAAATCATTTTGAGTTATGCCTTTGATGTGACATTCCCAGATTCAGCCATAACGTCTGGGCCGGGTCTGTGGGTGTTACATCTTTCTCTTTATTTTATTTATTTCCTTCAATTTAGTCACCTAATCCACCTACTTTGACCAATTTTGACATTTACTGTCCCCTATGGCCGGCCAACCCTTTTCTAATCTTCCACTAACATAACGAGTCAACAAGAACTGGTTATCTCTCGACCTCAAAGTCCAGACTACTTTGGGGGTAAGGTGTTCACGGATGAGCACAAATTTTGGGTTAATTCCCACCTTGATGACTTCCCGGGGTTGTCAGGCTTAGGGTTTGTTTCACGTTCTCCCTTTCCCAAACAGCTGATCTGTTGAGTAACCCTACAAAATAGTTAAGAAATCATACCTCCACTTGCTAATCCCTCATATAAGGATTAGTTCCTCATGGCATTCATAAACAATATATAATCGATGTAAAGAGAAATCATTCTAATTAAATCGCTAAGATAGAGTAAATGGAAGAGCCTGATTTTATTAATAAGCATAAACCCACAAAGTTGAATGGTTCCACAATCTAGATCTCTTGAAAGAAAACAATGAACAAATAAACTAAACTCTAGAAACCTAAGAAAGAAAATGAATCTAAATCTAAAGAAAGAAACTAGATTAATGAAAGGTGTCTTTAACATGTGCCAAAAGGAGCCTATTTATAGCCTTTAGGTGGTCGTCGTCCTTAACTGTAGGTCAGCTGACGTTCCTGAGCTTTAAGTTTGATTATGCATACCAAAACGCCCCTGCTTCGTGTTTACTTTCCAACCCATAGTCGATGTCGCAACACACCAAGACCCATGTTGCGACATAGCAACCAGTATGCTCCTTTGTAGCCATCTGCAGGGGTATGTCATGACATTAAAGGTAGACTTGATTTTTCTTCATTCTGTTCCCTTTATTGTGACATCAGACCTATCGTGTTGTGACATAACATCCAATATCAACCTAAAATGCCTTATAATGGTCTCCTGCACACTTACAAAGTACGTTAGCTCTCCCTTAGGCCTCATTCGGCCCTTAATGTTAATAAAAGACTCAATATGCACATTTTATTGAATGTAAGTAAAACTAAAGAAACTTAACTAAAATGTAATAAAAATGCTTGTATTTAGGCTCATTAAGTGTGAAAACTAGTTTAATCTACTACACTGAATTATGGCAGATCAAACTCCCCCACACTTAAGTCATTTCTTGTCCGCAAGCAACATAAAGAAAGATGGCAAATAAACATGACGACCCTTGAGCAAATATGTTACAAATATTGACTTTGGAGTATATGACATAGGCATTTCATGCTTACTAACAACTTCAACATGATGAATAGTTGACTTACCACCTTTGACTTCAAACATCTATGTTTAGTATGTTACAAAATATACAAGTATTAAGGGTCTCATCTATAAAAATCCATGAACAAATCATACAAGTACTTCGATTATCCGAGTAGAATACAAATAGTCGTTTATGTGCATATCTAGTATGATGTCCATTTATGTATAAGGATATTTAGGTCACATAGGACTTTTTGGCTTGTAACGTTCTGAAGCTTAGGACAAGTAAGGAATTAAAAAAAGTAAGCATCAAAAAGGGTTACAAACACGAAAATAGTTTGGCACATCGTATTGATCCCTATTCCTTCCCCCTTAGTGACCCTTTCCCGCTCACCGCCTTATTTCTCCTTCTCTCACCTTTCTCATCTCTCCACATAGGAAATCATAGCATGACATAGTAATTATGGCTAGCTTACGAGTTTTTTTGTGCACTAATGAATGAGTTTTTTTTCTATTGTTGTGACTTTGTGACTTTTCCTTTTCAACTTATCTTATTCAAGAATGCTTTTTGGCTTTTCAAGTAATTTTTCTACTTGTATAGACTTTCTTTTTGGATTTTTCTTCTCGTTTGAACTTTCAGGCTAACCAATAATTTCCATATCACACTAATCATTACTATTTCACTCTATTTTTACAAACTCCGCCATGATTTATCTACTAAAACCTTAATATATATGTCCAGATGTGTATAATCATGTAGTGCAGGACCAAAGAACAAGGGTAAATACAAATTGACATGTTCAGGCTCGGGGCTTATAATGTGGTTCATCAAGAAGTGTCAACAGGCTCAAAAATTAGTACTAAAGGTGAAATATAATTAGGAAAACTTTTTGGTTCTGGATGTGTTCCAACCAATTCCTTAGGTCATCCCTAAATATCTCAAGATGCACAAATTTAATCAACCAAACAAATACAAATTTAACTATTTATCATTCATACTAGCATGCTCGTTTCCTTGTATTTTCTATACCATTGTGTATAGTTGATTCCTTAATACCTATTTATAGTGTAAAATATAAAACATAGTAGTCTAATAATCAAAAGTTTAAAATCACCTTTCCTCGTGAAAAAATTATTCATAAACACAAGCAACCTATGTACATGCTCTTAACCAATCACTTGTATTTCTACAAGCTCAAGCACACAAAAGACAAGAAAAATCAAAGAAAATGTAAAAATTTGAAGCAAATTTTTATGTTACCCCCACACTTTAGTTGACACATTGTCCTCAATGTGTAGCCCATAAATAGATAAGGAAGGAAGTTACCTAATTGGTCGTGGTCACTCCGATTACTAATGGTAGGTGCTTCCTTCTTTGATCATGTTAGCTCGAATTGTTTGTCCCCTTCGTGTTTGGTTCCTAAATAGAAAATTTAACAAAGTGCAACAAAAAAAAATTATTTATTATTCCTACTTCGATAAAGTCTAAATTAATACAAGTATTTTAAAAGCGAGAAAAAGAAATGTTCAATCCTCATCCGAATCATCAAGGTGATGAGAACGTCTCTTCTCCATAGGGCTTTACCCTTTCCTTTGACATATGTTTTGTGGGAGCTCCCACCCATTGAAGGCACATGGTGAGTTGGGCTTCGTATGACATGCCCTTTTGGTGTAGAAAATTGCGGCTAAAATGCCGCTTCATATTCGTCATCTATTCCAGGGTATTCTTGAACATCACCTTTCTCATCAAGATTAACCCCCTCAACATGATGAGTCAAAGTCGGCTTGAACATATATAGGGGATAATTTGGAGTGCGTAACCCATTCATCCTTGCGAATTCTTAAAGTATTGGTCCTTTTTCCTGGATCCATCGAATCATTCCGTCAAGTTTTGCGTCTATGTCTCCGCGAGCTCCCTTTCTAACCTTTGGGTGATCTTTCTGTTTGAATGATGTTGGTACATCCATTTTTGTGTTCCTCCTTTTATTCCATTCAGTTATTTGCTTACGCTGAAGCTCGACATATTGGGTATATAATGTATCTCCAATGATACTCCTCGTTGGTTTCATAAATTGCTCATTTTCGCTCATTGGAACCTCTGTTTGGTGGCGTAAAGCCAATTACAAGATGAGGGAATAATAGTCTAGCTTTTTGGCTCTGTACACACCATTTCATTTCTCAAAAGACCGAGCACCTTACATAGATTTGTTTTCACTGTAGGATACCATATAATAAGACATCTCGAAACACAATAACATTAGAATGTGGGTGCAATTCTAGTGCCAATGAATTACATCCATATTTTAGCAACAAGAAACATAATAGCTTAATTAGAATTCGTGAGAAGCTCAGTGTCTAGCCTATAGTTTCAACTACCCTTGCCTTGTGTTAAATATTTTATAACATCTTCCATGTCAATGTTTTGAAATCCTTTTAGATCTGTATTATCAATAAAATCTTTCTCATAAATTGGGATGTTATAATATTCAGAGATATCATTAGGAGAAACTGGAATGTCTTCCCCATGCACTTCAGCATCAATTATTACTGCATTATAGCCTCGTTAAATCATTTGGTCCTTAAGGGATGCATAAAATTCTTGAACCACAGATATATTTGCAGTACTCATGGGAGTAACGCAAAACTGCTCCCATTGATGATAAATGACCAAAGTCCAGATTTCTTTGTAGTGGATCATTGAGGGTTCAAACCCTCATTCCTGAATTAGAGGTCTCCGTTGTGGCTCCAAATTTTTTTTTCATATTTGTATTATGGAATCGAACATGGTTGAAAACAAGTGGGGTTTCTAGAACAAGAGTTCTTTTGTTCTTACGTGAGGGAATTCTTATTGGATTCTATCAACAAAATAATAAAGATATTCGATAGAACAGTAAGAGAGGATTGAGAATACTTAAACCTTAACTATTGTTGAACTCATTTGTGTTTCCTCTTGGTGTTTGTTCATGTTGATTTCCTCGAATGTAGTTTCTTGGATTTGGAATGAGGGATTAGGAACTTAGGGTTTTGGAGAGGTTTTAGAGGAGTAAATGTTTAGAATGAAGTTAGAAGGGTATTTTTATGTTTAAAAGGTGTTTATAGGGTTAAAAATTGGGTAAAATAA
Source organism: Gossypium sturtianum (assembly GCA_025698515.1). Taxonomy (NCBI): domain Eukaryota; kingdom Viridiplantae; phylum Streptophyta; class Magnoliopsida; order Malvales; family Malvaceae; genus Gossypium; species Gossypium sturtianum. The sequence goes on from CM046955.1 coordinate 113,235,074, forward strand.
GGATTATTTTGTCGGGTTACGCAATCAGGTTGGGCCAACCCTATAGAAAATTGCAGTGATGTCGTGACACAAGGGTTCCGTGTCGCGACATTCCTAACAAACTACCTATGTCGCGACATCAGGGTTTGATGTCGCGACACACCTTGCAGTTTTAGAATTCCGAGAAACTGTCTTCAATGTCGTGACATAGGTTAGTGATGTCACGACATTTGGTTAATTTTTGAACTTCTTCATTACTGCTCTTGCTATTGTGACATAGAATTATCTGTCACGACATTGACATTGTTTCCTGAATTTTTGATCTCTGAAATTCTTCAAGCGCTTCTTAAACCTGTCTTTGACCTACATTAATAACTAGGTTAGCGGGATATACCGTAAGTACAATTAGTAATATTCAAATAATAAGAAAGTGTTAGGTCTTGCTGTCGGACTCATCCGTCAGCTCAGTCAATATGCACCGATTGGCTCCCTGTAATTTGTTTCTATCTGTATTATTCTAGCACCTACTGTAACACTGTTTCTGCAAGTGTACACAGTTGTTCAAGTAATAAGTAAGTAAAATGAGTTATCGTATCCATAGGGACTGTATAAGCTTAACCGATTAATTGCAAAATTATAATTAACAATTTGATATAAAAACTCAATAATTTGGATGGTGATGATTAAACTAAGTAAAATTAATTAGATGCAAAGATTGATCCTTATGCAATTCTAATCTAGTTGCAATTTACCTAAATGTATGAACGAATGGCTTTAACAACAAAAGAAATCAACATTAAATGGGCTAGGATAATTATATTAATCAATTCAATTTACTTTATCATGCTTAACAATGTTCAAAAATACTTCCACAACAACTCGTTCTTTCATGAGTTTGGAAACCAAATTAAGTCCTTTCGAAGTCTTTTACTAAGTTGAATATGCATTTTACTGATCATATTAACTAAAGGTTTCTTAGTATTTATGTACGGTCACAGGAACATTTACATTTGCAGCAGTTTAATTACATAAATCTAAAATCTATCCAAGATAATAGAGCTAACTAAATATATTATGAACCTCCACTTAGTCGGGTTTAAGGATCTAAATTGAGCATTGCACTTTTCAATTATGTGTCTACTAGCCTCGTCTGGTTAGGATTGCTCAACTAACTTGAGTGCACCCAATCACGTACGAATGAAATGCATCATGATATTAATTGAAAACATGATTGACTGAGGCCTAAACATGTTAAACATGAATAAAATAAATCTTATTTAATTAACATAATCATCCTAGCAAATAGGATTTAAAATATCATCGTTGATGTAAAAAACAATAAACTCAAATCAAACATGATTAAAATAAATAACAAGAGGAAAGAGTAAACTCTATTCAGTTCAGCAGCCTTTAAAATTTATTCTGATTGATTCAGTTCAACAGCCTTTCAAGGCCTCCATTTTGCTCGATGCTTCTTTGCTAAGGAGTTCCTAAAGTTGCCGGCCAAAAAATGGTTTTGACAAAGCTTTTGTGGCTAAAGGTTGAAAAGGAGATGGGCGGCTATGTAATGGATGGAAAAAGGAAATGGAATGTACAGAAAATGCTAATGAGAAAAGAGAAATGAGTGTTGAGAGATGAGGGATTAAGGGATTGATGCATGGTATTTATAGGTGAAAGTAAGGGTTAGAGTTTGCTAAAAATAGAATTCAAATTCCTTAGTCTCCTTGTTTTAAATTCAAACAAAGGCTATTAATAGCCATAGGGTGGACGGTTTCAACAGCAAAGTTGTTGGGCTGATTTCTAATTATTTTCCAACTGTAAGGACCTTCAATTAAATACCCTGAAGCTTGCTCTTGGGCAGCCATCTACTTGTGTCAAAATTGAGCTTTAATTCCCCATTGTTGGATGGTTTTTCAGTCTAATAATTTAGCAAACATGTCCATCTTTTAGCACATCTTTTACTGGGTAAATTTATCAACCCCATGACCCAAGTTGCGTGGTCTTGCCATCCACATGAATTGATTTGTTCATGTCCATGTTTCATTCATATTAATCACATATTCAATGGTCTTCCTACATAGTGAAAAATCACATATTAATAAATTAACATGAAATAATATAAAATATGTACAAAAATAATGTAATTAAGCACAGTTTCACATACTTTATAAATTCATGCCCAATATTACTAATTAAGTAAAATTAACTTATTTTAATAAAAATTACTCAAGATAAACATATTTTTTAAGTAAAAAGGTGGTAAAAATATGTAGAAAAACCCTATATTATTTTGAGTTTACACACCCCCTAACTTAAACCATTGCTCGTCCCGAGTAATGTTCATGCACAACACAACTTTTGCTAAGGCAATTTTGCAAAATGATAAAGTAGCATCAATGTTTGCACATAATTATGCATCAACAAAATCATGCTCAAAAATACTTTTTTATTGATAAGTAGCTCGAATTCAAATATTATTTCCAATTTTATACTAAGTATATCATAATGTCGACATGAATCATAGTTTGCATGCATTTTAAAAGTCATACATAACATTCACCAATCAATATGCTTTCTTTATAAACTAAACATAGCAATCCCAAGGTTTAATTAGTGGTCTTCATAATTTGAGCTTAGTAATTCCTCTCCACAATGTAGTCGGTATAATCATCCAATCAATAACTCTTTTATTAGGTTGTAATGGGGCTAGGCTAAAGGTAAGGATAAAGAGAAGTGAATTTTGAGGTTCAATCATCTTAACCCTAACTTGTCTTAGATCTTCTTGTGTCACAACCTTCATAAATTTGGGTTTTTGGAACACCCCCAAACTTATTTTAAACTAATGTTTAACTATTTTTTCTAGACTTTGGGCAAACTTTGCTCTTTATTTTTGAGAATTTGAGCAACCGTTTCCTTGCTTTTTATTTTTTTGAACAAACTTACCTTTTTTCATTCATTCATTCATTCTTCTTCTTCTTCTTTTGAAACATGTGAAGAGCTTGTACATCTTTTCATATTTTTCCTTAAACTTCGATCACCAAGACAAATTCAGTTAAGGTAGGCGCAAAAGAATAGGATAAAATAAAAAAAAGATGATAATGTGGCTTATGATGTAGGTACTTTGCAATAAACAGGCCATTAAGATCAAAAATTAAGTTTTAAGGGTTAATTCTATAAGGTTGGCTTGAAAGGCTCAAACGATCCAAAGAAAGTGTGCCTATATCATATTAGATTCTTATACCTCCTAGGATTTCGCATCAAGAAAGTTATTAAGTCAATTCTAAAGACTTAAACCTTCTTACATGTCTATTTCTAAAGAAATCAAATTTTCATGGAAAATACTACATAAGACTAAAGATCATACAAGCATTCCATCACTCAAGATAACATATGAATAAGTTAGATAAAATCATAAATCATGATTGCATTTGAACATACTTATGAACAAAAATTCTTTCTGGACATTCATTTATTTCAACATACTTAAGTAAAAAGATTGAAACATACTTTAAAATTCATGCGAAATTCCTTAACCCCCTTTAAAAAGAAACAATGTCCTTATTGCGAAAACAAAGTAATGAACGAAAACTGAACACCAGGTAGAGTTGCAAGAAAAGAGAGGTGAGTCATAAAGACTGCTTAAGTACCAAGTCTTTCTCCACAATCCAATCCTAGATATGTTCATTTCCATTACTAGATCACTTTATTTTCTTTCTATTGAAGAGGCATTAAGCTTATATTATTCATGCTTGCTATTTTATTATGTGAAAGTAAAATTCTAACTAAGAAATAAAAATAAACACCTAAAAAGAAATAAAAACTAAATACAACAAATTCCCTCATTTTATTTATTTGACTTATCGACCTCGTCTTCCTCCTTTGATGTTTCATCCTTACATACATTCTCATCTTCCTTCCATGACTCAAAGATATAATCTGAAAAGTGGGGAAGAAAATTTTTAGAGATATATTTAAAAGTATTTCTTACAGAATCATCTCTAACTTTTGCACATTTCCAATAAGCCTGTTGTTGGTTATGCATAAATTTCATCATATCCATCATAATTGACAATTCTGATTTCTTCAAAGTATTTGAAGAGGTGGGCCTAGGAATAGTCAGCTCAGGATAAATACTTGGTTCAACTAGCTCATCAGCATTTGGATCCTCTCTTTGTTCAGAGACTTTTGGTTCCTTTATCGGTTCAGGATCATTCGGTTCTTCCTCAGATTCTAGTTCTTTTGTCTCAGTAACTGAGTTAGCTTCCATTTCAGACTTGTTTGATGACTCATCAATTTCTGGTTCTGTTGGTTCACTTGATTCTGTTGGGTTTAGCTCATGGACATTCTCCACTAACCTTTCAAGATCATGGGCTGTGATGCAATCTTGAACATACGAGCCCTTCAGGTTTGCTTTTGTTTTAACATGGGCCCTTATGTAAAGTGGAGTTAACAATGATGGAAAATAAGCACTTCCAATCTTCTTTCTAGCACAATCATGGATCTCCTTAAGAATAATCTTCCTAACATTGATAGACCTTTTTATCATAATTCCATCGAGATGGTGGAACTTTGTGAGATAGGCATGAAACTATATCGAACAAAGTAAAACCATACCTTATCCAATGACTTTAAATATTCCCTTCGTCAAGAATGACTACCATAATTTCTTATAATCCATTGGGATCCTAGATTTGCCACAACATTAAGCACTTGTTGAAGAAAATCCCAATTTATGTTTGTCATGGCAAAATATTCATCTTTTTCAACATCAGGTAGGTTAAGCAAATCACTAATGGACTTAGAAGTTAGGGATACCTTCTTCTTGCGAACAAGAACTTCAATAGCATTTGGCTTAGCCAAAATGGCATAGAACTCTCAAACTAACTCCTCATCGGATAATGATCGTGCATCGCAAAAATAATTCCAATTGAGGGCATCAATTGTCTCCCGAATTGGCAAAGGCACAACCATCTTATCATTGCTTTCCAAGTTGAAACCTTTTTCTGGCATTATAGGTTGATTCTTGAAGATTGAATCAAACCTTTCTTTCACCTCCTCATTTTGAATCACAATGGGATTTTCAGCAGAGGTCTTGGAAGATCTAGTTCTTTTGTGAGACATGGTGGTTTTTCCCGAAAAATAGACAGAATTTCAGTAAAAGGAAGGGAGAAGAATCGATAATGGATGAAGAAAGGGATTTGTGGCAGTGATTGACTTGCGACAGCGACGGGTTTGTGGAGGCGATAGGCAAGTGATGACTATAAGATGTGGTGGTGATCTGATTGCTCCAGCAAAAGACTTCCCGGTGGCAAGAGTAGGGTTTTACGACAAGAAGAAGATTTTGGGGAAAAGTTTCAGGATTTAGGCCGACAGCTAAAAGGAAAAAGAATGAGTGACTAGGGTTTAAGCTATTTGCTTGTAGGGTTGTGAGAATTATGGAGGTAGAGAGGGGTTTATATAGTGATGAATTAGGGAAAATATGTAGCAAATTTTTAGCTACTTTAAGTGACTTGGGCGGCAAGTATGGATGGAGGGAAAAAAGTGGTGAAAAAAATTAGTGTTTTAGGGAAACCCTTATGGACGAAATTAATGGGTAAGTTTCTCCACTTTGCTATTCAGGCCTTGAGCCCAAACTGTATTTACAAACTAGACTGCCTAAAAATAAATAAACTTATTTATACTTGGGCCAATGTGACCCCCTTTATTAACCATAAACAAATTAAAATTAAAATTAAAGAAAAAGATAAAAATAAAAATTTTAAAATTAATTAGAATTATTTTTCTCAAAAAAATTGCTTTAAAATAATCTGAAGAAAAGTTGGAGGGGTCACAACGGTCCCACTTAAGTTTAAATCTCTTGAGACAGAATTAATTAAATGTACTAATTTAAGAAAATAATTTCTAACTTTTTATTAAAAAGTAGGTTTATGAAAAATTAAGGGTATAATAATTTGAACGAGGTTTTAATTCTCTCAACTTCACCATTAAAATAATGCTTGAGACGTTGACCATTAACTTTAAACGTACCTCCATGGTTGTCGCACTATTCTACAACTCCATATGGAATAACTTTGTGGATGGTATAAGGTGTTTTCTTTCGAGATTTGAGCTTTCCCGGAAATAACCTTAGACTTGAATTAAAGAACAACACTTTCTGACCTTCTTTAAATTCATGAGGTTGTATACGACTATCATGCCATCTCTTATATTTTTGTTTACACATCTTGGCATTCTCGCAGGAAAATACCCTCAACTCTTCCAACTCATCAAGTTGTAACATCATTCTCTCACCAGCTTGCTTAATATCAAAATTTAATTACTTCAAAGCCCAGTATGACATGCCTTTCCAAAAACTAGCCGATTGGGAGTCATTCTTAACGATTCATAAAAGTAGTTCGATAGGCCCATAGTGCATCATCGAGCCTTCGAGACCAATCTTTCCTGTTAGGGCGCACTACTCTTTCAAGAATAAATTTGATTTCTCGATTCACCCTTTCAACTTGCCCATTTGACTGTGGGTGATAGGCAATAGCAATCTTATGCTTCACATCATACTTGTCAAGCAACCACTTAAGCCAATTTTTTACAAAGCGAGATCCTTCATCGCTAATTATTACTCTAGGAGTCCCAAATCGTGTAAACACATGCTTATGTAGGAATCACATGACTACCTTAGCATCATTTATTGGGTACGCCTCGGCTTCAACCCACTTGGATACATAGTCCACAACTACCAAAATATACTTGTTCCCACAGGAAGAAAGAAACGAGCCTAGGAAATTAATGCCCCATATGTCGAATAGTTCAACCTCTAGAATGGTTTTCAAGGACATCTCGTTCCTCCTTGATATATTTTTGGTTCTTTGGCATCGACCGTAGTTTTTCACATATGCATACGCACCCTTAAACACTGTAGGCTAAAAGAATCCATCTAGTAAAATCTTCACTGCTGTACGGGAACCACCAAAGTGTCCCCCACTCAGAGATTGTAACAACCCGATTTTGGGTCTAGTCGGAACAGTGGTTTTGGGACCACAAATTTAATGTATTAAAGTTTATTTTTATTACATTTCTATAGTCTACAGTTTTACGACATGATTTCGTGAAAATTTTGTTCGAAAATTTTGACGTTTGGGTAAAAAGTGCAAAAGTTGAGTTCTACATGCTAGAGGTGTCTAATTGCTATGAAATTTTAAATTAGAGGTCCTTAGTTGGTAATTAGACCATTGGATAAATTAGTGGACAAAAATGGACATGGTGAGATAAAATTTCAAAGTTTTAAGTGAATGGTATTTTGGTCATTTGATAATTAAATAAATTAAAAACAAAAAATCAAGCCAAAATCCTTGTCCATCTTCCTCACCATAGCCGAAAATTAGAAGGTCACCGTAGCTAGGGTTTGTTCAACTTCCAAGCTTGATTGTAAGTACATCCTAACCCCGTTTTTAATGCTCTTTACATTTTTGAAGTCGTTATCATTCGATCTATCTATTTCTACCATTAGTTTGAGTTATGGTTGATGTCTAGGGTTTGAACCATGTTATACATGTATGTGTTTTTATGTTTAATGGTAGATTATGCAAGTTTAATGTTAGATAAACAACTTTTACTAAGTGATTTTTCATGAAAATACCTAAAAAGGACCTATTTGTAAAAAGTTGTAAAATGGGTAGTAAAAATCTGATTTAATGGAAAATTTGGGCTGCTATAAGCATGAAATTGGTTCGGCTAGGCTTGGGTTATCAAGAAATTGAATACATTTCATTTTACGAGCCTAGGGACTAATTTATAAAAATCTCAAAGTTTAGGGGTAAAAATGTAATTTTTCCATAATGTGATTTTTGGACCGAATTGAGAAATGTGGATAGTAAATTAGCTAAATTTTCTATTATAGATTAAGAGAAACGAGGTTCAGACCTAGATCGGGCGAAAAATAAGGTGTTTGACGATTAGGTCCATTTCTACTATTTTTGTATCGAGGTAAGTTCGTATGTAAATAATGCATTGTTTTATTTATGTTTTAAATGTTTTAATATTGTATGAATTATGATTGACACCTTGGATGTAATCGATAAAGTTTGACAAGTGAGAAATCCCGGTTGAACCTTAGGAATAGGTAAGATATGAATGTCATGACATTATGGTTAATTGAGATTACATGTAAGACCATATCTGGGATATGGCATCGATATGAGACTTCGTGTAAGACCATAGCTGGGCTATTGGCATCGATAAGAGATCCCATGTAAGACCATATCTGGGATGTGGCATTGGTATGATATTGTGTGTGTGAGATTCCCGAGTATCCTTTAGTATTCCAAGTGGTTCAACGGGAAATTCAATGAGTATATCAGAGTTGTGAAAGGTTATGATTATGTTGCGAGTTGGTACAGGTACGTACGTAAAACTCATTTACTAATGAGCTCAATATGTGATGAATCCCTCGGTAAGGTTATGAATGAGTAAGTTATGATTAGAAGATCTTGATACTATTTATGCCAAGTTCATCATGTTTATTTGTATGATACAAGTGTGATTATAATGCTTATTATTTGCATAGGAACTTACTAAGCTATATAGCTTACTCCCCCTTTTTTTTCCCTTGTCTTATAGTGTCACCAAGCCAGCTCAGGGATTAGAAACTGTCGGAGATCCATTCACACTATCAACTTAACATTTTGGGTACCATTGATTTTAATATTTTGAGTTATGGCATGTATAGGGACTTGGTCATTTTGTTATGTGTCATAATTGATTTAGCCAAATGTGTTGGCTTATGTTGGCTGATAATTCATTTTGTAAATGGCATTGAAATTGGCTAATATTGGTTTAAGTATATATATATATGCATATGATGATGCTTTTCATGGTTGTGGGAAATTGCATAATATGAGTTGATTAGTATGAATTGTTTGTGTATGTATGATAAATGATAGCATGTGGATGGGGTGTTGATGCCTTAGTTGTGGCTTATTTGGTTGATGGTATATGCTTCGAATGGCTCTATGTTTGTTGTGTAGGTTTGTGCATGGAAGGGTGACAAAATGGCTTGGCAAATAGCCTTATTTTTGTCCACACGGGTAGACACACGGGCTTGTGTCTAGGCCATGTGTGACACACGGCTTTCCCCATGGGCGTGTGTTTCGGCCGTGTGTCCCTTGCACCTTAATTGTTGCAAAATAGAATGCTCAGTATCGAGCACACGGGAAGAGACACGGGCGTGTGTCTCAGCCGTGTGGACGGTACGGCTTGAACACGGACGTGTGCCCTGGCTGTGTGAAGTCTGCACCTATTTTATGTAAAATTATGGAAATTAAATCGACCACACGGCCTAGCACACGGGCGTGTGGCACGACCATGTTGCACAAGTCAGAGAGCACTCTATTTTGAACACAGCCTATAGCACGGGCGAGTCTAAGGGTCACACGGGCGTGTCCTTTGGACCACACGGGTGTGTGAGCCCTGTAACATGAAAAATTTTCTAAGTTTTGTAAAATTTTCTAAAGTTCTCGGTTTTGTCCTGAACCACTGCCAAAGCATGTATTGAGCCTCGTATGCTCATTTTAGGGACAATATGAATGTATGTGAAAAGTTTTAAATTTGGATGAAAATTACGTCTTGGTTTTGTATGTTTGCTTATGTTTAAGTCCGGTAATGCCTCGTACCCTGTTCCAGCATCGAATACGGGCAAGTAGTGTTACATTTAGAGGTATCAAAGCTACGGTTTAGTCAATTCTCGGACTCATGTAGCATGTGTAAGAGTCTAGCTATACATGCCATAAATGGACTGTGATAGTGTGATGACTCCTGACAATTTTAAATTGTGTTCTCATATAGTAAATGGATCCCAATCGAGCTGAGGCTAATGAAGTTGAAACTAATGCGCCAGCTCGCGCTCAAGGGGTAGCACCGTTTGATAGTAGACCTCCTACAGTTAGTCAGGGAGAAGGGGGTAGGGAAGCCTTTCTCCACATGATGAATGAGTGGTATACGAAATTTATTCGAACAAATTCGAATGCCCAACCTCCTCCACCCCCACCTATTCCTTGACCGGTTCCGTAGCTCCACAAGGTATGGAATTCGTAAGAATGAACAAGCCCCCGGTTGATAAGATCCGAAAGCACGGGGCTAAAGATTTCAGAGTTAATGTGGATGATGATCCAAAGAGAGCTGAGTTTTGGCTCGAAAACTCTATCAGGGTATTTGATGAGTTCGTCCTGCACACCAGATGAGTGTTTAAAGTGTGCCATCTCACTTCTAAAAGATTCTGCATATCACTGGTGGAATACACTTGTATCGGTGGTACCAAGAGAGAGTTACATGGGAATTCTTTCAAAAGGAGTTCCGAAAGAAGTATATTAGTCAGCGGTTCATCGACTAGAAACGTAAGGAATTTCTTGAGCTGAAATAGGGTCGTATGACAGTGACAGAGTACGAGCGAGAATTTTTTAGACTTAGTAAATATGCTCGAGAGTGTGTTTCAACAGAAGCTATTATGTACAAGAGATTTGAGGATGGATTGAATGAGGATATTCGTGTGTTAGTTGGAATCTTAGAGCTGAAAGAATTTTTGGTATTGGTTGAACGGACTTGTAAGGCCGAAGAGTTGAATAAAAAGAAGAGGAAAGCTGATCTTGAAGCTAGATATTTGAGGAAAAGACCGATGAGTAAGTCATTTCCATCTCAGTCAAAGAAATCTAAACAAGTGTATTTGAAACACCCCAAACCCGGCCCACGAGCCCAGACCGGATCTGGTATGTTACTTGAGTAAAACGTTTCAAATTCATGTTTATTACTTTGGAAAATTTGGGTGGTTTTATAAAAATGCCGAGTTGTTTTGGAGTTAATCTTTAATTCGAAAATCGTTTGTGTTTAGGTGTCAAAACATTTAAAATTTATTTTTAAGAAAAGTTGCTTAAACTTTAAATTGATAAAAATTGTACCATAATAAAATAAATAAAAATGCATGCATAATCAGTTTATAGCTATGGCCTTATTACATTAAAACAAAAACCCGAATAAATCCAAAATACTTAGCAATAAAAAGTCCAAAATTAAAATAAAGTCTAAGTTGAACATGGCCACCACTAAGCTCCTGCCAACCCGGTCCGTTACTGAGTGTCACCTGAAAAATATCCCACAACGGGGTGAGTCAAACAGACTCAGTGTGTATAACCAACACCAGTCCCAATGATTTAGGCACATCAAATCATACACATATAATGAATATAAATAATGATGCAATCCCGAACCCAAACCTAGATAACCATCCGCTACACATCACCGGTACCAACCATCACACCGTGGGGACTACTAAGTCGACCCTCCATCCGCTACACATCATCGGCGGCTGCTGCAGACGCAGCGTGCTCATCGCCCCTATAAATTTTGTGGCATAGCCACCAGATAATATTTCGTGACATAAGTCACCACATTCAGATTTCGTGACATGAGTCACCACATTCAGATATTGTGGTATAAACCACCAGATCACTTCCCCTTTCCATATAACCCATATGCCCCATGTCATACAAAATATGCAATATCATGCCTTATGCCTTATTTCACATTCTTATCGATATTCACATATGTACCATATTCCAAATATTCATATCATAATAATATTCATATCATTTATTAACATAATGTTAAGGTTACGTACCTGAGTACTTTGTACCATCACATGGTACCTTTGCCCACTTTTCACATTATTATAAACACATATATTAAATTGATGCCATAAATCTATTAAGAGTTAGTGTGGGGTACACACCAGGTTTACTTAACGAATTCACTGAAATCCTAAAAATCCCGATCTAAACCTCTAGATCCTTAGTTCCTTGCTGCCAATTTGATTACTAATCAAATCTCGAAACTTTGTGATGTTCCCTCTTGCAATCGGCCAACTACTAATTCACTTAACCGATTAATTTCGGCTTTTGAATGAATAAGGAACATATCCGAATCACTAGAACCCTTACCTTGCGGATCTAAATCCCGAAATTAATCCTTGCTCCTAGTGATGTCGAAATACCTATAGGCTCATGTTAGATCCGCTTTTCAATCCCTTAATGAACTTAATAAATGGCCTTTGGCCTACTATCACCCTTGCTTACCTTAGATCTAGAAATCCCGAAGATCTCCTCTAAAAGTCGGCTACTCTAAAAACCCCGAAAGATCCTTCAAGGTTTCGGCTAGAAACAATAATGGGATTAGTGCCTTGATTTTTGACAGTTAGAGAAAGAAAAGAACAAGAGTTCGGCTAGAGAGATCCTTACCAATAAGATGACTAAGATGCAATTGATCACTACCTTCAAGAAATCGGCAAGAGAGCTTGTAGGAGAAATCGATTCAAAGAGTGGCAATGAAGTGAACTTTCGGCTTTGAACCTTTGGCTAGGGATTACCTTGAGTGTTCGGCTTTTGATGATCACTTAGAGAGATTCGGCTTCAACAAGGGAAAGAAAAGAAAGAATATGAGGCTTATGGAGAATCGGCAATGATGGGATTTGAGAGAGGAATATTCTGCTTGGTCAATTGAAGAGGAAGGGAAGAAGAAACAAAGAGAGCAAATTGAATTCCTAAGGACTTTTCGGCACAAAAGAGAGAGATGAGAAGAGAAGAAATTTCGGCACATAACCTCCCTTGTATGACCGATTGCCTCACTTACTCCCCCTCCCCGAATTCGGCTAGCATTCAAACACTAGCTACTCCTTGCTTTTCTCATATTTTATCTCTTCTTCATCTATTCAAAATAATTAAAATAATTCAACATTTATCTTCTACCTTAGCCGAATGTTAAAAGAAATTGACCAAGTCTAATCCTCATCTAAATAAAGTCCCTATGCCGTCCACTACTGCTCCCCATTGCCGCAAAAATAAAAGCCCCAAAATGTTGCCTGTGCTACTCGAACCCAAGCCCTTGCACACTGATTATGGCGTCACCTCCCTAGGCTTTAAGTGGCGCCTCCTTGCCACTATAACAAGCCCATTTTTTTATGTCCAATTTCCTTTACAATTTCTCTTAAGGCCTATCAGGCTTAGCTCCTCTTTAAAACTTAAAATACAATATTTTCTAAGGCATTCACCTACACTCTGAAGTTCTCAAAATTCATAAAACACATTGAAAACACGCACAGGCATGCTTTCACATATATTTAAGCAAAAATGCATAAGCCCTAAATCCCGGATATTACAGTATTCCCGTTCGAATGTTTCAGCAGGGTATTCACACAGAGATCATGGGAAGCAACATTTGAGTTTAAATCTCAAGCTACTTCAATAGCAAGTGTGGGCAATGTAAAGTCTAATAGACCCGAATGTCAACATTTTGGAAGAAGACATCCCAGCGAGTGTAGGGTTAATGACCGAACTTGTTTCAAGTGTGGTTCTCAAGAGCATTTTTTTTGAGATTGTCCTGAAATGGCTGAGAAAGAAAAATTTCTGAGTGCGAGGCCGAATAATACTACTAATAGGGGTAGACCACTGAGAAATACTAGAAATGGAGCTAGTAGTAAAGGTGTGATGAAAGATACAGCTGTGAGATCCGAAGCTCGAGCACCTGCTAGAGCCTATGCCATCCGTGCTCGCGAAGAAGCGACATCTCTCGTTGTTATCACTGGTACTTTTTCTCTCTATAATACTAATGTAATTGCATTGATTGATCCTGGATCGAACAATTCTTATGTTTGTGTGAAATTAGTAGCTAGTAAGAGCTTGCCAGTTGAGTTTATTGAGTTTGTGGTTAGAGTGTCAAACCCCTTAGGAAAACATGTATTAGTTGATAGAGTTTGCAAGAATTGTCCCTTGTTGATTCAAGGTCACTATTTTTTGGCTGATTTAATGTTGTTGCCATTTGATGAATTCGATGTTATTTTGGGTATGGATTGGTTGACACTGCATAATGCCGTAGTAAACTATAAAAGAAAGATTATTGAACTGAAATGTGAAAATGGTGAAATTCTTCGGATTGATTCAGATGAATAGGGTGAGTTACCTTTTGTGATTTCTTCGATGTCTGCCCAGAAGTGTGTAAGGAAAGGCTGTGATGCTTATCTTGCTTATGTGTTGAATACAAAAGTGTCGAAGATGAAAATTGAATCAGTGTCGATAGTTTGTGAATATCCGGATGTGCTCCCGGAAGAGTTGCCAGGGTTGCAACCGGTCAGAGAAGTTGAGTTTGGTATTGAATTAGTACTAGGGACCTCGCCAATATCTATTGCTCTTTATAGGATGGCTCCGAATGAGTTGAAAGAATTGAAAGCTCAGTTGCAAGAGTTGACAGATAAGGGTTTTGCGAGATCGAGTTATTCTCCTTGGGGTGCTCCAGTGTTATTTGTAAAGAAGAAAGACAGATCTATGAGACTTTGCATCGATTATCGACAGCTCAACAAGGTAACTATAAAGAACAAGTATCCTCTGCCGAGGATAGATGACTTGTTTGATCAGTTGAAAGGGGCAACAGTATTCTCGAAGATTGATTTGAGATCTGGCTACTATCAGTTGAGAGTTAAAGAGTCGGATGTGCCGAAAACCGCATTCAGAACAAGGTATGGACACTATGAATTCCTTGTTATGACTTTTGGATTAACAAACGCACCTGCTGTTTTTATAGACTTGATGAATAGAATTTTCCGACCGTATTTGGAAAAATTTGTGGTTGTGATTATTGATGACATTCTGATTTATTCCCGAGACGAGGCCGAACATGCCGAGCACTTGAGAACTATATTGCAGATTTTGAGAGATAAGAAGTTGTTTGCTAAATTCAATAAAAGTGAGTTTTGGCTCCAAGAAGTCAGATTTTTAGGACATATCATTTCAGGTGATGGTATTCGGGTTGATCCCAGTAAGATTTCGGCAATTGTAGATTAGAAACCGCCAAGGAATGTGTCTGAAGTCAGAAGCTTTTTAGGCTTAGCCAGATATTACCGACGATTTGTTAAAGGATTTTTGATGATTGCTACTCCTATGACAAAGTTGTTGCAAAAAGATGTCAAATTTGAATGGTTCGAAAAATGTCAGCAAAGTTTTGAGAAGTTGAAAACATTATTGACTGAGGCGCCGGTTTTAGTACAACCTGAACTGGGAAAAGAGTTCATAATTTATAGTGATGCATCACTGATGGATTAGGATGTGTGTTGATGCAAGAGGGCAAAGTGATAGCTTATGCCTTGAGATAGTTGAAACCGCATGAGAAGAATTATCCGACGCACAATTTGGAATTGGCCACCATTGTTTTTGCTTTAAAAATTTGGCGTCATCATTTGTACGGTGAGAAGTGCCACATTTATACTGACCACAAGAGTTTGAAGTATTTGATGACTCAAAAGGATTTGAACTTGCGACAACGGACATGGCTCGAGTTACTAGAAGATTATGAGTTGGTGATTGACTATCACCTGGGTAAGGCAAATGTAGTCGCAGATGCGTTGAGTAGAAAGCCTTTGTTTGCTTTGAGAGCGATGAATACACGGTTGACTTTGTCCGATAATGGTTCGATCCTAGCTGAGTTGAGAGCTAGACCATTATTCCTTCAAAAAAATTGCAAAGCTCAGAAATGTGACAGTGATTTGCAAACCAAAAGAGTTTATTGTGAATCGAGTAGTGATTCAGATTTTCATATCAAATTCGATGATTGTTTGATGTTCTGAGGTAGCATTTGTGTACCGAAAACGATGAAATTATTCAGAAAATTCTTCATGAGGCGCATAATGGTTGTTTATCTGTGCATCCGGGTAGTACAAAAATGTATAATGATTTGAAGAAATTGTATTGGTGGTCAGGTATGAAACGAGATATTTCAGAGTTTGTTTCAAGATGTTTGATTTGACAACAAGTAAAGGCCGAACACCAAGTACCTTCGGGTTTACTTCAGCCAATAATGGTACCCGAGTGGAAATGGGACAGGATTACGATGGACTTCGTAACGGGTTTACCTTTAACTCTAAAAAAGAAAGATGTCGTCTGGGTTGTTGTCGATAGATTAACGAAATCGGCTCATTTTATACCGGTACGTACCGATTACTCACTTGACAAGCTAGCTGAATTGTACATTGCTGAGATCATGAGATTGCATAGGGTGCCTATTTCTATTATTTCGGATAGAGATCCGAGGTTTACTTCACAGTTTTCGAAGAAGTTGCAAGAAACTTTGGGTACGAAGCTGAACTTTAGTATCGCTTTTCATCCACAACCCGATGGTCAGTCTGAGAGAGTAATTTAGATTCTTGAAGATATGCTCCGATGTTGTGCCCTAGAATTCAAGGGTAGTTGGGAAAAATATCTACCATTGGTCAAATTTGCCTATAACAACAGTTTTCAATCAAGTATAAAGATGACGCCTTATGAGGCGCTGTATGGCCGCAAGTGCCGAACACCTTTGTATTGGACCGAGCTTAGGGAGAAACATATTCACGGGATTGACTTGGTTAGGGAAACTGAAGAAAAAGTAAAGGTAATCCGTGATTGCTTGAAAGCCGCTTCAGATCAACAAAAGTCGTACACAGATTTGAAAAGAAAAGAGATCGAATTTTAGATTGGTGATAAAGTATTCCTGAAAGTATCTCAGTGGAAGAAGATTCTGAGATTTGGCCGTAAAGGCAAGTTGAGTCCGCGTTTCATCGGGTCGTATGAAGTTATTGAAAGAATAGGGCCAGTGGCATATCGATTAGCTTTACCGACAGAGTTGGAAAGAATTCATAATGTGTTTCATGTGTGATGTTGCGACGATATCGTTCAAATCCTTCACATGTGATTTCTACGATAGAGGTAGAGATTCGACCTGATATGACTTATGGTGAAGAACCGATCAAAATTTTGGCTCGAGAAGTTAAGCAATTGAGGAATAAGAGTGTAGCCCTAGTGAAAGTTTTATGGAAACGACATGGGGTCGAAGAGGCCACGTGGGAACCTGAGGAAGCTATGCGAAAATAGTACACAAACCTATTTTCTAGTAAGATTTTCGGGGACGAAAATCCCTAAGGGGGGAGAGTTGTAACAGCCCGATTTTGGGTCTAGTCGGAATAGTGGTTTTGGGACCACAAATCTGACGTAGTAAAGTTTATTTTGATTACATTTCTATGGTCTACATTTTTACGAAATGATTTCGTGAAAATTCCGTTCGAAAATTTTGACGTTTGGGCACTTAATATAGTAAAAAGGACAAAATTTTAAAAAGTGCAAAAGTTAAGTTCTACATGCTAGAGGTGTCTAATTGCTATAAAATTTTAAATTAGAGGTCCTTAGTTGGTAATTAGACCATTGGATAAATTAGTGGACAAAAATGGACATGGTGAGAGAAAATTTCAAAGTTTTAAGTGAAGGGCATTTTGGTTATTTGATAATTAAATGAATTAAAAACAAAAAATCAAGCCAAAATCCTTGTCCATATTCCTCACCATAGTCGAAAATTAGAAGGTCACCATAGCTAGGGTTTGTTCAACTTCCAAGCTTGATTGTAAGTACATCCTAACCCCGTTTTTAATGCTCTTTACATTTTTGAAGTCGTTATCATCCGATCTATCTATTTCTACCATTAATTTGAGTTATGGTTGATGTCTAGGGTTTGACCCATGTTAGACATGTTTGTGTTTTGATGTTTAATGGTAGATTATACAAGTTTAATGTTAGATAAACAACTTTTACTAAGTGATTTTTCATGAAAATACCTAAAAAGGACCTATTTGTAAAAAGTTGTAAAATGGGTAGTAAAAATCTGATTTAATGGAAAATGTGGGCTGCTATAAGCATGAAATTGGTTCGGCTAGGCTTGGGTTATCAAGAAATTGAATACATTTCATTTTACGAGCCTAGGGACTAATTTGTAAAAATGTTAAAGTTTAGGGGCAAAAATGTAATTTTGCCATAATGTGATTTTTGGACTGAATTGAGAAATGTGGATAATAAATTAGCTAAATTTGCTATCATAGATCAACAGAAACGAGGTTCGGACAAAGATCGGGGGAAAAACAATGTGTTTGACGATTAGGTCCATTTCTATTATTTTTGTACCGAGGTAAGTTCGTATGTAATTAATGCATTGTTTTATTTATGTTTTAAATGTTTTAATATTTTATGAATTATGATTGACACCTTGCATGTAATCGATAAAGTTTGACAAGTGAGAAACCCCGGTTGAACCTTAGGAATAGGTAGGATATGAATGTCATGACATTAGGGTTAATTGATATTACGTGTAAGACCATATCTGGGATATGGAATCGATATGAGACTTTGTGTAAGACCATAGCTGGGCTATTGGCAACGATAAGAGATCCCATGTAAGACCATATCTGGGATGTGGCATTGGTATGATATTGTGTGTGCGAGATTCCCGAGTATCCTTTAGTATTCCAAGTGGTTCAACGGGAAATTCAATGAGTATGTCAAAGTTATGAAAGGTTATGATTATGTTGCGAGTTGGTACAGGTACGTACGTAAAACTCATTTACTAATGAGCTCGAGATGTGATGAATCCCTCAGTAAGGTTATGAATGAGTAAGTTATGATTAGAAGATCTTGATACTATTTATGCCAAGTTCATCATGTTTATTTGTATGATACATGTGTGGTTATAATGCTTATTATTTGCATAGGAACTTACTAAGCTATATAGTTTACTCCCCTTTTTTTTCCCTTGTCTTATAGTCTCAGCAAGTCAGCTCGAGGATTGGAAACTGTCGGAGATCCATTCACACTATCAACTTAACATTTTGGGTACCATTGATTTTAATATTTTGAGCCAAATGTGTTGGCTTATGTTGGCTGATAATTCATTTTGTAAATGGCCATTGAAATTGGCTAATATTGGTTTAAGTATATATATATGCATATGATGATGCTTTTCATGGATGTGGGAAATTGCATAATATGAGTTGATTAGTATGAAATGTTTGTGTATGATAAATGATAGCATGTGAATGGGGTGTTGGCGCCTTAGCTGTGGCTGATTTGGTTGATGGTATATGCTTGGAATAGCTCTATGTTTGTTGTGTAGGTTTGTCCAATGAAGGGTGACACACGGGCGTGTGTCTAGGCCGTGTGTGACACACGACTTTCCCCATGGGCATGTGTTTCGGCCGTGTGTCCCCTGCACCTTAATTGTTGAAAAACATAATGCTCAATATCGAGCAAACGGGCAGAGACACAGGCGTGTGTCTTAGCCATGTGGACGGCACGGCCTCGAACACGGGCGTGTGCCCTGGCTGTGTGAAGTCTGCACCTATTTTAAGAAAAATTATGGAAATAAAATCGACCACACAGCCTAGCACACGGGCCTGTGGCACAACCGTGTGGCACAAGTCAGAGAGCACTCTATTTTGAACACGGCCTGTAGCACGGGCGTGTCTAAAGGTCACACGGGCATGTCCTTTGGACCACACGGGCGTGTGAGCCCTGTAACATGAAAAATTTTCTAAGTTTTTTAAAATTTTCTAAAGTTCTCGGTTTTGTCCCAAACCACTTCCAAAGCATGTATTGAGCCTCGAAGGCTCGTTTTAGGGACAATATGAATGTATGTGAAAAGTTTAAAATTTGGATGGAAATTACGTCTCGGTTTTGTATGTTTTCTTGTGTTTAAGTCCAGTAATGCCTCATACTCTATTCCGGCATCGAATACGGGTAAGGGGTGTTACAGAGATGAATGGTAGTGGTATAGAATCTCATCAATCTCACTTCCAGCTACGCACTTCCTGATTATGTTAGCTACACATTGTTTAAACAAAAACGGATCCTCCCAGAAATTTTACGTGTAACACCTCTAACCCGTTTCCGTCGCTGAAATAGGGTTACGAAGCATTACCGAAACTTTCAAAACATTTACAAAAGATTTCACATCAATTATTATTCATTTACTGAGATTAATTATAACGTCCCTTAAATGGACACTCGAGGCTGAATATGAGTATTAGAATCGAGTCGGGACTAAATCAGAAACTCTGAGAATTTTTTGCGAAATTTCAAAAATTTTCCAAGATGCAGGGCTCACATGCCTGTGTGGTCCAAGGGACATGCCCGTGTGACCCTAGGATTCACCCGTGCTGTAAGCCGTGTTCAAAACTATGTAGCTCTCTAAATTGTGCCACACGGCCAGCCACATGTCCGTGTGCTAGGCCGTGTGGTTAATTCAATTTTCCAAAATTAGGTGCATGTTTCACACGGCCAAGACACACGCTCTTGTTCCAAGCCGTGTAGCATAGACGACTGAGACACACGCCCGTGTCTCTACCCGTGTGCTCAATTCTGAGCATTTTATTTCTCAAATTTAAGGTGCAGGGGACACACGGCCTAACTACACACCCATGTACCAGGCCGTGTGTCACACACGGTCAAGACACACGTCCGTGTAACCTGTACTAAAACTTACATCCAAATACCAACCAATTCAAGTTTTATATTCAAGCAAATTTTAATATCTAATATAGTATAACATTTCATACATATATGTTTATAATCTTACCTTGGTTTAACCTAAGCATTAAATATCATTTGATCAAATATACTTAACACATATGTGTTTATCATGTTAAAATAGTTTATAATACCAAAATAAACCATTACTAGCCATTCCAATGGCTAGGTTACAAACATCATCTTCAAGCCAACAATGGTCAAATTAACCTATCCATACCATTATACCAAAATGAGTTTACTAATTATACCAAAATAAGCTAGTGGATAGTGTGAATATGCTCCAACCAATCTCCATCCGCCGCGAGCTTCCAAGCACTATAAAATAGAGAAAATAAAACCTAGTAAGCATTCTATGCTTAGTAAGTTCGTATAACAGAAATTAAATTTACCAATCTCGTTTATTAAATATAAACATACAATAACATATTTTCCATCAACTTGTTAAATTGCCTAAACACATGCACTCAATCAAACAAGTTAGTTACAAATATCACATGTATATCAAATAAACATAGATGAGCTCATCATGCTATATTTCTTCAAGACATTATTCATTTCATCTCATAATTCTCATATCATATCAAGTATTTTATCCATTGAATCATTGAAATTTCGATGGATATTTAGATAGTACACTCATGGTGTACAATTCAATAACCCATCAAATCATATTCAGGAGTACCCATTAGGGCACATACTCTCGAGCTGACTCGTACACACTATGTTTAGTCCGAGAATGGCATGTATAGCTAATCGGTTTCAAACAGGTTTCAGGAGATATCACACTATCACAGGTTATAGAATGTCATGTATAACTAGACTCGTACACACTATGTTTAGTCTGAGAATTTACTAAACCGTAGCTCTGATACCAATAAATGCAACACCCCTAACCCGTATCCGTCGCCGAGACAGGGTTACGGAGTATTACCGAAGTTTACAGTACAAACGAAGAGAATTTCAAACATTTCATAACATATCAATAAACACATTAAAACAAAATCAAAATATACATATTGTTCCTTATACGAACCCTCGAGGCCCAAAATATGTGTTTGAAACAAGTCGGGACTAAATCGGAAACTCAGAGAATTGTTCAGAAAATAGTAAAAATTTTCAACATTGCAGGGGTCACACAGCCGTGTGGCCTGGCCGTGTCACTCACACGGTCAAGAGACACGCTCGTGTCTCAGGCCGTGTGGGCATTCGAAATAGGGACACACGACCGTGTCCCAGCCCGTGTCTGTGCCAGTGTAACTCTCTGAATTGGTCACACGGCCGAGCCACACGCCCGTGTGCTTGGCCATGTACCCTTCGAGAAAACCTCACACGCTTGTGTGTCAGGCCGTGTGCCAGCTAACTTGCAACCCTTTTAAAGCTATAGGGGACACACGGTCGTGTCACCTGGCCGTTTGTCACACACGGCTGAGACACACACCCATGTCTCTGCCCGTGTGGACAAAAATAGGTCATTTTACAAGCAATTTTCTCACCCAAACTAGCATGTACCTAAAAGCATCTTTGCACATATGACCAAACCATAATAAGGCATCCAAATCAAGCGTAAACAAGATATATACATATGGTAAAGATTCATACAAATGATATGCCCTTAGGCAGCTCAAATGACAACATGTAAATATGTTCAATTATGCACTCTATTTGTCCAAAATACCCAACTAACTTATATGCACAATAGTATCAATATATAATATTTGGTTTCCTTACCAAAGCATACCAAATGGTACTAAATATCCACTCAATCAATAACCTTAACATACATATATGTCTTCTATATCAAAATACCAATTCACAACAAGTTATAAAACTTATATAATATGCACATTCAACTATTATTTCCCTTTCATCATTCATACATATTAAGCAAACTATGAACCATATTAAAGCTAATATTTACATGCCAAATCTAAACTCATAACATCATAAAGTGCCAAATCACAAACCAAACCAAATGGCCATATTCACAACCAAACCTATAGGCCAACATTAGCCAAAATACCTAAACATGCCATTACAACCAAAATTAAACAACCGAATGTACCAAAAGAGCTGATAGATAGTGTGATATAGCTCCGACAAGCTTCCAATCTGAAATAGCTTCCGATTAACTAGAAAACACGAAAAATAATGCAGAGTAAGCATTTAAGCAAAGTAAGTTAGTATAACTTAGAATTTAACTTACCATTTAATCAAGTAATAGGTAAGTACAAAGCATATCCCAACACATTTTGGCCATGTAAATCCATATATATGAACCAAATATCATGGATGAGCTCAACAATTAAACAAGTTCCATATACATAAATCATCTATTTCATATATCTATATATCATGTAACATAATTTCCATGTATTTCATATGTACACCTGTAATAGTTCATATCGAACTCATATTATTTCGTATCAGAACATTACTCGTTGAGCCATTTAGAATACCGTTAGATACCTGGGATAGCTTCCACATAGTGTGCCAGCTCATTAATTGTAATCTGTCAATTCATGTACAAGTATGCTCATACGAGCTGTGAATCGGTATGCTCATTTGAGTGGAAGATCGGTATGCTCTCACGAGCTATAAATCGGTATGCTCTCACGAGCAGTGGAGTATCCGCAACACATGCAGGACCTCAGCCAAATCAGTAACCTTAATGACATGTCATTTGTATCCTATGGATTCCTACGGTTCAAATGGGGCTCGGTAATCGTCGTATGTCGTTGGATATGCATTCGGTAATTTTATATGAAAAATCATAACATATATATATTTCAACTAAAAATATATAAATACAATTTAATTACACAAACTTACCTCGATTAGTATACATAGATACGGAGGTGATTAATTTAAGACTTTCTCTTTGCCCCGATCTAACTCCGTACGAGGTCTAACTGGATCTAATTGAGCATACAAGCTTGGCCAAATGTTCAACACAAAAATGGCTTCTTTCTCGTGTGAAAATCGGTTAAAGATGATAATGGAAGATGATGATAATTTTTTTTAATTAACTTATCATTCATTTACTTATTTACTTAATTAACTTTTAAATTAATCAAAATTACACAAAATTCCAAGCCATCATATTCCACTAACACATTTATGGTCTAACTACCATCTAAGGACTTCCATTTAAAAGTTCTATAGCTATTTAATACATTTAGCTACTAGAACTCAACTTTTGCACTTTATGCGATTTAGTTCTTTTTATCAACTTTTGCACTTTTACGAGCTGACTCGTACACACTATGTTTAGTCAACTCTATAACCCATTAGCTATACATACTCAGAAAGAATAATCTCGAGCCTCATATCATACAACAGGATTACTTGTCCAAGCTAAATCCTGTTTCCAACATATGCTCACAAGAGCTTAATTAGGATTACTCGTTCAGGCTAAATCCTATTTGTAACATATGTACAAGAGGGCTTATATCAGGATTACCAGTCCAGGCTAAATCCTTTCTATAATGAGGTCAATAGTGTAAAACCCCAAACCCGGCCTAAACGTTACGACCAGATCTGGTATGTTACAGGGTGAAGTAAAAACAAACTTTTGTTTAATTTAGGAAAAACCGTAGATTTGAAAATTTTTCGTTTAAAGCGATGTCTTGAAAACGGTGATTTGTTAGTTAGGAAAAGTTCAGTTTTATCGGATGTTTGTTAAACCTGGTGATACTTGAAAAAAAAAACGTTTGTTTCAGTGTTATTTGTATTTTGAAAACCCCAACTTCAATTTCATGACTAATTTTTCATAGTATCAAATTTTAAATAAATGATAAATAATAAAAATCAAATATTAACTTAGAAAGGCCTTATTACAAATGTAAATCCCCAATTAAAAATAAATTAAAGCAGTAAAAAGTCTACTTAAAAGGAAAGACTTTATGGCCTCCACGAGTCCGCCTTGGCTCCCAAATCCACGGTCACTGACACGAAAAAGTTAGGCAAAGGGTGAGTCACAGAGACTCAGTGTGTAAAACCATTTTAACACATAAATGGCCCATGGCCCACAATCTCATATTCAACTCATTCAAAATGTCATTCAACTAAATGAATGCGTCAAGCCCAACCCAACCTAGTATTTTTCCATCCTCTACACGCCATCATGACAGTCATGCTGTCAGTTATAATGTCGATCACTAGGTGACCAATATAATATCACGTGGTTTAGCCACCGATCACTATTTGACCTTATAATCAAATGTGGCAGAGCCACCGATCACTATGTGACCTTATAATCAACACTACCCCTTTATCATCATATTCATATCCCATGCACAACATATATGTCATAATGATTGCAACATGCTATTATCAAGGCAATAGTTTATCACATACATCCAAGCTCGCAATAAGTGGTTATAGTTACGTACCTGGCATTCCTTGCCTTACCCACAAGGGTATTTCGACTGTATACACAGACTTTTTCTCGGCTTTTCACCCATACAATCAATATTACGCTTAAAATAAAGTGTGTGAGGGTTTACACACCTGGTAACACGCAAAATAATACTCTCTACATCGACACTATCGATAGCAGAAACGACTGCTATCTGCCTACGACTCTGCTCTGAAGCCTGTCCATAACCCGGTGGCCAATCTCGGACTGCTGACACCGCACACTTCTTAAACTTAGGGGCTGGGTTTACGGGTCCAACCCCCTCCTTTGCCTGATCGGTATTGGATTCCATCACAAGATCTTGGTCAGAAGATACTATAAGGAAATATGGTTGTTTAACAACAACACAGGATTAAGGTAGCGATTAGCGATAAATGAATCTAAACAAATATCTAAAGAGAAAAATCCCTTACCTTGAAATCCCGAAAAGAGAAATAGGGTTCAGGGATTAACGATTTCTGACTTGGGATTCAGATGATTCGATTAGATTAGATTCCCGAAATAGGCACCCCCAAAGAAAGCAAGAAAATAAGAAGAAAACATAAGTCCAAACGATGGCCTCACCAAGCCAATTAGCCATTCGGTTTTGGCTCCCAAAAATCGAATGAGAGATAAAGAAATAAAGAAATCGCCTCTTACCTTAACACAGAAGATTCGAATAACGCCTAAGAGAATTCGGCACTAGCACAGCAGTAGAGAAGATTTGGCAATGACTATAGTAAAGGAGAACAGGATGAAAGAACCGAAAATGAAAATAAAAGAACTTCAAATGGAGGCTTAGGAGTTTCAGCTTTTAGAGAAATCAGGAGAGGAATGTAGGAGAATGGCTAGGGAGATTCGGCCTATAGAAGAAATTAGAGAAGAGAAAAGATGGGAAACAAATTTCGGTTTGGCAAGGAAGGGGAAGGGAATTCGGCTAGCAAAGAAAGT
This sequence comes from Gossypium sturtianum, assembly GCA_025698515.1. Classification (NCBI taxonomy): domain Eukaryota; kingdom Viridiplantae; phylum Streptophyta; class Magnoliopsida; order Malvales; family Malvaceae; genus Gossypium; species Gossypium sturtianum. Next base: position 113,260,811 of record CM046955.1, read on the forward strand.
AATAAGAAGAAAAGTGGAGAGCACCCTAGCTGATAGATGAGAAAGGAAGTGAAAAAAAAGAAAGAAAAAGGAAATGAAGCTAAACGATTCGGCAACTAACAAGAAGGCAACAATTTGGCACCTACCACTTCCAAAGCCAAAAATGCACTTTTGAGAATAACAATGCCTATGACCAATGTTGAAATTCGGCACACCCTAAACAAGCCAAAACCGATCCCCCCTCTACACCCATTGTTTGAAATTTGGCCAACACCATGATCATATGTCCATCCCTTTCTTTTCTCCTTAATTCACTCCTGAACACTCATTTGAATTAATTTGAATGCTTCAAACTCCACTTTTTCCTCTCAGCCACTCATTCGAAATATTTGACTTAGTCCACTCTCCCATCCTGAAGTGTCCCAGCCGAACTCTACTTCTGCTCCCCTTGACGCCAAAAATAACTCCAAAAAATAAGTCCTATCCTAGCCAGCTCTTCCACTAAGGCGCCCAAAAAGAGAATTTTGGCCAAGACTTCGGCTTATCCCTGAGCCTTTCCTAGACCCCCATGCACCCTAAACTAACACATTAAACATAGCATACACACAAAACACATCAAATGTTTAGCCCCTAATTTAGGATGTTACAGTTCTACCCCCTTAGAAAAATTTCGGCCTCGAAATTACCTGATCAAAAGAGATGAGGGTATTATTGTCGCATTGCTTCCTCTGGTTCCCACGTAGCTTCCTCAGAACCGTGATTACGCCACAAAACCTTAACTAATGGAACCGTCTTCCTACGTAACACTTTGACATCACGATCCAAAATCTGAACAGGTTCCTCCTCAAAGGATAGATCAGGCCTTACTTCGATTTCTTCCATTGGCACCACGTGAGATGGATCCGAACGATAGCGTCTTAGCATCGAAACGTGGAACACATCATGAATATGGCTTAACTCTATAGGTAACTAGAGTTGATAAGATACTGGTCCCACACATTTCAACACACGATAAGGCCCGATGAACCTGGGGCTTAGCTTACCCTTCCGCCCAAACCTTAGCACCTTCTTCCACGGTGACACTTTTAAGAAGACCTGGTCACCCACTGCAGATTCTATGTCCTTACGCTTCAGATCCGCGTAAGACTTCTATCTACCAGAAGCTTCCTTTAATCGAGCTCGAATTAACTTAACCTTCTCCTCCGTCTCAGCAACCAATTCCGGACCCAAAATCTGACGTTCCCCCAATTCTGTCCAACAGGTAGGAGTACGATACTTCCGCCCATATAACGCTTCATAAGGCGCCATCTGAATACTAGCTTGGTAACTGTTGTTGTATGCAAATTCCGCTAACGGTAGAAACTCCTCCCAGCTACTTCTGAAATCGATGACATAGCCCCTCAACATGTCCTCCAAAACCTGAATCACTCACTCAGACTAACCATCGATGCGTGGGTGAAAAGTCATCTTTGAAGTCGATCGGTGCCCAATGCCTGATGCAAAGCCCTCCAAAATCGTGACGTAGACCTTGGGTCCCTATCTGATATGATCGATACTGGTACCCCATGCAACCTCACAATTTTTGCCACATGCCAACCTTTGAAGAGAGTAGTCGACACAAACTAGAATGAAATGAGCGAACTTCGTCAACCGATCCACAATCACCCATACCGAGTCTTTCTTAGTAGGCGAAAGAGGTAGCCCACTAACAAAATCCATAGTGATCCTCTCCCATTTCCACTGTTGAATCTTTACCGGCTACAACAACCCCGAGGGCAACTGATGCTCGGCTTTAACCTGCTGACAAGTTAAACACTTCCCCACATAGTCCGTAACCTCCCGTTTCAATCCAGGCCACCAGAACTGTTCATGCAGAGCCCGGCACATCTTATTCCCTCCAGGATGCATAGCATAAGGACTACTATACGCTTCCTGAAGAATCATCCGCCTCAACCCCTCATCCTTCGGCATGCCAATCTTCGCACGGAAACACAACACCCCATCCCCGTTCAAACTGTACTCTTTCACCCCACCACTCTGAACTTGCATAAGTCGAGCACTCAAAACCTCATCCGATAATCGCTTTCTAATCGCGACGACCACGTCGGCTTCACTTGAAGTTCGGCTAACAGACTCGTCATCATACTGATCGAGATGGGCGAACATTGCTCTTAAGTCTGATATTACCTGTCGACTTAACGCATCCGCTACCACGTTAGCCTTACCCGGATGATATTCGATCGAGCAGTCATAATCCTTCAATAGCTCAATCCACCTTCGCTGTCTCAAATTCAACTCCTTCGAGTTAAAAGATACCTCAAACTCTTGTGATCGGTGTAAATGAGGACTTCTCCCATACGAGATAATGTCTCCGGATCTTCAAGGTAAATACTACTCATTGCCAATTCCAAATCATGCATGGGATAATTTAACTCATGCGGTCTTAACTGCCAAGACGCATACGCCACCACTTTTCCTTCTTGCATTAACACACATCCTAATCCCGTGAGTGAAGCATCATAATAAACCACGAACTCCTTTCCAGCCTCCGGCTGAATCAACACTGGAGCCTCCGTCAAAATCCTCTTCAGCTTCTCAAAACTTTCTTGTTGCTTGTCAGCCCAAACAAAAGGTACCCCTTTCCTCAATAGCTTGGTTAGAGGTGCTGCAATTAATGAGAACCCTTCAACGAACCTTCGATAATACCCAGCAAGACCAAGGAAACTCTGAATCTCTGCCACAGACTTAGGTGGTTTCAAATCTAACACAACTTCAATTTTTCGGGGATCAACCCTAATCCCCTCTGCCGACACAACATGGCCTAGAAAAGTAACTTCACTTAGCTAAAATTCACACTTCATCGAATTTGGCGCATAAATCTATTTCTCCTCAAAATTTGCAAAACCACATGAAGATGCGAATCATGCTCCTCTTCTGATCTTGAATAGACCAAGATATCATCTATAAATACCACAACAAACCGGTCTAGGTAGGGTTGAAATACTCGGTTCATCATGTCTATAAACGCTGCTGGAGCATTGGTCAACCCAAACAGCATCACCAGGAATTCATAATGACCATAGCTAGTTCTGAAAGCCGTCTTATGAATATCCGCTTCCTTAACCTTTAGCTGATGATATCCTGACCTCAAATCTATCTTTGAGAAGACTGACGTCCCTTTCAATTGGTCGAACAAGTCGTCAATCCTCGGCAACGGGTATTTGTTTTTGATCGTCAACTTGTTCAACTGACGGTAGTCAATGCACATATGCATTGATCCATCCTTCTTCTTAACGAATAGCACTGGCGCTCCCCAAGGTGATACACTCGGTCGGATAAAACCCCGATCTAACAGTTCTTGAATCTGCGCTTTCAGCTCCACCAACTCCTTCAGTGTCATCCTATATAGGGCAATAGACACTGGCGCTATTCCCGGAAGAAGATTAATACTAAACTCCACTTCGCGATCCGGAGGTAATCCCGGAAGCTCTTCTAGGAAAACATCAGAAAATTCCTTCACCGTTCTAACATCCCCTACAGTTAATTCCTTGGCTTCCAGAGCCCGAATGAACGTTAAGAATGCCTCACATCCTTTCCTCACCATTCTTTCTGCCCTTAAGGTAGACACTACATTTGACAAAAAGTTCCTCCTTTCACCTATCACTAAAATTTCCTCATCCTCAGGAGTTCTTAACACCATACGCTTGGCTGCACAGTCCAAATTCGCTCGATACTTCACCAACCAGTCCATGCCTAAGATCAAATCGAACTCCTTAAATGGTAGTTCCATCAGATCAGCCAGAAAAACTACCCCTTGAACTTCTAGAGGTACATCCCTATAAAGTTTGTTCACCACTATAGATTGTCCTAACGGGTTAATTACAGTCTTCTCCACAGAAACAATCTCAAAGTCTATGCTTAAAGTTTCAGATACTACACTAGCAACATAAGAATGTGTCGACCCAATGTCAATCAATGCAAAAAATGGCAATCCAAAAATTAGGAACGTACCGGTTATGACATCCGGCGCATCACCCTCCTCTCGGTGTCTAGCTGCATAGACTAACCCTGGCTGTCTCGCATCAGTGCTCCCTACACCTCTGCCTGGTGCTCCACGGCCCCGACTAAAACCATTACCTCCTCTGGCTGGACCACGACCTCTCTGCGATTGGTGACTCCCTCTACCCGGCTGAACATAACCCCGACCTCACGGCCTGCCCAGACCGCCTGTTCTCGTGGGATCGCTCTCTAACTCGATGATCGGTTGACCCACACAGAAGCATCTTCTCGCTACTCGCCCAACACTCACCCAAATGAAATTTACCACATCGAGCACACCTCTCGAGGCTGACTATCAACAACAGGTCTCGTAACCTGACTCGGCCTATTCGACCTAGGTCTTTTCTAAAATCGCCTAACCGACTTTCGACGATCCAAAATTCCTTTTATTACTACCTCTATCTCTATCCCATTTCGCTGCATCGCTTCACTTCTCGGCTATCTTAGCCTTTTCCACTAAAACCGAAAATTCCCTTTCTCGTTGTGGAGCAATCAGCACTCGCAAATCATCCCTCAGACCATCTTCAAACCGAACACATCGCTCATGGTCTGTGGCCACTATCCCACGGGCATAACGACTAAGACGTAAGAATTTCGCCTCATACTCAACCACCGATTTATTCTCTTGAACCAAATTCGAAATGCCTTCTGTTTGTGCATCCACATAGCTCGATCCAATGTACTTACTCTGGAATGTCGACTTGAAGAAATCCCAGGTAATGCGGTCAGCCACAGTTCCATCCTTGACCGTAAGCCACCACTGATACGCTTCGTCCCGCAGAAGGGACACAACTCCTCTCAATTTCTCCTCCTTAGTAAGGTCGAGGTCGTCCATAATACACTCCACTGCCTCCAGCCAATACTCAGCTGCATTAGGAGCTACGCCAGAAATACCCCTAAACATTTCTGCTCCATTAGCTCGAAGTCGCTCTGACACAGATTTCGGAGCTCCTGAACCCATGCCTGCCCCTCAACTCTCTCTAGGACCCGTAACATCTCCTGAGACACCGCATCATCTCCGGCCGTTTGGTCCTGGAATTCTGCCTCCTAAGCACCCTAGCTGATAGATGAGAAAGGAAGTGAAAAAAAAGAAAGAAAAAGGAAATGAAGCTAAACGATTCGGCAACTAACAAGAAGGCAACAATTCGGCACCTACCACTTCCAAAGCCAAAAATGCACTTTTGAGAATAACAATGCCTATGACCAATGTTGAAATTTGGCACACCCTAAACAAGCGAAAATCGATCCCCCCTCTACACCCAGTGTTTAAAATTTGGCCAACACCATGATCATATGTCCATCCCTTTCTTTTCTCCTTAATTCACTCCTGAACACTCATTTGAATTAATTTGAATGCTTCAAATTCCACTTTTTCCTCTCGACCACTCATTGAAATATTTGACTTAGTCCACTCTCCCATCCTGAAGTGTCCCCCAGTAGAACTCGCTTCTACTCCCTTGACGCCAAAAATAACTCCCAAAATGAGCTTCATGTGACTTGAACTCGCTCCTCTCTCGCTCCTTGTGGCGTCACCTTCCAACCCAAGCGTCACCTTGCCACTTTACCAACACCTTGCTTGTGTCAACCAAATACAAAGAATGTCCCCTAAGTCTTATCCTAGCCAGCTCTTCCACTAAGGTGCCCAAAAAGAGAATTTTGGCCAAGACTTCGGCTTATCCCCGAGCCTTTCCTAGACCCCCATACACCCTAAACTAACACATTAAACATAGCATACACACAAAACACATCAAATGTTTAGCCCCTAATTCAGGATGTTACAATTAGGATTACTCGTCGGAGCTAAATCCTGTCAGCAACAAATGCAGGACCTCATTCATTAAGGGAAATCACATTTATCCATCGAAATCCAATATTCAAACGGAACATAACCATTTTCAAATAGTTTCAAGCATGTATTCATTTATAATATTGTAACATCCAAATAATTCACATAAATATAAATCACATTATATGCAAATACAACATTCAATTCAACATATTTACATGCTCAATTAAGTTACACGAACTTACCTCGATACTTGTTCGTGTATATAAATCTACTAATCTGAAACTTTTTCTTTTTCGCGAACTAACTTTGAATTTGTGTTGTCCGGATCTATATAAATAATTTTAATCATCAATTTCCCACATTTCATATTCATTTGGACTTAATTTACATCCTAGGCAAAATTACCACTTTACCCGTAAACTGTCCATAAATACCAATTTTGTCCCTAGGCTCGGAAAATGAAATTCATGCAATTTACTCATCCCAAGACTAACTGAAATTTCATTATAAAATTTACAGCACATGTATTCTATAAAATTCAGAATTTTTCTTCAATTTTTACAACTTTATAATTTAGTCCCTAACTCATGTTTTCATCAAAATTCACTTTGTAAAAGTTGTTTATCTATCAACAACCTTTCATTTTCTACCATAAATTTTAAATTTTCAGCATATTCGTCCATGACATAACTTCTATACCTTGATAACTTTTCATATTGATCCCTCAAATAGATAGATTAGACTATCCCGGTTTCAAAAATATAAAAATTACTAAAAAGCGAGACAAGAAAACTTACCCAATTAAGCCAAGAAAGTTTGTTTTCTCTTTCCTGGGGTTTCCATGTATTTTGGGGAAGAAGATGACATAAAATAAAATGATAATTTCTTTTTAATTATTTATCATCTTTTAATTATTTCTATTTCCAATTTAGTCCTTGCCTTTTTCTAAATTTCCATGGATGAATCATCAAAAATATCTACTAAATTTTAATTAATGGTCTAATTACCATATAAGGACCTCAAGTTTTGAATTCCATAGCTATTTGATCCTTCTAGCTACTAGAAGCCAACTTTTACATTTTATGCAATTTGGTCCTTCCCGTAATTAAGCACTTAATCGAAAAAAAAAATTTCTTATAGATTTTTCACATGATATTCCTATCTTAATGCAAATCATGCAATATTAAAAAAATAAATTTTCTTTTCGGTTCAGATTTGTGGTCCCGAAACCACTGTTTCAATTTCACTAAAAATGGGTTGTTACAGTATCGACTATCATGAAGGAATTTCTTCCTTTGTTGGTAAGTCATTTCTCGAGGAATTATTCAACATGCTAAATAATTGGCAAAATTAGCAAACCAAGGTGTTTCATAGATTCGACTTACCTCGAAGGTATGCTCGTTAGGAAAATTCTCATTAATTGGAACAAGTGAAGAAGTTACCTCATTTTGTTCCAGCCTCAACAGATGATCATCTACTTGATTTTCAACCCATTTTCTGTCTTGGATCTCAAGGTCAAATTCTTGGAGTAAAAGTATCCATCGGATTATCCTTAATAGCCGCATGATCGGTAAACATTGTAACATTGGTACCTATAAGATATGAACAAAATTTGTCAAAAGAAAAAAACTACAGCAAAGAGCTCTTTTTTAGTTATCGTATAATTAATCTGGACTTCTGTCAAAGTTCTTCTTGCATAGTAAATAGGATGAAAGACTTTGTTCCTTCTTTGACCCATCACAACTCCAACTGTGAAATCACTTGCATCACACATCAACTCAAAAGGTGAGTTCCAATCAGGTGTAATAATTATTGGGGCTGAGATTAACTGGCTTTTCAATTCTACAAAAGCTTTTAAACATGCTTTGTTAAAATAAAATAAGAACAATATCATTTTTCTAAAAGCATACATAAAAGTTTAGAAATTCTTGAAAAATCCTTAATAAATCTATGATGAAAATCGACATGGCCTAAGAAACTTCTAACTCCTTTTACACTAACTGGAGGTGGTAATCTTTCAATTACATCCACCTTTGCTTTATCCACTTCAATCCCGTTTTTGGAAATTTTATGTCCTAAAACAATTCCCTCACTAACCATAATGTGACATTTCTCCCAGTTAAGCACAAGATTCGTCTCCTCACATCTTTTTAGTACCTTTTCCAAATTATTCAAACAAACCACATAAGTATTACCAAAGACAAAATGTAACACCCCAAACCCGGTCAATACGCCACGACCGAATCTGGTATGTCACTAAGGAAAATATTTTTGAAAGAATCGAATTAACAATTAAATTTTGTGAAAAACTCTTTGAAATTCTTTATTTGTTTAAAATAAGTTAAAGCGAGATTTACTTTGAATTACATAAAACTTTAAAACTTAGTTGATAAATCATAGGATAGAAAACATTTATATCTTTTAAGAAAATTTGAAATATCACTTTGAAAATCCGTTTGCAATTGAGTATAGAAACTTGAATTTTGGAAATCACTTAATTTGTTGAAAACACTTAACTTGTAATTTTTCTATCGAACTATTCATATTACCCGATGGTAAGATTTTTAAAACCATTGCGAGTTTTTAGTTTAGAAAACTTTGAGCTCAATTATTAAATTAACCAAGTAATTTATAAACCATATTTTAAATATATTCAAAACATAAAAATAATCCAAACCATAATTAAACAGGCCTTATTACAAATCCATAAAATATGAAAACCAAATTAAAATAAAGTACCCAAATGGAAGTTCATGTAAAACCAAACTTTCTTGCATGGCCTTCTCGAGTCCATCCGGCTCCATATCTGCGATCTCACGAATCACTGAAAATATAAGGGGAGAAGGTGAGTCACCAAGACTCAGGTGCATATTCCTCTCCCGGGTAAATACCACATACTTACACAAATTATAACAAAGCAACATATATGTATAATGCACCCAACCTAGCCATCCATAACTCCTTTTCTACCGTGTGGTACCAAACCACTTGGTGGTGCTAAACCGTGGTGACCAAGTCACGATATAAATGTGATACCAAATCACTTTGGTGACCAAAGTCACAAATAATCCATCTGTGGGGCCAACCCACGTGTGATACCAAATCAACGCGGACGATCCCATATCTCAAAAGTGGGGCCAACCCACGGTGGAGTTAATCCACGAGGGGACGAGTCGCTATGAGGTGCCAAACCCTCGGTGTCAGAAGACACGAATGTGATACCAAATCTTTGGTGGTGCCAAACCACGGTGTCCAAGACACGAATCATCAAGTTGTGGGGCCAACCCGGTGTGATACCAAATCACTGGCGACAATCCCATATCTCAAAAGTGGGGCCAACCCACGGTGGTATTAACCACAGGGACGAGTCGCTATGAGGTGCCAAACCTCTGGTGTCCGAAGACATGAATGTGATACCAAATCACTGGAGGTACCAACCCTCTGGTGTCCGAAGACACGATATCAATCTTCCCCCTCCTCTCATATTGCCCATACCAATGCAATAGATAGACAAATCATGTCAATAAACTTTGATATGTATCTCATAACGAATATATATAAATCGTAGATCATGATTTCAATACACATGTATTAACAACATATTGAAACGGACTTACCCGAATCCTCATTCATACCATCATGGTATCATATCCAGATCTCATCGATTTACCCACTTTCATAATATGATTAGTTATATAACACACAAATATACATATATAAACCAAGTTATAAAGTGTGTAAGATACACACCTTTCACCAAAGCAATACTAAAATCCGATGATCCGATCTACCGCACTAGATCACTTTGTCCTACAATCGGCCATATCACAATATTTTAATGAAAACCATTCGCCAACAACATATCTTAATCCAAATAACCTTAGGCTTCCTCAACCAACTTTAAGAGTATAGAATCCTTACCACTTGACTTACCAACTTCTATTTGCTAAAGGAATGGCTTAAATCGATTGTAGAAATCCCAATGAGCCTAAGAGAATAATCGAATCCTAAAAAAATGGTTAGAACCTTGCAAAACAATGCCCAAAGGTTCGGCCTTTGTCCACAAGAAAACATCATAGAAACGAAAAAAAAAGAAAGAAAAACGTCCATGAACACTTACCCTTTTTATCCAAAATCGATAGAAGAAAACCAAGGAGAGTCTACCCTTGAATATTCGGCCAAAAATAATACTAAAAGGAAGTAGAAGATTGGCTATGGTGAAGAAAAGAAAAATAGAATGGAAGTAGATGTTTTATCTTTGAACAAATGAAAAAGAAATGGTATTTGAGATGGAGAAATATTCGGCCAAGAGAGTGTAAAAGAAAATGTGATTATGAACAAATGTCAAAAAAAAGAAAAGAGAGATGTGGGAGAGATGAGATTCGGCCAACACCTATTTTTCCTAAAAGAAAAGTGCAAAAATACCAAAATGAAGTTTTGGTTTCAAAAGCAAAGATGAAAGAAAGGAAATAGCATTTTGGTTCAACAAAATAAGAGCTAAAACAAAAGCTACATTTGCACAAAATGCACAATGACATTCGGCCAAAGAAAGAGTTTTTGGAGAGGGAAAACAAAAATGCAAAAAGATGTTCAAATGACAAAAATTGGCCAATATTCCCCCCAAACTACCTATTACATTCGACCACCCCCTCTAGCCATACATGCCGTCCACATACATGCACTAAAGCCTTGAATAAAGTTTCCAAAACATCCTCCATATTCCATGCCTTTTGTCCCCTCATAATACCATAACTTTAAGATAACCTTCCATAACCTTAAGATTCTTATCCCCAATTTCAAGCTTTCCTTAAACCAAAATTCAACTTACCAAAATTAAGAGTCCAACCTATCATAAACAAAGGTTGACCAGTCCATAAATGCTAGGATTCAAAAATAAACCTTCAAAATGCTAAACATGCTACTCGAACCTCTAACCTCAAACAGCCTTTCAAGCTCCTTAACCATCTTGCCACTTACTCCTCTTGTGCTTTAATTTAACACTTAAATTAACTTAAGTGTCAAGCTCACTTAATCCACTTCATTAAATAAACCATACTAAAATTTATTCTAGCTTCCTAAATAAAATCAAGCCTTCATAAGACTATGCTAACACACAAAATTCATACCCAAGCCAGCACAACAGATACTCAAATTCTTCCTAAAGCCTAAGGTCCAATTGGCCCAATCCTACTAGGCCCAATTTCGATATATTACAGTTCTACCCTTCTTAAAAATAATTTCGTCCTCGAAATTACTTACTAACGATCAATCGTACAGTCTAACTCACCGCACTACGCTCTTGCTGCGCACTCTGATCTTAATAACACTACTAGACTACTAACGACATTTGAATACGTCAACCCACATCAATCAAAGTAGTAAATGGAAATCCAATGATCAAGAACATACTGGTTATGACATCCGATGCATCGCCCTCCTCTCGACGTCTCGCTGCATACACCAAACTAGGCTGTCTTGCCTCAGTGCTGCCTGCACTTCTGCCAGATGCTCCGCGGCCTCGACCAGAACCATTACCTCCTCTACCATTACCATGACCTCTCTGCGGTGACGGTCCCTCATTTCTGAACTGAGCACGACCTTGACCCTCAGACTGATTCCTAGCTAGCTTACGTGGACAGTCCCTCACACGATGATCCAGCGAGCCACACTCGAAACATCCTTTCCCTCCGGTCCAACATTCGCCCCAATGATATTTCCCACATCGGTTACACCGTGCTGGTCCCTGATTAGTAGTAACAGGCCTCCCAGACTGATTTGGCCCACTTTGCCTAGCCCTCTTTTGAGAATTACCGGCTGATCGCGATGATCCGTAACCTCTCTTATGCTTGTTCCGATCGTAACTCTGCCTTGCAGATTCCTTGATTCCTTCGGCTATCTTAGCCTTTTCAACCAAAGCAGCAAACTCTCGTTCCTGATGTGGAGCAATCAACAATCTCAGCTCGTCCCTCAAACCATCTTCTAATCGAACACATCGCTCGTGCTCCGATGCCACAATACCTCCAAAGATCTTGGCTCGATCTTTAAAAATTTCGCCTCATATTCGACTACGGACTTACTACCTTGGATCAAACTCAGAAATTCCTTACGCTGCACATCAATGTAATTAGACCCAACGTATTTCCGCTGATACGCTGCCTTGAAATAATCCCAAGTGAGATCCTCCGCTGCAGCACCATTATGTACAGTGAGCCACCACTGATATGACTCATCCCGAAGAAACGATACGATCCCTTTCAGCTTGTCCTCAGCACTCAAATCCAAGTCATCCATGATTCGCTCCGTCGCCTCTAGCCAATATTCAGCCGCACTAGGAGCCACGCCTGAAACACCTCGAAATACCTCAGCTCCATTGGCTCGAAGTCGCTCAGATACGGATTTTCAAATTCCCGCGCCTCCACCTATTCCAGCTACCCTCTCAAGAACTCGCAGCATTGCCTGAGACACTGCGTCATCCCCCGTTTGATCCTGTTGCTCAACTCCAACTGCTGATGGTGGGGGTAGTGGTACCTCATTTTCGGATCCTGACCGGACCTCACCGCTCGCACACGCCCATCCTACCCCGACCGCGTCCACACGAATCATACGACCTCGACCACGAGTACTCATGTCTAAAGTCTCGACTTATCTGATTAAAAGTTTTATGCATTAGTCATTATTCCACTTTCTTTAAAGCACAATTTTATGAAAAGTTTTAATAAGAGGTTGTTTCATGAGTACATTCAACCTATAGTTTTGGGTCTCTAAAGTAGTTCCTATTACTATCTGATCATGCCAACATCATCATATCATATCATCAAAATCAGCTTGATTTGATGTACTTACCAGACGGGTTGATGTCTGAGACTCGAGGCCATGCCTTTCCAACCATATAATTTTCAACAAAACATTTTAAAATCCATTCTTTAAAACATTTTGGGCCTCGGGCCCACAAATGAGCTTTTAAACTTAGCTCGATACCAATTTGTAACACCCCAAACCCGGTCAATACATACGACCAACGGTATGTCACTAAGGAAAATAATTTTGAAAGAATCGAATTAACAATTAAATTTTGTGAAAAACTCTTTGAAATTCTCTATTTGTCGAAAATAAGTTAAAACCGAGATTTACTTTGAATTACATAAAACTTTAAAACTTAGTTGATAAATCATAGGATAGAAAACATTTATATCTTTTTAAGAAAATTTGAAATATCACTTTGAAAATCCGTTTGCAATTGAGTATAGAAACCTGAATTTTGGAAATCACTTAATTTGTTGAAAACACTTAACTCGTAATTTTTCTATCGAACTATTCATATTACCCGATGGTAAGATTTTTAAAACCATTGCGAGTTTTTAGTTTAGAAAACTTTGAGCTCAATTATTAAATTAACCAAGTAATTTATAAAGCATATTTTAAATATATTCAAAACATAAAAATAATCCAAAACATAAATAAACAGGCCTTATTACAAATCTATAAAATATGAAAACCAAATTAAAATAAAGTACCCAAATGGAAGTTCATGTAAAACCAAACTTTATTGCATGGCCTTCTCGAGTCCATCCGGCTCCATATCTGCGATCTCACGAATCACCTGAAAATATAAGGGAGAAGGTGAGTCACCAAGACTCAAGTGCATATTCCTCTCCAGGGTAAATACCACATACTTACACAAATTATAACAAAGCAACATATATGTATAATGCACCCAACCTAGCCATCCATAACTCCTTTTCTACCCCGTGTGGTACCAAACCACCTGGTGGTGCCAAACCACCGGTGACCAAGTCACGATATAAATGTGATACTAAAAATCTTTGGTGACCAAAGTCACAAATAATCCATCTGTGGGGCCAACCCACGTGTGATACCAAATAACCGCGCAGACGATCCCATATCTCAAAAGTGGGGCCAACCCACGGTGGAGTTAATCCACGGGGACGAGTCGCTATGAGGTGCCAAACCTCACGGTGTCCGTAGACACGAATGTGATACCAAATCACTTTGGTGGTGCTAAACCATTGGTGTCCAAGACACGAATCATCAAGTTGTGGGGCCAACCTGTGTGATACCAAATCATTGGCGACAATCCCATATCTCAAAGGTGGGGCCAACCCACGGTGGTATTAACCACGTGGGACGAGTCGCTATGAGGTGCCAAACCTCCGTGTCCGAAGACACGAATGTGATACCAAATCACCGGAGGTACCAAACCCTCGGTGTCTCAAGACACGATATCAATCTTCCCCTCCTCTCATATTGCCCATACCAATGCAATAGATAGACAAATCATGTCAATAAACTTTGATATGTATCTCATAACGAATATATATAAATCGTAGATCATGATTTCAATCCACATGTATTAACAACATATTGAAACGGACTTACTCGAATCCTCATTCATACCATCATGGTATCATATCCAGATCTCATCGATTTACCCACTTTCATAATATGATTAGTTATATAACACACAAATATACATATATAAACCAAGTTATAAAGTGTGTAAGATACACACCTTTCACCAAAGCAATACTAAAATCCGATGATCCGATCTACCGCACTAGATCACTTTGTCCTACAATCGGCCATATCACAATATTTTAATGAAAACCATTCAGCCAACAACATATCTTAATCCAAATAACCTTAGGCTTTCTCAACCAACTTTAAGAGTATAGAATCCTTACCACTTGACTTACCAACTTCTATTTTCTAAAGGAATGGCTTAAATCGATTGCTTCCGAAATCCCAATGAGCCTAAGAGAATAATCGAATCCTAAAAAAAATGGTTAGAACCTTGCAAAACAATGCCCAAAGGTTCGGTCTTTGTCCACAAGAAAACATCATAGAAACACGAAAAAAAAAGAAAGAAAAACGTCCATGAACACTTACCCCTTTTTATCCAAAATCGATAGAAGAAAACCAAGGAGAGTCTACCCTTGAATATTCGGCCAAAAATAATACTAAAAGGAAGTAGAAGATTCGGCTATGGTGAAGAAAAGAAAAATAGAATGGAAGTAGATGTTTTATCTTTGAACAAATGAAAAAGAAATGGTATTTGAGATGGAGAAATATTCGGCCAAGAGAGTGTAAAAGAAAATGTGATTATGAACAAATGTCAAAAAGAAAAGAAAAGAGAGATGTAGGAGAGATGATATTCGGCCAACACCTATTTTGCCTAAAAGAAAAGTGCAAAAATACCAAAATGAAGTTTTAGTTTCAAAAGCAAAGATGAAAGAAAGGAAATAGCATTTTTGGTTCAACAAAATAAGAGCTAAAACAAAAGCTACATTTGCACAAAATGCACAATGACATTCGGCCAAAGAAAGAGTTTTGGAGAGGGAAAACAAAAATGCAAAAGATGTTCAAATGACAAAAATTGGCCAATATCCCCCCAAACTACCTATTACATTCGGCCACCCCTAGCCATACATGCCGTCCACATACATGCACTAAAGCCTTGAATAAAGTTTCCAAAACATCCTCCATATTCCATGCCTTTTGTCCCCTCATAATACCATAACTTTAAGATAACCTTCCATAACCTTAAGATTCTTATCCCCAATTTCAAGCTTTCCTTAAACCAAAATTCAACTTACCAAAATTAAGAGTCCAACCTATCATAAACAAAGGTTGACCGTCCATAAATGCTAGGATTCAAAAATAAACCTTCAAAATGCTAAACATGCTACTCGAACCTCTAACCTCAAACAACCTTTCAAGCTCCTTAACCATCTTGCCACTTACTCCTCTTGTGCTTTAATTTAACACTTAAATTAACTTAAGTGTCAAGCTCACTTAATCCACTTCATTAAATAAACCATACTAAAATTTATTCTAGCTTCCTAAATAAAATCAAGCCTTCATAAGACTATGCTAACACACAAAATTCATACCCAAGCCAACACAACAGATACTCAAATTCTTCCTAAAGCCCAAGGTCCAATTGGCCCAATCCTACTAGGCCTAATTTCGGGATATTACACAAAAAAAATCATCCATGAGAACCTCAACATAATTTTCAACCATATCAGTGAAAATTGACATTATACATCACTAAAATGTGGCAGGTGCATTACATAAGCTGAAAGGCATTCACCTTAAAGCAAATTGACCGTATGGGCAGGTAAAAGTAGTTTTGTGTTGGTCTTCTGGGGCTACAACTATTTGGTTGTATCCCGAATATCCATCTAAAAAGTAATAAAATTCGTTACCTGCCAGTCGATCTAACATTTAATCCATAAAAGGCAATGAAAAATGATCCTTACGAGTGGCTTTGTTCAACTTTCTGTAGTCAATATAGATTCTCCAACCCACGACAGTTCTCGTCGGGATTAACTCGTTACGTTCAATCTTGACAATCGTGATCCCACCTTTCTTTGTTACACATTGTACCAGACTTACCCAAGAACTATCTGAGATGGGGTAAATAATTCCCGCATCTAACCATTTGATCACTTCTTTCCGTACTACCACTTTCATGGTAGGGTTAAGTTTTCATTTCCCATCGATTTTACCTTTTTCTCTTTCCTCTAACATAATTTTATGCATACAGAAGGAAGGGCTTATACCTCATATGTCAACTATGGTCCAACCAATTGCCTTTTTAAATTTCTTTAAAACAACATTCAATTGCTCCTCTTGATTTTCTATTAAGTCCACTGAAACAATCACAAACAAAGTAGAACTATTACTAAGATAAACGTATTTTAAATATGACGAAAGTACATTTAGTTCAAGTTTCAACAGTTCCTCGATTAACAACTTGGGTTGCGTAAACTCTCGAACTTCCAACTCTAGCGGTTCGAACTGCAATGGTTGATCATAACTCCTCGGATTGGCTCCCATCAAAGCCAAACCTTCATTACCTTTTTCTTGTTTGAATGGTTTAGACCCTAAAGTGTTCTCCAATGGGTCTTCTTTAGAATTGCGTTCCATAGAAACTAAGGTTTCTAATACCTCCATTACTAAACATTCTTCCATCAAATCAAGAAATTTTATGGCCTTCAGAATGTTAAATGTTACCTTATCATCTTGAACTCTCATGGTGAGTTCGCCTTTGTGCACATCTATCAACATTCTTCCCGTGGCTAGGAAAGGTTTCCCTAGGATGATCGAAACTTCCTTGTCTGCTTCAAAATCCAACACAATAAAGTCAACAGGAAAAATAAATTTATCAACTCTTACCAAAACATCCTCGATCTTTCCTTCGGTATATGCTAACAATCGATCCGCTAGTTGGAGTCTCATAGTAGTGGGTCTTATTTCACATATTCCCAATAGCTTGAAAATGGATTTGGGCATCAAGTTGATGCTTGTTCCTAAGTCGCATAAAGCTTACCACAATATGATTCACTGATGTTCCAAGGTATTGTATAGCTTACAAGGTCTTTCAATTACGGAGGTAGCTTGTTCTGTAAGAACGCACTACATTTCTTGGTTAAAGCGACAGTCTCATACTCATTAAGTAATTTATTCTTGGACAAAATATCCTTCATAAACTTCACATAGTTGGGGATTTGCTCTAAAGCCTTCACCAACAGAATGTTGATGTGTAATTGCCTTAAAACATCGAATAACTTCTTGAATTCTACCTCTTATTTCTACTTATTTTGCTAAAGTGTTTGAGGATATGGAACTCTAAGTTGATATGGACAATATTTCTAAGGAGGAAAATCTACAGAAGAAGGTGTTAGCTTTTAGAATTCACTATTTTAGGGTTTACCTAATCAAATTTTTCAGCATCCGGCTTTTCTGCTGTAGGAACTTCAACTGTTGGCTGACTTTCCTCCTTTTCATTAGGCTCATCTTCAACCACAACCTCCTTGTGTTCCAAAAGCTTACCACTTCGTAACTCAACCATTTTGAAAATGTTCCTTACCAAAATTTCTCAAAATTTCTATATCGCTTAGCAAGGGTCCTTGCGTTCTACTACAAAGCTCAATAGCTAACTGACCTAACTGGTTCTCTAAATTTTTCAGCATTGTTGCTTGACTTTGGATCAAAAGGTCATTTTTAGCCATGTATGCTTTCAACAAATCCTCCAAACTATTTGATGACTCAGGTTTAGGTGGTTTTGGGGCTTGTTGGTTAAACACTTAAGTTTTGTTGGGTCTATGATGCACCTGATTGTTGTTCGATCTATTTCCTTGGTTACTCCAGGAAAATTTCAGATGATTCCACCACGAGGATTGTAAAAGTTGGACTGTGGTCCTTGTCCACTTCTATTTTGATACTGGTTCCTTACATAACAAATTGATTCAAGATTTGAAGGGCAATTCTTAATAGAATGACCATACCCACAGTATACGCAAGAAACAACATCATAATGACTTGGTGATTGAGCTATAAAATTGTTCAAACTCTTAGTGGTAAATTGTTTTAACATAGAGAAAATATAAGATACTTGAGCAGAGAGTGAAGTCAGCGCGTCCACTTCATGCACGCTGGCAACTCATCTTCTTAAAATTGCTCAATTTATCGGCCATTGGTAATTATTGTTAGCGATCCTCTCGATGATCTCGTAAGCCTCGTTATAAAACTTAAAAAAAATCACACTATTCGCAGAAGCATCTACCATTAATCTTGTGTGTACGTTGAGACCATTATAAAATGTCTCCAATTGGATACAATGAGGAATCCCATGATGAGCCCATGCCTCGTATAAAGACTCGTCATCCAATTGTTGGAAAGTAGTTATCT
Organism: Gossypium sturtianum; assembly: GCA_025698515.1. Classification (NCBI taxonomy): domain Eukaryota; kingdom Viridiplantae; phylum Streptophyta; class Magnoliopsida; order Malvales; family Malvaceae; genus Gossypium; species Gossypium sturtianum. The sequence goes on from CM046955.1 coordinate 113,279,355, forward strand.
TATTTTGCAACTTTGCGTTTTTACTCGGTGGAAAATACTTTACCAAAAAATTTTCTACTAATTCTAGAAAAAGAGATATTAAACTTGGTGGCAATGAATTTAGCCATGCTCGTGGTCAATCTCGCAATGAGTATGGAAATAGTTTCAACCTCAGTTCGTCTTCACTCACACAACCTATCTTGAACGAATCACTCACCTCCATGAACAAACGAAAGTGTAAGTGTGAGTCTTTTATGGGCATACCACTGAATTGGCCCACCGCTTGGAGCATTTGCAACATCACATGTTTAAAATTAGGGTGCCTTAATATCCAGCCTTCGAATTTCTGAATTTAACTCATTGAAGAGTGGCACAGTGTATTGTCTAATGGCATGATCCCTATCATAAGCAATAAGGATTGGGTTGTGCAATTGATTGACTCCATTACCTTGTCCATCGTTTTGATTTCCTAGGTCCATCTCAGCTTATCTTTGAGCAGATCTCTCACATCTTCTTAGTCTAAAAGTCTACTCGATTTCAGGGTCCACGGGTAATAGATCAATGATTCGATCTATCCTCATAAAACACCTAATAAATAAATAAAGAATAAAGAATAAATTAGTAAAGAAGGAAATTAAATAACAAAAAAATAGAAACCAAAGTGTAAAAATAATTTCACAAAGAATGATTAAGGCAGCAGTCCCCGACAATGGTGCAAAAAACTGGTAACGTTGTTTGTGCAAGTGTACACAGTTGTTCAAGTAAAAAGTAACTAAAATGAGTTATTGTCTCTACAGAGACTGTATAAGCTTAACCGATTAATTGCAAAATTATAATTAACAATTTGATGTAAAAACTCAATAATTTGGATGGTGATGATTAAACTAAGTAAAGTTAATTAGATGCAAAGATTGATCCCTATGAAATTCTAATCTAGATGCAATTTACCTAAATGTATGAATGAATGGCTTTAGCAACAAAAACAATCAACATTAAATGGGCTAGGATAATTATATTAATCAATTCAATTTACTTTATCATTCTTAACAATGTTCAAAAATACTTCCACGGCAACTCGATCTTTTATGAGTTTGGAAACAAAATTAAGTCCTGTCGGAGTCTTTTACTTAGTTAAATATGCATTTTACTGATCATATTAACTAAGGGTTTCTTAGTATTTATGTAAGGTCACAGGGACATTTACATTTGCAACAGTTTAATTACATAAACCTAAAAACTATGCAAGATAATAGAGTTAACAAAAGATATTATGAACCTCAACTTAATCGAGTTTAAGGATCTAAATTGAGAATTACACTTTTCAGTAATGTGTCTTCTAGTTGTTGTCTGGTTAGGATCGCTCAGCAATCTGAGTGCACCCAATCACGTATGAATGAAATGCATCATGATATAATTGAAAACATGATTGAATGAGGCCTAAAATCATCCTAGCAAATAGGATTTAAAATATCATCGTTGATGTCAAAAACAATAAAATCAAAGAAAACATGATTAAAATAAATAACAGGAGGAAAGAGTAAACTCTATTAAGTTCAGCAGCCTTTCAGATTTATTCTGACTGATTCAACTCTGTAGCCTTTAGATCTATTCTGACTGATGTGCTCTTCCGTTCTGCTTGATGCTTCTTTGCTAAGGAGTTCCTAAGGTGGCCGACCAAAGAATGCTTTTGACAAAGCTTTTGTGGATAAAGGGTGGAAAGGAGATAGGCGGCTATGCAAGGGAAGGAAAAGTGAAATGGAATGTAGAGAAAATGCTAATGAGAGAAGAGAAATGAGTGTTGAGGGATGAGGGATTAAGGAATTGATGCATGGTATTTATATGTGAAGGTAAGGGGTAGATTTTGCTAAAAATAGAATTCAAATTCCTTCCTTTTCTCTCACATATGGCTAGCCACAATTCATGGAAAAGAGGATGACTTAGTCTCCTCATTTTGAATTCAAACCAAGGCTATTAATAGCCATAGGGTGGACGGTTTTAACAACAAAGTTGTTGGGATGATTTTTTTATTATTTCCCAACTGTAAAGACCTTCAATTAAATAATCCGAAGCTTGCTTTTGGGTAGCCATTTACTTGTGCCAAAATTGGGCTTTAATTCCCCCTTGTTGGCCAGTTTCTTAGTCCAATAATTTAGCAGACATGTCCATCTTTGAGCACATCTTTTACTAGGTCAAATTATCAACCCCATGACCCAAGTTGCATGGTCTTGCCATCCACTTGAATTGATTTGTGCATGTCCATGTTTCATTGACATTAATCATATCTTCAATGGTCTTCCTACATAGTGAAAAATCACATATTAATAAATTAACATGAAATAATATAAAATATGTACAAAAATAATGTAATTAATCACAATTTCACATACTTTATAAATTCAAGTCCAATATTACTAATTAAGTAAAATTCACTTATTTTAATAACAATTACTCAAGATAAACATATTTATTAAGTAAAAAAGTGGTAAAAATATGTAAAAAACCCTATATAATTTTGAGTTTACACAAATCATGCCATTCTATTCGTCCGCGATTGTCTCTTTCCCTGAATTTACCTTTCCACCCTACTTTAATGACTGAAATTTTTTTTTCGCGGGTCATAACTATTGGTGATTGGAAAAGCCATATACCCACACAATTTTTTTACTTGATATTCGACATTTGTGTTTTGAAAGAATTTTGAAGATTGCGTTTCACACTTGTTGTTTGTGAGGTCTCTGTCCTTTTCATTGATCAGGTATGGTTTTTCAAGAAAACTTTGTAATGCTCTTGGTAGAAGAATTGAGAAAAAAAAATATTGTATTGTGCTACTGAAATTCTATCTCTAGAGGCTTTTAAGTTCATTCATTGGCCTATAGATAATTCCCTTACACGGTTCTTGAAAGAATCGAACATTCCGTAATAGTCGTAACTCGATGCTTGTACACACTGATTGTTAAATTTGATTGAAACCTACTATATAATCGTAAGTTCTATCAATATATATTTTTCTCACTCTTTTCAATATCTAGAAAATTCCCGAATCTATAGACTTCTGGGGTGCTTGGTTTAAGATTAGGGATGCAAAAAGGATGGTCAATTTAGGCTCATCCTTCAAGATTGTTGGTTTCTCATCTTTTTTGTTATTTGAACTTTTGAATCGATGGACATTCTTCTATTAACTCAGTCCTAACTATCATCGTCTCTTTTAGTGGGTCTAGATGATACTGTTCTTATGGTTCAGCTTTGTCAGTATTACCTAGGATTTCTGGGACGATGAGTTCCTGATCTATTTGATTCTTGGATTCGCTGTCCATTTCCCCTACTAACTCCATACCTTCTCTTTCCGAAGTTTCATTTAATTCGTCTAAATATTTTTCTGTCGGCTAATGTGGATAATAGTCTAAGGTTTATCCTTCCTCACAAGCACCTATGATGACATTCTCCTCTCTGCACAATTTTAGACTTGGCACCTCTTGGTATCTTTCTAATGGCATATCATTGTGGTCGTTACCATATTGGGGACGAGCTGGGGTTTCTCTTCGGAGTTGACTTAATTCGAGCATTACTAATCGTTGATTCTCTTAGATCTCCCAATCTTCATAGACTCATTCTTCGTAAATATCTTGGCATAATGAAAGTCTTCATCGGACCACATATAATAGAAGTCATCCATGACTTTGTGCCAACTAATTGTTTTGTGTCTAGGCTCCCTAAAAATAAACAAATGTTAGAAGTGTTAATTAACAAAATAAATTGAAAGTCGTAACTATAGCCTACAAATTTCATAATTATTATTTGAAATGAAAAGATTGAAACCAATCTAGTAACGTTGCCTCCTCGGCAACGACACAAACAACTTGACTGCCTCTGGACATACTAATGTCTAGAGTGTGAATACTGCACTAAAATATAAAATTACAAGGCGATACCGCAAGTATACGGGTCTAGTTGTAATAAAGTATTACAACAAAGTGGGTGAGTCCTTTAAGGATCGTACCCAAAGGGAGGCGAGCGCTAGATCAATTCTAATCTAAACACTAAAAGATCTAATTAGTACTTTCCATTTAGTTATAGTACAAAGAATATAAAATAAAGGATTTTTGGGGGTTTTATAATAATAATAATAATAAATAACATAAAAAGATAAGATTCAAGATATTAAAAAGGAAGAATAAATAAAATTTGATTATGGGTGATTAGCTCGCTTTGGTAATCTCCATCAACTATTGTATTAGGTTTCTCATCAATCAACTAGTCGCTACCCTAGTAGGATCTCCTGATCTTCCACTAGCATAATTAGTCAACAAAAACTACTTATCTTCCTACCTCATAGTCCAGACTAGTTTGGGGTTAAGGTGTTCATGGATAGGCAATACCAATTTTGGGTTAATTCCCACCTTGATGACTTCCTGGGGTTGTCAGGCCTAGGGTTTGTTTCACGTTCTCCTTTTCCAAAATAGTTGATTCGTTAAGTAACCCTACAAAACAGTTAACAGATCATACCTTCATTCGCTAATCCCCCCACAGAAGGATTAGTTCCTCATGGCATTCATAAACAATATATAGTCGATGTAAAGAGAAAGCATTCTAATTAAATCGATAAGATATAGTTAATTGAAGAGCCTGATTGTGTTGATATTAAGCCTAAATACACAGAGTTGAATGGTTCCACAATCCAGCTCTCTTGAAAGAAAAAAACGAACAAATAAACTAAACTCTCAAAACCTAAGAAAGAACACAAAATTAAATATAAAGAAAGAAACTAGGTTAATGAAAGGTGTCTTTAACATGTTCCAAATGAGCCTATTTATAACCTTCAGGTGGTTGTTGTCCTTAACCCTAGGTCAGCTGACATTTCTAAGATTTAAGTTTGATTGTGTGGACGAAAACACCCCTGCTTCATATTTAATTTCTGTCCCAAAGTCAATGTCATGACACACCAGGACATGTGTCGCAACATAGCAACTGATATGTTTTTCTATAGCCATCTGCAGGGGTATGTCGTGACATCGAAGGCGTACTTGAGCTTTCTTTATTATGTTCCCTATGTTTGGACATCAAACCTCCTGTGTTGCGACATAGCGTCCAATATGAACCTAAAATGCCTTCTAATGGTCTCCTACACACTTACAAAGTACGCTAGCTCTCCCTTAGGCCTCATTCAACCCTTAAGGTTAATAAAAGACTCAATTTGCACATTTATTGAACGTAAGTAAAACTAAAGAAACTTAACTAAAATGTAATGAAAATGCTTGTATTCAAGCTCCTTAATTGTGAAAACTAGTTTAATTTGTTACACCGAATTACAACAGATTAGTTAACTTTGTGGTTACAAGTTTAAATCTTTTACAATTGTTTGAATCCCTTGACTAGGAAACTAGTTGATGCAGCATTTGGCTGAACATTGAATAATAAGACACCTGAGGCAACTCAAGATTTTATTGAGGAGATGACACTGAATAACTATCAGTGGCAAGTCATGAGAACAAAACCGATTAAAGCAACCAGTGTTTTTAATATTGATGCAGTTTCTATGTTAGCAAATCAGGTTGAAGCTCTTGGTAAGAATTGATGGTTTGAATTTTTCTAAGTGATGAAATTGCGTAATTTAGATTGATAATGACAGATGAAATCTAGATGAATTATTTCCTAGGTATTTTTTCGCTTCTTAGTTGTTTGTTCGATTATTTTCCTGATTTGTTCTTTGTCACGTTTGTAGTTAATTAATTTAGTTCATTTTAGTTATCAAGCAATCACTCTAATTATTTGATTAAATAATAGAAAGACGTTAATTACTAGTACTTTTAGTCTTCATGGGAATGATATCTTTACTCACCGTAGCCTTTGTCAAATTTTTAGTTGGTTTCGTGGAAATCAGGATTCATAAATGCGGACACATAGATGCAAATTCATATAATTAGATTTATAGATGCAGATTTATAGATTTAGATTAATAAATGTGGATTTATAGATGGGAATTAATAGATATGGATTCATAGATGCAAATTTATAGATACGAATTCATTGATACAGATTCATAGATGAAGATTTACAGATGTGGATTCATACATGTGGATTCGTAGATGTGGATTCATAGATGTCCTGCAAACTTTCATAAGGTAGAGTCCAGTGTAAAGCTTTAATATGAAAACTTGAGGGCAAGTCCAACGGACTTTCATAACTTGTGTATGCCCATGGCCATGGGACTTGCATAGAAATATGAGGCTTTAAGCCTTAGACTCCATAAAGTCTCATACTTGAGAAGAATCCTCATAGGGTTATCATATACTTGTGCACATATACATTCGTACAGTCCATCCGAACATCCGCATAGCTAAATAACATACATCACCTCAACTCTCAGTATCTACTTTACATACTTCCTTACTTCTCATAAATCACACTAGTGTAAACAATTCAATTAATCCGTACTATTTGCAAATACACACTGAACATGTCTATATACATCATATATGCTCATTACATCCAAATGAATTACTGTGTAACACCCAGATCTTGCGGGTCCTAAGTTATGACGAGTAATCTGGGAGTAATTTGTGAGACGTAGTTCTATCCACCCAATTGTTGTTTTGGCATATAGGCTGGGCGCGTAGCAGACGTTATAATATATTGTAAGGATTGATCTCAGAATATGTTAAGTTGTACCAAAGAAGAGATGAGTGAGAGTATTGAGGATGTTTGGGTAACTTAGGGTTATCGCTGAAGGTATTGTACTCCAAGTTAGTTAGATTACTGTGCTAGTTACGTTCTAGCGAGGAAGTTAGGAATGAGAAAGAAAGGTTGAACCAAATACATATAAAATATTGAATTTTCATAGTTGTAAACCATTTTTAAAGGTTCAAAAAGTTGTGACACGTGTCAAGTTCCAACAAGAACTTGGGTTAAAAAATACGTATATTAAGGGTAGAGAAAGGGAAAGTTTTTCTTCTTTCTTCTAAGGTATTATATCTGAAGCAGGAGGAACCAAAAGTATTTCCTTTTCCTTATAAGATAGAGTTTTAAATCTAGATCTTTGTTAGTGATTAATCTATGTCAAGGTAAGTATTGTGACTCTGCATATTAAAATTATGAAAGATTACGTCTGACTAAGTATATGAATAGTAAAATGAAAAATTAAAACTTTATATGACGGTTATTTGGGTTTGAGATGATGGTAAAGGTTAAAAATGAGTTCAATAGTACTATTAAGGTTATTGAAGAAGAGATGGGTGAGAGTATTGAGGATGTTTTGATAAATTGATGTTATGGTTGAAGGTATTATACGCCAAGCTAGTTGGATTACTGTGCTAGTTACGTTCTAACGAGGAAGTTAGGAATGGAATGAAGGGATGAACCAAACACATAAAAAAGATTAGATATTCATAGCTATAAACCATTTTTAAAGGTAATTCAGAAAGTTGTGACACGTGTCAAGTTCCAACAATGACATAGGTTAAAAAATATGGATATTAAGCATATAGAAAGGGAGAGTTTTTTTTTCTTTCTTTTAAGGGAGAGTTGTAAATCTGCATCTTTGTTAGTGGCAACTCCATGTCAAGGTAAGTATTGTGACTTTGCATATTAAATTTATGAAAGATTAAGTTTGAATAAGTACATGAATAGTAAAATGAAGAAGTACAACTTTATATGAGGGTTATTTGGGTTTGAGATGATGGTAAAGGTTACGAATGAGTTTAATAGTGTTATTCTATTTTATAAGTAGTGGGTGCAGTAGTTTCTTGCTGGATATGGAGTTCAAGCTACTATCTATAGTTTTCAGGTGAGTCTCTATACTCACTCTTGTATATGTACTATTCATACGAGAGGCTCTACATAAAACTAGTTAAAAAGCTGATATTGAGATCGTAAAAGTTATAGTTTGATTTGCTTGCGACTACATAAAAGGTTATTTAAGAATATCTATGATTGCATGTTTTTTGAGGACGGTATGTACATCTGGTATAGATTTGATGAGTTCAATTAATGCGATGGGGAGTATGATCATGTATGTGTGTCTCAGATGTATGCTATGTAATATGTTCTGTTAAGAGTCTGTGTGTGTCTCCATGATGTTGTCAAAAGGGGTCCATCAGGACTTTAGACACGAACTTTGAAAGGAAAGTGTATGGTCATGGCACCTTTCAAAAGGAACTAAAGAAAGGTGATTATACAAAGAGGTTCTCTGCGTGTCCCAGGACGATGATGGGCAAACCTAACATAATGTGAGTTTAGGCCAATCAATATCGTGAACATGTCATGAAAAAAAACCCTTTGTGGCTGATCACGAAAGAAAAGCCTTTGTGGTGAATCTTGAAAGAAAAGCCTTTGTGGTGAATCGTGAAAGAAAAACCTTTGAGGCGAATCATGAAAGAAAAACCTTTGCGGCGAATCATGCAAGAAAAGCCTATATGGAAAACCCTGCAAGGGTAGCCTTTGTGGCTATCATGTAAGAAAAGCTTCTATGGAAAACCCTACAAAGATAGCCTTTGTGGCATACTACGGATGGATTGCCCTTACGGTGAGTCTTAATATGGTTCTCATAGAATAACTTTAAATGATGACCTTTGTGATGAGTTTGGAAGGAAGCTAGTTGGTGTATTTAGTCTGGCCCTTTAACGTAATTTGAAGACAATCAGCAAGGCGTAATTCACCTATTGATTATACAGTAAAGTATTACCTAAGACTATTGATCAATTGAGAATAATGAATTGTAGAGATAAAGAGAAGTAACGAGTTAGTATTGGAAATGTATTCTAAATAAAGATGTAAAATTGAAAGTTCAAAAGAAGCTGTCATCTGTGTATGTGTTCCTTCTTGATTTGTGATGAGGGGATGGCTCAAAGTTTGAAAGATGTAAGTGACGTATCAAAGACATTGAAGAAAAGAAAATAGTTTCAGAGGAAAGTATAGTAACGAATGACTATAAAAGAGTGGAACTTGAGGAAGTAGTCGAGCAGAGACAAAGTTGAGGGTTAAGAATGATGAGATTGTTCATCTAAATTATCAGATGCTATATGCAAATATGACTCAGGTAAATGACGTTTTCCTCATTAATTTCTTATAAACTTACCTAGGTGTGTTATGTTACAAGTGAGTTGATATGGGTCTGCGCCAAGAGGGGCGATGCGAGGACTACGCCAAGAAGTGGCGTATGGGGTTATTATGCATACAGAGAGAGTTTGTTGGTGTGTTTACGGTTTATTTTTTTGCTTAGAAGTCTTTATTTTAGGGCATTTGAAATGGATTAGGATTTCAATTTATATATCATTGAAATTTAATTACGACATATTATAGTTGCATTTACTTATTGTAAATAGAATCATGTATTTTACTTTGAAATTTTGTAATTTAGTAAGTTGTAATTTATTGTAATTTGAATAAGTAGATTAAGTTTTTGTCTGCATTAGTGTGATAATACTCAGGATTCGAATCCGGTCAATCGGATTAGGTCTAGGGTGTTACAAGTTGGTATCAGAGCCAAGTTTAGTAGGTTCTCAGATAGCTTGTGGAAGGAACTCTGTATTCATAATACGTCGAGCCTGGCTTAATCTCTCAGGTATGTGAAACTAATTTGTTTGAGAGATAGTCATTGCGAAGTACAATCATAAGAAATGATAGTAAAGAAAGGTAACATATTGATTCATTAAAGAAATTAAAAATGATAGTAAAACGAATGATAGAAGGAAAAACAAAGTACATAACTGAACTAAGAAAAATTTTAGTTTTTTCCCTCATTTGGCTGATTACTTGCGTAAGTGGAACCTCTTCTGTAAGAAGGATATCTTCAGGACTCTGATCCTCTGCTATTGAACCATATTCATTGTCTTCAGCGTCGGGTGTATCGGGAATGAATAAATCTCCTAACTGTTTCCATTCCCTTTGGAAAGTTTCTCATTCTTCCCCCTCTCAATGGTAAATGTTAAAACTATGAGACTCCGAAGAAATGTTACCAAGACAACTAAAATCTATAGGATTAAGATCGAAAGGGCCTACGACCACTTGGGTGTGTAGAAGTAGGTTTGATTTCCACTTTGTTAGAGCATCATTGATGTTCTTTGTGGTATCCTCCTGATATTTCATGAAGATCTCCTTATGAGAACGACGTAGATTTTCCAATTTTGCTCTGTGACTCCTCTAGAGCTCTAAGCTTGTCTTCTAAAACAGATTTCTCATCCTTCAATTGATTCATCTCATTTTTTGACTGTTCATTTTGATTTTGAGCATCTCTATGCTTACCTTGTACAGTCGGGACTTGTGCATACAATCTTTCAATTAGATTGCTAGAATCTTGATATTTTTGGCGAAGTTCAACCAAAGAATCTTTGTCAGATTTTACAGTTTTCTCTAAAGCGGAAATCTTATTTTTGTAATGTTCACCGGCATCCTAGAGGGACCTACTCCAAAGGCTATGTCTAATAGACAGGACTTCTAAAACTTGATCCATGAATAATATAGGTCAACCAATAGTACTAGATGAAAGGTAAGAGGACAAAGCCTCTATTAATTATTGAGGTAGTAAATTCTATTGTTGTTGAGAAATGGAATTGAGAGATATTCAAGTTGGAATTGACTAGAAAAGGTCTCGCAAAGGAAAGATTCTTTCCATTTCAGTGAAAGGAGCATATTACGGTGGAGGACTGGAAGGAGAAGTAGATTGAATCATAGGTACTATCTCTATCCGATTCCTAGACAATGAAGGATCATAAAATTGTATGGGAGAACCTGTTTAAGGGGTGTAGTCATCAGGTAACAATGGAATCTCGGGAAGAGTATGAGAAGAAGGTGAGTGAGTAACTGTAGTGGCAGGCCCCCTGTTTGGTTTGTGCATTATTAATGGAGGCCATTCACTGTTACCGGACCCTTGAGTGCTCTCTTCTAATCTGAACCTTTTTTTAATCTTCTGTGATGTTGTCCTCCTATGAGAGCAGCGGTAGTCCATCCCTTGGTACAAGTTCCCTTAAGAATCTTGTGACCACCTCCGGACGTACTAATGTCTAAAGTGTGAATACTGTAGTGAAAAATATATCAATGAGGCTATATCCACAACTATACGAGTCCAGTTGTAATATAGTTACAACGAAGTGGGTGAGTACTCCAGGGATCATAGCGAATGGAGGCTAGTACTAGGTCAAGTTTAACCTAAATACTGAAAGATCTAATTAGTACTTTAATTAAGTATGATAGTAAAATAAAATGGAATTTTTAAGATTTTTATGATAATAAAATAAAATAACATAAGGAAATAAAAATTCAAGAGATCAAAATATAGAATAAATAATCTGATTATGGATGATTAGCTCGCTTTGGTGATCCCCATTAAATGTTGCTTCGGGTTCCTCGTTCATCAACTAGTCGCTATCCCAGCAGGATCTTCCGATCTTCCACTCAAATAACGAGTCGGTAAAGACTACTTATCCTCCAACCTCATAGTCCAAACCAACTTGGGGTAAAGGTGTTCATGAATAGACCATACCAATTTTAGTTTAATTCCCACCTTGATGACTTCCTAGGGTTTTTAGGATTAAGGTCTCAAGTTCTTCCTTTCCCAAACAATTGATCCATTGATAACCCTACAAGATAGTTAATAGATCATACCTTCACTCACTAATCCTCCATAGAAGGATTAGTTCTTCATGGCTTTCATAAAAAATATAGAATTGATATAAAGAGAAAACATGATAAATGAATTGAAGTGTAGAGTTTAAGAAAACGCCTGATTTGAATTAAAGATAAAAATGAATCAACAGAGTTTGATTATTTCACAAATCAGATCTCTCGAGATAAAACAATAACAAACTGAAAATAAATCTAAAACCTATGAAGAAAGAAAACTAGGTTGAAATTTAAAAACAAAATTCTAAACTAAGTAATTGGTGTCCATAACATGTGACAAAGGAGCCTATTTATAGATTTCAGGTGGTCGTCGTCCTTAACCCTAGGTTAGCTGACGTTCCCAACCTTTAAGTTTGATTGTGACGACAAAAACACCCCCTGGCTTGTGTTTAATTCCCATCAAGAGTCGATGTCACGACACACTAGAACTTGTGTCGCGACATAGCATGCAATATACTCCTCTTGGAATATCTTTAGGGGTATGTCACGACATCCTTAGTTTGTGTAGTGACATCGAAGGCAGTTTCGTAATTTCTCCATTCTGCTCCCTATGTTACGACATTGAGCATTTTGTGTTGTGACATAGGGACCAGTATCTATTTAATATTCCTTCTAATGATCTCCTACACCCTTATGAAGTTCATTACCTCACCCTTAGGCCTCATTCGGCCCCTAAGGTCAATAAAAGACTCAATTTGCATATTTTATTAAATTTAACAAAACTTACTAAAACATAATTAAATTTTAATGATATTGCTTAATTTCAAGCTCCTAAAGTGTAGAAATTAATTTAATCTGCAACACCAAATTATGGCTGATCAAACTCCCCCACACTAAAGTTGTTGCTTGTCCTCAAGCAACAAAGACATCCTTTGAGCAGATAGTATGCAAGTATTGACTTTGGAGCACATGACTAGGTATTTCATATTCACGAACAACTTTAACATGATGAATAATTGACTTACCACTTTTGACCACAAACATCTAAGTTCAGTATATTACAAAGTATACAAACACTAAGGGTCTCACTTGTAGGGATCCATCAATAAATCATACAAGTAATTTGATTATACGATCAGAATACAAATAGTAGTTTATGTGATTGTTTAATAAAATGTTCATTCATGCATAAGGATATTTAGGTCACATAGGACTTTTCAGCTTGCAACATTTTGAGGCTTAGGACAGTATGGACTTCAAAAACAGTAAGTATCAAAAGGGTTACAAACACAAAAATAGTTTGTCACATCGTATCGATCCCTATTCTTCCCCCTTAGTGACCCTTACCTGCTCACCGCCTTATTTCTCCTTCTCTCACCTTGTTTCTCCACATAGGAAATCATAGCATAACATAGTAACTATTGTAACAGCTCATTTTTAGTGAAATCGGAATAATGATTTCGGGACAAAAAATCCGATGTAAAAAATATTTATTTTATTAATATTTTAATGTCTACAACATGTTGGTATTATTGTATAAAAATTTCGTTAAGAAATTTTACCGTTTGCATGCTTATTTTGATGGAAAGGACTAAATCGCATAAGGTGCAAAATTTGAGTTCTATAGTTAAAGGTATCAAATGACTATAAAATTAATTAGTTAAGGTGTTTATATGGTAATTATACCGTTTTTATATTGAGTGGACAAATATGGACATTAGTTATGAAATTTTAAAGGTTATATGTTAAGGTTAAATTAGGAAATTAGTTAATAAGTGAATTAAAACAAAAGAAATAATATATCATCTTCTTTAATTTGTTAAACACCACCAAAAATTGAGGGAAAATAAACCATGAAAGATTCAACTTTCTGCCATCCTTATTTTGCTTGTATGTGAGTATTTTTCGTCCTGATTTTAATTATTTCTATGTTTTTTGAATCGTTGTAGCTTAATCTAGCTAGCCCGAGGACTAATTTGCAAACCTATTAAAAGGTTAGGGTTTTCCATGAATGTATATATGTGGTTTTTTATGTTTGATTGAAAAAATGGATAGTTTTTTATAGATAAACAACTTTGATTAAGTGATTTTTGATGAATTTGTCAATTAGTGATTAAATTGAAAAACGAAAAATATTCATGGTGAAATTGTAAAAAAATGAAATTAATGGCTTGCTAGGGACCTATATGAAATTCAGCTATAGTGGGTTAATGGGAAATTGCATGAATTTTCATTTTATGAGCTTGTAACACCCCTTACCCGGGTTGTACGCCGGAACCGGGCCCGAGGCGTCACCGTAATAAAATCTCATGATCACCAGTTAGGATCATCGTGGCTACTCTTTTAAGTCACATCAACAACCTCATTCTCGACTTACGAGGCCTCGCTCATACCCTTAAGAGCTCTCGAGACTATATCGAAACTTTTTTGAATCTTAAAAATTTTCTCTTTTATGCAGGGCTCACACGCCCGTGTAGAATGAGACACGCCTGTGTGTAGACACACACGCCCATGCCTTCAACCCGTGTCTAAAAATCCAAGCATTCTGCTAATGCCACACGGCTAAGGCACACTCCCGTGCCTCCCAACCGTGGTGAACACTGACTTTACCCACACGGCCTCAAAGCTTAGTCACACACCCGTGTGACTAGCCTGTGGTCTATCCTGACTTAAAAGGATCAACTTGCAGGGGACACACGGCCAAGTCACACGCCCATGGGTTGACCGTGTGTCGCACATGGTCTAGACACACGGGCGTGTGTCTATCCACATGGACAAGAACAAAGCCATATGCTAAGCTCTTCTCACCCTTACAACATACCCAACATGCACTCATCAAACACATCCATAATTAACTTAAAAGAGATCACAATTTCATATGGATAACTACATCTTTTTCATATAAAATAACAGCCAACAACTATGGCATTATACAAAATAGATTATTCAACTATAGGCTAACACATCCTAGCCATTTACAACAAAATTCCCTAACTTGTCTAGCCCCTATACATGCCATGACTCATAAGAACTTGAAACCTCATACCAAGCGTCTATCTGATAGTGTGAAAACATCTCCGATGGCCTCCAACCCGAGCTAGATAAAATATCCTATAAGAGATGGAAAAAGGAAAGGAGTAAGCAATAAAGCTTAGTAAGTTCATCTGCATAAACTAACAAATACTGATATTCATTGAATAAAGATAACCACAAGTATTATACCGAGTTTTTCCCTTAACTTATGGCTACTTACTCAACCCCTCTTGAAGTTTACTCGTTCTATCTCTTACCACATTCTTACCATGTCACAAGCCAATTGCTCGTTTAATTAGTACACAATCCTGTACTGATCACCACAAGATCATATATAAAGCAACACATCAAGCATTTTCAATAAGACACTCATATTACAAATCTCTCGGTGGTTACGCACTTAGCCCACCATTGAATCTCTTATAGGGTGGTATCGCACTCAGCCCACCATTCATTAATACTTATGGTGATTTCGTATTTAGCTCACCAATCATTTATAAGCGATGGTATCGCACACATCCCATCGATTACTAATTAATCAGGTGGTAACGCACACAGCCCACCGATAGTGATATAGTTGATGGTATCGCACACAGCCCATCAATTAATAGTATATCAGGTGGTAACGCACACAGCCCACCGATAATATACATTCACAAATATTTATCCACATACATTTCTCTAATTAAAATGTTAAACCGAGAACATCCTCACACATTTCTATTCTTACTTAACTTTCTACGATACTTGTTCTCATTCACACAATGCATCAATAAATCTATCTCATGCAACTAAGGTGCATTAATTAAACATATCCCACTAGGGTTCATCATATATTGAATTCATATCAATTTAGTTCTAACATATACTTATGCTTCTCGTGGTACAACCACTTACATTCAACATCCCCGTTGAATCATTCAAATTGTTAAATAACTCTCTTGAGTCTCATATACATAGTTCTCATTGACATCATACCCCAATAGGGTCTTACATACATTAACATGTCGATGCTATGACCCCGACAAGGTCTTATACGAAATATCATATTGTTGCCGTGTCCTTGACATGGTCTTATTTAATATCTCTCACCGAAGCCATATTCCAATATGGTCTCACACGGAACCTTAACTAACATCATTTCATACTATTTACGTTTCTTACTATTCTTAGATTCAATTCTCTTAACAACTCATCGAAAATTATTTAATACATTCATTGCATAATTATACATTCCATACAACTTTGGAATATTAAAATAACTCATATGTAATTACAACATTTGCACATGAACTTACCTCGATGTCGAAAGGGCCGAAAGAGACTTTTTACCCACATTTCTCTTTTCACCCGTTCTAGGTTCGAAACTCATTTTCTTTGATCTAGAATAATGAAATTCACTGATTTAATCACTTATAAATCATAATACACCATAATATACACTTTAGACAAAATTATAATTTTGCCCCTACACTTTGGTAAAATTATGATTTTGCCTCTAGGCTCGTAAATAAATTTTCATCACAGTTTCTTGTTAAACAAGCCTAGTTGAACATTCAATCCTCTTATAACTATCCACAATTTCAACTATTTCATGCCTTAATGAACAAATTACAACTTTTGCATTTTAGTCCCTATTAGGTGTTTTCATGACAACACCTTTCACAAAAGTTATTTATCAACATCCTAACATTCATTTTCTTCCATAAAATCTCAGCCACCAGCATAAACTCTCTCATGGCAAGTCCCTAAACTTTCAAACATGTTGCAAAATAGTCCTCTCTTTAGGAAGCTTAAGCTTTGGGGACTCCTAAAGTACAAAAATTATCAAGAAAGATCATCAAAATCACTTACTTGTGAGGAGAAATGCTTGCTGAAATTTTGAGCTTCAAAAAACCCGTTCTTGGTGCTCATTTTTGGTGGAAGAGGAGAAGAAATAAAAAAGATGATAGCTTTTCTTATTTCATCGTATTTTATTCTTTTTAATCACCTAACATGACCAACATTTAATGCCCTTGTCACCTTAACTTCCTTGACCGGCCAACTCACTTAACAAGGCCAAATTGCACATTTGGGACCTCCAATTTATAATTCATAGCTATTTGGCACCTCTAGCAAATAATATAGAACTTTCACACTTTATGCAATTTAGTCCTTTTTCACAATTTAGCTAGAAATTGCTAAAATTAAGGCACCAAAATTTTCATGCACCCTTATAAACATGTTATAACACATAAAATAACATGAAAATAATTTTTCTCTATCCTCAGTTTAGTGATTCCAAGATCACTGTTCCGACTAGCCCCTAAATTGGGCTGTTACAATTCTCCCCCCTCAGGGATTTTCGTCCTCGAAAATCTTACCAGGAGGAGTTACTACCAACATTCTTAAAACGTTTCCATCCACTCTTTAAAATCGCGAATCTACTCATCCTCAAGTTTCTCTTGCCCATAACTCTTAGGCAGTGATACATAAGGTCGAAACGTAATTTAAGACCCAGGTTATTCTTCCTCTAGGGCATATACTATATCCAGTAATCGACCAACTTGGAACTCCGTACATGTCCAAACGATCGTTCGGATCTTTACAGACTGATTCACTACAATTCGAATGTCATTCCCCCTCCTTGAGAATTTTGTCAAACCAAACTTGAAATCTATAGTATTTTACCACACTTTCTCACTAGGATATCTACCGACTGTAATAGTTCTGACTTGTACTCTCTGAAAATTTAGCTTTTAGTAGTCGACTGTTTCTGATCATAAACTCAATCATATTGCAAGATGTACTCTATTGTCAAAACATTTATGCACCTAACTGTACTTCCTTATCCTTGCATTAATAGATATGCTACCACTAAATCTCATACCAAAACTTTTGTATAAGTTCTGGATTCATCATCATTCCAATTTCTATCTCAATTAAGAAATATCAATAACGGAAATCTTATCCAACCTGAATTTTCACTACCTTAAATAAACTTATTCAGAGCTTATTTAAAATACCATTTACTACCTCATTTTCGAACTCCTTTACTCGAAAGGAAGACTCATTTCTAGTCATTAACCTTGTTGAAATTAAGATATTACCAACTAAGGTCAACCGAGTAACTAACTCGCATTGCTTAACATGGATCTTTTCATAACATCTAACTCCTTACACAGACACAGAGGTGATCGTCTCTGGATCACCAATCTGGCAACTCTTTTTCTCGATTCAAACTGAACTCAGTACCAGAACTTTCAATTAGTAGTTCCTTTTATAGCTTTTAACTCAACCATCACGATTTGAACATTTCCATGAGCATATCTTTTTATCATGCTCTCTACTCACGAACACACAAAAATTTATTATCTTTATTGGTTCATGCGTGAATATACATAGAACTCGAATCATATCTCAATACATTAATCTATTCTTTTCTCCACACTGAAAACATCTTTCAAGTACACTCTCATCTGAGTTTCTCTTGCTATGCTAATCTAAAACCTTTACTATCGTTATATCTAATGATAGCAGGGACATCTCTATCGAATTCATTAACTCTATTCGGCTTGCCCAAAAACTCATCACACAACGTGAAACTCATGATTTCACTCCTTATACCTGAATCATCACCAACTTCCTCCTCAAAGTACCCGAATAAGGTTACGAGGAGATAAAGGAATGTCAATTCCAATTACTAAATCGACAATCGTTTAATCTGATTACACAATCAGCTAACATTCTCGCACGATCTCGATTCGTGAGATAAACAACTACATCGCCCCTGAAAGGCAAAAGATATTAACACGTAATACTTAAAGAGAGATCATTAAGACCCATACAACTATGGTTATCGTAATTGAACACTCTCACAATTCAAACATTGTTTCTTTAACCATTTCCATCCTCAAAACTCCTTAACAATTCCTTTCATTAATGAACATCAATTTAAAAAGATCTCGATAATCATAACCCCTAGGCTTCCTACTCACTTGAGTCAAATAGCCTAGGCTAACTTTTTCTTTACTCTTAACATTGTATAATCAATACAATCGTTAAAGCATTCAGACATAATTTCTTACAATTGCCTTTATTAAGCACATACCGTGCCACACTCTATACTCATTTCCTTGCGACCCGTTCACGAGTGCCTGTATTCACTCATTCACATGACTTTAGTACAATTCTCATCTCTACCTCTACACTCATCTATCTGTCCCATTGATCACTAGGGATATTAAAAGACGCATATTCATTGTCATTCATGTAGGTATGAAACCAATGCCACATCCCCGAGGTGGTCTTATATGGACTTCCACATCAAGTATCGATGCCATATTCTGAACATGGTCTTACACGATTCTCATATTCATTACCGATTTCATATTACAAATATGGTCTTATACAGAACCTCAACTCAGTGCCGAGGCCATGTCTCAGGCATGGTCTTAAACGGGACCTTATCTATTTCATATCTCACTGATAACCTTTTCATTTTAGTCCTCTAGGACTTCAACCTCATGTTCAACAATTACTCTATCTAGTAGAGTATTATGTATCAACGTGATACAAAGCATTCTCAATTATGTTATCATAAATATTGTATTAATCACACATATCAGCATACTTTGATATGGTAAACATAATCTCGACTTCATCATTCATAACATGTGTAATACTCTTAGTCAGCTCTAATTAGCATAACTTGATAACAGCTTTACTCACTTGACTTCTTTGCTTTCTCATTAAACCTTCACTCTTTTACCCGATGAAGTACTATGAATGACCGAGGATACTGAATCTCATCTCACATATATCTCGATGCCATTTCTATATCATAGATATAGTCTTACATGGGATTTCTTATTTCGCCCTCAACGCCATGTCTTGACATGGACTTACTTGGTATCTTTGCCTTTTTGCCGATGCCATGCCTTAACTTGGTCTTATATGGGATCTAATGTATCGCCATGGTCCAACCATGGTCTTGTTCATCATTTTATCATTAAACGACCGTACTCATCCCTGCATTCTACTTAGTCAAACTTCCCAGTTTAACTCTCACACCATAATACTCGTAATTTCATACAGAGCCACGAAATAAAACATTATACATCATCTACATTAATAGTCGCACATGATATTCAACTATGTGGACATATTGATCATTCATCATTCAAACAATCATACATACACATATACCCCATTCTTTGGATAAATTTACTCACTATATGCACCTAACCCAATAGGTTGAGTATATAACACCTGTGCACATCCCGCCAATACAGAAAGCTTACCACTTTATAACTCTCATTTCATGCATTTTCACACACATGTCATATACTTCTATTTTCATACCTCTTTGAATCTCATCAGTGCATGAGAGCATTTCAATTACCTCATTATCACTTACAACATTATTGAATTTAGCTCGGTTGGGAACCATCCCTGTCTTAACAAAATAATTTCGTTAGAGCTGTAAGATATCACACTATCACAGTCCACCTATGGCATGTATAGCTAGACTCTTACTCACGCTAGGAACCCAGGTTCTATACCATGTTCTACGCTAGGAACCCGGGTAAGGGGTGTTACATTTAGTGGTATCAGAGCATGGGTAACGGGTGAGGGGTGTTACACGGCATTTGTTACGGATACTCCACAGCTCGTGTAAGCAGTATCGTGTAGCTATGTTTTGACCCACAGCTCGTGTGAGCATATATGTATAGGAATTGATGGATTACAATTATATTTGTTAGCACCCTATATGTGAGCTATCCCTGGTGTCCAACGGTATTCTAAACGATTCAACGAGCATAATTCGAAAAGGAAATGGTAAGAGAATGATATGAATTAAGACATGTACATATATGAATTTCTTTGATGTGGTGATACATGGAAATTATGTAAGTTAAAATGGGTGACAAACTTAAATGATACATGTTAAGATTAATGGTTATCCATGTTATTGTGCCTATGACATTTATTATGTATGCTAACATGTTTGGTGTGGATGCTTAGGCTTTGGCCAAGCTTTGTTCGATTATACCTTGTTAAATTTTAAATGTTATGTAATGAAATGGTAAGTTAAGTTTTACATTATATGAACTTACTAAGCTTTCATGCTTACTTTGTGTTATTTTCCATGTTATAATGAATTGGAAGCTCGTTCGGGTTGGAAGCTTGTTGGAGACCTATCACACTATCCATCGGCTAAAATGTTAGATTTCGATGTTTCTAAGTCATGGTTATAATGGCATGTATAGGTGTTTTTGTTTGATGATATAGCCATTTGGGTTGGGTTGTAATTATGTTCTTTTGGGTGATGGAATAATTTCTATGTTGGCATGTATATTTGGCCTTGTAATGGTTGTTATTATGTTGTTTATGGTACTTAAATGATGAGAGTTTGGAATGGTAATTAAAATATGTAACAACCCATTTTTAGTCAAATCAGAATAGTGGTTTTAGAACCACAAATTTGAAGTCAAAATATTTATTTTATTATTATTTTAATGTTTACAGCATGATAGCATGTATGTGTGAAAATTTTGTGAAGAAATTTTATCGTTTAAATGGTCAATTTGAGAAAAAGGACTAAATCGCGTAAAGTACAAAAGTAGTGTTCTATTAGTAAAAGGTATTAAATAGCTATAGAACCTTAAAGTAAAGGTCCTTATGTTGTAATTAGACCATCCTTAGTGTAAGTGGACTTTTATGGACATATTATCATGAATTTTAATGGTTTTTAATTAAGGGTAAATAGGTAATTAGTATATTAAAGATAAAATAAATAAAACAAAACAAAAGAATTATTTTGTATCATCATTCTCAGCTGATTATTAACTTGAGGAGAAGCCATTTTAGGGCTTGAATTTTGACAAGTTTGTTTTCTTCAATTAAGGTATGTTTTTTGTCTCGTTTTTAATTATTTCTATGTTTTTGAGATCGTTGCAGCTAGTACTAGCTAGCCAATTGTAACATCCTGGATTTTGGGGTTCTGCATTTAATGTGTGTTGTGTGTGTATGCTATGCTCTGTGTGTTAATTTGGTGTGTTTGGGGGTCCCGGGAAGGCTTGGGGTTAAGCCTGAGCCTTGGCTAAAATTTTATTTTTGGGCACTGTAGGGGAGAGCTAGTTGAGGTAGGTCTTAAGGGTATTTCATTGTGTATGGATAACACAAGTAGAGAGTTGGTAAAGTGGCAAGGATGCGCCACTATGAGTGCTTGAATTGGCGTCACAAGGGAGATGCTGCAGAGGGAAGGGGTTCAAGTCGCATTGTCAGCATTGAGGAGTTTTGTTTTTGCATCAAGGGAGCTTGGGTGGTGGAGTTCGGCTAGGACACTTCAAGGGGTGAGTATTGAATGGGTCAAACAATTCGAATGAGTGGCCGTGAGTGAAAGGTGGGATTTGAATCATTCAAACTAATTCAAATGGTTGAACAAGAGTGATTGTAGGAGGCAATCAAGGAGATGGAGGTGGGGGAGAGTGTTGGCTGAATATTGGGTTGTGTTAAGGGGTATTTCAGTCAAGGTTGAATCCTTGGGTGGTTAGGCATTCAGTTTTTGGTGAAGGGGTTTAGGTGCCAAAATTGTGAGGTGTGTATAGAAAATTTGGGTGCTGAGAGATTCTCTTTTTGGTATTTGGTGTTTCCATTTTGTTAATTTGCATTCTTTTCTTTGTTGGCCGAAACTCCTAAAGACCATTGTTGTTCATCTCCTCTTTGGGTAAAAACCGAAACCTCTTAGACACCTTTTCCCTTCAATTCACATTTTTCTTCTTAATAGCCGAACCCTCCTATCACCTTCTCAATTTTCATTGTTTTCTTCCAATTGCTTCATACTTCTCTATTTCTTCTATAAGCCGAACCTCATTCCTCATTCTTTTTCTAGACTGAATCATTATCTACTACCATTCATCTCTTTGATTTTGTTTTTACTCTAGCCGAATCTCCCTAGCCATTTCTTTTTGTTTCTTCATTGCCTAAACCTATCCCTCATCTTCTCGTCACCATTTGTTACGGGTTTCTTCTTCAAGCTGAAGCATCCATTTGTTTCATACTCCTTCTCTTTTCTTCTAAGGGCCGAACCTCTTTCTGTGTCAGGAGTTAGCACCCTTTCTGTCGACTTTGCTGATTGTCGAATGTAGATCTTCCTTTTCACACTCTAGTTTCGTGATAGAAAGACGCGTCTCCATCATTTTTTATTTCAGTGGTCTTCTTTCAAGAGGGTTTTGGTAAGTGTTCTTGGCCGAATAGGCTATATGAGGTTTTCTATTCGCTTGATTGGCTGGAAGGCCACTTCTTTGGATCCATCTTTTTTTAGGAAGTCCATTCTAATTTGATGATGTTGTAGGGACTCAAACGATTTCTTAGGCCAAATAGTTGACGTTCGGCTTCTGTTGATCTAGGTAAACGACTTCTTTGATATGAGTATCTATCCTTCGTTCTTTTCATTACTTTAACCTGGTTCTCTGATCAAGATCTATCATGGATTCGAATGCCAGTCAAAGGAAAGAAGGGGTTGGACCCGTAGTTTCAGCCCTAAGTTCAAGAAACAATCTATATCGGCAGCACAAGACTGGCCACCGGGTTGTGGACCGACTTCAGAGTAGATTAGGTAGATAGCAGTCGTCTCTGCTAGCGATAGTGTCGACATAGAAAGCATAGCGTTGCGTGTTATCAGGTGTGTAAAACTTCACACTCTGTTATTAATCTGTGTTATTAACTGTTTTAGGCTGAAAAGCCGAAGTGACTGTAAGACAGTCATAATACCCTTGTGGGTAAAGCTAGGGATACCGGGTAAGTGTATATAACATTCTATTAATGGGTATGAAATATATGCTATAATCTGTCACTATGATGAGAGTATGTGCATTCATTTGATTGTATGATCTGTATGGGTTTGGGATATGATGCAAATGGGAAGTATTTGAGACTGTCACGGTGGTTTGGTACCACGAGTGGGTTGGTCCCACATGTAACTGATTCAGTGACCATGTCTCGGTGGCTTGGTGCCACGGTGGTTTAATACCACGTATATATATGATGCTTTAGTGACTCGTCCCAGTGGTTTGGTACCACAGTGGGTTGGCCCCACATATATTCTTCAGGAATTGTCACGGTGGTTTGGTACGACGGTGGGTTGGCACCACGCATGATAATAGTGACTTTGTCACGGTGATCTATTATCACGGTGGTCTGGAACCACGAGTGGCTTGGTGCCACATATGAGGTGTGTAGCGGATGGAGGGTTGATTATAGAAATCCCCACGGTGTGTTGGGCTAGTATGGGTGGTGTGTAGAGGACAGAAAATTAGGTTGGGTTGGGACACACATTACATTCATATTTGTGTATGCTATTTTGAGTGGGCTAAGGCCCAATGTGCGATTTTGGGCTTGAGGCCATTTAAGTGACATAAGGGGATTTACACACTGAGTCTTGCTGACTCACCCCTCTGTTTATTTTTGCAGGTAACCAGTAGATCATGGATCTGGGAGCCGGGGCAGACTTGTGGAGGCAATAAAACATTTCTTTTCGTAAATTCGTTTCCTTCTGCAAATTATTTTAATTGGGGATTTTGTTATGTAATAAGGCCTTCTTAATTTAATATTTGGTTTTCCTTCTTTATTATTTAATTACGATATGACATCATTATACGTTTAAAACATGATAATTAAGATGGAGTTTTCAAAACATCAACCAAACGAAGAGTTTTTTTTTAAACTTACAGTATTTTGTCAAAGTTTTGAAACCCTTTTTGAACAACTTTTACCCTGTAACATACCAGATCTGATCGTAATGTCTAGATCGAGTTTAGGGTGTTACAATTTTGGTATCAGAGCCTAGGTTGCAAAAACTCGGCTGTGGAATGGGATCAACATTAATTTATAAAGTCGATTTCAAATGTTATTAAAGGAAATATTTTAGTTGGAGTGTGGCATCCGAGTCTACCGGTACCCGATCCACGCGGTAAGTGTTCTAATTGTTGGTTGTTTTGCATGAAATAATTATGTTGTGTTATGATTTTTAGAGTTAAGAGATCCAAACTTTAGGGACTGAAACCTCTAGGTATAGATATGAATCTGCGAGAATTACTTTTTGAAGCTATTTCTCATAAGACTGCTCGGTATTAAACAGTGAAAGAAAGTACTAATTCATAAAACTCTTAATCATATTAAGTCGTATCGGTAGTCATGAGTACTAGGGGGCATGGACATGTTATGCGTGGCCGTGGTAGAGGCGGAATGTTGGGTCTGAACCTTTGAAATCTGGACATGGGTCGGAAGGTGATGCACCGGCACCGCCAGCTGTGGAAGAGGAATTTTAGGATCAAACATGCGGAGACGATGCTGTGTCTTAAGCGATGTTACGTGTATTAGAGAGAGTTGTTGGAGCGAGCACGGGTTCAGGGGCTCAGAAATCTGTGTCTGAATGGCTCCGAGCCAATGGAGCGGAAATGTTTAGGGGCGTTTCTGGTGTAGCTCCTAATGTAGCTGAGTATTGGCTAGAAGCAGTTGAGCGTATTATGGATGATCTTGACTTCACAGAGAATGAGAAGTTAAAAGGAGTTTTGTCTCTTCTTTGGGATGAGGCGTATCAGTGGTGGCTCACGGTCAGGGATGGTACGGTGGATGACCGTATTACCTGGGATTTCTTCAAGTCAGCATTTCAGGGGAAGTACATCGGATCAAGTTATGTGGATGCGCAGTGTAAGGCATTTCAAAATTTGGTGCAGGGAAATAAATCGGTGGCCGAGTATGAGGCAGAATTCTTACGTCTTAGTCGTTATGCCCTGGGTATTGTTGCCACAGACCATGAGCATTGTGTTCGGTTTGAGGATGGTCTGAGGAATGAATTGCGAGTGCTAATAGCTCCATAACGAGAAAGAGAATTTGCTATTTTGGTAGAAAAGGCTAAGATAGCCGAGGAAGTGAAGCGGTTCAAAAAGCAGAATCAAGATAGGGATAGAGGAAGGAATAAAAGGAATTTTGGATCGTCGGGATCTGCTGGGCGTTTTCAGAAGAGGCTTAAGCTGGATGGGCCAAGTCGTGTTGCAAGACTTGTTGTTGATAGTGGGCCTCAGAGGTGTGCTAGATGCAGAAGATCTCATTCAGGTGAGTGTTGGATGGGTAATAGAGGATGTTTCAGGTGTGGGTCTACTGATCATCGGGTAAGAGACTGTCCACAGGATTTGGCCAGAGTGCGATCAGTAGGACAGGGTTATGTTCAGCCGGGTAGAGGTGGTCAGCAACCACAGAGAGGTCGTGGTCTAGCTAGAGGAGGTAATGGTTTCAGTCGTGGACGTGGAGCACCGGGCAGAGGTGCTGGGAACACAGATGCGAGACAGCCTGGGTTGGTCTATGCAGCTAGACATCGAGAGGAAGGTGATGCGCCGGACGTCATAATCGGTACGTTTCTTATTTATGGGTTGCCTTATACTGCAATGATTGATATTGGATCAACACATTCTTATGTTGCTAGTACTATATCGGGAACTCTGAACATTGACTCTAAGATTGCTGGAGATGACTGTACTTAGCCCTTTAGGACAATCTGTAGTGGTGATTAAACTCTTTAGGAGGGTGCCTTTAGAGGTTCAAGGGATGGTTTTCCTGGTTGATCTGATGGAACTGCCGTTCGGGGAGTTCGACTTAATCTTAGTTATGGACTGGCTAGAGAAGTATCAAGCAAACTTGGATTGTGCTGCTAAGCGCATGGTATTAAGGACTCTTGAAGATAATGAATTTGTAGTGATAGGCGAAAGGAGGAATTACTTGTCTAATGTAGTGTCCACTTTAAAGGCTGAAAGAATGGTGAGGAAAGGATGTGAGGCATTCATAACTTTTGTTTGTGCTCTGGAGGCCAAGGAATTAACTGTGGGGGATGTTAGAACAGTTAAGGAGTTTTCTGATGTTTTCCCAGAAGAGCTTCCAGGACTACCTCCGGATCGCGATGTGGAATTCGGTATTGATCTTCTTTCAAGGATAGCGCCCGTGTCTATTGCCCCATATAAAATGGCACCAAAAGAGTTGGTGGAATTGAAAGCCCAAATTTAGGAACTGTTAGATCGGGGTTTTATCCGACTGAGTGTGTCACCTTGGGGAGTGCCGGTGCTATTCATTAAGAAGAAGGACGGATCAATGCGTATGTGCATTGACTACCGTCAGTTGAACAAGTTGACCATCAAGAATAAATACCCGTTGCCGAGGATTGATGATTTGTTCGATCAACTGGGGGGCTTCAGTCTTCTCGAAGATAGATTTGAAGTTAGGATATCATCAGTTTAAGGTCAAGGAAGTGGATATTCATAAGATGGCTTTTCGAACTCGCTATGGCCACTACGAATTTCTGGTGATGCCGTTTGGGTTGACCAATGCACCAGTAGCATTTATGGATATGATGAATCGGGTATTCCAACCCTATCTAGATCGATTTGTCTTGGTATTTATAGACGATATCCTGGTTTATTCAAGATCGGAGGAGGAGCATGATTCACATCTTCAAGTGGTGTTACAAATCCTGAGGGAGAAACAGTTGTACGCCAAATTCAGTAAGTGTGAATTTTGGCTAAGAGAAGTTACCTTTTTGGGCCATGTTGTGTCTGCTGAGGGGATTAGGTTGATCCCCGAGAAAATTGAAGTCGTGTTGAATTGGAAGCCGCCTAAGTCTGTGGCAGAAATTCAGAGTTTTCTTGGTCTAGCTGGGTATTACAGAAGGTTTGTTGAGGGGTTCTCTTTAATTGCGGCACCATTAACCAAGTTATTATGGAAAGGGGTACCATTTGCCTGGTCTGATAAGCAGCAGGAGAGTTTTGAGAAGCTGAAGAAGATCCTGACCGAGGCTCCAGTATTGGTACAGCCTGAGGCCAGGAAGGAGTTTGTTGTTTACTACAATGGGTCGCACACAGGATTAGGATGTGTATTGATGCAGGAAGGGAAGGTGGTAGCATATGCGTCTCGGAAATTCAGACCACATGAGGTGAATTATCCCACGCATGATCTGGAATTGGCTGCGGTAGTGTTTGCTTTGAAGATCTGGAGGCATTATCTGTATGGAGAGAAGTCCATTATTTATACAGATCATAAGAGCCTAAAATATCTCCTTACCTAGAAGGAGTTGAATTTAAGGCAGCGGAGATGGATCAAATTGTTAAAAGATTATGATTGCTCGATCGAGTACCACCCGGGTAAAGCTAACGTGTTGGCGGATGCATTAAGTCATATGGTGATCTCTGACTTGAGAGAAATGTTTGCTCATCTCAGCTTGTACGATGATGGAAGTTTATTAGCTGAACTTCAAGTGAAGCCTTCTTAGGTCAGTCAGATTAAAGAGAAGCAGTTGGCGGATGAGTTGTTAAAGTCGGAGTTTCAGTTGGGGACAGGTGATGGGATAACAGATTTCAGTGTGGATAGTGATGGGGTATTATGTTTTCGAGGAAAGATTTGTATGCCAAAAGATCTTGAATTAAGACGTAAGATCTTACAAGAAGCGCATAGTAGCCCATACGCTATGCATCTTGGAGGAAGTAAGATGTATCGGTATCTACGAGAACAGTTTTAGTGGTTGGGTCTGAAGCGAGAAGTAACCGAATTGGTAAGTAAGTGCTTGACATGTCGCGGTGAAAGCGTAACATCGGTTGCCTTGTGGTTATTGCGGCCGGTGAAAATTCGCGCGTGAAGTGGGAAAGGATCACGATGGACTTTGTTAGTGGGCTACCTCTTACGCCTACTAAGAAGGATTACGTATGGGTAATTATTGATCGATTGACAAAGTCCGCTCATTTCATACCGATTCGTGGTCGACTACTCTCTCTGAGTTAGCTAAAGCGTATGTAGAGAGATTGTGAGGTCGCATGGGGTGCAGTGTCATCATATCGCACAGAGACCCGAGTTTACGTCGAGGTTCCGGAAGGCGTTACATCAAGCGTTGGGTACAAAGTTGATTTCAAGATCTGACGTTTCATCCTGATCGATGGGCGATGCGAGAGGGTAAGTCGAGATCTTGGAAGATATCTTTGAGGGGTGTATCTTGGACTTCACGGGTAGTTGGAAGGAGTTTCATTGTTGGCGGAATTCACATACAACAACTGCTATCGGTCTAGTATTCGGGATGGCACCGTATGAAGCGTTGTATGGTCGGAGGTGTCGTGACTCCTACTTCTTTGGATGCGAGTTGGGTGACCGCCGATGTTGGATCCGGATCCGGTTTCAAAGACGTAAGAGAAAGTTAAGTTGATTCGAACTTGGTTGAAGGAAGCGTCCGACAGGCAGAAGTCCTATGCTGATCTGAAGCGTAAGGACATAGAATTTGCAGTTGGTGACCGGGTTTTCTTAATGGTTTCACCGTGGAAGAAAGTTCTAAGGTTTGGATGGAAGGGTAAGCTGAGCCTCAGGTTTATCGGGCCATATCGTGTGCTGAAATGTGTGGGACCGGTAGTTTATCAGCTCGAGCTACCTCCAGAATTAAGTCAGATTCATAATGTGTTTCATGTTTCGATGCTGAGGCACTACCGTTCATATCCATCGCATATTATGCCAGTGGAAGAAATCGAAGTAAGGCCTGACCTATCCTTTCAAGAGGAACCAGTTCAGATTTTGGATCGTGACGTTAAGGTATTGCGAAGGAAGACAGTTCCATTAGTTAAGGTATTGTGGCGAAATCATGGTTAAGAGGAAGCTACGTGGGAGCCAGAGGATGCGATGCGACAGCAATACCCTCATCTCTTCTGAGCAGGTAAAAATTTCGAGGCTGAAATTTCCTTAAGGGGGGTAGAACTGTAACATCCTGGATTTTGGGGTTCTGCATTTAATGTGTGTTGTGTGTGTATGCTATGCTCTGTGTGTTAATTTGGTGTGTTTAGGGGTCCCGGGAAGGCTTGGGGTTAAGCCTGAGCCTTGGCCAAAATTTTATTTTTTGCCATTGTAGGGGAGAGCTAGTTGAGGTAGGTCTTAAGGGTATTTCATTGTGTGTGGATAACACAAGTAGAGAGTTGGTAAAGTGGCAAGGATGCGCCACTATGAGTGCTTGAATTGGGGTCACAAGGGAGAAGCTGCAGAGGGAATGGGTTCAAGTCGCATTGTCAGCATTGTGGAGTTTTGTTTTTGTGTCAAGGGAGCTTGGGTGGTGGAGTTCGGCTAGGACACTTCAAGGGGGGAGTGTTGAATGGGTCAAACAATCCGAATGAGTGGCCGTGAGTGAAAGGTGGGATTTGAATCATTCAAACTAATTCAAATGGTTGAACAAAAGTGATTGTAGGAGGCAATCAAGGAGATGGAGGTGGGGGAGAGTGTTGGCCGAATATTGGGTTGTGTTAAGGGGGATTTCGGTCAAGGTTGAATCCTTGGGTGGTTAGGCATTCGATTTTTGGTGAAGGGGTTTAGGTGCCGAAACTGTGAGGTGTGTATAGAAAGTTTGGGTACTGAGAGCTTCTCTTTTCGGTATTTGGTGTTTCCATTTTGTTAATTTGCATTCTTTTCTCTATTGGCCGAAACTCCTAAAGACCATTGTTGTTCATCTCCTCTTTGGGTAAAAACCGAAACCTCTTAGACACCTTTTCCCTTCAATTCACATTTTTCTTCTTAATAGCCGAACCCTCCTATCACCTTCTCCATTTTCATTACTTTCTTCCAATTGCTTCATACTTCTCTATTTCTTCTAAAAGCCGAACCTCATTCCTCATTCCTTTTCTGGACCGAATCATCATCTACTACCATTCATCTCTTTTATTTTGTTTTTACTCTAGCCGAATCTCCCTAGCCATTTCTTTTTGTTTCTTCATTGCCGAAACCTATCCCTCATCTTCTCGTCACCATTTGTTACTGGTTTCTTTTTCAAGCTGAAACATCCATTTGTTTGATACTCCTTCTCTTTTCTTCTAAGGGCCAAACCTCTTTCTGTGTCAGGAGTTAGCACCCATTCTATTGACTTTACTGATTGCCGAACGTAGATCTTCCTTTTCGCACTCTAGTTTCGTGATAGAAAGACGCGTCTCCATCGTCTTTTCTTTCAGTGGTCTACTTTCAAGAGGGTTTTGGTAAGTGTTCTTGGCCGAATAGGCTATATGAGGTTTTCTATTCGCTTGATTGGCCGGAAGGCCAATTCTTTGGATCCATCTTTTTTTGGGAAGTCGATTCTAATTTGATGATGTTGTAGGGACTCAAACGATTTCTTAGGCCAAATAGTTGACTTTCAGCTTCTGTTGATCTAGGTAAGCGACTTCTTTGATATGAGTATCTATCCTTCGTTCTTTTCATTACTTTAACCTGGTTCTCTGATCAAGATCTGTCATGGATTCGAATGCCAGTCAAAGGAAGGAAGGGGTTGGACCCGTAGTTTCAGCCCCTAAGTTTAAGAAACAATCTGTATCGGCAGTACGAGACTGGCCACCGGGTTGTGGACCGGCTTCAGAGAAGATTAGGCAGATAGCAGTCGTCTCTGCTAGCGATAGTGTCGACATAGAAAGCATAGCATTGCGTGTTATCAGGTGTGTAAAACTTCACACTCTGTTATTAATACGTGTTAATAAGCGTTTTGGAAATTTGAAGCCAAAGTAGTGAAAAGACGATCGTAATACCCTTGTGGGTAAAGCTGGGGATACCAGGTAAGTGTCTATAATGTTCTATTAATGGTGTAACACCCCAAACCCGGCCTAAACGTTACGACCGAATCTGGCATGACAGATGAAAGGAATGTTTAAAAACTGTGCATTCGTTAAAAAGCTCATATTCTTTATAGTTGTGGTGAGAAATCGAGTTTAAGTAATTTTGAATAAGAAATGGTTTATTATCATTTTAGGAAAATCCCATATTGATCATTTAATAATAAGCAATAAACAAATTGAAATCTGAAACCAAATAAAATACCCAAGGCCTTATTACATAACAAAAACTCAAATAAAAATAAGTCCAAATAAAGGAAACGAATTTACGAGTAAACATATGTATAGCCTCCACGAGTCCACCTCGGCTCCCAAATCCGCGATCTAATGATTACCCGCAAAATTTAACTAAAGGGTGAGTCATCGAGACTCGGTGTGTAAATCCCCATCCAATGTGCCCTTACACAATTTCATATGAAAATATGCATATCATGCCCCCAAACCTATGGATGTCATTAATGCACCCACGGCGGGCTATTACCCCCGCGCGTCACCCAAGTACAAAATTTCCACGACGGGAAATGCCTGAGTGCGCCTTCGACCACGGGGCAAGGCCAGGCAGACAGTCTGTCTTTCATGGCACCAATACCACCATGGTGGTAGACCCTTAATACTCTCATCGCAAGTTGGGCATATGCAGTGAACAGGGGCTCTCTACCTCTCGCTAGCCGGCATCGCCACTCCTGCTCCGCTGATACCTTTTTATAGCTGGCTTCTACACACTTTGTCAATTCTCTTCATCTTGTGGATCTCAGCCAGTCAATCGGTATTAAGATTAGCTGAATTCGGCGGACTGGGCCAATATAAAATTAAATAATACTGTCACCTCGGAATTAGATCGAGTTCTCAGGCCGACAATCTATATCAAGAGCACAGCACTAAGTGGCCAGGCAAACCATGTACATCTTGTACTAATATAACGAGAAGTACTCCTAGGTCATGAAAGCTACAATGCAAGCAGCGGACTCAGACTCGGATCTCTCCCTTTACATGTCATACAAGCCACTTCGTTTCTAAGGCTGGCCACCTCTTCATAATTGCACCACTTGTCTATTTCTTACATTATCCAGTTCCTTGCAGGCCCACCGCTCCTGCATTCTGGGGTGCTCACCTGAGCAGATTTCTAGTGTGATCAGGATATGCAGAAAGTTCATTCAGCAACCATATACATCAGTCAACGGCTAATGTTTCCCAAGATTTTAAATACGCTCTATCGGGCCCTGATCCTCGCGACTGGATGTGCACCACCTTCACCATAAAATTCATTCCCGAGGGTGAAATTTCTTAGCCGACGTGAGTTTCATTAGTCGTTGCCACTCCAATCATACAACTGCTACACTGTCATGACACACCACATCATTAACAATTCAACTTGTGAGGAATCACCTTTAAAACTCATAAACTACACACACAAAATTGGAATATGCAAATAACACTGCATATTTAATCAGCTTACATCGGAACAAGCACATCAACTTGAGTAACCGTTAGATAACCCAATGCAACATGATGTCTGTGCTAGCATCAGAAAACTCATATCTAAGTCACAAGTACCAGTGCACACTTTGTCTTCAAAAAGCAATGAGATATATTTTTTCAAAACAGCTCTCAAAACACATCTTTTTTG
Source organism: Gossypium sturtianum (assembly GCA_025698515.1). Classification (NCBI taxonomy): domain Eukaryota; kingdom Viridiplantae; phylum Streptophyta; class Magnoliopsida; order Malvales; family Malvaceae; genus Gossypium; species Gossypium sturtianum. The sequence goes on from CM046955.1 coordinate 113,312,190, forward strand.
AACACATTTGAATCCTAAAACTCACACAGCTCTGTTGACTCATAGACTTACACTGGTACCCAGGCAGCGACCAATGCTTTACGTAAGCCTTCAGGAAGCGCGAAGGTATTAAAGTATTCGCAGTTCGTTAAAAAGTCATGATCTGCAGGTGGTAAAGAGACTTAAGCTAGCCGGCGTTTCTCGGAGTTTCAAAGTAGCTTTATTATCATTTCAGGAAAAATCCACCACATATTAATCATTTTATCAATAGCGGCCAGCAACACACACAACTTGGAGAATGTAGACTATCCAATACAGTGCCTCTATATAAGCAGCCAAAATAGAAGTCCAAATAGAAGTAACTCTGCCAAAAATATATATTCTCCAACATCTTGAATTTTAAATTTCAACATGTGATTCAATCATTGATCCAGTTCTAATGAAATCTGAGTCATCGGAGGATCTGAAAACTCATCAGACGGGTCTTACAATTGCAGTAGATTTCGCCTTACACGGCGCCTTATCATATGAAAAACCAAATGCATCCAGGCCTTTCACTCTCGTTGTATGACTATCTGAAAGAAACGATCCGTCTTCTGTCTTAAGGAGAAGCATCGCCGACCATGGCGAACAAACCAACCTTTGCTGCAGACTTCGGTGTTGATAATGTACTGTGGGTAACCACAGTATCCCACGCACGATCCCATATCTCGTGCGGAGCAATGTCGCGAGCAGTATTTACCGCGATGCAGCCGCAGGAGGTGCCATGAATTCTGCAGAAAAGTTAAAACTTTATCGTAGTCACAATGTGGTACCCAAACCAGCTCCTCTGGCCGGAATATTTATTAGACGAATTTCATCCTGCTTCCCTCATATATAACCCATACGATATGGCGCAATGACTAGTCGAGATTATAGTAATTATCGGAACAACAATACGTATTATAATATGCACCATAATAACTACAATCAGTAGACAGACATTAACATAATCGTTCAATCAGCTCATGGGCGGTTATAGCCGTAGAATTTTATCTTTAAGGCATTCGCACTACGCTAAAGTGTACGCGCGATCATTACCCAAGCGCGTACTGCACTTTCATCCAAGCAAGCGACGGCACGCACTTCCATCTCTGGAGTATTGGTAATTACACCAATTATGAATTATTCCGGTAATCTTCGTACAATCCACAACAGCCTTTCCAGCCTTGGTCCCAGCACTCGCCTGAAGATCTACCACTATACGCCTGTGAAATGATCATTGAACTTAAAGCTCGCCATTCTGGCTCCACGTTGCGGTGGCTAATCCAATACACCCAGGTTTAGGTTTATGATCTACTAGTCTGTTCACCCATACCACACTATCGTCTGAAGGTTAGGTTGGCCCTCATTATACTCTGATTTTGCTCGGCGCTCGTCTCGCATTACTGGGCTCAAGACGTGACTAATAAGAATAACTACAAGTAGCGGCTCCCAATCACCCGTCTTACACGCGGTGACGGATAATGCTTCGTTATTGTTGCGTAGCGGAAATAAAGCATGGCTTGCTATAACTAGGAGGAGTGAAGTAGAGGTTGATACCATATACTACGAGGTAATCAGTGGCATCACCGTTCTGTGCTCCAACGCCCAAGGTTCAAGTGTGTGTCACTCCTATGCTGGAATCTTCAGGTTGTGCTCTTACTCTCCCTTTCTGTACCTTTGGGATGGATCTCCGAGGATGCTTAAATTAGCCCAACCTCTCCTGCTACGCAGTAAATGAGGTCACACATTTGCTTCTCACTCGCGACAGATCCAAATTTCCTCAGGGCAGCCTCAAGAATTCTGGCTTAGCCGCTGCTAAACTGAAGTGCTCCTTCAGGTTCCACTATGCACCAAACATAAACTAGTAGCACACGAAAATTATTACAAAAGAGACAAATCTGAAAGCAGATTTGAACTCCCTCGGGACTTCTGTCACTCTCTTGTCTTCATATGTCATGCTACCACACAATTCCTCCTCTGTGTGTCATTCTCCTCAGTGTATATTGTTTATACCACGCTAAAGCCAGTGTTTCACTCAACGAAATTTCCTCTACTAAAATTTATTATTTTCCATCGGGATGCGAGGCCGCTTAACAACCAAATAATCATCTAATAGGAGTCGTACACACTTCTCAGGATTTAAAATGTAAGTTACCTAAGTCTATATCCTCCAGGCTCGGGGAGGATAGCATAAAATAAAAGTAGGCGAGTATGAGGGTCTGTACGTCATGAGCGATCGAGAGGTATCGTCGACTGACGCAAGGATGCGTGGGGTTTTGGATGATACGAATGAAGTATCCTTGGTAGATCACACTTGGTTTGGTACCACAAAGGATGTTCTCTTGCGGTCGGTGATGAGCGAATCGACCATATGCTTGGCTTAAACAGTTATATTATCTACATGTCTCTCTGAGTGTATTTATTATCCTGTGTCGTGATAAAATACCAGTGTCGACTGGCCCTATATTCCCGGGATTATCCATGTGGTAGGTACACCAGGTTGAGGTCCAGCAGATGACATAATATGATTGTCACCTGAGTATCCGTCTGCAGGTCTAGGATCATGTTATGGAAAGGTGTTATGTGTATAAGCTACTGTAAATTCTTGTGATTAATTGAGGGTATTAACTGGTGCACTGTAGTAGAGGGCTTGAGACTATTCGACTGGGACATTATATTCATTATATAGTGCACTTGGTTACAAGGTGCTCAGCATCTTGGGTTTGATTTTTAAGGATGAATTTGGCACCATTGATTCTGTGGATACCTATAGCATTTTTGCTGCCCAGGACTTGACTGATTTTGGTAAGAGCGAGTGGCATACTTGGAGACTTACTCCCAGAGACTTCTTTCTCTGTAATGAAGTAGTTCTCTGCAATTATTTAATCGAGTTTTATGTGTATTGGTCAGTGGTTCTAATTTATTATGGTTTCCTCTGCTACGACTCACTTATGTAACATATGTTACAATACAGACACATTATGAGTGAGGTTGAAGACTAATCACCAAGAGGTTTTTAAACCTTTGTTTATCCAAGCCAAACTCCTGACGATCTCATTCGTAACGTTCGGGTGTTAGCAATAACATTTCTGCAGATTGTGGATGCTTACGCAAATAATTAATTTGCAATTCATTTGCAACTATTAAATATTTTGAATCCCATTGATAGATATGGATATTCTGGATATTAATTATTAGATTGGGTCTATATTATTTGATGTTAACCAAGCACAAGTTTATAAGTGATTTAAAGCAAAAAATCACGAATGGGATTAGAATTCAAAGCAGATGGTAATAAAAATGCTTGAACAATAGACAGAGCTGATGAGCATATAGACTACTTAGTTAGTAGGTCTAATAGTAATTCCACACTGTAAATTGTAAGATAATTCAAGAATATAAGAAGTGCGAGTTATGATATGGCACTACTCAATGCGTATTCGGTTGGAATCTACCAAAAGAACAAGTTGGATTTGGATTTCTCCTGGAGTCCAGCAAAAGAGAGTCGGAATAGCATCGGAGGGGAAAAAATTGTAATTGGTGTGAAGGTGCTCCTGATATGCTTGAGGGTGATGAGATTAAGGTTTGGACTTAAATGTATGTATTTATTGGATATGATGCTTAGATTATTCTCATAGCGGTTGAATGTATTAACAACATATGCGGTTTAAGCTCTACGCTTAGTAGGATTCAAGGCTCGAGCAGAAGACTATGCATTTGGGCTAAATGTCTGTCGTGAACAAGTTAATTAGCGCTTGGTCAGGTAGACATACGCACGAAGAGAGAGACCTTGGCACGTGTAAGACCAGGATCCCATTAAGTAATGACAAGATACACTAAACGTTTATGTAGAGTGACGGTTCGCATAACACTGATAATATTGCGGTTAATAGTGCTCGCGGTGTATATGCATCTAAACTTACAATAGTATGCGTACCCAGTTGTACATTTTGCTGAGGACTTAAGACTTACTATATAAGGTAATCCTATGTTGAGGTACATTGATTGGCTACTTCAATCTAATTGGTATTTAATTCATTCTTAAAGTGCGTTAATGATCAAGCTAGAATTATTCTACATTCACGTATTTACTAAAACACTACTACTTTGCTTTAATTTTTCTTCAGTGTTCATAGTTCTCTGAGCTGTTTAGACCGGGGAGTCACACTTCCCTTTACTATCGGTAAATGAAATTGTGTGTATGTGGTACATACGTGAGGCGGAAGCTATTGCAGTTGTTCTAATATATACGGTTACTTTCTGTTGTATAGTAGTGTTGATGTCATTCTCATCACACCGATGGTATTATTCGAGTGATCAGACGACTCATAATGGTCATTTAGAATGATGTCGTTGAAAATTTGCTTAGAAATAGGTATAGAATAGGGGTATGAATTAAGTAGTAGCATCATATTTGCATTTTAAGTATCGATGGAAGGAAATCGATGCACTGGGGAGAATCTCTACATATTTAGACATACCGTGCTTATTGGGTCTGTAGTGAAATGATTGTGTTGTTTAAGGCATTGTTGTATTATATGAATTATGTGAAGTGGTGGTATGGCCATTTATTCACCAGTAGAGAGGTTTGTCTTCCCGCCAGCGCCGGTGGCGGTCGTCATGCGGTAGCGTGCAGGCAAGTGAAATCTGTCATGCTGCACGGCCGCGGCAGCCGCGGCAGAAGCGTGCAGTACCTACGGCGTGCTCGCAGTTTGTAGTAAGCTTCCAAGAGCCAGCCAGCGAGAGTGGCTCAGCCGAGCTACGTTGCCCAAGCACGAATTGCGTTTGTAATACGTGTGTTTGGCGGGTGTGACTAGCTCGAAAAGTATAACCCATCCTGCTCGACCGCAGGGTGAGCAGGCCTCTATAGGGAGGGCTATGCATCTGCATGGGACTTCCGAATGTCTGCCCATCGACCTTGCATATCAAGGGCAGTGGTGGGTGGGATAGAATGGACCATTATTATGTACTGAGGCGTGTAATCCACTGAAAGGCACATTTTTCAAGAAAGTTCGAGAGCGTAAGTCGCTCGGTTTAGGTTGAACTACTAACCCTAAACTACAAGCTTGAAGGCCTGGGCGGACAAACGATTGAAGTTGGATGAATCGGCGAATAGTAAGATTTGAAAGAACATGTTGGGGCCAATGTATGCCAAATGTTTAAAATAGATGTTTATGCATTGTAAGTCTAAGTATTAACAAATAACTCAATACTCAAGGGCATTGGATGATAAATTGGAAGGTGTATTGAGCATGCATCTATTGCCGTAACAAGCTTAGCTTGATTACAGGAACAATTAGCGTAGCAAAGTCTATGTGTTAAGGGCAGCGTGCATATAACTTTGGGATAATGGATGAACACCGACATTACACATAACCACTGATGAATGGTGCATGAACGACTATGGCATGGGGCGGGAATATGTGAGAATAATGCCGCCTCGTGCGGCTATACCTTTCCCGGCGGCGGCGAGCCGACGATACAGGTCTGAGGTCAGGATAAGTTAAGTATATTCAGTCAATGGAGCGCATGGTCTACCCATCAGATCTGGTAAATGCATTTATCGAAATCCTACCTCGTACTCAGCCATTTAGGTTCGGTTATTGATCACGCTGGAAACGGTCGTTATAGTTAATAATTCTAAGCACGAAGCAGTAAGGATCACGCTGATGGCATAGTCACAGAGTGTAAGCCTTTGGTCACAATGCAACTGAAAGTTCGATGAATCTCATGGATAGTGTTTTAGTATTTTTGAAGAACTTTTTAAAGGTAGGAATATTACTATACCGTAAAATCAGTGAGTAAGGAGCAGTACCTTAGCGGGAGAGTTGTGAAGCTGAAACAATTAAGCTATGAACGATTTGACAGAATCAAAAGTACAAGAATATTTTGGGAGCGAGCGAAATATGCTTTACGGCAGGTTTACTAGAATGGTGTAAGCTGGGCAACATGTGTGAGTAACCAGAAATTAAGGTGCAAGTGTGGTTCGAGTTTGCGAAAGATGTCAATCCTTTAATTAGGGATACTTAATGGCAGAATCATGGCGAAGAAGGAAATAAGAATGGTAAAAGTTTTGTGGCCTTGTGTCAAGGAGCAGAGTGAAGGCAGAAATCTAAAGGTACTGTAGCAGAGAGATTGAGACAGGTACAATAATAACCCATCGCCTTCTACTAAAAGAGACGGTAGGAATTGTATATGTCCGATCAAACCTGATTGAAGGAGTACCTACTAGAGGTCAAGTACCTCACAAGTTCAAAACTTCTATAAGTTACATCGACGGGCCTTTGCTAATCATATAAAACCTGGAATAATGGATGGATCGAAATGGCGATTGCAGAATTTAAAGAACGGATCGTATATAAGGCGGTTTGCCTTGACCTCATTTAGGGTTATACCTCAAAGCTGGCATGAGAAAGTGATAACCTAGCACCCAAAGGAGCCAAAAGTGCTTTTATTTGTAGGAGAAGATCTACATCGAATACTGGAAAATGCGGTGATAGTAGGTAAGCTGCAGATGCCATGCGACAGAGGCCAGGATGATTTGCCGAGCAAACTTATATGCCATGAAGCGTCTCAGACATTGTGTGGTTAGTATTTTCTTATGGCGTAAAGTTTCCATTATGTAATGAGGAATCAGCCTGGTCTATCCACATGTGAATCCTTGAAGGTGTAGTAAGTCATTTGTTTAATTTCTAATGGTTTATTATAGCGCGATATGCAAATAAAGTGTATCAGCGGATGTTTGAGCAACGGTCATTGATGACTGGGGTTGGCTAGGGTATGTTGTAGGCGGTACAGTGTTCTTAGCTTTGACGGTGAGTTTGATGTTGTGCTCGGGTACTGTTGTAGTTACTGTACAGAATTGCGTATGGTAGATGAAAAGGTACCCATGGTTGAAAGGTGTATTATAATTAATGAACTTTGAACTTAATAAAAATGATTTATCAGCTGCCTGTAATTTAGGTATCAATTCTTAGCTTAGTGAAATGTGAGGAATCCACAATCTACATCCAGAGTCCTGAAGATATGATATAGCAGTGCTCAGCGTACAGATTAAAAGCGAAGACACTAAATACGGCGATTGCTTATCGAGCAAAAGTGTTTCGGAAAATTCAGTAATCTGTGCGTTTTAGAGAGGTTGTTAATCATAATTAGTAAATCTTATGAACCTAGAATCTAGAGCTCTTCCACATCAGAGCAATGGGCCAGATAATAAGCAAAGAAGCTGGATTCAACTGCAGATTAATTCAGGAGAGCGTACGAAGTTTGTAAGGCTTAAGAGTTTTTAAGCGGCAGTACTGTTTGCAGAAGAAGGGATATTTCCCAAGGGCGAGAAGGCAAGTGTAAACCGGTACTCGACGGTTTACTTTAGCGTATGGATACCAAGTCACAATATCCTCCCACGGGAGTGATGATTCGCTCGATTGCAATAGTGAATAGGGGAAGAGGTAAGCTTTTAGATTGATTGTTAGATAGCCACCGGGCCGGCGATGGTGGTTATCTGATGAACCGTTATTGGCGTTATTTGGTTTGTGTGATTTATGTGCAGCATATTGTCTGCATTTATGAATTCCGTTATGCCTTTTGATTGTTCACCCATCCAATTTCTCCGTATTCTATGCGGATTTACGTAATAAATTATCTTGCATTTGGCCATGTTAGTACGTCGCTGTTGCAGATGACATGATAATGACTATCTTCTCAGGATGAACTGCAGCTTTGCTTGACGAAATAAGGTGTCATCAGTATACGATTGCTTTTTTATTTATTAAATGAATTTGTTCTCAGAGGTTAGTCTGGCATAATACAAGCCATCTTGAAGCGCAGTACCTGGCGGCCGGAGCACATTTACAACTATGTATCAAAACCTCAAATGATAATACGAAATGAAGAATCTTAAGGTCCATTTTAGCATGGGCGTGATGATTTATCTCTCGGAATAGTAATTGGTGTCTAATCAGCTAATTTTCATGTTTCTCAGAGGAGGCACAGGAGTGGACATGAAAGATTTGCGGGTAACATCTGGCCAATGGCGTACGGGCGAAATCGACCATACCTACCGGCTCAGACCCGTGGCCGTCGTTCTTCGGTTGGATGAGCTGGACCCCATCCTAATTAACGATCTGCACGGGCGGCACGCCGTCGTTGGTGGACAGCAAGATCTGCCTTAGAATGGAGACACTGCCATAAAAGCAACGCATTCCCAGTCGCCTCAAACTTTATTACATTCTGTACATTTAGAATCATCTTTGGATAGCCAATATATGGTATCTGTTTAAACACACTTAGGCTGACAGGGGCATAGAGTGGATTACGTGTGTTTCCCACGGAAGGACGGCGCAAGGCAAGTAAGCTAGGATGCAGCACTGGATTTGCTCAGAAAGGCTACATTCATCTCGAGAATAAGGTTTATCACCCAGGCGGCATCTTCTCTTCTTCACTCTCAGTGAGCTAGTAGCTTTTTATGTTTGTGTTGTATCTTCCACAGGGGATGCTTCTATCATGTAGGTTCAAGCTCTCGATAATTGTTATGATAAGAAACTCAGATAACTGCTCATTGTTTGCTTCTACAATTATGTATGCATCAATCGATTCGTCTTCAATTTAGTATTGTTCTAATTCTCGCTTTTTTGATTTAGCTCGGGATAATATCCAGCTGAGACTTGGGTTATAACACCCCAGAAGCCTAGGTCACAACCAGAATGCAGGTCTCATCAGGAAAAATATTTGGAAAGAAATTTAACAAATTAGAATCTTTGTAGCCCTGTACCTTACGCCAATATAGATCATTTACTAATCAAGAAGCACGATTAAACTAAAGCGACACTGTAAAATTATATTCTAGAATGGATCTACTTATGTCCTATATAATGGCAGTAAATCGACAGTTTTATCACTAATCTTGCTAACACTTATATTAACGTTCTATTTACTATTTCCTTACACGGACGTAGATTTAAACATGAATTAGCTGCAAACTTGAGAGCAATACGTGAATCTTAAGGTTATGTTTAACTTATTAAAATATATTCAAACATAAAAATATCAACCGCAATTGATTAATCACATAACTTACATGAAACTAAATTAAATAAGTAAGTGAGCCCTAAGTATGAATCAGCCAATCCTATCAGATGGCCTCGCATCCGGCTCGACTCCACCATGATCTCATTATCTTTGAATTAATATGGTAGAAGGGTATCTAAGGGCTTCGATGCGTTACATTTACCTCACTCTTAAATACATAACACAAGACTGTAATAAAGCAGCATATATATGCATATTTTTAGCTAACTATCCTGCTTTCACAGTGACACCAAACTGTGATTAAATTGTGTTCGAAAGATAAATCGTCTTGGATGCTCAAATTACTTGCACCAGTAATAATAAATCCACGTGTGGGCTATTCCTAATGTGTGATACTCAAATCCTGACGATCCTATCCTGGTTCGCAAGGAGCCAGCCATCGCTTGAGACTAGCAGACAAGGGGAGAACTCTCCCAAAGGTTGAAGAACGCGTAGATCTGGTCTTGGATACTACCACTGCGAGAAAGTTGAAAACCCTTTGTGGTGTCAAAAGATGTAAGTCAGAGTGCCGTAGTGGGGCTATCCCCGTGAGCAGTAATGCCCGTCCAATTTGGCCTTTGTGACAGAATGATATCTTTCTCAAGGGCCAGCAGTTGAATATCATGAGGGACAAGAAGTGGCAGTTGGTAAAAGCAACCACGGAGGCCTATATGATGCAAACACATCGGGTGCACTACCGTTGTAGTTATAAGCGGTGTCCGGACCAGTACATCAAATCTTACCCCTCCTTCTCACTTTCCTTATGATACACCGCAGCAGGTACACAGGAAGCGCCAAAGCTCCTAGTATGGTTCGTGCGAACAACATTATATCACATGATATCCGCAATGTGGATCAACTACATGCTACAACAATGTATAAATCGATTTAATTTCGGAGGTCTGATCTCTTTCTAGACTAATCATGGCATTTGCCTTACTCTTATCTCCACTCCGGTCTCCTTACATTAAGATGAATGCCTTATAACATATAAATATGCATATAAACTAGCAAGATGCACCATTGTTAATTCCTTCCACCAACACCAATGCAAGAGAACTTCATTTACGATCGCCTAATATTACTAGTAAACACTTTGTCTGCGGCACATGCAATAAGAGTGAGGGAGAACAGCGTCTCATACCTCACATGTAACCTCGCAGTTAATGTATGTATCCCAATAATCATCCTCAACTACTCTAAACTGGAGTCGAAGCAGAGAGGATTTCGGATCGTCCAACGATGCCACAGAGATAACTCGATCCCTCAAGTTTAGAACTCAATAATGCCCAAAAGAATTAAGTATCACCAAGCAGTAACATGCTGAAAAGAAGCACTGTGAGTCTGAGAAGGAAAGCAAATCAATTCTCCTATCGAAAATTGAATTATCAAGAGAAATTCGAAGATCTACTCGCCAAATATCTATTAATTATACAAAACATATGAGAGAAGAGTAAGAAATTTGACCAATGGGACAATAGTCAAAGAGTCTAATGCTGGATATCGGAGATTCCAGCTTAATGATGATCTGACAAGCGAAGAGAGACAAAGAGTAAGTAGAAGAAAGTGAAACTTGATAGAACGAGAGGAGAATATTTATTGATGAATAAATTAGTACAGAGAAATTTAATAAGCTACTTAGAAGTCGAAATATGGATTACCGATAGAGATGCGTGAGAGGAGAGAGAGAGGTCCGGCATGAACCGATGGCACAAAGAATGCACACAATCTCGATGTCCAAGTGCCTAGCTAAAAGAGGAATGAAAAGAAAAAGAGAGTGCAACGGTCTCTAATATGTAAAATACTTATTTCAACCAAAGGAATTCTAATTTAAAGAGCAATGACACATTACGAGATAGCTGTATATATATAGTATATATAAAGTATAGTATATATATATATATATATATATATATATATATGTAGATATATATAGTATATATATATATATATATATATATAGTATATAAATATATACTACGAGCATATAGTATATATATATATATATATATATATATAGTAGTAAGGTATATATATATATATATATATATATATATATAAAATATATAAAATATATGAAAGAAAGGCATAATACAAGATAACATGTAGTTGATATCAACAACTATCCTGGGCCACTCAACATCCCCTATACACAGGAACATGCTGTCGCATTGCTATCATTAATTAAAATCATAGTGGATTAGCCCAAGATGTCACTATATCTCACATACTCTTGGTCCTCATCTTCCCAAGACCCATCCACACATGGCGCTGTTTCGAAAATTCACCTCCACTATAATCCTTAGTCTGAACTTAATATAAAGCATAGGTGTATCTTCACTTAAGTAATAACACACAAGCCTAAAGTATGCCAGCACTAAATCACAAACCTCGCTTCAATTCTTCTCTGGCCAAACTACCTTGCTAACATACCCGCCTTCTTTATTGTATCAACATAGATTCTAGCCAAATGGCGCTGGTAAGCTCTTTATTTACTAACATACCACCGTACTAAAAAATTCTATTCTAGAGCTACAAACAAATCCAGCGTCTCTATGCAAGACATGCTAATCACACTAACACTGAGATCAGACACAACCAATACGACATAATAATACCAAATTGGAGTGGAGTGGATTAAGAAGTATTATAAATTGCAATACACGGACAACAAAAGGTATATCACTTTGTTTACGCCAGGCGTCGCCTCAGTGCTCGTGTCATCATGCATACATTGCCTTCCAACGATCATCTAAGCCAAGAAATCCGTTTACGCAGCAAATCTCTCTACTTCACGCGACCCAGGATCCAGTTCCCTTGTGTGTGCCTGCTACATCCGATACACGACACACCTCTTTTCTCATCGCCTCTGAACATGCGGACAGTAAGAAGGTGGCTGCATGTCTAAGACCATGCACATCAGGATTTCCAAGTGAATCCTGAAGGCTGACTGGCTACGATCGGTGTGCGTCAATCTCAGCAACATATGATTCGCCGTGAACGAGGGCACCTGCCTCTCTCTTCATTCCACCCAACTCTCCAGTGGACAAGCTCCGTAAATCTCTCTTTGCCACCCAGCCATTCTCATCTCCCCTCACGATACTAAGATATCATAATACACGCTTACTCGAACGCTTCCCGCATCCTCCCGCAATTCCACCTTATTAACTTATCTATCACCGGCCTACTATGGTCATCATCCCGCTGACAGCACCCAACGCCTTACCCATAGGTGAGGCATATGGCTCATATACAGGCGCTTGCCGTCATGGTGCCATCTGGCCGCTTAATGTTTGCCAAACTGTTATTTGCACACGGACCCAATTTACTGGTAAAATTCCGCTGCATTCTGAAGCTTCAAGACAAAATCCCCTCAGCATATCCAAATTAAGAATCACAACACTTCTCGATCGTCATTGATGTTCAGCCGATAAACTGCACGCGGAAAATCCCATGACTCACTAATAAGCGCGGCCTTAAACTCCACAAATCTTAGATCTACTAATCTCGGTCTAGGAATGACTGCGGTGACCTAGTCTATTATTCTCTCATACAATGCATAAAGCCACATTTATGCATGTTTATGATAAATCACATCGCTAATGAAAATGAGGATTGACTTAGATACAGTCGCAACTGCATCACAACTCACCCCCATTAAATTAACACTACCATCATCGAAGCAGTGGTGACTCAGCCGACGGTAAAAGTCCCATCGATCCTTCGATCGACACGTCAGCGGAATCTTTCACTGTGACAAAACCGCATTGCAGCGTTCCGCTAATCCGGAATCTCCGAACACTCGTTCGTGCGCCACCAAAATCCGCTATTTACCCACAAACTCCCGCCAACTCCGACACTGCCACAAGACCCAACTCAACATCGCAAGTACATCTTTGGTTTGGCAGATTTACTATCGGTCGCGACGACCCGCTACTCCTCGTCTTCAACTCGGCGCTCAGCTCCCCTCGGCCAAAGCCCTTTTAAAACACATGCCGCTTTCAGCTAATGCCGGCCGGGACAAACTTAATTCTCCTCCTGCTCTCCGTTTTCTGAAAACGAACATCGCAAAAGCACTTCATTTAAAACAATCATCCTGAATCTTTGGCTTATCTCGTCTTGAAACTCATAAATACCGACCTTGTCATCAAAGAACTTCATCCGTCGCCATTATTGCCAAGCGAGCAACATCGATCACCGGTTCCAACGCCGCTGGCCAATCCATCGAAATAGCTCCTGAGCAGTGATTTGCCACGCCGCTTCAAGTTCAATCCATCCTCCGAATCCGACGCGTAAGCCTTCAAAATTCTCCAACTAAAGATGTTTAGACTCTTGCCATGGTCTCCGCACAGACTACAAGGTCGACTCCACCCAATGGTGTAGTATTATTCAAAGAAGGCTTTACCCCAACCCAAGCACTGACATAGAGACCGACCCTACGTCTGGAGCACTCATTCGCCGAGAGTCGCTAGATAGCACTCTCCTTCGGCCACATCCAAAACCAAGCAGTGTGATGTAGATGTAGTAATTTGGAATTGTCTCTCAAAGGTGGAATCAGCAGGAGCCCTGACTTTATCCTTTCTCACCATTTGACTTTCTGTCCGTATACTCACACAAAGTGAAACTCACTTCTCCAAATAATCATCAGTCAGTGTGTGGAAAATTCATGAAAATCCTACCAAATTCTCACATTCTCACACCTCCACAATCCTAGAGAAAACCATGGCAGGCTGCCTAACTATACACTACCACAATGCCTTTCCGAGAGGATCTCCTTAACTTCTCACTGCACATTCATTGGGACCAAGAAAGAAGTCCAATTCTTGCTGGTTTAGAAACCATATCACCTTATGCATGTGAACCGGCATCGCCTCAGTGCTGTACAACCTTTTCGACGCTGCAGATCGTTCCTCCACGATTTCCAATGATACCAAAAATATAAATACCACCAAACAACGATCAAACTCGTGAATATCTGATCATGTCCATAGGAATGTGGCTACTCCCACCTAAATGGTGGCATCACTAGACCTTCCGCTAGAGAGCGCCAAGTCGTCATCTGCGTACCTCTCTCATACGAGCACGCCTTTTTCACCACGATCGATATCTGCATCACTTCAAATCAATCTGAGAGAACCGGTCCCCTGGTGATATCAAAGCTTTACCATCATCCATCCGTGAGGATATTTGTTTGAAGCGCCGCCTTCATTCAAGTAGTCTAGTTCATATGCACATCCAAGCCATCGGTGACTTCATCCTTCTTCGACATTTAGGCGCCTACGCGCATAAGGTGAAAACATCACGAAAACCATCCAACAACCTAACCTACCGGTGGACCTTTAATTCCATCTAATTAACCAGTTGCCATCTATCATGACAGACTATAGACATTGGCCGTTAAGTCAGTCTATACCAAATTCCTTCCGGTCGGTAGTCGGAGTTCTTCAGAAATACGCCAATATATTCCTTTACCACGTGTAGGACATCCCACATTAGAATCCTTAGCCTCCAACGCACACACATGGACCACGAATAACCCCACACAAACTTCTTCTAACTAACTTCATAGCTTCAACGCAGTATGATCACGTTGCTGATAGATAATCTCTTCTATTACCTTATCATGACCATCTCTTCGCCCTCAACTCGACTTAAAAACTATGCGCTTTAGCAACAAGAATCCAAAACTTGCCTGCTCACTTGGCCAACTGGGATCCATCCCAAGTATCAGATCGTAACTCCTCAAATGGCAATTCATCGGATCAGCTACGAACACTACCCCTTGGACTTCTAGGGGTACATCTCTAATACAACTTATTTACTTTGCTAGAGTGACCCGGGAGGAATTGGCATCATTTCATCTTCCTAGAAGTAGTCTCTGCAGTCTAGATTCTATAGTCTCTACTTTATGCTACCGGCAATGCTACGAATGTGCCGTAACCCACATCTATCAAAGCGTTATATGGTTCACCAAAGATTAAGAACGCATCGTTATGACGCCTGGGCGCGCCGCCTCTCCTCTCGACGCTCCTCGCCGACACTCAAACCGTGCCTGCCTTGCCTCGGTGTAGCACGACACCTCTCGCCATATGCCTCAGACCTCACCACGAACCATTACCTCTCTGCTCATCACCACGACTCTCTATGTGGTGGCGGTCCTCATTTGAACCGAAGCCACGACCTTGACCCTGACCGATCTGATTCCACAGCTACTTACATTAACATCCTTTCCTCCGATCCAACATTCGCCCCAATGAAATTTCCTACATCGGTTACACCGCGCCGTCGGTCCCCGACAGCGCATACAGCCTCCTGCATCGATTCGCCCACTTTGCCTACCCTCTTTTGAGAATTACCCACTGATCCCGATGATTCGTAACCTCTATTATGCTTGTTCCGGTCAGAATCTCCGCCTTGCAGATTCCTTTGATTCCTTCGGCTATCTTAGCCTTTTCAACCAAAGCAGCAAACTCGCGCTCCCGATGTGGAGCAATCAACAATCTCACTCATCCTCAAACCATCTTCGAATCGAACACATCGCTTCGGTTCGATGCCACAATACCTCTAGCATACCAGCTACCTCTTAAAAATTCGCCTCATATTCGATTACACGCACTTACTACCTTGGATCAAACTCGTAAATGCCTTACGCCGCACACACAATGTAATTAGACCCAACGATTTCCGCCGATACGCTACTTGAAATAATCCCAAGTGAGATCCTCCACGCAAAGACCATTCTCAGATCGTGAGCCACCACCGATATGACTCATCCCGAAGAAGCGATACGATCCTTTCAACTTTTCCTGCATTCGTGATCCAAATCATCCATGATTCGCCTCCGTCGCCTTTAACCAATATTCAGCCGCACTAGGAGCCACGCCTCAAACACCTCGAAAAATACCTCAGCTCCATTGGCTCAAGTCGCTCGAGATCACGGATTTACGAATTCCCGCGCTTCCACCTATTCCGGCTACCTCTCAAGAACTCGCAAAGATCGCTCGAGACACCGCGTCATCCCCGCTTGATCTCGTTGCTCAACTCCAACTGCTGGTGGTGGGGGTAGTGGTACCTCATTTTCGGATCCTTGACAGGACCTCATTTGGCTCAGATACAGCCATCCTACCCCGATCGCGCCCACTTAATCATACGACCTCGACCACGTAGTACTCATGTCTAAAGTCTCGACTTATCTCGATTAAAAGTTTTATGCATTAGTCATTATTCCACTTTCTTTAAAGCACAAATTTATGAAAAGTTTTAATAAGAGGTTGTTTCGCGAGTACATTCAACCTATAGTTTTGGGTCTCTTAAGTAATTCCTGCTACTATACAGTCATGCCAACATCATCATATCATATCATCAAAATCAACGGTTTGATGTACTCACCAGGGCGGATCGATGTCGGAGACTCGAGGCCATGCCTTTCCAACCATATAATTTTCAACAAAACATTTTAAAATCCATTCTTTAAAACATTTTGGGCCTCGGGCCCACAGCCGAGTTTTTGAACTTGGCTCTGATACTAATTTGTAACATCCCAAACCCAGTCAATACGCCACAACCGAATCTGGTATGTCACTAAGGAAAATATTTTTGAAAGAATCGAATTAACAATTAAATTTTGTGAAAAACTCTTTGAAATTCTTTATTTTTCGAAAATAAGTTAAAAGCGAGATTTACTTTGAATTACATAAAACTTTAAAACTTAGTTGATAAATCATAGGATAGAAAACATTTATATCTTTTAAGAAAATTTGAAATATCACTTTGAAAATCCGTTTGCAATTGAGTATAGAAACTCGAATTTTGGAAATCACTTAATTTGTTGAAAACACTTAACTTGTAATTTTTCTATCGAACTATTCATATTACCCGATGGTAAGATTTTTAAAACCATTGCTAGTTTTTAGTTTAGAAAACTTTGAGCTCAATTATTAGATTAACCAAGTAATTTATAAGCCATATTTTAAATATATTCAAAACATAAAAATAATCCAAATCATAATTAAAAGCAGGCCTTATTACAAATCCATAAAATATGAAAACCAAATTAAAATAAAGCACCCAAATGGAAGTTCATGTAAAACCAAACTTTATTGCATGGCCTACTCGAGTTCATCCAGCTCCACATCCGCGATCTCACGAATCACCTGAAAATATAAGGGAGAAGGTGAGTCACCAAGACTCAGTGCATATTCCTCTCCGGGTAAATACCACATACTTACACAAATTATAACAAAGCAACATATATGTATAATGCACCCAAC
This sequence comes from Gossypium sturtianum, assembly GCA_025698515.1. NCBI lineage: Eukaryota > Viridiplantae > Streptophyta > Magnoliopsida > Malvales > Malvaceae > Gossypium > Gossypium sturtianum. Next base: position 113,329,529 of record CM046955.1, read on the forward strand.
CTAGCCATCCATAACTCCTTTTCTACCCCGTGTGGTACCAAACCACTTTGGTGGTGCTAAACCACTGGTGTCCAAAGACACAAATGTGATACCAAATCACCGTGACCGTAGGCACGAATAATCCATCCGTGGGGCCAACCCCGTGTGATACCAAATCACGGCGTGACGATCCCATATCTCAAAAGTGGGGCCAACCCACGGTGGAATTAACCACGAGGACAAGTCGCTATGAGGTGCCAAACCTCTAGTGTCCAAGACACGAATGTGATACCAAATCACCTGGTGGTGCCAAACCACCGTGTCCAAGAAGACACGAATCATCAAGTTGTGGGGCCAACCCACGTGTGATACCAAATCACCGCGCGGACGATCCCATATCTCAAAAGTGGGGCCAACCCACGGTGGAATTAACCACGGGGACAAGTCGCTATGAGGTGGTGCAAACCTATGGTGTCCGAAGACACGAATGTGATACCAAATCACCGGTGGTGCCAAACCACTTTGGTGTCCGAAGACACGAATCATCAATCTTCCCCTCCTCTCATATTGCCCATACCAATGCAATAGATAGACAAATCATGTCAATAAACTTTGATATGTATCTCATAATGAATATATCATAAATCGTAGATCATGATTTCAATCCACATGTATTAACAACATATTGAAACGGACTTACCGAATCCTCATTCATACCATCATGGTATCATATCCAGATCTCATCGATTTACCCACTTTCATAATATGATTAGTTATATAACACATAAATATACATATATAAACCAAGTTATAAAGTGTGTAAGATACACACCTTTCACCAACGCAAGAACTAACTCCCGAATCCGATCTACCACACTAGAACACCTTGTCCTACAATCGGCCAATACTAAAATTATGAACAAAGGCCATTCGGCCATACTACTAAATCCCAAAGAGTTATCACTTGTAATACCCAATCTTACCTAAACTTACCCAAATCGATTGACAAAGAAACGAGGCTTAGATTGATTGCTTCTAACGTCCCGAAAAGCCTAAAAGAATAATCGGTTCCTAAAATGGTTAGAACCTTGCAAACCAATGCCCAAAGATTCGGCCTTTGACCATAAGAAAATAACTTGGAAAAGAGAAAAGAATTGAAAGAGAATCGGCCATGAACACTTACCCTTTTCCAAAATTGATTGAAGAAAAATAAAAAAGAATCTACCCTTGAATATTCGGCCAAAACAAAACAATAAGAGGAAGGAAAAATTTCGGCAAAATGATTAAATGGTCAAAGAAATTCGGCTATGGTTGATTTGATTTAACAATAAGGATTCGATTAAAGTTGAGAAACAGAAAGGAAAACAAAAGAAGAAGATGGAAGAGATTTCAATGGGAGAGGAATGTTTATGACTTTGAATAAAATAAAAGAAAGTAAAGAGAGATGGAGAGATGAAAGTTTCGGCCAAGAGAAAGTAGGAGAAATGTGATTATGAACCAATGTCAAAGAAGAAAAAGATAGAGATGTGGGAGAGAGAGAGGTTCGGCCAAACACTATTTTGCCTAAAAGAAATGTGCACAAAATGCCCAAAAAATTCAAATGTTATTTCAGTTTCAAAAGGATGAATGAAAAGAAAGAAAAAGTAGGATTTGGTTCCAACAAAATAAGGCTAAAACCAAAAGGAATTTTGCACTAAAAGCATAGTACACATTTGGCCAAGGAGGGGAGTTTTTGGAGAGAAAGAAAACAATACAAAAGATGCACAACAAGCAAAGGTTGACCAACTATCCCCCAAGCCACCTAACAACATTCGGCCACCCCCTAGACACCCATGCCAGTCCACATACATGCACTAAAGGCCTAGGATTACTTTCAAAACATCCTCCATATTCCACGCCTTTTTCCCCTCATCATACCATAACCTTAAGATTCCTATCCCCTATTTCATGCTTTCCTTTTCCAAAATTCAAATTTACCAAAAACTTAAGGTCCAACCTATCATAAACATAGGTTGACCGTCCATCAATGCTAGAACATGAAATAAAGTCTTCAAAAATGCTTTCCATGATACTCGAACCTCTAACCTCAAGCCACCTTTCAAGCTCCTTAACCAACTTGCCACTTACTCCTCTTATGCTTTAATTAACACTTAAATTAACTTAAGTGCTAAGCTCACTTAATCCACTTCATTAAATAAACCATACTAAAAATTTATTCTAGCTTCCTAAATAAAATCAAGCCTTCATAAGACTATGCTAACACACAAAATTCATACCCGAGCCAACACAAATAATACTCAAATTTTTGGGATGTTACATAGGTGGAGGAGCAAAAGTCCCTGCCTAAGAGTAGATCTAGCATAATTAAGCGGAGTTGATCGCACGCCTAGACATAGGGTGACGAGATTTTGCCGGATTAGGGTGAAACCTAATATGGGAGTCCATAGATCGAGTTAATGCAATTCTAGGGGTTTTAATTAGAAAGAAATTTCAATTAATTAACCTAGGGTTAGGCGTTAGTAGCCTCGACGGAGGTATTAATATAACTTAGGGAATCCTACGGATCAAGTCAAGTGAATAAATCGTCTGGTTTAGTGTTAGATAACAAGTGAAGTCTAGTTGGATTCTTCCTCGGGTATTTTCTTATACAATTGGTTTTTCCCACAAGTATTTCCCCAATTTCATTTTTCTTTTTCTTAGAGTCTTTAGCTTAGTATTTAGTTAATTTAGATTAAACGACAATTCCCTTTATTTTAGGCTAGATAATAAAAAGAAAGTTAGTATTAGTACTTTTAGTTCCTTTGGGTTCGACAATCCGGTCTTGCCTTAACTATACTACTGTTCGATAGGTGCGCTTGCCTCAATCATTGTCATAGTTAGTTTCCAGGTTCGATCATTCTCTTTTTATAAATTTTAAAACTTTGACAAATCACAGCGATCAAGTTTTTAGCGCCGTTGCCGGGGAACTAAAATATTAAGAACACTTGATTTTTATTACTTTAGCCATTTTAATGCAATTTATTTTTATTTTTATTTTTTTTACTTTGCTAATTTTTCATTTATTTTCTTTTGACAGGTAACTTTAGTCTATAAAGGAGATGGCACTGAATAACTATCAGTGGCAAGTTGTGAGGACAAAGCCAACTGAAATCGCCAATGTCTTCAACCTCGACGCAGTAACCATGCTATCAAACCAGGTAGAGCTTTTAAGTAAGAAAAATTATGATTTGTGTAGTTATTCACAGGTACATCCAGTGATGCAGTACGATACAAATGGAGGAGGCGTGAACAACACAGAATACCTATCCTACAACCCTAGCACAGAGAACGAACAAGTCAACTATACGGGTTACCATTCTAGACCTTAAAATAATCCTTACAATAACACTTATAATGCAGGCTGGGGGTACCATCCCAACTTCTCATGGGGTGGTCAAGGAAATCAGAGACAACAACCCCTCTCAGGCTTTCAACAGCAACCCTACCCACAAGAAAAGAAGCCGAACCTTGAGGAGATGCTGACAAAATTCATAGCGGTGTCAGAAACTCGTCTCCAAAACACCGAAACAACACTTAAAAATTAAGAAGCATCGATTCAAGGGATCAAGAACCAATTAGGGCAACTTGCTAAGATCATATCTGAACAACAACAAGGTATCTTGCCTAGCAACACCAAAAATAACCCAAGAGAGCAACCTCAAGCAATAATTGCTCACGATAGTGAAGGGTTAGATGAACCAAAATTGAAGCAAGAGAATGTGGTAGAGGGAGGTAAGGTTGAAGTAAGCCATGATTTACCAAACCCGGTAATTACAGAGTACCAAGCTCGTGTGCCATACCCCAATGCGATAAAGAAAGACCACACAGAGGAACAATTCGGTAAATTTCTTAAATCTCCAAAGAAGTTCCATATTAACTTGTCGTTTCTTGAAGCTCTTTCGCAGATGACAGATCCTAGACCTCGTGTCGATAAATAAGAAATTTATGAGGAACGAAGGTTTTGGATCGATGAACTAGACGAGTGGAAGACTCACTTCAAAGAGAAACTAAAAACACACGAAGCAAAAACGAGGCAACTCCACGATAAACTTAACGATGGGACAACCCAGCTTAAGATAAAAGATCAAGTACTCAAAATCTTCCCAAATGGAACAGTTGAGGTAACCAAACCTAAATTCAGCACTTTTAAGGTAAACACTACTCGACTTGAACTATATATCAATAACCAAATTGATTGCATGAGAAAGGATTTTCACCTCCTCAAACCACCCTGATTATGCGAATGAGAGGTAAGTCTAGCTTAAGACTTTAAACGAGCGCTTCTCGGGAGGCAACCCGAGCACTAACCCTACTAATTAGTTTAGTTTTATTTATTTCCATGTTTAGGCGCAGGTTTCCATACCCACACGGCCTTGCACACGGCCGTGGCCTTGGCCATGTGGGCACCACAGGTAGGTAAAAGGGCGTGGCCGTAGACGTGTGGCAACAGGACAAATTTTTTCTCAAAACACAGACTGCATCTCTATTTAAACCTCATTCTTCCTTTTTCTTTTCCAGTTGTCTTTCTTCTTTCATTTTCCATTATTTACTTTTATTTTTACTTTCTTTATTATTTTCTTCTTATTCTTCATGCCGCTATGATTTAGCTTAGGATACAATAAAATCAGGCTGGCTGATTCAAGGATTCAAATTCAAATGGTTCGAGGTGCTCCCCCACGTTCACCTCTGCTAATTCCTATCCCGTTTCTTTTCATTGACTTCATCCAAAATTCAGGAAGTTTCACTTCTCTCCCTATCTTATTATTTTATTATTTTGCTATTATCTATCTTTGTACATTGAGGACAATGTACATCTTAAGTGTGGGGGGGTTAACTATAGTGTTATTTGAAAATCCCTAAATTATGCCTTCTTTTAAGTAAATTTTCTCATATTACAATTAGAATGAAATTTCCTATGATTTATGATTTTTATTGATGTGTTTTAGATTAAGTCATTGATAATTGTGCATTGATGATTAAACTTTAAGATACTAGAGAATCAAGCATGATAAGTCTATTTTTTAGAATTAAAGATTTTCTAGGTTGTCGACCTGAATTTGAATATTACTTTGAAGTTTGAAATTTACGAGGTTGACATAAAAAACCCATAAATTTTTTTGTGAGATTTTTAGTGTAACACCCCTTTACCCGGGTTCTACGCCGGGAATCGGGCCTGAGGCATTACCGAACTCAAACCACTTAATCGCCACTTAGGCTCTACGTCGTTACTCTCTAAAACCTCTTTCTCGACTTACGAGGCCTAACACATGCACCCGAGGACCCTCAAGACTAATCCAGAACTTTTTCCATTCTTAAAATTTTTCTTTTCAAGACAGGTCTTACATGCCCGTGCAAGATGAGACACGCCCGTGCATAGGCACACACGCCCATGTCCCTAGACCGTGCCTAAAAACCCAGTATTCTGCCAATTTGCCCACGGTTAAGGCACACGCCCATGCATTTTAGAAACATGCCCGTGTACCCTATCACACATCTGTGCCTTTCACCCGTGGTCGACACTGACTAATCACACACGGTTTTAACACGCCCGTGGGTCTAAACTGTGTGCTATACCTTAGTATTCTGACTTATTCAACACGGCCTCGACACGCCCGTGTGCTTTAACCGTGTGACAATTCTAATTCTAATTTCAAAGTGCAGACTTCACACGGCCAGGGCACCCGTCCATGGCTTGATCGTGTGTCTCACACGGCCTAGACACACGCCCGTGTGCCTACCCGTGTGGGCCAGAACAAGGTTGTTTGCCAAGCTCTTAGCACTCATATAGCTTACACTACAAGAATCCATTCAACATACCAATAAACACTCATAACTTCAACATGGACTTCCATAGGTAACCTTATAATTTCATAAAAGGTAGAATGAGCCATCATGCATTGCAATTTACAAATTTCAATATCTTACAAGATGCCAATACACCTTTCGCCAAAATAACAAAATAACTTAACTAGCTTAGCACCTATACAAGCCATTTACAAAATCATTAAGTCTAGGTATACCGAGAGGAGCTGATAGTGTGGGCAATCTTCCGGTTAGCTGCGTATTCCGGCTCGGCTCTTAAACTCTATAAAACAAGGGAAAAAGAGAAGGGAGAGTAAGCTTTAAGCTTAGTAATTTTACATATAAACAACACAACATTATAACATGTATTGAACAAATACATAGCATTACGTAATAAGCAAGAAGCAATTTACATTCATGACATGCTTACTCATTTTCTCCATTCCCACATTTCAACAATCTCACATCTTAATGCACACACTCATTAAGAGTTTCCATGCACTTAGTATCACAAGGTCACATAATACAACATTCACTATTTCTAATTCCATTTCACACAGTCAAGCCACTCCGTGGTTTCGCACTTAGCCCACCAAAAAGATTAGTTATGGTAGTATCGCATATAGCCCACCAAAAGATGAATAGACGATGGTATCGGACATAGCCCATCGTAAATTAGCAACAAGGTGATATCGCACTTAGCCCACCAAAGGATTTTAGACGATGGTTTCACACATAGCCCATCGTAAATAAAGCAATAAGGTGGTATCGCACTTAGCCCACCAAAAAGTGTCGACATTACATTTTTATATGACTATTTTATCATTCATACAGTAATTATTCAACAATTTCCACATTCAATCCATTTGAACCACACATGTTCTCGATCTTGCCTTACACTAGTTAACCATACAATATTTACACAATCATGCATTGTTTACACATAAACTTACCTCGGTGCAAAACGTGATAACCAACGATCTAATCCGTCACGTTACCTTTTTCTCGGTCAAGGTTGATTCCGTGCACTTCTTGATCTATAAAAATGAAATTTATTCGTTTAGATCACTCTATGATCATAATACTTCAAATTCTACACTTGGGTAAACATGACCATTTTGCCCTTGTACATTGGCAAAATTATGATTTTGCCCCTAGGCTCGTAATTTATTTTTCAACACATTTTCTCAATGCACAAGCATAGATGAACATTTATTTCTCTTACAACTACTCACCATTCCAGCTATTTCATGCATTTATGACACAAATTTAATATTTGCATTCAAGTCCTATTTAGGTGTTTCCATGCTAACACCTTTCACAAAAGTTGTTTCTCACCTCCCTAACATTCATTTTCTTCCGTGAAAACTTAGCTAACAACACAACTACTCTCATGGCAAGTCCTTAGACTTTCAACCATATTACAAACTAGTCCCCCCATTAGCTAGCTTAAGCTTTGGGGACTCAAAAAATACAAAAAATCATCAAAAATAATCATCAAAATGACTTACTTGCAAGGATGAGATGTAGCTGAAAATTTTGAACTCCAAGAACCCTTATTTCCTCTAAAATTTTGGTGGTAGAAGAAGAAGGAATAGTAAAAGATGATATCTCATCTTTTTATCTTTTTTTATTCACCTAATGTCACCAAATTTTGACTAAAATTAATGCTCTTGTCTCCCCTACCTTGTATGGCCGGCCAACACACATTAAATGGCCTAATTGCACTTTAAAATCCTCTAAATTTACTTTCTATAGCTATTAGGCACCTCCACCATGAAAAATAGAACTTTCGCACTTTATGTGATTTAGTCCTTTTTCACAATTAAGCATGCTGTCACTCGAATTAAAACACCAAAATTTTCATGCATCCATATAATCATGCTACAACACATAGATTAACGTCAAAATAAATTTTCTCGACCTCGGATTAGTGGTCTCGAAACCACTGTTCTGACTAGCCCCAAAATCGGGCTGTTACATTGAGCCTTTAGAGCATATATTCTTTTTCTTGCTCACCTTATTGATTATGAGTGTGTCAAAATTGATTTGTTATTCTAGAACTTGCATCAATTATACATGTTGAGACCACACCTTTGGTTTGATATACAGAGATGAAAAAGGCACCTAGGATTTAACCCACTTACTCCACTAAAAAGCCTACCTTCATAATTAACCCCCAGTGAACCCCGTTGATCCTAACAACCCTTTTTATTGACTCACCCACTAATATTAACCCAAAACCCTTTCTATTTGTTATCACCATTCCTTTTGACTACCCTTATATCGAGATTTGATTTGATCGATTGCCTATTTATTTCGATAGTAAATTCATCATTTATTATGTATTTGTGATTTGTTCTTTCAAAAAACATCGAAGTATATTCATTATTAGTTCGTTGTTCTATGAGCTTATACGTTTAAATCCCAATTGTTAAAGAAGAAGCTCGTACTAATAGTAGTATTAGTATTACAAGTTTTCAATTGATGTAATTATTTATATTCAGTTCATTATTTCTAGTTAGGTAATTAGTCAATTCAATCTCGATTCTAACCCTCTAATTTAGCCTTTATCCACACCTTTAACCCAAGCCCCGTTACAACCCTGTTAAAGACCTTTTGATTTGTGTATCATCTCATATTACAGTGGTGGAGATTTGATTTTCATGCAAGCCTATGGGATTAACTTTTCATGTTTGACTTATGAGTTCTTTTTCTTGAACCTTAAACACCTCGAGTGATTTGAGTGAATCTTTTGTGAGGATGTCAATCCGTGTTAATTTTGAATCAGGGGTAATTATTTAGATAAAGGAGAAACACCTATGTTTTATGCTATAAATGTATGACTTAGATTGTTTGAATCTTTAGGACTCTTTGAGTTGAATTATCTATGAATTATGATGGAACACTATCGATGAATATTATGAATTGAGGAAGTCCGTTTTAATTGTGAGTTGAGAATTTTTCTTGAGGACAAGTAAAAGCTTAAGTGTGGGGGTATTTGATAAACCGTAATAGTAACATATTTTAAGCCCACATTTAGCATGCTTTTGGATAATTTATCCCTTGAATTATGTAATTTGGTGCTCTTAATCCTTTAATTTCATGTTTTATACTCAGGAGAGCATAAGAGGATGAAAAGAACGAAAAACGGGCTTAAAATAGGCCAAATGGGCCAGATCATGAAATCGACACGGCCTGGGCCCAAGACCACACAGCCGTGCCTCATTGATAGACTCGAACACGGCCTGACCATGATTCACACGGGCGTGTTCCACAGGCGTGTGCCACGGGCGTGTCCCTATCGTGACAAAGAGGAATTTTGCTCAGAATAGGATACTTGGAGGCAAAGAAACACATTCCAAAGCCTATATAAACACCCTAATAGGAATTCTATTCGGATTAGGATACGTGCTGGCCAAGTAAGGCATCTCAAAGCCTATATAAACACCCTAGGGGGCAACATAAGAGGGAGTTTGACAGAAGCCCTCTGTCGGGGCGTTGAGCCAAGCTGGAGAGGTCAGAATTGTAGGATTTACTCAAAGAAAGCCAGTTGATTCATCTCAAGAAGCCAGAGTCATACTTAAGATGGAGGATCTTCTCTTCAATTCCTTCAGGGAGTTTTAGGGTTTTTCTTATGTTTTGTTTTATCTTTTCTTCTGAGATGTTTTCTTTTATCAGTATGAACTAAACTCCTCAGATACCTGAGGGGGATTAAATCTAAGATGAATCTTGTTATTGTTTTCTAAACTATATGATAAATACTTGATTTGTTCTTAATTATGTGTTCTTAATTCTTGTTTTGATATTTTTGGGATATTGATTCAAGTTTGATGTGCTTAGGTGGAGGAGCAAAAGTCCCTGCCTAAGAGTAGATCTAGCATAATTAAGCGGAGTTGATCGCACGCCTAGACATAAGGTGACGAGATTTTGCCAGATTAGGGTGAAACCTAATATGGGAATCCATAGATCGAGTTAATGCAATTCTAGGGGTTTTAATTAGAAAGAGATTTCAATTAATCAACCTAGGGTTAGACGTTAGTAGCCTCGACGGAGGTATTAATATAACTTAGGGAATCCTACGGATCAAGTCAAGTGAATAAATCGTGCAGTTCAAAGTGTTAGATAACAAGTGAAGTCTAGGTGGATTCTTCCTCGGGTATTGTCTTAATCAATTGGTTTTTCCCACAAGTATTTCCCCAATTTCATTCTTCTTTGTCTTAGAGTCTTTAGCTTAGTAGTTAGTTAATTTAGATTAAACGATAATTCCCTTTATTTTAGGCTAGATAATAAAAAGAAAGTTAGTATTAGTATTTTTAGTTCCTTTGGGTTCGATAATCCGGTCTTGCCATAACTATACTACTTTTCGATAGGTGCGCTTGCCTCAATCGTTGTCATAGTCAGTTTCCAGGTTCGATCATTCTCCTTTTATAAATTTTAAAACTTTGACAAATCACAATGATCAAAATGTATCTAAAGTTCAAAGTTTTCTGGGACTAGCTAGGTATTACCGACATTTTGTGAAAGGATTTTCTATTATTGCAACACTAATGACTCAATTACTTTAGAAATATGTAAAGTTTGAATGGTCTGAGAAGTGTCAACAAAGTTTTGAACAGTTGAAAGCGTTACTGACAGAGGCACCAGCGTTAGTACAGCCTGAGTCGGGAAAAGAATTCATAATTTTCAGTGATGCGTCGTTGAACGGTCTGGGTTGTGTATTGATGCAAGAAGGAAAAGTAATAGCCTATGCTTCTAGACAGTTTAAGCCGCATGAAAAGAATTATCTGACACACAATTTAGAGTTGGCCGCGATTGTGTTTACATTAAAGATTTGGTGACATCACTTGTTTGGTGAGAAATGCCACATTTATACAGATCACAAGAGTTTAAAATATTTAATGACTTAGAAAGATTTTAGTTTGTGACAATAAAGATGGCTTAAATTACTAAAAGATTATGAGCTAGTAATTGATTATCATCCTGAGAAAGCGAATATAGTTGCTGATGCTTTAAGCAGAAAGTCATTATTCGCTTTACGTACGATGAATACACAGTTAGCTTTGTCTGATGACGATTCGATTGTAGCTGAGTTGAAAGCGAGACCGTTATTTCTTCAGCAAATCAGTGAAGCCCAAAAATGTGATAAAGAATTGCAAGTTAAACGAGTTCAGTGTGAGTCGACTTCTGATTCAGAGTTCCAAATCGGATCTGATGATTGTTTGATGTTCCGAGGTAGAATTTGCGTACCGAGAAATCCCGAGCTTATTTAGAAGATTTTAAACGAAGCACATAGTGGTTGTTTATCCGTAAATCTAGGAAGCACTAAAATGTACAACAATTTGAAACAGTTATATTGGTGGCCAGGTATGAAACGAGACATTTCAGAGTTTGTATCAAGATGTTTAGTTTGTTAGTAAATTTAAGCTGAACATCAAGTACCGTCGGGACTACTTCAGCCAGTGATGATACCTGAGTGGAAATGGGATAGAGTTACGATGGATTTCGTATCAGGGTTGCCCATGTCTCCGAAATAGAAAGATGCAATTTGGGTTGTTGTTTATAGATTAACAAAATCAGCACATTTCATTCTGATACATACAGACTATTCACTTGATAAATTGGCTGAATTATACATATCCGAAGTTGTGAGATTGCACGGCGTACCAGTTTCGATTATTTCGGATAGAGATTCGAGTTTTACATCGTGATTTTGGAAGAAATTGCAAGAAGCTCTGGGTACGAAATTGAATTTTAATACAACTTTTCATCCGCAAACTGACAGTCAGTCGGAACGAGTAATACAGATCCTTGAAGATATGCTCAGATGTTGTGCTTTAGAGTTCGAAGGCAATTGGTAGAAATATTTGCTGCTGGTTGAATTTGCGTATAATAATAGTTTTCAATCGAGCATAAAAATGGCATCGTGCGAAGCTTTGTATGGTCGCAAATGCCGAACTCCATTGTATTGGTCTGAACTTAGTGAGAAACAGATTCACAAGGTTGATATGATTAGAGAAACCGAAGAGAAAGTGAAAGTAATTCGCGACTATTTAAAAGCAGCTTCAGATCGTCAGAAATCGTATGCGGATTTAAATTGAAAAGACATTGAATTTCAGATTGGCGACAAAGTGTTCTTGAAAGTATCTCCATGGAAGAAAATACTTCATTTCGATCGCAAACCCAAGTTAAGTTCGCGATCCATCGGTCCGTATGAGATTATTGAACGAATAGGGCCAGTAGCATATCGATTAGCCTTGCCATTGGAGTTAGAAAAGATTCATAACGTATTCCATGTGTCAATGTTGCGCTGATATAAATTTGATCCATCACATGTGATTTCTTCATCAGAGATTGAAATTCAACCTGATATGACGAATAACGAAGAACCGATCAAAATCTATCACGTGAGGTTAAACAGTTGAGAAATAAAAGCATAGCTCTCGTGAAAGTACTTTGGCAACAACACGGTGTTGAAGAGGCTACGGGGGAGCCCGAGAAAGCTATGAGAAAACAGTACCCTAACCTATTCACTAGTAAGATTTTCGGGGACGAAAATCCATGAGGGGGAAGTGTTGTAACAGCCCGTTTTTAGTCAAATCAGAATAGTGGTTTCAGAACCACAAATCTGAAGACAAAATATTTATTTTATTATTATTTTAATGTTTACAGCATGATAGCATGTATGTGTGAAAATTTCGTGAAGAAATTTTATTGTTTAAATGGTCAATTTGAGAAAAAGGACCAAATCGCGTAAAGTAAAAAACTAGTGTTCTATTAGTAAAAGGTATTAAATAGCCTTAGAACCTTAAATTAAAGGTCCTTATGTTGTAATTAGACCATCCTTAGTGTAAGTGGACTTTTATGGACATATTATCTGTAACAGCCCGATTCAGGGCCTAGTCGAAATAGTGGTGCGAGACCACAAATCTGAGTTAGTAAATTGAGTTCTTAAGGTTTATGACATGTTTGTATGATAGTATTAAAGTTCCAAGTAGAAATTTTGTGAAATTGACATGGAATGATCAAATAGGACTAAATTGTAAAAGTTGCAAAATATGAGTTTCTAGAAGCTTTTTGTATGAAATAGCTTTAGAATATTAATTAGAAGTCCTTAAATAGCAATTTTCCCAAATTATAAGTTTTGGACAAAAATGGACATGAGTTAGTAAATTGTAAAATTTTAAAGAGAATGGCATTTTGGTCAATTACCAATTAAATGATTAAAATAGGAAAAAGATGATAAAAATTTCATTTATCTTCTTCCTTGTGCCGAAAATTGGGAGACTCCATAGCTAGGGTTCTTCAAATTTTTGAAGCTTGCAAGTAAGTCATCCTAGCCCCGTTTTTAATATTCTTCGTATTTTTGGAGTCCTCGTATTATGAATTAGCTATTTTTAGCAATAAGATGAGCTAAGAAGCATGTTCAAAAATCTACCCATATGTATCATACATGTAAAATGATATTTTATGGAAGATTATGGGAGTTTGATGTTAGATAAACATATTTTCCTTAGTGAATTTCATGAAAAATGATAGTATGGACTAATTTGTAATAGTTATGAAATTGGTCATACCTATTAGAAATAGTGAGAATTGATGATTGTTATAGTAGAGAAAATGAATCAGCTAAACATGATGTTTAAGAAAGTTGAATGAGAATTATTTTACGAGCCTAGGGGCAAAAAGTGTAAATATGAGAAAGTTTAGGGGCAAAATAGTAATTTTGCCAAAGTATGAGTTAAGAGTCAATTTAGTCAATATGAGTATTAAATGATCTAATTATTATTATAGATCAAGAAAAATGAAGCCTGGATCGAAATCGAGGCAAGAACAAAGTCGAGGACTAAATTGTATATCTACATACATTTTGTATATTGAGGTAAGTTTGTATGTTTTCTAAGCTTTATGATTAATATCATTAAATTGCTTAGTATAATGTAGAATATATTTTAAATTCCATGAGATTGTTTAATGCTATGTTAAACAAAGAAATTAATGAGATTAAGCATGAGAAAGTCCCGATTGAAGTTGAATTACTTAGGATACTCGATCTACCACACGAGATAAGAAAGTCTGTATAAGACCAAGCCAAGGCATGGCATCGGCAATAAAGCAAGTTATCATGTAAGTCCAAGACAAGTCTTGGCATTGAAGAGTTATTATGAGATGAAGACCCATGTAAGTCCAAGCCAAGGCATGGCATTGGTGAGTCTCCAAGCAAAGATGTCATGTAAGTCCAAGACAAGTCTTGGCATTGAAATGCTATCATGAGGTAGAGATTCCATGTAAGTCCAAGCCAAGGCATGGCATTGGCGAGTAACAAGAAAGATTTCATGTAAGTCCAAGCCAAGGCTCGGCATTGACCAGTTCATGAGTAAAGATACCAAGTAATACCATGTCAAGACATGGAAATGGTAAGTTCCCAAGGGAACACACAAGGAAGACTTTGAGTAAGTCCATGTCAAGACATGGCATCAATACTAAGATGAGAGATCCCATGTAAGACCATATCAAGGATATGGCTTTGGCATCGAGTTATATGGGATGAGATTCAGTATCCTCGGTTATTCGCAGAAATTCATCGGGCAAATGAGTAAACTTAAAATGATAACAAGAAAGACAAGTAAGAAAAGCTATTATCAAGTTAGAAATGAGTATTACTCATATTATGAATGATGAACTAGAGATTATAATTATTATTGTAGAGTATTCTGATCTATGTGATCAAGTGATACAGGTACCTTGTTTACCTCACGAGTATGAGACTAGTAAGTATCATGAGATATGTAAGAATCAGTATGAGTAAGTAAGCTTAAATAGCTGAAATTTATGATACCAATGTTTATGTTAAATGGATTATATTGAGCAAGTATGTTGCTATGTGCATTATATGCAAACTTACTAAGCTAAATGCTTACGTCCTTTATTCTTTCTTTCCATGTAGTCCCGCCAAGCTAATCTCGTGGATCATCGTCATCGGAGCTTGGAGCACACTATCAATCACTATTTTGGTATAGCCAAGTTGTTTATATTAAGTATGGCATGTATAGGAAACATTTCATTTTGAGTTATGTTTTAAAACTAGCCAAAGTGTTGGCTATCAAGCTTAGCATTCTTTTTGTATATGGCCAAAGAGATGAGTCATGAATGATTAAGTATTTATGTTTTAATCTATCATTGAAGTATGCATCCTTGTTCATGTTAGATGTAATACTTAAGTTGCTGAATTGAGCATGAGTTTGGTCTTGATTTCAGGGTGGCAATTGGCTTGGTAAATAACCTCTAAGTGCCCACACGGATGGACACAGGGGCGTGTGTCCAGGCCATGTGCACCCTGCACCTTAGTGTCTTAAGTCAGAATAGACCACGGACTAGTCACACGGGCGTGTGCCTAGGGCGTGTGGGATTAATCAGTGTTGGCCACGGGCTAGCTACACAGGCGTGTGTTTAGACTCTAGGCCGTGTTAAGGTAGTCAGTGTGCACCACGGGTGGTAAGCACGGGCGTGTGCCTTGGCCGTGGGGCATTGGTAGAATGCTGGGGTTTTAGGCACGGTTTGGGGCTACGGGCGTGTCCAGACCGTGTGTAATTTGCCATTATCCATCACGGGTGAAAGACACAGGCATGTTTTAGGGGTGCACGGGCGTGTCCCAAGCCACGTGGCCGTGTGACCCCTGTTTCGAGGAAAAGTTCCCGATTGAATTTTAAAAGTTTTGGGATGTAAGTCTGAGGCCTCGTAGGCCCATGTTATGTATGTTTTGATTAAGAAAGAAGAGTTTCTATTTCGGAACAAAATTTTACAGCCCGTAAGTACATGTTTAAGTGAGTTCAAGCATGGTAATGTCTCGTATCCAGTCTTAGCCCTGGACTCGGGTATGGGGTGTTACATTTAGTGGTATCAGAGCTACGGTTTAGTTGAATCTAGAACTAACGTAACATGAGCACGAGTCTAGCTATACATGCCATACGTAAGAATGTTTTTATAATGATAGTGTTAATACTCCTGATGACTTAAATTATGTTTATACATTTAGTAAATGGATCTCGATAGAGCTGTGGCAGATGACGTAGAAAGTAACACACCAGCTCTCGCTGAAGGGACGGTGTTGAACGAGAATGAGAATAGACCCACTACGGTGAGTCAAGAAGGAGGAGAAGTGGCTAGAGAAGCCTTCCTCCACATGATGAATACATGGTATACGGAGTTCGTTCGTACGAACCTAAATGCGCAACCCCCTCCACCCCCACCTATTCCTCAACCTATCCCAGTAGCCCCTCAAGTAGTAGAGGTGGTAAGAGGAGAAAAGCCTCCGGTTGATAGGATTAGGAAACATGGGGCAGAAGAATTTCGGGCTAGAAAAGATGATGATCCGGAAAAGGCTGAGTTCTGGATAGAAAATACTATCAGGGTATTTAATGAGTTGTCATACACACCTGAGGAATGCATGAAGTGTGTAGTCTCTCTTTTAAGAGATTCTACTTACCAATGGTGGAACACCCTTGTGTCGGTGGTATCGAGGGAAAAGATCACATGGGAATTTTTCCAAGAAGAGTTCAAGAAAAAGTATATCAGTCAAAGGTTCGTGGACCAGAAAAGAAAGGAGTTTCTAGAGTTAAAGCAAGGCAAGATGTCTGTGACTGATTATGAGCGTGAGTTTGTACCGCTCAGCAAATACGCTCCAGAAAGCATGTCCACCGAGGCCATCATGAGTAAGAGATTTGAAAATTGGCTAAATGAGGACATCAA
Organism: Gossypium sturtianum; assembly: GCA_025698515.1. Lineage (NCBI taxonomy): Eukaryota > Viridiplantae > Streptophyta > Magnoliopsida > Malvales > Malvaceae > Gossypium > Gossypium sturtianum. The sequence goes on from CM046955.1 coordinate 113,346,098, forward strand.
ATTGTTTGTTGCTGTCCTAGAACTAAAGGAATTCGTTGTGCTAGTAGAGAGGGCTTGTAAAGCCGAAGAGCTAGTAAAGGAGAAGAGAAAATCTGAAGTAGAGTCTCGTGACTCTAAAAAGAGACAGTGGAATAAGTCATTCCAATCCTCATCCAAGAAGTCAAGATATTTCTCCACCCGATCGGCTACTTCCACTGGGTTTTCAAGGAAGGACCAGAGTAAGAAGTATTCGGGAAGGCACAGACGACCTCAGTTGCTAGTGTGGGGAACATCCGATCGGATAGACCCGAATGCCCACAGAGTGGCAGACGTCATCTTAGAGAATGTCGAGCACATGAAAATGCATTTTTCAGATGCGGTTCCCAGGACCACTACATAAAAGATTTTCCAGAGACAATGAAAGAAGATAGAGCTCAGAACCCGAGATCCGGGAGTGTGATCAGAGGAAGACCGCAGAGGAACCCAGGAAGTGGGGCAAGTGGAAGAGGTAACCCTAGAGAGCAGGCTGCGAGACCCGAGGGTAGGGCACCTGCGAGGACTTATTCTATTCGCGCTCGTAAAGAGGCATCTTCTCCTGAAGTTATTACGGGTACCTTTTCTCTTTATGATATCAAAGTTATTACTTTAATAGATCCCGGATCCACAGACTCTTACATTTGCATGAAACTAGTATCCAGTATGAATATGCCTATAGATTCTATAGAATTTACGGTTAAGGTGTCTAATCCTTTAGGCAAGAGTGTGTTAGTTGATGAAGTATGTAAAGATTGTCCATTAATGATTAGAGGTCATTACTTTAAAGCAAATCTTATGTTGCTACCATTTGATGAGTTTGACATCATTCTTGGTATGGACTGGTTGATCACTCATGATGTAATAGTTAATTGTGGGAAGAAATATATTGAGATGAGATGTGAGAATGGGGATACTCTCCAAATAGAATCAGATGAGCAAAGTAAATCATCGGCAATGATTTTTCACATGACGGCACAGAGATACATAAGAAAGGGGTATGAGGCATATTTGGCCTTTATGATGAATGATAAAGAAATAGAGTTAAAGATTGAGTCAATACCAATAGTATTTGAGTACGTGGATGTTTTTCCCGAAGAATTACCAGGACTACCACCAGTTAGAGAGGTTGAGTTCAGCATTGAGCTAGCTCCCGGTACTGTACCAATATCTATTACTCCTTACAGAATGGCTCGAACGAAGTTGAAGGAGCTGAATTCACAGTTGCAAGAGTTGACAGATAAAGGCTTTGCTAGGTCAAGTTGTTCTCCCTGGGGTGCTCCCGTTTTATTTGTGAAAAAGAAAGATGGCACCATGAGATTGTTCATAGATTATCGTCAACTTAATAAAGTGACAGTAAAGAACAAGTACCCATTGCCAAGGATCGATAATTTATTCGATCAATTGAAGGGAGCCACCGTGTTCTCTAAGATAGACTTAAGATCGGGGTACTACCAGCTGAGAGTAAAGGATGCAGATGTATCCAAGACCGCTTTTCGAACGAGGTATGGGCATTATGAATTTTTAGTCATGCCTTTTGGTTTGACCAATGATCCTGCGGTATTCATGGACTTAGTGAACCGCATCTTCAGACCATACCTCGACAAGTTTGTAGTTGTTTTCATTGACGACATACTGATTTATTCCCGAGATGAGAATGAGCATGCTGAGCACCTACGGACAGTTTTACAGACTCTTCGAGAAAATCAATTATATGCCAAGTTTAGTAAAAGTGAATTTTGGCTCAAGGAAGTAGGATTTCTAGGACATATTGTCTCGAGAGATTGAGTCCGTGTAACATCCCGGTTTAGGGCCTAGTCAGAATAGTGGTGCGAGACCACAAACCCGAGGGTTATAAATGAGTTTTTGAGGTTTATACCTTGTATGCATGCTAGTGTGAAAGTTTCATGAAGCAATTTTGTGAAATTGTGGTTGAATTGTCCAAAAGGACTAAATTGCAAAAGTTGCAAAATGTGTGTTTCTAGAAGCTATATGTGTGAAATAGCTTTAGATTATTAATTAGAGGTCCTTAAATAGCAATTTATCCAAATTCTAATTTTTGGACAAAATTGGGCATGGATGAGTTAAAATTGAAAGTTTATCAAAAAGGGCATTTCGGTCATTTAGCAAATAAGTGATTAAAATAGGAGAAAAGATGACAAAATTCATTCATCTTCTTCTCCAAGGCTGCCGCAAATTCCAAAGAGCCATTGTTAGGGTTCTTCAAATTTTCAAGCTTGCTAGTAAGTGCATCTAGCCTCGTTTTTTATATTCTTTGTATTTTTGAAGTCCCGGTAGCATGAGGAAGCTATTTTTAGCTATTTGATGAGCTATGAAGGATGTTCAAAAATGTGGTCATGTATGACATGCATGTATTTTGTTGTTTTATGGAAGATTATGAAAGCTTGATGTAGTAGAAACATCTTTTGTTAAGTGATTTTCCATGAAAATGCATGTAGGGACTTGATTGTGAAAATCTTAAGTTTGGTCATACATGTGTGTTTTAGTGAGAATTGATGATAGCTTTAGTTGAATAAGTGGTTCGACTAAGCATGAAAGACTAGAAAGTTGAATAAAAATCACTTTACGAGCCTTTGGGGCTAAAGTGTAAATATGAGAAAGTTTAGGGGCAAAATAGTAATTTTGCTAAAGTATGAGATGTGGGTCAATTTAGTCAATGTATGTATTGAATAAGCTGATTTATTCATTATAGATCAAGAAAGATGAAGCCCGGATCAAAACTGAGGCAAAAGCAAGGTGGTGGACTAAATTGCAAGTCTCAATACTTTTGAGTACCGAGGTAAGTCTATGCATAAACAATGCATTCATACTTACAATTTGTTGATGATAGCTAGTGTGTAGCTTGTTCGGGATTGATTGAGAACCTAGTTCAAGTAGAATGAATGTAGTAGAATTGTGAATGGATGTTTAATTGAGTAAGTAGACATGTGAATGTGTAGTGATAATGCTAGATGGCAGGCTAAGTGCGATACCATCCTAATGCATATTAACGATGAGCTGGCTATGTGCGATGCTATCGTTAGGTATATCATTTAGTGGGCTAAGTGAGAAACCCCTATGATTACCTTTGTGGTAGGCTAAGTGCGATACCACCTTATTAATTGATTGTGGTGTGCTAAGTGCGAAACCACCGAGACATTTGCTGTGTGAATTAGCCATGTGATGGCATTATTGAGTAAAGAAGCTATGTGGATGCATTATTAAGTTAATTAGCTGCGTGGATGAATTATTGAGAAATAATGATGTGTTGTATATTGTGTAAATGTGACATTGAATGCAGGGGTGCATTTTGATGCTTATGAGTATGTGACTCATGATGTTTTGGAAATGTGGTAAGGGTTAGAAAGAGTAAGCATAGTGTTCATTACTTTTGGTAGTATGATGCTAATTGTTGTTTAGCTTATACTATGATGCTTAATTGTTTATGTGTACACTTACTAAGCTTAAAGCTTACTCCTTTTCTTTCCCTTGTCTTATAGAGTAAAAGTGTTGAATCGAGATACGAGGATCAATTGGAAGATCGCCCACACTATCAGCACACTTTGGTACATGAGACTTAATGTTTTGTATATGGCATGTATAGGGGCTAGACAAGTTAGTGAATTTTGTTGTAAATGGCTAAGATGTGTTGGCCTTTAGATGGATAGCTCATTTTGTAAAATGTCATAGTTGTTGGCTACCTTATTATATGAAAAGTTATAGTTGTCTATGTGAGATTGCAATTCAATTTGAGTTGATTATGGATGTGTTGTATGAGTGCATGTGGTGTAGGCTATAAGGGTGAGAAGAGCTTAGCAAGTAGTTTTGTTCTTGTCCATGTGGATAGACACACGGGCGTGTGTCTAGACCATGTGTGACACACGGTCAGTCCACGGGCGTGTAACTTGGCCGTGCGTCCCCTGTATGTTAACATTTTAAATCAGAATAGACCACGGACTAGCCACACGGGCATATGTCTAGGGCGTGTGGGATTAATCAGTGTTGCCCACGGGCTAGCCACACAGGTGTGTGTCTGGACTCTAGGCCGTGTTAAGGTAGGCAGTGTGTACCACGGTTGGTAAGCACGGGCGTGTGCCTTGACCGTGGGGCATTGGCAGAATGCTGGGGTTTTTAGGCACGGTTTGGGGACATGGGGTGTGTTTCCATGCACGGGCGTGTGAGACCTGTATAAAAGAGAAAAATTTTAAGATTGGAAAAGTTTCAGTTTAGTCTCGAGAGCCCTCGTGTGTATGAGTGAGGCCTCGTAAGTCGAGAATAAGGTTTTTGAGATGACTTCAGAGAGTAGTTACGACGAGCCTAAGTGGCAATCAAGTGGTTTGAGTTCGGTAGCACCTCGAGCCCGGTTCCGGCGTAGAACCTGGGTAAGAGGTATTACAGTCCGAGTAGATCCAAGTAAGATTTCGACCATAATGGACTGGAATCCATCGAGAAGTGTCTCTGAGTTTAGAAGTTTCCTAGGCCTAGCTAGCTATTATAGACGATTCATCAAGGGGTTTTCTATGATTGCAACCCCGATGACTAAATTGTTACAAAAAAATGTGAAGTTTGAGTGGACAGAAAGATGCCAACAAAGTTTCGAGAAACTGAAAGTGATGTTGACAGAAGCTCCAGTTTCAGTACAACCTGAGACAGGGAAGGAATTTGTGATTTACAGCGATGCATCCTTAAATGGATTAGGCTATGTACTTATGCAAGAAGGCAAAGTGATTGCTTACACCTCAAGACAGTTGAAGCCACATGAGAAGAATTATCCGACCCACGATCTAGAGTTGGCTGCCATAGTCTTCGCATTGAAGATATGGAGACACCACCTATATGGTGAGAGATGTCAGATCTTCACTGATCACAAAAGTTTGAAGTACTTGATGACGCAGAAAGAGTTGAACTTAAGGCAACGGAGATGGTTAGAGTTGATAAAAGACTATGAATTGGTCATTGACTACCATCCCGGGAAGGCGAATATGGTCGCTGACGCTTTGAGTAGAAAGTCCCTATTTTAATTAAGGGCAATGAATTCACGGATGACTTTATCTGATGATGGTTCTATTCTAGCTGAGTTGAGAGCTAGACCAATTTTTCTCCAAGAGATCATTGAAGCTCAAAAAGAAGATAGTGGATTGCAAGTCAAGAGAGCTCAGTGCGAGACAGGTGTTGAGTCTGATTTCTGGATTAGTCCCAATGGAAGTCTGATGTTCAAAGATAGAGTTTGTGTACCGAGAAAGGAAGAGCTTATTCAGGGAATTTTGCGTGAGGCCCATAACGGATGTTTATCTTTACATCCAGGTGGTACTAAGATGTATAACGACTTGAAGCAACAATATTGGTGGCCGAAAATGAAGAAAGATATTTCAGAGTTCGTTTCCAAATGCTTGATTTGTCATCAAGTAAAGGCTGAACACCAAGTACCTTCGGGTTTGCTTCAACCCATTTTGGTTCCGAAGTGGAAATGTTACTCTATTACTATGGATTTTGTAACAGGTTTACCATTGTCTCCGAGCAAGAAAGATGCTGTATGGGTCGTGGTTGATAGACTTACGAAGTCAGCCCATTTTATACCTGTACGAGTTGATTACTCACTAGACAAGTTGGCAAACTTGTACGTTTCAGAAATAGTAAGGCTTCACGATGTTTCGTTGTCAATCATCTCGGATAGAGATCCGAGGTTTACATCCAGATTTTGGAAGAAGTTACAAGAGGCCTTGGGTTTTCGTTGTCAATCATCTCGGATAGAGATCCGAGGTTTACATCCAGATTTTGGAAGAAGTTACAAGAGGCCTTGGGTACAAAGTTGAACTTTAGTACCGCTTTTCATCCTCAAACTGACGGTCAGCCGGAGATGTTAATTCAAGTACTCGAGGATATACTCAGATGTTGTATTATCGAATTCTGAGGCAGTTGGGAAAAGTTTCTCCCATTGGTAGAATTTTCCTACAATAATAGTTTTCAGTCGAGTTAAAGATGGCGCCTTATGAGGCTTTATGTGGGCGTAAGTGCCAAACGCCTCTATATTAGACTGAACTAAAAGAAAACCAAATTCACGGGGTTGATTTGGTTAGAGAAGCTGAAGAGAAAGTGAAAGTGATACGAGAATGTTTAAAAGCTGTATCAAATAGACAGAAGTCCTATTCGGACTTAAAGAGAAAAGAGATAGAGTATCAAGTCGGAGATAAAGTTTTCTTGAAAGTGTCACCATGGAGAAATGTTCTCAGATTTAGCTGAAAAGGCAAGTTGAGTCCATGTTTTATTGGACCGTATGAGATTACCGAGAAAGTTGGGCCGGTAGCTTATCGATTGGCTTTGCCATCAAAGTTAGAAAGGATTCACGATGTATTTCATGTGTCCATGTTGCGACGCTACCGATCAGATCCTTCACATGTAGTTACCCCGTCAGAGATAAAGATTCATCCCGAAATGACTTATGGTGAAGAACCAGTTAAGATTTTAGCTCGGGATGTCAAGTAGCTAAGAAATAAAAGTATTGCCCTAGTAAAATAATGTGGTAAAGACATGGAATAGAAGAAGCTATGTGGGAACTAGAAGAAATCATGAGAAACCAGTATCCAAACCTGTTTGCTGGTAGGATTTTTTAGGACAAAAATTCCTAAGAGGGGGAGAATTGTAATAGCCCGATTCAGGGCCTAGTCGAAATAGTGGTGCGAGACCACAAATCTGAGTTAGTAAATTGAGTTCTTAAGGTTTATGACATGTTTGTATGATAGTATTAAAGTTCCATGTAGATATTTTGTGAAATTGACATGGAATGATCAAATAGGATTAAATTGCAAAAGTTGCAAAATATGAGTTTCTAGAAGCTTTTTGAATGAAATAGCTTTAGAATATTAATTAGAAGTCCTTAAATAGCAATTTGCCCAAATTATAAGTTATGGAAAAAAATGGACATGAGTTAGTAAATTGTAAAATTTTAAAGAGAAGGGCATTTTGGTCATTTACCAATTAAATGATTAAAATAGGAAAAAGATGATAAAAAATTCATTCATCTTCTTCCTTGTGCCGAAAATTGGAAGACTCCATAGCTAGGGTTCGTCAAATTTTTGAAGCTTGCAAGTAAGTCATCCTAGCCCCGTTTTTAATATTCTTCGTGTTTTTGGAGTCCTCGTATTATGAATTAGCTATTTTTAGCTATAAGATGAGCTCAGAAGCATGTTCAAAAATCTACCCATTTGTATCATGCATGTAAAATGATATTTTATGGAAGATTATGAGAGTTTTATGTTAGATAAACATCTTTTCCTTAGTAAATTTCATGAAAAATGATAGTATGGACTAATTTGTAATAGTTATGAAATTGGTCATACCTATTAGAAATAGTGAGAATTGATGATTGTTATAGTAGAGAAAATGAATCAGCTAAACATGATGTTTAAGAAAGTTGAATGAGAATTATTTTACGAGCCTAGGGGCAAAAAGTGCAAATATGAGAAAGTTTAGGGGTAAAATAGTAATTTTTCCAAAGTATGAGTTAAGAGTCAATTTAGTCAATATGAGTATTAAATGATCTAATTATTATTATAGATCAAGAAAAATGAAGCCTGGATCGAAACCGAGGCAAGAACAAAGTCGAGGACTAAATTGCATATCTACATACATTTTGTATATTGAGGTAAGTTTGTATGTTTTCTAAGCTTTATGATTAATATCATTAAATTGCTTAGTATAATGTAGAATATATTTTAAATTCCATGAGATTGTTTAATGCTATGTTAAACAAAGAAATTAATGAGATTAAGCATGAGAAAGTCCCGATTGAAGTTGAATTACTTAGGATACTCGATCTACCACACGAGATAAGAAAGTTTGTGTAAGACCAAGCCAAGGCATGGCATCGGCAATCAAGCAAGTTATCATGTGATTCCAAGACAAGTCTTGGCATTGAAGAGTTATTATGAGATGAAGACCCATGTAAGTCCAAGCCAAGGCATGGCATTGGTGAGTCTCCAAGCAAAGATGTCATGTAAGTCCAAGACAAGTCTTGGCATTGAAATGCTATCATGAGGTAGAGATTTCATGTAAGTCCAAGTCAAGGCATGGCATTGGCGAGTAACAAGAAAGATTTCATGTAAGTCCAAGCCAAGGCTCGGCATTGACCAGTTCATGAGTAAAGATACCAAGTAATACCATGTCAAGACATGGCAATGGTAAGTCCCAAGGGAACACACAAAGAAGACTTTGAGTAAGTCCATGTCAAGACATGGCATCAATACCAAGATGAGAGATCCCATGTAAGACCATATCGAGGATATGGCTTTGGCATCGAGTTATGTGGGATGAGATTCAATATCCTCGGTTATTCGCAGAAATTCATCGGGCAAATGAGTAAAGTTAAAATGATAACAAGAAAGACAAGTAAGAAAAGCTATTATCAAGTTAGAAATGAGTATTACTCATATTATGAATGATGAACTAGAGATTATAATTATTATTGTAGAGTATCTTTGATCTATGTGATCAAGTGATACAGTACCTTGTTTACCTCACGAGTATGAGACTAGTAAGTATCATGAGATATGTAAGAATCAGTATGAGTAAGTAACCTTAAATAGCTAAAATTTATGATACCAATGTTTATGTTAAATGGGTTATATTGAGCAAGTATGTTGCTATGTGCATTATATGCAAACTTACTAAGCTAAATGCTTACGTCCTTTATTCTTTCTTTCCATGTAGTCCCGCCTAAGCTAATCTCGTGGATCATCATCATGAGCTCGGAGCACACTATCAATCGCTATTTTAGTATAGCCAAGTTGTTTATATTAAGTATGGCATGTATAGGAAACATTTCATTTTGAGTTATGTTTTAAAACTAGCCAAAGTGTTGGCTATCAAGCTTAGTATTCTTTTTGTATATGGCCAAAGAGATAAGTCATGAATGATTAAGTATGTATGTTTTAATCTATCAATGAAGTATGCATCCTTGTTCATGTTAGATGTAATACTTAAGTTGCTGAATTGAGCATGAGTTTGGTCTTGATTTTAGGGTGGCAATTGGCTTGGTAAATAGCCTCTAAGTGCCCACACGGATGGACACACGGGCGTGTGTCTAGGCCGTGTGCACGCTGCACCTTAGTGTCTTAAGTCAGAATAGAGCACGGACTAGTCACACGGGCGTGTGCCTAGGGCGTGTGGGATTAATCAGTGTTGGCCACGGGCTAGTTACACGGGCGTGTGTCTAGACTCTTAGCCGTGTTAAGGTAGTCAGTGTGCACCACGAGTGGTAAGCACGGGCGTGTGCTTTGGCCGTGGGGCATTGGCAGAATGCTGGGGTTTTAGACACAGTTTGGGGCCACGGGCGTGTCCAGGACGTGTGTAATTTACCAGTATCCACCACGGGTGAAAGACACGGGCATGTTTTAGGGGTGCACGGGCGTGTCCCAAGCCACATGGGCGTGTGACCCCTGTTGTAATATCCTGGGTTAGGGGCTATTTTGGTATGGCATTGTTTGCATGTTATTGGCCTGCTATGTTGTTGTTTTTGATGTTTTGAGGCTTAGTTGTAAGCTAGGTGTAAGCCTGAGAGGTAGGAAAAATTTCAGTTTTTAGGCTTAGGTGAGAGGAGCTGAAGAAGCTGGGGTTAATGAGTATTCTTTGGTGAATTTTAGCACAAGAAAGGAGCTGGTGGAGTGGCAAGCTAGGCGCCACTAAGAGCTTGGATTGGCGTCACTTGCAGGAGGGAGAGGTCCTGTGTTCAAGCTGCAGAATGCCCACTTTTTGCTTCCATTTTGACGGTATGGAGGAGGAGAAGTTGTTGGCAGTTCAAACTCTGTCATAGACCAAGTCAACCCACTTGAATGGTGGGTGGAGAGTGAATTTAGGAGGGAGACTTGTTCAAAATGATTTGAATGGGTGGTTGTGAGGGTTTGGGGGAGTGATGGCCGAATATTGGAGAGATTTTTGGGGGAGTGGACGGCTTGGTAGTGTGGGAATGGGGGGTGCCGAAATTCACTTGGTATTTTGGGTGTTTTCGGTCAAAAATAATTTGTAAGCCAAATTCTCCTTTTGTCAAAAAGCTAGCCGAATTTTCTTCCAAAGTAAGTCTCTCATTTTTACTTCTTGAAACCGGAAGACCAAACTCCTATAGCTTGCCGAAAGTTGCTTGTTTTCTTTGTGTATTCTTTGTTAGCCGAATGCTCTTGAGCCTTCAAACTTTAATCTCTGTTATTCACTTTGGCCGAACCCTCCCACTTCTTTTACTTGTTGTTCATTTGTGTTGAGCCGAAACTAGCTTCTTTCTTTCTCTCATACTCTCTTTTTCTTCTCTCAATACCCTCTTGCCGAAACTCTATTCCCATTCCACACTTTCTTTCTTTTTTTTTCTCTCACTCAAAGCCGAACATAGGTGTGTTAAACACCTTGGCCGAATCCTCTTTTCTTTTGCTTAATGTGTTAGCCGAATTTCCCCTCTCTCCTAGTGGTGTTCATCTTGGCCGAATTCTAGAGGAGTGTTAATCTTGTTGGGGTTTGTTTTCAATCGATTGGAGTTAGGTAAGTGCTTGGCCGAATGGCCATTTCTCCTCTCTCTTGTGCTTTATCGTTTTGGTTTGGTTAAGAGCCGATTTTGGGTTCGGTTGAAAGGAGTTAATCTTTTGTTAATCATTGCGTTCTAGGGCCTTTGGATTTTGGAAGCAAGCAAGAGGAGTCTTCTTTCTCTGTTAATCGTTGGTAAGTGGTGGCAAGAGTTGATGTTATCAAGTCTATTCTCTTAGTTCTCGTTTAGTCAAGTTACAGGAGATTAATATTTCTTCTTAATAGGTGTGCCGTTTGCTTTAGGAGGAACCATTGTTGGTTCGGGTTTGGTAGAAAACCAAATCAAGTGTAAGGTAAGGGTTAAGCGTTAACCCTCTAGATTTATTTGGTTTTGGCCGGATGGTATAAGTGACTAATCTATGTTTGGCCGATCATAGGAGCAAGGTATTCGAGGGCCTTAGATCGGTTCGTTGAGTTTAAAGCTTGTGTTTGAACAGTGTGTAAATTAACACACTCGTATACTTAGTAATATGTTTAATAAACCTAATTGCCTTTGTAAGACCAAAACGGTCGATGATCGATATGATACCCGATGGGGTATGTACACGGATTCGGGTAAGTCCGTTTCATTACGAGATCTCAGAGTGATATATGATATCATAATTTATGGTGTATGTATTATGAGATGCCATATTAAGCATGTGAGTATGATTGCATGATTTGCACGATTTGCATTAGTATGATATGTTATTGGGTGATGTGAGAGGAGGGGGAATATGATATCCGTGTCTTTGGGACACCAAAGTGGTTTGGCACCTCCGGTGGTTTGGTACCACAGATTGATTATTGTGACTTTGGGTCACCAGAGGTTTGGCACCTCATAGCGCCTCGCCCTAGTGGCTTTCGCACCACGGTGGGTTGGCCCCACAGATGATAATACTGGGATTGACGCCGGTGATTTGGTATCACACGATGGGTTGGCCCCATCACGGAATCGTGACTTCGGTCACCGTGATTTGGTATCACATTCGTGTCTTTGGGACACCGCAGGTTTGGCACCTCATAGCGCCTCGCCCCGGTGGCTTTTTTGCATCACAGTGGGTTGGCCCCACAGATGATAATACGGGATTGATGCCAGTGATTTGGTATCACACGATGGGTTGGCCCCATCATTTGGATTCTTCGTGACTTTGGGTCACCAGTGGTTTGGCACCACACTTATGGATATCGTGACTTTGGGTCACCAGTGGTTTGGCACCACCAGTGGTTTGGTACCACACGGGGTAGAAAAAGGAGAATGGATGGCTAGGATTGGGTGCATTACTTGTATTGCTATGTACGGTGTGTGTTAGCTTGTTGCATTAATCGGGAGGGGATTTATGCACCGAGTCTCGCGACTCACCTTCTCCCTTATCATTTCAGTAACACTTAGATTGCGGACATGGAGCGGGGTGGACTCGAGGTGCTCATGCCATGAATAAATACGGATTTGCTCTGACTTTTAAACTTGGTACTTTAATTTTATTTATTTCCATTTGGGTTTAATTTGGATTGTAAAAGGCCTTTTAAACTTATGTTTTTGTTATTTACATGCTTAAATTGGATTTCTAATATGCCTTTACAAATTAATGGGTAAAACCTAATAAAACTTGGAAAGATAAGGTTGTCAAACTACAACACGATAGGTTTTAAACTTTACCATCGGGTATCACACGGTAATCTAAAATGAATGAAACTCAAACGTATTTCCAAACTCAGGATTTTTCCACACTAAGTTCATAATGTTTTAAGCAACTAAAGAAATTACTTGATTTTAAATTGGTATGAAATTGTTTTACTTATGGATTCAACCAAGTTTCAAAAATTTCGGGTTTGTAAAATGCGCCATCGGTTTTAAAACAATCATGCCCAAAGTTTTAACTATGGCAAGGAGTTTTCTCAAACGAACTATAATCGGTAACTTGTTCTCTTCAAACAATTTTCCTCCTGCGACAAACCAGATTCTGGTCGTGGTGTGTTGACCGGGTTTGGGGTGTTACAATTGTGGTATCGTGAGCCAAGTTCAAAGCTTCTACTGTGGCCCGAGGCCCAAAGTGTTTTAAATATGGGTTTTAAATGTTTTATTTTAAATGCATAGTTTGAAAGGCATGGCACCGAGTCTCCCGCACCAATCGCGCCTGTAAGTACCCCCTTACTATTGCTTGTGATTTTTTTGGATGAGATGTGATGACTAGCAATAGTAGGTTACCTTAGAAACTGAAACTGATAGGACTGTGTGGACTTGCGAAAACAAAACTTCTGTAATAAACAATATTCATAAGACTTTGCTTTTAAAAGACAGTGGAATAATTACTGATGCATAAAACTTCTAAATCAGATAAGTCGAGTTTTAGTCATGAGCGCACGAGGTGGACGTGGTCGTAATACACGTGGACGTGGTCGTGGTAGGATGACAGTTTCTGAACCCGTAGGATCTGGTCAGGGGTCAGAAAATGAGATACCGGTACCACCACCAGCTGGAGGTGGTGAGTTTCAGGATCAGACCGGGGATGACGCAGTGTCGCAGGCGATGCTGCGAGTTCTGGAAAGGGTAGCTGGAGTAGGTGGAGGCGCAGGAGTTCGGAAATCTGTGCCTGAGCGGCTTCGAGCAAACGGGGCTGAAGTATTCCGAGGTGTTTCTGGTGTTGCTCCCAGCACGGCTGAGTATTGGCTGGAGGCGACGGAGCGGATCATGGATGATCTGGACCTGACAGCTGAGGAGAAGCTGAAGGGCATAGTATCGCTTCTTCGAGATGAGTCATACCAGTGGTGGCTCACGGTTCGGGACAGTGTTGCAGTAGAGGATCTTACTTGGGATTATTTTTAGGTCGCTTATCGTAAAAGTACATTGGAGCTAGTTACGCGACGCTACGGCGAAAAGCATTTCTGAGGCTAGTTCAAGGGAGTAAGTCTGTGTCGGAGTATGAGGCAGAGTTCCTGAGGCTGAGTCGGTATGCTAGGGGCATTGTGGCCACTGAACACGAGAGGTGTGTTCGATTCGAGGATGGTCTGAGGGATGAATTAAGGTTGCTGATTGCTCCACAGCAGGAGCGTGAGTTTGTCGTCCTGGTTGAGAAGGCTAAGGTAGCCGAGGGGGTTAAAGAGTCTGTGAGGCAAAACTTGGATAGGAAATGGACATAAGAGGAGTTTTGGATCTTCTGGGTCGTCAGGTAATCCTCAAAAAAGGGCTAGACAGAGTGGGCCGAATCAGGCTGGTAGGTTTGTTGCTACTAATCAGGAACCGCCGCAGTGTAATCGTTGTGGGAAATCTCATTGGGGAGGATGCTGGACCGGTGGAAAAGGATGTTTCGAGTGTGGCTCCTTGGATCACCGCGTGAGGACCCGCCCGCGTAAGTTGGCTAGGATTCACCCGAGGGTCAGGGCCGTACTCAGTTCAGAATAATGGACCGCCACCGCAGAGGGGTCGTGGTAATGGTAGAGGAGGTAATGGTTCGACGGGCCACGGAGCACCGGCGAGAGGTGCGTAGTAGTCGAGGCCGCATACCCGGTTAGTGTATGCAATGAGGCGCCGAGGAGGGGCGACGCACCGGACGCCATAACCGTACACATTTTTATCTTTGGTTCTCCATATACCGCCGTGATTGATTTGGGTTCAACGATTCTTACGCTGCTAGTAGCATAGTTGAGACCATGGACTTAGATTCTCAAACTACTTCTAGGCGGATGACGCGAATTAGCCCTCTAGGTCATTCCGTAGTTGTAGATAAGTCAGATATAGAGATGTACCCCTAGAACTCCAAGGGGTAGTGTTTGTTGTCGATCCGATGGAACCGCCGCTTGGGGAGTTCGATTTGATCCTTGGAATGGACTGGTTGGTTAAGTACCAGGCGAGGTTGGATTGCGCGCTAAGCGCATGGTTCTAAAGACGCCTAAGGGTGATGAAGTGGTGATGATAGGTAATAGGAGAGATTACTTATCCAATGTGGTATCCGCTGTCAAAGTCGAGAAGATGGTCGAAAGGGTCGCGGCGTATGTGGTTCATGTGTATGCCTTGGAGGCTAAAGAGTCTCATTCAGAGAGAAGGTTCGGACGCTTAGGGAATTTGCTGATGTGTTTCCGAGGAGCTCCGGTTTGCCACCAGATCGGGAAGTTGAATTCGGTATAGACTTGTTACCCGGAACGGCAGACTGCGTGTCTATAGCACCAGTGCATCGAATGGCACCAAAGAAATTGGTGGAGCTAAAGGCTCAAATTCAGGAGCTCTTGGATAGGGGTTTATTCGACCAAGTGTTTCACCTTGGGAAGCGCCAAGACTCTTTGTCAAGAAGAAAGATGGTACGATGCGGATGTGTATAGACTACCGCCATTGAATAAGTCGACGATTAAAAACAAGTATCCGCTGCCACGGATAGATGACTTGTTTGATCACCGGTGGGTGCAAGTGGTATTCTCGAAGATCGATTTAAGGTCCGGTTATCATCAACTTAAGGTGAAGGAGGTTGATGTCCACAAGACGGTATTCGAACTCGGTATGGGCATTACGAGTTCCTAGTGATGCCATTTGGGTTGACCAACGCTACGGCAGCTGTTCATGGACTTAATGAATAGGGTATTTCAAAGAAGACTTGGATCAATTTGTGGTGGTGTTCATAGACGACATATTGGTTTATTCAAAGACGGAGGAGGAGCACGATATGCATTTTGCGCACGATTTTACAAGTGCTTGGAGAAGTAGCTTATATGCCAAATTCAGTAAGTGTGAATTTTGGCTTAGGGAGGTGGCTTTCTTAGGTCACGTGGTGTCAGCAGAAGGGATTAGAGTAGACCCTCGCAAGGTGGAAGCAGTGTTGGATTGGAAACCGCCTAGGTCGCAGTGGCGTAAACCAAGTTTTCTAGGTCTAGCAGGTACTATCGAAGGTTTGTGGAAGGGTTCTCCTTAATCGCAAGCAGCACCGCTGACTAAGTTACTAAGGAAAGGTGTTCCATTTGTATGGTCGGAGAAGCAACAAGAAAGTTTTGATAAGCTAAGGAAGATTCTCGGCGTAAGCTCCAGTTTGGTACAACCCGAGGCGGGAAGTTATTTACGGTTTCATCGTGACGCGTCCCATACTGGTCCGGGATGTGTGTTGATGCAGAAGGGAAGGTAGTAGCCTATGCATCCCGCCGCTTAAGACCGCATGAGGTTAACTACCCAACGCACGACTTGAGCCGGGAAGTCGTAGTCTTCGCTTTGAAAATATGGAGACATTATCCGTATGGGGAGAAGTCAATAGTCTACACGGATCACAAAAGTTTAAGGTATCTTTCGACTCGTATGATCTAAACTCGAGACATGGCGTCGATGGATTGAACTGCATAAAGGACTACGACTATTCAATTGAGTACCATCCGGTAAGGCTAACGTGGTGGCCGACGTGTTGAGCCGGAAGGTCGTGGACGCATTTAAGAGCGATGTTTGCTCGGTTGAGTCTATATGACGATGGAAGTCTTTTGGCGCGAGCTTCGAGTTAAGCCAACTCGGATTGGGGAGATTAAGGAAAAGCGCTTAGTGGACGAAGGGTTGAATGCGAAGAGGGTGCAAGTTCAGGATGGTGGTTTAGAAGGGTACAGTCTGTCTAGTGATGGAGTGCTATGTTTTCAAGGGCGAACTTGTATGCCAAAGGACGTAGAATTAAGGCGAAGAATTCTCCAAGATGCACATATCAGCCCATATGCTATGCATTCTGGAGGTAGCAAGATGTATAAGGATCTCAGAGAGCAGTTTTGGTGGCCAGGTCTCAAGAGGGAAGTGACAGAGTTTGTAGGGAAGTGTCTGACATGCCAGCAGGTCAAGGCTGAACATCAGTTGCCGTCAAGGTTGCTTCACCGATGAGGATTCCATGATGGAAGTGGGAAAGGATAACCATGGATTTCGTCGAGTGGATTACCGCCACGCCAAGCAAAAAGGATTCGGTTTGGGTAATTGTTGACCGATCGACTAAATCAGCTCACTTCATTCCGGTGAGGGTTGACTACTCACTTCAGAAGTTGGCGAAGCTGTATGTGTCAGAGATAGTGAGGCTGCACGGTGTGCCAGTGTCGATCATCTCGGATAAGGACCCCGATTTACGTCAAGGTTCGAAAGCATTGCATCAGGCTCTGGGTACGCGTTTGATTTCAAAGACGGCTTTTCACCCGCAAATCGACGGCAATCGGAAAGGGTTATTCAGATCTTAGAGGACATGCCGAGAGGTTGTGTTCGACTCCAGGGGTAGTTAGGAGGGAGTTTCGCCATTAGCTGAGTTCGCCTACAACAATAGTTACCAAGCAAGCATTAAGATGGCACCATACGAGGCGTTGTATGGTAGGAAGTGTAGCTCACCTACATGTTGGACGGAGTTGGGTGAACGCCAATTGTTGGGACCAGAGTTGGTTGTCGAGACCGAAGACAAGGTTGTTGATTCAGCTCGACAGCAGAAGCTTCGCACCGGCGTAAGTCTTATGCCGATCTTAAGCGGAGAGATATAGAATTTGCCCGTGTGGGGATCAAGTTTTTCCAAGGTCTCGCCATGGAAGAAAGTATTGAGGTTCGGAAGGAAAGGCAAGCTAAGTCCGAGGTTTATTGGTCCGTATAAGGTTCTGGGACGAGTGGGACCAGTAGCTTACCAGCTTGAGTTGCCAACAGAGCTAAGCTAGATTCACGACGTATTTCACGTTTCGATGCTTCGGCGTTATCGTTCAGATCCATCACATGTCGTGAAAGCAAAGAGAAGAGATCGAGGTAAATCCAGACTTGACCATGGAGGAAGAGCCCGCGTGCGATTCTAGATCGGACGAAAGTTCTGCGTGAGGAAGTTTGTGCCTTTGGTAAAAGTGCTATGGCGGAATCATGGCTTGGAAGAAGCTACGTGGGAACCCGAGGATATGATGAGACAGCAATACCCGCAACTCTTCTGATCAGGTAATTTCGAGGTCGAAATTATTTTAAGGGGGGTAGAACTGTAATATCCTGGGTTAGGGGCTATTTTGGTATGGCATTGTTTGCATGTTATTGGCTCGCTATGTTGTTGTTTTTGATGTTTTGAGGCTTAGTTGTAAGCTAGGTGTAAGCCCGAGAGGTAGGAAAATTTTGGCTTTTTAGGCTTAGGTGAGAGGAGTCAAGAAGTGGGGTTAATGAGTATTCTTTGGTGAATTTTAGCACAAGAAAGGAGTTGGTGGAGTGGCAAGCTAGGCGCCACTAAGAGCTTGGATTGGCGTCACTTGCAGGAGGGAGAGGTCCTGTGTTCAAGCTGCAGAATGCCTTTTTGCTTCCATTTTTGGCATGGAGGAGGAGAAGTTGTTGGCGCTCAAACTCTATCATAGACCAAGTCAACCCACTTGAATGGTGGGTGGAGAGTGAATTTAGGAGGGAGACTTGTTCAAAATGATTTGAATGGGTGGTTGTGAGTGTTTGGGGGAGTGATGGCCGAATATTGGAGAGATTTTTGGGGGGGAGTGGATGGCTTGGTAGTGTGGGAATGGGGGGTGCCGAAATTCACTTGGTATTTTGGGTGTTTTCGGTCAAAAATAATTTGTAAGCCAAATTCTCCTTTTGTCAAAAAGCTAGCCGAATTTTCTTCCAAAGTAAGTCTCTCATTTTACTTCTTGAAACCAGGAAGACCAAACTCCTATAGCTTTGTCGAAAGTTGCTTGTTTTCTTTGTGTATTCTTTGTTAGCCGAATGCTCTTGAGCCTTCAAACTTTAATCTCTGTTATTCACTTTGGCCGAACCCTCCCGCTTCTTTTACTTGTTGTTCATTTGTGTTGAGCCGAAACTAGCTTCTCTCTTTCTCTCATACTCTATTTTTCTTCTCTCAATACCCTCTTGCCGAAACTCTATTCCCATTCCACACTTTCTTTCTTTCTTTGTTTTTCTCTCACTCAAAGTCGAACATAGGTATGTTAAACACCTTGGCCGAATCCTCTTTTCTTTTGCTTAATGTGTTAGCCGAATTTCCCCTCTCTCCTAGTGGTGTTCATCTTGGCCGAATTCTAGAGGAGTGTTAATCTTGTTGGGGTTTGTTTTCAATCGATTGGAGTTAGGTAAGTGCTTGGCCGAATGGCCATTTCTCCTCTCTCTTGTGCTTTATCGTTTTGGTTTGGTTAAGAGCCGATTTTGGGTTTGGTTGAAAGGAGTTAATCTTTTGTTAATCATTGCGTTATAGGGCCTTTGGATTTTGGAAGCAAGCAAGAGGAGTCTTCTTTCTCTCGTTAATCGTTGGTAAGTGGTGGCAAGAGTTGATGTTATCAAGTCTATTCTCTTAGTTCTCGTTTAGTCAAGTTACAGGAGATTAATATTTCTTCTTAATAGGGTGTTCCGTTTGTTTTAGGAGGAACCATTGTTGGTTCTGGTTTGGTAGAAAACCAAATCAAGTGTAAGGTAAGGGTTAAGCGTTAACCCTCTTGATTTATTTGGTTTTGGCCGAATGGTATAAGTGACTAATCTATGTTTGGCCGATCATAGGAGCAAGGTATTCGAGGGCCTTAGATCGGTTCGTTGAGTTTAAAGCTTGTGTTTGAACAGTGTGTAAATTAACACATCGTATACTTAGTAATATGTTTAATAAACTCGATTGCCTTTGTAAGACCAAAACGGTATGATGACTCGATATGATACCCGATGGGGTATGTACACGGATTCGGGTAAGTCCGTTTCATTACGAGATCTCAGAGTGATATATGATATCATAATTTATGGTGTATGTATTATGAGATGCCATATTAAGCATGTGAGTATGATTGCATGATTTGCACGATTTGCATTAGTATGATATGTTATTGGGTGATGTGAGAGGAGGGGGAATATGATATCCGTGTCTTTGGGACACCAGAGGTTTGGCACCTCCAAGTGGTTTGGTACCATTGATTGATTATTGTGACTTTGGGTCACCGAGGTTTGGCACCTCATAGCGCCTCGTCCCAGCTGGCTTGCATCACAAAGTGGGTTGGCCCCACAGATGATAACGGGATTGACGCCGGTGATTTGGTATCACACGATGGGTTGGCCCCATCATTGGAATCGTGACTTTGGTCACCGTTATTTGGTATCACATTCGTGTCTTTGGGACACCAGAGGTTTGGCACCTCATAGCGCCTCGCCCCGGTTGGCTTCAGAACACGCTGGGTTGGCCCCACGATGATAACACGGGATTGACGCCAATGATTTGGTATCACACGATGGGTTGGCCCCATCATTTGGATTCTTCGTGACTTTGGGTCACCAAAGTGGTTTGGCACCACACTTATGGATATCGTGACTTTGGGTCACCAAAGAGTTTGGCACCACCGGTGGTTTGGTACCACACGGGGTAGAAAAAGGAGAATGGATGGCTAGGATTGGGTGCATTACTTGTATTGCTATTTACGGTGTGTGTTAGCTTGTTGCATTAATCGGGAGGGGGATTTATGCACTGAGTCTCGCGACTCACCCTCTCCCTTATCATTTCAGGTAACACTTAGATTGCGGACATGGAGCCGGGGTAGACTCGAGGTGCTCATGCCATGAATAAATACGGATTTGCTCTGACTTTTAAACTTGGTACTTTAATTTTATTTATTTCCATTTGGGTTTTATTTGGATTGTAAAAGGCCTTTTAAACTTATGTTTTTGTTATTTACATGCTTCAATTGGATTTCTAATATGCCTTTACAAATTAATGGGTAAAACCTAATAAAACTTGGAAAGATAAGGTTTTCAAACTACAACACGATAGGTTTTAAACTTTACCACCGGGTATCACGCGGTAATCTAAAATGAATGAAACTCAAACGTATTTCCAAACTCAGGATTTTTCCAAACTAAGTTCATAATGTTTTAAGCAACTAAAGAAATTACTTGGATTTTAAATTGGTATGAAATTGTTTTACTTATAGATTCAACCAAGTTTCAAAAATTTCGGGTTTGTAAAATGCGCCATCGGTTTTAAAACAATCATGCCCAAAGTTTTAACTATGGCAAGGAGTTTTCTCAAAACGAACTATAATCGGTAACTTGTTCTCTTCAAACAATTTTCCTCTGTGACAAACCAGATTCGGTCGTGGTGTGTTGACCGGGTTTGGGGTGTTACACCTGTTTCGAGGAAAAGTTCCCGATTGAATTTTGAAAGTTTTGGGACGTAAGTCTGAGGCCTCATAGGCCCATGTTATGTATGTTTTGATTAAGAAAGAAGAGTTTCTATTTTGGAACAAAATTGTACAGCCCGTAAGTAAATGTTTAAGTGAGTTCAAGCATGGTAATGTCTCGTATCCAGTCTTTGCCCTGGACTCGGGTATGGGGTGTTACATTATCATGAATTTTAATGGTTTTTAATTAAGGGTAAATAGGTAATTAGTATATTAAAGATAAAATAAATAAAACAAAACAAAAGAATTATTTTGTATCATCATTCTTAACCGATTATTAACTTGAGGAGAAGACATTTTAGGGCTTGAATTTTTGCAAGCTTGTTTTCTTTAATTAAGGTATGATTTTTGTCCCATTTTTAATGATTTCTATGTTTTTGAGATCGTTGCAGCTAGTACTAGCTAGCCCAGGGACTAATTTGCAAAATTGTTAAAGATTTTGAATGTTACCATTAATGAATATATGAGTATTTTGATGTTTAATGATATATTATGAATATTTGATGTTAATTAAACGAGTTTTGTAAAGTGATATTTAGTGAAAATGCAAAATAGGGATTAAATTGATAAATTTGTAAAGTTAGTGATTAAAATGTGAAATAAATGAAAATTATGGGTTGATAGGGGCATTATGGTAATTGGGCTGGCATAGGTCTATTGTGAATTTCATTAATTTGTAAATTTATGAAATAAGGACCAAATTGTAAAAATGTGAAAGTTTAGGGGAAAATGTGTAAAATAACCCTAATGTGTGTTTTGGATTGAACTGAATAAATAGAAGAATAAATAAGTTGATTTTGATTACTTATAGATCAAGAAAAGAGGAATTCGGACTTAGATCGGGCAAAAAGAAAAGTAATTGAATAGTCGGTCCGTTTCGTCATTTCCGTCCACGAGGTAAGTTCGTATATTTGAACTTAAATGTGTATTTATTCAATGGATGGATGGTATTGAGATTGTATTTATCCTATGGTTAAATGTGTAGAACTTAATTTAAATGTACGGCTTAAGTGGGCGAGTTGCTGAATAAGACCATAGCTGGGCTATGGAAAATCGAATAATAAGACCATAACCAGGTTATGGCATGTGAATATAAGACCACGGAAGGGCCTTGGCGATGTATGTGTAAGACCATAGTTGGACTATGGCCTCGAAAAATCAAAGTTTTTATATCGTAAACATTTATAAGCTCAAAGTTATTTGGTAAGAGAGTTGGTGGTAAATAGATATGTTTCGGTACAGGTATGTACTAAAAACTATTCTAGTAACGAGTTAGAAGAAGTTGAGGACTTATGAGTTACGATATGGTTAAACTTTATGTTAGTTGATCGCTGTGATTTGTCAAAGTTTTAAAATTTATAAAGAGAATGATCGAACCTTGAAACTAACTATGACAACGATTTGAGGCAAGCGCACCTATCGAACAGTAGTATAGTTAAGGCAAGATCGGATTGTCAAACCCACAGGAACTAAAAGTACTAATACTAACTTTCTTTTTATTATCTAGCCTAAAATAAAGGGACTTTTTGTTTAATCTAAATTACCTAACTACTAAGATAAAGACTCTAAGACAAAGAAGAATGAATTTGGGGAAATACTTGTGGGAAAAACCAATTGATTAAGACAATACCCGAGGGAAAATCCACCTAAACTTCACTTGTTATCTAAAACTGAACCAGGCGATTTATTCACTTGACTTGATCCGTAGGACTCCCTAAGTTATATTAATACCTCCGTCGAGGCTACTAACGTCTAACCCTAGGTTGATTAATTGAAATCTCTTTCTAATTAAAACCCCTAGAATTGCATTAACTAGATCTATGGACTCCCATATTAGGTTTCACCCTAATCCGGCAAAATCTCGTCACCCTATGTCTAGGCGTGCGATCAACTTCGCTTAATTATGCTAGATCTACTCTTAGGCATGGACTTTTGCTCCTCCACCTAAGCACATCAAACTTGAATCAATATCCCGGAAATATCAAAACAAGAATTAAGAACACATAATTAAGAACAAATCAAGTATTTATCATATAGTTCAGAAAATAATAACAAGATTCATCTTAGGTTTCATCCCCCTCAGGTATCTGAGGAGTTTAGTTCATAATAATAAAATAAAACATCTCAGAAGAAAAGATAAAACAAAACATAATAAAAACTCTAAAACCCCCTGAAAGAATTGAAGAGAGATCCTCCGTCTTGAGTATGACTCCGGCTTCTTGAGATGAATCAACTAGATTTCTTCGAGCAAATCCCACAAATCTGACCTCTTTGGCCTAGCTAGACGCCCCCGACAGAAGGCTTCTCTCGACCCCCCTTTTAGGTCATACTTAGGGTGTTTATATAGGCTTCAAAATGTGTTACTTCGCCTCTAAGTATCCTAATCCGAATAGAATTTCTCTTTGCCACGGCAAGGACACGCCCTTGGGACACGCCCGTGTGAATCGTGGCCAGGTCGTGTTCGAGTCCATTAATGAGGCACGACCGTGTGGTCTTGGGCCCAGGGCGTGTCGATTTCGTGATTTGGCCCATTTGGTCCGTTTTAAGCCTGTTTCTCGCTCTTTTCATTCTCCGGTGCTTTCCTGAGTATAAAACATGAAAACAAAGGATTAAGAGCACCAAATTACATAATTCAAGGCTTAAATCATCCAAAAGCATGCTAAATGTGGGCTTAAAATATATTACTATTGCGGTTTATCATTAGCTCATTGATTGATGCTTTAAATGTTAATTATGTTATCCATTTTGAAGTGTTAATGATTCTTGAGATTATTTCATATTTACATACAAACTTACTAAGCTTTATAGCTTACTTTGTTTAATTTTCGATGTTTTATAGTTCTACGAAGCTAGCTCAAATCCGGGGATCGTCAAGGACTTCATCGCACTATCGGATATCTATTTTGGTACTTTTGAAGTGTGTATATATGGTATATGGCATGTATAGGCTTGAGTCATTTTGGTATGTTTGATGAACATGTATTTAGGCCATTTGAGTTGGCTTGTGATGGTGAATTTGATGTTGTTTATAAATGTGCAAATGGTATTATTTGAGTTAGGTAATTGACCTGTAATGAGTGATTGAGGTTAAATGGATATTGCATGTTTGGAATGTTTAGTTAATTGAATGGTATATGTGAATTAGGTATAAAAATATATGGCAAATTGTAGTATATTTGTGATTTATATTGATGGTAAAGAATTGGTATGATTTGAACTTTGGTTGATGACTTTTTGCTACTTATTTGTGTCTTGAAATGGAACTATTTGAGCTTGTTTAGGTATGTGTAAAATGGGTGGCAAAATGGCTTGGTAAATAGCCTATTTTTGTCTACACGGGCAAAGACACAAGCGTGCGACTTGGCCGTGTGGCATAAGTCAGTATACCCTACAGGTTTGGCACGGCCTAGCACACGGCCTGGCACACGGGTGTGTGTGGCCACATCGAAGGGCACACGGGCTTGGCCGTGTGACCCAAGTCAGTAATCTCATTTGTTTAGACACAGGGTAGGACACGGGGTGGGACACGGCCATGTGATCCCTTTTCGAATGTTCACACGGCCTGTGACACGGGTGTGTCTTGTGGCCGTGTGAGACACACGGCCTGGCCACACGGGCGTGTGTCCCCTATTTTGAGAAAATTTTCAAAGTTTCATGAAAGTTTCTTAAGTTATCGGTTTAGTCCCGAACCACTCACAAACCGTGTTTAGGGCCTTGTAAGCTCATAATAGGGACAAATTGATTGAGATTGAATAATGAATGGTTGAATTGAGAAAATGTATGTTAAATAGATGTTTACATGTATTGTAAGTTTGGTAATGCTCCGTAACCCTATTCTGGCATTGAATACGGGTGAGGGGTGTTACAAAATGCATACTATGAGTTGTTCTTTGATATGATGTTGAATGGCAAACTTGGAATTTTGAGTGTGACTTTGATATATGAAATTAGTGGTAAGTTTTGGGAAGAATTTTGTTACAAGTTGGTTGATTTATGCCTGAATTATGCAATTGTATAATACATGTGAGTTGTTGTGATTGAGGTGCCTTTTTGGGCATATTGGTTGTATGAACATATACCATGTTGTTTTAGTTTGTTTATGTATGGTTTAGGTACACCTTGAATGCTTGGTTATATGTGAAAAAGAGTTGTAGGTGTGTACATGCTTTGGGTGAGAAAAATGGCTTGGAAATGGCCTATTTTTCATCCACACGACCAAAGAAACGAGCGTGTGTCTCAGCCGTGTGTCGACACGGCTGTGTGTCCCTTGTAGGTTTCAAAGGATTACAAGTCAGGCTTCTACACGGCCTAGCACATGGGCGTGTGGCTTGGCCGTTGGACCCAAGTCAGAGAGTTGCATGGACACGGACACGGGTTGGGACATGGCCATGTGTCCCTACTTTGAATGCCCACACGACCTGAGACACGGGCGTGTGTCTCAGCCGTGTGAGTCACATGGCTTGGCCACATGGCTGTGTAACCCCTGCAGTATGAAAATTTTTAACTTTTTCCTAAAAATTCTTTATGTTTCCGATTTAGTCCCGATTCGTTTCTAATGTGTTTTTAGGGCCTCGAGGGCTCGTATAAGAGACAATATGTATGTCATTGATTGGTTTTACTAAGAATGTTGTTGTGAATTAAATGTATTTAAATTTTTTATAGTTTTGAATCGTGAACCCTTGTAATGCTCCG
This sequence comes from Gossypium sturtianum, assembly GCA_025698515.1. Lineage (NCBI taxonomy): Eukaryota > Viridiplantae > Streptophyta > Magnoliopsida > Malvales > Malvaceae > Gossypium > Gossypium sturtianum. The sequence goes on from CM046955.1 coordinate 113,371,445, forward strand.
TAACCCTATTTCGGCGACGGATACAGGTTAAGAGCATTACAACTACGACTAACCTACGAGTTTCTGTGCATTAATGAATGAGATTTTCTTATTCTTGTGACTTTGTCACTTTTCTTTTTCAATTCATCTCACTCACAAATGTTTTTTTTCTTTTCAAGAACTTTTCCTACTCGTGTAGACTTTCTTTTGAATTTTTATTTTTGTTTTGCACTTTCAGGCTACCCTATAGTTCCCATATCACACCAATCTTTCCTATTTCACTATGTTTTTAAAAAAATTGTCGTGATGATTTACTTAACCCTCAATACGTATGGCCAGATGTCTATAATCATGCAGTGCAAGACCAAAGAAAAAGGGAAAATACAAATTAACATTTTCAGCCTTGGGTTTTATATGAAGGTTCATTAGAAAGTGTTAATAGGCTCAAAAATCGGTACTAAAGGTGAATAAAGTCATCTATTTGGCTCTGGGTATGGTCCAAACAATGCCTTAGGTCATCCCTTAAACATCTCAGTATGCATAAATTTAAACAATCAAACAAACTCAAACTCAACAATTTATCATTCATACTAGCATGTCATTCCTTTGTATGTTCTATATCATTAGGTATAGTCGATTGCTTAATGTCTATTTACAATGTAACATATAGAACTTAGTAGTCTAACAATCAAAAATTTAAAAGCACCTATCATCATGCCAAATTTATTTGTAAACGCAACCAACCTATATACTTGCTCCTAACCAATCACTTGTATTTCTACAAGCTGAAGCACACAAAAGATAAGAAAATCAAAGAAAAACGTAAAAATTTAAGACAAATTTTCTATGTTACCCCCACACTTTAGTTAACACATTGTCCTCAATGTGTAGACAATAAAAATATAACAAAATAAATTACATGATTGGTCGTGGTCGCTCCAATTGCTAATGGTGGGTGCTTCCTCCTTTGATCGTGTAAAGCTCGAACTGTTTGTGTCTCCTTTGTGTTGGGTTTCTACATAGAAAATTTTGAACAAACTACAAAACAACTAAAAGGTTTATATTCATTCCTAATCCTAAAAACAAATTTAAATCATCCTTAAAGATATTAATAAAATCATCAAAAGAAATATTCAATTCAACCATTAAAAAATAAAAATACCTAATAATAAGAAACACATTTAATTTTCCTAATTTCATATACTCCTAAAATATTAAAATCCTAGTATATCAACTCTAAATATTACTCATCATCTTCTTGAAATCCTATTTTTCTCCTTTCTTCTTTCTATTTTGTTTGCAAAAGTATAAATTACTTGAAATTGTCATCACTGAGTAATTTTCTTGGGGTATTCATGGTTTTATCCATCCGCTTGATAGGGACTCCTGCTTTTTTACATAATTTTGTGATCAAATGACGGAAAAATATTCCCTTTCCTAATTTACTGGCATAATCAACCATATTTTTGTATATCCAAGTACCAATACATATTTGCTTCTTTTAAAGAATCTCACATGTTATGATAGCTTGATTTGGACCAATCTCAAACATCTCTATTATAGGCCATATTCTCGAATAGAAAAAATTCATCCACATATTGGCTTTTGGTGTCATTAGCTCTTGATTGAATATTTCAGGTATTGTTGTTCTTGTCCGATATGTCCACATCTCTTTCCCTTATGTTAAAAATCTCAATATTTCCTTTGTATATATATTTTTGAATTCCTTTAGATCTGTTTTATAGGGATTGCCGCAATAATAGTATGGCGTGTCATAAAATTGACAAATACTCATCTCAATTACTGAAACATTAACCTATTTGATCTTCACAAAAGAACGCTTCTCGTAGAATGGTCTAGTTGCTTCCCTTTGTTTTAATGCTAGATAAAATTCTTGCACCATAGGGATTATTATAGGCTCTTTGGATGACAAAAAAAATTGTGTCCATTCTCTTTATGTTGCATTATCCCATATCCCTTTGCAATTCCTCATTAAGGGATCAAATCCCTGCTCTTGTATGAAGGTATACGGCTGAAGTTGTTGCAAGTATTTATCCATGTCACCTTCTTGGAACTCTACAGCTGGGCTTGAAGCGCTTATACTAAAACTCGCCATTGGATAATCTATTTTTGCTAAAATTCCCTGCACAATCTAGTACGTCTGCAAATTTATTTCTTTTTCTTTCTTTGTCGGTGATAAATAAGAGGATCAATGTGACCTATTTATAAATTGTAAGAAAAGAAAAAAGTATATAAGAGTTATAGTTTATTTCTACTAAACAAGAGGTTAAAGAATAAGAATCCTATAATTAAACTATAAAAACATCAGCAATTAATGTTAGTTCGAAAAATAGAGGTTCCATGATTTGAGTGTTTTTCGTTGTCGCAACATTCAAAAGTGGTGTCGCGACATGCAAACTAGATTCTTCTATAGTTTTTAAGATTGACACTTTGGCCGTCTTATTCATCATCACTCTTTTCGTTTGTTGATTACCTCTTGATTCCTTATAAATCCCATAGCGTTGTAGTGCAAGATTTGTTCATCAACTACTGTGTTGATTTTTCCTCCAAAATAATGTTATACTCTTTAGCCATTAACAAGAAAAAGTTGTCCCCCTTTTCTGATCAACTCTGTTGTTCCATGAGGAGTTACCTGTTGTATGGTATAAGGACCTGTCTATATTGATTTAAGATTGCCAAGGAAGACATCTATCACACCATTGTACAAATTCATAAATGTCTCTATTTATAGCTGGCTAATAAAATCCTGATTGTAGCACTTTTTGGGATCTCATTTTTCCACTGAAATGCCCTTCGCATGGGGATATATGGCATCCTTGTAAAATGTCATATATCTCTTCCTCCACTACACACCTCTAGATCAATTGATCTGTACATTGTCGAAACACTTATGGTTCCTCTCAAATGTAATTTTTTGATTCGTGGGCTATCCTCTTTTTCTATTGCCAGGATGCCTGTGCGGGAAAGACCCCTCTCACAATATAATTGACATAATCTAAATACCTTAGTGTTATATGCTTTCCAGATCTGGTCTGATGGATGTCTACTCTAAATAATTGCTCATCTGCAAAAGTCTCTTTAATTTCTTCAATATTCTCTGCTTTTAAATTATTCTCGATTCTGGATAAATGATTTGTAATTTGATTATTAGTCTCCTTCCTATCCATTATCCATAAATCGAATTCCTGAAGCAGTAAAACCCATCTCATTAGTCTGGCTTTTGTCTCTTTTTTCTTCATAACATATTTTAACGCAGAATGGTCAGTATACACATATACTCTGTTTGCCATCAAGTAGGGTTGAAATTTTTCACAAGCGAACACTACTGCTAGCATCTCTTTTTCAGTTGAAGTGTAGTTGCATTGTGTCGGATTTAGCATTTTGCTAGCATAGTGAATAGCCCCGAAGATGTTATTCCGCTTTTGTCTTTAGAATGCACCTGCTGCATAATTACTAGCATCACACATAATCACTAGCATCACACATATCAGTTTTGGAAGAAGTTACATGAGGCTCTTTGTCTATTTCTTTCTCTGTTATTTTTAAATCATGGCTGCAAATTGTTTGTTGGTCTCCACTTTAATGATTATGACTTAATTTTGTTATGCTATAATTTATGGATCCTTAGCATAAAACTATCGATGCTTTGCTAATAATGTTTTTTGCAATTGGTTGTTTATTCTTCCGAGTGGTTTTCACATTTACCACTTGCTAAAGCGTACCTTATATTAGTAAGTAATTGAGTTAATTATTACATTTGAGAATATGGTAATTAATAGACATACAACTCGAAAGCTGCATGTTTAATTCTTCAAGTAATTAAATTTGTAATAGTATAGAAATACAATGTTACCTTACATAATCCTTAGGAACGATGTCTGAAAATGTGATCTTGCGGTTTACTTGGCATAGACATATCTTAAGATGATTAAAATATCCAATGTAGTGACTTCGAGAGAAGCCTACAGCTAGTGGATTCCAGATTAGTAAACCACCATATTACTGCAACATTCAACAACTTGCTCACGATATTTGCATGATAAGAGGAAAGAAATGTTCTAGCCTTTCATGTCATTATTATTGAAATTTGTGTCACTGTTTTCACTGCTATTACAATTTTATGTTATTGTTTAAATTTGTTCCGCATACTTAGTTAGATTTAATTTTAATACTTAGTAAGTCAATTTTTCTATCATATTTATGTTACTTACCATTTTGACATTATTTAATTTTTCAATTAATTGAATTAACTTCAGCCCTTGTGGAGACGATACTCTATACTTACTACTTTATTATTTGTTAATGACTGTGTACACTTGCACATATTTGTTAAATCTGCAAGACATTTACCCATGTCTTGGGCTATGAATTCCATTGTTGTAAATGACGCTACATACTGAAAAAGTCGTACAACCAACGCACCAGGTTTTGGTTCCTTATTTATTCTAACTCAGGCTTTTACTTACATCAAAGTGTACAAGTCACACATACATAGTCTATCATCCACATAGGATTTAAGTATGTCACAAGTGAATAAATCCATAAACGAATTTAGGATCTATTCTTTATGTCTCTATCTTTTGGAAGTCATTTGTTCTGATGCCCAAAGAAAAACATCTCCCCAATTAGTCTTGATAGATGACATATTAGTCTTTCAATCGATTTTCTCATTTCTAATTAGACTAAGGGCATGTTTAGGTTTGTCTACTAATATAAGTTGTTTTTCTTTGTTACAATCTAACCACTTAATATCGTTTAGTATTAGTTTAAACATTAGACAACCAATGAGCAATATTTGCTTCTATTTTTCTTTGCATGCAAAAACCATATGAGGAAAATTATACAAAGTATATTAATGTAATCAATGAATTTGTTTTGTTAATCAATCTATTTGAAAATATTACAAGTGTACATTGACAAAAATACTACACTTAGGGCACCATATCAAACAAGAGGAATGATGCTCTCGAGGTTATGGTGTCAGCCTTGAAGGAACAAATTGAGGAGCTGAAGGAGGAGCTCAATATCTACAAAGCTACTATGGGAAATGGGGTGTTGGCTGCGACACCCAAGCCGAAAGTAGATGTCCTGAAACCAAAAGAGTTTAATAAGACAAGGTCTATAAACAATGTGGATAACTTCTTTTGGGGAATGGAGTAAAACTTCCATGCCAAAAGCATCATGGACGATGCTACCAAGGTAAATACTGCAACCATGTATTTTACTAATGTCACTTTGTTATGGTGGCGTAATAAGTCCCAAGATGAGAGACAAAATGGTAATGGTATTGGAACTTAGGAGGAGTTCTAGAGTGAATTCAAGGGGCAGTTTTACCTGGAGTATGCTGAGGATGAGGCTCAGGCTAAGTTGCGTTGGCTTATATAACAACACACAGTGAGGGAGTATGCGAAGGAGTTCAATGAGTTGATGCACCAAATTTTTTATTTGGGTGAGAATGAGCATTTTTCTCCTTTATGGATAGGTAGCCATCGCAAAAAGAAATAGTTGCAATACCAATGAGTTAAGGAACATTCCAAAGTAATGAATGTAGTGGAGTCCTTAATCAACCTTCTTCCAAGGAAATACAAGTTTGAGTCTTCCATGCCCAAAGTGTTAGAGTATGACCTAAGACCAATCATGAGATGATTGTAAATACATAATTGTTTTACCTTGTTTGTTAATATAAGGCATTACCATTGTTATTTTAGTTTCTTTTTCTGTGTTTACAAATAAACTTGTTATAATAAAGTCATGAAGATGATATGATTATTCTTAAAAGGTCCTTAGTCAAGTATTAATGTGGGTTTGGACAACAATAATGCACTGAGACTAATTGTAGTTGATTGATGACAAAGTGTTGTCATTGACATAGGGATGTCAAAACCAATACATGAGTATGTGTTAGAGAACAACATATTAGACTGACCCACCATGAGGATGCTTCTTGGATTATTATGTAATAGTTACAAACATTACTTAGTGATAACTATGTATATGATCCTCAAACTTGAGATCATCATTGTACCAACATCGTGAGTTGTATATTTTGATACAGTTAAATTTTTACCGTAACAGGTTGTATTATAAAGACTAATGTTGTATATACCATAATCCATGTAGTGGGATATGATTAATCAAGATAGGATTTATCCCTCCTACATAATGGGAGTAATATCTTGGGCTACTTGATGAAGTAAGACTAGAAATGCATGGCCATGCTCAAATAAGTTGATATGTGATATCACACTTATTTGTTTAACATAGTCCACTAAGAAAATAAAGAAATATGATATTGGACTTTACTAGTGTGACTATGCCATGACTTGTGTCCAACCTAGATATAAAGGATAAAGGGATATGATACATGAAAAGGTTATCAAAGGAAACTTATTTCGAGTCACGAACTTGTAACTTGGGTAGCAATGATACATTGCTAGATGCCAATCATTGCTTGTAACATTAGAAATATTTTAGTATTACAACCAATGTTATAATAACCTACAGGGTGACGCCCTATGATTAAACCGAACAGACTTCACGCTAATAGAATAGGTGTATACCCTCTTACATACAACTATGGCAAATTCTTAACATTGGCAGATACGTATCACCTGGCAAATAGCATCGCTTGTCGGACAGTATTACTTGGCAGATACAATTCGCAACTTATTTCCAAAGTTAATATATATGGAAGTTAGTATTCTTTAGGAAAGAACATAATTTCAATATATTCCGTAATTTTCTTTAAAAAGTAAAAGGGGAATTATTCCATTTTTAATATACATTATATTAATAAAAGGAATACAATCCTGGTGTAACACCCCAAACCTGGCCCAAACACCACGACCAGATCTGGAATGTCACATGAAGAGATTTTTACAAACTTTGTGACCGTTTGAAATAAAAAGCTAAAATTTCGTTTTCTGTAAACTTCAAGATCAGTAGTTCGTCTGTAAACTTAGTGTTCTTTTTACCAAAATTTGTGTTAAGTTAGTTTAAGATTTGTTACTTAGTTCCGGATATGAAAACGTTGGTTAAGTTGTGAGAAAACTTTTACTTAAATTTTGTAAAGAAAACATTTTACCAATTAATGCATAAACTAAAGAAATTGAAGTTCAAACAGGAAATAACCCAAATAGTTAATGGCCTTATTGCAGCATAAAATCCCTAATATAACGAAAATTTAAAGGTAATAAGTTTAGTTTAAAGAAAAACGTGCATGGCCACCTCGAAGTCTGCTCCAGCCCAATTCCAAGAACTAAGAGTCACCTGCAAGAGTAAACAGAAGGAGTGAGTCACGAAGACTCAGTGTACAATTAGACCACATAAACCACAAGTGGGCCTAAGCCCAATATCTCAATCGGCCCAAGCCCTATCCATGTAGCATATCAAAATAGTCAATATGATAACCCAACCCATCCTAAAATTCCATCCTCTACACTCTGCTCCGTATATCCATCCTCAACACTCCTGTGGGGATTTCTACAATCAACCCTCCATCCTCTACACTCCTCTTTGGCAGTCATGCTGACAGTCATGCTGCTCAAAGTCGATATAATGTGGTCTAGCCACCGATAAAAATGTGACCAAGTCACCGATATACAATGAGGCACCGAGCCATCAAAATAGTGTGACAGAGTCACCGATATACACTTCCCCTTCATATCATAATCATTTCCCAAATCCCATGCACATGCAAAACGTAGTATAATGAACATGTCATATAATATCATACAGTTATTATTTAGAGCACATGCACAATCATGCTAACAACAATATTTATCAGGCTTAATCGAAGAACAACTAACCTGGTGTTACGATTTCACCCTTCATGGGTAACTCAATAGCCATTACCGAGTTTTCAGCTTTCAAACAGTTCACATAAATATTTTTACACAAATAGGAAAAAGTGTGGTAATTACACACCTGTATACGAGGAGAACTAAACTCTCAATATTTTCGACACTCTCAGCAAAGGGAACAACTGCAATCTGTCTATTCAGATCCGAAGCCGGCCCACAACCCGGTGGAAAATCCCGAATAGCTGACACTGCACGCCGTTTAAACTTAGGGGTAGGGACTACGAGTCCACCCCCTCCTTTACTTGACTGGCATTCAAGTCCATGAAAGAACCTTGATCAATAAGATACTATAATGAAAACAATGATTGTTTAACAACAACGTTGGGTTAAGGCAACGAACAACGAAGAGAAAGTCTGATCGAATAAACTAGAGAGGGATCCCTTACCTTTGTTACTAACGCGAATCCACACGACTGCTTGAACAGGAACCTTCAGCAACCAAGAACTATTAGCACCTCTCTATTAGATATTCGACCACTTAAGCTAAGAGAAACCAAATGATGCCCAAAGATTCGGCACAAGTCACCAAAAGTCAAGAAGGTTCGGTTCAAGGATGATATCTCTAGGAGAAGAAAAGAAAAGAGAAAAAATTAGTCAGAGGTTCGGCTCACAAGAGATAAATGATACGGGTTTGTTTATCACAAGAGAATTTCGGCTCAATAGTAAAGTAAGAGAGTGACGAAAAGAAAAGAAGAAACAGGAGGAGAAAGATTTGGCTAAGGTATTAGGGTGTCAAAGAAAATGGATGAATGTAGGAGATGATTCGGTCAAGAGAAGGAAGGAATGAAAAACAAATGGAATGAAAAGAAAGTAGACTTAATTGGCACAAAAGAAACGATGTGAAAAGAAGAAGAATCAGCTAGGAAATTCATCAATGCCCACAAGTGAAAGAGAACGAAACAGGAAGAGATGGAGGAATGCAACAACAAGTACCTATTTGGAAGAATTTCGACACCTCACCCTAGTTGACCGAAAATGCAAAACAAACGTAATTTGCCTATCAACCAAAAAGAAGATTCGGCCCCCAGCAAAAAAGCTTAAACTACACACACACAACCTTCCCCACCTTTCCTCAATTCGGCCACCACTCTCCCCCTCTCCAAATCCCACAATTTTCTCCACCCTTTACTCTCCATCCCACATTTGAAATCTCCCAACCACCTTGACCCATTCAAACCTCCTACATCTTCTCTTGTCCACTCTTTCAAAACATTTGAACCATTCAACTCCCACTCTTCAACGTCCAAGCCGAATCAACCACCTCTCCATCCCAAAGCCAAAATAAACTCCAAAAAAGACAACCATGAGACTCGAACCTGCTCCCACCTCCTCCAAGCTCCCCTTGAGGCGTCATCCCCCTTGCTTCCTAGGCATCACCTTGCCACTTTACCACACTCCATCTTGCGTTACCGATCACACACAATTACATATAAGACCTACTCCCACAAGCTTTCCTCTAAAGCCCCCTAAAACAAAAATTTAACCAAGGCTCCAGCTTGAACCCGGGCCTTCCTAAGGCCTCGAAACACATCCAAATAGTAAGTGAAACAAGCCAAACACACAGAAACATGAAATGCAGAACCCCCCTAACTTGGGAAGTTACAGTTCTACCCCCATAAGGAAATTTTGGCCTCGAAATTTACCTGGTCAAAAGAGATAAGGGTATTGCTGTCGCACTGCATCCTCAGGTTCCCACGTAGCTTCTTCTGTACCATGATTTCGCCACAAGACTTTGACCAAAGGAACTGATTTCCTCCTCAGGACCCTTACATCTCGCTCTAAGATCTGCACCGGTTCTTCTTCGAAAGACAGGTCTGGTCTTACCTCAATCTCCTCCACTGGCACAATGTGAGATGGATCCGAACGATAACTCCTCAACATCGAGACATGGAACAGATCATGTATCTATTTCAACTCTGAAGGTAACTCAAGCTGATATGCCACTAGTCCCACACGTTTCAATACCCGATAAGGCCCAATGAACCTGGGACTGAACTTACCCTTCCGTCCAAACCTCATTACCTTCTTCCATGGTGAGACTTTCAAGAAAACCCGATCACCCACTACAAATACTATTTCCTTACGCTTCAGATTTGCATATGACTTCTGCCTGTCGGATGCTTCCTTCAACCGAGCCCGAATCAGTTTAACCTTTTCCTCTGTTTTTGAAATCAAATCTGGACCCAACAACTATCACTCACCTAACTCTGTCCAGCAGGTAGGGGTTCGACATTTTCGACCATACAGCGCTTCGTAGGGTGCCATCTGAATGCTGGATTGGTAACTATTATTATAAGTGAATTCTGCCAACGGTAAGAAATCCTCCCAACTACCCCTGAAATCGATAACGCAGCCTCTCAACATGTCTTCCAAGATCTGAATTACTCTTTCAGACTGACCATCAGTCTGTGGATGAAATGCCTTGCTAAAATCTAATCTTGTGCCTAATGCCTGATGCAACGCTTTCCAAAATCGCGACGTGAACCTAGGGTCTCTATCTGATATGATAGACACTGGTACCCCATGCAACCTCACAATCTCTGCAACATACAGCTTAGCTAACTTCTGCAATGAATAGTCGACACGAACAGGTATGAAATGAGCTGACTTCGTCAACCGATGTACAATTACCCATACCGAATCTTTCTTAGTAGGCGTAAGAGGTAGCCCACTAACAAAGTCCAACGTTATCCTCTCCAACTTCAACTATGGAATCTTCACCGGCTGTAATAACCCCGAAGGCAACTGATGTTCTGCTTTTACCTACAGACACGTCAAACATTTACCCACAAACTCAGTAATTTCTCGCTTCAACCCAGGCCACCAAAACTGTTCACGTAAATCTCGATACATCTTACTCCCACCAGGATGCATAGCGTAAGGGCTACTATGCGCCTCCTGAAGAATCATCTGTCTCAACTCAACATCCTTCGGCATGCAAACCCTCTCACGGAAACACAATACCCCTTCGTTGTTCAAACTATAGTCCTCTACCCCACCATCCTAAATTTGCAAAAGTCGAGCCTTTAACACCTCATCCGATAACTGCTTCTCCTTAATTTGGCTTACCCACGTCGGCTTTACTTGAAGTTCAGCTAATAAACTTCTATCATCGTACAAGCTGAGGTGAGCAAACATTGCCCGTAAATCTGATACCACTTTTCGACTTAACGCATCTGCCACCACGTTAGCTTTTCCCGGATTATACTCGATCGAGCAGTCATAATCCTTTAATAGTTCAATCCACCTCAGCTGCCTTAAATTTAACTCCTTCTGAGTGAGGAGATATCTCTAACTCTTGTGGTTAGTGTAGATAATGGACTTCTCCCCATACAGGTAGTGTCTCCAAATCTTCAGAGCGAACACTACCGCATTCAACTCCAGATCATGCGTGGGATAATTCATCTCATGCTGTCTTAACTGCCGAGATGCATACGCAACTACCTTTCCATCTTGCATTAACACACACCCTAACCCCGTGTGTGAAGTGTCACAATAGACAACGAACTCTTTCCCAGCCTCGGGCTGAATCAAAACCGGAGCCTCCGTCAAGATCTTTTTCAGCTTCTCAAAGCTTTCCTGCTGCTTATCAGCCCAAACAAAAGGTACCCCTTTTCGCAACAACTAAGTTAAGGGTGCCGCAATCAAAGAGAATCCCTCAACAAACCTTCTATAATACCCAGCTAGACCCAAGAAACTTCGAAACTCTACTACTGACTTCGGCGTCTTCCAATCCAGAACAGCTTTGATTTTTCGGGGATCCACCCTAATTCCTTCTGCAGAAACCACATGCCCAAAGAAAGTTACTTCCTTCAGCTAAAACTCACACTTGCTGAATTTGGCATACAGTTGCTTCACTCTCAATACTTGCAGAACAACTCAAAGATGTGCATCATGCTCCTCTTCCATTTTTGAGTAAACCAGAATATCGTCTATGAAGACCACAACAAATCAGTCTAAATAGGGTTGGAAAACTTGATTCATCATATCCATAAATGCAGTTGCTGCATTCGTCAATCCAAACGGCATCACCAAAAACTCATAGTGTCCATAACGAGTTCGAAACGCCGTCTTATATATGTCCACCTCCTTGACTTTAAGCTGATGGTAACCTGACCTCAGATCTATCTTCGAGAAGACTGAATCCCCTTTTAGCTGATCGAACAAATCGTCAATCCTTGGTAGCGGGTTGATAAACTGAAATAGTAACACATTTTAGGCCCACATTTAGTAAGCTTTTGGATGAATTATCCCTTGATTTATGTAAAAAGGTGCTCTTAATCCTTTCTTTTCATGTCTTATACTCAGGAAAGCACCCAAGGATAAAAAGAACGAGAAACAGGCTTAAAACGGATAAATGGGCCAAAGCATGAAATCGACACGGCCTGGACCAAAGATCACACGGCCGTGCCTCCTTAAAAGATCTCGAACAAGGCCTGGACCACGATTTAGACGGCCGTGCCTCATCAATGAAGTCCACACGGCCTGACCACGATTCACACGAGCGTGTGCCATGGCCGTGTCCCTGTCACTGGAAAGAGCTCTTTCACTCAGATTTGGATGCTTGGAGGCAAAGAAACACACTCCAAAGTCTAATTAAACCCCCAATTAGGAATTACACTCAAATTAGGATACTTGGAGGCCAAGTAACACATCTCAAAGCCTATATAAACACCCTAGGGGGCAACTTAATCGAGGAGTTCGACAGAAACCCTCTGTCGAGGGGAGCCCAAAGCCATCGTCTAGGGGTGTCGTGCTAGGCCAGAGAAGGCAGATTTGTGGGGATTCACTCAGGGATAGCTAGTTGATCCATCTCAAAAAGCCAGAATTCTACTCAAGACGGAGGATCTCTCCTTCAATTCCTTCAGGGGGTTTTAGGGATTTCTTATGTTTTGTTTTATCTTTTCTCTTGAGATGTTTTCCTTTATTGTTATGAACTAAACCCTTCGGATACAGAAGGGATGAAACCTATGCTTTGAATCTTGTTATTGTTTTCTCAATTATATGATAAATACTTAGTTTGTTCTTAATTATGTCACTTAATCCAAATTTAATGTGCTTAGGTGGAGGAGGAATAGACCCTCGCCAAGAGTAGATCCAACATAATTAAGCGGAGTTGATCGCACGCCTAGAGATAGGGTAACGAGATTTTTGCCGGATTAGGGTGAAACCTAATATGGGAATCCATAGATCGATCTCATCGCTATTCTAGGGGTTATTATAAGAGAATGAGAGTTCCACTAATTAACCTAGGTTAGACGTTATTCGCCTCGAGAGAGGGTTTAATATACGTTAGGAGTCTCACGGATCAAATTAAGTAAATAAATCATATGGTTCAAAGATAGATAACAAGTGAAGTCTAGGTGGATTCTTCCTAGGGTATCGTCTAAATCAACCGAGTTTTCCCCAAGTTATTTTCCAAATTCATTCTTCTTTGTCTTAGAGTCTTTAGTTTAGTAGTTAATTAATTTAGATTAATAAACAAATTCACTTATTTTAGGCTAAATAATAAAAAGAAAGTTAGTATTAGTAGTTTTAGTTCCTTTGGGTTCGACAATCCGATCTTGCCTAAACTATACTACTGTTCGATAGGTGCACTTGCCTTTAATCATTGTCAGAGTTAGTTTTCAGGTTCGATCATTCTTTTATAAATTTTAAAACTCTGATTTACAGCGATCAAGTTTTTGGCACCGTTGCCGGGGAACTAAAATATTAAGAAAGCTCTATTTTTATTACTTTAGCCTTTTTTTCATTTTCTGCAATTTATTTATTATTATTTTTATTACTTTGCTAAATTTTCTTTTATTTGATTTTGACAGATAGAGGAGATGGCACTGAATAACTATCAGTGGCAAGTTACGAGGACAAAGCCAACAAAAGCAGTCGATATCTATGACCTCGACCCAAAGCAACCAGGCTATCAAACTAGTTAGAGATGTTACATAAAAATTTAATGGTTTATACGGTTCCCTCGCAGTACATCCAGCTATGCAAATGTGAAATGTTTGAGGCGTGGCGAATCCCGAGTACCCACCCTACAGACATGGCATGGAAAGCTAACAAGTCCACTATATGAGTAACTATTCTAAACCTCAAAATAATTTTTATAGTGACACTTATAATGCAAAGTTGGAGGTACCATCCTAATTTCTCGTGGGATGATCAAAGTAGCCAAAGACAGAACTTCCTTTAAATTTTCAACAACCACCCTACCAACGGGAAGAGGAGTCGAACTGGAAGAGATGTCGACAAAATTCATGGCAACTACCGAGATAACCGTCTCCAAGACGCCGCTGAAACCACCCTTGAGACCCAACAAGCATCGATCAAGGGATCGAGAGCCAAGTTAGGGAAGTCACCGAGTCGGCTTGGGAACTTACTAAGTCGGTTATACAACTTGATAAGTCGATCTCGTAACTACCACAAGAAAGCTTGCCACGCACATCTGAAACTAACCCGAGTGAGCAAAATCAAGCCATTTACGATAGTGAAGGGTTAGACGAACCAAACCCAAGGGAAGAACATGTGGTAAGCGAATGTAAGGTTGAAGTGTGCCATGATATACCAAAACCGGTAATTATAGCATACCAACCTCGTGTGCCATATCCCGATGGAACAAAGAAAGACCACACAGAGGAAGAAGTCGGTGAACTCACACTTCGTGTAGACGATGAAACAATCACTCTTCAAGCTCTTGACTCAGCTAGGACATCGAGTAATAAAGGTACGAACGTTAATTTTATTGATAACCATTTGGTTCAACCTTCTTTACAGGAAGCATCACGAAATCACTTAGCTCAGCTAGATCTTAGACCTCGTGCCCATAAAGAAATAATTCATGAAGAATTAAGGCTTCAGGTCGATGAACTAGACGAGTGGAAAACACACTTTAAAGAGAAACTAGGAATACACGAAGTGAAACCGACAGCAACCCAGCATTTAGTGATATGAACAACAAATCACTTCAAAATAGGGGATCAGTATTGTTTAATAAGGAAGACCCTCGAATCGCCAATTCAGACCTCAAGACAAATGAAGAAATCACTTTTGAGGTACTTAATGTCTTCCTATACGGGCCAGTTGAGGTAAGCAACCCTAAATTCAGTATTTTTGAGGTAAACACTACTCGACTTAAATTTTATATCAAAAATCGAGTTGGTCGCATGAGGAAGGATTTTCACCTCCTCAAACCACCATGACCATACGAATGAAAGGTAAAGTCTAGCTTAAGACTATAAACGAGCGCTTCTCGGGAGGCAACCCGAGCACTAACCTCATTTAATTTTCATATTTTATTTTTACTTTCATATTCTTATTTTTTACTTTCAGCATCTAACTACAAACTAACCGAATAAGTGAAACACGATTCCCATACCACACGGCCCTGCACACGACCGTGGCCGTGGCCGTGTGGACACCACGGGTAAGCACATGGGCGTGGACTGTATCCCAATTTACTTTAATTTTTTTATTTTTATTTTTATTTTTATTTTTATTTTTATTTTTATTTTTATTTTTATTTTTCATTTTTCATTTTTATTTTCTTTATTATTTTCTTCTTATTTCTCATACCATTTAGATTTAGCTTAGGATACAATAAAATTAGGATGGCTGCTTCGAGGACTCAAACAGTTCGAGACGCTTCCCCACGTTCACCTCCAATCCTATCCGGTTTCTTTTCATTGACTTCATCCAAAATTCAGGAAGTTTCACTTCTCTACCTATCTTATGATTTTATGATTATTTTGCTATTATCTATCTTTGTACATTGAGGGTAATGTACATCTTAAGTGTGGGGGGTTAACTATAGTATTATTTGAAAATCCTTGAATTATGCCTTATCCTAAAGTAAGTTTCTCATATTATTATTAGAATAAAATTTCCCTTGAATTATGATTTTTATTGATATGTTTTAGATTAAGTCATTGATAATTGTGCATTGATAATTAAATTTTAAGATACTAGAGAATCAAGCATGATAAGTCTATTTTTCAAAATTAAAATTTTCTAGGTTGTTGAACTAAATCAATATTATCTTGAAGTTTGAAATTTACGAGGTGGATGTCAAAAATACCCATAATTTTTGTGAGATTTTGAGCCTTATAGAGCATATATTCTTTTTCTTGCTCACTCTATTGATTATGAGTGTGTCAACATTGATTTGTTATTCTAGAACTTGCCTCGTTTATGCATATCGAGACCACACCTATGATTTGATACACAGAGATGATTAAGGCATTTAGGTTTTAACCCACTAACTCCATTAAAAAGCCTACCTTCACAATTAACCCCTAGTGAACCCCTTTTAATCCTAACAACCCTATTTATTGACTCACCCACTAATATTAACCCAAAACCATTTCTAATTGTTATCACCATTCTTTCTAACTACCCCTATATCGAGATTTGATCTGATTAGTTGCCTAATTATGAATTCTAGAAATTTATCCTTTATTATGTATTTAGTTTGTTCTTAAAAAAAATAAGGAAACAAAACAAAAAAAGTATATTCATTATTATTTTTTATTAGTTATGTGATTAAGCGAGCTTATACGTTTGAATTCCCAATATTGAAGAAGAAGCTCGTATTATTAGTTTCAAAGTTTCAATTCATGTAATTATTTATTTATCAGTTCATTTTTCTAGTTAAGTAATTTGTCAATTCAGTCTCGATTCTAACCTTTTAATTCAGCCTCTATCCACACCTTAACCCTAGCCCTGTTACAACCCTGCCAAAGACCTCTTGATTTGTGCATTATCTCATATTATAGTGGTGGAGACTTGATTTTCAGGCAAGCCTATGGGATTAACTTTTCATGTTCGACTTTTGAGTGCCTAAATTTTGAACCTTAAACACTTTGAGTGATTTGAGTGGATATTTTGTGAGGATGTCAATCCTTGTCGATTTCGAATTAAAGGTAATTATTTAGATAAGGGGAGACGCCTATATTTTCGAGCTACAAAATCTATGACTTAGACTGTTTGAATTTTTAGAACTCTTTAAGTTGAATTATCCATGTATAAATTATCTATGAATTATGACAAAACATTGTTGATAGGAATTATGAATTATAGAAAGTTCATTTTAATTGTAAGTTGAGAATTTTGCTTGAGGACAAGCAAAAGCTTAAGTGTGGGGGTATTTGATAAACCGAAATAGTAACACTTTTTAGGCCCACATTTAGTATGATTTTGGATGAATTATCCCTTGATTTATGTAAAAAGGTGCTCTTAATCCTTTCTTTTCATGTCTTATACTCAGGAAAGCACCCAAGGATAAAAAGAACGAGAAACGGGCTTAAAACGGGACAAATGGGCCAAAGCATGAAATCGACACGGCCTGGACCAAAGATCACACGGCGTGCCTCCTTAAAAGATCTCGAACACAGCCTGGACCACGATTTACACGGCCGTGCCTCATCGACGAAGTCCACACGGCCCGACCACAATTCACACGGCGTGTGCCATGGCGCGTGTCCCCGCCATTGGAAAGAGCTCTTTCACTGGATTTGGATGCTTGGAGGCAAAGAAACACACTCCAAAGTCTAATTAAACCCCAATTAAGAATTGCACTCAAATTAGGATACTTGGAGTCCAAGTAACACATCTCAGAGCCTATATAAACACCCTAGGGGGAACTTAATCGAGGAGTTCGAAAGAAACCCTCTATCGAGGGGAGCCCAAAGCCATCGTCTAGGGGCGTCGTGCTAGGCCAGAGAAGGCAGATTTGTGGGGATTCACTCGGGGATAGCCAGTTGATCCATCTCAAGAAGCCGGAATTCTACTCAAGACGGAGGATCTCTCCTTCAATTCCTTCAGGGGGTTTTAGGGATTTCTTATGTTTTGTTTTATCTTTTCTCTTGAGATGTTTTCCTTTATTATTATGAACTAAACCCTTCAGATACCCGAAGGGGATGAAACCTATGAAGAATCTTGTTATTGTTTTCTGAATTATATAATAAATACTAAGTTTGTTCTTAATTATGTGAGCTTAATCCAAATTTAACGTGCTTAGGTGGAGGAGGAATAGACCCTTCCTAAGAGTAGATCCAACATAATTAAGCGGAGTTGATCGTACGCCTAGAGATAGGGTGACGAGATTTTACCGGATTAGGGTGAAACCTAATATGGGAATCCATAGATCGATCTACTTCTATTCTAGGGGGTTATTATAAGAGAATGAGAGTTCCACTAATTAACCTAGGGTTAGACGTTATTCGCCTCGAGAGAGGGTTTAATATACGTTAGGGAGTCTCACGGATCAAATTAAGTAAATAAATCATATGGTTCAAGGTTAGATAACAAGTGAAGTCTAGGTGGATTCTTCCTAGGGTATCGTCTAAATCAACTGAGTTTTTCCAAAGTTATTTTCCAAATTCATTCTTCTTTGTCTTAGAGTCTTTAGTTTAGTAGTTAATTAATTTAAATTAATAAACAACTTCACTTATTTAAGGATAAATAATAAAAAGAATGTTAGTATTAGTACTTTTAGTTCCTTTGGGTTTGACAATCCGGTCTTGCATAAACTATACTACTGTTCGATAGGTGCACTTGCCTTTAATCATTGTCAGAGTTAGTTTCTAGGTTCGATCATTCTTTTATAAATTTTAAAACTCTAATTTACAGCGATCATAGGTACTTGTTCTTAATCGTCAACTTATTCAACTGGCGGTAGTCAAAGCACATACGCATCGACCCGTCTTTTTTCTTCACGAATAGCACCGGCGCTCCCCACAAAGATACACTTGGTCGAATAAAACCACGATCCAACAGCTCTTGGATCTGAGCCTTAAGTTCTACCAGCTCCTTTGGCGCCATCCTATATGGGGCGATGGACACCGGAGCCGTACCAGGAAGTAGTTCAATTCCAAATTCTACCTCACGATCTGGAGGCAACCCCGGAAGCTCTTCAGGGAAAACATCCCTAAATTCTTTCACTATTCTCACTCCTTCTACAGTTACTTCCTTTACATACAAAGCATTGATAAAAGCTAGGAATACCTTGCACCCTTTTCGAACCATCTTAATAGCCCTTAATGCAGATACCACGCTAGACAAATAATCCCTTCTTGCTCCTATCACAACCACCTCTTTATCCTCTAGAGTTCTCAACACCATTCTCTTCGCCGCGTAATCCAAGTTAGCACGATGCTTAACCAGCCAATCCATGCCTAAGATAAGGTCAAACTCTCCGAATGGTAACTCCATCAAGTCTGCCGGGAAAACTACTCCTTGAATTTCTAAAGGCACGTCCCTAAACATCTTGTTCACTACTACGGATTGTCCTAAAGGACTAACCACGATCATCTCTCTAGCGTTAGCCTCGTGATTCTATACTTAAAGTCTCGGAAACAGTGCAGGCAACATAAGAATGGGTCGATCCAATATCAATCAAAGCAAGAAATAGCTTATCAGCTATAAGAAACGTACTGGTTATGACGTCCGGTGCGTCGCCATTCTCTCGCCGCCGTGCTGCACAGACTAAACCCGGCTGTCTTGCATCTGTATCCATGACACCCCTGCCCATTGCTCCACGACCCCGACCAAAACCATTCCCCCTCTGATCGGACCACGACCTCTCGGCATCTGCTGTCCACCTCTTCCCGACTGCACATAGCCCTGACCTATCGTCCGTGCCCTGGTCATTTTTTACGAACAATTCCTTATTAGATGATCCTTCGACCCACACTTGGAACATCCCCTATATCTCCCCCAGCACTCTCCTAAATGTGATTTCCCCCACCGAGCACATTATCGGAACTGTCCAACAGCAACTGGCATTGCACTTCGACCCAGCCCATCAACCCTAGGCCTCTTCTAAAAACCCCCAGCTGATCCCGTCGACCCATAACTCCTATTATTTTTACCTCTCTCCTTATACTTATTTTTCCACTCCGTCTGTTTTACCTCCTCGGCTATTTTAGCCTTTTCAACCAGGATAGCAAAATCCCTCTCGCGCTGCGGAGCTATCAACACTCTCAACTCATCTCACAGCCCATCTTCGAACTGTACGCAATGCTCATAATCAGTCGCAACTATTCCTCGAGCGTAACAACTCAACCGCAGGAATTTCGCCTCGTACTCAGTCACAGATTTACCCTCTTGTACCAAATTGAGAAATGCTTTCCTCTGAGCATCCACATAACTTGCCCCAACGTATTTCCTTTGAAATGCAATTTTGAAGAAACCCCAGTCAACGCGATCCGCTGGAGTACCCTCTCTTACTGTGAGCGACCATTGATATGCCTCGTCCCGAAGAAGAGACACCGCTCCTTTAAATTTCTTCTCTACCGTGCAGTCTAGATCATCCATAATCTGCTCGATTGCCTCCAGCCAATACTCAGCTACATTTGGAGCCACCCGAGAAATACCCCTAAACATTTCAGCTCCATTTGCTCGAAGCCTCTCCGGAATAGACTTCTGAGATACTGTCCCAGAGCTCGGCCCAGCAACTCGCTCCAAAACCCTCAACATCGCTTGAGACAGGGCATCATCTCCACCAGTTCTATCTTGAGACCGTCGCCACACGGTGATGCTTTGGCACTTCACCTTGAGGCTCATGCCTTGCTTCCGAAAACTCAGTCTCTATACCTCGGCCTCTACCACGGTCGTGTGCAACGCGTCCACGTCCTCTAGCACTCATGTCTAACGCTTCGTCTTAATCTGATTACAAATTTTTATGCATTAGTATTCCTTTTCATTATTTATTAACGAGTAATTTTATGAGAGTAGAGTTATAAGTAGTTTTCCGCAAAACACACGTATACCTAAAGGTTTCACTTTCTATAGTAGGGTTTCCTAATTCTAAATTTCATAGCACAATATATCCACTCCATGCAATTCACCTAACTCAATCAGAAAAACTTACCGTACGGATTTGGTGCCGGAGACTCGGGTGCCATACTTCCAGAAAACATGTACATATATATTCTTTCTAAACAACATTTAAACCAATTTGGAATACATTTTTGAACCCAAAAACCCATAGCCGAGTTTTGCAACCTGGCTCTGAAACCATAATTGTAACACCCAAACCTGGCCCAAACACCATGACCAGATCTGGAATGTCACATGAAGAGATTTTTACAAACTTTGTGATCGTTTGAAATAAAAAGCTAAAATTTCATTTTCTGTAAACTTCAAGATCAGTAGTTCGTTTGTAAACTCAATGTTCTTTTTACCAAAAGTTGTGTTAAGTTAGTTTAAGATTTGTTACTTAGTTCCGGATATGAAAACGTTGGTTAAGTTGTGAGAAAACTTTTACTTAAATTTTGTAAAGAAAACATTTTACCAATTAATGCATAAATTAAAGAAATTGAAGTTC
Organism: Gossypium sturtianum; assembly: GCA_025698515.1. NCBI lineage: Eukaryota > Viridiplantae > Streptophyta > Magnoliopsida > Malvales > Malvaceae > Gossypium > Gossypium sturtianum. Next base: position 113,392,631 of record CM046955.1, read on the forward strand.
AAACCAGAAATAACCCAAATAGTTAATGGCCTTATTACAGCATAAAATCCCTAATATAACGAAAATTTAAAGGTAGTAAGTTTAGTTTAAAGAAAAACGTGCATGGCCACCTCGAAGTCTGCTCTAGCCCAATTCCAAGAACTAAGAGCCACCTGCAAGAGTAAATAGAAGGAGTGAGTCACTAACACTCAGTGTGCAATTAGACCACATAAACCAGAAGTGGGCCTAAGCCCCTATATCTCAATCGGCCCAAGCCCAATCCATGTAGCATATCAAAATAGTCAATATAATAACCCAACACATCCTAAAATTCCATCCTCTACACTCTGCTCCATATATCCATCCTCAACACTCTTGTGGGGATTTCTACAATCAACCCTCCATCCTCTACACTCCTCTTTGGTGATCATCATGTTGATACCATCATCTTGATGATCATGCTGCTCAAAGTCGATATAATGTGGTCTAGCCACCGATAAAAATGTGACCAAGTCATCGATATACAATGAGGCACCGAGCTGTCAAAATAGTGTGACAGAGTCACCGATATACACTTCCCCTTCATATCATAATCATTTCCCAAATCCCATGCACATGCAAAACATAGTATAATGAACATGTCATATAATATCATACAGTTATTATTTAGAGCACATGCACAAGCATGCTAACAACAATATTTATCAAGATTAATCGAAGAATAACTAACCTGGTGTTACGATTTCACCCTTCATGGGTAACTCAATAGCCATTACCGAGTTTTCAGCTTTCAAACGGTTCACATAAACATTTTTACACAAACAAGGAAAAGTGTGGTAATTACACACCTGTATACGAGGAGAACTAAACTCTCAATATTATCGACACTCTCAAGCAGAGGGAACAAGCGCAACTGTCTATTCGGATCCGGCCGCCCACAACCCGGTGGAAAATCCCGAACAGTGACATCACGGCATACGTTTGAACTTAGGGGTAGGGAGTACGAGTCCAACCCCCTCCTTTACTTGACTGGCATTCAAGTCCATGAAAGAACCTTGATCAATAAGATACTATAATGAAAAAAATGGTTGTTTAACAACAACGTTGGGTTAAGGCAACGAATAACGAAGAGAAAGTCCGATCGAATAAACTAGAGAGGGATCCCTTACCTTTGTTACTAACGCGAATCCACACGATGATCAGCTTGAACAGAACCCTCTAAGCAACCAAGAACTATTAGCACCTCTCTATCAGATATTCGGCCACTTAAACCAAGAGAAACCAAATGATGCCCAAAGATTTGGCACAAGTCACCAGGAGTCAAGAAGGTTCGGTTCAAGGATGATATCTCTAGGAGAAGAAAAGAAAATAGAAACAACTAGTCAGAGGTTCGGCTTACAAGGGATAAATGATACGGGTTTGTTTATCACAAGAGAATTTTAGCTCAAGAGTAAAATAAGAGAGTGACAAAAAGAAAAGAAGAAATATGAGGAGAAAGATTCGGCTAAGGTATTAGGGTGTCAAAGAAAATGGATGAATGTAGGAGATGATTCGGTCAAGAGAAGGAAGGAATGAAAAAAAAAAATGGAATGAAAAGAAAGTAGACTTAATTGGCACAAAAGAAATAATGTGAAAAGTAGAAGAATCAGCTAGGAAATTCGGCAATGCCCACAAGTGAAAGAGAACGAAATAGGAAGAGATGGAGGAATGCAACAACAAGTACCTATTTGGAAGAATTTTGGCACCTCACCCTAGTTGACCGAAAATGCAAAACAAACGTAATTTGCCTATCAACCAAAAAAAAAAGATTTGGCCCCCAGCAACAAAGCTTAAACCGCACACACACAACCTTCCCCACCTTTCCTCAATTCGGCCACCACTCTCCCCCTCTCCAAATCCCATAATTTTCTCCACCCTTTACTCTCCATCCCACATTTGAAATCTCCCAACCACCTTGACCCATTCAAACCTCCTACATCTTCTCTTGTCCACTCTTTCAAAACATTTGACCTATTCAACTCCCACTCTTTAAAGTCCAAGCCGAATCCACCACCTCTCCATCCCAACGCCAAAATAAACTCCAAAAAAGACAACCATGAGACTCGAACCTGCTCCCACCTCCTCCAAGCTCCCCTTGAGGCGTCATCCCCCTTGCTTCCTAGGCGTCACCTTGCCACTTTACCACACTCCATCTTGTGTTACCGATCACACACAATTACATATAAGACCTACTCCCACAAGCTTTCCTCTAAAGCCCCCTAAAACAAAAATTTAACCAAGGCTCCGGCTTGAACCCGGGCCTTCCTAAGACCTCCAAACACATCCAAATAGAAAGTGAAACAAGCCAAACACACAGAAACATGAAATGCAGAACCCCCCTAACTTGGGATGTTACACCTGGATTATGAAGGAGGGTGTTAAGAAAATAAAAAGTAGGCCTAGCAGCTAAAAAATTTGAGGCTTTCTGAAAGGTTCATAGAGTTCTCTTGTTTGTGCTTGACTAGGTGGACTACGTAGATGCCAAGACATTTTTGTTACAGCTTGGATTGACATCGTTCAAAGGGACCAGACCAATAGTGTTATAAATTGATTTTCATATTGTTAAAGGTATATTGTCAACCATATTTCAACCTGACTTGTTTTTCATACATAGATCTGTGGTTGATGATCACCAAAATAATTTTTCGATGCGCCACGGGGCGTACCAATGATCCAATAGTGGTATCAGATCCACTTGTACAATATGGATTCGTGAATAAATTTATTGGTTGATGCAATTGTATGAGATACATGTTGTCTGATTCATTTTAAACGATTTGTTTTATGTATATATGATACATGCGATATGTTTAATAAATCGTGTATGATTAATCTGTTAAACCTATGTGATTATATGTTCGTCCCAATAATTAATTAAAATTTAATCATTAATTTTAAAGCCTACTAAGTTTTATATATAATTTGTTGAGTGTTAATAGATCTATCTTAGGGCAAAGGGTTTTACGTTATTCAAAGTAAAAAAGTTAACTTACAGGTAACATACGAAAATTAGGAACAAAAGTTGTTCTAGTTTGAAAGTATTTTGTTTTTGAAAAATATTCGATTTTTTATATAAAAAAAAATCAAAAGTTGATGTTTTTCAAATGGTTTTTGAAAAATATGCTCATTGACCCCTTTGCGTAGGTGACATTAATTAGTTGGGACCATTTCTGTAACTCATATTAACAAATGACTGAATAAATATATATCATATATTGTTTGTTATATTTTGATATACACGGTGTTTGAAATACATAGTTATAGCCTGATAGCCCATTTAATTTATAATTTAAAAAGGTTGTAATGTTATAAATACGGTTTGCTTGTCGTGCCCTTCTATTTTTCTCCTGTAATTTCTCTTCTGGTCTTACTCCCTCGTATGTAAAATGAGTTTCTATAATTTTAAATTGTACAAGCTACTACGGACTAGAGGAGATAAAGGTTGGGCTACTTTAAGTGAGAAAGAAGCTTGTGAAGAAACTTACACCCATAGGATTCCTTTCGGTTCTCCCATTGGCTTGTGAGGGACCACCGTAGTTATATGGGCTATAACTATTGCATTTATTTGTTGCTTTATATTATTCATGTTAGTGATACAATGGATGATATACATGTATGTTGTAGTATATTGATACAATCAACTTTAGTAAATAAATAAAATGGATTAAAGTTTATCTTTAATGGTGAGATGAATTATATTCAAAAACCCTCAGTAAAATATTAAGTTAATATTGTCTTCCAATATTTACCCTCGTTAAAGCCTCAATCGATACAAAGTAGGTTTTGCTAAAGCAAAGTACTTGTACCTATCTTTTTCAAATGCGAAGAATAAACAAGTGATATTCGTCGATTATAATATTGGTTTATAACTTAATTAGGTTACTCTAATAGAATTAGAAACCTAAAAACAAGAGATTTGGATGATCCTGAGATTATTAGAACAAAAGTTGTTCACCAAATAATGAGTTACATAGGATTTAATTAGCAAGTGTTTCTTACCTAAATAACCATAATCTTGAGGATAAAGCCAAAGTTGACTAAAGATATGTGAAATACGGATCATTGGCCACTAGAAAAACTTTAGAAAAAGGATTTTTCTAAATTAATATCTAAGGGTTATTAATTTTGAATAAAAAAGTGGGAGCATCATTTAATAAAGTTATTTTAATGTTCATAATAAACTTGGTAAATTTACTCATAAGGATGTTTTATTATTGTAGATTTATGACAAACAACACGAACTCTTTATCATTGTGATCTGTCCTTGAGAAAGACAACTAAACGACTTGAACTTCATTCACTGGTTGCGTAACTTGAGGATTGTTCTCAAACAAGACGGAAAATTATATGTCATTAAAAAACTCGTTCCTATTAAACCTGCAGGCAATGCCTCTAGAGCTGACAAGGATGCTTATAAGAAGTATAGTGATGATATGTTAGACATAGGATGTCTAATGCTTTCCACCATGACTCCTGAGCTTCAAAAGCAACATGAGGATATGGTTGCCTATGATATAATCTAGCACCTCTGAAAACTGTATGAGGGGGAAGCATATCAAGAGAGATACGAGACTTCTAAAGCTCTGTTTTGATGCAAAATGGTGGAGGGAACTCTTGTGGAAACTCACATTCTCAATATGATAGGCTATATTGGAAGCTTTGAAAAACTTGGATTCCCTCTAGGTGTGGAATTTGCCACCAATGTCATCCTACAATCGTTGTCAAATAGTTTTAGCCAAGTTGTCCTTAATTTCAACACGAATAAGATTAATAAGACTTTGCCACCGTTACTTAGCATGTTACAAACTGCTGAAAGTAACATGAAAAGGGCTAAACCTAAGCCAATTCTGATGGTCTGCAAGGACAAGGGCAAAGGAAAGCTTAATGCTACAGAAAAGTCTAAGGACAATGGCAAGGCCAAACCTAACATAAGAAAAACTACATTGAAACCTAAAGGAGGAATTGCTAAGGAAAAAAAATGTGTCTATTGCGGTAAGACTAGACATTGGAAGAGGAATTGCCCTGCATACCTTGAAGAGGTCAAGAAGGCAAAGGAAAGCAGAGCGTCCACTTCAGGTATTTATGTTATTGATACTATTTTATCAAAGTCTACTTCTTGGTTATTATATACCGGTTGTGGTTTTCATATTTATACTTTTGTATAGGGAATGCAAAGGAGTAGAAATTTGGCTAAAGGAGATGTGGACCTGTGAGTTGGAAATGGAGCAAGAGTTTTTGCATTAGCTATAGGAACACATGTTTTATCACTACTTAGTTAACTTGATTTTTTTTGAAGGATTTTTATTTTGTGCCCAATTTAACTAAAAACATTATTTCAATTTCTTGTTTAGACAAAATTGGTTTTGAGATCATTATTAAGAATAATTTTTGTTCATTTTATCTCGATAACATTTTCTATGGTTTGGCACAATTAATAAATGGTCTCTACATTTTAGATCAAGATATGCCCATTTATAACATAAATACTAAAAGATCAAGAACAAATGACTTTAATCAAACTTATATTTGGCATTGTCGTTTGAGCCATATAAGTGAGAATCGCATATCAAAGCTCCATAAAGATGGATTTTTGGATTCTTTTGTTTTTAAACAAATTGATAAATGTGAGTCTTGCTTGTTAGGTAAAATGATTAAAACTCATTTTAATAGTAAAAATGAGCAAGCTAGTGATTTATTGAACTTAATACATAGTGATGTATGTGGACCAATGAATATACAAGCCAGGGGAGGTTTTCAGTACTTCATTACTTTCACTGATGACTTCAATAGATATGAGTATATTTATCTTATGTGCCATAATTTTGAAGCCCTTGAAAGGTTCAATGAATTTAACCATGAAGTACAAAACCAACTAGGAAAAATTATTAAGGCACTTTGATCAGATAGATGAGGATAATACTTAAGCTTAGAGTTTGATGAGCTTTTAAAGGAATATGGGATTGTCTCACAACTTACACTGTACTCCACAATGGAATGAAGTTTCTAAAAGGAGAAACCGAACATTGTTAGACATGGTTCTGTAACACCCCTAACCCGTATCCATTGCTGGAATAGGGTTACGAGGCATTACCGATCAAATCACAACATACAACATACATTTATGCATTCATTCTCAAACACCATTCAATCATAATCACATTGTCTCTTATAAGGGCCTACGAGGCCTTAAACATGCTTTAGATGTAACAACCTAATTTAGGGGCTAGTCAAAACAGTGATCTCGGGATCACTAATCCAAGGTTAGAGAAAATTATTTTCATGTTATTTTATGTGTTATAACATTTCAATAAGGATGCATGGAAATTTTGGTACTTTAATTTTAGCAATTTCAGGCTTAATCGCTAAAAGGGACTAAATCGCATAAAGAGCGAAAGTTCTATTTTATTTGCTAGAGGTGCCTAATAGCCATAGAATATTAAAGTGGAGGTATTTAAAGTGCAATTAGGCCAATAATAAAGGGTTGGCTGGCCATGTGGACAAGGGAGACAAGAGCATTTATTTTTGGTCAATAGTTGGTGATATTAGTTGACAAAATGAATAAAATAAGATGATACAAGCAAAAGTTATCATCTTTTCATTTAGTTTTCTTCTCCAACCGAAAATAACAAAAAAGGGAGGGCTTTGAAAGCTTGAAAATTTTAGCAACTCATTTTCTCTACAAGTAAGTGATTTTGATGGTTTTAGTTGATAATTTTTGTACTTTTGGAGCCCCCAAAGCTTAAGCTAGCTAATGAGGGGACTAATTTGAAATATGGTTGAAAGTCTAGGGACATGCCATGGGAGAGTTTATGTTGGTTACTGAGTTTTTATGGAAGAAAATTAATGTTGGGAAGATGAGAAACAACTTTTGTGAAAGGTGTTGTTATGAAAACACCTAATTAGGACTAAGATGCAAATGTTGTAATTTGTTCATTAATGCATGAAATAGTTGGAATTGTGAATAGTTATAAGAGGATTAAATGTTCATCTAGGCTTTTTTAATAAGAAAATGTGATGAAAAGTGATTAACGAGCCTAGGGGAAAAATCGTAATTTTGCCAAAGTATAAGGGCAAAATAGTCATTTTTGCCTAAGTGTAGATTATGATGTATTATTATTAATAAGTGATTAAATGAATAAATTATATTGTTCTAGATCAAAGAAAATAAGTTTTGGACCTAGAACGAGAGAAAAGAGACATATGGACAAATAGGTCCCTTTCTACCCTTTCGATATCGAGGTAAGTTCATGTGCTAAATTATACAACTCTAAGTGAAGTATCTTAATATTTTGATGTTGTATAAATTTTTTATTGTCTCCATGTATACGTTAAATACGTTTTGATGGGATGTTAAGAAATGAAAGTCTTGATTTAATCCATGAATAGAGGAAATGCAAATAGCATGATACGATGGTAATTAAGGTTCCGTGTAAGACCATATTTAGAATATGGCCTCAATGTGAGAATTTGTATAAGACCATGTCCGGGACATGGCATCGATATGGTGTTTCATGTGAGACCCAATTGAGGGTGTGATGTTGATAAGATTCTATACATATGAAACTAAAAAATGTTCTTTAGTATTGAATAATTCAACAGGCATGTTGAAATGAGAAGGTATGTGATTATACCATAAGAGATACAGGTATGTGACTGAACTCATTTGGGGTGAGTTCGATACATGATGAAACCATGGTGAGTTATTTATAAATGATGCATCCTAATTGCGTATGCTGTAATTATAAATGTATTGCATGAAAGCAGTTGATTATTGTAGAAATCTAAGTAATAATGATAATGTGTGAGGATGTCCCCGGATGAACATTTGAAATAGGGAAATGTATGTGGATAAGGTCCCGTATAAGACCATGTCCGGGGTATGGCATCGGCACCGAATTGAGATTTCCGTATAAGACCATATTGAGATATGGCTTCGGTATTGAATATGAGAATCGTATAAGACCATATCTGGGATGTGGCAATGATACTTGATGTGAAACTCCGTATAAGACCATATCCGGGATATGGCATCGACACTTAGAGGTGAATCCATGTGAAACAACCTCTGGGATGTGGTATTGGCCTCGTAATTATATTAATGACGATATTATGCTTTTTTGAGTATCCCTAGTGATAAATGGGATAAGTAGAAATGAGATTAGTACTAAATCCATGTGAATGAGTGAATACAAGTACTCGTGAGTCATTCACGACGGAACGCTTACGATATGTGACACCGTATGTGTTCTACAAGGGCACCCCAAATTTGGGCCTAGTAGAATTGGGCCCATTGGGCCTTGGGAATGGGAGCGTTTAAAATTTTTGGGAATAAAAGAATGGCACTAGTGCATGTTGGACCTATTAAGTGAGTGATTTTGGAAGGTTAGGGGGCTTCCATGAAGTCCCGGGTTCAAACCTGGGCTTTAGGAAAAATTTTGGTTTTAGGTGAATAAAGCCCTGGGGGTAAGTAAGTAGGCTTTAAGAATAAATTGTGGGAAAAAAAGACACAAAAAAGGAGTTGTGGTCTAGTGGCAAATGGCGCCACAGGAGAGATAAAGAAGTGACGCCATAGAGGAAGCAAGGGGTCCAAAGTTCAAGTCTTGGTGCTTGCAATTCATTTTGTTTTTCTTTTAAATGAACTTAGACTTTGGCCCATAGGCTTATATTTAGTTGCGCATGTTCTAAGTCACAAAAGGAGCTTGTGTTGTGGTGGCATGTAGCGTCTGGAGCATAAAAGAGGGCAAGGGTTCGAATCTCATGTCAAGCAAGGGAGTGTTTATTTTGCGGATTGGACGGCCAGAGTTTGTGTTGGATTTAAACTCTGCTGAAGGTGGGATCCCACATCGGGAAGCTAGCATGAGGATAGGCAAGAAGCTAGCTTTAAATAGAGCAAACCATGAGGAGAGTAAGCATACCTTTCTTGGCTTATCCCTTTCGTTTTGTGGCGTGCTTGTTCGAGTTAGGCGTTGGATCATTCATTGATCTGTATGCCGCTGGGTCGCGGTGGTGGTGACCAAAGCTGATCGACACACCCCTTGGGGGTCAAGGGTGCGATCATTGTTGGCTTCTGCGCAGAACAGTGTTCAGAGTGCGGATTAACTTCAGATTCCTATCAGGTGTGTATTTCGCACTACTCTAGCTGTAGAGCGACAAATGCCGAAATACCGGTCACACGGCGATTGTAGCCACACGAGCGTGCGAGCGCACTTGTGGGAGCTTCGATGCGATAGTTGAGGCCATCATGAGTGTTCTTGTGGGTTTAGGCTGTTTGGGCCGAAAAGGGCCATATGGGCCCAATGGGCCCGTGGGCCCATATGAATAAATTGTATGATTGTGTAGTAGATATTGGACTGGACTATGTAAATCTCATATCTGTGGCAAGATTTGGGCTAAATGGGCCACACAAGTGTGTGGGCCCATTTGGGCCGAGAATGGGCCCTAGGCCCATTCGCATCGTTATCTCTATTTAGAATACCCTTGGTTTACAAAATTACTAAAATACCCTTGATTTACAAAATTACTGAAACACCCTTGACTTGTAAAATTACCGAAGTACCCCCGATTTGAACAATTACCGAAATACCCTTGGTTTGTGAAATTACCAAAGTACCCCTAATTTGCAAAATTATCGAAATACCTTCGACTTGTAAAATTACCGAAATACCCCCAATTTGTAAAATTTCTGAAATACCCCCGATTTGCAAAATCACCAAAATACCCTCAGTTTGTGAAATTACCAAAGTACCCTTGATTTGCAAAATTACCGAAACACTATCGATTTGTAAAATTACCAAAATACCCCTGATTTGTAAAATACCCCTGTAGGGTAGAATTACTGAAATACCCCTGTAAGGTAGAATTATAGAAATACCCCTGTAGGGTAGAATTACCGAAATACCCCTGTAGGGTAGAATTACCGTAATACCCCTGTAGGGTAGAATTACCGAAATACCTCTGTAGGGTAGGATTACCGAAATACCCTTATAAGGTAAAATGACTATTTTGCCCTTGCGGGTAACTGACTGATGAGGACTATGATTGATCTAACTGTGAATGTATGACTGTGTTTTAACTGATTTGACTGGGATTATATGGTTGATATGTTTTTAATATGTGTGTAAATGACTGTTTCTGAGCATGGCCATTTGTCATACACGTGTAATGATTGAGCATGACATACACGACATATTGCATGGGGTTGGGACTTTGATACGGAGGAAGTTCTGATAGGATCGCATGGGTCGCATGACGACAGTGGATCCAGTATTGATATGTTAAGGTCGCACGGGTCGCATGACGACTGTGGATCGACGGACGGCTTAAAGCTGCGTAATCCGATTATGGCTCTGAGCCAACCTAAATATGGCTCTGTGCCATCTCGATTATGGCTTTGTGCCAATCGTATTTACCCGTGGCTATGTGCCTAACATATGTACCGATGACTTTGTGTCGATCATATTTACATGTGCCTGTGTGTCGGTTATATTACCGTAGCTGATGGCTATGTGTCGATCTTATTACAGTTATCGATGGCTATGTGCCAATTATGATACCGTTATTGAAGGCTTAAAGCCGTATAAATACTAGCAGCTAGGCTACATTATTAGAGAGATGGGCTGGGTGGGTCGACGTGGTCCCCACATGGAGAGATGGTTGGTACGGGTGGAGAGTTGGCTGGACAGGGTTGGGGTACATGCATGTTTTGCATTGATATGATTTAGGGCTTAGGCCCAGATTGTCACCGAATAAGGCTTGGGCCCAGACCATGACGGTAATAGGGGATTGTACACTGAGTTTTCGTAAACTCACCCAGTTTTTAACTGTGCAGGTAATCCCCAGCTTTAGGAGGATCGGTGCTGTGAGGGACTCGAGATGGCCACACGTCTACAGTTTCTTTATACTTTGGACTATATTTTTAAAAATCTAGTTTGGGTTTTAATTTTTGTAATAAAGCCTTGTAAGTGAAGTTGTGGGTTTTTTTGTTATGGTTTTATAATTGCTAGAAGTAGAACATGGTTTTCCAAATTAACTATTGTTTTCCAAAATATCATGCTTCCGTAACTGCTTTAAATTAAGTTTCCGCAACAAGCAAGGTTTTAAAGATAATAATATTTTACAAGAGAATGACTTTTAATAAACCACGTTTTGAAACTAAGCAAACGAAATCTGAGGTTTTAAAGGCAGAAAGTTTTTATATTGTAAGAAGGGTTTTCAATGAACGCGTAGTTTTCAAAAAGACTCTTCAATGTGACACGCCAGATTTGGGCCTAACTTCTAGGCCGGGTTTGGGGTGTTACATTTAATGGTATCAGAGCCAAGTTGCAAAACTCGGCTGTGGGTTGGGTTTTTAAAATTGAATTTTTGAAAGAACTGCTTCAAAAGATTTGAAGTATGTGAAATGTTTTACTGAATATTTTTCTGAAAGTGTGGTTCACCTAGTCTCCGGCTCTGAATCCGTAAGTTTTCTGAAAACCGTTGTCTCTTTGTTATGCAAGAGGGAAACACCGTGATTACCCTAGATATTAGGTGTCATTGTGATGCTTAAATTTAGATTTTGTATTTATTCTGTGTGATGTTGTGGATATGGAAATTATATTTGTATGATATCTATCTGCTCTAGTGAATTGGTATTTCGGGTGTCCGTAAGAGGTGAGGTTTTGGAAATAGAGTGCGCAGCGGAAGCGCGATTGTGTAGTTGGGTTGTGCGACTGTTCTAAGAGTTGGAAATTTTGAGGACAAAATTTCTTTAAGGGGGTAGAATTATAACGCCCCGAATTTGGGCCTAGTAGAATTGGGCCCAATGGGCTTTGGGAATGAGAGCGTTTAAAATTTTTGGGAATAAGAGAACAGCACTAGTGCAAGTTGGACCTATTAGGCGAGTGATTTTGGAAGGTTAGGGGGCTTCCATGAAGACCCGGGTTCAAACCTGGGCTTTAGGAAAAATTTTGGCTTTAGGTGAATAAAGCCCTGGGGGTAAGTAAGTAGGCTTTAAGAATAAATTGTGGGAAAAAAAAGACACAAAAAGGAGTTGTGGTCTAGTGGCAGATGGCGCCACAAGGGAGACAAGGAAGTGTCGCCATAGAGGAAGCAAGGGGTCCAAGGTTCAAGTCTTGGCACTTGCAATTCATTTTGTTTTTCTTTTAAATGAACTTAGACTTTGGCCTATAGGCTTATATTTAGTTGCGCATGTTCTAAGTCACAAAAGGAGCTTGTGTTGTGGTGGCATGTAGCATCTGGAGCATAGGAGTGGGCAATGGTTCGAATCTCATGTCAAGCAAGGGAGTGTTTATTTTGCGGATTGGACAGCCAGAGTTTGTGTTTGATTTGTAAAATTACCGAAATACCCTTGACTTGCAAAATCACCAAAATACCCTCAGTTTGTGAAGTTACCAAAGTACCCCTGATTTGCAAAATTACCGGAACACCCCTAATTTCTATAATTACCAAAATACCCCCGATTTGTGAAATACCCCTGTAGGGTAGAATTATCGAAATACCCCTGTAGGGTAGAATTACCAAAATACCCCTATAGGGTCGAATTATCGAAATACCCCTATAAGGTAGAATTACCGTAATACCTCTATAGGGTAGGATTACCGAAATACCTCTGTAGGGTAGGATTACCGAAATACCCTTAAAGGGTAAAATGACTATTTTGCCTCTCAAGTTATGCATCGATTAGGACTATGATTGATCTAACTCGTGAATGTATGATCGTGTTTTAATCGATTTATTTGGAATTATATGGCTGATATATTTTAAATATGTGTGTAAATGACTGTTTCTGAGCATGGCCATTTTGCATACACGTGTATTGATTGAGCATGACATACACGACATATTGCATGGGGTTGGGACTTTGATACGGAGGAAGTTCTGATAGGGTCGCACAGGTCGCATGACGACTGTGGATCCAGTATTGATATGTTAAGGTCGCACGGGTTGCATGACAACTGTGGACCGACGGACAGCTTAAAGCCGCGTAATCCGATTATGGCTCTGAGCCAACCTAAATATAGCTCTGTGCCATCTTGATTATGGCTTTGTGCCAATCTTATTTACCCATGGCTATGTTCCTAACATATATACCGATGACATTGTGTCGATCATATTTACTCGTGGCTGTGTGCCGGTTATATTACCGTAGCTGATGGCTATGTGCCGATCTTATTACAGTTACTGATGGCTGTGTGCCAATTATGAGACCGTTATTGTAGGCTTAAAGCCGTATAAATACTAGCAGCTAGGCTGCATTATTGGAGAGATTAGCTGGGACGTGGTCCCCACATGGAGAGACGGTTGGTACGGGTGGAGAGTTGGCTTGACAGGGTTGGGGTACATGCATGTTTTGCATTGATATGATTTAGGGCTTAGGCCCAGATTGTTACCGAATAGGGATTAGGCCCAAATTGTTACAGAATAGGGCTTAGGCCCAGATTGTCACTGAATAGGGCTTGGGCCCAGACCATGACCGTAATAGGGGATTGTACACTGAGTTTTTGTAAACTCACCCCGTTTTTAACTGTCTAAGTAATCCTTAACTTTAGGAGGATCGGTGCTGTGAGGGACTCAGAAATGGCCACACATCTACAGTTTCTTTATACTTTGGACTATATTTTTGAGAGTCTAGTTTGGGTTTTAAATTTTGTAATAAGGCCTTGTAAGTGAAGTTGTGAGTTTTTTTGTTATGGTTTTATAATTTCTAGACGTAGAACATGGTTTTCCAAATTAACTACTGTTTTTCAAAATATCATGCTTCCGCAACTGTTTTAAATTAAGTTTCCGCAACAAGCAAGGTTTTAAAGATAATAATATTTTACAAGAGAATAACTTTTAGTAAACCACGTTTTGAAACTAAGCAAACGAAATCTGAGGTTTTAAAGGCAAAAAATTTTAAATTGTAAGAAGGGTTTTCAATGAACGCGTATTTTTCAAAAAGACTCTTCAATGTGACACGCCAAATTTGGGCCTAACTTCTAGGCCGGGTTTGAGGTGTTACATTTAATGGTATCAGAGCCTAGTTGCAAAATTCGGCTGTCGGTTGGGTTTTTAAAATTGAATTTCTCAAAAGGACTGTTTCAAAAGATTTGAAGTATGTGAAATGTTTTACTGAATATTTTTCTAAAAGTGTGGTTCACCGAGTCTCCGACGCCAAATCCGTAACTTTTCTGAAAACTATTTTCTGCTGTTATACAATAGGAAACACTGTGATTGCCCTAGATATTAGATTGTACTGTGATGCTTAAATTTAGATTTTGTATTTATTCGGTTTGATGTTGTGGATATGGAAATTGTATTTGTATGATATCTATCTGCTCTAGTGAATTGGTATTTCGGGTGTGCGTAAGAGGTGAGGTTTTGGAAATAGAGTGCACAGCGGAAGCGCGGTTGTGTAGTTGGGTTGTGCGACTGTTCTAAGAGTTGGAAATTTCGAGGACAAAATTTCTTTAAGGGGGTAGAATTATAACGCCCCGAATTTGGGCCTAGTAGAATTAGGCCCATTGGGCCTTGGGAATGGGAGCGTTTAAAATTTTTGGGAATAAGAGAATGGCACTAGTGCAAGTTTGACCAATTAGGTGAGTGATTTTGGATGGTTATGGGGCTTCCATGAAGTCCCGGGTTCAAACCTGGGCTTTAGGAAAAATTTTGGATTTAGGTGAATAAATCCCTAGGGTAAGTAAGTAGGCTTTAAGAATAAATTGTGGGAAAAAAAGACACAAAAAGGAGTTGTGGTCTAGTGGCAAATGGCGCCACAATGGAGACAAGGAAGTGATGCCATAGAGGAAGCAAGGGTCCAAGGTTCAAGTCTTGGCGCTTGCAATTCATTTTGTTTTTCTTTTAAATGAACTTAGACTTTGGCCCATAGGCTTATATTTAGTTGCGCATGTTCTAAGTCACAAAAGGAGCTTGTGTTGTGGTGGCATGTAGCGTCTGGAGCATAGGAGTGGGCAAGGGTTCGAATCTCATGTCAAGCATGGGAGTGTTTATTTTATGGATTAGATGACCCGAGAGTTTGTGTTGGATTTAAACTCATGAAGGTGGATCCCACATTGGGAAGCTAGCATGAGGATAGGCAAGAAGCTAGCTTTAAATAGAGCAAACCATGAGGAGAGTAAGCATACATATCTTGGCTTATCCCTTTCGCTTTGTGGCATGCTCGTTTGGGTTAGGCGTTGGATCATTCATTGATCTGTATGTCGTCGGGTCGCGGTGGTGGTGACCAAGTTGATCGACACACCCTCCCTTAATTTTGGTAAAATCATTAAAATTTGCAAATAACTAAAAATAATTCACATTTATAGAATTCTACTGTAAGCAATCATGAAACTACAGAAATAATACTCCGGACTAAATATTTAGCGGACTAAAAAGTGCATGTAATGTGTAACATCAGAGAGGAGTTAAATCAATATCGAAATAACGTAGTGCAGAGAAAACTTAAGTAATGAGTAAATACGGAAACTCTCGTATAGAATACTCAGAGTGTGGATTCACAACAATACATAAGTAATTATGTGAGCTCAATTTTGCACTGTAGTACGAGTGACAGGAAAGGCGGATCATAGAATAAGGTATCCTTAAGCGGGATCGGGACTATTATACAGAAAGATATCTAGCGGTTATTACGGAATTGTAAGCATATTATTTGGTATATACGGTAGTAATGACTGGAGTTACTATTGGACGTTACTTATTACCTACATTAATCACAAGTTAGACTTACCGGAGAGAGATTCTGACAAGCCGTGGTTTCTCGGGTATTTGGATCTGGAGGTATATTGATATGTTAGATCAGTGATTCAAGATGCTCGAAGAAGGCAGCGCAACCAGCATACAATGTCAGATCATTTCGAGTCAACTCATGGCTGTTATCTGAAGTATAATAGCTGCGCGCAACTATTTCTACCAGCAATGGGCTTTGCCTACAGACCATATGTCTGGTGAATTCGTTTTCCATCATATTTACGCGTCTTTGTTAAGAGATAATCAGAAATCGAGTGACGTTTCGCCAAAGCTGCACACTAGAATTACAGAACTATTATGATGAAGGCCTAAAAGCATTATAATACGAAATGTGATATTATCGAAGGATTGTCGGCCAACGGTCTGGCGCGAGGAGAGATGGGCTGAGTAACTGGAGTTAATTAATGATGTATTAGAGTGTTACACTGTTTTTACTTGATAATACGCAGTATTTAAACTCTGCAGACATTTAACTGCACTCACCAGGCTCAGATCACGATCACCATCAGGCTTGGCCTAGACTACTACCGGGTAGTACATCCTGACCGTGGGAACTCACCCTGCGTTTAACTCCATTCAAGCAATAATCCCCGCGACTGCCAGTGCTGAATCGGTGAAAGACCTTTGAGATACACACTGGCTAAGGCCATACTGGATCTTTGGGAATCTAGTTTGGGGTTTAGAATTTGCAAAGGCACCTCTAGTGAAGTCATGGGGTTTTTGTTATGGTTTATACTTAAGCAGAAACATATTTCCTTTTCTCTAAAATTAATCAATCTAAATATCGTACAGAACCGTTCAATCAAGTTAAATTAAGCTCCTGCTTCCACACATAAGAGTTTTAAAGATATTATGTTTACAAGAGAATGACTTAACAACTATGGCTTTGAAAACTGTAAAACGGAATGCAGGGTTTCAAGGTTACGGCGTTAAACTTAAATCAGGTTGTGTTTCTATGAACTGCTGCACGTAAGGTTTCTAAAAAGACTCAATGCACACACAATTGGGGCTCCAATCAGCCTGGGCTGGGTTACAGTATTTAACAAACAAGAGCCGTACCAAAAATGAATACCAGGGTCTGGTTTCTAAATATTCCGGAATGAACTGTTTTCAGATTTGAGTAGCAAATGTTATTCAAACATTTTAAGTTATGGTTCCTCAAGCCATTAATACTGAGAAGCGAAATGGTGGTACAGAATATAAGTTCGGTGGATTACCAAGATATTGAAGTATCCTTCGGGTAAAGGATCGCTGCACTATCTTCAGAGGCTGTCCCGTGTGGATGCTGGGAATATTGAAAATTGCATTATGTATGATTCTATCGCGTTCAAAGAAAAAGAATCAGATGTATCGCATAGATAGAAGTGTTTTTTGGGAAATATAGGAGCACGGAGATTGGTTGTAGTGAGCATTTCTTGAGTTTGAAGTTCAGCAAATTTTTGCCAGAATGCAGAATGAGAATCAAGGAATCAGAACTGAAATTAGGTAGCAGTCGTGCTCCACTAGTACTGGGGAATGGGAGTGCTAATTTCGGAATAAAGAGTACCCAGACTTATGCGCCGTGGTAAGTCACGCCTATTAAAGAGGTGGATTTGAAGAAGTTGAGCTCAAGTGTAGAAGTCTGTTCAAGCCTTAGGCTTAAAAATTTGTTTAGTGTGTGAATAAAGCTAGTAAAGGTTTTATGGCAATTCAGGAAAGATTTGCCTTACAAAGAGCTGTGTGATTCAGGCAAACACTGAGGAGTTACTCAGATAAAGCAGGCAGCTTAGTAGTAGCTGTAGGTGCGCCTGCAGTTCGTTCAGAGTTCAAGTTGGGCACCATTTCATGGTTTCTCTTAAATGACAGACTTCGCATACAGCTACTATTTAAGAGGGTCTCGATGTTCTCAAGTCAAGAAGTGCTAGTACAAGAATGAAGGTTCACTGTGGATATGCCAGCGGTCGAACACGGCGATAGTTTATCGCGCGGAAATGCACTACGAGGTTGTTCGGACTTAACCATTACGTTGTGATCCATGTGCGAATGGAAATGAGAGATTGTGTTAGCTGTTAGCCACAGAGCAACCTTGCATGGAAGTAGCACACACTCTTTCTGCTTTATCTTTTCGGGCCAGCCTGCCCGGTGGGGGCAGTTGACGAATTTCTCCGTCTTTAGATTTAATCATTCAGTCTGCAAGCACGCTTGCAGACCGGTTGAAGCGCGCACACGTGACGCAACTTCTCTGCCGTCCGGCTGACATAGCTACGCAGTGTTAACGCGGTAGTGCCCGACAATCCCGATCTGCCATCTCCCGGCCAGGTATCCTCGTGCATCACTGGCATGAAGATGAGAAGTGGGCAACGTTTAAATGCGCCGTGGAAAGTTACTATCCGCACGGGTGCCATGCAGCGGAGCCTTGGCATGACCGGTAAGTTGGATGCGCTACGCTACTGGAGGCTCTGGGGCTTAAGCTGTTTGGCCAAAGCGACAAGCATCACCAATAATGCACCAGTGGAATGGAGAATTCGTGTAAGATCGGTGGTGACACTCGAATGGGATTACAGACATATAGCCAATTTGGGCACATGGAACCTGTTTATATCAGTAGTAGCACCAAGAATGCCTACCCTTCATACCATTATAATACCCTCGGTCAAATACTGTAGTCTGGTTTACAAATAATGAAATAATTTAAACCAAATAATTTTCTTACAATATTATCATTTGTGTGGCTCCGCTTGGCTGCCTTTGCAGGCTTTGTACAATACCTACTATCTTAGAGCAATCTCGATAGCATTCTTACTGGTAGACAATACTGGGCTGACTGTGTACCACTGACGTAAATAGAAAGGCAAATTCTTTGTTTCCAGGTAAATCAACTACACTCTGCTAGCTTATTATGGATACTAGCAATTCGAATTTATTGACGTAACCCCGGACGAAATACAAACAATTCTTTTTAACTTTACAAAATCTGTACCATTTCGAGGTGTACAGACCGTTCGGGTGGGAATCAACATCACTGGCCGAGTTATAACCAGAGATGATCTCTGAGAATTAGAATTCAACAATAATTCTGGTGTGGATTATCAGTATGGACAATCTATAGTAAATGACTCAATATTGTCGTGGTGTATGGACTGGATTAGAACACTAAGTACTGACGCACGCGCGAAAACGGAAAGGCGGTTTAGGAATTATCGACCGGACTGAGTAGCTACATGCGGTAATGGTTACACGTGTCATACACGGTGTAATGGTCGGATACGACTGTATGCTATGACGCATGTGGCGTACGGGCCTTCGATCAATGAAGTTACGACAAAGGTTTCCCCTGTAATTTATGCATCACTTGTGTCGCATCGGCTATCGCGTGCCGATTTAAGCACCGGATCAATACTTGCACGTTAAAGTTCCGGGGAATTGCGCCCACAGCCAATATTTCTGACCTGCCAACTCTTATGGCCTGCGCTTGGATTGCGTGCCAAACGATTAATTCGCGAGCGTTCACAATATAATTACGTACCATGATGACTCGGCCCACTTTCAATTACATTTCTAGGTCATCAGGCCGCTTGAATTATCATCATCGTGAAATATTGGTCGAAAAGGTACCCAAAGACCACGCCTGGCAACACGCGACTCAGTACAGATTAAAGCTAGGGGTGTCGAAAAGCATTAAGCAGGACTGAATTTATCGGCATAGTTTGGTCAGTGTGGAGACGCACGTGGTGGTCTCTTGCTGAGCTACCGGGCATTGCTTGGTGCCGTGTTACTTACTGGGACGGGGATGTGTTGGGGTATGCAGGCAGATCGATATTTAGAGCTTTTACTCGCCTTGCACATCACCAACAGCTCAGGCATCGTCACGCAAGCATGGTGGAAATCGCATGACGAAGTGAGAACCCATGCTAATCGCGCAGCAACCCTATCAGAGAAGGGCTCGGTGTGCCGCAGGCCAGACATCCTGCCAGCCCAGTATCTGACCATTATTAGGAGAATCTGGTTGGGCTTTTAATTTTGTAATAAGCGCTCAGGCGTAGAGATTGTGGCTTTGTTCAAGAGGTTATATAATCGGGAAGCAACATATGGAGCCAACTAATCCATTATTTCAAAAATACACGCACGTCAAAGCAGCTACATAAACAGCCACCGCAATGCTAAAGGCTTTAAAGATAATGATGATCAAGAAGAGAACATTTTACTCTTCAAAAACTATTTTGTTCAAATGGTAACCCGGTACTTTAAGCTTAAGAAAGAGGCAGCTGGTTCTACGACACGGTTTTCGTAGAGATACTTCCAATGTGACCATCGAGACTCGAAGGCTTCCAACTACACGCGGTTTCTGGAGGGTGTTACTTATCGGGACGGCAAGAAATATCGCATTGTATTGGTTGGGCTAAATGAGTTTCAGGTTAAGGCACAAGGTAAGGTTATAAAGAGAAATGTTTGAACGGTTGTCCTTCTGAAGAGTGGTTTCCTCATGAACCTCTCATGGGCTACCGACTGAGCTTTGAAAGCTGCTGAATGCTTTGTTACTGAGCTGAATGGAGGAAGTACTTGTGATACTCCTCCCAAGAGTATGTGGAAGCCTACTTTGATGCTTCAATTCGATTTTGTATTTCTTCCGTGATGTCGAAAGAAATCAGATTGGGGTTTGAAGTGATATCTACTACGCTGCTATTGAATTGGTATTCTCAGCGCGCGTGCGTAGAAAGTAAGAAGCTGCTTAAATATATAAGGAATGGCTACGTACAGCAAAGAATTTGTCGAGGGTTTGAATTTTGGAGTCTATTTCGCGTCTCGCATGGCAGACTTATATTCTCACCTTTGTTTGAGTACAGCAAACGATAAGAGCGCGGAAATGTGGATTTTAAATTTGGGAAAGGAATGACACCTAGCCAAGCAACTCCATAGTAGAGCATTCGGGTGCGCCAGTGCCTGTACGGAGTCCAGGGTTCAACTCCGGGCTTCTAGAAAATCGCTGATCAAAAGCAGTGTGGATTAGGAGTTCTTTAGTGAACAGAGTATGGAAAGGCCAACCAAGCTTAGTGGTGTGTGTGGATTCATAGTTGCTAATAGTTGGGAGAGAACTGAATATTTACAGTAGAGTGTAAAGTGTCAGGACCACAGAATCCCTAGGCGTGTATTTCCATTTGTGTTCTTGTTTGATTGCATCTTCAGGCCAGCTTATGGTGGTGTAAGGCCCATAAACTAGCTTCACAAAAGGAGGTGGTGTATAAAGTGCAATAGCTTATGCGACGTACAGGGAGGGGCAGAGGCTTCACCTCGTCCATATGGAGGCTATGGACACTACTAAGCATTTTGTCAGAGTTTAAAACTTCTGGCAGCAGTATCCCTAAGACCAGGGGAGAAGTTGCGGGATGAGGATGCAGGGAATGGGCTGGCTTAACAGAGCAAAACCAAGAGAGGAAGGTTACTATACTAACTGTGTTTAATTCTCGGGCGAGCTGGCCTCGCTTGTGGTAGGCCAAAAGTGGATCATTCTGCTCACGGCTATCACAGCATGCGGTCAGAGCTGTATGGCAGATCGACACACCTCGCGCAGAGCCCATGCGGTGCGATCATTCGGTAACCACTGCGTGGTAGAGCGTGAGCGTGCGTTGATTAACTTTGAGATCTGCTCGTGGTGTATCTGTGACGACCAGCTCTAAGAGACACATAAAATCGAGGACTGCAATACCTATCAAGATGATGAAGAATGAATGGCGGCATGCCGCGAAGCTGTGAGCTACCGCAGGTTGCTCTGGTTTGAATGTATAGTCAAGAGTTACTAAAAGACCTTATGCGAATAAAAAGTATTCGCAGTGCATGTAGGTAGATATTAATTTGGGGATCTGTGAGATCTTTACACATCATGGGGCTCGTCTACAACACGCATTACATCAAGGAAAGTGTGCGTATCAGCTGAAGTTTACGGGCTCTTTAGATCCACTGCATATCAAGCTTATCCATGCTAAGTAACACTTATTTTACAAATTAACAAATAATGGTTTGCAAATCATTTGATCAGACACGCGATAATAAAATGTAGAGAGTGCAATGTCAAATTACACCATCAAATACCTCGCTATGTACCCCTAAATTGATTAATCACCTCAATAAAAAGTCTTGCGACACTCTCCAATTTACCAGTACCAAAATACGATTTTAAACAAACAAATACTTCCGAATTTCGCGTACCTACGTTGCAGAGTGCTAATCCCTGAACACCCCGATTTGTAAATTCAACAAACAATTGACGATTGATAGGAACAATTTATGCAAGGAGACTGGTGGGGTACTGGAGATTCTCAGGGAAAGTAGAGTCACTCGCCAATTTCCTATAAGTGGAATTGACAACAATTTCGTCTCGATGAATCGCAGAGTCACCAGAAATGCTCCTTAGTAAGACTACTATTATTCCACGGCAGAAGCGGTCCAGATTTAAGCGACGACCATTTGTGAATAAGGACTGGTTTAAACCACCTGAATGAGTTATATATACCGGCGTTTGGAGCTAATGGCTTGCGTAAAATAGTTTTTCAAGGTCGCTGTATACACGGTAATGACTTGATACGCGACGCCAGCATGCATCGTAAAGGTATATTGAGTCGACATAATCACGATACTTTATGAGTTGAGTTAAGTGCATATCAGTCGTTCGGATCAACTCGGAAATTTGAGCATGAGTGCATACGGAGTACTTGGGTCATACGCACTAACACCTGGCAAAGATTGTATCTGTTAATTAGTTATGCCTGCGTCTATATGGCTCGTTGGCCATTGATATCTTGATTACAGCGGTAAGATGTATTACTCGGGCATATACTAACAGATGACTGGTAACCGCATCCTTATTTGGTTGGCAAAAAGCTGCTGTCGAAATATGATACAGACAGTAAGAACGGTCTGAAAGTGACATGTATCCATGTGGCTTACGTAACGCAGCATAGACCGCTATTGTACTACGTTGGCGACATGGCTCGAATCATCAGAGGTAATGGCGCGTCTCATGAGATTTAGCTAGTGCGGGGAATCTGGGATGCTGAGTGGTATGCAATGCAAATGAGCATGGTTGTATGAACTATTTAAGCAGATGCTCAGAATAATAGAGAAGCGTGAAGGCTCCATTGTTGAGACCAGACCGGGACTGTTAGCGAAGCCTGGGTAACAGACTTGGAGACTAAAGCAATGGAATCCACTGAAGTTCCGGGGACACCGGTTAGCAGCATAGTACTCACTTTGTGGAGGACGGCGCCGGAGTGACCCTTGGAATACATCGCCTCTGTCTTCTTTATGCTGAGTATATATTCTGGATTAATTCCATTTGAAGCTTCTTAATCTTGTAATGAGCGTCGATTGTAGAGCAGGGTTTTAATAATATCTATACTTACGTTATAACATAGTTTCTCCCAGACATCCACTATTGTTTCAAACAGTCACTATTTAATCAGCTCAGTAACAAATTTAAAAGAGTTTTCATCTGTCAATGTTTAGAAAGAATGACTTCTTTAATGATCAATGGAAGTAAGGCTTGAACAGCAGTTTAAGAAGGTTTTTTTTCAAATTTGTTAGCATGTATACTGCTATGGACGCCAGAAGCTTCGTGGAGACTCCAATAATGTGATATGCCACGGGCTAGCCTCTAGCCGAACAGAAGCGTATTACAACGACGATACAGGAAAGGTAAGTTACCTGGCGCGTTGAGTTTTTAAAATTGGGAATTGAAGACTGCTTAAAGATTCAGCATAAATAGTTCTCATAGATATTTTTCGTAGTTATAGTCCATCCAAGTTCACTTCTACAGCGAGTGTTTTCTCTTTACGAATGCTATTGCTATCTGATGCAGGAAGGTCTTGAATTCTTGACAGTAGAACTACATGCATTATGGATCTAAATTACTGTATTATACGGGTGATTATTGCCGTTGGATGGAAGATATGTTCTGCATGACATCACCTGTCATTGATACTAGCATCAGGTAGAGGCAAGTTTTGGCACAGAGGTGTGAGTGCGATCATAGGATGGTGGTTGAGTGTTGTGTTTTTATGTTTGAATGGGGCAAATTTTTTAAGGTAAGGAGAGAATTAGTCATCAATGAGTTCATTAATCGGGTGGGCTGGGCTATCGGAGCGCCTCAGAGAACGGAGGTTAATAAAACTTTGAATAAAGAAGGATACGGCCTTAGTCTGAGTGACCCTAATGTGAGTGGGATTATAGCTGTTGTGGCATAGTTTTGAGAATTCATACAGCTTTGGAAATTTCTGTGTTGTTTAGTGGATATTTGTGTATAAGCACAGCTTCTTAGAGAGAGAGAGAGAATAGAATTGTGAAAAAATACTAAAGCATAGGGTCTAGTTCAGCGTGGCAAACGGTAGCGAGAGACAGAATCCATAGTAAGTAGGTTCCAATTTTGGCAGCTGTACCATTATGTTCTTGTCGAGCATCCTGGAGCTTCTAGGCTCAAGCCTCTATTGCGTGTGATATCTAAGTCTGAAGCAAAGACCTGTTGTGGTATGGTTGTATTGCATCGAGCAGTGAGGGTGCGGTCTGACCCTATTGCGTGGCAAGAGCAGAGTGTATTGACTGCAGGAGTTTGTAAGCTGGTTCTTACTTCTGGGTCAGGGATCTCCACAGGCCCATACTATGGGGATGTGCGGCAAGTTTTTTAACAGAACAAAACGAAAAAAATAAGGAGAGTAAGCCATGCATCGCTTATCTCCCTTTTCGGCCAGGCGCGTTTCGTCGGCTTAAAGTTAGCTTGACTTATGCAAGATTATGGTTGAATTACGATGTCTCTGCAGAAGTGGCCGAAGGTTGGACGGCCACCAGCACTAGCGAAGGTAGGTACTATCGTTTCGTACACGGTTCTGTGTTCGACATGGAACGATTCCCTGTGGTGGTGTGTTTGGCTACCACAAATGAATGTGTACTGCAATGCAGTCATTTGGCGTAT
This sequence comes from Gossypium sturtianum, assembly GCA_025698515.1. NCBI lineage: Eukaryota > Viridiplantae > Streptophyta > Magnoliopsida > Malvales > Malvaceae > Gossypium > Gossypium sturtianum. The sequence goes on from CM046955.1 coordinate 113,417,331, forward strand.
AGTGACAGACCAATGGCGTCGCAATGGCGTCGCGGGAACCAGCAGCGCGATAGGCTACGCGAGTAAGTTTGGCTGAGTTTGGGGTAGTGCGGCTGAATGCCAGGTGGGCAAAAAGCCATAAGAATAAATCAGACAGGGTAGAGAGATGGAGCATCGGGTGGATTCGACGAGATATCCCACATCCGTGCCATTCTAAATTCTACTACTGCGGGCTCAATGAGGCCATTGGAACGAAGAATGCGGGCTCACAAACGTGTCCCAGCAAGACTATCTGATAATTCGCCAGGTTGGTGTACCAAAGAAATAATGCCAAGATCGTCGAAACATCGGGATGCCGTAGCACGAAGAAGTCGCTGTCATCCAGTATAAATAAAATACTTCACAGGAGTAACAGTACTCACACTGGTAGGTATTAACAATACCTCAATTTTAAGTGTACTAATAGAAAGTATTAAGCATAGAATGCTCTTTGAGACAGTTAGGTTGTAAAGTGCAAATTCTGGGAGTGAAGTGAACAATTATGTAACATCAGTAAGTTTCACAAAGAGAGTGGGAGTGCAGAATGCCATGGGTGAAATTAGACGTATTAGTTTAGGGGTAGGGTAGTGCGGATCGACCCTTACATGTGATTGGGGCAATGGAAATTACCTTAGCAAAGCAGTTCATCAAAATTATTACCTATAAAGTAAATGACTTTAGAATGTGATGTAGTCGTACAATTATCAATTTGTTGACTTAGCGTGGCGAATGCCTGTATGTTTCTAACATTTTTATCAATTATAAGGCCTATATACTGTGTTGTGTGTATCATGTTGTTCGACAGTCCATATCTGTGTAACGACGAATATTATTGACACGAAACATCATGTGTGATTTAAGGAATTTTTGATGGACGAGGAAGTGCACTCGGTACGACGATGGGTTTGAATAGCGACGCAATTCAGCTGTGGAGATCTGTGTGTGATTATTAGTTAAGGTGTGACCGTGCGATAAGACCGTGGGCTATTGAATGGATGAAAACAAAGCGTATGTCAGTATTAGCTGATACGAGCTATAGTTCTGGCACATTGATTTGCCTGTTGCAGACATGCACACAGGTGCTATGTCTTGTATAACACCGCACCATTATTTGTAGCCGATCATATTTTAGTCGATTATACGGCCGTAGTTGTTGGCCGAGTTGACGGCGCCGCCCGATTGGTCTTGCCATGATCATGTTTATGTAGTTGTAAGGCTAAGTATCAGAAGAGGCGTAAAATTATACACAACGACTTCTGCACATTGAAAGATCTGGGTAGCCGGTAACGCGTCCCATGGAGATTTACTACGATTGATGCGCACGAGTGCAGAAGTCAATGACGAAACGTGGGTGTACATGTCTGTTTGGTATCGATGATTTGGTGGGAGCAGCTCAGGGAGTTATTTAACAGGCTTTGAGCGGGAGCTCTCAGGTCAGTGTTTAGAGGCACAGGGACAGTGGCCTTGTGGTAAGGGGGGAGGAGCACAGCGATTGGGCCTCGCCAAGAGTTTCTGGGGACTCACACATTTAACTAGCGGAAGTCAAAACCAGAGATCAGTCGGCTTTGTGGAGATCTCTTCGCATGGACCGTCTCGGTTCTGATATACTGGATTATATTTTCGGTAAACCTAGCTTGAGCTATTGCTACAAGAGCTAGATAAGTTGATTCGTAGGTTTTGCTATATTATAGCTAAGTAATAGTTTCTCCAAATTACTTCATGTTACTAATTATCGTACCAAGTGACTGCTTGTGATACGCAACTAATGCAAAGACAATGCTAGAGGAAGTATTTATTAAAACCATGTTTAGACCAAGCTTATAAGCAGTTTACCCCAAAAATGAATACGTAGACTAGGCGAATGTTTCCACGGGCAGCAGCTGAGTTTCTAAAGGAGCTCTCTGATGGCTTGGCTTGTGTGTGATTCGGGGCCTTGGGCACCTAACAGCAAGTGTGGGGCTATAATGCAGGCCGAACGATAGAAGCTCGACACTCGGCGAAAGTTAGTGCTTCACGGATATGGATTTTGTCTGCGATATTTGTGCTATGGAGAAGATAATAGTACAACGGAAATAGGTAAATGCTTGCCCAGGAATGATTTTGTCATTGAGGTAAATCCGAGTCAAAGTAAGCCTATAATACACATTTTGATTATAACTGCAATGATTATTGGCTTATACGTATGTTTAAGACATATTGTACTCATGTTTAGCTCCTCCCTCCTCCTCTAAACTTCTTATTTTGTGATAATCTTAATGGCCTTTCTTGCTGAGCACTTCGAGGCTTTCTTACTGTGTCAAAGGAAAGACCACTTTGACAGGAAGCTCTGGTGTATGGATATGGCGTACACAAGTGGATGTGTTTGCAGTTCACATCGACAAGTGGCTCAGAAGGAGGTTGGTGAGTCTGGGTTGTGTATACAGAAAGCAGAATTTACATGCTATAAGTGGATAATACAGAGTCAGTCCTCTCCTACTGTACGTGTAGTAAGATCTCTATTCATGGGGGAGGATTAAATGATAACCAAAGAAGTTATAATTGATGTATAGTGAGAGTGTGAATGTGTACGCATGTGAGAAAATTGGTGAAAATGGCTGTTGAATTCTTGTAGGTGAGTGTGTGGCGAAGAACTAGTGTGTGTTCTCGGTGGTAGGTGATAAAACCCTCATGGGTTTGTGGGATGGGTGGTCGATGCGGTGAAGTTGTGGCAGCAAAGTGGAGTATCCCGACTATGGGCCTGTAACATGTAGTGCCGGTGTCAAAGCAGATGTGACCCTGCAGAGCTGGAACAACACAGACCATAATACCCAGAAGTTTTAGAGCGGACATGATTTGTGCAGGCTAACACTACTAAGCAGACACAGTGCAAACCGCCTCAATGGATGCGGGCTGATGGCCATCCAGGGTAAGTAAGTGATGAATTCTTGGAGGAACAGAGGGCTACACGCAAGCTAATTTATGATTAGTGGATGGATTTGGTTGAGGCTGGTCCGGGATCAACAACTTTGTGAAGTTTGGTTTTGGATGAAAGAGTACAGAAGTTAGTAGGCAGGTGGCACAAATGTGGGAGAGAAAAATAGCCAAGGAGTGCGCTGTGGAAGATGCAGAAGGGGCTTACTCAGTAGTGATGAGGAGTGGCACACTGCTGAGGGAGATGAGGGTCAGTTTCCAGAATCTGTGCTTGTATTTTGAGTTTTCTTGTTAATGGGACATTGGGAGAGATTTTGCTGTTGGATTTATATTTAAGTTGCGCGCTTGTGATTAAGACATAGAGTCAGGTTTGGGTATGGGCGTGTTAATTTAATATAGGCGAGGTGGGTAATGGAATATGACCGTAGTATTTATTGCAGTTGAAGAAGCGAGGCTTGAGTTTGGATTAAAACTACTGGGAAGAGATTCCCCAACGCCAGGCAAGAGTGCAAAGTGCTGTGAAGTCGAGCACATAGAGCACTATCTAAGACTTTATGACATCTTTGGCGTGCAACAGAGCATGGGCTTGCGCGCTAAATTCTAAAGGCGCACTAGTATCGTGGTGAATGTAAGTAAGCGCTGCATGTGAAATGTCGCTACTCAGGCAGAGCAACACCCCCTGCGTGGTGTGCGATCGATCTGAGTGATAACTTCGATAGTTAGAGGCGTATGGGGCCGTAGTATCCTCAGGCTGGTACAGGCCATGGGTAAGTCGCACCAGGCGGCTCGTGGTAGGAGATAAATTAGCTGCGATCGCAAGGAGTGCGGAGTCATGATCTCATTCATATTGTGGCTGTCACGGGCTGGCGGAGCAGCCATGACCACCTATTGACGAGAATGTACAGTGGCCCACCGATCTGTGACGTTATCGGCGAAACTCGCCAGCTCTATTAGGAGTGCGATCATGCTTAATTTAACACAAAGAACTCATTGCTAATTCATGGGAGACTCTTCGGCGAGTGCAACGCGATATGCAAATAAAATACGACGCAGAGTACTGCAATGCGTTTCTGGAAATACCAAATTTGATTTGCAGTGCTAAAATACCTCGATGGCCCCGATCGATGGCTATAAGCCAAGTGCACATTCCTGGGGGTGAAGTGCTGATTCTAAATGGCAAATAATGGTGTGGTAAGATTTGGCGCTTTATGTTAGTGATGGATTGATTATGTTTCTGGAGTCCGCTCCAGGAATTAGTTATGGTAACTATGCGATCTCAGTGGCAGAGGATGCAGAAATCTTTACTGACGAAAATTATCTACTGAGCAATATTTATTTCACTTTGCAGGCAAATGTGCGTGATGTAGGTGGTTATGGGGTTGTATGTTGATGTGCGTACAGTCAACAGTTGCACGACTCTTGAAGATGGCCGTGCATATACGCAGGTATAATGTGTGACGAAAGTATAACCAGGTATGACACGACATGACATCGTAATGATTAGATACGAGATTGATGAAAAGAGCGATAGGGCTCTGGACTCATTACTATTACATTGCTGTCTGGCTATCATCAAGGGTTATGCGATTTCCCATATCTGTACGATAGTGGCGCCCATTACGGCATCGCCTTTCGCTTACATCTCAATAATAACCAAGCTCTCCCAACATAGCCTTCTGCTACCTTTGGTATATGGCAGTACCACCGTAGTATCAAGGTCAAACAGTATCATTGACTTAGAGTTTATGTACAAAACATATCAGATATGCTGATATCGTTGACTACTTTTACAATTTGTGCAATTATATTGTGTGTCACTACACATGAATAAAGTGGACATTATTCTAGGCTGACACTTATACTGCTAAGGAGACAAATGCGGATTCGAGATAGCTCCGCTCCGGCGGTGTGTAATGAGATGAGGTTGGAGATCATCCGCTGGTTAATGAAATGAAGTGGTGAGCGAGTGGATGGATACCAAGGGTTGAAGGCATCGTACTTGTACTACATCACTCTATGCTGTCTTAGGGCCAGAGGCCTAAGGCCAAGTGTTTTTAAAGATGAGCCTGGCGAATGGTCGTACTCAGGTAGCATGGGTGAATTGTGATTTTAAATTCAAGAGTCAAGGAGATGATGATGGGCTCGCGCCTGAATTGTAGCTTGGGCTACGTAGGGTGAAATTACGGGTTCCTGCAGAACTCGCACTGGCATGTAATGGCAACTCAGTCAATTTGGAGTGATACCTTGTGGGTTGTCCTTAATTTCTTTCCTATTATGCTAGTTCTCTCTCTTTAATACTAAGATTATTCTCGTTTGGGATTTGTCTGTGTAATGTAATGCTGCAGCTCGGGTTTGATTTCTATTTTGTTTGCTTCAATCAGGTTTATTATCATTAAGAAACGTCGATCAGTCTAGTTTCTTGAATTACTTGGCCCAAGCCATAATACTAATCTATCTGAATGCTGTATTTATAATAAGCTCATGGCACTTAGTACATAAATACATTCTTGTAAAAACATACAAAAACAATGAAATGATCAGAAATAAAACAAACCTTAAATAATGAATGATGTAAGTTTTTATCTGTAATCTCTAGCGAAAGGCGACAGTGGCCGAAACGAAGGTAAGTTCCAAGAAAGGCTTCGTCAGCATGATACGGGTAGGTCTGTAGAGCCTTACATACGTAATCTACGTTTCCCTCCAGAGCGGCAGAGCCCAGGAGTATTTCATTTACTCCACCGGGCAAAGCACCGACTACCTTCTCAAATGCTCTTCACCATCTTTCTGACTCGGGCCCTCCCCTTAGGCCGTAGAGACAGGACTGTCAGAACTTACTGATTCTTAAAAATTTTCTCTTTCCGTCCCCTCACTGAGCCCCTGCTGTATGGTGTACTGTCGTCCATGACATGCCTGTTCCCGTGGTGTGTTTAAAGCCTCCGGGAGTGCTCTGCCACAAGGGCTAAGGCTGCCGCTATTTGGAACTTGTATACATGTGCATACTCAACGGAGTGCTGGAACTGCTACGTGTCCTGGCCACCGTCAGTCCAGATTCGGGTATACTTTATACCTGACATAGCCGGCTTATCTTAAGACGTTTCAGCACGCCTCGTCTTCGCGTCTCCTAAAACGATCAGCAGCTACCGGTAATTATGAAGGCGATCGTTGTCGGATTTAGCTGTGCTGGAGACGTGGTGTGCGCAGGGCGCAGGAACTCTCGCGTATTCTATCCGATATCGAGAACGAAGCGTATCTCGAGCTTTTGCACTTGCTGTTGGTATATCTACTTACTAGGTCTTTAGTAATCATCTCGAAAATATGTGAATTATATACATTTTAATCCTAGCAAATTGTTTCTTCTCATCCAGCTTACACACTGAAGGACATCACAAATGCATTCACACTAGCTCTGTCTTCTTTGGGGCTGATACAGTTTATTTGGCACACCGATTGGGATCAATCACAACCCAGAATGACTATGTGTACCATGACCTGAGCATGCTCTCTATGCCGCGTACTGTTACGTTAGGCAAGGTGGCACATCCTGGGAATGTCTCAGCCTTAAGGCTTAATTGAATATAACTCTTATAAAGTGTAAAAGTAAGAATGGTAAACCATAATGTATTATGGCAGCCTATGCAATGGCCACATTTATAACTACCATTATATATGCCAATTTACAGTTAACGAAAGGCTTAAACTCCTAGTTTACCTTCCAACTATTCTCAAACACCGTCTAGCTTTACACACATGCATTCTACTATGGGCGTATGATCGTTTAGCGGCATATCACAAAGATGAATAATGAGTGATCCTTACTACAAATATACTCGACATTTCTACAAACTCTCGTCCGTCGTGCTGCATTACTAATCCCAAATTGTGAAGGTGCCTACAGTCTACGCGCCCTTGCCTGCAGGTATCATTACGAGCTTCCAATCATTGAGAGCACATGTGGTCTGAGCTCTTAGCCTCTAATGTTTCATGAGTGATTTAGAAGTCATCTCACCATTGATAGCGAGTTTCTATCGAATACTAATAACCAGTAAATCTTATTATCGTCTAATAATGTCTGAGTCTGATTTGGATAGTATAGAATATACTCCACAGCAGCGTCAATAGGGGGATCTAGCAACGACACTCTGCGTACCGCTGTGGATAATCACAAGTAAAGTAAGTATATCATTTAAAAGGTCTTATTGGTATATTCTACTCATGTTCTAATATTCTCATTTAACTTCTTTAGACTTACGAGCATACGTTCCTAGATCTTCTACCGTGTAATGAGCTTTAATAATAACACAACTGTTCTAATAAAATCGTCTACATTTAGATTGTTTTCATCAATCAGAATCCGTCACATTGGCTACCACATTAAATCATCTGGTTCTGCTAGAACAGCACTTCCTGGTCCATGCATACCTAAGTAAAGCCATCAGCAATTCTTCCAACACGTGTTTTATATATATGGAAGTATCTGTGGCATGAGCCTTTAATAGTGCCTCTTGGCCCATTCAGAGCATGGTTATTCTGAAGACAACTAGTCCCCATCATCTATTATATTTTCTAATACCCCAAATTTTAATCTATCCTATCGAGGACATTGTCAGCATCATATATAACATGCCAATTCCATAGCTGTACAATCGGATGTAAATGGAATCGTCATATGCAAATACATCTTTGGTGATACAGAGATCTCCAGCGCTTTAGAGCCAAGGCCAGCTGGTGCGATCTTGCTCACATTCTCTCTCTCTATCAGATTTCCAGGGTCAAGGAATCCATTTCTCTTGATCTGGTAGGATCTATCGATTAATCTCTATAACATGATGATAATGACTAAATCTAGAAACCAAATACAGTCATATAAGTAAAGTACTATCTTGCTAAACTACAAATAACAAATATATATCTATTTGCATAAGCCTTAAAGGTGAGAACATTTATTTTATCCTGTTACCCACCTTGTCAAATCTCCATACATTCTAAATTTGCTTATATAGACGAATTCTCCATTTATAATCCTGTAACATAGTCCTACAGAAGGGTTTCCTAGGAAACATTCCAAAATTTCCTTACTATTTACTATGTCCTACTTTCATAAAACCAATCCAAAACATAGAGACCCATATTGTAGTGTTCACTTCTAGCTATCTTAACAAAATAGTCCACCCTTAAGTTGGAATAAATTCTAATCTAGCTACTTACTGAAGACTAAATAATCCCTAATCTGGTAGGAGACTTAGGTTGGACATCTCTAGGCCCTCCTCCATATGTACGCTTATGGGAGAAGGAGCAATATAAAAAGTAAGATGATGGGCTGTATCTATCTTTTGGTATCGAAGTCGGTAAATCATCTAATATCACCTAACTTCTTATTAAGATTAATGCCTGGTCCCATTAATCCTAAGCAAAATTCGAATTTTAGCCACAGGTGTATATTTTGGGGACCAATTAGTGTGTCATAATGCATGACTCGAATCCCACAGTACCAGCACAGGAGAACTCTACATACTACTTAGTCCCTTTTTCCTGGTTAATGATTGGCCAATGCATGAAAATTCATGTAACAAATTCATGATCATACAAAACATGTCTATAATATATCATAGAAATAGCCATTTTCCTTCAAAATAGGCCATTTGCAAGGCCAATTTTCCACCCTTTCTCATGCTCACCTAAACAACCAAAATAATACCATTTCAACACATTTATAAGCAACAAAAACATGCCAATTCATATACAGATCAAGCCATTTCATCTTCAACCATTTCACTACTCAAATCATAACCATAAACATACCAAAACAATATATCATTACCAACCATTTCACCTATCTTTCCTATGCATTTTTATAATAATTTTATCAACTAATTCATGCCACAAAATATACCAATTCATCATCCCTATATCATACCAAATCAACCATGATATATCATTGGTAAATAATCAAAACAATTAACCACTTAGCCATCACAACAATCATACCAAAAATGCCAAAACACAAGGCCATATATACATCACATATCACTTACCAAATTCATAAATTAAGCCAACTTAGATGGCCAAATACACCCCAACATGTACATCATTTACAAGCCAGCTCTCATGGCTAAAATCACAACTCAAAACATATCATCTTAACACTAGCCTATACATGCCATATACCATATATACATAGCATCAAAAGTACCAACAAGTTGATCGATAGTGTGACGATGTTCCTGATGATCCCCAAGTCCGAGCTAGCTTCGATTATGTATAAGATAACGAAAGAACACACAAAGAAAGCTTTAAAAGCTTAGTAAGTCATATACAAATAAAATTACCACATGAATCAATATCATTTTCATTAATAGGTAAATCATGAATAAGCATATAAAAGCTCACATACCTTTCCCATTAAACACATATTCAAAATCATAAGTGAACTCATCAAATACTTCCTTTTTCAATACTCGTATGAATCTCGTACGTACCTGAGTCACTTAACTCATTCACACATTCTTTCTTAACTTGACTTTGCCCGTTGAATCATTCGGAATCGTTAAGGATACTTGGAAATCACATATAACTCGTACAATTCTATATCCCGGATATGGTCTTACATGTTGTCACATATCGATGCCACTGTCCCAGATAGGGTCTTATACGAAATCATATAACGATGCCAATGTCCCAAACATGGTCTCACACGTAATCACATCTCGGTAATCCTAATGTCATGACATTCGTATCCTATACTATTCCTAAGGTTTGTATGGGACTTTCAGATATTCTAACCCTGTCGATTCTTGCTCGTATTTGATCATTCAAAATTCATAACAGTTCAATGACAATTAAACATATATAATTCAATTTAAATACATTTATTTGCATATGAACTTACCTCGTATTAGGGATAAACGGACTGGATCGACTATTCGATAACTTTTGATTTTCCCCGATCTAAATCTGATTTCTTTCGTTCTTGATCTATATACATTCAAAATTAACTCATTTATTCATCAAATCACTCAATTCAGTCCACAAACACATATTTGGGCCTTTTTTACACTTTAGCCCCTAAAGTTCCACATTTATTCAATTTAGTCCCTATTTCACAAATACACAAAATTCATGCAATTTAATACCTTCCCAAGCTAGCCGAATTTTCCTAGTGCACATATCAACCCATATTTATCATTTATTCACACATTTAACCACACATTTTCACATTTTCACAGATAAATCCCTATTTGACTTTTTTGTCAAAAATCACTTTACAAAAATTGTCTAACTATCAACAAATATTCATTTTTCATAATAAAACATTCAAAAACTCAAATAATCATCAATGGCACTTCACAAAATCATCAAAAAACTCAAAAATTAGGGCACGAGCTAGCTAGTACTCGATGCAACGATCTCAAAAAAGTTAAAATCATCAAAAACTGAGCTCAAAACATACCTCAATCAAGAATACAAAGGGCCGAACCCTAAAATGCTTCAAATGGTCTTTCTTCTTTTGATTTTCGGTGAGAATGATGAATATTATGACTAATTTTTATGTTTTGTTTTATTAATAACACATTAATACATAGTTTACTATTTTACCCTTGGTTATTAAACTATTTAATCACCAAATATAAGACCATTAATGTCCATTAACCTTATCAACGACATAATAACATCATAAGGACCTTTGATTTAATAAACCATAGCAAATAGACACTCTTAACTTATAGCATGCTACTTTTGCATTTTACGCGATTTAGTCCTTTTATCAAATTAAGCATTCAAATGCTAAAATTATTTCACGAAACTTTCACACATATATAATCACATGCTATAAGCACCAAAAATAATATTAAAATAATTTTCTGACCTCAGATTTGTGGTTCCGACTCCACTGTTCCAATTTAGCTAAAACTGGGTTGTTACAACTCTCCTCCCTTAGGGATTTTCGTCCCCGAAAATCTTACCTGTGAATAGGTTTGGATATTGCTTTCTCATAACATCCTCGGGTTCCCACGTAGCTTCTTCAACCCCGTGTCGATGCCATAATACTTTCACTAATTTGATTTTCTTATTTCTCAATTCTTTGATCTCATGAGCTAAAATTTGAATCGGTTCTTCATCATATGACATATCTGACTGAATTTCAACCTCGATCGGGGAAATGACGTGTGAAGGGTCAGATCGGTATCGTCGAAGCATCGACACATGAAACACATTATGTATTTTCTCTAACTCAGACGGTAGAGATAATCGATAAGCAACTGGCTTGATTCGCTCGATAATCTGGTAAGGTCCGGTATATAGCGGACTCAATTTCCCTTTCTGACCAAACTGCAATATCTTTTTCCACGACGACACTTTCAAGAATAATTTATCCCCAATCTGAAACTCAATATCTTTCTGTTTCAAATCTGCGTAAGATTTTTTGTCGATCCGGTGCTGCTTTCAAACTATCACGAATTACTTTCACTTTTTCTTCAGTCTCTCTAATCAGATCAACCCCGTGAATCTTACTCTCACTGAGCTCACTACAATACAACAGTGTTCGACCTTTACGTCTGTATAGAGCCTCGTACGGTGCCATTTTAATACTCTATTGAAAGCTATTATTATAAGCAAACTCAATCAGCGGTAGATATTTCTCCCAACTACCTTCAAACTCAAGAATACAACAACGCAAAATATCCTCGAGTATCTGAATAACTCGTTCAGATTGACCATCCGTCTGCGGGTAAAACGCGGTACTGAAATGTAGCTTTGTACCCAGTTCGTCTTGTAGTTTCTTCCAAAACCGCGATGTGAACCTCGGATCTCTATCCGAAACAATGGAAATAGGTACCCCGTGCAATCTCACAACCTCGGAGATATATAACTCAGCTAACTTATCAAGCGATAAATCCGTACGTACAGGAATGAAATGAGCTGATTTTGTCAATCGATCAACAACAAACCAGGCTGCATCTTTCTTTCTCGGAGATAGGGGTAAAGCCGATACAAAATCCATAGTCACTCTATCCCATTTCCACTCGGGAATCATGATTGGCTGCAATAAACCCGACGGTACTTGATGCTCAGCTATTTCTTGCTTACAGATTAAACATTTCGAAACAAACTCGGAGATATCTCTTTTCATGCCGTGCCACCAATACAACTGTTTCAAGTCATTATACATTTTCGTGCTTCCCGGATAAACAGATAAACGACTACTATGTGCTTCATTCAAAATCATCTGAATCAACTCTGAATTTCCCGGAACACATATTCGTCCTCTGAATCATAAACAATCATCAGAATCAACTTGAAACTCTAAATCAGGGTTCGAATCACATTGAACTCGTTTTGCTAACATTTCATTATCGATTTTCTGAGCTTCGCAAATCTGCTGTAAAAATAATGGTCTCGCTTTCATCTCGGCCACAATCAAACCATCATTACACAAAGCTATTTCAGTGTTCATCGCACGTAGAGCGAATAGGGATTTTTGGCTCAAAGCATCAGCAACGACATTAGCCTTTCTCGGATGATAATCGATCACTAACTCGTAATCTTTTAGTAATTCAAGCCACTTCCGTTGTCGGAAATTTAGATCTTTCTGAGTCATCAAATATTTCAAACTCTTGTGATCGGTATAGATGTGACATTTCTCACCAAACAAATAGTGAAGCCAAATTTTCAACGTGAACACAATAGCTGCTAACTCAAAATCATGCGTCGGGTAATTCTTTTCATGCGTTTTCAACTGTCTCGAGGCATAAGCTATAACTTTTCCTTCCTACATCAAAACACAACCCAGACCATTCAACGATGCATCACTGAACACAACGAACTCTTTACCCGATTCAGGCTGAACTAACACTGGTGCCTTTGTCAATAAAGCTTTCAACTGATCAAAACTTTTCTTATATTTATCTGACCACTCGAACTTAACATATTTTTGAAGCAATTTTGTTATCGGAGTCACAATCATCGAAAAGCCTTTTACAAATCGTCTATAATAGCCAGCGAGTCCCAGAAAGCTACAGACTTCAGATACATTTCTCATAGGCTTCCAACATTATTGCAAAAATCTTGCTCGGGTCAACTTGAATACCTGATACTGACACAATATGCCCCAGAAAACCAACCTTGCGCAACCAGAATTCACATTTCCTGAACTTTGCAAATAACTACTTATCTCACAGAGTCTGTAGTACGATTCTCAGATGCTGGGCATGTTTAGATTCATCATGTGAATAAATCAAAATGTCATCAATGAAAACAACGACAAATCAATCTAAGTATGATTTGAAAATTTGATTCATTAAGTCCATAAAGATAGCATGCACATTCGTTAGTCTGAAAGGCATAAATAAAAATTCATAGTGACCATATCTCGTTCTAAATGTAGTCTTTGGCATATTAGAGTCTTTAACTCGCAACTGGTAATAGCCCGATCTCAAATCTATTTTCGAAAACACTGTAGCCCCTTTCAACTGATCAAACAAATCATCAATCCGCGGTAAAGGGTATTTGTTCTTAATTGTCACTTTGTTGAGCTGTCGATAGTCTATACACATTCTCATCGTGCCATCTTTTTTTTTCCAAATAATACTGGTGCACCCCAGGGAGAAAAACTCGATCTAAGAAAACCTTTATCAGTCAACTCTTGTAACTGAGCTTTCAATTCTTTTAATTCTTTTAGGGCCATTTTGTACGGAGCTATCAATATCGGCGTAGTTCACGGCACTAACTTAATGCCAAACTCAACCTTTCGGATTGGTGGTAAACCCGGTAACTCTTCAGGAAACACATCCGGATACTCACACACAACTGGCACTGATTCGATCTTCTCTTTAGTTACTTTCATATTAAGCACATAAGCAAAATAAGCTACGCAACCCTTTCTCACATATTTCTGAGCTAACATCGATGAAATCACTGTTGGTAAACCATTAAAATCATCTGACTCAATCCAGATAATCTCATTATTCTAACATCTCAGATCAATCGTCTTTCGTTTACAGTTTACTATAGCATCATGTAGCATTAGCCAATCCATACCCATAATTATATCAAATTCATCAAATGGCAACAACATCAAATCATCCGAAAAAAAAATCCCAAATCATCAATGGACAGTTCTTGCGCACTTTATCAACCAAAACACACTTGCCTAAGGGGTTCGATACTCTAATCACAAATTCAGTAGACTCTACAAGAAAAGTCTTACTGGATACTAAATTCACACATATATACGAATGAGTTGATCCTGGATCTATCAATGCAATCACATTAGTATCATAGAGAGTAAAAGTACCGGTGATAACATTTGGAGATGACGCTTCTTCGCGAGCGCGAATAGCGTAGGCTCGTGTAGATGCTCTGGCCTCTGACCTCACAGCAGAATATTTAGTCGTTCTCTGGCTACTACTCACGTTTCCTGTGTTTCTGGGTGGTCTACCTCTAACTGCAGTGTTACTCGGTCTCGTGTTTTGTATTGTATCTTGCTCAGCCAACTCAGGACAGTTATGAATGAAATGATCTAATAATCCACATTTAAAACAGGCTCGATCATTCAATCTACAATCATCGATATATCGTTTTCCATAATGTCTACACTCGGGTCGGTTTTGTCTCACATTGCCAACACTAGAAATAGATGTAGCTTGAGCTTTAGAACTCACAGGTTGCTTTTCACGATCCCTACTTGAATATCTAATCGATGCATTGGAACGATCAAACGAGTCTCAAAATTTATTTGATACAGACTGATAAGATTTACTCGTCGATCTCTTTCTAGAGTCTCTAGCTTCAAAATCAGCTTTTCTTTTTTCTTTTCCGAGTTCTTCAGCTTTACATGCCCGTTCGACGAGTATCACAAACTCTTTGATTTCCAGAATCCCAACTAATAGCTTGATGTCTTCATTTAAACCATCTTCAAATCTCTTGCACATAATAGCTTTAGTTGAAACACATTCCTGAGCGTATCTGCTCAATCTCACAAATTCTCGCTCGTATACGGTAACAGACATACGGCCCTGTTTCAGCTCGAGAAACTCTTTGCGTTTCAGACCAATGAATCTCTGGCTAATATATTTCTTCCAGAATTTGGTTTGGAAAAACTCCCAAGTAATCCGTTATTTTGGAACCACGGATACTAATATATTCCACCAGTGATACGCAGTGTCTCTTAACAAAGATACGGCACATTTGATACATTCATCAGGAGTATAAGATAACTTATCGAATACTCGGATTATATTATTGAGCCAGAACTCAGCTCGTTCAGCATCATCATCAACATTAGCTCGAAACTCTTCAGCCCCATATTTACGAATCTTATCAATAGGTGTTTTACTCAATCGAATCAGATCTATCACTTGTGGCACAACTGGGACTTGTTGAGGAATAGGCGGGGGTGGAGGTTGTTGAGCAGCCGGATTCATTCAAACGAACTCCGTGAACCACTCACTCATCATCTGGAAGATAGCTTGTTTAGCCTCTCCCTCACGACTACTAGTTATAAGTCTAAAGTCAGATTGCGCTCCCCTCTGAGCAGGAGCGGGCGCGTTACTCTCTACATCGTCAGCTACAGCTCTTTCGGGAACCATTACTATACAAAAACACAATTTAAGCTGTCAGGAATCATCACACTATCGCAGAATATATATGGCATATATAGCTAGACTCTCACACACGCTACGTTAGTCCTAGACTCGACTAAACCGTAGCTCTTATACCAATAAATGTAACACCCCTAACCCGTATCCGTCGCCAGAATAGGGTTACGAGGCATTACCAATCAAATCACAACATACAACATACATTTATGCATCCATTCTTAAACACCATTCAATCATAATCACATTGTCCCTTATAAGGGCCTACGAGGCCTTAAACATGCTTTAGAAGTGGTTCGGGACTAAATTGATAACTTATAAAATTCTCAAAAACCTAGAAATTTTTCAAACATACCAGAGTCACACGCCCGTGTGAACAGGCCGTTTGCCTCACACGGCTCACGACACGCCCGTGTCCCAGACCGTGTGAAAATAGGGCATACATACTGACTTGGGTCACACGGCTAACCACACGCCCGTGTGTCTAGCCCGTGTGCCCTTCGAAATGGCCACACACGCTCGTGTGCCAGGCCGTGTGTTAGGCCATGCCAATCCTGTAGGGTATACTAACTTATACAACACGGCTAAGTCACACGCCCGTGTGTCTCACACGGCTGATACACACGCCCGTGTCTCTGCCCGTGTGGACAAAAGTAGGCCATTTGCAAGGCCAATTTGCCACCCTTTGTCATGCTCACCTAAACAACCAAAATAATACCATTTCAACACATTTATAGGCAACAAAAACATGCCAATTCATATACAAATCATGCCATTTCATCTTCAACCATTTCACTACTCAAATCATAACCATAAACATACCAAAACAATATATCATTACCAACCATTTCACCTATCTTCCCTAAGCATTTTTCTCATCATTTTATCAACTAATTCATGCCACAAAATATACCAATTCATCGTCCCTATATCATACCAAATCAACCATGATATATCATTGGTAAATAATCAAAACAATTAACCACTTAGCCAACACAACTATCATACCAAACATGCCAAAATACAAGGCCATATATACATCACATATCACTTACCAAATTCATAAATTAAGCCAACTTAGATGGCCAAATACACCCTAATATGTACATCATTTACAAGCCAACTCTCATGGCTAAAATCACAACTCAAAACATATCATCTTAACACTAGCCTATACATGCCATATACCATATATACATAACATCAAAAGTACCAACAAGTTGATCGATAGTGTGACGATGTTCCTGATGATCCCCGAGTCTGAGCTAGCTTCGATTATATATAAAATAAGGAAAGAACACACAAAGTAAGCTTTAAAAGCTTAGTAAGTCATATACAAATAAAATTACCACATGAATCAATATCATTTTCATTAATAGGCAAATCATGAACAAGCATATAAAAGCTCACAAACCTTTCCCATTGAACACATATTCAAAATCATAAGTGAATTCATCAAATACTTCCCTTTTCAGTACTCGTATGAATCTCGTACGTACCTGAGTCACTTAACTCATTCACACATTCTTTCTCGACTTGACTTTGTCCGTTGAACCATTCGGAATCGTTAAGGATACTCGAAAATCACATATAACTCGTACAATGCCATATCCCAGATATGGTCTTACATGTTATCACATATCGAAGCGATTGTCCCAAACAGGGTCTTATACGAAATCTTATAAAGATGCCAATGTCCCAGACATGGTCTTACACATAATCACATCTCGATAATCCTAATGTCATGACATTTGTATCCTATACTATTCCTAAGGTTCGTACGGGTCTTTCAAATATTGTAACCCTATCGATTCTTCCTCGTATTTGATCATTCAACATTCATAACAGTTCAATGACAATTAAACATATATAATTCAATTTAAATACATTTATTTGCATATGAACTTACCTCGTATTAGGGATAAACGGACTGGATCGACTATTCGATAACTTTTGATTTTCCCCGATCTAAATCTGATTTCTTTCGTTCTTGATCTATATACATTCAAAATTAACTCATTTATTCATCAAATCACTCAATTCAGTCCACAAACACATATTTGGGCCTTTTTTACACTTTAGCCCCTAAAGTTCCACATTTATTCAATTCAGTCCCTATTTCACAAATACACAAAGTTCATGCAATTTAATACCTTCCCAAGCTAGCCGAATTTTCCTAGTGCACATATCAACACATATTTATCATTTATTCACACATTTAACCACACATTTTCACATTTCCACAAATAAATCCCTATTTGACATTTTTGTCAAAAATCACTTTACAAAACTTGTATAACTATCAACAAATATTCAATTTTCATCATAAAACATTCAAAAACTCAAATAATCATCAATGACACTTCACAAAATCATCAAAAAAACTCAAAAATTAGGGCACAGGTTAGCTAGTACTCGATGCAACGATCTCAAAAACGTAAAAATTATAAAAAACCGAGCTCAAAACAACCTCAATCAAGAATACAAAGGGTCGAACCCTAAAATGCTTCTAATGTTCTTTCTTCTTTTGATTTTCGGTGAGAAAGATGAATATTATGACTAATTTTTATGTTTTGTTTTATTAATAACACATTAATACATAGTTTACCATTTTACCCTTGGTTATTAAACTATTTAATCATCAAATATAAGGCCATTAATGTCCATTAACCTTATCAATGACATAATAACATCATAAGGACCTTTGGTTTAATAAACCATAGAAAATAGACACTCTTAACTTATAGCATGCTATTTTTGCATTTTACGCGATTTAGTCCTTTTATCAAATTAAGCATTCAAATGCTAAAATTATTTCATGAAATTTTCACACATATATAATCACATGCTATAAACACCAAAAATAATATTAAAATAATTTTTTGACCTCAGATTTGTGGTTCTGAAACCACTGTTCTGATTTAGCTAAAACCGGGTTGTTACAGGTTCAATTAATGATGAGTCATGTTGATCTTCATACTTCTTTTGTGGGACATGCACTTGAGACAACTGCTTTCACACTAAATCATGTTCCATCTAAATTGATTCAAAAGACATAATATAAAATGTGGACTGGTAAGCATCCTAGTATGTTTTTTATGAAGATTTGGGGTTGTTAAGATTATGTTAAACGTCAGATGTCTACAAAGCTCAAACCCAAATCTCAAAACTACATCTTTGTGGGATATCCTAAGGAAACTAAAGGATATTATTTCTTCAATCCTACTGAGAACAAAATGTTTGTTGCTCCGATAGGAGTCTTCATTGAGAGAGAATATTTCTCTAAAAAAAGGGAGTATTAAAAAAAATTGAACTCGGAGAAATTCTAGAACAATAGCAGATCGCTAAACCAGAGATTGAACAACAACAACTTCCACAAATTGTTATGGAACAATCAACTGTTTTGCAAACATAACTACTGTGAAGATCTCTAAGAGAACGCCATGTACTTGAGAGATATGGATTTCTTATTACAACACATGGTGATATTCTACTTATGGATCAAGTTGAGCCTAGGACTTATCAAGAAGCGGTGGCGAGCCCAAATTTTGAGAAATGGCTTGAGGCCATGAGGTCTGAGATGGATTCCATGTGAAAAAACTAGGTATAGATCTTGGTTGACCCACTTGAAGGGGTTAAACCCATAGGGTGTAAGTGGGTTTTTAAAAAGTTAATTGACATGGATGGTAATGTACAGACATACAAAGGGTGATTAGTCGTTAAAGGTTTTCGACAAGTTCATGGTATAGATTATGATGAAACTTTTTCTCCTTTGGCTATGTTTAAATCTATCCAGATCTTACTTGTAATAGTTGAATTTAATGATTATGAAATCTGATAGATGGACGTCAAAATAACTTTCCTTAATGGGAAATTGGAAAAGTATGTGTACATGACACAACTTGAAGGTTTTTTCCGATTTGAAAGATGCTGGAAAGATATGCAAGCTACAAAAATCCATATATGGATTGAAGCAAGCTTTCTGAATTTGGAATCTTCATTTTAATGATGCAATCAAAGAGTTTGGTTTTATCAAAAATGAAGATAAGCCTTGTGTTTACAAGAAAGCTAGTGGGATCATTGTAGCATTCTTGGTACTATATGTAGATGACATACTTATCATAGCAAATCACATACCTACCCTACAGTTTATTAAAACTTGGTTAAGAAGTTGTTTTTCTATGAAGGACTTGGGTGAGGCTACATACGTATGAAGATTCAAAATCTATAAAGATAGATCAAGATGACTCATAGGTCTAAGCCAAAGTATATATATAGATAAAGTATTGAAAAGATTCAGTATGAAAGAATCTAAGAGAGGATTCTTACCTATGAGACATGGTATTTCATTCTCGAAGGAAATGTGCCCTTCAACTCAGTAAGAGAGAAAACGTATGAGTAAGATTACATATGCTTCGGCCATTGGGTGTATCATGTATGCCATGCATGTACCCATCCAGACATATCGTATGTTTTAAGCATGAAGAGTCGGTACCAAGTAGATCCTGGTGAAGGTCATTGGGTCGTAGTTCAAAATATCCATAAGTATTTGAGAAGAACTAAGGATACATTCCTTACATATGGAGGTGAGGAAGAGCTAAATGTAAAAGGTTACACTGATGCTAGCTTCCAAACCAACAAGGATGATTCACGATCGTAATCAGGTCTTTTGTTTTGCCTTAATGGTGGTGCCGTGAGCTAGAAAAGTTCAAAGCAAGATGCAGTAGCTAATTCTACAACAGAGGGCGAGTACATTTCAGCCAATGAAGCTGTAAAATTGGCTATTTGGATCAATAAGTTCATATCTGAACTAGGGGTTATGCGTAGCATATCAGAAGCTATATAATTTTTTTGTGACAACAACGGAGCCATTGCACAGGCAAAGGAACCCAAATCTCACTAATGATCCAAACACATACTTAGGTGTTTTAGTCTCAGTCGAGAAATCATTGATCGAGGAGATGTGGAAATATGCAAAGTATCAACAGATGACAACATCATTGATCCACTAATGAAGCCTCTAACACAGCAAAAGCATGATCGTCACAGTAAGTCACTTGGTATTAAACATATGACTGATTCGTCTTAGAGCTAGTGGAAGATTGTTAGAGTATGCCTAAAGACCAATCATGAGATGATTGTAATTACATACTCGTTTTACCTTATCTATTAATATAAGGCACTGCCATTATCATTTCAGTTTCTTTTTCTGTGTGTATAAATAAATTGATTAATAATAAAGTCCTGAGAATGATATGATTATTCTTAGAAGGACCTTAGTCAAGTATTATTGTAACACAACTTACCCGTATTCAACGCCAGAACCGGGCACAAGGCGTTACCATAATAAAATCCTCAAGATCGCCACTTAGGCACAATATGACCACTCTCTTTGGCCATCACAACAACCTCAATCCCGACTTACAAGGCCTCTCTCAAACACACGAGGGCTCTCGAGACCGTATTGAAAACTCTTACGATCTTTAAAATTTTTCCATCTATACAGGGCTGACACGCCTGTGTAAGATTTGGCACGCCCGTGGATGTCACACACGCCCATGGTCACTACCCGTGCATGAAAACTCAAGCATTCTGCCAATGCCCCACGGTTAGGGAACACGTCCGTGCCCTCCGCCCGTGGTGCAAACTGACTACCTTAACACGGCCTAGAGTCTAGACACACACCCGTGTGGCTTGCCCATGGCCAACACTGATTAACACACACGTTCTAGGGAAACGCCCGTGTGACTAGTCCGTGGTCTATTCTGATTTAAAATACTAACATGCAGGGGACACACGGCCAAGTCACACGCCCATGGGCTGACCGTGTGTCACACATGGCCTATACACATGCCCGTGTGTCTACCCACATGGACAAGAACAAAGCTATTTGCCAAGTTCTTTTCACCCTTCTAGCATACACAATCATGCACTCATTCAACACATTCATAATCAACTCACAATCTTACAATCTCACTTAGATAACTACATCTTTTCATATAATAAAGTGCCAACAACTATGGCATTATAAAAAATAGATTATCCATCTAAAGGCCAACACATCTTAGCCATATACAACAAAATTCACTAACTTGTCTAGCCCCTATACATGCCATATACAAAACATTGAGTCTAATGTACCAGGGTGTGCTGATAGTGTGGGTGATCTTCCAATTGATCCTCGTATCTCGATTCAACACTTTTTTCTCTATAAGACAAGGGAAAAGAAAGGGAGTAAGCTTTGATCTTAGTAAGTTTACACATAAACAATTAAGCAACATAGTTTAAGCTAAACAACAATTAGCATTATACTAACATATAATGTACAACTATGCTTACTCTTTCTATCCCTTACCACATTTCCAACACATCATGAGTCACTTACTCATAACCATTGACATGCACCCCTACATTCAATATCACATTTACACAATATACAACACATCATTATTTCTCGATAATACATCCACACAGCTAATCCACACAGCTAATCCACACAGCTAATCCACATAGCTAATCTCTCGGTGGTTTCGCACTTAGCCCACCACAATCAATTAATAAGGTAGTATCGCACTTAGCCTACAACAAGGTATTCATAGTGGTTTCGCACATAACCCACTAGATAATATGCCTAACGATAGCATCGCACATAGCCAGCTCATCGTCAATATGCATTAGGATGGTATCGCACTTAGCCCACCATTTAGCATTATTACTACACATTCACAAATATACTTACTTAATCATTCATCCATTCATTTCACTTGAACCACATAGGTTCCCAATCATTCTCAACCATGCTATACACTAGCTAGCATTAACAAATTGTAAGCATGAATGCATTGTTTATGCATAGACTTACCTCGATACTCAAAGTATAGAAACGTGCAATTTAGTCCACCACTTTGCTCTTGCCTCGGTTTTGATCCAGGCTTTGTCTTTCTTGATCTATAATGAATAAATCAGCTTATTCAATACACACATTGACCAAATTTACCCACATCTCATACTTTGGCAAAATTACTCTTTTGCCCCAAATCTTTCTCATAATTACACTATTGGCCCAAGGCTCGTAAAGTGATTTTTATTCAACTTCCTAGCCTTTCATGCTTAATGAATCACTTACTCAACTAAAGCAATCATCAATTCTTATTACAACACACATGTATGACCAAACTTAAGATTTTTACAAACTAGTCCCTACATGCATTTTCTATGGAAACTCATTTCGCAAAAGATGTTTCTACTACATCAAGCTTTCATAATCTTCCATAAAACATCAAAATACATGCATGTCATACATGGCCACATTTTTGAACATCCATCATAGCTCATCAAATAGCTAAAAATAGCTTACTCATGCAACAAGGACTTCAAAAATACAAAGAATATCAAAAACGAGGCTAGATGCACTTACTAGCAAGCTTGAAATTTTTGAAGAACCCTCACAATGGCTCTCTCAAATTTTCGACAGCCTTGGGGAAGAAGATGAATGAATTTTGTCATCTTTTCTCCTATTTTAATCACTTAATTGTTAAATGACCAAAATGCCCTTTTTGATAAACTTTCTATTTTAACTCATCCATGCCCAAATTTGTCCAAAAATTAGAAACTGGGAAAATTGAATTTAAGAACCTCTAATTAATATTCTAAAGCTATTTCACACAAATAGCTTCTAGAATCTCACATTTTGCAACTTTTACAATTTAGTCCTTTTGGACAATTTAACTGCAATTTCACAAAATTGCTTCATGAAACTTTCACACTATCATGCATACATAGCATAAACCTCAAAAACTCATTCATAAGCCTCAGATTTGTGGTCTCGCACCACTATTCTGACTAGGCCCTAAATCAGGATGTTACAATTATTGTTGGTTTGGACAGCAATAATGCATTAAGACTAATATGTAGTTGATTGATGACAAAGTGTTGTCATTGACATAGGGATGTCAAACTCAATACATGAGTATATGTTAAAGAACAACATATTGGACTGACCTGCCATGAGGATGTCTATTAGATTATTATGTAATAGTCACAAGCATTACTCATAGTGATAATTATGTATATGGTCCTCAAACTTGAGATCATCATTGTCCCAACATCGTGAGTTGTATACTCTGATATAGTTAAACGTCTACCGTAACATGTTGTACTATAAAGACTGATGTAGTGGGATATGATTAATCAAGATAGGATTTATCTCTCCTACATAATGGGAGTAATATCATGGGTCACTTGATGAAGTAAGACTACAAATGCATGGGCATGCTTAAATAAGTTTATATGATATATCACACTTATTTGTGTAACATAGTCTACTCAAAATATCAAGAAATATGATATTGGATTTTACAACTGTGACTATGCCATGAATTGTGTCCAACCTAGATATAAAGGATAAAGGGATATGATGCATGAAAATGTTATCGAGATAGATAAGGTGAGGATTTCAAAATCGGAGTCCAAGCCGGTATTAAAAATTCACGTGGATTACACAGAGAACAGATTTAAATCAATACAGATTTGAGTGTGTTGTAGCAAAAGAGAAATAAAAAGTAAGAAAATAGAAAGAAAGATGTTTATCTATTTTTCGTACCACACACCAAAGCAGCTAATGCACACAAGAATGGTGGCCCAGAATTTCACTGCTTCTCCACCAGTGCTCAGTGGATGGCTTATTGATTTTGGTTTTTTCAGAGACCAGGCAGGGCTCAGCTTGAGGAGGGGATTATCTTACGCATACGTTGGAGGATCTGAGATCTAGCTGCTCACGGCGAGTAGGCCATGCTGCCATCTCAGAAAATGAATGATGATTACAATACTGTAGGAGGTTGGTTGCTCGTCATGGAAATTTATTAATTAAAGTAGAGTGTTCATTATAACAGGAACTAGCAAGAATAGCTCAAGTAAGTGACTAAAATAAATCGCCTAAATTATTTGCTTTAGCAAAGAGCAAGGAAATTATTCATTTAGAGAGGATTTACCTAATCTCGAAGTGGTTGTTATGGTTTGGCCAAAAATGTTTCAGATTATGGTGTAATGCGTCTAGCAATGCTAACTGAATATAACAACTCTGCATTGTCTAGGAACAAGAAAAATTGGTCGACCTAGGAGGACTGGTAGGAGGTAGATGCAGTAAGCTCTCCCCTCCTTCGAAACATGGTGGATCATTGAGGCAGAATGTATGCGGTATTGAATTTGCAGGACAAACAGTATATTTGTAATTATGAAAATATGAATCTAGCGTAGGTGTGTAGGCAGAGTATCATAATCAGAGCATATTGTTACATGTCAAAAATCTGTTTAGCAATCTAGGATGGATTTCTCTTTCTTTAGCAACGCGCTGGACTGAATATCATACGAGTGCATATAAGGAATTTAAATAGCCGAAAGTAGTTATGTATCATCGTTGACATGTGAAGAATAATGTGGATATTAATTATCATGAGGAGAAATGTTTTCATCGTGTATGTGTATAAGCAGAGTATGTACAGTAATGACATCGCAGGATATTAGTGAAGTGAGAATAAGCAATGCTTGTGTACTATTAGCATTATTGAGTCGAGTGTGGCTAGTCAGGAGCAAGGAACAGCATGTAAGCTCGAGAGATACGTTCACGTATGACTGTGAGCAGGAAGTACCACTATAAAAGTGTGGTAGAAATTGGTTATCGCATAAAAGGTAAAGAGCAGGAACAATAATTTCAGGCTCGATAGATGGCATGATCGCATCAAGTGCGATGCGAATGGTTTATGACACTCACTTAGATGGTGATGAAGATCAGTACATTATAGCGGAGAAGAGTCGACTTGGCGGTTGATATTACGATGAAGTTGGGCGTGGCCTTACGATATATTCTATATATATAACCATAAATGCAGGTGAGAATATATAGGTCTCGCGTCATATCACAGCGAGTGTTCTACTAGATACAAATATCACTCGTAGCTGGAGTATACAATGTGTTAGAAGCATCGTAGTGTGCGGATGCAAGGGGAGAGCGTATACCAGAATGTACTGATTTCGATAAATTACTCTAAGTTATACTATGTAAAATATATACATACCATAAGGAGAAACTCATGGCAGGGAAAGTGGAAATTGTATTACATATTGGACTCCTGCATTGCTGTGTAGTATCTGATGTGTATTTTGAAAATTCATCACCAACAAGACTAGGAACACCCTACTACTGGAAATGAGTATGTACCACGAATTCTGACCAGTCTATTTTTCAACAACAATGTACGGGATATAAATAGAATTCATATACTATTATGAGATATTAATTTGCAAATTTGGTCTAATAGATACAGGATTCTCTTCACAGTTAAAAATCAACAGTAAATGTGTAAATACCAGTAATAGCTTATTTATATTCTGGAGTGACTCTATTTATTTTTGGTTTGGAACAGAATGAAAATATGGCTGCTTTTAATGCACTGTTATCTTCAGCATTTTTGAAAGAGTGAGGGCAGACTGTCAGTCATGTTGCATGAGAACTAAATAGTCAGATCCGGTTCACGACTAGTTAAGAGATCACAAAATTCTGGCAAAGAAAGAATATGAGCTAATTAGGGAAATACAATGTGAGACTGTGTCTCGGGTTCAAGAAGTAGCAATTAATTATATTTGTTTGTGGATAAGGAATCCTCATGAGGCTGCAATCACTCATAAATAATGATCTTCATTTTTACATTACCCATTGGAGAACGTAGTATTGTAGTTATTTTGTTTTTACACACGTGCGTTTGGCAATTTTCACCATCCTTCTCCATCTCTTAGTATTTGTCTATTGAGTGGTAAGCTATTGGAGGACATACTAATACTACTAATTTGCCGGTTGGGAACCAAGTCCACAAATATTTTCATTGAAAAAATAGAATTTGGTATCAGTCAGGCGTAATTATGCGAACATTAACGGCTAATAGAGTACAGACATCGTACAGTACGTGATGATGAGACTCGCCCATCAGCAGATGTGTGTGGTCGTGGTGCGGGTGAGATAGAATCTGTTGGTCTATGTGGTAATGCATGCGTAGTCTGTTTGTAGGTGTAGGACTGCAGCGTCTACCACCATATATCGTGTCGCGCCCAGCTGCTCGCTGTAGTAGAATTCTCTTAATGTCTAAGTGTCGCTTTTTGTCTAGAACTACCCTTAGTGCTTGCTGGGCCTCCCAAGAGAAAGAAAGTGTAGCATGCTATACAACATATATTTAATGGAAACTGGAGCATTATTGGATCAGGCATAAGTGGAGGTAAACAATCAGAGGCATTGATATCGGAGAAGCTACTGACAGTTGTGTGACAGCTTATGATATTCTTCCATCATAATAATGATATGGATCCTTAAATAGAGTCATGCCAAGCATGAGTTGCTAAATCCCTTCACGAAGGCTTCTCAATTTTTTACTTCCTCTTTATCCTTTGGAATTCAATATTACGAAGTTGGTGAGTTGCGCTGGGGACTCTGACACGGCCACAATATTGAAGATTGAGCCAGTACTCAGATCAATACGGGACATAGAGTGTTGTATTAACATGAGTCAAAGCTGTGACCAAATGATAAGGTTATCCTTCCCGCAGACACATATGAGGATAGTATGATGGTATATGGAACCGATAAGCATCACATGATTACTCGCGTAAATCGAAGTGTCTGTTACACACATGAGGAATATTACGGGTATGAATTAATGAACAGGACGTCATTACTGGTATTAGCCGAGAATTATAGTACGATGTTCGATGAGTACAAGATATGTAAGAGTGACACTGGTGGCCTTCTCTAGTGAGGCCTCAATTTTGATGATGCATTGTGTATCACATGGGAACGGCTCCATGCGACATACGTCGCATATGGTCTCAACTATCATTTGTCGTGGGAGCATGTAATTATGAGTAATTATTAACCACTTTGCGCGTGATAGTGTACATACGCAAGCGAACGAAATAGTAAAGTACTAGCTTGTAGTATACGTAAATGTGCTAGTAACAGGATGTGTGTCATGCTTAGAAGCTCATTGGTACATAGTCGATGCCAAGATTACAGGTCTTCCTTTGAGTAGTATTGTTTGGTGGTAACACATTTACTGGTGGAAGGAAGTACTTTTTCTCAGTGAGTTGGCCAATACAAGATTAGCAAAAATCAGATAATATTTGTCAGTTAAGTAGTTACTGGAATGGACATTCACTCTTTTACCTCGTTGGAGATCGTCAATTATACGTACATTTGGAGATGAAGCTTATGCAAGTGTGATTCTGTTATAGTTGAATCAGTTTTACTGCCATTCAGGTACGCAGACTAAGCCGGTAAGCTGGAGACACAGACACTCAGATGCCTCGCTATCACAGAGGTAATGTGTACAAGCAGCATGGTGTCTAGGATTAAGCAAGAAAAACTACAGGAATTTTAAACCCACTATCGACGTAGTATAAGTGCAAATGACACGCACTTGCAGACATGCCATACTGAAAAGGGTCTGTGTGAAAGAGCTGGTAACATGACTGGTTGGTGTGTTTGTAGGTGTGTGATCAGCGTGGAAAGCAGCACGATGAAGATATGTTCTATCGATTGTCTGGAGCAGCGGATGCTGAAAGAATATGAAAGTATGAAAACACTGAGATCGCCGTATCTGGGCTTTGAACTGAAAAGTATGTTGAGGTGGCATCACTCACATTATCTGGTGTGTTTAGCCGTTGATATACCAAGAAATACTTTCGATACATTCGCTAATTTGTCGTAAATGGAAGACTCATGCTAAAGGATTTTCGGAAATAAAATTGGAGCAGCGGCTGAACCATTAAATTGGCAGGCAGGAAGGCTGCATAGCCTCATGCAGAGGTGTAGACAGCACAATATTCGAAATGAAGATCCATAGAATTAACGCAGTTAGCATCGTCGAATGTTAATTCTTTAGAACCAATATCTGCTTGTTCAACGACTATGCGAGCTTCCTTTAGCAGGTTCCAAGTAGAGAAAGAATGATATATTTTTAATGTCATCCATGCTTGATGTAAGATTTAATATTATGCTTTTCTCGAGGAGGTGTAAAAGGGAAATGTGAATCACTTATATAATTCTCTGCATAGAAGATTTGAATGATATTCATTAACAGAATACAATGTGAGGTATAAACGATAATATAAAATTATGTTAACAGACTGGAAATACGAGGCTGCTACTCAAGCACAACAAGTACCGAAGATGTAATAGAAATACCAGGATCGAAAGCAGTAAAGCTGTGATTACAATTTGAGTCTAACACAAATGTCTCAAAGAATAAGTATTGCAACTATTCAGTGAGTAAATCATCCGGAAAGAGACCCAGCCACATCTCCGGCCAAAAACGAGGAAGGTAGTTCAAAATCGGTGTGATTGCACAATTAGTATGTTCGCAAGGAATAGTACACTCAGTCCCATGCCTTACTCAGTCCTTTAAGGGATTACTAATAAGAAACTGGACATGACTGGCTAAAGGAAATTATGAATGCTAGAATTGTCGCACTAACCTTCTGAGATTGAGATTTAAATCTGACAGAGAGAATCAAATCAGATGGCTCAACTGTGTCAGAGATCCTAGAATCAGCCAGTTGAGATTCAGAAAATTGGCCTCATGTTATGTTGTTAAAAAGTTATATGCTTAAGTGGATGTACAAATTTGCATATGCTGATGTTGAGAGTGACCAAACTGCATAGAAATTACCAAAAAGAAGTTTCATTCTGCCAAGGATACACACGCACCAGATTTGTACTGGAGTAACCCAAATGAGGAGAGCCATTTCCACATAAAGACACAAGATACAATTACAGTCAAAGATTAAAGAGGGAGAGAAAATGAATAAAGATAGTAAGAAAAGAGGCAAGATAGGGCTATGATCTTTTCTCATCATCATTACTGCACTGTAAAGTAAGAATGTAAATGAAAAAATTAAAGTTCTCTTCTCCTAGCCAGCAATCCACCTATTCAGCGGTGTTTGGTAGTTTGCTGATTTTCGCACTTGCATCTCCTCAAGTAAGCTTCTAAAAAATAAAAGATGATAACATGCAGCTTGAGCAGGATCATTGTAGAGTTGGTGGCTCGTTTTTAGGCTAATAAGAAAAAATGCAATGAGCAGGGGAGATGATGAATACCCTCTGCACAAGGCTCTACGCTACTAATGGTACTCAAATGAGATGTTATAATCTGTCTATACAAGCGTACGAAATTGACACTAGAGAAGTTAGAGGACAAAATAACTGGCTTAAAGCTGCTTGTTTTGAAATGTGTGTGGATAAAATGTTCTATTTACATAGGTGTTCCAGGAGGCAAAATCCGATGCTGTACAAAAGGAATCATCATACTGCCTAAAGGTGAATATTATATGTTAGGTGTGAATAATTAAGTGATTTCCTGCTACTAGGTGATCAAAAAATTTGGTTGAAATTTATGTACCATGAGAAAGGAGCTTAAAGTCACTCGCTTGATGTGCTTCTATGAATGGCGTGTGCTAATTGTAGAGACACATATTATGCTGGTAAGGAATATGGACTTGCTTATGCATGTTAGTGTTTATGTTGCATAACATGAATGATCAAATTGAATACGTCTTGTCAGATACACATATTCAGGTGCTTTCCAAGTGTTGGATCGGATATCTTATGTTGATAAGGCTATGGATGTGTTGGAAGTATATGTATTTGCTGATATGAGTAAATGCAGTATTAGAGATATTAGATAGCTAATTTGAGTGCATGATGATGAGCACATTGAATACGCACGGAATGTTAACTTGAATGAAAATGGTTTTACATACACATGTTGAACAGGCGGGAGCTAGTGTTTATATGTTATGGAAACGGCAACAGAAGATTATGACCTTATGAATACTGACACGGGCAGGTTAGAGTCGCGCATCCTGGAGAAGTAGATCCTTTCCAAGTTGGTGCGATACATTGTCGACGGCTAAGAAAAGGGTTGATGGTCGGCGCGCACGTTACGTTATGGATTGCTAGTGAAGGTACGATAGGAGCAAAGTACATGTTAGCAAAGGATTCCTAGCCTTTGGATAAAAAGAAAAGCACAGGTAAGATTTTGCACCGGTCAAAAGCATAGACCGTCATCGGCAATAGTTGGCACGCATTAAAAGCATATTCTATAACCGGGTGGTTATCATCGAATGGTGACAGTCTAATAATTATAACATATTGCATGAGGAGTAGCGGAATACAAAGGTTAGGTTAGGAGTAATCATCTACATGAGTTAAAAGGGAGGATAAATCGGCGATCAAAATTATACTATGGGGTTATAATTATAAGCTGCAGTATATAAATAAAGGAATAAATAATTGGGAAAGGAAATGACATCCATGCTGGATGGGCACTTGTGTATTTTCTAAAATCTTCATCTAAAGTACGCAGGATCTAATGCACTATAATTTGAAGATGTAAAATTAACCTTCACGAGTGTCTATATCTTTCAGCAAATTAAGTAGTAGTGGTATAAAAAGACAACTACATTATAGACATTTGACCCAGCAATCCGGTCGGGTGCATGCAACTGATGGACCTCTCGTTTCGACGAAAAAACTGGCTAAAATTGTGATAAATTGTAAGTAGACTGTAACCTGTTGTGGATAGGTCTGCCTTGCAGACAACACAGGCGTATTTCATCCTATCAATGACATACGATATCCGTGATTGATAGAGGAGCCAGTACATTGGGTACAGTGGGAGGAGGGGGATGTGGGATTTACATCACTGCACGAATTAATTGAGAAATTTGGGAAATTTACATATGAATATATGAAATCTACTGTGTGCATTCTCTTGAACTACTCTGTTATGTTAAGCAGTCATTAAATGTAAATTTTGAAATCAGCACTGGTGCATCTATGAAACAAAATTTCAATCTGTGCAAAGGTGCTGAATCGCTAAATAATGACATTTCAACACAATTCAACATCGACATAGATTGCTACAAAGGGTGTATAGTGCACACTCCTATAATGGGAATACACTCACTGTTCACCCGGTATCTTTAACCTGTTTGTGGTCTTAACTCAACTCAACATGACCGCCATCTTAGTGTTCCCACGTCACAAGCATAATAGCATTTATTTAGCCTTCCCACCATACATGCGGAGAAATCGTACCAACGAACTTATTTATCTGTAATTTTCTCAAGTGCTTCACCTACACGCGCCAGTAGTAAGGTGATCAGGATATCTTCTGCATACTGGTCACTATCGGCGTCCTCAGACCATGTCATAAAGCTCAAACGATACGCACTTAAATGCCCTAGCGTGTGCGCCCGGTGTTTCTCAAATCGGCAGGGTATCGACATGGAGTCTAGCACACACGGCAGAGTAGGACGGAAGCAGTCACAGCACCATAACCGAACACATCTCACCTTGTGAGCTGCAATACCGTGACTTTAGGTCTCCGCTCCTGTAAATATAATATTAACGCGCAGACCTGGCACTATGACATGCGCTGAGTCATGCACACACCTGGCAGTCGCGCCGTCCACATACACTTGAGTGAGCAGCCAATGCATGTGAGAAATAAGACTACAAGACTAAGTGGCGTCAATTCTTTTTCTTCAATTCCTCAATACATCACAATGACATAATTTACTCCAACAGCACTGCTTAACTTAATCCACCAACCTAAAATTAAAGCGTACTTTGCCGCAAATCTCATATCTTATTTGCAGCATATGGGCTGAGCTACAACAACTATACCATTGCACAAAAATAGTTATCTTATCTATGAACCAATAACACATCGCCAACAATTTTACAAATATATCTTATTTACTTATTCATGGCACATTCATGCCATACAAGAACATTGCTAAGAATTAAAGGAGCTGCCACATATGGCCATCTCAAGGATCTCGTGGTTACTGGGACTAGCTGCGACCTAAGGAAAGAGTGAGAGTCGGAGCTAGTGAGCTAGTAGTAAGTGTTTACATGGTTAATACACATGAAAGTATGCTACAATCATTAGCACTATACTCAAATGCATTTTCTAGCTACATGCACTCTTTTCTTATCCACACTATTTCAACAATACACTAATTTTATATTTTCATAATCCCAATTGGAAATGCGCACCTCTCGCATCTAATGTCATATGTCCATTATTTATTAACACATAGTACACAATAACACATCACATTACTTCCTAGAATATCCATCACCATGCGACTACTACAATAATCCAATCATCCAAAGCTCCATCTAGTAAGTTTAAGCTTATAATCAACTATACCTCACTTCATCCGCTAGGTATCACACATCATGCAATATCCCCTTTGGCACTTGCTAATTTACGCTAATTCCATTACCACATTTGGATTTCAGTAGGTACTAATCACTACCCAGTGCGTGGATCTTATATATGCCATACTTCAGGATTGACATGCACCTTTACTTATAAGACTGGCATGGCCTTAGGCCTTCGCATTATTACAGGGATGCATCGCGCTCATACTACATCGCAATACTACCTTAACCTTTTCAAGTCCTGCACGTACGACATGGATTCCCAACTCCGTTTCTCGAATGCTACATCCATTCACTCCATTTCCTATACATCTATTCTGCCGGAAACTAATACATGTTCAAAATCCATTCTCTTGGAGATTAGGCTCATAATAATTAGTATACTAAACAATTGTGAAAGTATGAAAGGATGGCCGTTTGTCCTTAGAGATACTCGGTTATCAAAAAGCAATATAGTGCACCCTTAGGTCCACTCTTGCTTTCACTTTTTGCTACTGCTGCTTGGAACCAAGTGTAGTTCTCTTTCTTCTTTATCTATGTAATAACCACCATCTATCAATTACATAATTAGCTCAAATCAACATCCTGCTATATTAAAATTAATATATTTCTTTCTAAATTTCCTGTATATATATAATTTCCACCTTATCTAGCTTAAAAGATTTACTAACTTCTACCCTCACATCTACGTAAATCTATCTTACTCCATAACTGTACATAGTAAAGCATTCATCAACCCTATCCAAACACCTTATAGCATCAGACTGCAAGATTTCCAACCAGGGTCTCAATGCGTTTGAGAATCAATTATAAGATGTTTTGTAACATTTATACTAGTTTCACACCAATATTCTACAAATGCTTCTCATATTCTCCCAAAACATCAAATATATGCACACACATGCATATTTCCTTAAACATCTATGAGATTTCTCACCAACATGATAACAAACATCCACCACTCGGATTTAAAATCCCGTATGCAGGAAATCATAGGATATTCCTTAAGGCTTTCTGGAAAATTGAGCAACTCACGCTTTCTCACAATTTGGCAAAATGGCATGAGGAGTTAAGAAGATAGAATAATTTCATCATCTTTCAGCACCTATATTTATTAATTTACTTAATCGGATAAAATGATCAAATACTTTGATTATAAATCACTTTCTCACTTCATCATCCGGCATTTCTCCATTTTTTCAAGAAATTGTAATTGGACAAATCTATGGCATCCCTAATTAATCTATCTAAGTTGCCTAATCACACACATATAGCTTAGGAATAATGGGCTGTAACTTCTTTGTACGAACTGAACACCAAACATTATTTGTCTACGAAACTCTCTTCTAGACTCAATTGTGTACATGCATTACCGGTTCCTCTCCAAAAAACTGGTATTCACTGTGACTTGGGTGTGTCCAAATCCACTTCTTATCTGATCATTAGCCTTAAGCTGATAAGCTCACAACTCTCTCTAGAGAGATTCTCAAATCTATCGGAGTGTCAGCTGCTGCTCTCCCAGGGCCTTCTTCCCATCTTCTCACTCATTCCTCTTTTCCGTTTACATAAGTCTAGGTCCGTAACAACATAACACAATGACCTTATCAGCCTATTTCAAGCTCGTGCGCCTTAAAGAGCTACATTCAGTCACCTTCAGGCAGACATGCTCCAGCCTTATTCTCTCAGCTATCTATCAAGATTATACGAAGAGGACTGAGCGATCTGTCATCAGTGACATCTAATAGCGGAACTACATATAAATCTTATCTTCTACAGCAGTATTAAACTTGAGTGTGGTCATAATTGTAATCTATACGCATATATGAACTCTGACTCACCCTCCCTCCCCTTCAAATTCATTCCATACCATTCTATCTAGCTTTCTTCCCAATGCGCGAATAAATATTTCGCATTCCCAAATCCCACTCTATCTAAACTGCAGCACCATTGCATATACTCATCTATCTGACACTAATACTCTCTCTTCTTCATTTGCCAGACTGAAATTTACGATCCATTTCCTCTAGCTAGTTGAAGTCTACAATACCTACATATCTGGCCTACTGGCTGAAGAGCTTCTCACTCTGATTACCACATGCTACCTCACACAATTCCTTGCAATGTAATAATATAGGCTAGCGTTCTAATTACCAGTGTTTTCCAATCAATCAAATTCGGCACAGCACAAGGGCTACTTATTCCTCTAAGAATCTGAACCACCTCTCGTGGTGAAGTAATCTTACGGACAAGGTGTATTGAGCTAAGTGACTGAATTCAACTGTATATGGCTCTGGGTGCACCTCTTTTAAACCTGCCAAAACCTCTCTCCTCTCCTATGTAAGTGCCCTCCAAAGTACCTCTCATTCAAGCACCTGCTGGTTCGGAGTGCAATAATCACCACCGTACTGGGTAGGGCGATTATCCTCATTATCCTTGCTAACTCAGCCACGAGCGACATTCTCGTAAGCGGCCTCTCAGTCACAATCCACAGAATCTCTACTTCCCACACACAGAATCATCAACTACAAGGTTAGCCTAGCTACTTCAAGCTGTACCTTGACCTGGGCTTCAAATTACTTGTCGCATACACTGGGTTCCAAACTTGACGATACTTTTCATACTCGCTAATTATAACTTCACCGTCACAGATATGCGCTTACGTACAACACTTTAGTAAATTAAAAATCTCCGAACAATCTCCTCCCATTTAGAACACCTGTGCCTTCATGAGCACAGACAACAATCTATCCAACATATGAATGAGGGACCATACTCGTATCATTTTTAGCGGTCATAGCTGCATTGTGTTAATATTTTCCTCGTAAGTACACATATATTTGCTGGAAATATTAACTAGCCTTCTATCCCGCTTGCTTATATAAAGTAACTCAATAATAACAGTAGACACAACCCGCTCTTACATAACCATGTGACGACTTACACTAAGCTGTATCTGGCACACTCCGCCTCGGTGCACCACCAAATCGCATCCAACCTGCCTCCATCAATGCCAACATATACTGTCCACGCATCTTTCTCGGATTCACTTCACATATACACTCAGGGGACGCTGGATGCAAGACACTTTTTCCCACGCCACCAACAATGTGCTAAATCTTAATCGTGCTGAATGGCCTACCGAGCGCTATCATCTAAGTCGGAGACCCTCTTCATGCTACGGCGCGGTACTATCTGGCATGTAAATCAATGTTTAATCACCACTCTGCACTGTGAGACATTGTTGTAATTCGCATCATGTAGATGCAATCACCAACAACTAATCTTCCTCGACCTTAAAGGCTTGGAATCTGTAAAAAGTGGTACTTCCTATCTTCTGGCCATTGTCTAAGTTTCTGTGGATATAAACCGATTACCTAAATCTGATACCTCTTACAGGCTTACTGGCTTATCGTGTAACCGAGGCAGGGAACTCACTTATGAAAGCGCCTGCATATGAATATCCCGCAATCTCAAAGACTGGATTCGATGATGATGTTCCTGCCTCACAGGCGCCAACTCAAGGGCCGCAAATTGGACATTCACCGGCCACCTGGGAGCCCACCACCATACTACGCGTCTAGAGTGACGCTCTCCTTGCTCTAAACTCTACAAACTCTAAAGAAGCCTGGCCTTATTTCAAGTTTAAGTGATACCCGCTTGTTCTAAGGATTCTTTCATCGTCTTGTAATCAGATTCGATAGTCACGCTACTAACATCTCACAAACCTGTCCACATATATCCAGTGGCTCCTTGGGGACTTACAAACAAAGGTAAGATACCAAACTAAGCTGTACAAATTCAAAAACCTCACAACGCACAATCTCATCTTCAAATAAGATTCCTTCTCAAATACACATCGGCCTTCCTCTCCTCGCAACACACAATCCGTTGAGCATCCTCTCAAAGCCAATTCATTTGGAACACAGAATTTTCCGTGGATCGGGGCAGGACTGTGAATAACAACTCGCAGTGAGCATTAATTATCAGAGTACTATCTGCTTTGGTTCACAATGATAGTCTCCTCACATGCAATCTAATTTTCTTCTCTCTTCTAAACAACACATATATCAGGAGCATAACCCACTCGGGATATTCGCCTCCTATTAACTGTCACATTGTAAATGAGCCGCTCTGATCTCTCAATTCATGTGCTCGCACTGGGCACTACCAGAGCAGCATTTTTAATCCACCATCCCAACCCTAATTCCTCTTCTCTCTCACTGCAGTGCAACAGCACCCTCGGAAAATGGGTAAGGTGGTAAATCATGTTAATTACTAAACTCTTATGCAGCTCCTTTGGATAGTCCAAATACACAAAGATGGGATACTCTTCTAACATTACTTGGCTCTTCTAATTTCATGGAAGGAAATTAACATTTGCAGCATTCCGTGGACTTCTCCCACTACCCAATCTCCACCCATTCTCACACTTATATCTTCCACAATAAACTTCTTTACATCACAGATTCAAGACATCGCTACGGTACCAAACCAATCATGCCCACTACCTGTACTAGGGGATTTAAATTTAACTTACTGTATATAGCACACATGTCACTTGGACTAATATGGATTTGATAATCAACAAGGGATACCCTACATTAATTAATTGTCTATTCAATTAATTCGACACTTCTTTCTTATGGTTGGATAATTAAATAATAAAACGGGACCCACTGTCGCACTAATTAGAGATAACTTTCTAATGTACAAGTGGGCAGACCCGATTCGTCGTTACCACGGAAGGGTGGCCAAAGTAGAAAGAAGCAATCATGGACACACCAAGAAGGACTTCTCCTTCGGAAAGGGTGTGCAATGGCTCCCGTTCCGCTGCCTCCAGAGAGGTCCACAGACGCCCCACCTCTGCCCCGCTAACCCTGTGTTTCTTTGAATTCACCACCAGCATTGGACATGGCTATTAGTTGCCTGGCGCCCCTACTTCTCATCTCCCTCCTGATGCTGCTTATACTACCATTTGTAGTGGGAACACCACATTTCCTGCAAATATCGAGCTCGTTTCCCTCACGACCCCAAGTGTGATACTCAACACAATTCAGAGGATAATTCAGGTACATCTCCTCTTGGATTGCCTATATCACTCCCTTTCCAGACGGGATCTCAATCACAAAATATCAGAATCCATGACACTCCCACACTTATAGGACCCCATGTCATGAACCGGCTCGACATCCGATGATTTGGCTCAGGATCTTCCAGCTGCTTAATTAATGTAATGCACTATTTGCCTTCATTAAGGCCTTCATCCGCCCCTCTTCTCTTCCTGAATCCACGGCTTCTTATACTTGTCATATAATCCAATCTTCTTTTATAAATCTTCAAACTGCCGCAGGTCTTGATATCTATCTATTTATTCTGAACCTTCCTGTAGCAGATGTCAAACAGCTGTTGTGACGGTGGGCTCACACCTGCGCTCGTACCTCGTGCCTGTAAAAATGTATCTACGTCATCTCACCTGTGTTTTGGGCTGTTAGTGTGCACTAACCTCTCCTTCGGGGGTAGTACTCCTTGTATTGATATCTTCCTCTTCGTAAATTGCGTGGTAAGAATCCGCCGCATCTGGGGGGCCTCTTCCTGGGCATGTCTGCTGGCCTGCCTCAATTGGTCGGCTGGGTTTGTACCTTAGCAGAAACAGCGCATGTGAAGACGCCAAATCCTTCCTCGTGGCGAAATGCATCATCACATTCCTTCCTGCAAACTACTCCACCTTGTCAATAATATACATGTTCAACTCGAGCTGCTGCTTAATTATCCAATTTTGTGAGTCTGCAACTACCAACCAAGTGCTCTGGAGTGACAGATTGAATGGTGAGTGCAATATGAGAGAGCAGTGAGGCTGG
Source organism: Gossypium sturtianum (assembly GCA_025698515.1). NCBI lineage: Eukaryota > Viridiplantae > Streptophyta > Magnoliopsida > Malvales > Malvaceae > Gossypium > Gossypium sturtianum. Next base: position 113,455,991 of record CM046955.1, read on the forward strand.
AAAGGAGTCATCTGGTCAGCGAGGTATGCATGCATATAACTATCTATTGTGACAGCAGCCTTCAGGCCTTCCTCTTTCTTCTCCTTGGAATTCACACACTAGGCGCTGGCCCCATGGCCATCCCAGCCAGTTTGTTCGATGGAGGCTGTGACCGCAGACAAGCCGGGATTCGGGATCCACGATCTCATACTGACTTTGGGAACACATTCCCATTAATACAAGATTGTTAAACCCATCATCACGATCATCCTGTATTTTATGGTGTTATGACTTTTATAATTCAAGTAATGGAATGTTCAGTGAAGCTGTACTAAAACGACAAATGATAATTAATTACCAATACCAATGCCGGGGTTCCTCAGTGACGGAGGCATGTATAAGCGTAACCCAAAACCGCTAACATACCAAGAAGCCCAGTCGGGCCGCTATACCAATATAACTGAGTTCCTAATCCCATCATGGCCTGTATACATACCACACATACTGGGACGAGATCCCTTGTATCAACTGAAAACTTCACTTGCACTCCAAAATTTTTCACTGTGTGTCCTTACTGGCATGGCCAGAAGATGATATCAGCCTGTATATGGAAAGAATATGCTCATCGGTCCCGTACCTCACGGCCAAACCTATGAGTGACTTCGCTTTCCACATGCCTCATCCCGTACACGTAGGCGGCACACTCGCGTGCCAAACTCGGTGAACATCCATTGCACCGTGCCCCGACTGCCAGACTGCGGTTGTGCCGGCCACAAATGGTCTAGACACACGCGTGTGTCTACCCACATGGTCAAGAACGCCTACCATCTAGCATTATCACAACACATGCACAAGTCTACTTAAACCACATAGATTCCAAATCATTCTCAATCATACATTCATTCACCATTTCTACTACATTCATTCTACTTGAACCACATAGGTTCTAAATCAATCTCGAATTAGCTACACACTAGCTATCATCAACAAATTGTAAGTATGAATGCATTGTTTATGCATAGACTTACCTCGATACTCAAAAGTATTAAAATGTGCAATTTAGTCCACCACCTTGCATTTGCCTCGGTTTCGATCCGAGCTTCGTCTTTCTTGATCTATAATGAATAAATCAGCTTATTCAATACACACATTGACTAAATTGACCCAAATCTCATACTTTAGAAAAATTACTATTTTGCCCCTAAACTTTCTCATATTTACAATTTAGTCCCAAAGGCTCGTAAAATGATTTTTATTCAACTTTCTACTCTTTCATGCTTAGCAGAACCACTTACTCAACTAAAGCATTCATCAAATCTCACTAAATCACCCATGTATGACCAAACTTAAGATTTTCACAACTAAGTCCCTACATGCATTGTCATGGAAAATCACTTAGCAAAAGATGTTTCTACTACATCAAGCCTTCATATTCTTCCATAAAACATCAAAATACATGCATGTCATACATATGTACATTTTTGAACATCCATGATAGCTCACAAAATAGCTATAAATAGCTTACTCATGCTACTGGGACTTCAAAAATACGAAGAATATCAAAAACTGGGCTTAGGAGCACTTACTAGCAAGCTTGAAAATTTGAAAGAACCCTAACAATGGCTTCTCAAATTTTCGGCAGCTATGGGAAGAAGATGAATGAATTTCTATTATCTTTTCACCTATTTTAATCACTTTATTGATAAATGACCAAAATGCCCTTTTTGATAAACTTTCAATTTTAACTCATCCATGCCCATTTTTGTCCAAAAATTAGAATTTGGATAAATTGCTATTTAAGGACCTCTAATTAATAATATAAAGCTATTTCACACATATAGCTTCTAGAAACACACATTTTGCAACTTTTGCAATTTAGTCCTTTTGGACAATTCAACCAAAATTTCATAAAATTGCTTCATGAAACTTTCACACTAGCATGCATACATATTATAAGCCTCAAAAACTCATTCATGACCCTCAGATTTGTGGTCTCAAACCACTATTCTGACTAGGCCCTAATCCGGGATGTTACAATAAAGCTTACACCATTTTTTCATTTCTCTTAGTGTTGTTAGGTTGGCTCGGGGTTGGAGATCGTTGGAGGCATCCTCACACTATCAATTTGTCAAGTTGGAATCACGAAAATTCCTAATTTTTTTCAAGTGAATGGCATGTATAGAGATTTAGTTATCGGTTGTATGTATTATTATGAAATAGCGTAATGTATGCCACATGGACTAGAGACACGATCGTGTGTCTCAGCCGTGGGGTAGGACACGGCCACCGCATGGGTGTGTGGTTTTGCCGTGGTGCATAAACAGAATGCTAGTGAGTTACACATGGGGTCCAAACATGGGCGTGTGAGGACCACATGGTCTACTCACATGGCCGTGTCATATGTCACACGGGCGTGTGACCCTGTTTTGGTAAAAATTTTCTAAATGCCCGAAAAGTTCCAGTTTGGTCCCGAACCAACTTTAATGATTATTTTGGGCCTCGTAAGCCCATAATAGGGACATAGAGTGTGACTATGAATTGTTTTAATGTATAATTGAAATGTATGTATCGGAAAAGTGTAAAAGATTGCTGTGATGCCTCGCACCCTGTTCCGGCTTGAATACGGGTAAGGGGTGTTACAATATATTCCATGATTTTCTTTGAAATGTAAAAGGGGAACTATTTCGTGTTTAATATACATGATATTAATAAAAGGAACACAATCCTGGATTATGAAAGAGGGTGTCACGAAAATAAAAACTAGGTCTAACTTCCAAAAACTTTGAGGCTCTCTGAAAAGTTTAAAAAGTTTTGATGTTCGTGTTTGACTGGATGGACTACGTAGAGGCCGAGACTTTTCTATTGCGGCTTGGATCAGACCAACAGCGTTATTCATTATTTTTAGATTGGAAAATTTATATTTTCAACCCGACTCAATCCTCGTACATGGATCTATGGTTGATGATCGCTAGAATAATTTTTTCGCTGCGCCACAGAGCGTACCAACGATCCAATAGAGTAGGGTAATTGTGGGGGAGATGAAGAAGGATAGGTTGAGAATAACAATGGCAATAGTGTTAATGGAAGACTACAGAATTGGAAGTGGAAGCCCAATAATAAACTGAAGGGGCTAGTGAAATGCTTCCTTTTTGACAGTCCGCATATGGTAAGGGACAATCTGAAACGTGCAGTTTTGTCTGTCATCGAAGGAGATAATGAGCCAAAAAAAGGCACTTTTAAAGCTTGGTTCAATAGTGAATGGTTTTAAATCCAATAGGGTTAGAGAGAATGAAAAGAAGTCAGTGAAATGCTTATTATGTTATAGTTTGCATAGGATGCATGACTGTCCAAAGTGATCTAAGTTGTCCGCAATCAATAAAGAAGATGAAGTAGAGTGAAATTTTAAATATTAGATAAATGATATTTAATTATGTGAAAGCGAAGAGGGACTGCAAGCAAAAATGGTTAATGTTTGTGGAAATCAACATCACAAGCTGAAAGAGTGTTCTTTTGATAATATAAGGGCATTAGACTTGTTCATATTAGAGAAAGACCTATGAAAACTTGGTCTCTCAGTTAGTGAATTGCCCAAGAAGATCAAGACGGTAAATTCCAAAGAGGTCCCAACTGTAGGAGTAGCACAAGGGGTTGAGCTACAAATTGGTTAGTGGAAAGGCAAGGATGATTACGACATTACTCTTGACTTGAATTTCCTTGACAAGATCAATGCTCTGTTGGTTACTTGTGCCGATTGTATAAGCATCTTGGATACTCAGCAACAACAATGGGTTGTGTTGGTGAGTCGAGACATGAGGGGCAGAACCAAGGTACTGCTTGCAATCTAGCTAACCGAGGATGTTCATTATGGTAAGAACATTGACTTGGTAGATCAGAGTGCTAATGAGACCTCCTTGGAAATGCTAGAGGTGTGGTAGACCGATATGAAGTCTGTTGAGTTATCAGTAAGGTTACTACCTATGAGAGAGGTGGCATCTTTACTTTGTAGGAAAAGTGGTGATGAAAACTTAGCAGTTGGACAGAGTAAATCCTATGAGCAAAGTACATCTCAAACACATATCTAGTATTTTACATTAATACACAGAGGTCCTTTTAGAGTTATGAAGCGGGTAAGCTGAGGGGGTTACAAACCAGAGTTAGCAACAATACTCAAGGTTGACTCGATCTTCAATGTGGGGGTGCCTAAGCTTATTTGTGTGGATCAAGGGGATCCTGATTGAGGAAAGTCACAATGGGCGCAAGTAAAAGAGTTAGGCTCTTGCAAACGAGATGTACCAAAGAGTGAAATAGTTCAAGTTAGGAAATGGTAGAGACATTAGTCGAGGCCAATGTTTTGAAAGGCAGAACTACTCGATAGAGTAACTAGTTAGGAATCGACCAAGGTATCAAGACAGTTAAAAGACGAATCAAACTAGTGTTATTTTGAGGACGCAACGAGGGTGTTGCGAGAATGGGTGGGGGAGAATGCCACAGGCTATGAATCAATGCCTGTGACAAATGCGCATGTAGCACCCCATGGAGGTCAATGGATTAATGGGGCTCATTTGACCCACTTGAACTTGTTCGATTCATGGAACACATAGAGAAACTCATCTACTTGAAACATTGGTGGCCTAGTGAAACACTCTAGTAAAACTAGACTTACTAGGGAAATTAATGTAAATCCTAAAGGATAAAAATGTATAAAGTTTAAATCCCTGAGGACTCTCTTCTTATAAATAGGCAATAATCTTAGTCGTTGATGTAATTCAATTTGTATCATTAGATTTGGGGAAGCTCAACTATAAATAGAGGCCTCCCGTTTCATTTGTAATCATCCCATTGTATTTGATTATTGAGTTAAAGAATATATTTGAGAGCATTTATTCAAATACTTGGTGTGTAAGCTTTCTTGAGGCTCTTTTCAATTCTTTCGGGCCTCATTCATTTTGAGTTGCTTCCATTTTGTTCTCGGTACCTTGGAGAATTTTTACAAGAATTCTCAATTTTCGAGAGTAAGATTGACTTAGACAAATTTAAATCGAAGGAATTACCTAATGTCACGCGGTTTGCGAGACTAAATTTCTAGTCCCGTAACACTAATAGGTGGAGTTAGTTTAGATCAAAGAAGCATAGAGACTACAATTTCTAGTCCCAAATTTTAAACCGTAGTTTAAAAAAAATTCCTTTTCAAATTTGGATTATTTTAGTTTACCCAAATTATAAACCGTAATTAAAAAAAAAAAAAACATTTTTTTCAAATTTTAATATTTTGATTTGCCCAAATTATAAACCGTAGTTAAAAAAAAAAAAAAAAAACCTTTCTTCTTTTTCAAATTTTAATATTTTTTATTTTAATTTTTTCAATTCAACATCAAACTGGAACCTAAATCTGTTCAAGAATATGAAGAGAATTAAGAGCGTGCTTATTGGATCTCCCATATTTCACTCGATTTCCTCTGACTATTAATTGAAAATCTATGGAAGATTAATGCTGCACTGCTAATCTGATTGAAAATTAGCCATTTATTTATGGATTAAAAGCTGCAGAGGAAACAAAATTAGATGCTTCGTTGCCTAAGATTTTTGCTTCAGGAGAATCATAATGGCGATTATTCTAACATTATTTTGATTTCTATTAACCACTTGTTTCATTAACATACTAATAACGTCAACTTCATGACATCACATCCTTAATTTCCATGTCTTTGCATGGTACATATTCCATCTAAAATTATTTCAGATGATATTGAATGAATTATTGTCCTTCAAAAAAATTCTTTAAGCTTTGTTTGTACGATAAATGAGGATAAAATATTTGTTTATTAAGTGGTTAAATTTTATAATCGTTAACCATTAACCATTAAATTAAAAAAAAAAAAGTTTCAGAAGCCTTCAAACCCTAATAAATTTTAGGCGATTAAGTTCCATTGCAAAATCTGATCGATTCATGAAAATGGACACCATGGGAAAGCTTCTGATCATTTTCACATTTTCTTTGTGCCTCTACCTCCTCGTAGCTCTGCTCTATGTCTTCTACAAGTATTGGTGGATACCTCATCGTATACAGCTCATCATGAATTCACAGGGAATTAGAGGACCTCCGTATGAATTTATCCATGGAAACAACAAAGAAACTGCGGCAATGCGAAAGGAAGCGTTTAGCAAACCTATGGCCTTGACACATGCTATATTTCCTAGAGTGATGCCTCATGTTTATTCCTGGATCAACAAATACGGTGAGAAAATATATTTTTCTATAGGTTTTTCTGATTAACCTCCAGTTTCCATGAACTGATTTTAATGAAATCTTTTTTCATTTTTATCAGGGAAGAGTTATCTTAGTTGGAATGGAGTTCGACCTCAATTGGTAATTACAGACCCAGAAATTGTAAAAGAGGTGCTGAGAAACAGTGAAAAAGCTTTTCCAAAGGGGAAGCCTACAAATATCTTTGAGAAGATATTAGGCGACGGGCTTGTTACAACCGAAAGTGAGAAATGGGCAAGGCAAAGGAAGTTGGCCAATTATGCATTTCATGGGGAGAGCTTAAAAGTAAATCACTAGTTGCTAATATAATTATGTAGTACAACGTTTACAAACTGAGATAATGGCCCGTGGTTTCTGCAGAACATGATTCCAGCAGTGGTTGTTAGCGTTGAAACAATGCTCGAGAAATGGACAGGTCGGGAAGGAAAAGAGATGGAAGTGTTCCAAGAGTTCAAATTATTGACTTCAGAGGTGATATCCAGAACAGCTTTTAGTAGCAGTTACTTGGAAGGGGAGAAGATTTTCGAGATGTTGACGAAGTTGTCACTAATTGCAAGCAGAAATACTTTTAAAACCAGGCTCCCTATCATCAGGTAAGTAAGTTCATCCAAGCCTTACTTTGTTAATCTTAAAGACTTTAGCTTCCAATGGATTAGTTTGCTTTTGCAGCCGGTTCTGGAAATCTTCTGATGAAATTCAATCAGATAAACTTGCGAAAATGATACATGATTCTGTGATGAAGATTGTTAAAAAAAGGGAAGAGAAAGTAGTAACCGGAGAAGCTGACAGCTTTGGCAATGACTTTCTGGGATTACTTGTAAATGCCTATCATGATTTGGACGAGAACAACAAGCTTTCCATACAAGATTTGGTAGATGAGTGTAAAACTTTCTACTTTGCTGGGCAAGAAACAACTAATTCCTTGCTCGCATGGACAATCCTGCTTTTAGCAGTACACACGGATTGGCAAGAGAAAGCAAGAAGAGAGGTGATTGAGATCATTGGCAAAGGAAACCCAAATTCTGAAGGGATTGCCAAACTAAAAACCGTAAGCAAACTATTCAAATCCTGATCGTTTCAATTATTTTAGTTTGATTCCTTTTATTCTTTTTTCTCAAATAGATTCCAATGATTATCAATGAAACTTTACGACTCTATCCTCCTGCAACTGGCACGATAAGAAAAGTAGAAAGAGAAGTCCGATTAGGAAAACTCGTCCTACCTACTGATTTAGAGCTCAACATCCGAATCATGGCACTTCACCATGACCCTGACTTATGGGGAGACGATGTTCATCTTTTTAAACCAGAGAGATTTGCTGAAGGGATTTCTAAAGCTACTAACTACAATGCGGCTGCATTTTTTCCCTTTGGATTGGGACCACGATCTTGCGTTGGAATGAGCTTTGCAATCACTGAAACAAAAATTGCCCTCTCCATGATTTTGCAACGCTACACATTCACCCTCTCCCCTACCTATGTTCACTCACCTTTACCACTTATTACACTGAAGCCACAACATGGGATTCAGTTGTTGTTTCATTCACTACATGATGAAGCTTAAAATATAATATTATTACCAATAAAATGTGGGAGCAGATCCTTGTAATGTTGATCGAGTTATTGTATTTTGCAACCGTATAACTATATATATAGCGTGGGGATTTCATATTGTTTTCATTCACCGTTGGAAGATATTCACACCACGTTTACCATTTTCTTATGTCATTTAGTGTTAAGTTAGTCTGTTATTGTTGGTTCCTCAGTCAGTCAAAATAATTTGTTCAGTATTTTGTGGGATTTTTTCTGTTTTTTAAATAGTCAGTTAGTGGATCTTATATCCATGTTTTTCCCTTCTATGTAAGCCGCTCAGTTGCTAAAGTTAATTTTATCATTGAATTCCTTTGGTTTATATCCATCTACTCTGTGTGTTAAGTTCCTTTCTAGCTTCTATCATTCACTTCAAGATGATCTCTTGAAATTCTAGGCTGTTGATCTCCAAAAATGGTACAATATATTTAATAGAATGAGGATGAGAAACAGTTCCTTGTAACGTTGATCGATACTGTACATTTCAACCATATGATGATATATAGTATTATTATTCTAATTTACTTTAGCAAACTGGAAAATAGCTTGAAGGGAAAAATATTTGAATAATTAAAATTAAATTATAAGTTAAAGTAGAATGTTATCATTTTATTAATTTATAATTTTATAATTGTTAAAGAGATTGTATTGAAACTTCACCATTTTGAGAGGCAGTGAGCCTTGCCAATCCTTTGGTGCGGCTAGTGGAATGAAATGATGAACTTTTGATATTTTATTGGGATATATATCAAAATTATACATAAATTTTTATCTAATGTATAATTTAATATATAAACTCTTATTTGATATAACTATACACATGAAAATTTGATTGTGGTTAAAATATATACATAAAACTTTAATCTTGATTCAATTGTACACATTTAAATAAATAAATATTTTAATTTATTTTTATATTGGATAAGTACAATCATTTGGGTATGCAGTATGTACAGGTAAAATAATGGTATATCAATAACGATATCAGTTGTTTGTGAAAATTGATCAAATTATTATAAAATAAAGAGAGATTGTGAGAATAAAGAACAAAGAAAATATGAAAGCAATAGAAAATGTACTTTATTGATCAAAGAGATGATTTACAATACTTCATTAGAGTCTCTATTTATAGGCATAAGAAGTATAAAAGAAGTAGAGATCTAATTCTAATAACTATTAGAATTTAAAGTACATCAAAACTTTATATTGATCATGATGGACATCCACTTAATAAGATATTCATAACACTTCTCCTTGGATGTCCATTGGTAAATAATGTGCCTCATTAAAACCTTATTAGGAAAAATCCTGTGGGATAAAAAACCTAATGAAGGAAAAAGAGTATACAATCTTCTATTACAAGTTGCCTCGTTAAAAATCTTTACCAGGAAAACCCAATGGGACAAAACCTTGGTTAAATGAAAATAGTACAACTTGTTTTTAGACTCCCCCTGATGATAACATTACATTACATCTTTGAGTCGACGCATTCCAATCTTGTGTAGTAGTTTTTTAAATGTTGAAGTTGGCAATGCCTTAGTAAAAAAATCTGCTAAATTATCACTAGAACGAATTTGTTGAACATTTATATAACATCTTTTCTTAAGATCATGGGTGAATAATAATTTTGGTAAAATATGTTTCGTTCTAGCACTTTTGATGTAACCACCCTTCAATTGAGCTATACATGCTGCATTATCTTCATATAAGATAGTTGACATCTTTTCCTGTAAAGGCAAATTATATATCTTCTGGATATGTTGGGTTAATAACCTTAGTCAAACACACACTCGACTTGCCTCATTGTAACGCCCCAAAAAATTAAGTATTTATTTTTGCATGTTTTTAGCACAACTACTTGTTTGCTTCAGTGGTTAAGTGATTTGGGTGTGTTTGGGAGTGTCTGAGAAGTCCTGGGTTCAAGCCTGGGCTTGTGCAAAAATTTTGTTTTTAGGGAATAAAACCCTTGCCTATAGTTAGTAGGCTTTTAAATTATTGTGGGTAAAGCATGACATAAAGAGTCTGCTGGTCTAGGGCTAAGTGGCGTGTTACCTATGCTAGAGGACTGATGTTCGAATCTTGATGGGAGCAGTGGAGTATTTATTTTGCTGCTGTGCCTTGGAGGTGTTGTAGTTTGACTGAGACACCAAAGTGGTTGAGAGGAATTCAAATTGAGTGGTTGACGGGAGATGTGATCAGGTAGAGAGATTTGAGGAGGGATTTTAGGAGGAAATCAAGGGAAGTGAGAGGAGAGGAAGAGTTGTGCTGAAATGGGACTGTGGGCACTCAAGAATTTGGCTAGAGGGGTGCTTCCCATTTTCGGTTTTGCTTGGTATGTGTTGTTCTCTCTGCCGAAATCTCTCTCCACATTTTTGATTTTTGCATTATTTTTTCTCTCTTTGGCCGATTGTGGTAGGAGTTTTCGGGCATTCTTCTGTTGCACTTTTTGATAACCTTTCTCTTTGGCTGAATACACCTTTTCTTTTCTTTTCATCTCCTCTTCTCTTCTTTCTCTGTGTTGGCCGAATATTGCCTCTTCCCAATTGGCACTGTGTTGGTCGAATATACCTTATTTGCCTCCTTCGATTTCTCTTCTCTCTTCTCCCTAAATCGTTTCCCCTTATCATTCCTCTCTAGTTGGCACCCAGGCTGATTCAATCGCTATTTTGTCTTCGGGTTAGCGATTATTCTCTGACAAATCGGTAAGAGCACTCGACTCCTTCTTGCTTTCTTTTAATTCGTATCAAGTTTCCTCCTTCCTTACACTGTTAAAGTCGAATACTCTTGTGTTACTTTTGGTTTTCTTAGAACTTCTTGAGGAGTAAAGGAGTCGCAAGTGGTAGTGAAGCGTCCGAAACCCTTCTTTCCTCACTCGATCAAGGTAACTATTTTGTCTTGCATTGTGGGTAGAGGCCGAATACTCCTTCCCCTACTTTTGGAGTTCTGTGGTGCTGTAAGTTATTAAGTATGGATATAAGCCATGTATAAACAACTCTGATTAATAGAATCCGCTTGTAACGCAGATATCTGTCAAGGAGGTGGTATTCAACCCTCGTCAGTGGTCTAAGAGGGCTAAGCCACCTTTGCTCAACCAAGGCAAGTGTGGTGCTCACGGTTATTCGCACGGTTTCGCAAAACAGGTGTGTAAACACTTTGTAACAGTCTGGTTTAGACCCTAGTCAGAATTGTGGTTTCGGGACCATAAATCCGAGTCAAAAAAATATTTTAATATTATTTTCTATGCTTACAGTATGCGATTAAGTATGTGTGAAAGTTTCGTGAATTAATTTTGTTATTTGTGTGTTTAATTTGAGAAAAGGACTTAATTGTAGAAAATGTAAAAATGGCCTTTTAATTGAATAAGTGTCGAATTGTTATTGTCTTTTGCATGTGAAGTCCTTAAGAGGTTATTATGCCATTGTTAATAGTAGTGGACAATTATGGACAATGTTAGGTGGGATTTTAATGATATTAGTAAGGTTAATTTTGTAAATGGTTAAATAAAGATTAAATAAGTAAAATAAAACCATAATTTTAGTCCATCTTCTCCACCTAGCCAAAAATTAGAAGAAGAAAACCCCATTGTTGTGTTTGATGCATTCGGCCATAGTGTTCTTTGATTAAGGTACATTTTTTACTCGATTTTTGATAATTTCTACGTTTTTGTAATCGTTGCTTCGAATACTTCAAAACCCATGTCTTAATTTTGTAAATTGATGATGATTTTGAAATTTTCCATTGATGAATTCATGAGTTTTGTGATGTTTGAGGATGAAATATGAAAGATATGTGATAGATTAACATAGTTTGTCTTTGAATTTTTGGTGAATTTGAGTAATTAGGATTAAATTGAGAAAATAATATTTTGAGGGACTAAAATGTGAAATAAATAAAAAATATGGGCTGCTAGGGGCCTATAGAGAATTCGGCTAAGCATGGGTTATATTGAATTATGTGTATTTTGTGATTTTATGAAATAGGGACTAAAATGTCAAAATGTGAAAATGTAAGGGCTAAATTGTAAAATGCACTAAATATGTGTTTTTGGATTGAATTGAATGATTTGGTGAATAAATGGGTTAAATTTGAATATGTATAGATCAAGAACTAAAGAAAACGGATTTAGACCGAGGAAAGTTGAAAGTGATCGAGTAGTCGAATTCATCTATTTATCTGAATCCGAGGTAAGTCTATATACAAATAAATGTATTTGAATTGGTTTAATTATGTACCTATGAAATTTAATTGTGATGAATGTGTACGAGATGATATATACATGAAATCCGAGAAAGTATCAACAAAGTGTCAATATCCGAAAAGTCTCGTACGAACCTAGGAATAGATAGGATTTTATATGTCATGACATAGGTTTTCGATATGTGATATCGTGTAAGACCACGTCTGGGACGTTGGCATCGGTATGAGAGTTACGTGTAAGACCATGTTTGGGACATTGGCATCATATTTGATTCGTGTAAGACCCTGTATGGGACAGTGGCATCGATATTTGGTTACATGTAAGACCAAGTCTGGGACGTTGGCATTGTACGAGTATTTCGAGTTATCTGAGTATCCTATTTGATTTCGAATGGTTCAACGGGCAATTTCGAGAAATGAAAGACTATGTGAAATGCGTAACCGATTCAGGTACGTTTGAGATGTACTCATGGTTTGAGTATGAAAGGTAAGTATATGTGAACTTGCTATAGTGAAAAATGTGCATAAAATTGTTGAGACAAAATGTGATATATGTTTGAATTTGCTATGATCTATTGAGATGCAATGGAAATGTAACTTGTTGACAAGCAAATGAATAGATATATTTGAATTAAAGAAGAAATATGAACATACTAATGAGATATGTTTAAGTCCTTGTACTAGAAATGGTTATAAATGTTTTATATGTTAAGTTTATTTGTATATGACTTACTAAGATTTTGAAAGCTTACTCTGTGTGTGTTTGTATTGTTTTATAGATCGTTAAAGCTACGGAATGCTCGAGGATAATCAAGGATCATCACCACACTATCAACTCTATTTTGGTACCTTTTGAAAGTATAAATGTTTAAGTATGACATGTATAGTCTAGTTGAAATGGTTGATGTTTGAGTTGTATATAAATAGCCATGTGACATGGCTAGATAATGAACATGATGTGAAGGAGTAGTTATACTATATGATGCTTATTTTTGTATGATTAGTGGTTAATGGTTGAATTGATGAAATGGTCAAATTTATGATAAGGTTATTGATGCAAAGTTGGTATGTTTTAGATCAATGGTTAGTATATTGAAATGGTAAGTTTTTGAATGGTTTATACTTAGAAATGCTTGTGATGAAAATGAGAAAATTGTGGCATAATTTGGTATGCTTGATATGTTCTTAAATGGTGAGAAAAGATGGTCATTTTGATATGATTTGAATTGGTATATTGGTTGTAGGTATAACCTAATGTGTGGGTGGAAAATTGGCCTTGTAAATGGCATATAATTGCCCACACGGTTGAGCACACGGGCGTGTGGCTCGACCGTGTCCTTCGTGGTTGTATTTCAAAACAAGTCAGACTTGCCACGGGCTGGACACACGGGCGTGTGACTGGCCGTGTGGTGCAAGTCAGTGTCGACCATGGGTGAGGCACACGGGCATGTCTCAGGCCGTGTGGACAAGTCAGTATGTATGCCCTGTTTTGCCACGGCTTAGACATACGGGTGTGTCTGAGGCCGTGTGAGGTACACGGCCTACCCATACGGGCGTGTGACCTCTGTAACTTTGAAAAATATTTGATTTTCTAAAAAAATTTGTATTATCCCATTTTAGTCCCGACCCTTTCCTTATGCATGATTAAGGTCTCGTAGACCTCATTAAGGGGCCATATGTTGAATTCTTCTTTGATTTAACGATGATATTTATTATGTTGTGAAATATTCGTAAAAGTTTTTGATTGTCTGGTAATGCCTCTTAACCCTAAACCGGCGATGGTTACGGGTTAGGGGTGTTACATTTGATTTGTATCAGAGCTACGGTTTAGTCAATTCTAGGACTAACATAGCGTGTGAGAGTCTAGCTATACATGCCATATATACGAACTGTGATAGTGTGATGAATCCTGACTTACAAAATGTGTTTTCGTATAGTAAATGGATCCCGAAAGAGCTGTAGCTGACAATGTTGAAAGTAATGCGCCTTCTCCCGCTCAAGGGACAGCGCCAACTAATTCGAGACCGTCTACTAGCGGTCAGGAAGGAGAGGCTAAACAAGCCTTCTTCCAAATGATGAATGAGTGGTTTACTCAATACGTTAGAACAAATCTGGTTGTTTCACAACCTCCGCCCCCACCCAATCCTCATCAGACTTTTGTTATACCTCCGGCTGTGAATTTGAATCTGTTGAATAAGCCTCCGATCGACAAAATTTGTAAATATGGGGTCGAAGAGTTCAGGGCCACTAGTGATGATGATGCTGAGAGAGCTGAGTTTTGGCTCGAGAACACAATCCGAATGTTTGATGAAATGTCATTAATTCCTGATGAAATCATAAAATGTGTTGTTTCCTTGTTACGAGATGCAGCTTATTAGTGGTGGAAGACTTTGATCTCTGTTGTTCCAAAAGAACAGATTACATGGGATTTCTTTCAGTCTGAGTTCCGGAAGAAATATATCAGCTAGAGATTTATAGATCAAAAATGAAAAGAATTTCTGGAATTGAAACAGGGTCGTATGTCTGTCACTGAATACGAACGAGAATTTGTGAGATTAAGTCAATATGCTCGGGAATGTGTTTCAATCGAAGCGATAATGTGTAAAAGGTTTGAAGACGCCCTAAATGAAGACATCTGTTTGCTAGTTGGGATTTTGGAAATAAAAGAATTTGTTGTGCTTGTTGATCGAGCATGTAAAGCTGAGGCACTCGGGAAAGATAAAAGAAAAGCTGAGTCTGAAGATAGAGATGTGAGAAAGAGATTCTAAACCAAATTATTTCAGTCTGCATCGAAGAAATTTAGAGATGAGCACAGTCGTTCAAAGGCTAATGTGGGACATTAAAACCGAGATCAAACTAGATCGCAGTCAAACTTCAAAGCTCCAGCAACTTCGGTGGCTAGTGTGGGAAATGTCTGATCCGAGCGACCTGAATGTAAGCATTGTGGTAAAAGACATCTGTGTAGTTGTAGATTGAATGATCGAGATTGTTTTAGATATGGATCATTAGATCATTTCATCCGGGACTACCCTGAATCCGTTGAACAAGAAATTGTACAGAATCCGAAGTCAGATTATGTTTCAACTAGAGGTAAACCTTCTAGAAACATAAGAAATGTTAGTGGTGGCCAAAGAACTACAAAAGATACAGTTGAGAGGTCTGAAGCTAGGGCACTTGCTAGAGCTTACGTCATTCGAGCCCGTGAGGAAGCTTCGTCTCCAGATGTTATTACGGGTACATTTACTCTTTATGATACTTCTATGATTGCATTGATAGACCAAGGATCTACTCATTCGTATGTATGCATGAACTTAGTATCCAGTAAGACTTTGCCTGTAGAGTCTACTGAATTTGTAATTAAAGTATCGAACCCCTTAGGTAAAAGTGTCCTGGTTGACAAAGTATGCAAGAACTGTCTGTTGATGTTTCAAGATATTTGTTTTTCGGCTGATCTGATGCTATTACCTTTTGATGAGTTTGAAATAATTTTGGGTATGGATTGGCTAACATTGCATGATACTATTGTGAACTGCAAACGAAAGACCATTGATTTGAGATGTCAGAATGATGAAATAGTTCAGATTGAATCTAATTATTTAAATGGGTTACCGACTGTAATATCAGTGATGAAAGCTCATAGTTATGTGAAAAAGGGTTGCGAAGCTTATTTTTCTTATGTAATTGATTCGAGAGTGACTAAAAAGAAAGTTGAATCTGTGCCAGTTGTTTGTGAATTCCCTGACGTGTTCTCTGAAAAATTACCGGGATTACCTCCGGTACGAGAAGTGGAGTTTGGTATTGATTTAGTGCCGAGAACGACTCCTATTTTGATAGCTTCGTATAGAATGGTACCAACAGAATTGAAAGAGTTGAAGTCACAGTTGCAAGAGTTGACCGATAGAGGATTTGTATGACCGAGTTTCTCGCCTTGGGGTGCTCCAGTTCTGTTTGTGAAAAAGAAAGATGGCACGATGAGAATGTGTATTGATTATCGTCAGTTGAACAAAGTGACTACAAAGAACAAATATCCTCTGCCCAGAATTGATGATTTGTTTGATCAGTTGAAGGGAGCATCTGTGTTTTCAAAGATAGATTTGAGATCGGGGTATTATCAATTGCGAGTAAAAGATTCAGACATTTCGAAAACTGCTTTTAGAACGAGGTACGAGCATTATGAATTTTTAGTTATGCCTTTCGGACTAACGAATGCTCCTGTTGTTTTTATGGATCTGATGAATAGAATTTTCAGACCGTATTTAGATCGATTTGTTATTGTATTCATTGACGACATTTTGATTTATTCGCGTGATGAAATTGATGAGCATGCTGAACATCTGAGAATTATGCTACAAACTTTACGAGATAAGAAATTGTATGCGAAGTTCAGTAAATGTGAGTTCTGGTTGCGAGAAGTTTCTAGAAGTTAGTTTTCTGGGGCATATTGTGTCAGCATCTGGTATACGAGTTGATCTGAGTAAGATTTCAGCCATTTTGGAGTGGAAGCCTCCGA
The DNA here is from genome assembly GCA_025698515.1 of Gossypium sturtianum. Lineage (NCBI taxonomy): Eukaryota > Viridiplantae > Streptophyta > Magnoliopsida > Malvales > Malvaceae > Gossypium > Gossypium sturtianum. The sequence goes on from CM046955.1 coordinate 113,472,531, forward strand.
AAAATGTGTCTGAAGTTCGTAGTTTTCTGGGACTTACTGGTTATTATCGAAGGTTCGTAAAAGGATTTTCGATGATTGCTATTCCGTTGACTAGATTGCTTCAGAAAGATGTGAAGTTTGAATGGTCTGATAAATGTCAGAAAAGTTTTGATCATTTGAAAGCCCTTTTGACTGAAGCTCCAGTTTTGGTACAACCAGAATCGGGTAAAGAGTTTGTGATTTATAGTGATGCTTCGTTGAATGGTCTGGGATATGTTTTGATGCAGGAAGGCAAAGTTATAGCTTATTCCTCGAGACAATTGAAACTGCATGAAAAGAATTACCTGACACATGATCTTGAGTTAGCTGCAATTGTGTTTGCTTTAAAAATCTGGCATCATTATCTCTTTAGTGAAAAATGCCATATGTTTTAGGATCATAAAAGTCTGAAATATTTGATGACTCAAAAAGATTTGAATTTGAGACAAAGACGATGGTTAGAGCTTTTGAAAAACTATGAACTTGTGATAGATTATAATTCGGGTAAGGCAAATGTTGTTGCTGATGCATTGAGTCAGAAATCATTGTTTGCATTGCATGCGATGAATGCCCATTTGGACTTGTCTGATGATGGTTCAGTTTTAGCTGAATTGAAAGCGAAACTATTGTTCTTACAGTAAATTTGTGACGCACAGAAAGTTGATAATGAAATGTTAGCAAAATGAGCTCAGTGTAATTCGAACTCTGATTCTGAATTTCGAGTTGATATTGATGATTGTTTGAGATTTCGAGATCAGATTTGTGTTCTGAGAAACCTAGAGTTGATTCAGTTGATCTTGAATGAAGCACATAACAGTCGCTTATCTATTCATCCGGGAAGTACAAAGATGTTCCCTGATTTGAAACAACATTATTGGTGGCCTGGTATGAAACGAGACATATCTGACTTTGTTTTGAAATGTTTAGTCTGTCAGCAAGTTAAAGCTGAACATCAAGTGCCATCTGGTTTGTTACAACTGATAATGATTCCTGAGTGGAAATGGGATAGAGTAACGATGGATTTCGTTTTAGGGTTGCCTTTAACTCCGAGAAAGAAATATGCAATTTGGGTTGTAGTTGACAGATTAACGAAAATAGATCATTTTATTCCGGTACGATCTGATTACTCACTTGATAAGTTAGCTGAGTTATACATTTTCGATATTGTGAGATTGCATGGGGTACCACTATCTATTGTGTCTGATAGAGATTCGAGGGGTACTTCACGATTCTGGAAGAAACTGCAAGAAGCCTTAGGTACTAAATTGCATTTTAGTACAACTTTTCACCCACAAACGGATGGTCAATCTGAGCGGATTATTCAGATTCTCGAAGATATGTTGAGATGTTATATTCTTGAGTTTGATGGTACGTGGGAACAATATTTTCCATTGATTAGGGAACAATATTTTCCATTGATTAAGTTTGCGTATAATAATATTTTTTAGTCGAGCATTAAAATGGCACCTTATGAGGATTTGTACGGACGTAAATGTCGAACACCTTTGTATTGGACCAAACTCAGTGAAAATAAGATACACGGGGTTGATTTGATCAAAGAAACTGAACAGAAAGTGAAAGTGATTCGTAATAGTTTGAAAGCTGCATAAGATCGACAGAAATCTTATGCCGACTTGAAACGAAAAGATATCAAATTTGAAATCGGTGATAAAGTGTTCTTGAAAGTGTCACCGTGGAAGAAAGTACTCCGATTTGAACGTAAAGGCAAATTCAGTCCAAGGTTCATCGGGCCGTATGAGATCATTGAACGAATTGGGCCTGTTGCATATAGATTGTTGTTGCCACCGGAACTAGAAAAGATCTATAATGTGTTTCACGTGTCAATGCTTCGACGATACAGATCCGATCCTTCGCATGTGATTTCTCCGTCTGAGATTGAGATCCGATCCGATATGACTTACGAAGAAGATCCGATTCGTATCTTAGCTCACGAGGTTAAAGAATTGCAAAATAAGAAAATCTCATTAGTAAAGGTATTATGGTATTGACACGGAGTGGAAGAGGCTACGTGGGAGCTCGAAGATTCTATGAGACAGCTGTCAAAACCATTTTTAATTTTTTTTTAAAAAATGGGGGTCGACTTTAAAAACGAAATGGAGTTGCCACCGATTTTTTTTTTGTGTGATCGGATCACCTTATAAAACAATTTTTATTTTATTCAAAATATTGATTTTGGCCTACGAAATTCAAGAAAAACGGGTTCGGGAGTCGGTTACGTACGAGGAAGGGTTAGCACCCTCGTAACGCCCAAAAGTGGTACCTAATTGATTAACTAATGTTCTGATGTCGAAAATTTTAAAATACGATCCTTTTTATTTGAGAGAAAATTTGAATAAATCAAATTGTATGCCAAGACCCATTTATCTCAATAAAATGTCACACCCAATGAGTTAGGATGCAACATTTCAAGACTTCGAAACTAAGCTTGCCTTTATTTGTAGAAAATCCTTACCTCGAGTCAACAAAACGTCATATCCAATAAGTTAGGACACAACATCTCGAATTCCTGAGAATAAGTTTTTATTTAGTTTTTTTAAAAAGAAAGTAATAGGTCCTTTAGACTCGAAGAGAAAAATCGAAACCCAGTAAGTTAGGATACAATCTCTTTCGAACCTTAGAACGCGGAGTGTTTGCTTATTTTGAAAATCGGATAAAATGTAATGCGATCGTAATAAAATGGAAAATGAATTTAAAATAAAGTGTAAAACGATTTACAATGCTAGCTTATATAACAACATGATGATGATAAAATATAATAACAATAATAAAGGTAGAAATAAAATACAATAAAGTAAAAGCAAGATAAATAAATAAAATAAAATAAAAGAGAATTGTAACAAAAATGGAGGTTATATACAATAATAAAAACCATAGAATGATAATAATAGTAACAAAAAAAATGCGATAATAATAATAAAATATATTAATAAATAAGTAATAGTAAAAAAATAATATTAGTAATAATAAAAATAATGAAGATAATAATAAAAGTAATAGTAAAAATAAAAATAGCATTAGTAATAATAATAATTATAACAATAATAATAATAATGAAAATAATAATAAAAGTAATAGTAAAAATAAAAATAGTATTAGTAATAATAAAATAATAGTAAAGATATTAAAATTAATAGTAATAATAATATAAAAATAATAGTAGTAGTAAAATAAAAGTATATTAATAATAAAATAATAGTATATGTTAATATACAAATAATAGTAAAAATAAAAGCAATAATGAAAATAACAATAATGATGGTGATACTAAAAATAATAATAATAACAATAATACTAATAATGATAGATATAATAATAATAAAGTTAATTATAAAAATAAAAAAGACAGAGTGATAATGTTAAAATAATAATAAAAGCAATAATAATAATAGTAATAAGAATTAAAAAATAAAATTAGTAATGAAAATAATAAACAAAAGAAATAAAAAGACTTAAATTGAACTAAAAATAAAAGTTTGGGGCGAATTTTAAAGAAAACAAAAGGCAAGGGACCTATTTAGACACGGGAATAACATGGAGGGACTAAAAGGGAAAATATTCCCTCCCTCCAAAACACTGCGTTTAAAAAGGGACTCCAATGAAATCCAAATAAAATTTAAGGGCAAAATTAAAAATAAAAGGGAACTTAATTATAAAACCATAAAAAAGAGGAAGGGCTAAAAGCGCAATTAGCCCTTCCTATAATAACGCGCGGATCCTAGGCCGAAGCGGGTCGGGCCAGGGCAAAACGATGTTGTTTTGAGGTTTTAGGACTCTGGCCAAAACGGCGCCGTTTTGAATGGCTATATAAGTCAGAATTTAAAAAAAAAATCATTTTCCTGTTCTCCTCTTCAAAAAAAAAACCGAAACAGCTCTCCAAAGAGCTCTCCCCTGGCGATTTTCGGCGGGGGCTCCGGCAAGGCCTCCGGTCGATCGCCACCATGCCTCTGCCGCCGCCGGCCACCATACACGGTGGCCGAAATTTCGAAATTAGTAATTTTTCTTTTCCTCTTTTTTTGTATATTCTTTTTAAAACTTTTATGTGAAAAAAAAGAAACCTTTGAAAGAAAAGAGAAATAGATTCGGGAAAAAAAAAAGAAAACATTTTCCTTTGCCGATTTGCTTTTTTTTTTCTATATTCTTGTATATATGCGTGGTCCCTTTTTACAGATTAGGTTAGGGTTTTTATAGCCTTAAAAAAAATACAAAATCCTATTTTGCTGCTACGGTCTGTATCATTTCCTTGTTCTGTAGATGAATGGCGAGAAACACGGCGGTGGAGCGCTATCCGCACGCTGATTGCGGCGCGAGGAAGGGCCTGTGTTGGGAGCTGCGGCTCAAGGAGGGAACCCTAGGGTTCAGGATTTCTGATTTCTGAAACCAAATTTAGGCCATTGGGCCATTCGGGTTCTGGGTATTAGGTTTAGTTGGGTCTGGGTGTAATGGGTTTTGGGTAAACTGTTTAGTTTGGGCTTGTAAATGGACTGTAAAGGGATTCTATTATTTTTTGGTTTTTGAATGGTATGGGCCCAGGCAAAATGGGCCTATTACAGCTGCCCCTCTTTGCTCATTGTCGTGTAACGAGAATAGAGCAAAGACTAAAAAAAGGACCAATTTTGCCCGGTCTTGTCGAGTCTTGACTTCTTTGTCCTCGTATTCTTCAAGTAGTCTCTAACCCAACTGCAACTTCAAGGAGATAAGACCTTCTCTTGTAGATTTAATCCATCCTACTGTAACTCCAGGAAAGTGAGACTAGTATATTTGATCTTGCTTCACTGCCATATTCAGAAAGACAAGATCTGCTATTTTCACTCTGCTCCACAGCAAACTCAGGGACGCCAGACTAGTATCTTCGATCTGCTTCACTGTAATCTCAGGAAGACAAGACCTGCTATCTTCAATCTTCTCCAATGCAAACTCAGGGATGCCAGACTGGTATCTTCGATCCGCTTCGCTGCAAACTCAGGAAGAGAAGACCTGCTATCTTCAATCTGCTCCACTGCAAACTCAGGGATGCCAGACTGGTATCTTCGATCCGCTTCGCTGCAAACTCAGGAAGACAAGACCTGCTATCTTCAATCTGCTCCACTGTAAACTCAGGGATGCCAGATTGGTATCTTCGATCTGCTTTGCTACAATCTCAGGAAGACAAGATCTGCTATCTTCAATCTGCTCCACTACAAACTCAGGGATGCCAGACTGATATCTTCGATCCGCTTCGCTGCAAACTCAGGAAGACAAGATCTGCTATCTTTAATCTACTCCACTGCGAACTCAGGGACGCTAGGATGATGTTTTCGATCCGCTTCACTGCAAACTCAGGAAGACAAGATTTGCTATCTTGGGTCTGCTCCACTGTAAACTCAGGGATGCCAGACCGGTATCTTCGATCCGCTTCGCTACAAACTCAAGAAGACAAGATCTGCTATCTTCAATCTGCTCCACTGCAAACTCAGGGACGCCAAGCTGATGTTTTCGATCTGCTTCACTGTAAACTCAGGAAGACAAGATCTGCTATCTTGGGTCTGCTCCACTGCAAACTCAAGGATGTCAAACTAGTATCTTCGATCCGCTTCACTGCAATCTCAGGAAGACAAGATCTGCTATCTTGTGTTTGCTCCACTGCAAACTCAGGGATGCCAGACTAGTATCTTTGATCTGCTTCACCGCAATCTCAGGAAAACAAGATCTGTAAATTCACCGATGTTGTGACACCGTCCTCTGGGGGACCTGTCATGTAAAATCGGTTTTATGTGTTTAAGCTTATGCAAAATGGTTAGGATGCTATGATCTGAACAAATCAACTGCTCTTAACCGAATGACATATGTACGAATGCAAAATGTTAGGAGGACGATCCTTTTTAATAATTAGGATGTCACCACTTGTTGCTCATTAAGGCTCTATCATTAACGCAGTACACTGTCTTCCTACTCGGCTGACATTTGACAGAAAGCCCGAAAACATTTTTGCTCAACTGATTTGCCCCACTAACTTCAGGGTGCTTTCCACTGTACCTCAGGGACATAAGGCTTGTACCATTTTCAAACCATCTCACTGCGGTTCAAGATTAAAGGATTTGAGACTTTTTCGATCCGTTCCCACTGCAATTCAAGGGTATAGGACTTGTATCTTTTTCAATTCATCCCACTGCAACTTTGAGGTATAGGATCTGTAACTTGTTCCATCCACTAATCACTCCCCAATGACCCGACCAGATGTGTACGCGTGATACTCGCATGGATGCAGAATGTCATTTTTTCTTTTCGAGAATGATTCCTTCTACGCTTGGGAAGTCATTGCCCGTTATTTGTCGAGATGGTATCACTGACTAAATGTCTTATCCAATAAAAATTTGAAGAGATAATCATCTTTCCATATTTCCAACCCTTAGGCTTTGTGAGTTCTAAACAATAGTCCTATTTCAGATTCTCATATCATTTAGAAGTTTCCAGAGTAATATGCGAAACTCCTTTTATGAAAGTATTATTAGTCCATTAATCGTTATTTCAATATAAAATGCTTGAAAAAGATCACAACAATGGACGAGAAAGAAATTAATCAGGAGCATAGCTAAAAACAAATAAGTTAATCAAAGATCACCAAGGCAATAAAAAAAATTGATTGGGGTGTATCTTGAAAAGAATAAAGTAATCAAAGATAGCAAATTCAAAATGGGTAATATAGAAGCTAGGTGCCCCAAATATCGGAGCCTAAGCTTCTCTGTACAAACTTCTTGAGAACCATTTCGAGCTCAATACGTGTTTAGAGGATCCGGAGTACTTTGTCAATGCCTCAAGACGTAGCATACTTCCTTGTTATTAATTCAGGCATAGAAAGACTATCACATGCCTTTGATCAAAATTTGAGCTGCCCTTTTCGGGTTTTCGTCTCAAAAACCCCTTTGGTCTCAAAGCGTCCTTTTGCGGGTTTTCGCCTTGGCCTCTCCTTTTTTTTTAATTTGATCTCAAGGTGCCCTTTGCGAGTTTTCACCTTGGCCTTTCCCCTTTCAGGTAAAATACTTCTTGACTAAACCTGAATTCACCAAATTGGGCAAGTCTTCGCCATCCGTCTCGGTCAATATCAATGCTCTTCTAGAACAGGCCCTTTTTTACTACATAAGGTCCTTCCCAGTTTGGCATTCGCTTTCCTCTGAAATCCTTTTGTATAAGAAGGATCTTCCTCAATACCAGGTCCCATCATGAAATTCCCTTGGGTGGACCATAAATCAGCATCATCCATTTTTGGTACATTTGACTATGATGAATACTTTCAAACCCTTTTCTTCTGCCAAGTTCACTAGAGACATTCTACTTCATCCAATTCTTGACTCAATCAAAGCTTGGATCAAAGGAATCTCGATTTTTATGGGAAAAACCACCAATGGGAAAAGTGTTTCCCCAGCAAAAGTCCTGGTCAACGTTTGATAAGCATAGAGAGTAAACGGTAGCTTCTTATGCCAATCTTTACAAGTCTTGGTCACTTTTCATTCTTTTTTTTTGGCGCTTTTTATTTTGGCAACCTTTTCTTTGACCGTGATATGTTTTCGATATTTAAACAAACTGTAAGCTTTGATATTGTACAGTTATGCATTATTAAACATGATTCTTTCTGGCATTCTTTACCGGCACCTGATCCTTTCCTTTTTTCTTTTGAAATTTGATAACTGTCGACTTTTCAATATTGGCATATGAAGCAACATTCACCCTCTTAGTGAAGTAATCGATGACCACAAAGATAATTCGGTGTTAACTAGAAGCTTTTGACGAGATCAGCCCCGTAACATCCATGCCCTTCATATAGAAAAGTCTGTGAAGAAAATGGAGGAGTCACATAAATCGTATCTTCTTCAATTCAGTATTTGCGGTATAACTGATGCAATCCCCTTTCATGGTAGACCAATAGTGCCCGATCCTCATGTTTAGCCTGGCCATTGTAAAACCATTAGCATGTGTCCTTTTGACATCCTTATGGACCTCTTTTAATATTTCAACGTACCCGCGTCTTAGTAGCCCAGGCATGTCCTGATATGATCATGTAAAAACATCTTTGAATTCTTGAAAATGATGTCTCGCCTTATTTCTGTGGTGAGCTAGGCTACAATCTTCACCTCTTTTCTAGGCTCACAATATCCAGTGACCCTTTGTAGAGTAGGGTCTGTTTTTGATCTTGTTCTACCATTCTTAACAAATCAGAATATAGATTACAATCTCTGTCATATTCAAAGCCTTGAGATACCTCTAGACACATATCTTATTCGAAAGAAGACTCTGAGTCAGTAGCAGCGTTGCTCACATCATTGATATTTGGAGACCTATTGTAGGTTCGAAGGAAGATTCCAAAGAATAAATGATTCAAAGAATGATCATTTGTATAATATGATCATGAATTAATAATAAAATAATATTTGAAAGAAAGTCCCAAAAATAAAAGAATCTATACATGGAAAAAATAAAAGAATATTTGTTCAAAAAGATTCATTTTATTGAAATAAAAATTTCGGACACAAGCCTATTTCACAAAAGGGTTCTTATTGCCTCTAGGCTTAAAGCAACAAGCATGTTCTAAATATTACTCTAGATTAGATCTAAAAATACAGGGATCTCCTCCACAGTCCCATTATTCAAAACACTCCCAAGTATGTAAGGGCAAATGCTTGGAAAAATCCAATTCTCTCTTCAGATACGACGTTAATATTCAGATTTACCAATATCAGGTCTTGCACTAAAGCCCTGAACTCGATGTATTCTTGGATCTCACAGATCTCATAATATTTACCCCTTTATCTAGATGGTTGGGTGACAGATTTTCTGCCCCAGAGGAATCGTCGAATTTGACAATACTCATTTTGACAAGTATTTTGATCATCTTTTTGAAAGCGGTGCAGTTCTCGATCGAGTGTCCTATGATTCACGCATGGTATTTGCATTGGGCGTTCGTGTCGTACCATTTAGGGTATGGAGGTTGTATAGGTTTTAGGTAGAAAGGGGATACTACATGTGCATCAAACAAAATTTGGTACAGCTCCCTATACGTGATTTGGATGGGCACGAATTGGGATTTTTCTGAGTTCAGTCTTGGATTGGGTTCTTGCCTTGAGGAGACCTGATGGCTAGTAGTTCACTGGCCTATGGTATTCGGTTTTGAATAACCCTTGCTATACATACTCATGTTATTCACCTCATTTTCTTTTTTTCTTCGGGGCTCTTAAAGTATTTACCTGAGAGCTCCAGTCTCGCTTTTTCCTTTTGTAACGGTCTTCACATTGTTTCGGGATCTCCACACTAGCCTTCCTTGTTTCCTCTATACTAGCCAGATTAATGAAAATGGGATTGGCTAGATTGCCCCCCGGATTGGGACCTAAGCCTATCGAGTAGTTTATTGGTGCCGACATACCAGCCTGATGCTATTGGGGTCTGATAGTAATAGGTACCCCTTTCGGATGTGCGTCTGGTTGAATCTGGACGCTTATTGGAGTAGAACCTGGGTGATAGACGAGGTCTTCATTATCATCCCCACTATTGACTACTGAGCTTTTCCTCTCTTCAAGCACTTCGGCTAGTAACTGACTTAACATGCCAATCACATTCTTTTGGAATTCTAACATTTGATCCCGCATATCTTGTTGAATTTTGGTCAATTGCTCTTGCATCTGTATTTGCCTTTGCTCTAATCTCTCAAACCTTTGTTCCATGTTTTCCAGATTAACTGAAAAATTTTTACATAATTAGGGTCCTTTTGTAAAAGTCTAATGCAAATGATGCAATGCAATGCAGATGCATGGAATGAATGCAACAGAAAGAGAGGCGTTAATTCTGAATTCAATTCCATTAGAACAACTTTTCTAGAAAATAAATTCCTTTACATAAAATGGATATTTATACAGCCTTTCCCTTATATTCCAAGCGAAGATATTGATCCCTTTCTTCTTATCTGGATATTAAGGTCCAATCTCGCGAACTTTCTAATAAATGTCTCTACTAGCTCTTTTTACTTGATCTAGGCTGCGACTCACTGCTCACTTATTTCCACAATGCTCGTTAGCCTCTTCAAGAAAGCCGAGACATGATGATTCTCGAATAGTCTTTGTCAGCTTGAATCATTGGACAATAAAGTCTTGTATTGCTTCACGGACTATCAGTCTTCTCTCATTGTGTTTACTTGGACCATATTCGAACGACCATATTATAATCCACTTTATCAAGAAATCCATTTTCTCATGACAAACTCTTCTATTTAGCTATCGAATTTGAATCAACACCTCTTTTCTATGATGTGAATGCAATGCAATCAAAACAAAAGAGAACACGTTAGCACAAAAGAAATAAATAACAAAATAGGTCACCTATCTGGGTGACCACTAGGGTTTGGCATAGTTCTACCTAGGGTAAGCCCTTAGGTTTTCTATGTGTGGTTTAGCTCTAAAGTTAAGGTACCTGAACCAGCAGATTCCTCGATCCTCACCCATTATAGGCTCATACGGACCGAGTTTAGTTCAGGGGAATACATTTCCCTATGGCCATGCGAAAGTGAAAACTTCATGAAGACATAGGTACAGATGTATCCCGGAAGCAATCCACTAGCCCATGCGGAGGTGAAAACCTCACGAAGGCATAGCTTCTCGCTTCCACTTAAAGGTGTGACCACAACGGTCATGCAATGCAATGTGCGCAAAAAAGCAGCAATCATATATACTGACACAAATGAATGCAACAAAAGGATCGTAATTTTCAAATCAAATTTTTAAATCGAATTTTTGAATTTCCGAAAAAGGACAGAAAATATTCAATTTTAACGGCTTGACTCTCTTATATGTCCCCAGCGGAGTCGCCAAGCTGTCAAAACCATTTTTAATTTTTTTTTTTTAAAAATGGGAATCGACTTTAAAAACGAAATGGAGTCGCCATCGATTTTTTTTTGTGTGATCGGATCACCTTATAAAACAATTTTTATTTTATTCAAAATATTGATTTTGGCCTACAAAATTCAAGAAAAACGCGTTCGGGAGTCGGTTACATACGAGGAAGGGTTAGCACCCTCATAACACCCAAAATTGGTACCTAATTGATTAACTAATGTCCTAATGTCGAAAATTTTAAAATACGATCCTTTTTATTTGAGAGAAAATTTGAATAAATCAAATTGTATGCCAAGACCCATTTATCTCAATAAAATGTCACACCCAATGAGTTAGGATGCAACATTTCAAGACTTTGAAACTAAGCTTGCCTTTATTTGTAGAAAGTCCTTACCTCGAGCCAACAAAAGGTCATATCCAATAAGTTAGGACACAACATCTCGAATTCCTGAGAATAAGTTTTTATTTAGTTTTTTTAAAAAGAAAGTAATAGGTCCTTTAGACTCGAAGAGAAAAATCGAAACCCAGTAAGTTAGGATACGATTTCTTTCGAACCTTAGAACGCGGAGTGTTTGCTTATTTTGAAAATCGGATAAAATGTAATGCGATCGTAATAAAATGGAAAATGAATTTAAAATAAAGTGTAAAACGATTTACAATGCTAGCTTATATAACAACATGATGATGATAAAATATAATAACAATAATAAAGGTAGAAATAAAATACAATAAAGTAAAAGCAAGATAAACAAATGAAATAAAATAAAAGAGAATTGTAACAAAAATGGAGGCTATATACAATAATAAAAACCATAGAATGATAATAATAGTAACAAAAAAATGCGATAATAATAATAAAATATATTAATAAATAAGTAATAGTAAAAAAATAATATTAGTAATAATAAAAATAATGAAGATAATAATAAAAGTAATAGTAAAAATAAAAATAGCGTTAGTAATAATAATAATTATAACAATAATAATAATAATGAAAATAATAATAAAAGTAATAGTAAAAATAAAAATAGTATTAGTAATAATAAAATAATAGTAAGGATATTAAAATTAATAGTAATAATAATATAAAAATAATAGTAATAGTAAAATAAAAGTATGTTAATAATAAAATAATAGTATATGTTAATATACAAATAATAGTAAAAATAAAAGCAATAATGAAAATAGCAATAATGATGGTAATACTAAAAATAATAATAATAACAAAAATACTAATAATGATAGATATAATAATAATAAAGTTAATTATAAAAAAATAAAAAAAAGACAGTAGTGGTAATGTTAAAATAATAATAAAAGCAATAATAATATTAATAGTAATAAGAATTAAAAAATAAAATTAGTAATGAAAATAATAAACAAAAGAAATAAAAAAGACGAAATTGAACTAAAAATAAAAGTTTGGGGCGAATTTTAAAGAAAACAAAAGGCAAGGGACCTATTTAGACACGGGAATAACATGGAGGGACTAAAAGGGAAAATATTCCCTCCCTCCAAAACGTTGCGTTTAAAAAAGGACTCCAATGAAATCCAAATAAAATTTAAGGGCAAAATTAAAAATAAAAGGGAACTTAATTATAAAACCATAAAAAAGCGGAAGGGCTAAAAGCGCAATTAGCCCTTTCTATAAAAATGCGCGGATCCTAGGCCGGAGCGGGTCGGATCGGGTTGGGCCAGGGCAAAACGACGTCGTTTTGAGGCTTTAGGACTCTTGCCAAAACGGTGCCGTTTTGAATGGCTATATAAGTCAGAATTTTTTTAAAAAAAATTATTTTCCGCTTCTCCTCTTAAAAAAAAAAACCAAAACAGCTCTCCAAAGAGCTCTCCACTGGCGATTTTCGGCGGGGGCTCTAGCAAGGCCTCCGGGCGATCGCCGCCGTGCCTCCGCCGCCTCCGGCCACCATACACGGCGGCCAAAATTCTGAAAAAAGTAAGTTTTCTTTTCCTCTTTTTTTATATATTCTTTTTAAAACTTTTATGTGAAAAAAAAGAAACCTTTGAAAGAAAAGAGAAACAGATTCGGGAAAAATAAAATAAAAAGAAAACCTTTTCCTTTGCCGATTTGCTTTTTTTTTTCTATATTCTTGTATATATGCATGGTCCCTTTTTACATATTAGGTTAGGGTTTTTATAGCCCTAAAAATAAATCAAAAAATAAATACAAAATCCTATTTTGTTGCTACTGTCTGTATCCTTTCCTTGTTTTGCAGATGAATGGAGAGAAACACGACGGTGGAGCGCTATCCGCGCGCTGGTTGCGACGTGAGGAAGGGCCTGAGTTGGGAGCTGTGCGCAAGGAGGGAACCCTAGGGTTTGGGGTGTCTGATTTCTGAAACCAAATTTGGGCCATTGGGCCATTTAGGTTCTGGGTATTAGGTTTAGTTGGGTCTGGGTGTAATGGGTTTTGGGTAAACTGTTTAGTTTGGGCTTGTAAATGGACTGTAAAGGGATTCTATTATTTTTTGGTTTTTGAATGGTATGGGCCCGGGCAAAATGGGCCTATTACAACAACTATATCTGAATCTGTTTACCGGTAAGATTTTCGGGGACGAAAATCCCTAAGGGGGAGAATTGTACTAGTCCGGTTTAGACCCTAGTCAAAATTATGGTTTTGGGACCACAAATCCGAGTCAAGAAAATATTTTAATATTATTTTCTGTGCTTACAGTATGTGATTAAGTATGTGTGAATGTTTCGTGAATTAATTTTGTTGTTTGTGTGTTTAATTTGAGAAAAGGACTTAATTGAAGAAAATGTAAAAGTGGCCTTTTAATTGAATAAGTGTCGAATTGTTATTGTCTTTTACATGTGAAGTCCTGAAGAGGTTATTATGCCATTGTTAATAGTAGTGGACAATTGTGGACAATGTTAGGTGGGATTTTAATGATATTAGTAAGGTTAATTTTGTAAATGGTTAAATAAAGATTTAATAAGTAAAATAAAACCATAACTTTAGTCCATCTTCTCCACCTAGCCGAAAATTAGAAGAAGAAAACCCTATTGTTGTGTTTGAAGCATTCGGCCATAGTGTTCTTTGATTAAGGTACATTTTTTACTCGATTTTTGATAATTTCTACGTTTTTGTAATCGTTGCTTCGAATACTTCAAAACCCATGTCTTAATTTTGTAAATTGATGATGATTTTGAAATGTGTCATTGATGAATTCATGAGCTTTGTGATGTTTGAGGATGAAATATGAAAGATATATGATATATTAACATAGTTTGTCTTTGAATTTTTTGTGAATTTGAGTAATTAGGATTAAATTGAGATAATAATATTTTGAGGGTCTAAAATGTGAAAATAAATGAAAAATATGGGCTGCTAGGGGCCTATAAAGAATTTGGCTAAGCATGGGTTATATTGAATTATGTGTATTTTATGATTTTATGAAATAGGGACTAAAATGTGAAAATGTGAAAATGTAAGGGCTAAATTGTAAAATGTAACATCCTGGAAAGGGCCTATGCATTTTCGGTTTAGTTCTACGAAGTGACATGTTTTATGTACTAAGAATAAATTTTGAGTATTTTTGGAAACCCGGAAATGAATGAAAATGAGTTAGAGATAAACATTTTTGGAAACCTGAAAATGTATGGAAATGTTAAGTTAAAAGAAAATGGAAAGTGAACATTTTTGGAAACTTGGAAATGGATGGAAATGATTTGGAAATGATTCAAAATAGGAAAGTGCACATTTCTGGAAACTTGGAAATGTAAGAAAATGTCAAGTTTACAGAGCCGAACGAAAATTTTTGGAAACTTAGAAATGTCGAGTTTTAAAGTCTAAAAGAGGAAACTAAGGCAAGGTGGCCTTAAAAGGAAAAGTTTGTGAAAGTTGACACACAAACAGGCTTGGAAAAGTGGCCTGAAGATGGCACTTAGGGCCTATGGAAATGGCGCCACATACAAAGGAATTGGGCCAAGGTTCGAGTCACATGGGAAGCAAATAAAGAAATTTTATTTTTGCTACTAGAAGTAGAGAGGTGGACGGCACAAGGCTTCTAAAAAAGAGGAGTTTTAGCCTTTTTAAAATTTGGCTAATTAGGGGGATAAATAAGGATTTAATTTAGAGAAATAATTAAAGGATTATTCTTTTAATTATTTTAAATTAAGGTGATAAAGTTATCACAAAGGAAGAGTGGTGGCCAAGTAAGGGACTCCTTAGATGATAATTTTGGCTATAAAAGGAAGGGGGGGCTACTCATCAATTTGTGCTTCCTCCTTTCTCTGCCGAATTCTTAGTCCTCTCTTCTCTTCTCTCTTTCTTTTGTCAAGCCGAATCTTTGTGACTCCAAGCAAGGGTGCAATCGATTGAGGTATTAAGGTAAGAACAATGGATTTTTGTTCTTCAAATTCTTTAAATCGAGATCTAGGAACTGACCCTTTTGTTGTCTCTTGACCGAGTATACAAGGAGTAATTCCGGGATTTCAGATCTAAGGAATTTTGGCTAAGAGAGTTTCGGGATTCAAGGATTTAAGGTAAGACACATGTATATTCGGCCAAAGGCCATATATTATGTGTTAAGGTTAGATTAAATCTAACATATGGTTATAGGAATTTCGACATCCCTAGGGAAGCAAGGATCAATTTCGGGAATTTCATCACAAGGTAAGTGGATGTAATCGGCATAGGTTCTCTCTTAGTATTTAGATCTATTTGCTTTAACCGAAAACTAACCAATTCAAGGGATCTAGTGGTTAGCCAACTTCAAGGGAGAAGAATACAAGTCTCCGGGATTTGATTAATCCTCAAAACGGCAACAAGGTAAGTTTTAAGAATACAAATCCTACTAGGATTTGGTTTTATAGCTGAATAGGCCTTTGCTAAAGATTACCATGTTGACTGAATATAGGCATTAAAGATCTAAATCGGTAGATCGGTTTTTCGGGATTTCAAGGACTTTGTTGTTTAATCTGGGTGTGTACCCCACACTAACTTTTAATAAGATTGATGGTAATATGTAAAATATGCATGTTTATAAGAATGTGGCTAAGGTACCATAATATGTGCAGTAGTACAGTGCACGTTTCCTACTCCTATTAGGATTACGAAATATGTTATATTTATAACATGTGAAAATTTATAAGAATGTGAATTTAAGTAGGATATGCATGATATGAATAATATGGGTCATTCGGGATATATGAAAAAGGGGAAGTGAATGTGATGAGTACGGTCTCACTATCTCGAATGTGGTGACTTGGTCACATTATCTCGAATGTGGTAAACCGGTTACATTATTCGAATGTGGTGTCTCATGACACAATTATTCAGTGGCTATGCCACACATTTTATATGGGCGATGAGCACGATCGATCGCAACGATCGCGCCGATGGTGTGTAGCGGATGGAGGGTTGACTTAGTAGTCCCCACGGTGTGCAGGTTGAGTGCGGGGATGTGTAGCGGATGGCACCTAGGTTTGGGTTTGGGTTGCATCATCATTTTTCTCTGTTATATGAATAAGCATTTGATATGAAAATGTATGCACGATCTATTGAATTTTAGTGTTGTGTACACATTGAGTCTGTTGACTCACCTGTTGTGGGACTATTTTTGTGTGACGATCAATAATGGTAGGTTGCGAAAGCTTAGGGATGGCCATGCTCGACTTTTGAAGTTTTATTCAATATGGATATTTAAATTTATTTAAGTATTTTAATTTTATTTTGGGATTTTACTTGATGTAATAAGGCCATAAGTTACATTTCTTTACTTTTATTTTTAATTACTATGTTACGAATTATTTTCAATTAAAGTTAAGTTTAAAAATTTATTTTCTTTAAAATAAACCTAAATCGTTTTGTCACCTTATTTAATGGATTTCAATATAAGATGAATTGGTTTTCAACACAAGCCCAACCCAAAACAATATTTTTTTAAAAATCGCACAAGTTTTCCTCCGTAATAAAAGAATTTTGTAACCGATTTACTTAAGGAACATACAGATCCGGTCCCAGCTCGTGGGCGGGTGTGGGGTGTTTGATTTAATATCGAGCCCGATTTTAAACTTCGGCTTGTAGGCTAAGGCCCAAAACATTTTCAAATCGAGCCAAGTAAGCTTTTTGAAAGGATTTTATGAAATAAACAGTTTTCTAGCATGGCTCCTAAGTCTCCGAACCATGATCCACCTGTAAGTACCCCTAACTATTTGTGTGATTATGTGTTATGAAATATGGAAGGGTAGAAAAGGAATGGAACGAGAATAGCATGATAGGAACTTGAACCCTAGGACTAGTCTACTCAAACACAAACACATAAGACTTAATGCACTAAACAAACCTATGGCTAAGTCATCCGAGTTAGGGTGTGGTAACACTGTGCGCATGTCTAGGATTGGATCAGGAAGAGCACGGTATTTAAGCAATCCTAGTGACTCACCTCCTCTTCGCAGAATCCTACCCGGTGCGTAGCTTCTGTTCACCCTAACCTGAGAGGGCTCGGTGAGGTGTGGCAACCCTCAGGCGCATGTCTAGGAATGGTTTTGGTGGGAGCTTGGTATTTAAGTAGTCCGCGTGACTCACCTCCTCTCCACTCGAATCCCCGCACAGTGCGTAGCTTTGGTTCACCCCCGACCGGGAGGACTCTGGCCATAGGCTAAATACAATAACTAAAACCCGAAGGGAATTAGGCGTGTTTTTATAAAAACAACAAAACCCTAGTTTTAGAACTCTTAAAACTTTCTTCTAAATTCATGAAAACCATCTTTACAAAATTTTTCGAAAGATTTCCGATTTATACAAAAATGCCCCTAGTGGTAAAATTACCAAAATACCCTTGGTTTATAAAATGACCAACTACCCAACAGCTTTTTTGCCAAAATTTCATTATTTTATCAATTTTCAAAAACCCTAATTTGCAAATTATCAAAAATACCTTGAATTTTGGAAATTTCAAAATTGCCCCTAACTTATAAAATTACCAAAATGACCCCTGATTTCCAAAATTTTTGTAACATCACCATTTTGGAAAGTACAATTCTCAAAAGAACCTCAAAGTTTTGCAACTTTTGGAAATATGTCTGGTTTATTAAATTTTACAAATTTACAGGCTTGTGAAAAATTAGAAATACCCTCGAGGTCAAAATTTCAAAGAAATACCCTGATTTCAAAATTTTTCCAAAATACCTCAGGAATTTAAAAATACCAAAATACTTTGTGTGAAATCACCAAGGAACTCTCTTTCTCAAAAATTACGAAAATACCTCTGTAGGACAAAATTACGAAAGTACTTACCGGTAGTGGAGAAGCAATAACAATGAAAACTACAACCTTTCTCCGAATGAACGAAGGTTCATAAATCGCTTGATGGATGTACGAATGAATGGAAAGACTGTGTTGCATGTATGAATACGTAAAGAACCACTCCTAAATTCTCTTTTCATAAAACTTCTTCATGTAAACAAGTGAAAGAAAGACTAATTCATAAAACTTCTTAATCGACGATGTTAGAAATGAGCTCTAGAGGACGTGGTCATCGTGGGACGAGGTAGAGGAAGGATGGCGGTGTCGTAACCAGTTAGATCGGGTCAAAGGTCCGACAATGAGAAACCACCGCCACCACTACCCCGGTGTAGGTGTTGGAGCGCCAAGCTCGACGGGAGAAGATGCTATGTCGCAGTGTGGCCGCGAGTTTTGGAGTTGATGGTAGTGCAGGAGGAAATTCGGGAACCCGTAAGTTCGTGCTCGAGCACCCAGCTAATGGAGCCGAAATGTTCCGTGGAGTATCGTGTGTGGCACCCGATTCACCGAAAGTGCTTGGTTGGAAGCAACAGAGCGCATCATGGATGAGCTTGACTTGACCTCCGAGGAGAAGTTAAAAGGAATGGTGGCATCGCCACGCGATGAAGCGTATCGTTGGTGGTTGACTATCCGGGATGGTGCCACGGTGAGGATCCGACTCCGGGAATATGTTAAGGAAGCATTTCAAAAGAAGTATGTGGGAACCGGTATCCGATGAGTAAAGGAAGGCATTTAAATTTGGTTCAAGGGAACAAGTCCGTGGCGAGTATGAGGTCAATTCCTAGGTTGAGCCGATATGCTCGAGGAGTAATGGCAACTAAGCATGAGCGCCGTGTCCGCTTTGAGGACGGGCTAAGGGATGATCTGAGATCGTTGATAGCACCGCATCGTCGAGCGAGAGTTTTCTTTGGTAGAAAAGGCCAAGGTGGTGAGGGAATCAAAGATTCTACAAAGCGCATCGTGGATCGGAATAGGCCCAAAAGAGGTTTTGGATCGCCCTCAGGGAAGGCTCAAAAGAGGACTAGAGTTGATGGGCCGCAAAATCAGCAAGCTGGTGTAGGATGGCAGTATCGTCCTTGTGAACATTGTGGGAAGAAGCACTTAGGGGAGTGCCGAAGAAAAACAGGAGGATGTTTTAGATGTGGGTCCAAGGACCATATGCTCAAGGATTGTCCTAAGAAACCGGATGAAAATCGACGGGCACGCTTAGAATGTTAGTCGAGTTGGTAGAGGAGGATAGCTACCATTCATATGATAGGGAGATAAGCGAGGCTGCTAGGCCATTAGACTCACGCACTTAACCGTAATGGTGAGATAAGATCTTTGGCCCAATGTACAAATTTCAGATTCAGGAGTGAACTTCTCGGGGAGTGAACTTGGTGACTTAATGGAACTACCTTTCGGGGAGTTTGAACTTATACTTGGAATGGGTAGCTAGTAGAGCAGCACCGAGCCGTGTTGGATTGTGCGGCTAAACAAATGGAACTAAGGACCCAGGAGATGATAGTAGTAATGATCGGAGAGAAGAAACTACGTCAAGCGTAGTTTCGGCGTTGAAGGTCGTGAAAAATGGTTAAGAAAGGGTGCAAGGCATTCTTAGCCTTCAGTAAGTGCGTTAGGTGAAAGGAAGAAATGTGTCGATTGAGTTAGAAGGGTGAAAGACTTTGAAGATGTATTCCAGGAGAATTACTGCAGAATACCCCGTGCAGATAGGGAGGTGGAGTTTGGAATAGACTTGTCGCTGCTGCCCGCTGTGAGTGTACGATGAATAAATCTCGTGTCAATCACCATCCATACGAATGGCGCCTAAAGGGTTAGTTGAGCTCCAAGGCTCAAATCCAAGGATTGTTGGATCTACGTTGGGTTCGCCATTCTTATTAGTTACCTGGGCGTGAGCGACCCACCGCTCGGCTTCATAAGAAAGAAAGTGGCAGCAGACAGATGAGTGTCAGATTAAATCATGGTGTGTCACATAATTACTTCAAGAGCCGCCTGCACCTCTACTGCGTATGGACAACGGCATTGTCGCGTGCTCAGCCAGACAGCGCAAAGACTTAAAAGAGCCTTAAGGCTGAGTATAGGTGGGGCTAGGAAGAGCAGACACACAGCAAGCACCAGTACAAAGTTGAGCCAGGATTGGGCGAGGGATGTCGCGGACTACGGATACGGCCCCAAATAGGCAGCGCTACGAATTAAACTGAACAGGATTCCAATACACCTAATACTGATGCTGGCTTCATGACGATTTGTATGCGAGAATCTGGTGGATTAGGATGTGTGCTAATGCAAGAAGGAAAAGTAGTCGCTTATGCGTCTCGGCAACTAAGGCCTCATGAGGTTAACTACCCAACTCATGACTTGGAACCGGCAAAGATGGGTTTTCGCCCTTAAGGTTTGGAGGCACTACCTCTATGGAGAGAGGTCGGTGATCTACACAGCACCACAAGAGCCTTAAGTATCTCGTTGACTCAGAAGGAGTTGAACTTGAGGCAATGAAGGTGGGTGGAGTTGTTGAGGGACTACGATCGCTCGATAGAATATCATTCGGGCAAGGCAAATGTGGTAGCCGATGCCCTAAGTCGGAAGGTTGTGTCGGATCTAAGGGCTATGTTCGCTCACTTAAGTTTGTACGATGATGGAAGCTTTGTTGGCGAGTTTCAAGTCAAGCCCACATGGTCGGAAGGAGGTGAAAGAGGGACGATTGGTTGATAAGGATCTAAGTGCTAAGTTACAGCAAGTGCGAGCGGGAATTAAAGGATTATGACGTTAATGATGAATGAGTATTGTGTTACAAAGGAAAAGTCTGTATGCCGAAGGACAAGGAGTTAAGACGAAGGATTCTTTGGGAGGCGCATAGTACCCTTATGCTATGCATCCCGGAGGCATTAAGCTGTACAGAGATCTAAGGGAACAATTTTGGTGGTCTGATCTTAAACGGGAAGTTACTAAATTCATGGGAAAATGTCTGACGTGTCAGCAAGTTAAAGCTGAACACCAAGTTCCATAAGGATTGCTTCAACCAATCAAGATTACGCAATGGAAGTGGGAGAGAATTACCATGGACTTCGTTAGTGGGCTTCCCCTTACGCCTACTAAGAAAGACTCGGTATGGGTCCGCGCACTTCATCCCGGTAAGAGTTGACTATTCTCTTCAGAAGTTGGCTAAGTTATATGTGGCAAAAATTGTGAGGTTACATGGAGTACCGGTATCGATCATCTCCGACAGAGACCCAAGGTTTACGTCTCGGTTCTAGAGGGCACTTCATCAAGCTTTAGGCACTAAGTTGGACTTCACTACGGCTTTTCATCCACAATCATACGGGCAGTCTGAACGAGTTATACAAGTGTTGGAGGATATGTTGAGAGGCTGTGTGATGGATTTCCGAGGAAGTTGGGAAGACTATTTGCCTTTAGCTGAGTTCGCCTACAACAACAGCTATCAGGCTAGCATTCGGATGGCACCATACGAAGCATTGTATGGTCGGTAAGTGTAGAACTCCTACTTGTTGGACTGAATTAGGAGAACGTCGAGTGTTGGGTCCAGAATTGGTAGCGGAAACGGAGGAGAAGGTTGAGATAATCCGAGCATGGTTAAAGGAAGCTTCTGATAGGCAGAAGTCGTACGCAGACCTTAAGCGAAGGGAAATAGAGTTTGAAGTGGGAGACCAAGTGTTTCTGAAGGTCTCGCCTTGGAAGAAGGTGATGAGGTTTGGTCGCAAAGGGAAGTTAAGCCCAAGGTTTATAGGGCCCTATAGAATACTGAAGCGAGTTGGGCCAGTGGCATACCAATTGGAGTTGCCACCAGAGTTGCAGCAGATGCACGACGTATTCCATGTATCCATGCTACGTCGTTACCGATCGGATCCGTCTCATATGGTACCTGTCGAAGAAGTAGAGCTAAGGCCAGACTTATCGTATGAGGAAGAGCCAATTCAAATATTGGAGCGTGATGTGAAAGTGTTACGTAGGAAGTCAGTTCCTCTAGTCAAGGTGTTACGGCGCAATCATGGATCGGAAGAAGCTTCGTGGGAACCGGAAGAGGCAATGCGACAACAATACCCTCAATTATTTTAGTTAGAAAATTTCGAGGACAAAATTATGCGACATCCTGGAAAGGGCCTATGCATTTTCGGTTTAGTTCTACGAAGTGACATGTTTTATGTACTAAGAATAAATTTTGAGTATTTTTGGAAACCCGAAAATGAATTAAAATGAGTTAGAGATAAACATTTTTGGAAACCTGAAAATGTATGGAAATGTTAAGTTAAAAGAAAATGGAAAGTTAACATTTTTGGAAACTTGGAAATGGATGGAAAAGATTTGGAAATGATTCAAAATAGGAAAGTGCACATTTCTGGAAATTTGGAAATGTAAGAAAATGTCAAGTTTACAGAGCCGAACGAAAATT
Organism: Gossypium sturtianum; assembly: GCA_025698515.1. Taxonomy (NCBI): domain Eukaryota; kingdom Viridiplantae; phylum Streptophyta; class Magnoliopsida; order Malvales; family Malvaceae; genus Gossypium; species Gossypium sturtianum. The sequence continues at coordinate 113,495,095 of CM046955.1, forward strand.
TTTAGAAACTTAGAAATGTCGAGTTTTAAAGTCTAAAAGAGGAAATTAAGGCAAGGTGGCCTTAAAAGGAAAAGTTTGTGAAAGTTGACACACAAACAGGCTTGGAAAAGTGGCCTGAATATGGCACTTAGGGCCTATGGAAATGGCGCCGCATACAAAGGAATTGGGCCAAGGTTCGAGTCACATGGGAAGCAAATAAAGAAATTTTATTTTTGCTTCTAGAAGCAGAGAGGTGGACGGCACAAGGCTTCTAAAAAAGAGGAGTTTTAGCCTCTTTAAAATTCGGCTAATTAGGGGGATAAATAAGGATTTAATTTAGAGAGATAATTAAAGGATTATTCTTTTAATTATTTTAAATTAAGGTGATAAAGTTATCACAAAGGAAGAGTGGTGGCCAAGTAAGGGACTCTTTAGATGATAATTTCGGCTATAAAAGGAAGGGGGGGCTACTCATCAATTTGTGCTTCCTCCTTTCTCTGCCGAATTCTTAGTCCTCTCTTCTCTTCTCTCTTTCTTTTGTCAAGCCGAATCTTTGTGACTCCAAGCAAGGGTGCAATCGACTGAGGTATTAAGGTAAGAACAATGGATTTTTTTTCTTCAAATTCTTTAAATCGAGATCTAGGAACTGACCCTTTTGTTGTCTCTTGACCGAATATACAAGGAGGAATTCTAGGATTTCAGATCTAAGGAATTTTGGCTAAGAGAGTTTCGGGATTCAAGGATTTAAGGTAAGACACATGTATATTCGTCTAAAGGCCATATTTTATGTGTTAAGGTTAGATTAAATCTAACATATGGTTATAGGAATTTTGACATCCCTAGGGAAGCAAGGATCAATTTCGGGAATTTCATCACAAGGTAAGTGGATGTAATCGGCATAGGTTCTCTCTTAGTATTTAGATCTATTTGCTTTAACCGAAAACTAACCAATTCAAGGGATCTAGTGGTTAGCCAACTTCAAGGGAGAAGAATACAAGTCTCGGGATTTGATTAATCCTCAAAAGCGGCGACAAGGTAAGTTTTAAGAATACAAATCCTACTAGGATTTGGTTTTATAGCCGAATAGGCCTTTGCTAAAGATTACCATGTTGGTGAATATAGGCATTAAAGATCTAAATCGGTAGATCGGTTTTCGGGATTTCAAGGACTTTGTTAAGCGAATCAGTGTGTACCCCACACTAACTTTTAATAAGATTGATGGTAATATGTAAAATATGCATGTTTATAAGAATGTGGCTAAGGTACCATAATATAGTACAGAGTACTGTGCACGTTTCCTACTCCTATTAGGATTACGAAATATGTTATATTTATAGCATGTGAAAATTTATAAGAATGTGAATTTAAGTAGGATATGCATGATATGAATAATATGGGTCATTCGGGATATATGAAAAAGGGAAGTGAATGTGATGACTACGGTCTCACTATCTCGAATGTGGTGACTTCGGTCACATTATCCGAATGTGGTAACCGGTTATATTATCCGAATGTGGTGTCTCATGACACAATTATCTGAGTGGCTATGCCACACATTTTATATGGGCGATGAGCACGTCGATCGCAGCTGATCGCCTTGATGGTGTGTAGCGGATGGAGGGTTGACTTAGTAGTCCCCACGGTGTGCGTGCAAAGTGCGGGGACGGATGTAGCGGATGGCACCTAGGTTTGGGTTTGGGTTGCATCATCATTTTTTCTGTTATATGAATAAGCATTTGATATGAAAATGTATGCCTGATCTATTGAATTTTAGTGTTGTGTACACATTGAGTGCATTGACTCACCCTTGTGGGACTATTTTTCGGTGACGATCAATAATGGACTGGGTTCGGCGGAAGCTTAGGGATGGCCATGCTCAGCTTGAAGTTTTATTCAATATGGATATTTAAATTTATTTAAGTATTTTAATTTTATTTTGGGATTTTACTTGATGTAATAAGGCCATAAGTTACATTTCTTTACTTTTATTTTTAATTACTATGTTACGAATTATTTTCAATTAAAGTTAAGTTTAAAAATTTATTTCCTTTAAAATAAACCCTAAATCGTTTTGTCACCTTATTTAATGGATTTCAATATAAGATGAATTGGTTTTCAACACAAGCCCAACCCAAAACAATATATTTTTTAAAAATCGCACAAGTTTTCCTCTGGTAATAAAAGAATTTTGTAACCAGTTTACTTAAGGAACATACCAGATCCGGTCCAGGCTCGTGGGCCGGGTGTGGGGTGTTTCATAAAATGCCCTAAATTTGTGTTTTTGGATTGAATTGAATGATTTGGTGAATAAATGGGTTAAATTTGAATATGTATAGATCAAGAACCAAAGAAAATGGATTTAGACCTAGGAAAGTTGAAAGTGATCGAGTACTCGAATTCGTCTATTTATCCGAATCCGAGGCAAATCTATATACAAATAAATGTATTTGAATTGGTTTAATTATGTACCTATGAAATTTAATTGTGATGAATGTGTACGAGATGATATATACATGAAATCCGAGAATGTATCGACAAAGTGTCAATATCCGAAAAGTCTCGTACGAACCTAGGAATAGATAGGATTTTATATGTCATGACATAGGTTTTCAGTATGTGATATCGTGTAAGACCACGTCTGGGACGTTGGCATCGGTATGAGAGTTACGTGTAAGACCATGTCCGGGACATTGGCATCGTATTTGATTTGTGTAAGACACTGTCTGAGACAGTGGCATCGATATTTGGTTACATGTAAGACCACGTTTGGGACGTTGGCATTGTACGAGTATTTTGAGTTATCCAAGTATCCTATTTGATTCCGAATGGTTCAACGGGCAATTCCGAGAAATGAAAGACTATGTGAAATGCGTAACCAATTCAGGTATGTTTGAGATGTACTCATGGTTTGAGTATGAAAGGTAAGTATATGTGAACTTGCTAAAGTGAAAAATGTGCATAAAATTGTTGAGACAAAATGTGATATATGTATGAATTTGCTATGATCTATTGAGATGCAATGGAAATGTAACTTGTTGACAAGCAAATGAATAGATACATTTGAATTAAAGAAGAAATATGAACATACTAATGAGATATGTTTAAGTCCTTGTACTAGAAATGGTTATAAATGTTTTATATGTTAAGTTTATTTGTATATGGCTTACTAAGCTTTTGAAAGCTTACTCTGTGTGTGTTTGTATTGTTTTATAGATCGTTAAAGCTATGGAAAGCTCGAGGATAATCAAGGATCATCACCACACTATCAACTCTATTTTGGTACCTTTTGAAAGTATAAATGTTTAAGTATGGCATGTATAGTCTTGTAATGCCCCGTTTTTCTTTAAATTCGGCTTTTTGTAATTTTGACATGAATGTGTGTCTGGTTCAGTGTATATGTGTTCTGGGTTTGTATGGGAGGTCCCAACTTCAAGTCTCGACTTGGGTGAATTTTGATATTTTTATGAATAAAGCCCAAACCCTGGTTAGTAGGCTTATAAGTTAAAGTGTTTAGGTAGTTAACAGAATGGGCCTGCTGGTCTGGTGGTTAAGTGGAGTGTTGGAGTGTGGGGGGGTCCTGTGTTCAAGTCCCGGCGTGAGAATTATTTTTGGTTGTCATGTCCAAAGAGTTTTGTGTTGGACTGAAAAGCTGATTGTAGGAAGTTTAGGAGAAAAATAAAAGATTAGGGAGGGGTTATCGATTTTTTGATCATTCTGCTTTTTCTTTTGAAATTTTCGGCCAGCACCCTTCCTTTTCCTCCCCTTGCTGCTGAAACTCTTTTCCCCCCTCTTCCTTTTTCTTTCGGTTTATTTTCCAATTACTCGTTTGGTTCGGTACGACGTCGGCGTGATTGGTAAGTTTTGTTATGTTGTATCCTGGTTATGATCGTGGATAAGTGACTTAAGAAAAATGGTTATTTTGATTGTTAGGATTCAATCAAGTGACTGAATATCGTCCTTAATCGACGAGTTGAGCGCGTGGAATTCTTGTTTTGATCGAAGGTAAGGGTTCGTTAATTAGGGATGGATGCCTCGTTACAAATCTGTTTAAATCTCGATTATGTTACCGAAATTGGGGCTTTGATTTGTCGAATATAGGTTCTGGAGTGCTTGGGAGTCGTTTTAGCTTCAATCGAAACTAGGTGTGTACCCGAAAATACAAAAAACGAGGTTTCGGTGAAAGTCGAAAACCATTCTGTCGACGCCACACGAGCGTGTGGTCGCCCGTGTGGTAGGCCGTGTGCAAGACTGTTAGTCACCACACGGCCGTGTGATCGACTAGCCAGGCTGTGTGCGAGCGACACGGCCGTGTGTGACACACGGGCTCGACAAATTAGGTCGTGTGGGCCACACGGGCGTGTGGGGGCCCACACTGGTAAACCATACAGTCGTGTGGAATTCTAGGCCGGGTCGTGTGATCCACACGGCCAAGGCCAATTTGGGCCGTGTGGGCCCACACGGGCAGGCCACATGGGCGTGTGAGCCCATTTTTCTGGAAAACTCTGTAAGGTTACACGGGTCACCCGAGTCGACTGTGGACGTACCGTAGGGTCGGTAAGCAATACTTAGACCCTTAAATGAATGATCTGTCTATTTGATTTCTGTACTAAGCATGTATACTGATCTGAATATCTAAGTTAATAGCATGTCATTCTTGTATGTTGCATTGCATCGGGGTGGGTTGATTATGATTGGAGGAGGTATCTGAAAGGCTCTTAAGCCTGTTATCTTGCAGTTTAGCTACAAATTTCTGATTATGTGCCGCTTTCGGTACAATATGGTGTGTAGGGCTGGGTGGGTTGATTTTATCCCCACATGGTGTGTAGGGTTGGACGGAGTTGGTGTGCAGAGGCTGGTGGACAGGACTCTGTTATCTGCATATTCTGTCTGAAATGGGCCAAGGCCCTGTAATATGTCTGATTCTGTATCTGAGTGGACAAGGTCCACACCGTTTCTTTAATGGGCTCAGACCCGAGCTGTGAAAACCATGTCTAATATCTGATATTTTTGTGTGTATGTTTTCTGTGGGGATTACACACTGAGTTTGCAAAAACTCACCCTTTTCTGTTTAATCTATTCAGTAATCCCCCCAGCAGAGATCGGTCTGGCGGCAATGGAGGACTCGGCGGTGACCACAGTTCTGGATATTTACTTTTATGGATTATTTTAATTATGATTTGGTTATATTTGGGTAAATTTCATGTAATAAGGCCTTTACGGATTTTTGCTTCAAATTTGGGATTTCTATATTAATGAACTGCTAGCAGTAGGATAAGATGCAAGTTTCAAAATAAACAAATGTTTTATCAAATACACACGAACTTGCAAATTATTTTAAAAGCTTCTGCAACTTAGAATGTTTTGAAAATGGATAATAATTAAATGACACATTTTGACGAAAGCCTAAGATATTTACAAATTGTTTCAATGTAGTTAAGTTTTCTAAAGCACTATTATGTGACACCGCTAGATTCGACCATAACGTCTAGGCCGGGTTTGGGGTGTTACAAGTCTAGTTGAAATGGTTAGATGTTTGAGTTGTATATAAATAGCCATGTGATATGGCTAGATAATGAACATGATGTGAAATAGTAGTTATACTATATGATGCATATTTTGGTATGTTTAGTGGTTAATGGTTGAATTGATGAAATGGTCAAATTTATGATAAGGTTATTGATGCAAAGTTTGTATGTTGTAGATGAATGGTTAGTATATTGAAATGGTCAAATTTATGATAAGTTTTTGAATGGTTTATACTTAGAAATGCTTGTGATGAAAATGAGAAAATTGTGGCATAATTTGGTATGCTTGATATGTTCTTAAATGGTGAGAAAAGATGGCCATTTTGATATGATTTGAATTGGTATATTGCTTGTAGGTATAACCCAATGTGTGGGTGGCAAATTGGCCTTGTAAATGGCCTATAATTGCCCACATGGTTGAGCACACGGGCGTGTGGCTCGACCGTGTCCTTCGTGGTTGTATTTCAAAACAAGTCACGCTCGACCACGGGCTGGACACACGGGCGTGTGACTGGCCGTGTGGTGCAAGTCAGTGTCGACCACGAGTGAGGCACACGGGCGTGTCTCAGGCCGTGTGGACAAGTCAGTATGTATGCCCTGTTTTGTCATGGCTTAGACACACAGGTGTGTCTGAGGCCGTGTGAGGCACACGGCCTGCCCACTCGGGCGTGTGACTCTGTAACTTTGAAAAATATTTGATTTTCTAAAAAATTTTGTATGATCTCGGTTTAGTCCCGACCCTTTTCTTATGCATGATTAAGGTCTCGTAGACCTCATTAAGGGACCATATGTTGAATTCTTCTTTGATTTGACGATGATATTTATTATGTTGTGAAATATTCGTAAAAGTTTCCGATTGTCTGATAATGCCTCTTAACCCTAAACCGACGATGGTTAGGGGTTAGGGGTGTTAGACACTTCCCAAATCTTAAACCCCCAAAAGCCGAAAAAGTATGACAATTGACGCTACACGAGCATGCGCCCGCTCGTGTGGTAAACCGAACGCATAAAATGTGGGCGTTAAACTGTTGAGGCCACCATGAGCGATTTCATAGTCTTAGGCCGTTTTGGGCCGTATGGGCCCAATGGGCTTTTGGGCCACACGGGCGTGTGGAGAAAATTGGGCCAAACTGTGTAATTTTCATGACCGAGACCAATTCTGGGCTATGTGGGCCACACGGGCGTGTGGGCCCACATGGGCCCGCATTATGGGCCTTGGGTCCATTTTCACTGTTTGACTGTAAAGGTTGCACGGGTCACCCGAGACGACTGTGGACCTACTGATGGGTCGGTAAGTATACCTAGACCCCAAACTGATAAATGACTATTATGCCCCTATATTATAAAATGACTGTATGACTTATGTTATGTATAACTGTATTTGAGCATGCCATGATATAGATATGTTGCATACATGTGTGATATGTTGCATGTGGATGGGATTATTATGATTGGAGGAAGTGTATTTGACAGTAAAGCTCACGCTGCTGCAAATATTTTAGTGCCGCAATGGCAGTGCTAATTTTGGAGTGTAGGGATGGGTGGGTAATTTTATCCCCACATGGAGTGTAGGGCTGGACGAAGTGGAGTGTAGAGGCTAGTTGGGTAGGATCTCTGTTTGCATGACTGAACTGCTACTGTCACTGAAATGGGTTAAGGCCCACACGGATACTGATAGTGTAATGGGCTAAGGCCCCACTGAACTGAACTGTTATTGATTTGGGCTTAGGCCCAGACTGTACTTGCCTAAGGCATGATTGGCTATTTACTTACATGGGGTTACACATCGAGTTTTCGTAAACTCACCCTCATTTATCTGTGCATGTAATCCCCGTCTTGGGCGGATCGGTCGCGAGGATTCGGGGTGGCTGGACAACCGCACCTATTTTTATATTTGAGTTTATTTCAATAAATTTAATTTAGGTTTTGTTATGTAATAAGGCCTCTTTAAATTTTAACTTTTAATTTGGGGATTTTACTTATTTTAATTCACATCTGAGTAGTAGTAGGACGCGGTTTTTTTAAAAGATAATTGGTTTTCAAAACACCACGTTTTTTTAACTTACTATAAAAGCTTCCGCATCAAACATTGTTTTAAAGTATAGTAACAAACTATTATGATCAACGTTCTACTAAAACAACTTGACTTTAAAAAGAACAAGATAGCCTAAATTCCTGTTAAGGTTCATAAATGAGATTTAATAATAAGCATGGATTTTTCCAAAGAAACGATGTTTTCGAAAAACACTTCAATGTGATATCGCCAGATTCGGCCATAACGTCTGGGCCGGGTTTGGGGTGTTACAATCATGCATTGCAATTATTTCTGCATGATTGAAGAAGCGGCAAGTAATGTTTGCTTTGTTGAACGCCATGATATGGCAGTACCCCCACATGTAAATAAATATCCTATTAAGATTGACATTTATGTGGATTTAATAAGTATCCAGCATCAGCATAACCAACTAATATGGATTTTGAATCATATGAATAAAATAACCCTATATCAATGGTCTCTCTGAAATATATAAATACATGTTTAATTTCATTCAAATGTCTACATGTTGGAGAAGAACTAAATCTTGCTAACAAGTTTACAGCGAAAACTATATCAGGTCTTGTGTTGTTTGTAAGATACATCAATGCCCCTATGACACTTAGATATGGTGCTTCAGGACCAAGAAACTCTTCATCATTCTCGCAAGGACGAAATTGATCTTTATTCACATCTAATGATCGTACAACCATTGGAGTACTTAATGAGTGTGTTTTATCCATGTATAATTTCTTTAATATATTTTCCATATAAGTTGATTAATGAACATGAATTTCATCTTTTAAATGCTCAATTTGTAATCTAAGATAAAACTTTGTTTTTCCAAGATCTTTCGTCTCAAATTCTTTCTTTAAACAATTTATTATATTTTGAAGCTCTTCAGGAGTTCCAATAATATTTAGATCATCAATATAAACAATAATTATCACAAAATCTGATCTAAACCTTTTTATAAAGACATATGGACAAATTGGATCATTTTTGTAACCTTCTTTTAATAAGTATTCACTAAGACGATTGTACCACATACGACTAGATTGTTTTATTCCATATAAACTTTTCTTTAATATGATCGAGAAATTTTCTCAAGAAACTCTATATCTTTTTGGAATTTTAAATCCTTCAGGTATTTTCATATAAATTTCACTATCAAGTGTACCATATAAATAGGATGTAACAACATCCATTAGATGCATGTCAAGTTTTTTACGTACTGCCAGACTAATAAGATATCTAAACGTGATTTTATCCACCACAGGAGAATATGTCTCTTCATAATTAATGCCGGGCCCTTGCGAAAATCCTTGTGCTACAAGACAAGCTTTATATCTTACAACTTCATCAATTTCATTTCATTTTCACACGAATACCCATTTATATCCTACCGACTTTTACACCTTTAGGTGTTTGGACTACAGGTCCAAAAACTTCACGTTTAGAAAGTGAATTCAATTCTGCTTGAATTGCGTCTTTCCATTTTGACCAATCTTTTCTATTTTTACATTCCTTAGTAGATTGAGGCTCAAGATCCTTATTTTCTTATTATTTCAATAGTAATATTGTAGACACCCATTTTTGTCCGAGCTCGATTGAGGGCCCATTTAAATTTTTTTCTCTCTTGGACCGTTCGAAGCCCACCCGATTTTGGTCTATTTGAGACATTTATTTTTCTATTCCTTTTTTTCCTTCTTTCCTTTTTGGGCCTGTCAAACGCCCAAATTATTATTACTATCATCACTACTATCACTATTATTAAATATTATTATTATCATTTTTTACAAATAAGCAAGATTAAAAAAACAATATATAAACATGAAATGAAATGAAAAAGAGGAGGCTTTTCATTATTTTTGTTCTTAAAAAAAAAGGTAAAAAAAAAAACACAACAACTACAAGCATTCTATTTTTTTTTTCTGCTATCTTTATTTTTGGCCATAGCCATGTCATGAGGGATCGGATTTTTGATTTCAATGAAGGGGACGTCACAGACCGTTGGTCCTCCGCCCCTAGGAGCCCCAAAAATCCCTTTTTTTTCCCTCCTCTTGCTAAAATAAGGGTTTCTTTTCTTTTTTTAAAAAAAAGCTTGATTTTGGGAAAAAGTTTTGTTTTTTTTTTAAATAAGAAAGTTTAGATTTTGAAAAAATAAAAATCTATTTTTTTAGTTATTTTAAAGAAAAGTTTAAATTTTTAAAACAAAGTTTTGATTTTTTTTTCAACTATTTCAAAGTAAAAGCTTTAATCTTTAAGAAAAATAGTGTTCTTTTTTTTAAAGGAGAAAGTTTAGATTTTGAAAAATAAAAATCTATTTTTTTTAGTTATTTTAAAGGAAAGTTTAAAATTTTTAAAATAAAGTTTTGATTTTTTTTCAACTATTTCAAAGCAAAAGCTTTAATCTTTTAGAAAAAAAATAGTTTTTTTTAAATGAGAAAGTTTAGATTTTGAACAATAAAAATTCGATTTTTTATTTATTTTAAAGGAAAGTTTGAATTTTAAAAATAAAGTTTTGATTTTTTTTAACTACTTCAAAATAAAAGCGTTAATATTTAAGAAAAATATTTTTTTTTAAAAAAGGAGAGTTTATATTTTTAAAAATAAAAATCTATTTTTTTCAGTTATTTTAAAGGTAAGTTTTGATTTTTAAAACAAAGTTTTGATTTTTTTAACTAATTAAAAATAAGGTTTTGATTTTTAAGAAAATTAATGATTTTTTCTAAAGAAAATTTTGATTTTGCAAAAAAAAATTCGCCATCAGACGCTGTGACGACCCCCACCACCGAGGTCTGGAGAGCCGTTGGGCTCTCCGATGGTGGAGCCATGGCCAACATAAAAGTTGGAAGAGGAAGATGAAGAGGTTTTTGCTTGAAAAACAATGAGGTTAAAATGAAAGAATGAATAGTTTTTTTTTTTTTTTCATTTATAGGTGCCAAAAATGGGCAATTTATTCTCACCCACTTACTTTTTAAATTTAAAAAAAACCTTCGTTTTTTGCAGCACCGCCCTCGCTCTTTGACCTATTAACACCCATAACCCTTTTATTTATTTAAACATTCGATTTAATCCAGAATTTAAAAATTAAAGGCAAATTAATTGCTACATCAGTCCTCTGTCTTTCACATTTTTTATTTTTTAGTCCTAAATTCAAGCTATGTCATTTTGTTTCCATCTTTAATAAATAATTTACACTTTATATCTTCCATTTCACTTGCATTTATACATTATATATTTAATGTTAATTATGCAGCTTATTTTAATATTTATATTTATTCACACTTGTATAATTTTTATTTATTCTTATTTTGTTTTATTTATTTTCATGTCAATTTCTATTTATTTTTTTTACACATTCCCCTTACATTCATTTTAATATTATTTATTTATGTTACCTTGATTCTTTTATTATATTATGAATAAGGTTTGTTATTGTTATTATTATTACCTTCATGTTAATGTCTTATTTATTTCACTTATTTAATTTTTCTTTTTATTATTTCCATTTTGAAAGAGTTTTAACTTTTCATTAGCTTTAGCCAATTTAATTAATTTTCTTATTTTATTACTATTCGTTTTAAAAGAGGGAACTTTAGGTCATTTTTCCATCCTATAATTGTTGACATGAAGTTAGTTAAGTAAGTGTTGTATTTTAATGAAACCATAAGGTTTTTACAATTGGATTTAGGTTAGTCCTTAAAATCTCACCTACCATTTACCTTAGAAAAATTATAAATAATATGTAAGATCTTTTTTAGGGTTTTAAATTAATTTTAAATATCATATAGGATTAAAATCTTAAGTTAATATGTAAATATTTTTTAGTACTTTATTCAAGATTAAAACTAAAGATTTTTGTAGGTGAATTGTAAATCATGAGTAGGTCTTTCTAAGTATTTTATTTTAGAAACTTTTTTAAGAAATCTAATAAATGTTATTTAAGATTTATTATTTTAGGATTTTGATGAATTTAAATCTTAGATCAAGAATTTTAAAGTAAGATAAATCATAAACCCGACATAGGATACTTTCGTAAGATATTAATAGGTTCAACATTATTAATTAAATATTTTAAAATAATAATAATAATAATAATAATAATAATAATAATAATAATAAAAGATCGAATAAGTTTTAGATATATTTTAATATTTCTCTTAATTCATTGGTAATTTCTAGTTTTTTTTAGAATTCTAAAATAGAATTAATTTTAGGAATTGAAGGTATTTTACTAGAATTATTTAGATATCCTTTAAGGCTCCCGTTAAAAGTAAAAATCTCTAATTTAAGTTTCAAATTAGATAAGTTTGGTGAACACATCTCAATCGAGCTACAAGTAAACCGGAGGCGTTTCCTTTAGAGTTTTTATTTAAGATTTCCTTTAGGCATTGTCGGGGTGCTATAACCTTCCCCACACGTAACCATACTCCCGAACCCGAAATTTGGTGATGAGATCGAGTCTAGATTTTTAGGATTTTTCCGTAGTATTAATTCTAAATTTTTAGACAATAGGTGGCTAACCAACCTAGCCCTAATTGGTTAGTGGCGACTCTACGTAATTTAGTCCCTCTGTGTCTAGCTTTGCTTACTAGGCCCTTGTACTCTTATGTAGGCGACATTATGACAGCTTAGCGACTCCACTGGGGACGTTAGTGAGTCGACATACTTAGGATTAAGAGCTAAGTTTTTTAGTATTTGTGCATATTAGATTTATTTATTCGTGCATTAATTTATTTAATTGTCTAATGTTGTTTTAAATTGATGAATATGTGTTAAATATTAATTTATTTGTTCATTTCATTTACTTATCCTTTTTTAATATGAATGCCAATGCGTTTGTTTATTCTTTTATCAATAAAATTGATAAATTTGTATGCCAACTCTACCATCGTGAGGCAACTATAATTGTCATTCATGTTGCATCTTGCTTTCGGTCCTACGCCCGGGCCCATCCAGTTTAGGAGGAGTAGCCTTAGGCTTTCGTGTGACAATATGTCACCATATAAGTTTAAGGACTACTCCATGGTTAAGGTGGACATAGATGTTCATGTAGAAAATGCTATCGTGTTCGCTATGGAAGTCTTACCACCCAAGGGCCAACCCTTTTTAAAAGGGGAATGCATCCCTGTGGATGTCATATTTAAGCTTTGGGTTCCCCGTGCATTAGAGTCAACCATAAGCCAACATGTAATGACCATTTTAAATTTGAAACCTAGACATAAGAGTCGTACCTTACCCCTCGAAATAATACCCTATAGGACTTCATGAGCATTTATTCATATTTTTTGTGTTTGAATTCTTTTTCTTAGCAATGCTTTATGATTTAATTTCACATTTTTTTTTCATTTGACTTTATTGTTTTTTTTACTGACTTTTTTTTCTTGTATCTGTGTCTCTCCATGTCATAATTTATGCATCATTTAAATACCTGGGGCACAATGTCGCATCTATATTCGACATGAACACATTTCGAGAAGATTCAGTTGTTCGACATGGGGTAGAAAATATAGGGATAATAGCGAGAATGTTAGAGGTTACTCAGAGCAGAGAAGGCGATTGCTAGATAGCTTGTTTTGATTCGTGCTTGCCTCAGATAGTTCGCATGGACTGTAGGAGGAATCGCAAAGACGAGTTAAAGGGAATATGGCAATCATGAGACGATGCTAAGAAAACGCACTTCCGGGAAAAGTATGGCGATGTAGCACAACTTCTATTCGTTAAACCGGATGATGCCTTGTTGAAGGCCATGGTATGTTTTTGGGATCCCATTATAGGTGTTTTACATTCAATGAAGTGGATATGGTACCGACTATCGAGGAATATTCTTTTAACACCCCTATACCCGGTTCGACCCAAGGAACCTGATATAGGAATATTGCATTTGGAGCCAAAGTGATTTTGGCTAATCACGAATATATTTGAACATTAAAAAAATAATAATAAATTTTTATAATTTATATTTTAGTCCCTACTACTTGGAACATACTTGATCTTCCTAAGTACATGTCATTCTATTAAAAATATTGAAACATACCCTCTTGGAACTTGGAGATGTGATGAGATGAATGCTCACAACCTCTATTACAACTCTTCAAAATCCCTGTACCTAATCTGCGCACGGAAAACAAACCGTACGCTGAGTAAAAACTCAGTGATATTTTTATAATCCGAATATTTAAAAAAACAATATAATATAATAATAGGCACAATTAAATTTATAAGGAAATATTAATGTCTAGTATCATATCATAACTATCATTTTTCATTTATTAAACAATATCCTAATTCACACAATTGCTATATAAATGATTATTCACATATCAACCATATTTATTCATACAACGGCATCAGCCATGAAGTACTCAATTCATGTTGTAACACCCCAAATTTTGGGCCTAGAAGAAATAGGCCTTGGGCATCGGAACAGTTGGATTTTAGTTGTGTGAGAAAATTTCACATAAGCTCAGTTGGGAGGTCTTGGGTTCAAATCTAGGCTTTAGCAAAAATTTCAGTCTTTCCTTTAAGTGAACCTTGGCATTGGCTGGAAGGCCTTATAATTATTTATAGTTAAAATATGACAAAGGAAGCATGTGGTCTAGTGGCAAGGTGGCGTTAGGAGTATGCATGTGGTCTGAGGTTCAAGTCAGGGCATGTGCAAAATTTTTGGTTGTTCCTTGAATAAACCTGGATATTGGCGTGAAGGCTTTATGAAATATTGAGGATAAGTTATGACATAAAGAGCCTATTGGCTTGATGGTAAGTGGCGTGATAAAGCTTCAAAGGGGGATGGTGTTCGAGTCACACCTGGAGCGAAGAAATATTTATTTTGCTAACATGGGACGGCAAGTGTTGGAAGTAGATTCGAACTCTGTTGAGTGAAAGTTTGAACTGGTCTTGGAGTTGTTAGGGAGGGTATCAAGGAGTAAGTCAAGGAGGAGATTGGGGAGAAAATCAAGGAATTTCAAAATGGGAGGTTGGTAGGGTGTTGTGGCCGATTGGGACTCTAAGGCTCTATTGGAATTCGACTAGGGGGAAATAGGGAGCAATTTCGGCTGTAGGCATATTCTTTGTTTCAGTTTTGTGGAGCTTGAAAGGAGAGGGCCGAATTTCCCTTGTGATTTTTGCCATTCGGTATTTCTTTCGGGTTTTGTGTTTTATCAACTGTGGTGACAAAAAGTTCCATTATTTTCTCCTTTATTTAATTTCCAATTAGGTAATATTCTTCTGTAGTCTTACTTCTCTTTCTCTGCCCGTTTTTCTATTTTCTTTACTCTCCTAACAGTGCTGAATGCACTTCTCTTCTCTCCCCCTTCATTCTTCTATTTTCTCTCAAAGTCGAACCTACTTTTCTCTCCCCCTCTCACCCTTGGCCGATTGTGGTCCTCTCTTTTTAGGTTTTCTTTAGTGACCGTCCCCTCTTATCTATCTTCCTCCCTCGTTTACTCTGGCGATTGTTGATAGCCTAGGGATTGGGGATCTATTGTTAGTGCCGATTACCACCATCATTTGTCCACTATGCCGAACCTAAGCTGCTGTGTTCTTTGTTCTTCTGATTCTTGTGAGTTCTTCGTTGCACGATATTGGTAAGCGTGTTCGTTAAGGATCAATTGTGTCATTGTTATATGTATATATTAATGGTGATTCGTTTTGTGTGTAGATACTAATCAAAGAGTGGGTAATCACTTTTGATCAACGGTTAGTTGCAAATACCCGTTGGTTCAAGCAAGGCGATAGTTGGAAAGCATGTGGGCTAGTTTACTCGTTATCACGACTAGGTGTGTAATCACACTATCGTTTCTATGAATCGGCAAAAGCTGAAAAGCCGAAAAGTCGAAACTTTAGCATTTGAGGCCTCACAAGCGTATGATCGCTCGTATGGTGAACCGAGCCCACAAATCATGGGCAATAGATTGTAGAGGCCACTAAGAGCGTTCTCGTGATCTTGGGCCTCGTTTGGCTGAAATGGGTCGTATGGGCCCAATGGGCTCGTGGGCCCCACACAGATAAAATCCACCTTAAGTGGCAAATACTGGACTGGGCTATGTAGTTCGCATAGCTGTGACTGAATTTGGGCTAAATGGGCCACATGAGCGTGTGGGCCCACTTGGGCTGAATATTGGGCCTTGGGCCCCTTTACACCGTAATGATCGTAATGCCCCTATTAAGGTAAAATGACCGTAATGCCCCTTTTAAGGTAAAATGACCGTAATGCCCCTGTTAAGGTAAAATGACCGTAATGCCCCTGTAGGGTAAATGACTATTTTGCCCCTCGAGGGTAAATGACTGACTTGTGCTATGATTAGACTGATTTGACTGTGATTGTATGACTATATTTGATTGACTTAACTGTGAATGATATGATGATTTGTGGGCCAGAAATTCTGCATACATGACATACTGCATGGGGTTGGGATATTGGTTATGGAGGAAGTACTGTTCTGATAGGGTCGCACGGGTCGCACGAGACGACTGTGGACCTACCGATGGCTTAAGGCCAGTTAACCTGATTATGGCTCTGTGCCAACCTAATGATGGATCTGTGCCGTCTTGATTATGACTTTGTGTCGATCATATTTATCCATGGTTGTGTGCCGATCGTAATTATTGATGACTTTGTGTCGATTATACTTACCCATGGCTGTGTGCCGATTAATGGCTATGTGCCGATCTTATTACAGTTACCGATGGCTAAGTGCCAATTATGAGACCGTTACTGAAGGCTTAAAGCCGCATATATACTAGCGACTTTGCTTTGCGATTTCGATTAAGTTTGCAGAATGGTCCTAACACTGTAAGTGTAGGGATGGCGTGGGTGATTTATTCCCCACAGGTAGTGCAGGGTTGGATGGAGGCAAGTACAGGGTTGGATGGGATTGCATGCATCATGCATCATTCATACTGAGACTGTTACTATGATGGGCTAGGCCCAATTGATTCTGTTATGGGCTGTGACCCAAATGATATTGTTTTGGGCTTTAGCCTACATATACTCTGAACTGAATTGTCTCATATCGTGAAAGGGCTCGAGCCCAAATCGATTTTTTTGTTTCAGAACCGATTGTTTCTTTAATAAGGGGATTACACATCGAAGTTTTTGTAAACTCACCCGTTTTTAACCTTTGAGTAATCCCAGCGTTAGAGGTGGTTGAGTCTGCGAGGACTCGGAGAGGGCCACACAACTGCGCATGTTTTATTCTATTTTGCTCATTTACTTAAGCACTTTGATTTTGATTCGGGTTGTAATAAGGCCTCTATAATTTCTGGATTTTAAATTTGGGATTTTATTGATTGTGATTTATATCTGCTAGACGTAGAACACGGTTTTCCAAAACAATAACATTTTCAAACACTACATTTTTGCAACTCAATTTTTAAATATCACGTTTTCGTAAATCCTTTTGTTTTAAATTAAGCTTCTGCAACAAATAAGGTTTTAAAGGTAATAACATTTTAAAAGGGAATAACTTTTTAATAAACCAAGATTGAAAATAAACAAACGCAAACTAAGGTTTTGTACAAGTTTTAAAAGAAGTTTGAAATTTCAAGAAGGGTTTTCAATGAAAACATGGTTTTCGAAAAACACTTCAATGTGACATGCCAGATTCGGCCATAACATCTAGGCCGTGTTTGGGGTGTTACACATGTATACATCATTTCATACCATACTCAATTCATGAGTATATAACTCATATATTCCATGTATTGTCAACATATTTCACAGTCTATTTTCAATTCACTATATCACTTCCATTTCTCATATCATTTCATTTCAAAATCAATTGTAAGACTTTATTATTCATTTACCCCTATTAACAAGACTCGGACTTGGACGGATACACGGATCCAACCAAAACACACCAGTTTGGCACTCAGGGCCTCATCGGATAATTCGAAGTAATATATTGACACCTAGTGTCTTATCGGCCATGCCGAAGTAAGTTGGTACTCAATACCTCATCGAATTTATTCTAAGTAATAATTTGACACCCAGTGTCTCATCGACTCTGTAACACCCAAAGCTCGGCCTAGAAGTTTAGACCAAATCCCGGATGTCACATTGGTCACCGAAGTAACCGTTGTTAAATTTTACAAAACAAGTTCTCAAGTCAAATCAAAACATTTAATCGTTTAAAACCCAGTATATAGAATTACAATTAGGTAAAACATATAACCAAAATTAAATTAAAACGGAATTTGTACCACATTTTTATAAAATCTTACAGTCCAAAAATCGTTTAACCAAATATAAACTGATAATATAAACTGATAATCATTTATTTCCATCGAGACTATCCGAGACCTTCGCACACCGAGTCCAGCATTAGAATTCAAGAAAAGGTACCTGAAAAGGAAACACTAAGAGGGGGTGAGCTTCACGAGCTCAGTGTGAGTTCTAAAACGGTTAAAAATAGATTTCAGAAGAGAACACCAGATGGTAGTTCAAAACAAACATACTTACAGATGTAAGTAGAAACAGATACCAGACAAGGAACCAATGTTCCAACACGCCATCAGAAAAGATCACACCAAGTCACACACACACGGATAGAATACAGTCAAGCGATAATATAGACAAATCTCGTAGATAGATGTAAATGAAATGTAGTCAGAAAATATAACCCATCTATCCAGCCAACACACCTCTCCGTCCCCCAATCACACCTCATACGAGCTGTTAAAGCTCATCTGACAAATCACACCAATTAGGACCTCGGAAGGCCCATCCAAACCTACACACCACATACGTGGACTAAGCCACCCAGATAATAATACGCAATAGGGTTAGCATATGTGCTATATTGTGTAATGCGGTAGACCGCGGTACAGGCCAGATCAGATAATGGTACACAAAAAAGTTGACGTACGTATAGTACAATGCAATGCGGTAATCCGCTTTACAATCATGTTGCAGTCAAAACTGCCAGATCAGATAATAGTGCAAAGCAAAGCTGACGCACGAGCGGTATAGTTCGATAAATCGCTGTACATATAAACTTGCAGTTAAACTGTCAGATCAGAATAGATACAGTCTTCCTTCTCTTCACAACCCAACCCAAAATACTTTATACAAATGCATGAATGCATACAAGCTCACAGAACAGAAACATTTACACAGTCAGTTAGTCAAAACAGATAAACAACACACACCACAGACGAGATTCAAACTCACACGTCGCACACACTCAGCACAGATATCGAGTCATGAACACCCTCACTAAACTTAGCAAAGGGTCGGAGCACACACAATACATTTTTGGATCAGAAACATACTTGGAACCAATTTAAGTGCCCTACGACCACACGCCGGTGTGCTTTGGCCGTGTGGGAATGCCTAGGCCGTGTGGAAGGTCAAAACCCATGTAAAAGGGGCACACGGCCGTGTGACGGAAGCTCACGCCCGTGTGAAGAGAGGCACACAGTCGTGTCACTGAAGCACACACCCGTGTGGACCAAGGACATAGCCGTGGGAATAGGCCGTGTAACTCTCTGTCCATTTGCACTAAATTCGAGTACAGGGCTGACACGGGCGTGTGAGACCAGACACGGCCGTGTGTCCCAAAACACACGCTCGTGTGGAATCCGTAAATCCCTAATTTAGCCAGACGACCGTGTGACTCCAAATCACTCAAACCCTAATCCCCAAACTCACACACCTGTGTTCCTGAGAGGCACGGCCGTGTGAGAAGCGATAAAATCCCCAAATCGGCCACACGATCGTGTGGCACCCAAATCAACCGAAAAACCCTAATTCCCAAAAGCACATGCCGTGTGAACTAGCACACGCCCATGTGGAAACCTTAGTGGCCACGAAACCACCCTAAAAACAACCCCAAAAACGTGCTTCCAGCCCCGAAGTACACTCCAGCCCTTGATGATTCAAAAATATACTAAAACACACAAATTCCATGCATAATACGATGATACAACATCGAGGTTAGTAGGTTTACAAACATCCACACCTATGATATCGAATTTTAGTAAAGACGAAGAAGAATTTGCAATTGAAACAGAAAGAGATACATAACCAACACCTGCTTGATGACGGAGGAGCGAAATTCTTCGAAATATGCCCAGCGTAAATCGTTTGTAAAAATAAAAGAGCCAAGGCCAAAAAGAAGGAAGACAAAGAAAAGGGAAAAAGGAAGAAATGTCCAGTAAAAGCAAAAGAAAAATAGCAGAAACATAAAAATAAAAATAAAACAATAATAAATAATTAAAAGAAATATTAACTTAAAACTAAACAAAATAAAACACAATAAAAAAGGTTCCCCGAACGCGTACACAATGACTCGAACCTAGAACCCAAAGGTTCACTAACACTCACTCAACCTCCAGACCAACAGGCCTATTCTGATACTTAAACGCGCCACTAAGCTCAATAGCACCACCAATTCTTTGACCCTAACCACAAAACCTAGAACTTATAGCCCCAATATTCAGGGTGTTACAACTCACCCATCCAAAAAAAAATTTCGTTCCCGAAATTTCAAACTAACAGATCAGTTGTATAACACAAGCTACACCACCACGCTCTTGCTGCGCATTCAAACTCGAGCAGAACCAAATCAACCTAAGACCTTTCACACACACACCCAGAACACTTAACCACTGAAGCAGATACACAGTTGTCCTTTCACACACACAAACATTGTCCAATGAGCAACCATCAATGTCATTCAAATAAATCACACACAGATTCAGAACAATCTACGACCATACCTGTCTTAATGTCATCGCAGACACTCCCTATTTCGATGCTCCGTGGACCCGCATCTAAGACACGCTCCCATTTTCTTCCAAAAGTCGCCCGGATGGCGCTTCTTACAGTGCTCACATACTAGAGTGCTTACACCACTACCAACACCCTCTGTAAAACCACTATTGCCACTCACATGCGTTCTAACATGCTTCGCAGAACGAGGCTCTAACCTTGGAGGACTGCGATCTCTTTTCTTCCCACAATCCACACACCTAGCCTGAAGGGTTTCAGTAGTCTCCCTTATCCTATCCTCGAACACCTTCTCTAATACCTCCCTCACCACCCGAGTCAATGCCTCAATACCAAGCTCCGGGTTATCGCTACCCGAAGTTGACAGAATTGCACAGTCCTCCAACTCTTGAACAGACTCACGTCTCGGAGAAGCAGACGACTCCTCTCGACCTTGCTTACCTTCAGAATCCATATCAGTCTTGTGGTTAACTTAAGATATCTACACTTTCAGAAAGCAAACACAAAATAAGTACAAGAATCTACATTTCTAATCTTACGGTGTTAGATTTCTACTTGGAACAGCATCGAAGTCTCAGATAGTTCATTTTCGTTAAAAAATTCCCGAAATACAAGTAGTTTAATCTTACTGTGGTAAAGTTATTCAAAAACTCCCATTTAAAACCAACCACGTGCGCACACGGATGCGTAAAAACACAGGCTGAGTTTTTGTAAACCTGGATCTGATACCACTAAATGTAACACCCAAAGCCCGGCCTAGAAGTTTAGACTGAATCCCGGATGTCACATTGGTCACCGAAGTAACCGTAGTTAAATTTTACAAAACAAGTTCTCAAGTCAAATCGAAACATTTAATCGTTTAAAACCCAATATATAGAATTACAATTAGGTAAAAGATATAACCGAAATTAAATTAAAACGGAATTTGCACCACATTTTTATAAAGTCTTACAGTCCAAAAATCGTTTAACCAAATATAAACTGATAATATAAACCGATAATCATTTATTACCACCGAGACTGTCCGAGACCTCCGCACACCGAGTCCAGCATCAGAATTCAGGAAAAGGTACCTGAAAAGGAAACACTAAGAGGGGGTGAGCTTCACGAGCTCAGTGTGAGTTCTAAAACGGTTAAAAATAGATTTCAGAAGAGAACACCAGATGGTAGTTCAAAATAAACATACTTACAAATGTAAGTAGAAACATATACCAGAAAAGGAACCAATGTTCCAACACGCCATCAGAACAGATCACACGAAGTCACACACATACAGACAGAATACAGTCAAGCGATAATACAGACAAATCTCATAGAGAGATGTAAATGAAATGCAGTCAGAAAATATTTAAAAATCATTGTACCTAATCTGCGCACAGAAAACAAATCGTATACTGAGTAAAAAACTCAGTGTTATTTCTATAATATGAATATTAAAAAAAAACACAATATAATATAATAATAGGCACAATTAAATTTACAAGGACATATTAATGTCTAGTATCATATCATAACTATCATTTTTCATTTATTAAACACCATCTTAATTCACATAATTGCTATATAAATGATTATTCATATATCAACCATATTTATTAGTAGAATGGCATCAGTCATGTAGTACTCAATTCATGTATACATCATTTCATACCATACTCAATTCATGAGTATATAACTCATATATTCCATGTATTGTCAACATATTTCACATTCTATTTTCTATTCACTATATCACTTCTATTTCTTATATCATTTCATTTCAATATCAATTGTAAGACTTTATTATTCATTTACCCCTATTAACAAGCCTCGGACTTGGACGGATACACTGATCCAACTAAAACACACCAGTTTGGCACCCAGTGCCTCATCGGATAATCCGAAGTAATAGATTAACACCCAGTGTCTCATCGGCCATGCCGAAGTAAGTTGGTACCCAATACCTCATCGAATTTATTCTAAGTAATAATTTGACACCCAGTGTCTCATCGACTCGTGGTCGAAGTATCGCTGAACTCTTCCAATCCTATGGTATGCCAACTATATCTAATTCAGCCCGATACAGTTAATAGTGTTTCCAATTCACTTTTTAGACACAACTAATATTCAGTATTCCATTGTCACAAAATTCACATTTCAATACCAATCAATAATTTCATCAATAAAAAATTTACATAATCTCAATTCAATATCAAGATAATAATAAACAACACTCACCTTAATTACTTACCATACACATTAATTTAAAATACAACAAATAAAAATTTCTAAATTCGGATTATAGAAATACAAACCGTAATTCTCGAGCTAGTCCTCGTTAATCTTGTATTTTCCTTTCTTAGACGAGGTCTCTAACACAACATTAGCTACGGAAATTCAAACAATTTAAAATCATTAATACACACAATTTCACATTGAATATTTAAATTTTTATTCAACTTTTGCTCACATTTCAATTTAATCCTTAATCAAAACTAACTTTATTTTATTTAAAACTAATTTCATATTTTCTTTCAATTCCCACTTTAGACTAATTTCAACCATCAAATTTCACCATAAACCCTAATTTCAAAATTCTCTCAATTTAGTCCCTATTACTCAAAACTTATGATTTATTTTACAATTCAATCCCTTTTTCACTTCTAACTTGAAATTCTATCAATTTAACCCCTAACACTTCAATTTATTCAACATGGACAACTTCTAAAAATTCACTAACTTCTAAAATTTCAATATAAATCAAGTAGTATTTTGTTCTAGGATTCTAAAAACATAAAAATTTTAAGAAAATGGACTAAATTGACTTACCACTTTGAGTTTGAACCTTAGAACCCTAAATTTTCTCCTTTCTTTTTCTTTCTTTCTTTTTCTTCTTTCTTTCCCTTGTTTCATTCCCCAATTCTGTTCTTTCTTTTTCTTTTTCTTTTATGTTTTTTATTAATATTATATTATAATATAATATATATTTTACTTATACAATAAGAAATACATGTATTATTATAAACATATGATTATTATTTTTACACATGTATTTCACCATTACCATACATTTGTCATAATTTGGTTTAATTACTTATTTATTTATTTTATACTTTAATTATAATATAATATAATATAATAATATTTTCTTAAATAATAAGTAAGTATATATAATTATTACAAGTATATGTATAATATTGTTACACATGTAATTTACTATTACCATACAATTGTAAATTTTATGGTTTATTTGCTTAATTAGTCCCTTTACTTTTCTCTATTCTATTATTAAGCTTTCACACTTTATTCAATTTAATCCTTATACCTAATTAACCTTAATTTAGACAAATTCACCTAACCAAAACCTAATTAACTACACTACTAATCGTCGTAAATATTTTTTATAAATATTTACGAATTCATTTTTCGAAAATAGAGACCTGAAAATATACTTTCCGATACTCGTGACTATCAGGTCGTTACAATTCTACCCTTCTCCACTATGACTTTAGATATCCGTTCAGGATATATTGGAAGAAGAATGTCAAATTCTAGGGACCCTTAGCCAATCTGATGAGATTACCTGTAGATGCGGTGAAAGCAAGGTTAAAAGATGAAAACGGTCTCTGCATTTCCTGGTTTGACATTAAAGATGCTATGGGAAAAGCTTACGGCGATAGACATTTAGCATTGTTCACATTTGTCGTGTACGGGTTGATTGTGTTCCCAAAAGCTCTGGGATATGTGAGTGTGGAGCTAGCTGATTTTCTGTTTCAGATTGAAAAATGGGTGAATCCTGCTTCAGCAGTCTTAGCCGAAACCATCATTTCACTCAATTTCATCAGAAGGAAAGGAGACGGGCATTTCTTAGTACATTGACATACCAAGAAATAGAATGGAGGGCTCTATGGGTGATTCGGAGCACGGTACTCATTCGGTGCAGTGGTCATTTGTGGGTTCCCTTAATTGGCATATAGGGAGCCATCACTTATTCCTCGTTGATGGTTCTAAGCCAATACGAGTATGATCAATCTGTACCTACTACAGCTGGCTTAAACAGGGTGAAAGTTTCGGTTCAGGACCCATGATTTTGGAAGAAATTGTAAGAGATACGAATTAAGTATGGTCAAACCTTGAGTTTGCAATTAGGAACCTTTTTCAACCATTCCTCCTCGGAAATTTATATCCAGTGGTGCTTAAAAAGAAGCAAAATCTCTGTATTAGCACAATTCAAGGGTAAGAGGAAGGTCCCAAATGGCGTAGCCAAGCTAACAGAAAAGATACACGATTTAGAGATGCGTATGAGGGGTAGAGATGAAGAGGTCAGACGACAACGAGAGCAGCATCAGGCATATGTAAAGGAAAATTAGGAAGAAATCATGAGACAACAGCAGCAACACCAGTTAGACATGAAGGGAAGAGAGGAGGAACTAAGAATACAATTAGAACGACATCAACGAGAAATATCTGAGTTGTTCACTCAGATTTAAATGTTGGAGGCAAATCCAAGTTTACGGGCTAATGAACTCCGAAAAGCGCAAGAACAAGAGCAAACTTGGAGGAGGGTGTCTAATGAGAAAACTGTTGAAATTGAGGTGCAGAAGGAGGAAATTTATCATCTGACTAAAGAATTAGAGAAAAAAAAGAGCAAAACAAAGAGGTCACGGAAGAATATACAGAACTTGCGAAGCATTTTGTCGCAGTGGAACAAATGGCAGTAAGCCGACAAGAGGTGTTTGCAACAATGCATAGGGAGGGTCAAGTTTTCGCTCAGCAAGCTGAAGACATAAGTGAACAAATTGAAGAACTCAAAAAAGAATCTACCCCTTTTGCGACTAAGGACGAGCCTACAATAAAACTTCTGGATGTGGCTCAAGAACATTACCAAAAGTTCATCAAGCTCATGAAGAGGAAGAAGAAGAACGACGAGTAGAGATTTTCCCTATGACAATAGGATCAATTAGGATTTTCTTTAAGTATGAATGAAAAATAAAAAAAAACTTTGTAAGCCGAACAATTTTTGAACCTTCTATGAAAAAAATGTTTATATTCGAGTATATTTACGACAATGTGCCCCAATTTCATTCAATCATTCATTCATCCATTCGTTCATTTGTTATTCAGAAACATCATTTTTTTTAAAAATAAAAATAAAAAAAGAACATTTTTATGACAAATCTAAATGATTTTCTAACTTTGGAAATAAATGTCATTTGAAAAAGGACCAAGGATAGCTCACTGGTATAACACCCATTCAAAAGCCAAAAAGATGACGAAAGAAGAATTAGCACGCATGGCCAAACTAGAAGAATATATGGAAAGGATGATGGAAATTATGACTACAATGGTCAAAGGCAAGGCTAAGGTAGGAGAAGGAAGCGTCACTTTGGACAATCAATCCCTTTTTATAGTGATACAAGGGTATATCGCAAAGATTTACCACTTCAAGCGCCAGGTGTGACCATTCAGGTCCTAAGAGTAAATGAGTAGCCTACAAGCGAGGAGCCGAGAGAAGTGGACAAGGGAAATTCAATTATGGATGAAGAAGCTCATAAATTCAACCTAATTGAGGAATGTCTGAAAGCCATCGAAGGAATAGACACCTTCGGATCTATAGAAGCAGAAGGCTTGTGTCTGGTACCCAATGTGGTCATCCCACCAAAATTCAAAGTTCCTGACTTTGAAAAATTCAATGGTAGAAGTTGTCCCATTACTCACATCGCCATGTACTATAGGAAAATGGTTACTTACTCCAAATATGAAAAACTGTTAATGCACATATTTCAAGACAGTCTGACCGGATCTGCGGCTCGCTGGTATGTAAAGTTGGACATGAGCTGAATTTGAACTTGGGGAGAGCTCACACGGGCATTTATTACTCAATACAAACATACTGTAGACATGGCCTAAGACCGCCTAACTCTACAGAACATGGAAAAGAAGTCCAATGAGAGTTTTAACGAATACGCACAATGATGGAGAGACCTGGCATCGCAAGTACAGCCCCCGCTCATGGAAAAAGAGACCACTGTTCTATTTGTTGGTGCGCTAAAAGGCATATATTACAACAAGATGGTAGGAAATGCCTCTAATACCTTCGCGGATATGGTATTATTCGGAGATATGATAGAGAATACATTGAAGTCGGGCAAAATAGATGACCCTTTGAGAGCGAAGAGAGATGTCGTTGGAAAGAAAAAGGAATAAAAAATGCAAACAATCGCACCAGAGGGATACCCGTACTCTTACTTTCCATACCTGAGCCCAATACCTCCACGCCCTCAATACCCAGTTGTAAATGCTACCAATACTTCACCATTGTATCGTCCACCTGTACCCATTAAAAATCCCCCATGCTAACTATGCCAACACGGTCTCCACAGACCTAAGCCCCAAGGCCACCATGGGAGAGGCCTGTGTTTGATCCAATTACCATCCCCTACGTGGAAATTTTTTCGATTCTAATAGAGAAGCACCTCCTTGTACCTACACACAAGGAACCAATGCAACCACCATTTCCAAAGTGGTATTGTAACAGCCCGGTTTAGACCCTAGTCGGAATAATAGTTTCGAGACCACAAATATGAGGTCAGAAAAATATCTTTAAAATTATTTTTGATGTTATAATGTGTGATTGAGCCTGAGTGAAAGTTTTGTGTGGAAATTTTATCGACTGTGTGTCAAATTGTGAGAAAAGGACTTAATCGCATAAAGTGAAAAATGCTGTGTGCTGATTGTTAAGTGCTTAAGTGTTATTGTCTTTATAATGGGGAGGCCTTATGTGGAAATTAGCCCATTTTATAGTTAGTGGGTGGTGGATGGACATTTATAGCCAATTATAATGTATGTTATAATATTATAATGATGGGTAAAATAGTAAATAGGCATTAATATGTGAATTAAATAAAACAAACATTTGAAAGATGATGGTTATTATCTTTTAGTGCCGAAAAACAAAGAAAATAAGAAGAAGGAAGGACCCTAAAGTTTCGGCTAGCTTTTGGTTTGATTGAGGTACGGGTTTTGCTCGGTTTTTGATAATTTCTACGTTTTTGTGATCGTTACTTTGTGCTCTTTAAAACCCATTCTTAAATTTTGTGAATTGATGATGAATATGAAATACACCATGGATGAATTCATGTGCTTTGTGAAGTTTGGTGATGGATTATGAAAGATGTGTTAGATTAACATATTTTGTCTTTGAATTTTTAGTGAAATTGAGTAATTTGGGCTAAATTGAGAAAAGTGTAAATTGAAGGACTAAAATGTGAAATAAATGAAATGTGTGGGCTTGTATTAGCATGGGAAGAATTCGGCTAAGCTTGTGTGAGTAGAAATTTGGTGTATTTTGTGATTTTGTGAAATAGGGACTAAAGTGTCGAAATGTGAAAATGTGAGGGCTATTTTGCAAAATGCCCTAAATTTGTGTGTGTGGACTAAATTGAATGAATTGGTGATTTAATGAGTTGAATTTAAATGTGTATAGACCAAGAAAGGAGAGGTTCGAATCGAGATCGAGGCAAAGATAAAGTGCTCGATTAATCGATCGTTTCGGTATTTCGACGTCCGAGGTAAGTTCAGACATAATACTAACATCTAGATTATGTTAAATGCCATGAAATGAATGTTATAATGATATTGAAATGTGGATGCTATGTGAAAGTTGAGTTTGAGTTATGTGGCACTAAGTGTGCGTATTCGGAAACGTGTTCGAGATGATCATCACTGTGTGTGCGAAATAATATAAGCTTCGACTTTGTGGTTGGCACTGTGTGTGCGATATCGATTGAAGAGTGGTTGGATATAATGCACTATGTGTGTGATGATAATTAAGTTTCGGATAAATATATCGGGGCACTAAGTGTGCGATTGAATCGAAGAAAGGATGATAGTTGATGGGAATGAAATAGTGAGTATTGAATAGCATATGTAATCATCAAATAAGTGTTGATTAAGGTACGCTCAAAACCTATGTGGTTGATGAAATTATGAATATGTGAATGGAAGAGTTAAATTGAACATAATAGTTGAATGGTATGATATATGTGATTGTAAATTAATCTATGTGATGATATGTTTTGGTATAATGTATTATGTTATGAACTTACTAAGCATTGGAAAGCTTACTGTGTGATTTGTTTCTCTGCTTTGCTGTGTTAGTAAAGCTAGCTCGGATCTGGGGATCGTTAGCATTCTCTATCACACTATCGGCAATTTATTTTGGTACTTTTGGGAAAGTTGTACATAGTTGAAATATGGCATGTATAGGCTAGTTTTGTAAGACATGTTTGAGATATGTAAATAGCCATGTGATGTGGCGAGATAAATGTTGGTAAAATGCATGTGTGGCTTTGATATCAGGTGCATATTTTGGTATAGCTTGTGAGTAAAGAAAATGTCTTATGAATGGTAATCTTAGTGATGGTATGATGCTAGTATGATTTAGTAAATTTGGGGATGAATCGTGATTGATATTGAATGTATTCAAGTTGTGTAATTTAGTTCCTAAGTTGACATGTTAGAAATGAGATGATATGAGAGAATATGTTGATCATTTGACATGAAAATTGGTTGCCAATTTGTGTGTGGAAGTATGCTTAAATATGCTTGTAGGTTTGACCCTTGTGTGGGTGGCAAATTGGTCTTGCAAATGGCCTGTTTTGCCTACACGGTTATGACACACGGGCGTGTATAGTAGCCGTGTGAGAAAGTCAGTATATGGCCTAAGAGTACACGACCTTAGCACACGGATGTTGGGTGGCCGTGGGTGTAAAGTCAGATTCGACCAAGGCCAAGGCACATGGGCGTGCTTGGTGGCCGTGGATGTGAAGCCAGATTCGACCATGGCCAAGGTACACGGGTGTGCTTGGTGGCCGTGGAGCAAAGTCAGTTTCGACCACGGGGAGGACACACGGGTGTGTCTAGCAGCCGTGGGAGGCACACGGCCTACTTACACGGGCGTGTAACCCCTGTATCTTCGAAAAGTTTTAAATTTTTGAGAATGTTTGTATGTGTTTCGGTTTAGTCCTGACCCTGTTTCTAAGCATGCTTAAGGTCTCGATGACATACTTAAGGGACACTATGATTGAAATAGATGAACGGTTGTATGAAATTTTCTGTAAACGTTTCTGATCCGTCCGGTAACGCCTTTAACCCTAGTCTGGTGATGGATACGGGTTAGGGGTGTTACATTTGGTTGGTATCAGAGCTACGGTTTAGTCGATTCTCGGGCTAATGTAGCGTGTGTGAGTCTAGCCATACATGCCATATATGAAATTGCGATAGTGTGTTGAATTCTGACAGTTATAAATGTGTTTTCGTATAGTAATGGATCCCGATCGAGCAGTTGCTAACGATGTAGAGAGTAACGCGTCTGCTCCCGCTCAAGGGACAGCGCTGGCCACATCTCGGCCGAATGATAGTAGTGAGGGAGGAGAGGCTAAGCAAGCCTTCTTCCGTATGATGAGTGAGTGGTTTTCAGAGTTCGTTCGAACGAATCCGGCTGCCCCACAACCTCCACCCCCACAAGTACCTGTTTTGCCACAAGTGATAGATCCGATTTGATTGAATAAACCTCCTGTGGATAAGATCCGAAAGTATGGCGCCGAAGAGTTCAAGGCCACATCTGATGACGATACTGAGTGAGCCGAGTTTTAGCTCGAGAATACAATCTGAGTATTCGATGAGATATCGTTGACACCCGATGAATGTATAAAATGTGTTGTTTCGTTGTTGAGGGATACTGCGTATAATTTATGGAAAACATTGATTTTTATGGTTTCGAGAGAGAGAATCACTTGGGACTTCTTTCAAATTGAGTTCAGAAAGAAGTATATCAGTCAACGCTTCATTGATCAGAAATGTAAAGAGTTTTTAGAGCTGAAACAGGGCTATTTCTCAGTTGCCGAGTATGAGCGAGAATTTGTGAGACTGAGCCAGTATGCACGGGAATGTGTTTCGACCGAAGTCACTATGTGTAAACGTTTCATAGAAGGGTTGAACGATGATATTAAGTTATTGGTTGGGATACTTGATATAAATGAATTTGTTGTGTTAGTTGAAAGAGCTTGTAAAGCCGAGGAGCTCAGTAAAGAAAAGAAGAAAGCTGATTCTGAAGCTCGTAATGAAAGAAAAATATCGATGAATAAGTTTTCTCAACCCTCGACAAAGAGATTTAGAGATGCAAGAAATTGTTCAAATGCTTCGTTTGGACATCCAAGTAGAGATCGTTCGAGACAAAGTGCTGGTCCACGAACTCAAGCTCTGATTGTATCAAGTGTTGGTAGCGTTAAGAGTAACAAACCTGAGTGTAGACAGTGTGGAAGATGACATGTGGGAGAATGCTGGGGCAAGTACAACAATAGAGTTTGTTATAAATGTGGAGCCTGAGATCATTTTATTCAAGATTGCCCAAAGATGTTTGGAGAGAAAAATGTTCAGAATGAAAGACCGAGTAATGTGACGGCTAGAGGTAGACCGCCCAGAAACACCAAAAATGTGAGTGGAAGCCAAAGGGGGACTACTGACACAGCTGTGAGGTCAGAGGTGAGAGCACCTGCCCGAGCTTATGCTATACGTGCACGAGAGGAAGCATCATCTCCAGACGTCATCACTGGTACTTTCACTTTAGTTGATATTGATGTCATTGCATTGATAGATCCAGGATCTACTCATTCATATGTGTGTGTGAATCTAGTATCAAGTAAGACTCTACCCGTTGAGTCTACTGAATTTGTGATTAGAGTATTGAATCCCTTAGGCAAGTGTGTTTTGGTGGATAAGGTGTGCAAGAATTGTCCATTGATGTTTCGGGATGTTATTTTTCCGGTTAATTTGATGTTACTACCATTTGATGAGTTTGACATAATTCTGGGTATGGATTGGCTTACTCTGCATAATGCCATCGTGAATTGTAAAAGGAAGAGTATTGAGTTGAAAAGTCAGAATGGTGAGCTAGTTCGAATAGAATCCAATGATATGAAAGGATTACCAGTTGTTGTATCTGCGATGAAAGCTATGAACTATGTGAGAAAGGGTTGTGAAGCTTATTTTGCGTACGTGATTGATACAAAAATGTCGGAAAAAAAAGTTGAATCTATTCCTGTAGTATGTGAGTTTCCAGATGTGTGTTCTGAAGAATTACCGAGATTACCTCTGATTCGGGAAGTTGAATTTGGTATTGAATTAGTGCCGGGGACCACTCCCATTTCGATAGCCCTGTATAGAATGGCACCAGCAGAATTGAAAGAGTTAAAGTCTCAGTTGCAGGAGTTGACTGACAGAGGATTTGCACGATCGAGTTCCTCACCCTGGGGAGCTCCTGTGTTATTCGTGAAAAAGAAAGATGGAACTATGAGAATGTGTATTGATTATTGTGATTGAACAAAGTAACGATAAAGAACAAATATCTCATTGCCTCGTATTGATGATTTGTTTGATCACGGTGAGGAGCTACAAAGTGTTTTCAAAGATAGATTTGAGATCAGGTTACTATCAGTTAAGAGTTAAAGAATCCGATGTGCCGAAAACTGCTTTCAAAACGAGGTACGGACATTACGAATTCTTTGTGATGCCTTTCGGACTAACAAATGCTCCTGCAGTGTTTATGGATCTGATGAATCGGATATTCAGATCGTATTTGGATCACTTTGTAGTGGTGTTCATTGATGATATTTTGATCTATTCGTGTGATGAGACGCAGCATGTCGAGCATTTGAGAATTGTGCTACAAACTCTGCGTGAGAAATAGTTGTATGCTAAGTTTAGTAAATTTGAATTTTGGTTGCGTGAAGTTGGTTTTCTGGGGCATATTGTGTCAGTTGCCGGGATACGAGTTAATCATAGTAAAATCTCTGCTAGATTAGAATGGAAGCCTCCGAGAAATGTGTCTGAAGTCCGTAGTTTTCTGGGACTAGCGGGATATTATAGACGGTTTGTGAAAGGCTTCTCGATGATTGCGACTCTGTTGACGAAGTTGCTACAAAAAAATGTTAAATTTGAATGGTCAGAAAAGTGCCATCAGAGTTTTGAGCAATTGAAAGTGTTGTTGACAGAAGCAGAAGTGTTAGTTCAACCGAAATCGGGAAAAGAATTCATAGTTTACAGTGATGCATCGTTGAATGGTTTGGGCTGTGTGCTGATGCAAGAAAGCAAAGTTATTGCTTATGCTTCGAGGCAGCTAAAGCCGCATGAAAAGAATTACCCGACGCACGACCTTGAATTGGCCGCGGTTGTGTTCGCATTGAAAATATGGCGTCATTATTTATTTGGTGAGAAGTGTCATATCTTTACAGATCACAAGAGTTTGAAGTACTTGATGACTCAGAAAGAATTGAATTTGCGACAGAGAAGATGGTTAGAGTTGTTGAAAGATTACGAACTTGTGATAGATTACCACCCGGGTAAAGCTAATGTTGTAGCTGATGCTTTGAGCTAAAAGTCCATATGTTCTTTACGAGCAATGAATGCTCAGAAAGATCTGTGTGATGATAGTGCGATTATGGCCGAGTTGAATATAAAACCGATGTTTGTACACCAGATTCGTGATGCTCAAAAAAGTGATGTTGAAATGATGGTTAAACGAACTCAATGTGAATCGAATGCTGAATCAGAATTTCGAGTTGATAGTGAAGATTGTTTGAGATTTAGAGACCAAATTTGTATTTCGAGAAATTCAGAGTTGATTTCGATGATTTTGACTGAAGCTCACAATAGTCATTTGGTTGTACATCCGGGAAGTACGAAAATGTATAATGATCTCAAATGGTTATATTGGTGGCATGGTATGAAAAGGGATATTTCCGACTTCGTGTCGAAGTGTTTAGTTTGTTAGCAAGTTAAGGCTGAACATCAAGTTCCGTCTGATTTGTTACAACCGGTTATGATTCCTAAGTGGAAATGGGAGAGTTACGATGGACTTTGTGTCGAGTTTGCCCTTATCCCTGAGCAAGAAAGATGCAATCTTGGTGATAGTGGATAGATTGATGAAATTAGCCCATTTCGTCCCGGTGAGAACCGATTATTCTTTAGATAAGTTAGCTGAATTGTATATTGCCGAGATAGTGAGATTGCACAGAGTACCACTATCTATAGTGTCTGACAAAGATCCGAGGTTTACCTCTCGATTTTGGAGGAAATCGTAGGATGCGTTAGGCACAAAATTACATTTCAGTACTACTTTTCATCCTCAAACGGATGGTCAATCTGAGCGAATCATCCAGGTTCTTGAAGATATGCTGAGATGCTGTATACTTGAATTTGAAGGTACGTGGGAAATACGTTTACCATTGGTTGAGTTTGCGTACAACAACAGTTTTCAATTTAGCATTAAAATGGAACCATATGAGGCTCTCTACGGTCGAAAGTGTCGAACTCCATTGTATTGGTCTGAGCTGGGTGAGACTAAGATTCACGAGGTCGATCTTATAAAAGAGACTGAGCAGAAAGTGAAAGTCATTCGTGATAACTTGAAAGCGGCTTCAGATCGTCAAAGGTCTTATGCAGATTTGAAACTAAAAGATATTGAATTTGAGATTGGTGACAAAGTGTTTTTGAAAGTGTCTCCGTGGAAGAAAATACTTCGATTTGGTAAAAAGGGCAAGTTGAGTCCGAGGTTCATCGGACCGTATGAGATCATTGAGTGTATGGGGCCAGTTGCGTATAGATTGTTGTTGCCATCCGAGTTAGAAAAGTTTCATAACGTGTTTCATGTGTCGATGCTTCGACGGTACAGATCAGACCCGTCTCATGTCATTGCTCCTACTGAGGTTGAGATCCAGTCAAACTTGTCGTATAGTGAAGAACTGATCTAAATTTTGGCACGAGAGACCAAAGAGTTGAGAAATAAGAAAATCTCTTTAGTGAAAGTATTGTGGCACAAGCACGTAATTGAAGAGCTACGTGGGAGCCTGAGAATGTTATGAAAGAGCAATATCCACAGCTACTCACCGGTAAGATTTTCGGGGACGAAAATCCCTAAAGGTGGGGAGAGTTGTAACAGCCCGGTTTAGACCCTAGTCAGAATAGTAGTTTCGAGACCACAAATCTGAGGTCGAAAAAATATCTTTAAAATTATTTTTGATGTTATAATGTGTGATTGAGTCTGTGTGAAAGTTTCTTATGGAAATTTTATCGAATGTGTGTCAAATTGTGAGAAAAGGACTTAATCGCATAAAGTGAAAAATGCTGTGTGCTGATTGTTAAGAGCTTAATTGTTATTGTTTTTATAATGGGGAGGCCTTATGTGGTAATTAGCCCATTTATAGTTAGTGGGTGGTGGATGGATATTTATAGCCAATTATAATGTATGTTATAATATTATAATGATGGGTAAAATAGTAAATAGGCATTAACATGTGAATTAAATAAAACAAACATTTGAAAGATGATGGTTATCATCTTTTAGTGCCGAAAAACAAAGAAAATAAGAAGAAGGAAGAACCCTAAAGTTTCGGCTAGCTTTTGGTTTGATTGAGGTATGGGTTTTGCTCGGTTTTTGATCATTTCTATGTTTTTGTGATTGTTGCTTTGTGCTCTTTAAATCCCATTCTTAAATTTTGTGAATTGATGAAGAATATGAAATATGCCATGGATGAATTCATGAGCTTTGTGAAGTTTGGTGATGGATTATGAAAGATATGTGTTAGATTAAAATATTTTGTCTTTGAATTTTTAGTGAAATTGAGTAATTTGGGCTAAATTGAGAAAAGTGTAAATTGAAGGACTAAAATGTGAGATAAATGAAATGTGTGGGCTTGTATTAGCATGGGAAGAATTCGGCTAAGCTTGTGTGAGTAGAAATTTGGTGTATTTTGTGATTTTGTGAAATAGGGACTAAAGTGTCAAAATGTGAAAATGTGAGGGCTATTTTGCAAAATGCCCTAAATTTGTGTGTGTGGACTAAATTGAATGAATTGGTGATTGAATGAGTTGAATTTAAATGTGTATAGACCAAGAAAGGAGAGGTTCAGATCGAGATCGAGGCAAAGACAAAGTGCTCGATTAATCAACCGTTTCGGTATTTTGACGTCCGAGGTAAGTTCAGACATAATACTAACATCTAGATTATGTTAAATGCCATGAAATGAATGTTATAATGACATTGAAATGTGGATGCTATGTGAAAGTTGAGTTTGAGTTATGCAGCACTAAGTGTGCGTATTCGGAAACGTGTTCAAGATGATCAGCACTGTGTGTGCGAAATAATATAAGCTTCGACTTTGTGGTTGGCACTGTGTGTGCGATACCGATTGAAGAGTGGTGGGATATAATGCACTATGTGTGTGATGATAACTAAGCTTCGGATAAATATATCGGGGCACTAAGTGTGCGATTGAATCGAAGAAAGGATGATAGTTGATGGGAATGAAATAGTGAGTATTGAATAGCATATGTAATCGTCAAATAAGTGTTGATTAAGGTACGCTCGAAACCTATGTGGTTGATGAAATTATGAATGTGTGAACGGAAGAGTTAAATTGAACATAATAGTTGAATGGTATGATATATGTGATTGTAAATTAATCTATGTGATGATATGTTTTGGTATAATGTATTATGTTATGAACTTACTAA
Source organism: Gossypium sturtianum (assembly GCA_025698515.1). Lineage (NCBI taxonomy): Eukaryota > Viridiplantae > Streptophyta > Magnoliopsida > Malvales > Malvaceae > Gossypium > Gossypium sturtianum. The sequence goes on from CM046955.1 coordinate 113,530,925, forward strand.
GCTTTGGAAAGCTTACTGTGTGATTTGTTTCTCTGCTTTGTAGTGTTAGTAAAGCTAGCTCGGATCTGGGGATCGTCAGCATTCTTTATCACACTATCGGCAATCTATTTTGGTACTTTTGGGAAAGTTGTACATAGTTGAAATAAGACATGTATAGGCTAGTTTTGTAAGACATGTTTGAGATATGTAAATAGCCATGTGATGTGGCTAGATAAATGTTGGTAAAATGCATGTGTGGCTTTGATATATGGTGCATATTTTGGTATAGCTTGTGAGTAATGAAAATTTCTTATGAATGGTAATCTTAGTGATGGTATGATGCTAGTATGATTTAGTAAATTTGGGGATGAATCATGATTGATATTGAATGTATTCAAGTTGTGTAATTTAGTTCCTAAGTTGACATGTTAGAAATGAGATGATATGAGAGAATATGTTGATCATTTGACATGAAAATTGGTTGCCAATTTGTGTATGGAAGTATGCTTAAATGTGCTTGTAGGTTTGACCCTTGTGTGGGTGGCAAATTGGTCTTGCAAATGGCCTGTTTTACCTACACGGTTATGACACACGGGCATGTCTAGTGACTGTGGGGCTAAGTCAGTAGCTAGCCTAATAGCACACGACCAAGACACACGGGCGTGTCTAGTAGCCGTGTGAGAAAGTCAGTATATGGGCTAAGAGTAGACGGCCTTAGCACATGGGTGCTGGGTGGCCGTGGGCGTAAAGTCAGATTCAACCACGGCCAAGGCACATGGGTGTGCTTGGTGGCCGTGGATGTGAAGCCAGATTCGACCATGGCCAAGGTACACAGGCGTGCTTGGTGGTCGTGGAGCAAAGTCAGTTTCGACCACGGGGAGGACACACAGGTGTGTCTAGCAGCCGTGGGAGGCACACGGCCTGCTTACACGGGCGTGTAACCCCTGTATCTTTGAAAAGTTTTAAATTTTTGAGAATGTTTGTATGTGTTTCGGTTTAGTCCCGACCCTATTTCTAAGCATGCTTAAGGTCTCGATGACCTACTTAAGGGCACTATGATTGAAATAGATGAACGGTTGTATGAAATTTTCTGTAAACGTTTTCGATCTGTCCGGTAACGCCTTTAACCCTAGTCTGGTGATGAATACGGGTTAGGGGTGTTACAGGTATGATGCCAATGCTCGATGCGAGTATCACTCTGGCAATCCAGGTCGTACCACCGAGAACTGCTTAGCGTTGAAATATAAGGTGTAAGATCTCATAAGGGCAGGAAAGATAAATTTTTAGCGATGGAATACACTGGATGTTAACATCAATTCGTTACCAAACAACAATCGAACAGTTAATGCTATAACTGAAGAAAAGAGCCTTCAAAGGAGAAGAGTGGAAGAAATCACAACTCCACTTGAACGACTCTTCGACATCTTGAGGAAGTCAAATCTAATTCACGCCAAGCCACCCAAGTTTGTAATGGGAATCAATATGGATCAAATCTGTAAATTCCACCAAGGAGCTTGAGGACACTCTATCCAAGTTTGCCCAATATTTAGGGGACATATACAGTGTCTCTTGGATTCTTTCCAGCTAGAGATACGGGAGGGTGTTAAGACCAATGAGATAAACACGTTAGATGCAAAACCTGTCACCATCGTATATGGAAAAAAAATCCCTATTAAAAAAGAGTCTACCTCAAAGGCCGTACAGGATGATGTGTTGGTCATTAGTGTTCCCGACCCTTTTAAGTATGGAGATGACCAACGAGTTCCTTGGAGACATGATTATGAGGTGGTTGGATCTGATGCCTCCAACATCTTAGGACTTAGTGGCATAACTCCAAACATACATTGTTCCAAGCCAAACATAGTGGGGAAAGAACCTCATGGTAAGGAAGTGCTTTCAGAAAATCACCCAGAAATTGACGATAAAGAAGCCAACAAAGAAACGATGGAGGGCCAAATGGGAGAAGTCGAGAATGATGAAGTTAACAAATTTTTGTGTCTGATAAAGCGTAGCAAGTATAACATGGTCGAGCAGTTGAACAAAACACCATCAAGAATTTCTCTGCTATCACTACTTTTGAACTCGGAGCCACACAAGGAGGCTCTTGTACGAGTTCTAAAATAAGCATATGTCGCTCACAACGTGTCAGTAGATAATGTCAGTCACTTAGCATGGAGAATTTTGGCCCCAAATTACATATCTTTCAATGATGATGGAATACCCCTGGATGGAAGATGAAGTACCAAGGAACTACACATCTCAATAAAGTGTAAAGCCTATTTCGTGGCTAGGGTCCTGATCGAAAATGGGTCATTGATCAACTTCCTGCCTTTATCAACATTATCTAAGCTGCCTGTGGACACCTCATACATGGTATCGAGCCCTTTAGTGGTTCGAGCTTTTGATGGCACCAAAAGAAGCATGATCGGTGAAATAAAGATTCCATTGTTGGTAGGAGTCGTTAATTTCCTTATTCGCTTTCAAGTGATGGATATAACGCCTTCTTACAGTATGCTGTTGGGACGCCCCTGGATTCATTCGGCTGGGGTGGTACCATCATCCTTGCACCAAAGATTGAAATTTTTAGTCGATCAGAATTTGTGCATCGTGCGAGGCGAAGAGGACCTGTTGGTAGCTAGCTTGCCAAATTCTCTTTCCATGGAAGTGGATGATGATGGAATAGAGAGTTCTTTCTAGACCTTTGAAGTGGCCACTTTGTCTTACGTGGCAGAGGGAATGCGAGCCCTTAAGCCTCATGTGCCACGAACAACGAACATATTATTTGCCCAGACAGTAGGGAAGGGTTGGAAAATTGACTTGGGTTTGGGAAAGGACCTACAAGGTATCTCAAAACCCGTTTTTGTTCCCACTCAAAAGGATACAAGATGGTTGGGATATAAGCCAACAAGGGAGGATGTCGAGAGGATGTGTAAAGGGCGGAGAGCAAAGAGGTTGGCCCGCATGACTGCAAAGAATGTGGTGGAACCTCCTTTGATGTTTCCTCTACTATCTGAGACCTTTTACTCAGTGGGATCTGAGCACCAAGAAAGGACTGTGGTCAAGTTAATGATTAATGGAGATGTAGTGGATCTAAACATGATTGGCGATAGAGTGCTGATGTTAAGAGACTGAGTTCGCTATGACCCTTCAACCTTGGACAATTGGCAGCTCATACGGTTACCTGCTATCATTGAGTCCTCCGAGATGTAATCCTTTTTAAGAGTTTTTATATTAAAGTTTAATATCGTTCAGCTAATTTAATTTCCTCTAAAAATCCATGTAAAACTATTTTATTTTTAATGAAATCAGATTTGGATCATGTCCCTAGTAACTTTTATTCATTCAATCATTTTCATTCATACACCAATATACATACTCATAATTATTTCAGGGATATACCTCATGAATTGATAAATGATTCAAATGGCATCTTTAAATCAAATTATTATAATTATGTTCAGTAAAACGATCATGGGACGAAAGATGAAGAAGTTGTACCAGATGAGTTTTTGAGGCTAGTTGAACAAGAAAAGAAGCTTATAGAATCCCATTTGGAGGGAAAATATTTGATCAATCTGGGTGATGATGAGGTAAGAAAGGAAATTAGGATTAGAACCACTCCCATGCGAGAGCAAAGTTAATTGTTGAAGGATCTACTCATTGAGTTCTCGAATGTGTTTGCATGGTCATACCTAGATATGCCGGGTTTGGACACCAATATCGTGGAACACAGGCTACCTTTGAAATCAAATTCCAAGCCCGTATACCAGAAGTTGAGAAGGATGATACTTGAAATGTTGTTGAAGATTAAAGAAGAGGTGAAGAAACAATTCGATGCGGGATTTCTGGAAGTAGCTAAATACCCAGAGTGGGTGGGAAATATTGTACCAGTGCCTAAAAAAGATGGGAAAGTCAGAATGTGCGTCAATTATAGAGATTTAAACCGAGCCAGCCCCAAGGATAATTTTTTGTTACTTTATATAGACACACTGGTGGATAACACTGCTAAACATTTTGTTTTCTCTTTCATGGATGGATTCTCGGGGTATAATCAAATCAAAATGGCGAGGGAGGACATGGAAAAGACCACGTTCATCACAACCTGGGGAACTTTTCATTACAAGGTCATGCTGCTTGGTCTAAAAAAATGCTTGGGCCACGTATCAACGAGCAATGGTGACACTGTTTCATGACATGATGCATAAAGAGATTGAAGTTTATGTTGACGATATGATAGCAAAGTCCACTAGGGAGGAAAGTCATATGAAAAACCTCTGCAAACTATTTGAAAGATTGAGGAAATACAAATTGAAATTGAATCCAGCAAAATGTACTTTTGGAGTAAAGCCGGGGAAGCTGTTGGGTTTCGTAGTGAGTGAATGGGGAAATGAAATAGATCCAGACAAGGTTCGAGCAATTCAAGATTTGACACTCCCTAAAACTCAAAAGGACGTAAGAGGTTTTTTGGGACGATTAAATTACGTGTCTCATTTTATCTCACAGTTGACAGATAAGTGTGATCCCATCTTCAAGCTCTTACGCAAGGATAGTGATGGTGAATGGACTGAAGATTGTCATAAAGTGTTCAAGAAAGTAAAAGAGTATTTGGCTAAGCCAACCAATTTGATTCCCCCGGTACCAGGAAGACCTTTGATTTTGTATTTGGTAATGCTGGATAATTCCATAGGTTGTGTTCTGGGGCAACAAGATGGTTAAAACAAGAAAAAGCATGCAATCTATTATCTGAGGAAGAAGTTCACGGAATATGAAGCCAAGTATTCCCATCTGGAAAAGATGTGTTACGCTTTAGCATGGACCGTGCGTCGACTAAGGTAATACATGTTGTATCACACCACCTTTCTTATCGCAAAGTTGGACCCTTTGAAGTACATTTTCAAGAACCATCATTATCAAGGAGAGTTTCTCGTTGGCAAGTGGTTTTGTCCGAGTATGACATCGTCTACATGTGCCAAAAGGCTATAAAAGGAAGCATTGTCGCGAAATTTCTAGTGAATCGTGCAAAAAAGGAATACAAGCCCATAAGTTTTGATTTCCTAGACAAAGAGATCATGTCAATTTCGAAGTGCAAGGAATAAATTTGGAGGGTGTATTTTGATGGAGCATCCAACATGATCGGGCATGGGATTGGGGCAGTACTAATTTCCCTAAGTGGCTAGTACTTTCCCGCTATAACTAAACTGATGTTCACCTGTTCGAACAATGTAGCTGAATACGAGGCATGCATTTTGGCACTTCAAATCTCCACTGAGAAAAATATTAGGGTTTTAAAAGTTTTTGGTGACTCAATGTTAGTTGTTTACCAATTAAGACGAGAATGGGAAACAAGGGATTCCAAGCTGATTCACTATCAAACATATGTGCATGTATTGATCAAAGAGTTTGATGATGTTCAATTTTGTCATTTGCCAAGAGAAGAAAACCAGTTAGTAGATGCATTAGCTATTCTAGCCACCATGTTCAAAGTAGGATCCGAAACAGAAGTGCAACCTATACAGCTAAGGGTCAAGGACTTGCTGGCCCACTGTGCGAGAGTAAAATCAGAAACAAATGGGAAACCATGGTATGTTGACATTAAGCGGTATTTGCAATACTAGCAATACCCGGATTACACCTCAAAAAATGATAAACGAATAATTAGGAGGCTGGCTATGGGTTTCTTCTTGGACGGTGAGTTTTTGTACAAAAGAGGACATGACCAAACCCTGTTCAGATGTGTCAACACAGAAGAGGCGAATCAGATAATGAAGGAAATCCATGTTGGAGTATGTAGAGCACATAGTAACGGATATATGCTGGAAAGGAAAATCATGAGGGCGGGATATTTTTGGTTGATGGTGGAACGAGATTGTTTAAATTATGCTCAGAAATGTCAGATTTATGCAGACAGTATTAACGCTCCTTCTACCAATCTTCATGTCTTGGCGCCTCCTTGGCCGTTCTCAATGTGGGGTATGGATGTCATTGGCCCATTCTCACCAAAAGCATCAAATGGGCATCGCTTCATCTTTGTAGTGATTGATTATTTCACCAAGTGGGTCGAAGCTACTTTATATGTCAATGTAACTCGATCAATGATCTACAAATTTCTGAAAAAAAATGTCATTTGTCGATACGGTTTACCAGAAAGAATCATCTCAGATAATGCCAAGAACTTGAACAATTCATTGATAGAAGAGGTTTGCACACAATTTAAGATCAAGCATCACAATTTTACGCCATATCGTCCAAAAATGAATGGGCAATCGAGGCCGCAAACAATAATATCAAAAAGATCATTTCCAAGACAACAGAAACGTATAAGGATTGGCATAAAAAACTCCTTTTTGCTCTCCACGCATACCGCACATCAGTGAGGACTTAGACTAGAGCTACTCCGTTTTTATTAGGGTATAGCATGGAGGCTATTTTACCTGTCGAGGTTCAAATCCCATCTCTACGAGTGTTGAGGGAGGTGCGACTAGATGAGGCTGAATGGATGCAAGAGAGATATGAGCAATTGAGTTTAATTGAGGAAAAGAGATTAGTAGCTTTATGTCATGGCCAGTTGTATCAATAAAGCATGATGAAGGCCTATAACAAGAAGGTACGACCAAGGCAGTTCAGAGAAGAGGATCTGGTACTAAAGAAGATTCTTCCATAAGTTCATGATCATTGGGGAAAATGGACACCAAAATGGGAGGGACCGTATGTGGTGAAGAAAGATTTCTCTGGTGGAGCACTGATTCTCGCTGAAATGGACGGAGACAAGATGTCGAACCCTGTAAATTCTGATGCAGTAAAAATATACTTTGCTTAAAAACTAAGCTTGATTGTTCTTAAAGAGTTATTAGCATTGAGTAACATTGGCTTTTTTCTGTTTTGCTTTTCTTTGTTTGTCATGTTTGAGGTTACGCTTTACCTTGCAATCTTGCATTCTCCTTAAGGTTAATTACTTAATAAGTTGGCCATGTTTAAAGTGACAAATGGCATTTTTGAAATATCCTTCACTTGAAGAAAATTCCATCATCTGTTAACCACTTTAGGCCATATTATTTGTTCAAAATTGACCTTTGCTGAAGGATCACCCTCTATGTTGGAGGAGATTTTGTGAGGTTTTGGGTATGGATTGATTATTTTACAACATTGTGAGACAAACATGAAATTATACGCAATTCAAATTGAAAAGATGGACGCATTCCCAAGAATGACCTTGTGATGAGATTAACCATATTTTGAAATGATAAATGGCATTCTTTTGTTCTCCCCGTCACTTAGAGAAAATTATATCCCTTGCTACCCCATTTTGAGCCTGATGTATCTTCTTTCTAAACCCTAATTAAAGTCATCCATCAAACATCATGGATTGACAAGAAAGATCATGAAAAACGAAAGTAAAATTCTAAATTCTTGATCTCATTCCCAGAAAAAAGAAAAAAAGTAAAAAGTAAAGTGAATAAGAAACAAAAAAGAAAGGAAATAAGAAGGAGTAAGAGCGAAGAAAAGTGATTGAGAGATGGAAAGAGCAATCAAAAATTCAAAATAACTCCTTATGGTTTTTATACTCTTTCACATGATATATATTTTAGCCTGAAAAACCTTTGTTTGATTGACCCTTAACCATCAGACCACGTTACAACCCTTAAAAGACCATCTTGATTGAATATGTTTGTTCAAATCAAGAAGTTAATCCTTGGGAAATTATGAACGTCTTCAAGAACATAAAAGAATGAGATGAACTCTAGGGTGAAAACTCAAAAATGAGCAATCTAGAAAGATTTTTAAAAAAGGGAAAAAGACAAAAAAAAAAAAGATATGATGCCTTGGAGGATAATGAAGATTTCCAGAATAAATTGATCCTTCGGTACGAGCCCTAAAGTAATCTATTTTAGCCTATTTTAGCCCTTTCTTTGGCACCCAAACTCGAGTCGACACTATAACCTTGGAACAAGTCCATCTCTAATTCCTTATGGCCAGTTTAAATTAGGAAATTAATCTACTTGGAGAATATACTATAGAAAGAATATTTTGCTTAAATCAAGAAAAAAGAAAAAAAAACAACTAAAAGACAAAAACAAAAACAAAAAGACAAAAAAAACAAAAAAAGGAAAAAATAAACCAAAAATTAAAGAGAGAGCAAGAGAAAGGAACTATATTGAAGAATATCTACTTCAAGACGCAATTTTGCAAAAAGAGCATGGTACAGGGTTCATAGTTGGAACAGTCTTGTAACAGCCCGTTTTTGAGTCAAATCAGAACAGTGGTTTCAAGACCACAAATCTGAGGTTAAAATATTTATTTTATTATTTTATTATTGTTTACAACATGATAGAATTATTTTGTGAATGTTTCGTAAAGAAATTCTACCGTTTAAATACTTAATTTGGTAAAAAGGACTAAATCACGTTACGCGTAAAAGTTACATTCTATTTGATAAAAGTGTTTAATTGCTATGAATTATTAAATGAGAAGTCCTTATGTTGTAATTAGACCATAATTAAATTGAATGGACATTAATGGGCATAATATCATGATTTTAAATGGTTTTATATTAAGGTTATTTTGGTAAAATGTTTATTAATGTTAATATTAATAAAAAAAACCAAATTTTTTGTTATTTCATTCATCTTTAGCCGAAAATTAGAAATAGAAGAAGCCAAAATAGGGTTCCTCATTCGGCATTGATAAATTCTTCAATTCAGGTACGGTTTTTACTCGATTTTTAATGATTTCTACGTTTTTGAGATCGTTGGTTTGTATACTAGCTAGCCCATGCCTTTATTTTTGAATTTGTTCATGATTTTGTGAAGTGAAATTTTTGAATATTTGAGTTATTTGATGTTTGATGATGAATTTTTAATATTTGTTAATAGTTAAACTAGTTTTGTAAAGTGATTTTTGAAAAAAAATGTTAAAAAGGGATTAATTTGTGAATTTTTAAAATGTGGTGGTTAAAAGTGTGAAATAATGAAATATATGGGCTGCTAGGAGTCCCTATGAAATTCAGCTAGGCATAGTAGGTACTAAATTGCATGAATTTGCAATTTTATGTGATAAGAACTAAATTGTAAAAATTGAAAAGTATATGGCAAATGTGTAAATTTGCCAAAATATGAATTATGGATTAAATTGAATAGATTGAATGCTGAATGTATTGAATTTGATCATATATAGATCAAGATAAGCCGAGATCGAGTTTAGATTGGGGAAAAGGATAGATTGACGAATAGCCGATAGTTTTATCCGAGCAATACGAGGTAAGTTCGTATAATTAGAATCGAGCTTTTAAATATTTGTGAATATTTGAAATGAATATTTGTGATTGAGTAATTGATATAATTGAAATACAAATGCCTTATTGATATAGTTTAATGGTTACCGAGCCCCGTTTGAACTGTATGAATTCATAGGATACGAGTGACATGTCAATAGGGTTACCGTTTTGGTCGAGCTCCTGCATTTGTTACGGACTCACCACAGCTCGTATGAGCTTACCGATATATCAACTCGTAAGAGCTTACTGTTCATCAGCTCAGGAGGAGCTTACTGATCATGGCTTGAAAGAGCAGAAATGATAATGAATTGACGGATTACTGTTATATATCACCCGAGTATCCTTTGGAGTTCTAATAGGTTCAACGGGCATAAATTTTGTTTATACGAATGAGTAATGTTATTGAATGGATTATTGGTTATATGATTGAGAATGAAATGTTGAATGCTAGTTATATTGATTATTGAATTGTAATAATGGATGATTTCATGTATTAACATGTCTAACCCTTGTAAGAATGCTTGTGATAGGCATTTGGAAATTGTATGGAGTGTACATTAGTTATTTGCTTTGATTATGCATAAATGGTAAGTTTAATTCTAAATTATACTGCTTACTAAGCTATAAAGCTTACTCTGTTTCTTTTTCTATGTTTTATAAAGGTTCGTTAGCCCGCTCGTTTTGGACAAGTCGGAGTTGCACATCACACTATCCAATTTTCGATTGGTGCTTTTGAACTTGCGGAGATATGTAAATATGGCATGTATAGGCTAGTTTAAAAGATGTTAGTTATGGTTACTTGATATCATGCTTTTGGTATATTTTGTGTATGAGTTAAGCCATGTGATTTGGCTTATTTTGGTACTATGTTTTGGTTGAGTTTAAGTGTTCAATTATGGTATGTTTTGGGCAAGGAATTGATGGAATGAAAAGGTGCAAAAGATGTCTTGTAATGTAGTTGATATAAGAATGAATAATGCATGATGTTAATTAGGCATTTGAGTACTAAATTAAATTGGTATATTATGTGTATGAAATGTTATGGAATGATCGCCAATTGGGTTATGAAATGCGGTCATTGATTCTTATAAATGCTTGTGTGTATAGGGTGGCAAATGGCTTTGCAAATAGCCTATTTTTGTCCACACGGGCAGGGACATGGGCGTGTGTCTCAGCCGTGTGTGACACACGGTCATGTTAGACGGTCGTGTGTCCCCTAATGTTGAAATGGAATAGAAGTCAATATGCTCTACATGGGCGTGTGACTGGCCGTGTGGTACAAGTCAGTATACCCCCCTAAATGGCACACGGCCTAGCACATAGGCGTGTGGCTTGGCCGTGTTGATAAGTTAGTATACCCTACAGTTTTGGCACAGCCTGATACACGGGCGTGTATGGCCATTTTGAAGGGCACACGGCCGTGTGGTTTGCCGTGTGACCCAAGTCAGTATACTCTCCAGTTTTCACACGGCCTGGCACACGGGCGTGTCCTCGGCCGTGTGACACAAGTTAGTATGTATGCCCTGTTTTCACACGGTCTGAGACACGAGCGTGTCTACGAGCCATGTGAAGCACACGGCCTGTTCACACGGGCGTGTGATACTTGAAATGTTGAATTTTTTCTAGGTTTCCAAAATTTTTATATGTTACCGATTTAGTCTCAAATGTATGAATTAAGCCTTGTATGCTCGATTTAAATATATATTGAATGTGAATGAATGATATTTACTGAAATGAGATGATATTTGATAAATGATTGTTCTGAACTGAGTTTCTAGTTCGGTAATGCCTCTTAACCTATTTCAGCGACGATTACTGGTAAGGGGTGTTACATTTATTGGTATCAGAGCTACTATTTAGTCGATTCTAGGACTAACGTAGCGTATGTCAGTCTAGTTATACATGCCATATTTAGTAATGTGATAATGTGATGACTCCTGATGTTTTCAAATGTGTTTTTATATAGTAATGGATCTCCAATGAGCTGTAGCAGATGATGTAGAAAGTAACGCGCCAGCTCCCGCTCAAAGGACTGCGCCTACTGAATCTAGACCCGTGTCTAGTAGTCACGGGGGTGAGGCTAAAGAAGCCTTCTTTCAGATAATGAAAGAGGGGTTCACACAATACATTCGTACGAACCCGGCTATTCAGCAACCTCTACCCCCACCTATTCCCCAACCAATCCCTGTATTTCCTCAAGGTATTGATCCTCTCCGATTGAATTAACTACCTGTTGACAAGATACAGAAACACGAGGTCGAAGACTTCAGAGACACTATTAACGATGACCCTGAGAGAGCCAAGTTTTGGCTCGTGAACACAATTTGGGTATTTGATGAACTGTCCTGCACACCTGAAAAATGTTTAAAATATATCGTATCACTGTTACGAGATACTACATATCAATGGTGGAATACCTTAATATCCGTTGTTCTGCGAGAAAGAGTTACTTGGGATTTCTTTCAAGTTGAATTTAGAAAGAAATACATCAGCCAAAGGTTCATCGATCAGAAAAGAAAAGAATTTCTTGAATTGAAGCAGGGTCGTATGTCAGTCACAGAATATGAAAGAAAGTTTGTACGACTCAGAAAATACGCCCGTGAGTGTGCATCCTCTTAAGCTATAATGTGTAAAAGATTCAAGGATTGATTGAATGAAGAAATCAGAGTGTTAGTTGGAATTCTTGAGCTGAAAGAGTTTATTATTTTATTTGACCGAGCTTGTAAAACTAAAGAGCTTTGCAAAGAGAAAAGAAAAGTCGATTCTGAGGCTAGAGATTCTAGAAATAGATTTGTAGGCAAATCACATTAATCAGCATCAAAAAAATTTAGAGAAAATCATCCTCGTTCTACGGCTTCTACGGGTATTTCGATTAGAGACAGAGATGTGGGACAATTCAGTTCTAAACCTCAAGCGACATCCGTTGCCAGTGTAAACATTGAAATAAGAAACATTATGGTGAATGTAGATTAGTGAGCGAAGCTTGCTTTAAATGTGGATCTCTTGATCATTATCTCCGGGACTGTCCAGAAAAGTTTACAGCTGAAAAAGAACAACCAGCGAAAGTAAGTAACACGGCTACTAGAGGGAGACCACCCTGAAATACTGGAAATATGAGTGGTAATCGAGGTGCTACAAGAGATTCGACTGTGATATCTGAGGCACGAGCACCTGCCAGAGCTTATGCTATCCGTGCACGGGAGGAGGCATCATCGCCAGACGTTATTACTGGTACTTTTTCTCTTTTTGATACTGATATAGTTGCGTTGATAGATCCTGGATCAACTCATTCATATATCTGTATGAATTTAGTATTTAAAAAGAGTTTACATGTTGAGTCTACAGAGTTTGTAATTAAAGTATCGAACCCCTTAGGCAAGTCTGTTTTAGTTGATAAAATTTGTAAGAATTGTCCTTTGATGACTCGAGGTTACTATTTTCGGGCTGACTTGATGCTTCTACCGTTCGATGAGTTTGATGTAATTCTTGGAATGGACTGGTTGACTATGCACGATGTAGTTGTGAATTGTAGACAGAAGACTGTTGAATTGAAATGTAAAAATGGTGAGATTCTTCGGAATAAGTCTGATGTTCAGAATGAATTACCTACTGTGATATCGTCTATGTTAGCTCAGAAGTATTTGAAAAAGGGATGTGATGCATATTTTGCATACGTACTGGATACAAAGGTGTCTAAATCAAAGATTGAATCTGTACCTGTTGTTTGTGAGTTTCCGAATGTATATCAAGAAGAATTACTGGGTTTGCCACCGATCAGAGAAGTTGAATTTGGTATTGAATTAATACCAGGAACAACACCGATATCGATAGCTCCATACAGAAGGGGTCCAACAGAATTAAAATAATTGAAAGCTCAGTTGCAAGAATTGATAGATAGAGGTTTTGCACGACCGAGTTATTCTCCCTGGGGTGCACCGGTATTGTTTGTGAAAAAAGAAAGATGGCACGATCAGAATGTGTATCGACTACAGACAGTTGAATAAAGTGACTATAAAGAATAAATATCCTCTACCATGGATTGATGATTTATGTGATCAGTTGAAAGGGGCTACAGTATTTTCAAAGATTGATTTGAGATCGGGTTATTATCAGCTGCGAGTTAAAGAGTCGGATGTGCAGAAAACCGCATTCAGAATAAGGTATGGACATTATGAATTCCTAGTTATGCCTTTCGGTTTAACTAATGCTCCTGCCATTTTTATGGACTTGATGAATCGAATATTTAGACCGTATTTAGATAGATTTGTTGTTGTATTCATTGACGACATTTTGATTTATTCACGAGATGAATCTGAGCATACCGAGCACTTGAGAATTGTGTTACAAACTTTACGTGATAATCAGTTATTTGCAAAATTCAGTAAATGTGAGTTTTGGCTCAAAGAGGTTGGATTTTTGGGTCATATTGTTTCAGTTGACGGTATTAGAGTTGATCCAAGTAAAATTTCTGCTATTGTTGATTGGAAACCTCCGAGAAATGTGTTTGAAGTCCGTAGTTTTCTGGGCTTAGAAGGATATTACCTAAGATTCGTGAAAGGATTCTCGATGATTGCGACATCAATGACACGACTACTTCAAAAAGACGTGAACTTCGAATGGTCAGAAAAATGCCAGCAGAGTTTCGAACAATTGAAAGTACTATTAACTGAAGCACCAGTTTTGGTTCAACCGTAATCGGGGAAGGAATTTGTGATTTATAGTGAAGCATCACTAAACGGTCTGGGATGTGTTTTGATGCAAGAAGGAAAGGTTATAGCTTATACTTCCCGACAATTGAAACTGCGTGAAAAGAACTATCCGACGTATGATTTCGAGCTGGTTGCGATTGTATTCGCATTGAAGATTTGGCGACACTAATTATAAAGTGAAAAATGCCACATTTATACGGATCACAAAAGCTTGAAATATCTGATGTCACAAAAAGACTTGAACCTACGATAGCGTAGATGGCTTGAGGTACTGAAAGATTATGAATTTGTGATTGATTATCACCCGGGAAAAGCTAATGTTGCATTATAAGCAATGAACACTAAGTTGATGATTTGTGATGATGGGTCTATTTTAGCTGAATTAAAAGCTAAACCGGTATTTCTTCAACAAATCTGTAAAGCTCAAAAAGATGACAGTGATTTACAAGCTAAGCGAATTCAATGTGAGTCTAATTCTGATTCATAATTTCATATTGGAACTGATGACTGTTTAATGTTCCGAAATAGAATTTATGTACCGAGAAATTCAGAACTCATTCAAAATATTTTGCACGAAGCATACCATAGCTACTTTTCTATTCATCCGGGTAGTACCAAGATGTATAACGATCTGAAACAATTGTATTGGTGGTCAGGTATGAAACGGGATATATCGAAGTTTGTATCGAAATGTCTGATTTGTCAGCAAGTACAAGCTGAACATCAAGTACCATCGGGATTACTGCAGCCTGTGATGATTCCTGAGTGGAAATGGGATAGAGTTACAATGGATTTTGTGTCGGGACTGCCCCTAACTCTAAAAAAGAAAGATGCTATCTGGGTTGTCGTTGATCGACTAACAAAATCTGCTCATTTCATACCGGTACGTACATATTACTCACTTGATAGATTAGCAGAATTGTACAATTCTTAAATTGTTCGGTTACACGGAGTGCCACTATCTATTATTTCTGATAGAGATCCGAGATTTACATCGCGATTCTGGAAGAAATTGCAAGAGGCTTTGGGAACAAAGTTGAATTTCAGTACTGCTTTTCATCCTCAGACTGACGGTCAGACCTAGAGAGTTATTCAGATTCTCGAAGACATGTTGAGATGTTGTATTTTAGAGTTTGAGGGCAGTTGGGAAAAATACTTACCATTGATTGAATTCCCGTATAACAAAAGTTTCCAAACGAGTATAAAGATGGCACCGTACGAAACTTTATATGGCCGCAAGTGCCGAACTCCATTATACTAGACTGAATTGAGTGAGAAAAAGATTCACGGGGTTGAATTGATCAGAGAGACTGAAGAAAAAGTGAAAACGATTCGTAACAGTTTAAAAGCAGCTTCAGATTGACAGAAATCCTACGCATATTTGAAACGTAGAGAAATTGAATTTCAAGTTGGGGACCGAGTGTTTCTAAAGGTGTCACCGTGGAAAAAGGTTCTTCGATTCGACCGTAAAGGAAAGTTCAGTCCGCGTTTCATCAGACCATATGAAGTTATTGAACGAATAGGGCCAGTGGCATATCGACTAGCTTTATCGTTAGAACTTGAAAAGATCCATAATTTTTTTCATGTTTCTATGCTATGTCGATACAGATCCGATTCGTCACATGTAATTTCTCCGGTAGATGTTGAGATACAAGCTGATTTGATGTATAACAAAGAAATGATCAGGATTTTGGCTCGTGAAATCAAAGAGTTGAGAAATAAATACATAGCCCTAGTAAAAGTTCTCTGCCATAAACACAAGATAGAGGAAGATACATGGGAACCCAAGGAAACTATGCAAAAACAGAACCCTAACCTATTTACCAGAAAGATTTTCGGGGACAAAAATCCCTAAGGGCGAGAGTTGTAACAGCCCGTTTTTGAGTTAAATTAGAACAGTGGTTTCGGGACCACAAGTCTGAGGTTAAAATATTTATTTTATTATTTTATTATTGTTTACAGCATGATAGAATTATTATATGAAAGTTTCGTAAAGAAATTTTACCGTTTAAATGCTTAATTTGGTAAAAAGGACTAAATCGCGTAACGCGTAAAAGTTGCATTCTATTTGTTAAAAGTGTTTAATTTCTATAAATTATTAAACGAGAAGTCCTTATGTTGTAATTAGACCATAATTAAATTTAATGGACATTAATGGGCATAATATCATGATTTTAAATGGTTTTATATTAAGGTTATTTTGGTAAAATGTTTATTAATGTTAATATTAATAAAACAAAACCAATTTTTTTGTTATTTCATTCATCTTTAGCCGAAAATTAGAAATAGAAGAAGCCAAAATAGGGTTCCTCATTCGGCATTGATAAATTCTTCAATTCAGGTACGGTTTTTACTCGGTTTTTAATGATTTCTATGTTTTTGAGATCGTTGGTTTGTATACTAGCTAGCCCATGCCTTAATTTTTGAATTTGTTCATGATTTTTTGAAGTGACATTGTTGAATATTTGAGTTATTTGATGTTTGATGATGAATTTTTAATATTTGTTAATAGTTAAACTAGTTTTGTAAAGTGATTTTTGACAAAAATGTTAAAAAGGGATTAATTTGTGAATTTGTAAAATGTGGTGGTTAAAAGTGTGAAATAATGAAAGATATGGGCTGCTAGGAGTCCTTATGAAATTCAGCTAGGCATGGTAGGTACTAAATTGCATGAATTTGAAATTTTATATGATAAGGACTAAATTGTAAAAATTGAAAAGTATATGGCAAATGTGTAAATTTGCCAAAATATGAATTATGGACTAAATTGAATAGATTGAGTGCTGAATGTATTGAATTTGATAATATATAGATCAAGATAAGCCGAGATTGAGTTTAGATTGGGGAAAAGGAAATATTGACGAATAGCCGATAGTTTTATCCAAGCAATACGAGGTAAGTTCGTATAATTAGAATCGAGCTTTTAAATATTTGTGAATATTTCAAATGAATGTTTGTGATTGATTAATTGATATACTTGAAATACAAATGCCTTATTGATATAGTTTACTGGTTACCGAGCCCCGTTTAAACTGTATGAATTCATAGGATACAAGTGACATGTCACTAGGGTTACCATTTTGGTCGAGCTCCTGCATTTGTTGTGGACTCACCACAGCTCGTATGAGCTTACCGATATATCAGCTCGTAAGAGCTTACTGTTTCATCTCGTATGAGCTTATTGTTCAGCTCGATAGAGCTTACCGTTTCAGCTCAATAGAGCTTACAGTTTATCAACTCAGGAGGAGCTTACTGATCATGGCTTGAAAGAGCAGAAATGATAATGAATTGACGAATTACTGTTATATATCACCCGAGTATCCTTTGGAGTTCTAATAGGTTCAACGGGCATAAATTCTGTTTATACAAATGAGTAATGTTATTGAATGGATTATTGGTTATATGATTGAGAATGAAATGTTGAATGCTAGTTATATTGATTATTGAATTGTAATAATGGATGATTTCATGTATTAACATGTCTAACCTATGTAAGAGTGCTTGTGATAGGCATTTGGAAATTGTATGGAGTGTACATTAGTTATTTGCTTTGAATATGCATAAATGGTAAGTTTAATTCTAAATTATATTGCTTACTAAGCTATAAAGCTTACTCTGTTTCTTTTTCTATGTTTTATAGAGGTTCGTTAGCTTGCTCGTTTCGGACAAGTTAGAGTTGCACATCACACTATCCAATTTTCGATTTGTACTTTTGAACTTGTGGAGATATGTAAATATGGCATGTATAGGCTAGTTTAAAAGATGTTAGTTATGGTTACTTGATATCATGCTTTTGGTATATTTTGTGTATGAGTTAAGCCATGTGATTTGGCTTATTTTGGTACTATGTTTTGGTTGAGTTTAAGTATTCAATTATGGAATGTTTTGGGCAAGGAATTGATGGAATGAAAAGGTGCAAAAGATGTCTTGTTATGTAGTTGATATATGAATGAATAATGCATGATGTTAATTAGGCATTTGAGTACTAAATTGAATTGGTATATTATGTGTATGAAATGTTATGGAATGATCACCAATTTGGTTATGAAATGTGGTCATTTATGCTTATAAATGCTTTTGTGTATAGGGTGGCAAATGGCTTTGCAAATAGCCTAATTTTGTCTACAAGGGCAGGGACACGGGCTTGTGTCTCATCCGTGTGTGACACACGGTCATGTTACACGGCCGTCTGTCCCCTGGTGTTGAAATGGAATAGAAGTCAGTATGCTCCATACAGCCTCACACACGGGCGTGTGACTGCTCGTGTGGTTCAAGTCAGTATACCCCCTAAATGGCCCACGACCTAGCACACGGGCGTGTGGCTTGGCCGTGTTGATAAGTCAGTAAACCCTACAGTTTTGGCACGGCCTGATACACAGGCGTGTATGGCCATTTTGAAGGGCACACGGGCTAGGCACACAGGCGTGTCCTCGGTCGTGTGACACAAGTCAATATGTATGCCTTGTTTTCACACAATTTAAGACACGGTCGTGTCTACGAGCCGTGTGAAGCACACAGCCTGTTCACACGGGCGTGTGATACTAGAAATGTTGAAAATTTTCTAAGTTTCCAAAATTTTTATATGTTACCGATTTAGTCCCGAATGCATGAATTAAGCCTTGTATGCTCGATTTAAATATATATTGAATGTGAATGAATGATATTTACTGAAATGAGATGATATTTGATAAATTATTGTTCTGAACTGAGTTTCTAGTTCGGTAGTGCCTCTTAACCTATTCCGGTGACGGTTACAGGTTAAGGGTGTTACAAGTCTAAAGTCAGGAAAAGGAAATTCGGCTTCATGAGAATTAACAAGTTGACTCTCGATGCAAGAAATTTATGTTTCAAGGGTGGATTTATGAAATCCATAGTACCAAGTTTGTTAAGTGAATTATCATTTGAGAATTTAATTTATGAGTCATAAAATCATTTTGAATTTTGTTACGGTGATATCCCATAAAATGTGATTTTCATGATCTGTTGTGTGCGGATAGGGATTTTATCTTTTTCAACCTAAAAATGTGATTCTCAAAATGATTACCTTTTATAAAATTTCAAGAAAGGAAGAAAGGAAAACATTTATTGCATTCAGAGACCTAGGTGTGGATGTAACATCCTAAAATTTGGAAATTTATGTGTTGCATTGTTTTTGGTGTTAAGCTAATTAAATTATTAATTGTGTATGTTTAGGAAGTCCTGAGAAGGCTCGGGGTTTATTTGGACCTAGTAAAAACTTTTGGCATTTAGCACTTTAAGGAGATGGAGTAAGTGACCTTAAAGCATATGGAAATAAATGAGTAAATAACTAGCATAAGTGAGCATATGGTAAAGAGGTTATGGCGCCACATGTATTACCTTGAGGGAAGAACTTCGAATCCCTTTGTGTGCATTTTGACTTTTATTTTTGCTTTCCTTCCTTAAAGTGCCGGCCAAGGAGTATTTATGGTAAGGTGGACTTCTTTATTTTTGGTAAGGTGGCTAAAAGCATAAGGCAAGGTTGAGATTGGGGAAAGGAATCAAAAGAAATAGGTAAGTAAGGGGAACATGAGGCTTATTTCGTGGATAGTGTTTTGGAAAGTTTGGGTGGCCAAACTTTTATCCTAGAGGGGATGAATGTGGACGGTTTGGGGCTAGGGTGATAGCCGAATTTTGTGCTTGATGTTTTGGTGAGACTAAAGTGTTAGTCTTGGTCAAAATACCAATATCATCAATTGTGTCTTTTTCTCAAAACTCCTATCCTCCTAGCCGAATTTGGTCAT
The DNA here is from genome assembly GCA_025698515.1 of Gossypium sturtianum. Classification (NCBI taxonomy): domain Eukaryota; kingdom Viridiplantae; phylum Streptophyta; class Magnoliopsida; order Malvales; family Malvaceae; genus Gossypium; species Gossypium sturtianum. The sequence continues at coordinate 113,550,646 of CM046955.1, forward strand.
TGGCAATTGGTAAAATTTTGGTTCTTTTGTCCAATTCCCTATTGGCAACTTTGGTATCATTTCTCTTTTCTCTCCAAACTCCTTTCTCCTCCTTGCCGAACCTACACAACCTTGAGGAGGCATATTCCATTTCTTTCTTTCTTCTTGCCGAATGGATACAAACTTTGAGACCATTTCTTTGTTCACACATCATTCTTGAAAACTGAAACTAATCCACCATTCCTCTTCTTCTTTTCTTTTTGCAAAATCCTTCAAGCATCACTTCCACTCTAATATTTTTCACCATAGCCGAATATTGAGTCCACTATTTCTCTATAGCCGAACCTTTCATTCTTTCATTGATCTTCCTTTTTCATTCGAGTTGTCACTCACCCTTGAACAGTCGGTAAGTACTCTTTTCAATTCTTTTTATTTTCTTCTTTCTATTGCCGAATCCATATGTTGGCTTGGGAGGGTCTTTTGGCCGAAATCATCACTTATTTCTCTTAGACAAGATCCCTTTCTTCTTCGTAGTGATATTGTGGAAGGCCGAACCTTCATTCTTCAGAAGTCATCGCATTATCGCTAGAAGTCGGTTCTAAAATCTTTAAGGTAAGTGTTATTTAAGGATTCTATAAATCATTCTTTATTCGATAAGATGGTGTTGATTAACCGATATTATTTATAGGGGTTAAATTGCTCAATCTACCAAATTATTGGTCACTCGGAAATTAGTGGTAAGTCGATTTTCACCATTTCGATAGTCCATATTTTATCGTAATGTCTGATTGTTTAAGATCTAACCGAATGGCGACTTGTGGTACCGATTCGAATGGGAAGTCGAGTGAAGATCTCAAAAGGAGCGGATTAATGATCCCTACTCCTAAATTCAAACGAAAGGGCCATTTCAGGTTGTGGATTCGAGACTTTCATAATTTTTCCGGTTGTGGACCCTTATCAAGCAAATTGTAGAGAATCAATTATTCGAGGTCGTTTTCATAATTTTTGTGGCATCGTTGATTCGAGATTTCCTTGGGAATTTCATTTCATATGCATATTATAATACATTTTTATTATCTATGAATGGGCTTGGCCCAAATAATGGCTTAATGGATTTTTGCCCGGTGGACAACGGTAAGTGGGTTACACATTGAGTTCTAGTAACTCACCCCGCTTTCCTTATCCCTTTGTGTAATGATCAATGATGGAGACTTGGGTCGTGGATGTCTTGGTGGAGGCCATACTTAAAAATAGTTAAATTTGGAATTTGGATTTCTTTTAATACTTTTAATTACTTTGCTATTTTGAATTAAGGTTGTAATGAGGCCTCTGGATTAATTTTTGTTTTGTTTATTGTTGAATGAATTCATATTTTGTTTGCTTTAAGTATTTCAAATTTGGGATTATATTTTTTAAAAAACTTAAATAAACGTTTTATTCAAAAATGAATAAATAAAAATGATTTCATAATAATTTTCAAATTAACTCGGAAAATTTTATAAGATCTTACATTCTTTTGAAAAATATTTTTAATTTCTTTTGAAATTTTTATATTAACAATATTTTCAAATTCGATTTATTTTACATTAATCGATTTATCAATCAAATCTTTTACTTAAAAATATTCGTCAAAATATTGAAATGTTAAAAGGAATCAATGTATATTTATTTTGTGTGACATGTCAAATCTAGCCTTAACGCATAGGCCGGGTTTGGGATGTTACATTTTATGGTATCGAGCCGGTTCAAAAACTCGGTTGTGGTTTGGGTTCAAAAATATTTTTAAAAGTTGCTTAAAATTTTGACATATGTTTTAAAGGAAGTATGGCACCACGGGTATCAGGCACCAAGTCAAGTAAGTGTATGTTATTGTATGATTATGATTATTGTGATGTGACTATAGGAACACTCTAGAACTTTTAGTTTTAGATGTTGAAACTATAGAGATTGAGACTATAGGATGCGTTTACGAAAACGACTTTACTTCTTATACCTCATAAAATATTGTTTAATAAATATCGAAATAGTATCTTGATTCATAAGACTTTTAATCAGTTAGATCGAATTAGCTAATATGAGCGCTGGAGGACGTGGACGTGGTAGACGTGGCCGTGGTAGAGGTCGAGGTACTAGGGTTACGTCTGAAGCGTCAGAACATATGCCAGAAATGGACGCACATGCGTCACCCGGGACTGAAACTAGATCACATGACCGTATGAGGGAGGACATTGCCTTGTCCCAAGCAATGTTGCGAGTCTTAGAAAGGGTTGCTGGGGCTAGAACTGGGCCAATAGCTCGTGGATCAATTTCGAAACGACTTAGATCAAGTGGTGCCGAGGTTTTTAGGGGTGTCTCGGGTGTAGCCCCAACTGTAGCGGAGTATTGGCTCGAGACAGTGGAACGGATCATGAATGACTTGGAGTGCACCAGCGGCGGAAGGAGAGGAGAGCGTGTCCTTGTTGAGAGGCGAGGCGTATCAATGGTGGCTTCTTGTCGGGAGGGCACTCGGGCCGATCTCGTTACTTGGGATTTCTTCAAAACTTCATTTCAAGGAAAGTATGTTGGGCTAGCTATGTGGATGCCCGAAGGAAGGAATTCCTTAATCTGGTTCAAGGAAGTAAGATCGTGGCGACTTAGGAAGCGGAATTTGCTGCGTCGAGTCATTATGCCCGAGGTATTGTGTAGCCCGACAATGAGCGTTGCGCGTGCGTTTGAGGATGGGTTGAGTGATGAGTTGCGGGTATTGATAGCCCCACAACAAGAAAGGAATTTTGCCACACTTGTAGAAAGCCAAGATAGCTAAGGAGGCTAAGAACTCGGAGCGGTAAAATCGAGAAAGAGATAGAGGCAACGACAAGAGGACTTTAAGTACTCGGGTCTGCTAGAAGGTTTGAAGAGGCCCGGGAATGATGAGCCAGCTCAAGCTAGAGCACCAGTGCTACTAATCGAGATACAACCATGTCTTTGTTGTGGAAGCCGACACCGGTGAATCTTGAAAGAGAACCGATGGTTGTTTCAAATGTGGTTCTAAGGACCATCGGCTTAAGAATTGTCCTCGGCCAATTTTGCGCACGACTCGGGAAGCTCGTAACTATGATGCCTGACCCACTAGAGGCGCTCGGTGACCACCGAGCGGCCGTGGGCTAGGTCGAGTGGTAATGGCGGAGGGCGAGGTCGTGGTGCCGGGTAGAAGTCTTGGTTTTCGAGTAACGCTGAGGGCGAAGACGACGGCGGGTGGTTTATGCGGTCGAGACGCCGAGAGGATGGCGGCCTTTTGGACGTGATAACCGATACATTCTTCATATCGATGTACGATTCTGACTTTGATAGATATCCGATCCACCCATTCGTATGTTGCTAGTCTTTGTATCACGGAAACACAGAACATTAGATTTGAGATTTACGCTAGAGAGATGGCGGTAATTAGTCCTTTAGGACGATGCAGTGATAGTAAATAAATTGTTTAGAGATGTACCCTTAGAAGTACAAGGAGAAACATTTTTGGTGGACTTGATGGAACTGCCTTTCGGTGAGTTGGACCTTATTTTGGGCATGGACTGGTTGGTGAAACACTGTGCGAACTTGGGTTGTACTGCAAAGCGGATGACGATAAGAACTTCGGAAGATAAAGAAGTGGTGATGATAGGTGAAAGGAAAAATTATCTATCGAATGTGGTATCTGCTTTAAAGGTAGAAAGGTTGGTGCGAAAAGGGTGTGGAGCATTCCTAGCCTTCATCAGTGCGTTGGATGCAAAGGAATTGTCGGTGAAAGGTGTTAGAACGGTGAAGGAGTTTTCGAACGTTTTTCTCGAAAAACTTCCTGGATTGCCTCTGGATCGGGAGGTAGATTTTGGCATTGAATTATTGCCGAGAGCGGCTCCGGTGTCCATTGCTCCATATAGAATGGTATTTGAAAGAGTTGGCGAGCTTAAAGCTCAAATTCGGGGAGTTGTTGGATCGGGATTCATTCGGCCGGAGTGTGTCCTTTGTGAGGAGCGGCCGGTCTTGTTCGTCAAGAAGAAGGATGGGTCGATCGCGTATGTGCATCGATTATAGGCGATTGAATAAATTGACAATCAAGAATAGGTATCTCATTGCGAGAATCGATGATCTGTTTGACCAATTGCGAGGAGCTTCAGTTTTCTCGAAGATAGATTTGAGATCGGGTTATCACCAGCTTAAGGTCAAGGAGGCGGATATTCATAAGACGGCGTTTTGAACTCGTTATGGACACTATGAGTTCTTGGTGATGCCGTTTGGGTTGACCAATGCACCAGCTGCATTTATGGACATGATGAATCGGGTTTTCCAACCCTATTTAGATCGGTTCATGGTGGTGTTCATAGATGACATCTTGGTATATTCAAAGAATGAGGAAGAGCATGATTCACATCTGCGAATAGTATTGTAAATATTGCGGGAAAAGTAACTTTATGCCAAATTCAGTAAGTGTGAATTTTGGCTGAAGGAAGTGACCTTCTTGGGACATGTTGTGTCGGCCTAAGGAATTAGAGTTGATCCCCGGAAAGTAGAGGCCGTGTTGGATTGGAAACCACCAAAGTCAGTGGCCGAAATTTAGAGTTTCTTAGGGTTGGCTGGTTATTATCGGTGTTTTGTTGAGGGGTTTTCGTTGATTGATGCACCCCTAACTAAACTGTTGCGCAATGGAGTACCATTTGTGTGGTCAGATCAGCAGCAAGAAGATTTCGAGAAATTGAAGAAGATTACAGCCAGGCGCGATCTTGATTCAACCTGAGGCTGGAAAAGAGTTTATTATTTACTGCGATGCATCACACACGGGCTTGGGATGTGTGTTGATGAAAGGTGGAAAAGTGGTGGCTTATGCATCTCGTCAGTTAAGGCCGCATGAAGTGAATTATCCCACTCATGATTTGGAGTTGGCTACAGTGGTGTTTGCTTTGAAGATTTGGAGACACTATCTATACGGTGAGAAGTCGATCATTTATACGGATCATAAGAGACTAAAGGACCTCCTTACCCAAAAGGAGTTGAACTTAAGACAGTGGAGGTGGATAGAACTGTTGAAGAATTATGACTTCTCAATCGAGTAATATCCCGGAAAGGCTAACGTTGTGGCAGACACGTTGAGTCGTAAGGTGATATCGGATTTAAGAGCGATGTTCGCTCATCTCAGCTTGTATGAAGATGGTAGTCTGCTAACCGAACTTCAGGTGAAGCCTGCGTGGGTAGGTCGAGTTAAGAAAAGCGATTATCAGATGAAAAGTTGGGTTCCTTATTTCAGCTAGTGGAAAGTGGTGTGAATGGGGATTTTGGAATGAATAGTGATGGAGTATTGTGTTTCCGCAGAAGAGTTTGTATGCCCAAAGATTTGGAATTGAGACAAGTGATTCTACGAGAGGCGCATAGTAGCCCATATGCTATGTACCCCGAGGGAAATAAAATGTATCGAGACGTCCGTGAGCAGTATTGGTGGCCAGGGTTAAAACGGGAGGTTATTGAATTTGTGAGTAGGTGCTTAACATGTCAACAAGTGAAGGCGGAACATCAATTACCGTCGAAATTGCTACAACCGATGAAGATTCCCTTATGGAAATGGGAACGGATAACGATGGACTTCGTTAGTGGGCTACCCTTATCGCCTACTAAGAAAGATTCTGTTTGGGTAATAGTGGATCAATTGGTGAAGGCGCCCATTTCTTACTGTTTAAATGCGGATTACTCATTGCAGAAGTTGGCCAAGTTGTATGTAGCAGAGATTGTGAGGTTACATGGGGTACCAGTGTCTATCATTTCGGACAGGGACCCTAGGTTTACATCACGATTTTGGAAAGCCTTACATGAAGCTTTGGGAACCAAGCTTAATTTCAACCACGACATTTCATCCTCGATCGGTGATCGATCGGAGAGAGTAATCCAGTTACGGAAGACATGTTAAGGGGTGTGTGATTGACTTGAGGGTAGTTGGGAGGATTTCCTACCGTTGGCAGAGTTTGCTTATAACAATAGCTATCAATCCAGTATCCAGATGGCACCCTACAAGGCATTGTATGGTCGTAAGTGTCGTACTCCTACTTGTTGGACTGAATTGGGGGAGCGATAGTTTCTGGGTCCTGAGCTGATATCAGAGACGAAGGAAAAGGTAAAGGTAATTCGGGCACGGTTAAAGGAAGCTTCGAATAGACAAAAATCGTATGCGGATCTGAAGCATAAGGATATTGAGTTTGCGGAGGGAGATCAAGTCTTTCTAAAGGTCTCACCTTGGAAGAAGATCTTCAGATTTGGAAGGAAGGGCAAGTTGAGCCCTAGGTTCATCGAACCGTACCGTGTGTTGAAGCGTGTTGGGCCAGTGGCTTATCAGCTTGAGTTACCTCCGGAGTTAAGTCAGATACATAGTTTACTTTATGTCTCAATGTTAAGGCGTTACCGATCGGATCCGTCTCATATAGTATCGGTAGAAGAAATTGAGATAAGGCCTGATTTGTCATTCGAGGAGGAACCAGTGCAAATTCTAGATCGGGACGTTAAGGTACTGAGAAGGAAGACTGTGCCGTTAGTCAAAGTTTCATGGCGCAATCACGGATCGGAGGAAGCTACATGGGAGCCTGAGGACGTGATTCGACAGCAATATCCTCACCTCTTTTAATCAGGTAAATTTCGAGGACGAAATTTTCTTTAAGGGGGTAGAATTGTAACATCCTAAAATTTGGAAATTTATGTGTTGCATTGTTTTTGGTGTTAAGCTAATTAAATTATTAATTTTGTATGTTTAGGAAGTCCTGAGAAGGCTCGGGGTTTATTTGGACCTAGTAAAAACTTTTGGCATTTAGCACTTTAAGGAGATGGAGTAAGTGACCTTAAAGCATATGGAAATAAATGAGTAAATAACTAGCATAAGTGAGCATATGGTAAAGAGGTTATGGCGCCGCATGTATTACCTTGAGGGAAGAAGTTCGAATCCCTTTGTGTGCATTTTGACTTTTCTTTTTGCATTCCTTCCTTAAAGTGTCGGCCAAGGAGTATTTATGGTAAGGTGGACTTCTTTATTTTTGGTAAGGTGGCTAAAAGAATAAAGCAAAGGTTGAGGTTGGGGAAAGGAATCAAAAGAAATAGGTAAGTAAGGGGAACAAGAGGCTTATTTCGTGGATAGTGTTTTGGAAAGTTTGGGTGGCCAAACTTTTATCCTAGGGGGGATGAATGTGGACGGTTTGGGGCTAGGGTGATAGCCGAATTTTGTGCTTGATGTTTTTGTGAGACTAAAGTGTTAGTCTTGGTCAAAATACCAATATCATCAATTGTGTCTTTTTCTCAAAACTCCTATCCTCCTAGCCGAATTTGGTCATTGGCAATTGGTAAAATTTTGGTTCTTTTGGCCAATTCCTTATTGGAAACTTTGGTATCATTTCTCTTTTCTCTCCAAACTCCTTTCTCCTCCTTGCCGAACCTACACAACCTTGAGGAGGCATATTCCATTTCTTTCTTTCTTCTTGCCGAATGGATACAAACTTTGAGACCATTTCTTTGTTCACACATCATTCTTGAAAACCAAAACTAATCCATCATTCCTCTTCTTCTTTTCTTTTCGTAAAATCCTTCAAGCATCACTTCCACTCTAATATTTTTCACCATAGCCGAATATTGAGTCCACTATTTCTCTATAGCCGAACCTTCCATTCTTTCATTGATATTCCTTTTTCATTCGAGTTGTCACTCACCCTTGAACAGTCGGTAAGTACTCTTTTCAATTCTTTTTATTTTCTTCTTTCTATTGCCGAATCCATATGTTGGCTTGGGAGGGTCTTTTGGCCGAAATCATCACTTATTTCTCTTAGACAAGATCCCTTTCTTCTTCGTAGTGATATTGTGGAAGGCCGAACCTTCATTGTTCCGAAGTCATCGCATTATAGCTAGAAGTCGGTTCTAAAATCTTTAAGGTAAGTGTTATTTAAGGATTCTATAAATCATTCTTTATTCGATAAGATGGTGTCGATTAACCGATATTATTTATAGGGGTTAAATTGCTCAATCTACCAAATCATTGGTCACTCGGAAATTAGTGGTAAGCCGATCTTCACAATTTCGATAGTCCATATTTTACCGTAATACCGATTGTTTAAGATCTAACTGAATGGCGACTTGTGGTACCGATTCAAATGGGAAGTCGAGTGGAGATCTCAAAAGGAGCGGATTAACGATCCCTACTCCTAAATTCAAACGAAGGGCCATTTCGGCGATTCGAGACTTTCCTCCGGGTTGTGGACCCTTATCCGGCTAGAATCAATTATTCGAGGTCGTTCATAATTTTGAGGCGTCAGCGATTCGAGATTTCCCACCGGGTTGTGGACCGTCAACCGGGGAAAACCGAAAAATCGTAGTTGTTCACGATCCCGAGGGTAAAATTTTAGATCGTTTGTTTTAAAGTAGATTTATTAAATCACGTACGTTGACTAATCGGGCGTTATAAAATTTTAGTTGTCGACGATCGAGAGAGCGTAGTGCTTACCGTAATCAGGTGAGTAATCTCACACCATTTTCTGTGGGTTGGAGATTAATGTCTTATCGATAATAAACTGTTTGATTAAAATCGTATTAGAGTAAAATCGAGAAAAAATGGCTTAGATCTCATATGATAAAATTTATAAAAATGATATATTTTGCTATGTGGGCCAAAACGATATATTTTGCTATGTGGGCTAAAACGATATATTTTGCTATGTGGGCCAAAACGATATATTTTTCTATGTGGGCCAAAATGATATATATTTTGTTATATGGGTCGATCTGAAAATTTGCGAAATGGGCCAAGATGATATTTTGCTTAATGGGCCAATTTGATAAATTGTTATAATGGGCAATAAATTTTTGTAAGAAATATTTGAATACATTGTTGTAAATTGTTATGCATTATATACATGTTTTGCATGGGATGGGATAATGATGAAGAGAAGTTCTGGTAGCTCTGCTACATAAATCTGGTGGCTCTGTCACAAATCTGAAAAATTGAAATGCCATGTAAATTACATTGTCTGGTGGCTTGTCCACAAATTTGATATAAATGGCTTAATGCCTACGTTTGGTGTGTTGGCGGGGTGGGTTGACTAAAGATCACCCACAGGTGTGTTGGATGGTACGGGTGGTGTGTAGCGGATGGAAAACTAGGTTTGGTTTGGGAATTGCATTTCATATGCATATTATATTCGATACATTTTTATTATTATGTGTAACACCCCAAACCCGGCCTATGCGTTAAGGTCAGATTTGACATGTCACAAAAAATAAATATACTTTGATTCCTTTTTAAGTGAAACAGATTTCAAAGTTTTGACGAAGTATTTATCGTGTAAAAGATTTGATTGATAAATCGACAATTTGAGATGTAAGATCTTATAAATCGAAATTTTGAAAATATCGTTAACAGTTCGAGAAAATTTAAAAGAAATTAAAGATATTTTTCGAAAAGAATCGATGAAAATCTTAAGAGTAATTTTTCCGGGTTAAAAATATGAAAATTATTATGAAATCCTTTTTAAATACTCTTTTTTTTTAATAAAACGTTTATTTAAGTTTTTAGAAAAATAAAATTTCAATTTGAGATACTTAAAGCAGTTAATAAATTCATCACACAATAAACAAAACAAAAATTAATCCAGAGGCCTTATTACAACCTTAATTCAAAATAGCAAAGTAATTAAAAGTACTAAAAAAAATCCAAATTCCAATTTAACCATTTTGAAGTATGGCCTCCACCAGAGACATCCACACCCAAATCCATCAATGATCATTACGAAAGGGATAAGGAAAGCGAGGGTAAGTTACTAGAACTCAATGTGCAACCCACTTACCGTTGTCCATTGGGCCAAAAATCCATTAAGCCATTATTTGGGCGAAGCCCATTCACAATAATAATAATAATAATAATAATAATAATAATAATAATAAAATGTATCAAATATATTATGCATATGAAATGCAATTCCCAAACTAAACCTAATCTTCCATCCGCTACACACCACCCGTACCAACCAACACACCTGTGGGTGATCTTTAGTCAACCCACCCCACCAACACACCAAACGTAGGCATTAAGCCATTTATATCAAATTTGTGGACAAGCCACCAGATTAACAGAATTTACATGGCATTGCCATTTTTCAGATTTGTGACAAAGTCACCATATTTATGTAGCAGAGCTACCAGAACTTCTCTTCATCATTATCCCATCCCATGAAAAAAATGTATAAAATGTATAACAATTCACAACAATGTATTCAAATATTTCTTACAAATTTTATGGCCCATTAAGCAGAATATCATCTTGGCCCATTTCGCAAATTTTTAGATCGGCCCACATAGCAAAATATATCGTTTTGGCCCACATAGCAAATATATCGATTTGGCCCACATTGCAGAATATATCGTTTTGGCCCTGTAACATCCTAAAATTTCAATTTTTATATGTTACATTACTTTGGTGCTCAGCTAGTTTATTTATCCTATGTGTGTGTTAAAATAGTCCTGAGAAGGTTCGAGATTTAATTTGATTTTGGAATAAATTTTGGTAAATAGAACTTTATTGAAGTGGAACAAGTAACCTTGATGTTTAAGGAAATTAAGTGGCAAAAATTAGCATAAGATGAGCTAGTAGTAAAGAGAAGTTGACGCCATAAGCATACTTAGAGGGATGAGGTTCGAATCCCTTGTTATGCATGAGAAATTTTTATTAATTTTTGCACTCATCTAGCATGTGTCGGCCAAGCTTTATTTTTGGAAAGTTGGACTTTTAGTTTATGGTAAGGTGGCTAATGGATTAAGGCAAGAATTGAACTTAAGGTAGGGAATCATGAGATTATGGTATGTAGGGGGAACACAAGGCACATTTTAAGGAATGTGTTTTGGAAAGTTTGGAATGGCCAAACTTTGACTTTGGTGTCCATGTACTTGGACGGTTTTAGGGGCTAAGGGGTGGCCGAATTTTTGAAGACTTTTGAGTAAGGATAGGTGCTTGTTGGGCATATTTCTTTTTGGTCATTTTGCTTTCTCTCAAAACATTTTCTCTTCATCTTTTCTCTCCTAGCCGAATGCACATTGAGCATTAGGTAAGCATCTTTCGTTTTCTTTTGGTCATTCCATTTTGACCATTTTGGTCTAAATTTGCCTATTCTCTCAAGTCATTTCCCCTAGTGCCGAAAACACCAAAACCTTGAAGGCCATTTTCTCTTTTCTTTTCTTCCTCCATTGCCGAATGCACTCTAGTCTCAAACCTCTCTCTTTGTTCATCTTTTATTCTTGAAATGAACCAAAATCGAAACACCTAATTGTCCTATACCTTTATTTCATCTAATTCTTCTTACAAAATTTATTCAACATTTTCTCCCTTTTCTTTTCCTCCATGGCCAAATGTTGCTAACACCATCTCCTTCAAATTTTTCTCTTCATAGCCGAATATTTTACAACACTTATCTTCTTCTCAAACCATTTCCTTCTTTTCTTCTCACACTTTAATCGCTCGGTAAGTGGCTAATATAATACTCTAGTATTCTTATTTTCCCTTCTTCCTTTGTGCCGAAATTTCATGTTGGTGTGAAATGGTCTTTTGGATCGATATCATCATCATACAATGACTCACTCGAATCTTTTCTCTATTTTAGAAACTTAGTGGAAGGTCGAAATTTGGAGTGTCCGAAATCATCGTGAATCGCTAGGATTTGATCGAAAGTTTTAAGGTAAGGGTTTTTATCAAGGAATTCCATATTACTCATTATTTCGTTAATGATGGGGTTTACTAATCGATTTTATCTTAGGAGCGCTATCGCTTGATTTTCATCCTTTAAGCGTAAGGATTTTTGGTAAGCGATTTTAGCGCCTTAAAATCAATCGTCTTAATTTTTGAAATAATAGTTGGACTAATATTCTTATGTCAATGGAGGCAAGCAAGATAGGGTCAAAAGGGTGGTGAATAGTGATCGGAAAAGGCGATTCGCTATTCCCACTAGATTCAAGCGAAGGGTTGTTTGGCAATCCGAGATTTTCCACGGGTTGTGGACCATCATCGGTGAAAACCGATTATTCAAGGTTGTTCGTAGTTACGAGCCATTAGTTGTTCAAGATTTTCCAACGGGTTGTGAACCGTCAACAGGAGGAGAACCGGCAAATAGTAGTTATTCGAGATTTCGAGGGTAAAAATCTTGACCGCTTACATTAGCATAGATTTATTTTAAGTGTTAGTGTTCTAATCGAGCGTTATAACGTTTTTAGGTGTTGTGATCGGGGAAAGTGTAGTGCTCACACCGTGTCGGTGTGTAATCTCACACCATATCTCGCGGGTTAGATAACCACATCGTAATAATGTTAGATTAAAATCACAAAGTTGGTGAAATCGGGTAAAATGGTATATTTTAACACTTTAATAGTAAAAACTATGAAATTGGTATCGAGATTATGAAAATTACGAAATTACCCTTAATGGGCTAAATCGATAAAAGTGACTTATTGGGCCATATGTGATTTTGATAAATGGGCCATACGTGATGAGCGCTAAATGGGCCAAATGTGATATGAGATTGTGTGGGCCAAAATGTGAAATGGGCGATTTGTGATAACTTTTATAATGAGCCTTATGTTGGAATAATTATAAGAATGGATTGTTATGCATATTATATACATGATTGCATAGGTTGGGCTTTTGGATGAAGAGAAGTTACGGTAGCTTTGCTACAAAATTACGATAACCGTGCCCCGATTTGAAATATGGCTTCGTGCCCAGATTTGAAATATGGCCGTGCCCGATTTGATATATGGCTTAATGCTAGTTTGGTGTGTTGGCGGGGTGGGTGACTAAAGCTCCCCACAGGTGTCTTCGGTTTAGTACGGGTGGTGTGTAGCGGATGGAAACTTAGGATTGGTTTTGGGAAATTGCATATCACATGCATTCTATACATGTTAAGTTGTTATATTTGTAATGGGCTCGAGGCCCAAATAAATGCTTAAATGGTTTTGGTGATGGACTATGGTAAGTGAGTTACACATTGAGTTCTAAGTAACTCATCCCGTTTTCTTTACCCTTTCCGGTAATGATCAATGACGGAGGCTTGGGTAGGGGCGACTCGGTGGAGGCCATACTACGATTAATGGGTTAATTAAACTTCGAATTTCTTTAAAGTACTTTTTAATATTTACTTTAAGTTGTGATGTAATAAGGCCTCTGGTTAAATTTCTATGGATGTTTTACTTGTGGATGGATTTTATTACGTTTTAAATACTTAAATGGGATTTCTTTTCTAAAAATAGAAACAAACATTTTTCATAAATAAACGTATGAAAAGGATTTCATTCTTAGTTAATTTTAACTCGGTAACATTTTTCTGTAACAACTTATTTTAAAATCTATTTTCTACAAACCTTTAAGAGACTTTATATATGATCATTTCGTGTGACATGTCAAATCTGGTCTTAACGCCTGCAGGCCAGGGTTTGAGGTGTTACATTTTATAATATCGAGCCCGTTTCAAAACTCTACGGCTGTGGTTGGGTTCAACAATAATTTTCGTTTAAAACTGTTTTGAATTTATAGAATTTATGTTTTAAAGGTAGTATGGCACCACGAGTATCCGGCACCAAGTCAAGTAAGTATTCATATACTGAATGATTATTATTGTGATATGATCATAGGAACACTCTAGAACTTCTAGTTTTAGGTGTTGAAACTATAGAGATTGAGACTATAGGATGTGTATGCGAAAATAAACTCTATCTCTTATATTTCATAAAATATTGTTAATAAACACTGAAATAGTATTTTGATTCATAAAACTTGTAATCAGATTAAAACGAATTAGTCAATATGAGCGCTAGAGGAAGTGGACATGGTAGACGTCGCCGTGGTAGAGGCCGAGGAGCTAGAGCCGTGTCTGAGGCATCGGGACATATGCCGGAAATGGATGCACCGGCATCACCTGTGTCGGAAAATGGATCCCATGACCATATGAGAGAGGACATTGCTTTGACCCAAGCAATGTTGCGAGTCCTAGAAAGGGTTGCTGGGGCTAGAACTGGGCCAGCAGCTCGTGGATCAATATCAGAACGACTTAAATCAAGTGGTGCCGAGGTTTTTAGGGGTGTCTCAGGTGTAGCTCCAAATGTAGCGGAGTATTGGCTGGAGGTAGTGGAGCGGAGCATGGATGATTTGGAATGCAGCACCGAGCAGAAACTGAGAGGAGCTGTGTCCTTGTTGAGGGACGAGGCGTATCAATGGTGGCTTACTGTTCGTTAAGGCGCTCAGGCTGAACATGTTACTTGGGATTTCTTCAAAACTGAATTCCAAGGAAAGTATGTCGGGGCAAGTTATGTGGATGCCCGGAGGAAGGAATTCCTGAATCTGGTTTAAGGAAATAAGACGGTGGTAGCTTACGAGACAGAATTTCTACGCTTGAGTCGTTATGCTCGGACGATAGTGCCAACTGATCATGAGTATTGTGTACATTTTGAGGATGGGCTGAATGATGAGTTCATGGTACTTGATAGCCCCACAACAAGAATGGACTTTTGCCAAGCTCGTGGAGAAAGCCAAAATCATTTGAAGAGGCTAAGAACTCGAGAATGTCGAGGCGAGAAAGAGAAGAGAGGCAAGAGGGACTTTAAGTACTCGGGTTCCGCTAAAAGGTTCTAAAAGAGGCCCAGAAATGATGAGCCAGCTCCATTTAGAGCACTTGCGGCTACCAATCAGATTCAACTGTGTGTTGACTGTGGAAGACGACACCCCGGGGAATGCTGGAAGAGAACCGGTGGTTGTTTTAAATGTGGTTCTAAGGACCACTAGCTTAAGAATTGTCCTCGACGGACTGCTCTGACTCAAGAAGCTCGTAACTCTGATGCACAGTCAGCTAGAGGCGCTCAGCAGCCACCGAGGGGCCGTGGACCAGGTCGTGGTGGTAATGGCGCTGGTCGAGGTCAAGGTGCACGGGTAGAGGTAATGGCTTCAGAGGTAACGCGAGGCGAGACAACCGGGGTTAGCCTATGCGGTCGGCGTCGGGAGGATGGCGATGCACACGATGTGATAACCGGTATGTTCTTCATCTTTGATGTACACATTCTTTGCTTTGATAGATATCGGGTCTACCCACTCGTATGTTGCTAGTGCTATATCAGAAATGCGAATATTAGATCAAAGATTACCGATAGAGAGATGGCGGTAATTAGTCCTTTAGGGACGATGCAGTGATTGTGAATAAATTGTATAGAGCGTGCCTTTAGAAATTCAAAGAGAAGTATTTTTGGCGGATTTGATGGAAGCGCCTTTGGCGAGTTCGACCTTATTTTGGGCATTGATTGGTTGGTGAAGCACCGTGCGCATTTGGATTGTCTTTGCAAAGTGGATGTCGATAAGGACCTTGGAAGATAAGGAAGTTGTGATGATAAGCGAACGGAGAAATTTTTTAGCAAATGTGGTATCTGCTTTAAAGGCAGAAAAGTTGGTGCGAAAAGGGTATGGAGCGTTCCTAGCCTTCATTAGTGCTTTGGATGCCAAGGAATTATCAGTGGAAGGTGTTAGAACGGTGAAAGAATTTCCAGATGTCTTCCCCAAAGAACTTCCGGGTCTACCACCAGACCGGGAAGTAGAGTTTGGCATTGAGCTTTTGCCCAGAACGGTTCCGGTGTCCATTGCTCCTTATAGAATGGCGCCGAAGGAGTTAGCGAAGCTTAAAGCTCAAATTCAAGAATTGTTGGATCGGGGATTTATTCGACCGAGTGTGTCTCCGTGGGGAGCACCAGTTTTGTTTGTCAAAAAGAAGGATGGGTCGATGCGTATGTGCATTGATTATAGGCAGTTGAATAAATTGACAATCAAGAATAGGTATCCATTGCCGAGAATTGATGACCTGTTTGATCAGTTGAGAGGAGCTTCAGTTTTCTCCAAGATAGATTTGAGATCGGGTTATCATCAACTCAAGGTTAAGGAGGCAGATATTCATAAAACGGCATTTCGAACTCGTTATGGACATTATGAGTTTTTGGTGATGTCGTTTGGTTTGACCAATGCACCAGCTGCATTTATGGACATGATGAATCGAGTCTTTCAACCCTACTTAGACCAGTTTGTAGTGGTGTTCATAGATGACATCTTAGTATACTCGAGGAATGAAGAAGAGCATGACTCACATTTGCGCATAGTATTGCAAAATCTGCGAGAAAAAGCAACTTTATGCCAAATTCGATAAGTGTGAATTTTGGCTGAAAAAAGTGACTTTCTTGGGACATGTTGTGTCGTAGAAGGAATCGAGTTGATCCTCGGAAGGTAGAGGGTGTGTTAGATTGGAAACCACCGAAGTCTGTGGCTAAAATTTGGAGTTTCCTAGGTTTGGCTGGCTATTATAGACGCTTTGTTGAGGGGTTTTCGTTGATCGTTGCACCCCTAACTAAACTATTGCGAAAAAGTCTTTGTTTGTGTGGGCGGTTAAACAACAAGAGAGTTTCGAGAAATTGAAGATTTTGACGGAAGCGCCAGTACTGATTCAATCTGAGGCTGGAAAAGAGTTCATTGTTTACTGCGATGTGTCACACACGGGCTTGGGATGTGTGTTGATGCAAGGTGGAAAAGTGGTAGCTTATGCATCTCCTCAGTTGAGGCCGCACAAAGTCAACTATCCTACCCATGATTTGGAGTTGGCTGCGGTGGTTTTTGCTTTAAAAATTTGGAGGCATTATCTCTATGGTGAGAAGTCGATCATTTATACGGACCATAAGAGTTTAAAGTACTTCCTTACCCAAAAGGAGTTGAACTTAAGACCGCGGAGATGGATAGAGCTGTTAAAGGATTATGATCTCTCAATCGAGTATCATCCTGGAAAGGCTAACGTGGTAGTAGACGCGTTGAGTCGTAAGGTAATATCGGATTTGAGAGCAATGTTCACTCATCTCAGTCTGTATGAAGTTGATAGTGTTCTAGCCGAACTTCAGGTGAAGCTTGTGTGGTTGGGTCAGATTAAGGAGAAGCAAATATCAGATGAAAAGTTGGGTCCCTTTGTTCAACAAGTTAAAAGTGGTGTAATAGGGGATTTTGGAATGAATAAGGATGGAGTGCTGTGTTTTCGCGGAAGAGTTTGTATACCCATGGATTCGGATTTGAGGCAAATGATTCTGCGTGAGGCGCATAGTAGCCCTTATGCTATGCACCCCTGAGGAAGTAAGATGTATCGAGATCTACGGGAGCAGTATTGGTGGCCAGGATTGATGCGAGAGGTTACGGATTTTGTGAGTAGGTGCTTGACTTGTCAACAAGTGAAGGCGGAACATCAATTGCCGTCGGGATTGCTACAACCGGTGAAGATTCCATTATGGAAGTAGGAAGGGATAACGATGGATTTTGTTAGTGGGTTACCCTTATCACCTACTAAGAAGGATTCCGTCTGGGTAATAGTGGATCGATTGACGAAGACTGCCCATTTTCTACCAGTTCGTATGGATTACTCGATGCAGAAGTTGGCTAAGTTGTATGTATCGGAGATCGTGAGGTTGCATGGGGTACCAGCGTCTATTATTTCGGACAGGGACCCTAGGTTTACATCACGATTTTGGAAAGCTTTACATGAGGCTCTGGGAAAAAAGTTAAACTTCAGTACGGCTTTTCACCCTCAGTCAGATGGTCAGTCGGAAAGAGTAATCCAGATTTTGGAAGACATGTTAAGGGGTTGTTTGATTGACTTCAGAGGTAGTTGGGAGGATTATCTACCGTTGCCAGAGTTTGCATATAACAATAGCTATCGATCCAAAGATTCGGATGGCACCCTACGAGGCATTGTATGGTCGTAGGTGTCGTACTCCTACTTGTTGGACTGAATTGGGCGAACGATAGTTATTGGGTCCTGAGCTAATATTAGAAACAGAAGAAAAGGTAAAGGTAATTCGGGCTCGGTTAAAGGAAGCTTCAGATAGACAGAAATCGTATACGGATCTGAAGCGTAAGGATATTGAGTTTGCAGTGGGAGATCAGGTCTTTCTAAAGGTCTCACCTTGGAAGAAGATCTTGAGGTTTGGAAGGAAGGGCAAGTTGAGCCCTAGGTTCATCGGACCGTATCGTGTGTTGAAGCGTGTAGGACCAGTGGCTTATCAGCTTGAATTACCTCCGGAACTGAGTCAGATTCATAGCGTTTTTCACGTCTCAATGTTAAGGCATTACCAATCGGATCCGTCTCATATAGTACCAGTAGAGGAGGTTGAGTTAAGGCCTAACTTGTCTTTCGAGGAGGAACCAGTGAAAATTTTAGATCGTGATGTTAAGGTGCTAAGAAAGAAGTCAGTACCATTGGTTAAGGTTCTATGGCATAATAACGGAGCGGAGGAAGCTACGTGGGAACCTGAGGATGCAATTTGGCAACAATACCCTCACCTCTTTTAACCAGGTAAATTTCGAGGACGAAATTTTCTTTAAGGGGGTAAAATTGTAACATCCTAAAATTTGAATTTTTATATGTTACATTACTTTGGTGCTCATCTAGTTTATTTATCCTATGTGTGTGTTAAAATAGTCCTGAGAAGGTTCGGGATTTAATTGGATTTTGGAATAAATTTTGGTAAATAGAACTTTATTGAAGTGGAACAAGTAACCTTGATGTTTAAGAAAATTAAGTGGCAAAAGTTAGCATAAGATGAGCTAGTAGTAAAGAGGAGTTGACGCCATAAGCATACTTAGAGGGATAAGGTTCGAATCCCTTGTTATGCATGAGAAATTTTTTTAAATTTTTGCACTCATCTAGCATGTGTCGGCCAAGCTTTATTTTTGGAAAGTTGGACTTTTAGTTTATGGTAAGGTGGCTAATGGATTAAGGCAAGAATTGAACTTAAGGTAGGGAATCATGAGATTATGGTATGTAAGGGGAACACAAGGCACATTTTAAGGAATGTGTTTTGGAAAGTTTGGAATGGCCAAACTTTGACTTTGGTGTCCATGTACTTGGACGGTTTTAGGGGCTAAGGGGGTAGCCGAATTTTTGAAGACTTTTGAGTAAGAATAGGTGCTTGTTGGGCATATTTCTTTTTGGGTCATTTTCGCTTTCTCTCAAAACATTTTCTCTTCATCTTTTCTCTCCCTAGCCGAATGCACATTGAGCATTAGGTAAGCATCTTTTGTTTTTCTTTTGGTCATTCCATTTTGACCATTTTGGTCTAAATTTGCCTATTCTCTCAAGTCATTTCCCCTAGTCAAAAAAACACCAAAACCTTGAAGGCCATTTTCTCTTTTCTTTTCTTCCTCCATTGCCGAATGCTCTCTAGTCTCAAACCTCTCTCTTTGTTCATCTTCTATTCTTGAAATGAACCAAAATCGAAACACCTAATTGTCCTATACCTTTATTTCATCTCCTTCTTCTTACAAAATTTATTCAACATTTTCTCCCTTTTCTTTTCCTCCATGGCCGAATGTTGCTAACACCATCTCCTTCAAATTTTTCTCTTCATAGCCGAATATTTTACAACACTTATCTTCTTCTCAAACCATTTCCTTCTTTTCTTCTCACACTTTAATCGCTCGGTAAGTGGCTAATATAATACTCTAGTATTCTTATTTTCCCTTTTTCCTTTGTGCCGAAATTTCATGTTGGTGTGGGATGGTCTTTTGGATCGATATCATCATCATACCATGACTCACTCGAATCTTTTCTCTATTTTAGAAACTTAGTGGAAGGCCGAAATTTAGAGTGTCCGAAATCATCGTGAATCGCTAGGATTTAGTCCAAAGTTTTAAGGTAAGGGTTTTTATCAAGGAATTCCATATTACTCATTATTTCGTTAATGATGGGGTTTACTAATCAATTTTATCTTAGGAACGCTATCGCTTGATTTTCATCCTTTGAACGCAAGGATTTCGTGGTAAGCCGATTTCGCCCCTTAAAATCAATCGTCTTAATTTTCGAAATAATAGTTGGACTAATATTCTTATGTCAATGGAGGCAAGCAAGATAGGGTCAAAAAGGGTGGTGAATAGTGATCGGAAGAGGGGCGGATTCGCTATTCCCACTAGATTCAAGCGAAGGGCTGTTTCGGGAATCCGAGATTTTCCGCTGGGTTGTGGACCCTCATCCGGTGAAAACCAGTTATTCGAGGTTGTTCGTAGTTCTGAGCCATTAGCTGTTCGGGATTTTCCAACGGGTTGTAAACCGTCAACCGAGGAGAACCAGAAAAATAGTAGTTATTCGAGATTACGAGGGTAAAAATCTTGACCGCTTACATTAGCATAGATTTATTTTAAGTGTTAGTGTTCTAATCGAGCGTTATAACGTTTTTAGGTGTTGACGATCAGGAAAGTGTAGTGCTCACCGTAATCAGGTGTGTAATCTCACACCATATCTCGCGGGTTAGATAACCACATTGTAATAATGTTAGATTAAAATCACAAAGTTGGTGAAATCGGGTAAAATGGTATATTTTAACACTTTAATAGTAAAAACTATGAAATTGGTATCGAGATTATGAAAATTACAAAATTGCCCTTAATGGGCTAAATCGATAAACGTGACTTATTGGGCCATATGTGATTTTGATAAATGGGCCATACGTGATGACTGCTAAATGGGCCAAATGTGATATGAGATTGTGTGGGCCAAAATGTGAAATGGGCCAGTTTGTGATAACTTTTATAATGAGCCTTATGTTGGAATAATTATAAGAATGGATTGTTATGCATATTATATACATGATTGGATGAAGAGAAGTTCTGGTAGCTTTGCTACAAAATTACGATGGCCCGTGCGATTTGAAATATGGGCCGTGCTCGATTTGAAATATGGCCGTGCCCGATTTGAAATATAACCGTGCCCGATTTGAAATATAACTTCGCGCCCGATTTGAAATATGGCCGTGCCCGATTTGATATATGGCTTAATGCTAGTTTGGTGTGTTGGCGGGGTGGGTGACTAAAGCTCCCCACAGGTGTGCTGGTTGGTACGGGTGGTGTGTAACAGATGGAAACTTAGGATTGGTTTTGGGAAATTGCATATCACATGCATTCTATACATGTTAAATTGTTATATTTGTAATGGGCTCAGCCCAAATAAATGCTTAAATGGTTTTGGTGATGGACTATGGTAAGTGAGTTACACATTGAGTTCTAAGTAACTCATCCCGTTTTCTTTACCCTTTCGGTAATGATCAATGACGGAGGCTTGGGTTGGGGCGACTCGGTGGAGGCCATACTACGATTCTTGGGTTAATTAAACTTGGATTTCTTTAGAGTACTTTTTAATATTTGCTTTTAAGTTGTGATGTAATAAGGCCTCTCGGTTAAATTTTTATGGATGTTTTACTTGTGGATGGATTTTATATTACGTTTTAAATACTTAAATGGGATTTCTTTTCTAAAAATAGAAACAAACGTTTTTCATAAATAAAGCGTCACGAAAAGGATTTCATTCTTAGTTAATTTTAACTCGGTAACATTTTACGTAACAACTTATTTTAAAATCCGTTTTCTACAAACCTTTAAGAGACTTTACATATGATCATTTTCGTGTGACATGTCAAATCGGGTCTTAACGCATGCAGGCCGGGTTTGGGGTGTTCTGAGCCCACATAGCAAATATATCGATTTGGCCCACATAGCAAAATATATCATTTTGGCCCACATAGCAAAATATATCATTTTTACCAATTTTATCATATAATGAGATCTAAGCCAATTTTTCCCGGTTTCACATTAATACGATTTTAATCAAACGGTTTACTTTCAATATGATGTTAATCTTTAACCCGTGAAAAACGGTGTGAGATTACACACCTGATTACGGTAAGCACTACGCTCTCTCGATCGTCAACACCTAAAATTTTATAACGCCCGATTAGTTAACGTATGCAATTTAATAAATCTACTTTAAAACAAACGATCTAAAATTTTACCCTCGGGATCATGAACAACTACGATTTGTCAGTTTTCCCCGGTTGACGATCCACAACCCGGTGAAAAATCTCGAATCGTTGACGCCTCAAAATTGCGAACGACCTCAAATAATTGATTCTCGCCGAATAAGGGTCCACAACCCGGAGGAAAGTCTCGAATCGCCGATACAGCCCTTCGCTTGAATTTAGGAGTAGGGGTCGTTAATTTTCTCCTTTTGAGATCTCCACTCATCTTCCCATTCGAATCGGTACCACAATTCTTCATTCGGTTAGATCTTAAACAATCGGTATTACGATAAAATATGGTTTATCGAAATGGTGAAGATCGACTTACCACTAATTTTTGAGTGCTCAACGATTGAATAGATCAAGCGATTAAATCCCTATAATATAATCAGTCAATCAATACCATACTAATAATCATCATAACAAATGAAGAAGGATTATAAAATCCGTGAAGGACTCTGACCTTAAAGATTTCAGAACCAAATCCTAGCGATTATGCGATGACTTTGGAAGAATGAAGGTTCAGCCTTCCACTATATCACTATGGAGGAAAAAAAAGATCTTATTTAAGAGAGAAAAATAAGTGATGTTTTCGGTCAAAAGACCTTCCCAAGCCAACATATAGATTCGGCAATAGAAGAAAGAAAGAAAAAATTGAAAAGAAAACTTACCAATCGTTCAAGAGGTGAGTAACAACTTGAATGGAAAAGAAATATCAATGAAAGGATAGAAGGTTCGACTATAGAGAAATAGTGGACTCAATATTCGGCTATGATGAATAATATTAGAGTAGGAGTGATGTTTGAAGGATTTTGCGAACAGAAAAGAAGAGGAAGAAGTAGAATGGGGGATTAATTTTGGTTTTTCAAGAATGATGAGTGAACAAAAGAAATGGTCTCAAAGTTTATGTGCATTCGGCAAGAAGAAGAAAAGAAAGAAGAAATGTGCACACTCAAGGTTCCAAATTTCGGCAAGAAGGAATATTTGGAGAGAAGAGAAAATATCACAAAAGTTGCATAAAGGTGTTTTGGCCAAAACAATGCCCAAATTTTTAACAATTACCAAAGACAAATTCGGCTAGGAGAAATGTGTTTTGGGAGAAAATAGCACACTTGATACTAAGGCAAATTTTACCAAAAAAAAAAACACTAAAATTTTACCTAAACACCATAGGAAAAATTCGGCTATCCCCCCTAACACACAAAACCGTCCACATGCATTACAAGGTTGGTCAACACTTGGCCATCCACACCTTCCAAAACAATCACCACGAATTAAGCCCCTTGTTCCCTCTACTTGCCTTTTCCCTTTTGATTCCTTTCCCCGACGTCAACCTTACCTTATTTCTTAGCCACCTTGCCAAAAATAAAGAAGTCAAACTTGCCATGAATACCTCTTGGCCAACACTTAAGCAAAGGGTGCAAAAATATAAGTCAAAATTTGCACACAAAGTGATTCGAACCTCTTCCCTCAAGGTACTACATGTGGCGCCATAACCACTTTACCAATAGCTCATTTATGCTAGCTATTTACTCAATTATTTTCATATGTGTTATGGTCACTTACTCCATCTCTTTAAAGTGCTAAAAGCCAAAAAATTTTACTAGGTCCAAATGAACCCCGAGCCTTCTCAGGACCTCCTTAACATACACAATTAATAATTTAACTAGCTTAATACCAAAAACAATGCAACACATAAAATTCCAAATTTTAGGATGTTACAATTCTACCCCCTTAAAGAAAATTTCGTCCTCGAAATTTACCTGATTAAAAGAGGTGAGGATATTGCTTCCGAATCGTGTCCTCAGGCTCCCACGTAGCTTCCTCCGCTCCGTGACTACGCCATAGAACCTTGACTAACGGCACAGTCTTCCTTCTCAGTATCTTAACATCCCGATCTAGGATTTGCACTGTCTCCTCCTCAAACGACAAATTAGGTCTTATCTCAATTTCTTCTACCGGTACTATATGAGACGGATCCGATTGGTAACGCCTTAACATTGAGACATGAAATACACTATGTATCTGACTCAACTCCGGAGGTAATTCAAGCTGATAGGCCACTGGTCCTACACGCTTCAACACACAGTACGGTCCGATGAACCTAGGGCACAACTTGCCCTTCCTTCCAAATCTGAAAATCTTCTTCCAAGGTGAGACCTTTAGAAAGACTTGATCCCCCACCGCAAACTCAATATCCTTACGCTTCAGATCCGCATACGATTTTTGTCTATCCGAAGTGTAACATCCTAAATTAGGGGCTGTGCATGTGGTGTGTTTTGTGTGTATGTTATGCTTAATATGCTGGTTAGGATTTTTTGGGGGTCCAGGAAAGGCTCAAGGTTAAGCCGAAGTCTTGGCCAAAATTCTCTTTTTGGGCACTTTAGGGGAGAGCTGGATGGGATAGGACTTAAGGGTTGTTGCTTGTAGGTATTTGGCACAAGAAGTCTATTGGTAAAGTGACAAGGAGGCGCCACTTAAGGGGCAAGTGAGTGATGCCTCAGGAGAGCTGGCAGGGAGCAGGTTCGAGTTGCGTGGTTTCCTTTTGGGGATTTCTTTTTGATGCCAAGGTGTAGGGGAGGTGGATTCGGCTTGGACTCTGTTGGATGAGTGTTGAATAAGTCAACACATTTGAATGAAGGGAGAAGAGGAAAACAAGGAAGGGAATCGATTTAAAAATTTGAATGGGGAGTGGAGAGTGATCGGTGGAGAGAATTATGGGATTGCGGAGAGAGGAAGAGAGTTTGGCTGAAAGTGGGAAGTGAGGTGTGTGAGTGTGTGTGTACGGTTTAGTGGTTTAGAGGGGGTGGCCAAACTTTGAATAGTAGCATTTAGAGGGCGTGGTGAGCATTTCGGCTAGCTAGAAAACACCTAAAGCATTCTCCTTTCTTTTATTATGCATTTTGGGAACTTTTGCCTCATTTTTTTAATGGTCAAAACCGAAACACCTCCTAATGCTCTTCTACTTTTTCTTGTTCTTTTGTGCTTAGCCGAAAGTGCATTTTGATTGTGCTCTCTTTGCTTTTCTCTTTGTGTTGCTAGTCATTTCCTTCATAGCCCGAATTCCCAAGTCAATTACTCCCTTGTTTCTTCTCATTGATTGGTAAGAGCCTTAGCCGAAACCTATTTCTTTCTTTATTCTCTTCTCATGTTCTTCCTCCTTTTTGCTACTCTTTGATTGGTTGGCCGAAACTCCCCTCTTCTCCATTTCTTTCTTTTTCTGAGTAAAACACCTTCGGTTTTCGTTCGCTCTTTGGGTTCTTTTTGCTTTAGCCGAATCTCCCTAGCCATCTCTTCTCTTTTCCTCTCAATTTCTTTAAAAAGAAAAGCCGAAACTTATCATCTCTTCTAGGTAGTCTTTATGTATTTGTTAGCCGAATCTTTCTGGCATTCATATCTCTTCTTTCGACTCTTGTTTGCAGTGGATCGACGTTACTCATCTTCCACCACTCCCAATCGGATTCTCTATTGATCGTGGTAAGTGTTTCCTTTTTCATTTCAATTCTCTTTTCGCTCTTTTGAGTGCCGAAGACATTAATCTTATCCTATGTTCTTGGCCAATTGAAGGGGGGCTTTGTCTTCGCGTTCTTCCGGCTTCTGGTCCATGATTGAAGTGTGTTAAGGGACATTCGATTCTAGTCGACTTAGGTATTCGGTCGGTGCAGGATCCAAGCCTTTTTAATCTCTGAAATTTGTCGGTCTAGGTAAGGAACCTTAGCCTTTGAGCGTTTATTTTCAGTTGCTTTGATGTCAATGTCTTAACCTGGTCTTCTAACCAAGATCGTTCATGGACTCGAATGCCAGCAAATCTAAGGAGGGGGTTGGACTTGTACCTCCAGCCCCAAAGTTCAAGAGGCGCGCGGTGTCTGCTGTTCGAGATTGGCCACCAGGTTGTGGGCCAGCTTCTGAGCAGAATAGTAGACAGATAGCTGTAGTTCCTGCTAGTGATAGTGTCAACATAAATAGCATAGTGCTGCGTGTAATCAGGTGTGTAAAATTTCACACTTTAATATTAATATGTGATACTAATCATTTGGGGCTGAAAACCCGAAGTGACTAGATGGATAGTCGTTATGCCTATATGGGTATGGTTGAAATACCAGGTAAGTACCTTGATGTTATGTATGAGTTAATGTATGTATGCCATAATGATACTGTTCATTTAAATAGCATGATACTTTCATTTGGGTTGCATATGTTATGCATGGGTTGGATATGTTGTGTAAAGGGGAAGTGCTTAAGACTATCACTAGTGGTTTGGTACCACAAGTGGGTTGACCCCAAATTCTTGATTCCGTGACTAAGTCTCAGTGGTTTGGAACCATCAGTGGTTTGGTACCACATACATATGATTTCGTGACTTGTCCCAGTGGTTTGGTACCACAGTGGGTTGGCCCCACATGCATGATTATTAGGGATTGTCACTAGTGGTTTGGTACCACAAGTGGGTTGGCCCCACATATGATATTTTGTGACTCTGTCACCAGTGGCTAGGTGCCACTTAAGGAGTGTAGCGATGGAGGGTCGATTGTAGAAATCCCCAAGGTGTGATAGGCTGGTACGGGTGGTGTGTAGAGGATGGAAAATTTAGGTTGGGCTGGGCACATTGCATTCATATTTGAGTATGCTACTTTAAAGTGGGCTAAGGTCCAATATGTGATTTTGGGCCTGGAGCCATTTATGTTCTTTAAGGGGGGATTTACACACTGAGTCTTGGTGACTCACCCCCTCTGCTTAACTTTGCAGGTGATCAGTAGGACGTGGACTTGGGAGCCGAGGCGAACTCATAGATAGAGGCCATAGCTCGATAAATTCCGTAAACTCAGTTTCTTTCTTAAACTGTTTTAATTTGGGGATTTTAGTTGATTTTAGTTGATGTAATAAGGCCTCTTAAATTACTATTTGGTTTAACATTATGTATTTATTTATGACATGACATTATCCTATGTTTTTAAACATGATTGTTAAAATAGAGTTTTCAAAATATAAGAAACATAAAACAACCGTTTTTTTCTCAAATGCTAACAAAGTTAACAAACTAGCGATTAATTAAACTCGGAGATTTTTCTTAAGCTATAAACCACTATTTTCCAAAACCTTTTTCCTGTGACATACCAGATCTGGTCGTAACGTTTAGACCGGGTTTGGGGTGTTACACGAAGCTTCCTTTAACCGTGCCCGAATTGCCTTTATTTTTTCTTCCGTCTCTGATATCAGCTTAGGACCCAATAACTGTCGGTCCCCCAATTCAGTCCAACAAGTAGGAGTACGACACCTATGACCATACAACGCCTCGTAGGGTGCCATCTGGATGCTGGATTGATAGCTATTGTTATAAGCAAACTCTGCCAATGGTAGGAAATTCTCCCAACTACCCCTGAAGTCAATCACACAACCCCTTAACATGTCTTCCAGAATCTGAATTACTCTTTCCGACTGACCATCTAACTGAGGATGAAATGCCGTGCTGAGATTTAACTTTGTTCCCAAAGCTTCATGTAAAGCTTTCCAAAATCGTGATGTAAACCTAGGGTCCCACATGCGATATAATAGACACGGTACCCCATGTAACCTCACAATCTCGCCTCACGCACAACCGGCCAACTTCTCGCAATGAGTAATCCGCATGCGAATAGGTAGAAAATGGGCGTCTTAAATCAACCGGTCCACTATTACCCAAACAGAATCTTTCTTAGTAGGCGATAAGGGTAGCCCACTAACGAAGTCCATCGTTATCCGTTCCCATTTCCATAAGGGAATCTTCACCGGTTGCAGCAGTCCCGACGGCAATTGATGTTTCGCCTTTACTTGTTGACATGTTAAGCACCTACTCACAAATTCAATAACCTCCCGCTTTAACCCTGGCCACCAATACTGCTCATGGAGGTCTCGATACATTTTATTTCCCCGGGGTGCATAGCATAAGGACTACTATGCGCCTCTCGCAGAATCATTTGTCTCAATTTCGAATCTTTGGGCATACAAATTCTTCCGCGGAAACACAATACTCCATCATTATTAATTTTGAAATCCCCTTTCACACCACTTTCCACTTGCCGAAGTAAGGAACCAAACTTTTCATCTGATAACTGCTTTTCCTTAATCTGACCTAACCATACAGGCTTCACCTGAAGTTCGGCTAGCAGACTACTATCTTCATACAAGCTGAGATGAGCGAACATCACTCTCAAATCTGATATCACCTTACGACTCAATGCGTCTGCCACCACGTTAGCCTTTCCGGGATGATACTCGATTGAGAAGTCATAATCCTTCAAAAGTTCTATCCACCTCCGCTGTATTAAGTTCAACTCCTTTTGGGTAGGGAGGTACTTTAGACTCTTATGATCCGTAAAAATGATCGACTTCTCACCGTATAGGTAGTGTCTCCAAATCTTCAAAGCAAACACCACCGCAGCCAATTCTAAATCATAAGTGGGATAATTTACTTCGTGCGGCCTTAACTGACGAGATGCATAAGCCACCACTTTTCCACCTTGCATCAACACACATCCCAAGCCCGTGTGTGACGATCGCGATAAACAATAAACTCTTTTCCGACCTCGAGTTGAATCAAGATGTTGGCGCTTAGTCGAATTTTCTTCAATTTCTCAAAACTTTCTTGCTTCTGATCTGACCACACAAATGGTACTCCCTTGCACAACAATTTAGTTAGGGGTGCAGCAATCAATGAAAACCCCTCAACAAATCACCGGTAATAACCGGCCCAAATTTCTAAGAAACTCGAATTTTAGCCACTCGACTTGGTGGTTTCCAATCCAACACG
Source organism: Gossypium sturtianum (assembly GCA_025698515.1). Classification (NCBI taxonomy): domain Eukaryota; kingdom Viridiplantae; phylum Streptophyta; class Magnoliopsida; order Malvales; family Malvaceae; genus Gossypium; species Gossypium sturtianum. The sequence continues at coordinate 113,579,279 of CM046955.1, forward strand.
ACCTCTACTGGGGATCAACTCTAATTCCTTCGACCGACACAACATGTCCCAAGAAGGTCACTTCCTTCAGCCAAAATTCACACTTACTGAATTTGGCATAAAGTTGCTTTTCCCGTAATATTTACAATACTATTCGCAGATGTGAATCATGCTCTTCTTCATTCTTCGAGTAAACCAAGATGTCATCTATGAACACCACCACAAACCGGTCTAAATAGGGTTGGAAAACCCGGTTCATCATATCCATAAATGCAGCTGGTGCATTGGTCAACCCAAACGGCATCACCAAGAACTCATAGTGTCTATAACAAGTTCGAAACGCCGTTTTATGAATATCCGTCTCCTTGACCTTAAGCTGATGATAACCCTATCTCAAATCTATCTTCGAGAAAATTGAAGCTCCTCGTAGTTGGTCGAACAGGTAATCAATTCTCGGCAACGAAAACCTATTCTTGATCGTCAACTTATTCAACTGCCTATAATCGATGCACATACGCATCAACCCATCCTTCTTCTTGACGAACAAGACCGGTGCTCCCCACGGTGACACACTCGATCGAATGAATCCCCGATCCAACAACTCTTGAATTTGGGCTTTAAGTTTCGCTAACTCCTTAGGCGCCATTCTATATGGAGCAATGGACACCGGAGCTGTTCCTGGCAATAATTCAATGCCAAACTCTACCTCCCGATCCGGAGGCAATCCAAGAAGTTCCTCGGGAAAGACGTCCAAAAACTCCTTCACCATTCTAACACCTTCTACTGACACTTCCTTGGCATCCAACGTGCTAATGAAGGCTAGGAATGCTCCACACCCTTTTCGCACTAACTTTTTTGCCTTTAAAGCAGATACCACATTCGATAGATAATTTCTCCTTTCACCTATCATCACCACTTCTTTATCTTCCGAAGTTCTTATCGTCATCCGCTTTACAAAGACAATCCAAGTTAAATGCTGATGTTTCACCAACCATCCATGCCCAAAATAAGGTCGAACTCACCGAAAGGCGGTTCCATCAAGTTCGCCAAAAATGTTTCTCCTTGTACTTCTAAGGGTACATCTCTAAACAATTTATTTACTATCACAGCATCGGTGTCTAAAGGACTACTTACCGTCATCTCTCTAGCAGAAATCTCAAATCTAATATTCAGGTTTCCAGATACAGCACTAGCAACATACGAATGGGTGGATCCGATATCTATCAAAGCAGTAACAGGTACATCAGATATGAAGAATGTATCGGTTATCACGTCAGGTGCATCGCCATCCTCTCGGTGTCTGACCGTATAAACCAGCCCTGGCTGTCTCGCCTCCGCGTTATCCCTGAAACCAGTACCTCTTCCCGGTGCACCCTGACCTTGTCCTCCGCCATTGCCACCTCGACCTAACCCACGGCCTCTCGGTGGCTGCTGAGCGCCTCTAGCTGGATGTGCATCATGATTACGAGCTTCCTGAGTCGGAGCAGTCCGTCGAGGACAATTCTTAAGCTGATGGTCCTTAGAACCACATTTGAAACAACCATCGGTTCTCTTCCAGCATTCACCCGGGTGTCGTCTTCCACAGTCAGCACATGGTTGTATCTGATTGGTAGTAGCTGGTGCTCTAGCTTGAGCTGGCTCATCATTCCTGGGCCTCTTCTGAAACCTTTTAGCAGGGCCCGAGTACTTAAAGTCCCTCTTGCTCTTGCCTCTATCTCTTTCTCGGTTTTGCCACTCCGAGTTCTTAGCCTCTTTGGCTATCTTCGCTTTCTCTACAAGTGTGGCAAAATTCCTTTCTTGTTGTGGGGCTATCAGTACCCGCAACTCATCACTCAACTCGTCCTCGAAACGCACACAGCATTTATAGTCAGTTGGTACAATACCTCGGGCATAACGACTCAGACGCAGAAATTCTGCCTCGTAAGCTACCACAGTCTTACTTCCTTGAACCAGATTAAGGAATTCCTTCCTTCAGGCATCCACATAGCTACCCCAACATACTTTCCTTGAAATGAAGTTTTGAAGAAATCCCAAGTAACGCGATCGGCCTGAGTGCCCTCCCGAACAGTAAGCCACCATTGATATGCCTCGTCTCTCAACAAGGACACAGCTACTCTCAACTTCTGCTCGGCGGTGCACTCCAGATCATCCATGATCCGCTCCACAGCCTCGAGCCAATACTCTGCTACACCTGGGGCTACTCCCGAGACACCCCTAAAAACCTCGGCACCACTTGATCTAAGTCGTTCCGAAATTGTTCCACGAGCTGCTGGTCCAGTTCTAACCTCAGTAGCCCTTTCTAAGACTCGTAACATTGCTTGGGACAAAGCAATGTCCTCCCTCATACGGTCATGTGATCCAGTTTTAGTCCCAGGTGACGCAGGTGAGTCCATTTCTGGCATATGTCCCGATGCTTCAGACGCAACCCTAGCACCTTGGACTCTACCACAGCCACGTCTACAGCGTCCACGTCCTCTAACGCTCATATTGGCTAATTCGATTTAATCTGATTAAAATTCTTATGAATCAGTATACTATTTCAGAGTTTATTAAACAATGTTTTATGAAATATAATAAGTAAAGTCGTTTTCAAAAACACATCCTATAGTCTCAATCTCTATAGTTTCAACATCTAAAACTAAAAGTTCTAGAGTGTTCCTATAGTCATATCACAGTAATCATAATCATACAATAACATACACTTACTTGACTTGGTGCCGGATACCCGTGGTGTCATACTTCCCTTAAAAATATACGTTCTAAATTTTACATTTCAAAATAGTTCAGAAAAATGTTTTTGAACCCAAACCACAGCCGAGTTTTGAACCGGGCTCTGATACCATAAAATGTAACACCTCAAACCCGGCCTATGCGTTAAGGTCAGATTTGACATGTCACACAAAATAAATATACTTTGATTCCTTTTTAAGTGAAACAGATTTCAAAGTTTTGACGAAGTATTTATCGAGTAAAAGATTTGATTGATAAATTCACAATTTGAGATGTAAGATCTTATAAATCGAAATTTTGAAAATATCTTTAACAGTTCAAGAAAATTTTAAAAGAAATTAAAGATATTTTTCGAAAAGAATTGATGAAAATCTTAAGAGTAATTTTTCCGAGTTAAAAATATGAAAATTATTATGAAATCCTTTTTAAATACTCTTTTCTTTTGAATAAAACGTTTATTTAAGTTTTTAGAAAAATAAAATTTCAATTTGAGATACTTAAAGCAGTTAATAAATTCATCACACAATAAACAAAACAAAAATTAATCCAGACGCCTTATTACAACCTTAATTCAAAATAGCAAAGTAATTAAAAGTACTAAAAAAAATCCAAATTCCAATTTAACCGTTTTGAAGTATGGCCTCCACCGAGACATCCACGGCCCAAATCCATCAATGATCATTACTTGAAAGGGATAAGGAAAATGGGGGTGAGTTACTAGAACTTAATGTGCAACCCACTTACCGTTGTCCATTGGGCCAAAAATCCATTAAGCCATTATTTGGGCCGAAGCCCATTCACAATAATAATAATAATAATAATAATAATAAAATGTATCAAATATATTATGCATATGAAATGCAATTCCCAAACCAAACCTAATTTTCCATCCGCTACACACCACCCGTACCAACCAACACACCTGTGGGTGATCTTTAGTCAACCCACCCCACCAACACACCAAACATAGGCATTAAGCCATTTATATCAAATTTGTGGACAAGCCACCAGATTAACAGAATTTACATGGCATTGCCATTTTTCAGATTTGTGACAAAGTCACCAGATTTATGTAGCAGAGCTACAAGAACTTCTCTTCATCATTATCCCATCCCATGCAAAACATGTATAAAATGTATAACAATTCACAACAATGTATTCAGATATTTCTTACAAATTTTATGGGCCATTAAGCAGAATATCATCTTGGCCCATTTCACAAATTTTTAGATCGGCCCACATAGCAAAATATATCGTTTTGGCCCACATAGCAAATATATCGATTTAGCCCACAAAGTAGAATATATCGTTTCGGCCCACATAGAAAATATATCGATTTGACCCACATAGCAAAATATATCGTTTTGGGCCACATAGCAAATATATCGATTTGGCCCACATAGCAAAATATATTGTTTTTACCAATTTTATCATATAATGAGATCTGAGCCAATTTTTCTCGGTTTCACATTAATACAATTTTAATCAAATGGTTTACTATCAATATGATGTTAATCTTTAACCCACAGAAAATGGTGTGAGATTACACACCTGATTACAGTAAGCACTACGCTCTCTCGATCGTCGACACCTAAAATTTTATAACGCCCGATTAGTTAACGTACGCGATTTAATAAATCTACTTTAAAACAAACGATCTAAAATTTTACCCACGGGATCGTGAACAACTACGATTTGTCGATTTTACCCGGTTGACGGTCCACAACCCGGTGGAAAATCTCGAATCGCTGACGCCTCAAAATTGTGAACGACCTCAAATAATTGATTCTCACCGGATAAGGGTCTACAACCCGGAGGAAAGTCTCGAATCACTGATACAGCCCTTCGCTTGAATTTAGGAGTAGGGATCGTTAATTCGCTCCTTTTGAGATCTCCACTCGTCTTCCCATTCGAATCGGTACCATAATTCTCCATTCGGTTAGATCTTAAACAATCGGTATTGCGATAAAATATGGTTTATCGAAATGGTGAAGATCGACTTACCACTAATTTCCGAGTGCTCAACAATTGAATAGATCAAGCGTTTAAATCCCTATAATATAATCGGTCAATCAATACCATACTAATAATCATCTTAACGAATGAAGAAGGATTATAAAATCCGTGAAAGACTCTCACCTTAAAGATTTCAGAACCAAATCCTAGTGATTATGCGATGACTTCGGAAGAATGAAGGTTCGGCCTCCCACTATATCACTACGGAGGAAAAAAAAGATCTTATTTAAGAGAGAAAAATAAGTGATGTTTTCCGTCAAAAGACCTTCCCAAGCCAACATATAGATTTGGAAATAGAAGAAAGAAAGAAAAAATTGAAAAGAAAACTTACCAATCGTTCAAGAGGTGAGTAACAACTTGAATGGAAAAGAAATATCAATGAAAGGATAGAAGGTTCGGCTATAGATAAATAGTGGACTCAATATTCGGATATGATGAATAATATTAGAGTAGGAGTGATGCTTGAAGGATTTTGCGAAAAGAAAAGAAGAGGAAGAAGTAGAATGGGGGATTAATTTTGGTTTTTCAAGCATGATGAGTGAACAAAAGAAATGGTCTCAAAGTTCGTGTGCATTCGGCAAGAAGAAGAAAAGAAAGAAGAAATGTGCACACTCAAGGTTCCAAATTTCGGCAAGAAGGAAAATTTGGAGAGAAGAGAAAATATCACAAAAGTTGCATAAAGGTGTTTTGGCCAAAACAATGCCTAAATTTTTAACAATTGCCAAAGACAAATTCGGCTAGGAGAAATGTGTTTTGGGAGAAAATAGCACACTTGATACTAAGGCAAATTTTACCAAAACAAACACTAAAATTTTACCTAAACACCATAGGAAAAATTAGGCTATCCCCCCCTAACACACAAAACCGTCCACATGCATTACAAGGTTGGTCAACACTTGGCCATCCACACCTTCCAAAACAATCACCACGAATTAAGCCCCTTGTTCCCTCTACTTGCCTTTTCCCTTTTGATTCCTTTCCCCAACCTCAACCTTACCTTATTTCTTAGCCACCTTGCCAAAAATAAAGAAGTCAAACTTGCCATGAATACCTCTTGGCCGACACTTAAGGAAAGGGTGCAAAAATATAAGTCAAAATTTGCACACAAAGTGATTCGAACCTCTTCCCTCAAGGTACTACATGTGGCGCCATAACCACTTTACCAATAGCTCATTTATGCTAGCTATTTACTCAATTATTTCCATATGCTTTATGGTCACTTACTCCATCTCTTTAAAGTGCTAAAAGCCAAAAAAATTTACTAGGTCCAAATGAACCCCGAGCCTTCTCAGGACCTCCTTAACATACACAATTAATAATTTAACTAGCTTAATACCAAAAACAATGCAACACATAAAATTCCAAATTTTAGGATGTTACATTATGAATGGGCTTAGGCCCAAACAATGGCTTAATGGATTTTTGCCTAGTGGACAACGGTAAGTGGGTTACACATTGAGTTCTAGTAACTCACCCCCATTTTCCTTATCCCTTTCAGGTAATGATCAATGATGGAGACTTGGGTCATGGATGTCTTGGTGGAGGCCATACTTAAAAACGGTTAAATTTGGAATTTGGATTTCTTTTAATACTTTTAATTACTTTGCTATTTTGAATTAAGGTTGTAATAAGGCCTCTGGATTAATTTTTGTTTTGTTTATTGTTGGATGAATTCATATCTTTTGCTTTAAGTATTTCAAATTTGGGATTATATTTTTTAAAAAACTTAAATAAACGTTTTATTCAAAAATGAATATATAAAAAGGATTTCATAATAATTTTCATATTTTTAACTCGGAAAATTACTCTTAAGATTTTCATCAATTCTTTTCGAAAAATATTTTTAATTTCTTTTGAAATTTTCTCGAACTGTTAACAATATTTTCAAAATTACGATTTATAAGATCTTACATCTCAAATTGTCGATTTATCAATCAAATCTTTTACTCAATAAATACTTCGTCAAAATATTGAAATCTGTTAAAAAGGAATCAATGTATATTTATTTTGTGTGACATGTCAAATCTAGCCTTAACGCATAGGCAGGGTTTGGGATGTTACAGTGGAGGTCTATTTGCTTTTCTAGTTTAGAGGCCCAGGTGTGGAGGTCCATTTACTTTTCGAGTTTACTTTTCATTGCATCTAGAGACCCAGGTGTGGAGGTCATTCACTTTTCATTGCATTTAGAGACCCGGGTGTGGAGGTCCATTCACTTTTCATTGAATCTAAAGACCCAGGTGTGGAGGTCATTCACTTTTCATTGCATTTAATGACCCAGGTGTGGAGGTCCATTCACTTTCCATTACATTTAGAGACCCAGGTGTGGAGGTCCATTTGCTTTTCTAGTTTACTTTTCATTGCATTTAGAGGCCAAGGTTTGGTATCTACTTTTCTAGTTTTGGACAACGTAACATGTTTTGATCTGTTTCAATTTTGGTAATTGAAAAAACTTGTTATTTCTTTTATTGCGATGTTGAGTGGGATTTGATAGTGGTTAGGTGTCTACGTCTTTGTACATTCCTTGCTACGCAAGCCACGAACAAACAGGGGCAGTTGTAGACACCCATTTTTGTCCGAGCTCAATTGGGGCCCATTTAAATTTTGTTCTCTCTTGGGCCGTTTGAAGCCCACCCGGTTTTGGTCAATTTGAGACCTTTATTTTTCTTCTTTCCTTTTTGGGCCTGTCAAAGGCCCAAATTATTATTACTATCATCACTACTATTACTATTATTAAATACTATTATTATCATTTTTTTACAAATAAGTAAGATTAAAATATATATATATAAACATGAAATGAAATGAAAAGGAGGAGGCTTTTCATTATATTTGTTCTTTAAAAAAAAAGGAAAAAAAAAAACAACAATTACATTCTATTTCTTTTTTTTTTCTTTTCTTCTATCTTTATTTTTTGCCATAGGCATGCCATGAGGTATTGGATTTTGGGTTCTGATGAAGGGGACGTCACCGGCCCGTCGGTCCTCCGCCCCTAGGAGCCCCCAAAAATCCCTTTTTTTCCCTCCCATTGCTAAAATAAATGTTTCTTTTAAAAAAAACTTCATTTTGGGAAATATAGTGTGTTTTTTTTTTAAATGAGAAAGTCTAGATTTTGAAAAAATAAAAATTTGTTTTTTTTAAGTTATTTTAAAGAAAAGTTTAAATTTTTAAAACAAAGTTTTAAATTTTTTTCAACTATTTCAAAGTAAAAGCTTTAATCATTAAAAAAATATAGTGTTTTTTTTTTTTAAAAAAAAGGAGAAAGTTTAGATTTTGAAAAATAAAAATATGTTTTTTTTTTGTTATTTTAAAGGAAAGTTTAAATTTTTAAAATAAAGTTTTGATTTTTTTTTCAACTATTTAAAAGTAAAAGCTTTAACCTTTAAGAAAAATAGTGTTTTTTGTTTGTTTTTTTTTTAAGGAGAAATTTTAGATTTTGAAAAATAAAAATTTTGTTTTTTTTTAAATTATTTTAAAGGAAAGTTTAATTTTTTAAAATAAAGTTTTGATTTTTTTTAACTACTTCAAAGTAAAAGCTTTAATATTTAAGAAAAATAGTGTTTTATTTTAAAAAAAAAGGAGAAATTTTAGATTTTGAAAAATAAAAATCTATTTTTTTAGTTAATTTAAAGGAAAGTTTAGATTTTTAAAACAAAATTTTGATTTTTTTAACTATTTCGAAATAAGGTTTTGATTTTTTTAAAAAAAGGTAATAATTTTTTCTAAAGAAAATTTTGATTTTACAAAAAAAATAAAATAAAATAAAATTCCGGCCACAGTATGGGCTGCCCACCACCGGACGGCAATTTATTCTCACCCCCTTATTTTTTAAATTTATAAAAAAAATACCTCATTTTTTGCATTACCGCCCTCACTCTCTGACCTATTTACACCCGTAACCCTTTTAGTTATTTAAACATTCGATTTAAGCCGGAATTTAAAAATTAAAGGCAAACTAATTGCTACATCAGTCCTCTGTCTTCCAAATTTTTTATCTTTTAGTCCTAAAATCAAGCTATGTCATTTTGTTTCCATCTTTAATAGATAATTTACACTTATATCTTCCATTTCACTTGCATTTATACATTATATATTTAATGTTAATTATGCACTTTATTTTAATATTTTATATTTATTCACACTTGTATAATTTTTATTTATTCTTATTTCGTTTTATTTATTTTCATGTCTATTTATATTTTTTTTACACATTCCTCTTACATACATTTTAATATTATTTATTTATGTTACCTTGATTCTTTTATTGTATTATGAATAAGGTGTATTATTGTTATTATTATTATCATCATGTTAATGTCTTATTTATTTCATTTATTTCATTTTTCTTTTTATTATTGCCATTTTGAAAGAGTTTTAACTCTTCATTAGCTTTAGCCAATTTAATTAATTTTCCTATTTTAATACTATTTGTTTTAAAATAGGGAACTTTAGGTCATTTTTCCATCCTATAATTGTTGACATGAAGTTAGTTAAGTAGGTGTTATATTTTAATGAAACCATAAGGTTTTTACAATTTGATTTAGGTTAGTCCTTAATATCTCACCTACCATTTACCTTAGAAAAATTATAAATGTAAGATCTTTTCTAGGGTTTTAAATTAGTTTTAAATATCGTATAGGATTAGAATCTTAAGTTAATATGTAAACATTTTTTAGGACTTTATTCAAGATTAAAACTAAAGATTTTTGTAGGTGAATTGTAAATCATGAGTAGGGTTTCTAAGTATTTTATTTTAGAAACTTTTTTAAGAAAGCTAATAAATGTTATTTAAGATTTATTATTTTAGGATTTTGACGAATTTAAATCTTAGATAAAGAATTTTAAAGTAAGATAAATCAAAAACCCGACATAGGATAATTTCGTAAGATATTAATAGGTTCAACGTTATTAATTAAATATTTTAAAATAATAATAATAATAAAACTGAAGTTTCTATGTATGGAGCACATACACAATATCCCATTCATACGTGTGGTGGTGTGTGTGTGGTGTGTGTCTCTAGAGAGCTGCTGATTGTTATGGCGTTATGAGTTATGTAACTCAGAGCAAGTATATCAACTGATAGTTAACATAGCTTTCTCTACTTCGAGAAAAACCTGTTATGACATAGTGATGCTCGGGAAATAATAACATATCATGGGGCATTTGTCTATTTAACTCCGGGTCAAGTGTTTTAAGAGACATTGAGCGCTTATTTAGCCATTAATAGTGCAAGACTTAAAAAACTAATATTTGCACGTCGGCGTGGCTAGTAGTAAGTATTAATTCAGCAGCGTTAAAAACACTATTTTGGAAAAACATACCTACTCACTATGGGAATTAAATGCTGAAACTCTATCAGATTAAACTGAAGAAGCTCTTGTGCCTGTACCAAACTTAATTAGAGTTCTGCCGAATAACTAAGACACAAACAGCCAAGTTGTGTGGCCTATCTTCAGAGTGGCCGTCCTTATAAGATCTGTGACTGAATCTAATAGCGAGTTTTAGTTTGAAATTCTGATTCATCATGAGGGTAACACTAATGATTGACTGCAGGGCTCAGATTCTCGTAGCTTGGGCGCCAAATGCGCTCTCACAGTACTGCTCTTAGTGTCTATCTGTGGATGACTTTACCAGCATCAAAATGCCTACACCAGCCTCTGGACCTAATTCCCCACTAGCTGCTACGTACCCCCACCCACATGATAAATCACCCACTCCATCCCCACACTTCTAGAAAGCATGTTAACGATGAAAGTACATTGCGATGAGAGCTATGACAAAAATGTAATGTTAAATCATCTCTCGTGGCGACATATCATAAATATGCATATATATATCGGCTCTCATCATAAGGCACAACCAAATTATATACAACACCATAAGGTATAATGATAGCTACCTAACAATGCATGAAAAGTAATAATGTCCAATTTATCGCCCAAGGTAGGGCAATGAAGCCATTGGTAATTTACTCCCATGTGACCAGGCAATTCAACAGGAAGTTGCTATTGCTGGTTGCCACAATTCGGCCAGTAACATTAGTGGGCCACCACATGACCCATAGGGCCTCAGGTCTATAATAAACCCGCCCTGGCAAGGTGTGGTCCTGCTGGTCTCGAGGGTTTAATGTGGGCAAGCTAAGTTTGTAATTTACTGTAGCACTCGTTGTGCGCTTCATAATCTTCTTAATTAGTGGTGGATTGAAGTCATGTCGATACATTCCACCTAGCCGCCTACTCATTAAACACCTATACGCAAGAATGTCTAGTGCGTGGCCGACAGCCTCACTGCTACTTTACGTTGTAATTACTACATCGCACGCGGTATCGCAGGTGTAACCGAACGTAGTTATTGCTGGGACCACGACGGCATGGGTTGCGACGGCGATGACCTGGGTCGACGAATCTTCCCGACCATGCTTTAACTACACCAACTCTCATAATTATCACAACACTCATGACCACTAGGCCTAAGGTAAAAAGTTAGAGCTGAAAACTAAAAATCATTCTTAAGTGAATGTAAGACTTCTGACTATCTAGTAAGACTCCCACTACCCTTAGAATTGGGGCATGATTGATGATTATTAAAGGATTGTTTTCTACACTCTCCAGTCGTAACTGCAATTGCTTACTGGTTTCACTGAAGAGCAGAAGAAGCGGATCAGCGATTTACAAGATTTTTCAATTTATTAATAAGTAGCAAGACGACAAGTTGAAGTTGATTTTGATACTCCATATGTACTCCTCTCCATCTGGACAATATATCACCATGTATAATAAACTAATTGAATTAAAAGTAAAGCGTAAGTGAAAACCATTATGTGCCATACACCACATGGGGTGGCTATGTACACCTGGCATAAGGTTGCCTATGGCAGGCAGGCGTCAGAGGTACTAGTAATATGATAATCATAGTAAAACTGACTGAAAAGAGAGGAGAGAAGGACTAGACCATAGTATATCAACCAGCCTGAGGAATAGAAGGTAGTATACACAGAAAAGAAGTAGTAAGATAATACAAAGAGTGGAGCTGAGTACACCAACTGTTACATCCATCATCAAGACCAAGCCGAGAGTGAGAAACCTATAGCACACCAGAGAGGGAAAGGTAATCTTGAGAAGCGTAGACGAGCAAAAGCAGTGAATGGAAAAAAATTTGATAAATTCTCGAGTCACAATGCTCATGATAATTCAGTGGTGCCACCCTCCTGTCCATCCATTGATTTTCTTTCTCTGCAAATCCTCCTCTCAAACCCTCTCTCCCATCACCACTTTTCCTTCAAACCCCTGGAATTTGAATTTTCGCTTTTTCCTAATTCATTTTAATGGTTTCTCATCCTGACATCTTCATGCCTGTGCAGCATAATGCATCAGCTGCTCCATCAAGTTAAACCTGCGTTGCACTCTCTCTCTCAAACCACATCAGACGCATAACGTCATACTTACTCTTATACGTATTAAAAGCCTTTACATCAGGCGTGTTTACCTTAAAAGCAATTTGGTACCTACCCTTTGGCAAGCCTAAAGTCAACCTTCACCCTTTACATCAGCTTTTGAATCAACCATTTAAGCGGACTATGAGATTATCTTGATGCTTGGAAAAACATACAAATAAATACTTGAAAAATCATCAGTATATAAAACTACCTCGCAAAGAAATTTTATCTGGTTCAACTCCGGAAAAATACATTATCGCTATTTGTGATCCATTGTTCTACGGGCGTTCAGACCAAGCAGCATAGCTTGCGATACTTTTCAGAATAAGGCTTCTAGCTACATCGTGTAAACGAGCCAAAGCAGGTCTTCTTTTTTTCAAGTTAGAGATCGTGTCCACCTCAATCCTCCTTCCACTCGTCAATTCTGTGCGCTGAGGGGCGATAACGCTAGCAGCGACTGGAACATCAGCATAGAACAGATCAGTATCCGAGGGTGAACTGCAAAGTTGATGGAATACAATCTGTCCTGCGCTTCCAGCATTTACAGACATTAATAAATCTTAGGAGTCTGTCTCTCAATCACCGCCCTTTCTAATCAAATCTTTGGGCATCTTTCATGTAGGTGACTCCAGATAAGTCCCCCGCTGGAATGCATTGCCACCTCATTACGCTCCAAATTCCGCACCTACGCACGGCGACTGGAGCCTGAGCTGTGTAAATGCAGGTGTCAATTAATCTACTTTTGTCAGTGTAACCTATAAAGTCAAGACATCGTCCGTGCTCATCTAGTTCACTATCCAATGGTCACACGGCATATATAATTGCATGTTAATGAGGTGCGCATGTACAATGTTAGAGTATTTGTGGTTACATGATGACCACGAAGCTTACTGTAATGCCTTATGAATACCACAATCAACCACAGCACGCCAACGCCTCTATCTTCGGTATCTGAATCAATTCCTTCAGATGAATTATCGCTTCAATCTGGGTGACGGTGAATAGGTGAATCGTATCGCTCCAGTGTTTACCTAAGTTCCATTAGCTTCTTCAAGCACGGAAGATGTGGATTGTGGAGCATTATAGAACTCGGTTGGCTATTTTACCTAATGCATAAATATATTTAGCGTCGCAGTATGTTTCTGTAGCACTGTTGTGCGAAAATGGAAGGAATCTCTTCGAATCCAATCGATTCACCAGCCAATACCTCAGTCAAGATCCTAAGGTGCGGCAGAGGGTGAGGCGCAGTCCAGAGCATTTACCCATCTGCAAGGGAGTTTAGGCAATCGAGTGGCTGAGCTGTGTATAACTGGTGAGCCTGTTGTATGCTGGGGAACGCTTCATTCCAAGCAGCAATCTCTGCCCACACAAGATTGCTATAATATAACTTTACTGGTCTCGGGTACATTTGATTTCCACATCGCCTGAGGCTAAGTATATGGACTTAGTACGCCCATTACAGCTCGCTTCCAATTATTCGCATATTGCAGTAACTCCATCCGCGACGAAAACACAGCAATTCTTTCTTCGCCATTACATTCGCTCGGTCAAATTCTGAGAAGTTCATTCTAATCGTAGGAGACGAGAAAAGACTCATCCTCAGCTGCATTAATCTTTCCAATCTGGCTGCTCAGAAGTTAAAGTGTTCGGGCTAACCAACTGAATCAAGGCACATGAAAGATCTTCTCGCTTCCTAGGATTCCGCTAGCATGACAACCAAGGGCGATAATGCCAGCACTACATACTGTGCCTTACCTTGATGGTATCTGAACATTGAAATCAAAGCGAGCTCCAATCCACTGTGTCTAAGATTTAGGCTCTTTGGCGGAAGAGGTATTCGAGGACCGCGAGTGTAAAATGATAAGCCACTTTAGCAGCACGTAATGCCAGTTCCTATTATCGGTACCTCGACTTATATTACGCGCCTTCGTCAGCGCGCCTCAACTTGTAGTACGGCTTAAGACCTGACGATGCACTCTCATCAACCCCAAATCTGGCTAACTGGCATGATGTGATGCACACACAAGTGTCTCCTTTTCCAGACTGCTACAGGTTCTGCATTACGCTTTGGCTGTCCGGAGAGAACTCCTGGGTTCTCAAGCTTTGCAACCTTATACTGAGTATATCTTTGCAATTACATGGCAACTCCCTGCTTTATACACTTAGCAATTCTGAGGCAAGCGGCTGTGTATGCGCTAAAAACATCCAACCCGTTTATAATGGGGAAAATCTTGCAGACATCATCGTCCATCCAAGGCGGTCTAAAGCGTAATGACTTTGAGTACGGGACTAGCTCAATCCTTGGATGGATGCGTATGCAATGTTACCCTTCTAACCACCAGACTCGCTAAACTATGAGTTATATGGTTTCCACCATTGTGTAGTAACAACCTTCCTGGAGGACGAGGCAAAGGCTATATTATCCTTTTACTACTGCCGTGATATCATCTATAAGCACGCACAGGCCAGACAGGATACAAAATTTGAGATACGTTCTCCAATGGGAGATCTATAAAAGTTGGTGTACACACACTCTTAACGCCAAGCGGCAATAAGCGAACCAGGGACGCACTTGCTAGCCTCCCAGCGTATATCTGCGGAATATAGCGCGTCGACTTCTTGCTCGATTAGAATAGACCGCCCATATAAAAATCTGCAGAGAAGGCACGAAGGCAAAACTTTGGCTAGGATCACTTCAATCCTCATTAGCAGTTGTGTTATACACGCCAGTCCCGGTGGTTCATTTTTATGAATAGCAGCTTATTATCCATCCTACTTTCACCAATCTAGCAATCCTACGACGTAAACGTGAATAGAGCTGGTGGTGAATTCACAGATATTGGTCAAGGCATGTTCTGGCTCTGTGTCGTGTGATACTACAGGAAGGCAGCGCCGAGGTATCTTAGTGAGATCTCGACTCAATTGTTGCCATACTGAGAAAATCGAAGCAAAGCCATCGAGCATCAGCAATTCTTCTACTACACATTCACCGTAAGGTCTAACTGCCCATCATGCAAGGCCACAGTTAATCCGTTTACCAGCAACAACGCCCTTCGTAATCGCATGATAGTGAGTCGAGCGCCTACTATTAAATACGCTACTACGTTTACACGCTTTCGGCGGTTCGAGTACCATGCCAAGACCCAATCCAAATTGTCTCTGCAGTAACGGTAGCTATAATCATACTCGTATGTCAGATTACTAAATGTTTCCATTGAAAGTTCAGTGGGAGTGAGAGATGCTCTCACAAAGGCACACTTTCCTGATCAAATTTATTATTTTAATAAGCCAATCAAAATCAATGATAACATATTATTTAATTCAAAGGGAAAGGTTCCAGCGACGGTACAAACTCCTGAAGATCATAATCTCGCATATAATCACAAAGTTACAAGTCAATGCGCGCGTACTTAGCATAATGATATCGTAGTGGAGTGTGGGCATAATATATAAAGGAATATGGTAGCGATGTATATGTAATAATACAGCTGGGTGCCTCAGCACAACCGGCAGTGACGCACATCCGGTGCCTATGACAGCACAGATGCATTAAGCAGACCTTTTGTCAGAATCTGACTGGGGTTGTCGAGTTGAGTGTGTTCATAGTTGGGAAAGATCAAAATAGCGCGATATTACTTACATGTAAGCAGAACAAGCTTAAAGAAGTATATGCAAATTGGACTGTAGTGATCGAAAGAACACCAAGATCAATCAAGATGAGAGATTTACACTCAAGAAATAACTTAAAGACAAGTGGAAGATAACTTCATACAGTCAGTTGCTGCCTAGCGCACGTCATGATAGAGGCTAATAATGTTCAGTGATTGGATTATATAGATGGAATAAAGATAGCTGACAGTATCATCATTATATCGTCCTCAGCAAAATACAAGATCATGCTGAGGTGGAAATCTCTTGTATTTATAGCCTCATCCTCTCCTTCTTCTACAATGCTGGACTGATTGATTGTAGTTAAGTGTTGAGAGTCAAGAAACGGTGAAACTAAGCTCAAGGAGCTTCACTATTTAGTTTAAGTGGACTACCATCATGCAGAAGATAGCTTGTTGTTTGGGGTTTATAGAAATAGAATGAGCAAGGATTAAACCTTTTGTACGTGTCACATGCTGCTTACAATTATTAAACCATGGAAATAAAGAATTTATTCATTATGTGAGTTAGATAGAATGTGAATCGCAAGAAGTTAACTACCACATTTATTCAGCAGCTACATTATCTTATTTGTTTGGGTAATGATAGTGTAGTGCAGATGCCACAAAGTTATATAAAGAATATTATTCTCATTTGGCAGCTCACATTACAATTATATAATTGGTCATACTAGGACAATCGCATGGTATATACACAAATATAGTGGAAAAACGTATAGAGAAAGGGTAAAGTAGGTGGTTACTGACTACTCTCTGGCAGTGGAGGTGGATAACCCATTTGTCACGAAAATGTTAATGATATTATTTATATTTTGAATGATTGGAATGCATAATGATCAGAATAGAATACACTTACTATGGTGGGTAGTTATTGAGAAGGAGTTGAAACCAAGAACATACAGCATGAAATGGTTATATAAAAAGTTGGTATAGGCAGGCATGTTATACCATGAATAAGTGCTTGGGGTGACCGTGAAGATTAAATATACTAATCAGCAAGGGATATTACGGAGCCCATGTGGATATTCTCGTGTAGCATGGCTCCTTGTCTGAGGTATACGATGATCATTCAGGCATGAACTGAGTGTCTTGTTGGCGTGGATCTACATGGGATCTCCATTGTAATGATTAGCGCGGTGAGATGGGTGACGTTGGCAGCATATGAACTCAGGTTATAGGTAATCGTAATATTAGAAAGAGAGACGGATTGCGCACGCACTTGAGTTGGATGAATGCGGAGAAAGGATTAGTATGAATGATAGTGTTTAGGAGCTGAGGGACGGAGCATATTTGACATTCAACAGAGAAAAAATGTACGTTGTACATCAGTACGATACATTAATTATTCTCAATAGTTGAAGTTTAAGCTGCCACTGTATATTAATGGTACGATGGATTAATTATGCCATTAGTAGCTGCCACATGTGGAATGTATTCCATTGGAGCATTATTATTCAGTCGGTTGGAAGACTTACTTTATCCAACCATATAATCTACACGGTGAGGGGTCAGGTACCAGTACTCCGCAGCACGTATGAAATGTCGACCATGGTGGCTTAGTTAGTACTCGGCATTAATGATCAGGGCCAAGTGGCCAAATCTATAAGGTGTATAAATGATCGTGGGCGATTTAGTGTAGGTTTCACCCAGAAATTCGATGAGTAGGCTGGGTATGTAGGGGTTAATGAAGTGTGCGGTGTCGTGAGGAGTCACGTGCGCGTGGATGCGTAGCTGTTACTGATCTGGGATGATGCGCTGCGGTGGAGATGTATCCACTTAGGAAAGATTTGCTATGTTTATGACATAGCGTAAGAATATTGAGCAGATGTACATAAAGCTTTACATGAGGGACGCAGTCACGAAGTTACAAAAGGACATACATGAGATCTAAATATGTCATGTATCTTCAAGTTAAATACTGGGGTGCTGTTTTGGATTTGCTTATTCTATCATGTTGTAAACCTCTACACTCTTTATTTTCCTTCTAGAGTACCGTGGCCAGTGTTGGATGGATGTGTTAGCTCACTCAAATTGTATATTCATAAGCCCTACATGCAAGTAAGTCGGTACGTAATTACGGTAATTTAAGGGTTGATTGGAAAGTACATTATGATGCATACTATGTCGTCTAAGGGCTATATTTGTTGTCAGGTACAAGATAGTGATAGCTCAAGCTTATTTTGGTTTTAGTCGTGAAATTGCTGAAATTGATTTTCACCTAAGAGTAGATGAAAGCAATTATATATCTTAACTATGCCTTAATTAAGCATCGCTGGATTATCGGTTGCGGCAGTAGGTTAATTGTAGAAGATGTAGTATTCATATGTGTATGCAATGGGGTGGACAGGTAGAGGCATACACGGCGCTCTATATTCGGGCCTTTGATAGTAATGTCTGGTAGGCACATGCCTCTGCATCCTAGTTGTAGGGTGCAGACCAGTATGCGTTTGGTGAGTCTGCATCAGGTATTTGGGCAGTGGTAGTGTTTAAGTGGCTGAGTGCTTTGCGAGCGCAGTCGCGAAGTCCGCTGCGCCGGCACGCCAAATCGGTATCCAGCCGGGCGCGTGCGTTCATTGTAGAATGTGGTGTCGCTGGAGCTGGTGAAAGGTAGGCATCCTTTGATCGTACCTGGGCAAGCAAGAAACCTTCTTTTACGAACATCGACAGCTCACGACATAGAGATTGCTTAACTTGCAGTATATAAGTTTAGAATAATATTTCCAAGCGCTGAAGTTAATGGACTACAAGAGTTTTGAAGTGGAAACAGCTGACCAAATAATCTAGTCGACTTTTTGGCAAGAGAAGTCAAGTGAGTTTAGGAAGTTACAGAAATACCGATGTCTATTGAGGCACACAGGTGCAATTATGCGACAAAGAAATTCAAATATGGTCATGGAATCTTCATCACAGTGATATGTAAGATTGTTACCATGCAGATATAAACTGATTAAGGTAAGGACATCTTACCCAAGCAGAAATTGTTTTCATAAGGCGTGGATCGAGGTCTCTAGCGACAACACAACAGGTTGTAAATGAGAAAATTAAATGTTCACAATAATGGGACTAGGAGAAATAAGCGATCGATATATGTGATAAAAGATAGCAGAAGTATGCTCGTGAGATTCGGAATATTACATATGGTTATGTTATATAACCCGAGAGTGTAGAGCAGCATATAGCAGGCAAATCTCTGCAGAGGAGACGGTAAAGGTATGATATAATGGATCGCTTTTTATGTAAAGGAGTCAATATGTGCCAGTTAGACGTATTATAGAATACGATGATGCATATGGCTATTAGCGTTTCACAAATCTGTATACACGAGCGAAGTTATTAAGCTATTCGTTATCGAGAATTCACAGAGGACAACGTTCAGTAAATAAATGATACAAGAGATCCATTGGATGATTCGGCATACATTGCCATTCGGCTGCATGTCGACACGCATTATGACGCGCGTAAGTGATCGTTGGCAAAACTTACATTCAGTGGGATGGATAAGGTACTATCGAACAATGATTAGTATCCCAAAAAGTCACCAGTCTGTTCGCAATCAAAGTATTGATAGGAGGATTTGTGGTGTAAAGCAATTATCATGGGCATGCATTATATAGTAATGTCGGGCTTATGGTATTTAGTAGCACTCAGGCTGTTGTTGACTATAGTGTGGCACCTTGAGCACAGTAGACGTTGTTCCCACAACTGACGAATGACAAGCAAATCTGACGACTGAGATGGACTTGAGTAAATTGAAGCCAGCATTCAGAATATACGGTTTATTAGAAGATATAAAGGTAGAACATTAGTATGAAAAACTGCCTATGCGGGTTGGACTATATTTCTATTGATTGATTATGTGGGTGAATGTTAAATCATATGATTGCATGAGTCACGAGAATCAAAGTTAAGGGGCCCAGAGAAGTATCGGGAATAAAGTCTTTCGAAATACTGTGTTGTGTGACAGCGTTATATTTCGTCAACTAATTAATTAAATCTGAGATATGTAGATCCAGACCTAGGGCGACGTGCTTCCAACCAATTATTGAATAGGCGAAGGATGCATTCAAGCAGAGTTGTGCAAAGATTCACTGTTAGTATAATACATTACTGTAATAACGACGACATACGATACAAAATAGGGCAATGTTTGCTAACATGGTTTGAAATCTAGGAGAATAAATGTAAAAAGTATGATTTATACGATATATGTAAGAGAAGGTCGTACTTTAAGTGATGATAGCAAGGCGAGTCAAACTCAGTAGCCTGGTAGAGCAAGCCAGGTCAGAGGCACCGCATCAACACATCTCGATGCGCAGGCGTAGTTCTTACTCCAAGCCACAAGAAGGATGACATAAAGGTGATTATCTGCATCAAACGATAGATTGATTTAGATGAATGCGGGTATCTATCAAGTCGTAACACATAGAGTGTATATGCTAGACTAGGTAGTTAGCCGAAGGAGCAGAGCGAAAGCAAACACGGGCATTGTGGTATGTATGTGTGCTAACAGCTTGCAATAGTAAGCTATTAATGTCTGCAGAATGGGATTGAATTAAGCTCTATGGATAACATGCGCCAAAGCATGGCACTCTTGCTCTCGCCGAGTGACCATAGGTTGCTGTTTCATAAATCATGGTCGCGTTGGGTGAGGTCGATGTTACGAAGATATCAGGATATGAAATGTTACTGCAAAGATAGTGGAACTATGATTCCTCCTTTATTCTACCGCGATTAACTGGAGGGAGCTACACTGACTAGCATAGGAATCCTGAGCCCATTGCTACTGTATAGGTGATTGCGATCAGCGGGATTACACGGGTCCCGCATCGAATGTCTCCTAAACATGTGTAGAGATAATGTGTATGGGGATTCAACCAGCAAAGAAAACCGTGCAATATTAGCGCCAGCCATATCTTCTACAGGAGAAGCAAATGATAATGGCTGGAAAGGAGGAGTCACATGTATATCACAAATCAATAGGTATTTCATGAATTCAGGTTGTGTTAGTAGCAAGGTAGACTGGAATGTTTACGTTAGAGAATGTTTCTACTGCATTATTGGATATCGGGTTAAGCCAGGGTCACGTGACTTAGTGCCTGATTACTGTAGTCCTCAGATTTGAAGAGGATAAAGTGGTGTTGTTGGTAGTCAGATGTTACTCATGAATGCAAGCTATTAATATGTGGAGTCTAAGTGAATAATAGTGTAGGCTGCTGTGCTTGAGATTTAGTTGTATAATGTCATTGAAATGGAACAGTGAAGATATTACTACTTTACTTTGAAATCCAGTTGTTGTTCTGAATAGTTAACCACAATGGTCATTATTTCAGACGTGACAAATACACAGTGCTATCAGCATCCGACAGTATCTGAACCAAATTTTAAGCTACTATTGGTCTGCTGCACATCTCCTCTAATTTCATGTGCTACTCAAGTTTATGAGTAGTCCTTGGATGAGCTGGGTGCAATATCACACAATTTCAAATGTGGCTGATGAGTTTTAATGAAGAAGATGATAAATAATACGTGGGAACAAGTTCTTCTAGGTCATTACATGGGAATGGGAAAATAGGAAATGAAGACTCGTAATCCTGTGCTGTATTTAGTATAGCAAATTAAAGATGGCGTCTTACAAATGAAGGAACAAAGTAGAAGCTACAATTAGAGTCGTTACAAATGTTTGGATGGTGATTATTTTCCAATTAATATATGGCCAGAGTTTGAGGTCCAAAAGTCTATTACAACCACCAGCGAGCCGAGTCGAAAGTTTCCACAGTGGTACTCTAAACGCACCGATTGTGGATGTCTCCTGCGAGAAGGGTGTAAATAATGCTGCCGTTTCCAAATTGCTCGGCGACCGAATCACACGGAGGGAATCTGTAGACTACCAGAGTCAGGACTGACCGCTGCAATGCATGGAAGCATGCTGGATTCCAACTCCGGGTTGCGACATATCGGTGTTCGCCCTTAAAGAGGCCGCCCTGGCCCAGAGTTAGTGCCACAAGCTATCAGGGCCTGTATGTAGTTGATAACAAGTGTGGAGACAAAGGAGTCTAAATGATTGTCCAAGTAATGGGCAATGGCAACCTGGAGCATTGCACAGCACAACATGGGGACAATCAGAGTGTCGGCTGCTAATGGCTTATAGTATCATTAACCTTGGACTACCAACTCTGGATTGAAAAATGCTTTGAATACACTTGCACAAATGCTTTAAAAAGTGCAAGGTACGGAGAATTTGAATACTAATTGACTAATATAGTAGTCTTAGATCCATTATTAAGTCTGTAAGTTCATTTTGATTCGTTAAGAAATTGCCAGTAGTTCAAAGGCGTTTGATAAGGTGTCTGTGCATACCACTGCTCACACAATCGGAGAACAGCGATGCGAAAGAAATGAAAATTGGAGTCGTAGGATATGCTTAATTAATAGATAAATAGATAGAAATAGTAGTAAGCCCAATATTCTTTCATATCTTCTCCTAAACAAGAATATCGAAGAAAGCGGGAGTTTTTGAATCTTTGAAATTCGTAATTTACCCTTCCTCTTCCAGGTAGGATTTGAGTAGCTCTCTCGAGTAAATCAGAACTTGAGTCTAAACCTAGCGAAAGGAGTGTGGACTTGTTAATCACATAGTGAAAGTCATAGGACACTCTACAGCAATTCATGTCAGCTTGGAAGATTTCTGAGAGAAAGAATAAATTTAGTGATTATAGATAGTAGCATCTTTTATAGGTGCTGGTCACATAAACCCTGAACATTTAATGCAAAAGCTGAAACTATCTATTAGGCTAAAATAGATAAATATGATGATTATTGAGAAGAGGATTGAGTCAAATAAACCAATTAGCTTGCTTACCAGAAATTTGGTGGAGAGATCTATGTTACAGGCTTATTTAGCAATACTTTACTTTTAAGTAATATATTTTCTTAAATAATTATGACATGTGTGACGGTGCAGAGGACAACTCCAGCGGTGACCGCTAATTTGTTAAGAGGACTGTAAGCTGACACCAGTAAACAGATTGCTAGTGGGCAGCACTACTCTTCTCCTCTCACAAATCAGTGTCTGCCAATGCTAGAATTACTTACTGGATACTTTTATTTAATGTTGAGAATGCAGCACTATACTGATAGTGTATTCCACTGCATGGATATGGATCATGGGTGAATCAGCACTCAGCAGAATTATAGTCTTAGACATTAGAATAATGATATAAAGTGCCCGTAGGTCAGTTATTTGAAATATATGCTGTAGGTGATAAATACAAGATTAAGCTCCGAGAGACACGGGCCATGATTTCTTCGTGATATGTCCTTTCTACGTATTACGCAATAAACTAGTTATTATATTTCGGCGCGAGTCAATGTGAGGGTGCGGATATCGAATTTATATTTAGCAGCTTCTAACTCATGAGATGAATTAGCGTATGACAGAGACTCTTATAGAGAGGTAATCATTAACTCAATGCAAAGATGAGGAGATCGAATAATGCATTGTACGTGGATAGGGAAATGAGCTACAGTTATGAGTGATATTTCAATGCATTTGGATACTTGAATCTGTAAAATGGGAAATAAGTATGTGCGCACGGTAGCCGAATGGACATTAATCTGCAGTGAGGTGGTCATACTATACATTTACACTGATCGGGTCGGTTACTACAATTATCATCGGGGATTATATTTAATTCACAAAGGCTACATTGTTCTGGACAAAATTATTTCCACACCGCACCAAGATCCATGCATAAATAGTGGCGCGACGCGATCGACACGCACGATTGCGCTATTCAGCAGCCGCGTTCTAACTGACATACAACGAGGGGGCTAAAGCAAGGTGAATCCTAAGAGTCATATGCAGGTTGGGTTACATCACGAACGTGATGCGCGGATTTGTATACACAGAATGCGGTGGTAGAATTGAATAGATACCGAGAAGATATTAGTAATTTCATGCCCACTTATATACATTGTTTTATGGTATGAAAAGTAAGAATATAGGTAGGATGGAATAGGCAACAGATGGATCATGGGGCATCAACACACTTAAGTTGGAAAACCTTCTGTATAGAGTACTGAAATTATGTTAATGCAATCAAGCACACGATGTATGAGCAAGGAGAACACTTCACATTTTCTCACCTCGCCCATCTCTACATAGAGTAAGTGAAGTTAAGTGGATTGGAGATCCAGAATAGTTTCTTTTACCCATCAAAGGCAAAACATGGTATGAGACTCAAGCGTCTAATGTACTTAAGTAGTGGTATTTTAAAATAGTATCTGCTGGATTTTGCTTGCTGAAGTAAACTATGCTGATCAAGAGAGGACTTGTATTGTGTAAATGGCTGTTACATATGCCCAAGTTATTTTACATTATGTGCGAACGAATCTCTAATTAGTACGGATAAAAACTTGTTATTCTTTATAAATCATCGTATTAATTGATCCAAGGAAGCTGAGATTGTGCAATGCTAAGTGAATAAAGATGGCGCGTACGCAAACGGGTGAAGTAGCAGTGGCTCCCCAATTACTTTGCGCGGTACCTAGAGGACTGACTTGATCTGGCGCGTTCCAGCGGACGCTCCTGATGATATGTCAATTTAGGCTGTATAATGAACTCTGGTCACTGAAGCTACTACGCAGGTCCGCTGATACACACTTTAAACAGACCAGGCTCCGGGCTTGCGAGGGCGTGAAATACACTGGCTGGATGACGCCCAGATCACTATATCGGGCTGTGAAATACGTGTGCATTGCGAATACATGTGGACCCCAGATTTGATCTAATGCTCTATTACTCACTTGTATTCAAGCTTCGCATATCTAATAGTACTGAGGAAACTAAAGCTTCTCATCACTTTAGCACCAGGGTTACAAATCATGGGAGTTCTTAGCATACTGCAGTAAACCGCCTAATCCATAAGGATTATGGCCCCATCAATGACGATTTGTTAAGAAGAGAAGATAATCGCTGCATAAGTCTTTAGTTCTGAGTCTAGTAAGCTCTACAAGCTACGACAACAATGCTCCAATTTGTAGGCTGCGCAGGTATGAGGGTTAAACTCTCCGCTACCTTGCGCATCCCACACTATCTACGCTGCTGACTATCACGCGGCTCTCTCTATGGTCACAATTTCACCATATAGGCAAAGTGGCATCTTGCATTTGCATCCTGCTGTAGAGTGGGCGCGCCAAATCTACCGATACGTCATACGTACTGGATTCAATAATGAATGTGACTTTCGAGCCATGCCCCAATATTTCCGGCGCACGGCTGGCACTAGTACTGATTGTGCACGATAGCAGTAAGCCAGCTCAACCATCACCTCTCCTGCGCTCTATCTGCCGGCCTCACCTGGATCCTTGAGGAACTAGGAATCACTGTTTAGTACCTACCATTTTCTACCGCACGCGCGCTTTCGATTCGCTCGACACGACACATATTAAAGCGGATCGCCGCGCCCCAGTATACAGTATAGTAAATCACAAGCCTTCGCGTACGTGCATGGGTCCATACCTGCTTATCATGTCACCTCAGCAGTAGACACGGCGTTATACTGATGCACCAAGCAATACATCTATCATCGGCGCCGCGCCAGTTATGAAATTCATTTATTCACCACTCCGCATTTGGTCCCTGGCTGCGTGCAGATGACGACCTTCCTACACACCATTCCTGCATACTCTGTCTGACAATTCTACAACGTGCTCCGGGTAAATTCTTTGCCCCTTCCTTAACTGTCTGACCACCGCGTAGCTTCCTGGGAGCCATTGACAATCGCCTTAGCCCACTCTCCGGCTGGGGGGGTAGCTCAGCACGAGGCTTTGGCTTAAACCTGCATAGGCTGATCCACCCAATATTAGCGGCAGAGCGCTCCAGTTCTAAAGATTGCCTCATGGTAAATGGAGTGATAGAACCGCAAGCAAGCAGCTCGACTCGGTCCACTGGTAGCATCTCCTTTTCAGGGTGACGCCAGTGCAGACGTCGCACGCGGCCACTCAGTGTTCCGGGACGGTAAACCCCTTGAATACTGCGAGAGCTCGTGCTTAGGCATCCAGGTGGCTCATTGGCATGTATTAGCTCGTATGTGGCTCTACGAAAGATCACTTTGCATGGAGCGACTCGGCTCCTGCTTCGCAGCGGCTACATTGCTATGAAAATTACTTCTGAATACCTATTATCTATTTGACTGTCTGCTGCTAGTGCAGCCAATTTGATTTGATCACCACTGGCGCTTAACTGCTTAAGGTGATGTGGACATTCAAGGTATCGATCTGCGAGATCGCGAGAGCGTTATCAGAGACTTGGTTACATCTGGCTGGGCTTTCAAAGTGCACCAATGATGCGTACAAATTCGCCCTGAAAGCCTAAATGTCTTCTACCTCTTTAAAACAAAATGGTTCAGACTCTACATGACACGGCGACACGCGGTGTGATTGGCAAATACAATAGTCGCAAGATCAAAAATGCTAGTAAGGCGCTTTTGGAAAGTGGAAGATTTAGATATTCCAAAACTACCAAATTAGCAAATCCAGATCTGTGCCTACATTACATGTCGTATTTAGCTTTTAAATCGAGGCCAGCCCCGGCCTATGAGCGTTGCGTCGATGACTCTAGTGGCTTACACTACACGTACGCAACAATTCGTGAACAGCTTTATATTGATTTAGCTTAGATCATGCATATTATATATTTGTCTATTTAAAATGCTTTTAATGTCACACTATAATTTTGTAATCTGCATATTAGCGTGGAATCTTAATGTTCTTAGCTGGAGGTTAGAACAGTGATATTTGTTTTGAAACGTTCTCTCACTCATCGGGATTGCAGAGACTAAAGTCATTACAACTTCCCTGTAATTCTAAAAGCAGACTAAGAAAGGGCCTAAAGAGCATAGCAAGCATTGTTCTGCTCGGAAATTTAAAATAAAACCGAAACAGGGAAAGGGTAGGTTGGGCACTAACTGAACTTCGAGTATCGCAGTTGGATCAGGGATTACTCCTGTCTTAGATAAGACGTAGTTGAGATTTATTTACGACGAGCTTATAACTCTTGCATTAATCGTTAAATACACCGCTCCAAGGCATGATAACCCAACAGTCCACTGGGCTTCTTGAGGGCACTTGGCACATATGAGCACCAGCCCGTAGCCCGTGTTACCAGCTCAGCTTTAGCATGGCAGCCGCGCATATCAAATTCCCTCACCATCTCCACTCTCTTTCACTAATTCCATTGGCATTGAATTTAACTTCACAGCCGGATAAATCCACACTTCATCTCTTACCGCAAGATTATATGCACGCAAGTAATCTGTAAATTTGGTCACAGATGCCACTCTATACCTCACCGATCGATCATATGTCATCCCGTACAGGAAAACATATCACCAGGTAGAATACAGCCAGAAGCAGGCGCGGCTCAATTAGCTAAGGCTCCTAAATAAGGCAAGGCGCCTGAACACACTACTCAGCAGAGGCAATAGTGTTCTTACTGCTTAGAGCCAGCTATTTGCTGCCAGGTCGGGGTAATGCTGCTCGGTAATGTGCTAGTCTGTTTTGCAGTGCTGCCACGAGATAGCGCCACAACATAGGTGGAAATGGGCCCAATGGCCCCAAGGGCTGTGCCAACCTCTAGCAAGCATACAAATGGTCTCTGGCGGTACTGATACCACCGTACACTTTAGCGGCAAATGACTAGCCCACATTATCCGTCAGTCGTGCGGTTGAGTCTGGACAACGATAGCTAGGCTCTGCCCGGTATGTAACGCGTCGCGGCCAGCATGCCACCCATTTAAAACAAACTCACACAAAGTCGCAGAGGTTAGATTAGCACAGGCCAGTTCAATTAATGTACGTATTTATGAGGGACATCTCGCAATGTCTGCAAGGCGTTAAGTGGTCTCATATCTCGCTTAATGGACATGACTGATTTAGCTTTCTTTACACACACATCTAATCGGACTGCTTCTATTGATCCAAATAGTACTAACAACAGGCGGAATCGCTAGTCCCTGCTACAAAAGTAGCTCATAACTAGCGATCCATTCTATCAGAAAAATGGCATTGTGATGGAAACTAATATTCAGCCAATCTAGTCTGGATGGATTGAGGTCGAGACCCTTTTCATGCTCGCCAATGGTAATGGTTTTTAATAATGTTAATAGCATACAATGCTGATTATTTATAGCACTTACCTAAAAAGGCGGGGCACAAGAATAATTGGGACTCCTATGGAATCGACGACTGCTAGCATGCACCTGCTCGCCTTAATTTAAATAGCTTATATCGCTATCATTAGCTAACAAAGCTCGCTAGTAATAGTCAGATACCTAGGTATTTGTTTTACAAACATGCAAAAATAAATACTTAAATTTTTGGGGCGTTACAGGCAAATTTTAGAATTTTTATAAACAAAGCCTTAACTTGGCATAAAGGGCTTAAGTTTAAATGTTGGGTAAATTACATTAGAATGGGCCTGCTGGTCTGGTGGTTAAGTGGTGTTTTATTATGGTGGATGTCTTGTGTTCGAATCCTTACGCAGGCAAGGGTATTATTTTTTTTGCTCAGATTTCGGGATAGAGTTGTGTAATAGGGGGATTCTGAGTAGTGGATGTGAAGTGGGAATTAGAGGAGAAATTTAAGGGATTTTGGGGGTTATCGGGATTTTAATTTAATTTTTTCCCATAACAAAATTTTGGCTCCCTTTTCCAAAAAAAATTGATGCCGTCTATTCTTCTCCCTCTCCTCTTGCCGAAATTCTCTGAGTTTTTCCATCTTTCTCTTCTTTTTCTTCTTCTTGATTTTCCCTAATCCATTTATTTTCCTTCGTTTTTGCACGCGGTTAGTGCTCGCTTAGTTTCGGGGGAGGCTCGGACTGGTGAATTCAGTGTTCTCGTCTTAACAATAGTTAAACGGAGGGTTATCGTTGGCGGCCTTGAAGTGCTCGGGGGTGATTAGGCATCAAAATGATACCAGGTGTGTACCCGAAAAGCAGAAAATGGGGTTCGGTGAAAAGACAAAATTGCTTGCTGTCGAGAAATAAGAGAAATAAGAGAAAATGATGCGAAAAATTGTAGAGAAAGGAAATAAGGGTGTTAGAAACTAGAAATCAACATTTTGCACTAAAACAGATTTTTAGACAAAGAACTTGAGTCTAACTTTGAAATATCATCAAAAATAGTTTAAATTGAGTTAGAGGTTGAATAAAATATGAAATTAAATTTTATTGAGTCTACTCTTTCATGAAAGAAACAGTGTAAGAAATGGAATTCTAAATCATGAGTTATAATAAATTTTGTGAGACAAGGGCAAAATGATTTTGGGTTCCTTATTCTGACTCTGGAAAATCATAAAAAATAATTAGGGGATTAAATTTTTATTTTTAAATCCTTAATGAGTTTATTTTCAGGAGAAACAAACGGAAACATCATCTAAATTCTGTACTAAGAGATAAATAATTTTTAGTAAGGAAAGGTCGAAGCTGTCAAACAGCAGAATAGGGATAACTTTAAAGATTTTACTGTACTTATTTGATAAACTATAAATTCTAAAAATTTTATAGTAGAAAGATATTTGAGTCTAGTTTCAAAAAAATCAAGCAGATCTTAATTTGGAATTCTGTAGCTCAAGATATAAATAATTTAGTGATAATGACTCAAGCAGACAGCTTTAAATGAACATATAAGTAAATAGTGAAAACATATATGGGTTTTGAGCTAGCATGTGTTACTTTAAAAATGGATCACACGACCAAGGCAAATTTGGGCCGAGTGGGACACACGAACGTGTGGGCCCACACAGGAAGATCACATGGGCATGTGGGCCCATTTTTACCGAAATGTTTTTAAGGTTGCACGGGTCGCCCAAGTCGACTGTGAACCTACTGTAAGGTCGGTAAGCGCTACTTAGACCCCTAAATATGTGAAATTTACTGAATGATATCTGTACTGGGCATGTTAATATCTGAACTGAATATTTGTACTAAAATTGCATAATAGCATGTCATCCATTGTGTGTTGCATTGCACTGGGTTAGTGGTTGTTATTCGGAGGAAGCATACTGAAAGGCTTTAAGCCTAATTTATTGGCAGTTCAGCTGCAAACTACTGTATTGTGCCGCATTCGGTATTACTTGGAGTGTAGGGATGGGTGGGTTGATTATATCCCCACATGGAGTGTAGGGTTGGACGGAGATGGTGTGTAGAGGCTGGTTGGGTAGGATTTTGCAACTGCATAACTATTACTGTTACTGATACTGTGATGGGCTAAGGCCCTACTTCATTTTTGACACTGTACTAAGATGGGCTAAGGCCCAAACTGTCACTGATACTGAAAAGGGCTTAGGCCCAAGACTGTTCAACTGTGCACTGTGAATAATAATTGTTTGTTTGTTTCTGCGGGATTACACACTGAGTTTAGGTGAACTCACCCTTTTTGTTTAATGTACACAGTAATCCCCAGACTTAGATGGATCAGTGCGACGGAAGACTCAGCGGTGACCACAATAATTTTTGGACTTCATGGTTTTCAATTTACGATTTATGATTTGATTATTATTGATTATTTGGGTTGTAATTTAAGGACCCTCTGGGACTTTGGTTTTAAATTTGGGTTTTTATTTATTTATTTTACTTTATGGATTTATACCTGCTGGTCGTAGGAAATTCGGTTTTCAAAAAGTTAAAGTAATTTCTAAATGCATGATCACCTAAACTGTTTTATTAAAGCTTCCGCAACGAGGGATGTTTCAAAACAAAGGTTTTAAATGAATAAAGAAGACTTCCTAAGTTCTAACAAAGGTTTACTAAAGATAATAACATGGAATGTTTTCATCGTAACAACGAGGTTTCAAAAATACTATCGTGTGACATTGCCAGATGCGGCCATAACGTCTAGGCCGGGTTTGGGGTGTTACATTATGTCATGGGTCTCTTCAGGAACCCCCGCCTCCACTATATGACCATCTTGAATGTTTTCTCATTTTCTTTTAAGAGGATATTTATCTTTGGAACCGATCTGTCTTCCACGCTTCAGGCATGGATTACTTTCTTTTGTATTAACAGTTTGTCCTATTAGGACATTAATTCGTATTGGAGCATTTTCAGCTAGTATGTGAGATTTAATGAATCTGGCAATTGATTTGTAAAATGAATCATCTATTGAACTTCTGGTTCACATTGCTTTCTACGAGGATCTTAGACATTGATAATTCATTTCAAGTACTTTATTAATCCAGCTTTTTATTCTCTCCCCCTAATGTTGGGAAAACTGACAACTCATGTCATAACTAAATATCGAATTAATAGCTCAAAAATATTATAAGGAGACTCATATAAATATAGATTATCAATCTCTTATGATCACTCATCTTTTTGCGTTGCGGTGGAGCAGTTGGAACATATACCGCACATCCAAAAATTGTAATATGGGAAACATTTGGCTCTTGACCAAAAAGAAATTGTAATGGGGAGTATTTATAATTTATTGGCTTCATGCGTACAACATGTAAATCAATACATTCTCATGCTGAAATAGAAAGTTTTGTTCTCATAAGTAATGATTTAGCTATTAGCTGGAGGCATTTGATAAACAATTAAGCTAAACCATTTTTTGTGTGAACATGAGCTACAGGATGTTCAACTTTTATCCCAATTGACATGTAATAATCATTGATAACTTGGGATGTAAACTCACCAACATTAGCAAGATGAATTATTTTAATTGCATAATCTAAAATTAATCATTTAAACAAGCAATCTCACAAGCGACAGGTTGCGAGTTGATAACGCATGTAATTATTTTGTAGATGCATCTACCAAAATCATATAATATCAAAACCATCCACATGGTGGATGAATGGGCCCATATTCATTTCAGAAATGCAAGATATTAAATCTCAACTTTAGCTAGTGAGTTTCTAATAACCAATTTTTATTAAGAACAAGCAACAAATGAGAATTCTTTAAATTAAACAATCTTCTAGTTCTTTAATGTATGTTCATATGAATTCTCAATTAATTTTTGCATCATATACGATCTAGGATGGTCTAACTGGTCACGCCAAGTAGTAAACGCATTTGTATAAGTAAACTTCTGGTTTACTTTAACATATGTTTTATGTAACACCCCAAACCCGGACAAGACACCACGTCCGAATCTGGTATGCTACGGGGAAAACGTCTTGGGAAAACTAGATTTTTCGTTTAAAAGTGGGGTGAAAACACCGTGTGCTTGAAAGCGATTTGAGTAGACTTGTTTGAAAAACTTTTGATGTATTTAAAACAGGAGATTTTTAAAACTTAGCGAGTAATTTGTAGTTGAAACGAGTTTAAACCATTTAAAACCTCATTAGTTACTTAATGATACTTAAAACACTTTTGAACTTAGGTGAATTACAAGTTAGAATTGGAAACCAGTTGAATTTGTTTGTCACAAAGACTTAATGTGATACCCGATGGTATAGTTAAGAACACGTCGCGTTATAATTTTGAAAACATTATCTTTCCAGGTTTTAGTAAAACTTATACCGGCTTATCTTGTTAAGGCATATTAAATCTAACTAAAACATCAACCAACTTAAAACATAACTTTAAAGGCCTTTTACAAACCAAATAAAAAAAACCCAAATAAAAGTAAATAACTAAAGTACCCAAAATATAGAGTCTGAGTAAAGACTTTATTCAGCATGGCATAAGCACCTCGAGTCCATCCCGGCTCCAAGTCCGCGTCTCACGAGTCACTGAAATGTCAAAGGAGAGGGTGAGTCGAGTGACTCAGTGTGTAAATCCCGCTCCCAAAGAATCAACATGCTAACACACATCATACATAGCAACATGATTAATGCAACCCGAACCTAACCATCCATATCGCCTCTTCTACCCCGTGTGGTACCAAACCCTTTGGTGGTGCTAAACCACCGGTGACATATAGTCACAATGTGCTACCAAAGCACCGGTGTCCCAAAGACACAATATCCGTCAATGTGCTACCAAAGCAATGGTGTCCCAAAGACCTTTGTTGTGCTACCAAAGCACTGGTGACCGGGTCACGAATCCAATGATGATGGGGCCAACCCATCGGTGTTACCAAAACACCAGCGCGATCGATCCCATATCTCAAGTGGGGCCAACCCACGGTGGTCAAACCACGGGGACAAGTCGCAATGAGGTGCCAAACCTCTCGGTGTCCCAAAGACACGATGTGCTACCAAAGCACCGTGACCGTAGTCACAAACGGTGATGGGGCCAACCCATCGTGTGTTACCAAAACATCGGCGTCAATCCCGTATAATCATCTGTGGGGCCAACCCATCGTGGTAATCGAGCCATGGGACGAGACGACGAGGTACCAAACCTCTGGAGGTGCCAAACCTCCGTGACCCAAAGTCACAAAGTGTGCTACCAAAGCACCGGTGCTCGTCAAAGACAAAATATCACTTCTCCCTCCTCTCGTATCACCCATCAACATGCCAAACTCATGTAATCATGAATGTCATGCTATCATGCATATTATACTATCATGCATATCATGCCAATATGTCTAATCTCATACCCCATGTCACATATCCATAACCATGATATCATACGGATCATCAATAACTCATAATAATAGCATCGACTTACCCGAGTCCCAACTCGTACCCATGAGGGTATCATATCATGCTACCATCTGCTTGTTTCATTAGTCATTGCACAAAAGGTTATTCACAATATTACTAAATATAAGTGTGTTAGTATACACACACGATAGCTACTCACAGTCTAAAGATCCCTACGAATCACTCGAGTCCCTTGACTATCGGCTCCTAGAATCGGCCAAAAGTAAACCATTAGGCAACCACAATATTCGGCCAACATAGGGGTTAGGCACTAAGGCCATTCGGCCATAACCAAATGAACCACAAGGGTTAGCGTTGAACCCTTACCTTGCTATTGGTTCGGTTTCCTACTAAACCCGAACCACGGTGGCCCTTCTTTGATCACCAATCGGCTACACCTTAAGAGAGAATGGTTAATCCTTTGTCACCTTGACTTAATCAGATTTAACCGAATAACTGCGAATGATATCTTACCATCACTTACCTAATCGGTTCACAAAGAGAGAAGGCTCCACCTGACTGCTTTCGATATCCAAGACCCTAACACAAGATGATAACCAAAGGTTAACACCCTTCCAAACTGACCATAATCGACCCTTAACCAAAACACAACCAAATAAAGAACCAAAAGAGGGAGATATGGCCATCGGCCTAGACTTACCACCACCAACGATTAAAGCCAAAGCTTCCAAAACACCACCGATATTCGGCCAAAGGAGACTACTAGGGGAAGAAGAGAATATTCGGCTATGCTGGAACAATAGCAAGAAGAAAATTGGCACAAGGTGTTTAACACTCTTGTTTTCGGTTTTGGATTAAAAGAGAAAGAAAGAACGTAGGTGAGAAGAAATGGAGATTACGGCACTAGGATTTGAGAAAATAGAAGAACGTTTGGGGCAAGTTGATATGGTTTCATTTAGCAAGAGAAGAGATGGAAAATGTTTTGGAGAGGTGGAGTTTCGGCTCAAGTGTTTTAAGAGAAGGAATGAAAAAAAAAAAAAAAAAAAATACGAGGAGAAAAGAAAATGAATAAGAGAACAATTGGTACTAATTTCGACTTAGCGGTGAAGAAGAAGAGAAAATGCAAGGGTGCATTCGGCTAGCAAGAAGGTTGAGAGAAAAGAAAATAAATTCGGCAAGTCCTAGGAATTTTGATCTTTCGGTTTCAAGAAGAATACACAAGGGAATTTACTTGGAAAACATTCAACTTTGGTACAACAAAAGAGACTTTCGGTTTAGGCAAAAAAAACGACCAAAAGTGCACAAATTTCCAATTGAAATTCGGCACAACTCCATCCCCCATACTCCACCGTCACTCTCCCACCAATCCCCCTAAAATTCGGCCAACTTTCCCCCATGCACTCTCATCCACACGTTCAAACAAGTTGAACAAGTCTTCCTCCACTATTTGCTCTCCACCCTCCATTTGAGTGTGAAGACCAAGTCAAAGGCAGAGTTTGAACTGCCTACAAACTCCTCCCTCCAGGCCGTCAAAATGAGTGCCAACCAGTGGCCACTCCGCAGCTCGAACACAAGGCCTCCACCGTGCTTTAGGCGTTACCCACTCCAAGCCTTAGTGGCGCCTACATTGCCACTCCACCAATTTGTTCCTTGTGCTAACAAACTCCCAAAATAAATTTAAAAGCCCAGCTTCCTCGACTCCTAATGCCTTAGCTCAAAAACCAAAATTTCCTAATTTTCTCGGGCATACACCTAAGCTTTAATTAAGCCCCTAAAACATAAAAATAGCAACACAAAGACACTACAAACATGCAATATCATGCGACCACAAAACAAATTTCTAACCGGGATATTACGGTTCTACCCCCTTAAAAATAATTTCGGCCTCGAAATTACTGGTCAAAAGAGTTGCGGGTATTCTTTGTCTCATCGTATCCTCGGGTTCCCACGTCGCTTCTTCTACGCCATGATTCCGCCAAAGTACCTTAACCAAAGGCACAGACTTCCTACGTAGAACCTTTACATCTCGATCAAGAATGCATGATGGTTCTTCTTCCATAGTCAAGTCCGGATTCACCTCGATCTCTTCCATCGCTACCACATGCGACGGATCTCAACGATACCTCGAAGCATCGAAACATGAAAAACGTCGTGAATCGACTAAGCTCTGCGGCAACTCAAGGCGATACGCCATGGTCCAACTCGTCTCAAAACCTTATACGCCCAATGAACCTCGGACTTAGCTTGCCTTTCTTCCCGAACCTCGTAACTTTCTTCCAAGGCGAGACCTTCAGAAAACTTTATCCCCTACAGCAAACTCTATATCTCTTCGTTTAAGATCGGCATAAGACTTCGCGGTCCAAGCTTCCTTTAATCGAGCTCGAATCACTTTGACCTTGTCCTCGGTCTCTCGCTACCAACTCGGGTCCCAACAATTGACGTTCACCCAACTCCGCCCAACACGTAGGTGAGCGACACTTCCTACCATATAACGCCTCATACGGTGCCATCTTGATGCTTGCTTGGTAGCTCGTTGTTGTAGGCAAACTCGCCAACCGGTAGAAACTCCTCCCAACTACCTCTCAAATCCAGGACACAACCCCTCGGCATGTCCTCTAAGATCCGAATAACCCTTTTCGATTGTCCGTCGATTTGCGGGTGAAAAGCCGTGCTAAAATCCAAACGAGTACCCAATGCTTGATGCAATGCCTTCGAAGAACCTTGAAGTAAATCGGGATCCCTATCCGAGATTATCAAAACCGCACCGTGCAACCTCACGATCTCTCAAACATACAACTTCGCTAGCTTCAAGTGAGTAGTCAACCCTCACCGGAATAAAGTGAGCGATTTAGTCGGACGATCCACCACTACCCAAATCGAATCCTTCTTGCTTGGCGTAAGCGGTAACCCACCGACAAAATCCATGGTTATCCTTTCCCACTTCCATCGAGGAATCTTTTACAGTGAAGCAAACCCGACGCAATCGATGTTCGGCCTTGACTGCGACAAGTCGGACATTTTCCAACAAACTCCGTCACCTCTTTCTTGAGACCAGGCCACCAAAAGCGCTCTCTAAGATCCTTATACATCTTGCTACCTCCGGGATGCATAGCATGAGGAGGCTGCTATGTGCGTCTGAAGAATCTTCTCGCCTCACTCAACATCTTTAGGCATACAAGCCTTACCTTGAAAACACAGAACCTCGTCACTAGACAAGTTTGTAACCATCCACACCACCATTACGCACTTGCAACCTTCGCGCACAGAACCTCATCCTCTAAGCTGTTTCTCTACGACCGCTCAACCCAAGTAGGCTTAACTTGCGGCTCTGCCAAAATACTCCCGTCGTCGTCATACAAGCTCAAATGGGCAAACAAAGCTCTTAAGTCCGAAACAACCTTACGGCCAACGCGCGTCGCCACCACGTTAGCCTTGCCCGAATGATACTCAATAGAACGATCGTAATCATTCAGCAACTCAACCCATCTACGCTGCCTCAAATTCAAATCCTTACGAGTCGATAAATACTTGGACTCTTATGATCCGTGTAGACTATCGATCTCTCTCCATATAAGTAGTGCCTCCAAATCTTTAAGGCGAAAACTACGGCCGCTAGCTCCAGATCGTGCGTCGGATAGTTGACCTCATGTGGCCTCAATTTGCCTAGAAGCGTAAGCCACAACCTTACCTTCTGCATCAAAGACACAACCTGGACCGTGTGTGATGCATCGCGATGATCGTATGTATTCCTTACGGCCTCGAGTTGAATCAAAACCGAGCCTCGGTCAAAACCTTCTTTAACTTATCGAAGCTTTCTGTTGTTTCTCGGTCTAAACAAGCGGAACCTCTTTCCTTAACAACTTAGTCATTGGCGTTTGCTATCAACGAGAAACCCTCAACAAATCTTACGTAGTATCCACCAAACCAGAGAAAACTACGAATCTCGACCAGCGACCTAGGTGGCTTCCAATCGAAGCGCCTCAATCTTGCGAGGATCTACTCGAATACCCTCTCACGACACTACATGACCCAAGAACGTCACTTCTCTAAGCGAACTCACACTTACTAAACTTAGCATAGAGTTGCTTTTCCTCAAAATCTGCAGCACCACCCTCAAATGCTTATCATGCTCTTCCTCCGACCTTGAGTATACTAAGATGTCGTCTATGAAAACCACGACGAACCGATCCAGATCTCTTTGAAACACCCTATTCATCATATCCATAACGCGCGCCGGTGCGTTAGTCAACCCGAATGGCATTACCAGAATTCGTAGTGCCCATACCGAGTCCGGCTTATTGTTTTATGGATATCGACCTCCTTAACCTTTAGGCGATGGTACCCGGATCTCAAGTCGATCTTCGAGAATACCGCGAAAGCCCTTCACCGGTGATCAAACAAATCATCTATCCGTGGCAAGCGGATACTTGTTTTTAATCGTCGACTTGTTCAATTGGCGGTAGTCTATACACATCCGCATCGTACCATCTTTCTTCTTAACAAAGAGTATGCGGCGCACTTACGGCGAAACACTCTACCGATAAAACCTCGATCCAATAACTCCACGGATCTCGAGCCTTAAGCTCCACCAATTCCTTTGGTGCCATCCTATACTGGAGCAATAGACACCGGCGCTGGCGTCCCTGTAACAGATCAATCCCGAACTCTACCTCTCGATCCGCGGCAAACCGGAAGTTCCTCGGGAAACACATCAGCAAATTCCCTAACAAGATGCAACCTTCTCTACCGCGGACTCTTTAGCCTCCAAGGCATACACATGAACCACATACGCCGCGCGGCCCTTCCCGACCATCTTCTCCGCTTTCGGAGAGCGGATACCACATTTGATAAGTAATCCCTCCTATTACCTATCATAGCCACCTCAACGCCATCAACCGTCTTAAGAACCATACGCTTAGCGCGCAATCCAACCTCGCCTGGTACTTAACTAGCCAATCCATCCGAGAATCGATCGAACTCCCAAACGGCAGTTCCATCAGATCAAGCAAAGAAACACTACCCCTTGGAGTTCTAGGGTACCTCTCTAAATAGCTTATCTACCACTACTGCAGAGTGACCTAGAGGACTAATCACGGTCATCCGCCTAGAAGATATCTCGAGTCTAAATCCATTGTCTCTACTATACTACCGGCAACATAAGAGTGCGTAGAACCCACATCGATTAAAGCGGTATAAGGAGTACCAAAAATCAAAAGCGTCACGGTTATGGACGTCCGGTGCGTCGCTCCTCCTCTCGGCGTCTCGCAAAGATACACCAATCCAGCCGCCTAGCCTCGGAACTACCGCACCTCGCGCGGTGCTCTACGGCCCGACCGGATCCATAACCACCTCTGCGCCATTACCACGGCCCTCTGCAGGTGGCGGTCCATTACCTCGAACGACACGGCCCCGACTCTCGGGTGAATCTGGCCATCCCACGCGGACAATCCCTAATGCGATGCTCCAGAGAACCACACTCGAAGCAACCTTTACCTCCAGTCCGGCAACCACCCCAATGAGATTTCCCTGCGACCGATTGCTCTGCGGCGGTCCACGCTTAGCAAAGACAACAAACCTAGCAGATCGATTCTCGCCCACTCGGTCTAGCCCTCTTCTGCGGATTGCGGGCGAACGAGAAGACCCAAAGCTCCTCTTAAGCCTACTCCCGTCCATGCTCTGTCTTACCGATTCTTTGACACCCTCGGCCACCTTAGCCTTCTCAACTAAGACAAAGAACTCGCGCTCCTGGCGAGGAGCAATCAGCGACCTCAACTCGTCTCGCATGAGACCATCCTCGAAACGAACACACCTCTCATGCTCGGTGGCTACAATGCCCACGGCATACCTACTCGGCCCGGGAACTCACCTGCGTACCAAGAATGCGGACTTACTCCCCGAACAAGCCTCGTAAATGCCTTTCATTGGGAGTCGATATAACTAGCCCCGATGTACTTCTTTTGATATGCGGCCGGAAATAATCCCATGTCAAATCCTCACGCCACACTGTCCCGGACCGTGAGCCACCACCGATATGACTCATCCGGAGAAGCGTCACGATACCCTTCGGCTTCTCTTCGCCGTCAAGTCGAGATCATCCATGATCCGCTCGGTTGCCTCTCCGGCCAATATTCAGCAGTGCTAGGAGCAACACCGAAACACCTCGGAAGAATTCGGCTCCGTTAGCCCGAGTCGCTCAGAACCGATTTCCTAACTCCCGCACCACCACTAGCCCCCGACTACCCTTTCCAACACTCGCAAGATCGCTCGTGACACCGCTGCTGTCGTCTCCGTCGATCTTGGAACTCACCACCTCCGGTGGTGGCGAACCAGTATCTCATTTTTCGAACCACGCCGGATCCTACGGGCTCGAAACTGTCATTCTACCCCTACCTCTACCACGAGTGTTACGACCACGTCCCGCCTCGAGTGCTCATGACTAATCTTCCTACGATCTCGATTAAAGAATTTTATGCATCGTATTTATTCCACTTGTTTAAAAAGCAAGTCTTATGAATATTTAAAGAGGATTTGTTCTCGCAAGTGTCTGAGAATCCTATCGGTTTCAATCTCTAAAGTAGCATACTATAGCTATTCATCAAATCATATCCAATCAAATCACAAGTAATAGTACGGTACTTACAGGCGGAACCAGTGCAGGAGACTCGGTGCCATGCCTTTCAAAACCATATATTTCAAAACAAACACTTAAGCAGACTTTTGAAATCATTTTGGGCCTCAGGCCCACAAATGAAACCTTTGAACTTGGCTCGATACCACAAATGTAACACCCCAAACCCGGACAAGACACCACGTCCGAATGCGGTATGCTACTGGGAAAAGCGTCTTGGGAAAACTAGATTTTTCGTTTAAAAGTGGGGTGAAAACACCGTGTGCTTGAAACAGATTTGAGTAGACTTGTTTGAAAAACTTTTGATGTATTTAAAACCCGGAGATTTTTAAAACTTAGCCAGAATTTGTAGTTGAAACGAGTTTAAACCATTTAAAACCTCATTAGTTACTTAATGATACTTAAAACACTTTTGAACTTAGGTGAATTACAAGTTAGAATTGGAAACCAGTTGAATTTGTTTGTCACAAAGACTTAATGTGATACCCGATGGTATAGTTAAGAACACGTCGCGTTATAATTTTGAAAACATTATCTTTCCAGGTTTTAGTAAAACTTATACCGGCTTATCTTGTTAAGGCATATTAAATCTAACTAAAACATCAACCAACTTAAAACATAACTTTAAAGGCCTTTTACAAACCAAATAAAAAAAACCCAAATAAAAGTAAATAACTAAAGTACCCAAAATATAGAGTCCGAGTAAAGACTTTATTCAAAGATGGCATAAGCACCTCGAGTCCATCCGGCTCCAAGTCCGCGTCACGAGTCACTGAAATGTCAAAGGAGAGGGTGAGTCGAGTGACTCGGTGTGTAAATCCCGCTCCCAAAGAATCAACATGCTAACACACATCATACATAGCAACATGATTAATGCAACCCGAACCTAACCATCCATATCGCCTCTTCTACCCCGTGTGGTACCAAAACCTTTGGTGGTGCCAAACCCTTTGGTGACATATAGTCACAATGTGCTACCAAAGCACTTTGGTGTCCCAAAGACACAATATCCGTCAATGTGCTACCAAAGCTTTGGTGTCCCAAAGACATTTGTTGTGCTACCAAAGCAATTGGTGACCGAAGTCACGAATCCAATGATGATGGGGCCAACCCATCGTGTGTTACCAAAACACTAGCGCAGACGATCCCATATCTCAAGTGGGGCCAACCCACGGTGGTCAAACCACGGGGACAAGTCGCAATGAGGTGCCAAACCTCCGGTGTCCCAAAGACACGATGTGCTACCAAAGCAGCGGTGACCGTAGTCACAAATCGGTGATGGGGCCAACCCATCGTGTGTTACCAAAACAACGGCGTCAATCCCGTATAATCATGCGTGGGGCCAACCCATCGTGGTCTTGAGCCAGCTGGGACGAGGACGAGGTACCAAACCTCTGGAGGTGCCAAACCTCCTGGTGACCCAAAGTCACAAAGTGTGCTACCAAAGCATTGGTGCTCGTCGGCCACAAAATATCACTTCTCCTCCTCTCGTATCACCCATCAACATGCCAAACTCATGTAATCATGAATGTCATGCTATCATGCATATTATACTATCATGCATATCATGCCAATATGTCTAATCTCATACCCCATGTCACATATCCATAACCATGATATCATACAGATCATCAATAACTCATAATAATAGCACTCGACTTACCCGAGTCCCAACTCGTACCCATGAGGGTATCATAATGACCACCTTTGTTTCATTAGTCATTGCACAAAAGTTATTCACAATATTACTAAATATAAGTGTGTTAGTATACACACACGATAGCTACTGAGTCTAAAGATCCCTACGAATCACTCTGAGTCCTTGACTATCGGCTCCTAGAATCGGCCAAAAGTAAACCATTAGGCAACCACAATATTCGGCCAACATAGGGTTAGGCACTAAGGCCATTCGGCCATAACCAAATGAACCACAAGGGTTAGCGTTGAACCCTTACCTTGCTATTGGTTGGGTTTCCTACCAAACTGAACCACAAGTGGCCCTTCTTTGATCACCAATCGGCTACACCTTAAGAGAGAATGGTTAATCCTTTGTCACCTTGACTTAATCGATTTAAGCGAATAAGCTGCGAATGATATCTTACCATCACTTACCTAATCGGTTCACAAAGAGAGAAGGCTCCACGACCGCTTTCGATATCCAAGACCCTAACACAAGATGATAACCAAAGGTTAACACCCTTCCAAACCCGACCATAATCGACCCTTAACCAAAACACAACCAAATAAAGAACCAAAAGAGGGAGATATGGCCATTTGGGCCTAGACTTACCACCACCAACGATTAAAGCCAAAGCTTCCAAAACACCACCGATATTCGGCCAAAGGAGACTACTAGGGGAAGAAGAGAATATTCGGCTATGTTGGAACAATAGCAAGAAGAAAATTGGCACAAGGTGTTTAACACTCTTGTTTTCGGTTTTGGATTAAAAGAGAAAGAAAGAACGTAGGTGAGAAGAAATGGAGATTACGGCACTAGGATTTGAGAAAATAGAAGAACGTTTGGGGCAAGTTGATATGGTTTCGGCTAGCAAGAGAAGAGATGGAAAATGTTTTGGAGAGGTGGAGTTTCGGCTCAAGTGTTTTAAGAGAAGGAATGAAAAAAAAAAAAAAAAAAAAATACGAGGAGAAAAGAAAATGAATAAGAGAACAATTGGTACTAATTTAGAAACTAGCGGTGAAGAAGAAGAGAAAAATGCAAGGGTGCATTCGGCTAGCAAGAAGGTTGAGAGAAAAGAAAATAAATTCGGCAAGTCCTAGGAATTTTGATCTTTCGGTTTCAAGAAGAATACACAAGGGAATTTACTTGGAAAACATTCAACTTTGGTACAACAAAAGAGACTTTCGGTTTAGGCAAAAAAAAACGACCAAAAGTGCACAAATTTCCAATTGAAATTCGGCACAACTCCATCCCCATACTCCACCGTCACTCTCCCACCAATCCCCTAAAATTCGCCAACTTTCCCCATGCACTCTCATCCACACGTTCAAACAAGTTGAACAAGTCTTCCTCCACTATTTGCTCTCCACCCTCCATTTGAGTGTGAAGACCAAGTCAAAGCGAGTTTGAAGCGCCTACAAACTCCTCCCTCCATGCCGTCAAAATGAGTGCCAAAAGTGGCCACTCCGCAGCTCGAACACAAGGCCTCCACCTTGCTTTAGGCGTTACCCACTCCAAGCCTTAGTGGCGCCTACATTGCCACTCCACCAATTTGTTCCTTGTGCTAACAAACTCCCAAAATAAATTTAAAAGCCCTGACTTCCTCGGCTCCTAATGCCTTAGCTCAAAAACCAAAATTTCCTAATTTTCTCAGGCATACACCTAAGCTTTAATTAAGCCCCTAAAACATAAAAATAGCAACACAGCACACTACAAACATGCAATATCATGCAGCCACAAAACAGCCCCCTAACCCGGGATATTACATTTTAATTGTACTAAATAATTTGATAATTTTATTATATTCCTTTTAATTTGTATCCACATATAAGTACAATTGTGACATTTACTACTAAAAATGTCTAAATCAATGTGAAGTCTATAATGCCACCAAGTCAATAAATATAATTTCCAACTAATTATATGTAGTATTTGCTTCAGGGAATATGTCAAACTCTTCAAATGCCCAAAAATCTATTAATAGCAAACTTTGAGAGTGGATCTTATTTTCCAGGTGTACAATAGGTACATAACCAATGACTTTTCTTACATAAGTTTTCTATCTTGCAAGTTCTCATCAGTAATATTTTACCACGTAATTTTAATTAAGAACTTATTCTGAATACTGTAGAGTTATACTCACAATTTAAAAAAAAACTTGCAACTTTAGGTGCATCCAACCATAATAATCTTTAGATAAAATTATCATATTCTATTGCTCATGAGTAGATCTTTCACAGTCAAATATTTTGCTTTCAACCCTTTAATAGGGATGATGACAAAAGAATATCACAAAGATTATAAAATAAATATAAATTAATAACTCAATCCCCTTTTTTATTCATATGAAATATAATATTTTCCTCATTCACAGTCTCAATATGAGATCTATTACAAATAACTTTTAAAAGTAATGCAT
Organism: Gossypium sturtianum; assembly: GCA_025698515.1. NCBI lineage: Eukaryota > Viridiplantae > Streptophyta > Magnoliopsida > Malvales > Malvaceae > Gossypium > Gossypium sturtianum. The sequence continues at coordinate 113,623,391 of CM046955.1, forward strand.
TAACCATCACAAATTTTATGCTTTTTAGATAGTGATATATTAGCTCTTCTGGAGCTTTCAACTAATATTTGTTCGTTCTTTTACACAGTGATAGTTATCTTGAGAACTCTAATTGTTCTCTTATTTATTACTATGTTCCCACTTTTAGTGGTCCATGAGTATATATTTTATTTTCTTTATGTTTACATTCACTTCGGGGAATGCAACAAATCTAGTAGGACAGACTTATAAACATCCCAATAGTTTCTTTATTTCATAATCACCATCACAAACATGCGTGAGATTTCAAATCAAAATCTATTTATTCATGTTGTCATGATTAGTCTCCAATTATAATAAACATGATATAATAAATAAAACATAGTAAAATACACCCAAAGATCTTTAACATCATTGTCATCACCTTCACTATTATCATAAGCACTATTGCAAATAGTAAAACAATTTTGTTTTCGTAATAACGTTTATAATCTAATTGTAAAAATCATTTAATAAGCAATCAAAATTTTCGTGTACGATGCTTGAAAATTATGCGATACACATTGTTCCAAATTTCAATATCACATATATATTGTAAAATCTTATGTTGCTCTAATAAAATATTTATAAATTCATTTTAAAAGATATCATACAATCATTCAATATTAGCAAGTTAATAAGACTAAATAGATCCTATTAAATTTTCTTTTAATCAACAATGGTAGGTTAATAACTTTCCAACATAATTAAAATTTCAAGAATATTTAATAACAAGAATTTAATAATCAAAACATCTAAATATTATGCATAATATAACTTAATTAAAAAAACTTCAAAAAGAATGATTTACCAAAAAATAATAATAGAGAAAACATACCATATTAATAGCAAACATATCTAATTAACAATTATGTCTTTTACATAAAAAAATTTAACCTAGAAAGACAAAAATCAAATACCATCAAAATGTGAAATTTATGTCAAATAAAAATTAATAGTAGTCATACCTTAATTAAAAAAAGAACATATGGTCGAAATATAAAAGTTTCTTACCAAATCTATACTTTACCAATGCTTGTACAATAAATCAAAGATCGGGAATAAGAACCATAATCCATTCTGAGATTGAATTTTTCAAAATCCCGAAGATGAAGTTGTAAGGGTGACAGTTTAAGGTGAAAAATAATTTGATTTGTGGGATGACTTCGAAAGATTTTGAAAAAATAGAGAATCATTGTGCTAATAACGTGTTATAAAATAAAGAGAGATGGAGAGAATAAAGAACAAAGAAAATATGAAAGCAATAGAGAATGTACTTTATTGATCAAAGGGATGATTTACAATACTTCATCAGAGTCTCTATTTATAGGCATAAGAAGTATAAAAGAAGTAGAGATCTAATTCTGATAACTATTCGAATTTAAAGTACATCAAAACTTTATCTTGATCATGATGGACATCCACTTAATAAGATATTCATAACACAAATGAATAGTTTATGTATAAAATTGAATAAAATCAAAGTTCATGTGTAGCTTTAAAGTTTATCCCTATTCTATTTTGTTTTTACATTTGGATTGAGTTGAATATTCCTATTATAGTGTAACTTCGGTTATTTAAAAAAAAATTAATGAAGATATTATTTAGTGTTATAAAATTATGAAATAAAACAACACTAAAAAGTAAACAATAGATCAAATCAATAGAGAGTTTTCTTGTATCTTGGATCGCCGATATGCCTCGTGGCGCAACAAAAAAATATTTCGGCGATCATCAACCATGGATCCATGTACAAGGAACGAATCTTGTTGAAACAAGGGTCGAAAATATACCGTTTCAAAACTGAATAAGCGACGAACAACATTGTTGATAGGATCCCCTTCGGAGATGTCGATTCCAAGCTGCAACAGTTGTAGAGGCCCATTTGTGCCCGGGCCCGTGTAAAACAAAGAAAAAACCAAAAAACAAAAAATAATAAAATGTCCATGAACAGTCCATACTATTACAATAGCCCGATACCCTTTACAGTGGCCCAATACTCAGCAACCCACACTTAAACCCGCGACCCAAACCTGACCCAATATCCCAAAACAGACCTGACCCAAACCTGACCCAATACCCCAAAACAGACCTGACCCAAACCTAACCCACTAACCCAAAACCTATGCGGCCCAGAAAGGGCCCAAAAACTAAACAAGTTTCAGACCTAGGGTTTCTGGGGAAACCCTAGGCGCCGCAGCACCCCAACCTTTGCGCCGCAACCTCGCACCCTCGATCGCGCCGCAATCCTCACAAATCGCCTCATCGCCGCCGTGTTCTCCTCGTTCACCTACAAAAAAGGGGAAAGACAGTAGCAAACACAGCAAACATGGCAATATTTTTATTTATTTCCTTTTTATTTCGAAGGCTATAAAAGCCCTAATCTGTAATACACAGGGAGAAATATAGGCAAATATACAGAGACATATTTTTTACACAGAATATACACAGTTCATGAAGCATCAAAGGTTTTTCTTTTTTTTCTTTTTTTTCTTTTCATTTTTCGAATACTGTTTATATATATATATATATTTACTCATATATAATATATATTTATTAAAATACCAAAGAAAGAAAAAAAAAACTAACCTTTTGAAGCTCCGACCACCGCGCGTGGTGGCCGACGACGGTGGCGACGGCGCCAGAGCCTCGCCGGAGGGCCTGCCGAAAATCGCCTAGAGGGGGAGAGGGGAGAGCACCTCTCTGTTTTTTTGTTTTTCTAAAATGAAGGGGAATGAATTTTTTTTTTAAGAAATTTTCAACTTATATACCCCCCTAAACGGCGTCGTTTAGGGCTGAATTTAATGGCCCAAAACGGCGCCATTTCGCTTAAGACCCGCGTGTTGACCCGACCCGCTCCAGGGATCCGCGTATTTTCTTGTGGAGTGGGTTATTTGCTGCTTTAGCCTTTTTATTTCTTTTAAATTCAGTTTTTATTTTTTTAATTCGGCCCTAAATGTTTGTTTATATTTCAATTTAGACCCTTGGGTCATTTATGGGCTGATAACAGAACGGCACCGTTTAGGAGATGGGGCATAATTGCCAAATAGGTCCCTAAATCTTTGGCGCGCGTTCCAATATCATCCTTTTTTGCATTTTAACCTTAATTTTTAATTTAATCCTTACTTTTTTTTTGTTTTATTCTTTTTATTTTCATTTTGCTCTTATTTTTTTAATTATTTTAATATAATGTATATATTAAATTATCATTATTTATTATTTATATTTCTTACTGTTATTCATATATTGTATTTTTTATTAGTTATTATATCATATTTTATTTTTGTATATCATATTGTTATATTATATTTTATATAGCATTTTAATTATTTTATCATATTAAAATATTATATTATTCTTATTATTTGTATAAATTTCATATATATATATATATTTTATATGTATTATCTTTATATATATTTAATTATTATTATATATTATTTGGTTTAATATAATTTATATATAATTTATTATATTATATTTTTTAATTTGTATATTGTATTATATATATTTTATTATATAATATTTAATAATTATTTTTATAATCATTTATGTATATTAAATTATTAAATTATGTATTTGTTATAAATTTTTCTTTTTATATACTTTTTTATTATTTATTCAAAACATTGTTTATATATATTAAATAATTTTAGAAATTGTCATATTCTTTTTATACTGAATATTCAATGCTTAAAATAATTCTTTATTTATTTATTCATGTTATATTATTCTGTATTATTTATTGTTAGTATAATATGCAGTTATGTGCAATTGCTATTAAATATATATATTGCCATATCTACTCCAAAACCATTTGTTTTATAAAACACATTTAATTACATTTATGCATTTTTTTCAAAGGCTTTTAAATACAGCGATATATGATATTTGGGGATTTCGAGAGAAATTATACGCTAACTTACTGGGTTTTAATTTTTCCTCGTAGAACTTAAAATATCAAGTATCCTCTTTTTTAAAACCTATAAATTTTAAATAAGAACTTATCTGCGAGAATTCAAAATTGTCGTGTCCTAACTCACTGGATATGACAATTTGTTACCTCGGGATAATAATTTCAGAAAACAAGGCAATGTTTCGTGTTTGGAAGTTTGAGAAATTGTGCCCTAACGTGCTGGGTTTCAGTTTTTCGTTCGTCCAAATAACTAAATATCCTTTTAATGAATTTTGTAAATCATGAGATGATTTTGGTCATGAAAGTTTAAAACATCATGTCCTAACGTGCTGGATGTGATGTTTGTATGCTTTCGGAACAAAGGAATCTCCAAATTGTTCAAATTTTTAAAGAAATCATGTTCCCAAATCTTTTTCAAATTTTCGACATAAGGACATTAATTAATCAATTAGGTACCAATTTTTGGGCGTTACGAGGGTGCTAACCCTTCCTCGTACGTAACCGACTCCCGAACCTATTTTTTGGTATTTTGTGGACAAAAAATCAATGTTTTGAAATAAAACGTCTTATAAGGTGATCCAATCCCACCTAAGTAAAAAGGGATTGGTGGCGACTCCCGTTTTCATTTTTAAGTCGATTCCCGTTTTTATAAACCTCTTTTTTTTTAAAAAAATGGTTTCGACAACAGTAACGTCTTGGCCTCTACATAATCCACCCAGTCAAAGAACGAACGACAACAACCTCTTGAACTTTTCAGAGAGTATTTTTAAAAATGGTTGCTAGACCTTTTGTTTTTTTTTCTTCTTGGTAACCCTAACACATTAAGGGATTATATTCCTTTTATTTTCTTTGATATCATATATCAAAATAAAAAGAAACGAGATTATTCCCTTATTATTAGATAAACAAATAGAAAGTCAAGAAAAAAAATTCTTTCCAAAAGAATATCACTTTCCATGCCCTTTTATATTTTGACCGAAATTATTATAACTATTTATATTAATAATTTCGGTAAACTATATACAATTAATATTTTATATGAATCAAATTCATATATTAATTTTAACTATGTTATTTATTTGTGTACAAAAAATTGTCTGTATAATGTGTTCAATATTTAATCATCAAATTAAATTAATTCAATAATTAATTTAATTCCTATGACAACTAAACATAATACCAAATGTATTTGGATTCTTTTCGCTTCAACTATAGGGTATGACCCTGTCTCTAGTAATGTTAGTAGTAATACTAGAACATTTCTAATATTACAAACAATGAGTGGCATCTAGCAATGCATCATTGCTACCCAAGTTACAAGAAGTCGTGATTCGACTTAACCTTTCTGTGACAATTTTTTCATGTATTATATCCTTTTATCCTTAATATCTAGATTGGACACAAGTCATGGAATAGTCACACTTGCATAGTCCAATCTCATATTTCTTGATATCCTGAGTAGACTATAATAGACAAATAAGTGTGATATCTCATATCAACTTATTCGAGCATGGCTATGCATTTCTACTCTCACTTCATCAAGAGGCCTAAGATATTGCTCCTATTATGTAGGAGGAACAAATCCTATCTTGATTATTATCTCCAACTACATAGATTATGGTATACCCAACATCAGTCTTTATAGTATAATTGTAAAACCTTATACCTAGTCTGGTTGCCAAGTCGGAATATCAAGATGGCACATCACCGTCTCGTGTCATACATAACATTTTAAAATCTCATTGTAGAAGAAATGTTTTCTATTTTAGTATTCATATAGGTGTTAAGTCAATCTTACTTTTTAGTTACCATTTTTGCTGTAATATACGTATATCAACCTAAATGTCATTAAAACCTCATGAACATAACATACTCAATCACATTCTTACCAATAGTTCATCATATATCGAATTCATTTCCTTTGAGTTTTTCGTACATACCTGTACCAACTCGTAACATAATCACATACTTTCTCGTCTTTGTCATACCCGTTGAACCACCTCGAACACTATCGGATACACAGAAATATTTTCACATATGTAGCCAATGCTACCACAAATCTCATAACACATATAAGCTCGCTCTCGAGCTATCCTCGGGCCTTCTCACACAAGCTGTCAGTCAAGACGTAGCTACGCGGTGCTGCTCACAGAAGCTGTCAGGTATCCGCAACATATGCCGATATACCCAGCCACCAGTAGGACATACATGACCAGCATCCGGGACACATAAATCACTTAATCACATGGGTTCCTAGTGACATGTCACTTGTATCCTAATCTATTCCTAATGTTCAACTGGGATTTCTCTCTTGCTGGAACTTCATCGAATATGCTCATAGAATCAATCATACATTTCATGCAATATCAAAACATTAAAGTACAAATATAACATTACATTCTTTACATACGAACTTACCTCGGTACAAAAAAATAGTAGAAATGGGACATAATCGTCAAACACCTTATTTTTCCCTCGATCTAGGTTCAAACCTCGTTTCTCTTGATCTATAATAGAAAATTTAACTCATTTATTATCCACATTTCTCAATTCAGTCCAAAAATTACATTATGGAAAAATTACATTTTTGTACCTAAACTTTGACATTTTTACATTTTGGCCCCTAGGCTTATAAAATGAAATCTATTCGATTTCTTCAAGACCCAAGCCTAGCCAAACCTCTTTCATGCTTATAACAGCCCACATTTTTCATTAAATCATATTTTTACTACCCATTTTACAACCTTTTACAAATAGGTCCTTTTTAGGTATTTTCATGAAAAATCACTTAGTAAAAGTTGTTTATCTAACATTAAACTTGCATAATCTATCATTAAACATGAAAACATATTCATGTCTAACATGGGTCAAACCCTAGACATCAACCATAACTCAAATTAATGGTAGAAATAGATAAATTGGATGATAACGACTTCAAAAATGTAAAGAGCATTAAAAACGGGGCTAGGATGTACTTACAATCAAGCTTGGAAGTTGGGAAAATGCTAGCTATGGTGACCTTCTAAATTTTGGCACTTGTAGAAGAAAATGGACAAGAAATTTGGCTTTATTTTCCCTTTTTATTCATTTATTTACCAAATGACCAAAATGCTCTTAATGCATAACTTTGAAATTTTATCTCACCATGTCCATTTTTGTCCACTAATATAACAAATGGGATAATTACCATCTAAGGACCTTAAATTTAAAATTTCATAGCAATTAGACACCTCTAGCACGTAGAACTCAACTTTTGTACTTTTTACAATTTAGTGCTTTTTACTAAATTAAGTGCCCAAACGTCAAAATTTTTGAGCAAAATTTTCACGAAATCATTTCATAAAATTGTAGACCATAAAAATATAATAAAAACAAATTTTACTGTGTTGGATTTGTGGTCCTGAAACCACTGTTTCGACTAGACCCAAAATCAGGCTATTATAACTCTCCCCCCTTAGGGATTTTCGTCCCCGAAAATCTTACCAAAAAATAGGTTTGGGTACTGTTTTCGCATAGCTTTCTCAGGTTCCCACGTAGCCTCTTCAATCCCATGTCATTGCAATAAAACTTTCACTAGGGCTATACTCTTATTTCTCAACTGTTTAACTTCCCGAGCCAAAATCTTGATCGGTTCTTAACCATAACTCATATCGGGTCGAATCTTGACCTCTATTGGAGAAATCACATGTGAAGGATCGAAACAATATCGTCTCAACATCGACACATGAAACACATTATGAATTCTTTCCAACTCTGTCGGTAAAGCTAACCGATATGCCACTGGCCCTATTCTTTCAATAACTTCATACGGCCTGATGAAACGTAGACTCAACTTGCCTTTACGGCCAAATCTCAGAATCTTCTTCCACGGAGATACTTTCAAAAATACTTTATCACCAATCTGAAATTTGATCTCTTTTATTTTCAAATTTGCGCACGACTTTTGTCGATCTGAAGCTGCTTTTAAGCAATCGTAGATTACCTTTACCTTTTCTTCGGTTTCCCTAACCAAGTCAACACCGTAAATCTGTTTCTCACTAAGCTCGGTCCAATACAAAGGTGTTTGGCACTTGCGGCCATACAATGCCTCATAAGGTGCCATCTTTATACTCGATTGAAAACTTTTGTTATAGGCAAATTCAACCAATGGTAGGTATTTTTCCCAATTACCCTCGAATTTTAGGACACAACACGGGAGCATATCTTCAAGAATCTGAATCACTCTCTTAGACTGACCATCAATTTGCGGATGAAAAGCAGTACTAAAGTTCAACTTTGTACCCAAAGCTTCTTGCAACTTTTTCCAAAAACGCGAAGTAAACCTCGGATCTCTATCCGAGATAATATGTAACAGCCTGATTTTAGGGCTAGTCAGAATAGTGGTTTCGAGACCACTAATCTGAGGCCGAAGAAATTATTTTTAATATTATTTTATGTGTTATAGCATAATTATATGAGTACATGAAAATTTTGGTGAATTAATTTTAGTGATTTCTTGCTTAATTTCAAAAAAGGACTAAATCCCATAAAGTGCGAAAGTTTTGTTCTACAAGCTAAAGGTGTTAAATAGCTATGGAACACTAAAGTAGAGGTCCTTATTGAGTAAATAGACCAATAAAATTATGGTGGCTGGACATGGAAATTTTAATTGGAGACAAAGTCATGAAATTAGGTGACTTGTTTAATAAAAAAATAAAACAAAAAAAGAGGAGGCTATCATCTTCTCTTCACCACCGAAAATATCAGCAAAAATAGGGGTTTTGGAAGATTGAAATTTCAGTCAAGCTTTTCTCTTGCAAGTAAGTGATTTTGGTGGTTGTTTTTGTTAATTTTTGTGTTTTTGGAACCCCTATAGCTTAATCTAGCTAATGAGGGGACTATTTTGCAAAATGGTTGAGATTTTAGGGTCTTGCCATGAGAGTATTTATATTGATTGCTGAAATTTTATGAAAGAAAATGAAACTTGGTTGTTTAATAAACAACTTTTGTGAAAGGGGTTTCATGAAAACACCTAAAAGGACCATTTTGTGAAGTTTATAAAACAGGTTGTAAATGTGTGAAATAATTAAAATTTTGAGTTTCTATAAGAGTAATAAAGGTTCGGCTAGGCTTGGTTAATGAATAAATTTGATGAAAATCGTTTTACTAGCCTAAGGGCAAAATAGTAATTTTGCCCAGGTATGAAATATGGATTGTCTTGATTAATGTAGTGATTAAATAAGTGAATTTGTCATTATAAATTAAGAAAAATGGAGCCCGGACTTAGACCGGGGGAAAACCAAGATATTGGACTAAATCGAACTAGTCGCTCATATTTTGTATACCGAGGTAATTTGTACGTAAATAATACAAATTTATTGTTGTTATGTATTGAATAATTAATATGGCATAAAGTGTATGATTATTATTGTGAATATGCATGATGAGAATTGATGTAGTAAAAACTCCCGATTGAACCTTAGGAATAAATTGGATATCCATGTCATGACATTTGGGGTGATATGCGTGCTAGTGTAAGACCATGTCTGGGACATGGAATCGGCCCCATTATAGGAGCCAGTGTAAGACCATGTCTGGGACATGGCATTGGCATTGATATGTGTGCTAGTGTAAGACCATGTCTGGGACATGGCATCGGCCTCGACATGTGAGCTAGTGTAAGACCATGTCTGGGACATGGCATCGGCATTTTACCCTCTTGTGTGAGGCTTATAGGATATCCATTAGTATTCCAAATGGTTCCACGGGTTATTTATAGCTTATGATAAAGATATGAAAGGATATGATCATGTTGTGAGTGGTACAGGTTCTTACTCGAAACTCATGAGATATGAGCTTAGTTATGATGCCTTAATGGTAAGGATGAAATTGAGTAAGTTCTATCTATGAGAATGATTTCGGAATGATCTTGAAAACTTTGGCTTGTACTTGTGATATGTAAATATGTAGTAAATCTACCATTGCTAAATCAAGAATGATATGCTTATACTATATGTTTAAAGATGCATAGTTGATGTTGTTACTTATCTAAATGCAACTTACTAAGCTTTATGCTTACTCCCTCTCTTTTTCATTTTCTTATAGTATCGCCATGCTAGCTCGAGGATCAAAGGACGTCGGAGGCTCGATCACACTATCAATCTGAACATTTGGTATAGTTAGATTTATCATTTTGAGTATGGCATGTATAGGGACTTGATCTTTTGTCAAGTGTCATATTGTTTTGGCCAAATGTGTTGGCTTGTCTTGAAGATTGATTCATTTTGTTTAAGGCCATGGATGATGGCTAATACTTCATATTGATATATGTAAATGATGATGTTTTTCATGAATGTGCAATTTGCATGGTGAAGTATGTGATAAGTTTTGTATGCGAATGGATTGTAGTGGTCTTGATGTGTGTATGTCTTGGTTGTGGCATATGTTGGTGCAAGTATGGATGGCAAAAGGGATTGGTAAATAGCCTTATTTTTGTCCACACGGGTAGGCACACGGGCGTGTGTCTAGGCCGTGTGTGACACACGGTCTGCCCTATGGGCGTGTAGTCTGGTCGTGTGTCCCCTGCACCTTAATTTGGTAAAACAGAATGCCCAGTAGTAACCACATGGGCTGAGGCACGGCCATGTGTCTCCATCGTATGGTAGACACGGCCATTGTACATGGGTATGTGCCCAGGCCATGTGAAGTCTGCACCTTAAATACAAAATTAAATTTGCCACACGGCCTAGCACACGGGCGTGTGCCTTGGCCGTGTGACCCTAAAATGTTGTTGACGTCAGAAACAGAATGTCAAGATTTTAACACACGGGCTAAGACACAGACGTGTCATAGCCGTGTGAGGGACACGGGCCAGGGACAAGGGTGTGTGGCAGGCCATGTGAAAACCCCTGTAGGTTCGAATTGAGAATTAAATCCACACGGGCGTGTCCCTATATGCATAAGCTGTGTGAGTTACACGATCCTTCAACATGGCCATGTTATTAGGTCACACGGGTGTGTGCCCCTGTTTTTAGTGACATTTTCCAAAGTTTTCTAGAGAACTCGGTTTGGTATCAAACCGTTTCTAAAAGTTTGTTTTGGGCCTCGTAGGCTCATATTAGAGATTTCAAGACAAAGTTTGAAAAGTTTTAAATTTGAACGAACTTTTATGACCCAGAAATGTATGTCAGTATGTGTTTAAGTTAGGTAGCACCTCGTACCCTGTTCTGCCGTCAACACGAGTAAGGGGTGTTACATTTAGTGGTATCAGAGCTATGGTTTAGTTGATTCTTGGACTAACCTAGCGTGTGTCCGAGTCTAGCTATACATGCCATATATGAATTATGATAGTGTGACGACCCCTGACAATTTAAAATGTGTTTTTATATAGTAAGTGGATCTCGACAGAGCAATGGTGGATGATGTTGAAAGTAATGTGCCGGCTCCCACAGAAGGGACCGTGCCAGTTAAAAGTGGGCCTGTGACACTCAGTCAGGGCGGAGAGGCTAGAGAAGCATTCCTCTATATGATGAATGTTTGGTATTCAGAGTTTGTTCGTGCAAACCCGAATGCTCCACCTCCTTCACCCCCTCCAATCCCTCAGCCTACCCCTACAGCTCCCCAAGCAGTGGATATGATTAGAAGGGAAAACCTCCAGTAGACAGAATTCGAAAGCAAGGGGCTGAGGAATTTAGAGCGAATATAGATGATGACCTAGAGAGGGCAGAGTTCTAGCTAGAAAATACCATTAGGGTATTCGATGAGTTGTCTTGCACACCTGAGGAGTGCATGAAGTGTGTTGTGTCACTCCTGTGAGACTCGGCCTACCAATGGTGGAACACCCTTGTGTCGATTGTACCAAGGGAAAGGATTACATGAGAGTTTTTCCAAGAAGAATTTTGAAAGAAGTATATTAGTCAGAGGTTTATAGACCAGAAGAGGAAGGAATTTCTAGAATTGAAGCAAGGCCGAATGACACTAACGGAGTATGAGCGTGAGTTCGTGAGGCTCAGCAAATATGCTAGGGAGTGCGTATCTACTGAAGCCATCATGTTTAAGATATTTGAGAACGGACTGAATAAAGACATTCGACTTTTAGTTGGCATTCTAGAGTTAAAGGAATTTGTGGTGCTCATTGAAAGAGCTTGCAAGGCCGAAGAATTGGCCAAAGAGAAAAGAAAAGCTAAAATCGAGTCTTGTGACTCGAAGAAAAGAAAGATGGGGAAATCATTTCAGTTCTCCCCCAAGAAATTGAAAGAGTTCACTACTAGATCAAATGCTTCAGCGAGATTCATGAGTAGAAATAAGAATAAGCAGTACACGCCGTCTAAAGCTCAAACCACTTCTATTGCGAGTGTTGGTAGTGCTCGACCAAATAAATCAGTGTTCGCAGTGTGGTAGATGACATTTCGGTGAGTGTCAAGGAAATGATTGAGGCTGTTTCAAGTGCGGTTCACTAGACCACTTCATTTGAAACTGCCCTGATATGGATGAGAAAGACAGAAAGCAAGATGTGCTAGCGAGTAATGCTCCTTCTAGAGGTAGACCACAGAAGAACCCGGGAAGTGAGGCTAGCAGTAGAGGTGTGCCTAGAGATTCTGCCTTGAGGTCCGAGGGCTGAGCGCCTGCAAGGACTTATGCCATTCGCGCTCGTGAAGAGGCATCGTCACCGGATGTGTTTACGGGTACTTTTTCTCTTCACGATATTTCTATTGTTGCTTTGATTGATCCGGGGTCTACCCATTCATATGCTTGTGTTAAACTAGTGTCTGGCATGAATATGCCTGTTGAGTCTACAGAATTTGTGATAAAAGAGTCAAACCCGTTAGGCAAGCATGTGATAGTTGACAAATTGTGTAGAGACTGTCCTTTTATGATTAGAGGTCATTGTTTTCTGGGTAACCTCATGCTACTACCGTTTGATGAATTTGACTTAATTCTTGGCATGGATTGGTTGACTGTTCATAACTTGCTAGTAAACTGTGGTAATAAGTTTATTGAATTGAAATGTGAAAATGGGGATATCCTTCGAGTTGAATCAGGTGAATCGGATAGCTTGCCTATACTGATTTCCTCTATGACTGCTGAGAAATACATGAGAAAAGGGTATGATTCCTATCTTGCATTTGTGTTGAATACCTAAGAGTCGGAAGTAAAGATTGAGTCAATTCTCGTGGTATGTGAGTACCCGGATGTGTTTCCGGAAGAGTTGCCCGGATTGCCTCCAACTAGGGAAGTCGAGTTTGGTATTGAGTTGGTCCCTGGTATGGTACCTATTTTGGTTACCCCGTATAGGATGGCACCGTTGGAGTTAAAAGAGTTGAAGGTTCAGCTACAAGAGTTAACGGATAAGGGTTTTACGAGACCGAGCTATTCTCTATGGGGTGCTCCGATACTTTTTGTGAAAAAAAAAGGGGTCAATGAGGTTGTGTATAGACTACAGACAACTCAACAAGGTGACTGTGAAGAACAAGTATTTTTTGCCAAGGATCAATGATCTGTTTGACAAATTGAAAGGAGCCACAGTGTTTTCTAAGATAGACCTAAGGTCCGGTTATTATCAACTGAGAGTTAAGGAATAAGATGTACCGAAAACTGTATTTCGGACGAGGTATGGCTATTATGAGTTCCTCGTAATGCCCTTTGGCTTAACGAATGCTCCTGCAGTATTTATGGATTTAATGAACCGTATTTTTTTACTATACTTGGATAAGTTTGTAGTTGTTTTTATTGATGACATATTAATTTATTCTCGTGATGAAAGTGAGCATGCAGAGCATTTGAGAACTGTCTTACAATCTTTAAGAGATAAGCAGTTGTATGCTAAGTTTAGCAAAAGTGAATTTTGGCTTCGAGAAGTCGGATTCTTAGGACACATCGTGCTGGGTGATGGAATTAGAGTTGACCCGAGCAAGATATCGGCTATCATTGATTGGAAACTGCCGAGGAATGTATCAGAGATTAGAAGCTTTTTGGGCTTAGTCGGATACTACAGACGGTTTGTTAGAGGATCCTCAATGATTGCTACACCGATGATGAGGTTGCTACAGAAAGATGTCAAGTTCGAATGGACAGAGAAGTGCCAATAGAGTTTTGAGAAACTAAAGGAGTTGTTGACTGAAGCTCTAATTTTAGTGCAACCAGAACCAGGAAAAGAATTCGTAGTGTATAGCGACGCATCCTTGAATGGATTGGGATGCGTGCTCATGCAAGAAGGCAAGGTAATAGCATATGCCTCAAGACAACTGAAGCCACATGAGAAGAACTATCTGACTCACGACTTAGAGTTAGCCGCCACAGTGTTCACACTGAAGATTTGGAGACACCATTTGTATGGCGAGAAATGTCGGGTATTCACTGACCATAAAAGTCTAAAGTATTTGATGACTCAAAAGGAGTTAAACCTACGGCAGCGAAGATGGTTAGAGCTCATAAAAGATTACGAACCGGTGATCGACTATCACCTGGGGAAGGCGAACGTGGTCGCCAATGCTTTGAGTAGGAAGTCATTGTTTGCCTTGAGGGCTATGAACACTCAGTTGTTAGTAACTGACGATGGTTCGATTTTAGCCGAGTTGAGAGCAAAACCAATGTTTTTGCAAGAGATCTGCGAAGCTCAGAAAGGTGATAAAGAATTGCAAGCTAAGATAACTCAGTGCGAGACGGGTATAGAATCGGACTTTCGGATTGGTTCAGATGGCTGTCTAATGTTTTGAGACAGAATTTATGTACCCAAAGACGATGAGCTTATTCGACAAATTTTGCATGAGGCACATAGCAGTTGAATGTCTATCCATCCGGGTAGTGTGAAAATGTATAATGACTTGAAGAAAATGTATTGGTGGTCGGGAATGAAGAGAGATGTTTCAGAGTTTGTCACTAAGTGCCTAATTTGTCAGCAAGTGAAAGCCGAACACCAAGTACCTTCGGGTTTACTCCAGCCTGTGATGGTTCCCGAATGGAAATAGGACCGTATTACCATGGATTTTGTGTCTGGATTGCCATTGACGCCAAGGAAGAAAGATGCTGTATGGGTTGTGGTTGATAGGCTAACAAAGTCGGCTCATTTTATACCGGTGCGTACCGATTATCCACTTAAAAAATTGGCTGATTTGTATATTTCTAAAATTGTGACGGGGTACCTTTATCGATCATTTTGGATAGAGATCCGAGGTTTACATCACGATTTTGGAAAAAAGTTGGAAGAAGCGTTGGGGACGAAGCTAAATTTTAGTACTGCTTTCCACCCGCAAACCGACGGTCAGTCAGAAAGAATAATTCAGGTTCTTGAAGATATGTTGTGGTGTTGTGTTCTTGAGTTTCAAGGCAGTTGGGAAAGGTACTTACCATTGGTAGAGTTTGCCTACAACAATAGTTATCAGTCGAGTTTGAAAATGGCGCCTTATGAGGCTTTGTATGGGCGTAAGTGTCGAGCGCCCTTGTATTGGACCGAACTCAAGGAAAATCAGATACACGGGGTTGACTTAGTTAGAGAAACCGAAGAGAAAGTAAAAGTGATTTGTGGTTGTTTGAAGGCCGCTTCGGATAGACAGAAATCCTATGCGGACTTGAAATGAAAAGAGATTGAGTTTCAAGTCGGTGATAAGGTGTTTTTAAAAGTATCCTCATGGAAGAAAGTCCTCAGATTCGGTAGGAAAGGCAAATTAAGTCCATGGTTTATTGGACCTTATGAGGTGATTGAGAGAATTGGACCGGTAGCTTATTGACTAGCCTTGCCATCTGAGTTAGAGAAGATCCACAATGTTTTCCATGTGTCGATGTTATGCTGTTACCGTTCTAACCCTTCGCATGTTCTTTCACCAATAGAGGTTGAGATTCGATCAGACATGACTTATGGCGAAGAGCCAGTTAAGATCTTGGCCTGAGAGGTCAAGCAATTGAGAAATAAAAGTATAGCACTAGGGAAAGTACTATGGCATAGACATGGGGTTGAAGAGGCCATATGGGAGCCCAAAAGGACAATGAGAAACCAATACCCAAACCTTTTTAACGGTAATATTTTCGGGGATGAAAATCCCTAAGGGGAGAGAATTGTAATACCTTGATTTTGGGGCTAATCAGAATAGTGGTTTAGGAACCACTAATTCGAGGCCAGAGAAAGTATTTTTAATATTATTTTATGTGTTATAGCATAATTATATGAGTACATGAAAATTTTGGTGAATTAATTTTAGTGATTTCTTGCTTAATTTCAAAAAAAGACTAAATCGCATAAAGTGTGAAAGTTTTGTTCTACAAGCTAAAGGTGTTAAATAGCTATGGAACACTAAAGTAGAGGTCCTTATTGAGTAAATAGACCAATAAAATTATGGTGGCTGGACATGGAAATTTTAATTGGAGACAAAGTCATGAAATTAGGTGACATTAGGTGACTTGTCTAATAAAAAAATAAAACAAAGGGAAAGGAGGCTATCATCTTCTCTTCACCACTGAAAATATCAGCAAAAATAAGGGTTTTGGAAGCTTGAAATTTCAGCCAAGCTTTTCTCTTGCAAGTAAGTGATTTTGGTGGTTGTTTTTGTTAATTTTTGTGTTTTTGGAACCCCTATAGCTTAATCTAGCTAATGAGGGGACTATTTTGCAAAATGGTTGAGAGTCTAGGGTCTTTCCATGAGATTATTTATATTGATTGCTGAAATTTTATGAAATAAAATGAAACTTGGTTGTTTAATAAACAACTTTTGTGAAAGGGGTTTTCATGAAAACACCTAAAAGGACCATTTTGTGAAGTTTATAAAATAGGTTGTAAATGTGTGAAATAATTGAAAATTTTGAGTTGATATAAGAGTAATAAAGGTTCGGCTAGGCTTGGTTAATGAAGAAATTTGATGAAAATCGTTTTACGAGTCTAGGGGCAAATTTGTAATTATGTGAAAGTCTAGGGGCAAAATAGTAATTTTTTCCAAATTTGAAATACGAATTTTCTTGATTAATGTAGTGATTAAATAAGTAAAGTTGTCATTATAGACCAAGAAAAACGGAGTCCGGACTTAGACCAGGGGAAAACCAAGCTATTGGACTAAATCGAACTACTCGCCTATATTTTGTATACCGAGGTAAGTTGTACGTAAATAATACAACTTTATTGTTATTATGTATTGAATAATTAATATGGCATAAAGTGTATGATTATTTTTATGAATATGCATGATGAGAATTGATGTAGTAAAAACTCCCGGTTGAACCTTAGGAATAGATTGGATATCCATGTCATGACATTTGGGGTGATATGTGTGCTAGTGTAAGACCATGTCTGGGACATGGCATCGGCCTCGACATGTGAGCTAGTGTAAGACCATGTCTGGGACATGGCATCGGCATTTTACCCTCTTGTGTGAGGATTATAGGATATCCTTTAGTATTCCAAATGGTTCCACGGGTTATTTAAAGCTTATGATAAAGATATGAAAGGATATGATCATGTTGTGAGTGGTACAGGTTCTTACTTGAAATTCATGAGATATGATCTTAGTTATGATGCCTTAATGTTAAGGATGAAATTGAGTAAGTTCTATCTATGATAATGATTTCGGAATGATCTTGAAAACTTTGGCTTGTACTTGTGATGTGTAAATATGTAGTAAATCTACCATTGCTAAATCAAGAATGATGTGCTTATACTATGTGTTTAAAGATGCATGGTTGATGTTGTTATTTATCTACATGAAACTTACTAAGCTTTATGCTTACTCCCTCTCTTTTCCATTTCTTATAGTATCGCCAAGCTAGCTCGAGGATCAAAGGACGTCAGAGGCTCGATCACACTATCAATCTGAACATCTAGTATAGTTAGATTTATCATTTTGAGTATGGCACGTATAGGGACTTGGTCTTTTGTCAAGTGTCATATTGTTTTGGCCAAATGTGTTGGATTGTCTTGAGGATTGATTCATTTTGTATAAGGCCATGGATGATGGCTAATACTTGATATTGATATATGTAAATGATGATGTTTTTCATGAATGTGCAATTTGTATGGTGAAGTATGTGATAAGTTTTGCATGTGAATGGAGTGTAGTGGTCTTGATGTGTGTATGTCTTGATTGTAGCTTATGTTGGTGCAAGTATAGGTGGCAAAAGGGCTTGGTAAATAGCCTTGTTTTTGCGCACACGGGTAGGCACACGGGCATGTGTCTAGGCCGTGTGTGACACACGGTTTGCCCCGTGGGCTTGTAGTCTGGCTGTGTGTCTCCTGCACCTTAATTTGGTAAAACAAAATGCCCACTAGTAACTACACGGGCTGAGGCACGGCCGTGTGTCTCAACCGTGTGGAAGACACGGCCATTGTACATGGGCATGTGCCCAGGCCATGTGAAGTCTGCACCTTAAATGCGAAATTAAATTCGCCACACGGCCTAGCACACGGGCGTGTGCCTTGGCCGTGTGACCCTAAAATGTTGCTAACTTTAGAAACAGAATGTCAAGGTTTTAACACACGGGCTAAGACACAGACGTGTCATAGCCGTGTGGGGGACACGGGCCATGGACACGGGCATGTGCCAGGCCATGTGAAAACCCCTGTAGGTTCGAATTGAGAATTAAATCCACACAGTCAATGAACACGAGTGTGTCCCTATATGCATAAGCCGTGTGAGTTACACGATCCTTCAACATGGCCATGTTATTAGGTCACACTGGCGTGTACTCCTGTTTTTAGTGACATTTTCCAAAGTTTTCTAAAGAACTCGGTTTGGTCCCAAACCGTTTCTAAAAGTGTGTTTTGGGCCTCGTAGGCTCATATTAGATATTTTAGGACAAAGTTTGAAAAGTTTTAAATTTGAACGAACTTTTATGACCCGGAAGTGTATGTTAGTATGTGTTTAAGTTAGGTAACACCTCGTACCCTGTTCCGGCATCAACACGGGTAAGGGGTGTTACATAATAGAAATAGGCACCCCGTGCAATCTCACGATCTCAGCAATGTACAATTTAGCTAGCTTATCAAGTGAATAATTAGTACGTACCGGTATAAAATGAGCCGATTTTGTCAATCTATCAATAACAACCCAGACGGCATCTTTCTTTTTCGGAGTCAAAGGTAAACCCATTACGAAATCCATCATAATCCTATCCCATTTCCACTCGGGCACCATCACTACTTGAAGTAAACCCAAAGGTACTTGGTGTTCAGCCTTCACTTGTTGACAAACTAAACATCTCGAAACAAACTCTGAAATATCCCGTTTCATACCTGACCACCAATATAATTTCTTCAAATCATTATACTTTGTTGTACTACCCGGATGCATAGATAAACAACCATTATGCACCTCATGAACAATTTTTTGAATAATTTCATCATTTTTCGGTACAAAAAATCTACCTCGGAACATCAAACAATCATCGGATCCGATATGAAAATCTGAATCACTACTCGATTCACAATTAACTCTTTTGGTTTACAAATCACAGTCACATTTCTGAGCTTCGCAAATTTGTTGAAGGAATAACGGTCTAGCTCTCAACTCGGCTAGGATCAAACCATTATCGAAAAAAGTCAATCGTGTATTCATCACTCTCAAAGCAAACAAAGTTTTTCAACTTAACGCATCTGCGACTACATTTGCCTTACTCAGGTGATAGTCAATCACTAGCTCATAATCCTTCAATAACTCGAGCCATCTCCGTTGCCGCAAGTTTAAATCTTTCTGAGTCATCAAGTATTTTAAACTCTTATGATCAGAAAAGACATGACACTTCTCACCGTATAAATGGTGTCTCCAAATTTTCAAAGCAAACACAATGGCGGCTAATTCCAAATCGTGCGTCGGATAATTCTTCTTGTGCGGTTTTAACTGTCTCCAGGCATAAGCTATCACTTTGCCCTCTTGCATCAACACACATCCTAATCCATTCAGTGACGCGTCACTATAAATTACGAACTCTTTTCCCAGTTCAGGTTGTACTAAAACCGGCGCCAAATGCCTTCAACTTCTCAAAACTTTGCTGACATTTTTCGGTCCATTCAAATTTCACATCTTTTTGCAACAACTTTTGCATAGGAGTAACAATCATCGAAAATCCTTTAACAAATCGTCGGTAATATCCGGCTAAGCCCAAAAAGCTTTTGACCTCAGATACATTCTTCGGCGATTTCCAATCAACAATTGCCGATATCTTTCTCGGATTAACCCGAATACCGTCTCCAGAGACAATATGTCCCGAAAATCTGACTTCTCGGAGCCAAAACTCACTTTTTCTGAACTTAGCAAACAACTTCTTATCTCTCAAAATCTTTATAGTCACCTTGTTGAGCTGTCGATAATCGATACAAAGTCTCATAGATCCGTCTTTATTCTTTACAAATAACACTGGAGCACCCCAGGGAGAAAAACTCGATCTCGCAAAACCTTTATCTGTCAACTCTTACAACTGAGTTTTCAATTCTTTCAATTCAATCAGAGCCATCCTATATGGAACGATCGATATTGGTGAAGTCCTTGGTACTAAATCAATACCAAACTCAACCTTTCTGATCAGAGGTAACCCATGTCACTCCTTCGAGAACACATCCGGATATTCACAAACTATCGGCACTGATTCAATTTTCAACTCAGACACTTTTGTATTCAACACATAAGCAAGATAAGCTTCACAACCTTTCCTTACACACCTCTGGCAGACATGGAAAAATCACAATAGGTAACTCACTCGACTCATCTGAATCAATCCGAAGAATTTCACCAATTTCACATTTTAGTTTAATAATCTTTCTTTTATAGTTTACTACAGCATCATGCAGTGTCAACCAATCCATACCCAAAATAAAATTGAATTCATCAAACGGAAACAACATTAAATCAGCCAGAAAATAGTGACCTCGAATCATCAAGGGACAATTCTTGCAAACTCTATCAACTAATACATGTTTGCCTAAGGGGTTTGACACTCTAACCACAAACTCAGTAAACTCAACTAGCAAGCTCTTACTAGCTACTAATTTCACACAAACATAAGAATGAGTCGATCCAGGATCGATCAATGCAATTATATTAGTATTATAGAGAGAAAAAGTACCAGTGATAACATCAACAAATGTCGTTTCTTCTCGAGCACGGATGGCATAGGCTCTAGCAGGTGCTTGAGCTTCAGATCTCACAGCTGTATCTTTCATCATACCTTTACTACTAGCTCTATTTTCGGTATTTCTCAGTGGCCTACCCCTATTAGTAGTATTACTCGGCGTCGCAGTCTGAAATTTTTCTTTCTCAGCCATTTTAGGACAATCTCGGATAAAATGCTCTTGAGAACCACACTTAAAGCAAGCCCAGTCATTAATTCTACACTCGCCAGGATGTCTTCTTCCACAATGTTGACATTCGGGTCTATTAGACTTTACATTACCCACACTTGCCATTGAAGTAGCTTGGGATTTAAAACTCGAGTGTTGCTTCCCACGATCTCTATGTGAATACTCCGCTGAAACGTTTGAACGGGAATACATTTCTTTAGATTTCTTTGACTGGGATGGAAATGACTTACTCATCGGTCTTTTCCTCGAATCTCTAGCTCCAAGATTAGCTTTCTTCTTCTCTTTATTCAGCTCTTCGGCCTTACAAGCCCGTTCAACCAATACCACAAATTCTTTCATCTCTAAGATCCCAACTAACACACGAATATCCTCATTCAATCCATCCTCAAATCTCTTGCACATAATAGCCTCGGTGGAAACGCACTCTCGAGCATATTTACTAAGTCTGACAAATTCTCGCTCATACTCTATCACTGTCATGTGACCCTGTTTTAGCTCAAGAAATTCCTTATGTTTCTGATCGATGAACCGCTGACTAGTATATTTCTTTCGGAACTCCTCTTGAAAGAATTCCCATGTAACCCTCTCTCTTGGTACCACCGATACCAGTGTATTCCACCAGTGATATGAAGAATTTCTCAGAAGTGAGATGGCACACTTTAAACACTCATCTGGTGTGCAGGACAACTCATCAAATACCCTGATGGAGTTTTCGAGCCAAAACTCGGCTCTCTCAGGACCATCATCCACTTTAGCTCTGAAATCTTCAGCCCCGTGCTTTCGGATCTTATCAACTGGGGGCTTGTTCATTCTTACAAATTCCATACCTTGTGGAGCTACGGGAACCGGTCGAGGAATAGGTGGGGTGAAAGAGGTTGGGCATTCAAATTTGTTCGAATAAATTTCGTATACCACTAATTCGTCATGTGGAGAAAGGCTTCCCTACCCCTTCTCCCTTACTAATTGTGGGAGGTCTAGTATCAGACGGCGCTGCCCCTTGAGCGGGAGCCGACGCATTACTTTCAACTTCATCAGCTTCAGCTCGATTGGGATCCATTTACTATATGAAAACACATTTTAAAATTGTCAGGAGTCATCACACTATCACAGTTCATTTATGGCTTGTATAGCTAGACTTTCACACACGCTACGTTAGTCTGAGAATCAACTAAACCGTAGCTCTAATACCACTAAATGTAACATACGTATATCAACCTAAATGTCATTAAAACCTCATGAACATAACATACTCAATCACATTCTTACCAATAGTTCATCATATACCGAATTCATTTCCTTTGAGTTTTTCGTACATACCTGTACCAACTCGTAACATAATCACATACTTTCTCGTCTTTGTCATACCCGTTGAACCACTTGGAACACTATCAGATACACGCAAATCTTTGCACATAAGTTCCACATATGTAGCCAATGCTACCACAAATCTCATAACACATAAGCTCGCTCTCGAGCTATCCGCGGGCCTGCTCACACAAGCTGTCAGTCAAGACGTTGCTATGCGGTGCTGCTCACACAAGCTGTTAGGTATCCACAACATATGCCGGTATACCCAGCCACTGGTAGGACATACAGGACCAGCACCCGGAACATATAAATCACTTAATCACATGGGTTCCTAGTGACATGTCACTTGTCTCATAATCTATTCCTAAGGTTCAACTGGGATTTCTCTCTTGCCCGAACTTCATCGAATATGCTTATAGAATCAATCATACATTTCATGCAATATCAAAACATTAAAATACAAATATAACATTGCATTATTTACATACGAACTTACCTCGGTAAAAAAAAAGTAGAAATGGGACCTAATCGTCAAACACCTTGTTTTTTCCTCGATCTAGGTCTGAACCTCATTTCTTTGATCTATAATAGCAAATTTAACTCATTTATTATCAACATTTCTCAATTCAGTCCAAAAATTACATTATGGAAAATTTACATTTTTGCCCCTAAACTTTGACATTTTTACGTTTTGGCCCCAAGGCTCGTAAAATGAAATCTATTCGATTTCTTCAAGACCCAAGCCTAGATGGACCTCTTTCATGCTTATAACATCCCACATTTTTCATTAAATTAGATTTTTACTACCTATTTTACAACTTTTTACAAATAGGTCCTTTTTAGGTATTTTTCATGAAAAATCACTTAGTAAAAGTTGTTTATCTAACATTAAACTTGAATAATCTATCATTAAAAATCAAAACATATTCATTTCTAACATGGGTCAAACCCTAGACATCAACCATAACTCAAATTAATGGTAGAAATAGATAGATCGGATGGTAACAACTTCAAAAATGTAAAAAGCATTAAAAACGGGCTAGGATGTAATTACAATCAAGCTTGGAAGTTGGGCAAACCCTAGCTATGGTGACCTTCTAAATTTCGGCACTTGGAGAAGAAGATGGACAAGGATTTCGGCTTTATTTTCTCTTTTTATTCATTTATTTACCAAATAACCAAAATGCCCTTAATGCATAATTTTGAAATTTTATCTCACCATGTCCATTTTGTCCGCTAACTTAACAAATGGGCTAATTACCATCTAAGGACCTTCAATTTAAAATTTCATAGTAATTAGACACCTCTAGCATGTAGAACTCAACTTTTGTACTTTTTATAATTTAGTCCTTTTTACTAAATTGAGTGCCCAAACGTCAAACTTTTCGAGCAAAATTTTCATGAAATCATTTCATAAAACTGTAGACCATAAAAATATAATAAAAGCAGATTTTATAGTGTTGAATTTGTGATCCCGAAACCACTGTTCCAACTAGACCTAAAATCGGGCTGTTACAGTACATCACATAGTCTTATAACAATAATTATACATGCATTTAGACTAACCGTCAAATTTTCCAAACTGTTACGTAGGTATCGATACTAAAAGAGTGGTATCAATATTTCTCTCACGTGGTATTGATACGAATTGATACCACTTGGAAATTCGATACCAAATTAGCTTATTGTTTCTTATTTCAAAAACCCAACTTTTAGAAAATATCGGTACCACTGGTGAAGTATCGATAATTTCACCCCAAGTGTAACAGCCCGATTTTGGTCCTAGTTAAAATAGTGGTTTCAGGACCACAAATCTTACGTAGAAAATTTCATTTTTATTATATTTTTATGGTCTACAGTTTCACGGAATGATTTCATGAAAATTTCGTTTGAAAATTTTGACGTTTGGGCACTTAATTTAGTCAAAGGACTAAATTGTAAAAAGTACAAAAGTTGAGTTTTACATGTTTGAAGTGTCTAATTGCTATGAAATTTTATATTGAAGGTCCTTAGATGGTAATTAGACCATTGGTTAAGTTAGTGGACAAAAATGGACATGGAGTAAGAGAAATTTCATGTTTTAAGTTAGGGGCATTTTGGTTATTTGGCTAATGAAATGAATTAATAATCAAATTAAAAGCTAATTTTTGCTCATCTTGAACCCCTTGGTGGAAATTTACAAGAGGGAGACATAGCTAGGGTTTGTCAAACTTCCAAGCTCGATTGTAAGTCCGTTCTAGCCCCGTTTTTAATGATTTTCATGTTTTTGAGATCCTTGTAACTTGATCTATCTATTTCTACCATTAATTTAAGGAATAATCAAGGTCTAGGGTTTGACCCATGTTGGATATTTGTGTAGTTTGATGTCTAATGGTGGATTATGCATGTTTGATGTGTGATAAACAACTTTTGCTAAGTGGTTTTTGATGAAAACGTCAAAAGGACCTATTTGTAAAAAGATTATAAAATGTGTGTAAAAGTGTGATTAAATGAAAAATGTGGACTACTATAAGTATAAAATAGGATCGGCTAGGCTTGAGAATCAAAGAAATTGAATAGATTTCATTTTTCGAGCCTAAGGGCAAAAATGTAAATAGGTTAAAGTTAGGGGCAAAATGTAATTTTGCCATAATGTTATTTTTGGACTGAATTGAATAATGTGAATAATAAATGAGTTAAATTTGCTATTATAGATCAAGAGAAACGAGGTTCGGACCTAGATCGGGGGAAAAACAAAGGATTTGACGATTAGGTCCCATTCCAACTATTTTTGTACCGAGGTAAGTTCGTATGTAAATAATGCATTGTTTTATTTATGTTCTAAATGCTTTAATATTGTATGAATTATGACCGACTCCTTGAACGTAATCGACAAATTTTGACAAGCGAGAAAATCCCAGTTGAACCTTAGGAATAGTTAGGATACAAATGTCATGACATTAGGGTTATTGAGATTTCGTGTAAGACCATATCTGGGATATGGCATCGATATGAGACTTCCTGTAAGACCATAGTTGGGCTATTGGCATCAATATGAGATCCCATGTAAGACCATATCTGGGATATGGCATTGGTATGGTACTGTGAATGCGAGATGTCCCGAGTATCCTTTAGTATTCCAAGTGGTTCAACGGGTAGTTCGACAGAAATGTTAAAGTTGTAAAAGACTATAGTATGTTTCACTTGGGTACAAGTATGTACATAAGACTCATGCTTAATGAGCTCGATATGTGATGAACCTTCGGTAAGTTTGTGATTGAGTAAGTTTGACTATGAGATTTATAATGACATTTATGTTAATTTACATCATGTTAATTATGTGTTAAATGTGTGTTATAATGCCTATTATTTGCATAGGAACTTACTAAGCTATAAAGCTTACTCCCCTTTCTTCTCCCTTGTCTTATAGTGTCACCAAGCTAGCTCGGGGATCGGAGACTATCGGAGATTCACTCACACTATCAACATATCATTTTGGGTATCGATGAATTTAACATTTTGAGTTACGGCATGTATAGGGACTTGGTCATTGTGTTATGTGTCATAATTGATTTGGCCAAATGTGTTGGCTTATGATGGTTGCTAATTCATTTTGTAAATGGCCATTGAAATTGGCTAATATTGTTTAAGTATATATACATATGATGATGCTTATCATGGATGTGGGAATTTGCATGCTTGAGTTGATAAGTATGTGAGGATTGTATGTGATAGATGGTAGTATATGAATGAGTGTTGTTGCCTTGGTTGTGGCTGATTTGGTTGAATGTATGTGCTTGGATTGGTGTTATGTTTTTTTGTATAGGTATGTGCATGGAAGGATGAAAAAATGGCTTGGTAAATAGCTTTGTTTTTGTCCACACGGGTAGTCACACGGGCGTGTGTCTAGTCCGTGTGTGACACACGGCTTGCCCTATGGGCGTGTGTTCTGGCTGTGTGTCCCCTGCACCTTAATTGTTACAAAATAGAATGCTCAGTAATGAGCACACGGGAAGAGACACGGGCGTGTGTCTCAGCCGTGTGGACGGCACGCCCTCGAACACGGGCGTGTGCCTTAGCCGTGTGAAGTCTGCACCTATTTTATGAAAAATTATAAAAATTTAATCAATCACATGGCCTAAGCACACGGGCATGTTACTTGGCCGTGTGACCTCAATTTGATGATGATGTCATCAATAGAAAGCTCCCTAAATTGAACACGGCCTGAAGCACGGGCGTGTCTTAGGGTCACACAGGCGTGTCCCAAACCCACAAGGGCGTGTGACCCCTTTTACATGAAAAAATTTTCTAAGTTTTCCAAAAGTTTCCAAAGTTCTCGGTTTAGTCCCGAACCACTTTCGATGCATGTTTTGGGCCTCGTAGGCTCGTGATATGGATGATATAAGTGTATGTGAAAAGGTTTTAGACTTGGGTGGAAATTTATGTCTCGGTTTATATGTTTGCTTTTGTTTATGTTCGGTAATGCCTCGTACCCTATTTTGGCGTTGAATATGGGTAAGGGGTGTTACATTTAGTGGTACCAGAGCTACGGTTTAGTCGGTTCTCGGACTAACGTAGCGTGTGTAAGTGTCTAGCTATACATGCCATAAATGAACTGTGATAGTGTGATGACTCCTGACAATTTTAAATTGTGTTTTCGTATAGTAATGGATGCCGACTGAGCTGTGGATGATGATATTGAAAGTAATGCGTCGGCTCCCGCTCAAAGGGCAGCACCGTCTGATAGTAGACCCACTACGGTTGGTCAAGGAGAAGAGGCTAGGGAAGCCTTTCTCCACATAATGAATTAATGGTAAATAGAATTTGTTCGAACAAATTTGAATGCCCAACCTCCTCCACCCCCACCTATTCCTCGACCGGTTCTCTTAGCTCTACAAGGTATGGAGTTTGTAAGAATGAATAAGCCCCCGGTTGATAACATCAGAAAACATGGGGCCGAAGATTTTAGAGCAAATGTGGATGATGATCCCAAAAGAGCCGAATTCTGGCTCAAAAACTCCATTAGACTGTTTGAAGAGCTGTCTTGCACACCGGATGAATGTTTAAAGTGTGCCATCTCACTTCTAAAGGATTCTGCATATCACTGGTGGAATACACTGGTATCGGTGGTACCAAGAGAGAGGGTTACATGGGAATTCTTTCAGGAGGAGTTCCGGAAGAAATATATTAGTCAGCGGTTCATCGATCAGAAACGTAAGGAATTTCTTGAGCTAAAGCAAGGCGGTATGTCAGTTACCGAATATGAACGAGAATTCGTCAGACTTAGTAAATATGCTCGGGAGTGTGTTTCCACCGAGGCTATTATGTGCAAGAGATTTGAGGATGGTTTGAATGAGGATATTCGTGTGTTAGTTGGGATCTTAGAGCTAAAAGGATTTTTTGTGTTGGTTGAACGGGCTTGTAAGGCTGAAGCATTGAATAAAGAGAAGAGGAAAGCTAATCTTGAAGCTAGGGATTCGAGGAAAAGACCTATGAGTAAGTCATTTCTTTCTTAGTTAAAGAAATATAAAGAAATGTATTCCCGTTTGAATGTTTCAGCGGGGTATTCACACCGAGATCGTGGGAAGCAACATTCAAGTTTTAAGTCTCAGGCTACTTCAATGAAAAGTGTGGGTAATGTGAGGTCTACCAGACCCGTATGTCAACATTGTAGAAGAAGACATCCTGGTGAGGGTAGGGTGAATGACCGGGCTTGTTTCAAGTTTGGTTCTCAAGAGTGCGAAGCCGAGTAATACTAGTAATAGGGGTAGGCCACCGAGAAACACTGGAAATGGAGCTAGTAGTAAAGGTGTGATGAAAGATACAACCGAGCTCAAGCACCTGCTAAAGCCTATGCTATCCGTGCTCGCGAAGAAGCGACATCTCCCAATGTTATCACTGGTACTTTTTCTCTCTATCATACTAATGTAGTTGCATTGATTGATCTTGAATCGACTCATTCTTATGTTTGTGTGAAATTGGTAACTAGTAAGAACTTGCCTGTTGAATTTACTGAGTTTGTGATTAGAGTGTCAAACCCCTTAGGCAAACATGTACTAGTTGATAGAGTTTGCAAGAATTGTCCATTAATGATTCGGGGTCACTGTTTTCCAGCGAATTTAATGTTGTGCCATTTGATGAATTCGATGTTATTTTAGGCATGGATTGGTTGACATTGCATGATGCCGTAGTGAACTGTAAAAGAAAGATTATTGAACTGAAATGTGAAAATGGTGAAATTCTTCGGATTGATTCAGATGAACCGGATGAGTTACCCGTTGTAATTTCTTCGATGTCTGCCCAAAGATATGTAAGGAAAGGCTGTGAAGCTTATCTTGCTTATGTGTTGAATACATAAGAGTCTGAATTGAAAATTGAATTAGTGCTGATAGTTTGTGAATATCCGGATGTGTTCTCGGAAGAATTGCCTGGGTTACCACCAGTTAGAGAAGTTAAGTTTGGTATTAACTTAGTAACAGGTACCTCGCCGATATCTATTGCTCCGTATAGAATGGCTCCGACCGAATTGAAAGAGTTAAAGACTCAGTTGCAAGAGTTGACAGATAAGGGTTTTGCGAGACCAAGTTATTCTCCCTGGGGTGCTCCAGTACTGTTCGTAAAGAAGAAAGACAGGTCTATGAGTCTTTGTGTAGATTACTGACAGCTCAATAAGGTAACCGTTAAGAACAAGTATCTTTTGCCGAGGATTGATGATTTATTTGACCTACTAAAAGGAACAACAGTGTTCTCAAAGATAGATTTGAGATCTGGTTACTACCAGTTGAGAGTAAAAGAGTCGGATGTGCCAAAAATTGCTTTCAGAACAAGGTACGGACACTATGAATTCCTTGTTATGCCTTTTAGGTTAACGAATGCTCCTGCAGTTTTTATGGACCTAATGATGGTTGATAATTCATTTTGTAAATGGCCATTGAAATTTACTAATATTGTTTAAGTATATATACATATGATGATGCTTATCATGGATGTGGGAATTTGCATGCTTGAGTTGATAAGTATGTGATGGTTGTATGTGATAGATGGTAGTATAAGAATGAGTCTTGTTGCCATGGTTGTGGCTGATTTGGTTGAATGTATGTGTTTGGATTGGTGTTATGTTTTTTTGTGTAGGTATGTGCATGGAAGGGTGAAAAAATGGCTTGGTAAATAGCCTTGTTTTTGTCCACACGGGTAGTCACACGGGCGTGTGTCTAGTCCGTGTGTGACACACGGCTTGCCCCATGGGCGTGTGTTATGGCCGTGCGTCCCCTGCACCTTAATTGTTACAAAACAGAATGCTCAGTAATGAGCGCACGGGAAGAGACACGGGCGTGTGTCTCAGCCGTGTGGACGGCACGGCCTCGAACACGAGCGTGTGCCCTGGCCGTGTAAAGTCTACACCTATTTGATGAAAAATTATAATAATTTAATCGATCAAACGGCCTAAGCACATGGGCGTGTGACTTGGCCGTGTGACCTCAATTTGATGATGACGTCATAAATAGAAAGCTCCCTAAATTGAACATGGCCTGAAGCACGGGCGTGTCCCGAACCCACACGGGCGTGTGACCCCTTTTACATGAAATTTTTTTCTAAGTTTTCCAAAAGTTTCCAAAGTTCTCGGTTTAGTCTCGAACCACTTCTGATGCATGTTTTGGGCCTCGTAGGCTCGTGATATGGATGATATGAATGTATGTAAAAGGTTTTAACTTGGATGGAAATTTATGTCTCGGTTTTATATGTTTACTGGTGTTTATGTCCGATAATGCCTCGTACCCTGTTCCGGCGTTGAATACAGGTAATGGGTGTTACACCAAGTATCGATACTCGAGATAAAATATCGATACCAATAAGAAAAGTAGACTTCCTGAAATTCGAAAATAGTGGAGGTATCATTTTTAAAGCCCGAATATCGATACCTCTGTTCTAGACCTTAAAAATATAACATGTATCATCATATTGATCATTCTCGATTAGTTTTAAATGTCATGCATCAAATACCTTATAAAATACACACAAAAATGCCTCAAATGGCAGTCCCAAACATCATATTTTCAAGTCTACAAAATACCAATCATAATAGGCATGCAATCAACTAAAAATTCATAGTAAAATCACATAACATCTACCACATGGCCTTTTATTCCCAAAACCCAATTAAACAAATAACACCTACTAATAACAACTAAGTTCTTGGCTTGGATCACTCCTCGAGACCACACCGGCACTACTTATCTGCAATGGTTTAAAAGAAGTGGGTGAGCTTAACTAGCTTAGTGAATGCTCAAAATAACCACTACGCAAACAAGTCGTCATGCATCAACAAAACAACTTATAGCATTTTTCCAAAATGTCTTTAACTTAGTGCCATAATTTACATATTTAATCATCTTTCATGTATCCCTTTTACACATTTATATACGAATATTTAGGCATATATTTCGATACATATTAATCACATATAGTCACATATAATCCAATTTAAACGCAATTTATAATAATTTGCATAGCATCCACATACTTGTTTAGGCATATATCACATTACACTATATACAGTTTTTAGGATAATTTGGCACTTGAGCTATGAAACATAAAAGTGAGCTCAATCGTCACTCATTGGATACACGGATCTCCAACACACCACACCTAGACTTGTAGAGTCAAACATATTACATAAGTGTAGCTTATAGATAACACTCTCTAACACACGAAACATACATATCCTTGTGAATGGAGCTTAGCTCGCATTCCCTTATCTCTCCAAAAACTGTCCCTTAGCCTCAATGCCCCAAATATCATGTAAGTGAGTATTCACAATCCTATAGCATGCCAACTATGTCCAATGGTCTCATTAAGTCACAAGGCCAAAATATCCATATTGTCATCAAATATTACTTTACCGATTATTCATACGTATTCTTTGCATAACCATATCATTATCACATTATAGACACTGTCACATGGCATGAATAACATACCCTCATATTTACCGTCACAACAGTCATCACAACATATTCATATTTTGTCACATCATAACTCTCTTTATCACAATTCACAAACATATTTATCACATATTTAGCATAGGTAAAAGAAAACTTACACTCGGAATTTAGAGAAGGGGTTTAGGCTACCTCTAAATTTCCAAATAACACAATGAATCGCTTATGAGCAGCTAATCTAAACACTCACCAAAATATACGCTTTTGCCGAAAACCAAAAACTTAGACAAGTTTTTCTTTGCCTTTATCTCTACTCATTGAAAGTCCTATTGACTCCGACGCTTCAACAAGACAAACCACACAAACACACATTCAACAATCAGTCATCAACTTCATTAAAGCAGTCACAGACATAAGCCTAAGCTACCTTATCTTTTAACCGAAACTTTCAACATGGAAAACTTTAGATTCGAATATCTCAGTCTACACTTAATATTTTCGAACGAAATGAATTCCATTCATCTACATATTCATCTACGGCTAATTATCAACTTTTAAACTACACAAAACTACACTTTTTAAGGTATCAAAATATTTTTACAAGTTTTGGTCTTTATGACGAAAATTCATTAAAACTCAATAGATTCTTAACGAAAATTCAAAGTAACTTTAGAAAGCTTCTAATCATGTTAAAAAAGTTGAAAAACACTTTGAAATCAAGTTTTTATCCACAAACCCGAAATTCACCATTAATGACCTAATTTTCGGCTTTTATGAAGAACATGCATTTTAACGGCTAAAAACATAGTTTTAAATACTAGATAACATAAAAACTCATAAGGAATTGAATCGTTGCCTTAGATGAAGAAAATATATGCGTTTGATCGAAAACCTAAAAAACTCGAAAGCTTAACAATAGAGGAACTATGGTATTTTTGGGTGTTTTTCTTGATCTTTTATATAGGTTTAAGGTTGAAGGGTGATAGAAATCAGAGAGGATTAGGAATTTAAGTTCAAAATTGATTAAAATAGCAAGAGAGAATCAAGGGACGATAATACCTTTTTTGGGGAAGACTTAACGTGAAAAACTATAGGTGGGAAGAATAAATAGGTTGGTTTTTAAATTTTGGTCTAATTCCTTCTTAAAAACTTCACAATTTTGACTCCTTTACAAATCAATCCTTTTTTCTAAAAATTAAAGTTATTTAAAACTCATTTTCAAAAATTGATTTAATTTTTTAAAAACCATAATTGTAAACATTATCGATATGCCATGTCATAGAATTATGAACACTCGAAGGCTAAAATTCCTAAAATACCCCTAAAACTCCTAGGCCCTATTTTGGGCTGTGACAATAACCTGTTATAGTAGACGTTTGACTATGTCAAAACATACAACTCACAATGTTGGGACAATGATTTTCTCAAGTTTGAGGATCATATACATTGTTATCACTATGAGTAATGTTGTGACTATTACATAATAATCCAAGAAACATACTCATAGCGGGTCAGTTCAGTATGTTGTTCTCTAACAAATACTTATGTATCGATTTTAACATCTCTATGTCAATGACAACACTTTGTCATCAATTAACTACACATTAGTCTCAATGCATTATCATTGTCCAAGCCTATAATAATACTTGACTAATGACCTTTTAAGAATAATAATATTATTCCCAGGACTTTATTATTAACCAATTTATTTATACTCACAGAAAAAGAAACTAAAATAACAATGTAATGCCTTATATTAATAAAAAAGGTAAAACGGGTATGTGATTACAATCATCTCATGATTGGTCTTTAGGCATACTCTAACAATTTTCACTCACACAAGGGTTTTATTTATAAACCCTTGTCCTTCAATGCAATACAAATAAATTAAGCTTACTTAAGTGCTTCATTAACACATAATTAAGCAACTTGCATATTTACTTTCATAAATAAATGTGGGTTTCTCTCATAAATGAAGAGGGTTAGAAAATGGGCATCCATATTTATATATTTGTAACACTCCCTCATGGATGTCCATTAGAGAAAAATGTGTCTCATTAAAACCTTTATTAGAAAAACCATGTGGGATAAAAACCTAATGAAATAACAATAGTACATAATCTTCTATTGTAAGTTGCCTCGTCAAAAAATTTCAGCAAGAAAACCCAATGAGACAAAACCTCGGTTAAAGGAAAGGAGTGCAAGTCTTGGGTTCCCCTTGATAAAAATGTCACTTAACATCTTTGAGTTGACACATTCCAATTTTGTATACCAGCCTTTCAAATGTTGCATTTCGTAATGCCTTGGTAAACAAATCCACTAAATTATCAATAGAATGAATGTGTTGAACTTCAAAATCACCTTTCTTCTCAAGATCATGATTGAAGAATAATTTTGGTGAAATATGTTTCGTTCTATCTTCTTTACTGCATTATCTTCGTATAAGATAGTTGACACCTTTTGTTGTTGAGGAAAATTACATATCTTCAGGATGTTGAGCCATTAGTCTTAGCCAACCACATTCACAACTAGTCTCATGCATTGCAAATATTTTTGCATGATTTGAAGAGGAAGAAACTAATGTTTGTTTTGTCAAATGCCATAATATGATTATACATCCACACATAAATATCCCGTTTGAGATCATCCTTTATGCGGATCTGATAAGAATCCAGCATATGCATAGCCAACTAATTGAGGCTTTAAATGATTTAAATAAAATAATCCCAAATAAATTGTTCCTTTGAGATATCTTAATAATTGCTTAATTTCATTCTAATGTCTATGCGTTGGATAAGAGCTAAATCTTGCTAACAAACTTATAGTAAATGCTATATCAGGTCGTGTGTTATTTGTTAGATACATTAATGCTCCAATGACACTAAGATATGGCACTTTAAGACCAAGTAGCTCTTCATCATCATTACAAGGATGAAAGGGGTCTTTACTCACGTCCAATGATGTTACAACCATTAGGGTACATAATGGATGAGTTTTATACATGTAAAATTTCTTTAAGATATTTTCTGTATAAGATGACTGATGGACATGGATTTCATCATTTAAAAGCTCGACCAGTAGACCGAGACAAAACTTTTTTTTTCTTATATCTTTCATTTCAAATTCTTTATTTAAACAATTTATTGCATTTTGAAGCTCTGTAGGAGTTCCAATAATATTTAAATCATCAACATTAACAAAAATTATTACAAATTTTGATCTAGATCTTTTTATAAAAAACATGGGGAAATTAAATCATTTGTATAACATTCTTTCAATAAATATTCACTAAGAAGATTGTGTCGCCTTCGTCTAGATTGTTTTAATTCGTATAAGGATTTTCTTAATATAAATGAGTAATCTGACTAGGAAACTTTGTATCCTTTTGGGACACTAAATCCTTTAGGGATTTTCATATAAATTTCACTATCTAGTGAACCATATAGATAGGCTGTAACAATATCCAATAGACGTATATCAAGTTTTTCATATATTGTAAGACTTATAAGATATCTAAATGTGATTGCATCCATCACAGGAGAATATCTCTGTAACGCCCCAAAATCTAGGTAATTATTTTTGTATGGTTGCAACACAAATACCTATCTGCTTTAGTGGCTAGGTGATTTGGGTGTGTTTGGGAGTGTCTGAGAAGTCCTGGTTTCAAGCCTGGGCTTGTGCAAAATTTTGGTTTTTGGGGAATAAAACCCTTGCCTCTGGTTGGTAGGTTTTTAAATAAATGTGGGTAAAACAAGTCACAAAAAGCCTGCTGGTCTAAGGGGTAAGTGGCGTGCTACCAAGGCCAGAGGACTGAGGTTCGAATCTTGGTAGTGGCAAGGGAATATTTATTTTGTTGCTGTGCTGTAGGAGGTAATGGAGTTTGACTGAAACACTAAAGTGGTTGAGCAGAATTCAAATTGTGTGGTTGAGGGAAGGTGTGATTAGGTGGAGAGATTTGAGGAGGGATTTTAGGAGGAAATCAAGGGATGAGGGGAGAGGTAGAGGTGTGCCAAATTTGGACTCTGAGGCACTCAAGAATTCGACTAGGGAGGGGTTCCTCATTTTGGTTTTGTGTTGGTTTTCCCTCTGTCTTATTCTCCCTCTACCGAAAACCTCTTCTCCCTTTTTTCTTTTTCTTTCTTTTTCCTCTACCGAAACCCTCTCCTCCCCTAAACTAGTTCTTTTTTCTCTCTTCTACCGCCACACTCTTCTAGTTCTCTTCCGATTTAGACTGCTCCTCCTAGCACCCTGCTTTTGTTGGCCGAACATCCCCTTCCTTTTCTTCTCATCTTTCCTTTTCTCCTTTTTCCTACTTTTGGCCGAATACACTCTCTTCCTCTACCCTCACTGTGCCAACTTTTTCTTTGATCTCTGCCGATTTAGTGTTCCTTGCTAGGCTACGGTTTGGTACTTTTGGTAAGTTGATACTCGTTTTGGGCTTAAATCGTGCTTATAGATACTTGTTAATAAGGGGTTCGATTGGATTGCAGGTAATAATTCTGAGTTCTAGTGATCATTGTTTTTCTAGTGAGTAAAGTGTGTAGGGATTCAATTGTTAATCAAGGTAAGCGGCAGGCGATTAAGTGGTTATGTATATTGATTTGGGTTCGTTTTAAATTCAATTGAGATGTGAGTAACCGAATGTTATGGGTGAACATAGGTTCTGGAGTGATCGAGGGCTGTCTGTGCATCTTTTTAGATCCAGGTGTGCAATAGTACTCTCATAAACGGAATTGGTAAAATGCGAAAAACTGTAAACACTGCCCAAATCGTAAGCCGGCAAAAGCCGAAAAAGTATGAAATTGACGCTACACGAGCGTGCGCTCGCTCGTGTTGTAAACTGAATGCATAGAACGTGAGCGTTAGACTACCGAGGCCACCATGAGCGATTTTATGGTCTTGGGCTGTTTTGGGCCATGTTGGGCCGAAATAAGCCGGTGGGCCCAACGGGCTCATGGGCCCCACACGGGTAAATCGCACAAACGTGTAGAGAATATTGGGCCAGGCTGTGTAAGTTACATGGCCGCGTCCATTTTTGGGCTAAATAGGCCACATGAGCGTGTGGGCCCACATGGGCCCAAATTATGGGCCTTGGGCCCATTTGGACTGTTTGACTGTTAAGGTTGCACGGTTCGCCTGAGATGACTGTGGACCTGCTGATGGGTCGGTATGTACACCTAGACCCCAAATTGATAAAATGATTGTTATGCCCTTATGGTAAAATGACTGTTATGCCCCTATGTTATGTATGACCGTATATGAGCATGCCATGATATATATATGTATGTTGCATTCATGTGTGATATGTTGCATGGGGTGGGATTATTATGATTGGAGGAAGTGTACTGTACTGGCAGCTCTACTGCAAATACTGTGTAGTGCCATAACCAGTGCTAATTTTTAGAGTGTAGGGATGGGTGGGTGATTTTATCCCCATATGGAGTGTTGGGTTGGACAGAATTGAGTGTAGAGGCTGGATGGGTAGGAATTCTGATTGCATGCTTAAACTGTTACTGATACTGTTATGGTCTAAGGCCCACACTGATATTGTTATGGGCTAAGGCCCACACTGGTACTGATACTGTAATGGGCTAAGGCCCAACTGAACTGAGCTGTTATTGACTTGGGCTTAGGCCCAGACTGTACTTGCCAAAAGGCATGATTGGCTATTTATGTGCATGGGGTTACACACTAAGTTTTCGTAAACTCACCTCTTTGTTTATCTGTACAGGTAATCCCCAGTCTTAGGCGGATCGGTGTTGCGAGGGATTCGGAGCTGGCCACACAATCGCACTTATTTATATATTTGAGCTTATATCCTATAAATTTAATTTGGGTTTTTGTTATGTAATAAGGCCTCTTTAATTTTTAAACTTTTAATTTGGGGGATTTTACTTAGTTTAATTTACATTTGATTAGTAGTAGAGCGTGGTTTTCTAAAAGATAATTGGTTTTTCAAAACACCACGTTTTCGTAATTCATAATAAAAGCTTTCGCATCAAACTTGGTTTTAAAATATAGTGATAAACTAATATGATCAACGTTCTACTAAAATAACTTAAGTTTTGAAAGAACAAGATAACCTAAATTTCTGTTAAGATACATAAACGAGGTTTAATAATAAACATGGCCTTTCTAAAGAAACGATGTTTTCAAAAAACACTTCAATGTGATATCGCTAGATTCGGCCATAACGTCTGGGCCGGGTTTGGGGTGTTACATTTAGTGGTATCAGAGCCAGGTTGCAAAACTCGACTGTGGTTTTTGGGTTTTTCTAAAACTTGGAATTTTCAAAAAGAACTATTCCAAACGATTTGGAAGTATTTTGAAATATTTTACTGCATGTGTGGTACACCGAGTCTCCGGCACCGTTCTGTAAGTCTTCTAAAACTGTTGTTTGTTTTAAACTGAAATGCTATAAATAGGAAATACTGAGACTACTGTAGGTAGAAGACAGTACTGAAACACTCTAGTTAGTGGGAACTGAAGACTGTAGAAAGACTGTGATCTACGAAAACGAACTCTAAATTACTGATGATGATTTGCATAAAACTTTGCTAATAAATAACTAAAACTGTAAATTGATCTGCATAAAACTATTAATTCAGATAATACGCAATTCAATAATGAGCACAAGACGTACTCGTGGAAGGGGTACAAGAGGCCGTGGTAGATGCCGTAGAGGGGCCCGAGCTGGGTCCTCATCTTCTGGTAACCTACCGAATTTGGATACAAATGAGACACCGGCCTCACTAGGGACTGAGACTGGGTCGCATGATCAAGTGGCTGGGGACGACGCATTGTCCCAAGCTATGTTACGAATTCTAGAGAGGGTCGCTGGGCCCAATACTGGTACTATGGGCTGTGGGTCGATCACAGAATGACTCCGGTCTAATGGGGCTAAGATTTTTAGGGGTATTACTGGAGTTGCCCCTAACATGGCTGAATATTGGATTGAGGCCACAGAGAGGATCATGGATGACCTCGACTGCACCCCTAAACATAAACTAAAAGGTGCGGTGTCCTTGCTGCGAGATGAAGCCTATCACTGGTGGCTTACAGTTAAAGAGGGTACTCAGGCTGACCAATTGACATGGGAATTCTTCAAGACTGCTTTCTAAGGGAAGTATGTGGGCGCTAGTTATGTGGATGCCTAGAGGAGGAAATTTCTGAATTTTACTCAAGGGGATAAGTTAGTGGCTGAATTTTTGTGATTAAGCCGCTATGCATGTGGGATAGTAGCAACTGATTATGAGCGGTGTGTTCGTTTCGAGGACGGCCTCAGAGATAGTCTGAGAGTTTTAATAGGTCCACAGAGGGAGCGAGATTTTGCCACACTAGTTGATAAGGCGAAGATCGCCGATGAGGTGAAGCGTACTGAGCGTCTGAATAGAGAAAATGGTAGGAATAAGAGGGATTCAGAGCCCTCAAGTTCCGTTCAGAGGCAAAATAAAAAGGTCAAAGTGGATGGGCCGGTCAGAGTTGGGGACCCTAATGCAGCTGCTAGACCGCAGCCAGTGTTGACTGTGGTAGACACCATCAGGGCAAGTACTGGAAAAGGATTGGGGCATGTTTGAGATGTGGATCATTAGAGCACCGTATCAAAGATTGTCCACAGAGGTCTGAACAAATGCAAGTTACAGGTCGGGGTAATGTTCAGCTGCTGAGAGGTGAGCAGCAGCCACCAAGAGGCCGTGGTCAGGCCAGAGAGGGAAATGGTATGGGCCGTGGTCGTGGGGCACCAAAGCGGAGGTTTGGTCTTCTTTGAGGCGAGGCGCCGGCTACCGTTTATCTTTGCGAGTTGCCGAGAGGACAGAGACGCCCCACATGTTATTACTAGTATGATCTTTATCTATAATGTACCTTATACTGCATTGATTGATGTTAGGTCTACGCATTCGTATATAGCATGCTCAGTGTTTGAGACTTTGGGTTTAATGGTAGAAACCACTGCGAGTGAGGTTACTATGTTGAGTCCTTTAGGAAAGTCAGTTAAGGTAAAAAAATTGTTCAGAGATGTACCTTTGGAGGTGCAAGGAGTCACCTTTTTGGTGGACTTAATGGAACTACCTTTTGGTGAATTCGACTTAATACTGGTAATGGATTGGCTAGTTAAGCATCAAGTGAATCTGGATTGCGCTGCTAAGCAGGTGGTACTGAAAACTGTGGAGAGTGTTGAGGTGGTGGTAATAGGGGAGCTTCAGAATTATTTGTCAAATGTAATTTTTGCCCGGAAGGCCGAGAAGTTGGTTCGTAAGGGTTGTGAGGCATATATACCCTACATCGATGTTTTTGATTCTGAGGTTTCGTCTGTTAAAGACATCAGGACAGTCAAAGATTTTCCGGATGTTTTTTCGATGAACTACCTGGATTACCTCCAAATCGTGAAGTTGAATTTGGGATTAACCTCCTACCGGGTACAGCTCCAGTGTCTATTGCTCTCTATAGAATGGCACCGAAGGAGCTAGTGGAGCTTAAGACTCAGATCTGTTTTGATCAGGTAAATTTCGAGGCCAAAATTTTCTTTTAAGGGTAGAGTTGTAACGCCCCAAAATCTAGGTAATTATTTTTGTATGGTTGCAACACAAATACCTATCTGCTTTAGTGGATAAGTGGTTTGGGTGTGTTTGGGAGTGTCTGAGAAGTCCTGGGTTCAAGCCTGGGCTTGTGCAAAATTTTGGTTTTTGGGGTATAAAACCCTTGCCTCTGGTTGGTAGGTTTTTAAATAAATGTGGGTAAAACAAGTCACAAAAATCCTGCTGGTCTAAGGGGTAAGTGGCGTGCTACCTAGGCCAGAGGACTGAGGTTCGAATCTTGGTAGTGGCAAGGGAATATTTATTTTGTTGCTGTGCTGTGGGAGGTGATGGAGTTTGACTAAAACACTGAAGTGGTTGAGGAGAATTTGAATTGTGTTTTTGAGGGAAGGTGTGATCAGGTGGAGAGATTTGAAGAGGGGTTATAGGAGGAAATCAAGGGATGAGGGGAGAGGTAGAGGTGTGCCAAATTTTGACTCTGAGGCACTCAAGAATTTGGCTAGGGAGGGGTTCCTCATTTCAATTCTGTGTTATTTTTCCCTCTGTCGAATTCTCCCTCTGCTGAAAACCTCTTCTCCCATTTTTTTCTTTTTCTTTCTTTTCCCTCTGCTGAAACCCTTTCCTCCCCTAAACTGGTTCTTTTTTCTCCCTTCTACCGCCACACTCTTCTAGTTCTCTGCCGATTTGGACTGCTCCTCCTAGCACCCTGCTTGTGTTGGCCGAACATCCCCTTTCTTTTCTTCTCATCTTTACTTTTCTCCTTTTTCCTACTTTTGGCCGAATACACTCTCTTCCTCTACCCTCACTATGCTGACTTTTTATTTGATCTCTGCCGATTTAGTGTTCCTTGCTAGGCTACGGTTTGGTACTTTTAGTAAGTTGATACTCGTTTTGGGCTTAAATCATGCTTACAGATACTTGTTAATAAGGGGATCGATTGGATTGCAGGTAATAATTCCGAGTTCTAGTGATCATTGTTTTTCTAGTGAGTATAGTGTGTAGAGATTCGATTGTTAATCAAGGTAAGCGGCAGGCGATTAAGTGGTTATGTATATTGATTTGGGTTTGTTTTAAATTCAATTGAGATGTGAGTAACTGAATGTTATGGATGAACATAGGTTCTGGAGTGATCGAGGATTGTCTGCGCATATTTTTGGATCCAGGTGTGTAACAGTATTCTCATAAACGGTATTGGTAAAATGCTGAAAACTATAAACACTGCCCAAATTGTAAGTCGGCAAAAGCCGAAAAAGTATGAAATTGACGCTACACGAGCGTGCGCTCGCTCGTGTGGTAAACTGAATCTATAAAACGTGAGCATTAGACTACCGAGGCCACCGTGAGCGATTTCGTGGTCTTGGGCTATTTTGGGCCATGTTGAGCCGAAATGGGCCGTGTGGGCCCAACGGGCTCGTGGGCCCCACACGGG
Organism: Gossypium sturtianum; assembly: GCA_025698515.1. NCBI lineage: Eukaryota > Viridiplantae > Streptophyta > Magnoliopsida > Malvales > Malvaceae > Gossypium > Gossypium sturtianum. The sequence continues at coordinate 113,664,765 of CM046955.1, forward strand.
TAAACCACACAAACGTGTGGAGAATACTGGGCCAGGCTGTGTAAATTACATGGTCGCGTCCATTTATAGGCTAAGTGGGCCACACGAGCGTGTGGGCCTGCCTTATGGGCCTTGGGCCCATTTCGACTGTTTGACTGTTAAGGTTGCACGGGTTGCCCGAGATGACTGTGGACCTACAGATGGGTCAGTAAGTACACCTAGACCCCAAACTGATAAAATGACTGTTATGCCGTTATGCTAAAATGGCTGTTATGCCCCTATGTTATGTATGACCGTATATGAGCATGCCATGATATATATATGTATGTTGCATTCATGTGTGATACGTTGCATGGGGTGGGATTATTATGATTGGAGGAAGTGTACTGTACTTGCAACTCTGCTGCAAATACTGTTTAGTGCCGCAACCGGTGCTAATTTTTGGAGTGTAAGGACGGGTGGGTGATTTTATCCCCACATGGAGTGTTGGGCTGGACAGAGTGGAGTGTAGAGGTTGGATGGGTAGGATTTCTGATTGCATGCTTAAACCATTATCGACATCATTATGGGCTAAGGCCCCACATCTTATCATGGGCTAAGGCCCATACCGGTACTGATACTGTAATGGGCTAAGGCCCAACTGAACTGAGTTGTTATTGACTTTGGCTTAGGCTCAGACTGTACTTGACTAAAGGCATGATTGGTTGTTTATGTGCATGGGGTTACACACTGAGTTTTCATAAACTCACCTCTCTGTTTATCTGTACAGGTAATCCCGAGTCTTAGGCCGATCGGTGTTGCGAGGGATTCGGAGGTGGCCACACAACCGCACTTATTTATATATTTGAGCTTATTTCCTATAAATTTAATTTGGGTTTTTGTTATGTAATAAGGCCTCTTTAATTTTTAAACTTTTAATTTGGGGGAGTTTACTTAGTTTAATTTACATTTGATTAGTAGTAGAGTTTTCCAAAAGATAATTGGTTTTTCAAAACACCACATTTTCGTAATTCATAATAAAAGCTTCCGCATCAAACTTGGTTTTAAAATATAGTGATAAACTAATATGATCAACGTTCTACTAAAATAACTTAAGTTTTGAAAGAACAAGATAACCTAAATTTCTGTTAAGATACATAAATGAGGTTTAATAATAAGCATGGCCTTTCTAAAGAAACGATGTTTTCAAAAAACACTTCAATGTGATATCGCCAGATTCGGCCATAACGTCTGGGCCGGGTTTGGGGTGTTACAATATCTTCATAATCAATATCAGGCCTTTGCGAAAATCCTTCCTACAAGTTGTACTTTATATCTAATGACTTCATTTTCTCATTTTTTTCTCGCACAAAGACCCATTTGTATCCCACCAAATTTACATATTTAGGTGTTTGGAATATAGGTTTAAAAACCTCACATTTAGCAAGCTAGTTTAATTCTGCTTGTATTGCGTCTTTCCAATTTAACAAATCTTTTTGATTTCTACATTCCTCAACATATGTAGGTTCAAGATCCTCAATTTCTTTTGTTATTTCAATAACAACATTATATGCAAAAATGTTGTCGACAACTATATTTTTTCGATTCCACCTTTTTCCTGTAGCGACATAACTTATGAAGATCTCTTCATTATCATTATTTTCAGGTGCCTGAATCTCTTCTGGGGTTGTCCGAGTAGTTAGGTCTTTGACCTCTTCTTGGGCACTCGCCTCTACAATGCGATCGTCAAGAGTATTTACTACTTCCCTTTTATGAGGATTTTTATCTTTGGAACCAATTAGTCTACCATGCTTCAGACATGGCTTACTTTCATTTGCACCAGCAAATTTCTCTATAAGGAAATCCATACGGATTGGAGCATTTTCAGCTAGTACATGAGATTTAATAATTATTTTAAGGTTAGTAAAAGAATTTGATAGTTGATTTGTAATATTTTACAAATGAATTATCTTTTGAACTTCTAGTTCACATTGTTTTGTTCGAGGATCTAAATGATATAATAATGGATCATCCCATGTAATTTCTTTTACCAGATGTTTATTTTATCCACCTAATGTTGGGAACATTGTTTCATTAAAATGACAATCGACAAACTGTGTTGTAAACAAATTTTTGTACATTAGTTCAAGATACTTAATTATAGAAGAGGATTCATACCCAACATATATTTTCAACCCTCTTTTAGGACCTATCTTTGTACATAGTTGTGGAGCAATTGGAACATATACTGCACAATAAAAAAATTCTAAGATGAGAAATATTTGGCTCCAAACTAAAAGCCAATTATAATAAGGAGTATTTACGATAACTTGTTGGCCTAATGTGTGCAAGTGCTACAACTTGTAAAACAACATATCCCCATGCTGAAATAGGAAGCTTTGTTCTCATTAGTAACAATCTAGAAATTAATTGAAGGCATTTAATAATGATTCTGCTAAACCATTCTGTGTATGAACATGAGCAACAAGACTTTCAATTGTTATTTTGATAAACATAGAATAGTCATTGAAAGCCTAAGATGTAAACTCACCAGCATTATCAAGACGGATTATTTTAATTGCATAATCTGGAAATAGTGCCCTTAATTTAATTAATTGTGCAAATAATCTTTCACACGCCAGGTTACGACTTGATAATAAGCACACATGAGACCATCTTGTAGATGCATCTATCAAAACCATAAAATATTTAAATGGTCCACATGGTGGATGAATAGGCCCACATATATCACATTGAATATGTTATAAAAATGAAAGGGATTCTATCCCAATCCTAGTTGGTGATTGGAAACTCGAAAATATACACACTTTTTTCATGCCCATTTTAACACAAATTCGTGCAGTTTCAGTAAAATTCTTATCAAAAAATATATAATAATTATAAAATAATTAAATTGCACTTAAATTATTAAAATGTTGAATTTTAATTAATTTTATAATAAATTTTTATCATTTTCAACAGATTCGCACAAAGGGCAAAAATTGGCTCGTCAGACACTATTAAAAGCGCAAACCGAGAAGCGATTTTGAAGCATCAAGGCGAATTAAGTTTTCAGCCTAAGACGGTCCAAATTATGAATATTAATTCATAATGTAATTAATTTTAATTTTAATCCAAATTATTTAGGGTTAAATAAATTATTATTAATTAATTATGAAAAGAGGCCCAGTTGAGCTGAACCGAGAAAACCAATCTGATCGAGCATTGGGCAGCCCAAAACCGTCCCATATGCTGACCCAATCAGCTTGTTTGGCTGATTATTTGGCTTCCAAAATAGCCCTTGAAGGCTCCTTGAATTTGCATTCAAACCCCTCTACTATTCATGCCTTCCTAGATTTGTCCCTGCCTTAAAATAGCAAGTTTGAAACCTTCAAACTTGCCACATGTGTAGCCCGCCATGGGGGAATCTATGGCTGCTGATTTGTTATATTTTTAGCAGCCTACTCAACCTATAAATACCCCCCTTAGCTGCTCATTTAACCACATCTCAAAACCTATCATCCTTTCACTTCTCTCTCACTTTCTCTCTTCAATCCCCTTCTGTTGTTCTTCATTTTCTTCCCTATTCCCTTGCCGATTTCACCTCTTAAAAAAGAATCCTTCAACCACCATTTGGAGCAGCATTCAAGTGTTTGTGGAAGTCTCGGTTCAACAAGAACAAGTGGAGAAGGAGGAGCGGAGCAAACTAGTTAAGCCTCGGATAAACACCGGATTTGATTCTTGTTACTTATCCTTTTAATTTTATTGTTGTTGTTATGAACATGTCTATAATAATTGTGATGTTGATATGTTTAATTTAATTAATATGGCTTAAATTTAATTCGTGTTAGGTTGATTGCATTTTGTCTACTTAATTTATTAAAATTGTGTTTGTATTGTTATAGGCCTTGGTAAGATGTTTGATTAAGTAAAACCATGACTAAGTTAATCTTGCATTACAATTGTAAGGTAACTAATGAATTAATTATTTAAACGGATTGAAATTGTAATTAATTGACACGATACTTAATCAGTGCATGTTTAATCATCTAAGGTAGCTGAGGGTTAAATTAGCAATGGTATCTAACGATACATTAGCCTTGCATAGCTTGCAAGATTATTGTGATTAAACTGTTTCAAGGTAGGAATACATTGTTACCTCATGTAATCTTTTATGTGCTTATGGGATTGAATTAATTGTTTGAATTGGCATAGAGATATGTACAAGAGATTATTTTTAATTTCAAAGTATGTATGTGCATTAACGCATTTGCTTATTAAAATTTGTTTAATCGGTTGAATTGACATAGAGATGTAGTCAAAAGATAAATGGATTTTGGTAGGTGAGTATGTTCATAAGTTAGCAAATTACCAAGTTGTCGTGAATTTATTCGTAACAACATGAACATGAGTTTAGTAATTCTAAGTTAAGAAATGTATTTAATCTAACACAATTATGTCATCTTGATTTAAATCATCTTTTGGAATCGTGCATTGGAACTTTTATTTCCTCTTTATTTATTTTACTTAGTTAAAAATCTTAGTTTTTAATCACCTCCTCAAATCAAAATATTTTTCTTCACCAAAGTGTTTTTAATTGCATTCATAAATAATTCTTTTCAAAGTCCCTATGGGTAAGATAACTCAACATTTACTTGTCACTTTATTACCTGTTGCAATTGTGTACACTTGCACATTTTCGTCGTTCCAAGTTTTTGACGCCGTTGTCGGGGACTGTTTTAAAAGACATTATTTGTGAAATTGTTAATTTTGCATTTTGGTCTATTTTTTTTTGTTAAATTTTAATTCCATTTTTTTTGTTTGTTTCAGGTGTTTATGAGTATTGATCAAATTATTGACTTACTCCCCGTAGACCCTGAAATTGAAAGGGCTTTCTGACAAAGAAAAAGACAAGCGAACCAAAGAAGGACCGAAGATATGAATTTCGAAAATCCAAACCAAAATCTAGAAGGAACATTCGCTTATAATACTCACAATCTGATCATTGTTATCAATGAAAAAATTGTGCCATTTGACAATATGCCATTTCTCTATTCAACGAGCTCAATCCAAGTTTTAGGAGACTCGAAATCGAGGCATAACAATTTGCGCTGAAGCCGGTCATGTTCCAAAGGTTGCAAAATATGGGTCAATTTAGTGGGATTCCTAGTGAAGATCCACATCTTCATCATCGGCTATCCATGGAAGTGAGTGACTCATTTAAACTAGTCAGGGTGACTGAGGACGCCTTGAGACTGTGATTATTTCCATACTCCTTAAGAGATAGAGCACGAGCGTGGTTGAACTCCCTATCGTCCGGTTCCATAACTACATGGCAAGAGTTGGTTGAACATTTCTTAATGAAATATTTCCATCCATCTTTAACCACCAAGATCCGAAATGAAATCACTTCATTTCAGCAACTTTATAAAGAATCTTTATATGAGGCATGGGAGCAGTTCAAGGAGTTATTACGAAAGTTCCCTTATCACAGCATTCCTTACTGCGTTCAAATGGAGACTTTCTATATTGGTCTCAATATTCATACTAGAATGATGATGGATGCTTTGGAAAATGGAGCCCTTCTTTCTAAGTCTTATAACGGTGCTTATGAGATTATTGAAAGAATTTCCAACAATAACTATCACTAGCTAACCAACCGAGCAGCTTCAGAAAGATGAGTAGCAGAGTACATGAAGCGAACACACTTGCTTCTTTGGCAGCCTAGGTATCCTCTATGCCATCTCTGCTTAAGAACATAACATTTAATGGTTTCAATGGTAAATTGATAGGTCAACAGCCGAACCAGTTCAAGAATATTTCTTGTGAATACTATGGAGATGGCAAAATATTACATGGGAAATCAGAATTGGAATGGTCCGCAATCAAGTTCTTACAACTTTTCATGGCAGAATCATCTAATTTATCAATGGAGTAATCAATGGGTGGACCATAGCGGCTCTTCTATGCCATTTCGACCAAATTATCCGCCAAAATATTCTCAACAAGTGCAACAACCCGCACCAACTGAATTTCAAGTAATCTTGAGAATTTGTTGAAGGCGTACATAGCGAAGAATGATGAACTAATCCAAAGCCAAGCAACAACATTGAAGAATTTAGGAAACCAAGTGGGATAGCTAACCAATGAGCTCAGAAGTAGCCCCTAAGGTATTTGGCCAAACAACACAAAAAATATAAGAATTTTAGGCAAAAAACATTACAAAGCAGTCACTTTGACAAGTTGAAAGACATTGGAGCCCAAGGTGGTTGAGGTTCAAGATGAGCCTATTGTAGCTCAAGACAAAGAGGACTTTCAACCGAGTGTTGAAACTCCAGTTTCACAGAAGTCAGATTTAGTGATCCTTGATGAGGTAAACTCTAAACCAGCTAGTTCCGATTATCTAACACCCTTGTCAGATGCAGAAAAATTTACACAGAAGAGTTGTTCAGTTAAAGCTAAGATTCCACCACTGCCATATCCTCAAAGGTTCTAGAAGAAGAAAAAGGATACTCAGTTGAAAGAAATCTTTGACGACGAGGTGACTTTTAAAGACTTCAATGCTTCTAAATATCCAGATATAGTTGAAGACTGCTCTGCTATTTCCAAGATGGAATCGCTGGCTTCTATAGAATTAGAGCTCAATTCTTTAGACGATCCGTTAGAACATATTCTACTGGAGGCTTCACCAAGTGATGATGAAGATAAGGAATTTTTGGCTTGGTTAGAAGCTAATTCGAAGGAATTCACTTAAGAAGTTCCACTCGAATCATTAGAGTTATCATCTTAGGAGTATACGCAACCAAAGTCTTTGATTGAAGAGCCAGCTGAATTGGAACTGAAGGTTTTGTCTCCTCATTTGAAATATGACTATTTGGGTCTGTCTTCAACTTTACTTGTCATTAGTTCAGTTGAGTTCACTAAAGATCAAGAAGGAGAGGCACTTGTGATTTTGGAAAGGCACAAGAAGGGTACTGGATGGATTATTTCGTATATTCGAGTCACGGGTTGAAGGATTTGTAGGAATTACAGGAAGTTAAACAAGGCCACTAGGAAAGATCATTTCGGGTTTTCTTTCCCTAATAAGATGTTGGACATATTTGATGGGAAAGAATATGATTACTTCCTAGATGGGTATGGTTGGTAAGACAAACGTCCATTTGACACCACCATGGTCAATAACAATCCTGAATAAAATGGAGGGAGTTCTCTTAACTTTCTCTATCATTATTTTATATTTTAAGTTTTTTTTTTCTCATTTGAATAAAATGCTAGACTTAGATAAAAAAAATTTGGGTCATTACTGTAACACCCCTAACCCGTATCCGTTACCAAAATAGGGTTAAGAGGCGTTACCAGACGAACGGAGACTTTTACGGACAATTCGTAACATAGTTCATCATATCATATCAAAGCGTCCCTTAAATAGGTCACTGAGACCTTAAACATGCTTTAGAAAAGGGCCGGGAATAAACCGAACACATACGAAAATTCTCGAAAAATTAATTTTTTTTCTAAACTGCAGAGGTCACACGCCTATGTGGGAAGGCCGTGTGCCTCCCACGGCCTCGACATGCCCATGTGCCTAAGCTGTGTCAAAACAGGGCATACATACTAACTTGTCCACACGGCCTGACACACGCCCGTGTGTCTCACCCGTGGTGAACTCGTACTTGCACCACACGGCCAGTCACACGCCCGTGTGTCCAGCCCGTGGTCGCTACTGACTTGTTTCACTTGGCAAACTTAAACAACACGGTCGAGCCACACGCCCGTGTGCTCAACCATGTGGGCAATTATAGGCCATTCTCAAGGCCAAATTGCCACCCACACAAGGGTCATCCCTACAAACTCAAATAATCAATATCCCATACACATTTGGCAACCAAAATCATGTCAAATGTTCAACTTATCATCTCATTCAATATCATTTCTATTCATGCCAACTAGTATACTAATTTGCACAACCAATTCATATATAAAACTAATCATATTACATCCTCAAGTTGCCACATTCATAGAACCATCTCATTGTTCAAACATATATACTCATATTGCATCATTATGCTTGCCATTCATATGACCATATCAAAACCATGGATCCATACCAAAATCAAGCATCATATACCAAAATCACTCATGCATATTACCAACATTATCTAGCCACATCTCATGGCTATTTACACATCTCAAACATACTCCAAAACAACTAGCCTATACATACCATATTTAGCTATATACACATTCAAAAGTACCAAAGTTGAATTTGATAGTGTGGTGATGATCCTCGACGGTCCCCGAGCCTCTCGTAGCTTTAACGATCTATAAAATAGAAAAACACACACAAAGTAAGCTTTCAAAAGCTTAGTAAGCCATAGACAAATAAACCTAGCATAAAATGCTCATAACCATATTGATACTTGACATTAATGTTCCTCAATGCATATTCATCACATATTCTTTGGCTCATTTACTTAGCCATAGCTTGCCACATTCTTCAACTCAAATATCACATATACATATAGCTCATTCAAGCATATATTCACATATTATCTCATCATTCCTATACACATATTCACCTTAGTAAGTTCATATATAGACACTTACCTTTCATACACACATAGTGTACTTTACAAACGTACCTGAAATGGATATACAACTCACATAGTCGTTCATTTCTCGGACTTGCCCGTTGAACTGTTCAGAATCTAATAGGCTACTCAGAGTACTCGGAATAGTCGTACAATGCCAACATCCCAGACGAGGTCTTACATGTACTCAAATATCGATGCCACTGTCCCAGACAGGGTCTTACACGAATCAAATACGATGCCAATGTCCCAGACATGGTATTACACGTAAATCTCATATCGATGCCAACGTCCCAGACGTGGTCTTACACGAAATATCGAATCAATGCCAATGTCCCAGACGTGGTCTTACATGATATCACATATCGGACACCTATGTCATGACATACGTTATCCTATCAATTCCTAGGTTCAAACGAGACTTCTCAGACTTTAACAACTTGTCGATATATACGTAAGCTCAAATTTCCCATACAGTCCATCTCAATGGATATTCATAGCAATTCAAGTCTCATATATACACAAATAATTCAATTCGAATACATTTATTTGTATATCGACTTACCTCAGATTCGAATATTCAATCGGATTCGGTTATTCGACAACTTTTGAGTTTCCTCAATCCAAATCCGTTTTCTTTGGTTCTTGATATATACATATTCAAATTTAACCCATTTATTCACCAAACCATTCAATTCAATCCAAAAACACACATTTAGGGCAATTTACAAATTAGCCCTCACATTTTTACATTTGGACAATTTAGTCCCTATTTCACAAAATCACAAAATACATATAATTTCAAGTTACCCATGCCTAGCCGAATTCTCATGTAGCTCATACAAGTCCTTACATTTCATTTATTTCACAATTTAGTCCTTCAAAATATTATTTTCTCAATTAAACTCAAAATACTCAAATTCATCAAAACTCCAAAGACAAACCTTATTAATCTATCACATATCATTCATAATACATCCTCAAACATCATAAAACTCATGTGTTCATCAAAGACACATTTCAAAATATTCATCAACTCACAAAATTGAAGCATGGGTTTTGAAGAACACGAAGCAACGATTACAAAAATATAGAAATTATCAAAAACCGAAGCAAAACATACCTTGAATCAAAGAATATACATGGCCGAACCTAGCTTTGTTTATTTTCTTTCTTTCCTTTGATATTTTCGGCTAACAAGGATGAACATAGGACTTATTTTCATGTTATTTTTATTATAACATTACTTATTAATTCATTTACTATATTAACCTTATAATTAATCATATAAAACATATAAATACAAGGTCATTAATGACCTTTGCCGCCCACTTACTTAAATAGTGGTTAAATTGCCACATAAATCCTCCACATTTAAAAGCCACATCGATTTAGCCATTAATCAAATAGAAAGCCACTTTTACGATTTACGCGATTTAGTCATTTGCACAAATTAAGCACACAAACAGACAAATTAACTTACGAAACTTTAACACATGCTTAATCACATATCATAGGCACAGAAAATAATATTAAAATATTATTCTGACTCAAATTTGTGGTCCCGAAACCACTGTTCTGACTAGGATCGAAACCGGACTGTTACAATTACATTAATTAAAATTCTATTTAGGAGATTGAGACTTAAGCGGGACTATCTGTGACCTCTCCAGTCTTTCCTGGGAGTTTTAATTTAATGTAATATTTCAAAAAATAGTTTTCTAAGCAGCCCGAAGAATTTAAGTATTTGTTTTTTTTAAATAAAGGGTCAACTTTTAACCCAAGCACTAATTTCTTTGAGTTTTTTTTTTAGTTTACTTTCAGTATAGGAGCTTAGGATCCAAAAAGGAGCTGCCATTGGGCTTAAGAAACTACTAGGGAGGAAATATTCAACCTTTTTCTGCACAACTCTGTAGCCCTTACCTTGCTCCACTGCCACTCCCAAGTAACTCTATAGTGCATCTCCCTTAACCCTTAATGTCACAACCCTAAACTCCCTAAATCACCACCCTAAACACCTTTATTCGAAGCCACTAACCATTGCACCTAAACTATCCTTAAAACCACCACCCCATCCAACTCTAAACCTTACCCTCAGCTACTCACCTACCTGCCCAAAACTGAAACCACCCTTAACAGATTTTCTAAGTTCGATACCGGGAGTCCATTCCACGAAGTGAACAATTCAACATAATGGTTATGCTGCAACACATGCAGTTGCAACAACAAGATTACTGAATATACTCAAAAATACGGGATGACCCAATCAGAGATGCATTTAAAATATATATTTCAAAACCCGTTTGTTTTTGTGCCTGAATTTCCAGACTTTATACTCGAACCATGGACTCCAATGTCGAGGAAGGAAAAAGATGAGTCGGATTCTAAGGGATCTACAAATAAATAAAAAAAATGGGGACCTTAACTTTATTTTATTTTCGTTCTTAGGTTATTTAATGCTTTAGGATTAGGTTCTATTATTTTTTCGCAGAATAAAATAAGAGGTAGAAATCTGTAAATAGAAAAATATATAGGATTTCTCCTATGTAATTTATCACCTTTTTACTTAAATCCATTGTTAAAACTAAGTAATTGTTTAATAAATTAGTGAAATATGTGAAAATATGAAATTAGGGCATAGAAATTATTAAAATGTGATTTTATGCTTTATTATATAGTTTTCATGCAATAAATGGCGTATTTTATATTAATTTGAATATATTATTTTTTTAAGACATAAAGTGGGCCATGCATGATTAAATTAAATAATAAAATATAAAATTATATTTAATATTTCATTTTAAAATATTTCATTAATAATTTGAGTTTTAAATTGGATAAATTTTATTCTTTGGTCCTCTAACTTGTTGATTTATTCTGGACAGGTCTGATAGCTTTGCTGGATTACAAAACCGTCCAAATTGGAGACCAAGTCAACCCAATATTCGGCTACACATGGATGTCCATTTAAACCATTCTTTGGTTTCATTACACAAGGTCCTTGCAGTGTTGAAGAAATTAGAGATTTGCCCGAAGATTTACGATTGACCGAGTCTCAGCCCTGAGTTGTGTGGCATCCAAAATTACTTAAAAATCAAGCAAAAATCAAGTCAAAAGCCACTAAGCATGGCCGGCCACAATTTGAGGAGATTTGAAGAGGTTAACATCCACTATTTTTAACAAACTATCCCCTTCTCCTCACCTATAAATAAGACCATCTCATTCCCTCATTCAATCATCCCTCAATTATTCCTCATTCATTCTCGTCATTCATCATTCTCTCTTCTCTCAAAATTCTCTTAGCCTTTTCCATTCCCACGCCTAGCATCATCTCTTCATAGAGATTTTAGCAATTAAGCCTCTTAAAGAACCATTGGTCGGCCACCTTTGAGAGCCATCAGCAAAGGAGCAAAGCAAAGGAACGAAGGAGCCTCGTCAGTTAGAGTCTTGGGTGACAGCCACTCTGAATTGGGTTTAATCTTTCTTTTCTTTAATGTAATCTAAAGATGTTTGCTATGTGTTCTTTGTTCTTGTTTACAACAATGTTAGCTTAATTTTATTTAAGCTAGGATGATTGCTTTGATTAAATAATATTTATTTGATTCATGCTTATAATGTTTGTGCCTCAATCGATCATGTTTTCAATTAAAATCAAGTCTGTATTTCGTTCATACGTGATTGAAATACACCTGAATTAGCTGAGCGATCCTAACCAGACGATGGCTAATGGACACATAATTGAAATGTGCATGCTCAATTTAGATCCTAACCCAATTAAATTGTAGGTTGCATAACAACTCTGACCAAGCTCTGTTATCTGCATAGTTTTTAGATTTGTGTGATTAAATTGTTTCAAACCTGACACGTCCCTATTACCTCACACGAATGCTAAGAAACCCTTAGTAAATAATGATCAGTAAAATGCGTATTTACTAAGTAAAGGATTCCGAAAGGACCTAATGTGGTTTCCAAACTCATGAAAGATCGAGTTGCCATGGAATGTTTTTCCGAATGTTATTAAGCATGTTGATAATAAATTAAGTTTAATTAAAGTAATTGTCCTAGATTATTTATGTTATAAGTGTTGCAAATTGTGTTTAATTTTACTAAAATATATTTCATTCATATAGTTTGCATACTTAGGATAATTTGCATTAGGGATCATTGCATTTAGTTTAATATATTTTAATCACAACTTCTCAACTATATTGTGTTTTTATTTACCAAATTGTTAATATAATTTTACAAATTACGTGACTTAGCACAAATACAATCCCTGTGGAGACGATAACTCGATACTTACTTATTACTTGATAATGACTGTGTACACTTGCACAAACCTACGCGTTACAAGTTTTTGGCGTCGTTGCCAGGGATTGTCAACTGTTGCCATTGTCATTTTTTTCGTGAAATTATTTATTTTCAATTTGATTTATTTCTAACATTACTAACTTATTCTTTTTAATTTTTTTGATTTTCTTTTCAGGTGTTTATGAGCATAGATCGAATTATCGATTTACTCCATGTAGACCCTGAAATTGAGCAAACTTTCAGACAAAGAAGACGTGAACGAAAAACTCAGAGACAAGTCGAGATGGACCTTGGAAATCAAAATCAAGACCAAGGTAATGAAGCCAATCATGTACGAAATCCCATCCTCATTGCCGATGATAGGGATCACTACATCAGACAATATGTTGTGCCACTTTTTAGTGAGTTAAATCCAAGAATTAGAAGGCCAGATATTGAGGCAACCCAATTTGGATTGAAACTAGTGATGTTTCAAATGCTCCAAACGGTGGGCCAATTCAGTGGTATGCCCACGGAAGATCCACATCTCCACTTTCGATTGTTTATGGGGGTGAGTGATTCATTCAAGATAGCCGATGTGACTGAAGACGCATTGAGGTTGAAGTTGTTTCCGTACTCGTTGTAAGGTCGAGCACGAGCATGGCTCAATTCATTGCAACCAAGTTTCGTATCTACATGGCAAGAATTAGTAGAGAGATTTTTGGTTAAGTATTTCCCACCTAGAAAAAATGCTAAGTTAAGGAACGAGATCAAAACTTTCCAACAATTGGATGACGAGTCTTTGTATGAGGCTTGGGAGCGATTCAAGGAGTTACTTCGTAAGTGTCCTCATTATGGGATTCCTCATTGTATCCAGTTGGAGACATTCTATAATGGTCTCAATGCACATACAAGATTGATGGTAGATGCTTCCGCGAATGATGCAATTTTGTCTAAGTCTTATAATGAGGCTTATGAGATCATTGAGAGGATCGCAAGTAATAACTATCAATAGCCAACAAATTGAACAGCTTCAGGAAGACGTGTAGCCAGAGTTCATGAAGTTGATGCCCTCACTTCGTTATCAGCTTAGGTATCGTCTATTGCCTCTATGTTAAAACAATTTACCGCTAATAGTGCTAATAATTTTGTAGCTCAGCCATCAAGTCCGTTTGAAGTAGTTTCCTGTGTGTACTGTGGGGAAGGTGATTCGTTTGAGAATTGTCCATCAAATCTCGAGTCAGTGTACTATGTGGGGAACCAATATCAAAATAGGAGTGGACAAGGACCCCAGTCCAACTTCTACAATCCTTCATGGCGTAATCATCCTAACTTTTCTTGGAGCAACCAAGGAAATGGACCGAACAATAACTTATTGCAGCAAAGACCCAACCAATCTCAAGGGTTTAATCAGCAAGCTCCAAAACCACCTCCAACTGAGGCATCAAACAATTTGGAGAACTTGTTGAAAGCGCACATGGCAAAGAATGATGCTTTGATCTAAAGCCAAGTAGCAACACTGAAAAATTTGGAAAACCAAATGGGTCAGTTAGCTAAGGAGCTACGTAATAGACCGCAAGGAACTTTGCCGAACGATACTGAGAATCCAAGAAATTTGGGTAAAGAACATATAAAGGCAGTGGCATTGTGAAGTGGTAAAATTCTGGAACCCCGATTGATTGATGTCGAAGATAAGCTCGTTGAGAAGAATTAACCAACTGTTGAAATTCCTATACCAAAGGAATCAGAATCTGCAAAGTCTGACAAGGTAAACCCTGACTTAGTGAATTCAGATATTTTAACATCTTCTTTGGATGCAGATTTACCTACTCAGAAAAGTTGTCCGGTTCAACCGAAAGTTCTATAACCTCCATATTCGCAAAGATTACAACAACACAAGCAGAAACATGAGGTGCAATTCAAGAAGTTTTTGGAAGTTCCGAAGCAGTTACACATCAATATTCCATTGGTGGAGGCTTTAGAGCAAATGTCAAATTATGTAAAGTTTATGAAGGATATACTGTCCAATAAGAAACGACTGAGTGAGTATGAGACTATTGCCTTGACAAAGGAGTGCAGTGCATTCCTACAGAACAAACTGCCATCGAAATTGAAAGACCCATGAAGCTTTATTATACCCTGTAACATTGGTGAATCTTACTAAGGTAAAGCTTTGTGTGACTTAGGAGCGAGTATCAACTTGATGCCTAAGTCTATTTTCATGATGTTAGGGATAGGTAAAGTAAGACCTACAACTGTGACGCTTCAGCTGGCGGATTGATCTTTAGCATATCTCGAAGGAAAGATCGAGGATGTTTTGGTAAGAGTCGATAAATTTATTTTTCCTGCTGATTTCATTGTCTTAGATTTTGAAGCAGACAAGAAAGTGTCGATCATCCTTGGGAGACCTTTCTTAGCCACGGGAAGAACGTTAATTGATGTCCAGAAAGGTGAACTCACCATGCGAGTTCAAGACGATCAGGTAACCTTTAATAGTCTTAAAGCGATGAAATTTCTCGATCCGGCAGAAGAGTGTTCAGTTATGGAAGAGATAGAAACCTTGGTTTCTATGGAAAGCAATTTTGAAGAAGATCCATTGGAGAAATCCTTAGATCTTTACCCTTTGGAGGATGAAGAAGGTGAAGAAAACATGGCTTTGATGGAAGCCAATCCGAGAAATTTTATTCAATCCACACGGTTTGAACCGTTGGAGTTGGAAGTTAGAGAATTTGTGCAACCCAAGTTGTCAATTGAAGAACCATCTAAACTCAAACTAAAGGTACTTCTTTCTCATTTGAAATACGTTTATTTAGGTGACTGTTCTACTTTGCTTGTGATTATTTCAGCGGAACTGACAAAAGATCAAGAGGAGCAACTAATTGCTGTTCTAAAGAAATTTAAGAAAGCAATTGGTTGGACCATAGCTGATATTAGAGGTATAAGCCCTTCTTTTTGCATGCATAAAATCATTTTAGAATGTGAAAGAGCTCGAATTGATGGGCAAAGGAGGCTCAATCCTATTATGAAAGAATTTGTGGGAAAGGAAGTGATCAAATGGTTAGATGCAAGAATCATCTATCCTATTTTGGATAGTTTGTGGGTAAGTCCAGTGCAGTGTGTGCCAAAGAAATATGGAATCACGATTGTTGAAAATGAGCGTAACGAGTTAATTCCAACGAGAACTGTTACCGGTTGGAGAATCTGTATTGATTACAGAAAGTTGAACAAAGCCATTCGGAAGGACCATTTTTTGTTGCCTTTTATGTATCATATGTTAGATCAACTGGCAGATAATGAATTCTATTATTTTTTAGATGGCTATTCGGGATATAACCAAATATTTGTAGCCTCGGAGGACCAACATAAAACAACCTTTACTTGTCCATACGGTACGTTTGCTTTTGGGCGAATGCCTTTTGGTTTATGCAATGCACTTGCAACTTTTCAACGATGCATAATGGCAATAATTATTGATATGGTTGAAATTTTATTGAGGTTTTCATGGATGATTTTTCTATTTTTGGTAACACTTATGATATCTGTTTGAGTAATTTGGCTAAGGTACTGAAGAGATGCGAAGAGACAAATCTTGTCCTTAATTGGGAAAAATGCCATTTTATGGTCAAGGAAGGGATTGTCTTAGATCATAAGATCTCAAAGAAAGGAATTGAAGTTGATAAAGAAAAGGTGGATGTAATTGAAAGATTACCGACCCCAATGAATGTGAAAGGAGTCAGAAGTTTCTTAGGCCATGCCGGTTTTTACCGAAGGTTTATCAAAGATTTCTCGAAAATTTCTAAACTGTTGTATTTGTTGTTAGAGAAAGATACAATGTTTGATTTCAACAAAGCATGTTTGGAAGCTTTTGAAGATATAAAGAAGCGGTTAATCTCAGGCCCAATAATCCCTAAATCTCCCTTTTGTGCCATCAACCTCAAATCCCGAAAGAAACCCTAGTTCTCTTCCCTTTCTGCCGAAATTCCCTATTACCGCTGCAAAGAGATTGCCGAAGCACCACCGTTACTATCGCACACTGTTGTCGCTGCCGCACCTTACCGTTGCTGTCGCACGTTGTCATCACCACGGCACCATCCTTGCCGTCGCAAGATTTTTGCCGTAGCAAGTTCTACCCACTTTGCCAATTTATCTTTTCTCTCTTGTGCAGAAACTTTGCCGAATTTTCGGGAAAAAGATACCATGTCTGGCAAAAGAACCAGATCTTCAAAGACTACTCCTGAAAACCCGATTTTGATCGATGAAGAAGTGAAAGAGAGATTTGATTCAATCTTCAAGCATCAACCTATGATGCAGGAAAAAGGTTTTGACTTGAAGAGTAATGATTTGATGGTTGTTCCTATACCGATTAGAAAGAAAATCAATGCTCTCAAGTGGGAACGATTTTGTGATGCTCGTTCACTTCCTGATGATGAACTAGTTCGAGAATTCTATGCTAGTTTGACTAGCAAGATGCTACTGAGGTCATTGTTCAAAAGAAAAAGGTACCTCTTACTTCTAAGCCCATCAATGATTTGTTTAATTTACCTGATGTTGAAGAAGATGAGTACTACCCTATGATGAACAATATCAATTGGGATTTTCTTCAACAAGTGCTTGATGTTGTGACAAATCTAGGATCCCAATGGATTATAAGAAAGTATGGGAGCCATTCTTGTCAAAGAGAATACTTAAAACCAGTAGCAAAGGTATGGTTTTATTTCATTTGCTACAGTTTCATGCCTATCTCACATAGTTCCACCATCTCGATGGAACGGGTGCTTTTGTTCTATGCAATTTTGACAGAAAAGTCCATTAATGTTAGGAAAATTATCCTCAAGGAGATTCACGATTATGGTAAAAAGAAGGCAGGAAGTGATTATTTCCCATCATTAATCACTTCACTTTGCTTAAAGGCCCGTGTTAAAAAATAAGCAGATCTGAAGGGGCGATATGTTCAAGGATGCATTACAAATTATGATCTTGAAAGATTAGTAGAGAGGGTGCATGAGCTGAATCAAGGCGAGCAAGAAGAGCCAACTGGGCCGGATACCGAGGAGTCAACAGATGGAACTGAAACTGAAGCTAATTCAGTTACAGACACTAAAGAGGAAGAATCTGACAAGGAATCGAACATTCCTGAACCAAGGGTTGAGCTAGAAGAAGAACCAGCCAAGCTAAGTGTTGAACCTAAATATACAACTCCCATGCCGACTTCTGCAAGTACTTCAAGGAAATCGGAGTTGTCAATTTTGATGGATATGTGCAAGTTCATGCACAATCAACAACAAACTTACTAGAAATATGCAAAAATTAGAGATGACTCAATTCAAAATACTTTTAAGAATATCTCTAATACTTTTGTTCCTGAGTTCCCAGATGCTATCTTTGAGACATGGACGGAAGATACTGATGATTCAAGCGGAGATGGAGCTAAAGAAGACAAGGGGAATGAGTCAGAAAAATAAAAGGGGGGATTCTTGTCTTGTTATTTATTTAATTATTTTTAGGTCCTTAGGAATTTATTTCTTTCGTAATTAGGATTTAATTTCTGCAGAATAAAACATAGCAAGCATGAAAAAACTTAACACTTCTTTAGAAAGAATAAGACTAAGTGATGTGGTAATGGGAATGAACATGTCTAGGATTGGGTTATTAGGGAAGACTTGGTATTTAAGCAGTCTTAATGACTCACCTCTCTTTCTTTACAACTGTAACACCCCAAACCCGGCCTAGAAGTTAGGCCCGAATCTGGTGTGTCATATTGAAGTGTTTTTTGAAAACCTTGTTTTCATTGGAAACCCTTCTTGTTTAAAGGCTTAAGTAAAAACCCAGTTACGTTGGTTTATTTTTAAAAATGTGGTACCTTGAAAAATTATTAGTTTCAATCCCAAAACATCTTTTCAGTTGCGGAAGCGGATTTTGAAAGTAATTGATTTATGAAAAAGATTAAGTCGCGAAACCATTTCGAAAATGTTGCGAAAACGTAGTGTTGTTTAAAAACAGTTAACATTTTGGGAAAACCATGATTTACTTCTATCAGATATAATTCAAGCATAAATAAAACCCAAAGTTAAAATCCAGAAACGTAAAGAGGCCTTATTACAAAAATTAAAAACCAAAAATAGAATCTAAAGCATAAATGAAATCCAAAGGCAGTCGTGTGGCCATCTCCGAGTCCCTCGCAGCACCAATCCTCCTAAAGATGGGGATTACCTGCACAGTTAAAAACGGGGTGAGTTTGCGAAAACTCAGTGTGTAATCCCCTCCTAACTAAAACAGTTAGTAAAAAAGACAGAAATCATAATCATCGGTAGGCCAAGCCCAATTACAAGAATGAGAACAATATGTGTGGGTCTAAGCCCAGTACAATTTCAATTGGGTCTCAGCCCTTATCAGAACCAAATGGGACTAGCCCATTCTCCATATAACAACCCGAGGTTTAATAAAATTATTTTGATTTTATTTTATGTGTTGTAGCAGAATTATAAGGATGCATAAAAATTTTGGTGTCTTAATTTGAGTAATAGCATGCATAATTGTGAGAAAAGACTAAATCGCATAAAGTGCGAAAGTTCTATTCTTCATGATAGAGGTACCTAATAGCTATAGAATATAATTTGGAGGTCTTTAAAGTGTAATTAGGCCATTTATCTAGTGATGGCCGACCATATGGGTGCTAGGGAGACAAGATTTTAATGTTGGTCAAAATTTGGTGGATATTAGGTAATAAAAAATGAATAAAATAAGATGAATAAAGATGTTATCATCTTTTCACTATTCGCTCTCCTTCTTTCCACCAAAAATTTGAAGAGAAAACAAGGGTTTTGAAGCTCAAAATTTCAGCCAACATATTCCCTAGTAAGTAAGTAATTTTTTATGTTTTTCTTAATGATTTTTGTACTTTTGGAGTCCACAATGCTTAAGCTAGCTAATGAGGGGACTAATTTGTGATATAGTTGAAAGTCTAGAGACTTTCCATGAGAGTATTCATGTTGTTAGCTGAGTTTTTATGGAAGAAAATGAATGTTAGGGAGGTGAGAAACAACTTTTGTGAAAGGTGTTAACATGAAAACACCTACTTAGGATTTAAATGCAAAGATTGATTTTGTGTCATAAATGCATGAAATAGTTGGAATTGTGAGTAGTTGTAAGAGAAATAAATGTTCAGCTAGGCTTGATTAATGAGAAAGTAAGTTGAAAAATAATTTACGAGCCTAGGGGAAAAATTGTAATTTTGCCATAGTACAAGGGCAAAATGGTCATTTTTGCCTAAGTGTAGATTTTGATGCATTATGACCATATCATGATCAAAATGAGTGAATTTGATGGTTATAGATCAAGAAGAACGCGGGATTAACCTTGACCGGGGAAAAGGCAAGGTTACGGATTAAACCGCAAATTGAAACATTTTGCACCGAGGTAAGTTTATATGTTAAAGATACATTTTATATACACTGTTGTTGCTAATTAGTGCATGGTATGATTGAGGATGAGCGTGGTTCGATTGTAATGAATTTAGTAGTTATTGAATAATTATCACATGAATTACGAAATGGATATGTAATTGTGTAATGACGACACTTGTCAGTGGGCTAAGTGCGATACCACCTTATTACTTAAATACGATGGGTTGTGTGCGATACCATCGTTTATATCATTATTTAGTGGGCTATGTGTGATACCACTGTGATTATCCTTTCTGGTGGGCTTTGTGCGGTACCATCCTATTAACGATCAATGGTGGGCTAAGTGCGAAACCACCGAGTGATTTAGCTTTGTGGTTGGATTAGTTAGAGATTACTATGGGTTGTATTATGAGAAATTACGATATTAAGTGCAGGGATGCAAGTGAATGAATGTATGCATTAAGCTTGTGATGTGATTGGAGTGTGGTAAGGGACAGAATGAGTAAGCATGAATGTGAGTGTGGATTACCTTTGTTTAGTATAATGCTAATTGTTGTTTAGCTCATACTATGATGTTATCTATTTACATGTAAACTTACTAAGCTTAAAGCTTACTCCCTTTTCTTTTCCCTTGTTTTATAGAGTTTAAGAGCTGAGCTGGGATACACCGATAACCAGAAGATCGCCCATACTATCGACTCATCTTGGTATATCTAGACTTATTGATTTTGTAAATGGCATGTATAGGGGCTAGACTAGTTAGAGTATTTTGTTCTTTTGGCCAAAAGTGTGTTGGCCCTTTTTTTTTTAAGACAAACTATTTTGTAGTTTGCCATGGTTGATGGCTCACTTTATCATTTATGAAATGTATTATCATTCATGGAAGTTAGATTGCAAAATATGAATATGTTTGATGATATGTCGAATGGGTCCTTGTTGTGTGAGCTAGAGGGGTGAAAAGAGCTTGGCAAATAGCCTTTTATTGTTCACATGGGAAGGCACACGGGCGTGTGTCTAGGCCGTGTGGGACACACGGTCAGTCCATGGACGTGTGCCCAGGCCGTGTGAAGTCTGGACCTTGAATTTGGAATTTGAATCACCACACGGTTGATGCACATGGGCGTGCCCAGATCGTGTGGATTAATCAGAAGACACCACGGGCCAGCCATATGGGCGTGTGTCTAGGCCGTGTGATTCAAGTCAGTGTCGACCACGGGCGTCGAACACGGGCGTGTGAGATGATACACGGGCATGTCATCTCCCCCACGGGCGTGTGGCCCCTGTTTAGGTAAAAGTTTCTTAAGTATGTAAGAGTTTTCGAATTATCTCCGAAACTTTTTGGAAGTATGTTTAGGGCCTCGTAGGTCCATTATGAGGATGATAGACATATGAATGGAAAGGTTTTAATTTGAAATGAGTCTGATAGCCAAATTTGTATGATTGTGCAAGTTAAGTACGGTAACGCCTCGTACCCAGTTCCAGTACAGAATACGGGCAAGGGGTATTACACTCCATATCAGTAACAATCGTGCTTAGCCCATATCAGAATCAATTCCATATGCATAATGTGTGATGCATGCTAACCCATCCCTTCCAACCCTGTACTTGCATCCGTCCAACCCTGCACTACCTGTGAGGAATAAATCACCCACGCCATCCCTACACTTACATTGTTAGCACCGGTAGCAACACTAACCAAAATCGCAGCAAAGCTGCTAGTATTTATGCGGCTTTAAGCCTTCAATAACGGTATCATGATTGGTACATAGCCATCGGTAACTGTAATAAGACCGACACATAGCCGTCAGCTACGATAATATAATCGGCACATAGCAATGGGTAAAGATGATCGACATAGAGTCATCGGTATATATGTTAGGCACATAGCCATGGGTAAATACGATTGGCACAAAGCCATAATCAAGATGGCACAGAGCCATGTTTAGCTTGGTACAGAGCCATAATCAGATTACGCGGCTTTAAGCCGTCTGTCGGTCCACAGTCGTGTCATGTGATCCGTGCGACCTTAACAGATCAATACTGGATCCACAGTCGTCTCATGCGATCCGTACGACCCTATCAGATCAATACTGGATCCACAGTCGTCTCATGCGACCCGTGCGACCCTATCAGAACTTCCTCCATATCAATGTCCCAACCCCATGCAGTATGTCATGTATGCGAAATGTTATGCCCATAAACAATCATACATACACAATCACAATAGTCAATTACCACAAATCGGTCAATCATTACCTCAAGTGAGTCAATTACCCTCGAGGGGCAAAACAGTCATTTTACCCTTACAAGGGTATTACGGTAATCCTACCCTACAGAGGTATTTCAGTAATTCTACCCTACAGGGGTATTTCACAAATCAGGGGTATTTCGATAATTTTACAAATCAATGGTATTTCGGTAATTTCACAAATTGAGGGTATTTCGATAATTTCATAAATCAGGGGTATTTCAGTAATTTTACAAATCAAGGATATTTTAGTAATTTCAAAAATTGAGGGTATTTCAGCAATTTCATAAATCGAGGGTATTTCGGTAATTTTAAAAATTAAGGGTGTTCTGGTAATTTTACAAATTAGGGGTACTTTGGTAATTTCGCAAACTAAGGGTATTTTGGTAATTTTGCAAATCGAGGGTATTTCAGTAATTTTGCAAATCAGGGGTATTTCGGTAATTTTCCAAACTGAGGGTATTTCAATAATTTTGCAAATTAGGGGTACTTTTGTAATTTCGCAAACTGAGGGTATTTCGGTAATTTTACAAACTAGGGTACTTCGGTAATTTTACAAGTCGAGGGTGTTTTAGTAATTTTGTAAACCAAGGGTATTTCAGTAATTTTGTAAACCAAGGGTATTTCAGTAATTTTTTAAACCAAGGTATTCTAAACAGAGATAACAATACGAATGGGCCTAAGGCCCATTCTCGGCCCAAATGGGCCCACACGCTCGTGTGGTCCATTTAGCCCAAATCTAGCCACATATATGAGATTCACATAGACCAGTCCAATATTTACTATACAATCATACAACTTATCTGATTGGGCCCACGGGACCATTGGCCCCACATGGCCCCTTTCGGCCCATCGTGGACCAAACAGCCTAAACCCACAAGAACACTCATGATGGCCTCAAATATCGCGTCAAAGCTCCCACACGTGCGCTCGCACGCTCGTGTGGCTACCATCGCCATGTGACCGGCATTTCGGCATTTTCCGCTCTACAGCTAGAGTAGTGCGAAATACACACCTGATAGGAATCTGGAGTTAATCCGCGCTCCGAACACTCCTATGCCCAAACGCCAACCAATGTATGCTTACTCTCATCATAGATCGCTCTATTTAAAGCCAGCTTCTCGCCTACTCACATGCTAGCTTCCCGATGTGGGATCCCTCCATCAATCCTCCAAAACCGTCCCAACTGCAAAATAAATATCCCTTTTTTCTTGCAATGGGATTTGAACCCTTTCCCTGTCCTATGCTCCAGACACTACATGCCACCACAACACAAGCTCCTTTTGTGACTTAAAACATGAGCAAATATTTATAAAACCCATGTGCCAGTGTCCAGATTCTTATAAGAGCCAAAAATTAAAGAAATTCTGCAAGCGCCAAGATTTGAACCCAGGCTCCCTTACAACCTTAATGACGCCACAACCACTAGGCCACATGCTTCCTTGTATCATTTTTTATCAAAATAACTTAAAAGGCCTACATCCAATCATCCAGGGTTTTATTCACTTAAAACCAAAAATTTTGCTAAAGCCCAGGTTTGAACCCAGGACTTTTCCAACACTTCTCAGGACCCTTAACCACTAAAGCAGACATTTAATTGTGTCATTTCCTTGCACAATTAAGTACCTATTTGCAGCCTCGTTATGGACCCATACTCAAGGCCCAATACTTCTAGGCCCAAATTCGGGGCATTACAACAACCCTACCTGGTGTTCAGTTTTCATTCATTACTTTGTTCTTACAATGAGGACATTGCTTCTTTTTAAAGGGGGGTAAGGCAAATAAATTGCTCAAACTTTTAAATTTTTTCAAGTATGTTTCAATCATTTCTTTCATAAGTATCTTTTAATAAATGAATGTTTAGAGATAATTTTTGTTACTGAGATAGTTTGTATGCAAGTATGAATGATGATTTTATCTAAGTGAAAGTATGTTATCATGAAGAATGGAATGCTTGTATGATCTTAGCCTTAGTAATGTTTGCCATGAAAACTTAGTTTCTTTTGAGATTAGACATGCATGAAGGTTTATATCTTTAGAATTGACTTAGTAACTTTCTTGAGGAGAAATCCTAGGGGACATAAAAATCTAAAATGATATAGGCACTATTTCTTTGGACCATTTGAGCCTTTTCAAGCCAACCCTATGATATTAGACCCTTGAAAATGTAATTTTGAGCTTAAAGGCCTGTTTTTTGCAATGAACCTACATTATAAGCCAATTACCATCTTTTTAAAGTTATCCTAATTTTGTGCACCTATCTTAACTAAAGTTGTCTTGGGAATCAACATCTGAGGAAATTTTCATAAAGATGTATGTGCTCATGCTTAAAAAAAAAAGAGCGAAAAAAAGTTTGCTCAGTCTCCAAAAAGGAAAAATGTATGAGCTTGAGTTCAAAATAAGTTTGGGGGTGTTCCAAAGGTTCTCTTAAAGAAAAAGGTTGTATTACGAGAAAACCAAGACAAAGTTAAAGGTTAAGATTTTTAAAACCGAAATGTCCCATCTCTTAAAATCCCTACCTTTAACCGAGCCCCATTTCAACCTTATAAAAAACCTACTGATTTGATGATTATGTCACCTACATTAGTGGAGAGGAAGTCTTGAGTTCAACATATGAAGATCATAAATAAGCCTTGTGATTGTTTGCTTGATTGATAGTAAATTATGTTGAATGAAGAATGTTATCTATGGCTATGACATACATGCAAACTATGATTCATGTTGGCATATTTTGAAGCTTAGTATAATCTTAAGGAATGTTTGCATATGAATTACTTGTTAATAAAGAAGATCGATAAGCATGAAGTTATAAATGAATGATTATGGGACAAAGATTGATGCTGCTTACACAATTAGCAATTTTGCCTTAGCAAGACCTTTTGCTGTGCATAAACATTACTCGGGACGAGAAATGATTTAAGTTTGGGGGTGTGTAAATGGAAAAATATATAGGATTTTTCCTATGTAATTTATCACCTTTTTACTTAAATCCGTTGTTAAAACTAAGTGATTGTTTAATAATATGTGAAAATATGAAATTAGGACATAGAAATTATTAAAATGTGATTTTATGCTTTATTATATAGTTTTCATGCAATAAATGGCTTATTTTATATTAATTTGAGTATATTATATTTTTTAAGACATAAAGTGGGCCATGCATGATTAAATTAAATAATAAAATATAAAATTATATTTAATAATTCATTTAAAAATATTTCATTAATAATTTGGATAAATTTTATTCTTTGGTCCTCTAACTTGTTGATTTATTCTGGACAGGTCTGATAGCTTTGCTGGATTACAAAGCCGTCCAAATTGGAGACCAAGTCAACCCAATATTCGGCTACATATGGCTATCCATTTAAACCATTCTTTGGTTTAATTACACAAGGTCCTTGCAGTGTTGAAGAAATTAGAGATTTACCCAAAGATTTACAATTGACCAAGTCTCAGTCCTGAGTTGTGTGGCATCCAAAATTACTTAAAAATAAGCAAAAATCAAGTCAAAATCCACTAAGCATGGCAGGCCACAATTTGAGGAGATTTGAAGAGGTTAACATCCACTATTTTTAGCAAACTATCCCCCTCTACTCGCCTATAAATAAGACCCTCTCATTCCCTCATTCAATCATCCCTCAAGCATCCCTCAATCATTCCTCATTCATTCTCATCATTCATCATTCTCTCTTCTCTCCAAATTCTCTTAGCCTTTTCCATTCCCACGCCTAGCATCATCTCTTCATAGAGATTTTAGCAATTAAGCCTCTTAAAGAACCCTTGGTCGGCCACCATAGAGAGCCATCAGCAAAGGAGCAAAGCAAAGGAACGAAGGAGCCTCGTCAGTTAGAGTCTTGGGTGACAGCCACTCTGAATTGGGTTTAATCTTTCTTTTCATTAATGTAATCTAAATATGTTTGCTATGTGTTCTTTGTTCTTGTTTACAACAATGTTAGCTTAATTTTATTTAAGCTAGGATGATTGCTTTGATTAAATAATATTTATTTGATTCATGTTTATAATGTTTGTGCCTCAATCGATCATGTTTTCAATTAAAATCAAGTCTGTATTTCGTTCATACGTGATTGAAATGCACCTGAATTAGCTGAGCAATCCTAACCAGACGACGGCTAATGGACACATAATTGAAATGTGCATGCTCAATTTAGATCCTGACCCGATTAAATTGTAGGTTGCAAAACAACTCGACCAAGCTCGTTATCTCGCATAGTTTTTAGATTTGTGTGATTAAACTGTTTCAAACCCGACCGTCCTCGTTACCTCACACGAATGCTAAGAAACCCTTAGTAAATAATGATCAGTAAAATGCGTATTTACTAAGTAAAGGATTCCGAAAGGACCTAATGTGGTTTCCAAACTCATGAAAGATCGAGTTGCCATGGAATGTTTTTCCGAATGTTATTAAGCAAGTTGATAATAAATTAAGTTTAATTAAAGTAATTGTCCTAGATTATTTATGTTATAATTGTTGCAAATTGTGTTTAATTTTACTAAAATCTATTTCATTCATATAGTTTGCATACTTAGGATAATTTGCATTAGGGATCATTGCATTTAGTTTAATATATTTTAATCACAACTTCTCAACTATATTGTGTTTTTATTTACCAAATTGTTAATATAATTTTACAAATTACGTGACTTAGCACAAATACAATCCATGTGGAGATGATAACCCGATACTTACTTATTACTTGATAACGACTGTGTACACTTGCACAAACCTACGCGTTACAAGTTTTTGGCGCCGTTGCCGGGGATTGTCAACTGTTGCCATAGTCATTTTTTTTCGTGAAATTGTTTATTTTCAATTTGATTTATTTCTAACATTACTAACTTATTCTTTTTAATTTTTTTGATTTTCTTTTCAGGTGTTTATGAGCCAGAGGTGGGCTGGCATGGGCCCCGGCCCCCCTAAAATGTAAAATTGCTATTTAGGCCTTTAAAATTTTTTAAAAATTTTAAATTAGTAAAAGTAAAATTGCACTTTGGCCCCCCTAAAATTATAAAAATTCAATTTAATCCTTTACAAATTATAAAGATATAAACTATAAAAAATTAAAATTTTATCCGTCCCCTAAAAATTGTTCTAGCTTCGCCCCTGAAATTGACATCTACTAATAATTATAATTTAATATTGTGATGACTACAAAAGTATTGACATCTAAATATTAGTATAAGATAAACTCGAAATAGTATGTGTGATAAGTAGATGTGATAGTTACAAATTTTATTGATATCTAGATATAATTACAATTTAATTTAAGATTATTACTTTTTATTTAAACGTAATAGTAATGCTTACAAATTGTATTTACATCTAAGTATTATCATAATTTAATTTATATCTATTAATTGTCATTTAAATTTAATTATAATTTAATTTTAGTTATTAGACGTAAAATAGTATTGTTGCTCTATTAAAAAAGTATTAATGTAAAATTGAGTATTAATTAAATAAAACTCTAACTATAAAATAGAGAAAATAGATTTTAGCTATTAATTATCTCTTAATTCAGAATATGCTTCCAATTATGTTGTTCGCTAGGTTTGTTAAATCCCATGTGCAGTAAACCGATGTTTTAATTGTTTATTAGTAAGCCTTTATGTGTGGTATTGTGTAGGGTGAGTAAAATTTGATTTGATTCGAAAAATTTAAAAAAAAAATCAAGTTTTTGAGTTAAAGGAACCGAATTATTCGAGTCAATTCGAATTTCTTTTCAAATTTCGAGTTTAAACCGAGTTGAGTTTTCGAATTCAAATAACTCGAATAATTCGAATAAACCGAATATCAAACTATAATATTTTATATTTTTACCCCAAACCCCCAAACATTTTTACTTTTCTCCCAAAACTTTTACTCCTTCCCACTTTCCTCTCAAAACTTCTACTCCCCTCTCATTCCACCCCCATCTACCCCGAACCCATTTCCCCACAATTTTTTTTTTAAAATATTTTCCCTTCAAAATTTTACTTCTCCCATTTATTTTCCCTCAAAATTTTACTCCCTTAAAAACTTTCAAAAGTTTTTATTTTCCTATTGAACTTTTACTTCTCACCCTTTACCCTCAAATCAAAAATCAAAATCATCCAAAAAATCTCTAAACTTAAATAGTAATAATTTTATTTATATCTACTATTTATATTATTAAACTAAATTTCACATTTTGTATTATTTATATTATTGAATTGTTTAATCATATTGAATCTTTATATTAAAATTAAATTATTAATGATGCCGTAAAATATCAGTGTTAAAATTTTATGTTAGTATCAATTTCACATTTTACCTTTAAAATAACTTTTTTATTAAAAAATCACATTTTTACATTTTATATATTTTTTAAATTTCAAAATACATAGTGACAAGAATCAAAAATATATTTGAAGAAACTAACAAGCAAAGAAGTTAACATGTATATAAAAGATTAATAAATAAATTATGAGGTGATGAAAGTTAATAATAAATTTGATTACGATGGGTGACAGTGGTTATAAGGAGCCAATGTTATTTTTTAAAATTTAACTCAAACAAATATATTCGATTCGTTTCGAATTCCATCTCACTCGACTCGATTCGAAAAAATTTCACATCGAGTTAGGATGATAAAATAGGATTGTCAACTTAATTAACTTGAAATTTTTTCATTCGATTCGATTTGATCGAATGCTCACCCCTAATATTGTGTTTGATGTACCCATCTATTGGATGGGGAACGGAGATGTCATCAAGTTTGGTAGGTTTGGATTTGTGGCTTGTGTTTTGTTTTTAAGTTAGCTTTGTAAAAGTAGGCCCTCTAAAACCAAGAGTGCTGTCCATAGAGTCTTAGAGAGAGCAGTATCTGTTGCGGCTTGGGATGGAGGAGAGTGGTTGCGGAGAGAGGGAAAGTGGCGAGGAGATCTTCTTGCTAGCAGAAGAACTTATTCAATTATCAATCAAAAGATCGATGGTAGCATCGACGGAGAAACCCACTTTGATCTGTTCGGTATGGACCAAAAAACACTTCAATACTGAAAGTTTTAAGGTGCAACTGAAGAGTATCTGGAAAACAAAGAAGAAGTTTGAGATTCGACTGGAAGGGCAAAATTTATTCTCAATAATTTTCGATCTAGAAGAAGATTTGGAGTTGATTCTGGAAGGGCGCCCCTAGTTATTTCGTAAGTATCTTATTTTATTTGACCGATTATTCAGTCCAATTGATAGAGATCAAATATGTCTTACTTCATCGCCATATTGGATCAAGCTTGGCCCTTGTTTACCAGATTTTGACAAAAAAGACCTTCTACATGCAACCGGAAGTACTTTTGGAGGTGTTATCAGATCAGAGATTAATGATGATTTTTGCAGACTTAGAATTATGTTGGATGTTCAGAAACCTTTAAGGAAAGGTATTTTTGTTTCAAGTAGCAACAGTATTAATGCATGGATCCCTTTCAAATATGAGAAATTACCAATTTATTGTTTTGGTTGTGGAAGATTGGGCCATGGCCTTCATGACTGTGTGCTGTTAAGTCCTGCAGAAAAAAAAAATTAAGGATGAACCCCCTTTTTCTATTGCACTAAAAGCAGAATCAAAAGCAAAGGGAAAAGAAAGCATGAAATTCACTACATTCACGAAAAAAATGGGACCCCAATGCTCATACACAGGTTGTCCGAAGGAGGAGGCTGATGGTCGTGTCAATTTGGCAGAACTTATTGCAAAGAAAGATAACATGTTAAGTGGAAGACAACTGGCTAATTGGGAGGAAGGTTTAAAGTACAAGGAAGATGTTTATGATATGGTGGAGTTGGGTGCGGTTAATAAATCGGTGGAAAAAGCTAAAGAAGCCTCCAAAAAGATGAGCTGGAGAAGAATGGATCCAAGGTGTATGATAGAAACCCGGAAGAGTGAGCGGGTTGCGGGTAAAAGGAAATTTTTTGAAAACGAGGATGGCAAAAACTGTGAGGAGAATTCAAGAATGGAAGGAGCGAAAAGATTAAAATCTGATGATCTTGAGGGTCGTAAAGTCATTCTTATGAACGAAACAATTGAGATCTCAGATGATAATGTGGTTTCAAACACTTTTATATCGGCGGCTGCCATCAGGCAAGCCGACCGAACACAATGAAAAGCTTATGTTGGACCGTTCGTGGGTTGGGGAGCCCACGGGCAGTTCGGAGGCTGTGCTACTTGATTAAGCAGCATAATCCCCATCTGGTCTTCTTAATGGAGACGAAATTAGATAAGAATCAGATGGAAAGGGTCAGGAGAAGATGTGGTTTTATGAGTGGAGTTGAAGTTGAAGCTGAAGAATCTAGGGGAGGTCTTTGTTTAGCATGGAAGGAAGATATTAGAGTTAATTTGAGAATTTTTTCTAAATGGCACATTGACGTTATTATTAAGGAGGATAATGTTGAAGAAGAATGGAGGTTCACTGGTGTATATGGCTCCCCCTATTTAAAAGATGAAAATACAGTATGGAATCTGCTCAGAAGACTCGATCAAGAGGCTAATTACCCTTGGCTTGTCGAAGGGGATTTCAATGAAATTCTCTATTCCTTTGAGAAAAGTGGAGGAGTACAAAGGGATAAGAAGAGAATGGAGGCCTTTAGGGTGACGTTAGAGGATTGCCAGTTGGTGGATATTGGGTATTCGGGTGTTTGGTTTACATGGGAAAGGGGAAACCTACCAGAAACGAATATAAGAGAAAGACTGGATAGGGGGTAGCAAATGAAAAATGGATGAAGTTATTTCCAATGGATATTATTCAGCATCTTCCTTATTCTTCATCAGACCATTGCCCTCTTCTCTTAAATACAAAAAAGTCTAATGCATTCACAGGGAGTAGAAGATTTCACTTTGAAGCATGGTGGACCATGGAAGAATCCTTAGAAGAAGTCATTAGAGAATCTTGGGAGTTAGATAAAGGAACGTTAATGGAGAAATTAGAAAAATTACAGATTTGCTTGAAAGAGCGGGCACGTGCAAATAAAAGAGAAAATGAGGGTTTGAAAAGAGAATTAACAAAGGAGCTTGGGAACAACGAGCGAGAGCAAATTGGTTAAAGCTTGGGGATAAAAACTCGGCCTATTTCTACAAGTGTGCCTTAGTTTGGAGGCGAGCAAACACAATCTCAAAGCTAGTAACGGAGGAGGGGAAGGAAATCGAGGAGGGATCAAAAATCATGGATACGACCTCACTATTTTTCCAGGATTTATTTAAGTCTAAGGGAGTGGCGAATCCTTGCAAGGTGTTAGAAGGTATCGAAGAAATGATATCGCATGAGGAAAATGAAATTTTATTATCTCCCTTTCGGGAAGAAGAAATTCAACTTGCAAGGTGTTAGAAGGTATCGAAGAAATGATATCGCATGAGGAAAATGAAATTTTATTATCTCCCTTTCGGGAAGAAGAAATTCAAATAGCATTGAAAGGGATGGGTCCTACAAAAGCACCAGGAGCTGATGGTTTTCCAGCACTATTCTTTCAAAGGTACTGGCACATTGTAGGAAAAGATGTTATTGATTACTGCTTAGGAATTCTAAATGATAAAAAGGATTTTGAAGATTTCAATAGGACAGATATTGTGCTCATTCCAAAAGTTCAAAAACCTATAAAACTGGTTAATTTTAGGCCCATCAGTTTGTGCACAGTTATTTACAAAGTTGTGGCTAAGGCTATTGCTAATCGACTGCAGAATGTCATTGATAGATGCATTGATAGAGTTCAAAGTGCTTTTGTTCCAGGGTGACTTATTTCAGATAATGTACTTTTAGCTTACGAAATTTTACATACGTTTCGTCAAAAGCGTACAGGGAAGAAAGGTGTTATGGCAGTTAAGCTTGATATGAGCAAAGCCTATGACAGGGTGGAATGGGGGTTTATTGAAGAAGTAATGACAAAGATGGGATTTTCTTGTGAATGGGTGGAGCTTATAAGAAGATGTGTTACTACAGTCTCTTATGCAGTCAACATTAATGGAATGAGGGGAAGTCTGTTTCACCCCACTAGAGGACTTAGGCAGGGTGATCCATTAAGCCCTTTTCTTTTTCTGATTTGCAGTGAGGGACTTTCATCTCTAATGAGAATAGCTAAGAGAGAAGGACTTATAAGAGGCGCTAGAGAAAGCAGACGTGGGCCAGAGATTTCACATTTGCTATTTGCAGACGATTGCATTCTATTTGGAGAAGCAACCAGCAGAGGGGCAAAAATCCTGAAGGACATATTACATGTTTATGAAAGTTGCTCGGGTCAATGTGTGAATTTTACCAAGTCCACAGTTTTTTATAGTCCAAATACAACTGAAGAGAATAAAGAAGCTGTGTCAGCTATGTTAGGAGTTAGAATGGCAACAAATCCAGAAAAATACTTGGGACTCCCTAATATGGTTGGTAAAAGGAAGAAAGAGTTGTTTTAAAACCTCATAGATAGAATTTCCATGCGTATTGAAGGGTGGAGTAATAGGTTTTTATCCCAAGGGGGCAAGGAAGTTTTCATCAAATCTATCCTACATGCTATACCAACTTTTGCAATGTCGTGTTTCCTTCTACCAAACTCCTTATGCAGAATGATGGAGAGTATTTTCGATAAGTTTTGGTGGCAAAAAGGCAAGGGAAGAAAAGGTATTCACTGGTGTCAGTGGAGCCATTTATGTCGCCCTAAAATTGAAGGTGGTTTGGGGTTTCAAAATCTGGCCCAATTTAATATAGCTATTTTGGCAAAACAGGGATGGCATTTTTTAACAAACCCAAATTCATTAGTTTCACAGGTGTTCAAAGTAAAATATTTTCCAAATAGTAATTTTCTTAATTCGAAGTTGGGAAATAAGAACTCTTATGTATGGCGTAGTATTTGGGATGCAAAAGGTGTTTTGGAGAAAGGTCTGATTTGGAAAGTTGGAATGGGTACGAGCATTTCTATTAGTAACGATGTGTGGGTTCCAAATCTTGTTAATTCTAGATTATTATCTACTTTTGAAGGTTCGAATGAATGTAAAGTTGCTGAGCTCATTAATAGTCAAGCAAGGGAATAGAACAGGGAAGTGATTGATTATACCTTTGCAGCTGATGAGGCGGAAAGGATTATCCGCATTCCCTTGGCAAAGACTCCTCATGATGACTTTCTGTCCTGGAGTGGCGAACCTTCGGGGGATTTTTCGGTCAAGAGGACCTACTAACTATTACAAAGCTTTGATCCTAGAGCTTATGCTGTACAAAAGAGCATTGATCTGCCTACAAAAATCAAAATTACTACTTGGAAAGTCTCCTGGAACTATTTACCCACACGAGCAAACTTATTATGCAAAAAAGCTAATACCAGATGCCTCATGTCCTCGCTGTGGTTCGGAAACAGAGACAGTGAATCACCTATATAGAGAATGCCCAATATCAGTAGAAGTTTGGTCACATTTATCAGATGTTAATTTTCTACAGTTTATTACTCTTGACTTTGATCAGTGGCTTACCAAGACTTTAGATCTTCTCCCCCTAGATCTGTAGAACTTTTTGTGGGCGCTATGGGCCATCTGGGGGGATAGGAATGCTCGGATACATGAAAAAACAAATAAAACGGGTAAGGAGATTGCAAACTTTGTGATGAACTACATTAAAGAATTAGACGGTGTGAAAAATAAAACAACAAAAGTCACTAAGGTTGAAAGCAGATGGCAACACCCACCTCAATAGGCTGTGAAAATTAACTTTGACGGAGCATATGATAAGGAAAAGCACCAATCAGCGTCAGGGATTGTGGCCAGAGATAGCGAAGGGAAGGTTCTCGTCTCCAGATCCACACTACATGAGAAGGTGGCTTTTGCTTTCGCTGCCAAAGCCATTGCTTGTCGGGGAGCACTACAGGTAGGGATTGACATGCAGAAAGAAGAAATCATTGTTGAAGGCGACTCATTAACAGTGATAAAAAAATGCAGAAACTCAATGCCAGATAAATCACAGATCGGGGCATATATTAATGATATTCATAAGTTGAAGGCAGAAATCAAGAAACTAAGGTTCAATTTCACTCCTATATCAGCAAATAATCTAGCCCACATTTTAGCGACAGAAACGTTAAAAAAGAAAGAGGAGTTGTACTTGATCGGAGGAGTACCCTACTATGCCGAAACCCAAGCGAGAAACGAAAGCATGCGGGAGCCGGACTGATAAATCGAGAATAAGGAAGAAAAATATGAAAAAGAGGGATAAAAAGTGAAATTTGTGAAACAGACTCAATGCAAAGAAACCCCTCGGTTGCTGCAAGCCATTAAAGAGTGAAATGACCGAAAATGATAGAAATGTCAGGCGATTGGATTGCTGATTGGGCACTAGGGCGGTGACAGCCTTTACTTCTAGACTTTTCATTTTTTTAATAGTTTTTCCCTATTTTAATTTATTATTGTAGGCTTTATTTTTCACCGGCTTAACAATCTGATTGGGCCGGACCCTTAGGTATTATGTTGATGTTGTTTTCTTTCATTTTATAAGAAATAAAAGCCCAATCTGTTTTAATTCAAAAAAAAAAAGTTAGCTTTGTAAAATTAGTTATGCTTGAACCCTTTATGATACTTAACATATTTGATGTTTAGATTATTCTAGATGGTGCACAAGATTGATTATGCACAATTTTATTAATTATAAGACAATTTTTTTCTTCATTTTTATGATTGATTTTAATTACATTTTTCATTCAGTAATTTTTTAAATAATTATTATAATAAATTAATTTTAATTATGAAAATGCTTCAAAATTAATTTAATATTACTACCATAAATATTTATTGATATAAAATCATAAAATTTTTTTAGTGATTGGAACTATTGGTAAATACCAAAAAATTGGGTAGAAACTACAAATTTGAACTTTATCGATGAAATTTGTTTTTCAATTTGTCACTATAGCATTCAGTAATTTATTGACGGAGTGAATTGTGAGTAAAGGCTTGGTAAAATAGTTACTCTCCCAACAAAACTTTATTGATGGACAAACCATCACTATAGGGAAAAAAAATAATACATCAATGGATTTTTACCAGTCAATATAGGGTTATACCGACAAACCCCTATAACAATGGCCAATATCCCGTCAAGGTATTCCTGCTAACCGTCGGTATAAGTCTTTGGGATATATACCAATGGATTTTGATGCTTATATTGACCGATGTTGTTCGTCAGTAAATGACAGTTTTGTTGTATTGTAGAGTTGTATACCATTTTACAATTTAAGTTTAGCTCTATCAATAGCTTTCAATAACAAGGTTTATTCAATCAAGTAACATCTAAGAAAAATTTTCAATAAAAAATGGTGATTGTTAGCAGTGATAAGTTAGAAGTACCTTAAAAAGAATTGGAGCATTAAACCGAAGGTTCTTTGAAGAGACAATATCGAATCAGATTCAAACAACAAATACACAGGCTAGAGAATTAGAGAGAGATGTAAGATTATATTAATTTATTATAAGGTAATATAATATTATGCTTCTCTCTTATTATTTCAATTTAATATTATAATGTTTCTTTATTTTAGTTTCAATTTTTTATATTAATTTTAATAGAATTATGTATTAATTCAATATTATTTTATTTAACTACTCAATATTTTACTAACAATTTATCAAAATTAATAGACTTTTATTATAAATTAGAGCAATCATTATTTAATTAATAAATATATATTTTTAAAATTAATTGTAAAATTAAATTATTTAATTAAAATAAACACGTATAATCATATACAACGTACATGACATCGAAACTAGTATATACAAAAACACAAATTTGGAAAAACTTTTGAATTGACGAGAATACCCTTTATTTTCTATCATATTACTAAATTCACATTTAAAAATAAAAAATAGAATTAAAATGGAAGTTGTGATAATTATTATACATTTAAAAATAATTATAATTATAATTTATAATTATTAGTTAAAAAAGTTGTGCCAATATTAAATAATTATTATTTGAATAGAACTCTAAGCATAAAATATAGGAAAAAGTCGTGATAATTATAATTATTAATTAAAAATTAATATAAAATAAATTGTGTTAATTTTATTTATGTAAAATAGAGTTACTACTTGAATAGAATTCTAAGTATATTAATTATCACTTAATTAATATTAGGTTTAATTATGTTAATTAGTTATTGTTTTGAATAATGTTAACTTGCATTAATTAGCTAAAGTAAAACCAATATATTGAAAATGTTAAAAGTGATTTAACTATGATTTGAAAATTTTCCATTATACTATTTGAATTAATAAGTTAATATATTTTAATTATATTTAATAATTTAAATAATTTTTTACATTAATTATTGTAATTAAAAATATAATATTTAAAAACTGATTAAATATTAAACACATTAATCACATACAACGTAAGTAATATTACAAACTAGTAGTAAAAACACCTTAGTATAATAAACATATCAAAATTAAATTTTGGCTTAAGGATGTAAAAAGTCCTCAAACATTTCAAAAAAAAAAAAAATTAAGCCCCTATTTTCTTTTACACTCAATTGGGTATTTGAACTTTCAAAATGTATCAAAAAGACCCTCAAACTTTTTCAAAAAAATGCAATTAAGCCCCTGCTTTTTTTCATTAAATTGCATACTTGAACTTTCGAAATGCATCAAAAAGTCCTTCAAACTTTTTTCAGAAAAAGCAATTAAGTCATTAACTTTTTTTTTTACTCAATTGGATACTTGAATTATTAAATGCATCAAAAAGGTCCTTTGACTGTTAAATTTAACTACCCCTAATTTTTTCAGTTAAAGCCACCTCGTGTCACAACCACAGCGTGACATGTGACAAAAATTATAAAAATCATAAAAAATATAAAATGCATAAAAAAACCCTTAACCATGAACTTTAACCGTTGATTGTTAAAGTTAACAACCCCTAGTTTTTTTAGTTAAAGCTATTATGTGTCGCAACACAACGTGACATGTGGCTAAAAATGATAAAAAAATAAAAAAATAAAATTTATAGAAAAATTATAAAATACTTCTTTTAAAACGATAATTTTTATATTGTTTATGTATTTTATATTTCTTTACATTTTTAATAATTTTCTTACGATATTATATATTTTTATTTTTTTTCTAAATTTCTATATATTTTATATATTTTTTTTACGATTTTATAATTTTTTCTAATTTTTTTTATAAATTTTAAATATTTTATAGTTTTTTATTAAAATTTAATAAATTTTATAAATTTTACTGATTTTTATTTTTTATCATTTTTGCCACATGTCACACTATGGTTGTGACACGTGGTGGCTTTAACTGAAAAATAATTAGTGGCAATTCAAGTACCCAATTGAGTGCAAAAAAAAGGGGTTTAATTGGTTTTTTTTTGAAAAAATTTGAGTCTTTTTTATGCATTTTGAAAGTTCAAGTGCCGAATTGAGTGCACCAAAAAAAAAAGGAAACGGTTTAATTTCTTTTTTTTAACAAATTCGAGTCTTTTTAATGCATTTGATACATAGTAGAAATGGAGAAGAATTCACCGAAGAGAATAAGAGAAAGAATGAGGAAGAAAGAGCACGAGAGAAGAAAGAGAAAGTTTTGAGAAACTTGTCTTGTATTTTCATAATTGTTTCTGCAATTTGTCTGGTGGCTAAATAGCAAAATTAACAGACTCATGACAACTATGCCATCCAACTAATACGACCTATTTTATTAATCTGTCCGATATGTTGCAAAACGCACCGTTTGCACCATAGCCTTCCCCCACCAAGTCAAAATGCCCTGTTTTATTTAAATACATTGA
Source organism: Gossypium sturtianum (assembly GCA_025698515.1). Classification (NCBI taxonomy): domain Eukaryota; kingdom Viridiplantae; phylum Streptophyta; class Magnoliopsida; order Malvales; family Malvaceae; genus Gossypium; species Gossypium sturtianum. The sequence goes on from CM046955.1 coordinate 113,703,029, forward strand.
AAAACATGATTACAATTGAAAATTGTATAAAAAGAAATTAACAGAATTTTAAAAGTGGTAAACCAGTGCTGACTTTCCTTCTCGTTCCATAACAATTACTCCCTACTCGAATTAGATCCTTGTCCTCAAGGATCGAAACCTACAAATTTATTTTGAAGCTCTTGTAGGTTCTCCCACATAGAATCTTCGAAAAAAGTATTAGCCCAATTGACAAGCAGTTCAATAGCAACGTGATTCCCCTGTTTCACCATTCCCCAATCTAGAATTTTCCCGGGCTCATTGGGTAGCACCCCATCTGTACCAACTAAGGGAAGGGTAGGAGAAGAAGGAGCCTTACCAATGTGTTTTTTGAGTTGAGACACATGAAAAGTATGGTGAATTCAGGAGCTTGTTGGTAATGCTAACTTATAGGGAATAGATCCTACTTTAGCTTCCATTGAAAAGGGTCCAAAGAACTTAGTGGAGAGTTTCTGGTTCTTTAACTTCCTCATAGTGTGTTTTCTATAAGGTTGTAACCTTAGGTAAACTAGATCACCTACCTCAAGTGTTCGTTCAGAACGCTTCCGATTGGCTATTTGTTTCATCCTCTCTTGTGACCTCTTGAGATGAAATTGCAATAGCTTCCTAGCGTTCTCACGGTGTTGAAGACTTTGATCAACTGTTGCTACTGGTAAGGATCCAGCAAGGTAGGGAAGATGCAGTGGAGGGCTCTTTCCATATAGCGCCTTGTATGGTGTGGTTTGAATAGTTTAATGGTAGGTGGTATTGTACCACCATTTTGCTAAAGGTAACCAGAACAACCATTCCTTAGGGCATTCACCTATCATGTAGTGCAGATATCCTTCCAAACAATGGTTCAAGACCTCGGTCTGGCCATCCGTTTGTGGGTGGTAAGCAGTGGATAAATGCACCTTAGTACCCAATTGTTTGAATAACTCTTGCAAAAAAGTGCTGACAAAAATCTTGTCACGATCTGAAACTATGGACTCGGGGGGCCCATGCAGTTTGTAAATATACCTCATATAATCTTGAGCAATAGTCAGTGCTGTGAAGGGATGTGCAAGGGCTAGGAAGTGCCCGTATTTGGTTAATCGATCTACCACTACAAGGATCACATTCTTGCCTTGAGACTTTGGAAGCCCTTACACAAAATCCTTGCTAATGGCTTCCCAAGCTTGATTTGGTATGGGAAGGGGTTGTAGAAGTCCTAGAGAAGCAGATAGATCAACCTTATATTTTTGGCAAGAAGAGCATTCCCTACATCTTCACATCCTTGGACAACCCTTTCCAATAAACTAACCTTGATAATTGGTGCCTCGTAGCATGTACACCCGAATGTCCCCTTGTAGGGCCACTGTGAAAGTACTCAAATAAGTCTTTTCTGAGATCAGGATCATTAACTATTATGGCCTTTCCTTTCCTTCGAAGCATTTTACCATCCCAAGAATATTTGGAATGGGACTGAGAATTTTGTTGAAGTTCCTTGCATATTTGTTGCAATGGTGGATTAGTGAGACATGATTCCTTAACTCGATTCCACACATCTAACCAAGAAATGTTGCCTATGCATTGCAAAAATTGTCCTTCATGAACCCTTCGAGGCAAGGCATCTTCCATCTTGTTTTGGCTTCCCTTCTGATAGGATATATAATAATCGTACCCTAGCATTTTCACCACCCATTTTTGTTGGAACGGTGTAATTGCTTGTTTGTCAGCCAAGAATTTTAAACTGTGATTGTCTGCTCTGATCTAAAACCTCCTACCCACCAAGTTTGCGTGTCACTTCTTTACACAACTAGCATCTTTTTATCGTAGATGAAAAGTGCTTGATGTTTTAACCCCAATGCTTCCTTTTTTTGTTGCAAAACTGTCCCTACACCTTGTCCACAAGCATCCGTATCAACACAAAATTCTTTTTTAAAATTTGGAAGTGAGAGAACTGGTACTTTACAAACTACTTGTTTAAGCAGATCAAATGCCTTAGTAATTATTTCAGTCAAATTCCAGGGGACATTCTTCTTGAGCAATTCAGTTAGTGGACGAGCCAAAGTCCCATAATGTTTAATAATCCGACGATAATAGCCTGACAGACCAAGAAATCCTTTTAGCTCCCTTATTGACTTAGGAGTAGGCCAATCAAGGACCCCTTCTACCTTAGCTACGTCTATAGTGACTGACCCCCCGGAAATCAAATGCCCAAGGTACTCGATTTGGTGGGTGCCAAATGTGCACTTACTTTGCTTGGAAAAAATTTGATGAACTCTTAAGAGTTGAAACACCTCTTTCAAATGGATTAAATGATCAGACCAACTATGGTAGTATACTAGTATATCGTCAAAGAACACTAGTATTGACTTCCTCAATAGTCTCTTGAAAACCAAGTTCATATGTGACTGAAAACTTGAGGGGGCGTTGGTTAAGCCAAAGGACATAACCAGAAATTCGTTATGCCCTTCATGTGTGTGAAAGGTTGCCATAAAAATGTCAGAGTCATGCATTCGTATCTTGTGATATCTTGATCGTAGGTGCAATTTAGAGAAAAACATGGCTAGTCCAATCTTATCAAGTAATTCCTCTATAACAGGTATAGGAAAATGATCGTTGATGGTGAGTTGGTTGAGCTCCCTGTAGTCCACGCACAGTCTCCAACTACCATCTTTATTTTACATCATCACGATAAGAGATGCAAAGGGGCTGCTACTATCCCTAATGACACCTGCCTAAAGCATTTCTTGTATAAGCTTTTTGATCTCTGTCTTCTGAAAGGAAGGATATCTATAGGGCATGATATTCACCACCTTAGTCTCATCTTGTAAGGGAATTTTATGATCCTGTAGTCTATTTGGTGGTAATCTTTTTGGCATTTGGAAGACATCTTGAAATTCATGCAGAAGCTGTTAGAAGTCATCCATGATTGTCATAGGTAACATATTCAAAGTTTTTTGTTGATCAGAAATTGATCGTGTCTAAACTAACTATGACAACGAATAAGGAAAGTGCACCTATCGTTCGGTAGTATAGTTATGGCAAGACCGAAAATATCGTATCCTCAAGGACCAAGAGTACTAGTAGTTACTATCTTTTTATTATCTAGCCTAAGTATTAAGGGAATTGATGTTTATCTAACTAATTACTAAACTAAAAATGCTAAGACAAAGAGAGTGAATTGGGAAAATACTTTTGGGAAAACCAGTTGATTAAGACAATACCCGAGGAAGAATCCACCAAGACTTCACTTGTTATTTAACTCTGAACCAGACAATTTATTCACTTGACTTGATCCGTAGGATTCCCTAATTTATATTAATACCTTTTTTGAGGCTACTAACGTCTAACCCTAGGTTGATTAATTGAAATCTCTTTCTAATTAAAACTCCTAATGTTGCATTAACTCGATCTATGGACTCCCATATTAGGTTTGACCCTAATCGCGATTTTAAATCATCCTATCTCTAGGGTTGCGATCAACTCCGCTTAACTATGCTAGATCTACTCTTAAACAGGGACTTTTGCTCCACTGCCTAAGAACATCAATACTTGAATCAATATCCTTAAATATTAAAACAAGAATTAAGAACACATAATTAAGAACAAATCAAGTATTTATCATATAGTTTAGAAAACAATAACAAGATCCGTTTTAGGTTTCATCCCCCTCAGGTATTTGAGGGGTTTAGTTCATTTTTAATAAAGAATACATCTCAGAAGAAAGTAAATAACAAAACATATGAAAAACCCTAGAACCCCCTGAAGGAAATTGAAGGGAAGATCTTCTGTCTTGAGCGTGATTCCAGTTTCTGAGATGGATCAACTGGCTTTATTAGAGTAATCCCCTGTGTTCAGCCCTCTCTGGCTTCGTCCCCTACCAAATACCACTTTTTAGGTTATACTTAGGGTGTTTATATAGGTTTCGGAATGTCTTTCTTGGCCCACAAGTATCCTATTCCGAATTAAACTCATCTTAGCTATAGCAGGGACACGCCCGTGTGACAAGCCCGTGGTTGACTCTCTTGGCCGTGGTCGATCCTGTTTGCCACACACGGCCGTGTGATCTGGTTGTGTATGATGTTCTAGGCCGTGTCTCGGTTGTTACTCGAAATGCACGGCCGTGGGTGATAGTTCAGGCCGTGTGAGTCTCTAAGGTAAGCCCATTTTGCTCTTTTTTTGGCCCGTTTCTCGTTCCTTTCGACTCCCTAAGCTCTCCTGAGTATAAAACATGAAATTAAGAGATTAGGAGCATGGAATTCCACATTTCAAGGGATTAAATCATCCAAAAGTATGCTAAATATGGGATTAAAATATGTATATATTACGGTTTATCAAATACCCTTACACTTAAGCATTTGCTTGTCCTCAAGAAAAATTCTCAACTCACAATTAAAATAGAATTTCCTCAATTCATAACCTTCATTAATAATGCTTCATCATAATTCATAGGTAATTCATACATTGATAATTTAACCAGAAGGTTTCTAAAGATTCAAACAATTAAAGTCATAGTTTTTATAGTACGAAAAATAGGTGTTTCCCATTACCTAAATACTCACCTTTAATTCAAAATCAACAAAAATTGACATCCTCGCTAAGGGTTCACTCAAATCACTCAAGGTGTTTAAGGTTCAAAAATAAGCACTCAAGAGTCAAACATGAAAAGTTAATCCCATAGGCTTGCATGAAAATCAAATCTCCACCACTATAAAATGATATGATACACAAATCAAAAGGTCTTTAAAAGGGTTGTAATGGGGCTTGGGTTAAAGTTGTGGATAAAGGCCGAATTAGAGGGCTAGTATCGAGACTAAATTGATAAATTACCTTACTAGAAAAATAACTAAAACTTAAATAATTACATCAATTAAGAATTCATCACTAATAACACGAGCTTCTTCTCAAAATGTAAAATTAACTGCTTAAGCTCCAATAGAAAAGAAGTTATAATGATTAGATTCCAAAAATTTTTTTAAGAACAAATCAAATACAATAATAATAAGATAGAATTTAACAATTGAAATAAAGAAAATAGTTAAGTAACCGATCAAATCAAATCTCGATATAAGGGTAGTCAAGAGAAATGGTGATAACAAATACAAAGTGGGTTTTGGGTGAATATTAATGGGTGAGTCAAGAAATGGTTTGTTAGTCTCAAAGGGGTTCACTATGGGTTATTATGAAGGTAGGCTTTTTAAGGAGTAAGTGGGTTAAAACCAAGGTGTTTTTATCATCTCAGTATATCAAATCAAAGGTGTGGTCTCGACATGTATAATCGAAGCAAGTTCTAGAATAACAAATCAATGTTGACACACTCATAATCAATAAAGTGAGCACGAAATATGTATGCTCTAAAAGGCTCAAAATCTCACAAAAATTATGGGCTTTTAATGTCAACCTCGTAAATTTCAAAATTCAAGGTAATAATTAGATTCAGGTAGACAACCTAACAAATTTTTAATTCTGAAAATAAACTCATCATGTTTGATTCTCTAGTCTCCTAAAGTTTAAATCATCACTGCATAATTAACTATGACTTAATCCAAAACATATCAATGAAAATCATGAATCAAAGGAAATTTCATTCTAACAATAATATGAGAACATTTACTTAAGAACAATATATAATTCAGGGATTTGAGAATAATGCAAAAAGTTAGGCACTTTTCAAGATAAAATTCACCCCCACACTTAAGATATACATTGTCCTCAATGTACAAAGAAAGATAATAACCATGTAGTAATAGATCATAAAAGAGGGAGAGAGGTGAAACTTCCTGGATTTCAGATGGATTTCTTGGGTTGGAAGTGTGGAAACTTGATTCAAAGGTTAAAGATAAGTTGGAGGAGGCGTCTCTAGTGGTGGTATGGTGGCCACCAACAATCACTGCACTAGATGAAGAAATTGGGCAACTTGTGAAGAAATAGCCAGGAAATAATAAGAATAATTCAAAATATACTAAATATGTATTTAAAGATAAGAAAGATAAAGAAAAGGAAAATAAAAGAGAAGAGAAAAGACATAGGTAGAATAAATGGACTCAAATGTCCTTGGCTTGTCGAACAAATGAAGCGGTCGGCATGAACTTATGTGGATCGGTCTCGCAAGAGGAGACTGTACTAGGGTCCTTTCGTTTCTTCGACATGGGGATGGTGGTGAGGATGGTGAAAGAAAGGGAATGAGGGGGAGGGGAACGAAAAATGAAGGGAGAGGATAGTGAGAAGAGAAAGGGGTATGGTGGCTGGGGGTTGGGAGAAGAAGAATTTAGGGAGAAAGTGAGAAGAAGGGGGGCTTAAATAAGAATCAAGGACTTGGTTGCTGCCCACGCCCGTGTTCTGTGGACATGTTCGGTCACACGGTCGTATCGCACGGTTGTGTGGTGGCTCGTTCGTTTCTCCCACGCCTATGTAGAGGTTTCCACGCCCATGTCTCTTTCTCAGTGTCGGCCACGGCCTCAAAGCACGGGCGTGGCTTATACCCGTGTGACTTTCTCAGTGTCTACCACGGCCGTATCGCATGGCTGTGGCATTTTATAGCCGTCCGTGATTTGGGGATTTTTTTCCTTGGTTCGTACGACCTCTGCCATGCCAGTGTGTAAACAAGTGATGCCCCCACACGCCACGGCCGAGCAGTGTGCAAGGCCATGTGGTACGGAAACCTATGCTTTATTTAACTTGGTTAGTCTTTAGTTAGGTGCTAAAAATCAAAGATATGAAAATAAAAGGGGTTAGTGCTCGGGTTGCCTCTCGAGAAGCGCTCGTTTAATGTCTTAATTTAGACTTACCACTCATAATCATGGTGGTTTGAAGAGTTGAAGCTCCTCATTCTTGCTATCAGTTCAGTTATCGATATATAGTTTAAGTCGAGTGGTGTTTACCTTAAAAGTGCCGAATTCAGAGTGAGTCAACTCGATCGTTCCGTATAGGAAGACATTGAGTACATTAAAAGGGATTTCTTTGCTCGTTTTAAGGTCTGAAATGGCGATTCGAGGGTCTTTCTCATCCAACAATACCTGATCTCCTATTTTAAAGTGATTTGCTGTTGCTATAAGCTCGTTTGGGGGTTCCCTTAGTTTTGCTTCGTGTGTTCCTAGTTTCTCCTTAAAATGTGTCTTCCACTCGTCTAGTTCCTCGACCTGAAGCCTTCGTTCCTCATGAATTACTTCCTTGTTTGCATGAGATCTAGGATCTGGCTCAGATGTGTACTTTCGAGGTTCTTCCTGAAAGGGAGGTTGAAACGAATGGTCAGTAATAGAATTTATGTTCTCACCTTTTCCACTTGACGTCCTAGACGAGTCAAGAGCCTGAAGAGTGATTGTCTCGTCACCTACACGAAGTATAAGTTCTCATGTACCAACATCAATTTTAGTTCTGGCAGTTGCTAAAAAGGGTCTTCCTAAAATTAAAGGAACATTGTTTTCCTCATCCATGTCTAAAATGACAAAGTCTACTTGGAATATAAATTTATCAACTTTTACTAGCACATCTTCGATTATACCCTAGGAACTCTAATGGTTTTATCAGCTAATTGAATGTTCATCCTAGTTTGTTTGGGTTTCCCTAGACCTAGTTGTTTAAACATTTTGTAAGGCATAACATTGATGCTTGCCCCTAGATCTGCTAAAGCATTATCAATAGATAAACTACCAATTAAACAAGGAATCGTAAAACTCCCTGGATCTTTTAATTTCCGTGGTAGTTTGTTTTATAGAATTGCTGAGCATACTACATTTAGCTCCACATGCGATGCCTCGTCTAACCTCCGTTTGTTTGCCAGAAGCTCTTTTAAAAATTTCCTTGAATCTGGCATCTGCGAGAGAGCTTCAAGAAATGGTAAGTTAATATGTAATTTATTTAAAAGTTTAAGAAATTTACCAAATTGTTCCTCTGTGTGGTCTTTCTTCATCGCGTTGGGATATGGCACTCGAGGTGTATACTCTTTAATCACAGGTTTCTGTGATCGTGGCTTACCTCAACCTTATCTTTATTTACCATGGGTTCTTGCCTTGGCTCAGATTTGGATTCTACTAACCCTTCACTATCGTGATCAGTAATGGTATGAATTTGCTCCTTTGGGTTAGTTTCAGTGTTGCTTGGCAAGCAACCTTGCGGTCGTTCTAAGATTAGCTTAGCTAGCTGACCTAAATGGTTCTCGATCCCTTGAATCGATGCTTGCTGATTTTTGAGCATTGTCTCGTTGTTTTGAAAATGGGTTTCTGACACCGCGATAAATTTTGTTAGCATCTCCTCAAGGTTCAGCTTTTTCTCTTGTGGATAGGGTTGCTGTTGAAAGCCTAGAGGGGGTTGTTGTCTTTGATTTCCTTGACCTCCCCATGAGAAATTTTGATGGTTCCTCCACCCTGGATTATAAGTGTTACTATAAGGGTTATTTTGAGGTCTAGAATTATTACCCATATAGTTCATTTGTTCGTTTTCTATGCCAGGGTTGTAGGGTGGGTATTCTGTATTGTTTGACCCTCCTCCATTTGTATCGCACTACATCACTGGATGTACCTGCGAGGAACCACACATACCATCAATTTTCTTACTTAAGAGTTCTACCTGATTTGATAGCATGGTTACTGCGTCGAGGTTGAAAACACCGGCAGCTTTTGTCGGCTTTGTCCTCATAACTTGCCACTGATAGTTATTCGTTGACATATCTTTAATGAATTCGTAAGCCGCTTCAGGGGTTTTGTTATTTAGGGTTCCACCGGCGGCTGCATCAATAAGCTGCCTAGTTGAGGAGTTCACACCGTTATAGAAGGTTTGAACCTGTAGCCATAATGGTAACCCATGATGAGGGCACCTTCTCAATAAATCCTTGTATCTCTCCTATGCATCGTAAAGTGTCCCTAAATCCATCTGCACAAAAGAAGAGATATCATTCCTTAATTTAGCTGTTTTAGCTGGCGAAAAATATTTTAACAAAAATTTTTCGGTCATTTGTTCCCATGTAGTGGTTGATCCTCGTGGAAGAGAATTCAACCACTGTTTGGCTTTATTCCTTAAAGAAAAGGGAAATAACCGAAGGCGAATGGCATCATTAGAAATGCCATTTATTTTAAACGTATCGCATAATTCCAAAAAGTTCGGTAAGTGTGTGTTAGGATCCTCAGCCTGCAAACCATCAAACTGAACAAATTGTTGAATCATCTGTATAGTGTTAGGTTTCAAGTCAAAATTATTTGTAGCGATAGCAGGTCTAACAATACTTGATTCAGTTCCTGTTAAATTAGGTTTAGCATAATCATACATAGTTCGAGGAGGAGGATTTTCGGCAACCACAGGAGGAAGTGGATTATTATGGGGATCAGCCATCTCTTCCGTGTTATTAGTATCGTCCTCTTACTCTTATTGTGTGTATTGTAGGATTCGCCTAATTTCTCTTCGGTTTCTGTGAACGGTTCCTTCTATATCACTATCGTAAAGTAGAGGTCCTAACGGGTTTCTTCTAGTCATAAACTAGAATACCTGCCAGAAGATAGGAAAAAGACAAATTAGCAAAGTAGAAATAAAATAAAAATTAATTGCAAAAATAAAAATGGCTAAAGTAATAAAAATCAAGTGTTCCTAATATCTTAGTCCCCGGCAACAGCGCCTAAAACTTGATCGTGTCCAAACTAACTATGACAACGAATAAGGCAAGTGCACCTATCGTTCGGTATATAGCTATGGCAAGACCGGAAATATCATATCCTCAAGGACCAAGAGTACTAGTAGTTACTATCTTTTTATTATCTAGCCTAAGTATTAAGGGAATTGATGTTTATCTAACTAATTACTAAACTAAGGATACTAAGACAAAGATAGTGAATTGGGAAAATACTTTTGGGAAAACCAGTTGATTAAGACAATACTCGAGGAAGAATCCACCTAGACTTCACTTGTTATTTAACTCTGAACCAGACAATTTATTCACTTGAATTGATCCGTAGGATTCCCTAATTTATATTAATACCTCTTTCGAGGCTACTAACGTCTAACCCTAGGTTGATTAATTGAAATCTCTTTCTAATTAAAACCCCTAGTGTTGCATTAACTCGATCTTTGGACTCCCATATTAGGTTTGACCCTAATCTGGCAGATTTTCGTCATCCTATCTCTAAGGTTGCGATCAACTCCGCTTAACTATGCTAGATCTACTCTTAAACGAGGACTTTGCTCCACTTCGCTAAGCACATCAATACTTGAATCAATATCACGAAATATTAAAACAAGAATTAAGAACACATAATTAAGAACAAATCAAGTATTTATCATATAGTTCAGAAAACAATAGAAAGATCCATCTTAGGTTTCATCCCCCTCATGTATTTGAGGGGTTTAGTTCATGTTTAATAAAGAATACATCTCAGAAGAAAGTAAATAACAAAACATAAGAAAAACCCTAGAACCCCCTGAAGGAAATTGAAGGGAAGATCTTCCGTCTTGAGCGTGATTTCAGCTTCTGAGATGGATCAACTGGCTTTCTTGGAGTAGTCCCCTGTGTTCAGCCCTCTCTGGCTTCGTTCCCGAACAAAGACCACTTTTTAGGTGATACTTAGGGTGTTTATATAGGTTTTGGAATGTCTTTCTTGGCCCAAAAGTATCCTATTTCGAATAAAACTCATCTTGGCTATAGCAGGGACACGCCCGTGTGACAAGCCCGTGGTCGACTCTCTTGTCCGTGGTCGATCCTGTTTGCCACATACGGCCGTGTGATCTGGTCGTGTACGATGTTCTAGACCGTGTCTCAGTTGTTACTCGAAACGCACAGTCATGGCTGATAGTCCTGGCCGTGTGAGTCTCTAAGGTAAGCCCATTTTGCCCTCTTTTTTGGCTCGTTTCTTGTTCCTTTCGACTCCCTAAGCTCTCCAGAGTATAAAACATGAAATTAAGAGATTAGGAGCATCGAATTTCACAATTCAAGGGATTAAATCATCTAAAAGTATGCTAAATGTGGGATTAAAATATGTATATATTACAGTTTATCATAAATGCATAGCATAGAGCAGGGGCTAGTTGTATTCATCTATAGGCACTTAGAAAGTTGATGACCCGAAAGGAGTTGCAACCCTCTTGGAATAATACCTTGAAGACTACATTCCCAACCTTCACATTCAAATTGCATGGTAAAGGGATCAAAAATTCCACACAATGGATCCCAATGTCAATAGCCATTGAATCCCCAAAACTACATCACACCCTTTAACTGGTAAAATCATGAAGTCAGTAGTAAACTCCTACTCTTGTGTTTTCCATAATAGTTCTGCGTTCAGTTTGCTTCTGTAAACCCTCAACCTCAAAAAATTATTCTAGCTTAGACCATCACCCTCGAAAATCCTAACCGTCAAACCTCAAGCAATCAAACTTAAGCACCTTTCCAACAGATTCCACAGAGCTAGCGTTAGAGAGGAGCCCTAAGTGCCCACTGTCCTGAATCGGTGAGAGCATCAGTGACTTTTTAGGTGCAAACCTTGAAGGTGAACCTCTTAAGACCTCTTTTCCTTTGTCTAAAGAGTGACTCATGGTTGTTGATGATGTTGGTCCCAAATACTGCTCAAAGAGGCCCTTTATTTCTGAACGTATTTCTTCACGAAACTCCTTCAATCGTGTATCGAGTCAAGCATCTGCTTGTGTCAAGTCGAGCATCCTTTTGCACTGCTCCCATGTCTTTCTGTAACCTAGTAGTTACATTGTCGCTAGCCATGAGGGTCGTCTGGGCTCTGATATCTTTGATACGTAGCAGAAATGGAGAAGAATTCGACGGAGAGAATAGAAGAAAGAAAGAGGAAAGAATGAGGAAGAAAGAGCATGAGAGAAGAAAGAGAAAGTTTTGAGAAACTTCTCCTGTATTTTCATAACTATTTCTGCCATTTGTCTGGTAGCTAAATAGCAAAATTAACAGACTCATGACAACTGTGCCATCTAGCTAATACAACCTATTTCATTAAACTGTCCTATAGGTTGCAAAATGCACTGTTTGCACCATAGCCTTCCCCACCCAGTCAAAATGCCTCGTTTTATTTATATACGTTGAAAAGCATGATTACAATTGAAAATTGCATAAACATAAATTAATAGAATTTTAAAAGTGGTAAACCAGTGCTGACTTTCCTTCTCGTTCCATAACAACATTTTAAAAGTTTAAGTATTCAAGCAAGTGAAAAAAAACAAGAGTTTTATTGTTTTGTTTTTGGAAAAAATTTGAGAAGTTTTTACGGCTTTGAAACTTACGTTATGTTTGGTTCGCCTACATAGCTAAGCTATTCCAGGCATATTCAATTTTCAATAGTATTTCAAACGTTTGGTTGCTTGAATGTGATTTTGCAGAATTGCCTAACACGGGACTAAACGACAAAGTCCTGTAATAGCCATTCAATACACTCATGTCTGAACGGCTATTCTGCAAATGCTCAGAATGAGGAAATTTTTTTTTTACCATATTAACCATGAAAATATAAATCATTTAAAACCCACAATTTAAAGAAAAAAACTCAATCAAAACTCCCATCAGATGAGTCAACTTAAAAACACATAAAAATAGAGAAAAATGAAGGATTCTCTATCACCTTAGGTCTTAGGTGAGATTTCATATTCCAAATGAAGAGAAGAGGGAGACTGAGAGAGGATAAATGTTGGTGTTCTGTATTCATGGCCATCAATGGATAGTGATGAAGGCAACAAATGAAGTGTGGCTTTAGACTTTTTTATTTTATGGGTTTTTGCACATGGGTGAGATAGAAAGAGGAGTGAATGGGTGAGACTAAGAAAGAGGAGTGAAAAATCATTATCAATTCATGACCAGCAATGGAGAAAGATGAAGGCAAGTCAACGGATGAAGGCTGATTTTGGGTTTTTTATTTCTAGGTTTTTGCACATGGGTAAGATTGAAGAAGAATGAATGGAGTAAATGAAGAGAAATTATTATGAATCAAAGAATGAAAAGAAATGTTTTACTATCCAAAAGTAAATTAGTATTGTAACGCCCCCCAAAAAAATTGGTATATATGATTCCATGTTTCTGTGACAAAAGTATGTATCTGCTTCAGTGGTTAAGTGTTTTGGGTGTATGTGAGAGGTCCCAAGTTCAAGCCTTAGCTTGGGAAATTTTTTGTTTTTATGAATAAATCCCTATCTCTAGTCAGTAGGTTCTTAATGAGTTGTTGGTAAATTATTAACAGAATGGGCCTGCTGGTCTGGTGGTTAAGTGGAGTGTTGGTTATGTTTGAGGTCCTGAGTTCGAATCCCTGTGCAAACAAGGGATTTATTTTGCTGCTTGTGCCATGTGAGAGTTTGAGATGGACTAAAATTCTTATAGTGGAGAGGTTGATGGGGATAATTAAGGAGACTTGGATAGGGGAGTTATTAGAATCGAGATTAATTTTGTTTCTCAGAATATCGGTTTTCTCAAATTCTGACGTTTTCGTAAAAGACTCCCTACCAAATTTTTGTTGATTCTTTCGTGTCGTCTCTGTTCTTTTCTTCGTCACCGTGTTACTGCCTTTTTCTTTTTTCTTTTTGATCCTATCTCTGTCGAAAATCTCATAGTAGTTCTCTCATTTTCTTTTCCTTCTTCACCATTTGGGCAAACGTGTGATTGTGTCATTCAGTAAGTTGGTAAGTGAGTTCATCTCTATATTATTCAATGAATCTTCTTTTGATGTGAGCCATATTATGATTAGGCGCAAATCAAGGGGTCGGTAGATCCCAATTGACGCTATGATTGTGGAAAAAACCAGGGTTGCTCAAGCGAGGTAAGGTTGTCGATAGTTTTGGGAATTGATTGTTGTAAGTAATTCATATTAAGTGACTGAGATTGAGTTTCCAATTGTCGAATATAGGTTCTAAAGTGCTCGGGAGTGATTAAGCGTCAAAAACGAACCAGGTGTGTACCCGAAACACTAAAAATGCGTCACGGCAAAAAGCTGAAAAAGCTCTCTGTCGATGCCACACTGGCGTGTGGTAGCCCGTGTGGTAGGCCGTGGGACGATACACGTGCGTGTGATCGACGAGCCAGGCCGTGCCCGTACGACACGGGCGCATGACACGGCCGTATGATGGCCTGGAGAGACCATATGCGAGACATGGGCTTGACCAACTGGGCCTTGTGGGCCACACGGGCATGTGGGCCCACACGAGTGATCCACATGGGCGTGTGAGATTCTGGGCTAGGCCATGTGGGCCACACGAGTGTGTGGGCCCACACGGGCAGACCAACACGGGCGTGTGAGCACAATTTCACTGATTTGTTTGCCAAGGTTGCACGGGTCACCCAAGTCAACTGTGTGAACCTCATTTGTAGGGATTCGGTAAGTTTACCTAGACCCTAATTGGTGAAATGATTGAAAGAGCATTATATGCCTATATGAGATAGATATGTATGTATGCGTATGTTGAGCATGCTATTCACCTGCATCGATTATACATGATACCATAACATGTCTGTATGATGCATTGCATTGGGTTGGGGATTGATATTGATTGGAGGAAGTGTACTGAAAGGCTTCAAGCCTAACTTACTAGCAGCTCCGCTGCAACTACTGTCTAGTGCCGTATTTGGTACTATTTGAAGTGTAGGGATGGGTGGGTTGATTATATCCCCACATGGAGTGTAGGGTTGGACAGAGATGGAGTGTAGAGGCTGGTTGGGTAGGATTTTATAAGCGCATAAGCTGTCATCTTTATTCTTGATCTTGTGATGGGCTAAGGCCCTAATGCTTACTGTTTTTAAAATGGGCTAAGGCCCAAACTAATACTGATACTGATATTGAAAATGGCTTAGGCCCAAACTAAGATTATCTGTTATTGTCTGTTTGTTTGCATGGGGATTACACACCGAGTTTACGTAAACTCACCCCTTCTGTTTAATCTGTAAAGGTAATGCCCAAACATAGGCGGATCGGTACGGCGGAGGACTCAGCGGTGGCCACACGACTCATTTTTTCTATTTGATACTTATTTACGATTTTAAGTTTTATTTTGGGGTTTTTTTTGTAATAATGGCCTCTATGGATTTTTACCTAAAATTTGGATTTTATACTGTTTTCTGTTTATATCTACTAGAAGTAGATAAAACTCGGGTTTTGAAAAGAGATGACTGTTTTATAAAAATACCACGCACACGCAAACTATTTTAAAAGTTTCCGCAAAGTAAAGCGTTTTGGAAATGAATCACGATTTGAGAATTAATGAAAGATAATGATAAGTTCTAAACGGAAAATGGTTTTAGCAATGATACGGTTTTCAAACGCACTTCCATGTGACATCGCCAGATTCAGCCATAACGTTCGGGCCGAGTTTGGGGTGTTACATTTAGTGGTATCAGAGCCAGGTTGCAAAACTCGACTGTGGATTTGGGTTTTTAAGACTTGAATTTCTAAAGAACTGCTTTTAAATGATTTGAAATGTTTTGAAATGTTTTACCGAATGTGTGGTACACCGAGTCCCCGGTGTCGATCCTGTAAGTTCTCTGAAACTGCTTATGTGTTTTAATCTAAAACTGATACGGAACTGAAACTACTATAGGTAGTATACTGCACTGAAAACACTCTAAGTTAGTGTATACCGAGAAATTATAGAGAAACTGAAATCTGTAGTGAAACTACGATTTACGAGAATGAAAACTAAACTACTAATACTGTTACTGTTTTTCATAAAATATCTACTAATAATTACTGAAATTGTAAACTGATGCATAAAACTGTTAATATAGATAAACGAGATTAGACAATAAGCACTAGAGGTACTCATGGACGGGGTATAAAAGGCCGTGGTAGAGGCCGTAGAGGGGCTCGAGCTGGGTCCTCATCATCTGGCAACATACCAAATCTAGACACTCGCGAGACGCCGGTGTCGCCTATTAGTGAAACTGGATTTGGGTCTCATGATCGTGCGGCTGGGGACGACGCACTGTCCTAAGCCATGTTACGGATCTTAGAGAGGGTCGCTAGGCCCAATATTGGAGCTAGAGGCCGAGGGTCGATTACAGAACGACTTCGGTCTAATGGACTTGAGCTTTTCAGGGGTATTGCGGAAGTTGCCCCTAATGTGGCTGAGTACTGGTTAGAGGCCACAGAGAGGATTATGGATTACCTGGATTGCACCCCCGGGTAGAAATTAAAGGGTGCAGTGTCGCTGCTGAGAGATGAGGCTTATCAGTGGTGGCTTACGGTTAAGGAGGGCACTCAGCCCGAACGACTGACCTAGGAGTTCTTCAAGTCTGCCTTTCAGGCAAAACATATGGGGGCCAGTTAAGTGGATGCCCGTAGGAGAGAGTTCCTGAATTTGACTCAGGGAGATAGATCGGTGGCCGAGTATGAGGCTAAATTTCTGATATTGAACCGTTATGCGCGAGGTATGGTGGCGACTGAGTACGAACGATGTGTTCGCTTCGAGGATGGCCTCAGGGATAATCTAAGGGTTCTGATAGCTCCACAGAGGGAGTGAAACTTTACTGCACTGGTTGATAAGGCGAAGATCGCCGAGGAGGTTAAGCGCGCCGAGTGCGAATGCGGCGAGAGAGAGAGGTAGGAACAAGAGGATTCAGCCCTCGAGTTCCATCTGAGAAGGCCTAAGAAAAGGCCGAGTTGATGGGCGGTCGGGGTTGGGGCTCCTATTGTGCTGCTTTGGGACAAATTGCAGGTGTCTTGACTGTGGTAGATGCCATCAGGGCGAGTGTTGGAAAAGAAATGGGGCATACTTGAGGTGCGGTTCTTTAGAGTACTATATTAGGGATTATCCACGGAGGGCCAATCAGATGCAAGCTTTGGGTATTAATACTGCACATCCATCGATGGTAGTTCATCAGCCATTGAGAGGCCGCGGTCAGGCCAGAGGTGGTAATGGGTTGGGCCATGGTCAGAGAGCACAAGGCAAAGGTGCTGGTCATACTGAGGCTAGGCAGCCAGCTCTAGTTTATCCTGCACGTCGTCGAGAGGATGGAGATGCTTTGGACGTCATCACGGGTACATTCTTTATTAATGATGTACCTTATACTGCACTGATAGATATAGGATCTACTCACTCGTATATATCCTGTACTGTATCTGGAAACTTGGGTATCTTTGTTGAGAGCATTATGAGTGAGGTCACTGTACTAAGTCCGTTGGGGCAATCAGTAAGGGTAAATAAACTATTTATTGATGTTTCTCTATAGGTCCAAGGGGCTATCTTTTCGGCTGATTTGATGGAACTGCCTTTTGGAGAGTTTGATTTGATTCTGGGTATGGACTGGTTGGTCAAGCATCGAGTGAGCTTGGATTGTGCCACAAAAAGGGTTGTACTGAGAACTGAGGAGGATAGCGAGGTGGTCGTAATTGGGGAACGCCAGAATTATCTGTCGAATGTGATTTCTGCACTGAGGGCGGAAAAGTTGGTCCGTAAGGGGTGTGAGGCGTATCTGGCCTACATCAGTGTTTCAAATTTTGTGAATTCTTCGGTTAAGGATATCAGAACGGTTAAGGATTTTTCGGACGTGTTTCCTGAAGAACTACCTGGGTTACCTCCAAACTGTGAAGTAGAGTTTGGGATTGAGCTCCTTCCTGGTACAGCTCTGGTGTCCATCGCCCCTTATAGAATGGCACCGAAAGAGCTTGTTGAGCTTGAGGCCCAGATTCAAGAGCTATTGGACCGTGGATTCATTCGCCCTAGTGTGTCTCCGTGGGGAGCACCAGTTTTGTTCGTGAAAAAGAAGGATGGATCCATGCGTAATGTGCATTGACTACAGGCAGCTGAACAAATTGACTATCAAGAATAAGTACCCCCTATGGAGGATAGATGACTTGTTCGATCAGTTCTGAGGAGCTTCAGTTTTCTCCAAGATTGATCTAAGATCAAGATATCACCAGTTGAGGGTTAAGAAGATTGATGTGCACAAGATGGCATTTAGGACTCAATACTGTCATTACGAGTTCCTAATGATGCCATTTGGACTAACAAATGCACCAGCAGCTTTTATAGATCTGATGAACCGAGTGTTTCAGCCCTATCTAGATCGGTTCGTAGTGGTTTTTATTGATGACAAACTGGTGTATTCGAGGACTGAGGATGAACATGATGAACATCTCAGAGTGGTTCTTCAGATTTTGAGGGAGAAACAACTATACACCAAGTTCAGTAAATGTGAGTTCTGGTTACGAGAAGTAACATTTTTGGGCCATGTGGTTTCTGCTGAGGGGATTAGGGTCGATCCTCGAAAGATTGAGGCAGTTTTGGATTGGAAGCCGCCTAAGACTGTATCTGAGATTCGCAGTTTTCTAGGACTGGCAGGGTATTATCAATGATTTGTAGAGGGGTTTTCACTGATTGTAGCACCCTTGACTAAGCTGCTACGTAAGGGTGTGCCATTTAACTGGACTGATGCGCAGCAAGAGAGCTTTGAGAAGCTTAATACTGTATTGACTGAGGCCCCTATTTTGATACAACCAGATTCTGGAAAAGAGTTTACTATTTACATTGATGCATCACATGTCGGTTTGGGATGTGTGTTGATGCAAGAGGGTAATGTGGTAGCGTACGCATCTCGTCAGCTTAAGACTCATGAGGCGAAATATCCGATGCATGACCTAAAGTTGCTCGCAGTGGTATTCACACTAAAAATCTTGAGGCATTATCTATATGGTGAGAAGTGTATCATCTACACTGATCACAAGAGCCTCAAGTACCTCCTCACTCAGAAGGAGCTGAATCTTAGGCAGTGTAGATGGATTGAGCTACTTAAGGATTACGACTGTACGATTGAGTACCACCCTGGTAAGGCTAATGTGGTGGCCGGATCAATTAAAGGTACAACATGAGTATCATAGAGAGAAAATGTACCCGTGATCACGTCGAGGGAAGAAGCCTCTTCGCGAGCACGAATGGCATATGTTCTAGCAGGTGCTCTACCCTCGGCTCTTGATGCCTGCTCTCTAGATGTATTCTTGCTACTCATTTCATTTCTCGGGTTTCTCTGTGTCCTTCCTCTAGTAATACTTCCCGTTCTGGCATTCTGAGGTTTCTCTTTCTCACCCGCCTCGGGGCAATCTATGATAAAATGGTCTAGAGATCCACACTTGAAACAAGCTTTCTCATTTGCTCGACACTCCCCGAAATGACGTCTAACACACTTCGGGCACTCCAGTCTGCTCGGTCGAGTGTTACCAACACTAGCAACCGAAGTGGTCTGAGCTTTAGACCCCGGGTACTGTCTACCCTTACTTCTACTTCAAAATCCAGCTGAGGTGGCTGATCGAATAGCGAAATCTCTCGACTTTTTGGATGAGGATTGGAATGATCTGCCAACTATCTTTTCTTCGAGTCGCGAGACTCAATTTCAGCTTTCTTTTTCTCTTTGACTAGTTCCTCAGCCTTACAGGCTCGATCTACCAGCACCACAAACTCTTTTAGTTCGAGGATGATCGCTGTGAATCAGAGCTTTAAAATTTATAAAAAGAATGATCGAACCTGGAAACTAACTCTGACAACGATTGAGGCAAGTGCACCTATCGAGCGATAGTATAGCTTAGGCAAGACCGAATTATCGAACCCAAAGGAACTAAAAGTACTAATACTAACTTTCTTTTTATTATCTAGCCTAAAAATAAAGAGAGATTGTTTATCTAATCTAAATTAATTAACTACTAAACTAAAGACTCTAAGACAAAGAAGAATGAATTTGGAAAATAACTTGGGCAAAACTCAGTTGATTTAGAATTTTAGATGATACCCTAGGAAGAATCCACCTAGACTTCACTTATTATCTAACACTGAACCATACGATCTATTCACTTAGTTTGATCCGTAAGACTCCCTAACATATATTAAACCCTCTCTCGAGGCAAATAACTTCTAACCCTAGGTTAATTAGTGGAACTCTCGCTCTCTTATAATAACCCCCTAGAATAGAAGTAAATTGATCTATGGACTCCCATATTAGGTTTCACCCTAATTCGGCAAAATCTAGTCACCCTATCTCTAGGAGTGCGATCAACTCCACTTAATTATGTTGGATCTAGTCTTAGGTAGGGTCTATTCCTCCTCCACCTAAGCACATTAAATTTGGATTAAGCTCACGTAATTAAAAACAAACTAAGTATTTATCATATAATTCAGAAAACACTAACAAGATTCATCATAGGTTTCATCCCCTTCGGGTATCCGAAGGGTTTAGTTCATAACAATAAAGAAAAACATCTTAAGAGAAAAGATAAAACAAAACATAAGAAATCCCTAAAACCCCCTGAAGGAATTGAAGGAGAGATCCTCCATCTTGAGTATAATTGAAGCTTCTTGAGATGGATCAGCTGGCTATCCTCGAGTGAATCCCCACAAATCCGCTTCTCTCGGCCTAGCACGGCGCCCTAGACGATGGCTTTGGGCTCCTCTCTTAGGTCATACTTAGGGTGTATTTATAGGCTTTTGAAATACGTTTCTTTCTCCCTAAGTATCCTTTCCTGAATGAAATTGCTCTTCTCCACGGCAGAGGCACGACCATGGCGCACGCCCGTGTGAATTGTGGCCAGGCCGTATTTGGATTTCTTTAATGAGACACGGCCGTGTGGGTCCAAGTCCAGGCCGTGTCGATTTCCTCTTTGGCCCGTTTTGAGCCCGTTTCTCGTTCTTTTTATCCTTGGGTGCTTTCCTGGGTATAAGACATGAAAAGAAAGGATTAAGAGCACCTTTTTTACATAAAATAAGGGATAAATCATCCAAAAGCATACTAAATATGGGCCTAAAATATGTTACTATTTCGGTTTATCAAATACCCCCACACTTAAGCTTTTGCTTGTCCTCAAGCAAAATTCTCAACTTACAATTAAAACGAACTTTCTATAATTCATAATAGTCATTGATATTGTCTCATCATAATTTAGAGATAATTTATACATGGATAATTCAACTCAAAGTGTCCTAAAAATTCAAACACTATAAGCCTTATATTTTGTAGCATAAAACATAGGTGTTTCCCTTCATCTAAATAATTACCTCTGATTCGAAATTGTCAAGGATTGACATCCTCACTAAAGATTCACTCAAATCACTCAAAGTGTTTAAGGTTCAAAATTTAGGCACTCAAAAGTCAAACATGAAGAGTTAATCCCATAGGCTTGCATGAAAATCAAGTCTCCACCACTGAAATATAAGATGAAGCACAAATCAAAAGGTCTTTGTTAGGGTTGTAACGGGGCTAGGGTTAAGGTGTGGAATAAGGCTAACTTAGAGGGTTAGAATCGAGATTGAATTGACAAATTACCTAACTAAGAACTAATGAACTAATAATAATAATTACATCAATTGAAAACTAATAATACTAACAATACGAGCTTCTTCTTCGATATTTGGAATTTAAATAAATGTATAAGCTCATTTAATCACATAACTAATAATAAATATACTTCATTTTTTTAAGAACATAATAAATACATAATAATGGATAAATTACTAAAATTCATAATTAGGCAACTAATCAGATTCAATCTCGATATAGGGGTAGTTAGAAAGAATGGTGATAACAATTACAAAGGGTTTTGGGTTAATATTAGTGGGTGAGTCAATAAATAGGGTTGTTAGGATTAAAAGGGGTTCACTAGGGGTTAATTTGTGAAGGTAGGCTTTTAATGGAGTTAGTGGGTTAAAAGCTAGGTGCCTTTATCATCTCTGTATATCATATCAAAAGTGTGGTCTCGACATGTATAATCGATGCAAGTTCTAGAATAACAAATCAGTGTTGACATACTCATAATCAATAAAGTGAGCAAGAAAAAGAATATATGCTCTACAAGGCTCAAAAACTCAACAAAATTATGGGTATTTTTGACATCAACCTTGTAAATATCAAATTTCAAGGTAATATTTAAATTCAGGTAGACGACCTAGAAAATTTTTAATTCAGAAAAATAGACTTATTATACTTGATTCTCTAGTATTCTTAGAATTTAATTATCAATGCATAATTATCAATGACTTAATCTAAAACATATCAATAAAAATCATAAATCATCAGAAATTTCATCCTAATTTGTAATATGAGTAAATTACTTAAAAAAAAGACTAAATTCAGGGATTTTGAGAATAATGAAAAAAGTTTGGTACTACGTCTAAGATTCACCCCCCCACACTTAAGATGTACATTGCGCTCAATGTACAAATATAAATGTAATGTTCAGATCAGAAGATATGGGATAAGTGAAACTCCCTGAATTATGGATGAAATCCTTGAGTTGGCAGTGGTCGTGGTGAAAGATAAGTTGGAGGGCCGAGTGCGGATGACGATCCTGCGCTAGATGAAGAAATTGGGTAGCTCATGCAGGATTAGCCAGGATATACTAATAATAATTAAAATTATACTAATTCAATAATTAAAGAAAAGCAAGCTAAAGTGGAGAAAAATAAAGATGAAACGAAAACTAAAGGAAAAGAAAAATGGACTATGGAGTCCTTATTGTTGGGTGTGATTTCTAAGGCTGTGTATATGGTGGTGGTCGTGGCGTGATTCCCTAGCAGCCTTTAGAACCTGACACTAAGAAGTTAAAATAAAATAAACTAAGTTAAGCAGAAGAGAAGTACAGATAAGGAATTTCAAGCAAAAGAGAAAAACGAATTAAAAACTAGATAGCCTTAAATATCCTTGGCTTGTCGTGAGAATGAAGCGGCCGGCATGAACTTATGTAGATCGGTCTCCTTTGAGGAGATTCTGCTTGATTCCTTCCGCTTCTTTGGCATGGTTCTAGCGTAGCTCAAGAGTGATAGAGGCTTTGTTTCTAAGGAAAGGAGAGAGATTTTTGAAAGAAAAAGAAGATGGAAGAAGGTAGGGTGAAGGGGGAGGGCTGTGGGGTTTAAATAAAATTTTGTATCTGAGGCTCTCCCACGCCCGTGGATGGAGGGTGTGTCGATTCACATGTCTGACTCGCACGGCCGTGTTCCTAGGTGTGTTGGTTACCCCATGCTCGTGTCTAGCTTGTGTTCGACAAGTCAGTATGTTGGCACGGTTTTAAGGCACGGGCGTGTTCTGCCCATGGTTGGAAAGTCAGTAGCTTCACACGGTTGTGGGACACGGCCGTGCCCCATCGTTGGTGCCCATGGTGTAGTGGTTGGATCCGTGATGTCGAAAAGTGGTTGGAACTGATTCGCGCGGCCTCACGATATGTCGATGCGGGGATTCTTATGGTCTACACGGCCACCACCACTACGTGTGCAATCTTTGTATGACTTAGAATTACGCATACGGTTATTTTATAACTAGGTGTAAAGAAAAAAAGAAAAAAAAAATATAAATATAAAGCAAAATGTAAAAATAAATTGTGTTAGTGCTCGGGTTGCCTCCCGAGAAGTGCTAGTTTATAGTCTTAAGCTAGACTCTCCTCTCATTTGCATTGTCAGGGTGGTTTGAGGAGTTGGAAGTCCTTCCTCATGCCATCATTTGTATCCTCGTGAAAAGATTTAAGTCGAGATGTGTTTATAGTAAAAGTACCAAAAATAGGATTACTTACCTCGACTGTTCTGTATGGGAAAACACTGGTTACCCTAAAAGGTATTTCTTTGTTTGTGTTGGTTAGGAGGAGATATTCGAGGATCTGCTGATCTAATGAGCACTGGTCCCCTATTTTGGAGTGGTTTGTTTTTCCTATTAGCTCTTTTGGGGGCTCCTTCAGTTTTATCTTGTGTGGTTCCGGTTCTTCATCGTGTATCCCTAATTCCTCCTTAAAGTGCATCTTCCACTCGTCTAGATCATCGATCTGAATCCCTCGTTCCTCATGAGTTATTTCTTTATTGGCATGGGGTTTAGGATCGGGTTCAGTTGTATTCTTTGGTGGTGCTTCCTGAAAATAAGGGTTAACCGAATGGTTATCAGTAGAATTTACGTTCTCACCTTGATTATTCGAGAGCCTTGAGGGCGACCGTCTCATTACCTACACAAAGTATGAGTTCTCCTGCATCAATATCAATTTTAGTCACAGCGATCGCTAAAAAGGGTCTTCCTAAAATTAGGGAATCGAATTATCCTCATCCATATCTAAGACAACGAGAATCTATCGGGAAAAGCGAATCATTAATTTTTACAAGAACATCTTCGATAATACCCCTAGGAATTCTACTTGAGTTTTATTAGCTAATTGAATGCTCATCCCAGTTTGCTTGGGTTTCCCTAGACCTAGTTGTTTAAATAATTTATAAAGCATGACATTAATGCTTGCCCCTAAATCAGCTAACACATTATCAACAGTTAGTCTACCAATTAAACATGGAATTGTAAAACTCTCTAGATCTTTTAGCTTTTGTGGTAGTCTATTCTGTAACATTGCTGAGCATACTGCGTTTAATTCCACATGTAGATCCTCGTCTAACTTGCGCTTATTCGTCAAGAGATATTTTAAAAATTTCCTCGAATCTGGCATCTGTGAAAGAGCTTCAAGTAGCGGTAAGTTAATATGTAATTTCTTTAAAAGTTTAAGAAACTTACTGAACTGTTCCTCTGTATCATCTCTCGTTAACGCTTCGGGATATTGTATGTGAGGTTGGTACTCCTTGATTATCTGTTTTGGCTTGTCTTGTGTTATCTCAACTTTACCTTTTTCTACCACGTTTCCTTGTGTTGGACTGGGTTCGTCTACTTCTTCACTTTCTTGAGCTATTATGGCTTGGATTTTCTCCTTTGGATTAATTTCAGTATTACTCGGTAGACGCCCTTCCAGTCGTTCAGATAATAGCTTCGCAATTTGTCCAACTGACTGGGTAATTTCCTCGATTGCCTTTGTATGTCCTCCAACTTGATTCTCGATCGTTTTGATCGATGTTTGTTGGGTGTCGAGTGTTACCTCAGTTTTTTGGAGACGGGCTTCTGTGGATGCTATGAATTTGTTCAACGTCTCTTCAAGATTCAGCTTCTTCTCCTGTGGATAGGGCTGATTTTGGAAATTTTGAGGAGGTTGTTGTCTTTGATTTCCTTGATTTCCTTGTCCTCCCCATGAAAAATTTGGGTGGTTCCTCCAACCTGGATTATAATTATTACTATATGGGTTATTATTAGATCTGAAATTGTTACCTATATAGTTCACCTGTTCGCTTTCTATGCCCGGTTGGTAGGGTGGGTACTCAGGATTCGCCACAGTTCCACTTGTGTCGCACTGCATTACTGGATGTGCCTGCGAAGAACACAAACTATCAAGCTTTTTATTCATCATCTCTACCTCTGTTAATAGCATGGTTACAACATCTATGTTGAAAACTCCGGCCGATTTTGTTGGTTTGGTCCTTGTAACCTGCCACTGATAGTTTTTTAGTGACATCTCTTCAATAAACTCTGGGTAATTTTGCTTGAGTTTTATTGTTCGAGGTTCCACCCGTTGGTTGAATCTATTAGTTGCCTCGTTGAGGGGTTTACACCGTTATAGAAAGTCTGGACTTGGAGCCACAAAGGTAAACCATGGTGCGGACACCTTCTCAAGAGATCCTTATATCTCTCCCACGCATCGTATAATGTCTCTAAATCCATCTGCACAAAAGAAGAGATATCATTACGTAATTTGGCCGTTTTGGCCGGTGGGAAATATTTTAATAAAAATTTTTTGATTATTTGATCCCATGTTGTGATAGACCCTCGTGGTAGCGAGTGTAACCACTGTTTAGCTTTATTCCTTAATGAAAAGGGAAATAACCAAAGTCGTATGGCATCATCAGAAACACCATTTATTTTGAAGGTATCACAGAACTCTAAAAAATTAGCTATATGAGTATTTGGATCTTCGTCCTGCAAACCATCAAATTGAACAAACTGTTGAATCATTTGTATAGTGTTAGGCTTTAATTCAAAATTATTAGCAGCTATAGCAAGCCTAACAATACTTGATTCGGCTCCTGTTAAATGAGGTTTAGAATAATCAAACATAGTACGAGGAGCATTATTTTCTCCCACATCTTGTGGTGGTGGGTTATTTTCGTCCATCCCTTCAGTAGTATTGGATCTGTCTTCTTGCTCTTCTTCCGTGTAATTTAGGGCTCGCCTAATTTCTCTGCGATTCCTGCGAATGGTAGCGTCAATATCACTGTCGTATACTAAAGGTCCTCTCGGGTTCCTTCTAGTCATAAACTAGAGGTACCTGCTAGGAAAAGAAAGAAAGAAAATTTAGCAAAATTTAAAAAACAATAAAAATAAAAATAAATTGCAGAAAATAAAAATAATGGCTAAAGTAATAAAAATAGAGCTTTCTTAATATTTTAGTTCAAACAATGGCGCCAAAAACTTGATCATTGTGAATCGAGCTTTAAAATTTATAAAAGAATGATCGAACACGAAAACTAACTCTGACAATGATTGAGGCAAGTGCACCTATTGAACAATAGTATAGCTCAAGCAAGACCGGATTATCGAACCCAGAGGAACTAAAAGTACTCATACTAACTTTCTTTTTATTATCTAGCCTAAAAATAAAGAGAGATTGTTTATCTAATCTAAATTAATTAACTGCTAAACTAAAAGACTCTAAGACAAAGAAGAATGAATTTGAAAAATAACTTGGGAAAAACTCAGTTGATTTAAATGATACCCTAGGAAGAATCCACCTAGACTTCACTTGTTATCTAACACTGAACCATACGATCTATTCACTTAGTTTGATTCGTAAGACTCCCTAACGTATATTAAACCCCCTCTCGAGGCGAATAACATCTAACCCTAGGTTAATTAGTGGAACTCTCGTTCTCTTATAATAACCCCCTAGAATAGCAGTAAATCGATCTATGGACTCCCATATTAGGTTTCACCCTAATCCGGTAAAATCTCGTCACCCTATCTCTAGGCGTGCGATCAACTCCGCTTAATTATGTTGGATCTACTCTTAGGCAGGGTCTATTCCTCCTCCACCTAAGCACATTAAATTTGGATTAAGCTCACATAATTAAAAACAAACTAAGTATTTATCATATAATTCAGAAAACACTAACAAGATTAATCATAGGTTTCATCCCCTTCGGGTATCCGAAGGGTTTAGTTCATAACAATAAAGGAAAACATCTCAAGAGAAAAGATAAAACAAAACATAAGAAATCCCTAAAACCCCCTGAAGGAATTGAAGGAGAGATCCTCCGTCTTGAGTATAATTCTGGCTTCTTGAGATGGATCAACTGGCTATCCCTGAGTGAATCCCCACAAATCTGCCTTCTCTGGCCTAGCACGGCGCCCCTAGACGATGGCTTTAGGCTCCCTCTCTTAGGTCATACTTAGGGTGTATTTATAGGCTTTTGAAATACGTTTCTTTCTCCCTAAGTACCCTTTGTCGAATGAAATTGCTCTTCTCCACGGCAGAGGCACGACCATGGCGCATGCCCGTGTGAATCGTGGCCAGGCCGTGTTCGGATTTCTTTAATGAGACACGGCCGTGTGGGTCCATGTCCAGGCCGTGTCGATTTCCTCTTTGGCCCGTTTTGGTCTGTTTTGAGCCTGTTTCTCGTTCTTTTTATCCTTGGGTGCTTTCCTGGGTATAAGACATGAAATGAAAGGATTAAGATCACCTTTTTTACATAAAATAAGGGATAACTCATCCAAAAGCATACTAAATGTGGGCCTAAAATATGTTACTATTTCAGTTTATCAGAGGACACCAACAAACAAACGAACATCCTCATTTAACCCATCCTCGAATCTTTTGCACATGATTGCTTTTGTCGATACGCACTCTCGAGCATATTTGCTGAGCCTCATGAACTCACGCTCATATTCAGCTACCGTCATTCGACCTTGCTTTAGCTCCAAGAACTCCTTTCTTTTCTGGTCGATGAACCTTTGACTAATGTACTTCTTTCAGAATTCCTCTTGGAAGAATTCCCAGTTAAATATCTCCCTTGGTACCACCGACACAAGGGTGTTCCACCACTGGTAGGCCGAATCTCTCAAGAGAGATATCGCACACTTTATACACTCCTCAGGCGTGCACGACAACTCATCGAATACCCTGATGGTATTCTCAAGCCAGAATTTCGCTCTCTCTGGATAATCATCCTTGCTAGCCCAAAATTCCTCGGCTCCTTGTTTTTGGATCTTATCGACCGGACGCCTTTCTCTTCTTACTACCTCTACCACTTGAGGACCTATAGGAGTGGGTTGAGGAATAGGTGGGGTGGAGGGGGTCGAGCATTCAAATTTGCTCGAATATACTCGGTGTACCAGTTGCTCATCATATGGAGAAAGACTTTTCGAGCCTCTTCTCATTGACCCAAAGTCTCGGGTCTACTTTCTACTGGCGCGGTCCCTTGCGTGGGAGCTGGCGTATTCTCGCAGCATCATCGGCTGTGTAACCACCCTAACCCATATCCGTCGTCGAATTAGGGTGACGAGGCATTACTGTAACAATTACCAAGTCAATGCACTCCATTCAAACAAACACTTGATAAATTCATATCATTTCATGCTATCAAAAATGAAAATATATATATTCTATCTGGTCTTAATACAACAACTTGCATTATACGTATCACATGGTCATTTAAAAACAATGACTGAATAGGTATATAATATTTAAACATTTATATTATTTCTATTATCAACCATACATTCAAGCATACACTATTATTAAATGTATGATACATTTGTTTCTTTAATTATAGACATGAATGCTCACTGTATCAATATCACATATGAAAAATATCATTTACTCACCTATACACAAACACAAAATAAAATCTAATAGTCACTTACATATTCAATCAAACAAAATTTCAAAGCATTCCATATATATGTAATATTTACAATTACCTAATTAGCACATACCATTTTTGAAATCGACCCATGCACAAATATGTTCATGTACAACTTTATTATTTACCATTATACACCGAATCCCTATAGCAAAATATACTAGCAAATCACCATAATAAATATATATATATCAAACGGCTGCACATTTAAACTATGAAACATTATTCATAACATGAACATATATTTAAACCGAATATACATTATCAAAACATTATCTTAGCCCAAAATGCCATAAACCACAAAACTAAGCTATACCTATCAAATATATATGTACCATGGCCGAATATATGCTAGTTAAAAACCCCCACAACTCATGCACAATAATGACATAAACATATACACCATTTGACCATTAAAAACCATATGCCTCAATACCAAACTAACAAAGGAGATAAGCCATATTCGCATGGCTTTTAATATATATATATACAAGAACAAAACTCATGGCTCATAACATAGTTTAGCCTATACATGCCTTTAGTCCAAAAACCAAACTCAAAAAGTACCAAAATAGATTGATAGTGTGGATGACTTCGTTGACGATCGCCTGAGCTCGTAGCTTGGTCAAAATCTATAAAACAGAATGATGAACACACAGAGTAAGCTAATTAGGCTTAGTAAGTCTTAAGAAAAAGTATTAAATCAAATGATCATTCAAACATTTTCAAATCCAAATTTAATATCATACAAATTCAAAGCTTAGTACTTAAATGATCTACTAATGCCGAATGCTAGTACCCTTTTCTTTGATAACCTCAAAATATCCTTTTCTCACCTTAATTGTGTAAACTCACCGAATACACATAAATGCAATATGTATCCACATATAACCAAACCAAGTAAGTATAATATACATATTAACCACATGTAATCAATCATACACATAAGTAAACATATCCATTTACCCTCACATATAGCATTTACACATATGGCCGAATCTCAAAGGCACAACCAAGATTAAATTCCAATATATATATATCATATTCATTATTTGTAAGACCATATGCACATAAAAAAAAAATTACTTCAACTATATCACATGTTACTCACTTCGAATAGTAATATAACAACTTACCTTATTCATTGGAACTATGAAGCTTATACTTACCTGAACATTTAGCTTAATTGCAGTAATTACATTCCACCTTATTAATGATCCATGAATCCTCTATTTATAATAAATCATCGGCATTAAACCTGCTAGGCAACCAAGCCTGAAACACACACCGGCACTAAAGCACGCTAGACACGAGGTCGGGAAATTTAATCACCGGCATTTAGCACGCTAGGGCAACCAAGCTCGAAACACACTGCGGCACTAAGCCGCTAGACCCGAGGTCTAAAATTTAATCACTGGCATTTAGCACGCTAGGCAATAAGCCCAATACATTTCACCACAAGGGCTGCTAGGCTCGAAGCCCGAATATCGATATAATTAAACCATCTCATACACATTACTTATTACCAATATCACATATATCACACATAATTCATATCACTGTAACATATCAAACTCAATTAAATATAACTACATTTCATTATTAAATCACTTACCACATTCAGCTTTGGTCAAATTCACATTTATAATTTCATAATTCAGCATGTAATCAAGGTTATAATCGATATTAATGGAATTAAATTGCTTATAGACTTACCTCAGATAACGTCGGATGACAAAACCGGCTAGTCGATTACTTTAGCTTTTCCCCGATCCAAGTTCTTTTTCTTTTGCTCTTGATCTTTAATTTTGCTTAATAGTAGTCGAACGTGAGAAAGCTTCAAAAACTTTTCTTTCCTTTATATTTTCAGTGGAAACAATGTATGAATGAATCCCACTATTATGTTTCTTTTAGTTTAATATAATTATAACTTATAAAATAAATATAATATAACATTTTAACTAATAAAATAACATAAAGAAACATGTTATAAAGCCATGTTGCCGTCCACTTTAAATAATAATGGACTAATTGTCCTTTAAAGACTTCACTTTACTAAAGCCATCTCAATTTAGCCAATAATCAATTAAGGGGCCACTTTTACCAATTATGCAATTTAGTCCTTTTGTCAAATTAAACACACAGACAGTCAATTTAATTCACAAAAATTTAGCACATGCTAATTCACATATCAACGACACAGAAAATAATATTAAAATATTATTCGGACTCGAACTTGTGGTCCCAAAACCACTGTTCCGATTAGGGTCAAATTCGGACTGTTACAGGCTACAGTTTGATCGGGATCCATTTACTATATAAAAGCACAATTCAAATCGTCAAGAGTCGTCACACTATCATTATGGAAATACTCATACATATGGCATGTATAGCTAGACTCGTACTTATGCTACATTAGTCCGAGAATCGACTAAACCGTAGCTTTGATACCACTAAATGTAACACCCCTTACCCGTATTCAACATCTGAACCGGGTAACGAGGCATTACCGTACTTAGTTTGCTCAAATATACCACATCGGTTCATAAAATTTCATTTCAAATTTAAAACTTTTCATTAAAGACCATAATGTCCTTATTAAAGGTCTACAAGACCCTAAACTTGTACCCAAAATGATTCCGAACCAAACTGGAAACTTTTGAACACTTATACAAATTTGACATAAAACAGAGCTACAGCCCGTGTGGACGAAAGGACACACCCGTGTGGCACATCACATGCCCGTGTTCCACACCCGTGTGGATTTATTTTCTAATTTGAACCTACAGGGGTTTTCACACGGCCTGACACACGCCCGTGTCCATAGCCCGTGTCCCTCACACGGCCATGACATGCCCGTGTCTTCACCCGTGTGTGAAAACCCTGGCATTCTGTTTATGACGTCAGCATCTCAATAAGGGCACACGGCCAAGGCACACGCCTGTGTCTTAGGCCGTGCCTCTCACACGGTCAAGAAACACGATTGTGTCTCTGCCCGTGTATTTACTACTGAGAATACTGACTTGCTAACCTAGCATGCATGGAGATACACGGCCAATCAACACGCCTATGGGGCTGACCGTGTGTCACACACGGCCTAGACACACGCCCGTGTGTCTACCCGTGTGGACATTTGAAAGGCTATCTACCAAGCCAAATGCCACCCTACACAGCAACCAAACTTATACCAATTCAATCTAATATATATTATGACATAAGGCACTTATAAGAACTCAAAATCAAAACAACCATACAAGCAAGCACTTTATGAATTTCATCATCTTTGAATATATAAACTTGTCAAGTTTTGGCCAATATCCAATGGCCTTTTAGAAAATGAATTTAACAACATTAATAGCCAACACTTTGGCTAACAAATATGACATAACAAAATGACCAAGTCCTATACATGCCATACTCAAAATGAAACTAACTTGATTATACCAAAAAGTAGCCGATAGTGTGATTTCCGAACTCCGACGTTCCACGAATTCTCGAGCTAACTTGGCAATGCTACAAGGAAAAGGGAAATGAGAGGGGTAATCATAAAGCTTAGTAAGTTTGCATGAAATAAATAGCTACATAAAGCTCGTAATGTCATCCATCCATTGCATTGAAATAAAACACAAGTCTCAAGCTCATTTCCATAACTTACTCATACTTATTCTTACCGATTACATATTATGCCGCATATCGTAAACCCTTCTCGTGAATTACTCACATATACCTGTATCACTTCATCACGTAGTCTTAGAATTAATCTCATCTCTATCATAAGCTTAACTATTTACCCCATTGAATCGCTTGGGATATTCAGAGATACATGATTGATAAACCGTAAAAGTAACATATTCTAAGCCCACATTTAGTATGCTTTTGGATGATTTAAGCCCCAATTTATGTAAAAAGGTGCTCTTAATCATTTCTTTTCATGCCTTATACTCAGGAAAGCACCCGATGACGAAAAGAACGAGAAACGGGCTTAAAACGGACCAAATTAGGCCAAGCCACAAAATCAACACAGCCTAGACTTCAAGCCACACGGCCGTGCCACCATTCCTACTAGAACACGGCCTTACCATGACTTACACGGCCGTGCCTCATTCAACAGTGTCGAACACGGCCTGGCCACGATTTACACGGGCGTATGCCATGGCCGTGCCTCTGCCGTGGAGAAGAGCAATTTCATTCGGGAAAGGATACTTAGGGAGAAAGAAACATGTTTCAAAAGCCTATAAATACACCCTAGGTACCAACTGAAAGGGGGGCGGAGAGCTAGGCCAAGAAGCCAAGCCGAGAAGGTCAGATTTCTGGGAATCACTCGAAGATAGCAAGTTGATCCATCTCAGGAAGCCAGAATTCTACTCAAGACGGAAGATCTCCTCTTCAATTCCTTCAAGGGGTTTTAGGGATTTCTTATGTTTTGTTTTATCTTTTCTCTTGAGATGCTTTCCTTTATTGTTATGAACTAAACCTTCTGGATACAGAAGGATGAAACCTATGATGAATCTTGTTATTTGATTATTTGAATTATATGATAATAACTTAGTTTGTTCTTAATTGTTTGAACTTAATCCAAATCTAATGTGCTTAGGTGGAGGAGGAATAGAATACGCCTAATAGTAGATCCAACATAATTAAGCGGAGTTGATCGCACGTCCCAGAGATAGGGTGGCGAGATTTTGCAGATTAGGGTGAAACCTAATATGGGAGTCCATGAATCGATTTCTTTGCTATTCTAGGGGTTATTATAAGCGAACGAGAGTTCCACTAATTAACCTAGGGTTAGACATTATTCGCCTCGAGAGAGGGTTTAATATACGTTAGGGAGTCTCACGGATCAAACTAAGTAAATAAATCATATGGTTCAAGGTTAAATAGTAAGTGAAGTCTAGGTGGATTTTTCCTAAGGGTATCGTTTGAGTCAACTGAGTTTTCCCAAAAGTTATTTCCCGAATTCATTCTTTTTGTCTTTGCGTCTTAGCTTAGTTAGTAGATTATTTTTTAGTTTAAACAATCATCACTTTATATTAAGGCTAAATAATAAAAAGACGGTGAGTATTAGTACTTTTAGTTCCTTTGGGTTCGACAATCCGGTCTTGCCTAAACTATACTACTGTTCGATAGATGCACTTTCCTTTAATCGTTGTCAGAGTTAGTTTCTAGGTTCGATCATTCTTTTATAAATTTTAAAACTACGATTTACAATGATCAAGTTTTTGGCGTAGTTCTTGGGAACTAAAATATTAAGAAAACTCTATTTTTATTACTTTAGCCATTATTTTTATTTTTCACAATTTATTTTTATTTTTAAATTTGCTAAACTTTCTTTCTTTCTTTTCCTAGTAGGTACCTCTAGTTTATGACTAGAAGGAACCGAGAGGACCTTTAGAATCTGACGGTGATATTGAAGCTACCACTCGAAGAAATCGCAGAGAAATTAGGCGAGCCCTAAATTACAAAGGAGAGCGAGAAAGCAGATCCAATCCTCTTTTGAAGGGATGGGCGAAAATAATCTTCCACCACAAGATGTGGGAGAAAATAATGCTCCTCGTACTATGTTTGATTATGGTAAACCGCATTTAACGAGAGCCGAATCTAGTATTGTTAGGCTGCTATATATTGCTAGTAATTTTGAATTAAAGCCTAACACTATACAAATGATTCAACAGATTTGTTCAATTTGATGGTTTCTGGGGCCCGAAGATCCAAACGCTCATATAGCTAATTTTTTAGAGTTTTGTGATACCTTCAAAATAAATGGCGTTTACGATCATGCCATACGACTTGGTTATTTCCCTTTTCATTAAAGAATAAAGCTAAGCAGTGGTTAAACTTCGTTACCACGGTCAATCACTACATGGGAACAAATGACCAAAAATTTTTTATTAAAATATTTCCCATCGGCCAAAATGACCATATTACGTAATGATATCTCTTCTTTTGTGCAGATGGATTTAGAGACGATATACGATGCATGGGAGAGATATAAGGATCTCTTGAGAAGGTGTCCACACCATGGTTTACCCTTGTGGCTCCAAGTCCAAACTTTCTATAACGGTGTAAACCCTCAGCGAGGCAACTAATCGACTCGACCACCGGTGGAACCACGAATAATAGAACTCACGAGGTAGCCTACGAGTTTATTGAAGAGATGTCATTTGAATAACTATCGGTGGCAAGTTACAAGAACGAGGCCAACAAAAAAGCGCCCGAGTTTACAACCTCGACACGGTAACCATGCTATCAAATCAGGTAGAATTGATGAATAAGAAGATTGATAGTTTGTGTTCTTCGCGGTACATCCGGTCATGCGGTGCGGCGCAAGTGGAAGCGTGGCGAAGTGCAGTACCCACCTACCAACCGAGGCACGAGAGAGCGACAGATGAACTATATAGGTAACAATTTCAGATCTAATAATAACTCATATAGTAATAACTATAATCCGAGTTGGAGGAACCACCCAAATTTTTAGTGGGGAGGACAAGGAAATCAAGGAAATCAAAGACAACAACCTCCTCAAAATTTCCAAAATCAGCCCTATCCACAAGAAAAGAAGCCAAGTCTTGAAGAGGCGTTGAACAAATTCATAGCATCCACGAAGCCCGTCTCCAAAAAAAAAATTGAGGTAACACTCGACACCCAACAAACATCGATCAAAAAGATTGAGAACCAAGTTGGAGGACTTACAAAGGCAATCGAAAAAATTACCCAGTCAGTCGGAGAAATTGCAAAGCTATTATCCGAACGACCGAAGGGCATCTACCGAGTAATACTGAAATTAATCCAAAGGAGCAAATCCAAGCCATAACAGCTCAAGAAAGCAAAGAAGTAGACGAACCGAGTCCAACACAAGGAAACGAGGTAGAAAAAGGTAAAGTTGTGGTAACACAAGACAAGCCAAAACCGGTAATCAAGGAGTACCAACCTCGCGTACCTTACCCTGAGGCATTAAGAAGAGACGACACAGAAGAACAGTTCGATAAGTTTCTTAAACTCTTAAAGAAATTACATATTAACTTACCATTACTTGAAGCTTTGTCGCGGATGCGATTCTAGGAAAATTTTAAAAGAGCTTACGACAAACAAACGGAAGTTAGACGAGTCGTCACATGTGGAACTTAACGTAAAGTGCTCAGCAATTCTCCAAAATAGGCAACCACAAAAGCTAAAAGATCCGGGGAGTTTTACAATTCCATGTTTAATTGGTAGACTAGCTGTTGATAATGCGTTAGCTTATTTAGGGGCAAGCATAAATGTCATGCCTTATAAATTGTTTAAACAATTAGGTCTAGGAAACCCAAACAAACTAGGATGAGCATTCAATTAGGTGATAAAAGCTGTTAGAATTCCTAGGGGGTATTATCGAAGATGTTCTTGTGAAAATCGATAGATTCGTTTTCCCGATGAGACTTTGTTGTCTTAGACATGGATGAGGATAATTCGATCCCCCTAATCTTAGGAAGACCATTTTTAGCGACTGTCAGGACTAAAATTGATGTTGATGTAGAAGAACTCATACTTTGTGTAGGTAATGAGACAGCAACCATCAAGGCTCTCGACTCGGCTAGAACATCGAGTATTCAAGGTGAGAACGTAAATTCTACTAATAACCATTCGGTTAACCCTTATTTTCAGGAAGCACCACCAATGAATACAACTGAACCCGATCCTAAACCCCATGCCAACAAAGAAATAACTCATGAAGATCGAGGGATTCAGTTCGATGATCTAGACGAGTGGAAGACACACTTCAAGGAAAAATTAGGGATACACGACGAAGAACCAGAACCACACGAGATAAAACCGAATGAGCCCCCAAAAGAGCTAATAGGAACAACAAATCACTTCAAAATAGGGGACCAAGTCTTTGTTAGATCAGTAAATCCTCGAATATCTCATCAGGACACAGCACAAACAAAGAAATATCTTTTAGGGTAACCGATGTTTTCCCACAGAGCAGTTGAGGTAGGTAATCCTACTTTTGGTACTTTTACTATAAACGCATCTCGACTTAAATTTTTCACGAGGATCTGATTATAACATGAGGAAGGACTTCCAACTCCTCAAACCACCACGAAGATGCAAGCGAGAGAGAGTATAGCTTAAGACTATAAGCAGCGCTTCTCGAGAAGGCAACCCGAGCACTAATACAAGTATTTTTTTATATATTCAGTTTATCTTAATTTTCCTTTTATCTTCCTTTTTAGCAACTAACAACCAACTAACCAAGTGCGAGAATTCCAGGCCACACGCCTTTACACGGCCGTGGCCGTGGCCGTGAGAGTACTCGGCGCTTTGAACTAACGAGAGCGAGAGAAGGTACATGTCGGGGCAAAATAGATTTTCAGAATCACGGACCCAACTACTACCCAGCGAACGCGAAGCAAAGTGGCGCGGCGTGCTTGGCGGACCGTGTGAGGCTACTCACTTACCAACCACGGGCTGAACACGCGTGCGGATAACCGTGCCAATATACTGACTTGTTGAACACAGGCTAGACACGAGCGTGGGGAACCAACACGCCCTAGAGCATGTCCGTGCGAGGAGGCCGTGTGAATCGACACACCCTCAACCTACGGGCATGGGAAACTGCCAGATCTGAAAGTTTATTTAAACACCATACACTTCTCCTTTCTCTTCTTAACCCACTTTCTTTCTTTCTTCTCCTTTCTTTTTTTTCCTTTTTTTCTTTCTTTCTTTTCTCCCTCTTTCTTTTTTCTTTTTCCTAATAAATCCTTAGACTCTTGAGCCACAACAATATCATATCCATGGCAAGGAAGCGTAAAAGGCCAATCACAGTCTCCTCAAAGGAGACCGATTCACATGAGTTCATGCCGGCAGCTTCATCCAAACAACAAGCCAAGGGTCTTTAAGACCAACTATCTGTTCTTTTATTTTTATCTTTTCCTTTATTTTCTTTATCTTTACTTCTCTTCTACTTAATTTAGTTTATTTTGTTTTAGTTTCTTGTTCTTAGGTTCTTAAGGCTGCTTGGGAATCACGCCACTTCCACCATCACTAACAACTCTGTCCAACCTCTCGAACCATCTACCATAAGGACTCTCAGGCCCCTCTATCTTTTAAACTTAGTTTATTTTCCTTCTTAGTCTCCTTCTCTTTATCTTTCTTATCTTTAATTATATTATTAGTATATTATTAAGGTTTCTTTAGATT
The DNA here is from genome assembly GCA_025698515.1 of Gossypium sturtianum. Classification (NCBI taxonomy): domain Eukaryota; kingdom Viridiplantae; phylum Streptophyta; class Magnoliopsida; order Malvales; family Malvaceae; genus Gossypium; species Gossypium sturtianum. Next base: position 113,740,847 of record CM046955.1, read on the forward strand.
TCTTGGCTAATCCTGCATGAGACTCCCAATTCCTTCATCTAGCGCAGGTTCGTCATCCAGACGGCCCATCACCACCACCAAAGGCACAATCTCCTCTCAAGGAATCATCCCAAAATTTAGGAAGTTTTCACTTATCCCCATATCTGATGATTTTATTACAAGGTTATTATATATTTTTGTACATTGAGAGAAATGTACATCTCAAGTGTGGGGGGGTAAACAACCTAAAAAGATACCTAACTTAAATCCATGAATTTAGTCTTGTTTGAAAGTAAATTACTCATATTACTAATTAGGATAGAATTTCTGATGATTTATGATTTTTATTGATATGTTTTAGATTAAGTCATTGATAATTGCACATTGATAGTTAAATTCTAAGAATACTAGAGAATCAAGCATGATAAGTCTATTTTTCAGAAATTAAAAATTTGCTAGGTTATCAAACTGAGTTTAAATATTACCTTGAAGTTTGAAATTTACGAGGTTGACATCAAAATACCCATATTTTTTGTGAGTTTTTGAACCTTATAGAGCATAAATTCTTTTTCTTGCTCAATTTATTGATTATGAGTATGTCAACACTGATTTGTTATTCTAGAACTTGCATCGATTATACATGTGGAGACCACATTTTTTTTTATTTGATACATAGAGATGATAAAGGCACCTAGGATTTAACCCACTTACTCCATCAAAAAGCCTACCTTCATAATTAACCCTTAGTGAGCCCCGTTTAATCCTAACAACCCTATTTATTGACATAACCGCTAATATTAACCCAGAACCCCTTTGTTTTTGTTATCACCATTCCTTTTGACTACCATTATATCGAGATTTGATTTGATTAGTTTCCTAATTATGAATTTTAGTAGTTTATCCTTTATTATGTATTTAGTTTGTTCTTAAAAAAAAGAAGTATATCCATTATTCATTATTAGTTATGTGATTAAATGAGCTTATACATAAATTCCAAATATCGAAAAAGAAGCTCGTATTATTAAGTACTATTAGTTTTCAATTGATGTAATTATTATTAGTTCATTAGTTCTTAGTTAGGTAATTTGTCAATTCAATCTCGATTCTAACCCTCTAATTCAGCCTTACTCCACACCTTAACCCTAGCCCCGTTACAACCCTAACAAAGACCTTTTGATTTGTATTTTCATCTCATATTTCAGTGGTGGAGATTTGATTTTCATGCAAGCCTATGGGATTAACTCTTCATGTTCGACCTTTGAGTGCCTAATTGTGAACCTTAAACACTTTGAGTAATTTGAGTGAATCTTTTGTAAGGATTTCAATCCTTGTCGATTTCAAATTAAAGGTAATTATCTAGATAAGGGAGGCGCCTATGTTTTCGAGCTACAAAATCTATGACTTATCTTTGTTTGAATTTTTAGGACACTTTGAATTGAATTATCCATGAATAATTTATCTATGAATTATAATGGCATTCATCCATCTCAAGAAGCCAAAATTCTACTAAAGACGGAGGATCTCCTCTTCAATTCCTTGTGGGGTTTTAGGATTTCTTATGTTTTGTTTTATCTTTTCTCTTGAGATGTTTTCCTTTATTGTTATGGAACTAAACCTTCTGATATTCCAAGGGGGATGAAACCTATGATGAATCTTGTTATTTGATTATTTGAATTATATGATAATAACTTAGTTTGTTCTTAATTGTGTGAACTTAATCCAAATCTAATGTGCTTAGGTGGAGGAGAATAGACCTCGCTTAAGAGTAGATCCAACATAATTGTTTGGAGTTGATCGCACGCCTAAAGATAGGGTGACGAGATTTTGCCGAATTAGGGTCAAACCTAATATGGGAGTCCAAAGATCGATTTATTGCTATTCTAAGGGGTTATATATGTCAACGAGAGTTCCACTAATTAACCTAGGGTTAGACGTTATTCGCTCGAGAGAGGGGTTTAATATACGTTAGGGAGTCTCACTGATCAAACTAAGTAAATAAATCATATGATATCGAGTTGTCGGCGTTATATCCCGGATATGGTCTTATACGATTTTCATATTCACGCGGATGCCATATCCTGCATATGGTCTTATACTTAAATTTCAATTTAGGCCGGAGGCCATGTCCTTGACATGGTCTTATATGGGACTCTTACTTCATCTCAAATCTTGATGATATTATTCTCTCATTTATTTAAGTCCAATCGACTTCAACATAACAATTTCATTGCTTTTCTCATTCAACATCATTACTCAAATTCATAGAAATAATAATTCGCTATCACTAATATCAAACATTTTAAAACTAAATAACATGATGTTGAATTTATGATTACACACAAACTTACCTCGATTTCAAAATACGCCAATTTGGGTCGTATCTAGTCCGATACTCGCCTCTTTCCTAGCCAAGGTTAATTCTTTCGTTTCTTCTTTGATCTATATTAGCAAATTAGCTCACTTTAATTATCACATTAATTAATACATTCTCAATAATCATACTTGGGCAAAATTACTATTTTACCCTTTGTAGATCTCTTTACAAAATGCACCATTTTAACCCCTGGTAGCCTTTATAATCTCGGGACTTAATTGAATTTCCTCCTTACAAGCCTAGATGAATATTTATTTCTCTTATGGCAAACCATCAAAACCTCAATATTTCACACATTTCTCCTCTTTATTTTATAACCTTTTTACAAAAGGTCCTTTTAGGTGTTTCTATGGAAACATCTTTCAACAAAGTTGACTATCTAACTACTTATGATTCATTTTTATTCCATAAAAATGTAGGAAACAACATACATGCTACCATGGAAAACTCCTAAACTTTTAAAACCATTTTGCAAAATAGTCCCTCTTTAACTAGCTTTCTAAGCTTTAGGGTTTCCAAAAGTACAAATATCATCAAGAAAAACCATTTAAATCACTTACTAGAAAGGTGAAGAGCTTGCTGAAATTTTTAGGTTTTAAAACCCCTATTTTCCTGATAATTTTTGGGTGAATAAGATGAGTGAATAGAAGGATATCACTTTTTCTTTATTTTATTCTATTTCACTAATTTAATCCACCTACTACACCAACTTTTGACTAGTTTTGACTTCTTTGTCCCCCATGGTCGGCTGTAACTCTATATATAATCTGGCCAATTTGCACATTAAATGCCTCCAATTAATATTCTATGGCTATTAGGCACTCCTTTAACTTGTAAAATAGAACTTTTCTACACTTTATGCGATTTAGTCCTTTTTCGCATGACATATGAAATCGCTTAAAATTAAAGCACCAAAATTTTCTATGTACCCAGTATAATCATGATATAACCTGGTAATGTAATATTAAAATAATTTTCTTCTAATCTTTGGATTAGTGGTTTGAAACCACTATTCGGACTAGCCCCTAAATTCCGTGCTTGTTACAAGTACTACGCTCCATCATCGCACCAATGGTCAACTGGAGAGGGTGATTCAGACATCGGAGGATATGTTGAGGAGTCAGGTGGGTTAACTTCCGAGGCGCGCTTGGAGTAGATTTATCCCGCTTCTAGCAGAGTTTGCTTATGTCAATAGCTATTAGTTCAAGCATTCGTATTTAGACACTCATTACGAGGCACTATATGGTCGTAAAGCGTCGAACTCCTTTGTGTTGGATTGAGTTGAACGAGCAGTGACGTAGTCCCGAACCCGCTTCGATACCGGCGATAAAGACTACCACCCGGATCGATTAAAGCTACGTATCAGACGCACGTAAGTCCTATGCGATCTCGCCAAGCTACGAGATTGGAGTATTCTGTGGGGACTTCATTTTTCTTAAGGTCTCGCCAAGGAGGTTGGTACCTAGATTTGGTAGGGGAAAGCTGAGCCTACATATATCGACCTTACCGCATACATCGAGATGTGAGTGGGACCGCTTAAGCCTACTGCATGGAGCTACTCTCCAAAGAGTTAGAGCAGATTCATGATGTTTTCCATGTTTTAATATTGAGGAGCTACCGCTCTTATCCCACACATATTGTTCCTGTTGAGGAGATCAAGATTAGGCCAGATTTCCAATTTTCGCAGGAGGAGCTTCTGTCAGAGTATCGGATAGGGGATGTAAAGGTTCTGAGGAGGAAATCTTTTCCGCTAGTTAAAGTTTTATGGCGTAATCATAGCACTGAGGAGGCTAGGAGCCTAAGGATGCCATGCGCCAAACAATATCCTCATCTATTCTGGGATTAGGTAAAAATTTCCTGCATGTCAAATTTTCTCTTTAGGGGGTAGAGTTGTAACGCCTCAAAAATGGGTATATATGATTCCATGCTGTTTCTGACAAAAAGTATATGGACCGCTTCCAATGGTTAAGCTGCCTGGTGTATGTGAGTAGATCCCAAGTTCAAGCATTACTTAAATTTTTTGTTTTTATGAATAAATCCTCATCTCTAGTCAAAGAGGTTTCTAATTAGTTGTTGGTAAATTATTAATGTAATGGGCTCGCTGGTCTAGTGGTTAATGGAGTGTTGGTTATGTTTCGAGGTCCCGAGTTCGAATTCCTGGCAAAAAGGGATTTATTTTTGTCACTTGTGTGCGTGGTGAGAGTTTGAGATGGACTAAAATTCCGAGCAGTGAAGAGGTTGATGGATAATACCAGGAGACTTGGGATAGGGGAGTTAATGTAATCAGGATTAATTTTGTTTTTCGTAATATCGCTTTATCAAATTCAAGCATTTTCAAGTAAAGACTCCCCGCCGAATTTCCTCAAGGATTCTTTTTGCCTGTCTTCTCTCGTTTCTTCTCATCATCGTGGTTACTCCTTTTTCTTTTTTTCTTTTGATCCTATCTTCCGCACAAAATCATAGTATTTCATTTTCTTTTCCTTCTTCACCATTTGGGCAAACGTATGTTTATTGTGTCATTCGTAAGTTGGTAAGTGAGAGTTCTTCTCTATATTATTCAATGAATCTTCGCTTGATGTGAGCCATATTCTGACATTAGGCGCAAAATCAAGGGGATGGTAGATCCCGAAGCTGACACTGCATTGGCGGAAAACAAAGGGTGCCTCGCCAGGTAAGGTTGTCGAGTAGTTTTGGGAATTGACTGTTGTAAGTAATTCGAGATTGCGGACCGAGATTGAGTTTCCAATTGTTGAATATAAGTTCGGGAGTGCTTCGGGAGTGATTAAGGCCGTTTAAAATAAACAAGGTGTGTACTCAAACATCAAAATATGTCCTTCGCAAAGCCAAAAGTTTTTCTGCCGACGCCATTACGGGTGTGTGGTAGCCCGTGGATACTTATTTACGATTTTAAGTTTTATTTTGGGGTATTTTTCTGTAATAATGGCCTCTATGGATTTTTACCTAAATTTTCTGTTTATATCTGCTAGAAGTAGGTAAAACTCGGGTTTTCAAAAGAGATGAATGTTTTATCAAAATACCACGCACACGCAAACTATTTTAAAAGCTTCCGCAAAGTATAGCGTTTTGGAAATGAATCACGATTTGAGAATTAATGAAAGATAATGATAAGTTCTAAACGGAAAACGGTTTTAGCAATGATATGGTTTTCAAATGCACTTCCATATGACATCGCCAGATTCGGCCATAACGTCCAGGCCGGGTTTGGGGTGTTACAAGTATAGATAATATTTTTATAAAAATAAAAATATAATTATATTAAAAATTTTATTAAATTATATATTATTCTTATTTTTATTAAATCATATTTAATAATAATCCTATTAAAATTTAATAACAATAATAACCTACTTAACAAAATTCTATTAAGGGTGTTCTGGTCATTTTAGTTTTTTTTATATGCAATTACAATCTCTATTCCATTCAACCAAATAGAAGAATGTTATTACAGTTCTATTCCTTTACACTCAACAAAACAATTGAAATACTGATTACAACTCTATTTCATTACAGTACTATTACATTACAGTCTTATTCCATTACAGCTATATTCCATTCCACTGAACCAAGATGTTAAATTTTTACGTGTACATTGTATATAATAAAGATGAAACAGATACACGCATACCGTCAAGGGCTTAATTTCTGTTTCATTTTCGTTTGGCTAAACATAGAAGTTTTGGCTTACTTTATCTGGTTTTTCTCATTGTCTGATTAATTAAATTATTATAAAAGGAGAATACATGAGTTAATTATTAGATTGGTTTTGAAGTTGTTTTCAAAACTGTATCGAGTATTGTTAAGGTAATTTTATTCGTTATTCTTATCAAAGTTGAATTCGTTTTCTAAAAATTAGTCGATTCTTGATATTCTCATCGAGACTTTTATTTAAGTCGAATCTACTTTTTTGAATGAGTTGAGTAGTTGAGTTATTTTTTATGAAAGGCAAATTAATTTTAAAAAATATATATATATTGAACCTCAAAATTGCTGTTAACACCTTTTCAATTATCATTATAATTAAAGTGGAATATATATATATATATATATATATATATTTTTTTTTTTAAGTCAAGATTCAAGATCGTGGTTGATATCATTTCACTTTCGTTTTTTATTAAAGCAGAAAATGGATAAAGCCTCGCCATTCTTTTTGTCGAAGTCGAAACCATTTCCTAAAAAAGAGTAAACTCTCGGGCTTGCAGTCGAATTCATTTAAATTATTAAAGTGAAATTCGTTTTAAAACTATTAATCAACCATCAAGATTGTTGTTGAGATGCTTTTAATTGTTATTTTTGTCAAAATCGACTCCAGTTACTAAAATTGAATTGAGAATTTGGATTACCATCAATGTTATTTAGTTTTTATTTTTATCAAAAAATCAAATCTCTGGAGCCTGAAGATTACCATCAACATCTTTTTAGATTTTATTACATGAACTTAATAATTACTCGATATCTGAGGCCATATTAATATCTAAATATTCTATCACACGTTCTATTCATTTTTGTAATATCATTAAATATTTGAAGTGATACTTTCTTCAACCAATAAAAATAAAGTTTTAATTTTACCTAAACCATGACCTAAATTTTAATAATTTATCACATTCTTAGTTTCATTTAGCTACCTTTTTCATTAAACATATTAATAGTGTCAACTTCCTGACACCACATCCTTTATTTTCATTCTACTTTTTTTTTATCTATTTTTACATTATTCATAATATATTTATTTCTGATGAATTTTTTAACATTATCATGAGTACCGAATGCACTAATATATATGTTTTATTTCTATTTTATTATTATTTTTTGTACAATCCTTGAGATTTGATGTAAAATGTAAACCACTCTAATAATGGTCCCATAAATTAAAAAAAAAAGGCATAAATATAAAGAAGTACGTTCGGTGCTTACTGCGAATATTTTATTTATTATTATTAAAAAGAGTTAATGACATTGATTAAACGATTAAAAGCAATCTTGTCAAGTGCACTAATTCAAATCAAAATGCCTATCTTGATAATTTCAGATTAATTTGTGTAAAATGATGATTATTTTATTAATAAACTAATGATTTAGTGACCAACGCTTTCGGTTTTGAAAATTTCATGTCTAAGATTGATACTAAAGTCTTAGCGTCTTGTCAAAAATTCAATGCTTAAGTCTTACGTCTATAATCACAATGATTTTTTTTTAATCATCAAAACACTTAAAATTTATATTACCATTGTAAGAGTCCAAATTTGCCCAGGCCCGATAAAGCCAAAACCAAAAACCATTAAAAAAACAAATAATAAAAATAGTCCAATAATAAATAAAGTTCAAATTACAAAGTACGGGCCCAAATTAAATTAGAGCCCAGACCCAAATACCCAATGCCCAACTAAGCCCAAACCACTACCCAAAAACCCTACCAGCCCATTACCTAAACCAAAACAAAAAAAAAAACCTAACCCTAAAACAACCATGCGCCACAGCCCCATATGCAAGCCTCCAGCGCCGCAAGCCTCCAGCGGCCCACCTCCATACGCGCGTTGTCACGTCTGCCTCCATACATACCTGCGAAAGGAGACAAACAATGACAGTAAATAAACGAACAGCAGTAGAAAAAGAAAATACTGTATATTCTTTATTTTTCTACATTTCTCGGCTATAAAAAAGCCACATGAGAACGGTTTTTTTATGGACACTATTTACACATACAGAGAAATATACAGAAAACCAAAGGTGATCATCAGAGTTTTCTTTGACTGATTTTTCTCCTTTTTCTTTATTATTTGCTCTTCGTTTTTTTATATCTATTGCATGCGAAAAAGAAAAGAACAGAAATACTTATCTGTTATTATCATCGTCGGACCCCTATTCGCTTCGTCGAAATCGAAGTTTGAATGGGGATTCCGAGCAGAAATTGATGATTCTTTGGGCATCGTTCTAAGCGAGGGTAGGAGGGCGTCACTACGCGCCACCATACACAAATTCCAATGGTGAAATGGTGGTCATACGGCGCAGTCATTTGAATCGGTAGAAGCATGAAGGAGGCGTTTGATTTTTTTTCTAAAATAGGGGCTAGGGTTTCGTTTTTTTTAAAAAATGGGAGAATGGCTGAGTGTTTTAAGTCTGTTTTTAAGGGGGTTAGTGTTCATTAACGAAACGACGCCGTTTGAGCTCATTCTAGTAGCCTCAAAACGACACTGTAAAAGGCCACCCGATGACTCGACCCATGTGCGGCTGAGATTCGCGCGTTTTGGTCTCCGAGGGTATATTTGTGCACCTAGTCCCTATAATTTGCGCCATCAATTGATTGAGCTCTGCTTCTATTTCTTTCGTTCTTTAATTTTTCTTTTGAATGTTGTGCGCTTTTTAATTTAGTCCTGTAACACCCAATACCCGAGTCTGAGGCTAAGACCGGATACGAGACATTACTATGCTTGAACTTTCTTAAACATGTACTTACAGGCTATAAAATTTCGTTCCCAATTAAAAACTTCTCTTTCTTAGTCAAATCAGACATTTCATGGGCCTACGAGGCCTCAGACTTACGTCCCGAAACTTTCGAAACTCATCCGAAACTTTCTCTCGAAGCAGGGTCACACGTCTGCAGGTGACTTGGGACACGCCCGTGCACCCCTAAAACATGCCCGTGTCTTTCACCCGTGGAGGATACTGGCAAAATCCACACGGCCTGAACACGCCCGTGGCCCTGGCCCGTGTGCCAAACCTTGGCATTCTGACTTATCCACACGGTCTGTACACACGCCCGTGTGCACCAACCGTGTGACAATTGAATTTCTAAGTGTCAAGTGCAGACTTCACATGGCCTTGGCACACGCCCATGTGCCAACCGTGTGTATCACACGACCTGAACAAACGGCAGTGTGACCAGCCCGTGGTCTAATCTGACTTAAGATACTAAGGTGCAGGAGACACACAGCCTAGACACACGCCAGTGTGTCTATCCTTCTGGGCACTTAGAAGCTATCTTACCAAGCCTTTTACCACTCCCGTTTGCATACATTCATATACTACTTCAAAACATTCTCAAATCATCAATTAAAACACATGAATTAACATATTTAATCATTAAAGAGATAAAGTCTTTATCCCATACACTAGGGAGAACTACTCCCAATACAAATACAACCAACTTAAGCCATCATCTATGGTCATACACAACCAACTCTAGATTCTCTTAGGCCAATACAATTTGGCTACATCCGTTAGAACTTAATCAACTTTAAAAGAATCCCTATACATGCCATGACTCATAAGGATTTGATACCTCATACCAAGGGTCAGCTCGATAGTGTGAAAACATCTCCGGCGGCCTCCAACCCGAGCTAATTAAAATAACCTATAAGAGATGAGAAAAGTAAGGGAGTAAGCAATAATGCTTAGTAAGTTCATATGCATAATCTGACAAATATTGACATTCATTGAATATACATAACCACAAAGTATTATACTGAGTTTTCTCATTAACTCACGGTAACTTACTCAACCATTCGTGAAGCTTACTCATTCTATCTCTTACCACATTCTTACCAAGCCACAAGTCAATTTCTCATTTAATTAGTACATATTCCTCCACTGATCACCACATGATCATATAAAACAACTCATCATGTAACACCCCAAACCCGGTCTATGCGTTTAGACAAGATTTGGTTTGTCACACCAATCATACATTCGTTTATTTTCATAGGGTTAAGATAAAATAGTGCTACAAAACTTTTTGTTATAAAACCAATGTTCTTAAGAAAACTTAACATATTTGAGATAAAACCATATTAAGAGTTTAGAAATAAAATTTAAATCATCCACACAATAAAACCATAAAACATAATAAGAGGCCTTATTACATCAACCCAATAATAGCAATTAAAATAAAAACTTAAATAAAGTCATAGTTTATTAAAAACCCAAGTTTGTAGTATGGCCTCCACCAAGTCATCTCGGCCCAAGTCCACGTCAATTTCCATTACCCGAAATGGTTAATAAAATTTGGGTGAGTTACAAAGAACTCGAGTGTGCAACTCACTTACTACCATTTTTAGGTCAAATCGTCAAGATATCATCTCGGGCTTGAGCCCATTAATGATTTCAACCATACATCGTAAAGTAACATAATTTAAAGAGAAGAATGCATGAAATATGAATTTCCCAAACCAACCTAGTATCCATCCGCTAACACCCCGTACCAACCAACACACCGTGGGGATCAAGTCAACCCACCCCGCCAAACACACCAATCATGGGCTTAAAGCCCTTAAATAATTTTGTAGTGCACTACCGAACTAGATTGTGACATTGTCACCGAACTAGAGGCATTTAGCCGAATTTGTGGCAGAGCCACCGAACTAGAGGCATTGAGCCATATTGTGGCAGAGCCACCGAACTAGAGGCAATGAGCCAAATTTGTGGCAACTGGCCATTCTTCTCTTCATATAACCCACCCCATGCAATCATGCGTATATAACAAATATAATCATATAATGATTTTCATTAATCCATATCATCGGTGGGTTTATCAATTAATCTTTCATTAGGCTCATATAAACAATTTAACAACTAGCCCATTTAGTAGTTTAGTGACTTTGGCCCATTTTAGCCCAATTTATCAAACAGAGTATTTTCGCCCATTTAATCGAACTAGAGTATTATCGCCCATTTAATCGAACTAGAGTATTATCGCCCATTTTATCGAACTAGAGTATTATCGGCCCATTTTATCGAACTAGAGTTTTATCGCCCATTTTATCGAACTAGAGTATTATCGCCCATTTTATCGAACTAGAGTTTTATCGCCCATTTTATCGAACTAGAGTATTATCGCCCATTTTATCGAACTAGAGTATTATCGCCCATTTTATCGAACTAGAGTATTATCGGATTTTATTTTCTCGGTTTTAACCGCTTTCATGCATTTACTCAAAAATATGAGTTACTATTATTTTTCCGCTTTTACTATTTTACGAATTTATCACGTAACTTACAACATGATGACCAACCCGAAAATGAGTGTGAAGTTACACACTGGTTATGGAGAGAACTAAACTTTCCCGCTCTTCAACACCTATACGTATTGTGTTAATTAAAACACTATAATCTATAATAAAACCGATCTAACTATAGCGATCTAGAAATTTACCCTCGGATTTTCGTAAGACTTCTACTTGCGATTTCTCTCCGATTGATGGTTCGCTAACCGAATTGAATCCACGAACAAATAATGGTTTGGAGTACGAATGACTTCGAACAGCTTGATTTTCCTCGGTTGAACGTCCACAACCTGGGAAATCCCTGATTGTTGAAACAAATCCTTTGCTTGTACTTAGGGGAATAATGTAACCTCCTTCTTCCGAAGGCTAAACACGCCCTCTTTTCTTCCCTATTTTGAATGTCTTCAAAGACAAAGGAAGGTTAATCCAATGATATCAAAATAATCCTAAGGTTTTAAAGATATGATTTCCTTACCACAAAATTGATTCCAACGTTTTGTCACCCGACTTCTTGATTCCAAACTTCCGTTATCGCGACTAAAGTATAACAAAATAAACGTTAAAAGAAGGAACGTTTATTTTGATCTAATAAAGCTTTCAAACCATCATCAATATTCGGCCATAACCACTATTAACTAATCGAAACGAAAAGGATTCTTACCTATTTCCACGTTAAAAGATAGGATTTGAGAATAATATGGATCTAAGAAGAATTCGGCTATGAAGAAACAAAGAAAAAGAGAAAATAAAATCGGTTATAGGCACTTTAACATTCGCCATGAAAGTGTAGGTGGAGAGAATTTCGATTGAAAGAAATCAAATAGGAGAGAGATGGTGATGATGTTTGGTTTCCAAATAGAATGGAAAAGAAAAGAAAGAAAAGATAAGTTTTGAGAGCAATGTATAATCGGCAATGGGGAGAAGAAAAGAAAAGAATGGTCTCTTTAGGTATTGGTAAAATCGGCACAAAGAGAAAGGCACAAAATTGACACCAAAGTGTAAAACAAAATGACCAATTTGACAAAAGAAACTAGGCTTACCAAGTGCACAATTTCGGCCAAGGAAAAGAGAGTTTGAGAGAATTTTCAAAACTTGCACAAACTAAACAAAATGACCAAAACCAAAGACTAAAATTCCTAGCCAAACTATCACCAAAATTCGGCTCCCCTAGCCATAATGCCATCCATATGCTTGGTCTTTAGGCCAAGATATTGTTTCCTTAAACAACTCCTTGATTCATGCCTCATATCCTCACATTTTCCTTATTCTTTTGATACCCTTCCTTAAGTTCAAATTTTCCTTATTCCTTTGATATACTAACCAAAAATAACAAGTCAACACCTTCCATATATGCTCTTGGCCGACACTTGCTATACATGGGCGTAAAAATCAAAAATAAAATTCACCTAGATGCTATTTAGGGATTCGAACCTTCACCCCATGTACTAGCTCATGCGCCAACACCACTTGTCCAACTACTCATCTTATGCTACACATTGACACTTAAATTAATTTATGTGTCAATGCCACTTAGTCTATTTCCATAAATTCTAAAAATTAATATTATTCCTTCTAAAAAAATTTTTAAACCCTTCTTCAGGACTATACTAACCACTAAAATAAATCAGAAAATTTTACTTTCTAGAATAATTACTCAAAGCACACATAGAAAATAAATTACTCAAATTTTCGTGGTGTTACAACTCTACCTTCTAAAAGAAAATTTCGTCCTCGAAATTTACCTCGGCTGAAAAAGGTGAGGGTATTGTTGCCGAATTGCATCCTCAGCTCCCACGTAGCTTCCTCCACTCCGTGGTTACGCCACAACACTTTGACCAACGGCACGCTCTTCTTTCTTAGCACCTTCACGTCTCGGTCTAAGATTTCCACCGGTTCCTCCTCAAAAGACAAATCCAAATTCAACTCCACTTCTTCTACCGGTACTATGTGCGAAGGATCCGATCTATAGCGCGCTCAACATGGACACGTGGAAAACATTATGAATTTGGCTCAATTCCGAGGTAACTCAACTCGATAGGCCACTGGACCAACTCGTTTCACCACACGATATGGTCCAATGTATCTAGGACTCAACTTGCCCTTCTTCCCGAATCAATATCTTTTTCCAAGGTGAGACCTTCAAGAAAACTTGATCTCCTACGGCATACTCGATATCCTTACGCTTCAGATCCGCATACGACTTACGTCTATCCAAGCTTCCTTTGCGTGCCGAATAACTTTCACTTTTTCTTCCGTTTCAGAAATCATCTCGTGTCCTAACAATCGCCGATCACCCAACTCACCAACAAATAGGAGAACGACACCTACGACCATACAATGCCTCGTAGGGTGCCATCCGAATGCTAGATCGGTAGCCGTTGTTGTTGTACGCAAATTCCGCTAACGGTAGAAAATCCTCCCAACTACCTTTGAAGTCGATTACACATCCCCTTAACATGTCTTCCAGAATCTGAATCACTCTCTCCGACTGACCATCAGACTGAGGATGAAAAGCCGTACTAAAATTAAGCTTTGTACCCAAGGCTTCATGCAAAGCTTTCCAAAATCGAGATGTAAACCTAGGATCCCGATCCGATATAATCGATACAGGTACCCCATGCAACCTCACGATTTCGGATACATACAGCTTCGCCAACTTCTGCAACGAGTAGTCCGTACGCACTGGTAGAAAATGAGCAGTCTTCGTCAGACGATCAACAATTACCCAAATGTAATTTTTCTTAGTAGGTGTTAAAGGTAACCCACTAACAAAATCCATTGTTATCCGCTCCCATTTCCAAAGAGGAATCTTAGCTGGTTGCAAAAGACTGACGGCAATTGATGCTCCGCCTTCACTTGCGACAAGTTAAGCATTTTCCACAAATTTCAAATCTCCCGCTTCAATCCAGCCACCAATCGTTTCACGAAGATCCCGATACATCTTATTTCCTCCGGTGCATAGCATAAGGGCTACTATGCGCCTCCTCAAAATCATTTGCCTCGGATCTGAATCCTTAGGCATACAGACCACTTTCACGAAAAACACAATACACCTTACGAATTTATTCCAAAATCCTCAATTTCACCATTTTCCACTTGTTGAAATAAAAGTCTCAACTTCTCATCTAAAATCTGCTTTTCCTTAATTTGTTCTAACCACATAGGCTTCACTTGAAATTCCGCTATCAAACTACCATCCTCATACAAACTCAAATGGGCAAACATAGCTCTCAAATCAGATACCACCTTACGACTTAATGCATCCGCCACCACATTAGCCTTTCCAGGATGATACTCAATTGAGAAATCATAGTCCTTTAACAGCTCCACCCATCTTCGTTGTCTCAAGTTTAACTCCTTCCGAGTAAGAAGATACTTAAGACTCTTGTGATCCAGTATAGATGATAGACTTTTCACCATAGAGGTAATGCCTCCAAATCTTTAAGGCAAACACCACTCGCTTGCTAACTCCAAATCATGAGTAGGGTAGTTCACTTCATGCGGTCTCAATTGACGAGAAGCGTAGCTACAACTTTCCCACTTTGCATCAATACGCAGACCCTAAACCCGTATGTGACGCATCACAATAAATCAAACTCCTCCCGACCTCAAAGTTGAATCAATACGTAAGGCCTGTTAAAACCTTCTTGATGCGCTCGAAACTTTCTTGCCGCTTATCGGTCCATATAAACAACACTCCCTTCCGCAAAAGCTTAGTTAGAGGTGCAAGAATCAATGAGAACCCTCAACAAAGCGTCTATAATATCCACCAAACCCAAGAAACTCCGATCTCAACTCACCGACTTGGTGGTTTCCAATCCAATACCGCCTCAATCTTCCGAGGATCCACCCTTATTCCTTGGTGATACCACATGACCCAAGAAAGTCACTTCTCTTAACCAAAATTCACATTTATCGAATTTGGCATACAACTGATTATCTCGAAGCACTTGCAATACAATCCGCAAATGCGAGTCATGTTCTTCTTTGCTCCTCGAATAAACCAGAATGTCATCTATGAATACCACCACAAACCGATCTAAGAATGGTTGAAAGACCCGGTTCATCATATCCATAAATGCAATGGTGCATTGGTCAACCCAAACGGCATCACTAAAAACTCATAGTGTCCGTGAACGGGTTGAACGACTGTCTTGTGAATATCCGCTTCTTTCACCTTGTGGTGGTAACCCGACCTTAAATCAATCTTGGAAAAGCGAAGCTCCTTCAATTGATCAAACAGTCGTCAATCCTCGGCAGAGGGTACCGATTCTTGATCGTCACCTTATTCAATTGCCTATAATCGATACACATACGCATTGACCCATCCTTCTTCTTAACAAACAAAACCGGTGCTCTCACGAGACACACACTCGGTCGAATAAAACCCCGATCTAGCGGTTCTTGAATTTGGGCTTTAAGCTCGACAACTCCTTCTGGTGCCATTCTATAAGGAGCAATGGACCTTTGGAGCGAGCAGGGCAAAAGCTCAATACCAAATTCCACTTCCCGATCCGAGGTACACGGGGAAGTTCTTTCAGAAAACATCCGAAAATTCCTTCACCGCTCTCACATCTTCCATCGATACTTCTTTGGCATCTAAAGCACTAATAAATGCTAAAAATGCTCCATATCCTTTTCGTACCAACTTCTCCGCCTTTAACGCAGTAAATCACGTTTGTCAAGAAATTTCTCCGCCGCCTATCATAACTATCTCCTTATCCTCCGCATTCTTATCAACATCCGCTTTTCAAGATACAGTCCAATTGCGCTGGTGCTTAACCAACCAATCCATGCCTGAATGATATCGATTCGCCAAAAGGCAATTCCATCAAATTTGCCAAGAATGTTTCTCCTTGAATAACTAAGGGCACGTCTCTAAACAGTTTATTAACCACCACCGATCGACCTAAGGGACTAATCACCCTCATCTCTTTATCGGAAATTTGAGTCTAATTTCAAGTTTCCAGTTATGGTGCTAGCAATGTACGAATGAGTAGAACCAATATCTATCAAGGCAATAACGGTACATCGAAATGAAGAACGCATCAGTTATCACATCGTGCATTGCCATCCTCACGACGTCGACCGCATACACCAATCCGGCCGTCTTGCATCCGCGTTGCCTCTAGGACCATTGCCTCGACCACGGCGCACCTTGACCACGCCCGGCCCCATTACCACCACGACTGGTCCCCGACCTCTCGGTGGTTGCCGAACTCCTCTTGCGGTGGTGCATCAAGAGTACGAACTTCTTGAGTTGTATCCATACGTCGAGGGCAACTCCTATATTGATGCTCGTCGATCCACATTTATAGCAAGCACCCGTTTTCCTCCAACATTCTCGGAATGTCTTTTCCCACATTCAAGCACAATCCCGACTCGACGATTAACAGCTCATCGGTGCTCTTCCTTGAGTGGTTCCTCATTAAGGGGCCTCTTCAGAATCTTCTCGAAGAACCCGAATGCTTGAGATCTTTCTTGCCTCGAATTTGCTCCCGATTTTGACGCGTTCGAGTTCTTAGCCTCTTCGGCTATCTTGGCCTTCTCCACAAGAGCGGCAAAAGTTCTAACTTGTTGTGGGGCTATCGGAACCCGCAACTCGTCTTTCAAACCGTCCTCGAAGCGCACACAACGCTCATGGTCCGTTGCCACTATCGTTCGAGCATAGCGACTCAAACGTAAGAACTCACCTCATATCGCCACCGTCTTATTTCCTTGCACGAGTTCAAGAATTCCTTCCTTCGGGCATCCACATAGCTTGTTCCCACATATTTCCCTTGAAAGGAAGCCTTGAAAAATTCGATTAATTAAAGCAAGATCGATTGCCATCTCGGATAGTAAGCCACCATTGGTAAGCTTCGTCTCTCAACAAAGATACCGCTCCTCTTAACTTTTGTTCCACAAAGGTGCACTCAAGATCGCCCATAATTCGCTCATCGCCTCAAGCCAATATTCAGCGACATTGGGAGCTACACCAGACACCTCACGAAAACCTCGGCTCCACTGGATTTCGGATCGCTCCGATATCGACCCACGAGCGGTTGGTCCGGCCACGGATCCGCCGACCCTTTCAAGTACTCGCAGCATTGCTCGTGTCATAGCATTATCCTCTTCCATATGGTCGTGCGATCCGTCTCACTCTCGAGTGACGCAGTGCATCCATTTCGACATATAACTGGCACATCGATTTGCGCCCCTAACACCTCGTCCTCTACCACGGCCACGCCTACCGCGCCCACGACCACGCCCTCTAGTGCTCATGGCGAATAATTCGATTTAACTGATTAAGAGTTTTATGAATCGTAATAATATTTCAATTGTTTATTAACGATGTCTTATGATATGAAAGAGATAGAGTGTTTTCGCATCAATATCCTATTGTCTCAATCTCTACGGTTTTAACACCTAAAACTAGAAGTTCTAGAGTGTTTCTTATAATCATATCACAATGATAATAAACATACAAAGATACAGAATACTTACTTGACTTGGCGCGGGATGCTCATGGTGCCATACTACCTTTAATCAAAACTCTAGAAATTATTTTCAAACAAATTTCTTTATTGAACCCAAACCACACCGAGTTTTGAACTGGCTCGATACCACTAAATGTAACACCCCAAACCCGGTCTATGCGTTTAGACAAGATTTGGTTTGTCACACCAATCATACATTCGTTTATTTTCATAGGGTTAAGATAAAATAGTGCTACAAAACTTTTTGTTATAAAACCAATGTTCTTAAGAAAACTTAACATATTTGAGATAAAACCATATTAAGAGTTTAGAAATAAAATTTAAATCATCCACACAATAAAACCATAAAACATAATAAGAGGCCTTATTACATCAACCCAATAATAGCAATTAAAATAAAAACTTAAATAAAGTCATAGTTTATTAAAACCCAAGTTTGTAGTATGGCCTCCACCAAGTCATCTCCGGCCCAAGTCCACGTCAATTTCCATTACCTGAAATGGTTAATAAAATTTGGGTGAGTTACAAAGAACTCAGTGTGCAACTCACTTACCACCATTTTTAGGTCAAATCGTCAAGATATCATGCTGGGCTTGAGCCCATTAATGTGATTTCAACCATACATCGTAAAGTAACATAATTTAAAGAGAAGAATGCATGAAATATGAATTTCCCAAACCAACCTAGTATCCATCCGCTAACACCCCGCACCAACCAACACACTGTGGGATCAAGTCAACCCACCCCGCCAAACACACCAATCATGGGCTTAAAGCCCTTAAATAATTTTGTAGTGCACTCTGAGAACTAGATTGTGACATTGTCACCGAACTAGAGGCATTTAGTCGAATTTGTGGCGAGCCACCGAACTAGAGGCATTGAGCCATATTGTGGCGAGAGCCACCGAACTAGAGGCAATGAGCCAAATTTGTGGCAATGGCCATTCTTCTCTTCATATAACCCACCCCATGCAATCATGCGTATATAACAAATATAATCATATAAATGATTTTCATTAATCCATATCATCGGTGGGTTTATCAATTAATCTTTCATTAGGCTCATATAAACAATTTAACAACTAGCCCATTTAGTAGTTTAGTGACTTTGGCCCATTTTAGCCCAATTTATCTAAAGCAGTATTTTTCGCCCATTTAATCGAACTAGAGTATTATCGCCCATTTAATCGAACTAGAGTATTATCGCCCATTTTATCGAACTAGAGTATTATCGGCCCATTTTATCGAACTAGAGTTTTATCGCCCATTTTATCGAACTAGAGTATTATCGCCCATTTTATCGAACTAGAGTTTTATCGCCCATTTTATCGAACTAGAGTATTATCGCCCATTTTATCGAACTAGAGTATTATCGCCCATTTTATCGAACTAGAGTATTATCGGATTTTATTTTCTCGGTTTTAACCGTTTTCATGCATTTACTCAAAAATATGAGTTACTACGTATTTTTCCCGTTTTTACTATTTTACGAATTTATCACGTAACTTACAACATGATGACCAACCCGAAAATGAGTGTGAAGTTACACACCTGGTTATGGAGAGAACTAAACTTTCCGCTCTTCAACACCTATACGTATTGTGTTAATTAAAACACTATAATCTATAATAAAACCGATCTAACTATAGCGATCTAGAAATTTACCTCTCTTTTTCGTAGAAGACTTCTACTTGCGATTTCTCTCCGATTGATGGTTCGCTAACCGAATTGAATCCACGAACAAATAATGGTTCGGGAGTACGAACGACTTGACAGCTTGATTTTCCTCGGTTGAACGTCCACAACCCGGTGGGAAATCCCGGATTCTTCAAACAAATCCTTTGCTTGTACTTAGGGGAATAACAGAACCTCCCATCTTCCGAAGGCTAAACACCGCCCTTTTCTTCCCTATTTTGAATGTCTTCAAAGACAAAGGAAGGTTAATCCAATGATATCAAAATAATCCTAAGGTTTTAAAGATATGATTTCCTTACCACAAAATTGATTCCAACGTTTTGTCACCCACGACTTCTTGATTCCAAACTTCCGTTATCGCACTAAAGTATAACAAAATAAACGTTAAAAGAAGGAACGTTTATTTTGATCTAATAAAGCTTTCAAACCATCATCAATATTCGCCATAACCACTATTAACTAATCGAAACGAAAAGGATTCTTACCTATTTCCACGTCGAAAAGATAGGATTTGAGAATAATATGGATCTAAGAAGAATTCGGCTATGAAGAAACAAAGAAAAGAGAAAATAAAATCGGTTATAGGCACTTTAACATTCGCCATGAAAGTGTAGGTGGAGAGAATTTCGATTGAAAGAAATCAAATAGGAGAGAGATGGTGATGATGTTTCGGTTTCCAAATAGAATGGAAAAGAAAAGAAAGAAAAAAGATAAGTTTTGAGAGCAATGTATAATCGGCAATGGGGAGAAGAAAAGAAAAGAATGGTCTCTTTAGGTATTGGTAAAATCGGCACAAAGAGAAAGGCACAAAATTGACACCAAAGTGTAAAACAAAAATGACCAATTTGACAAAAGAAACTAGGCTTACCAAGTGCACAATTTCGGCCAAGGAAAAGAGAGTTTGAGAGAATTTTCAAAACTTGCACAAACTAAACAAAATGACCAAAACCAAAGACTAAAATTCCTAGCCAAACTATCACCAAAATTCGGCTCCCCCCCCTAGCCATAATGCCGTCCATATGCTTGGTCTTTAGGCCAAGATATTGTTTCCTTAAACAACTCCTTGATTCATGCCTCATATCCTCACATTTTCCTTATTCTTTTGATACCCTTCCTTAAGTTCAAATTTTCCTTATTCCTTTGATATACTAACCAAAAATAACAAGTCAACACCTTCCATATATGCTCTTGGCCGACACTTGCTATACATGGGCGAAAAATCAAAAATAAAATTCACCTAGATGCTATTTAGGGATTCGAACCTTCACCCCCATGTACTAGCTCATGCGCCAACACCACTTGTCCAACTACTCATCTTATGCTACACATTGACACTTAAATTAATTTATGTGTCAATGCCACTTAGTCTATTTCCATAAATTCTAAAAATTAATATTATTCCTTCTAAAAAAAAAATTTTAAACCCTTCTTCAGGACTATACTAACCACGAAAATAAATCAGAAAATTTTACTTTCTAGAATAATTACTCAAAGCACACATAGAAAATAAATTACTCAAATTTTCAGGGTGTTACACATCAAGCATTTTCAATAAGATACTCATACTATTAATCTCTCGGTGGTTTCGCACTTAGCCCACCATTGAATCTCTAATAGGGTGGTATCGCACACAGCCCACCAATCATTTATAGTTATGGTGATTTCACACTTAGCTCACCGTTATTTTACATTCATGGATAATAATCCACATGTATATCTCTATTTCAAATGTTCATCTGAGAACATCCTCACACACTTCTATTCTTACTTAACTTTCTATGATACTCGTTTGCATTCACAGAATACATTAATAAATCTATCTCATGCAACTAAGGTGTATTGAATACACATACCCCACTAAGGGTTCATCATATACTGAATCCATATCAATTCAATTCGAACACACACTTGTGCTTTTCATGGTACAACCACATACTTTCTTTCTTTCAACATATACGTTGAATCACTCAAGCTATTAAATAACTTTCTTGAGTCTCAAACTCATAATGTCACATAGAATTTATACCCCAATAGGGTCTTACTTGTATTAACATGTCGATGCCATGTCCCTGACATGGTCTTATACAAATTCTTACATCGAGGCCAGATTCCAATATGGTCTTACACGAGGCCTTAACTATCGTCATCTCATTCTACATACATTTCCCATTACTCTTAGATTCAATTCTTTTGACCTCTCACCAAAGATATTTCATACATTCATAGAGTAAAAATACATTCCATACAACATTGGAACATTAAATTAACTCATACGTAATTGCAACATTTGCACATGAACTTACCTCGATGTCGAAAGGGCCAAAACGGACCTTTTTGCCCACATTTCTCTTTTCATCCATTCTAGGTCCGAAACTCGTTTTCTTTGATCTAGAACAATGAAATTTACTAATTTAATCATTTATAAATCATATTACACCATAATATACACTTTAGGCAAAAATGACTATTTTGCCCCTACACTTTGGCAAAATTATGATTTTTCCCCTAGGCTCGTAAATAAATTTTTATCACATTTTATTGTTAAAGAAGCCTAGCTAAACATTTAATCCTATTACAACTATCCAAAATCCCATCTATTTCATGCCTTAATGAACAAATTACAACTTTTGCATTTTAGTCCCAATTAGGTGTTTTCATGACAACACCTTTCACAAAAGTTGTTTCTCATCATCCTATCATTCATTTTCTTCCATAAAAACTCAGAAACTAGAATAAACTCTCTCATGGTAAGTCCCTAGACTTTCAACCATGTTACAAATTAATCCTCCCATTAGCTAGCTTAAGCTTTGGGGACTCAAAAAAATGCAATTTTTATCAAGAAAGATCATCAAAAATCACTTACTTGTGAGGAGTAAAGCTTGCTGAAATTTTGAGTTTTCAAACACCCCTTGTTTGCTGAAACTTTTGGTGGAGAAGAAGAGAGGAAATATGATATCTTTTTCCTTTCTTTATTTTATTATAAAACATCAATTTAACCTACCAACTTTGACCAAAATTAAAAGCTTTTGTCCCACTTGTCTACATGGCCGGTCAACACATCTTAGATGGTATAATTGTCCTTTAATGACCTTCAATTGATATTTCATGGCTATTTGGTACCTTTAGCCTATAGAATGGAACTTTTTCAATTTATGCGATTTAGTCCTTTTTCGCAATTAAGCCCTCAACCGCTAAAATTAAATCACCAAAATTTCCATACATCCTTATAAACATGTTATAACACATAACATATCATGCAAATAATTTTCTCTAACCTCAAATTAGTGATTCCGAGATCACTATTCCGACTAGCCCCTAAATCGGGCTGTTACAATTCTCCCCCTTAGGGATTTTCGTCCCCGAAAATCTAATCAGGAGGAGTTGTTACCAACATTCTTGAAACATTTCCATCTACTCTTCAAAATCACGAATCCACTTATCCTCAAGTTTCTCTTGCCAATAACTCTTAAGCTGTGATACATAAGGTCGAAACGTAACTTGAGACCTAGGTTATTCTTCCTCTAGGGCATATACTCTGTAATCTACCAATTTGGAACTCTGCACATGTCTAAATGATCATTCGAATCTTTACTGGTTGATTTACTACAATTCGAATGACATTTCCCTTTCTTGGAAATTTTGTCAAACCAAATTTGAAATCTATAAGGTTTTATCTCACTTTCTCATTAAAGCATTCACCAACTGTAGTAGTCTTGTCTTGTGTGCTTTGGAAACTCAGCTTTTAGTGGTCAACTACTTCTGACCATAACTCGATCATATTGTGAAATGTACTCTATTGTTAAAACATTTATGCACATAACTGCATTTCCTTACTTTTGCTTTAGTAGATATGCTACTACTAAATCTCATACCAAAACTCTTGTATAAGTTCTGGATTCAACATCATTCACTTTTTATCTCGAGGAAGCATCAACAACAGAAATCTTATCCAACATGGATAGCTTATTTAAAATACCATTTATTATAACACTTCTGAACTCTTCTATTCTGAAAGGAAGACTCACTATAATCATTAACCTCGCTGAAACTAGGATATTACCAACTAGAGTCAACCGAGCAACTAACTCACATTACTAAACATGGATCTTTCATTCAGACATCTGTACTATGTCTACTATCTGAGTAGTATCACAATAACTATTCCCACCATTGAAATAGCTCAAGCCGTTTCCGCTATTTCATCTTCAAAATCTTCTGTAGTATAAGATACCCTCACTTATTAAAATTTAGAAAATACACATCGATCTTCCCATGGATCAATACATAATATCTAACTCACAACATAGACACAAAAGTGATTGTCTTTGGATCACCAACCTGTTAACTCTTTCTCTCGATTCAGACTGATCTCAGTACTAGAACTTTCAAATAAACAGTTCTTTCTATAGCTTTCAAGTCAACCATCACGGTTTGAACATTTCGATGAGCATATCTTTGTATCATGCTCCCTACTCACGTATACACAGAATTTTATTCTCTTTACTGATTCATGCGTGAATATACATAGAACTTGAATCATATCTCAATACATTAATCTACTCTTTTCTCCATACTGAGAACCTATTTTAAGCACACTCTCATCTGAGTTTCTCTTGCTATGCTAATCTAGAACCTTTACGATCGTCATATCTCACGATAGCAGGGACATCTCGATCGAATTCGATAACTCTATTCGGCTTACTCGAAAACCCATCACACAACGTGAAACTTGTGATTTCACCTCTTATACACGAATCATCACCAACTTTCTCCTCAAGGTACCCAATTAAGGTTACGAGGAGATAGAGGAAATGTCGATTTCAATTAACTAAATCGACAACCGTTTAGTCTTCTTTTTCCGTCAGTTAACGTTCTCACACAATCACAATTTCATGAAAAGAACGACCACATCATCCCTGAAGGGAAACATGTATTAGTACATAATACTAAAGGAGATCATTATAATCCCATCCATGGCATTAACTAACCATGCACAAACCATAGGCTTCTAGCCAACTTACTCATACTTGCACTTATATAACACGCCCGTGTCATATATCGTAATCGCTCTCTTCGTGATTCATTCACAGTACATGTTTTCACTCTTTCACATGACTTTAGTACCATTCTCATTTCTACCTCTAGACTCATCTATCTATCCCATTGATCACTAGGGATAATCAAAGACGTATGTTCATCGCCCTTCATGTAGGTAGTCTGAAACCAATGCCACATTCCCGAGGTGGTCTTATATGGAGTCACCTCTAAATGCCAATGCCATATCCCTGATAAGGTCTTATATGGACTTCCTCATCAAATATCGATGCCATATTCTAGATATGGTCTTATACGGAATTTCAACTCGGTGCCGAGGCCATGTCCCGGTCATGGTCTTATACGGGACCTTGTCTATCTCATATCTCGATGATAGCCTCATCATTTTAGTCCTCTAGGACTTCAACCTCATGTTCAACAACAGTTACTCTATTTAGTAGAGTATTATGCATCGATGTGATACAAGGCATTCTTAATCATGCTAGCATAATTATTGCATTAATCCGATGCAAACTTACTCAACTTAACTCTCATAACGTCTCATCAAAATTCAACGATGGTAAGGAGTGAGGTTGCAAAGTCCCTTAGCCTAACTCTCGTGACTACATACATATGATTTACTACTCATTGTCAATGAAATATCATCATAGTCACACAACTCGCCTCAAGTGAGTTTTCACACTTATCACGCTACAATTGTTTCTATCACTTATACTTTCGAACTGTGACTTCACTTACTCAAGTTTCACATTAAGGTCTACTTGAGTACTCAACATTTAACTCTAATTCCTTTTACTATTTCTTATTAATCTAGAGAATGTCTTACGGGTTTTGAGTACGTCGTTTACTTGATTGTCATAGTCCAACTATGGTCTTACTTGTAGCACAACATCATAGCCCAGCTATTGCTTTACATGTCGTCACGATGCCATAGCCTCGCTATGGTCTTACACGAAATCTCATATCAACACCAATTATATCAGCACCAATGCCATATCCCAGATACGGTCTTACATGGAAACTTATACCGATGTCGATGCCATATCCCAGATATGGTCTTTCATGAAATCTTATATCGATGTCGACGCCATATCCCAGATATGGTCTTACACGATCTCATATCAAGCCGAGTCCCGGGCGCGTGGTCTCACACCGGATTACTATTTGATGCCGATGCCATATCCCAGATATGGTCTTATACGGGATCTCACAACAATTATCGATGCCACATCCCAGATATGGTCTTATCCGATTATCTTATTCAATACCGAAGCCATATCCCTGATATGGTCTTATACGGGATAATGTATCGATGCCAATGCCATGCCCCAGACATGGTCTTATATTGGATCACATATACCGCCATAGTCCAACCATGGTCTTATTCATCTTTTTATCATTGAACGACCGTACTCATTTCCTGCATTCTACTTAGTCAAACATTTCAGTTTTAACTCTTACACTATAATATGTGTGACTTTGTAACAGGGTCATAAGACGAAACATTATATCTTCTCTACTTTAACAGTCACACGTGATTTTTAACCATGTGGACATATTTATCATAAGAAATAGCATCACAAATCTCAAATGCTTACTTACTCTTACTAACTCTTACATACATCACAGAACTTACTAGTCTCATGCTTGTAAGGTAAACAAGATAACTGTATCACTTGATCACATAGATCATCATACTTTACTATGATAATCATAATCTCTAATTCATCATTCATAACATGAATAATACTCATAATTAACTTGATAATAGCTTTACTTACTCATCTTTCTTGTTATCTCATTTAAGCTTTACTTGTTTGCCCGATGAATTACTATGAATGATCGAGGATACTGAATCTCATTCCACATGTATCTTGTTGCCAATGCTATATACTTGATATAGTCTTACATGGGATCTCTTACTTAGTATCAATGCCATGTCTTGACATGGACTTACACGAAGTCTTGCTTGTGGGTTCCCTTGGGAACTTACCATTGCCATGTCTTGACATGGTCTTATTGGTAACTTTACTCATGAACTAGTCAATACCGAGCCTTGGCTTGGACTTACATGAAATCTTCCTTGTTACTCACCAATTCCATGCCTTGGCTTGGACTTACATGGGATCTCTATCTCTTGATAGCTTTTCAATGCCAAGACTTGTCTTGGACTTACATGACATCTTTGCTTGGAGACTCGCCAATGCCATGCCTTGGCTTTGGCTTATATGGGTCTTCATCTCATAGTAACTCTTCAATGCCAAGACTTGTCTTGGTCTTACATGATAACTTGCTTGATTGCCGATGCCATGTCTTGACATGGTATTATACGGACTTTCTTGTCTCATGTGGCAGATTGAGTATCCTAAGTAATTCATTTTCAATCGGGACTTTCATATACATGCTCTTAGTAACTTCTTTGTTTAATAAATCATTAAACATTTTCATGGAAATAATGTGCATTTAACAACATAGCAAGCAATTCAATGAAAATATCCATGAAGATTGAAAATCATTCAAACTTACTGAAATTAGCTCGGTTGGGAATCATCTCTGTCTTAACAAAACAATTTCGTTAGAGCCGGGAGACATCACACCATCACTGTCCACATATGGCATGTATAGCTAGACTCTTACTCGTGCTAGGTTAGTCCGAGAACCGATTAAACCTGGCTCTGATACCACTAAATGTAACACCCCATACCTGAGTTCGAGGCTAAGACCGGATACGAGACATTACTATGCTTGAACTTTCTTAAACATGTACTTACGGACTATAAAATTTCGTTCTGAATTAAAAACTTCTCTTTCTTAGTCAAATCAGACATTTCATGGGCCTACGAGGCCTCAGACTTACGTCCTGAAACTTTCGGAACTCATCTGGAAACTTTATCTCGAAATGTGGGTCACACGTCCGTGTGACTTGGGACACGCCTGCACCCCTAAAACATGCCCGTGTCTTTCACCCGTGGAGGATATCGGCAAAATCCACACGGCTTGGACACGCCCGTGGCCCTCGCCCGTGCCAAACCTGGCATTCTCGACTTATCCACACGTGCCTGCACACACGCGCGTGTGCTTCAACCGTGTGACAATTGAATTTCTAAGTGTCAAGTGCGGACTTCACACACGCCTTGGCACACGCCCATGTGCCAACCGTGTGTATCACACGGCCTGAACAAGCAGCAGTGTGACCAGCCCGTGGTCTAATCTCGACTTAAGATACTAAGGTGCGGAGACACACGGCCTAGACACACGCCAAAGTGTGTCTACCCTTCCGGCACTTAGAGGCTATCTTACCAAGCCTTTTACCACTCCCGCTTGCATACATTCATATACTACTTCAAAACATTCTCAAATCATCAATTAAAACACATGAATTAACACATTTAATCATTAAAGAGATAAAGTCTTTATCCCATACACTAGGGAGAACTACTCCCAATACAAATACAACCAACTTAAGCCATCATCTATGGTCATACACAACCAACTCTAGATTCTCTTAGGCCAATACAATTTGGCTACATCCGTTAGAACTTAATCAACTTTAAAAGAATCCCTATACATGCCATGACTCATAAGGATTTGATACCTCATACAAAGGGTCTGCTCGATAGTGTGAAAACATCTCCGGCGGCCTCCAACCCGAGCTAATTAAAATAACCTATAAGAGATGAGAAAAGTAAGGGAGTAAGCAATAATGCTTAGTAAGTTCATATGCATAATCTGACAAATATTGACATTCATTGAATATACATAACCACAAAGTATTATACCAAGTTTTCTCATTAACTCATGGTAACTTACTCAACCATTCGTGAAGCTTACTCATTCTATCTCTTACCACATTCTTACCATGCCACAAGTCAATTGCTCATTTAATTAGTACATATTCCTGCACCGATCACCACATGATCATATAAAACAACTCATCAAGCATTTTCAATAAGATACTCATACTATTAATCTCTTGGTGGTTTCGCACTTAGCCCACTAATCATTTATACTTATGGTGATTTCGCACTTAGCTCACCGTTATTTTACATTCATGGATAATAATCCACATGTATATCTCTATTTCAAATGTGCATCCGAGAACGTCTTTACATACTTTTATTCTTACTTAACTTTCTATGATACTCGTTTGCATTCACACAATACATTAATAAATCTATCTCATGCAACTAAGTTGTATTGAATACACATACCCCACTAAGGGTTCATCATATACTGAATCCATATCAATTCAATTCTAAGACACACTTGTGCTTTTCGTGGTACAACCACATACTTTCTTTCTTTCAACATATACATTGAATCACTCAAGTTATTAAATAACTCTCTTGAGTCTCATACTCATAATGTCACATAGAATTTATACCCCAATAGGGTCTTACTTGTATTAACATGTCGATGCCATGTCCCTGACATGGTCTTATACGAATTCTTACATCGAGGCCATATTCCAATATGGTCTTACACGAGGCCTTAACTATCGTCATCTCATTCTACATACATTTCCCATTACTCTTAGATTCAATTCTTTTGACCTCTCATCAAAGATATTTCATACATTCATAGAATATACATTCCATACAACATTGGAACATTAAATTAAATCATACGTAATTGCAACATTTGCACATGAACTTACCTCGATGTCGAAAGGGCCAAAAGGGACCTTTTTCCCCACATTTCTCTTTTCATCCGTTCTAGGTCCGAAACTCGTTTTCTTTGATCTAGAACAATGAAATTTACTAATTTAATCATTTATAAATCATATTACACCATAATATACACTTTAGGCAGAAATGACTATTTTGCCCCTACACTTTGGCAAAATTATGATTTTGCCTCTAGGCTCGTAAATAATTTTTTTACCACATTTTCTTGTTAAACAAGCCTAGCTGAACATTTAATCCTCTTACAACTATCCAAAATCCCATCTATTTCATGCCTTAATGAACAAATTACAACTTTTGCATTTTAGTCCCAATTAGGTGTTCTCATGACAACACCTTTCACAAAAGTTGTTTCTCATCATCCTATCTTTCATTTTCTTCCATAAAAACTCAGCAACCAGCATAAACTCTCTCATGGTAAGTCCCTATACTTTCAACCATGTTACAAATTAATCCTCCCATTAGCTAGCTTAAGCTTTGGGGACTCTAAAAATGTAATTTTTATCAAGAAAGATCATCAAAAATCACTTACTTGTGAGGAGTAAAGCTTGCTGAAATTTTAAGTTTTCAAACACCCCTTGTTTGCTGAAACTTTCAGTGGAGAAGAAGAGAGGAAAGATGATATCTTTTTCCTTTCTTTATTTTATTATAAAACATTAATTTAACCCACCAACTTTGACCAAAATTAAAAGCTTTTGTCCCCCTTGTCTACATGGCCGGTCAATACATCTTAGATGGTCTAATTGTCGTTTAAAGACCTTCAATTGATATTTCATGGCTATTTGGTACCTTTAGCCTATAAAATGGAACTTTTGTACTTTATGCGATTTAGTCCTTTTTCGCAATTAAGCCCTCAACCGCTAAAATTAAAGCACCAAAATTTCCATACATCCTTATAAACATGTTATAACACATAAAATATCATGCAAATAATTTTATCTAACCTCGAATTAGTGATTCCGAGATCACTGTTCCGACTAGCCCCTAAATCGGGCTGCTACAAGTCCTTGTTTAAATGCTGCATTTAACAACCTGGGTAAATTGCACTTTTAATCCCCTTTAATTCACGCGCATTGTGTTTTAGTCCTTTTTAGATTTCTTTTTTAATTTATTGCTTTTAGCTCTCTAATTTTTTTCTGATTTCAATATAGTCCTTTAATTATTTTATTTAATTATTTGTTTATTGTTTTTTTTTCTAATTATTCCTTTTTTAAAATTAATATTAAATATTATATATTTTTTAAATGGTTCTAGATATTATTTATTTCTCTATGTTATTTTCATTAAATTTATATATATATATATTCTTTTTATATACATATATATAATTTATATTAAATTATTTTTTATGTATATATATTATTGATTTCGTATTATTTTATGTAAATATTTTCTTTTAAATTTATTCACGTATATATACATATATATATTTTCTTTTAGATTTATTTATGTATATAATTTGTCTCTTTAAAAGACCCTATGTTAAATTATATATTTATTTATTCCAAGCACTTTCATATGTCATTATTATTTTTATATACTTTATTTTACATCAAGTTTTTATTACATATGTATTATTTAAATTGACGCATACTATTTTATATATATTAGTTGTTTACTTGTTTGCTATATATTAGTTGTATTAATTTGCTTGCTATTGTATGTACCCGAATTTGTTCTTTTCAAATTTCATATTATAGTTGTTCATTTCTATAAAATCTTATCCATGTTTGTAACTTTACTTTCTTTTTTTTCACATTATCGCTTCGTGATTCAAATTTTAACATTTTAATTGATATTAGTCGTTTCATTTTTGTTCCGAACAAACTAAATAAATATATTTTGAGCCGGTTTTATAATTACTTAGTAAAAGCTTTTAAAATAAGGCAATGCTCATGGTTGGAAGCTTCGAGAAAATCGTGCTCTAACTCACTAGGTTTCGATTCTTCTCGTTAAATCTAAACAACCAAGTACCCTTTTCTCTTCTAATCAAAATGCATAAAAATTTTAAATAAAAAACTTATTCTCGGGAATTTGAGACTTTGCGTCCTAACTCACTGGATGTGACGTTTTATCATCTCGAGGTAAGAAATTCAAAAAAAACAAAGGCAATATTCCGTATTCGGGAATTTTGAGAAATTATGCCCTAACTTACTGGGTTCTAATTTTTCATAAAGCCCAAATAATCGAATATCCTTTTCAAACTTTATTACACAGGTTTTAAAAAAATCAAGAGATAAGTTTAGTTTCGAGAATATAAATTGTTGTACCCTAACTCACTCAGTATGACATTTTATTTCTTCGAAATAGGAGGGTTTTGGCATTCAATATGATTCCATTAAAATTTTAAGTAAATGGATCGTAATCTAGAATCTTTTCAAATTTTCGGCACTAAGACATTAAATAATCAATTAGGTACCAATTTTGGGCGCTACGAGGGTGCTAACCCTTCCTCGTATGTAACCGACTCTCGAACCCATTTTCTCGAGTTTTTAGACCAAAATATGTTTTTAATAAACCAAAGTTTTATTAAAGTTTTCAATTTCAAGGTGATCCGATCACACCTCGAAAAAAGGTCGGTGGCGACTCCATTTTCGTTTTTAAAGTCGACCCCGTTTTCCAAAACAAAAAAAATGGTTTCGACAACCATTATTTTTAAAATTATTTATATTACACTAAGGCCTTGTTTCTTTTTTTTTCCATTTCCATTTTATCATTCAAATTTGAGATTGTAGCTACCTCTCTCAACGGTATCGCTTTCAAGGTTCAAACCTACATTCTCTCATTGGAAGTACAATGTGTTGAATAAAGTCGGAACCTATAGTTGCTACTTGCTTAGAAGCAATTATTTGAATGGAAGTGCCTAACTACAAAGGCCATTCCAGTTGTCACTACGATAAAAAGATAGACAAAGTAAATAAAGAACACACATAATTGTTTACGCAATTCAGTTTCCCTACGTCTTCGAAGCCTAGCTCAGTAAGTAATTTCACTATCATTAATCCATAATACAATTAGTGAATCAAGCCTTATCACCTCCATGTAGAGGCCTCACTTTTGAACCTAAAGACTAGAAGACTAACCTCTAAATTCTTCCCTTGAGAAGTTAGGTTGTAAACACATTCTATTTACACTTTGAATGCACTCACAAAATAAGTTCCTCAATGAACAATAAAGTGCTCTCTATGCTCTATACAAAACCTATACAAGTCTTTCAATATATAGAAGTCTTCGAGACTTACTAATATACTAATGTTCAATTACAATCCATGTAACGACCCGAATTTGGGCCTAGTAGAATTGGGCCCATTGGGCCTTGGGGAGTAGGAGTGTTTAAAATTTTTGAGAACAAGAGAACGACATTATTTCAAGTTGGACTTAATAGGAAGGTGATTTTGGAAAGTTACGAGGTTTCTAGGAAGTTCCGGGTTCAAGTTAGGCTATAGGTAAATTTTGTGTTTAAGCACTTAAAGGAGAGAAGGTAAGTGGCATCAAGACTTAAGGAAATAAGTGTGCATTTTGCTAGCACAAGGAGTCTATTGGTAAAGGTGGAAAGTGGCGTGTGGAGTGTACTAATGGTCTGAGGTTCGAAACC
Source organism: Gossypium sturtianum (assembly GCA_025698515.1). Lineage (NCBI taxonomy): Eukaryota > Viridiplantae > Streptophyta > Magnoliopsida > Malvales > Malvaceae > Gossypium > Gossypium sturtianum. The sequence goes on from CM046955.1 coordinate 113,773,731, forward strand.
CACCTATTAAAAATTTTGTATTAATTTTTGTGCTACATTCCATGTGTCGGCCATGGCTTTATTATGGTAAGGAAGACTTTTTAATTTGGGAAAGAAGACTAAGGATATGGTAAGGAGGAAAGCAAGGGAAAAACAAGGAAAGAAATGAAGGAAAAAGGTAAGAGAAGGGAACATGTTGGCCTATTATGAGGTGGATGTTTTGGAAAGAATATTTTGGGGTCAACACTCATCTTTTGGAAGAGATGATACATGGTTTTGGGGGAGGGAGCCGAATTTCTCTAGCTCTCCCTTGTATTTTCACATTTTTGGGTCACTTTTTCTTTACCTGATATTTTGTTTCTTTTGGTTACATTTCCTCCTTGCCGAAATCCCCTCTTCTTCTATAGTGTTCCTTCTACTCATGTTTTCTCTCTTTTCATCCGATTCTAGCTAGTACAACTTGAGCCGTGTGTTGCAAATCTCTTCTTGGCCGAAACCCCTACTTCTTTTTCCCTCCTAATCTTAAAGTGGTTGATTCCATTCTTCTCATCTTTCGGTTTCCATTGTAGTGTGTCCCAAAACCGAATAGTGGTTCTTACATTTTGTTGTTGTGACGAATCTTCTCTTCTATTTGACTTTTCTCTGAGTTAAGTTAAGCCGAAACACTCTTTTGCCGATTCTTTTGATAATCAAAGGGTGGGGATCGTTAACATCAGTGGTAGTAAAGGAGCGTGCGGTGGTAGTCAGAAGGCGGGGTTGAGTATCGGGACTCCGTAGAGGGAGATCACGTAGTGGTAAGTGATTTAAGTGTAAGTAATACGTTGGGTATGAAATCTTTTGGAAATCAAAGGCTAACTTTTGGTTGGTATTGTTCTAGGGTCAACGAAGAGGGGTTCTTTAGGAAATCCAAATCAGGTGTGTAATCCCGTACCCTTCCAAATACTTGTTTGAAATGGTGTGTAATCTCATACCTCTCTGAATGTTTGCATGAAATGTTCTGTGGCTCGGTTGAAATACCAAAGAAAACCAGAAATCGGCATCCGTGACCACTCGGGCGTTCGTATGTTCGTAGTGGTAACCATAGTTTGCAATGAAACAGTTTTGGATTGAAGCAGTGATGTGATTTTGAAAAATAATGAAAAATAGGAGAAATGGAATTAGAAAGTGAATAAGATATAGAATTAAAGCTTACTGTGTCTATTTTTAAATGAAAGAAACAAAGTAGTAAGAGGGATTTTATATTCTGTGATATTTTAATTTTAGTGAGACTGGTTCTGAATGACTTTGTGGTTCCCTATTCTGTATTGGAAAAATCATTTAAAATTGTAAAAAGTGAATTATGAGTTATAATTTATATTTATAGATTCTTTAGTGAGCCTATTTTTATTAGAAATAAGTGGGAGCAACATATGAAAACTGTACAGTGAGATATTTGAATTTCGGATAAGAGAGGTCAGAACTGTTGGTCAGTGAAACAAGGGAAAATTTAATGATTAAACTGTATTAAATGGCTAAGACAAAAATTCTAGAAATATTTTAGTAAGAATATATATGAGTCTAGTTTCAAGGAAAATTTACAGAACTAAATTTCGAGTTTTCTAACTCGAGTTATAGTCAGTTTAGTCAATATGATGCAATTGGACAGTTTTCAATTTTTATGCTCCACATTAGTAGTTAAGTCTGGGTTACAAAATTACCAAAATACCCTTGGAGGGTAAATTACTGAAATACCCCTGGGTTGCGAGATTACTGAATTACCCTTAGTGGGTAAAATTACTGAATTATGAAAATGCCCTTATGGGCCGATTTACTAAAATGCCCCTATGGGCCGAATTGCAAAGTTCTATAATTGGCCGATTTATCGTAACAAATCTCTGGATTAATGATTGTTGTTTATATTTGTAAATATTATGCTTTATTATGTATGTTGTATTTCATAATTTTGCATGGGATGGGATAAATGTTGAACAGAAGTGTAGCCCGGTGGCATTGCCACAAAAATGTTTGTTATTATGTTTCACTATGATTCCGGTGGCTGAGCCACAATCAAAATATAATATAAATGGCAACTTGCCTGCGATTGGTGTGTTTGGCGGGGTGGGTTAACTTGATCCCCACAGGTGTGATGGGATGGTACGGGTGGTGTGTAGCGGAAGGATTACTAGGATGGGTTGGGTTGCATATATATATTTATTTCATTTATACATTGTTATGTAAATGGGTTTGGGCTCAAGATATTGCTATACGGGTTCAGGCCCAGTGTATGACGGTAATGGGATTATACACTGAGTTCTTGTAACTCACTCCCCCTTTTTCTTAACCCTTGTAGGTAATGCTCAATGACGAGGACTTAGGGCCATGGATGACTCAGTGGAGGCCATACTTTTGGATTGTTATTTTCGGACTTTAGTAAACTTCTTTTCCGTATTATTTCGTTTCTTTTATTATTTCGGGTTTTAAAGTTGTAATAAGGCCTCTGGGATATTTTTATTTGGTTTTATGTTTAGCCGTACTTATTATTTTTCTTGCATTATTTTAAATGGGGATTTTTCTAAAATCATAAATATAGCTTTTCCAAATTGATTAATAAATGGTTTTCATAATAAATATGTACAAATAATTTAACTCGGATTATCTTTCAAATTTTCAACGTCATTTTCAAAAGTCATGGTTTTAAAGTTCAGTACCTCGATTTTTGACTCATCAATCAACCACTCAAAAAGTAGTTGTATTTTATCAAATATTCACATCCAAACTTGTTTTCTTAACCATAATCAAATTACACCTATTTTAGTACGAATCATAAGGATTTATCACGTTTTCTTCATGTGACATGTCAGATCCGGTCATACCACATGGGCCGGGTTTAGGGTGTTACATTTTATGGTATCAGAGCCCGGTTGCAAAACTCGGCTGTGGTTAAGGTTCAAAAGCGTTTTCCAAAGCTGTTGAATTTTAAATTATAAATGCATGTTTTAAAGGAAGTATGGCACCACGGGTATCCGACACCAAGTCAAGTAAGTATCTATTATCATCTTATGAATATTGTGGTATGACTGTAGGCGTACTCTAGAACTTTTAGCTTTAGGATCTGAAATTATAGAGATTGAGACTTTAGGATGCGTTTTGCGAAAATAACTTTACTTCTTATACTCCATAAAATATTTTTTAATAAACATTGAATAGTATAATGATTCATAAGACTCTTAGTCAAATTAAATCGACTTAGCAAATATGAGCGCTAGAGGACGTGGACATAGTGGACGCGACTGTGATAGAGGCCGAGGTGCTAGGGCTGGATTTTTGGCATCGAGGCATGTGCCCAAAAGGGAGGCGCTGGCATCACTAGTGGCTGAGACAGGATCTCATGATCGAGCTAGGGTTGATGAGCTGACTCAAATAGTTAAGGAGGTATTGGAGGAGGTTAAAGGAACCGGTGAAGCACTTCGAGTTGGGTGTATAGACTGTAAGAAGAAAAGAGATCGCGATTCTTTTGGGTCACAGTCTTATTTCGTAAAGCGTGTTAAGGCACGTCCAAATTTCTCGGCTTGCGAATATTGCATAAGGCGTCATCCGAGAGAATGCTGGAGGAGGTCAGGAGCATGCTTGAGATGCGGGTCTAAGGAGCATAAGGCTCGGGATTGTTTCATCACCATCAAGCGACGTATGTTTTGGTTGGGCGTGATGATTGAATGTAGAAAATTTTAGGTATAAGTTGTAGATAACTATTTGCTTCTGTGGTTAGATGTTTGGTTGTGTGAAAGAGGATTCAAGATTATGTTAAAAGTACATTAGTGTTATTAAGATCAGAGTGCGCAGCGAAAGCATAGTGGTGTGATTTGAGCGGTGCGTTTAGTAGTTGGTTGGAAATTTCGAGGACAAAATTTCTTTAAGGAGGGTAGAATTGTAACGACCCGAATTTGGGCCTAGTAGAATTGGGCCCATTGGGCCTTAGGGAGTAGGAGTGTTTAAAATTTTTGAGAACAAGAGAACGGCATTATTTCAATTTGGACTTAATAGGAAGGTGATTTTGGAAAGTTACGAGGTTTCTAGGAAGTTCCGGGTTCAAGTTAGGCTATAGGTAAATTTTATGTTTAAGCACTTAAAGGAGAAAAGGTAAGTGGCATCAAGACTTAAGGAAATAAGTGTGCATTTTGCTAGCACAAAGAGTCTATTGGTAAAGGTGGAAAGTGGCGTGTGGAGTGTACTAATGGTCTGAGGTTCGAAACCCACCTATTGCAAATTTTGTATTAATTTTTGTGCTACATTCCATGTGTCGGTCATGGCTTTATTATGGTAAGAAAGACTTTTTAATTTGGGAAAGAAGACTAAGGATATGGTAAGGAGGAAAGCAAGGGAAAAACAAGGAAAGAAATGAAGGAAAAAGGTAAGAGAAGGGAACATGTTGGCCTATTATGAGGTGGATGTTTTGGAAAGAATATTTTGGGGTCAACACTCATCTTTTGGAAGAGATGATATATGGTTTTTTTTTTGGGGGGGGGGAGCCGAATTTCTCTAGCTCTCCCTTGTATTTTCACATTTTTGGGTCACTTTTTCTTTACCTAATATTTTGTTTCTTTTGGTTACAATTCTTCCTTGCCGAAATCCCCTCTTCTTCTATAGTGTTCCTTCTACTCATATTTTCTCTCTTTTCATCTAATTCTAGCTAGTACAACTTGAGCCGTGTGTTGCAAATCTCTTCTTGGCCGAAACCCCTACTTCTTTTTCCCTCCTAATCTTAAAGTGGTTGATTCCATTCTTCTCATCTTTCGGTTTCCATTGTAGTGTGTCCCAAAACTGAATAGTGGTTCTTACATTTTGCAATTGTGCCGAATCTTCTCTTCCATTCGACTTTTCTCTGAGTTAAGTTAAGCCGAAACACTCTTTTACCGATTCTTTTTATTATCAAAGGGTGAGTATCGTTAACATCAGTGGCAATAAAGGAGCGTGCGGTGGTTGTCAGAAGGCGGGGTTGAGTATCGGGACTCCGTAGAGGGAGATCATGTAGTGGTAAGTGATTCAAGTGTAAGTAATACGTTGGGTATGAAATCTTTTGGAAATCCGAGGCTAATTTTTGGTTGGTATTGTTCTAGGGTCAACGAAGAGGGGTTCTTTAGGAAATCCAAATCAGGTGTGTAATCCCGTACCCTTCCGAATACTTGTTTGAAATGGTGTGTAATCTGATACCTCTCTGAATGTTTGCATGAAATGTTCTGTGACTCGGTCGAAATACCAAAGAAAACTGGAAACCGGCATCCGTGACCACTCGGGCGTGCGTATGTTCGTAGTGGTAACCATAGTTTGCAATGAAATAGTTTTGGATTGAAGCAGTGACGTGATTTTGAAAAATCATGAAAAATAGGAGAAAGGGAATTAGAAAGTGAATAAGATATATAATTAAATCTTACTTTGTCTATTTTTAAATGAAAGAAACAGAGTAGTAAGAGGGATTTTATATTCTGTGATATTTTAATTTTAGTGAGACTGATTCTGAATGACTTTGTGGTTCCTTGTTCTGTCTTGGAAAAATCATTTAAAATTGTACAAAGTTAATTATGAGTTATAATTTATATGTATAGATTCTTTAGTGAGCCTATTTTAAATAGAAATAAGTGGGAGCAACATATGAAAACTGTACAGTGAGATATTTGAATTTCGGCTAAGAGAGGTTAGAACCATTGGTTAGTGAAACAAGGGAAATTTTAATGAATAAAATATACTAAATGGCTAAGCCAAAAATTCTAGAAAAATTTTAGTAAGAATATATATGAGTCTAGTTTCATGGAAAATTTACGGAACTAAATTTCGAGTTTCCTAACTCGAGTTATAGTTAGTTTAGTCAATATGACGCAATTGGACAATTTTCAATTTTTATGCCCCACATTAGTAGTTAAGTCTGGGTTGCGAAATTACCAAAATACCATTGGAGGGTAAATTACTGAAATACCCCTGGGTTGCGAGATTACCGAATTACCCTTAGTGGGTAAAATTACCGAATTATGAAAATGGCCATATGGGCCGATTTACTAAAATGCCCTTACGGGCCGAATTGCAAAGTTCTATAATTGGCCGATTTATCGTAACAAATCTCTAGATTAATGATTGTTGTTTATATTTGTAAATATTATGCTTTATTATGTATGTTGTATTTCATAATTTTGCATGGGATGGGATAAATGTTGAAGAGAAGTGTAGCCCGGTGGCGTTGCCACAAAAATGTTTGTTATTATGTTTCACTATGATTAAAATTGGGCCACAATCAAAATATATTATAAATGGCAACTTGCCTGCGATTGGTGTGTTTGGCGGGATAGGTTGACTTGATCCCCACAGGTGTGATGGGATGGTACGGGTGGTGTGTAGTGGAAGGATTACTAGGATGGGTTGGGTTGCATATATATATATTTATTTCATTTATACATTGTTATGTAAATGGGTTTAGGCCCAAGATATTGCTATATGGGTTCAAGCCCAGTGGATGACTAGTAAGGGGATTATACTGCTGAGAGTTCTTGTAACTCACTCCCCTTTTTCTTAACCCTTGTAGGTAATGCTCGATGACGAGGACTTGGGGCCATGGATGACTCGGTGGAGGCCATATTTTTGGATTGTTATTTTGGACTTTAGTAAACTTCTTTTCCGTATTATTTCGTTGCTTTTATTATTTGGGTTTTAAAGTTGTAATAAGGCCTGCAGGATATTTTTATTTGGTTTTATGTTTAGCCGTACTTATTATTTTTCTTGCATTATTTTAAATGGGGATTTTTCTAAAATCATAAATAACATGTTTCCAAATTTATTAATAAATGGTTTTCATAATAAATATGTACAAATAATTTAACTCGGATTCTCTTTCAAATTTTCAACATCATTTTCAGAAGTCATGGTTTTAAAGTTCACTACCTCGATTTTCGACTCATCAATCAACCACTCAAAAATTAGTTGTATTTTATCAAATATTCACATCCAAACTTGTTTTCTTAACCATAATCAAATTACACATGTTTTAGTATGAATCATAAGGATTTATCACATTTTCTTCATGTGACATGTCAGATTCGGTCATACCACATAGGCCGGGTTTAGGGTGTTATAATCCAACCCTTAAAAATAGTAGCTACAAAATAGAAAAAAGTAATACACTAATAAATACCAATGTAAAGTGAAATGTTAGAGATTCATTATTCAAAGAAGTCTTTAATGCAATCTTGATCGATTCTCTAGAATCCAAGGGGTTTAATTGTTTGATCTGATCCAATTCAATCTCCACGGATAATTACTTTAAATGGATTGGTCTTCAAAGTCGAGTTTCTATATCGATAAAATTAGCACAATTCAAAGGCAAAAGATTTTGTTTCAATAATTTACCGACTCCAAATATAGCGAGTTAGTAGACTGTTGCAGGGACAATGAAAGTGGCCACTTCAGATTGGCACTTAGCAAGCCACTTAAAAAAAAAAAAAACTTGCCTTAACAACCTCCCCTTTTGTCAATTCTTTGAACAAAACCACACAAACTGGGAAACTAATCAATAGATAAACTATTGCTCTCCTTCAACACCATCCTCAATCCAACATACTTAACTTAGAGCGTAATTATGAAAATCAACCATCAATTCTTTGCCTAGTATTTGCAATAATAATTAAAATACTATAATTATATCTAAGTAAGACATGGATAAGCAAAGTGCACCAAAGTAAGGTCATCAAACCACTGATAGTATTCATAAGTTTACCAAAAAAAATGAAGTAATAAAAAAAGAAGCAGCCCCCCAATCCCATTAATCCTCATTCTATCTCTACTCTATCTTTTTGTTCAAAACAACTACCAAAGTTCATTACTTAGTGTGAGCTCGGAAATGCTAGAAAAAATAGTTTAGAAAACAGTGTTTTTATGTACAATAGAAGTTTAAAAATTTGTTCTTAAAAACGGAGCCTTGTGGTATTTGTAGTAATAAACCCTTAAATGAATTAGTATATGTGCTTTGTGCGAGAATGTCTAGATCATTTTTCGTCTTTCTACCAAATGATCTTTTTTGATATCCTCGAACCCCGAATTACTTTGAATGTATGCTCAAACAAAACGAACCCAATGCATAGAAGGGAAACTTTTATTAACTTTCAATGGGAAAGTTAATTCTTTTTATAGGAACCAAAAACTTTGAGCTTTTTTAGAAAATAAAATTTATTCTAGTAAATAAATCGTCATTATTTTTTTGAAAAAGTAACGATGCTCAACAACTGTGTGTAATTAGGTCATCCTATAGTTCTTATTTATAGGAAAACAGTACAAGAGCTTTATTTGAATAAGGTGTAATTAAATAATAATACTTTTATAAAAAATACAGTATTCCACTATAATCGGAATAAATGAATTTTAGCATACCCTTACTAAGACTAGGGTTTGTCGCCCCTCTTGTAACACCCTGAATTTTTGAACTATTGTTTGTTAATTTTTGTCAATGGTTATGAATATGCTCCAGTGGTTAAGTGTTCTGTTTGTATATTGAGAGCAGTGGTTCGAGTCCCCCTTCTGGAAAATTTTGTTATTCTTTTGATTCAACCTTTACTCTGGATTTTTGACTTAAGTTAAATTCCATATAAATTTGTGTCAAGAATGAGCCTGCTAGTTCAATGGTTAAGCTTTTGTATTGCCTTTGTTCTTGTGTTAAAGTTTCTGTGTGAGCGAAGACAAAATATTCTTAGTATCACTCTGTTAAGGGAAGTTATTTTTTTTAATTTAACTCTTCTTTCTTCCCCTTCAGTTCTGTTTACGTTTTTTTTCTCTTCTTTTTTTACTTTTTCTTCTTTTATTTTTGTCGATTGTGGTTCTTCACTGTGGTTCGTTTTGAGTGCTTCTGTTAAAATTTTTTTACGGTTTTGTCGAGGAAGTCGTGTGTCTCTTGGTAATTCGACCAATAGGTTAAATACGTAAGTTGTGGTCAATTATATGAAAGTTTGTTTTCGTTCGTATTTTTGAAATCATGTATTTTTTCTTGAATTTCTAGAATTGGTTGTCTAAGCGTGTGATTTGTCTTCTTTAGGTGAAGGTCTCGAGGTTAACAATTCCCTAACACTTTAAGTCCGGGAATTTCTGCATTGTACGAAGGTAAGTGTTGATTCTTTTACGGGTTTGAGTTTTGAATTGAAACTTCCTAAATAACTCGACTTGGTGCGTAAATTCTAGTGATTCATTGGAGAATGATGGTTTAATTGGTCATTGAATTATCATTTTTAGGTTTTGGATTCATCATGGTTGCTTTCCCGTCGAAACGGTGTGAGGTGTGTAACAAAAACCCAAGTTTCTGCAAATTTCAGACACCAAAAAACATGGTTCTCGACACCACACGACTATGTGTCCATGCCGTGTGCCAGACCGTGTAACTCATTCTTTTGAGTCACACGACCGTGTGCTAGGCCGTGTGGACCACACGGGCTAGACACCCAAGTAGTGTGAATCCACACGGGCTTGTAGGCAAAAATACTTAAAGTTTCCATAGGGCCTTAAGCATCGTTTGAATCAAATGTAGGTCTTCCGTAGGGCATGAATGGTCTGAAATAGACTGTAACACCCCAAACCCGGCCTAGACGTTACGATTGAATCTGACGTGTCACATCGAAGTATTTTTTGAAATCAAGCTTGTTGAGAGAAAACCATTTTTAAACGGTTGCCATGTTTGTTACTGTTGGTTTCTTAGTTGGTTAAAAACCCGCGGAAGCTACTCTAAGGAATGTCATTTTGAAGTTTGAAAATGTGTGTTTGTCTTTTAAAAAAGTTATTATTTTTGAAAACTTGTTTGTATCAGTTTGGCTGATTCAAAATAAGAAATTAAACCCAATTAAACGAAATTAAAATCACCACAGGCCTTATTACATAAATATCAACCCAATATAAAAATTTAAATAACTAGGTCTAAGATAAAATATTAGTGAACGTGTGGCCACCTCTGAGTCCCTCGCAGCTCCAAATCATCTAAGGCTGGGGATTACCTGTACAGTTAAAAGAAAAGGGTGAGTTACGAGAACTTAGTGTGTAATCCCCTATCATGCAGTAACAGTCTGGGCCTGAGCCCTATTCAGTAACAGTACAGTGTGGGCCTTAGCCCATTACAGTAGTTAATGTGGGCCTAAGCCCAATACAGTATCAGTATGGTGCAAATACGCAACCCACCCCAATCCAACCAACACACCACTTGTACCAACCAACACACCATGTGGGGATAAAATCGACCCACCCAGCCAACACACCAATATTGCAGCATAGCTACCAGTAATAATAATGTAGTAGAGCTACCAGTAACAGTATATGTGGCAAAGCCACCGATAATGATTGCAAAGAGAGTCTGTAGACGATATCGCGAGAAAGCCACCAATGAATAAAGACACTTCCTCCATAACAGTATCCCAACCCCATGCAGTATGCCATGTCATAAATATCTCGTGTATGCAGAATGTCCTACTCAGTACAGTCATACAATAATCTGCATTCATCAGTCGACTTACCTCTAGGGGTAAAATAGTAATTTTACCCTTTAGGGATATTTTGGTCATTTTACCTATTTTAGGGTTTTAGTGCAGATAACGACTTTTCCAAAGGTCCACAGTCACCTCGAGCAACACAAATAACCTATATGATCAAAATGATTTAAATGGGCCCAAAGTCCAATATTCGGCCCAAGTGGGCCCACACGCTCATGTGGCCCATTTAGCCCAAATTCAGTCACGGCTATGAGAACGATATAGCCCAGTCCAGTATTTTCCACATATCATGGATTTATTTCGTGTGGGGCCCACAAGCCCATTGGGCCCACACGGCCCATTTCAGCCAAACGAGGCCCATAACGGCCAAAGAGCACGAGAACGCTCGTGGTGGCCTCTATAGTCTACTGCCCATGATTGTGGGCTCGGTTTACCACACGAGTGATTGCACGCTCGTGATGCCTCATATGCCGAGGTTTCGGCTTTTTGGCTTTTGCCGATTCGTGAGTCCCCAACCTACATTGATTCGATTATTCGGTCAGCCCTTTAATAACAAATATTTTCAAGAACTCAAACTGCACTTAAACAACCATCACCTACCACGATTGTATGAAATACGGCCTACTCTTCTAAGATTGTTGTCCAAGACACGATTCCACGCTCTTGATGATTATCCCAATCATTAAACGACTGGTGAACGAAAAATTTGGAACGCCTCCACACACAAGAGAATCTTTTTTTCTCTTCTCGAGATTTTAACACTCTAAGAACAGATAAATAAGAGTGGCTTAAAACACAGTGCTAACGAACTAGCTTGCTTGGAAAGTTGAAAGACTTACCAAAATTAATGATGATGAAGTCGGTTAGAAAAGCTTAGGATTCAGCCAAGCACAATTGGGAAAAGATGGTAACTGAAAATACACAAAAGAGCCTTGAAGATAGTCTGCTAAGATGAGGAGAGAATGGGGAGCAGAGAAGAAGAAGATGGAAAGTAGGTTCGACTTTGAGAGAAAATAGAAGAATGGAGGGGGAGAAAAGAGAAGTGCATTCGACACTATTAGGAGAGTAGAGGATCGGCAAAGAAAGGAAAATGAGACCAAAAGGAAAGTTACCTATTCGGCAAATGTGGAAAGGGAGAGAGTAGAAGCAATTTTGGTCACCTCAATAGCTAAAACGCAAAAACCGAAAGAATTCTCGAATGGTAAAAATCACAAAGGAAAAAATACGGCACTCTCCTTTCACAACCCCACAAAACCGAAACAAGGAAAAATGCCTACAGTCGAAATTCCTGAGCTTCCCTAAACCAATTCGGCACTAACACTCCCTACACACCCCAACTTCCTTGATTCTCTCCACAACTCTCTCCATACTCCTCTCCACGATTTGCTCATACTATCTCTCCACAAATCCATCCAAGACCAATTCAAACTTCACCTTACAGAGTTTCAGTCCAACTCTTCTACCTACACAGCTCAAACAGAAAAATAAACCCTTCATTGTGCAACCCAGGACTTGAACCTTAGACCTCTCAGTTATACCACACGCCACCTTGCCACTACACCAAAGGCTCTTTTTGTGCCATAAAACAAGCATTATAACTAATAAGGCCCAAGTGCCAGTGTCCAGGTTCATTTAAGAGAAAACTAAAAATTTTGCAAAGGCCAAGACTTGAACCCAGGCTTCTCACACGTCCCCATACACACCCAAATCACTTAGCCATTAAAGCAAACAAGCTTTTTGTGTCAGAACATGCAAAATTACATACCCTAAATTTTTGGGGCGTTACAATTCTACCCCCTAAAAGAAATTTCGACCTCGAAATTTACCTGGTCAGAATAAGTGAGGGTATTGTTGTCGAATCGCCTCCTCGGGTTCCCACGTGGCTTCTTCTGAACTATGATTACGCCAAATCACTTTGACTAGCGGAATGGATTTCTTCCTCAGTACTTTAACCTCGCGCTCCAATATCTGCACTGGCTCCTCCTCGAAGGTCAGATCTGGCCCAACCTCGATCTCCTCGACTGGTACTATATGCGTGGGATCAGAATGATAACGCCTCAGCATGGAGACGTGGAACACATCATGAATCCGGTCTAACTCTGGAGGCAACTCCAGTTGATAGGCAACCGGTCCCACACACTTCAGTATTTGGTAAGGCCCAATAAACCTAGGGCTAGGCTTGCCCTTCTGTCCAAACCTTAGTACCTTCTTCTATGGGGAGACCTTGAGAAATACAAAGTCCCCTACAGAATACTCAATCTTTCGGCGTTTAAGATCTGCGTAAGACCTCTACCTATCATATGCTTCCTTTAACCGGTCTCGAATCATTTTCACCTTTTCTTCGGTATCAGAAACTAACTCTGGCCCCAAAACTCACCGCTCACCCAGCTCAGTCCAACAGGTAGGAGTACGACACCTACGACCATATAACGCCTCGTACGATGCCATTTGAATACTGGACTGATAGATGTTATTATACACAAACTCTGCTAGTGGCAAATAGTCTTCCGAGCTGCCTCAGAAAATAATGACACAACTTCTTAACATGTCCTCCAGTATCTGAATCACCCTCTCTGACTGACCATCTGTCTAAGGATGGAACGCAGTACTGAAGTCCAACCTAGTACCCAACGCCTCGTGTAATTTCTTCCAGAACCAAGATGTGAATCGAGGGTCTCTATCAGATATAATAGAAATCGGTACCCCATGCAGTCTCACAATCTCAGCCACATATAACTTTGCCATCTTCTGCAACGAGTAATCAGTCCAGACTGGTATAAAATAGGCAGATTTAGTCAACCGGTCTACAATGACCCATACCGAATCCTTCTTAGTAGGCGTTAAGGGTAGCCCACTCACAAAATCCATAGTCACCCTCTCCCACTTCCAAAGTGGAACCTTGACTGGTTGCAGTAGCCCTGAAGGCAGCTGATGTTCAGCCTTAACTTGCTGACACGTCAAGCACTTACTCACAAAATTAGTAACTTCGCGTTTCAGTCCTGGCCACCAGTATAACTCACGAAGATCTCGGTATAACTTGTTTCTGCCAGGGTGCATAGCATATGGACTACTATGCGCCCCTCGCAGTATAGACTGCCTCAGTTCAGAATCCCTCGGTACACAGACTCTTCCATTGAAACACGGTACTTCCTCACCATTCAACCCAATATCCGCAGTCTCTCCATTCTCAACTTGTCAGAAACGAGGAACCAGTAACTTATCCAACAACTGTTTCCCCTTAATTTGCTCAGTCCATGTCGGTCTCACTTGAAGCTCAGCTAACAAGCTACCATTATCATACAAACTGAGACGAGCAAACATTGCTCTCAAATCAGATACACCCCTACGGCTCAGTGCGTCAGCTACCATGTTAGCCTTACCAGGGTGATACTCAATCGATCAGTCATAATCCTTAAGTAGCTCTATCCATCTTCGCTGCCTAAGATTCAGCTCCTTCTGTGTAAGGAGGTACTTGAGGCTCTTGTGATCTGTGTAGATAATACACTTCTCACCGTATAAATAGTGCCTCCAAATTTTCAGTGCAAATACCACCGCGGCTAACTCCAAGTCATGTGTAGGGTAATTTGCCTCGTGAGGCTTAAGCTGACGAGACGCATAAGCAACCACCTTACCCTCCTGCACCAGCACACAACCCAATCCAACGTGTGATGCATCACAGTAGACCATAAATTCTTTACCAAACTCTGGCTGTATTAAAATAGGGGCCTCAGTGAGAACTTTCTTCAGTTTCTCAAAACTCTCTTGCTACTTAATAGACCACTTGAACGGTATCCCTTTACGAAGCAACTTAGTCATGGGCGCAGCAATCAAGGAAAACCCCTCAACAAAACGTCTGTAGTACCCTTCTAGACCCAGAAAGCTTCGAATCACAGATATGGCCTTAAGTGGTTTCCAATCCAGTACGGTTTCAATTTTTTGAGGATACACCCTAATCCCCTCGGCAGATACCACGTGACCCAAAAATGTCACTTCTCACAGCCAGAACTCACATTTTCTAAACTTAGCGTACAATTGTTTCTCCCTCAAAATCTGCAGAACAATTCAGAGATGTGCATCATGTTCATCCTCGGTTCTCGAATACACCAAGATGTCGTCTAGAAATACCACCACGAACCGATCCAGGTAGGGCTAGAATACTCAATTCATCAAGTCCATGAAAGTAGCTGGTGCATTCGTCAGCCCAAACAACATCACTAGGAACTCGTAATGACCATAACGGGTCCTAAACGCAGTCTCATACACATCAGCCTCTTTAACCCTCAGTTGATGGTACCCAGAACGAAGATCTATTTTAGAGAAAATCGAAGCTCCTCGCAGCTGATCAAATAGATCATCAATTCTGGCAAGGGATACTTATTTTTGATAGTCAGTTTATTCAACTGCCAATAATCGATGCACATGAGCATGGATCCATCCTTCTTCTTCACAAACAACACTGGTGCTCCCCATGGAGACACACTCGGTCGAATGAATCCTCGTTCCAGCAGGTCTTGAATTTGAGCCTTTAACTCCACCAGCTCCTTCAGTGCCATTCTGTAAGGGGCGATGGACACCGGAGCTGTCCCAGGCAGGAGTTCAATACCAAACTCAACTTTGCGGTTTGGGGGCAACCCAGGGAGCTCATTTGAAAATACATCAAAAAATCCTTAACTATTCTGATATCTCCAACAGAAGGACCCTCAGAATCAGATACGCCAATATATGCTAGAAATGCCTCACAACCCTTGCAAACCAGTTTTTCGGCCCTTAATGCAGAAATCACATTAGACAGGAAGTCCTTTCGCTCCCCAATTACCGCCACCTCCTCCTCCTTAGTAGTCCTCAATACCATACGCTTTGCAGCACAATCCAAACTTGTACGGTGTTTCACCAGCCAATCCATACCCAATATAAGGTCAAATTCACCAAATGACAATTCCATCAAGTCCACCAGAAAGACAACCTCTTGAACCTCTAGGGGCACATTTCTGAACAATTTGTCTACCCTAACCGACTGTCCCAGTTGACTTAACACTTTCATTTCATTAGCAATACTCTCACATAAGATACCCAAGGTGCCAGACACAGTACATGCAATGTATGAATGCGTAGACCCTATATAAATCAGAGCAGTGTACGGTACATTATGAATCAGGAACGTACCGGTTATAACATCTGGAGCATCACCATCCTCTCTGTGGTGAGCAGCATATACCAGGGCTGGCTGCCTCGCCTCAGTGTTACCAGCATCTCTGCCTAGGGCTCTATGACCTTGTCCCCTCTCATTACCCCCTTTGGCCTGCCCACGGCCTCTCGGTGGCTGCTGACCACCTATCATTGGCTGAAAGTAACCCTGTCCTACTGCTTGCATTTGAACAGGCCTCTGTGGACAATTCTTAACCTAATGATCCATGGACTCACATCTGAAGCACGCCCCATTCCTCTTCCAGCACTCACCCTGGTGAGATCTCCCACAACCAACGTACGACTGCGGTCAAGCAATAGTAACAGGAACTCCAGTCTGAACCGACCCATCAAACCTGACCTTTTTAATAGGCCTCCCAGAAGAACTTGAGGGCCAAAAATCCCTCTTATTTCTGCCTTTATCTTTTTCACGGTTTTGGCGCTCTGAGCGCTTCACCTCTTCAGCAATCTTTGCCTTTTCTGCAAGGGTAGCAAAATCTCGCTCCCTCTGCGGAGCTATCAATACTCTTAACTCATCTCGAAGGCCGTCCTCAAAATTCACACAGCGTTCATACTCAGTTGCTACTATCCCACGAGCATAGCGACTCAGCCGCAAGAACTCTGCCTCATATTCCGCCACTATCTTATTCCCTTGGGTCAGGCTCAGAAATTCCCTTCTTCGGGTGTCCACATAACTTGCGCCTACATACTTCCCTTGAAAGGCCGCCTTAAAGAAATCCCATGTCATTCGGTCGGCCTGCGTACCCTCTCTCACGGTGAGCCACCATTGGTAGGCCTCATCTCGCAGTAAGGACACTGCCCTTTTTAATTTTTGCTCTGTAGTACAGTCAAGGTCGTCCATTATTCGTTCGGTAGCCTCTAACCATTACTCTGCCACATTTGGGGCTACTCCAGAAATACTCCTAAAAATTTCCGCTCCATTAGACCGGAGTCGCTCTGAAATTGACCCACGTCCCACTGTTCCAATACTAGCTCCAGATTAAAATTTTAGTAATTATTAACAAATGTATTATGAAAAACAATCATTAGGGGTTTGTTTTTGCAGATCAAGGTCTCACTACAGTTTACAGTCTCCTACGGTCTCAGTTTCCTCTATCTAGAGTTTCACAGTATAACAGTAATCAGAATTAGAGAACTTATAGATTTGGCGCCGGAGACTCGGTACTTGTACATCTTTCAAAAACGTTTCAAATCTTTAAAATCCACTTTCAGAAAGACTTTTAAAAACCCATTCCACAGACGAGTTTTGTAGCCTGGCTCTGATACCACTAAATGTAACACCCCAAACCCGACCTAGACGTTACGACCGAATCTAACGTGTCACATCGAAGTGTTTTTCGAAATCAGGCTTGTTGAGAGAAAATCATTTTTAAACGATTGCCATGTTTGTTACTGTTGGTTTCTTAGTTGGTTAAAAACTCGCGGAAGCTACTCTAAGGAATGTCATTTTGAAGTTTGAAAATGTGTGTTTGTCTTTTAAAACAGTTATCATTTTTGAAAACTTGTTTGTATCAGTTTGGCAGATTCAAAATAAGAAATTAAACCCAATTAAACGAAATTAAAATCACAAGAGGCCTTATTACATAAATATCAACCCAATATAAAAATTTAAATAACTAGGTCTAAGATAAAATATTAGCGAACGAGTGGCCACCTCCAAGTCCCTCGCAGCTCCAAATCATCTAAGGCTAGGGATTACCTGTACAGTTAAAAGAAAAGGGTGAGTTACGAGAACTCAGTGTGTAATCCCCTATCATGCAGTAACAGTCTGGGCCTAAGCCCTATTTAGTAACAGTACAGTGTGGGCCTTAGCCCATTTCAGTAGCCAATGTGGGCCTAAGCCCAATACAGTATCAGTATGGTGCAAATATGCAACCCACCCCAATCTAACTAACACACCACTCGTACCAACCAACACACCATGTGGGGTTAAAATCGAGCCATCCAGCCAACACACCAATATTACAAAGATAGTGCACAATAATAATAACGCAGCAGAGCGCCATAGAATGATATAAGTGGAAAAGCCACGAATATGATATTGCAATAGATTTGCGATGATCGATATCGCGGCAAAGCGATATGATATTTGTGGCAAAGCCACCAGTAATAGTACACTTCCCCCATAACAGTATCCCAACCCCATGTAGTATGCCATGTCATAAATATCTCGTGTATGTAGAATGTCCTACTCAGTACAGTCATACAATAATATGCATTCATCAGTCGACTTACCTCTATGGGTAAAATGGTAATTTCCATCTATTAGGGGTAAAATAGTAATTTTACCCTTTAGGGGTATTTTGGTTATTTTACCTATTTTAGGGTTTCAGTGCAAATAACGACCTTTCCAAAGGTCCACAGTCACCTCGAGCGACACAAATAACCTATATGATTGATCGTATGTCTGTCGAGTTTTAAAATTTATAAAGAGATTAATGGAACCTGGAAACTAACTCTGACAATGATTGAGGCAAGTGCACCTATCGAACAGTAGTATAGCTTAGGCAAGACCGGATTGTCGAACCCAAAGGAACTAAAAGTACTAATACTAACTTTCTTTTTATTATTTAGCCTAAGAATTAAGCGAATGGTTGTTTAATCTAAATTAATTAACTACTAGACTAAAGACTCTAAGACAAAGAAGAATGAATTTGGGAGAATACTTGAGAAAAAACCAATTAATTAAGACGATACCCAAGGAAGAATCCACCTAGACTTCACTTGTTATCTAACTCGAACTGCACGATGTATTCACTTGACTTGATCCGTAGGATTCCTAATTTATATTAAACCCTCTCTCGAGGCGAATAACGTCTAACCCTAGGTTGATTAATTGAAATCTCTTTCTAATTAAAACCCCTAGAATTGCATTAACTCGATCTATGGACTCCCATATTAGGTTTCACTCAAATTCGGCAACGCCTCGTCACCCTATCTCTAGGCGCGCGATCAACTCCGCTTAACTATGCTAGATCTACTCTTAGGTAGGGACTTTTGCTCCTCCACCTAAGCACATCAAAATTGAATCGATATCAACGAAATATCAACACAAGAATTAAGAACACATAATTAAGAACAAATCAAATATTTATCATATAGTTCAGTAAATGATAACAAGATTCATCTAAGTTTCATCCCCCTCAGGTATCTGAGGGGTTAGTTCATAACAATAAAAGAAAACATCTCAGAAGAAAAGATAAAACAAAACATAAGAAATCCCTAAAACTCCCTGAAGGAATTGAAGAGGAGATCCTCCATCTTGAGTATAATTCCGGCTTCTTGAGATGGATCAACTGGTTATCCTTGAGCGAATCCCCACAAATCTACCCTATCTGGCCTAGCAAGACGCCCCTAAACGATAGCTTTGGGCCCCCCTTTCAGGTCATACTTAGGGTGTATTTATAGGCTTTTGGAACATGTTTCTTTGCCCCTAAGTATCCAAATCCGATTGAAATTGCTCTTTGCCACGGTAGGGGCACGGCCTCTGGCACACACCCGTGTGAATCGTGGCCAGGACGTGTGGACTTCGTTGATGAGGCACGGCCGTGTAATCTTGGGCCAGTCCGTGTTCGAGATTATAAAGGAGGCACGGCCGTGTGGTCTTGGGCCCAGGCCGTGTCGATTTCGTGCTTTGACTTATTTGGCCCGTTTTAAGCACGTTTCTTGTTCTTTTCATCCTCCGGTGCTTTCCTGAGTATATAACATGAAAAGAAAGGATTAAGAGCACCTTTTTACATAAAATAAGGGATAATTCATCCAAAAGCATGCTAAATGTGGGATTAAAATATGTTTATTTTACGGTTTATCAAATACCCCCACACTTAAGCTTTTGCTTGTCCTCAAGCAAAATTCTCAACATAGAATTAAAACTAACTTTCCATAATTCATAATATTTATCAATAGTGTTTCATCATAATTCAAGGATAATTTATACATGGATAATTAAACTCAAAGAGTTCTAAAGATTCAAATAGTCTAAGTCATACATTTGTAGCACAAAACATAGGTGTTTTCCCTCATCTAAATAATTACCTCTGATTCAAAATTGACAAGAATTGACATCCTCACTAAAGATTCACTCAAATCACTCAAGGTGTTTAAGGTTCAGAATTAAGCACTCGAATGTCAAACCTAAAAAGTTAATCCCATAGGCTTGCATGAAAATCAAATCTCCACCACTATAAAATTAGATGATACACAAATCAAAAGGTCTTTAACAGGGTTGTAATGGGGCTTGGGTTAAAGGTGTGGTTAAAGACTGAATTAGAGGGTTAGAATCGAGATTAACCTGACAAATTACCTAACCAGGAACAATGAACTAAGTAAAAGTGATTACATCAATTTGAAAAAATACTAATACTACGAGCTTCTTCTTTAATATTTGGAATTCAAACGTATAAGCTCTTTAATCACAAAACTAATAATTAATAAACTTTTTTTTAAGAACAAATCATAACAAAGGATAAATTACTGAAATAAAAATCACAGTTAGGCTATTAATCAAATCAAATCTCGATATAAGGGTAGTTAAAAAGGATGGTGATAACAAATACAAAGGGTTTTTGGGTTAGTATTAGTGGGTAAGGCCAATAAAAAGGTTGTTAGGATTAAACGGGGTTCACTAGGGGTTAATTATGAAGGTAGGTTTTTAGTGGAGTAAGTGGGTTAAATCCTAGGTGCCTTTATCATTTCTGTATATCAAATCAAAAAGTGTGGTCTCAACATGTATAATCGATGCAAGTTCTAGAATAAGAAATTAATGTTGACACACTCATAATCAATGAAGTGAGCAAGAAAAAGAATTTATGCTCTACAAGGCTCAAAATCTCACAAAAATTATGGGTATTTTGATGTCAACCTCGTAAATTTCAAACTTCAAAGTAATATTCAAATTCAGGCAGGCAACCTAGAAAAAAAATTTATTTCTTGAAAAATAGACTTATCATGCTTGATTCTCTAGTATCTTAGAATTTAATTATCAATGACTTAATCTAAAACATATCAATAAAAATCATCAATTATGGGAATTTCATTCTAATTAGTAATATGAGAAAATTACTTAAAAACAAGATTAAATTCATGGATTTGAGAATAGTGCAAAAAGTTAGGCATTCTTAAGATTCACCCTCCACACTTAAGATGTACATTGCCCTCAATGTACAAAGATAGATAATATCATTATAAAATCATAAAATATGGGAAGAAGTGGAACTTCCTGAATTATGGATGACATCCTTGGGTTAGAGGTGAAAGATAGGTCGGAGGGGTCGGCCTGGATGATGATCCTGTGCTAGATGAAGAAATTAGGTAGCTCATAGAGGATTAGCCAGGAATTTTTAAGACACATTTAAAATAAACTAAATATATAATTAAAGACAAGAAAGATAAAGAGAAAGAAAATAGAAAGTAAAATAAAATTAAAAGAAAAGATGGATGGACTGAGGGGTCCTTATTGTTGGATGGTTCGCGAGGTGGGTGTGACCTCTAAGGCTGCGGAGGTGCTGGCGGTGGCAGGAATGGCGTGATTCCCAAGCAGCCTGTAGAACCTGACACTAAGAAACTAAAATAAAATAAACTAAGTTAAGCAGAAGAGAAGTAAAGATAAGGAAATTGAAGCAAAAGAGAAAAATTAAATAAAAACTAAATGACCTCAAATGTCCTTGGCTTGTCGAATGATTGAAGCAGCCGGCATGAACTTATGTAGGTCGGTCTCCCTGAGGGAGACTGTGCTGGGATCCTTCCGTTTCTTCGACATGGCCAAAAGATTGAGAAGAATGCTATAAGAATGAAGAATCCTAAGAATGTATGGTGTATAAGGGTGCAAGGGAGGAAGAAGGGTGAAAATTAGGTGAGAAGAGGGATAGGTGAGTGGTTTAAATAGAATTCTCAAATCAGGTACAACCCCACGCCTGTGTATCATGGGCGTGTCGATTCACACGGCCGCCTCGCACGGCCGTGTGTGTAGGCGTGTTGATTCTCTCACGCCCGTTTTATAGATTGCCACGCCCGTTTCTGATAAGTCAGTGTTGTCCACGGCCGCGTTGCACGGCCGTGGCATTTTATCGATGCCCGTGGGGGTGGTTGGAGTCCGTGACTCAAAAATTGATTCGTTCTGACTCGTACCATTTCTGCAGTGTCAGTATAGAGATTCGGTACTTTCCCACGGCCACGGCCACGGCCGTGTGTAAGGCCGTGTGGCCTGGAAATCTGCACTTTTGGTTAGTTTAAAGCTAGGTGTTTAAGACTAAGAGAAGAAAAGAAAATGAAAACAAAAGCAAAGTAACTAGGGTTAGTGCTCGGGTTGCCTCCCGAGAAGCGCTCGTTTAAAGTCTTAAGCTAGACTTACCTCTCGTTTGTATTTTCAGGGTGGTTTGAGGAGTTAAAAGTCCTTCCTCATGCTATCAGTTTTATTATCATGATAGAGTTGAAGTCGAGATACGTTTATATTGAAAGTACCAAAAATAGGATTACTTACCTCGACTGTTCCGTATGGGAAAACACTGATTACCCTAAAAGGGATTTCTTTGTTTGTGTTTATGTCTGATGTGATGATGCGAGGATCTGCTTTATCTAACATCACCTAGTCCCCTATTTTGAAGTGGTTTGTTATTCCTATGAGCTCTTCTGGGGGCTCCTTTGGTTTTACTTCGCGTGGTCCCGGTTCTTCTTTGAATTGTGTTTTCCACTCTTCTGGTTCGTCGACCCTAAGGCTTCGTTCCTTATGTAATTCTTCTTTGTTGGCATGGGGTCCATGACTCGGATCAGGTTTGTAACCTTGTGGTGTTTCCTGTGGTGAAAGTTGAACAACTTGGTTATCAACTGAATTTACTTTCTCACCTTCATCAATTGTTGTCCTAGCTGAGTCAAGAGCTTGTAAATTGATTGATTCGTTACCTACACGAAGTATGAGTTCTCCTGTACCAACATCAATTTTTGTTCTAGCAGTTGCTAAAAAGGGTCTTCCTAAAATTAAGGGAATCGAATTATCCTCATCCATATCTAAGACAACAAAATCTACTTGGGAAAACGAATTTATCAATTTTACAAGAACATCTTCGATAATACCCTAGGAATTCTAACAATTTTATCGCCTAATTGAATGCTCATCCTAGTTTGTTTGGGTTTCCCTAGACCTAGTTGTTTAAACAATTTATAAGGCATGACATTTATGCTTGCCCCTAAATCAGCTAACGCATTATCAACAGTTAGTCTACCAATTAAACATGGAATTGTAAAACTCCCTGGATCTCTCAGCTTTCGCGGTAGTCTATTCTGTAACATTGCTGAGCATACTACGTTTAATTCCACATGTGGCTCCTCGTCTAACTTAAGCTTGTTCGTCAAGAGATGTTTTAAAAATTTTCTCGAATCTGGCATCTATGAAAGAGCTTCAAGAAGAGGTAAGTTGATATGTAATTTCTTTAAAAGTTTAAGAGGCTTACCGAGTTGTTCCTCTGTGTGGTCTTTCTTTGTCGCATCGGGGTATGGCACACGGTGTTGGTACTCTGTAATCACCGGGTTTGGTAAATCATGGCTTACCTCAACCTTACCTTCACTTACCATAGGCTCTTGCCTTGGGTCGATTCCACTAACCTTTCTTTGTCATGAGTCATTACGGCTTGAATTTGCTCTTTTGGGTTAGTTTGATGTTGCTTAGCAAGCTTTCTTGTAGTTGTTCTCGAGATTATCTTTGCAAGTTGTCCAACTGTGTTAGTAAGTTGTCCAACTGTCTTAATAAGTTCCCAACTTGGCTCTCGATCCCTTTGATTGATTCTGTTGATTCTTAAGGGTGGTCTCGGTGTCTTGGAGACGGTTATCTCAGAGTCGCCATGAATTTTGTCAGCATCTCCTCAAGGTTCGACTCCTCTTCCTGTTGGTGAGGTGGTTGTTGAAAATTTGGAGGAAGTTCTTGTCTTTGGCTACTTTGATCATCCCACGAGAAATTGGGATGGTACCTCCAACCTGCATTATAAGTGTTATCATAAAAATTATTTTGAGGTCTAGCATAGTTACCCATATAGTTTACTTGTTAGCTTTCCATGCCATGTCCGTAGGGTAGGTATTCAGGATTCGCCACGCCTCTGCTTATTTCACACTGCATAACTGGATGTGCCTGCGAGGAACCGTATAAACCATCAAATTTTTTATGTAACATCTCTAACTGGGTTGATAGCCAGATTACTGGGTCGAGGTTGTAGATATCGGCTGCTTTTGTTGGCTTTGTCCTCATAACTTGCCACTGGTAGTTATTCAGTTCCGTCTCCTCTATAAACTAAAATTATCCTGACAAAAGCAAATAAAAGAAAAATTAGCAAAATAAAAATAAAATTTAATTGAAAAATTAAAATATGGCTAGAGTAATAAAAATTGAGCGTTCTTAATATTTTAGTTCCCCGACAACGGTGCCAAAAACTTAATCGTATGTTTGTCGAGTTTTAAAATTTATAAAGAGAATGATCGAACCTGGAAACTAACTCTGACAACGATTGAGGCAAGTGCACCTATCAAACAGTAGTATAGCTTAGGCAAGACTGGATTGTCGAACCCAAAGGAACTAAATGTACTAATACTAACTTTCTTTTTATTATTTAACTTAAGAATTAAGCAAATGGTTGTTTAATCTAAATTAATTAACTACTAGACTAAAGACTCTAAGACAAAGAAGAATGAATTTGGGAGAATACTTGAGAAAAAACCAATTAATTAAGATGATATCGAAGGAAGAATCCACCTAGACTTCACTTGTTATCTAACTCTGAACCAGACGATGTATTCACTTGACTTGATCCGTAGGATTCCCTAATTTATATTAAACCCTCTCTCGAGGCGAATAACGTCTAACCCTAGGTTGATTAATTGAAATCTCTTTTTAATTAAAACCCCTAGAATTGCATTAACTCGATCTATGGACTCCCATATTAGGTTTCACCTTAATCCGGCAACGCCTCGTCACCCTATCTCTAGGCGCGCGATCAACTCTGCTTAACTATGCTAGATCTACTCTTAAGCAGGGACTTTTGCTCTTCCACCTAAGCACATCAAACTTGAATCGATATCCGCGAAATATCAACACAAGAATTAAGAACATATAATTAAGAACAAATCAAATATTTATCATATAGTTCAGTAAACGATAACAAGATTCATCTAAGTTTCATCCCCTCAGGTATCTGAGGGTTTAGTTCATAACAATAAAAGAAAACATCTCAGAAGAAAAGATAAAACAAAATATAAGAAATCCCTAAAAATCCCTGAAGGAATTGAAGAGGAGATCCTCCATCTTGAGTATAATTCCGGCTTCTTGAGATGGATCAATTGGTTATCCCTGAGCGAATCCCCACAAATCTGCCCTCTCTGGCCTAGCAAGACGCCCCTAAACGATAGCTTTGGGCTCCCCCTTTCAGGTCATACTTAGGGTGTATTTATAGGCTTTTGGAATGTGTTTATTTGCCCCTAAGTATCCAAATCCGATTGAAATTGCTCTTTGCCACGGCAGGGGCACGGCCTCTGGCACATGCCCGTGTCAATCGTGGCCAGAACGTGTGGACTTCGTTGATGAGGCACGACCGTGTAGTCTTGGGCCAGGCCATGTTTGAGATTATAAAGGAGGCACGGCCGTGTGGTCTTAGGCCCAGGCCGTGTTGATTTCGTGCTTTAGCCTATTTGGCCCGTTTTAAGCCCGTTTCTTGTTCTTTTCATCCTCCGGTGCTTTCCTGAGTATATAACATGAAAAGAAAGGATGAAGAGCACCTTTTTACATAAAATAAGGGATAATTCATCCAAAATCATGCTAAATATGAGATTAAAATATGTTACTTTTACGGTTTATCAATGATCAAAATGATGTAAATGGGCCCAAAGTCTAATATTCGGCCCAAATGGGCCCACACACTCGTGTGGCCCATTTAGCCCAAATTCAGTCACGGCTATGAGAACGATATAGCCAGTCCAGTATTTGCAACTTATCGTGGATTTATTCTGTGTGGGGCCCATTGGGCCCAACGGCCCATTTCAACCAAACGAGGCCCATAACGGCCCAAGAGCACGAGAACGCTTGTGGTGGCCTCTACTGTCTAATGCCCATGATTGTGGGCTCAGTTTACCACACAAGCAATCGCACGCTTGTGAGGCCTCATATGCCAAGGTTTCAGCTTTTCGGCTTTTTCCGATTCGCAGAGGAGATGGTGTGATTACACACATTTTCGGGTTTTGACAGTAACAAATTTGGTGTATGGTTACACACCCTTTCGGCTTTTAAGTCGATTATCATTTACGGAAAATAGTTACACACACCTTTTTCACGAAAGCTAGTGAAACACCTCTTGGCCCCAACCTACATTGATTCGATTATTCGTTCAGCCCTTTAATAACAAATATTTTTAAGAACTTAAACCGCACTTAAACAACCATTACCTACCACGATTGTATGAAATATGGCCTACTCTTCTAAGATTGTTGTCCATGACACGATTCCACGTTTTTGATGATTATCCCAATGATCAAACGGCTGGTGAAGGGAAAATTTGGAACACCTCCACACACAAGAGAATCCTCTTTTCTCTTCTCGAGATTTTAACACCCTAAGAACAGATAAATAAAAGTCGTTTAAAACACAATGCTAATGAACTAGCTTGCTTGGAAAGTTGAAAGACTTACCAAAATTAATGATGATGAAGTCGGTTAGAAAAGCTTAGGATTCGGCCAAGCACAATAGGGAAAAGATGGTAACTGAAAATACACAAAAGAGCCTTGAAGATAGTCTGCTAAGATGGGGAGAGAGTGGGGAGCAGCGAAGAAGAAGAAGGAAAGTAGGTTCGGCTTTGAAAGAAAATAGAAGAATGGAGGGGGAGAGAAGAGAAATGCATTCGGCACTATTAGGAGAGTAGAGGATCGGCAAAGAAAGGAAAATGAGACCAAAAGGAAAGTTATCTATTCAGAAAATGTGGAAAGGAAGAGAGTAGAAGCAATTTTGGTCACCTCAATAGCTAAAACGTAAAACCCAAAAGAATTCCCGAATGGTAAAAATCACAAAGGAAAAATACGACACTCTCCGTTCACAACCCCACAAAACTGAAACAAGGAAAAATGCCTACATCCGAAATTACTGAGCTTCCCTAAACCAATTCGGCACCAACACTCCCTACACACCTCAACTTCCTTGATTCTCTCCACAACTCTCTCCATACTCCTCTCCACGATTTGCTCCTACTATCTCTCCACAAATCCATCCAAGACCAATTCAAACTTCGCCTTACAGAGTTTCAGTCCAACTCTGCTACCTACACAGCTCAAACAGCAAAATAAACACTCCATTGTGCAGCCCAGGACTTGAACCTCAGACCTCTCAATTATACCACACGCCACCTTGCCACTACACCACAGGCTTTTTTGTGTGCCATAAAACAAGCATTATAACTAATAAGGCCCAAGTGCCAGTGTCCAAGTTCATTTAAGAGAAAACAAAAAAATTGCAAAGGCCAAGACTTGAACCCAGGCTTCTCACACACCCCCACACACACCCAAATCACTTAGCCATTAAAGCAAACAAGCTTTTTGTGTTAGAATATGCAAAATTACAGACCCTAAATTTTTGGGGCGTTACATAGACTGTATAACTTGACATCCAATGTTCTGAGTTTGAATAATTAATTATCTGTAAGTATAATTGATGCGACAACTATTAAATGATAATGTTCTGTATTATCTGATTATGAATTGTATTTGGATAACTGTACGTACATCATTGATATCTGATATTTGTAATCTGCATCTGTATTGGGTGAGAATAATATAAAGAAGGAAGTGCTGGCAGTTTAATGATCTGCCAAATTGAGTGGCTAAACCACAAATCTGTATATGATTCTGGCGATTTATCACATACTGATTTGATAGCTAGTCTATAATCACTCTGAAATGAGTCATTCTGACACTAATTGGTGTGTAGGGCTTGATGGGTACTTGATACCCTATATGGTGTGTTGGGATGGTCAGAGGTGGTGTGTAGTGGATGAAGGTAGGAAATTGCATTTGATTCTGATCTGTTCTACATCTGTATTTGATCTGTTTTGCATCTTATCTGAACTGTTACGGTAATGCTGAGTACCATCTGTTTCTGATTCTATATTTAAATTTGGGAAATTACTATTATATTTATATTGATGTCTTGCCTTCATATTTGTTACACACATTGAGTTATAAACTCATTCTATTTGTTGACTAAATTGTAGGTAACCCATAGACATTGGAGGCTCGGTGTGTCAAGAGCTCGATCATCTCTTTTTCCTAAATATTTTACTATTTGTCTAAATTTTAACTAACGTATGTTTTATTTCAGACTAAGGTTTGTAAGCTCGGATTTCCATGTTGGTTTAACTGGTTAAATGTTTTCTATATGACGAATTTTAAAGTACATAATGGTTGGCTTTTCCCTTAAACATTTTGATGTCGCCTCCAGACTTGGTCTTAACGACTAGGCCGGATATGGGGTGTTACATTTAGTGATATCAGAGCCAGGTTTACAAAACTCGGGCTATATTTCTAGGCTCCTATTTTTGTTAAAATGTGTTTTGAAGGAAAAATTTATTCGAATAACTCTGAAAATTGATTTTACAAAAGATCGAGTCTCTGGTGTTGAACCTGTAAATACTTCTGTTATAACTATATTATTTAGCTAGAAAATACTATAGTAACTAAATTGTTGGTTTAGTTAAAGAATGTGATATGAATTATGAAATAAGATATCTTATGAGAATTTTGAACTGATCTTTGAATTTCTGGTATTGTAGATAAGTTGAAATAATGAGTTTGTACGGTAGTTGTGGACGTGATTCTTGTGGGCGCCATAGGTGTAATACCCCAAACCCGGCCTAGACGTTATGGCCGAATCTGGCGACGTCACATGATAGTGCTTTGGAAAGACATAACTATGTTAAAAACCATTTGTAGATATCTTGGGCTTTCGTCAAAACGTGTCGTTTAATTATTCATTATCCATTTTCAAAACATTATAAGTTGCGGAAGCTTTGAACAAAATTTGCGAGTTCGTGTATTTTTGATAAAACATTTATTTACTTTGAAAATTTGCGTCTTATCCTACTACTAGCAGTTTATAAAAAAACGATTCCAAATTTTAACCAAAAATTCGTAAAGGCCTTATTACATGAAATTTACCCAAAAATAACCAAATCATAATAATAATAAAATAAACCATAAAAACCAATATCTAGAACTGTGGTCACCGCTGAGTCCTCCGCTGCACCGATCCATCTATTGCCGGGGGTTACCTAAATAGATTAAACAGAAAAGGGTGAGTTTTCGCAACTCAATGTGTAATACCCACAAAAAACATACACACAGTCATATCAAAAAACAAACATAAATTCATAGTTTGGGTCTGATCCCATTACAGAAACGGTGTGGACCTTAGCCCACTCAGATACAGAATCAGACATATTACAGGGCTTTAGCCCATTTCAGACAGAATATGCAGAACAAAGAGTCCTACCCACCAGCCTCTACACACCAACTCCGTCCAACCCTACACAACATGTGGGGATAAAATCAACCCACCCAGCCCTACACACCATGTTGTACCGAATGCGGCACACAATCAGAGATTTGCAGCTGAGCTGCCAGATAACAGGCTTAAGAGACTTTCAGATACTTCCTCTAATCATAAGCAACCCACCCCAATGCAATGCAACATACAAGAATGACATACTATCATGCAAATAAAACTCATATATTCAGATCAGCATACATGCTTAGTACAAAAATCAGACAGACAGATCATTCATTTAGGGGTCTAAGTATTGCTTACCGACCCTACGGTAGGTCTACAGTCGACTTGGGTTACCCGTGTAACCTTACAGAGTTTTCTAGAAAAATGGGCTCACACGCCCATGTGGCCTGCCCGTGTGGGCCCACACACCTGTGTGGCCCACACGGCCCAATTGGTCGAGCCCGTGTGTCGCACACAGCCTCGCTTGGCCCTCACACGGCCGTACGCTTGCGCACAGCTGGGCTCGTCGATCACACGACCGTGTGGTGACTTACAGTCCTGCACACGGGCGACCACACACCCGTGTGGTGTCGATAGAAAGATTTTTGGCTTTTACTGAAACCTCATTTTCTGTATTTTCGGGTACACACCTGGTTTGTTTTCACTCTTTACGCAATCCCGAAGTTACCAGCACCTTCGAGCAAGAAGTAAAGTTTGCTTGCAACGCGAGAACCCATTTACAGCCTTCGAGCAGTACCGAACAAGTGCAGTGATAGCTACAGAACAGAACCCGATTGAACGCGAAACAAAAAGAGAAAAGGTGGGTTTTCGGTAGCCAAAGGGGATGATGGGAAGGGAAAATGGCAGTAAAAGGGGGTGTGTAAGAGCCAAATTTCGGCAGAAAAAGAGAAGGGAGAGAGAGAGCCGAAAATTGCCTAATTGAACTACTGATCAGATTCTGATAACTCCCCCTCCCAAACTCCTTAATTCTCTCATTCAAACACTCCACCATCAGCGTTTGACTAAAACTCAAACTCTTACACAATATTAGAAGCAAAATAATTCCCTTGCACGCACAGGGATTCGAAATCCAGACTTCGAACAACCTCAACACTCCCCTTAGCCACTAGACCAGCAGGCCCATTCTGTTAATTACTTACACACTTTAACTTAAAAGCCTGTTAACCAGGGTTTGGGCTTTATTCATAAAAATACTAAAATTTACCCAAGTTAAGACTTGAACTTGGGACCTCCCACACACACCCAGAACACATAACCACTAAAGCAGACATTGATTCATGCCATAATAACAAAAGTCGAAACTAAGCAAAACTGGGGCATTACAATAGGCGTCGAGAAGGAGCTCGAGCTGTGTCATCCTTTATGGGCAGTATGCCTAATTTGAATACGAGTGAGATCGTTGGTACTCTTACTACTGAGACTAGGTCTCAGACTTCGACATCTTGGGATGACATACTGTCCCAGGCTATGCTGCGTGTTTTGGAGAGGGTTGCTGGGACCCATTCTAGATTTGGGGGTCGAGGGTCAATTACTAAATGACTCCGGTCGAATGGAGCTGAGATATTTAGGGGTGTTATAGGATTTGCCCCTATAGTGAGCAAGTACTAGTTAGAGCCCACTGAGCGTATTATGAACGACATCGACTAAACTCCCGCATAGAAACTGAGGGGTGCTGTATCTCTACTCTGAGATGAAGCTTACTAGTGGTGGTTGACAATTGAGCAGGGCGCCTAACCCGAATAGGTTACTTGAGATTTCTTCAAGAATGTCTTCTAGAGCAAGTATGTGGAGGCGAGTTATGTAGAGGCTCGTAGACGCGAGTTTATGAGCTTAGTTTAGGGTGAGAGGTCTGTGGCCGAGTGTTGCGTGTGAAATGATATGCGATTTGTGCAAGTATACATGTCGAATCAAGTAATAAAGTGATAAAAGAGTATCATTCCCACAAGTATCAAATTGAGTCATAAAAGTGGTCAAGTTATTATAATATAAAAAACAATTAATGCTATGGTAAAGCTATGGTAAGTATGCAGTGGCAATTAAAGGAATAGTGATGTATGCAATATGTGGAATTAATGAATACTTGGAAATGCTATGGCAAATGGAGAGTAGGAATGTAATGGCAATTATGAGAATTACTATGGGAATATTATGTAAATGAACAAATAACTAACTAAGAATGATATGGTAAAGATACAACAACAAAGAGTAAATGATATATGATGTTGATTTGGAATGTCGGGATTACTAAGAATCTACCCTTACTATCAATAATGCCTCATCACAATCATACTCATTTTATTTCTTAGAAGAGTTCTAAAATGATATGCTTCTTTTGAGAGCAAAAACCTCAAGTACCTTACCCGTGTCTATAGGCCTTAATACGGTACCCTGTATTGTTTTCCTTCTGTATGAATGTTGCTCTATGTCTAGAGTCTACTGCAAGTTTCGGTCGCGTACTTGCACGTACCATTGAATATCTATCCAACTAATCTAACCTTTTCAGAATTAGATTTAGTTTATGGGCATGCTGATCAGTCATCTATGTCTAGGGATTGCACGCATACAATTTAAAAATAAAACAATTGAATGAAACAGTAAATTGATTCGGATCTATGCTTCAACCATTAAAGAAAATAAAAGTTTCATCATGTAATCCCAACCCGATGTGATTTAGCTCATGGGTTGGCACATAAAATTCAAAACCAAAATAACATCCAACACCATTTTCATAATTCAATTCACAGAAGGAAAAAGTAAGAAATACGAAAGACTTTGGGAAGACAACTTTCTCGTGTCTAGTTCACACTCTAGCAGCATAGTGTCCTGCGATGGCTGAGAGGGACTGCTTTCATCTTCCTCTTTTCGTCTCTACTTAGTCGCTACCCTCTATTTTTCCCTAAGGATCTCCACCCTTGTTTGTCCATCTTTGTTCATCGTTTAGGGTTTCCTCATTTAGCTTTTTATAGCTTTTTCCCTAGGGTAAATCGAACAACCCATGTTTATCTTCTCCTCTTTTTAAATTATTTTTTAAACAACCCAAGATTATCTTCTCCTTTTTTAAAATTCTTTTCTTTTCTAAAATAAAAACCAACATCCTATGGTTATCTTCTCCTCTTTTTTAGGTAGATTTTTCTAGTACAAGTACAGTTGGGATGAGAGTGGTATGGATTGAGTGTTGACTCAGTCTTCCTGAAATTGCCATAGCATTCATGCTGACAAAATGTCCAACCTTTTTCCCTGGTAAACCTTTACTCTTTTATTTCTCGTTCCTCAACCTGCACTTGCCAAACCACCAAACACAACCTTACCACAAGCAATTAAAAGTACCTAATATTTAAACACAGTCCAAGCTTCTAATGAAATGATAAAAATACGAATGAAATTGTAACAGCCCAATTTTTGATAAAATCAGATAATGGTTTCGGGACCACAGATCTGAGCCCGGAAAGAAAAATTATTTTAATACTATTTTATGATCTACAGTATGATAATAATATTGTGCGAAAATTTTGTAAAGAAATTTTATCAATTACATGTTTAATTTGATAAATAACTAAATCGCGTAAAGTGAAAAAGTTGTGTTCTAATAGCTAAAGGGATTAAATAGCTATAGAAATTTAAATTGGAGGTCCTTATATGGCAATTAGACCATTAATGAAAAGTATGTAGATATTTTGGTGACTCATCCATAGAAATTTAGAAAAAGGGCAATGACTAAATTGGAAATTAATTTAATTTAATTAATTAAAAGATGATAAAAGAATTATCATCTTATTTTTGTCATCTTCAACCCCAAATATTCCATGGAAACCCTAGGAAAGAGAAAGCAAGCTTTCTTGGCCAAATTGGGTAAGCTTTCTTGTCCTATTTTTAGTAATTTTGATATTTTTTATATCAGGATAGCTTAATCTATCTATTTGGGGGATCAATTTGAAAAGTTATCGAAGTATGAAAATTAGGTTATGGATGAATATGTTGAAAATTTGAAATTTATGGTAGAAAATGAAAGGTTGTTGATAGATAAACAACTTTTACAAAGTGATTTTTGATGAAAACATGATTTAGGGACTAAAATGTAAAGTTGTGAAAATTGAAGAAAAATTCTGAATTTTATAGAATATATGTGGTGTAAATTTTATAGTGAAATTTTGGTTAGGCTTGGAATAGGGGGTAAATTGCATAAATTTCATTTTTCGAGCCTAGGGATGAAATTAGAATTTATGGAAAAGTTAGGGGCAAAATGGTAATTTTGCCTAGGATGTAAATTGAGTCCACTTGTATATGAAATATGATAAACTGATGTTAAATTTACTCGTATAGATCTGGATAGACCAAATTCAGAGCTAGAATGAAGGAAAAAAGGAAAATGTCGAATTAGTAGATTTTATGTACACGAACATTTGTTGAGGTAAGTTCGTGTAACTAAATTGCGTATATTTATATGCTTGAATTAAATGTTGTGCTTGTGAATTGTATAAATATTATATGTATATGACATTGGAAATATACCTGATGAAGCCCGATCAATAATAAGGCCTGATAAATGATAAATGATAAAAATGTTACTTATGTACTTGAAATGAATGTGGAATGTGTCTATTTGAATTATGTGAATATTATAAATGTATGAAATAATCACATGTCTAATAATGCTTGGAAAATGTCAAATTCCGTTTGAATAAATGGAAAATTCAATGGATATGTGATTTCCCTAAATGAATGAGGTCCTGCATTTGTTGCAGATGGGATTTAGTTGGATGAATAATCCTATTGACCTCATTATAGAAAGGATTTAGCCCAGACGGGTAATCCTGATATAAGTCCTCTCGAGCAAATGTTATGGATTGGATTTAGCCGGACGGGTAATCTAGATCAAGCTCTTTAGAGCATATGTCATAAAAAGGATTTAGCCTGGACTGGTAATCCTGTGGTATATATGTGTGGCTCGAGAGTGTACTCTCTGAATTAATACCTTATGGGTACCATTGAATATGAATTGATGGATTTACTGATTTGTACACTTTGTGTGTACTACCTGTGGATCCATCGATATTCCAAATAAATTCAAGGGGTAAAAATCCTGACATGAGAAGATATGAATAAGAAATGAGTTATTACATGTATTTGTCTGAAATACATGAAAATGATGATACATGACAATTGATATATGAAAACATGAGATGATGATTTTTGTACATGGAATTCATTTGATGAATATGTTCATCCTTGATTATAGGCTTGTATACTTTGAGTGTACTACTACTCGTGTGACATTGACATTTCGAGTAATGTGAGTAAAGTTCTGATAAGAAATAATCTGAACTTAAGATGAACTATTATGAAATTATACATGCAATATAAAGAGATGATTTATACATGTTAAATGAATACATGTTGTGGAAAGCATATGTGCCTGGAAACTTGATTGTTGTTGAGCCCAAACATGTTTTGATGCTATTATGGAATATATGACTAACAAGGGTAATGAGGATATGTGTAGTGCTTGAGGTCGAATTGAATGAATGTGCGTTACATAGTTACCTCAAAATAGAATGAATGGTAAGTTAAGTACCATGTTATACGAACTTACTAAGCATGTAATACTTACTTAGTTTTATTTCCCTATTTTATAGTAAATCGAAAGCTCTTTGGATTGAAAGCTTGGCGGAGATCACTCACACTATCCATCGGCCCATGTCGGAACAATATGGTAAATCAATTATGGTTATAATGGCATGTATAGGTTATATTGGCCATATTGGCATCTAAATGTAAATGATTTTGTAATCTAGCCATTTGAATGGCTAGTGATGATTATGTTTTGGTATATGTATATATATGTATTAAGTTTATTTTATGGAGATTGCATAAGTGTTTGTTATTGATTGATTGATTGAGAAAGGTTAAATGAGTATGCTTATTAAAAGGTAAGATTAAAAGCATGAATGCATGTAACAATATATATTGTTAGATGTTATAAATTACTTGAATTCGATGCTTGGATTGGTTAGTATTTGGATGAAAGTTTGGTGTAGGTCATTGGCAAAATTTTGGGTGAGAAATGAAGCTAGAAGTGGCTTTATTTTGTCAACAAGGGAAAACACACGAGCTTGTGTCTAGACCGTGTGTGACACACGGCCTGGTACATGGGCGTGTGGTTAGGCTGTGTGTCCCATGCATCTTAAATTTGAGAAAAATAGAATGCTCAGAATTTTGGCTGAGAAATGAAGCTAGAAGTGGCTTTATTTTGTCCACATGGGCAGACACATAGGCGTGTGTCTCAACCGTGTCTGACACACGGCCTGGTACATGGGCGTGTGGTTAGGCCGTGTGAAACCTACACCTAATTTTGAAGAATTTAATTAACCACACGGCCTAGCAGACGGGCGTGTGGCTGACATAGAATGCTCAGAATTGAGCACACGGGCAGAGACTCGGGCGTGTGTCTCAGACGTGTGTGCTACACAGCCTAGAACACGGCGTGTGTCCTGGCTGTGTGAAACATGCACCTAATTTTGAAAAATTTAATTAACCACACGGCCTAGCACATGGGCGTGTGGCTGGTCGTGTGGCATAAGTCTGAGAGCTATGTGATTTCAAACACGGCCTGTAGCACGGGTGTGTCCCTTGGACCACACGGGTGTGTGAGCCCTGCACCTATGAAAATTTTTGAAATTTTGCAAAATATTCTTAGAGTTTCCAATTAAGTCCGACTCGATTATAATGCTCATATTGGGCCTCGAGGGTCCATTTAAGGGACGTTATGGATAGTAATTGTTATGAATTATCTAAAAATGTTCTGAAAACTTTGGTAACGCTTTGTAGCCCTTTTTCGACGACGGATACGGGTTAGGGGTGTTACATTTAGTGGTATCAGAGCTACGATTTAGTCGGTTCTCGGACTGAACGTAGCATATGTGGAGTCTATAAATATATGCCATTATATAACCTGTGATAATGTGATATCTCCCAACTCTGATGAAAATTGTTTTACAAATAGACAGAGATGCTTTCCAAAGCTAATTCTGATACTGCTGAAAGTGATACTCACGTGCCTAAGTAAAAATGTTACTTATGATGAAATGGGACTTATAAAGGTATGAAATAAATATTTTTGAATGGACATGTTAATGATAAATGTTAAGTGATATGTGTGTATTTATGAAAGTTAAATTTTGAGGCTTACGATCTCCACCCCCTTACCAGTACAGTTTTATACGATGAAAATTCACAAGATTTATATTGATTAAGTTCATAAGTGTGAAAGAAGAGTTCAAAGGCTGAATGATCAATAATGTAGTCAGAATTGAGAATAGGTTAGTAAGTAAAGACAGTATTAAAAAAGATATCATATTTTTCTGAAGATCATTCTGAATATGTGATGTCACTGTTAAGGAAGAAGTTATTCATGAGTAATCGACTTATTCAGGTATGATATCTACAGAATAGAATAGCCAAAAATTTCTTCCAAATTGATTTTTTCAGTGAACTAAATAATATAAGAGTGTTGATGACTTTATTAGTCAGTGGAGTAGTGATGAAATTGCAAAGATGTTTGAAACAAGCTGTTATAATCGGGTGTATTAGAGCAATCTCTTCTGGGTATTCTATATGTTTTGTTATTCTCAGAGGCATATGAAATTGTTCATGTTCAGATGCAATATTTATCATATTGGAAGGCTGGCTAATTATATTAGATGGAGTTATTGTAAGTTTTGTTGATTCATGAGCGGTATTGCTCTATCATACTTGGGTCTTCAAATTTGTCATGATTGATATAAGATTTGATGATAAGGTTCATACAATATCATTTTCTACTTCTACTGATTGAAACCCTGAATTACGAATATGCAAATTTTATTGTCTTTATTACAGTTGTTTCTACTGCATATATGCGATATTACTTTACTGGATTTTTCTGAGATATCATCAATTTCTTTATTATACAAACATGGTTTATCGGTGAAAGATATTCATTGGCCGAGGGTAATTACTTTTATTACCATTATAAATATTGACTCGAACATGAAGTTTGGTGATAGAGATTACATATTATAGAAACTGTATTACTGCATTGGTTATTATTGGGGCCACTTTTGATTTTTCCTCTTCTAATTTGAGGACACTAACGATATTGAAGTGTTGCTTTATCTATATGGTTGAAATGTCGGTCATATTATAGTACTATGGTTTTAAATTTATCTGATGGTTGTGGCTTTGGAAAAACTCAAAGCTTCAATGCTAATAATTGAAATAGCTACATTGATGACCCAATTATTACAAAAAAGAGGTAAGATTTGAATGGACTGATAAATATCAGTAAAGTTTTGACCAGTTGTAAGCTCTGTTGATCAAAGTATTAATTTTGGTTCAGCCTGAATCGGGTAAGGAATTTGTTAAACAGTGATGTACTATTGAATGAGATTAGACTGTGTTTTGATACAGTAAGGCAAAGTAATAGCCTGTACTTTTAGACAGTTAAAAAAACCACATTGAAAGAATTACCCGATACATGATCTAGAATTGACAGCTATTGTTTTTGTATTGAAATCTGACAACATTACTTGTTTGGTGAAAAATGTCATATATTCACCGATTATAAAAGTTTGAGGTATCTGATGTTGCAAAAAGATTTGAATCTAAGATAACGTATATCGCTTGAATTGTTGAAAGATTATAATTTGATAATTGAATATCATTTAGAAAGAGCGAATGTGGTTACAGATATTCTGAGTAGAAAATTTATGTTTGCTTGGCAAGCCATGGATACCGGTTGTAATTGTCTGATAATAACTTAATTTTAGCTGAGTATAGAGCTAAACCGATGATTCTACAACAGATCAGTGAAACTCAAAAAAGTGATAATGAGTCGTAAGTTAAACGAATACAGTGTGAATTAATTTTTGATTCAGAATTTCGGAGTAGATTTGATAATTGTCTGTTATTCAGAGGCAGAGTTTGTGTACTGAAGAATTTGGAGCTTGTACGGAAAATTTTACATGAATGATCACAGTGTGTAACAGCCCGATTTTAGCCCTAATCGGAACGGTGGTTTCGGGACCACGAATCTGAGTCAAAAAAATTTTAAATATTAT
Source organism: Gossypium sturtianum (assembly GCA_025698515.1). NCBI lineage: Eukaryota > Viridiplantae > Streptophyta > Magnoliopsida > Malvales > Malvaceae > Gossypium > Gossypium sturtianum. The sequence continues at coordinate 113,812,013 of CM046955.1, forward strand.
TTTCTGAATTATTTATGTGTGAATTGCTATGTGTGAAATTTTCGTGATTTAATTTTATTGTTTGAATGTCGAATTATTAAAATGGGCTTAATCGCGTAAAGTGAAAACTTGATAGTTTAATGTGTTAGAACCAAATTGTGGATGTCTTTTTAATTGGAAGTCTTTAAGATGCAAAAAGTCCATTTTAATAGATAGTGGTCGGTCATGGACTATAATGACCTTATATTATAATGTTTTATTAAATTATAATAAAGGTTATAAAAGTAATTAAATATTAAGTTAATATATATGTTAATAAAACATAAAATAATAGCATTTTGTTCATCTTGTTTCTCTTGACCGAATACATGCAATAAAAGAAAGAAATAGACAAAGCTTAGGTTCGGCCACTCTTAAGCTTGAATCAAGGTATGTAACTAGCTCGGTTTTTGATAATTTTTACGTTTTTGAGATCGTTGCTTCGAATACTATCCGACCCATGCTAGAATTTCTAATTTTGATGCATGTTTGGAGTTCGGCCATTGATGAGAATTTGTGTTTGTGATGTTTGATGTTTATATATTAAAGATATGTTTTAGATTAATATGTTTTATATTGGAAATTTTGATAATTTTGAGTAATTAGGACTAAATTGTGAAATTTGTAAATTGAAAGGTTAAAATGTGAAATAAATGGATTGTATGGATTTGTATGGACATGAATAACATTCAGCCCTAAAGGAGTATGTACAAATTTTGTGTATTTTGTGTTTTGTGCAATAGGGACTAAATTGTAAAAATTGTAAATGTCAGGGATAAAATGCTAATTTGTATAATTATGTGTTTTTGGATTAAATTGAATGAAAATATATTTGAATGCACTTAATTTGAAATTATTTAGATCAATAACAAAAAGAATCGGGGTTGGATCGGGGAAAAGCAAAGTTGAACGAATAGCCGGGAAACTTAATCCGTCAATTTCCTAGGTAAGTTTTTTAAGCAATTGGGTTGAATTGAATTTTAATCTAAATTAATATGCATATGTAAATAGAAATAAGTTTGTTTAATCTCATAGTGCCGAATGTGACATTGAATGTATTATGTATTAGCCGAATGTAAGGTTAGTATACCTATATATAAGCTTTGATTATTTGAGTTGAATGAATATGTATATATGTGTACTAAGAGTTAGTTAGATGTGAAAATGAAAAGAGAGAGATGGTTGCATTCGAATTGGTGGATATATATATGTATATTGAGTGTTGCCGAATGTGATGGTATTTGGTAGGAGAAATGAGTTGTTTGAACATTTACATATATGTGTATATATGAATGAAAATGAAATCATATGTGTTTTTATGAATGAGGAAAGATGGGTTAATGAGCACTATGTGTGCGAGCTTAAATACTGAGCACTGTGCGTGCGAAATCGGTCGTCTGGCACTAAGTGTGCGGAAAATAAGTAATGGCACTAAGTGTGCGATACATTACAAGTAAATGGCACTATGTGTGCACTTTATCAAAGTAACGACACTAAGTGTATGATACGTTACATGATTTGCACTATGTGTGCGAGTTTACGGATCCTCCAAGGATATCAACTAATGAATGGTGATAAACGAGAGGAAATAAACAGGTAAGTGATGCATGATAGTTGAATAATTTAGTACTAATGAGGTAAGTTATTATTGTTTATGAAACTAAAGAAATGAAATGTGATTATTAATTTTTGAGTTTGTTTGAGATGGAATAATGATATATGAGTATTTGGTTTTGAGATTACTAAATATGTTAGTTATTGAACGGTGATATGAGGTATATTTACGGTTATGAGTTTGTTGATGATCATGTTAGATTGATTTAATTTGTATAATGATTAATTGTATATTTTACCATTGCTTATAACTTACTAAGCTATGTTAGCTTACTGTATGTGTTCATTTGACTATTTTATAGATTTTGAAGCCTAAGTTCGAGCTCGGGGATCATCGTCAAAGTCAATCACACTATCAACTATCTTTGGTACCTTTTATAAGTTGAAATTTTGGAACTATGGCATGTAAAGGCTATATTAATCTTTTGAGTTTATTATAACTAAGATGTATAACAAAGGCCATGCGAAAATGGCTATATTTTTATATATGGGCGTGATTTGGTTATACATGATAATGATAATATTTGTGTATGTTCGGCCTTGTTATAAGCTTAACTTGGAAACTCATTTTCGATATGTTATATATATGATATTTGGATGCATGGATATGGTTTTGAGTGAGACATATATTATATTATGGTTGTTGGATGAATTCATGCATATGTACATGTATGTACCGTATGTTAATTTATGAAATAACTATGTTATGCCTTATATACATAACTATTGGATGTGTTTTGTGAATGATTGAATAAGGGCACATACGTGTGAATTAGTAAGTATTGTTACATGATAGGGAGTAAATGACATCATGAGTTATGTTCTTGAGTGTGTATATTCGAACATAATATGTGTGAGTTCTTGTTTGGAAATGGATATTATATGATTTAGGTCATATATATATGAAATGTATGGTTTTGAGTATTTTGGTTATGTCATTTATAAGAAAATAAGTACTAACGTAGTTGAATGTACTTGGCAATAAATTTTGTAATTGATCTATGTTTAAGCTAGTTTGGTTTGGCTATGTTTTGGCATGAGTATATTTTTTGTCTGAAATGCTTAGTACATTGTTGGTAAAATGAATAAGAACCATATGCATATTCGGCCTTTGCTTCGAAAATGACCAAATGAATAGTGTTTTTAATAGGTGATGTAAGTATATACTTTCATGCGTATATTTGATTGATTATGGTTAAGTTGAGAACACATTTACTTAATCATTCCATGAAGTTATATTATCTTTAGCTAAATATTCGGTTATGATTAATTATATAGTACTTATTTTGCTATGGTCTTTGTTATGTCTAGTAATATCTTGTAACCCTAATCCGGCTACGGATATGGGTTAAGGGTGTTACATTTTAATTGGTATCAGAGCTACGATTTAGTCAGTTCTCAGACTAACGTAGCGCGTGTGAGTATAGCTATACATGCCATAATTTATAATGTGATAGTGTGATGACTTCTGACAATGAAATGTGTTTTCTTCTTTCGTATAGTAAATGGATCCTGATCCCGAGCGAGCTGTAACACCCTGAATTTGGGCCTAGAAGAATTGGGCTTTGGGCTTTGGACCTCAGAATTTTTTTTTAAGTGAGCGAGAAAATGAAAATTGGTATGTGGGATTTGAGGGTTAATGAATTTGGAGTGTCTAGGGGTGTTGGAGAAGTCCTGAGATTAAGCAAAGGTACAGGAAAAATTTTGGTTTTAACCCCAAGGGAATTGAGACTTCAGTCAGTAGGCCTCTTAAGTAGATTAAGAGAAAATATGACACAAATGTGCTTGTGGTCCAGTGGAAAGTGGCGTCACTTGGGAGCTATAAGGTGACGTGTGTGAAAGCTGAAGAGGTCTAAGGTTCTAGCAGGAGAAGTGTATTTTGGAGTGTTTTATTTTGCATAGGTGGACGACAAGAGTTGTGTTGATTTTGTACTCTTGCCGTGGAGAGTTTGAAGGAAGCAGGACTGATGGATGTGGAGGAGAATCCGGATAAGATTAAGGTATTATCAGAGAGAAAAGATAGGAGATGAGGAGGGTGAAGTGTTGGGGCCGAATAGGACTGTGGGGGGAAGGTAGTTCGGGTTTGGCTATAAAAGGGGGTGTCGAAATCCTTAGAAGGGGTTCTTAGAGTTTCCATCTTTCTTTTTTTCCCCCTCATCCTTATTTTCTTCCATTGCCGAATACCACCACCCTAGTTTGCCAAAATCCCTTTTTGCCGAAATCCCTATTTGCCAAAATCCCTATTTTCTGAAATCCCTGTTTGCCGAAATCCCCGTTTGCCAGAACCCCTGTTTATGCCGATTCTTTGTTGTTTGTTCTTCCACCTCAATCGATTATTATCTACTCTTAGTCACGTTTGGAAGCCGAATCTTGTTCAAGTAGATATCTAAGCCGCAGGATCAAAGGAGAATTTCGGTAAGTGCTTAGTTAATCTTTTTAGTGTGTTTTGTTAAAAGCCGAAGGGCTATCTAACCCAATCCTTGTCGTTAACCTGTATTAATAAGGGTAAGGCTCAACAATCGCAAGCGTGGTAAGTAAGGATTGCTAACAAGGTGGTAAGTGTTCTCGACTCAGTCATGGTTCAGTAAATGGCCGAATCTAATGTGGCTCATAGGGGTGACTTATGAACAATATGGGTCACTTGGTTTTGACGATATAGGTGTTTGGGTGCCGATCTAGAGGATAATCACCAATAGTAGCAAAGGAAGGGCTACTAGAACGTGGGTACACGGTAAGGGTATAGTGAGGTTTCAGTTTTAGTCAGTGTATGTTAAAACTTTGGTTAATCGCTAGTAATGTCAATTGTAGGTTCGTGGCTAAGGAGTTCGCAGCACACAAGGTTACCAGGTGTGTACAAACACTACACACACGATATGAGCAGTACCGAAAAGCCAAAAAGCTGAAAGTGGCTAAATGGGCCCGGTGGGCCCTGAGGCTAAGTTTGATAAAATGGTTTGGTTGATTATACGAATTAAGTTAGCCATGCTTGATACATGATCTGGATATGATTTGGGCCAAATAGGCCATATGATGAGATTTGGGCCTAACGGGCCGTAAGGACATGAGATGGGCTTGTAGGGGCGTAGACAAGTATGTTAGGGTTAATGGACTTTAGGCCTAGCTTGAACAACTTTGTAATTTCATAAGACTTAAGCTAATTAAACATGTCTGTGGACAAGTCAATTATTTAGAGTGTGGTAACTGACATATGCATGTCTAGGATTAGATCTAGTGAGAGCTTGGTACTTAAGCGGTCCGAGTGACCCACCACCTCTTTTTTGAGATCATACCTGGTGCATAGTGTTTGTTCACTTTAACCGCGAGGACTTGTTTATGGGCCAAAGATTATAACTAAAACCCGAGAGGGACCAAATACCCTTATATTTGTAAAATTACTAAAATACCCTTATATTTGTAAAATTACTAAAATACCCCTAGATTTGTAAATTACCAAAATACCCTATTTTGCAAAAGTACTAAAATACCCCTATTTTGTAAAAGTACCAAAATACCCCTGTCTTGCAAAATTACCAAGATACCCCTATTTTGCCAAATTACCAAAATACCCCTGTAGGGTAGAATTACAAAAATACCCCTGGGTAGTGAAATGACAAAAATACACCTATGTGACGGATATGAGTTTATGGATGTTACTTGTGTGTTTGATGCATTCATATGATATTCTGCTTAAGATGCATATGGGTGGTAATTATGGCACGGAGGAAGATTTGAGGATCGCATGGCCGTATGGTATGGATCCACCGGAGGCTTTAAGCCCATTATATGATTAGCAGCTTTGCTGCAACATTCGGTAGTACCGCAACCGGGCTACCCATGGTGTGTAGCGGAAGGGTGGGTCGAGCTAGAATTCCCCACAGGAGCCAGAAGTTTGGAAGGGAAATGGTGTATGTAGTGGATGGATTTTTGGGATGGGTTTTGCATTATCTTGTTGTATATGATGCGATATGATGTGATATGAGGTCATGGTGGGCTAAGGCCCAAGACCACCGATTTGTTAGGGCTTAGGCCCAATGTGAATATTTGTATGAGAATTGATTGCCAAGGGTTGTACACACTGAGTTTCGAAACTCAAACCCTTTTATTTAATGTTTCAGGTGATCCTGAATAGACGGCTCGACGCGGGAGAGGACTCGGAGATGGCCACACTACAAGCTGTTCAAATGTTTTAATTTATTCAAATGATTCTGTTTTAAATACTTTGTTTTTTTTCATTGGATTGTAATAAGGCCATGTAACTCCTATTTGACTTTGAATTTTGGGTTTATTATTATTATTGTTTCAGCTACCCACTTAAGAAATTTCATAAAATTATTAAAGTGTTAATATGGTTTTCGAAATAATCTTTTGTTTTGGGCTTTTGGGCCTTAAATTGTTAAATGGTAAAATCGTTTTGAAATGTGCCTTGGTGTGTGTAGTGGATGGATTTTTGGGGTGGGTTTTGCATTATCTTGTTGTATATGATGCGATATAATGTGATATGAGGTGATGGTGGGCTAAGGCCCAAGACCACTGATTTGTTAGGGCTTAGGCCCAATGTGAATATTTGTATGAGAATTGATTGCCAAGGGTTGTACACACTGAGTTTCGAAACTCACAGCCTTTTATTTAATGTTTCAAGTGATCCTGAATAGATGGCTCAACGCGGGAGAGGACTCGGAGATGGCCACACTACAAGCTATTCAAATGTTTTAATTTATTCAAATGATTCTATTTTAAATACATGGTTTTTTTCATTGGATTGTAATAAGGCCATGTAACTCTTATTTGACTTTGAATTTTGGGTTTATTGTTATTATTGTTTCAACTAACCACTTAGGAAATTTCATAAAATTATTAAAGTGTTAATATGGTTTTCGAAATAATCTTTTGTTTTGGGCTTTTGGGCCTTAAATTGTTAAATGGTAAAATTGTTTTGAAATGTACCTTTGATGTGACATTCTAGACTCGGGCCTAACTTTTAGGCCGGGTTTGGGGTGTTACATTTTGTGGTATCAGAGCTCGGTTGCAAAGCTCGGGCTGTGAAATGGGCCTTATGCTTTGGGTTTTTAAAATAAGTAGATTAAGAAGTTTTTGCAGGATTCTTGAAGTGTGGTTCACCGAGCCCTCGACGTCGAGCCAAGTAAGTTATCTGTACTACATTTGTTTAAATTACTGAACTGTATAGATAATGGGCTACTTAAGAATAGGCTTTTAGAGACTAAAGCCCGTAGGAAACTTAAGCCTGTAGTGGATTCTAGACTGCGTAATAGCTTTAATTTTTTTTACTCGCATAAGACATGTGCCCTAAACAAGTGGAACTATGTACTAACTTCATAAAATTCCTAATTCGGATAATACGAGAATCAACGATGAGCACTAGAAGAGGAGGAAGAGGCCACAACCGAGGCCGTGGAAGTGTTAGGGCTTTGTAAACATTTGAATCAGAATTTGGTACTTATTCTGCGTATGTTTGAGAATGTTTACGATAGGTGGATGTTTTGGGTATGTATTAAAATTATTAGGGTCAGAGTGCGCAGCAGTAGCATGGTGGGGTAGTTGATACACGACCACCCTGTTAGTTGGAAATTTCGAGGACGAAATTTCTTTAATGGGGGAAGAATTGTAACGCCCTGAATTTGGGCCTAGAAGAATTTGGCTTTGGGCTTTGGATCTCAGAATTTTTTTTAAGTGAGCTAGAAAATGAAAGTTGGTATGTGGGCTCTGAGGGTTAATGAAGTTGGAGTGTCTAGGGGTGTTGGAGAAGTCCTGAGATCAAGTAAAGTGTACAGGAAAATTTTGGTTTTAGCCCCAAGGAGGCTGTGACTTCATCAAGAGGCCTTTTAAGTAGATTAAGAGAAAATATGACACAAATGGGCTTGTGGTCCAGTGGAAAGTGGCGTCACTTGGGAGCTATAAGGTGACGTGTGTGAAAGCTGAAGAGGTCCAAGGTTCGAGCAGGAGGAGTGTATTTTGGAGTGTTTTATTTTGCATAGGTGGACGACAAGAGTTGTGTTGATTTTGTACTCTTGCCGTGGAGAGTTTGAAGGAAGCAGGACTGATGGATGTGGAGGAGATTCCGGATAAGATTAAGGTATTATCAGAGAGAAAAGATAGGAGATGAGGAGGGTGAAGTGTTGGGCCGAATAGGACTGTGGGGGGAAGGTAGTTCGGCTTTGGCTATAAAAGGGGGGTGCAGAAATCCTTAGAAGGGGTTCTTAGAGTTTCCATCTTTCTTTTTTTCCCCCCTCATCCTTATTTTCTTCCATTGCCGAATACCACCACCCCAATTTGCCAAAATCCCTTTTTGCCAAAATCCCTGTTTGCTAAAATCCATGTTTGCTGAAATCCTTATTTTCCGAAATCCCTGTTTGTCGAAATCTCTGTTTGCCAGAACCCCTGTTTATGCCAATTCTTTGTTGTTTGTTCTTCCACCTCAATCGATTATTATCTACTCTTAGTCACGTTTAGAAGCCGAATCTTGTTCAAGTAGATATCTAAGCCACAGGATCAAAGGAGAATTTCGGTAAGTGCTTAGTTAAACTTTTTAGTGTGTTTTGTTAAAAGCCGAAGGGCTATCTAACCCAATCCTTGTCGTTAACCTGTATTAATAAGGGTAAGGCTCAACAATCGCAAGCGTGGTAAGTAAGGATTGCTAACAAGGTGGTAAGTATTCTCGACTCAGTCATGGTTTAGTAAATTGCCGAATCTAATGTGGCTCATACTTATGAACAATATGGGTCACTTGGTTTTGATGATATAGGTGTTTGGGTGTATATCTAGAGGATAATCACCAATAGTAGCAAAGGAAGGGCAACTAGAACATGGGGTACACGGTAAGGGTATGGTGAGGTTTCGATTTTAGTCAATGTATGTTAGAACTTTGGTTAGTCACTAGTAATGTCAATTGTAGGTTCGTGACTAAGGAGTTCACAGCATACAAGGTTACCAGGTGTGTACAAACACTACACACACGATATCGGCAGTGCCGAAAAGCCGAAAAGCCGAAAGTGCCTAAATGGGCCCGGTGGGCCCTGAGGCTAAGTTTGATAAAATAGTTTGGTTGATTATACGAATTAAGTTAGCCATGCTTGATACATGATCTGGATATGATTTGGGCCTAATAGGCCATATGATGAGATTTGGGCCTAACGGGCCGTAAGGACATGAGATGGGCTTATGGGGGCATAGACAAGTATGTTAGGGTTAATGGACTTTAGGCCTAGCTTGAACAACTTTGTAATTTCATAAGACTTAAGCTAATTAAACATGTCTGTGGACAAGTCGATTAGTTAGAGTGTGGTAACCGACATATGCATGTCTAGGATTAGATCTAGTGAGAGCTTGGTACTTAAGCGGTCCGAGTGACCCACCTCCTCTTTTCTGAGATCTTACCTGGTGCATAGTATTTGTTCACTTTAACCGCGAGGACTTGTTTATGGGCCAAAGTTTATAACTAAAACCCGAGAGGGACCAAATACCCTTATATTTGTAAAATTACTAAAATACCCCTATTTTGCAAATGTACTAAAATACCCCTATTTTGTAAAAGTACCAAAATACCCCTGTCTTGCAAAATTACCAAGATACCCCTATTTTGCCAAATTACCAAAATACCCCTGTAGGGTAGAATTACGAAAATACCCCTGGGTAGTGAAATGACAAAAATACCCTTATGTCACAGATATGAGTTTATGGATGTTACTTGTGTGTTTGATGCATTCATATGATATTCTGCTTAGTATGCATATGGGTGGCAATTATGGTACAGAGGAAGATTTGAGGATCGCATGGTCGTATGGTATGGATCGACCGGAGGCTTTAAACCCATTATATGATTAGCAGCTTTGCTGCAACGTTCGGTAGTACCGCAACTGGGCTACCCATGGTGTGTAGTGGAGGGGTGGGTCGAGCTAGAATTCCCCACAGGAGTCATAAGGTTGGAAGGGAAATGGTGTGTGTAGTGGATGGATTTTTGGGGTGGGTTTTGCATTATCTTGTTGTATATGATGCGATATGATGTGATATGAGGTCATGGTGGGCTAAGGCCCAAGACCACCGATTTGTTTGGGCTTAGGCCCAATGTGAATATTTGTATGAGAATTGATTGCCAAGGGTTGTACACACTGAGTTTCGAAACTCACAGCCTTTTATTTAATGTTTCAGTGATCTGAATAGACGGACTCTCGCGGGAGAGGACTCGGAGATGGCCACACTACAAGTCGTTCAAATGTTTTAATTTATTCAAATGATTCTGTTTTAAATACTTTGTTTTTTTTATTGGATTGTAATAAGGCCATGTAACTCTTATTTGACTTTAAATTTTGGGTTTATTATTATTATTGTTTCAACTACCCACTTAAGAAATTTCATAAAATTATTAAAGTGTTAATATGGTTTTCGAAATAATCTTTTGTTTTGGGCTTTTGGGCCTTAAATTGTTAAATGGTAAAATCGTTTTAAAATGTGCCTTTGATGTGACATTCCGAACTCGGGCCTAACTTCTAGGCTGGGTTTGGGGTGTTACACGAGCTATAGCTGATGATGTCAAGAGTGTGGCGTCTGCTCCCGCGTAAGGGACCGCGCCGGATGAATCTTGACCAGCTGCGAGTAATCCTAATGAGGGGGCTAAACAAGCCTTCTTTAGCATAATGAATGATTGGTTCAACCAATACATCCGGACCAATTCGGCTGTTCAATAATCCCCGAATCCGAGTACTCCACTTGTAGCACCGGTGGTACCCCCGACCATTAATCCTGAGAAAATAAATAAGCCTCCGGTTGACAGAATCAGAAAACACGGGGCTCAAGAGTTTAGAGCTGAAGATGATGATGATGCTGAACGAGCTAAATTTTGGCTCGATAATACAATTCGTGTTTTCGATGAACTATCTTGCACACCTGATGAGTGCCTGAAATGTGCTATATCTTTATTACGGGATTCTGCCTACTATTGGTGGAATACTCTCATATCGGTTGTTCCAAAAGAACGAGTTATTGGGACTTCTTTCAGACAGAGTTTCGCAAGAAATACATCAGCCAGCGATTCATAGATTTGAAACGCAAGGAATTTCTCAAGCTTAAATAGGGTCGTATGACCGTATCTGAGTATGAGCGCAAGTTTGTAAGACTTAGCCAATACGCCTGTGAGTGTGTTTCATCTGAGGGTGGTATTTGTATAAGATTTGAAGAAGGGTTAAACGAAGATATAAAACTACTGGTTGGCATACTTGAAATAAATGAGTTCGTCGTACTTGTTGAGCGAGCTTGTAAGGCCGAAGAGCTGGGGAAAGAAAAACGAAAAGCTGAGTTTGAAGCTAGAGATTTTTGTAAGAGATCGGCGGGTAAATTTCCTCAAACGTCATCAAAAAAGTTGAAAAATGACAGTAGCAGATCCAAAGCTAATACAGGGATCTCTATACGAGAATGACCACCAGTGAGTTCACGAGCTACCTCGATTGCTAGTGTCGGCAATACTCGACTGAATAAGTCCGAGTGTCAACAGTGTGGTAGGCGGCATTTTGGTGAATGTTGGAGCAAGTCCAACAACCGAGCTTGCTACAAGTGTGGTTCGCAGGATCACTTCATTCGGGATTGCCCGGAGATAGCTGAAAAAGACAATACTCAGAGTGCAAGACCGAGCATTACTGTAGCTAGAGGTAGACCACCTCGCAATGTGGGAAGTAGGAGCGGCACTCAGAGAGGGACTTCGGATACATATATTCGATCAGAGGCTCGTGTGCCAACTAGAGCCTACGCCATTCGTGCCAGAGAGGAAGCTTCATCTCCAGATGTTATCACAGGTATATTTACTCTCCTTAATACTAGTGAAATTGCTCTGATTGATCCCGGTTCAACCCATTCCTACGTGTGTGAAACATTAGTATCCAGCAAGACTCTACCTGTTGTGTCTACTGAGTTTGTGATTCGGGTTTCGAACCCCTTGGGCCGATGTGTGCTAGTTGATAGAGTGTACAAGAATTGCCCTTTAATGATTCGAGATTCATGTTTTCTGGCTAATTTGATGTTGCTACCATTTGATGAGTTCGATACTATCCTCGGTATGGATTGGCTCACCATGCACGATGCGGTAGTGAATTACAGACGAAAGAGTATTGATCTACGGTGTCAGAATAATGAGATAATTCGAATTGAATCTGCGGATTTGAATGGGTTACCAGCAGTGATATCTTCGATGTTGGCTCGACAGTATTTGAGAAAGGGTTGCGAAGCTTACTTTGCTTATGTGATTGATAGTAAAGTGACTGAAAAGAAGATAGAATCCGTACCAGTTGTCTGTGAATATCCAGATGTGTTCCTGGAGGAATTGCCGGGATTGCCACCTGTTCGGGAGGTAGAGTTTGGTATTGAATTAGTACCAGGAATGACCCCGATCTCGATAGCTCCATATAGAATGGCACCAACCGAATTAAAAGAGTTGAAAGCTCAATTGCAAGAATTGACAGATAGAGGTTTTGCTCGACCGAGTTTCTCTCCCTGGGGTGCGCCAGTTTTATTTGTGAAAAAGAAGGACGGAACTTTTAGAATGTGTATCGACTACCGACAACTCAATAAAGTGACTATAAAGAATAAATATACGTTGCCACGTATAGATGATTTATTTGATCAGCTAAAGGGGGCTTCAGTATTTTTGAAAATCGATCTGAGATCAGGTTATTATCAACTGCAAGTTAGAGACTCAGATGTACCTAAGATCGCTTTTCGGACGAGATACGACCATTACGAGTTTTTGGTGATGCTGTTTGGACTCACTAATGCCCCTGCTGTTTTCATGGATTTGATGAATCGAGTATTCAAACCATATCTGGATCGGTTTGTGGTTGTATTCATAGATGATATTTTGATCTATTCGCGTGACGAAACCGAGCATGCCGAACACTTGAGACTTGTGTCACAGATTTTGCGGGATAAATAGTTGTACGCGAAATTCAGCAAATGTGAGTTTTGGTTGAATGAAGTCAGTTTCCTGGGGCATGTTGTTTTAGCATTAGGCATTTGGGTTGACCCGAGTAAAATCTCGGTTATACTTGATTGGAAACCCCCGCGAAATGTTCCTGAAGTTTGGAGTTTTCTTGGACTTGCCGGGTACTATAGATGCTTTGTGAAAGGGTTTTCTATGATTGCAGCTCCTATGACAAAGCTGTTACAGAAAGACGTTAAGTTCGAGTGGTCAGAGAGGTGTCAGAAGAGTTTTGATCAGCTAAAAACCTTGTTAATGGAAGCTCCAGTGCTTGTTCAGCCAGAATCGGGTAAGGAGTTCGTTATCTTCAGCGATGCATCCTTAAATGGTTTTGGTTGTGTTTTGATGCAGGAGGGTAAAGTTGTAGCCTACGCCTCGAGACAGTTGAAGCTGCACGAAAAGAACTATCCGACACACGATCTCGAGTTGGCTGCCATAGTTTTTGCATTGAAAATATGGCGTCACTATCTATTCAGTGAAAAATGTCATGTCTATTCTGATCTCAAGGGTCTAAAATATTTAATGACTCAAAAGGATTTGAATTTGAGACAGCGACGATGGTTGGAACTGTTAAAAGATTACGAGCTCGTGATTGATTATCACCCGGGGAAAGCTAATGTGGTTGCCGATGCACTAAGCCGAAAATCACTCTTTGCTCTACGTGCAATGAATGAGGATATAGATATGACTGATGATGGTCCGATTATTGCAGAGATGAAAGCGAGACCGTTATTCATTCAATAGATTTGCAAAGCTCAAAAGGTTGATAGTGATTTATTAGCAAAAAGGAATCATTGTGGTTCGAATACTGATTCAGAATTTCAGATTGATGCTGAGGGATGCCTACGGTTCAGAAACCGAATATGTCTGCCAAAGGATCCTGAGTTGATTCAAATGATTTGTAATGAAGCTCATAATAGTAGATTGTCTATTCACCCGGGTAGTACAAATATGTATAATGATTTGAGACAACATTACTGGTGGCACGGTATGAAACGAGATATTTGAGACTATGTGTCGAAGTGTTTAATATGTCAACAAGTAAAAGCAGAGCATCAGGTGCCATCTGGGTTACTTCAGCCGATTATGATACCCGAGTGGAAATGGGATCGAGTCACGATGGATTTCGTATCTGGGTTGCCGTTGACACTGAGCAAGAAAGACTCAATCTGGGTTATTATTGATAGATTGATGAAATCGGCCCATTTTATTCTGGTACGTACGAATTTCTCACTTGATAAGTTAGTTGAATTATACATTTATCATATTATACGGTTGCACGGAGTACCTATTTCTATTGTTTCGGATAGAGATCCGAGGTTTACATCGCGGTTTTGGAAGAAACTGCAAGATGCCCTAGGTACAAAATTGCATTTCAGTACCGCATTTCCGCCTCAGACGGATGGTCAATCCTAACGTGTTATTCAAACACTCGAGGATATGTTGAGATGTTGTGTTCTTGAGTTCGAGGGTACGTGGGAACGATACTTGCCTTTGATTGAATTTGCGTACAATAATAGCTTTCAATCGAGTATCAGAATGGCACCTTACGAAGCTTTATACGGTCGTAAATGTCGTACACCTTTATACTAGACTGAGCTAAGTGAAAGCAAGATACACGGGGTTGATTTAGTCAAAGAGACCGAACAGAAAGTAAAAGTGATTCGAGAAAGTTTGAAAGCAACGTCAGATCGTCAGAAGTCATATGTGGACTTGAAACGTAAAGATATAGAGTTTCAGGTGGGTGACCGAGTATTTTTGAAAGTTTCGCCTTGGAAGAAAATACTTAGATTTGGTCGCAAAGGAAAGCTGAGCCCGAGATTTATTGGGCCGTACGAGATTATTGAACGTATCGGACCGGTTGCGTACAGGTTGATGTTGCCACCTGAGTTAGAAAAGATCCACAATCTTTTCCATGTTTCGATGCTTCGACGATATAGATCCGATCCTTCTCATGTGATTATTCCATCAGAAATTGAGATCCAGTCTGATTTGACTTATGAGGAAGAACAGATTAGTATTTTGGCTCGCGAAATGAAAGAGTTGCGCAATAAGAAAATCTCGTTGGTGAAAGTACTATGGCATAAGCACGAGACCGAAGAAGCAACATGGGAGCTTGAGGATTCAATGAAAGAATGCTACCCACATTTATTCATTGGTAAGATTTTCGGGGACGAAAATCCCTTAAGGGGGGAGAGTTGTAATAGCTCGATTTTAGCCCTAATCGAAACGGTGGTTTTGAGACCACGAATCTGAGTCAGAAAAATTTTTAAATATTATTTTCTGAGTTATTTATGTGTGAATTGCTATGTGTGAAATTTTCGTGATTTAATTTTATTGTTTGAATGTCAAATTATTAAAATGGGCTTAATCGCGTAAAGTGAAAACTTGATATTTTAATGTGTTAGGACAAAATTGTGGATGTCTTTTTAATTGGAAGCCTTTAAGATGCAAAAAGTCCATTTTAATAGATAGTGGCTGGTCATGGACTATAATGACCTTATATTATAATGTTTTATTAAATTATAATAAAGGTTATAAAAGTAATTAAATATTAAGTTAATATATATGTTAATAAAACATAAAATAATAGCATTTTGTTCATCTTGTTTCTCTTGACCGAATACATGCAATAAAAGAAAGAAATAGACAAAGCTTAGGTTCGGCCACTCTTAAGCTTGAATCAAGGAATGTAACTAGGTCGGTTTTTGATAATTTTTACGTTTTTGAGATCGTTGCTTCGAATACTATCCGACCCATGCTAGAATTTCTAATTTTGATGCATGTTTGGAGTTCGGCCATTGATGAGAATTTGTGTTTGTGATGTTTGATGATTATATATTAAAGATATGTTTTATATTGGAAATTTTGATGATTTTGAGTAATTAGGACTAAATTGTGAAATTTGTAAATTGAAAGGTTAAAATTTGAAATAAATGGATTGTATGGATTTGTATGGACATGACTAACATTCGGCCCTAAAGAAGTATGTTCAAATTTTGTGTATTTTGTGTTTTGTGCAATAGGGACTAAATTATAAAAATTGTAAATGTCAGGGGTAAAATGGTAATTTGCATATTTATATGTTTTTGGATTAAATTGAATGAAAATATATTTGAATGAGCTTAATTTGAAATTATTTAGATCAAGAACAAAAAAGAATCGGGATTCGATCGGGGAAAAGCAAAGTTGAACGAATAGTCGGGAAACTTAATCCGTCAATTTCCTAGGTAAGTTTTTAAGAAATTGGGTTGAATTGAATTTTAATCTAAATTATTATGCATATGTAAATAGAAATAAGTTTGTTTAATCTCATAGTGCCGAATGTGACATTGAATGTATTATGTATTAGCCGAATGTAAGGTTAGTATACCTATATATAAGCTTTGATTATTTGAGTTGAATGAATATGTATATATATGTACTAAGAGTTAGTTAGATGTGAAAATGAAAAGAGAGAGATGGTTGTATTCGAATTGGTGGATATATATATATATGTATATTGAGTGTTGCCAAATGTGATGGTATTTGGTAGGAGAAATAAGTTGTTTGAACATGTACATATATGTGTATATATGAATAAAAATGAAATCATATGTGTGTTTATGAATGAGGAAAGATGGGTTAATGAGCACTATGTTTGCGAGCTTAAATATTGAGCACTGTGTGTGCGAAATCGGTCGTCTGGCACTAAGTGTGCGGAAAATAAGTAATGGCACTATGTGTGCACTTTATCAAAGTAACGGCACTAAGTGTGTGATACGTTACATGATTTGCACTATGTGTGCGAGTTTACGGATCCTCCAAGGATATCAACTAATGAATGGTGATAAACGAGAGGAAATAAACAGGTAAGTGATGCATGATAGTTGAATAATTTAGTACTAATGAGGTAAGTTATTCTTGTTTATGAAACTAAAGAAATGAAATGTGATTATTAATTTTTGAGTTTGTTTGAGATGGAATAATGATATATGAGTATTTGGTTTTGAGATTACTAAATATGTTAGTTATTGAATGGTGATATGAGGTATATTTACGGTTATGAGTTTGTTGATGATCATGTTAGATTGATTTAATTTGTATAATGATTAATTGTATATTTTACCATTGCTTATAACTTACTAATCTATGTTAGCTTACTGTATGTGTTCATTTGACTATTTTATAGATTTTGAATTTTACGTTCGAGCTCGAGGATCATCGTCAAAGTCAATCACACTATCAGCTATCTTTGGTACCTTTTATAAGTTGAAATTTTGGAACTATGGCATGTATAGGCTATATTAATCTTTTGAGTTTATTATAACTAAGATGTATAACAAAGGCCATGCGAAAATGGCTATATTTTTATATATGGGCGTGATTTGGTTATACATGATAATGATAATATTTGTGTATGTTCGGCCTTGTTATAAGCTTAACTTGGAAACTCATTTTCGATATGTTATATATATGATATTTGAATGCATGGATATGGTTTTGAGTGAGACATATATTATATTATGGTTGTTGGATGAATTCATGCATATGTACATGTATGTACCGTATGTTAATTTATGAAATAACTATGTTATGCCTTATATACATAACTATTGGATGTGTTTTGTGAATGATTGAATAAGGGCACATACGTGTGAATTAGTAAGTATGGTTACATGATAGGGAGTAAAGGACATCATGAGTTATGTTCTTAAGTGTGTATATTTGAACATAATATGTGTGAGTTCTTGTTTGGAAATGGATATTATATGATTTAGGTCATATATATATGAAATGTATGGTTTTGAGTATTTTAGTTATGTCATTTATAAGAAAAATGAGTACTAACGTAGTTGAATATACTCGGCAATAAATTTTGTAATTGATCTATATTTAAACTAGTTTGGTTTGGCTAAGTTTTGGCATGAGTATATTTTTCGTCTAAAATGCTTAGTACATTGTTGGTAAAATGAATAAGAACCATATGCATATTCGGCCTTTGCTTCGAAAATGACCAAATGAATATTGTTTTTAATAGGTGATGTAAGTATATACTTTCATGCGTATATTTGATTGATTATGGTTAAGTTGAGAACACATTTACTTAATCGTTCCATGAAGTTATATTATCTTTAGCTAAATATTCGGTTATGATTAATTATATAGTACTTATTTTGCTATGGTCTTTGTTATGTCTAGTAATATCCTGTAACCCTAATCCGGCGACGGATGTGGGTTAAGGGTGTTACACAGTGGTACCATGTATGTTTATCTGAGGAATGATAAGATGCATAACGATTTGAAAAAAGATGTATTGGTAGCCCAGAATGAAATGTGGTATTTCTGAATTTGTATTTAAATGTTGGATGTATCAGCAAGATAAAGATGATACTTTCAGAATGGTTATAGCGAGCAAAGATACCAAAATGGAAATGGGACAAATTTACTACGAATTTTATATCGGGATTATCCTTGTCTATAAAAAAAGAAAGTTACTATTTGAGTAATTGTCGGTTGTTTGACGAAGCCTGTATATTTTTGTAACACCCCTAACCCGTATCCGTCGCCGGATTAGGGTTACAGGTGCTACCGGACATATCGAAGACTTTTACAGATAATTTATAATACAATTCATCATATCACATCATAGTGTCCCTTGATTAGGTCCTCAAGACCTCAAACATGTTTTAGAGTAGGGTCGGGACTATGCCGAACTCTTACGGAAATTCTCAGAAATTTAAAACTTTTCTAAGTTTCAAGGGTTACACGCCCGTGTGGACAGGCTGTGTGCCTCCCACGGCTGCTAGACACGCCCATGTGTCTCCCCCGTAGTCGAACCTGAATTAACTCCACGACCACCAAGCTTGCCCGTGTACCTTGGCCGTGGTCGATCCTGACTAAACAACATGGCTATTAGACACGCCCGTGTGCCATGGCCGTGCACTCTTAGCTAAATACTGACTTATACCCACGATCATCAAGAACGCCCGTGTGCCACAACCGTGTGGCAAAACAGGCCATTTGCAAGGCCAAAATGCCACACTCATTAGGGTCATACCTACAAGCAAATTACCAATACATCTCATGCACATTTGACAACCAAGAACATATCAAAATAATCATACAATATCTACATTCCAATCCAATTCCAGTCATGCCAATTTACAAGACTAAAATTCATGTATAAACAAGCATAATTCATCCACACACTTACCATAAACTTAACCATTTCATATTCTATCAAACCATACAAAATCATGCACCATTTATCATATTCATTAATGCATATTACCAACACTTAACTAGCCAAATCACATGGCTAAGTTCACATCTCATTCTTAACCAAATATCTAGCCTATACATGCCATATCTAGCTATATACATTTCCAAAAGATACCAAAATGAGTTTGCGAAGTGTGATGACGATCCTCGACGGTCCCCGAGCCTTCAGTAGCTTTGACGATCTATAAAATAGAGAAAACACACACAAAGTAAGCTTTCAAAACTTAGTAAGCCATATACAAATAAACTTAGCATATAAGCATTCAAAACATATAATCAATCTAAGTTCTCTAATGGCTCAGTTGCACAATCATAATTCTTCTTAGTACATACACTGAGGCCATACATCTTTCAACCTTGCATATCACTATATACTTTATTAGCTCATAGCTTTTCTATTCGTATTACACACTTACATTCTCATATTCAAATGCATAATTCGTCTAGGTAAGTGTAAGAAAATACTTACCTTCTTATACACACAAAGTGTACTTATTAATCATACCTGAAACATATGTACAATTCACATAATCATTCATTTCTTGAACTTGACCATTGAACCGTTCGGAATCTAATAAAATACGAAGAGTGCCTGGAATAGTTATACAATGCCAACGTCCCAGACGTGGTCTTAAATGTAATTAGATGTTGATGCCTTCGTCCCCAAACAGTGGTCTTACACGTGTAATACGATGCCACCGCATCACGGACATGGTCTTACACGTAAGCAGATATCGATGCCCTTTGTCCCGCAGACGGTCTTACTCAAATTAATACGATGCCAATGTCCCGGACATGGTCTTACACCTAAACAGATATCGATGCCACTATCCCAGACAGGGTCTTACTCGAATTAATACGATGCCAATGTCACGGACATGGTCTTACACGTAAACAGATATCGATGCCACTATTCCAGACAGGGTCTTACTCGAAATAATACGATGCCAATGTCTCAGACATGGTCTTATACGTAAACAGATATCGGTGCCACTGTCCAAGAAAGGGTCTTACTCGAATTAATACGATGCCAATGTCCCGGACATGGTCTTACACGTAAACAAATATCGATGCCACTATCCCAGACAGGGTCTTACTCGAATTAATACGATGCCAATGTCTCAGACATGGTCTTACACGAAATATCATACCAACGCCGACGTCCCAGACGTGGTCTTACATGATATTTAAGAACAGACACCTATGTCATGACATAGTTAATCCTATCTATTCCTAGATTCAAACGGGACTTCTCGGATGTTAACACTAGGTCGATCTTATCTCAGAGTTCATATATTCAACATCTCATATGCATTTATCATCATATGAACATTCATAGTTTACAGCAACGCATTTATTTGTATATCGACTTACCTCGAGTTCGGTTTAACGGAAATAGAAATGGCTACTCAGTTACTTTCGCTTTCCCGCAATCTAAGTCCATTTTCTTCGGTTCTTGATCTATACATATTCAAATGTAATCCATTTATTCACTAATTCATTTATTTCAATCAAAGAACACATATTTAGGGCAATTTATACTCTAGTCCTCATATTTTCACATTTGGACATTTTGGTCCCTATTTCACAAAATCATCAAATACACAAAATCATCATATACCCATGCTTAGCTGAATACTCATGTATCACTTACAAGTCCATACATTTCAGCTATTTCACAAATTAGTCCCTCAAAATACTATTTTCACAATTTAGCCCTAATTACCTAAATTCATCAAAAATTCAAGAACAAAACATGTTCATTAAACACATATCTTTCATTTAACACCAATAATCATCACAAAGCTGACCATTTCATCAATGGCAGAACTCATAAACATCATCAATTCATAAAATTGAAACATGGGTTTGATAGTAGATTAAGCAACGATTACAGAAACGTAGAAATTATCAAAAACCGATTAAAATCATACCTTGAATTGAACTTAGAAATGGCCGAATACCCTAGCCTTCTTATTCTCTTTTTCTTTTCTTTGTTTCGGTTCTAATAGAAAGATGAATACCAATATAATGGCTTTCTAATATTTGTATATTATATCATATATATTATTATAACAATTTCTATTTTATTACCCTTAAATAAAATAATTCATAAACTTTAAAATCAAGGTCCACCACTGTCCACTAATCTTACAATTGGCTAAATTGCCACATAAATCCTCCTATTTAAGGAGACACAACAATTAGGCTACTCAATCAATTAGAAGGCTACTTTTACCTTTTACACGATTTAGTCCTTTTATCAAATTAAACACACAGACAAACAAATTAACTTACGAAATGTTACCACATGCTTAATCACATATCAAAAGCACAGAAAATAATATTAAAATAGTTTACAGACTCGGATTTGTGGTCCCGAAACCACTGTTCTGACTAGAGTATAAACTGGACTGTTACAATTCTTCCCCCCTTAGGGATTTTCGTCCCCGAAAGTCTTACCATTAAACAGATTCGGATATTACTGTCTCAATAAATATTCAGGCTCCCACATAGCCTCTTCTACTCCGTGTCGATGCCATAACACTTTAATTAATGGAATTATTTTATTTCGCAATTCTTTCACTTCACGAGCTAAGATACAGATCGGTTCTTCCTCATATGACATATCAGATCGGATTTCAATTTCAGACGGAACAATTACATGTGACGGATCGGATCGGTATCTACGGAGATACTTTCAAAACACTTTATCACTGATCTCAAATTCTATATCTTTTCTTTTCAAGTCTGTGTAAGACTTCTGACGATCAGATGCTGATTTTGGATTATCACGGATTACTTTTACTTTCTGTTCAGTATCTTTTATCAAATCAACCCCGTGTAGCTTATTTTCATTGAGTTCAGTCCAGTACAGAGGTGTACGACATTTACGTCCGTACAAAGCTTCATAAGGTGCCAATTTGATGCTTGACTGAAAACCATTATTATAAACAAATTCAATCAGTGGTAAGTACTGTTCCCAAGTACCGTTAAACTGAAGAATGCAGCTAGCTCAAGATCATGTGTCGGATAATTCTTTTCATGCGGCTCAATTATTTTGAGGTATAAGCTATTACCTTGCTTTCTTGCAGCAATACACATCCCAGACCATTCAACGAAGCATCACTGTATATTATAAATTCTTTGCCCGTTTCTGGCTGTATCAAAATTGGAGCTTCAGTCAAAAGAGTTTTCAACTGATCAAAACTTTTCTGACATTTATCAGACCATTCAAATCTCACATCTTTCAGTAGTAATCTGGTCAATGGAGTTGCTATCACTGAATATACTTTTACAACACTGTGATAATAACCAGGTAGTCCCAGAAAGCTACGGACTTCAGACACATTCTTCGGAGGTTTCCAATCCAGAATAGCAGAAATCTTGTTCAGATCAACTCGTATTCCAGAGGCTGATACTATGTGTCCTAGAAACTAACTTCACACAACTAGAATTCAGATTTGCTGATTTTCGCATACAATTGCTTTTCTCTCAGAGTTTGCAACAAGATTTTCAGATGTTCAGCATGTTCAGTTTAATTCCGTGAATAAATCAAAATGTCATCGATGAATACAACAACAAATCGATCTAGGTATGGTCTGAAAATTCTGTTCATCAGATCCATAAAAATAGCAGGAGCATTTGTTAGTCCGAAAGGCATAACTAAAAACTCATAATGCATGTACCTTGTTCTAAAAGTAGTTTCCGGAATGTCTGAATCTTTTACTCGCAACTGGTAGTAACCCGATCTTAGATCTATCTTTGAAGACACAGTAGCTCCTTTTAA
Organism: Gossypium sturtianum; assembly: GCA_025698515.1. Classification (NCBI taxonomy): domain Eukaryota; kingdom Viridiplantae; phylum Streptophyta; class Magnoliopsida; order Malvales; family Malvaceae; genus Gossypium; species Gossypium sturtianum. The sequence goes on from CM046955.1 coordinate 113,834,677, forward strand.
CTGATCAAATAAATTGTCAATCCTGGGCAATAGATATTTGTTCTTTATGGTCACTTTGTTCAACTAACGATAGTTAATGCACATTCTCATCGTGCCATCTTTCTTTTTCACAAACAGAACGGGAGCACCCCAAGGTGAGAAACTCGATCTAACGAACCCTCTGTCAGTCAATTCTTGTGGCTGTGACTTCAATTCTATCAACTCTGTTGGTGCCATTCTATACGGAGCTATCGAAATAGGTGTCGTACCAGGCAACAGATCAATACCAAATTTAACTTCACGTATCAGAGGCAATCCCGACAATTCTTTCGGAAATACATCAGAAAACTCATAAACAACTGGCACTGATTCAATTTTTTTTTTCAGACACTTTCGAATCAATCACATAAGCAAAATAAGCTTCGTAACCCTTTTTCATATAACTCTGAGTTTTCAACACAGATATCACAGCAGGCAATCCATTTAAATCATTCAACTCAATACGAACTATTTTACCATTCTGACAACTCAAATTAATATTCTTTCTTTTACAATTCACAACAGCATCATGCAACGTTAACCAGTCCATACCCAGAATTATATCAAACTGATCAAACGGTAATAGTATCAGATCAGCAGGGAAACATATATCTCGAAACATTAACGGACAGTTCTTGCATATTTTGTCAACCAGGACACTTTTACTTAAGGGGTTCGATATTTTTATAACAAATTCAGTAGACTCCACAGGAAAAGTCTTACTGGATACTAAATTTATGCATATATACGAATGAGTAGAACCAGGGTCTATCAATGAAATCACAGAAATATCATAAAGTATAAAAGTACCAGTTATAACATCAGGAGATGAAGCTTCCTCTAGAGCTCGGATGGCATACACTCTGGCAGGCGCTCTAGCTTCAGATCTCGCAATAGTATCTCTCGTAGTTCTCTGACTACCACTGACATTTCTTGTATTTCGCGAAGGTCTACCCCTCAATGGAGCATTATCTGATCTCGAATTCTGAATAATCTCTGGCTCAACTGACTCTGGCCAATCACGAATGAAATGATTTAATGATCCACATCTGAAACAAGCCCGGTCATTCAATCTACAACTTCCCGGATGTCTTTTACCATAATGCTTGCACTCAGGTCGTTCAGATCGAACATTCCCAACACTTGCTACTGAAGTTGCTGGAGCTTTGGTGCTCAACTGTGATCTAGCTCGATCTCTACTCGAATGTCGCACATTAGCCTTTGAATGGCTATGTTCATCTCGAAATTTGTTCGAGGCAGACTGGAATGATTTGCTCAAAAATCTTTTTTTCATATCTCTGGCTTCAGACTCAGCTTTGCATGCTCGGTCAACTAGCACTACGAACTCTTTTATCTCTAGAGTACCAACTAGTAATTAGATATCTTCATTTAGGCTATTTTCGAATCTTTTACACATTATCGCTTCAGTCGAAATGCATTCCCGAGCATACTGACTTAATCTCACAAACTCGTTTGTATTCAAGTGATGAACATGTGACCTTGTTCCAATTCCAAAAATTCTTTTCGTTTCGATCAATGAATCTCTGAATAATGTATTTCTTTCTGAACTCAGACTGAAAGAAATCCTATGTGATCCGTTCTTTAGGAACAACCAAAATCAAAACTTTCCACCACCGATAGGCCGCGTCTCGTAACAAAGATACAACACATTTAATATGTTCTTCAGGACTCAACGGCATTTCATCGAATACCCGGATTGTGTTTTCTAACTAGAACTCAGCTTCTTCGGCATCATCATCACTAATAGCCCTGAACTCTTCAGCCCCATATTTACGGATCTTGTCAATCAAAGGCTTATTCAATAGATTCGGATATATAATCGGTGGCACAACTGTAGTCTGAGGGGGATTAACTGGGGGCGGAGGTTGCGAAACAGTCGGGTTATTTCTTACGAATTGAGTGAACCATTCACTCATCATCTGGAAGAAAGCTTGTTTAGCTTCTCCCTCTTGACCGCTCGTAACCGGTCTCAGATCAGAGGGCGATGTCCCTTCAGCGGGAACATGCGCATTAATTTCTACGTCGTCAGCTACGGCTCTTTCGGGATCCATTACTATATGAAAATCACATTTTATATGTCAGGATTCATCACACTAGCACAGTTCAGAAATATGGCATGCATAGCTAGACTTTGACACGCTACGTTAGTCCGAGAATCGACTAAATTGTAGCTCTGATACCAACCAAATGTAACACCCCTAACCCATATCCGTCACCAGATTAGGGTTACTGGCATTACCTGACATATCGGAGACTTTTACAGATAATTTATAGTACAAATCATCATATCACATCATAGTGTCCCTTGATTAGGTCCTCAAGACCTCAAACATGCTTTAGAGTAGGGTCGAGACTATGCCGAACTCTTACGGAAATTCTCAATAATTTAAAACTTTTCAAAGTTTCAAGGGTTACACGCCCGTGTGGGCAGGCCGTGTGCCTCCCACGGCTACTAGACACGCCCATGTGTCTCTCCCATGCTCGAACCTGACTTAACTCCACGGCCACCAAGCACGCCTGTGTACCTTGGCCGTGGTCGATCCTGACTAAACCACACGGCTATTAGGCACGCCCGTGTGCCACAGCCGTGCACTCTTAGCTAAAAACTGACTTATACCCACGGTCATCAGGCACGCCCATGTGCCACAACCGTGTGGCAAAATAGGCCATTTGCAAGGCCAAAATGCCACGCACATTAGGGTCATACCTAAAAGCAAATTACCAATACATCTCATGCACATTTGACAACCAAGAACATATCAAAATAATCATCCAATATCTACATTCCAATCCAATTCCATTCATGCCAATTTACAAGACTAAAACTCATGTATACACAAGCATAATTCATCCACACACTTACCATAAACTTAACCATTTCATATGCTATCAAACCATACCAAATCATGCACCATTTATCATATTCATTAATGCATATTACCAACACTTAACTAGCCAAATCACATGGCTAAGTTCACATCTCATTCTTAACCAAATATCTAGCCTATACATGCCATATCTAGCTATATACATTTCCAAAAGATACCAAAATGAGTTTGCGAAGTGTGATGACGATCCTCGACGGTCCCCGAGCCTTCAGTAGCTTTGACTATCTATAAAACAGAGAAAACACACACAAAGTAAGCTTTCAAAACTTAGTAAGCCATATACAAATAAACTTAGCATATAAGCATTCAAAACATATAATCAATCTAAGTTCTCTAATAGCTCAGTTGCACAATCATAATTCTTCTTAGTACATACACTTAGGCCATACATATTTCAATCTTGCATATCACTATATACTTTATTAGCTCATAGCTTTTCTATTTGTAAAACACGGTTACATTCTCATATTCAAATGCATAATTCATTTAGGTAAGTTTAAGAAAATACTTACCTTCTTATACACAAATAGTGTACTTATCAAACATACCTGAAACATATGTACAATTCACATAATCATTCATTTCTTGAACTTGACCATTGAATCGTTCAGAATCTAATAAAATACGCAGAGTGCCCGGAATAGTTATACAATGCCAACGTCCCAGACGTGGTCTTAAATGTAATTGGATATCAATTCCACTATCCCAAACAGGGTCTTACACGTAAACATATATCGATGCCACTGTTCCATACAGGGTCTTACTCGAATTAATACGATGCCAATGTCTCGGATAGGGTCTTACACGTAAACAAATATCGATGCCACTGTCCCAGACAGGGTCTTACTCAAATTAATACGATGCCAATGTCTGGACACGGTCTTACACGTAAATAAATATCGATGCCACTGTCCCAGACACGGTCTTACTCGAATTAATACGATGCCAATGTCCCGGACATGGTCTTACACGTAAATAGATATCAAAGCCACTGTCCCAGATAGGGTCTTACTCGAATTAATACGATGCCAATGTCCCAGACATGGTTTTACACGTAAACAGATATCGATGCCACTGTCCCAGACAGGGTCTTACTCGAATTAATACGATGCCAATGTCCCAGACATGGTCTTACACGAAATCTCATATTAACGCCGACGTCCCAGACGTGGTCTTACATGATATTTCAGAACAGACACATATGTCATGACATAGTTAATCCTATCTATTCCTAGATTCAAACGGGACTTCTCGGATGCTAACACTAGGTCGATCTTATCTCAGAGTTCATATATTCAACATCTCATATGCATTTATCATCATTAATAATCATATGAACATTCATAATTTACAGCAATGCATTTATTTGTATATTGACTTACCTCGAGTTCGGTTTAACGGAAATAGAAACGGCTACTCAGTTACTTTCGCTTTCCCGCGACCTAAGTCTGTTTTCTTCGGTTCTTGATCTATACATATTCAAATATAATCCATTTATTCACTAATTCATTCATTTCAATCAAAGAACACATATTTAGGGCAATTTACACTCTAGTCCTCATATTTTCACATTTGGACATTTTGGTCCCTATTTCACAAAATCATCAAATACACAAAATCATCATATACCCATGCTTAGCCAAATACTCATGTATCACTTACAAGTCCATACATTTCAGCTATTTCACAAATTAGTCCCTCAAAATACTATTTTCATAATTTAGCCCTAATTAGCTAAATTTATAAAAAATTCAAGAACAAAACATGTTCATTAAACACATATCTTTCATTTAACACCAATAATCATCACAAAGCTCACCATTTCATCAATGGCACAACTCATAAACATCTTCAATTCATAAAATTGAAACATGGGTTTGATAGTAAATTAAGCAACGATTACAGAAACGTAGAAATTATCAAAAATCGATTAAAATCATACCTTGAATTAAACTTAGAAATGGCCGAATACCCTAGCCTTCTTATTCTCTTTTTCTTTTCTTTTTTTTCGATTCTAATAGAAAGATGAATACCAATATAATGGCTTTCTAATATTTTTATATTATATCATATATATTATTATAACAATTTCTATTTTATTAACCTTAAATAAAATAATTCATAAACCTTAAAATCAAGGTCCACCACCGTCCACTAATCTTACAATTGGCTAAATTGCCACATAAATCCTCCTATTTAAGGAGACACAACAATTAGGCTTCTCAATCAATTAGAAGGCTACTTTTACCTTTTACACGATTTAGTCATTTTATCAAATTAAACACACAGACAGACAAATTAACTTACGGAATGTTACCACATGCTTAATCACATATCAAAAGCATAGAAATTAATATTAAAATATTTTACTGACTCGGATTTGTGGTCCCGAAACCACTGTTCCGACTAGGGTATAAACTAGACTGTTACAATTTTATCCTGGTATTAATGAATTTCTCACTTGATAGATTGCTTGAATTATCTATTTTTGAGATTGTCAGATTATATGATATGCTAGTTTCTGTTATTCCTGATAGAGATCTACAATTCTTATTCTGATCCTGAAACAAGTTACAAGATGCTCTGGGTATACGGTGACATTGTAGTACCGCATATCATTCTTAAACGAATGATCAATCTTAACATATGATTCAGATTTTTAAAGATATGTTTCGGTGCTGTATTTTAGAATTCGAAGGCAGTTGAAAAAGAAATATTTTCCATTAGTTGAATTCATATATAGTAACAGTTAACAGTCAAGTATAAAAATTTTACCGTACGAGGCTTTATATGGTCACAATGTAAAACTCCAGTGTTTTGGACTAAGCTCAGTGAGAAAAGATAAATGTAGTTGGTTTGATTCATTGAAACCAAAGAAAGGTGAAAGTGATCTGAGACAATATAAAAGTAGTATTTGATCGTCAAAAATCCGATGTGAATATAAAGTGAAAAGAAACAGAGTTTCAAATTGGCGACAAAATATTTTTGAATGTTTCGCCATGGAAGAAAGTTCTCCGGTTTGGCCGTGAAGGAAAATTAAGTCTACGATTTATCGGGTCATATAAGATCATTGAAAAGAATCGGACCTCTTGCAGGTTGATTAGTATTATTATCAGAGATCGACAGAATTCACAATGCTTTTCATGTGTATATGTGTTACTACAGTATCGATCAGACCCATCATCCGTTATTTCTCTGATAGATATTGAAATTTAGCTTGACATGACTTACAATGAGTGACTGGTTGAAATTCTGGTAGGTAAAGTGAAAGAAACTGAGAAATAAAAAGGTAGCTTTAGTAAAAGTTTTCTGATAATTACATGATATAGAGGAAGCTACCTAGGAACTGGAGGAAATTATGAGAAAGCAATATCTGAATCTCTTTAATGGTAAAATTTTCGAGGATGAAGATTCTTAAGGGGGAGAATTGTAAAAGTCCAATTTTTGATAAAATCAGAACAGTGGTTTTGGGACCACAGATCTGAGCCCGAAAAGAAAAATTATTTTAATACGTTTTTATGATCTACATTATGATAATAATATTGTGTGAAAATTTTGTAAAGAAATTTTATCTATTACATGTTTAATTTGATAAAGGACTAAATCGCGTAAAGTGCAAAAGTTGTGTTCTAATAGCTAAAGGGATTAAATAGCTATAGAAATTTAAACTGGTGGTCCTTATATGGTAATTAGACCATTAATGAAAACTATGTAGATATTTTGGTGACTCATCCATGGAAATTTAGAAAAAGGGCAAGGACTAAATTAGAAATTGTATTAATTTAATTAATTAAAATATGATAAAAGAATTATCATCTTATTTTTGTCATCTTCAACCCCAAATATTACATGGAAACCCTAGGAAAGAGAAACCAAGCTTTCTTGGCCAAATTGGGTAAGCTTTCTTGTCCCGTTTTTAGTAATTTTGATATTTTTGAAATCGGGATAACTTAATCTACCTATTTGGGGGATCAATTTGAAAAGTTATCAAAGTATGGAAATTAGGTTATGGATGAATATGCTGAAAATTTGAAATTTATGGTAGAAAATGAAAGGTTGTTGATAGAAAAATAACTTTTACAAAGTGATTTTTGATGAAAACATGATTTAGGGACTAAAATGTAAAGTTGTGAAAATTGAAGAAAAATTATGTATTTCATAGAATATATGTGCTGTAAATTTTATAGTGAAATTTTGGTTAGGCTTGGAATAGGGGGTAAATTGCATAAATTTCATTTTCCGAGCCTAGAGACGAAATTGGAATTTATGGAAAAGTTAGGGGCAAAATGGTAATTTTGCCTAGGATGTAAATTGAGTCCACTTGTATATGAAATGTGATAAATTGATATTAAAGTTACTCATATAGATTCGGATAGACCAAATTCAGAGCTAGAACGAGGAAAAAAGGAAAATGTTGGATTAGTAGATTTTATGTACACGAACATTTGTTGAGGTAAGTTCGTGTAACTAAGTTGTGTATATTTATATGCTTGAATTAAATGTTGTGCTTGTGAGTTGTATAAATATTATATGTATATGACATTGGAAAGATACCTGACGAAGCCCGATCAATTATAAGGCCCGATAAATGATAAATGATAAAAATGTTACTTATGTACTTGAAATGAATGTGGAATGTGTCTATTTGAACTATGTGAATATTATAAATGTATGAAATAATCACATGCCTAATAATGCTTAGAAAATGTCAAATTCTGTTTGAATAAATGGAAAATTCAATGGATATGTGATTTCCCAAAATGAATGAGGTCCTGCATTTGTTGCAGACGAGATTTAATTTGATGAATAATCCTATTGACCTCATTATAGAAAGGATTTAGCCCGAACGGGTAATCCTGATATAAGTCCTCTCGAGAAAATGTTATGGATTGGATTTAGCCCGGACGAGTAATCTATATCAAGCTCTTTAGAGCATATGTCATAAAAAGGATTTAGCCAGGACTGGTAATCCTGTGGTATATATGTGTGGCTCGAAAGTGTACTCTCTGGATTAGTACCTTATGGGTACCATTGAATATGAATTGATGGATTTACTGATTTGTACACTTTGTGTGTACTACCTATGTATCCATCAATATTTCGAATAAATTCAACGAGTAAAAATCCTAACATGAGAAGATATGAATAAGAAATGAGTTATTACATGTATTTGTCTGAAATACATGAAAATGATGATACATGACAATTGATATATGAAAACATGAGATGATGATATTTGCACATGGAATTCATTTGATGAATATGTTCATCCTTGATTATAGACTTGTATACTTTGAGTGTACTACTACTCGTTTGACATTGATATTTCGAGTAATATGAGTAAAGTTCTGAAGAAATAATCTGAACTCGAGATGAACTATTATGAAATTATACTTGTAATATAAAGAGATGATTTATACATGTCAAATGAATACATGTTGTGGAAAGCATATGTGCCTGGAAACTTGATTGTTGTTGAGCCCAAACATGTTTTGATTCTATTATGGAATATATGACTAACAAGGGCAATGAGAATATGTGTAGTACTTGAGGTCGAATTGAATGAATGTGCCTTACATAGTTACCTCAAAATAGAATGAATGGTAAGTTAAGTACCATGTTATACGAACTTACTAAGCATGTAATACTTACTTAGTTTTATTTCCCTGTTTTATAGTAAATTGAAAGCTCTTTGGATTGGAAGCTTGGTGAAGATCACTCACACTATCCATCGGCCCATGTCGATATAATAAGGTAAATCAATTATGGTTATAATGGCATGTATAGGTTATATTTGCCATATTGGCATGTAAATGTAAATGATTTTTGTAATCTAGCCATTGGAATGGCTAGTGATGATTATGTTTTGGTATATGTATATATATGTATTAAGTTTATTTTATGGAGATAACATAAGTGTTTGTTATTGATTGATTGAGAAAGGTTAAATGAGTATGCTTACTAAAGGATAGGATTAAAAGCATGAATGCATGTAACAATATATCATGTTAGATGTTATAAATTACTTGAATTCGATGCTTGGATTGGTTGGTATTTGGATGAAAGTTTGGTGTAGGTCATTGGCAAAATTTTGGGTGAGAAATGTAGCTAGAAGTGGCTTTATTTTGTCTACATGGGTAGACACATAGGCGTGTGTCTCGACTGTGTGTGACACACGGCCTGGTGCATAGGCGTGTGGTTAGGCCGTGTGAAACCTACACCTAATTTTGAAGAATTTAATTAACCACATGGCCTAGCAGACGGGCATGTGACCGACCTAGAATGCTCAGAATTGAGCACACGGGCAGAGACACGGGCATGTGTCTCAGACGTGTGTGCTACACGGCCTAGAACACGGGTGTGTGTCCCGGCTGTGTGAAACCTGCACCTAATTTTGAAAAATTTAATTAACCACACGGCCTAGCACATGGGCGTGTGGCTGGTCGTGTGGAATAAGTCAGAGAGCTATGTGATTTCGAACACGGCCTGTATCACGGGCGTGTCCCTTGGACCACACGGGCGTGTGAGCCCTGCACCTTGGAAAATTTTTGAAATTTCGCGAGAAATTCTTTGAGTTTTTGATTAAGTCCCGACTCGATTCTAATGCTCATATTGGGCCCCGAGGGTCCATTTAAGGGACGTTATGAAAAGTAATTGTTATGAATTATCTGAAAATGTTCTGAAAATTCTGGTAACGCTCCGTAACTTTATTCCGGCGACGGATCCGGGTTAAGGGTGTTAGAAAAATGTCCTAAAATGAAACTAAATGTACCTAAGTACAAACAATTAGCTAGGTTTAAAGGCATGAAATATAACTCTTTTCAAGTGTTGCCACCAAGTTTTTGAGATTGAACAGGTATGCTCGCGATCTGGTTCTGAACTACTATGAGAGGAGTATCCGATTTGTAAAGCTATTAAGGTATGACTTGAGAGTACTGTTAGCTCCTCAAAGGATGCGGTTTTTGTAGCCTTAGTTTACAATGTGAAGATAGTCGAGGATATGAAGCGCATTGAGTGTGAGAGGAGAGACCGAGAGAGAGGTCAGAGTAAGTTTAAGAGGGATTTAGGTCCCTCTAATTTTTTTCAGCACTCGAAGAAATGGGCTAAATTTGATGGGCCTCAAAGGACTGAGGCACCAGCTGTAGCGATTGAGATTCAGAACTGTAGTGATTGTGGGAGATGCCATTCGGGCAAGTGTTGGAGGAAGTTGGGGGCTTGTCTTAGGTGTGGATCGATGGAGCACCATATTCGGGACTGTCCCCAACGATCTGATCAGGTGCAAGCTTTTGCACAGACTCTAGCTCTAAGTCCCATTCAGCCACCAAGGGTAGCTCAGCAGCCACCTAGGGGTTGTGGCGCTGTCAGGGATGGTAATGGTTCTGACCGTGGTTAAAGAGCACCAGGCAGAGGTGCGGGTCAGACTGAGGCATGATATTCTACCCTTGTGTATACGGAAAGGCACCGTGAGGATAGAGACGACACCGACATTATCGCGGGTACATTTTTTATTCATTCTGTTCTATATTTTGCTACCAATGTTGAGTCTACTCACTCGTATATAGCTACCAATGTTTCTGTGAAACTGGGTATATCAGTTAAGAATACTGCTAGGGAGATTTCTGTGATTAGTCATTTGGGTCAGTTGGTCCGAGTTGATAAGGTGTATAGATAAGTTCTGTCAGAAATTCAGGGTGTTGTGTTCCCAGCTAACCTGATGAAACTTCCATTTGGAGAGTTTAATTTGATTCTGCGAATGGTCTGGCTCGTGGAATATGGAGCCAATTTAGATTGCGCCTCTAAAAGGGTTACTCTGATATCGGATGAGAATATTGAGATCTTTATGATCAGTGAGAGTCGAGATTACGTCTTTAATGTAATCTCTACCTTTTTAGCTGAAAAGCTAGTCTAAAAAGGTTGTGAGGCATACATGGCTTTTGTGTCTGATTCTGGAATTGTAAAGCTCTCTGTTAAAGACATTTTACGGTAAGGGACTTTTCGAATGTTTTCCTTTTGAGTTGCTGGGTATAAATCCAGATAGGGAGGTTGAGTTCGGTATTGAACTGTTACCAGGTATCGCTCTAGTGTCTATTGCCCCTTATTGAATGGCAACAAAAGAGCTTATGGAGTTAAAACCCCAGCTTTAAGAACTTTTCAATCGAGGGTTCATCCGACTGAGTGTGTCCCTGTGGGGAACATCGGTTCTGTTTGTTAAGAAAAAGGATGACATAATGAGGATGTGTGTGGACTATCGTCAGCTGAATAAGTTGACGGTAAAGAACAAGTATCCGCTTCCAAGGATCGACGATCTGTTTGATCAGTTCCATGGGGCATCTTTATTCTCTAAAATAAATCTCTGTTCTGGGTACCATCATTTAAAGGTTAAGGAGATTGATGTGTATAAGACTGCTTTTAGGACTTTTTATAGGCATTATGAGTTCCTGGTCATGCCCTTCACTTTGACAAGTGCTTCTGTTGCATTTATGGATTTGATGAACCGAGTATTTCAATCGTATTTGGATCAGTTCGTCGTAATCTTCATCAACGACATTCTGATTTATTCTAAAACTGAAAGTGAGCACAATGAGCATCTTCTGATAGTTCTTTAGATACTCCGCGAGAAGCAACTGTATGTTAAGTTTAGCAAGTGTGAATTTTTGTTACAAGAGGTTACTTTTCTGGGCCATGTAGTGTCAGCGGAGAGGATCCAAGTTGATCCTAAAAAGATTGAGGCTATAATTGAGTGGAAACAGTTGAAGAACGTGTCTGAGATCCATAGTTTCCTTTGGTTGGTAAGTTATTATCGGAGGTCTGTGGAGGGGTTCTCGCTTATCGCAGCCCCCTAACTAAGCTGTTACGTAAAAACACACCTTTTGTGTAGTCTGATGAGTAGTAAGTAAGCTTTGAAAAGCTCAAGTCCGTTCTAACTCGAGCACCTGATCTGGTACAAACTACATCTAGTATGGAGTTTGTTGTCTACAGCGACGCTTCCAATGTTTGTAACACCCCTAACCCAAAACCGTCGCCGGAATAGGGTTAAGAGGCATTACCAAACAATCGAAATATTTCACATCCATTTCACGACACAAAGTAAAATATCAATCAAACCTATTCAAACACGAGTATATAGTTCCTTATCGAGGTCTTCGAGACCTTAAACACGAGTTAGAAAGAGGTTGGGACCAAACCGAACACTCACAAAAGTTTCCAGAAACTCAAAGATTTTTCCAATCTGCAGAGGTCACACACCCGTGCAGTCAGGCCGTGTGCCTCACACGGCTACCAGACACACCCATGTGTCCAAGCCGAGCCAAAACAGAGCATACATACTGACTTATTCCTACGGCCACTAGACACGCCTGTGTGCCATGGTCGTGTGAAATTAGGCTAGCTACTAACTTGGTCACACGGATACCAGGCACGCCCGTGTACCACGGCCATGTAACCTGCCCAGACACACCTCGAAGTGGTCCTTGAGCCATACGGCAGAGACACACGCCCGTGCCTCTTAGCCATGTATGCAAAATAGGCCATTTAGACGGCCAATTTGCCACCCACACAAAGGTAAACCAACAAACATCAATACAATACCAATTCATGCTTTTAAATGCATTCAAACATACCATTTCATGCCTCTAAATGATCATCAACATTACCATCTACTCCATGCCTAATATCATCACAAATGAGTCCATTCAAGTAACAATTGTACATCTCAAAACTTATATATATCTAGCCTTATGTAATCCATGCAATAATTCATCTTCAAACCACATCTGTAACGCCCCGAATTTGGGCCTAGTAGAATTGGGCCTATTGGGCCTTGGGCATGGGAGCGTTTAAAATTTTTGAGAACAAGAGAACGGCACTAATGCAAGTTAGACCTATTAGGTGAGTGATTTTGGAAGGTTAGGGGGCTTCCATGAAGTCCCGGGCTCAAACCTGGGCTTTAGGGAAAATTTTGGTTTTAGGTTAATAAAGCCCTGGGGGTAAGTAAGTAGGCTTTAAGAATAAATTGTGGGAAAAAAGACACAAAATGAGTTGTAGTCTAGTGGCAAATGGCGCCACATGGGAGACAAGGAAGTGACGCCATAGAGGAAGCAAGGGGTCCAAGGTTCAAGTCTTGGCGCTTGCAATTCATTTTGTTTTTCTTTTAAATGAACTTAGACTTTGGTCCATAGGCTTATATTTAGTTGCGCATGTTCTAAGTCAAAAAAGGAGCTTGTGTTGTGGTGGCATGTAGCGTCTGGAGCATAGAAGAGGGCAAGGATTCGAATCTCATGTCAAGCAAGGGAGTGTTTATTTTGCGGATTGGACAGCCAAAGTTTGTGTTAGATTTAAACTCTGTTGAAGGGGGGATCCCACATCGGGAAGCTAGCATGAGGATAGGCAAGAAGCTGGCTTTAAATAGAGCAAACCATGAGGAGAGTAAGCATACCTTTCTTGGCTTACCCCTTTCGCTTTGTGGTGTGCTCGTTTGGGTTAGGCGTTGGATCATTCGTTGATCTGTATGCCGTTGGGTCGCGGTGGTGGTGACCAAAGTTGATCGACACACCCCTTTGGGGTCAAGGGTGCGATCATTGTTGGCTTCTGCACAGAACAGTGTTCAGAGCGCGGATCAACTTCAGATTCCTATCAGGTGTGTATTTCGCACTACTCTAGTTGTAGAGCGGCAAATGCCGAAATGTCGGTCACACGGCGATGGTAGCCACACGAGCGTGCGAGCGCACGTGTGGGAGCTTCGAGGTAATAGTTGAGGCCCTCATGAGTTTTCTCATGGGTTTAGGCTGCCTTGGGCCGAGTGGTCCCAATGGGCCGTGGGCCCATGTGAATAAATTGTATGATTGTATAGTAGATATTGGACTGGTCTATGTGAATCTCATATTTGTGGCTAGATTTGGGCTAAATGGGCCACACGAGCGTGTGGGCCCATTTGGGCCGAGAATGGGCCCTAGGCCCATTCGCATCGTTATCTCTGTTTAGAATACCCATGTTTTACAAAATTACTGAAATACCCTTGGTTCACAAAATTACTGAAATACCCTTGGTTTACAAAATTACTGAAACACCCTCGACTTGTAAAATTATCGAAATACCCCCGGTTTGTAAAATTACCAAAGTACCCCATTTTGTAAAATTACCGAAATACCTTCAGTTTCTGAAATTACCAAAGTACCCCTAATTTGCAAAATTACCAAAATACCCTCAGTTTGGAAAATTACCGAAATACCCCCGATTTGCAAAGTTACCAAAATACCCTCAGTTTGTAAAATTACAAAAGTACCCCTGATTTGCAAAATTATCGGAATACCCCGATTTGTAAAATTATTGAAATACCCCCGATTAATGAAATTACGAAAATACCCTCGGATTATGAAATTACCGAAATACCATTGATTTGTAAAATTACCAAAATACCCCTGATTTGTGAAATACCTCTGTAGGGTAGAATTACTGAAATACCCCTGTAGGGTAGATTTACTGAAATACCTCTGTAGGGTAAGATTACCGTAATACCCTTGTAAGGGTAAAATGACCGTTTTGCCCCTCGAGGGTAATTGACTCACTTGAGGTACGATTGGACTAATTTGAAGGTAATTGGTATTTGTATGTGTGTATGTATGATTGTTTGTGGGCATAACATTTTGCATACATGACATACTGCATGGGGTTGGGACATTGATACGGAGGAAGTTCTGATAGGGTCGCACGGGTCGCATGATGACTATGGATCCAATATTGATCTGTTAAGGTCGCACGGGTCGCATGAGACAACTGTGGACCGACGGACGGCTTAAAGTCGCGTAATCTGATTATGGCTCTGTGCCAACCTAAATATGGCTTTGTGCCATATTGATTATGCCTTTGTGCCAATCGTATTTACCCGTGGCTATGTGCCCAACATATATACCGATGACTTTGTGTCGATCATATTTACTCGTGGATGTGTGCCGGTTATAAAACTGTAGCTGATGGCTATGTGCCGATCTTATTACATTTACCGATAGCTATGTGCCAATTATGAGACCGTTATTGAAGGCTTAAAGCTGTATAAATACTAGAAGCTAGGCTACATTATTGGAGAGATTGGCTGGGTGGGTCGACGTGGTCCTCACATGGAGAGATGGTTGGTACGGGTGGAGAGTTGGCTGGACAGGGTTGGGGTACATGCATGTTTTGCATTGATATGATTTAGGGCTTAGGCCTAGATTATTACTGAATAGGGCTTAGGCCCAGATTGTTACCGAATAGGGCTTAGGCCCAGACTGTTACCGTAATAGGGGATTACACACTGAGTTCTCGTAACTCACCCTGTCTTTTAACTGTGCAGGTAGTCCCCAGCCTTAGAGGATTTGGAGCTGCGAGGGACTCGGAGGTGGCCACACGTCAGATATGCTTTAAAGTTAACCTTAGAAATTTTTACTTTAATTTATTGGGTTAAAAATTTTGTAACAAGGCCATTGGGATTTTCTTTTAACTTTTCTTTTGTATTTCTTTTAATTACAAACTGCTAGTCTGTTAAACACGGGTTTTAAAACAATAACTACTATTTTCAAAACATCACGTTTCTGCAACTGTTTATATCAGACTTCCGCAACAAACAATGGTTTAAAAATAATAATATTTTTGCAAGGGAATGACTTTAAGCAAATCTTGTTTTGTTAATAAGCAACGAAAGTTGGGATTTTTAAAGGGTAGAAGGTTTTGATTTGTAGAAGGGTTTTCAATGAAAACATGGTTTTCGAAAAACACCTCAATGTGACACGCCAGATTCGGGCCTAACTTCTAGGCCGGGTTTAGAGTGTTACAACATCTTTCATCAATCACATATTCATGAAATATACCATACTCATAACTCATTCATAAATTTAACATCATTCAACTTCCAAGCCAAATCACATGGCAAGGATTAAGCTTTTCAAAACATGCCATAACTTCTAGCCTATACATGCCATATTTCAACTATATACATCTTTCCATAAGTACCAAAATGGTTAGCCGATAGTGTGATTTAGTCGCTGACGATCCCCTGATCCGAGCAAGCTTTACTGACACTGTAAAATAGAGAAACAAATCACACAGTAAGCTTTCATAGCTTAGTAAGTTCGTAATATAATACCTATTACTCAATAACACCACATCAATACATAATTAAATCATCACATAGATAAATGCACAACTAGGCTCATCATCAATCTCAACCATATGCTCAAGCATCTATTCATTCAACTTTTAAGACTATCATCAACCACATAGGTTCAAACGTACCTTGATCAACACCTAGTTACTCACCATTCATGCTACTCTCTTGCTTGATATTAACTCTCGTTTAACCTTTGCTATTACTTTGATTCATTCGCACACTTAGTGCCACTTTCATAACCGAAACACGATCATCATCGCACACTTAGTGCCAATACGATAAACTGTACTTTTATCGGTATTGCACACACAGTGCCAATTTGACAAACTGAAGCTTCTATCTTTTCGCACACATAGTGCTAATCATCTCTGTCTCGTTTCTAATTTTGCACACTTAGTGCCCTCCAATTCAATTCCGCACATAGAATTTCTAATCTCATAGTTATATACATTTATTCATTCAAATTCACATCACAAAGATATAGTTTACAACTAGTTTTATATCCGAACTGACCTCGAACGTCAAAATACCGAAACGGTCGATTAATCGAGCACTTTGTCTTTGCCTCGATCTTGATCCGGGCTTTTCCTCTCTTGGTCTATACACATACGAATTCAATCCATTCTATCACCAATTCATTCAATTTAGTCCAGACACACAAATTTAGGGCATTTTACAAAATAGCCCTCACATTTTCACATTTCGACACTTTAGTCCCTAATTCATAAAATCATCAAATACACATAATTTGCTTGTACCCATGCCTAACCGAATTCTTACTATACTCATAAAAGCCCAAATATTTCATTTATTTCACAATTTAGTCCCTCAATTATTCATTTTCTCAATTTAGCCCAAATTAGCTAAATTTACCAAAAATTCAAGAACAAAACATGTTCATTTAACACATATCTTTCATTTAACACCAATACTTATCACAAAGCTCCCCATTTCATCAATGGCATATCTCATAAACATCATCAATTCTTTAAATTACAACATGGGCTTGATAGTAGACTAAGCAACAATCTCAAAAACATAAAAATTATCAAAAACTAAACACAAAACACTTACCAATTGAAGCTTACTAATGCCGAAAATCACAAAGCCTCAAACCCTCATCTTCTTTTCTTATTTTCGGTTGATAGAAACAAAGATGAGCACCATTTAGTTTTTGTTTTATTTTAATGTCAACTTATTACATGTTTACCAATTTGCCCTTAATGAATCAACCATTTAACTAGCAAATATTAGGCCATTTATGTCCATCTACCATCCACTAACTTCATTAATGGGTTAATTGCCTCATAAGGCCTCCACATTATAAAGACAACAACAATTAAGCACTTAACAATCAGCACACAGCATTTTACAATTTATGCGATTAAGTCCTTTTCCATAATTCGACACACAATCGATAAAATTACCACACAGAATTTTCACACAGACTATGTCACATATAATAAGCACCAAAAATAACATTAAAATATTATTACGACCTCAGATTTGTGGTCTCGAAACCACTGTTCCCACTAGGGTCTAAACCGGGCTGTTACAACTCTCACCCCCTTAGGGATTTTCGTCCCCAAAAATCTTACCAGTGAATAAGTGTGGATATTACTCTCTTATAACATTTTCAGGCTCCCACGTAGCCTCTTCTACTCCGTGTTTGTGCCACAACACTTTCACTAAGAAAATTCTTTTGTTTCTCAATTCTTTGGTCTCTCGTGCCAAAATTCAAATCGGTTCTTCGTTATACGACAAATCTGATTGAATTTTAACCTCAGTAGGAGCAATCACATGTGACGGATCAGATCTATAACGTCGAAGCATCGATGCATGAAACACATTATGAATCTTTTCTAACTTATGTGGTAACTTCAATCTATAAACAACCGACCCTATTCGTTAAATGATCTCATACGGCCCGATGAACCTCAGACTCAGCTTACCTTTTTTGGCCAAATCAAAGTATTTCTTCCACGTAGACCAAGACAATCCGACACAAAGTCCATTGTGATTCTCTCCCACTTCCACTCTAGAATCATAATTAGTTGTAATAAACCAGATGGAACTTGATGTTCAGCTTTAACTTGTTGACATATTAAACATTTTGACACAATGTCAGAGATATCCCGTTTCATACCATGCCACTAGTAAAACTATTTCAAATCATTATACATTTTTTTTGTACTCCTCGGATGAACAGTCAAACGACTATTGTGAGCTTCATTCAAAATCATCTGAATCAACTCTGAATTCTTCGGAACACAAATCCAGTTTCTGAATCTCAAACAATTATCACTATCAACTCGAAGTTCTGAATCAGAATTCAAATCACATTGAGCTCGTTTTGCTATCATCTCATCATCCATTTTCTGGGCATCACGAATCTGATGTGCGAACATCAATCTCACTTTCAACTCAGCCAAAACTGACCCATCATAACACAGATCTATCTGAGAATTCATAGCTTGCAAAGCACGTAAAGACTTCCAATTCAAGGCATCAGCAACAACATTAGCTTTGCCCGGATGATAATCAATCACAAATTCGTAATATAATACATTCAACCCAATGAATCAAATCAATATACAAAGTAAACCATCACATAAATAGTTTCACCAAAAATACTCAAACTCAACTATATCTGATACTCACATAACCATCCATTCATCTATTTTCAAATTCATCAACTACATAGGTTCCATATATACCTTTGCCAACACTTAGTTAACGATAACGATCATACATGCTATTCCATGCTCGATACCACACATCAATTGCTCTTTGTTATCCATTCGAATTAATCGCACACTTAGTGCAACTTTATAGCAGAAGCTTAAATATCATCAATAAACACTACAACAAAGCGATCCAATTATGGTCTAAATATCTGATTCATCAGATCCATAAACACTGCAGGAGCATTCGTTAGTCCGAAAGGCATCACTAAGAATTCATAATGTGCGTACCTCGTTCTGAAAGTAGTTTTTGGCACATCAGATTCTTTAAACCTCAACTGATAATAACCTGATCTCAAATCTATTTTAGAAAACATTGTAGCTCCTTTTTGTTGATCAAACAAATCATCAATACGAGGCAACATATATTTGTTCTTCATCGTTACTTTGTTCAACTGTCGATAGTCGATACACATTCTCATGGTGCCGTCTTTTTTTTTCACAAACAACACAGGAGCACCCCAGGGTGAGAAACTCGGTCGTGCAAGTCCTATATCGGTCAACTCTTGCAATTGAGAATTCAACTCTTTCAATTCTGTTAGTGCCATTTTATACGGGGCTATTGAGATAGGAGTTGTTCTCGGTACCAATTCAATGCCAAATTCAACTTCCCGTATCGGAGGTAGTCCCGATAGTTCTTCAAGAAATACATCAGGAAATTCACAAACCACAGGCACAGATTCAACTTTCTTTTCTGTCAACTTTGTATCAATCACATAAATCAGAAAAACTTCGCAACCCTTTCTGACATAGTTCAAAGCTTTCATTGCAGATACAACAGTTGTAATGGTAACCCTTTCATATCACTGGATTCAATTCGAACTATCTCACTGTTCTGACTTCTCAATTCAATACTATTTCTTTTACAATTCAATAGCATTATGCAAAGTGAGCCAATCCAATCCCAGAATTATATCAAATTCATCGAATGGTAGCAACATCAAATTAGTCGGAAAACATATATCCCGAAACATCAATGGGAAATTCTTGTACACTTTATCCACCAAGACACACTTGCCTAAAGGGTTCGATACTCTAATTACAAATTTAGTAGAGTCAATAGGTAGAGTCTTACTTGATACTAGATTCACACACACATATGAATGAGTAGATCCTGAATCTATCAATGCAATCACATCAGTATCAAATAGAGTAAAAATACCAGTGGTGACGTCTGGAGATGACGCTTCCTCTCGTGCGCATATGGCATAGGCTCAGGCAGGTGCTCTCGCCTCTGATCTCGCAGCTGTATCAGTAATCCCTCTTTGACTTCCACTTACATTTCTGGCATTTCTGGGTGATCTACTCCTAGCCGTCACATTACTCGATCTCACATTCTGAACATTTTCTTCCTCAGCCATCTTTGGGAAATATTTAATAAAGTGATCTCGTGATCCACACTTATAACAAGTTCGATTATTATATTTGCCCCAACATTCTCCCACATGTCGTCTTTCGCATTGTCTACACTCAGGTTTGTTACTTTTGGCGCTTCCAACACCTGATTCAGTAGGGATTTGAACTCATGGACCGATGCTTTGTCTCTCACAATCTCTACTTGGATGTCCAAACGACGCATTTGATCGATTACTTGCATCTCTAAATCTCTTTTTCGAAGGTTGAGACAACTTACTCATCGATCTTTTTCTTTCATCTTGAGCTTCATAATCGACTTTCTTCTTTTCTTTACTGAGCTCCTCGGCTTTGCATGCTCTTTCAACTAACACAAAAAATTCGTTTATGTCAAGTACCCCGACCAATAACTTAGTATCCTCGTTCAACCCTTCAATGAAGCGTTTACACATAGTGGCTTCGATCGAAACACATTCCCGTGCATATTGGATCAATCTCACAAATTCTCGTTCATACTCTATAACGGACATACAGCCCTATTTCAACTCTAGAAACTCCTTACGTTTTTGACCTATTAATCGTTGACTGATATACTTATTTCTAAATTCAACTTGAAAAAAATCCCAAGTGATTCTCTCTCTCGGAACAACAGAAATTAACTTTTTCCACCAATTATATACCGTATCTCTCAACAAGGAAACTGCACATTTAATACATTCTTTAGGAGTCAACGACATCTCATCAAATACCCGAATTGTATTCTCGAGCCAAAACTCAGCTCGCTTAGCATCGTCATCTACTATGGTCCTAAGTTCTTCGGCCCTGTACTTTCTGATCTTATCCACAGGAGGCTTATTCAATCGATTCAGATCTACAACTTGAGGGACAATAGGTACTTGTGGGGGTGGAGGTTGTGGATCAGCCGGATTCGTTCGAACGAACTCTGAAAACCACTCACTCATCATTCGAAAGAAGGCTTACTTAGCCTCTCCTCCCTCACCACTATCATTCGGCCTAGATGTGGCCGACGCTGTCCCTTGAGCGGGAGCAGGCGCATTACTCTCAACATCATCAGCAACTGCTCGATCGAGATCCATTACTATACGAAAACACATTTATAACTGTCAGGATTCATCACACTATTGCAATTTCATATATGGCATGTATAGCTAGACTCACACGCGCTACGTTAGTCTGAGAATCGACTAAACCGTAGCTCTAATACCAATAAAATGTAACACCTCTATCCCGAAACCATCGTCGAAATAGGGTTAAGAGGCATTACCGAACAATCAGAATATTTTACATCCATTGCACGACACAAAGTCAAATATCAATCAAACCTATTTAAACACGAGTATATAGTCCCTTATCGAGGTCTTCGAGACCTTAAACACGAGTTATAAAGAGGTTGGGACCAAACCGAACACTCACGAAAGTTTCCAAAAACTCAAAGATTTTTCCAATCTGCAGAGGTCACACGCCTGTGCAGTCAGGCCGTGTGCCTCACACGACTACCAAACACACCCATGTGTCTAAGCCATGCCAAAATAGAGCATACATACTGACTTATTCCCACAGCCACTAGACACGCACGTGTGCCATGGCCGTGTGAAATTAGGCTAGCTCCTGACTTGGTCACACGGCTACCAGGCATGCCCGTGTACCACGACCGTGTAACATGCCCAGACACACCTCGAAGTGGTCCTTGAGCCATACGGCAGAGACAAACGCCCGTGTCTCTTAGCCATGTATGCAAAATAGGACATTTACACGGCCAATTTGCCACCCACACAAAGGTAAACCAGCAAGCTTCAATACAATACCAATTCATGCTTTTAAATGCATTCAAACATACCATTTCATGCCTCTAAATGATCATCAACATTACCATCTACTCCCATGCCTAATATCATCACAAATGAGTCCATTCAAGTAACAATTGTACATCTCAAAACATATATATATATCTAGCCTTATGTAATCCATGCCATAATTCATCTTCAAACCACATCTTTCATCAATCACATATTCATGAAATATACCATACTCATAACTCATTCATAAGTTTAACATCATTCAACTTCCAAGCCAAATCACATGGCAAGGATTAAGCTTTTCAAAACATGCAATAACTTCTAGCCTATACATGCCATATCTCAACTATATACATCTTTCCATAAGTACAAAAATGGTTAGCTGATAGTGTGATTTAGTCGCTGACGATCCCCTGATCCGAGCAACTTTAATCGACCTCAGTAAAGCAGAGAAACAAATCACCTGATAGCTTTCATAGCTTAGTAAGTTCGTAATATAATACCTATTACTCAATAACACCACATCAATACATAATTAAATCATCATATAGATAAATGCACAACTAGGCTCATCATTAATCTCAACCATATGCTCAAGTATCTATTCATTCAACTTTTAAGACTATTATCAATCACATAGGTTCAAACGTACCTTGATCAACACATAGTTACTCACCATTCATGCTACTCTCTTGCTTGATATTAACTCTCGTTTAACCTTTTCTATTACTTTGATTCATTCGCACACTTAGTGTCACTTTCATAACCGAAACATGATCATCATCGAACACTTAGTGCCAATACGATAAAATGTACTTTTATCAATATCGCACACATAGTGCCAATTTGACAAACCGAAGCTTCTATCTTTTCGCACA
Source organism: Gossypium sturtianum (assembly GCA_025698515.1). NCBI lineage: Eukaryota > Viridiplantae > Streptophyta > Magnoliopsida > Malvales > Malvaceae > Gossypium > Gossypium sturtianum. The sequence goes on from CM046955.1 coordinate 113,857,537, forward strand.
CATAGTGCTAATCATCTCTATCTCGTTTCTAATTTCGTACACTTAGTGCCCTCCAATTCAATTTCGCACATAGCATTTCTAATCTCATAGTTATATACACTTATTCATTCAAATTCACATCACAAAGATATAGTTTACAACTAGTATTATATCCAAACTTACCTCGGACGTCAAAATACCGAAACGGTCGATTAATCGAGCACTTTATCTTTGCCTCGATCTCGATCTGGACTTTTCCTCTCTTGGTCTATACACATACAAATTCAATACATTAAATCACAAATTAATTCAATTTAGTCCACACACACAAATTTAGGGCATTTTACAAAATAGCCCTCACATTTTCACATTTTGACACTTTAGTCCCTAATTCATAAAATCATCAAATACACATAATTTGCTTGTACCCATGCCTAACAGAATTCTTACTATACTCATACAAGCCCAAATATTTCATTTATTTCACAATTTAGTCCCTCAATTATTCATTTTCTCAATTTAGCCCAAATTAGCTAAATTTACAAAAAATTCAAGAACAAAACATGTTCATTAAACACATATCTTTCATTTAACACCAATACTCATCACAAAGCTCCCTATTTCATCAATTCCATATCTCATAAACATCATCAATTCTTCAAATTACAACATGGGCTTGATAGTAGACTAAGCAACAATCTCAAAAACATAAAAATTATCAAAAACCGAACACAAAATACTTACCAATTGAAGCTTACTAATGTCAAAAATCACAAAGCCTCAAACCCTCATCTTCTTTTCTTATTTTCGGTTGATAGAAACAAAGATGAGCACCATTTAGTTTTTGTTTTATTTTAATGTCAACTTATTACATATGTACCAATTTGCCCTTAATGAATCAACCATTTAACTAGCAAATATTAGGTCATTTATGTCCATCTACCATCCACTAATTTCATTAATGTTTTAATTTCCTCATAAGGCCTCCACATTATAAACACAACAACAATTAAGCACTTAACAATCGACACACAGTATTTTACAATTTACGCGATTAAGTCCTTTTTCCATAATTTGACACACAATCGATAAAATTACCACACAGAATTTTCACACAGACTATGTCACATATAATAAACACATAAAATAACATTAAAATATTATTATGACCTCAGATTTGTGGTCTCGAAACCACTATTCCGACTAGGGTCTAAACTGAACTGTTACAATGTCAGTTTAGGGTACGCTCCGATGCATGATGGTAAGGTTATGGTTTATACGTCTCGACAGCTTATGTCACACGAGGTGAACTATGCCATGTACGACCTTGAGTTGGCTATAGTGGTCTTCGCTTTGAAAATTTGGAGGCACTATCTTTATGGTGAGAGGTGTATCATCTACATCGACCATTAGAGTCTCAAGTGTTTGCTAGCTTAGAAGGAGTTTAATCTTAGACAACATAGATGGGTTGAGTTGCTTAAAGACTACAACTATACAATAGAGTATCATCCTGGTAAGGCCAATGTTGTGGCTGATGCTCTTAGCTGTAGAGTGATGACTGATCTGAGAGTGATGTTTGCTCGTTTAATTTTGTTTGACGACGATAGTCTTCTGGCTGAGTTACAGGTTAAAATGACCTAGGTTGATCAAATTCGAGCTAAGCAGAAGAATGATAAGTCTCTAGTTTCTTCTTTTAGTCAGGTTGAGGATAATGGGATTTCTTATTTTTTATTAAATAGCGATAAGATCCTGTGTTTCAGGGGTCAGATCTGTGTGCCTAACGATGTTGACTTGAGGCAGTTGATTCTGTGGGAAGCGCATAGTAACACTTATGCTATGCATCCAGGTGGGAATAAGATGTACAGAGATCTCCATGAGCTTTACTGGTGGCCTGATTTGAAACGGGAGGTAACTGCTTTTGTTTCACATTGTCTAACGTGCCAGAAGGTGAAAGATGAGCACCAATTACCCTCAAGTCTGCTAAAACTGGTTAAGATTCCCCTTTGGAAGTGGGACCATGGGACTATAGACTTCGTTAGTGGGTTGCCTTTGACACCTACTAAGAAGGATTCAGTTTGGGTCATTGTTGATTGTTTGACAAAGTCTGCTAATTTTTTTCTGGTCAGGACTAATTAGACACTTCAGAAATCTACTAAGTTGTATGTCTCTAAAATTGTAAGACTACACGAAGTTCTACTTTCGATTATTTATAACAAAGATTTGAGTTTTACTTCTTTGTTTTAGAAGAAGCTTTACAAAGGCATTGGGTACCCGATTAGATTTCAGTATTGTGTATCATCCTCAGACAGTTGGACAGTCTGTGTGAGTTATTCAGATTTTGGAGGACATGCTGCAGAGCTGTGTTATTGATTTCTAGAGTAGTTGGGAAGATTATCTGCCGTTGGCAGAGTTTGCATATAATAACAACTTTCAATCTAGCATTCAAATGGCACCTTACGAGGCTTTGTACGGCTGTAAGTGTCGCACTCCTCTGTGTTAGACTGAGTTAGGTGAACGTCGAGTACTGGGTCTTGAGCTAGAATCTGAGACTGAAAATACTGTTAGATTGATTCGAGACCATCTCAAGGCAGCTTTCGACCAAAAGAAATCATATGCAGATTTAAAAAGGTGAGATTTGAGTTTTTTATGGGTGATCAGGTATTTCTAAAAGTTTTTTCGTGGAAAAAGGTTCTTCGGTTTAGATATAAGGGCAAGTTGAGCCCGAGGTTCATAGGACCTTGTCGTATTCTGAAACACATCAAACATATCGCTTAACAGCTAGAGCTACCTCCTGAGTTGGATTGAATCCACGATGTGTTCCACGTCTCTATGTTAAAACAGTACCGGTCTGATCCTTCTCACATTGTTCCTGTTGAGGAGATTGAAGTACGACCAGATTTGACCTTTGAAATAAAGCCTGTTTAGATTCTTGATCGAGACATCAATGTCTAGACAAAGAAAATTGTTCCTCTGGTTAAGGTTCTGTGGCAGAATCATGGCACTAAGAAAGCCACTTGGGAACCTGAGGTTTCAATTCGTCAATAATACCCGAATCTATTTGAATCAGGTAAATTTTGAGGCCAAAATTTCTTTTAGGGGGATAGAGTTGTAACACCCTAAATTTTTGGAACTGTTGTTTGTTAATTTCTGTCAATGGTTATGAATCTCCTTCAGTGGTTAAGTGTTCTGTTTGTGTGTAGAGAGCCGGGGTTCAAGTCTCGCTTATGGAAATTTTTGTTATTCTTTAGATTCAACCTTTACTCTGGAATTTTGACTTCAGTTAAATTCTATATAAATCTGTGTCAAGAATGAGCCTGCTGGTTCAATGGCTAAGTTTTTGTATTGCCTTTTGTCTTGTGTTCGAGTCTCTGTGTGAGCGAAGATGAAATATTTTTAGTATCACTCGGTTAAGGGAAGTTATATTATTACAAAAAAATTACTCTTCTTTCTTCCCCTTTAGTTCTGTTTAAGTTTTTTTCATCTTCATTAACATTTTCCTCTTTTATTTTTGCCAATTTTGGTTCTTCTTTGTGGTTCGTTGTAACACCCTAAACCCGGCCTAGACGTTATGGCCAAATCTGGAGATTGCACAAAGAATGGGTTTTGAAAACGGAGTCGTTGCGTTAAATCATCTTTATTAACTCATATTCTTTGATATCCATTGCCGAAAACGTTAAATTATTGGTTGATTTACCAAAACATGTTTTACAGCGGAAGTCCAATAAAATCGTTATATTTTGGAAATCCAATTTGTATTTTCAGAAAAACCTTTTTGTTTGAGTAAAATCATCGTTTGCTTAAACATTTTATTAAACCAAGCAATTAAACAAGAAAACAAACCAAACCAGAAGTCTAAAAACCGTCCAGTCCAGAGAGTCCCAGAAATTACAAACTCTCAATTAACTCCAAAAGGTATTAAGTAAAAACCATAAAAATTACTAAGCATAACAATTCCCGGTAGTGTGGTCACCGCTGAGTCTCTGCCGCACCGATCTGCCTAAATCTGTGGATTACCTGATCAGAACAGACAACAAATGTGAGTTTTCATAAACTAAGTGTGTAGCCCAACAGAATTAAGCATACAAATTATACATAAATCATATATATTTACAATCAGGTACACATTCAGACCTAAGTCCTTTACAGAAACAAATAACAGATATTCAAATATACATAATCCTACCCCCTTACTCTACACACCAACTTCAGCCATCCCAACACATCATGTGGTGTTAAAAACACCTACCCATCCCTACACACCATATTGTGCTATTACGACACGTATCAGATATAGTGCAGCAAAGCTACCAGAGTATAGGCGAAGGTCGCCTTTCAGAACACTTCCTCCATATATGTACAATCCCACCCCAAATACAGATACAGAAATCATATTCATATATAACAGATTAAACATGCTCAACATGATTATATACAGATAACAGATATACATATAGCAGTACAGTCAGACATACATTTAGTACCTTACTCAGTTTGGTTTATTGGAATATCATAACATACAAAGCATGGTTTAATTAGCCCTTACTGACCCTACAGTAGGCCCACGGTCAATCAGAGTGACTCATGTGATCCTAGGGAAAATTACAGAAATATGGGCCCACATACCTGTGTGGCTTGCCCGTGTGGGCCCACACGCCTAGATTGGCCACGGCTAACCATATGGGCGACCACACACTCGTGTGGCGTCGACAGTAAGCAGTTTCAGCTTTCGCCGAAACTTCATTTTCTGCATTTTGGGAACACACCTGATATCGATTTGATGCAAAACCACTCCCGAGGCACACAGTACCTAAAATTGACATAAAAAACTCGCAATCACCAGTCTTAAACCTCAATTTTACAATAATGATAAAACTGATAATAGTTCAAATCAAGCACTCAACACTTACCCTACTACCCTGAGTGATTCCGACTATGATTCCGCGAGAGGAGAGTCCAGTTCTACTCGATTTCCTACTGCTAAAATAGAAAATAAGGTTCCAACTGGCAATTTGGAAAATAAACAATTCAAACAATTACCAAAATTCCACTTACCAAATACCCAAGGAGAAACGGAGAAGCAAAATAACGAGGTTGCCGATAGATCGAAACAAAACAACATGAAGAATTAAAAGAAAAAGAAAACGATAGTGTTGAGGAAGATAAATTGGAAATAACGTAAGTTTTTTTTTCTGGGAAGAGAATTTTTTTTGAAAAATAAATGGATAAAAATAAAAATATCCTAAATCCCTTATTTTACTCCCACTATCCCACTAACTCTTAGCAGAAATTCGAGCAAAAATTAACACCCTCGGTAAAGCAGGGATTCGAACACAGGACCTCCAACACACGAACTCCCTTACCACTTGAACCAGCAGGCTCATTCTGATATGAATTTACAAGCAATTTAATATAAGCCCACTGAATAAGGATAAGACTTGGATCCAAAAATAATAAAATTATCAAAGATGGGACTTGAACACAATACCTCACACACACACCCAGAACACTTAACCACTGAGGCAGATACACATTTATGTCATATATCTACAGAATCAGAAATAAATTATTGAGGGCGTTACAACTCTACCCCCTAAAAGAAATTTTGACATCGAAATTTACCTGATCAGAAAAGAATAGGATACTGCTAACGCATAGAGTCCTCAGGTTCCTACGTGACCTTATTAGTACCATGATTCTGCCACAGAACCTTCACTAAAGGAATGAGCTTCCTCCTCATAACCTTAATATCATGATCCAGAATCTGAACCGACTCCTCCTCAAAAGTCAAATCTGGCCTAACCTCGATCTCCTCAACTACGGCAATGTGGGATGGGTCAGACCAGTACCGCCTCAACATCGAGGTGTGAAACACATCGTGGATACGATCCAACTCTAGAGGTAACTCCAACTGATAAGCAACCGGTCCCACACGCTTCAAAATCTGATACGGCCTAATAAACCTAGTGCTTATTTTGCCTTTACGACAGAACCTCATAACCTTCTTCTACGGAGAAACCTTTAGAAAGACGAAGTCCCCCACAGAGTACTCAATATCACCCCTTTTCAGATCTGTATAAGATTTTTGCCTATCAGAAGCTGCCTTCAGACGATCCCAAATAAATCTAACTTTATCTTCGGTCTCAGAAACCAGCTCAGGACCCAAAACCCGACGTTCACCCAACTCAGTCCAACATAGCGGAGTACGACACTTACGGCCATATAAGGCCTCGTAAGGTGCCATCTGGATACTAGCCTGGAAACTATTATTGTAGGCGAACTCAGCTAGTGGCAGATAATCCTCCCAACTACCTTAGAAATCTATTACACAACTCCGAAACATATCCTTCAGTATCTGAATCACCCTCTCAGATTGACCATCAGTCTGAGGATGGAACGCAATACTGAAGTCCAATCTCAAGCCAGAGCCTCATGCAATTTCTTCCAAAATTGAGATGTGAAGTGAGGATCCCTATCAGAAATTATTGAAACAGGAACCCCATGCAGTCTTACAATCTCAGAAATATATAGCTTCGCTAACTACTCTAGAGAAAAGTCCGTCTGAACCGAAATAAAATTAGCAGACTTGGTCAACCGATCCACGATGACCCAAACAGAATCCTTCTTAGTGGGTGTCAAGGGTAACCCACTAACGAAGTCCATCGTTACTCGTTCCCATTTCCATAAGGGAATCATGCAACGGGTGCTCAGCCTTAACTTGCTGGCACGTCAGACAACGAGCAACAAAATCCGTAACCTTACATTTCAAACCCAGCCACTAGTATAGTTCACGGAGATCCCGATACATCTTATTACCATCGGGATGCATAGCATAAGGGTTACTGTGCGCCTCCCTCAAGATTGACTGCCTCAAATCAGAATCATTCGGCACACAGATCCGACCTCAAAAACATAGAACACCATCATTATTCAACCCAAAAACAAAAGTACTGTAACAGCCCGATTTAGGGGCTAGCCGAAACAGTGATCTCGGGATCACTAATCTGAGATTTGAGAAATTCATTTTTAGGCTATATTATGAGTCAAAGCATGATAGTATATGTACATGAGAATTTTGGTGCTTTAATTTTAGTGATTTCATGTATAATCATGAAAGTGGACTAAATCGCATAAAGTGCGAAAGTTCCATTTTATAAGCTAAAGGTACCAAATAGCCATAGATTGATAATTGGAGGTCTTTAAAAGGCAATTAGACCCCCAATATTTGCTTGGCTGGCCATATACTAGCATAGGAGACAAATTTGTCAATGATGGTCAAAGTTGGTGATAGTAGGTGGACTAATTTGACTTGTATTAATAAAATAAGGAGAGAAAAACTATCATCTTTTTCTCTTTCACTCTTCCACCAAAAATTAGCAGCAAATAGAGGGAAGAAAGCTTCAAAAAAATTTCAGTACACTCATCTCTTCACAAGTAAGTGTTCTAGTGACCTTTTCTTGAAAATAGTTGTACTTTTGGAACCCCTAAAGATTAAGCTTTCAAATGAGGGGACTATTGTGCAATATGGTGAAAAGTTTAGATATTTAGCATGAGAGATATCATAGTTATTTGTTGCATTTTTATGGAAGAAAATGAGTCTTGGTTGTTAGATGAATAACTCTTGTGAAAGGTGTTGCCATGAAAACACCTAATTAGACTTTGATGAAAAGGTTACAAATTTGTAGTAATTATGTGAAATGTTGGGTTTTGATGTTAGTTATGCGATTATTAAATTTTCACCTAGGCTTGTTGAAGGTAGAAATGTGATTAGAAATTATTTCCGAGCCTAGGGGCAAAATTGTCATTTTGCCAAAGTCTAGGGGCAAGATAGTAATTTTATCTAAGCATGATTATTGAAATGCTTTTATTAATGAGATGATTAAAATGAGCTAAATTTCTATTATAGAGCAAGAAGAAAAGAGAATCTGCCTCGATCGGGGAAAGAACAAAGTCTCAGACTAAACCGTCGAGCTAGCTCATTTTGAAATCGAGGTAAGTTGTATGTGATTAATGCAACATTTATGTTAGCATAATTGAGAATGCTTGATATCATATTGATGCATGACAATCTATTAAATTGATGTTGAATGAGATTTTGAAGTCCTAGTGGACCATGTGAATATGAAAATGCTATCATCGAGATATGAAATAGATAAGGTCCCGTATAAGACCATGTCCGGGACATGGCCTCGGCACTGAGTTGGGATCCCGTATAAGACCATATCCGGGATATGGCATCGATAATTGATGTGAAAGTCCATATAAGACCATATCTGGGATATGGCATTGGCTTTTAGAAGTAACTCCATGTAAGACCACCTCGGGGATGTGGCATTGGCTTCGTCCCTACATGAACGATGTTGAATATGCGTCTTTGACTATCCCTAGTGATTAAAGGGATAAGTAGATGGGTTTAGAAGTAGAAATGAGATTTGTACTAAATTCATATGAATGAGTGAATACAGGTACTCGTGAATGAGTCACGAAGAAACAATTACGATATGTGGTACAATATGTGCTAAATAAGGGCAATTGTGAGTAAGTATGGCAAGAAGCCTATGACTTGTGTATGGTTAGTTAATGTCATGGATGGATTATTTTATGAGCTTATTGTTGCTATTCATATCCATGCAAACTCACTAAGCTTTATGCTTACCCCTTTCATTGCTCTTTCTCCTTGTAGTATTGCCAAGATAACTCGAGGAACGGGGACGTAGGAGTTCAGAAATCACACTATCGACACCACTTTGGTATAACAATTTAGACTTATTTTGAGTATGGAATGTATAGGACTCGAGTATTTTGTTAGGTCGTAATTATTGGCCAAAGTGTTGGCTTTGTAAGGAATCAAAACCTCCTTTTGTAATGGTCGATTAAATTAGGCCGATACTTGGAAAATTCTTATGCTTAATGAAAGTGATTTTCTTGAAGTGTATGCCCTTGTGTATGGTTGTTGAATTGAGTACTTGGATATGCCTTTGGGTTATGAATTGTGTTGAAATGGATTGTTGTTTGTATGTGTACAATGTAGGGTGGCAAAAGGCTTGGTAGATAGCCATCTAATTGTCCACATGGATAGACACACGGGCGTGTGTCTATACCGTGTGTGACACACGGTCAGCCCTATGGGCGTGTGAATCGACCGTGTGTCCCCTTGCATGCTAGGTTTGCAAGTCAATATGCTCCACGAGCTAGGGACACGGGCGTGTGCCCAGGCCATGTAAAGTCTGCACATTAATTGTGGAATTTAAATTGACCACGGGTAGTAGACACGGGCGTGTCTATGCCGTGTGAAGTTAGTCAGAATTGACCACGGGTGGAAGACACGGGCGTGTCTAGGCCGTGAGAAGTTGGTCAGGATCGACCACGGGTGAATGACACGGACATGTCTTAGGGGCACACGGGTGTGTCCCTAGACCAACACAGGCGTGTGGCCCCTGTTTTGTTGAAAAGTTCTCGAGCTCGTAAAAGCTTCGAGAATAGTTTCGATACCTCTCGGAGGTATGTTTGGGGCCTCTTAGGCCGAGTATGTGCAAGTGATGGGTTTAAACAAAATTTTATAGCCCGTTTCGAGATGTCAAGTTAGATTAGTTAGTTAATGCCTCAATCTCGATCCCGGCTTCAGGCACGGGTAAGGGGTGTTACAAGTACTACCACTCTCAACCTAACAAAACCGCAAACCCAGATATTCATCCCCCAATTGCTTAACTCAAATCTAATCAATCCAAGACGGCTTAACTTGCAACTCGGCTAACAGAATCCCATCATCCAACAGACTAAGGCGAGCGAACATCACTCTCAAATCAGTCATCATTCTACGACTGAGAGCATCGGCCCCCATATTGGCCTTACCAGGATGATACTCTATCGCCCAGTCATAATCTTTGAGCAGCTTAATCCACCGACGCTGCCTAAGATTCAACTCCTTCTGAGTAAGGAGGTACTTGAGGCTATTGTGATCAGTGTAAATAATACACCTCTCACCATACAAATAGTGCTTCAAGATTTTCAATGCAACAACCACCGCAGCTAACTCGAGATCATGCGTCGGATAATTTCCCTCACGTGTCTTAAGCTGACGGGATGCATAAGCTACAACCTTACCATCTTGCATCAGAATACAACCCAAACCAACATGCGACGCATCACTGTACCACAAATTCTTTCCCAGATTCAAGCTGTATCAGAATAGGAGCCTGAGTTAGAACAGACTTGAGCTTCTCGAAGCTCGATTGTTGAACATTGGTCCAAATGAAAAGAACACCGTTACGCAGAAGCTTAGTCAAAGGAGCTGCAATCAGAGAGAACCCTTCGACAAACTGCCGATAATAACCCGCAAGACCCAAGAAACTGCAAATTTTAGATACATTCTTAGGCTGTTTCCAATCAAGCACAACCTCAATATTTCTAGGATCAACTCGGATCCCCTCAGCAGAAACCACGTGCCCTAAAAAAGTTACCTCTCGTAACTAAAACTCGCACTTGCTCAACCTAGCGTAGAGCTATTTTTCACGAAGAATCTGAAGCACTACTCTAAGATGCTCATCATGCTCATCCTCGGTCTTAGAGTAAACCAGAATATCATCGATGAAGACCACGACGAACTGATCCAGATATGGCTACAACACTTGCTTCATCAGGTCCATGAATGCAGCTAGAGCATTCGTTAAACCAAAAGGCATAACTAGAAACACGTAATGTCCATAACGAGTCCTAAATGCAGTCTTATGAACATCAAATTCCTTAACTATAAGCTGACGGTACCCATAACGGAGATCTATTTTTGAGAAAATTGAAGCCCCTCGGAACTGATCAAACAAATCGTTGATCCTCGAAAGTGGATACTTATTCTTCACAGTTAGTTTATTCAACTACCGATAATCGATGCACATCCTCATGGTGCCATCCTTTTTCTTCACAAACATAACTAGTGCCCCCCACGGAGACACACTAAGGTGGATGAAACTACGATCCAAAAGCTCTTGAAGTTGAGCCTTAAACTCTGTAAGCTCCTTCAGTGCCATTCGGTAGGGAGCAATGGACACTGGAGCTGTACCCGATAGAAACTCAATGCCAAACTCAACTTCTCAATCTGGAGGTAAACCTGGTAACTCCTCAGGAAAGACATCCAGAAAATCCCTCACTGTTCTGATATCCCTGACAGAAGAGTCCTTAGAAATAGAAACACTGACGTAAGCTAAATACGCCTCACACCCTTCCCAAACCAGTTTCTCAGCCACAAGAGCGGAGATCACATTGGACAGATAATCTCGACGCTCATCGATCACAACCACCTCTTATCATCTTTGATCCTCAGAATGACCCTCTTAGTCGCACAATCAAAACTAAGTCGGTGCTCGACCAACCAATCCATACCCAAAATCAAGACGAACTCCTCAAACGGAAGCTCCATCAGATTTACTAGAAAAATAGCCCCTTGCACAACTAATGAAACATCCCTATAAAGCTTATTAACCCCAACAGACTGCCCCAACAGACTCAATACATTGATCTCACTAGAAGTTCTCTCGACAAAAATTCCTAAGTTTTCAGATACAGAACTAGCTACATAGGAGTGTGTAGAACCTATGTCTATCAAAGTAGTATAAGGTACATCAAAAATAAAAAATGTACCAGTGATAACATCTGGAGCATCCCTATCCTCTCGGCATCGAGCAGCATAAACAAGTGTAGGCTGCCTCACCTCAGTCTGACTAGCACCTCTGGCCAGTGCTCTCTGCCCACGACCCGTACCATTACCAACCCTAGCCGGTCCACAGCCCCTAGGTGGCTGATAAACTGCCCTCTGAGGCTGTACAGAACCCGGTCTCGAAGCTTGCATCTGATCTACCCGCTATGAACACTCTCGAATCTGATGCTCCAAAGACCCACACCTCAAACAAGCCCCTATCCTCCTCCAACACTCGCCCGAATGGCGCCTACCACAATCTCCACACGGCTGAATCCCAGTAGATGCAACAGGAACCCCCACTCTAACAGGCCCATCAGGTCTAGCCTTTTTATTAAGTCTCTGAACAGAACTAGAGGGATCTGAATCCCTCTTATTCTTGCCTCTCTCTCGGTCCCTATTATGGCGCTCTACGCGCTTAACTTCCTTGGCGATATTTGTCTTTTCCACAAGAACGAAAAACTTGCGCTCCCTCTGCGGAGAAATCAAAATCCTCAAACTATCCCACAGGCCATCCTCAAAATGAACACACTTCTCATAATCAGACACCACCATACCTCGAGCGTAGTGGCTCAACCTCAAAAACTCAACCTCATACTCGACCACTGATCTATCCCCTTACGTGAGATTCATGAACTCACGCCTACGGGCATCCACAAAGCTCGCCCCCACATATTTCTCCAGAAAGGCAGTCTTAAAGAAATCCCAATTCGGATGATCGGTGAGTACCTTCCTCAACAGTTAACCACAACTGATAAGCTTCATCGCAAAGCAAAGAGACTACACCCTTAAGTTTCTGCTCGGTAGTACAGTGTAAATCGTTCATGATCCTCTCAGTGCCCTTTAGCCAATACAAAGCCACAGTAGGGGCAACTCCAATGACACCCCTAAACAACTCAGAACCATTGGACCGGAGTCGTTTAGTTACCGACCCACGGTCCTCAAAACCAGAATGAGGTCCAACGACCCTTTTCAAAATCCTCAATATGGCTTGGGACAGTGCACCATCCCCAGCCAAACGGCTTTGAGACCCAATCTCAATAGCAGGCGAAACCGGCGTCTCACTTGTATCTAAGTTTGGCATACTGCCTAAAGAGGAAGACTCAACTCGATCCCCCTACGGCCTCTACCACGGCCACGAATACCACGTCCGCGAGTTCCACGAGCGCTCATCGTAAATTTTCAAATTTTATCTACATTATAAAATTTTATGCATTAGTTCCAGTATTTATTAACAAATATTTTATGCATAAATTATCAGAAGGCCAGAACTGTTTTCAGAGGTTTCAGTTTCTATCTATCTCAGTACAGTTTGAGAAAGTGCTATCTATAGTGTTTTCAAAATAGTTCTATCTAAGTACAGAGATACTTACAGGATCGCCGCTGGAGACTCGGTGTACCACATACTTTCTCAATTTATTCAAATTAATTGAAAACTAATTCTTTTTGAAACAATATTTTGGAACCCAAAATTCATAGCCGAATTTTTACAATCTGGCTCTGATACCATTAAATGTAACACACAAACCCAACTTAGACGTTGTGGCCGAATCTAGAGAAGTCACAAAGAATGGGTTTTGAAAATGGAGTCGTTGCATTAAATCATCTTTATTAACTCATATTCTTTGATATCCATTACCGAAAACGTTAAATTATTGGTTTATTTACCAAAACATGTTTTACAGTGGAAGTCTAATAAAACCATTATATTTTGGAAATCCAATTAGTATTTTCAGAAAAACCTTTTTGTTTGAGTAAAACCATCATTTGCTTAAACGTTTTGCTAAACCAAGAAATTAAACAAATAAAACCAAAAGCCTAAAAATCGTCCAGTCCAGAGAGTCCCAGAAATTACAAACTCTCAATTAACTCCAGAAAGTATTAAGTAAAAACCATAAAAATTACTAAGCATAACAATTCCCGGTAGCGTGGTCACCGCTGAGTCTCCACCGCATTGATCCGCCTAAATCTTTGGATTACCTGATCAGAACAGACAAAAAATGTGAGTTTTCGTAAACTCAGTGTGTAACCAAATAGAATGAAGCATACAAATTATACAGAAATCATATATATTTACAGTCAGATACAGATTCGGACCTAAGTCCTTTGTAAAAATAGATAACAGATATTCAGATATATAGAATCCTACCCCCATCCTCTACACACCAATTTCGACCATCCCAACACACTATGTGGGGTTAAAAACACCCACCCATCCCTACACACCATATTGTGCCATTACGACACGTATCAGATATAGTGCAGCAAAGCTGCCAAAGTATAGGTGAAGGTCACCTTTCAAAACACTTCCTCCATATATGTACCATCCCACCCCAAATATAGATACAGAAATCAGATTCAGATATAATAGGTTAAACATGCTCAACATGATTATATACAGATAACAGATATACATATAGCAGTACAATCAGTCATACATTTAGTACCTTACTCAGATCGGTCTATCAGAATATCATAGCATACAAAGTAGGGTTTAATTAGCCGTTACCGACCCTACAGTAGGCCCACGGTTGATCGGAGTGACCCGTATGACCCTAGGGAAAATTACAGAAATATGGGCCTACACGCCCGTGTGGCCCACATGCCCAGATTGGCCTTACCCGTGTGGCCCACACGCCCAACTTGGCCTAGCCCTTATGGTTCAGACGACCACACACCAGCCACCACACAGCCGTGTCTTACGCACGGCCATGACTTCGTAGACCACACGACAGTGTCCATACCGGCGACCACACGCCCGTGTGGCGAACAGTAAGAAGTTTCGGCTTTCGCAGAAACTTCATTTTTTGCATTTTTGGAACACAACTGATATTGATTTGATGCGAAACCACTCCTAAGCCACACAGTACCTAAAATCGACATAAGAAACTCCCAATTTTCAGTCTTAAACCTTAATTTTACCAAAACGATGAATCCGACAATGGTTCAAATCAAGTAGTCAACACTTACCCTACTACCCCGACCGATTTTGACTATGCTTCTGCGAGAGGAGAGTCTCATTCTACTTAATTTCCTGCTGCCAAAATAGAAACTAAGGTTCCAATTGGCGATTTGGAAAACAAACACTTCAAACAATTACCAAAATTCCACTTACCAAATACCCAAGGAGAAACGGAGAAGTAAGATAACTAGATTGACGACAGATCGAAACAAAACAACATGAAGAGTTAAAAGAAAAGGAAAACGGCAGTGTTGAGGAAGACAAATTGAATTAACGTCAGTTTTTTTTGGGAAGAGAAAATTTTTTTAAAAAGAAATGGATAAAAATAAAATATCCTAAATCCCTTATTTTACTCCCACTATCACACTAACTCATAACTTCCTCGGAGTTTCAGCTCCACCGAAACTCTTAGCAGAAATTCGAGCAAAAATTAACACCCTCGTTAAAGCAGGGATTCGAACACAGGACGTCCAACACACTAACTCTCTTACCACTCGAACCAGCAGGCTCATTCTGATGTGAATTTACAGGCAATTTAATATAAGCCCACTGAATAAGGATAAGGCTTGGATCCAAAAATAATAAAATTATCAAAGATGGGACTTGAACCCAAGACCTCAAACGCACACCCAGAACACTTAACCACTGAGGCAGATACACATTTATGTCAGATATCTATAGAATCAGAAATAAATTATTCAGGGCATTACATTCGTTTTGAGTGCTTCTATTAAAATTTTGTTGCAGTTTTGTTGAGGAAGTCATGTGTCTCATAGTAATTCGATTGA
The DNA here is from genome assembly GCA_025698515.1 of Gossypium sturtianum. Classification (NCBI taxonomy): domain Eukaryota; kingdom Viridiplantae; phylum Streptophyta; class Magnoliopsida; order Malvales; family Malvaceae; genus Gossypium; species Gossypium sturtianum. The sequence continues at coordinate 113,872,952 of CM046955.1, forward strand.
TAGGTTCAATACGTAAGGTTTGGTCAATTCTATGAAAGTTCATTTTATTAATATTGTGTATTTTTGCTTGAATTTCTAGAATTGGTTGTTTAAGCGCGTGATTGGTCTTCTTGAGGTGAAGGTCTTGAGGTTAACAATTCCCTAGCATTTTATGTCCGGGAATTTCTGTGTTGTGCTGAGGTATGTGTTGATTTTTTATATGAGTTTGAGTTTTGCATCAAAACTTTCAACATAACCTAGCTTGGTGTTAAATTCTAGAGATTCTTTGGAGAATGATGGTTTAATTGGTCATTGGATTGTCATTTTTAGGTTTTGGATTCACTCTAGTTGATTCCCCGTCGAAACAGTGTCAGGTGTGTAATGAAAATCTAAGTTTCTACAAATTTTAAATGCCGAAAAACATGGCTCTCCAAGTCACATGGAAATGTGGTAGGCCATGTGAGCTACACAGTTGTGTGTCAGGTAATGTGCCAGACCGTGTAACCCACTGTTTTGGATTTAGGGTCACACAGGTCAAGGACACGGACGTGTGGCCAGGCAGTGTGAGGGCCTATGAGTCACACAGGCGTGTGTCAGGCCGTGTAACTCACTATTTTGAGTCACACGGCCATGTGCTAGTGCGTGTGGACCACACGGGCCAAACACCCAAACCATGTGAATCCATACAGGCGTGTGCGGAAAAAGACTGAAATTTTCTCTAGGGCCTTAAACGTCATTCAAATCGAACGTAGGTCTTCGGTAGGGTTGAATGGTGTGAATTAGATTGTATATCTTGATATCCAATGTTCTGAGGTTGAATAATCGATTATCTATATGTATAATTGATGTTATAACTGTTAAATGATAATGTTCTGTATTATCTGATTATGAATTGTATTTGGATAACTGAATGTACATCCTTGATATCTGATATTTGTAATATGCATCTGTATTGGGTGAGAATGATATTAAGAAGGAAGTGCTGGTAGTTTAATGATCTACCAAATTGAGTGGCTAAACCACAAATCTGTATCTGATTCTAGCTATTTATCGCATACTAATGTGACAGGTAGTCTATAATCACTCTGAAATGTGACATACCAACACTAATTGGTGTGTAAGGCTAGATGGGTACTTGATACCCAATATGGTGTGTTGGGATGGTCGAAGGTGGTGTGTAGCGGATGGGGGTAGGAAGCTGCATCTGATTCTGATCTGTTTTGCATTTGTATCTGATCTATTTTGCATCTTATTTGAACTGTTACAATAATATTGAGTGCCATTTGTTTCTGATTCTGTATCTTAATTTGGGAAATTACTGTTATATTTATAATGATGTCTTGCATTTATATCTGTTACACACATTGAGTTATAAACTCATTTTATTTGTTGACTGAATTGCAGGTAACCCACAGACTTAGGAGGCTTGGCGTGTCAGGATCTAGGTCATCTCTCTTTTCTAAATTTTTTACTGTCTGTTTAAGTTTGAACTAACATATGTTTTATTTCGGACTACTGTTTGTAAACTCGGATTTCCATGTTTGTTTAACTGGTTAAATGTTTTCTGTATGAAGAATTTTTAAAAACTTAAAGGTTTATTTTTTCCTTAAACGTTTTGATCTAGTCTCCAGACTTGGTCTTACCGTCTAGGTCGGGTATGGGGTGTTACACCTCTCATATGAGATGGGCCCTTCTCGCGTATTGGGTACAATTGTATTTGTTATTTGGAATTTTACTCAAAACTTATAATTTATCCAATCCAATAACTAATTTTTCTATTTCTCAAAATATTAAATAATTAAATTAATTATTTTACCAAAATAAATAATTTATTTATGGACATAGATGTGACATAGATGTGACTGACTGGACTAGCAGTACATCAGACAGGACCCAAGTAAAATAGATCCGGAATTCATTTATGGATTTATCACTTGTGACATTTATAGTGTGGCATACCTTAATCCTAAGTGGATGGTGGACTATGTATGCGTGACTCGTATACGCATGTGGTGGACTATGTTGATTTTGACTATGAATTGATAGGTGCACTTGCCGTAGTCAAATTTTTAGTTAGTTTTGCAATGCATCAAGTTTCTGGCGCCATTGCCGGGGACTAGAATATTAGGAAAACTTTATTTCTATTAGTTTAGATATTTTTGACTATGAATGTGTGGCTCACACGACCATGTGGTAGGCTATGTTGATTTTGCAGATTGACACTCTGAACTGAAGAAAATCTTGGTTTTTAGGTTTTTCGAGCATTCTATGTCGCATATATGACAAAAATAAGAATATAAGAGTGAGCTGTCATAGAATATTCAAGAAAATAACTTGAAAAACACCATTGAAGCTGATTTTGAAGCAGATTTCCGTCAAGATTGAAGATTCCCATTTGATTTCTGAGGAGATTATCATGAGTTTCTTTATTTCTTTCTGTTATATTGTATCTTGGATGTTTTTTTATTTTTAAGCATGAACTAATTTTCTAAATACCTAGGGGAGATGAACTCTATGATGGATCCTGTCTTTTAATTTTTATTTTATGCAATAAATACTTAGATCTTGTTCTCAATTATGCGTGCTTAATTCTTGGTTTGATAATTCTAGATTATTAATTCATATTTGATGTGCTTAAATCAGAGGAGGAATAGTCCCTGTTTATTAGTAGATCTTGCTTAATTGAGTGGAGTTACATGCAATCCTACGACATATGTAACACCCCTTACCCGTATCTGGTGCCGGGATAGGGTATGAGGCATTACCGAACTTATTCACAAGCAAACATTCAAAATCGAGACATGAATTTCCACTCAAATTTTAAAATTTTCAAAAACATTCATATCGCCCCTAAAATAAGCCTACGAGCCCAAAACATGCATCAGAAGTGGTTCGGGACTAAACCAAGAACTTTTGAAACTTTTGGAAAACTTAGAAAATTATTCATGGAAACAGGGCCACACACCCATGTGGACCAAGGCACACGTCCGTGTAGTAGGGGACACGCCCGTGTAACTCTCTGTTTATGACAACATGAACAAATTAAGGACACACGGCCAGGGCACACGCCCGTGTGTTTAGGCCGTGTGGTCGATTAAATTTTCATAATTTTTCATAAAATAGGTGCAAACTTCACACGGCCAGGGCACACGCCCGTGTCCAAGGCCGTGTCCTCTATATGGCTGAGACACACACCCGTGTCTCTGCGCGTGTGTTGGATACTAGACATTCTGTTTTGTAATTATTTAGGGTGCAGGGGACACACAGCCGAAACATATGCCCATGGGGCAGACCGTGTGTCACACATGACCTAGACTCTACCCGTGTGGACCAAATAAAGGCTATTTACCAAGCCATTTGCCACCCTTGTTCACACATACACTTACACCAATTCAAAGGCACAAAACATATCATACTTAGGTAACCAAAAATCCACAATTATGACCAACACATGCCAATACAATATCAACGTCTATCATACTCACAACATTTATTAAGTCACAATTGACTACTTTCAAGATACCTAATTATACTCCGCTTTATCATTTCATCAATAGACCACATTTCCAAACATCTCACATTCATGTCATAATTAACATTTCTATCATTCACCAAGCATATCATGACCATATCACCAAAGAGCTTACCACATATATGTCCATACTTAGGCTTACAACCATGATAGCCCAAGTAAGCCAATCTACATGGCCAACTATCAAACAAGCCTTTGACAATCACAAGCCAACACATTGGCTATAATCACAATGACACATTTAACAAAATGACTAAGTCCCTATACATTCCATAGACTTAAAATACTTGAATTCATTTGTACCCAAAATGACGGCTTGATAGTGCGATAGGATCTCCGACGAACTCCAACCCGAGCTAGCTTAATAAACCTAAAAGACATGGGAAAGGAAGAGGGTAAGCTATATAGCTTAGTAAGTTCATATGCAAATAATACAAAACATTATTCATATACTTGACATACAAATAACTTAACAAATATTAACATAAATGTCATTAAAAATTCATAAACACCACTTACTCAATCCCCATCTTACCAACAGCTCATCATATAAGTAATATAACATGTTTCCACATGAATATCATTAAACTTCATGAGTATAACTTACTCAATCACATTCTTGCCTATAGATCATCATATGAATAACATAACATACATCAATATAAATGTCATTAAACTTCATAAATGTCATAAGAACATAAATGTCATTTAATATCAACATAATACATGTCAACATAATTTTCATATACTAATGGCTCACCACATGAATCTCATAACACATGTCAACATAATTGTAATATACCAATAGCTCATCGTATGAATAACATCACACATATCAACATAAATGTCATTTAATCTTCATAAGCACAAGTTGCTCAATCATAATCTTACCAATTGTTTATCATATACTGAGTTCATTTTCTTTGAGTTTTTCGTACGTACCTATACCAACTCGTAACATAATCGCATACTTCTCGTCTTTGACATACCCATTGAATTTCCCGTTGAACCATTTGGAATACTAAAGTATACTCGGGGATCTCGTACACACAGTACTGTACCAATGCCATATCCCAGATATGGTCTTACATGTAATCTCGTATCGATGCTAATAGCCCAGCTATGGTCTTACACGAAATCTCACATCGATGCCATATCCTAGATATGGTTTTACACGAAGTCTCATATCAATGCCATATCCCAGATATGGTCTTACACGTATTCTTAGTGACCCTAATGTCATGACATTTATATTCTAACTATTCCTAAGGTTCTACCGGGATTTACTAGCTTGTCGGAACTTCGTCAATTTCATTCATAGAGTCAATCATACAATTCATGCAATAACAAAGCATTATAAATACAATTATAATGTTGCATTATTTACATACAAACTTACCTTGATATAAAAATTGGCGAAAATGACTAAATCGTCAAATACTTGTTTTTTCCCCGTTCTAGGTCCAAACCTCATTTTTCTTGATCTATAATATCACATTTAACTTATTCAATCATTATAAAATTCAAATTAGCACAAAATCACATTATGACAAAAATTACATTTTTGCCCCTAGAGTTTGACATTTTTACAATTTAGTCCCTAGGCTCGTTAAATGAGTTTCATTCAATTTCTTTAAAACCCAAGCCTAGTTGAACCATTTTCATACTTATAAAAACCCACATTTCTCATTTAATCACACCTTTCTACTCATTTTATAGACTTTTACAAATAGGTCTTTAATGACATTTTCACCGAAAATCACTTAGCAAAAGTCGTTTATTCAACATCAAATTTGCATAATCTACCATTAAACATCAAAATACACAAATATCCAACATGGGTCAAACCCTAGACCTTGATATTTTCTCAAATTAGTGGTAGAAATAGGTAGATCTTATTACGAGAATTTCAAAAACGTAAATATCATTAAAAACGGGGCTAGAACGGACTTATAATCGAGCTTGGAAGCTTGGAAAACCCTAGCTATGTCTTCTCCATGCAAGTTTCGGCCATGAGGTAGAAGATGGACAAAAATTGGCTGTTAATTTGGCTTTTTAATTCATTTATTAACTAAATGACCAAAATGCCCCTAACTTAAAACATAACAATTCTCTTACTTCATGTCTATTTTTGTCTACTAACATAACCAATGGTCTAATTACCATCTAAGGACCTTCAAATTTAAATTTCATAGCAATTAGACACCTCTAGCATGTAGAACTTAACTTTTGCACTTTTTACAATTTAGTCCTTTTGACTAAATTAAGTGCCCAATCGTCAAAATTTTTGAACCAAATTTTCACGAAACAATTTAATAAAATTGTAGACCATAAAAATATAATAAGAACAAATTTTACTGCGTCAGATTTGTGGTCCCGAAACCACTGTTCCGACTAGACCCAAAATCGGGCTATTACAACATAAATCTATCGAATGAGAGTCAAATCTAATAGGGAAATACATAGCACAAGTTAATGAGATAATAGAAGTTTTAATTAGAAAGAAATTTCAATTAATCAACCTAGAGTCAGTTGCTCTTACTCTCGAAAAAGATATTAGCATAATTTAAGGATTTTTACGGATCAAGTTACTAAGTAAAGAAATTGCGTAATTTAGATTGATAGTGACAGATGAAATCTTCGTGAATTCTTTCCAGGATATTGTTTCTCTTCTTGGTTATTATTTTATTATTTTCCTGATTTGTTCTTTTTCGTGTTTGTTAGCAAATAAATTAGTTAATTTTAGTTTTAATCAATCACTCAAATTTATCGATTAAATAATAGAATGACGGTAATTTCTAGTATTTTTAGTCTTCGTGGGAATGATATATTTGCACACCGTAGCTATACTATGAATTGATAGGTGCACTTGCCTCAGTCAAATTTTTAGTTAGTTTCACAACGCATCAAGTTTTTGGCCCTATTGTCGGGACTAGAATATTAGGAAAAAATTATTTCTATTAATTTAAATATTTTTGTTTTAATTTTTATTATTACATTTAATTTTTTCTTTTATTTGATTCTTACAGATTCTTTTCATTTATGACTAGAGGCAACCTGTCAAACCCAATAGTTTTTTACAATGAAATTGAAAAGACTAATAGAAATCGTAGAGAAATTAAAGAAGCTCCCGAAATTTTGAAAATATAAAAATTACAAGAAAAAGAATAAATTCTAACATAACAAATAAGCTTTAAAAGTCTCAAAATCCGTACGCCGTTGGTCCCCTTTTCTTCTTATTTGTTTTGAAATCTTAATGGTGTTTAAGAGCAAATATTCTTTCCTCCCACTCATGTTTTATAATTCTCAACTTAGTTTAAGTTTTATTATATTATTAGTTTTTAAGTTAAAATTTTATAACATTTTATACATATAATAGTTTACCAACTGGACGTTATAACTCTAAGGGGTATAATTATTAAATAAGCACTCTTACTTAAATTCTAATTAAAATTTCTTATTTATTGAACTTTCGACGAATTTAACAATTTAATGCCTAAACTCTAATTAAGCACTAATTCGACAAATTTACCTGATCAAAAATCCAATTCACTTCACATATCACTCCGTAAATATTTAATATTTATGGGTCTAATTTATAGAAATGGGGTTCCGAAACCATATTTATCGACACCAGTAACTTTTAGTTCGTTACAAATTTTTTCCCTTATATACATAGTATTCCAATTTTAGTCATGATATGTGATCTTCATTTTGGTATAAATGACACCCCCTAGAGCCTTGATATATCGTGGGTTATAAGAGATTGAAGTAGGTTAGATCAGCACGAAATTGAAAATTTGAAAATATTTAAAATTTATACTTTTAAGCGTTTAAAATGTAGTATATTAATATTTCGATAGATTTTTACTAAAATTATTAGAATTTTCATTATAAATTTTATTTAATTTTTCAAGAAAAAAATGGAGGCTTTATTTCAAACAATCAATTAATTTAAATACTTCAAGTATTGAAAAAGATAGTTGTATAACTTAAGTCGTATATATTTTAGGAGGTGAGTGATTTTGATAAGTCCAAGTTTGTTGATTAATTAGACGAAATCATTAGGTGCATTTACATAACATATATGTTAGATTGGCTAGAATAATAAAAATTTTGGTTTATCTGGATTTTAGGTTCTTGAAGTAAACTTCAACAAAATTTTGAGTTTGCTAGTAGATGGAAGTTGAAAGATAAGTGATTTTTCGTATCTCTAGTTATTTCATCAATGTACGAGCATGAATACATATGTTTCAATATATTTGTAGATTTTGCCTAAAATAATTGGTTTAATTACTTGAACTTGTATTGAGGTTTTCAATGGGAATATATTGAATCTAGCTATGATTATGAGAAATATTTGTGATAACTATGGTTCAAAAATTGTATATGTGAATTATGTATGAATGATTATTGGTTTTGAACTTGACTCAGCTACATTCTAGACCCTACCATTGGAGATGAATACATGGTGTATATCCTTGCGTTGTAGTAAACATCTCAAAGGTTTATTTATGAATATGGACCTTGCCATTAGGGTTACAGTAACTGTAGTTCAATGTTTCTTTATTTTGGCTATGTTCTAGACTATACCATTGAGAATGAAACTAGGTTAGAAGAAATTGGAATTGTGAAAATATGTCAAGTGTGTTAATCTAGTTTAGTAGATAGGTGTTGTGCTTGTGTGTGTGAGTTTCTCAGTTTGAAACTTTCTTTTGAATTTTTGTTATTTCTATTCCAACCCCTATCTTTGAACGTCTGGCCTATATATTAATTTTGCTCAACTAGTGACAAGAATAAGCATGTTGGTTTAGTAGTAAGGTTTCAACTTATCCTTTGGTCTTGTGTTTAAATTTCTGCGTTTGCAAAGTGAGAAAAAATATTATTTTTGTTTTAATAATTAAAAAGAAAAGAATCTGATGTGGATAATGATGGGAGTTAGTGGGGTTAGTGGGATGTGGGTAGTTTTCATTCTGAAAACTATTACCAAAATATCTCCTAATTTTGCTCATTCAATTCTACAATCCACTCCCCACTCTTTCACACGTTTTTTTTCTTTCCCTGTATTCTTTTCTTTCTTTTCTTTTTGGAGTTTTCTTGCTTTTTGTTTTTCTCTCCGATGGATTTTTGTTTTGCTGCCATTAAGTTATTGAGGGATTAATCTTTTTGACTCTTTGTATTCGGTCGTCATTCAACATTTGTGTAAACGAAGGGTATGAAAATTAAAATTCTTCAGCGAAGTAGTCGTTGTTTCGACGTTGTTCTTGTGAAGATTTAGAAGTGCTCTCTTGTGTGATTAATCAGAATATCAATTAGGTGTATGAAATCTACCTAAAACCTCTTTAAAAACATGATAAAATTGTGAAATTAGGTTGTTCTTAGAAACTGATCAGCGACACACGGCCATGTGGTAGGCCATGTGCTCCACACGACCGTGTGAAATCATGCAGGTCGTGTGGGTAGGTTGTGTAGGGCACACAACTATGTGAAATCATGCAAGCTATGTGGGTAGGCCATGTGGGGCACACGACCGTGTGAAATCATGCAGACCATGTGGACCACACGAGCTAGCTTTTTGGGCTGTGTGGGCCTTTGGGGCCAATTTTGAGGCCCGATTAAGGGACTCAAAAATTAGGTCCATGAGCATTATGTAGGCCCAGAAAAGCATAAGTTTTAGTAAATTAACACGGGTAAGTGTTGGAGGTATGTTAAATAAGTTCTGATAAGTATAATAATTTGTTATGATTTGTTACAAGTAGGTACATGAATTAAGCTTATGCGTTATATGTATTTTGTTATATGTTTTGGTAAGCTATTAGATTTAACTATGTAATATGTTATGCTATGATCTGTAACACCCCTTACCTGTATTCAATGCCGAAACAGGGTACGAGGCGTTACCGGACTTATATGCAAGCAATCAAACAAAATGAGACATGACTTCCCACGCAAATTTAAAACTTTTCATAAACATTCATATCACACCTTAAATGAACCTACGAGGCCCAAAGCATACATAAGGAGTGGCTCGGGACTAAACTGAGAATTTTAGAAATTTCTAGGAAAACTTAGAAAATTTTCATCAAAATGGTCCACACGCCCGTGTGAAAGAAGGGACACGCCCGTGTGGCATATCACATGCTCGTGCTTCGGGCTGTGTCAAATGTAACAGTCTGGTTTAGACCCTAGTCGGAACAGTGGTTTTGGGACCACAAATCCGAGTCAGTAAAATATTTTAATATTATTTTCCGTGCCTATGATATGTAATTAAGCATGTGTTAAAGTTCCGTAAATTAATTTATCCGTTTGTATGCTTAATTTGACATAAGGATTTAATTGTGAAAATGCAAAATTTGTATGCTTTATGATAAGACACAAATGTGTTGTGGCTCTTAAAGGTGGAGGCCTTATGAGGCAATTAGACCACTATTAAGTTAGTGGATGGTTAAAAGACATTAGTGACCTTATGTTTATATGTTATTAAATGTTTATTAAAAGGTTAATATAGTAAAATGTATATTAATATGTTAATAATAAAACAAAAAAGATGAAAGTGATCATCTTTTATTTCTTCAAATGACCGAATATACAAAAGAAAAAGAAAGAATAAGAACCTTGAAGGTTTCGGCTAGGTGGGATCCAATTTTAAGATCAAGAACCGAAGAAAATAGACTTAGACCGCGGGAAATCAAAAGTAATCGAGTAGCCGAATCCGTTTCCGTTAAACCAAACTCGAGGTAAGTCGATATACAAATAAATGTATTGTATTAAATTATGTATGTTCTTATGACTATCGATAATGATGAATGTATATGAGATGATGTATATATGAATTCTGAGATGGAATCGACATAGTGTTAATGTCCGAGAAGTCTCGTTTGAATCTAGGAATAGATAGGATAGTATATGTCATGACATAGGTGTCCATTCTGTGATATCATGTAAGACCATGTCTAGGATGTTGGCTTTGATTCAAGATTTCGTGTAAGACCACATCTGGGACGTTGGCTTCGACATGAGAGTTACGTGTAAGACCATGTCTGGGACATTGGCATCATATTGATTCGTGTAAGACCCTGTCTGGGATAGTGACATTGATATTTGGTTACATGTAAGACCACGTCTGGGACGTTGGCATTGTACAACTATTCCGAGCACTCTGATATCCTATTTAGTTCCGAATGGTTCAACGGGCAAATCCAAGATACGAACAACTATGTGATTTGTATATCCGCTTCAGGTACGTTTGATATGTACACTAAGTGTGTATGAAAGGTAAGTATCTATATGAACTTACTAAGATGATTATGTATATGGAAATGATGAGATTATATGTGAAGATATGCTTGAATGAGCCATGTGTATATATGATATTTGAGTTGAAGAATACGGTAAGATATGGCTAAGCAAATGAGCCAAAGAATATATGTGATGAATTTATTATGAGAATCAATGATGTTATTGTATCAAATTGGTTATATGCATTTTATGCTAAGTTTATTTATATATGGCTTACTAAGCTTTTGAAAGCTTACTATGTGTGTGTTTGCTCTGTTTTATAGATCGTCAAAGCTACTGAAGGCTCGGGAACCGTCGAGGATCGTCATCACACCACTCAAACTCATTTTGGTACCTTTTGGAAATGTATATACTAAGTATGGCATGTATAGGCTAGTGAATTGGTATATGTTTGAGATGTAAATAGCCATGTGATTTGGCTAGTTAAATGTTTGTAATATGCATGAGTGAATATGGTATTTGGTGCATGTTTTGGTATGGCTTGATGGCAATGAAATAGCCTTACGAATGGTAAGCTTATGGTTGAATTGATGCCTTAGTGATTTAATGAGGTTATGGTTGAATTATACTTGGATTTACATGAGAGTTGATTATACAAATTAGCATGTTTAGAAATGAGATTGAATGGAATAATATGATGACCATTTGGTGTGTTTTTGGTTACCATTTGATTGTGGAAATAGGCTTGTTTATGCTTGTAGGTATGACCCTAGTGTGGGTGGCATATTGGCCTTGCAAATGGCCTGTTATGCATACACGGTTGTGGCACACGGACGTGCCTAGTGACTGTGGGATTAAGTCAGTAGCTAGCCCAAGTGTGCATGGCCATGGTACACGGACGTGCCTGGTAGCCGTGTGAATAAGTCAGTATCTAGCCTAAGAGTACACAGCCATGGCACACGGGCGTGTCTGGTGGCCGTGTGGATAAGTCAGTATACAAGCTCTATTTTGGCACGGCCAGGACACATGGGTGTGTCTAGTAGCCGTGGGAGGCACACGGCCTGCCCACACGGGCGTGTGACCTCAGTGATTTAGAAAAGTTTTAAATTTTTGAGAAATTTCATATGTGTTCGGTTAGTCCCAACCCTATTCTAAAATGTGATTAAGGTCTTGCTGACCTATAAAAAGGGACACCTTGATCGTGATTGATGAATTGTATTTATGAAATGTATGTAAAGTCTCCGTTCTGCCCGGTAACGCTTTTAACCCTAATTTGGCGACAGATATGGGTTAGGGGTGTTACATTTGGTTGGTATCAGAGCTACGGTTTAGTCGATTCTCGAACTAACATAGCATGTCAGAGTCTAGCTATACATGCCATATATTTGAAATATGATAGTGTGATGAATCTTGATGTGTAAAATGTGATTTTTGTATAGTAATGGATCCCGAAAGAGCCGTAGCTGACGATGTAAAAAGTAATGCGCCTGCTCCACTCAAGGGACAGCACCCTCTGATCCGAGACCGGCTACGAGCGGTCATGAGAGAGAAACAAAACAAGCTTTCTTCCAAATGATGAGTGAGTGGTTCACTTAGTTCGTATGAAATAATCTGGCTGTTTCATAACCTCCGCCCGTGCCTAATCATCCTCAAACATCTGCTATGCCTCCGACTATGACTCCGAATCTGTTGAACAAGCCTCCGGTCGACAAAATTCGTAAGTATGGGGCTGAAGAGTTCTGGGCTACCAGTGATGATGATGCCGAGAAAGCTGAGTTCTTATTAGAAAACACTATCCTGGTATTTGATGAGATGTCCTTGACTCCGGAGGAAAGTATTAAATATGTTGTATCATTGCTACGAGATGCGGCCTATCAGTGGTGGAAGACTCTGATTTCTGTTGTTTCGAAAGAGTGGGTCACATGGGATTTCTTTCAGATTGAGTTCCGGAAGAAATACATCAGGGAGAGATTCATTGATCAAAAACGAAAGGAATTTCTTGAATTGAAACAGGGCCGTATGTTTGTCACCAAATATGAACGAGAGTTCGTGAGGCTAAGTCAGTATGCTCAAGAATGTGTATCATCGGAAGCAATAATGTCTAAAAGATTTGAAGATGGCCTCAACGAAAATATTCGTTGGCTAGTGGGGATTCTAGAGATAAAAGAGTTCGTTGTGCTTGTTGATCGAGCTTGCTTTAGATGTGGATCAATAGATCATTTTATCCTTGATTGCCCAGAATCTGTTGAGCAAGAGACTGCCAGAATCTGAGATTCGATAATGTTTCTGCGAGAGGTAGACCTTCTCAAAATACAAGGAATGTCAGTGGTAGTTAGAGAACTACAAGAGACACTGTTGCGAGATTTGAAGCTAGAGCGCCTGCTAGAGCGTATGCCATCCGGGCTCGTGAGGAAGCTTCATCTCTGAATGTTATAACGGGTACATTTACTCTTTATGATACTTCTGTGATTGCTTTGATAGACCCTGGTTCTACTCATTCGTATATATGCATGAATTTGGTATCCAGTAAGACTTTGCCTGTAGAGTCTACTGAGTTTTTTATAAAAGTGTCAAACCCCTTAGGTAAATGTGTCATGGTTGATAAAGTATGCAAGAACTGTCCGTTAATGTTTCGAGATATCTGTTTTCCTGCTGATTTGATGCTATTACCATTTGATGAGTTTGATATCATTCTGGGTATGGACTGGTTGACATTGCATGATGCTATTGTGAACTGTAAAAGAAAGATCATTGATTTGAAAGGTCAGAATGATGAAATAGTTTGGATTAAGTCTAGTGAATTGAACGGATTACCTGCTGTGATATATGTACTGAAAGCTCAGAGTTATGTGAAAAAGGGTTACGAATCTTATTTTGCTTATGTAATTGATCCGAAAGTGTCTGAAAAGAAAGTTGAATCAGTGCCAGTTGTTTGTGAGTTTTCTGATGTATTCCCTAAAGAACTGCCGGGATTGCCTCTGATACGTGAAGTTGAATTTGGTATTGATCTGTTGCCTGGTACGACACCTATTTCGATAGCTTCGGATAGAATGGCACCAAAAGAGTTGAAAGAGTTAAAGTCACAGCTGCAAGAGTTGACTGACAGAGGATTCGCCAGACCGAGTTTTTCACCGTGGGGTGCTCCCGTTCTGTTTGTGAAAAAGAAAGATGGCACGATGAGAATGTGTATAGATTACCGTCAGTTGAATAAAGTGGCCGTAAATAGCAAATATCCGTTGCCCAGGATTGACGATTTGTTTGATTAGTTAAAAAGGAGCCACTGTGTTTTCAAAGATAGATCTGAGATCGGGATATTAATAGTTGAGAGTAAAAGATTCAGACATTCTGAAAACTGCTTTCAGAACGAGGTGCGGGCATTATGAGTTTTTAGTTATGCCTTTCGGACTAATGAATGCTCCTGCTATTTTTATGGATCTGATGAACATAATTTTTAGACCGTACCTAGACCGATTTGTTGTGGTATTTATTGACGACATATTGATTTACTCTCGAAATGAAGTTGAACATGCTGAACATCTGAAAATAGTTGTGTTGCAAACTCTGCGAGAAAAGCAATTGTATACAAAATTCAGTAAATGTGAATTCTGGTTGCGTGAAGTCAGTTTTCTTGGACATATTGTATCGGCCTCTGGAATACGAGTTGATCCAAGCAAGATATCTGCTATTCTGGATTGGAAACCTTTGAAAAATGTGTCTGAAATCCGTAGCTTTCTGGGACTCGCTGGTTATTATCGTCGGTTTGTAAAAGGATTCTCGATGATAGCTACTCCATTAACTAAATTGCTTCAGAAATATGTGAGATTTGACTGGTCCGATAAATGTTAGAAAAGCTTTGATCAGTTGAAAACTCATAAGCTGAAGCTCAGCATAGTCTGACCAGAATCGGGTAAATAATTTGTGAATTACAGTGATGCTTCGTTAAATGGTCTGGGATGCGTACTGATGCAAGAAGGCAAAGTAATAGCTTATGCTTCAAGATAGTTGAAGCCTCATGATCGTTGATTTTGCGATGTCAAAGTCTTAAAATTTATAAAAAGAATGATCGAATTTGGAAACTAACTATGACAACGATTTGAGGCAAGCGCACCTATCGAACAGTAGTATAGCTTAGGCAAGACCGGATTGTCAAACCCAAAGGAACCAAAAGTACTAATACTAACTTTCTTTTTATTATCTAGCCTAAAATAAGTGAAGTTGTTATTTAAACTAAATTTCACTAACTGCTAAGCTAAAGACGCAAAGACAAAAAGAATGAATTGGGGAAATACTGTTGGAAAAACTCAGTTGATTAAGACGATACCCTTAGGAAGAATCCACCTAGACTTCACTTGTTATCTAACTCTAAACCAGGCAATTTATTCACTTGACTTGATCTGTAAGACTCCCTAATGTATGTTAAACCCTCTCTCGAAGCGAATAACGTCTAACCCTAGGTTGATTAATTAAAATCTCTTTCTAATTAAAACCCCTAGAATTGCATTAACTCGATCTATGGACTCCCATATTAGGTTTCACCCTAATTCGGAAAAGTCTCATCACCCTATCTCTAGGCGCGTGTTTAACTCCGCTTAATTATGCTAGATCTACTCTTAAGCAGGGACTTTTGCTCCTCCATCTAAGCACATCAAACTTGAATCAATATCCCAGAAATATCAACACAAGAATTAAGAACACATAATTAAGAACAAATCAAGTATTTATCATATAGTTCAGCAAACGATAACAAGATTCATCTAAGTTTCATCCCCTTTAGGTATCTGAAGGGTTTAGTTCATAATGATAAAAGAAAACATCTTAGAAGAAAAGATAAAACAAAACATAAGAAATCCCTAAAACCCCTAAAGGAATTGAAGGAGAGATCTGCCATCTTGAGTAGAATTCCGGCTTCTTGAGATGGATCAACTGGCTATCTTTGAGTGTTTACCACAAATCTGACCTTTTCGGCTCGGCTCCTTGGCCTAGCTCACCGCCCTCTTCTAGGTTATACTTAGGGTGTTTATATAGGCTTTTGAAATAGGTTTCTTTGCCCCTAAGTATCCTTTTTCAAGTGAAATTTCTCTTCTCCACGACAGGGACACGGCCATGGCACACGCCCGTGTGAGTCGTCTTTAGGTCGTGTTCGGACTTTTAATGAGGTGACACGCCCGTGTAAATCATGATCAGGCCGTGTTCTAGTCTATCAAGGAGACACGACCGTGTTGGCTCAAGTCCAGGCCGTGTCGATTTTCACTTTGGCCCAATTTGGTCCATTTTGAGCCCGTTTCTCGTTCTTTCCATCCTCTGGTGCTTTCATGAGTATAAAACATGAGAAGAATGGATTAAGAGCACCTTTTTACAAAAATGAAGGGATAAATCATCCAAAAGTATGCTAAATGTGGGATTAAAATATGTTACTTTTACGGTTTATCACATACCCCCACACTTAAACTTTTGCTTGTCCTTAAGCAAAATTCTCAATTTACAATTAAAACGAACTTTCCATGATTCAATATTCCTATCAACAATGTCTCATCATAATTCATAGATAATTTATACATCGATAATTTAACTCAAAGAGTCCTAAAGATTCAAACAATCTAAGTCATGAATTTGTAGCTCGAAAACATAGGTGTCTCCCCTTATCTAAATAATTACCTCTGATCCAAAACCTACAAGGATTGACATCCTCACAAAAGATTCACTCAAATTACTCAAAGTGTTTAAGGTTTAGAATTAAGCACTCAAACGTCAAACCTAAAAAGTTAATCCCATAGGCTTGCATGAAAATCAAATCTCCACCACTGTAATATGAGATGATGCACAAATCAAAAGGTCTTTGAAAGGGTTTATACTTGGGGCTTGGGTTAAGGTGTGGATAAAGGCTGAATTAGAGGGTTAGAATCGAGATTGAATTGACAAATTACCTAACTAGAAGCAATGAACTGAATAAAAGTAATTACATCAATTGAAACTTTGAAACTAATAATACGAGCTTCTTCTTCAATAAATAGACTTTAACTGTACAAGCTCGGTTTTCATCATACTAATACTGAATATACTTCGATTCTTTTTAAGAACAAATCAAGTAATAATAAAGAACTCTAACAACTGAAATAAAGAACATAGTTAGGCAACTAATCAAATCAAATCTCGACAAAAAAGGGTAGTCAAGAAGAATGGTGATAACAAATACAAAGGGTTTTGGGTTAATATTAGTGGGTGATTCAATAAAAAAGGTTGTTAGGATCAAAGGGGTTCACTAGGGGTTAATTATGAAGGTAGGCTTTTTATGGAGTAAGTGGGTTAAATCCTAGGTGCCTTTATCATTTCTGTATATCAAATCAAAGATGTGGTCTCAACATGTATAATCGAGGCAAGTTCTAGAATAACTATTCAATGTTGACACACTCATAATCAAAAAGTGAGCAAGAAAAAGAATATATGCTCTATAAGGCTAAAAATCTCACAAAAAATTATGGGTATTTTGATATCAACCTCGTAAATTTCAAATTTCAAAGTAATATTCAAATTTAGGTTAACAACCTAGAAAAATTTTTTAATACCGAAAAATAGACTTATCATGCTTGATTCTCTAGTATCTTAGAATTTAATTATCAATGCAACATTATCAATGACTTAATCTAAAACATATCAATAAAAATCATAAATCATGGAAATTTCATTCTAATGATAATATGAGAAATTTATTTTAAGACAAGGCATAATTCATGGATTTGAGAATAATGCAAAAAGTTTGGCACCTTATTTCAGGATTTTGAGAATAATGAAAAAAGTTAGGTACCTTTTTAGGTTGTTCACCCCCCCACACTTATGATGTACATTGCCCTCAATGTACAAGGATATATATAGACAATTAAGTATAAATTCAAAAGATATGGAGAGAAGTGAAACTCCCTGAATTATGGATGAAATCCTTGCGTTTGAGGTGAAAGATAAGTTGGAGGGGTCGTTCTTGATGACGATCCTGCGCTAGGTGAAGAAATTTGGTAGCTCATGGAGGATTAGCCAGGATATAATAATAATAATTAAAACTATACTAATTAAATAATTAAAGAAAAGCAAGCTAAAGTGAAGAAAAATAAAAAGTGAACTAAAATTAAAAGAAAAGATAAATGGGTATAGAGTCCTTATTGTTGGAGTGTGATTTCTAAGGTTGTGGATATGGTGGTGGTCGTGGTGTGATTCCCCAAGCGACTGAAGAACCTAAAACCAATAAACTAAAATAAAATAAGTTAAATTAAGCGTAAGAGAAGTAAAGATAAGGAAATTGAAGCAAAAGAGAAAAAACGAAATAAAAACTAAATGGCCTCAAATATCCTTGGCTCGTCGAATGATTGAAGTGGCGGCATGAACTTATATAGATCGGTCTCCCTCTGGCGGACTATGCTTGATTCCTTACGCTTCTTGGCATTTGGTGTAGCTCAAGGGTTTTGGGAATGTATTGGAGAAGAAAAGTAGGGAGAGGGTTGAGAAAAGAAAAACTAAATGGAAATTTGAATGGGTGAGAAGAGGAGGGTGGGTGGTTTAAATAGAATTCTCAAGTCGGTACATTCCCGCCGCAGTGTACCAAGGCGTGTTAATTCACACGGCCGCCTCGCACGGCCATGTTATGCATCGATCGTTTCTCCCACGCCCATGTTCTAGTTACCACGCTTGGGTGTGTAAACTACGATGTCGACCACGGCCGCATCGCACGGCCGTGTTGAGCATCGTTCGTGTCTCCCACGCCCATTTTATAGATTTCCACGCCTGTTAGTGATAAGTCAGTGTCGTCCACGGCTGCGTCACACGGCCGTGGCATTTTGTCGGTGCCCGTGGGGTGGTGGTTGGAGTTCGTGACTTGAAGATTTGATTCTTTCTGACTTGTACCTCTTTTGCCATTGTCAGTACGGAGATTCTGTACCTCCACACGGCCACGGCCACGGCCATGTGCAAGGCCGTGTGGGCTGGAAATCTGCACTTTTGGTTAGTTTAAAACTATGTGTTTAAGACTAAGAGAAGAGAAGAAAATAAAATGAAAACAAAAATGAAAGTAATTAGGGTTAGTGCTCGAGTTGCCTCTCGAGAAGCGCTCGTTTAAAGTCTTAAGCTAGACTTTCCTCGTATTCGCAAAAATTAGGGTGGTTTAAAAATTTGAATATCTTCCCTTATGCTATCAGTTCTATTTCCTTGATAAAGTTTAAGTAGAGAAGAGTTTATATTGAAAGTACCAAGAGTAGGATTACTTACCTCGACTGTTCCGTATGGGAAAACACTGATTACCCTAAAAGGTATTTCTTTGTTAGTGTTAGGGTCAGGAGGAGATATTCGAGGGTCTGCTTTATCAATCAATACTTGATCTCCGATTTTGAACTTGTTTGTCGCATGGAGTGGCTCCGGTTCTGCTTTGTGTATCCCTAATTTTTCCTTGAAATGCGTCTTCCATTCGTCTAGATCATCGATCTGAATCCTTCGTTCCTTATGAGTCATTTCTTTATTGGCACATGGTATAGGATCGGGTTCAGTTGTATTCTTTCCTGGTGTTTCCTGAAAAGAAGGGTTAACCAAATGGTTATCAATAGAATTTATTTTCTCACTGGATTACTCGATGTTCTAGCCGAATCGAGAGCTTGAGAGTATTTGTCTCATTACCTACACGAAGCATTAGTTCTCTGCATCAATGTCAATTTTAGTCTGGCGGTTGCTAAAAATGGTCTTCCTAAGATTAGAGGATACTATTGTCCTCATCCATGTCTAAGACAACAAAATCTCTGGGAAAAGCGAATTTATCAATTTTTACAAGAACATCTTGATAATACCCTAGGAATTCTAACGGTTTTATCAGCTAGTTGGATGCTCATCCTAGTTTGTTTGGGTTTCCCTAGACCTAGTTGTTTAAACAATTTATAAGGCATGACATTTATGCTTGCCCCTAAATCAGCTAACGCATTATCAATAGATAAACTACCAATTAAGCATGGAATTGTAAAACTCCCTGGATCTTTTAATTTCCATGGTAGTTTATTTTGTAAGATTGCCGAGCACATTGCGTTTAGTTCCACGTGTGATGCCTCATCTATCCTTCGCTTGTTCGTCAAAAGCCCTTTTAAAAATTTTCTAGAATCTGGCATCTGCGAAAGGGCTTCAAGTAGCGGTAAGTTAATATGTAATTTCTTTAAAAGTTTAAGAAACTTACCGAACTGTTCCTCTGTATCGTCTCTCTTCATCACTTCGGGATAAGGAATGCGAGGTTGGTACTTTTTGATTACCGATTTTGGCTTTTCTTGTGTTACCTCAACTTTACCTTTCTCTATCTTGTTTTCTTGTATTGGATTGGGTTCATCTAACCCTATACTATCATGAGTTGTGATAGCTTGGATTTGCTCCTTTGGGTTAATCTCAGTGTTGCTTGGTAGACGCCCTTGCGATCGTTTGAAAATTATCTTTGCAAGTTGTCCAACTATCTTAGTAAGTTCCCAACTTGACTTTTGATCCCCTTAATTGATAGCTACTTGATTCTTAAGGGTGGTCTCAGTGTCTTGGAGACGGTTATCTGTAGCTGCCATAAATTTTGTCAGCATCTCTTCAAGGTTCGGCCTCTTTTCCTGTGGATAGGGCTGATTTTGGAAATTTTGAGGAGGTTGTTATCTTTGAATTCCTTGATTTCCTTGTCCTCCCCATGAAAAATTTGGGTGGTTCCTCCAACCTGGATTATAAGTATTACTATAAGAGTTATTATTAGATCTGAAATTATTACCTATATAGTTCATCTGTTTGCTTTCTGTGCCCGGTTGGTAGGGTGGGTACTCAGGATTCGCCACAGTTCCACTTGCGTCGCACTGAATTACTAGATGTACCTGCGAAGAACAAAACTATCAAGCTTTTTATTCATCATATCTACCTGTGTTGATAGCATGGCTCTTTGCGTCGAGGTTGAAAACTGCTGGCGATTTTGTTGGTTTTGTCCTTGTAACTTTCGCCAGCGATAGTTATTGGTGACATCCCTTCAATAAACTTGTAGTCGCGCCGGGAGTTACATTTGTTCGGGGTTCCATCGGTAATTTGAATCAATTAGTTTCCTCGTTGAAGGGTTTACACCGTTATAGAAAGTTTGGACTTGGAGCCACAAGGGTAAACCATGGTGCGAACACCTTCTCAAGAGATCCTTGTATCTCTCCCATGCGTAGTATAATGTCTCTAAATCCATCTGCACAAAAGAAGAGATATCATTCCATAATTTGGCCGTTTTGGCCGGTGGGAAATATTTTAATAAAAATTTTTCGGTCATTTGATCCCATGTAGTGATTGACCCTCGTGGTAACAAGTTTAACCACTGTTTGGCTTTATTTCTTAATTAAAAGGGAAATAACCGAAGACGGATGGCATCATCAGAAACGCCATTTATTTTGAAGGTATCACAAAACTCTAAAAAATTAGCTATATGAGTATTTGGGTGTTCGTCCTGTAAACCATCAAATTGAACAAATTGTTGAATCATTTGTATAGTGTTAGGCCTTAATTCAAAATTATTAGCGATTATAGCGAGCCTAACAATACTTGATTCTGCTCCTGTTAAATGAGGTTTAGCATAATAATACATAGTACGCGGAGCATTATTTTCTGCCACATCTTGTGGTGGTGGATTATTCTCGTCCATCCCTTCAGTAGGATTGGATCTACCTTCTCGCTATTTTTCTGTGTAATTTAGGGCTCGCCTAATTTCTCTACGATTCCTGCTAGCGGTAGCTTCAATATCACTGTCGTATACTAGTGGTCCTCTCGGGTTCCTTCTAGTCATAAACTAGAGGTACCTGCTAGGAAAAGAAAGAAAGAAAATTTAGCAAAGATAAAAACAAAACAAAAATAAAAATAAAAGTAAATTACGAAAAATAATGGCTAAAGTAATAAAAATAGAGCTTTCTTAATATTTTAGTTCCCCGGCAACGGCGTCAAAAACTTGATCGTTGATTTTGCGATGTAAAATTCTTAAAATTTATAAAAAGAATGATCGAACCTGGAAACTAACTATGACAACGATTTGAGGCAGGCGCACCTATCGAACAGTAGTATAGCTTAGGCAAGACCGGATTGTCGAACCCAAAGGAACCAAAAGTACTAATACTAACTTTCTTTTTATTATCTAGCCTAAAACAAGTGAAGTTGTTATTTAATCTAAATTTAACTAACTACTAAGCTAAAGATGCAAAGACAAAAAGAATGAATTGGGGAAATCATTTTGTTGGAAAAACTCGGTTGATTAAGGCGATACCCTTAGGAAGAATCCACCTAGACTTCACTTATTATCTAACTCTGAACGAGACGATTTATTCACTTGACTTGATCAGTAAGACTCCTAATGTATATTAAACCCTCTCTCGAAGCGAATAACGTCTAACCCTAGGTTGATTAATTGAAATCTCTTTCTAATTAAAACCCCTAGAATTGCATTAACTCGATCTATGGACTCCCATATTAGGTTTCACCCTAATCCGGTAAAATCTCGTCACCCTATCTCTAGGCGCACGATCAACTCCACTTAATTATGCTAGATCTACTCTTAAGCAGGGACTTTTTCTCCTCCACCTAAGCATATGAAACTTGAATCAATATCCCGGAAATATCAACACAAGAATTAAAAACACATAATTAAGAACAAATCAAGTATTTATCATATAGTTTAGCAAACGATAACAAGATTCATCTAAGTTTCACCCCCTTCATGTATCTGAAGGGTTTAATTCATAATGATAAAATAAAACATCTCAGAAGAAAAGATAAAACAAAACATAAGAAATCCCTAAAACCCCCTGAAGGAATTGAAGGAGAGATCCGCCGTCTTGAGTAGAATTCTGGCTTCTTGAGATGGATCAACTGGCTATCTTCGAGTGTTTCCCATAAATCTGACCTTTTCGGCTCGGCTCCTTGGCCTAGCTCACCGCCCTCTTCTAGATTATACTTAGGGTGTTTATATAGGCTTTTGAAATAGGTTTCTTTGCCCCTAAGTATCCTTTTCCGAGTGAAATTGCTCTTCTCCACGACAGGGACACGGCCATGGCACATGCCCATGTGAATCGTCTTGAGGCCGTGTTCAGACTTTTAATGAGGTGACACGCCCGTGTAAATCGTGATCAGGCCGTGTTCTAGTCTATCAAGGAGACACAGCCGTGTTGGCTCAAGTCCAGGCCGTGTCGATTTTCACTTTGGCCCAATTTGGTCCGTTTTGAGCCCGTTTCTCATTCTTTCCATCCTCCGGTGCTTTCTTGAGTATAAAACATGAAAAGAAAGGATTAAGAGCACCTTTTTACATAAATCAAGGGATAAATCATCCAAAAGTATGCTAAATGTGGGATTAAAATATGTTACTTTTACGGTTTATCACCTCATGAAAATAATTATCCGACACATGACCTTGAGCTAGCTGTGATTGTATTCGCATTAAAGATTTGGCGACATTATCTGTTCGGCGAGAAATTTCACGTGTTTTCAGATCACAAAAGTTTGAAATACTTGATGACTCAGAAATATTTGAATCTGCGACAGAGCAGATGGCTAGAACTGTATAAAGACTATGAACTTGTGATAGATTATCATCCGGGTAAAGCTAATTTTGTTGCTAATGCATTGAGTCGAAAGTCACTGTGTGCATTACATGCTATGAATGCTCAATTATATCTGTCTGATGATAGTTCAGTGTTAGCTGATTTGTAAGCAAAACCGTTGTTTATACAACAAATATGTGAAGCTCAGAAAGTTGATAACAAATTGTTAGCAAAGTGAACTCAGTGTGATCCGAACTCTGATTCCGAATTTCAAATTGACAATGATGATTGCTTGAGATTTCGAGATCGAATATGTGTGTCGAGGAATCCAGAGTTGATTCAGTTAATTTTGAATGAAGCTCATAACAGTCGTTTATCTATTCATCCAGGAAGTACTAAAATGTACCATGATCTGAAGCAACACTATTGGTGGTCTTGTATGAAAAGAGACATTTCCGACTTTATTTCGAATTGTTTAGTCTATCAGCAAGTTAAAGCTGAACATCAGGTTACATTCAGTTTGTTACAACCGATTTTGATTCCCGAGTGGAAATGGGATAGAGTGATGATGGACTTTATTTCTGGTTTGCCTTTGTCTCTGAGAAAGAAAGATGCGATTTGGGTCGAAGTTGATCGATTGACGATATCTGCCCATTTTATTTCAGTGAGATCTGATTATCCACTTGATAAGTTAGCTGAGCTTTACATTTCTGATATTGTGATATTTCACGGAGTGCCATTATCCATTGTGTCAGATAGAGATCCGAGGTTCACTTCACGGTTCTGGAAGAAATTGCAAGAAGCTTTAGGCACGAAATTGCACTTCAGTACAGCTTTTCACCGGCAAACGGATGGTCAATCTGAGCGGATTATTTAGATTCTCGAGGATATGTTGAGATGTTGCATCCTTGAGTTTAACGGTACGTGGGAACAGTACATACCATTAATTGAATTTGCATATAACAATAGTTTTCAATCGAGTATTAAAATGGCACCTTATGAAGCTTTGTATGGACGTAAATGTCGAACACCTCTGTATTGGACTGAGCTTAGTGAAAATAAGTTACACGGGGTTGATTTGATAAAAGGTACAGAACAAAAAGTGAAAGTGATCCGAGATAGTTTGAAAACAGCGTCTGATCGTCAGAAGTCCTATGCGGACTTGAAACGAAAAGATATAGAATTCGAAATCAGTGACAAACTGTTTTTAAAAGTGCCTTCGTGGAAGAAAGTACTTCGATTCAGACGTAAAGGCAAATTGAGTCCGAGGTTCATCGGACCGTATGAAATTATCGAGCGTATTAGACCTATTGCGCACAAATTATTATTGCCATCTGAGCTAGAAAAGATTCACAATGTATTCCATGTTTCGATGCTCCGTAGATACCGATCCGATCCGTCACATGTGATTACTCCGTCTAAAATTGAAATCTAATCATATATGACCTATGAGGAAGAACTGATCTGTATCTTACCTCATGAAGTGAAAGAGTTGAGAAACAAGAAAGTTCTGTTAGTGAAAGTGTTGTGGCATCGACACGGAGTAGAAGAGGCTACGTGGGAGCCTGAAGATTCTATGAGACAGCAATATTCGAATCTGTTTAACGGTAAGATTTTTGGGGACAAAAATCCCTAAGGGGGAGAATTGTAACAGTCCGATTTAGACAGTAGTTGGAACAGTGGTTTCGGGACCACAAATTCGAGTCAGTAAAATATTTTAATATTATTTTCTGTGCCTATGATATGTAATTAAGCATGTGTTAAAGTTCCGTAAATTAATTTGTCCATTTGTATGCTTAATTTAACATAAGGATTTAATTGTGAAAATGCAAAATTTGTATGCTTTATGAGAAGACACAAATGTGTTGTGGCTCTTAAAGGTGGAGGCCTTATAAGGCAATTAGACCAGTATTAAGTTAGTGGATGATTAAAATACATTAGTGACCTTATGTTTATATGTTACTAAATGTTTATTAAAAGGTTAATATAGTAAAATGTATATTAATATGTTAATAATAAAACAAAAAGATGAAAGTGATCATCTTTTATTTCTTCAAATGACCGAATATACAAAAGAAAAAGAAAGAATAAGAACCTTGAAGGTTTCGGCTAAGTGTGATCCAATTTTAAGATCAAGAACCGAAGAAAACAGACTTAGATCGCGGGAAATCGAAAGCAATCGAGTAGCCGAATCCGTTTTCGTTAAACCGAACTCGAGGTAAGTCGATATACAAATAAATGTATTGTATTGAATTATGTATGTTCTTATGACTATCGATAATGATGAATGTATATGAGATGATGTATATATGAATTCTGAGATGGAATCGACATAGTGTCAATGTCAAAGAAGTCCCGTTTGAATCTAGAAATAGATAGGATAGTATATGTCATTACATAGGTGTCTGTTCTGTGATATCATGTAAGACCACGTCTGGGATGTTGGCTTTGATTCGAGATTTTGTGTAAGACCACATTTGGGATGTTGGCTTCGACATGAGAGTTACGTGTAAGACCATGCCTGGGACATTGGCATCATATTGATTCATGTAAGACCCTATCTGGGACAGTGGCATCGATATTTGGTTACATGTAAGACCACGTCTGGGACGTTGGCATTGTACAACTTGTAACACCCCAAACTCGGACAAGACACCACGCCCGAATCTGGTATGTTACGAGGAAAAACGTCTTTGAGTGATCAGATTTTTTTCGTTTAGAAGTGGGGGGAAAACATAGTGAATTTGAGGAAAGTTTGAGTAGGCTTGTTTGATTAGATTTTGAAAACTTATCCAAGTATATAGTTAAAACGAGTTGATTTCATTTAGGACTTCCAATAGTTTCTTAGTGCCATTTTGAAACATTTTAGACTTAGTAGCAAATCGAGTTTGATTTGAAAACCATTTGAGTTTATTGAATAACAAAACATAGCGAGATACCCGATGGTATAGTTTAAAACACATTTGCGATATAATTTTGAAAGCGTTGTCTTTCCAAGTTTTAGTAAAATCTCATGCCAAGTTATTTGTTAAGCGGAGTTGAGAATCTAATTAAAACATACCCATCATAAAACATAATTTAAAGGCCTTTTACAAATCCAAATTAAAAACCCAAATAGCGATAATTAAACTAAAGTACCCAAATGATAGAGTTGGAGTAAAACTTTATTAAGCATGGCATGAGCACCCGAGTCCATCCGGCTCCATGTCGCGTCTCACGAGTCACTGAAATGTCAAAGGAGAGGGTGAGTCGGTGACTCGATGCATAAATCCCGCTCCCGATGAAACAACATGCTAACACACATCATACATAGCAACATAATTAATGCAACCCGATCCTAACCATCCGTATCTCCTTTTTCTACCCCGTGTGGTACCAAACCACTTTGGTGGTGCCAAACCACCAGTGACATATAGTCACAATGTGTTGCCAAAACTCTTGGTGTCCCAAAGACACAATGTGCTACCCAAGCAGCGGTGACCGTAGTCACGATAATCGAATGATGGGGCCAACCCATCGTGTGATACCCAATCACTAGCGAGACGATCCCATATCTCATGTGGGGCCAACCCGCGGTGGTGTTACCACGGGGACAAGTCGCAATGAGGTGCCCAACCTCACGGTGTCCCAAAGACACAAATGTGCTACCAAAGCACTTTGGTGACCGTAGTCACAATAATCGAATGATGGGGCCAACCCATCGTGTGATACCCAATCACTGTGACGATCCCATATCTCAAAGTGGGGCCAACCCACGGTGGTGTTACCACGAGGACAAGTCGCAATGAGGTGCCCAACCTCACGGTGTCCCAAAGACACAAATGTGCTACCCAAGCCTTTGGTGACCCAAAGTCACAAAGTGTGTTACCAAAAAACCTTTGGTGCTCGTCGGCACAAATCATCACTTTGCCCCCTCCACTCATATCACCCATCAACAAACCAACTCATGTAATCATGCATATCATACAAATTATGCATATCATGCTAATATGTTTGACTCATGCCCCATATCACATACATACATAGTCATGATACCATATAGATCATCGGTAATCTAGTAACAATATTGACTTACCGGATCGTACACATACCCGTTTGGGTATCCAATAATCCATCATCTTTGTCATGATTTTAATAGGCAAAGCAGGTTTAATAACAATATCACTAAGTATGGGTGTGTTAGTTACACACACAGTAATCACGAGTCTAAAATCCCAGCGAAGCGATCTAAGTCCCTCGATTACTAGCTCCTACACTCGGCCAACACATAGGGTTAGGCATCTATAACATTCGACCATCATCAATTAACCAAAGGGGTCAATATCCATCCCTTACCTTTTAAGATGATTTGGTTTCCTACCAAATCCGAATCAAACAATGATTCTCCTTTAGCAATCGGCTACACCATAAAAGATGAGCAGTTAAACCTTAATAATCTTGACTCAATCGAAACCAAAAGATTGAGCGATTAATGCCAATACCAATCACTTACCACCACCTGCTTACCAATCGGTTACTAGAGTAGAACTCCTCTTGGTTACTTTCACTATCCAAAGACCCTATATGAAAAGGTTAAACAAGTGATTAACTCACTTCCATCTACAACCATCATAGGCTTTGAACAAACCATAATCAATATAATACTTGAGAAGAGAGAGATGGCCATTCGGCCAACCACTTACCCCAACACCAACCACCAAGAATTCGGCCACAAGAAACCCCCTAGGAGAGAAGGAAATTCGGCTTCAACCACCCAAGAGAAAGAGGAAAAA
The DNA here is from genome assembly GCA_025698515.1 of Gossypium sturtianum. Lineage (NCBI taxonomy): Eukaryota > Viridiplantae > Streptophyta > Magnoliopsida > Malvales > Malvaceae > Gossypium > Gossypium sturtianum. The sequence goes on from CM046955.1 coordinate 113,901,013, forward strand.
CGGCTAAAGTTTTGGAAGTAGAAAGCAGAGGAGATGCGATTCAAGAAGAGAAAGAATTCGGTAATAAAAGTTTAGAAGGGAGAAAGGAAAGATTCGGTCTAACCCCAAGGAAGGAAAACACCAAAAGAGATGGAAGGAAGAGGGTGATATTCGGCCTATGCTCAAAGAAAAAGGAAACTAAAGTTTTGGCTAAGAGAAAAAATGCAAATTCGGCACAAGGGTTGTAGAAATAAAGAAAATATGAGAAGAAAATGATGGCTAGTTTGATTTACTCAAATGAACAAGAAGAGAGACATGTAAGGGACATTCGACAACAAAGAATATTGAGAAAACAACACAAAAATTCGGCAAGCCTTAGAGGGGTTTTGATTTTGGTTTACAAAGAAAGAAAAAACGAAAAAGAATACACTAGAGAATTCGGCTACCAATGTCAAAATGAGAAGACACTAGCTTGCTAAGCCTTGGCCAGAAACAACCAAAATTCCAAAAATGAATTTGGCACAACACCTCCAAACATCCCAAAATTTGGCCATATCCCCCCATTCACTCACAACCTCACACTTAAACCACCTTGACCAAGTCTTCCTCCTAAACTCACTCTCCACTCTCCATTTGAGCAGTTTGACCAAGTCAAAGAAGAATTTGAACTACATACAACCTCTTCCTTCCATGTAGTCAAAAAGAGTGCAAAAAGTGGCCACTCCATGGCTTGAACACAAGACCTCTCCCCCTGCAGATGACGCCACACTCAAGCCCCCAAGTGGCGCATGCCTTGCCACTACACAGCTCCTTTTTGTGCAATAAAACATCAAAGAAAATCCTTATACCCTAGCTCCAATAGCTCCTGACTTAACACCCAAAAATCAAAATTTTCCCATTCACTCGAGGCAAACACCTAGACTTCAATTAAGCCCCCAAAACATAGAAATAGCTACGCAGCGACACACTAGACACATGCAATATCATGCAACAACAAAATAGCCCCTAACAGGGATATTACGGTTCTACCCCCTTAAAAATAATTTCGACCTCGAAATTACACGATCAAAAAGAGTTGCGGGTATTCTTTGTCTCATCATATCCTCGGGTTCCCACGTAGCTTCTTCTACGCCATGATTCCGCCAAAGAACCTTAACCAAAGGCACGGACTTCTTACGCGAGAACCTTCACATCTCGATCAAGAATGCGCACGGGTTCCTCTTCCATGGTCAAATCTGGATTTACCTCGATCTCTTCCATTGCTACCACATGCGCGGATCGAGACGATACCTCGAAGCATCGAAACATGGAAAACATCTTGAATCGACTAAGCTGCTTGGCAACTCAAGGCGATACGCTCTTTGGTCCAACTCGTCTCAATACCTTATACGGCCCAATAAACCTCGGACTTAGCTTGCCTTTCTTCCCGAACCTCAACACCTTCTTCCAAGGCGAGACCTTCGGGGAAAACTCGATCCCCCACAGCGAACTCTATATCTCTTCGCTTAAGATCGGCATAAGACTTCTGCCCGGTCGAAGCTTCCTTCAATCGAGGTGAATCGACAACCTTGTCTTCGGTCTCGACCCAACCAACTCGGGTCCTAACAAGCGGCGTTCACTTAACTCCAGTCCAACACGTGGGTGGCGACACTTCCTACCATGGCGCCTCATTTGTGCCATCTTGATGCTCGCAGTAGCTGTTGTTGTAGGCAAACTCGACTAATGGCGAAACTCCTCCCAACTACCTCACGAAATCCAAAATACAACCTCTCGGCATATCCTCCAAGACTGAATAACCCTACGATTGGCCGTCGTCGATTGCGGGTGAAAAGTAAATCTTGAAATCAAGCAGTACCCGAGCACGATGCGGTGCTTTCCAAAACCTTGGCGTGAATCTAGGATCCCTATCCGAGATTATCGAGCCCGGCACACCGTGCAACCTCACTATCTCGACGACACATACGGCCGCTGGCCACGAAGTGAGTAGTCAACCCTCACCAGGAATAAAGTGAGGTGATTTAGTCGATCGATCCACCACTACCCAAAGCTGAATCTTTCTTGCTTGGCATAGCGGTAACCCACCGACGAAATCCATGGTTATCCTTTCCCACTTCCCACGAGGAATCTTCACGGTGAAGCAAACCCGGCGGCAAGCGATGTTCGGCCTTGACTCTTGACAAGTCGGACACTTCCCAACAAACTCTGTCACCTCCTTCTTCAAGCCGAGGCCACCAAAAGCGCTCTCTAAGATCCCTATACATCTTACTACCTCCGGGATGCATAGCATAAGGAGGCGCTATGTGCGTCTGAAGAATCTTCTGCCTCGACTCAACATCTTTAGGCATACAAGCCTTACCACGAAAACACAGAACCCCATCACGGACAAGGTGTAACCCTCCAACCCACCATCTGCACTGCAACCTTGGCGCTTTCGAGAACCTCATCCAATAAGCTGTTTCTCTCGATTTGCTCAACCCAAGTAAGCAACACGCAACTCTGCGAGAATACTCCCATCGTCATACAAGCTCAAGTGGGCGAACAAAGCTCTTAAGTCGAAACAACCTTGCGACTCAGCGTGTCGACCACCACGTTAGCCTTGCCGGATGATACTCAATCGAGCGATCGTAATCTTTCGGCAACTCAACCCATCTGCGGCGCCTCAAATTCAAATCCTTTTGAGTCGGTAGATGCCGGACTCTTGTGATGCGTGCCAGACTATCGATCTCTCTCCGTACAAGTAGTGCCTCCAAATCTTTTAGCGAAGACCACGGACCGCTAGCTCCAAGTCATGCGTCGGATAGTTGACCTCATGTGGCCTCGGTGTCGAGAAGCGTAAGCCACAACCTTACCTTCTTGCATCGGCACACAACCAAGCCCGTATGTGATGCATCGCAATAGGCGTGAATTCCTTACGGCCTCGGGTTGAATTAGAGGCGGAGCCTCGGTCAAAATCTTCTTTAACTTATCGAAGCTTTCCTGCGCTTCTCGGTCCATACAAATGGAACTTCTTTCCTCGACAACTTGGTCATCGGTCTTTGCTATCAGCGAGAAACCCTCAACAAACCTTCGGTGAGTATCGGCCAAACCAGAAAACTCGAATCTCGACCAGCGACTTAGCGGCTTCAATCCAAAAGCGCCTCAATCTTACGAGGATCTACTCGAATCCCCTCGGCCGACACTACATGACCCAAGAAAGTCACTTCTCTAAGCGAACTCGCACTTACCGAACTTAGCATAGAATTTGCTTTTCCTCAAAATCTGCAACACCACTCGCAAATGCTTATCATGCTCTTCCTCTGTCTTGAGTACACTAAGATGTCGTCTATGAAAACCACGACCAGGCCGATCCGGATCTTTGTTGAAACACCCTATTCATCATATCCATAAGCGGCTGCGGTGCGTTAGTCAACCCGAGCGGCATTACGAGAATTTGTAGTGCCCATACGAGTCGAAGCGCTATTTTATGGATATCGCCTCCTTAACCTTTTTTGGTGATACCCGGACCTCAAGTCGATCTTCGAGAATCCGCGGCACCCTTGGTTGATCAAACAAATCATCTATCCGTGGCAGCGGATACTTGCATTTTAATCGTCGGCTTGTTCAGCTGGCGGTAGTCTATACACATCCGCATCGTGCCATCTTTCTTCTTGACAAAATGTACGGCGCACCCAGCGGCGAAACACTAGGCCTAATAAAACCTCGATCCAATAACTCCACGGATCACGAGCCTTAAGCTCCACCAATTCCTTTGGCGCCATCCTATACGGAGCAATAGACTTTGGCGCGATTAAGGGTAACAGTCAATCCCGAACTCCACCTCGCGATCGGCGGCAAACACGGAAGCTCCTCGGGAAAAACATCGGTAAACTCCTTAGCAGTGCGAACCTTCTCCACGCGAGACTCCTTAGCCTCCAAGGCATACACGAACTACATACGCTTCACGGCCTTTTCGACCATCTTCTGCGCCTTGGAGCGGATACCACATTTGATAAGTAATCCCTCCTATTACCTATCATAGCCACCTCTTCACCCTCGACCGTCTTAAGAACCATGCGCTTGGCGCGCAATCCAACCTTGCACGGTACTTGACCAACGGTCCATCCCAAGAATCGGATCGAACTCCCCAAGCGGCGGTTCCATTAGATCGATAGCAAACACTACCCCTTGAAGTTCTAAGGGTACCTCTCTAAGCAGTTTATCTACTACTACTGAGTGACCTAGAGGGCTAATCACGGTCATGCGCCTAGAAGATAACTCGAGTCTAAATCCATGGTCTCTACTATATACTACGGCAACATAAGAGTGCGTTGAACCCACATCAATCAAAGCGGTATAAGGAGAACCAAAAATCAGAAACGTCACGGTTATGGCGTCCGGTGCGTCGCCCTCCTCTCGGCGCCTCGCGGATACACTAACCCGGTGTCTAGCATCAGAACTACCGCACCTGCGCCGGTGCTCCACGGCCCGACAAGAACCATTACCACCTCTGCCATTACCACGGCCCCTGCGTGGTGGCGGTCCATTACCTCTGAGCCCGATTACGGCCACGCCTCTCGGGGTGAATCTGGCCAACCTCGCGGGACGGTCCCTCACCCGGTGTTCTAGAGAACCACACTCGAAGCAACCTTTTCCTCCGGTCCGGCAACCACCCCAATGAGATTTTCCACCCGATCACCGCTGCGGCGGTCCACGCCTAGCGACAACAAACCTAGCGGTGGTTCGGCCCACTCGGTCTAGCCCTCTTGGCGGATTACCCAGCGATCGGAAGACAAAGCTCCTCTTATGCCTATTTACTGTCCATGCCTTGTCTCGCGGCTCCTTAACACCCTCGGCTACCTTAGCCTTCTCAACTAAGAGCGGCAAACTCGCGCTCCTGGCGAGGAGCAATCAGCGACCTCAAGTCGTCTCGCGAGACCATCCTCGAAAGCGAACACACCTCTGCATGCTCGGTGGCCACAATGCCCCTGGCATACCTACTCGGCCGGGAACTCGGCCTGCGTACTCGACAATGATTTACTCCCACGAACAAGCCTCGAGAAATGCCTTCATTTGTGAGTCAATATAACTAGCTCCGATGTACTTCTTTTGATATGCGATCTGAAATAATCCCATGTCGAGATCCTCTGCTTTGCCACAACATCTCGAACCGTGAGCCACCAGCGATATGACTCATCCGGAGAAGCGTCGATGCCCTTGACTTCTCTTGGTATCAAAGTCGGATCGTCCATGATCCGCTCGATTTTGCCTCAGCCAATATTCGGCGATCTTTGGGAGCAACACCGAAACACCTCGGAAGAATTCGGCCCCATTTGCGAAGTCGCTCGAGAGCAATTCCCTAACTCTGCATTACCACCAACACGGCTACTCTTTCCAACACTCGCGGCATCGCTTTGTGACGCTGCGTCGTCCCGATCGATCTTGGAACTCACCACCTCCGGTGGTGGCGGGGCCGTATCTCATTTTACGAACCACGACCCGGATCCTACGGGCTCGAAGCGTCATCCTACCACGACCTGCGTCCACGACCACGTCCACCTCTAGCGCTCATGACTAATCTTCCTCGTATCGATTAAGAATTTTTATGCATAAGTATTTATTCCACTTGTTTAAGAGCAAGTCTTATGAATATTTTAAGAGGATTTGTTCTCATGAGTTCACGAGAATCCTACTCAGTTTCAATCTCTAAAGTAGTATACTATTGCTATTCATCAAATCATATCACATCCAATCAATTCACAAGCAATAATGCAGGGTACTTACTGGCGGCCCAGTGCAGGAGACTCGGTGCCATGCCTTTCAAACCATACTTTGAGAATAAAAACTAACAAAACAATCTTTTGAAAACATTTTTGGGCCTCGGGCCCACAGTAAACTTTTGAACTTGGCTCGATACACAATTGTAACACCCCAAACTCGGACAAGACACCACGCTTGAATACGGTATGTTACGGGAAAAACGTCTTTGAGTGATCAGATTTTTTTTCGTTTAGAAGTGGGGAAAACATAGTGAATTTGAGGAAAGTTTGAGTAGGCTTGTTTGATTAGATTTTGAAAACTTATCCAAGTATATAGTTAAAGCGAGTTGATTTCATTTAGGACTTCCAATAGTTTCTTAGTGCCATTTTGAAACATTTTAGACTTAGTAGCAAATCGAGTTTGATTTGAAAATCATTTGAGTTTATTGAATAACAAAACATAGCGAGATGCAGATGGTATAGTTTAAAACACATTGCAATATAATTTTGAAAACATTGTCTTTCCAAGTTTTAGTAAAATCTCATGCCAAGTTATTTGTTAAGCAGGTTGAGAATCTAATTAAAACATACCCATCATAAAACATAATTTAAAGGCCTTTTACAAATCCAAATTAAAAACCCAAATAGCATGATAATTAAACTAAAGTACCCAAATGATAGAGTTGGAGTAAAACTTTATTAAGCATGGCATGAGCACCCAGAGTCCATCCGGCTCTATGTCGCGTCTACGAGTCACTGAGAAATGTCAAAGGAGAGGGTGAGTCGAGTGACTCGATGCATAAATCCCGCTCCGATGAAACAACATGCTAACACACATCATACATAGCAACATAATTAATGCAACCCGATCCTAACCATCCGTATCTCCTTTTTCTACCCGTGTGGTACCAAACCACTTTGGTGGTGCCAAACCACTGGTGACATATAGTCACAATGTGTTGCCAAAAACTTTGGTGTCCCAAAGACACAATGTGCTACCCAAGCACTTTGGTGTGCCCGTAGTCACGATAATCGAATGATGGGGCCAACCCATCGTGTGATACCCAATCACTAGCGACGATCCCATATCTCATGTGGGGCCAACCCCGCGGTGGTGTTACCCACGAGGGGACAAGTCGCAATGAGGTGCCCAACCTCACGGTGTCCCAAAGACACAAATGTGCTACCAAAGCCTTGGTGGCCGTAGTCACAATAATCGAATGATGGGGCCAACCCATCGTGTGATACCCAATCACTAGCGAGACGATCCCATATCTCAAAGTGGGGCCAACCCACGGTGGTGTTACCACGGGGACAAGTCGCAATGAGGTGCCCAACCTCTGGTGTCCCAAAGACACAAATGTGCTACCCAAGCCTTTGGTGACCCAAAGTCACAAAGTGTGTTACCAAAACAACTTGGTGCTCGTCGGCACAAATCATCCTTTGCCCCCTCCACTCATATCACCAATCAACAAACCAACTCATGTAATCATGCATATCATACAAATTATGCATATCATGCTAATATGTTTGACTCATGCCCCATATCACATACATACATAGTCATGATACCATATAGATCATCGAAATCTAGTAACAATCTTGACTTACGGATACGTACACATACCCCATTTGGGTATCCAATAATCCATCATCTTGTCATGATTTTAATAGGCAAACAGGTTTAATAACAATATCACTAAGTATGGGTGTGTTAGTTACACACACAGTAATCACGAGTCTAAAATCCCCAGCGAAGCGATCTAAGTCCCTCGATTACTAGCTCCTACACTCGGCCAACACATAGGGGTTAGGCATCTATAACATTCGGCCATCATCAATTAACCAAAGGGGTCAATATCCATCCCTTACCTTTTAAGATGATTTGGTTTCCTACCAAATCCGAATCAAACAATGATTCTCCTTTAGCAATCGGCTACACCATAAAAGATGAGCAGTTAAACCTTAATAATCTTGACTCAATCGAAACCAAAAGATTGAGCGATTAATGCCAATACCAATCCCTTACCACCACCACTTTGCTTACCAATCGGTTACTAGAGTAGAACTCCTCTTGGTTACTTTCACTATCCAAAGACCCTATATGAAAAGGTTAAACAAGTGATTAACTCACTTCCATCTACAACCATCATAGGCTTTGAACAAACCGCAATCAATATAATACTTGAGAAGAGAGAGATGGCCATTCGGCCAACCACTTACCCCAACACCAACCACCAAGAATTCGGCCACAAGAAACCCCTAGGAGAGAAGGAAATTCGGCTTCAACCACCCAAGAGAAAGAGGAAAAACGGCTAAAGTTTTGGAAGTAGAAACAGAGGAGATGCGATTCAAGAAGAGAAAGAATTCGGTAATAAAAGTTTAGAAGGGAGAAAGGAAAGATTCGGTCTAACCCCAAGGAAGGAAAACACCAAAAGAGATGGAAGGAAGAGGGTGATATTAGGCCTATGCTCAAAGAAAAAAAGAAACAAAAGTTTTGGCTAAGAGAAAAAATGCAAATTCGGCACAAGGGTTGTAGAAATAAAGAAAATATGAGAAGAAAATGATGGCTAGTTTGATTTACTCAAATGAACAAGAAGAGAGACATGTAAGGGACATTCGACAACAAAGAATATTGAGAAAACAACACAAAAATTCGGCAAGCCTTAGAGGGGTTTTTGATTTTCGGTTTACAAAGGAAGAAAAAATGAAAAAGAATACACTAGAGAATTCGGCTACCAATGTCAAAATGAGAAGACACTAGCTTGCTAAGCCTTGCCAGAAACAACCAAAATTCCAAAAATGAATTTCGGCACAACACCTCAAACATCCCAAAATTTTGGCCATATCCCCATTCACTCACAACCTCACACTTAAACCACCTTGACCAAGTCTTCCTCCTAAACTCACTCTCCACTCTCCATTTGAGCGGTTTGACCAAGTCCAAAGAAGAATTTGAACTACATACAACCTCTTCCTTCCATGCAGTCAAAAAGAGTGCAAAAAGTGGCCACTCATGACTTGAACACAAGACCTCTCCCCCTGCAGATGACGCCACACTCAAGCCCCCAAGTAGCGCATGCCTTGCCACTACACAGCTCCTTTTTGTGCAATAAAACATCAAAGAAAATCCTTATACCCTAGCTCCAATAGCTCACTGACTTAACACCCAAAAATCAAAATTTTCCCATTCACTCGAGGCAAACACCTAGACTTCAATTAAGCCCCCAAAACATAGAAATAGCCACGCAGCACACTAGACACATGCAATATCATGCAACAACAAAATAGCCCCTAACCCGGGATATTACACAACTATTCCGAGCACTCTGAGTATCCTATTTAGTTCCAAATTGTCCAACGGGCAAATCTGAGATACGAACGACTATGTGATTTGTATATCCGTTTCAGGTACGTTTGATATGTACACTAAGTGTGTATGAAAGGTAAGTATCTATGTGAACTTACTAAGATGATTATGTATATGGAAATGATGAGATTATATGTGAAGATATGCTTTAATGAGCAATGTGTATATATGATATTTGAGTTGAAGAATACGGTAAGATATGGCTAAGCAAATGAGCCAAAGAATATATGTAATGAATTTATTATGAGAATCAATGATGTTATTGTATCAAATTGGTTATATGCATTTTATGCTAAGTTTATTTGTATATGGCTTACTAAGCTTTTGAAAGCTTACTCTGTGTGTGTTTGCTCTATTTTATAGATTGTCAAAGCTACTAAAGGCTCGGGAACCGTCGAGGATCGTCATCACACTACTCAAACTGATTTTGGCACCTTTTGGAAATGTATAATGATAAACCGAAATAGTAACATATTTTAATCCCACATTTAGTATGCTTTTGGATGAATTATCCCTTGATTTATGTAAAAAGGTGCTCATAATCCTTTCTTTTCATGTCTTATACTCAGGAAAGCACCCAAGGATAAAAAGAGCGAGAAAGCAGGCTCTCAAAGCGGACCAAAAGCGGGCCAAAGAGGAAATCGACACGGCCTAGACTTGGACCCCCTGCAGTGCGTGCCAAGTCAATCATCTAGAACACGGTCTAACCCCGACTCACACGGCCGTGTCTCATTAAAGAAATCTGAACACAGCCTCGCCACGATTCACACGGGCTTGCGCCATGGCCGTGCCTCTGCCGTGGAGAAGAGTAATTTCATTCGGGAAAGGATACTTAGGGAGAAAGAAACGTATTTCAAAAGCCTATAAATACACCCTAAGTATGACCCAAGAGGGGTGGCCCAAAGCCATCGTCTAGGGGCGTCGTGCTAGGCCGGAGAAAGCGATTTGTGGGGATTCACTCAGGGATAGCAAGTTGATCCATCTCAAGAAGCCAGAATTATACTCAAGACGGAGGATCTCTCCTTCAATTCCTTCAGGGGGTTTTATGGATTTCTTATGTTTTGTTTTATCTTTTCTCTTGAGATGTTTTCCTTTATTGTTATGAACTAAACCCTTTGGATACCCGAAGGGGATGAAACCTATGATGAATCTTGTTATTGTTTTCTGAATTATATGATAAATACTTAGTTTGTTTTTAATTATGTGAGCTTAATCCAAATTTGATGTGCTTATGTGGAGGAGGAATAGACCCAGCCTAAGAGTAGATCCAACATAATTAAGCGGTGTTGATCGCACGCCTAGAGATAGGGTGACGAGATTTTGCCAAATTACGGTGAAACCTAATATGGGAATCCATAGATCGATTTACTGCTATTCTAGGGGGTTATTATAAGAGAACGAGATTTCCACTAATTAACCTAGGGTTAGATGTTATTCGCCTCGAGAGAGGGTTTAATATCGTTAGGGAGTCTTACGGATCAAACTAAGTGAATAAATCGTATGGTTGGTGTTAGATAACAAGTGAAGTCTAGGTGGATTCTTCCTAGGGTATCATCTAAATCAAGCTGAGTTTTCCTAAGTTATTTTCCAAATCCATTCTTCTTTGTCTCGAGTCTTTAGTTTAGTAGTTAATTAATTTAGATTAGATAATCAATCTCTCTTTATTTTTAGGCTAGATAATAAAAAGAAAGTTAGTATTAGTACTTTTAGTTCCTTTGGGTTCGATAATCCGGTCTTGCCTAAGCTATACTCTTTGTTCGATAGGTGCACTTGCCTCAATCGTTGTCGAGTTAGTTTCGAGTTCGATCATTCTTTTATAAATTTTAAAGCTACGATTCACGACAATCAAGTTTTTGGCACCGTTCTTGGGAACTAAAATATTAAGAAAGCTCTATTTTTATTACTTTAGCCATTATTTTTATTTTAGTAATTTATTTTTATTTTTATTGTTTTTAAATTTTGCTAATTTTTTTCTTTTTTTCCTAGCGGTACCTCTAGTTTATGACTAGAAGGAACCGAGAGGACCTTTATTATCTGACAGTGATATTGGCGCTACCGTTATGAGTTTCACAAAGAAATTAGGCGAGCCCTAAATTACACGGAAGAAGAGCGAGAAGGCAGATCCAATCCTCTGAAGGATGGGCGAAAATAACCCACCACCACAAGATGTGGGAGAAAATAATGCTCCTCGTACTATGTTTGATTATGCTAAACCTCATTTAACGAGAGCCGAATCAAGTATTGTTAGGCTCTGCTATATTTGCTAGTAATTTTGAATTAAAGCCTAACACTATACAAATGATTCAACAGTTTGTTCAATTTGATGGTTTGCGGGACGAAGAACCAAATACTCATATAGCTAACTTTTTAGAGTTACGTGATACCTTCAAAATAAATGGCGTTTACGATGATGCCATACGTCTTGATTATTTCCCTTTTAATTAAGGAATAAAGCTAAGCGAGTGGTTAAACTCACTACCACGAGGGTCAATCACTACATGGGATCAAATGACCGAAAATTTTTATTAAAATATTTCCCACCTAGGCCAAAGCGGCCAAATTACGTAATGATATCTCTTCTTTTGTTGGATGGATTTAGAGACATTATACGATGCATGGGAGAGATATAAGGATCTCTTGAGAAGGTGTCCGCACCATGGTTTACCCTTGTGGCTCCAAGTCCAAACTTTCTATAACGGTGTAAACCACTCAACGAGGCAACTAATAGATTTAGCTTGTAGGTGGAACCACTGAACAATAAAACTCCTGAAGCGACCTACGAGTTTATTGAAGAGATGTCACTGAATAACTATCGATTGGCGAGGTTACAAGGACCAAACCAACAAAATTGGCGGAGTTTTCAACATAGATTTGTAACCATGCTATCAACACGGTAGAGATGATGAATAAAAAGCTTGATAGTTTGTGTTCTTCGCAGGCACATCCGATGTCTGATGCGACACAAGTGGAAGCGTGGCGAATCTGAGTACCCACCCTACCAAAGACACGAAGCGAACAAATGAACTATATAGGTAACAATTTTAGATCTAATAATAACCCATATAGTAATAATTATAATCCAGTTGGAGGAACCACCCAAATTTTTCATGGGGAGGTCAAGGAAATCAAGGAAATCAAAGACAACAACCTCCTCAAAATTTCCAAAATCAGCCCTATCCACGGGAAAAGAAGCCGAATCTTGAAGAGGCGTTGAACAAATTCATAGCATCCACGAAGCCCGTCTCCAAAAAGCGAGGTAACACTCGACACCCAACAAACATCAATCAAAACGATCGAGAACCAAGTTGGAGGACTTACAAAGGCAATCGAGGAAATTACCCGATCGATCGACAAATTGTAATGCTATTATCCGAACGACCGCAAAGAGGCGTCTGCAGAAAGTAATACTAAAATTAATCCAAAGGAGCAAATCCAAGCCATAACAGATCAAGAAAGCGGAGAAGTAGACGAACCCAGTCCAACACAAGGAAACAAGGTAGAAAAAGGTAAAGTTGAGGTAACACAAGACAAGCCAAAACCGGTAATCAAGGAATACCAACCTCGCATACCATATCCCGAAGCATTAACAAGAAATAATACAGAGGAACAGTTCGGTAAGTTTCTTAAACTTTTAAAGAAATTACATATTAACTTACCGCTACTTGAAGCTCTGTCACAGATGCCAGATTAGAGGAAATTTTTAAAACTTCTCTTGAAAAATAAGCGCAAGTTAGACGAGGATCCACATGTGGAATTAAACGCAGTGTGCTCAGCAATGTTACAGAATAGACTACCACAAAAGCTAAAAGATCCAGGAGTTTTACAATTCCATGTTTAATTGGTAGACTACTGTTGATGATATCGTTAGCTGATTTAGGGGCAAGCATTAATGTCATGCCTTATAAATTATTTAAACAACTAGGTCTAGGAAACCAAAGCAAACTAGGATGAGCATTCAATTAGGTGATAAAAGCTGTTAGAATTCCTAGGGGTATTATCGAAGATGTTCTTGTAAAAATTAATGATTCGTTTTCCCGGTAGATTTTGTTGTCTTAGACATGGATGAGGATAATTCGATTCCCCTAATTTTAGGAAGACCCTTTTTAGCGACTGCTAGGACTAAAATTGATGTTGATGCAGGAGAACTCATTCTTTGTGTAGGTAATGAGACGGTCGCCCTCAAGGCTCTCGACTCGGCTAGAACATCGAGTACTCAAGGTGAGAACGTAAATTCTACTGATAACCATTCGGTTAACCCTTATTTTTAGGAAGCACCACCAAGGAATACAACTGAACCCGATCTTAAACCCCATGCTGACAAAGAAATAACTCATGAGGAATGAGGGATTTAGATCGATGATCTAGACGAGTGGAAGACACACTTCAAGGAGAAATTAGGGATACACGACGAAGAACCGAAACCACACAAGATAAAATTGAAGGAGCCCCCAAAAGAGCTAATAGGAACAACAAACCACTTCAAAATAGGGGACCAAGTACTGTTAGATCAGGTAGATCCTTGAATATCTCCCCCGGACCCTAACACAAACAAAGAAATACCTTTTAGGGTAACCAGTGTTTCCCATACGGAACAGTCGAGGTGAGTAATCCTATTTTTGGTACTTTTACTATAAACACATCTCGACTTAAATCTTTTCACGAGGATACAAATGATGGCATGAGGAAGGACTTCCAACTCCTCAAACAACCCTGACAATGCAAATGAGAGGAGAGTCCAGCTTAAGACTATAAACTAGCGCTTCTCGGGAGGCAACCCGAGCACTAACACAATTTATTTTTACATTTTGCTTTAAATTTATTTTTCTTTCTCTTCTTTTCTTTACACCTAGTTATAAACTAACCAGAAGTGCAGATTTGTAAGTCACACAACCTTGCACACGGCTGTTGCCGTGACCGTGTGGACCATAAGAATCCCCGTACTGACATAGCAGAGGCCGTGCGAATCAGTTCCAACCACTTTTTGACGTCACGGATCCAACCACTACACCACGGGCACCGACAAAGGGGCACGACCGTGTCCCATGACCGTGTGAAGCACGGGCAGAACACGCCCGTGCCTTAAAACCGTGCCAACATACTGACTTATCGAACACAGGCTAGACATGAGCGTGGGGTAACCAACACGCCTAGGAACACGACCATGCGATGCGGCCGTGTGAATCGACACACACTCAACCCACGGGCGTGGGAAACTGCCAGACTTGAAATTATATTTAAACACCATGCCCCTCTCCTTTCTCTTCTTACCTACTCTGCTTCTTCTCTCTTTATTTCTTTTCCCTCTTTTTCTTTTTCCCTTTTTCGTAATATATCCTTAAACTCTTGAGCTACAACAAAATCATATCCGTGGCAAAGAAGCGTAAAAGGCCAATCTCCTCAAGGGAGACGATTCACATGAGTTCATGCCAGCAGCTTCATTCAAACAACAAGCCAAGGGTCTTTGAGACCATTTAATTTCTATTTTTCTTTTCTCTTTCCTTTCATTCTCCTTCCCTTTGACTATCTTATGCTTTATCTAGTTCATTTTGTTTTAGTTTCTTATTTTTAGGTTCTTAAGGCTGCTTGGGAATCACGCCACTTCCACCATCACCAACACCTCCGTCACCTTCAAAGTCACACCCACCTCTCGAACCATCTACCAATAAGGATTCTCAAGCCCCTTTATATTTTAAACTTAGTTTATTTTCCTTCTTAGTCTCATTCTCTTTATCTTTCTTGTCTTTAATTATATTATTAGTATATTAATAAGGTTTCTTTAGATTTCTTGGCTAATTCTTCACGAGTTCCCCAATTTCTTCATCTAGCGCAGGATCGTTATCCAGAGCGGCCTTCCAACTTATCTTTCACCACGACCACTGCCAACTCAAGGATTTCATCCATAATTCAGGGAGTTTCACTTATCCCCATATCTTCTGATCTGAACATTACATTTATATTATCTATCTTTGTACATTGAAGGCAATGTACATCTTAAGTGTGGGGGGTGAATCTTAGATATTCCAAATTTTTTTCATTATTCTCAAATCCCTGAATTTAGTCTTGTTTGAAAGTAATTTCCTCATATTACTAATTAGGATGAAATTTCTGATGATTTATGATTTTTATTGATATGTTTTAATTAAGTAATTGATAATTGTGCATTGAGGATTAAATTCTAAGAATACTAGAGAATCAAGCATAATAAGTCTATTTTTATGAATTAAAAATTTTCTAGGTCGTCTACTTGAATTTAAATATTACCTTGAAATTTGATATTTACAAGGTTGATGTCAAAAATACCCATAATTTTTGTGAGTTTTTGAGCCTTATAAAGCATATATTATTTTTCTTGCTCACTTTATTGATTATGAGTATGTCAACACTGATTTGTTATTCTAGAACTTGCATCGATTATACATGTCGAGACCACACTTTTGATTTGATATACAGAGATGATAAAGGCACCTAGGTTTTAACTCACTAACTCCATTAAAAGCCTACCTTCACAAATTAACCCCTAGTGAACCCCTTTTAATCCTAACAACCCTATTTATTGACTCACCCTCTAATATTAACCCAAAACCCTTTGTAATTGTTATCACCATTCTTTCTAACTACCCCTATATCGAGATTTTATCTGATTAGTTGCCTAATTATGAATTTTAGTAATTTATCCTTTATTATGTATTTATTATGTACTTAAAAAAAATGACGAAGTATATTCATTATTACTTATGTGATTAAACGAGCTTATACATTTATTTAAATCCCAAATATCGAAGAAGAAGCTTGTATTATTAGTATTATTTTTTTCAATTGATGTAATTATTATTATTAGTTCATTAGTTCTTAGTTAGGTAATTTGTCAATTCAATCTCGATTCTAACCCTCTATTTCAGCCTTATTCAACACCTTAACCCTAGCCCCGTTACAACCCTAACAAAGACCTTTTGATTTGTGTTTCATCTCATATTTCAGTGGTGGAGATTTGATTTTCATGCAAGCCTATGGGATTATGTAACAACCCAAACCCGGCCCAAACATTACGACCGAATTTGATTTGCTACGGAGAAAAACTTTTTGAACACCAACTAGAACCAATTTAAGTTTTGTTGAAAACCCTCATTTTTGGTTATCTTGCCAAAACTTACACTTAGATTTAATTTGGGAATTTAGTTAAGTCCGGTTATTATACAAATTTCAAGTGTGCCCGATGGCACGATAAAACATTTTCGTGTTAATTTAAGAAAACATGTGATTTTAGTTCAATTTAATAATATAGTTTGAATAAAATATCCAACATATAAGAAATAACAAAAGTAAAGTTTATGGAGGCCTTATTACAACCAAAATAAAAACAACCCAATAAAATAAAATAACTAAGTTTAAGTTCAGTTTATGCAAGTCCACTGCATGGCCACCTCGAGTCCAACCGGCTCCTCAACCGCCATCTACGAGTCACCTGAAAAATGTTAAAGGAGAAGGTGAGTCACCAAGACTCAGTATGTAACCCTTCCCTCGTGTTTAAATAATTTCATACACAGCATATAATCAATCATCATGTACTAAGTCATGCACCGTCTAGCCAACCAAACGCCTTTGTCTACCCCATGTGGTACCAAAACCACCTTGGTGACCGTAGTCACAATGTGTTACCAAAACACGGTGGTGCCAAACCACTTTGGTGACATATAGTCACGATGTGCTACCAAAGCACGGTGTCCGTGGACACAAATCGGGTGATGGGGCCAACCCATCGTGTGATACCAAATCAGCGCGACGATCCCATATCTCAAGTGGGGCCAACCCACGGTGGTGTTAACCACGAGGGACGAGTCGCTATGAGGTACCAAACCTCCGGAGGTACCAAACCTCACGGTGACATATAGTCACGATGTGTTACCAAAACTCTTGGTGCTCGTCGGCCACGAAATATCACCGCCCCCTCCACTCATCAATCCCACATCAACATTTATATCACATAATTTATGCTACCATGTACTTAATCACATGTATAGGTTTTATCATCAGCAATAAGCAACGTGTACTAGACACATCATGCTTCCCAAAAGCATCTTAAAATATTTCATAGTCAACAAGGACTTACTGTTTCCTTGCTTATACCATTCATGGTATTAATCCCGAATCTACACAGATCAGGTACACACACCTGTGATTTAGTACATTTAATTAATTATAAGTGTGTATGTACACACTGTCACCCTTGGATGCTCTAAATCCAGAAAAGAAAGCGTTGGCCACCCTAGATCTCTGATCCCTATATTCGACCAAATACCCATATTAGTACTATGGCCTATTCGGCCAAGTCAAATTGTTAGAAGGGGTTCCTTATGAACCCGAACCTTACCTATCACCCCTTGAGTACTCACTTGGTACTTGATATGCGATTCTGCTTCACTCCTACATTGGCCGTCACTAGAGTTATTAGCCTTGGCTTAAGCGAATAGTAAACTAAAGGAAATCTTCTTACCACTACTTACCCAAGCCGATTATTAGAGAGTAGGAGTTGGAATTGAGTACTTCAAAATCCCGGGATACCTAATGGAATCGGTTCCAAAGAAGAGAAATAGTTAGCCATTAACAACACCAAATCTCGGCTCTTCTTTTCACTCTGGTCGACAAATATATAAGATTAAGAGAGGAAAGTTTCGGCCCTTCTTACCTTCTCCAAATCGACTACCAAAAGAAATCCCGAAAAGTTCTATACTACTTATGGTATTCGGCCAAGAAGCTTCAATATAGAAAGAATTTTCGGCACAAGAAAAAGTTGGTAGATTCGGCTATTATGAAAGAAAAATAGTGGAGAGAAAGAAAGGTAGCAAGAGTTTCGGCTAAAGGAGTTGGGAAAAGAAAAGAAAGGTTTTAAGGAAAGTGTTTTCGGTTTTGGAGAGGGTGGAGAAGAGAAAATAGAAAATGGGAGACTTTTGGGAGAATTCGGCTAATAGAGAAAAGAAACAAAAGAAACTTTGGCACTCCCTAGTACCCCTTGCCGTCCACTCTCCTTGCTCAAGGAGTTCAAATTGACACAACACCTAAAAATCCTCTTGGCCACTTATTTGATTTAATTCAAAATAGCTTGAATTAATCTCCATAATCCATCAACTACCCCTTTTATCCGCTATTAACATGATACCTAAATAATAATAATAACTAATTAATCCCTTATTATCCTATTATCTAATAATAATAAAAAAGAGTTTAAGGAGAAAATCTCTCCCCTTGTGCCGAATCCACTTAAAGAACAAAAAGAAGAGGATTTTGTGACTCGAACCAAGGCTCTCCCTTGCTCCTTGGTGGCGTCACATGCTAGCTCTTAAGTGGGCTTGCTTTGCCACTTATTCTAGGCTCATCTTTGTGTTAAAATACCCACATCTATTCTTATAACACCCTCCTGCTGATGCTCCTTGCCTTTAAAGTTAAAACTGAAATTTTTCTATCAATCAGGGCACACTCAAAGTCTTAAATTAAGCTCTATTATTCCATTAATAATATCACGTTAGATTCATAATAAGAAAATAATCAAATTCCAAATAACCCCATATTTGGGATGTTACGATTCTACCCCCTTAAAATAAATTTCGTCCCTCGAAATTCCTTGATCAAAAGAGATGGGGGTATTCTTTGCCGCATCACCTCCTCGGGCTCCCACGTAGCTTCTTCCACTCCGTGGTTCCGCCATAGCACTTTCACCAAAGGCGCGCCTTCCTACGTAGAACCTTCACATCTCGGTCTACAATGAACCGGTTCTTCTTCAAAAGATAAATCCGAGTTCACCTCAATCTCACCGCTCACGGCACAGCGTGCGCGAAGGATCGACCGATACCGTCGGCATTGATACATGAAAGACATCATGGATGCGATTCGATTCTGCCGGCGGCTCTAGTGATAAGCTCACGGTCCTACTCGCTTTACAAGCTGTATATGGCCCGATGAACCTTGGGCTTAGCTTCCCTTTTCGTCCAAATCTCAACACCTTTTTCCAAGGCTACACTTTCGGAAAGACTTTGTCTCCCACAAAGATACTCCATTTCCTTGCGTTTGAGATCGGCATAAGACTTACGTCTCTGTCGATGCTTCCTTGAGGCGAGACCGAATCACCTTGACTTTGTCTTGATCTCTGTACCAATCTGGACCCAGAACTTGTCGTTCCCCCAACTCCGTCCAACATGTAGGAGTACGGCATTTTCGTCCATATAGGGCCTCATATGGAGCCATTTGAATACTCGCTTGATAACTATTGTTATAAGCAAATTCCGCTAATGGTAGGTACTCCTCCCAACTACCACTAAAATCCAAGACACAACCTCTTAACATGTCTTCTAAAATCAGTATCACCCTTTCCGATTGTCAGTCAGTTGTGGATGGAAAGCCGTCATCGAAATCTAACCGTGTACCCAAAGCTTGATGCGGTGCTTTCCAAAACCTTGAGCGTGAATCGGGATCCCTATACGAAATAATCGATCTTGGCACACCATGCAACCTCACTATTTCACTCACATACGGCCGCGACACGGAGTGAGTAATCCATTCTCACGCCGGCATGAAGTGATCGATTTAGTCGAGGCGATCCACAATTACCCAAAGCTGCGTCCTTCTTGTTGGGCGTAAGGGTAGCCCACTAACAAAATCCATGGTGATCCTCTCCCATTTCCATTGAGGATCTTTATCGGTTGGAGTAATCCCGATGGTAGCGATGTTCACCTTAACTTGCTTGCACGTCGGACACTTTCCTACGAACTCCGTTATCTCACGCTTTCAACCTGTGCCACGAGCTGTTCGCAAGTCTCCATACATTTCTTGCCCCGGGATGCATAGCGTATGGGTGCTATGTGCATCTTGGAGAATTTTTCGCCTTAATTCTGTATCCCTTGGCATACAAGCTCGTCCTTGAAAACAAAGCACTCCATCACTAGACGATTGTACCCTTCCAAACCACCATCTTGAACTTGTACCCTCTTAGCGCTCAAGCCTTCATCCACTAGCTTGCTTTTCCTTAATCTCCTCAATCCAAGTCGGCTTTACTTGGAGTTCCGCCAAAAGACTCCCATCATCATATAGACTCAACCGAAGCGAACATTGCTCTTAAGTCCGTCACCACCTTAGGCTCAATCGTCGGCTACACATTAGCCTTACCGGATGGTACTCGATCGAACACGATCGTAGTCCTTTAGTAGTTCAATCCACCGACGACTGTCTCGATTCGGATCCTTACGAGTCGGAAGATACCTCAAGCTTTTGTGATCCGTGTAGACTATCGACTTCTCTCCATACGGGTAATGTCTCCATATCTTGAATAAGACGCATTGCCGCTAACTCTAAGTCGTGAGTTGGGTAGTTAACCTCATGCGGTCTTAAGCGGACGGGATGCATAGGCTACTACCTTCCCATCCTGCATCAACACACATCCCAAACCAATGTGAGATGCATCACAATAAGCGTGAATAACTTTCGCTTCTCGGTGTACCAAAGCCGGAGCTTTAGTCAAAATTTTCCTTAGCTTATCAAAGCTTCCTTGTCGCTTCTCCGTCCATACAAATGGAACACCTTTCCTTAGTAACTTGGTCAGCGGCGCTGCTATTAGAGAGAATCCTTCCACGAATCTCCGATAGTACCTGCTAAACCCAGAAAACTTCAGATCTCACCACCGACCTAGGTGGTTTCCAATCCATCTTTGCTTCAATCTTGCGAGGGTCTACTCTAATTCCTTCCGCTGATACTACATGACCTAAGAAAGCCACTTCCCTCGGCCAAAATTCGCACTTCACCGAATTTGGCATATAAGCGCTTCTTCCTCAATACTTGCGGAACTATCAGTAAATGCTTGTCATGCTCCTCTTACGTCTTTGAATAAACCAATATGTCGTCTATGAACACCACGACGAATCTGGTCCAAATCTTGTTGAAATACTCTATTCATCAAGTCCATAAATGCGCGCGGTGCATTGGTCAACCCGAATGGCATTACCAAGAACTCGAAATGCCCATACCGAGTTCGGAATGCCGTTTTGTGAACATCAGCCTCCTTCACCCTTAATTGATGATAACCTGACCTAAGGTCAATCTTTGAGAATACCGACGCACCTCTCGGTTGGTCAAACAAATCATCGATCGAGGCAGCGGGTACTTGTTCTTGATCGTTAACTTGTTTAAGCGGCGGTAGTCGATGCACATCCGCATAGAACCGTCCTTCTTCTTGACAAACAACACAAAGCGTTCCCCACGGAGATATACTTGGTCGTATAAACCCTCTATCCAAGAGCTCACGAATTTGAGCCTTTAGCTCCACCAATTCCTTTGGTGCCATTCGGTATGGTGCTATGGACACAGTGCCGTTCGGTAGCAAGTCTATACTGGGTCGACTTCCGATCGGAGGCGGACTCCGGAAGTTCTTCCGGGAACACATCAGCAAATTCCCCAACCGTTCGGACCTTTCCAACTACTAACCCCTTAGCTTCCAAAGCACGGATTTGAACCAAATCGCCTCACAACCCTTCTTGACCATCTTTTGACCTTCAAGGCGAGTCACTACATTGGATAGGTAGTTTCTTCTATCTCCTATCATAACCACTTCATCACCTTCACTGTCTTAAGAACCATGCGCTTGGCGCGCGCAATCCAAATTCGCTTGATACTTAAACGGCCGGTCCATTCCAAGGATCAAATCGAACTCCCCAAAGCGGTAGTTCCATTAGATCACTACAAATACTACCCCTTGAAGTTCTAGGGGTGCGCCTCTATAAAGTTTATCTACGACTACGGAGTGACCTAAAGGGCTAACTACGATCATCTCCTAGAAGCGGTTTTGAGTTTAGGTCCATAGTTCCTACCACACTACTAGCAATGTATGCGAGTGCGTCGAGCCCACATCAATCAATGCAACATAAGGAAAACCAAAAATTAGAAAGCGTCACCGGTCATGACATCCGGTGCGTCACCTTCCTCGCGACACCTCGCTGCGTAAACTAAGCCAGCCGCCTAGCCTGCGTGTTGCTGAACCTCGCGCCTTGAGTTCCACGACCTCGGTTAGGACCGTTGTTTCCTCTGCCATTACCACGACCCTGCGTGGTCCTACATTTCTATCCACGAGCGCGGTTCGCGCCTCTGGCCGCTTCTTAGCTAGTTTCGGGGACAATCTCGACACGATGCTCCAAAGACCCACACTCAAAACATCCTTTATCGCGGTCCAACAACCTCCCCAATGGGTCTTTCCACGGTGATTTACACCGAGTCGGCCTTTGATTAGTAGTCGTGGGCCTCGCCGCCTGATTTGGCCCACTCGGCCTAGCCTTTTTCTACGAGCACTACCGCTTGATCCGGTGACCCAAACCCTCTCTTACGATTATTCCTACTATAGCTTTGCCTTCTGACCTCCTTGATCCCTTCGGCTACCTTAGCCTTTTCCACTAGAGATGAGAACTCACGAACTCTTTGTGGGGCAATCGGTAACCTTAAATCATCTCGAGTGCGTCCTCTCAAAGCGGACACGGCGCTCATGTTCAGTAGCCACGATGCCTCTAGCATACCTACTCGGCCTTAAAAATTCCGCCTCATATTCCGACCACGGACTTAGTTCCTTGCACTAATCCGGAAAAGCCTTTCTCTCAAGCGTCGGTGTAGGCGATACCCACATACTTCTTACGGTAGGTGGTTCTGAAATACTCCCAAGTCAAATCATCTGCTGTAGCCCCATCTCGAACCGTAAGCCACCAGCGATCACGCTTCATCCTTTAGAAGCGACTTTGCTCCTTTCGACTTTTCTTCCTCGGTCAGTCAAGGTCATCCATGATTCTTTCGGTTGACTCTAGCGATGATTCCATTGCCTTTGGGTGCCACTCCCGATACACCTCGGAATACCTCCGCTCCGTTAGATCGGAGTCGCTCGAGAATAGATTTACGAGCTCCCACATTTCCACCAGCCCGACCACCATCTCCAAGACTCGCAACACGACTTGCGACCACGACCCTCGCCACCGGTGCGATCCGGCTCCTCGATTCTAAAAGTAGGAGGTGGTGGTGGTGGCGGTGGTGGTACCTCATTTTCGAACCTTGTCTCCGACTGACGGGTTCGCAGACACCGTCATCCAACCCCTACCACGTCCACGGCGCCCACGTCCTCTAGAACTCATTCTATCTACCGCGCTTTTAATCGATTAAGAGAAATTTTATGCGTTAGCATTTGTTTCACTTTATTACTCATGAAGAAATTTTATGGATAAGGTTTAATCGAGAGATTCTTTCGAGCAAACAATGTTTGAGTTTCCTATCCTAGTTCACACGAAGAAGTTCATGCATCCATTCCTTAATACTTTCCATACCTATTCACTCATCGGACATTTTTGCCCATTTCTAACCCAGGGGTATTTTCGTCTTTTTTTCCTATAGGGGCATTTTCGTAATTTTCTAGAACCAAAATATTTTGTTGATGATTTCCAAAGCTAAGTTGTTGAATATTTGTAAAATAGTTGAAATTTTTGGGCAAAACCATTGAATTAATATTTTATGGGTCAGGGGCATTTTGGTAATTTTACTCCTAAGGGTATTTCTGTAATTTTTCACAAGTCAAGTTTTTCGAGAAAAACGTTGTAAAAGTAATGTTCTAGGATTTGAGAAAGTTATTGCACAAGTTTTGGAAACATTAGGGTTTGTTGTTTTATTCCATTTCGAAAAACAAGGCTAATTCCCTTTTCGGGTTTTAATCATTGTTTTTAGCCTATGACCGAGCCCTCCCGGGTCGGGGTGAACCAAAGCTACGCACCAGGCGTAATTCAAGTGAAGAGGAGGTGGGTCACGCGGACCGCTTAAATACCAAGCTCTCACGAACCTTTCTAGACATGCGCATGAGAGGTTGCCACACCACTTTGAACCCTCACGAGTTAGGGTGAACTGAAGCTACGCACGGGTAGGATACTGCGAAGAGGAGGTGAGTCACGAGGACCGCTTAAATACCAGGCTCTTAGGATCCAATCCCTAGACATGCGCATGTGGGGTTACCACACCCTAGCTCGTTGACTAAGTCATAGGTTGGTTTAGTTCTTTAAGTCTTATGCTTCGTTGTGTTTGAGTAATCTAACCTTAGGGTCCAAATCCTATAAGTCTATCTACGTTCCATGCTTCCTACCCTTCTACGAATATAATTCACCAAGAGGTTTAGATGTACTTACAGGCGGATTGGTGCAGGAGACTCGGGCCATCTTTGTTCAAAAACCAAAAATCATTCCATAAGGCCTACCAAAAACATTTTTGGGCCTTGGGCCCTACACAATTGAGCTTTGAAGCGGGCTCGATACCAATTTTGTAACAACCCAAACCCGGCCCAAACATTACGACCGAATTTGATTTGCTACGGAGAAAAACTTTTTGAACACCATCTAGAACCAATTTAAGTTTTGTTGAAAACCCTCATTTTTGGTTATCTTGCCAAAACTTACACTTAGATTTAATTTGGGAATTTAGTTAAGTCGGGTTATTATACAAATTTCAAGTGTGCTAGATGGCACGATAAAACATTTTCGTGTTAATTTAAGAAAACATGTGATTTTAGTTCAATTTAATAATATAGTTTGAATAAAATATCCAACATATAAGAAATAACAAAAGTAAAGTTTATGGAGGCCTTATTACAACCAAAATAAAAACAACCCAATAAAATAAAATAACTAAGTTTAAGTTCAGTTTATGCAAGTCCACTGCATGGCCACCTCGAGTCCAACCGGCTCCTCAACCGCCATCTACGAGTCACCTGAAAAATGTTAAAGGAGAAGGTGAGTCACCAAGACTCGATATGTAACCCTTCCTCGTGTTTAAACAATTTCATACCACGACATATAATCAATCATCATGTACTAAGTCATGCACCCGTCCTAGCCAACCAAACGCCTTTGTCTACCCCATGTGGTACCAAACCACTGGTGACCGTAGTCACAATGTGTTACCAAAACACTGGTTGTAACACCCCAAACCCGGCCCAAACGCTACGACCGAATTTGGTTTGCTACAGAGAAAACAATTTGAGAACCATTTTAAAACCGATTTAAGTTTTGTCGAAAACCTTGTGTTTTCAAGTCTCTTGTTAAAAACCATACTTAGTGTTGCTTAATATTTATTAAGTCGGGTTGTTTATAGATTGCAAATGTGCCCGATGGCATTTTTAAAACATTTTACGTTTGATTGGGAAAAACATGTGAATTCATTTTTAACATAATTAAATAGTTTAAACAAATATTCAAAGCATGTAACAATAATAAAATAATTCTAGGAGGCCTTATTACAACTCAATTAAAACAAAACCAACCATAAAAATAAGATAAAATAAAATCCAAGTTCATCTATTAAAATGTCCACTGCATGGCCACCTCGAGTCCATCCGGCTCCATCTCCGCGATCTACTCATCTGCAAAATGTTAAGGGAAAGGGGTGAGTCACCAAGACTCAGTGTGTAAATCCCCCACCCGGAAAATATATCTCATACACAATTCATTAATAAACATGCTCATGTAACCCAACCTAACCATCCATACTCCTTTTCTACCCCGTGTGGTCAAAACCACTTTGGTGGTCAAAACCATGATGACTTAGAGTCACAAATCGGATGATGGGGCCAACCCATCGTGTGGTCAAAACCACCGATGACCATAGGTCACAATATATCAAATGTGGTCAAAACCATGGTGGTACCAAACCACTTTGGGACTTAGTCGCAAATAATTAATCGTTGTGGTCAAAACCACCGATGACCATAGGTCACAATAATCTGATGGGGCCAACCCATCTTGTGGTCAAAACCAGCGACGATGCAGTCCATAAAATCATCCCCTCCTCTCATCAATCCCACCATCACATGCTTTTATAACAATTTTCATAAATCATAACGTAGCATTTAATCATCATGTGATGGCATGCAAATCATATATCGAAAATCACAAGTTAGGGGACTTACCCGGAAACCATGCTTAAGCCCGCAAGCATATAATAGATCACTACCAAAATTTGTACTCAAGACAATAATATCGCAAGTTTATTAATAAAGTGTGTAAAGAGTTTACACACCGCTCTCTACCGGAATTCCTATATCCAGAAGATCCGATCTACGTCGCTAGATCTCTTGTCCTATAATCGACCAAAAAGCATGGTTAGGGACTTAGGCCTATTCGGCCAAACCAAGCATTTAAAAGGGTTCTCTTTTTGAACCCGAGTCCTTACCGAGTGTCTTTAAATAACTACTCCAAGCGTTACGCTTTCCTATTAATCGGCAACCTTATATTAGTAATCTTTGGCTTAAACACTAACTAAATAACTTGCTTAAATTAGATCTTACCATTACTTACCAAAATCGAATATTAGAGATCGGGGCTGAATCGATCGCTTTACGTTTCCTACGTACCTAGAAGAGATCGATTACCAAAAGTGTTTAGGAGCCCCTCTTGCAGAAATCAATACTTTATTCTTGTAAAAAGTCGCATGAACATGAGTGAAAAGAACAATAGATATTCGGCCAAGATTCTCACCTTCTTAAATCGTTTGCCAAGGAAGATTCAGGGGATCTATCCTACTCCAATATTCGCCACAAGGAGTCTTAATAGGAGATAAGAGATTTCGGCAACAAGGTGTGGAGTACTTGGCTAGAGAGAAAAATAATGAGGAAAAAGGTGTTTAAGGTTTGACAAGCAGAGGAGTGAATATTCGGCCAGCAAATGAATAAAGAAAAGGGAATTGAGGATGGGATTTTGCAAAGAGAAACAAAAGATTGGGGCTTTGGGACTTTGAATCACATTTATAAAAGAATGAAAATAGAAAAGTTGCTCCCTATGAAATTCGGCTATGTGCAAGAATGAAGAAAAGGAATTAAAGTGATAAGTATGTGCCTTAAAAGGATTCAAAGCACCCCTCCCCTCAAGCTTGCCGTCCAACCCACTAGGGAATTCAAAACTCAACCAATTCTAGATTTGAAACAATTCAAAAGAGTTTGAATTATAATATGCCTACTTTTTTTCCTTGCCAACTTATCATAATTTAATCCAAATAATATCCCTTTTATCTACTATTATCTTGTTATCAAAACAATAATATTATCCTTGATTATCACTTATCAAATAAATAAAAAAAAAACAAAGAATCCATGTGCTTCCAAACTCCACCGAATGCAAAAACAAAGGCCATGTGCAGCCAACTCTTCACCCACGTTAGCAGCAAAATAAAATAAAACCCACTTGCAGCTGCTGGGATTCGAAACCAAGACCCCACTGCAGCCCCCCTCTTCCAACGCCCTTGCCAACTCTTCCAGCCCGACTTTCATGCCATAAAGCCACACCATTTAATTTTAAACCTTTTCTACTCCAGCCCATAACCGCATACAAAAATAAAACATACAAGATCTTTGCTCCACCCCTCGAACCGTGACTCGCCTCTTCTAGACTCTCAAGTGGCGACCCAAGCCACTCCTACAACCTGGGCTTTGATGCCAAGATCCTTCACGAACTAATTTTAAGGCCTTCTCGCTAATTCCAACGCCCAAAACAAAAATTGAAACGCCACTTGCTGCCATCGTGCCTCAGACCAGGCCCTTGCAACACCCTTAGACGCACCAGTCCAATTGAACCAAGCCTATTCCTTGTGTCACATTTTCCCAAATTTCTACTTAACCCCTATCTCGCCTAGCCTCCTCCTTTTAGACACCTAAAAATAAATTTTAATACTAAGTCAGGCCTAGCTCGGGTTTAATTCTAGACCCTAAAATACGCCAAATAAATCATAAAATTTATTCTTCAGACACACACACATGAGAAATTATCTAAGTTACAAACAACCCCTAATTTAGGATGTTACAATTCTACCCCCCTTAAAAATAATTTCGTCCTCGAAATTACTTACTATCGTTCAATCGCGCATCCTTAACTCATCATATTACGCTACTGCTGCGCACTCTGATCTTAAAGAACTATCATACTTCCTAGAAACATTTCCTACGTTCATAATCCAAGTTCCATACACTTTACTAGCAACATAAGAATGAACTAACGTAACCATGACCAAGACAATTGAGGGTATTAGGAAATAAGAAACTTACCCGTTGTTATGTCGGCACATCTTCCTCCTCGCGACGACCAATCTGCATAAACCAGCCTTGGTTGCCTCGCCTCTGCACCTCAAAGACACCTCGGCCACGCCCGTTACCATTATCATTACCTCTAGTCGCACCTCGACCCTCGTGGTGGTCCTTCATTTCTAACCCGAGCACGGTTCGACCCTCGTTTGATTCCTAGCTAACTTCCGAGGACAATCCCTTACACGGTGATCGCATCACGATCCACACTCAAAGCACCCTCGATTACCACTCCAACACTCACCCTTGTGAGGCTTGCCACACCGAGCACATTGTGGCGGCCATTGGGTATTTAGCGGCGAAGCAGGCCTAGTAGTTTGATCCGACCCATCAAACTTCGTCCTCTTCTGTTCATTACCCAAGAACCTTGAAGGTTCCGAGCTTCTCTTATTCCAATTCCGTTCTTGGTTCCGCTTAATGGATTTGTCTTTACTCCTCGGCAACTTTAGACTTCTCCACAAGAACAAGAAACTCGTTCTGTTGTGGAGCTATCATCATCCTCGGCTCATCTCTCGGCCCATCCTCGAATCTAACACAGCGTTCATGCTCGGTACCCACAATACCACGAGCATACCTACTCAACCAAGGAATTCGGCCTCATACTCCGCCACTGTCTTATTGCCTTGGACCGGGTTCAAGAAAGCCTTCATTTGTGCATCTACGTAGCTAGTACCCACATACTTCTTCCGATAGGTGGTTCGAAATACTCCCAAGTCAAATCATCTGCTTTGTAGCCCCATCTCGAACCGTAAGCCACCACCGAGCACGCCTCATCCTTTAGAAGCGTCATCGCCCTTTCAGCTTTTCTTCCTCGGTCAAAGTCAAGATCATCCATGATCCTTTCGATTGACTCTAGCGATGATTCTCAACGCACTAGGTGCCACTCTCGACACACCTCGGAATACCTCCGCTCCGTTAGATCGGAGTCGCTCGGGGACAAATTTCCGAGCTCCTACATTTCCACCAGCCCCACCACCATCTCCAAGACTCGCAAACACGACTTGCGTCACCGACTCGCCACCGGTCCGCTCGGCTCCTCGGCCTAAAAGTAGGAGGTGGTGGTGGCGGTGGTACCTCATTTTCGAACCTTGTCCCGACTGACGGGTTCGGACACCGCCATCATCCTACCCCTACCACGTCCACGGCGTCCACGTCCTCTAGAGCTCATTCTATCTACCACGCTTTTAATCTGATTAAGAAAAATTTTATGCGTTAGCATTTGTTTCACTTTATTACTCATGACGAAATTTTATGGATAAGGTTTAATCGAGAGATTCTTTCGAGCAAACAATGTTTTGATTTCCTATCCTAGTTCACACAAAGAAGTTCATGCATCCATTCCTTAATACTTTCCATACCTATTCGCTCATCGGACATTTTACGCCCATTTCTAACCTGGGGTATTTTCGTCTTTTTCCTCTGAGGGGTATTTTCGTAATTTTCCAGAACCAAGATATTTTCTTGATGATTTCCAAAGCTAAGTTATTGAATATTTATAAAATAGTTAAAATTTTTGGGCAAAACTATTGAATTAATATTTTATGGGTCGAGGGCATTATGGTAATTTTACTCCTAAGGGTATTTGTAATTTTCACAAGTCAAGTTTTTCGAGAAAAACGTTGTAAAAGTAATGTTCTAGGATTTGAGAAAGTTATTGCACAAGTTTTAAAAACATTAGGGTTTGTTGTTTCATTCTATTTGAAAACATGGTTAATTCCCTTTCGGGTTTTAATCATTGTGTTTAGCCTATGACCTAGAGCCCTCCTGGTCGGGGTGAACCAAAGCTACGCACAGGTAGGATACCCGCAAAGAGGAGGTGAGTCACGAGGATTTGCTTAAATACCGAGCTCTTTAGGATCCAATCCTAGACATGCGTCTGGGGTTACCACACCCTAGCTCATTGACTAAGTCATAGGTTGGTTTAGTTCCTTAAGTCTTATGTTTGGTTTGCGTTTGAGTAATCTAACCTTAGGGTCCAAGTCCTGTAAGTCTATCTACGTTCCATGCTTCCTACCCTTCTACAAAATATAATTCACCAAGAGGTTTAGATATACTTACCTGGGCGGATTGGTGCCGGAGACTCGGGCCATGCTGCTTAAAAACCAAAAACAATTCAAAAGGCCTACTAAAACATTTTTGGGCCTTGGGCCCCCACAGCCGAGCTTTGAACTGGGCTCTGATACCATTTTGTAACACCCCAAACCCGGCCCAAACGCTACGACCGAATTTGGTTTGCTACAGAGAAAACAATTTGAGAACCATTTTAAAACCGATTTAAGTTTTGTCGAAAACCTTGTGTTTTCAAGTCTCTTGTTAAAAACCATACTTAGTGTTGCTTAATATTTATTAAGTCGGGTTGTTTATAGATTGCAAATGTGCCCGATGGCATTTTTAAAACATTTTACGTTTGATTGGGAAAAACATGTGAATTCATTTTTAACATAATTAAATAGTTTAAACAAATATTCAAAGCATGTAACAATAATAAAATAATTCTAGGAGGCCTTATTACAACTCAATTAAAACAAAACCAACCATAAAAATAAGATAAAATAAAATCCAAGTTCATCTATTAAAATGTCCATTGCATGGCCACCTCGAGTCCATCAGGCTCCATCTCGCGATCTACTCATCTCGCAAAATGTTAAGGGAAAGGGTGAGTCACCAAGACTCGAGTGTGTAAATCCCCACCCAGAAAATATATCTCATACACAATTCATTAATAAACATGCTCATGTAACCCAACCTAACCATCCATACTCCTTTTCTACCCCGTGTGGTCAAAACCACTGGTGGTCAAAACCACTGATGACTTAGAGTCACAAATCAGATGATGGGGCCAACCCATCGTGTGGTCAAAACCACTGATGACCATAGGTCACAATATATCAAATGTGGTCAAAACCACTGGTGGTACCAAACCACTGGGACTTAGTCGCAAATAATTAATCGTTGTGGTCAAAACCACTGATGACCATAGGTCACAATAATCTGATGGGGCCAACCCATCTTGTGGTCAAAACCACTGACGACAGTCCATAAAATCATCCCCCTCCTCTCATCAATCCCACCATCACATGCTTTTATAACAATTTTCATAAATCATAACGTAGCATTTAATCATCATGTGATGGCATGCAAATCATATATCGAAAATCACAAGTTAGGGGACTTACCCAGAAACCATGCTTAAGCCCGCAAGCATATAATAGATCACTACCAAAATTTGTACTCAAGACAATAATATCGCAAGTTTATTAATAAAGTGTGTAAAGAGTTTACACACCTGCTTCTACCGGAATTCCTATATCCCAAAGATCCGATCTACGTCGCTAGATCTCTTGTCCTATAATCGACCAAAAAGCATGGTTAGGGACTTAGGCCTATTCGGCCAAACCAAGCATTTAAAAGGGTTCTCTTTTGAACCCGAGTCCTTACCCGAGTGTCTTTAAATAACTACTCCAAGCGTTACGCTTTCCTATTAATCGGCAACCTTATGTTAGTAATCTTGGCTTAAACACTAACTAAATAACTTGCTTAAATTAGATCTTACCATTACTTACCAAAATCGAATATTAGAGATCGGGGCACGAATCGATCGCTTTACGTTTCCTCACGTACCTAGAAGAGATCGATTACCAAAAGTGTTTAGGAGCCCCTCTTGCCGAAATCAATACTTTATTCTTGTAAAAAGTCGATGAACATGAGTGAAAAGAACAATAGATATTCGGCCAAGATTCTCACCTTCTTAAATCGTTTGCCAAGGAAGATTCAAGGGGATCTATCCTACTCCAATATTCGGCACAAGGAGTCTTAATAGGAGATAAGAGATTTTGGCAACAAGGTGTGGAGTACTTGCTAGAGAGAAAAATAATGAGGAAAAAGGTGTTTAAGGTTTCGGCAACAGAGGAGTGAATATTCGGCCAGCAAATGAATAAAGAAAAGGGAATTGAGGATGGGATTTCGGCAAAAGAGAAACAAAAGATTGGGGCTTTGGGACTTTGAATCACATTTATAAAAGAATGAAAATAGAAAAGTTGCTCCCTATGAAATTCGGCTATGTGCAAGAATGAAGAAAAGGAATTAAAGTGATAAGTATGTGCCTTAAAAAGGATTCAGCACCCCCTCCCCTCAAGCTTGCCGTCCAACCCACTAGGGAATTCAAAACTCAACCAATTCTAGATTTGAAACAATTCAAAAGAGTTTGAATTATAATATGCCTACTTTTTTTTCCTTGCCAACTTATCATAATTTAATCCAAATAATATCCCTTTTATCTACTATTATCTTGTTATCAAAACAATAATATTATCCTTGATTATCACTTATCAAATAAATAAAAAAAAAACAAAGAATCCATGTGCTTCCAAACTCCACCGAATGCAAAAACAAAGGCCATGTGCAGCCAACTCTTCACCCACGTTAGCAGCAAAATAAAATAAAACCCACTTGCAGCAGCTGGGATTCGAAACCAAGACCCCACTGCAGCCCCCCTCTTCCAACGCCCTTGCCAACTCTTCCAGCCCGACTTTCATGCCATAAAGCCACACCATTTAATTTTAAACCTTTTCTACTCCAGCCCATAACCGCATACAAAAATAAAACATGCAAGATGCTGCTCCAGCCCCTCGAACCCGTGACCTGCCTCTTCTAGACTCTCAAGTGGCGACCCAAGCCACTCCTACAACCTGGGCTTTGATGCCAAGATCCTTCACGAACTAATTTTAAGGCCTTCCTCGCTAATTCCAACGCCCAAAACAAAAATTGAAACGCCACTTGTCGCCATCGTGCCTCGAACCAGTGCCCTTGCAACACCCTTAGACGCACCCAGTCCAATTGAACCAAGCCTATTCCTTGTGTCACATTTTCCCAAATTTCTACTTAACCCCTATCTCGCCTAGCCTCCTCCTTTTAGACACCTAAAAAATAAATTTTAATACTAAGTCAGGCCTAGCTCGGGTTTAATTCTAGACCCTAAAATACGCCAAATAAATCATAAAATTTATTCTTCAGACACACACACATGAGAAATTATCTAAGTTACAAACAACCCCTAATTTAGGATGTTACACTGGTGGTGCCAAACCACTGGTGACATATAGTCACGATGTGCTACCAAAGCACTGGTGTCCGTGGACACAAATCGGGTGATGGGGCCAACCCATCGTGTGATACCAAATCACTGGCAGACGATCCCATATCTCAAGTGGGGCCAACCCACGGTGGTGTTAACCACAGGGGGACGAGTCGCTATGAGGTACCAAACCTCCGGAGGTACCAAACCTCTCGGTGACATATAGTCACAAAGTGTGTTACCAAAACACCGGTGCTCGTCAAAGACGAAATATCACCGCCCCTCCACTCATCAATCCCACATCAACATTTATATCACATAATTTATGCTACCATGTACTTAATCACATGTATAGGTTTTATCATCAGCAATAAGCAAGCGTGTACTAGACACATCATGCTTCCCAAAAGCATCTTAAAATATTTCATAGTCAACAAGGACTTACTGTTTCCTTGCTTATACCATTCATGGTATTAATCCCGAATCTACACAGATCCGGTTAGCACACACTATGATTTAGTACATTTAATTAATTATAAGTGTGTATGTACACACCTGTCACCCTTGGATGCTCTAAATCCGAAAAAGAAACGTTGGCCACCCTAGATCTACTGATCCCTATATTCGGCCAAATACCCATATTAGTACTATGGCCTATTCGGCCAAGTCAAATTGTTAGAAGGGGTTCCTTATGAACCCGAACCTTACCTATCACCCCTTGAGTACTCACTTCGGTACTTGATATGCGATTCCTGCTTCACTCCTACATTCGGCCGTCACTAGAGTTATTAGCCTTCGGCTTAAACGAATAGTAAACTAAAGGAAATCTTCTTACCACTACTTACCCAAGCCGATTATTAGAGAGTAGGAGTTGGAATTGAGTACTTCAAAATCCCGGGATACCTAATGGAATCGGTTCCAAAGAAGAGAAATAGTTAGCCATTAACAACACCAAATCTCGGCTCTTCTTTTCACTCTGGTCGACAAATATATAAGATTAAGAGAGGAAAGTTTCGGCCCTTCTTACCTTCTCCAAATCGACTACCAAAAGAAATCCCAAAAAGTTCTATACTACTTATGGTATTCGGCCAAGAAGCTTCAATATAGAAAGAATTTTCGGCACAAGAAAAAGTTGGTAGATTCGGCTATTATGAAAGAAAAATAGTGGAGAGAAAGAAAGGTAGCAAGAGTTTCGGCTAAAGGAGTTGGGAAAAGAAAAGAAAGGTTTTAAGGAAAGTGTTTTCGGTTTTCGAGAGGGTGGAGAAGAGAAAATAGAAAATGGGAGACTTTTGGGAGAATTCGGCTAATAGAGAAAAGAAACAAAAGAAACTTTGGCACTCCCTAGTACCCCTTGCCGTCCACTCTCCTTGCTCAAGGAGTTCAAATTCGGCACAACACCTAAAAATCCTCTTGGCCACTTATTTGATTTAATTCAAAATAGCTTGAATTAATCTCCATAATCCATCAACTACCCCTTTTATCTGCTATTAACATGATACCTAAATAATAATAATAACTAATTAATCCCTTATTATCCTATTATCTAATAATAATAAAAAAGAGTTTAAGGAGAGAAAATCTCTCCCCCCTTGTGTAGATCCACTTAAAGAGCAAAAAGAAGAGGATTTTGTGACTCGAACCAAGGCTCTCCCTTGCTCCTTGGTGGCGTCACATGCTAGCTCTTAAGTGGGCTTGCTTTGCCACTTATTCTAGGCTCATCTTTGTGTTAAAATACCCACATCTATTCTTATAACACCCTCCTGCTGATGCTCCTTGCCTTTAAAGTTAAAACTGAAATTTTTCTATCAATCCGGGCACACTCAAAGTCTTAAATTAAGCTCTATTATTCCATTAATAATATCACATCAGTTCATAATAAGAAAATAATCAAATTCCAAATAACCCCATATTTGGGATGTTACAGATTAACTCTTCATGTTTGACTTTTGAATGCCTAAATTTTGAACCTTAAACACTTTGAGTGACTTGAGTGAATCTTTAGTGAGGATGTCAATCCTTAACAATTTCGAATAAGAGGTAATTATTTAGATGAAGGGAAACACCTATGTTTTGTGCTACAAAATATAACGCTTATAGTGTTTGAATTTTTAGGACACTTTGAGTTGAATTATCCATGTATAAATTATCTCTGAGTTATGATTAGACACTATCAATGACTATTATGAATTATAGGAAGTTCGTTTTAATTGTAAGTTGAGAATTTTGCTTGAGGACAAGCAAAAGCTTAAGTGTGGGGGTATTTGATAAACCGAAATAGTAACATATTTTAATCCCACATTTAGTATGCTTTTGGATGAATTATCCCTTGATTTATGTAAAAAGGTGCTCTTAATCCTTTCTTTTCATGTCTTATACTCAGGAAAGTACCCAAGGATAAAAAGAACGAGAAACGGGCTCAAAACGGACCAAAACGGGCCAAAGAGGAAATCGACACGGCCTGGACTTGGACCCACACGATCGTGCCCAGTTGATCATCTAGAACACAGTCTAACCCCGACTCACACGGCCGTGTCTCATTAAAGAAATCCAAACACGGCCTGGCCACGATTCACACGGGCGTGCGCCATGGCTGTGCCTCTGCCGTGGAGAAGAGCAATTTCATTCGGGAACGGATACTTAGGGATAAAGAAACGTATTTCAAAAGCCTATAAATACACCCTAAGTATGACCCAAGAGGGGGGCCCAAAGCCATCGTCTAGGGGCATCGTGCTAGGCCAGAGAAGGCAGATTTGTGGGGATTCACTCAGGGATAGCCTGTTGATCCATCTCAAGAAGCCAGAATTATACTTAAGACGGAGGATCTCTCCTTCAATTCCTTCAGGGGGTTTTATGGATTTCTTATGTTTTGTTTTATCTTTTCTCTTGAGATGTTTTCCTTTATTGTTATGAACTAAACCCTTCGGATACCCGAAGGGGATGAAACCTATGATGAATCTTGTTATTATTTTCTGAATTATATGATAAATACTTAGTTTGTTCTTAATTATGTGAGCTTAATCCAAATTATATGTGCTTAGGTGGAGGAGGAATAGACCCTGCCTAAGAGTAGATCTAACATAATTAAGCGAAGTTGATCGCACGCCTAGAGATAGGGTGACGAGATTTTGCCGGATTAGGGTGAAACTTAATATGGGAATCCATAGATCGATTTACTTCTATTCTAGGGGGTTATTATAAGAGAACGAGAGTTCCACTAATTAACCTAGGGTTAGACGTTATTCGCCTCGAGAGAGGGTTTAATATACGTTAGGGAGTCTTAGGATCAGACTAAGTGAATAAATCGTATGGTTCAATGTTAGATAACAAGTGAAGTCTAGGTGGATTCTTCCTAGGGTATCATCTAAATCAACTGAGTTTTTCCTAAGTTATTTTCCAAATTCATTCTTCTTTGTCTCAGAGTCTTTAGTTTAGTAGTTAATTAATTAAGATTAGATAAACAATCTCTCTTTATATTTAGGCTAGATAATAAAAAGAAAGTTAGTATTAGTACTTTTAGTTCCTTTGGGTTCGATAATCTGGTCCTGCCTAAGCTATACTACTGTTCGATAGGGGCACTTGGGTCAATCGTTGTCAGAGTTAGTTTCCAGGTTCGATCATTCTTTTTATAAATTTTAAAGCTCTGATTCACAGCGATCAAGTTTTTAGCGTCGTTGCCGGGGAACTAAAATATTAAGAAAGCTCTATTTTTATTACTTTAGCCATTATTTTTTATTTTTCGCAATTTATTTCTATTTTTATGGTTATTTTAAATTTTGCTAAATTTTCTTTCTTTCTTTTCCTAGCAGGTACCTCTAGTTTATGACTAGAAGGAACCCGAGAGGACCTTTAGTATACGACAGTGATATTGACGCTACCATTCGTAGGAATCGCAGAGAAATTAGGCGAGCCCTAAATTACACGGAAGAAGAGCGAGAAGACAGATCCAATCCTACTGAAGGGATGGACGAAAAGAACCCACCACCACAAGATGTGGGAGAAAATAATGCTCCTCGTACTATGTTTGATTATGCTAAACCTCATTTAACAGGAGCCGAATCAAGTATTGTTAGGCCTGCTATAGCTGCTAATAATTTTTAATTAAAGCCTAACACTATGCAAATGATTCAACAGTTTGTTCAATTTGATAGTTTGTAGGACGAAGATCCAAATACTCATATAGCTAACTTTTTAGAGTTCTGTGATACCTTCAAAATAAATGACATTTCTGATGATGCCATACGTCTTCTGTTATTTCCCTTTTCATTAAGGAATAAAGCTAAACAGTAGTTAAACTCGCTACCACGAGGATCAATCACTACATGGGATCAAATGACCGAAATTTTTTTATTAAAATATTTCCCACCGGCCAAAATGGCCAAATTACGTAATGATATCTCTTCTTTTGTGCAGATGGATTTAGAGACATTATACGATGCATGGGAGAGATATAAGGATATCTTGAGAAGGTGTCCGCACCATGGTTTACCCTTGTGGCTCCAAGTCCAGACTTTCTATAACGGTGTAAACCACTCAACGAGGCAACTAATAGATTCAGCCGCCAGTGGAACCCTAAACAATAAAACTCCTGAAGTATCCTACGAGTTTATTGAAGAGATGTCACTGAATAACTATCAGTGGCAGGTTACAAGGACCAAACCAACAAAATTGGCCGGAGTTTTCAACATAGATGCTGTAACCATGCTATCAACACAGGTAGAGATGATGAATAAAAAGCTTGATAGTTTGTGTTCTTCACAGGCACATCCAGTAATGCAGTGTGACACAAGTGGAACTGTGGTGAATCCTGAGTACCCACCCTACCAACCGGGCACAGAAAGCGAACAGATGAACTATATAGGTAACAATTTTAGATCTAATAATAACCCATATAGTAATAATTATAATCCAGGTTGGAGGAACCACCCAAATTTTTCATGGGGAGGTCAAGGAAATAAAGGAAATCAAAGACAACAACCTCCTCAAAATTTCCAAAATCAGCCCTATCCACAGGAAAATAAGCCGAATCTTGAAGAGACGTTGAACAAATTCATAGCATCCACAGAAGCCCGTCTCTAAAAAACTGAGGTAACACTCGACGCCCAACAAACATCAATCAAAAGGATCGAGAACCAAGTTGGAGGACTTAGAAAGGCAATCGGGGAAATTACCCAGTTAGTCTGACAAATTGCGAAGCTATTATCCAAACGACCGCAAGGGCGTCTACCGAGTAATACTGACATTAATCCAAAGGAGCAAATCCAAGCCATAACAGCTCAAGAAAGCGAAGAAGTAGATGAACCCAGTCCAACACAAGGAAACGAGGTAGAAAAAGGTAAAGTTGAGGTAACACAAGACAAGCCGAAATCGGTAATCAAGGAATACCAACCTCGCATACCATATCCCGAAGCGTTAACAAGAAACGATACAGAGGAACAGTTCGATAAGTTTCTTAAACTTTTAAAGAAATTACATATTAACTTACCGCTACTTGAAGCTCTGTCACAGATGCCAGATTCAAGGAAAATTTTAAAACATCTCTTGATGAATAAGCGCTAGTTAGACGAGGATCCACATGTGGAATTAAACGCAGTGTGCTCAGCAATGTTACAGAATAGACTACCACAAAAGCTAAAAGATCCAGGGAGTTTTACAATTCCATGTTTAATTGGTAGACTAAGCGTTGATAATCGTTAGTGATTTAGGGGCAAGCATTAATGTCATGCCTTATAAATTATTTAAACAACTAGGTCTAGGGAAACCCAAGCAAACTAGGATGAGCATTCAATTAGCTGATAAAACTATTAGAATTCCTAGTGGTATTATCGAAGATGTTCTTGTAAAAATTGACAGATTCGTTTTCCCAGTAGATTTTGTTGTCTTAGACATGGATGAGGATAATTTGATTCCCCTAATTTTAGGAAGACCCTTTTTTGCGACTGCCAGGACTAAAATTAATGTTGATGCAGGAGAACTCATACATTGTGTAGGTAATGAGACGGTCGCCCTCAAGGCTCTCGACTCGGCTAGAACATCGAGTAATCAAGGTGAGAACGTAAATTCTACTGGTAACCATTCGGTTAACCCTTATTTTCAGGAAGCACCACCAATGAATACAACTGAACCTGATCCTAAACCCCATGTCGACAAAGAAATAACTCATGAGGAACGAGGGATTCAGATCGATGATCTAGACGAGTGGAAGACACACTTCAAGGAGAAATTAGGGATACACGACGAAGAACCGGAACCACACAAGATAAAACCGAAAGAGCCCCCAAAAGAGTAAATAGAAACAACAAACCACTTCAAAATAGGGGACCAGGTACTGTTAGATCAGGCAGATCCTCGAATATCTCCTCCGAACCCTAACACAAACAAAGAAATACCTTTTAGGGTAACCAGTGTTTTCCCATACGGAACAGTCGAGGTGAGTAATCCTATTTTTGGTACTTTTACTATAAACACATCTCGACTTAAATATTTTCACGAGGATACAAATGATGGCATGAGGAAGGACTTCCAACTCCTCAAACAACCCTAACAATGCAAATGAGTGGAGGGTCTAGCTTAAGACTATAAATTAGCGCTTCTCGGGAGGCAACCCGAGCACTAACACAATTTATTTTTACAT
Organism: Gossypium sturtianum; assembly: GCA_025698515.1. Lineage (NCBI taxonomy): Eukaryota > Viridiplantae > Streptophyta > Magnoliopsida > Malvales > Malvaceae > Gossypium > Gossypium sturtianum. Next base: position 113,940,922 of record CM046955.1, read on the forward strand.
TTTGCTTTAAATTTATTTTTCTTTCTCTTCTTTTCTTTACACCTAGTTATAAACAAACCAGAAGTGCAGATTTCTAAGTCACATGGCCTTGCACACGGCCGTGGCCGTGGCCGTGTGGACCATAAGAATCCCCGTACTACATAGCAGAGGCCGTGCGAATCAGTTCCAACCACTTTTTGACGTCACAGATCCAACCACTACACCACAGACACCGACAAAGGGGCACGGCCGTGCCCCATGACCGTGTGAAGCTACTGACTTTCCAACCACGGGCAGAACACGCCCGTGCCTTAAAACTGTGTCAACATACTGACTCATCGAACACAGGATAGACACGAGCGTGGGGTAACCAACACGCGTAGGAACACGACCGTGCGATGCAGCCGTGTGAATCGACACACCCTCAACCTACGGGCGTGGGAAACTGCCAGACTTGAAATTCTATTTAAACACCATGCCCCTCTCCTTTCTTTTCTTACCTACTCTCCTTCTTCTCTCGTTATTTCTTTTCCCTCTTTTTCTTTTTCCCTTTTTCCTAATAAATCCTTAGACTCTTGAGCTACAACAATATCATATCCATGGAAAAGAAGCGTAAAAGGCCAATTTCCTCAAGGGAGACCGATTCACATGAGTTCATGTCGATAGCTTCATTCAAACAACAAGCCAAGGGTCTTTGAGACCATTTAATTTCTATTTTTCTTTTCTCTTTCCTTTCATTCTCCTTCCCTTTGACTATCTTATGCTTTATCTAGTTCATTTTGTTTTAGTTTCTTGTTTTTAGGTTCTTAAGGCTGCTTGGGAATCACGCCACTTCCACCATCACCAACACCTCCGTCACATTCAAAGTCACACCCACCTCTCGAACCATCTACCAATAAGGATTCTCAAGCCCCTTTATCTTTTAAACTTAGTTTATTTTCCTTCTTAGTCTCCTTCTCTTTATCTTCCTTGTCTTTAATTATATTATTAGTATATTATTAAGGTTTCTTTAGATTTCTTGGCTAATTCTTCACGAGTTCCCCAATTTCTTCATCTAGCGTAGGATCGTCATCCAGACCGGCCCTCCAACTTATCTTTCACCACGACCACTGCCAACTCAAGGATTTCATCCATAATTCAGGGAGTTTCACTTATCCGCATATCTTCTGATCTGAACATTACATTTATATTATCTATCTTTGTACATTGAAGGCAATGTACATCTTAAGTGTGGGGGGTGAATCTTAGATATTCCAAAAAAAATTTCATTATTCTCAAATCCCTGAATTTAGTCTTGTTTGAAAGTAATTTCCTCATATTACTAATTAGGATGAAATTTCTGATGATTTATGATTTTTATTGATATGTTTTAGATTAAGTCATTGATAATTGTGCATTGATGATTAAATTCTAAGAATACTAGAGAATCAAGCATAATAAGTCTATTTTTTTGAATTAAAAATTTTCTAGGTCATCTACCTGAATTTAAATATTACCTTGAAATTTGATATTTACAAGGTTGATGTCGAAAATACCCATAATTTTTGTGATTTTTGAGCCTTATAGAGCATATATTATTTTTCTTGCTCACTTTATTGATTATGAGTATGTCAACACTGATTTGTTATTCTAGAACTTGCATCGATTATACATGTCGAGACCACACTTTTGATTTGATATACAGAGATGATAAAGGCACCTAGGTTTTAACCCACTAACTCCATTAAAAGCCTACCTTCACAAATTCACCCCTAGTGAACCCCTTTTAATCCTAACAACCCTATTTATTGACTCACCCACTAATATTAACCCAAAACCCTTTGTAATTGTTATCACCATTCTTTCTAACTACCCCTATATCGAGATTTTATCTAATTAGTTGCCTAATTATGAATTTTAGTAATTTATCCTTTATTATGTATTTATTATGTACTTAAAAAAATGACGAAGTATATTCATTATTACTTATGTGATTAAACGAGCTTATACATTTATTTAAATCCCAAATATCGAAGAAGAAGCTCATATTATTAGTATTATTAGTTTTCAATTGATGTAATTATTATTATTAGTTCATTAGTTCTTAGTTAGGTAATTTGTCAATTCAATCTCGATTCTAACCCTCTATTTCAGCCTTATTCAAGACCTTAACCCTAGCCCCGTTACAACCCTAACAAAGACCTTTTGATTTGTGTTTCATCTTATATTTCAGTGGTGGAGATTTGATTTTCATGCAAGCCTATGGGATTAACTCTTCATGTTTGACTTTTGAGTGCCTAAATTTTGAACCTTAAACACTTTGAGTGATTTGAGTGAATCTTTAGTGAGGATGTCAATCCTTGACAATTTCGAATCAGAGATAATTATTTAGATGAAGGGAAACACCTATGTTTTGTGCTACAAAATATAAGGCTTATAGTGTTTGAATTTTTAGGACACTTTGAGTTGAATTATCCATGTATAAATTATCTCTGAATTATGATGAGACACTATCAATGACTATTATGAATTATAGGAAGTTCGTTTTAATTGTATGTTGAGAATTTTGCTTGAGGACAAGCAAAAGCTTAAGTGTGGGGGTATTTGATAAACCAAAATAGTAACATATTTTAATCCCACATTTAGTATGCTTTTGGATGAATTATCCCTTGATTTATATAAAAAGGTGCTCTTAATCCTTTCTTTTCATGTCTTATACTCAGGAAAGCACCCAAGGATAAAAAGAACGAGAAACGGGCTCAAAATGGACAAAAACGGGCCAAAGAGGAAATTAACACGGCCTGGACTCAGACCCACACGGCCGTGCCAAATCAATCATCTAGAACACGGCCTAACCCCGACTCACACGACCGTGTCTCATTAAAGAAATCCGAACACGGCTTGGCCACGATTCACACGAGCGTGCACCATGGCCATGCCTCTGTCGTGGAGAAGAGCAATTTCATTCGGGAAAGGATACTTAGGGATAAAGAAACGTATTTCAAAAGCCTATAAATACACCCTAAGTATGACCCAAGAGGGGGGCCCAAAGCCATCGTCTAGGGGCGTCGTGCTAGGCCAGAGAAGGCAGATTTGTGGGGATTCACTCAGGGATAGCCAGTTGATCCATCTCAAGAAGCCAAAATTATACTCAAGACAGAGGATCTCTCCATCAATTCCTTCAGGGGGTTTTATGAATTTTTTATGTTTTGTTTTATCTCTTCTCTTGAGATGTTTTCCTTTATTGTTATGAACTAAACCCTTCGGATACCCGAAGGGGATAAAACCTATGATGAATCTTGTTATTATTTTCTGAATTTTATGATAAATACTTAGTTTGTTCTTAATTATGTGAGCTTAATCCAAATTATATGTGCTTAGGTGGAGGAGGAATAGACCCTGCCTAAGGGTAGATCTAACATAATTAAGCGGAGTTGATCGCACGCCTAGAGATAGGGTGACGAGATTTTTCCGGATTAGGGTGAAACCTAATATGGGAATCCATAGATCGATTTACTTCTATTCTAGGGGGTTATTATAAGAGAACAAGAGTTCCACTAATTAACCTAGGTTTAGACGTTATTCACCTCGAGAGAGGGTTTAATATACGTTAGGGAGTCTTACGGATCAAACTAAGTGAATAAATCATATGGTTCAGTGTTAGATAACAAGTGAAGTCTAGGTGGATTCTTCTTAGGGTATCATCTAAATCAACTGAGTTTTTCCTAAGTTTTTTTCCAAATTCATTCTTTTTTGTCTCAGAGTCTTTAGTTTAGTAGTTAATTAATTTAGATTAGATAAACAATCTCTCTTTATTTTTAGGCTAGATAATAAAAAGAAAGTTAGTATTAGTACTTTTAGTTCCTTTAGGTTCGATAATCCGATCTTGCCTAAGTTATACTACTGTTCGATAGGTGCACTTGCCTCAATCGTTGTCAGTGTTAGTTTCCAGGTTTGATCATTCTTTTTATAAATTTTAAAGCTCTAATTCACAGTGATCGTATATACTAAGTATGGCATGTATAGGCTAGTGAATTGGTATATGTTTGAGATGTAAATAGCCATGTGATTTGGCTAGTTAAATGTTGGTAATGTGCATGAGTGAATATGGTATTTGGTGGATGTTTTGGTATGGCTTGATGGAAATGAAATAGCCTTATGAATGGTAAGCTTATGGATGAATTGATGCCTTAGTGATTTAATGAGGTTATGGTTGAATTATACTTGGATTTACATGGGAGTTGATTGTACAAATTAGCATGTTTAGAAATGAGATTGAATGGAATAATATGATGACCATTTGGCGTGTTTTTGGTTGCCATTTTATTGTGGAAATAGGCTTGTTTATGCTTGTAGGTATGACCCTAGTGTGGGTGGCATATTGGCCTTGCAAATGGCCTGTTATGCATACACGGTTGTGGCACACGGACGTGCCTAGTGACCATAGGATCAAGTCAGTTGCTAGCCCAAGTGTGCACGGCCTTGGTACACGGACGTGCCTGGTAGCCATGTGAATAAGTCAGTATCTAGCCTAAGAGTACACGGCCATGGCACACGGGCATGTCTGGTGGCCGTGTGGATAAGTCAGTATACAAGCTCTGTTTTGGCATGGCCAGGACACATGGGTGTGTCTAGTAGCCGTGGGATACGGGTTAGGGGTGTTACTTCAAAAATAGTGGACATTCTATTTATGACATCATCACCCAAATAAGGTCACACGGCCAAGACACACGCCTGTGTCCTTAGGCCGTGTGGCGAATTAAATTCCTAAAAATCAAGTGCAGACTTCATAGGGCCTGGGCACATGCCCATGTCCTATGGCCATGTCTTCCATACGGTCATGCCTCAGCCCGTGTGGTTACTATTGGGCATTCTATTTTTGCAAACTTAGGATGCAGGGGGACACACGACCAAACCACACGCCCATGGGGCAGACCGTGTGTCACACACGGCCTAGACACATGCCCGTGTGTCTACCTGTGTGGACAAAATAAGGCTATTTACCAAGTCTTTTTGCCACCCATACTTGCACCAACCTACACAACATCAAAACCACACTAATCTAAAGCCAAATATATACATATGAATTCAAGGCACATAATATAGCGTAACTAAGTGCTTCACCATCATCAAAAATCCATACTCACATGCAATATATCCTCATTCAACCATCAATAACCATAGGCCATATCATAATGACATTGGCATATATATGCACATATGAATAGGTTTACATCCAAATAAGCATTATGAGCCACATCTCATGGCCTCTTACAAAATGAATCAAATATCATCATAAGCCAACACATTTGGCTAAACCAATATGACATATAACCAAAAGACCAAGTTCCTATACGTGCCATTATTCAGGGTAATTCTCAATATACCAAAATGTGTGGATAGTGTGGTGATCCTCCAACGGTCTCCGTATTCTAAGCTGGCTTTTTGACTTTATAAAACAAGGGAACAGAAAAAGGAGTAAGCTTTAAGCTTAGTAAGTCTGCATGTAAACAATGAACATCATACCACATACTTATTCATCAAGAACATTACATACAAATCAAGAACAATTCAGAACCTTGTAGTTGTACTTACTCATTTCAAGTCTTACCACATCCCAAATACATATCATAAACATTGCTCACATTTACATGCACATATACCCTGCACTTGTCATCACATAATCACACGTAATTTCACTTAGTCACAGTTTCTCGATGAACACTTCGGAATAATACTAGATACACAGTGGTTTCGCACACAGCCCACCATTAATAAATAACACGGTGGTATCACATACAGCCCACCAATAATCACATAACCATGGTAGTATCGCACACAGCCCACCAATAATAATAAATACGATGGTATCGCACACAACCCACCAATAATCACCTAATCACGGTGTTTATCCTTATCATTTTCCTATTCCGAAGGTTCATCCGAGAATTTCCTCACTTTCTATCATTTTAATATATATCAATAATATTCAATCACATTTCACATAATACATTAATATGTAAAAACATAAGTAAAAAGGATGTATCATTTACATATAAACTTACCTCGATACAAAATTATGTCAATTTGCAATTTAGTCCAAAACCTTGCCTCCACGTTCTTCTTGATCTATAATGACATATTTAGCTTATTAAATAACCACATTAATCAAATCACTCCAAAAATTCCTATTTTGGCAAAATTACCATTTTGCCCCTAGACTTTCACAAAATTACAATTTTGCCCCTAGGCTCGTAAAATGAAATGTGTTCATTTTTCACACACCCAAGCCTAGCCGATTCATATTCTCTTTTATAGCAACTCAAAATTCCAATTATTTCACACATTTACTATCCATTTTTATAACTTTTACAAAATAGTCTTATTAGGTGTTTTCATGAAAAATCCTTTCACAAAAGTTGTTTATTAAACAACCAAGATTTATTTTTTCCATAAAATTTCAGCAAACACATTAATATTCACGTGGAAAAACCCTATACTCTCAATCATTTTGCAAAACAGTCCCCTCATTAGCTAGATTAAGCTACGAGGGTCCTAAAAATACAAAAATTATCATAAATGACCACCAAAATCACTTACTTACAAGGAGTGTAAGTTGCTTAAAATTTCAAGCTTCCAAACCCCTATTATTGTTGATATTTTCGGTGGAAGAAGAAGATAATAAGAAAAGATGATAGCTTTCTTTTTTTTATTTTATTTTATTCATTTAGTCACCTAATATCACCAAACCTTGACCAAATTTAATTTCCTTGTCCCTATGGACGGCTATCACCCTTAGAAGGGCCTATTTTCACATTAAGGAACTCTAATTTAAAGGTCTCTAGCTATTTAACACCTATAGCTTGTAAAATAAATCTTTTGCACCTTATGCGATTTAGTCCATTTTTGCAATTAAGCATGAAATCACTAAAATTAATTCACCAAAATTATCATGCACTCATATAATCATGATATGACACATAAAATAATATAAAAAATAATTTCTCCTACCTCGAGTTAGTGGTTCTGAAACCACTGTTCTTACTAGCCCCTAAATTGGGCTGTTACATGATCTGTATGAGTTATGTATTATCTTACGCTTCGTATAATATCTGTTTATGGATGCATGTCATACAACCTTTGTGATATGTATGTGTGTTAACGTGATTTTTTGTATGCATTGGGGTGGGTTATGATATGATGGAGGAAATGTTATATGGCGGCTTATACTACAATTATGGCAGCTAGACCATAAATTTATATATGGCAGCTCAGCTGCAATTATTTGAGTGGCACATAGCCACATATTGGTGTGATTGGATGGTCAGAGATGGTGTGTAGTAGATAGGGGTAGGACATTACATGATATGATATGATATGATATGATCCGATATGATATGATATGATATGGTGTGATATGATCCGATATGATATGATATAGTATGATATGATCCGATACGTTATGAAATGATAAGATATGCTCTGATTTGTATTCTGATATGTTTTGACACGTTCTGATGTATGACAAGTTTTGTTATGTTTTATGTTACTCTGATATGTAATATGATACGAAATTACGACTGGTTTATTCTGTATGCGAAACCCATAAGAAAGTTATGTTTGTGGGTCGAGTCACACCGGGCTTCTAGCTTACTAGTGTGTTTGATACATTTTAGGTGAACTTTTGACTTAGGTCCAGTGCAACAGCTCATTTTCCAATGGTGTCAGAAATAGTGGTTTTGGGGCCACAAATTTGACGAATGAATCTGTAAATATTATTATTTAATATTTATGAATCAAATATAGTATTGTAATAAATTTTGATTTGATAATTTATGTTATTTGATCAAATAATTAAGTTCAAGTAGTAAATCCTTAAAGTCAAGTGGGTTTAAGAAATGAGGTATCATGACCTTGTTTCTATAAATCGAATCTGTAAATATTTTTTTAAATATTTACAAAGTGTTATTAAGGTCATATTAAATTTTGGATAAGAAATTGTAACGTTTAGATAGTTAATTAATAAAAAAGGACTAAATCATAAAAGGTGCAAAAGTTGGTTTCCGTTAGTCGAATGGATCAAAAAGCTTTAAAAAGATAAACTAATGGACTTGAATGATAATTATACCATATTTAAAGTTAGTGGATATTCATGGATAGGTTGCATGGTAAATTTCATGAATTTTAAAGGTTAAAATAGCAAATAGGTAAATAGTAATTAATGTAAAAGATGACAAAATGTATCATCTTCTAAAATGCTTCTTCTCCACCAAATTTGAAGATGGAAAACCACCATTTTTCTTGGCTTTAAGCTTCGTCCAAGGCTGATTTCTTTTGCATGTTAAGATTTTGAATCCCGTTTTTAGTAATTTTTATGTCTTTAAGCTCGTATTGCATGGCTGATTTCTTTTACATGGGCTCTCTTTTGAAATGGTAAATTTGAAAGTTATAGGTCAAAGGACTAAATTAAATAAAAGGTAAAACATTGGGGTAATTTTGTAAATTTCCCATTAAAAAGGGTTATAAGTTAAATTAATTATTTTAAGTTATTGAATAGTTTAATTGAGTGAAACATTATTATTTAGATTACAAAACAAACCAAACATATCAAAATTGAAGAAAAGCTCTATGTTGGATTAATAGTCGACTTTATTGTTACAATTGTATTTGTCGAGGTAAGTTCGTTTAGGGATGGAAATTATTATCTTTTCCATTTTGGATGAATGTAAATAGTTATTTATGTTATGTTAAAATTAATTGATAAAGATGTGATAAATTATTATTATTATTATGGTTCAAATAGAGGAATTAGTCAAATTAAATGATATGAGAGTTAATACTAATGTTGTTTTCTGTTTAATGGAATTGTATATATATGTGAGATATATTTGGTTATTTATATAACAATGAGAATTGCAAGTATTTTACATATATATATATATGTATATGAAATTAAGAAGAGATTGTTAGTAGTAATTCTTAGATTTGAAATAAATTATCTGTGAATGTAACGATATCTATTATATACAGAAATGAAGAAGTTCCCCTGTTTGCATAAATGTGCCCTTGTTCACACTTTGGTGTATCTATTTGCACGTCTGTGCTCCTGTTCGCACTTTGATGCCCCTGTATACACTTCAGTGTCTCTATTTGCACGTATGTTCTCACGTTCACACTCTGGTGCTCTTGTATACACTTCGGTGTCCCTGTTTGCACGTTTATGCCCTTGTTGGCTCTTTGGTGCCCCATATTGCAAGTATGTGCTTCTATTCTGCATCTACGATGCCCTTGAAAATGGAGTAATGATCAAGTATGTGAACCGAGTACTAGTGATTTGGACTAAATGATATGGATTGTTACATGAAATTGGTGTAGTTCCTCGAGTACTCTAGTTAAATTACTAGTTCATTGGGTTATGAAATAATTGAATTGCAATTTATTTATGTGCTTATATATTATGGCATAATTATAGTATTGGTAAGTGAAAGATATTATAATGAGTTTATTAATTACATGTATGGATTGTAACTTTGAGAATATGTGATTTATGGCATGAAAAACTCCTTTGGAATGAAGGTTGTTTTGATGTATTTGGATTGGAAAGGTAACATTTGAATTATGTGGATGAATGATTTATATAGTGAAATTATTTTCATGGTATGAACATCTAATTAAAGCTTTACAGAATATATGACTATATAAAATTATCTATGGTTTAATGTAAGAATATTGAATTTATGATAAGCTTAGTTAAAATAAGACGAAGGTACATGGTAGTCATATAAAAGATGAATGGTGAAATTGAAATGTTTGATATAATATATGCCTTATTTGGGCTAGATTTATATGTGTATTGCTTCACCTATTAACTTTGTGAAGTATGATGTATAGGAAAAGGAGATTTAGTCTATGATTAAATGAGTTTTCTCATGGTTCATTAATTAGATGCAATTGGTAAGTTTAAGTTTTTTTTGTATGAGCTTACTAAGCATTAGTTGCTTATATAATTGTTGTTTTTTCTATTTTGTAGACCATCTTTATTTCTTATGCAAGTGAGTATTTTTCATCCGTTTTTAATGATTTTTATGTTTTTGTGATCGTTGCTTCGTAATCTAGCTAGCCCGTATCTCTGATTTCAAAACTGTTAAAGTATTTGAATGTTACCATTGTTGAATGCATGAGTATTTTGTTAGTTGATGATGGAAAATAAATCATTGTTGTTAGATGTACAAGTTTTATAAAGTGATTTTTAGTAAAAATGCAAAATAGGGATTAAATTGAGAAAAGTGTAAAGTTTGTGGTTGAATTTTTAAAATAGATGAAAATATGGGCTAATATGAGAATGGGTAATATTCGGCCAGCATGAATTTGTATTAAATTGAATGAATTGTGATTTTATGAGATAATGACTAAATTGCAAAAGATGCGAAATAATAGGGGCAAAAATATAAGTTTGCCAAAATGTGTAAATTGTGCTAAATTGGATGAATTGATGATTAAATAAGTAAATTTTGATATTATATAGATTGAGATAAACGAGATTTGGATCTAGAACGGGAGAAAACAAAGTATCAGATTAGTCGATCTAATTCGTCGTTACAGCGAACGAGGTAAGTTCGTATGTTATAATTTCATTTCAAATGTATTCTATATGCTCTGGTATAGCATAAATTGTGATTACGTGTCTGCAGACAAGTTTGGAAATGATTCGACGATGATTCAACAGTTGAAATCCCGGTTGAACCTTAGGAATAGTTTCAGATACTAGTGACATGTCATTAGGTGATACAGTGAGTTGGCTTCGGGCCATGATATAGCACTTGGCGTACGAGATAAACCGATTTTGGCTTCGAGCCATGATATAGCACTTGGTGTGCGAGATAAACTGATTTGGCTTTGGGCCATCATATTAGTACTTCGGATAAGTTACCTTGATTTGGCTTCGGTCCATGGAATAGGTACTTATCGTGTGAGACTCTTAAGTATCTGACTTCTATTCCGAATGGTTCGACAGGTAAATGAAATACGAGTGTAACACCCCTAACCCGTAACCGTCGCCAGAATAGGGTTAAGGAGTATTACCGAACAAACCAGAACATTTACAATCATTTTACAACAAAAAGTATATCATCATTCAAACATATCAAGGTATATACATGTTGAAACACCCCAAACCCAGCCCACGAGCCCCGACCGGATTTGGCATGTTCCTCGAGTAAAACATTTCAAATCTTGTTTGTCAATTTGGAAAATGTGGTCATTTTGAAGAGGAATCATTAAGTGTTGTGTTCAAGTTGAAAATGGTGTCTTTTTTTTTTTTGAAGTCCATATTAAAACAATATTTTCGTATTTGAAAACTATAAGTTAGAAGAAACTGTCGAATTTTAGGGTTTAACATTAAGTTGAAAATCATTGGTATTTAGGTGTCAAAACATTGAACATTTATTTTAAAGATGAGTTATTTAACCTTCGAGTTAATAAGAATCGTATCGTAATAAAAATTTAGAGAGCAAGCATAAAACAGTGTAATAATAGTGGCCTTATTACATCAATAGCAAAACCCGAAATAAATCCAAAACTTAATAGGAAAATCCAAATTGGAAGAAAACATTGAGCTGAGCATGGCCACCACCTAGTCCTCACTGACCCGGTCCAAATCACTGAGTATCACCTGAAAAAGATATCCCACGAAGGGTGAGTCAACAGACTCAATGTGTAACAACTACCACGAACTCCCAAACGATTTAGGCATATCAATCACATATAAAAGATATAAGTAATGATGCAATCCCGAACCCAAACCTAAATAACCATCCTCTACACATCACCCGTACCAGCCAATCACACCGTGGGGATTACTAAATCGGCCCTCTATTCGCTACACATCATCGAAGGCAGTCGCTGCAGACGACATGCACATCGCCCTTATAAATTGTGGCATAGCCACCAGATAATGTGACAAAGTCACCAGATATTAATATGTGACCGTAGTCACCAGATAACAATATGTGACATAAGTCACCACATTCAGACACGTGACATGAGTCACGGATATTGTGGTAAAACCACCAGATCACTTCCCCTTTTCAATATCACCCGTATGCCCCATGCGTCATACAAACATGCAGAAATAATGCAATTTACCTTATTTCACATTCGTAACAAATTCTCATATGTGTCATGTTCAATATTCATAATATTATTAACAGAGCGTTAATGGATAACGTACCTGAATCCTCCGTACCATTGAATGGTACCTTTAGCCATACTTTCATATTTTCATTAACACATACATTAATATTAATACCATAGATCTATTAGGAATTAGTGTAGGGCTACACACCTGGTTACCAACGTGTTCACTGAATCCCGAAAGTCTGCCGTAACAGCTTATACTCCTCCCTAAAGATCATAGTTAGAATCGGCTAGACACTAACACTTGATATGACCTTGGTCGAATATTCATATTTACTTACCTTGCGGATCTAAATCCCGAAATTGTCACTTGTTTGAGGTATTAGTCGAAATTCCTAGAAGCATATGTTAGATCCAATTCTAACATTTAAACACAATAAATGGCCTTCGTCCTATGATCATACTCGCTTACCTTAGACCTAGAAATCCCGAAGATCTCCTCTCCTGAAGTCGGTTACAATAGGAACCCCGAAATCCCTCTTCAAGATTTTGGCCAAAAAGGATAAAAGGGATTAGAGTCTTGATTTCAACTAAAAGAAAAGAAAGAAAAGAACGACAGTCGATCCTTACCCTTACTACAGAAATCGACTGCACCCTTGCTTGAACCCACAGAGATATTCGGCTATGTAGGCTAGATGTAGATAAATTGGTTTCGGCTTTTGGGGTTTAATGAATAATCGACTATGGTCTAGGAAGAACTCACTTTCGGCTTTTGGAAAATTATGAAAAGAAGAAGAGAAAGGTTGAGAAACTCGGCAATGGTGATAAATGAAGATTCGGCTAGCACAAGGAATATTTCGGCTTTGACAAAATAAAAGGAGAAGAGAAGATTCAACAGAGAAAGAATTTCGGCAGAGGAACTATTGAAAAGAAGAGAAAACAAATGGCCTCATTCCCTCCCTTTGGCCGAAAATACCACACCTAGACCCCTCCATTCGGCCAACTCTCTTTCCCCCTATCTAATCCCTTCTTTTTCTCCTATTATCTCTCTTCTTTACCCATTCAAAAATAATTTGAATAAGCCAATAATTATCTCCCTACCTTAGCCGTATTTTGAATGTACTTGACTTGATCAAATGCTCATCTATCAAGTGTCCCATTGCCGTCCACCACTGCTTATCCTTGCAGCAAAATAAAACTCCTATTTGCATCCCTTGCTGCTCGAACCTAGGCCCTTTTACACTGCTTGTGGCGTCACTTACTAATGCTTTAAGTGGCGCCTCCTTGCCACTTTAACAAGCCTATTTTTATGTCCAATTTCCCCTATAAATTTTCTTAAGGCCTATCAAGCTTAGCTCCACTTCAAGACTTAAAATTTGATAATTCCTAAGACATTCACCTACACTCTAAAGTTCTCAAAATTCATAAAAACACATTCAACATACACATAGACATGCTTCCACATATATTTAAGCAAAAATGCACAACCCCTAAATCCCGGATATTACAGTTCTACCCCCTTAAAATAATTTCAACCTCGAAATTACCTGGCTAAAATAGGTGAGGGTATTGCTGTCGCATTGCTTCTTTCGGCTCCCACGAAGCTTCTTCCGATCCATGGTTACGCCATAACACTTTAACTAGAGGAACTGATTTCCTCCGCAACACCTTCACATCTCGCTCCAAGATTTGAATCGGCTCTTCCTCATAGGACAAATCTGGTCTCAGTTCCACCTCCTCAACCGGTACTACATGCGACGGATCCGATCGATAACGACGTAGCATAGAAACGTGGAATACATCGTGCATCTTTCTCAACTCCGGAGGCAATTCTAACTGGTATGCCACTGGTCCAACTCGCTTCAATACCCGATAAGGTCCTATAAACCTGGGACTTAATTTCCTTTGCGACCAAATCTCATCACCTTCTTCCATGGCAAAACTTTAAGAAACACACGATCTCCACACAAGAAACTCTATTTCTTTCCGCTTAAGATCTGCGTACGACTTTTGCCTATCAGATGCTTCCTTCAATCGTGTCCGAATTACCCTAACCTTCTCTTCAGATTTTGCCACAATTTTCGGACCTAAAACTTGTCGTTCCCCCAATTCTGTCCAACACGTAGGAGTGCGACACTTCCGTCTATACAGCGCTTCATACGGTGCCATCCGAATACTTGCTTGATAGCTGTTATTATATGCAAACTCCGCTAAAGGCAAATATTCTTCCCAACTTCCTCTGAAGTCTATCACACAGCCCCTCAACATATCTTCCAACACTTGGATCACTCGCTTAGATTGATCGTCTGACTGTGGATGAAATGCCGTAGTGAAATCCAATCTGGTGCCTAAAGCTTGATGCAGTGCTTTCCAAAATCGAGACGTAAATCTTGGATCCCTATCTGAAATAATCGAAACTGGTACTCCATGCAATCTCACAATTTCTGCCACATACAACTTTGCTAACCTCTGCAAAGAATAGTCAACCCGCACTGGAATGAAATGCGCGGACTTTGTCAATCGATCCACTATCACCCATACCGAGTCCTTCTTAGTAGGCGTAAGGGGAAGCCCACTAACGAAGTCCATGGTGATTCTCTCCCACTTCCACTGCGGAATCTTTATGGGCTGAAGCAATCCTGACGGAACTTGATGTTTAGCCTTGACTTGCTGACACGTTAAGCACTTCCCTACAAATTCTGTAACTTCCCGCTTAAGACCAGGCCACCAAAACTGTTCCCTTAGATCTCTATACAACTTACGACCTCCAGGATGCATAGCATAAGGGCTACTATGCGATTCCTGAAGAATTCTCCGTCTTAACTCCTCGTTCTTCGGCATACAGACCTTACCCTTGAAACACAATACTCCATCGCTGTTAACACCATAATCCTCTAGCCGTCCATTCTGCAATTGCCGCAACTTAGCACTTAAATCCTCATCTGCCAACTGTCCTTCTTTCACTTCATTCAACCATGTCGGCTTGACTTGCAACTCTGCTAACAAGCTTCCATCGTCATACAAGCTAAGATGTGCAAACATTGCCCTCAAATTCGACACTACTTTCCGACTTAGGGCATCTGCTACCACATTTGCCTTGCCCGGGTGATACTCTATGGAACAATCGTAGTCTTTTAATAACTCCACCCACCTTCGCTGTCTCAGGTTTAGCTCTTTCTGAGTCAGTAGATACTTAAGGCTCTTGTGGTCTGTGTAAATCACTGACTTTTCTCCATATAGATAGTGCCTCTATACCTTAAGAGCGAAGACCACCGCTGCCAATTCCAAGTCATGCGTCGGATAGTTAACCTCATGTGGCCTTAATTGTCGAGACGCATAAGCGACTACCTTCCCGTCTTACATCAAAACACATCCTAATCTCGTATGAGACAATACACCACGAAATCCTTCCCGCCTCAAAGTTGAATCAAACCGAGCTTCGGTCAAAAACCTCTTAAGCTTCTCAAAGCTCTCTGTTGCCTATCTGTCCATACGAAAAGTACCTCCTTTCTTAACAACTTCGTCAAAGGTGCAGCTATTGATGAAAACCCTTCCACGAACCTTCTGTAGTAGCCTGCCAATCCCAAGAAACTACGTACCTCAGCCACAGACTTAGGTGGTTTCCAGTCTAGCACTGCCTCAATCTTCCTAGGATCCACCCTTATCCCTTTTGCAAACACTACATGCCCTAAGAACGCAACTTCCTTAAGCCAAAATTCACACTTGCTGAATTTGGCATATAGCTTCTTTTCCCTTAACACTTGCAACACTATCCGGAGATGCTCGTCATGTTCCTCCTCCGACTTGGAATACACTAGGATGTCGTCTATGAACACAACGACAAACCGATCCAAGTAAGGTTGAAAAACTCGATTCGTCATATCTATGAACGCGGCTGGGGCGTTCGTCAATCTGAACGGCATTACTACGAACTTATAATGCCCGTATCTTGTCTGGAAAGCTGTCTTATGGATATCTGCTTCCTTCACCTTAAGCTGATGATATCCAGACCGTAAATCTATCTTCGAAAACACCGCAACCCCCTTAAGCTGATCGAACAAGTCGTCTATCCTTGGCAACGGGTACTTGTTCTTGATGGTCAACTTCTTCAACTGACGATAATCTATGTACATACGCATAGTTCCGTCCTTCTTCTTCACAAACAGAATCGGTGCTCCCCACGGAGACACACTGGGTCGAATAAACCCATGATCAAGCAATTCCTGAATTTGAGCCTTGAGCTCAACCAACTCCTTCGGTGCCATTCTATACGGAGCGATAGATACTGGCGCTGTTCCAGGCAACAAGTCAATTCCGAACTCCACCTCCCTGTTAGGGGGTATTCCAAGTAACTCCTCTGGGAAAACATCCACAAAATCCCTTACTGTTCTAACTCCACTAACTCCCTCTTCTTTTGCATCCAACGCACTAACGAAGGTCAAAAACGCCTTGCACCCTTTCCGCACCATCTTATCAGCCTTTAATGCGGAAACTACGTTAGACAAATAGTTTCTTCTTTCTCCTATCATAATTATCTCCTCATCCTCCGGGGTCCTTAACTCCATTCGCTTAGTCGCGCAATCCAACTTAGCCCGATGTTCCACTAGCCAATCCATGCCAAGAATGAGATCAAATTCTCCGGAAGGGTAGTTCCATCAAGTCGGCGGGAATACCACTCCCTGAATCTCTAGAGGTACATTGCGAAATATCCTATTCACCACTGATTTGACCTAACGGGCTTACTCTGATCATCTCCCTACTAGATAGTTCAGATGCTATGCCTAGCGTTTTGACTACTCTACATGCAACATACGAGTGGGTCGAGCCAACATCAATTAAAGCAAAGTAAGGCTTATCACCTATAAGGAACATACCGGTTATGACGTCCGGTGCGTCTCCATCCTCTCCGCGAATCAGATACACCGCACTCTACTGTCTTGCCTCCGTATTATAAACACCTCTGCCCGGTGTTCCCCGTCCTCTTCTTGAACCATTACCTCTGCCAATTGGACCACGACCCCGCGGTGGCTGCGGTCCACCTCTCCTCGCCTGATTAGCACCCTGACCTGTTGGTCGGCCCCCGTCTGTTTTCATGGGACAGTCCCTAATCATGTGTTCCTTGGACCCACACTTAAAGCATCCCCCTGTCTTCTTCCAACACTCTCCTAGGTGCATCTTCCCACACTGAGTACAAGTACGGTACTATCCTCTTGTAGCAACCTGCTGACCTCGCAGCCCATCAACTCTCTGTCTCTTTTAAACATTCCCGGATGACCCTGGGGCTCCAAAACCTCTCCTTTTTCTGTTCCTATCCGTATTCTACCTCACAGATTCCTTAACCCCTTCGACTACCTTAGCCTTTTCTACCAACACTGCAAACCCCCGCTCCTGCTGTGGGGCTATCAACAACCTCAGGTCATCCTTCAGTCCGTCCTCAAACTGGACACATCGTTCATGCTCCGTAGCCACGATTCCTCGAGCGTCTGGCTCAACCTTAAGAATTACGCCTCGTACTCCTACATGCACTTATTCCCTTGAACCAACCTCAAAAATGCCTTCCTCTGTGCATCAATATAGCTAGTCCCAACATACTTCTTCTGATACACCGCCTTAAAATTCTCCCAAGTGAGATCCTCAGCTATAGCACCATCCCGAATCGTGAGCCACCATTGATATGACTCATCACGAAGTAGCGACACCGCTCCTTTCGGTTTCTCCTCGCAGTCGAGATCAACTCGTCCATAATCCGCTCCGTCGCCTCCAACCAATACTCACTGTGTATTGGGCGCCACACCGGATACACCACGGAACACTTCAGCCCAATGGCTCGAAGCCGCTCGGCATCTGATTTCCAGCTCCCCACCTCCACCTGCTCCAGCCACTATCTCAAGAACTCTGCAGATCACTGCGATCATCGCATCATCCCCGTCGATCCGATGCTCAACGCCAGCGGTGGTGGTGGTGGTGGTACCTCATTCTCGGACCCTTTGACCGCACCTAACGGGTTCCGTCACGGCCATCTCCGCCTCTCTACCACGCCCTCACACATTACGACCACGCCCCTAGAACTCATGTCTACGATCGCGATTCAACTGCTTTTTAAAAAGTTTTATGCATTAGTCTTTGTTCCACCGATTACCCACGAAGAAATTTTATGTAAAGGAGTTTAGTAGTAGTTCTTTCGATCATTACAGTGGTTTTCATTTCAAGTCTTCTACCCTAATTCAGAGAAGCACATCCATTCAATAGTATCTACTACACACATTCATCACTCGAACATTTTCGTCCGATCCAATCCCAGGGGTATTTTGGTAATTTATCCTATAAGGGTATTTTGGTAATTTTCAAAATTTGGGTATCTCAATATTTCACAAAATAGGGGTTTTCGGTATTTTTGTAAAGTAAGAACATTTTAGTAGAGGTTGAGGGTAGTATGGTAATTTTTAAACTAAGGGTATTTTAGTAATTTTTTTAAACCCGGGGCATTTGGGTAATTTTGTAAACCGGATTTTCTTTTTAAAATGCTGGAATAGTTTTTACAAATCAAAGGGGTAATTTGGTGATTTTAAAACTAAGGTTTTTACAAAGCGGTGTAATTTGGTCCCTTTCGGGTTTTAATTATTGAATTTAGCCCGTGAATAAGTCCTCTTGGTTAAGGTGAACCGTTACTACGCACCAGGTAGGATTCGAGCGAAGAGGAGGTGAGTCACTAGGACTGCTTAAATACCAAGCTCTTCTTGAATCCAATCCTAGACATGCGCACAATGGTTGCCACACCCTAACTCGGCTACTTACTCATAGGTTTGTTTAATTAGGCCTTAAATTTTATGTAATTCTGTGTTGGAGTAAGCTAATCCTAGGGTTCAATAACTCCTAATGTACTAATCTACGTTCCCGTTATACCCACGCACAAATCATACAATGATTAGGGGTACTTTACGGTGGATTTCTGTCGGAGACTTAGGTGCCATGCCGAGAAACTGCTCAATTCCAAAAATTTTCACAAAAACTTATTTGGGCTCAATTTTTGAAAACGTTGTGGGCTTTAAATCCAAGGCCGAGAGTTTAAAACTGGGCTCTGATACCAAATTGAAACACCCCAAACCCGGCCCACGAGCCCCGACTAGATCTGGCATGTTCTTTGAGTAAAACATTTCAAATCTTGTTTGTCAATTTGGAAAATGTGGTCATTTTGAAGAGGAATCGTTAGGTGTTGGGTTCAAGTTGAAAATGGTGTCTTTTTTTTTTTGAAGTCCATATTAAAACAATATTTTCGTATTTGAAAACTATAAGTTAGAAGAAACTGCCAAATTTTAGGGTTTAACATTAAGTTGAAAATCGTTGGTATTTAGGTGTCAAAACATTGAACATTTATTTTAAAGATGAGTTATTTAACCTTCGAGTTAATAAGAATCGTATCGTAATAAAAATTTAGAGAGCAAGCATAAAACGATTGTAATAATAGTGGCCTTATTACATTAATAGCAAAACCGAAATAAATCCAAAACTTAATAGGAAAATCCAAATTGGAAGAAAACACTGAAGTGAGCATGGCCACCACCTAGTCCTCATTGACCGGGTCCAAATCATCGAGTATCACACGAAAAGATATCCCACAAAGGGTGAGTCAACAGACTCAATGTGTAACAACTACCACGAACTCCCAAACGATTTAGGCATATCAATAACATATAATGAGATATAAGTAATGATGCAATCCCGAACCCAAACCTAAATAACCATCCTCTACACATCACCCGTACCAGCCAATCACACTGTGGGAATTACTAAATCGACCCTCCATCCGCTACACATCATCGAAGGCAGTCGCTGCAGATGACATGCACTTCCTTTATAAATTGTGGCATAGCCACCAGATAATGTGACAAAGTCACCAGGTATAGTATGTGACCGTAGTCACCAGATAACAATATGTGACATAAGTCACCACATTCAGATTACGTGACATGAGTCACCAGATATTGTGGTAAAAACCACTAGATCACTTCCCCTTTTCAATATCACTCGTATGCCCCATGCGTCATACAAACATGCAGAAATAATGCAATTTACCTTATTTCACATTCGTAACAAATTCTCATATGTGTCATGTTCAATATTCATAATATTATTAATGAGCATTAATGGATAACGTGCACGAGATCGCCATTGCACCATTGAATGGTACCTTTAGCCATACTTTCATATTTTCATTAACACATACATTAATATTAATACCATAGATCTATTAGGAATTAGTGTAGGGCTACACACCTGGTTACCAACGTGTTCACTGAATCCCGAAAGTCTGCCGTAACAGCTTATACTCCTCCCTAAAGATCATAGTTAGAATCGGCTAGACACTAACACTTGATATGACCTTGGTCGAATATTCATATTTACTTACCTTGCGGATCTAAATCCCGAAATTGTCACTTGTTTGAGGTATCTGTCGAATTTCCTAGAAGCATATGTTAGATCCAATTCTAACATTTAAACACAATAAATGGCCTTCGGCCTATGATCATACTCGCTTACCTTAGACCTAGAAATCCCGAGGATCTCCTCTCTTGAAGTCGGTTACAATAGGAACCCCAAAATCCCTCTTCAAGATTTCGGCCAAAAAGGATAAAAGGGATTAGAGTCTTGATTTCGGCTAAAAGAAATGAAAGAAAAGAACGACAGTTGTTCCTTACCCTTACTACAGAAATCGACTGCACCCTTGCTTGAACCCACAGAGATATTCGGCTATGTAGGCTAGATGTAGATCAATTGGTTTTGGCTTTTGGGGTTTAATGAATAATCGGATATGGTCTAGGAAGAACTCACTTTTGGCTTTTGGAAAATTGTGAAAAGAAGAAGAGAAAGGTTGAGAAACTCGGCAATGGTGATAAATGAAGATTCGGCTAGCACAAGGAATATTTCGGCTTTGACAAAATAAAAGGAGAAGAGAAGATTCAACAGAGAAAGAATTTTGGCAGAGGAACTATTGAAAAGAAGAGAAAACAAATGGCCTCATTCCTCCCTTTGTAGAAAATACCACACCTAGACCCCTCCATTCGGCCAACTCTCTTTCCCCTATCTAATCCCTTCTTTTTCTCCTATTATCTCTCTTCTTTACCAATTCAAAAATAATTTGAATAAGCAGATAATTATCTCCCTACCTTAGCCGTATTTTGAATGTACTTGACTTGATCAAATGCTCATCTATCAAGTGTCCCATTTCAGTCCACCACTTGCTCATCCTTGCAGCAAAATAAAACTCCTATTTGCATCCCTTTGTTGCTCGAACCTAGGCCCTTTTACCGCTTGTTGCGTCACTTACTAAGGCTTTAAGTGGCGCCTCCTTGCCACTTTAACAAGCCCATTTTTATGTCCAATTTCCCCTATAAATTTTCTTAAGGCCTATCAAGCTTAGCTCCACTTCAAGACTTAAAATCTGATAATTCCTAAGACATTCACCTACACTCTAAAGTTCTCAAAATTCATAAAAACACATTCAACATACACATAGACATGCTTCCACATATATTTAAGCAAAAATGCACAACCCCTAAACCCCGGATATTACACATGTAGTCCCTTTATGAGGTCTACAAGAACTTAAACACGTGTTATAAAGGGGTTGGGACTAAATCGAACACATACAAAATTTTTTGAAAATCAAATATTTTTCAAAGCTACAGAGGTCACACGCCCGTGTGGGTAGGCCGTGTGCCTCACACGGCCTCGAACACGCCCGTGCGTCCAAGCCATGGCAAAACAGGGCATACATACTGACTTGTCCACATGGCCTGAGACACACCCGTGTGTCTCACCCGTTGTCGACACTGACTTGCACCACACGGCCAGTCACACACCCGTGTGTCCAGCCCGTGGTTGAAACTGACTTGTTTTGAAATGCAACCACGAAAGACACGGTCGAGTCACACGCCCGTGTGCTCAACCGTGTGGGCAATTATAGGCCATTTGCAAGGCAAATTTGCCACCCACACTAACGGTCTCACCTACAAGCATCAAACCATATGCATTTGTATCTCAAATGGCAACTAAAACATACCATTATATGCACCATTTAAACATCAACTTCACCATTTATTCCCATACTCAATTTCAACCCAAACATGTCCATCTAAAATATCAATTTCCATATCCCAAAACATATAATCTATTCATCATTTAATCTTAACCAAATCTCTCAAGAAACATACCATTTCCATTTTGCTAATTTATACCATAATGATCACTCATATAGAACATACACATACACATATAAGTCATTCTTTCACATGTTCAAAACATATACCAAACCATCAAACTACCAAGCCAAATCACATGGCAAAGCCTATACACTCCAAAACATTCCATAATCACTAGCCTATACATGCCATATACCAAATATATATACATCTTCCAAAAAAACCAAAATAGATAGCCGATAATGTGATTGTGTAACAGCCCAATTTAGGGACTAGTCAAAACAGTGGTTCAAAACCACTAATCCGAGGTTATAGAAAATTAATTTTATGATATTTTATGAGCTAGAGCATTATTATATGTGTACATGAAAATTTTGGTGCCTTAATTTTAGCGATTTCTTGCTTAATCGCGAAAAAGGACTAAATCGCATAAAGTGCGTGATAAACCATAATTTATACATATTTTGACCCCATGCTTGGCTTATTTTTGGATGAATTTTCATTAGATTTGATGAATTCGATGCTCCTAATCCCTTAATTTCATGTTTTACACTCAGGAGAGCCTAGGGAGTCGAAAAGAACAAGAAACGAGACAAAAAGGGACAAAATGGGCCTACCTTAGAAATCAACACGGCTTGGACTATCAAACACGGCCGTGTGTTACGAGCAGAATCAAATATGGCCTGGATTGTCACACACGGGTAGACCACATGGCCGTGTATGACGAGCAGAGTCGAGCACGGCCTAAGGCTATCAAACACGGGCGTGTCCCTGCCGAACCCAAGTCAAATTCTATTCGGAAAAGACTAATTTTAGGCCAAGAGAAGTTCTCCAAAGCCTATATAAAAAACCCTAGGGGAGGACCTAAAGAGACAAGTAGAGTAGAAAGTAGAAAATACTCGAAGACAGCCATCGGGAGCAGCTCGGAAGAAGGATCTCCATCAAGACTGTAAATCTCCCATCAATTTCTCTTGAAGTTTTTGGGTTTTCATATGTTTTGTAGTTTTCCTTATTTTAAGATGCTTCCCTCTATCAGTATGAACTAAATCCCTTAAATACCTGAGGGGATGAAACCTAAGATGAATCTTATTACTATTTGATTTATAAGATAAATGCTTGTTCTTATTCTTAATTGTGGGTTCTTATTCTTGTTTTAATAATTTAGGCTATTGATTCAAGTCGAATGTGCTTATTCAGAGGAGCAAAAGTCCCTGTTTAAGAGTAGATCAACACAATTAAATGGAGTTGATTGCAACCCTAGAAATAGGGTGACATAAATCTGCCCAATTAGAGTCAAATCTAATAAGGGAATCCATAGATCGAGTTAATGCGACGATAGGGGTTTTAATTAGAAAGAGATTTCCATTAATCAACCTAGATTCAGTTGTTTTTAGTCTTGAAAAAGATATTAACGTAATTTAGGGATTTCTACGGATTAAGTCAAGTGAATAAATCGTATGAATCATAAGTAATAATGAAGTCTAGGTTGATTCTTCCTTGGGTATTGCCTCTTTCATAAAGTTGTCTAAAAGTATTTTTCCAATTCATTCTCTGTCGTGCTTTTAATTAGTTTCAGTTTAAAAGAAATCACTCCAATTTTTAGGCTAGATAATAAAAAGATAGTAATTACTAGTACTCTTGGTCCTTGTGGATACGATATTTCTGGTCTTACCATAACTATACTATTAAACGATAGGTGCGCTTGTCTTTATTGTGATCATAGTTAGTTAGAGACACATCAAGTTTTTGGTATTTATTCTTGGGGACTAAGATATTAGGAACACTAAATTTTTATTACTTTAGCCATTTTATTTTTATTTATTTTCTTGCAATTTATTTTGTTACTTTTCTATTTTTTTCTCTTTGCTTCTGGCAGGTAACTCTAGTTAATGACTAGAAGAAACCCGTCAGGACCTTTACTTTTTGACAGTGAGATAGAAAGTTCACAGAAATCGTAGGGAGATAAGGCGAAGTCTACAATACATAGAGGAAGAGCAAGAGGACGATACTAATACTACCGAAGAGATGGCTGATAATAATCTGTTACCTCTGGTGGTTGCCAGAAATCCTGCTCCTCGTACTATGTACGACTATGCTAAGCCTAATTTAACTGGGGCTGAATCGAGTATTATTAGACCTGCTATTACTGCAAATAATTTTGAATCGAATCCTAACACTATTCAAATGATTCAACGAGTTTGTTCGGTTTGATGGTTTGCGCAGGATGAAGACCCAAATACTCAGTTAGCAAATTTTCTAGAATTCTGTGATACTTTCAAAATAAATGGCGTTTCTGACGATGCCATTCGCCTTCGGTTATTCCCTTTTTCGTTAAGAAACAAAGCTAAATAGTGGTTGAACTCATTACCACGAGGTTCTATCACTACTTGTGAACAGATGACCGAGAAATTCTTATTGAAATATTTTCTGACGGCTAAAATGGCTAAGTTGAGAAATGATAGTCTTT
Organism: Gossypium sturtianum; assembly: GCA_025698515.1. Lineage (NCBI taxonomy): Eukaryota > Viridiplantae > Streptophyta > Magnoliopsida > Malvales > Malvaceae > Gossypium > Gossypium sturtianum. The sequence goes on from CM046955.1 coordinate 113,965,681, forward strand.
TGTGCAGATGGATTTAGAAACACTTTACGATGCATGGGAGAGGTACAAGGACTTGTTGAGGAGGTGCCCTCACCATGGATTACCTTTATGGCTAAGGTTCAAACCTTTTATAACGGTTTGAACCCCTCAACTAGACAGCTGATTGATATAGCCACCGGTGGAACCTTTAATAACAAAACACCTGAAGCGGCTTATGAGTTTATAGAGGAGATGTCACTGAATAACTATCCGTGGCAAGTTATGAGGACGAAGCCAACAAAACCCACTAGTGTTTTCAACCTCGACGCAGTCACCATGCTATCAAACCAGGTAGAGCTTTTAAATAAAAAGATTGATGGTTTGTGTGGTTCTCCGCAGGTACATCCAGTGATGCAGTGTGATACAAATGGATGAGGAATGGGCAATACAGAATATCCATCTTACAACCTTGGCATGGAGAATGAGCAGCTGAATTATATGGGTAATAACTCTAAACCTCCAAATAATCCTTACAATAATACATATAATCCAGGATGGAGGAACTACCCAAATTTCTCATGGGGTAATGGAAGGATACAAAGACCGCAAATTCCTCTAGTTTTCCAACCACCTTACCAGCAAGAGAAAAAGTCGAACCTTGAAGATATGCTAGCAAAGTTTATTTCGGTGTCAGAAACTCATTTTCAGAATACCGAAACAGCGTTGAAACATCAGCAAGCATCGATTCAAGGGCTTGAGAATCAAATTGGATAGCTGGCTAAGTTAGTTTCCGAAAGGCAACCAGGTAGTTTACCTAGTAACACCGAACCTAACCCAAAAGAGCATGTGAAGGCAGTTACACTAAGGAATGGGAAGGTGTTGGTTGAAGCTGAAAAGAAGATGCCACAAGAAACTGATAAGGAAAAAGTGAGGAAGTAAACAAGAATGTAACACTGGTACTTAAAGAGTATAAACCACCGATCCCATATCCAGCAAAGTTGAAGAAAGACCGCATGGACGCACAATTTGGTAAAATTCTTGAACTTTTTAAACAATTACATATTAACTTACCTTTTTTTGAAGCTATTTTGCAAATGCCGACATACGCAAAATTCTTAAAAGAACTTTTAATAAATAAAAGGAAGTTTGAAGAGCTATCAACCGTGGAGCTTTACGAGGAATGTTCAACTATTCTCCAAAATAAGCTTCCAACCAAATTGAAAGATCCAGGAAGTTTTACTATTCCCTGTTTAATTGGTAGTTTAAATATTGAGAAAGCATTAGCTGATTTAGGTGCCAGTATTAATTTAATGCCTTATAAAATGTTCAAGCAGCTTGGTCTTGGGGAAACAAATCCCACTAGGATGAGTATCCAATTAGCTGATAGATCTACTAAATATCCTAGGGGAATTATTAAAGATATTTTGGTAAAAGTTGATAAATTCATATTCCCTGTTGATTTTGTTGTGCTTGACATGGATGAGGACGTTGAGGTGCCTTTAATTTTAGGATGCCCCTTTTTAGCTACTGCTAGGGCTGTTATTGATGTAGGTGATGGTAAACTTGTGCTCAGGGTAGGTGATGAGGAAGTTATTTTTAAAATTTATGATGCTATGCAATACTCTAGAGAGCAAGATGATTCCTGTTATTTTATCGATGCTATTGATCATTCTATTCAAGATTCTTTTCAGGAAATCATACATGAAGACATGTTGGAACTGTGTCTTGCCCAAGACGAGGAGGCAGATGACGATACCAATGAGATGGGGGAGATAAAAATTGAGTTAAATTCTAATACTACTTCCCCAAGACAAAAGAAGTATGAGGGCATTGAAATAAACGACGAACTAAAACAAAAACCCTCTATTGAAGAGCCTCCCAAATTGGAATTAAAACAATTACCAAATCACTTAGAGTATGCATTCCTCGGAGATAATTCTACACTACCGGAAATTATTTCTTCAGAATTGGAACCCAATGAGAAAGAAGAGTTACTGCAGGTACTAAAGGAGCATAAAAGAGCCATAGATTGGAAGATTTCTGACATTAAAGGGATAAGCCCATCGTTTTGCACCCACAAGATTTTAATGGAAGATGAATATAAACCATGTGTGCAACCTCAAAGACGATTAAATCCCAACATGAAGGAAGTTGTTAAAGCTGAGGTAATTAAACTTCTAGATGCTGGAGTTATTTATCTTATTTCTGACAGTACTTGGGTAAGTCTTGTGCAGGTTGTTCCAAAGAAGGGAGGCATGATTGTTGTAGCCAACGAGAAGAATGAATTGATTCCAACAAGAACAGTCACAAGTTGGAGAGTTTGCATTGATTATAGGAAGTTGAACGATGCCACGAGAAAAGATAACTTTCCCTTACCCTTCATTGATCAGATGTTAGAAAGATTATCTGGGCATATGTACTATTGCTTCCTAGACGGACTCTCTGGCTACTTCCAAATCCCAATTGCTCCTAAGAATCAAGAAAAGACAACATTTACATGTCCATACGGTACGTTTGCTTATCGTAGAATGCCTTTTGGATTATGTAATGCTCCTGCTACTTTTCAGCGCTGCATGCTAGCCATCTTTGATGAACTTGTGGAAGATATTATTGAGGTATTTATGGATGACTTTTCGGTATTCGGTAATTCTTTCCACCTTTACCTTAAAAATCTAAAACAAGTTCTAATGAGATGTGAGGAAACAAACCTTGTGCTTAATTGGGAAAAGTGTCACTTTATGGTTCGAGAAGAGATTGTGTTAGGTCACAAAATTTCTAGTAAAGGGATTGAGGTTGATAAAGCAAAGATTGAAACCATTGAAAAATTACCTCCTCCTAGTTCGGTTAAGGCTATTAGGAGCTTTTTAAGACATGCTAGATTTTATAAGAAAATTTATTAAGGACTTTTCCAAAAATAGCTAAGCCTTTAACTAAGTTTGTAACACCCCTTACCCGTATTCAACACCGGAACCGGGCACGAGGCGTTACCGTATTAAAATCCTCAAGATCGCCACTTAGGCTCAACATAACCACTCTCTTTGGCCATCACAACAACCTCAATCTCGACTTACGAGACCTCACTCAAACACTCGAGGGCTCTCGAGACCATATCGAAAACTCTTACGATCTTAAAATTTTTCTCTTTTATACAGGCTCACACGGTGTAAGATGATGCACGCCGTGTGTAGACACACACACCCATGCTCTCCAACCGTGGTGAACACCGACTTCACTTACACGGCCCAGAGAGTCTGAGACACACGCCCGTGTGGCTAACTCGTGGCCAAACATCGATTAACCCACACGCCCAGGCACACGCCCGTGTGGCTAGTCCGTGGTCTATTCTGATTTAAAATACTAACATGTAGGGGACACACGGCCAAGTCACACGCCCATGGGATGACTGTGTGTCACACATGGCCTAGACACACGCTCGTGTGTCTATCCACATGGACAAGAACAAAGCTATATGCCAAGTTCTTTTCACCCTTCTAGCATACACAACATGCACTCATTCAACACATCCATAATAAACTCATATGAAGTACAATCTCACATAGATAACTACATCTTTTCATATAATAAAGTGCCAACAACTATGGCCTTATACAAAATAGATTATCCATCTAAAGGCCAACACATCATAGCCATTTACAACAAAATTCACTAACTTGTCTAGCCCTTATACATGCCATATACAAAACATTGAGTCTCATGTACCGAGTGTCTTTGATAGTGTGGGCGATCTTCCAATTAATCCTCGTATCTCGATTCAACACTTTTGCTCTATAAGACAAAGGAAAAGAAAGGGAGTAAACTTTGAGCTTAGTAAGTTTACACATAAACAATTAAGCACCATAGTATAAGCTAAACAACAATTAGCATTATACTAACATATAATGTACAACTATCCTTACTGTTTCTATCCCTTACCACATTTCCAACACATAATGAGTCACTTACTCATAACCATTGACATGCACCCCTGCATTCAATATCACATTTACATAATATACAACATATCATTATTTCTCGATAATACATCCATACAGCTAATCCACACAGCTAATGTATCGGTGGTTCCGCACTTAGCCCACCACAATCAATAAATAAGGTAGTATCGCACTTAGCCTACCATAAAGGTAATCGTAGTGGTTTCGCACATAGCCCACTAGACAATAGACCCAATGATAGCATCGCACATAGCCAGCTCATCGTCATTATGCATTAAGATGGTATCGCACTTAGCCCATCTTTTAGCATTATCACTACACATTCACATATCTATTTACTCAATCATTCATCCATTCACAAAATCTATCACATTCATTCCACTTGAACCACATAGGTTCTCAATCATTCTCAACCATGCTATACACTAGCTAGTATTAACAAATTGTAAGTATGAATGCATTTTTTATACATAGACTTACCTCGATACTCAAAAGTATAGAAACGTACAATTTAGTCCACCACTTTGCTCTTGTCTCGATTTCGATCCGGGCTTTGTCTTTCTTGATCTATAATGATAATTCAACTCATCAATATACACTTTGACTAAATTGACCCACATCTCATACTTTGGCAAAATTATCCTTTTGCCCCTAAACTTTCTCCTATTTACGCTATTGCCCCAAGGCTCGTAAAGTGATTTTTATTCAACTTTCTAGCCTTTCATGCTTAGCCGAATCACTTACTCAACTAAAGCAATCATCAATTCTCACTACATCACACATGTATGACCAAACTCAAGATTTTTACAAACTAGTCCCTACATGCATTTTCTATCGAAACTCATTTAGCAAAAGATGTTTCTACTACATCAAGCTTTCATAATATTCCATAAAACATCAAAATACATGCATTTCATACATAGCCACATTTTTGAACATCCATCATAGCTCATCAAATAGCTAAAAATAGCTTACTCATGCTACAAGGACTTCAAAAATACAAAGAATATCAAAAACGGGGCTTAGATGCACTTACTAGCAAGCTTGAAAATTTTGAAGAACCCTAACAATGGCTCTCTCAATTTTCGACAGCCTTGGTAAAGAAGATGAATGAATTTTGTCAACTTTTCTCCTATTTTAATCACTTAATTGTTAAATGACCAAAATGCCCTTTTTGATAAACTTTCTATTTTAACTCATCCATGCCCAATTTTGTCCAAAAATTAGAAATTAGGAAAATTGCTATTTAAGGACCTCTAATTAATATTCTGAAGCTATTTCACACAAATAGCTTCTAGAATCTCACATTTTGTAACTTTTGCAATTTAGTCCTTTTAGACAATTCAACCGCAATTTCACAAAATTGCTTCATGAAACTTTCACACTAGCATGCATACATAGCATAAACCTCAAAAACTCATTCATAAACCTCAAATTTGTGGTCTCGCACCACTATCCCGACTAGGCCCTAAATCGAGATGTTACAACTCTCCCCCTTTTAGAGATTTTTACTCCCAAAAATCTTACCAGTAAAGAGGTTTGGATGTTGCTCTCTCATAGCTTCTTCTGTTTCCCACGTAGCCTCTTCCACACCGTGTTTATACCATAACACTTTTACTAGTGCTATGCTCTTATTCCTCAACTATTTAACTTCTCGAGCCAATATCTTAATCGGCTCTTCATCATAAAACATATCCGGTCTTATCTCAATTTTCGTCGAAGGAATAACATGTGAAGGATCGGAGCGATATCGTCGCAACATCGACACATGGAACACATTATGAATCTTTTCTAACTCTACCGGGAAAGCCAACTGGTAAGCTACTGGCCCAACTCTATCTGTAATCTCATACGGCCCTATGAATCTTGGACTCAATTTTCCTTTTTGTCCAAATCTCATAATCTTCTTCCATGGGGACACTTTCAAAAACACTTTGTCGCCCACTTCAAACTCAATTTCTTTTCTTTTCAGATCCGCATAAGACTTCTGTCGGTCCGAAGCAACTTTCAGACTATTACGGATTATTTTCACTTTCTCCTCAGTCTCTTTCACAATATCGACTCCATGGATCCGTTTCTCACTAAGATCGGTCCAATACAAATGAGTCCGACACTTACGACCATACAAGGCCTCATACGGAGCCATCCGTATACTTGACTGATAACTGTTGTTGTAAGCAAATTCGACTAAAGGTAGATATCTCTCCCAACTACCCACGAATTCTAACACATAGCATCGAAGCATATCTTCGAGAACTTGAATCACTCTTTCGGGTCGAGCATCGGTTTACTGGATGGAACGCAATGATCTTGAAATTCAACTTTGTTCCCAAAGCCTCTTGCAACCTCTTCCAAAGCCTCGAAGTGAACCTCGGATCCCTATCCGATATTATAGACACAGGTACACCATGTAACCTCACTATCTCCGCAACATACAATTCAGCTAACTTATCCAGTGAATAATCAACATGTACTAGAATAAAGTGAGCCGACTTCGTTAGTCTATCCGCAATAACCCACACAGCATCTCTCTTTTTTGGAGTCATCGACAACCCTGTCACAAAATCCATGGTAACCCGATCCCACTTCCATTCGGGTACCAACACTGGCTGAAGCAATCCCGAAGGCCCTTGATGCTCAACTTTCACTTGTTGACAAATAAGACACTTTGTCACGATCTCTGAAATATCTCTTTTCATACCAAGCCACCAATAATACTTCTTCAAGTCATTGTACATTTTCGTACTGCCCGGATGTACTGACAAACATCCACTGTGGGCCTCATGCAAAACCTTTCGGATTAACTCCTCATCTCTTGGTACACAAATTCTGTCACGGTATAGTAAACAACCATTTGAGCCCACTCGAAAATCAGAATCACTTTCTGATTCACACTTAGCTCTCTTAGCTAGCATCTCACTGTCATTTCTCTGAGCCTCACATATCTGTTGAACAAATAGTAGCTTAGCTCGCAACTCTGCCAAAATAGCACCATCATCAGACAATGCTAAACTCGTGCTCATAACTCTTAGAGCATACAAGGATTTCCTACTCAGGGCATCCGCAACCACATTCGCTTTTCCCGGGTGGTAGTCAATGACTAACTCATAGTCTTTCAACAACTCAAGCCACCGTCTCTGTCGCAAATTCAGATCCTTCTGATCCATCAAAAATCTCAAACTCTTGTGATCCGTAAAGATTCGGTACTTCTCACCATATAAGTAATGTCGCCAAATCTTTAACGCGAAAACAATCATAGCCAACTCCAAATCATGAGTCGGATAATTCTTCTTATGCGGTTTCAACTGTCTCGAGGCGTAAGTGACTACCTTACCCTCTTGCATCAACACGTAATCGAGACCATTAAACGACGCGTCACTGTAAACCACGAACTCTTTCCCCGATTCTGATTGAACCAAAACTGGCGCCTCAGTCAACATTGTTTTTAGTCTCTCGAAACTCTATTGACATGTCTCAGTCCATTCAAACTTGACATCTTTGTGCAATAGTTTCTTCATCGGGGTAGCAATCACAGAGAACCCCTTTACGAAACGTCTGTAATATCCTGCTAATCCCAAGAAACTTCTGATTTCTGACACATTCCTCGGCAGTTTCCAACCCACAACAACTGATATCTTACTCGGGTCAACTCTAACACCATCACCCGACACAATGTGTCCTAAGAATCCGACCTCTCAGAGCCAAAACTCACTCTTGCTAAACTTAGCGTACAACTGGTTATCTCTTAAAGTTTGCAAGACAATTCTCAAATGTTCTTCATGATCGTTTTCATCCCGAGAATAGATCAATATGTCGTCAATGAAGACAACTACAAACTTGTCCACATACGGTCTGAAAACACGGTTCATCAGATCCATAAAAATCGTCAGTGCATTCGTCAAACCAAACGGCATAATCAAAAACTCATAATGGCCATACCTTGTCTGAAATGCAGTTTTCAACACATCCTGCTCTTTCACTCTCAACAGATAATAACTTGGACCTCGAGTCTATCTTGAAGAACACTTGGCTCCTTTCGGTTGATCAAAAAAGATCATCAATTCTTGGTAAAGGATACTTACTCTTAACCGTCACTTTGTTAAGCTGTCTATAGTCTATACACAACCTCATAGACCCATCTTTCTTCTTCACAAACAATACCGAAACACCCCATAGTGAGTAGCTCGGTCTTGCAAAACCCTTATCTGTCAACTCTTGCAACTGAACCTTCAGTTCTTTCAACTCTAAAGGTGCCATCCTATACGGAGCAATCAAAATAGGTGCCGTTCCCGAAACTAACTCAATCCCAAACTCAACCTCTCTCACTGGAGGTAATCCGGGTAACTCTTCCGGGAATACATCCGGATACTCACATACCATTGGCACTATTTCAAACTTTACTCCAACTTCTTGAGTATTCAGCACAAAAGTAAGATAAGACTCACACCCTTTTCTCAAACATTTATCAGCCACTAAGGGAGAAATCATCACTGGTAGACTATTCGATCCACCTGATTCAACCCGAACCACATCTCCACTCTCACATTTCAATTCAATAAACTTACTAGCACGGTTCACTAAGACACTATGGGTATTCAACCAATCCATGCCCAGGATTAAATCAAACTCATCAAATGGCAACAACATCAGGTTTTCTGGAAAGTAATAACTCTAAATCATCAAAGGACAATTCTTACACACCTTGTCCACTAACACATGCTTACTTAACGGGTTTGACACCTTAACCACAAAGTCTGTAAACTCAACAGTCATACTCAAACTAGATGCCAATCTCATGCAAATATAAGAATGAGTAGACCCTGGATCTATTAAAGCAATAACAAGGGTGTCAAAGAGAGAAAAAGTACCCGTTATCACATCAGGGGAGGATGCCTCTTCACGAGCGCGAATGGCATATGTCCTCGCAGGTGCCCGACCCTCTAGTCTCACAGCAGAGTCTCTAGATGCACCTCTACCACTATTCTTGCCTCTCGGGTTCCTTGGTGGTCTACCCATTGCAGACACATCACTGGATCTCATCTCTAGCTTCTCTTCCTTATCATCCCTCTCGGGGTAATTTCGGATAAAATGGTCGGGGGAACCACACTTATAACAGTTTTGACTCTTACCCCAACAGTCTCCGGTGTGATATCTACCACAACTTGGACACTCTAGTTTGTTCTTTGGATTGCCCACACTTTCCATCGAAGTGGCTTGGACTCTCGAACCCGAACAGGTATTGCCCAAGTCTCGATGCGAATAACCCACTGGTGCTGTCGTCCTAGGACTCACTTCCTTGGACCTTTTCGACTGGGCTTGATACGACTTGCCCATCGATCTCTTTCTAGCATCTCGGGCTTCACTCACAGCCCTTCTCTTTTATGTACTCAACTCTTCGGCCTTACTTTCCCTTTCGACCAACACTACAAATTCTTTCAACTGTCTTCGAACCTCTTACACAAAATAGTCTCTGTCGACACACATTCTTGAGCGTATTTGCTAAGCCTAACAAACTCACACTCATATTCCGCTACTGACATTGTTCCTTGCTTTAACTCAAGGAATTCCTTCATTTTCCGATCAGTAAATTGTTGGCTTATATACTTCTTTCGGAAGTCTTCCAGAAAGAAGTCCCACGTCACCCGCTCTCTCGGGACTACTGACATCAACGTCTTCCACCAATGGTATGTCGAGTCCCTCAGTAAGGATATGACACACTTTAAGCTCTCTTCAGGTGTACAAGAGAGTTCCTCAAACACTCTCATCGAATTCTCTAACCAGAACTCTACCCTCTTAGGGTCATCATCAAACTTAGCTATAAACTCCTCAGCTCCGTGTTTTCTAATCTTATCTGCCAGGGGTTTCAATATCCTCACTACATCAATACCTTGAGGAGCCACGGGAAATAGCTAAGGTATAGGGGGAGGTGGAGGAGGTTGAGCATTAGGGTTCACTCAGACATAATCCGAGTACCAATTACTCATCATCTGTAGAAAGGCTTCCCGTGCCCCTTCCCTTTGACCCCTAGCCTCGAGTCCACTTTGAACAGGCACGGTTCCTTGTCGCGAGGCGAGCGCATTACTATTCGCTTCATCGCGATCAATGGATCGGAATCCATATTCTATATAAAACAAAATTTAAAATCATCAGAAGCCACCACACTATCATTGTACACTTATGGAATGTATAGCTAGACTCTTACACCCGCTACGGTAGTCCTGGAACCGACTAAACCATAGCTCTGATAACACTAAATGTAACACCCCTTACCCGTATTCAATGTCGGAACCGGGCACGAGGCGTTACCGCATTAAAATCCTCAAGATCGCCACTTAGTCTCAACATGACCACTCTCTTTGGCCATCACAATAACCTCAATCTCGACTTACAAGACCTCACTCAAACACTATAGGGCTCTCGAGACCATATCGAAAACTCTTACGATCTTAAAATTTTTCTCTTTTATACAGGGCTCACACACCCGTGTAAGATGATGCACGCCCGTGTGTCGACACACACGCCCATCCTCTCCAACCGTGGTGAACACTGACTTCACTTACACGGCCTAGATTCTAGACACACGCCCGTATGGCTAACTCATGGCAAACACTGATTAACCCACACGCCCTAGGCACACGCCCGTGTGGCTAGTCCGTGGTCTATTCTGATTTAAAATACTAACATGCAGGGGACACACGACCAAGTCACACGCCAATGGGATGACCGTGTGTCACACATGGCCTAGACACACGCCCGTGTGTCTATCCACATGGACAAGAGCAAAGCTATATGCCAAGTTCTTTTCACCCTTCTAGAAAACACAACATGCACTCATTCAACACATCCATAATCAACTCATATGAAGTACAATCTCACATAGATAACTACATCTTTTCATATAATAAAGTGCCAACAACTATGGCACTATACAAAATAGATTATCCATCTAAAGGCCAACACATCATAGCCATTTACAACAAAATTCACTAACTTGTCTAGCCCCTATACATGCCATATACAAAACATTGTGTCTCATGTACCAGAGTGTGGTAATAGTGTGGGCGATCTTCCAATTGATCCTTCTATCTCGATTCAACACTTTTGCTCTATAAGACAAGGGAAAAGAAAAGGAGTAAGCTTTGAGCTTAGTAAGTTTACACATAAACAATTAAGCACCATAGTATAAGCTAAACAACAATTAGCATTATACTAACATATAATGTACAACTATGCTTACTAGTTCTATCCCTTACCATATTTCCAACACATCATGAGCCACTTACTCATAACCATTGACATGCACCCCTGCATTCAATATCACATTTACACAATATACAACATATCATTATTTCTCGATAATACATCCACACAGCTAATCCACACAACTAATCCATGCAGCTAATGTCTCGGTGGTTTCGCACTTAGCCCACCACAATCAATAAATAAGGTAGTGATCGTTGTATTTCAGAGTTTTAGATTTATAATGATCGATTCTGGAACTAACTATAACAACGATTGAGGCAAGTGAACCTATCGAACAGTAGTATAGCTTAGGCAAGACCGGATTGTCGAACCCAAAAGAACTAAAAGTACTAATACTAACTTTCTTTCTATTATTTAGCCTAAAATAAGTGAAGTTGTTTATTAATCTAAATTAACGAATTACTAAGCTAAAGATGCAAAGACAAAAAGAATGAATTGGGAAATACTTGGGAAAAAATCAGTTGATTTAAGACGATACCCTTAGGAAGAATCCACCTAGACTTCACTTGTTATCTAACACTAAACCAGACAGTTTATTCACTTGACTTGATCCGTAGGACTCCCTAATTTATATTAAACCCTCTCTCGAGGAGAATAACGTCTAACCCTAGGTTGATTAATTGAAATCTCTTTCTAATTAAAACCCCTAGAATAGCGGTAAATCGATCTATGGACTCTCATATTAGGTTTCACCCTAATCCGGCAAAATCTCGTCACCCTATCTCTAGGCGCGCGATCAACTCCGCTTAATTATGCTAGATCTACTCTTAAGCAGGGAATTTTGCTCCACCACCTAAGCACATTCAACTTGAATTAATATCCGCGAAATATCAACAAAAGAATTAAGTACACATAATCAAGAAAAAATCAAGTATTTATCATATAGTTCAGAAAATAATAACAAGATTCATCTAGGTTTCATCCTGATCGCTGTGAATCAGAGTTTTAAAATTTATAAAAAGAATGATCGAACCTGAAAACTAACTCTGACAATGATTGAGGCAAGTGCACCTATCGAACAGTAGTATAGCTTAGGCAAGACCAGATTATCGAACCCAGAGGAACTAAAATTACTAATACTAACTTTCTTTTTATTATCTAGCCTAAAAATAAAAAGAGATTATTTATCTAATCTAAATTAATTAACTACTAAACTAAAGACTCTAAGACAAAGAAGAATAAATTTAAAAAATAACTTGGGAAAAACTCAGTTGATTTAGATGATACCCTAGGAAGAATCCACCTAAACTTCACTTGTTATCTAACACTGAACCATACAATTTATTCACTTAGTTTGATCCGTAAGACTCTCTAACGTATATTAAACCCTCTCTCGAGGTGAATAACGTCTAAACCTAGGTTAATTAGTGGAACTCTCGTTCTCTTATAATAACCCCCTTAGAATAGCAGTAAATTGATCTATGGATTCCCATATTAGGTTTCACCCTAATCCGGCAAAATCTCGTCACCCTATCTCTAGGCGTGCGATCAACTCCGCTTAATTATGTTGGATCTACTCTTCTGGCGGGGTCTATTCCTCCTCCACCTAAGCACATTAAATTTTGATTAAGCTCGCATAATTAAGAACAAACTAAGTATTTATCATATAATTCAGAAAACAATAACAAGATTCATCATAGGTTTCATCCCCTTCGGGTATCCGAAGGGTTTAGTTTATAACAATAAAGGAAAACATCTCAAGAGAAAAGATAAAACAAAAAATAAGAAATCCCTAAAACCCCTGAAGGAATTGAAGGAGAGATCCTCCACCTTGAGTATAATTCTTGCTTCTTGAGATGGATCAACTGGCTATCCCTGAGTAAATCCCCACAAATCTGCCTTCTCTGGCCTAGCACGACGCCCCTAGACGATGGCTTTGGGCTCCCCCTCTTAGGTCATACTTAGGGTGTATTTATAGGCTTTTGAAATATGTTTCTTTCTCCCTAAGTATCCTTTCCTGAATGAAATTGCTCTTCTCCACGGCAGAGGCACGGCCATGGCGCACGCCCGTGTGAATCGTGGCTAGGTCGTGTTTGAATTTCTTTAGTGAGACACGATCGTGTGAGTCGGGGTTAGACCGTGTTCTAAATGATTGACTTGGCACGGTCATGTGGGTCCAAGTCCAGGCCGTGTCGATTTCCTCTTTGGCCCGTTTTGGTCCGTTTTGAGCCTGTTTCTTGTTCTTTTTATCCTTGGGTGTTTTCCTGAGTATAAGACATGAAAAGAAAGGATTAAGAGAACCTTTTTACATAAATCAAGGGATAATTTATCCAAAAGCATACTAAATGTGGGATTAAAATATGTTACTATTTCGATTTATCAAATACCCCCACACTTAAGCTTTTGCTTGTCCTCAAGCAAAATTCTCAACTTACAATTAAAATGAACTTCCTAAAATTCATAATAGTCATTGATAGTGTCTCATCATAATTCAGGGATAATTTATACATGGATAATTCAACTCAAAGTGTCCTAAAAATTCAAACACTATAAGCCTTATATTTTGTTGCACAAAACATAGGTGTTTCCCTTCATCTAAATAATTACCTCTGATTCGAAATTGTCAAGGATTGACAACCTCACTAAAGATTCACTCAAATCACTCAAAGTGTTTAAGGTTCAAAATTTAGGCACTCAAAAGTCAAACATGAAGAGTTAATCCCATAGGCTTGCATGAAAATCAAATCTCCACCACTGAAATATGAGACGAAACACAAATCAAAATGTCTTTGATAAGGTTGTAACGGGGCTAGGGTTAAGGTGTGGAATAAGGCTGAATTAGAGGGTTAGAATCGAGATTGAATTGACAAATTACCTAACTAAGAACTAATGAACCAATAATAATAATTACATCAATTGAAAACTAATAATACTAATAATACAAGCTTCTTCTTCGATATTTGGAATTTAAATAATTATATAAGCTCGTTTAATCACATAACTAATAATGAATATACTTCGTCATTTTTTTAAGTACATAATAAATACATAATAAAGGATAAATTACTAAAATTCATAATTAGGCAACTAATCAGATCAAATCTCGATATAGGGGTAGTTAGAAAGAATGGTGATAATAATTACAAAGGGTTTTGGGTTAATATTAGTAGGTGAGTCAATAAATAGGGTTGTTAGGATTAAAAGGGGTTCACTACGGGTTAATTTGTGAAGGTAGGCTTTTAATGGAGTTAGTGGGTTAAAACCTAGGTGCCTTTATCATCTCTGTATATCAAATCAAAAGTGTGGTCTCGACATGTATAATCGATGCAAGTTCTAGAGTAACAAATCAGTGTTGACATACTCATAATCAATAAAGTGAGCAAGAAAAAGAATATATGCTCTATAAGGCTCAAAAACTCACAAAAATTATGGGTATTTTTGACATCAACCTTGTAAATATCAAATTTCAAGGTAATATTTAAATTGTGTAGACGACCTAGAAAATTTTTAATTCGAGAAAAATAGACTTATTATGCTTGATTCTCTAGTATTCTTAGAATTTAATCATCAATGCACAATTATCAATGACTTAATCTAAAACATATCAATAAAAATCATAAATCATTGAAATTTCATCCTAATTAGTAATATGAGAAATTTACTTAGAAACAAGACTAAATTCAGGGATTTTGAGAATAATGAAAAAAAAAGTTTGGTACATAATTTCAGAAATTTGAGAATAATGAAAAAAGTTAGGCACCTTTTTAGGTTGTTCACCCCCCACACTTAAGATGTACATTTCCCTCAATGTACAAAGATAGATAATGTAATGTTCAGATCAGAAGATATGGGGATAAGTAAAGCTCCCTGAATTATGGATGAAATCCTTTGAGAATGTGGAAAATACGTTGGAGGGGCGGTGCAGGTGACGATCCTGCACTAGATGAAGAAATTGGGAAGCTCATGCAGGATTAGCCAGGATATACTAATAATAATTAAAACTATACTAATTAACTACTTAAGGAAAAGCAAGCTAAAGTGGAGAAAAATAAAGATGAAACTAAAATTAAAAGAAACAATGGATGGACTGTAGAGTCCTTTTTGTTGGATGTGATTTCTAAGGCTGAGGATATGGTGGTGGTCGTGGCGTGATTCCTTAGCAGCCTTTAGAACCTAAAATTAAGAAACTGAGATAAAATAAACTAAATTAAGCATAAGATTGTTAAAGGGAAGGAAATTGAAGCAAAAGAGAAAAATGAAATAAAAACTAGATAGCCTCAAATATCCTTGGCTCGTTGGTTTGATGAAGCTGACGGCATGAACTCATGTGAATCGGTCTCCTTTGAGGAGACTGTGATTGGCCTTTTACGCTTCTTTACCATGGATATGATTTTGTTGTAGCTCAAGAGTCTAAGGATTTGTTAGGAAAAGGGAAAAGGAAAGAGGGAGAAAAGAAAGAAAGAAAGAGAGAAGAAAGAAGTGGGTTAAGAAGAGAAAAGAGAGGGGTATTGATAAAACGTAAAAGTAACATATTTTAAGCCCACATTTAATATGCTTTTGGATGATTTAAGCCCCAATTTATGTAAAAAGGTGCTCTTAATCCTTTCTTTTCATGACTTATACTCAGGAAAGCACCCGATGATGAAAAGAATGAGAAACGAGCTTAAAACGGACCAAATTGGGCCAAGCCACGAAATCAGCACGGCCTGGACTTCAAGCCACACGGCCGTGCAACCATTCCTACTAGAACACGGCCTTACCATGACTTACACGGTCGTGCCTCATTCAACAGTGTCAAACACGGCCTGAAGATGATTCACACGGGCGTGTACCATGGCCATGTCCCTACTGCGGGAAAGAGGAATTTTACTCGGATTTGGATGCTTGGAGGCAAAGAAACACATTCCTAAGTCTACTTAAACCCCCAATTAGGAATTGCACTCAAATTAGGATACTTGGAGGCCAAGTAACACATCTCAAAGCCTATATAAACACCCTAGGGGTAACTTAATCGGGGAGTTTGGCAGAAGCCTTCTGCTAGGGCTTTTGTCAAGGAGAGCTAGGCCAAGAAGCCAAGCCGAAAAGGTCAGATTTGTGGGAATCACTCGAAGATAGCAGTTGATCCATCTCAAGAAGCAGGAAATTCTACTCAAGGCGGAGGATCTCCTCTTCAATTCTTTCTGTGGGGTTTTAGGGATTTCTTATGTTTTGTTTTATCTTTTCTCTTGAGATGTTGTCTTTTATTGTTATGAACTAAACCTTCTGGATACAGAAGGGGATGAAACCTATGAGGAATCTTGTTATTTGATTTTTAAATTATATGATAATAACTTAGTTTGTTCTTAATTGTGTGAACTTAATCCAAATCTAATGTGCTTAGGTGGAGGAGGAATAGACCACCCAAGAGTAGATCCAAAATAATTAATTAGAGAGTTGATCGCACGCCTAGAGATAGGGTGACGAGATTTTACGGATTAGGGTGAAACCTAATATAGATTCCATGAGATTCCATAGAAGGGGGTTATTATAAGTTATAAGCGAGCAGAGTTCCACTAATTAACCTAGGGTTAGATGTTATTCGCCTCGAGAGAGGGTTTAATATATGTAATATCCGGGATTTTGAATGGGTCAAACATTTTGAATATGTGGTGGAGAGTGAGGCATGAGGTTTGAATGAGTCAAACTCATTTTATTGGGTGAAGGGGAGGAAATTTAGGAGGAAAAGAAGGGATGAGGAGAGGGGTTTGAGAGTTGGCCGAATGTGGGGTTCTTGGGGTGGCATTTTCGGCTAAGAGGAGAGTGGTTCGGTTAGGGGGCTTAGGTGCCGAAATAAGGTGTGTGGTAGAGTGTGTGTGTTCATTTTTCCTTCTTTTAAAATCTTTTTTTCTCTCTTCTCTAGCCTTGCCGAAAGTGTCAACAAGAGTAATTCATTTTCGGTCTTCTTCTTTTACTATAGTCTAAAGTCAGAAGGTTATATTCTTTCACTCTCTAAAAGTCTAAATACACCCTCCATCTTCACCATAGCCGAACCTTTCCTTCACTTTCTCCTATAGCCGAACCTCTTAACCTCAAACTTTTCTTCTTTTCTTCCATCACTTGTTTCATTATCAAAGCCGAATAGTTTTTCTATACCTTGGCCGAATCTCCCATTCACCATTTCCTTTCTCTTTTTCGTTCATACTCTTTCTTCTTTTCTACTATTGTATTTATTTCTCCAGTTATATCTCTTGGCCGAATCTGTCAGAGCCTGTAAAGGGGACGTTGTCATTCATCTCCTACCAATCTTCTCAATCGGAATAGTAGTAGTGGAGTATTAAGGATCTTTTGGGACTTGATCAATCAAGGTAAGAAGGTATTTGGTTCGGCCAAAGGCCATTTCTTTTGTCCATAGATGTTAGGCCAAATCTAACATGGCTCGTGTAGGGATTTCGACAACCTTCAAGTTCAAGTGAGAGCCTTCGAGATTTAGGTCGACTTTGGTAAGAGTGTTCTTTCGATTTTAGCATTCGTTTGGTTTTGTTTCGATTTGAATTAACGTATTAACCCGGGTCTTCTGACCAAAGACTTTGTTTGATGGATTCGGATATCAGCCAAGGAGAGAAAGGGGTTGGACATGTAGTCCCTACCCCTAAGTTCAAGAAACGGCCTGCATTTGTGGTTCGGGATTTGCCACAGGGGGTGTGTGGGCGTCGAGAAAGAGACAAGCGGATCATTGTAGTCTCTCTCGAGTGAGGACGTTAGGGAAATTGAGAGTCTAGTGCTTGTGTTCGGTGTGTAGTTAATCTGAGCATTTCTTTGTTTAATTAGTCAAATGCTTGTGATATGTGTGGTAGCCGATAAAGTGGCTGTGGTGGTATTGTTACCCATATTGGGTAATCCGGTTAGTACATTTCCTATATTAAAATGTGGATGGATATATGTGGATCTTTGTAAGCATGTTATATATGGATATCCGTTATGTTCACATGATTACATTGTCATTCCATCATGGTATCTTCGCATGTGCATGGGGTTGGGATATATTGAATAAGGGAAGTGTGTACATCTATATACGTGGATTAGTGATGGCCTTGAGCCTCACTTTGTGGATTGATGTTGGCCTTGAGTCTCATCGTGGATATTGGTGATTTTAATCACGTGGATCAGTGGCTAGACCACTAGGTGGACGGCATTGACTGCTTAAAAGGTGTGTAGCGGATGGAGGGTCGATTTAGTAATCCCCAGGTGTGTGGTGGCTGGATATACGGGTGGTGTGTAGCGGTTGGATACTAGGTTGGGTTGGGTTAACATATTGCATTATTATGCGTGGTATGTGGTTGATGTGGATTTGGGGTCAAGCCCATTTGTGGATCATGTGGTTTAATTACACACTGAGTCGGTTTTACTAACCCTATTTTTCTCAAAAACCATGCAGGTGAGACATGATTCGATGGACCGGGCTGGAGTGGATTCGAGGTGGCCAGGCAAAAGCTATTTATTTCTATTCACATATTAAACTTTGCATTACATTTTGGGACATATTTATTGTAATAAGGCCGCTTAAAATGTTTCGGGATTTTTATTATTGTTTGAGTTAGAATTATTAGAAGATTAATAATTGGGAATGATTTCGAGACATATACAACTTAAAAATCAAATTAAAGTTTTCAAACCCGGACTACTCACAAGCACTCGTTCTCCCAAATTTTTATACATATTATGATTTAAACTTTACACAACCTTCTAAGTTTTGTTTTCTCGGCAAACTACTATTTTCAGAACGACAAACCCCTTCTTAAATGAAGTAACTATTTTAGAAGTTAAAACTGATTCTCTTTCGTCTTCAAAGCTAAATTTTTTTCAAACATTTTTCCCCAGTAACATTTCGAATTCGGCAGTGGTGTTTTGGGCCGGGTTTGGGGTGTTACAATTTGGTATCAGAGCCTATATTTTAAACTCGGCCTATGGGTTTTGAGGCCCACAACATTTTCAAACTTGGTATTTCAAAGTTAGTTAAAAGAAATTTTTCGTGGAATGGAGTTTTGAAGGCATGGCACTCGAATCTTCCGGCCCAGGTCTGCCAGGTAAGCCCCCTGACTGTATAAATGAATTGAGTGGAAGTGGATATATGATGCATTATTGTGGATATTGTTGTGGATGATAGAATTTAAGGTATTCTCTCTAGAGACTGAAACTTTAGGGATGTGTGCTCTTTACGAAAGAATAACTCGAAATTCTATACCATAAAACTACTCCTTTAATCAATGGGTGGAAAGAAAGCTAATGCATAAAACTTCTTAATTCGGATTAAAACGCGACGTTAGACATGAGTTCTAGGGGACGTGGTCGTAATACCCGTGGGCGTAGTAGGCGGGATGGTCGTGATCGAAACCGGTTGGGTGCAGTCGGGATCGAGAGAATGAGGCGCCGCCACTGATCGCGGGGGCAGAGTTTCAGGATCAAACGGGTAGAGATGACGCGGTGTCGCAGGCTATGCTACGGGTTTTGCAAAGAGTTGCGGGAGCTAATATGGGTACTGGGGCTCGGAAGTCCGTGTCTGAGCGACTTCGAGCGAATGGAGCCGAGATATTTAGAGGTGTATCTGGGGTAGCTCCGAATGTGGCAGAGTATTGGTTAGAGGGAGTCGAAAGGATCATGGATGACTTGGGTGCCATCACCTGAGGAGAAGTTGAAGAAGTATTTGTTTTGTTACTTCGGGATGAGGCCTACCAGTGGTGGCTCACTGTCAAAGAGGGTACTCCGGTAGATCGAGTGTATTGGGGTTTCTTTAAGATTAAGTTTGAGGGGAAATACGTAGGGGCTAGTTACGTGGATGCACAGAGGAAGGCATTCCTGAACTTAGTGCAAGGGGGTAAGACGGTAGCAGAGTACGAGGCAGAATTTTTGCGGCTGAGCCGGTATGCTCAGGGAATTGTTGCTACTGATTACGAGCGCTGTGTTAGATTTGAGGATGGGCTACAAGATGAGCTGCGGGTGTTGATTGCTCCTCAGCGAGAGAGGGACTTTGCCACTTTGGTAGAAAAAGCTAGAATAGCGGAAGAGGTTAAGCGTACTGAGAGGCAAAATAGGGATAGGGATAGAGGCAGGAATAAGAGGAGTTTTGGACCGTCAGCATCATCTGGGGGTTTTCAGAAAAAGCCTAGGGTTGAGAGTTCTGCTCGTGTTTCTATGCCAGCTGCTGGGAATCAGTTTTGACCGTGTGCCCAGTGTGGGAGGTCTCATGTAGAAGAGTGCTGGGGAAGGAACAAAGAGTGTTACAGGTGTGGGTCGAAGGATCACTTGGTTAAGAACTATCCTCAGGACATGGATAGGACTCGAACGGTAGGTCAACGGTATGTGCAGCCCGAAAGGGGTGGTCAACAGGCGTCAAGGGGTCGTGGTCCGAACTGTGGAGGGAATGGTTCCGGCCGAGGTCATGGAGCACCGAGTAGAGGTACTGGGAGTGCAGATGCTAGGCAGCCAGGGTTGGTTTACGCAGCCAGACTTCGTGAGAAGGGGGATGCACCTGACGTTATAACGGGTACGTTCCTTATTTCTGGGTTACCCTTTACTACTTTAATTGATGTTGGATCGACACACTCATATATTGCTAGCATGGTGTCTGGAATGTTGAATGTGAGTCCTGAAATTGTCTCTAGGAAGATGACAGTAATTAGTCCTTTAGGGCAATCAGTAGTGGTAGATAAACTTTTTAGAGACGTGCCTTTAGAAGTTTAGGGGTCAGTGTTTCTGGCTAACTTGATGGAGTTACCGTTCGGAGAATTTGACTTGATACTAGGCATGGACTGGCTAGTGGGGTATCGTGCGAATTTAGACTATGCTGCTAAGCGCATGTCGTTGAGGACTCTCGAGGACAATAAGGTTGTGGTGATAAGTGAGAGGAGAGACTATCTGTCTAATGTAGTGTCTGCTCTTAAGGCGGAAAAGATGGTGAAGAAGGGGTGTATAGCATTCTTAATGTTTGTGAGTGCTCTGGATGCAAAGGAAGCTGCTGTGGGGGAGGTTAGAACAGTGAGGGAGTTTGTGGATGTTTTTTCGAAAAAACTTCCAGGGTTGCCTCCGGATCGTGAGGTGGAGTTTGGAATCGACTTGCTGCCGGGTACAGCGCCGGTGTCCATCGCTCTTTATAGGATGGCACCAAAGGATTTGGTTGAACTGAAGGCCTAAATCCAAGAGTTGCTAGATCGCGGGTTTATCCAACCCAGTGTGTCTCCTTTGGGAGCACCGATTCTATTTGTGAAGAAGAAGGACGGATCTATGCGTATGTGCATAGATTATCGCCAGTTGAATAAACTGACGATCAAGAACAAATATCCGCTACCAAGGATAGACGACTTGTTTGATCAGCTCAGAGGGGCTACGGTCTTCTCGAAGATAGATCTGAGGTCGGGATATCATCAGTTTAAGGTGAAGGAAGCGAATATCCATAAGACAGCTTTCTGGACTCGATACGGGCATTATGAATTCCTAGTAATGCCATTTGGTTTGACGAACGCCCCAGCTGCGTTCATGGATATGATGAACTGGGTTTTCTAACCCTACTTGGACCAGTTCATCGTGGTGTTTATAGACGACATCCTAGTATATTCTAAGTTAGAGGAGGAGCATGATGTGCATCTTCGGGTGGTGCTGCAGGTTTTAAGGGAAAAGAAGCTATATGCCAAATTTAGCAAGTGCGAATTTTGGTTAAGGAAAGTTGCCTTTCTGGGTCATGTGGTGTCTGCAGAAGGGATAAGAGTGGACCCTCGAAAGATTGAGGCGGTATTGGATTGGAAACCACCTAAGTCAATGGCGGAGATTTGCAGTTTCTTGGGGTTAGCAGGCTACTATAGGAGGTTTGTTGAAGGGTTTTCTTCGATAGCAGCACCTTTGACTAAGTTATTGAGGAAGGAGGTACCTTTTGTGTGGACAGACAAGCAGCAGGGGAGTTTCGAGAAATTAAAAAGGGTTTTGATAGAGGCTCCGGTTCTAATTCAGCCAGTGGAAGGGAAAGATTTTGTGGTGTATTATGACGTTTCTCATACGGGGTTAGGTTGTGTGCTGATGCAGGAAGGGAAGGTGGTTGCCTATGCGTCTCGGTAGCTGAGACCACATGAAGTTAACTATCCGACGCATGATTTAGAGTTAGCTGCAGTGGTTTTCACTTTGAAAGTGTGGAGGCACTATTTGTATGGGGAGAAGTCGGTGATCTACACGGACCATAAGAGTTTAAGGTATCTGCTGACTCAGAAGGAACTGAACTTGAGACAGCGGAGGTGGGTGGAATTATTAAAGGATTATGATTGCTCGATTGAGTACCATCTGGGTAAAGCGAATGTGGTGGCGGATGCGCTAAGTCGGAAAGTAGTGTCGGATTTGAGGGCGATGCTCGCTCATCTTAGTCTTTATGACGACGGGAGTTTGTTAGCGGAGCTGCAGGTGAAGCTGACATGGTTAAGTCAGGTAAAAGAGAAATAGTTGGTGGATGAGGTTCTGAGTGCTAGACTTCTGCAAGTACAGAATGGGGGATTACAGGACTATAGTGTGAGTAGCGATGGAGTTTTGTGTTTCCGGGGTAGGGTTTGTATGCCGAAGGATGTGGAATTAAGGCAGAAGATTCTTCGGGAATCGCATAGTAGCCCTTACGCTATGCATCCTGGAGGGAGTAAGTTGTATAGGGATCTGCGAGATCAGTTTTGGTGGCCTGGACTGAAGCGGGAAGTCACGGAATTTGTAGGGAAATGTTTGACGTGTCAGCAAGTCAAAGCTGAACACCAGGTGCCTTCGAGGTTGCTACAACCTGTGAAGATTCCACAATAGAAGTGGGAGAGAATCACGATGGATTTCGTTAGTGGGCTTCCCCTTACGCCTACTAAGAAAGACTCAGTCTGGGTGATTGTGGATCGGTTGACGAAGTCCGCACATTTCATACCAGTGCGAGTCGACTATTCTCTGTAGAGGTTGGTGAAGCTGTATGTGGCGGAAATTGTAAGGCTGCACGGGGTGCCAGTGTCATTAATATCAGATAGGGATCCTAGATTTACGTCGCGGTTTTGGAGGGCATTGCATCAGGCTTTGGGCACCAGATTGGACTTTAGCACAGCATTTCATCCGCAAATGGATGGCCAATCTGAAAGGGTAATTCAGGTATTGGAAGATATGTTGAGGGGATGTGTTATCGACTTTAGAGGTATCTGGGAGGAATTTCTACCCTTAGCAGAGTTCGCATACAACAGCAGTTATCAAGCTAGTATTAGGATGGCACCGTATGAAGCGTTGTATGGACGGAAGTGTCGCACTCCTACGTGTTGGACAGAGTTGGGTGAGCGTCATGTTTTGGGTCCAGAGATAGTGGCAGAATCAGAAGAAAAGGTTATGGTAATTCGGGCTCGGTTGAAGGAGGCATCTGACAGACAGAAGTCGTATGCAGATCTTAAGCAAAAAGAGATAGAATTTTCCATGGGTGATCGGGTATTTCTGAAAGTTTCACCGTGGAAGAAGGTGATGAGATTTGGACGTAAGGGTAAGCTGAGTCCTAGGTTTATAGGGCCTTATCGGATTTTGAAGCGAGTTGACCGGTGGCGTATCGATTAGAGTTGCCTTGTAATTGAAGCAGATGTATGATGTGTTCCACGTATCAATGCTACATCGTTACCGATCGGATCCATCTCACGTGGTGCCAGTTGAGGAAGTTGAATTGAGACCAGACTTGTCCTATGAGGAAGAGCCGATTCAGATTTTGGAGCGGGATGTGAAGGTATTACGGAAGAAATTAGTTCCTCTAGTCAAGGTGTTGTGGCGGAACCATGGATCAGAAGAAGCTTCGTGAGTGCCGGAGGAGGCAATGCAACAATAATACCCTCACCTATTTTGACCAGGTAATTTCGAGGCCGAAATTTCTTTAAGAGGGGTAGAACTGTAATATCTGGGATTTTGAGGGGTCTTGCATTTTAATTCATATCTATGTGTTAGTATGCTCTCAGATGCTATTTGAGTGTGTTTGGGGGCTTGGGAAACCTTGGGGCTAGGTAGGAGCCTTAGTAAAATTTTTGGTTCAAAGTTGTTAAGAGGAGAGCGAGGAGCTAGGCCTTAAGGGATTAAATATGGTGAGCATGGACACAAGCAAGCGAGGTGGTGGAGTGGCAAGGGGACGCTACTTTGGAGTGCGGGGAGTTTTTGCGTTAAAGGAGTTGCAAGGGAGGAGGAGGTTTGAGTAGCATGGACAGCATTTTGGGTTGCTTTTTGCGTCAAGCAGGGAAGAGGTAGTGGATTCGGCTATGGCACTTGGAAGGTGGAAGTTTGAATGGGTCAAACATTTTGAATATGTGGTGGAGAGTGAGGTATGAGGTTTGAATGAGTCAAACTCATTTGAGTGGGTGAAGGGGAGGAAATTTAGGAGGAAAAGAAGGGATGAGGAGAGGGGCTTGAGAGTTGGCCGAATGTGGGGTTCTAGGGGTGGCATTTTCGGCCAAGAGGAGAGTGGTTCGGTTAGGGGGCTTAGGTGCCGAAATAAGGTGTGTGGTAGAGTGTGTGTGGTCATTTTTCCTTCTTTTGAAATCATTTTTCTCTCTTCTCTAGTCTTGCCGAAAGCGTCAACAAGAGTAATTCATTTTCGGTCTTCTTCTTTTACTATAGTCTAAAGCCGAAGGTTATTCTTTCACTCTCTAAAAAGCCGAAATACACCCTCCATCTTCACCATAGCCGAACCTTTTCCTTCACTTTCTCCTATAGTCGAACCTCTTAACCTCAAACTTTCTCTTCTTTTCTTCCATCACTTGTTTCATCATCAAAGCCGAATAGTTTTTCTATACCTTGGCCGAATCTCCCATTCACCATTTCCTTTCTCTTTTTCGTTCATACTCTTTCTTCTCTTCTACTATTGTATTTATTTCTCCAGTTATATCTCTTGGCCGAATCTGTCAGTGCCTGTAAAGGGGATGTTGTCGTTCATCTCCTACCAATCTTCTCAATCGGAATAGTAGTAGAGTATTAAGGATCTTTCGGGACTTGATCAATCAAGGTAAGAAGGTATTTGGTTCGGCCAAAGGCCATTTCTTTTGTCCATAGATGTTAGGCCGAATCTAACATGGCTCGTGTAGGGATTTCGACAACCTTCAAGTTCAAGTGAGGGCCTTCGGGATTTAGGTCGACTTTGGTAAGAGTGTTCTTTCGATTTTAGCATTCGTTTGGTTTCGTTTAGATCTGAATTAACGTATTAACCCGGGTCTTCTAACCAAAGACTTTGTTTGATGGATTCGAATATCAGCCAAGGAGAGAAAGGGCTTAGACACGTAGCCCCTACCCCTAAGTTCAAGAAACGGTCTGTTTCAGTGGCTCGGTATTGGCCACCGGGGTGTGGGCCAGCGTCGGAAAGAGACAAGCAGATCACTGTAGTCTCTTCGAGTGAGGACGTTAGGGAAATCGAGAGTCTAGTGCTTTAGGTTCTCATGTGTGTAGTTAATACACTGTTTCTTTGTTTAATTAGTCAAATGCTTGTGATATGTGTGGTAGCCGATAAAGTGGCTGTGGTGGTATTACTACCCATATTGGGTAATCCGGTAATCAGGTTAGTACATTTCCTATATTAAAATGTTGATGGATATATGTGGATCTTTGTAAGCATGTTATATATTGATATCCGTTATGTTCACATGATTACATTGTCATTCCATCATGGTATGCTGCATGTGCATGGGGTTTGGGATATATTGAATAAGAGGAAGTGTGTACATCTATGTACGTGGATTAGTGATGGCCTCGAGCCTCGCTGTGGATTATTGTTGGCCTTGAGTCTCATCGTGGATATTGGTGATTTTAATCACGTGGATCAGTGGCTAGACCACTAGGTGGACGATATTGACTGCCGAAAAGGTGTGTAGCGGATGGAGGGTCAATTTCGTAATCCCCAGGTGTGTTGTGGCTGGATATACGGGTGGTGTGTAGCGGTTGGATACTAGGTTGGGTTGGGTTAACATATTGCATTATTATGCGTGGTATGTGGTTGATGTGGATTTGGGGTCAAGCCCATTTGTGGATCATGTGGTTTAATTATGCACTGAGTCGGTTTGACTCACCCTATTTTTCTCAAAAACCATGCAGGTGAGTCATGATTCGATAGACCGGGCTAGAGTGGATTCGAGGTGGCCATGCAAAAGTTGTTTATTTCTATTCACATATTAAACTTTGCATTACATTTTGGGACATTTTTATTGTAATAAGGCCGCTTAAAATGTTTCGGGATTTTTATTATGGTTTGAGTTAGAATTATTAGAGGATTAATAATTGGGAATGATTTCGAGACATATACAACTTAAAAATCAAATTAAAGTTTTCAAACCCGGACTACTCACAAGAACTCGTTCTCTCAAATTTTTATACATATCATGATTTAAACTTTACACAACCTTCTAAGTTTTGTTTTCTCGGCAAACTACTATTTTCAGAACGACAAACCCCTTCTTAAATGAAGTAACTATTTTAGAACTTAAAATTGATTCTCTTTCGTCTTCAAAGCCGAATTTTTTTTCAAACATTTTTCCCCAGTAACATTCCGAATTCGGCCATGGTGTTTTGGGCCGGGTTTGGGGTGTTACAATATACGTTAGGGAGTCTCACGGATCAAACTAAGTAAATAAATCATATGGTTCAAGGTTAGATAACAAGTGAAGTCTAGGTGGATTTTTCCTAAGGGTATCGTTTGAGTCAACTGAGTTTTCCCAAAAGTTATTTCCCGAATTCATTCTTTTTGTCTTTGCGTCTTAGCTTAGTAAGTAGATTAGTTTTAGTTTAAACAATCATCACTTTATATTAAGGCTAAATAATAAAAAGACGGTAAGTATTAGTACTTTTAGTTCCTTTGGGTTCGACAATCCGGTCTTGCCTAAACTATACTATTGTTCGATAGGTGCACTTGCCTTTAATCGTTGTCAGAGTTGGTTTCCAAGTTCGATCATTATTTTATAAATTTTAAAAATCTGATTTACAGCGATCAAGTTTTTCGCACCGTTGCCGGGGAACTAAAATATTAAGAAAGCTCTATTTTTATTACTTTAGCCATTATTTTTTATTTCCTACAATTTATTTTTATTTTTATTTATTATTATTTCTTTTACTTTGCTAATTTTTCTTCTATTTTGCTTTTGGCAGATAATTTTAGTCTATAGAGACGATGGCACTGAATAATTATCAGTGGCAAGCGATGAAGACAATTCCTACTAAAGCAGCCAGTTTCTTCAACCTCGACGTGGTACACCTAGAAATACAATATGATTTGAATTTAAGAGGCATGGCGAATCCTGAGTACCCACTCTACGGATATGGCATGGAAAACGAGCAAGCTCACTATACGGGTAACTATTCTAGACCACAAAATAATTTTTATAATGACATTTATAATGCAGGTTGGAGGTACCATCCTAATTTCTCATGGGATGATCAAAGTAGCCAAGGACCGGAACCTCCTTCAAATTTTCAACAACCACCTTACCAACAGGAAGAGGAGTCGAACCTTGAAGAGATGCTGATAAAATTCGTGGTAGCTACTGATAACCGTCTCCAAGATGCTGAAACCACCCTTGAGACCCAACAAGCATCGATCAAGGGGATCGAGAGCCAAGTAAGGGAAGTCACTGAGTCATTTGGGAAACTTACTAAGTTAGTTATACAACTTGCTAAGCTGATCTCAGAACTACCACAAGAAAGCTTGCCACGCAATACTGAAACTAACCCGAGTGAGCAAAATCAAGCCATTTATGATAGTGAAGGGTTAGACGAACCAAACCCAAGGGAAGAACATGCGGTAAGCGAAGGTAAGGTTGAAGTGTGCCATGATATACCAAAACCGGCAATTATAGAGTACCAACCTCGTGTGCCATATCCCGATGCAACAAAGAAAGACCACACAGAGGAAGAAGTCGATGAACTCACACTTCGTGTAGACGACGAAACAATCACTCTTCAAGCTCTTGACTTAGCTAGGACATCGAGTAATAAAGGTACGAATTTTAATTTTATTGATAACCATTTGGTTCAACCTTCTTTACAGGAAGCATCACAAAATCACCTAGCTGAGCTAGATCTTAGACCTCGTACCCATAAAGAAATAATTCATGAAGAACTAAGGCTTCAGGTCGATGAACTAGATGAGTAGAAAAAACACTTTAAAGAGAAACTAGGAAAACACGAAGTGAAACCGACGGCAACCCTAGACGAGCTGATAGGAACAACAAATCACTTCAAAATAGGGGATCAGGAATTGTTGAATAAGGAAGACCCTCGAATCACAAATTCAGACCTCAAGACAAACGAAGAAATCACTTTTGAGGTACATGATGTCTTCCTATACGGGCCAGTCGAGGTAAGCAATCCTAAATTCAGTACTTTTGAGGTAAACACTACTCGACTTAAATTTTATATCAAAAATCGAGTTGATCGCATGAGGAAAAATTTTCACCTCCTCAAACCACCTTGACCATACGAATGAGAGGTAAAGTCTAGCTTGAGATTATAAACGAGCGCTTCTCGGGAGGCCACCTGAGCACTAACCCTATTAATTTTTACATTTTTTATTTTACTTTTATTTTTCATTTTAGCACCTAACCATAAACTAACCAAAGTACATATTTCCATGCTCACACGGCCTTGCACACGGCCGTGTGGAAGCCAGAAGGACGAACCACAGACGTGCTAGTAACTGTGCATGACAAAGAATGATTTCTTTTCCCGACACGGGCTGCAATAAAAAGCCACGCCCGTGCCGACTTCCCGTGTGAGGTTACTGACTTATTGAGCACGGGCGAGACACGGCTATGCCCTACAATCGTGCGAGGTTACTGACTTGACGAGCACGAGTTAAACACGCCCATTCTAAAGGACCGTGAGAAGAATACACGGGCGTGCTATGAGACCCACGGCCGTGGTAAAACACCTAAACGCGCCCAAAATTCAAAATCACGAAAAACACGGGCTGATTAAACTCGAACAAGAGCATGGACTGTATTACTATTTAAATATTTACTTTTATTTCTTATTTTTATTTTCATTTTCATTTTTATTTTTATTTTTATTTCATTTCTTTTATTTTCTTTATTATTTTCTTCTTGTTATTTATTCCATTTAGATTTAGCTTAGGATACAAAAGAAATTAGGATGGCTGTTTCGAGGACTCAACCAGTTCGAGACGCTTCCCCACGCTCACCTCCAATCCTATCCGGTTTCTTTTCATTAGCTTTATCCAAAATTTAGGAAGTTTCCCTTCTCTCCCCATCTTACGATTTTTTGATTATTTTGATATTATCTACCTTTGTACATTGAGGACAATGTACATCTTAAGTGTGGGGGGGTTAACTATAGTATTATTTGAAAATCCCTGAATTATGCCTTGTTTGAAAGTAAATTACTCATATTACTAATTAGGATGAAATTTCTGATGATTTATGATTTTTATTGATATGTTTTAGATTAAGTCATTGATAATTGTGCATTGATAATTAAGTTCTAAGAATACTAGAGAATCAGGCATGATAAGTCTATTTTTCAAGAATTAAAAATTTTTTAGGATGTCTACCTGAATTTAAATATTACTTTGAAGTTTGAAATTTACGAGGTTGACATCAAAATACCCATAATTTTTGTGAGTTTTTGATCCTTATAAAGCATATATTCTTTTTCTTGCTCACTTTATTGATTATGAATATGTCAACACTGATTTGTTATTCGAGAACTTGCATCGATTATACATGTCGAGACCACAATTTTTTTTTATTTGATACACAGAGATGATAAAGGCACCTAGGATCTAACCCACTTACTCCATTTAAGAAGCCTACCTTCATAATTAACCCCTAGTGAACCCCGTTTAATCCTAACAACCCATTTATTGACTTACCCTCTAATATTAACCCAAAACCCTTTTTATTCGTTTTCACCATCCTCTTTAACTACCCTTATATCGAGAGTTGATTTTGATTAGTTGCCTAACTATGATTTTTACCTTAGTAATCTATCCTTTATTATGTATTTAGTTTGTTCTTAAAAAAAATGAAGTATATTCATTATTAGTTATGTGATTAAACGAGATTATACATTTAAAATCCAAATATCGAAAAAAGAATCTCGTATTTTTAGTATTATTAGTTTGTAATTGATGAAATTATTATTATTAGTTCATTAGTTCTTAGTTAGGTAATTTTTCAATTCAATCTCGATTCTAACCCTCTAATTCAGCCTTATTCCACACCTTAACCCTAGCCCCGTTACAACCCTGTTAAAGACCTTTTGATTTGTGTTTCATCTCATATTACAGTGGTGGAGATTTGATTTTCATGCAAGCCTATGGGATTAACTTTTTAGGTTTGACATTTGAGTGCTTAATTCTGAACCTTAAACACTTCGTGATTTGAATGAATCCTTTTTGAGGATGTCAACTCTTGTCGGTTTTAAATCAGAGGTAATTATTTAGATGAAGGGAAAACACCTACGTTTTATGCCACAAATGTATGATTTAGATTGTTTGAATCTTTAGGACTCTTTGAGTCGAATTATCCATGTATGAATTATCTCTGAATTATGATGAAACACTATCAATGACTATTATGAATTATAGAAAGTTCGTTTTAATCGTAAGCTGAGAATTTTGCTTGAGGACAAGCAAAAGCTTAAGTGTGGGGGTATTTGATAAACCATAAAAGTAACATATTTTAAGCCCACATTTAATATGCTTTTGGATGATTTAAGCCCCAATTTATGTAAAAAGGTGCTCTTAATCCTTTCTTTTCATGACTTATACTCAAGAAAGCACCCGATGACAAAAAGAATGAGAAACGGGCTTAAAACGGACCAAATTGGGCCAAGCCACGAAATTAGCACGGCCTGGAATTCAAGCCACACGGTCGTGCCACCATTCCTACTAGAACACGACCTTACCATGACTTACACGGCCGTGCCTCATTCAACAGTGTCGAACACGGCCTGAAGACGATTCACACGGGCGTGTGCCATTGCCGTGTCCCTGCCGTGGGAAAGAAGAAATTTTACTCGGATTTGGATGCTTGGAGGCAAATAAACACATTCCTAAGTCTACTTAAACCCCCAATTAGGAATTGCACTCAAATTAGGATACTTGGAGGCCAAGTAACACATCTCAAAGCCTATATAAACACCCTAGGGAGCAACTTAATCGGGGAGTTCGGCAGAAGCCTTCTGCCAGGGCTTTTGTCAAGGAGAGCTAGGCCAAGAAGCCAAGTAGAAAAGCTCATATTTGTGGGAATCACTTGAAGATAGCCAGTTGATCCATCTCAAGAAGCCAAAATTCTACTCAAGACGGAGGATCTCCTCTTCAATTCCTTCAGGGGGTTTTAGGGATTTCTTATGTTTTGTTTTATCTTTTCTCTTGAGATGTTGTCTTTTATTGCTATGAACTAAACCTTCAGATACCCCAAGGGGATAAAACATATGAGGAATCTTGTTATTTGATTTTTTGAAATATATGATGATAACTTAGTTTGTTCTTAATTGTGTGAACTTAATCCAAATCTAATGTGCTTAGGTGGAGGAGGAATAGACCCTGCCTAAGAGTAGATCCAACATAATTAAGTGGATTTGATCGCACGCCTAGAGATAGGGTGGCGAGATTTTGCCGGATTAGGGTGAAACCTAATATGGGAGTCAACAGATCGATTTACTACTATTCTAGGGGGTTATTATAAGCGAACAAGAGTTCCACTAATTAACCTAGGGTTAGATGTTATTCGCCTCGAGAGAGGGTTTAATATATGTTAGGGAGTCTCACGGATCAAACTTAGTAAATAAATCATATGGTTCAAGGTTAGATAACAAGTGAAGTCTAGGTGGATTTTTCCTAAGGGTATCATTTGAGTCAACTGAGTTTTCCCAAAAGTTATTTCCCGAATTCATTCTTTTTGTCTTTGCATCTTAGCTTAGTAAATAGATATATTTTAGTTTAAACAATCATCACTTTATATTAAGGCTAAATAATAAAAAGACGGTAAGTATTAGTACTTTTAGTTCCTTTGGGTTCGACAATCCGGTCTTGCCTAAATTATACTACTGTTCGATAGGTGCATTTGCCTTTAATCGTTGTCAGAGTTGGTTTCCAGGTTCGATCATTCTTTTATAAATTTTAAAACTCTAATTTACAGTGATCAGGTATGGTGTTTAAATAAAATTTCAGGTCTGGCAGTTTCCCCAGCCCGTGGGTTGAGGGTGTGTCGATTCACACGGCCGCCTTGCACGGTTGTGTTCTAGGGCATTTTGGTTACCCTACGCTCGTGTCTAGCTTGTGTTTGACAAGTCAGTATGTTGGCACGGTTTTAAGGCACGAGCGTGTTATGCCCGTGGTTGGAAAGTCAGTAGCTTTACATGGTCATGAGGCACGGCCGTGCCCTTTTGTCGGTGCCCGTGGTGTAGTGGTTGGATCTGTGACGTCGAAAAGTGGTTGGAACTGATTCGCACGGCCTTTGCTATGTTAGTACGGGGATTCTTATGGTCCTCACGGCCACGGCCACGGCCGTGTGCAAGGCCGTGTGACTTAGAAATCAGCACTTCTGGTTAGTTTGTAACTAGGTGTAAAGAAAAGAAGAAAAAGCAAAATGTAAAAAAAATTTGTGTTAGTGCTCGGGTTGCCTCCCGAGAAGCGCTATTTTATAGTCTTAAGCTAGAATCTCCTCTCATTTGCATTGTCAGGGTGGTTTGAGGAGTTGGAAGTCCTTCCTCATGCCATCATTTGTATCCTCGTGAAAAGATTTAAGTCGAGATGCGTTTATAGTAAAAGTACCAAAAATAGGATTACTTACCTCGACTGTTCCGTATGGGAAAACACTGGTTACCCTAAAAGGTATTTCTTTATTTCTGTTAGGGTCCGGAGGAGATATTCGAGGATCTGCCTGATCTAACAGTACCTGGTCCCCTATTTTGAAGTGGTTTGTTGTTCCTATTAGCTCTTTTGGGGCTCCTTCGGTTTTATCTTGTGTGGTTCCGGTTCTTCGTCGTGTATCCCTAATTTCTCCTTGAAGTGTGTCTTCCACTCGTCTAGATCATCGATCTGAATCCTTCGTTCCTCATGAGTTATTTCTTTGTTAGCATGGGGTTTAGGATCGGGTTCAGTTGTATTCTTTGGTGGTGCTTCCTGAAAATAAGGGTTAACCGAATGGTTATCAGTAGAATTTACATTCTCACCTTGATTACTCGATGGTCTAGCCGAGTTGAGAGCCTTGAGGGTGACTGTCTCATTACCTACACAAAGTATGAGTTCTCCTACATCAACATCAATTTTAGTCCTGGCAGTTGATAAAAAGGGTCTTCCTAAAATTAGGGGGATCGAATTATCCTCATCCATGTCTAAGACAACAAAATCTACTGGGAAAACGAATTTGTCAATTTTTACAAGAACATCTTCGATAATACCCTAGGAATTCTAATGAGTTTTATCACCTAATTGAATGCTCATCCTAGTTTGTTTGGGTTTCCCTAGACCTAATTGTTTAAACAATTTATAAGGCATGACATTTATGCTTGCCCCTAAATCAGCTAACGCATTATCAATTGTTAGTCTACCAATTAAACATGGAATTGTAAAACTCCCTGGATCTTTTAATTTCTGTGGTAGTTTATTTTGCAAGATTACTGAGCACATTGCGTTTAGTTCCACGTGTGATGCCTCGTCTATCCTTCGCTTGTTCGTCAAAAGTTCTCTTAAAAATTTTCTAGAATCTGGCATCTGTGAAAGAGCTTCAAGTAACGGTAAGTTAATATGTAATTTCTTTAAAATTTTAAGAAACTTACCGAACTGTTCCTCTTTGTCGTCTCTCGTTAACGCTTCGGGATATGGTATGCGAGGTCGGTACTCCTTGATTACCGATTTAGGCTTTTCTTGTGTTACCTCAGCTTTACCTTTTTCTACCTCGTTTCCTTGTTTTGGACTGGGTTCATCTACTCCTTCACTTTCTTGAGCTGTTATGGCTTGGATTTGCTCCTTTGGATTAATCTCAGTGTTGCTTGGTAGACGCCCATGCGGTCGTTCGGATAATAGCTTCGCAATTTGTCCGACTGACTGGGTAATTTCCCCGATAGCCTTTGTAAGTCCTCCAACTTTGTTCTTGATCATTTTGTTCGATATTTGTTGGGTTTCGAGTGTTACCTCAGTTTTTTTGGAGATGGGCTTCTGTGGATGCTATGAATTTGTTCAACATCTCTTCAAGATTCGGCTTCTTTTCCTGTGGATAGGGCTGATTTTGGAAATTTTTAGGAGGTTGATGTCTTTGATTTCCATGATTTCCATGTCCTCCCCACGAAAAATTTGGGTTGTTCCTCCAACCTGGATTATAATGATTACTATATGGGTTATTATTAGATCTGAAATTGTTACCTATATAGTTCATCTGTTCGCTTTCTGTGCCCGGTTGGTAGGGTGGGTACTCAGGATTTGCCACAGTTCCACTTGTGTCGTACTGTATTACTGGATGTGCCTGCGAAGAATACAAACTATCAAGCTTTTTATTCATCATCTCTACCTATGTTGATAGCATGGTTACAGCATCTATGTTGAAAACTCCGGCCGATTTTGTTGGTTTGGTCCTTGTAACACGCTTGCGATAGTTACTCGGTGACATCTCTTCAATAAACTCGTAAGGTCGCCTCGGGAGTTCTATTATTCAAGGTTCCACCGTAATTTGAATCTATTAGTTGCCTCGTTGAGGGGTTTACACCGTTATAGAAAGTCTGGACTTGGAGCCACAAAGGTAAACCATGGTACGGACACCATCTCAAGAGATCCTTATATCTCTCCCATGCATCATATAATGTCTCTAAATCCATCTGCACAAAAGAAGAGATATCATTACGTAATTTGGTCGTTTTAGCCGGTGGGAAATATTTTAATAAAAAATTTTCGGTCATTTGATCCCATGTAGTGATTGACCATCGTGGTAGCGAGTTTAACCACTGTTTAGCTTTATTCCTTAATGAAAAGGGAAATAACCGAAGTCGTATGGCATCATCAGAAACGCCATTTATTTTGAAGGTATCACAGAACTCTAAAAAGTTGGCTATATGAGTATTCAGATCTTCGTCCTATAAACCATCAAATTAAACAAACTGTTGAATCATTTGTATAGTGTTAGGCTTTAATTCAAAATTATTAGCAGCTATAGCGGGCCTAACAATACTAGATTCGGCTCCTGTTAAATGAGGTTTAGCATAATCATACATAGTACGAGGAGCATTATTTTCTCCCACATCTTGTGGTGGTAGGTTATTTTCATCCATCCCTTCAGTAGGATGGGATCTGTCTTCTCGCTCTTCTTCCGTGTAATTTAGGGCTCGCTTAATTTCTCTGTGATTCCTGCAAACGGTAGCATCAATATAACTATCGTATACTAAAGATCCTCTCGGGTTCCTTCTAGTCATAAACTAGAGGTACCAGCTAGGAAAAGAAAGAAAGAAATTTTAGAAAAATTTAAAAAACAATAAAAATAAAAATAAATTGCGAAAAATAAAAATAATGGCTAAAGTAATAAAAATAGAGCTTTCTTAATATTTTAGTTCCCCAGCAACGGTGCCAAAAACTTGATCGTTGTGAATCAGAGTTTTAAAATTTATAAAAAGAATGATTGAACCTGAAAACTAACTCTGACAACGATTGAGGCAAGTGCACCTATCGAACAGTAGTACAGCTTAGGCAAGACCGGATTATCGAACCCAAAGGAACTAAAAGTACTTATACTAACTTTATTTTTATTATCTAGCCTAAAAATAAAAAGAGATTACTTATCTAATCTAAATTAATTAACTACTAAACTAAAGACTCTGAGACAAAGAAGAATGAATTTGGAAAATAACTTGGGAAAAACTCAGTTGATTTAGATGATACCCTAGGAAGAATCCACCTAGACTTCACTTGTTATCTAACACCTGAACCATACGATTTATTCACTTAGTTTGATCCGTAAGACTCCCTAACGTATATTAAACCCTCTCTCGAGGCGAATAATGTCTAACCCTAGGTTAATTAGTGGAACTCTCGTTCTCTTATAATAACCCCCTAGAATAGTAGTAAATCAATCTATGGATTCCCATATTAGGTTTCACCCTAATCGGCAAAATCTAAATCACCCTATCTCTAGGTGTGCGATCAACTCCGCTTAATTATGTTGGATCTACTCTAGGCGTGGTCTATTCCTCCTCCACCTAAGCACATTAAATTTGGATTAAGCTCACATAATTAAGAACAAACTAAGTATTTATCATATAATTTAGAAAGCAATAACAAGATTCATCATAGGTTTCATCTCCTTTGGGTATCCAGAAGGGTTTAGTTCATAACAATAAAGGAAAACATCTCAAGAGAAAAGATAAAACAAAACATAAGAAATCCCTAAAACCCCTGAAGGAATTGAAGGAGAGATCCTCCGTCTTGAGTATAATTTCGCGCTTGAGATGGATCAACTGGCTATCCCCGAGTGAATCCCCACAAATCGCCTTCTACGGCCTAGCATGACGCCCTAAACGTTGGCTTTGGGCTCCCCCTCTTAGGTCATACTTAGGGTGTATTTATAGGCTTTTGAAACACGTTTCTTTCTCCCTAAGTATCCTTTCCCGAATGAAATTACTCTTCTCCACGGCAGAGGCACGGCCATGGCGCACGCCCGTGTGAATCGTGGCCAGGCCGTGTTCAGATTTCTTTAATGAGACACGGCCATGTGAGTCGAGGTTAGACCGTGTTCTAAATGATTGACTTGGCACGGCCATGTGGGTCCAAGTCGAGGCCGTGTCGATTTCCTCTTTAGCCTGTTTTGGTCCGTTTTGAGCCTGTTTCTCGTTCTTTTTATCCTTGGCTGCTTTCCTGAGTATAAGTGTAACATCCCAGTTTAGGGCCTAGTCAGAATAGTGGTTCGAGACCACAAATTTGAAGGTCATGAATGAGTTTTTGATGCTTATATTATGTATGCATGCTAGTGTGAAAGTTTCATGAAGCAATTTTGTGAAATTGTGGTTGAATTGTCCAAAAGGACTAAATTGCAAAAGTTGCAAATTATGTGTTTCTAGAAGCTATATGTGTGAAATAGCTTTAGATTATTAATTAGAAGTCCTTAAATAGCAATTTATCCAAATTCTAATTTTTTGACAAAAATGGGCATGGATGAGTTAAAATTGAATGTTTATCAAAAAGGGCATTTTGGTCATTTATCAATTAAGTGATTAAAATAGGTGAAAAGATGATAGAAATTCATTCATCTTCTTCCCATAGCTGCCGAAAATTTGAGAATCCATTGTTAGGGTTCTTTCAATTTTTCAAGCTTGCTAGTAAGTGCTCCTAAGCCCCATTTTTGATATTCTTCGTATTTTTGAAGTCCCGGTAGCATGAGTAAACTATTTATAGATATTTGGTGAGCTATCATGGATGTTCAAAAATGTACATATGTATGACATGCATGTATTTTGATGTTTTATGGAAGAATATGAAGGCTTGATGTAGTAGAAACATCTTTTGCTAAGTGGTTTTCCATGAAAATGCATGTAGGGACTTAGTTGTGAAAATCTTAAGTTTGGTCATACATGGGTGATTTAGTGAGATTTGATGAATGCTTTAGTTGAGTAAGTGGTTCGGCTAAGCATGAAAGAGTAGAAAGTTGACTAAAAATCACTTTACGAGCCTTTGGGACTAAAGTGTAAATATGAGAAAGTTTAGGGGCAAAATAGTAATTTTGCTAAAGTATGAGATGTGGGTCAATTTAGTCAATGTACGTATTGAATAAGCTGATTTATTCATTATAGATAAAGAAAGATGAAGCCCGAATCAAACCAAGGCAAAAGCAACGTGGTGGACTAAATTGCACATTTCAATACTTTTGAGTATCGAGGTAAGTCTATGCATAAACAATGCATTCATACTTACAATTTGTAAATGCTAGCTAGGGTGTAGCATGAATGAGAATGAATGAGAATGAATGAGAATGATTGGGAACCTATGTGGTTCAAGTAGAATGAATGTAATATAGATGTGAATGGATGAATAATTGGGTAAATAGACTTGTGCATGTGTTGTGAAAATGCTAGATGGTGGGCTAAGTGCGATACCATCCAAATGCATATTGACAATGAGCTGGCTATGTGCGATGCTATCGTTAGGTATATCATTTAGTGGCTATGTGCGAGATCACGATGATTACCTTTATGGTAGGCTAAGTGCGATATCACCTTATAAATTGATTATGGTGTGCTAAGTGCGAAACCACCGAGATATTGGCTGTGTGGATTAATTGTGTATATTAGCTATGTGTAATAGTTGTGTGGATAAGATGTGTGGATTAGCTATGTGAGTTAGCTATGTGGATGCATTATTGAGCAATAATGACGTGTTGTATATTGTGTAAATGTGATATTCGACGCAGGGGTGCATTTCAATAATTATGAGCATGTGACTCATGATGTGTTGGTAATATGGTAAGGGATAGAAAGAGTAAGCATAGTTGCATATTATATGTTGGTATAATGCTAATTGTGGTTGGGCTTATACTATGATGCTTAATTGCTTATGTGTAAACTTACTAAGCTCAAAGCTTACTCTCTTTCTTTTCCCTTGTCTTATAGATTGAAAGCGTTGAATCGAGATACGAGGATCATCGGAAGATAGCCCACATATCAGCACACTTTGGTACATGAAACTTAATGTTTAGTATATGGCATGTATAGGGGCTAGATAAGTTAGTAAATTTTGTTGTAAATGGCTAAGATGTGTTAGCCTATAGATGGATAACTTATTTTGTATAATGCCATGGTTGTTGGCTATTACATTATATGAAAGAAAGATGTAGTTTTCTATGTGAGAATGCACTTCAATTTGAGTTGATTATGATGGTGTTAGATGAGTATATGTTGTGTATGTTAGAAGGGTGAAAAGAACTTGACACTTAGTCTTGTTCTTGACCATATGGGTAGACACACGGGCATGTGTCTAGACCATGTGTGACACACGGTCAGCCCACGGGCGTGTACTGTGGCCGTGCGTGCTCTGCATGTTAATATTTGAAAATAGAATAGACCACATACTAGTCACACAGGCGTGTGCCTAGAGCATGTGGGATTCGTCAGTGTTGGCCATGGGCCAGCCACACGGGCGTGTGTCTAGACTCTAGGCCGTGCAAGGGAAGTCAGTGTTCACCACGGTTGGGGAGCACGGTCGTGCCATGGTCGTGGGGCATTTGGCAGAATGCTTGGGTTTTTAGGCACGATCTGGGGACATGGGCGTGTGTACTCATGCACGAGCGTGTCTAATCTTGAACGGGCGTGTGAGACCTGTATAAAGGAGAAAAATTTTAAGGATCGTAAAAGTTTCGGATTAGTCTCTAGAGCCCTCGTGTGTATGAGTGAGGCCTTGCAAGTCGAGAATGAGGTTATATCGAGTAATGACGTTGAGCCTAAGTGGCAATTAAGCGGTTTGAGTTCGGTAACGCCTCGGGCCCATTTCCCGGCGTAGAACCCGGGTAAGGGGTGTTACATTTAGTGGTATCAGAGCTATGATTTAGTCGGTTCTAGGACTACCATAGCGGGTGTAAGAGTATAGCTATTCATGCCATAAGTGTACGATGATAGTGTGGTGGTTTCTGATGATTTTAAATCTTGTTTTATAACTAATATGGATTCCGATCCATTGACTGCTGATGAAGCAGCTAGTAATACGCCGGCTCCTGCACAAGGAATCGTGCTGGTGCAAAGTGGACCCAAGGCGAGGGGTCAAGGGGAAGAGGCACGAGAAGCCTTTCTCCATATGATGAGTGATTGGTACTCGGACTACGTTCGAGCGAACCCTAACTCTCAACCTCCTCCACCTCCTCCTATACCTCGGCCAAATCCCGTGGCTCCTCTCGGTATGGATGTAGTGAGGATATCGAAACCCCGGTGGATAAGATTAGGAAACACGGGGTGAGGAGTTTAGAGCTAAGGTAGATGATGACCCGCAGAGAGGACGGAGTTCGGTTGGAGAACTCGATGAGAGGTGTTCGATGAGCTTTCATGTACACCGAGGAGAGTTTGAAGTGTAACAATATCGTTCTTTGAGAGATTGGCGTACCATCGGTGGAAGACGGCGACGTTAGTGGTCCCAAAAAATGGGTGACGTGGGACTTCTTTGGAAGAGTTAGGAAGAAGTATATAAGCGGAGAGGTTTCTTGTGGAAAAAGGAAAGAATTCCTTAAGCTAAAGCAAGGAAGGATGACAATAGCTGAGTACGAGCGTGAGTTTGTTAGGCTTAGCAAATACGCTCAAGAATGTGTGTCGACAGAGACCATCTTGTCCGAGAGGTTCGGAGATGGGCTGAATGAGGATATCAAACTCCTAGTTGGCATTTTGGAGTTAAAAGAATTCGTGATATTAGTTGAGAGGGCAAGTAAGGCCGAAGAGTTGAATTCAGATAAGAGGAGGGCTATGAGTGAAGCCCGAGATGCGAGAAAGAGACCGATGGGCAAGTCGTATCAAGCCCAGTCGAAAAGATCCAAGGAAGTGAATCCTCGGACGTCAGTCTCAGTGGGATATTCGCATCGAGACTTGGACAATGCTCGTCAGGGTTTGAGAGTCCGAGCCCCCTCAATGGAAAGTGTGGGCAATACAAAGAGTAAACCGGAGTGTCCTAGTTGTGGTAGGTATCACACCGAAGAGTGTTGGGAAAACAGTTAGAAATGTTACAAATGTGGTTCCCCTGACCACTTTATACGTAACTGTCCCGAGAGGGATGCTAAGGAAGAGAGGCAAGAAGTGAGACCTAGTGATGTGTCTACGAGGGGTAGACCACCAAGGAACCCAAGAGGTGGGGCTAGCGGTAGAGGTGCGTCTAAGGACTCTGCTGTGAGACCAGAGGGTCGGGCACCTGCGAGGATGTACGCCATTCGCACTCGCGAAGAGGCATCCTCCCCTAATGTGATAACGGGTACTTTTTATCTCTTTGACACTTCTGTTATTGCTTTAATAGATCCAGGGTCCACTCACACTTATATTAGCATGAGATTAGCATCTAGTTTGAGTATGACCGTTGAGTCTATGGACATTGTGATTAAGGTGTCAAACCCATTAGGAAAGCATGTGTTAGTGGACAAAGTGTGTAAAAATTGTCCTTTATTGATTGAGAATCATTATTTTCCGGCAAACCTGATGGTGTTGTCGTTTGATGAGTTCGATTTAATCCTAGGCATGGATTGGTTGACTACCCATAGTGTCTTAGTGAACTGTGGTAGTAAGTTTATTGAACTGAAATGTGAGAGTGGAGATGTAGTTTGAATTGAATCAGGTGGATCGGGCAGTTTACCCGTGATGATTTCTTCCTTAGTGGTCGAGAAATATTTAAGAAAAGGGTGTGAGTCCTATCTTGCATTTGTGTTGAATACTCAAGAGGTTGGAGTAAGTGCAAACAGTGCGGTGGTATGTGAGTACCCAAATGTGTTTAGAAAAGAGTTATCCGGATTACCTCCAAAGAAGGGAGGTCGAGTTTGGAATTGAGTTGGATCCAGGAATGGCACCTATTTCGATTGTTCGCATGTAATGGAACTTTGGTAGAGTTGAAGGAACTGAAAGTTTAGTTGCAAGAACTGACGGATAAGGGTTTTGCAAGACCGAGCTACTCGCCTTGGGGTGCTCCGATATTATTTGTGAAGAAGAAAGATGGGTCTATGAGGTTGTGTATAGACTATAGACAATCGAACAAGGTGACGATTAAGAATAAGTATCCTTTACCAAGGATTGATGATCTTTTCGATCAAGCTGAAGGGAGCTACGATGTTCTCCAAGATAGACTTGAGGTCTCAGTTATTATCATTTCGGTGTGAAAGAGCAAGATGTGTTGAAAACTGCATTTCGGACAAGGTATGGCCATTATGAGTTTTTGGTTATGCCGTTTGGTTTGACGAATGCACCTGCGATTTTTATGGATCTGATGAACCGTATTTTCAGACCATATGTGGACAAGTTTGTGGTTGTCTTTATTGACGACATATTGATCTATTCTCGGGATGAAAATGATCATGAAGAGCACTTGAGAATTATCTTGTAAACTTTGAGAGATAAGCAGTTGTATGCTAAGTTTAGCAAGAGTGACTTTTGGCTCCGAGAGGTCGAATTCCTAGGACACATGGTGTTAGGTGATGGTGTCAGAGTTGACCCGAGTAAGATATCGGCTGTTATGGATTGGAAACCACCGAGGAACATGTCGAGAATCAGAAGTTTCTTGGGATTAGCGGGATATTACAGACATTTCGTAAAGGGGTTCTCTGTGATTGCTACCCGATGACGAAGCTATTGCCTAAAGATGTCAAGTTTGAATGGACTGAGACATGTCAACAGAGCTTCGAGAGACTAAAAACAATGTTGACTGAGGCACCAGTTTTGGTTCAACCAAAATCGGGGAAGGAGTTCATGGTATATAGTGATGCGTCGTTTAATGGTCTCGATTGCGTGTTGATGCAAGAGGGTAAGGTAGTCGCTTACGCCTCGAGGCAGTTAAAACCGCACGAGAAGAATTATCCGACTCACGATTTGGAGTTGGCTGCGATTGTGTTTGCGTTAAAGATTTGGCGACATTATTGGTATGGAGAAAAGTGCCGAATCTTTATGGATCACAAGAGTTTAAAGTATTTGTTGGATCAGAAGGATCTGAATCTGAGACAGAGACGGTGGCTTGAATTGTTGAAAGACTATGAGTTAGTCATTGATTACTACCTGGGAAAAGCGAATGTGGTTGCGGATGCCTTGGGTAAGAAATCCCTGTACGCTCTGAGAGTTATGAGAGCGAGTTTAGCATTGTCTGATGATGGTGCTATTTTGGCAGAGATGAGAGCTAAGCCACTATTTGTTCAACAAATATGTGAAGCTCAGAGAAATGACAGCAAAATGCAAGCTAAGATAGCTAAGTGCGGATCAGAAAGTGATTCTGATTTTCGAATGGATTTGAATGGTTGCCTGATGTATCGTGACAGAATTTGTGTTCCTAAAAATGAGGAGTTGATTCGAAAGGTTTTGTATGAGGCCCACAGTGGATGCTTGTCAATACATCCGGGCAGTACGAAAATGTACAATGATTTGAGAAAGTTCTATTGATGGCTGGATATGAAAAGAGATATTTCAGAGTTTGTGACTAAGTGTCTGATTTGCCAATAAGTGAAAGCTGAGCATCAAGTGCCTTGAATTGCTTGACGGTGATGGTTCCCGAATGGAAGTGGGATCGGGTTACCATGGATTTTGTGACGGGGTTGCCGATAACTCCGAGAAAGAGAGATGCTGTGTGGGTTGTTGTGGATAGATTAACGAAGTCGGCTCACTTTATTCCATTACGTGTTGATTATTCACTGGATAAGTTAGCTGAGTTGTACGTGGCAGAGATAGTGAGATTGCATGGTGTACTGTGTCTATTATATCGGATAGAGATCCGAGGTTTACTTCGAGATTTTGGAAGAAGTTGCAAGAGGCCATGGGTACAAGATTGAATTTCAGTACTGCGTTCAATCCGCAATCCGATGGTCAGTCTGAAAGAGTGATTCAAGTTCTTGAAGATATGCTTCAATGCTGTGTGCTAGAATTCGAAGGTAGTTGGGAGAGATATCTACCTTTGGTCGAATTTGCCTATAACAATAATTATCAGTCGAGTATACAGATGGCACCGTATGAGGCTTTGTATGGCCGTAAGTGTCAGACTTCTTTGTATTGGACCGAGCTTAGCGAGAAATGGATCCATGGGGTCGATCTAGTAAAAGAGACCGAAGAGAAAGTGAAAGTAATCCGTACTAGTCTAAAAGCTGCTTCGGACCGACAGAAGTCGTATGCGGATTTGAAAAGAAGAGAAATAGAGTTTGAGGTAGGCGACAAAGTATTTTTGAAAGTATCATCGTGGAAGAAGATTATGAGATTTGGACAAAAAGGAAATTGAGTCCAAGGTTCATAGGGCCGTATGAGATTCTGATGCAATTGGGCCTGTAGCTTACCGGTTGGCTTTGCCGGTAGAGTTAGAAAAGATTCATAACGTGTTCCATGTGTCGATGTTGCGACAGTATCGCTCCGATCCTTCACATGTGATTCCTTCAACGGAAATTGAGATAAGACCGGATATGTCTTATGAAGAGGAGCTGATTAAGATCTTGGCTCGAGAAGTGAAACAGTTGAGAAATAAGAGCATAGCACTAGTGAAAGTGTTATGGCAGAAACATGGTGTGGAAGAGGCTACGTGGGAAATGGAAGAAGCTACGAGAGAGCAACATCCAAACCTCTTTACTGGTAAGATTTTCGGGGACGAAAATCTCTAAAGGGGGAGAGAAGTAACATCCCGGTTTAGGGCCTAGTCAGAATAGTGGTTTGAGACCACAAATTCGAGGGTCATGAATGAGTTTTTGAGGCTTATATTATGTATGCATGCTAGTGTGAAAGTTTCATGAAGCAATTTTGTGAAATTATGGTTGAATTGTCCAAAAGGACTAAATTGCAAAAGTTGCAAATTGTGTGTTTCTAGAAGCTATATGTGTGAAATAGCTTTAGATTATTAATTAGAGGTCCTTAAATAGCAATTTATCCAAATTCTAATTTTTGGACAAAAATGGGCATGGATGAGTTAAAATTGAAAGTTTATCAAAAAGGGCATTTTAGTCATTTATCAATTAAGTGATTAAAATAGGTGAAAATATGATAGAAGTTGATTCATCTTCTTCCATAGCTTTCAAAAATTTGAAAAGCCATTGTTAGGGTTCTTTCAATTTTTCAAGCTTGCTAATAAGTGCTCCTAAGCCCGGATTTTGATATTCTTCGTATTTTTGAAGTCTCGGTAGCATGAGTAAGCTATTTATAGCTATTTGGT
Organism: Gossypium sturtianum; assembly: GCA_025698515.1. Lineage (NCBI taxonomy): Eukaryota > Viridiplantae > Streptophyta > Magnoliopsida > Malvales > Malvaceae > Gossypium > Gossypium sturtianum. The sequence continues at coordinate 114,010,615 of CM046955.1, forward strand.
GAGCTATCATGGATGTTCAAAAATGTACATATGTATGACATGCATGTATTTTGATGTTTTATGGAAGAATATGAAGGCTTGATGTAGTAGAAACATCTTTTGCTAAGTGGTTTTCCATGAAAATGCATGTAGGGACTTAGTTGTGAAAATCTTAAGTTTGGTCATACATGGGTGATTTAGTGAGATTTGATGAATGCTTTAGTTGAGTAAGTGGTTCGGCTAAGCATGAAAGAGTAGAAAGTTGACTAAAAATCACTTTACGAGCCTTTGGGACAAAAGTGTAAATATGAGAAAGTTTAAGGGAAAAATAGTAATTTTGCTAAAGTATAAGATGTGGGTCAATTTAGTCAATGTGTGTATTGAATAAGCTGATTTATTCGTTATAGATCAAGAAAGACAAAGCCCGGATCGAAACCGAGGCAAAAGCAAGGTGGTGGACTAAATTGCACATTTCAATACTTTTGAGTATCGAGGTAAGTCTATGCATAAACAATGCATTCATACTTACAATTTGTAAATGCTAGCTAGGGTGTAGCATGAATGAGAATGAATGAGAATGAATGAGAATGATTGGGAACCTATGTGGTTCAAGTAGAATGAATGTAATATAGATGTGAATGGATGAATAATTGGGTAAATAGACTTGTGCATGTGTTGTGAAAATGCTAGATGGTCGGCTAAGTGCGATACCATCCAAATGCATATTGACGATGAGCTGGCTATGTGTGATGCTATCGTTAGGTATATCATTTAGTGGCTATGTGCGAGATCACGATGATTACCTTTGTGGTAGGATAAGTGCGATATCACCTTATAAACTGATTGTGGTGTGCTAAGTGCGAAACCACCGAGATATTGGTTGTGTGGATTAATTGTGTATATTAGCTGTGTGTAATAGTTGTGTGGATAAGATGTGTGGATTAGCTATGTGAGTTAGCTATGTGGATGCATTATTGAGCAATAATGACGTGTTGTATATTGTGTAAATGTGATATTCGACGCAGGGGTGCATTTCAATAATTATGAGCATGTGACTCATGATGTGTTGGTAATATGGTAAGGGATAGAAAGAGTAAGCATAGTTGCATATTATATGTTGGTATAATGCTAATTGTGGTTGGGCTTATACTATGATGCTTAATTGCTTATGTGTAAACTTACTAAGCTCAAAGCTTACTCTCTTTCTTTTCCCTTGTCTTATAGATTGAAAGCGTTGAATCGAGATACGAGGATCATCGGAAGATAGCCCACATATCAGCACACTTTGGTACATGAAACTTAATGTTTAGTATATGGCATGTATAGGGGCTAGATAAGTTAGTAAATTTTGTTGTAAATGGCTAAGATGTGTTGGCCTATAGATGGATAGCTTATTTTGTATAATGCCATGGTTGTTGGCTATTACATTATATGAAAGAAAGATATAGTTTTCTATGTGAGAATGCACTTCAATTTGAGTTGATTATGATGGTGTTAGATGAGTATATGTTGTGTATGTTAGAAGGGTGAAAAGAACTTGACACTTAGCCTTGTTCTTGACCATATGGGTAGACACACGGGCGTGTGTCTAGACCATGTGTGACACACGGTCAGCCCACGGGCGTGTGCTGTGGCCGTGCGTCCTCTGCATGTTAATATTTGAAAATAGAATAGACCACGGACTAGTCACACGGGTGTGTCCCTAGAGCGTGTGGGATTCATCAGTGTTGGCCGTGCGAGGGAAGTCAGTGTTCACCACAGTTGGGGAGCACGGGCGTGCCATAGCCGTGGGGCATTTGGTAGAATGCTTGGGTTTTTAGGCACGGTCTGGGGACATGGGCGTGTGTACTCATGCACGGGCGTGTCTAATCTTGCACGGGCGTGTGAGACCTGTATAAAAGAGAAAAAATTTAAGGATCGTATAAGTTCCGGATTAGTCTCGAGAGCCCTCGTGTGTATGAGTGAGGCCTCGCAAGTTGAGAGTAAGGTTATATCAAGTAATGACATTGAGCCTAAGTGGCGATTAAGCAGTTTGAGTTCGGTAACGCCTCGGGCCTGGTTCCCAGCGTAGAACCTGGGTAAGGGGTGTTACAGTAAGACATGAAAAGAAAGGATTAAGAGCACTTTTTTACATAAATCAAGGGATAATTCATCCAAAAGCATACTAAATGTGGGATTAAAATATATTACTATTTCGGTTTATCACATTCCCCTTCAGGTATTGAAGGGTTTAGTTCATAATAATAAAGAAAAACATCTCAGAAGAAAAGATAAAACAAAACATAAGAAATCCTTAAAACTCTCTGAAGGAATTGAAGGAGAGATCCTCCGTCTTGAGTAGAATTCCGGCTTCTAGAGATGGATCAACTGGCTATCCCTTGAGAGTTTCCCACAAATCTGACCTTTTCGGCTCGGCTCCTTGGCCTAGCTAACCGCCCTCTTTTAGGTTATACCTAGGGTCTTTATATAGGGTTTTGAAATAGGTTTCTTTGCCCCTAAGTATCCTTTTCCGAGTGAAATTACTCTCCTCCATGGCAGGGGCACGGCCATGGCGCATGCCCGTGTGAATGAAGTGGCGGGCCGTCTTTGGACTCAGATTAATGAGGCACGGCCGTGTAGATCGACTTCAGGCCGTGTTCTAGTATATTTGAGGAGGCACGGTCGTGTGGGATTTAGTCCAGGCCGTGTCGATTTCTTCTTTGGCCCATTCTAGTCCGTTTTGAGCCAGTTTCTCGTTCTTTTTATTCTTAGGTGCTTTCCTGAGTATAAGACATGAAAAGAAAGGATTAAGAGCACCTTTTTACATAAATCAAGGGATAACTCATCCAAAAGTATGCTAAATGTGGGATTAAAATATGTTACTATTTCGGTTTATCAGGTAGTATCGCACTTAGCCTACCATAAAGGTAATCATAGTGGTTTTGCACATAGCCCACTAGACAATATACCCAACGGTAGCATCGCACATAGCCAGCTCATCGTCATTATGCATTAAGATGGTATCGTACTTAGCCCATCTTTTAGCATTATCACTACACATTCACATATCTATTTACTCAATCATTCATCCATTCACAAAATCTATCACATTCATTCCACTTGAACCACATAGGTTCTCAATCATTCTCAACCATGCTATACACTAGCTAGCATTAACAAATTGTAAGTATGAATGCATTGTTTATACATAGACTTACCTCGATACTCAAAAGTATAGAAACGTGTAATTTAGTCCACCACTTTGCTCTTGCCTCAGTTTCGATCCGGGCTTTGTCTTTCTTGATCTATAATGATAATTCAACTCATCAATATACACATTGACTAAATTGACCCACATCTCATAATTTGGCAAAATTACCCTTTTGCCCCTAAACTTTCTCCTATTTACGCTATTGCCCCAAGGCTCGTAAAGTGATTTTTATTCAACTTTCTAGCCTTTCATGCTTAGCCGAATCACTTACTCAACTAAAGCAATAATCAATTCTCACTACATCACACATGTATGACCAAACTCAAGATTTTTACAAACTAGTCCCTACACGCATTTTCTATAGAAACTCATTTAGCAAAAGATGTTTCTACTACATCAAGCTTTCATAATGTTCTATAAAACATTAAAATACATGCATGTCATACATGGCCACATTTTTGAACATCCATCATAGCTCATCAAATAGCTAAAAATAGCTTACTCATGCTACAAGGACTTCAAAAATACAAAGAATATCAAAAACGGGGCTTAGATGCACTTACTAGCAAGCTTGAAAATTTTGAAGAACCCTAACAATGGCTCTCTCAATTTTAGCAGACCTTGGAGAAGAAGATGAATGAATTTTGTCATCTTTTCTCCTATTTTAATCTCTTAATTGTTAAATGACCAAAATGTCATTTTTGATAACCTTTCTATTTTAACTCATCCATGCCCAATTTTGTCCAAAAATTAGAAATTGGAAAAATTTCTATTTAAGGACCTCTAATTAATATTCTAAAGCTATTTCACACAAATAGCTTCTAGAATCTCACATTTTGCAACTTTTGCAATTTAGTCCTTTTGGACAATTCAACTGCAATTTCACAAAATTGCTTCATGAATCTTTCACACTAGCATGCATACATAGCATAAACCTCAAAAACTCATTCATAAACCTCAAATTTTTGGTCTCGCACCACTATTCCGACTAGGCCCTAAATCGGGATGTTACAAAGTTACTAGAAAAAGATGTGCCTTTCAATTTTAATCAGGAATGTTTAGATGCATTTAATACCCTCAAAAATAAATTAATAAATGATCCAATTATTATTGCACCTTATTGAAATTTACCCATTAAACTAATGTGTGATGCGAGTGATTTTGCAGTAGGTGCAGTTTTGGGACAGCGAAGAGACAAGCATTTTCATCCGATTTATTACGCTAGCAAGACATTGGCGGCCGCACAAGAAAATTACACCACCATAGAAAAAGAGTTTCTAGCTGTCGTTTTTGCATTTGATAAATTTAGAAAGTATTTGATATTATCTAAAGTTGTCGTTTACGCTAACCATTCAGCTCTTCATTATCTTTTAACTAAATCTGATGCAAAACCTCGACTCATAAGATGGATTTTACTCTTACAGGAATTTGATTTGGAAATTCAGGATAAGAAAGGAGCTGAAAATCTTGCAGTAGACCATCTTTCTAGACTTGAAAATCCACATATCAAATAACTCGATGAGAGTGAGATAAATGACTCGTTCCGTGAAGAACAACTCTTGTCTATATCCGACTCCGAGGTACCTTTTTTTGCAGATATTGCGAATTACTTAGCTACTAACATCCTACCAAAAGGGTTGACACATCATCAAAAGAAGCGATTCTTTGCTGACGTGAAAAACTATTTTTGGGAGGACCCTTTTCTTTTTCGTATATGTGCAGATCAAGTAATTCGGAGATGTGTTACAAAGGCAGAAGCAAGCAAGATCCTAGAACATTGCCATTCAGGACCAATAGGAGGACATTACAGTAGGACTAAGACAGCACATAAAACGCTCGAATTAGGTTTTTATTGGCCCACTCTGTTCAAGGACGCTAATAGGTATGTTACTTCATGTGATAAATGTCAGAGAACAGGTAATATCTCTAAACGCGACGAAATGCCTCAAACGTATATGCTATCATGTGAAATATTTGATGTATGGGGTATTGATTTTATGGGTCCATTCCCTAGCTCATTTGGAAATAAATACATCTTAGTAGCGGTTGATTATATGTCAAAATGGGTGGAAGCTCAAGCTTTACCTACTAATGATGCTAGAGTGGTAGTGAGATTTCTTAAGAAACTCTTCTCTCGATTTGGAACACCTAGAGCCATTATTAGTGATAGGGGTACTCATTTTTGTAATACTCAATTTGATAAAATCTTAAAGAAATATGGAGTGCACCACAGAACATCTACCCCTTATCACCCTCAAACCAGTGGACAAGTTGAAGTAGCCAATCGCGAGCTCAAGTGTATTCTAGAGAAAACTGTAGAATCAAATAGGAAAGATTGGGCATTAAAAGTATACGATGCTTTAATGGCCTACAGAACCGCTTTTAAAACTCCCATAGGAACATCTCCATACAAACTTGTTTACGGGAAGAGTTGTCATCTACCATTCGAATTAGAGCACAAAGCATTTTGGGCTATAAAATTCTTAAACCATGATCTTAAACTTGCAGATGAGAAAAGATTGATGCAGTTGAACGAGCTAGATGAGTGGCGAGTGAATGCCTACGAGAACTCACGTTTACACAAAGAAGCAACAAAGCAACACCATTATGCTCGTTTGAAGCAACCTAAGCAGTTCGAAGTTGGAGATCTTTTTCTACTATACAATTCGAAGCTCAAATTGTTCCCTGGAAAGCTAAAATCAAGATGGTCAGGTCCATTCGTAATCAAAACCATTTTTCCTTATGGCACAATCAAGGTAACTCATCCGACTCATGGCACATTCAAGGTGAACGGTCAATGACTTAAACTATATAACGGTGAGGATTTTAGAGATATTATAGAGGAGCTTCAGCTTCATGAACCTCCATAAAGAGCGGATACAAGGTAAGTCTAGCTTAGGACTCTAAACAAGCGCTTCTCGGGAGGCGACCCGAACACTAACCCCATTAATATTCATATTTTCAATTTTTAGAACCTAACTAAAAACTAACCAGACTAATGAGCGCAAATTTCTCTACCACACGGCCTTGCACACGGGCGTGGCCGTGGCTGTGTAGCGACCATGAGAAGGTACATCGGTGTGGCAGAGACCGTGCGGGCCAAGGACAATTTTTTCCCAAAACACGGGCTGCGATAAAATGCCACGGCCGTGCGACGCGGCCGTGGTCAAACCTGCCTTAAAAATACGGGCAGCGATAAACCCACACAGACGTGCCTTAAAACCGTGGGCAATACTAAGTAAGAGACACGGGCGTGAGACACGCCCGTGCCCAGAAGCCGTTGTTGAAACTGAATGAGTCACACAGGCGTGCGACATGCCCGTGCCTATGGACCGTGGTCGACACTGACTAATTAACACGGGCGTGTGAACCCCCTACACGGGCGTGGGAGAAGCAAAAGAAGCATCACAAAGCCGTGCGATTCAGCCGTGTGACCCAACACGCCTAGGGAACACGGGTGTGGGCCACGACTCAGATGCGCCCTAAATTAAAATTTCGAAACACACGGGCTAAATAAAGGGCACACGGGCGTGGCCTTCGACCGTGTGCCCCAATTTCTATTTAAACCACCCCACTGTTCATCTTCTCCCCAAATCCCCCTCTTAAAAACCCTAACCGCTCTCTACCCTCTCCACTCTTTTCCCCTATTTCGGCCACCACCGTCAACTCCCCCTCTTCCTTTCGCTTCCCTTTTCTCCTCTTTCTCCTTTCCTTTTCCTCTTTCCCCTATCTTCTCTACGCGTACAGCACGCAGTCCACGCCCGTGCGCCACCGCCACGTCTGTGTCACCGCTTTAGCACCCCCATCGGTTCACCTTTCTCCACCATTGTTGCTTATTTCATTGATTCTTAATTATTTATTTGATCTTATTTTTTTGTTCTTATTATCATTTTTATTCTTATTACAACTTAAATTTCTATTTCAAATTCATTAGTTCTTTTGATGTTTTATTTAGTTTGATTTTAGTCTGATAGTTTATTATTACTTAATTTTAGTATATTCCTTTTCCATATCTAATTTCATCATCTGATTTTAGCACTACATGACAAATCTAATTCACTATTAGGATTCTACTATTATTTAGGACTACTAGGATAAGTATATTTGTGGCTGAAAATGATATTTGATTAATTGAAAATCTTTTCCTTTTTCAGGTACGTAATGACTCCCCCACGTGGGAAAAAGACTGCTGTCCCCGCTTCGAAAAAGCGGAAGGGACCCAGTGCGACTTCCTTGATCGCTTCTTCCGAAGTGCGCCATCCTTTCCTACAGTTTCCTCCGGGACCCCAGGAGGAACTCTTTCAGATACTTTGCGCGCGACCCCTTGGTGTGGGGGAGGTGCATTGATTGGGCCGCCTTGGAGCAGGTCCAACTAGTCGACGCCGTTCGGGCCCTCTTGACTACCGACCCATGGGGGCACTTCTTCGAGATTGTCGAGCCGACATATTTAGAGCTCACTCTGGAGCTCTGTTCCACATTCCACCTTCAGACGATGATGACCAACTTTGACGACCTACGCACAGTCCAATTCTGTCTTGGGGGCCTCGTACGAGAGATGAGTATCCCAGAGTTTGGGGTCGCCTTGGGACTTTACACCAAGGAGTTCATGGAGGACGACGATTTCGAGGACCTCCATCGCCACATCCACTACTCCCCTTCTGCCTGTTGGAGAGACTTAGTCCCCGCCTCGGCCACCTATGACCCCAGTCGCTCCAAAGTGTCAGCTCTCGCCCCATCATTGAGGTACTTACACGCTATCCTAGCTCAAACTTTGATGGGTAGGCGAGAGAGCACCGGCGTCGTCAAAACTAACGATGCCTACTTTTTGTGGTGCATGGCGCACAGGCTTGTCTTTGACTTAGCATACTTCATCGCCCTTGCCATTCGGCATCAGATGGAGTGACATATGAGAGGAGTCATCTCCATGGGCTCATACATCAAGCGCTTGGCTCGATATTTTGGGCTCCTCAACACCGTGCTCAGTCTTCCTCGCTAACCCTTATTAGGCAGATGTCTCTGCAGGGCATCCAGACGATGCTTCACATGAGGATGATTGAGTGTCAACGTGGGTTTGATCCTCCCCAGTACCGACTATCGCAACCCACTGAGCAGGACGACCCAGAGGACATTACTGATGATGTCTATCCACATCATGAGGCGCCACCTTCTGAGCCACCACCACCACACCGACCAGTTCATGCGGCTGCTTCACTGACTGACATCTCTGAGTGCCTCACTCGATTCGAGCAGTACTGTACTCAGCAATTTAACGACAACGCTCGATGATTGGACGGCATTGGGGCGACCCTTCAACAGATTTGTCAGCATTTTCACATCTCGCCGCCACCCCCACCTCGCGATCCATCTGCTGATGAGGACCTTTGAGTCCATTTATTTTTTTTGTTTTCTTTTATTTTAATTTTTAAACTATTTCTCTTTATCGTTCTTGTCTTTAATTTATATTAGTATATTTTGATTTTTTTTATCTCTGGCTGTTTATTATCGAGTAAACATAACGAAGTCTATTAATAAAACCCCCTAAAACTTTACTGATGATTCTGCAGTTTCAAAAGGTTCAAGGTGTTATTAAGGAACGAACAAACTACCAGAGTATTCTCCCCCACCTTCACCTCTGCCTAGTTCATCATGCTTATCATTGGATCTATTTCTACAATTTTCACTCCCTAAGGATTTCATCCATAATTCAGGAAGTTTCACTTCTCTCCCTATCTTATGATTTTCTTACTATTTTGCTAATATTTATCTTTGTACATTGAGGACAATGTACATCTTATGTGTGGGGAGGTCATTTAATTGATTATCAGAAAAACCCCTAAATTATATCTTGTTCTTAAGCAAATTTTCACATATTACTATTAGAATAAAATTTTTATTAACTTATGATTTTTATTGATATGTTTTTTATTAAGTCATACTGATAAACCATAATTTACACATATTTTAACTCCATGCTTAGTTTAATTTTGGATGAATATTCATTAGATTTGATGAATTCGATGCTCCTAATCTCTTGATTTCATGTTTTATACTTAGGAGAGCATCAGAGGATGAAAAGAACGAGAAACGGGCCGAAAACGGAGAAAATGGGAAAAAGTAAGAAATTAACACGGCCTAGAGTTTGCCACACGGTCGTGCCACCTTAGCAGGCCCGAACACGGCGTGGGCTCGACTCACACGGGCGTGCCCCTACCTTGACCTGTTTTAATTCCATTCGGATTAGGGTACTTGTGGGCCAAGAAAGGCATATCGAAAGCCTATATAAACGCCCTGGAGAGTGACCTAAAAGGGGGCGAAGCCAGAGAGGGCTGAACACAGGAAATCACTCGAAGACAGCCAGTTGAGTCATCCAGAAGCCGAAATCACACTTAAGACGAAAGATCTTCTCTTCAATTTCCTTCAGGGGGTTTTAGGGTTTTTCTTATGTTTTGTTATTTACTTTCTTTTGAGATGTATTCTTTATTAAACATGAACTAAACCCCTCAAATACCTGAGGGGGATGAAACCTAAGACGGATCTTGTTATTGTTTTCTGAACTATATGATAAATACTTGATTTGTTCTTAATTATGTGTTCTTAATTCCCTTTTTAATATTTCAGGATATTGATTCAAGTATTGATGTGCTTAGGCAGTGGAGCAAAAGTCCCTGTTTAAGAGTAGATCTAGCATAGTTAAGTGGAGTTGATCGTAGCCCTAGAGATAGGATGACGAAAATCTGTCGGATTAGGGTCAAACCTAATATGGGAGTCCATAGATGGAGTTAATGCAACACTAGGGGTTTTAATTAGAAAGAGATTTTAATTAATCAACCTAGGGTTAGATGTTATTAGTCTCGAAAGGGATAATAATATAAATTAGGGAATCCTACGGATCAAGTCAAGTGAATAAATCATTTGGTTCAGAGTTAAGTAATAAGTGAAGTCTAGGTGGATTCTTCCTCGGGTATTGTCTTAATCAACTGGTTTTCCCAAAAGTATTTTCCCAATTCATTCTCTGTGTCTTAGCATCCTTAATTTATTAATTAGTTAATTAAACATCGATTCCCTTAATACTTAGGCTAGATAATAAAAAGATAGTAACTACTAGTACTCTTGGTCCTTGAGGATACGATATTTCCGGTCTTCCCATAGCTATACTACCGAACGATAGGTGCGCTTGCCTTATTCGTTGTCATAGTTAATTTGGGCACGATCAAGTTTTTGGCATCGTTGCCGGGGACTAAGATATCAGGAAAACTAAATTTTTATTACTCTGGCCATTTTATTTATTTGCAATTTAAATTTATTTTATTTTTAACTTTTCTAATTTTTCTTTTATTTGCTTCTGGCAGGTAATTCTAGTTTAAGACTAGGAGGAACCTGTCAGGACCCTTGATTTTTTACAGTGATATAGAAGGTACCATTCGTAGAAATCATAGGGAAATAAGGCGAAGCCTACAGTACATAGAAGAAGAGCAAGAGGACGATACCAACACTACTGAAAAGATGGCTGATAATAATCCGCTACCTCCTGTGGTTGCCGTAAACCCGGTGAATCAAAATCCTGTTCCTCGAACTATGTATGATTATGCTAAACCTAGTTTAACAGGAACCAAATCAAGTATTGTTAGACCTACTATTGCTGCAAATAATTTTGAACTGAATCCTAACACTATACAAATGATCTAGCAATTTGTCCAGTCTGATGGTTTGCAGGATGAGGATCCAAACAATCACTTGGCAAATTTTCTTGAGTTTTGCAACACTTTCAAAATAAATGGCGTTTCTGATGATGCCATTCATCTTCGGTTGTTTCCCTTTTCATTAAGGAACAAAGCTAAATTGAACTCGTTACGACGAGGATCAATCACTACATGGGAGCAAATGACCGAAAATTTTTGTTAAAATATTTTTCGCCAGCTAAAATGGCCAAGTTGAGGAATGATATCTCTTCTTTTGTGTAGATGGATTTAGAAACGCTTTATGACGCATGGGAGAGATACAAGGATTTGTTGAGAAGGTGCCCACACCATGGGTTACCTCTATGGTTACAAGTTCAAATCTTTTACAACAGTTTGAACACCTCAACTAGGCAACTGATAGATGCCGCTGCCGGTGGAACCCTGAATAACAAAACTCCTAAAGCGGCTTACGAATTCATTGAAGAGCTGTCAATGAATAACTATCAGTGGTAAGTGATGAGGACGAAGCCAACAAAAGCCACCGGAGTTTTCAACCTCGACGTATTGATAATGCTATCAAACCAGGTAGAGCTTTTAAGTAAAAAAATTGATGGTTTATGTGGTTCTTCGCAGATACATCTAGTGATGCAGTGCGATACAAATGGAGGAGGGACGAACAATACAAAAAACCCACCCTACAACCCTGGCACAGAAAGCGAACATATGAACTATATGGGTAATACTTCTAGACTTCAAAATAACCCTTTTAGTAATACTTACAATCCAGGTTGGAGGAACCACCCAAACTTTTTGTGGGGTGGCCAAGGAAATAAAAGACAACAACCCCCTCCAGGCTTTCAACAGCAACCCTACCAACATGAGAAGAAGCCAAACCTTGAGGAGATGCTAACGAAATTCATTGCAGTGTCATAAACCCATTTCCAAAACACCGAAACAACACTTAAAAATCAGCAAGCGTCAATTCAAGGGCTCGAGAACCAAATAGGTCAGCTTGATAAGCTGATCTCAGAACGACCACAAGGAAACTTGCCAAGCAACACTGAAACTAACCCAAAGGAGAAAATTCACGCCATTACTATTCACGATAGTGAAGCGTTAGATGAACCAGAACTGAATGTGGTAGAGGAAGGTAAGGTTGAGGTAAGCCATGATAAACCAAAACCGATAATTGCAGAGTACCAACCTCGTGTGTCATACCCCAATGCGATCAAGAAAGACAACACAGATGAACAATTCGGTAAGTTTCTTAAACTTCTAAAGAAATTACATATTAACTTACCATTTCTTGAAGCTCTTTCGCAGATTCTAGATTCAAGGAAATTTTTAAAGGAGCTTCTCGCAAACAAACGGAAGTTAGACGATGCGTCGCACGTGGAGTTAAACGCAGTTTGCTCAGCCCTTTTACAAAATAAACTACCCAACAATTTAAAAGATCTAGGGAGTTTTACTATTCCTTGTTTAATTGGTAGTTTAGATGCTAACAATGCCTTGGCTGATTTTGGGGCAAGTATTAACGTCATGCCTTATAAAATGTTTAAGCAACTAGGTCTTGGGAAACCTAAACAAACTAAGATGAGCATTCAACTAGAAGATAAAACTGTTAGATTTCCTAGGGGAATTGTTGAGGATGTGCTTGTAAAAGTCGATAAATTTATATTCCCAGTTGACTTCGTTGTCCTAGACATGGATGAGGACAGTAACGCACCTTTAATTTTAAGGCGACCCTTTTTAGCAACTGCTAAAACTAGAATTAATGTTGCTACAGGTGAGCTCACACTTCGTGTAGGTGATGAAACGCTCACTTTTCAAGCTCGTGACTCCGTTAGGATATCTAGTGATCAAGATGATATTACGAGTTCTGTTAATGTTAATGACCTTGTGGCTCAACATTCTTTGCAGGAAACACCTCGAAAAAACGTGATAGAACCACAGTCTAGTTTATATGACACAAACAGCACAAATCATGAAGAAAGAAGACTAAAAATCGATGATCTAGATGAATGGAGGACACACGACAAGTGGAAATAAAAAATACACGATGAACCAAAGCGGCTCCATGACGAGCTTAAAGGAGGAAAAAATCACTTCAAGGTTGGGGACCAGGTACTGTTAGATTCAACCGATCCTCGGATTATCACCTCAGAGCTTAAAGCAAATGGAGAAATTCCTTTTACGGTACTTAAGGTCTTTCCATACGGAACGATCGAGGTAACTCATTCTAATTTCGGCACTTTTAAGGTATATATTACCCGACTCAAACCATATGTTGATAGAATTGATAGTAAGAAAAAGAAGTTTCGACTCCGTAAACCACCATGACCATACGAATAAGAGGTAAGTCGAGCTTAGACTCTAAATAAGCGCTTCTCGGGAGGCAACCCGAGCACTAACCCTACTAACGTTCATATTTTTGATTTTTAGCATCTAACTAAAAACTAACCAAATTTTTAGGAGCAGGTTTCCCTACCCACACGGCCTTGCACACGGGCTTGGCCGTGGCCGTGTGGAAACAGGACAAAATTGATCCCAAAACACGATGGGATAAAATGCCACGGCCGTGCGATTCGGCCGTGGTCGAAACTGAGAAATCTACACGGGCGTGCGACACGCCCGTGGGACCTTTGAGTCCATTTATTTTTTCTTATTTTCATTTTTAATGTCTTTTCTTTTATATTTCTCGTCTTTGATTTATATTATTATATTTTGATTTCTTTAATTTAGGTTCAAGGGGCTGTCAACGAACGACCACACCACCACCGGAGTATCCTCCCCATCTTTACCTCTCTCCAACTTTACCGTTTCTTTTCATTGACTCCATCCAAAATCCAGGAAGTTTCACTTCTCTCCCTATCTTATGATTTTATTACTATAATGCTATTATCTATCTTTGTACATTGAGGACAATATACATCTTAAGTGTGGGGTTAACTCTGATGATTATTTGAAAATCCCTGAATTATGTCTTATTTTTAAGTAATTTTCTCATATTACTGTTAGACTGAAACTTCTATTAATTTATGATTATCATTGATATGTTTTGGATTAAGTCATAGTTAATTATGCATTGATGATTTAAACTTTAAGATATTAGAGAATCAAGCATGATAAGTCTATTTTTCAAAATTAAAAATTTTCTAGGTTGTTTCCCTAAATTTAAATATTACTTTAAAGTTTGAAATTTGCAAGGTTGACATCAAAAACCATATTTTTTGTGAGATTTTGAGCCTTTTAGAGCATATTCTTTTCTTGCTCACTTTATTAATTATGAGTGTGTCAACATTGATTTGTTATTCTAGAACTTGCTTCGATCATACATGTCGAGACCACACTTTTGATTTGATATACAGAGATGATAAAGGCACCTAGGATCTAACCCACTTACTCCATAAAAAGCCTACCTTCATAATTAACCCCTAGTGAACCCCTTTGAGACTAATAAACCGTTTATTGACTCACCTATTAATATTAACCCAAGACCCATTCTTTTTTATTCATTGAGAATTTTTCCTTCTTGTTTTAACCCTTTTTGTCGAGATTTGATCTGAGTAGTTGCCTAACTATGTTCCCTATTTCAGTTGTTAAAAGTTCTTTATTATTATTTGGATGTACTTATTCTTAAAAAAAAAATTGAAATATATGTTACTATTAGTTCCATGTTATCTAAGCTTAAGTGGAGAATCTCTTATTTTGAAAAGAAGCTCAATATTATTGATAAGTTTCAATTGAAGTAATTATTCAAGTTTTAGTTCATTTTTCTAGTTAGATAATTTGTCAATTCAATCTCGATTTTTAACCCTCTAATTCAGCCTTTATCCACACCTTAAACCCAAACCCCGTTACAACCCTTTTTAAAAACCTTTTGATTTGTGTATCATCTCATTTTATAGTGGTGGAGATTTGATTTTCATGCAAGCCTATGGGATTAACTTTTCATGTTTGACTTCTGATTGCTTAATTTGAACCTTAAACAATTTGAGTGATTTGAGTGAATCCTTAGTGCTTAATTAGTTTCAGTTTAAAAGAAGTCACTCCAATTTTCAGGCTAGATAATAAAAAGATAGTAATTACTAGTACTCTTAGTCATTGTGGATACGATATTTCCGGTCTTACCATAACTATACTATTAAACGATAGGTGCACTTGCCTTTATTGTGATCATAGTTAGTTAGAGACACATCAGTGTGAAAGTTCTATTTTATAATCTAAAGGTACCTAATAGCCATAGAATTTTAATTTGAGGTCTTTAAAGGGCAATTAGCCCCTTTGTAAATGGTTGGCCGGCCATAGGGGATAATAGGAGACAAATTGGTCAAAGTTGATGTGTTAGGTTGATTAAATTGATGATATAGAATAAAATAAAGAAAAGAGTGATATCATCTTTTCTTCATCATTTTTCACCACCAAAAATACCAGCTTAGAGAGGGTTTTGAAAGCTCAAAATTTTAGCAAACTCCTCTCCAATCAAGTAAGTGATTTTAATGGTTTTTCTTGAAGATAGTTGTACTTTTGGAACCCCTAAAGCTTAAGCTTTCTAATGAGGGGACTATCTTGCAATATGGTGAAAAGTTTAGATTTTTTCCATGAGAGCTTGTATGTGATTTGCTGCATTTTTATGGAAGAAAATGAGTCTTAGTTGTTAGATGAACAACTTTTGTGAAAGGTGTTGCCATGAAAACACCTAAATGAACCTTTTTGTCAAGGTTGTAAAATTGGTAGTAAATGTGTGAAATGTTGGGTTTTGATAATAGCCATAAGAGAAATAAATGTTCACCTAGGCTCATTAAAGGTAGATATTTGATTAGAATTGATTTCTGAGCCTAGAGGTAAAATGGTCATTTTGCCAAAGTCTAAGGGCAAAATAGTAATTTTGCCAAAGATTGATTATTTAAATGATTTTATTAATGTGATGATTAAAATGAGCTAATTTGCTATTATAGAGCAAGAAGAACCAAGAACCAACCTCGACCGGGGAAAGAATAAAGTCTCGGACTAGATCGACGATCTAGCTTATTTTGAAATCGAGGTAAGTTTGTATGTGATAAATTCAACATTTATGCTCGTATTGTTTGAGAATGTTTGATATTATATTGATGTATGATATTCTAAGAAATTGAAATGTTGAAGTCCCAGTTGGACTATAATGAATGTGAGTATAATATTATCGAGACAAGAGATAGATACGGTCCCGTGTAAGACCATGTCGAGGACATGGCCTCGGTACCGAATTGAGATTTCGTATAAGACCATATCAGAGATATGGCTTTGGTATTGAATATAAGAATCGTATATGACCGTATCCGGGATATGAAATCGATACTTGAGGTGAGATTTCGTATAAGACCATATCCGGGATATGGCATCGGAAATCAAAGGTAATCCCATGTAAGACCGCATCCAGGATGTGGCATTGGCTTTGGGTTCATGTTAAGTGATAATGAATATGCATCTTGAGTATCCCCAGTGATTTATTGGGATAAATAAACTAGCTGAGATATAGAATTGAGATTTGTATTAAAGTTATGTGATTGAGTGAACACAGGTACCCGTAAGTAATTCACGAGGAACATTTACGATATGTGGCATGATATGTGCTAGATAAGGGCAAGTATGCGTAAGTTATAGCAAAGAGCCTGTGACATTGTGTGTGGTTATCTAACTCCATAGAGAGATATCTTTATAAGTTCATTGTTGCTATTTAACTCCATGCAAACTTACTAAGATTAATGCTTACCCCTCTCATTTCCCTTTTCCTTGTAGTATTGCCAAGATACCTCGAGAAATTGGGGACGTCAGATTTTGGAGATCACACTATCGACCACTTTTTGGTATAGCCAAATTAGATTTATTTTGAGTATGGCATGTATAGGACTTGGTCTTTTTGTTATGCCATTTGGCAAGCCAAATGTGTTGGCTACTATAGTTGCTCAATTTATTTTTGTATATGGTCATTAAAGTTGGCCAATACTTGACAAGTTTATATATATTCATTGATGATGAATTATAAAGTTTATGCTTGTAAAGATATTTGATTTGAGTTGGTATAAGTATGGTGGCTATGTAGGGTGGCATTTGGCTTGGAATATAGCCTTTTTAATGTCCACACGGGTAGACACACGGGCATGTGTCTAGGTCGTGTGTGACACACGGTCAGCCCCATAGGAGTGTTAATTGGCCGTGTGTCCCCATGCATGCTAGGTTTACAAGTGAGTGTGCTCGTGAGTAAACGCAAAGAAGCGCAGAGACTGCGTGCAGTGTGTCTCGGTGCGGTGGAAGACACGGCCATGGACATGGGCGTGTACCCAGGCCGTGTGAAGTCTGCACCTAGAATTTAGAATTTAATTTGACACACGGCCTAAGGACACGGGCGTGTGCCTTGGCCGTGTGACCTTAGTGAGGTGATGACGTCACAAACAGAATGCTATGGTTTTGGCACACGGGCTAAGACACGGGTGTGTCAAGGCCGTGTGAGGGACATGGGCCAGGGACACGGGCGTGTGTCTGGCCATGTGTATTAAGTCAGTGTCAACCACGGGTGAGAAGCACGGGCATGTCTCAGGGGCACACGGGCGTGTGGCCCCTGTTTAGGCAAAATTTTTCTAATTGTGTAAAAGTTTCCGATTAATTCCCGAAACCTTCTAGAAGTATGTTTAAGGCCTCGTGGGCCTAGGATGAGTATGTTATAGGCTTGAATGGAAATTTTTTATGAGGAAACGAAATTTTATAGCCCGAAACGTCATGTTTAAGCAAGTTCAGTTAGGTAATGCCTTGTATCCGATTCCGACTTCGAACACAGGTAAGGGGTGTTACATTTAGTGGTATCAGAGCTACGATTTAGTCGATTCTCGGACTAACATAGCGTAAGTATGAGTTTAGCTATACATGCCATATGTAAGAGTAATTGAGTAATGATAGTGTGATGGCTCCTGACGTTTTAAATTGTGTTTTTATATAGTACATGGATTCTGATCCAGACCGAACTGCAGTCGATGATGCTGCGAGTAATGCGCCGGCTCCAGCTTAAGGGGCCACGCCAGCAGATAGTAGACCCGAAACATTGGGTCAGGGAGAAGAGGCCCGAGAAGCCTTTCTCAATAAGATGAGCAACTGGTACACTTAGTACATTCGATCAAATCCTAATGCTCAACCCTCTCCACCCCCACCTATTCCTCAACCCGCTCCGGTAGCTCCTCAAGTGGTTGAGGTAGTGAGGAGAGAAAGGCCTCCGGTCGATAAGATCCGAAAATAAGGATCTGAGGAATTCTGGGCTAGTAAGGATGATGATCCAAAAAGGGCAGAATTTTGGCTCGAAAATACCATCAGGGTATTTGATGAATTATCATGCACGCCTGAGGAGTGCCTAAAGTGTGCGGTATCTCTCTTGAGAGATTCGGCTTATCGGTGGTGGAACACCCTTGTGTCGGTGGTACCAAGGGAGAGAGTTAGCTGGGAATTCTTCCAAGAGGAATTCTGGAAGAAGTATATCAGCCAGAGATTCATCGACCATAAGAGAAAAGAGTTATTGGAATTAAAGCAAGGCCGAATGACGGTGACCGATTACGAACGATAGTTTGTAAGGCTTAGCAAGTATGCCTGAGAGTGTATGTCTACCGAGGCTATCATGTGCAAGAGATTCGAGGATAGGCTAAATGAGGATATCCATTTATACGTCGGAGTTCTTGAACTAAAAGAATTTGTAGTGTTGGTAGATAGAGCCTGTAAGGCTGAAGAGTTGGCTAAAGAGAAAAGAAGAGCTGAGATTGAGTCCCGTGACTCGAGGAAAAGACAGTTGAATAAGTCACTCCAATCTTCATCTAAGAAATCGAAGGATTTTGTTACTCGACCAGCCACTTCATTCGAGTTTTCAAACCGAAGTAAGGGCAAACAGTTCTCGGGGTCTAAGGCTCAGACTACTTCAGTTGCTAGTGTTGGCAATGCCCGACCGAGTAGACCGAAAAGCCCGTAGTGTGGCAGGCGTCATTCTGGTGAGTGTCGAGCAAATGAGAAGGCTTGTTTCAGATGTGGGTCTTTAGACCACTTTATCAGAGATTGCCCCGAGATGGGCGAGAAAGAGAAATCTCATAATACGAGACCGGGAAGTACTGCTAGAGGAAGACCGCAGAGAAACCCAAGAAATGAGATGAGTAACAAGAATACATCCAGAGAGCATACTGCAAGAGTCGAGGGTAGAGCACCAGCGAGAACATATGCCATTCGTGCTCGCGAGGAGGCGTCCTCCCCTGACATAATCACGGGTACATTTTCTCTTCATGATACTCGTGTTATAGTTTTAATTGATCCGGGATCTACCCACTCATACCTATGCATGAAATTAGTCTCTAGCATGAGCATGCCTATAGAGTCTACTGAATTTGTAATAAGAGTGTCTAATCCCCTAGGCAAATATGTGTTGGTTGATAGAGTATGTAAAAGTTGCCCTTTGAGGATTAGGGGTCATTACTTTCCAGTTGATCTTATGTTATTACCGTTTGATGAGTTTGATGTCATCCTTAGGATGGACTGGTTAGTTACTCATGACGTGATTGTGAATTGTGGAAAGAAGTTTATTGAGTTGAAATGTGAAAGTGGGGATCTTATTCGTGTTGAATCAGATAAGCAAGACAGATCACCAGTAGTGATATCATCCTTGTTGACTCAGAAGTACTTAAGAAAGGGGTACAAAGCATACCTTGCTATTGTGATGAATGCTAAAGAGACTGAGTTGAAAATTGAGTCGGTACCCACAGTATGCGAGTATTCAGATGTTTTCCCGAAAGAATTGCCAGGGTTACCTTTGGCTAGAGAGATCGAATTCGGGAAGGAGCTTGCTCCGGGTACCTCCTCCATTTCCATTGCTCCATATAGAATGGCTCCAACCGATCTAAAAGAGTTGAAAGCACAGTTGCAATAACTAACGGATAAAGGTTTTGCAAGACCGAGTTTTTCTCCGTGGGGTGCTCCCATTTTATTTGTTAAGAAGAAAGATGGTTCTATAAAATTATGCATAGATTATCGGTAACTTAATGAGGTACATGTGAAGAACAAGTACCCGTTACCGAGAATCAATGATTTATTTGACCAATTGAAGGAAGCCACGGTATTTTCCAAGATAGATTTGAGGTCAGGGTACTATCAGCTGAGAGTCAAGGACTCGGATGTACCAAAAACCGCATTTAGGACTAGGTATGGCCACTATGAATTTTTGGTCATGCCTTTTGGTCTAACGAATGCCCCTGCTGTTTTCGGCCATACTTGGATAAATTTGTCATAGTCTTCATCGATGATATACTGATCTACTCTCGAGACGAGAACGAACATGTCGAGCATTTGAGTATGGTTCTACAAATTTTGAGAGAAAAACAATTGTATGCCAAGCTTAGCAAGAGTGAATTTTGGCCTAAGGAAGTAGGATTTTTGGGGCACATTGTCTTGAGAGATGGAATTAGAGTCGACCCGAGTAAGATTTCAGCAATTGTGGATTGGAAACCACCAAGGAGCGTAACTAAAGTAATTAGTTTTCTAGGCCTAACCGGCTATTATAGGCATTTTGTCAATGGGTTTTCCATGATAGCTTGATAGCTACCCCGATGACGAGACTTTTGCAAAAAGATGTAAAGTTTGATTGGATAGAAAAGTGTCAACAGAGTTTTGAGAAACTAAAGGCGTTGTTGACTGAGGCTCCTGTTTTGGTGCAACCTGAGCCGGGGAGAGAATTTGTGGTTTCCAGTGATGCATCCCTAAATGGATTGGGTTGTGTACTTATGCAAGAGTGTAAGGTGATTGCATACGCCTCTAGACAATTAAAGCCACACGAGATGAATTACCCGACCCATGACTGAGAGTTGGCTGCCATTGTGTTCGCATTGAAGATATGGAGACACCATTTGTATGGTGAAAAGTGTCGGATGTTCACCGACCATAAAAGCCTAAAATATTTGATGACTCAAAAGGAATTGAATTTGAGACAACAAAGGTGGTTAGAGATGATTAAGGATTATGAGTTAGTGATTGACTACCATCCGGGAAAGGCGAACGTAGTCGCCGATGCTTTGAGTAGAAAATCATTGTTTGCGCTGAGAGCAATGAATACTCAGATGGCTTTGTTGGATGATGGTTCTATTCTAGCCGAGCTAAGGGCTAGACCATTATTTCTTCAAGAGATTTGTGAAGCTCAGAAAGAGGACAGTAGCTTACAAGCCAAAAGAGTTCTATGTGAGTCAAATGTTGAGTCAAACTTTTGGGTAAGTCCTGATGGATGTTTGACGTTTCGGGATAGGGAATGTGTACCCAGAAATGAAGAACTTATTCGTAAGATTTTGCATGAAGCACATAGTGGATGTTTAACTGTGCACCCAGGCAGCACGAAGATGTACAATGATTTGAAGAAGTTGTATTGGTGGCCTAGTATGAAGAAGGACATTTCTAAGTTTGTATCGAGATGTCTGATTTGTCAATAAGTAAAAGCTGAACAACAAGTAAATTCGGGTCTACTTCAGCCCATTATGATCCCTGAGTGGAAGTGGGACCGTATTACCATGGATTTCGTGACGGGTTTACCGTTAACACCGAAAAAGAAAGATGTTGTATGGGTTGTAGTCGATAGACTTACGAAGTCAGCCCATTTCATACTAGTACGAGTTGATTTTTCTCTTGATAAATTGGCGGATTTACACGTGTCAGAGATAGTAAGACTTCATGGTGTACTGTTGTCGATCATCTCAGATAGAGATCTGAGATTCAAGTCACAATTTTGGAAAAAGCTGTAAGAGGCTTTAGGCACAAAATTGAGTTTCAGTACTGCTTTTCATCCACAGACTGACGGTCACTCAGAAAGGGTAATTCAGATACTCGAAGACATGCTTCGATGTTGTGTTTTGGAATTCCGAGGCAATTGGGAAAAATACTTACCGTTGGTGGAATTCGCCTACAACAACAGTTTTCAATCAAGTTTGAAAATGGCGCCTTATGAGGCATTATATGGGCGTAAGTGTCGAACGCCCTTGTATTGGTTAGAACTAAGAGAGAAATAGATACACGGGGTCGATTTGATCAGGGAAACTGAAAAAAAAGTAAAAGTGATACTCGAGTGTCTGAAAGCGGCCTCAGATAGACAAAAGTCCTATTCGGATTTAAGACGGAAAGAGATTGAGTTCCAAGTAGGTGATAAAGTATTTCTGAAAGTATCACCATGGAGAAAAGTCCTCAGATTTGGCCGTAAAGGCAAGTTGACTCCGCGTTTTATCAAACCTTATGAAGTTACCGAGAGGATAGGACCGGTAGCTTACCGTTTGGCATTTCCACCTGAGCTGGAAAAGATTCATGATGTCTTTCACGTATCCATGTTGCGCCGATACCATTCAGACCCTTCACATGTCATAGTACCAACAGAGGTAGAAATTCAACCGGATTTGACTTTCGATGAAGAGCCGGTTAGAATTTTAGCTCGAGAGGTTAAACAGCTGAGAAACAAAAGTATAGCTCTTGTTAAAGTGCTATGGCAGAGACATGGAATAGAAGAGGCTACATGGGAGCCCGAAGAGTCTATGAGAAACCAATATCCCAACCTTTTCGCCAGTAAGATTTTTGGGGACGAAACTCCTTAAGGAGGAGAATTGTAACAGCCCGATTTAGGGGCTAGTCGGAAAAGTGGTTCAAAACCACAAATCTGAGGTTAGAGAAAATTATTTTTATGATATTTTATGAGCTAGAGCATGATTATATGTGTACATGAAAATTTTGGTGCCTTATTTTAGCGATTTCTTGCTTAATCGCGGAAAAGAACTAAATCGCATAAAGTGCGAAAGTTCTATTTTATAAGCTAAAGGTACCTAATAGCCATAGAATATTAATTTGAGGTCTTTAAAGGGCAATTAGCCCCTTTGTAAATGGTTGGCCGGCCATAGGGGATAATAGGAGACAAATTGGTCAAAGTTGATGTGTTAGGTGGATTAAATTGATGATATAGAATAAAATAAAGAAAAGAGTGATATCATCTTTTCTTCATCATTTTTCACCACCAAAAATACCAGCTTAGAGAGGGTTTTGAAAGCTCAAAATTTTAGCAAACTCCTCTCCAATCAAGTACGTGATTTTAATGGTTTTTCTTGAATATAGTTTTAATTTTGGAACCCCTAAAGCTTAAGCTTTCTAATGAGGGGACTATCTTGCAATATGGTGAAAAGTTTAGAGTTTTGTCATGAGAGCTTGTATGTGATTTGCTACATTTTTATGGAAGAAAATGAGTCTTAGTTTTTAGATGAACAACTTTTGTGAAAGGTGTTGCCATGAAAACACCTAAATGAACCTTTTTGTAAAGGTTGTAAAATTGGTAGTAAATGTATGAAATATTGGGTTTTGATGATATCCATAAGAGAAATAAATGTTCACCTAGGCTCATTAAAGGTAGAAATTTGATTAGAATTTATTTTCGAGCCTAGGGGTAAAATGGTCATTTTGCCAAAGTCTAAGGGCAAAATAGTAATTTTTCCAAAGCATGATTATTGAAATGCTTTTATTAATGTGATTATTAAAATGAGCTAATTTTCTATTATAGAGCAAGAAGAACCAAGAATCAACCTCGACCGGGGAAAGAGTAAAGTCTCGGACTAGATCGATGATCTAGCTTATTTTGAAATCGAGGTAAGTTTGTATGTGATAAATTCAACATTTATGCTCGTATTATTTTAGAATGTTTGATATTATATTGATGTATGATATTCTAAGAAATTGAAATGTTGAAGTCTCGGTTGGACTATAATGAATGTGAGTATAATATTATCGAGACATGAGATAGATACGGTCCCGTGTAAGACCATGTCGGGTACATGGCCTCGGCACCGAATTGAGATTCTGTATAAGACCATATCGGGGGTATGGCTTCGGTATTGAATATGAGAATCGTATAAGACCGTATTCGGGATATGACATCAATACTTGAGGTGAGATTCCGTATAAGACCACATCCGGGATATGGCATCGGAAATCAAAGGTAATCCCATGTAAGACCGCATTCGGGATGTGGCATTGGCTTCGGGTTCATGTTAAGTGATAATGAATATGCATATTGAGTATCCCTAGTGATTTATTGGGATAAATAAGCCAGCTGAGATATAGAGTTGATATTTGTATTAAAGTTATGTGATTGAGTGAACACAGGTACCCGTAAGTAATTCACGAGGAACATTTACGATATGTGGCATGATATGTGCTAGATAAGGGCAATTATGCGTAAGTTATAGCAAAGAGCCTGTGACATTGTGTGTGGTTATCTAACGCCATGGAAGGATATCTTTATAAGTTCATTGTTGCTATTTATTTCCATGCAAACTTACTAAGCTTAATTCTTACCCCTCTCATTTCCCTTTTCCTTGTAGTATGGCCAAGATAACTCAAGAAATTGGGGACGTCGGAGTTTGGAGATCACACTATCGACCACTTTTTGGTATAACCAAATTAGATTTATTTTGAGTATGGCATGTATAGGACTTGGTCTGTAACAGCCCAATTTAGGGCCTAGTCGAAATAGTGGTGCGAGACCACAAATTCGAGTTAGTAAAAAATGAGTTTTTAAGGTTTAAGAGATGTTTTCATGATAGTATGAAAGTTCTATGTAGAAATTTTGTGAAAATTTCTATTGAAGGGGTCCATTAGGACTAAATTACAAAAGTTGCAAAATATGAGATTCTAGAAGCTTTTTGTATAAAATAGCTTTGGATTATTAATTAGAAGTCCTTAAATAGTAATTTGCCCAAATTATAATTTTTGGACAAAAATTGACATGAGTTATTAAATTGTAAATTTTTAAAGAGAAGGGCATTTTGGTCATTTATCAATTAAATGATTAAAATGGGAAAAGATGATAAAAATCTTATTCATCTTCTTCTTCCTTGTGTTGAAAATTTGAGAGACTCCATAGCTAGGGTTCTTCAATTTTTGAAGCTTGCTAGTAAGTGCATCCTAGCCCCGTTTTTAATATTCTTCGTATTTTTGGAGTCCTCGTATTATGAATTAGCTATTTATAGTTATAAGTTGAGCTAGAATTCATGTTCATAAATCTACCCATGTATGACATGCTTGTAAAATGATGTTTTATGAAAAATTATGAGAGTTTGATGTTAGATAAACATCTTTTCCTAAATGAATTTCATGAAAAATGCTAGTAAGGACTAGTTTGTAAAAGTTGTGAAATTTGTCATACATGATAGAAATAGTGAGAATTGATTGTTTCTATAGTTAAGAGAATGAATCAGCTAAGCATGAAGTTCACAAAAGTTGAATAAAAATCACTTTACGAGCCTTGGGGAAAAAGTGTAATTATGAGAAAGTTTAGGGGCAAAATGGTAATTTTTGCTGAAGTATGAGTTAAGAGTCAATTTAGTCAATGTATGTATTAAATGAGCTAAATTATTATTATAGATAAAGAAAAACGAAGCCCGGATCGAAACCGAGGCAAGAACAAAGTCGAGGACTAAATTGCATTTCTACATACATTTTGTACATTGAGGTAAGTTTGTATGATTTCTAAGCTTTATGATTAATATCATTGAATTGCTTAGTATGATGTTGAATACATCTTAATTCCATGAGATTTTTGATGCTATGTTAAACAAAGAAATTAATGAGATTAAGTATGAGAAAGTCCCGATTGAAGTTGAATTACTTAGGATACTCGATCTATCACATGAGACAAGGAAGTCCGTACAAGACCAAGCCAAGGCATGGCATCGGCAATCAAGCAAGTTATCATGTAAGACCAAGAAAAGTCTTGGCATTGAAGAGTTATTATGAGATGAATACCTATATAAGCCCAAGCCAAGGCATGGCATTGGTGAGTCTCCAAGTAAAGATGTCATGTAAGTCCAAGACAAGTCTTGGGATTGAAAAGCTATCATGATATAGAGATCCCATGTAAGTCCAAGCCAAGGCATGGCATTGGTGAGTAACATGGAAGATTTCATGTAAGTCCAAGCCAAGGCTCGGCATTGACCCGTTCACGAGTAAAGATACCAAGTAAGACCATGTCAAGACATGGCAATGGTAAGTTCCCAATGGAACACACAAGGAAGACTTCGTGTAAGTCCATGTCAAGACATGGAATCGATACCAAGTTGAGAGATCCCATGTAAGACCATATCTAGGATATGGCTTTGGCCTCGAGATATATGTGAGATGAGATTCAGTATCCTCGGTTATTCATAGTAATTCATCGGGCAAAAGAGTAAAGAATAAATGAGAAAGCAAGAAAGTTAAGCAAGTAAAGTTATCATCAAAGTATGCTAGTCAAAGTTAACTAAGAGTATTATTCATGTTATGAATGATGAAGGTAAGATTATGCTTACCTTAACAAAGTATGCTAATCTATATGATTAAGTGATACAGGTACCTTGTTTACCTTACAAGCACGAGACTAGTAAGTACCATGATAAGTGTAAGAATCATTAAGAGTAAGTAAGCTGAAGCATGTGAACTTAGCAATGCCTTTGCTTATGATGAATGAGAATGTTAAGTATATATATACGTTGTTATGTGCATTACATGCAAACTTACTAAGCGAAATGCTTACGTCTTTAATTCTTTCTTTCCATGTAGTCCTGCCAAGCTAATCTCGTGGATCATCGTCATCGGAGCTCGGAGCACACTATCAATTGCTATTTTGGTATAGCCAAGTTGTTTATATTAAGTATAGCATGTATAGGAAGCATTTCATTTTGAGTTATGTTTTAGAATTAGCCAAAGTGTTGGCTATCAAGCTTAGTATTCTTTTTAGTATATGGCTAAAGAGATGGGTCATGAATGATTAAGTATGTATGTTTTTATCTATCAATAAAGTATGCATCCTTGTTCATGTTAGATGTAATACTTGAGTTATTGAATTGAGTATTGGATTGATCTTGATATCAGGGTGGCAATTGTCTTGGAAAATAGCCTCTAGGTGCCCACACGGATAGACACACGGACGTGTGTCTAGGCCGTGTGTCCCCTACACATTAGTGTTTTAAGTCAGAATAGACCACGAGCTAATCACACGGCCGTATGATTAGGCCGTGTGTGACACACGGTTAGCACATGGGCGTGTGCCCTGACTGTGTGAAGTCTGCACCTTGCACTTGTAATTTGAATTGCCACACGGATGAAGTGCACGGGCGTGTGTATGGACCGTGTGGATAAGTCAGAATGCCAAAGTTTAGTACACGGGCCAAAGCCACAGGCGTGTCAAGGCCGTGTGAAATTAGTCAGTGTCGACCACGGGTGGAAGACACGGGCATGTTTTAGGGGTACACAGACGTCTCCCAAGTTAAATGGGCGTGTGACCCCTGTTTCGAGGAAAAGTTCTCGATTGAGTTTCGAAAGTTTTCGGATGGGTGTTTAAGGCCTCGTAGGCCCATGAAACGTATGTTTTGGTTGAGAAAGAGAATTTTCTATTTCGGAACAAAATTTTACAGCCCGTAAGTACATTATTACTTAAGTTCAAGTATGGTAATGTCTTGTATCTAGTCTCAGTCTAGGACTTGGGTATGGGGTGTTACATGGTCTTTTTGTTATGTCATTTGGCAAGCCAAATGTGTTGGCTACTATAGTTGCTCAATTTATTTTTGTATATGGTCATTGAAGTTGGCCAATACTTGACAAGTTTATATATAATCATTGATGATGAATTATGAAGTTTATGCTTGTGTGGATATTTGATTTGAGTTGGAATAAGTATGGTGGCTATGTAGGGTGGCATTTGGCTTGGAATATAGCCGTTTTAATGTCCACACAGGTAGCCACACGGGCGTGTGTCTAGGTCGTGTGTGACACACGGTTAGTCCTATGGGCGTGTTAATTGGCCGTGTGTCCCCATGCATTCTAGGTTTACAAGTCAGCGTGCTCAGTAGTAAACATACGGGCAGAGACACACTGCAGTGTGTCTCGGTGCCGTGTGGAAGACACGGCCATGGACATGGGCGTGTGCCTGTGCCCGTGTGTGATCGGTTTAGACCCTAGTCGGAACAGTAGTTTCGAGACCACAAATCTGAGGTCAAAAAAAATATTTTAATATTATTTTTTATGTTTATAGTATTTGATTGGGCATGTGTGAAATTTCTGTGTGAAAAGTTTGTCGATTGTGTGCTTAATTATGAAAAAAGACCTAATCGCATAAAATGCAAAAGTTGTGTGCTGATTGTTTAAGTGCTTAATTGTTGTTGTCTTTATAATTGGGAGGTTTTATGATGCAGTTAGCCCACTATTAAGGTTAGTGGATGGTAATGGACAAAATAACCTTATTGAATAAATGTTTTATAAGTAAATAGCCATGGGTAAGATGGTAAAATATTAATTAATGTTATTAAATAAAACAAAATCAAAAGTTAGTGGGGGTTGTTCATCTTTGTTTCCGAAATTGAAGAAGGAAGAAGACAACCATGGCTATTTAGGGTTGGGTTCTTTGAAGCTCCAATTGGTATGTAAATTTTGTTCAGTTTTTGATGATTTCTATGTTTTTGTGATCGTTGCTTTGTGCTCTACGAAACCCATGCTTAAATTTCAGAATTTGATGAAGATTTTGAGATGTGCCATTGATGAACATGTGACCTTTTTGTTGATAGTTGGTGAAATATGAAAGTTTGATGTTGGGTTAACATAGTTTGTATTTGAATTTTTGATAAAATTGAGTAATTTGATCTTAATTGAGAAAAGTGTAAATTGGTGGACTAAAATGTGAAATAAATGAAATGTGGGGGCTTGTATTAGCATGGGAAGAATTTGGCTAAGCTTGTGTGAGTAGAAATTTGGTGTATTTTGTGATTTTGTGAATTAGGGACTAAAGTGTCGAAATGTGAAAATGTGAAGGCTATTTTGCAAAATGCCCTAAATATGTGTGTTTGGACTAAATTGAATGAATTGGTGATTGAATGAGTTAAATTTGAATGTGTATAGACCAAGAAAGGAGAGGTTTGGATCGAGATCGAGGCAAAGACAAAGTGCTCGATTAATCGACCGTTTAAGTATTTCGACGTCTGAGGTAAGGTCGGATATAATACTAGTTGTAAACTATATCTATGTGATGTGATTTTAATAAATATATATAACTATGATATTAGAAATGCTATGTACGGAATTGAATTAGAGGGCACTAAGTGTGCGAAATTAGAAACGAGACAGAGATGATTAGCACTGTGTGTGCAAAAAGATAGAAGCAAACCGATATAAGTTCGGTTTGGCATATTGGCACTAAGTGTGCGATAACGATTATGTTTCGGTTATGAAATTGGCACTAAGTGTGCGAATAAATCAGAGGAATAACAAAGGTTGAACGAGAGGTAATATCGAGCGATTGAGTAGCATGAATGGTGAGTAACTATGTGTTGATCGAGGTATGTTTGAACCTATGTGGTTGAAGATAGCCTTAGAAGTTAAATGAATAGATACTTGAGCATATGGTTGAGATTGTTGATGAGCCTAATTGTGTATTATCTATGTGACGGTTTAATTATGTATTGATGTGGTATTATTGAGTAATACGTATTATATTACGAACTTACTAAGCTTTTGAAAGCTTATTGTGTGATTTGTTTCTCTGTTTTACAGTGTCAGTAAAGCTAGCTCGGATCCGGGGATCGTCAGCATCTCTATCACACTATCGGCAATCTATTTTGCTACTTTTGAAGATGTGTATATTTGAATATGGCATGTATAGGCTAGTTGTAATGAAACATGATTGAGATGTGTAAATAGCCATGTGCTGTGGCTAGATAAATGTTGGTAATATGCATGAATAATTATGGTATATGAAGTATGTTTTGGTATGGCTTGATGGCAATGAAAATGTCTTATGAATGGTAAGCTTAGTAATGGATTGATGCCATTGTGATCTAGTGATATTGTGGATGAATCATGCTTGGTTATGCATGTGTTTTAGTTGTGCAATTTGGTATATAAGTTGACATGATTAGAAATGAGATTTGATGGGAGAATAAGTTGATCATTTGACATGTATTTTGGTGCCAAATTGTGTGTGAAAATAAGCTTGTATGTGCTTGTTGGTATGACCCAAGTGTGGGTGGCATTATGGCCTTGCAAATGGCCTATTTTGCATACACAGCCAAGGGACACGGGCGTGTGTTTCTGCCGTGTGGCTCAAGGGCCACTCGAAGTGTGCCTGGGCAGGTTACACGGTCGTGGCACACGGGCGTGCCTGGTGGTCGTGTGACCAAGTCAGTAGCTAGCTAAATTTCACACGGCCATGGCACACGGGCGTGTCTGGTGGCCATGTGGACCAGTCAGTATACATGCCCTGTTTTGACATGGCCTAGACACATGGACGTGTCTGGTAGCAGTGCAAGGTACACGGCCTAACTGCACGGGCGTGTGACCTCTATAGTTTTGAAAAATGTTCAAATTTCCAAGAATTTTCGTATGTGTTCGGTTTGGTACCGACCTCTTTTTAACTCATGTTTAAGGTCTCGTAGACCGTAATAAGGGACTATATGTTTATATTTAAATATGTTTAATTGATGATTGACTTAGTGTTGTGAAATGGATGTGAAATGTTCTGATTGTTTGGTAATGCCTCTTAACCCTATTCCAGTGACGGTTTCGGGTTAGGGGTGTTACATTTTATTGGTATCAGAGCTACGATTTAGTCGATTCTTGGACTAACGTAGCGCGTGTGAGTCTAGCTATACATGCCATATATATAATTGCAATAGTGTGATGAATCCTTACAGTTGAAAATGTGTTTTCATATAGTAATGGATCCCGATCGAGCAGTTGCTGACGATGTTGAGAGTAATGCGCCTGCTCCCGCTCAAGGGGCAACACCGGCCACATCTAGGCCGAATGATAGTAGTGAAGAAGGAGAGGCTAAGCAACCCTTCTTTCGAATGATGAGTGAGTGGTTTTCGGAGTTCGTTCGAACGAATCCGGCTGCTCCACAACCTCCACCCCCACAAGTACCGGTTGTGCCACAAGTTATAGATCTGATAAAATTGAATAAATCTCCTATGGATAAGATCCGTAAGTACGGGGCCGAAGAGTTTAGGGCCACAGCAGATGATGATGCCGAGCGAGCTGAGTTTTGGCTCGAGAATACCATTCGAGTATTTGATGAGATATCGTTGACTCCTGACGAATGTATTAAATGTGTTGTTTCATTGTTGAGAGATACTGCGTATAACTGGTTAAAGACATTGATATCTGTGGTTCAGAGAGAGAATCACCTGGAATTTCTTTCAAGCTGAATTCAGAAAGAAGTATATTAGTCAATGATTCTTTGATCAGAAACGTAAAGAATTCCTCGAGTTAAAATAAGGTCGCATGTCTGCTACTGAGTACGAGCGGGAATTTGTGAGATTGAGCCAGTATGCCTGAGAATGTGTTTCGACCGAAGCTACCATGTGTAAATGCTTCATAGAAGGGCTGAATGAGGATATTAAGTTGTTGGTTGGGATACTTGACATAAATGAATTTGTTGTGTTAGTTGAAAGAGCCTATAAAGCCAAGGAGCTCAGTAAAGAAAAGAAGAAAGCTGATTCTGAAGCTCGAGATGAAAGAAAAAGATTGATGAGTAAGCCGTCTCAACCTTTGATAAAGAGATTTAGAGATGCAAGTAATCGATCAAATGCTTCATTTGGACATCCGAGTGGAGGTCGTACGAGACAAAACATCAGTCCACGGGTTCAAATTCCGACTGAATCAAGTGTTGAAAGTGTCAAAAGCAACAAACCTGAGTGTAGACAGTGTGGAAGACGACATGTGGGAGAATGTTGGGCCAAATATAATAATCGAACTTGCTATAAGTGTGGGTCACGAGATCACTTTCTTCGAGATTGCCCAAAGTTAGCTGAGGAAGAAAATGTTCAGAATGTGAAATCGAGTAATGTGACGGCTAGGGGTAGAACACCCAGAAACACCGGGAATGTAAGTGGAAGTCAAAGAGGGACTACTGATACAGCTATGAGATCGGAGGCGAGAGCACCTGCTCGAGCCTATGCTATACGTGCACAAGAGGAAGCATCATCTTCAGACGTCATTACTGGTACTTTTACTCTATTTGATACTGATGTGATTGCATTGATTGATCCAAGATCTACTCATTCGTATGTGTGTGTGAATCTAGTATCAAGTAAGACTCTACCTATTGAGTCTACTGAATTTGTGATTAGAGTGTCGAACCCCTTAGGCAAGTGTGTCTTAGTGGATAAAGTGTGCAAGAACTGTACGTTGATGTTTCGGGATGTTTGTTTTTCGGCTAATTTGATGTTACTACCATTCGATGAATTCGATATAATTTTGGGTATGAATTGGCTCACTTTGCATAATGTCATTGTGAATTGTAAAAGTAAGAGTATTGAATTGAGAAGTCAGAACGGTGAGATAGTTCGAATTGAATCCAGTGATATGAAAGGGTTACCAGCTTTTGTATCTGCAGTGAAAGCTTTGAACTATGTGAGAAAGGGTTGCAAAGCTTATTTGGCATATGTGATTGATACAAAAGTGACTAAAAAGAAAGTTGAATCGGTACCTGTGGTTTGTGAGTTTCCAGATGTATTTCCCGAAGAGTTATCGGGATTACCTCCGAATCGAGAAGTTAAATTTGGCATTGAATTGGTGCCTGGAACGACTCCTATCTCAATAGCTCCGTATAGAATGGCACCGACAGAATTGAAATAGTTGAAGTCTCAGTTGCAAGAGTTGACCGATAGAGGGTTTGCACGACCGAGTTTCCAGCCCTGGGGTGTTCCGGTCTTGTTTGTGAAAAAGAAAGACGGCACTCTGAGGATGTAACACCCTAAACCCGGCCTAGAAGTTAGGCCCGAATCTGGCATGTCACATTGAAGTATTTTTCGAAAACCATGTTTTCATTGAAAACCCTTCTTGTTTAAAAGCTTAAGTAAAATCCCAGTTACGTTAGTTTATTTTTAAAACGTGGTACATTGAAAAATTGTTAATTTTATTCCCAAAATATCTTTTTAGTTGCGGAAGCTAATTTTGAGAGTAATCGATTTACGAAAAAGATTAAGTCACAAAACATTTCAAAAATGTTGGGAAAACGTAGTGTTGTTTTAAAAACAGTTAAAATTTTGGAAAACCGTGATTTACTTCTAACGGATATAATTCAAAATAAATAAAAACCCCAAGTTAAAACCTAGAACCTTAAAAAGGCCTTATTACAAAAATTAAAACCCAAAACGGAATCTAAAGCATAAATGGAGTCCAAAGGCAGTCGAGTGGCCATCTCCGAGTCCCTCGCAGCACCGATCCTCCTAATGCTGGGGATTACCTGCACAGATAAAAATGGGGTGAGTTTACGAAAACTCAGTGTGTAATCCCCTCCTAACTAAAATAGTTAGTAAAACAGACAGAATTCAGAATCAGTCTTGGCCGGAGCCCAATACAGTAAAAGAACAATATGCGTGGGTCTAAGCCCAGTACAATTTCACTTGGGTCTCAGCCCTTATCAGAACCAAATGGGCCTAGCCCATTCTCCATATCAGTAACAATTGGGACTAGCCCATATCAGAATCAATTCTATATGTATAATGTGTGATGCATGCTAACCTATCCCATCCAATCCTACACTTGCCTCCGTTCAACCCTGCACTACCTGTGGGGAATAAATCACCCACGCCATCCCTACACTCCCAATGTTAGCACTGATTGCGGCACTAACCAAAATCGCAGGAAAGCTACTA
Source organism: Gossypium sturtianum (assembly GCA_025698515.1). NCBI lineage: Eukaryota > Viridiplantae > Streptophyta > Magnoliopsida > Malvales > Malvaceae > Gossypium > Gossypium sturtianum. The sequence continues at coordinate 114,044,157 of CM046955.1, forward strand.
GTAAACAGAATGGCCAAGAGCCATAACCAGAATGGTTACAAACCATAATCAGGATGGCACATAGCCATAATCAGGATGGCACAAGGCTATCAGTACTGTAATACGTTTAGCACATAGCCATCAGCGACGGTAATATAATCGGCACACAGCCACGGCTAATTATGATTGACACTGAGTCATCAATATATATGTTAGGCACATAGCCACGGGTAAATACAATTGGCACAAAGCCATAATCAAGATGGCACAGAGCCATATTTAGGTTGGCATAGAGCCATAATCAGATTACGCGGCTTTAAGCCGTCCGTTGGTCTACAGTCGTCTCATGCGACCCGTGCGACCTTAACAGATCAATACTGGATCCACAGTCATCTCATGCGACCCGTGCGACCCTATTAGAACTTCCTCCGTATCAGTGTCCCAACCCCATGCAATATGTCGTGTATGTCATGCTCAGTCATTACACGTGTATGCAAAATGGCCATGCCCAGTAACAGTCATTTAAACATATACTAAAAGCATATCAGTCACATGACCACAGTCAAGTCAGTTAAAACACAGTCATACGATCCCAGTCAAATCAGTCAAATTCATAGTCTAGGTCAGTCATTTACTCACAAGGGCAAAATAGTCATTTTACCCTATAAGGGTATTTCGGTAATCCTACCCTTCAAGGGTATTTCGATAATTCTATCCTACAGGGGTATTTCGGTAATCCTACCCTTCAGGGGTATTTCGATAATTCTACCCTACAGGGGTATTTCGGTAATCCTACCCTACAGGGGTATTTCGGTAATTTTGCAAGTCGGGGGTATTTAGGTAATTTTGCAAACCGAGGGTATTTCGGTAATTTTGCAAATTGGGGGTATTTCAGTAATTTTCCAAACTGAGGGTATTTCAGTAATTTTACAAATCGGGGGTATTTCGGTAATTTTGTAAATTAGGGTCTCAGCGACCCAACAGAAGGTCCACCGTCACCTCGAGCGACTTAAGTAACCTAAATAGTCACAACGGGGTAAATGGGCCTAAGGCCCATTACTCGGCCCAAGTGGGCCCACACACTCGTGTGGCCTATTTAGCCCAGAAACAGACACAGTTATGCACACGTCACAATTCAAACAACACTTACCACATCACATAAATTTTATCCGTGTGGGCCCACACAGCCCATTTCGGCCCAACGAGGCCCAAAACTACCTAAGTCATGTGCACGACATGACAAGTCTATCTACGTCCCACTTAACAGTGAAGTTTACCCACGCGGGCCCACAGGCCCATACCAGCCCAAGCCCATAAGATCACTCGTGGCGGCCTTCCTCATCGTACGCCCACATTTCATGAGCTCAGTTGATCACATGAGCGTTCGTACGCTCATGTGGCCCAAAATCCCAATCCTTCGACTTTTCGACTTTTCGGCAATCCGGCATTTCGGCATTTGCCACTACAGCTAACACCGTGCGAAAAACATTCACACTCTATCAGTTTTTGACAGATTAGCAATTACGGTACTAATACACACATGTTACGATGTCGAAACCGAACCACTTCCTAGATCGAGAACCAACCAATCAATCACAAAATCCCTCTTGTTCCAACACCACGTGGTCTTTCCAACGCTTTACCTTAATGAGAACAGTTAACCAAACTCATAAACAACCATAATCCCCTAATCGGTACCACTAAAACTTGAACCCTTACCAATAAAGGAAATGATCACTTGAAAGAGATAAGGAATCGGCCCAACACCTTTCTTAATGAAATCGAATCCCTAGCAACATTCGATCAAGACACAGCGTTACAAGGCAACATCTAGGCGAAAAGTAATTGAGAGAAAAGAAGTACATTCAGCCCTTAAATAAAAGAAATCGCCATCTTCAAAGACAAAAACTTACCAATACTCACCAAGACTCAAGTCTAGCAGCCGCCCAAATCAAAAAGAGATCAATAAACCAAGAGAAAAAGTGTTCAGCTTTGAAGAAAAAATTACCCGAAGTTTAACCTTCAACCATACGAAATCAAGATGATTCGACTTATGAGTAACCCCAAAGAGGAGATTAGCATAAATGAAAGATGAAGAAAAGAGATAGGGAGAAGGGATATTCGGTTACAAGAGATTAATAGAGAGAAATATAGGAGAAGAATTTAGAGAAGAGGAGGAAGAAATTCGGCCAAAGGTAATTGAAGAAAAAGAGAAGATGGGACGGCACAATAGTGAATTAATTGAGAGGAAAAGAATTAGAGAAGAAAAGAAAGTCTAGAAGAGGAGAAATAAGGGAGGAATTCGGCCAGTAATTGAAAGTAAATTCGGCACAAAATGGCCTAAATGGTCATGCCATTTCAGCAAAAGAACCATCAAATGTTGAAACCAAAAATGAGCCAATCCCCCCTAGTCGAATTCTTGAGCAACGCCAAAGTCCCTATTTGGCTCAGACACTACTTCATCCCCCTTCCTTGATCTCCTCCAGCAACCAACATTATCCCTCAACATCCTCCTTAAACTACTCCCCACCTCCCATTCAAATACCAAGACCAAATAAAACCTTCACCAAGTAGAGTTCCACTCCAACTCAACTTCTACCTCAGTAATGAGTAAAATAAATTACTCTTTTGAGCAGAGAGAGACTTGAACCTCTGACCTCCTTGCCCCCCTTGTAATGCTACCTCCTTGCCAGTCCACCACACGCCACTTGCCACTAAGCCCCAAGCTCCTCTTGTGTTATAAATTATCCAAAAAATATTCTTAAAACCTACCCACTAACATCAAGGCTCCTTTAAGAGAAAAACATAAATTTTTGCTAAAGCCCAGGTTTGAACCCAAGACTTCTCCAACACTCCCAAACACTCCTAATCACTTAACCATTAAAGCAACAACCAATTTTTGATATTTCTTGCACACCTAGACTTTTATGTGCAGTCTCTTAGCGTCTCCCATGCACAAGGCTCAACACTTTTAGGCCCAAAAATTTGGGGTGTTTTAGAGGATGTGTATTGACTACCGACAGTTGAACAAAGTGACGATAAAGAATAAGTATCCCCTCCCATGTATTGATGATTTGTTTGATCAGCTGAAAGGAGCTACAGTATTTTCTAAGATAGATTTGAGATCGGGCTATTATCAGCTACGAGTTAAAGAGCCTGATGTACCGAAGACTGCTTTCAGAATGAGGTACGGACACTATGAATTTTTAGTTATGCCTTTCGGACTAACGAATGCTCCTGTAGTGTTTATGGATTTGATGAATCGGATATTTATACCGTATTTGGATCTCTTTGTTGTAGTGTTTATTAATGATATTCTGATTTATTCCTGTGATGAGATGCAACATGCCGAGCATTTGAAATTGTGTTACAGACCCTACGTGAGAAGTAATTGTATGCAAAGTTTAGCAAATGTGAGTTTTGGTTGCGTGAGGTTGGTTTTCTGGGACATATTGTATCAGCTGCGGGAATACGAGTTGATCTGAGTAAAATCTCAGCTATTTTAGAATGGAAACCTCCAAGAAATGTATCTGAAGTCCGTAGTTTTCTGGGACTAGCGGGATACTATAGACGGTTTGTGAAAGGTTTCTCGATGATTGCGACTCCGTTGATGAAGTTGCTATAGAAAGATGTTAAATTCGAGTGGTCAGATAAGTGTCATCAGAGTTTTGAGCAATTGAAAGCGTTGTTGACGAAAGCACCAGTGTTAGTTCAACCTGAATCGGGCAAAGAATTCATAGTTTACAGTGATGCATCGTTGAATGGTTTGGGTTGTGTGCTGATGCAAGAAGACAAAGTCATTGCTTATGCTTCAAGGTAGTTAAAGCCGCATGAAAAGAACTATCCGACGCACGACCTTGAATTAGCCGCAATTGTGTTTGCATTGAAGATTTGGCGTCACTATTTATTTGGTGAGAAATGTCATATTTATACTGATCACATGAGTTTGAAATACCTGATGACTCAGAAAGAATTGAATTTGTGACAGAGAAGATGGTTAGAATTGTTGAAAGACTATGAATTAGTAATTGATTATCACCCGGGAAAAGTTAATGTTGTTGCTGACGCTTTGAGCCAAAATTCTTTATTTTCTTTGCGAGCAACAAGTACTCAAATAGATATGTGTTATAATGGTACGATTTTGGCTGAGTTGAAAGTGAGGCTGATGTTTATACATCAGATTTGTGATGCCCAAAAAAGTGATAATGAGATGATGATAAAACGAGCTCAATGTGGTTTGAATTCTGATTCAGAATTTTGAGTGGATAATGATGATTGTTTGAGATTCAGAAATCAGATTTGTGTTCCGAGGAATTCAGAGTTGATTCAACTGATTTTGAATGAAGCTCACAATAGTCGTTTGGCTGTTCATCCAAGAAGTACAAAAATGTCTAATGATTTGAAACAGTTTTATTGGTGGCATGGTATGAAACGAGACATTTCTAACTTTGTGTCGAAGTGTTTAAATTGTCAGCAAGTTAAAGCTGAACATCAGCTTTCGTCCAGATTGTTACAACCGGTTATGATTCCTGAGTGGAAATGGGAGATAATCACGATAGACTTTGTGTCGGGATTGCCTTTATCTCTGGGAAAGAAAGATGCAATCTGGGTGATAGTTGACAGATTGACGAAATTAGCTCATTTTGTTTCGGTAAGAACAGATTATTCACTCGATAGATTGGCTGAATTATATATTGCTGAGATTGTGAGACTGCATGGGGTGCCACTATCTATTATATCTGATAGAGATCCGAGATTTACCTCGCAATTTTGGAAGAAATTGCAAGAGGCTTTAGGCACAAAGTTGCATTTTAGTACTACATTTCATCCGCAGACGGATGGTCAGTCTGAGCGGATTATTCAGATTCTCGAAGATATGTTGAGATGTTGTATACTAGAGTTTGAAAGTACGTGGGAAAAACATTTGCCGTTCATTGAGTTTGCGTGCAACAACAGTTTTCAATCTAGTATCAAAATCGCACCATATGAGGCCCTCTACGGTCGAAAATGCTGAACTCCATTGTATTGGCCTGAGCTGAGTGAGAATAAGATTCACGGGGTTGATCTAATAAAAGAGACTGAGCAGAAAGTGAAAGTGATTCGTGACAGTTTGAAAGCGGCCTCAGATCGTCAGAAGTCTTATGTAGACTTGAAACGGAAGGATATCGAATTTGAGATTGGTGACAAAGTGTTTCTGAAAGTGCCTCCGTGGAAGAAAATACTTCGATTTGGCCGAAAGGGCAAGTTGAGTCTGAGGTTCATAGGACCGTATGAGATCATTGAACGAGTTGGGCCGGTTGCTTATAGATTGCTGTTGCCACCTGAATTAGAGAAAATTCATAATGTGTTTCATGTGTCGATGCTTCGACGGTACAGATCTGATCCGTCTCATGTCATTGCTCCTATTGAGGTTGAAATTCAATCAGATTTGTCGTATAGTGAAGAACCGATTCGAATTTTAGCACGAGAGACCAAAGAGTTGAAAAACAAAAGAATTTCTTTAGTGAAAGTGTTATGGCACAAACACGGAGTAGAAGAGGCTACGTGGGAGCCTGAAGATGCTATGACAGAGCAATATCCACACCTATTCACTGGTAAGATTTTCGGGGATGAAAATCTCTAAGGGGGGAGAGTTGTAACAACCCAGTTTAGACCCTAGTCGGAACAGTGGTTTCGAGACCACAAATCTGAGGTCCGAAAAAAAATATTTTAATATTATTTTTGATGTTTATAGTATGTGATTGGGCATGTGTGAAATTTCTGTGTGAAAAGTTTGTCGATTGTGTGCTTAATTATGAAAAAGGACCTAATCGCATAAAATGCAAAAGCTATGTGCTGATTGTTTAAGTGCTTAATTGTTGTTATCTTTATAATTTGGAGGTTTTATGATGCAATTAGCCCACTATTAAGGTTAGTGGATGGTAATGGACAAAATAACCTTATTGAATAAATGTTTTATAAGTAAATAGCCATGGGTAAGATGGTAAAATATGAATTAATGTTATTAAATAAAACAAAATCAAAAGTTAGTGGGGGTTGTTCATCTTTGTTGCCGAAATTGAAGAAGGAAGAAGACAACCATGGCTATTTAGGGTTCAGTTCTTTGAAGCTCCAATTGTTATGTAAATTTTGTTCAGTTTTTTATAATTTTTACGTTTTTGTGATCGCTGCTTTGTGCTCTACGAAACCCATGCTTAAATTTTAGAATTTGATGAAGATTTTGAGATGTGCCATTGATGAACATGTGAGCTTTGTGTTGATAGTTGGTGAAATATGAAAGTTTGATGTTGGGTTAACATAGTTTGTATTTGAATTTTTGATGAAATTGAGTAATTTGTGTAACATCCTGAATTTTTGGGCCTATGCGTTTAATGGGTGGATATGTTTAATGTGTTAATTCAAGTGTTAGGGGTCCAAATTGGGCTCAGGCTTAGGTAGAGGCCTTGATTAAAATTATCTGTTTGGGCATTATAGGGTTTAAAAGGTAGTATCTATGTTTAAAATACAAAAGTGGGCTTGTGGCCTAATCTTAGGAGGTGACGCCACACAAGGGAGTAAGGGGCCCAAATTTAAGTTTCATGGAGCCCAATTCTTTTAATTTAAGTTAGCTAAATTTTGGGCATTAGGATTAGGTGGAGTGGATGGCAACAAGGCTAAAATTTAGGGGTTTTAATGTTTAAAATATGTGGATAATAAGCAGATAAAGGCTATTATTTAGGAATTTATTTTATGTGGATAATAAGAAGATAAAGGCTAAAATTTAGGGATTTTAATGATTAAAATATGTGGATAATATGCTGATAAAGGAGGGAGGAGTTAGAGATAATTATGTCTCTTTTAGATGAGCTAGTAGATTAAGATAAAGGAGAAAAGATAGGATTTATCTGCAAGGTTAGGTAAGTGCCGAAATTTCTATAAATAGGGAGGATATCTCATTGATTCTGGCATTTAAACCCTAATTTCCTCTTCATTCTTTGTGCCAAAATTCTTAGCCTTTCCCTCTACAATTTCTTTTCTTCAATTTCTTCAAAAGCCGAAATCTCTAAGCCTATTCCCTCATCTTCACTTTGATTCAAAAGCCGAAGCTCTTTCCATTCTTTTTCTAACTAGCCGAAATCTTCAAGTCACTTCCTTGTTTTCTTTTCTTCTTCTCTTTTCCTGTCAGAAACCGAAACTCTTCACTCAAGTATTTTAAAAGCCAAAGACACATCAGCCTTCTCTTGTTCATACTTTTTTCGAGATTTTCCTAAAAGCCGAAATCCCTAGATCTCATCTCCTGTGATTACCGAATTACTTCTGTGGTGCCTACTTGTGCCGAAATCTGAAGGGAACTTTAGTGGAGTCAATCGCATAGATCTCTAAGTTATAGAATCGTGTTACTTTCGGGATTTCAAGGTAAGGGATCTATTAGTTTTAACGTGTAATTTGGGATTTATTAACCTTGGCCGATTGTTGAAGGGGCTAAATCTTTGTGTGTTTTTCAGGCTTTTGAGCAAGGCTTTAAATTGAGGATAATAGATCCGGATAGCAAGGACATCAACTAAGAATATTGGATTTCGCGATATCAGGTGTGTAATACTTCCCCACCATCTAGATTTAATCATAAAATGCATGATCATAAGATTTATATGTTTTGATAATTGCCGACATCTCGATTTATTGATGAAAGCCCAAGGAGGGTAAAAGCGGTTCACCAGGTTAGTGAATAATCTGTTTATATGTTATAAGTAAATGCTTGTATGTGATTGCATGGGTTGGGTTGATGAAAGGAGGAAGTTATACGTTATATGTGTAGCGGTTTTACCGTGATCTGATGTAGCGGCTAATGCCGTGAATCGTTATCTGAGGCCGGCCATTATATGTTATAAGGGCTTGGCCATAATATGTTGATGAGCAAACATTCTCGTCATCTTGGCGTGTAGCGGTGTGGGTCGATTGTAGAAATCCCCAATGGTGTGAATGGCTGGTACGGGGGCGTGTAGCGGATGGAAACCTAGGCAAATGGGTTGGGCCTTGCATATTATTTGTTATTTTTTTAAATGGAATTATTAATCTATTTTATGGGCCTAAGGTCAAAATCTAGTGGTGCATGAGGGTTGCACACTGAGTCTCGCGACTCACCCTATTAATTAACCTTTCAGGTGATACCTAGTGCTTCGGACAGGGCTGGAGAGGAACGCAAGGTGGCCATGCAAAAGACCAACTGGATCCAGCAAAAAGTCTCAAGTTAATACTTTATATTTTTAATTAATGGATTTTAAATCTCGTTGTAATAAGGCTATGGGCCACTAGTTTATGTTTTGTTTTATTTTGAGCTTTAATTACTTTTAGTTATTTAAATTCTTATTGAACTAATGTATCTATTTAAATTTTGGTTTTTTAATTTATAAAGGCATATTTTATTTAAACTATCAACTATTAAATTTCTCTCGAATAAGAAGATAAACTTTAGAAAAATATTTTTTCTGAAAATACGACATGTTCTTCCAAAAAAATTTTAGTGACATACCAGATCCGGTCGTGGTGTTTAGGCCGGGTTTGGGGTGTTACAATTTGAGCTTGATTGAGAAAAGTGTAAATTGGAGGACTAAAATGTGAAATAAATGAAATGTGGGGGCTTGTATTAGCATGGGAAGAATTCGGCTAAGCTTGTGTGAGTAGAAATTTGGTGTATTTTGTGATTTTGTGAATTAGGGACTAAAGTGTCGAAAATGTGAAAATGTGAGGGCTTTTTGCAAAAATGCCTAAATATGTGTGTTTGGACTAAATTGAATGAATTGGTGATTGAATGAGTTAAATTTGAATGTGTATAGACCAAGAAAGGAGAGGTTTGGATCGAGATCGAGGCAAAGACAAAGTGCTCGATTAATCGACCGTTTCAATATTTCGACTTCCGAGGTAAGTTCGGATATAATACTAGTTGTAAACTATATCTATGTGATGTGAATTGAATAAATATATATATATATATATATATAACTATGAGATTAGAAATGCTATGTACGGAATTGAATTAGAGGGCACTAAGTGTGCGAAATTAGAAACGAGACAGAGATGATTAGCACTGTGTGTGCGAAAAGATAGAAGCTTCAGCTTATCGAATTGGCACTGTGTGTGCGATACCGATATAAGTTTGGTTTGACATATTGGCACTAAGTGTGCGGTAATGATTATGTTTCGGTTATGAAATTGGCACTAAGTGTGCGAATAAATCAATGGAATAGCAAAGGTTGAACGAGAGGTAATATTGAGCGATTGAGTAGCATGAATGGTGAGTAACTATGTGTTGATCGAGGTATGTTTGAACCTATGTGGTTGAAGATAGCCTTAAAAGTTAAATGAATAGATACTGGAGCATATGGTTGAGATTGTTGATGAGCCTAATTGTATATTATCTATGTGATGGTTTAATTATGTATTGATGTGGTATTATTGAGTAAGCTTTTGAAAGCTTACTGTGTGATTTGTTTCTCTGTTTTACAGTGTCAGTAAAGCTAGCTCGGATCCGGGGATCGTCAGCATCTCTATCACACTATCGGTAATCTGTTTTGGTGCTTTTGAAGATGTGTATATTTGAATATTTCATGTATAGGCTAGTGGTGTTGAAACATGATTGAGATGTGTAAATAGCCATGTGATGTGGCTAGATAAATGTTGGTAATATGCATGAATAATTATGGTATATGAAGTATGTTTTCGTATGGCTTGATGGCAATGAAAATGTCTTATGAATGGCAAGCTTAGTAATGGATTGATGCCATTGTGATCTAGTGATATTGTGGATGAATCATTCTTTGTTATGCATGTGTTTTAGTTGTGCAATTTTTTATATAAGTTGACATGATTAGAAATGAGATTTGATGGAAGAATAAGTTGATCATTTGACATGTATTTGGTTGCCAAATTGTGTGTGAAAATAGGCTTGTATGTGCTTGTTGGTATGACCCAAGTGTGGGTCTCATTTTGGCCTTGCAAATGGCCTATTTTGCATACACGGCCAAGGGACACGGGCGTGTGTCTCTTCCGTGTGGTTCAAGGGCCACTTCGAAGTGTGCCTGGGCAGGTTACACGGCCGTGGCACACGGGCGTGCCTGGTGATCGTGTGATCAAGTCAGTAGCTAGCTAAATTTCACACGGCCATGGCACACAGGCGTGTCTGGTGGCCCTGTGGACAAGTCAGTAAACATGCCCTGTTTTGACACGGCCTGGACACATGGACGTGTTTGGTAGCCGTGTAAGGCACACGGCTTAACTGCACGGGCGTGTGACCTCTGCATTTTTGAAAAATGTTCAAATTTCCAAGAATTTTCTTATGTGTTCGGTTTGATCCCGACCTCTTTTTAACTCATGTTTAAGTTCTCGTAGACCGTAATAAGGGACTATATGTTTATATTTAAATATGTTTAATTGATGATTGACTTAGTGTTGTGAAATGGATGTGAAATGTTCCGATTGTTTGGTAAGGCCTCTTAACCCTATTTCGGTGGCGGTTTTGGGTTAGGGGTGTTAGAGGCCGTGTGAAGTTCACACCTAGAATTTAGAATTTAATTCGACACACGGCCTAAGGATACGGGCGTGTGCCTTGGCCGTGTGACCTTCGTGAGGAGATGACGTCACAAACAGAATGCTAAGGTTTTGGCACACGGGCTAAGACACGGGCGTGTCGAGCCCGTGTGAGGGACACGGGCCAGGGACATGGGAGTGTGTCCGGCTGTGTGTATTAAGTCAGTGTCGACCACGGGTGAGGAGCACGGGCATGTCTCAGGGACACACGGGCGTGTCCCTTGAACAACATAGGCGTGTGGCCCCTGTTTAGGCAAAATTTTTCTAAGTGTGCAAAAGTTTCCGATTAATTCTCGAAACCTTCTGGAAGTACGTTTAAGGCCTCGTGGGCCTAGGATGAGTATGTTATGGGTTTGAATGGAAAGTTTTTATGACGAAACAAAATTTTATAGCCCGAAACGTCATGTTTAAGCAAGTTGAGTTAGGTAATGCCTCGTATCCGATTCCAGCTTTGAACACAGGTAAGGGGTGTTACAGATTGAGTTGCTGACGATCCCCGGATCCGAGCTAGCTTTCAATATACTGTAAAACAGAGAAAACTTCACACAGTAAGCTTAAGAGCTTAGTAAGTTCATTATATAATACATATAACTCAATAATACATTATCATTATACAAAATAAACCATCACTTATAGATTCACAACTATATACAATATCATCCTTAGCCATATGCTCACACAATCATTCATTTATCCATAAATGATATCATCAACCACGTAGATTACAAACATACCTTTGCCAACATTTAGTTAACATACATTCTTGTTAATCAATGCTCGATACCACACTTCGATCACACTTTATCATTCATTCGATTTAATCGCACACTTAGTGCCAAATTGCATAGCCGAAGCTTAATTATCATCGCACACTTAGTGCTTTTACGTTAAACCGAATTTAACTCGGTATCGCACACACAGTGCCAATCAATACAGCCGAAGCTTTCTTTATTTCGCACACATAGTGCCATTCACCTCTGTCTCAATTCTAAATACGCACACTTAGTGCCATATTTCTCAAATTCACATTTAATATTACCAATTCATCAACAACATATATTCATTCATTACATAATACATAAATACGATTTAAACGATTCGTATTATACACGAACTTACCTCGGACGTCGAAATAACAAAACAAGTCGATTAATCGAGCACTTTATCTTTGCCTCGATCTCGATCCAAATCCCTCTTTTCTTGATCTATACATATTCAAATTTAGCTCATTCAATCACCAAATCATTTAATTTAGTCCAAACACACATATTTAGGGCATTTTACAAAATAGCCCTCACATTTTCACATTTCGACACTTAAGTCCCTATTTCATAAAATCATCAAATTCACATAATTTCACTTCACACATGCCTAGCCGAATTTTCCTTATGCTCATACAAGCCCATATATTTCATTTATTTCACATTATAGTCCTCCAATTTCTCATTTTCACAATTTAGTCCAAAATAGCCAATTTTATCAAAATTTCAAATACAAACTATGTTAACCCAACCTTAACATTTCATATTTCACCAACTATCAACACAAAGCTCATATATTCATCAATGGCACATCTCAAAATCTTCATCAAATTCTAAAATTAAAGCATGGGCTTAAGAGAACAAGAAGCAGCGATCACAAAAACGTAGAAATTATCAAAAAGCGAGCTAAAAACACATACCAATTTAAGCTTGAGCTTGCCGAAACCTTCAAAGCTCATAAACCCTCCTTTCTTTCTTTAATTCCGGTGGATGAAAGATGAACAAAACATGTATTTTACTTTATGTTTTATTTAATAAATATTATTTCATCATTTACTAAAATAAACCCTCCTTTCTTTCTTTAATTCCGGTGGATGAAAGATGAACAAAACATGTATTTTACTTTATGTTTTATTTAATAAATATTATTTCATCATTTACTAAAATACCCTTTGTTAAAACATTATTATTTCATTCATTTAATGGCTATATATGTCAACTTCCACTATCAAAGGTATAATTACCACATAAGGACTCCTCATTTAAAAAGCCATGCCAAATAAGCACTTTAACAATCTGCTCACAGCTTTTGCATTTTATGCGATTAAGTCCTTTTTCTCAATTCGACACACAAACGATAAAATTTCCACACCGAATTTTCACACATGCTCAATCACATATTGTAAAAACCAAAAATAATATTAAAATATTTTTTTGACCTCGGATTTGTGGTCTCAAAACCACTATTCTGACTAAGGTCTAAACCGGGCTGTTACAACTCTCCCCCCTTAGGGATTTTCATCCCCGAAAATCTTACCAATGAATAGGTTCGGATATTACACTCTCATAACATCTTCAGGCTCCCACGTAGCCTCTTCAACTCCGTGTTTGTGCCACAACACTTTCACTAAAGGAATTTTCTTATTTCTCAACTCTTTAATCTCTCATGCCAAAATATGACTGAATCTCGACCTCATTAGGAGCAATCACATGAGATGGATCAGATCTGTATCGTCGAAGCATCGATACGTGAAACACATTATGAATCTTTTCTAATTCAGGTGACAACAACAATTTATAAGCAACCGGCCCAATTCGTTCAATAATCTCATACGGGCCGATGAACCTCAGACTCAACTTGCCTTTTCTGCCAAAACGAAGTATTTTCTTCCACGGAGACACTTTCAAAAACACTTTATCACCGATCTCAAATTCAATATCTTTCCATTTCAAATCTGCACAGGACTTCTGCGATCTGAAGCCGCTTTCAAACTGTCACGAATCACTTTCACTTTTTGCTCGGTCTCTTTGATTAAATCAACCCCGTGAATCTTATTCTCACTAAGTTCAGTCCAATACAATGGAGTTCGACATTTTCGACTGTAAAGAGCCTCATATGGTGCCATTTTGATACTAGATTGAAAACTATTATTGTATGCGAATTCAATCAACGGCAAATGCTTTTCCCACGTACTTTCAAATTCAAGAATACAACATCTCAACATATCCTCAAGAATCTGAATGATCTGCTCGGATTGACCATCCGTTTGCGAATGAAATGCAGTACTGAAATGCAACTTTGTGCCTAAAGCCTCTTGCAATTTCTTCCAAAACCGCGAGGTAAATCTCGGATCTCTATCAGATACAATAGATAGTGGCACCCCGTGCAATCTCACAATCTCAAAAATATACAATTCAGCTAATTTATCAAGTGAATAATCTATTCTCACTAAAACAAAATGAGCTGATTTCGTCACTCTGTCAACTATCACCCAAATTGCATCTTTTTTTCTCGAAGATAAAGGTAGTCCCGACACAAATTCCATCGTGATTCTCTCCCATCTCCACTCAGGAATCATAATCGGTTGTAACAAACTAGATGGAACCTGATGTTCAGCTTTAACTTGCTGACATATTAAACATTTCGAAACAAACTCTGAGATATCCCGTTTCATACCATGCCACCAATAAAACTGTTTCATATCATTATACATTTTTGTACTTCCCGGATGAACAACCAAACAACTATTGTAAGCTTCGTTCAAAATCAACTAAATCAACTCTGAATTCCTCGGAACACAAATCCGATCTCTGAATCTCAAACAAGCATCATTATCCACTAGAAATTCTGAATCAGAATTCAAACCACATTGAGCTCGTTTTGTCATCATCTTATTATCACTTTTCTGGGTATCACAAATCTGATGTATAAAAATCGGCCTCACTTTCAACTCAGCCAAAACCGAACCATCATCACACAGATCTATTTGAGTACTCATTGCTCGCAAAGAAAATAAAGACTTTCAGCTCAAAGCATCAGCAACAACATTAGCTTTTCCCGGATGATAATCAATTACTAATTCATAGTATTTTTGTAATTCTAACCATCTCCGCTGTCTCAAATTTAATTCTTTCTGAGTCATCAGATATTTCAAACTCTTATGATCAGTATAAATGTGACATTACTCACCAAATAGGTAATGACGCCAAATCTTCAATGCAAATACAATCGCATCTAATTCAAGATCGTGCGTCGGGTAGTTCTTTTCATGCGGCTTTAACTGTCTCGAAGCATAAGCTATAACTTTGCTCTCTTGCATCAGCACATAGCCCAAACCATTCAACGATGCATCACTGTAAACTATAAATTCTTTACCCGATTCAGGTTGGACTAACACTGGTGCCTCTGTCAACAATGCTTTCAACTGTTCAAAACTCTGCTGGAACTTTTCTGACCACTCGAATTTAACATCTTTCTGTAACAATTTCATCAACGGAGTCACAATCATCAAAAAACCTTTCAAAAATCGCCTATAATATCCCACTAGTCCCAAAAAACTACAGACTTCAGACACATTTCTCGGAGGTTTCCACTCTAAAATTGTTGAAATCTTGTTTGGACCAACTCGTATTCCCGCAGCTGATACAATATGTCCCAGAAACCCACCTCACGCAACCAAAACTCACATTTGCTAAACTTTACATACAATTGCTTTTCACGCAGAGTCTGTAACACGATTCTCAAATGCTCGGCATGTTGCGTCTCATCACAGGAATAAATCAGAATGTCATTAATAAACACCACGACAAATCATCCAAATACGGTCTGAATATCCGATTCATCAAATCCATAAACACTGCAGGAGCATTCGTTAGTCCAAAAGGCATAACTAAGAATTCATAATGTCCGTACCTCGTTCTAAAAGTAGTTTTCGGCACATCTGATTCTTTAACTCGTAGCTGATAATAGCCCGACCTCAAATCTATCTTAGAAAACACTGTAGCTCATTTCAACTGATCAAACAAATCATCGATTCACGGTAGAGGATATTTATTCTTTATCGTCACTTTGTTCAACTGTCGGTAATCAATACACATCCTCATAGTTCCATCTTTCTTTTTCACAAACAACACAGGAGCACCCCAGGGCGAGAAACTCGGTCCTACAAATCCTCTATCTATCAACTCTTGCAACTGAGACTTCAACTCTTTCAATTCTGTTGGTGCCATTCTACACGGAGCTATTGAGATAGGAGTTTTTCCCAGCACTAAATCAATACCAAACTCGACTTCTCATATCGGAGGTAATCCCGGTAATTCTTCAGGAAACACATCTGGGAACTCGCAAACTACAGGCACAGATTCAACTTTCTTTTCTGTCACTTTTGTATCAATCACGTAGGCAAAATAGGCTTCACAACCCTTTTTCACATAACTCTGAGCTTTCATCACTGAGATCACAGCCGGTAATCAATTCAAATCATTTGATTCAATCCGAACTATCTCATAATTCTGACTTCTCAATTCAATACTCTTCAATTTACAATTTACAACAGCATTATGCAAGGTTAGCCAATCCATACCCAAAATTATATCAAATTCATCAAAGGGAAGCAGCATCAGATTAGCTAGAAAACAAGTATCTCGAAACATCAATGGACAGTTCTTGCATACTTTGTCAACCAAGACACTTTTATCTAAGGGGTTTGATACTCTAATTAAGAACTCAGTAGACTCAACAGGTAGAGTCTTACTGGATACTAAGTTCATGCATACATACGAATGAGTAGACCCTGGATCTATCAATGCAATCTCATCGGTATCAAATAGAGTAAAAGTACCAGTTATGACGTCTGGAGATGACGCTTCTTCACAAGCGCGAATAGAATAGGCTCGGGTAGGTGCTCTCGCCTCGGATCTCACAGCTGTATCGTAGTCCCTCTCTGACTTCCACTCACATTTTTGATGTTTTTGGGTGGTCTACCCTTAGCCGTCGTATTACTCGGTCTCACACTCTGAACATTATCTTTCTCAACTAACTCTAGGAAATCTCAAATCAAGTGATCTCGTGACCCACATTTATAGCAAACTCTATTATTATACTTGCCTCAGCATTCTCCAACATGTCGTCTCCCACACTGTCTACACTCAGGCTTGTTGCTTTTGACACTTCCAACACTTGATTCAATTGGAATTTGAGTTCTTGGACCAACACTTTGTCTCACACGATCTCTACTCGAATGTCCAAACAAAACATTTGAACGATTGCTTGCATCTTTGAATCTCTTTGATGGAGGTTGATACGACTTGCTCATCGATCTTTTTCTTTCATCTCTAGCTTCAGATTCTACTTTCTTCTTTTCTTTGCACAGTTCTTCAGCTTTGCAGGTTCTTTCAACTAACACTACAAATTCATTCAAATCAAGTATTCCAACCAACAATTTAATGTCTTCATTCAGCCCTTCAATGAAACGTTTACACATAGTAGCTTCGGTCGAAATACATTCTCGTGCATATTGACTTAATCTCAAAAACTCCTGTTCATATTCAGCAACTGACATATGGCCCTATTTCAGCTCAAAGAATTATTTACATTTCTGATCTATGAATCGTTGACTGATATACTTATTTCGAAATTCAACTTGAAAGAAATCCCAGGTGATTCTCTCTCTCAGAACCACGGATATCAACATTTTCCACCAATTATATGCCGTATCTCTCAACAATAAAATAGCACATTTCAAGCATTCATCAGGAGTCAATGACATCTCATCAAACACTCAAATTGTATTCTTGAGCCAAAACTCAGCTCGTTCAGCATCATCATCAACCATAGCTCTAAACTCTTTAACCCTATTTTTTTGAATTTTATCCACAGGAGGCTTACTCAATCAGATTGGATCTATCACTTGTGGCACTACAGGTACTTGTGGAGGTGGAGGTTGTTGAGCAATCGGATTCATTCGAATGAACACCAAAAAGCACTCACTCATCATTTAGAAGAAGGCTTGCTTAGCCTCTCCCTCTTGGCTACTAGCAATCGGCCTAGATTCGGCCGGTGCTGTCCCTTGAGCGGGAGCAGGCGCATTACTCTCTACATCACCATTAATTGCTCGATCGGGATCCATTTACTATATGAAAACACATTTTTAACTGTCAGGATTCATCACACTATCGCAATTATATATATGGCATGTATAGCTAGACTCACACGCGCTACGTTAGTCCTAGAATCGACTAAACCGTAGCTCTGATACCAATAAAATGTAACACCCCTAACTCATAATCATCGCCAAAATAGGGTTAAGGAGTATTACCAAACAAACCGAAACATTTACATTAATTTTACAACACAAAGTATATCATCATTCAAACATATCAAGATATATACATGTAGTCCCTTTATGAGGTCTACAAGACCTTAAGCACGTGTTAGAAAGGGGTTGGGACTAAACCAAACACATACAAAATTTTTTGAAAATCAAACATTTTTCAAATCTAAAGAGGTCACACGCCCGTGTGGGTAGGCCGTGTGCCTCACACGGCCTCGGACATGCCCGTGCGTCCAAGCCGTGGCAAAATAGGGCATACATACTGACTTGTCCACACGACCTGAGACACGCCCGTGTGTCTCACCCATGGTCGACACTGACTTGCACCACACGGCCAATCTCACGCTCGTGTGTCCAGCCTGTGGTCGAAGCTGACTTGTTTTAAAATGCAACCACGAAAGGCACGGTCGAGCCACACGCCCGTGTGCTCAACCGTGTGGACAATTATAGGCCATTTGCAAGGCCAATTTACCACCTACACTAAGGGTCTCACCTACAAGCATCAAACCATATGCATTTATATCTCAAATGGAAACTAAAACATACCATTATATGCACCATTTAAACATCAACTTCACCATTTATTTCCATACTCAATTTCAACCCAAACATGTCCATCTAAAATATCAATTTCCATATCCCAAAACATATAATCTATTCATCATTTAATCTTAAGCAAATCTCTCAAGAAACATACCATTTCCATTTTGCTAATTTATACCATAATGATCACTCACACAGAACATACACATACACATATAAGTCATTCTTTCACATGTTCAAAACATATACCAAACCATCAAACTACCAAGCCAAATCACATGGCAAAGCCTATACACTCCAAAACATGCCATAATCACTAGCCTATACATGCCATATACCAAATATATATACATCTTCCAAAAGTACAAAAATAGATAGCCGGTAGTGTGATTGAGTCGCTGACGATCCCCGGATCCGAGCTAGCTTTAAATATACTGTAAAACAGAGAAAATTTTACACAGTAAGCTTAAGAGCTTAGTAAGTTTGTTATATAATACATATAACTCAATAGTACATTATCATTATACAAAATAAACCATCACTTAGATAGATTCACAACTATATACAATATCATCCTTAGCCATATGCTCACACAATCATTCATTTATCCATAAATGATATCATCAACCACGTAGATTACAAACATACCTTTGCCAACACTTAGTTAACATACATTCTTGCTAATCAATGCTCAATACCACACTTTTATCACACTTCATCATGCATTCGATTTAATCGCACACTTAGTGCCAAATTGCATAGCCGAAGCTTAATTATCATCACACACTTAGTGCCTTTTACGTTAAACTGAATTTAAGTTGGTATTGCACACGCAGTGCCAATCAGTACAGTCAAAGCTTTCTTTATTTCGCACACACAGTGCCATTAACCTCTGTCTCAATTCTAAATACACACACTTAGTGCCATATTTCTCAAATTCACATTTAACATTACCAATTCATCAACAACATATATTCATTCATTACATAATACATGAATATGATTTAAACGATTCGTATTATACACGAACTTACCTCGGACGTCGAAATAACAAAACAAGTCGATTAATCGAGCACTTTATCTTTACCTCGACCTCGATCCAAATCCCTCTTTTCTTGATCTATACATATTCAAATTTAGCTCATTCAATCACCAAATCATTCAATTTAGTCCAAACACACATATTTATGGCATTTAACAAAATAGCCCTTACATTTTCACATTTCGTCACTTAATTCCCTATTTCATAAAATCATCAAATTCACATAATTTCACTTCACACATGCCTAGCCAAATTTTCCTTATGCTCATACAAGCCCATATATTTCATTTATTTCACATTTTAGTCCTCCAATTTCTCATTTTCACAATTTAGTCCAAAATAGCCAATTTTATCAAAATTTCAAATACAAACTATGTTCACCCAACCTTAAGCTTTCATATTTCACCAACTATCAACACAAAGCTCATATATTCATCAATGGCACATCACAAAATCTTCATCAAATTCTAAAATTAAAGCATGGGCTTAAGAGAACACGAAGCAACGATCACAAAAACGTAGAAACTATCAAAAATCAAGCTAAAAACACATACCAATTTAAGCTTGAGCTTGTTGAAACCTTCAAAGCTCATAAACCCTCCTTTCTTTTTTTAATTTTGGTGGATGAAAGATGAAAAAAGCATGTATTTTACTTTATGTTTTATTTAATACATATTATTTCATCATTTACTAAAATACCCTTTGTTAAAACATTATTATTTCATTCATTTAATGGCTATATATGTCAAATTCCACTATCAAAGGTATAATTACCATGTAAGGACTCCTCATTTAAAAATCCATGCTAAATAAGCACTTTAACAATCAGCACACAGCTTTTGCATATTATGCGATTAAGTCCTTTTTCTCAATTTGACACACAAACGATAAAATTTCCACACCGAATTTTCACACATGCTCAATCACATGTTGTAAACACCAAAAATAATATTAAAATATTTTTCTGACCTCAGATTTGTGGTCTCAAACCAACTATTCCAGCTAGGGTCTAAATTGGGCTGTTACAATGAGAATATATATGAGATGGGTACGAGATGGTACATGTATGTGAATAGACCATTTTAGCTTTGAATGGGAGAAATGATGATGAATATATATGGTTTTGTGAATGAGCACTTGAAAGGTTTGATAGTTAAGGAAAGCTGCATATTTGACATATTGAAATTATTGAATCATGGTTAAGTGATTGCATTAAGTTTATCTCATACGAGCTTACTAAGCTTTATAGCTTACTTTTTTTATTTTCTTGTGTTTTATAGTGATATCGAAGCTAGCTCAGATTCGGGGATCGTCGGAGATTTCATGACACTATCCTATTATCGG
This sequence comes from Gossypium sturtianum, assembly GCA_025698515.1. Taxonomy (NCBI): domain Eukaryota; kingdom Viridiplantae; phylum Streptophyta; class Magnoliopsida; order Malvales; family Malvaceae; genus Gossypium; species Gossypium sturtianum. The sequence continues at coordinate 114,064,721 of CM046955.1, forward strand.
TTTGGTACTTTTAAGCTTATGTTTTGAGTATATGGCATATATAGAGACTTTGGTCATGTTGGTTATGTTTTGGTTATGATTTTGGCCATTTGAATTGGCTTGTAAATGCCTAAGATTTGGTTTGTATATTTGGCCATGTGAGTTGGCTTATTTTGGTTGATTTTGATTATGTTTATATGCATACATTTGACCTATGTTGTGTAATTGAGGTGGATTCATGATGTTTATTGATAATAGGTAATTATGAATGGTAAATTGATGATTAGTAGAATTAGTAACATGCTAGTTAAATGGTACAAAATGATGCATGATTAGTAAAGGTTTAACTAGATGATTGGTATATGTATTTTGGTATGTTTTGGTTGAGTAAAATTTGAGGTATAAGCATATTGGTTATTAGTATTGGAATTGGTATGAAATTGTCTTGAATGTGGAAAAAATGGATGTGAAATTATGCTATGATTTGGTACCATTTGGGTTGGTTTAGGTATGTCCAAAATTGGTGGCAAATTGGCTTGGTAAATAGCCTATTTTTGTCCACACGGGTAGAGACACGGGCGTGTGTCTCAGCCATGTGTGACACACAATCATGTTACACGGCCATGTGTCCACTAGTGTTGAAATTGAAATGAATTCAATATGCTCCACACGGTCTCACACACGGGCATGTGCTTGGCCGTGTGGTACAAGTTAGTATACCCCCTAATTGGCACACGGCCTAGCACACGGGCGTGTGACTTGGCAGTGTTCCATAGGTTAGTATACCCTACAGGTTTGGCATGGCCTAACACACAGCTTTGCACACGGGCGTGTGTGGCCACTTCGAAGGGCACACGGGCTAGACACACGAGCGTGTGGTTAGCCGTGTGACCCAAGTCAGTATGTACCCCCTATTTTCACACAGTCTGTGACACGGGCGTGTCTGGTGGCCATGTGAGACACACGGCCTGGCCAACGGGCGTGTGACCCCTGATTTGAAGAAAAAATTACTAAGTGTTGAAAATTTCCTGAGTTATCGGTTTAGTCTCGAACCACTCCCAAAGCATGTTTAAGGCCTTGCAGGCTCTTAATAGGGACAAATTGATTAAGATTGATTGATTAATGACTGAATTGAGCAAAGGTATGTTAAATGGTTGTTAAATTGTTTCGTAGGTCCAGTAACGCTCTTTAACCCTATTCTGACGTTGAATACAAGTGAGGGGTGTTACATTTATTGGTATCAAAGCTATGGTTTGAGAGTCTAGGACTAACATAGCATGTGTGAGAGTCTAGCTATACATGCCATATATAAACTATGATAGTGTGATCTCTCCTAACACTAATGAAATTTGTCTTACTTAGACAGAGATGTTTTCCAATCGAGCTAGTTCCGATGATACTGAAAATGATATTCAAAGCATCTAAGTAAAAATGTGTCTATGATGAGTTGAAACTCAAAAAGGTATGAACAAAAGTTCCTAATATTGTGTTGATGATAAATGTTATATTATATGTGTTTATATGTGAGAGTTAAATTTGAGGCTTTACGACCGTCACCCCCTTACCAGTATAGTGTTATACAATGAAGTTTACAAGATTTAGATTGGATAAGCTCACAAGTGTGAAACTAAAGAGTTCAGTGGTGGAATAATTATTAATGCGGCTAGAGATGAGAAAGGGCCAACAAGTAAAGACAGTTCCAGAAGAGATATCATCTTGTTATAAAGATCATTCGAATTATGCGATGATTCTGTTAAAGAAGAAGTTAATCTCGACTAATTGATTCATTCAGGTATAATGTCTAAAGAATGTACTAATTGGAAATTATTCTGAATTGATTTTCGTTAGTGAATGGAATAAGGTAGGGTTAGTGATGACTATAATAGTCAGTGGAATCATGTTTGAATTGTAAAGATATCCGAGTGCAGTGGTTATAGTTGAGTAGATTATGATGAACTCTTCTGGGTATTCTATGTGTTCATTCATTCTCAGAGATCTATGTAGCTGTTCATTTTCGGATGAGATTCTTATCTTATGAGAACGCTAACTAACCATATTGTTAGATGAAAGCATGGTGAATTTAGTTCGTTTATGATCGGTATTGCTCTATCTATCCTTGGTATTCTATTCCATTGTGTTGACAAAAAAGTCGACGGTAAAATCCGTATGATGCTAGTATTCTATTTCTACTGGTTATTGTTTTGTTGAATATATGAAGATTTTATTGCTTCTGTCAAAGTTGATTTCAGTGCTTATGAGTGACGTTTTCTTTTGGAATTTCTCTGGGATATCATTGAGATCTTTATCATTCTATATGGGTTGTAATTTTCAGAAATTCTGTATAGTTCCATACTTTGAGATTTCGCTACCTCGATTTTATTATGATTCTATGTGATTATCTGCAAGAGATATTATTTTGGAGGAGATGAATATATCTATTATAATTATAATTTCTAGTTTGATCATGGGAGTACAGTGGTATTGTCATCAGATTTTTAGAGGTTATGTTTCTGCATTTATTTCTGTTGAAACCATATTTGATTTTCTTTTATATTCAAAATACATTATTAACAGTTGGGATATTATCTATTTATACGGTTGAGATGTCGGTCTTATTATGACATTATGATTTTTTTTATTTGATGGAGGTGGCTTCAGTATAGTACAACGCTTCGATGATTAATAGTTGATATAACTTTATTATATAATCCTTTCTAGTTTTCTTGAAAGGGAATTGACATCGGAAAACGCATAGACGATAGAAGATCAAGTTCAAATCTGTACAATAGTTATCATTTCCAAGTAAATCTTGATATATGTCAATGAGTAAACATGGAATGTTATGTCATATTAAAGTTATGTAGTTTTTAAGAAGATCTTTGACTAGTATCCTGAAGAAATTGTGATAAATAGTATGTCTGAGTTATCCTGACAACAAGAAGAAAGGTTTTCTTTGAAAAGTATTTGTTTGAAAGCCAAGATCAATTCAGTTGCTTAGTTTGATTGGGTTATTTGTTTGAAAGGTTAATTGAGTTATATGTGTTTGAGTTTATCCTTGAGTCCGGAAATAAATTTTGTGCATTCACGGGTAAATAGATGGATAGTCTGAATGAAGAATTCATATTTTAGAAGACACGATACAGAATTATATCTATCGGAACGGTTCTATTTGAGAAATATTTTTGTAAATTAAAGTTGTTTCGGTTGTTGAATTTTTCATTTGTGCGAAGTTTGATTTGGTTTAATATATGTTAATAAAGTTATAAACAGTTGAAAACACTGTTAATTAAAGCATCAGTTTTGGTTTAGCCTGAATCGGGTACAGGTTTTATGATTTTCAGTCATGCGTCATTGAATGGTTTGGAGTGTGTTTTAGTACAAGAATGTATAGTGATGGCTTATGCTTCCATACTGTTAAAGTTGAATGAAAAGAGTTATTCGACGCGTGAATTAGAGATGGTTGACATTGTAGTTGCATTGAATAGTTAGCGACATTAATTGTTTGGTGAGTAATGTTACCTATTTGATGACTGCAAGAGTTTAAAATATTTGATGTTACAGAGAGATCTGAATTTGGGACAGCAAAGATGGCTTGAACTGTCGAAAAATTTTGAGTCAGTAATTGGTTATCATCCTTGACAAACGATTATAGCCACGGATATTTTGAACAAGAAATCTTTGTGTGCTTTACAAGCGATGAATACGCAATTGATCTTATCGGATGATGGATAGATATTAGCTGAGTTAAAAGCTAAATTGATATTTATTCCGCGATTTTGTGAAACTTATAAATGTATCAGTGAATTGCAAGTTAAAAGAGTTCAACGTGAATTGACCTCTGATTTAGAGCTTCAGATTGGAACCGATGAATAATTGTTGTTTCGAGACAGAGTTCGTGTACCGAAAAATCTAGAGATTATACAACAATTGTTATATCTAGCTCACAGTGGTAATTATCTGTTTATTCGGGGAATACTAAGATGTAAAATAATCTAAGACAGTTTTTGTAACATCCCAAAATAGGGGTTATTTGTGATTGAATTATTTTTCTTGTATTTGAATTTCTGTGATATTATTCGTGATGATATAAGGCTTAATTAGGGGTCTTGAGTAAGCTCGGTTTAGTAGAATAATTCTTAGTATGGCTTATTTATAAAAGAGGATTAAATGAGCTTAGCACTTAAGTTAATTTAAGTAGCAATAAGTGACAAGATGAGTGCATGGCAAGTTGGTAATGGCGCATGGAGTTTGGCTTGAGGTTAGAGGTTCGAGTAGCATGTTTAGCAATTTGAAGGTTTATTTTTATATCCTTGCTTTGATGGACGGTCAAACTTATTTATGATAGGTTGGACTAATTCTTTTGGTAAGTTGAATATATGATTAAGGAAAGCTTGATAGTAGGGATAAGAATCTTGAAGTTATGGTATGATGAGGGGACAAAAGGCATGAAGGGTGGAGGATGTTTTGGAAAGTTTCCTAAGCCTTTAGTGGATGAATGTGGACGGCATGTATGGCTAGGGGTGGCCGAATTTTGATAGGTAGCTTGGGGAAGGAATAGTTGGCCAATTTTTTTGTCATTTGAACATCTTTTGCTTTGTTTTTCTTTCTCTCCAAAATTCCTCTCTTTGGCCGAAAGTGTCTTGTGCATTTTGGTGCAATTTTTTTCTCTTTTGGTTTTTAGCCTCATTTCGTGTGAACCAAATACCCCTCATTTCATGTGAACCAAATACCATTTCTTTTCTTTCATTTGTCCTTTTTGAAACCCAAAACAACATGGGAACTTTTGTGCATCTCTTTCTTCTTTGATAACTAGGTGTTGGCGAAACTCTTACTCCCTTTTCTCTCTTTTTCTTTCTTTCAATATTGCTCAACCACTTTCTCTTTCTCTTTCTTTTGGGCGAACCATTCTCTTCTTGTTGCTCTCTCTTTTCTTTTGTTGATTAAACCGAATTCTCTCTCATTTCAATTCTCTTTTCTTTCACATATTCTTCATTTTTCCATAACCATATAGCCGAATCTTCTACTTTCTTTAGATTTATCTTTGGCCGAATATTGAAGGTAAGATAGTTATCATCGGGACTTCTCTAGAAATTGGTTTTGGTAAGGTGGTAAGGTTTATTTCAAAGGATTTTTATTTTAAGTTTCGTTTTAAGCCAGAAGGCTAATAAACCTTATTGATGATGGTTGATTGTAGGGAAGTGAGGCCGATTCTTTTAGGAGTGTGTTGGATAAGTGTTGAAGGCTTTGGGTAAGATTTTAGGTTCACAAGGAACCTTTCTCAATTATTTTGGTTTGGCCGAATAGGCCATGGTTCTAATATTCATTTTTGGCCGAATATAGGGGCAAGATTACTTGTGTGGCCGATTTGTCTATTTGGGATTTAGAACTCTTTTTGGTGCCAGTGTGTATACATACACATCTTATAACTTTTAATATGCTAAGTGTTATTTTATGCCTAACGTTTTGTGTAGACATGGATGAAATACCTTCATGGTATTAACAAGGATTTGGGTAAGTTCTTATTATTATGTGATTATTATTTGATGCTTTTGGGAAGCATGACACATTTAGTATGTGTATTATTTGATATATGGCTTATGATAAATCGATTGGATGTTGTTAAATAAATCTATCAACATGATTTGTGATACATGCATATAAATGATTGTTATGGGTTGATGAGAGAGGGGCGGTGATATTCGTGTGTCGCGGACACCGGTGTTTTGGTAACACATCGTGACTACGGTCACCAGAGGTTTGGTACCTCCAGAGGTTTGGCACCACATAGCGACTTGTCCCTGTGGTTAATACCACCGTGTGTTGGCCCCACTTTGAGATATGGGATTGTGCGCGCTGATTTGGTATCACACGATGGGTTGGCCCCATCATCTATTTGTGACTTCGGTCACGGTGTTTTGGTAACACAATTGTGTCTTCGGACACGAGAGATTTGGTATCTCCAATGATTTGGTATCACATTTGTGACTATACGTCACGGTGGTTTGGCACCACCGGTGGTTTGGTACCACAAAGGGTAGAAAAAGGCGTATGGATGGTTAGGTTGGGTGCATTTAAACTTATGCATGTTAATTGGTTATAATTTGTGTATGTGATTGCATTAAATTGGGGAAGGGTTACACATTGAGTCTTGGTGACTCACCTTCTCCTTTAATTTTTCAGTGATTCGTGAGACCGCGGATGAGGAGCCGGATGGACTCGAGGTGGCCATGCGGTGGAGATTTTTAATAAATGAATTTTGGATTTTATCTATTTTTCTGTTGGGTTTATGTTGCTTAATTGTAATAAGGCCTCCTAGGATTATTTTATTATTCTTTGCATGTTTTATTTAAACTATTTGATGATGTTAAACGGATGCACATGTTTTCTCAAATTAAACATAAAATGTTTTTAAAGTACCATCGGGTACATTTGAAAGCAGTAACAACCTAACTTAGTATATTTATTTTTAAATGACATTAAGTAATGCTTTCTTCATAACACCTCAATTGTTTTAAATCAAAACAATATCTTTTATCAAAATTTAAAACGACTTAACAAGGGATTTTCAAAGGTTTTTTCCTCCGTAGCATACCAAATTCGATTCGTAATGTTTGGGCCGGGTTTGGGGTGTTACAAAATTGGTATCGAGCCAAGTTCAAAGCTCGGTGTGGGGCCCAAGGCCCAAAAATGTTTTAGTAGGTCTATCCGAAATATTATGGTTTTGAATAAGCATGGCACCGAGTCTCCTGCACCGATCCGCCTGTGAGTAAGTACCACTAACTTTTGTATGAATTATTTCATTGTAGAAGGGTAGGAAGCATGGGACGTAGATAGTGATAGTATTTTAAACTTTAGGACTAGTTTACTCCAAACAAAGACATAAGACTTCAAGAGCCTAATTAAACCAACCTACGACCAAGTCGCGAGAGTTAGGGTGTGGTAACCTTGGTGCGCATGTCTAGGATTGGATCAGGAAGAGCTTGGTACTTTAGCGGTCCTCGTGACTCACCTCCTCTTCGCGGGATTTCTACAGTGCGTAGCTTCTGGTTCACCCTAACCAAGAGGACTTGGTCATAGGCAAAATCCTAAATAAAACCCGAAAGGGGTTAGCCATGTTTTAAGGAAAAACTTCGGTTTTAAAATCATTAAATTATTTTTTAGATGGTAGGACAAATGTATCTTCGAAAATTTTCAAAATATTCTTGATTGACAAAATTACAAAAATACCCTTTAGGAAAAATGACGAAAATACCCCTGGGTTAGAAACGGACAATAATGCCTGAAGAGTGCATAGGTATGAAAGGTATAGGGAATGGATGTATTATTCTATGTAAACCATGATAGAAGACTTAAAACCTTGTTTGATCGAAAGAATCTCTATTAAACTCTTTTCATAAAATTTCTTCGCGGATAATCAAGTGAAACATGTACTAATTCATAAAAAATTTCCTAATCGATTAAAGCGCGATAGTTAGAATGAGCTTTAGAGGACGTGGCCGTCGTGGGACGCGAAGGGAAGGATGGCCATATCGAAACACAGTCGGGTCGGGTCAAGGATCCGAGAATGAGATACCGCCACCACCACCCCCAACCTTTAGAGTGAAGAGCGAGGATCGACGGGTGGACGACGCTGTGTCACAAGCGATGCTACGGGTTCGGAAAGGGTAGCTGGAATTGGTGGAGGTGGAGGAGCTCGGAAGTCGGTTCTGAGAGACTTCGAGCTAACGGAGCTGAATTTTTCCGAGGTGTGTTCGGTGTAGCGCCCAATACTGGTGAGTATTGGTGGAATCGACCGAAAGAATCATGGATGAGATAGATTTGACAAATGAGGAGAAATCCGAAAGGAGCGGTGTCGCTTCTCAAAGATGAGTCATATCGATGGTGGCTCACGGTCCGAGATGGTGCTACGGCAGATGATCTCACTTGGGAGTACTTCAAAGTCGCATATCGGAAGAAGTATGTTGGATCAAGCTACATTGACGCTCAAAGGAAAGCTTTTTCGGGGTTAGTGCAAGGGAATAAGTCCGTCTCGGAGTATGAAGCGGAATTCCTAAGGTCGTGAGTCGTTATGCTCGGGGAATAGTGGCATCGGAACATGATCGTTGTGTTCGTTTTGAAGACGGACTTAGAGGCGAGTTAAGGCCGGCGATGGCTCCACAAAGCAAGAACGTGAGTTTCTTTGTCTTGGTGGAGAAGGCCAAGGTAGCCGGAAGGAATCAAGGAGTCCGCGAGGTAAAGTTATGATAGGAGCAAGTGAAGAGAGGCTTTGGATCGTGCGGGTCAAGTGGTAATGTTCGTAAAAGATTTAGGCGAGTGGGTCAAATCAGGCGAGGAGGTCCACGGTTTGCTAATCAAAGATCGGCCCAGTGTAACCGTTGTGGAAAGTTTCATTGGGGTGAATGTTGGACCGAAGGAAAGGATGTTTCGAGTGTGGTTCGCTAGAACATCGTGTGAGGGACTGTCGCGTAAGCAAGCTAGGAATCGATCGAAGGTCAAGGTCGTGCCCGCTCGAAAGGAGGACCCGGCAGACCATGAGAGAGGTCGTGGTAATGGTAGAGGTGGTTATGGCTCTAGTGGAGGTCGCGGGCGGTTGGCAGAGGTATTGGCAACACGGAGGCTAGGCGACTGGTTTGGTGTATCTTTGCGAGGCGTCGTGAGGAAGGAGACGCACGGACGTCATAACCGTGCGTTTTTAATTTTTGGTGTTCCATATACCGCCTTGATAGATGTGGGTTCGACGCACTCTTACGTTGCTAGTAGTATAGTTGAGACCATGAGTTTAGTTCAGAGGCGCTTCTAAGAGGATGACCGTGTACTTAGTCCTTTAGGTCACTCTGTAGAAGTAGATAAGTCAGTATAGAGATATACCCTAGAACTCCAAGGGGTAGTGTTTGTAGCCGATCCGATGGAACCGCCGTTTGAGGAGTTTGATCTCGATTCTTGGGATGGACTGGTTGGTCAAGTACCAAGCAAGTTTGGATTGTGCCACTAAGCGCATGGTTTTGAAGACGGTTGAAGGTGAAGAAGTGGTCATGATAGGTAATAGGAGAGATTATCTATCCAACGTGGTATCTGCGTTGAAAGCGAGAAAGATGGTCGGGGAAAGGGCCGTGAGGCGTTCGTAGTTCATGTGTGTGCTTTGGAAGCTAAGGAGTCTTCGTGGGAAATGTTCAAGCTGTAAAGGAATTTGCCGACGTATTTCTGAAGAACTTCAGGATTGCCTCCGGATCGTGAAGTCGAATTTGGTATAGATCTGTTATTCGAAGGCAGCGCCGGTGTCTATAGCTCCGTATAGGATGGCACCGAAGGAATTGTTGGAATTGAAGGCTCGGATACAAGAGTTGTTGGATCGAGGTTTCATTCGACCAAGTGTTTCACCTTGGGGAGCGCCGGTACTTTTTGTCAAGAAGAAGGATGGTACGATGCGGATGTGTATAGACTACCGCTTGATTGAATAAGTCGACGATTAAAAACAAGTATCCTTTGCCGAGGATAGATGACTTGTTTGACCAACCGAAAAAGGGCTGCGGTTTTCTCTAAAATTGATTTAAGGTCGGATATCATCAATGAAGGTGAAAGAGGTGATATCCATAAGACGGCATTTCGTATTTTCGGTATGGACACTACGAGTTCTGGTGATGCCGTTTGGTTTGACTAATGCACCAGCAGACTTTCATGGACATGATGAATAGGGTATTTCAACAGTTTTTGGATCGATTCGTTGTGGTCTTTATAGATGATATTTTGGTGTATTCGAAGTCGGAAGAGGAGCATGATGCGATTTGCGAGTGGTGTTGCTGATTCGAGGAAAAGCGTTTGTATGCGAAATTTAGTAAGTGCGACTCGGCTTAAGGAGGTGACTTTCTTGGGTCACGTTTGTTCAACCGGGGATTAGAGTGGATCCTCGAAAGATTGAGGCGATGTTGGATTGGAAGCCGCCTAAATCGTGGGTGAAATTCGGAGTTTTCTAGGTGCAGCGGGGTATTACCAGAAGATTTGTGGAAGGATTTTCTTTGATTGCCGCACCGATGACCAAGTTGTTGAGGAAAGGAGTTCCATTTGTGTGGACCGAGGAGCAAAGCAAGAAAGTTTCGACAAATTGAAGAAGATTCGATCAAGCTCTGGTTTTGATTCAACTCGAGGCAGACAAGGAATTCACGGTTTATTGCGATGCATCACATATTGGTTTGGGATGCGTCTTGATGCAAGAAGGGAAGGTAGTGGCTTATGCATCTCGGCAGATTGAGACCACATGAGGCTAATTATCCGACTCATGACTTGGAGTTAGCGGCTGTAGTCTTCGCTTTGAAGATATGGAGGCACTATTTGTACGGAGAGAAGTCGATAGTTTATACGGATCACAAGAGTCTTAAGTATCTCTTGACTCGAAGGATTTGAATTTGAGGCGGCGTAGATGGATTGAGGTGTTGAAGGACTCACGATCGCTCGATCGAGTATCATCTGGTAAGGCTAACGTGGTGGCGACGCGTTGAGTCGTAAGGTTGTATCGGATTTAAGATCGATGTTTGCTCGACTTAGTACGTTCGATGATGGGAGTCTTTTGGCGTAATTGCAAGTCAAATCGACTTGGTTAGATCAGATTAAGGAGAAGCGGTTAGAGGATGATGGTTTGAATGATCGGAGGTTGCAAGTCCGAATGGTGGATTAGAGGATTTTAGTCCGTCCCGGTGATGGAGTTTTGTGCTTTAAAGGAAGAGCTTGTATGCCGAAGGATGTGGAGTTGAGACAAAGGATTCTTGGGGACGCACATAGTAGCCCATATGCTATGCATCCCGGAGGTAGCAAGATGTATCGGGATTTGAGAGAGCAATTTTGGTGGCCAGTTTGAAAGCGGGAAATGGCGAGTTCGTGGGTAAGTGTCCGACGTGTCAACAAGTCAAGGTGAACATCGGTTGCCATCCGGTTTACCGGTAGGTGAAGATTCCTCGGTGGAAGTGGGAGAGGATCACCATGGACTTTGTCGGTGGATTACCTCTTACGCCTAGCAAGAAGAATTCGGTTTGGGTGATTGTGGATCGTCGACCAAATCAGCGCATTTCATACTGTAAGGGTAGATTATTCGCCAGAGGTTAGCTAAGTTATATGTAGCCGAGATAGTGAGATTGCATGGTGTGCAAGATCGATTATCTCGGATAGGGATCCGAGGTTTACATCGAGGTTTTGGAGAGCGTTGCATCAAGCTTTGGGTACGAGATTGGACTTCAAAGATGACTTTTCATCCGCAATCCGACGGACAATCGGAGAGAGTGATTGAGATCTTAGAAGATATGCTCGAGAGGTTGTGTTCGGATTTGATGGCGGTTGGGAGGAGTATCTACCGTTGATTTGAATTCGCTTATAACAATAGTTATCAAGCGAGTATCCAAATGGCTCCATATGAAGTTAATTGTATGGGCGAAAATGCCGTACTCCTACGTGTTGGACGGAACTAGGTGAACGACATGTCTTGGGTCCGTAATTGGTGACTAAACCGAGGACAAAGTTAAGGTAATTCGGGCTCGTCTCAAGGAAGCATCGGATAGGCAAAAGTCTTACGCCGATCTCAAGCGCAAGGAGATGGAATACGAGGTAGGAGATAAAGTCTTTCAAGGTGTCGCCTTGGAAAAAGGTGTTGCGCTTTGGGCAAAAAGGGAAATTAAGTCCAAGGTTCATCGGCCGTATATCGTGTTGAAGCGAGTAGGACCGGTAGCTTATCGGCTCGAAGCGCCAAAGCAGAGTTGAGTCGATTCACGATGTCTTCCATGTGTCGATGCTTAGAGGCGGTATAGGTCGATCCATCGCACATCGTGCGATGTGAGATTGAGGTTAACTCCGACTTATCATTCGAGGAGGAACCGGTTCAGATTTTAGATCGTGATGTCAAGGTGTTGCGTAGAAAGTCGGTACCCTTTAGTGAAAGTGCTATGGCGAAACCATGGTACGGAGGAAGCGGCGTGGGAATCGAGGAGGTGATGCGCAAAGCAATACCCTCACCTTTTACGATCGTGTAATTTCGAGGTCGAAATTATTTTAAGGGTAGAACTGTAACATCCCAAAATAGGGGTTATTTGTGATTGAATTATTTTTCTTGTATTTGAATTTCTGTGATATTATTCGTGATGATATAAGGCTTAATTAGGGGTCTTGAGTAAGCTCGGTTTAGTAGAATAATTCTTAGTATGGCTTATTTATAAAAGAGGATTAAATGAGCTTAGCACTTAAGTTAATTTAAGTAGCAATAAGTGACAAGATGAGTGCATGGCAAGTTGGTAATGGCGCATGGAGTTTGGCTTGAGGTTAGAGGTTCGAGTAGCATGTTTAGCAATTTGAAGGTTTATTTTTATATCTTTGCTTTGATGGACGGTCAAACTTATTTATGATAGGTTGGACTAATTCTTTTGGTAAGTTGAATATATGATTAAGGAAAGCTTGATAGTAGGGATAAGAATCTTGAAGTTATGGTATGATGAGGGGACAAAAGGCATGAAGGGTGGAGGATGTTTTGGAAAGTTTCCTAAGCCTTTAGTGGATGAATGTGGACGGCATGTATGGCTAGGGGGTGGCCGAATTTTGATAGGTAGCTTGGGGGAAGGAATAGTTGGCCAATTTTTTTGTCATTTGAACATCTTTTTGCTTTGTTTTTCTTTCTCTCCAAAATTCCTCTCTTTGGCCGAAAGTGTCTTGTGCATTTTGGTGCAATTTTTTTCTCTTTTGGTTTTTAGCCTCATTTCGTGTGAACCAAATACCCCTCATTTCATGTGAACCAAATACCATTTCTTTTCTTTCATTTGTCCTTTTTGAAACCGAAACAACATGGGAACTTTTGTGCATCTCTTTCTTCTTTGATAACTAGGTGTTGGCCGAAACTCTTACTCCCTTTTCTCTCTTTTTCTTTCTTTCAATATTGCTCAACCACTTTCTCTTTCTCTTTCTTTTGGGCGAACCATTCTCTTCTTGTTGCTCTCTCTTTTCTTTTGTTGATTAAACCGAATTCTCTCTCATTTCAATTCTCTTTTCTTTCACATATTCTTCATTTTTCCATAACCATATAGCCGAATCTTCTACTTTCTTTAGATTTATCTTTGGCCGAATATTGAAGGTAAGATAGTTATCATCGGGACTTCTCTAGAAATTGGTTTTGGTAAGGTGGTAAGGTTTATTTCGAAGGATTTTTATTTTAAGTTTCGTTTAAGCCGAAGGCTAATAAACCTTATTGATGATGGTTGATTGTAGGGAAGTGAGGCCGATTCTTTTAGGAGTGTGTTGGATAAGTGTTCGAAGGCTTTGGGTAAGATTTTAGGTTCACAAGGAACCTTTCTCAATTATTTTGGTTTGGCCGAATAGGCCATGGTTCTAATATTCATTTTTGGCCGAATATAGGGGCAAGATTACTTGTGTGGCCGATTTGTCTATTTGGGATTTAGAACTCTTTTTGGTGCAGTGTGTATACATACACATCTTATAACTTTTAATATGCTAAGTGTTATTTTATGCCTAACGTTTTGTGTAGACATGGATGAAATACCTTCATGGTATTAACAAGGATTTGGGTAAGTTCTTATTATTATGTGATTATTATTTGATGCTTTTGGGAAGCATGACACATTTGGTATGTGTATTATTTGATATATGGCTTATGATAAATCGATTGGATGTTGTTAAATAAATCTATCAACATGATTTGTGATACATGCATATAAATGATTGTTATGGGTTGATGAGAGGAGGGGGCGGTGATATTCGTGTCGACGGACACGGTGTTTTGGTAACACATCGTGACTACGGTCACCAGAGGTTTGGTACCTCCAGAGGTTTGGCACCTCATAGCGACTTGTCCCCGTGGTTAATACCACCGTGGGTTGGCCCCACTTTGAGATATGGGATTGTGCGCGGTGATTTGGTATCACACGATGGGTTGGCCCCATCATCTATTTGTGACTTCGGTCACCAGTGTTTTGGTAACACAATTGTGTCTTCGGACACCAGAGATTTGGTATCTCCAGTGATTTGGTATCACATTTGTGACTATACGTCACCAGTGGTTTGGCACCACCAGTGGTTTGGTACCACAAGGGGTAGAAAAAGGCGTATGGATGGTTAGGTTGGGTGCATTTAAACTTATGCATGTTAATTGGTTATAATTTGTGTATGTGATTGCATTAAATTGGGGAAGGGTTACACATTGAGTCTTGGTGACTCACCTTCTCCTTTAATTTTTCAGTGATTCGTAGACCGCGGATGAGGAGCCGGATGGACTCGAGGTGGCCATGCAAGTGGAGATTTTTAATAAATGAATTTTGGATTTTATCTATTTTTCTCGTTGGGTTTATGTTGCTTAATTGTAATAAGGCCTCCTAGGATTATTTTATTATTGCTTTGCATGTTTTATTTAAACTATTTGATGATGTTAAAACGGATGCACATGTTTTCTCAAATTAAACGCAAAATGTTTTTAAAGTACCATCGGGTACATTTGAAAGCAGTAATAACCTAACTTAGTATATTTATTTTTAAATGACATTAAGTAATGCTTTCTTCATAACACCTCAATTGTTTTAAATCAAAACAATATCTTTTATCAAAATTTAAAACGACTTAACAAGGGATTTTCAAAGGTTTTTCCTCCGTAGCATACCAAATTCGGTCGTAATGTTTGGGCCGGGTTTGGGGTGTTACAGTTTTACTGGTGAACGAATATGAAATATGATACTTTTGACTCGTATCCAAATGTCTGATTTATCAACAGGTTAAAGCTGATTATCAAGTACCTTTGGGACTATTACAGTTTGTGTTATTATCTAAATGGAGATGAAATAGAATTTCATTGGATTTTGAAAAAGGAATATATTATCTGAACTATTGTTAATTGTTGAAGAAGTCTGTACATTTTATCTCAGTACGTATAATTTCTCTCTTGATAGACTAGCTAAGTTATACATTTCTGAAATTATTAGTTTTTATAGAGTGCCAGTCTCCATTATTTCGGATCCGAGGTTTATATTGTGTTTCTATAGAAAACTACTGTAAACTTTGGGTATGAGGTTGCATTATAACACCTATTTCATTCTCCAACTGATGGATAATATGAGAAAGTGATTCAGATTCTCGAAGATACGATTTGTTACTGTATTTTAGAATGTGAAAGCAATTAAGAAAGACAATTACTGTTAGTTGAGTTTGAGCATATTAATAGTTACCATATGAGTATAAAGATAGCATTGTATGAAGTATTGTATGATTGCAATTACCGAACTCCGTTGTTATTGGATCAAGCTCTGTGAGAAAAAGATTCACAGGATTGATTTTAATAGAGAAATTGAAGAGAAAATGAAAGTATTTCATAACAGTTAGAAAGCATGTAACACCCCAAACCTGGCCTAGACGTTATGGCCGTATCTGGCAATGTCACACGATAGTGTTTTTGAAACCTCAGTGTTAGATGAAAACATTTCATGTTATTATCTTTAGTAAACCTTTGTTAGAACTTAGGAAGTCGTCATTATTCATTTAAAACATTTGTTTTAAAACATCCCTTGTTGCGGAAGCTTTAATAAAATAGTCTAGGTGATCATGCGTTTAGAAATTACTTTTAACTTTTTGAAAACCGAATTTCCTACGACTAGCACGTATAAATCCATAAAGTAAAATAAATAAATAAAAATCCAAATTCAAAACCAAAGTCCCAGAGGGTCCTTAAATTACAACTCAAATAATCAATAATAATCAAATCATAAATCGTAAATTGAAAACCATGAAGTCCAAAAATTACTGTGGTCACCGCTGAGTCCTCTGTCGCACCGATCCGTCTAAGTCCGGGATTACTGTGCACATTAAAAAAAGGTGAGTTTACGTAAACTCGGTGTGTAATCTCGCGAAACAAACAAACAATCGGTATTCACGATTGCGATTGAGCAGTCTTGGGCCTAAGCCCCTTTCGATGATCGGTGACTATTTGGGCATTAGCCCATCTCAATCTGATGTCAAAAAGCGGTAGGGCCTTAGCCCATCACAAGATGTCGAGCGTGATAACAATTATGCGAGAGCAAAATCCTACCCAACCAGCCTCTACACACCATCTCCGTCCAACCCTACACTCCATGTGGGGATATAATCAACCCACCCATCCTTACACTCCAAGTAGTACCGAATGCGGCTGTCACAGAGAGTTTGCGGTGAAGTGCGAAGAAATTAGGCTTAAAGCCTTTCAAGACACTTCCTCCGAATAACAACCCCAACCCAATGCAATGCAACACACAATGGATGACATGCTATTATGCAATTTCAGTACATATATTCAGATTCGATATTAACATGCCCAAGATGCAGATATCATTCAATCAATTTCACACATTTAGGGTCTAAGTAGCGCTTATCGACCCTACAAAGAGGTTCACGATCGACTTGGGCGACCGTGCAACCTTAAAAACATTTGGGTAAAAATGGGCCCACACGCCCATATGACCTACCCGTGTGGGCCCACACGCCCGTGTGGCCCACTCGGCCCAAATTGGCCTTGGCCGTGTGATCCATTTTTAAAGTAACCCACGCTAGCTCAATACTCATATATGTTTTCACTATTTACTTATATGTTTATTCAAAGCTATCTACTTGAGTCATTATCACTAAATTATTTATATCTTGAGCTACAGAATTCCAAATTAAGATTCGCTTGATGTTTTTGAAACTAGACTCAAATATCTTTCTACCATAAAATTTTTAAAATTTATAGTTTATCAAATAAGTACAGTAAAATCATTAAAGTTATCCATATTCTGCTATTTGACAGCTTCAACCTTTCCTTACTAAAAATTATTTATCTCTTAGTAAGGAATTTATATGATATTTCCATTTATTTCTATTGAAAATAGACTAATTAAATATTTAAAAATATAAATTTAAGCCCCTAATTATTTTTTTACAATTTTTGATGATTTTCCAAAGTCAGAACAGGGGAACCCGAAATCATTTTGACCTTGTCTCACAAAATTTATTATAACTCATGATTTACAATTCGATTGCTTAAATGTTTCTTCCATGAAATACTAGACTAAATAAAATTTAATTTCATATTTTATTCAACCTCTAACTCAATTTACACTATTTTTTATGATTTTTCAAAGTTAGACTACATTTCTTTGTCAAAAAAGCTTGTTTTAGTGCAAAATGTTGATTTCCTAATTTTTAACACTCTTATTTCCTTTCTCTACAATTTTTCGCATCATTTTCTCTTATTTCTCTTATTTCTCGACAGCAAGCAATTTTGGCTTTTCGCCGAACCCCTTTTTTGCGTTTCGGGTACACACCTGGTATCGTTTTGATGCCTAATCACTCCCGAGCACTTCAAGGCCTAAAATCAAGATACTTAACATCAATTTAACGGATTTACAAGCGAATTGACAACCAAGAATGAATAGAAACTCAACTTACCGCCAACGATAACCCTCCGTTTAACTATTGTTAAGACGAGAACACTGAATTCACCAGTCCGAGCCTCCCCCTACCCCCAAATCGCAGAGAAAAAACATTACCACTTCAGTCGCTAAGAGATTCATGACAGAAACGAAGAGAAACACTTACCGAAACTAAGCGAGCACTAACCGCATGCAAAAATGAAGGAAAATAAATGGATTAGGGAAAAATCCAGAAGAAGAAAAAGAAGAGAAAGATGGAAAAACTCAGAGAATTTCGGCAAGAGGAGAGGGAGAAGAATAGACGGCAGAAATTTTTTTTTTTGGAAAAGGGAGCCAAAATTTGGTTATGGGAAAAAATTAAAATAAAATCTCGATAACCCCCAAAATCCCTTAATCATCTCCCCTAATTCCCACTTCACATCCACTACTCAGAATCCCCCAATTACACAACTCTATCCCGAAATCTGAGCAAAAAATATAATACATTTGCCTGCATAGGGATTCGAACACAAGACCTCTACCATAATAACACACCACTTAACCACCAGACCAGCAGGCCCATTCTGATATAAACTTACCAACAATTAAACTTAAGCCCTTTGCACAAGGTTAAGGCTTTATTTATAAAAATACCAAAATTTGCCCAAGTAAGGCTTGAACTTGGGACCTCTCACACACACCCAGAACGCATAACCATCGAAGTCAGAACGCCTGCGTCTTAGAGGCGATGCTAGAAATGGATACGAGACATTACCATACTTGGATTCACTTAAACATTCTCTTATAGGTGGAAAAATTTCATTCCGACATAAAAACTTCTCTTTCTTAGTCTAATCATACATTTCACAGGCCTACAAGGCCTTAGGCACATAACCAATAACTTTCTTAACTTAATCGAAAACTTTTCTTTGAAGCAGGGTTCACACACCCATGTGACTTAGAACACGCCCGTGTACCCTTAGACACGCCCATGTCTACAGACCGTTGGGAGTTACTGACTATATTCACACGGCCGTGCATGATTAGACACGCCCGTGTATAGATACACACGCCCATGTCCCCAGTCCGTGCCTAAAAACCCAGGCATTGTGCCAATTTTCCCACGGCCAAAGCACGCCCGTGCTGCCAAACCGTGGTCAACACTGATTAAATCCACACGACCTGAACACCCCCGTGTCCTAATCGTGTGTCATACACGACTCATACAAACGGCCGTGGGATATGACTGCGGTATATCTTGACTCATAACATTATGGTGCAGGGTACACACGGCCTAGACACACACCCGTGCGTCTAACCGTGTGGGCACTTAAAGGCTATTTACCAAGCCATTTGCCACCCTGAAATGAAGATCAACTCAAACTCAATTCAATGCATCTCATAGACAATACTACATACTTCATTGACTTCAATAAAGATACATACATAGACAATTTGGGCCCATTACCTAGCCAAATACTAAAGAATAATAAAAGAGGCTTACACTTCATTAATTTCATCTTCATTGAAAAACAAAGAGTTTGCCAAATATTTGCCTAGCTCAAGAAATTGTTTACAAGATACCTTACGGTCAACACTTTAACTAACAATTACAACTTGACAAAATACCCAAGTCCTATACATGCCATATTCAAAACAAGTCTAAAATTGTTATACCAAAGTGTTGTTGATAGTGTGATCTCCGAATCCCTGCGTCTACGATCTTCGAGTTATCTTGGTAATACTATAAGAAAGAAGGGCAATGGAAAGGGGTAAGCAATAAGCTTAGTAAGTTGCATGATAATAATTAGAAATCATACTCCTCATAAAAGAATAATTCATCCATGGTATTAGATAATTTTATACAAAACAGGACCTCTTGACAATCCTTACTTACAATCGCCCATATCTAACGTTTATCGTAACACATATAGAGCCAATTTCTCATGACTCATTCAATAACACTTGTATTCATTCACATCTCTACGATAAGTATAAGGTCAATATCACATTCTCTAAGTGGTCTTACGTGAAGTCTCCTCTAGATACCAATGCCATGTCCCGGACATGGTCTTATAGAGAAATAACCTCTATGTGCTAATGCTATATCCCGGATATAGTCTTACGCCAGCTCTTGTCCCAACGCCGATGCCATGATCCAAACATGGTCTTACACTGGCACTCATAATGTGGCCGATGCCATGTCCCAGACATGGTCTTACACTGGCACTCATAATGTGGCTGATGCCATGTCCACGACATGGTCTTACACTGGCACTCGTATCAATGCCGATGCCATGTTCCAAACATGGTCTTACACCGCACTCATAATGTGGCCGATGCCATGTCCTGCATATGGTCTTACACCGCACTCATAATGTGGCCAATGCCATGTCCCGCACATGGTCTTACACTGGCACTCGTATCAACGTCGATGCCATTTTCCAAACATGGTCTTACACTGGCACTTATAATATGGCCGATGCCATGTCCCAAACATGGTCTTACACTGGCACTCATAATGTGGCCGATGCCATGTCCCAGACATGGTCTTACACTGGCACTCATAATGTGGCCGACGCCATGTCCCAGACATGGTCTTACACTGGCACTCGTATCAACGCCGATGCCATGTTCCAAACATGGTCTTACACTGGCACTCATAATGTGGCTGATGCCATGTCCCAGACATGGTCTTACACTGGCACTCACATTGGATGATAGTATTTTTCGTATACCTCATGGTCCATTAGAACTTCAATATCACATTCATATAAACTTATCAAATTATTGAAGTATCATGCATCAATAAGACATCAAGCATCCTCAATTATGCTAATACAATATTGTATTAAAAATCACACACAACTTACCTCGTTTTCAAAATGAGCTAGTTCTTCGGTTTAGTCCACGATTTTATCTTTTCCCCGATCGAGGTGAATTCTCGTCTCCTCTTGCTCTATAATAGCAAATTAGCTCATTTTAATCATTACATTAACATAATCATCTCAATAATTATGCTTAGGTAAAATTACTATTTTACCCCTATATTTTGGCAAAATAACCATTTTGCCCCTAGGCCCAGAAATTAATCCTAATCACATTTTTATCCTCTACAAGCCTAGGCAAACATTTAATGCTCTTAAAGCTATCATCAAAAATCAATATTCTACATACTTACTACAAAAGTTATAACCTTTTCATTAAGGTCCTATTTGGTGTTTTCATGCTAACACCATTTTTAAAAGTTGTTCATCTAGTAACTAAAACTCAAGTCCTTCTATAAAAATGCAGAAAAGAACTAAGGTAACTCTCATGGTAGAACTCTAAACCTTTCACAACATTGCACAATAGTCCCCTCATTTGAAAGCTTAAGCTTTAGGGGTCTCAAAAGTACAATTATTTTCAAGAAAAGTTCACTAGAACACTTACTTGAGTAGATGAGAGCTTGCTAAAATTTTTGAAGGTTTCTACCCCTTCTATGCTGCAAATTTTCGGTGGAAGATTATAGGGAAAAGATGATATCTTTTCTCTCCTTATTTTATTATTACAAGTCAAATTAGTCCACCTATTACTACTAACTTTGACACTAATTGAAAAATCTTGTCTCCCATGCTTTCTTATGGCCAAACAAGCCTCTTCCAAAGGCTAAATTGCCTTTTAAAGACCCCCAATTAACATATCATGGCCATTTGGTACTTTTAGCATGTAGAATGGAACTTTCGTACTTTATGCGATTTAGTCCTTTTTCGAAATCACACATGAAATCGCTAAAATTAAAGTACCAAAATTGTCATGTTCATATGCTATTATGTTCTAACTCATAATATATCATGAAAATAATTTCTCTAATCTCGGATTAGTGATCCCGAGATCACTATTCCGACTAGCCCCTAAATCGGGCTGTTACAAAAGCAGATAGACATTGGGTGTCACACATACACGAAATCAAAAATTAAAATTTTGGGGCGTTACAAAGCAGTTTTAGATTGATAGAAAACATATGCAGACTTGTTACGTAAAAGCATTGAATTTTAGTTAATGAACTGAATGTTTGTGAAAATATTGCTGTGGGAATATAATTTATCGAATTAGTTATAAAGAGAAGTTGAGTTCGTGATTCATCGGGCCGTAAGAGATTATTGAGAAAATAAAGTCAATGGCTTATTAAACTTATATTATTGTCAGAACTTGAGAAGATCCATAATGTGTTTCTTATATCTATGATGCGATGATTTAGATAAGACCCTTTGTATATAATATCTCTTTCAGAAGTTGAAATTCAGCTTGATATGACGTATAGCGAAGGACAGATCAAAATCTTAGCTCGTGAGATTAAAGAATTGAGAAATAAACGCATAGCTTTAATGAAAGTCTTGTGGCAACATCACGAAGTTGAAGAGGCTACGTGGGATCCTGAAGAAGCTATGAGAAAACAGTACCCTAACCTATTCACTGGTAAGATTTTTGGGGACGAAAATCCCTAAGGGGGGAGAGTTGTAACAGCCCATTTTTGGTCAAATCAGAACAGTGGTTTCGGGACCATGAATATAAAGTCAAAATATTTATTTTATTATTATTTTAATGTTTACAGCATGATAGCATGTATGTGTGAAAATTTCATGAAGAAATTTTATCGTTTAAATGGTCAATTTGATAAAAAAGGACTAAATCGCGTAAAGTGTAAAAGTGGAGTTCCATTAGCTAAAGGTATTCAATAGCTATTGAATCTTAAATTAGAAGTCCTTAAGTTGTAATTAGACCATTGGTTGTCTAAATGGACATTTATGGGCTTATAATAAGTGTTTTAAGTGATTATTTATTAAAGGTTAATTTAGTAATTTAGTTAAATAAGTATATTAAATAAAACAAATATGACTATCATCTTTCTTCCTTGAATTTTCAACCTAAAGTTTGCTTGGGAAGCCATTAAAGACCATCCAAGCATTCGGCCATCTTTATTTCTTATGCAAGTGATTATTTTTCATCTGTTTTTAATGATTTCTATGTTTTTGTGACTATTGCTTCGTGATCTAGCTAGCCCATATCTTCGATTTCAAAACTGTTAAAGTATTTGAGTGTTACCATTATTGAATGCATGAGTATTTTGTTAGTTGATGATGGAAAATAAATCATTGTTGTTAGATGTACAAGTTTTATAAAGTGATTTTTAGTAAAAATGCAAAATAGGAATTAAATTGAGAAAAGTGCAAAATTAGTGGTTGAATTTTTAAAATAGATGAAAAATATGGGCTAATATGAGAATGGGTAATATCCGGCCAGCATGAATTTGTATTAAATTGAATGAATTGTGATTTTATGAGATAAGGACTAAATTGAAAAAGATATGAAATAATAGGGGTAAAAATGTAATATTGCCTAAATGTGTAAATTGTGTTAAATTGAATGAATTGATGATTAAATAAGTAAATTTTGGTATTATATAGATTGAGATAAATGAGATTTGCATCTAGAACGGGAAAAAACAAAGTATCGGATTAGTCGACCTAATTCGTCGTTACAGCGAACGAGGTAAGTTCGTATGTTATAATTTCATTTGAAATGTATTCTATATGCTTTAATATAGCATAAATTGTGATTACGTGTCTACAGACAAGTTTGGAAATGATTCGACGACGATTCAACAGTTGAAATCTCGGTTGAACTTTAGGAATAGTTTAGGATACTAGTGACATGTCATTAGGTGATACAGTGAGTTGGCTTCGGGCCATGATATAGCACTTGGTGTGCGAGATAAGCTGATTTGGCTTCGAGCCATGATATCAGTATTTCGGATAAGTTACCTTGATTTGGCTTCGGGCCATGGTATAGGTACTTATCGTGTGAGACCCTTGAGTATCCGACTTCTATTCTGAATGGTTCAACGGGTAAATGAAATACGAGAATATATATGAGATGGGTACGAGATGGTACAGGTATATGAATAAACCATTTTAGCTTTGAATGGGAGAAATGATAATGAATATATATGGTTTTGTGAATGAGCACTTGAAAGGTTTGATAGTTAAGGAAAGTTTCATATTGACGTATTGAAATTATTGAAGCATAGTTAAGTGATTGCATTAAGTTTATCTCATACGAGCTTACTAAGCTTTATAGCTTACTTTGTTTATTTTCCTGTTTTTTATAATGATATCGAAGCTAGCTCAGATTCGGGGATCGTTGGAGATTTCGTCACACTATACTATTATCGATTTGGTACTTTTAAGCTTATGTTTTGAGTATATGGCATGTATAGGGACTTTGGTCAAGTTGGTTATGTTTTGGTTATGATTTTGGCCATTTGAATTGGCTTGTAAATGTCTAAGATTTGGTTTGTATATTTGGCCATGTGAGTTGGCTTATTTTGGTTGATTTTGATTATGTTTATATGTATACAATTGACCTATGTTGTGTGATTGAGGTGGATTCATGATGCTCATTGATAATAGGTAATTATGAATGGTAAATGATGATTTGTGGAATTGGTAACATGCTAGTGAAATGGTACAAAATGATGCATGATTAGTAAAGGCTTAACTAGATGATTGGTATATGTATTTTGGTATGTTTTGGTTGAGTAAAATTTGAGGTATAAGCATATTGGTTATTAGTATTGGAAATGGTATGAAGTTGTCTTGAACGTGGCTAAAATGGATGTGCAATTATGCTATGATTTGGTACCATTTGGGTTGGTTTAGGTATGTGCAAAATGGGTGGCAAATTGGCTTGGTAAATAGCCTATTTTTTGTCCACACGGGCAGAGACACGGGCATGTGTCTCAGTCGTGTATGACACATGGTCATGTTACACGGTCGTGTGTCCACTGGTGTTGTAATTGAAATGAAGTCAGTATGCTCCACATGGTCTCACACACGGGCGTGTGCTTGGCCGTGTGGTACAAGTCAGTATACCCCCTAATTGGCACATGGCCTAGCACACGGGCGTGTGACTTGGCTGTGTTGCATAAGTCAGTATACCCTACAAGTTTGGCACGGCCTAACACACGGCCTAGCACACTGGCGTGTGTGGCCACTTCGAAGGGCACATGGGCTAGACAAACGGGCGTGTGGTTGGCCGTGTGACCCAAGTCAGTATGTACCCCCTGTTTTCACACGGTCTGTGACACAAGCGTGTCTGGTGGCCATGTGAGACACACGGCCTGGCCACACGGGCGTGTGACCCATGATTTGAAGAAAAATTTGCTAAGTGTTGAAAATTTCCTGAGTTATTGGTTTAGTCCCGAACCAATCCCAAAGCATGTTTAAGGCCTCGTAGGCTCTTAATAGGGACAAATTGATTGAGATTGAATGATTAATGACTGAATTGAGCAAAGGTATGTTAAATGGTTGTTTAATTGTTTTGTAAGTCCGGTAACGCTCCGTAACCCTATTCTGGCGTTGAATACGAGTGAGGGGTGTTACAGGTTTTCTCCCAAAAGGGTTTCTACGTAAAATCTGCGTGTTCTATTTTTCTCTTTTTTCTTGCCATTATCGACATTCTATTTTTACATATAAGTATGTGGCGAATATTATACCCTAATATCAGATTTAGACTACTGCATAATCAACTTCATACCATCAACGGACATATCACATATTGTTAAACTAAATTGGTAAAAAAGGTGTTTGGAGACTTATTTGTGATGCATGACTGCTGAAAGGGCTAAGGAATGGACGAGATGGATTCCAATGGTTGAGCGGTGGTCATTCCTTGGCTAATTCAATCCCCCTGAAATCGTATATGGGAAGCGAACCCGATTGTATCTGCCACATTTGCCTAGTGATTCTTAGCTTGAAAGTGTAGATAGAAGCTTGCAAGCTCGTTAGGCAGCAATCAAATTGTTAAAGTTTCATCTTAGTGGAGCCCAAAACTGGATAAAGTAGCAAGCAAACAAGGGAAGGACTGACAACAGACGCTTTGAAGTGGGAGATCTGGTCAATCTAAAAGTTACAGCCGTACAGACAAATATACTTGGTCAACGAATCCTGCCTTATACTTGATACGAGGTATTTCGGTTCATACAAAGATATCTGATACAGGCCTGTTCGGATTATGGGCTTAGGTACTTGAGTCCAAGCTGTTTTTTTTTTTTATTTATTTATAAATTAGAACTTCATTAAGATTTCGAAATAAGCACAAAAAAGCAAATAGGAAAGGCAAACTAAACTCAAGCCTAAAGCCTTTCCACATTAGAACCTAGTTAACCATTGGAATTCAAGACAGGAAAAGGACATGTTGGGATAGTAACAAAAACAGACGGATTCACATGATCCAATGATGCCCGTGCAAGTGTATAGCGGACCCGGTTAGAAGTTGGTCGAACCCAGCAAAAAATAAGACTTTGAAAATGTGTCTGCAAGCGACGACAGTGTTGGAGAAAAACCCCGAACTCAGACAAATTTAACAAAGTCGTACGAAGCCCAATAAAAACCTCCATACAATCACCTTCGAGAATCACATGAGAGTAGCCTTCCGACTTGAGCAAGAAAGCACCTCCCTCACCGTAAACACTTCAACTAGCGGAGTCCAAGTTGTTATTACTTGATAAGTAGGATTAGTTATGTAATTAATTTATGTTATTATTCTTAATTAAAGATGGGTTATGATGTCACTGAAAAAGGGGAAAACTTGCAAATTTAATGATGGATATAATAATTTTAGGAACTGGATATCAGGTTAAAAATAATAATAATTTTAAGCAAGTCTTACCATACTTGTTCATCCATGTATAAACGCGAGGCTACATCTTCGAAATATGTCATTTGGTAAATCCAAGGGTTAAGGTTTTGTTTCTCATTTTCAACATTTCTTTGGTATTTATAAGGATGAATTTGTAAGAACTTTTTTTAAATATAGAATTAAGGTATTTTTAATGTATGTTTTATTATTCATATAGATTAACCCTTTCAAGAATTGTGATTACTCATTTAAATAATATTTTTTAAAAGTTTGTGACTCTTCCTTCAAATAAAAATATTTCTAAAATTTTAATTTCAGTTATCTTTTTAAAAACGCAGTATCTTTTATTATTACACAATACTCTTTTTTTTTTCCTTCTTTTTTAAAAGTTACACTCTATACTTTGGTGAAGAGAACTAAGAGTATGCAGAGCAAAAAAAAAAAAGCTTGTTAGAATTATCATTGGATCTCGCATATTTCGCTTGATTTCCTCCTACGAAAATTAAAAATTAAATGTTACATTATCTCGAAAATCAATGTTGCATTGTTAATTTGATTCAAAATACTTTTTCTTTGTTCCAATATAGAAATGGTAAAAAAATAATTGAAGAAAAGCTAATTAAAAGAAAAAGAAAAGAAAACTAAAGAAAAGCAAAATTACATGCCTGATTGACTAAGATATTGCTTTCATATGAATCAGAATTGTGATTATTATTACATTCAGTTGGCATCAATTAACTACCTGTTTCATTAATATATTAATAGTGTCAACTTCATTACATCGCGAACTCCTGTACTATTATTACATTCTTTTTGTTTCAGTTAACTACCTCTTTATTTAACATATTAGTCCACTCAAAATATATATTATATAGTAGTAGCGTCAGCTTCAGGACATCAGATGCTTTATTTCCAAGTTTCTTGCATATGAATTTGTGATTTATTGGCATATTTCATTAAAAACTATTTTAGATCATCAAAGCGGTGATGATAAGTTAACCAGACCTACAAAAATAAAAGTCTACATGAAAAAGATTGATTAATATAAGTAATAAGTAGAGTCGTATCTACATAAATCGGTAATAATTTTATTTTTTCAAGTAAAAACAATAAAAATAAATTAAAAATGAGTTTTATAAAATCAAAAGCTAAAATTAAACTAAAATCAATTTTAAATTGAAAACTTAGATTGAAGAAAACAATAATTAAAAGATTTCAAAATATTAATGGGAAAAAGCTCTAATCAAAGGCAAATCTCCGTTTAATTTATAAATTTGATCATCGACATAAATATAACTTCTATGTCTTTAATAAATTAATTCTAGTTGATGACTCAGCGTGGGGTAACCAATCTCTCCTTACTTGTTCGGTAACCAAGAGGCAGCTCGTTTGAAATTACTTCCCTAACTAATAAATAACACTGTAACTCAACACCCAAGATTTAACTTACCGGCAACATTAAGAATGAGAGAGGCCTAATTCTAACCAACAAACTCACATCAGTGGGGTTCATTTAAGCTAGATCACTCATCCACACCACATAAACGTAAACTATGACATAAATGAGTTATGCAGTTTGTCACTAATATTAGAAGAGATTAAACAATTACGGATTTGATTATTACAATTGACACAACAACCATTCTAAGCTATTGAATACTGGTTAGACATTCAATAAGTCTGAGCAATTGTAATTAAAATAGAACATGCATGAATATTAAAGAACAAAAAAGAATTAAAAAGCAATAAGTCTCACAAATTCATTAAAACAAAAATCGATAAAACCTTTGACTAGAAAATGGTAGTTTAGCAAGCCATAAAATCAAAAGAAGGCACAGTAAACAAAAATAACTATTCGGTCTCTAAACAGCCAAAAGTCCTAATTCCCTCTCGCAATAGAGTATTTATAATATTTGTTCAACCCAAATTAGGTTACAGAAACTTGAATTAGGTCGTAAAACTAATAAACAACCAAAACGCCCTTGAAACACAATCAAAACATAGAATTTTGAGGCAGAACGGAGGGAATCAACGTTGGAGCACCAATATTGGTGCAGAGGTGCGCGACTTTTGGCGTTGGAGCGTCAGGCGACATGAGGGCGTCTATGAAGCTTGGCCACTTCTCACACTAGGGTGCTGGCTGAGGCGGGGGCATCGCTGCTCGCGCGCGAGGGTGCTGAAAAGTTATGCTAGAGCTCCAAACTTCTCGTTTTCGGCTATGCCTTCCCTTGATTCTTCGTCTAATCCATCGATGGTCTCAAAACCTAAGCCTTAAGCTTCCATGAACCTATATCAAGTTCAAAAGCATCTAAATTAACAATTATCTAAAAATGCATAAAATAAATGAAAACATTAAAATGGTAAATGAATACAATTGAGACTCGAAATAAGTAATCTACACTAAGATGCAATATTTCACCTAAGAATCATGCAAAATGCTAAATACCCGGGTCCAAAATATTTACATTATGTGCACGTATTAGGCGACATTAAGATAGGTGGTACTTTTGCTCCTTAGTTAAATATAAAATTATTTTTTATCAAAATTAATAATTTAATTTAAACTTTATTAGTTTTTAATCTATCTATCTATAATATATAAAAATACAAATTTGAAAAAAAATCAACTAATTAATATGATATTTGATGATATTCATTATATAACTAAATTTGTCAATTTAAATATTTTTATTATTTATAAATAAAATTTTTTGAGAGAATAAATGAAAATATTAATTTTACTAAAATATTGGTTAAATAAATTCACTTGATAAAAAGATTCATAATAATCATATTTATACATTTCACATACAGAACATTTAATTCAAATACAGAACATTTAATTCAAGCATATAAATATACATAATTTAGTTACACGAACTTACCTCGATAGACGTTCGTATACAAGGATCTACTAATCCAATACTTTTTGTTTTCCTCTATCCAACTCTGTACTAGATCTATCCGGATCTAATTAAGCTTGCTTGATTTTCTTTCTCTTTCCTAGGGTTTTCATAAAATTTGGGGAAGAAGATGATATAAAATGATCCTATTTGACATTTATTTTATTTATCATCTTTTATTTCTTTCAATTTCTAATTTAGTCCTTTTCTTTTTCTAATTTTCCATGGATGATTCATCAAAAATATCTACTAAATATCTACTAACTTCTCTTAATGGTTTAATTGTCATATAAGGACCTCAAGTTTTGAATTCCATAGCTATTTGATACTTATAGCTACTAGAACTCAACTTTTGCATTTTATGCAATTTCGTCCTTTCCATAATTAAACATGAAATTGGTAAAATTTCCTTATCGAAATTTTCATGTCTTTCCTATCATGATGCAGACCATGTAAAAATATTAAAATAAATTTTCTTTCTGACTCGAATTTGTGGTTCTGAAACCATTGTTCTGATTTCACTGAAAATGGGTTATTATATTAGTAAGGAGACTCAGCATGGTCTCCATGGAGCTTTTCTTAAGTCCCTCCAAGGCCTAAGCACACTTCTGCTCAACCCTTACCATGGAAGCTTCATGTTCGGCAATGAGGTGATCTTTGGTTACCCTATGCTCCTCATCAACCCTCCTTAACTCGGCTTTGAGGGCCCTATTTTTATCTTTTTTTGCTGCAATCTCAGCGGACAGTTCGTCAATTTTTACCTAAGATGCTTCCAAGTTCCCAGCAAGATCCTGGTTTTTTTTTTTTTTGTAAAGCACCTCATTTTGCCCCTTCATTTTCAGAAACTGCTCGCGATCCCTCTCATGTAAGGCTACGAGCTCTTTATAGCAAGCCTCAGCCCCATCGGCATTTTCTTTAACACCCAGGTTAACTGTGATAGCCTCAGCAAGCAAATTATGTAGAACAAAGGTAAGATAGGTAAGCAGAGACACTTCATGACCACTCGACGATCCAGCACCATGCATTCGATCCTTAACAGTCCTAGGAATTGAAACCCTAAAGCCTTCTATCACCCATTGCAGCTCTCTCATATTCAGATACCTACGAGCTAGGAGGAGCTCGGTGTCATCTTCGGTAGCTAATTCATCAATAGTAGGTGGAGGAGTGGGAGCATAGGGTGAAGTTGGAAGATGAGGGTTATCAACAACAGTAATAAGGGAATTCACCCGGGGAGCAAAGTTCACAAGAAAGGTAGTCCTGGCAAGCACCATAGCAAAAGCCCCAATAGGATCTTCTCTCCTTTTTCGACGGTATTCCTCCCACTATCCGTCTCTTCCTCACTACTGATTACCACGTTGATAGCTCCTGTCTCAGTTCTCCACTTTTTGTGTGCCACTAAAAGTCCAATTCGTAGGCCCAAAGCATCTTCCATCTCCTCAGAAGTGCTAAGTGTTTCCTCGGAGTCATTTCTTGAAGCCTGAGTTGTGTGTAACACCCCTAACCCGTATCCGTCGCCGGAATGGGGTTACGAGGCATTACTAAACAAAGCACAACATCCGAACAATTTTATATGTACACATAAACGAGTCTCTTAAATCAATCAAATTTTAAATTATAAAGTTAACATAAACTCTATACGAATCATTCCATATTATATAACAGACATATATGTAGTCACATGAATCATAAGCAAAAGTATCAAATAAATCAAAATCATATATCATTTTGACCTTATTATAACCGACACATCATGCATTTTCATTCAATTTACCTAAACTTGATCGAATTTAATATAAGTATCATTATACTTCTATATACTACTTAATCATTAAAGCCCAAATAACAAAACCAATTTACTTAATACACATATATCCTTCTTGTTTTATTATAACACAAGTTACTATTCAAATGGTCAAAACCCAAATACAAGGGCCGAATATGAACATGCTAAATTCATATGTTTTAGAACATGTCTATTTTCATTTTACTAAATCACATCACACACATATAATATCGCATAGTACCGAACCAAAATATATCAATCCATAATTTGCATTTTATAACAAGCTCATCATAAGTATATATATATATAACATGACCGAATTTAACTAGGCTTAAAACATCAATCATAACTAGTTCATTATGTACTTATCAAACACTTATTAACTAAACCATATATTCATACCATATCATCAAAATTATGCCAACACATCACATAAATTCTTGGTTCATTCTCCATGGCCGAATATCAAACAATTTGTAACCATTACTTAGATTTAATATCATAGCCAAACACATTCATTAATCACATATGTCTTTAACATTTTTACCAAAATAAAATCATTCAATATCAAACATACTAAACCTCAAACATTAGTAAACCATATCAACTTCATTTCATCTATATGCCATAACTGAATTCACTTAAATACCAAACCACATAACAATACCTTAACAGAGCATATCAGACAAGATTCACATATATTTACTTATAAATAAACCATAACCGAAACACCAAGACCAAAACCAAACATATCACACATATCATATATATATATATATATATATATATTTATATATGACACATAACCGAAATTAACTAAGCTTGAATATCATTCCTAGCCATTTTCGCATGGCTTAAATATATACATACCCAAAATCAAGCATAACACAAACTAGCCTATACATGCCACAGGATTAAGTTCAACTTTATAAAAGTACCGAAACAGTCGATAGTGTGATAGACTTCTCTGATGATCCCCGAGCTCGTAACTAGTTTCCAAAATCTATAAAATAGAGAGCAAACATACACATAGTAAGCTTTTACAGCTTAGTAAGTCATAAGCAAATATATATATCAACGATTGCATATTAACATTAAGTTAAATAGGCCGAATACACATATTATCGA
The DNA here is from genome assembly GCA_025698515.1 of Gossypium sturtianum. NCBI lineage: Eukaryota > Viridiplantae > Streptophyta > Magnoliopsida > Malvales > Malvaceae > Gossypium > Gossypium sturtianum. The sequence goes on from CM046955.1 coordinate 114,096,586, forward strand.
ATAAAAAGTTATCATTTACTACTAAGGTCAGATTTTAATCTCACATACATATACCATATGGCCGAACATGAACAATCATATACACATATATATTTCTATTTGCATCATACATAATTTATATCTGATTTCAAGTAATCAACTTACCTTATTTTTTCATATAAACAAATAACTAATACATACCTGAACCTTTTAATTTGATTTCACATTTGGTCTTTACTTAACATTGCCCGTTGAACCGTTCGGAATTAAAAAGGATACTTGGATAGTCGAACATCTCGTACAATGCCAACGTCCCAAACGTGGTCTTACATGTAATCACATATCGATGCCATCGTCCCGCATGTGGTCTTACACGAATCAAATACGATGCCATTGTCCCAGACATGGTCTTACACGTAAATCACAAGTCGATGCCAACGTCCCAGACGTGGTCTTACACGATAACACATAATGGAATCCTATGTCATGACATATGTATCCTAACTATTCCTAAGGTTCGTACGGGGCTTTCGGACGTCGTAACTCGATCGAATTGAACTTGTAAATGATTCCTTCAAGTTTATACACATTCGGCTACCACATATATATATATCCATAAATTCAATTCAACATTTACTATTCGTATATATTTTCAAAATTAATGACATTTATTTGTTTATAAACTTACCTCGGACAACGAAAATCGGATCGAGACGATTATTCGACAACTTTGGTTTTCCCCCGATCCAAATCCGATTTCTTTAGTTCTTGATCTAAACATATTCAAACATAATTCCATTCAATTTAATCCAAAAACACATAAATGGGCAAATTACCATTTTTCCCCTAACATTTAACACTTTTTACAATTTAGTCCAAATTGCACAAAACACAAAACATGCAAAATTTTCACACATCATGCTTAGGCCGAATGTTACCCATGCTCATACAAGTCCATACATTTCATTTATTTCACATTTTAGTCCCTCAATTTATTATTTTTACAATTTAGCCCTAATTACTCAAATTCATCAAAAATTCCAATACAAAACATATTAATCCAAACATATCTTTCATAATTCATCAACTAACATCACCAAAATCATAAACTCATCAATGGCAAAACTCAAAATATTCATCAAATTCAAAAATTACAACATGGGCTTTGTAGATTTCATAGCAACAATCTCAAAAACGTAAAAGTTATCAAAAATCGAGCAAAAACGAACCTTGAATCAAGCTTGATAGTAGCCGAAACCTAAAAAGCCATGGATGATTTTCTTTCTTTGATATATTCGGCCAACAAAGATGATAATGGCTTTAATTTATGCTTTTGTTTTATTTAATTATCATATAATTATTCATTTCCATTTTTAACCTTTATAATTTTATTCTATTTCCACTAACTCATGTCCAAAAGTGTCCATGCATAAATTAAATGGTCTAATTGCATCATAAATACCTCATGCTTTAAAGACAACAACAATTCAGCCCTTACATATTTAATTATCAACTTTTTCATTACGCGATTAAACCCTTTTTATTAAATCGGCACTCAAACAACAAAATTAAAACACGAAAATTTCATGGATATAAATTCACACATAATAAACACAGAAAATAATTTTTAAATATTTTTCTGACTCGGATTCATGGTCCCGAAACCACCATTCTGATTAGGGTCGAAACCAGACTGTTACATTGTGTCTACACCACTAACAATCCTAACATTAGTGGGATTATTCTATTTCCACTAACTCATGTCCAAAAGTGTCCATGCATAAATTAAATGGTCTAATTGCATCATAAATACCTCATGCTTTAAAGACAACAACAATTCAGCCCTTACATATTTAATTATCAACTTTTTCATTACGCGATTAAACCCTTTTTATTAAATCGGCACTCAAACAACAAAATTAAAACACGAAAATTTCATGGATATAAATTCACACATAATAAACACAGAAAATAATTTTTAAATATTTTTCTGACTCGGATTCATGGTCCCGAAACCACCATTCTGATTAGGGTCGAAACCAGACTGTTACATTGTGTCTACACCACTAACAATCCTAACATTAGTGGGAGCAGTTAACAGATTAATGGGAAAAACCCTTTCTACCCACGAGGAGGCCACCATCCATGGACGAGGCTTTATCCCACAATATTTTTTGAAATAGTTCGCGGGCTACTCTCAAAGACCAATCAGAATCCGACCCAAGTCATTACTATTAATATTGCTATAAATTCCATGTGGCCATGACCGATTTTCAACAGCTGCCCCTAAGGCTTAGGCAACCTTTCTGCTATCACCTGGCCTATACCCATTAGGACTGTGACCTTTCAGGCAATATAAAAACACATTCCTCATAGTGATGAGGTCCTCGATGATCAAGGGACTTCCTATACGAAGCCTTTCTAGTGAGCTTTCCCACAATTTGTCCCTATGGTCCGCTTAAACAAACACATATCTTGGCTTGGCATGGACCACTCCATCAGGAAACCGAACCCGTCTGTAACCTTGCATCTAACCCTGATATGTTTTTCCCATTTTAACCGAAGGTTAGAGCATGGGTTCGGAACTATTGTTTCAAATTTCGGGCGAGGAGAGAAATAATAGAAGCCTAGCCAATCCCCTTGATTCTGAGCCTTCAACAAATACAGACTCTGGAAAACAGCGAGCTCTGGTGCCTCATTTTGACGATGGTAGTCGATGAAATACGACATTGCAATCCACTAGGAGAATCCAAAGAGTTGGCCAGGAGCAATCCCATATTCGCATAGGAGGCTACAGAAAAACGGATGAAGGGGTAGGTGAAACCCAACCTCCAAGGCGTAGAGGGGAAGTATGAAACCACCGTCGCTTGTATCGCTAAAGCTATGCTCCCCCTCAAGAATAGAGAATTCATACGCAAAATGAGGAATTTCAATCCCCCGCACATGCAAACTTCGTCTCATCTCTTCATACTTTGTGGTGTAGGAAAAAAATTTAGCCTCGACGGGGGTCTTGGAAGCACGTTCCCACGGTTGGAAATGGGACAATAATCGGTCGTCGGCTCCTTTCATTCTAGGCATATTTGACAAAGAAAAGAAAAGAAAAAGGCAAAGAAAAAAAAATTTACCTTGAGAAATATCTTCAGTTGATTCTGATTTTAAGAGTGAGTAAGCGTAAATCTTAGGGCTCCGGAAAACCCTTCTTTTAAAGAAAATTTCCCCACGATTTGACGGTTCGGATAATCAAAAAGTTCCAACGGTCAAATACGTGCGAGCATGATCCGTCCGTACATGTGACGAAGTACATATCATATTCCAACGACCGACATATATCCTATAAGCTACAATAAATGCGAAATGATGGTCCAAAGAAGCGCCACTTTATAACACTCCTTAGGCGCAATAGGGGGACTATTGGTATACATCAGTGATCATCAACCCGAGTCCTAGATAGGATTCTGGTCACCTACCCATGACCCGAATAGGTCCCACCAAATGATTGAGTGCTAAGCGAACCATGAGAGGACAACAGGTGGAGTTTGCAGATTTAGATCGTAAGGTAAGCTCGTGGATCTAGCTCGCATGAACCAAATGAAGATCACGACCCCAATCCACATATACCCAAGGTGCTCGTAGAAGGGAGATCACGTGTTTTACAGGCAACTCAGAGTGAAACACATGTCCAGCAGTCCTAAAGCCTGCTCAAAATGCCAGTCTTAGGAACAGAGAGGACCACTTACATTGCAGGCGACCCAAGGTGAAACACGGGTCCAACAGGCCTGGAGCCCGCACGGAATGTCAATCCCAGGAATAATAGGATCAAGACAAAGCAGTGAGGTCAAATCGTGAGCTATGATAATATAAATACCCGAATACTCCTATTAATAAGATATAAGATAAAATTACTCAACAAATCTTTTTGTTTATTATTGATTTTCTTTTCTTTCACATCGGTTGTTGTAACAGCAACAAAATTGCCAGCATCATTCATTTAGCCTCCAAAATATAAAACATGGCAAGAAACAAGATATTCGGTCACTTCAAAATTCAGCATCTTTTTATATATTTGGAATCAAATCAAAATGAAATCACCACTAATACTCTAATAATATGGATATTTATTTAATCTCTACCCATCTTTAAAATATTCAATGTTGTGGAATTCAAACCAAAAATTATTATTCTTCAAGGTCTTGGTCTTTCTATATTATTATTTTCCGCCATGTGTGACGTCATTTTTAGTTAGATTACTCTACCTAACCAACCACTTGTGTCCCAAAAGTCTTTCGCTATTACGCTTTCTAAAATGAAGTACATATATTTTAAACCAACACTTAATCTGATTGATTCTTATGCTCATTTTTAAGTAATATTTAGAGTTATTTGTCGATACATCCACCAATATCACATTAAATTTTTTTACTCTTTATCAATTTAGAATTTAATTTATGTATTTTTATTTTTAGAAATTTAATCATTTTACTTTCCAATTTTAATATTCAAGTTCAGTTTTTAATACAGTTAATTTTAAAATCTGAATTTTAAAATATGCAAAATAGGATTAAAATCTTGAAAATTAAAATATAAAAATTAAATTTTAAAATTTGTGAAAAGCCTAGACACTTATAAAATATTTTTCAACTTTTTCCCTTCTGTTGTCAATCCTTCCCACGAATCGCTCAACTAATATCTACTACCATTTTTATATCAATAAATGTATCATTTTGTCTTAAAATTTTGTTCAAAGAAATGGTTAAAATTTTATTCTCGCTAAAAATTTAAAGAATGGAATTCCAATCAATAGGGCTGAACCCGAAGAGAAATTTGTTAGGAGAAATAATTTTACGAAACAAATATCTCATTTTATCTTATATCTCATTCCAGTTATTTAAAGTTGTTAATTTTTATGTCATATATATTGTATATGACTTTAGGTATTTATTCTTAAAAATATATATTCTTTTATGAAATGACAATCGATATAATTTATAATAAAAGTTTATTAATTTTGTAAAATAATTGATAGAATAAAAAATTATTGTAAAAGTAATGAAAATTAAAAAAATTAGAAAACAATCAATAATAAAATATTAAGTAATTAAATAAAATAATTTGTTATTCAAATATAAGTCAAAATTTTACCTACAAAGAAATATTACTTTAATATTTAATTGCCTTTGACATAATATTTCACAACACAATGGTAAATAACATTCACAATTATGTAAATATTATTAAAATCAAATAAAATTAATTAGATATTAAATAATAATAATAATAATAATAATAATAATAATAACTAAACATCGCAAATAATAATGAAAACCATACTCTCTTTTTTTGTGATAGAAACAAAACCTATTAAATAATGCTAAAATATGATTTTTCTTTGGCAATTCTTTAAATGTTCTTTTGAATAAAAATACTTTGTTGATGCATATATATATATATATATATATCACAATTGTGGTTCAAATCTAGGCTATTTCTAGGGAGGATGGACACCTGAAAAATATTTCATAACTTGGCGTTCTTTGCTAATGCATATAGTTATAGTTATGGGTGAGCAAAACTCGATTCGATTCGAGAAAATTAGAAAAAAATTTAAATTTGAGTCAATCGATTTGAGTTATTCTATTTTTTTCGAGTTAACTCGAATAAGTAATTCTAGTTTCGAGTTCGACTCGAGTTGAATTTTACAATTCGAATAACTCAAATAATTCGAATAACAAATTGGTGTAAAAACTCCTTTGGTCCCTATCAATTTTGAAAATGAGCAAATTGCTCTCTCTCAACAAAAATTTTAAAATAAATTTTAAAATTTAAAATATTTATAAAAATTCTAGAAAATAATTTAAATTGTAAAAATTTTAAATATATAAATAATATATAAAGAAAGTTAAAAATTCAAAATTTTTCTAAAATAATAATTTTGGGGTTTGAATAAGTTAATTAACTATTCAAGTTCATCATACTAAAGTATCTTATTTTTTTCTTTTTCTTTTTTGAAAAAGTTTTCAAATATATATGGTTTCAAATTTATGTGTTATAATATGGAATTGGTTATATTGTAACAAGATTTTAACTTAACTTGTTTAATTTTTTTAAATTTAACTCGAACAATTTCACTCTATTCGAATCGAATCAACTCGAATTTCATTTCACTCGATTTGATTTGAAAAAAATTCAAATCGAGTTCGGATGATAAAATAGGATTGGCCAACTCGATTAACTCGAATTTTTTTACTCGATTCGATCGAACGCTCACCCCTAGTTATAGTAATAAATATTAGTTTTAATTGGTATATAACTTTAATACTAATTAAGTGATAATTAATCTGAAATATTAAGCTTAATTTAATATGGATTCAAAGTCTAATTAAGTGATAATACTCTTACATTTGTAATGAGAACATTATTAATAAATTAAAATAATTAATAATTTTATATTAATAATTTGTTGTGAATGTAATTTTATATTTCAAGATTTAATATAAATATTATTAATAAAATAATTATTATTTTTTATATTATTTTATATTATATTATTGATTTTATATATTTAAAAATATAAGAAACACAGACAATACATGTAATAGTCCGTTTTTCAGTGCAGTTGAAAATGATGGTTTCAGAATCTCATATCTGATGTTAAAGTCTATAAATATTATTATTTTATATTACAAGGTTAATACAAATGTCAATTAAAGTTTGATCCTTTAATTTTGTCAATTGGATAGTTAATTAAGGTATAAGGACTAAATTATAAAAATGGTAAAAGTTTTAATCGCTATAAATTTTTAATTAATTAAAGGACCAATTAAGCAGTTGGACCTTTTTTAAATGTTAAACGGTAGTGGATGAAGTAAAAATCCACTCACTTTGATTGAACATGCTTAAGGTTTTAATTAATTAAGTTTAATAAAATTAAACATGATTAAATTTGTTTAATTAAAGTATAAAGTTAAAAAAATGAAATTGTCATCTTTATTTCATCTTCTTCACCGAAACTTCAAGAAAAACAAAAAGGGGAAAAACTTTCTCAAACTTTCAATTATATATTGGTAAGTACAATTAAGTTCTTTTCTTGTAATATTTACGTTTTTGAGATCCTAGGGAGCTTGATTTATCTAGCTTGCGTTAAATGCTTGATGAAATTGGTGTTAATTTGTTAGAGTTTAAATTTAGAAATAAAAAACGACTAGTTTGTAAAGTTTAATTGCTAATTTTTTAACATAGGGACTAAAGTGCATACATTTTGAAATTGATGTTAAATTTCTATAACTAATGATAATAGAGGGTTATGGAAGGATGAAATTGATATCAATTTCAAAATCGAAGCTCAAGTTTGAAAGTTATAGCAATTTTGATTTTAGGGACTAAATCGAATAAAATGCAAAACTTTAGGGAATATCAAAAAGTGAAATTAAAATGTCATATGCATATAGTAGGGTGATATAAGGTATTTGGAATATATAAATTGAAATGAATTATTGTATAGATCAAGATTTGAATCAATTGGAAGATAATCGAGGAAAAGACAAATTTATGGATTAGTCTTTGACGTCTTATTTGTTATTGTTTTTGCCAGGTAAGTTCATATGGAACTTACTATGTTATTTGTATTATGTTTGAATTATATTATAATATCTATTAGTTTAAGTGAATTGTAATTTAATAATGTTGGCATGTAAAGTACTAAATCGTAAAGTATGGAAAATATGGTTATATTGAATAGATGCAATGTATTAAATGAGTGTGAAATTGTTACATGATTGAACATTGTGTATATGATGATGTTACAAGGTTTAAAATGTTATGGATTGATATTTGAAATTTTAAAAGCCTGTATGTGACAACAGGGTTCGAATTGATACAATAACAATAACGGTGCTCGTGTGAACTTAGTAAAAGATTAGGATACAAATGGCTTGACATTAGGGTCTTAAAAAAGAAAATGGGTGTTTAATCAGGTATTAATACAATGGCTTGAGATCTAGCATATGTTGCGAATTCTCTGAAGATAGTGATAGCAACATCAAATTAAGCTCACATGAGCAACCCTGGTCTAAAGCTCATATGAGCAGCCCAAATATGTCAAATTGTGTGAATTCATAACGGAAGGCTTATGTGAGCCAAATTTTATATGTCAGCTCTTGTGAGCATACAAGTATGGTATCCTATTTCAATTTACTTTAGTTTTCCGGGTGAAAATAGAAGTGAAAATGACATTAAATGGTAAATAAATTATTGAAAAGAATGCTAGTGAATGGAATTATACTTATTTGCAAATTTGAATATGATCGTGGTTGTACATGTTATCTGAAATATTGTTATATGTGTATGATTGTATTATAAGTCCATAATTTATAAATGAACTAACCTATTGTTGAATTGTTGAATTATGTAAGAAAGTGAAGGATACCAAAGGATGCCATGTTTATTCCAATGTATTTTAATTACTTGAATTATTCTATTGCTAAAGTAAGTTCAGTATTTCCGTATGAGCTTACTAAGCATTTGATATACTTACCCATTGTTTTTCCTCCTTCTGTAGATTGTCAATTGCGAAAAACGTCGATCGGATCACCTTGAAACACACACTATCCAGCTATTGACTCGGTAGTTTTTTTATTATTTCAAGTTTCGTTATGTGGCTTGTATATAGGTGTTTATATGTGTTTAGCTTGGAATATTATTTTAGTTAAACCCTACCTAGTGCTTAAATTTAAAAATGCTAATGCTCATGTGTATATGTGTTTGCCTTGGTAACTTGTTGTGATGTTTGAATGACATATAAAAGCATGGAATGGAATGATAAATGTTAGTTTAAACTATTAAAAGAAATGATTGTAAAGAATGAGATAAATTATGTAACACCCTAAATTCGACCTAGATGTTAAGACCAAGTCAAGAGAGCTACATCGAATCATCCTAGAAAAGTCCAACTTTTTCTATTTAAAGTTTAACTTTCCGAAATCATCTAAGTAGTTGAATCAACAAAGAAATCAAAACTTAAAATCTGAATCCAATCTAAAACACACTATAGTATAAGTTTAATTTAAGCAGTAAAATAAGTAGATAAGGATGACCGAGCTCCTACCACGCCGAGCTGCCTAAGTCGGGGGATTACCTAAAATTCAGACAAACAGACAAAATGAGTTGATAAACACAGTGTGTAACTTATAGTTTTTATTAAACATAAACTATAGAGCAGATTTTCAGTTTCTCATAGTTCAACAGTTCTCAAAATAAGATACGGAAGCGTAAAGCAGAATATGTCGATTCTGAATCTGATTACAATGAGATATAGATGTAAATTTCCTACTCCCATCTGTTACACACCATCTCCGTCCAACCCTACACACCAAAAAGGGTATCGAGTACCTGTCCATCCCTATACACCACATAGTGACCAAATGTCACGTTCGAAAAGCCGAAGAGTAGCTGCCATAACACAATGAGATAAGTCGCCAGAATCAGATACATATTCGTGGCTTAGCCACCAGTCTTGGCAGATTATTAAACTTCCCCAACTTCCTCTTTATGCAATCCCAACCCCAACACAGATACAGATTTACAGATATAGATATAAGCATACGGCATTACAGATTCAGATTATATCAGTTAATACAAAATATAATTACTCGCTAGTTTAAAAATCGATGATGTAACACCTCTAACCCGTATCTGTCACCGGATTAAGGTTATGGAGTATTACCGTACAATCAGAAACCTTTAAACATAATATCATTCAATAATTTAAACACATCATAAACCATTCATTCACATACATATGTCTCTAAGTTGAGCCATCGAGGCCCTAAAAATAACTTAGAGGCAATTCGGGACCAATTTGAATCAATTTAGAAAATTTTGGGGAAAAGTAGCAAAATTTAAAAATAGGGGACACACGGCCATGTGCCTCACATAGCTGAGAGACACGCCTATGTTTCAGGCCGTGTAACCTTTGAACTAGGGACACACGGTCGTGTCCCAGCCCGTTTCATCACCCGTGTAACTCTCTGAGTAGGGTCACACACCCGTGTCACACACCCGTGTGCTAAGCCGTGTAACTCACTAACTTGCATACAAAAGACCATTAGGTGACACACGACCGTGTGCCTTACATGGCCGAGTCACACGGCCATGTCGCAAGGCCGTGTGCCTCACATGGCCGAGTCACACACCCGTGTCTCAGGCCGTGTAAGCCCTAATTTACCCATTTCTTGCTCAATTTCACTCCCTTATTGCATATGTGCCTACACACTTTCAAATACACATATGGGTGGTAGAATTCAATTTCAAACATTCTCAAACATAATTATATACGCATTCTAAACTTGTAACCAAAACACATTTATCTTTTTAAACATACATCCATTTCATTACAAGCATTAAGGTAACCTATAGCATACCATTTCATACTATGAACTTACAAACATATTTAGGTAACAAGTAGGAAATCACAAGTTGATCAAATGCACAACATGTAACTCAAAAACTAGGCATTCGACATAACAATACATAGGGTCCTAGTACATGCCATATACCAAAATTAAGAAATTAAGTCTACCAAGACTCCCGGGTAGTGTGATTCCTAACGTTGACCCGATCTTCTTAGCCTTCAAAATGTAATCTACAAAATGAAAAAAATTATAGGTAAACTTAAATGAAGCTTTGTAAGTTCGTTTAGAATTTCATAACCTTTCCAATCAAGCATAGATTTAATCAACTTCAAGTGTAGAGGTTTCCATTATACGTAGTTTATAATAATAATTACAACCAACTCAGTAGTTCAATATACTCAGTGAGCATTGCTCGATTGAACTTTCAGCAGCATATTCGTAGATTTCTACTCTTTTGAGCTTCACTCAGTGTAACATAGAATTTGATCAATTAAACATCAGTCAGTATAACAGTAAGATTTGCTCAGTTAATCTCCATTCAGTATAACGATATGATTAGCTCGATTGAGCTTCATTCAGTATAAAGGTATGATTTTCTCGATTAAGCTTCATTCAATATAATAGTAAGATTTGGTTCGATAGAGCGTACTTATTTGGCTCGATAGAGCGTACTTCCAATATATGAAACAACGTTCACTAACAACGTATTAACAAGAATGTAAGCATTTAGGAGTATAATTAAACATACGAGCTTACCGAACTATTTTGCAGAAGATTCCAAAGCACAGAGACTACTCCGCGACTTTTCGTTTTCCACGATTATCGGCACGTTCTTGATCTAAAAATAATAATTTCATTCCATTGATTAGAATAATAACACAATTTGATCCATTTCATGCAATTGAGTCTTTTTTGGTAAATTTGCATATTTATCCGTCAATCTTTCATTTTTATTCAATTTAATCCCTAGGCCCTAATCATGCAAATTATCCATTTTTCCTTAAAACCCATGTTAGCCGATTGTTCCATATCTTCCTATCAGCTCCTATTTGCAACAATTTCACCTCAAGTTCAAGCAATTTATCATTTGAATCAATTTAGTCCCTAAACATCAAAATCACTAAAAATCACTTTACAAAATAGTCCACCCAAACAATAAGGTTTCATATTTCCATCATAAACTTCAAAGAATAGCTCAACTCATCAATGGTAACATTTATAACATTTAACAGTTTCACAAATTGATCCCCGGGTTAGATAGATCAAGCTAATACAAACTAAAAAACATAAAAATTACTAAAAACAGGCTAGAATTCTCTTACAAATTAAAGCTTAAAAGCTTGGAAACTAAAACCCTAAAGTTTTCATCTTTTCTGCGAAGAAGATGAGCTAATTCATCCAATTTCATCTTTTGATTTCTAATTTTATTTTATATAACTAGGTTTTTTTTTTTTAATTATTACAACTTTCATGATTAATTTCTTAACTAACCATGCATAAGCCTAATTAAACCATTTTACTTAAGCATTTCATCATTCCAATCCACTAACTGAATTCCATGGTTTAATTGTTCATTTAGTCCCTTTAATTTAACTACTCAACCTTTGCAGTTTTTACAATTCAGTCCTTTTTACTTACTAAACTATCCAAACAATAAAATTTCTCAACCAAAATTTAATATGACTCTATAGACTTCATAAATATACTAATTAAATAATATCTACATAGTATTTCATCGAAATTATGGTCTCGAAACCACTATTTTTGACACCACTAAAAATCATATAATAATAGTTTATATAAAAATAGATTCTCAGTTATTGGGTTTTATAGCCCAAATCGGATCATACGGACCCTACGGTAGGCCTATGTTCGACTGGAACGATGTTTACGGCCCTAACGGAAAAATCTAATATTTGGCCCACACGTTCATGTGTATTCAAACGGCATGGAGAGCTCACCCGTGTGTTTCATATGACCTAGCACACGTCCGTGTGACTCTAATTCACAAAAAATGAGTTACACGGCCTAGACACTTGCCCGTGTCCCTAGCCCGTGTGACCCTAATTCACAAATAGTGAGTTACACGGCCTGGACACACTCCCGTGCCCCTAACTCGTGTGACCCTAATTCACAAACAGTGACTTACACGGCTTGGACACACGCCCATGCCCCTAGCATGTGTGACCCTAATTCACAAATAGTGAGTTACACGGCCTGGACACACAGTCTGACACACGACCGTGTGGCATCGACAACCATGTTTTTTGACGTTTGAATATCGCAAAAATTTGGGTTTTCGTTACACACCTTGTACGAGTTTGATGTAGAAGCAACATATATGACCCCGTAACCTAAGAATTACAACTAATTGTCCAACTCAGAAAGATTACCCAAGTAAAAAAGCTAGATTACAGTAAAATTGAACTATGTCAAAAACTTTAATGCAAAGGCTCCGAAATGAAGGTTATGCTCTTACCAACGAATAAACAACGATTAATCAACACTATAATGTTAGAGGAATGCTCCTCTTGAGATTTTCGCCTAAATAAGCCCAATTAAACAATTAACAGAGAAATTGGTACAACTGACAGTATTAGTCAACCACAAAGAGAACAGACAAATTTTAGTGAAAATGAAGTAATCAATAGCAGCACTTATAATAATAATCTTGAAATTGAACAACGAAAAACACAAACTTCCCAATTAAACCCATAGCAAGTCCCAAAGACTAGTACGGGGTATGGAAGAGGATGCTCGGATTGTGTAGGAGTGGACTAGATCATTAGGGGATGATTTCAGGATTTTTAATCTCACAAATGCACCTATTATTCCCAAGACCCCTAGGCCCCAAAAGTGGAACATGCACCCTAGTGCTTTGTCAAGATTAATGTGGATGCGGCAATGATTGATAATTCAGTGGGTCTTAGGGTTATTGCCCGGGACTGTGACGGGTTTGTTGTAGGTGGTCTTACGATGTATAGAGCGACTCAAATGAATGTGGAATGGGAAGAGGCGGAAGCTTTGAGGGAAGGGATTGTGTGGGCACGTATTAACAATATCACGAAGGCAATTTTTGAGACTGATTGCGTGAGCTTAGTTAATCACTTTAAGAATCATCGGGACGACATCTCTATTTTCGGCTATTGATTGAAGGAAATCTTTAGTTTGTTGGATTCCTTTATCAATTTTAAGATTGAATAGATCGGTCGTATGAGTAATAGAATTGTTGATTGCCTTTGTAATCTTGTGTTAAATAAACGTTGTACCATTTCCTTTAACATGGAGTATCCTTACGATATCCATGAGCTTGTAAATGTTGATTCTTGTTAATATGAGCTAGTGGCTTTCGGGCCTATTTTTATCAAAAATAAAATTCTCGGAGACTAGTAAAAGGCAAAATTGTAGCGAAGAAAGGAAAACGAAAAAAAAACAAAAGAAAAAGAAAAAGAAGAACGTAGAAAGAAAGGAAAAGAATCGAAGAAAAAAGAGGAAAGAACTTTAATAATTTAAAATAACTAACTTCCCTTGTAGAGCAAAAGAAAAATAAATACGTTTCTTCTCACTTACTCAGAGAGTCGAACATAGAACCAGAAGGTATGCAGAAACTTAACCATTGAACCAACAGACTCATTCTTAACACAGAATTACACATAATCTAACTTATGTCAAAAGATCAAGGATAGAGGTCAAGTAAACAAAATATAAAAAGTTCCAAATGTGAGGTTTGAACCCTTGAAATCTAACATACAAGTAGAGCCCGTAACCACAGATACAGAGACTTAATAATGTCAGGATTCAGCAAACAACACTCAAATTTTTGGGGTGTTACAACTCTCTCCCCCTAAAAGAAATTTTGGCCTCGAAATTTACTTAACTCAGACAGATAAGGGTATTACTGATGAATCGAATCCTCAGGTTCCCAAGTGGCTTCCTTAATGCCATGATTCTACCACAGAACCTTATCCAGAGGAATGGTTTTTCTCATCAAGACCTTGACATCTCAATCCAGAGTCTAAACACGCTCCTCCTCAAAAGTCAGATCCGACCGTACCTCAATCTCCTCAATAGGAATAATGTGAGACAGATCAGACTGATACCATCTCAACATAAAGACGTGGAACACATTATGAATTAGATCTAACTCAGGAGGTAACTTTAGCTGATATGCGACCAATCCGATACGTTTCAGAATACAGTAAGGTCTAATAAATCTCAAGCTCGACTTGCCCTTACGCCCAAACCGGAGAACTTTTTCCACGGATAAAATTTCAGAAATACCTGATCACCCACAGAATGCTCGATATCATGCCTTTTTAAGTCTGCTTAAGATTTCTGTTGATCGAAAGCTTCCTTAAGACGATATCAAATCAATCTAACAGTATTCTCAGTCTTGAAAACTAGCTTGAGACCAAAAACTCAATGTTCACCTAGCTTAGTCCAACACAGAGAGGTTCGGCACTTATGGCCATATAAGGCCTCATAAGGTGCCATCCAGATACTAGACTGAAAGTTGTTATTATACTCGAACTCAGCTAGCGACAGATAGTCCTCTTAACTACCTCGAAATTCGATTACATAACTTTGCAACATATCTTCCAGAATCTGAATGACTCGCTCAGACTGTTCATCGGTCTGTGGATGATATGCAGTACTAAAATCCAATCGGGTACCTAATGCCTTGTGAAGCTTTTTCCAGAATCGAGAAGTAAAACACAAGTCTCTATCAGAGATAATTGAAAACCAGCATGTCGAGCAGTCTTACAATCTCGGAAACATACAACTTAGCCAACTTCTGAAGCGAATAATCTTTTCTAATAGGTAGGAAATAGGCAGACTTGGTCAATCGATCCACGATGACCCAAACTGAATCTTTCTTTATGGGTGTCAAAGGTAACCCACTAACGAAGTCCATCGTTACTCGCTCCCACTTTCAAAGAGGAATCTTAACCGGTTGTAGCAGACCTGAGGGCAATTGATGCTCAGCCTTAACCTTTTAACATGTCAAGTAGTGAGAAACAAAGACAGTTACTTCCTATTTTAAACCGGGCCATCAGTATAACTCTCAATGATCCCTATACATTTTACTTCCACCAAGGTGCATAGCATAAAGGCTACTATGCGCTTCCCGTAGAATCGACTACCTTAACTCAACATCGTTAGGCACACAGATCTAACCCCTGAAACACATAACCCCATCACTCTTTAATCAAAAATTAGAAGTTTCACTATCCCTAACCTAACGAAAATGGGAAACCAAAGACTCATCGCTCAACTATTTAGCTTGAATCTGATCAACCTAGGTCGGTTTAACCTGCAGCTCGGCCAGCAGACTACCATCATCAAACAAACTCAAACGAGCAAACATCGCTCTCAGATCAGTCATCGCTCTACAACTAAGAGCATCAACCACAACATTGGCCTTACCGGGATGATACTCTATCATGCAGTCATAGTCCTTAAGCAACTCAACCCATCTACATTGCCTAAGGTTCAACTCCTTCTGACTTAACAGATACTTAAGGCTCTTATGATCGGTGTATATGTGACACCTCTCACCATACAGATAATGCCTCCAGATTTTCATAGCGAAGACAACCACATCCAACTCAAAGTCGTGCGTGGGATAGTTACCCTCAAATGACTTAAGCTGTTGGGAAGTGTAAGCCACAACTTTACCATCATGCATCAAAACACAGACCAAACCGACATGTTAAGCATTATTGTTGACAACAAACTCCCTACCAGATTCAAACTGTACCAAAACAGGTTCCTACGCCAAAACAAACTTGAGCTTCTCAAAGATCGCTTTTTGATAATCAAACCACACAAATGGCACGTTCTTACACCATAACTTAGTTAGGGGAGCTACGATAAGCAAGAACCCCTCTACAAACCTCCAATATTAGCCTGCCAACCCAAGGAAACTTTGAATTTCAGACACATTTTTCGACTATTTCCACTTGATCACAACCTCAATTTTTTTAGGATCAACTCAGATCCTCTCAGTCGACACTACATGACCTAGAAAGGTAACCTCCTGTAATCAGAACTCACACATGCTAAATTTAGCATATAACTATTTCTCACGGAGTATCTGCAGGATGGTCTAAAGGTGCTTATCGTACTCGCTGTCAGTTTTAGAATAAATCAAAATATCATCGATGAAAACTATAAAAAACTAATCTAGATATGGTTGAAATACCCGCTTCATCAAATCCATAAACACAACTGGAGCATTTGTTAAAGTGAAAGGCATAACAAGGAACTCATAATGCTGAGTCCTGAAAGCGGTCTTATACACATCAGTCTCTTTAACCTTGAGCTGATAATACCCAAAATAGAAATCAATTTTGGAGAATACCGATGCCCAACAGAACTGATCAAATAGATCATTGATTCTCGAAAGTGGATAACTTTTCTTTATCGTCAACTTATTCAACTGATGATAATCCATACACATCCTCATCGTGTCATCCTTTTTCTTGACAAACAAAACCAGTGCTCCCCATGGGGACACATTAAGTCGAATGAACCCTCAATCGAGACGTTCTTAAAGTTGAGCTTTTAATTCTATAAGCTCATTTGGTGTCATACGATAAGGTATCCTTGACAAAAGTTTAATGTCAAACTCAGCCTTACTGTTCAAAGGTATCCCCGACAACTCCTCTGGGAAAACATTCGGAAAGTCTTTTACAATTTGAATATCCTTAACAAAAACTTTACAGAACTAGAGTTAGACACAAAGGCCAAGTATGCTTCATAATCTTTTCGAACTAACTTTTCAATGTTAGTGCAGAGATTACATTAGAAAGGTAATCTCGATGCTGACCGACCATAACGATCTCAGTATCCTCATCTGATCTTAGAGTTACCCTCTTAGAGGCACAATCTAAACTGACTCGATGTTCCACAAGCCAATCCATTCCCAGAATCAAATCAAACTCTCCAAACGGTAACTCCATCAGGTTAGCCAGGAACATAACACCCTGAATTTCTAATGGAACACGTCTATACACTTTATCAACTCGGATCGACTGACCCAAAGGACTAATTATGGATATCTCTCTAACAGTATACTCAGCAGATATACCCAGATTCACAGAAATAATGTTAGATACATATGAATGAGTGGAACCAATATCTATCAAAGCAAAATACGGAACAGAATGAATAAAAAACGTACCGATGATAACGTTGGTGTTGTCGTTGTCCTCATGGCGCCTTGCTGTGTACAAAAGAGTAGGTTGATGTGCCTTAGTCTAAATTGCACCTCTATTATGTGCTCTCTGGCCTCGGCCAGAACCATTACTGCCCCTTACCTTATCACAGCCCCTAGGTGGCTGCTAAACTACTCTTGGAGACTAAACGAGCCCTGAACCCGGCGCTTGTGCTGAAGCTTGCACTTGATCAAATCACTAAAGTAGTCCTTAACATGATGTTCCATTAACTCGTATCAAAGACAAGCCCTCAAATTTCTCCAACACTCGCCCGGGTGGCACCTCTCACAATCACCACAAGTCTGAATCGTAGATGGCGTAGCTGATGCCTCAGTTCTCGGAGGCCTATCAAGCCTAGCCCATTTTTAGGGCGCTGAACAGAACTAGAGGGACCCGAATCCCTCTTAAACTTACTTTGACCTTTCTCTCGGTCCCTGCTCTCGTGCCCAGTGTGCTTAACTTCCTCAGTAATCTTTTCTTTGTTCACCAAGATGGAAAGAACCCGCTCCCTCTGTGGAGCTATTAAGACTCTCAGATCATACCTCAATCCTTCCTCGAATCGAACACTCTTATCATAATCAGTTAAAACCAGTGCTCGAGCATACTTGCTCAATCTTAGATACTCAGCCTCGTACTCGACCAAAGACCTCTCACCCTGAACTAAGCTCATAAACTCGCGTCTATGAGCATCCACATAACTCACCTCCACATACTTACTCTAGAAGGCGTTCTTAAAGAAATACTAAGTAATTTGTTTAGGCTGGGTGCTCTACTCAATAGTCAACCACCACTGCTACGCCTTACTCGGAGTAGATACACTGCACCCTTAAGTTTCTGCACAGGAGTACAGTCAATATCATTCATGACGTGCTCAGTTGCCTTTAGCCAATACTCAGCCACTGTCGGGGTGACTCTAATAACACCTTTCAAAACCTCCGCACCATTCGACCAGAGTCATTTCGCAACCAACCCACGACCTCCAGATCCAGAATAGGTTATAGCAACCCTCTCTAATACTCGTAGCATAGCTTGAGATAGTGCGTCATCCCCAACTATTGGAGTCTAAGATCCGGTCTCAGTAGTAGGTGTACCAACAGTCTCGCTTGTCTCCAGATTTGACATACTGCCCATAGAGGATGACTCTACTCGAGCTCCTCCTCGGCGCCCGTGGCGCCCACAAGAACTTCGTCCGCGACTACTACGGGACCTTATTCTATCAATTTATCTACACTATCAGAAGAGCACAGATCAATTTGAAATTTTTATCAAATATCTTATGGTAGTTCATATCAGATGATTCAACTAAGCAAACCAGTTCAATTACTATAGTACTTTTACTTAATTAGTGTAGCTAAAACAGGAATACTTATAGGTTCAGCGCCGGAGACTCGGTTTTTATAAAATCAATTTTCAAATTTAATCAGATAAACATATTTAATCAAACCATACTATTCATAAAAATGGGATCCCCGAAACCAAAGCCCGAGTTTTGTAAACCTGCCTCTGATACCACTAAACATAACACCCCAAACCCAGCCTAGACGTTAAGACCAAGTCAGGAAAGCTACATCGGGTCATCCTAGAAAGGTCTAACTTTTTCTATTTAAAGTTTAACTGTCCAAAATCATCTAAGTAGTTTAATCAACAAAAAATTCCAAACTTGAAATTTGAACCCAAGCTAAAACACACTATAGTTTAAGTTTAATTTAAGCAGTAAAATAAGTAGATAAGGATGACCGAGCTCCTACCACGCTGAGCCGCCTAAGTTGGAGGATTACCTGAAATTCAGATAAACAAACAAAATGAGTTGATAAACACAGTGTGTAACTTATAGTTTTTATTGAACATAAACTATAGAGCAGATATTCAGTTTCTCATAGTTCAACAGTTCTCAGAATTAGATACGGAAGCAGAACAAAATATGTCAGCTATAGAGATAGATTACAACATATATAGATGCAGATGCAATACCTCCATCCGCTACACACCATCTCCGTCTAACCCTACATACCAAAAAGGGTACCGAGTACCCATCCATCTTTACACACCACATAGTGACCGTATGTCACATTTGAAAAGCCGCAGACTAGTTGCAAGAACATAATGAGATAAGTTGCCAGAATCAGATACATATTCATGGTTTAGCCACCAGTCTTGGCAGATTAATAAACTTCCCCAAACTTCCTTCTTATTCAATCCAAACCCCAATACTGATATAGATTTACAGATATAGATATAAGCATATGGTGTTACAGATTCAGGTTATACTCAGTTAATACAGAATACAATTACTCTCTAGTTAACAAATCGATGACATATATATAATAATAGTTTATACAAAAATTTATTCACAGATATTGGGTTTTATAGCCCAAACTAGATCATACGAACCCTACGATAGGGCTACGTTTGACTGGAACGACATTTACGACATTAACGAAAAAATTTGAAATTTGGTCCACACACCCATATGTATTCACATAGCCTGGAGAGCTCACCCGTGTGGTTCACATTGCCTAGCACATGCCTGTGTGCTTGGCCCGTGTGACTCTAATTCAAAAACAATGTGTTACACAACTTGGACACACATCCGTGTGACTCTAATTCACAAATAGTGAGTTACACGGCCTAGGCACACGCCCGTGCCCCTAGCCCGTGTGACCTTAATTCACAAACAGTGAGTTACACGGCCTGCACACATGATCATGTGGCATCGACAACCATGTTTTTCCAAAGTTTGAATATTACAAAATTTTGAGTTTTCGTTACACACCTGATACGGGTTTGGTTAGAAGCAATGGATATGACCTCGAAACCTAGGAACGACAACCAATTGTCCAATTCAGAGAGATTAATCGATGTAATGCCCCAATAATTCTAAATTTATATTTTCGTATGTTGTAAAACAACTGTGTATCTGCTTCAGTGGTTAAGTGTTCTGAGAGTGTCTGAGAAGTCTTGGGTTTAAGCCTTGGCTTGGGCAATTTTTTCTTTTTATTGAATAAACCCCTACCTCTAGCCAGTAGGCTTATAAATAAATATTGGAAAAACATGTCAGAATAGGCCTGCTGGTCTAATGGTTAAGTGGAGTGTTAATGTGCAATGGGTCTGGAGTTCAAGTCCCAGCGCTAGCAAGGGGATTTATTTTTACAACGTGGCGGTGATAGAGTTGTGTTTAACCAAACTACTAGGTGTTGAAGGTGTGGGGGACTGTAGTTGCCAAATTTTAGGAGAAAATAGGGGGATATAGGAGGTTATCACGATTTGGGGAGTGTTTAGGGGAGAAAAATAAGGGAATTTAAGGATATGGGAGTGTTAGTGCTGAACTTGAACTCTGGTATCTCAAGAGTTCGGCTTTGAGTGGTTCTTCTCTCCATCTGTTTTGTTTTTCTATCGATTGCTCCCCTTCCCAACTCTTTCTTTTTCTTGGATTGTTTCTGTTGAATTTTGTTCCCTTTTGTCGTCGTTTGCTTCCACAAAAATCTCCCTACTGCTGCCGAAATTCTATCATTTTCACCTCTATCAAATTGTTTTATTCTGTTACCCTTTTAGTCTCTGAGCTTTCTTTTCAAAAATTTGATCAATATCTTTTGTTTTCCATTGTGCCGAATTCCTCCTCTTAGTTTTTCTACCAAAAATTACGACTTGGGCTTTGGGTTCTTTCGGTTGTCTGGGCAACTGTTTTTCATCTTCTATTTCCCTTTTTGCCGAATTTTTGATGAGTTTTGTGCTTTTACTCTCTAATTATTTTTTGTTTGGCCATATTTCACGATAACATTTTTATCTTCTTCATTGCTGATCATTTGGATGTTTTCTCCACTCTCGCACTGTAGTGAATAAAGGATCTCACTTCTTCTTCCTTGGCCAAAACCTCTAGTTCTCTCATGTCGAGGTTGGTAAGTATAGGTATAAGTAAATACTTTTGGTGTTGCTTCAAAGCTTACCTATTTTCATTTGGTTCAATTGTCATACGAATAGTGGTTAATAAGTGTTCGATTGGATTACAAGAATTAGTGGTCATTCAATTTCGACAGTTTAAGTGGGCAGGCCTCGATTGTTCAACGTGGTAAGTGAATGACGGTGAAGTGATTAAGTATTTCGATTAGGGTCGTTTTAATTTAGGTTGACAGGTGAAAAATTGAATGTTTGTGGTGAACTTAGATTTGGTTGCTCAAGGACTGTGTGCGTGTTTCCACAACCATGTGTGTAATATAATTCTGACTATGGGAATCGGTAAAAGCCGAAATAAGGGAACGTTGATGCAACACGAGTGTGCGCTCGCTCGTGTGGTAGTCCGTGTGACTAAACGTGGGCATGAGGTTGACGAGGCCAGCCATGTGCGATTTCATAGACTGGGCCGAATTGGGCCGTGTGGGCCCCACGGGCGTGTGGAAATTGTTGGGCCAGGTCGTGTATTTCACACGGCCAAGGCCATTATGGGCCGTGTGGGCCACATGGGTGTGTGGGCCCACATGGGCTAGCAACATGGGCTCATTGGCCTATTTTCACTGTTTGACTGCTAAGGTTGCACGGGTCACCGAGACGACTGTGGACCTACTGTAGGGTTGGTAAGCTGTACCTAAGATCCCTAACTGACTGTATGACATTTAAATATGTATGAGAGTTTACTGAGCATGATATCTACACTATTCTGATTATATGCACGTTTCTATGAGATGGTATGTCACGATTGTATGATGCATTGCATGGGGTTGGGAAAAACATGATTGGAGGAAGTGTACTGTACTGGCAGCTCTGCTGCAAATTACTGAAAGGCTTCGAGCCTAAATTCTTGCGGCCAGTTTGCATATCATCATATAGTGCCACATTCGGTACACTCTGGAGTGTAGGGATGGGTGGGTTGATTATTTTCCCACATGGAGTGTAGGGTTGGACGGAGATGGAGTGTAGAGGTTGGATAGGTAGGACTTGTATACTGTTTCATGTTACTGCACTGATTAATGTTACTGTAATGGGCCAGGGCCCAAGCACATGACTGTTCTATACTGAGATGGGCAAAAGCGCAAACTGAAATCGTCACTAATACTGAAAAAGGGCTTAGGCCCAGACTGTGTTTGGTTTCTGTCTGTTTGCTAAGTATGGGATTACACACTGAGTTTTTATAAACTCACCCATCTGTTTTAACTTTACAGGTAATCCCCAGTCATAGGCGGATCAGTGTAGCGAGGGACTCAGAGGTGGCCACACGTCCGTATAGATTATCGTATTTGATTATATTTTTAAGTATTATTATTTTTGGTATTGTTACTGTAAATGTCCTTTATGGGTTTTTACTTTAATTTGGGATTTTTTTTATTTTGATTTATAACTGCTAGGAGTAGGATAAGACGCGAGTTTTCAAAAGACAAATGTTTTAGCAAAAATACCATGAATACGTAACTTACGCAAAAGCTTCCGTAATAAATGACGTTTTGAAAATTAATAACAGCTTTTTGAAAATAAATGACACGTCTTGGAATCGTCATAAAATAACATAAAGAGGTTACATAAAAAAAGGGTTTTTCATCGATATCACACTTTACGAAAAACACTTCAATGTGACATCACCAGATTAGGCCATAGCATCTAGGCTGGGTTTGGGGTGTTACATTTAGTGGTATCAGAGCTAGGTTGCAAAACTCGGCTGTGGATTTGGGTTTTTAAACTTGGATTTTAAAGCACCGATTTTTAGATGATTGAAATGTTTTACCGAATGTGTGGTACACCGAGTCTCCGGCGCCGATCCTGTAAGTCTTCTGAATCTGTTATTTGTCTTAAACTGAAATGCTATAAATAGAGAATACTGAGACTACTATAGGTAGAATACTGTACTGAAACACTCTAGTTAGTGTGAACTGAAAACTGTAGTAAGACTGCGATCTACGGAAACGAACTCTGAATTACTGATAATGATTTGCATAAAACTTTGCTAATAAATAACTAAAACTGTAAATTGATCTGTATAAAAATTTTAATTCAGATAAAACACAATTCGATAATGAGCACAAGAGGTACTCGCAGACGGGGTATAAGAGGCCGTGGTAGAGGCCGTAGACGTGCTCAAGCTGGGTCCTTGTCGTCTGACCATATACCTAATTTGGAGACTAGTGAGACACCGGCTTCACTTGTGGCTGAGACTGGGTCACATGATCGAGTGGCTGGGGATGACGTACTGTCTCAAGCCATGTTAAAAATTCTAGAGAGGGTCGATGGGACCAATACTTGTACTGGGGGCCGAGGGTCGGTTACGAAATGACTCCGGTCCAATAGAGCTGATATTTTTAGGGGTATTGGCTGAGTTGCCCCTAGTGTGGCTGGGTGCTGGATAGAGGCCACAGAGAGGATAATGGACGACTTGGACTGCACCCTTGAGCAAAAATTAAAGGGTGCTGTTTCGCTACTATGAGATGAGGCATATCAGTGGTGGCTCACAGTAAAGGAGGGAACTCAGGCCGATCGACTATCTTGGGAGTTTTTCAAGACTTCCCTCTAGGGAAAGTATGTGGGAGCTAGTTATGTGGATGCCCGGAGGAGAGGGTTTCTGAATTTGACTCAGGGGGATAGATCAGTGGCCAAGTATGAGGCTGAATTTCTACGACCGAGCCTCTCTGCGAGAGGTATGGTGGCTATTATGTACAAGCGATGTGTTCTCTTCGAGGATGGCCTTAGGAACAGCCTAAGGGTTCTGATAGCTCCACAGAGGGAGCGAGACTTTGCTGCACTGATAGATAAGGCGAAGATCACCGAGGAAGTGAAGCGAACTGAGAGCCAAAATAGAGAGAGGTAGGAACAAGAGGGATTTAGAGCCATCGAGTTCCACTCAGAGGCCTAAGAAAAAGGCCAGGGTTGATGAGCCAATCAGAGTTGGGGCCCCTATTACTGCTACTGGACAACCGCCGTGTAATGACTATGGTAGACACCATCAGGGCGAGTGCTGGAAAAGGACTAGGGCATGTTTGAGGTGCGGTTCATTGGAGCACCGTATCAGAGAGTGTCCACGGATGCCTGATCAGATACAAGCTCCTAGTCTAGGTCCTACACAGCCTCCGAGGGGTGTTCAGCAGCCACTGAGGGGCCGCGGTCAGGCTCGAGGTGGTAATGGGTTGGGCCATAGACAGAGAGCACCGGGTAGAGGTGCTAATCAAATTGAGTTGAGGCAGGCGACTCTGGTATATGCGGCATGTCGCCGAGAGGAGGGAGATGCTCCGGATGTCATCATGGGTACGTTCTTAATTTTTAATGTACCTTATACTGCATTGATAGATATAGGATCCACTCATTTCTATGTTGCCTGCTCTATTACTGAAAACTTGGGGATTCTGGTTGAGAGTACTTCGAGTGAAATTACGGTGGTAAGTCCATTGGGACAGTCCGTCTGGGTTAATAAGTTATTTAGAAACACCCCTTTAGAGGTACAAGGAGTTATTTTTCTGGCCGATCTAATGGAACTCCCTTTTGGAGAATTCGATCTAATATTGGGGATGGATTGGTTGGCCAAACACCGAGTGAGTTTGGATTGTACCACTAAACAGGTTGTACTTAGATCTAAGGAGGACAACGAGGTAGTTGTAATTGGGGAACGTTGGAACTACTTGTCAAATGTGATTTCTGCATTGAGGGCCGAAAAGTTGGTTCGTAAGGAATGTGAGGCGTATCTTGCCTACATCAGTGTTTTAGAGTTTGGGGATTCTTCTGTTAGGGAAATCAGAACGGTTAAAGACTTTCTGGATATCTTCCCTAAAGAGCTATCTGGGTTACCTCCAAACTGTGAAGTTGAGTTTGGGATTGAGCTCCTTCCTGGTACAGCTTCGGTGTCCATCGCCCCTTATAGAATGGCACTGAAGGAGCTTGTGGATATTAAAGCTCAGATTCAAGAATTACTGGATCGTGGGTTCATTCGCCCTAGTGTGTCTCCGTGAGGAGCACAAGTGTTGTTCGTGAAAAAGAATGATGGATCCATGCGCATCTGCATCGATTACCGGCAACTGAACAAACTGACCATTAAGAATAAGTACCCTTTGCAAAAGATAGATGACCTGTTCGATCAATTCCGAGGAGCTTCGATTTTCTCTAAAATTGACCTCTGATCTGGGTACCATCGGTTGAGAGTTAAGGAGGCTGATGTATACAAGACTGCATTTAGGACTTGCTATGGGCACTACGAGTTCTTAGTAATGCCGTTTGGATTGACGAATGCACTAGCAGCCTTTATGGATTTGATGAATTGAGTTTTCCAGCCCTATCTGGATCGATTCGTGGAAGTCTTTATTAATGACATTCTGGTGTATTCAAAGACTGATGATGAACATGATGAACATCTCCGAGTGGTTTTGCAAGTTTTGAGGGAGAAACAACTATACGCCAAGCTCAGTAAGTGTGAGTTTTGGTTAAAAGAAGTAGCATTTCTGGGTCATGTAGTATCTGCTGAAGGGATTAGGGTTGATCCTCGAATGATTGAGGCTATCTTGGATTGGAAGTAGCCTAAGACTGTATCAGAGATTCACAGTTTTCTAGGACTGGCTGGGTACTATCGACGATTTGTAGAGGGGTTTTCTCTTATTTTAGCACCCTTGACTAAGCTGCTACGGAAGAGTGTAGCATTTAACTGGACTGATTCACATCAAAAGAGCTTTGAGAAGCTCAAGACTGTATTGACTGAAGCCCCTATTCTGATACAGCCAGTGCCTAGAAAAGAGTTTACTGTATACAATGATGCATCACATGTCAGTTTAGGATGTGTACTGATGTAAGAGGGTAAGGTGGTTGCGTACGTATCTCGACAGCTTAAGACTCATGAGGCAAATTACCCGACACGTGACTTGGAATTGGCCGCAGTAGTATTCGCACTGAAAATCTGAAGACATTACTTGTATGGTGAGAAGTGTATCATTTACACTGATCACAAGAGTCTCAAATATATCCTCACTCAAAAGGAGCTAAACCTTAGGTAGCGTAGATGGATTGAGATGCTAAAGGATTACAACTGTATGATTGAATACCATTCTGGTAAGGCCAATGTGGTGGTCGATGCACTGAGCCGTAGGGCTATGACTGATTTGAGGGCGATGTTTACTTATCTCAATTTATTTGATGATGGTAGTCTGCTAGCTGAACTCCAGGTTAAACCGATGTGGATTTAATAGATTAAGGGAAAATAGTTGGAGGACGAATCATTGGGTCTTCAATTCTAACAGATTGAGAGTGGTAGAACATCAGATTTTAGACTGAATAGCAAAGGGGTACTTTGTTTCCGTGGGAGAATCTGTGTTCCAAAGGATATTGATTTGAGGCAGTCTATACTGCGAGAGGCGCATAGTAGCCCTTATGCTATGCATCCTGGCAGAAATAAAATGTACCGAGACCTTCGTGAGTTGTACTGGTGGCCAGGTCTTAAGCGAGAGTTTACTAATTTCGTGAGTAAATGTCGACATGCCAAAGCGGAGTTAAAGCCGAGCATCGGCTACCTCTGAGTCATCAGAGCGGTTAAAATACCGCTTTGGAAGTGGGAAAGAGTGATTATGGATTTCGTAAGTGGGTTGCCCTTAACGCCTACTAAGAAAGATTTAGTGTGGGTCATCGTGGATCAGTTGACCAAGTCTACCCACTTCATACCTGTTCGCACTGATTATTTGCTGCATAAGCTAGCTAAGCTGTATGTGTCTGAGATAGTGAGACTGCACGGAGTACCAGTTTCGATAATATCTGATAGGGATCCTCGCTTCACGTCTCGATTCAGGGGAAAGCTACATGAGGCCTTGGGTACAAGGTCGGACTTCAGTACTGTTTTCCATCCTCAGACAGATGGTTAGTCTGAGAGGGTGATTCAGATACTGGAAGATATATTAAGGGGTTGTGTAATAAACTTTCGAGGCAGTTGGGAGGACTATTTCCTATTGGCGGAGTTCGCTTACAAAAATAGTTGTTAGTCTAGCATACAGATGGCACCTTACGAGGTATTATATGGGCGTAGGCGTCGCACTCCTTTATGTTGGACTGAGTTGGGCGAGCGTCGTGTTCTGGGTCCTGAACTGGTTTCCAATACTGAGGATAAGGTTAGGTTAATTCGAGATTGGCTGAAAGAGACATCTGACAGATAAAAAACGTATGCAGATCTAAAACATCGGGAGATAGAGTATTCTGTGGGGGACTTCGTGTTTCTCAAGGTCTCCCTATGGAAGAAGATACTGAGATTTAGACGCAAGGGTAAGTTGAGCCCTAGATTCATTGGGCCTTATCGCATACTGAGACGAGTAGGACTAGTTGCCTACAAGTTAGAGGTACCACAAGAGTTGGAGCGGATTCACGATGTTTTCCACGTCTCGATGTTAAGACGCTACCGCTCCGATTCCACACACATTGTCCCAATAGAGGAGATTGAGGTTAGGCCGGACTTATCTTTTGAGGAAGAGCCGTTTCAGATTTTAGATCGTGATGTAAAAGTTCTGAGGAGGAAGATGATTCCATTGGTTAAGGTTCTGTGGCGTAACCATGGTGCGGAGGAGGCCACGTGGGAGCCTGAGGATGCTATGCGACAGTAATATCCTCATCTGTTCAGATCAGGTAAAATTTCGAGGCCAAAATTTTTTTAAGGGGGTAGAGTTGTAATGCCCCAATAATTCTTAATTTTTATTTTCGTATGTTGTGACACAACTGTGTATCTGCTTCAGTGGTTAAGTGTTCTGAGAGTGTCTGAGAAGTCTTGGGTTCAAGCCTTGGCTTGGGCAATTTTTGCTTTTTATTGAATAAACCCCTACCTCTAGCCAGTAGGCTTATAAATAAATATTTGAAAAACATGTCAGAATAGGCCTGCTGGTCTAGTGGTTAAGTGGAGTGTTAATGTGCAAGGGGTCTGAAGTTCAAGTTCTAGCGCTAGCAAGGGGATTTATTTTTACAATGTGGCGGTGATAGAGTTGTGTTTGATCAAACTACTAGGTGTTGGAGGTGTGGGAGACTATAGTTGCCGAATTTTAGGAGAAAATAGGGGGATATGGGAGGTTATCATGATTTGGGGAGTGTTTAGGGGAGAAAAATAAGGGAATTTAAGGATATGGGTGTGATAGTGCCGAAATTGAACTCTGGTATCTCAAGATTCGGCTTTGAGTGGTTCTTCTCTCCATCTGTTTTATTTTTCTGCCGATTTTTCCCCTCCCCAACTCTTTCTTTTACTTGGATTGTTTCTGTTGAATTTTTTCCCCTTTGCCGCCATTTGCTTCCACAAAAATCTCCCTACTGCTGCTGAAAAGTTGTCGTTTTCACCTCTATCAAATTATTTTATTCTGTTACTCTTTTCGTCTCTGAGCTTTCTTTTCAAAAATCCAATCAATAGCTTTTGTTTTCCATTGTGCCGAATTCCTCATCTTAGTTTTTCTAACCAAAAATTGCGACTTGGGCATTGGGTTCTTTCGGTTGTTCAGGCGACTATTTTTCATCTTTTATTTCCCTTTTTGCCGAATTTTTGGTGAGTTTTGTGCTTTGGTTTTACTCTCTAATTCTTTTCGGTTTGGCCATATTACACGATAATGTTTTTCTCTCCTTCATTGCTGATCATTCGGTTGTTTTCTCCACTCTCGTACTGTAGTGAACAAAGGATTTCACTTGTTCTTCCTTGGCCAAAACCTCTAGTTCTCTCCTGTCAAGGTTGGTAAGTATAGGTATAAGTAAATACTTTTGGTGTTGCTTCAAAGCTTACCTATTTTTGTTTGGTTCAACTATCATACGAACAGTGGTTAATAAGTGTTCGGTTGGATTGTAGGAATTAGTGGTCATTCGGTTTCGACAATTTAAGTGGGCAGGCCTCGATTGTTCAACGTGGTAAGTGAATGATGGCAAAGTGATTGAGTATTTCGATTAGGGTCGTTTTAATTTCGATTGACAGGCGACTAATCGAATGTTTGTGGTGAACTTAAATTTGGTTGCTCAAGGACTGTGTGCGCGTTTCCATAACCATGTGTGTAATACAATTTCGACTATAGAATCGGCAAAAGCCGGAATAAGGGAACGCCGACGCTACACGAGCATGCGCTCGCTCGTGTTGTAACAGTCCAGTTTACACCCTAGTCGAAATAGTGTTTCGGGACAACAAATTTGAGTTCGTATAATATTTTAATAGTATTTTCCGTGCCTATGATATATGATTAAGCATGTGCTAAATTTCTATGAAGTTATTTTGCCCGTCTGTGTGTTTAATTTGTGATAAGGACTGAATTGCATAAAAGGTAACAATGGCTTACTACTTGATTAGTGATTAAATCAATGTGGCTTTTAAATGTTAAGGGTTTAAGTGGCAATATAGCCACTATTATAGTAAGTGGATGGCAAAGGTCATAAAAGACCTTGTAATTATGTGTTATGTATATTATTATTAAAGGTTATTTTTGAACATTAATAATTATGTTTATAAGAGTAAAACAAAACATGAAATGCCTATCATCATCTTTATTTTGCCACCGAATATTGAAAGAAAGAAAAAGAAGAAAGTTGAGCTAGGTTTCGGCAATTGTAAGCTTGAATTTAGGTATGTTTTGACTTTGGTTTTTGATAATTTTTATGTTTTTGAGATTGTTGCTTAGTCTTCTATCAAGCCCATGTTGTAATTTGAAGAAATGATGATGTTCATGAGATGTGCCATTGATGAAATAGTGAGCTTTATGATAAGTTTAAGTGTTAAATGAAAGATATGAGTTAAATGAATATGTTTTGTTCATGAAATTTTGATGAATTTAGCTAATTAGGGTTAAATTGAGAAAATAGCAATTTGAGGGATTAAATTGTGAAATTGATAGAAAATATGGGCTTGTATAAGATATATGAGCATTCGGCTAAGCATGGTTAAATGGTTATTTTGTAAATTTGATGTTTTGAGAAAAATGGACTAAATTGATAAATTTTGCAAATGTGAGGGCTAAATTGCAAATTGTCCTAAATGTTTGTTTTTGGATTGAATTGAATGTGTTGATAAATAAAAGGGTTAACTTTGAATATGTATAGATCAAGAACCGAAGAAATCAGACTTAGATCGCGGGAAAGCGATAGTAACCGAGTAGTCGTTTCTGTTTCAGTTAAATCGAATCTGAGGTAAGTCATTATACAAATAAACGTGGTTGTATTGAATTATGTATGTTTATGTAACTATTGATAATGATAAATGCTTACGAGATGTTATGTATATGAATTCTGAGATAAGATCGACTTAATGATAATGTCCGAGAAGCCCCGTACGAACCTAGAAATAGATAGGATTAGCTATGTCATGACATAGGTTTCTGTTTTGTGATATCATGTAAGACCACATCTGGGACGTTGGCATTGATTGGTGATTTCGTGTAAGACCACGTCTGGGACATTGGCATCGATATGAGATTTATGTGTGAGACCATGTCTGGGACATTGGCATCGTATTGATTCATAAGACACAATAAGACGGTGGGCATTGATATACGAGTACATGTAAGACCTAAATGCGAGACGTTGGCATTATACGACTATTTCGAGTTTTTGAATATCCTATTTAGTTCCAAACGGTTCAACGGGCAAGTCTGAGAAATTAACAACTCTGTAATTTGTACATCTGTTTCAGGTACGTTTCAAAAATACACTATGTGTGTATGAAAGGTAAGTATCTATATGAACTCACTTTGATGAATATGTGCAAAGAAGTGATGAGATAAAATGTGAAGATAATCTCGAATGAGCTTTGTGTATATGTGATATTGATTTAAAGAATGAGGTAAAACATGGCTAAGCAAATGAACCAAATGCTACATGTGATATATATGTTATATGAACCAATAATAGCATTGATTTAAAATGATTATATGCATTTTATGCTAAGTTTATTTGTATATGGCTTACTAAGCTTTTGGAAAGCTTACTCTGTGTGTGTTTTCTCTGTTTTATAGATCGTCAAAGCTACTGAAGGCTTGGGGACCGTCGAGGATCATCATCACACTACTCAACTTGTTTTGGTACTTTTGGAATATGTATATAGCTAGATATGACATGTATAGGCTAGTCATTTTGGTTATGTTTAAAATGTGTATATTAGCCATGAGATGTGGCTAGATAAGTATTGGTAATATGCTTGGGCATATATATATGATATATGATGCATATTTTTGATATGGCTTGATGACAATGAAATGGTCCTATGAATGGCAAACTTATTGATGGATTAATGCCTTAGAGAATTGGTGAAATTGTGAATGAATCTTGCATGATTTTACTTGTAAGTTGGTTGTGCATATTAGTATACAAGTTGGCATGAATAGGGATGTAATTGAATGAGATGACATGTGGTTCATTTGACATAATTTTGGTTGCCAATTGTGTATAGAATAATGCTTATATGAGATTGTAGGGATTGACCCAAGTAAGGGTGGCAACTTGGCATTGTAAATAGCCTGTTTTGCCTACACAGTCAAGGCACATGGGCGTGCCTAATGGCCTTGGGATTAAGTCAGTATTTAGCTAAGAATGCACGGCCTAGGCACACGGACGTGCCTAGTAGCTGTGTGATAAAGTCAGGATCGACCACGGGTGTAGCATACGGGCGTGTCACGACTGTGTGGACAAGTCAGTATATGGCTTAAGAGCACACGGATATGGTACACGGGCGTGCCTAGTGACCGTGTGAAGAAGTCAGTATACATGCCCTGATTTGGCACGGCCAAGACACATGGGGGTGTCTAGTGTCCGTGGGAGACACACGGCTAGCCCACACGGGCGTGTGTCCTGCATAACTTAGAAAAGTTTTAATTTTTTGAGAATTTCCATAAGTGTTCGACCTAGTCCCGGCCCTACTCTAAAGCATGTTTTAGGTCTCGGTGACAAATACAAGGGACTCTTTGATTGTGATTGATGAATGATTGTATGAAATTTCTGTAAATGTTTCCGATCTATACGGTAACGCCTTTAACCCTAGTCTGACAACAGATTCGAGTTAGGAGTGTTACATTTGGTTGGTATCAGAGCTACGGTTTAGTCAATTCTCGGACTAACGTAGCATATCAGAGTCTAGCTATACATGCCATATATCTGAATTGTGATAGTGTGATGAATCTTGACGTGTAAAATGTGATTTTGGTATAGCAATGGATCTCGAAAGAGCCGTAGCTAACGATGTAGAAAGCAATGCGCCTGCTCCTGCACAAGGAACAACGCCTTCTGATCCGAGATCGGCTACGATCGGTCAAGAGGGAGAAGATAAACAAGCTTTATTCCTGATGATGAGTGAATGGTTCACTCAATTTGTAAGAAATAACCCGACTATTTCACAACCTCCGCCCCCCAGTTAATCCCTCTTAGACTAAAGTTGTGCCACCGGTTATGTTTCCAAATCTGTTGAATAAGCCTCCGGTTGACAAAATCCGTAAATTTGGGGCTAAAGAGTTCAGGGCTACTAGTGATGGTGATACCAAAAAGGCCGAGTTCTGGTTAGAAAACACAATCAAGGTATTCGATGAAATGTCTTTAACTCCAGAAGAAAGTATTAAATGTGTTGTATCATTGCTCCGAGATGCAGCTTGTCAGTGGTGGAAAACCCTAACTTCTGTTGTTCCAAAAGAGCGAGTCACCTGGGACTTCTTTCAGATTGAGTTTCGGAAGAAATATATCAGTGAGAGATTCATCGATCAGAAACGAAAGGAATTTCGGAAAGCGAAAGCAGGGCGAATATGCATTACGAATATGAACGAGATTTCGTGAAACTGAGTCAATATACTCGTTAATGTGTATCCACTGAGGCAATAATGTGCAAAACATTTGAAGATGGCCTTAATGAAGATATTCGTTTGCTAGTTGGGATTTTAGAAATAAAAGAGTTTGTTGTACTTGTTGATCGAGCATGCAAAGCTGAGGCACTCAGAAAAGATAAAAAGAAAGCTGAATCTGAAGTTAAAGATGTGAGAAAGAGATTCCAGAGTAGATCCTTTTAATCTGCTTCGAAGAAATTCTGAGATGAGCATAGCCGTTCAAAGGCTAATATGGGATATCCTAATAGAGATCGAGCTAGATCTTAAATGAGCTCCAAAACTCCAGCAACTTCAATGGCAAGTGTTGGAAATGTTCGATTCGAGAAACCTAAATGTAAACATTGTGGAAAAAAACATCCGGGAAGTTGTAGATTAAATGATCAGGCTTGTTTCAAATGTAGATCATTAGATCATTTCTTTCATGATTGTCCGGAGTCCGTTGAGCCAGAGACTGTTCAGAATCCGAGATCCGATAATTCTCCTGTGAGAGGTAGACCTTCTCGAAATGTAAGAAATGTCAGTGGTAGTCAGAGGATTACGAGAGATTCTATTGCGAGATTAGAAACTAGAGCGCCTGTCAGAGCATATGCTATCCGAGCTCGCGAGGAAGCTTCATCTCCATATGTTATAACGGGTACTTTTACACTTTATGATACTTCTGTGATTGCATTGATAGACCCTGGTTCTACACATTCGTATATATGCATAAACTTAGTATCCAGTAAGACTTTGCCTATAGAGTCTACTGAATTTGTTATAAAAGTATCGAACCCCTTAGGTAAAAGTGTCCTGGTTGACAAAGTATGCAAGAACTATCCGTTAATGTTTCAAGATATCTGTTTCCCTACTGATCTGATGCTATTACCCTTTGATGAGTTTGATATCATTCTGGGTATGGATTGGTTGACATTGTATGATGCTGTTGTGAGCTGTAAAAGAAAGACTATTGATTTGAGATGTCCGAATGATGAAGTAGTCAGGATTGAGTCTAATGATTTGAATGGATTGCCTGCTGTGATATATGTACTGAAAGCTCAGAGTTATATGAAAAAAGGGATATGATTCATATTTTTCTTATGTGATTAATGTGAAAGTGTCTGAAAAGAAAGTTGAATCGATTACGATGAGTCCGTGAGTTTTACGATGTATTCTCGAAGAATTGCCGAGTTTGTCTCTGATACGTGAGGTTGAATTTGGTATTGATCTGTTG
The DNA here is from genome assembly GCA_025698515.1 of Gossypium sturtianum. NCBI lineage: Eukaryota > Viridiplantae > Streptophyta > Magnoliopsida > Malvales > Malvaceae > Gossypium > Gossypium sturtianum. Next base: position 114,131,150 of record CM046955.1, read on the forward strand.
CCTGGTACGACACCTATTTCGATAACTCCGTATAGAATGGCACCAACAGAGTTAAAAGAGTTAAAGTCACAGTTGCAAGAGTTGACTGACAAAGGGTTCGCTAGACCGAGTTTCTCACCTTGGGGTGCTCCTGTTCTGTTTGTGAAAAAGAAAGATGGCACGATGAGAATGTGCATTGATTATCGTCAGTTGAACAAAGTGGCCATAAAGAATAAATATATGTTGCCCAGAATTGATGATTTGTTTGATCAGTTAAAAGGAGCTACTGTATTTTCTAAGATTGATCTGAGATCGAGATACTACCAGTTGAGAGTGAAAGACTCAGACATTTTGAAAACCGCTTTCAGAACGAGGTAGGGGCATTATGAATTTTTAGTTATGCCATTTGGACTAACGAATGCTCCTGCAGTGTTTATGGATCCGATGAACAGAATTTTTAGACCGTACCTAGATTGATTTTTTTTTTTGTATTCATTGATGACATTTTAATTTATTCACGGGATGAAACTGAACATGCTGAACATCTGAGAATAGTATTGCAAACTCTAAGAGAAAAGAAATTGTTTGCGAAATTCAGCAAATGTAAATTCTGGTTATGTGAAGTTAGTTTTCTGGGGCACATTGTATCATCATCCGGTATACGTGTTGATCCGAATAAGATTTTTGCTATTCTGGAATGGAATCCAAGGAATGTGTCTGAAGTTCGTAGCTTTCTGGGACTAGCTGGTTATTATCATCGGTTTGTAAAAGGATTTTCAGTGATAGCTACTCCGTTGACCAGATTGCTTCAGAAAGATGTGAGATTTGAATGGTCTGATAAATGTTAGAAAAGCTTTGATCAATTGAAAACTCTATTAACCGAAGCTCTAGTGTTAGTACAGCCAGAATCGGGCAAAGAATTTGTAATTTACAATGATGCTTCGTTAAATGGTCTGGGATGTGTTCTGATGCAAGAATGCAAAGTCATAGCTTATGCCTCGAGACAAATGAAGCCTCATGAGAAGAATTACCCGACACACGACCTTGAGTTAGCTACGATTGTATTCGCACTAAAGATTTGGCGACACTATCTGTTTGGTGAGAAATGCCACGTATTTTCAGATCATAAAAGCTTAAAGTATCTAATGACTCATAAAGATTTGAATTTGCGTCAGAGAAGATTGTTAGAGTTGCTAAATGATTACGAGATTGTGATAGATTATCATCCGGGTAAAGCTAATGTTGTAGCTGATGCTTTGAGTCGAAAGTCACTGTCTGTATTGTGTGTTTTTAATGCTCAACTAGATCTATCTGATGATAGTGCAGTGGTAGCTGAATTGAAAGCAAAATCGTTGTTCTTACAGTAGATATGTGATGCTCAGAAAGTTGATAATGAAATTATAGCAAAACAAGTTCAGTGTGATTCGAATTCTTACTTTGAATTTAGAGTTGTCGATGATTGCTTAAGATTTCGAGATCGTATTTGTGTTCCAAGAAACCCAGAACTGATCCAGTTGATTTTAAATGAGGCACATGACAGTCGTCTATCTGTTCATCCGAGAAGTACAAAGATATACCGTGATTTGAAGCAACACTATTAGTGGTCTAGTATGAAACGAGACATTTCTGATTTTGTTTCGAAATGTTTAGTCTGTCAACAAGTGAAAGCAGAACATCAAGTTCCATCTGGTTTGTTACAACCGATTCTGATTCCCGAGTGGAAATGGGATATAGTGACAATGGACTTTGTTTCTAGATTGCCCCTGACTTTGAGAAAGAATATACGATTTGGGTCGTAGTTGATCGATTGATGAAATCTGCCCATTTTATTCTGGTACAATCTGATTACTCAATTGATAGATTAGCTGAGCTTTATATTTCTGAGATTGTGAGATTGCACGGAGTGCCACTGTCTATTGTGTCAGATAGAGATCCGATATTTACATCACGATTCTGGAAGAAATTACAAGAAGCTTTAGGCACGAAATTATATTTCAGTACAGCTTTTCATCCGCAAACGGATGGTCAGTCTGAGCGGATCATTCAGATTCTCGAGGATATGTTAAGATGCTGCATTCTTGAGTTTAATGGTACGTGGGAACAGTACATACCACTGGTTGAATTTGCTTATAATAATAGTTTTCAATCAAGTATCAAAATGGCACCATATGGAGCTTTGTACGGACGTAAATGTCGTACACCTCTGTATTGGACCGAGCTCAGTGAAAATAAGATACACGGGGTTGATTTGATAAAAGATATTGAACAGAAAGTAAAAGTAATCCGTGATAGTCTGAAATCAGCATCTGATCGTCAGAAGTCTTACGCAGACTTGAAAAGAAAAGATATAGAATTTGAAATCGGTGACAAAGTGTTCTTAAAAGTATCTCCGTGGAAGAAAGTGCTTCGATTTGGACGTAAAGGCAAGCTCAGTCCGAGATTCATCGGACCTTATGAGGTTATCGAGCGTGTTGGACCAGTTGCATATAAATTGTTGTTGCCATCTGAGCTTGAAAGGATTCACAATGTATTTCATGTTTCGATGCTCCGTAAATATCGTTCTGATCCGTCACATGTGATTACTTCGTCTGAAATTGAAATTCGATCCGATATGACTTATGAAGAGGAACCAATTCGTATCATGGCTCGTAAAGTGAAAGAATTGAGAAATAAGAAAATTTCGTTAGTAAAAGTGTTATGGCATCGACACGGAATAGAAGAGGCCACGTGAGAGTCTGAAGACTCGATGAAACAAAAATATCTGAATCTGTTTAACGGTAAGATTTTCGGGGATGAAAATCCCTAAGGGGGGAGAATTGTAACAGTCCGGTTTAGACCCTAGTTGGAACAGTGGTTTCGGGACCACAAACCCGAGTTCGTATAATATTTTAATATTATTTTCTGTGCCTATGGTATATGATTAAGCATGTGCTAAATTTCTGTAAAGTTATTTTGCCCATCTGTGTGTTTAATTTTTGATAAGGACTGAATTGCATAAAAGGTAACAATGGCTTACTACTTGATTAGTGATTAAATAAATGTGGCTTTTAAATGTTAAGGATTTAAGTGGCAATATAGCCACTATTATAGTAAGTGGACGGCAAAGGTCATAAATGACCTTGTAATTATGTGTTATGTATATTATTATTAAAGGTTATTTTTGAACATTAATAATTATGTTTATAATAGTAAAACAAAACATGAATTGCCTATCATCATCTTCATTTTGCCACCAAATATTGAAAGAAAGAAAAAGAAGAAAGTTGAGCTAGGTTTCGGCAACTGTAAGCTTGAATTTAGGTATGTTTTGACTTTGGTTTTTGATGATTTTTATGTTTTTGAGATTGTTGCTTAGTCTTCTATCAAGCCCATGTTGTAATTTGAAGAAATGATGATGTTCATGAGATGTGCCATTGATGAAATAGTGAGCTTTATGATAAGTTTAAGTGTTAAATGAAAGATATGTGTTAAATGAATATGTTTTGTTCATGAAATTTTGATGAATTTAGCTAATTAGGGTTAAATTGAGAAAATAGCAATTCGAGGGATTAAATTGTGAAATTGATAGAAAATATGGGCTTGTATAAGATATATTAGCATTCGGCTAAGCATGGTTAAATGGTTATTTTGTAAATTTGATGTTTTGAGAAAAATGGACTAAATTGATAAATTGTGCAAATGTGAGGGCTAAATTGCAAATTACCCTAAATGTGTGTTTTTGGATTGAATTGAATGTGTTGATAAATAAAAGGGTTAAATTTGAATATGTATAGATCAAGAACCGAAGAAATCAGACTTAGATCGCGGGAAAGCGAAAGTAACCGAGTAGCCGTTTCTGTTTCAGTTAAATCAAATCCGAGGTAAGTTATTATACAAATAAACATGGTTGTATTGAATTATGTATGTTTATGTGACTATTGATAATGATAAATGCTTACGAGATGTTGTGTATATGAATTCCAAGATAAGATCGACTTAATGATAATGTCCGAGAAGCCCCGTACGAACCTAGGAATAGATAGGATTAGCTATGTCATGACATAGGTGCCTGTTCTGTGATATCATATAAGACCACGTCTGGGACGTTGGCATTGATTGGTGATTTCGTGTAAGACCACGTCTGGGACGTTGGCATCGATATGAGATTTACGTGTAAGACCATGTCTGGGACATTGGCATTATATTGATTCGTGTAAGACCCTGTCCGAGATAGTGGCATTGATATCTGAGTACATGTAAGACCTCGTATGGGACGTTGGCATTGTACGACTATTTCGAGCTTTCTGAATATCCTATTTAGTTCCGAACGGTTCAACGGGCAAGTCTGAGAAATGAACAACTCTGTAATTTGTACATCTGTTTCAGGTACATTTCAAAAATACACTATGTGTGTATGAAAGGTAAGTATCTATATGAACTGTAACAGTCCGGTTTATACCCTAGTCAGAACAGTGGTTTGGGGACCACAAATCTGAGTCTGAATATTATTTTAATATTATTTTCTGTGTTTACTGTGTGTGATTAAGCATATGTTAAATTTTCGTAAGCTAATTTGACCGTTCGTGAGTTTAATTTGAGCAAAGGATTAAATTGCATTGAATGTAAAATCAGCCTGCTTCATGAAAAGATACCTATTTGCCATGTCTTTAAAAGTATGGAGGTTTTATGTGGCAATTAAGCCAATTATAAGATAGTGGGTAATTAAATGACAAAATAACCTTAATGTTATTTGTCTTATATGTTTAATGAATGGATAAAATAGTAAAATGTATAATAATATGTTTGTAATAAAATAAACAAATGAAAAGATGAATGTTATCATCTTTGGGGTGCCGAAAGTTTGAAGAAAGAAAAAGAAGAAAACTTTCTAGGGCATTCGGTCATTGTACTGCAAAATTAAGGTATGTGTTGAGTATGATTTTGATGATTTTTATGTTTTTGAGATTGTTGCTTAGTCTACTATCAAGCCCATGTTGTAATTTGAAGAAATGATGATCTTCATGAAATGTACCATTGATGTAATGGTGAGCTTTGTGATGAGTTTAGGTGTTAAATGAAAGATATGTGTTAAATGAACATATTTTGTTCTTGAAATTTTGATGAATTTAGCTAATTAGGGCTAAATTGAGAAAATAGCAATTTGAGGGACTAAATTGGGAATTTGATGAAATATATGGGCTTGTATGATATTTATAAGCATTCGGCTAAGCATGGTTAAATGATGATTTTGTATAATTGATGTTTTGAGAAAAATGGACTAATTTGATAAAATGTGCAAATGTGAGGGCTAATTTGCAAATTACCCTAAATATGTGTATTTGGAGTGAATTGAATGTGTTGATAAATAAAAAGGTTAAATTTGAATATGTATAGATCAAGAGTCGAAGAAATCGGACTTAGATCGGGAAAGCTTAAAAAATGTAGAGTAGCTAGTTTCTATTTTCGTTAAACCGAACTCGAGGTAAGTCAATATACAAATAAACATATCTATATTGAATTATGAATGTCCATATGATTATTGACAATGGTGAATGCATATGAGATGATGTATACATGAATTCCAAGATAGAATCGACATAGTGTCAATGTCCGAGAAGTCCCGTTTGAACCTAGGAATAGATAGGATAGTATATGTCATGACATAGGTGTCTGTTCTAAGATATCATGTAAGACCACATCTGGGACATCGGCGTTGATTTGAGATTTCGTGTAAGACCACGTCTGGGACGTTGGCATCGATACGAGATTTACGTGTAAGACCATGTCTGGGACATTGGCATCGTATTGGTTCGTGTAAGACCCTGTCTGGGACAGTGGCATCGATATCTGAGTACATGTAAGACCTCATCTGGGACGTTGGCATTGTATGACTATTATGAGTTTTCTGAGTATCCTATTAGATTCCGAACGGTTCAACGGGCAAGTCTGTGATATGAATGGCTATGTGAATTGTAAATCCATTTCAGGTACGTTGATTTGTACACTAAGTGTGCATGAAAGGTAAGTATCTAAATGAACTTACTATGATGATTAGGTATGTTGGAATTATGAAATGATATGTGAAAATATATGTAAAAGAGCCATGCATATATGAGATTGTTGAGTTGATGAATGCGGCAAGATGTGGCCTAGTACATGGATTAAAGAATACATGTGATAAATTTTCTATGAGAATTAATTATGCCAATGTTCCTATATGATTATATGTTTTTCATGTTAAGTTTATTTGTATATGGCTTACTAAGCTTTTGGAAAGCTTACTCTGTGTGTGTTGTTTTGTTTTATAGATCGTCAAAGCTACTGAAGGCTCGGGAACTGTCGAGGATCGTCATCACACTACTCAACTTGTTTTGGTACATTTTGGAAATGTATATAGCTAGATATGGCATGTATAGGCTAGTTATTTGTATATGTTGAGAGATAAACTTAGCCATGTGATTTGGCTAGTTATGTGTTGATAAGATGCATTAATGAATATGTTATATGATGAATATTTTAGTATGGTTTGATAGCATATGAAATGGTTAAGTTGATGGTAAGTATATAGATGAAATTTGAGCATATAGGTTTGAACAAAAGAATGAGTTCATGGAAGGTAAATAAGGATGAATTATGCTTGTGTATACTTGAGTTTTTGTTGTGTGAATTGATATGTTTGGAAATGGATTCGAATATAGAGATTGAATGGTTAATATGATATGTTTTTGGTTGTCAAATGTGCATGAGTTGCATTGGTAATTTGCTTGTATGTTTGACCCTATGTGGGTGGCATTTTGGCCTTGTAAATGGCCTGTTTTACCTACACGGTCAAGGCACACGGGCGTGCCTAATGACCATGGGAGTAAGTCAGTAGCTAACTAAGTGTACACGGCCTTGGCTGTGGCGTGCACAGTGGTAGCCGTGTGGTTTAGTCAGGATCGACCACGGCCAAGGTACACGGGCGTGCTTGGTGGCCGTGGAGACAAATCAGGCTCGACCACGGGTAAGACACATGGGTGTGTCTAGCAGCCGTGGGAGGCACACGGCCTGCCTACACGGGCGTGTGTCCTGTATAACTTAGAAAAGTTTTAAATTTCTGAGAATTTCTATAAGAGTTCGGCATAGTCCCGGCCATACTTTAAATCCTGTTTAAGGTCTCGTTGACCTATAGATGGGACATGATGATGGTGGCTAATGATTTATATTACAAATTGTCTGAATAAGTTTCTGATCTGTCTGGTAACTCCTTTAACCCTAATCCGGCGACGAATATGGGATAGGGGTGTTACATGAACTCACTTTGATGAATATGTGCAGAGAAGTGATGAGATAAAATGTGAAGATAATCTCGAATGAGCTTTGTGTATATGTGATATTGATTTGAAGATTGAGGTAAAACATGGCTAAGCAAATGAACCAAATGCTACATGTGATATATATGTTATATGAACCAATAATAGCATTGATTTAAAATGATTATATGCATTTTATGCTAAGTTTATTTGTATATGGCTTACTAAGCTTTTGGAAAGCTTACTCTGTGCGTGTTTTCTCTGTTTTATAGATCGTCAAAGCTACTGAAGGCTTGGGGACCGTCGAGGATCATCATCACACTACTCAACTTGTTTTGGTACTTTTGGAATATGTATATAGCTAAATATGGCATGTATAGGCTAGTCATTTTGGTTATGTTTGAAATGTGTATAATAGCCATGAGATGTGGCTAGATAAGTATTGGTAATATGCTTGGGCATATATATATGATATATGATGCATATTTTTGATATGGCTTGATGACAATGAAATGGTCCTATGAATGGAAAACTTATTGATGGATTAATGCCTTAGAGAATTGGTGAAATTGTGAATGAATCTTGCATGCTTTTACTTGTAAGTTGGTTGTGCAAATTAGTATACAAGTTGGCATGAATAGGGATGTGATTGAATGAGATGACATGTGGTTCATTTGACATGATTTTGGTTGCCAATTGTGTATGGAATAATGCTTATATGAGATTGTAGGGATTGACCCAAGTAAGGGTGGCAACTTGGCCTTGTAAATGGCCTGTTTTGCCTACACGGTCAAGGCACACGGGCGTGCCTAATGGTCGTGGAATTAAGTCAGTATTTAGCTAAGAATGCACGGCCTAGGCACACGGACGTGCCTAGTAGCCGTGTGATAAAGTCAGGATCGACCATGGGTGTAGCACACGGGCGTGTCACGACCGTGTGGACAAGTCAGTATATGGCTTAAAAGCACACGGCTATGGTACACGGGCGTGCCTAGTGACCGTGTGAAGAAGTCAGTATACATGCCCTGATTTGGCACGGCCAAGACACATGGGGGTGTCTAGTGTCATAAAGGGGAGACACTGCGGCTAGCCCACACGGGCGTGTGTCCTGCATAACTTAGAAAAGTTTTAAATTTTCGAGAATTTCCGTAAGTGTTCGACCTAGTCCCGGCCCTACTCTAAAGCATGTTTTAGGTCTCGGTGACCAATACAAGGGACTCTTTGATTGTGATTGATGAATGATTGTATGAAATTTTTGTAAATGTTTCGGATCTGTACGGTAACGCCTTTAACCCTAGTCCGACAACGGATCTGGGTTAGGGGTGTTACACGTGTGGTAGTCCGTGTGACTAAACATGGGCGTGAGGTCGACGAGGCCGGCCATGTGCGATTTCATGGATTGGGCCGAATTGGGTCGTGTGGGCCCCACGAGCGTGTGGGCCCCACACGAGCAAACCACACGGGCGTGTGGAAATTGTTGGGTCAGGTCATGCATTTCACACGGCCAAGGCCATTTTGGGTCATGTGGGCCACATGGGTGTATGGGCCCACATGGGCTCATGGGCCTATTTTCACTGTTTGACTGCTAAGGTTGCACGGGTCGCCCGAGATGACTGTGGAGCTACTGTAGGGTCAATAAGCTATACCTAAGATCCCTAACTAAATGTATGACATTTAAATATGTATGACTGTTTACTGAGCATGATATCTACACTATTCTGATTATATGCACGTTTCCATGAGATGGCATGTCACGATTGTATGATGTATTGCATGGGGTTGGGAAAAACATGATTGGAGGAAGTGTACTGTACTGGCAGCTCTGGTGCAAATTAGTGAAAGGCTTCGAGCCTAAATTATTGGCAGCCCAGCTGCATATCACTGTATAGTGCCGCATTCGGTACTCTTTGGAGTGTAGGGATGGGTGGGTTGATTATATCCCCACATGGAGTGTAGGGTTGGACGGAGATGGAGTGTAGAGGTTGGATGGGTAGGACTTGTATACTGTTTCATGTTACTGCACTGATTAATGTTACTATAATGGGCCAGGGCCCAAGCACATGACTGTTCTATACTGAGATGGGCCAAAGCCTAAACTGAAATTGTCACTGATACTGAAAAAGGGCTTAGGCCCAGACTGTGTTTGGTTTTTGTCTGTTTACTAAGTATGAGATTGCACACTGAGTTTTCGTAAACTCACCCATCTGTTTTAACTTTACAGGTAATCCCCAGTCATAGGCGGATTGGTGTAGCGAGGGACTCAGAGGTGACCACACGTCCGCATACATTATTGTATTTGATTATGTTTTTAAGTATTATTATTTGGGGTATTTTTACTGTAAATGTCCTTTATGGGTTTTTACTTTAATTTGGGATTTTTATTTTATTTTGATTTATAACTGCTAGCAGTAAGATAAGACGCAAGTTTTCAATAGACAAATGTTTTAGCAAAAATACCATGAATACGTAACTTAAGCAAAAACTTCCGCAATAAATGACATTTTGAAAATTAATAATAACTTTTTGATAACGACTCACGTTTTGAAAATGAATGACACGTCTTGGAATCGTCATAAAACAACACAAAGAGGTTAAATAAAAAAAGGGTTTTTCATCGATATCACACTTTGCGAAACACACTTCAATGTGACATCACCAGATTCGGCCATAGCGTCTGGGCCGGGTTTGGGGTGTTACAATCGAGTCAAAAGGCTAGATTACAGTTAAATTGAACTATGTCAAATACTTTAACACAAAGGCTCCAAAATGAAGGTTATGCTCTTACCGACGAAGGAACAGCAATTAATCAACACTACAATGTTGGAGGAATGCTTCTCTTGAGATTCTCGACTAAATAAGCCTAATTAAACAATTAATAGAGAATTTGGTACAACTAACAATATTATTCAACCACAAAGAGAATATACAAAATTTAGTGAAAACGAAGGAATCACAGCAACACTTACAGTATAATCTTCCAATTGAACAATGAAAAACAAAAACTTCCCGATTAAAACTGTAGCAAGTCCTCGAGACGAGTAAAAGGAAAAATTATAGTGAAGAAAGGAAAACAAAAAGAAAAAGAAAAGAAGAACGTAGAAAGAAAGAAAAAGAATCAAATAATTAAAAGGAAAAAAACTTTAATAATTTAAAATAACTAACTTCCCTTGTAGAGCAAAAGAAAAATAAATACGTTCCCTTCTCGCTTATGCAGAGACTCGAACATAGAACCAGAAGGTATACAGAAAATTAAGCATCGAACAAGCAAGCTCATTCTTACACAAAATTTAACTTAAGTCAAAAGATCAAGGATAGAGGTCAAGTAAACAAAATAATAGAAGTTTTGAAAGTAAGGTTTGAACCCCTGACCTCTAACACACAAGCAGAGCACTTAACCACAGATACAGAGACTTAATAATGACATGATTCAACAAACAACACTCAAATTTTTGGGTCGTTACAGATTAGGTTGAATTGATATGTTTGGGTGATAAATGTGGCATAATGAATTGTTTGGTGTGAATTAGTTTTGAAGTGATGTTTTGGAATGTCATTGGAATGGTTTTGTGCAAGTAAATATTGTGCAAAATGCCTCAATTTGTTAGGTTGAAAGGTTAACATGAAATAGGTACCAAAAGGTTTAATTTGTGCAAAAAACAAAGTCCACGTCGCGACATTAAGCGAAGGTCGTCGCAACAAGTCTTGGATTTTAGGCCATGGCGTGACAAGGAACCCCTATCGTCACAACGAGGCAAGACGGTATGTCCCGTCGTGACGAAGAAATCCCTCACGTTCGACATCATTTTGTAATTTTGCAAAATGGTCCTTATTCAATTCCGAGTTAATTATAAAGTATGGATAGGCTCGAATAAAACCCGTAATTACTTTGACAACGACTGTAGCATTCCCGTAGCTCAGACCCGACGATTGGGTCGAGCGAGGGGTGTTACAATACAAATTACTAATTATTAATTGATCAATTTTCTTTATCTTAATTACTCAAATAGATTTAAGCCACACTAGTTGTTGAGTCGAGATTTTGTTGAATCGAACCGATTTGATTAAATGCAATTATTATTTATAAAAAAAATATTTAATTTAATTATAAAATATATTTATTTTCTTTTAAGTTTTGACATATAAATTAAGAATATATAAATAAAATGATTATTATCTTATACACTGCCATTGGAGTAAAAAAAACTCCACAAGCGGGTTTGGTTGATGCCATATTTTTTAGGGTGTAATAAAATAATATTTAAATAATTAAAAAAAAAGACATTTGGCATCATCCTATACCCGCTTGTGGAGTTTTTTTTTACTCTACTAGCGGTGGACAGAATAACTACCCTAAATAAAATTATTCATTATAGATTAGATTACCAATGTATTGATTTTATCTTTATATATATAATGTTAATGTCACACATTCAATTTTTTTAATTATAAAAAAATAATTTTAACATTAATAATTATTATCATATTTAAAATAAAATCATATTTATATATAAAATTATATTTATTTAATAAAAAACTTAGATTTATTTTTAAATTTATCCAATTTTATTCAATGATTTTATATATTTATAATTTTATTAATTAAATATATATTATTTACTTTGAGTAGGACTTTTAAAATATATGAACAAGTTAATTAATTTCACATTAATATATTTTCTTATTAATTAATATTACTTTTATAATTACCACATAATAATCCTAATAAATTAGTATTCTAATTTCAATTATTAATAAATTATTATTAATTAGTTTTTAAATATTGTATTTTTAATTGTAGTAATTAACATAAAAAATATTTCTTATTTGGATTATTGTATAATTAAAATATATTAACTTAAGAATTCAAATATTATAATAGAAAAATTTCAAATAATAATTCAAGTTTTTTTTAACATATTTAAAATACAATATAGATTTACTTTATGTAATTAATGTAAAATAACACTATTCAAAATAATAACTAATTAACATAATCAACTCTAATATAAATTAAGTGATAATTAAGATGCTTAAATTTGTATTTAAGTAATAATTCTTTTTTACATAAATAAAACTAGCAAGCTTTTTTCTTATATTTTATGGTTAAAGTTCTATTTAAGTAATAATTTATTTTTAAAATTAGCACAAATTTTTTAAATAATAATTGTAATTTAAATTCTAATATTTTTAAATGCATAATTATCACAACTTCTATTTTGTTTCAACTCTTTTTAACTAATAATTCTGAATTTATTTTTAAATACGAATTTAATAATATGATAAAAAATAAAGAGTCTCGTTAATTGAAATGTTCTTCTAAACTCGTGTTTTTATATAAATTATAGATCTCATTAATTTTTTAAGACATCACTGTGGGAACATTACCACATCAAATTGAATTTAGATAATGTTAATAAATTAAAATTTAAAAGTATAAATAAATTAAAATATTTTAAATATAATTAAAAATAAACCAAAAATATAGGTTTTCAACATTAAACCCTTTCATCTGTTTTCAAATAAATGAAAATCACAAAAGATAATCAAGTTCATGATGATAGAAAGTTCCAATTAAATTGTGACAAACCAAGAAAATGGTGATACAAAGAACATACATATATATATATATAGATATATATATATATATATATCATTTTGACTTTCAGTCTTCTTCATCAATGACCTTAGTTCCCAATCCTTTCAGACCCTTTGGATGGATCTCTTCAAAAGTTACCAAAGAGTAAAACTCGTTTCTCCACCATTGTCTTTGCCTTTGCTTATACCTCCTAAAATCCAGACACAAATCACCCCTCATCTAGCTTGTTCGCATTTTTTTTAAAGAATGATTGGATTAAAATTCCGATTTTAAAATTAAAAACTCAGAAATTACTTTTTAATTTTTTAATTAAATTTAAAATATTTTTCAATTTACTTTTACTTTTAATTTATTAATATATAATAAATTTTATTTGATGCGGCAATATAAAATAATATCGCCTACTTGTTTCATGGAATCCTTTATTCATTTGTAGATGTTTTCATTGGCAACTTATGTACGTGGAAACTTTCTGTTGCCCTAATTTATATAGCAAATAAAGAATTTTTTGTAAGTTTTATATAGCATTTAATGAACAATTGCACTGTAAACTCTTCAATTCGGCCTAGACATTGGGTTTAAAATTGGGAGATTATATTAGTCGCTAAAATAGCCCAATAAATTATTGAATTTTTATTAAATAATCAATTTAAAACATTTATTTATCTTTAAAAAAAATTTGCCTATTTTCAAAAAATTCATGAGTTTAACCAAAAACCAATTAAGATTAACATTTTTCTTACAGCGGTGACTATTTTTAAAAACTTAATTAATTTTTCCATTTAATTAGTATTCAGAATTTATCTATATCCTAGTAGCAGAAAAGTGATATCTATTCATTTTTTTTTAATAAACACCAAATTTCATGCATAATTAATTAATATCCATATTTCAATATCCTATATTCAAATTGAATGTCATGCATGCAATATAAACCCAAAACCTAAGCCTCATGCCACAGTTTGGAAATAAAATAATACAATCTCTGAATAACAGAAATATCAAATAATAAATCTAAAATACTTTATTAAAAATAAATCCAAGCCCCGACCTTCCGGATATCGTGTCCGTGTCCTAACCTGGTGGATTATCTGTAGAGATGAAAATAAGAGAGGAGTGAGCTATGAAACTCAGTGTGAGTTCCATCACAAGAAAATCAGTGCAAAATAATAAACAAAACATACATAATAACAGTTTTCAGTACAATAACATTCGTACAGTATAACATAAGTTAATAGTTCATTCGTGCATGCTTATGAGTGTCAATGCAATGCAATTTTAGTTTAACAGAAAAGATCTTACCCTGCCGCTACAGTCCATAGTAAGAGTTACCTAGAACTCTTTTAACACGGACACTTCAATTTGTGGATGAACCACCAGTGTTTGTCGATAAACAGCAGTAGGTTCTGAATGCACAACATATTTGCAGATAAAAGCTGCCAGTAAATTCGTGGATAAACCACCAGTGTTACAGATTATTAAACTGCCAATACGTCCTCCTTTCAATCGTCCCACCTCATGCAATGCAGTATAACATGCTAGTAACAATACAATACAGAAACAATAGACATGATTAACATGTATTCAGTTCACCAGTAACAGTAGACATGTTTAAGATGTATTCGGTTTAACAGTAACTGTAGGCATGCAATCAGTAATACAGAGGTAAGAATAACAATGTTAATTCATCAGAGAGATAGTGACAATAGACATGTAATATTCATATATCATAATTATTCAATAGCAGTTCAATAATCAAATCACATATTCTAGCATGTTCAAAATATTAGGGCCTCAATTGAGTGAATAAAATTTCTAAAAAACAGTTCAAGGGTCATAAGGGGACTAAACTAAACAATTCACAAATTCTAGGCAAAACTATAAAACAAGGGACAAGCCATATGGGATGCTATAGGCCGTGTGGAGGGTTTACACGGCAGTGTAACAAATTGTGGCTGTGTGGCAAATTGCAAAATTAAGCTACAAGAGGACATGGTCGTGTGGTAGGCCATGTGGAAGGTTTTTGCTCATGTGAGATCCGAACTAGCCTAGGGTTTGCAGGGAACATGGCTATGTGGGGGCCGTGTGATCCTAATCCTAGACACGGTTTGCCCCAATTCACTTGTAAAAAACACACACCTTTCACCGAGAGCTCGATCGACGTTCCTTACAATCAAATCTGATCCTATACACCTAAAATAGGTCCTTCAAACGAGATTTATACAAGAGTTAATGCTTTATTTCAAGATTTATCAAGATCACCGAAAGTTACATCAAGAACCATAAAAGATTGATTAGATTGAATGAAGGATTAGTTTCGTATAGAAGTATTACGAAAATTCGAGATATAATATTTGAAACAAGATATATTTACCGTTTCTTGGCAAAGATCGGGATTTTATTGACGATAACTCTAAAATCTATGAAAAAAAAATGATTGAATGGAGGATGTTTTAATTTGGGAAAGCAAAATGCTCAGCAACAAAAAAATATAAAATTTGATGTAAAAGAGAGGAAAGAAAAGAAAAGGGAGAAGAAATAGGAAGGAAAAGGCAAGATCCTAAAGGGATTTGAAAAGAGGCAAAATTCAAATCTTATTGGGAAAAGATTGATTAAATAGTCTAGGATTTGAAACCCTAGGGCGGCAAGGGTAAATTTCCCAAAATTTTGAGTCAAAAATAAAATAAAATAATTTGGGGATGGAGTAGCTCAAACTTGTGTAAATAAATGAGGAGACTAGCGTTTAATCATTAGGCCTAAACCTATTTCTTGTTAAGTTTTATCTTTGATAGTATTTATTTTGACGTGGTTTTTATCCAAGGTTGCTGAAAATAAAATGAAAAGAAAATGGGAGGAGTGTAGCTTGAACCTAAGATCTTAGGTTTAACTACTTAACCACCAAGCCTATTCAACTTTTTAATTAATTATTTCAATTAACCTTCAAAATTTTGGGGCGCGACATGCACTGTAGACTTTTTCATGGCCGAATTATTCGTTCAAATCCAAAGGCTTACCTGAAATTTGGAATCGTTTGGAGAAAAATATTAGGTTTGAAAAATGAGTTTGAGTAAAAAAAAATTAAATTCATTTAAAATATAAATTAGGCTCGAACTTAAACATTCAAGGTCCATGTCCGGCCCATTTTTAAATTTGTAATGTTTTATATCATGTTATTTTTTTATATTAAATAATTTATAATACATAAATTTTAAATCTACAGTGGTATATAATATTACTATAAAAATATTAAAAACATTATATAAATAAATTTATTAAATTAAAAATAATATAAATATCTACTAACCAGACGGGTAAGAAACTTGACTGTATAACTGTATGTATTCAAAGAGCCTCCTAATGTTGTCAAGGCGTTGCTGAGGAAGGATAGCCAGAATTGCGTTTAACTCTCCTGGTGGTACCGGTCTAGTTGATACTAAGGCTCTTTGAGCCTTTATTTTTACCAAATATATATATATATATATATATATATATTTATTTATTTATTTATTTATTTTAAATTTTTTTTAAAAATAATATGAACAAATTTATAATGAGTTTGGATTAACTATTTATAAATATGGATGGATTTGAGAAATATTTTAATTCTATACTTCACCAAATTAAATTTGAACTAATATAAAATGTATTAATATCATGTTTATATTTAACTTAACTCATGAACAACTTTAAATTACAAACTCATTTATTAAATGAATTTTATTAAAAAAGGTACCTTGAATTTATTTATGTTAACGAGAAAGCTGGTTGATGATATTTTTTAAAACCCATTCAATAAATATTAACTCTGCAGAATTAACATGCTCCATTGGAAAATATTATTCTAAACTATAGCTCTTTTGTTGCAGAAACGCCTATCATGTGATGAAATTGAGTCACTTTTGGGTGTGTTTCATATTTATATTTTTGGGTTTCAGTTTCAATATTCGTCCAAGAACGTTTGTTTGTGCAGAAAACTTAATTTATATTCCTGGTTCATCATTCAACTTTTAGAATGTATCAATTTTTTTTTTTGTTTTTGTAAATTCATCACCTAATTTGGTATTTTTATTTTAATCACTCAAGCGTTAAATATATAATAGCGGTTAATTGTATACGTCATATCATGTTTACACTTTCATTTTAATTACCTAACTTTCAATTCGCTTTCATTTTGGATCCAAAAATATCTTTTTTAAAGTATTGGTTGGAAAAAAAAATTAAGGATTAAAGTGAGAAGGCATTAGAAATTAAAATAACACATTAAAAAAATTGTCATATTATACTTTTTTATCCCATTTCTGAAAGTTCTAATATTTTTCAATATTAAAATTTTAAATTTCAATACATTAAAATCAATTAAATAGTTCGTTAAAAAAAATTATCTATTGATAATATCAATCGATTTGTTACTATAATATTAAAATTAATTAATTAAAACTACTTCTAAATTTTAAAATTTCATTTAATGTTTCCAGATTATTATTAATGAAATAAACTCAATTAACACATATTTAATAATTTTTTAAAAAACTTAAATTTCTTTTAATTATATGATCTCGGATCTTCCATGCTAAGCTAAAAGCAAGAAAAAAATATCCTTGCAATTAATTAAATTAATTCCTTGTTCTTTGTTTGGGTAAAGAAATAATGGAAAAAAATTTCTAGGTTTTGTTTGGCATGGAAGATAAAATTAATTAATTAAATTAATTGCAAGAACTTTTCTTTGTTTTTAGCTTAGTATGGAATATTCAAGATCATATACTCAAAATAAATTTGGGTTTCATAAATTATTATTAACATAAGTTATTTGAGTTGATTTTAATCTAGAAACATAAAATTAAATTTAATATTTTATAAGGGGATTAAATTAATTTCAACATTATAACAACAAATCGGTTGACACTATCAAGGGATAATTTTTTTTCAATAATTTATTTAATTGATTTTGATGTTTTGAAATTTAAAACTTTAAATATTAAAAAATTAGAAGCTTTGGAAATGAGATAAACAAGTAAAATTTGATAATTTTTTAATGCATTATTTTAGTTTTTATCATTTTTTTACTTTCATCCTAATATTTTTTTTACCCCGTGATAAGTGCTAAAAGTAACATGTTTTATTCTCATTCTTAATGTGTTTTTGGATTATTATTCGATGATAATGGTGAATTTTATACTCCTAGTCCTTTAATTTCATGTTTTTATATTTAGGAGAGCATTTGGGAGCAAAATGAGCGAAAATCGAAAAACCGGAGTGAGTTACAGGAGCTACATGGGCTGACCCTTTCCACACAGCCATGTGGTAGGTCGTGTCATTTACAGGGGATTACACACCAAACTTCGCAAAAAAGTGATTTTTAGGTTTTTCGTATATTCTAAAACGTATATACGACTAAAATAAGAAGATAGGAGGGAACCGTCATAGAATATTTAAGAAAATAACTCGAAAAACACCATTGAAGCTGATTTTGAAGCAAATTTCCGTCAAGATTAAAGACTCTTAGTTGATTTCTTAGGAGATTATAATGAGTTTCCTTATTTCTTTCGGATATACTATCTTTGGGATGTTTTTATTTACAAGCATGAACTAATTTTCTAAATACTTAGGGAGATGAACCCTATGATGAATTCTGTCTTTTGATTTTTATTTTACGCAATAAAGACTTGGATCTTGTTCTCAATTATGTGTGCTTAATTCATGGTTTGATATTTCTAGATTATTGATCCATGTTTGATGTGTTTAAATCAGAGGAGGAATAGACCTTGTTTAAGAGTAAATCTAGCGTAATTGAGTGGAGTTGCATGCAATCCTAGGAATAGGACGACATAAATCTATCGGATTAGAGTCAAATCTAATAGGGGAATCCATAGATCAAGTTAATGCGATATAGGGGTTTTAATTAGAAAGAAATTTCAATTAATGTACCTATAGTCAGTTGCTCTTACTCTCGAAACATATATTAGCATAATTCAGGGATTTTTACTAATTAAGATACTAAGTGAAAAAAAATGCGTAATTTAGATTGATAGTGACAGATGAAGTCTAAGTTAATTCTTTTCTGAGTATTGTTTTGATTCTTGGTTGTTAGTCGATTATTTTCCTGATTTGTTATTTGTCGTGTTCATAGTTAATTAATTTAGTTAATTTTAGTTTTAATCAATCACTCAAATTTATTGGTTAAATAATAGAAAGACGATAATTACTAGTACTTTTAGTCTTCGTGGGAACGATATCTTTACTCACCGTAACTATACTATTAATTGATAGGCGCAGTTGCCTTAGTCAAAATTTTAGTTGGTTCTGTGGATATCAAGTTATTAATTCCTTGTTCTTTGTTTGGGTAAAGAAATAATGGAAAAAAATTGTAGGTTTTGTTTAGCATGGAAGATAAAATTAATTAATTAAATTAATTGCAAGAATGTTTTTTTACTTTTAGCTTAGTATGGAAAATTTAAGATCATATAATCAAAAGAAATTTGGGTTTCATAAATAATTATTAACATAAGTTATTTGAGTTGATTTTAATCTGGAAACATAAAATAAGATTTTAAATTATATAAGGGGATTAAATTAATTAATTTAATTAATTTCAACATTTTAACAACGAATCGGTTGACACTATTAAGGGATACAATTTTTTCAACAATTTATTTAATTGATTTTAATGTTTTGAAATTTAAAACTTTAAATATTAAAAAAAAACAAAATTTAGAAGTTTTGGCAATGAGATAAACAAGTACAATTTGATAATTTTTTAATGCATTATTTTAGTTTTTACCCTTTTTTCACTTTCATCCTTAAAATTTTTTTACCCCTATAAATATTTAGAAAAGAATAATTTTTAGTGACAAAAATGAAAACGACTTAGAAATTGGGTGACAAAAATGAAAGTATAAATATAATGTGGTATGTATAATCAACCGCCGTTAGAGATTTAACCCTTAAATAACAAAAATGAAAATACCTTAAAATTTACGTGATAAAATTACAAAAATTCACTCAAAAGAAAAATATCCTTAAAATTAAGTGACCGACTGGGTAACTTATCCTATTCTTCTAATAGAAAGCATATTCCTCAATTTGATTGAGAATCATAAAAAGGGACTAAAATGAGATGATTTTGGCATATATGTGATTGTATTTGTGAATGTATGAAATGTTTTGAGGGCAAGTATCGACAAAATTGGCAATTTGATAATGTGCATATTTAGCATAATTTTAGTTATTAATTCTAATAATTTTTGGATATGATTGTCACTAATTTTGGTAAATTTTCTTACTTTTAACAAGTGTGGTTTATGTCGTGGAGATGTTAGAATTATGACTAATTTCATGAATTTTACAAAGGAAGAATTATTTTGGCCTCAAGTGAAAGTGACAACTTAGAAAAGACTTGTGGATCAATATTACTTCTAGATTAAAAATTATTTTTATGGAAATATTTCTCTTTTTAAAGATATTTTATTAGGAGAATTAATTTACTTAAGATTAAGCTTATGTTTTGTTTTCATTAAAATTAGGTATTATTGGTTTTTTTCTTATATTATCTCTAGAAAATTTAAGTGGGACTATAACTTCCCCTCTATGCATAGATAGAATTTCGGCAATGGGAGGGGAGAGATAATTTTATTATGGCTTTTGAGAATTAGATTGGATCAATCAGTTGGATCAAAAATTAATTGAATATAAATTCAAAAGATAAGGTTGAGCCAATTGACCTATGAATTGTACAGACTGATTGAATTAAACTTAAAAGTACGATTAATCCAATTTATTTTATTTTTAATTTTTAATATTAATTAATTTTTAATCGAATCGGACCAGTTCGACCATCAATCGATTTTGAAATCCTTAATTTTTATAAACATTACTTTATTTTTTTCCCTTAGTCTTTCAATAAAATTTTTTGTTTCTCCTTTATTATGAGCAATTAATTTTATATTTCTAGCTAAAGGGTAAATCAAAACCAGTTCATGGGATTGTGAGATTTAAATCATCTAATTCAAGAGATAGATCATCTCTTAAGTGTTATTCTTAGTGTCCTTCTAAGTAGGACTCGTAGTCGGATATTTAGAATAATACACCATTAATCAAAATAAATTAAACCATAATTATTGATTTATTTGAATAACATAAACAAGTTAACATAGTTTAAGTGAAGGAGTGATTAGGTTATGTTACGAGGGTGAACAATCTAATTTAAATAACCATGCAATTGAATCTATTAATTAAGGTTGGGTTTTTCTAAATAGTAAAACTGTTAACGATTAAATCCTATAAACATCTTTTAGGATTGTTTAATTGAAAAAAATTGATAGTTGAGCTATTCTCCCAATTAACTTGTAACTATGGAAAAATTGATGGTTTGAAGCTATTCCTCGACTGTTTTAATCGATTTATCATTGAGTATAAAGAATCTACAATTCATGATTGATTTTGATAGTGAAGCTGACATTTCACCTTATTTATTCACTCACATTTAATTTGAAATATCGTTTTTTATATTCTTCATTTTTTCCATTGTTTTATTATTTTCGCAACAATTAATTTCCCTTTTTATTTTTCATGCTACTTTGCAAAAGTCCTGGGATGACTATGTTAGTACAAATTTTCGGTGAACAAAATCTCGAACACACGAATGAAACTTGAACATAAAATGAAAAAATAGGACAAAGCTCCAAGGCGTGTATCAAGCCACTACTTTTAAGGTTATATTCGCCCCCACCTATATTCGGTGTGCAAAAGAGTTTCAAGCAAATTAGCTTCGAGGATACAATGAAGCCGATGACTATTTGCGTTTTGCACTGACGAGAATAGTCCACTAAGCACTGAGCAATGTATAACAAGAAACTCAATTTCTACAAAGAATTTCTGCACTAACGTTTTATAGAACAATCTAATAATATTAGAAAATGAGGAAGGATAGAAAGAATTTTTAGTTGTTGGTGTGATTTCCAAATGAAATCTCATTCCTATTTATAGGAATTTTCATGTCTCTACATTGAGACATCTTTCAATAGGTGTCTATTCTGAATAAAAATGTCTTTAAAAAGACACATAATTATTCATTTAATATTATAACTATTCAAATAATATTGTTCGAATAGTTATATTTTTTCAAAACTCAAGTGATACGACTCTTTACCAATAATCAAAAGATTTAACTTTTGATTAATTACACCATTTCATTTATAGTTATTGGAACACTATAAATATTTGAAAATGTTCCAACAATCTTCCCCAATTTTCAAAATATTTTAGATTTTGATATTCTTGGAAATCAATTTGCATAAATGAAGGTGTCTTACGATTGAACCTTCACTTAGTGAAAACATGTTAAAGTTAATCGAAATTGCATGGTAGACTAAGCTTTGAACCAACTATTCCATTTGATTAACCTAACACATCTCACACAATGATTTCAACATCGGTTAATGCAAAGTATCTAGGGGTACTATTATAACCATGTGTCTGTGTCCTCTTTCGTGAGTGCTATCAGAGTCAAGCCCTTGAGCTCTTAGAAGCGGCCACACTTCCACTCAAATAGGTAGATCCCATCAAGAGTGTTCTCGTAATTATAACACTCTAACATATTTATGTTATGGGTCCATTAGGAGTACATTACTCATCCTTCCCTTATCATTACGGGTACCTAGCACTTTAATCTTAGGATGGATTTATTTATAGTGCTAACAGTCACATACTAATGACATACTTTGTCTCATTGAACTCAGGACTTGACGTTATACCAAGCGTTCAGTCGAGTTTCCATCATGGGTGACTCTAATTAATGGGCTTGAGTCCCATCCCTTTTGAGGTCTTGTTGACTACATCTCTAGCTAGACTTTTTGTCAAAGGATCTGCCAAATTTTCACTTGACCTCACATAATTAATAGTGATCACTCTATCAGAGATCAATTGTTGGGCATAGCTATGTCTTAATCCAATGTGTCTAGACTTTCCATTATATAATTGGCTATATGCCTTTGCTAGAGTAGCCTCACAATCACAACTGATAGAAATAGGTGAAATTGGTTTAGGCCATAGAGGTACATCATAAAGCAAATTTCTTAACCATTTTGTTTCTTTAAATGCAGTGGCTAATGCAGTAAATTCTGCTGCCATAGTGGAATCAGTAATACATGTTTATTTCTTGGAACCCCAAGAAATGACTCCTCCACCAAGAATGAAGATCCATCCATTAGTAGATGTATGATCTTTCAAACTTGTAATCCAACTAGCATCCGAATACCCTTCTAAAACTGAAGGATATCCATTATAACACAATCCATAGTTAATAATTTTCTTTAAGTACCTAAGTACTCTATTCAAAGCTTGGCAATGTAAACTACTTGGATTACTTATATACCTACTCAATTTCCCAACAGCATATGCAATATCTAGTCTTGTACAAGTCATTATGTACATAAGACAACCAATTAGACTTTGCATATTTCAATTGATCAAATTTTGCTACCAATATTAGATACTAATTTTATTTGAGGACCCATGGGTGTAGATGCTGGTATACAATTGAAAAGATCAAACTTTTTAAGCACCTTTTCAATGTAATGTGATTATGATAAAGCTATAGTGCTTTCATCTTGGGTTATTTTAATCCCAAGAATAACATCTGTTGCACATATATCCTTCATAGCAAAGTTGTTTGACAAGAATTTCTTTGTGTTTTCTATTAGTTCCAAATCCGTGCCAAATATGAGTATGTCATCTACATATAAGCAAATTATGACACATTTTCCATTTTCGAACTTGCTAGATATGCACTTATCGGATTCATTTATTTTATAGCCATTAGCTAGAACAACATTGTCAAACTTTTGGCGTCATTTCTTTGGTTTTTGTTTAGGTCCATATAGATATTTAACAAGCTTACATACCTTATGCTCTTGTCCTGGAACAACAAATCCTTCTGGTTGTTCTATGTACACTTCATCTCCCAATTCATCATTTAAAAATGTAGTTTTAACATTCGTTTGGTGAACAACCAAGTTATACATTGAGGTAAGTGATATTAAGAGTCTAATTGTAACAATTCTTGCTACTGGAGCATAGGTATCAAAGTAATCAATACCTTGTTTTTGTGTAAAACCTTTGGCTACCAACCTTGCTTTAAATTTAACAATGGTTCCATCGACCTTAATTTTCTTTTTGAAGATCCATTTACAACCTATTGGTTTGGAACCCGGTGGAAGATCAACTAAGATCCAAGTTTGATTTCTCATTATTGAATCCATCTCATTATTTATTCCTTCTTTCCAAAAAGAAGAGTCTTGAGATTTCATTGCAGCTTCAAATATAATAGGATAAGATTTTGTATGGTATCCTATTGTACATACTTTCACATTTTCCTTCTACAAGGAACATAATGAAATTTGGTCCAAAATCTTTGACCTTTTTATTCCTTTTACTTCTTCTTAATTCTTGACAAAATTCATCATTATTATCAACTTATTCCAATGGAATCTCATTCTCATTTGAAAAATGAATCAATTGTTGTGGCTGTAACACCCCAAACCCGACCTAGATGTTGTGGCTAGATTCGGAGATGTTACCATCAATCATTTGAAAACCCGGTGTTCATTTGTTTTGAAAAGTCGTTGTTAGCCTTTGATACGTAAAAATCTAGTTTACTAGAAAACATATATTACTTAACTTATTTAATGAAAATGTTGTTAGTTTACATTTTCCAAAATATATAAGTTTGTAGTGGAATTCTTTAGAATGTAAAATTGTGGGAAAACACAATTTGTTGTTTGAAAATCTGACATTTTACAGGTAAAACATATGTTGTCGATGAAAATGTTTAAACAAATTCTAGTAAAAGACGAAAACAAAACCCAAAACCAAATAGTCCCAAAATGTCCAAACAGTCCAAAAATAACAAAACACCATAAGATCAAAATAAGTAGAAGGATTAACTAATTAAGTTTTAACTGAGCTCCATCGCATCGACCCACCCTAAGTCTGAGGGTTACCTAAAAGTGACAGACAAACAGAAAGTGAGTTTTCGAAACTCAGTGTGCAACATATCAATCAGAAATATATATACAAATATCATAAACAGAGCTTATCAGAACACAACAGATGCATATATATAATCCTACCCCCATCTGCTACACACCATCTCCGACCATCCTAACACACCATATAGGGTACATGTACCCATCCAACCTTACACATCACATAGTGTCGGTATGAAACTTCTCAGAATATTTACATTTGATCTCCCAGTTTATTAGGCGATTTATTGTCGTTTATAGAATTATATGTGGCAGTGACACCAAATACGACAGGTTATTAAACTGCCCACACTTCCTCCATATAATAAATCCCATCCCAGGTGCAAATTTAGTACTAACAGATATCCGATAATTTTACGATGTACATGTTATAATGAGGGATACAGAACATATATAACATTTTTCTGATTATACACAACTTATTACAGATTTACCTATCTTGTATCAATTCAAACATACGTATTTATATCAAATTTTTCGCTAACAAATGGTCAAAACTCATGTTTTATAGCTCAATTAATAACATATCAACCCTACGAAAGGCCTACGATCGATCCAAACGATGTTTACAGCCTTAAGGAAGAATGTAGAATTTTGGGCCCATACGCCCGTGTGGCCCACACGGTCTAAATAGCTCAGACCATGTGTCTCACACGGTCCAGAACACAGCCTGTCACATAGTCGTGTGTCACACACGACCTACCACATGGCCTGGCACACGGTCGTGTGGCATCGACAGTGCAATTTTTTTGCTTTTGCCATTCGCTATATTTCGAGTTTCTCATTACACACCTGGTTCATTTCTGATGCGAAATCACTCACAAGAAATCCAGAACTTAAACACGTCAAATAAGCATCCATTAAGACGATTTACCAAACCCGATTTGTAAAAATTTAACAATGTTTGCGCTCATAGTCTAACAAAATTACGACCTCAAATTCCCAATTGACGACTTATTTTAAAAAAAAAGCAACTCAACAGTAGTCTAGCTCGACAAATGTGTGCACAACTTAGATTCTCCACCTAAGAAACCAATACCATTACAATGATACCGAAAATAAACTTGAAATCAAAATCTTCCCGCAAGAACTACCAACATGAATAACAAAATTTAACAATTCAGAACCCGAATACTTACCACCAAATCCTTTGAACACAACACTTAAAGAATATTCACAAGACAAAACAAAGGCACCAAGAAGCTAATTGATTGCGAAGAAAGCCACAAAGCAAAGAGAAAGAAAAGAAGAAAAGAAGAAAAGAATGGAAAGAAGGAAAGAATTAAAAACAAAATGTGAGAAAGGAATGCAAAAAGGGACAACACAAGTCCAAATTTAGAGAAATATTCCAGGTAATTCAAAAGAAAAAAATCTAACAACCAAAAATACCCTACCACTAACTTAATTGGCCATAAAATCCCTCAATAATCAGTACACTAAAACCACCCAACAATCAGCATTCAATTTCCAATCAAATTCCACTACTAGCGAAACATAAGCAGGAGATTGCAAAAATATTACTCCCTTGCTCACACGGGAGTTCAAACACCGAACCCCGAACCCCGAACCTACATCCAAGCACTTAACCATTGAAGTGAATCAGATTACTTGACAAAATATAACAAATCAAATATTCATATTTTGGGGCTTTATAGTGGCTATAATTGTCTTGAAATAGGACTAAATCTATTTTCATCAAAAATGACATCTCTATTTTCATAAAAAATGATATCTCTTTATTCACTATCAGTGTTAATTGAAATTGAATCATTTGGTTCAATTACCATGAACCTATATGCCTTGCTATTATGTGCATATCCTATAAGTATGCATTCAATTCCTCTTTCACCTAACTTTTTACGTTTAGGTGTTGGAACTTTGACAATAGCTCTACAGCCCCAAACCTTCAAATAATTAAGGATTGGTTTCCTTTTCTTCTATTGTTCATAGGGGGTTATTTTAGTTTCCCTAGTAGGAACTCTATTCAATATATGAAAAGCCGTTAGAATAGCTTCTCCCCAAAAACCTTGTCCAATACCTGAATATGATAATATTGAATTTACTATTTAAGTCAAGACTCTATTTTTCCTTTCAGCTACACTGTTTTGGTGTGATGTGTAAGGGGTTGAAACTTGATGGACAATCCCAGTAGATTCAAAATAACTTGGACTATAGTATTCTCATCCTCTATCCGATCTTAAGCACTTGATAAATGATTCATACCGAAGTTCAACTTCAGATTTATAAAGTTTAAATTTATCAAGCGCTTCATCTTTTGAATGGAATAAATATACATAGCAATATCTAGAACAATCATCAATAAATGTAACAAAATATTTATTTCCACCTAATGTAGGAGTATTATGCATGTCACATAAATCACTAGGTATCAAATCAAGCAACTTTGTTTTCCTTTTAACCTTATGGAAAGAGTTTATTGTAATTTAGTCAACATACATGATTACATTTTTCAATATTATTATTAAAAATAGGAATTAAATCTAACTTATGCATGTCATTCAATTTTTTATAATTCAAATGACCTAATCTATAATGCCATAAACAAGAAGATTCAACCATATAAGCAAAAACAATATTTTTATTCTTATTAATAATATTGAGTTTGAACATGCTCTCATACATATACCCTTTCTCTACAAAAATTCCTTCCTTAGATAGAATAAACTTATCTGCCTCAAAAACAAGTTTGAAACCAAACTTATTCAACAAAATTCAAGACACTAAATTCTTCCTAACTTCTGGTACATAATGTACATCATTCAAGGTTAACACCTTTCTAGAAGTGAGTTGTAGTTCAACAGATCCTTTGCCTTTGATTGTTGCGGTGGAAGAATTTCCCATGTAAAAGTCATTGTCATTTTCACATTGTGTGAACTTTGTGAACATTCTTTTGTCTTTGCACACATGTTTGGTTGCTCCAATATCAATCCACCATGCATTATCATCTCGTGTCATATTAATTTCAGATATTATTGTAAAAAACTTTCTCTTGGATGCTCAATCCACCATACATTATCACCTTTTGTTTCTTTTTGAACTTAGGTGCTCTATCAGTCTATTTGAACTTTCTTTTGGATGGTTTAGTAGTCCGCACTTCATCCATAACATGCACTTTGGAATTTTCAAAATCTAAGTTCTGATCATGCTTTTGATATTCTTCTTCAATACGAAGATGATTTGCCAAAGCCTTAAGAGGTATTTCCTTTTTATTATGTTTTAGACTTCTTTTAAAGTCTTTTCAAAATGGAGGAAGTTTGTCTATAATGGATGATACAACAATCATTTCATTCATTTTCATATCATATTGCTTAAACTGATTCAACATTTTTTCAATATCACGAACTTGTTTCTGACAAAACGACCATAAACCATTTGATAATTATTGAAATGACTGCCAATAAATTTCTTACTTGTAGCATCTTTGGTCATGTATCTTATTTCCAATTTGTCCCATAATTTCTTAGTGGTGACCTCATTCTGGTAGGTGTCGAACAAACCATCGGATAAACAATTTGATATGTGGCCTATGCACATGTAATCAACATTGTCCCATTTTTGCCTTTCTTGTGTTGTAGCAACAGATTCGTTTTCATTCTCTTCCGATCTTGGAGTATCCAAAACATAGGCAATCTTCAAGTTGATAATAAAAAGTGCATCTTTTTCTTTCATCGTTGGAAATTACCACCATCAAATCGATCCAATTTTATAAAGTTGGAAGCCAACTCCCTTAGTGTTCCACTTTCATGTGTTGTAGTAGTCATCATGAAGTACAACCTTAAAATTGTTAGTACAAATCTCCAGTGAGAAAAATATTGAACACATGAACGAAACTCGAATATAAAATGAAGAAATAGCATAAGGCTCCAAGGAGCGCATCAAGCCACTATCTTTAAGGTTATAATCGCCCCCACCTATATTCGGTATGTAAAAGAGTTTCAAGCAAATTAACCTCGATGATACAATAAAGCCGACGACTATTTGCATTTTGCACTGATGAGAATAGTCCACTAAGTACTGAGCAATGTAGAACACGAAACTCAATTTCTACAAAGAATTTCTGCATTGACTCTTTATAGAATAATCTAATTATATTAGAAAATGAGTAAGGATAGAAAAAAAAAATTAGAACCTGTTGGTGTGATTTCCAAATGAAATCTCATTCGTATTTATAAGAATTTTCATGTCTCTTCATAGAGACATCTTTCAATAGGTGTCTTTTTTGAATAATAATGTCTTTAAAAAGACACATAATTATTCATTTAATATTATAACTATTCAAATAATATTGTTTGAATAATTATATTTTTTTCATAAATAAAGTGATATGACTCTTGACCAATAATCAAAAGATTTAACTTTTGATTAATTACACCATTTTATTTATAATTATTGGAACACTATAAATATTTGAAAATGTTCCAATAGACTCTACCCACGACTCTAATCATCGAATATATCAAATCTAATTTATCTAGCCTTTATGGGATTTGGATGGGCGTTTATTTCCGGTGTGATACATTTAGCTTTCTTTTTGTCTCACGCTACAGTATCGCTACAATATCTAATCTCATCGCCACTACTGTTTTTACATTAACTGCAGGTAAACATGCCACCCATCCAAAAGAGCCCTTAAGCATTAATGAAAAAGAACAACTTGTTTACAATGAATATATACTAAAAAAAGTTCTCTCAATGAACAAAATAATTGCTCTCCTCCTTTCATTCTAAAACATATAAACAAGTATTTTTTTTAAATAGGCATTTATGGCTTGTGAAACTTCAATTAGTATCAACTTCAATCCCTTTGAATTGTGTTCAAGTCTTCAAGAAAGAATCGAATATACTGAGATTTTCTAAGGGTAGACTATTTTTAAAAATTGGATCTCTTTATTTAAGAAATATCCATCACACCAATCTTTAAAACAGTCCTTGATTATTCAATAAGATCTAATTCAATTAATTACTTCTTAAAATCCTTTTGAGTTATAAAAGAATAAATAAAAAATTTTTAATAAAAAATATGACAACAATAATGACAAATTGCACTAAATAAAACTTTGGGCTAATTTAGTATTGTTTCTAAAAAGTTCTTATGAAAAGTGTTGTGAAAAATATTTTTGAAAAGTTTTGTTTAAAATTGAAGTGTTTAATATTATTGTCAAAACGTACTTTTGAGAAATAAAATGTTTATTTTATATATGATGTTGTACTGTAAAAATAATGTTTAGATTCATTAATATTATGATATATTACAATAAAAATAAAAATAATTTATTATAACTCATTATTAATATTTTGATATATGAAATACAAATTTTAAATATTTTCAAGCATTTGATATTAGTTATTTATAAAATTCAATTTGAATATATAAATTATATTTTAAATATTAAAATAGAACTATTACAATTTTAAATGTATAATTTATATATTTGAAATAAATTTGAATAGAATTTTATTTATATCTAATATAAATATTACATAAAATACATTAAATTATAAATAAAACTTAAAAATATAATTTGTTTCTAAAATTTTTTTTTCCAGACCCAAAAGTTAAAAAAAATGGTTTGCTTTTGTTGCAAAAGTTGTTTCGATCTTAAATTTTTTTTTTTTTGAAAAATAATATTAAACAAAGCCTTAACTTTATTGGTTGTTGTAGTCATTTTTAATTGAAATTTAGGATACCATTAGTTAATCATTCAACTGACACCTACTACTATTTATATATCAATAAACATATCATTTTTGTATTAATTATAATGTTTTGTATAAAATTAATTAAAACTTAATTTTCATGTAAAATTTCAAGCATGTGGATTCAAACAATAAAACGGAGCCGAAGAGAGAATCTTTATCTTATTTATACATGTGGTCTTCTATTAATTTTATTGGCAACACCGAGTTCTGTTCTAATTAGGTGTATTCAATAATTTTTGATGCATGTTGGGCACTAGCGTTTGAGATATGTTTCAAGAGAGGATAACTAAACTGTTGACCATATAACTAAAATGGTCTTGGACAAGAAAGAGAGGCTGCAGGTGTTCGATGATTCTTCTAAGGAGATGCTAGTAATCTTATAAAACAAGTGGTGTTTTTGCTTAGTTTAATACAATGTAATTCTAACTGTATTTGCAGATGTGATCAGTAATCCCTCTACCTATTTGTTGGATTAAACTGAATCAGATAAAGGATGATTACCAACAGGTATCTATGCATAATTCTGCAGAATTAGCATGTTCCATTGGAAAATATTGTTCTAAACTATGGCTCTTTTGTTGCAGCAAAGCCTACCATGTTATGAGGTTGAGTCAATTTTGGGCATATTTCAGTTTGATATTTCTGGGTTTAAGTTTCCACATTCGTCGAAGAACGTTTGTGTCTGCAGAAAGCTTAGCTTATCTTCCAACAGAAAGCATATTTCTCGACTGTGGTTCTTCAGCAAAGCAAAGCCTATCGTTGGGAAGGAACTGGTCATCTGACATCGGCTCACAGTTCATTACTTCTAAATCAGATAGCGACTCCATTATCACCACTGCCTCTAAAGGAATGACAGTCCCTTACATCACTGCAAGGCTTTTCTATACCAAATTTTCTTACACCTTTAATGTCACCCCAGGCCCAAAGTTCATTCGTCTCCACTTCTATTCAGATTCTTATCAGGGTCTCAATGCTTCTCAATCTTTTCTCACTGTCACAGCCGGTCGCTACACACTCTTGAGAAACTTCAGTTGCTACCTAACTGCCAAATACTTGAAAACCGATCACTTTTTCAAGGAATTCATCATTTATGTTGAAAATCAGACACTGGAGTTGATTTTCAGCCCAACTTCAAATCCTCCTAATGCTTATGGCTTCGTAAACGGAATCGAAGTTGTTTCGATGCCGCTTCAGCTTTACATTCGTGGCGATGACGTGCCCCTTCCTTTCGTTGGCTTCCATAATAACATGCTTGCAATTGACAACAAGTTTGCCCTGGAAATGGTTTACAGAGCAAACGTAGGAGGCCAAACCATTTCTCCGGATCAAGATACGGGGATGTTCCGAACTTGGAACGATGATGCCAGTTACATATTCGGAGCTGCTTTCGGCCATCTTGATTATGATACCACTGTTTCAATTCAATATCCCAAGACGGTTCCGGCTTATACAGCACCCGAAGATGTATATCGAACTGCCCGATCAATGGGTCAGTACAACGAGATCAACATGAACTACAACTTAAGCTGGTTCTTTCCGGTTGATACTGGTTTTTTGTATCTAGTAAGGCTCCATTTCTGTGAGATTGTGCCCGATATGACCTTGGGGAACCAGAGGGTGTTTTTCATATTCATCAATAATCAAACAGCTGAAACACAGGCAGATGTGATTGTATGGAGTAAAGGGCATGGTGTTGCTGTCTATCGAGACTACATCGTGATGGTTCCGTCGCAAGCTGCCCGAAAGCAGGACTTATGGCTCGAGCTACACCCCAACATCCAAGTAAAGCCAGAGTACTATGATGCGATCTTAAATGGATTGGAGATATTCAAGATCAGCAACTATGATGGCAACCTTGCTGGATTTAACCCTCCCTTAGATGAGTCTAATATTCAACAGGCTTCATCTCCTGCACTATCAAAAAAGTCCAAGAAAGGATTGCAAAATCGGATTAAGTACTCAATTAGCGGGGGTTTACTATTTATTTTATGTCTCTTTGTTTTAATATTTATCAAAACAAGGAGAAAATGGAAGATGAAGAACACCAAGGATTCATCCCCCTGCAATAATTTTCATGCTGATGATATTACAAAGGCAACTAACAACTTCGATGAATCACTGGTTATTTACAACTTGGACATGGGGAAGGTTTACAAAGGTGAAATAAATGGTACTGCAGTAGCTATCCTTCGAGGGGTTAAAGAAATATCAGAACAAGATTTCAAAAAAGGGATAAAAATGCTCTCTCAAACTCACCATCACAACATCGTCTCTCTTTTAGGTTACTGTCAAGAGGACTCTGAGAAGATCCTGGTGTATGAATACATGGATAATGGTACCCTTTCTGATCATCTTCATGATCATTCGAAGCATCTGTCATGGAACCAGAGGCTTGAAGTTTGTGTTGGAGCTGCAAGAGGCTTGCACTACCTGCACACCGGCAAAAATCGACCCATCGTACATGGTGATATCAGTACTTCCAGTATCTTGTTAGATGAAAACTGGACAGCCAAGATCTTGAGCTTTGGGTTTACCATGGCATCCCACAACAGTGATGGCTACAGTATCCACATTGGTTCTCAAACTGATGTGTATTCATTTGGGTCGGTTCTGTTGGAAGTATTCTCCGGAAGGGCGGCGCCGCTGAATCTGAAAACGGAGAACGACGGGAACAGCGGCAGCAATAGTGACGATGATCACGAAAGTCTTATTCCACCCGCATCAGATTGCCTTGAGAAGGGAGATGTTGATCAACTCCTGGATCAAAGTTTGAAAGGGAAGATCTCATTGGAATCTGTTGGGAACTTTGTGAAGATCACGAAACAATGCTTGGCAAAGAAAGAGGTGAAGCGGCCATCCATGAGTGAGGTGCTTTACAGCTTAGAGCGACTGCAAATGAGCCAGGATAATGAGTCGAACGAGTCATCGCCCAAGGGGTTATACCCAGAAAGCTGCTCAGATTTGATGATAGGTGTGGAGTTCTCTGATTTGTTGATGTCTAGTGGACGATGAAAACTAAGTCCTCAATCAACAGAACAATATCAACAAAATAGAATGCGATGCAGGGGAATTGGAACCTGTGCAGATTGTTAGGAGGAATGTGAGATACAGATTAGATTGCATCAAATACTTAGTTATGTTTCAGGGGATTTTCACCTCTTGGGGCATTGGACTCCCTAAACATGTGGTATTATTCTTGGGTCGAAATGGAATTTTGGCTAAATCAAGTGGTATCATGCCTTCACTCTAGTGATCTATATACTCTAGGTTAAAGGTTCAAATCCAATCAATGATGCCACGCATAATCCATCGACGAGAAAATCTCGATTTTTAAATCCATCGTCTATCAAGTGTTCAAACTTTCCACAAAGTCAGAAGGTGAAGTCTCAGGTCAATCTGAGATAATGCCAACTTGTTAAAGAAGTCCAATGATCCCAAAATGTTAATTTCCCTTCAAGTAAATACAAAATTATATATCTAGAGCTTGAAATAAATGTATAGTTGTATATAACATTTTCTTGTGGTACATATTGTAAACTTTTTCTTCAAGTACATATTGTGATTATTGTAAATTATGTATAGAGAAAAGATGGATGGGTTGAAAGCAGGATATAATATGTATTATTGACATTCATCCTAATATTAGCTAACAATATTATATGCCATTAATATTGCGATGGTATCTTTTTTTCATGAATATTATTTTATTATTGATGACAATTCAAATAATAAGCGGTGAATTCATATATAATTTGGTGGCCAAATTATTGACCGCACTTTAATGTGCGAACGTTTAAGGTTTAAAAATATGCAAACACTGAAAGATAAAAGTTAAGAGCGGTTTCTGCAAGCGAACATGTTAGGTTGTAATATAGAAGTGATATAACGGAACACCAATAAGTATTTCAAAGATCGCACCAAAGGGATTGATATTTAGAGAAAACTGTTATTAAATCAATCACTTAAAATAATTACTAATTTACTAGTGTCACGGATTAGTAGTGTAAACTCCAATTTAAACAACCATAATAAAGCTAATTAAATTAATTAAGATGAAATCTAACCCTAGGTTAATTTATTCGGATTTTCTTATTCCTAGTTTTGACTACGTGAGCTACTTAGCCTGGAATCAATTGTGTTGCCTAATTATTAACTAAGTCAATAATTACTCTTAATTAAGTATTTACCATCCTTAGAGGTCTTATTAGGGTCATTAATCCATGTATCTTCACTAAGGATTACCACCTAAGCTACACTTCAAGTCTCACCTAGGCATATGGATACCCTTCAAGTCTCACCACTTGGCACAAGTTTTACTCAACAGGATACCCTACCGGTCTCACTGACCGCTGCCAAATATGCAAACATTTGGACTAGAAATACTAAAGCAATATATATATAATAAAGCAGCAGTGTTTGCAAGTATACAGGTCAAATTGTAATATAGTATTGTACAACGGGGTACAAGAATTACACTGAGGATCGTACCTAAGGGAGGATGGATTAAACTCAATATTATCTTCTATAGTAAGAGGTCTAAATAGTAATAACTGAAAATTATATTATAAAAATAAAAGTAAAATTTATGATCATAAAATAAACTAAATTGATTGAAAAGAAATTAACAATTAACAAAATCTCGAATAACAGGCAGAAGATTAACTAGCTTCAGTGGTTGTAATTAACTTCAAAACTCGGGTTTTAGTGAATTAGTCAATAACTAACCAATTATTACCTTTCAACCTCTAACTGATTAATTATTCGGTAAAAACTCACTTATCTTTTGACCATGCAATTTAAAACCGAGATAAATTATGAGGTGCTCGGTAGACTTATCCTTTTGACCTATTTACCTAGATTACTTCCTAGGGTTGTCAATCCTAGGGTTTAAGCATGCACAATTTAAACCAACTAATTTGAGATAAACCCTTATTTTCCATTAATTACTCCTACATCCACTCATTAATCTTCCTAAAGGAATTAGCCACTCATGAATCTAAATGTCATTTTCCCTAAAAATAATTTAATCATGAAAAACACACAAATTAAATTAAAACGAGAGGAAAATAGAAATTGATCTGTTTGATAAGTTGGATGTGCTCGATTCCACAAATTCCTTTAACAGCTAGCGAGATATCGATGTGGACAAGTGAGAAGTGAAAGAAAAATAGTTAATAATGAAGACTTGGACTCAAATCAAATCCAAGTTAAAAACAAGAAATAAAGTTGTTTAGAAAATACAATGAAGCCTAACTAAAACTAAATATACTAACTAAAACCCTAAGAATGACCTTCTAAGTTGCCTCCCATAGCTTAACCTAAACTTTGCTATTTATAGGCAAAGTTAGTTATAACTCTTGAAAAGAGTTATACTTCGAGCCTCTAAACTTGATTAAATGCCTGTACTTAAGTAGATATATTTGCATTTTTAGGTTATTATTAGAACATTGTATAATAAAGCTTGGATTTTGCCTTAAATGTCATTTTATGTTACTTTTTCTATTGGAAAGAAGAGAATTGGTTGTTGTATGTAGCAGGCACATGAAGGATGAAGAAAAGGAAAAAAGAGAGGAAGAGAATGAATGAAGTGAAATATTGCTATGGCAAAATGTTGGATGGATTTCCATCATGAATTCCATGGCAATTCTAGGATAATGCTGACGCAGCACCAAGTCCATGTCACTCTCAGCCAACTGTAATTGTACTAGAAAAAATTACCTGAAAAAGAGGAAGCAAAAGATGTGTGCTGAGAGAGAGGGACCTACCCTATAAAAGAGGAAAGAGAAAGAAAAGAAAAAAAAAAGAGGATTTTGGGGGGAGGAATTGAAAAGGATTTAGGGAGTAGTTTTCTCTCTAGAAAATATGGTGAAAAATTCCAGAGAAGAGGGAAGAGGGTAGCAGCTTAAGAGGAGAGCAGTGATGCAAGGGAAGGGATGAGAAATCAATCCTAGGTCTTGCACGATTTAGCAGCATCGAAGTGGAAGCTGAAGTGGCGAAAGCTTCCTGTAGTTCTACCTTCATTTTGTTAATTAATTTCTTTGATTTCTAAACTGTTGATGATGATGTTGAGTGTTACTCTGATTTTGGATTTTAAATCCCAACCGATGAGCTAATCTCATTTGGGTTGGAATTACGTGGTGAATCTTTATTATCTTTAATACCCATGGTCTTATTTTGAGTAGATTTACTATTTCATTCGATTTCTGATTATTTTAAATGCATGCTTGTAAACTCTAGACATAGATGATTGTATGGTATGTTCTTAAACTTTATTTAATTCTGAAAAGGTTAAATAAGTTGGGTTGTAATCGATTGATATAGGCGAGTACTCGACAAAATACTCGTAGCACTCTAGACATAGAAGTTGCGATTTGTGCAGGGAAAGGAAGAACAATTTGGATATCATTATTGAGACTTGCAGACATACAAAGACTCAAAATGATAGCTTAAAGTCTTTCTCTCGAAAGAAGTAGACTACAGTAGTTATTCTCTGAGTAGTAGTTTGGTCAAGATTTTGCCATGGAATTATTATGTTATAAAGATAAAACTTAATTAATTCCAACCTTCCCATTCAACAATATCAATCCTCTTAACTTTGTCTCATAGAATTGCCATAACATTTTATTCATTATTTGATTTTTATATTTCATACATTAGTATTTCACATCAAATCATTATTTTGTTTACTTTGCCATAAGCTTAATTAGTATAGTTTATAGTAATAACTCATCCATATTTACCCATTCCGATCCCTGTGGAGGCAATCTCACTTATCACTTTATTACTTGATTTGACGTGTATACTTGCACATTCGCATTACATATTCACACGAGACAAGTTTTTGGCGCCATTGCTAGGGATTGGTAACATTGGTGAAATTTGGTTTGTTATTATCTATTTAATTTTGTTAGTTTTAGCTTATTTAGTTTTTTTTTCAGGTTTGTTGTTAGTGCATGGGTAGAGGTAATTCAACAATTGAAGAATATTCTTTTGATCCAGAAATTGAGAGAACCCTAAGGAGAAAAAAATTACGAGAAATGGACAGAATTGGAAATGATCCCGACAGAGAAGAGCTATTACATCCAAATGATAGGGATGTTGATATTCCTTGTGTGATATATGATAGAGATAGACCCATTAGAGAACATGTAGTGCCTATTTTGGATGATCTGAATCTAGGAATTGTCAGGCCACATATTCAAGCTAAACATTTCGAGTTAAAGCTTGTGATGTTTGAAATGCTACAAACTGTAGGACAACTTAGTGGATTACTTACTGAAGATCCACGACTGCACTTACAACTCTTTTTGGAAATCTGCGATTCGTTCAGGCAGCAGGGTGTTCCAGAAGATGCCCTGAAACTCAAGTTATTTCCTTATTCATTGTGAGATCGTGCTAGAGCATGGTTAAATGCATTACCGTCAGGAACGGTGGCATCTTGGAATGAACTATGTTAGAGGTTTCTAATAAGATATAATCCTCCAAACATGAATGCCAAGTTGAGGAATGATATTACATCTTTTCGGCAATCCGAGGATGAGACATTATATGAAGCATGTGAGAGATTCAATGAGTTACTTAGAAAATGCTCGATGCATGGTTTCCAAAATTGGACACAAATGGAAATATTTCACATTAGACTGACTGCACATACAAGAATGGTAGTGGATGCATTTGCTAATGGGGCTTTGCTAGGTAAATCCTACAATGAGGCATATGAAATTCTGGAGAGGATAGCGAACAATGATTATCAATATCCAACTACAAGAGTGGGTACTGAAAGAAGAGTTGCTGGAGCTACGGAACTTGATGCGATCACCTCATTAATAGCTCAGGTATCATCCCTAACTAATATGATTAAAACATTGAAGAGACCAGCTGCAGTGTAGGAAATGAAAGCAGTCGAGCTAACATGTGTCTATTGTGGGGAAGATAATGTTTTTGATGAATGTCCATCGAACCCAGCATCAGTATATTACATGGGAAATTTCAATTGGAACAACAACCCATATTCCAACACCTACAATCCAGGGTGGAAACAACATCCCGATAAACAAGGATTGAGAAATTCTAGTAATGTTGTTCAAAAGAATGCCATTAGTGCACTACCTGATTATAATCAACCTATGCCACGGAAAAATGTTCAACAAAGTTCAGCATCATCTTCTTCATCTATGGAAGCTCTGTTGAAGGAATACATGGCCAAGAACGATACTGTAATTTAGAGTCAAGCTGCATCTTTAAGAGCTTTAGAAAATCAAGTGGGGAAAATTGCTAGTGCATTAAGCTCACGGCAGCAAGGAGCATTACCGAGTGATACTGAGAAGTCAAGATCACAAGTGTCATAATGTTGCCTACATAAGAGTACGAGGTCCTAGTAAGCAAAGCTAGACAACGATGGCCTAAATTACCATAGAGTCGCCACTAACCAATTAGGGCTAGGTTTGTTAGCCACCTATCGTCTAAAAGTCTAGAATTAATACTACATAAAAATCCTACAAGTCTAGACTCAATCTCATCACCAAATTTTGGGTTCGGGAGTACGGTTACGTGTGGAGAAGATTATAGCACCCCCACAACGCCTATCAGGGGATAGTCCTACAGGGTCTTAGGAGCTAGGCTTTTTTATTTAAGCATACTAATGTCTTAATCTAGACTAAAATCTTATGGAAATCTTAAATAAAAACTCTAAAGTAAATGCCTCCGATTTACTTGTAACTCGATTAAGTTGTGTTCACCAAACTTATCTAATTTGAAACTTAAATTAGAGATTTTTACTTTTAACGGGAACCCGAAAGGATACCTAAATAATTCTAGTAAAATATCTTCAATTCTTAAAATTAATTCTATTTTAGAATTCTAAAAAAACCTAGAAATTACCAATGAATTAAGAGACATATTAAAATCCATCTACAACTTATTCGATCTTTTATTATATTATTTAAAAGATTTAATTAATAACATTGAACCTATCAAGATCTTACGAAAGTATCCTATGTCGGGTTTATGATTTATCTTACTTAAAAATTCTTGATCTAAGGTTTAAATTCGTCAAAATCCTAAAATAATATATCTTAAATAACATTTATTAGCTTTCTTAAAAATTTTCTAAAATAAAATACTTAGAAAGACCTACTCATGATTTACAATTCACCTACAAAAATCTTTAGTTTTAATATTGAACAAAGTCCTAAAAAATATTTACATATTAATTTAAGATTCTAAAGAGGAATCCTATACGATATTTAAAATTAGTTTAAAACCCTAAAAAAATATCCTACATATTATTTATAATTTTTCTAGGATAAATGGCAGATAAGATCTTAAAGACTAACCTAAATTAAAATGTAAAAACCTTATGGTTTCATTAAAATCTAACACCTACTTAACTAACTTCATGACAACATTTATAGGATGTAAAAATGACCTAAAGTTCCCTCTTTTAAAACGAATAGTAATAAAATAGTAAAACTAATTAAATTGGCTAAAGTTAATGAAAAGTTAAAACTCTTTCAAAAAGGACAATAATAAAAAGAAAACTTAAATAAATGAAATAAATAAGACCTTGACATCATGATGATAATAAGAACAATAATACACCTTATTCATAATACAATAAAAGAATCAAAGTAACATAAACAAATAATATTAAAATATATGTAAGGGGAATGTGTAAAAAAAAAAACATAAATATAAATAGACATGAAAATAACTGAAGACGAAATAAGAATAAATAAAAAATATACAAAGTGTAAATAAATATAAAACATTAAAATAAAGTGTATAATTCACATTAAATATATAAGATACAAATACAAATGAAAGGGAAGATATAAGTGTAAATAATTTATTAAAGATGGAAAAAAATGACATAGCTTGATTTTGAGAGTAAAAGATAAAAAATGTGGAAGATAGATGACTAATGTAGCAATTAATTTGCTTTTAATTTTGAAATTTTGGATTAAATCGAAGGTTTGAATAAACAAAAGGGCTACGGGTGTAAATAGGCCAGAGAGTGAGGGCGGTGTTGCAAAAAATAGTGTATTTTTTGTAAATTTAAAAAGTAAGGAGGTGGAAATAAATTATCCATTTTGGCACCTATAAATAGGAGAAATCTATTCATTGTTTCATTTTAACCTCATTTTTTATTCAAAAAAAAAAAAAAAAAACTCTTCCTCATTTTATGTTGGCCATGGCTCCATCACCAGAGAGTCCAACGACTCTCCGACTTCTGGTGGTGGAGCCGCCGCATACGGTGGTCGGAAATATAATTTTTTTGGAAAATCAAAGTTTTCTTAAAAAAAAAAATCACTACTTTTCTTAAAAACCAAAGTTTTATTTCAGAATTGTTGAAAAAGATCAAAATTTTGTTTTAAAAATTTAAACTTTTCCTTTAAAATTACAAAAAAAGATTTTTATTTTTAAAAATACTAAAAAAATATTTTTATTTTTAAAAATCTAAACTTTCTCTTTTTTTTTTTTAAAAAAAAGAATCACTATTTTTCTTAAAAATCAAAGCTTTATTTCGAAATAGTTGAGAAAGATCTAAACTTTGTTTTAAAAATTTAAACTTTTCATCTAAATGACTAATTTTTTTTTTAAATCAAAACTTTTCCCATGATCAAGCATTTTTTAAAAAAAAAACCTTTATTTTAGATAAAGGAAGGGGAAAAAACGAGATTTTTGGGGCTTCTAGGGGTAGAGGACTGACGGCCCGGTGACGTCCCCTTCATCGGAGCCCAAAACCCGATCCCTCGTGACATGCCTATAGCAAAAAGAAAAGAAAAAGAAATAGCATGATTGTTGTTGTTGTTGGTTTTTTTTTATTACCTTTTTTTTAAAAAAAAATATGAAAAGCCTCCTCATTTTTTTTTTCTTTCATTTCATGTATATATATTGTTTTTCAATCTTGTTTATTTGTAATTTTTGTGTTATGTTTCCATTGATCTGTTGATTAATGGTTTGGTACTATTTTGGATATTTGTGATGTGTGGCAAAAGGGAGGCTAGAGTTTATGAAACCCTAGTTGACCATTGTAACAGCTTGGGCCTTGGGTTCTAAAAAAAGATAATAATATTTAATAATAGTAGTAGAAGTAGTAATGATAATAATTATAATTTGGGCCCTTGACAAAAAAAGGAAAGAAAAACAAAGGCCTCCGTTTGACCAAAATCGGGTAGGCTTCGAACAGGCCCAAGAGAGAACAAGTATTTAAAGGGAACAAATGGGCCTCCAATTGGGCTCGAACAAAATTGGGTGTCTACAAACTGCCCCTCTTTGTTCATAGCTTGTGTAGCAAGGAACGTGAAAAGACGTAGACACCTAACCACTATCAAATCCCACTCAACATCGCAGTACAAGGAATAACAGATTCTGCAATTACCAAATCGAAATAGATCAAAACATATTACGTTATCCAAAACTAGAAAAGTAGATACCAAACCATCAAAACATGAAGAGTGAAACAAGATAAATTTAGACCTCACAACCAAATCTTTGAAATGAGAATGTAGAAGAAATGTAAATAGACCTCACACCTGTGCTTTCATATACAATGAAAAAATAAATGGACCTCCACGCCTGAGCCTCTAAATGCAATGAAAAGTAAATGGTCCTCCACCCCTGGGCCTCTAAATGCAATGAAAAGTAAATGGACCTCCACACCTGGGCCTCTAAATGCAATGAAAAGTAAATGGACCTCCACACCTAGGCCTCTAAATGCAATGAATGCTTTCCTTTTTTCCTTTCTTGAATTTTTCATAAAAGGTCATCATGTTTTTAGGTTGAAAAAGATCAAATCCCTATCCACACACAACAGATCATGAAAATCAAATTCCATGGGATATCACCTTAACAAATTTCAAAATGATTTTATGACCCGTAAATTAAATTCTCAAATGATAATTCACTTAACAAACTTGGTACTGCGGATTTCATAAATCTATCATTGTAACATATTTCTTGCATCGAGAGTCAACTCGTTAATTCTCATGAAGCCGAATTTCCTTTTCCTGACTTTGGACTTTTCTGACTGTGAACTCTGTACCATGCTCTTTTGCAAAATTGCGT
This sequence comes from Gossypium sturtianum, assembly GCA_025698515.1. NCBI lineage: Eukaryota > Viridiplantae > Streptophyta > Magnoliopsida > Malvales > Malvaceae > Gossypium > Gossypium sturtianum. The sequence continues at coordinate 114,173,827 of CM046955.1, forward strand.
CTTAAAGTAGATATTCTTCAATATAGTTCCTTTCTCTTACTCTCTCTCTAAGTTTTCTTCGTTTTTGGTTTCTTTTTCTGTTTTGTTGTTTTTTCTTAATTTAAGCAAAATATTCTTTCTATAGACTTTTACATTCTCCAAGTAGATTAATTCCCTAATTTAAACCGGCCATGAGCAATCAGAGATGGACTTGTCCCAAGATTATAGTGTCAGCTCGAGTTTAGGTTCTAAAGAAAGGGCTAAAATAGGCTAAAATAGATGACTTCAGGGCTCATTCCAAAGGATCAATTTCTTCTAAAAGTCTTCATTATCCTCTAGGGCATGTCATATCTTTGTTTTTAGAAATCTCTCTAAACTGCTCATTTCTGAGTTTTCACCCTAGAGTTCATCTCCCTCTTTTATGCTCTTGAACAAACATATTCGATCAAAATGGTCTTTTAAGGGTTGTAATGTGGTCTAAGGGTTAAGGGTCAATCATAGAAAGGTTTTTCAGGCTAGAAAATATATATATATATTATATGGAAGAGAATAAAAACCATGAGGATTTATTTTGAATTTTTTATTGCTCCTTCCATCTCCCAATCACTTTTCTTCGTTCTTACTCTTTCCTATTTCCTTTCTTTTTTTTTTTATTTCTTATTCGCTTCCCTATTTCTTCTTCTTTTTTTTTTGGAATGAAATCAAGAATTTAGAATTTTGTTTTCATTCTTCATGATCTTTCTTGTCAATCCATGATCTTTGATGGATGACTTTAATTAGGGTTCAGAAATAAAATATATCAGGCTCAAAATGGGGTAGCAAGGGATATAATTTTCTCAAAGTGACGAGGAGAACAAAATGATGCCATTTATCATTTCAAAATAGGTTAATCTCATCACAAAGGTCATTCTTGGGAATGCGCCCATATTTTCAATTTGAATTGCGCATAATCTCATGTTTGCCTCACAATGTTGTAAAATAATCGATCCATACTCAAAACCTTACAATTTGTCTTCCAACATGAAGGGTGATCCCACGGTAAGGGTCAAATTTGAACAAACAAGATGGCCCAAAGTGGTTAACAGAGGATGAAAATTTCTTCAAGTGAAGGATATTTCAAAAATTCCACTCGTCACTTTGAACATAGCCAACTTATTAAGTAATTAGCCTTAAGGAGAATGCAAGATTCCAAAGTAAAACGTAACCTCAAACATGATGCACAAAGCAAAGAAAAACAGAAAAAGCCAACATTACTTAATGTGAATAACTCTTTAAGAACAATCAAGATTATTTTTTAAGTAAAGTATTTTTTCACTGCATCAGAATTTACAGGGTTCGACATCTTGTCTCTATCCATTTCAGTGAGAAACAATGCTCCACCAGAGAAAGCTTTCTTCACCACATACTGTCCCTCCCATTTTGGCGTCCATTTTCCCCGATAATCATGAACATATGGCAGAATCTTCTTCAGTACCAGGTCCCCTTCTCTGAACTACCTTGTCGTACCTTTTTGTTATAGGCCTTCATCATTCTTTGCTGATACAACTGGCCATGACATAAAGCTGCTAAAATCTTTTACTTAATTAGATTCAACTACTCATATCTTTCTTGCACCCATTCAGCCTCCTCTAGTCGCACCTCCTTCAACACTCATAGATATGGGATTTGCACCTTGATAGGTAGAACAACTTCCATGCCATACATTAATGAAAACAAAATAGCTCCAGTCGAAGTCCTCACTAATGTGCGGTATGCGTGGAGAGCAAAAGGGATTTTCTCATGCCAATCCCTATACCTTTCTGTTGTTTTGGAAATGATCTTTTTGATATTCTTATTTGCAGCCTCGACTGCCCCATTCATTTTTGGACGATATAGCGCAGAATTGTGATGCTTGATCTTAAATTGTGTGCAAACCTCTTCTATCAAGGCATTGTTCAAGTTCTTGGCATTGTCTGAGACGATTCTTTCTGGTAAATTGTACCGACAAATGACCTCTTTTTTTAGAAATTTGCATATCACTGACCAAGTTACATTGGCATATGAAGCGGCTTCGACCCACTTGGTGAAATAATCAATCACTACAAAAGGTGAAGCGATGCCCGTTTGATGCTTTCGATGTGATGGGGTGTAACACCGCTCACTCGTATTCAACGCTTGAATAGGGTTACGGAGCGTTACCAAACTTACAACACACATAAATAAACTTTTCTCATACATTTAATCAATACATACAATTATCAATCAATTTATCCCTAATACGAGCCTATGAGGCCTTGCACATGCATTGGGAGTGGTTCGAGACTAAACCGATAACTCGGGAAATTTTTCAACACTTAAATTTTTTTTCTTTAAAATAGGGGACACACGCCCGTGTGACCAGGCACCAGACATGCCCGTGTCACAGGCCGTGTGGACATTTGAAATGGGAGCACATGGCCGTGTCCCAGCCCATGTCCTACCCTGTGTCCAAACAAGTGAGGTTACTGACTTGGGTCACATGGCCAACCACACGCCCGTGTGTCTAGCCCGTGTGCCCTTCGAAGTGGCCACACACGCCCGTGTGCCAGGCCGTCTGCTAGGCCGTGTCAAACCTGTAGGCCATACTGACTTATGCAACACGGCCAAGTCACACGCCCGTGTGCTAGGCCATGTGCCAATTAGAGGGTATACTGGCTTGTGCCACACGGCCGATCACACGCCCATGTGTGAGACCGTGTGGAGTATACTGACTTCATTTCAATTTCAACACAAGGGGACACACAGCCATGTAATTTGACCGTGTGTCACACACGACTGAGACACACACCCGTGTCTCTGCCCGTGTGGACAAAAATAGGCTATTTGCAAAGCCATTTTGCCACCCTATTTTCACATACCTGCACAAGCATAATTTGCAACATTTTATAACTCAATAGGAAGCTAATCCATAGCATTTCATACACATATTTGAATACTTATACGCAACCAAAGCATTCTACCAAGTTAAGCCAAATCGAATGGCTTTATCTTATACCACAACATGAACCAAAATCACTAGCTCAAGTAACCATAACTATCATCTTTATAACCAGCCTATACATGCCATATTTACATATATCTATGAGTTCAAAGGTACCAATCGGCAACTGGATAGTTTGATGCGTATCTCTGACTTTATCTGAATCGAGCGAGCTATCGAACAACTATAAAACACGGAAAAGAAACAGAGGAAGCTTTATAGCTTAGTAAGCCCGTATAATTCAGAATTAAACTTACCATTTATACATAATCAAGACAATAAATAAGGTATACTCAACTCAATTACCAAATGCCTAAACACAATCATTCATTAACAAGTTAGTCACATAAGTACATGTAATCATCCATTATCTCAATTTAATACTCAATACATTGTATCATATCCAATTCATATAAATAGTAATTCATCCGTATAAACACATAGCTTTTTCACATAACCAATAACAGAATTTATACCCGTTGAACCTATTAGATTATCGAGGGATACTCGATTGATATACATTACGTGTATAAATCAGGAATCCGTTAATTCATTATCATTTCCGCTCTTTCGAGCTATGATCAGTAAGCTCCTCTTGAGCTGATGGAAAGTAAGTTCTATTGAGTTGAAGCGGTAAGCTCTGACGAGCTAAAAATAGTAACCTCTTACGAGCTGATATATTGGTAAGCTCATACGAGCTGTGGTGAGTCCACAACATATGCCGGATCTCGACCAAAACAATAACCATAGTGACATGTCACTCGTATCTTACGACTTTCTACGATTCAAACGGGACTCAGTATTCAATAATTCTCATCAATTAGGCATTCGAACTCAGTAATACCATTTACTCAAATATACTTTCATTTCAAATAATTTACAAGTATTTAAAAATTTGATTCTAATTATACGAACTTACCTCGAGTTGCTCGGATGGAAATTATCGACTATTCGTCCACTTTTCCTTTTCCCCGATCTAATCCCAATCTCAGCTTATCTTGATCTATATATGATCAAATTTAGCACATTCAGCATTCGGTCTATTCAATTTAGCCTATAATTTACAATTTGGCAAATTTACACATTTGCCCCTAGTGTTTCAATTTTTCACAAATTAGTCCTTATCACATAAAATTGTAAATTCAAGCAATTTAGTCCAAACCCATGCTTAGCCAAATTTAAAACATATTACTAGCAGCCCATATTTTCAATTTATTCACACTTTTAACCACCACATTTCACATTTTCTCAATTTAATCCCTATTTTACATTTTCACTAAAAATCACTTAACAAAACTTGTATAATTCATGACAAATATTCATAATCTATCATCAAAAATCAAAATACTCAAGCATTCAACAATGGCAACATGATAAATCTTTAATAGTTTTGAAATCTAGGGTACGGGCTAGCTAGAATACTAAGCAACGATCTCAAAAACATAGAAATCATTAAAAAGGGGTTAAAAATGCATACCTAATTGAAGAATAACGGCTTGCCGAAATTTAAGCCCTAAAATGGCTTTTCTTGTTGCTAATTTCGGCTAAAGGATGAAGATGACACCAAATTATAATTTTTGTTTTATTAATTAACTTAAATTAACCAATTTACTAAATAAACCTTTAATAACTTTAATATTCACATCAATACCAAACCACTAACTTCCACTAACTCCATTTTGGGCTAATTAATACTTAAGGACCTTTATTTTAAGGTTCTATAGCTATTTAATACCTTTAGCTAATAGAACTGTACTTTTGCATTTTACGCGATTTAGTCTTTTTTCTCAAATTAAGCAATTAAACGATAGAATTTCTTAACGATTTTTTCACACAATCACATTATCATGCTGTAGATAATAAAATAATAATAAAATAATCATTTCAACTTCAGATTTTTTGTTCGGAAACCACTGTTTCGATTTGACCAAAAACGGGCTGTTACAACTCTCCCCCTTAGGGATTTTCGTCCCCGAAAATCTTACCAGTGAATAGGTTAGGTTACTGTTTTCGTATAGCTTCCTCGGGTTCCCACATAGCTTCCTCGATCCCATGTCTATGCCAAAGAACCTTCACTAGGGCTATGCGTTTATTTCTCAATTATTTGACTTCACGAGCTAAATTCCTGATCGGTTCTTCGCTATACATCAAATCATTCTGTATCTCAACATCTACTGGAGAAATCACATGTGACGGATCGGATCTGTATCGATGTAGCATAGAAATGTAACACCCCTTACCTGTATTCAACGCCGGAATCGGGCACAAGGCATTACCGAATTAAAGACATCAAGATCGCCACTTAGGCACAACATGACCTCTCTCTTTGGCCATCACAACAACCTCAATCCCGACCTACGAGGCCTCTCTCAGACACACGAGGGCTCTCGAGACCATATCGAAAACTCTTACGATCTTAAAATTTTTCCATCTATACAGGGCTCACACGCCCGTGTAAGATTTGGCACGCCCATGGATGTCACACACACCCATGGTCACTACCCGTGCATGAAAACTCAAGCATTCTACCAATGCCCCATGGTTAGGGCACACGCCTGTGCTCTCCACCCGTGGTGCACACTGACTACCTTAACACAGCCTAGAGTCTAGACACACGCCCGTGTAGCTAGCCCGTGGCCAACACTGATTAACACACACGTTCTATGCACACGCTCGTGTGACTAGTCCGTGGTCTATTCTGATTTAAAATACTAACATGCAGGGGACACACGGCCAAGTCAGACGCCCATGGGCTGACCGTGTGTCACACATGGCCTAGACACACGCCCGTGTGTCTACCCACATGGACAAGAACAAAGCTATTTGCCAAGTTCTTTTCACCCTTCTAGCATACACAATCATGCACTCATTCAACACATCCATAATCAACTCAAAGTCTTACAATCTCACATAGATAACTTCATCTTTTCATATAATAAAGTGCCAACAACTATGGCACTATACAAAATAGATTATCCATCTAAAGGCCAACACATCATAGCCATAAACAACAAAATTCACTAACTTGTCTAGCCCCTATACATGCCATATACAAAACATTGTGTCTAATGTACCAGAGTGTGCTGATAGTTTGGGCGATCTTCCAATTGATCCTCATATCTTGATTCAACACTTTTTCTCTATAAGACAAGGGAAAAGAAAGAGAGTAAGCTTTGAGCTTAGTAAGTTTACACATAAACAAGTAAGCAACATAGTATAAGCTAAACAACAATTAGCATTATACTAACATATAATGTACAACTATGCTTACTCTTTCTATCCCTTACCACATTTCCGACACATCATGAATCACTTACTCATAACCATTGACATGCACCCCTGCATTCAATATCACATTTACACAATATACAACACATCATTATTTCTCAATAATACATCCACACAGCTATGCTACTCACTATCACATCCACACAGCAAATCTCTCGGTGGTTCCGCACTAAGCCCACCACAATCAATTAATAAGGTAGTATCGCACTTAGCCTACCAATAAGGTATTCATAGTGGTTTTGCACATAGCCCACCAGATAATATACCTAACGATAGCATCGCACATAGCCAGCTCATCGTCAATATGCATTAGGATGGTATCGCACTTAGCCCACCATTTAGCATTATTACAGCACATTCACAAATCTACTTACTTAATCATTCATTTCACTTGAACCACATAGGTTCTCAATCATTCTCAACCATGCTATACACTAGCTAGCATTAACAAATTGTAAGTATGAATGCATTGTTTGTGCATAGACTTACCTCGATACTCAAAAGTATAGAAACGTGCAATTTAGTCCACCACTTTGCTCTTGCCACGGTTTCGATCTGGGCTTTGTCTTTCTTGATCTATAATGAATAAATCAGCTTATTCAATACACACATTGACCAAATTGACCCACATCTCATACCTTGGAAAAATTACTCTTTTGCCCTAAATCTTTCTCATAATTACACTGTTGCCCCCAAGGCTCGTAAAGTGATTTTTATTCAACTTTCTAGCCTTTCATGCCTAGCCGAATCACTTACTCAACTAAAGCAATCATCAATTCTCATCACAACACACATGTATGACCAAACTCAAGATTTTTACACACTAGTACCTACATGCATTTTCTATGGAAACTCATTTAGCAAAAGATGTTTCTACTACATCAAGCTTTCATAATCTTCCATAAAACATCAAAATACATACATGTCATACATGACCACATTTTTGAACATCCATCATAGCTCATCAAATAGCTAAAAATAGCTTACTCATGCAACAAGCACTTCAAAAATACAAAGAATATCAAAAACGAGGCTAAATACTAGCAAGCCTGAAATTTTTGAAGAACCCTAACAATGGCTCTCTCAAATTTTCGGCAGCCTTGGAGAAGAAGATGAATGAATTTTGTCATCTTTTCTCCTATTTAATCACTTAATTGTTAAATAACCAAAATACCCTTTTTGATAAACTTTCTATTTTAACTCATCCATGCCCAAATTTGTCCAAAAATTAGAAATTGGGAAAATTGCTATTTAAGGACCTCTAACTAATATTCTAAAGCTATTTCACACAAATAGCTTCTAGAATCTCACATTTTGCAACTTTTGCAATTTAGTCCTTTTGGACAATTCAACTGCAATTTCACAAAATTGCTTCATGAAACTTTCACACTAACATGCATACATAGCATAAAGCTCAAAAACTCATTCATATACCTCGGATTTGTGGTCTCGCACCACTATTCTGACTAGGCCCTAAATCAGGATGTTACAACTCTCCCCCTTTAGAGATTTTCGCCCCCGAAAATCTTACCAGTAAAGAGGTTTGGATGTTGCTCTCTCATAGCTTCTTCCGTTTCCCACATAGCCTCTTCCACACCGTGTTTCTGCCATAACACTTTCACTAGTGCTATGCTCTTATTTCTCAACTGTTTCACTTCTTGAGCCAAGATCTTAATCGGCTCTTCATAATAAGACATATCCGGTCTTATCTCAGTTTCCGTCGAAGGAATCACATGTGAAGGATCGGAGCGATACCGTCATAACATCGACACATGGAACACATTATGAATCTTTTCCACATCTACTAGCAAAGCCAACCGGTATGCTACTGGCCCAACTCTATCTATAATCTCATACGGCCCTATGAATCTTGGACTCAATTTTCCTTTTCGTCCAAATCTCATAATCTTCATCCATGGGGACACTTTCAAAAACACTTTGTCGCCCACTTCAAACTCAATTTCTTTTCTTTTCAGATCCGCGTACGACTTCTGTTGGTCCGAAGCAACTTTCAGACTATTACAGATTATTTTCACTTTCTCCTCGATCTCTTTTACTAGATCGACCCCATGGATCCGCTTCTCACTAAGCTCGGTCCAATACAAAGGAGTCTGACACTTACGACCATACAGGGCCTCATACGGATCCATCCGTATACTTGACTGATAACTGTTATTGTAAGCAAATTCGACTAAAGGTAGATATCTCTCCCAACTACCCTCGAATTCTAACACACAAGATCGAAGCATATCTTCGAGAACTCGAATCGATCTTCAGATCGACCATTGGTTTGCGGATGGAACGCGAAGATGAAATTCAAATTTTTCCCAAAGCCTCTTGCAACCTCTTCCAAAACAAGTGAACCTCGGATCCCTATCCGATATTATAGACACAGGTACACTATGTAACCTCACTATCTCTGCAACATACAACTCAACTAACTTATCCAGTGAATAATCAACACGTCTTTGGAATAAAGTGAGCCGACTTCGTTAGTCTATCCACAACAACCCCACAACATCTCTCTCTTTTTGAGTCATCGGCAACCCAGTCAAAAATCCATGGTAACTGATCCCACTTCTATTCGGGTACCATCACCGATCAAGCAATCCAGAAGGCACTTGATGCTCGGCTTTCACTTGTTGACAAATCGGACACTTTGTCACGAACTGCGAAATATCTCTTTTCATACCCGGCCACCAATAAGACTTCTTCAAGTCATTATACATTTCATCATTGCCGGATGTCTTGACAAACATCCCATGTGGGCCTCATGCAAAACCTTTTGGATTAACTCCTCATCTCTAGGTACACAAATTGCTGTCACGGTACAACAAACAACCATTCGAGCCCACTCGAAAATTGGAATCACTTTTCGACTCACGGTTATCTCTTTTAGTGACATCTCACTCTGTCATTTCTCCGAGCTTCACATATCATTGAACAAATAGTGGCTTAGCTCTCAACTCGCTGAATATCACCATCATCGGACAATGCCAAACTCGTCCTCATAACTCTTAGAGCATACAAGGATTTCCTACTCAGGGCATCCGCAACCACATTCGCTTTTCCTGGGTGGTAATCAATGACTAACTCATAGTCTTTCAACAACTCAAGCCACCGTCTCTGTCGCAAATTCAGATCCTTCTGATCCATTAAATATCTCAAACTCTTGTGATCCGTAAAGATTCGGCACTTCTCACCATATAAGTAATGTCGCCAAATCTTTAACGCGAAAATAATCGCAGCCAACTCCAAATCATGAGTCAGATAATTCTTCTCGTGCGGTTTCAACTATCTCGAGGCGTAAGCGACTACCTTACCCTCTTGCATCAACACGCAACCGAGACCATTAAACGACGCGTCACTGTAAACCACGAACTCTTTCCCCGATTTTGGTTGAACCAAAATCGATGCCTCAGTCAATAATGTCTTCAGTCTCTCGAAACTCTGTTGACATGTCTCAGTCCATTCAAACTTGACATCTTTGTGCAATAGTTTCGTCATCGGGGTAGCAATCACAGAGAACCCTTTTACGAAATGTCTGTAATATCCAGCTAATCCCAAGAAACTTCTAATTTTCGACACGTTCCTTGGCGGTTTCCAATCCACAAAAGCTGATATCTTACTCGGGTCAAATCTAACACCATCACCCGACACAATGTGTCCTAGGAATCCGACCTCACGGGGCCAAAACTCACTCTTGCTAAACTTAGCGTACAACTGATTATCTTTTAAAGTTTGCAAGACAATTCTTAAATGTTCTTCATGATCGTTCTCATCCCGAGAATAGATCAATAAGTCGTTAATGAAGACAACTACAAACTTGTCCACATATGGTGCGAAAACACGGTTCATCGGATCCATAAAATTGCGGTGCATTCGTCAAACCAAAGCGGCATAACCGAGAAACTCATAATGGCCATACCTTGTTTGAAATGCGTTTTCAACACATCCCGCTCTTTCACTCTCAATCGATAATAACCGGACCTCAGGTCTATCTTGGAGAAACACTGTAGCTCCTTCGGTTGATCAAAAGATCATCAATCCTTGGTAAAGGATACTTATTCTTAACCGTCACTTTGTTAAGCTGTCTATAGTCTATACACAACCTCATAGACCCATCTTTCTTCTTCACAAACAATACCGGAGCACCCCACAGTGAGTAGCTCGGTCTTGCAAAACCCTTATCTGTCAACTCTTGCAACTTAACCTTCAGTTCTTTCAACTCTAAAGGTGCTATCCTATACGGAGCAATCGAAATAGGTGCCGTTCTGGAACTAACTCAATCCCAAACTCAACCTCTCTCACTTTGGAGGTAAGGGTAACTCTTCCGGGAATACATCAGGATACTCACAAACCACGCGCATTTGTTTCAAACTCTACTCCAACCTCTCGAGTATTCAACACAAAAGCAAGATAAGACTCACACCCTTTTCTCAAGCATTTATCAGCCACTAAGGAAGAAATCATCACTGGTAGACTATCCGATCCACCTGATTCAACCCGAACCACATCTCCACTCTCACATTTCAAATCAATAAACTTATTACCACAGTTCACTAAGACACTATGGGTAGTCAACCGATCCATGCCTAGGATTAAATCAAACTCATCAAATGGAAACAACATTAGATTTCCTAGAAAGCAATGACTCTCAATCATCAAAGGACAATTCTTACACACTTTGTCCACTAATACATGCTTACCTAACGGGTTTGACACCTTAACCACAAAGTCTGTAAACTCAATAGTCATACTCAAACTAGATGCCAATCTCATTCAAATATAAGAATGAGTAGACCCTGGATCTATTAAAGCAATAACAAAGGGTGTTAAAGAGAGAAAAAGTACCCGTTATCACATCAGGGGAGGATGCCTCTTCGCGAGCGCGAATGGCATACGTCCTCGCAGGTGCTCGACCGTCCGGTCTCACAACAGAGTCTCTAAATGCACCTCTACCACTATTCTCGCCTCTCGGGTTCCTTGGTGGTCTACCCCTTGCAGACACATCATTGGATCTCATCTCTTGCTTCTCTTCCTTATCATTCCTCTCGGGGCAATTTCGGATAAAATGGTCGGGGGAACCACACTTATAACAGTTTCGACTGTTACCCCAACACTTTCCGGTGTGATATCTACCACAACTTGGACACTCCGATTTACTCTTCGAATTGCCCACACTTTCCATCGAGGTAGCTTGGAATCTCAAACCCGAATGAGTATTGCCCAAGTCTCGATTCGAATAACCCACTGGTGCTGACGTCCTAGGACTCACTTCCTTAGACCTTTTCGATTGGGCTTGATGCGACTTGCCCATCGGCCTCTTTCTAGCATCTCGGGCTTCACTCACAGCCCTTTTTTTTTCTGTACTCAACTCTTCGGCCTTACTTGCCCTTTCAACCAACACTACAAATTCTTTCAACTCCAAAATACCCACTAGGAGTTTGATGTCCTCATTCGATCCGTCTTGAACCTCTTACACAATATGTCTCTCTGTCGGCACACATTCTTGAGCGTATTTGCTAAGCCTAACAAACTCACGCTCATATTCGCTCTTTGAAATTCTTCCTTGCTTCAACTCAAGGAATTCCTTCCTTTTCCGATCAGTAAACCTCTGGCTTATATACTTCTTCCGGAACTCTTCCAAGAAAGAAGTCCCACGCCACCGCTCTCTCGGGACCACGGCCGCCACGTCTTCCACCAATTGTATGCCGGAGTCCTCAGCAAGGATATGACACACTTCAAGCTCTCTTCAGGTGTACAAGAGAGTTCATCGAATACTCTCATCGAGTTCTCTAACCAGAACTCTGCCCTCTCAGGGTCATCATCAACCTTAGCTCTAAACTCCTCAGCCCCGTGTTTTCTAATCTTATCTACTTGGGGTTTCGATATCCTCACTACATCAATACCTTGAGGAGCCACAGGAATTGGCTGAGGTATAGGAGGAGGAGGTGGAAGAGGTTGAGCATTAGGGTTCGCTCGAACATAATCCGAGTACCAATTGCTCATCATCTGGAGAAAGGCTTCCCGAGCCCCTTCCCCTTGACCCCTAGCCTCGGGTCCACTTAGAACAGGCACGGTTCCTTGTGCAGGAGCCGGCACATTACTAGCTGCTTCATTAGCAGTCAATGGATCGGAATCCATATTCTATATAGTACAAGATTTAAAATCATCAGAAGCCACCACACTATCATTGTACACTTATGGCATGTATAGCTAGACTCTTACACCCGCTACGGTAGTCCTAGAACCGACTAAACCATAGCTCTGATACCACTAAATGTAACACCCCTTACCCGTATTCAACGCCAGAACCAGGCACGAGGCATTACCGAATTAAAGACCTCAAGATCGCCACTTAGGCACAACATGACCACTCTCTTTGGCCATCACAACAACCTCAATCCCGACCTACGAGGCCTCTCTTAGACACACGAGGGCTCTCGAGACCATATCAAAAAATCTTACGATCTTAAAATTTTTCCATCTATACAGGGCTCACACGCCCGTGTAATATTTGGCACGCCCGTGGATGTCACACACGCCCATGGTCACTACCCGTGCAGGAAAACTCAAGCATTCTGCCAATGCCCCACGGTTAGGGTACACGCCCGTGCTCTCCACTCGTGGTGCACACTGACTACCTTAACACGGGCTAGAGTCTAGACACACACCCGTGTAGCTAGCCCGTGGCCAACACTGATTAACACACACGTTCTAGGCACACGCCCGTGTGACTAGTCCGTGGTCTATTCTGATTTAAAATACTAACATGCAGGGGACACACGGCCAAGTCACACGCCCATGGGCTGACCGTGTGTCACACATGGCCTAGACACACGCCTGTGTGTCTACCCACATGGACAAGAACAAAGCTATTTGCCAAGTTCTTTTCACCCTTCTAGCATACACAATCATGCACTCATTCAACACATCCATAATCAACTCAAAGTCTTACAATCTCACATAGATAACTTCATCTTTTCATATAATAAAGTGCCAACAACTATGGCACTATACAAAATAGATTATCCATCTAAAGGCCAACACATCATAGCCATAAACAACAAAATTCATTAACTTGTCAAGCCCCTATACATGCCATATACAAAACATTGTGTCTAATGTACCAGAGTGTGCTGATAGTTTGGGCGATCTTCCAATTGATCCTCGTATCTCGATTCAACACTTTTGCTCTATAAGACAAGGAAAAAGAAAGAGAGTAAGCTTTGAGCTTAGTAAGTTTACACATAAACAATTAAGCAACATAGTATAAGCTAAACAACAATTAGCATTATACTAACATATAATGTACCACTATGCTTACTCTTTCTATCCCTTACCACATTTCCGACACATCATGAGTCACTTACTCATAACCATTGACATGCACCCCTGTATTCAATATCACATTTACACAATATAAAACACATCATTATTTCTCAATAATACATCCACACAGCTATGCTACTCACTATCACATCCACACAGCAAATCTCTCGGTGGTTTCGCACTAAGCCCACCACAATCAATTAATAAGGTAGTATCGCACTTAGCCTACCAACAAGGTATTCATTGTGGTTTCGCACATAGCCCACTAGATAATATACCTAATGATAGCATCGCACATAGCTAGCTCATCGTCAATATGCATTAGGATGGTATCACACTTAGCCCACCATTTAGCATTATTACAACACATTCACAAATCTACTTACTTAATCATTCATTTCACTTGAACCACATAGGTTCTCAATCATTCTCAACCATGCTATACACTAGCTAGCTTTAACAAATTGTAAGTATGAATGCATTGTTTGTGCATAGACTTACCTCGATACTCAAAAGTATAGAAACGTGTAATTTAGTCCACCACTTTGCTCTTGCCTCGATTTCGATCCGGGCATTGTCTTTCTTGATCTATAATGAATAAATCAACTTATTCAATACACATATTGACCAAATTGACCTACATCTCATACCTTGGCAAAATTACTCTTTTGCCCTAAATCTTTCTCATAATTACACTATTGCCCCCAAGGCTCGTAAAGTGATTTTTATTCAACTTTATAGCCTTTCATGCGTAGCCGAATCACTTACTAAACTAAAGCAATCATCAATTATCATCACAACACACATGTATGACCAAACTCAAGATTTTTACAAACTAGTCCCTACATGCATTTTCTATGGAAACTCATTTAGCAAAAGATGTTTCTACTACATCAAGCTTTCATAATCTTCCATAAAACATCAAAATACATTCATGTCATACATGGCTACATTTTTAAACATCCATCATAGCTCATCAAATAGCTAAAAATAGCTTACTCATGCAACAAGGACTTCAAAAATACAAAGAATATCAAAAACGAGGCTAGATGCACTTACTAGCAAGCTTGAAATTTTTGAAGAACCCTAACAATGGCTCTCTCAAATTTTCAGCAGCCTTGGAGAAGAAGATGAATGAATTTTGTCATGTTTTCTCCTATTTAATCACTTAATTGTTAAATGACCAAAATGCCCTTTTTGATAAACTTTCTATTTTAACTCATCCATGCCCAAATTTGTCCAAAAATTAGAAATTGGGAAAATTGCTATTTAAGGACCTCTAATTAATATTATAAAGCTATTTCACATAAATAGCTTCTAGAATCTCACATTTTGAAACTTTTGCAATTTAGTCCTTTTGGATAATTCAACCGCAATTTCACAAAATTGCTTCATGAAACTTTCACACTAACATGCATACATAGCATAAAGCTAAAAAAATCATTCATATACCTCAAATTTGTGGTCTCGCACCACTATTCCGACTAGGCCCTAAATCGGGATGTTACAAGAAATGTGAAAGACATTATGAATCTTTTCAAGTTCTGATGGTAAAGCTAGTCGATACGCTACAGGCTCTATTCTTTTGACGATCTCATACGATCCGATAAATTGCGGGCTCAGCTTTCCTTTATGGCTGAATTGAAGAACCTATTTCCATGGTGACACCTTTAGAAACACTTGGTCCCCGACTTGAAACTCAATTTCTTTACGTTTCAAACTCGCGTATGATTTCTGTCGATCTGAAGCTGCTTTTAAATTGTCACGAATTGTTTTAACTTTTTCTTCAGTTTCTTTGATCAATTTAACCCCGTGAATCTTTTTCTCACTTAGTTCAGTCCAGTATAACGGAGTTTGACATTTGCAACCATATAAAGCTTTGTTTGGTGCCATCTTTATACTCGTCTGAAAACTGTTGTTATACGCGACCTCAATCAACGGTAAGTATTTTTTCCAACTGCCCTCAAACTCTAAAATACAACATCTCAACATGTCTTTGAGAATCTGAATAACTCTCTCGGTCTAGCCGTCAGTCTAAGGATGAAAAGAAGTACTTAAATTCAATTTTTTTCCTAGAGCTTCTTGCAGTTTCTTCCAGAATCACGACGTAAATCTTGGATCTCTATCAGTAATAATAGATAGTGGCACCCCGTGCAATCGGATAGTCTCAAAAATGTATAATTCAGCTAGTCTATCAAATGGGTAATCTGTACGTACCGGTATGAAATGTGAAGATTTCGTTAGTCGATCAACGACAACCCAGATAGTATCTTTCTTTTTCGGAGTTAGGGGCAATCCCAACACAAAATCCATTGTAACTCTATCCTATTTCCACTTGAGAATCATCACAGACTTTAGTAAGCCCGATGGTACTTGATGTTCAACTTTGACTTGCTGACAAATTAAACATTTAGAAACAAAATCTGAGATAGCTCGTTTCATGCCTTGCCACCAATAAAACTGTTTCAAATCGTTGTACATTTTGGTACTCCCTGAATGAACAGATAAGCAGCTATTGTGCGCTTCGTGCAAAATCTTCTGAATGAGTTCTAAATTTCTCGGTATGCGAATTCTATTCTAGAACCTTAAACAATCACCGACTCCAATCTGAAACTCTAAATTAGGGATAGTCTCACATTGAATTCGTTTAACTTGCAATTCACAGTCATCTTTCTAAGCTTCACAGATTTGTTGAAGAAATACCAGTTTAGATTTTAATTCGGTTAAAATAGACCCATCATCACAAATCATCAACTGGGTATTCGTTGCTCGTAATGTAAACAAAGATTTTCGGCTCAGGGCATCAACAACAACATTAGCTTTTCCCGGGTGATAATCAATCACAAATTCATAATCTTTCAATAACTCAAGCCATATTCGTTGTCGCAGATTCAAATCTTTCTGTGATATCAGATATTTTAAGCTTTTGTGATTCGTATAAATGTGGCATTTTTCACCGTATAAGTAGTGTCACCAAATTTTTAATGCGAAAACAATTGTAGCCAACTCTAAGTCGTGTGTCGGATAGTTCTTTTCATGCAGTTTCAATTGTTGGGAAGCATAAGCTATAACTTTTCCTTCTTGCATCAGAACACATCCCAGACCATTTTATGATGTGTCACTATAAATCACAAACTCTTTCCCCGATTCAGGTTGAACCAGAATTGGTGCTTCAGTTAACAGTACTTTCAACTGTTCGAAACTCTACTGACATTTTTCTAACCATTAGAATTTCACATCTTTCTGAAGCAGTCGTGTCATCGGTGTCGCAATCATTGAAAATCCTTTCACAAATCTTCGGTAATAGCCTGTTAAGCCCAGAAAACTACGGACTTCAGACATATTTCTCGGAGGTTTCCAGTCAACAATAGTAGAAATCTTACTCGGGTCAACTCTAATACCTTCAGCTAAAACAATATGCCCTAGAAATCCAACCTCTCGGAGCCAAAACTCACATTTGCTGAACTTTTCAAATAATTGATTATCACGTAGAGTTTGTAACACAATTCTTAAGTGTTCGGTATGTTCAGATTCATCTTGCGAATAGATCAGAATGTCGTCAATGAATACAACAACGAATCTATCTAAATACGGTCTGAATATCCAGTTCATCAAGTCCATAAAAACTGCAGGAGCATTAGTTAGTCCAAAAGGCATAACAAGGAATTCATAATATCCGTACCTCATTCTGAACGCGATTTTTGGCACATCCGACTCTTTAACTCACAACTGATAATAACCCGATCTTAAATCAATCTTTGAAAATACTGTAGCCCCTTTCAACTAATCAAATAAATCATCAATCCATGGAAGAGGGTATTTGCTCTTTATAGTCACTTTATTCAGCTGTATGTAATAGATATACATTCTCATCGTGCCGTCTCTCTTCTTTACAAACAATACCGGTGCACCCTAGGGCGAATAACTCGGTCGTGCAAAACCGTTGTCTGTCAATTCTTGCAACTGAGCTTTCAACTCTTTTAATTCTGTTGGAGCCATTCAGTACGGAACTACCGATATCAGTGTTGTTCCCGGTACTAATTCAATACCAAATTCAACCTCTCTGATCAGTGGCAAACCTGATAATTCTTTTGGAAATACTTTGGAAAACTCACAAACAACAGGTACAGATTCAATCTTTGATTCAGACACCTTTGTATCCAGTACGTATGCAAGGTATGAATCATAGCCCTTTTCATAAATTTCTGAGCTAACATAGATGATATCACAGTAGGTAATTCACTCGAATCATCAGACTCAATCCGAAGAATTTCTCCGTTCTGACATTTCAATTCGATAATCTTTCGTCTACAGTTCACAACTGTATCATGCATAGTTAGCCAGTCTATACCCAGAATCACATCAAACTCATCGAATGGTAAAAGCATCTAGTCAACCAGAAAATAGTAACCCCGAGTCATCAAAGGACAATTCTTACAAATTTTATCAACTAAAACAGACTTGCCTAAGGGGTTCGATACTTTAATTACAAACTTTGTAGAGTCGACATGTAAACTCTTTTTAAACACTAAATTCATATAGATATATGAATGGGTTGATCCAGGATCTATCAACGCAATTATATCAGTATCGAAAAGAGAAAAAGTACCGGTAATAATGTCTGGCGATGATGCCTCCTTCTATGCACAGATAGCATAAGCTCGGGCAGGTGCTCGTGCCTCAGATCTCACGGCAGAATCTCTCGTAGCACCTCGGTTACCACTCGTATTTCTAGTGTTTCGGGGTGGTCTCCCTCTAGTAGTCGTATTACTTACTTTCGTTGGTTGATCTCTTTCAGCTATAAACTTTTCTAGACAGTCCTGGAGATAATGATCAAGAAATCCACATCTAAAACAAGCTCCGCTCATTATTCTACATTCACCGTAATGTCACTTATTGCAGTGCTTACGTTCAGGTCCAACATTTTTATCACTACCCATACAGGTAATAGATGTCGTTTGAGGTTTAGAGCTGAAATGTCTCGCATCTCTATCCTTGATTGAAATCCCCGCAGAAGCAGTAGAATGACGATGATATTCTCTAGATTTCTTTGATACTGACTGATGTGATTTTCCCTCAATTCTCTTTCTAAAGTCTTTAGCCTCTGAATCGGCTTTTCTTTTCTCTTTGCTAAGCTCTTCGGCTTTGCAGGCTCTGTCAACAAGAGCGACAAACTCTTTCAGCTCAAGAATACCAACTAACAGTCAGATTTAATCATTTAATCCATCTTCGAACCTTTTACACATTATAGCCTCGGAAGGAACACATTCACGAGCATATTTGCTGAGTTGTACAAGCTCTCTTTCATATTCTGTTACTGACATACGTCCCTGTTTCAGTTCAAGAAATTCCTTTCGTTTCTGATCAATGAACTATTGGCTGATGTATTTCTTTCTGAATTCAACTTGAAAGAATTCCCAAGTAACTCTTTCTCGTGGAACTACAGATATCAAGGTATTCCACCACTGATACGCAGTGTCTCTCAACAGTGATACAACACATTTTAAACCTTCTTCAGGTGTGCAAGAAAGTTCATCAAATACCTGAATCGTGTTCTCAAGGCAAAACTTGGCTCTCTCAGGGTCATCGCTAATAGTGGCTCTAAATTCCTCAGGCCCATGCTTACGAATTTTATCGACTGACGGCTTGTTCAATCGTATTGGATCAATAACTTGAGGAATTACGAGGATTGGTTGAGGAATTGGTGGGGGTGGAGGTTGTTGAGCAGCCGGGTTTGTACGAATGTATTGAGTGAACCACTCGTTCATCATTTGAAAGAAGGCTTCTTTAGCCTCACCTCTGTGACTACTCGACACGGGTCTAGATTCAGAAGGCGCTGCCCCTTGAGCGGGAGCTGACGCATTACTTTCAACATCATCTGGTACAGCTCGTTCGGGATCTATACTATACAAAAAACATTATTTATAATATCAGGATTCATCACACTATCACAGTTTATATATATGGCATGTATAGCTAGACTCACACACACGCTACGTTAGTCCTAGAATCGACTAAACCGTAGCTCTGATACCAATAAATGTAACACTCTCACTCATATTCAACGCCTGAATAGGGTTACAAAGCATTACCGGACTTACAACACACATAAACAAACTTTTCTCATACATTTAATCAATACATACAATTATCAATCAGTTTGTCCCTAATACGAGCCTACGAGGCCTTGCACATGCATTAGGAGTGGTTCGGGACTAAATCGATAACTCGGGAAAGTTTGCAAAACTTAATAAATTTTTCTCTAAAACAGGGGACACGCGCCCGTTTGACCAGGCCATTGTCTCACACAGCCACCAGACACGCCCGTATCACAGGCCATGTGGACATTCGAAATGGGAGCACATGGCCGTGTCCCAGCCCGTGTCCAAATAAGTGAGGTTACTGACTTGGGTCACATGGCCAACCACACGCCCGTGTGTCTAGCCCGTGTACCTTTCAAAGTGCCGACACACGCCCGTGTGTCAAGCCGTGTGCTAGGCCGTGTCAGACCTGTAGGGTATACTGACTTATGCAACACAGCCAAGTCATAGGCCCATGTGCTAGGCCGTGTGACAATTAGAGGGTATTCTGACTTGTGCCACACGGCCGATCACACGTCTGTGTGTGAGACCTTGTGGAGTATTCTGACTTCATTTCAATTTCAACACCAGAGGACACACGACCATGTAATTTGACCGTGTGTCGCACACGGCTGAGACACACGCCCGTGTCTCTGCCCGTGTGGACAAAAGATAGGCTATTTGCAAAGCCATTTTGCCACCTTATTTTTACATACCTGCACAAGCATAATTTGCAACATTTTATAACTCAATAGGCGGCTAATCCATAACATTTCATTCACATATTTAAATACTTATACGCAACCAAAGCATTGTACCTAGTTAAGCCAAATCAAATGGCTTTATCTTATACCACAACATGTACCAAAATCACTAGCTCAAGTAACCATAACTATCATCTTTATAACTAGCCTATACATGCCATATTTACATATATCTATGAGTTCAAAGGTACCAATCGGCAACTGGATAGTGTGATGCATATCTCCGACTTTATCTGAATTGAGCGAGCTCTCGAACCTCTATAAAACACGGAAAAGAAACAGAGTAAGCTTTATAGCATAGTAAGCCCGTATAATTCAGAATTAAACTTACCATTTATACATAGACAATAAATAAGGTATACTCAACTCAATTACCAAATTCTTAAACACAATCATTCATCAACAAGTTAGTCACATAAGTACATGTAATTATCCATTATCTCAATTTAAATACTCAATACATTGTATCATATCCAATTCATGTAAACAATAATTCATCCGTATAAACACATAGCTTTTTCACATAACCAGTAACAGAATTAATGCCCGTTGAACCTATTAGAATATCGAGGGATACTCGATTGATATATATTATGCATATAAATTAGTAATTCGTTAATTCATTATCATTTTCGCTCTTTCAAGCTATGATCAGTAAGCTCCTCTTGAGCTGATGGACAGTAAGCTCTATTGAGCTGAAACAGTAAGCTCTAACGAGATAAAATCAGTAAGCTCTTACAAGCTGATATATCAGTAAGCTCATACGAGCTGTGTTGAGTTCGCAACATATGCAGGATCTCGACCAAAATGATAACCCTAGTGACATGTCACTCGTATCCTACGACTTTCTACGGTTCAAACGAGACTCGGTATTTAATAATTCTCATCAATTAGGCATTCAAACTCAGTAATACCATTTACTCAAATATACTTTCATTCAAATAATTTACGAGTATTTAAAAATTTGATTCTAATTATACGAACTTACCTCGAGTTGTTCGGATGGAAATTATCGACTATTCGTCCACTTTTCCTTTTCCCCGATCTAATCCTAATGTCGGCTTATCTTGATCTATATATTATCAAATTTAGCACATTCAGCATTCGATCTATTCGATTTAGCCTATAAATAATTTGGTAAATTTACACATTTGCCCTTAATGTTTCAAATTTTCACAATTTAGTCCTTATCACATAAAATTTTAAATTCATGCAATTTAGTACAAACCCATGCTTAGCCGAATTTAATACATATTACTAGCAACCCACATTTTCAATTTATTCACACTTTTAACCACCACATTTCACATTTTCTCAATTTAATCCCTATTTTACATTTTCACTAAAAATCACTTAACAAAACTTGTATAATTCATGAAAAATATTCATAATCTATCATCAAACATCAAAATACTCAAGCATTCAACAATGGAAACATGATAAATCTTTAGCAGTTTCGAATTCTAGGGTACGGGCTAGCTAGAATACGAAGCAATGATCTCAAAATATAGAAATAATTAAAAACGAGTTAAAAATGCATACCTAATTGAAGAATAATGGCTTGCCAAAATTTAAGCCCTAAAATGGATTTTCTTGTTGCTAATTTCGGCTAAAGGATGAAGATGACACCAAATTATAATTTTTTTATTAATTAACTTAAATTAACCAATTTACTAAATTAACCTTTAATAAATTTAATATTCACATCAATACCAAACCACTAACTTCCACTAACTCCATTTTGGGCTAATTAATACTTAAGGACCTTTAAGTTAAGGTTCTATATCTATTTAATACCTTTAGCTAATAGAATAGCACTTTTGCATTTTACGCGATTTAGTCTTTTTTCTCAAATTAAGCAATTAAACGATAAAATTTATTAACGAAATTTTCAAACAATCACATTATCATGCTGTAGACAATAAAATAATAATAAAATAATCATTTCAACTTTGGATTTGTGGTCCCAAAACCACAGTTCCGATTTGACCAAAATCAGGCTGTTACATAGGGCCAATGACATCTATGCCCCACATTGAGAACGACCAATGAGGCACCAAGACATGATTTGCCTAATTTTCAAGTGTTAATACTGTCTACATAAATTTGGAATTTATGACATTTTCGAGTATAATTTAAACAACCTAGTTCCAATGTCAACCAAAAATATCCAGCCCTTATGATTTGCCTTACCATCATATTTCAATTACTATGTGCTTTACATACTCCATCATGGACTTATTTCATTATTTGATTCACCTCTTCTATGTCGACACATCTTAGCAGGATTTGGTCATGTCCTCTTTTGTACAAAAACTCACCATCCAAGAAGAAGCCCATAGCCAACCTCTTAATTATTCGTTTATCATTTTCTGAGGTGCAGTCCGGGTATCGTTGGTATTGCAAATACCGCTTAATGTTAACATACCATGGTTTCTCATCCATTCCCGATTCTACTCCCGCACTGTGGGCTGGCAAGTCCTTGACCCTTACCTATATAGGTTGCACTTTTGTTTTGGATCCTACTTTGAACATGGCGGCTATAGTAGCTAATGCATTTGTTAACTGGTTTTCTTCTCTTCGTAATGAAAAAGTTGGACATCATCAAACTCTTTGATTAGCCCATGCACATATGTTTGATAGTGAATCAGTTTGGAATCCCTTGTTTCTCATTCTCCTCTTAATTGGTAAACAACTAACGCTAAGTCACCAAAAACTTTTAAAACCTTGATCTTTTTCTAAATGGCGATCTGAAGTGCCAAAATACATGTCTCGTATTTAGCTACATTGTTCGTACAGGTGAACATCAGTTTAGCTGTAGCGGGAAAATACTGGCCACTTGGGGAGATTAGTACTGCCCCAATCCCATGTCTACTCATGTTGGATTCTCTATCGAAATACACCATCCAAATTTCTTCTTCGTGCTTCGAAATTCACATGATCTCTTTGTCTGAGAAATCAAAACTCATGGGCTCATATTCCTCTTTCACGCGATTCGCCAAAAATTTCGCGACTATGCTTCCTTTTATAGCCTTTTGGGACACGTCAACGATTTCATACTTGGACAATACCACTTGCCAATGAGAAACTCTTCCTGACAAAGATGGCTTTTCAAAAATGTACTTCAGAAGGTCCAACTTTGCGATGAGGAAGGTGGTGTGATACAACATGTATTGTCTTAGTGGACGCGGGATCCATGCTAAAGCACAACACATCTTTTCCAAATGGGAATACTTGGCTTCATATTCTGTGAACTTCTTGCTTAGATAATAGATTGCATGCTCTTTCTTGTTTGAACCATCTCGTTGCCGCATAACACAACCTATAGAATTATCCAGCACTACCAAATACAAAATCAAAAGTCTTCTTGGCACTGGGGGAATCAAAATTGGTGGCTTACCCAAATACTCTTTTACTTTCTTGAACGCTTTTTGACAATCTTCAGTCCATTCACCATCACTATCCTTGCATAATAGCTTGAAGATGGGACCACATTTATTCGTCAAATATGAGATAAAACGAGACATGTAATTTAACCGTCCCAAAAAACTTCTTACCTCCTTTTGAGTTTTAAGGGGTGTCAAATCTTGAATTGCTCGAACCTTTTCTGGATCTATTTCAATTCTCCATTCACTCTCTACGAAACCCAATAGCTTCCCCTACTTTACCCCAAAAGTACATTTTGCTGGATTCAATCTCAATTTTTATTTCTTCAATCTTTCAAATAGCTTGCAGAGGTTTTCCACATGACTTTCTTCCCTAGCAAACTTTGCTATCATATCGTCAACATAAACTTCAATCTCTTTATGCATCATGTCATGAAACAGTGGCACCATTGCTCATTGATACGTGGCCCAAACATTTTTAGACCAAATGGCATGACCCTGTAACAAAAAGTTCCCCAGGTCGTGATGAATGTGGTCTTTTCCATGTCCTCCTTTGCCATTTTGATTTGATTATACCCCGAGAATCCATCCATGAAAGAGAAAACATAATGTTTAGCAGTGTTATCTACTAGTGTGTCTATATGAGGTAATGAAAAATTATCCTTGGGAATGATTCGGTTTAAATCTTTATAACCAACATACATTCTGACTTTCCCATCCTTTTTAGGCACTGGTACAATATTCGCCACCCACTCTAGATATTGAGCTACTTCCTGAAATCCCGCATCGAATTGTTTATTAACCTCTTTTTTAATCTTCAACAACATCTCAGGTTTCATCCTTCTCAACTTCTGGTATATGAGCTTGCAATATGATTTCAAAGGTAGCATGTGTTCCACGATATTGGTGTCCAAACCCAGCATATCTTGGTATGACCATGCAAACACATCTGAGAACTCAATGAGTAGATCCTTCAACAATTGACTTTGATCTGTGATGAGAGTGGTTCAAATCCTAATTTCCTTTCTTAGCTCATCATCACCCAGATTGATTAAATCTGTTCCCTCCAAGTAGGGTTCTATAAGCTTCTTTTCTTGTTCAACTAGCCTAAAAAACTCCTCTAGTACAACTTCCTCCTCTTCCTTCTCAAGATCATTATAGTGAACATGTAACACCCCTCACCCGTATTCAACATCAGAATAGGGTTACGGAGCATTACCAGACTTATAATACATATAACTGTACTTTTCTCATACATTCGATCAATTCATACAATCATCATTCCATCTCAATCAATTTGTCCCTTATAATAGCCTACAAGGCCTTAAACATGCTTTAGAAGCGGTTCAGGACTAAACCGATAACTTATAAAACTTTCACGAAACTTTAAAATAAATTTCTCAATACAGAGGACACACGCCCGTGTGACAAGGCCATGTGTCTCACAGGCAACCAGACACGCCTGTGCCTCCAGCCATGTGAAAATAGGTGGTACATACTTACTTAGGTCACATGGATAACCACACGCCCATGTGTCTAGCCTGTGTGCCCTTCGAAGTGGCC
This sequence comes from Gossypium sturtianum, assembly GCA_025698515.1. NCBI lineage: Eukaryota > Viridiplantae > Streptophyta > Magnoliopsida > Malvales > Malvaceae > Gossypium > Gossypium sturtianum. Next base: position 114,199,220 of record CM046955.1, read on the forward strand.
ACACACGCCCGTGTGCCAGGCCGTATGCTAGGCCGTGCCAAAACTGTAGGGTATACTAACTTATGCAACATGGCCAAGTCATACGCCCGTGTGCTAGGCTGTGTGCCAATTAGGAGGTATACTGACTTGTACCACACGGCCAGTCACCCGCCCGTGTGTGAGACTGTGTGGAGCATACTGACTTGGTTTTAATTTCAACACCAGAGGACACATGGCCATGTAACATGACTGTGTGTCACACATGGCCGAGGCACACGCCCGTGTCTCTACCCATGTGGACAAAAATAGGATATTTGCAAAGCCATCTTGCCACCCTATTTATACATGCATGCACAAGCATAAATTGCAACATTTTATAACCCAATAAGAAGCCAATCCACAACATTTCATACACATTTTATACCAATTCAACATAGTATTCAAATACCTAATTTATATCATGCCTTTTCTATTCATATGTCTACTACTTATCAAGACAACATTTGCATATTTCCATTCCATCTAATACTTGCCAAAACATACCATATTTGAACACTTATACACAACAAAAACATTACACCAAGTTAAGCCAAATCACATGGCTTTAACTTATACCACAACATGTAGCAAAATCACTATCACAAGTAACCATAACTATCATCTTTATAACTAGCCTATACATGCCATATTTACAAATATCCAAGAGTTCAAAAGTACCAACAACAATTGGATAGTGTGATGTGTTACTCTGACATTATCTGGATCAAACGAGTAATCGAACCTCTATAAAACATGGAAAAAGAAACAGAGTAAGCTTTAAAGCTTAGTAAGCCCGTATAATTCAGAATTTAACTTACCATTTATACATAATCAAACAATTAAACAAAGTATATCAAATTCACTTGCCAAATGCCTATACACAAGCATTCATCAACAAGTTAGTCACATTAGTGCATGTAATCATCCATTATCTCAATTTAATACTCAATATATGGTATCATATCAAATTCATATATCATGTACATCATTTGTAACATTTCACTCTCAATCATATAAACAGTAAACCATTCGATAACAATAACTCATCCGTTTAAATAGTATTTCATCCATATAACAGTAATTCATCCGTATAACACATACCTTATTCACATAACCAGTAACAGAATTTATGCCTGTTGAACCTATTAGAACATCGAGGGATACTCGGGTGATATACATAACATATAAATTAGTAATCCGTCAATTCATTATCATTTCCGCTCTTTCAAGCTATGATCAGTAAGCTCCTCCTGAGCTGATGGACAGTAAGCTCTATTGAGCTAAAATGGTAAGCTCTTACGAGCTGAGAACAGTAAGCTCTAACGAGATGATACATCAGTAACCTCATACGAGCTATGGTGAGTCTGCAATAAATGTAGGAGCTCGACCGAAATGGTAATCCTAGTGACATGTCACTTGTATCCTACGAATTCTTACGGTTCAAACGGGGCTCGGTAACCATCATACTATATCAATAAGGCATTTGAATTTCAAGTAAATCATTTAGTCAATTACATACATTCATTTCAAATAATTACAAGTATTTAAAAGTTCGATTCTAATTATACGAACTTACCTCGAGTTGCTCGGATAGAAATATCGGCTAATCGTCAACCTTTCCTTTTCCCCGATCTAACCTCGATCTCAGCTTATCTTGATCTATATCTTATGAAAATTAACACATTCAGTATTCGGCCTATTCAATTTAGTCCAAAAATCACCTTATGGTAAAATTACACTATTGCCCCTACTATTTTGACATTTTTACTATTTAGTCCTTAGCTCGTAAAAATGAAAATTCATGCAATTAGACACTTAACTATGCTAGCCAAATTTTAATGGAGTCCCTAGCAGCCCATATATTTTATTTATTCACACTTTTAACCACCATATTTCACATTTTCTCAATTTAATTTGTTTTTGACATTTTTGTCAAAAATCACTTTACAAAACTAGTTTAACTATCAACAACTATTCAAAATCTATCATCAACCATCAAATTACTCAAGCATTCAACGATGGAAACATGATAAATCTTTAACAATGGCAACATGATAAATCTTTAACAATTTCAAAATTCAAGGTATGGGATAGCTAGAATACGAAGCAACGATCACAAAAACGTAAAAATCATTAAAAACGGGACAAAACACATACCTAATCTTGAATTTTGCTTAGCCAAATGAAGAACCCTAGTTTCTTCTTGTTCTTCTTTAATTTCGGTCAAAAAGATGATAATGAAGCATGAATTTGATTTTGTTTTATTTAACTAATCTTTATTTAACTATTTACATTATTAACCTTTAATAAAACATTATTATTTCACATGAACTATGGACATAAATGTCCACTAACCTTTTAAATGGTTTAATTACCATTTAAGGCCACCATAATTAAAAGCCAAAGCTATTTGACACCTTTAACTAATAGAACATGCATTTTACATTTTACTGATTTAGTCCTTTTTATCGAATTAAGCATTCAAACAGTAAAATTTCTTTACGAAACTTTCACACAATAATTATATCATGTTGTAAACTTTAATAAAATAATAAAATAAATATTTTGACTTTGGATTTGTGGTTCCAAAGCTACTATTCCAATTTGACTAAAAACAGTTTGTTACAACTCTCCCCCCTTAGGGATTTTCATCCCCGAAAATCTTACCGGTAAATAGGTTAGGGTACTGTTTTCTCATAGCTTCCTCGGGTTCCCACGTAGCTTCCTCAATCCCGTGTTTATGCCAAAGAACCTTTACTAGGGCTATGCGTTTATTTCTCAATTCTTTGATTTCACGAGCTAAAATCTTGATCGGTTCTTCACTATATGTCAAATCAGTCTGTATCTCAACATCTATTGGAGAAATCACATGTGACGAATCGGATCTGTATCGATGTAGCATAGAAACGTGAAAGACATTATGAATCTTTTCAAGTTTTGATGGTAAAGCTAGCCGATACGCTACAGGCCCTATTCTTTCGACAATCTCATACGGTCCGATAAATCGCGGACTCAGCTTTCCTTTACGGCCGAATCGAAGAATCTTTTTCCACAGTGACACCTTTAAAAAGACTCAGTCCCCGACTTGAAACTCAATTTCTTTACGTTTCAAATCCGCGTATGATTTCTGTTAATCTGAAGCTATTTTTAAACTGTCGTGAATCGTTTTCACTTTTTCTTCAGTTTCTCTGATCAATTCAACCCCATGTATCTTTTTCTCACTTAATTCAGTCCAGTATAGTGGAGTTCGACATTTGCAATGGTATAAAGCTTCGTACGGTGCCATCTTTTCACTCGTCTGAAAACTATTGTTATACGCGAACTTAATCAATGGTAAGTATTTTTTCCAATTACCCTCAAACTCTAAAATACAACATCTCAATATATCTTCGAGAATCTGAATAATTCTCTCGATCTGACCATCGGTTTGAGGATGAAAAGCAGCACTGAAATTCAACTTTGTTCCCAGAGCTTCTTGCAGTTTCTTCCAAAATCGCGACGTAAATCTCGGATCTCTATCAGAAATAATAGATAGTGGCACCCCATGCAATCGAACAATCTCAGAAATGTACAATTCAACCAATCTATCAAGTGAGTAATTTGTACGTAGCAGTATGAAATGAGCAGATTTCGTTAGTCGATCAACAACAACCCAGATAGCATCTTTCTTTTTCAGAGCTAGGGGCAATCTCGACACAAAATCCATTCACAAAATCCATTGTAGCTCTATCCCATTTCCATTCAGGAATCATTATAGGCTGTAGTAAACCTGATGGTACTTGATGTTCGGCTTTGACTTACTGACAAATCAAACATTTAGAAACAAACTCTGAGATAGCTCGTTTCATGCCTTGCCACCAATAAAACTATTTCAAATCGTTGTACATTTTGGTACTCCCCGGATGAACAGATAAATAGCTATTGTGCGCTTCGTGCAGAATCTTCTAAATGAGTTCTGAATTTCTCGGTATACAAATTTAATTCCGGAACCTTAAACAATCACCGGCTCTAATCTGAAACTTTGAATTAGGGATAGTCTCACATGGAATTTTTTTAACTTGCAATTCACAGTCATCTTTCTGAGCATCAAGTCAGTCAGAAAATATTAACCCCGAGTCATTAAAGGAAAATTCTTATAAATTTTATCAACTAAAACAGACTTGCCTAAGGGGTTCGATACTTTAATTAAAATCTCTGTAGACTCGACATGTGAACTCTTTTTAAACACTAAATTCATACAGATATATGAATGGGTTGATCCAGGATCTATCAACGCAATTATATTAGTGTCAAAAAGAGAAAAAGTACCGGTAATAACGTCTGGCGATGATGCCTCTTCTCGTGCATTGATAGCATAAGCTCGAGTAGGTGCTCATGCCTCAGATCTCACAGCATAATCTCTCGTAGCACCTCGATTACCACTCGTATTCCCAGTGTTTCGGGGTGGTCTCCCTCTAGTAGCCGTATTACTTGCTTTCATCGGTTGATCTCTTTTAGCTATAGAATTTTCTGGACAGCCCCAAGATAATGATCAAGAGATCCACATTTAAAACAAGCTCCGCTCAATATTCTACATTCACCGAAATGTCGCTTATTATAGTGCTTACATTCTGGTCCAACATTTCTAACACTACCTACACTGGCAACAGATGTTGTCTGAGGTTTAGAACTCAAATGTCTCACATCTCTATCTCTGACCGTAATCCCCGCAGAAGTAGTAGAACGAGAATGATATTCTCTAGATTTCTTTGATGGTGACTGATGTGATTTGCCCGCAAATCTCTTTCTAAAATCTCTAGCCTCAAAATCGGCTTTTCTTTTCTCTTTGCAAAGCTCTTCGGCTTTGCAAGCTCTGTCGAATAGAACAACAAACTCTTTCAACTCAAGATTCCAACTAACAGTCTGATTTCTTCATTTAGTCCATCTTCGAATCTTTTACACATTATAGCCTCGAAAGAAACACATTCACAAGCATATTTGCTGAGTCGTACAAACTCTCTTTCATATTCTGTTATTGACATACAGCCTTGTTTCAATTCAAGAAATTCCTTTCCTTTCTAATCAATGAACCTTTGGCTGATGTATTTCTTTCTGAATTCAACTTGAAAGAACTCCCAAATAACTCTTTCTTGCGGAACTACGGATATCAAGGTATTCCACCACTGATACGCAGTGTCTCTCAACAATTGTACAACACATTTTAAACATTCTTCAGGTGTGCAAGATAGTTTGTCAAATACCCGAATCGTGTTCTCAAGCCAAAACTTGGCTCTCTCAGGGTCATCGTTAATAGTGGCTCTGAATTCCTCAGCCCCGTGTTTCTGTATCTTATCAACAAGTGGTTTATTCAATCGCAAAGGATCCATACATTGAGGAACTACAGGGATCAGTTGGGGAATAGGTGGGGGTGGAGGTTGTTGAGCAGCCGGGTTCGTACGAATGTATTATGTGAACCACTCGTTCATCATTTGAAAGAAGGCTTCTTTAGCCTCTCCCCTCTGGCTACCCGTTACGGGTCTAGAATTAGAAGGCGCTTTCCCTTGAGTGGGAGCAGACGTATTACTCTCAACCTCATCTACTACAGCTCGATCAGGATCCATTTACTATATAAAAACATACATTTGAAAATGTCAGGAGTCATCACACTATCACAGCTTATATATATGACATGTATAGCTAGACTCACAAACGCTACGTTAGTCCTAGAATCGACTAAATCGTAGCTCTGATACCAATAAATGTAACACCCCTCATCCGTATTCAACGTCGGAATAGGGTTACGGAGCATTACCAGACTTATAACACATATAACTATACTTTTCTCATACATTCGATCAATTCATACAATCATCATTCCATCTCAATCAATTTTTCCCTTATAATAGCCAACAAGGCCTTAAACATGCGATAACTTATAAAACTTTCACGAAACTTTAATTTTTTTCCCAATATAGAGGACACACGCCCGTGCGACCAGGCCGTGTGTCTCACACGGCCACAGACACGCCTGTGTCTCTAGCCGTGTGAAAATAGGGGGTACGTACTGACTTGGGTCACACGGCCAACCACACGCCCGTGTGTCTAGCCCGTGTGCACTTCGAAGTGGCCACACACGCCCGTGTGCCAGGCCGTGCACTAGGCCATGCCAAAATTGTAGGGTATACTAACTTATGCAACACGGCCAAGTCACACGCCCGTGTACTAGGCCGTGTGCCAATTAGGGGGGTATACTGACTTGTACCACATGGCCAGTCACACGCCCGTGTGTGAGACCGTGTGGAGCATACTGACTTGGTTTTAATTTCAACACTAGGGGAAACATGGCCGTGTAACATGACCATGTGTCATACACGGCTGAGACACACGCTCGTGTCTCTGCCCGTGTGGATAAAAATTGGCTATTTGCAAAGCCATCTTGCCACCCTATTTATACATGAATGCACAAGCATAAATTGCAACATTTTATAACCCAATAAGCAGCCAATCCACAAAATTTCATACACATTTCATATCAATTCAACATAGTATTCAAATACCTAATTTATATCATGCATTTTCCATTCATATGCCTACTACTTATCAAGACAACATTTGCATTTTCCATTCCATCTAATACTTGCCAAAACATACCGTATTTGAACACTTATACACAACCAAAACATTACACCAAGTTAAGCCAAATCACATGGCTTTAACTTATACCACAACATGTACCAAAATCACTATCTCAAGTAACCATAACTATCATCTTTATAACTAGCCTATACATGCCATATTTACAAATATCCAGGAGTTCAAAACTACCAACAGCAACTGGATAGTGTGATGCGTAACTCTGACTTTATCTGGATCGAACGAGCTATCGAACCTCTATAAAACATGGTTTATATATAATCAAACATTAGTGCATGTAATCATCCATTATCTCAATTTAATACTCAATATATGGTATCATATCAAATTCATATATCATGTACATCATTTGTAACATTTCACTCTCAATCATATAAACAGTAAACCAATCGATAACAGTAACTCATCCGTTTAAACAATATTTCATCAATATAATAGTAATTCATCCGTATAACTCATACGTTATTCACATAACCAATAACATAATTTATGCCCCTTGAACCTATTAGAACATCGAGGGATACTAGGGTGATATACATAACATATAAATCAGTGATCCGTCAATTCATTATCATTTTTGCTCTTTCGAGCTTTGATCAGTAAGCTCCTCCTGAGCTGATGGACAGTAAGCTCTATGGAGATGAAACGGTAAGCTATGACGAGCTAAAACAGTAAGCTCTTACGAGCTGAGAATAGTAAGCTCTTACAAGATGATACATCAATAAGCTTATACGAGCTTTGGTGAGTCCGCAACAAATGTAGGAGCTCGACCGAAACGGTAACCCTAGTGACATGTCACTCGTTTCCTACGAATTCTTACAGTTCAAACGGGGCTCGGTAACCATCATACTATATCAATAAGGCATTTGAATTTTAATTAAATCATTTACTCAATTACATACAATCATTTCAAATAGTTACAAGTATTTAAAAGTTTAATTCTAATTATACGAACTTACCTCGAGTTACTCGGATAGAAATATCGGCTAGTCGTCAACCTTTCCTTTTCCTTGATCTCAGCTTATCTTGATCTATATATTATTAAAATTAACACATTCAGTATTCGTTCTATTCAATTTAGTCCAAAAATTGCCTTATGGAAAAATTACACTTTGCCCCTACTATTTTGACATTTTTACAATTTAGTCCTTAGCTCGTAAAAATGAAAATTCATGCAATTAGACCCTTAACTATGCTAGTCAAATTTTAATGGAGCCCCTAGCAGCCCATATCTTTTATTTATTCACACTTTTAACAACCACATTTCACATTTTCTCAATTTAATCCCTTTTTGACATTTTTTTCAAAAATCACTTTACAAAACTAGTTTAACTATCAACAACTATTCAAAATCCATCATCAACCATCAAATTACTCAAGCATTCAACAATGGCAACATGATAAATCTTTAACGATTTCAAAATTTAAGTTACGGGCTAGCTAGAATACGAAGCAACGATCACAAAAACATAAAAATATTTAAAAACGGGACAAAACACATACCTAATTGCTTGAGTTTTGCTTAGCCGAATGAAGAAATCTAGTTTCTTCTTGTTCTTCTTTATTTTCGGTCAAAAATATGATAATGAAGCATAAATTTGATTTTGTTTTATTTAACTAATCTTTATTTAACAATTTACATTATTAACCTTTAATAAAACATTATTATTTCACATGAACTATGGACATAAATGTCCGCTAACCTTTTAAATGTTTTAATTATCATTTAAGGCCACCATAATTTAAAGCCAAAGCTATTTGACACCTTTAACTAATAGAACATGCATTTTACATTTTACGCGTTTTAGTCCTTTTTACCGAATTAAGCATTCAAACAGTAAAATTTCTTTAGGAAACTTTCACACAATAATTCTATCATGCTGTAAACTTTAATAAAATAATAAAATAAATATTTTGACTTCGGATTTGTGGTTCTGAAACCACTATTTCAGTTTGACTAAAAACGGGCTGTTATAGAACATAATTATGAGAATTTGATTCAAAGATGTCATTTGGATCATTTATCAATTCATGATGTATATCCCTAAAATAATTATGAGTATGTACATTGGTATATGAATCAAAATGATTGAATGAATAAAAGTGACTAGGGACATGATCCAATTTTAATTTCATTAAAGAGAAAATAGTTTTACATGGATTTTTTAAGGAAATTAAATTAACTGAGCGATATTAAACTTTGATATAAAAAATCTTAAAAAAATTACATCTTGGGGGACTCAAGGATAGCAGGTAATGATATGAGCTACCAGTTGTCTAAGGTGGAAGGGTCGTAACGAACCCAGTCTATTGACATTGGCACCTTATCACCAATCATGTTTAAATACACTGCATCTCCATTAATCATTAACTTGACCAAGGTCCTTTCCTAGTGATCGAATCCCACCGAGTAAAAGGTCTCAGATAGTGGAGGAAAAATCAAAGAAGGTTCCACCACCTTCTTTCCAGCCATGCGGGCCAACCTCTTTGCTCTCCTCTTTTTACACATCCTCTTGACTTCCTCCCTCATGGGCTTATATCCCAATCCTTTTGTATCCTTCCGAATGGGAACAAAAACGGGTTCTGATATACCTTGTAGGTATTTTCCCAAACCTAAGTAAATTTTCCAACCCTTCCTTATTTTCTGGGCAAATAACATGTTTGTTGTTCGTGACACATGAGGCTTAGGGGCTCGCATTCCCTCTGCCACGTAAGATGCAGTTTGTAACAACCCAATTTAGGGGCTAGTCAGAACAGTGGTTTCGAAACCACTAATCTAAGGTTGAATAAAATTATTTTTATATTATTTATGAGTTATAGTATGATTATATAGGTGCATGAAATTTTTGGTGCTTTAATTTTAGCGATTGCATGCTTAATCGCGAAAAAGGACTAAATCGCATAGAGTGCAAAAGTTCCATTTTATAAGCTAAAGGTGTCTAAAAGCCATAGAATATTAATTGGAGGCCTTTAATGGGCAATTAGACCCTTAGAAATAGGGTGGCCGGCCATAGGGGACAAAGAGTTGAAAAATGAGTCAAAGTTGGTAGAAATTTGGTGACTAAATTGATGGTTTATATTAAAATAAAGAGAAGAAAAATATCATTTATTCTCCTTCACTCCTCCACCAAAAATTAGCAGCAAATAGAGGTTTGAAGCTAAAAAATTTCAGCAAACTCTTCTCCTTACAAGTAAGTGTTTTAGTGATCATTTCTTGATAATAAGTGTACTTTTAGAACCCCTAAAGCTTAAGTTAGCTAAAGAGGGGACTATTTTGCAAAATGGTTGAAAGTTTAGAGTTTTTCCATGTAGGAATTTAAGTTGTTTGCTGCATTTTTATGGAAGAAAATGAGTCTTAGTTGTTAGATAAACAACTTTTGTGAAAGGTGTTTCCATGAAAACACAAAAAAGGACCTTTTTGTAAAGATTATAAAATATGTGGTAAAGGTGTGAAATAATGAGTATTGAGGGCTTCCATAAGAGTAATAAATGTTCACCAAGGATCGTTAAAGAAATAAATTTGATTAGATATGATTTTCGAGCCTAGGGGTAAAATAGTCATTTTGTGAAAGTATGAGGGCAAAATGGTAATTTTGCCAAAGTATGAATTTTGAGATGTGTCGATTAATGTGATTATTAAATGAGCTGAATTGTTATTATAGATCAAGAAGAACAAAGAATTAACCTTGACCGAGGAAAGGGCAAGGTATCGGATTAAATCGGCAATTTGGCCTATTTTGAAATCGAGGTAAGTTTGTGTGTAATAAATTCAACATCGTGTTATTAAGCTTTAAAATGTTTGATATTAATGATGATGTATATTGTTTCTATGAATTCGAGTAATGATGTGAATGATGAAATAATGAGAACCTATGATGTTGAAGTCCTGGTTGGACTTAAATCAATGAGAGAATATTATCATCAATACTTGAGATGGGTAAGGTCCCGTATAAGACCATGTCTGGGAGGTGGCCTCAGCACCGAATTGAAACCCGTGTAAGACCATATCGGGGATATGGCATCGGCATTGAATATGAAAATCGTATAAGACCATATCTGGGATATGGCATTGGCACTGAAATGAGATTTCGTATAAGACCATATTCAGGATATGGCATCGGCATCGAGATGTGACCCCATGTAAGACCACATCCGGGATGTGGGAATGGCGTCGTGTTTATGTGTAAGATGACGATTATGTATCTTTGAGTATCCCAAGTGATTCAATGGGATAAATAGTTAAGCTTAAAATAGAGACGAAATTAGTACTAAAGTTATGTGGTGAAGAGATACAGGTGCATGTGAGTAATTCACGAGAAATTTTACGATATGAGACATGACATGTAAATGGTAAGAGTAAGCATGAGCAAGTTATGGTAATATGCTTGAGACTTTGTGTTTGTTGAATACAATGGAAGGATGGCATTATGAGCCTTTATGTTGTTGTTTATTCATGCAAACTTACTAACCTTTATGCTTACCCCTCTCATTTCCCTTTTCCTTGTAGTGTTGCCAAGCTAACTCGGGGATCGTTGGACGTCGGAGTTCGGAATCACACTATCGACTTCTCTTTGGTATAGCAAAGTTAGACTTATTTTGAGTATGGCATGTATAGGACTTGGTTATTTTGTTATGTCATATTTGTTAGCCAAAGTGTTGGCTATTAATGTTGTGCAATTCATTTTGTAATTGGTCATGGGAAATTGGCCTATACTTGACATGTTCATATATTCAATGATGATGAATTTCATGAAGTGTATTCTTGTGTGGATGTCTTGATTATGAGTTCTTAGAGGTGCCATATGGTCATAATATGTGTTGAATTGAATTGGTATAAATATGGTTGCTTTGCAAGGTGGCATTTGGCTTGGTAGATAGCCTTACAAATGCCCACACGGGTAGACACACGGGTGTGTGTCTAGCCCGTGTGTGACACACGGTCAACCCCATGGGCATGTTGATAGGCCGTGTGTCCCCTTGCATGCTAGGTTTACAAGTCAGTATGCTCAGTAGTAAACACACGGGCAAAGACAAGGCCGTGTGTCTCAACTGTGTGGGAGACACGGCCTAAGACACGGACATGTGCTCCGGCCGTGTGAAGTCTGCACCTGAAATTAGGAATTTAATTTGACACACGGTCTAAGGACACGGGCGTGTGCCTTGGCCCTGTGACCTTAGTGAGGTGATGACGTCATAAACAAAATGCCAAGGTTTTTGCACACGGGCTAAGACACGGGCGTGTCGTGGCTGTGTGAGGGACACGGGCCAGGGACACAGTCCAGGGACACGGGCGTGTGTCCGACCGTGTGAAAACTCCTGTAGGTTACAATTGGAAAATAAATCCTCACGGGTGTGGAACACGGGCGTTTCCCATACTTCACACGGGCATGTGGCCCTGTTTTATGTCAAATTTGTCTAAAGGTTCAAAATTTTCCGGTTTAGTCCTGAATCATTTCGGGTATGAGTTTAGGGTCTCGTAGACCTATAATAACGACATTTTGGACTAGATTGAAAAGTTTTAATTTGACATGAAGTTTTATGAATAGATATCGTATGATTGAGCAAGTTATGTTCGGTAATGCCTCGTACCCAGATCAGGTGTCGATTACGGGTAAGGGGTGTTACATTTAGTGGTATCAGAGCTACGATTTAGTCGATTCTCGGACTAACATAGCGTAAGTATGAGTCTAGCTATACATGCCATACGTATGAGTATTTTCATAATGATAGTGTGACGACTCCTGACGATTTGAAATATGTTTTTATATAGTAAATGGATCCTGATCGAACTGTAGCCGATGATGCTGCAAGTAATGTGTCGGCTCCTGGGTAAGGGAACGCACCAGTAGAAAGTAGACCCAAGGCTTTGGGTCAGGGAGAAGAGGCTCAAGAAGCATTTCTCCATATGATGAGCAATTGGTACACCGAGTATATTCGAGCAAATCCTAATGCTCAACCCCCTCCACCCCCTCCTATTCCTCAGCCCGCTCCTGTAGCTCCTCAGGTGGTAGAGGTAGTAAGAAGAGAAAGGCCTCCAGTTGATAAGATCTAGAAACAAAGAGCCGAGGAATATTGGGCTAGTAAAGATGATGATCCGGCGAGGGTGGAATTCTGGCTTGAGAATACCATCAGGGTATTCGATGAGTTGTAATGCACGCCTGACGAGTGCATAAAGTGTGCAGTATCTCTCTTGAGAGATTCAACCTATCAGTGGTAGAACACCCTTGTGTCGGTGGTACCAAGGGATAGAGTTAAATGGGAATTCTTCCAAGAGGAATTTCGGAAGAAGTACATTAGTCAATGGTTTATCGACCAGAAAGAAAGGAGTTCTTGGAGCTAAAGCAAGGTTGAATGATGGTGGCTGAATATGAGTGTGAGTTCGTAAGGCTCAGCAAATATGCTCGAGAGTGCGTATCTACAGAAGCCATCATGTGCAAAAGATTCGAGGATGGGTTAAATGAGGATGTCTGTTTGTTTGTTGGTGTCCTCGAACTAAAGGAAATTGTGGTGCTGGTAGATTGAGCCTGTAAGGCTGAGGATCTAGTCAAAGAGAAAAAGAAAGCTGAAATTGAGTCTCGTGACTCGAAGAAGAGACAGTTAGGCAAGTCATTCCAGTTCGCGTCCAAGAAGTCAAGAGAGTTTACTGTTCGGTCTGCTACTTCAGCTGGGTTTTCAAATAGAAGTAAAGATAGATAGTACCCGGGGTCTAAAGCTCAGACTACTTCAGTTGCTAGTGTTGGCAACGCTCGACCGAGTAGACCAGAATGTTCACAGTGTGGCAAACATCATCCCGGGGAGTGTCGAGTAAGCGAGAAAGCTTGTTTCAAGTGTGGATCCCTAGACCATTTTATTAGAGATTGCCCCGAGGTGGGTGAGAAAGAGAAGCCTCAGAATGCGAGACCGGGAAGTACTGCTAGAGAAAGACCACAGAGAAACCCGGGAAATGAAATGAGTAGCAAGAATTCATCTAGAGAGCAGACTGTAAGAGCTGAGGGTAGAACGCCGGCGAGAACATATGCCATTCGCGCTCGCGAAGAGGCGTCCTCCCCCGACGTAATTACGGGTACATTTTGTCTTTACAATACTCATGTTATAGCATTGATTGATCTGGGGTCTACCCACTCGTATATTTGTATAAAATTAGTCTCTAGCATGAGTATGCCTGTAGAGTCTACTGAAAAAGTGATAAGAGTGTCAAATCCCCTAGGAAAATGTGTGTTGGACGATAGAGTATGCAAAGGTTGCCCTTTGATGATTAGGGGTCATTGTTTTCCTGCTAATCTCATGCTATTGCCGTTTGATGATTTTGATGTCATCCTTGGGATGGATTGATTAACTATTCATGATGTGATAGTGAATTGTGGAAGGAAGTTTATTGAGTTAAAATTTAAAAGTGGATATCTTATTCGTGTTGAATCAGATGAGCGAGACGGGTTGCCAGTAGTGAAATCTTCCTTGTTGACTTAGAAAAATATAAGAAAGGGGTACGAAGCTTACCTTGCCTTTGTGATGAATGCTAGAGAGACTGAGTTAAGAATTGAATCGGTGCCCATAGTATGTGAGTATCCAGATGTATTCCCGGAGGAATTGCCAGGGCTACCTCCAGTTAGAGAGATTGAATTTGGGATTGAGCTAGCTCCTGGTGCTGCCCCCATTTTTATTGCTCCATACAGAATGGCTCCAACCGAGCTAAAAGAACCGAAGGTGCAGTTACAAGAGTTAATGGATAAAGGCTTCAGAAGACCGATTTATTCTCCGTGGGGTGCTCCCGTATTATTTGTGAAGAAAAAGGATGGTTCTATGAGATTATGTATAGATTATCGGCAGCTCTATAAGGTAACTGTGAAGAACAAGTACCTGTTGCCAAGAATCGATGATTTAATTGATCAATTGAAGGGAGCCACGGTATTTTCCAAGATAGACTTAAGGTCTGGATATTATCAGTTGAGAGTCAAGGACTTGGATGTACCGAAAACTGCATTTCAGACAAGGTATGGCAACTATGAATTTTTGGTTATGCCTTTCGGTTTAACCAATGCCCCTACAGTTTTCATGGATTTGATAAATCGTATCTTTTGACCGTATTTGGATAAATTTTTAGTAATTTTTATCGATGATATATTGATCTACTCTCGAGATTAGAATGAGCATGCTGAACATTTGAGAACGGTTCTACAAATTTTGAGAGATAAACAATTGTATACCAAGTTTAGTAAAAGTGAATTTTGGCTTAAGGGAGTTGGATTTTTGGGGCACATTGTCTCGGGAGATGGAATTAGAGTCGACCCGAGTAAGATCTCAGTTGTAGATTGGAAGCCACTAAGGAATGTAATCAAAGTTAGGAGTTTTCTGTGCCTAGCTGGCTACTATAGACGTTTTGTTAAGGGATTTTCCGTGATAGTTATTCCGATGACGAGGTTGCTTCAAAAAGATGTAAAGTTTGAATGGACCGAAAAGTGCCAATAGAGTTTTGAGGAACTAAAAGCGTTGTTGACTGAGGCTCCAGTTCTAGTACAACCTGAACCAGGAAAGGAATTCGTGGTTTACAGCGATGCATCCCTAAATGGGTTAGGTTGTGTACTCATGCAAGAGGGCAAGGTGATAGCATATGCCTCTAGACAATTAAAACCGCACGAGAAGAATTACCCGGTTCATGATTTGGAGTTAGCCACAATTGTTTCTGCACTAAAGATTTGGAGACACCATTTGTATGGTGAGAGATGTCGGGTGTTCACTGATCATAAAAGCCTAAAGTACTTGATGACTCAAAAAGAGTTGAACCTTAGGCAACAGAGATGGTTAGAGTTGACAAAAGATTACGAGTTAGTAATTGACTACCATCCAGGAAAGGCGAACGTAGTCGCCGATGCCTTGAGTAGGAAATCCTTGTTTGCGCTGAGAGCCATGAACACACGAATAGCTCTGTTAGATGATGGTTATATACTAGCCGAGTTAAGGGCTAAACCAATGTTTCTCCAAGATATTTGTGAAGCTCAGAAAGGTGACAATGATTTACAAGCTGAAAGAGTTCAATGTGAGTCAGACTTCCGGATAAGTCTCGATGGATGTTTGATATTTCAAGATAGGGTCTGTGTACCCAAAGATGATGAACTTATTCGGAAAATTTTGCATGAAGCACATAACGGATGTTTGTCTGTACATCCCGGCAGTACTAAGATGTATAATGACCTGAAGAAATGGTATTGGTGGCGGTGTATGAAGAAAGACATTTCTGAGTTTGTATCGAGATGCTTTATTTGTCAACAAGTGAAGGCTGAACAACAAGTACCTTCTAGTCTACTTCAGCCTATTATGGTTCCCGAGTGGAAGTGGGACCCTATTACTATGGACTTCGTGACAGGTTTGCCATTGTCACCAAAAAAGAAGGATGCTGTATGGGTCGTGGTCGATAGACTTATGAAGTCAGCCATTTCATACCAGTACGAGTTGATTATTCGCTCGATAAGTTGGTGGATTTTTATGTAACAGAAATAGTAAGACTTCAGGGAGTACCGTTATCGATTTTTTTGGATAGATCACGGTTTTGGAAAAAGTTGCAAGAGGCCTTAGGCACAAAATTGAGCATTAGTACAGCTTTCCATCCGCAAACTGACGGGCAGTCGGAAAGAGTAATACAGATACTTGAGGACATGCTTCGATGTTGCATTTTGGAATTCCAAGGTAATTGGGAGAATTACTTACTGTTGGTGGAATTCGCCTACAATAACAACTTTCAGTCAAGTTTGAAGATGGCACTTTTTGAGGCATTGTATGGGTACAAGTGCCGAACGCCTTTGTATTAGTCAGGACTCAGAGAAAATCAGATTCACGGGGTCGATTGGGACAGAGAAACTGAAGAGAATGTAAAGGTGATACTTGAATGTCTAAAAGCTGCCTCAGATAGACAAAAGTCCTATGCAGACTTAAAATGAAAAGAGATTGAGTTTCAAGTCAGTGATAAAGTGTTTCTGAAAGTATCACCATGGAAGAAGGTCCTCAGATTTGGCTGGAAAGGCAAATTGAGTCCGCGTTTTATCGGACCTTATGAGATTACCGAGAGGATAGGGCCGGTAACTTATTGTTTAGCTTTGCCATCAGAGTTGGAATAGATTCATGATGTTTTCCACGTGTCTATGTTACGTCGCTACCGATTAGACCCTTCACATGTGATTGTACCATCAGAGGTAGAGATTCGACCGGACATGACTTATGGCGAAGAGCCGGTTAAGATCTTGTTTCGAGAGGTCAAGCAGTTGAGAAACAAAAGCATATCTCTTGTGAAAGTCCTATGGCAAAGGCACGAGGTAGAAGAGGCTACATGGGAGCCCGAGGAGACTATGAGAAACCAATATCCCAACCTTTTCACCGGTAATATTTTCGGGGACGAAAATCCTTGAGGGGGAGAATCGTAACAGCCTGATTTAGGGGCTAGTCGGAACAGTGGTTTTGGAACCACTAATCCAAGGTTGAAGAAAATTATTTTTATATTATTTTATGAGTTATAGTATGATTATATAGGTGCATGAAAATTTTGGTGCTTTAATTTTAGCGATTGCATACTTAATCGTGAAAAAAGACTAAATCGCATAAAGTGCAAAAGTTCCGTTTTATAAGCTAAAGGTGTCTAAAAGCCATAGAATATTAATTGGAGGCCTTTAATGGGCAATTAGACCCTTAGAAATAGGGTGGCCGGCCATAGGGGAGAAAAAGTTGAAAAATGAGTCAAAGTTGGTAGAAATTTGGTGACTAAATTGATGGTTTATATTAAAATAAAGAGAAGAAAAATATTATCTTTTCTCCTTCACTCCTCCACCAAAAATTAGTAGCAAATAGGGGTTTGAAAGCTCAAAAATTTCAGCAAACTCTTCTCCTTACAAGTAAGTGTTTTAGTGATCATTTCTTTATAATAATTGTAATTTTGGAACCCCTAAAGCTTAAGCTAGATAAAGAGGGGACTATTTTGCAAAATGGTTGAAAGTTTAGAGTTTTTCCATGTAAGCTTTTAAGTGTTTGCTGCATTTTTATGGAAGAAAATGAGTCTTAGTTGTTAGATAAACAACTTTTGTGAAAGGTGTTTCCATGAAAACACCTAAAAGGACCTTTTTGTAAAGGTTATAAAATATGTGGTAAAGGTGTGAAATAATGAGTATTGAGGACTGCCATAAGAGTAATAAATGTTCACCTAGGCTCGTTAAAGAAAGAAATTTTATTAAAATTGATTTCCGAGCCTAGGGGTAAAATAGTCATTTTGTGAAAGTATGAGGGTAAAATGGTAATTTTGCCAAAGTATGAATTTTGAGATGTGTTGATTAATGTGATTATTAAATGAGCTGAATTGTTATTATAGATCAAGAAGAACGAAGAATTAACCTTGACCGAGGAAAGGGCAAGGTATCGGATTAAATCGGTAATTTGGCCTATTGTGAAATCGAGGTAAGTTTGTGTGTAATAAATTCAACATCGTGTTATTAAGCTTTAAAATGTTTGATATTAATGATGATGTATATTGTTTCTATGAATTCGAGTAATGATGTGAATGATGAAATAATGAGACCCTATGATGTTGAAGTCCCGGTTGGACTTAAATCAATGAGAGAATATTATCATCAATACTTGAGATAGGTAAGGTCCCGTATAAGACCATGTCTGGGACGTGGCCTCGACACCGAATTGAAACCCGTGTAAGACCATATCGGGGATATGGCATCGACATTGAATATGAAAATCGTATAAGACCATATCTGGGATATGGCATCGACACTGAAATGAGATTCTATATAAGACCATATCCGGGATATGGCATCGGTATCGAGATGTGACCCCATGTAAGACCACATCAAGGATGTGGCAATGGCGTCGTGTTTATGTGTAAGATGAAGATTATGTATCTTTGAGTATCCCAAGTGATTCAATGGGATAAATAGTTAAGCTTAAAATAGAGACAAAATTAGTACTAAAGTTATGTGGTGAAGAGATACAGGTGCATGTGAGTAATTCACGAGAAATTTTACGATATGAGTCATGATATGTAAATGGTAAGAGTAAGCATGAGCAAGTTATGGTAATATGCTTGAGACTTTGTGTTTGTTCAATACAATGGAAGGATGGCATTATGAGCCTTTATGTTGTTGTTTATTCATGCAAACTTACTAAGCTTTATGCTTACCCCTCTCATTTCCCTTTTCCTTGTAGTGTTTCCAAGCTAACTCGGGGATCGTGGGACGTCGGAGTTCGGAATCACACTATCGACTTCTCTTTGGTATAGCAAAGTTAGACTTATTTTGAGTATGGCATGTATAGGACTTGGTCATTTTGTTATGTCATATTTGTTAGCCAAAGTGTTGGCTATTAATGTTGTGCAATTCATTTTGTAAGTGGTCGTGGGAAATTGGCCTATACTTGACATGTTCATATATTCAATGATGATGAATTTCATGAAGTGTATGCTTGTGTGGATGTCTTGATTATGAGTTCTTAGAGGTGCCATATGGTCATAATATGTGTTGAATTGAATTGGTATAAGTATGGTTGCTTTGCAAGGTGGCATTTGGCTTGGTAGATAGCCTTACAAATGTCCACACGGGTAGACACACGGGCATGTGTATAGGGAGTGTGTGACACATGGTCAACCCCATGGGCGTGTTGATAGGGTGTGTGTCCCCTTGCATGCAAGGTTTACAAGTCAGTATTCTCAGTAGTAAACACATGGGCAGAGACACGTCCATATGTCTCAACCGTGTAGGAGACACGACCTAAGACAAGGGCATGTGCTTCGACCGTGTGAAGTCTGCACCTGAAATTAGGAATTTAATTTGACACACGGTCTAAAGACACGCGCGTGTGCCTTGGCCGTGTGACCTTAGTGAGGTGATGACGTCATAAACAGAATGCTAAGGTTTCTGCACACGGGCTAAGACACGGGCGTGTCGTGGCTGTGTGAGGAACATGGGCTAGGGACACGGGCGTGTGTCCAGCCGTGTGAAAACCCCTGTAGGTTTGAATTGGAAAATAAATCCACACGGGTGTGGAACACGGGCGTGTCCCATACTTTACATGGGCGTGTGGCCCTGTTTTATGTCAAATTTGTCTAAGGGTTCAAAAGTTTTTGGTTTAGTCCCGAATCATTTCGGGTATGAGTTTAGGGTCTCGTAGACCTATAATAACGACATTTTGGACTATTTTGAAAATTTTGATTTGACATGAAGTTTTATGGATAGATATCGTATGATTGAGCAAGTTAAGTTCGGTAATGCCTCGTACCCGGATCAGGTGTCGATTACGGGTAAGGGGTGTTACACACTGGCCACCTCAAAGGTCTTGAAAGAACTCTCTATTGCATCATAATCAACTTATATGAAAGGAGAATTTGGCAAGCTAGCTACCAATAGGTCCTCTTCACCTCGTACTATACACAAATTCTGATCAACTACACATTTCAATCTTTAGTGCAAGGACGATGGTACCACCCCAGCTGAATGAATCCAGGGGCATCCCAATAGCATAATGTAAGAAGGTGTTATATCCATCACCTGAAAGTGAATAAGGAAATTAACGGCTCCTACCAATAAGGGAATCTCTATTTTTCCAATCACGCTTCTTTTGGTGCCATCAAAAGCTCGCACCACTAAAGGGTTCAATACCATGTATGAAGTGTCCACGGGCAGCTTGGACAATGATGAGAAAGGCAAGACAATGATTGATGACCCATTATCGTTAAGAAAACTAGCCACAGAATAGGCTTTACATTTTACTGAGATGTGTAGTGCCTTGGTACTTCCTCTTCCATCCGAGGGTATTTCATCATCATTGAAAGATATGTAATTTGGGGACAAAATGCTCCCTGCTAAGTGACTGACATTATCTACTGACACGTTGTGAGCGACGTAACCTTGTTTTAGAACTCGTACAAGAGCCTTCATGTGTGGCTCCTAGTTCAAATGTAGTGACATCAAAGAAATTCTTGCTGGTGTTTTGTTCAACTGCTCAACCACGCTATACTCACTGTGCTTTATCAAACGCAAAAATTCGTTAACTTCATCATTATCGACTTCTCTCTTTTGGTCTTCCTTCGTTTCCTTATTGGTTTCTTTATCGTCGATTTCTAGTTGATTTTTTGAAATCACTTCCTTACCATGAGGTTCTTTCCCCACTATGTTTGGCTTGTAAGTACGCCCACTTCAAGTTATGCCACTGAGTCTTGAGATATTGGAGGCGTCAGATCCAACCACCTCATAATCATATTTCCAAGGAACTAGTTGGTCATCTCCATACTTAAAAGGGTCGGGAACCCTAATGACCAACACATCATCCTATACGGCCTTTGAGGTAGACTCTTTTCCAATAGGGGTTTTCTTTCCATTTATGATGGTGACAGGTTTCACATCTAACGTATTTATCTCATTAGTCTTAACACTCTCTTGTATCTCTAGCTGGAAAGAATCTAAGAGACACTGTATATGTTCTCTAAACGTTGAGCAAACTTGTATAGAATGTCCTCGAGCTCCTTGGTGTAATTTACAGATTTGATCCATATCAATGATTTGAGTGGCTCAGTGTGAATTAGATTTGACTTTCTTAAGATGTCGAAGATTCGTTAGAGTGAGGTTGTGATTTCTTCCACTTTTCTCCTTTCAAGGCTCTTTTATTTAGTTATAGTATTAAATGTTTGATTGTGGTTTGGTAGCAGATTCATGTTAACATCTGGTGTATTCTCCCGCTTTAAATTTATCTTTCCCACCCTTATAAGATCTTGCACCTTATATTTTAACACTAAGCAGTTCTCGATGGTATGACCTGGATTGCCAGAGTGATACTCACATCGAGCATTGGCATCATACCACTTTGGAAATGACGGTTGCATTGGTTCCTTGTGTGCAGGTACAAGGAGGTGCTTCTCCACTAGAATCAAAAGAAGTTCTGCATAAGAGATGGGAGTTGAATAAAACACAGGCCTCTCCCATGGCGGCCTTATTAGAGCTTGAGTCTGTAGGGATCGGGATGGCATAGTTAACATGAGGGATTTGTAACAGTTACAGGTGGACGATACATAAACGGTGAAGTATTGGTAGCATTTACAGCCGGGTATTGGGGGTGTGGAGGTATTGGGCTCGACTATGGAAAGTAAGAGTATGGGAATCCACCTGGTGCGATTGTTTGCGTTTCTGCTTCCTTTTTCTTCCTAGTGACACCTCTCTTCGCGCTCAAAGGATCATCTATTTTTCCCAAATTCAATGCATTCTCTATCATTTCTCTGGATAATGCCATATCCGTGAAAGTCTTAGAGGCATTTCCTACCATCCTGTCGTAGTATATGCCGAACAGAACAATGGTCTCCTTTTCCATGAGCAGGGGTTGTACTTGCGATGCCAGATCCCTCCACCATTGTGCGTATTCCTTAAAACTCTTATTTGACTTCTTTTCCATGTTTTGCAAAGTCAGGCGGTCTGGGGCCATGTCTACAATATGTTTGTATTGAGCAATAAATGCTTGTGCAAGCTCTCCCCATGTTTGAATCTAGCTCCTGTCCAACTTTACATACTAGCGAGCCATAGATCCAGTCAGACTGTCTTGAACTATGTGCATTAGCAGTTTCTCATATTTGGAGTAAGCAACCATTTTCCAACAGTACATGGTGATGTAAGTAATGGGGTAACTACTACCATTGAATTTTTCAAAGTCAAGAACTTTGAATTTCGGCGAGACATCCACACCGGGTACCTGACACAAGCCTTCTGCTTCTACAGATCCGAAGGTGTCTAATCCTTCGATGAATTTCAAATGTTCCTTAATTAGGTTGAATTTATGAGCTTCTTTATCCATAATCTACTTTCCCTTATGCACTTCTCTCGGCTTCTCATTTGTAGGCAACTTGTTTACTCTTGGGCTTTGAATGGTCACACCTGGCGCTTGAAGCAGTAAATCTTCACGATATACCCCTGTATCAATGTAAAGAGGGATTGGATTGTCCAAAGTGCCGCTTCCTTCTGCTACATTAGTCTTGCCTTTGACCATTATAGTCATCATTTCCATCATCTTTTCCATTTGTTCCTCTAATTTGGCCATGCGTGCTAGTTCTTCTTCCATCATCATCTTGGCTTTTGAGCGGGTGTTATAACTGTGAGCTACCGTTGGTTCCTTTTCAAATGACATTTATTTCCAGAGTTAGAAAATTATTTGGATTTGTCATAAAAAAAATATTCTTTTCAAATAATCTTCTGAATAAACAAATGATCAAATGAGTGAATGAATGGATGAATGAATGAATGAATGATTGATTGATTGAAATTAGGGCAGATTGTCGTAAATATACTCGAATATAAACATTTTCTTTCATGAAAAGTTTGGACACTGTTCAGCTTACAAAGTGTTTTTCATTTTTCATTCACAATTAAAGAAAATCCTAATCGATCCTATTGCCATAAGGCAACTCTCTATTTGTCGTTCTTCTTCTTCCTCTTCATGAACTTGATGAACTTTTGGTAATGTGCCAGATCCACCTCCAAAAGTTTCATTGCAGACTCGTTCCTAGTCGCAAAAGGGGTAGATTCTTTTTTGAGTTCTTCAATCTCTTCACATATGTCTTCGGCTTACTAAGCGAAAACCTAACCTTCCCTGTGCATTGTTGCAAACACCTCTTGTCGGCTTACTGTCATTTGTTCCACCGTGATAAAATGCTCCGCAAGCTCCGTATATTCTTTCATGACCTTTTTGTTTTGCTCCTCCTAGTTTGCTCTTATTTTTGCGCTTTTTGGAGTTCATTAGCCTGCAGACTCGGATCCACCTCCAACCTCTGAATCTGAGCGAACAAGTCAGATATTTTTCATTGACATCGTTCTAACTGTATTCTTAGTTCTTCCTCTCTTCCCTTCATGTCTGATCGGTGTTGCTGTTGTTGTCTCCTGATTCCTTCCTCATTTTCCTTTACATATGCCTGATGCTGCTCTCGTTGCTGTCTGACCTCTTCATCTCTCCCTCTCAGACACATCTCTAAATCGCGTCTCTTTTCTGTTAGCTCAGCTATGTCATCTGGGACCTTCATTTTTCCCTTAAATTGTGTTGACACAGAGATTTTGCTTCTTTTTAGGCGCCATTGGATATACATTTCCGAGGGGGAATGTTTGAAAAAGATTCCTGATTCCAAGCTCAAGGTTTGACCCCACTTGATCTGTATCTCTTCAAATTTCTTCCAAAATCCTGAGTCCTGAACCAAAGCTTCCACCTTATTTTAACCAGCTATAGTAGGTACACATTGATCATAGCCGTATTAGCTCAGAACCATCAACGAGGAATATCTAACAACTTCCTATATGCCAATTAAGGGAACCCACAAATGACCACCGCACCTGATGAGTACCGTGCTTCGAATAATCCATGGACCCCTCCATTCTATTTCTTGGTATGTCACTAAGGTTCTGAACCCACTCTTCAATTGATTGATTTGGAGGCCACTCACTTTTTAGAAATTCCTCTATAGGCTTGGTCGAAGGAACACACACCTGACGAAAGCGCTTATAGAGGCACCTAAAATGGCTTTTCATCCATACGAACAACAACTGTGCGCATCCTAAGAAACGCCCATCTCATTTCCTTCTGATTAAATTGAGTGAAATGATGGTTTTAGCTAAGACTGCTAGAGTAGGACTCAACTCTTTTTCAATTTGAAACAGAAAATTAGCTAGCTCTACACTCACATATCCTAGAGCTTTTGGGAACAAAATCAACTCGTATACGGCAAACACGAATAGTGCCAAATGTCTATCACTGCTGGCCTTTCCCATAGCATCCCTAATGTCAGAACAGGAAATGCAGGGACCATTTTTATCTTTTGATCTTACTTTAACCGTATCTACAGGTAATCCCATCTGATTGGCTAAGGGTCCTCAGAAATCAACGTTTTGCTTCCAATATATCCTGAGTGGATCTCTAAAGTCATAGTAGAGAAAGGTAGGATATTCCTCGATAGTTTGTACCATATCTACTTCATTGAACATAAAACACCTATAAGTGGGATTCCAGAAATGTAAGTGGCCTTTAACAGGGCATCATCCGGTTTAACGAACAGAAGCTGTGCTATATTGCCATACTTGTCCCGAAAGCACGTTTTCTTAACCTCGTCTCATGATTGACATATTCCCTTTAACCCATCTTCGCAATTCCTCCTACGGTCCATGCGAACTATCTGAGGTAAGGTCAAGTCAAAACCAGCTATCTGGCAATCGCCTTCTCTGCTCCGAGTATCCTCAGACATTCTCGCTATTATCCTTATATTTTTTTACCCCATGTCGAATCTTCTCGAAGTGTGTTCATGTCGAATATTGATGTGACACTATGCCCGAGGTATTTAAATGATGCATGAATTATGCCATAGAGAGACAGAGACACAAGAAAAACAACGTCAATAAAAAAATAATAAATTCAAATGAAAAAAAATGCGAAATTAAATCATAAAGCATTGCGAACAAATTCAAACACAAAACATACGAATAAATGCTCATGGGATCCTATAAGGTATTATTACAAGGGGTGAGGTATGACTCATATGTCTAGGCTTCAGATTTAAAATGGTCATTACATACTGGCTTACAGTTGACTCTAATGCACGGGGAACCCAAGGCTTAAATACGACATCCATAGGGATGCATTCCCCTTTAAAAAGGGTTGGCCCTTGAGTGGTAAGACTTCCATAGCGTACACGGTAGCATTTTCTACACAAACATCTATGTCCATCTTAATGATGGAGTAGTCCTTAAACTTATGCGATGACATATTGCTACATGAAAGCCTAAGGCTACTCCTCCTAAACGGGATGGACCCGGGCGTAGAACTAAAAGCAAGATGCAACATGAATGAAAATTATAGCCGCCCCACGACGGTAAAGTCGACATACACATTAATCAATTTCATCGATAAAAGAATAAATAAACACATTGGCATACATATCAAAATAGGATAAGTAAATGAAATGAACATATAAATAAATATTTAACACATATTCAACAATTTAAAACGACATTAGACAATTAAATAAATTAATGCACGAATAAATAAATCTAATATGCACAAATACTAAAAAACCTAGCTCTCAAACCTAAGTAAGTTGACTCACTAACCTCCCCAGTGGAGTCACCAAGCTGTCATAATGTTGCCTACATAAGAGTACCGGGGCCTAGTAAGCAAAGCAAGACACGAAGGGCCTAAATTAACGTAGAGTCGCCACTAACTAATTAGGGCAAGGTTGGTTAGCCACCTATTGTCTAAAAGTCTAGAATTAATACTATGGAAAATTCCTAAAAGTCTAGACTCGATCTCATCACCAAATTTCAGGTTCGGGAGTACGATTATGTATAAGGAAGGTTATAGCACCCCCACAACGCCTATCTGGGGATAGTCCTACGGGGTCTTAAGAGCTAGGTTTGTTTTTTTTTTTTATTTAAGCATACTAATGTCTTAATTTTTGCTAAAATCTAATGGAAATCTTAAATAAAAACTCTAAAGTAAATGCCTCTGATTTACTTGTAACTCGATTAAACTGTGTTCACCAAACTTATCTAATTTGAAACTTAAATGAGAGGTTTTTACTTTTAATAGGAACCCTAAAGGATACCTAAATAATTCTAGTAAAATACCTTCAATTCCTAAAATTAATTCTATTTTAGAATTCTAAAAACAACCTAGAAATTACCAATGAATTAAGAGAAATATTAAAATCCATCTACAACATATTCGATCTTTTATTATTATTATTTTTAAAAGATTTAATTAATAACGTTGAACCTATCAAGATCTTACGAAAGTATCCTATGCCAGGTTTATGGTTTATCTTACTTGAAAATTCTTGATCTAATGGTTTAGCTTACTTAAAATTCTTGATCTAAGGTTTAAATTCGTCAAAATCCTAAAATAATATATCTTAAAAAATATTTATTAGCTTTCTTAAAAAGTTTCTAAAATAAAATACTTAAAAAGACCTACTCATGATTTACAATTCACCTACAAAAATCTTTATTTTTAATCTTGAACAAAGTCCTAAACAATATTTACCTATTAATTTAAGATTCTAAAGAGGAATCCTATACGATATTTAAAAGTAGTTTAAAACCCTAAAAGAATATCCTACATATTATTAATAATTTTTCTAGGGTAAATGGTAGATAAGATCTTAAATACTAACCTAAATTCAAATGTAAAAACCTTATGGTTTCATTAAAATCTAACACCTACTTAACTAACTTCATGTCAGCATTTATAGGATGAAAAAATGAACTAAAGTTCCCTATTTTAAAACAAATAGTAATTAAATAGGAAAATTAATTAAATTGGCTAAAGTGAAGGAAAAGTTAAAACTATTTCAAAAAGGACAATAATAAAAAGAAAATTTAAATAAATGAAATAAATAATACCTTGACATGATGATGATAATAATGACAATAATACACCTTATTCGTAATACAATAAAAGAATCAAAGTAACATAAAAAATGTATGTAAGGGGAATCTGTAAAAAAAATAATATATAAATAGAGATGAAAATAACTAAAGACGAAATAAGAATAAATAAAAATTATACAAGTGTGAATAAATATAAAACATTAAAATAAAGTGCATAATTGACATTAAATATATAAGGTATAAATGCAAATGAAAGGAAAGATATAACTGTAAATAATTTATTAAAGATGGAAATAAAATGACATAGCTTGATTTTGGGACTAAAAGATAAAAAAATGTGGAAGACAGAGGACTAATGTAGCAATTAATTTACTTTTAAATTTGAAATTTCGGATTAAATCGAAGGTTTGAATAAACAAAAGGGTTATGGGTGTAAATAGGCTAGAGAATGAGGGCGACACTGAAAAAAATGATGTAATTTTTGTAAATTTAAAAAATAAGGGGGTGAGAATAAATTATCCATTTTGGCACCTATAAATAGAATAAATCTATTCATTGTTTCATTTTAACCTCATTTTTTATTCAAAAAAAAAAAAAAAAAAACTCTTCCTCCTTTTATTTTGGCCATGGCTCCATAACCAAAGAGTCCAATGGCTCCCCGGCTTTTGGTGGTGGAGCCGCCAGATATCTGATGGTCGAAAATATATATATATATTTTTTTGCAAAATCAAAGTTTTCTTAAAAACAATCACTTATTTTCTTAAAAATTGAAGCTTTATTTCAAAATAGTTGAAAAAGATCAAAACTTTGTTTTAAAAATTTAAACATTTTCTTTAAAATGACTAAAAAAAATATTTTTATTTTTACAAATATAAACATTCTCTTTTTTTTTTTAAAAAAATCATTATTTTTCTTAAAAATGAAAGCTTTACTTTGAAATAGTTGAAAAAGATCAAAACTTTGTTTTAAAAATTTAAAATTTTCCTTTAAAATGACTAGAAAATAGATTTTTACTTTAAAAATCTAAACTTTCTCTTTTTTTTTTTTTAAAAAAAGCTTTTCCCAAGATAAAAACTTTTTTTTATAAAAAAAAAACCTTTATTTTAGAAAAGGGAAGGGAAAAAAAAAGGGATGTTTGGGGCTCTTAGAGGCGGAGGACCGACGGTCCAGTGATGTCCCGTTCATCGGAGCCCAAAACCTGATCCCTCATGACATGTCTATGGAAATAAGGAATCAAAAAGAAATAGCATGCTCCTTGTTGTTGTTTTTTTTTACCTTAAAAAAACAGAATATGAAAAGCGTCCTACCTTTTTTTTCTTTCATTTCATATAAATATATTGTTTTTCAATCTTGTTTATTTGTAATTTTTGTGTTATTTTTCCATTGATCTGTTGATTAATGGTTTGGTACTATTTTTGATGTTCGTGATGTGTGGGAAAAGGGAGGCTAGGGTTATGAAACCCTGGCTGACCATTGTAACAGCTGGGGCTTTGGGCTCTAAAAAACAGATAATAATATTTAATAATAATAGTAGTACTAGTAATGATAATAATAATTTGAGCCCTTGATAGAAAAATAAAAGAAAAACAAAGGCCTCCATTTGGCCAAAATTGGGTGGGCTTCGAATGGGCCCAAGAGAGAACAAATATTTAAAGGGATTAAATGGGCCACCAATTGGCCTTGGACAAAATTGGGTGTCTACAACAAGGAAAAGAGCATTGCAAAGCAATCACTCTCAGAAGTAGAACTCAGTTAAATTATGTTGCTAAAGATGCCATGACAGAAGAGGACGACTCAAGACTCGATCATGAAAAGATCTCAGAACCAACTGGAAAGCGTACAACACCTGAAAATGGTCAGTAAAAAAATGTTGTAGTACAATCAGATCATGTTGCCAACAAAAATGCCATAAGAAAACAATATCAACAACCTGAAGGACGACCACCTCCACCATTTCCTTAGCTAATTAATGTGCGGAAAGGCAAACTGACTATAAGGGTGAATGATCCGCAGATCACTTTCAACATATTCGATGCCCTGAAATGTATTGGTGAGGGTTAAGATTACCATGACATTGGTTTGCTAGAAACAGAAGTGGAGGAAGAGTTTGCAAGATGTTTGCCATAGCAAAATCCTCTATCTCCAATAGTCTGTTTGAACAGCACATGCTCAACTCACTCGGTCAGTTGCAGAAGAAACTCTATCTCTTTGAGACTTAGCAACTCCAACTTGCTGCGGAATTAGAAAAAAGCGTAAAAAAAAAATCTTTTCTATCTTTATTTTCTTTAATTGCTTTACTTTAATTTCGTTCTTATTATTTTTATCTTTAATTACTTAACATTATTTTCATTTATTATTTATCGCCTTATTAATGAGATCACAGAGTCTGATAAAGAAGGGGAGGATTTGCACCGAATGAGAAGGAGATACTATCGGATAAAAATGAAAGGGACGAGGATGAAGTTGAAGCTGATGAGACTGGACCTACCACTCATAATGCCACTAAAGAGAAGGAACAAAAAGGACTATAGGGAGATGAATAAAAGATGAAATCGGTGAACATTGAATCTGACCAGGAAAGAGAAGAAGTGAACCATATTTCTGCACCAGCTGAACCTGCTACTACACCTCAATCAACTACACCCATATCGAAGCAAGATCGTGAGATCAATCTACTGATTGATGATCTCATGAAATCAAATGATGATGATGAAGAAGAGGTGCCAATCAATATGCTGAAAATGAAGCAGCATTACAAGTGCGTTGCTCGAAAAATAACTCGTCTAAATTAAAGTAACACCAAATTTTTCCCAAGCTTTCGTCTTTATTTTCATTTGCATATTTTTCATTATTTACCATGTGTATTTCATGCATTCATAATTTTTTTCATTGCATTGTATATATATATATATTTTTTTTTTCATTTTGGAATTTTAAATTGTTCATGTATTGAAGACAATGCACCCCTTAGGTTTGGGGTGTGTTGTGGATATCGTTTACATTAGATATGTGTTTTAATAATTGTTCATTTTGTCATCCATTTTTCCATGACATACAAATACCAATTAACTACCAGACTATGACAAGTATATTATTATCTATGATGTTCGATGAAGATAATAGCTCTTCGATAATTTTAGAAAATTGTTATAGTTGATTAGGTATGTTTAGCTTAGGGTAGTTGTCTGAAAATTGATCCCTAAAAGTAGAATTCCCTAATTATAATTGCAATTAGTCTATAGTAGGTTTCTTTTAATACACTTAGGAGTTCGTGAACCTAAGTTCAGTAAGTTGGTAGTGTGTAATAATGAATATCATGGCAAAATGTCATGTAACACTCCAATGCTTGAAATTGTTAAGTGGATCGGTAATATTTTGTTTGCTCCATCGTATTATTGATCAGGAAAGCAAGTTCAAATAAGAGTGAGTAAAAAAAAGTTTAGGGACACTCCACTGTAGTTTTAGGCTGCGTAGTTAATGAGCTAGTTGTTTTCTCCATCCATCTTCTAAGTTAAAAGCCTTAACTACATGAGTGAATTACATTCAAATTGTGACATGATGTAATACACGACAATCTAGTGTATGCTCTATTGAGATTGCCAAGGAAAGAAACCATGTGACAAAATGAATTCCCTAGAATATTAGGAGATGCTTGCTATAGTCAGAATTGCATGAATATTTAGGGGAATTTTATTTTTAGGTACCATTTTCTACACTTCGTTTGCTAAACAAGCCTATAAAATTTGAACCGATTTTCTGAGATAGAAGACTGCTAAGAATGGAGATATAAAATATACTTAAGATAGTTTAGCATTATATGAGGTAATTGTAGGGTTATGGAAAATTCATGCATTCATGCATACTTATACATACTCTACTTGAGGACAAGTAAGAATTAAGGTTTGAGGGTGTGATAACTCTTGAAAAGAGTTATATTTCGAGCCTCTAAACTTGATTAAATTCCTGTACTTAAGTAGATATATTTTCATTTTTAGGTTATTATTAGAACATTGCATAATAAAGCTTAGATTGTGCTTTAAATGTCATTTTATGTTACTTTTCCTGTTGGGAAGAAGAGAATTGGTTATTGTATGCAGCAAGTGCCGGAAGGATGAAGAAAATAAGAGAAAAGAGGAAGAGAATGAAGGAAGTGAAATATTGCCATGAAAAAATGTTGGATTAAGTGCCAACATGAATGCCATGGAAATTCCAGTATACTGCCGACACAGCACCCAGTACACGTCATTCTCAACCTGTAACACCCCTAACCCATATCCGTCGCCAGAATAGGGTTATAGAGCATTACCGTAAAATCATAACTTAAAACATTCAATTATAAAAATTTTTATAAATCATAGCACAATTCATTAAAACACATGCATATCATCTCTTATTCGAGCCCTCGAGGCCTTAGAAACACTTAAAAATGATTCGGGACTAAATTGGAAACATTTAGAACTATATTGAAGAAGATAGGAAATTTAACATTGCAGGGCTCACACGACCGTGTGGCCAGGCCATGTGACTCATATAGCTGAGATAGAAGCCCGTGTCTCAAGCCGTGTAACATTCGAAATAGGGACACACGACTGTGTCCCAGCCCGTGACCATGCACGTGTAACTCTCTGACTTGGGTCACACGGCCAAAGCACACGCCCGTGTACCAGGCCATGTAACTCTCGAAATGGCCTCACATGCCCGTGTGCCAGGCCATGTAACTGCCTGACTTACAACCTTTTAAAACCTAAAGGGGACACACGACAGTGTCACACACGGCTGAGACACAAGCCCGTGTGGACAAGAAAATGGCTAAAATCAAGCCAATTCTTTCACCCTTCTCAAGCATAAGCCTAAGTACTTTTGCACACATGATTAATGCTTTTAAACATGCTCAAAACCTGCATAAAAAGGTCTATACAATAGGCTAATATTCATACAACCAATATGCCATATAGGCACCTCAAGCACATACATCAAACCTACCTAAACATGTGCATATTTAAACATTTATCAAATAACTTGCTTCCATACCAAAACATATCATAATTGACACATATCAACCATACCATATTAGATTCATGCCATATCAAAAAGAACTTTATCATTTGGACCATTTCTCACATGCATCAAAACCATATAAATAACACAAATCTAGCCATTTCCAAATGGTTCCAACAGCCAACATATATACAAACCATATTTCAATCATGCAAATCTATTCAAACCTTTCCAAAGCATACCATAACTTGACCATGTTGAGCTCAATTCATCACTTACAATTTTGGCCATTCAAACATGCATTAACACATTGTCAAAATAACACACATCAACAAGGTATCAAAAGTACCAAGATTACATCAACCAAAATGGCATATATGTGCCAAACTCATCAACTAATATAAACCACAAGTCCACCTATACATGCCATTATAACCTTGATCAAAACATCAAAATTTACCGATATTCACTGGATAGTGTGATAGGTCACCGACGAACTTCCAAACCGGTCGAGCTTTCGACAATCTGAAAAGTAAAGGAAAATAACTACGTAAGCAATGAATGCTTAGTAAGTTCATATAAACTTTAAACATAACAATACATTTCAATAATGAACTTTATGGGGTAATTATAAACCTATACCAATTCCACAAAATTTATCAAACTTATAACCATTAACTCATAAATGAATAAGTTCATCAATATCATATATGCTTTTCATTCCTAACATAATAGGATTTATAAAACACACTACATAATCATTAACCTTTTTATAATACTATGAACTATTCCATATACTTTCTTACCATTCCATTTACTTACTTTCCATTTCATTTACTTAGCATAAACTTAAATAACAACATCAATTCACCATTAGTATATTTGTTCATGAACTAGGTAAATTCATCCATAGCATACGTAAGGTCCTCACATATAAGTACATCATTCAACTCATCAATTCCTTTTTCATCATATTACATATCAATTTTTAACTTACCATTTGGTTACCTTTTCTTACCTGTTTCATTTGCATAATACAAGACGTAAGCATAAACATCAACCACATGATAAACTATTTAATTAGAAATACATACCTTGATTCTTACCACCCTTTCATGAACATAAGAATATTTCCATTTGAACACTTACCATTTCAATGCATAACTTTTAAAATCAAACATAATACAATCTAACCAATAGCTTGGCACAAGCCTAAGCATCATCAACAACACATGTTGGCATATTCAAACACAATCCACATGAATTTAACATAGATAAGCTATTTCACATGAATATAATTCATTTGAACTCATCATTTTCCTTAACATATCATACTTGTAACACCCCAAACCCGGCCTAGACGTTATGGTTGAATCTGGCGATATCACATTGAAGTGTTTTTCGAAAACATACTTTCATTGGAAAAAACCCGTTCTATGTTAATTCTCGTTTATGATCATAACGAACATTTAAGGGTATTTTGTTCATTTAAAACTCAAGTTGTTTTTAGCAGTTTGTCAATCATATTAGTTTGTTACTATATTTAAAACAATGTTTGACGCGGAAGCTTTTATCGAATGTTACGAAAACGTGGGGTTTTGAAAACATTTATCTTTTGAAAATCCGCGTCCTACTTCTTTCAGATATGAATTAAATAAGTAAGATCCCAAATTAAAAGTTAAAATTTAAAGAGACCTTATTACATAACAAAAACCCAAATTAAATTTATTAGAAATAAAACTCAAATATAAAAGCAGGTGCGGTTGTGTAGCCACCTCTGAATCCCTCGCAGCACCGATCCGTCTAAGACTGGGGTTTACCTATACAGATAAACAGAGGGGTGAGTTTACGAAAACTCAGTGTGTAACCCCATGTAAGTAAATAGCCAATCATGCCTTAGGCAAGTGCAGTCTGGGCCTAAGCCCAAATCAATAATAGTTCAGTTCAGTTGGGCCTTAGCCCATTACTGAGATCGATGATCGGTGTGGGCCTTAGCCTATTTCGATGTGATGAGCAGATTCGGTCATGCAAACAGAGATCCTACCCAACCAGCCTCTACACTCCACTCCGTCCAGCCCTACACTCCATGTGGGGATAAAATCAACCCACCCATCCCTACACTCCAAAAATTAGCATCGGTTGCGGTACTAAACGGTATTTGCAGCAGAGCTGCCAGGGCAATACACTTCCTCCAATCATAATAATCCCATCCCCATGCAACATATCACACATGTATGCAACATATCTATATCATGGCATGCTCAAATACAGTCATACATAACATAAGGCATACAGTAATTTTATAATATAGGGGCATAATAGTCATTGTCTATCATAGGGGCATAACAGCCATTTATCCGTTTGGGGTCTAGGTATACTTATCGACCCATCAGTAGG
The DNA here is from genome assembly GCA_025698515.1 of Gossypium sturtianum. Lineage (NCBI taxonomy): Eukaryota > Viridiplantae > Streptophyta > Magnoliopsida > Malvales > Malvaceae > Gossypium > Gossypium sturtianum. The sequence goes on from CM046955.1 coordinate 114,233,653, forward strand.
TCCACAGTCGTCTCGGGCGACCCGTGCAACCTTCACAGTCAAATAGTAAAAATGGGCCCAAGGCCCATAATGCGGGCCCATGTGGGCCCACACGCCCGTGTGGCCCACATAGCCCAGAATTGGTCTCCGTCATGAAAATTACATAGTTTAGACCAATTTCCTCCACACGCTCGTGTGGTTTACCCGTGTGGGGCCCACAAGCTCATTGGGACCACGCGCCCGTTTCGGCCCAATATGGCCCAAAATGGCCTAAGACCATGAAATCGCTTATGGTGGCCTCAACAGTCGAACGCCTACGTTTTACGCGTTCTGGTTACCACACGAGCGAGCGCACGCTCGTGTAGTGCCAATGGTCATATTTTTTAGCTTTTGCCGATTCACGCTTTAGGCAGTGTTTATACACACTTTTTGGCATTTCACCGATATCGTTTATAGAGTGCTGTTACACACCTGGGTTCTATTTGCTGAGAACACCGCCCACGCCTTTAAAACCTACACTTGACCAACAATCCTCAATTATTCACTTAAGCAGTTACTTAATCGAATAAGCATAAGTTATCTCAATCGTTATACTCACAACAACTTACCTTTGACCGAGTGGTGAAAGAAAGGTTTTGAATGCTTCACTACCACTTGCAAATCCTTCACTCCTCGAGAAGTTCTAAAAACCGAAAGGAACACAAGAGTATTTGGCTTGTCAGTGTAAGAAAGGAGGAGACTTGTTACAGATTAAGAGAAAATAAGAAGTCGAGTGCTCTTACCGATTTGTCAGAGAATAGTCGCTACACCGAAGACACAGTAGCGATAGAGGAATGGAGTAATCCGCCTAAATACCAAAATGATAAGAGAAATTAGTTTAAGGGAGAAAGAGAAAAGAAAACGAAAGAAGGGCAGAATGTATATTCAACCAACAATAGAAGAGAAGAGGACTAGCCGAACACACACCTTACACAATTCAGAAAAATAAGAAGAAAGAAAGAGATATACGGTAGACTTGAGCAGAGAAAGCAATTGCAAACGAGAGAAAAGAAAGAAAACACTTGGAGTAATTTCGGCCAAAAGGAAGGTTGTCAAAAATGAAGAAAAGTGAACAGAAGAATATGCCAAAAACTCCTACCACATTCGGCCAAAGAGAGAAAAGCACTACAAAACCAAAATGAGGCATACCCAAAGAGGAGTACCACTCTTGCTGAAATTCTTGAGTGCTCACAGTCCATTTTCGGCACAACTCTCCCTCTCCCCTCACTTCCCTTGATTTTCTCCTAAAATCCCTCCTCAAATCTCTCCACTTGATCACACCTCCCCTCAACCATTCAATTTGAATTCTCCTCAACCACTTCAGTGATTCAGTCAAACTCCAACTCCCCTCACGGCACAGCAGCAAAATAATACTCCCTTGCCTCCACCAAGATTCGAACCTCAATCCACTGGCATAGGTGACACGCCACTTACCCCCTAGACCAGCAGGCTTATTCTGTCTTGCTTATACCCAAAATAATTTAAAAGCCTACTAACTATAGGCAACAGTTTATTCCCTAAAAACAAAACTTTTTGCACAAGCCCAGACTCGAACCCAGGACTTCTCAGACACTCCCAAACACATCCAAATCCCTTAACCCCTAAGACAGGCAGATATTTGTGCTACAAACATACAAAAATAAATTCTTAGATTTTGGGGCGTTACAACTCTACCCCCTAAAAGAAAATTTTGGCCTCGAATTTTACTTGATCAAAATAGATAAGGGTATTGTTGACGCATCGGCTCTTCGGGTTCCCACGTGGCCTCCTCTGAGCTGTGATTGCGCCAAAGTACCCTAACTAGTGGGATAGACTTCTCCCTCAAAACTTTCACCTCACGATCTAAAATCTGAACCGGTTCCTCCTCAAAAGTCAGGTCCGGTCTAACCTCAATCTCCTCAGTCAAAATCACGTGTGTGGGATCAGAGCGATAACGCCTAAGCATAGAGACGTGGAACACATCATGAATCCGATCCAACTTTGGAGGTAACTCAAGTTGATAGGCAACCGGTCCCACACGTTTTAGTATGCGATAAGGCCCAATAAATCTAGGGCTTAACTTGCCCTTCCGTCCAAATCTCAGTACCTTCTTCCATGGTGAGACCTTAAGAAAAATGAAGTCCCCCACAAAATACTCAATCTCCTTACGCTTCAAATCCGCATACGACTTTTGTCTGTCTGATGCTGCCTTCAATCGATCCCGAATTAATCTAACTTTGTCCTCGATATCAGAAACCAATTCAGGGCCCAAAACACGCCACTCACCCAACTCAATCCAACACGAAGGAGTACGACACCTACGGCCGTACAATGCCTAGTAGGGTTCCATCTGTTTGCTAGACTGGTAGCTATTATTATATGCAAACTCTGCCAATGGCAAATAGTCTTCCCAACAGCCTCAGAAATCTATTACACAACACCTTAACATATCTTTCAGTATTCGAATCACCCTTTCTTATTGACCATCTGTTTGAGGGTGAAACGCAGTACTTAAGTCCAATCTTGTACCCAAAGCCTCGAGTAACTTCTTCCAGAACCGAGACATGAAGCGAGGATCTCTATCTGATATAATGGAAACCGGTACTCCATGCAGTCTCACTATCTTAGCCACATACAGTTTAGCCAGTTTCTGCAAAGTATAATCAGTACAAACTTGTATGAAATGGGCTGACTTGGTCAACCGATCCACGATGACCCATACTGCATCCTTCTTAGTAGGCGTTAGGGGCAGCCCACTAACGAAGTCCATGGTTACCCTCTCATACTTCTAAAGTGGAATTTTAATTGGCTGAAGCAACCCTGAAGGTAACTGATGTTCAACTTTAACCTGCTGGCAAGTCAGACACTTACTCACAACGTCGGTAACTTCACGCTTAAGACCTGGTCACCAATATAACTCACGAAGGTCTCGGTACATTTTATTCCCACCGGGATGCATAGCATAAGGACTACTATGCGCCTCTCGTATTATAGACTGCCTCAAATCAGTATCCCTTGGTACACAGACTCTCCCACAGAAACACAGTACCCCTTTGCTATTTAGTCCAAAATTTGAAGTTTCCCGATTCTCAATCTGTCGGAATCGAGGACCCAAAGACTCATCCTCTAACTGTTTACCCTTAATCTACTCAATCCACGACGGTGTAACTTAAAGTTCGGCCAACAAACTACCATCATCAAATAAGCTGAGACGAGCAAACATCGCCCTCAGATCCGTCATAGCCCTACGGCTCAGTGCATCAGCCACCACATTGGCCTTACCAAGATGGTACTCAATCGAACAGTTATAATCCTTAAGCAGCTCAATCCATCTACGCTGCCTAAGATTTAGCTCTTTCTGAGTGAGGATGTATTTGAGGCTCTTGTGATCGGTGTAAATGATACACTTTTCACCGTATAAGTAATGCCTCTAGATTTTCAGTGTGAATACCACTGTGGCCAACTCCAAGTAATGCGTTAAATAATTTTCTTCATGAGACTTAAGCTGGCGAGACGTATATGCCACTACTTTACCCTCTTGCATCAATACACATCCCAAACCGACATGTGATGCATCGCTGTAGACAGTGAATTCTTTCCCAGACTCTGGCTATATTAAGACTGGGGCCTCTATCAGAACCTTCTTAAGTTTCTCAAAACTCTCTTGCTGCTTATCAGTCCAGACAAATGGCACCCCTTTACGCAACAAATTAGCCAGAGGTGCAGCAATCAATGAAAACCCCTCAAACAAAACGTCTATAATACCCCGCCAGACCTAGAAAACTCCGAATCTCAGATACCGTCTTAGGCGACTTCCAATCCAAAACAACTTTAATTTTTCGAGGATCAACTCTAATCCTTTCAGCAGATATATAACACCCCAAAAATGTGGGGTTTGTAATTTTGTTGAAATGGCTTAAATTCTATGATGTGCTTGAATGGTAGGGTATTTGAGTGTATTTGGGGGATTTTTGGGAAGCTTAGGTTCGAGTCTGGGCTTTGGAAAATTTCTAGTTTTTGGCTCTTAAGAGGAAAGGGCTGTTAGCAGTAGGACTTATGTATAAATATGTGTGTTTATGTGTCACAAAAAGAGCATGTGACTTAGTGGCTGTGGCGTCACTGAGATGGCAAGGGGGTGGGGTTCGAATCCCATGACTGGCAAATGGGGGCTTTTATTTTGTGTCTTGGGGGTGTAAGAGGTAGAGTTTGGATCAAACTTTGCAAAGGAGGTTGAAGAATTGGTCAACTATTTTGAATGGGAGGCTGGGAGCGATTCAAAAAGGATTTGGTGGAAAGTTGAAAGAGTTTGAATGTGAGGGGGAGTTTGGCCGAATTTAGAGAGCTTGAGTAGGGGGAATTTCAGCTAAGGGTTGTCAGTTGGGAGCATTTTCGGCAGCTTGGTGGGAGGATAGAACAGAAAACTCTCTCTGTATTTTGGGGTCGTTCTTTATTCTTTTTCATTTCGGGATTACTTCTTTGTGGCTTTTTGTGCAACTTTTTGACCATACGAGTCTCTTCTTCCTATTTTCTTTTTGGCTCTCAACTGTGATTCTCTTTGTCAAACACAATAACAACTACCTATTTGTCGAATTCATTACTAAAACCTACCTTCTTCTTCACATCCTCCTGCCGAATCACTGTTGCTCCTTTCAGTTCTCCTTTGGCCGAATGCAACCTTTTCTTTTTCCTCTTATTATTCTTCTATTTTTTTTGCAAAGCTAGCTGAACATTAAACCTTGGTTCGTCTTGTGTAGGCCGGATCTATTAGGGCCTAGGTATCTTTTCCTCTTCGTTCTAACCGTTTCTAAATCTCTACGATTGGTTGGTAAGTAGTGGCTATAGCCGAATCTAGGTTGGTTTTTCTCCTTATTCGATTTTATTTTTCTTGGGCCGAAAGGATTTTTCCCCTAGTTGCCGTGGAGATATGTATTGCTGACACTCTCTTTCTCGTCGAATGTTGCTAGGGACTCATTTTCCTTACCAAGGAGTAGGCGGATCACCTTTCCACTGTAGGAGATCTATTGTTACGTGGTAAGTGAAGTTAGTTTGATTAAAACATTTCAATATTATGGATTAACAAGGGTGTGTGGCTAATTATTGGGTGGTTGTTATCATAGGTGTCTTGGAAGCGCTTCAAACTTCAACCTGTAATAGGTGTGTAATCGTACACCCAATACTGTACTGCTAAAACGCTGGATAAAGGTGTATTCAAACCCTTGTGCTACTGTGAATCGGCAAAAGCCGAAAAGCCGAACTTTTCGCATCTGAGGGCCTACGAGCGTGCGAATGCTCGTAAGGATAAATCGAGCCACAATCATTGGCGTTAGACCATAGAGGCCGCCACAAATGTTCTCGTGGGCTTAGGTCGTAATGGGCCTCGTTGGGCCGAAATAGGCCATGTGGGCCGAATGGGCTCATGGGCCCCACAGGGATGAAATCCATGGTAAGTGACTAATAATTAGATTGGGTTGTGAAGTTCGCATAACCGTGACTGAAACTGGGCTGAATGCGCCACACGAGCGTGTGGGCCCACTTGGGCCGAATAGCGGGCTCTAGGCCCAATTGCACTGTTTTAGCTTATTATATATTCAAGTTGTTCGGGACGACGGTAGGCCTTTGGAAAGGTCATAAGGATTACCGAAATACCCTCGATGGGTAAAATTATCGAAATATCCTCGAAGGGTAAAATTACCAAAATACCCTCGATGGGTAAAATTACTGAAATACCCTTGAAGGGTAAAATTATCGAAATACCCTTGGTGGCTAAAATTACCATAATACCCTCGAAGGGTAAAAATTACTGAAATACCCTCGAGGGGTGAAATTACAGTTTTATACCTAACCGACAAAATGACCGTTATACCCCTAGTGGTAGTTTAAGTGATGTGTGTGTGATATTTATATGTTTGATTATGCTTGTCACATACTACATACATGAATTATTTATGACACGACATTCTGCATTGGGGTTGGGATTTGTATTTGGAGGAAGTACTGTACTAGTGGCTCTGCCACGTTTTTCTGATCTAGTGGCTTCGCCACGTATTCTGATTTTAGTGGCTTGGCCCACGTTACTGCCATTAGCAGCTTTGCTGCATTATTACTAGCAACTATGCTGCGATATTGGTGCGTTGGCTGGGTGGGTCGACTTGGTCCCCACATGTTGTGTTGGTTGGTACGGGTGGTGTGTTGTTGGTTTGGGTTGGGATGCACATCGTTACGTTTCGTGATCATTTGGGCTTAGGCCCACACTGCTACTGTATAGGGCTAAAGCCCAGAATGAACTGATACTGAATAGGGCTCAAGCCCAGACTATTATTGCATGATTGGGGATTACACACTAAGTTCTCGTAACTCACCCTTTCTTTAACTGTGCAGGTAATCCCCAGCCTTAGATGATTTAGAGCTGAGAGGGACTCGGAGGTGGCCACACGCTCGATATGATTTAATCTTAGACCTAGTTATTTTATTTTAATATATTGGGTTAATAATTAAGTAATAAGGCCATTTGGGGTTTTAACTTTTATTTGGTGTTTCTCTTTATTTCAACATGCTAGTCTAGGAAACACGGGTTTTTGAAACAATAACCATGTTTGAAAATCACGTTTTCAAAACTTAAAGTTTACAACTTAAAAAGGCTTTCGCAGTTTTAATTCAGATTGATAAGCTTATAACAATTGATACGACCTATAATTAGACAACAAGGTTTTAAAACACTAACATTTTCAAAAAAAAAAATTTGTGAAATGGATAATGAACTTTTACCACCAAACTCGATTTTCAAACAACACTTCGATGTGAGGCGTCAAATCTGGTCGTAACATCTAGGCCGGGTTTGGGCTGTTACATTTAGTGGTATCAGAGCCAAGTTGCAAAAATCAGTTGTGGAATGGGTTCTTGAAATATTTTTTTTCCTAAAATTTCCTAGATTCTGCTTTTGGAAAGGAAAGTAAAATGTTGTTACTGAAAGTGTGGCACACCGAGTCTCTGGTGCCAAATCTGTAAGTTCTCTAACACTGTTTTCTGTTATATACTGAAATGATTATACTTAGAAGCTACTATGGATAGTAATAGTGAACTGAAACTCTTTAGCTAGAGTAAACTGAGACTGTAGGAGACTGAAAACTATAGTGAGGTTTCGATCTGCGAAAACAACCTTAATTACTATTTATCATAAAATATCTATTATTAATTATTGGAATTATAAGCTGATGGATAAAACTCTTAAAACAGATAAATACACTATATCGATATAAGCACAAAAGGCCGCGGAAGGGTACACGTGGCCGCGGTAGAGGCCAAGGAGGTGCTAGGGCTGGGTCTTCAGCATCGGGCCATATGCATGCTAGGGAGGCACCAGCCTCACCAGTAACTGAGACAAGGTCTCTTTACTGAGCCGTTGGGGATGATGCTCTATCCCAGGCAATGTTACGGGTTCTGGAAATGGTTACTGGAGTAAGTACGGGATCAGTGGGACGAGGGTCAATTTCTGAATGACTCCAGTCTAATGGAGTAGAAATTTTCAGGGGTGTCTCTGGTGTAGCCCCGAATGTAGCTGAATATTGGCTATAGGCTACCGAGCGAATAATGGATGACCTCGACTATACTGCGAAACAGAAATTAAAGGGAGCAGTGTCCTTACTATAGGATGAGGCATACCAATGGTGGCTCACTATGAGGGAAAGCACGCAGGTCGACCGCTTAACATGGGACTTCTTTAAGGCGACCTTTCAAGGAAAATATGTTGGGGCGAGTTATGTGGATGCCCGGAGGAAGGAATTTCTGAGTCTGGTCCTGGGGAATAGGTCTGTATAAGAGTATGAGGCAGAGTTCCTGCGGTTGAGCCGGTATGCTCGGGGCATAGTCGCGACTGAGTATGAACGCTGTGTGCGGTTCGAGGATGGCCTTCGAGATGAGTTGCGGGTGCTGATAGATCCGCAAAGGGAAAGAGATTTTGCTACCCTTGTTGATAAGGCAAAAATTGCCGAGGATGTGAAGCGCTCAGAGCGCCAGAATCGTGAGAGGGATAGAGGCAGAAATAAGAGGGATTTTGGGCCCTCAAGTTCTTTTGGTGGGCCTAAGAAGAAGCCTAGATTTGATGGGCGATCAGTGGGGTTCCTATTGTTCTTTGCTAGACCATGACCTTGTCTTTGATTGTGGGAGATCTCACCAGGGTAAGTGCTGGAAAAGAACTGGGGCGTGCTTCAGATGTGGGTCCATGGATCCTCAGGTTAAAAACTGTACTCAGAGGCCTGTTCAGATGCAAGCTGCATGTCAGGGATATGTTTAGCCAGGGAGAGTTGGTCAGCAGCCACTGAGAGGCCGTGGTCAGGCCAGAGGGGGAAATGGTTTGGGTAGAGGTCGTGGAGCACCGGGCAGAGGTGCTGGTAACACTGAGGCGAGACAACCAGCGTTGGTCTATGCTGCTTGGCGCCGAGAGGATGGCGACGCTCCCGATGTCATAACTGGTACGTTCCTAATTTATGATGTACCCAACACTGCTTTAATTGACATTGGGTCCACACACTCGTATGTTGCATGCACTGTGTCTGGGATGCTGGGTTTTCAGTTTGAAATAATTTATAGTGAGATGACTGTGTTAAGTCCACTGGGACAGTCGATTAGGGTGAATAAGTTGTTCAGGGACGTGCCCCAAGAGTTCTAAGGGGTTGTCTTTTCGACAGATTTGATGGAACTACCGTTTGGCGAATTCGATTTGATATTGGGCATGGATTGGCTAGTGAAGCACCCTGCGAATTTGGATTGCACTGTTAAGCGGATGGTGTTGAAGTCTTCTGAGGATGAGGAGGTAGTAGTAGGGGAGCGAAGGGGTTACCTGTCTAATGTAATCTCAGTATTAAAGGTCGGGAAACTAGTTCGTAAGGGTTGTGAGACATTTTTAGCTTATGTCAGTAGTTCTGATTCTAAGGGTCCTTTTGTTGGAGATGTCAGAACTGTTAAGGAGTTTCCAGATGTATTTCTCGAAGAGCTTCCTGGGTTGCCCCCAGATCATGAGGTTGAATTCGGTATTGAGCTCCTACCTGGAACAGCTCTGGTGTCCATTGCCCCTTATAGGATGGAACCGAAGGAGCTGGTAGAGTGAAAGGCTCAAATTCAAGAGCTACTAGACCAAGGATTTATTCAGTCGAGTGTGTCTCCATGGGGAGCACCAGTGTTATTCGTGAGGAAGAAGGATGGATCCATGCGCATGTGCATAGATTATCATCAACTGAACAAACTGACGATTAAGAACAAGTACCCTTTACCAAGGATAGACGATCTGTTTGACCAGCTGCGAAGAGCTTCGATTTTCTCCAAGATAGATCTTCGATCTGGGTACCATCAGCTAAAGGTTAAGGAGGCGGATGTGTATAAGTCTGTGTTCAGGACTCGTTATGGTCATTACGAGTTTCAAGTAATGCCGTTTGGGTTGACAAATGCACCAGCTGCTTTCATGGATATGATGAACCGGGTATTTCAGCCCTATTTGGACCGGTTCATAGTGGTATTTATAGATGACATCCTGGTGCATTCAAGAACCGAGGAGGATCATGATTCACATCTTCGGATTGTATTACAAATACTGAGGGAAAATCAACTTTATCCTAAGTTCAGCAAGTGTGAGTTCTGGTTGCGGGAAGTGACATTTTTGGGTCACGTGGTGTCTGCCGAGGGGATTAGGGTTGATCCTTGGAAAATTAAAGCCGTATTGCAATGGAAACCACCAAAGACGGTATCTGATATTCGAAGTTTCCTGGGTCTGGCTGGGTATTACAGACGTTTTGTTTAGGGGTTCTCACTGATTACTGCACCTCTGACTAGGTTACTGCGTAAATGGGTACCTTCAACTGGACTGATAAGCAGCAAGAGAGTTTTGAGAAACTGAAGAAAGTCCTAACGAAAGCCCCGGTGTTAATTCAGCCAGAGTCTGGGAAAGAATTCATTATCTACTGTGATGCATCACACACTGGATTAAGTTGTGTGTTGATGCTGGAGGGTAAGGTGGTTGCATATGCGTCTCGCCAGCTTAAGCCTCACGAGACGAATTACCCACTCACGACTTGGAGTTAGCTGCAGTGGTCTTTGCATTGAAGATTTGGAGGCATTATTTATATGGTGAGAAGTCTACTATTTTCACAGACCATAAAAGCCTCAAGTATCTCCTTACTCAGAAAGAGTTGAATCTTAGGCAACGAAGATGGATAGAGTTTCTTAAGGATTATGATTGCTTGATTGAGTACCATCCGGGTAAAGCTAATGTAGTAGTGAATGCACTGAGCCGTAAGGTTGTATCTGATCTGAGAGCCATGTTTGCTCGTCTCAGCCTATTTGAGGATTGTAGTCTGTTGGCTGAACTCCAAGTGAGACCGACCTGGATTGATCAAATTAAGGAGAAGCAGTTGCTGGATGAATCGTTGGTCCCTCTTTTCCAATTGGTTGAGAAGGGGGAGACTGCAGATTTTGGGCTGAATAGTGAGGGAGTACTATGCTTTCGGGAGAGAGTCTGTGTACCAAAAGATTCTGAGTTAAGGCAGTCTATACTGCGAGAGGTGCATAATAGTCCATACACTATGCATCCTGGCGGAAACAAGTTATACCGAGATCTGCGTGAACTGTACTGCTGGCCAGGGCTCAAGCGCGAGGTTACAAATTTCGTGAGTAGGTGTTTGACATACCAGCAAGTTAAGGCGGAGCATCAACTGTCCTCTGGATTACTGCAAACCGTTAAGATTCCACTCTGGAAGTGTGAGAGGGTAAACATGGACTTTGTTAGTGGGCTACCCTTGGCGCCTACTAAGAAGGATTCGGTATGGGTTATTGTTGATCGACTGACTAAATCTGCTCACTTCATATCGGTCCGCACTGATTATTCATTGCAGAAGTTGGCTAAGTTATACGTGGCTGAGATTGTGAAACTACATGGGGTACCAGTGTCTATCATTTTGGACAGAGTTCCTAGGTTCACGTCTCGATTCTGGAAGAAGCTACACAAGGCATTGGGTAAAAGATTAGATTTCAGTACGGCGTTTCACCCTCAGACAGATGGACAGTCGGAGAGGGTGATTCAGATATTGGAGGACATGCTAAGAAGCTGTGTAATTGATTTTAAAGGCAGTTGGGAAGACTACTTGCCGCTAGCGGATTTTGTGTATAACAACAGTTACCAATCCAGTATACAGATGGCACCGTACGAGGTGTTATATGGTCGTAGGTGTCGTACCCCTACTTGTTGGACAAAACTGGGTGAGCAACGAGTTTTGGGGCCAAGTTGGTTTCTGAAACCGAAGAGAAAGTAAAGTTGATCCGAGATCGGTTAAAGGAAGCATCTGATAGGCAGAATTCGTATGCTGATTTAAAGTGTAAGGAGATAGAGTACTCTGTGGGGGATTGTGTCTTCTTGAAAGTCTCACCATGGACGGAGAGGCAAACTGAGTCCTAGATTCATCGGACCTTACCTGATATTAACGCGTGTGGGACCGGTCGCCTATCAACTTGAGCTGCCTCCTGAGTTAAATCGGATACATGATGTGTTCCACGTCTCTATGCTGAGGTGATACCGCTCTGATCCCTCACATATAGTGCCGGTGGAGGAGATTGAGGTTAGACCTGATCTGACTTTTGAGGAAGAATCGGTGCAGATACTGGATTGTGATGTTAAGGTATTGAGGAGGAAATCTGTTCCGTTAGTCAAGGTGCTTTGGCGAAATCGCTGTTCAGAGGAAGCCACGTGGGAACCTGAAGAGGCGATGCGACAATAATACCCTCACCTCTTCTGACCAGGTAAATTTCGAGGCCGAAATTTCTTTAAGGGGGTAGAGTTGTAACACCCCAAAAATGTGTGGGGTTTGTAAGTTTTCCAAAATGGCTTAAATTCCATGATGTGCTTGAATGGCAGGGTATTTGAGTGTATTTGGGGGGTTTTGGGAAGCCTAGGTTCGAGTTTGGGCTTTGGAAAATTTCTAGTTTTTGGCTCTTAAGAGGAATGGGCTGTTAGCAGTAGGACTTATGTATAAATATGTGTGTTTATGTGTCACAAAAAGAGCATGTGACTTAGTGGCTGTGGCGTCACTGAGATGGCAAGGGGAGTGGGGTTCGAATCCCATGACTGGAAAATGGGGGCTTTTATTTTGTGTCTTGGGGGTGCAAGAGGTAGAGTTTGGATCAAACTCTGCAAAAGAGGTTGAAGAATTGGTCAACAATTTCGAATGGGAGGCTAGGAGCGATTCAAAGAGGATTTGGTGGAAAGTTGAAAGAGTTTGAATGTGAGGGGGAGTTTGGCCGAATTTGGAGAGCTTGAGTAGGGGGAATTTCGGCTAAGGGTTGTCAGTTGGGAGCATTTTCGGCAGCTTGGTGGGAGGATAGAACCGAAAACTCTCTCTGCATTTTGGGGTCGTTCTTTATTCTTTTTCATTTTAGGATTACTTCTTCGTGGCTTTTCGTGCAACTTTTCGACCATACTAGTCTCTTCTCCCTATTTTCTTTTTGGCTCTCAACTGTCATTCTCTTTGTCAAACACAATACCAACTGCCTATTTGCTGAATTCATTACTGAAAGCTACCTTTCTTCTTCACATCCTCCTGCCGAATCACTGTTGCTCCTTTCGGTTCTCCTCTGGCCGAACGCAACCTTTTCTTTTTCCTCTTATTATTCTTCTCTTTTCTTTGCAAAGCTAGCCGAAGATTAAACCTTGGTTCGTCTTGTGTAGGCCGAACCTATTAGGGCCTAGGTATCTTTTCCTCTTCATTCTAACCGTTTCCAAATCTCTGCGATTGGTTGGTAAGTGGTGGCTATAGCCGAATCTAGGTTGGTTTTTCTCCTTATTCGATTTTATTTTTCTTGGGCCGAAAGGCTTTTTCCCCTAGTTACCGTTGAGATATGTATTGCTGACACTCTCTTTCTCGTCGAATGTTGCTAGGGACTCGTTTTCCCTAGCAAAGGAGTAGGCCGATTACCTTTCCACTGCAGGAGATCTGTTGTTACGTGGTAAGTGAAGTTAGTTTGATTAAAACGTTTTAATATTATGGATTAACAAGGGTCTGTGACTAATTATTGGGCGGTTGTTATCAGAGGTGTCTTGGAAGCGCCTCAAACTTCAACCTGTAACAGGTGTGTAATCGTACACCCAATACCGTACTGCTAAAACGCTTGATAAAGGTGTATTCCCACCCTTGTGCTACTGTGAATCGGCAAAAGTCGAAAAGCAAAACTTTCCGCATCTGAGGGACCACAAGCGAGCGAACACTCGTAGGGATAAATCGAGCCACAATCATTGGCGTTAGACCGTAGAGGCCGCCACGAACATTCTCGTGGGCTTAAGTCGTAATGGGCCTCGTTGGGCCCAAATGGGCCATATGGGCCCAATGGGTTCATGGGCCCCACAGGGACGAAATCCATGGTAAGTGACTAATAATTGGATTGGGCTGCAAAGTTCGCATAGCCGTGACTGAAACTGGGCTGAATGGGCCACACGAGCGTGTGGGCCCACTTGGGCCGAATAGCGGGCTTTGGGCCCAATTGTACTATTTTAGCTTATTATATATATTCGAGTCGTTCGGGATGATGGTAGGCCTTTAGAAAGGTCGTAAAGATTACCAAAATACCCTCGGTGGGTAAAATTATCGAAATACCCTTGGTGGCTAAAATTACCAAAATACCCTCGAAGGGTAAAAATTACCGAAATACCCCCGGGGGGTGAAATTACAGTTTTACCCCTAACCGAATGGAACGGTGAAACTGTGCAAGTGTACACAATCGCAACAAGTAATAAAGTGACAAGTAAATGTCGAGTTATCGTACCCACAGGGACTGTAAAAGACTTATTTATGAAAATGATTTTATGCACTTTGGTGAAGGAAAAAAATTTGGTTTTGAGAAATAGTTAAAAGCTAAAAGAAAAACAAAGTAAAATAAAATCAAACAAAGTTCTAATGCACGATTTCAAACGCTGATTTTAATCAAGATGATCTAATTGTGTTGGATTAATCATATTTCTTAACTTAGAATTATTAAGCTTATGCTTATACTTGTTACGAATAAATCACGGCAACTCGGTAATTTGCTAACTTATGAACATATTTACATGTTATTGCACATACATACTTATTAAATTAAACAATCTATCGCATATTCCTATGTGATTCAACCGATTAATTCGACCTAATAAGCATATAAAAGATCATGTGAGGTAACAAAGTATCCTTACCTTGAAACAATTTAATCACAAAAATCTTGCAAGTTATGCAAGGCATATGTATCGCCAAATACAATGCTAATTTAATCTTTAGCTACCTTAGAAGAATTAAACATGCACAGATTAAGTATTGTGTCCATTATTTACAATTTCAATGCGTTTAAATAATTAATTCTTTAGTTATCTAAACAATTAAAATGCCAAAATAACTATACACGATTTTACTTAATCAAGCATCTTTCCGAGGCCTATAACAGTATAAACACAATTTTAATAATTTAAGATGACGAAATGCAATCAACCCAACACGAATTAAATTCAAGCTAAGCTGATTAAATTAACCATTTCAATAGCATAAATATTCATAAACATGTTTTTCAAAACAACAATGAAATTTAAAGAGATAAGGAACAAGAAGCAAATCCGGTGTTTCTCCGTGGCTTGATTGATTGCTCCGTTCTTCGTTCTCTGTTGTCCTCGGCCATCAAGGTGGCTTATGAACACTCCACTTGCTGCTACAAATGGCTGGAAAAACACCTCTTTTCAAAGAGGGGAAATCAGCACAAGAAGGAGGGGAAATGGAATGGAAAAGAAGACAGAATGGAGAGAAGAGAGAATGAGAGAGTGAGTGAGAAATGAAGGATTGAGGGATGATTTGAATGATCAGCAAGGGGTGGTATTTATAGCTGATCATGGCTGCTAAAAATAGCAAATAGTAGCAGCAAAAGAGACCTCCCTTGGCTGGCCATCTATGTGGCAAAGTTGATGGTTTCAACTTTGCTAAATATGGCATGGGGCAAATCTACAAAGCCACCATATTTGGAGGGGTTTGAATGCAACTTTGAAAAGTCTTCAAGGGCTTCTTTGAAACTTAATTAATCAGCTAATAAGCTGATTTGGGCCAGCAATATGGACGGTTTGGGCTGCCCAACTCTTTGCTCAGTTCGGTTCAACCGGTTTGGTTCAACTGATGCGGTTCAACTGGGCCTTTTTCATAATTAATTAAGATTAATTTATTTAGCCCAAATTAAATTGGGAATACATTAAAATTAATTAAATCATAAATAAATATTCATAATTGGATCGTCTTGGGCTGGAAATAAATTCGCCTTGATACTTCAAATTGCTTCTCGGGTTTATTCTTCGAGCAGTGTCTGCCGAGCCAATTTTCACCCTTTGTGTGAATCTGTCGAAAATAGTCAAAATTAGTCAAATTAACTATAAAATTAATTAAAATTCATCATTTTCATATTTTTAGCACAATTTAATTATTTTATAATATTTAATTATTTTCCGACAAGAATTTAATCGAAACTGCATAAATTTGAGTTAAAAAGGGCATGAAAAAGTGTATAAATTTTTGTGTTTCCACACCCCTAAACTTAATTCGTTGCTCGTCCCGAGTAATGCACAAAATTGAAAAGAATTTTCTCGGAAACACCTTTGAAAAACTCCTTCAGAACAACTTTCTTCTCAAAATTATGGATTCAATATACTTAGGCTCAAAAATAAGAAATTTGATAATTATGCTACTTAAGTATACATATTGTTCAAATTACACCCAACAACTATTATACTAGCAAAATTAGACTAAATGTTTCTTAATAAAGACATGTTAATCCCTACCAATTTGATTTTAATTCCTTATTCAAAATTAAACTGCAATCATTAAGCTTAACTGATGTCTTCATATGTTGAACAAAACAATTTCTCTCCACTAATGTAGGTAACATTGGAATTTTGAATCAATAGGTCTTTAATAAGGTTGTAACGTGGCTGGGCTTAGGGGTAGGTAAAAGATAGACAAATTTTTGGTAAAAAACCCTAGACTCAGCTTAAAATCAAACCTTCGGAATTCTCACCCTTGATACACCAACTTTTGCTCTTTCGACCATTTATTTCGAGTACATGTTTTTTTCTTTTTCTTTTTTCTTTCTTTTTTCTTTTTTTTTTTAAATTCTCAAGCTCAAATCCGAGCACTTGCTTCATGTACTACAATTTTTCGAGCAATTGATACTTCTTTTCAACTCCCCCAAACTTATTTTCAAACGATATTCTGAATAGTACTGAGTCTAGTGTTTGGGACAATTTTAAAGATAATAAAGAGAAAAGTGATGGCTAAATATTGCAAAGGTCCAAATAAAACTAGGCCATATAGTCTCAAAGTTGGGTTTCAAAGGATAATTTTATCAGGGTTGGCTTGAAAGGCTCAAACGGTCGAAACAATAGTTGCCTAAATCATTTTCAATATTCCATGCTTCCTAGGAATTCGCCTTAAGAAATTACTAAGTCAATTCTAAAGACTTAAACTTTCATGCATGCCTAACTTTCCTAAAGAACTAAAAATTTTATGGTATGAATTGCATGCTTTATTAGAAATACATTTCATGTCATTATTAAGCTAACATAACAATTTATTGAAATAATCAAACTTTATTCATACTTAAATTTAGCATACTTAACAAAATTCAAATTTATTGAACAAAAATATATCATATTCATAATTAAAAGAAAAAAAAATATTCTGAGTGGAAATAATTTCAATTTTCGGTCCCCCGAACTTAAAATGAACAATGTCCTTATTGTTTAAAGTGAATAGATACTATACACCAGGTAAGAGTCTAGAAAAGAGGAGGTGAGTCAATTTGACTGCTTAAGTACCAAGCTCTCTCTAAATCCAATCCTAGACATGTATATATCCATTGCCACACTTTATACTTTGCGACTTGTTCATTTTTATTTATGATTCCTATCTCTTGTTTTATTGTGCGAAAAATAAAAATCATAATAGAACCTAATCCTAAAACATTAAATATACTAGGAAAGAAAATGAAATAAAGTAAAGATCCCCCCTTTTTATTTATTTGCAGATCCATCTAACTCATCTTTTTCCTTCCTCGACATTAGAGTCCATGGTTCAAGTATAAAGTCTGGAAATTCATGCACAAAAATAAACGAGTTATGAAATATATATTTTAAATTCATCTCTGATTGAGTCATCTCTTATTTTTGAGTATCTCCAGTAATCTTGTTACTGCAACTACATGTGTTGCAGCATAGCCATTATACCAAACTGTTCACTGCGTGGAATGGTGCTAGATAAAGGGACTCTCAGCGTCAAACTTAGGAAATTTGTTAAGGGTGGTTTTAGTTTTGGGCAAGTGGGTGAGTAGCTGAGGGTAAGGTTTAGAGTTGAAGAGGGTGGCAGTTTTAAGGATAGTTTGGGTACGGTAGTTGGTGACTTCGAATGAAAGTGTTTGGGGTGGTGATTCAGGGAGTTAAGGGCTGCAATATTAAGGGATTAAGTGAGATGCACAATTGGGCTACTTGGGAGTGGTGGTGGAGCAAGGCAAGGGCTATAGGTTTGTGCGGGAAAGGGTTGAATATTTCCCTTCTTAGTAGTGTCTTAAACCCAATGGCAACTCCTTTTTGGATCCTAAGCTCCTATACTGAAAAAAAAAAAACTCAAAGAAATTAGTGCTTGGGTTAAAAATTGACCCTTTATTTAACAAAACAAATACTTAAATTCTTTGGGCTACTTAGAATTTTTTTTTGAAAAATTACATTAAATTAAACTCCTAGGAAAAAGACTGGAGGGGTCACAGATGGTCCCGCTTAAGTCCCAATCTCCTAGACAGAGTTTTAATTAATGTAATGAAGCAAAGAAAATTTTATCTAAGTCTACCATTTTATTCAAAAAAAAACTAAAAATATAAAATAACGATAGAGAAAGTGAATAGAACTCCCTCCATTTTATTCAGGATCGTCATTGGCTATGGTGGTGTCAAATGGCCATTTGTCATACCAACCATAACCATCTAGGAAGTAATCATATTCTTTCCCATCAAATCTGTCCAACATCTTATTAGGGAAAGAAAATCTGTAATGATCTTTTCTGGTGGCCTTATTTTAACTTCCTCTAATTCCTACAAATCCTCGAAGTCGTGACTTGAATATCTGCAATAATCCATCCGACACCCTTCTTGTGCTTTTCCAAAGCAACAAATGACTCTTCTTCTTGATTCTTGGTGAACTCAACTGAAATCATGATAGGTAAAAATGGAGATAAACCCAAACAATCATATTTCAAATGAGGAGGCAAAGTCTTCAGTTCCAATTTGACTGGCTCTTCAATCAACACTTTTGGTTGTGCGTACTCTCGAGATAATAACTCTAATGATTCTAGTGGAACTTCCTGAGTGAATCCCTTCGTTTTAGCTTCTAACAAAGCCAAACATTCTTCGTCTTCATCATCACTTGGCGAGTCTGGTAGCAGAATACATTCTAACGGATCATTTATAGAATTGAGCTCCAGCTCTGTAAAATCCAGTGATTCCATCTTGGAAATAGCAGAACAGTCTTCAACTACATTCGAGGATTTAGCAGTATTGAAGTCATTAAAAGTCACCTTGTCATCAAAAATTTCTTTCAACTGAATATCTCGTTGCTTCTTCTGGAATCGTTGAGGATATGGCAATGGTGGGATCTTAGCTTTAACCAGGCAACTCTTCTGTGGAAATTTTTTTGCATCTGACAAGGGTGTTAGATAATCAGAACTAACTAGTTTAGAGTTTACCTCATCAAGAATCACTGAATCTAACTTCTGTGATACAGGAGTTTCAACACTTGGTTGAACTTCCTCTTTGTCGTGAGCTACAACAGGCTTATTTTCAACCTTGACAGTTTTGGGTTCCCATGTCTTCCCACTTTGTAAAGTGACGATTTTGCAATGCTCTTTGCCCATGCTTCTCAGATTTTCTGTATCCCTCGGCCAAATACCTTTGGGTCTGCTTTTGAGCTCATTGGCTAGCTGTCCCACTTGGTTTCCTAAATTCTTTAATGTTGCTGCTTGGCTTTGGATTAGTTCATCATTCTTCGCTATGTACGCCTTCACCAAATTCTCAAGATTACTTGAAGATTTAGTTGGTGTGGGTTGTTGCACTTGTTGAGAATATTCTGATGGACAATTTGGTCGAAATGGCATAACAGAGTCACTATGGTCCGCCCATTGATTACTCCATGGAGAAATTGGATGATTCTTCCATGAAGAGATGTAAAAATTTGATTGTGGACCATTCCAATTCTGATTTCCTATGTAATAATTTGACTCTTGATTCGATGGGCAATTTTCAAAGAAATGGCCATCTCCACAGTATTCACAATAAATATTCTCGAACTGGTTCGGCTGCTCACCTGACAGATTACCATTGAAACCATTAATAGTTATGTTCTTAAGCATAGAAGACATAGAGGATACCTGGGCTGCCAAAGAAGCAAGTGTGTTTACTCAATGTACTACTACTGCTCGTCTTACTGAGGCTGCTCGATTGGTTGGCCACTGATAGTTATTGCTGACAATTCTTTTAATAATCTCATAAGCATCGTTATAAGACTTAGAAAGAAGGGCTCCGTTTATCAAAGCATCCACCATCATTCTAGTATGAATATTGAGACCAATATAGAAAGTCTCCATTTGAACGCAGTAAGGAATGCCGTGATGAGGGCACTTACGTAATAACTCCTTAAACCGCTCCCATGCCTCATATAAAGATTCTTCATCAAGTTGCTGAAATGAAGTGATTTCATTTCAGATCTTGGCGGTTAAAGATGGAGGGAAATATTTCATTAAGAAACGTTCAACCAACTCTTGCCATGTAGTTATGGAACCGGACGGTAGGGAGTTCAACCATGCTCGTGCTCTATCTCTTAAGGAGTATGGAAATAATCTCAGTGTCAAGGTGTCTTCAGTCACTCCGACTAGTTTAAATGAGTCACTCACTTCCATGTGTAGCCGAAGATGAAGATGTGGATCTTCATTAGGAATCCCACTAAATTTACCCATATTTTGCAACATTTGGAACATGACCGGCTTCAGCTCGAATTGCTGTGCCTCAATTTCGGGTCTCTTACTACTCGGATTGAGCTCGTTGAATAGAGGAATGGCATGTTGTTGAATAGCACAGTTTCTATCATCGGCAACAATGATCGGATTGTGAGTATTATAAGCAAATGTTCCTCCTGGATTTTGGTTTGGATTTTCGAAATTCATATCTTCGGTCCTTCTTTGGTTCGCTTGTCTTCTCATTTGTCAGAAAGTCCTTTCAATTTCAGGGTTTACAGAAAGTAAGTCAATAATTTGACAAATACTCTGAAACAAACACAAAAAAAATGGAATTAAAATTTAACAGAAAAAATAGACCAAAATGCAAAATTAACAATTCCACAAATAATGTCTTTTAAAAGCGGTCCAAGAACATGGCGCCAAAAACTTGGAACGGTGAAAATGTGCAAGTGTACACAATCGCAACAAGTAATAAAGTGACAAGTAAATGTCGAGTTATCGTACTCTACAGGACTAAAAAAGACTTATTTATGAAAATGATTTTAAGCACTTTGGTGAAGGAAAAATATTTGGTTTTGAGAAATAGTTAAAAGCTAAAAGAAAAACAAAGTAAAATAAAATAAAACAAAGTTCTAATGCACGATTTCAAAAGCTGATTTTAATCAAGATGATCTAATTGTGTTGGATTAATCATATTTCTTAACTTAGAATTATTAAGCTTATGTTTATACTTGTTACGAATAAATCACGGCAACTCGGTAATTTGCTAACTTATGAACATATTTACATGTTATTGCACATACATACTTATTAAATTAAACAATCTTTCGCATATTCCTATGTGATTCAACCGATTAATTCGACCTAATAAGCATATAAAAGATCATGTGAGGTAACAAAGTATCCTTACCTTGAAACAATTTAATCACAAAAATCTTGCAAGTTATGCAAGGCATATGTATTGCCAAATACAATGCTAATTTAATCTTCAGCTACCTTAGAAGAATTAAACATGCACAGATTAAGTATTGTGTTCATTAATTACAATTTCAATGCGTTTAAATAATTAATTCTTTAGTTATCTAAACAATCAAAATGCCAAAATAACTTAAGCATGATTTTACTTAATCAAGCATCTTACTGAGGCCTATAACAGTATAAACACAATTTTAATAATTTAAGATGACGAAATGCAATCAACCCAACACGAATTAAATTCAAGCTAAGCTGATTAAATTAACCATTTCAATAGCATAAATATTCATAAACATGTTTGTCAAAACAACAACGAAATTTAAAGAGATAAGGAACAATAAGCAAATCTGGTGTTTCTTCGTGGCTTGATTGATTGCTCCGTTCTTCCTTCTCCGTTGTCCTCGACTATCAAGGTGGCTTATGAACACTCCACTTGCTTCTAAAAATGTCTGGAAAAACACCTCTTTTCCAAGAGGGGAAATCGGCACAAGAAGGAGGGGAAATGGAATGGAAAAGAAGAGAGAATGGAGAGAAGAGAGAATGAGAGAGTGAATTAGAAATGAAGGATTGAGGGATGATTTGAATGATCAGCAAGGGGTGGTATTTATAGCTGATCATGGCTGCTAAAAATAGCAAATATTAGCAGCAAAAGAGACCTCCCTTGGCCGGCCATCTATGTGGCAAAGTTGATGGTTTCAACTTTGCTAAATATGGCATGGGGCAAATCTACATAGCCACGATATTTGGAGGGGTTTGAATGCAACTTTGAAAAGTCTTCAAGGGCTTCTTTGCAACTTAATTAATCAGATAATAAGCTGATTTGGGCCAGCAATATGGACAGTTTGGGCTGCCCAACTCTTTGCTCAGTTCGGTTCAACCGGTTTGGTTCAACTGATGCGGTTCAACTGGGCCTTTTTCATAATTAATTAAGATTAATTTATTTAGCCCAAATTAAATTGGGAATAAATTAAAATTAATTAAATCATAAATAAATATTCATAATTGGATCGTCTTGGGCTGGAAATAAATTTTCCTTGATACTTCAAATTGCTTCTCGGGTTTATTCTTCGAGCAGTGTCTGCCGAGCCAATTTTTCCCATTTGTGCGAATCTGTCGAAAATAGTCAAAATTAGTAAAAATTAACTATAAAATTAATTAAAATTCATCATGTTCATATTTTTAGCACAATTTAATTATTTTATAATATTTAATTATTTTCCGACAAGAATTTAATCGAAACTGCATAAATTTGAGTTAAAAAGGGCATGAAAAAGTGTATAAATTTTTGTGTTTCCACCGACAAAATGACCGTTATACCCCTAGTGGTAGTTTAAGTGATGTTTGTGTGATATTTATATGTCTGATTATGCTTGTGACATACTGCATACATGAATTATTTATGACACGACATTCTGCATTGGGGTTGGGATTTGTATTTGGAGGAAGTACTGTACTAGTGGCTCTGCCACGTTTTTCTGATCTAGTGGCTTGGCCACGTATTCTGATTTTAGTGGCTTGGCCCACGTTACTGCCATTAGCAGCTTTGCTGCATTATTACTAGCAGCTATGTTGCGATATTGGTGTGTTGGCTGGGTGGGTCGATTTGGTCCCCACATGGTGTGTTGGTTGGTACGGGTGGTGTGTTGGCTGGTTTGGGTTGGGATGCATTACTGTTCTATTCTGTGATCATTTGGGCTTTGGCCCACACTGCTATTGTATAGGGCTAAAGCCCAGACTGAACTGATACTGAATAGGGCTCAAGCCCAGACTATTATTGCATGATTGGGGATTACACACTGAGTTCTCGTAACTTACCCTTTCTTTAACTGTGTAGGTAATCCCCAGCCTTAGATGATTTGGAGCTGAAAGGGACTCGGAGGTGGCCACACGCTTGGTATGATTTAATCTTAGACCTAGTTATTTTATTTTAATATATTGGGTTAATAATTATGTAATAATGCCATTTGGGGTTTTAACTTTTATTTGGTGTTTCTCTTTATTTCAACCTGCTAGTCTAGGAAACACAGGTTTTTGAAACAATAACCGTTTTTGAAAATCACGTTTTCAAAAATTAAAGTTTACAACTTAAAAAGGCTTCCACGGTTTTAATTCAGATTGATAAGCTTATAACAATTGATACGACCTATTATTAGACAACAAGGTTTTACAACACTAACATTTTCAAAACAATTGTGAAATGGGTAATGAACTTTTATCGACAAACTCATTTTTCAAACAACACTTCGATGTGACACGTCAAATCTAGTCGTAACGTCTAGGCCGAGTTTGAGGTGTTACAAGATACCACATGGCCCAAAAATGTTACTTCCTGTAGCCAGAATTTACACTTGCTGAACTTAGCGTATAATTGTTTCTCCCTCAGAATCTGCAGAACAACTCGGATATGTACGTCATGTTCATCCTCATTTCTCGAATACACCAAGATGTCATCTATAAAAACCACTACAAACCGATACAGATAAGGCTGGAACACTCGATTCATCAAATCCATAAAAGCTACTGGTGCATTCGTCAGTCCAAACAACATCACAAGGAACTCGTAATGACCATAACGAGTCCTAAATGCTGTCTTGTGAACATCAGCCTCTTTGACTCTCAGTTGATGGTAACTCGATCGGAGATCAATATTAGAGAAGACTGAAGCTCCTCGAAACTGGTTGAATAGATCATCAATCCTCAGCAGGGGGTACTTATTCTTAATAGTCAATTTATTCAGTTGCCGGTAGTCGATGCACATACGCATGGATCCATCCTTCTTTTTCAAAAATAACACCGGTGCTCCCCATGGAGACACACTAGGGCAGATGAACCCTCGATCCAGTAACTCTTGAATCTGAGCCTTAAGCTCCACTAGCTCCTTCGGTGCCATTCTATAAGGAGTGATGGACACCAGAGCTGAACCCGATAGGAGCTCAATCCCAAATTCAACTTCACGGTTTGGAGGTAGTCCAGGTAATTCATCGGGAAAAAAATCTAGAAAATCTTTGACTGTTCTGATATCTTTAACAGACAAAAACTCAGAATCAAAAACATCGATGTAGGCTATATACGCCTCACAACCCTTACGAACCAATTTCTCGGCCTTCAGGGTAGAAATCACATTTGACAGATAATTTCGACGCTCCCCTATTAGCACCACCTCATCACCCTCTACTGTTTGCAGTACCCCCCGTTTAGTAGCACAGTCCAAATTAACTTAATGCTTAACCAACCAATCCATGCCCAGTATCAAGTCGAATTCTCAAAAAGGAAGTCCCATTAAGTCCGCCAAAAAGATGGTTCCTTGCACCTCCAAAGGTACATATCTGAACAATTTGTTTACTTTAACTGACTGCCCTAAATGACTCAACACAGTAACCTCACTCGCAGTGCTTTCAACCATTAAACCCAAAGTTTCAGATATCGAGCATGCTATATACGAATGCAATATAAGGTACATTATAGATAAATAATGTACCAGTAATAACATCTGGAGCGTCTCCGTCCTCTCGGTGATGTGTAGCATAGACCAGAGCTGGCTGCCTCGCCTCAATATGATCAGCACCTCTGCCCGGTGCTCCATGACCACGGCCCATACCATTTTCATTTCTGGCCTGACCACGGCCTCTTAGTGATTGATGCACACCTCTCGGCAGCTGAACAGTACCCTGACCTGTAGCTTGCATCTGCTCGGGCCTCCGTGGATAATCTCTGATACGGTGCTCTAATGATCTGCACATCAAACATGCCCCAGTCCTTTTCCAGCACTCGCCCTGATAGCGTCTACCACAGTCAACACATGGCTGCGGTCCAGTAGTAGCATTAGGGGCCCCAACTCTAACCGGCCCATCCACTCTAGCCTTTTTCTTCGGCCTCTGAACGGAACTTGAGGGCTCCAAATCCCTCTTGTTCCTACCCTTTTCTCGGTTCTGACACTCAGTACGCTTCACCTCCTCGGCGATCTTTGCCTTACCTACCAGTGTGGCAAAATCTCGCTCCCTCTGTGGAGCTATCAAAACTCTCAGACTACCCCTGAAGCCATCCTCGAAATGAACACATCGCTCATATTTAGTTGCCACCATCCCACGTGCATAGCGGCTTAATCGTAAAAATTCAACTTCATATTTAGCCACTGATTTATCCCCTTGAGTCAAATTTAGAAATTCCCTCCTCCGGGCATCCACATAACTAGCACCCACATACTTCCCTTGGAAAGTAGTCTTGAAGAAATTTCATGTTAATCGGTCAGTCTGAGTACCCTCTTTAACTGTAAGCCACCACTGATAGGCTTCATCTCGCAGCAATGACACTGTAGCTTTTAGTTTCTGTTCGGGGCTACAGTCGAGGTCATCCATGATCCTCTCTGTGGCCTCAATCCAATATACAACCACGTTAGGGGCAACTCCAGCAATACCCCTAAAAATCTCAGCCCCATTAGATCGGAGTCGTTCTGTAACCAACCCACGGCGCACAGTACCAGTGTTGGGCCCAGTGACCCTCTCCAGAATTTGCAACATAGCTTGGGACAATGCGTCATCCCCAGCCGCTCGATCGTGAGACCCAATCTCAATCACAGGTGAAGTCGGTGCCTCTCTAGCTTCAGTGTTAGGCATGTGGCTCGATGACGAAGATCCAGCTCGATCGCCTCTACGGCCTCTGCCACGGCCTCTTGTACCCCTTCCACGAGTACCTCTGGTGCTCATTATCTATTTGCGTATTATCTGTTTTTAACAATTTTATGCATCAGTTTACAGTTCCAGTGTTGATTAACAGATAGCTTATGGAAGCAACATCAGTATTTAAGAGTTTGTTTTCGCAGAACGCAATCTTACTACAGTTTTACTTTTCCCTAACCAGAATATTTCAGTACAGTCTACTACCTATAGTAGTCTCAATATTTCACTTTAAACAAATAGAAGTTTCAGAGGACCTACGCATCGGCGCCGAAGATTCGGTGTACCACACATTTAGTAAAAATATTCAAAATACTTCCAAATCATTTGGAACAGTTCTTTTTGAAAATTTTGAGTTTTTAGAAGAAACCCAAAAACAACAGCCAAATTTTGCAACCTGGCTCTGATACCACTAAATGTAACACCCCAAACCCGGCCTAGACGTTATAGCCGGATCTGGCGATATCACATTGAAGTGTTTTTCGAAAACATACTTTCATTGGAAAAAACCCGTTCTATATTAATTCTCGTTTATGATCATAATAGACATTTAAGGGTATTTTGTTCATTTAAAACTCAAGTTGGCAGCTTGTCGATCATATTAGTTTGTTGCTATATTTAAAACAATGTTTGATGCGGAAGCTTTTATCGAATGTTACGAAAACGTGGGGTTTTGAAAAACATTTATCTTTTGAAAATCCGCGTCCTACTTCTTTAAGATATGAATTAAATAAGTAAGATCCCAAATTAAAAGTTAAAATTTAAAGAGGCCTTATTACATAACAAAAACCCAAATTAAATTTATTGGAAATAAAACTCAAATATAAAAGCAGGTGCGGTTGTGTGGCCACCTCCGAATCCCTCGCAACACCGATCCGCCTAAGACTGGAGATTACCTATATAGATAAACAGAGGGGCGAGTTTACGAAACTCAGTGTGTAACCCCATGTAAGTAAATAGCCAATCATGCCTTAGGCAAGTGCAGTCTAGGCCTAAGCCCAAATCAATAACAGTTCAGTTTAGTTGGGCCTTAGCCCATTACAGTATCAGTATCAGTGTGGGCCTTAGCCTATTTCAATGACAATAGCAGTTCAATCATGCAAATAGAGATCCTACCCAACCAGCCTCTACACTCCACTCCGTCCAGCCCTACACTCCATGTGGGGATAAAATCAATCCACCGATCCCTACACTCCAAAAATTAGCACCGGTTGCGATAATAAACAGTATTTGCAGCAGAGCTGGCAGTACAGTACACTTCCTCCAATCATAATAATCTCATCCCCATG
The DNA here is from genome assembly GCA_025698515.1 of Gossypium sturtianum. Lineage (NCBI taxonomy): Eukaryota > Viridiplantae > Streptophyta > Magnoliopsida > Malvales > Malvaceae > Gossypium > Gossypium sturtianum. The sequence goes on from CM046955.1 coordinate 114,260,620, forward strand.
CAACATATCACACATGTATGCAACATATCTATATCATGGCATGCTCAAATATAGTCATACATAACATAAGGCATACAATCATTTTATAATATAGGGGCATAATAGTCATTTTCTATCATAGGGGCATAATAGTCATTTATCCTTTTGGGGTCTAGGTATACTTACCGACCCATCAGTAGGTCATGAGTAGTTTCGGGCAACCCGTATAACCTTTACAGTCAAATAGTAAAAATGGGCCCAAGTGGGCCCACAAGCTCGTGTGGCCCACATAGCCCAGAATTGGTCTCGGTCATGAAAATTACACAGTTTGGTCCAATTTCCTGCACACGCCCGCATGGGGCCCATAAGCCCATTGGGTCCACACGCCAGTTTCGGCCTAACATGGCCCAAAACGGCCCAATACCATGAAATCACTCATGGTGGCCTCAACAGTCGAACGCCCACATTTTACGCGTTCCAGTTACCACACGAGCGAGCGCACGCTCGTGTAGTGCCAAAGGTCATATTTTTCGGCTTTTGCCGATTCACACTTTAGGCAGTGTTTATACAAACTTTTAAGCATTTCCCCGATATCGTTTATAGAGTGCTATTACACACATGGGTTCTTTTTGCTGAGAAAACTGCCCACACCTTTGAAACCTACACTTGACCAGCAATCTACAATTATTCACTTAAGCAGTTACTTAATCGAATAAGCATAAGTTATCCCAATCGTTATACTCACAACAACTTACCTTTGACCGAGTGATGAAAGAAAGGTTTCGAATGCTTCACTACCACTTGCAAATCCTTCACTCCTCAAGAAGTTCTAAAAATCGAAAGGAACAGAAGAGTATTTGGCTTGTTAGAGTAAGAAAGGAAGAGACTTGTTATAGATTAAGAGAAAATAAGAAGAAGTCGAGTGTTCTTACCGATTTGTCAGAGAATAGTCGCTACACCGAAGACATAGTAGCGATAGAGGAATGAAGTAATCCGCCTGAATACAAAGATGATAAGAGAAATCTGTTTAAGGGAGAAAGAGAAAAGAAAATGAAGGAAGGGCAGAAGGTATATTCAGCCAACAATAGAAGAGAAGAGGACTAGCCGAACACACACCTTACACAATTCAAAAAACAAGAAGAAAGAAAGAGAGATACGATAGACTTGATCAGAGAAAGCAATTGCAAACGAGAGAAAAAAAAGAAAGCACTTGGAGTAATTTCGGCCAAAAGGAAGGTTGCCAAAAATGAAGAAAATTGAACAGAAGAATATACCAAAAACTCCTACCACATTCGGCCAAATAGAGAAAAACACTACAAAATCGAGATGAGGCATACCCAAAGAGGAGTACCACTCTTGTCGAAATTCTTGAGTGCTCATAGTCCAGTTTTGGCACAACTCTCCCTTTCCCTTACTTCCATTGATTTTCTCCTAAAATCCCTCCTCAAATCTCTCCACCTGATCACACCTCCCCTCAACAACTCAATTTGAATTCTCCTCAACTACTTCAGTGATTCAGTCAAACTCCAACTTCCCCCACGGCACAACAGCAAAATAATACTCCCTTGCCTCCACCAAGATTTGAACCTTAGTCTACTGACATATGTGACACGCCACTTACCCCCTAGACTAGTAGGCTTATTCTGTCTTGCTTATACCCAAAATAATTTAAAAGCCTGCTAACAATAGGCAAGGGTTTATTCCCTAAAAACAAAACTTTTTGTACAAGCCCAGACTCGAACCCAGGACTTCTCAGACACTCCCAAACACATCCAAATCACTTAACCTCTAACACAGGCAAATATTTGTGCTACAAACATACAAAAATAAATTCTTCGATTTTGGGGCATTACAATACTTTTAAGGAAACTTACCGTTTCAAGCTTTTCATAAATACATGACATAGTTTCTTTTAAACACTTACCACTCCTTTCCTTTTCATACCCGTTGAACCATTTAGAATACCATTGGATACGCGGGATAGCTCACATGAAGTGTGCTAAAAATATAACCATAACCTTTTCTTCCTTTACATCATTGATCACACGAGCTGTGAAATGGGCCTGCTCACACGAGCTGTGGGTCGGAATGTAAGCTACACGTGCAACTCATACGAGCTGTGGAGTATCCGCAACAAATGCAGGACCTCAACCATCGGTAGAACATTCAAGACCAACACCCGAAACATGAAAGCCATAATGATATGTCATTTGTATCCTATGAATTCTTAAAGTTCAAATGGGGCTTGGTAATCATCGTGACATTGTTGGATTTACATCGTCTCATGACATGATAAATTACGTAATAACATATATATATTGATTTATTTATATTAGAACAACACATGTAACATCCTTACATAGGGGCTATTGGGTTTGAACTGTTTGCATGTGTATGGCTTGGTTGTGATGTTAATTAGGATGTTTTAGGGTCTAGGTACGAGCCAAGGGTAGGCCCGAACTATGGGAAAATTTTTATTTTTAAGCTTTGGTTAAGGGGAGCTGAAGGAGCTAGGGGTTAAGTATTTTCTGTGGTAAACTTTAGCACAAGTAACCCAGTGGTAAAGTGGCAGAAGGCACCACTTAGGGCCTTGACAAGTGACGCCACAAGCAGAGGAAGGGAGCTGAGGTTCGAGCTGCAGGAATCCCTTTGTGGGAATTTCTTTTTGACGCCAGAGAGGGAAGAGTTGTGCTCAGCTCAAACTCTGATGGATAAGCTGTTGAGCAGTCAATGATTCAAACGGGTGGAGAAGAGCGAATTTAGGAGTTTGAGCAATTCAAACTCGTTTGAATGAGTGGCCATGAGAAGTTTGAGTAGTTGGCCGAATTTTGAATTGTGTGAGGTGGAGTGTTCGGCTGAAAGACTTAGGGGGAGTGCCGAAATTCCTTAGTCAAGCTAAGTGGACATTTTCGGTTAAGTCATGCCTTGGTGCATTCAGTTGTGAACCAAAAGCCGAAATCCCTTAGCCCTTGTCGATTTCTCTCTTAGTGCACCTTGTTGAAGCAAAAGCTGAAAGCTTTTAGGCTCTTGTCGATTTCCCTCTTAGGCATCAAGCCGAATCCCCATTTGAACTCCTCTCTTATTTTCTTTGAAGCTGAAACACTATTCTCCCTAAACCTCATTTCATTTTGCTCTCTACTCTTATTTGGTTTGGCCGAATCTTCTTCTTTCTCAAGCCATAGCCGAATCCATCTTGATCACCTTACCCCATTACTGAAACCTTAAGAGCCGAAAACCTCATAGATCATTCTTCTTCTTGTTCTCTACTTTCATTTTATTGATTAGCCGAACCCCCTTGGTAGCTTATTCTCTTGCCGAAACCTCTCTACTCTTCTCTCCTTGTTCTAACGTTTTGGTCAAACATCAATCAAGGGTAGATCTCTCTTGTCTTCTTCTCTAATCGGTTTTGGAGTAGGTAAGTTATCATGGCCGAATCTCTTCTATCTTCTTTTCTTTCTCTATTCACTCATATGGAACAAAAGTCGAATTTCGACATTTGTCATGATTCTTAATCACCTATGGAATCGGTTTCTCCTAGGTTCTTCGGGATTTTGAAGCAATGGATCATGGTCATCTACTCTCGACCAATCGGTTTCGTTAAAGACTGTGGTAAGGTTACATGTCGATTTAACCATTCCCTTATTCATTTGAAAAGCTAAAGGCTATTAAGTTTATGTTGTTTAGTGTTGGCCGATTGTAGGGGAAGGCTTAATCTCGCATACCTAGGGTTGTGACTAGTGCTCGAAAGGCGTTAAGGTAAAGATTGTGGTTCTGTGCGTTAACTCTTCGAGATTTACAAGTGAAGTCGAATGGCTTTTTACTGATAGTGTGATATTGGTCGAATGTAGGAAGGGGGAACTTGTGCGTTAGATCGTGATCTACGGGTTTCGGTAGTCTCATTAGTAACCAGGTGTGTATCTTACACACTTCATAATCTATGTAAATGTGCTGATAACCTAAACTATGTTAAAAGCCGAAAACTGTATAGATTTCGATATGGTACCCTTAGGGGTATGAGCAAGGATTTCGGGTAAGTCTGTTTTTGATGATATTATGATACATGATTCCTGATGCTATTATCTATGTTATGTTCGATATATATTTAATGATAAAGTATGTTGGCATGATATGTATATGCATGTGCATTATTGTGGGTGATATGAGAGGAGGGGGAAGATTTGATATCTGTGACATTGGGTCACCAGTGGTTTGGCACCTCCAGTGGTTTGGTACCACAGTTGATTTCGTGACTTTGGGTCCCCAAAGGTTTGGCACCTCATAGCAATTCGTCCCAGTGGCTTAGCACCAAAGTGGGTTGGCCCCACATCTGATAAAATGGGATTATCGCCAGTGATTTGGTATCACAACATGGGTTGGCCCCACATATGGATTATTCGTGACTTTGGGTCACCAGTGGTTTTGTACCACATTTTTATTTGATATCAGTGACTTAGGGTCACCAGTGGTTTGGCACCACCAGTGGTTTGGTACCACACGGGGTAGAAAAAGGAGTTGTGGATGGCTAGGTTTGGGTGCATGATATGTTTGCTTGATTATGATTTGTGTAAGCACGTTGCTATAATCGGGAGGGGGATTATGCACTGAGTCTTGGTGACTCACCTTCTCCCTTATCTTTTCAGGTGATTCGTAGATCGCGGATGAGGAGCCAGGTGGACTCGAGGTGACTATGCGATATTTGCTTTCGGTTTTACATTGGAACATCATTTTGGGTATTCTATTTTAAATTTTAGTTTTATTTGGGTTTGTAATAAGGCCATTAATTATTTTTATTTTGGGTTTTATTATATCTGCTTTAAGTTTTCAAATATCGCTAAATAAACTACTTGACATGTTTTAATAACCTGAAAATTGAAGTTTTCTAAATTATATTATGCAATGGGTTTTCTAAACATTAGCATCGGGTAACAACATTCACAAGATGATTACAAAGTTAACTTAAATGATTTTCAAACTTAAGTTTTCCAAGCTCAAGTACAAACGGTTTTGAATTAATTACGTTCAATTCACTCGGGATTTTAACGGACTTGAAAGGTTAAGAACGACAAACGAGTTTTAAAAAAAAGGAATTGTATTGGGTTTTAAAGTAACACAACAACGATTTCAACAACACTCAATACGGGTTTCTTCTAAACTCATACTTTCGCTAGAAATAAACTGTCAAACTGTTTTCTTCAAAATGTTTTTGAACTGTAACATGCCGAATTCGGTCGTGGTGTGTTGATCGGGTTTGGGGTGTTACAATATGGTATCAGAGCCAAGTTCAAAAGCTCGGCTGTGGGCCCGAGGCCCAAAATGTCTTAAGATAGGGTTTTAAAGAGTTTTACTGGAGAATGTATGGTCCATAACGCATGGCACCGAGTCTCCGGCACCAATCCGCCCAGGTAAGTACCCCTACTGATATTTGCATATGATTATGATTTTTGATGATATATGCTATGAACGGCTAGTGATAGTAGACTATCCTAGAGACTGAAACCTATATGACTCTGTGACTCGCGAAAACAAAACTTTGTAATAGAAACTGTTCATAAGACTGTGCCTTAATAACAGTGGAATAGAGACTAACGCATAAAACTCTTAAACCAGATAAGTCAAGAACATTAGACATGAGCACTCGAGGTCGGGGTCGTAATACGCATGGACGCGGTCGGGGTAGGATGACTGTGTCTGAACCAGTGGGATCTGGTCAGGGGTCAGAGAATGAGATGCCACCACCACCAGCTGCTGGTGTTGAGTACCAGGATCAGACAGGGGATGATGCAGTATCTCAGGCGATGCTGCGAGTTCTTGAGAGGGTGGCTGGAGCAGGTGGAGGCACGGGAGCTCGTAAGTCTGTATCTGAGTGACTCCGAGCCAATAGAGCCGAGGTTTTCCGAGGTGTTTCTGGTGTGGCGCCCAATATGGCTGAGTATTGGTTGGAGGCGACGGAGCGTATCATGGACGACTTGGATCTGACTGCTGAAGAGAAACTGAAAGGGATAGTGTCGCTCCTTTGGGATGAGTCATACCAGTGGTGGCTCACGGTTCGGGATGGTGCTGCAGCGGATAATCTCACGTGGGACTATTTTAAGGCAGCATACCAGAAGAAGTATATTGGGTCCAGTTACATGATGCGCAGCGAAAGGCATTTTTGAGACTGGTTCAGGGAAGTAAGTCCGTATCGGAGTACGAGGCAAAATTCTTAAGGTTGAGCCGGTATGCTCGAGGTGTCGTGGCTACGAAGCACGAGCAATGTGTCAGGTTCGAGGACGAATTGAGGGATGAGCTAAGACTGTTGATTGCTCTACAGCAGGAGCGAGAGTTTGCCGTGTTGGTAGAGAAGGCTAAGATAGATGAAGGGGTAAAGGAATCTGTGAGGCAGAATCAGGACAGGAATAGACATAAGAGAGGTTTTGGATCATCTGGGTCGGTCGGTAATTCTCGAGAAAAGGGCTAGGCATGGTGGGCCAAATCAATCGGGAGGCACATTATCGCTAATCGTGGTCCGGTAGCAGATGTAATGTCGGTGTGGAAATCTCATTGGGGAGAATGTTGGATTGGTGGAAAAGGATGCTTTGAATGTGGCTCGTTGGATCATCGTGTGAGGATTATCCACGGAAGTTAGCCGAGATTCGATCGAGGCCAGTGTCGTCTCGGTTCGGGGAATGAGGACCGCAACCGCGGAGAGGGTCGTGGTTACGTAGAGGAGGTAATGGTTCTGGTCGGGGCCGCGGAGCACTGGGTAGAGGTGCAGGCAACACTGAAGCAAGACAGCCTGAGTTGGTATATGCAGCGAGGCGTCGAGAGGAAGGCGACGCACCAGACGTCATAACCGGTACGTTCTTAATCTTTGGATTACCATATACTGCTTTGATAGATGTAGGTTCGACGCATTCGTATGTTGCTAGTAGCATAGTGGAAACCATAAACCTAGACTTTGAGACTACTTCTAGGGAGATGATAGTAATTAGCCCTCTAGGTCACTCTATAGAAGTAAATAAGCTGTATAGGGATGTACCCCTAGAACTCCAAGGGGTAGTGTTTGTGGCTGATCTAATGGAACTGCCGTTTGGGGAGTTCGATCTGATTCTTAGGATGGACTGGCTGGTGAAGTACCAAGCGAGTTTAGACTGCACGGCTAAGCGCATGGTTTTGAAAATAGTTGAGGGTGAAGAAGTGGTGATGATAGGTAATAGAAGAGATTATCTATCCAATGTGGTGTCCATTTTGAAAGCTGAGAAAATGGTCAGAAAGGGTTATGAGGCATTTATCGTTCATGTGTGTGCCTTGGAGGCCAAGGAGTCAGCTGTAGAGAATGTTCAAACGATGAAGGAATTTGTTAACGTATTTCTAGAAGAACTTCCAGGTCTGCCTCCGGATCGGGAAGTTGAATTTGGTATAGATCTGTTACCCGGAACTGCGCCAGTGTCTATCGCCCCGTATAGGATGGCGCCGAAGGAATTGGTAGAGCTGAAGGCTCAGATTCAAGAGTTGTTGGACCGGGGTTTTATCCGGCCAAGTGTTTCGCCTTGGGGAGCACCTATGCTCTTTGTTAAGAAGAAGGATGGTACAATGCGGATGTGTATAGACTACCGCCAATTGAATAAGCTGACGATCAAAAACAAGTATCTGTTGCTCAGGATAGATGACTTGTTTAATCAGCATAAAGGTGCATCGGTTTTCTCAAAGATCGATCTAAGGTCAGGGTATCATCAGCTAAAGGTGAAAGAGGACGATATTCACAAGACGACATTTCCCACTCGGTATGGGCACTACGAGTTTCTGGTAATGCCGTTCGGGTTAACTAACGCGCCGACAGCATTTATGGACATGATGAATCAGGTGTTCCAGCAGTTTTTGGATGAATTTGTCGTGGTGTTTATAGACGACATTTTGGTGTACTCAAGGTCAGAGGAGGATCATGATGCGCATTTACGAATAGTTTTGCAGATTCTGAGGGAGAAGCTGTCATTTGCCAAGTTTAGTAACTGCGAATTCTGGCTTAGGGAGGTGACTTTCTTGGGTCACGTGGTGTCAGCTGAGGGGATTAGAGTGGACCCTCGCAAGATTGAGGCAGTATTGGACTGGAAACCGCCTAAGTCAGTGGCAGAAGTTTGGAGTTTTCTAGGTTTGGCAGGGTATTACCGAAGGTTTGTAGAGGATTTTCTTTGATCGCAAAGACGTTGACCAAGTTCTTTGAGGAAAGGAGTTCCATTTGTGTGGTCCGAGAAGCAATAGGAAAGTTTCGACAAGTTGAAGAAGATTCGATGAAGCTCGGTGTTGATCCACTGAGGCGGGGAAAGGAATTCACGGTCTCTTGTGATGCATCACATAATCGGCTTGGGATGTGTGTGGCCGATGCTGAGGAAGGAAGGTAGTGGCTTATGCATCTCGGACATTTGAGACCGCATGAGGTTAACTATCCGATGCATGACTTGGAATTAGCTGCAGTGGTTTTCGCCCTGAAAGTATGGAGGCACTATTTGTACGGAGAGAAGTCGATAGTCTACACGGATCACAAGAGTCTGAAGTACCTTTTGACTCAGAAGGATTTGAACTTGCGACAGCGCAGATGGATTGAGCTATTGAAGGACTACGACTATTCAATTGAGTATCATCCGGGCAAGGCTAACGTGGTGGCAGACGCGTTGAGCCGTAAGGTAGTATCGGACTTGAGAGCGATGTTTGCTCATCTTAGCTTCTATGACGACGGGAGTCTATTGGCAGAATTGCAGGTAAAGCCGACTTGGGTAGAGCAGATTAAGGAAAAAGCGGTTAGTGGATGATGGTTTGAATGCTCGGAGGTTGCAAGTTCAGAATTGTAGGTTGGAAGGTTACGACTTGTCCGGTGGACTGAGCATCTTGTGTTTTCAAGGGAAAGCTTGTATGCCGATGGACGTCGAGTTAAGGCAGAGGATTCTTCAAGACGTACATAGCAGCCCATACGCTATGCATCCCGGAGGTAGCAAGATGTATCGAGATTTGCGAGTAGTTTTGGTGGCAGTGTCGAAGCGGAAGTAACCGAGTTTGTGGGTAAATGTCTTACGTGTCGCGTGGTCAAAGTGAACATCGGTTGCCATCGGGTTTACTTCACCGGTGAAGATTCCACAGATGGAAGTGGGAAAGGATTACCATGGACTTTGTCGATGGGCTACCCTTACGCCTAGTAAGAAGGACTCGATCAGGTAATTGTGGACCGTTTGTGAAATCAGCTCATTTCATACCGGTAAGGGTTGATTACTCGCTTGAAGTTAGCTAAAGTCGTATGTGGCAGAGATAGTGAGGTTGCACGGTGTGCCAGTGTCGATTATCTCGGATAGGGATCCCAGATTCACGTCAAGGTTTTGGAAACCATTGCATCGAGCGTTGGGTGCACGCTGTTGGATTTTAGTACGGCATTTCATCGCATGACAGATGCAGGCGATCGGGAAAGGGTTATCTGATTTTGGAAGATATGTTGAGAGGTCGTGTTTTGGATTTGAGAGGCGGTGGGAAGAATTTCTACCGTTAGCTGAATTTGCGTACAATAATAGTTACCAGACAAGCATTAAGATGGCACCGTATGAGGTGTTGTATGGTAGGAAGTGTCGTACACCTACATCTTTGGACAGAGTTGGGTGAGCGTCGGATGTTAGGTCCGAGTTGGTTTAAAGGCGAGGATAAGGTCAAGTTGATTCGAGCTCGTCTAAAGGAAGCTTCGGACCGGCGAAGTCCTACGCCGATCTTAAGCGGAGAGATATAGAGTTTGTCGTGGGAGACAAGGTCTTTTGAAGGTCTCGCCGTGGAAGAAAGTGCTGAGATTTGGAAGAAAAGGCAAGCTAAGTCCAAGGTTCATTGGCCCGTATAAGGTGTTAAGACGAGTGGGACCAGTAGCTTATCAGCTCGAGTTGCCAGCAGAGCTGAGTTAGATACATGATGTGTTCCACGTCTCCATGCTGGGACGCCACTGCGTTCGAGATCCATCGCATGTTGTATCGGTGGGGAGATAGAGGTGAGCCCAGATTTGACTATGGAAGAGGAACCAGTACAGATTCTAGAGCGGGATGTGAAGGTTTTGCGCAAGAAGTCAGTTCCATTAGTGAAGGTGTTGTGGCGAAACCATGGCGTGGAAGAAGCTACGTGGGAACCAGAGGATGTGATGAGACAGCAATACCCTCAACTCTTTTGACGAGAGGTAATTCGAGTAGGAAATTATTTTTAAGGGGGTAGAATTGTAACATCCTTAAATAGGGGCTATTGTGTTTGAACTGTTTGCATGTGTATGGCTTGGTTGTGATGTTAATTGGGATGTTTTAGGGTCTAGGTATGAGCCAAGGGTAGGCTCGAACTATAGGAAAATTTTTATTTTTAAGCTTTGGTTAAGGGGAGCTGAAGGAGCTAGGGGTTTAGTGTTTTCTGTGGTAAACTTTAGCACAAGTAACCCAGTGGTAAAGTGGCAGAAGGCGCCACTTAGGGCCTTGAGAAGTGACGCCACAAGCAGAGGAAGGGAGCAGAGGTTCGAGCTGCAGGAATCCCTCTGTGGGAATTTCTTTTTGATGCCAGAGAGGGAAGAGTTGTGCTCAGCTCAAACTCTGATCGATAAGCATGAACAGTCAACAGATTCAAAAGGGTGGAGAAGAGAGAATTTAGGAGTTTGAGCAATTCAAACTCGTTTGAATGAGTGGCCAGGAGAAGTTTGAGTAGTTGGCCGAATTTTGAATTTTGCGAGGTGGAGTTTTCGGCTGAAAGACTTAGGGGGAGTGCCGAAATTCCTTAGTCAAGCTAAGTGGACATTTTCGGTTAAGTCATGCCTTGGTGTATTCGGTTGTGAACCAAAATCCGAAATCCCTTAGCCCTTATCGATTTCTCCCTTAGTGCACCTTGTTGAAGCAAAAGCTGAAAGCTTTTAGGCTCTTATCGATTTCCCTCTTAGGCATCAAGCCGAATCCCCATTTGAACTCCTCTCTTATTTTCTTTGAAGTTGAAACACTATTCTCCCTAAACCTCATTTCATTTTGCTCTCTACTCTTATTTGGTTTGGCCGAATCTTCTTCTTTCTCAAGCCATAGCCGAATCCATCTTGATCACCTTACCCCATTGCCGAAACCTTAAGAGCCGAGAACCTCATAGATCATTCTTCTTCTTGTTCTCTACTTTCATTTTATTGATTAGCCGAACCCCCTTGGTAGCTTATTCTCTTGCCGAAACCTCTCTACTCTTCTCTCCTTGTTCTAACATTTTGGCCGAACATCAATCAAGGGTAGATCTCTCTTGTCTTCTTCTCTAATCGGTTTTGGAGTAGGTAAGTTATCATGGCCGAATCTCTTCTATCTTCTTTTCTTTCTCTATTCACTTATATGGACCAAAAGCCGAATTTCAGCATTTTTCATGATTCTTAATCACCTATGGAATCAGTTTCTCCTAGGTTCTTCGGGATTTTGAAGCAATGGATCGTGGTCATCTACTCTCGACCAATCAGTTTCGTTAAAGACCATGGCAAGGTTACATGTTGATTTAACCATTCCCTTATTCATTTGAAAAGCCGAAGGCTATTAAGTTTATGTTGTTTAGTGTTGGCCGATTGTAGGGGAAGGCTTAATCTCGCATACCTAGGGTTGTGACTAGTACTCGAAAGGCGTTAAGGTAAGGATTGTGGTTCTGTGCGTTAACTCTTCAGGATTTACAAGTGAAGCCGAATGGCTTTTTGCTGATAGTGTGATATTGGCCGAATGTAGGAAGGGGGAACTTGTGCGTTAGATCGTGATCTACGGGGTTCGGTAGTCTCATTAGTAACCAGGTGTGTATCTTACACACTTCACAATCTATGTAAATGTGCTGATAACCTAAACTATGTTAAAAGCCGAAAACTGCGTAGATTTTGATATGGTACCCTTAGGGGTATGAGCAAGGATTTTGGGTAAGTTCGTTTTTGATGGGATTATGATACATGATTCCTGATGCTATTATATACGTTATGTTCGATATATGTTTAATGATAAAGTATGTTGGCATGATATGTATATGCATGTGCATTATTGTGGGTGATATGAGAGGAGGGGGAAGATTTGATATCTGTGAGTTTGGGTCACCAGTGGTTTGGCACCACCAGTGGTTTGGTACCACAGTTAATTTCGTGATTTTGGGCACCAGAGGTTTGACACCTCATAGCGACTCGTCCCAGTGGCTTAGCACCACAGTGGGTTGGCCCCACATTTGATAAAACGGGATTGTCGCCAGTGATTTGGTATCACAACGTGGGTTGGCCCCACATATGGATTATTCATGACTTTGGGTCACGAGTGGTTTGGTACCACATTTTTATTTGATATCAGTGACTTTGGGTCGCCAGTGGTTTGGCACCACCAGTGGTTTGGTACCACACGGGGTAGAAAAAGGAGTTGTGGATGGCTAGGTTTGGGTGCATGATATGTTTGCTTGATTATGATTTGTGTAAGCACGTTGCTATAATCGGGAGGGGGATTATGCACTGAGTCTTGGTGACTCACCTTCTCCCTTATCTTTTCAGGTGATTCGTAGATCGCGGATGAGGAGCCGAGTGGACTCGAGGTGGCTATGCGATATTTGCTTTCGGTTTTACATTGGAACATCATTTTGGGTATTCTATTTTAAAATTCAGTTTTATTTGGGTTTGTAATAAGGCCATTAATTATTTTTATTTTGGGTTTTATTATATAAGCTTTAAGTTTTCAAATATCGTTAAATAAACTACTTGACATGTTTTAATAACCTGAAAATCGAAGTTTTCTAAATTATATTACGCAATGGGTTTTCTAAACATTACCATCGGGTAACAACATTCACAAGATGATTACAAAGTTAACTTAAATGATTTTCAAACTTAAGTTTTCCAAGCTCAAGTACAAACGGTTTTGAATTAATTATGTTCAATTCACTCTGGATTTTAACGGACTTGAAAGGTTAAGAACGAGAAACGAGTTTTAAAAAAAAAATTGTATCGGGTTTTAAAGCAACATAACAACGATTTCAACAACACTCAATACGGGTTTCTTCTAAACTCATACTTTCGCTAGAAATAAACTGTCAAACTGTTTTCTTCAAAACGTTTTCGAACTATAACATGCCGGATTCGGTCGTGGTGTGTTGACCGGGTTTGGGGTGTTACAACACATTAAACATTCAATTTAATTAACATTATAATGATTACAGTTCATACGAACTTACTTGGCTAAATTGCAGAAATGTCAAAGTATAGGGGCTATTTAGTAATTATCCCTTCTTCTCGATTTTCCACTCGTTCTTGATCTAAATTAATATTTTAATTAAATTCATTAATTTAGATAGAAAAAAATAATTCATTTTATAAAATCTAGTCCTTTTTGACATTTGTACACAATTGCCCCTAATATTTTACTTTTATTCAATTTAGTCCCTGAGCCTAAAATATGCAAATTAACCATTTTTACTGTAAACCCATGCTAACCCAATGTTCATAGCTTCCAATACAATCCATATTTATTAAAATTTCACATAAATTTCTTACGTTTTTACTATTTCAACAATTTAACCCCTAATTGTTAAATTCATCAAAAATCACTTAACAAAATACTTATAATTAACAATAAATACTTCAAATTAATCATTTAACATCTAAAATAAAAAATATTCATCAATGGTAACATTCAAAATCTTTAACAGTTTCAAGAATGAAGGTACAGGCTAGCTGGACCTAGTTGCAACGATATCAAAGACATAAAAATTACGAAAAACCGATAAATGAATCACTTCCATGCATATGTTTTTTTGTTTGGCCAAACCTAGCTTATCTCCATGGAAGAATCGGTTGAAAACAAAAGGGGAAAAAGATGACAACCATTCATCTTTTAATTATTTTTCATTTAATTTAATTAATTTATCAAATTACCATTTTAACCTTAGTTAATAACTAAATGAAACATCAAATCCATGTCCATTTTAGTCCAGTAACTCCTTAAATGGTTTAATTACCATTTAAGTCCCTTTACCTTTATTCATTAAGCCATTTAATCACTCAAATCAAATAGTGAGCAAATTTTACATCTTTTATGATTTAGTCCTTTTTAATTAATTAACTATCCAAATATTAAAATTTCTTAACAAAAATTTAATAAAACCTTAATAACACTCCATAAATATTTATAAAAATATTTATGACTCAGTTTATAGAAACAAGGTCCCGATACCTCATTTCCTAAAACCACTTAACTTTAAGGTCATAACACTTGAACTTAATTAGTCATTCGAATAGCATAAATTACCATATCAGAAAACCTTTTTAAAACAATATTTGACTCGTAAATATAATAAAAATAATATTTACAAAATTACTCGTCAAATTTGTGGCCCCAAAACCACTATTTTCGACACCAATGAACAACAGGCTGTTACACAGCCAGCTGTAATTGTTCCAGAAAAATCCACCTGAAAAAGACGAAGCAAAATATGAGTGCTGAGAGAGAGGGACCTACCCTATAAAAGTGGAAGAGAAAGAAAAGAAAAAAAAGAGGATTTTTGGGGGAGGAATTGAAAAGGATTTAGGGAGCAGTTTTCTCTCTAGAAAATGTGGTGAAAATTTCTAGAGAAAAGGGAAAAGGATAGAAACTTAAGAGTACAGTAGAGACACAAGGGAAGAGACGAGAAATCAACCCTAGGTGTTGCATGATTTAGTAGCATCAAAGTGGAAGCTGAAGTGGCGAAAGCTTTTTACAATTTTACCTTTATTTTTTTAATTAATTTCTATGATTTCTAAACTATTGATGATGATGTTGAATGTTATTCTAATTTTGGATTTTAAATCCCAACTCATGAGCTAAGCTTATTTGGGTTGGAATTACTTGGTGAATCTTTATTATCTTTAATGCCCATGGTCTTATTTTGAGTAGATTTACTATTTTATTTTATTTGTGATTATTTTAAACTCATGCTTGCAAACTTTGGACATAGATGATTGTATGGTATGTTCTTAGACTTTATTTAATTTTGAAAAGGTTAAATAAGTTGGGTTGTAATCGATTGATATAGGCAAGTGCTCGACAGAATACTCGTAGCACTCTAGATATGGAAGTTGCAATCTGTGCAGGGAAAGGAAGAACAATTTGGATATCATTATTGAGACTTGTAGTCATACAAAGACTCCAAATGATAGCTTAAAGTCTTGCTCTTGAAAGAAGTAGGCTGCAATAGTTATTCACTGAGCAGTAGTTTGGTAAAGATTTTTCCATGGCATTATTATGTTATAAATGTAATAGCCCAATTTTGGGGCTAGTCAGAACAGTGGTTTCGGAACAACTAATCCGAGGTTGGAGAAATTATTTTTAATATTATTTTATGTGTTATAGCATGATTATATGAGTGCATGAAAATTTTGGTGCACTAATTTTAGCGATTTCATGCTTAATTGCGAAAAAGGACTAAATCGCATAAAGTGCGAAAGTATTGTTCTACAAGCTAAAGGTGTCTAATAGCTATAAAATATTAAATTGGGGGTCCTTAATTTGCAGTTAGACCATTAGGAAAGGGTTGGCCGGCCATAAGGGACAAGAAAATAAGATTTTTCAAGAGTAGGTGAAGTTTTGGTGACTTAATTGACTTGTAATAATAAAATATAGATAAAATGATATCATCCTTTCCTCTCCATCTTCTCCATCGAAAATACCAGCATGAATAGGGGTTTGAAAGCTTAAAATTTTCAGCAACTTCTCATCCTTGCAAGTAAGTCATCTTGATGGTTATTTTTGATGATTTTTGTGTTTTTGGAACCCTTGTAGCATGATCTAACTAATGAGGGGACTATTTTACAACATGGTTAAGAGTCTAGGGTTTTTCCATATGAGTATTCATGTTGATTTCTAAAATTATATGGAAGAAAATGAATCTTAGTTGTTAAATAAACAACTTTTGTGAAAAGGGTTTCCATGAAAACCCCTAAAAGGACCTTTTTGTAAAGGTTGTAAATAGGTGGTGAATGTGTGAAATAATTAGTATTGTGAGTTGCTATAAGAGTAATAAATGTTCAGCTAGGCTTGTTAAATGAGAAAATTTGATTAGAATCGATTTACGAGCCTAGGGGCAAAATCATAATTTTGTAAAAGATTAAGGGCAAAATCGTAATTTTTGCCAAAGTATGATTCATAAGTTATTTTAATCAATGTGATCATTAAATAAGTGAAATTGATATTTTAGATCTAGAAACATGAAGCCCAAACCGAAACCGAGGAAAGGACAAAATTGTGGACTAAATTGAACAACTATACATATTTTGGTATCGAGGTAAGTTTGTGTGAAATTAAAGCTACATAATGTTATTATATTTTTAATTGCTCGATATCATGGGAAATGTATATTATTTCTATGAAATTGATTAATGATGCCTCGATGAAAGTATAACGAAATTGTGTAAAGTTAAAGTCCCAGTTGAACATTGGGAATAGCAAGGATACCGTTTTCACAACATGAGATAAATAAGGTCCCATATAAGACCATGTCTAGGACATGGCCTCGAAACCAAAGAGAGATCTCGTGTAAGACCATGTCTGGAACATGGCATCGACATCGATATACGATCTCGTATAAGACCATATCTGGGATATGGCATCGACATCGAGATATGAAATCCTGTGTAAGACCATATCTGGGATATGGCATCGGCATCGAGATGTGATCTCATGTAAGACCATATCTGGGATATGGCATTGGCATCGTGTTACATGTATGATGAGATTGAGTATCCTTCGATATTCCAAGTAGTTCAACGGGTAAGAAACTAAGTTTATGTTAAAGATAGGAAAGAGTTAAGTATATGTTCAAGAGAATAAAAGTGCTAAAGTTATGTGATGAAGTGATACAGGTAACCATGAGTAACTTACGAGTAATGAATGCAAAATGTGATATGTGATTTGGTAAGAGTAAGCATGAGTAAGTTATGTTGATGTGTTTGAGAACTTGTGTATTATTTAGTGTGATGAATGGATGTTATCATGAACTTTTATGTTGCTATTTATTTCATGCAAACTTACTAAGCTTTATGTTTACCCCTTTCTTCCAGAGAGGAGAGGCTCGGAAAGCCTTCTTCCAAATGATGAACGAGTGGTTCTCAGCGTTCGTTCGAATGAACCCGATCGCTCAGCAACAAGCTCCACCCCCTCCAAACCCTCAGCCTATCCCTGTAGCTCCCCAAGTTGTAGAAATGGTAAGAAGGGAAAAGCCCCCAGTTGATAGAATTTGGAAACAAGGAGCTGAGGAGTTCCGAGCTAATAAAGATGACGATCAGGAAAGAGCAGAATTCTGGCTTGAAAATACCATCAGGGTATTTGATGAATTGTCTTGTACACCAGAAGAGTGTATGAAATGTGTGGTGTCTCTCTTGAGAGATTCAGCTTATCAGTGGTGGAACACCCTTGTGTCGGTTGTACCAAGGGAGAGAGTTAATTGGGAATTTTTCCAAGAAGAGTTTCGAAAGAAGTATATTAGCCAAAGTTTTATCGATCAGAAAAAAAAGAAATTCCTTGAGCTAAAACAAGGTCGAATGACGGTAACCGAATATGAACGTGAGTTTGTAAGGCTCGGTAAATACGTTCAGGAGTGCGTATCCACCGAAGCCATCATGTGTAAGAGGTTTGAGGACGGATTAAATGAGGACATCCGATTGTTTGTTGGTATTCTAGAACTGAAGAAATTTGTTGTGCTAGTAGAGAGAGCTTGCAAGGCCGATGAATTGGCCAAAGAGAAAAGAAAGGCTGAAATTGAGTCCCGTGACTCGAGAAGAGATAATTGGGTAAGTAATTTCAACCCTCATCCAAGAAATCGAAAGAGTTCACTACTCGATCAGCCGCTTCAGTTGGGTTCTGAAACAGAAGTAAAGGTAAACAGTACTCGGTTTCTAAAGCTCAGACCACTTCGATTGCTAGTGTTGGTAATGCTCAACCAAGTAGACCATAATGTTCACAGTGTGGTAGACGTCACCCCGGTGAGTGCCGAGCAAATGAGAGAGCTTGTTTCAAGTGTGGTTCCTAAGATCACTTCATTAGAGATTGCCAAAGATGGTTGAAAAAGATAGAAATCAGAGTGTAAGATCAGGCAACACTGCTAGTGAAGGGAGACGACAGAGAAATCCAGGAAATGGAACAAGTAGTAAGAATACACCTAGAGAGCAGACTGTAAGATCTGAGGGTAGAGCGCCTGCGAGGACTTATGCCATTCGCGCTCGCGAAGTGGCGTCATCCCCTGATGTGATTACGGG
Organism: Gossypium sturtianum; assembly: GCA_025698515.1. Taxonomy (NCBI): domain Eukaryota; kingdom Viridiplantae; phylum Streptophyta; class Magnoliopsida; order Malvales; family Malvaceae; genus Gossypium; species Gossypium sturtianum. Next base: position 114,278,834 of record CM046955.1, read on the forward strand.
TACATTTTCACTATATGATACTCATGTTGTTACTTTAATTGATCTGGGATCTACCCACTCGTATGTTTGTATGAAATTAGTATCTAGTATGAACATGCCTGTAGAGTCTACAGAATTTGTGATAAAAGTGTCAAATCCCCTAGGCAAATGTGTGTTAGTTGACAAGGTATGCAGAGATTGCCCTTTAATGATTAGAGGTCATTATTTTCTGGCTAATCTCATGCTATTGCCGTTTGATGAATTCTATGTAATTCTTGGTATGGATTGGTTAACTGCTCGTGATGTGATAGTAAATTTTGGAAAGAAATTTATTGAATTGAAATGTGAAAATGGGGATATTCTTTGGGTTGAATAAGATGAACAAGATAGATTGCCTGTAGTGATTTCTTTTATGTCTGCTCAGAAATACATAAGAAAGGGATATAAAGCTTATCTTGCTTTTTTGATGAATGCCAAAGAGTCTGAGTTAAGAATTGAATCAGTGCCGATAGTATGTGAGTATCCAGATGTATTTTCAGAAGAATTGCTCGGGTTGTCTCCGGTTAGAGAGATTGAATTTGGTATTGAGTTAGCCTCTGATACTGCGCCTATTTCGATTGCTCCGTACAGGATGGCTCCGACCGAGTTGAAAGAATTGAAGACTTAGTTACAAGAGTTGACAGATAAAGGTTTCGCAAGACTGAGTTATTCTCCGTGGGGTGCTCCCATATTATTTTTGAAAAATAAGGATGGTTCTATGAGGTTATGTATAGATTATCGGCAACTTAATAAGGTTACCGTACAGAACAAGTATCCCTTGCCAAGGATCGATGATTTTCTTGACCAATTGAAGGGAGCCACTGTGTTTTCCAAGATAGACTTGAGGTCTGGTTATTACCAGTTGAGAGTCAAAGACTCAGATGTGCCAAAAATCGCATTTCGAACAAGGTATGGTCACTATGAATTTCTAGTTATGCCTTTTGGTTTAACAAACGCCCCTTCCGTGTTTATAGATTTAATGAACTGCATTTTTCGGCCATATTTGGATAAATTTGTTGTAGTCTTTATTGATGACATATTGATTTACTCTCGTGATGAGAACGAGCATGCTAAGCACTTGAGGATGGTTTTACAAATTTTACGGGATAAACAATTATATGCCAAGTTTAGTAAAAGTGAATTTTGGCTTAAAGAAGTCAGAGTTTTGGGCCATAATGTTTTGGGTGATGGCATTAGAGTTGACCCGGGAAAGATTTCGGCCATTGTTGAATAGAAACCGCCAAAGAACGTATCAGAGGTTAGGAGTTTTCTAGGCCTAGCTGGTTATTACAGACGGTTTTTCAAAGGATTTTCCATGATAGCTACTCCGATGACGAGGTTGTTACAAAAAGATGTTAAGTTTGAGTGGACAGAAGAATGCCAACAGAGTTTTGAGAAATTAAAGACATTGTTGACTGAAGCTCCTGTTTTAGTGCAACCTGAACCGGGAAAAGAATTTGTGGTTTATAGTGATGCATCCTTGAGTGGATTAGGTTGTGTACTCATGCAAGAAGGCAAAGTAATAGCTTATGCCTCTAGACAGCTAAAGCTACACGAGAAGAACTATCCGGCCCATGATTTAGAATTAGCTGCCATTGTATTTGCATTGAAGATCTGGAGACACCATTTATATGGTGAGAAATGTCGGGTATTCACTGACCATAAAATCCTAAAATACTTGATGACTCAAAAGGAATTGAATCAAAGGCAACAAAGATGGTTAGAGTTGATAATGGATTACGAGCTAGTGATTGACTACCACCCGGGAAAGGCAAACGTGGTCGCCGATGCCTTGAGTAGGGAATCTTTGTTTGCATTGAGAGCTATGAATACACGGTTGGCTTTATCTGATGATGGTTCTATTCTAGCTGAGTTGAGAGCTAGACCGATGTTTCTCCAAGAGATTTGTGAAGCTTAGAAAGGCGACAGTTATTTATAAGCCAAAAGAGTTCAATGTGAATCGGGTATGGAGTCAGACTTTCGGATTAGTTCTGATGGATGTTTAATGTTCTGAGACAGAATCTGTGTACCAAGAGATGGTGAGCTTATTCAGAAAATTCTACATGAGGACATAGTAGTTGTTTGTCTATTCACCCCGGTAGTACAAAGATGTATAATGACATGAAGAAATGGTATTGGTGGCCGAGTATGAAGAAAGATATTTCCAAGTTTGTATCGAGATGCTTGATTTGTCAACAAGTGAAAGTTGAACACCAAGTACCTTTCAGTTTACTTCGGCCGGTGATGGTTCCCAAGTGGAAATGGGACAGAATTACTATGGATTTTGTGACGGGTTTGCCTTTGACACTGAAACAGAAGGATGCCGTTTGGGTTGTGGTTGATAGGCTTACGAAATCGGCTCATTTTATTCCGGTACGTACTAACTACTCACTTGATAAATTTGCCGAATTATATATTTTTGAAATTGTGAGATTGCACGGAGTGCCTTTGTCGATTATATCGGATAGAGATCCGAGGTTCACTTCGTGGTTTTGGAAAAAGTTGCAAGAAGCCTTGGGCACAAAGTTGAATTTTAGTACAGCTTTCCATCTGCAAACCGACGGACAGTCGGAGAGGGTAATACAGATACTTGAAGACATGCTCTGATTGGAATTTCAAGGTAATTGGGAAAAGTATTTACCGCTAGTGGAATTTTCCTACAATAAAAGTTTTCAGTCGAGCTTGAAAATGGCGCCTTATGAGGCATTGTATGGGCGTAAGTGCTGAACACCTTTGTATTGGACCAAACTTAGAGAGAATCAGGTTCACAGAGTTGATTTAGCTAGAGAAATCGAAGAGAAAGTAAAATTAATTTGTGATTGTTTAAAAGCTACTTCGGATAGAAAAAAATTTGGTGATAAGGTATTTTTGAAAGTGTCACCATGGAAGAAAGTTCTCAGATTTGGCCGGAAAGGCAAATTGAGTCCACGTTTTATTGAACCGTATGAGATTACGAAGAGGATAGGGCCGGTAGCCTATAGATTGGCTTTGCCATCAGGGTTAGAAAGGATTCATGATGTGTTCCATGTACCCATGTTGAGAAGATACCGATCAGATCTTTCACATGTGATTGTACCGACAGAGATTGAAATTCAACCGGACATGACTTATGGTGAAGAGCCGGTTAAGACTTTGGCTTGAGAGGTCAAACAGTTAAGAAATAGAAGTATAGCTCTTGTGAAAGTATTGTGGCAAAAACACGGGGTAGAAGAGGCTACATGGGAGCCTGAGGAGGCTATGAGAAACAAATATCCAAACCTTTTTACCGGTAAGATTTTCGGAGATGAAAATCCCTAAGGAGGGAGAATTGTAACAGCCCGATTTAGGGCCTAGTCAGAATAGTGGTTGCAAGACCACAAATTTGAAGTAAAAATATATGTTTTATGGTTTTAATGAGGTTTATGACATGTTTGCATGGTTGTGTGAAAATTTCATGAAGAAATTTTATGATTTAGTGATCAATTTATCTTTTAGGACTAAATTGCAAAAATTGAAAAAAATATGAGATTCTAGAAGTTTTAAGTATGAGATAGCATTTGAAAATTTATTAGAGGTCCTTATTTAGTAATTAGACCATTATATCTCATGATGGACAAAAATTGGACATGGAAGGGAAAAATCTCAATGAAGGGCCTTAAGGGCATTTTGGTTATTTAGTTAATAAATTAATAAAAAGGGAAAAAGAAGTCAAAATTGGTGTCCATCTTCTTCTCTAAGTGCCAAAAATTGAAGAGAAGCCATAGCTAGGGTTTTGTTCAATTTCAAGCTCAAAGTAAGTGCATCCTAGCCCCGTTTTTAAAGTTCTTTACATTTTTGAGATCCTCGTAGCTCGATTTAGCTATTTCTAACCATATTTTAAGCTAGAGTTCATGTTCAAAAACTTACCCATGTATGTCATGCATGTATGTTGATTTTTAATAGAGGGATATGGATGTTTGAGGTGGGATGAACATCTTTCTCTAAGTGATTTTTCATGGAAACACCTAAAAATGACCTATTTGTAAAAGTGATAAAATGTGTAGTAAAAATCGGTTTTTAAGGAAAATGTGAGCTATTATAAGCTTAAGATAGGTTCGGCTAGGCTTGGGTAACCAGGAAAATGAGTACATTTCATCAAACAAGCCTAGGGACCATTTTGCAAATATATGAAAATTTAGGGAAAAAATTATATTTTTTTCCAAAGTATGATTCATGTGCTGTTTTAGTCAATGTGATAATTAAATAAGGGAAATTTGTCATTATAGATCAAGAAACACGAAGCCCAAACCTAAACCGAGGAAAAAACAAGGTGGTGGACTAAATTAAACAACTATCTATATTTTGTTACCGAGGTAAGTTTGTGTGTAATAAATCAACATTATGTTATTATGTATTTAAATGCTTGATATTCATGAAATGTATATTCTTTTTATGAAAATTGGTTAATGAGGTCTTGACGAAGAAAAAAAAATGATGAAGTTTTACTATATCGAAGTCCCGGTTGAACCTTAGGAATAGAAAGGATACCCTTGTCACGACATTAGATTAATAAAGGTCCCGTATAAGACCGTATCTGGGATATGGCCTCGGCACCGAATTGAGATCCCGTGTAAGACCATATCTGGGTTATGGCATCGGCACCGAATAGTGATTTCGTGTAAGACCACGTCTGGGACTTGGCTTCAGTATGAAATCGTGTAAGACCATGTCTGGGACATGGCATCGACATACAATCTCATGTAAGACCGTATCTGGGATATGGTGTCGACATCGATATGAGGTCCCGTATAAGACCATATCTGGGATATGGCATCCGCATCGACATGCGATCCCATGTGAGACCATATCTGGGATATGGCATTGGCATCTTACTACGTGTATGACAATTTCCAAGTATCCTTCGATATTCCAAGTGGTTCAATGGGGTAAAGAATTAAAGTTTATGTTAAAGATGGAAAAATGGGCTAAAATTTTGTGATGAAGTGATACAGGTACATATGCGAAACTCACGAGAAATGAGTCCGGTATGTGATATGTGGTCGGTAAAAGTGAGTATGAGTAAGCCATGTCAATGTTGCATTGAGAATTTTGTGTTAATTCATAATGTAATATGTGGATGTTATTAAAAGATTTTATGTTGTTATCTATTACATGCAAACTTACTAAGCTTTATGCTTACTCCCTCTCTTTTCTTTTTTCTTGTAGTATCGCCAAGCTAGCTCGGGGATCGAAGGACGTCGGAGCTCGATTCACACTATCAAGCTATTCTTTTGGGTATAGTAAAGTTTGATTATTTTGGGTATGGCATGTATAGTAACTTGGTCATTTTGTTATATGTCATAGTGGTTGGCTAATAATGTTACTTATTTCATTTTGTAAACGGCCATTGGAATTGGCCAATACTAGTTAAGTTCTATCTATTCAATGATGATGAAATTCATGAAGTGCAAGCTTGCGCAATTGAATGAGTAATGTGTGGAGTATGTGCATGATGAACGCAGTGTGAAATTAAGGTGGGGATGTCTTGATTTTGGATATTAGAGGCGCATTATTGTTATGCTATGTGTTGCCGGAAAGGATATTAGTATGGTTGCTTTTCAGGGTGGAAAATGACTTGGTTAATAGCCTTAAATTTGTCCACACGGGTAGACAAACGGGCGCGTGTCTAGGCCGTGTGTGACACACGGTCAGCCCCGTGGGCGTGTTGATAGGCCGTGTGTCTCTGCCGTGTGAAGGACACAGCCGTAGGGCATGGGCGTGTGCCCAGGTCGTGTGAAGTCTGCACATTAATTGCGAGAATTAAATTCGCCACACGGCCTAAGACACGAGCATGTGACTTGGCTATGTGACCCTAAATATCTGCTGATGTCATAAACAGATTGTCAAGGTTTTCACACACGGGCTAAGACACGGGCGTGTCATGACCGTGTGAGGGACACTGGCTATAGACACGGGCATGTTCCTTTCCACACGGGCGTGTGGCCCTGTTTTGAGAAAAAAACTTTCTAAGTGTTCTTAAGCTTCCGGTTCAGTCTCGAACCACCTTATATGTATGATTCGGGTCTCGTAGGCCCATAATAGGGACGTTATGAATATGAATGAAAAGTTTTAAGTTGGAATGAAAATTTATGGCCCAATTTTGTATGATTAAGTATGTTAAGTCCGGTAATGCCTCGTACCTGGTTCCGACATCGAATACAGGTAAGGGGTGTTACACTTATAGCTACTAGAATTCAACTTTTGCATTTTATGCGGTTTGGTCCTTCTCGTAATTAAGCACGTAATCGATAAAATTTTATTTCCAAAATTTGCACATGACATTTCTAACATAATACGGTCCATATAATAAAATAAAAATAAATTTTATTTTCTGCTCAGATTTGTGGTCCCGAAACCACTGTTTTGATTTCACCAAAATTGAGCTATTACAATGCCCGTGTGACTAGCCCGTGTATCCTTCGAAATGGCCTCACACGCCTGTGTGCCAGGCCGTGCTAAAACTGTAGGGTATACTGACTTATGCCATACGGCCAAGTTACACGCCCGTGTGCTGGGCCGTGGGGAGCATACTGACTTGGTTTCTAAATAAGTACCAGGGGACACACAGCTGTGTCACCTAACCGTCTGTCACACAGTTGAGACACACGCCCGTGTCTCTGCCCGTGTGGACAAAAATAGGCTATTTTCCAAGCCATCTTTTTCACCCAATCTTGCATTCACCTACACAAACCAAATTGCATATGACCATATCTTCAATAGGCATTTAAACCCATCTAAACCAAGTTCAATTCGTGCTATATCAATACCAATAACCACAAGGTACATAAGTATCACAATTAGCTATTCAATTTCATGCCTATTTCACATCCAAAATCACTTAAATGATCAAACTTACTTAGTAGACTTTGTGCCTAAATCAACATGCTTACCATATCTCAAAATTCAACCATTTGGTACTCAAAATACCAATTCACAACAAAGCATTCAAATAGCAATTATAAACCACAAAACAAAAAGGCCATTTTCACATTTAAACACATAATCAAGTATACCAAAATAAGCCAAATCATATGGCTATACACATAACAAAAACATACATCATTTACAAACCAAGTCAATTGGCTATATACATTACAAACATATAGACCATATTAACCACAACTCCTATACATGCCATATAACCAAAAACACAAGTTCAAAAGTACCAAAATGACAGCTGAATAGTGTGATGAGATCTCAGACAACTCCCAATCCGAGCAAGCTTCGAAATCACTATAAAACACGAAAAAGTAAACAAAGTAAGCTATAAAGCTTAGTAAGCTCGTATGATTAATAAATATAACTCACCATTCATTCACAAGTTAAGTTATCTATCATAATGCAGTACAATTTAACTTAATCACAAGGCTAATATATGTTCATCAACATAGTAGATCATGTACTCACAAACTTCATAGATTCAATGCTTATACGGTTTACGTACATACCTGCACTGATACGTATCAATCTCTTACCCTTTCATGTCTTTAAATTACCCGTTGAACCATTTGTAATAATATCGGATACTCAGGAATCTTGCACCCTAAGTGCCAATACATGGTCGAAACCATATCAATCTCATATATCATATAATGCTCACTCTCGAGCTATCAACGGGTCTGCTCACACAAGCTGACGGTCAAGATGTAACTACATGGTGCTGCTCACACAAGCTGACGAGAATTCGCAACACATGCTAGAAAACTAAGCTACCGGTAGAACGTACGGACCAACACCCCAAACAAAATAACCCCTAATGACATGACATTTGTATCCTATCTATTCCTAAGATTCAACCAGGATTTCACATTGCCGAATCTTCGTCGAACATTTCCGTAATGTCGTATTCATCAACAATACAATTATAAAGCATTTGAAACACAGTTACATTAATGCTTATTAACATACGAACTTACCTCGGATTTATACGGAGAGAAACAAGCTATCAATCCACTATTTTGTTTTTCCCCCGATCTAGCACCGAACTTCGCTTTTCTTGATCTATATATAATCAAATTTAACTTTTTTAACTATCATTGTATTCAATTTAATCCAAATTTCATATTATGGTGATTTTACACTGTAACACCCCTTACTCGTATTCGACGCTGGAACCTGGGTACGAGGCATTACCGGACTTGACATACCTAATCATATAAAATCGGGCCATAAATTTTTGTTCCAACTTAAAACTTTTCATTCGTGTTCATAATGTCCCTATTATGGGCCTACGAGACCCAAAACATACATATAGAGTGGTTCGAGACTGAATCGGAAGCTGACTAACACTTAGAAAATTTTTGCTCAAGATAGGGCCACACGCTTGTGTCTATGGCCCGTGTCCCTCACACGGCCATGACACGCTCGTGCCTTAGCCCGTGTGTGATAACCTTGACATTTTGTTTATGACGCCAGCAAGCATTTAGGGTCACACGGCCGAGTCACATGCCCGTGTGCTAGGCTGTGAGGCAAATTTAATTTTAGCAATTAATGTGCAGACTTCACACGGCCTGGGCACATGCCCATGTCCTTAGGCCGTGTCCTTCACACGGCTGTGTCTCTACCCGTGTGCTTTCTACTGGGCATTGAGTTTTGCTAAATTCATATGCAGGGGAACACACGGCCTATCAACACACCCACGGGGCTGACCGTGTGTCACACATGGCCTAGACACACGCCCGTGTGTCTACCCTATGGACAAATATAAGGCTATTTTCCAAGCAATTTGCCATCCTGAAAAGCAACCACACTTATACCATTTCCAGCAACACATAGCATAACAATAATGCACCTCTAATATCCACTATCAAGACATCCGCACCTTAATTTCATACTGCGTTCTTCAGGCATTTACTTCACATATTACTCATCCAATTTCGCAAGCTTGCACTTCATGAATTTCATCATCATTGAATAGATATAACTTAACTAGTATTCGCCAATTTGAACTACCATTTACAAAATGAAATGAGTAACATTAATAACCAACTCATTGGTTAACCAATATGACATATAATAAAATGACCAAGTTCCTATATATGCCATACCCAAAATAATCAAACTTTACTATACCCAAAAGAATAGCTTGATAGTGTGAGTCGAGCTCCGACGTCCTACGATCCCCGAGCTAGATTGGCGACACTACAAGGGAAGGGAAAGGAGAGGGAGTAAGCATAAAGCTTAGTAAGTTTGCATGTAATAGATAGGAACATAAAATCTTGTGATAACATCCATACATTACAATATGAACTAACACAAAATTTCAAGCACATTGACATGGGTTACTCATGCTCACTCTTAGCAACCACATATCACATACCGAGCTCATTTCTCGTGAGTTTTGCATATGTACGATCACATAACTTTAGCCCTTTTTCCATCTTTAACATAAACTTTAAAACTTTACCCCGTTGAACCACTTGGAATATTAAAGGATACTCAAAAATTGTCATACACGTAGTTAGATGCCAATGCCATATCCCAGATATGGTCTTACATGGGACCACCTGTCGATGGTGATGCCATATCCCAGATATGGTCTTAAATGGGATCTCATATTGATGTCGACGCCATATCCCAGATATGGTCTTACACGAGATCGCATGTCGATGCCATATTCTAGACATGGTCTTACACGATTTCATACCGAAGCCAGGTTCCAAACGTGGTCTTACACGGAATCACTATTTGATACAGATGCCATATCCCAGATATGGTCTTACACGGGATCTCAATTCAGTGCCGAGGCCATATCCCAAATATTGTTTTATACGGGACCTTATTAATTTAATGTCGTGATAAGGGTATCCTTTCTATTCCTAAGGTTAAATCGGGACTTCGATATAGTAAAACTTCATCACAATTATCATCGGGACCTCATTAACAAATTTCATAGATAGAATATACATCTCACGCAATATCAAGAATTTAAAAGCATATTAACATGATGTTGATTTATTACACACGAACTTACCTCGGCATCAAAATATAGATAGTTGTTTAATTTAGTCCACCACCTTGTTCTTTCCTCGGTTTAGGTCCGGACTTTGTGTTTCTTGATCTATAATGACATATTTCACTTATTAAATTATCACATTTGTAACACCCCAAACTCGGCCCAAACACCACGACCGGATCTGGCATGTCACTAGAAAAAGGGTTTGAAAGGTTGTATAGATTCTGGAAAATTTCTTTAATAAAAATCAAATTTAATGACATAATTAAAAAAACACCATTAATTAAGTAAAAAGGTATTTAGCTAGTCTAGCGATTTAGGTGATATTTGAGAAAAACAAAACTTAGCTCTCTTTCGATTTATGAATTATTCAACAAAATCTTTAATTTCATAGGAAATAGGTTTAAACGAGTTTGCACAGAAACTTTTGATTATTTTTGATAGATCGTATAGTTCATAATTAATGAATGACAAAACCCAACTTAAAAGTCCAAAATTTAACAAATCTGAAGTGGCCTTATTACATATAAAAAGAAATATCCCAAAAGAAAATAGCAATTAATAATTCAGATAAAGTTTAATAAAAGAACCCAGTGTGGCCACCTCGAGTCCAATCTAACCCAGTCCAAAGAATCATGAGTTACCTGCAGTTTGTTAAGAAAACAGTGAGTCACGGACTCGGTGTGCAATTAGTTCACAAAATTCCACAAGTGGGCTTGAGCCCCAAACCATTATCAGATTCCCACATCATGCACAAGTAATCAATATGATAGCCCAGCCCAACCTAATATTCCATCCTCTACACACCGCTCCGTATGTCCATCCTCATACACACTTGTGGGGATTTCTACAATCAACCCTCCATCCGCTACACACCTCTTTGGCAGTCATGCTGACAGACACACTGCTCAAAGTCCACATAAGTGGCCTAGCCACTGAATCCACACGTGATTAAATCACTAAATGCACAATGAGGCACCACGCCATCATTAATCGTGACAAAGTCACCAATATACACTTCCCCTATATATCATTTTCATCCCAATACCCCATACACATGCCACATAATATAAAAGATAGGTTACATGATATGATATATATAGTACTTGGCATTCACCCACAACCAGGTTATCCGCAAATATCAATAACACATGAGTATAATATACTGACCTGGTTTTCCGATTTACCCAACATAGGTAACTCAATCACCATTTCCGCTATTTTCGGCTTTCAAGCATAACACATACAAATATATAAAGCTAAGGAAATAGTGTGATAATTACACACCTGTAAACCTGAAGAACTAAACTATCAATCTCACTAACGTCCTCACTCGTAGGAATCACAGCGATCTGCTTATCCTTTTTAGAAGCTGGCCCACACCCCGGTGGCCAATCTCGAACTGCCGATACTGCTCGCTTCTTAAACTTTGGAGTTAAAACCAAAGGTTTGCTCCCTTCCCCGACTTGAACGTTTCTTGCATCCATTAAAAGTCTTGGTCAACAAGAAAAATCGCTACGAAAGAGATGATGGTATAACCACTCAACTGGGTGAAGGCGATAAACAACGGATAAATAGACCAATAGAATACTAGAGAGAATTCCCTTACCTTACAATCCCGAAAAATATGGGGTTCAGAGATTAGTCGCTCCACAGACTTAGAACCTAAATGGTTCGGCTAACGCTAGTTCCCGAATGAAACACCTTTCACAACCAAACCAAAGAATGATCCGAAGTAGATGCCTAACATGTAGCCCCCTTAATCGACGAAACACAGAGAAAAAGAAACAGGTTTAAATATTAGACAAGGTAGGTTCGGCCTTACCAAGAGAAGGAGGAATATTGGTTTAATCAAGGGGAAAACGAAAGGGAATAATCTTACCTTAACACATAGGATTCGAACAACACCCAAGAGAATTCGGCACAACCACAATGGCAGAGAAGATTTGGCAATGAACAAGAGTGGAAGAGAAATAAGATGAAAGAGTCAAAAATGAAAACAAGAGAACTTCAATGAAGGCTTAAGAGTTTCGGCAACACTAGAGAAACCAAGAAGAGAAGAAAAAGAAAGAAAATGAAAGATTGCAAGGGAGAAGTGTATTACTTTCGGTTGTGGAGTTTTGAAAATGAGTAGAGAAAAGAAGATGAGAAGAAATATGCACCAGTGGTCTCCCTAGTTTCGGTTATTAGTCATAGCAAAAGAAAATAATGGAAATTGACTAGGCACTTTCGGCAAAAGAGAGCAAGAAAAGAACTAAAAGAAGAGCACACCCAAAATGCCAAAAAGAAAAACCCTTAACACACAAAAGCTAATAAAACCTATAAAATTTTCGGCACCAACTCCCCTTACCAAAACCGAAAGCCCCACCTCCCCTACACTACTCAAAAATTCGGCTAACAACCCCTTCTCACCTCAATCCCCATGCCGTCCCTTGAAACACTCCTTAATTCTCTCTCATCCACTTATTCAAACTAGTTTGAATAATTCAAACTCCCCTAATCACTCTCCACCCTTCATTTGAAATATTTGACCAGGTCTTGTCTCTCTCCTCCAGAGTTTGATTACCATCCAACTGCCTCCCTTGCCTGAACCAAAAATAATACTTCCTTATACTGCTTGAGAGTTTCGAACCCTCTCCCTCTCAGCTTCTCTTTGTGACGCCATCTCCCTGCATGCTAGGTGGCATCTCCTTGCCACTCTTCCACTGCACCTCTTGTGTCACCAAATGCAACAGAAAACCCTTAAGTCTTGTCCCCATTCGGCTTCCCTCTAAAAACGCCCAAAACTAAAATTATACCAAGGCTTCGGCTTAACACCGAGCCTTCCCGAGGCCCCCAAACACATCCAAACAATAGGCATAACTCAACAAACGCAGAAAAACATAAAAGATGCAAAGCCCCTAAATCCCGGATATTATAGTTCTACCCCCTTAAAAAAATTTTGGCCTCGAAATTACCTGATCAAAAGAGATGAGGGTATTGCTGTCACATCGCATTCTCTGACTCCCACGTCGCCTCTTCCAAACTATGGTTCCGCCACAAAACTTTGACCACAGGAACTGATTTCCTTCTTAGCACCTTGACATCTCGATCCAAGATTTGGATCGGTTCCTCTTCATAAGACAAGTCTGACCTTACTTCAACTTCCTCAACCGGCACAACGTGAGATGGATCCGAACGGTAACGTCTTAACATCAAAACATGGAACACATCATGAATTTGTTTCAATTCTGAAGGTAACTCCAACTAATACTCTACTAGTCCCACACATTTCAAAACCCGATAAGGCCCGATAAACTTGGGACTTAGCTTACCCTTACGTCCAAATCTCATTACCTTCTTCCACGCTGAAACTTTCAAGAAGACCCGATCACCTACTGCAAACTCTATCTCTTTTCGCTTTAGATCTGCATATGATTTCTGTCTGTCTGACGCTTCCTTCAATCGAGTTCGAATTAACTTAACTTTTTCCTCTGTTTCTGCAACCATTTCCGGACCTAAAATATGGCGTTCACCTAATTCTGTCCAATAGGTGGGAGTGCGACACTTCCGTCCATACAACGCTTCATAAGGCGCCATCTGAATACTAGATTGGTAGCTATTGTTGTACGCGAACTCTGCCAACGGTAAGAACTCTTCCCAACTACCCCTGAAATCGATGACACATCCCCTCAACTTATCTTTCAAGACCTGAATTACTCTCTCAGACTGTCCATCTGTCTGCGGATGAAACGCTGTGCTAAAGTCTAGCCTTGTGCCCAAAGCCTGATGCAATGCTTTCCAGAACCGCGACGTAAATCTAGGGTCTCTATCTGATATGATCGACACTGGTACCTAGTGAAACCTCACAATTTTTGCCACATACAGCTTAGCCAATCTTTGAAGAGAATAGTCGACACGAACAGGTATGAAATGGGCAGACTTCGTCAATCGATCCACAATCACCCATACCGAATCTTTCTTAGTAGGCGTGAGAGGTAGCCCACTAACAAAGTCCATAGTGATCCTCTCCCATTTCCACTGTGGAATCTTCACCGGTTGCAACAACCCCGAAGGCAACTGATGTTCGGCTTTGACCTGCTGACACGTTAAACACTTTCCCACAAATTCCGTAACTTCCCACTTTAATCAAGGCCACCAAAACTGTTCACGCAGATCCTGATACATCTTACTCCCTCCAGGATGCATAGCGTAAGGGCTACTATACGCTTCCTGAAGAATCATCTGCCTCAACTCCACATCCTTCGGCATGCAAACCTTCCCACGGAAACACAAAACTCCATCGCTGTTCACACTATAATCCTCCACTCCACCATCCTGTACTTGCAGAAGTCGAGCACCCAAAACATCAACCGATAATTGTTTCTCCTTAACTTGACTTACCCATGTTGGCTTCACTTGCAGTTCAGCTAATATACTTCCATCGTCATATAAACTAAGGTGGGCGAACATCGTTCTCAAATCTGATATTACCTTTCGGCTTAACACATCTGCCACCACATTTGCCTTACCCGGATGATATTCAATCGAGCAGTCATAATCCTTCAACAGCTCAATCCACCTTCGCTGCCTTAGATTCAGCTCCTTCTGAGTTAAAAGATATTTTAAACTCTTGTGGTCGGTGTAGATAACAGACTTCTCTCCATACAAATAATGTCTCCAAACCTTTAAAGCAAAAACCACCGCAGCCAATTCCAAATCATTCGTGGGATAGTTAATCTCATGCGGTCTTAACTGCCGGGACACATAAGCAACAACCTTCCCATCCTGCATCAGTACACAACCTAACCCCGTGTGAGAAGCATCACAATACACTACGGAATCTTTCCCAGCCTATGGCTGAATTAAAACTGAAGCCTCTGTCAAAATCTTTTTCAGCTTCTCGAAACTTTCCTGCTGCTTTTCAGCCCAAACAAAAGGTACCCCTTTCCTCAACAACTTGGTTAAAGGTGCCGCAATTAATGAGAACCCTTCGACGAACCTTCTGTAGTAACTTGCCAATCCCAAGAAACTTCGAATCTCCGCGACAGACTTAGGTGGTTTTCAGTCCAACACCGCCTCAATCTTCTGAGGATCGACTCTTATCCCTTCTGCAGATACCACATGACCCAGAATGGTAACTTCTTTTAACCAAAACTCGCACTTGCTAAACTTGGCGTACAACTGCTTCTCCCTCAAAATCTGTAGAACTACCCGAAGATACGAATCATGCTCCTCTTCTGTCTTGGAATATACTAGAATGTCATCTATGAATACTACAACGAACCGGTCCAGATAGGGTTGAAAAACCTGATTCATCATATCCATGAACGCGACTGGTGCGTTTGTCAACCCAAACGGCATTACCAAAAATTCATAGTGCCCGTAGCGAGTCCGGAAAGCTGTCTTATGAATATCTGCTTCCTTTACCTTAAGTTGATGGTATCCTGATCTCAAATCTATCTTTGAAAAGACTGAAGCCCCCTTGAGCTGATCAAACAGATCATCTATCCTCGGCAGTGGGTACTTGTTCTTGATGGTCAATTTATTCAACTGGCGGTAATCAATGCACATTCGCATGGACCCATTTTTCTTCTTCACAAATAACACTAGTGCTCCCCACGGAGATACATTGGGTCGGATAAAACCACGATCCAACAGCTCTTGGATTTGAACTTTAAGTTCAACCAGCTCCTTCGGTGCCATCCTATAAGGGGCGATGGACACCGGAGCCGTACCTGGTAGAAGCTCGATTCCAAACTCCACCTCACGATTCGGAGGCAACCCTAGAAGCTCTTCCGGAAAGACATCCACAAATTCCTTTACTGTTCTAAACCCATCCACGGTCACTTCCTTTGTATCCAAGGCACTGACAAAAGTTAAGAAAGCCATGCACCCTTTTCTCACCATTCTTTCCGCTTTAAGAGCGGACACTACATTGGACAAGTAGTCTCTCCTCTCACCTATCACCAAAACTTCATCATCCTTAGGAGTCCTTAACACCATGCGCTTAGCAGCACAATCCAAGTTTGCATGATATCTTACCAACCAATCCATACCTAAGATCAAATCGAACTCCCCGAACGGTAGTTCCATCAAATTAGCTGGGAAAACCAACCCTTGAACTTCTAGAGGCACGCTCCTAAAAAGTTTATTTACTACTACAGAGTGCCCTAACAGACTAAGTACAGTCATCTCCCTAGACGCAGTTTCAGAGTTCATGTTCAAGGTTCTAGACACCACACTAGCAACATAGGAATGCGTCGACCCAATATCAATTAATGCAGTAAAGGGTAAACCAAAAATGAGGAACGTACCCGTTATAACATCTGGTGCGTCACCCTCTTCTCGACGTTTGGCTACATAAACCAACCCGGGCTGTCTTGCCTTAGTACTCCCAACACCTCTGCCCGGTGCTCCACGACCCCGACCAGAACCATTCCCTCCTCGGTTCGGACCACGACCTCTCAGCATCTGTTGTCTACCCCTACCTGGCTGCACATACCTCTGACCTACCATTTGAGCCCTGGTTATATCTAGCGGACAAATCTTTATTAGATGATCCTTTGACCCACACCTAAAACATTCCTTATTTCTTCCCCAACACTCTCCTGCACGAGACCTCCCGCACTGAGCACACTGTCGAAATTGCCCTACAACCGCTGGCGTTGCAACACGACTCGGCCTCTCAACCCTCGGCCTCTTCTGAAACCCTCCTGATGACACTGATGGTCTAAAACTCCTCTTATTTCTGCCTCTATCCTGATCCTTATTTTGCTTCTCAGTTCGCTTTACCTCCTCCGCTATCTTAGCTTTTTCCACCAAAATAGCAAAGTCTCTCTCCCACTGAGGAGCTATCAATACTCGCAGCTCGTCTCGCAGCCCATCTTCGAATCGTACGCATTGCTCATAATCGGTCGCAACTATCCCTCGGGCATACCGACTTAATCGCAGGAATTCCACCTCATACTCTAGTACCGATTTACCCCCTTGTACTAAATTCAAGAATGCCTTTCTCTAAGCATCCAAATAACTAGCTCCAACATACTTCCCTTAAAACATCATCTTAAAGAAATCTCAATCTATCCGGTCCGCCGGAGTACCCTCTCTCACAATAAGCCACCACTGATAGGCCTCATCCCGAAGTAAAGACACTGCGCCCTTCAGCTTCTCCTTCGCCGTGCAGTCCAAATCATCCATAATTCTCTCAACTGCCTCTAACCAATATTCCGCCACGTTTGGAGCTACCCCAGAAATACCCCTAAATATTTTAGCTCCATTAGCTCGGAGTCGCTTAGGAATGGACTTCCGAGTTGCTGCTCCAGCACCTGCCCCAGCCACCCGCTCTAACACACGCAACATCGCTTGAGACTGGGCATCATCTCCACCAGTTCTGTCTTACGACCCTGCTTTCGCTACAGGTGAGGCAGGCGCCGCGCCCTCAGGCTCATTCCTCGCTTTCGAAAGTTCAACCTCAGCACCTTGGCCTCTCCCACGATCGTGAGTAACACGTCCACGTCCTCTACCACTCATATCTATCGCTCCGCCTTACTCTACTTATAAATTTTATGAGTCAGTATATCTCTCCACTTGTTTATTAATGAGTAGTTTTATGAAACAGAATTATAAGTAGTTTCTTCGCAAAGCACATACATTCCTAAAGGTTTTCATCTCTACAGTAAAAATTCTAAATTCCAACATCCACAACAATACATCATATAACCACCTCATGCAATTCACTTAACAATCAGAAAACTTACCTGGTGGACCTGGGCCGAGAACTCGAGTGCCATTCTTCCAAAAGACAAGTTCATATGAAATTTTCTTTTTATACCCTCTTAAATACAAATTTTAAAAACGTCTTGAACCCAAAACCCAAGGCTAAGTTTTTAAAACTTGGCTCTGATACCAAAATGTAACACCCCAAACCCGGCCCAAACACCACGATCGGATCTAGCATGTCACTAGAAAAAGGGTTTGAAAGGTTGTATAGATTCTGGAAAATTTCTTTAATAAAAATCAAATTTAATGACATAATTAAAAAACCCATTAATTAAGTAAAAAGGTATTTAGCTAGTCTAGCGATTTAGGTGATATTTGAGAAAAATAAAACTTAGCTCTCTTTTGATTTATGAATTATTCAACAAAATCTTTAATTTCATAGGAAATAGGTTTAAACGAGTTTGCACAGAAGCTTTTGATTATTTTTGATAGATCGTATAGTTCATAATTAATGAATGACAAAACCCAACTTAAAAGTCCAAAATTTAACAAATCTGAAGTGGCCTTATTACATATAAAAAGAAATATCCCGAAAGAAAATACCAATTAATAATTCAGATAAAGTTTAATAAAAGAACCTAGTGTGGCCACCTCAAGTCCAATCTAACCCAGTCCAAAGAATCATGAGTTACCTACAATTTGTTAAGAAAACAGAGTAAGTCACCAGACTCAGTGTGCAATTAGTTCACAAAATTCCACAAGCGGGCTTGAGCCCCGAACCATTATCAGATTCCCACATCATGCACAAGTAATCAATATGATAGCCCAGCCCAACCTAATATTCCATCCTCTACACACCGCTCCGTATGTCCATCCTCATACACACCTGTGGGGATTTCTACAATCAACCCTCCATCCGCTACACACCTCTTTGGCGAGTCATCTTTGTGGACACACTGCTCAAAGTCCACATAAGTGGCCTAGCCACTGAATCCGCACGTGATTAAATCACCAAATGCACAATGAGGCACCACGCCATCATTAATCGTGACAAAGTCACCAATATACACTTCCCCTTTAAATCATTTTCATCCCAATACCCCATGCACATGCCACATAATATAAAAGATAGGTTACATGATATGATATATATAGTACTTGGCATACACCCACAACCAGGTTATCCGCAAATATCAATAACACATGAGTATAATATACTGACCTGGTTTTCCGGTTTACCCAACATAGGTAACTCAATCACCATTGCCGCTATTTTCGGCTTTCAAGCATAACACATACAAATATATAAAGCTAAGGAAATAGTGTGATAATTACACACCTGTAAACCTGAAGAACTAAACTATCGATCTCACTAACGTCTTCACTCGTAGGAATCACAGCGATCTGCTTATCCTTTTCAAAAGCTGGCCCACACCCCGGTGGCCAATCTCGAACTGTCAATACTGCTCGCTTCTTAAACTTTAGAGTCGAAACCAAAGGTTTGCTCCCTTCCTCGACTTGAACATTTCTTGCATCCATTAAAAGTCTTGGTCAACAAGAAAAATCGCTACGAAAGAGATGATGGTATAACCACTCAACTAGGTGAAGGCGATGAACAACGGATAAATAGACCAATAGAATACTAGAGAGAATTCCCTTACCTTACAATCCCGAAAAAGATGGGGTGTAACACCCCAAACCCGGCCCATACGCCACGGCCGAATTTAGAATGCCACTTGGGAAAACGTTTGAAAAATATTTTGACTTAGAGTGAAAACATAAAAATTTATTGTCTTTAATAAAACATTGTATATTTATAAATCCAAATAAAATCAAGTTGTTACAATTTCTTCGATTTGTAATTTTAACATATATCTTTAAGATATGAGTTGCTAAAAATATAACATATCAAAATATTAAAAATTGTCAATCCACTTTAAAACATAATAATAAACTTCAAAACCTTTTAAGTGGCCCTCATTACAATAACCAAATATTCGCAAAATTCGAAAATATGTATAATATATATAAAATAAGGAAAATAACTTCTGCATGGGCCACCTCGTATCCACTCCAACTCGGTCCAAGCTTTATATATCATCACTGTAAGGTTTGAGAAAAATTGGGTGAGTCACACAGACTCAGTGCATAGTTATTACACATGTCCCCACATATGGGCTTGGCCCATATCCACTGATCCACATGCAAAATTATGCAAAATGAAGCCCAACCCAACCTAGTTCCATCCATTACACCCACCTCTCGACACACACGCCGCCCAAGGCCGTGGCTAATCCACCGATCACCTAAGTGATCCCACATAACTTACCTCGGCAGACTTGCTGCTCAAGGCCGTGGCTAAGCCACCGATCACATAAGTGATCCCACATATCAATTAATCCACGGTGATGCACACAACTATCAACCGTCGAGATGGGCACCTAGCCAACACCTCCCTTGATGGAGCACATAGCTAACATCAAGCGCCAATGTAGCACAAGGCTAACATCAGACCACGTACATAAAGTACACCCTTTCCTTCGATAGTCACATCCCAAGTCCCATGCATATATATATATGTGTATCATGGCAACATATCACTTTGACAATAATGCATCACATGCCATCACATTTCATATATTCATCAAAGATCATTTAATATCGTAATTCACTGACCTGAGTATTCGATCACCCACCACGGGTATTCACAAACTTAGCCCTTAATTCGGCTACCATTAACATCATATCACATATATATAAATATAACACATACACACAATCAAGAGACAGTGCGATAACTACACACCTTTTTGGTACAGTTTACTCAATCCCGAAACTCTCTTATTCCAGTCGGTTTGTTCCTAAGAACCAAAGTCAGAAATCGGTCATCACTTAAACTCATACAATGGCCTATGGCCGAATACTACAAATCACCTACTTTGCTTAACTAAATCCCGAATCACCACATAACACTTACCTTGATGAATCAAATTCTTACAATCCACCTTAAGGCTCCTTACTGTTGGCTACACAAAAGAAACACAATATTATGACTCTACATACATTTGGCCATCCCTTAGAAACCAAGGCCAACCATTGGTTTCGGTATACTAAATGAAGAAAAAGAGAATTCAATTGCTAAGAAAATACTTACTATACTCGAAACCGATTGGAAGATTGATGAAAAGGAATGTCGACACCTCCCCCTCTAAAGGCTCTAAAAGATTCGGCAAGAACTCCCAAATGGAGATGGGATAATCGGCTAACACAAAATAGGTATAGAAAAGAAGAAAAGAAGTGTAGATGAAAGTTAGGAGAATTCGGCAATGAAGAGGATGGGTTTCAATTTTTAGGAAGTGAATGGAAGGAAAATAAGTTGCAAAAAAGAAAAAGATGCACAAAATGACTTCCAACTTTCGGCTTTTGGTCAAGAAATAGGGTGCAAATTTCGGCAATGGCAAGGGTGAAAAGAAAGTTTGAAAAGAGAATACTAAAGAAAGAAAAAAGAACCCAAAAAGAACTTCTAGACCTCAAATAGGAAATTTGGCTATTCCCCCCTCCCACTCATGACCGAAATTATCACCCAAAAGAGACACACATTCGGCCTCCACACTCAAAATTCTTTTTGCCATCAATTCAAACTAATTTTGAATTAAACTCACTCCTAAATTTCTCCTTATTTCCTCCTAATCACATTCAAAATTAAGTCAACCCCCCTAGTCCACTAAACTGTCTACAATCATGGTCAAATGGCCATAGAAAAATTTCCAAAACAGCCCTCCATACTTCAAGCCTTATGTCCCCTTATCCTACCAAAATTCCTTGACACCATACCATAAATAAGCACTTGCCTTATTCCTTAGTCTACTATCCATAAATAACAAAGTCCATCCTTACCATAAGTAAAATTTGACCAACACATGCCATACAAAAATTGAAAGTCACCTTAATGTCATCCATGGGATTCGAACCTAAGACCATTAGTACACTTCCACAGCCACTTGCCACTTTACCAATTAACTCATTGTGATTAAACCTCAAACTAATTTTCTTAAGGCCAATTTTGCTTAGCTCCCCTTCTAAGACTAAAAATCTAATATTTTTCTAAGGCATTCCCTTACATTCTAAAATTCTAAAAACCCTTAAAACATATCCAAACACACACACTAAGCCCACTATCACTTGAATTATGCATAAACGCATAACCCCTAAATCTAGGATATTACAGTTCTACCCTCCTTAAAAATAATTTCGTCCTCGAAATTGCTTACTAACGAACAATCGTACATCCTATCTCACCACACTATGCTCTTGCTGCACACTCGATCTTAATAAAACCAATATACTTTCTAAATCTGGTCTCCAAGTTCACACTCAAGGTTCTAGATACTTCACTAGCGATGGTTCCGACACAGCCATTTTGCTTCTACCGCGTCCACTACAACCACGTCCCCTAGAACTCATATCTAACATCACGATTTAATCTGATTAAGAAGTTTTATGCATTAATACTTTTGTTCCACTTGTTTATGCGCGAACTATTTTATGAAACAAAGTTTTCAGAAGTTGTTCTTTCGATCAATCAAAATTTCTAGTTCAAGTTCACTATTCTAATTCAGAGAATCACACTCACATTCATCCACAACATTCAACACATCATTATAGGTATTTTCGACCATTCCCAGGCCAGGGTAGTTTTCGTCATTTTTCCTACAAGGGTATTTTCGTAATAAATCGAGGTCAACTCGAAAATAGTCTTTACAAATCAAAGGCATTCCAAAATATACAAATCTCGAAGTTATTTTGAAAATTCTACCAAATCAATGGTATTGCAAAAATTTCGAAAATCGGGGTTATTTTGTAAATTTTCCAAATCAAGGTATCTTAGCATTTTGCAAAACAGGGGTTTTGGTATTTTGTAAAGTAAGAATATTTTCATAAAAGTCGAGGATAACATGGTAATTTTATAAACCAGGGGCATTTTTGTAATTTTACCACTCAGGGGTATTTTAGTAATTTTGCAAATCGAGTGTATTTCGAAAATTCTCAAATCTAAAAGGATTTTATAAATCAGAGGGGTAATTTGGTAAATTTAAAACTAAGATCTTTATAAAACAGTATGGCTAGTCCCTTTCGGGTTTTAGTTATTGGGTTTAGCCAGTGAATAGGTCCTCTTGGTTAGGGTGAACCAGTAGCTACGCACCAAGTAGGATTCGAGTAAAGAGGAGGTGAGTCACTGACCGCTTAAATACCAAGCTCTTCATTGAATCCACTCCTAGACATGCGCACAATGGTTGCCACACCTAGCTCGGTGACTTAGTCACGAGTTTGTTCAATTGTTCTTTAAGTCTTATGCATGTGTTTGAGTGCACTAGCCCTACGGTCCAATAGTCCTAATATTCTAATTTACTGAGCCCAAATAAGCCCATAACATTCACATATATAAATCACTTCAATAGTCGAGTACTTACAGTGGACTTGGGTTGGAGATATAGGTGCCATGCAAGAATAAACTGAAAAATTTATGAAAGCCCAAATATTTGAAAAGCCCATCAAAAAAATATTTTTGGGCCCAAAACCCTCAAAGCCGAGTTTTGAACAGGGCTCGATACCAAATCAGTAACACCTAAACTCGGCCCATACGCCACGGCCGAATTTAGAATGCCCGCTATGAAAACGTTTGAAAAATATTTTGACTTAGAGTGAAAACATAAAAATTTATTGTCTTTAATAAAACATTGTATATTTATAAATCCAAATAAAATCAAGTTGTTACAATTTTTCTTGATTTGTAATTTTAACATATATCTTTAAGATATGAGTTGCTAAAAATATAACATATCCAAATAATAAAAATTGTCAATCCACTTTAAAACATAATAATAAACTTCAAAACCTTTTAAGTGGCCCTTATTACAATAACCAAATATTCGCAAATTCTGAAAATATGTATAATATATATAAAATAAGGAAAATAACTTCTGCATGGGCCACCTCATATCCACTCCAACTCGGTCCAAGCTTTATGCATCACCTGTAAGGTTTGAGAAAAATTGGGTGAGTCACACAGACTCAATGCATAGTTATTACACATGTCCCCACATATGGGCTTGGCCCATATCCACACAGTCCACATGCAAAATTATGCAAAATGAAGCCCAACCCAACCTAGTTCCATCCATTACACCAACCTCGGCACACCTGCCGCCCAAGGACGTGGCTAATCCACCGATCACCTAAGTGATCCCACATAACTTACCTCGGCAGACTTGCTGCTCAAGGCCGTGGCTAAGCCACCGATCACATAAGTGATCCCACATATCAATTAATCCACGGTGATGCACACAACTATCAACCGCCGAGATGGGCACCTAGCCAACACCTCCCTTGATGGAGCACATAGCTAACATCAAGCGCCAATGTAGCACAAGGCTAACATCAGACCACGTACATAAAGTACACCCTTTCCTTCGATAGTCACATCCCAAGTCCCATGCATATATATATATGTGTATCATGGCAACATATCACTTGGACAATAATGCATCACATGCCATCACATTTCATATATTCATCAATGATCATTTAATATCGTAATTCACTGACCTGAGTATTCGATCACCCACCACGGGTATTCACAAACTTAGCCCTTAATTCGGCTACCATTAACATCATATCACATATATATAAATATAACACATACACACAATCAAGAGACAGTGCGATAACTACACACCTTTTTGGCACAGTTTACTCAATCCCGAAACTCTCTTATTCTAGTCGATTTGTTCCTAAGAACCAAAGTCAGAAATCGGTCATCACTTAAACTCATACAATGGCCTATGGCCGAATACTACAAATCACCTACTTTGCTTAACTAAATCCCGAATCACCACATAACACTTACCTTGATGAATTAAATTCTTACAATCCACCTTAAGGCTCCTTACGGTTGGCTACACAAAAGAAACACAATATTATGACTCTACATACATTTGGCCATCCCTTAGAAACCAAGGCCAACCATTTGTTTCGGCATACTAAATGAAGAAGAAGAGAATTTGATTGCTAAGAAAATACTTACTATACTCGAAACCGATTGGAAGATTGATGAAAAGGAATGTCGACACCTCTCCCTCTAAAGGCTCTAAAAGATTCGGCAAGAACTCCCAAATGGAGATGGGATAATCGGCTAACACAAAATAGGTATAGAAAAGAAGAAAAGAAGTGTAGATGAAAGTTAGGAGAATTCGACAATGAAGAACAAAGGTGGAGAGGTTTCGGCTTTGTTGCAAATGAGAGGATGGGTTTCGATTTTTAGGAAGTGAATGGAAGGAAAATAAGTTTCAAAAAAGAAAAAGATGCACAAAATGACTTCCAACTTTCGGCTTTTGGTCAAGAAATAGGGTGCAAATTTCGGCAATGGCAAGGGTGAAAAGAAAGTTTGAGAAGAGAATACTAAAGAAAGAAAAAAGAACCCAAAAAGAACTTCTAGACCTAAAATAGGAAATTTGGCTATTCCCCCCTCCCACTCATGACCGAAATTATCACCCAAAAGAGACCCACATTCGGCCTCCACACTCAAAATTCTTTTTGCCATCAATTCAAACTAATTTGGAATTAAACTCACTCCTAAATTTCTCCTTATTTCCTCCTAATCACATTCAAAATTAAGTCAACCCCCTAGTCCACTAAACTGTCTACATTCATGGTCAAATGGCCATAGAAAAATTTCCAAAACAGCCCTCCATACTTCAAGCCTTATGTCCCCTTATCCTACCAAAATTCCTTGATACCATACCATAAATAAGCACTTGCCTTATTCCTTAGTCTACTATCCATAAATAACAAAGTCCATCCTTACCATAAGTAAAATTTGACCAACACATGCCATACAAAAATTAAAAGTCACCTTAATGTCATCCATGGGATTCGAACCTAAGACCATTAGTACACTCCACTGACCACTTGCCACTTTACCAATTAACTCATTGTGATTAAAACCTCAAACTAATTTTCTTAAGGCCAATTTTGCTTAGCTCCCCTTCTAAGACTAAAAATCTAATATTTTTCTAAGGCATTCCCTTACATTCTAAAATTCTAAAAACCCTTAAAACATATCCAAACACACACACTAAGCCCACTATCACTTGAATTATGCATAAACGCATAACCCCTAAATCTAGGATATTACATGGGGTTTAGAGGTTAGTCGCTCCACAGACTTAGAACCTAAATGGTTCGGCTAACGCTAGTTCCCGGATGAAACACCCTTCACAACCAAACCAAAGAATGATTCGAAGTAGATGCCTAACACGTAGCCCCCTTAATCGACAAAACAGAGAGAAAAAGAAACAGGTTTAAATATTAGACAAGGTAGGTTCGGCCTTACCAAGAGAAGGAGGAATATTGGTTTAATCAAGGGGAAAATGAAAGGGAATAATCTTACCTTAACACAAAGGATTCGAACAGCACCCAAGAGAATTCGGCACAACTACAATGGCAGAGAAGATTTGGCAATGAACAAGAGTGGAAGAGAAATAAGATGAAAGAGCTGAAAATGAAAACAAGAGAACTTCAAAGAAGGCTTAAGAGTTTCAGCAACACCAGAGAAACCAAGAAGAGAAGAAAAAGAAAGAAAATGAAAGATTGCAAGGGACAAGTGTGTTACTTTCGGTTGTGGAGTTTTGAAAATGAGTAGAGAAAAGAAGATGAGAAGAAATATGCACCAGTGGTCTCCCTAGTTTAGGTTATAAGTCATAGCAAAAGAAAATAATGGAAATTGACTAGGAACTTTTGGCAAAAGAGAGCAAGAAAAGAACTAAAAGAAGAGCACACCCGAAATGCCAAAAAGAAAAACCCTTAACACACAAAAGCTAATAAAACCTATAAAATTTTTAGTACCAACTCCCCTTACCAAAACCGAAAGCCCCACGTCCCCTACACTACTCAAAAATTTGGCTAACAACCTCTTCTCACCTCAATCCCCATGACGTCCCTTGAAACACTCTTTAATTCCCTCTCATCCACTTATTCAAACTAGTTTGAATAATTCAAACTCCCCTAATCACTCTCCACCCTTCATTTGAAATATTTGACCAAGTCTTGTCTCTCTCCTCCAGAGTTTGATTACCATCCAACTGCCTCCCTTGCCTGAACCAAAAATAATACTTCCTTATACAGCTTGAGAGTTTCGAACCCTCTCCCTCTCAGCTTCTCTTTGTGATGCCATCTCCCTGCATGCTAGGTGGCGTCTCCTTGCCACTCTTCCACTGCACCTCTTATGTCACCAAACGCAACAGAAAACCCTTAAGTCCTGTCCCCATTCGGATTCCCTTTAAAAATGCCCAAATCTAAAATTATACCAAGGCTTCGGCTTAACACCGAGCCTTCCCGAGGCCCCCAAACACATCCAAACAATAGGCATAACTCAACAAACGCAGAAAAACATAAAAGATGCAAAGCCCCTAAATCCCGGATGTTACAACATTTGCTAAATCATCCCATGAATCATACTTTGGCAAAAATTATAATTTTTCCCCTAAACTTTCACATATTTACAAAATGGTCCATAGGCTCGTATAATGAAATGTGTTCATTTTTCTCACACCCAAGCTGTAACAGTCTGGTTTAGACCCTAGTCGAAATAGTGGTTTCGGGACCACAAATCTGATTCAGAAAAATACTTTAATATTATTTCCTGTGTTTATATTATGTGAATTGGCATGTGTTAAATTTTCGTGATTTAATTTGATCATTTGTGTGTTTAATTTGCAAAAAGGACTAAATTGTAGAAAATACAAAAGTAGCCTTTTATTTGATTAAGTGCCGAATTGATGTGTCTTTTTAAATGTGAAGTCCTTATTATGCAAATGGACCTTTGATATAGTTAATGGACAATAATGACCATCCACTAAGTGTTTATAAACTTTATTAATTAACGTTAAATAAGTATTTTTAGAAATAAGGTTATTATTAATAAAACAAAAGTATAAAATATGGCCATTATCATCATATTTCCACCGAAAATTAAAAATAAAAGAAGGGTTTTAAAGCTAGCTATATTCGGCCTTGGTTTAGCTTAATTAAGGTATGTTTTTGTTTCGATTTTTGATAATTTTTATATTTTTGAGATCGTTGCTATGTAATCTATTAAGCTTATGTTTTAATTTTTGAATTTGATGAAGATTTTGAGATTTTCCATTGATGAAATTGTGAGCTTTGTGATGTTAGTTGGTGAAATATGAAAGATATGTGATAGATTAACATATTTTGTATTTGAATTTTTGATGAATTTGAGTAATTTGGGCTAAATTGTGAAAATAATAAATTGAGGGACAAAAATGTGAAACAAATGAAATGTGTGGAATTATATGAGCTTAGTGAATATTCGATCAAGCTATTGTGTAATGAAATTATGTTTATTTTATATTATGTGAAATAGGGACTAATTTGTGAAAAATGTGAAATTTCAGGGGAAAAAGTGTAATTTGCCCAGTTATGTGTTTTTGGATGAATTTGATTAAATATGTGAATAAATGAGTTTAATTTATACTAATTTAGATCAAGAAAAGAGAAAATCGAAATTGGATCGGGGGAAATCTAAAGTGGTTGAATAATCGTCCCGTTTCGTTTGTCGTTATCCGAGGTAAGTTCATAAGTAAATAATCATTGTTAAACTTATATGAAAATGTGTTTATTATGCTGAATTGAATTTTAGTAGAAAATATATGTGTGTTCCGAATTGGTAAAAGTATGGGAGAATTGTTTACGAGCCTGAATCGATCGAGTTACGACATCTGAAAGCCCCGTACGAACCTTAGGAATAGTTAGGATACATATGTCATGACATAGGATTCCGATATGTGAATTTGTGTAAGACCACGTCTGGGACAGTGGCATCGATATGTGATTACATGTAAGACCACGTCTGGGATGTTGGCATTGTACAAGATTTTCGACTATCCGAGTATCCTTTTTGAGTTCGAATGGTTCAACGGGCATTAACGAGTTATGATTGAATGTGAAATCGAGCTAAAAGGTTCAGGTACGTGCCAAGATTAATGTTAATGAAAATAAGGTAAGCTTGTTATTTGAAATAGTGATATATATATATTATACATGATACAAAGTGATTTATATGTATATATGAATGTTCATACTCGGTCAAATGATGTATATATGATATTAAAAGTGAGAATTATATATGCTCATGAGTATTTGTGCATTCAGCCATATGATGTTAAAATGCTAATGTATATTTGATGATATACGAATTTGTGAGTGTGATATATGTATATTTAGTTAAGGTTTGGATTGATTCGTTAATTGAATATAATGTTAATATTCGTTTGGAAAATTATTTTCTTATGACTTACTAAGCTATGAAAGCTTACTCTGTGTATGTTTGTTCATTTTTTTATAGATTATCAAACCCACTAGAAGCTCGGGGATCGTCGAGGATCATCACAACACTATCGAACTATATTTTGGTACCTTTCGAAAATGTACATATTGAAGTATGGCATGTATAGGCTAGAGAACTTTGATTATGTTTTGAAATGTGTAAATATAGCCATGTGATATGGCTTGTTAATGAATGTGCTTATGGATGAGTTTAGTTCATACTATATGATGCAATGGTTGGTATGTTTTGATATGCTCATAAATGGCCAAATGAAATGGACAATTTTGGTAAGTTTTATGGTTAATTTGGAAAATTGATATGATGAGAAATGTTATGAATTGATATGGATTAAAATGATGTATGAATCACATGTTTTGATGTGAAATTGGTGCCTAAAATTGGTATGTTTGAGTTGGACTTGTGTATGGAAATGAATGATGTTGTTAAGAGTCAAATTGTGCATGAATTGGTATGTTTTTGGTTGCCTTTTGGACATGAATTGAGGCTTATATAATGCTTGTAGGTATGACACAATTTTGGGTGGCAAATTGGCCTTGCAAATGGCCTATAATTGCCCACACGGTTGAGCACACGGGTGTGTGTCTCGACAGTGCCCTTCACTGCCCCAATTCGAAGCAAGTCAGACTTGCACACGGGCCAGACACACGGGCGTGTGAAAGGCCGTGTGAATTAAGTCAGTGTTGCACACGGGCCAAGCACAGAGGCGTGTCTTGTGGCCATGTGGTGCAAGTCAAAATGAATGCCCTGTTTCACTCCATCACATTACTTTAGCATTTTTTCCATCTTTAACATAAACTTTAATACTTTACCTCGTTGAACCACTTAGAATAGTGAAGGATACTCAGAAATTGTCATACACGTAGTAAGATGCCAATGCCATATCCCAGATATGGTCTTACATGGGATCACATGCCGATGCCGATGCCATATCCCAGGTATGGTCTTATACGGGATCTCATATTGATGTCGACACCATATCCCAGATATGGTCTTATACGAGATCGCATGTCGATGCCATGTCCCAGACATGGTCTTACACGATTTCATACCGAAGCCGTGTCCAGGCGTGGTCTTACAGTAATCACTATTCGATGCCGATGCCATATCCCAGATATGGTCTTACACGGGATCTCAATTTGGTGCTGAAGCCATATCCCAGATATGCTCTTATACGAGACCTTATTAAGTTAATGTCGTGACAAGGGTATCCTTTCTATTCCTAAGGTTCAACCGGGACTTCGATATAGTAAAACTTCATCACAATTGTAACGCCCCATACCCGAGACTGATGCTAGGGCTGGATACAAGACATTACCGTAATTGGATTCACTTAAACATTCTCTTATAGGTGGAAAAATTTCGTTCCGCCATAAAAACTTCTCTTTCTTAGTCTAATCATACATTTCACGGGCCTACAAGGCCTTAGGCACATAACCGATAACTTTTGAGACTTAATCGAAAACTTTTCTTTGAAGCAGGGTTCATACGCCCATGTGACTTAGAACACACCCAGGTCTACAAACCGTGGGAAGTTACTGACTATATTCACACGGCCGTGCATGATTAGACGCGCCTGTGTATAGACACACACGCCCATGTCCCCAGTCCATGCCTAAAAACCCATGCATTCTACCAATTTGTCCACGGCCAAAGCACGCCCGTGCTGCCCAACCGTGGTCGACACTGATTAAATCCACATGACCTGAACACGCCCATGTCCTAACCGTGTGTCGTACACGGCTCATACAAACGGCCGTGGGATATGACCGTGGTATATCCTGACTCATAACATTATGGTACAGGGTACACACGGCCTAGACACACGCCCGTGCGTCTAACCGTGTGGGCACTTAAAGGCTATTTACCAAGCCATTTGCCACCCTGAAATCAAGATCAACTCAAACTCAATTCAATGCATCTCGTAGACAATACTACATACTTCATTGACTTCAATAAACATACATACATAGACAATTTTGGCCCATTACCTAGCCAAATACTAAAGAATAATAAAAGAAGCTTACACTTCATTAATTTCATCTTCATTGAAAAAAAAGAGTTTGCCAAATATTTGCCTAGCTCAAGAAATCATTTACAAAATGCCTTACGGTCAACACTTTAACTAACAATTACAACTTGACAAAATACCCAAGTCCTATACATGCCATATTCAAAACAAGTCTAAAATTGTTATACAAAAGTGTTGTTGATAGTGTGATCTCCGAATCCCTGCGTCTATGATCTTCGAGTTGTATTGGTCATACTATAAGAAAGAAGGGCAATGGAAAGGGGTAAGCAATAAGCTTAGTAAGTTGCATGATAATAATTAGAAATCATACTCCTCATAAAAGAATGATTCATCCATAGTATTAGATAATTTTATACAAACCAGGACCTCTTGAAAATCATTACTTACAATCGCCCATATCTAACGTTTATCGTAACACATATAGAGCCAATTTCTCATGACTCATTCAGTAACACTTGTATTCATTCACATCTCTACGATAAGTATAAGGTCATTATCACATTCTCTAAGTGGTCTCACGTGAAGTCTCCTCTAGATACCAATGCCATGTCCCGGACATGGTCTTATAGAGAAATTACCTCTATGTGCTAATGCCATATCCCGGATATGGTCTTACGCCAGCTCTTGTCCCAACGTCGATGCCATGTTCCAAACATGGTCTTACACTGGCACTCATAATGTGGTCGATGCCATGTCCCAGAGATGGTCTTACACTGGCACTCGTATCAACGCCGATGCCATGTTCCAAACATGGTCTTACACTGGCACTCATAATGTGGCCGATGCCATGTCCCAGACATGGTCTTACACTGGCACTCATAACGTGGCCGATGCCATGTTCCAAACATGGTCTTACACTGGCACTCACATTGGATGATAGTATTTTTCGTATACCTCATGGTCCATTAGAACTTCAGTATCACATTCATATAAACTTCTCAGATTATTGAAGTATCATGCATCAATAATACATCAAGCATTCTCAATTATGCTAATACAATATTGTATTAAAAATCACACACAACTTACCTCGTTTTCAAAATGATCTAGTTCTTCGGTTTAGTCCACGATTTTGTCCTTTCCCCGATCGAGGCGAATTCTCGTCTCCTCTTACTCTATAATAGCAAATTAGCTCATTTTAATCATTACATTAACATAAGCATCTCAATAATTATGCTTAGGTAAAATTACTATTTTACCCCTAGATTTTGGCAAAATGACCATTTTGCCCCTAGGCTCAGAAATTAATCCTAATCACATTTTTATCCTCCACAAGCATAGGCAAACATTTAATGCTCTTAAAGCTATCATCAAAAATCAATATTCTACATACTTACTACAAAAGTTATAACCTTTTCATTAAGGTCCTATTTGGTGTTTTCATGCTAACACCCTTTTTAAAAGTTGTTCAACTAGTAACTAAAACTCAAGTCCTTCCATAAAAATGCAGCAAATAACTAAGGTAGCTCTCATGGTAGAACTCTAAACCTTTCACAACGTTGCACAATAGTCCCCTCATTTGAAAGCTTAAGCTTTAGGGGTATCAAAAGTACAATTATTTTCAAGAAAAGTTCACTAGAACACTTACTTGAGTAGATGAGAGCTTGCTGAAATTTTTGAAGGTTTCTACCCCTTCTATGCTGCAAATTTTTGGTGGAAGGTGATAGGGAAAAGATGATATCTTTTCTCTCCTTATTATATTATTACAAGTCAAATTAGTCCACCTACTACTACTAACTTTGACACTAATTGAAAATCTTGTCTCCCATGCTTTCTTATGGCCAGCCAAGCCTCTTCCAAAGGCTAAATTGCCTTTTAAAGACCCCCAATTAACATATCATGGCCATTTGGTACTTTTAGCATGTAGAATGGAACTTTCGCACTTTATGCGATTTAGTCCTTTTTCGAAATCACACATGAAATCGCTAAAATTAAAGTACCAAAATTGTCATGTTCATATGCTATTATGTTCTAACTCATAATATATCATGAAAATAAGTTCTCTAATCTCGGATTAGTGATCCTGAGATCACTATTCCGACTAGCCCCTAAATCGGGCTGTTACAATTCTCCCCCCTTAAGGATTTTCGTCCTAAAAAATCTTACCAGTGAAAAGGTTGGGGTATTGGTTTCTTATCGTCTCCTCGGACTCCCATGTAGCCTCTTCTATTCCATGCCTTTGCCATAGGACTTTCACTAGGGCTATGCTTTTATTTCTTAACTGCTTGACCTCACGAGCCAATATTTTAATTGGTTCTTCACCATAAGTCAAATCTGATTGTATCTCTACCTCTGTCGGCTCTATAACATGTGAAGGGTCTGAATGGTATCGGCGTAACATAGATACATGGAAGACGTCATGAATCTTTTCTAACTCAGGCGGTAAAGCTAGCCGATAAGCTACCGGTCCTATCCTTTCGATAACTTCATAAGGTCCGATAAAGCGCGGACTCAATTTTCCCTTCCGTCCAAATCTGAGGACTTTCCTCCAAGGTGATACTTTTAGGAACACTTTATCACCAACTTCGTACTCTATCTCTTTCCTCTTTAAATCTGAATAGGACTTTTGTCTATCTGAGGCGGCTTTCAGGCAGTTACGAATCACTTCTACTTTCTCTTCAGTTTCTTTAATAAAATCAACCCTGTGTATCTGTCTCTCTCTGAGTTCTGACCAATACAAGGGAGTTCGACACTTACGTCCATACAATGCTTCATAAGGCGCCATCTTCAGACTTGACTAAAAACTGTTATTATAGGCGAATTCCACCAATGGTAAGTATTTCTCCCAACTATCGTGGAATTCCAAAACACAACATCTAAGCATGTCTTCTAATATCTGAATTGTTCTCTCTGACTGCCCGCCGGTTTGGGGATGAAAGGCAGTACTGAAACTCAATTTTGTGCCCAAAGCTTCTTGCAGCTTTTTCCAAAATTGTGACGTAAATCTCAGATCCCTATCTAAAATGATTGACAACGGTATGCCGTGAAGTCTCATTATCTCAGACATGTACAAGTTTTCCAATTTATCGAGTGAGTAGTCGACTCGCACTGGTATAAAGTGGGCCGACTTAGTGAGTCTATCGACCACTACCCAAACTGCATCTTTCTTCTTTGGAGTCAACGATAAGCCCATCACAAAATCCATAGTAATACGGTCCCACTTCCACTCAGGAACCATAATAGGCTGAAGTAAACCCAAAGGTACTTGATGTTCAGCCTTCACTTGTTGGCAAATCAGGCATCTTGTTACAAACTCAGAAATATCTTTCTTCATACCTAGCCACCAGTACCATTTCTTAAAATCTTGGTACATCTTTGTGCTGCCTGGATGCACGTTCAAACATCCGTTATGAGCTTCCTGCAAAATTTTGTGAATAATCTCATCATTCCTGGGTACACAGACTCGATCTCGAAATGTCAAACATCCATCAAGATTTACTCGAAAGTCTAACTCAACGCCCGACTCACATAAAACTCTTTTGGCTTGCAAACTATTATCGTCCTTCTGAGCTTCACAAATCTCTTGGAGGAACAATGGTTTAGCCCTCAACTCGGCTAATAGGGAACCATCATCTAACAAGGTCATCTGGGTGCTCATAGCTTTTAATGCAAACAATGATTTTCTATTCAAAGCGTCAGTGACTACATTTGCCTTTCCCGGATGATAGTTAATTACTAGTTCATAATCTTTAATCAATTCTAGCCATCTTCGTTGCCTCAAATTTAATTCCTTTTGGGTCATCAAATATTTTAGGCTTTTGTGGTTGGTGAAAATCTGACACCTTTCACCATAAAAATGATGCCTCTAAATTTTCAACGCAAACACGATTGCGGCCAACTCTAAATCATGAATCGGGTAGTTCTTCTCGTGTGGCTTCAACTGTCTAGAGGCGTATGCAATCACTTTACCCTCTTGCATAAGTACACAGCCTAAACCGTTCAGAGATGCGTCACTATAAACCACGAATTCTCTTCCCGGCTCAGGTTGCACTAATACAAGAGCCTCAGTCAACAGTGTCTTCAATTTCTCAAAACTCTGTTGACACTTTTCTGTCCAGTCGAACTTTACATCTTTCTGCAGAAGCCTCGTCATTGGTGTAGCTATCATAGAAAACCATTTGACAAAACGCCTATAATAGCCTGCTAGGCCTAGGAAACTCCTTACTTCAGTTACGCTCCTCGACGATTTCCATTCGACAATTGCTGATATTTTACTCGGGTCGACTCTTATCCCATCTCCTGAGACAATATGCCCCAAAAATCCCACTTCCTTGAGCCAAAACTCACTCTTACTGAATTTAGCACACAATTGTTTCTCTCTTAAAACTTGTAGAACTATCTTCAAGTGCTCAGCATGATTATTCTCATCTCGAGAGTAGATCAATATGTCATCGATGAAGACCACAACGAATCCATCCAAATACGGTCGAAAAATGCGATTCATCAAATCCATGAAGATAGCGGGGGCATTCGTTAGACCCAAAGGCATGACCAAAAATTCACAATTGGCGTACTCTAGTTCTAAACACGGTTTTGGTATGTCCGAGTCCTTGACTCTCAACCGATAATACCCGACCTCTCGATCTATCTTAGAAAATATCGTAGCTCCTTCAATCGATCAAATAGATCATCAATTCTCGCAACGGATACTTATTCTTCACAGTCACCTTGTTGAGTTGTCGATAATCTATACATAGTCTCATGGAACCATCTTTCTTCTTCACGAATAGAACGGGAGCGCCCCATGGGGAAAAATCGGCCTCACAAAACCCTTATCCATAATTCTTGCAACTGTGCTTTTAGCTCTTTTAGTTCAGTTGGAGCCATTCTATATGGAGCAATAGAAATAGGGGCAGTACCCAAAACTAGATCAATTCCAAATTCAATTTCTCTCTCCGGAGGTAGCCCTGGCAACCCTTCTGGGAAAACATCTAGGTATTCATATACTATGGGTACTGACTCAATTTTCGAATCAATCTCTTTAGTGTTTAACACAAAGGCAAGATAAGCCTCATACCCCTTCCTTAGATGTTTCTGAGCTAACATGGTCGATATCACTATTGGTGAACTATCCAATTTATCTGACTCAACACAAATAAGATTACCATTTTCATCTCTCAACTCTATATGCTTCCTCCTACAATTCACGATTACATTATGAGTAACTAACCAATCCATCCCGAGAATGACATCAAACTTTTCAAGCGGTAATATCATAAGATCGACAGGGAAACAATGACCCTTAATTATCAAAGGACACCCTTTACAAACTCTATCAACCAACACGCACTTACCTAGGGGATTTGACACTCTTATGATGAATTTAGTAGACTCTATAGGCATACTCATGCTAGAGACTAGTTTCATACATATGTACGAGTGGGTAGATCCCGGGTCAATTAAAGCTATAACATGAGTATTATAGAGAGAAAAGATACCCGTGATTATGTCAGGGGAAGACGCTTCTTCACGAGCATGGATGGCATAAGTCCTCGCCGGTGCTCTACCCTCAACTGTAGCAACTCGTTCCTTGGGTGGATTCTTGTTTCCTATCTCACTCTTCGGATTTTTCAACGGTCTTCCCTTAGGGGTACTTCCCGATCTCGCATTCTGAGGCCTTCCCTTCACATCTACCTCGGGGCAGTTTCTAATAAAATTGTCCAAGGACCCACATCTGAAAAAACCTTTTTCATTAGCTCGGCACTCACCAAAATGGTGCCAGCCACACTGAGGGCACTCCGGTCTATTTGGACGGACGTTGCCCACACTAGCAACTGATGTAGTTTTCCCTTTTGATCCCGAGAATTTCCTGCCCTTATTTCGGGTTGAAAACCCCTCAGAAGTGACTGATCGAGTAGTGAAATCCCTCACTTTCTTGGATGAGGATAGGTGAGACTTGTTCAATTGTCTCTTCCTTGAGTCACGGGACTCGTATTCTGCTCTTCTCTTCTCTTTAGCCAACTCTTCGGCTTTGCAGGCCCTTTCCACCAACACTACAAACTCCTTTAATTCGAGAACTCCCACGTACAAGTGGATATCTTCATTTAATCCGTCCTCGAACCTCTTGCACATGATGGCTTCGGTAGACACGCACTCTCGTGCATACTTGCTAAGTCTGACAAACTCCTGTTCGTAGTCGGTTACTGACATACGGCCTTGCTTCAACTCCAAGAATTCCTTTCTCTTATGGTCGATAAATCTTTGGCTGATATACTTCTTCCGATATTCTTCTTGGAAGAATTCCCAGCTAACTCTCTCCCTGGGTACCACCGACAGCAAGGTGCTCCACCATCGGTAGGTTGAATCTCTCAGGAGAGATACTGCACACGTTAAGCACTCCTCAGGTGTGCAGGATAACTCATCGAATACACGAATCGTATTTTCGAGCTAGAATTTTGCTTTCTTCGGGTCATCATCCTTATTCGCCCAAAATTCTTCGGCTCCTTGCTTCCAGATCTTATCTACCAGAGGCTTTTCTCTTCTCGCCACCTCAACCACTTGAGGAGCTAATGGAGCGGGTTGAGGGATAGGTGGGGGCGGAGGGGGCTGAGAATTGGGATTTACTCGGGTATACTCAGTATACCAATTGCTCATCATGTGGAGAAAAGATTCTCGAGCCTCATCTCCCTGACCCAAGGTCTCAGGTCTACTATTAGCTGGCGTGGTCCCTTGAGCGGGAGCCGGCACATTACTCGCAGCATCATCGATTGCAGTTCGGTCGGGATCAGAATCCATTTACTACATAAAACACCAATTTATACGTCAGGAGCCATCACACTATCATTACTCAGACACTCTTACATATGGCATGTATAGCTAGACTCGTACTTATGCTACGTTAGTCCTAGAATCGACTAAACCGTAGCTCTGATACCACTAATTGTAATGCCCCGTACCCGAGACTGATGCTAGGGCTGGATACGAGACATTACCATACTTAGATTCACTTAAACATTCTCTTATAGGTGGAAAAATTTCGTTCCGACATAAAAACTTCTCTTTCTTAGTCTAATCATACATTTCACGGGCCTACAAGGCCTTAGGCACATAACCGATAACTTTCGAGACTTAATCAAAAACTTTTTTTTAAAGCAGGGTTCATACGCCCATGTGACTTAGAACACGCCCGTGTACCCTTAGACACGCCTAGGTCTACAAACCGTGGAGAGTTACTGACTATATCAACACGGCCGTGCATGATTAGACACGCCTGTGTATAGACACACACGCCCATGTCCCCAGTCCGTGCCTAAAACCCGGGCATTACGCGCCAATTTGCCCACGGCTAAAAAAGCACGCCCGTCTTTGCCCAACCGTGGTCGACACTGATTAAATCCACACGACCTGAACACGCCCGTGTCCTAACAGTGTGTCATACACGGCTCATACAAACGGCCGTGGGATATGACCGTGGTATATCCTGACTCATAACATTATGGTGCAGGGTACACACGGCCTAGACACACGCCCGTGCGTCTAACTGTGTAGGCACTTAAAGGCTATTTACCAAGCCATTTGCCACCCTAAAATCAAGATCAACTCAAACTCAATTCAATGCATCTCATAGACAATACTACATACTTCATTGACTTCAATAAACATACATACATAGACAAGTTCAGCCCATTACCTAGCTAAATACTAAAGAATAATAAAAGAGGCTTACACTTCATTAATTTCATCTTCATTGAAAAACAAAGAGTTTGCCAAATATTTTCCTAGCTCAAGAAATCATTTACAAAATGCCTTAAGGTCAACACTTTAACTAACAATTACAACTTGACAAAATACCCAAGTCCTATACATGCCATATTCAAAACAAGTCTAAAATTGTTATACAAAAGTGTTGTTGATAGTGTGATCTCCGAATCCCTGCGTCTACGATCTTCGAGTTGTATTGGTAATACTATAAGAAAGAAGGGCAATGGAAATGGGTAAGCAATAAGCTTAGTAAGTTGCATGATAATAATTAGAAATCATACTCCTCATAAAAGAATAATTCATCCATAGTATTAGATAATTTTATACAAACCAGGACCTCTTGACAATCCTTACTTACAATCGCCCATATCTAACGTTTATCGTAACACATATAGAGCTAATTTCTCATAACTCATTCAATAACACTTGTATTCATTCACATCTCTACGATAAGTATAAGGTCAATATCACATTCTCTAAGTGGTCTCACGTGAAGTCTCCTCTAGATACGAATGCCATGTCCCAGACATGGTCTTATAGAGAAATTACCTCTATGTGCTAATGCCATATCCCGGATATGGTCTTACGCCAGCTCTTGTCCCAACGCCGATGCCGTGTTCCAAACATGGTTTTACACTGGCACTCATAATGTGGCCGATGACATGTCCCAGACATGGTCTTACACTGGCACTCATAATGTGGCCGATGCCATGTCCCAGACATGGTCTTACACTGGTACTCGTATCAATGCTGATGCCATGTTCCAAACATGGTCTTACACTGGCACTCATAATGTGGCCGATGCCATGTCCCAGACATGGTCTTACACTGGCATTCGTAACGTGGCCGATGCCATGTTCCAAACATGGTCTTACATTGGCACTCACATTGGATGATAGTATTTTTCGTATAACTCATGGTCCATTAGAACTTCAATATCACATTCATATAAACTTCTCAGATTATTGAAGTATCATGCATCAATAAGACATCAAGCATTATCAATTATGCTAATACAATATTGTATTAAAAATCACACACAACTTACCTCGTTTTCAAAATGAGCTAGTTCTTCGATTTAGTCTACGATTTTGTCCTTTCCCCGATCGAGGCAAATTCTCGTCTCCTATTGCTCTATAATAGCAAATTAGCTCATTTTAATCATTACATTAACATAATCATCTCAATAATTATGCTTAGGTAAAATTACTATTTTACCCCTATATTTTGGCAAAATGACCATTTTGCCCCTATGCCCAGAAATTAATCCTAATCACATTTTTATCCTCCACAAGCCTAGGCAAACATTTAATTCTCTTAAAGCTATCATCAAAAATCAATATTCTACATACTTACTACAAAAGTTATAACCTTTTCAT
This sequence comes from Gossypium sturtianum, assembly GCA_025698515.1. Classification (NCBI taxonomy): domain Eukaryota; kingdom Viridiplantae; phylum Streptophyta; class Magnoliopsida; order Malvales; family Malvaceae; genus Gossypium; species Gossypium sturtianum. The sequence continues at coordinate 114,319,063 of CM046955.1, forward strand.
TAAGGTCCTATTTGGTGTTTTCATGCTAACACCATTTTTAAAAGTTGTTCATCTAGTAACTAAAACTCAAGTCCTTCCATAAAAATGCAGCAAATAACTAAGGTAGCTCTCATGGTAGAACTCTAAACCTTTCACAACATTGCACAATAGTCCCCTCATTTGAAAGCTTAAGCTTTAGGGGTCTCAAAAGTACAATTATTTTCAAGAAAAGTTCACTAGAACACTTACTTAAGTAGATGAGAGCTTGCTGAAATTTTTGAAGGTTTCTACCCCTTCTATGCTGCAAATTTTCAGTGGAAGATGATAGGGAAAAGATGATATCTTTTCTCTCCTTATTATATTATTACAAGTCAAATTAGTCCACCTACTACTACTAACTTTGACACTAATTGAAAAATCTTGTCTCCCATGCTTTCTTATGGCCGGCCAAGCCTCTTCCAAAGGCTAAATTTCCTTTTAAAGACCCCCAATTAACATATCGTGGCCATTTGGTACTTTTAGCATGTAGAATGGAACTTTCGCACTTTATGCGATTTAGTCCTTTTTCGAAATCACACATGAAATCGCTAAAATTAAAGTACCAAAATTGTCATGTTCATATGCTATTATGTTCTAACTCATAATATATCATGAAAATAATTTCTCTAATCTCGGATTAGTGATCCCGAGATCACTATTCTGACTAGCCCCTAAATCGGGCTGTTACAACAATTATCATCGAGACCCCATTAAAAAATTCCATAGAAAGAATATACATCTCAGGCAATATCAAGCATTTAAAAGCATAGTAACATGATGTTGATTTATTACATACGAACTTACCTTGGTACCAAAATATATATAGTTGTTCAATTTAGTCCACCACCTTGTTCTTTCCTCGGTTTAGGTCTGGACTTCGTGTTTCTTGATCTATAATGAAAGATTTCACTTATTAAATTATCACATTGGCTAAATTAGCCCATAAACCATACTTTGGGAAAAATTACACTTTTTCCCTTAAACTTTCACATATTTACAAAATGGTCCCTAGGCTCGTATAATGAAATGTGTTCATTTCTCTCACACCCAAGCCTAGCCGAACCTATCTTAAGCTTATAATAGCTCACATTTTTCCTTCAAATCCAATTTTTACTACACATTTTAATCACTTTTACAAATAGGTCCTTTTTATGTATTTCCATAAAAAATCACTTAGAAAAAAATGTTCATTACACATCAAACTTCCATATTCCTCCATTAAACATCAAAATACATGCATGTCATACATGGGTAAATTTTTGAACATGAACTCTAGCTTAAAATATGGCTAGAAATAGCTAAATCAAGCTACGAGGATCTCAAAAATATGAAGAACATCAAAAATGGGGCTAGGAGGTACTTACAAACAAGCTTGAAAGTGAAACAAAACCCTAGCTATGGCTCCTTGAGGTTTTTGGCTATGGAGGATGAAGATGGACACCAATTTTGACTTCTTTTCCCCTTTTTATTAATTTATTAACCAAATGGCTAAAATGCCCTTAAGGCCCTTCCTTGAGATTTTTCCCTTCCATGTCTATTTTTTGTCCATCATGAGATATAATGGTCTAATTACTAAATAAGGACCTCTAATAAATTTTCTAATGCTATCTCATACTTAAAACTTCTAGAATCTCATATTTTCAATTTTTGTAATTTAGTCCTAAAAGATAATTTAATCACTAAATCATAAAATTTTCTTCATGAAATTTTCACACAACCATGCAAACATGTCATAAACCTCATAAAAACCATAAAACATATATTTCTACTTCAGATTTGTGGTCTCGTAACCACTATTCTGACTAGGCCCTAAATTGGGCTATTACATACACTTTTGCCCCTAAACTTTAGACTTCTTTACAATTTAGTCCCTAGCTCATAAAAATGCAAATTCATGCAATTGAGTCCACACGCATGCTAGCCGAATTTCACCTATACTCATAACAGCCTATATTTTTCATTATTTCACACATTTACCACATTATTTTCACGTTTCTCAATTTAAATTCTTAATTTACAATTTCAACCAAAATCACTTAACAAATGTTGTTTATCTAACAATAACTATTCATTTTCAATCATCAAACATCAAAATACACACATATTCATCAATGGTAAAACCCTAAAACTTTAACAATTTTGCAAATTAGTCCCTGGGCTAGTTAGATTAAACTACAACGACTCCAAAAACATAGAAATCATTTAAAATGGGACAAAAATTACTCTCCAATTAAACCCCAAATTAGCTGAACCCTAGAAAGCTCTCATGGCTTCATATTTCCTTAAATTTTCAGTGGTGAACAAAGAAAGATGATAGCCTTTAATTTTGTTTTAACTTATTTTATCATTATTAACCAAATTACAAAATTAACCTTTATGAACATTAATTATTTCACTAAATTCCTAGCCATTATCATCCACTAACTCATTAATGGGCTAATTACCACTTAAGAACCTCCACTTTAAATTTTTATAGCTATTAGACACCTTTAGCTAATAGAACTCAACTTTTACACTTTGCGCGATTTAGTCCTTTTTATTGAATTAAGCATTCAAACGATAAAATTTCTTAACAAAATTTTTACACATTCATACTATCGTGCTGTAGACATGAAAATAATAATAAAATAATTATTTTGACTTCATATTTCTGGTTCTGAAACCACTGTTCTGATTTGACTAAAAAGGGCTGTTACAACTCTTCCCCCTTTAGGAATTTTTGTCCCCGAAAATCTTACCAGAAAATAGGTTAGGGTACTGTTTTCTCATAGCTTCCTCAGGTTCCCACGTAGCCTCTTCAACACCGTGACGTTGCCATAGAACCTTCACTAAAACTATGCTTTTATTTCTCAACTCTTTAATCTCTCGAGTCAGAATTCTGATCGGTTATTCGCTATACGACATATCAGGTTGAATTTCAATCTCTGCCAGAGAAATGATATGCGATGGATCTGATCGGTATCATCGTAACATCGACACATGAAACACATTATGAATATTTTCTAATTGTAACGGTAAAGCTAGCCGATATGCCACTGGCCCTATTCTCTCAATAATCTCATACGATCCGATAAATCGCGGAATTAATTTTCCTTTGCGACAAAATTGAAGAATCTTCCTCCATGGCGATGCTTTCAAAAATACTCTATCGCCGGTTTGATATTCAATGTCTTTACGTTTCAAATTCGCATATGATTTTTGTCGATCTGAAGCTGCTTTCAAACTGTCGCAAATTACTTTCACTTTATCTTTTGTCTCTCTAATCAAATCAACCCCGTGAATCTTTTTCTTACTAAGCTCGATGCAGTACAACAGAGTTTGACATTTACTCTAATAGCCTGATTTAGGGGCTAGTCGGAACAGTGGTTTCAAAATCACTAATACGAGGTTGAAGAAAATTATTTTTTTATATTATTATATGAGTTATAGTATGATTGTATAAGTGCATGAAAATTTTGGTGCTTTAATTTTAGCGATTTCATGCTTAATCGCAAAAAAGGACTAAATCGCATAAAGTGAAGAAGTTCCATTTTATAAGCTAAAGGTGCCTAATAGCCATAGAATATTAATTGGAGGCCTTTAATGTGAAATTTGACCCTTAGTTAGAGGGTTGCCGGCCATAGGGGGACAAAGAAGTCAAAATTAGTCAAAGTTGGTGTAGTAGGTGGATTAAATTGATGAAATAGAATAAAATAAAGAGAAGAAAAATATCACCTTTTCTCTCCATCTTCTCCACCAAAAATTAGCAGCAAAATAGAGTTTTGAGAGCTCAAAATTTCAGCAAGCTTTCCTCCTTACAAGTAAGTGATTTCAATGGTCCTTCTTGATAAAATTTGTACTTTTGGAACCCCTAAAGCTTAAGCTAGCTAATGAGAAGACTATTTTGCAAAATAGTTGAAAACCTAGGGTTATGTCATGTGAGCATTTATGTTGTTTTCTGCATTTTTATGGAAGAATATGAGTCCTAGTTGTTTAATAAACAACTTTTATGAAAGGTGTTATCATGAAAACACCTAGAAGGACCTTTTTGTAAAGGTTGTAGAATAAGAAGTAAATGTGTGAAATATTGAGTTTTGATGGTTGCCATAAGAGTAATAGATGTTCATCTAGGCTTGTAGAAGGATGAAATTCTATTAGAATTGAATTACGAGCCTAGGGGTAAAATAGTTATTTGGTGAAAGTATAAGGGCAAAATGGTAATTTTGCCAAAGTATGAATTTTGAGATGTGTTGATTAATGTGGTAATTAAATGAAATAAATTGTTATTATATATCAAGAGGAACGAAGAATTAACCTTGACCGAGGAAAGGGTAAAGTATCGGACTAGATCAACAATCTAGCCTATTTTGAAATCGAGGTAAGTTTGTGTGTATTAAATTCAACATCGTGTTATTAAGCCTTAAAATGTTTAATGTTAATAATGATGTATATTGTTTCTATTAATTTGAGTAATGATGTTGAATGATGAAATAATGAAAATCTATGATGTTGAAGTCCCGGTTGGACATAAATAAATGATAGAATATTATCATCAAGACTTGAGATGGGTAAGGTCCCGTATAAGACCATGTCTGGGACATGGCCTCAGCACCGAATTGAAACCCCCGTGTAAGACCATATCTGGGATATAGCATCGGTATCGAATATGAAATTCGTATAAAACTATATCTAGGATATGGCATCGACACTGAAATGAGATCCCGTATAAGACCATATCCGGGATATGGCATCGGCATCGAAATGTGATCCCATGTAAGACCGTATCCGGGATGTGGCATTGGCGTCGTAATTATGTGAATGAGGATGATCATGTATCCTTGAATGTCCCAAATGATTTAATGGGGTAAATAGTTAAGCTTATGATAGATATGAGATTAATGCTAAGACTATGTGATGAAGTGATACAGGTATATGTGAGTAATTCACGAGAATAGTTTACGAGATATGGCATGATGTGTAATTGGTAAGAGTAAGCTATGGAAATGAGCTTAAGACTTGTGTTTTATTCAATGCAATGGATGGATGAAGCTATGAGCTTTATGTTGCTATTTATTTCATGCAAACTTACTAAGCTTTATGCTTACCCCTCTTATTTCCCTTTTCCTTGTAGCATTGCCAAGTTAGCTCGAGAGTTCGTGGAACGTCGGAGTTCAGAAATCACACTATCGACTACGTTTTGGTATAGCCAAATTAGATTCATTTTGAGTATGAAATGTATAGGACTTGGTGTTTTTGTTATTTCATATTTGCTAGCCAAAGGGTTGGCAATTAATGTTGATCAATTCATTTTGTAAATGGTCATGGGAAGTTGGCCTATACTTGATATGTTCATATATTTAATGATGATGAATTTCATAAAGTGTATGCTTGTGTGGATGTCTTGATTTTTAGTCTTTAGAGGTGCCATATGGTCATAATATGTGTTGAATTGATTTGGTATAAGTGTGGTTGCTTTGTAGGGTGGCAAATGGCTTGGTAGATAGCCATATAAATGTCCACACGGGTAGACACACGGGCGTGTGTCTAGGCCGTTTGTCACACATGGTCAGCCCCATGGGCGTGTGGAGAGGCCCTGTGTCCCCTTGCATGTAGGTTTACAAGTCAGTATGCTCAGTAGTAAACACACGGGCAGAGACACGACCGTGTGTCTCAGCCTTGTGGGAGGCACGGCCATGGACATGGGCGTGTGCCCAGGCCGTGTGAAGTCTGCACTTGAAATTTGGAATTTAATTCGACACACGGTCTAAGGACACAGGCGTGTTCCTTGGCCATGTGACCTTAGTGAGGTGATGATGTCATAAACAGAATGCCATGGTTTTTGCACACGGGCTAAGACACGGGCGTGTCGAGGCCGTGTGAGGGACACGGGCCAGGGACATGGGCGTGTGTCCAGCCGTTTGAAAACCCCGATAGGTTCGAATTGAGAAATAAATCCACATGGGTGGGGAACACGGGCATGTGATATGCCACACGGGCGTGTCGCATCCTTCACACGGGCGTGTGGCCCTATTTTAAGCCAAATTTGTCTTAGTGTTTCAAAGTTTTTGGTTTAGTCTCGAATCATGTTGGGTGTAAGTTTTGGGTCACGTAGCCCCATAATAGGGACATTATGAGTAGGAATGAAAAGCCTTAAGTTGAAACGAAATTTTATGGCTAGTATGTTTAAGCAAGTTGAGTTAGGTAATGCCTCGTATCCGGTTCCGGCTTTGAACACGTGTAAGGGGTGTTACATTTACGACCATATAAAGCTTCATACAGTGCCATCTTTATACTCGATTGAAAGCTATTGTTATACGTGAATTCAACTAACTATAAATATTTTTCCCAGTTTCCTTCAAACTCTAAAACACAACAACGAAGCATATCTTCGAGAATTTGAATAATTCTCTCGGACTAACCATCTGTTTGAGGATGAAATGCATTATTAAAGTGCAGTCACATACCCAAATCTTCTTGCAATTTCTTCCAAAATCGCAACGTGAATCTCGGATCTCTATTCGAAATAATAGAAACTGGTACCCCGTGCAATCTGACAATCTCAGAGATGTACAATTCAGCTAATCTATCGAGTGAAAAGTCTGTACGTACCGGAATGAAATGTGCAGATTTCGTCAGTCGACCAACAACAACCCCGATAGCATCTTTTTTTTCAGAGATAGTGATAATCCCGATACGAAATCCATCGCAACTCTATCCCATTTCCACTCTGGTATCATGACTAGCTGTAATAGCCCCGAAGGCACTTGATGTTCAGCTTTGACTTGTTGACAAACCAAGCATCTCGACACAAATTTTGGAATGTCTCGTTTCATGCCCAACCACCAGTACAACTGTTTCAAATCATTATACATTTTAGTACTCCCCAGATGAACAGATAAACAACCACTGTGTGCTTCGTGTAGAATTTTTTGAATAATCTCGGAATTTCTCGATACACAAATTCTACCTCGGAACAACAAACAATCATCGGATCTGATCTGATATTTAAAATCAGTAGTTGACTCGCACTGTACTCTTTTCACTTGCAATTCATTGTCACATTTCTGAGCCTCGTAAATTTGCTGAAGAAATATCGATTTAGCTTTTAACTCAGCTAAAATCGAACCATCATCAGACAAGGTTAACTGCGTGTTCATCGCCCGCAAAGCAAATAAAGATTTTCTACTAAAAGCATCCGCGACTACATTCGCTTTCCCCAGATGATAATCAATCACTAACTCATAGTCTTTCAACAACTCGAGCCATCTTCGTTGTCGAAAATTCAAATCTTTCTGAGACATTAGATACTTCAAGCTTTTTTGGTTAGTAAAAATATGACATTTTTCACCGTACAAATGATGTCGCCAAATTTTCAATGCGAAAACAATAGCGGCCAACTCTAAGTTGAGTGTCGGATAATTCTTTTCATGCGGTTTTAACTGTCTAGAAGCATAAGCTATCACTTTGCCTTCTTGCATCAAAACACATCCCAAACCGTTCAATGACGCATCACTATATTTTTTACACAATCATACTATCAGGCTGTAGACATTAAAATAATAATAAAATAATTATTTCAACTTCAAATTTGTGGTTCCAAAACCACTGTTCCTATTTGACTAAAAACGGGATGTTATAGAACTAGAAAAAAATTTCTTTTATCTTTGGGGTGAAAATGAAAATTCTCTCTTCTTTAATAGAAATCGGTAGAATTGTTATTTTGGAAAAATATATTTAATAGTTGAGAATAAGTTGTCTCTATTTTTCAACAGAGTAACAATCTCTCAAAGTGTACTTACATGAAAATACTACACTTAGGGCATCATATCCAACATGTATAACATATCATACATGAGACTTCCTACTACTGAAGCATAAAGAACCTTTTTCATGTTCTCTCTTTTTTCCATTGTCTCAGAACCTTTCTCCAAAGAGAAATGAAATCCCGATATGGAAGGTTGATTTCCCTTCTTCGAGTCGGTTATTGAATAACACTCCAATATCTTGTCTATGTATGAAGCTTGAGACGAAGTTATCACTTTCTTATTTCGATACCTTAGGGTTTGAATGCCTAGAACAAAATTTTCTTCTCTCAAGTCTGTAATGCTACACTGTTGAGTTAACCACAATTTAACCGATGACAACGTCCCTACATCATTCCCAATGAGTACAATGTCATCGACTTATAGAATGAGAAAGACCACATTTCCATCCTCTAAACTTCAAGGTTCATCTGTGTTTTGCTCAAATCGAAAATTCTTGATCGCTTGATCAAATCTTTGGTTCCATGAGTGGGATGCATGCTTGAGTCCATATATGGATCTAAATAGTCTGAAAAATTTATGCTTGTTTCCTTTAGCTACATATATTCGGTGGGTTGCATCATATAAATGCTCTCTTCAAGATAGTTGTTCAAAAATGCTATCTTGACATCCATGTTCCACATCTCTTAATTGAGAGTCACCCCAATGGATAACAATGTGTGGATTGACTTGAGCATGACAACTAGAGAGAAGGTTTCTTCATAATCAATACCTTTTTTATGAGTATAACCTTTTTTCTACAAGTCTGGTCTTATAAGTTTCCACTTTTCCATCCACATTTCATTTCATCTTATAGATCCACTTACACCCTATAGGTTTTATCTCTTCTGGTAAGTCTACAAGTTCCCACATTGAGTTAGAGTCCATAGAATCCATCTTAGCTTCCATAGCTATTTACTTGAGTTAGGAATCAACATTTCATTATACAAGAGTGGGTCATCATCTTCCTGTTCGGTAGACTCAGTGTTAAAAACACTTTCGCCAGATTGGAAGAACTCAGGCGTACGAGAGACCCTCCCATTACGATGAAGCACTCTATGCTACTGACCGTTTGTAAGTCTACCATTAGGATTCGGTTCTGGAATCATTTCTATAGAGTTTTGTATATTTCTCGAAATTTCCTCGAGTACCTCTTTACTCTAAGGTTTAAAGTCATTCATGTAACTTTCTTCAAGGAAAGTAGCATGAGTTGATACTATTCTAATTTTCTCTTTCAGGTTATAAAACAAGCCACCATTTGTTCCTTTTAGATATCTTACAAGCATGCACAATTCTTTTCATAAGTACAACATCCTCGCATATTTATTCAATACGTGGGCCGAGCATGCCCAAATCCTTAAATGATTAAGGTTTGGCTTCTTACTATACCAAAATTCGTATGAAGTTTTCGATACTACCTTATTCGGCACATTATTAAGAATATAACAAACCGTTTGCATTGTATATCCTCAAAAAGAGATTGAAAGCTTCGAAATAATTTAACATCAAATGTACCATGTCTAGAAACATTTGATTCCTTCTCTCTACAATGCCATTATACTCTTGAGTGCCCGGTGCGGTCAATTGGAATAGAATCTCATTCTCAATGAGGCACCCTAAGAACTCATCAGATAAATATTCCCCACCTCGATAAGAATGAAGTGTCTTTATGGGTAAACATATTTGTTTCTCCACTTCTACACGAAAATTTTTGAATTTATCAAATGTTTCACTCTTGCGGTGCATTAGGTATACATACCCATATCAAGAATAATAATCAATAAAAGTTGCATATTATTTGTAACCACCTCTTACACTGAAAAGCATTAGAACCACAGGATTCCCAATTGTCACAAGTGCTGGCCACATGCCCATGTTAGTACTATAAATTTGTTCATCTAGATTTCAACGGCCTTAGTTAGTTACATGGCCCAGCCACACAACCGTGTGACTTTTGATGAATTTTTTTATATTTTATCCACATGGCTTTAGTTTGTTGCACGAGCTGGACACGTGCCCCTGTGTCCCTTGTTTGTCGTTAGTTTCCTTATTTTATGAAAAAGTTACAATTTGATCTTTGATCATTCCCGGGTAAATTTTAGAGCTTCGTAAGCTCGATTTAGACTTGGTTTCATTTATGATGCCTGATATATGTAATAATTGTGTGTGTAATTGAATTATTTTAATTATGTTTTGCATGTATTGTTTCGTTGACTGTTGCAACATCCTATAACTCCGGTCTAACAATCGAACCAGGTGAGGGGTGTTACATTTAATGGTATCGAAGCTACTGTTCAATCGATTCTAGGACTGAAGGTAATATCGAGTCTAGAAAATACATGCCATGGCAACCTATGATAGTATGATGCTTTCTAATTCCATCTGACCCTGTTTTCTTATAGATTTAAAGATGTCAACCGAGTTAAACCGTGTCATCACTAACGAAGTAGACAATAACGTACCGACTTTTGAACAGTAAGCGAGTCACAGTATACGGATTCTGTAGATGTTTGAAAATGAGGCAAAAATGCCTTTTTCGGTGTAATGGATAAATGGTTTACTAAATTTTTGTGAGCCATTCCTGTGGCTCCGTAACCTCCACCGCCAACTGTGTTTTCCCCAACACCTCTTGGTCCTCAAAGTTTGACTCCCGTACATGTGCATAGACCTCCAATAGATAAGATTCGAAAATGTAGGGTCAAAGAATTTAGAGGTAAGACTGACGATAATCCAACTTAGGCTGAATATTGTAACGCTCGATTTGTGCAAGTGTACACAGTCATTATCAAGTAATAAAGTAAGTAAAAGAGTTATCATCTCCACAAGGATTTTGTATGTTAATCAATATTTTGCAAGATTAAAGTTAACAAATTGGTGATAAAAACACAATATTTTGAGTGATGTTGATTAAGCTATCTAAATGCAAGATGATCCCTAATGTAATTTTAATCTAAATGCAAAGTATGAAATGAGATGTATAAAATGAATTTAGCAGCAAAGACACAAAATTCAATAATTGATAATATGAATAGGCTAGGATAATTACATCTTTCTACTTAGTTCATTTTTCTCATGTTTAATAGTGTTCGGAAAACATTCCATGGCAACTCGATCTTTCATGAGTTTAGAAACCAAATTAAGTCTGTTCGAAAGTTTTACTTATTGAAATATGCATTTTACTGACCATATTAAACTATGGGTTTCGTAGAATTCATGTGAAGTAACAAGGACAAATCAGGTTTGAAACAATTTAATCACATAAATCTAAAAAATATGAAAGATGATAGAGCTCGTCAAAGTTATTATGGAACTTTGATTTAGTCGGATCATGATCTAAATTAAGCATGCCCTTTTTAATTATTGTGTACATTAGTTGTCGTCTGGTCAGGATCGCTCAGCTAATTCAAATGCATCCAATCATGTATGAATGAAATACATGCTTGAATTTAATTGATAACATGATCGACTGAGGCACAAACACTATAAACATGATTTAATAAAATTCATTGAATAAATGAAATCATCCTAGCTCGATATATTAAGCTACCATTGTTGATGACAAGATCATAAAAAACTTTGCAAACATATTTAAATCAAAATAACAAAGTAAAGGAAGAATAAATTATGTTCAAATCGATAGTCTCGCGAACTCTGAATGAAGATGTTTTCCTCCGATCATCGCGTTTCTCCTTTTCTAATGGCTCCTCAAGGTGGCAAGCCAAGAGATAACCTTATCATGGTTTTGTTGCCCAAAAATGAAGATAAGTATGGGGTGCTAGGTGTGTAACACCCCAAACCCGGCCTAGACGTTATGGCCGGATCTAGCATGCCACATCAAAAGGTAGTAGAAAAGCTAAGCGATCGTTAAAAATGTTGCATCTCTTTTTGAAACTCTGAGTTTCGTTGTTTGTTTGTGAAAACACGATTTGCTTAATGTCCGTTTTTGTAAAGTTATTATTTTGAAAAAAACTATTTTTGTTGTGAAAATGGAACTAGAATAGTTGCAGAAACGTGCTATTTTGAAAACGGTTATTAACATTTTAAAAACCAGTGTTTAATTGTTTAACAATTCATACTTAGCAGAATTACCAAATGAAAGTTTAAAAAGAAAAAAAACCAATGGCCTTATTACACAAAATATTAACCCCAAAAATAGTATAAAATAAATTAAAACCAAAATTACTAAGTTTCGTTAAGAAGCAAATCTGACGTATGGCCACCTCCGAGTCCTCCACGGCTCTAAATCCTCTAACGCTGGGGATTACCTGCACGGTTAAAAGAAAGGGGTGAGTTACGAGAACTCAGTGTGTAATCCCCTATAACAGTCACTATCTGGGCCTGATCCCATACGGTATCGGTCTGGGCCTAAGCCCTATTCGGTAACAAGCTGGGCCTGAGCCCCAAAATCATCTCAATGTATCTGGATATGTGGATATGTGCCCACCTCAATCCTACCAGCCGTCTAACTCTCCACCCGTACCAACCAATCGCACCATGTAGGGACCATGTCAACCCACCCACCAATCCTCACCAATAATGCAAACTTAGCCGCTAGTATTTATCTGACTTTAAGCCTTCAATAACGGTCTCATAACTGGCACATAGCCATCGGTAATTATAATAAGATCAGCACATAGCCATCAGCTACAGTAATATAACCGACACACAGCTGATTGACACAAAGTCATCGATATATATGTTAGGCACATAGCCACAGGTAAATACGATTGGCACAAAGCCATAATCAAGATGGCACAGAGCCATATTTAGGTTGGCATAGAGACATAATCGGATTACGCAGCTTTAAGCCGTCCTTCGGTCCACAGTCGTCATGTGACCCGTACAACCTTAACATATCAATACTGGATCCACAGTCGTCATGCGACCCATGCGATCCTATCAGAACTTCCTCCGTATCAAAGTCCCAACCCCATACAATATGTCGTGTATGTCATGCTCAATCATTACACGTGTATGCAAAATGGCCATGCTCAGAAACAGTCATTTACACACATATTGAAAACATATCAGCCATATAATCCCAAACAAATCAGTTAAAACATAGTCATACATTCACAGTTAGATCGTAGTCCTCATCAGTCAGTTACCCGCAAGGGCAAAATAGTCATTTTACCCTATAAGGGTATTTCGGTAATCCTACCCTACAGAGGTATTTCCGTAATTCTACCCTATAGGGGTATTACGGTAATTCTACCCTACAGGGCTATTTCAGTAATTCTACCCTACAGGGGTATTACGGTAATTCTACCCTACAGGGGTATTTCAATAATTCTACCCTACAGGGGTATTTCGGTAATTCTACCCTACAGAGGTATTCTAGAAATCAAGGGTATTTTGGTAATTTTACAAATCGGGGGTGTTCTGGTAATTTTGCAAATCAAAGGTACTTTGTAATTTCGCAAACTGAGGGTATTTTGGTGATTTTGCAAATCGGGGGTATTTCGGTAATTTTGCAAATCGGGGGTATTTCAGTAATTTTACAAATTGAGGGTATTTTGATAATTTTACAAATTAGGGGTACTTTGGTATTTTCGTAAACTGAGGTATTTCGGTAATTGTACAAATCGGGGGTACTTCGGTAATTTTACAAGTCGAGGGTGTTTCAGTAATTTTATAAACCAAGGGTACTTCAGTAATTTTGTAAACCAAGGGTATTTTAGTAATTCTGTAAACCAAGGGTATTTCAGTAATTCTGTAAACCAAGGGTATTCTAAACAGAGATAACGATACGAATGGGCCTAGGGCCCATTCTCGGCCCAAATGGGACCACATGCTCGTGTGGTCCATTTAGCCCAAATCTAGCCACAGATATGAGATTCACATAGACCAGTCTAATATCTACTACACAATCATACAATTTATTCATATGGGTCCACGGGCCCATTGGGCCCACTTGGCCCAAGGCAGCCTAAACCCATGAAAACACTCATGAGGGCCTCAACTATCGCGTCGAAGCTCCCACACGTGCGCTCGCACGCTCGTGTGGCTACCATTGTCGTGTGACCGGCATTTTGGCATTTGCCGCTCTATAGCTAGAGTAGTGCGAAATACACACCTGATAGGAATCTGAAGTTAATCTGCGCTCTGAACACTGTTCTGCGCAGAAGCCAACAATGATCGCACCCTTGACTCCCAAGGGGTGTGTCGATCAACTTCGGTCACCACCACCGTGACCCAACGGCATACAGATCAATGAATGATCCAACACCTAACCCAAACGAGCATACCACAAAGCGAAAGGGATAGGCCAAGAGAGGTCTCCTTACTTTCCTCATGGTTTGCTCTATTTAAAGCCAGCTTCTTGCCTATCCTCCTGCTAGCTTCCCGATGTGGGATCCCTCCTTCAACAGAGTTTAAATCCAACACAAACTCTGGTCGTCCATTCCGTAAAATAAACACTCCCTTGCTTGACATGAGATTCGAACCCTTGCCCTCTCCTATGCTCCAGACGCTACATGCCACCACAACACAAGCTCCTTATGTGACTTAGAACATGCGCAATTAAATATAAGCCTATGGGCCAAAGTCTAAGTTCATTTAAAAGAAAAACAAAATGAATTGCAAGCGCCAAGACTTGAACCTTGGACCCCTTGCTCCCTCTGTGGCGTCACTTCCTTGCTCCCTAAGTGGCGCCACTTTGCCACTTCACCACAACTCCTCTTGTGTCTTTTTTTTCCCACAATATATTCTTAAACCCTACTTACTTACCCCAGGGCTTTATTAAACTAAAACCAAAATTTTTCCTAAGCCCAGGTTTGATCCCGAGACTTCATGGAAGCCCCCTAACCTTCCAAAATCACTCATCTAATAGGTCCAACTTACATTAGTGTCGTTCTCTTGTTCTCAAAAAAAAATTAAATGCTCCAATGCCCAAGGCCCAACAGGCCCAATTCTACTAGGCCCAAATTCGAGTCGTTATAAATCTACCCCCTTAAAGAAATTTTGTCCTCGAAATTTCCAACTAACAGGGTAGTCGTGTAACAACTACCCCACTACGCTACCGCTGCGCACTCTAATTCCAATAACACTAATACACTTTTAACTTAATCTCGAAACCTCTTCACACAACCAAACATCTAACCACAGAAGCAAACATATATTTATCACACATGCATACAATTTCTATATTCAAACATCACATCCAAACAAAAACACACACAAAATAAATACCAAAAATACAGTCCAGTATCTAAGAAACCACAGTATTTCTAACTACTACTTTTCAACAACAGCAGTTATAGAAACTTACGGATTCGGCGCCGGAGACTCGGTAAGCCACACTTTCAGGAACATATTTAGAAAAACATTTTAATTACTTCAAATCTTTTCAAACCTTTTTGAAATAATACTTTCAGAAATTCAATTTTGAAGACCCAATCCACAGCCGAGTTTTGTAAACCTGGCTCTGATACCATTAAATGTAACACCCCAAACCCAGCCTAGAAGTTAGGCCCGAATCTGGCGTGTCACATTAAGGTGTTTTTCAAAAACCATGTTTTCATTGAAAACCCTTCTTCAATTTAAAACCTTCTACCGTATAAAAATCCCAATTTTCGTTGCTTATTAACCAAAACAAGATTTGGTCAAAGTCGTTCCCTTATAAAGATGTTATTATTTTCCAAAACTTTGTTTGTTGCAGAAGTCTGACTTAAAGAATTGTGAAAACATGATATTTCGAAAACAGTTGTTGTTGTTTTAAAAACCAGTGTTTAATCGTTTAAAAATTCATACTTAGCAAAATTACCAAATGAAAGTTTAAAAAGAAAAAAAACCACTGGCCTTATTACACAAAATATTAACCCCAAAAATAGTATAAAATAAATTAAAACAAAATTACTAAGTTTCGTTAAGAAGCAAATCTAACGTATGGCCACCTCCGAGTCCTCCACGGCTCCAAATCCTCTAACACTGGGGATTACCTGCACGGTTAAAAGGAAGGGGTGAGTTACGAGAACTCAGTGTGTAATCCCCTATAATGGTCACTATCTAGGCCTAAGCCCATACGGTATCGATCTGGGCCTAAGCCCTATTCTGTAACAAGCTGGGCCTGAGCCCCAAAATCATCTCAATGTATGTGGATATGTGGATATGTGCCCACCCCAATCCTACCAGCCGTCTAACTCTCTACCCGTACCAACCAATCGCACCATGTGGGGACCATGTCAACCTACCCAGCCAATCCTCACCAAAAATGCAGCCTAGCTGCTAGTATTTATACGGCTTTAAGCCTTCAATAACGGTCTCATAATTGGCACATAGCCATCGATAACTGTAATAAGATCGGCACATAGCCATCAGCTATGGTAATATAACCGGTATACAGCTACGAGTAAATATGATCGACACAAAGTCATCGGTATATATGTTAGGCACATAGCCACGGGTAAATACGATTAGCATAAAGCCATAATCAAGATGGAACAGAGCCATAATTGGATTACGCGGCTTTAAGCCATCTGTCGGTCCACAGTCGTCATGCGACCCGTGTGACCTTAACATATCAATACTGGATCCACAGTCATCATGCGACCCGTGCGATCCTATCAGAACTTCCTCCATATCAAAGTCCCAACCCCATGCAATATGTCGTGTATGTCATGCTCAATCATTACACGTGTATGCAAAATGGCCATGCTCAGAAGCAGTCATTTACACACATATTGAAAACATATCAGCCATATAATCCCAGTCAAATTAGTTAAAACACAGTCATACATTCACAGCTAGATCATAGTCCTAATCAATCAGTTACCCACAAGGGCAAAATAGTCATTTTACCCTATAAGGGTATTTCGGTAATCCTACCCTACAGAGGTATTTCAGTAATTCTACCCTACAGGGGTATTACGGTAATTCTATCCTACAGGGGTATTTCAGTAATTCTACCCTACAAGGGTATTACGGTAATTTTACCCTATAGGGGTATTTCAGTAATTCTACCCTACTGGGGTATTTCGATAATTCTACCCTATAGGGGTATTTCACAAATCAGTGGTATTTTGGTAATTTTACAAATCGGGGGTGTTTGAGTAATTTTGCAAATCAGGGGTACTTTGTTAATTTCACAAATTGAGGGTATTTTGGTGATTTTGCAAATCGAGGGTATTTTAGTAATTTTGCAAATCGGGGTATTTTGGTAATTTTACAAATCAAGGGTATTTCGGTGATTTAGCAAATTAGGGGTACTTTGGTAATTTTGTAAACTGAGGGTATTTTGGTAATTGTACAAACCGAGGGTACTTCGATAATTTTACAAGTCGAGGGTGTTTCAGTAATTTTGTAAACCAAGGGTATTTCAGTAATTTTGTAAACCAAGGGTATTTTAGTAATTTTGTAAACCAAGGGTATTTCAGTAATTCTGTACACCAAGGGTATTCTAAACAGAGATAACGATGCGAATGGGATTAGGGCCCATTCTCGACCCAAATGGGCCCACACGTTCGTGTGGCCCATTTAGCCAAAATCTAGCCACAGATATGAGATTCACATAGACCAGTCCAATATCTACTACACAATCATACAATTTATTCATATTGGCCCACGGGCCCATTGGGCCCACTTGGCCCAAGGTAGCCTAAACCCATGAGAGCACTCATGAGGGCCTCAACTATCATGTCGAAGCTCCCACACGTACGCTCGCACGTTCGTGTGGCTACCATCGCCGTGAGACTGGTGTAACATCCCGATTTAGGGCCTAGTCAGAATAGTGGTGCGAGACCACAAATTCGAGGTTTATGAATGATTTTTTGAGGTTTATGCTATGTATGCATGCTAGTGTGAAAATTTCATGAAGCAATTTTGTGAAATTTCGGTTGAATTATCCAAAAGGACTAAATTGAAAAAGTTGCAAAATGTGAGATTCTAGAAGCTATTTGTGTGAAATAGCTTTAGAATATTAATTAGAGGTCCTTAAATAGCAATTTTTCTAATTTCTAATTTTTGGACAAATTTGGGCATGGATGAGTTAAAATAGAAAGTTTATCAAAAAGGGCATTTTGGTCATTTATCAATTAAGTGATTAAAATAGGAGAAAAGATGACAAAATTCATTCATCTTCTACTCCAAGGCTGCCGAAATTTTCAAGAGCCATTGTTAGGGTTCTTCAAATTTTACAAGCTTGCTAGTAAGTGCATCTAGCCTCGTTTTTGATATTCTTTGTATTTTTGAAGTCCTTGTAGCATGAGTAAGCTATTTTTAGCTATTCGATGAGCTATGATGGATGTTCAAAAATGTGGCCATGTATAACATGCATGTGTTTTGATGTTTTATGGAAGATTATGAAAGCTTGATGTAGTAGAAACATCTTTTGCTAAATGAGTTTCCATAGAAAATACATGTAGGGACTAGTTTGTAAAAATCTTGAGTTTGGTCATACATGTGTGTTGTGATGAGAATTGATGATTGATTTAGTTGAGTAAGTGGTTCGGCTAAGCATGAAAGGCTAGAAAGTTGAATAAAAATCACTTTACGAGCCTTGGGGGCAATTGTGTAATTATGAGAAAGATTAGGGGCAAAAGAGTAATTTTTGCCAAAGTATGAGATGTGGGTCGATTTAGTCAATGTGTGTATTGAATAAGCTGATTTATTCATTTTAGATCAAGAAAGATAAAGCCCATATCAAAACCGAGGCAAGAGCAAAGTGGTGGACTAAATTGCACGTTTCTATACTTTTGAGTATCGAGGTAAGTCTATGCACAAACAATACATTCATACTTACAATTTGTTAATGCTAGGTAGTGTATAGCATGGTTGAGAATGATTGAGAACCTATATGGTTCAAGTGAAATGAGTGGATGAATGATTAAGTAAGTAAAATTGTGAATGTGTTGTGATAATGCTAAACGGTGGGCTAAGTGTGATACCATCCTAATGCATATGACGATGAGCTGGCTATGTGCGATGCTATCGTTAGGTATATTATCTAGTGGGCTATGTGCGAAACCACTATGATTACCTTCATGGTAGGCTAAGTGCGATACTACCTTATTAATTGATTGTGGTGGGCTAAGTGCAAAACCACTGAGACATTAGCTGTGTGGATTAGCTGTGTGGATTAGCTGTGTGAATTAGCTGTGTGGATTAGCTGTGTGGATGTATTATCGAGAAATAATGATGTGTTGTATATTGTGTAAATGTGATATTGAATGCAGAGGTGCATGTCAATGGTTATGAGTAAGTGACTGATGATGTGTTGGAATAAATGTGGTAAGGGATAGAAAGAGTAAGCATAGTTGTACATTATATGTTAGTATAATGCTAATTGTTGTTTAGCTTATACTATGTTGCTTAATTGTTTATGTGTAAACTTACTAAGCTCAAAGCTTACTCCCTTTCTTTTCCCTTGTCTTATAGAGTAAAGTGTTGAATCGAGATACGAGGATCAATTAGAAGATCGCCCACACTATCAGCACACTCTGGTACATTAGACTCAATGTTTTGTATATGGCATGTATAGGGGCTAGACAAGTTAGTGAATTTTATTGTATATGGCTGTGATGTGTTGGCCTTTAGATGGATAATCTATTTTGTATAATGCCATAGTTGTTGGCACTTTATTATATGAGAAGATGTAGTTATCTGTGTGAGATTGTAAGATTTTGAGTTGATTATGGATGTTTTGTATGAGTGCATGATTGTGTATGCTAGATGGGTGAAAAGAACTTGGAAAATAGCTTTGTTCTCGTCCATGTGGGTAGACACTCGGGCGTGTGTCTAGGCCATGTGTGACACACGGTCAGTCCATGGGCGTGTGACTTGGCCGTGTGTCCCCTGCATGTATGTATTTGAAGTCAGAATAGACCACGGACAAGTCACACAGGTGTGTACCTAGAACGTGTGGGTTAATCAGTGTTGGCCACGGGCTAGCCACACGGGCGTGTGTTTAGACTCTAGGCCGTGTTAAGGTGGTCAGTGTGCACCACAGACGGAGAGCACGAGCGTGTTCCCTAGCCGTGGGGCATTGGCAGAATGCTTGAGTTTTCATGCACGGGTAGTGACCATGGGCGTGTGTGACATCCACGGGCGTGCCAAATCTTACACGGTCGTGTAAGCCCTGTATAGATTGAAAAATTTTAAGATCATAAGAGTTTTCGATATGGTCTCGAGAGCCCTCGTGTGGTTGAGAGAGGCCTCGTAAGTCAGGTCTGAGGTTGTTGTGATGGCTAAAGAGAGTGGTCACGTGGTGCCTAAGTGGTGATCTTGTGGGTTTTATTACGGTAACGCCTCGTGCCCAGTTTCGGCGTTGAATACGGGTAAGAGGTGTTACATTTAGTGGTATTAGAGCTATGGTTTATTCGGTTCTAGGACTACCGTAGCGGGTGTAAGGGTCTAGCTATACATGCCATAAGTGTACAATGATAGTGTGGTGGCTTCTGATGATTTTAAATCTTGTTTTATATAGAATATGGATTCCGATCCATTGACTGCTGATAAAGCAGCTAGTAATGCGCCGGCTCCTGCGCAAGGAACCGTGCCTGTTCAAAGTGGACCCGAGGCTAGGGGTCAAGGGGAAGAGGCTCGGGAAGCCTTTCTCTAGATGATGAGCAATTGGTACTCGGATTATGTTCGAGCGAACCCTAATGCTCTACCTCCTCCTCCTCCTATACCTCAGCCAATTCCTATGGCTCCTCAAGGTATTAATGTAGTGAGGATATCGAAACCCCTGGTAGATAAGACTAGAAAACACGGGGCTGAGGAGTTTAGAGCTAAGGTTGATGATGACCCTAAGAGGGCAGAGTTTTGGTTAGAGAACTCGATGAGAGTATTCGATGAACTCTCTTGTACTCCTGAAGAGAGCTTGAAGTGTGTCGTATCCTTATTGAGGGACTCGGCATACCATTGGTGGAAGACGTTGATGTCAGTGGTCCCGAGAGAGCAGGTGACGTGGGACTTCTTTCTGGAAGAGTTTCGGAAGAAGTATATAAGCCAGAGGTTTACTAATCGGAAAAGGAAGGAATTCTTTGAGTTGAAGCAAGGAAGAATGTCAATAGCGGATTATGAGAGTGACTTTGTTAGGCTTAGCAAATACGCTCAAGAATGTGTGTCGTCAAAGACCATGTTGTGTAAGAGGTTTGAAGACGGACTGAATGAGGACATCAAACTCCTAGTAGGTATATTGGAGTTGAAAGAATTTGTGGTGTTGGTCGAAAGGGCAAGTAAGGCCGAAGAGTTGAGTACAGAAAAGAGAAGGGCTATGAGTGAAGCCCAAGATGCTAGAAAGAGGCCGATGGGCAAGTCGTATCAAGCCCACTTAAAAGGTTCAAGGAAGTGAGTCCTAGGACGACAAAGACCGATGGGTTATTCGCATCGAGACTTGGGCAATACTCGTTCGGGTTCGAGAGTCTAAGCTACCTCGATGGAAAGTGTGGGCAATCCGAAGAGCAAACCGGAGTGTCCAAGTTGTGGTAGATATCACACCAGAGAGTGTTGGGGTAACAGTCAGAACTGTTATAAGTGTGGTTCCCCTGACCATTTTATCCGAAATTGCCTCGAGAAGAATGATAAGGAAGAGAAGCAAGAGATGAGATCCAATGATGTGTCTGCAAGGGGTAGACCACCAAGGAACCCGAGAGGCGGGAATACTGGTAGAGGTGCATCTAAAGACTCTGCCGTGAGACCGGAGGGTCGGGCACCTGTGAGGACGTATGCCATTCATGCTCGCGAAGAGGCATCCTCCCCTGATGTAATAACGGGTGCTTTTTCTCTCTTTAACACCCTTGTTATTGCTTTAATAGATCCAGGGTCTACTCATTCTTATATTTGCATGAGATTGGCATCTAGTTTGAGTATGACTGTTGAGTCTACGGACTTTGTGGTTAAGGTGTCAAACCCGTTAGGTAAGCATGTGTTAGTGGACAAGGTGTGTAAGAATTGTCCTTTGATGATTGAGAGTCATTGCTTTTCGGCAAACCTAATGTTGTTGCCGTTTGATGAGTTTGATTTAATCCTAGGCATGGATTGGTTGACTACCCATAGTGTCTTAGTAAACTGTGGTAATAAGTTTATTGAATTGAAATGTGTGAGTAGAGATGTGGTTCGGGTTGAATCAGGTGGATCGGATAGTCTACCAGTGATGATTTCTTCCTTAGTGGCTGATAAATGCTTGAGAAAAGGGTGTGAGTCCTATCTTGCTTTTGTGCTGAATACTCGAGAGGTTGGAGTAGAGTTTGAAACAGTACCAGTGGTATGTGAGTATCCGGATGTATTCCCAGAAGAGTTACCCGGATTACCTCTAGTGAGAGAGGTTGAGTTTGGGATTGAGTTAGTTCCGGGAATGGCACCTATCTCGATTGCTCCGTATAGGATGGCACCTTTAGAGTTGAAAGAACTGAAGGCAGTTGCAAGAGTTGACATATAAAGGTTTTGCAAGACCGAGCTACTCACTGTGGGGTGCTCCGGTATTGTTTGTGAAGAAGAAATATGGGTCTATGAGGTTGTGTATAGACTATAGACAGCTTAACAAAGTGACGGTTAAGAATAAGTATCCTTTACCAAGGATTGATGATCTTTTGATCAACCAAGGGAGCTACTGATGTTCTCCAAGATAGACACGAGGTCTGGTTATTATCAGTTGAGAGTGAAAGAGCAGGATGTGTTGAAAACTGCATTTTAGACGAGGTATGGCCATTATGAGTTTTTGGTTATGTCGTTTGGTTTGACGAATGCACCGACGATTTTTATGGATCTGATGAACCGTGTTTTCAGACCATATGTGGACAAGTTTGTAGTTGTCTTCATTGACGACATATTAATCTATTCTCGGGATGAGAACGATCATGAAGAACATTTGAGAATTGTCTTGCAAACTTTAAGAGATAAGAAGTTGTACGCTAAGTTTAGCAAGAGTGAGTTTTGGCTCCGAGAGGTCGAATTCCTGGGACACATTGTGTCGGGTGATGGTGTTAGAGTTGACCCGAGTAAGATATCGGCTGTTGTGGATTGGAAACCGCCGAGGAACGTGTCAAAAATCAGAAGTTTCTTGGGATTAGTAGGATGTTACAGACATTTCGTAAAGGGGTTCTCTGTGATTGCTACCCCGATGATGAAACTATTGCACAAAGATTTCAAGTTTGAATGGACTGAGACATGTCAATAGAGTTTCGAGAGACTAAAGACATTATTGACTGAGGCGCCGATTTTGGTTCAACCAGAATTGGGGAAAGAGTTCGTGGTTTACAGTGACTTGTCGTTTAATGGTCTCAGTTGCGTGCTGATGCAAGAGGGTAAGGTAGTCGCTTACGCCTCGAGACAGTTGAAACCGCACGAGAAGAATTATCCGACTCATGATTTAGAGTTGGCTGCGATTGTTTTCGCGTTAAAGATTTGGCGACATTACTTATATGGTGAGAAGTGCCGAATCGTTACGGATCACAAGAGTTTGAGATATTTGATGGACCAGAAGGATCTGAATTTGCGGCAGAGATGGTGGCTTGAGTTGTTGAAAGACTATGAGTTAGTCATTGATTACCACCCGGGAAAAGCGAATGTGGTTGCGGATGCCCTGAGTAGGAAATCCTTGTATGCTCTAATAGTTATGAGGGCGAGTTTAGCTTTGTCTGATGATGGTGCTATTCTGGCAGAGTTGCGAGTTTAGCCACTATTTGTTCAACAGATATGTGAGGCTCAGAGAAATGACAATGAGATGCTGGCTAAGAGAGCTAAGTGTGAATCAGAAAGTGATTCTGATTTTCGAGTGGGTTAGGATGGTTGTTTGCTGTACCGTGACAGAATTTGTGTACCTAGAGATGAGGAGTCAATCAAAAAGGTTTTGCATGAGGCCCACAGTGGATGTTTCTCAGTACATCCGGGCAGTACGAAAATGTATAATGACTTGAAGAAGTCTTATTGGTGGTCGGGTATGAAAAGAGATATTTCAGAGTTCGTGACAAAGTGTTTGATTTGTCAACAAGTGAAAGTTGAGCATCAAGTGCCTTCGGGATTGCTCCAGCCAGTGTTGGTACCCGAATTGAAGTGGGATCGGGTTACCATGGATTTTGTGATGGGCTTGCCGATGACTCCGAAGAAGGGAGATGCTGTGTGGGTGGTTGTGGATAGACTAACGAAGTCGGCTCACTTTATTCCAGTACGTGTTGATTATTCACTGGATAAGTTAGCTTAGTTGTATGTTGCAGAGATAGTGAGGTTACATGGTGTACCTGTGTCTATAATATTAGATAGGGATCCGAGGTTCACTTCGAGGTTTTGGAAGAGGTTGCAAGAGGCTTTGGGAACAAAGTTGAATTTCAAGATCTTTGCGTTCCATCCACAAACCGATGGTCATGCGAAAGAGTGATTCAAGTTCTCGAAGATATGCTTCGATGTTGTGTGTTAGAATTCGAGGGTAGTTGGGAGAGATATCTACCTTTAGTTGAATTTGCTTACAACAACAGTTATTAGTCGAGTATACAGATGGCACAGTATGAGGCCTTGTATGGTCGTAAGTGCCGGACTCCTTCGTATTGGATCGAGCTTAGTGAGAAGCGGATCCATGGGGTCGATCTAGTAAAAGAGACTGAGGAGAAAGTGAAAATAATCCGTAATAGTCTGAAAGTTGCTTCGGATCGATGTAAGTAAATGACGCGTATCTCAAAAGAAAAGAAATTGAGTTTGAAGTGGGCGACAAAGTGTTTTTGAAAGTGTCCCCATGGAAGAAGATTATGAGATTTGGACGAAAAGGAAAATTCAGTCCAAGATTCATAGGGCCGTATGAGATTACAGATAGAGTTGGACCAGTAGCATACCGGTTAGCTTTACCGGTAGAGTTGGAAAAGATTCATAATGTGTTCCATGTGTCGATGTTGCGACGGTATCGCTCCGATCCTTCACATGTGATTTGTAACATCCTGGAAAGGGCCTATGCGTTTTCGGTTTAGTTCTACGAAGTGACATGTTTTATGTACTAAGAATAAATTTTGAATATTTTTGGAAACCCGAAAATGAAAGAAAATGAGTTAGAAATGAACATTTTTGGAAACCTGAAAATGTATGAAAATGGGTGGAAATGATTTGGAAATGATTCAAAATAGGAAAGTGAACATTTCTCGAAACTTGGAAATGTAAGAAAATGTCAAGTTTGACAGAGCGAACGAAAATTTTGGAAACTTAGAAATGACCTAGAAATGACGAGTTTTAAGGTTTAAAAGGGGAAATTAAGGCAACGTGGCCTTAAAAGAAAAAGTTTGTGAAATTTGACACACAAACAGGCTTGGAAAAGTGGTCTGAAGATGCCACTTAGGGCCTATGGAAATGGCGCCATATGCAAGAGGAATGGGCCTGAGTTCGAGTCACTTGGGAAGCAAATAAAGGAGGTTTTATTTTTGCTTCGTAAGAGTGAGGTGGACGGCACATGCTTCTAGAAAGGAAGTGTTTTATTTTCATAAATATTCGATAAAAAGGGTGATAAATAAAGGATTTTTAAATTGGATTATTTTGAAGAGATAAATGTTGGATTTAAACTCTTTTATTTATGATAATTAAAGGATTATTCTTTTAATTATTTTAAATTAAGGTGATAAAGTTATCACAAAGGAAGAGTGGTGGCCAAGTAAGGGACTCCTTAGATGATAATTTCGGCTATAAAAGGAAGGGGGGCTACTCATCAATTTGTGCTTCCTCCTTTCTCTGCCGAATTCTTAGTCCTCTCTTCTCTTCTCTCTTTCTTTTGTCAAGCCGAATCTTTGTGACTCCAAGCAAGGGTGCAATCGACTGAGGTATTAAGGTAAGAACAATGGATTTTTGTTCTTCAAATTCTTTAAATCGAGATCTAGGAACTGACCCTTTTGTTGTCTCTTGACCGAATATACAAGGAGGAATTCCGGGATTTCAGATCTAAGGAATTTTGGCTAAGAGAGTTTCGGGATTCAAGGATTTAAGGTAAGACACATGTATATTCGGCCAAAGGCCATATTTTATGTGTTAAGGTTAGATTAAATCTAACATATGGTTATAGGAATTTCGACATCCCTAGGGAAGCAAGGATCAATTTCGAGAATTTCATCACAAGGTAAGTGGATGTAATCGGCATAGGTTCTCTCTTAGTATTTAGATCTATTTGCTTTAACCGAAAGCTAACCAATTCAAGGGATCTAGTGGTTAGCCAACTTCAAGGGAGAAGAATACAAGTCTCCGGGATTTGATTAATCCTCAAAACGGCGACAAGGTAAGTTTTAAGAATACAAATCCTACTAGGATTTGGTTTTATAGCCGAATAGGCCTTTGCTAAAGATTACCATGTTGACTGAATATAGGCATTAAAGATCTAAATCGGTAGATCGGTTTTTCGGGATTTCAAGGACTTTGTTAAGCGAATCAGGTGTGTACCCCACACTAACTTTCAATAAGATTTATGGTAATATGTAATATATGCATGTTTATAAGAATGTGGCTAAGGTACCATAATATGGTACAAAGTACTCAGGTACGTCTCCTACTTCCACTAGGATTATGAAATATGTTATGTATAACATGTGAAAATTTATAAGAATGTGAATTTAAGTAGGATATGCATGATATGAATAATATGGGTCATTCGGGATATATGAAAAAGGGAAGTGAATGTGATGACTACGGTCTCACTATCGAATGTGGTGACTTTGGTCACATTATCCGAATGTGGTGACTTCGGTCACATTATCCGAATGTGGTAACCGGTTACATTATCTCGAATGTGGTGTCTCATGACACAATTATGCAGTGGCTATGCCACAAATTTTATATGGGCGATGAGCACGTCGATCGCAAATGATCGCCTCGATGGTGTGTAGCGGATGGAGGGTTGACTTAGTAGTCCCCACGGTGTACAAAGTTGGTACGGGGATGTGTAGCGGATGGCACCTAGGTTTGGGTTTGGGTTGCATCATCATTTTTATCTCATTATTTGAATAAGTATTGGATATGAAAAATATATGCTCGATCTATTGAATTTTAGTGTTGTGTACACATTGAGTCTGTTGACTCACCCTGTTGTGGGACTATTTTTTGGTGACGATCAATAATGGACCGGGTTCGCTGGAAGCTTAGGGATGGCCATGCTCAGCTTGAAGTTTTATTCAATATGGATATTTAAATTTATTTAAGTATTTTAGAATTTTATTTTGGGATTCTACTTGATGTAATAAGGCCATAAGTTACATTTCTTTACTTTTATTTTTAATTACTATGTTACGAATTATTTTCAATTAAAGTTAAGTAAAATTTATTTCTTTAAAAATAAACCCTAATTGTTTTTTCATCTTAATTAATTGGACTTTAAAATAAGATCAATAGGTTTTTAACTCAAGCCCAACCCAAAACAATAGTTTTTAAAAATCGCACAAGTTTTCCTCTCTGTAATAAAAGAATTTTGTAACCAAATTACTTAAGGAACATACGGATCCGGTCCAGGCTCGTGGGCGGGTGTGGGGTGTTCGATTTAATATCGAGCCCGCTTTTAAACTCTCTCTCACTGTGGGCTAAGGCCCAAAACGTTTTCAAATCGAGCCAAGTAAGCTTTTTGAAAGGATTTTATGAAATAAACAGGTTTTCTCGGCATGGCTCCTAAGTCTCCGACCATGATCCACGGGTAAGTACCCTAACCATTTGTGTGATTATGTGTAATGAATATTAGAAGGGCGAGAAAGGAATGGAACGTAGAATAGCATGATAGGAACTTGAACCCTAGGGCTAGTCTACTCAAACATAAACACATAAGACTTAAGGAACGTTAAACAAACCCATGGCTAAGTCACTAAGTTAGGGTGTGGTAAACCACATGCGCATGTCTAGGATTGGATCAGAAAGAGCCGGTATTTAAGCGATCCTAGTGACTCACCTCCTCTTCGCAGAATCCTACCAGTGCGTAGCTTCGGTTCACCCTAACCTAGAGGGGCTCAGAGGTGTGGCAACCTCTCGTGCGCATGTCTAGGAATGGTTTCGGTGGGAGCTTGGTATTTAAGCAAATCCGCGTGACTCACCTCCTCTCCACTCGAATCCCGCTCGGTGTGTAGCTTTGGTTCACCACGACCAAGAGGGCTCGGTCATAGGCTAAACACAATGACTAAAACCCGAAGGGAACTAGCGTGTTTCTATAAAAACAACAAAACCCTAGTTTTAAAACTCTTAAAAACTTTCTTTTAAATTTGTGAAAACCATCTTTACAAAATTTTCTGAAAATTTTTCTGATTTGTGAAAAATTAACGAAATACCCCCGAGGTCAAAAATTTCTGAAATACCCCCGGATTTCAAAATTTTTCCAAAATACCCCGGGAATTTAAAAATACCAAAATAATTTGTGACGAAATCACCAAAGAACTCTTTCTTTTGGAAAAAAAAATTTCAAAAATACCCCTGTAGGATAAAATTACGAAAATACCCCTGGGTAGTGGAAAAGCAACAACAATGAAAACTACAACGTTTCTCTGAATGAACGAAAGTTCATACTTGTTTGATGAATGTACGAATGAATGGAAAGACTGTGTACATACGAAAGAACCACTCCTAAAACTCTTTTCATAAAATTTCTTCGCGGGTAATCAAGTGAAACAAAGACTAATTCATAAAACTTCTTAATCAGATCACGACATTAGAAATGAGCTCTAGAGGACGTGGTCGTCGTGGACGAGGTAGAGGAAGGATGACGGTGTCAGAACCCGTTAGATCGGGTCAAGGGTCTGACAACGAGATACCACCGCCACCACCACCCCCACCGTGTGGTCGTTGAGCGACAAGCTCGAGACGGGAGAAGATGCTGTGTCGCAGGCTGTGCTGCAAGTTTTGGAGTTGGTGGCTGGTGCAGGAGGAAATTCGGGAACCCATAAGTCTATGCCTGAGCGGCTTCGAGCTAATGGAGCCAAAATGTTTCGTGGAGTATCGGGTGTGGCACCCAGTACAGCTGAGTACTGGTTGGAAGCAACTGAGCGCATCATGGATGAGCTTGATTTGACCTCTGAGGAGAAGTTAAAAGGAATGGTGGCACATTACGTGATGAAGCGTATCGGTGGTGGTTGGTTGTTTCGGGATGGTGCACCACCGAGGATCCGACACGGGAATATGTTAAGGAAGCATTTCAGAAGAAATATGTGGGAACCAGGTATACAGATGAGAAAAGGAAGGCTTTTCTGGGGCTGGTTCAAGAGAACAAGTCCGTTGCGGAATATGAAGCTGAATTCCTAAGGTTGAGCCGCTA
This sequence comes from Gossypium sturtianum, assembly GCA_025698515.1. Lineage (NCBI taxonomy): Eukaryota > Viridiplantae > Streptophyta > Magnoliopsida > Malvales > Malvaceae > Gossypium > Gossypium sturtianum. The sequence continues at coordinate 114,348,043 of CM046955.1, forward strand.
CGCTCGAGAAGTAGTGGCAACTGAGCATGAACGCTGTGTTCGCTTTGAGGACGGACTAAGAGATGATCTCGAGATTGTTGATAGCACCGCATCGTGAATGGGAGTTTCTCGCTTTAGTGGAGAAGGCTAAAGTGGTGAAGGAATCAAGGATTCTACAAAGCAGACTGTGGCTCGAAATAGGCCCAAAAGAGGTTTTGGATCGTCTGGGAAGGCTCAAAAGAGGACTAGAGTTGATGGGCCACAAAATCAGCAAGCTGGTGCAGGATGGCAGTATCGTCCTTGTGAACATTGTGGGAAGAAGCACTTAGGGAGTCTTTGGAAAAGACGGGAGGATGTTTTGGTGTGGGTCCAAGGACCATATGCTCAAGGATTGTCCTAAGAAACTAGATGAAAGTCGACTAGCCGCTCAGAATGTTAGTCAGGTTGGTAGAGGAGGACAGCAATCTTAATGAGGTCGTGGTTCGAGTAATCGAGGTAAGTAAAGATCGTCGAAAGGACGTGGAGCACGAGGGCGCAGGCGCTGCTATCGCCGAGGCAAGGCAACCGGGTTTGGTTTATGCGGTTCGCCGTAGGAGGAGGGAGAGACACACGGATGTTATAACCGATGACGTTCCTTATTTATGGCAAGCCTTATTATGCCTTAATTGATGTGGGCTCGACCCATTCATATGTTGCATGTAGTGTAGTGGAAACACTAGGCCTAGACTCGAACTTTACGATAGGGAGATAATCGTAGTAAGCCCATTAGGCCAAAGCGTAATGGTGGATAAGATCTTTGGAATGTACCCCTAGAGATTCAGGGAGTGAACTTTCGGGCTGACTTAATGGAACTACCTTTCGGGGAGTTTGAACTTATACTCGGAATAGACTGGCTAGTAGAGCACCGAGCCGTGTTGGATTGTGCGGCTAAACAAATGGAACTAAGGACCAGGAGGATGAAGTAGTAGTAATGATCGAGAGAGAAGAAACTACCTGTCCAACGTAGTTTCGGCGTTGAAGGCTTAGAAAATGGTTAAGAAAGGGTGCAAGGCGTTCTTAGCCTTCGTAAGTGCGTTAGGTGGAAAGGAAGAAGGTGTCAGTGGAGTTAGAACGGTGAAAGACTTTGAAGATGTATTTCCGGAGGAATTACAGAATACCCCAGATAGGGAGGTGGAGTTTGGAATAGACTTACTACAGGGAGCGACTCTGTGTCAATCGCTCCATCTTGAATGGCGCCAAAGGAGTTAGTTGAGCTCAAGGCTCAAATCCAAGAGTTGTTGGATTGTGGGTTCATACGACCCGGTGTGTCTCCATGGGGAGCACCAGTTCTGTTTGTAAAGAAGAAAGACGGAACTATGCGTATGTGCATAGATTACCGTCAGTTGAATAAGCTGACCATCAAGAACAAGTATCCATTGCCAAGGATCGATGACTTATTCGATCAGCTGAAGGGGGCTGCAGTATTCTCGAAGATAGACTTAAGGTTGGGATATCATCAGTTGAAAGTGAAGGAGGCAGATATCCATAAGACCGCCTTTAGGACAAGATACGGCCATTATGAGTTTGTAGTAATGCCGTTTGGATTGACAAATGCTCAAGCCGCGTTCATGGATATGATGAACCGAGTTTTTCAACCCTACTTGGATAGGTTAGTCGTTGTGTTCATCGACGATATTTTGGTGTATTCTAAGTCTGAAGAGGAGCATGATGAACATCTCCGAGTGGTGCTACAAGTGTTAAGGGAGAAGAAGCTATATGCCAAATTCAGCAAGTGTGGATTTTGGCTTAACGAGGTGGAATTCTTAGGGCATGTGGTATCCGCAGAAGGAATAAGAGTGGATCCTAGGAAGATCAAAGCAGTGTTGGATTGGAAACCACCTAGGTCCGTGGCTGAGATCCGAAGTTTCCTAGGTTTGGCAGGCTATTACAGAAGGTTTGTGGAAGGGTTCTCGTCAATAGCTGCGCCTTTGACAAAGTTGCTAAGGAAGGAAGTACCCTTTGAATAGTCTCGATAAGCAATGAGAAGAGCTTTGACAACCTTAAGAAGGTGTTGTGGAAGCTCGGTGCTAATCCACCGGGAGGCGAGCAAGGATTTTGTGGTGTATTGTGACGCCGTGATACGGGATTAGGATGTGTGCTAATGCAAGATGGAAAAGTAGTCGCGATGCGTCTCGGCAACTAAGGCCTCATGAGGTTAACTACCCAACTCATGACTTAGAGTTGGCGCAGTGGTTTTCGCCCTTAAGGTTTGGAGGCACTACCTCTATGGAGAAAGGTCGGTGATCTACACAGCACCACAAGAGCCTTAAGTATCTGTTGACTCGAAGGAGTTGAACTTGAGGCAACGAAGGTGGGTGGAGTTGTTGAAGGACTACGATATTCGATAGAATATCATCAGGGCAAGGCGAATGTGGTAGCCGATGCCCTAAGTCGGAAGGTTGTGTCAGATCTAAGGGCTATGTTCGCTCACTTGAGTTTATATGATGATGGAAGCCTATTGGCAGAATTACAAATCAAGCCCACATGGCTGAATGAGGTGAAAAGGGGACAGTTGGCTGATAAGGACCTAAGTGCTAAGTTTCGGCAAGTACAGAAGCGGAGAATTAAAGGACTATGGCGTCAATGATGAAGGAGTATTGTGCTACAAGGGTAAAGTCTGTATGCCGAGAGACGAGGAGTTAAGACAAAGGATTCTTCGGGAGGTGCATAGTAGCCCTTATGCTATGCATCCCAGAGGTAGTAAGCTGTACAGAGATCTAAGGGAACAATTTTGGTGGTCCGATCTTAAGCGGGAAGTTACTAAATTCGTGGGAAAATGTCCGACGTGTCGCCAAGTTAAATTTGAACACCAAGTTCCATCGGGATTGCTTCAACCAATCGAGATTCCCCAATGGAAGTGGGAGAGAATTACCATGGACTTCGTTAGTGGGCTTCCCCTTATGCCTACTAAGAAGGACTCGGTATGGGTGATAGTGGACCGTTTGACTAAGTCCGCGCACTTCATCCCAAAGAAGAGTTGACTATTCTCTCTGGTGGCTAAGTTATATGTGGCGGAAATTGTGAGGTTACATGGAGTACCGATATCGATCATCTCCGACAGAGACCCAAGGTTTACGTCTCGGTTCTGGAGGGCACTTCATCAAGCTTTAGGCACTAAGTTGGACTTCACTACGGCTTTTCATCCACAATCGACGGGCAATCCAACGAGTTATACAAGTGTTGGAAGATATGTTGAGAGGTCGTGTGATAGATTTCCGAGGAAGTTGGGAAGACTACTTGCCTTTAGCTGAGTTCGCCTACAACAACAGCTATCAGGCTAGCATTCGGATGGCACCATATGAAGCATTGTATGGTCGAAAGTGTCAAACTCCTACTTGTTGGACTGAGTTAGGAGAACATCGAGTTTTGGGTCCAGAGTTAGTGGCCGAAACTGAAGAGAAGGTTGAGATGATTCGAGCACGGTTAAAGGAAGCCTCTGATAGGAAGAAGTCGTACGCAGACCTTAAGCGGAATAAAATAGAGTTTGAAGTGGGAGACCAAGTGTTTCTGAAAGTATCGCCTTGGAAAAAGGTAATGAGGTTCGGTCGCAAGGGGAAGTTAAGCCCAAGGTTTATAGGGCCCTATCGAGTACTGAAGCGAGTTGGAGCAGTGGCATGCCAATTGGAGTTGCCACCAAAGTTGCGGCAGATGCACGACGTATTCCATGTATCCATGCTACGTCGTTACCGATCGGATCCGTCTCATGTGGTACCTGTCGAAGAAGTAGAGCTAAGGCCAGACTTATCGTATGAGGAAGGACCGATTCAAATATTGGAACGTGATATGAAAGTGCTACGTAGGAAGTCAGTTCCTCTAGTCAAAGTGTTATGGCGCAACCATGGATCGGAGGAAGCTTCGTGGGAACCAGAAGAGACGATGCGACAGCAATACCCTCAATTATTTTAGTTAGGAAATTTCGAGGACGAATTTTTTTAAGGGGGTAGAATTGTAACATCCTGGAAAGGGCCTATGCATTTTCGGTTTAGTTCTACGAAGTGACATGTTTTATGTACTAAGAATAAATTTTGAATATTTTTGGAAACCCGGAAATGAATGAAAATGAGTTAGAAATGAACATTTTTAGAAACCTGAAAATGTATGAAAATTGGTGGAAATGATTTGGAAATGATTCAAAATAGGAAAGTGAACATTTACGGAAACTTGGAAATGTAAGAAAATGTCAAGTTTACTGAATGAACGAAAATTTTTGGAAACTTAGAAATGACCTAGAAATGACGAGTTTTAAGGTTTAAAAGGGGAAATTAAGGCAAGGTGGCCTTAAAAGAAAAAGTTTGTGAAATTTGACACACAAACAGGCTTGGAAAAGTGGTCTCAAGATGCCACTTAGGGCCTATGGAAATGGCGCCATATGCAAGAGGAATGGGCTCGATTGAGTCACTTGGGAAGCAAATAAAGGAGGTTTTATTTTTGCTTCCAGAAGACTGAGGTGGACGGCACATGCTTCTAGAAAGGAAGTGTTTTATTTTCATAAATATTCGATTAAAAAGGGTGATAAATAAAGGATTTTTAAATTGGATTATTTTGAAGAGATAAATGTTGGATTTAAACTCTTTTATTTATGATAATTAAAGGATTATTCTTTTAATTATTTTAAATTAAGGTGATAAAGTTATCACAAAGGAAGAGTGGTGGCCAAGTAAGGGACTCCTTAGATGATAATTTCGGCTATAAAAGGAAGGGGGCTACTCATCAATTTGTGCTTCCTCCTTTCTCTCGCGAATTCTTAGTCCTCTCTTCTCTTCTCTCTTTCTTTTGTCAAGCCGAATCTTTGTGACTCCAAGAAAGGGTGCAATCGACTGAGGTATTAAGGTAAGAACAATGGATTTTTGTTCTTCAAATTCTTTAAATCGAGATCTAGGAACTGACCCTTTTGTTGTCTCTTGACCGAATATACAAGGAGGAATTCTGGGATTTCAGATCTAAGGAATTTTGGCTAAGAGAGTTTCGGGATTCAAGGATTTAAGGTAAGACACATGTATATTCGGCCAAAGGCCATATTTTATGTGTTAAGGTTAGATTAAATCTAACATATGGTTATAGGAATTTCGACATCCCTAGGGAAGCAATGATCAATTTCGGGAATTTCATCACAAGGTAAGGTGATGTAATCGGCATAGGTTCTCTCTTAGTATTTAGATCTATTTGCTTTAACCGAAAACTAACCAATTCAAGGGATCTAGTGGTTAGCCAACTTCAAGGGAGAAGAATACAAGTCTCCGGGATTTGATTAATCCTCAAAACGACGACAAGGTAAGTTTTAAGAATACAAATCCTACTAGGATTTGGTTTTATAGCCGAATAGGCCTTTGCTAAAGATTACCATGTTGACTGAATATAGGCATTAAAGATCTAAATCGGTAGATCAGTTTTTCGGGATTTCAAGGACTTTATTAAGCGAATCAGGTGTGTACCCCACACTAACTTTCAATAAGATTTATGGTAATATGTAATATATGCATGTTTATAAGAATGTGGCTAAGGTACCATAATATGGTACAAAGTACTCAGGTACGTCTCCTACTTCCACTAGGATTATGAAATATGTTATTTATAACATGTGAAAATTTATAAGAATGTGAATTTAAGTAGGATATGCATGATATGAATAATATGGGTCATTCGGGATATATGAAAAGGGGAAGTGAATGTGATGACTACGGTCTCACTATCGAATGTGGTGACTTCGGTCACATTATCTCGAATGTGGTGACTTGGTCACATTATCCGAATGTGGTAACCGGTTACATTATTCGAATGTGGTGTCTCATGACACAATTATCTCAGTGGCTATGCCACAAATTTTATATGGGCGATGAGCACGTCATTGCAGATGGATCGCTTCGATGGTGTGTAGCGGATGGAGGGTTGACTTAGTAGTCCCCACGGTGTGCGCAGGTTGGTACGGGGATGTGTAGCCGATGGCACCTAGGTTTGGGTTTGGGTTGCATCATCATTTTTATCTTTTATATGAATAAGTATTGGATATGAAAAATGTATGCCTCGATCTATTGAATTTTAGTGTTGTGTACACATTGAGTCTCATTGACTCACCCCGTTGTGGGACTATTTTTCAGTGACGATCAATAATGGACCGGGTCTGCGGAAGCTTAGGGATGGCCATGCTCGACTTGAAGTTTTATTCAATATGGATATTTAAATTTATTTAAGTATTTTAGAATTTTATTTTGGGATTCTACTTGATGTAATAAGGCCATAAGTTACATTTCTTTACTTTTAGTTTTAATTACTATGTTACGAATTATTTTCAATTAAAGTTAAGTAAAATTTATTTCTTTAAAAATAAACCCTAACTATTTTTTCATCTTAATTAATTGGACTTTAAAATAAGATCAATGGGTTTTTAACTCAAGCCCAACCCAAAACAATAGTTTTTAAAAATCGCACAAGTTTTCCTGTGGTAATAAAAGAATTTTGTAACCAGATTACTTAAGGAACATACCAGATTCGGTCCAGGCTCGTGGGCCGGGTGTGGGGTGTTTCATGATTCCTCCGACAGAAATTGAGATAAGACTGGATATGTCTTATGATGAAGAGTCGATTAAGATCTTGGCCTGAGAAGTGAAACAGTTGAGAAATAAGAGCATAGCACTAGTGAAAGTGTTATGGTAGAAACACGGTGTGGAAGAGGCTACGTGGGAAACGGAAGAAGCTATGAGAGAGCAACATCCAAACCTCTTTACTGGTAAGATTTTTGGGGGGGAAATCCCTAAAGGGGGAGAGTTGTAACATCCCGATTTAGGGCCTAGTCGGAATAGTGGTGTGAGACCACTAATCCGAGGTTTATAAATGAGTTTTTGAGGTTTATGCTATGTATGCATGCTAGTGTGAAAGTCTCATGAAGCAATTTTGTGAAATTTTGGTTGAAATTGAAAAAGTTGCAAAATGTGATATTCTAGAAGCTATTTGTGTGAAATATCTTTAGAATATTAATTAGAGGCCCTTAAATAGCAATTTTCCCAATTTCTAATTTTTGGACAAATTTGGGCATGGATGAGTTAAAATAGAAAGTTTATCAAAAAGGGCATTTTGGTCATTTATCAATTAAGTGATTAAAATAGGAGAAAAGATGAAAAATTCATTCATCTTCTTCTCCAAGGTCAATAAATTTTCAAGAGCCATTGTTAGGGTTCTTCAAATATTTCAAGCTTGCTAGTAAGTGCACCTAGCCTCGTTTTTTATATTCTTTGTATTTTTGTAGCATGAGTAAGCTATTTTTAGCAATTTGATGAGCTATGATGGATGTTCAAAAATGTGGCCATGTATGACATGCATGTGTTTTGATGTTTTATGGAAGATTATGAAAGCTTGATGCAGTAGAAACATCTTTTGCTAAATGAGTTTCCATAGAAAATGCATGGAGGGACTAGTTTGTAAAAATCTTGAGTTTGGTCATACATGTGTGTTGTGATGAGAATTGATGATTGCTTTAGTTGAGTAAGTGGTTCGGCTAAGCATGAAAGGCTAGAAAGTTGAATAAAAAATCACTTTACGAGCCTTGGGGGCAATTGTGTAATTATGAGAAAAATTAGGGGCAAAAGAGTAATTTTGCCAAAGTATGAGATGTGGGTCGATTTAGTCAATGTGTGTATTGAATAAGCTAATTTATTCATTTTAGGTCAAGAAAGACAAAGCCCGGATCAAAACTGACGCAAGAGCAAAGTGGTGGACTAAATTGCACGTTTCTATACTTTTAAGTATCGAGGTAAGTCTATGCACAAACAATGCATTCATACTTACAATTTGTTAATGCTAGCTAGTGTATAGCATGGTTGGGAATGATTGAGAACCTATATGGTTCAAGTGAAATGAATGGATGAATGATTAAGTAAGTAGAATTGTGAATGTGTTGTGATAATGCTAAACGGTGGGCTAAGTGCGATACTATCCTAATGCATATGACGATGAGCTGGCTATGTGTGATGCTATCGTTAGGTATATTATCTAGTGGGCTATGTGCGAAACCACCGAGACATTAGCTGTGTGGATTAGCTGTGTGAATTAGCTGTGTGGATTAGCTGTGTGGATGTATTATCAAGAAATAATGATGTGTTGTATATTGTGTAAATGTGATATTGAATGCAGGGGTGCATGTCAATGGTTATGAGTAAGTGACTCATGATGTGTTGGAATAAATGTGGTAAGGGATAGAAAGAGTAAGCATAGTTGTACATTATATGTTAGTATAATGCTAATTGTTGTTTAGCTTATACTATGTTGCTTAATTGTTTATGTGTAAACTTACTAAGCTCAAAGCTTACTCCCTTTCTTTTCCCTTGTCTTATAGAGTAAAGTGTTGAATCGAGATACGAGGATCAATTGGAAGATCGCCCACACTATCAGCACACTCTAGTACATTAGACTCAATGTTTTGTATATGGCATGTATAGGGGCTAGACAAGTTAGTGAATTTTGTTGTATATAGCTGTGATGTGTTGGCCTTTAGATGGATAATCTATTTTGTATAATGCCATAGTTGTTGGCACTTTATTATATGAGAAGATGTAGTTATCTATGTAAGATTGTAAGATTTTGAGTTGATTATGGATGTGTTGTATGAGTGCATGATTGTGTATGCTAGATGGGTGAAAAGAACTTGGCAAATAGCTTTGTTCTCGTCCATGTGGGTAGACACACGGGCGTGTGTCTAGGCCATGTGTGACACACGGTCAGTCCATGGACGTGTGACTTGGTTGTGTGTCCCCTGCATGTTAGTATTTGAAGTCACAATAGACCACGGACTAGTCACATGGGCGTGTGCCTAGAACGTGTGGGTTAATCCGTGTTGGCCACGGGCTAGCCACACGGGCGTGTGTCTAGACTCTAGGCCGTGTTAAGGTGGTTAGTGTGCACCACGGGCGGAGAGCACAGGCGTGTTCTCTAGCCGTGGGGCATTGGCAGAATGCTTGAGTTTTCAGGCTCGGGTAGTGACCATGGGCGTGTGTGACATCCACGGGCGTGCCAAATCTTACACGGGCGTTTGAGCCCTGTATAGATGGAAAAATTTTAAGATCATAAGAGTTTTCGATATGGTCTCAAGAGTCCTCGTGTGGTTGAGAGAGGCCTCGTAAGTCGGGTCTGAGGTTGTTGTGATGGCCAAAGAGAGTTGTCACGTGGTGCCTAAGTGGCAATCTTGAGGGTTTTATTACAGTAACGCCTCGTGCCCAGTTCCGGCGTTGAATACGGGTAAGGGGTGTTACAACCGGCATTTCGGCATTTGCCACTCTACAGCTAGAGTAGTGCAAAATACACACCTGATAGGAATCTGAAGTTAATCTGTGCTCTTAACACTGTTCTGCACAGAAGCTAACAATGATCGCACCCTTGACCCCCAAGGGGTGTGTCGATCAACTTCGGTCACCACCACCGCGACCCAACGGCATACAGATCAACGAATGATCCAACGCCTAACCCAAACGAGCACGCCACAAAGCGAAAGGGATAAGCCAAGAGAGGTCTCCTTACTCTCCTCATGGTTTGCTCTATTTAAAGCCAGCTTCTTGCCTATCCTCCTGCTAGCTTCCCGATGTGGGATCCCTCCTTCAGCAGAGTTTAAATCCAACACAAACTCTGGTCGTCCATTCTGTAAAATAAACACTCCTTTGCTTGACATGAGATTCGAACCCTTGCCGTCTCCTATGCTCCAGACACTACATGCCACCACAACACAAGCTCCTTGTGTGACTTAGAACATGCACAACTAAATATAAGCCTATGGGCCAAATTCTAAGTTCATTTAAAAGAAAAAAAATGAATTCCAAGCGCCAAGACTTGAACCTTGGACCCCTTGCTCCCTCTATGGCGTCACTTCCTTGCTCCCTCAGTGGCGCCACTTTGCCACTTCACCACAACTCCTCTTGTGTCTTTTTTTTCCCACAATTTATTCTTAAAGCCTACTTAAGGGCTTTATTCGCCTAAAACCAAAATTTTTCCTAAGCCCAGGTTTGATCCCAGGACTTCATGGAAGCCCCCTAACCTTCCAAAATCACTAACCTAATAGGTCCAACTTGCATTAGTGCCGTTCTCTTGTTCTTAAAAAAAAAAATTTAAACGCTCCCATGCCCAAGGCCCAATAGGCCCAATTCTACTAGGCCCAAATTCGGGTCGTTACAAGGTGTGGAAAGAAGGAAGAAAATGAAAGAATGAAAAAAATGAATGGATGGGTAATGAATGAAGGAATGATGGATGATTTTTAGGGATTAAGGGATGAATGAAAAGGTGAGAGGAGTGTGGTATTTATACTTGAAGTTGATGGCTGGATTTACTAAAAATGGCGTCAAAGATCCCTTGGTTCTCTCCCATTAATGGTCGGCCATAACAAGTGGAAATGAGGGTAAGTTTGTTGCTTGATTTGAACATGGAATCATGCTAAATTTAGCGATAGGGTGGACAGTTTCTTGAGCAATCTTCATGTACGAATTTTTACTAATTTTCACAATGTAGAGACCTCCAAATACTTCTCCCAAATCTGATTTTTGGGCAGCCATAGGCTTGTGCTGATTTTGGGCTTGACTCCCTCTTGTTGGATGGTTTCATGACCTAATAAAGAACTAGACATGTCAACCTTGTAACATCACTTTAACTGGGTCAAATTAACATCCTTATGACCCAATTTTGCATGGTTTTGTTGTCGAAGTAGGGTGGATTTGTTCATGTCCAAGCAAGAGTTGTACTGAGCTCCTTATTATATCACCTCATGGTCTCACTGCATTATTAAAACATAGCACATTAATAAATAACATGAAAATTATTTAATTTACGCACAAATTTGCATATTTCATAAATTCGTGTCCATGATTGAGATTTAAGCAAATTTCACTAAATTCATTAACAATTGCTCAGGATTAATGTTATTGTAACACCCCAAACCCGGCTTAGAAGTTAGGCCCGTGTCACATTGAAGAGTCTTTTTGAAAACTACGCGTTCATTGAAAACCTTTCTTACAATTTAAAACTTTCTGCCTTTAAAACCTCAGATTTCGTTTGCTTAGTTTCAAAACGTGGTTTATTAAAAGTCATTCTCTTGTAAAACATTATTATCTTTAAAACCTTGATTGTTGCGGAAACTTAATTTAAAATAGTTGCGGAAGCATGATATTTTGAAAAACAGTAGTTAATTTGGAAAACCATGTTCTACTTCTAGCAATTATAAAACCATAACAAAAACCCACAACTTCACTTACAAGGCCTTATTACAAAAATTAAAACCCAAACTAGATTCTCAAAAATATAGTCCAAAGTATAAAGAAATTGTAGACATGTGGCCATCTCCGAGTCCTCACAAAGAATGATCTTCCTAAAGTCGGGATTACTGCGCATGATTAAAAATGGGGTGAGTTTACTTAAAACTCAGTGTGTAATCCCCTATTACGGTCATGGTCCAGGCCCAAGCCCTATTCGGTGACAATGGGCCTAAGCCCTATTCTAGTAACAACTCGGGCCTAAGCCCTATTCGAGTAACAATCTGGGCCTAAGCCCTAAATCATATTAATGCAAAACATGCATGTACCCCAACCCCGTCCCACCAACTCTCCACCTGTACCAACCATATCTCCATGTGGGGACCACGTCGACCCACCCACCAATCTCTCCAATAATGCAAACTTAGTCGCTAGTATTTATACTGGCTTTAAGCCTTCAATAACGGTCTCATAATTGGCACATAGCCATCGGTAACTGTAATAAGATCAGCACATAGCCATCAGCTACGGTAATATAACGGCACACAACCACGAGTAAATATGATCGACACAAAGTCATTGGTATATATGTTAGGCACGTAGCCACGGGTAAATACGATTGGCACAAAGCCATAATCAAGATGGCACAGAGCGATATTTAGGTTGGCACAGAGCCATAATTGGATTACGCGCTTTAAGTCGTCCCGTCGATCCACGATCGTCATGCGCGACTCGTGCGACCTTAACATATCAATACTGGATCCACAGTCGTCATGCGACCCGTGCGACCCTATCAGAACTTCCTCCGTATCAAAGTCACCCATGCAATATGTCGTGTATGCCATGCTCAATCGTTACACGTGTATGCAAAATGGCCATGCTCAGAAACAGTCATTTACACACATATTGAAAACATATCAGCCATATAATCCCAGTCAAATCAGTTAAAACACAGTCATGCATTCACAGTTAGATCAATCATAGTCCTAATCAGTTAGTTACCCGCAAGGGCAAAATAGTCATTTTACCCTATAAGGGTATTTCGGTAATCCTACCCTACAGAGGTATTTCAGTAATTCTACCCTACAGGGGTATTACGGTAATTCTACCCTACAGGGGTATTTCAGTAATTCTACCCTACAGGGGTATTTAGGTAATTCTACCCTACAGGGGTATTTCAGTAATTCTACCCTATAGGGGTATTTCGGTAATTCTACCCTACAGGGGTATTTCACAAATCAGGGGTATTTTTGTAATTTTAAAAATCGAAGGTGTTCCGGTAATTTTTCAAATCTGGGGTACTTTGGTAATTTCGTAAATTGAGGGTATTTTGGTGAATTTGCAAATTGGGGGTATTTCGGTAATTTTGCAAATCATGGGTATTTCGATAATTTTACAAATCGAGGGTATTTCAGTAATTTTACAAATTAGGGGTACTTTGGTAATTTCACAAACCGAGGGTATTTTGGTAATTCTACAAACCGGGTGTAGTTTGGTAATTTTACAAGTCGAGGGTGTTTCAGTAAATTTGTAAACCAAGGGTATTTCAGTAATTTTGTAAACCAATGGTATTTCAGTAATTTTGTAAACCAATGGTATTTCAGTAATTCTGTAAACCAAGGGTATTTCAGTAATTTTGTAAACCAAGGGAATTCTAAACAGATATAACGATGTGAATAGGCTTAGGGCCCATTCTCGGCCCAAATGGGCCCACACGCTCTTGTGGCCGATTTAGCCCAAATCTAGCCACAGATATGAGACTCACATAGTCCAGTCCAATATCTACTACACAATCATACAATTTATTCATATGGGCCCACATGGCCCCTTTCGGCCCAAATAGCCTAAACCCACAAGAACACCCATGATGGCCTCAACTATCGCGTTGAAGCTCCCACACATGCGCTCGCACGCTCGTGTGGCTACCATCGCCGTGTGACTGGCATTTCGGCATTTGCCGCTCTACAGCTAGAGTAGTGCGAAATACACACCTGATAGGAATCTGAAGTTAATCCGCGCTCTGAACACTGTTCTGCGCAGAAGCCACAATGATCGTACCCTTGACCCCTAAGGGTGTGTCGATCAACTTCGGTCACCACCACCGCGACCCAACAGCATACAAATCAACGAATGATCCAACGCCTAACCCAAACGAGCACACCATAAAGCGAAAGGGATAAGCCAAGAAAGGTATGCTTACTCTCCTCATTGTTTGCTCTATTTAAAGCCAGCTTCTTGCCTATCCTCATGCTAGCTTCCTAATGTGGGATCCCACCTTTAGTAGAGTTTAAATCCAACACAAAGTCTGGCCGTCTAATCCGAAAAATAAACACTCCCTTGCTTGACATGAGATTCGAACCCTTGCCCTCTCCTATGCTACAGACGCTACATGCCACCACAACACAAACTCCTTTTGTGACTTAGAACATGTGCAACTAAATATAAGCCTATGAGCCAAAGTCTAAGTTCATTTAAAAGAAAAACAAAATGAATTGCAAGCGCCAATACTTGAACCTTGGACCCCTTGCTTCCTCTATGGCGTCACTTCCTTGTCTCCCCTGTGGCGCCATTTGCCACTAGACCACAACTCCTTTTGTGTCTTTTTCTCCCACAATTTATTCTTAAAGCCTACTTACTTACCCCCAGGGCTTTATTCACCTAAAACCAAAATTTTTCCTAAAGCCCAGGTTTGAACCATGAAGCCCCCTAACCTTCCAAAATCACTCACCTAATAGGTCCAACTTGCCCTAGTGCCATTCTCTTATTCCCAAAAATTTTAAACACTCCCATTCTAAAGGCCCAATGGGCCCAATTCTACTAGGCCCAAATTCGGGGCGTTACAGTTATTTTTAAGTAGAAAGGTGGTAAAAACGACTAGAAAAGCCCTATATAATTTAGAGTTTGCAAATATTGGCTTGAAAACACTCCGAGGGTTTTTGACGAGATGGCATGTTAACCTGACGATTATTTGAGGTGTGTAGTGTCATTATTAAAAGATGAAGCTTACAATTATTTGTCGACATTGGCAGCTATGGTACCAAAGGAAAGAGTAAACTAAAACTTTTTTCGAACCGAATTACAAAATAAATATCTTAGCCAAAGGTACTTGGCCAAGACAAAGAAAGAGTTACTCAAACTAAAACAGGGAAATAGATCCATGTCCAAATATGAGCAACGGTAAATCATACCGGTAGAGGATGAAATTGTAACAGCCTGTTTTCTATGATGTCAAAAAAATGGTTCTGAGACCACAATTTTGACTAGTTAATTATTATTTTAATATTTATTTAATGTCTACAGGATTATATTAAGGTTGTATTAAAGTTTCGTTAAGAAATTTTGATGTTTAAATGGTTAATTAGATAAAATGGACTAAATCATAAAAAGCGTAAAAGTTGAATTCTATTAGTTAAAAGAGCTAAATGACTATGGAAAGAAATGTTAATGGACTTGAATGGTAAATATACCATTTAATGAGTTAGTGGATAGTTATGGACAAGGTTTTAATGAAATTTTAATGATTTTAAAAGGTTAATTTGGTAAATTTACAATTAAGTTAAAATGTTAAGTAAATTAAAAGGTAAAAGATATCACCTTCTTGTTTTCTTCATGCCAAAATTTATTTTAGCCATTAAAGGAGAATGAGAGTTCGGCCAAGACTTGCTTCCCTTGCATGTTATGGTTTTGTTCCCTATTTTTAATGATTTTTATGTTTTTTAGTTCGTTTTAGCTTAATCTAGCTAGCCCAGGGATTAATTTGAAAAACTATTAAAGGTTGAGGGACTTACCATGGATGTTTTTGAATGATTTTTGATGTTAGTTGTTAGATTATGAATCCTTATTGTACAATAAACATGTTTTGTTAAGTGATTTTTGGTGAAATTACATTTAGGGATTAAATTGTTAAAAGTATAAATTCATGGGTTTCATTGTGAAGTGTTGGTAATAATGGGTTGTTTCAAGGTCCCTTGTGAATTTGGTTAAGTTGGATTTAGGTTAAAATGGTTAGATTTTAAGTTATGAGCTTAAGGACTAAATTGTGAAAAGTCAAGGTATTAGGGGTAATTTTGTAATTTTGCTTAAATATGAGCTATGGATTAAATTGAATTCTAGAAGTACTTAATTGAATGAAATTATTTATTTATATTAAGATAAACCACATTCAAACTTAAATTGGGGAAAAGCTAAAGCTTCGGATTAGTTCGACATTACTTCTACAACCCTAATTATCGAGGTAAGCTCGTATGAACTATAATCGTTTTAACGTTAGCTTAATTGACTAATTGCTATGTTGTTTTAATATAAATGAACCTATGTATAAATGTATATATACTATCATGAATTGACAGATAACGAGTCCCAGTTGAACCTTCAGAATTCTTAGGATACAAATGACATGTCATTGGGGATTTCATGTTTTGGGTGGTGGTCTTGAATGTCCTACCAATGGCTGAGGTCTTGCATTTGTTGCAGATTCTCCATAGCTCATCTGATTAGCATCGTGTAGCTTACATTCCGACCCACAGCTCATGTGAGTAGGCCTATTTCATAGCTCGTGTGAGCAATGATGTAAAGGAAAGGTTACGGTTATATGTAAAGGCACACTATGTGTAAGCTTTCTCGAGTATGCGATGTAATTTTAGATGGTTCAACGAGTAAGAAAAGGGAAATGAAATGGTAAGTATGCAAATGGAATGAATCATGATCTTATGACAACATTGATGAGTTAAATGTTATGTATGTATATGGTAAACTACCTATCTTATGGTTGATTTCATATGTATCATGAACAAGTATACTAACTTGTGAATTTGATAATGTTGTATAGGATTTTACTAAGCTTATGGAATTGGTAATGGTTTATACTTAATCTATAAATTATATTATTGGAAGTGGTAAGTTATGTTTAAAGTTTATACGAGCTTACTAAGAACTCGTTGCTTACGTAGTTATTTTCCTTTGTTTTATAGATTATTGGAAGCTCGATTGGTTGGAAACTCGTCGAAGATCTATCACACTATCTAGCAACTAATTTGGTAGATTTCGTGTATTTTGGCCAAGGTTAATAATGACATGTATAGGTTGTTTAGTAATGGTACTTTGTAAATGTGTTAATGGTGACTTGATATATGTTAACTTTGAATTCCATGTTTAGTTTGGTGAATCTTATCTTCTCACAAAATTATGTCATTTTGGTCATTTTCAAATGCTTGTTTATAAGGTTCTTTTGGCATGTTGATGGTGTCTTGAAAATGGTTACTTGTGCCATGTTTTAGTACATATTTGAACTAGTTTATTATGTTTGGAAAATTGAAATAATTACGTGTTTAGGTAAATGATGTTTGAATGCAATTATGGTGCCTTTGAATGGCATATTAGTTAGGTGAATTAGGTTGTTTGAAATGGCATGATTATGTGTATTTGAATGATGATTTAGTCCCTTGAAAGTGTGCACAAATGGATTGGTTATTTATGCATGGATTGATTATAAAATGGCTTCATTTTAGGTAAATTTTGGGTCTACACGGGCTGGGACACGGGCTATCACACGGCTGTGTGTCATCTGAGAGTTTCTTAAGTTTCCAAGTCAGTGAGTTACGCGGCCTAACACACGGCCTGGCACACGATCGTGTGACCCTACTCAGTGAGTTACACGGGTGAGGACACGAGCTGGGACATGACCGTGTGTCCCTTGTTCGAATGTTACACGACCGAGGTCTATGTCACATGGCCTGGCCACACACCCGTGTGACCCCTATTTTTCAATTTTTGTAACTTTTTCTTAAACTTTTTGTTTTGTTTCAAATTAGTCCTGAATTGATTCCAAGCTATTTTCAGGGCCTCGAACGCTCGATTTAGGGAAAAAATGCATGTGATTGAATGGATTATAATATGTTTAATTTATTTAAATGTTAAGATGTTAAATGTTTTTGATTGTTCGGTAATGCTCCGTAACCCTAATCTGGCGACAGAGACGGGTTAGAGGTGTTACAGAAATATATGTCCATTTTGAATCTGATTTGAACGATAAGATCCGAATGTCAATCGAAGCACTGGAAATGTAAGAGTTTGTGGTTTTATCTGAACGAGCTCAAAAGATGGAAGAAATTTGCAATGAGAAGAAACATATCTAGATTAGATTTCGAGGTTCTGATAAATAGAGCATATCCAAACCATTTTTAGCTCCTCCATCAAAGAAATCGAGGAAAGCTTTTAGCCTCCGGACATAGCAACCTCAAGAATATGAATACTACAACGAAAATATATGGAATTAAGGTAATGTCTGCAAGTATACGAGTCAGGTTGTAATATGGTAACAACGAAGTAGGTAAGTACTCCGAGGATTGTACCCAAGGGAGGCAAGTATTAAATTAATGTCAACTGAAACGCAAATAGAAGTAATTAGTAGTTTAAATAAATTATAGTATGATAAAACATGAAAATAAATATTTTGGTGATTTTATAACTAATAAAATAAAAATAACAAAAATAAAAGGAACTTCGGAAAAATTAATTCTAACTTAATCAAATCTAAGCATGGGTGATTAGCTTGCTTTGGTGATCATAACTAATTCCTTTCTTAGGCTTCTACTCAATCAACTAGTCACTACCCTAGAAAGACCTCTCGATCTTCCACTAAACAAACAAGTCAGCAAGAACTACTTATCTCTTGACCTCACAATTCAGACCGGTTCGGGGCTAAGGTGTTCACAGATAGGCCATACCAATTTTGTGTTACTTCCCATCTAAATGACTTCCTTGGGTAGCCAAGCCTAGGGTTTAAGTACTTCCTCTCCCAAACAATTGATCCACTAAGAAAACCCTACATAGCAATTAATTAATCACACCTCCACTCACCAATCCCCCATAAAAGGATTAGTTCCTTGTGGATCTCATGAACATAATATTCTTGATAAGAAATATAAGAATGAATGATAAATCAAGAGAAGGGTTTAAGAGAATCTTGAATTGTATTGATTAAAGCACATAATCCACAATAGTTTGATCATAGTTACAACTCACATTCTCCGACGAACATAAAGTAGAAAATAACTGAAATAAACCTAAAGCCTAAAAGAAAGGAAAAACTAAAGACTAAAATTACAAAGAAAAACTTAGAATGTAAAAGTTATTCTCAAACAAGTGTTTTAAGAGCCTATTTACAGAGTTAGGGTTGCCATCATCCTTAACCCTAGGTCATCTAACATTCTCGTGTTTTAATTTCCATTGTGTGGACCAAAACGCCCTTGGCTCATAATTGTTTCCCATACAAGAATGATGTCGCGATACCCTAATCCCTGTGTCGCGACATCAAAGTAAGTATGTAGGGTTCAGGGCTAGCTTCAAAGGTGTGTCGTGACATCCATTGGCTATGTTGCAACACCCAAGGAAGTATAGCAGTCCTAGCAATCTACTCTTTGTGTTGTGCCATCAAACTCCCCGTGTTGCAACATAGCGACTAGTTTTGAGTTCCTATACCTTTGAATTATCTCTTGTACACTCACTAAGTACGTTAGCTCGCTTTTAGGCCTCATTTGGCCCGTAAGGTCAATAAAAGACTCAAAATGCAATTTTTATTGAATTTAAACTAAACTAAGAAAACATAAATAAAACATATTAAAATTGTTTGTATTCAAGCTCCTCAAGTACGAAAACTAGTTTAATTCACTACACCGAATTATGACAGATCAAAATCCCCTACACTTAAGTCATGGCTTGTCCTCAAGCAAAGAAAAACAATAAAAAAAGTATAATACATCCCTGGAGCAAGTATGATACAAAGATTGGTGTTGGAGGACATAACTAGGCATTTTCATGCTTACACATGATCCTGGCATGATATATAAACAACTTACCACTTTCAATATCAAACACCTAAGTTTAGGATATTATAAAGTACACAAGCATTAAGGTTTTCAGGCATATACATTCTAGCAGAATATAGGTAATTTGATTATCCTAGCAGAATATAAACAGTCGTAAATGCAATCACTTAATATGATGTCAATTCATGAATAAGTTTACCTGGGTCACATAGGACTTTTCGACTTGTAACGTTATGAGGCTTAGGACATGTATGGAATTCAAGAACAAGAAGCATCAAAATAGTTTCAAGTACGAAAATAGTTTGGCACATCGTATTGTTCCATATTCTTCCCCTTAGTAACTCTTACCCGCCCATCGCCTTATTTCTCCTTCTCTCACCTTCCTTATTTCTCCACATAGGAAGTCACAACATAATATAGCAATTACGACTAGCTCATGAGTTTTTTTTCATAATGACTGAGCTTTTCTACTTTTTTTACTTTGTTACTTTTTGATCTTTTTCATACATTTCACTCACAATGCTTTTGTTTTTTACGTACTTTTTCAACTCGTTTTGATTTTCTTTTTGAATTTTTCTTTTGTTTCACATATAAGCTAACCTATAATTACTATATCACACTTATCCTTCCTATTTCACTCTATTTTTATAGAATCACCATAGAGTTTCTACTTAACCCTCAATACGTATGGCTTGACATCTATAGTCATACAATTTAGGACCAAAGAAAAAGGTAAATACAAATAAATGTTTTTGGCTCAAGTTTTGTATGAAGGTTCATCAAGAAGTGTTTTCTGGATCAAAATAGGTACTAAAGATGAATGAACAAGGTTAGCTTTTTAGCTCTGGGTGTATACCAAACAATGCCTTGTCATCCTTTTGGATCTCAATATTCACAAATTTAATCAATCAAATAATCACAAATTCAACTATTTATCATACATACTATCATGTTCGGTTCCCTGTATTCTCTATATAATTTAGTATGTTCAATTACTTAATACTTATTTACAGTGTAATGTATAGAACTTAGTAGTGTAATAATAAAAAATTTAAAGTCATTTACTATCATGCAAAGTTTATAGAAAACACAATGAATCTATTTACATGCTCCTAACAAATATTTGTATTTCTACAAGATCAAGCATACATTTTACAATAAAAATTAAAAGAAAAATGTAGAAATTAAAAACAAATTTCCTATGTGTAGCTTGAAAAAGATAAGGAAAGAAGTTACTCAATTGATCGTGCCATTGTTCAAATCAACTGGTGGGTTCTTCCTTCCTTTTTTGTTGTTAGCTCAAAGAATGTCGTGCTTCTATCGTGCGGGGTTCCTACCTAGAGAACTTGAAGTAGAAAATAAAAAAATCTAATGTTAATCTTACTTCTAAAATGATAAAAAAATAATTATCTCAAAATTTAATACAATCCCAAAATAAAAATTATTAGTTCAATCATCATCTGAATCGTCAAAATGGGGTGATTGCCCCCTCTCCACCGGTGCCTTTCTCGTGTGAATATGATATGTGAATTGTACAAGAATACACATCAGATTAAGTAATAAAGTGATAAATAAGATCGTCTCCACGAGGATCGGATTAGGTATAAAAGTGGTCAAGTTATTATAATGAATTATGATTAATGCTATGGCAAAACAAAGATAAGTGTGTAGTGGTAATTTAAAGGAATAATAATATGTGCTAAATGTGTACTGACTAATATTGGAAAATGCTAAGACAAAGCAAGAGTAAAAAATGCAATGGCAATTATGATAATAACTACGTGAATAATATGTAATGAACAAGTAAACAACTAAATATGTTATGGCAAGATGCTAAGGCAAAGGATAAAGGATATACGATGTTGATTTGAAAGGTCGAGATTACTAAGAATCCACCCTTTCTATCAATAATGCCTCAGTAAAACCATACTCAATCTACTGCTCAGAAGAGTTCTAAAGAGGTCTACTTCTTTCGAGAGCAAAAACCTCAAGTAACCTTGCCTTAAGCAATATATGTCTATAGGCCTTTAGCATGGTGTCCTGCACTGTTTTTTTTTTCTTTCCATATGAACACTGCTCTAAGTCTAGAGTTAAGTATCGGTTGAGTACTTGCTCATATCATTCAACTTCAGTCCAACTAATCTAACCTTTTCAAAATTATATTAGTTTATGGGCATGTTGCACAGTCATCTATGTCTAGGGATTGCACGTATACAATTTAGAAATAAAAAAATTGAATAAAATAATAAATTAATTCAAATATATTCTTCAACCATTAAAGAAAATAAATGTTTCATCATGTAATCCCAACCCTATTAGATTTAGCTCATTGGCTAGCAAGTAAAATTCAAAACCAAAATATCATCCAACATCGTTTCAATTAAATCAATTCACGGGAGAATAGATTAAAAAATAATGGAAGAACTTTGGGAAAATGGCTTTCGCCAAACCAATCCACAATCCAGCAGCAAAGTGTCTTGTGGTGGCTGAGAGGGACTGCCTTCAATTTCCTCTTTCTGTCTCTACTCAACAGCTACCCTCTATTTTTCCCTACAGATCTCCACTTTTTGTTGTTCGCCCCCTTTAGGGTTTCCTCCTTTGGCTTTTTACAATATTTTTCCCTAGGGTAAATCCAATAGCCCATGATTTTCTTCCCTCTTTTTTAGGCAAAATATTTTGGTACAAGTACAATTAGGCTAAAACTGGCATGCGTTGAGTGTTGACTCGGTCTGGTTCTTGGAATTACCACGACATTTGTGTTGATAAACTAGCCAACCTTGTGCCATGACAAACCTTCACTCCTATACTCCCTTTTCCATATCCTGCACCTGCCAATTATTACCAAACAAATCTTTCCTGCAGGCAATTAAAAGTAACAAATAAAAACAATTAAGCAATGTCCAAGCTCCTTATGCAACGTTCTAAAAATGCTAAAATAATATCCTAAAATACAACTAAGTTCAGTTAAGCACAGACAATTGACCCAATCTAAAGGCATGAATTATAACTCTTTTAAAGAGTTCTCAGTGCCTTCCCTTTTTCTTGAAATTTGACTTCGAGATAAGCCCCCGCCTGATGAAGATACTTGACAACCTGGGCTTCGAATTATGGGCCCCTTTTGCATAGTATGTTGTGGCTGAAAGGCTGCCTCATAGTCATTATCTCTTTGTTCTATAACTCCTTCCCCGTCATCAATATTTTCACTTTCCTCCTTCTCAAATGTTCCGGATATATCCAAGTTTGGTAAGTAATTTGGTATTTTGATATGGATTTTCTGTGCAAACTCCTGGATAACTAGTCTTGTTTCTTGCATCCACTTTTTCATCCAATCTAGTTTTGAGGTTTTGCTCTCTCTTTCCTTTCAAGCTTTTTTTGACTATTTCTTTTTCAAAGATATGGGAACATCCATCTTTTCTTTTCTTCTATGGTTCCATTTTGTGATCTGCATCTGATTAAGCTCTACATACTATGTGTATACAGAATTGCCTATTATGCTTTTTGTTGGTCGCATGAATTGTTCGTTTTCTTCCATAGGAACCCTTGTGTTTTTGCAAAGTGTCGTCACAACATGGGGAAAGTAAATCCCTACCTTCTAGCCACTAACACAACGTTTCATATTTTGATGTATCCATTCTCCAATGCATATTTTTTCTTTCTGTAGAATTCCATACAACATAATAGCTCGGCATGTATTGACTTTACAAACATTAAGAGTAGGTGTAATTCTGATGCAAATAAATTGCATCCACATTTTAGCTATAGGAAACATTATGGCTTGATTGAAATTTTTTGGTAGTCCAGTATCTTACTGGAGGTTCCATTCACCTCAGTTTTAAGTTAAATATTTTATGATGCTTTCCATGTCTATACCTTCAAATATTGTTCAATCGATATTTTCTAAAAAATAGTTTCATAGAAAGGAGCAACATAAAATTCACAAATTGTTTCTGGGGTGAATAGTACATCCTTACCTATTACCATTAATGTTTCCCACCAGACACCGAATTGTAACAGCCTATTTTTTAGTGGTGTCAAAAATAGTAGTTTTGGGGCCACAAATCTGACATGTGCACCCGTAAATCTTATTATTTAATATTTACGAGTCAATTATGATATTAAAATAAATTTTGAATTGGAAAATATTGTTATTTGAATGAATAATTAAGTTCAAGTGGTAAGACCCTAAGGTCAAGCGGTTTTAGAAAATGAGGCATCGGGACCTCGTTTCTATAAACCGAGTCGTAAATATTTTAATAAATATTTATGGAGTACTATTAAGGTTCTTTTAAAGTTTCTTTAAGAAATTTTAGTGTTTAGATAGTTAATTAATTAAAAAGGACTAAACCGCAAAGGATGTAAAACTTGATCACTATTAGATTTGAATGATTAAATGGCTTAATGAATATAAGTGGAAGGATTAATATGGTAAATTAACCATTCTTAGGATATTGGGACAGTTTGAGCTTTTATTTCTTTTAATTTTATATGTTTTATATGTTATTTTTATTACTAAAATAAAAATAATAATGTTTAAAATATGAAACAAAGGCCATCTTCCTAAATTAGTTTCTTTTTCTTCAATCGAAAGCCATGGTTGGGAGCTTGAAGCTTCGTTCATGCTATGGTTGATGCATGTAAGTCCGTTTTGAACCTATTTCTCGTAATTTTTATGTTTTTGAGATCGTTGCAACTAGGCCCCACACCTTCGTTTTTGAAACTGTTAAAGATTTTGAATGTTGCCATTGATGAATCTTTGTGATTTTAGATGTTAAATGATGAACTTGAGGTATTAGTTGTTATTTATAAGTATTTTGTTAAGTGATCTTTGATGAATTTTATTACTAGGGATTAAATTGTTGAAATAGTAAAATTCAATATAAATTGTGTGAAATGAGGAAAAATATCGGCTATTATAAAATTAAAGGAAAACTGGCTAACATGAATTTTAGCTACAAATGGTAAATTTGCATGTTTTGGGCTTAGGGACTAAATTGAATAAAAATGAAAAGTTGAGGGTAATTTTATAAAAATGTCAAAAAGGACTTAATTGCATAAAATAAATTGGTTTTTCTGTCTGAACTAATGAATTGAATGCAATTATTAATTTATATCAAGAATAAGTGGGAAATCGAGGAAAAGAGAAAATTACCAAATAGGCCTTGTACTTAGTCATTGCTGCAATTTAGCTAGGTAAGGTTGTCTGAACTGTAATTATACTAATGTTATATAAATTGAATGTTTGGTATGTCATATTAATGGAATTGAATTAGTTCACAAATGCACCAATTCTATGATGAATTGACGGACGTTGAGTCCCGGTTGAACCTTAGGAATTCGTAGGATGCAAATGACATGTCATTAGGGATTTTGTGTTTCGGGGGCTGGTCTTAAATGTCCTACCGATGGATAAGGTCCTGCATTTGTTTCAGATACTCCACAACTCATGTGAGCAACATCTTGTAGCTTGCATTTCGATCCACAGCTCGTGTGAGCAGGCCCATTTCACAACTCGTGTGAGCAACGATGTAAAGGAAAAGTTACGATTATATGTTAAGCACACTTCATGTGAGTTTTACTGAGTATCCAAAGATATTCTAAATGGTTTAATGGGCAATGTAAAGGATTGAAAAGGTAAGATTCCAAATGGAAATATGCTTATGTTCATGAAAAGGTTGTATGAATCAAATGTTGTATTTTCCCAGTAAATGGTTTATCATGTGGTTAATCCCAAAAGAGTTATGTATAAATGCACTAACTTGTGTATTTATGATTATGTAAAGGCTTGTGTCAAGCTTGTGTTATGGTTGATTCTTGTGCTTATGCTTTGTATTACGCAAATGAAACGTGTAAGAAAAGGGAAAGAAATGGTAAGTTCATAATTGGATATAATATGATGACATAAAAGGATTGGTGAGTGAAATGATGTACTTATATGTGAGAAATCTACTTATGCTATGGATGAATTTACCTATATCATGAATAAATACACTAACTCGTGAATTGATAATGTTGTTTAGGCTTATGCTAAGCATTTGGAATGGAATGGAAAGTAAGTAAATAGGATGATTCATAATCTTATGAAAAGGTTGATGATTGTGTAATATGTCTTATAAAATCCTATTATGTTATGAATGAAAAATATATATGATGTTGATGGACTTACTCATTTGTGAGTTGAAGGTTTTATAGTATTATAAGTTTTATGGCATTGGTATAGGTTCATAATTATCATGTAAAGTTCAGTATTGAAATGGAATATTATGTTTAAAGTTTATACGAGCTTACTAAGCATTCATTGCTTTCGTTGTTATTTTTCCTTTACTTTACAGATTATCAGAAGCTCGATCGGTTAGAAGTTCGTCGGAGATCTATCACACTATCCATTGGACAATTCGGTAGTTGTTGAGTATTTTGGCAAAGGTTTATAATGGCATGCATAGGAAATTTGTAATGGTTTTATGATGCATGTATTAATGGTGTTTTGGTACGTTTAAGCTTTGGAAAGCTATGTTAGTTTGATATACATTGATGCCTTACCAAATTATGTGATTTTGGTTACTTTAAAGTACTTGTTGATATGGATATCTTGGCATGTTGATGATGGTTTAAAAATGGATACTTGTGACATGTTTAGTTCATATTTGAGCTAGGATAGCATGTACGGAAAAAAGGCAATATTAACATGTATAGGTAGATTTCTAATGATGTTTGGTTGAATGTTTAGGTGATGATTTGGCATGTATAAGTTATTTGGATTGATACCTTTTGATGCTTGTCAAAATATGTCATTTTGGGTACTTGAGATGCATGAATGGTATGACTTAAATGATATGTTTGTGATGAAGTGTTATTGGTCATATTTGTGGCATGATTTGTTAGAAGTTGAATGATATTTGATGATGGAAATGTGATAAAAAATGCATGTATAGGTAAGATTTGATGTTAGCTTGTAAGGTGCTTTGAATGGCATATTGGTTGATTAATTTAAGGCTAATGAATTGGTCATTATATGTATGTTCTGGTAGGTTTTTATGTCTTGATTATGTGCATAAAATGCATTTAATTGTATGCATGGTTTGGTGTTGGAAATGACTTGTTTTATGGCGAATTCATGTCCACACGACCTAAGACACGGGTGTGTGACATGCAGCCTGGCGACACGGCCATGAATCCCTGTAGGTTCTATTGCATGTAAGTCAGGCAGTTACACGGCCTAGCACACGGCCTGGTACACGAGGGTGTAAGGCTATTTCAAGAGTTATACGGGTGAGGGCACGGGCTGGGATACGGTCGTGTGTCCCTATTTAAAATGTTAGAGGGCCTGAGACACGGGCGTGTGTCTCAGCCGTGTGAGGCACACGGTCGTGTGACCCCTGTAGTCAAAAATTTTCTAACTTTTTCCTATAGTTTTCAAATGTTTCCAATTTAGTCTTGAATTGTTTCAAACGTATTTCTATGGCCTTGAGGGCTCGATTTAGGGACTATTTGTATATGAATGGTTGATTCATGTTATGATTATGACTATATATGAAATGTATATTTAAATGTTTCGTTTGTTCGGTA
This sequence comes from Gossypium sturtianum, assembly GCA_025698515.1. Classification (NCBI taxonomy): domain Eukaryota; kingdom Viridiplantae; phylum Streptophyta; class Magnoliopsida; order Malvales; family Malvaceae; genus Gossypium; species Gossypium sturtianum. The sequence goes on from CM046955.1 coordinate 114,374,669, forward strand.
ATGCTCCGTAACCCAAATCCGACGACAGATACGGGTTAGGGGTGTTACACGCATTGCCTCCGGTTCTCTTCATCCATAAGAGCAGCATAAAACTCTTGGACAAGTGGGATAACAACCTTTTCTTTGGGAGTGACACAGAACCACTCCCATCTATTATACCGTACTAAAGATGTAACACCCCTTACCCGTATGCAACGCTGGAACATGGTACGAGGCATTACCAGACATAATCACAAGCAAACTTATAAAACCGAGACATAATTTCCATCCAAGTTTTAAAACTTTCACATACATTCATATCGTCCTTATCACAAGCCTACGAGGCCCAAAACATGCATCGGAAGTGGTTCGGGACTAAACCGAGAACTTTGAAAACTTTTGGAAAACTTAGAAAAATTTTCATGTAAAAGGGGTCACACACTCGTGGAGGTTCGGGACACGCCCGTGCTTCAGGCTGTGTTTAAATTACGGAGTTTTCTGTTTATGATGTCATCATCAAATTGAGGTTACACGGCCAAGTCACACGCCTGTGTGCTTAGGCCGTGTAATCGATTATATTTTCATAATTTTTCATAAAATAGGTGCAGACTTCACATGGCCAGGGTACACGCCCGTGCTCGAGGTTGTAACAACCCAAACCCGGCCCAAACATCACGACCGAATTTGATTTGTTACGGAGAAAAACCTTTTGAACACCATTTTAAAACCAATTTAAGTTTTGTTGAAAACTTCTCGTTTTTGGTTATCTTGCCGAAACTATACTCAGATTTAATTTGGAAATTTAATTAAGTCCGGTTATTATACAAATTTCAAGTGTGCCCGATGGCACGATAAAACATTTTCGTGTTAATTTAAGAAAAACATGTGATTTTAATTCGGTTTTAATAATATAGTTTAAACAAAATATCCAACATATAAGAAATAACAAAAATAAAGTTTATGGAGGCCTTATTACAAACGTAATAAAAATAAACCAATAATAAAATAAAAGTAGCTAAGTTTAAAGTTCAAATTATTCAAGTCCTTTGCATGGCCACCTCGAGTCCAACCGGCTCCTCAACCGCCATCTACGAGTCACTGAAAAATGTTAAAGGAGAAGGTGAGTCACCAAGACTCGAGATGTAACCCTTCCCCATATGTAAGCAATTTCATACACAAACATATAATCAATCATCATGTACTAAGTCATGCACCCAACCTAGCCAACCAAACGCCTTTGTCTACCCCATGTGGTACCAAACCATTTGGTGACCGTAGTCACAATGTGTTACCAAAACACCGGTGGTGCCAAACCACTGGTGACATATAGTCACGATGTGTTACACCAAAACACTGGTGTCCGTGAGACACAAATCGGGTGATGGGGCCAACCCATCGTGTGATACCAAATCACCGCGTGACGATCCCATACCTCAAGTGGGGCCAACCCACTGGGTGGTGTTAACCACGAGGGACGAGTCGCTATGAGGTACCAAACCTCGGAGGTACCAAACCTCCGTGACATATAGTCACAGTGTGTTACCAAAACACTAGTGCTCACAAGCACGAAATATCACCGCCCTCCACTCATCAATCCCACACCCACATTTATATCACATAATTTATGCTACCATATACTTAATCACATGTACAGGTTTTATCATCAAGCATTAAACAACGTGTACTAGACACACCATGCTTCCCAAAAGCATCTTAAAATATTTCATAGTCAACAAGGACTTACTGTTTCCTTGCTTATACCATTCATGGTATTAATCCCGAATCTACACAGATCCTAAGTTAGCACTTTTACTATGATTTAGTACATTTAATTAATTATAAGTGTGTATGTACACACTGTCACCCTTGGATGTCCTAAATCCGAAAAAGAAACGTTGGCCACCCTAGATCTACTGATCCCTATATTCAGCCAAATACCCATATTAGTACTATGGCCTAATCGGCCAACCAGTTAATTTGAGAGGGTTCCTTGTGAACCCGAATTCTTACCTTCACACTTTTGGATACTAATCGCAATACTTGATTCCCGAATCTGCTCGTCAATCACCATTGATTTAGTAAGTAAAACTAATAGCCTTCGGCTTTTAATCGAATACAAACTAAATGAAATCTTCTTACCACCACTTACCCAAGCCGATTATTAGAGAATAGGAGTTGGGATTGAGTACTTCAAAATCCCGGATACCTAATGGAATCGGTTGCTCCAAAGAAGAGAAATAGTTAGCCATTACCAACACCAAATCTCGGCTCTTCTTTTCACTCTGGTCGACAAAAATATAAGATTAAGAGAGGAAAGTTTCGGCCCTTCTTACCTTCACCAAATCGACTACCAAAAGAAATCCCGAAGAGTTCTATACTACTTATGATATTCGGCCAAGAAGCTTCAATATAGAAAGAATTTTCGGCACAAGAAAAAGTTGGTAGATTCGGCTATTATGAAAGAAAAATAGTGGAGAGAAAGAAAGGTAGCAAGAGTTTCGGCTAAAGGAGTTGGGAAAAGAAAAGAAAGGTTTTAAGGAAAGTGTTTTCGGTTTTGGAGAGGGTGGAGAAAAGAAAATAGAAAATGGGAGACTTTTTGGGAGAATTCGGCTAATAGAGAAAAGAAACAAAAGAAAATTTGGCACTCCCTAGTACCCCTTGCCGTCCACTCCTTCCAAAGGAGTCCAAATTCGGCTAAACTCCCTTTGAAAGTATTCCAATTAATTTCAATACCCCAAATGCCTATTTTTCCTCTTGCCAACTCTAATTAATCCTATGATAATCCATGAATAAAATAGCCTCCTTATTATCCTTAAAATTGAACAAATAATAATCTAATTTTAAATGCTCATATTATCTTTGAATAATAATAATAAAAGAATTTAAGGAGAGAATTTCTCTCCCTTGTGCCGCCCAAATAAAGAGCAAAAAGAAGAGGATTTTGTGACTCGAACCAAGGCTCTCCCTTATCCCTTGTGGCGTCACATGTAGCTCCTAAGTGGGCTTACTTTGCCACTTATTCTAGGCTCATCTTATGTCCAAATCATCCCCATTTATTCTTATAACACCCACTTGTTAAGGCTCCCTACCTCAAAGCTTGAAAATAATATTTTTCCCACTACTCGAGCTTACTAAAAATCCATAATTAAGCCTTAACATTCCATAAATAATATCACAGCAGTTCACCATAAGAAAAAATAATTAAATTCCAAATAACCCCATTTTTGGGATGTTACAGTTCTACCCCCCTTAAAAATAAATTTCGTCCTCGAAATTCCTTGATCAAAAGAGATGGGGGTATTATTGCGCATCACCTCCTGCTCCCACGTAGCTTCTTCCACTCCGTGGTTACGCCATAGCACTTTCACCAAAGGCACCGCCTTCCCCACGTAGAACTTTCACATCTCGGTCTACAATCTGAACCGGTTCCTCTTCGAATGATAAATCTGATTTCACCTCGATCTCTGCTACTGGCATGACGTGCGAAGGATCTCGACCGATACCGCCTCAACATCGATACATGAAATACGTCATGAATCGATTGATTCTCGCGGCAACTTAGCCGATAAGCTACCGGTCCTACTCGCTTTACAATCAGATATGGCCCGATGAACCTTGGGCTCGGCTTTCCTTTTCGCCCAAATCTCAACACCTTTTTCCAAGGCGACACCTTCGTAAAGACCTTGTCTCCCACAAAGATACTCCATTTCCTTGCGTTTGAGATCGGCATAAGACTTCTGTCTATCGATGCTTCCTTGAGACAAGACCGAATCACCTTGACTTTGTCTTGGTCTACTGTTACCATTCGGACCTAGAACTTGTCGTTTCCCCAACTCCGTCCAACATGTAGAGTACGGCATTTTCGTCCATATAGGGCCTCATATGGAGCCATTTGAATACTTGCTTGATAAATATTGTTATAAGCGAATTCCGCTAATGGCGTGTACTCCTCCCAACTACCACTAAAATCCAAGACACAACCTCTTAACATGTCTTCTAAAATCAGATCACCCTTTCCGATTGTCCGTCGATTGTGGATGGAAAGCCGTCTTTGAAATCTAAGTGTACCCAAAGCTTGATGCAACGCTTTCCAAAACCTTGACGTGAATCGGGATCCCTATCCGAGATAATCGAGCATTGGCACACCATGCAACCTTACTATTTCACCCACATACGCCTTCGCTAGCTTCCGGAGTGAGTAATCCATTCTCACCGGCATGAAGTGAGTGATTTAGTCGGCGATCCACAATTACCCAAATCGCATCCTTCTTGTTGGGCGTAAGGGGTAGCCCACTAACGAAATCCATGGTGATCCTCTCCCATTTCCATCGAGGATCTTTATCGGTTGAAGTAGTCCCGATGGTAATCGATGTTCGCCTTAACTTGCGGGCACGTCGACACTTCCTACGAAACTCGCTTATCTCACGCTTCAACCCCGCCACGTAATCTGTTTGCAAATCTCCATACATCTTGCTTCCCCGGGATGCATAGCGTATGGGCTGCTATGTGCATCTTGGAGAATTTTACGCCTTAATTCTGTATCCCTTGGCATACAAGCTCGCCCTTGAAAACAAAGCACTCCATCACTAGACAGACTGTACCTTTCCAAACCACCATCTTGCACTTGTACCCTCTTAGCTCTCAAGCCTTCATCCACTAACTGCTTTTCCTTAATCTCCTCAATCCAAGTTGGCTTTACTTGGAGTTCCGCCAAAAGACTCCCATCATCATATAGACTCAACCGAGCGAACATTGCTCTTAAGTCCGTCACAACCTTCAGGCTCAATGCGTCGGCTACCACATTAGCCTTACCGGATGGTACTCGATCGAACAATCGTAATCCTTTAGTAGTTCAATCCACCGACGCATTGCCTCAGATTCGGATCCTTCGAGTCGGAAAGGTACCTCAAGCTTTGTGATCCGTGTAGACTATCGACTTCTCCCCATACAAATAATGTCTCCATATCTTGAGCGAAGACGATCGCCGCTAATTCCAAGTCGTGCGTTGGGTAGTTAACCTCATGCGGTCTTAATCGGACGGGATGCATAGGCTACTACCTTCCCATCTCAGCATCAACACACATCCCAAACCGTTGTGAGATGCATCACAATAGATCGTGAATAACTTTCCCGCTTCAGGTGTACCAAAACCGAGCTTAGTCAAAATTTTCCTTAGCTTATCAAAGCTTCCTTGCGCTTCTCCGTCCATACAAATGGGACACCTTTCCTTAGTAACTTAGTTAACGGTACTGCTATTAGAGAGAATCCTTCCACGAATCTCCGATAGTACCGCTAAACCAGTAAAACTTCATATTTCACGACCACCGACCTAGGTGGTTTCCACTCCAATATCGCTTCAATCTTGCGAGGGTCTACTCTAATTCCTTCCGCCGAGACCACGTGCCCTAAGAAAGCTACTTCCTCAGCCAAAATTCGCACTTCATCGAATTTGGCATATAATTGTTTCTCCTCAATACTTGCAGTAACTATCCGTAAATGCTTGTCATGCTCCTCTTCTGTCTTTGAATAAACCAATATGTCGTCTATGAACACCACGACGAATTGGTCCAATCTTGTTGAAATACCCTATTCATTAAGTCCATAAATGCCGCCGTGCATTGGTCAGCCCAATGGCATCACCAAAACTCGAAATGCCCATACCGAGTTCGAATGCCGATCTTGTGAACATCACCTCCTTCACCCTTAATTGATGATAACGACCTAAGGTCAATCTTTGAGCAAATCTTCCATAGTTCTACCACAACTACTAGCAATGTACGAGTGGCCGAGCCCACATCAATCAATGCAACATAAGTAAAACTAAAAATTAGAAACGCACGGTTATAGACATCCGGTCCTACCACACTTACCTCGCGACACTCATCAAGCAATGCGTAAACTAAGCCAGCCGCCACCTAGCCTCAGTGTTACCCGAACCTCTCGCCTCTGAGTTCCACGACTCGAGTTCACGTTAGGACCGTTGTTTCTCCGCCATTACCACTTCCACCCTCCGTGGTCCCACACTTCTATTCCGAGCACGCAAAATGACCGACCGCCTCCAGCGGTGATTCTTAGCTAGCTCGGGGACAATCTCGACACACGATGTTCCAAAGACCCACCTCGAAACATCCTTATCACCGGTCCAACAACCTCCCAATGGGTCTTTCCACACAAGTTACACCGAGCCTGGCCGACAGAGTAGTCGTGGGCCTTGCCACCGATTGGGCCCACTTGGCCTAGCCTTTTCTCGAGCACTACCGCTTGATCCAAATTGACCCAAATCCTCTCTTCGATTATTCCTACTATAGCTTTGCCTCACGACCTCCTTGATCCCTTCGCTACCTTAGCCTTCTCCACTAAAGATGAGAACTCACGAACTTCTTTGTGGGGCAATCAAGAACTTCAAATCATCTCGAGTCCGTCCTCAAAGCTGACACAAACATGTTCGTTCGAGACACGATGCCTCTAGCATACCTACTCACCTTAAAAATTCTACCATATTCGACACTGACTTAGTTCCTTGCACTAACCCCGTAAAAGCCTTCTCGTAAGGCGCTGTAGTGGTACCCACATACTTCTTCTTCCGATAGGTGGTTCTCAAATACTCCCAAGTCAAATCATCCTGCGTGAGCCCCATCTCGAACTGTAAGCCACCACCGACACGCTTCATCCTTTGAAGTTTACACCGCTTTCTTCCTTAATACTTTCCATACCTACTCACTGAATAAGGTTTAATCGGACATTTTCGAGCAAACCATTTCTAACCTGAAGTTATTTTCTTAATACTTTTTTTTCACTCGGACATTTCGGGGCTTTTTTCTACAGGGGCATTTTCAGTAATTTTCTAGAACCAAAATATTTTACTGATGATTTCCAAAGCTAAGTTGCTGAATATTTGTAAAATAGTTGAAATTTTTGGGCAAAACCATTGGATTAATATTTTATGGGTCAGGGCATTTTGGTAATTTTACTCCTAAGGGTATTTCGTAATTTTTCACAAGTCAAGTTTTTCGAGAAAAACGTTGTAAAAGTAATGTTCTAGGATTTGAGAAAGTTATTGCACAAGTTTTGAAAACTTTAGGGTTTGTTGTTTCATTCTATTTCGAAAAACAAGGCTAATTCCCTTTCGGGTTTTAATCATTGTGTTTAGCCTATGACCGAGCTCTCTGGTCGGGGTGAACCAGAGCTACGCTTTGAGGCGTAATTCGAGTGAAGAGGAGGTGGGTCACGCGGACCGCTTAAATACCAAGCTCTCACCGAACCTTTCTAGACATGCGCGACAGAGGTTACCACACCACCGAGCCCTCGAGTTAGGGTGAACCGAAGCTACGCGCACTGCAGGATACTGCGAAGAGGAGGTGAGTCACGAGGATCGCTTAAATACTGTGCTCTTAGGATCCAATCCTAGACATGCGCATGGGTTACCACACCCTAGCTCATTGACTAAGTCATAGGTTGGTTTAGTTCCTTAAGTCTTATGCTTCGTTGTGTTTGAGTAATCTAACCTTAGGGTCCAAATCCTATAAGTCTATCTACGTTCCATGCTTCCTACCCTTCTACAGAATATAATTCACCAAGAGGTTTAGATATACTTACAGGCGGATCGGTGTCGAGACTCGGGCCATACTGTTCAAAAACCGTAAATCATTCCTTAAGGCCTACCAAAACATTTTTGGGCCTTGGGCCCCCACAGCCGAGCTTTGAACTGGGCTCTGATACCAATTTTGTAACAACCCAAACCCGGCCCAAACATCACGACCGAATTTGATTTGTTACGGAGAAAAACCTTTTGAACACCATTTTAAAACCAATTTAAGTTTTGTTGAAAACTTCTCGTTTTTGGTTATCTTGCCGAAACTATACTCAGATTTAATTTGGAAATTTAATTAAGTCCGGTTATTATACAAATTTCAAGTGTGCCCGATGGCACGATAAAACATTTTCGTGTTAATTTAAGAAAAACATGTGATTTTAATTCAGTTTTAATAATATAGTTTAAACAAAATATCCAACATATAAGAAATAACAAAAATAAAGTTTATGGAGGCCTTATTACTACCAGAATAAAAATAAACCAATAATAAAATAAAAGTAGCTAAGTTTAAAGTTCAAATTATTCAAGTCCACTGCATGGCCACCTCGAGTCCAACCGGCTCCTCAACCGCCATCTACGAGTCACCTGAAAAATGTTAAAGGAGAAGGTGAGTCACCAAGACTCAGTATGTAACCCTTCCCCCATATGTAAGCAATTTCATACACAGCATATAATCAATCATCATGTACTAAGTCATGCACCCAACCTAGCCAACCAAACGCCTTTGTCTACCCCATGTGGTACCAAACCACTGGTGACCGTAGTCACAATGTGTTACCAAAACACTGGTGGTGCCAAACCTTTGGTGACATATAGTCACGATGTGTTACCAAAACATCGGTGTCCGTAGACACAAATCGGGTGATGGGGCCAACCCATCGCGTGTGATACCAAATCACCGCGCACGATCCCATACCTCAAGTGGGGCCAACCCATGGTGGTGTTAACCACGGGGACGAGTCGCTATGAGGTACCAAACCTCCGGAGGTACCAAACCTCCGGTGACATATAGTCACAGTGTGTTACCAAAACACCGGTGCTCGTCGGCCACGAAATATCACCGCCCCTCCACTCATCAATCCCACACCCACATTTATATCACATAATTTATGCTACCATATACTTAATCACATGTACAAGTTTTATCATCACATTAAGCAACGTGTACTAGACACACCATGCTTCCCAAAAGCATCTTAAAATATTTCATAGTCAACAAGGACTTACTGTTTCCTTGCTTATACCATTCATGGTATTAATCCCGAATCTACACAGATCCTAAGTTAGCACACACAATGATTTAGTACATTTAATTAATTATAAGTGTGTATGTACACACTGTCACCCTTGGATGTCCTAAATCGAAAAGAAACGTTGGCCACCCTAGATCTACTGATCCTATATTGACCAAATACCCATATTAGTACTATGGCCTAATCGCCAACCAGTTAATTTGAGAGGGTTCCTTGTGAACCCGAATTCTTACCTTCACACTTTTGGATACTAATCGCAAAACTTGATTCCCGAATCGCTCGTCAATCACCATTGATTTAGTAAGTAAAACTAATAGCCTTGGCTTTTAATCGAATACAAACTAAATGAAATCTTCTTACCACCACTTACCCAAGCCGATTATTAGAGAATAGGAGTTGGGATTGAGTACTTCAAAATCCCGGGATACCTAATGGAATCGGTTCCAAAGAAGAGAAATAGTTAGCCATTACCAACACCAAATCTCGGCTCTTCTTTTCACTCTGGGTCGACAAAAATATAAGATTAAGAGAGGAAAGTTTCTAGCCCTTCTTACCTTCACCAAATCGACTACCAAAAGAAATCCCAAGAGTTCTATACTACTTATGATATTCGGCCAAGAAGCTTCAATATAGAAAGAATTTTCGGCACAAGAAAAAGTTGGTAGATTCAGGCTATTATGAAAGAAAAATAGTGGAGAGAAAGAAAGGTAGCAAGAGTTTCGGCTAAAGGAGTTGGGAAAAGAAAAGAAAGGTTTTAAGGAAAGTGTTTTCGGTTTTGGAGAGGGTGGAGAAAAGAAAATAGAGAATGGGAGACTTTTTGGGAGAATTCGGCTAATAGAGAAAAGAAACAAAAGAAAATTTGGCACTCCCTAGTACCCCTTGTCGTCCACTCCTTCCAAAGGAGTCCAAATTCGGCTAAACTCCCTTTGAAAGTATTCCAATTAATTTCAATACCCCAAATGCCTATTTTTCCTCTTGCCAACTCTAATTAATCCTATGATAATCCATGAATAAAATAGCCTCCTTATTATCCTTAAAATTGAACAAATAATAATCTAATTTTAAATGCTCATATTATCTTTGAATAATAATAATAAAAAGAATTTAAGGAGAGAATTTCTTTCCCCTTGTGCAGTCCAAATAAAGAGCAAAAAGAAGAGGATTTTGTGACTCGAACCAAGGCTCTCCCTTATCCCTTGTGGCGTCACATGTAGCTCCTAAGTGGGCTTACTTTGCCACTTATTCTAGGCTCATCTTATGTCCAAATCATCCCCATTTATTCTTATAACACCCACTTGTTAAGGCTCCCTACCTCAAAGCTTGAAAATAATATTTTTCCCACTACTCGAGCTTACTAAAAATCCATAATTAAGCCTTAACATTCCATAAATAATATCACAGCAGTTCACAATAAGAAAAAATAATTAAATTCCAAATAACCCCATTTTTGGGATGTTACAGAGGTCGTGCCATCCACACGGCTGAGATACACGCTCGTGTCTCTACCCATGTGCTCATTACTGAGCATTCTATTTTGCAACAGTTAAGGTGCAGGGGACAGACGGCTAGAACACACGCCCATGGGGCAAGCCGTGTGTCACACACGGACTAGACACACGCCCGTGTGTCTACACGTGTGGACAAATATAAGGCTATTTACCACGCCTTTTTGCCACCCTTCCATGCACCAACCTACACAACAAAACATAGCACCAATCCAAGCATGTACATTCAACCCAATCAGCTACACACAAGGCATTCACATATCATTTACATGCTATCATTTATCGCATACAAACATCACATACTTAGCATCTCAAACCATGCAATTTCCCCACATTCATGAAAACATCATCATATGTATATATACATACTTAACCAATATTAGCCAATATCAAATGGGCATTTACAAAATGAATTATCAACTATTGAAGCCAACACATATGGCCAAATCAATTATGACACATAACAAAAAGACCAAGTCCCTATACATGCCATAACTCAAAATATTGTAATCATAAGTACACAAAATGATAATTTGATAGTGTGAATGGATCTACGACAGTCTCCGATCCCTGAGCTAGCTTGGTGACACAATAAGACAAAGGAAAAGAAAAGGGAGTAAGCTTTAAAGCTTAGTAAGTTCCTATGCAAATAATAGGCATCATAAACACACATTTATCATGCAACTAACATGAAATGAATTAACATAGATGTCATTATAAATCTCATAGTCCAACTTGGCATGGATAGTATTAGAAACCTTAACATCATATCTTGCACAATCATAACCTTACCGAGACATTCTTCACATGTCGAGCTCATTAGGCATAAGTGATAAACCGTAATAGTAACATATTTTAAGCCCACATTTAGCATGCTTTTGGATGATTTAAGCCTTGAATTATGTAATTTGGTGCTCTTAATCCTTTGTTTTCATGTTTTATACTCAGGAGAGCATAGGAGGATGAAAAGAACGGAAAACGGGCTTAAAATGGACCAAATAGGCCAAATCCTGAAATCGACACGGCCTGGGCCCAAGACCACACGGCCGTGCCTCATTAATGGACTCGAACATGGCCTGGCAACGACTTACACGAGCGTGTACCATGGGCGTGTCCCTGCCGTGGCAAAGAGAAATTCTATTCGAATTAGGGTACTTAGAGGAAAAGAAAGCCATTCCAAAAGCCTATATAAACACCCTAGAGGCCAACCTTCAAGGGGCGTCCAGCTAGGCCAAAGAGGACAGAGTTGTGGGAATTTACTCGAAGAAAGCCAGTTGATTCATCTCAAGAAGCCGGAGTCATACTCAAGACGGAGGATCTCTCTTCAATTCCTTCAGGGAGTTTTAGGGTTTTTCTTATGTTTTGTTCTATCTTTTCTTCTGAGATGTTTTCTTTTATCATTATGACTAAACTCCTCAGATACCTGAGGGGGATGAAACCTAAGATGAATCATGTTATTGTTTTCTAAACTATATGATAAATACTTGATTTGTTCTTAATTATGTGTTCTTAATTCTTGTTTTGATATTTCCGGGATATTGATTCAAGTTTGATGTGCTTAGGTGGAGGAGCAAAAGCCCATGCCTAATAGTAGATCTAGCATAATTAAGCGGAGTTGATCGCACGCCTAGACATAGGGTGACGAGATTTTGCCGGATTAGGGTGAAACGTAATATGGGAGTCCATAGATCGAGTTAATGCAATTCTATGGGTTTTAATTAGAAAGAGATTTCAATTAATCAACCTTGGGTTAGATTTTAGTAGCCTCGACGGAGGTATTAATATAACTTAGGGAATCCTACGGATCAAGTCAAGTGAATAAATCGTCTAGTTCAGTGTTAGATAACAAGTGAAGTCTAAGTGGATTCTTCCTCGGGTATTGTCTTAATCAACTGGTTTTTCCCACAAGTATTTCCCCAAATTCATTCTTCTTTGTCTTAGAGTCTTTAGCTTAGTAGTTAGTTAATTTAGATTAAACGACAATTCCCTTTAATTTAGGCTAGATAATAATAAAAAAAGTTAGTATTAGTACTTTTAGTTCCTTTGGGTTCGATAATCCGGTCTTGCCTTAACTATACTACTGTTCGATAGGTGCTCTTGCCTCAAATAGTTGTTATAGTTAGTTTCCAGGTTCGATCATTCTCTTTATAAATTTGAAAAATTTGACAAATAACAGCGATCAAGTCTTTGGCGCCGTTGCCGGGGAACTAAAATATTAAGAAAGCTCAATTTTTATTACTTTAGCCATTTTTTTTTATTTTTTGCAATTTACTTTTATTTCTTATTTTGTTTTTAACTTTGCTAATTTTCTTTCTTTTGTTCCTTTTAGGTACCTCTAGTTTATAACTAGAAGGAACCCGACAGGACCCCTACTTTACGACAGTGATATGGAAAAGCACAGTTCGCAGAAATCGTAGAGGAATAAGGCGATGCTTAAATTACATAGAAGAAGAACAAGAAGACGAAGTTAATACTACCGAAGAGATGCCTGAGAACAATCCGCCACCTCCAGAGATGGCCAAAAATAATGCTCCTCAAAATATTTTATCTTTTAAACCTAATTTAACAGGAACTGAGTCAAGTATTGTTAGACCTGCTATTACCGCAAATAATTTTGAACTGAAACCTAACACGATTCAGATGATACAGCAATTTGTTCAGTTTGATGGTTTGCAGGATGAATATCCAAATAATCACTTGGCAAATATCCTAGAATTTTGTGACACTTTCAAAATAAATGGCGTTAATGACGATGCCATCTGTCTTCGGTTATTTCCCTTCTCTTTGAGGAATAAAGCCAAACAGTGGTTGCATTCTCCTCCACGAGGGTCAATCACTACATGGGACCAAATGATCGAAAAAATTTTATTGAAATATTTTCCGCCGGCCAAAACGGCCAAGTTAAGGAATGATATCTCTTCTTTTGTGCAGATGGATTTAGAGACACTTTACGATGCATGGGAGAGATACAAGGATTTGTTGGGAAGGTGCCTACACTATGGATTACCCTTGTGTCTACAGGTCCAAACTTTTTACAACGGTGTGAACCCCTCAACAAGGCAATTAATCGATTCAGCCGTCGGCAGAACTTTGAATAACAAAACTCCTGAAGCGGCCTATGAGTTTATAGAAGAGATGTCATTGAATAACTACCAGTGGCAAGTTACAAGGACAAGGCCAACAAAAAAAAAATAGAGTTTTCAACCTCGACGCAGTAACCATGCTATCAAATCAGATAGAGGTGCTAAATAAAAAGATTGATGGTTTGTGTTCTTTGCAGGTACATCCGGTCATGCAGTGCGACGCAAGTGGAGGCGTGGTGAATCCTGAGTACCCACCCTACCATCCAGGCACAGAGAACGAACAGATGAAATATATGGGTAACAACTTTAGATCTAACAATAACCCTTATAGTAATACTTATAATCTAGGTTGGAGGAACCACCCCAATTTTTCATGGGGTGGTCAAGGAAATCAAACACAACAACCCCCTCCAAATTTTCAAAATCAACCCTACCCACAGGAAAAGAAGCCGAACCTTGAGGAGATGCTGACAAAATTCATAGCAGCCTCAAAAACCTGTCTCCAAAAAGCTGAAACAACACTTGAAAGTCAACAAGCATTGATTCGAGATCTCAAAGACCAGATTGAGCAACTTACTAAGTTGATTTCTGAAATACGACCAGAAAGTTTACCTAAGGAAAAAGAGCAGGTAAAGGCAGTTACGCTAAGAAGTGGAAAGGAGTTAGTCGAAAGGAAGAAAAATATACCACACAAAACCAGCACGGCAAAGGATGAGGAAGCTAAGAATGCATTCCGGATCCGTGAGGAAATTAAACCATCGATCCCATATTCAGAAAAATTGAAGAAAGACCGCCTAGACGTACAATATGGTAAATTTATTAAACTTTTTAAACAATTGCATATTAACTTACCTTTTGTTGAAGCAATTTCACAGATGCCAACATATGCAAAATTTTTAAAGGAGCTTCTGACAAATAAGAGGAAGTTCGAGGAAATTTCAACAGTGGAACTTAATGAAGAATGTTCAGCTATTATCCAAAACAAGCTGCCAACCAAATAAAAAGATCCAGGAAGTTTTACTATCCCCTATTTAATTGGTAGTTTGAACATAGACAAAGCACTAGCTGATCTAGGTGCCAATATTAATTTAATGCCTTATAGAATGTTTAAGCAACTTGGTCTCGGGGAACCTAAACCCATTAGGATGAGTATTCAGTTAGCTGATAGATCTATTAAATATCCTAGGGGAATTGTCGAAGATATTCTGGTAAAAGTTGATAAATTTATCTTTCCTGTTGATTTTGTTGTGCTTGACATGAATGAGGACGTAGAGGTACCTTTAATTTTGGGACGACCCTTTTTAGCTACTGCTAGGGCTGTCATTGATGTTGGTGATGGTAAACTTACGCTAAGGGTAGGCGATGAAGAAATTATTTTTTAGATTTACGATGCTATGCGATATTCTAGAGAACAAGATGATTCTTGTTACTTTGTTGATGCCACTGATCACGTTATTCAAGAGTCTTTGCAGGAAATCATGCACAATGACACGATGGAACTGTGTCTTACACAAGGTGAGGGGATAGATGACGATATCAATGATTTGAATCCTAATACATCCTCCTTTAGACAGTAAAAAATAAAGGGTATTGAAATTAACGACGAACTAAAACAAAAACCCTCTGTTGATGAGCCACCAAAATTGGAATTAAAACAGTTGCCAAAACACTTAGCATATGCATTTCTGGGGATAATTCTACGCTACCAAGAATCATCTACCGTAACTAGAACCCAAAGAGAAAGAAGAGTTGCTAAAGGTACTAAGGGAACATAAAAGAGCCATAGCTTGGAAAATGTCTGACATTAAGGGAATAAGCCCATCGTTTTGCACCCAAAAAATTTTAATGGAAGATGAATATAAACCGTGTGTGCAACCTTAGAGACGATTGAACCCCAATATGAAAGAAGTTGTCAAGGTGAGGTAATTAAACTTCTAGATGCAGGAATAATTTATCCTATTTCCGACAAAGACTTGGGTAAGTCCTGTGCGTGTAGTTCCAAAGAAAGGAGGCATGGTATTGTAGCCAACGAAAAGAATGAATTGATTCCTACAAGAACAGTCACAGGTTGGAGAGTCTGTATTGACTATAGAAAGTTGAACGACGCCACCAGAAAAGATCACTTCCCTTTGCCCTTTATTGACTAGATGTTAGAAAGATTATCTGGGCATATGTACTACTGCTTCTTGGACAGACTCTCCGGTTACTTCCAAATTCCAATAGCCCTCGAAGATCAAGAAAAGACAACATTTACATGTCCATATGGTACGTTTTCTTATCATAGAATGCCTTTTGAATTATGTAATGCTCCTGCTACTTTTCAGCGTTGCATGTTAGCCATCTTTGACGAACTTGTGGAAGACATTATGGAGGTATTCATGGATGACTTTTCGGTATTCGGTAATTCCTTCCATCTCTGCCTTAAAAATTTAAAATGAGTTATAATGAGATGTGAGGAAACAAACCTTGTTTTAAATTGGGAAAAATGTCACTTTATGGTTCGAGAGGGGATTGTGCTAGGACATAAAATTTCTAGTAAAGGGATTGAGGTAGATAAAGCAAAAGTGGAAACCATAGAAAAATTACCTCCTCCTAGCTCAGTCAAGGCCATTAGAAGCTTTTTAGGACATGATGGATTTTATAGAAGATTCATTAAAGATTTTTCTAAGATAGCTAAGTCTTTAACAAAATTACCAGAAAAAGATGTACCTTTCAATTTTGATCAGGAATGCTTAGATGCATTTAATATCCTCAAAGATAAATTAATAAATTCTCCAATTATAATTGCACCTGATTGGAATTTACCCTTTGAACTAATGTGTGATGCGAGTGATTTTGCAAAGAGTGCAGTTTTAGGATGACAAGAGACAAGCACTTTCACCGATCTATTATGCCGCCAAGACATTAACAACCGCACAAGAAAATTACACCACCAGTAAAAGAATTGCTAGTTGTGGTTTTCGTGATTTGATAAATTTAGACAATATTTGATATTATCTAAAGTTGTCGTCTACATCGACCACTCAGCCCTTCGTTATCTTTTGACTAAATCCGATGCAAAACCCCAACTCATAAGATGGATTCTTCTCTTACAGGAATTTGATTTGGAAATTCAGGATAAGAAGGGAGCTGAAAATCTTGCAGTAGATCATCTCTCCAGGCTTGAAAATCCACATATCAAAGAACTAGATGATAGTGAGATAAACGACTCCTTCCCTAAAGAACAACTCTTTTCTATAACCAACTCTGAGGTACCTTGGTTTGCAGATATTGCAAATTATTTAGCTGCTAACATCCTACCAAAAAGGTTAACACATCATCAAAAGAAGCGATTCTTTGCTGATGCGAAGAACTATTTTTGGGAGGACCCCTTTCTTTTCCGTATATGCTCAGATCAAGTAATTCAGAGATGCGTTACAAAGGCAGAAGCAAGCAAAATCCTAGAACATTTCCATTGAGGACCTTCAGGAGGACATTACAGCGAGAGTAAGACAACACACAAAATGCTTGAATCAGGTTTTTATTGGCCAACTCTGTTTAAATACGCCAACAGGTATGTCGCTTCGTGTGATAAATGCCAAAGAACAGGTAATATCTCTAAACGCGATGAAATGCCTCAAACATATATGTTATCATGTGAAATATTCAACGTATGGGGTATTGACTTTATGGGTCCATTTCCTAGTTCATTCGGAAATAAATACATCTTAGTAGCAGTAGATTACATGTCAAAATGGGTGGAAGCCCAAGCTTTACCTACTAATGATGTTAGAGCTGTAGTAAGATTTCTTAAGAAACTCTTCTCTCGTTTTGGAACACCCAGAGCGATTATTAGTGATAGTGGTACTCACTTTTGTAATACTCAATTTGATAAAGTTTTAAAAAAAAATATGGAGTACACCACAGGACAGTTACCCTGTATCACCCTCAAACCAGTGGGCAAGTGGAAGTGGAAAATCGAGAGCTTAAACAAATCTTAGAGAAAACAGTTGAATCAAATAGGAAAGATTGGGCATTAAAAGTAGATGATGCTTTATGGGCCTATAGAACAGCGTTTAAAACTCCCCTAGGAACATCCCCTTACAAGCTTGTCTACGGAAAAAGTTGTCATTTACCTTTCGAGTTAGAACACAAAGCTTTTTGGGCTATAAAATTCTTAAATTACGATATTAAAACTGCAGATGAAAAAAGAATGATGCAGATGAACGAGCTAGATGAATGGCGAGCTAATGCCTATGAAAATTCACGACTATATATGGAGGCAACAAAACAACGACATGATGCTCGTTTAAAACAATCAAATCAATTCGAAGTAGGAAACTTGGTTCTGCTGTATAACTCAAGGCTCAAACTGTTTCCTGGAAAGCTGAAATCAAGGTGGTCAGGCCCATTTGTGATCAAAACTATTTTTCCTTATGGGACAGTCGAGGTAACCCATCCAACTCATGGGACATTCAAGGTAAATGGTCATCGACTGAAACTTTATAATGGTGAAGATTTCAAGGAATTGAGAGAGGAGCTTCAGCTCTGTAAACCTTCATTTAGAAATGAAAACAGGGTGAGTCTAGCTTAAGACTATAAACGAGCACTTCTTGGGAGGCAACCCGAGCACTAACTTCACTAACATTATATTTGTGATTTTTAGCATCTAACTCCAAACTAACCGATTCAGTGAAGTGAAGGTTTCCCTATCACACGGCCTTGCACACGGGCGTGCCCGTGGCCGTGTGGACGCCATGGGACGAAAAATGGGCGTTCCGGTAGTCGTGCGAGATGAAGAAGAAAGATTTTCCCAACACGGGCTGCGACAACAGGACCACGGCCTTGCGATGCAGCCGTGGTCTATCCTGACTAACCAGCACAGGCATGAGCCATGCCCGTGCCTACCAACCGTGTGAGACACTGATTACATGAGCACGGGCGTGGGAGAAGCGAACACAATAGCACACGCCCAAGGAACACGGGCGTGGGCAACATCTCAAACGCGCCCAAATTTAAAAATCGCGAAAAAGACAGGCTAAATAAAAGCAACACGGGCGTGGTACCTGCCCGTGCCCCCTCTACTATTTAAAGAACATCATCCCCGTTTTCCCCAAAACTTTTCCCCCAAACTCTCAACTCTAGCCGTTTCCCTCAAAATCCTCTACCCCACTCCGGCCACCGTCAAAGAAACTCCCACCCTTGACTTCCCCTATCCTTTATCTCCCTCCCTCTTTCAAACACACATCAAAAACAAGTCCACGCCCGTGCCAGCATAGTACATGCCCGATCAAAGGTGTTCCAACGCCGTGTACCCGTGACTATTTGCAGGACATGCCCGTGTCTCACCTCTACACGCCCGTGCTCCGCCAACCACGCCGCAACTCTCCAAAAACACTACTGGTTACCCCTCATTGTTATATTTCCCTCCATTTAACTGTTTTATAATTAGAATTTTATTTAGTTAAAGTTTATTCTTATTATTTAATATTAGTATATTTTTATTAGATTGATTTAGTCATTTAATCTTTGTTTAAATAATAATAATCAGAATCATTCACTCTCAAGTTCTTGCTCATGCTAAATATGGTTGAACTATTTTACTATGAGTTTAGTCTTTGATTTTTTATTTGGATATTGATCAAATCCCTTGATATATTTTGTTAGGAAATATTACTTGAGACATCGATTATCTGATATTTTCAGGACCACAATGTCATCATCCCGAAGTAAGAAAACCGCAGTCCCTAGTTCCAAAAAACGAAAGGGACTCGGTTAAATCTTCACCAACAGCATCCACGAAGTGTGCCACCTATTCTTACGATTTCCTCCAGGAGCCCAGGAGGACCTTTACAAGATACTCGCGCGCGACCCTGCAGATGCATGTGGAGGTGCATTGATTGGGCCGCTTTAGAGCAAGTCCAATTAGCCGACGATATAAGGGCACTCCTGACTACCGATCTGTGGGACCAGTTCTTCCAAATCATCGAGCCCACATATCTAGAGCTCACTTTAGATCTCTATTCAACATTCCACCTTCAGACAGTGATGTCGCAACACAATGACCCCGGTACGATCCAATTTCGTCTCGGAGGGATTGTACGAGAACTAAATGTGTCGCAATTCAGGGCCGCATTGGGACTCTATACAGACAACTTTATGGAAGAACACGATCTCTCAGAACTCCATCGTCATATCCACAACACCCCTACTAGATGTTGGTACAATATAGCACCCAGCTCCCCCACTTATGACCCCAGTCGCTCCAAGGCGACGGCTCTCACCCCATCTCTCAGGTACATACACGCTATTTTAGGTCATACACTGACAGGTCGACGAGAGAGCACCGGCGTCGTCAACACTCACGACGCCTACTTCCTATGGTGCATAGAGAACGGGCACATTTTCGACTTAGCGTATTTCATAGCTCGCGCCATACAACATCAGATGAAGCAGCACAAGAGAGGGGTCATATCTATGGGTCCCTACATCACACGCTTGGCTCGATATTTCGGGCTCCTCAACACCGACGCTCAGATCTCCTCCCTCACACTGATAGGTTAGATGTCCCCACAGGGCATCCAGACGATGCTACACATGAGGATGATTCAACGTCGATGCGGGACCGATCCCCCCCAATATCGGCTAGCACCTACCACTGACGAGGAGGATCTTGAGGACATTACTGAAGATGTTCCTACACCACAGGAAGCACCACAACAGAGCCATCACCGAGTTCATTTGGTTGTTTCACTCTCAGACATTTCTTCACGTCTCACTCAGTTCGAGCATTACTGTACGCAGCAATTCAATAACACAGCTCGAAGATTCGACGGCATTGAGGCGACTCTTCAGCAGATCTGTCATCACCTTAGTATCTCATCGCCACCACCACCTCACGACCCAACTGATGCAGAGGACCTCTGAGTCCTTTTCTTTTGATTTTGATTTTGATTTTTATTTATCTATCTTTATTCCTACTTTTATTTTTATTTTGGTTCTATTTTAGTTTATTGTTTAAAGACTTGAAAGTTTCATTAGTACTATTAATCTCACTTTATCACTGGCTATCTAACCCTAAGTTTCCATAACAACATCCCTTCCCTAAAATTTAATTGATGACTTCGTAGATTAAATAGATTAAATATACTACTCAAGGAACAAACACATCACTTATACCTAGTCATCACATTCGTCATGGAACATCCCACAAGGATTCCATCCGAAATTCAGGAAGTTTCACTTCTCTCCCTATCTTATGATTTTATTATTTTGCTATTATCTATCTTTGTACATTGAGGACAATGTACATCTTAAGTGTGGGGGGTTAGCTATAGTGTTATTTGAAAATTCCTGAATTATATCTTGTTTCTTAAAGTAAGTTTCTCATAATATGATTAGAATGAAATTTCCTATGATTTATGATTTTTATTGATATGTTTTAGATTAAGTCATTGATAATTGTGCATTGATGATTAAAATTTAAGATACTAGGGAATCAAGCATGATAAGTCTATTTTTCAAAAATTAAATTTTTTTTAGGTTGTCTACCTAAATTTGAATATTACTTTGAAGTTTGAAATTTACGAGGTTGACATCAAAAGCCATAATTTTTGTGAGATTTTGAGCCTTTTAGAGCATATATTCTTTTTCTTGCTCACTTTATTGATTATGAGTGTGTCAACATTGATTTGTTATTCTAGAACTTGCATCGTTTATACATGTCGAGACCACACCTTTGATTTGATATATAAAGATGATGAAGGCACCTAGGTTTTAACCCACTCACTCCACTAAAAAGCCTACCTTCACAATTAACCCCTAGTGAACCCCGTTGATCCTAATAACCCTTTTTATTGACTCACCCATTAATATTAACCCAAAACCCTTTATTTTTGTTATCACCATTCCTATTGACTACCCTTATATCGAGATTTGATTTGATCGATTGCCTATTTATTTCGATAGTAAACTCATCATTTATTATGTATTTTTGATTGTTCTTAAAAAAAATCAAAGTATATTCATTATTAGTTCTGTGATTAAGTGAGCTTATACGTTTAAATCCCAATTGTTGAAGAAAAAGCTCGTATTAGAGTATTATTAGTACAAGTTTTCAATTGATGTAATTATTTACTATTAGTTCGTTGTTTCTAGTTAGGTAATTTGTCAATTCAATCTCGATTCTAACCCTCTAATTCAGCCTTTATCCACACCTTTAACCCAAGCCCCGTTACAACCTTGTTAAAGACCTAATGATTTGTGTATCATCTCATATTATAGTGGTGGAGATTTGATTTTCATGCAAGCCTATGGGATTAACTTTTCATGTTTGACTTATGAGTGCTTTTTCTTGAACCTTAAACACTTCGAGTGATTTGAGTGAATCTTTTGCGAGGATGTCAATCCTTGTCGATTTTGAATTAGAGGTAACTATTTAGATAATGGGAAACACCTATGTTTTCATGCTACAAAATGTATGACTTAGATTGTTTGAATCTTTAGGACTCTTTGAGTTGAATTATCCATGTATGAATTATCTTTGAATTATGATGAAACATTATTGATGAATATTATGAATCAAGGAAGTTTGTTTTGATTATGAGTTGAGAATTTTGCTTGAGGACAAGCAAAAGCTTAAGTGTGGGGGTATTTGATAAACCGTAATAGTAACATATTTTAAGCCCACATTTAGTATGCTTTTGGATGATTTAAGCCTTGAATTATGTAATTTGGTTCTCTTAATCCTTTGTTTTCATGTTTTATACTCAGGAGAGCATAGGACGATGAAAAGAACGAAAAACGGCTTAAAACAGACCAAATGGGCCAAATCACGAAATCGACATGGCCTGGGCCCAAGAGCACACGGCTGTGCCTCATTAATGGACTTGAACACTGCCTGGCCACGACTTACACGGGCGTGTGCCACGGGCGTGTCCTTGTCGTGGCAAAGAGAAATTCTATTTGGATTCGGGTACTTAGAGGCAAAGAAAGCCATTCCAAAAGCCTATATAAACACCCTAGAGGCCAACCTTCAAGGGGCGTCTAGCTAGGCCAAAGAGCTGAGCCAAAGAGGGCAGAGTTGTGGGAATTTACTCGAAAAAAGCCAGTTGATTCATCTCAAGAAGCCGGAGTCATACTCAAGACGGAGGATCTCTCTTCAATTCCTTCAGGGAGTTTTAGGGTTTTTCTTAGGTTTTGTTTTATCTTTTCTTCTGAGATGTTTTCTTTTATCATTATAAACTAAACTCCTCAGATACCTGAGGGGGATGAAACCTAAGATGAATCTTGTTATTGTTTTCTGAACTATATGATAAATACTTGATTTGTTCTTAATTGTGTGTCCTTAATTCTTGTTTTGATATTTCTAGGATATTGATTCAAGTTTGATGTGCTTAGCTGGAGGAGCAAAAGTCCCTGCCTAAGAGTAGATCTAGCATAATTAAGCGGAGTTGATCGGACGCCTAGACATAGGGTGACGAGATTTTGCCGTATTAGGGTGAAACCTAATATGGGAGTCCATAGATCGAGTTAATGCAATTCTAGGGGTTTTAATTAGAAAGAGATTTTAATTAATCAAACTAGGGTTAGACGTTAGTAGCCTCGACAGAGGTATTAATATAACTTAGGGAATCCTACGGATCAAGTCAAGTGAATAAATCGTCGAGTTCAGTGTTAGATAACAAGTGAAGTCTAGGTGGATTCTTCCTCGGGTATTGTCTTAATCAATTGGTTTTTCCCACAAGTATTTCCCCAAATTCATTCTTCTTTGTCTTAGAGTCTTTAGCTTAGTAGTTAGTTAATTTAGATTAAATGATAATTCCCTTTAATTTAGGCTAGATAATAATAAAAAAGTTAGTATTAGTACTTTTAGTTCCTTTGGGTTCGACAATCCGGTCTTGCCTTAACTATACTACTATTCGATAGGTGCGCTTGCCTCAAATCGTTGTCATAGTTAGTTTCCAGGTTCGATCATTCTCTTTATAAATTTTAAAACTTTGAAAAATCACAGCGATCAATAAGTTTTACGTACATACCTGTACCAATTAGCAACATACCATGGTCTTTCGCAACGTTAACATTTCCATTACGTTTCCTGTTGAACCGCTTGGAATACTAAAGGATACTCGGGAAATCTCACACATAGTACCATACCAATGCCATATCCCAGATATGGTCTTATATGGGATCTCATATCGATTCCAATATCCCAGCTATGGTCTTACACGAAATCTCACATCGATGCCATATCCCAGATATGGTCTTACATATAGTCTTAAATAACCCTAATGTCATGACATTTGTATCCTACCTATTCTTAAGGTTCAACCGAGATTTCTCGTTTGACGAACTTTGTCAATTTCATTCAAGAGTAAATCACAATTCATATAATAATAAAGTAATTAAAGCATTAATAACAATACATTATTTATATACGAACTTACCTCGGTACAAAAATAGCGGAAATGGACCTAATCGTCAATAACCTTATTTTTCCCCCGATCAAGGTCTGAACCCCGTCTTTCTTGATCTATAGTAGCAAATTTAACTTGTTTAATTATCACATTGCTCAATTCGGTTCGAAAATCACACTATGGCAAAATTACCGTTTTTGCCCCTAAACTTTAACATATTTGCATTTTTGCCCCTAGGCTCGAAAAATGAAATCTATTCAAATTCTCTGATTCCCAAGCCTAGACAATCCTCTTTTATACTTATAGCAGTCAACATTTTTCATTTAATCACACTTTTACACACATTTTATAATCTTTTTACAAATAGGTCCTTTTATGCATTTCCATAAAAAATCACTCAGTAAAAGTTGTTCATTACACATCAAACTTTCAATTTCTACCATAAAGCATCAAAACACATGCATGTAATACATGGGTAAAATTTTAAACATGAACCCTACTTCATAACAATGGTAGAAATAGAAAGATCGGGTGAATACGACTTCAAAAACATAAAGAGCATTAAAAACGGGACTAGGATGTACTTACAATCAAGCTTGAAGGATGAAAAAACCCTAGCTATGGTGTTCTCCCAAGTTTTGGCCAAGGTTGAAGAAAGATGAGCAAATTTTGGCTTTATTTTCTGATTTTATTCTTTTATTTACCAAATGAACAAAACACCCTTCACTTAAAACTTTAAAATTTTATCTCACCATGTCCATTTTTGTCAACTAACTTAACAAATGGTCTAATTACCATCTAAGGACCTTCAATTTAAAATTTCATAGAAATTAGACACCTCTAGCATATAGAACTCAACTTTTGCACTTTTTATAATTTAGTCCTTTTTACTAAATTGAGTGCCCAAACGTCAAAATTTTTAAACAAAATTTTCGCGAAATCATTTTGTAAAACTGTAGACCATAGAAATATAATAAAAATGAATTTTACTGCGTCGAATTTGTGGTCCCGAAACCACTATTCTGACTAGGTCTAAGATCGGGCTGTTACAAAAGACCAAATTTCATTGCAAAGAACAATCGAATATTCAAATCCTTTCCTGAATAAATGTTTTGCCTTGAAGCTCGAGGAAATACTTTTCAATATTTTGGTTTCTAAATTTTAATGGATTCAAAACTGTCGGTGGTTCTTACACACTAGTTTTTCTACTCTTCCTAGAAGGCATATTCAATTTCAAAACTTAGAAAAACTAATATATTCAAACAATATATTTCAAAAGCAATAGAACAATATAATTTGAGAGTTGGAACTCTTAACTTTTTCCTTCAAATCTTGTTTCCTACAAAGTAGTTCTTGTGATCTCTTGTATGAATGTTTGATGTGTAGCATGCACCAATGAAGGTGAAAAAAAGAGGTTTGTAACAAAATAATAAGGAATGATAGAACAGGGGTTTAGGGTTTAAGAGATTTGAGAGAATTTAGAAGTTAAAAAGGGTTTGGTTTTAAGTTAAAAGAGTTTTTAAGTTTTAATATGTGTGTTTTGAGTTTAAAAATCGGTTAAAATTAAGTTAAAAGTTGAAGGTTGCGCGCTTGGGTTAGGTCGACCCTGCACAAAATTGCAGCGATGTCACGACACAGGGGTTTTGTGTCATGACGCCCCTAACAAGATGTCGATGTCGCGACACCGGGGTTTGGTGTCGTGACACAGGGTGAAATTTTTAAAACTTGGGTAAAATGCTCTCTGTGTCACGACACAAGAGTGCTGTGTTGCGACATCAAGATAATTTTCTCGATTCTTTCGATTCTAGTTAATGTGTCACGACATAGGGGTGTTGTGTTGCAACACCAACTCTATTTTCGCCCAAACTTCCTATTTTCAGAGCGTCTCAGTTTCTGTGAAACAAAATTTTAATAAAAATTAAATTCTAAACTATTGGTTAGTTAAAGATACAATAATATACCTAAAATTAAAGTTTAAATAAGAATGTCAAGTTTTGCTACCGGATTCATCCGTAAGCTCAATCAGCGTGCCCATGGTTGCTCCTCCTATTTCGTTTCTAACTGTGTTTATCCAGTATCCATCATGCGATTCAACCTTCCTCCGCTTGTCCTATTCTTTGAACTTTCTTTTTCTACCTATACTGATTACAGAAAATACCTTCCTCGACTCAAGGTAATTAGGGATTTTTATTCAAGACATTGCTTCCGTAACTTTCCCTTATTTATCTCATTCTATTGGTGACCACCTTCAAAAATTCCTATCTCACCATTGATCCTCATGGTATTCATTATTTTCCAAATCAATGGTGGACATGGACATTGCTAAAAATGATCTACCTAACAGAATCGATATCTTAGGGTCTTTTTCAAAATCTAGGATAATAAAATCAGCTGGGATGATGAACCTCTTCACTTTGACCAACACATCTTCAAGAACTCCTTTTGGTTTTACTAAAAACCTATCAGCTAACTATAGTGTGATCTGATTATTTTTAAGCTCCTCTAACCTAAGTTTTTCATATCTATATAAAGACATTAAATTAATACTGGCTGTTAAATCGCATAGAGCCTTGCTAAAATGTATATCCCCTATCTCTATATGATTGTAAAACTTCATGGGTCTTTTAGTTTTGAGGGAATCTGTTTGGATATAAATGCACTACATGAGGCGCTTACGTTAACTTGCTATCTTGTTTTTATTGTTCATCACCTAGACATAATTTCTTTCAAATATTTAGCGTATTTGGGAACTTTTTCAATTAAATCAAATATAGGCAAGTTAACATTCAGGGATTTAAATAAGTTTAGAAAACTTACAAATTCTGCCTAATCCATTTTTTGTTTCTCTTTTAACTATGAATGGAATGGTACCCTTGTCAATGTAGGTTCCTTGATTGGCTCATTCTTTGGTTTAGCTACCGACTCAACTTCCTCCTCTGGTTCAGGTTCAGTTTCAGTTTCTTGGGGATTCCCTTGAAGATCTTTCCCATCCTCTTTGCTCTCTTTGTGAACTGGTTTTTTGAGATACTTAGTACCTTTCCTTAATGGAGTGTGATTACTTTCACTTTCTCCTTCCCTTCTCTCGGAGGATTATTCTCTGTGTTGCTCGGGATTCCTCAGCCAAATTGTCTTTTGATATCTCCCATCATACTCATCAATTGGCTCATCTGATCTTCCAACTTAGTGAATTTTTTCATAGTGTTAATGCACTTAGGCTGCACCTGTTTTACTTTAGTTCTCATTGACTACATTTCCCCCTCGATCTGATTCAAGCATTGACCACATATAGTATGGTCATTCAGGTTGACCCTTTATTGAGACTTCTGCAAATAAGAAAGTTGATAATTAGTATTTTTAATTGGTTGTGCATTGTTACCTCTTCCTTGATTTCCTCCCCATCTCAGGTTCGGGTGATCTCTCCAACTAGGATTATAAGGGTTTTCACCCCTATTTTTGACGTAATTGACATCCTCAGTTAGATTGTTAATATAATGAAAGAGTGGTTTGTCTCCTCCGTATAAAGATACTGTACTAGATGAGGACTCTTTGCGATTGAGTTTGTCCACAATTTTTTGGTATCTATCATCCTCCTTGATAGCTTTTACCGTAGATGGTTTCTAGTCATATGTATAGAGTTCAGTTGGCCATTGGCAAGAATTCATTGCCATGTTTTCTATTAACTCATACGCACCTTTGTAGGTTCTATTCATTAAAGCTCATTCTACGGCTCCATCTAGTCCAAAATGTACGTGCACATCCAACCCATTGTAGAACATTTGTAGCCTCATCCACTCAGGTAATCCATGATTTGAGCATATTTGTATTAGTTTTTTAAAACACTCGCAAGCTTTGTGAAACCTCTCTCCTTCTAATTGTTTGAATGTTGCGATTTCCCTCTTCAGTTGAACCGTCTTGCTAATAGGGAAAAACTTTTGTAGAAATTTGCCTGCAAGTTCATCCCATGTCGTGATGGATATCAGTGCCTATGAATCTAACCAAGAAAAGACGTTATCGATTAAGGAGAAAGGGAACAGTCGAAGACAAATAGTTTCATCGGTGACCCCATTATATTTAAATGTATCACAAAGCTTAAGGAACCATTCTAAATGTTGATTTGGATCCTCCATCATTTTGACTCTAAATAGCAAATTGTTCTGGATCATCTAGATCATAGCCGATTTTATTTCAAAAAATTTAGCCGTGATGGCTGGCCTTGTGATGCTTCCTTGAATCATCTTTAGATTTGGCAATGCGTAGTCCCTTAGGGTTCTTTCGTTGCGTGCCATAGGTACGTTTGCAGGTAGCTGTGGTGGTGGTGGTAAGTCTTCTGGGATATTATTGTTAACCTCGTCAAATAGTGGGTTCTCGTGTAGTGGATTGCCTATTGCAGGTTGCTGATTTTGCATCTATTATTACTGTCAACTATTCCTACGTATTAGTATTTTCGGATCAATGGCTGGGTCTATAGGTGTTTCCCTACTTCGAGTCATAAACTGAAACCATAGAGAAAAATAAAACATTAGTAAAAATAAAATAAAACTTGTAACTATAATTTATTAATTTTCTAATTATTCTATTAAACGTAAAAATTAAAATTAATCTAGTAGCGTTACCTCCTCGGCAACAGCGCCAACAACTTAACCACCTCCAGACGTACCAACGTCCAGAGTATCAATACTGCAACTAAAATATATGGAATTAAGGCGGTGTCCGCAATTATACTATTCATGTTGTAATATAGTTACAAAAAAGTAGGTAAGTACTCCGATGATCGTACCCAAGGGAGGCGAGTACAAAATTAATGCCAATCTAAACGCATATAAAAGTAATTAGTCGTTTAAATAAATTATAGTACGATAAAACATAAAACGAAATATTTTGGGGTTTTTATAACTAATAAAAAAACAAAAATAAAAGGAATTTTAGAAAACTTATTTTTATTTGTACTGATCAATAGTTTGATCATAGTTACAACTTACATTCTCTAACAAACACAAAATAGAAAAGAACTGAAATAAACCTAAAACCTGAAAGAAAGGAAAAAATAAAGACTAAATTTACAAATAAAAAATTAGAATGTAACAGTTGTCCTCAAGCAAGTTTTTTACGAGCCTATTTATAGAGTTATGGTTGTCGTCGTCCTTAACCCTAGGTCAGCTGACATTCTCATGTTTTAATTTCCATTGTGCGGACCAAAATGCCCTTGGCTCGTAACTATTTCCCATACAGGATTGATGTTGCAACACATTAGTCCCTGTGTCACAACATTAAAGGTAGTATGCATGGTTCAAGGCTAGCTTCAAGGGTGTGCCGCGACATCCCTTGGCTATGTCATGACACCAAAGGTAGTATAGTAGTCCTAGCATTCTACTCCATGTGTTGAGACATTGAACTCCCCGTGTTGCAACATAGCTACCAACTTTGAGTTCCTATGCCTTTGAATGGTCTCCTGTACACTCACTAAGTACGTTGGCTTGCCTTTAGGCCTCATTTGCCCCCTAAGGTAAATAAAAGACTCAAAATGCACTTTTCATTCAATTTGAACTAAGCTAAGAAAACATAAATAAAACATACTAAAATTTCTCATATTCAAGCTCCTCAAGTACGAAAACTAGTTTAATCTGCTACACCGAATTACGATAGATTAGCTGCCACACCACTCCATCCAGATTCTTGAGAAGGAATAAATCGAGACATAGTGACTTGAGATTTCAAACTACTCCAGCAGATAGTGTTGGTAGTGTTCACAACGTTGTTATATGCCCGTGTGGCTAGGTCGTGTGCCTCACACGACCATGCCTTACAACATGTCTTATCCTGTGTGCAACACTGACTTGGGTCACACGGCTTGTCACACGTCCATGTGTCTGGCTCATGTGCAACACTGACTTGAATCACACGGCCTGTCACACGCCTGTGTGTCTGGCCTGTGTGCAAGTTTGACTAGCTTTGAATTGGGTCATTGAAGGACACGATCGAGACACACGCCCGTGTGCTCACCCGTGTGGGCAATTATAGGCCATTTACAAGGCCAATTTGCCACCCAATCTTGGGTCATACCTACATGTTCAATTCCAACATCAAATAACATACAAATCATTCACCATCTCAAATACCAAATCAAGCATGAAACATACCGTTTCTATTTCACCAAAGCATACCATAATGGCCATTCACACAAGACCATATATACACCTCACATACACCATTTTCACATAGCAAAACATATACCAAAATCAATTCAAAGTCTCATCCACTATCAAGCCAAATCACATGGCAAGATTTATACATCTCAAAACATCCTACATCTTCACTAGCCTATACATGCCATATACCATATATATATATACAACTTTCAAAAGGTACCAAAAATAGATGTCCGATAGTGTGATTAAGTCACTGACGATCCCCGGATCCGAGTTAGCTTTAAATACCACTATAAAACAAAAAAAAATACTTCACATAGTAAGCTTTAAAGCTTAGTAAGTTCGTAATATAACACAATTAACTCAACAATTAAAATTCAATATGCAAAATTAACTAACACTTAGTTCAATTCGCATCACTATATAATCTCATCCATGGCTTTTACTCATTTTCATACCATATCTATAGGTTCATATACAAGCATTTATAATGCTACTCAATCTAACTTTTCTCATTATTCATTCACATAATCTTCCATCTATCTTATACACAATATCATCAACCACTTAGGTTCTGTACATACCTGTACCAGCATGTATTTATCTATCACATTTACCACATCAATGCTCGATGCCATAATTCATTCAGTTCTCTTTAATCTTTCGATGAACTTGCACACTTAGTGCTAATTAATTAGCCGAAGCTATAATAATATCACACACTTAGTGCCATCACATATAATTGAATTTGTCTTAGTATCGCACACTCAGTGCCCATTATTCAGCCAACGCTATTTCGATCTTACACACTTAGTGCCATTTTTGTAGCCGTAGCTATCTCATTTTTCGCACACTTAATGCCTCATATCCTCGAATCCACATTTCATACAATCAAACTTAACAATCACATTTCCATCCATTTCATTACATATAAACAATTTTTTAAACAATATGTATTATACACGAACTTACCTCGGACGTAGAAACAACGATACTAGTCGATCAATTGAGCACTTTGTTCTTGCCTCGATCTAGGCCCAAATTTCTCTTTTCTTGATCTATATAATATAAAATTCAACTCATTCAATCTCATCTTCATCCAAAACAATCCACAAACACATAGTTAGGGTATTTTACATTTTAGCCCTCATAATTTCACATTTTTACAATTTAATCCCTATTTCACAATTACACAAAATACACAAAATTTACTCACACCCAAGCTTAGCCGAATTTCATCCTAGTCCCTAGCAGCCCATATTTCACATTTTAACCCTTCAAAGTTTCATTTTCACAAATTAGCCCACAATAATCTATTTCATCAAAAATCCCAATACAAAACATATTTATCATTCATCAAGCTTTCATATTTCACCAACTATCAACACAAATTTCACATATTCATCAATGGCACATCTCAAAATTATTATCAAATTTAGAAATTTAGGCATGGGCTTGCTAGAATGCTAAGCAACAATCACAAAAACATAAAAATCACTAAAAACCGAGCTCAAAACATACCTTAATTAAGCAAAATGAGTGTCGAACCCTAACTAGATAAATTTCTTTCTTTTTCCTTCAATTTTTGGTGCCAATAAGATGATAATGGCCATCAAAATGTTTTTGTTTCATTAATATTAACTTTAATTATCAAATACCATATTTAACCTTAATGATTTCATTTAATAATCCACTAACTAATGTCCAACCATGTCATTTCATGAATTCAATGGCCCATTTACAACATAAGGACCTCACATTTAAAGAGATACATCAAATAAGCACTTTTAACTACTAGCACATAGCGTTTGCATTTTACGCGATTAAGTCTATTTTCACAAATTGGTACACAAACGATAAAATTTTCACACAAAACTTTCACACATACTTTTTCACATACCATAAACATAAAAATAATATTAAATTTTTTCTCTGACCTCAGATTTGTGGTCCCAAAACCACTATTCTGACTAGGGTCTAAACCGGTCTGTTACAGATCTCCACTCAAAAATTGGTCAGAAAGGGTTGTCTAGCATTTTTGGCTTGCATTCTTGATACTCGAGTGTCGAGATTAAAAATTGATTAGGTACCGACTATTAAGGAGTTTATAGAAGTGTTTCTAAAAGATTTACTTGGATCAGTGCTAGATAGAGAGGTGGAATTTGGGATTTATTTGATACCAGGGACTATCTGTGTAACAGCCCTAACCCGTATCCGTCGCCGGACTAGGGTTAAAGGCGTTACCAGACAGATCGAAAACTTTTACAGACATTTCATAATAGAATTCAACCAATCAGATCAAAGTGTCCCTTAAATAGGTCATCGAGACCTTAAACATGCTTTAAAATAGGGTCGAGACTAAACCGGACACATACAGAAATTCTCATAAATTTGAACATTTTTCAAATCTGCAGAGGTCACACGCCCGTACAGTCATGCCGTGTGCCTCACACAGCAACCAGACACACCCATGGGTCCAGGCCGTGCAAAAACAGAGCATACATACTGACTTGTCCACACGGCCACTAGACACGCCCGTGTGCCATGGCCGTTTGAAATTAGGCTAGCTACTGACTTGTTCACACGGCCACCAAGCATGCCCGTGTGCCACAGCCATGTATGCAAAATAGGCCATTTGCAAGGCCAAAATGCCACCCACACTTTGGGTCTACCCTACAAGCAATATACCAATTCATTTCATGTACAATTGACAACCAAAACATGTCAAATAATCAACAAATCTCCACATTCAATCTCATTTCCAATCATGCCAATTTGCAAAACTAAAACATATATATATTCAAGCATGATTTATCCACATTTCCCTTTCATATAAGCATTTCTTTGATCAAACACACATACTCAAATTTCATCCAGATGCTTACCATTTCATAGTCATGGGATCATACCCAAAACCAATATCACATACCATACTCACAAATGTATAATACCATCATATAACTAGCCACATCACATAGCTATTTATACACATTTCAAACATAATCCAAAGTGACTAGTTTATACATGCCATATTTAGCTATATACACATTTTCAAAGTACCAAAACAAGGTTTTGTAGTGTGATGATGATCCTCGACGGTTCCCAAGCATTCAGTAGCTTTGACGATCTATAAAACAGAGCAAACACACACAAAGTAAGCTTTCAAAAGCTTAGTAAGCCATATACAAATAAATTTAGCATAAAATGCACATAACCATATTGATACAAAGAGATTAATGTTTCTTATTGCAAATTCATCACATATTATTTGGCTCATTTGCTTAGCCATAACTTGCCACATTTTTCAACTCAAATATCACATATACACATAGCTCATTCAGGCATATATTCACATATTACCTCATCATTTCAATGCACCTATTCACCTTAGTAAGTTCATATAGACACTTACCTTTCATACACACATAGCGTACTTTTCAAATGTACCTGAAATGGATATACAACTCACATAGTTGTTCATTTCTTGGACTGGCCCGTTGAACTGTTCGGAATCTAATAGGATACTCAGAATGATCAGAATAATCGTACAATGCCAACGTCCCAGACGAGGTCTTACATGTACTCAGATATCGGTGCCACTATCCCAGACAGGGTCTTACACGAATCAAATACGATGCCAATGTCCCAGACATGGTCTTACACGTAAATCTCAAATTGATGCCAACGTCCCAGACGTGGTCTTACACAAAATCTCGAATCAATGCCAATGTCCCAGACGTGGTCTTACATGATATCACCTATCGGACACCTATGTCATGACATATGCTATCCTATCTATTCCTAGGTTCATACGGGACTTCTCAGACTTTAACAACTTGTCGACTTATTTACAAACTCGGATTTCACATATATTCCATCTCAATGGATATTCATAGTAATTCAAATTTCATATATACACAAATAGTTCAATTCAAATACATTTATTTGTATATCGACTTACCTCGAATTCGGATATTCGATCAGATTCAATTATTCGACAATTTTTACCTTTCCACGATTTAAGTCTGTTTTCTTCGGTTCTTGATCTATATATATTCAAATTTAATCCATTTATTCAACAAATCATTCAATTCAATCCAAAAACACACATTTAGGGCAATTTACAAATTGGCCCTCACATTTTCACATTTGGACATTTTAGTCCATATTTCACAAAATCACAAAATATACCAAATTTCATGTTACCCATGTCTATCTGAATTTTACTCATGCTCATATGAGTCCATACAATTTATTTATTTTACAATTTAGTCCCTCAAATAATCATTTTCTCAATTACAACCAAAATTACTCAAAATCATTAAAAATTCAAAGACAAAATATGTTCATCCTTTACATAACTTTCATATTTCATCATCAAACATCCAAAAACTCATGTGGTCATCAAAGGCTCATTTCAAAAACATAATCAATTCTCAAAATTAAGACATGGGTTTCAAAGTTTACGAAGCAACGATTGCAAAAACGTAGAAATTATCAAAAACCGAGCAAAACTCATACCTCAATCAAGGAAGACAAGGGCTGAAACCTAGCTTTGCTTTCTCTTTTCTTCTTCTTTTATATTTTCGGTGATAGATGGATGAATAAAACCCACTATCATGCTTATTTTGTTTTATTATACAAGCATTAATAAAATTATTAAGCAATTATAATTTTAACCTTTTAATAACCATCAAAAATCCCACTATCAATTGTCCATTACCGTCCATACCTAATCCAAATGGTAAAATTGCAACATAAATCCTCATATAAAAGAAGACACATCAATTTGGCCACTCAATTACCTTTCATGCGATTTAGTCCTTTTGTCAAATTAAACACACAGACAGTCAAATTAACTTACGAAAATTTAACACATGCTTAATAACATATCAAAGGTACAGAAAATAATATTAAAATATTTTACTGACTCAGATTTGTGGTCCCGAAACCACTATTTCGACTAGGGTATAAACTAGACTGTTACAATCTGGATATCTACTGTACCATATAGAATGGCAGCAATTGAATTAAAAGAGTTAAAAGCTCAGTTCCAAGGATTGATTGATAGAGATTTCATCCGATCGAGTGTATCCCTATTAGGCGAATCAATTTTATTCATGAAAAAGAAAGACGAGACCCTAGGGCTGTGCATTCATTATCGACAGTTTAATAAAGTGACTATCAAGAATAAATACCCGTTGCTATGAATAGACGACATGTTCGGCCAGTTGGACGGAGCTATAGTATTTTTGAAGATTGATCTCCGATATGGTTACTATCAGTTGAGAGTTAAAGAGTTTGATGTACCAAAAATTGCATTTAGAACTTATTATGATCACTATGATTTTCTTGAATGTCGTTTGGTTTGACTAACGCCCCTGTAGCATTTATGGATTTGATGAACAAATTTTTCAGCCACATTTAGAGAGATTTGTTGTTGTATTTATTAATGATACACTAATCTATTCAAAGAACGAGTCCGAGCATGACCAACATCTATGAATTATGTTACAAACTCTGTGGGAAAAACATTTATTTGTGAAGTTTAGAAAATGTGAGTTTTGGCTCAAATAAGTTGGATTTCTTTTTCATGTTATTTCAGTGGAAGGAATTCGAGTAGATTCGAGCAAGATATCTGAAATTTTGAATTGGAACCCTCCAAAAAATATTTTTGAGGTATGTAGTTTTCTAAGTTTGGTAGGATATTACAGACGATTCGTGAAAGGTTTTTTTGATGATTGTCTTACCTTTAATAAAGCTACTACAGAAAGGCGATAGATTTATGTGGTCAAAAAAGTGCCAGCAAAGTTTTCATCAATTGAAAGCTATGTTGACTAAAGATCCAATTTCGACTCAGTCAAAATGTGGAAAGGAATTCAGTGTGTGCAATGATGCATTTCTCAGCACTTTAGGTTGCGTTATGATGTAATAACGCAAAGTGATTGCTTATACTTCTCGACAATTGAAATCGCATGAGAAAAACTATCCAAAACACGATCTATAGTTGGCAGTGATTGTTTTTGCTATGAAGATTTGGTGACATTACTTGTATGGAGAGAAATGTCACGTGTATACCTATCATAAAAGTTTGAAATACCTAATGTCATAGAAAGAATTAAATCTAAGGCAGCGAAGATGGCTTGAACTGTTAAAGGATTATGATTTTGTGATTGACTACAATCCGGCTAAAGCTAATATTAGAATTGATGCCTTGAGTCAGAAATCTTTGTTTGCGTTGAGGGCGATAAATGCAAAGTTGTGTAACACCCCAAACCCGGCCTAGAAGTTAGGCCCGAATCTAGTGTGTCACATGGAATAAAAAAAACCATCTTTGCGATTATTAAAAACTTGCTTGAGAAATACAGCCTCTTTGTTAAAACCAAAAACACTTAAGCAATTGTTAACTACTTGAAAACGTAATTATCTTTAAAAACCTTTTTGGTGGCGAAAGCATATTTGAAATAAACAATTTACAAAAATGTGATGTTTAGAAATAGAGCTGCAGAAGTATTTTGAAATCATTGCGGAAACGTAGATAAAATACAAGTATTTTTGAGAGATCGTTTGATGAGTCGAAAATTGAGGTAGTGAGCTTTAAAATCCTGGCTTTTGAAAATATTGTTGATAATTCGAGAGAAAATTTCTGATTTAAAATATTTGTAAAAGTTTGTTATAAAATCCATTTATTAATCAATTTTGGAAAACCATTATTTATGATTTTAGAAATCCCCGTTAAAACAATTCAAGCAATATTATAAGTACGACTAAACATAAAGCAATTTAAATCATATCCCAAAGGCCTTATTACAACTTAAACCAAAATAGCAAAATAATAAAATAAACCGAAATAGAAATTTAAAGTTCAATAACACCATTTCTAAAGTATGGCCTCCACCAAGTCATCCATGGGCCCAAGTCCTCATTACGGAGCATTACCTACAAGGGCTAAGAAAAAAGGGGGGTGAGTTACAAGAACTCAGTGTGAAATCCCTTACCGTCATCCACTGGGCTTGAACCGATATAGCAACATCTTGGGCCGGAGCCCATTATCATAACAGAACATATATATATATATATATATATATATATATGAAGCAAATGTATGCAACCCAACCCATCCAACCAGTCTCTGCCCCGTACCAACCAGTCTCTCCTGTGGGGATCAAGTCAACCCACCCCGCCAGTCTCTCCAGTTTGCAGACAAGCTGTCATTTATAATAATTTTGTGGCTTAGCCACCAGAGTATCATATACGGTAATATAATCGGCACACAGCCTTAATCACGATGGCACAAAGCCATATTTAAATTGGCACATAGCCCATATCAGAATTTGTGGCAATGCCACCGGTCTATACTTCTCTTCATTCAAGTTTCCCATCCCATGCAATATGTGATGATGCAATACACATAACAACATAAAATATCCACATGTATAACAACCATTAGTCTAGTAATTTAATATGATGAATCGACCCATTATTGAGCTTTGTAATTCAGCCCACTAAGGCATTCTATCAATTCGGCCCATAGGGGCATTTCGGTAAATCGGTCCATAAGGACATTTTCGTAATTCGGTAATCTTACCCACTAAGAGTAATTTGTTAATCTCGCAATCCAGGGGTATTTCGGTAATTTACGCTCTAAGGGTATTATGGTAATTTCGCAACCCAGACTTAACTACTAATTTGGGGCATAAAAAATTGAAACTGTCCATCTGCGTCATACTGACTAAATTGACTATAACTCGGGTTAGGAAACTCAAAATCTAATTCTGTAAATTTTCCATGAAACTAGACTCATATATATTCTTACTACTATATTTCCAAAATTTTTGGCTTAACCATTTAGTACAGTTTATTCCTTAAAGTTTCCCTTGTTTCACTGTCCAACGATTCTGACCTCTCTTAACTTAATTTCAAATATCTCACTGTACAGTTTCATATGTTGCTCCTACTAGTTTCTATTGAAAATAGGATCACTAAGGAATCTATACATATAAATTATAACTCATAATTCCCTTTGTAAAATTTTAAACAATTTTTCCAAGACAGAATAGAGAACCTGGAAGTCGATCAGAACCAGTCTCACTAAAATTAAGACATCATAGAATATACAATTCCTCTTCCTCGTCTGTTTCTTTTATATAAAAAATAGACACAGAAAGCTTTATTTCGATATCTTATTCGCTTTCTAATTCCCTTTCTCCTATTTTTCGTGATTTTTAAAAATCACATCATTGCTGCTGACCAAACTGTTTCATTGCAAAAATATGGTTACTACTACGAACATACGCACTCCCGAGTGGTCACGGATGTCAGTTTCCGGTTTTCTTCGGTATTTCAACCGAATCATAGAACATATCATACAAAAATTCAGAGAGGTATGAGATTACACACCATTTCAATCATGTATTCAGAAGGGTACGAGATTACACACCTTATAAAGATTCCCTAAAGAACCACTCTTCGTTGCCCCCTAAAAATAAAATCGATCAAAAATTAGCCTCGATTTCTTAAAAGTTCCAAAAGTCCAAAAGTACTCACTCACAAGAGTCACTTACCACAATCGCGATCCTTCCCTACTAGATTCTAAAATTCGGTCTTGCACCTTGGCTATTGCAACGAGTCCCAATCAACTTTCGAAACCAAGGCTAAGAGAAAGATAAGTAGCAGCAAGGATGGCTTGATTCGTCCTTCATCAAAAGAGAATAAGAGGAGTTTAAAATAACAACAACAGGCTAGATTCAGCTTAGTCAAGGGATGAGAGTTTCGGCTTAGCCAAGTCAAGAGAAGAAAGAACAAACAACATGAATAAGAAGAAAGAACCTTTACCTTAATAATAGGGATGAACCGAAATGAAGAACACGGTTTGGCACTAGTAGCAAGACAACAAAGAAGGATCGGTAGTTTCAATTTTCAAGAGAATATGAGTGAAAATAATTGGTCACAAAGGCTACGTGTTTTCGGCAAGACAATAAAGAAAAGAGAAAATGCCCACTATTGTCTTGAAGTTGCGGCAATGAGAGGAGAAGTTGAAAGAATGAACACAAGGGATGCTAAAAGGAATTAGGCCTAACCAACACCAAAACTATCAAAATGCTCCCATCAAAAATTTGGCTACCCTCTCCCTTTCCCAAACCATTATCATCTTTACCAAAAGATGAACATAGACCAAATAAAACCTTTCCAAAACATCCCCTACGAAAAATGCCAACATGTTCCCTATTCCTTCCCTTTTCTTTTACTCCTTTCCATCCACTCTTCCTTACCATATTTCCTTAGCCACCTTGCCAAAATTAAAAAGTCCAACTTGCCTTATTTACAAGCTTGGCCGACACTTAGGGATAGAGTACAAAAAAATAGTCAAAATTTCGCACTTGATGGGATTTGAATCTCCTCCCTCAAAGTCCTTCATGTGGCGCCATAACCTCTTTACCAAATGCTCAATTATGCAAGCAAATTGCTCTCTTATTTCCATAAGCCTTGATGCCACTTACTATCTCTCCTTAAAGTGCTAAAACACAAAATTTTACTAAAGCCCAACTTGAACCCGAAACTTCATAGAACCCCGTAACTTTCTAAAATCACCTTCCTAATAAGTCCAACTTGAAATAATGCCGTTCTCTTATTCTCTAAAATTTTTAAAACGCTTCTACGCCCAAGGCCCAATGGGTCCAATCCTACTAGGCCCAATTTCGGGTCGTTACAATTCTACTCTCCTTAAAGAAATTTCGTCCTCGAAATTTCCAACCAACTACTAACACACTGCTCAAATCACACCACTATGCATTCGCTGTGCACTCTGATCTTAATAACACTAATGTACCTTTTAACTTACTCTTGAATCCTCTTTCACACAAATCCAAACACCTAACCACCTAAGTAAGCCGTTATCTACCACTTATACCTAAAATTTTCTACATTCAATCCTCACATCCAACCATAACATACCTGACTTGATGGTGATTAAATAATCCCGAGCCTTATGCTCCTTAGACCCACATCTCAAGCATGCTCCTGACCTCCTCCAGTATTCTCCCGGATGACGCCTTCTGTAATAATCGCAAGCCGAAAAGTTTGTACGTGCCTTAACACGCTTTACGAAACGAGACTGCGACCCAAAAGAATCGCGATCTCTTTTCTTCTTACAGTCTACACACTCAACTCGAAGTGCTCCACTGATTCCTTTAACCTCCTCCAGTACTTCTTTAACTATCTGAGTTAGCTCATCAACCCCAGCTCGATCATGAGATCCCGTCTCAGCCACTGGCGATACCGACACCTTCTTTTCGGAAACATGCCCCGATGCTGAAGATCTAGCCTTAGCACCTCGGCCTCTACCACGTCCACATCTACTGCGTCCACGTCTTCTTGCGTTCATGTTCTCTAATGTTGACTTAATCTTATTACGAGTCTTATGAATCAGTATAATTATTCAATGTTTATTAAACAATGTTTTATGGAGTATAGGAAGTAAAGTTATTTTCGTAGTACGTATCTTAAAGTCTCAATCTCTATAGTTTCAGCTCCTAAAACTAAAAGTTCTAGAGTATTCTATTTTGTGGAATTTTCTTACAACAGTACTAACACAATAATCGTAAAATAAAAACACATACTTACTTGACTTGGTGCCGGATACCCGTGGTGCCATACTTCCTTTAGAACATACATGTGTACTTTAAAATTTTAAACAGCTTTGAAAACGTGTTTAAACCCAAACCATAGTCGAGTTTTTCAACCGGGCTCTGATACCATAAAATGTAACACCCCAAACCCGGCCTAGAAGTTAGGCCCGAATCTAGTGTGTCACATGGAATAAAAAAAACCATCTTTGCGATTATTAAAAACTTGCTTGAGAAATATAGCCTATTTGTTAAAACCAAAAACACTTAAGCAATTGTTAACTACTTGAAAACGTAATTATCTTTAAAAACCTTTTTGGTGGCGAAAGTATATTTGAAATAAACAATTTACAAAAATGTGATGTTTAGAAATAGAGCTGCAGAAGTATTTTGAAATCGTTGCGGAAACGTAGATAAAATACAAGTATTTTTGAGAGATCGTTTGATGAGTCAAAAATCGAGGTAGTGAGCTTTAAAAGCGTGGCTTTTGAAAATATTATTGATAATTCGAGAGAAAATTTTGAGTTAAAATATTTGTAAAAGTTTGTTATAAAATCCATTTATTAATCAATTTTGGAAAACCATTATTTATGATTTTAGAAATCCCCGTTAAAATAATTCAAGCAATATTATAAGTACGACTAAACATAAAGCAATTTAAAACATATCCTGCAGGCCTTATTACAACTTAAACCAAAATAGCAAAATAATAAAATCAACCAGAAATAGAAATTTAAAGTTCAATAACACCATTTCAAGTATGGCCTCCATCGAGTCATCCATGGGCCCAAGTCCTCATTCACAGAGCATTACCTACAAGGTTTAAGAAAAAAGGGGGTGAGTTACAAGAACTCAGTGTGAAATCCCTTACCGTCATCCACTGGGCTTGAACCCATATAGCTACATCTTGGGCCGGAGCCCACTATCATAACAGAACATATATATATTTATATATATATATATGAAGCAAATGTATGCAACCCAACCCATCCAACCAGTCTCTCCTGTGGGGATCAAGTCAACCCACCGCGCCAGCCTCTCCAATTTGCAGACAAGCTGCCATTTATAATAATTTTGTGGCTTAACCACCAGAGTATCATATACAGTAATATAATCGGCACACAACCTTAATCACGATGGCACAAAGCCATATTTAAATTGGCACATAGCCCATATCAGAATTTGTGGCAATGCCACCGGTCTATACTTCTCTTCATTCAAGTTTCCCATCCCATGCAATATGTGATGATGCAATACACATAACAACATAAAATATCCACATGTATAACAACCATTAGTCTAATAATTTAATACGATGAATCGGCCCATTATTGAGCTTTGTAATTCAGCCCACTAAGGCATTCTATCAATTCGGCCCATAGGGGCATTTCGGTAAATCGGTCCATAAGGACATTTTCGTAATTCGGTAATCGTACCCACTCAGGGTAATTTGGTAATATCGCAATCCAGGGGTATTTCGGTAATTTACCCTCTAAGGGTATTATGGTAATTTCGCAACCCAGACTTAACTACTAATTTGGGGCATAAAAAAAACTAAAACTGTCCATCTGCGTCATACTGACTGAATTGACTATAACTCGGGTTTGGAAACTCGAAATATAAATCTGTAAATTTTCCTTGAAACTAGACTCATATATCTTTTTACTACTATTTTTGTAAATTTTTTGGCTTAACCATTTAGTACATTTTATTTCATAAATTTTCCCTTGTTTCACTGTCCAACGATTCTAACCTCTCTTACCTTAATTTCAAATATCTCACTGTACAGTTTTCATATGTTGCTCCAACTTATTTCTATTAAAAATAGGCCCACTAAGGAATCTATACATATAAATTATAACTCATAATTTTCTTTGTACAATTTTAAACGATTTTTCCAAAACAAAACAGAGAACCGCGAAGTCGATCAGAACCAGTCTCACTAAAATTAAGATATCACAGAATATACAATTGCTCTTCCTCCTCTATTTCTTTCATATAAAAATAGACACAGTAAGCTTTATTTCAATATCTTATTCGCTTTCTAATTCCCTTTCTCCTTTTTTTTTGTGATTTTTC
Organism: Gossypium sturtianum; assembly: GCA_025698515.1. NCBI lineage: Eukaryota > Viridiplantae > Streptophyta > Magnoliopsida > Malvales > Malvaceae > Gossypium > Gossypium sturtianum. The sequence continues at coordinate 114,417,327 of CM046955.1, forward strand.
AAATTCACATCACTACTGCTGACTAAACTGTTTCATTGTAAAAATATGGTTACTACTACGAACATACGCACTCCCGAGTGGTCACGAATGCCGGTTTTCAGTTTTCTTCAGTATTTCGACCGAATCATAGAACATATCATACAAACATTCAGAGAGGTATGAGATTACACACCATTTCAAACATGTATTCGGAAGGGTACGGGATTACACACCTTATAAAGATTCCCTAAAGAACCACTCTTTGTTGCCCCCTAAAAATAAAATTGATCAAAAATTAGCCTCGATTTCTTAAAAGTTCCAAAAGTCCAAAAGTACTCACTCACAAGAGTCACTTACCACAATCGCGATCCTTCCCTACTAGATTCTAAAATCCGGTCTTGCACCTTGGCTATTGCAACGAGTCCCAATCAACTTTCGAAACCAAGGCTAAGAGAAAGATAAGTAGCAGCAAGGATGGCTTGATTCGGCCTTCATCAAAAGAGAATAAGAGGAGTTTAAAATAACAACGACTGGCTAGATTCGGGTTAGTCAAGGGATGAGAGTTTTAGCTTAGCCAAGTCAAGAGAAGAAAGAACAAACAACATGAATAAGAAGAAAGAACCTTTACCTTAATAATAGGGATGAACCGAAATGAAGAACACGGTTTGGCACTAGTAGCAAGACAGCAAAGAAGGATCGGTAGTTTCTGTTTTCAAGAGAAGATGAGTGAAAATAATTGGTCACAAAGGCTAGGTGTTTTCGGCAAGACAAGAAAGAAAAGAGAAAATGCCCACTATTGTCTTGAAGCTACGGCAATGAGAGGAGAAGTTGAAAGAATGAACACAAGGGATGCCAAAAGGAATTAGTCCTAACCAACACCAAAACTACCCACGAACGTGCACCAGTTCCCTTACCAGCTTGTACACTCCTGCACGGCGTTGATGAAAGTAATGAGGTAAATTGTCAATGGAAGAATACAAACTAGCATCCTCCTTCTCGTGAATCAGGACACAGAGATAGATTTCCATCTGGGAACTTCTGGTTAAGGCAAATTTAAACGTGGGGAACACTCCCAATGCACAAAACGCACTCTGACTATTGTTATAACATAGCTCTAGCCCAATTTGATACATGTGCTCCAATTCCTTACACGTCGGATTGAGACATCTCTGTGTGTGATACCTTGCACAATGCCTCTGCTTTAAATACATCAAGTAGACAAACGCGTGTCACAATCTGAGAAACAACGGCTGCAAAATTGTGACGAAGCAGAAACATTCAAAGCGCTAGTATTGTGATGTCGTGTAGTGTGTCATCGGAAGTTTATGCATCGGTTTCGTAGTTCATATGTTGGAAATGATCTCGGGAAAGAAACGAAAGTGGTACAAGTTGATTTGCAATAAATAAGAAGTTACTGTATCACCAATGTCCTAAAGCACAATAAGCTGTAGCTAAGTGTGGTATTGAATCTATATGAACTAAATCCCTTGTAGACATTTTATTGGGACATTTGCGTATATGCAATATTATTTTAAATGAAATGCTTTGTAATTCTCTAATTGTGCTTACAATTGTGGATCTGTGGAATAAAATTACAACAGGTGGAAAAAATTCTCACTGAATTACACAGAAAATTTGCGCTCTCCTAACTGCTGGGGACAAAGAGTTATGATGTGTTATTTTCTAAACAAAAAATAAATATACACATGTTATTACACAATGAATCAATGGGGGAGTAAAGAAAAGAAAGACATGTGGAAAATATACATTTCTCCTCACCATCTTCGATGTCTCGACTCGAAGAATGTACAGTATCACTTATTGGAGTCTAGCTAGGAGTGATTTGGGAATGTAATATTTCTTCTCTAATCTTGAGCATCTCTAACCTTGAGCTATGTTTAGTAGCTGATGAACGTAATTGCTGCACAGTTGTTCAATAATACTAGAAAGTATCAGTAATTGCTAATGATGAACATCAGGGAGTCGAAGCATGGGTGTACTCTGATAAGACTGCTTAGCTTTAATCGATATCATTAATTGTAGCAATCACAGGATTTTAAAAGGTACAGAACTTAGAAAATACCACAACTTCTTTCAAATGGTTACACATGTATGGTAAGGGTTGTCAGTGCTCTCATAACATTAAATGGTTAGGCATCCTGAATTGCATGCACATCAACCACTTAGACTCAAAAATTTGAATCTAATTAAATTGTTTGGTAATATAGAACACATTTGCTATCCGTGCCATCGGCTTTCTACTGGACCCTGGTGACCCTGAAGCATATAAATGTGCGAGCATAGTATGGTTCAGCAGTTCGCTGGGTCGCCTCGCTGGTTATTTTATACACCTAAATTACCATGCTACACTTACTGTAATGGCATGGTGCCAGTCATAAGCGTTAAAATTGACGAGGTGCTGCTACCGCCAGTGATACCAGTATTACTGATTTATCTCCTATAATCTATGAGAAATATCGCAAATGGTTGCAGCCAACCGAGTGAAATGTAAAGGAAAAATTGGGAAATCGAAATAGTGGATAACGGAGTAAAGTCGGAAATAAGGAAAGAAGAAAGGGAATGATCACTTACGAAGTAACACAAAGGGTATAAATGTATGGTGAAGCTCAAGTTCGCATTAATACATTATTAAAATTAAAGGGCTAGCATTCAATTCATTTTGAAGTTTTGACAAATGAGTTGCGGCAATATCGAATTAAATGGAAATCACCAGTTACGGTATAGAGCAAAGAGGTTAGTATCTCAGTTGACTCGCACCGCAGCAAGATTCTGGCTAAGTAACAACTAATTCCAAAATTCTGCATTTTTAGTTAACTCTCACAGATCAGGTAACATGCATATGCATAATACTGATCGATAATCCTTGACAAACCGTTGTATGTGTTTAACAGACTCCCAGATTCGGAAGTACATGACAGGCAGAAAGTTTGGATTTGTCATTCGGCTTGAATAACATGTTGAAGGTTACGGGAAAATGTCGCAAAGTTTGGATACTAACACATGGATGGCGGAATGAATCTGACATGTGCAAAGTGCTTCCGACACCTCTGGTGCAACACGGATAGGTATCGCAATGGAATGGGAGCATTTCACTGTATTTGAATTTATGAGATCGAGTACTCCACCAATTGGTACAAAAGGTTAGCAAAATAATTTACACATCCCGGATTTGGTACTATTTGTATTAATGAAAGACGCCCATGTGTGTGTTAGCAGGTCGTAAGAATCTATAGAACTCTCTGTATGGAACGCAAAATTAATAGGATTTCCAACATATAAAAGAGAAGGCTAGGCAGAAAAATGTAGATTATACTGACAAATTATAGAAGAAAGCTAAAGGGCCAATCTTATGTTTTCTTATGTCAGGTATACAAGCAGGTATGACATCTTGCAAAGCCCAAAGCCATGACAAAAAGTGGCCATTACTGAAATACCTACACATAGAGTGAGGATGCATCTAGTTTGGGTTGAAAAAGGCAGAGGAGAAGATGATCAACTTAAAATGCAGATAGTGGATAGTCGGGATGATTTATTTGAATATTATGGATGGTAAAGAGAATAGCAGAAAAATGATGAGGCAGGAGGTGTGTGGAATATGGAAAGGCTCGTTAGTCATCAGTGGAAGAAAATTCATCTGCCAATACAAATGAGAACACTAATATTCTCATCTCCTTTTCTTTGCGCTACCTTCTAACCCATTACTTCTCTTTTCAATCTCCTCTTAAAGCCTGAAAAATAGATCTCATTCCTATTCTGCTGCCTTTATTTTTATCTCGGACAAAACTGATTCTCTCTCCATTGGATCAAAGCTAAAAGCTGCTTGAACCACATTCTGCGGTAGTTTTCCTCTCCTCGCACGCATTCCGTGCAGAGATCAAAATCTTACTTCTCAGTGTGCTTTAATTAAACGAATCCACCACGGTTAAGTTCGAAAATCCTACAGAAAGGCTCTTGTGGTGGGTTGCAACTTAACAAGTGAGAAGCTCTGCGTGATTCCATTATCTGTGTTAAGGATGGCACTAGATTAATCTTCTTAGGACAGGGGTGTTAAGTTATCAGCATTCACATGCCAGAATTTAAGCATCAATAGGGAAGATAGCGCATCAGACCTAGGAAATTAAACTCCATGTAGCGACAGCTGGTTTACATCAGCTATGATTATGAATAATAAAAGACTATCATGAATATGGTGGTTATTTAAAGCGGCTAGCTATGGCATGCGCGATTCTGACCAAAACACAGCAATAGACAGCACATCCAATATTCTGCATTCTACCAAGTCGCTCCTTAAGACACTATTTATATCTGGTTAGTCGCAGCTACAAACTCACATCGCCAGATCAGCGTGTTACATTTAGAGTTAATAATACATTAACGAATATCAGGGACTACACACAACCGAAGCCATGTGTAGAGCTATTGGGTATTATCCTAGTGATTGAGATACAGCCAACAAAGGTTGCACAAACATTAAGTGTGCTACAATTTAATGGTAATCTCTGAGATCGCAAAATGTTATGACTGGGATTGATTTATGTAAAGTAAGCACAGGCAAACAAGCACACTCTGGTGGCCTCTATAGTAAGTGGCATAAGTGAAGCAAGGCGGTACTATACGGTAATTCGCTGCATCATGACATCAATCACATTTAAGTGTTGGCTGGCGATAATACTTTGCTAGGGTATAGTGCGCACAGAGCAGAATCGAATAATAAATGGTTTTCGCAATTACTTGGACGGTGTATAAGGCGGCGAGCGCTTTTAATGGATTCTGCGTTTTATACTAACATCTCGACTGCAAGACGGGACGCACACATCATCTCACCGTCGCGGGTGGGTGACCTAAGCGGCGTCGGGCTATGCATCTCACGTAAGCAATGTGCCGTAATATTCGTGCCATGGCCAAAAATTCTAGCGCTGGCGAAGTCAGCAGTTCTCAGAATTGCCGCTCGCTGACTGTTGCGACGATTGGTCACTTAGCAGTGCTCAATGGTGTAAGTCACCGAGTAGTATGGCGGTGTGGTGGTTACAGTGTGTCCGAGGGATTGCAAATTCTACTACTCAACTATACCACTGCGAAGGACACTGGCCTCGAACAAGGGCGTGATGTCAGTGTTGCTGTCATAATATCCAATTATATCGGATCACCAGGAGATTTTCAGACAGTTGATCCAAGTCGTACTATGTGGATGAATGGTGTCAGTGTTACGAGATTATTTTATCGGAATTACTGCTTGGACTCTTAGACTCATTGGGTCTATTTGCTTTGAAGATGGGCTAACATGTAAAAACATTTGCTTACTTAACATCTTGTTAAGAATCTAATATCAATGAAGCTCATAACTCTTCAAAAATGTAACCTCAAACAAAACAATAATAATTCCAGCTCCAATGCATGCTAGCTGTCCTGTGCATGAATAATAGCACTCACCCCACTTATTAACTACTTGTTTCATGCCTATTAAATTGTGACCAAAAATAACGCTGCTGCTAATCATCCTAACATACCAACCTCTCAAACACTCCAACTTAAGCAAGAAAACAAAATGCTTTGAATCTGGCTTATTTACGTAAACACAATTCGGATCCATTTGTGCGGCTAGCTCCTGGTTGCTTAATGAGCTCTGGGCCTAAACCTCTCGCCAAGTCCATACATTTCTGATTTACCTAAGCAGCTCTGAAAAATTTCTTTGTAGACATGTAGGTTAGTCTCGCTGCATGGTACCCTGTTCCTTCACCGAAGTCCAATTCAGTTCAACTGCTGGTAAAGGAATCTATGTGCATGACTCGGTGGTGCATATGCGATCTGAACGAATGATTAGCATAGATCTTGGAGCCTCAGACTAGCTTCAGAAACAAGTATGCACCCTAACGTCCAATCTTCAAATAAAAACCGCCGGTGGACTAAGTCGCCAAAGACTATCAGGCACGCAGCGCATGTCTTACGTTCAGATCGGATTCGCGGAAGAGTTCCGTAAATTAAGGTACACTCTCACCTTCTGCTAACTCAACTAAAAGTTCAATTCACAAAAACTTAAGTTATGGACACATATAAAAGTTACCTACAATAAACCTACAGTGATCATCAGTATTTTATAAAACCAAGCTTAAAATCGCATCATACCCTCTGGATCCATGGGTAATTTTTGGAATTTTCAAATATTCACACGCATAAAATTAATGCAATTTCCGTAGTAGGAGATGCCACAAAAATTAATGAGAATCCAATAAAATGCTTGAATAAGGTAAACCATGAAAAGTGAAAAATCTCCTTACCGATCAGAGAGGTCTCGAGACGCTAGGGATGTATCACTAAAACAAAACTTCCAAAACTCAAGCTCCATACACACCTCTCTAAGATTCGTTGTACGTGATCAGTCACTATATAACTGGTTATTTCAGATTAGCATCAGAGAAAATGAAGAGTTCGCATGATGCGCCGCAAAATGAGTGAGAGATACGGCGGAACAGGGACCCGCGATCTGACGGGCCGGACTCAGCCGATCGAAACTTAATTTCCACACAAATCAAGCTGGCTGGTGAGGCGTGACAAGATGGTGGAAGTGGGGATGGTGGACGACAGCATTCGCAGCTGTGTACATAGCCTCCTCAATGGTATGACAGCAGCGATATGGAACACGTGGAATCGTAACGCACCGATTCCGAGCGTTATTGTCACTGTGCTGTAGTTTTCAGACACCGTAGATTGCAGCGTAGGACAGACGCAGAGTACTACCAGCACTATACTGGAAGCTTACGCAGCAACTTATGGATGAGCCTGGACTATCCATCCAGAGAACTAAAAGTGAATGCAGCATCGTACGCCGGCGTCCAATGGCCTAGCGAAGCCACCGGCCGAAACTCTGATGATGCATTGCGAAGATACGTAATTATATGTTATAACACATCACATTGATGCCATATAAGGCACTCGGGCCGGGTGGGCGGATGCGCGGAATGTCCTAGGTGCAACACGAGCCGACCCACGTCGTCTACAGGCTATGTCTTATGATGTACCTGAATTGCAGAAATGACAAACGTGAGAGATCCCAATCAGGATGATCTATGGTTACCATTGTGTTCAAGAATAACGAACGAATGACTGACAGGCAGACGAGTATACGCTGGTTATGGATGGTAGACCAAGGCAATAAAGCAGTGCTTGGAGATTACCGTATTACCTGGAATACCTGGAACTAAGAGTGTGTGCTGATGGGAGCTATAGGCTCATCTGGTAGGGCGTGATGGAGTAGGCAGTACCAGTGGAAAAGAGTACACTCGGTGTGAGAATGTTGAAAAAGAGCGTGGAGCGATTTTTAAGTGTTGTGGGATCTTCATCAAGATATGACGGTCTTACCAATAACAGATGGGGATCGACTTCATTAAATGCCGTGGCATAATCAAATGGGTAAGAGGGCACTGAGCTACTCTGTGGGGTCGTGTCTACAGTGTACGTACGAAAGAGGACGTGGGAATTCAACGCCGAGAGGTGTTAGTGACATTGGCGAAGTGCCTGCCCAGGACGACGGCTGTGCGCCGCCGAGCAGTGTGCAGACCACACCTACTAACAGGTATAATCCGGGTAATGTCAGTCACAATAAGACAAAAGTCTTATTGTCCATTGTTGATGTGGGGCTCGAATTCATCTTTGCTGTATGAGTTAAACATATAACTTCAATTCATAGTGGAGATGACTAGAGGGGCTCCATTGTGCTGGAAAAGTAATGGTGAATAAGATCTTCGGAGGTACCTGAACTTCGAGTAGGAGTGATCGCAACACGAACTTCCCTCCCTTCGAGAATTTGACCTCACATTCTTGCAGCAATCGGCGCAAGCTGCCAAGGGTGACCAAGCAGCCATTTGTTGTTTTAAGCTAATGGACACACAGGTGGGTGTGCATAATCGGATAGTGAGAAGGATGAACCACTATTAATGAAGCACTCATGAGAATCAAGCAGGTGCCTCCTGGTAGTGCAGGCGTATATGATCTTTATTGCAGGTGTTATGCCAAGAAGGGGCAAGTAGAGTTATCATTAGGAGTCGGGACATCTTTTCCGGAGAGTTAATCAGATCTCTTAATGATAGGTCTGGGAAATGACTCGCTCGTCGTCCAGAATTGGGCAGACTGTTTATTTCATATGTATAATGCCAGTAGAGCGCTGGAGCTCACGCCTGCCAACCAGTAGCTTGATTCTGCGGTTTGTCTGAAGCATAGTTCCTGCTGAGACAACTCCCTCAGCGGGTTAGTTAATATGGATTATGAAACGGCGGCTGACAGCATTTATCACGGGCCGATCACCACTCAATGGTAAGTCTGAGTGACGGTAATCATCAATGCCCGTATGAGATAATGATTCTAAGAGATCCAACCTCTGCAGACTGTCGCTATGCGGCAAGAGCATATATCCATATAAAGAGTCGTCTCCAACAAGACTTGTTAATTAAGTGTAATCTAAAAGCTTGTCGACACACACAGCGTGCCGTTCATCATGATGATAGCTCTAAACATCCTCGGACAGTCTAATTCGGGTCTACCATGCCCAATACATCCATATACCCCAAGTCGGAGGAACAATATGACAATAACCTCTGGACAAGGCAAGCCAGCGTCAGTGATAGAAGAAGCTTAGCCAACCAACAAAGGCAGTGAATTCAATGAAGAGCGTGGCCTGTGCGCTGTGCTCATGAATACAAGGGTTACTCCTAAAGACTTGGAAGGAGTGGGACTGAACTACTCTCCAAGGTTCAGCGTGTAGGTTCATGCTTTGGGATTAGGCATTTCATTACATTAATGTGTGCAGCAGTGTGGTTCCATCATCAATGTGATGGCTTGATGAGGAGCGAGCCCATCATCGTCAGAGGAGCCAAAAGGTCACATGATATAAATGGAAGCGAAGAGTGGACTAAGTTCCAAATGGAGTGGAGGCTGACTCTCAGGTGGTGAACTCACGCTTACCATAGTATAGACTGACGTACACGTAAGTAAGCGCAAATAGCAGCTAAATCGAAGTGGCATACCAATAAGAAGAGGTAATCGCACAATTCCGGCACAGATTGAATCGGCGGGTCTTTGCGCTGCTAGCAGCATTATTATCTATTGGAAGTAAAAGTCATTGGATACACCTGGACAGTATGCAGTGAAGATTCCCACGATGCGAGTCGGAATGCATAAGTTGGCAGGTGACCACGTAGCAGTGGATTGTGATTTTTCCGGCGCAAAAAGACACTCTGAGGGAAGGCTAATGCAGCATACGTCGTTTTCGAGAAGATCGAGTATCCGATCTCCGAGAAAGATACTCGTAATATTCCGGCCAGCACGATCATGCAATCTATCTGGCTGCGAAAAGGTTCTACAGCGATGAGACGAGCGGGATGGAAAGGATGACGATCTTGCTTATACAGTGCAAGGGACAAAGACTACTATAACGAATAGATGATGGTTATCGGTTTCGGATGCGTCTGTATGACAGAGTGGCAAGAGTGGTATCCTCGTGCACCGGGGTGAGTAAGAGCGTTTATGTATCCGAGTGCAAGCTCAGAGCAGACTAAGTAGCAGTGCATGGTGTTCTAATAGCTGCTGCAATTTGTAAGGTTGGACGGTTCTCGCTAGGAGGTTGTTAAGTCGTGGGCCCCTGCTGGATTGCTGGATAAGTGCCGTATACAAAGACGCGATAGGCGAGAATCATCACGACTGCTGGCTCTCTCACTACCGTTGATGGATCAGCGGTAAGGGAGAAGGTTGACAAGTTGTCCCGGTGAAGATTTCCATCCTCGCTTCTATGCGGCATTGCGGATTTTATTCTGCGTGTTGTTACTGTTGCTGGTGATGTATGAGATGTGACGTAATGTGCTTTTGGTCAGCACTGTAATTTAATTACTCCGGGATAGATCCCAAGTTTGACGTCATAAAAGTCTCTGCACTTTGGGCAAACAGAGTTTGATTTCGGGTTCCATCATCGCTTTTCTAAATAAATGCTGCTAGCAGACGATGCCTTAATCCATTGAGATCCAAGGCTTACTGGAGACAAGCGCTCGAGGGTCAGTATGACTTTAGAGAAGGGGAAAGACAGCACGTTCTACTGAATTTTGTTTAAGCTACAACCACTGGGTGCCATCCGGAATGGCAAGGTCAGATCTGAAGCGTGGCACGACATCCGGACGCGTCGGACCAATTGTGTGGAATCGAGCTTGGTCCGGAGATCGCGGCGTAACCAAGAGAAGGAGGGAAACGTAAGTACATAAAGTTAGAAAGTATGGACGCGCCGTAATGTATTACAGTACATCTTTTAAAATGGAAGGGAAATAGAATCGGATGCTGGATCGCATGGTGTTGTGCACTAAAGATTTCTGAGAAGTGATGTAGAGATCGTCGCAGCGCGGGAAGAAGGTCCAAGTTTAGGGGTTTACGACCACTGAAATAAGTGTGTGACCGGCGAAGGAACTAGTTGTGGCTGGCAGTGAGAGTTAATTAGTCCATGCAACATTAATTTATTCTATGTTATGCCACGCTAATCCAATGGAAGTTCCTGGGCTGGATACAGGGGTACAAGGCACTCATTTAGCGAAACGCCGACCAGATTGACGGAACAGATGAGGGCTATGCGAAAATCGTTCCCTGTCACAAGTTAAACATGATGCAATCAATTGAAGAAGTGGTGTGTTTAATAGCGCTAGATGACAACGCGAAATAACAAAGAATAATTTTTACTTATTTTGAGCCTTGTAATAATTTGAAAGTAGGGCTACGAAAATATTTTACGTGCGGAACTCTGCACATCATTGTATTTTCGGGTTTATGTAATTTAAATAAATGGAGCATAGCATCATGTGTAAGCTTGTTAATGCTTTTTTAATTTCTGAGAACTTTTAACGGTAGAAATGTTCTCAGGAAATTATTGATTAGATTTTAAATTGCAAAGAGTGCTGTGCATTTTAGAGAAATATGATGTACTACAAATATAAAGCGTTTGAATGTGTGCCATCACTGTGCTGTGGTGGTGATGCCAAGCAAGCGTTACAATGCCACTTCAAGCAGTACATGGTTCGAAACGAAAAAAGTGGGGGGCTTTTTGAATGCTGGGCGCAGGGGAGATGACTTACTGTGCTTGGAAAGCGAGGTGATAGTGATCAGATTTATCCTTTTAACTCAAGCTAAGATAGACATAAATGGATGATTTTTTATTTCTTGAAATTATTTTGAACGTAAGAGAGAGAAAGAGAAAACGAATGATGTCGATGAGCGCATATCAGACTTGCGTACTACTACTACTATGAGTGAAGGAGACATATGCCTCATCTTCTCTCCTCTCAGGTTCTTTCACTCTTTTCAGAGAACTCATGGCCCTCCTTCTCAATTCTCTTCAAACTAAAAATAGGGATCCTCAGATTGATTTTTCCTCAAGTCCACTCTCTCTGACATTTCGAATTAAAACTGGTAATAATCTTCCATGATTAAGGTTAAAGCTACCCTGAATCTCCATTTTCTCCGTAGCACAATGCACTTTACGCCGACACTCAAGATCAAATCATTTCACATCTCTCTAAAGCCTTGTCAAAAACGTAACCACTTATTATCGTTCACCAAACGGCGTGAAAGTGCAGGACTAAAAGGTTACATGATATCTCGGGATTTCAACACACTCCATGAAAGAGGTAGGAGACGCTACAGTGCTATCTCAGGTGTTTAATGTTGGGGACAGGATTTAGGATTGGGCATGTACAATGTACATAGTGGAACTACAACAATTAACTATAAGACTAATTTGGTGAAATCTGAATTTACAGAAAGTAGCAATATATACTATTACAGGCAATACAAATATTAATTGGGTTTCAAGAAGCTCATGAAGATTGTGCGGCTTACCTGTGGATCGACCTAAGGTGCAATACACATCCTCGCCAAGCCTCATCAGCAATCTGCATCTATTTTCTACTTATTCGGTGTTTAGTCTAAAACAAATTCACAAGCTAATCGATCTAAGCGCAAATGAGCAATGACCGAAGAAAGAAGAACATTTAACGTTGTGGATTTACTAGCCAATAGCTGACACAAGTACGATACATAATCACATTGTGTCTGGAGATTAGGATTGGAAGAACAAAGAGGTTTATAGCGCGGCACCTGCATCAGTTTCCTACAGATTTATGGCGGTGTTCAATGAACGTATAGCTGAATACAGTAGTTGCTAAGATGTACAGGTACTACTACGGGTACAGCATCATATAAAGCGTTATGAATACACACTGTAAAGCGGATATATTAAGAATGACGCTGTCGTGGTCACATGAATAATTGATAAGAATACACACCTGGCAAGGTATAATACAGACGCCTGCGGGCGGGAACGGGGTAAAGAAGGTGAGCGAAGGGACTCTCGGTTGTTTGTCATATACATTTCAATTGTCGGTGCAGACTATTGTCACATATCAACGCGGTGGAAACCTACGTCGCTATCTGGATCGGTAATGGCGTCGCTGTATACGTAAAAGTATCCTGCTGTAACGCCAAATTGTTACCAAGCTTAGCGTTAGGCTGGTCCGCCAATAGACTCCGCGCCTGTTTACGGGTATGGAGCGAAATGGAGTAATGCACTCGGTGAGACCAGGATGTCGCCCGGATGTATGATAATATGATTCGTTACAGAGGTTAATGACGTGACCAATTACACGAAACACACAGTAATGTGGCTGACTCAGGTTCACGACGATGGCTGTCAGAATATTGGTTATCGGCAATAGATCATTAGCTTGATTAAATAACACGGGTTGTTTTAAAATGATGATTCTGATAGATATTGGAAATGTTTTTTGAATAAGCAAAATGGCTTAAAATTGAAGCATAAATTATTTATGGTGGCATGTGTTTCTATTATAAACATTTGTTTTAGATATTCTCTCGTAATAGTGTGGCCGAGATTATGCAGGCCGGCTAGGCTTGTACCGGGGCTCGGTTGTGCGAGCACATACATGAGCTCGCGACACGCTTAGCAGTATTTGTAAATTTGATTTTGCTGCTTAAGCCGTCTAGCACATCTTAAAATATAGGAGTATCATCTCGTTATTTCAGGTTGCTTGATCCTATCATATTACAAAGATTAGGGTATAACAAGGTAAACAGTATGCTTGCTATAATTGTACACTTTAAGTGGTGAAAATTTAGTGAAGTGATTACGAACTGATACTAAGATAATTAGAAGTTAAATTAAAAGTAAGAGAGTTGGAAGTAAAGGCATGGTGATGATGAAAAGTTGTGAAGCATGCGGTTCGGAAAGCTAAAGGGATATCGAGATTTTATTTGTACATCCCAATAGGCTGGCTACTAATCCATATGGATAAGAGATGGACAACTTTCTTAAGACAAGAGAGATAATAGCAAAGGAAAATGAGTGGACTGATAGTAGACGCTTAATCACAGATTTGTGGACAAATCTCCTCTCCACTCTGGAAATGGCAGCAGATCCGGCTGGCCACATGGAGACAGTTTCAAATTCATCTCCAAGGTTCACGCACGATGAAGAGTGTACGAATGTGTTGATGAGGTGGGATCTTAGTACCAATGCTGTGGTGCCCTTGGCATATTTTCTTCTCTTTCCTTCAAACAATCCTCCTTTTGTGAATGCACGCATAAAGCATTTCAGGTAGTATTTCCTTACTTACCTACTTGGTTTTGTCTCTACTATTTGTTTGAACTAAATGCATATTTTTCTTCTTCTTCCTATTTTTTTCCTTGAAACTAAGAAAACTTATTTTACATTTTTGGTATTTTTCTAAACTAGTGTGGCTAGCCGTATTTAACTCTTTTTTCTCCCCCATCTCTTTTCTCTTCTCTTCTTTTTGATATTAGCTCAAATCCAACTATTTCCTTTTCTTTCCACGCTGAATAACTCTCTTCTTCCTCTAAACTCACTTTTCATTCTTCCATTGCAAACCGATCCATCCTCTCTCCATTTTTTTCTTCTACCAACATACTCTCTTTTTGCACACATATCTTTCTTTCTCATAAATAATGTGTCTAAACTTCCACCCTTTTTGTATCGAGCCATGTTCAATAATATCACCGCGACAAAGGTTTATTTGTTTTTTTTCAGCTTTGAAAGGCAAGTGTTTCGCGTATCTGGTTTTCCTCATTTATCTTTCTTCATGTCATTTTCTTGTCTCTGTATGTGTCAAAGGGGCGAATACTATGTGGAGACATTTTGCTTGCAAGGTTCATTAATTATTAACAGAACCGATTATTCTTATAGGCTGCTTCGGGACTTCGGAAGTATTTTGATCTGCTCACTGGCAAATCCAAAAGTTGTGTGTCGCGGCGTGGGAAAGATTCTATCATCCATCATTCTTTATTATAGTTACAAGTGCCAAAGGCTATCGCTGGATTTCAGTGATGGCTGATATAAGACGGTTTCTTTATAATCCTTGTGGGTTTGGCCAAGATACGTGAATACACAGAAGGTATCTTAGTGAAGAGAGTAGACTCGAGGCAAGGCGTTGTATTCTACGCTTAGTTGAAAGCGGTATTGTTGGCTATTAATTTTTATAATCCTCACGAGTGTTTATATACATATGGTAAGAAAATAATTATTCAGCACAGTCATTCTAAAACTATGAGATATCGATATACACTCCTAGACGGGGATAGTGATTAAAAAAAGTCCTTTTTCGGACAAGAGATGCTACATGTTGTTTAATACTTCAATTCATGTATCAAGCTATGCAAGGTCCACAATCAAAGATATGACATGATTTGCTTCATTCCAGTTGCGTACGCTGCAACAGTGCAGCAGAGGAAAGATGATATTTCTCAGTCTTCTTTAATACTGGAGTAGCCTTTCGCAATTCGGATTTTGGTATCACATTTTTTTGTCTTTTGGGACACGCAGGTTGCAACTGCACCTCATCGCTGGTAATTGTCGTGATTAAACACTCACCGGGCTGTTGTTACGCCAGCACTTGCAGATAAGCATTGTCCGCCCAAGCTGATTGTTATCACCTAGTTGCAGCCCTAATAATCCTGGGATTGTCGGGTGGACTTGGTTCATCAGATTTAATAGTATACACGCGGCTGTTGCTCACCATTATCCCTGCATTATTCGTGTGACTTTTGGTCAATTCGCAATACACGGTGTCTACCGGAGTATATTTGCGAAACTGCCAGCGACGAACACTAGGCCGCCGATTAATTAATTTTCACCCACCGTGCGGTCAGGTTCCTCTACCAGGAGATAAGACTATCACACGATGCGATTTATCTATTGATCTCCTCAATGTTTCATTATAGTGGACTCCTGTCATTAAATGGACGCATAAATTAGCATGTCGTTCGAATACTTCCAGGGTAGAAAGGAGCGCCATGAGTAAGCTTATGTGCATAAATATATATATTGTCGGGTTATAATTTTCACCATGGCACTCATGCATAGCATTGAGAGAGAGGGAATATCGCATCGCGATAGTTTTGTGCACATTCACCTCCTGCTTCTCTGCCTGCAGAGCAATTATGAGAGGAGCGTTTTGCCATGAACTGTAGTGGAGGGGCTTCAATGAAATTTTGGTTTGCTAGAACTCCCATTTTACTTTGATTTACTTAATTTAGTTTACTATTTCATGGGTTTATGTGACCTCTTAATTATGGGTTTTTGAGTTATTACAGGATTTGATTTGTTTGCAGGGAATAACTTTGTAAAATTATATATGATTGATTTAATGATACGCAGACAAAGATTAAATACAACAACTGATGATTTTGAATGTAATATCACTGCAAGTGCAATCTAAAATAAAATTGATAATTTTGGTAATAACTACATTTTCACATTTAATAACTATTTTACAAATCTAAGTTTCTCAATTTATTAGATAAATTCAACCTAAATCATACTTATTTTCTTACTTTAATGGCAAATGGTTTCAATCTAAGCTAGCGCGCTTCAGTTTTTAAATATTTATTTGATAAGAAGTAAACACACGATTCTTTCACTACTTTTTTACGCGAATCAGAACTAATAATAAGTCTAAAAATTTGCACCTTGAGAACACTCTTTTTCTCAAACAAGAATTCTCGTCGAGCCGCGAGTGCCTTTAACGCAGCCTGACCAAGGCATGGTTGACTGCTCGCTGTTAAGGTGTGTATACTACACTAGCTCAAAGTGAAGTTCCTACTGCCTGGAAGCCCAGGTTCAGGCCAAAATGTTTCATGTTTAAATGATTTTTGTAGTGTGGTTGGAAAGTGAGCCTGACGGTTATCAACGCCTCAAGTTCCTCGTAAGTGCTACATGCTCACATTTGATGAAGTAGGAGCGATGTGTACTTGGTACGCATGGAGAGAGAACTACTTTGTAGACCAAAACTACAGGGTCAGAATCGTGCCGCTTAACAACTCTTATTGAAAATTATTTCTATGATTTAAAGTGTAATATTAGCTAACGCAGCGAACCGAGACATGTTTCCACTACATGTGCATATCATATCGCTTCAAATTAATTAGCAATTAGCAGACGGCCCGATCGTAGTGGTAGGGATGGTGTCGAGTCCGCCAACAGGCTGCCTGCCGCGATCCGAGAATAGTAACTACCCACCGCCACCCCTGTCCACCATGGTTGAGCATGTCCGTGGATCAATCCATTGACTGTAGTATATCTCCGCGAGCCAGTTCATTCCCTCGGCAGTGTGTAGCCGAGCCAGGTGGGAAGCCGCCGGAACGTCATCAGATATGCATCTCGATAACTGGAGTCCAAAATAGTGTTTTGAAGGTGTTTTTGTGTAATTTCAGTGCGCACGGCGACGAGAAGTGTCGTAGGCTGGGCCATGGATAATCTGATGACGACTGTTGCGGTGTCGGTGCCGAAAGCGTGAAAGGTGGATAACAGGCGCTGATCGAGCACTCCGATTGTGCTTCGATGGAAGGCTGACAGTTGAGTCGGATCTCACGGATTATTTAGAGCAGATATACCGTGGATTGCCCACGGTGGTTGTCAGACCACACTACTGTGCAGGCGAATCCGCCAATGTTCAGTCATTCCGAGAGATGTATGACACCCAAGCAATTTAGAACGGTGGCTGTTCGTCTGAAGTTGCTTGATGGTAAGGCTCATCGAGTACTCGTTGTTCACGGCCGCCATGGAAGCACTTGTAATACACTTGTCGGAAGAAGAAAGATGAGTACACACGACGGTGGATATTGTTCCTTCCGTGGAATAAGAGCGCATAAAAACAAGCATCTCGTCCAGATGGGAGTATGACGGTTTGAATGACAGTGGCATTAAGTTTTTATCTTAAAAGATTGATTACAAAAGATACTGAGATATCACCGGTCAAGGCAGTGAGCGAGAGTGATATTCACTGACAGATTGAGATTCAGCGTGCAAGTATGATTTGAACTTGAGGCAGCGTAGATGGATTGAGTTGTTAAAGGACTACACTGTTCGATTGAGTATCATCCGGCAAGGGTGATGTGGTGGCGACGCGTTGAGCCGTAAGGTTGTGGACCGACTTAAGATCGATGTTTGCTCGTCTTAGCTTATATGATGATGGGAGTCTTTTGGTTTGAATTGCAAGTCAAGCCGAGCTTGGTTAGAGCAAATCAAGGAGAAGCAGTTAGAGGATGATGGTTTAAATGATCGAGAGGTTTAGAGGATTATAGTTTGTCCAAGGATGGAGTATTGTGTTTTAAAGGAAGAGCTTGTATGCTAAAGGATGTTGAGTTGAGGCAAAGGATTCTTGGGACGCATATAGCAGCCCATACGCTATGCATCTGGAGGTAGCAAGATGTATCGGGATTTGGGAACAGATTTTGGTGGCAGTGCAAGCGTGAGGTGGCGAGTTTGTGGGTAAATGTCGACATGTCGCCAGGTCAAGCGGACCATCGATTTTGTCGTGCAGGTTACTTCACCAAAGTGAAGATTCCACAGTGGAAGTGGGAAAGGATCACTATGGACTTTGTCGATGGATTACCTCTTACACCTAGTAAGAAGGACTCGATTTGGGTGATTGTGGATCGTCGACTAAGTCGACTCATTTTATTCCTGTAAGGGTGGATTATTCGCCTGAAGTTAGCTAAGTTGTATGTGGCGGAAATAGTGAGGTTGCACGGTGTACCGATGTCGATCATCTCGCAGGCAGAGATCCTAGATTTACGTCGAGGTTTTGGAGAGCGTTACATCAAGCTTTGGGCACGCGGTTGGACTTCGAAGATGGCATTTCATCCACGATCCTGACGGACGATCGGAAAAGAGTTATCTGATTTTAGAGGATATGTTGAGAGGGTGTGTTTTGGATTTGGAGAGGTAGGCTGGGAAGAGTTTTTACCATTAGCAGAGTTCGCATACAACAATAGTTATTAGGCAAGCATTAAGATGGCACCATATGAGGCATTTTATGGTAGGAGGTGTCGCACACCTACATGTTGGACAGAGTTGGATGAGTGTCAGATGTTAGGACCAGAGTTGGTTGCAGAGACTGAGGATAAGGTTAAGGCGATTCAGGCTGCAAATGCGAAGGAAGCTCAGGATAGGCGAGAAGTCATATGCTGATCTCAAGCGGAGGGATATAGAGTTTGCCGTGGGTGACAAAGTTTTTCTGAAGGTCTCGCCATGGAAGAAAGTGTTAAGATTTGGGAGAAAAGGCAAGTTAAGTCCAAGGTTTATTTGACCGTATAAGGTGTTGAGACGAGTGGGACCGGTGAGCCTATCAGCTTCGAGTTGCCATCGAGCCGAGTCGATTCACGATGTGTTCCATGTCTCCATGCTTAGACGCTATCGTTACGATCCATCGCATGTTGTGGCAAAGAGGAAATAGAGGTGAGTCCAGATCTGACGGTAGAAGAAGAACTCATGCGATTCTAGATCGAGATGTGAAAGTTTTGCGTAGGAAGTCCGTTCCTTTAGTAAAGGTTTTATGGCGAAATCATGGCGTGGAAGAAGCTACGTGGGAATCGGAGGATGCGATGAGGCAAAGCAGTACCCTCAACTCTTTTGATCAGTAATTTCGAGGACGAAATTTTCTTAAGGGGGTAGAATTGTAACATCCTAAAAATATTAGAGTATCATCTTGTTATTTGTGTTAGCTCGGATATGATTGTTATTGTGTGCTTAGTATATTTGTGTGAAGGCTTGGAAATATTAGCTAAGCTAGAATAATTTTTAGTGTGGAAAATTTAGTGAAGTGGATTAAGTGAGCTTGACACTTAAGATAATTTAAGTGATAAATTAAAGCACATGAGGAGTTAGTGGCATAGTGGATAAGGAGCTTGAAAGGTTGCTTGAGGAAGTGGTTCTGAGTAGCATGGAAAGCATATTGAGGATTTTATTTTTGTACATCCTAGCATTAAGTGTCGGTCAACTATACATATGGATAAGATGGAAAACTTTCTTTTTATGACAAGAAGACTTAAGGTTATGGTAAGCATGAAATGAGGATAGAATTGCTAGATTTTGGGATAAAATTCCTTCAACTTTGGGAATGTAGAGGATCTCAAGGCTTGGCTTAAGGAAGATGTTTGGAAACTATTCCAAGGCCTTTAGTGCATGTATGTGGACGGCATGTGTGGCTAGAGGTGGCCGAATGTTGATAGGAGGTTTGGGGGATATTTGGCCAACTTTAGCAATTGTGCACCTTTGGCATATTTTCTCTTCCTCTCCAAACAAATCCCTCTTTGGCCGAATGCACCATAAGCATTTGTGCAATTTTACTTTTGGTTTTAGCTCTCATTTTGTTTGAACCAAATACTATTTTCTTTCTCTCATTTTCCTTTTGAAGCGAAAACTCATTTTACATTTTGTGCATTTTCTTTTCGGCAAAACTAGGTGCTTGGCCGAACCTTTTTCTCCCATCTCTCTCTTTTCTTCTTTTGATATTTGCTCAACCACATTTCCTTTTTCTTTCATTTGGCCGAACCTCTTTCTTCCCCAAACTCACTTTTCTTTTCTTCCATTGTTGCTAAAACCGAATCCTCTCTCTCATTTTTTTATTCTCTTTTCTACTCACATACTTCCTTACTTTTTATACACATATCTTTCTTCTTTCATAACCATATTGCAGAAACTTCCCACTCCCTTTTGAATTGTTTTGGACGAATATCAACAAGGGTAGGCCTTCATTTGTTTTTTTTTTCAATCGGTTTTGGAAAAAGGGTAAGTGTTCATGACCGTTTTCCTTCATTTCTTTCTCTTTTCTATGTCGTTTTCTTGTGGTTAAAGGTAGAACCTATGGACATTTTTTGCAAGGTTCTAACTATTATTAGGAACCGATTATTCTTATAGGCTCTTTGGGACTTTGGAAGCATTTGATCTAAGCCTTACTTCTCTAGCAATCAAAGTTGGTAAGACAAGTTGTAAGGATTCTTGTCGATTCATCATTCTTTTAATGGTTGAAAAGCCAAAGGCTATTGGGATTAAGATGTGATGTCGTAGAATGGTTTTGCTTATAATCTTGTGGTTTGGCCGAATGTAGGACAAGGTGATCTAGTGAGGTAGATCGAGTCCACGGAAGTTAGTATTTGCGTTAGTGAAAGGTGTGTATCGTACACACTTTATAACTTGGTTTATATATATATATGTGTTAAATAACTATTCAAGTTGTTAAAGTAGAAAATATGAGATATTGATATGATACCTTGATGGGTATGAGCAAGGATACAGGTAAGTCTGTTTCGATATGATGTTGCTATATGTTGTTTAATATCACGATCTACGATATGTATTGGTTATATGTTCATATCAAAGTATATTGACATGATTTGTTTATCTATTGCATTGGTATGGGCAATATGAGAGGAGGGGGAAGATTGATATTCGTGTCTTGGACACCGGAGGTTTAGCACCTCCGGTGATTTGGTATCACATTTGTGTCTTTGGGACACCAGAGGTTTGGCACCTCATAGCGACTCGTCCCACGTGGATTAACACCACCGTGGGTTGGCCCCACTTTTGAGATATGGGATTGTCGCGGTGATTTGGTATCACACGTGGGTTGGCCCCACAACTTGATTATTCGTGACTTTGGTCACCGGTGATTTGGTATCACCGTGGGTTGGCCCCAAAACTTGATTATTCGTGACTTTGGTCACCGGTGATTTGGTATCACATTTGTGTCTTTGGGACACGGAGGTTTGGCACCTCATAGCGACTCGTCCCCTGTGGATTAACACCACCGTGGGTTGGCCCCACTTTTGAGATATGGGATTGTCGCCGGTGATTTGGTATCACAAGTGGGTTGGCCCCACAACTTGATTATTTGTGACTTTAGTCACGGTGGTTTGGCACCACCGGTGGTTTGGTACCACACGGGGTAGAAAAAGGAATTCTGGATGGCTAGGTTTGGTGCATAATATATATATATATATATATTGCTTGGTTATAATTTGTGTAAGTATGTGGTATTTACCCGGGAGAGGAATATGCACTGAGTCTTGGTGACTCACCTTCTCCCTTACTTTTTCAGGTAATTCGTAAATTCGCGGATGAGGAGCCGGATGAACTCGAGAAGGCCATGCAATGAAATTTGGTTTTACATGAACTTCCATTTGGGTACTTGATTTTAAGTTGGTTTTCATTTTATGGGTTTGTAATAAGGCCTCTTTAATTATGTTTTTTGGATTATTTATATGCTTTGAATTTGTTTTAGGAATAACTTGCAAATTACATGATTGATTTAATGATATGTGAACAAAGTTTTTTAAAATACAAAGCGCGATGGTTTTTAAAACGTTACCATCGGGTAACCTAAATAAATTGATAATTTTTAACAACTTAAGTATTTTCGATAACTCAAACTATTTTACAAAACTTAAGTTTCCAAATTTCTATTAGATAAGATTTTCAACCTAATTGCTTTAGTTTCTCTTTAATTTATAAATGGTTTACAAATCTAAGCTGCGACTAAGTTTTAAAAATCTATTTACGGAATTGCAAAGTAAAATATCAGTTTTCAACTTAATTTTGTTTTTACGAATTTAGAATAATAAAAAGTTTTTCACTAAAATTTAATCGGTAACTCGTTTTACTCAAAACATTTTCCCCTGTGACATACCAAATTCGGTCGTGGCGTATTGACTGGTTTGGGGTGTTACACGAGCACGAGAGAGTTACATGGTTTGCTCACACTGCCGTGTGAACCATCCACATGGTCGCCTAACCCACTCACACGGCTCTTGTACATAGTTTAGCGATCGACCATGTGGTTCATCACACTTGGGGTGAGCTTTCGCACGACCGGGGACACGGCCATGTGACCCTGTATGCGATTTTTCCTTTCTTCTTGTTATTTATTCGGGTTTAATCTATGTTCATTACGAATTGTTTTTACACTTCTATATACTCAATATCTACGAAATAGATTGATTAATGTATTTATACATGTTTATATGTGATTATTTAATATTTATTTGAGATTTTCATTAATAAATTGTATGAGAAATTGTTTGGTAATTGTTCGTAGCATCTTATGACTTGGGTCTAACAACCAGACTAGGTAAGGGGTGTTACACTAGGTAAGGGGTGTTACACTATCACCGAGGAAGAAAGATGGAATCTGGATTATAGTTGACATATTAGCCAAATCGACACATTCCATTCCAATACGGAAAAATTATCCACTTGAGAAGTTAGTCGAACTGTATGTTACTTAGGTTGTTAGATTGCACGACGTACCATTATTTATTATTCCCGATCGTGATCTAAGGTTTACCTTTAGTTTTTTAGTAAATTTCATGAGGCTCTATGTACTAAATTGAATTTTATTACTGCTTTTCATCCATAGACAGATGACCAGTCAGAATGAGTTATTCAGATTCTGGAAGATATACTTTGATGTTGTATTATTGAGTTTGAGGGCAACTAGGAGAAATTTCTATTGTTGGCTGAGTTTTCCTATAATAATAGTTATCAGTCTAGTATTAAAATGGCACCATTCGAGGCTTTATACGAACATAAATTCATAACTCCATTACACTAGTCAGAATTGAGCGAAAGAAAGTTAGTCGGGACAAATTTAATCAAAGAAACAGAAGATAAAATCTGTATTACCCGAGATTGTTTGAAAGTCACTTAAGATCATCAAAAATCATATGCAGATTTAAAATGAAAAGATATTGAATTTCTGGCGGGTGATAAAGTTTTCTTTAATGTCTCTCAGTGGAAGAAAGTTCTGTGTTTCGGCAGAAAGGGGAAGCTCAGTCCGAGATAATTGGTCCTATGGCTTACAAACTAGTATTACCTCCGGAACTTAAAAAGATTCACAATGTTTTCCATGTTTCAATGCTATGAAAGTACAGATCAGACCCATCTCATGTTATTACTCTCGACGAGAGAGAATTGTAGTATGACCTATCGTATTCAAAAGAGCCAATAAAGATTTTTAACACGAGAGGGGAAAGAACTCACTAAGAAACGAGTACTGATAGTGAAAGTTTTGTGGGACCTATATGGTATTGAGGAAGCTACATGGGAAATGGAAGATTCGATAAAATATTAGTACTCGAAACTTTTTTTAGGTAAGAAATTTTGAGGACGAAATTTTTCTAAGGGTGAGAGTTGTAACAACCCATTTTTAGTAGTACCGAAAATGGTGGTTTCAAAACCCCTGTTTCTGATTATCGAGTTAGTAAATATTATTTATTAATATTTAGTAGTCTATTATAGAGTTATTTTAAATTTTGGTATGGTAATTTTGTGGATTGAATGGTTAATTAGGGTACAAGGACTAAATCGTAAAAACTATTAAAGTTAATCGCTATAGATTTTTATCGGATGAATGACTTAAAAGGTAATTAAATAGGGTTTTACTTGGAAATTTAACCACTTTAGAAAAATGATGGACGACTAGTGTGTTTTAATTGAAAAATATGTTAATTATAATATTGAATTAATAATAAAATATGATCAAACATAAAATTAAGGGTCATCATCTTTTCTCATTTATACTTCCATCGATTTTTCAGCATTTTTAGGAGAACAAAAAGCTTCCAAGCATTCAAACTATTCTACCCTCTCATGTAAGTTCAATCTAATCTCGTTTTTCGTAAATTTTATGCTTTTGAAATTGTTGTAGCTTAATCTAACTAACGGTATTAAATCGTAAAACTGTTAAAAGTTTTGAAATGTTTTCATTGATGGTTTTTTATGTTAGATAGCTCGTAAGTAAGCTTAGATTTTATTAAGGACTAAATTATAAATTAAAATTTGATAGTTTTGAGTTAGGGATTAAAATGAAAATATTTCAAATTTGGAATTAAATTTCTATATTTATTGATTATAGAGGTATGTATAAAGATTTATTTGAAATCAAATTGTGAAACATGGCTTAAATGTGAAATAATTGATAGTTTCAGTTTTAGGGACTAAATTGAATAAAATGTGAAACTTTAGGAAATTATGTAAAATGAAAGTAAGTTTTCATATGCCTTGAATAAGAGGTTATAAGGTAATTAGCATTGATATTTTGAAATGAATTATCGTATAGATCAAGAATCGAATCAACCGAAACTTAATCGAGGAAAAGAGAAAATTACAAACTAGTCCTCGACACCTCGTTTGATATCATTTTTCCAGGTAAGTTCATATGTTGTAGTATATATCTATAATTGAGTTGTTTGTGATTGAATTGTATATTTATGTTGAACTAATATACTTTGAATTGGTATACAAATTGATACAAAAAGGTGAGGAATGGACTGAATTGTAATAAATCATATTGTTGTGTAAATAGTGCCCAGGTGAACGATATGATAGGATACAATAAGCATGCCAATAGGTTTATTCACGCATTGTAGGGTTATGTAAAAGAAATGATACTAAATGCACTGATGTATGGAGAAAAATTACTGTTATCGGAATCCAACATTTCTTGTGGATTACAGAGTTTGTCTTTATGGATACCACTATTACGATTATCTCTACAAAAGATAAAGGTGTGTTTTAAAGGATGTATAGCCTACCAGGCTAAGCGCTTGATGTTCAGGTGTGTTTTAGAGATATAGCTCAAATGAGAAACTAGGTGTATTTTGGATGGTTAGCAGTGTGTATCCGAATATATTAATCTAGTTCATCGAGCATAATAGTGTAAAAGGAAATATTATGAATAATGGTATATGTATCTTATGAATGGAAATGGTTATTGCAACACCCCGCTCAGCATAGTCCTAGGTGGTGGTTTGTGTGGGTGAATCGTTGACTAAAGTATAAGCCAAGGAAGGTTGATTGACGTCCTATCTGCTAGGTTAAGTTAATGTTGGTTGTCGCGCCATGATTGGCATATTGTTTGGCCAATCAGGTAAGTCTTTAAAGACATGGTTGAAGGTTCTTCTTTTGGTGTAGTATAGGTTATTAATCTATACATCTTGGTGTGGTTGTTGTGGAGAACCCACCAATAAATGGATACTCTTGGCAAGCCTTGTGTTGGCAGACCCTTTTGTTAGTATCCTCTAGTGACGGATTATTAGGTCATGGGCGTGCTAGTTTTCTTTATGAGCACATGGGTATGCTGTCCAATTTTAGTTGGTTTCTTCTTAAGATTTAGTTGTGTAACACCCCAAACCTGGCCTAGACGCGTTACGATCGGATCTGGCGTGTCACATCAAAGTGTTGATTTGCCCAGTGTCGTGTTGATGAAAGTTCGTGACTAAAGTTTTAAATCCTTTTAACTAATTGCTATTGAAAATGTTGGTGTTGTAAAATCAAAACATGTTGACCAATTATTTGTCATATCATTTATTACAAGTTTATTAATCTGAATTAAAAACCGTAAAAGCTTTTCTAATTGTAAACCTTAAAATTTGAAATGCGTGATTTTCTTTAGAAACAATTATTATTTTGAAAAACCCGTTTTTCCTAATCTAGCAGGTAGAAGTAAGAAGTTAAAACCAAATAAAAGTTAAAACCTCAAATGGCCTTATTACATAATCAAACCCAAGTATAAATTAAAATATTTAAGTCTCAAGCGGAAAATCAGTGTTTACGTGGCCACCTTCGGGTCCCTCGCGGCTCAAAATCGTCAAAGGCTAGGGATTACCTGTACAGTTAAAAGAAAGGGTGAGTTTCCAAAAACTCAGTGTGTAATCCCCTATCAGTCAAATAAAAATCGGTGCAAGCAGAAACAGACTGGGCCTAAGCCCTATACAGTAACAGATCAGTCTGGGCTTTAGCCCTATACAGTAATAGTGTGGGTCTAAGCCCAAAATAATAAAAGTATAGAACAGAGATGCAACCCACCCCAATCCAGCCAACACACCGCCCCTACCAACCAACACACCATGTGGGGACTAAGTCGACCCACCCAGCCAACACACCAATATCGCAGCATAGCTGCTGATAGTAACGCAGCAAAGCTGCTAACAACAGTAAACGTGGCCCAGCCACTAAAATCAGAATACGTGGCGAAGCCACTTAGAAAAGTAAAAACGTGTCAGAGCCACTAGTACAGTACTTGCTCCAAATCAGAATCCCAACCTAGTGCAGAATGTCGTGTAATAAATATTACGTGTGTGCAGTTTGTCATATTCATAACCAGTCATATAGATATCATATACACATCAATTAAACTACCACTAGGGGTATAATGGTCATTTCGTCGGTTAGGGGTAAAACGATAATTTTACCCCATAGGGGTATTTTGGTCTTTTGACTACTTTTGGGGTCTCGGCACAGATGGCGACCCTTCAGAAGGTCTACAGTCGTCTCGAATGACTTAGATAACATATATGGCCAAAGCATTGTGGTGGGCCCAAGGTCCATTACTCGGCTCAAGTGGGCCCACACGCTCGTGGCCTATTCAACCAAATTCGATCCACGGCTATGCGAGCTTAGCAGCCCAATTCATTATTTGTCACTTACCTTTGATTTTACGCATGTGGGGCCCATGAGCCCATTGGGCCCACATGGCCCATCTCGGCCCAACGAGGCCCATCTCGGCCCAACGAGGCCCATTACGGCCCAAGCCCACGAGAACGCTCGTGGCAGCCTCTACAGTCAGTCGCCAATGATTTGTGGCCTCGAAAAAGGCAAAAGAGAGGGTTTGGATCATCAGAGTCATCGGGAAATGCGCAGAAGAGGCCTAGGGTTGATGGGCAGCAAGGTCATCAAGTTGGTACCGGAGGGCAGTACCGTACTTGTGCTGAGTGTGGGAAGAGGCACCTAGGAGAATGTTGGAAAAAGACAGGAGGATGTTTCAAGTGTGGATCTAAGGATCATATGATTAAGGACTGTCCAATAATGATAGACGGGAGTCGACCAATAGGTCGTGGCTATAATCAGTGGAAGAGGTGGGACAATGAGCCTCGGGCGGGTCGTGGTCCGAATAACAAAGGTAATGGTTTGGAAGAGGACGTGGGACCCCGGCGAGAGGTGTTAGTATCTGAGGCTAGACGGCCCGAGTCTAGTGTATGCGGTTCATTTGGAGGGGAGGAGGGAGACGCACAGCACGTCATAATCGATGACGTTCTTTATAGCCGACAAGTCTTATTTTGCTCACGATTGATGTGGGCTCGACCCATTCCTATGTTGCATGTAGTGTAGTTAAAACACTAGGCATAGACTCGAACTATCGATAGGGAGATGATCGTAGTAAGCCCATTAGGCCAAAAGCAGTAATGGTGAATAAGATCTTTTTTGAGTGTACCCTTAGAAATTCAGGGAGTGATATTTTCGCCGACTTAATGGAACTTCTTCTGGAGAATTTGACCTCATACTTGGCATGGGTGGCTAGTAGAACACCGGGCTATATTGGATTGTGCAGCTAAGCGAATGGAGTTAAGGACGCCGGAGGATGAGGCGATAATTATGATAGGAGAAAGAAGGAACTACTTATCTAACGTAGTCTCTGCCTTAAAGGCTGATAAGATGGTTCGGAAAGGGTGCAAGGCATTTCTGACTTTTGTTAGGGTGTTGGATGCCAAAGAAGGGGGAGTTAGTGGAGTTAGAATATTAAAGGAGTTTGTGGATATTTTTTCGGAGGAGTTACCTAGAATACCCCCGGACAGGGAGGTGGAGTTTGGAATTGACTTGCTGCCTAGAACGGCGCCAGTATCTATCGCTCCGTATAGAATGGCACCGAAGGAGTTGGTTGAGCTCAAGGCTCAAATCCAAGAGTTGCTTGATCGTGGGTTTATTCGACCCAGTGTGTCTCCATGGGGAGCACCGGTCTTGTTTGTGAAGAAGAAGGATGAAACTATGCGTATGTGCATAGATTATCGTCAGTTGAATAAGCTGACCATCAAGAACAAGTACCCGTTGCCGAGGATAGACGACTTATTCGATCAGCTTAAGGGGGCAGCGGTATTCTCGAAGATAGATCTAAGGTCTGGACATCATCAGCTTAAGGTGAAGGAAGCAGATATCCATAAGACAGCCTTTCAAACAAGATACGAGCACTATGAGTTCGTAGTAATGCCGTTCGGATTAACGAACGCCCCAGCCGCGTTCATGGATATGATGAATCGGGTTTTTTAACCTTACTTGGATAGGTTCATCGTTGTGTTCATAGACGATATCCTAGTATACTCAAAGTCTGAGGAAGAACATGATGAGCATCTCCGGATAGTGTTACAAGTGTTGAGGGAGAAGAAGCTTTATGCCAAATTCAGCAAGTGTGAATTTTGGCTGAAGGAAGTTGCGTTCTTAGGGCATGTGGTGTCTGCTGAAGGAATAAGGGTGGATCCTCGAAAGATTGAGGCAGTATTAGATTGGAAACCACCTAAGTCTGTGGCTGAGGTTCGCAGTTTCTTGGGATTAGCCGGCTACTATAGAAGGTTTGTAGAAGGGTTTTCATCAATAGCCGCACCTTTGACAAAGCTGTTGAGAAAGGAGGTACCTTTCGTTTGGACAGATAAGCAACAGGAGAGCTTTGAGAAGCTTAAGAGGGTTTTGACTGAAGCTCCAGTTTTGATTCAGCCGGAGGCAGGGAAGGACTTTGTGGTGTACTGTGATGCTTCTTACATAGGATTGGGATGCGTATTGATGCAAGATGGGAAGGTAGTCGCTTATGCGTCTCGACAATTAAGGCCACATGAGGTTAACTACCCGACGCATGATTTGGAATTGGCGGCAGTGGTCTTTGCTCTTAAGGTATGGAGGCATTATCTTTATGGAGAAAAGTCAGTGATCTACACGGACCACAAGAGCTTTAAGTATCTGCTGACTTAGAAGGAGTTGAACTTGAGACAGCGAAGGTGGGTGGAATTACTGAGGGATTATGATTTTTCCATAGAGTATAACCCGGGGAAGGCGAATGTGGTAGCAGATGCTCTAAGTCGGAAAGTAGTATCGGATCTGAGGGTGATGTTTGCACATCTGAGCTTGTATGACGATGGAAGTCTGCTGGCAGAGTTGCAAGTTAAGCTGACATGGCTAAATGAGGTGAAGGAAAGTTAGTTAGTGGATGAGGATTTCAGTGCTAAGTTGCGACAAGTGCAGAGTGGGGAGTTGGAAGACTATGGTATTAATGATGAGGGAGCATTGTGTTTCAAGGGTAAGGTCTGTATGCCTAAGAATAAGGAGTTAAGGCGGAGAATTCTTCAGGAATCGCATAGTAGCCCTTATGCTATGCATCCTGGAGGTAGTAAGCTGTATAGAGACTTAAGGGAACAGTTTTTGTGGCCAGGTCTTAAGCGGGAAGTTACAGAATTTGTAGGGAAGTGCTTGACGTGTCAGCAAGTCAAGGCTGAGCACCAAGTTCCGTCGAGATTGCTTCACCGATAAAGATTCCGCATGATGGAAGTGGGAGAGAATCACCATGGACTTCGTTAGTGGGCTTCCCCCCACGCCTACTAAGAAGGACTCGGTATGGGTGATAGTGGATCGGTTGACAAAGTCGCGCATTTCATTCTAGTGCGGGTTGATTATTCTTTGCGAAGTTGGCGAAGTTGTATGTGGCGGAGATTGTGAGGTTGCATGGAGCACGGTGTCAATTATTTCGAGATAGGGATCCAAGGTTTACGTCTCGGTTTGGAAAGCTCGCATC
Organism: Gossypium sturtianum; assembly: GCA_025698515.1. Taxonomy (NCBI): domain Eukaryota; kingdom Viridiplantae; phylum Streptophyta; class Magnoliopsida; order Malvales; family Malvaceae; genus Gossypium; species Gossypium sturtianum. The sequence continues at coordinate 114,447,272 of CM046955.1, forward strand.
AAGCTTTAGGCACCAGATTGGATTTCACTACGGCTTTTCATCCATGATCGGACGGTTAGTCGAACGAGTGATCCAAGTGTTGGAAGATATGTTGAGGGGCTGTGTAATAGACTTTAGAGGAAGTTGGGAAGAATACTTGCCTTTAGCGGAATTTGCTTACAATAACAACTATCAAGCTAGTATTCGAATGGCACCGTATGAAGCTACTTGTATGGGACGGAAGTGTCGCAATCGACGTGTTGGACGGAATTAGGGGAACGACGAGTTTTGGGTCCAGAGATTGTGGCAGAATCTGAAGAGAAAGTTGAGGTAATTCGTGCACAGTTAAAGGAAGCATCTGACAGGCAGAAGCCGTACGCAGATCTTAAATGGAAGGAAATAGAATTTGATGTGGGGGATCAAGTGTTTCTTAAAGTTTCGCCTTGGAAGAAGGTGATGAGATTTTGTCGCAAAGGGAAGTTAAGTCCAAGGTTTATAGGACCTTATCGGGTATTAAAGCGAGTTGGACCAGTGGCATACCAGATAGAGTTGCCACCGGAGTTGAAACAGATGCACGACGTATTCCATGTGTCTATGCTACGTTGTTATCGATCGGATCCATCTCACGTAGTTCCGGTTGAAGAGGTGGAGCTAAGGCCAGATTTGTCCTACGAGGAAAAGCCGATTCAGATCTTGGAACAAGATGTGAAAGTGCTACGAAGGAAATCAGTTCCTTTGGTCAAAGTGTTATGGCGTAATCACGGATCGGAAGAAGTTTCGTGGGAGCCAGAAGAAGCAATGCGACAGCAATACCCTCACTTATTTTAGCCAGGTAATTTTGAGGGCGAAATTATTTTTAAGGGGGGTAGAACTGTAATATCCTAGATTTTGGGTTTATGCATTTGTGCTTAAATAAATGTGAAAGCATGTCTATGTGTGTGTTAAATGTGTTTTATGAATTTTTGAGAACTTTAGAATGTAGGAAAATGCCTTAGAAATTATTAGATTTTAAATCTAAAAGAGGAAGCTAAGCAGGGTGGCCTTAAGAGAAAATGTAGGGGATTTATAACACAAAAATGGGCTTGGTAAAGTGGCTTGAAGGTGCCACTTAAGGCCTCAGTAGGTGATGCCACAAGCATTATGCAGGTCTTAAGTTCGAGCTGCAAAGGAAGCAAAAAAGGGGGGCTTTTATTTTGAATGTTGCGTCAAGAAGAGGGGGAGGAGATGGACGGCAATGGGGCTTTGAAAGGTGAGGATAAAGACTTGATTTATCCTTTTTAAATTTTGGCTAAGATAGGGGATAAATGATGATTTTATTTTGAATTATTTTTGAATGGGTAAAAGAGAGAAAAGAGGAGAAAAATGAGGAAGCTGATAAGGGAGTGTGAGTTGGCCGATTGGGGGACTCTAAGTGTAGTAATTTCGGCCAAGGAAGGAGAATAAGGCCATTCTTCATTCTTTCTTTCCTCCTGTGCCTCTGCCGAATTCTCTCTGCAACCTATTCTCTTTTTCTTTTCAATTCTCCAAAAATCCGAAAATAGGATCCCCTAATCTTGCCGATTTTCCCTAAGTCCTATACTTTCTTTTATTTTCTTGATTAAAACCGAATCTTTCCAAGTGATCATCAAAAGCCGAAAGTTGCCACTCTTTGAATCGATTTCTCCTGCAAGCTCTCTCTGTCGATTTCATCAGGGTAAGATCAAATTCGATTTCCATTCTCTTTCTTTTAGGCTTGTCAAAATCTAAGAACTAATTTCTATTATTGTTCCTTGGCCGAAACTATGGAAAAGGTTTCGAGATTTGGGTGTTGTCAACTACAAGGAGGTTTCGGGATTTCAATACCCAAGGTAAGTTATGTGATATTTGGCCATAGGCCATTCTATTGTGTTTTAATGTTAGATTAGATCTAACATGTGGCCATAGGAATCTCGACATCATTAAAGAAGCAAGGATCAATTTGTGGGAATTGAAATCGCAAGGTAAGGAGGTGTAATATTCGGCCATATTGATTATTATGTTAGCCGAATCTGACCATGGTTGTTTAGGGGCAGTCGACAGTGGTATACAAGGATTTCGGGATTCAAAATCGCAAGGTAAGTGCACATACACATTCGGCCAAGGCCCTATTTAGCAACTTAGATCTATTTTTTACTTATTCAAAAGCCGAAAACTAACCAAGTCAATTGATCTAGTGTTAGCCGATTTTAAGGAAGAAATACTACAACGTTTCGGGATTTGATCATATAGCCGAATAGGCTTTTACTAAACATTAAGTGGTTGGCCAAATGTAGGAATTTGAGATCTAAAGCGTTAGATCGGGATTTTCGAGATTTCAGTGGAAGCGTTAAGTAAACCAGGTGTGTACCCCGCACTAAGCCTTAATAGATTTATGGTTATGTTTTATTGAATGTGTTAGTAAGAATAAGTAAGATGTGGCTAAGGGTACCATGCAATGGTACAAAGTACTCAGGTATGTTAACTTACTACTACTGTAGTTATGATATTATGAATATCTGCTGTGGCACATATGTGAACATTGATAAGAATGTGAAATAAGGCCTAAGCCATGATAATTGCATGATTTGTATGACATGGGGCATATGGGTTATATGGAAAGGGGAAGTGATCTGGTGGTTTATACCACAATATCTGAATGTGGTGACTTCGGTCACATAATCCGAATGTGGTGACTCATGTCACAATATCTGAATGTGGTGACTTATGTCACAAAATTATTATCTGGTGGCTACGCCACAAAATTATAAGGGCGATGAGCTAGTCGTCTGCAGGGACTGCCTTCGATGATGTGTAGCGGATGGAGGGTCGACTTAGTAGTACCCACGGTGTGATGTTTGGTACGGGTGATGTATAGCGGATGGTTATATAGGTTTGGGTTCGGGATTGCATCATTATATTTAATTGCTATATGTATATGTATGATCTGCTATGCCTGAATCGTTGGGACTTAGTGTTGGTTGTCACACACTGAGTCTGTTTGACTCACACTTAAGATGGTTGTTTTAAATGATGATTTTGACTTAGATTGAATGTTTTTGAATAGGTTAAAATGTGGCTTAAATGGTAGCTTATGGCATAAGTGTTTCATTGGTAAATAGCTTGTTTTAGACAGCATTTTCCAGGTACACATGGCCTGAGACACGGCTTTGCACAGGGCTGTGTGCCATACATGAGCTCATGGCACGGCCGTGTGGTTTGTAAAATTTTAAGTGATTTTTGGGCACACGAGCTGTAACATCCTAAAAATATTAGAGTATCATCTTGTTATTTGTGTTAGCTCGGATATGATTGTTATTGTGTGCTTAGTATATTTGTGTGAAGGCTTGGAAATGTTAGCTAAGCTAGAATAATTTTTAGTGTGGAAAATTTAGTGAAGTGGATTAAGTGAGCTTGACACTTAAGATAATTTAAGTGTTAAATTAAAGCACATGAGGAGTTAGCGGCATAGTGGATAAGGAGCTTGAAAGGTTGCTTGAGGGAAGTGGTTCGAGTAGCATGGAAAGCATATTGAGGATTTTATTTTTGTACATCCTAGCATTAAGTGTCGGTCAACTATACATATGGATAAGATGGACAACTTTCTTTTTATGACAAGAAGACTTAAGGTTATGGTAAGCATGAAATGAGGGATAGAATTGCTAGATTTTGGGGATAAAATTCCTTCAACTTTGGGAATGTAGAGGATCTCAAGGCTTGGCTTAAGGAAGATGTTTTGGAAACTATTCCAAGGCCTTTAGTGCATGTATGTGGACGGCATGTGTGGCTAGAGGGGTGGCCGAATGTTGATAGGAGGTTTGGGGGGGATATTTGGCCAACTTTAGCAATTGTGCACCTTTTGGCATATTTTTCTCTTCCTTTCCAAACAAATCCCTCTTTGGTCGAATGCACCATAAGCATTTTGTGCAATTTTACTTTTGGTTTTAGCTCTCATTTTGTTTGAACCAAATACTATTTTCTTTCTCTCATTTTTCCTTTTGAAACCGAAAACTCATTTTTACATTTTGTGCATTTTTCTTTTCGGCAAACTAGGTGCTTGGCCGAACCTTTTTTCTCCCATCTCTCTCTTTTCTTCTTTTGATATTAGCTCAACCACATTTCCTTTTTCTTTCATTTGGCCGAACCTCTTTCTTCCCCAAACTCACTTTTCTATTCTTCCATTGTTGCTAAAACCGAATCCTCTCTCTCATTTTTTTTTCTCTTTTCTACTCACATACTTCCTTACTTTTTATACACATATCTTTCTTCTTTCATAACCATATTGCCGAAACTTCCCACTCTCTTTTTGTATTGTTTTGGCCGAATATCAACAAGGGAAGGCCTTCATTTGTTTTTTTTTTCAATCGGTTTTGGAAAAAGGGTAAGTGTTCATGACCGTTTTTCCTTCATTTCTTTCTCTTTTCTATGTCATTTTCTTGTGGTCAAAGGCCGAACCTATGGACATTTGTTGCAAGGTTCTAACTATTATTAGGAACCGATTATTCTTATAGGCTCTTTGGGACTTTGGAAGCATTTGATCTAAGCCTTACTTCTCTAGCAATCAAAGTTGGTAAGTCAAGTGGTAAGGATTCTTGTCGATTCATCATTCTTTTAATGGTTGAAAAGCCAAAGGCTATTGGGATTAAGATGTGATGTCGGCCGAATGGTTTTGCTTATAATCTTGTGGTTTGGCCGAATGTAGGACAAGGTGATCTAGTGAGGTAGATCGAGTCTACGAAAGTTAGTATTTGCGTTAGTGAAAGGTGTGTATCTTACACACTTTATAACTTGGTTTATATATATATATATATATGTGTTAAATAACTATTCAAGTTGTTAAAGCCGAAACTATGAGATATTGATATGATACCTTGATGGGTATGAGCAAGGATACGAGTAAGTCCTTTTCGATATGATGTTGCTATAAGTTGTTTAATATCACGATCTACGATATGTATTGGTTATATGTTCATATCAAAGTATATTGACATGATTTGTTTATCTATTGCATTGGTATGGGCAATATGAGAGGAGGGGGAAGATTGATATTCGTGTCTTCGGACACCAGAGGTTTGGCACCTCCAGTGATTTGGTATCACATTTTTGTCTTTGGGACACCAGAGGTTTGGCACCTCATAGCGACTCGTCCCTGTGGATTAACACCACCGTGGGTTGGCCCCACTTTTGAGATATGGGATTGTCGCCAGTGATTTGGTATCACACGTGGGTTGGCCCCACAACTTGATTATTCGTGACTTTGGTCACCAGTGATTTGGTATCACACGTGGGTTGGCCCCACAACTTGATTATTCGTGACTTTGGTCACCAGTGATTTGGTATCACATTTGTGTCTTTGGGACACCAGAGGTTTGGCACCTCATAGCGACTCGTCCCTGTGGATTAACACCACCGTGGGTTGGCCCCACTTTTGAGATATGGGATTGTCGCCAGTGATTTGGTATCACAAGTGGGTTGGCCCCACAACTTGATTATTTGTGACTTTGGTCACTAGTGGTTTGGCACCACCAGTGGTTTGGTACCTCACGGGGTAGAAAAAGGAGTTACGGATGGCTAGGTTGGGTGCATAATATATATATTGCTTGGTTATAATTTGTGTAAGTATGTGGTATTTACCCGGGAGAGGGAATATGCACTGAGTCTTGGTGACTCACCTTCTCCCTTACTTTTCCAGGTAATTCGTAAATTCGCGGATGAGGAGCCGGATGAACTCGAGGAGGCCATGCAATGAAATTTGGTTTTACATGAACTTCCATTTGGGTACTTGATTTTAATTTGGTTTTCATTTTATGGGTTTGTAATAAGGCCTCTTTAATTATGTTTTTTGGATTATTTATATGATTTGGATTTGTTTTAGGAATAACTTGCAAATTACATGATTGATTTAATGATATGTGAACAAAGTTTTCTAAAATACAAAGCGCGATGGTTTTTAAAACGTTACCATCGGGTAACCTAAATAAATTGATAATTTTTAACAACTTAAGTATTTTCGATAACTCAAACTATTTTACAAATCTTAAGTTTCCAAATTTCTATTAGATACAATTTTCAACCTAATTGCTTTAGTTTCTCTTTAATTTATAAATGGTTTACGAATCTAAGCTGCGCCTAAGTTTTAAAAATCTATTTACGGAATTGCAAAGTAAAATATCAGTTTTCAACTTAATTTTTTTTTATGAATTTAGAATAATAAAAAGTTTTTCACTAAAATTTAATCGGTAACTCGTTTTTCCTCAAAACGTTTTCCCCTGTGACATACCAAATTCGGTCGTGGCGTATTGACTGGGTTTGGGGTGTTACAAATTGGTATCAGAGCCAAGTTCAAAAGCTCGGCTGTGGGCCCGAGGCCCAAAATGTTTTAAAGTATGGTTTTAAAATGATTTTGTTGAAAATTGTATGGTTGGAAAGGCATGGCCCCGAGTCTCCGACATCAATCCGCCCTGGTAAGTACATCAAACTGTTGATTTTGATGATATGATATGATGATGTTGGCATGACTGTATAGTAGTAGGAACTACTCTAGAGACCCAAACTATAGGTTGAATGTACTCGCGAAACAACTTCTTATTAAAATTATTCATAAAACTGTGTTTTAAAGAAAGTGGAGTAATGACTAATGCATAACGCTTTTAAATCAGATAAGTCGAGACTTTAGACATGAGTACTCGTGGTCGAGGTCGTATTACTCGTGGACGTGGTCGGGGTAGGATGGCTGTGTCTGAGCCAGTGAGGTCTGGTCAAGGATCCGAGAATGAGGTACCACCACCCCTACCACCAATGGTTGGAGTTGAGCATCAGGATCAAACGGGGGACGACGCAGTGTCTCAGGCGATGCTGCGAGTTCTTGAGAGGGTAGCTGGAATAGGTGGAGGCGCGGGAATTCAGAAATCCGTATCTGAGCAACTTCGATCAAATGGAGCTGAGGTATTTCGAGGTGTTTCAGGTGTGGCTCCCAGTACGGCAGAGTATTGGTTAGAGGCGACGGAACGAATCATGGATGACTTGGATTTGAGTGCTGAGGAAAAGCTAAAAGGGATTGTATCGCTTCTTCGGGATAAGTCATATCAGTGGTGGCTCACGGTAAGGAATAGTGCTGCAGCGGAGGATCTCACTTGGGATTATTTTAAGGCAGCGTATCAGAAGAACTGCCAGGATTGCCTCCAGATCGTGAAGTTGAATTTGGTATAGATCTGTTACCCGGAACTGCGCCAATGTCTATTGCTCCGTATAGGATGGCACCGAAGGAATTAGGGGAATTGAAGGCTCAAGTTCAAGAGTTGTTGGATCGAGGTTTCATCCGACCAAGTGTTTCGCCATGGGGAGCGCCGGTACTTTTTGTCAAGAAGAAAGATGGTACGATGCGGATGTGTATAGACTATCGCTTGATTGAATAAGTCGACGATAAAAACAAGTATCCTTTGTCGAGGATAGATGACTTGTTTGATCAGCTTAAGGGGGCAGCGGTTTTCTCCAAGATTGATTTAAGGTCTGGATATCATCAGCTGAAGGTGAAAGAGGTTGATATCCATAAGACGGCATTTCGCACTCGGTATGGGCACTACGAGTTTCTGGTAATGCCGTTTGGGTTGACTAACGCGCTGGCATCATTCATGGACATGATGAATCGGGTATTCCTGCAGTTTTTGGACCAGTTTGTTGTGGTATTTATAGACGATATTTTGGTATACTCCAAGTCAGAGGAGGAGCATGATGCGCATTTGCGAGTAGTGTTGCGATTCGAGGAAAAGCAAATCATGACGCCAAATTTAGTAAGTGAGAGTTTTGGCTTAGGGAGGTGACTTTCTTGGGTCACGTAGTATCAGCTGAGGGGATTAGAGTGGATCCTCGGAAGATTGAGGCAGTGTTGGATTGGAAGCCGCCTAAGTCAGTGGCTGAGATTCGGAGTTTTCTAGGTCTGGCGGGGTATTACCGAAGATTTGTGGAAGGATTTTCTTTGATAGCAGCACCTATGACTAAGTTATTGAGGAAAGGAGTTCCACTTGTGTGGACCGAGAAGCAGCAAGGAAGTTTCGACAAGTTGAAGAAGATTCTAACTGAAGCTCCGGTTTTGATTCAACCTGAGGCAGGCAAGGAATTCACGGTTTACTGTGATGCATCACATACTGGTTTGGGATGTGTGCTGATGCAGGAAGGGAAGGTAGTGGCTTATGCATCAAGTCAGTTGAGACCACATGAAGTTAACTATCCAACGCATGACTTGGAATTAGCTGCAGTGGTTTTTGCTTTGAAGATTTGGAGACACTATTTGTATGGTGAGAAGTCGATAGTCTACACGGATCACAAGAGTCTTAAGTATCTTTTGACTCAGAAGGATTTGAACTTGAGGCAGCGTAGATGGATTGAGTTGTTAAAGGACTACGACTGTTCGATTGAGTATCATCCAGGCAAGGCTGATGTGGTGGCAGACGCGTTGAGCCGTAAGGTTGTGACTGACTTAAGATCGATGTTTGCTCGTCTTAGCTTATATGATGATGGGAGTCTTTTGGCTGAATTGCAAGTCAAGCCGACTTGGTTAGAGCAAATCAAGGAGAAACAGTTAGAGGATGATGGTTTAAATGATCAGAGGTTTAGAGGATTATAGTTTGTCCAAGGATGGAGTATTGTGTTTTAAAGGAAGAGCTTGTATGCTAAAGGATGTTGAGTTGAGGCAAAGGATTCTTCGGGACGCACATAGCAGCCCATACGCTATGCATCCTGGAGGTAGCAAGATGTATCGGGATTTAAGGGAACAGTTTTGGTGGCAGTGTCCAAGCGTGAGGTGGCCGAGTTTGTGGGTAAATGTCCGACATGTCACAGTCAAGGCGGACCATCGGTTGTCGTGCAGGTTACTTCACCGGTGAAGATTCCACGATGGAAGTGGGAAAGGATCACTATGGACTTTGTCAGTGGATTACCTCTTACACCTAGTAAGAAGGACTCAGTTTGGGTGATTGTGGATCGTCTGACTAAGTCAGCTCATTTTATTCCGGTAAGGGTGGATTATTCGCCTGAAGTTAGCTAAGTTGTATGTGGCGGAAATAGTGAGGTTGCACGGTGTACCAAAGTGTCGATCATCTCGCAGAGATCCTAGATTTACGTCGAGGTTTTGGAGAGCGTTACATCAAGCTTTGGGTACGCGGTTGGACTTGAAGATGGCATTTCATCCACGATCGGACGGACGATCGGAAAGAGTTATCTGATTTTAGAGGATATGTTGAGAGGGTGTGTTTTGGATTTCAGAGGTAGGCGGGAAGAGTTTTTACCATTAGCAGAGTTCGCATACATACAACAATAGTTATTAGGCAAGCATTAAGATGGCACCATATGAGGCATTTTATGGTAGGAGGTGTCGCACACCTACATGTTGGACAGAGTTGGATGAGTGTCGATGTTAGGACCAGAGTTGGTTGAGGGCGAGGATAAGGTTAAGGCGATTCGAGCTGCTCGTGCTGAAGGAAGCTTCGAGATAGGCGAAGTCATATCTGCGATCTCAAGCGGAGGGATATAGAGTTTTTGCGTGGGTGACAAAGTTTTTCTGAAGGTCTCGCCATGGAAGAAAGTGTTAAGATTTGGGAGAAAAGGCAAGTTAAGTCCAAGGTTTATTTGACCGTATAAGGTGTTGAGACGAGTGGGACCAGTAGCCTATCAGCTCGAGTTGCCATCAGAGCTGAGTCAGATTCACGATGTGTTCCATGTCTCCATGCTTAGACGCTATCGTTCTGATCCATCGCATGTTGTGGCAGTAGAGGAAATAGAGGTGAGTCCAGATCTGACGGTAGAAGAAGAACCTGTGCAGATTCTAGATCGAGATGTGAAAGTTTTGCGTAGGAAGTCCGTTCCTTTAGTAAAGGTTTTATGGCGAAATCATGGCGTGGAAGAAGCTACGTGGGAATCGGAGGATGCGATGAGGCAGCAGTACCCTCAACTCTTTTGATCAGGTAATTTCGAGGACGAAATTTTCTTAAGGGGGGTAGAATTGTAACATCCTAAAAATATTAGAGTATCATCTTGTTATTTGTGTTAGCTCGGATATGATTGTTATTGTGTGCTTAGTATATTTGTGTGAAGGCTTGGAAATATTAGCTAAGCTAGAATAATTTTTAGTGTGGAAAATTTAGTGAAGTGGATTAAGTGAGCTTGACACTTAAGATAATTTAAGTGATAAATTAAAGCACATGAGGAGTTAGTGGCATAGTGGATAAGGAGCTTGAAAGGTTGCTTGAGGAAGTGGTTGAGTAGCATGGAAAGCATATTGAGGATTTTATTTTTGTACATCCTAGCATTAAGTGTCGGTCAACTATACATATGGATAAGATGGAAAACTTTCTTTTTATGACAAGAAGACTTAAGGTTATGGTAAGCATGAAATGAGGGATAGAATTGCTAGATTTTGGGGATAAAATTCCTTCAACTTTGGGAATGTAGAGGATCTCAAGGCTTGGCTTAAGGAAGATGTTTTGGAAACTATTCCAAGGCCTTTAGTGCATGTATGTGGACGGCATGTGTGGCTAGAGGGGTGGCCGAATGTTGATAGGAGGTTTGGGGGATATTTGGCCAACTTTAGCAATTGTGCACCTTTTGGCATATTTTCTCTTCCTCTCCAAACAAATCCCTCTTTGGCCGAATGCACCATAAGCATTTTGTGCAATTTTACTTTTGGTTTTAGCTCTCATTTTGTTTGAACCAAATACTATTTTCTTTCTCTCATTTTTCCTTTTGAAACCGAAAACTCATTTTTACATTTTGTGCATTTTTCTTTTCGGCAAACTAGGTGCTTGGCCGAACCTTTTTCTCCCATCTCTCTCTTTTCTTCTTTTGATATTTGCTCAACCACATTTCCTTTTTCTTTCATTTGGCCGAACCTCTTTCTTCCCCAAACTCACTTTTCTTTTCTTCCATTGTTGCTAAAACCGAATCCTCTCTCTCATTTTTTTTATTCTCTTTTCTACTCACATACTTCCTTACTTTTTATACACATATCTTTCTTCTTTCATAACCATATTGCCGAAACTTCCCACTCCCTTTTTGAATTGTTTTGGACGAATATCAACAAGGGTAGGCCTTCATTTGTTTTTCTTTTCAATCGGTTTTGGAAAAAGGGTAAGTGTTCATGACCGTTTTTCCTTCATTTCTTTCTCTTTTCTATGTCGTTTTCTTGTGGTTAAAGGCCGAACCTATGGACATTTTTTGCAAGGATCTAACTATTATTAGGAACCGATTATTCTTATAGGCTCTTTGGGACTTTGGAAGCATTTGATCTAAGCCTTACTTCTCTAGCAATCAAAGTTGGTAAGACAAGTTGTAAGGATTCTTGTCGATTCATCATTCTTTTAATGGTTGAAAAGCCAAAGGCTATTGGGATTAAGATGTGATGTCGGCCGAATGGTTTTGCTTATAATCTTGTTGTTTGGCCGAATGTAGGACAAGGTGATCTAGTGAGGTAGATCGAGTCCACGGAAGTTAGTATTTGCGTTAGTGAAAGGTGTGTATCGTACACACTTTATAACTTGGTTTATATATATATATGTGTTAAATAACTATTCAAGTTGTTAAAGCCGAAAATATGAGATATTGATATGATACCTTGATGGGTATGAGCAAGGATACAGGTAAGTCTGTTTCGATATGATGTTGCTATATGTTGTTTAATATCACGATCTACGATATGTATTGGTTATATGTTCATATCAAAGTATATTGACATGATTTGTTTATCTATTGCATTGGTATGGGCAATATGAGAGGAGGGGGAAGATTGATATTCGTGTCTTGGACACCGGAGGTTTGGCACCTCCGGTGATTTGGTATCACATTTGTGTCTTTGGGACACAGAGGTTTGGCACCTCATAGCGACTCGTCCCTGTGGATTAACACCACCGTGGGTTGGCCCCACTTTTGAGATATGGGATTGTCGCCAGTGATTTGGTATCACACGTGGGTTGGCCCCACAACTTGATTATTCGTGACTTTGGTCACCAGTGATTTGGTATCACACGTGGGTTGGCCCCAAAACTTGATTATTCGTGACTTTGGTCACCAGTGATTTGGTATCACATTTGTGTCTTTGGGACACCAGAGGTTTGGCACCTCATAGCGACTCGTCCCTGTGGATTAACACCACCGTGGGTTGGCCCCACTTTTGAGATATGGGATTGTCGCCAGTGATTTGGTATCACAAGTGGGTTGGCCCCACAACTTGATTATTTGTGACTTTAGTCACCAGTGGTTTGGCACCACCAGTGGTTTGGTACCACACGGGGTAGAAAAAGGAGTTACGGATGGCTAGGTTTGGTGCATAATATATATATATATATATATTGCTTGGTTATAATTTGTGTAAGTATGTGGTATTTACCCGGGAGAGGGAATATGCACTGAGTCTTGGTGACTCACCTTCTCCCTTACTTTTTCAGGTAATTCGTAAATTCGCGGATGAGGAGCCGGATGAACTCGAGAAGGCCATGCAATGAAATTTGGTTTTACATGAACTTCCATTTGGGTACTTGATTTTAAGTTGGTTTTCATTTTATGGGTTTGTAATAAGGCCTCTTTAATTATGTTTTTTGGATTATTTATATGCTTTGGATTTGTTTTAGGAATAACTTGCAAATTACATGATTGATTTAATGATATGTGAACAAAGTTTTTTAAAATACAAAGCGCGATGGTTTTTAAAACGTTACCATCGGGTAACCTAAATAAATTGATAATTTTTAACAACTTAAGTATTTTCGATAACTCAAACTATTTTACAAAACTTAAGTTTCCAAATTTCTATTAGATAAGATTTTCAACCTAATTGCTTTAGTTTCTCTTTAATTTATAAATGGTTTACAAATCTAAGCTGCGACTAAGTTTTAAAAATCTATTTACGGAATTGCAAAGTAAAATATCAGTTTTCAACTTAATTTTGTTTTTACGAATTTAGAATAATAAAAAGTTTTTCACTAAAATTTAATCGGTAACTCGTTTTTACTCAAAACATTTTCCCCTGTGACATACCAAATTCGGTCGTGGCGTATTGACTGGGTTTGGGGTGTTACACGAGCACAGAGAGTTACATGGTTTGCTCACACGGCCGTGTGAACCATCCACATGGTCGCCTAACCCACTCACACGGCTCTTGTACATAGTTTAGCGACACGACCATGTGGTTCATCACACTTGGGCTGAGCTTTCGCACACGACCAGGGGACACGGCCATGTGACCCCTGTATGCAGATTTTTCCTTTCTTCTTGTTATTTATTCAGTTTAATCTATGTTCATTACCGAATTGTTTTTACACTTCTATATACTCAATATCTACCTGAAATAGATTGATTAATGTATTTATACATGTTTATATGTGATTATTTAATATTTATTTGAGATTTTCATTAATAAATTGTACAGAAATTGTTTGGTAATTGTTCGTAGCATCTTATGACTTGGGTCTAACAACCAGACTAGGTAAGGGGTGTTACACTAGGTAAGGGGTGTTACACTATCACCGAGGAAGAAAGATGGAATCTGGATTATAGTTGACATATTAGCCAAATCGACACATTCCATTCCAATACGGAAAAATTATCCACTTGAGAAGTTAGTCGAACTGTATGTTACTTAGGTTGTTAGATTGCACGACGTACCATTATTTATTATTCCCGATCGTGATCTAAGGTTTACCTTTAGTTTTTTAGTAAATTTCATGAGGCTCTATGTACTAAATTGAATTTTATTACTGCTTTTCATCCATAGACAGATGACCAGTCAGAATGAGTTATTCAGATTCTGGAAGATATGCTTTGATGTTGTATTATTGAGTTTGAGGGCAACTAGGAGAAATTTCTATTGTTGGCTGAGTTTTCCTATAATAATAGTTATCAGTCTAGTATTAAAATGGCACCATTCGAGGCTTTATACGAACATAAATTCATAACTCCATTACACTAGTTTAATTGAGCGAAAGAAAGTTAGTCGGGACAAATTTAATCAAAGAAACAGAAGATAAAATCTGTATTACCCGAGATTGTTTGAAAGTCACTTAAGATCATCAAAAATCATATGCAGATTTAAAATGAAAAGATATTGAATTTCTGGCGGGTGATAAAGTTTTCTTTAATGTCTCTCGGTGGAAGAAAGTTACGTGTTTCTAGAGAAAGGGAAGCTCGATCCGAGATAATTGGTCCTATGGCTTACAAACTAGTATTACCTCCGGAACTTAAAAAGATTCACAATGTTTTCCATGTTTCAATGCTATGAAAGTACAGATCAGACCCATCTCATGTTATTACTCTCGACGAGAGAGAATTGTAGTATGACCTATCGTATTCAAAAGAGCCAATAAAGATTTTTAACACGAGAGGGGAAAGAACTCACTAAGAAACGAGTACTGATAGTGAAAGTTTTGTGGGACCTATATGGTATTGAGGAAGCTACATGGGAAATGGAAGATTCGATAAAATATTAGTACTCGAAACTTTTTTTAGGTAAGAAATTTTGAGGACGAAATTTTTCTAAGGGTGAGAGTTGTAACAACCCATTTTTAGTAGTACCGAAAATGGTGGTTTCAAAACCCCTGTTTCTGATTATCGAGTTAGTAAATATTATTTATTAATATTTAGTAGTCTATTATAGAGTTATTTTAAATTTTGGTATGGTAATTTTGTGGATTGAATGGTTAATTAGGGTACAAGGACTAAATCGTAAAAACTATTAAAGTTAATCGCTATAGATTTTTATCGGATGAATGACTTAAAAGGTAATTAAATAGGGTTTTACTTGGAAATTTAACCACTTTAGAAAAATGATGGACGACTAGTGTGTTTTAATTGAAAAATATGTTAATTATAATATTGAATTAATAATAAAATATGATCAAACATAAAATTAAGGGTCATCATCTTTTCTCATTTATACTTCCATCGATTTTTCAGCATTTTTAGGAGAACAAAAAGCTTCCAAGCATTCAAACTATTCTACCCTCTCATGTAAGTTCAATCTAATCTCGTTTTTAAGTAAATTTTATGCTTTTGAAATTGTTGTAGCTTAATCTAACTAACGGTATTAAATCGTAAAACTGTTAAAAGTTTTGAAATGTTTTCATTGATGGTTTTTTATGTTAGATAGCTCGTAAGTAAGCTTAGATTTTATTAAGGACTAAATTATAAATTAAAATTTGATAGTTTTGAGTTAGGGATTAAAATGAAAATATTTCAAATTTGGAATTAAATTTCTATATTTATTGATTATAGAGGTATGTATAAAGATTTATTTGAAATCAAATTGTGAAACATGGCTTAAATGTGAAATAATTGATAGTTTCAGTTTTAGGGACTAAATTGAATAAAATGTGAAACTTTAGGGAAATTATGTAAAATGAAAGTAAGTTTTCATATGCCTTGAATAAGAGGTTATAAGGTAATTAGCATTGATATTTTGAAATGAATTATCGTATAGATCAAGAATCGAATCAACCGAAACTTAATCGAGGAAAAGGGAAAATTACAAACTAGTCCTCGACACCTCGTTTGATATCATTTTTCCAGGTAAGTTCATATGTTGTAGTATATATCTATAATTGAGTTGTTTGTGATTGAATTGTATATTTATGTTGAACTAATATACTTTGAATTGGTATACAAATTGATACAAAAAGGTGAGGAATGGACTGAATTGTAATAAATCATATTGTTGTGTAAATAGTGCCCAGGTGAACGATATGATAGGATACAATAAGCATGCCAATAGGTTTATTCACGCATTGTAGGGTTATGTAAAAGAAATGATACTAAATGCACTGATGTATGGAGAAAAATTACTGTTATCGGAATCCAACATTTCTTGTGGATTACCGAGTTTGTCTTTGCGGATACCACTATTACTGATTATCTCTACAAAAGATAAAGGTGTGTTTTAAAAGGATGTATAGCCTACCGGCTAAGCGCTTCAGTGTTCAGGTGTGTTTTAGAGATATAGCTCAAATGAGAAACTAGGTGTATTTTGGATGGTTAACCGTGTATCCGAATATATTAATCTAGTTCATCGAGCATAATAGTGTAAAAGGAAATATTATGAATAATGGTATATGTATCTTATGAATGGAAATGGTTATTGCAACACCCCGCTCAGCATAGTCCTAGGTGGTGGTTTGTGTGGGTGAATCGTTGACTAAAGTATAAGCCAAGGAAGGTTGATTGACGTCCTATCTGCTAGGTTAAGTTAATGTTGGTTGTCGCGCCATGATTGGCATATTGTTTGGCCAATCAGGTAAGTCTTTAAAGACATGGTTGAAGGTTCTTCTTTTGGTGTAGTATAGGTTATTAATCTATACATCTTGGTGTGGTTGTTGTGGAGAACCCACCAATAAATGGATACTCTTGGCAAGCCTTGTGTTGGCAGACCCTTTTGTTAGTATCCTCTAGTGACGGATTATTAGGTCATGGGCGTGCTAGTTTTCTTTATGAGCACATGGGTATGCTGTCCAATTTTAGTTGGTTTCTTCTTAAGATTTAGTTGTGTAACACCCCAAACCTGGCCTAGACGTTACGATCGGATCTGGCGTGTCACATCAAAGTGTTGATTTGAAAACTGGTCGTGTTGATGAAAGTTCGTGACTAAAGTTTTAAATCCCTTTTAACTAATTGCTATTGAAAATGTTGGTGTTGTAAAATCAAAACATGTTGACCAATTATTTGTCATATCATTTATTACAAGTTTATTAATCTGAATTAAAAACCGTAAAAGCTTTTCTAATTGTAAACCTTAAAATTTGAAATGCGTGATTTTCTTTAGAAACAATTATTATTTTGAAAAACCCGTTTTTCCTAATCTAGCAGGTAGAAGTAAGAAGTTAAAACCAAATAAAAGTTAAAACCTCAAATGGCCTTATTACATAATCAAACCCAAGTATAAATTAAAATATTTAAGTCTCAAGCGGAAAATCAGTGTTTACGTGGCCACCTTCGGGTCCCTCGCGGCTCAAAATCGTCAAAGGCTAGGGATTTACATGCATTAAAAGAAAGGGTGAGTTTCCAAAAACTCGTGTGTAATCCCTATCACCAAATAAAAATCGGTGCAAGCAGAAACAGATCGGGCCTAAGCCCTATACGATATGAGATCGATGCGGGCTTTAGCCCTATATCTGATAATAGTGTGGGTCTAAGCCCAAAATAATAATAAAAGTATAGAATGAGATGCAACCCACCCCAATCCAAAACAACACACCGCCCTACCAACCAACACACCATGTGGGGACTAAGTCGACCCACCCAGCCAACACACCAATATCGCAGCATAGCTGCTGATAGTAACGCAGCAAAGCTGCTAACAACAGTAAACGTGGCCCAGCCACTAAAATCAGAATACGTGGCGAAGCCACTTAGAAAAGTAAAAACGTGTCAGAGCCACTAGTACAGTACTTGCTCCAAATCAGAATCCCAACCTAGTGCAGAATGTCGTGTAATAAATATTACGTGTGTGCAGTTTGTCATATTCATAACCAGTCATATAGATATCATATACACATCAATTAAACTACCACTAGGGGTATAATGGTCATTTCGTCGGTTAGGGGTAAAACGATAATTTTACCCCATAGGGGTATTTTGGTCTTTTGACTACTTTTGGGGTCTCGGCACAGATGGCGACCCTTCAGAAGGTCTACAGTCGTCTCGAATGACTTAGATAACATATATGGCCAAAACAGTGTAATTGGGCCCAAGGTCCATTACTCGGCTCAAGTGGGCCCACACGCTCGTGTGGCCTATTCAGCCCAAATTCAGTCACGGCTATGCGAGCTTCGCAGCCCAATTCATTATTTGTCACTTACCTTTGATTTTACGCATGTGGGGCCCATGAGCCCATTGGGCCCACATGGCCCATCTCGGCCCAACGAGGCCCATCTCGGCCCAACGAGGCCCATTACGGCCCAAGCCCACGAGAACGCTCGTGGCAGCCTCTACAGTCAGTCGCCAATGATTTGTGGCCTCGATTTACCATACGAGCGTTCGCACGCTCGTGAGGCCTCAGATGCCGAAGTTTTTGCTTTTTGGCTTTTACCGATTAACAGTAGAACAGGGGTGTGAATACACACCATTGTCCATCATTTTGACAGTAACAATATTGGGTGTACGATTACACATCTTTTAGCGACCACTTGCAAAATTCCAAAAGCACCAACCTAGATTCGATCCAAAAAAATTCCATCAGTCCTTAAATCGTTAATAAGATTCACAAACCCTGAATCTCTACACTACCCTTACCACTAACCTTGGTAAACAGGAGTATAGCCTTTAACCCTAAAATTGTTTGGCTAGACTCCCACAATTGTTGATTGACCACTCACGAATCCCTTAGAACCGAAAGCTAACTTAAAGGAGTGGCACACGTGGGTGGACTATTGCGTTCGATCCCAATATCCGGTTTGGTACAAAGAGAAAAGGTAATAATAGATTCGCAACAGAAATGGAATGACAAAATGAAAGTATGAGAAGGTCTATGCAGTGGTCGGCTTGTCAGAGTTTTAAAAGGTGTGAGGATAAGACAAGGTATTCGGCTATTACTCAAGAAGAAAGGAAACAGAAGAAACCTAATTCGATTTAGCAAAAGAGAAGAAGATGAATGCCAATTCGGCAGAGAGAAAATGTGAAGAAGAAAAGAAAAGTTTCAAGGGAGAATTCGGCACTTGGTATTTGTCTTTCGGCAAAAGTGAACAACAAATGAGAAACATAGATGAAAAGAGAAAGACCTGAATGGTCAAAAACACTGCACGAAACGCCACAAGGAGAGTAAAACCCAAAACGCGAAAAGGAAAGAACCCAAAGTAGAAGAAAGGATAATCGGCTTCTACACTCTCACAAAATGCCGAAAATGCACCAAATGAGTTCTCTTAGCCGAATTCCCTTTCTCTAGCTACCCAATTCGGCTATCACTCCCCGCACACCTCAATTCCTTAAAAATCTCCACCAATTTCTCCTAGATTTACTCCAACCCCCCCATTCAAATTCCATTCAAATTCTAATGACCAATTCTCCAACCACCTCTGTAGAGTTTGAATCAAACTCCACCTCTAACGCCACAGAGACATAAAATAAAACCCCATTTTTACATGCCATGGGATTCGAACCCACTCCCTCTTAAATGCCCAACACGCCACTTGCCACCACAACACAAGATCTCTTGTGTCACAAAACAAACACAACTTAAAATATGCCCTTTAAGCTAACATCTAGGTTTCCAAAAGAGCCTTAAATCAAAATTTTGCCAAAGGCCATACTTGAACCCAGGCTTCCTAAAATCCCCAAACATACCCAGATTACTTGACCAACAAGCAACCATGATCTCTACGTCAAAGCTTGCAAAAACAACGGCCCTAAATTTTTTGGGCGTTACAACTCTACCCCCTAAAAAAAAATCGACCTCAAAATTTACCTGGTCATAATAGGTGAGGGTATTATTGTTGCACCGCCTCCTCAGGCTCCCACGTGGCTTCCTCGGTACCAAGATTATGCCAAAGCACCTTGACCAAAGTAATAGATTTCCTCCTTAATACCTTAACATCACGATCCAGTATCTGCACCGGTTCTTCCTCAAAAGTTAGATCAGGTCTAACCTCAATCTCCTCAACCGGCACTATATGTGAGGGATCAGAGTGGTATCGCCTCAGCATGGATACGTGGAACACATCATGTATCCTGTTTAACTCAGGAGGCAGCTCAAGTTGATAGGCAATCAGTCCCACACGCTTTAATATTCGGTAAGGTTCGATGAATCTAGGGCTCAGTTTGCCTTTCCGTCCAAATCTCAAAATCTTCTTCCATGGTGAGACCTTCAAAAAGACATAATCCCCCACAGAGTACTCTATCTCTTTACGCTTTAAATCTGCATACAACTTCTGCCTATCAGATGCTTCCTTTAACCGATCTCGAATCAACTTTACTTTTTCATTGGTTTCAGAAACTAACTCTGACCATAAAACTCGCCGCTCACCAAGTTCTGTCCAACAAGTAGGGGTACGGCACCTACGACCATATAACTCCTCGTACAGTGCCATCTGAATACTGGATTGGTAGCTGTTGTTATATGCAAACTCTGCTAGCGGCAAGTAGTCTTCCCAACTGCCTTTGAAATCAATTACAAAGATTCTTAACATATCCTCCAATATCTGAATCACCCTCTCCGACTGACCGTCAGTCTGAGGATGGAATGCAGTACTGAAGTCCAACCTTGTACCCAAAGCCTCGTGTAACTTTTTCCAGAATCAAGATGTGAATCTAGGATCTCTATCCGAAATGATAGAAACTGCTACCCCATGCAGTCTCACAATCTCAGCCACGTATAACTTAGCAAACTTCTGCAGTGAATAATCAGTGCGGACCGGTATAAAGTGGGTAGATTTAGTCAGTCGGCCAACAATAACCCATACCGAATCCTTCTTAGTCGGCGTTAAGGGTAGCCCACTTACAAAATCCATGGTTACCCTCTCCCACTTCCACAGTGGAATCTTTCTCGTTTGCGATAACCTGAAAGCGATTGGTGCTCAGCCTTAACTTGCTGGAATGACATTTACCCACGAAATCAGTAACCTCGCGCTTAAACCCTGGCCACCAGTACAGTTCACGCAGATCACGATACAACTTGTTTCCACCAGGATGCATAGTATAAGGACTGCTATGCGCCTCCTGTAGGATAGACTACCTTAGATCAGAATCTCTCAGTATACAAACTCTCCCACGGAAACATAGTACTCCCTTACTATTCAGCCCAAAATCCGCAGTCTCCCCCTTCTCAACCAATCAGAAACGAGAAATCAATGACTCATCCAACAACTGTTTCTCCTTAATTTGATCAATCCAGGTCGGTCTCACTTGGAGTTCAGCCAACAAAGTACCATCTTCAAATAGGTTGAGACGAGCAAACATTGCTCTCAAATCAGATACAACCCTACGGCTCAGTGCATTAGCTACTATGTTAGCTTTACCAAGATGGTACTCAATCGAGCAATCATAATCCTTAAG
This sequence comes from Gossypium sturtianum, assembly GCA_025698515.1. Lineage (NCBI taxonomy): Eukaryota > Viridiplantae > Streptophyta > Magnoliopsida > Malvales > Malvaceae > Gossypium > Gossypium sturtianum. The sequence continues at coordinate 114,468,263 of CM046955.1, forward strand.
AAACTCTATTCATCTTTGTTGCCTAAGATTCAACTCCTTCTGAGTAAGGAGGTACTTGAGGCTTTTATGATCTGTGCAAATAATAGACTTCTCACCGTATAAGTAATGCCTCTAAATCTTCAGTGCGAATAACATCGCAGCTAACTCCAAGTCGTGAGTGGGGTAATTCGCCTCATTAGGCTTAAGCTGACGAGACGCGTAAGCAACCACCTTACCCTCTTGCATCAACACACAACCTAATCCAATGTGTGACGCATCACTGTAGACAATGAATTCCTTCCCAGACTCTGGCTATATTAACACAGGGGCTTCAATCAGATTTTTCTTCAGTTTCTCAAAACTCTCTTGTTGCTTATCAGTCCAATCAAACGGTACCCTTTTACACAGTAACTTAGTCAGAGGTGCAGCAATCAGTGAAAACCCCTCAACAAAACGTCTGTAATACCTAGCCAGACCCAGAAAGCTTCGAATCTCAGATACAGTCTTTTTTGGTTTCCAATCCAATACGGCTTTAATTTTTCGAGGATCAACCCTAATCCCCTTGGCAGACACCACGTGACCCAGAAATGTCACTTCTCGCAACCAGAACTCACACTTGCTGAACTTTGCGTATAGCTACTTTTCCCTCAGAATTTGCAAAACAATTTGAAGATGTGCATCATGATCCTCCTCGGTTCTGGAATAAACCAGGATGTCGTCTATAAACACAACTACGAACCGATCCAAATAGGGCTGGAATACTTGGTTCATCATATCCATGAAAGCAGCTGGTGCATTCGTCAACCCAAACGGCATCACTAGAAACTCGTAGTGACCATAACGAGTCCTAAACGCAGTCTTATACACATCCACCTCCTTAACCTTTAGCTGATGGTACCCAGATCGAAGATCTATCTTGGAGAAAATCGAAGCTCCTCGCAGCTGGTTAAACAGATCATCTATCCTCGGTAAAGGGTACTTGTTCTTAATAGTCAGTTTGTTCAGTTGACGATAATCGATGCACATGCACATGGATCCATCCTTCTTCTTCACGAATAACACTGGTGCTCCCCATGGAGACACACTCAGCCGAATGAATCCTCAGTCTAGTAGCTCTTGAATTTGAGCCTTTAACTCCACCAGCTCCTTCGGTGCCATCCTATAAGGAGAGATGGACATAAGAGCTGTTCCAGGTAGGAGCTTAATACCGAATTCGACCTCACGGTTTGGAGGCAACCCAGGAAGCTCTTCAAGAAATACATCCGGAAACTCTTTAACAGTTCTGACATCTCTAACAGAAGGACCTTTAGAATCAGAAATGCTGACATAAGCTAAAAACGTCTCAAAACCCTTGCAAACCAGTTTCTCGGCCTTTAATGCTGAGATTACATTAGACAGATAATCTCTTTGCTGCCCTAACACAACCACCTCTTCATCCTCAATAGACTTCAACACCTTACACTTAGCAGCGCAATCCAAATTCGCATGGTGTTTCACTAGCCAATCCATGCCCAATATAAGATCAAATTTACCAAAGGGCAGTTCCATCAAATCCGCTGGAAAGACATTCCCTTGGACCTCTAGGGGCACGTCTCTGAACAACTTATTCACCCTAACTGTAACACCCCAAACCCGGCCCAAACATTACGATCGAATTTGGTTTGTTACAGAGGAAAACAATTTGAAAACCCTTTTTAAACGATTCCAATTACGGTGTAAGATATTGTTTTGTTCTAAAACATTGAGTTGTATGGTGAAAACCATACTTAGCTTTTGTTTAAGAATTTATCAAGTCAGGTTGTTATAGATTTCAAAGGTACCCGATGGCACGATAAAACATTTTTCGTTTGAATTTAAAAAAAAACATGTCTACTCATTTTAATATCATTAAGTAGTTTAAACAAATTATCCAAAAATACGTAAAGTAATCAAAATATAAACTTAGGAGGCCTTATTACAATTTAAACAAAATAAAACAACAATAAAATAAAAGCAGTTCAAAATTGATTTAGTCCATATTTCACTTTGCATGGCCACCTCGAGTCTATCAGGCTACCCACATCCGCAATCTACGAGTCACCTAAAAATGTTAAAGGAGAAGGTGAGTCACCAAGACTCAATGTGTAACCCTTCCCCCGGTTTAATGCAACATCATACACAATTTATAACTAAGTTAACATGCACTAAGTTTAATATGCACCCAACCTAGCCATCCAATACGCCTTTCTCTACCGTGTGGTGGTACCAAACCTTTGGTGGTGCCAAACCACTGGTGACTTAAAGTCACGATATCCATCATATTGTGGTGCCAAACCCTTTGGTGACCCGAAGTCACAAATCAAATGATGGGGCCAACCCATCGTGTGATACAAAATCACTGGCGTCGATCCCATAATGTCAACTGTGGGGCCAACCCACTGTGGTGCTAAGCCACTGGGACAAGACGCTATGAGGTGCCAAACCTCTGGAGGTGCCAAACCTCTGGTGACCGTAGTCACGAAATGTGGTACCAAACCACTAATGTCCGTCGATATCACTTCCCCCTCCACTCATATAACCCACATCAATCAATGTTATTTAACAGAAATCATGTCAACATGCTTACTTAGCAACATACACTGGATTTATCAATAACCATGTATTTAAGTCACATATACCAAATATGTCATGCTTCCCAAAAACATCATAAAGAAACTCATAACGACAAGGACTAACCTGAATCCTTGCTTATACCATGATGGTATTAAATCCAAATCTACACGCAAGCATTTAGCATACACAAAACTTAGCACATTAATAGTTATAAAGTGTGTATGTACACACCTATTTCTACCGAAATTCCTAGATCCCGAAGATTTGATCTACGACGCTAGATCCTTGACCCTATAATCGGCCAACAACAGGGTTAGGGATTTTGGCCTATTCAGCCAATCCAAATAATCCCGAAGGATACGATGTACCAAAAATATGGCCTTGGCCGAATGTGCTTAACCACTTACCAAACTCACCGAAATCCCGAATTTGTCACTTGTCCTGTTGAGATCCCTACCAAAAACACTTGTTAAAATTGGCTTGCACACTAATACATAATCAAGGCCTATGGCCGAATGTTACTTACCACCTTACCTTAGGGAAAAAAAAATCAAAGCTTCCTCAATATACCTTAACGTTATCTACACACAAAACGTACACCATTAGAACCATAACCTCATTCGCCAACTTACCAAGGCTTGTTTCTCAAGCTTTTCGGCACACAAAAGGAAAAGAAAAGAAGTGAATGTTAAAGTGACACACTTACCCCCTTTGGAAATCGATAGCACCTTACTAGGAGGATTCGCCCTAAGCCCTTTATGGAAGAGATATTCGGCTAGCAACACAAATGGAAGGTGCAATTTTTTTAGCAAAAGAGAAGAAGGGTAGGTTTGGCTAAGTAGAAGAAAAGAAGAAGAGAATTTTTGAAGAACTTTAGCAATTATGGTTGGGAAGAATTCGGCCAGCAACAAGAAGAGAAAAGAACATAATTTTTTTTATGAATTTCGGCCCCTCTCTCTAGGTGATAAAACCGAATGTGAATGGCCCCAATGAATCCTTCATTCGGCCAACTCTCACCCTCTTTTTGTGATAATTTCCAGCTTTTAATTATCACTCAAAAATAACATTTATCTCCTATCCTTACCTTTATCACCTCTTCAAATACAAAATATAATATGACCACATCACAACACTTCCAGCCGAAAATTAAAGGGAAAAACAATGTTTATCCTTATCACCTTGAGAGTCTAAAATCACGCCATTACTCCCCTCCCCTAACGCCAGCTTGCATAAAAAATAAAACCAACTGCTGCTGTATATTTGGTTCGAACACAGAACCTGGTGGAGGCAAACTGCCGCAGCCCTCTTAAACGCCCCCTGCCACTCTTCCCAATTGACTTTCATGTCATAAAACCCCATCATTTAATTTTAAAGCCTTCCTACTTAAACCCATCACAACATATATAAAAATAAAATGCAAAACGCTGCTCCAGCCATTCGAACCTGCGCCCATCTTCACCTCCAACTCCTAAGTGGCGCACGGTAGCCACTTAGCCAATTAATTCTTTGTGTCATGCTTCTCCCTAAATTTTTCTTAACCCCTAACTCACCTAGCTCCCTTCTTTAAAACACTTAGAAAAAAATTTTTAGTTCTAAGTCAGGCCTAGCTCGGGGTTATTTCTAGACCCTAAAACATGCCAAATGATCCTAGTATTTAATTCTTCAAGCGCACACATGGGAAACTAATTAAATTTTAGACAACCCCTAATTCAGGATGTTACAATTCTACCCCCTTAAAATAATTTCGTCCTCGAAATTACTTACTATCATCCAATCGTGCATCCTTAACTCATCACACTATGCTACTGTTGCGCACTCTGATCTTAAAGAACTATCATACTTTCTGGACACATTCTCTAAGTTCATACTCCAAGTTCCATACACTTTACTAGCAACATAAGAACGAACTAACGTAACCACAACCAAGACAATTGAGGGTATTAGGAAATAAGAAACTTACCCGTTGTCATATCGGCACATCTTCCTCCTCGCGACGGCCAACCGTGCATAAACCAACCTTGGTTGCCTCACCTCTGCACCTTCAGACACCTCGCCACGCCCGTTACCATTATCATTACCTCTAGCCGCACCTCGACCCCTCGTGGTTTTGGCCATCCCTCCCGAATTGACCACGTCCTTGATCCTCGACTTGAGTCCTAGCCAACTTCCACGGACAATCCCTTAACCGGTGCTCCATTGATCCACACTCAAAGCACCCTCTACTTCGACCAAACATTCTCCCGAGTGGGATTTCCCGCATCTAGCACATCGAGGTGGCCCGCGAGCGAGCTTTGTGGCTCTTTCTGCAGTTCCCCAAATCTAGCCCTCTTCTCCACATTCTTTGCCCGATCCAGCGATCCAAAGCCTCTCTTCTGTTTATTTTTTTCGTGATTCTGTCTTACGGACTCCTTGTCCCCTTCGGCTACCTTAGCCTTTTCTACCAGAATAGCAAACTCACGCTCCTACTGTGGAGCAATCAGCAACCTTAAATCATCCCTAAGTCCGTCTTCAAAGCGGACGCACCGTTCATGTTCAGTAGCCACGATGCCTCTAGCATATCGACTCAGCCTTAAGAATTCTGCTTCATACTCCGACACAAACTTATTTCCTTATACCAACCCCAGAAAAGCTTTCCTCTGTGCATCAGTGTAGCTGGTACCCACATACTTCTTCTGATAAGCAGTTTTGAAGTACTCCCAAGTAAGATCATCTGCCGTAGCACCGTCCCGAACCGTGAGCCACCATTGATATGACTCATCCTTTAGAAGTGACACCGCTCCTTTCAGCTTCTCCTCATTTGTCAGATCGAGGTTGTCCATGATTCTCTCAGTCAATTCTAACCAATATTCCGCCGCACTGGGTGCTACTCCCGACACACCCCAGAATACCTCAGCTCCGTTGGATCGGATTCGCTCGGGAACAGATTTTCGAGCTCCCATTCCTCCACTAGCCCCAGCCACCATCTCGAGGACTCGCAACACGCGACTTGTGATCTTTCGCCTCATCACACGATCCGATCTGCTCCTCTGTACCAAAAGTTGGAGGTGGTGGTGGTGGTGGTACTTCATTCTCTGACCCCTGACCCGACCTAACGGGTTCTGACACGGTCATCCTGCCCCTATCGCGTCCACGACGGCCACGTCCTCTAGAGCTCATTCTAACTATCGCGCTTTAATCTGGTTAAGAAATTTTTATGGATTAGTAATTGTTCCACTTGGTTACTCGCGAAGAAATTTTATGAAAAGTTCAATAGGGATTCTTTCGATCAATCAAAGTTTTAAGTCCTCTATCCTAGTTTACATAGAAGAGCACATCCATTCCCTAATACCTTTCATACCTATTCACTCTTCGGGCATTTCTGTCCGTTTCTATCCCAGGGGTATTTTCGTCATTTTCCTACAGGGGTATTTTCGTAATAAATCAGAGAAATTTTAAAACTTTAATAAATCAGGACACTTTGAAATTTTCATAACTGGAGGGTATTTCTGAAAATTTGTCAAATTTAAAGATATGGCAAAACTTTTGGGAACCAAGGGTATTTTGGTAATTTTGTCAATCAGGGGTAATTTCGTAAATTTCCAAAGTCAGGGTATTATTTTGAAATACAAATTTTTTTGGGTACTCTTGCAAATTAAGAGAATTTTTATTGAAATCGAGGTAATACGGTAATTTTAAAACCAAGGGCATTTTCGTAATTTTGCCACTAGGGGCATTTTGGTAATTTTAATAAATCAAGAATATTTTGAAATTTTCCAAGAATAAATTTGTCCTACTATTTAAAAGAGATATTTTAATGATTTTAAAATTAGGGTTTTCATAAAACATGGCTAATCCCTTTCGGGTTTTATTTAGTATGTTTAGCCTATGACCGAGTCCTCTTGGTTTGGGTGAACCAAAGCTACGCACCAGATAGGAATCCTACGAAGAGGAGGTGAGTCACGAGGACTGCTTAAGTACCAAGCTCTTCCGGATCCAGTCCTAGACATGCGCACAAGGGTTACCATACCCTAACTCGGCGACTTGGTCGTAGGTTTGTTTAATTAAGCATTTAAAGTCTTATGTCTTTTGTTGGAGTAAACTAGTCCTAGGGTCTAAACACTTATCATACTATCTACGTTCCATACCTACCCTTCTACAGATAATAATTCATAAAGAAGTCAGAAGTACTTACCTGGGCGGATTGGTGCCGGAGACTCATTTGCCATCTTTGTCTAAAACAAAAACCATTTTCACAAGGCCTACCAAAATATTTTGGGCCTTGGGCCCCCACAGTCGAGCTTTGAACTGGGCTCTGATACTAATTTTGTAACACCCCAAACCCGGACCAAACATTACGACCGAATTTGGTTTGTTACAGAGGAAAACAATTTGAAAACCCTTTTTAAACGATTCCAATTACGGTGTAAGATATTGTTTTGTTCTAAAACATTAAGTTGTAGGGTGAAAACCATACTTAGCTTTTGTTTAAGAATTTATCAAGTCAGGTTGTTATAGATTTCAAAGGTACCCGATGGCATGATAAAACATTTTTCGTTTGAATTTTAAAAAAAACATGTGTACTCATTTTAATATCATTAAGTAGTTTAAACAAATTATCCAAAAATACGTAAAGTAATCAAAATATAAACTTAGGAGGCCTTATTAAAATTTAAACAAAATAAAACCAACAATAAAATAAAAACAGTTCAAAATTGATTTAGTCCATATTTCCACTGCATGGCCACCTCGAGTCTATCCGGCTCCACATTCGCAATCTACGAGTCACCTGAAAAATGTTAAAGGAGAAGGTGAGTCACCAAGACTCAATGTGTAACCCTTCCCTCGGTTTAATGCAACATCATACACAATTTATAACTAAGTTAACATGCACTAAGTTTAATATGCACCCAACCTAGCCATCCAATACGCCTTTCTCTACCCCGTGTGGTACCAAACCACTGGTGGTGCCAAACCACTGGTGACTTAAAGTCACGATATCCATCATATTGTGGTGCCAAACCACTGGTGACCTGAAGTCACAAATCAAATGATGGGGCCAACCCATCGTGTGATACCAAATCACTGGCGTCGATCCCATAATGTCAACTGTGGGGCCAACCCACTGTGGTGCTAAGCCACTGGGACAAGACGCTATGAGGTGCCAAACCTCTGGTGACCGTAGTCACAAAATGTGGTACCAAACCACTAGTGTCTGTCGATATCACTTCCCCCTCCACTCATATAACCCACATCAATCAATGTTATTTAACAGAAATCATGTCAACATGCTTACTTAGCAACATACACTGGATTTATCAATAACCATGTATTTAAGTCACATATACCAAATATGTCATGCTTCCCAAAAGCATCATAAAGAAACTAATAACGACAAGGACTTACATGAATCCTTGCTTATACCATGATGGTATTAAATCCAAATCTACACTGCAATGCATTTAGCATACACAAAACTTAGCACATTAATAGTTATAAAGTGTGTATGTACACACCTGTTTCTATCGAAATTCCTAGATCCCGAAGATCTGATCTACGACGCTAGATCCTTGACCCTATAATCGGCCAACAACAGGGTTAGGGATTTTGGCCTATTCACCAATCCAAATAATCCCGAAGGATACGATGTACCAAAAATATGGCCTTTGGCCGAATGTGCTTAACCACTTACCAAACTCACACGAAATCCCGAATTTGTCACTTGTCTGTTGAGATCCCTACCAAAAACACTTGTTAAAATTGGCTTGCACACTAATACATAATCAAGGCCTATGGCTGAATGTTACTTACCACCTTACCTTAGGAAAACAAATCGAAAGCTTCCCTCAATATACCTTAACGTTATCTACACACAAAAGCGTACACCATTAGAACCATAACCTCATTCTACCAACTTACCAAGGCTTGTTTCTCAAGCTTTTCTAACACAAAAGGAAAAGAAAAGAAGCCGAATGTTAAAGTGACACACTTACCCCCTTTGGAAATCGATAGCACCTTACTAGGAGGATTCGGCCTAAGCCCTTTATGGAAGAGATATTGGCTAGCAACACAAATGGAAGGTGCAATTTTTTTAGCAAAAGAGAGGGGTAGGTTTGGCTAAGTAGAATAAAAGAAGAAGAGAATTTTTGAAGAACTTTAGCAATTGTGGTTGGGAAGAATTCGGCCAGCAACAAGAAGAGAAAAGAACAGAATTTTTTTTATGAATTTCGGCCCCTCTCTCTAGGTGATAAAACCGAATGTGAATGGCCCCAATGAATCCTTCATTCGGCCAACTCTCACCCTCTTTTTGTGATAATTTCCGACTTTTAATTATCACTCAAAAATAACATTTATCTCCTATCCTTACCTTTATCACCTCTTCAAATACAAAATATAATATGACCACATCACAACACTTCCAGCCGAAAATTAAAGGGAAAAACAATGTTTATCCTTATCACCTTGAGAGTCTAAAATCACGCCATTACTCCCCTCCCCTAACGCCAGCTTGCATAAAAAATAAAACCAAGCTCACTGCTTTGTATATTTGGTTCGAACACGGAACTCGGTGGAGGCAACCGCCCCTGACCCTCTTAAACGCCCCCGCCACTCTTCCCAATTGACTTTCATGTCATAAAACCCCATCATTTAATTTTAAAGCCTTCCTACTTAAGCCCATCACCGCATATATAAAAAAATGCAAAACATTTGCTCCGACCATTCGAACTGCGCCCATCTTCACCTCCAACTCCTAAGTGGCGCACGGTAGCCACTTAGCCAATTAATTCTTTGTGTCATGCTTCTCCCTAAATTTTTCTTAACCCCTAACTCACCTAGCTCCCTTCTTTAAAACACTTAGAAAGAAATTTTTAGTTCTAAGTCAGGCCTAGCTCGGGGTTATTTCTAGACCCTAAAACATGGCAAATGATCCTAGTATTTAATTCTTCAAGCGCACACATGGGAAATTAATTAAATTTTAGACAACCCCTAATTCAGGATGTTACACTAACCGACTGTTCCAGTGGACTTAACAAAGTCATCTCACTATCAGTATTTTCAAACTGAAAACCCAGTGTCCCAGACACAGTGCATGCAACATATGAGTGCGTAGACCCAATGTCAACTAAAGCAGTGTATGGTACATTATAAATTAGAAACGTACCTGTTATGATGTTCGGGGCGTCGCCATCCTCTCGGCGACGAGCAGCATAGACCAAATTGACCCTTGGCCCACTAATCCAGTACTCGCTCCAGCAACCCTTTCAAGAACACGTAGCAATGCTTGGGATAGAGCATCATCCCCAACTACTCGGTCATGAGACCCTGTCTCCATTACTGGTGAGGCTGGTGCCTCCTTAGCAGGCATGTGACCCGATGCTGAAGACCCAGCCCTAGTACCTCGGCCTCTACCGCGGCCTTGTGTACCCCTTCCGCGAGTACCTCTTGAGCTCATATCGATACAGCGTATTATCTGTTTTAAAAGTCTTATGAATCAGTTCATGATTCCAGTAATTATTAACGAATGTTTTATGATAATCAGTATTTAAAGTTTTTGTTTTCCAGATCGAGATATCTCACCGAGATATCTCACTACATTTTTAAGTCTTCTACAGTCTCAGTTTACCCTAACAAAAGAGTTTTAGTATAGTACTACTATCTATAGTAGTTTCTCAGTATAACATTTCAGTCTATAGCGGTAAACAGTGTTAGAGAACTCACAGATTTGGCACCGGAGACTCGGTGTGCCACACTTTTAGTAACAACCTTTCAATTTTCTTTCCAAAACCAAAATTTAGACAATTTTAGAAAAATTTTCAAGAACCCATTCTACAGCCGAGTTTTGCAACTTGGCTCTGATACCACTAAATGTAACACCCTAAACCTGTCCAAGACGTTATGATTGGATCTGACGTGTCACACCGAAGTGTTGATTTGAAAATTGGTCTTGTTGATGAAAGTTCGTGACTAAAGTTTTAAATCCATTTTAACTAATTACTATTTAAAACGTTGGTGTTGTAAAATCAAAACATGTTGACCAATTATTGGTCAAATCATTTGTTACAAGTTTATTAATCTGAATCAAAATCTGTGATTTTCTTTAGAAACAGTTATTATTTTGAAAAACCCGTTTTTCCTAATCTAACAGGTAGAAGTAAGAAGTTAAAACCAAATAAAAGTTAAAACCTCAAATGGCCTTATTACATAATCAAACCCAAGTATAAATTAAAATATTTAAATCTCAAGCGAAAAATCAGTGTTCACGTGGCCACCTCCGGGTCCCTCGCGGCTCCAAATCGTTTAAGGCTGGGGATTACCTGTACAGTTAAAAGAAAGGGTGAGTTTGCAAAAACTTAGTGTGTAATCCCCTATCAGTCAAATAACAATCGGTGCAAGCAGCGAGAATGCATCGGGCCTAAGCTATATACTGATATGTGATCGACCAGGTTTTAGCCCTATCTGATATGAGTGTGGGTCTAAGCCCAAAATAATACTTGATGCTGAGCAGAGATGCAACCCAACCCATTCCAGCTAACACACCGCCCGTACCAACCAACACACCATGTGGGGACTAAGTCGACCCACCCAGCCAACAAACCAATATCGCAGCATAGCTACTGATAGTAACGCAGCAAAGCTGCTAACAACAGTAAACGTGGCCCAGCCACTAAAATCAGAATATGTGGCGAAGCCACTTAGAACAGTAAAAATGTGGCAGAGCCACTAGTATAGTACTTCCTCCAAATCAGAATCCCAACCCCAATGCAGAATGTCGTGTCATAAATATTACGTGTGTGCAGTATGTCATATTCATAACCAGTCATATAGATATCATATACACATCAATTAAACTACCACTAGGGGTATAATGGTCATTTCGTCGGTTAGGGGTAAAACGGTAATTTCACCCATCAGGGGTATTTTGGTCATTTAACTACTTTTAGGGTCTCGGTACAGATGACGACCCTTTAGAAGGTCTACAGTTGTCTCGAATGACTCAGATAACCTATATGGCCAAAACAGTGTAATTGGGCCCAAGGTCCATTACTCGGCTCAAGTGGGCCCACATGCTTGTGTGGCCTATTCAGCCCAAATTTAGTACGGCTATGCGAACTTCGTAGCCCAATTCATTATTTGTCACTTACCTTGGATTTTACCCATGTGGGGCCCATGAGCCCATTGGGCCCACATGGCCCATCTCGACCCAACGAGGCCCATTACGGCCCAAGCCCACGAGAACGCTCGTGGCGGCCTCTACAGTCTGTTGCCAACGATTTGTGGGCTAGGTTTACCATACGAGCGTTCGCACGCTTGTGAGGCCTCAGATGCAGAAGTTTTGGCTGTTTGGCTTTTACCGATTAACAGTAGAACAGGGGTGTGAATACACACCATTGTCCATCATTTTGACAGTAACAATACTGGGTGTATGATTACACACCTTTTAGCGACCACTTGCGAAATTCCAAAAGCACCAACCTAGATTCGATCCAAAAAAATTCCATCAGTCCTTAAATCGTTAATAAGAGTCACAAACCCTGAATCTCTACACTGCCCTTACCACTAACCTTGGTAAACAAGAGTATAACCTTTAACCCTAAAATCGTTTGGCTAGACTCCCACAATTGTTGATTGACCACTCACGAATCCCTCAGAACTGAAAGCTGACTTAAATGAGCAGCACACGTGGGTGGAATATTGCGTTCGATCCCAATATTCGGCTTGGTACAAAGAGAAAAGGTAATAATAGATTCGCAACAGAAATGGAATGACAAAATGAAAGTATGAGAAGGTCTATGCAGTGATCGGCTTGTCAGAGTTTTAAAAGATGTCAGGAGAAGGCAAGGTATTCGACTATTACTCAAGAAGAGAGGAAACAGAAGAAACCTAATTTGATTTAGCAAAAGAGATGAAGATGAATGCCAATTCGGCAGAGAGAAAATGTGAAGAAGAAAAGAAAAGTTTTAAGGGAGAATTCGGCACTTGGTATTTCTGTTTCGGCAAAAGTGAACAACAATTGAGAAACATAGATGAAAAGAGAAAGACCCGAATGGTCAAAAACACTACACGAAACGCTACAAGGAGAGTAAAACTCGAAACGGAAAAAGGAAAGAACCTAAAATAGCAGAGAGGATAATCGGCTTCTACACTCTCACAAAATGCCGAAAATGCACCAAATGAGTTCTGTTAGCCGAATTCCCCTACTCTAGCTATCCAATTTGGCTATCACTCCCCCCACACCTCAATTCCTTAAAAATCTCCACCGATTTCTCCTAGATTTACTCCAACCCCCCCATTCAAATTCCATTCGAATTCTAATGACCAGTTCTCCAACCACATCTGCAGAGTTTGAATCAAACTCCACCTCTCACGCCACAGAGACATAAAATAAAACCCCCTTTTTGCATGCCATGGGATTCGAACCCACTCCCTCTTAAATGCCCAACACGCCACTTGCCACCACAACACAAGATCTCTTGTGTCACAAAACAAACACAACTTAATATATGCCCTTTAAGCTAACATCCAGGTTTCTAAAAGAGCCTTAAATCAGAATTTTTCCAAAGGCCATACTTGAACCCAGGCTTCCTAAAATCCCCAAACATACCCAGATTACTTGACCAACAAGCAACCATGATCTCTACGTCAAAGCTTGCAAAAACAACGACCCTAAATTTTTGGGGCATTACAAGTTGGAAATTAACTAGAGTGCAAGGATGTTTAAGGTAAGATTTGTCCAAAAATTATTATGTCGGCGACGAAAAGGTTCTGAGTCAGCTTTGCATGGTTGGCCATGTGTAAGGTTATTGTGAGAGCTATGTGGGATATAAATAACAGTGTGGCTATTGTAGTGGGGGTTCTTCTTCTTTTCTTTCTTTTGTCTTGTTTTTATTCTTGTACCCCGAGAAAAGAAGGAATAACCTTGTCAGTGAAGAACCAACGAGTGTCCAAATAAATGTAACACCCCTTACCCGTATTCAACGCCAGAATAGGGTACGAGGCATTACCAGAACACATACACTTAACTAATCATAGCATATAACTTACTCAACCACTCACATTTAGTACACATAATTATCACACATTCACACATCCAACCCAAAAAAACATGCACATCCATATAATCCTTCATCATAGACTTATAACAAAACAAATATTTGCCACATCAAATGGCCTTATACAACAATGACCTTTAATTAGCATAGGCCAATATTCTAGGCCAACTCATAATAACATGTACACAAATGACCAAGTACCTATACATGCCATAGACTTAAAAAGCTAGAATAAAAATCATCGATACCAATCCATAGCTTCTTAGTGTGATAGAATCTCCGACGACCTCCAACTCGAGCTAGCATCTGTGACACTATAGGAAAAAGAAAGGAAGGGGGTAAGCATTATAGCTTAGTAAGTAGGTATGTAAATAATAAGTGATTTATTAACAGGCTTTTATAAATCTTCACAATATGTTCTCAAGTTAATACAATCATACTTGCACATAGTTCCACTATTTATTCATGTTCATCTCAAGCTGTCTACTTGGGTCACAGTCACTATATTATTTATATCTCGAGATACAGAACTCCAAATTTGGATCCGCTAATTTTCCCTGAAACTAGACTCATATATCTTCTTACCATAAAATTTAAAGAATTTTTGGTTTAGCCAATAAGTACAGTTTATTCTTTAAAGTCTCCCCTGTTCTGCTGTCTAACAGTTTTGACCCTTATTCACTAAAAATTAATTATCTCTTCGTATGGGATTCAGATGATGTACTTGTTTCTTTCTCTTGAAAATAGACTCATTAAGAAATTTAAGCATATAAATTATAAACACTGATTGTTTTTATACAATTTTTAATTATTTTCCAAATTCGAAACAGGGGATTCCAACATCATTCTGACCCTGTCTCATAATAATTTGAATATCATAGAATATGAAATTATTTTATGTGAAAATAGACTCATTCAGCTTTAATTTCATATCTTATTCAACCTCTAATTCGATTTTCACCATTTTTGGTGATTTTTCAAAGTCACACAATTGCTGCTGTCCAAAACTATTTTGTTGCTCAATTTACTCTTTCATAATTTCACTTACTCCATTTCATCTTACCGAAGATTCGATCAAATATCGAGGACATTGTTCATAAATTTTCACACTCATACCTAGACTTATTCATCACATAATCATATTCAATTACACTTTGTCGTTACATGATCACATGTATTTTCACTTAGTCAATTTCCCGTTGAACTCATCGGAATAATAGCAGATACACAGTGGCCTGCACATAGTACCACCCTTGCAGTCGAAGCTATCTAGTGCACATAGTAGCCTGCACTTAGTACTACATATGTGACCAAAATCATCACTTACACATAGTGGCCTGCACTTAGTACCACACATGTTATCGGCTTATCAGCACGCATAGTAGCCTGCACTTAGTACTACACATGCGACCTATCCGTCTGGTACACATAGTAGCCTGCACTTAGTACTACACACGTGACCTAAAACTATCTCGTAGCTCTCTTGTACACATAGTGGCCTACACTTCGTACCACACATGTGACCTAGCTACCTCATTCGTATCTTTTCTATTCAGAAGGTTCAACCGGGAATTCTCACTTTTCAACATTTTACCAATTCATCCATAATCAATCACAATTCATAATTTACATCAAATAATTACTCCACATTCAACCATATCTCATATAATGTAACAAAATATTAACAGATAAAAAAAAATGATGTATTATTTACATACAAACTTACCTCGGTAGCACAACCGGTGAAAAGGACTTATTCGTCATACTCTTTGTTTTTCCCCCGTTCTAAGTCTGAATCTCGCCTTCCTTGATCTATAACAACACATTTAATTTATTTATTCATCCTGCTACTCAAATTAGCCTAAATTCACATTTTGGCAAAATTTACATTTTTCCCTAAACTTTGTCATATTTACACTTTTGCCCCTAGGCTCGTAAAAAGATTTTTATTCAATTTCCTTATATTTTAAGCCTGGATGAACCATTTTCATAACTACAACAGCCAAAAATTTCCACTAATTCATACTTTTATGACAAATTTCATAACTTTTACAAATTAGTCCTTTTAGGCATTTTTACTGAAAATCACTTAGTAAAAGTCGCTTCTCTAACCATAAACATGCATTTTATACCATTAAACACAAAAATACACACATATTCATCATGGGTCAAAACCCTAGACTTTAACCATATCTCAAATTAGTGGTAGAAATAGATAGATCTTGTTACGAGGATTTAAAAAACGTAAAAATCATTAAAAACAAGGCAAGAACGAACTTACAATCGAGCTTGGAAGCTTGAAAAACCCTAGCCATGGTTTCTTCATGGTAATTTCGGCCATATCTTGAAGATGGACAAAAATTGGCTTTTAATTTTGTTTCTTAATTCATTTTAATTACTAAATGACCAAAATGCCCCTAATTTAAAAATATTCTATTTCACCTATTTCAAGTCCATTTTTGTCCAACAAATTAACCAATGGTCTAATTACCATTTAAGGACATCCAATTTAAATTTCATAGCAATTTGACACCTCTAGCTTCTAGAACTCATGTTTTGCACTTTTTACAATTTAGTCCTTTTGACTAAATTGAGTGCCCAAACGTCGAAATGTTCGAACGATATTTTCACGAAATTGTTCTGTGAAATTGTAGACCATAAAAATATAATAAAAATAAATTTTCTTACGTCGAATTTGTGGTCTCGAAACCACTGTTTCGACTAGGCCCAAAATCGGGCTGTTACAACTCTCCCCCCTTTAGGGATTTTCGTCCCTGAAAATCTTACCAGTAGAAGTTGCTTTCAACTTTTTGTCATAATCACAATTTAATTTAGTTTCGTGCTCAGAGTTTCCTGTAGCTTTTTCCATAATTGGGATATAACCCTCGGATCTTAATCCGAAATAATAGAGATTGATACTTCGCATAATTGAATAATCCCAGAATCATCTTACTCGACTGGTTTGTTAAACAAGAAATCTGTACACGAACAATCAATCACAATTCAGATACGAAATCTATAGTGTTTCTATCTCATTTTCTTTCTAGAATCATCACTGACTATAATAGTCCTGAATACTCTTCAAATTCGGCTTTTGCTTGTTGACAAATCGACATTTGAACACAAGCTCAAAAATAGCATGTAACATACGCAATTACCAGAACATCAACTTCATATGACTGCACATTTTATTACTCTCTAGATGAACAGACAAGCCACTACTGTGAACTTCGTATAAAAAAAATTACATAAGCCTCGGATTCTTTGATACACAAATTCCATTTCGGAATAATAATAACATGAATCAGGTCCAACCTGAAGTTCAGAATCAAAAGTCGATCCTCACTGTAGTCATTTAGCATATCACTCACTAACACATTTCTGAGTTTCTCAAACTTGCAAAGAAAACATCACTTTAGCTTTTTATTTAGCTAAAATCAGACTATCATCAAATAAGATCAATCGAGTAACCGACTCGCACAAAATAAATGAGGATTTTCCATACAAGCAACTGTAACTACACTTGCCTCCCCACAGGTCAATCAATAATTACTCACAATCTTTCAATAGCTCAAGTCATCATACTGTCTTAAACTCAGATCTTTCTGTGCCATTAGATACATTAAACTCTTGAGATCAGGCAACATATGGCAATCTTCGTTGAACAAACAATGTCATCAAATTCTCATTACAGACATAATAGTGACCGTCTCTAAATCACTAGTCAAATAGTTCTTTTTAATGTGACATTAACCGTCTGAAAACATGAACCATCACTTTATATTCTAGAAATAAAATTCATTCTAATCCGTCACTAGTGCATCACTGAAAAATCATAAATTCATTACTCAATTCCATCTGAACTCAAAACTAGAGCTTCGGTTAATAATACCTTTAATTGCTTTAACTTTGCTAGCTTGCCCAGACCATTCAAACTTTCAAAATTGGGATAACTTTATTAACAGAACAACTATAATTCAGAATAACATCACCCATTTAAAACAAATCTAATAGGTATTTTTCTATATCATGCTTTCAAGAATATCAATTCTTCATTCAGATTGCTCGTCTATACACTCGTGAATGCACAAAATTCATTCTCTTAGCTGAGGACATACATAAATACATATAACTCAAATCACATCCCAACAAATCAGCTCATTTTGATAAAAACGGCTGAGTCAATCTCAACTATAGAATAACACATCTCAAAATACTTCTTTCTTCGTGCTATTAAAACATCTCAAGCACACAATCTTTCAAAATTCTCTTATCATGACATCAAAGGCCTTTACAATTACATTAGCTCTAAGAAACAAAAATATCCCGATTGAATACATTGAATTTAATTAACTTACCTGAGAAAAGAAGTCCATCATACAAATTGAAGCTTGTGATTTCACTACTTATACCTTTACCGATGTCAATTCCTTACATGAAAATTAGAGAAATCCAGATACTAGAATCACCACGTTTCTATGATCGAACCAGAAGCATAATCATAATAGGAATAGTTATCATAAGCTGAAGAACACACTTTTAAAGATAAGCCCTGATTAATAATTTATGAAGTATGAATAATAGGAAAACCAAGATAAGGAAATTCAAGATACAATACCATACCAGAATTCCGAGAACATAACTCATAAGAAAATAATAAAGATCTTGATGATTCCTCAGAGAAAGCCAGAAGAAAAACACTTCTTACCGACTCTGGACTTCCATCATAACAGAGATAATATATTTCTAAATATTTATATATAAGACATAATAATATCTAGTAAAAATGGAAGAATAGTCCCACATAAATTTTTACCATCGACTTTATTCCAACATAATAGAATAGAATTCCGAATAGATAAAGAAATGACGATCATAAACCGACCGGACCAACAGGGCTTTCATCTAACATCATAGTTAGCTAGCATTCTCATAACATAAGAACTCCATCAGAACTGAACAATCACACACATATCTCTGAGGATAAAAGAATATATATAGAATACCCAGAAAGATCATCATATTCATCTCAACTATAACTATCACACACAGACATCTTTACTATCACGTACCCCGCATCATTCCATTCACCAACGAAAACCAATTCGGGAAGAATCTCAGCAAACACATACTTTAGACTTCATACTCAATTGAGTCGAATAGTCGAGACTAGCTTCTTCTTTATCCGCGACATTGCATAATCTGTGTAATCTTTAAAATAATCTGATATTTCTTCTAAAACTGAGTTCATTTGTCACACTATACTCAACTCTGTTTGCATTACTAATTATTTCACCACTGAACTCCTTAGTTTCCCACTTATGAATTTATTCAACATAATTCTCGCGAACTTTCATCATAAAACAACACTGGTAAGGGGGTGAGGTCATAAAGCCTCTAACTCGACTTTCATAAATACACACATATGACTTAGCATTCATCATCAACATAATATCATCATAATTACATAATTCACTCTAAGCAAATTTTCATACTTAGTCATTTTACACGACATTTTCAATTATCTTATTCAAACAAGTGTACTTAAACATACATTCCTTGAATTTTGAGTAAATTTACTCATAACACTCACTTAATCAAGCATGTTAGGCTCATAACATCATATAAATACCAACGTACATGGATGAGCTTATCACAACATAGACTTTCATTTCATTTCACTTTTCCACATTTCCCAACTTATGGTTATCTCATTCCGCACATTAACACATGCATATCATGAACTTCTATTCACACCTTTCCACATTTCAACACATCGTAAGCACATTTCAATCATCTCAATATCATTTTTAGCATTATCGACAATAGCTCAGTTGGAAGTCATCTCTGTCTTAACAAAACAATTTCGTTTGAGACAGGAGATATCACACTATCACAGTTCACATATGGCATGTATAGCTAGACTATTGCACACGCTATTTGAGTCCGAGAATCGACTAAACCTGTAACACCCCAAACCCAGCCTAGAAGTTAGGCCCAAATCTGGTGTGTCACATGGAAGTAAAAACCATCTTTGCGATTATTAAAAACTTGCTTGAGAAATACAGCCTCTTTGTTAAAACCAAAAACACTTAAGCAATTGTTAACTACTTGAAAACGTAATAATCTTTAAAAACCTTTTTAGTAGCGAAAGCATATTTGAAATGAACAATTTACAAAAATGTGATGTTTAGAAATAGAGTTACAGAAGCATTTTGAAATCGTTGCGCAAACGTTGATAAAATACAAGTATTTTTGAAAGATTGATTGATGAGTCGAAAATCAAGGTAGTGAGCTTTAAAACTGTGACTTTTGAAAATGTCGTAGATAATTTTGAAAGAGAATCCGAATTAAATAATTTGTAAAAAGTTTGCTATAAAATCCATTAATTAATCAATTTTGGAAACCATTATTTATATTTTTAGAAAATTCCCTTTTTAAACAATTTAAGCAAAATAATAAGAATATCCACCATAAAGCAAATAATAAAATACTCCAGATGCCTTATTACAACATAAAAACCCAAAATAGTAAAGTGAACGGAAATAAAAATCTAAAGTTCAAAATAAAACACCATTTCTGAAGTATGGCCTCCACCGAGTCATCCAGGGGCCCAAGTCCTCGTCAGTGAGCATTACCTGCAAGGGTTAAGAAAAAGGGGGGTGAGTTACAAGAACTCAGTGTGAAATCCCCTTACCGTCATCCACTGGGCCTGAACCCGCTTAGAAATATCTTGGGCCTAAGCCCATTTAAGGTAATCTTGGGCCGAAGCCCAATTACAAAATAGTATAAATATATGAATGTAAAGTATGCAACCCAACCCATCCATCCAATCTCTCCCCTGTACCAGCCAGTCTCTCCTGTGGGGATCAAGACAACCCACCCCACCAGTCTCTCCAGTCGCAGGCAAGTCGCCATTTAATTTGCAGGCAAGATGCCATTTAATTCACCATTTAATTCGCAGGCAAGATGCCACTTAATTCGCAGGCAAGATGCCATTTAATTCGCAGGCAAGATGCCATTTGATAATATTTGTGGCTTAGCCACCAGAGTATCATATACGGTAACATAACCGGCACACAGCCTTAATCACGATGGCACAAAGCCATATTTAAATTGGCACATAGCCCATATCAGAATTTGTGGCAATGCCACCGGTCTATACTTCTCTTCATTCAAGTTTCCCATCCCATGCAATATGTGATGATGCAATACACATAACAACATAAAATATCCACATGTATAACAACCATTAGTCTAGTAATTTAATATGATGAATCGGCCCATTATTGAGCTTTGTAATTCAGCCCACTAAGGCATTCTATCAATTCGGCCCATAGGGGCATTTCAGTAATTCGGTCCATAAGGACATTTCGGTAAATCGACCCATTATAACAATCTATCAAATCGGCCCATAGGTGCATTTCGGTAAATCGGTAATTTTACCCACTAAGGGTAATTCGGTAATCTCGCAACCCAGGGGTATTTCGGTAATTTACACTCCAAGGGTATTTTGGTAATTTCGCAACTCCAGACTTAACTACTAATTTGGGCATAAAAATTCGAAACTGTCCATCTGCGTCATACTGACTAAATTGACTATAACTCGAGTTAGAAAACTCAAAATTTAAATCCGTAAATTTTCCTTGAAAAGACTCATATATCTTGTTACTACAATTTTTCCAGAATTTTTGGCTTAACCGTTTAGTAGATTTTATTCCTTAAATTTTCCCTTATTTCACTGTCCAACGATTCTGACCTCTCTTACCTTAATTTCAAATATCTCACTGTACGATTTTCATATACTGCTGCCATTTGTTTCTATTGAAAATAGGTTCTCTAAGAAATCCATACATATAACTTATAACTCATAATTCACTTTGCACAATTTTAACCAATTTTTCCAAGAAAGAACAGGGAACCACGAAGTCCATCAGAACCAGTCTCACTAAAATTAAGATATCACAGAATATACAATTCCTTTTCCTCATCTATTTCTTTCATATAAAAAAATAGACACAGTAAGCTTTATTTCGATATCTTTTCCACTTTCTAACTCCCTTTATCCTATTTTTCGTGATTTTTCCAAAATCACATCACTGCTGCTGACCAAACTGTTTCTTTACAAAATATGGTTACTACTATGAACATACGCACTCCCGAGTGGTCTCGGATGCCGATTTCTAATTTTCTTCGATATTTCGACCAAATCATAAAACATTTCATACAAACATCCAGAGAGGTATGAGATTACACACCATTTCAAACATATATTCGGAAGGGTACGGGATTACACACCTTGATTACGAGTTGTGCTTTCTACCGATTTCAACACCTATAATGATAGTTGATAGAAGGTTAGTCTCAACTTTGATAATCGTATCTAGAAACACTTTATTAGGCTAACTCCACTTACCACGAATGTGATCTCCCTCAGTGCACCAAGAATCGATCCTACCCTTTGACTATTGAAATCCCGTCCCCACTTGCTTGACGAGTCGACGATAATGATTTGGTTAATACAAATCACTTGTGCTCCTTTACCCTGTTGAAAGTCCTAAGCCCAACGATGGCCAAATCACGGGGAAAGAATGTAACTCGGACTCCAACGAGAGAAAGAAGAACACTCGATTATTAAGGAAAAACTCGAATGAAACAATGTTATTGACAAAGAGAGAACTACTACTTACCGATTGTTAATTTCCTTGTAGCGCCACTCACTTAAATCACTACGAAAAGAGGATGATTTGATCACAAGGTAATGTCGAATTAAGAATAGAGAAAATGTTGATGAAAAGGTCAAAAGAAAAGAATGGATGGAGAGAAGAGTGCTAGATTGTTTCAGCTATCTAAGGGGAGATGAACAAAAAGGTGAGTGATTCGGCCAAACAAAGGATAAAGATGTACACTCAAAGCTTGAAGATTCGGCAAGAAGGAGAAGGAAATTTGGAGAGAAAAGTAAAATGACACAAAAGTTGCAAATAGGAGTTTTTGGCCAAAACAACACCAAAACTTTTACCAATTGCCAAAGAAAATTTGGCTACCTCCCTCTACACCCAAAACTGTCCACATTCATGACCATAATGGTCAAAAATTGGCCAACCACACTTTCCATAATACTTCCCTTGAAAAAGGCCACATGTTCCCCTTACTTTCCCCTTTCTCTTGATTTCTTTCCTCACTTTCATCCTTTCCTATTTTCCTTAGCCATCTTGCCAAAAAATAAAAAGTCCACCTTGCCTTATTTACATGCTTGGCCGACACTTAGGGAAAGAATGCAAAAATAATAGTCAAAATTTGCACATTATGGGATTTGAACCTCTTCCCTCCAAGTCCTTCATGTGGCACCACATCCTCTTTACCAAATGCTCATTTATGCAAGCAAATTGAATACTTATTTTCATAAGTATTGATGCCACTTACTATTTCTCCTAAATAGGCTTAAACACCAAATTTTTACTAGGGCCCAATTCAACCCCGAGCCTTCATAGAACCCCGTAACTTTCCAAAATTACCTTCCTAATAAGTCCAACTTGAAATAACGCCGTTCTCTTATTCTCAAAATTTTTTAAAACGCTTCTACACTCAAAGCCCAATGGGCCCAATAGGTCCAATTCTACAAGGCCAAAATTTTGGGATGTTACAAAACCATAGCTCTGATGCCACTAAATGTAACACCCCTTACCCGTATTCAACGCTGGAATATGGTACGAGGCATTACCAGAACACATACACTTAACTAATCATAGCATATAACTTACTCAACCATTCACATTTAGTACACATAATTATCACACATTCACTCATCCAACCCAAAAAAGCATGCATATCCATGTAATGTTTCATCATAGACTTATAACATAACAAATATTGGCCACATCAAATGGCCTTATACAACAATGACCTTCAATTAGCATAGGCCAATATTCTAGGCCAACTCATAATAACATGTACACAAATGACCAAGTCCCTATACATGCCATAGACTTAAAAAGCTAGAATAAAAATCATCGATACCAATTCATAGCTTCTTAGTGTGATAGAATCTCCGACGACCTCCAACTCGAGCTAGCATCTGTGACACTATAGGAAAAAGAAAGGAAGGGGGAAAGCATTATAGCTTAGTAAGTAGGTATGTAAATAATAAGTGATTTATTAACAGGCTTTTATAAATCTTCACAATATGTTCTCAAGATAATACAATCATAATTGCACATAGTTCCACTATTTATTCATGTTCATCTCAAGCTGTCTACTCGAGTCACAGTCACTAAATTATTTATATCTCAAGATACAAAAATACAAATTAAGATCCACTAATTTTACCTGAAACTAGACTCACATATCTTATTACCATAAAATTTCCAGAAATTTTGGTTTAGCCAATAAGTACAGTTTATTCTTTAAAGTCTCCCCTGTTCTACTGTCTGACAGTTTCGACCCTTATTCACTAAAAATTAATTATCTCTTCTTACGAGATTCAGATGATGTACTTGTTTGTTTTTATTGCAAATACACTCATTAATAAATTTAATCATATAAATTATAAACCATAATTTTTTTTATACAATTTTTAATTATTTTCCGAATTCGGAATAGGGGATTCCGGCATCATTCTGACCCTGTCTCACAAATATTTGAATATCACAGAATATGAAATTCTTTTGTTTGCATCGTTTCTTTTATGTGAAAATAGAATCATGCAGATTTAATTTCATATCTTATTAAACCTGTAATTTGATTTCCACCATTTTTGGTGATTTTTCAAAGTCACTCAACTGCTGCTGTCCAAAACTGTTTTGTTGCTAAATTTACTCTTTCATAATTTCACTTACTCCATTTCATCTTACCGAATGCTCGATCAAATATCGAGCACATTATTCATAAATTTCGTTCATCACATAATCATATTCAATTACACTTAGTCGTTACATGATCACATGTATTTTCACTTAGTCAATTTCCCATTGAACTCATCGGAATAACAACAGATATACGGTGGCCTGCACATAGTACCACCCTTGTAGCCGAAGCTATCTGGTGCACATAGTAGCCTGCACATAGTACTACACATGTGACCAAAACCATCACTTACACATAGTGGCCTGCACTTAGTACCACACATGTGATCGAAGTTATCGGGTACGCATAGTAGCCTGCACTTAGTACTACACATGCGACATATCCGTCTGTTATACGTAGTATCCTGCACTTAGAACTACACACGTGACCTAAAACCATCTCGTAGCTCTCTTGTACACATAGTGGCCTACACTTAGTACCACACATGTGACTTAGCTACCTCATTCGTATCTTTTCTATTCAGAAGGTTCAACCGAGAATTCTCACTTTTCAACATTTTACCAATTCATCCATAATTTATCACAATTCATAATTTACATCAAATAATTACTCCACATTCAACCATAACTCATATAATATAACAAAATATTAACACATAAATAAAAAATGATGTATTATTTACATACAAACTTACCTCGGTAGCACAATCGGTGAAAATGACTTATTCGTCATACTCTTTGTTTTTCCCCGTTTTAAGTCTGAATCTCGTCTTCCTTGATCTATAACAACACGTTTAATTTATTTATTCATCCTGCTACTCAAATTAGCCTAAATTCACATTTTGGAAAAATTTACATTTTTGGCCCTAAACTTTGTCATATTTACACTTTTGCCCCTAGGCTCGTAAAATGATTTTTATTCAATTTCCTTGTATTTTAAGCCTAGACGAACCATTTTCATAACTACAACAGCCCACAATTTCCACTAATTCATACTTTTATGACAAATTTCATAACTTTTACAAATTAGTCCTTTTAGGCATTTTTACCGAAAATCACTTACTAAAAGTCGTTTCTCTAACCATAAACATGCATTTTCTACCATTAAACACAAAAATACACACATATTCATCATGGGTCAAAACCCTAGACTTTAACTATATCTCAAATTAGTGGTAGAAATAGATAGATCTTGTTACGAGGATTTCAAAAATGTAAAAATCATTAAAAACAAGGCAAGAACGGACTTATAATCGAGCTTGGAAGCTTGAAAAACCCTAGACATGGTTTCTTCATGGTAATTTCGGCCATAGCTTGAAGATGGACAAAAATTGGCTTTTAATTTTGTTTTTTAATTCATTTTAATTACTAAATGACCAAAAAGCCCCTAACTTAAAAATATTCTATTTCACCTATTTCATTTCCATTTTTGTCCAACAAATTAACCAATGGTCTAATTACCATTTAAGGACCTCCAATTTAAAATTTCATAGCAATTTGACACCTCTAGCTTCTAGAACTCAAGTTTTGCACTTTTTCCAATTTTGTCCTTTTGACTAAATTGAGTGCCCAAACGTCGAAATTTTCGAACGAAATTTTCATGAAATTGTTCCAAGAAATTGTGGACCATAAAAATATAATAAAAATAAATTTTCTTACGTCAGATTTGTGGTCTCGAAACCACTGTTTCGACTAGGCCCAAAATCGGGCTGTTACAACTCTCCCCCTTTAGGGATTTTCGTCCCTGAAAATCTTACCGGAAGAAGTTGCTTTCAACTTTTTGTCATAATCACAATTTAATTTAGTTTCGTGCTCAGAGTTTCCTGTAGCTTTTTCCATAACTGGGATATAACCCTCAGATCTCAATCTGAAATAATAGAGACTGATACTCCGCATAATCGAATAATCCCATAATCATCTTACTCGGCTGGTTTGTTAAACAATAAATTTGTACACGAACGATCAATCACAATCCGATAACATCTTCCTTTTTGGAGATCAAGATAATTCAGATACGGAATCTATAGTGTTTCCATCTCATTTTCTTTCTAGAATCATCACTGATTGTAATAGCCCTGAATACTCTTGAAATTCGACTTTTTCTTGTTGACAAATCAACATTCGAACACAAGCTCAAAAATAGCATGTAACATACGCAATTAGCAGAACATCAACTTCATATGCCTGCACATTTTATTACTCTCTGGATGAACAGACAACCACTACTGTGAACTTCGTATAAAAATTTCTGCATAAGCCCTGGATTCTTCGGTACACAAACTCCATTTCGGAATAATAATAACATGAATCAGGTCCAACCTGAAGTTCAGAATCAAAAGTCGATCCTCACTGTACTCATTTAGCTTATCACTCACTAACACATTTCTGAGTTTCTAAAACTTGCAAAGAAAACATCACTTTAGCTTTCTATTTAGCTAAAATTAGACCATCATTGTAACACCCCTAACCCATATCCGTCGCCGGATTAGGGTTACAAGATATTACTAGACATAGCACAGATCAGGACAGACATTTACTACCTTTCTTGTTTCGTAATTCAATCACATCAATACACATACATTTTATATTTAATAACAATATTACACAACTTATAAATCAAAACACATTCAAATTTAATTATTATACATATAGTTCACTTAACCATCTAAAACCCAATCATGCTTCACTACTTAAAATTCATAAGCAAATCATGCTTTAAAAATTTTAAGCATGTCAATATCAATTATTTATCCACATATTCGAAATAACTAATGTGCAACAAAGCCATGTTACATGTACTTAATATATATAAGGTTCGAACTATATGACTTCAACAGTATTGCCATTTGCTTCCTGAATACATGTTCAAACATATATCCTTACATTTCAAGCATCGAACAATTGTCAATACAATTATCTCATAGACTAACTGTTAATCATATCATTTTTTTATTATATAAATTTCTGTACATGCACATATTAAAAACATAACAACCATATTACATGACCTAGTTTTTATTATGTTCTTATTCATATATGCGGCATTAATTAATATAATACCATGTCCCAACATATTATATACAATTTCTTAAGTCACAGAATAATGCACCATATTTAACTACAAATAATAGATTAATGATATACATAATCTATTAGCATATTATATGCACATGCACTGTCGAAATATGTAATCACCATTACAATGATATTCGAATAATAATAACTACTAAAAATCCTTTTTTTGTGTGTGCTTAATAGGATACCTACTTTTAAAAGATTTAACAAATCTTAACATAAAGCTTAATGACCAAGATCATAAGTAACATACACAATTATTTAACCTTTCAAAGAACCAAAAACATGCATACTTTCCATTTACAAGCTTACGTAAATGTGTACACAATTGAGCCATTTTCGAATGTCCATATTTCATTATCACTACAAAGCTAGTCATTACATATTCGGTATTGTATATCATCCAATCCATAGAATATTTATATAATGCTGTAAACCAAATATCATGCTTATCATTTTAGGCCATCTATTTAGCCTAATATACATATACAATTAAATTATCATTTCTAAACCAATTTACCCATTTAAAAACATGCCATTTCAACTCAATAATAAAACCAAAAATTTTAATTCAATACACACTCGAATATATAATCATTCTTTTACCCCATTAATAAGCCGAAATATAGATAGTCTCCAACCTTCATATGCATATTTCAATTCATATGTCATAACCCAAACTCACTTGAATACCAAATCCAAACATATCACACATATTATATATGTATATAACACATAATCAAAATCACTTAAACTTAACATTATTTATCTTACTAAAATACACCAAACATACCTCATTTTACCTCATTGCCGAAACACATAAATAAAACACCACCATATATATATATGCCATACCAGGTGATTACTGTCCATATAAGATTAAACCATGACCAAAATAAACTTAAGCCATAATTAAACCAAAACCGAACACAAGCAAGGAAATTAAGCCATTTTTGCATGGCTTTTATACATACACTTTCGAATTAAACTAACTCCAAAGCTAGCCTATACATGCCATAATTTCAAAGAAATTTCAGCTTATAAAATACCAAAGTTAGTCGATAGTGTGATAGACTTTGCTGACGATTCTCGAGCTCGTAACTAGACTCGAAAATCTATAAAACTGAGGTAAACAAGAACACACTCACAGTAAGCTATTTAAGCTTAGTAAGTCATAAGCAAACATTAATCATATGAATATTAACACTAAATCAATTAGCCAAGTCAATCCAAACCTTAATTAAACATACATATATCACACTCTCAAGTTTGTATGTTATCAAATATACATTAACATTTAACATCATATAACTAAATGCACAAATACTCATAAACACATATAATTATCACTTTTAAATATCATAACTATATCAATAGGCCGAATCACTTATATTATCACAAAAAAATACATCAATAGGCCTAATCACTTATATGTTCAAATAATGCTAACACATAATTCATAATTCACATAACTTTAAATCATCAATTCAAGTATACAATTTACCTTAATTTCATAACATAGTATGAATACATACCTGAACCTTTTAATTCGATTTCACATTTGGTCTTTACTTCACATTGCCCGTTGAACCGTTCGGAATTAAAAAGGATACGCGGATAATCAAAAAGCTCGTACAACGCCAACGTCCCAGACGTGGTCTTACATGTAGTCACATATCGA
Source organism: Gossypium sturtianum (assembly GCA_025698515.1). Lineage (NCBI taxonomy): Eukaryota > Viridiplantae > Streptophyta > Magnoliopsida > Malvales > Malvaceae > Gossypium > Gossypium sturtianum. The sequence goes on from CM046955.1 coordinate 114,497,419, forward strand.
TGCCACTGTCCCAGACAGGGTCTTACACGATTCAGATACGATGCCAATGTCCCAGACATGGTCTTACACATAAACTCAAGTCGATGCCAACATCCCGGACATGGTCTTACACGAAAACACATATCGGAATCCTATGTCATGACATATGTATCCTAACTATTCCTAAGGTTCGTACGGGACTTTCGGACAACGTATCTCGATCGAATCGAACTCGTAACTTATCTTCCAAGCTCAATCACAATCGACCAATGCACATATATATTCTTAAAATTCAATTCAACACATAACAAATATATATATTTTCAATTTAACAACATTTATATGCTTATAGACTTACCTCGGATATCGACAGACGAAATAAACGGATATTTTATTATTTTTGTTTTTCCCCGATCCAAACCCTGTTTTCTTCGATTCGTGATCTAAACATATTCAAATTAAACTTATTTAAACATAATTCCATTCAATTTAATCCAAAAACACATAAATGGTTTTGTACTTCTATAACAGAAAGGTATAGATGGTGAACTTTCACTTGGCGCAGCAAGCATTATATGTGTGAAAGATACTTGGTCGGTATATGACATTCTCAAGCAAGCTGTGGTCAGAGGATCGTTTTAATCTGTGGTGTATGATCATTTCTTTTAGTATTTTGTTTGGTTTTTTGAGGTTTGAAAGGCAGCAGTAATAAATCCTGTTAATGGATAAATCACATTCCAACAAAAGCCCAAATTAAAATCTTATGCAATCTGGAACATGTTCAGCACACAATGACAAATTAGTAAATGTAAGTGCGAAGGATTACTAAGAAAGAAGCGATCTATTACATGGGTACTCTCCTGTCCGATGTGCAGTACCGCAGCAGGAAAAGCGGAGGGGAATGAAAGGCTACGATCTTTTATTAATAATCCTAGAGCAACATTTTGAACTTGACCACCAACCAACAAGATTGGTATAGCCCCTGCCTCGTCATAGGTAGCTAGCGACAGAATCTGGATCCAGTGGCAAAAACATCGTTGTATTTAATAATAGTAATACAGATGCAGTGATAACTGCAACTGTAATGTCAATGTTCATCGCACACACACCATGTCCAAGACAAGGGGTTTACCACAATCAACCCTCTCCATACATTACTACCACCATCCTCGTGCGCGAGCAGTCCATACACTGCTCAGCAATGGTAATGAAGATCACCGAAATATGTGGCAACTGGGAGGCAATGTTGACCAAAAATATCACGAAATATAACGGCACAGGCTGCAAGTGCACCTTTTCTCCAGCCTCATATGTATCCATGCACATATAGTTAACGCACGATAAACAACACATGCCGTTTCGAGTGTGCAAGACTATGTTTCTAATCGATGAGAAAATTTATTTTAAGCGTATAAATGAGTATTAACCTTTGAGGTACACGACACTGAGATGCTACACCATTCTTTGTGCAATCAGTTATTTGACTTTTTAACCAACCACGCATGGTTACACAAGCCACAAAAAGTGTGCGAGAAATTGCACTAATACCACGGCACCTACACGATGCATGCTCCATTTCGCGAAGACCACACTGTTATATCGCACCATAACGATGCCGACTGCCTTAAGCTCACCGACTGCACTTGTGCTACACGTTCGGGTTTTGAACTTGGAGAGAACCTGGATACATCGAGACTCGCATATAACGCATGGGTTATGACTTTCCATAAGGAAGATCGGTGTTTATATGGCCAGCGTGACGATTGATCTTGAGAGCATTTATGGCGGGTGTGGTCGCCCGAAAAGGGAGAGAGTAGATAGATCAAAAGACTCTGCGCCATGGGAATTACTTTGCTAATTTACTGTAATTCAGTTAGAGATATCGGCTGCTATGAAGCGAGAGATTATAAGATGTAACAGAGTCCGCGACATTGTTCGGAGTCTGAGAAAGGTGGAGTAGTCGTTTTGAGTAGTTTAGGAGTAGTATTCGACCTTCCAAAGATGGAGAGGAGAAGATATTCGTGTTGCAGCCCAAAGAAAGAGAAGACGTGCAACGGGCGAAGGAAGTGAGAGATAGATAGGACTGAGACAATTAAGTAGTAATCCAGAAGTTGGCTGTTTAATGCAAGGATAGAAGGCCAGGAATTAAGGTGTATAGAAAGGAAAGGAGATTGAAGTTAATGGGTATTCCCAATAGCACATGAGAGATCTGGTATTAGTGAGAACAACTTGAGGGTTTTTACTCAGAGTATAGCAAGGAATGGAGAGAAAGTAATGCTAGTTATTTGCAACGAAAGAAAGAACAAGGAGGAAGATAGGTGGTTTGAACATGAAGTAATACCAGATACGAGTAGAGCAAGAAGGATGCACTGTACTGGCTCTCAGGTGTGGTTTACTGCTCAATCACGTTATCTGAGTCCACCTATACAGCGCTATAAGATGATTCCACTCAAGACCTTCCCGCACTCTACATCCTCATCACACGTTCCTCACTCCTTAGCTCTGTTCTGGTGAGTCTCCGTGGTTAGCCCTTAAACTGACCTCCTAGCTCGCTCTCACGCATATTTCTAGTTATTGGCTAGTTTCCAGCCCAACCACTACGCTGGGGTTCAGACCGAAATACTGCTTACCTGGGCCTGAAAAGCTACTGCTATGATGCTAGGTAGGGTTTAATCCTTGAACCAGATGTGACCATCACCAACTATGAACTTGTATTGTGCTTGTTATCCCAATATTAAAATTATGCAGGACACGCCTACTCCCTTTATCATTTAGACTCTACCTAACAAGAAGCAAGAGTGGCAGCGACTTGATGCTGAATTCACAGGCCTCCGACTAAACCAAGCTAAATATAAAATGGCAAGGTACACTACTAGCAACAAATACCGGACCGCGATGGTTTACCAGTCAAAGAGATTTAATGATATAAAATTATTTACCCGGGATTGCAAGGGTTGTTTTGTTAACGTATCCCGCACATCTATCTTTGACACTCGGTAATTCACTGCTGCGCAGCAATAGACAGGATTTCATACAACGTGTAGCTTGTCGTCAGTCATAGTGTTGCTGGCTCCTCCCAGGCCGTGGTCAGTGCTATCAAATCAGGTACTTGCAACGGCACGCTACCGAGAGGCTGGATCGAAGGGCGATGGTTCTGTTTATGAGTGGATGCCCGTATATATGCCGGCCTTTCCGAGCGGGTAACGCGAAGCTTGATGGGTTCGGTCCTCACGTTCTGCTGATGCGTCATGTGAGCTATCAGCTGAGTCGAATCGCAGAACTTCTACAAGAGTTGAAGACTCGAAGAAGCCTGCCTTACTGATCGGATTATCTTCTTCAGGCTTCGAGTAGGCATCACGATTTCATACATGGAACCTGTTCCAACGGAGCCATGGGCAAGAATCAGCGGCACACCTGTGGGTTACACGCAAAGTCGAATTGGTCACGTCACAGACCGGGCTTTCCGCAACTCTGCTGCATGAGTGAAGGAGTGCTTTAGCCAGCGGTAGTGGCTGCTTTCGTGCAAATGGGTTGCATGCAGAGATGCTGAATTTGATTTATTTATATTACATAGGACATGAACACTTAGTCCCCTTCCATTCCTTTAGACAGCCCAAGGTATCTGTCGGAGTTTTTCCGGTGACCGTGAGCCCGGTCTGGTCAACGAATGCGACATGCATGCGGATCGGCGCTTTTATGGCTTCATGTACAGGCTACAACGAACACCCCGCAGCGTACACCTAAGGATCGCCTTTTGTCTGTGATAGGAGGGTACCCCACACAGCCCTCCACATGGACTACATCTACACTTGGCAACCTATATTGATACAATTTAAAAATTAATATCTGAGGAACCGATCCAGCCCGTAATGCCACCTGCAACTTCTCTTTCATTGGCGATGAGTGGCTTACTTAGCCAACATCGAATTGTACTGCCGCTTTTCCAAAGTGGGATCTTGAAGTTCGAAGTACTGGCAATGTCAGAGAGCTAGTGATATCCACTTACTGTTGTGCCGTCGATGTACCAGGCCCGCGCCAGGCCCATACAGCCGCCAATAACGTAAAATCGCCCACATCTCTTACGCTTTGCAGATGCTAAGCGTCATAGAGGCGGCGCTTGCCCATTGCAGAAATCCCTTATAACAGCATGGATGTTCATATACTGGGTTCCGTTGCTGAGCTTATATAGTTCCTTACGCTGTCAGAATGTAATCCTCATCCTCACACTCTATATTAATTGGAACTAGCGATTCGTCAGCGATTTTCTAACTAACTTGTACTGGCGGCTTACCGCCGCCGAAACCTAAGTAGCTACGCAAAGTCCGGCTAACAGGCTGCATATCGCCGTCAGTAGCGAATAACATTATCCAAATCTGCAGACTATCGCTATATATTACTCACGGCACTGCGCCCTGCACGATTGCTACTGGGTGACTATACTCACGATCGGCTTCATAGTCTTATGAGTCTTAACAGTTCCGCACCTCAGCGGCTGGCGCATAGATTCCAGCTGCTTCCAGTGAGAGGTATTTGGTATTCCGAGATGCCTGATGGTATTATAAATGTGAGTTTCCCCCATTCATGCTGAGCATTATTGTGCCACCTCTTCAAATGGCTGAACCAACTACACTACCAGCGTGCCCACCAAGTCACTAGGTGGGATAATTACTTCGCGTTAGCATTTGGTACGGGATACTCGCATGCTCCTGCATGCGCTTTCCAACAGCGAGACAACAACGTGCGAACATCACAGCGACAAATTCAACCTGATACACCGTTTGCATTAATACGAATACTTTTGTCGAAGGAATGTGCTTAGCACTGTAACTCCTCAGAGAACTCTATGTGTGAAACAGAAAACGGTGCCTTTGGCGAACGCGAGGTCGTGTAATAATACCATGACAGATATACGCACATGGTACTGAGCAGCTGAGCCGGAGCTTCATTCAAATCGGCTGTTTGCTCCGTTGTTTGTACCATACCGTTAGTCTCTGATTAGCCCAATCACATGATGGGAGATACTGAAGTTACATGCTCACACCAGCCAAAATTCGCGCATGTTTGCTTCGTCTACGGTGCGCTTCTACACATAATGTGGGAAGGCCCATTCAAATCCCGGATGAGATAATGTGCTCTCTACGATCACAGATATACAGGAATATAATAGCAGCATGGACCACAAACGTCGGTGGTAAGGTAAGAGGTTGAATAAATTCCATATCTCCATTGATAATTAAATTGGATGCTTTTAGCGGCCTCGCTCAAGCCATCACTTATTAGTGGAGGCTGGTGCTCTTGCGATCTACTCCGCGCGCTGCGTAGTTGCGAGGATCTCCAGATCGTCTATCTTCGAGATACTTTAGGCTCCACTACACAGGCCCGGTCGATAAATGTCAATATTGTGCCATTCTGTATAATAGCATACTGGATTATGTGCGGCGTTGTACCCGAGGCCTAAGGTTACTCCCGACGGGAAACGTGTGGACATCCGCAGCGTTTGTAGATAAACACGACAAAGGTCACAGCCATCACTGCCACATCATAGGCGTGAAGCCGTACTGAGTTTGTTCCTTAATATACCATCCAACCCTCTGGTCAGGAGGCATCGCCGAGCTCTTAGCTCTTGGAGGAAAGTGTACCCGGAAGGAGAAAATCTTTGAAGATTCACTGGTTGACATTGATGTGGTGAGTTCTTCGTACACTCATACAACGATATGAGCCAAAAAATACTGCTACTTTTATCTCTACTTGCCGTTCACTACAGGCCAATTAGTGCCAATCAGACCAGCCCTGCATGCTGACTTTCCGACTTCATGTGCATAATATTAAATAAGGACTTGTATTACTTGGTGTTTTCTTGTATATAGGTGCGGTCCACGGTAGGCGATGCACACAGGGTGTCCAGAACTATTGGCTGATGGATCGTCAGCCGGATCTATTCCGCCCAGACCTTTCTGAGACCGTGTTCTATTTACTTATTTCTGCTGATTAATATAGAGGCTGGTTTCCTATGGTATAATGGAATTAAGTAACCAAGGTCGAATACCAGTACAAGCGATCACATATATAAATAATAGCCAATCGATATGCATCAAATGTAGTGCCACATCAAATCACTGAAACGCGACCAGATTGCTGTGATACCGGGTTGTGTAATGTAGCTCCTGCCTCGTGTCTGTGGCTCACTATTCCGGACCTCACCACGTACTACACTTATTTTGTCACGGGTTGTCTGCCTAGCGCGACGTCCGGCACGGCCGGCGCAATGCGCGGATGCACACTCATCTTCAGCTATTTCTTCCTGCATTGCGTACCGTCACTGGCCCGTGCTTGAGCTCGCGTGAATAGACGACGGTGGCTGTATGGATATGTGATCACGGTGAGGCTTGACATCCCTGTTTCTTCCTCCAAACCGAGATATATTTTAAGCACAGCCTGATGGAAGGCTGTGGCAGCGCCAAACGCGTAAGTAACCAACTGCCGTCTGTAGGCATAGAGCATGGGCTGTAGAGCAGGGGCCCTGACATCAACGCTGCTATTGCGCTTTTGTAACATGGGATTGCGCCGCCAAGCCTGGCTAACCTGGCTGTTTTGCCCTTATAGCTTGTAGTTGTAGTACGAATTTCCTACTCTTTCCGCTCTGAACTACCTCATATGCATAAGGCTAGATGCATAAATGCAAACCATCCATCACAGAACAACCAAGTTAAGCCCACCATTGGATTAACGGCTGTACACAGGACATGTGAAATACTTATTGATTATTGATAGACCTGAACACTTTCACGGTTAAGATTAAGTACTGCCTGCACCACCAGATCATAGCTATTACGGCCTTCTGCCAATATCTTACTAAAGATTAGGGTGTGTGAATGCAACTCCCTCTACACCCCCGCTAAATACGCATGGTAATCTGCATCTCATAAGAATAACTCTACTATCATGCCTCTACGCAATACAGTCTACCGGTCTGATTAAATTATGCATTGGCCAGTATAATAAGACTTTATTGAAGTCCGCGCACAGAGATGCCCCTGTACGACGTTTACCCGGAAGTAAGGCATAGAAGGGTGGGCCGAATTCCGCCCGGTCAGTGCCTCGGCAATGGCAGGCGGCGGAACCGATAGCGTGGCGCGGCGAACGTAACCACTTCGTCCTGCAGGGTTATCGCCGCCGGAAGACCTGCTGCTCGGCGTGCACACTGACGTATATGTATCGAGGTCTGTCGAGATCAGCATGATGCTGTGCACACCACGACACTTTGCCATTACATTGCACGATCTGGCGCTCGTGGCGCTGCCAGATAAATAATCATCCCCCGAGTGAATTTTGTAGATGGACCAACATATCGTTCAATGTGTTGCCGATTATACTTTGAGAAGGATGGGTGAAGTAGTTTGCATTAAATAATATAAATGTTTCGTTATTTCAGTCTAGGAGTCTACAGATTACTCTCTCATAGCTTGTACCGTCCTGACACTTTATAAAAATCGCGCTTTGCCAAATCAAGCGTAGAAGAAGACATGGTTTGCCGGACAAAGTGTACCATACGAGCAACTTACTGTTTCTTCTCTAAAAACGGTTTAGAGACATTTGCGAGAGACCCGTTCATGGTGAAGTTTTTGCAACTTGGACGTGCCATTAGTATAACTAATTAGCTTTGGGCCACGTTCTATTGCGGATACAGGCGAATCAAATGAAAGATTTGTTGACTATATCATATTTGTTCATTTGAAGTTTGAGTTCCATTTGGCTGAGAACGTTTATACAACTGTGAAAATCTATAAATATATAGTGCTTCCCGGCCAAACCACTGTTTGGCTGTGAGCAACAAATGGCAGATAGTTAGGATAAGGTGTGAATTATTGTAGTGTAGTCCGTGTTATTATTTGAAAAAGGGTTTATTAGTTTTGAGAAACCCATATAATGATCACTTGTAAGACTAATGTGCACGTTTGACTTATATACTATGAATGGTAAGCTTGTCTGAAGCAGCCTTATTCAATTAGTAGATTTGAAAACATTAATGTAAGTCAAGTTACTGAAACGAATGCCACTAGCCACACGTGGATTCTAGGCTCCATTCAATATGGTGGAAGTGCACAAAAATTCAGGACCCAAAGCATGGAGAGTGAATTTGACGAATCCCAATGTGGCAATGCTGCAAGCAACGACAACATTTTTTGAACTAGCCATAAACTCGTTAGAGTCAGTGCTATTAGCTTACCCCTTGTTATGGGGTGAGAAGACAATAGCGGTGGATCGAGTAGTGACCTATCTGAGCATAAACTGCTAAGAATACAATGTACCAGCAGCAGCAGGCTAATAGTATTCACTTTCATTACAAACACACTTTCTCGTCAATATCTCGCTTGCCAATTTCACCAAATCAGCACATCCAAATCAACGCTACTACTTTAGCAGATCTATTCACAGCGTGAGGTTATGTGCTGAGCGAGTATGGCAAACGAGAATAAGGAGTAACAATATGAGCCGAAACCAATAATATCGTAGTGTCTCATCTTGTGATAAACTTGTTGCTTACTTACCTGCCATGATACTCGCCTCGATGTCCATCGTGCAGTACGATGTAGCTATTAACGCAATGTTAGATCTGAGAAACCATACTCAGTTATTACGACTGGATAGTAGGCGGCCACACCTTACTCATTCCACATTAAGTTCTAGAAAATGACATACTTCTTAAGGTGCCACGGTATGTTACGATGCCACCACCGAGATGAGTTATCCTTCTTCGTATGATGATGAAGCACTAACCACAGTCTTGTGACACGAAGAAAGGTGTAGGAGTACTGGTGCTTGTAAAGCGAACCCAAGCCTCCCGATGCTTCTCACCTAATGCGGAACAGCTGCTGCCGTACCTGTCTGACAGTTTAGTTCAGCTCTACCGGCACAGTACACCATGAGGCCGACACACATGCGCCGCCGCGTCACGATTGACAGAAAGCAGGAAACCGAGGTTCGCTAGGCTCAAGCCTAGGGCTACCGTCTGCATCTGAAAATTGTCCGTGAAGTGTATTACATACAATGAATTAGTTTGCGAGTAGTGATTGTATCACCAAAGAAACGGAAATAAGAAATGCAAGTAGCACAAAAAGGAGGAGAATTGAGATAGCTAGAGAAAGGACCATACTATTACCTTAGGCAAATTACCTACAGGTCGGTCAGTTACGGTTAGAGAGTGTAGAACTGCCAGTCACCAACGTAATCTAAAGCGAAATGCGTGGTGATGGATTAGTGATTGACGAGTTGGTGGTTCTGTTGGTACAGAAAGATAATAGGCTACCTGCATAGCAGAATGATGAAAAAGAGAAATGTGTGCGAGAAAAAATATTAACCTTAATTAGAGCACTAGTAGAGGCAAGTCGATACAGTCGGTAGACAGAGAAATCGTAGGATTCGGCATATGCAACATAGAGAATTTGGTTGTAGAGTTATTGCAGTTAAGACTTCGATTGGGTATGAGATCTGATGAAGGATGTGAAAATGCGGCACTTACTTCAGGGGGAGTTCAAGCAGGAATAAACAAAACAAAGAAAAATGAGTAGCAAGCAACTGTGAGAAGAAACGTGCCATAAACGGAGCCGAAAGAGAAAATAATAAATTAGTTTGAGGTATGAAAAACCGAGTCAGAATACAAATGAAACAAGTTAACTCCAGGTAGATCAGTTTGCTCGTCCAAGTTATCCGAGATTCTATTAGACCCACACAGGCTAAGTGCACTCGACACCTCAACTCAGTGCCGACAGCTACCCTCTCACCACATCATAGTTCTCAGCAACCAGCACAGTTGAGGATCATTTTAAGCTCTAGCTACTCTCTGCCACTCATTCAGCTTGTTCCCACTGAAGTCTGGCAGCTAGCCCACTCTTTCTTTAACAAAATAAATAGACTCTGGCTCAGTGATGATGAGTTCGAACCTCTGCTGTGAACGCTTCTGTTGCTGACCAACTCTAAACCCACTTAGCACGTACAGCACTGTCATGAGCGAACAAAAAGTGTTAACTCTTAAGACCTTTGTATCATGCACTCTCCTTGTGTACTAATACGAGAGCAGAATGTTTTAACTGAGCCGACAACCTCTGTAGCGCTTTGATAAATAAGACTAAGCTAACACTGACACATACCTGAAATAAAATGGTTCCTGCAATTTGGGTCTATTTCCCATACATTAATTCATCTTTTTGTAATTGGACATTCAAGCCAAGATTAAACTCAAGATTCTAAAACCAGAATTCGCATGTCATCACAAAATAATTTGAATATTTTAATGGTATAGTTCCACCAACTTCTGTAAGATTGAGTCAAGAAATTGTTTATAATCGTAGATAAAGATCGAAACTTGTTAACTACACACAAATGAAGTAAAGGAGTTTTTCATACATGCAGCCCAGGCGTAACAACCTCCTTTGCGCTCATGGGTCGATGTGTTGCTACGATCTTCCGATGCGTGTTGTCAGACTGGCGACGGAGATCTTACATTGCCATACCGGTAGATGCGCAAATGAACCTTAACGTAATCCACGTGTCCAGATTAAACAATATCATCAGAATTTACTATATTCGGAACATGGTATCAAGCCAATAGCCAGTTTACAATCGCCTATGGTTCAGCCGATTTCTTACTGACGTAAGACAAGCGATAACACGCTTGGAGCCATCATATGTCACCAACAGCGATTCGAAATCACCGTTCTAACTGATGGTATGAGAGAAGCAAATTTAATTAACTAGTTGACTTATTGGACCCGGTTTAATATTACGCTAATTTAAGCACGTGGCATCACTGGACAAATTTAAGCTTTTCAAATTTCGAAAGCTGTTGTGAAACAGTGGAGAATAGCGTATGCCTGTTTTAGAACAAAATCATGAATATATCATGCTTTCGAGAATATGATTCTTAATTGTTCTAGTCACATCTGGATTAGATATAATTCCATTTCTGTGTGAGAGGAACCATATGCCCTGCTCACTCACCACATCGTTACTGTTGATAAACAGTTAATTTGATCCTACATTTATAGGGCAACGTGTCTCCAGATGCTGCATTTTTTCACGTTATATTAAACATCTCCAAACTTTACTTGCAATGCCCAAATTATAACATCGACATCAATGTATTTACGATTACGTGCTAGAACAAGGCAAATGTAGTTGAATGCATGCAGCTTAACTAACTTTAGTGTTACTGGAGAGGATCATCCGCACTTCTAGTTCATATGTTGCGCTATTTACAGCATGCTGTGGAGTAGTTAATTCCATGAGTTTTGCGCGAAGTGTGATCAGGATGCGGAGGAGTCGGCTCTGGTGTGAGATTCTGACAATCAGTACATAATTTAATTAGAAAGGAATATACTTTACTAAAAACTAAACTGATTGTATTCCGAAAAGATGAATGATGAAAGGCCACGAATGAGAGGATTCGAACAATACCCATGCATGCAATCGAAGACTACTCAGAGATGTGGTCTGACTAGGTTTACCAGGGAGAAGGAAAACTTTACTAGCCAGCGAATCAAGGACTGCGTGTTGCGGAACCTAATATGTTTCACAATGTTTTATATACTGGCGAAGGCGAGAATATCGATTAAAAATGAGGGCCCATTTTATATTCCGGCAACATAGCCCAAGTGAAATTCCGGGCCAGATAGATAAGAGATCTGAAAGGAGCACATGTGAACTGCGATGCAACATCATGATTGCCTTAACATTCTGTGCTTACATGAAACTCCCATGGCCCGAGGATATAATATTATATATATAAAGAATGCAAGTGTCTGTCATCCTACCAGCCCCATATAACTGTATCGCACGGGAACGACATTAATTACAGGTGTTCACTTTGACATTAGCATTACCTCTATAATAACCCCTTGCCCTTTTTGCATGTTTCAGCTAAGCAAGCAGTAGTGGTAAGATCTCAGTGAAACAACATGCTAGAGACTTCCAGCATGTCGAGTAGAATTATTACAGGTGAGCCAGCTATCGGTTGACATTATCGCAAATAACTTCAATCTGTATTTATTAAGAGTCATTGTCTTTATCACTTCGGCTTTTTCCATTACGATTGCGTGCTTTACCAATAGTATTGCACACATAACTCTTAGTGCACACATTTTATTGACCCTTAGTTAACCAAGAAAATTCCTGAAGTATATGGTGGTTGGTGGGATAAAGCCCTAACCTTGACTCCTGTAATAAATGCAGCATACGTATGTTCGTATGGCTTTAACCATGTAATCCATGTTACTTTCGATTTTTCGCATATGATATTATTTTTGCAGATTATCTTGTTCAGCAGAATTAGTATATGCATTCCACCCAGGGTATTATAACCGCCTTACTCTTAATCCAAACGTATTAGAGGCTGCGTAGCATGTTGTGAATGCTTATGTATTTGCAGCATCTGGATTGAGGGTTCTTTACCATTTTATCATTTGTTTGCACAACGTGCGCCTTTAGATATGTTTGAGGTGCTTCAGGAAGCCTGAGTTGAAAATCTAGTTATAAGGCAATTAAATTACTAGGTTTGGTTGAGTTTTACAGGAAGTTGTGGGAAATGCATGATGACTGGCATTAGTAGGGTATGGCATTGGCCTGAAAGAGACTTTGTGTAGTGGAGTAGTAAATCTTGCAAAGAGAGAGAATTGGTCACCTTACTGCCTTAGGACTTATTTTTGTTTATAGGAGTGGAAAGAAGCCTAGTTTGCGCTGGAGGACTATTCAAGGAGAAGTGAAGAGGTTAAACCAGTTTCCTTCACAAAATGGATGATGCACTAGGGATTGGTGGATTAGCGATTTCCAAATAGGTGATGAATGGGAGGATAAGTAGATGGAGATTGCTAGAAGCCATATTGGAGGTGATGATTAGCACAGTATCGAAGTGTTTGGGAGTAGATGATTAGAGGTCTGCTTATGGGAGAGGAGCTTTAGATGATTAAGTATAATCTCAGTATACAGACATGACCTGAGACATTATAGCTTGCCAGAAGTGTGAACTTTATATCTTTTTTTAAGTAATTTGCAGGAGTCAATTATGGTCTCATTCCTTTCAGAAACTTGAGTCTGAGTGCGGTAAACTACCATTTTCTTCTTTTTCTGCACAGCTTTAATGATTGGTCCAGATCTTGTAACTATGTATTACACTATACCTTCTACTGCATCCCATTATCACCTGCTATACATCATTCTTATATGGCCAAGCGAAACAGTTCGTATCATCTACATTCTCAACTATAAAAGCTGATGTAATCACCTGGTCGATTGTTACCATGTGTCATAAGGTAATTAGGAGAGAGGTAATTTCTCTATTTCTTTACTACGCCAAAAAGTCGAATGTTCACTACCCTCTTCTCAGCAGATGCCTATCTTCTTCATTCTCCCTCATTACATCCTATATTTCGCGAGAATCTGTTCTCTTTTTCTGTCTAGGTACTGCTGCGGGTTAACGCCTTCCTAAGGGCATAGGAGCGCAAATTTTGCTAAAACCTTCTGCACGGCTTTTTCAAAAGTATCAATATCTGAGTGCTTTGTACTCATTTCATCTATTTCGTATTGATGCCGAGAGGCAGATGACTTGCGGTTGCAGCTTTACTCTCGCGAGACTGACTCATCTTTGATTACGGAGGCATTGGTGGTAGTTCATCAACATCAAAGTGAGATTCCCATTTTTCCGAGTTTAGTTCCTACCGCTCGCACTGCGTTGCTGTTACTTGATGCAGCCTTAACAAATTCCTATGTATCAATGTTTCTCTTTAGTATTGACAGTCGAGGCTCTCTGTTCTTTTGGATAGTACCGCAGTACCGTAGTCCCGTTCAATAGGAGGCCGCGGACGCATGAGGTCCTCTACAGCTGGAGTTTGGCTGGCGTCTGTAATGGCAGGTGAGTTTAACTTTTGTTGGGTTGTGGTAGAGCCAAGACCAGCACCACCTTTGAGATGAACAAATAGATTATTTCTTGAGGTAAGGATGTGAATTGATTTTTAGTTTTTGTGTCTATAATGCTCGCGCTGCATAACTGTGCCTAGTTGTATGCTTGGTGTATATATTTGAGGTGCCATGGGAAGATGTACGATTGGGAGAAAAGAGATTAGGAAGACACAAGAGAGTAGGAATTTGAGATTTCTTTTATAACAGCGATTATATGGTGTTGAATGTCTGTAGCACATATTGCATTATGCTATATTTTACATAGAGCTTGAGGGATACTGATTGAAAAAAGGTGTGATTCCAGTAGCATGACTTTGCGATGGTTGTACGGGTGGTTGCAGTCTGATTGATCGTTGCGGCTCACTCACATAGTCCCAGTGGTTGGAGACTTCTAGTGGTTGGCCTACTACTTCTCCGTAGTTATATATCGCTGCGGAACACAGTTAGTTGTACTTGGCTTTATATACATTTGATTTCTCCATTGCATGGTGTAGTTTGGACTGTTTCCACTCCCTGATGGCGTTAGTCAGTACGCCGATGAGTGTTTACGATGGTGAGTAGATGAAGAGGATGGAAAGCAGGTTATGTACAGTTTGAACTAAATTATATACTCTATATTGGCCAAAAGCTAATGTCTGTCGAGGCTTGAGGACAGATGAGTGTTATCAAGGGAATTTGTGAAGATCTGTGATGCGATTTCCATGCATGGTGCCATGGGTGGCAGTGCTATGATTTGTGGTTGGAGTGCGATGTGGACTACTAGGAGCATACATTACACCCCGTACTAGTTATATTCCATTTGCTATTTTTAAGCACAGCCACTTTATTTTAGTTTGTTTATATATGCCTCCTACTATTAATTTTGAGGGATTTCTAATCACATTTGTTTATACAGCCACATGTGAAATGTCCAAGTGTAGAGTTTTTTAAGCAAATATAGCATTTTTTCCAAAGTGTTAACAAGATGAAATAACTATGGTGACAGTGGAAAGCTTTGTATCATGCTTATGAATATCACGTTTATAGAAAAATCCTAATTGGCATGGTAACCTGCTAACATAATTTTCATAATTAATGTTATTAGCATATAGCAATTGGTTGCCAGGTGGCGCTTTCGAATGAAGTTTCCCTAATTACCGATGATGCATAGGTACAAACCATCTTTCCCTGTGGCGACATGCGGTCAGTTCGATCAGTCGTTGAGTGCGGACATGTTGAGAAGTATACATACACGGTTTGATCAGTCTTAGTGCTAAGTGAAAGCTTCGTGGTAGTAGGTTAATGTTTTTAGTTTGGTTTAGGATATGATTGAAAATCATTACTTGATTAAGGAAGAATCTGAGCGATATCCGCTTGGGGTTCGAATTATGTATGAGTTTGCGCAGAAAAGGTCAATATTATTAATTATAGTGATTTGATTTAGGAAATCTTACAAATGAACAGCACACAAATATGTTTCATTGAGATAGAATTCTATATACCACCAATTAGGAACCTCCGTATCAGATTAGATAATACTGAATTCACTTAATGGTCAGTGAGCAATGCGTGGTATACGGAACTTTTATGCTGACGTATTATGAAGTAGTGGAGCAGCGTGTATGTGAACCACAGTCGCGTCGTAGGGGCGAGGCTCGGTCCCTTTAACCAGCGGAGGGTGCAGAGCTTGCGGAACGTGCATGCAAACTATAACATATATGCATGTTAAGCAAATTAGTTATTTGAATGCGCTGATATAGCTCAGGATCCCATTCCTGTGAGCAGGCAAATTGAGAAATGTTTGAATTCACGTGCCGACCTGGCCTCGTAATTTGGATTTGGTTTGAGTGGATGTGACCCGTGTATGCCGGAGGAAAAGTTAGAAAGAGGTGAATATGTCCTGGAAGTGGTATTACCGTTGTGATGACTGTGATGAGATGAGTTAATTATTATCAATGCCGACACAAGGTCATTACATGGTGCTGATTTCTTGAAAACTAGCGTTCAGAGAGAGTATATTAGGGTAGTAGGTGCATTGGCGCATAGCTAGCGTTTCAGCGGAATGATGGTTATGGGCCCAATTACTTAGGCGGAATGGTTCGTCCGGGTGTACCGGGGGTTATCTTATTTCTGTTGTCATGATGAATTGGCGTTAGGATGGACTGCGATGGTTGAAGCAGCGGGTGAGGGCAGCAGGCACGGCGGAGGAAGAGTTTGTGCGTGAATGCGGTGCGTGCGTGAAGGAATCAAATTTGGGGTGCAAGCAGTGAATGGGAACCAATGTCAGGGATGATAGGAATAGTCAGATTGAGAATCTAAGTTGATGAGCCGGATGATTAAACAAGCACAATGCGGCAGATGGAGTCTCGAGCCATGTGTGCTAGATAATTACAGGAATTTCTAATTCAAAGGTTGTTAGAGAGCTTGGAGAGTAGCGAAGTCGATGAGAGTGAAGATAGATCGTGAAGTGAGAGACGTTGCACTAAAGGCCCAAGAGAAGCCAGGCAGGAGCAGCACAGTAGAGAATTCAGTATGTCTCCCAAGAAAGAGAATAGAAACCACCCGATAGTCACGAAAATAGTTTGATCGAGAGGCGTGTATAAGGCCAAAATGGCATTGGGCTTCCGGGAATGGCTGAACCTTTGGAATTAGTTTTAGCCAAAATTTGACGCGTCGCGTCGATGGATGCACTTACCGCGCATATCGTAACTAACTGAGGTGCGATCGTTCATGCTTTTAGTTATGCTGCCCCGCTGACAGAATATTAGTGCTGCGTGTGTGTTATGTCGTGAGTTATGTGTAATCTGACGCGATATGAAATACACGGTTTGTCAGATGAGTTGAGCGCAGTCATGTACATACTACAGGAATGATACTGGTGGTAGAGAACAACTATTTGGGCCTTTAGAATTTGTGCCACGGAGTGTTCGTGGTTGAATCGTGATGGGTTGGGTGTGGCGATTTATGGCAGTAGGCCCAGTTGAGTTAGATGGTAGACTTAGAGTTGTGCACTTAAAGCTGTGGTAAGCGCGGTGAAACTGCGAAGGATAGTCTTTGATAGGTAGTGAAGAATTATTTACAATTCTTTAATACCATACAGAGGTAAGTAGTGTAGACGTTTCTAGCTAGCTTTCAGGTTTTTAAGCCAATTATCTGGGAGCATGCGGGCAGTGATTGGAAGGAGAAGATTCGGCCGATGATCTCTGAGAGAGAACCAGTCATCATTAGCGACGAGTTTTCACTTAACAGAACAACTGTACGCGCCGAAGGATGTTGGCGTGAAGGAGTTGAGATGAAGAGTTAGAGGAGCTATTGTTTTATTTGAATGAGATCAGGTATTGTCCGATCAGAATTGTGTTAATCCCAAAAGAGAAGCAGTTATTTAGAAAGGCAGCCAGTGCAGAGATCGTGCTTGCGGATTCGCATTACGGTGATTAGACGATTGTGAATCTAACTATTAAATCGCAGATTTGCCCAGAGTTAATGCATTATTCCGTTGGCGTCGCTTACTTGATCTGCGATAAGGGGCGGTCGAGTCGTGCCAACACCATACGACTTAGCAAGGTCGAAAGAGAACATTATGGATTTACCGGCTCGTATTGATACTACACGGTTTGCCATAGCTATTCGATTTTGAAATCTTGACCGTTCATTATGAGATGATAGCGATTGGTAATACGTATTACCACCTGGGTGGATTAGTCGATCGTATAGTTATAACATAGTAGCGATATTATCATAGGCAATCTTTGGTAAGGCAAAAACGATTCACGATCTTGAGTTTATTTGCAGGAGTTAAGGAAAGCGATGGCAATGCCGAATTCGGCCAGTACTGAATTTGTTGCAATGCTGCGTTGCATGTGTTAAGTAGGTGAATCAGAGGTTGGCTTCTGCTAGAGTGGAGTCCAAAGAATTAGGCAAAAATCCGATTTCTCGGCAGAGAGTTGAATGAACCCCTTTCGGTTCGGTTTGGGGAGTTCGGTTGCTTGCGTGCACCAAGCAACAGCTAATCTGAGAGGTGGGTGGTTTGTGGCGATGGAATCTAGCGAGAGGGAGCTTTAAGTTGAAGCTACGCGAACACCGATGGCACAGTGTTGGTTTGGCTTTGAATTTTGAAAGTTGAGTATTGTGATACGGGTGGTAGATTGGATTTGATCGAGAAGGAAGGTATAGCGTATAATCCTCAGTAGTCATCACCTCGTAATCTGGAATTACTTGTGGTAGTATGTTACCCCAGAATTGGACCCTTACTTGCTAATGAGAAGAAGAGGGTCCAGTATCTTGCCGGTTCAAGGGCAGCCTACAAAATCTCTACCTTGGGAAAGGGAAGGTTAATTAAAAAAGGCAGACGGAAGATAATTATGTTTGAGCCATTACAACTTTCTTTGCCATCGGTAATGTCCCCAGAAGGCACACTTAGTAGGCGGAGCGATATGCCACTCCGTAGTGCAAAGGCGATGTTGCTGCTGCATGCGCTGTATGAAGATGAAGAAAGCATTATTGTTGGAGCAGTTAAACGCCCAAATAGAGTTAGGATGAAGACAAGTATCGTGATAAGGGATTACAAACCCTTGACCAGAGAGTTGAGTTGTTAGAATAGAAGCAGTGCGATGGCGATGGAGTGAGAGTGTGCACATAGAGAGGTTGCATGCGCAAGGTGAAGTTCGGAAGCGGGTGAGAAAGGTAGTGTACTTACACTTTATCGTCGTGAATGTGTACTGAGACTTCGCTGTAGAGATATAGTTTGGTGGCGTGCGTTGCAAGATGTAATTGAAATGGCGCGTCCCGCGCCGGGCGAACATGAGTGGAGACATCAGTTACGCGCGAAAGGATTCCGCGCACAATAGAAGAAGCCAACATGATAGTAGGCTGAAACCCCTAACCACTGCATAGCTGCAAGAAAGATTAAGTTGTAGGTGAAATGTTCGATTCGTTGTCTACTGCAGCTATGTATCGCCTCCTGCGTGTTGTTGAATTACCCTGCCTTTCACGGAGGGATTAATAGTTGATGTTTGCGATGAGGTTGAATGCATAGAGCGTATTCAAATTATACATGCCGGGAAGAACATCAGGATTTTATATGCGCATTAGGGCGTTATCACGGCGCGTTAAGGCGGATAGAATGCCGGCGTTCATTCGGGCAATTGTGATTAGTGCGTTCGAGTCGAGAGAGGGTCCGGAAGATATGTTGAAAGTATGAAGAATGAGAAATGGTGGAGAATTGCACCATTGGCATGATTTAGCGTCGACCTTCTCCGAACATAGGCGTGAGTCGTAATTAAATGTGTGCTCTAGTGTTGCCCGACGAAGAGGATTAGTGACTGGCAGTTCGGTAATCAGTGGTTATGGTCGAAACGGAGGAAAGTTAAATTTGATTTCCGATTGAAGAAAACTTACGCGGCGCCAGAGGCGTGAGCGTAGAAAATGCAGTCGCGCACAGTGGAAGATGATTTGGAGGTGTTGTCACTGAAAAGTTTCCCAGTTTTGGGCGAAACGAACGAGCAATTAGGTACCATGGACCCTTATCGGAATCGTAAGCATATTAAAGAGATGATGAGTGTCGGCAAATAGACGACTTGTTACACTCTTGATTCTGATTGGGACGCAGTATTATTCACTGATATTTCCAGTAAAAGGCCCATGCGAATTAGTCATATACCAACAAATGAGAGAGCAAGTATAGAAACGCAGTTGTCTTTGAAAGAATTGATGCGAGTGCTGGTGGGATGTTTAAAGTGAAAGAGTACGATGCATGATTTGCTGCAGTTTATGTAGGCTTGAATCGTGCAAATATAGAACAGTTTAGGTGACGAGAAGTACATACTCGCACCTTTTTCTTGTGTAAGTAATTTGGCTTAGGCCATATTTACCTTAGAAGAATTAGAATTTGGCATCTGGAGGTGGAATGCTTGTTACTGCCTGTTCTGCTTGTATTAGCCGATACTATTTTATTTATTTAGATGTTTGAGTCTGGGAAGCCTTTCTGTTGATAGAGGCTGGTAGAGGAATTTTGAAAGAAAATTTTGGGAGTGAGGCATGACCCTACACGATGTCAAACCCTATGTTCAGTGACATTAATCATAATGGAAGAGAATAGGCGTCCCCAGCAGAGGAAGAAGGAGAAAGGAGTTTGAGATCCGCCTGTCTTGCTTCATTTATGGGCTTCCCATTGCAGGCGTAGAGGGATGGAGGAGAGCTGTGTTTAAACTGGGATACCAGAATAGTTGAGAATGGGTTACCGAGTTAAAAATGGATAGTGGAGAAGGAGTCTAGGGTTGAATTAGTATTAACCAGGGCAATGAGTAATAAAGTTGGAAGACGAAATGGGTGATGTAAAGTGTGAAGAGTAAAGCGGTAGTTAGTATAGAAGTGTTGGGGAGAGTGATTGGGGGTATGACAGTAGGAAAGAAGCTTCGGGTTTAGAAATTATCATGTATTGTACTTACCCAGATGTTTAGGCTTTCTGAACGTGAATTTGGTATTGTGGGCTTTCTTCTCTTGTGGTGCAGAGTCAGATTGATGATATACATTTTCTACTCTCACAAATGTCTTAGAAGTTGAGGTAGCCCCATGCATTCTATATCGTTCTTAACTAGCCAGGTATTAGTGCAGAGATCAAGAAGTGTAATTTAGTACACATTCTTACTATAATTGTCACTGCCATATTCTTCAGCCTACATGCTACAGTAACTAATGAGCCTGGAGAGGTTCATTTGTGTCTAACACACCTTCTGACTTCAAGCATGTGCTTAATTAGATGGTCGGATCGGATTCTGTATTGTGATTTATTTAAAGAGTAATATTTATAATTCTGCTCCTACTTCTCACCATAGTAGAGATCTATCCTACATCTCTTTTACTTACTCAGTCCTATTACATACGCTCTTCATCTATTCTCATAACTAATACTACTAATGAGATCACATTACATTTCCTTCCAGGGTGTGTACTTCTTTCAGGCGCTGAGTGTGAGAGCTGTTCTCGAAATCTGTTTGTGCATACTATTGTAAATACGATATGCAGAATATACTTCCATCCTCGTTTTTGTGGCCAAGGAATGCTCGAGACCTTTGACTGTGATGCGGCGCGCGCCAACCTCCTCGCTGGCTAAATTGATTAGATGTAGGTGATTATCTTGATTCCATCCTATCAGGAAAGTGAGTACATTCTTTCCGTAAGATTGTGTTTCCTCCTCCTTCATTAGTACTAAATTCATGTGGCGATCGCATGTTCTTGATGTTGAGCTATAACTCAGCAGAATGGGTACTCAATCGATCTGAGAGGGATTCGGGCAGTAATCCTCTTGCTTATCATTTAACGGCGTGATGCTGTACATGGTAGTCAAACTCATTTTTTGAGTGTTGGGTGAGAAGCTGAACGCTGCGCGGGATGGCGGACATGGGTGGACCATCACACAATGAGAGGTCGGCCGAATCACAAAGTGACTTTTACCCCAGTCCAGTGTATAGTACCCCACTTTCTTCATTACTGGGCGTATGTTGGCATATTTGAGCTTGGCTTGCGAGAGCGACACATTGTTTTTAGGGAATACACACAGGAAGGTTAAGGCGCAGTAGAAGGTGGGTGTAAGTGCACCTCGTTATAAGATCCTGTAGTATGGTTAATTGTTTGTGCCCATGTATATTATGTTGTGAAGGCACAGATATGATTGAAAGGAAAGGTGGTTTGATGACTTTGCACTGATCTGATTAGTTGAGGAGAACCACATGCTGCTGAGTATAGTTGCCAGTTTGTACACGCTGCAGAGGTGTAGCGCCACGTTGCTGGTGGCTTCTTCATATTTCCATCCACGATGAGTTTACAGGTTCCCAGGTGGCGTTGCTGCGCCCAGCGGGTGTTGATTTGATGGTGATGTGGACTAGAGACTGGGATAGGTTTGCATGTCGATTTACCTATTACATATATTAGAGTTCAAGCTCTAGTAGCTAAACAGGAAGGCAGAGTTAGTGTGGAGAGTTGCCAAGGTCTGGACTCACTCCTGTATTTGTGCAATTTCTCACTGGTTACTTTATGTGATTGGGTAAGGGGCGGATAGGTGTGGCCATGGCGTCATGCTAAAAGTCATGCATTCGTTTCCTTTGTGCCAAACTGCACTTATTTTTAGGTTTTGTTGTATAGACGCAAAATGAATTCTAAATAAAATACCTAACTTTTTTTGTCGAAGTAAGTAATATAAATGAACCTTAGGTAGTGACTAAAATGCACAATATGGTTGTTTTTTATTATCGCACGTTGATCCCTATTGTTTTTAGTAAAATAGCAGCATATTCTACTGTTTCTGGATGGATTCAATGTGAGTTGGTTATGAATAACGCACTGTATGATTAATTTTCAGAATTAGGAAGCTTTCCAAGCTGGATTCTGAATGTTTAACTTAGAAAATTTCCCTGATTATATATCACGTGCGATATGCTGTCTCTTGATTGTTGATAGACGTTTGAGGATTATTTTTACATACATAGATGGAGGCTATCTGTAGACTTTTCGATTCCATTATGCCGTTCTGACAGCTGTGTGCAATTAGCAGACAACGCAGCATTTTATATCTACATAGCCATTCCTTCACTAAATTATTTATATCTCGAGATACAGAAATAAAAATTAAGATCCACTAATTTTTCCTGAAACTAGACTCACATATCTTATTACCATAAAATTTCCAGAATTTTTGGTTTAGTCAATAAGTACAGTTTATTCTTTAAAGTCTCCCTTGTTCTGTTGTCTGACAGTTTCGACCCTTATTTACTAAAAATTAATTATCTCTTATTACGATATTCAGATGATGTACTTGTTTGTTTTTTGTGCAAATAGACTCATTAAGAAATTTAAGCATATAAATTATAAACCATAATTATCTTTATACAATTTTTAATTATTTTCCAAATTCGGAACAGGGGATTCCGACATCATTCTGACCCTGTCTCACAAATATTTGAATATCATAGAATATGAAATTTTTTTGTTTACACTATTTCTTTTGTGTGAAAATAGACTCATTCTGATTTAATTTCATATCTTCTTCAACCTCTAATTCGATTCCCACCATTTTTGGTGATTTTTCAAAGTTACACAACTGCTGCTGTCCAAAACTGTTTTGTTGCTAAATTTACTCTTTCATAATTTTACTTACTCCATTTCATCTTACCGAAGGTTCGATCAAATATCGAGCACATTATTCATAAATTTTCACACTTATACCTGCACTTATTCATCACATAATAATATTCAATTACACTTAGTCGTTACATGATCACATGTATTTTCACTTATTCAATTACAGTTAGTCGTTACACAATCACGTGTATTTTCACTTAGTCAATTTCCCGTTGAACTCATCGGAATAATAACAAATACACGGTGGCCTGCACATAGTACCACCCTTGTAGCCGAAGCTATCTGGTGCACATAGTAGCCTGCACTTAGTACTACACATGTGACCAAAACCATCACTTACACATAGTGGCCTGCAGTTAGTACCACACATGTGATCGATGCTATCGGGTACGCATAGTAGCCTGCACTTAGTACTACACATGCGACCTATCTGTATGGTACACGTAGTAGCCTGCACTTAGTACTACACACGTGACCTAAAACCATCTCGTAGCTCTCTTGTACACATAGTGGCCTACACTTAGTACCACACATGTGACCTAGCTACCTTATTCGTATCTTTTCTATCCCGAAGGTCCAACTGGGAATTCTCACTTTTCAACATTTTACCAATTCATCCGTAATCAATCACAATTCATAATTTACATCAAATAATTACTCCACATTCAACCATATCTCATATAATATAACAAAATATTAACAAATAAATAAAAAATGATGTACTATTTACATACAAACTTACCTCGGTAGCACAGTTGGTGAAAATGACTTATTCATCATACTCTTTGTTTTTCCCCCGTTCAAAGTTCAAATCTCGTCTTCCTTGATCTATAACAAAAAAATTAATTTATTTATTCATCCTGCTACTCAAATTATCCTAAATTCACATTTTTGCAAAATTTGCATTTTTGCCCCTAAACTTTGTCATATTTACACTTTTGCCCCTAGGCTCGTAAAATGATTTTTATTCAATTTCCTTGTATTTTAAGCCTAGACAAACCATTTTTGTAACTACAACAGCCCACAATTTCCACTACTTCATATTTTATGACAAATTTCATAACTTTTACAAATTAGTCCTTTTAGGCATTTTTACCGAAAATCACTTAGTAAAAGTCGTTTCTCTAACCATAAACATGCATTTTCTACCATTAAATACAAAAATACACACATATTCATCGTGGGTCAAAACCCTAGACTTTAACCATATATCAAATTAGTGGTAGAAATAGATAGATCTTGTTACGAGGATTTTAAAAACGTAAAAATCATTAAAAATGGGGCAAGAACGGACTTAAAATCGAGCTTGGAAGCTTGAAAAACCCTAGCCATGGTTTTTTCATGGTAATTTCAGCCATAGCTTGAAGATGGAATAAAATTGGCTTTTAATTTTTTTTAATTCATTTTAATTACTAAATGGCCAAAATTTCCCTAACTTAAAATTATTCTATTTCACCTATTTTATGCCCATTTTTGTCCAAAAAATGAACCAATGGTCTAATTACCATTGAAGGACCTCCAATTTAAAATTTCATAGCAATTTGACACCTCTAGCTTCTAGAACTTAAGTTTTGCACTTTTTACAATTTAGTCCTTTTGACTAAATTGAGTGCCCAAACGTCGAAATTTTCGAACGAAATTTTCATGAAATTGTTCTGGGAAATTGTAGACCATAAAAATATAATAAAACTAAATTTTCTTACGTCGAATTTGTGGTCTCGAAACCACTGTTCTGACTAGGCCCAAAATCGGGCTGTTACAATAAAAATACTTGTGGTGTAAACAACTTCTTTGAGATCTTTTGTGAGTATCCAATTTGTGTGGGTTTTTTATGAGTCTACTCTGAGCGCCTATGTACTATTAGTTTTTGGGCTGTAATAATTAAGGGTTATGAATTCAGGTAAAACCATCTCCTTTGAACATGGTAAGTTTTGCATGTAACCATATGAATGTGCATGTAAGTGATAAGAAATAAACACGATTTCCTTGGTGTGCAAACTCAATACCCGGATATGATGGGCCACTGGTAGGGCATGCTAGTTGCTAACCAGGTTGGCAGAGATGACGAGCCACTAGTAGGGCATGTTAGTTGCTAACTAGATTAGCATATGTAATGGGTTTCTAGTAGGGCATGCTAGTTACTAACCAACCTGGTGTTATGCGTGATGCCATTGGTAGGCCATGTTAGTTGCTAACTATGTAAAAGAGCCCTGATCTTGTGGGAAAACATGCATATGTTCAAAATAATGTGGACCAAGACATTTGTAATGAGTTTTAAATATGGGATTTGAGGTTAGCACAAGGAAGAGCGTGGGAAAGACTAAGAAAATGTAAACAATGGGTTTGTTGTATACAATACACATTATGAACATTCGAAGTGAGGTATGAGACTGATAATCTCCTAAGAAATCAAATGTGAATCTTCAATCTTGACATAAATCTGCTTCAGAATTGACTTTAATGGTGTTTTTCGAGTTGTTTTCTTGAGTATTCTATGACGGCTCTGGTACCTTACTCTGATTTTCTGATTTTCGCTTGTTTTTCACTCCTTTTTCTCCCAAATGCTCTCCTAAGTCTTAAAACATGATTTAAATGATTAGGAGCATAAAATTCACCATTAACATCGAATAATCACCTAAAATCGCATTAAGAATGAGATTAAAACATGTTACTTTTAGCACTTATCAATTATCCCCACACTTAAGCGTTTGCTTGTCCTCAAGAAAAATTCTCAACCTACATTCAAGTTAACTTCTCTCAATTTATTATTTTCATTGATAATGTCTTAGGATAATTCAAAGATAATCATGCACTAAAGATTCAACTAAAATGACACTAAAGAACACAAGCAATCCAAACAGCAAATTTTAAGGCACAAAACATAAGCGTCTCCCTATCTCAATAATTACTTGAAATTTAAACTCAACAAAAAATAACATCCTCACTAAAGATTCACTCAAAGCACTCAAAGTGTTTAAGGTTCAAGTAATATGCACACAACAGTCGAACGAGAAATATTTTTACCATATGCCTGCTTGAAAATCAAATCTCCACCACTATAGAATGAGATGACACACCAATCAAGAGGTCATTACAAGGTTATAATGGGGCTTAGGTTAAGGGTATGAAAAATATCAAAAAAGTTGGTTACAATAGAAAATTGAGTTGATAACTTGCCAAACTTGAAAAAAAGCAGTTGCTGAATTAAAAGAATTTATATAAAACAGAAATAAAGAATAAAAATGAATTTTTCAACGGAATATGAAACTAACGATTCAACCTCGAACAAGAAACTCAACAATACAAATGATGGAACATAGTTAAGCAACTAACCAAATCAAATCTCGAGAAAAAAGGATTAATAAAAAAGATAATTTTACAACATAGATATGATTTACGAGCTAACATGAATGGGTGATAGAGGAAAAAATGTGTTAGGATCAGCAGTGTTTACTAGGGGTTAATACAACATGTAAGCTGATTAAAGGTTAAGTGGGTTAAATTCTAAGTGCCTCTATCATCTTAGTATATCAAATAAAAAATGTATTCTCGAAATGTATAATCGAAGCAAGTTCTAGAATACAAATCAAGTTGACATGCTCACAACCAAAAATAAAATGAGCACGAAATAAAATATATGCTCTATAGGCTCAAAAGCTCACAAAAAATTATGATTTTGATGTCAAACTTATAAATTTAAAATTTCAAAATAATTCTTTAGTTTAAGGAGACAACCTAAAACAATAATTTATGAAAAAAAACTTATCATGTTTGTGTAACACTCCCAAACCCGGCCCAAACGCCACGACCGGATCTGGTATGCTATGGGTTTGAAGATTTAAAACTTTGCTTTGGAATGTTTTGAAATCTCAGTTGATTTGTTAGAGTATTCGTTAAATAAGTGTTATTTAAAGAAAACCTTTGTAATATTTTTATTTCTTCTAAACAAATTACTTGTTTGAAAATCCCTTTTTTTATTTCTTTTTATAAATAAGACTTAGAACATACGTTTATGGATGTAAGCATCGTCAAATATAAATCAAAACATTAAACGAGGGAGGCCTTATTACAAAAATAGTCCCGAATTCAAACTTAAAGAAAAACCGAAAAAAGAAAAATAGCTTAAAAAAATTAAATGGCGTGATGGCCCCTCGAGTCCGCCTCGGCTCCCATGTCCACGATCTACTGCTCATCTGAAAGAGTAGAGAAAAATGAAAGGGTGAGTCACCAAGACTCAGTGTATAAATCCCGAAACACACAATGACCTGAGGCCCACAAACACATTATGGGCCCTGGCCCATACATAAAGGCAACAATCATAATTACATGATAAACAATAAATGATGAATAGCCCAACCCATCCTAGAATTCCATCCTCTACACACCAACCCGTACCAACCATCACACCTCGGGGATTTCTACAATCAACCCTCCATCCGCTACACACCATAACGACAGTGCATCTTGCTATTCCTATTAATCGGGAATCATTAAGCGTGGCATAGCCACCGATCACTATGTGACCTAACATTTGAATTTGTGGTTTAACCACCGATCACCAAGTGACCTATTATGCACTTCCCCTTCATTATCATAGTTCCACCCCATGCATACACACATGAAAAATTGAAGACATCATACCACCTTTAAGAAAACAGGCTTTCATATATATATTTATCGATACACATAGAGATTTCTATGATTACGTACTGGCATTCTTCTGAGACCCTTTTCGGGTTTGATTCGATTATCTGCCTGACCTATTTTCGGCTTTTTAGCCCAATATATATAATACAGTTAACTAGTGTTTTATAGATCTACACACTTGTTTACCGATAAAACGATACTTTCTATGTCGATGTTGTCCGTAGCTGACACCACTGCTATCTGCCTAAGGTGTTGTTCAGAAGCCGGTCCACAACCCGGTGGCCAATCCCGAACTGTTGACACCGCTCGTTTCTTAAACTTAGGGATTTGTTTGACAGATCCAATCCCCTCATTCGCCTGATCGATATTTGATTCCATCAAAAAGGCCTTATTAATCATAACATATGGTTAAGATTGTGATTTCGATATCAAATCTAACGAGAACCTAAAGAGAATCCCTTACCTTGAAATTCCCAAAAAGTGATATGAGATTCAGGGACTAGTGTTTTCGGCTTTTATATCTAAGAGATCTACTTCAATTCCTGAATGTCGCCCAACAAGAGAATACATAAAACCATTAAACCATTAGCTTTTCGGCTTTGTCTCCCAAAAACCGAAAGAGAAAGTGAAGAGATAGGAAAATCAGCACTCACCTTAGCACAAAGAATTCGACTACCCCTTAGAGATTCCAACTTTTGAGAAGATTAGAAGAAAAGATGATAGGAAGAAGTCTATGTAGATTCGGCTTTAGTGAAGAAATCGGAAAAAGGGAATAGGAAGTATTCAGCTATGGAGATGAGAATAGAGTTCAGAGTTTCGGCTTTTGAAAGAAAAGATGTTGAGAAAAATTGGGAGGTTTCGGCTTTTGAAGAAATCAAAAGAAAAGAAATTGCAGAGAATGACTGAGAGTTTCAAAGACGTGAGAGAATGAAGAAAAGAATAGGGTTCAAATGCCGGAATTGAAGATATACTACCCCTATTGATAGAGCCTTTCGGCACTTATCAAAAAATGAAAGTGCCCTTCTTGCTAACTAACAACTCATCAAATAATAGGGGAAATTTCGGCACCCCTTTGCCATAAAGAAACCGATTTCTTCCATCCTCTAGGTGATGGAATTTTCGCCAACTTCGCACTCAATGAGATAGCTCTTATCTTTTCTCCTTTATCTTAATCTATTCATACCTTTAGAAGAAGCCTAGATAACACCACCTCTTCCTTCCTTTATCAGCTCATTATCCCCATTATCCATGTCATTTAATCCACCTATTTTCTAGCCCCAATGTCGTCCCAACTAGCTCCCCTTTAATTGTCGAAAATGGCCCAAATACATGGGCTCCATGCGGCCAACACTTGGGCTCTCTCTCCATCTACTAGTCACACCACCCTCTAGCTCCTTTGCAGCGCCACCTAACACTGGGCCACAAGCCCACTTTGTGTCCTAACTTCCAGATAATATCTTTTAAGCCCTATCTTATTAGGCTTTCCACTAAAGTGTTCAAACAGAAAATTTAATCAAGGCCTCGACCCCATCCTGAGCCCAATTTGGACCCATAACACTTAAATTACATATTAAACATATCCCCACACTAAACGCATAAGCCCATTAATTCAGGATATTACAGTTTGACTCTCTCGTGCCTTAAAGTATAAATCACACAATGCAAACATCCACAAATTATTCTCAAACAAAATCAATAAAAACTCCAAATTAAAAGAAATTAACTTCAATGAGAGGTATGAGAAAATTATTTAAACACAAAAAACAATTCAGAGATTTTTTCGCATAAACATATAAACAACCTCCCCACACTTAAGATGTACATTGCCCTCAATGTACAAATAAATATAATCACAGAATGAGCACAATATCATAAAGAAAGGGGTAATGTAACACCCCAAACCCAGCCTAGAAGTTAGGCCCGAATCTGGCGTGTCATCTGAAAGTGTTTTTCAAAACCATGTTTCTTGTTTGTTAAAACTTGTTTGAGAGTTAAAGCCTCTTTGTTAAAACTCAAAACACTTAAGCAATTGTTAACCACTTGCAAACGTAACTTTTAAAACTTTATCTATTGCGGAAGCATATTTAAAATAAATAATATACGAAAACGTGATGTTTAAAAATTGAGTAGCAGAAGCATTTTGAAAACGTTGCGGAAACATAGTGTTTTGAAGTCAGTTTATCGTTTTGGAAATCAATTCCCACTTTTAGCAGTTAGAAAACATCATAAATAAATATCAGAAATAATAAGTTAAAATTAGAGAGGCCTTATAACAACCCAAATAAAAATATTTAAAAATAATCAAAACAGCAAGCATAAGCAGTGTGTGGTCTTCTCCGAGTCCCTCGCAGCTCCGATCCGTCTAAGGCTGAGGATTACCTGCACAGTTAAAAACGGGGTTTGTTTATGAAAACTCAGTGTGTAATCCCCTATTACGGTTATAGTCTGGGCCTAAGCCCTAATCGGTAACAATCTGGGCCTAAGCCCTATTCGGTAACAATCTGGGCCTAAGCCCTAATTGGTAACAATCTGGGCCTAAGCCCTATATCATAACAATGCAATGGACATGTAACCCAACCCTTAACCACCAAACTCTCCACCCGTACCAACCAAACTCTCCATGTGGGGACCATGTCGACCCACCCAGCCAAACTCTCCAATGGTGTAGTCTAGCTGCTAACAACAGTATACGTGACTGTGCCACTAGAATCAGAATACATGGCAATGCCACTATAACAACGGTGTATGTGGCTGAGCCATTATAACAGTACTTCCTCCAAATTAGAAAAACCCAACCGAATGCAATATGTCATGTATGTAGTGTATCACAATCATATACAGTTATATAAATATCACATAAACATCATTTAAACTACCACTAGGGGTATAACAGTCCTTTTGTCGTTCCAGGGGTAAAACTGTAACACCCCATACCCAAGTCCGAGAATGAGTCTGGATACGAGACATTACCATACTTGAACTTAAGTAAACATGTACTTACGGGCTGTAAAATTTTGTTTCGAGGTAGAAACTTCTCTTTCTTAATCAAAACATATATTTCATGGGCCTACGAGGCCTTAAACACCTATCCGGAAACTTTTAGAACTCAATCGGGAACTTTTCCTCGAAATAGGGGTCACACGCCTATGTGACTTGGGACACGCCCGTGTACCCCTAAGACATGCCCGTGCCTTCCACCCGTGGTCAACATTGACTATTTTCACACGGCCTTGACACGCCCGTGGCTTTGGCCCGTGTGCTAAACTTTGGCATTTTGACTTATCCACACGGTCCATCCACACGCCCGTGTACTTCAGCCGTGTGGCAATTCAAATTACAAGTGCAAGGTCCAGACTTCACACGGCCAGGGCACACGCCCATGTGCTAACCGTGTGTCACACACGGCCTAATCATACGGCCGTGTGACTAGCCCGTGGTCTATTCTGACTTAAAACACTAATGTGCAGGGGACACACCGCCTAGACACACGCCCGTGTGTCTATCCGTGTGGGCACCTATAGGCTATTTTCCAAGCCAATTGCCACCCTGAGATCAAAATCAATCCAATACTCAATTCACTAACTCAAGAATTACATCTAACATGAACAAGGATGCATACTTCATTGATAAATAAAAACATACATACTTAATCATTCATGACCCATCTCTTTGGCCATATACAAAAAGAATACTAAGCTTGATAGCTAAAACTTTGGCTAATTTTAAAACATAACTCAAAATGAAATGCTTTCTATACATGCCATACTTAATATAAACAACTTGGCTATACCAAAATAGAGATCGATAGTGTGCTCCGAGCTCCGATGACGATGATCCACGAGATTAGCTTGGCGGGACTACATGAAAAGAAAGAATTAAAGACGTAAGCATTTTGCTTAGTAAGTTTGCATGTAATGCCCATAACAACGTATAGATATATATATACTTAACATTCTTATTCATCATAAACAAAGGCATTGCTAAGTTCACATGCTTGAGCTTACTTCCTCTTAATGATTCTTACACTTATCATGGTACTTACTAGTCTCGTGCTTGTAAGGTAAACAAGGTACTTGTATCACTTAATCATATAGATTAGCATACTTTGTTAAGGTAAGCATAATCTTACCTTCATCATTCATAACATGAATAATACTCTTAGTTAACTTTGACTAGCATACTTTGATGATTGCTTTACTTGCTTAACTTTCTTGCTTTCTCATTTATTTTTTACTCTTTTGCCCGGTGAATTACTATGAATAATCGAGGATACTAAATCTCATCTCACATATATCTCGATGCCAAAGCCATATCCTAGATATAGTCTTACATAGGATCTCTCAACTTGGTATCGATGCCATGTCTTGACATGGACTTACACGAAGTCTTCCTTGTGTGTTCCCTTGGGAACTTACCATTGCCATGTCTTGACATAGTCCTACTTGGTATCTTTACTCATGAACGGGTCAATGCCGAGCCTTGGCTAGGACTTACATGAAATATTCCTTGTTACTCACCAACGCCATGCCTTAGCTTGGACTTACATGGGATCTCTATCTCATGATAGCTTTTCAATGCTAAGACTTGTCTTGGACTTACATGACATCTTTACTTGGAGACTCACCAATGCCATGCCTTGGCTTGGGCTTATATGGGTCTTCATCTCATAATAACTCTTCAATGCCAAGACTTGTCTTGGTCTTATACGGACTTTCTTGTCTCATGTGATAGATCGAGTATCCTAAGTAATCCAACTTCAATCGGGACTTTCTCATGCTTAATCTCATCGATTTCTTTATTTAACATAGCATCAAAAAATCTCATGGAATTAAGATATATTCTACATCATACTAAGCAATTCAATGATATAAATCATAAAGCTTAGAAATCATACAAACTTACCTCAATGTACAAAATGTATGTAGAAATGCAATTTAGTCCTCGACTTTGTTCTTGCCTCGGTTTTGATCCGGGCTTTGTTTTTCTTGATCTATAATAATAATTTAGCTCATTTAATTCACACATTGACTAAATTGACTCTTAACTCATACTTTAGAAAAATTACCATTTTGCCCCTAAACTTTCTCATAATTACACTTTTGCCCCAAGGCTCGTAAAGTGATTTTTATTCAACTTTCGTGAACTTCATGCTTAGATAATTCATTCTCTTAACTATAGCAACAATCAATTCTCACTATTTCTATCATGTATGACAAATTTCACAACTTTTACAAACTAGTCCTTACTAGCATTTTTCATGAAATTCATTTAGGAAAAGATGTTTATCTAACATCAAACTCTCATAATCTTTCATAAAACATCATTTTACAAGCATGTCATACATGGGTAGATTTATGAACATGAATTCTTGTTCAACTTATAGCTATAAATAGCTAATTCATAATACGAGGACTCCAAAAATACGAAGAATATTAAAAACGGGGCTAGGATGCACTTACTAGCAAGCTTCAAAAATTGAAGAACCCTAGCTATGGAGTCTCTCAAATTTTTGGCACAAGGAAGAAGAAGATGAATAAGATTTTTATCATCTTTTCCCTTTTTAATCATTTAATTGATAAATGACCAAAATGCCCTTCTCTTTAAAAATTCACAATTTAATAACTCATGTCCATTTTTGTCCAAAAATTATAATTTGGGAAAATTGCTATTTAAGGACTTCTAATTAATAATCCAAAGCTATTTTATACAAAAAGCTTCTAGAATCTCATATTTTGCAACTTTTGCAATTTAGTCCTAATGGACCCCTTTAATAAAAATTTTCACAAAATTTCTACATAGAACTTTCATACTATCATGAAAACATCTCTTAAACCTTAAAAACTCAATTTTTACTAACTCGAATTTGTGGTCTCGCACCACTATTCCGGCTAGGCCCTAAATCAGACTGTTACAATTCCCCCTTAGGGATTTTCATCCTCGAAAATCTTACCAGCAAATAGGTTTGGGTACTAGTTTCTCATGCTCTCTTCTGGTTCCCACGTAGCTTCCTCTATCCCATGTCTTAACTTGTTCTTCACCATAAGTCATGTCGGGATGAATCTCTATCTCTGACGGGGCAATTATATGTGAAGGGTCTGATCGGTAGCGTCGCAACATGGACACATAAAATACATCATGTATCTTTTCTAACTCTGATGGCAAAGCCAATCGATAAGCTACCGCCCAACCAACTCTCGGTAATCTCGTATGGTCCGATAAAACGTGGACTCAACTTGCTTTACGACCAAATCGAGAACCTTTCTCCATGGTGACACTTTCAAGAAAACTTTATCCCACGACTTGATACTCTATCTCTTTTCTTCATAAATCGAGTAGGATTTATGCATGCGAGGCGACTTTTAAACATTCTCGGATCGCTTTCACTTTCTCTTCAGTTTCTCTAACCAAATCAACCCCGTGAATTCAGTTTTCCTTGAGTTTAGTCCAATACAAAGGCGTTCGGCACTTATGCCCGTATAAAGCCTCATAAGGCGCCATCTTTAAGCTCGACTGAAAGCTATTATTTTAGAAAAATTCTACTAATGGGTGAAACTTTTCCCAACTACCTTGGAATTCAAGAATACAACACCGGAGCATATCTTCGAGTACTTGTATTAACCTCTCCAATTGACCATCGGTTTGAGGATGAAAAGATGTACTAAAGTTCAACTTTGTACCCAAGGCCTCTTGTAACTTCTTCCAAAATCTAGAGGTGAATCTCGGATCTCTATCTGATATGATTGACAAAGGAACTCCATGTAGCCTTACTATTTCTGAAACATACAAGTTTTCCAACTTGTCGAGTGAGTAATCCACTCGTACAGGTATGAAATGGGCCGACTTCGTAAGTCTGTCAACCACAACCCATACAGCATCTTTCTTGCTTGGTGACAACGGTAAACCCATTACAAAATCCATGGTGATACGGTCCCATTTCCACTCGGGAACCGAAATGGGTTGAAGCAAACCTGAAGGTACTTGGTGTTCAGCCTTTACTTGCTAACAAATCATGCATTTGGAAACAAACTCTGAAATATCTTTCTTCATTCTTGGCCACCAATACTGTTGCTTCAAGTCATTATACATCTTGGTACTACCCGGATGTACAGATAAACATCCGTTATGTGCCTCGTGCAAAATTCTCTAAATAAGCTCCTCCTTTCTCGGTACACAAGTTCTATCTTTGAACATTAAACTTCCATTGGGACTAATCTGGAAATCAGACTCAACATCTGTCTCGCACTGAGCTCTCTTGACTTGCAATTCACTATCTTCTTTTTGAGCTTCAATGATCTCTTGGAGAAACATTGGTCTAGCTCTCAACTCAGCTAGAATAGAACTATCGTCGGAAAAAGTCATCCGTGAATTCATTGCCCTTAATGCAAATAGGGACTTTCTACTCAAAGCGTCGGCGACCACATTCGCCTTCCTGGGATGGTAGTCAATGACCAATTCATAGTCTTTTAGCAACTCTAACCATCTCCGCTGCCTTAAGTTCAACTCTTTCTGTGTCATCAAGTACTTCAAACTTTTGTGATCGGTGAAAATCCGACATCTTTCACCATATAAATGGTGTCTCCAAATCTTCAATGCGAAGACTATGGTAGCCAACTCTAAGTCGTGCGTCAGATAATTCTTCTCATGGGGCTTTAGCTGTCTTGAGGCATAAGCAATCACTTTTCCTTCTTGCATAAGTACACAGCCTAATCCGTTTAAGGATGCATCGCTGTATATCACGAACTCCTTCCCTGACTCGGGTTGTACTAAAATTAGAGCTTCTGTCAATAATGCCTTTAGTTTCTCGAAAATTTGTTGGCATCTTTCTGTCCACTCAAACTTCACATTTTTCTGTAACAATTTCATCATCGGAGTTGCAATCATGGAAAACCCCTTGATGAATCGTCTATAATAGCCAGCTAGGCCTAGAAAACTTCTAATCTTAGAGATATTCCTCGGCGGGTTCCAGTCCATTATGGCCGAAATCTTACTTGGATCTACTCGAACTCCATCTCCCGAGACAATATGTCCCAAAAATCCTACTTCCTTGAGCCAAAATTCACTTTTACTGAACTTGGCATAAAGCTGATTTTCTCGTAGAGTTTGCAAGATCGTTCGTAGATGCTCAGCATGCTCATTCTCATATCGGGAATAAATTATTATGTCATCGATAAAAATGACTACAAACTTGTCGAGGTATGGCCTGAAGATGTGGTTCATAAAGTCCATGAATACCGCAGGAGCATTGGTCAATCCAAAGGGCATGACTAAAAATTCATAATGCCCATACCTCGTTCGAAAAGCGGTCTTGGATACATCTGAATCCTTTACTCTCAACTGGTAGTACCCAGACCTCAAGTCTATCTTAGAGAACACAGTGGCCCCCTTCAATTGATCGAACAAATCATCGATCCTTGGCAATGGGTACTTGTTCTTTACTGTCACTTAATTAAGCTGACGGTAATCTATGCACAATCTCATGGTGCCATTTTTCTTTTTCACAGATAAAACTGGAGCACCCCCTGGAGAACAACTTGATCTTGCAAAACCTTTATCTGTCAAGTCTTGCAACTGTAACTTCAACTCTCTCAACTCCGTTGGAGCCATTCTGTAAGGAGTAATAGATATTGGTACAGTACCAAGAGCTAGCTCAATGCTGAACTCAACCTCTCTAACTAGTGGTAGTCCTGGTAATTCCTCGGGAAAAACATCCAAGTACTCACATACTATCGGTACTGACTCAATCTTTAACTCTGTTTCTCTATCATTCATCACAAAGGCCAAATATGCCTCATACCCTTTTCTTATGTATTTCTGTGCCGTCATATGAGAAATCATTACCGGTGATCTACCTTGTTCGTCTGGTTCTACATGGAGAGTGTCCCCATTCTCACATCTCATCTTAATGTATTTCTTCCCACAATTTACTATTACATCATGGGTGGTAAACCAGTCCATACCAAGAATGAGGTCAAACTCATCAAATGGTAATAACATAAAGTTTGCTTTAAAACAGTGACCTCTAATCATCAATGGACATTCTTTACATACTTCATTAACTAAAACACTCTTACCTAAGGGATTAGACACCTTAATCACAAATTCTGTAGAATCTATAGGCATACTCATACCAGATACTAGTTTCATACAAATGTAAGGGTGTGTGGATCCGGGATCTATTAAAGTAATAACTTTAATATCATGAAGGGAAAAGGTACCCGTAATAACATCTGGAGAAGATGCCTCTTCGCGAGCGCGAATGGCATAAGTCCTCGCAGGCGCCCTACCCTCGGGTCTCGCGGCCTGCTCTCTAAGGTTAACTCTCCCACTCGCCCCACTTCCTGGGTTCCTCTACGGTCTTCCTCTGACCATACTCCCAGATCTCGGGTTTTAAGTTCTCTTTTCCTTCATCGTCTCAGGGCAATCTTTTATAAAGTGGTCTTAGGAACCACATCTGAAATAGGCATTTTCATGTGCTCGGCATTCTCCGAGATGACGTCTACCGCATTGTGGGCATTCAGGTCTATCTGATCGAATGTTCCCCACACTACCAACTGAAGTAGTCTGCGCCTTATTTCCCGGATACTACTTATTCTTGTCTTTCCTCGAAAACCCAGTGGAAGTAGCCGATCTAGTGGAAAAATCTTTTGACTTCTTGGATGAGGATTTGAATGACTTACCCCACTGTCTCTTTCTAGAGTCACAAGACTCCATTTCAGATTTTCTTTTCTCTTTTACTAGTTCTTCGGCTTTACAAGCCCGCTCTACTAGCACAAAAAATTCTTTTAATTCTAGGACAGCAACAAACAACTTAATGTCCTCATTTAGTCCATCTACAAATCTCTTGCTCATGATGGCCTCGGTGGATACACACTCTCGAGCGTATTTACTGAGTCGTACAAACTCACGCTCATAATCAGTCACAGACATCTTGCCTTGCTTCAGTTTTAGAAATTTCTTTCTCTTCTGATCGACAAATCTTTGACTGATATACTTCTTTCTGAACTCTTTTTGAAAGAAATCCCACGTGATCTTTTCTCGTGGTACTACTGACACTAAAGTGTTCCACCATTGGTAAGCAGAATCTCTTAAGAGAGAGACTACACACCTTATACATTCCTTAGACGTGCATGACAACTCATTGAATACCCTAATGGTATTCTCTAACCAGAACTCGTCCTTTTTCGGATCATCATCCTTTTTAGCCCGAAATTCTTCTGCCCCATGTTTCCTGATCCTATCAACCGGAGGCTTCTCTCCTCTACCACCTCCACTACTTGATGGGTTACCGGGATAGGTTGAGGAATAGGAGGGGGTGGAGGGGTTTGAGCATTCAGGTTCGTACGAACGAACTCCGTATACCACGTATTCATCATATGAAGGAAGGCTTCTCTAGCCTCTTCTCCTCCTCTCTGACTCACTGTAGTGGGTCTATTCTCATTCTTGTTAGGCACCGTCCCTTCAGTCGGAGCCGGCGCGTTACTTTCTATGTCATCCGCTACAGCTCTTTCGGGATCCATTTACTATATGTATAAACATAATTTAGGTCGTCAAGAGTCGTCACACTATAATTATAAGTATGGCATGTATAGCTAGACTCGTGCTCATGCTACGTTAGTCCTAGAACCGACTAAACCGTAGCTTTGATACCACTAAATGTAACAACCCATACCCAAGTCCTAGAATGAGACTCGATACGAGACATTACCATACTTGAACTTAAGTAAACATGTACTTACGGTCTGTAAAATTTTGTTTCGAGACAGAAACTTCTCTTTCTTAATCAAAACATACGTTTCATCGGCCTACGAGGCCTTAAACACCTATCCGGAAACTTTTGGAACTCAATCGGGAACTTTTCCTCGAAACAGGGGTCACACGCCCATGTGACTTGGGACACGCCCATGTACCCCTAAGACATGCCCGTGTCTTCCACCCGTGGTCGACACTGACTAATTTCACATGGCTTTGACACGCTCGTGGCTTTGGCCCGTGTGCTAAACTTTGGCATTTTGACTTATCCACATGGTCCATACACACGCACGTGTACTTCAGCCGTGTGGCAATTCAAATTACATGTGCAAGGTGCAGACTTCACACGGCCAGGGCACAGGCCAATGTGCTAACCGTGTGTCACACACGGCCTAATCATACGACCGTGTGATTAGCCCGTGGTCTGTTCTGACTTAAAACACTTATGTGCAGGGGACACACCGCCTAGACACACGCCCATGTGTCTATCCATGTGGGCACCTAGAGGCTATTTTCCAAGCCAATTGCCACCCTGATATCAAAATCAATCCAACACTCAATTCACTAACTCAAGAATTACATCTAACATGAACAAGGATGCATACTTCATTGGTAAATAAAAACATACATACTTAATCATTCATGGCCCATCTCTTTGGCCATATACAAAAAGAATACTAAGCTTGATAGCTAACACTTTGGCTAATTTTAAAACATAACTCAAAATGAAATGCTTCCTATACATGCCATACTTAATATAAACAACTTGGCTATACCAAAATAGCGATTGATAGTGTGCTCCGAGCTCCGATGACGATGATCCACGAGATTAGCTTGGCGGGACTACATGGAAAGAAAGAATTAAAGACGTAAGCATTTCACTTAGTAAGTTTGCATGTAATGCACATAACAACGTATATATATATATATACTTAACATTCTCATTCATCATAAACAAAGGCATTGCTAAGTTCACATGCTTGAGCTTACTTACTCTTAATGATTCTTACACTTATCATGGTACTTACTAGTCTCGTGCTTGTAAGGTAAACAAGGTACCTGTATCACTTAATCATATATATTAGCATACTTTGTTAAGGTAAGCATAATCTTACCTTTATCATTCATAACATGAATAATACTCTTAGTTAACTTTTACTAGAATACTTTGATGATTGCATTACTTGCTTAACTTTCTTACTTTCTCTTTATTTTTTACTCTTTTGCCCGACGAATTACTATGAATAACCGAGGATACTGAATCTCATCTCACATATATCTCGATGCCAAAGCCATATCCTAGATATGGTCTTACATGGGATCTCTCACCTTGGTATCGATGCCATGTCTTGACATGGACTTACACGAAGTCTTCCTTGTGTGTTCCCTTGCGAACTTACCATTGCCATGTCTTGACATGGTCTTACTTGGTATCTTGACTCATGAATGGGTCAATGCCGAGCCTTGGCTTGGACTTACATGAAATCTTCCTTGTTACTCACCAATGCCATGCCTTGGCTTGGACTTACATGGGATCTCTATCTCATGATAGCTTTTCAATGCCAAGACTTGTCTTGGACTTACATGACATCTTTACTTGGAGACTCACCAATGCCATGCCTTGGATTGGGCTTATATGGGTCTTCATCTCATAATAACTCTTCAATGCCAAGACTTGTCTTGGTCTTACATGATAACTTGCTTGATTGCCGAAGCCATGCCTTGGCTTGGTCTTATACGGACTTTCTTGTCTCATGTGATAGATCGAGTATCCTAAGTAATCCAACTTCAATCGGGACTTTCTCATGCTTAATCTCATTGATTTCTTTGTTTAACATAGCATCAAAAAATCTCATGGAATT
Organism: Gossypium sturtianum; assembly: GCA_025698515.1. NCBI lineage: Eukaryota > Viridiplantae > Streptophyta > Magnoliopsida > Malvales > Malvaceae > Gossypium > Gossypium sturtianum. Next base: position 114,537,720 of record CM046955.1, read on the forward strand.
AAGATATATTCTACATCATACTAAGAAATTCAATGATATAAATCATAAAGCTTAGAAATCATACAAACTTACCTCAATGTACAAAATGTATGTAGAAATGCAATTTAGTCCTCGACTTTGTTCTTGCCTCGGTTTTGATTCGGGCTTCATTTTTCTTGATCTATTATAATAATTTAGCTCATTTAATACACACATTGACTAAATTCACTCTTAACTCATACTTCGGAAAAATTACCATTTAGCCCCTAAACTTTCTCATAATTACACTTTTGCCCCAAGGATCGTAAAGTGATTTTTATTCAACTTTCGTGAACTTCATGATTAGATAATTCATTCTCTTAACTATAGCAACAATCAATTCTCACTATTTCTATCATGTATGACAAATTTCACAACTTTTACAAACTAGTCCTTACTAGCATTTTCATGAAATTCATTTAGGAAAAGATGTTTATCTAACATCAAACTCTCATAATCTTTCATAAAACACCATTTTACAAGCATGTCATACATGGGTAGATTTATGAACATGAATTCTAGCTCAACTTATAGCTATAAATAGCTAATTCATAATACAAGGACTCTAAAAATACGAAGAATATTAAAAACGGGGCTAGGATGCACTTACTAGCAAGCTTCAAAAATTGAAGAACCCTAGCTATGGAGTCTCTCAAATTTTCGGCACAAGGAAGAAGAAGATAAATAAGATTTTTATCATATTTTCCCATTTTAATCATTTAATTGATAAATGACCAAAATGCCTTCTCTTTAAAAATTCATAATTTAATAATTCATGTCCATTTTTGTCCAAAAATTATAATTTGGGCAAATTACTATTTAAGGACTTCTAATTAATAATCCAAAGCTATTTTATACAAAAAGCTTCTAGAATCTCATATTTTGCAACTTTTGCAATTTAGTCCTAATGGACCCCTTTAATAGAAATTTTCACAAAATTTCTGCATAGAACTTTCATACTATCATGAAAACATCTCTTAAACCTTAAAAACTCAATTTTTACTAACTCAGATTTGTGGTCTTGCACCACTATTCTGTCTAGGCCCTAAATCGGGCTATTACAAAAACGATCACTTCAACCCTTAAGGGCATCTCGGTAATTTTACCCATCGAGGGTATTTCGGTAGCTTTACCCATAGAGGGTATTTCGGTAATTTTACAAACTGAGGTATTTCAGTAAACCAAGGGTATTCTAAACAGAGATAATGATGCGAATGGGCCTAGGGCCCATTCTCAGCCCAAATGGGCCCACACGCTCGTGTGGCCCATTTAGCCCAAATCTAGCCACAGATATGAGATTCACATAGTCCAATACAATATTTACTACAAAATCATACAACTTATCGCATGGCCCCTTTCGGCCCATCGTGGCCCAAACAGCCTAAACCCATAAGAACATTCATGATGGCCTCAACTATCGCGTCAAAGCTCCCACACGTGCGCTCCCACGCTCGTGTGGTTGTTATCGTCGTGTGACTGACATTTCAGCATTTACCGCTCTACAGCTAGAGTAGTGCGAAATACACACCTTATAGGAATCTGAAGTTAATCCGCGCTCTGAACACTGTTCTGCGCAGAAGCCAACAATTATCGCACCCTTGACCATTAAGCCCTCAGATGAGGTGTGTCGATCAACTTCGGTCACCACCACTGTGACCCAACGGCATACAGATCAACGAATAATCCAATGCCTAACCCAAACGAGCACGCCACAAAGCGAAAGGGATAAGCCAAGGAAGGTATGCTTACTCTCCTCATGGTTTACTCTATTTAAAGCCAGCATCTCGCCTACTCTCATGCTAGCTTCCCGATGTGGGATCCCCCTTCAGCAGAGTTTAAATCCAACACAAACTCTGGCTGTCCAATCCGCAAAATAAACATTCCCTTGCTTGACATGAGATTCGAACCCTTGCCCTCTCCTATGCTCTAGACGCTACATGCCACCACAACACAAGCTCCTTTTGTGACTTAGAACAAGCGCAACTAAATATAAGCCTATAGGCCAAAATTTAAGTTCATTTAAAAGAAAAACAAAATGAATTGCAAGCGACAAGACTTAAACCTTGGACCCCTTGCTTCCTCTATGGCGTCACTTACTTGTCTTCCATGTGGCACCATTTGCCACTAGACCACAACTCCTTTTTGTGTCTTATTTTACCCCAATTTATTTATGAGTCATACCACTAGAGATCAGGGTTCCACTAAGGCTAAAAATCAAAATTTTTCCTATGGCCTAACTTGAACCCGGGACTTCATAGTACCCTCTAAACACTCCAAAATCACTCACCCAATAGGTCTAACTCGCATTAGTGTCGTTCTCTTATTCTCAAAAATTTTAAATGCTCTCATGCCTAAGGCCCAATAGGCCTAATTCTACTAGGCCCAAATTTGGGGCGTTACAATTCTACCCCCTTAAAGAAATTTCATCCTCAAAATTTGAAACTCTTAGAACAGTCGCACAACCAAAACTACATAACCGCGCTTCCGCTGCGCACTTTATTTCCAACACATTACCTCTTACGCACACCCGAAATACCAATTCACTAGAGCAGATAGATGTCATACAAACACAATTTCCATATCCACAACATCACACAGAATAAATACAAAATCTAAATTTAAGCATCACAGTAAAGTCTAATATCTAGGGTAATCACAGTGTTTCCTATTGCATAACAAATAGATAAAGGTTTTTTAAAACTTACTTGATTCTAGCAGGAGACTCCTCGGTGAACCACACTTTCAGAAAAATAATCAATACAATATTTCAAAAACTTCAACTCTTTTCAAACCTTTTTGAAACAATACTTTCAGAAATTCAATTTTAAAAACCCAATCCACAGCCGAGTTTTGCAACTGGGCTCTGATACCATTAAATGTAACATCCCAAACCTGGCCTAGAAGTTAGGCCCGAATCTGGCGTGTCACATGAAAGTGCTTTCAAAACCATGTTTCTTGTTCATTAAAACTTGTTTGAGAGTTAAAGCCTCTTTGTTAAAACTCAAAACACTTAAGTAATTATTAACCACTTGCAAACGTAACTTTTAAAACTTTATCTGTTGCGGAAGCATATTTAAAATAAATAATATACGAAAATGTGATGTTTAAAAATTAAGTAGTGAAGCATTTTGAAAACGCTATGAAACGTAGTGTTTTGAAGTCGCTTTATCATTTTGGAAATCGTATCCCACTTTTAGCGCTTAGAAAACATCATAAATAAATATCGAAATAATAAGTTAAAATTAGAGAGGCCTTATAACAACCCAAATAAAAATATTTAAAAATAATCAAAACAAAGCAAGCATAAGCAAAGTGTGTGGTCTCTCCGAGTCCCTCGCACTCCGATCCGTCTAAGGCCGAGGATTACCCGCATGATTAAAGCGGGGTGAGTTTATGAAAACTCGGTGTGTAATCCTCTATTACGGTCATGATGCGGGCCTAAGCCCTAATCGGTAACAATCTGGGCCTAAGCTCTATATCATAACAATGCAATGGACATGTAACCCAACCCTTAACAACCAAACTCTCCATCCGTACCAACCAAACTCTCCATGTGGGGACCATGTCAACCCACCCAGCCAAACTCTCCAATGGTGCAGTCTAGCTGCTAACAACGATATACGTGGCTGTGCCACTAGAATCAGAATACGTGGCAATGCCACTATAACAACGGTGTATGTGGCTGAGCCACTATAACAGTACTTACTCCAAATCAGAAAAACCCAACCCAATGTAGTATGTCATGTATGCAATGTATCACAATCATATACAGTTATATAAATATCACATAAACATCATTTAAACTACCACTAAGGGTATAACGGTCAGTTTATCGTTCTAGGGGTAAAACGGTCACTTCACCCCTTAAGGGCATCTCGATAATTTTACCCATCGAGAGTATTTTGGTAGCTTTACCCATAGAGGGTATTTCGGTAACTTTACCCATAGAGGGTATTTCAGTAATTTTACAAACCGAGTGTATTTCAGTAAACCAAGGGTATTCTTGTAACACCCCTTACCCGTGCCCGAAGCTGGGATCGGGATTGAGGCATTACCTAACTAATCTCACTTGACATCTCAAAACGGGCTATAAAACTTTGTTTAAACTCATCACTTGCACGTACTCGGCCTAAGAGGCCCCAAACATACCTCCGAGAGGTATCAAAACTATTCTGGGAGTTTTTACGAGCTCAGGAACTTTTCAACAAAACAGGGGCCACACGCCCTTGTTGGTCTAGGGACATGTCCGTGTCATCCACCCGTGGTCAACCCTGACCAACTTCACACGGCCTAGACACGCCCGTGTCTTCCGCCCGTGGTCAATTCTAACTAACTTCACACGGCATAGACACGCCCGTGTCTTCTACCCGTGGTCGATTTAAATTCCACAATTAATGTGCAGACTTCACACGGCCTGGGCACACGCCCATGTCCCTAGCCTGTGTGGCACACTGACTTGCGAACCTAGTATGCAAGGGGACACACTGTCAATTCACATGCCCATAGGGCTGACCGTGTGTCACACACGGTATAGACACACGTCCGTGTGTCTATTCATGTGGACAATTAGATGGCTATCTACCAAGCCTTTTGCCACCCTACATTGCACACATGCAAACACCAATCTATCTCAACATAATTCACAACCCAAAGGCATATCCAAGTACTCAATTCAACAACCATACACAAGGGCATACACTTCAAAAAAATCACTTTCTTTAAACATAAAAATTTGCCAAGTATCGGCCTAACTTAATAGACCATTACAAAAGGAGGTTTTGATGCCTTACAAAGCCAACACTTTGGCCAACAATTACGACCTAACAAAATACTCGAGCCCTATACATGCCATACTCAAAATAACTCTAAATTGTTATACCAAAATGGTGTCTATAGTGTGATTTCCGAACTCCTACGTCCCCGTTCCTCGAGTTATCTTGGCAATACTACAAGGAGAAAGAGCAATGAAAGGGGTAAGCATAAAGCTTAGTAAGTTTGCATGAATATAAATAGCAACATTAAGCTCATAAAATAATCCATCCATGATATTAACTAACCATACACAAGTCATAGGCATCTTGCAAAACTTACTCACAATTGCCCTTATTTAGCACATAATATGCCACATGTTGTAGACATTTCTTCGTGACTCGTTCACGAGTACCTGTATTCACTCATTCATATGACTTTAGTGCAAATCTCATTTCTACTTCTAAACTCATCTACTTATCCCTTTAAACACTAGGGATAGTCAGAGACACATACTTAACATCGTTCATGTAAGGACAAAGCCAATGCCACATCCCCGAGGTGGTCTTACATGGAGTTACTTCTAAACGCCAATGCCATATCCCGAATATGGTCTTATATGGACTTTCACATCAAGTATCGATGCCATATCCCAGGTATGGTCTTATACAATTTTCATATTCATTACCGAAGCCATATCCCGGATATGGTCTTATACTGTATCTCAACTTAGTGCCGAGGCCATGTTCCGGACATGGTCTTATACGGGACCTTACCTATTTCATATCTCGATGATAGCGTTTTCATATTCACATGGTCCACTAGGACTTCAAGAACTCACTCAACATCAATTTATTGGAGTGTCATGCATTAATATGACATCAAGCATTCTAAATTATGCTAACATACATATTATATTAATCACATACAAACTTACCTCGATTTCAAAATGAGCTAGCTCGACGATTTAGTCCGAGACTTTGTTCTTTCCCCGATCGAGGCGGATCCTCGGTTCTTCTTGCTCTATAACAACAATTTAGCTCATTTAATCATCTCATTAATAAAGCATTTCAATAATCATGCTTAGGCAAAATTACTATTTTGCCCCTAGACTTTGGCAAATCGACCATTTTGCCCCTGGGCTCGAAAATAAATTCTAATCACATTTCTACCTTCAATAAGCCTAGGTGAATATTTAGTACTCTTATAGCTATCATCAAAACTCAATATTTCACATGTTTACTACAATTTTGTAACCTTTTCATCAAGGTCCAAATTAGGTGTTTTCAAGACAACACCTTTCACAAAAGTTGTTCATACAACAACTAAGACTCATTTTCTTCCATAAAAATGCAGCAAATAGCAATGAAAGCTCTCATGGTAAAACTCTAAACTTTGCATCAAATTGCACAATAGTCCTCTCATTTGAAAGCTTAAGTTCTAGGGGTCTTAAAAGTACAATTATCATAAAGAAAAATCATCAAAATCACTTTCTAGGATGGAGGAGAGCTTGCTGAAAATTGTGAGCTTTCAAACCCCTATTTTGCTTGCAAATTTTGGTGGAGAAAGATGATATTTTCTCTTTCTTTATTCGAATATTAAACTAGTCAAACAAGTCACCAACTATCAACTACTTTGACTAATTTTTTTTCCATCTTTGTCTCCTATGCTAGTCCATGGCCGGCCAAGAATGTATTGGGGGCCTAATTGCCTTTTAAAGACCTCCAATTTACATTCTAAGGCTATTTGGTACCTTTAACTAATAGAATGGAACTTTCGCACTTCATGCAATTTAGTCTTTTTTCGCGATTGAATGTGGAATCGCTAAAATTAAAGCACCAAAATTCTCATGCACATATACTATCATGCTCCGACTCATAATATAACATGGAAATAAATTTTTCAATTCTCAGATTAGTGACCCCGAGATCACATTTCCGACTAGCCCCTAAATCAGGCTGTTACAATTCTCCCTCTTAAGGATTTTCGTCCTCGAAAATCTTACCGGTAAAAAGGTTGGGATATTGGTTTCTCATCATTTCCTCGGGCTCCCATGTAGCCTCTTCTATTCCGTGCCTTTGCCATAAAACTTTCACAAGGGAGATGCTTTTGTTTCTCAACTGCTTGACCTCTCGCACCAAAATCTTAACCGGCTTTTCACCATAAGTCAAGTCCGGTTGGATCTCTACCTCTGTTGGTACAATGACATGTGAATGATCTGAATGGTATCGGCGCAACATGGATACGTGAAAGACATCATGAATCTTTTCTAGTTCAGGTGGCAAGGCCAACCGATAAGCCACCGGTCCTATCCTTTCGGTAATCTCATAAGGTCCGATAAAGGGCGGACTTAATTTGCCCTTCCGACCAAATCTGAGCACTTTACTCCAAGGTGATACTTTCAAGAACACTTTATCACCGACTTTGAATTCTATCTCTTTCCTTTTCAAATCTGAATAGGACTTCTGCCTATCTGAGGCGACTTTCAGACTATCACGTATCACTTTTACTTTTCTTGATTTCTTAACCAAATCGACCCGTGTATCTGCTTTCTCTCGAGTTCGACCAATACAAGGGCGTGCGGCACTTACGACCATACAATGCCTCATAAGGAGCCATCTTCAAACTTGACTGAAAACTGTTGTTGTAGGTGAATTCTACCAACGGTAAGTATTTCCCCCAACTACCTTGGAATTCTAAAACACAACATCGAAGCATGTCCTCAAGTATCTGGATTACCCTCTTCGACTGTCCGTCGGTTTGGGGATGGAAGGTTGTACTGAAATTTAATTTCGTGCCCAAGGCTTCTTGCAACTTTTTCCAAAACCGTGACGTGAATCTCGGATCTCTATCCAAAATGATCGACAACGGTATACCATGGAGTCTTACTATTTATGACATGTACAAGTCTGCCAATTTATCAAGCGAATAGTCGACTCGTACTGGTATAAAATGGGCTAACTTTGTGAGTCTATCAACCACTACCCATACTGCATCTTTCTTCTTTGGAGTCAACGGTAAGCCCGTCATGAAGTCCATGGTAATACGGTCCCATTTCCACTCAGGAACCATAATGGGCTGAAGTAAACCTGAAGGTACTTGATGTTCAGCCTTCAATTGCTGACAAATCAGGCATTTCGATACAAACTCGGAAATGTCTTTCTTCATACCAAGCCACCAATACCATTTCTTCAAATCATTGTACATCTTCGTGTTGCCTGAGTGTACATTCAAACATCCGCTAGCACTTCATGCAAGATTTTATGAATAAGCTCATCATTTCTGGGTACACAGACCCTATCTCGAAATGTCAGACATCCATCAGATTTACCTGAAATTCCGACTCCACGCTCGACTCACATAAAATTTCTCTTGGCTTGCAAACGCTTATCATCTTTACGAGCTTCACATATTTCTTGGGGAAACAAGGGTTTAGCCCTCAATTCGGCTAAAATGGAACCATCATCTAACAAGGTCATCTGAGTATTCATGGCTCTTAGTGCAAATAATGATTTTCTGCTCAAAGCATCGGTGACTATGTTCGCCCTTCCCGGATGGTAGTCAATTTCCAACTCATAATCCTCAATCAACTCTAACCACCTTCGTTGCCTCAAATTCAATTCCTTTTGAGTCATCAAATATTTTAGGCTTTTATGGTCGATGAAAATCCGACACCTTTCACCATATAAATGATGCCTCCAAATTTTTAACGCAAACACAATTGGGGCCAACTCTAAATCATGAGTCAGGTAATTCTTCTCGTGCGGCTTCAATTGCCTAGAGGCGTAAGCAATCACCTTACCCTCTTGCATGAGTACAAAACCCAATCTGTTCAAGGACGCGTCACTATAAACCACAAATTTTCTTCCCGGCTCAGGTTGTACCAAAACAAGGGTCTCAGTCAACAGTGTCTTCAGTTTCTCAAAACTCTATTGACACCTTTCTGTCTAATCGAACTTCACATCTTTTTGCAAAAGTTTAGTCATCGAGGTAGCTATCATGGAAAACCCCTTGAAAAAATGCCTATAATAGCCAGCTAGGCCTAGAAAACTCCTTACTTCAGTTACGCTCCTCGGCGGTTTCCATTCAACAATTGCTGAAATCTTACTCGGGTCGACTCTAATCCCGTCTCCCGAGACAATGTGTCCCAAAAATCCAACTTCCTTGAGCCAAAATTCACTCTTACTGAATTTGGCATACAATTATTTTTCTCTCAAAACTCGCAGAACGATAATCAAATGCTTGGCATGTTCGTTCTTGTCCCGAGAGTAGATTAGTATGTCGTTGATGAAAACCACAACAAATTTATCCAAGTATGGCCAAAAACTGCGATTCATCAAATCAATGAAGATCGCCGGGGCATTTGTTAGACCAAAAGGCATGACCAAAAATTCATAATGGCCATATCTAGTCCTAAACGTGATTTTCGGCACATCCGAGTCCTTAACTCTCAGCTAATAGTACCCTGACCTTAAATCTATATTGGAAAACACTGTGGCTCCCTTCAATTGATCAAATAGATCATCGATCCTCGGTAATGGGTACTTGTTCTTCACATTTACCTTGTTGAGTTACCGATAATCTATGCATAGTCTTATAGAACCATCTTTCTTCTTCACGAATAAAACGGGAGCACCCCACGAAGAAAAACTCGGCCTTGCAAAACCTTTATCTGTCAGCTCTTGCAACTATTCTTTTAGCTCCTTTAACTCGGTTGGAGCCATTCTATAGGAGCAATAGAAATAGGGCGACTGCTGAGCTAACTCAATCCCAAATTCGATCTCTCTAACCGGAAGTAGCCCTGGCAACTCTTCCGGGAAAACATCTGGGTACTCGCATACTATGGGTACCGACTCCATTTTCAATTCAATCTCTTTAGTGTTCAACACAAAGGCAAGATAAGCCTCGTATCCCTTCTTTAACTACTTCTGAGTCGACAAGGTTGACATCACTACTGGTAGCCTATCTGGCTTATCTGATTCAACACGAATAAGATTACCATTTTCATCTCTCAACTAAATATGCTTCTTCCCACAATTCACAACTACTCCATGAGTAACTAACCAATCCATCCCAAGGATGACATCAAACTCGTCAAACGGTAATAACATAAGATCGACCGGGAAACAATGACCCTTAATCAACAAAGGGCAACCCTTGCAAACTCTATCAACCAACATACACTTGCCTAGGGGATTAGACACTCTTATTATGAATTCAGTAAACTCTACGGGCATGCTCATACTAGAGACTAATTTCATGCATATGTATGAGTGGGTGGATCCCGGATAAATTAAAGCTATAACACGAGTATTATGGAGAGAAAAGGTACCCGTGATTACGTCGGGGGAAGATGCCTCTTCACGAGCACGAATGGCATATGTCCTCGCCGGTGCTCTACCCTCGACTCTAGCGACTTGCTCTCTAGATGGATTCTTGCTACCCATCTCTTTTCCGGGTTTCTCGGTGGTCTTCCCCAGCAAGCATTTCTCGATCTTGTATAACGAGGCTTTTCTTTCTCGCCCACCTCGGGCGTCTCTCGATAAAGTGGTCTAAGGACCCACATCTGAAGTAAGCTTTCTCATTAGCTCGACACTCACTAGAATGGCGCCTGCCACACTGAAGGCATTCCGGTTTACTTGGTCAGATGTTGCCCACACTAGCAACTGATGTGGTTTGCCCTTTCGACCCCAAAAATTGCTTGCCTTTACTTTAGGTTGAAAACCCCGCTGAAGCAACTGATCGAGTAGTGAAATCCCTCGATTTCTTAGATGACGATTGGTGAGACTTATTCAGTTGTCTCTTTCTCGAGTCACGAGACTCATTCTCAGCTCTTTTCTTCTCTTTAGCCAACTCTTCGGCTTTACAGGCTCTATCTACCAACACTACAAATTCCTTTAGTTCGAGGACTTCCACGTATAAATGGATATCTTCATTTAATTTGTCCTCGAATCGCTTGCACATGACAGCTTCGGTAGACACGTACTCCCGTGCATACTTGCTAAGCCTTACGAACTCCCGTTCATAGTCAGTTACTGACATACGGCCTTTCTTCAGTTTTAAGAACTCCTTCCTCTTATGGTCGATGAACCGCTGACTGATGTACTTTTTTCGGTATTCCTCTTGGAAAAATTCCCAGCTAACTCTCTCCCTCGGCACCACCGACACCAGGGTGTTCCACCATCAATAGGTTGAATCTCTCAGGAGAGATACCGCACACTTTAAGCACTCCTCAGGTGTGCAGGATAACTCTCTAGGTCATCTTCCTTATTTCCCCAGAATTCCTCGGCTCATTGCTTCCGGATCTTATCCACCGAAGGTCTTTCTCTTCTCACCACCTCAACCACTTGAGGAACTACAGGAGCGGGTTGAGGAATTGGTGGGGGTGGAGGGGGTTGAGCATTTGGATTTGCTTCGGTATACTCAGTATACCAGTTGCTCATCATGTGGAAAAATGCTTCTCGAGCCTCTTCCCCCTGACCCAAGGTCTCGGGTCTACTATTAGCCGACATGGTCCCTTAAGCGGGAGCCAGCGTGTTACTCGCAGCATCATCGGCTGCAGTTCGGTCTAGATCAGAATCCATATACTACATAAAACACAATTTTATACGTTAGGAGCCATCACACTATCATTACTTAGACACCCTTACATATGGCATGTATAGCTAGACTTGTACTTACGCTACGTTAGTCCTAGAACCGACTAAATCGTAGCTCTGATACCAATAAATGTAACACCCCTTACCCGTGCCCGAAGCCAGGACCAGGATTGAGGCATTACCTAACTAATCTCACTTGACATCTCGAAACGGGCTATAAAACTTTGTTCAAACTCATCACTTGCACGTACTCGGCCTAAGAGGCCCCAAACATACCTCCGAGAGGTATCAAAACTATTCTATGAGTTTTTACAAGCTCAGGACCTTTTCAACAAAACAGGGGCCACACGCCCGTGTTGGTCTAGGGACACGCCCGTGTGCCCCTAAGACATGTCCGTGTCATCCACCCGTGGTCAACCCTGACCATCTTCACACGGCCTAGACATGCCCGTGTCTTCTGCCCATGGTCAATTCTGACTAACTTCACATGGCATAGACACGCCCGTGTCTTCTCCCCGTGGTCGATTTAAATTCCATAATTAATGTGCAGACTTCACACGGCTTGCGCACACGCCCGTGTGGCACACTGACTTGCAAACCTAGTATGCAAGGGGACACACGGTCAATTCAGACACCCATAGGGCTGGCCGTGTGTCACACACAGTATAGACACACGCCCGTGTGTCTATTCATGTGGACAATTAGATGGCTACTATCAAGCCTTTTGCCACCCTACATTGTACACATGCAAACACCAATCTATCTCAACACAATTCACAACCCAAAGGCATATCCAAGTATTCAATTCAACAAGCATACACAAGGGCATACACTTTAAAAAAATCACTTCCTTTAAACATAAAAATTTTCCAAGTATCGGCCTAACTTAATAGACCATTACAAAAGGAGGTTTTGATGCCTTACAAAGCCAACACTTTGGCCAACAATTACGACCTAACAAAATACTCGAGCCCTATACATGCCATACTCAAAATAACTCTAAATTGTTATACCAAAGTGGTGTCGATAGTGTGATTTCTGAACTTCTACGTCCCCGTTCCTCGAGTTATCTTGGCAATACTACAAGGAGAAAGAGCAATGAAAGGGGTAAGCATAAAGCTTAGTAAGTATGCATGAATATAAATAGCAACATTAAGCTCATAAAATAATACATCCATGATATTAACTAACCATACACAAGTCATAGGCATCTTGCCATACTTACTCACAATTGCCCTTATTTAGCACATACTATGCCACATGTCGTAGACATTTCTTCGTGACTCATTCACGAGTACTTGTATTCACTCATTCATATGACTTTAGTGCAAATATCATTTCTACTTCTAAACTCATCTACTTATCCCTTTAATGACTAGGGATAGTCAGAGACGCATATTTAACATCGTTCATGTAGGGACAAAGCCAATGCCACATCCCTGAGCTGGTCTTACATGGAGTTACTTCTAAACGCCAATGTCATATCCTGGATATGGTCTTATATGGACTTTCACATCAAGTATCAATGCCATATCCCGGATATGGTCTTATACGATTTTCATATTCATTACCGAAGCCATATCCCAGATATGGTCTTACACGGGACCTCAACTCAGTGCCGAGGCCATGTTCCAGGCATGGTCTTATACGGGACCTTACCTATTTCATATCTCGATGATAGCGTTTTCATATTCACATGGTCCACTGGGACTTCAACATCTCACTAAAGATCAATTTAATGGAGTGTCATGCATCAATATGACATCAAGCATTCTCAATTATGCTAACATACATATTACATTAATCACAGACAAACTTACCTCGATTTCAAAATGAGCTAGCTCGACGATTTAGTCTGAGACTTTGTTCTTTCCCTGATCGAGGCGAATCCTCGGTTCTTCTTGCTCTATAACAACAATTTAGCTCATTTTAATCATCTCATTTATAAAGCATTTCAATAATCATGCTTAGGCAAAATTACTATTTTGCCCCTAAACTTTGGCAAATTGACCATTTTGCCCCTAGGCTCGGAAATAAATTCTAATCACATTTCTACCTTCAATAAGCCTAGGTGAACATTTAGTACTCTTATAGCTATCATCAAAACTCAACATTTCACATATTTACTACAATTTTGTAACCTTAATCAAGGTCCAAATTAGGTGTTTTTAAGACAACACCTTTCACAAAAGTTGTTCATACAACAACTAAGACTCATTTTCTTCCATAAAAATGAAGTAAATAGCATTGAAAGCTCTCATGGTAAAACTCTAAACTTTGCATCAAATTGCACAATAGTCCTTTCAGTTGAAAGCTTAAGTTCTAGGGGTCTTAAAAGTACAATTATCATAAAGAAAAATCATTAAAATCACTTACTAGGATGGAGGAGAGCTTGCTGAAAATTGTGAGCTTTCAAACCCCTATTTTGCTTGCAAATTTCAGTGGAGAAGGATGATATTTTCTCTTTCTTTATCCTAATATTAAACTAGTCAAACAAGTCACCAACTATCAACTACTTTGACCAATTTTTTGTCCATCTTTGTCTCCTATGCTAGTCCATGGCCGGCCAAGCATGTCTTAGGGGTCTAATTGCCTTTTAAAGACCTCCAATTTACATTCTAAGGCTATTTGGTACCTTTATCTAATAGAATGGAACTTTTGCACTTCATACGATTTAGTCTTTTTTCGCGATTGAACGTGGAATCGCTAAAATTAAAGCACCAAAATTCTCATGCACATATACTATCATGCTCCGACTCATAATATAACATGAAAATAAATTTTTTAATTCTCAGATTAGTGACCCCGAGATCACATTTCTAACTAGCCCCTAAATTGGGCTGTTACAATTCTAAACAGAGATAATGATGCCAATGGGCCTAAGGCCCATTCTCAGCCCAAATGGGCTCACACGCTCGTGGCCCATTTAGCCTAAATCTATCCACAGATATGAGATTCACATAGTCCAATCCAATATTTACTACAAAATCATACAACTTATCTGATTGGGCCCACGGGCCCATTGGCCCTACATGGCCCCTTTCGGCCCATCGTGGCCCAAACAGCTTAAACCCACAAGAACACTCATGATGGCCTCAACTATCGCATCAAAGCTCCCACACGTGCGCTCGCACGCTCGTGTGGCTGCCATCGCCGTGTGACCGGCATTTCAGCATTTGCCGCTCTACAGCTAGAGTAGTGCGAAATACACACCTTATAGGAATCTGAAGTTAATCCGCGCTCTAAACACTGTTCTTGTAACATCCTGGAATAGGGGTAAAATTTCTTTTAATTTATTTTGCTTAAGTGTGGTCATTACGGTATTGATAGAGGTATTTTAGGTGCTAGTTATAAGCTAAGAGAAGGCCCGAGCTATAAGGAAAATTTTTGTTTTAAGTGTTAATTAGAGGGGAGCTTGGCTTTAGAGGTCTTAAAAGAAATACTTGGAAGGTTAAGACACAAGAATTGCTTTGGTGGAGTGGCATGGAGGCGCTACTTGGGGCTTTAGGAAGGTGACGCCTCAAGGTGCTAAGGGGTCTCATGTTCGAATCGGTGGTGGCAGAAGGTGTTTTATTTTTAGGGGTTGGCGTTAAAAAGGAAGGGCTGAGTTAAGGAGGGTTTAAAGGATTTTGTGGGCATTGGTGGACAAGAAAGACGGGTTGGTGGAGTGGCTTGGGGCGCCACTTAAGGGTCTTGGCGAAGGGACCCAAGTTCGAGCCATGAGGGAGAAGCGCTGGTGTGTTTTATTTTAGTTTTGGCGTTAAGACAAGGGGGAAATAAGGAATGAGGTCTTAAAAGAATATGTGGCGAGTTTATGTCACAAAAATGCTCGCAGAATGGCATGGGGCGTTAAAGCTTAAAGGGGCTTGGTGCGGTCATGGGTTCAAGACACAAGAGAAGCAATATTTTGAGCCTTTTAATTTTGCTTTTGTGGCAATAGTGGGGGAGAGTTGGGCGACATGTGGACTCCAATATGATAAGCTTAATATTTTGATTTTAAATTAATTTTGGAAGAATGGATTATTATTAGTTTTTATTTTGTATTTTAATTGAAGAGGTGATAATGGATAAAAGGTAGTTTTTATTTTGTTTATTTTGAATGTTGATAAGAGATAAATAAGGATTATTTTATTTAGTTCAAGTGAGTGGTTAAGAGATAAATTAGGAGAGGAATTTGGGATATGATTAAAAGGAAGCGTTGGCGGCCAAGGGTCTTTTGGGTGGTGTTTGAATTTCGGTCATTTAGGGGATTAAGTGTTGAATTTTAATTGTTTTTTTTCTCTAGTGCCTCTTGCCGAATATTGTAGTCCTCTCTACCTTTTCTCTTTTCTTGAAACCTTGAAACCGAATCTCCCTCTTTTGGTGCCGATTGTATCTTTTGTTGGAGCCGAATCATTCACTGAACTTCAAAGCCGAAGGTGGAAGTCTAGTTAATCTTCTTTCTTGTTCTTTTGTATTATCATCTTTTCCCGAAAACTACTCTTTTTGTCATTCCCTAAAAGCCAAATCTCTCAGTGTTCAAGGAGACTTTGGGTGCAAGCGATTCGATCAGTTCGGATGGTATGGTAAGGAACTCTTTAACGTTATTCTTCTTTCTTTTATCTTTGGTTAGTCGAAACCAAAATCTAACCCCTTTTAGTCTAGTGGCTGAACCAAGAGGTGATCTTTCGGGATTTAGAGACTTTTGGTAAGCAGTTATACTATTCGGCCAAGGGCCATCTTCCTTGATTATTTGCTTAGCCGATACTAACAATGGCAAATAGGGATTTCGACAACTTCAAGGAGCAAGCCTTTGTGATTTGGCAAAGGACCAAATCGGCATTGAGAAGGGAGTTCAGAAATTGTAGGAGTGCAAATCGTCTAGACTTTGGGTTTCAGGATTTAGTAGACTGTGCTAATAAGGTGCGTAATTATCGCACTGTTTCCCCTATTTTGTGTATTGTTATATACATATATTTGTGTATGATATGTGATAGCCGACAATAAAGGCTAAAGTGGTGGATACCCATGTTTTGGGGTAACGGTTAATGAGTTAGTGTTTTATGATATTAAATTATTTATGGTGCCTATTTGATATGGTAATGAGCATGCTATTATACTCACTCTATATGTTGATTTGACACGATGTATTGACATATGTGCATGGGGATCGGATTTGAGCAAAGAAGGACGGGGAGTACATATTATGTACGTGGTCTAATGTCAGCCTCGTGCTACATTAGCGCTTGATGGTTAGTTGTGTGCTTCATCAAAGGAGATGTTGGCTAGGTGCCCATCTCGGCGGTTGATAGTGAGTGCATCACCGTGAGACGGATTAATGTTGGGATCACGATGTGATCGGTGGCTCGGCCACGGCCATGTGTGCAGCAGTGCGCAAGGTAGGATTTGTGGGATCACTCGGTTGTGATCGGTGGAATAGCCACGGCCTTGAGCAGGAGTCCGCTAAGGTTGGTGTAACGGATGGACCTAGGTTGGGTTGGGTTTCGTAATTGCATATTTACCTGTATGATCTGTGTGGATATGGCCCAAGCCCATACGTGTGGGAAGCATGTGTAATGATTATGCACTGAGTCAGTGGACTCACCCTATTTTTCTCAACCATTTCAGGTGATTCGTGATTAATGGACCGGGTTGGAGGGGATACAAAGGTGGCCATGCAGAAGGAGATTATTTTGATTATTTTATGTTTTTAATATTAAGTATTGGGTTTAAATATTGGGTTGTAATAAGGGCCTTATTTTTATTATTTTGGTATTATTTTATTATTATTTATGGCTTGTTCAAATTAAATTACTAAGTGAAGATAACTTTATTTTAGCAACTTATTTATTCAAATTATATATATATATATATATCTGTTTAATAAAGTTTTAATATGGGCATTGTATAATAACAAAGTTTTAATTATAATTTTAAATGGACATGGTTTTTAAAAGTTAACAATTTTCATATTTTATCCAAAAGTCAAAAAGATTTTCAACCGTCTTTCATGGTGACATAACCAGATCCGGTCAAGGCTCGTGGGCGGGTTTGGGGTGTTCTGATTTGGTATCAGAGCCCGGTTCAAAACTCGGCTTTGAGGGTTTTGGGCCCAAAAACGTTTCAAAATGGGCTTTTCAAAAATATGGGCTTTTAAGAAAATTTTTCAGTTTTTTTTTGGCATGGCACCTGTACCTCCGGCCCGAGTCCACCAGGTAAGTACTTCGGACTTTCTTGAAGTGATTTGTTTATATGAATTGATTTGGGGTTAGTTTGGGCTCGTAGAATAGAATACTAGGATCTGTTGGACCCTAGGATTAGTCTACTCAAACATATGCATAAAACTTAAAGCTCTTAAACAAACTGTGAAATAAGTCACGAGTTAAGGTGTGGCAACTGTGTGCGCATGTCTAGGATTGGATCCGGAAGAGCTTGGTACTTAAGCAGTCCACGTGACTCACCTCCTCTTCGCAGGAATCCTACCTGGTGCGTAGCTACGGTTCACCTTAACCAAGAGGACTTGTTCATAGGCTAAACCAATTATTAAAACCCGAAAGGGACTCGCTCTACTGTTTAAAAACCCTTAGTTTTAAAATTTTCAAATTTACCCCTTCGGTTTGTAAACCCTAAATTTGATTTTGAAAGACATTTTCTCGATTTACAAAATTCTTGAAATACCCCTATGTTAAAATTACTAAAATGCCCCTGACTTTCAAAATTTCCGGTTTAACCCCAATTTAAATAAAATTTCCCAACTTTGCAAAAGTATTCAAAAATGCTATTTTGTGAAAATTCAAGATACCCTGATTTGAAAATTTACAAAATTACCCACGATTGACAAAATTACCAAAATACCCGTGGTTCCAAAATTCTCTTTGTATCTTTAATTTGACAAATTTTCGAAACACCCTCTAGTTGTGGAAATTTCAAAATGTCCTGGTTTATTAAAGTTTTAAAATTTCTCTGGATTATTACGAAAATACCCTGTAGAAAAATGACGGAAATACCCCTGGGGTAGAAACGGGCAGAAATGTCCGAATAGTAAATATGTGTGGTAGATACCACTTTGAATAAATGAGTTCTTGTTGATGAATGAATGTGCCCTATTGAGGAACGAAGGTGATTCTCGAATTAGAGTAGTGAACTCGAATTGAAACTTTGCTTGATCGAAAGAACAACTCATCGAAAACTTCGTTTCATAAAATTTGCTCGTGGATAAATAGTGGAACAAAATTTCTAATGCATAAAATTTCTTAAATCGGACTAAATCGAGGCGCTAGAAATGAGTTCTAGAGGACGTGGTCGTCGTGGACGTGGTCGAAGCGAGAATGGTCGATATCGGAACCCGTTAGATCGGGTCAAGGGTGCGAGAATGAGGTACCACCTCCACCACCGACCTTTGGTAATGAGCGGCAAGAGCGGACGGGGATGACGCGCGATATCGCAGTCGTGGCCGCGAGTTTTGGAGATAGTGGTGGGGCGGGTGGAAATCGAGAGCAAGGAAGTGCGTGCACTGAGCGACTCCGAGCTAATGGAGCCGAGGTGTTTCGGGCGATCGGCGTGGCACCCAGTGACGGTGAATATTGGTTGGAAGCAACCGAGCGAATTATGGATGAGCTCGATCCGAGTCCCGAGGAGAAAGTGAAAGGAATGGTGGCGCCGTCGCGACGCAGGCATATCAATGGTGGCTAACGAGTTCGGGATAGTGCCACGGTGAGGATCTCACTTGGGAGTATGTCAAGACGGCGTGCGAGAAGAAGTATGTTGGAACTCATTATATTGATGCGCAGAGGAAGGCGTTTCTAGGGCTGGTTCAAGGAACAAGACCGTAGCGAATACGAGGCCGAATTCCTAAGGTTAAGCCGATATGCTCGAGGAGTGGTTGCTACTGAACATGAATGATGTGTCCGGTTTGAGGACGGATTAAAGGGACGACCAGAGATCGTTGATAGCTCCTCACGAGAGCGGGAGTTCGCGGTGTTAGTCGAAAAAGCTAAGGTAGCCGAGGGAATTAAGAACTTCGGTAAGGCGTAAGCAGAGATAAGGATAGGAACAGGGATAGGGGAGTTTTGGAGCATCCGAATCATCCGAGGGTTTTCGTAAAAGACCGAGGGTTGAAAAATTCGTTCGTGTTGCTAAGCCGCCTCTGAGAAAATCTGGACCGTCCATGTGCTCGGGGTGGAAGGTACCATGTTGGTGAGTTTGGAATCGGGATCAAGAATGCTTTGGTGTAAGTCTAAGACTCATTTGATTAAGGATTGTCCTCGGGATCCGAACAGGACTCGGACTTTAGGCCAAGGTTATGTACTGGTAGGGTAGAGATGGTCGCCAAGTGACAAGAGGTCGTGGTCTGAACCATGGCGGAAATGGTTCGAGCCGAGGTCGTGAAGCACCAAACAGAGAGGCTGAAGGTGCAGACGCAAGGCAGCCAAGGTTGGTTTACGCAGCCAGACGTCGCGAGGAAGAAGATGTGCGATTTGACCACAGTACGTTCTTTATTCCTAGAATACCCTCATTGCCTTGCTTGTGGTTAAGTCGAGGTTGTTTTCTCATTTGTTAGTAAAGTATTTGGAACCTTGAGTATGGACTTAGAAAGCGTGTGCTTAGAAAAGGTGGATAGCTCTTTAAGGTGTGAGTCTTGTGACTATATCATAGTGTGGTGAATTTAGATGTACGACCGTTAGTCTAACCAAGTAATTTCGAGGACGAAATTATTTTAAGGGGTAGAATTGTAACATCCTGGAATAGGGGTAAAATTTCTTTTAATTTATTTTGCTTAAGTGTGGTCATTACGGTATTGATAGAGGTATTTTAGGTGCTAGTTATAAGCTAAGAGAAGGCCCGAGCTATAAGGAAAATTTTTGTTTTAAGTGTTAATTAGAGGAGCTTGGCTTTAGAGGTCTTAAAAGAAATACTTGGAAGGTTAAGACACAAGAATTGCTTTGGTGGAGTGGCATGGAGGCGCTACTTGGGGCTTTAGGAAGGTGACGCCTCAAGGTGCTAAGGGGTCTCATGTTCGAATCAGGGTGGCAGCAAGGTGTTTTATTTTTAGGGGTTGGCGTTAAAAAGGAAGGGCTGAGTTAAGGAGGGTTTAAAGGATTTTGTGGGCATTGGTGGACAAGAAAGACGGGTTGGTGGAGTGGCTTGGGGCGCCACTTAAGGGTCTTGGCGAAGGGACCCAAGTTCGAGCCATGAGGGAAGCGCCTGGTGTGTTTTATTTTAGTTTTGGCGTTAAGACAAGGGGGAAATAAGGAATGAGGTCTTAAAAGAATATGTGGCGAGTTTATGTCACAAAAAATGCTCTGGCAGAATGGCATGGGGCGTTAAAGCTTAAAGGGGCTTGGTGCAGGTCATGGGTTCAAGACACAAGAGAAGCAATATTTTGAGCCTTTTAATTTTGCTTTTGACGGCAACAGCAGGGGGAGAGTTGGGCAGCATGTGGACTCCAATATGATAAGCTTAATATTTTGATTTTAAATTCGGCTGGAAGAATGGATTATTATTAGTTTTTATTTTGTATTTTAATTGAAGAGGTGATAATGGATAAAAGGTAGTTTTTATTTTGTTTATTTTGAATGTTGATAAGAGATAAATAAGGATTATTTTATTTAGTTCAAGTGAGTGGTTAAGAGATAAATTAGGAGAGGAATTTGGGATATGATTAAAAAGGAAGCAGTGGCCGGCCAAGGGTCTTTTGGGTGGTGTTTGAATTTCGGTCATTTAGGGGATTAAGTGTTGAATTTTAATTGTTTTTTTCTCTAGTGCCTCTTGCCGAATATTGTAGTCCTCTCTACCTTTTCTCTTTTCTTGAAACCTTGAAACCGAATCTCCCTCTTTTGGTGCCGATTGTATCTTTTGTTGGAGCCGAATCATTCTTTGAACTTCAAAGCGAAGGTGGAAGTCTAGTTAATCTTCTTTCTTGTTCTTTTGTATTATCATCTTTTCCGAAAACTACTCTTTTGTCATTCCCTAAAAGCCAAATCTCTCGGTGTTCAAGGAGACTTTGGGTGCAAGCGATTCGATCAGTTCGGATGGTATGGTAAGGAACTCTTTAACGTTATTCTTCTTTCTTTTATCTTTGGTTAGTCGAAACCAAAATCTAACCCCTTTTAGTCTAGTGGCTGAACCAATAGGTGATCTTTCGGGATTTAGAGACTTTTGGTAAGCAGTTATACTATTCGGCCAAGGGCCATCTTCCTTGATTATTGTGCATAGCCGATACTAACAATGGCAAATAGGGATTTTGACAACTTCAAGGAGCAAGCCTTTGTGATTTGGCAAAGGACCAAATCGGCATTGAGAAGGAGTTCAGAAATTGTAGGAGTGCAAATCGTCTAGACTTTGGGTTTCGTGGATTTAGTAGATCTGTGTGCTAATAAGGTGCGTAATTATCGTGACTTTGTTTCCCTATTTTGTGTATTGTTATATACATATATTTGTGTATGATATGTGATAGCCGACAATAAAGGCTAAAGTGGTGGATACCCATGTTTGGGGTAACTTGTTAATGAGTTAGTGTTTTATGATATTAAATTATTTATGGTGCCTGTTTGATATGGTAATGAGCATGCTATTATACTCACTCTATATGTTGATTTGACACGATGTATTGACATATGTGCATGGGGATCGGATTTGAGCAAAGAAAGGACGGGAGTACATATTATGTACGTGGTCTAATGTCACCCTCGTGCTACATTAGCGCTTGATGGTTAGTCGTGTGCTTCATCAAGGGAGATGTTGGCTAGGTGCCCATCTCGGCGGTTGATAGCCGAGTGCATCACCGTGAGACGGATTAATGTTGGGATCACGATGTGATCGGTGGCTCACCACGGCCATGTGCGGCAGTCCGCCAAGGTAGGATTTGTGGGATCACTCGGTTGTGATCGGTGGAATAGCCACGGCCTTGAGCAGGGAGTCTGCTAAGGTTGGTGTAACGGATGGACCTAGGTTGGGTTGGGTTTCGTAATTGCATATTTACCTGTATGATCTGTGTGGATATGGCCCAAGCCCATACGTGTGGGAAGCATGTGTAATGATTATGCATCGAGTCGGTGGACTCACCCTATTTTTCTCAACCATTTCGGTGATTCGTGATTAATGGACCGGGTTGAGAGGATACAAAGGTGGCCATGCAGAAGGAGATTATTTTGATTATTTTATGTTTTTAATATTAAGTATTGGGTTTAAATATTGGGCTGTAATAAGGGCCTTATTTTTATTATTTTGGTATTATTTTTTTTATTATTTATGGCTTGTTCAAATTAAATTACTATGTGAAGATAACTTTATTTTAGCAACTTATTTATTCAAATTATATATATATATATATCTGTTTAATAAAGTTTTAATATGGGCATTGTATAATAACAAAGTTTTAATTATAATTTTAAATGGACATGGTTTTCAAAAGTTAACAATTTTCATATTTTATCCAAAAGTCAAAAAGATTTTCAACCGTCTTTCCGCATGACATAACCAGATCCCGGCCAAGGCTCGTGGGCGGGTTTGGGGTGTTCTGATTCGCGCAGAAGACAACAATGATCGCACCCTTGACCATCAAGCCATCACATGGGGTGTGTCGATCAACTTCGGTCACCACCACCGTGACCCAACGGCATACAGATCAATGAATGATCCAACGCCTAACCCAAACGAGCACGCCACAAAGTAAAAGGGATAAGCCAAGGAAGGTATGCTTACTCTTCTCATGGTTTGTTCTATTTAAAGCCAGCTTCTCGCCTACTCTCATGCTAGCTTCCCGATGTGGGATCCCCCCTTCAGCAGAGTTTAAATCCAACACAAACTCTGGCCGTCCAATCCGTAAAATAAACACTCCCTTGCTTGACATGAGATTCGAACCCTTGCCCTCTCCTATGCTCCAGACGCTACATGCCACCACAACACAAGCTCCTTTTGTGACTTAGAACATGTGCAACTAAATATGAGCCTATGGGCCAAAGTCTAAGTTCAGTTAAAAGAAAAACAAAATGAATTGCAAGCACCAAGACTTGAACCTTGGACCGCTTGCTTCCTTTATGTCGTCACTTCCTTGTCTCCCATGTGGTGCCATTTTCCACTAGACCACAACACCTTTTTGTGTCTTATTTTACCCTAATTTATTTATGAGTCATACCACTAGAGATTAGGGTTCCACTAAGGCTAAAAATCAAAATTTTTCCTATGGCCTAACTTGAACCCGGGACTTCATAGTACCCTCTAAACACTCCAAAATCACTCACCTAATAGGTCCAACTCGCATTAGTGTCGTTATCTTATTCTCAAAAATTTTAAATGCTCTCATGCCCAAGGCCCAATAGGCCCAATTCTACTAGGCCCAAATTCGGGGCGTTACAGGTAAACTAAAACTGCCCTGAATTTGGATGAATTCCCCGAAATAGTGAAAACTGGAATCGTAGGCAAATCTAAATGAAGTACATGTTTTCGAGCAAACTAATAAGAAAATAGACAAAAATGAATAAGATAAAGAGATAACAAACTAGAAAAAAATCGACAAAATAAAAATGCAGTGCGTAATAAACTAAAAACAGAACATATAAGTCTCAAAAATTAAATGAAGACAACTAACAAAATATAAAAGTACAATTGAAATAAAAATAAAATAACTAAAATGGAAAACTAAGGCCACGTTTGGTTCGCTGTAATGGAATAGAGCTGTAATTGAATAGAGGTGTAATGGAATAGAGGTGTAATGGAATAGAGTTGTAATAAGTAATTCAACTGTTTGGTTGAATGGAATGGAATAGAGCTGTAATAGAATTCTTGTGTTTGGTTGAATGGAATGATGTTGTAATAGCATAATGAAAAGAACTAAAATGACCAGAATACCCTTAGCAGAATTTTTTTTAGGTAGATGATTATTGTTATTGTTATTAAATTTTAATAAGATTATTATTGAAAATAATTTAATAAAAATAATAAATAATTTAATCATATTTTAATATAATTATTATTAAATATAATTTAATAAAAAATAATTTAATAACATTCTTAATATATTTATTATATGAATTAAAAATCCAAATATATAATACTATAAAAATATATATAATCTATTTTATTATTTTTAAATTGTAATGCATATTTAATGTGCTAAAATATCATTATTGAAACAAATAATTTAATTATTCTACAATAAAAAATATTAGAAGTAATAAATAACTTGAGAATTTATATTTTTGCATAAACATAATATTCATATAGTAACAAAAGTTTACATGAAACATATATAAGTAAGTTAATTTTAACTTATGCTATGCATCTTTAAAGGCTAATTTTAATCAAAATAGATGAACTCTGATCCTTGCTATGTATTAGTTAATTAATTTATGTGATTAAAGTACATGTCTTGCATGCTTTATATTATAGTATAGTATACATTTCTATTGCAATCCCTATAGTTTTTATATCTTGCTTTGTGCACCTTATCTAAGGATTGAAACATATGATTGACATGTTGATTTTTAGAAATAATTAGAAGAAATAGATTAATATAATACCAAGCTAAAACATACCGTCCCAAATATTACAAACACAAAAAGTTACCAAAATATCATCAATACAACTATGATTTTTAATGCTCAGTAAGAAATCTTCTGACCCATTCCAATCGTACAGAAGAAGGTAAACTAAAGAAAATGAGCATTTGCGTTGGATGATCTGGAATTTTTGTCAATGCTCGAAAACGTTCATCCACAGTTAAACCTTCTATTTCACATAATGTTGGATATAAATTTATAGCTTTTTCTTGGATGGTCTGAAATTCTTCTGACTTTTGTTGAATTACCGCATCGGAGGCAATACTCCTACTGATTTGTTCGCCAACAGCCCGCATGTTTTCCGCCAATAAAGTGGCAGCATCATGAAATGAATAAGAAACATGATCACTCGAATCAGAATTCCTTTTTTTCTTCTTTGAAGATGTAGAACCCCCTTGGTTTCTAGCTGGTTGCGATTCTCAGAGTTGAAACATCCATATCATCCAAAGAGATATTAGCTTCACAATCATAGAATTCGTTTCTTTCTTCATGAATATTTGTAGTAGCTACATCCTCAACATTTATTTCTTCAATGATATCAGCGGCTGTTTGAGCATCTTTCCCAGTGGCTCAATCTTTTGCGTAAATGGCAGTAAGTTGGTCGTAATAAGGGAAACTACGATGTTTAAATTGACCAGCTTCTTTATGACTCTATAAAAAAGAGGAATTCATATTAGTTATAAGTTTGGTGAAAATAAGATAATAAAGACTTGAAATAATTCTTACATTTATATATGAGTTCCACACCGCATCTTCAGCAACAACGAGCTGCCTATGCTCATCCCAACCAAAACCGCTATTTTTTTTTCCATTAAGCATGTCATAAACGATTGACCAATCCCTTTTCAAAGTAGTCTAATCCTCGATTCAATATTAGGTTTAGCCTTCAACATTGAATTGGGTAAAACTTTTCTAACATTCTTTCCAACTCATTTAAATAACCACTTTAAATCCCGTATCGACATTAAAGGTACCAACATTGTGCAAGTCCAAAGATACAAGAAACCAACGCAAACATCTTCTTCGGAACCCATTTCCTTTTGGTTCCTCGAGAACTTTGGGAAGAAATATTTGATTCTGAAAAACCTGACATAATTATCTTAAGAAAAAAAAACAAATTAACATTTGACAACATTAAGACATAATAGGTAGCTAGATTTGCAGCATTTAAATAAGTATGTAAATACTTCAACTTGTAGCACTAAAATAATTCAATTTACAGCATTTAAACACTTCATTTTGCATCACTTTAACATCTCAATTAACAACATTTATACACCTCAATCACAGCAATAAATCATCTTCAATTTACACCATTTAAACACGTCAACTTACAACACTTTAACACCCCAATTAACAACATTTATACAACTCAAATACAGCCATAAACATCTAAATTTCCAGCAACTAAATGATTCAATTTGCGATGACTTAAAACAATTCAATTTTTGTGAGTCTTACACTTCAATTCACAGTATTTAAATACTTCAATTTGCAGCACTTTTACACTTCAATTTACAGCATTTAAACACTTCATTTTGCATCACTTTAACAACTCAATTAACAACATTTATACACCTCAATCACAGCAATAAATCATCTTCAATTTACACCATTTAAACACCTCAACTTACAACACTTTAACATCCCAATTAACATAGTATTGAAAATAAGGAACACAAGGAGCATCAGCAACATATTGAAAACATAGTATAGGGACATGGGATATGACTCCGAAAGATTTAAAAACTCCCGAACATCATAGCTGTGAGAGATAAACAATGACAGTAGATGCATGATCAGCCAGTATGCAGGAATGTACTAAAACCAAATCATAAACCATAAAGGCAAACCTTGAGGTTTTAATGACCCAAAATGGAAAGAATATCAGACGCAGCAAGAGCCAGGAGGTGGCAAATAATCCAAAGCACACACTTGCTCCAAGCTCTCTCTCAGAATACTTGAAAACTTTAGCCGCTTCCAAAAACACATCACTTACATCATGTAGGGCAAGGATAATTGAACCAATGCGGAAAAAGCTGTCAACAAGGCAAACTATAATCATCTTCCAACTTAGATATCCACAAGATAATTTAATTTATCAAACTAACTCATACAAACAAAACTTTATAACTCTCAATGGCTATGTAAAACCCGATTTTACAATTATTTCCAATTTTCAACCCGATTTCTTCTCCACAATTAATGGAATAGAAAAGACATTTAAATGTTTATTACAAGATCAGATACAGATGTAAAACCCAACATTTATGGTAACAAAGTAACATCATTAGTATTTCAACCTACTTAAATATCCAATTTAAAGATTTTCAAAAATTATTGAGACATGTGTTGGTTTTAAGCTGCTTAACATTCTTTCTACGAATATTATTATGTGATACTTAAAAATTTAATGAAATTATTTCAAAATTATGAATAAAGTCAAAGTCCGTGTTAAGCCTTCCACATCGACCACATTCTTTATTCCAGACGTGTATTAATACTATTCTAATGTTAACCTTGACTAGAATAATAAAATTGTGGTCCCATTTATGCTATCATCGCATTTTTTTAAGACTTGCAGTCAGAATTATGCTAGAAAATACTTGTGTATTACTTTCTCTTGTCATTATTGTTTCACTCAAGCAATGATAACACGTTACCGAGGGCCTCGTTTCAAAAAAATACGCCGTTTGGGGGCTTT
The DNA here is from genome assembly GCA_025698515.1 of Gossypium sturtianum. NCBI lineage: Eukaryota > Viridiplantae > Streptophyta > Magnoliopsida > Malvales > Malvaceae > Gossypium > Gossypium sturtianum. The sequence goes on from CM046955.1 coordinate 114,565,328, forward strand.
ACCGGGACTAACTAGTAAAAGGCCTAGAGCCGGAAGGGTCCACAGTCAACAACATCCTCATATTTGTATATATGCATATACATACACACAAGCATAATCGGAGAAAAAGCAACACAAGAAAGGAAATTGACAGATCAAATAAAAATGCTACTAAAGGGCCAAACAATGGAAAGATTACAGAATCTAGCCACCCACCTGCAACTTCAAACACGTATAAATATCATTACACATGCATGACTTAATATTATCATCTAAAATTAGCAACTTAATTTCTAAGCATTCTGGTTGAACAAGGGCTTTGGTAAACAGCATCAAATTCCAATCTTGTAAGAATGGTCCTTAAAGAGTTCTATATTTAATCCTCAGTTTGCCCCACTGAATCCTGCCAAACAATAAATAGACTACGAGCTCAAACATGCTCCTCAGCTAACATTGTTTCCCCAGAGCAAGAGATTGCTACTAGCTAGCTACACCCTCAAACGTTTTAAATAATAATAAAAGAAAAGATGTACAGATTCCATTATTAATTTCTACCATGCATCTAAACTTCATGCAAACTCTTAATGGAAGGCAAAAGAGAATAGAACTTTAGTTTTCTTAAGATTAAACAACAAAGCTGTATTCACAGTAGCAAAATTTACAGACTAGACAAAATCACAACACATGTTAGTGCATTCTATTAAGTGCATTATATTAATTTTCAACTACAATGGTAAATACAATTCCAAAAATTAATCAATGAGATCAGCCATAAAGAAAAGCTTCACCAATTGACAGAAAACATTCAGATGTTCACTGGTTCACCCCATACTACTGCAGGGATTCCACTATCCTCAAATAAAGTTGAAAATATACTCATCAAGATTGGTATAAGAAACTTAAAAAGTGTTTTAATCTAAACTAATTAACTGTAAAAAAATGAACTAAGTTTAGCCAAAATTATTCAAACGAATTTTTTTATTATTATCTCATGCCCGAAAATCAAACAAGTTCTGTAAAAATATAATAATAACAGTAATAGAAGAGATTATATGCATACCTTGGCTTATAAAAGAGAAGGCAGCGATCTTATTTGAAGCAATCGACAGCAACTTTGACCGGTTACAGCATCCAAAATTGGAAGCAGATAGTGCAGAGGAAGTTTGGGCACTAATGTGGGCCTGGCGACAACGATCGATGACCTGGTCGGGCAGCGGTGGTGCGTGCAGAAACGATGGCGGTGGTGAGCGATAAGGCGAGGGCGATGATCTTTGGCAAAGCGCGGGCGCGGTGAGAGATCGAGCAGAGCGGCGGCAATGGCAGCGGTCGGCACGGAAAAGCTTTGATGGTGGCCGGCGAGCTAAGCAGCAACAATCTAGAGCAGCGGCCAAACAGGGGAGGGAGAAGAACGAAGGAGAAGCAAGGGAGAAGAAAAGGCTATTTTGGGTGGAAGAAATCTGGAGCAACGGAGAAGAAAGCAGGCTATTTTGGGGATAAATTTTACGACAAATGCGTCAAATAGCAATTCAGTGCTCCCACCCAGGAATCCCTATTACGGCATATGAGGGAATACGAAGGTAATAGCAAAACTGTGGAATGAAGAAAACGGTGAACCAAACGGTGTAATAACAAAAAATTACTGTAGCACGCTGAATTGGGCAGGAATGGAATGGCTATTCATGCCAACCAAACGTGCCCTAAAGTAAATCATTGATTGACGGCTGGTGGTAAGTCAGAATCGCAAGGCGCGGCAAGGGGAACTAGTGCAGAAAAGTGGAAATGTTGGTACATCTGCTATAGGTATGCCTCAAGGTGATCTTAATGGCATTTAATCCAGCTGGAGTGCTCCAAGTGTAACTACTCAAGGCAATCTATCCGCTTTGTTTGTTTCTACTCAAGACGGTCGATTTGATCAGAGTGTCGCTACTCAAAGCGGTCAATCCACTCAAAAATGTCATCGAATGTAACAGAATGGGTAGCGATAGGGTGTCTAAGAGGAGGGGAGGATCAAGCTGGGTCCACATGTAAAGGAGGATCAACATCCGGAAGCTCCTCATGCTCCTCCTGAGGATCCAGATGCAACAATGTATACCAATGAGGACCTACTTCATGCTAGCGCTGAGCCATCATCATATGGCTCATAATAGATAATCATTGCGGGATCATCTGTCCAGTCAATGTGAATGAGGAAGTCTGCTCTAGAGTACTAAGAAGCCCGAAGTATCTCGCCAACTGAGTCATGTAAGGACCCAAACAGATATGGCCCTTCTTACTCTGGTTAGACTGGTGGCGACAACTTAGAGCCACGAAATAGGAAACATCAATGGGGTGACTCGCCTTGATAAACCATAATTTATACATATTTTAACCCCATAATTAGCTTATTTTTGGATGAGTTTTCATTAGATTTGATGAATTCGATGCTCCTAATCCGTTAATTTCATGTTTTACACTAAGGAGAGCTTAGGGAGTCAAAAAGAATGAGAAACGGGCCAAAAAAGGGACAAAATGGGCTTATCTTAGAATTCAACATGGCCTGGGCCATTGGACACGGCCGTGTTACGAGCAAGATCAACCACGGTCTGGACTATCGTCCACGGGTAGAGCACATGGCTGGGTCTGGTGAGCAGGAGCGAGTACGGCCTAAGGCTATCGAGCACAGGCGTGTCACACGGGCGTATCCCTGCCGTACCAAAGACTAAATCTATCTGAAAAAGGTTACTTGTGAGCAAAGAAAGACATTGCAAAGCCTATATAAACACTCTAGGGGGTGACCTAAAAAAGGGACCTGAATAGAACACAGAAAATACTCGAAGACAGCCGTCGGAAGCAGCTCGGAGGAAGGATCTCCATCAAGACTGAAGATCTCCCATCTAGTTCTTTAGAAGTTTTTGGGTTTTCTTATGTTTTGTTGTTTTCCTTATTTTGAGATGTTTCCTTCCATCAGTATGAACTAAATCCCTTAGATACCTAAGGGGATGAAACCTAAGACAGATCTTATTATTATTTGATTTATAAGATAAATACTTGTTCTTATTCTTAATTGTGAGTTCTTATTCTTGTTTTGATAATTCAGGTTATTGATTCAAGTCGAATGTGCTTATTCAGTGGAGCAAAAATCCCTGTTTAAGAGTAGATCAACACAATTAAGCGGAGTTGATTGCAACCCTAGACATAGGGCGACGAAAATCTACCGGATTAGAGTCAAATCTAATAAGGGAATCCATAAATCAAGTTAATGCGACAATAGGGGTTTTAATTAGAAAGAGATTTCAATTAATCAACCTAGAGTCGGTTGTTTTTAGTCTCGAGAGAGATATTAACATAATTCAGGGATTTCTACGGATTAAGTTAAGTGAATAAATCATATGAATCAAAATTAATAAGTGAAGTCTAGGTGGATTCTTCCTTAGGTATTGCCTATCACATAAGTTGTCTAAAAGTACTTTCCCCAATTCTTTCGTTGTCGTGTTTTTATTAATTAGTTTTAGTTTAAAAGAAATCACTCCAATAATTAGGTTAAATAATAAAAGGATAGTAATTACTAGTACTCTTGGTCCTTGTGGATACGATATTTCCGGTCTTACCAAAACTATACTACTGTTCGATAGGTGCGCTTGCCTTTATTGTGATCTTAGTTAGTTTTAGACACATCAAGTTTTTGGCGTCGTTGCCGAGGACTAAGATATTAGGAACGCTAAATTTTTATTACTTTCGCCATTATTTTTATTTTATTTCAATTTAATTTCTTTTCTACTTTTCTAATTTTTCTTTCTTTGCTTCTGGCAGGAACTTTTAGTTTATGACTAGAAGGAACCTGTCAGGACCATTTCTTTTTGACAGTGAGATTGAAAGTACAGCTCGCAGAAACCGAAGAGAAATAAGGAGAAGTCTACAATACATAGAAGAAAAGTAAGAAGATGAAACTAATACTACAGAAGAGATGGCTGATAATAATCCGCTACCTCTTGTGGTTGCCGCAAACCTGGTGAATCAAAATCCTGCTCCTCATACTATGTATGATTATGCTAAACCTACTTTAACAGGAACTGAATCAAGTATTGTTAGACCTGCTGTTGCTGCAAATAATTTTGAACTGAAACCTAACACTATACCGATGATTCAGTAATTTGTTCAGTTTGATGGTTTGTAGGATGAGGATCCAAACAATCACTTGGCAATTTTTTGGAATTCTGCGACACTTTTAAAATTAATGGAATTTCTGATGATGCCATTCGCCTTCGGTTGTTTCCCTTCTCGTTGAGAAACAAAGCTAAACAGTGGTTGAACTCGTTACCACGAGGATCAATCACTACATGGGATCAAATGACCGAAAATTTTTTACTTAAATATTTTCCGCTAGCTAAAACGGCTAAGTTGAGGAATGATATCTCTTCTTTTATGCAGATGGATTTAGAGACACTTTATGAAGCATGGGAGAGATATAAGGATTTATTGAGAAGGTTCCCTCACCATGGATTACCTTTGTGGCTACAGGTTTAAACCTTTTACAACGGTGTGAACCCCTCAACTAGGCAGTTGATTGATTTAGCCGCCGGTGGAACCCTACATAACAAGACCCCTGAAGCAGCTTATGAGTTTATAGAGGAGTTGTCACTGAATAACTATCAGTGGCAAGTTATGAGGACAAAGCCAACAAAAGCCGCTGGAGTTTTCAACCTCGACGCAGTGACAATGCTATCAAACCATGTAGAACTATTGAATAAAAAGATTGATGGTTTGTGTGGTTCTTCGTAGGTACATCCAGTGATGCAGTGCGATACAAATGGAGGAGGGACGAACAATACAGAATACCCACCCTACAACCCTGGCATAGAAAGTGAACATATGAACTATATGGGTAACAATTCTAGACCTCAAAATAACCTTTATAGTACCACTTACAATCCAGGTTGGAGAAACCATCCAAATTTCTCATGGGGTGGCCAAGGAAATCAGAGACAACAACCCCCTCCAAGCTTTCAACAATAACCCTACCCACAAGAGAAGAAGCCGAACCTTGAGGAGATGCTAACGAAATTCATCGCGGTGTTAGAAACCCATTTCCAAAACACTAAAACTTTATTTAAAAATCAGCAAGCATCAATTCAAGGGCTCGAGAACCAAATAGGTCAGCTTGCTAAGCTGATCTCAGAACGACCACAAGGAAACTTGCCAAGCAACACTGAAACTAACCTAAAGGAGCAAATTCATGCCATTACTGTTCACGATAGTGAAGGGTTAGACGAACCAAAATAGAGGCAAGAGAACGTGGTAGATAAAGGTAAGGTTGAGGTAAGCCATGATAAACCAAAATCAGTAAGTACAGAGTACAAACCTCGTGTACCATACCCTAATGCGACGAAGAAAGACCGCACAGATGAACAATTTGGTAAATTTCTTAAACTTCTCAAGAAATTACATATTAACTTACCATTTATTGAAGCTCTTTCGCAGATGCCCAATTCAGCAAAATTTCTAAAAGAGCTCTTATCAAACAAACGGAAATTAGACGAAGCGTCGCATGTAGAGCTAAATGCAGTGTGCTCAGTAATTCTACATAATAAACTACCCCGCAAATTAAAAGATCCAGAGAGTTTTACCATTCCTTGCTTAATTGGTGGTTTATCTATTAATAATGCTTTAGCAGATTTAGGGGCAAGCATCAATGTTATGCCTTATAAAATGTTTTAACAGCTAGGTCTTGGGAAACCCAAACAAACTAGGATGAGCATTCAATTAGCTGATAAAACCATTAGAATTTCTAGGGGTATAATTGAAGATGTACTAGTAAAATTTGATAAATTCATATTCCCAGTAGACTTTGTTGTCTTAGACATAGATGAGGACAATACTGTTCCTTTAATTTTAGGAAGACCCTTTTTAGTAACTACAAAAACTGGAATTGATGTTGGTACAGGTGAACTCACACTTCGTGTAGGTGATGAAACGATCACTCTTCAGGATCGTGACTCGGCTAGGACATCGAGTAATAAAGGTGAGAACATAAATTCTATTAATGACCATTTGGTTCAACCTTCTTTTCAGGAAGCACCATGAAATTACACAACTGAGCCACATCCTAGATCTCATACCAACAATGAAATAACTCATGAGAAGCGAAGGCTTCAGATCGATGAACTAGACGAGTGGAAGCCACATGTTAAGGAGAAACCAAGAACACACGAAACAAAACCAAGGCAACTCCATAACGAACCTAAAGACGAAACAAACCACTTCAAAATTGGAGACCGAGTTCTAATGGATAATACAGATCCTCGTGTTGCTACTTCTGAACCTAATGGAATAACTCCTTTCACGATACTCAATACTTTCCCATACGGTACAGTCGAGGTAACTCATTCTCAATTCGGTACCTTCAAAGTAAATCGTACTCGTCTAAAACAGTATTTTAATACAATTGATAGCAAGAATGAGGAGTTTCAACTCCTCAAACCACCATGATTATGCGAATGGGAGGTAAGTCTAGCTTAAGACTTTAAACGAGGGCTTCTCGGGAGGCAATCCGAGCACTAACCCCTTTAAGTTTCATATTTTTTTATTTTTAGCACCTAACTAAAAACTAACCAAATTAATAAAGCGCAATTTCCCTACCACACGGCCTTACACACGGGAGTGGTCGTGGCCGTGTGGACACCACGAATACGTGCCTCGGTGTGGCAGAGACCGTGTGAACCAAGGACAACAATTTTCCCAAAACACGGGCTGTGACAAAATGCCACGGCGTGCGATACGGCCATGGTCGACACTGAGAAAGTAACATGGGTGTGCGACACACCCGTGTTCCTAGGCCGTGGTCGACACTGATTAATCAAACATGGGCGTGGAAACCTCTACACAACCGTAGGAGAAACGAACGAAGCATCACATGGCCGTGCAACTCGACCGTGTGACCTAACACGCCCAGAACACACGGGCGTAGGCAGCTACCTAACCCTCTTCTTCTATTTAAACCCCCTTCTTCTGTTCATCTTCATCAACAATTCTTCTTCTACCTAACCCTAGCCACCATAGCTTTTCTCCACTTTCATCACCGGCCACTGCCTCCTCACTCCACTTACTTCACTTTACTCCCTTCATTTTCCTTTCCCCTTTTCCCTTCTTCTTTCTTCACACCACCACCACACCAACCACCATCCTTGCCATCATACTAGAAGTAAGATCAAAGCCACCATCTCCATGTCAAAAAAGCGAAAGGCTCCTAGCACGGTCTCCCCGTGTGCAACCACTCTACATAAGTTCATGCCGGCCGCTTCATTAATTTGACGAGTCAAGGACATTTGAGTCCATTTATTTTTTTCCTTTATTTTTATTGTTAAATTATTTTCGTTTACCTTTCTTTTCCTTAATTTATAGTATTACATTTTGATTTCTTTAATTTAGGTTCAAGGGGCTATTACAGAACGACCCCACCACCTCTAGAGTATCCACCACCCCTGCCCAACTTTACACCATTTCTTTTCTTTGACTCCATCCAAAATTCAGGAAGTTTCACTTCTCTCCATATCTTATGATTTTCTTACTATTTGTTATTACGTATCTTTGTACATTGAGGACAATGTACATCTTAAGTGTGGGGAGGTTATTGATTTCATTACCAGAAAATTCCTGAATGATATCTTGTCTTAAGTAATTTTCTCATATTACTATTAGAATGAAACTTTTATTGATTTATGATTTTTAATGATATGTTTTGGAGTAATTCATAGGAAATTGTGCATTGATGGTTTAAACTTTAAGACATTAGAAAATCAAGCATGATAAGTCTATTTTCAGAATAAAATTAAAATTTTTAGGTTGTTTTCCTAAATTTAAATATTACTTTGAAGTTTGAAATTTGCAAGGTTCACATCAAAAACCATAATTTTGTGAGATTTTGAGCCTTTTAGAGCATATTCTTTTCTTGCTCACTTTATTGATTATGAGTATGTCAATATTGATTTGTTATTCTAGAACTTGCTTCGATTATACATGTCGAGACCACACCTTTGATTTGATATACTGAGATGATAAAGGCACCTAGGATTTAACCCACTTACTCCATTAAAATCCTACCTTCATAATTAACCCCTAGTGAACCCCTTTGAAGCCTAATCAACCATTTTTTATATACCACTAATATTAACCCGAAACCCAGTTATTTGATTTGTTATCCCCATTTTTCTTGACTACCCTTTTGTCGAGATTTGATTTGATCAGTTGCCTAACTGCAATCTTTATTTCAGTAATTAAATTCATCTTTTATAAATACTTGTTCTTATTCTAAAAAAATGTGGAATTTTATTCATTATTAGTGTTATGAGCTTAAACTGTTAATTTCATTATCTTTAGAAGAAGCTCGTGTTATTAGTTTTCAATTGATGTAATTATTCAGTATTAGTCCTATTTTTTCTAGTTAGGTAATTTATCAATTCAACCTCGATTCTAACCCTCTAATTCAGCCTTTATCCATACCTTTAACCCAAGCCCCATTACAACCCTTTTTAAAGACCTTTTGATTTGTGTATCATCTCATTTTACAGTGGTGGAGATTTGATTTTCAGGCAAGCCTATGGGATTAACTTTTCATGTTTGAATTTTGAGTGCGTAATTTGAACCTTAAACACTTTGAGTGATTTGAGTAAATCTTTAGTGAGGATGTTAATACTTGTCGGTTTTGAATAAAAGGTAATTATTTAGGTAAGGGGAAACACCTATGTTTTCATACTACAAAAATCTATGACTTAGATTGTTTGAATCTCTAGGACTCTTCGTGTTAAATTATAAATGTATGAATTATCTGTGAATTATGATGAGACATTATTGTTGAGAATTATGAGTCGAGAAAGTTAGTTTTAATCGTGAGCTGAGGATTTTGCTTGAGGACAAGCAAAGGCTTAAGTGTGGGGATATTTGATAAACCATAATTTATACATATTTTAACTCCATACTTATCTTATTTTTGGATGAGTTTTCATTAGATTTGATGAATTCAATGCTCCTAATCTGTTAATTTCATGTTTTACACTCAGGAGAGCTTAGGGAGTCGAAAAGAACAAAAAACGGGCCAAAAAGGGACAAAATAGGTCTATCTTAGAATTCAACACGGCTTGGGCCATTGGACACGGCCGTGTGTTACGAGCAGGATCAACCACGGCCTGGATTATCGTCCACGGGCAGAGCACACCACTGGGTGTGGTAAGCAGGAGCGAGCACGGCCTAAGGCTATCGAGCACAGGCGTGTCACACGGGCGTGTCCCTGCCGTAGCAAAGACTAACTCTATCCGGAAAAGGTTACTTGTGAGCAAAGAAAGACGTTCCAAAGCCTACATAAACACTCTAGGGGGTGACCTAAAAAAGGGACGCTGAATAGAACGCAGAAAATACTCGAAGACAGCCGTCGAAAGCAGCTCAAAGGAAGGATCTCCATCAAGACTGAAGATCTCCCATCTAGTTCTTTAGAAGTTTTTGGGTTTTCTTATGTTTTGTTGTTTTCCTTATTTTGAGATGTTTCCTTCTATCAGTATGAACTAAACCATTAGATACCTAAGGGGATGAAACCTAAGACAGATCTTATTATTATTTGATTTATAAGATAAATACTTGTTCTTATTCTTAATTGTGAGTTCTTATTCTTGTTTTGATAATTCAGGTTATTGATTCAAGTCGAATGTGCTTATTCAGTGGAGCAAAAGTCCCTGTTTAAGAGTAGATCAACACAATTAAGCGGAGTTGATTGCAACCCTAGACATAGGGAGACGAAAATATGCCGGATTAGAGTCAAATCTAATAAGGGAATCCATAAATCGAGTTAATGCGACAATAGGGGTTTTAATTAGAAAGATATTTCAATTAATCAACCTAGAGTCGGTTGTTTTTAGTCTCGAGAGAGATATTAACATAAATCAGGGATTTCTACGGATTAAGTCAAGTGAATAAATCATATGAATCAAAAGTAATAAGTGAAGTCTAGGTGGATTCTTCCTTCGGTATTACCTATCACATAACTTGTCTAAAAGTATTTTCCCCAATTCTTTCGTTGTCGTGTTTTAATTAATTAGATTTAGTTTAAAAGAAATCACTCCAATACTTAGGTTAAATAATAAAAGGATTGTAATTACTAGTACTCTTGGTCCTTGTGGATACAATATTTCCGGTCTTACCATAACTATACTACTGTTCGATAGGTGCGCTTGCCTTTATTGCGATCGTAGTTAGTTTTAGACACATCACGCCTCCATACTCCACAAGAAATAAGCATCAAATGTACCAACAACCCCTATGCTCTCCCTCCGACAGATCAATGTGTGCGCCAGAATGGCATGAATATAACATAGGGCCAGAGGTAGACAAGTCGCCTTAGACTTGCGCGGGTTGTATTGTGTCGCAGTCTCGGTGACCTCGAACCAAAAAAGTAGAGTCGATCTATGGATGTGCCTGGATAAGTTCAGGAACTCTGGGTACTTATCAACTCCTCGGAATAAATTCCAAGGGAGGCTCCGAAGCCCGGGATGCTCAGATAACATGTCATACCCTCGAGTCTAAAAAAGATAATGCGCAGCTCATCCCACCGTGACATAGCCTGTTGAAGAAAGAATGTCAAATAGGCCTCCAGTGCGAGTTCTGTATATGTAGGCTCCACGATAGTGAAACCAATCCCACGAAGCTGTATCAATCAGAGTCTGAACTCTGTCAGCTTCATGGACCGCCTACAAGGCCTCCCAGTCGATGCAACGACCCAAACCCAAAGGTCACTCCTTTAAGTGCTAATACTGGTCCTCATGTGGACCCGGAGGAAATTGGAAACACAGATGTCTCGCGACTATAGTAGGGGCTGAGGACGAGGTGCACCCGGTGTCTTCTACCTTTTAGAGTCGGGGAAAGAAGTCTTGGTTTTACCTCTGGTATTCATCATAAAGTACCTGAAAGAAAAGATAAAAACCAAATAAATCAGTATCAGTACAAATAAATAAAGAAACAAATCAACAAATAAAATAAATCGACATGCAATCCATCTCTCATGAAGAAAACCAAAGCACAATACTAATATCAGAATAATCTACTCCTAATACGAAAAATAAAACTAATACTAAGCAGAATCAAAATTAAACTAACTATAGCAATAATAAAAATAAAACTAATCCTAATAATGAAAATAAGAAAAATAATCTAAAAACAATACAATAATAGTAATAATAAAACTAATATAATAATAAAAATAATAAAATAAACCAAAAGGAAGGGGGACAAACGGTGGGGGGATGGCAGACAACGGTGGCAGAATGACAAAGGGATGGTAGGCTATGTTAGGGCAAAATAGTGAAACGGCCGACGAGAAAAGATGTCACAATGAGGACAACCGAGTGAGGAAAAGAACGTAGGAGGGTGTTCTTCGGCAGAAAGGAAATAGGGGAGGAAAGAGAAAGGGAAAAAACAAGGACGGTGGTGGTGTGTAGGCTCGGGGTGGGTCGACAGAGGTGGAGATCTAGGGGAATAGTGACTAAAAAGGGAAGGGCGAACAACGATGGTGATTAAGGCGCAGGGTGTTTGAAGTCAAAGGAGCAATTACGGGTAAAGGAGAAGGGGGAGCCAATGGCTGGCAGTTTGAGGGTGACAACGCAGAGGGGAAACCAGCGGCTGGAACTGACGAGGAAAGGATGGTCGACAAGAATTTGTGAAGGGTGGTTCATGGTTGAAACAGCGTGAAAAGGATAAGAAAAAAAATTGAACAGAAATTGTACACTTGAAATAGAAGACATGGTCATTTATATGACCTGTGTTGGGCCACACGACTGTGTCTAGCAACCGTGTAAGGCCCATTAGCCCGTGTGTGATTCAAAACATAAAAAAATAAGCTCCAATATCCACACGACCTTGGACACGCCCGTGCGTCCCACACAGTCGTTTCGTCAGACTGTTTGGTCTCTCTCAAGCCGTGTAATGCTTCCGTTCACTTCTCTCATGGCCATGTACATGGCGTGTGGGTTACACGACCGTGCCGTCAGGCCGTGTGACCTCACTTAGACCATGTGGGTCACAAAAAAATTAAAAATTAGTTCTAGTAGTCACACGGCCTGGGACACACCCGTGTGCCTAAGCCATGTGTCTCACACGGCCGTGTCTCTAGGCCATGTACGATAATTCAGGCTGAGTGGGGGTGTTCATTCATTTCTCCCATGCCCGTGTACAAGGGTGTGTGGGTCATATGGTCCATGACACACCCGTGTGCCAAGCTGTGTGTCTCACACTACCGTGTTGACAAGCCGTGTAACTCTCTGATGTCATGTGTGTCGAAAGAAAATTTAAAAAAAAAAGCTCTAGTATGCATATGGCCCGGGACATGACCATGTTTCCAGGCCGTGTGTCTCACACGGTTGTGCCGCCAGGCCATGTGGATCACCCCAAACCATGTGGCTCCTCCCTTTGTTTTGACTTTTTTAAATTGTTTTGTAACATACTAGGCATGCCACAAAATTAATAGAAATAAAAACCAACACTCGGGTTGTATCTTTAGAAGCACTTATTTAGAGTCTAAGCTCAACTTTCTCTTTCACGTATACGGTTAACTCAAATTTTGGAGTCGAAGTTCCTCTCTCTAGTTATTAATATAACCACCAAGATAATATTTGAGTCGATGACCATTTACCTTTAAGTGTCGTATTCAGGATGTGTTACCTCTATTGTGCCATATGGAAAGACGGTTTTTACCACAAATGGGCTCAACCATATCGTCTTTATCTTTCCAGAAAATAGTTTAAGCCTTGATTTATATAAAAGTGCTCGATCTCTAACTATGAATTTCTTGGGCTGCTTTAAACGAGCGTTGTGGCATCGCTTTGTTGATTCTTTCTACAATCTCAAGCTCTCGTAAGAATTTGCTCTCCATTCACCTAACTCATTTAGTTGTAACATTCTCTTTTCACCTACAAGTTTAGGATCAAAATTAAAAAAATTTATTGCCCAAAATGCTTTGTGCTCGAGTTCTAGTGGTAAGTGACAACCCTTCCCCTAAATAAGTTTGTAGGGAGACGTTCCTATGGGTGTTTTGTACACAGTCCTATAAGCCCATAAAGTATCATCTAATTTTAATGCCCAGTCTTTCCTATTTGTCTCTATGGTCTTTTCTAGAATGCATTTCAATTCTCAGTTCGATACTTCAGCTTGACCACTAGTTTAAGGGTGATATGAGGTGGTTGTTCTATGATGTACAACATATTTCTTAAGAATCTTATCAAATTTGGCGTTATAGAAATGTGTACCCCTGTCACTAATGATTGCGCTAGGTGCTCCAAAATGAGAGAAGAGTTTATTAGGAAATCTAACTACCACCCTAGCATCATTAGTTAGTAAAGCTTGAGCTTTAACCCATTTTGACACATAATCCACCGCTACTAGTATGTAACTAGGAAATGATCCCATGAAATCAATACCCCAAATGTCAAATATTTCACACGAAAGCATGTAAGTTTGAGGCATTTCATCACGTTTGGAAATATTACCTATCAATTGGCATCTGTCATAAGAATAAACATACATGTTAGCATCTTTGAACAATGTGGGCCAATAAAAACCTGATTTGAGGAATTTATGTGTTTTTCTAATCCCACTTTAGTGTCCAAAGTGATAATGCTCCAAAACAATTTTCCCTTCTGGTATTGAAACACACCTTCGAATTACCTGATCTGCACATACACAAAAAAGAAAAGGATCCTCCCAAAAATAGTTTTTCACATCTGTAAGGAATCGCTTCTTTTGATGATAAGTTAAATCTTTTGGTAAAATATTAACAACCACGTAATTCGCAATATTTTCAAACCAAGGGACTTCGAAACCAGCTACCGCAAAGAGTTATTTTTCAGGAAATGAGTCATTTATCGCATCTAAATTAAGTTGCTCAATATGTGGATTTTCGAGCCTTGAGAGGTTGTCTACTACAAGATTTTTAGCTCCTTTCTTGTCTCTAATCTCCAAATCAAATTCATGTAACAATAATATCCACCTTATAAGTCGAGGTTTTGTATCCGGTTTAGTAAGAAGGTAACGAAAATCAGAGTGGTTAGTATACACAATAACTTTAAACAATATTAAATAAGGTCTAAATTTATCAAATGCAAAAGCCACAGCTAGCAATTTTTTTCTGTAATTGTGTAATTCTCTTATGCGTCTTTCAAAGTCTTGCTAGCATAATAGATCGACTGGAAGTGCTTGTGTATTCACTGTTCAAGGACTACACCGACTACAAAATCACTCGCATCACACATTAGTTCAAAGGGTAAATTCCAATCAGGTGCAACCATAATTGGGGCATTGATTAATTTTTCCTTAAGAACATTAAATGCCTCTAAACATTCTTGACTGAAATTAAATGACACATCTTTTTCTCGCAAATGAGTTAAAGGTTTCGCTATTTTGGAAAAATCTTTAATAAATCTCCTATAGAACCCAGCATGTCCTAGGAAACTTCTGATAACCTTAACTTAATTAGGGGAAGGTAGTTTCTCAATGGTTTCGATTTTTGCTTTATCAACCTCAATTCTTTTACTAGAAATTTTGTTACCCAAAACAATCCCTTCCTAAACCATGAACTGACATTTTTCTCAATTAAGAACAAGGTTCGTTTCCTCACATCTCATTAAAACTCATTTAAAATTTTTAAGGAATAGATGGAAAGAATTACCGAATACCGAGAAGTTGTCCATAAATACCTCCATAATGTCTTCCACAAATTCATCAAAGATGGCTAACATGCATCGCTGAAAAGTATTAAGGGCATTACATAATCCAAAAGGCATTCTTCAGTAAGCAAACATACTATATGGACTTGTAAATGTCGTCTTTTCTTGATCTTCGAGAGCTATTAAGGTTTGAAAGTACCCAGAAAGTCCATCTAGAAAGAGGTAGTACATGTGACCAGACAACCTCTCCAACATTTGATCCACGAACGATAAAGGAAAATGGTCTTTCCTTGTAGCATCGTTTAGCTTCCTGTAGTTAATACAGACTCTTCATCTTGTTACTGTTCTTGTTGGAATCAACTTATTTTTCTTATTAGCCACAACAGTCATGCCTCCTTTCTTAGGAACAACCTGCACATGACTCACCCAAGTACTATCATATATAGGATAAATAACTCCCACATCTAGAAGTTTAATTACCTCAGCCTTGACAACTTCCTTCATGTTGGGATTTAATCTCCTTTATGCTTGCACACATGGCTTATACTTGTTTTACATTAAGATCTTGTGGGTGCAAAAAGAAGGAATGATCCTTCTAATTAGAAATTTTCCAGGCTACAGCTCTTTTGTGTTCCTTCAGCTCTTACAGTAACTCATCCTCCTCATTCGACTTTAAGTCTAAAGCAATAATCAATGGCATGTAGAATTATTTCCAAGGAATGCATACTCCAAATGATTCGATAATTGCTTCAACTCTAATTTGGGAGGTTCTTCAATAGATGATTTCAACTTCAGCTCTTTAGTTACCTCAATGGTCTCAAACTCTTTCTTTCTCAGTGGAGACTCATTATGTAACACCCCTAACCCGTATCCATCACTAGAATAGGGTTTCAGAGTGTTACCGAAACATTCAAAACATTTTCAGATAAATCATGTCAATCATTATTCATTAACCGAGATCATTTGTAACGTCCCTTAGATGGACCCTCAAGGCCCAATACGAGCATTAGAACTGAGTCGGGACTTAATCGGGACCTCTATGAATTTTTTTGCAAAATTACAAAACTTTTCTAAGATGCAGGGCTCACACGCCCGTGTGGTCCAAGGGACACACCCGTGTGACCCTTAGACACGCCCGTGCATCAGGCCGTGTTCGATTTAGGTTGCTCTCTAACTTGTGCCACACAGCCATGCCACACGCCCGTGTACTAGGCCATGTGGTTAATTAATTCAAATCGAATTAGGTACAGGTTTCACACGGCCAAGACACACGCCCGTGTTCTAGGCCGTGTGGCACACACGGCTAAGACACACGCCCATGTCTCTACCCATGTGTTCAATTCTGAGCATTCTGTTTTTTAAAATTAAGGTGCAGTGGACACACGGCCTAACTACATGCCCGTGTTACCAGGCTGTGTGTCACGTACGGTCTAGACACACGCCCGTGAGTCTGCCCGTATGGACAAAATAAAGCTATTCCTAGCTTCATTTCTCACCTCCAATCTTTCCCATAATCCTATACCACATCTTGCATTCATAACCCAACAAATCCAAGCATTTTATTCAAGTTAATTCTTTCATTTAACATGATATATCATCACATACAATTACTAACCATTTCAAGCATATTCCATCCATCACCATGGCATATCATTTCATGCATACATGTTTACAATCTTACCTTGGTTATGTCCTCATGTTAGACATAATTTGGTCAACTACTTAACATATATGTGGCTAACATAATATGACATTACAAGTATATCAAAACAATCATTACTAGTCATTCCAATGGCTATATTACAAGCATCGTTTATGTTTACATGCCAATATGGCCAACATATCCTATACATGCCATTACAACCATAATTGATTTACCATATTGTATTGTCATGGGCCGATGGATAGTGTGAGTGATCTCTGCCAAGCTTCCAATCCGACGAGCTTCAGATTCACTCTAAAATAGGGGAAAATAAAATGAGGTAAGCATTGTATGCTTAGTAAGTTCGTATAACATGGTACCTAACTTACCATTTACTCTATTTTGAGATAACTATGTAAGGCATATTCAATCAATTTGACCTCAAGCCCTACACATATCCTCATTGCCTTTGTTAGTCATATAATCCATAGTAACATCAAGCCATATATGGCTCAACAACAATCAAGTTTCCAAGCACACATGCTTTCCACAACATGTATCCATTCAACATGCATGATTCATGTGTGCCAAAATTTTCCGAATCAACTCATCATCTTTCGGTACACAAACTCTATCACGAAACATCAAAAAATCATTGTGTGCCAAATCGAACTGTCGTCAGACAAAGCTAAACTCGTACTCATAGCTCTCAAAGCATACAAGGATTTCCTGCTCAAGGCATCTGGGACTACATTCGCTTTCCCCGGATGATCATCAATCTATAGCTCATAATCTTTCAATAATTCCAGCCACCTCCGTTGTCACAAATTTAAGTCATTTTGGTTCATCAGGTACTTCAAACTTTTGTGATCGGTAAAGATTCGGCATTTCTCACCATACAAATAATGACGCCAAATCTTTAAAGCAAAGACGATGGCAGCCAATTCCAAATCGTGCGTCGAATAATTATTTTCATGTGGTTTTAGCTATCTCGAGGCATGAGCTACTACTTTGCCCTCGTGCATCAACATACAACCAAGACCATTCATTGATGCATCACTATAGATCACAAACTCCTTTCCAGACTCAGGTTGTACCAAAAATGGGGCTTCAGTCAATAATGCTTTCAGTTTCTCAAAACTCTGTTGGCACTTCTCTGTCCATTCGAACTTGACATCTTTCTGTAGCAACCTCGTCATCGGTGTAGCAATCATGGAGAATCATTTAACGAACCGTTTGTAATAACCCGCTAAACCCAAAAAGCTTCTAATCTCTAACACATTCCTCTACGGTTTCCAATCAACAATAGCCAAGATCTTACTCGGATCAACTCTAATTCCATCACCCGACACGATGTGTCCTAAGAATCTAACTTCTCGAAGCCAAAGTTCACTTTTGTTAAACTTAGCATACAACTGCTTATCTCTAAAAGTTTGTAGGACAGTTCTCAAATGCTCCGTGTGCTCACTCTCATCCTGAGAATAAATTAATATATCATCGATAAAAACAACTACAAACTTATCCAAGTACGGCTGGAAAATACGGTTCATTAAATCCATAAATACGGCAGGAGCATAAGTCTAATTTTGGAGAGAGTTGTAACTCTGATTTTTGGGTTGGTTCAGATGATTGTTTGAGGTTTCGTGATAGAGTTTGTGTACCAAAAGATGATGAGTTGATTCGGAAAATTTTACATGAGGCACACAATGGTTTTTTATCAATACATTTGGGCAGTACAAAAATGTATAATGATTTGAAAAAGTTGTATTGGTGGCCGGGTATGAAAAGAGACATCTCTGAGTTTGTGACAAAGTGTTTGATCTGTCAACAAGTGAAAGTCGAGTATCAGGTACCTTCAGGTTTACTTCAGCTAGTGATGGTTCCCGAGTGGAAATGGGATAGAATCACGATGGATTTTGTAACAAGTTTACCCATGACTCCGAAAAAGAAAGATGTCGTGTGGGTCATCATTGATAGATTAATGAAATCGATTCACTTTATACCGGTACGTACAGACTACTCACTTGATAAGTTGGCTGAGCTGTGTATTGCCGGAATTGTGAGATTACATAGGGTGCCTATGTCTATTATTTCGGATAGAGATTCGAGGTTTACTTCGAGGTTTTGGAAAAAGTTGCAAGAAGCCTTGGGTACGAAATTGAATTTTAGTATCGCGTTTCATCCGCAAACTGACGGTCAATCTGAAAGAGTAATTCAAGTTCTTGAGGACATGCTTCGATGCTATGTTTTAGAGTTTGAAGGTAGTTGGGAAAAATATCTACAATTGGTTGAATTTGCCTACAACAATAGTTATCAGTCGAGTATACAAATGGCACCGTACGAAGCATTGTATGGTCGTAAGTGTCGAACTCCTTTGTATTAGACCGAGCTTAGTGAGAAGCAAATTCACGGGGTTGATTTACTTAAAGAAACTGAAGAGAAAGTGAAAGTAATCCGTGATAGTTTGAAAGCTGCTTTAGACCGACAAAAGTCATACGCGGAATTGAAAAGGAAATAAATTGAGTTTCAGGTGGGTGATAAAGTGTTTCTGAAAGTATCCCCGTGGAATAAAATATTAGGATTTGGTAGAAAGGGCAAATTGAGTCCGCGCTTCATTGGGCCGTATGAGATTATTGAAAGGATTGGGCCAGTAGCTTACCGGTTAGCTTTGTCAGTGGAGTTGGAGAGAATACACAATGTGTTCCATTTGTCGATGTTACGACGATATCATTCTGATCCTTCACATATAATTTCTCCTACAGAAATTGAGATACGACCGAATATGACCTATGATGAGGAACCAATTAAGATTTTGGCTCGAGAGGTTGAACAATTGAGGAATAAAAGTATAACCTTAGTGAAAGTGTTATGGCAAAAGCATGGTGTAGAAGAGGCTATGTGGGAACTGGAAGAAGCCTTGAGAAAGCAGTACTCAAACCTCTTTATCGGTAAGATTTTCGGGGACGAAAATCCCTAAAGGGGGAGAGTTGTAACAGCCCGATTTTGGGGCTAGTCAGAACAGTGGTTTCGAAACCACTAATCTGAGATTGGAGAATTTGTTTTTAATGTTATTTTATGTGTTGTACCATGAGTATATGAGTGCATGAAATTTTTGGTGCATTAATTTTAGTGATTGCATGCTTAATTTTGAAAAAGGACTAAATCGCATAAAGTGCAAAAGTTTTATTCTACAAGGTAGAGATGTTAAATAGCTATAGAACCTTAAATTGGAGGTCCTTAATGTGCAATTAGGCCTTTCTAAGGGTGATAGCCGGCCATAGGGGACAAGAGATTTAATTTAGTCAATGTTTGGTGACATTAGGTGACTAAATGAATAAAATAAAATAAAACAAAGAAAGCTATCATCTTTTCTCCTATCATCTTCTTCTTCCACCGATTTTTCACTCAAGCATAAGGGTTTGGAAGCTTGAAATTTTTAGCAACTTACACACCTTGCAAATCAAGAAGAATGTGGAATCAACATTGACCAAGGAAAAGGCAAGGTTTCAGACTAAACTTCAAATTTGACATATTTTATATCGAGGTAAGTTTATATGTAAATGATACATCCTTTTTACTTATGTTTTTACATATTAATGTATTATGTGAAATGTGAATGAATATTATTGACATCTATTGAAATGATAGAAAGTGAGGAAATTCTCGGATGAACCTTCGGAATAGGAAAATGATACGGATAAACACCGTGAATAAGTAATTGTTGGTGGGCTGTGTGTGATACCACCGTATCAATTATTATTGGTGGGCTGTGTGTGATACCACCGTGGATATGTAATTATTGGTTGGTTGTGTGCGATACCATCGTGTTATTGTTAATGGTGGGCTGTGTGCGAAACCAACGTGTATCTGGTATTATTTCGAAGTGTTCATCGAGAAACTTTAACTAAGTGAAATTATGGGTGGTTATGTGGTGACAAATGCAGGGTATAAGTCCATGTAAATGTGAGCAATGTTTATGATTTGTATTTGGAATGTGGTAAGATTTGGAATGAATAAGTACAACTACGAGGATTTGAATTGTTCTTGATTAGTATGTAACGTTCTTGATTGATAAGTATGCGGTATGATGTTTATTGTTTACATATGGACTTACTAAGCTTAAAGCTTACTCCCTTCTCTTTTCCCTTGTTTTATAGTGTCAAAAAGCTAGCTCGGGATACGGAGACCGTTGGAGGATCACCCACACTATCCGCGTATTTTGGTATATTGAGATTTACATTGAATTATGGCATGTATAGGGACTTGGTCTTTTTGGTTATATGTCATATTGGTTTAGCCAAATGTGTTGGCTTAGGATGATATTCGATTCATTTTGTATAAGGCCATGAGATGTGGCTCATAATGATTATTTTGAAGTAAATCTATTCATATATGCATGTATCTGTCATTACCATTATGGTATGGTCTATGAATTATTGATGGTCGAATGATGATAAGTTGCATGTGATTATGGATGTTTATGATGGTGAAGCACTTAGTTATTCTATATTAAGTGCCTTGAATTTATATGGAAATGTTTTGGATTAGTGTGGTTTTGATGTTGTGTAAATTGGTGTAAGTGTGGGTGGAAAAAAGGCTTGGTAAACAGCCTTATTTTGTCCACATGGGTAGACACACGGGTGTGTGTCTAGGCCGTGTGTGACACACGGTCTACCCCATGGGCGTGTGTCCCCCTGCATCCTAAGTTGGCAAAACAGAATGCCCAGTAGTAACCACACGGGCTGAGGCACGGCCGTGTGTCTCAACCGTGTGGAAGACACGGCCATAGGACATGGGCATGTGCCCAGGCCGTGTGAAGTCTGCACTTGATTTTAGGAATTTAATTAGCCACACGGCCTAAGGACACGGGCGTGTTTCTTGGCCGTCTGACCTTATTTGGTTGATGACATCATAAACAGAATGTCCCCTATCTTTGACACAGCCTGAAGCACGGGCATGTGATATGCCACACGGGCGTGTCCCTTCACCCACACGGGCGTGTGGACCTTTTTCATGGAAAATATTCTAAGTTCTCTGAAAGTTTTCTAAAGTTCTCGGTTTAGTCTCGAACCCCTCCTTATATATGTTTTGGGCCTCGTAGGCTCGTTTAAGGGATGATATGAATGCTTACAAAAAGTTTTAAATATGAGTGGGAAGTCATGTCTCGGTTTTGTTTGATTACTTGCATATAAGTCCATTAACACCTCGTATCCTGTTCCGGTGTCGAATACGGGTAAGGGGTGTTACAATTCATCTCATTATTACAAGTATAATTTCATAATAACTCATTTCGAGTTCAGATCATTTCATACTAGAACTTTACTCATATTACTCGAAATATCAAGGTCACGATTTGTACACTCAAGGTGTACAAGTCTATAATTATGAATGAACATTCTCATCAAATAATTTTCATGTACAAATATCATCATCTCATATTTTCATATATCACTTGTCATGTATCATCATTTTCTTGTATTTCATGTAATATTCTTTCATGTCATATTTCCATATCGTATACATCATTCCATGTCAATTTGTTTTCAATTCATCTTTGCTCTTGTCAGAACTTTACCCGTTGAATTGGTTCGAAATATCGATGGATACATAGGTAGTACACTTGAGGTGTACAATTCCATAGTCCGTCAATTCATATTCAGTAGTACCTTTTAGAAACACTCTCGAGCCACATATTATACAGCAGAGTTACCAGTCCAGGCTAAATTCTAGCTATAACATATACTCTAAGGGCTTTGTCGGATTACCAGTCCAGGCTAAATCCTTTATATGACAAAGAATTCCCTATAGAGTCCATTTTGGATTACCCATCTGGGCTAAATTCAATCCATAACATATGTTCGAGAGGACTTATATCAGGATTAGCCGTCCGGGCTAAATCCTATCAGAAATGAGGTCGAAGGATTACTCATCCGAGTTAAATCCTATCCGCAACAAATGCAGGACCTCTTTCATTTCGAAAAATCACATATCCATCAATTTTCCATTTATTCAATCAGGATTTAAACACTTTTCAAGCATTATCGGGCATTTGATTATTTCATACCTCCGTAACATTTATGTAATTCGAGTAAAACACATTCCACATTCATGTCAAGCATACAAGTAATATTTTATTCATTTACCATTTTATCGGGCATTTTCATTTATCGGGCTATATTGAGTAGGTGATCATTTCACATATTTATGACATTGATAAAATTCACAAACACAACATTTAAATCAAGCATAAAAACATATACAATTTAGTTACACGAACTTACCTCGACAAAGGTTTGTGTACGTACAATCTACTAATCCGACATTTTCCTCATTTCTTATTCTAACTTTGAATTTGGTCTATCCGTATCTATACGAGTAGATTTAACATCAATTTATCATATTTTACATTCATGTTGTAACAGCCCGATTTTGGGTCTAGTCGGAACAGTGGTTTTGGGACCACAAATCTGACGCAATAAAATTCATTTTTATTATATTTTTATAGTCTACTATTTTATGGAATGATTTCGTGAAAATTTCGTTCGAAAATTTTGACATTTCGGCACTCAATTTAGTTAAAGGGACTAAATTGCAAAAAAAATGCAAAACTTGAATTCTATGTGTAAAAGGTGTCCAATTGCTATGAGATTTTAAATTGGAGGTCCTTAGATTGTAATTAGACCATTATACTTTAGTATTGACAAAAATGGACATGGCTAGGTGAAATTTCAAAGTTTGGCATTAAGGACATTTTGGTAAAATGGTAAATAAAGACAAAATTAACTAAATAAAAGATGTTCATCTTCATCAAATTAGTCCCTTGGCTGAAATTCACAGGAGGAGTCCATAGCTAGGGTTTGTTCATCTTCCGAGCTCGATTGTAAGTCTGTTCTTGCCCCGTTTTTCATGATTTTTATGTTTTTGAGATACTTGCAACCTAATCTAGCTATTTCAAGGACTAATTTGAAAGAAAATCAAAGTCTAAAATTTTACCCATGTTAGATATTTGTGTATTTTGATGTCTAATGGTAGAATATGTATGTTTGATGTTAGATAAACAACTTTTACTAAGTGATTTTTGATGAAAATGTCTAAAAGGACATATTTGTAAAAGTTGTAAAATATGTAGTAAAAATTTGAATAAATGAAAAATGTGGGCTGTTATAAGTATGAAAATGGTTCTGCTAGGCTTGAGTTTTGAAGAAATTGACTATATTTCATTTTACGAGCCTAGGGACTAAAGTGTAAAAAGTTGAAAAGTTAGGGGCAAAAATGTAGTTTTGCAATAATGTGATTTTTGGACTGAATTGAATAATGTGAGTTTTAAATGAGTTAAATTTGCTATTATAGATCAAGAAAAACAAGGTTCGGACCTAGATCGGGGGAAAAACAAAGTGTTTGACGATTAGGTCCACTTTCACTATTTTTGTACCGAGGTAAGTTTGTATGTAAATAATGCAACATTATAATTGTGTTTATAATGTTTTTTTATTACGTGAATTGTATGATTGACTCTATGGATGAAATTAATGAAGTTTCGACAAGCGAGTAAATCCCGGTTGAACCTTAGGAATAGTTTAGGATACAAGTGACATGTTACTAGGAACTCATGTAATTATGTGATTTATGTGTCCCGGGTGCTGGTCCTGTACGTCCTACCGGTGGCTGGGTATACGGGCATATGTTGCAGATACCTTACAGCTTGTGTGAGCAGCACAACATAGCTACGTCTCGACTGACAGCTTGTGTGAGCAGGCCCGAGGATAGCTCGAGAGCGAGCTTATATGAGCTATGAGATTTGTGGTAGCATTGGCTACATAAGTGGCACTTATGTGCAAAGATCTCTGTGTATCTGATAGTATTCCAAGTGCTTCAATGGGTATGTCAAAGATGAGAAAGTATGTGATTACGTTATGAGTTAGTGTAGGTATGTATGAAAAACTCAATGGGAATAGATTCGGTATATGATGATCTATTGGTAAGAATATGATTGAGTATGTTATGTTCATGAAGTTTTAATGACATTTATGTTGATTCGTGTTATGTTATGCATATGATAAATGTATAATCAATGTTGTTTATTATTTGCATATGAACTTACTAAGCTGTTTAGCTTACTCCCCTTTCTTTCCCTTATCTTATAGTGTCACCAAGCTAGCTCGAGATTGGAAATCGTCGGAGATCCATTCACACTATCAACCATTATTTTGGGTACCACTGAAATGTTAATATTTTGATTTATGACATGTATAGGGGACTTGGTCAGTTTCTTATATGTCATAATTGATTTGCCCAAATAGTTGGCTTATATTGGTTGAAAGTTCATTTTGTATTAGGCCATTTGAAATTTGCTAATATTGGTATAAGTATATTCATATGATGATGCCTTTCATGGATGTGGAAGCTTGCATGATTTGAGTTGATAAGTATGCGATGTTTATGTATGATAAATGTAGCATGTGAATGATATGTGGATGTCTTGGTTGTGGATGTTTTGGTTGCCTAAGTATGCCATGAATTGTGCCATTGAATTGGTGTAAGTGTAGGTGTAAATGAGGGTGGCAAATGGCTTGGTAAATAGCCTTATTTTTGTCCACACGAGCGTGTGTCTAGGCCGTGTGTGACACACAGTCTGCCCCACGGGCATGTGTTTCAGCCGTGTGTCCCCTGTACCTTAATTGTTGCAAAATAGAATGTCCAGAATTGAGCACACGGGTAGAGACACGGGCGTGTGTCTCGGCCGTGTGTGCTACATGGCCTTGAACACGGGCATGTGTCCCAGTCGTGTGAAGTCTGCACCTATTTTATGAAAAATTATGAAAATTAAATTGACCACACGGCCTCGCACATGGGCGTGTGGCACAGCCGTGTGGCACAAGTCACAGAGCACCCTAAATTGAGCACGGCCTGTAGCACAGGCATGTCTTAGGGTCACACGGGCGTGTCCCTTGAGCCACACGGGCGTGTGACCCCTGTAACATGAAAAATTTTCTAAGTTTTGTAAAATTTTCTAAAGTTCTCGGTTTAGTCCTGAACCACTTCCAAAGCATGTTTTGGGCCTCGTAGGCTCGTATAAGGGACTTTATGATTGAATATGAATGGTTTTAAGTTGGACACAAATTTAGACTCGGAATTGTGTGAATGCTTGTGTTAGAAGTCCGGTAATGCCTCATGCCCTGTTCTGACGTTGAATACAGGTAAGGGGTGTTACATTTAGTGGTATCAGAGCTACTGTTTAGTCGATTCTTGGACTAACATAGCGGGTGTAAGAGTCTAGCTATACATGCCATAAATATACCGTGATAGTGTGATGACTGTTGACAACTTTAAATTGTGTTTTCATATAGTATATGGATCCCAATCGAGCCGAAGCTGATGACGTAGAAAGTAATGCGCCGGCTCCCGCTCAAGGGACCGCTCCATCTGAAAGTAGACTAGTGAAAATTGGTCAATGAGAAGGGGCTAGGGAAGCCTTCCTCCACATGATGAACGAGTGGTATACGGAGTTTGTTCAAAAAAATCCGAATGCTCAACCCCCTCCACTCCCACCTATTCCTCAGTCGGTTCCCGTAGCTCCACAAGGTATGGAATTTATGAGATTGAGTAAGCCTCCGGTTGATAAGATCTGAAAGCATGGGGCTGAAGATTTTAGAGAAAATGTCGATGATGATCCTAAAAGAACAGAATACTGGCTCAAAAACTCCATCAGGGTATTTGATTAACTATCTTACACACCGGACGAATGTCTAAAATGTGTTGTGTCGCTTCTAAGAGACTCAGCATACTGGTGGTGGAAAACTCTTGTGTCAGTAGTACCGAGAGAGAGGGTTAACTGGGAATTCTTCCAAGATGAGTTTAGGAAGAAATATATCAGCCAACGGTTCATTGATCAGAAACATAAGGAGTTCTTAGAGTTGAAACAGGGTCGAATGTCGGTAACCGAGTATGAGTGAGAGTTGTTAGGCTCAGTAAGTACGCTCAGGAGTGTGTTTCCACTGAGGCTATCATGTGCAAAAGGTTCGAAGACGGGTTGAATGAGGATATTCGATTGTTAGTTAGAGTCCTTGAGCTGAAAGAATTTGTGGTGCTATTCAACCGAGCTTGTAAAGCTAAAGAATTAAGCAAAGAGAAGAGGAAAGTTGAGTCGGAGGCTAGAGATACAAGAAAAAGGCCGATGAGTAACTCATTTCAATCTCAACCTAAGAAATCGAGAGATTTGTATGCTTGTTCAAGTGCTTCAGCTGGGTATTCCAACAAAGATCATGGGAAACAATATTCGGGTTCTAAAGCCAAAACTACTTCGATAGCGAGTGTTGGTAATGTTAGATCCAATCGACCTGAATGTCAACACTGTGGTAGGCGACATCCCGGTGAAAGTAGAATGAATGACTGCGCTTGCTTTAAGTCTGGCTCTCAAGACCACTTTATTTGGGACTACCCTGAGATGGCTGAGAAAGGCAAGATTCAAAATGCAAGATCAGGCAACACTGCCACTAGAGGGAAACCCCCGAGGAATACGGGGAATGCGACCAGTATTAAAGGTGTAACTAAAGATTCAACTATAAGATCCAAGGCTAGAGCACCTGCTAGAGCCTATGCTATCCGTGCTCGCAAAGAAGCAAATCTCCTGATGTTATCACTGGTACTTTTTCTCTCTATAATACTAATGTAGTTGCATTGATTGATCCAGGATCAACTCATTCTTATGTTTGCATGAAATTGGTAGACAGTAAGAGCTTACTTGTTGAGTTTACTGAGTTTGTGATTAAAGTGTCAAACCCTCTAGGCAAACATGTATTAGTTGATAGAGTTTGTAAGAATTTTCCCTTGATGATTCGAGGTCATTATTTTTCGGTTGATTTAATGTTGTTGCCATTTGATGAGTTTGACGTTATTTTGGGTATGGATTGGTTGACATTGCATGATGTGGTAGTGAATTGTAGACGGAAAATTATTGAATTGAAATGTCAAAATGGTGAAATTCTTCAAATTGATTCAGATGAGTTGGGTGAATTACCTATTGTGATCTCTTCGATGCCTGCCCAGAGATATGTAAGAAAAGGTTGTGAAGCTTATCTAGCTTATGTGTTGAATACAAAAGTGTCTGAATTGAAAACTGAATCAGTGCCGGTAGTTTGTGAATATACGGATGTTTTTCCAGAAGAATTGCCTGGGTTACCACCGATTAGAGAAGTTGAGTTTGGTATTGATTTAGTGCCAGGGACTTCACCGATATCGATTTCTCCGTATAGAATGGCTCCGACTGAATTGAAAGAATTAAAAGCTCAATTGCAAGAGTTGATAGATAAGGGTTTTGCGAGACCAAGTTTTTCTCCTTGGGGTGCTCCAGTGTTATTTGTAAAGAAGAAAGATAGATCTTGTAACACTCCTAACCCACATCCATCACCAGAATGGGTTACGAGCATTACCGGAAAAGATTCAACTTTCATACATTCAAATAAATCACTCATATCACATTTGAAAGCAAACATTCGTCTAACAATATAAAATATCTAAGCCAAATATAAACATGCAAATATCACTTTTCTTGCAATGAAACCTTTATTCAATTTAAATACTTGTATTTAAAACCTAACTGACCATTTCATAATTAATGACTCATTAAACAATTATCACCTTACACATAAAAAAAAAATCTATTTTTAATATCATTTGCCGAGTTCACTAGCTATTGATAATAAGTATATCTCATGCATATCATAAATATTTAACAACTGAATTACAAATGCAAATCATACAATCAATGCAATTCAAAATTTAAATCACATTACTAATTATAACTTAATCAAATATCAAACGGATTTATAATACCATGCACAGATACCTTTCAATTATATTGTAAGCTCATATACTTATACAGATGGCCGAAACTCATAGCATTTTCACAACCATCATATTTTCAATTACTCTTTCATTATAGGCTCAACCCAAAACCAAACACACATATATATACAGCATAATCGATTGTTTTATACCACAATCGAAATTAATAACCAACCTCAAAATATAATCACATAACACAACTATAATCAATCATGGCATACCACATAATTAAACCATTTCTATACATATAGCATTTATCATATATACCATTCATGTCAAATATATATAGCATTATAAGCAAAATGGGCTCAAACCATAACCAAAATATTACCGAAATTATCATGGAGATTAAGCCATTTTCGCATGGCTCAAATTATACATATTCAAGGTCGAACAAATATACATATTAGCCTAGCTTATACATGCCATAAGTTCGGAAATAAACTTTTAAAAGTACCAAAGAGTGACGATAGTGTGGATAACTTTGACGACGATCCCCGAGCTTGTAACTTACAACCAAAATCTCTAAAACAGAATAACAAAAACACATAGAGTAAGCTAACTTAGCTTATTAAGCCTTAAGCAAATTAAACAATTCAAATGAACAATCAAACATTTCAAACAAAACAAATTGTATCATTAATATTAAACTTTAACACAAATAATTTTACCTTGGTCGGATACTAATATTTCTCATTTAATATAATTGTATTCAATCTTTCATTCCCAAAATAACACTATCTCAATAAAATTTACAATCATACCTATTTGATCGAATAATCATGATCCAAAATATCATCTTAAAATTACTCACTTATAAGGATGAATACACATGGTTTATTATTTTATCACATATGGCCGAATATACAAATCACAATATGTTATAACATATGTCCGAACATACAAGCTCAATAAAACATCACATATGCACATACCTATTTGGCCGAATATACAAGCTCAAATAAACATCACATATGTATATACCTATTTGGCCGAATATACAAGGACACATATATGCCCATATCTAAAATCAATTCCATAATATTCATACTATTTAATTACAAAGCCAAGACACTTCTTATTGAAATTCACATATATTCTTCAATTGTATCACATATAACTAGTAACAAATATCAATATACTAATTTACCTTATCTCCAACAACCAATAGACTTACACATACAGAACATTGAGCTCATTTATCGAATTTAAATCCCACATCATCAAGAATCTATTTAAGCATACATTTATAATAATTCAGGCATAAAGCCCGCTAGGCATAAAGCCCGATATCTTTCACCCAAGCACAAAGCCTGCTAGGCTTAAAGCCCGATATTATCCACCAAGGCACAAAGCACGCTAGGCTTAAAGCCCGAATTCTTTCACCAAAGACGACGAGGCTTGCTAGGCTCAAAGCCTGAATATCATATTTATAAAGTCGTCTCACAACCAATTTATATATCGAACTTTTCTTGTACTTCATAATCTTCATTCGAACTTTCTAATATTATAACTCAATCGAACTAAACTTAAACATATTAATTCTATAATTAATCACATTCGGCTAATTCAAAACTAATTCCACAATTTCCAAATCAGCATATTAATAAATTATATAGACAATTTACATTGTTTAATCGCTTAAAGACTTACCTCAGATATCGTCGAACGACAAAAACCTGCTATTCAACTATTTTCGCTTTTCCCCGATCCAAGTCCGATTTCTTTAGTTCTTGATCTAAACATATTCAAATTAAGCTATTCAAACATATTTTCATTCAATTTAGTCCAAAAACACATAAATGGGCAAATTACCATTTTGCCCCTAACATTTCACACTTTTTACAATTTAGTCCTATTTGCACAAAACACAAAATACAGAAAATTTGACTATACACCCTAAGGGCCGAATATTCCTAGTCCTCATAAAAGTCTATACATTTCATTTATTTCACATTTTAGTCCCTCAAAAATTTATTTTTGCAATTTAGTCCAACATACTCAATTTCATCAAAAATTCAAAGACAAAACTTGTTAATCTAATACATATATATCATATTTCATCATCAAACAACACAAAAAACAAGCTATCATCAATGGCTCAACTCAAAATATTCATCAAAATCAAAAATTACAACATGGGCTTTGTGCATCTCATAGCAACGATCTCAAAAACGTAAAAATTATCAACAACCGAAACCAAACTAACCTTAAATTTAAACCAACAATGGCCGAACCTAGCTTGTTTTCCCTTTCATTTTCTTTATTTTAGTTTCAGCAATGAGAGCTTAAGAAAAAGATGAACATGACATATTTCTTTTATGTTTTTTTTTATAACATATGTTATTATTATATTACTAATTTAACCTTAACTTAATAACATTTTAAACATAAAATAAATGGACATAATAGACCTTAGTCGTCCACTATCTTTTAAAGTGGGTTTATTGCATTTTAAATGCTCCCACTTAAAAAGACAACCTCAATTTAGTCCAAACACATTAAACTATAAAGTTTATAATTTACGCGATCAAGCCCTTTTTATTAAATTAAGCTCACAAACAATCAAATTTTTATACGAAACTTTCACATATGCTAATTCACATATAATTAACAAGGAAATTAATATTTAAAAATTTTTCTGACTCGAATTCATGGTCCCGAAACCACCCTTCCGATTAGGGTCTAAATCAGACTGTTACAACTCTCCCCCTTAGGGATTTTCGTCCCTGAAAATCTTACCGGTGAATAGGTTTTGATAACGTTCTTTCATTGTATCCTCTGACTCCCAAGTTGCCTCTTCAACTCCGTGCTTTTTCCACAATACTTTAACTAACAAAATTTTCTTATTTCTCAATTCTTTTATCTCACGATCCAGAATACAAATCGGTTCCTCTTCATATGTCAAATCAGGCTGTATCTCAACCTCTGTCGAGCAAATCACATGTGATGGATCAGATCAATATCTGCGAAGCATCGAAACATGGAGGACATTATGGATCTTTTCTAGCTCAGGTGGTAATTGTAATCTATAAGCAACCGGCGCGATACGCTCTGTGATCTCATACGGTCCAATGAATCTCGGACTCAACTTGCCTTTACGACCGAATCTGAGTACTTTCTTCTACAGTGAAACTTTCAAAAATACTTGATCTTTGATCTGAAACTCAATGTCTTTACGTTTCAAATTTGCGTATGACTTTTGACGATCTGATGCAACTTTCAAACTATCGTGGATTACTGCCACTTTCTGTTCAGTTTCTTTAATCAAGTCAACCTCGTGTATCTTATTTTCACTGAGCTCAGTCCAATACAATGGTGTACGGGTGACATCTTAATACTAGATTGAAAGCTATTATTGTAGGCAAATTCGATCAGAGGTAAGTATCTTTCCCACGTACCTTCGAACTCAAGGATGCAACATCTCAACATATCCTTAAGTATCTGAATGATCCGTTCAGACTGGCCATCTGTCTGCGGATGAAAAGCTGTGCTAAAGTGCAGTTTTGTACCTAAAGCATCTTACAATTACTTCCAAAATCGCGATGTGAATCTCGGGTCTCTATCTGAAACAATAGAAATAGGTACACCATGTAGTCTCACAATTTGTGATACATATAACTCAGCAAACTTATCGAGCGAATAATGCAGATTTAATCGGAACAAAGTGAGCTGATTTGGTCAATCTATCCACTATAACCCAAATTGCATCTCTCTTGCTCGGTGTCATAGGTAAACCGGATACAAAATCCATAGTGACTTTGTCCCATTTCCACTCAAGTATCATGATCAGCTGAAGTAACCCAGAAGGTATTTGATGCTCGGCTTTTACTTGTTGACAAATTAAACATTTCGAAACAAAGTCAGATATGTCTCGTTTCTTACCAGGCCACCAATAGAACTATTTAAGATCGTTATACATTTTCGTGCTACCCGAATGAACTGACAAACGGCTACTATGAGCTTCATTCAAAATCATCTAAATCAAATCCGAATTCCTCGGAACACATATTCGATCTTTGAACTTCAAGCAGTCATTCTCATCAATTCGAAACTCTGATTCAACATTACATTCACACTGAGCTCATTTTGCCAACAAATCTTTATCAACTTTCTGGGCATCACCAATTTGTTGAACAAACAATGGTCTTGCTTTTAATTCAGCTACTATCGTCAGACATAACCATATGCGCGTTCATTGCACGTAGAGAAATTAATGACTTTCGACTTAAAGCATCCGCAACAACATTATCTTTTCCCGGATGGTAGTCAATCACTAGCTCATAATCTTTCAACAGCTCTAACCATCGGCGTTGTCTCAAATTCAAATCTTTCTGAGTCATCAAATACTTCAGGCTTTTGTGATCTGAATAAACATGACATTTCTCACCGAACAGATAATGACGCCAAATCTTCAACGCAAACACAATGGTTGCTAGTTCCAAATCATGTGTCGGATAGTTTTTTTCGTGTGGCTTCAACTGTCTCGAGGCATAAGCTATGACTTTGCCTTCCTGCATCAAAACACAACCCAGACCATTCAAAGATGCATCACTATAAATGACAAACTCTTTACCCGATTCAGGCTGAACTAACACTGGAGCTTCGGTTAAATGAACTGTTAACTGATCAAAACTTTTCTGACACTTTTCTGACCACTCGAACCTAACATCTTTCTGTAACAGCTTTGTCAACGGTGTAGCAATCATAGAAAAACCTTTCACAAGCCATCTGTAGTAATCAGTGAACCCCAGAAAGCTTCGAACTTCAGAAACATTTTTCGGTGGTTTCCAGTCAAGTATAGCCGATATTTTATTCGGATCAACCCGAATACCTGATGCTGAAACAACATGGCCCAGAAAACTAACTTCACGTAACCAAAACTCACACTTACTAAACTTTGCATACAACTGTTTATCTCGCAAAGTTTGTAGCACAAGTCTCGGATGCTCGGCATGCTCAGTTTCATCTCTGGAGTAGATCAGAATATCATCTATAAATACTACCACAAACCGATCCAAATACTGTCTAAAAATCTGATTCATTAAATCCATGAAAACAGTAGGTGCATTAGTAAGTCTGAAAGGCATAACCAAAAACTCATAGTGTCCGTACCTCGTCCAGCAAGCAGTCTTTGGCACATCAGAGTCTCTGACTCGCAACTGATAATAACCCGATCTCAAATCTATCTTTGAAAACACTGTAGCCCCTTGCAGCTGATCAAACAAGTCATCAATCCGTGGCAACGGGTATTTATTCTTTATAGTCACCTTACTTAGCTGTCGGTAAGCAATAAACATTCACATAGTTCCATCTTTCTTTTTCACAAATAGAACTGGCACACCCCAGGGAGAGAAGCTCGGTCGTGTAAAACCCTTATCTGTTAACTCTTGTAACTGTGCTTTCAACTCTTTTAATTCAGTAGGTTCCATCCGATACGGAGATATCGAAATCAGAGTCGTTCCCGGAACTAACTCAATACCAAACTCTACCTCTCGAATAGGTGGCAAACCCGGTAATTCTTCAGGAAACACATCCGGATATTCGCACAAAACTGGTATAGATTCAATCTTCTTTTTAGTCACTTTACTATCAAGCACATAAGCAAAGTAAGCTTCATAACCTTTTCTCACATACTTCCGAGCTAACATCGACGATATTACTGCTGGTAACCCATTCAAATCATTAGATTCAATCCGAATAATTTCACTGTTCTGACAGCTCAAATCAATGGTCTTTCTTTTGCAATTAACAACGGCATCGTGCAAAGTCAACCAGTCCATACCCAAAATTATATCAAATTCATCAAAAGGCAACAACATCAAATCAGCTGGAAAACATGAATCTTGAATCATCAACGGGCAATTTTTACACACTTTGTCAACCAATACACACCGGCCCAGGGGGTTTGATACTCGAATCACAAACTCAATAGACTCAACAGGAAGAGTCGAACCAGGATCAATCAACGCAATAACACTAGTATCATAAAGAGTGAAAGTACCGGTAATAACATCTGGGGAATAAGCATCCTCACGAGCACGTATAGCATATGGTCTAGCAGGTACACGAGCCTCAGATCGAATCGCTGTATCTTTTGTTACTCTCTGACTGCCACCTGCATTACCCGAATGCCTGGGTGGTCTGCCTCGCGTTGACATGTTGCTCGGTCTCGCATTCTGAACAGTGTTTTTCTCGGCTAACATTGGGCACTCCCGGATAAAATGATCCATCGATCCACATTTAAAACATGATCGATCATGTAATCTAAAACTTCCAAAATGCCATTTACCACAATGCTTGCACTCAACCCTGTTCTGCTGAACATTACCAACACTGGCAATCGAAGTGGCTCGTGAACCCACAGGAGGTCGGT
Source organism: Gossypium sturtianum (assembly GCA_025698515.1). Taxonomy (NCBI): domain Eukaryota; kingdom Viridiplantae; phylum Streptophyta; class Magnoliopsida; order Malvales; family Malvaceae; genus Gossypium; species Gossypium sturtianum. The sequence goes on from CM046955.1 coordinate 114,599,844, forward strand.
CTCGGTCTCGTCTAGAAAAGTCTGAAGTAGCTTTATGTCGACTGGAATCATCTCTGAACTTCTTTGATACTGAGTGAAAAGTCTTACTCGATGATCTTTTACGGAAGTCTCTGGCTTCAAATTCAGCTTTTCTTTTCTCTTTCCCAAGCTCTTCAGCTTTACAGGCTCGCTCAACAAGTACCACAAACTCTTTAATCTCAAGTATGTCGACCAGCAATTTAATGTCTTCATTCAACCCATCCTCGAATCTTTTACACTTGATAGCTTCAGTTGAAACACATTCACGAGCATATCGGCTTCGTCTCACAAATTTCCGTTCATACTTAGTTACGGTCATACGACCCTGCTTCAATTCTAAAAATTCTTTGCATTTTTATCGATGAATCTATGGCTGATATATTTCTTACGGAACTCAGTTCGGAAGAATTCCCAGGTCACTTTCTCTTTCGGAACAACTGATACTAGTGTATTCCACCAGTGATATGCGGTGTCTCGTAGTAAGGATATAGCACATTTTAAGCATTCATCCGGAGTACATGATAGCTCGTCGAACACACGGATAGTATTATCAAGCCACAGCTCAGCTCGTTCAGCATCATCATCATTAGCTTTAAACTCTTCGGCCCCGTGTTTTCTAATTTTATCTACAGGAGGCCTGTTAAATCTCATCCGATCAATCATCGAGGGTACCATAGGTATCGAAGATGGATTATTCGGGGGTAGAGGTTGTTGTACAGCCGGATTAGTCTAAATATATTGAGTAAACCAGTCGTTCATCATTTGATAGAAGGCTTGCTTAGCTTCCCCCTCATGGCTACTCGAGATAGGTCGAGATTCAACTGGCGCTGTCCCGTGCGCGGGATTAGGTGCTACGCTCTTGACATCATCAGGTACGGCTCTATCGGGATCCATTTACTATATAAAAACACATTTCAGATGTCAGAAGTCAGCACACTATCGCATTATAAATTATGGCATGTATAGCTAGACTCACACACGCTACGGTAGTCCTAGAATCGACTAAACCGTAGCTCTGATACTAATAAAATGTAACACTCCTAACCTGCATCCATCACCGAAATGGGTTACGAGCATTACCGGAAATGATTCAACTTTAATACATTCAAATAAATCACTCATATCACATTCGAAAGCAAACATTCGTCTAACAATATAAAATATCTAAGCCAAATATAAACATGCAAATATCACTTTTCTTGCAATGAAACCTTTATTCAATTTAAATACTTGTATTTAAAACCTAATGACCATTTCATAATTAATGACTCATTAAACAATTATCACCTTACACAAAAAAAAAATCTATTTTTAAAATCATTTGCCGAGTTCACTAGCTATTGATAATAAGTATATCTCATGCATATCATAAATATTTAACAACTGAATTACAAATGCAAATCATACAATCAATGCAATTCAAAATTTAAATCACATTAATAATTATAACTTAATCAAATATCAAACGGATTTATAATACCATGCACAGATACCTTTCAATCATATTGTAAGTTCATATACTTATACAGATGGCCGAAACTCATAGTGATAAACCATAAAAGTAACATATTTTAATCCTACATTTAGCATACTTTTGGATGATTTATCCCTTGATTTATGTAAAAAGGTGCTCTTAATCCTTTCTTTTCATGTTTTATACTTAGTAAAGCACCGGAGGATGCAAAGAACGAGAAACGGGCTCAAAACGGACCAAATTGGGCCAAAGTGAAAATTGACACGGCCTAGACTTGAGCCAACACGGTCGTGTCTCCTTGATAGACTAGAACACGGCCTGATCACGATTTACACGGGTGTGTCACCTCATTAAAAGTCCGAACACGACCTAAAGACGATTCACACGGGCGTGTGCCATGGCCGTGTCCCTGTCGTGGAGAAGAGCAATTTCACTCGGAAAAGGATACTTAAGGGTAAAGAAACCTATTTCAAAATCCGATATAAACACCCTAAGTATAACCTAGAAGAGGGCGGTGAGCTAGGCCAAGGAGCCGAGCCGAAAAGGTCATATTTGTGGGAAACACTCGAAGATAGCCAGTTGATCCATCTCAAGAAGCCAGAATTCTACTCAAGACGGCGGATCTCTCCTTCAATTCTTTCAGGGGGTTTTAGAGATTTCTTATGTTTTGTTTTATCTTTTCTTCTGAGATGTTTTCTTTTATCATTATGAACTAAACCCTTTAGATACCTGAAGGGGATAAAACTTAGATGAATCTTGTTATCGTTTGTTGAACTATATGATAAATACTTGATTTGTTCTTAATTATGTGTTCTTAATTCTTGTGTTGATATTTTCGGGATATTGATTCAAGTTTGATGTGCTTAGGTGGAGGAGCAAAAGTCCCTGCTTAAGAGTAGATCTAGCATAATTAAGCGGAGTTGATCACGCGCCTAGAGATAGGGTGATGAGATTTTGCCGGATTAGGGTGAAACCTAATATGGGAGTCCATAGATCGAGTTAATGCAATTCTAGGGGTTTTAATTAGAAAGAGATTTCAATTAATCAACCTACAGTTAGACGTTATTCGCTTCGAGAGAGGGTTTAATATACATTAGGGAGTCTTACGGATCAAGTCAAGTGAATAAATCGTCTGGTTCAGAGTTAGATAACAAGTGAAGTCTAGGTGGATTCTTCCAAAGGGTATCGTCTTAATCAACTGAGTTTTTCCAACAGTATTTCCCTATCATTCTTTTTGTCTTTGCGTCTTTAGCTTAGTAGTTAGTTAAATTTAGATTAAATAACAACTTCACTTATTTTAGGCTAGATAATAAAAAGAAAGTTAGTATTAGTACTTTTGGTTCCTTTGGGTTCGACAATCCAGGTCTTGCCTAAGCTATACTACTGTTCGATAGGTGCACTTGCCTCAATCATTGTTATAGTTAGTTCCAGGTTCGATCATTATAAATTTAAAACTCTGAAATCAATGATCAAGTTTTTGGCGCCGTTGCTGGGGAACTAAAATATTAAGAAAGCTCTATTTTTATTACTTTAGCCATTATTTTCCGCAATTTACTTTTATTTTTATTTTTATTTTTGTTTTGTTTTTAACTTTGCTAAATTTTCTTTCTTTCTTTTCCTAGCAGGTTCCTCTAGTTTATGACTAGAAAGAACCCGAGAGGACCACTAGTATACGACAGTGATATTGAAGCTACCGCTCGCAGGAATCGCAGAGAAATTAGGCGAGCCCTAAATTACACATGAAAAAGAGCGAGAAGGCAGATCCAATCCTACTGAAGGGATGGACGAGAATAATCCACCACCATAAGATGTGGCAGAAAATAATGCTCCGCGTACTATGTATGATTATGCTAAACCTCATTTAACAGGAGCAGAATAAAGTATTGTTAGGCCTGCTATAGCTGCTAATAATTTTGAATTAAAACCTAACACTATACAAATTATTCAATAATTTGTTCAATTTGATGGTTTACAGGACGAAGACCCAAATACTCATATAGCTAATTTTTTAGAGTTTTGTGATACCCTCAAAATAAATGGCGTTTCTGATGATGCCATCCGTCTTCAGTTATTTCCCTTTTCATTAAGGAATAAAGCCAAACAGTGGTTAAACTCGTTACCACGAGGGTCAATCACTACATGGGATCAAATGACCGAAAAATTTTTATTAAAATATTTCCCACCGGCCAAAATGGCCAAATTACGGAATGATATCTCTCCTTTTGTGCAGATGGATTTAGAGACATTCTACGATGCATGGGAGAGATACAAGGATCTCTTGAGAAGGTGTCTGCACCATGGTTTACCCTTGTGGCTCCAAGTCCAAACTTTCTATAACGGTGTAAACCCCTCAACGAGGCAACTAATTGATTCAGCCGCCGGTGGAACCCTGAACAATAGAACTCCTGAAGCAGCCTACGAGTTTATTGAAGAGATGTCACTGAATAACTATCAGTGGTAGGTTACAAGGACAAAACCAACAAAATCAGTAGGAGTTTTCAACCTCGACGTAGTAACCTTGCTATCAACACAGGTAGAGATGATGAATAAAAAGCTTGATAGTTTGTGTTCTTCGCAGGTACATCCAGTAATGCAGTGCGACGCAAGTGGAACTGTGGCGAATCCTGAGTACCCACCCTACCAACCGGGCACAGAAAGTGAACAGATGAACTATATAGGTAATAATTTCAGATCTTATAATAACTCTTATAGTAATACTTATAATCCAGGTTGGAGGAACCACCCAAATTTTTCATGGGGAGGTCAAGGAAATCAAGGAATTCAAAGACAACAACCTCCTCAAAATTTCCAAAATCAGCCCTATCCACAGGAAAAGAGGCCGAACCTTGAAGAGATGCTGACAAAATTCATGGCAGCCACAGATAACCGTCTCCAAGACACTGAAACCCCCCTTAAGAATCAACAGGAATCAATTAAGGGGATCGAAAGTCAAGTTGGGGAACTTACTAAGACAGTTGGACAACTTGCAAAGATAATTTCCGAACGACCGCAAGGGCGTCTACCAAGCAACACTGAGATTAACCCAAAGGAGCAAATCCAAGCTATCACAGCTCATGATAATATAGGGTTAGATGAACCCAATCCAATACAAGAAAATGAGGTAGAGAAAGGTAAAGTTGAGGTAACACAAGAAAAGCCAAAACCGGTAATCAAAAAGTACCAACCTCGCATTCCTTATCCCGAAGTGATGAAGAAAGACGATACAGAGGAACAGTTTGGTAAGTTTCTTAAACTTTTAAAGAAATTACATATTAACTTACCGCTACTTGAAGCCCTTTCGCAGATGCCAGATTCTAGAAAAATTTTAAAAGAGCTTTTAACGAACAAGCGAAGGATAGACGAGGCATCACACGTGGAACTAAACGCAATATGCTCGGCAATCTTGCAAAATAAACTACCACAGAAATTAAAAGATCCAGGGAGTTTTACGATTCCATGTTTAATTGGTAGTTTAGATATTGATAATGCGTTAGCTGATTTAGGGGCAAGCATAAATGTCATGCCTTATAAATTGTTTAAACAACTAGGTCTAGTGAAACCCAAACAAACTAGGATGAGCATTCAACTAGCTGATAAAACTGTTAGAATTCCTAGGGGTATTATCGAAGATGTTCTTGTAAAAATTGATAAATTCGTTTTCCCAGTAGATTTTGTTGTCTTAGACATGGATGAGGACAATAGTATCCCCCTAATCTTAGGAAGACCATTTTTAGCAAACCGCCAGACTAAAATTGACATTGATGCAGAAAACTAATACTTCGTGTAGGTAATGAGACAATCACTCTCCAAGCTCTCGATTCGGCTAGAACATCGAGTAATCCAGGTGAGAAAATAAATTCTATTGATAACCATTCGATTAACCCTTCTTTTCAGGAAACACCAAGAAAGAATACAACAGAACCCGATCCTATACCCTGTGCCAACAAAGAAATAACTCATGAGGAATGAAGGATTCAGATCGATGATCTAGACGAGTGGAAGACGCATTTCAAGGAAAAATTAGGGATACACAAAGCAGAACCGGAGCCACTCCACGCGGCAAACAAGTTCAAAATCAGAGATCAAGTATTGATTGATAAAGCAGACCCTCGAATATCTCCTCCTGACCCTAACACTAACAAAGAAATCCATTTTAGGGTAACCAGTGTTTTCCCATACAGAACAGTCGAGGTAAGTAATCCCATTTTTGGTACTTTAAATATAAACGCATCTCGACTTAAACTCTATCATGATAATGAAACCGATAGCATGAGGAAGGACTTTCAACTCCTCAAACCACCCTGATGATGCGAGTGAGAGGTAAGTCTAGCTTAAGACTATAAACGAGCGCTTCTCGGGAGGCAACCCGAGCACTAACTCTATTTTTCTTATATTTTAGTTTATTTTATTTTATTTTCACTTTTATTTCTCATCTGAAGCAACTAACTATAAACTAACCAAAGGCCAATTTCTAGACCACACAGCCTTACACACGGTGGTGGCGTGGACTGGTGTGGAAGTACCGATCTCGTCGATCGACACTGCAGAGATGGTACGAGTCAGGACAAATCATATCTTCGAGTCACGGACCCAACTACCCCCCACGGCCGTGCGACGTAGCCATGGCCGGCACTGTTAGATTGGACACAGGCGTGGTGACTTGAACATGGGCGTGGGAGATATGAACGATGCCCAACACGGCCGTGCCATGCAGCCATGGTCGACACTGGTGGTTTACACATGGGCGTGGCAACTAGAACATGGGCGTGGGAGAAATGATACGATGCATAACACGGCCGTGTGAGGCGGCCGTGAGAATCAACACGCCCATGGTACACGGGCGTAGGGTTGCACCAGGCCTGAAAATCTATTTAAACCCCCTCCATTCTCTTCCCTTACTCACTTTTCTACCCCCCATCCCCTTTATTCTATCCCATTATTCAGACCTCCCCCTACTTTTCTTCTCCAATACATTCCCAAAACCCTTGAGCTACACCAAATGCCAAAGAAGTGGAAGGAATCAAGCATAGTCTCCCAGAGGGAGATCGATCTATATAAGTTCATGCCGGTCACTTCAATCATTCGACGAGCTAAGGATATTTGAGGCCATTTAGTTTTTATTTCGTTTTTCTCTTTTGCTTCAATTTCCTTATCTTTACTTCTCTTCTGCTTAATTTAACTTATTTTATTTTAGTTTCTTGGTTTTAGGTTCTTCAAGCTGCTTGGGAATCACACCACGACCACCACCATATCCACAGCCTTAGAAATCACACCCAACAATTAGGACTCTACGGTCCATTTATCTTTTCTTTTAATTTTAGATCACTTTTTATTTTTCTTCACTTTAGCTTGCTTTTATTTAATTATTTAATTAGTATAGTTTTAATTATTATTATTATATCCTGGCTAATCCTCCATGAGCTACCCAATTTCTTCATCTAGCGCAGGATCATCATCAAGAACGACCCCTCCAACTTATCTTTCACCTCTAACGCAAGCATTTCATCCATAATTTAGGGAGTTTCACTTCTCTCCATATCTTTTGAATTTATACTTAATTGTCTATATATATATCTTTGTACATTGAGGGCAATGTACATCTTAAGTGTGGGGGGTGAACAACCTAAAAAGGTGCCTAAATTTTTTTTCATTATTCTCAAATTCCTGAAATTAGGTGCCAAACTTTTTGCATTATTCTCAAATCCCTGAATTATGCCTTGTCTTAAAGTAAATTTCTCATATTATCATTAGAATGAAATTTTCATGATTTATGATTTTTATTGATATGTCTTAGATTAAGTCATTGATAATGGTGCATTGATAATTAAATTCTAAGATACTAGAGAATCAAGCATGATAAGTCTATTTTTGGGTATTAAAAATTTTTCTAGGTTGTCTACCTAAATTTGAATATTACTTTGAAATTTGAAATTTACGAGGTTGATATCAAAATACCCATAATTTTTGTGAGATTTTGAGCCTTATAAGGGCATATATTTTTTCATGGTCACTTTTTGATTATGAGTGTGTCAACATTGAACTGTTATTCTAGAACTTGCCTCGATTATACATGTTGAGACCACATCTTTGATTTGATATACAGAAATGATAAAGGCACCTAGGATTTAACCCACTTACTCCATAAAAGGCCTACCTTCATAATTAACCCCTAGTGAACCCCTTTGATTCTAACAACCCTTTTTATTGACTCACCCACTAATATTAACCCAAAACCCTTTGTATTTGTTATCACCATTTTTTGTCTACCCTTTTTTGTCGAGATTTGATTTGATCAGTTGCCTAACTATTTTCTTTATTTCAGTTGTTAAAGTTCTTTATTATTACTTGATTTATTCTTAAAAAAAATCGAAGTATATTCATTATTAGTTTTGAGATTAGGTGAGCTTATACGTTAAATTCCAATTATTGAAGAAGAAGCTCGTATTATTAGTTTTCAATTAATGTAATTACTTTTATTCAGTTCATTGTTTCTACTTAGGTAATTTGTCAATTCAATCTCGATTCTAACCCTCTAATTCAGCCTTTATCCACACCTTAACCCAAGCCCCGTTACAACCCTTTCAAAGACCTTTTGATTTGTGCATCATCTCATATTATAGTGGTGGAGATTTGATTTTCATGCAAGCCTATGGGATTAACTTTTCAGGTTTGACGTTTGAGTGCTTAATTCTGAACCTTAAACACTTCGAGTGATTTGAGTGAATCTTTTGTGAGGATGTCAATCCTTGTAGGTTTTGGATCAGAGGTAATTATTTAGATGAAGGGAAACACCTATGTTTTGTGCTACAAATGTATGACTTATATTGTTTGAATCTTTAGGACTCTTTGTGTTAAATTATCCATGTATAAATTATCTATGAAATATGATGAGACATTGTTGATAGGAATATTGAATCATGGAAAGTTTGTTTTAATTGAAAATTGAAAAATTTTCTTGAGGACAAGCAAAAGCTTAAGTGTGGGGGTATGTGATAAACCGTAAAAGTAACATATTTTAATCCCACATTTAGCATACTTTTGGATGATTTATCCTTTGATTTATGTAAAAAGGTGCTCTTAATCCTTTCTTTTCATGTTTTATACTCAGGAAAGCACCGGAGGATGGAAAGAACGAGAAACGGGCTCAAAACGGACCAAATTGGGCCAAAGTGAAAATCGACACAGCATGGACTTGAGCCAACACGGTCGTGTCTCCTTAATAGACTAGAACATGGCCTGATCACGATTTACACGGGCATGTCACCTCATTAAAAGTTCGAACACGGCCTAAAGACGATTCACACGGGCGTGTGCCATGGCCGTGTCCCTGTCGTGGAGAAGAGCAATTTCACTCGGAAAAGGATACTTAGGGGCAAAGAAACCTATTTCAAAAGCCTATATAAACACCCTAAGTATAACCTAGAAGAGGGCGGTGAGCTAGGCTAAGGAACCGAGCCAAAAAGGTCAGATTTGTGGGAAACACTCGAAGATAGCCAGTTGATCCATCTCAAGAAGCCGGAATTCTACTCAAGACGGCGGATCTCTCCTTCAATTCCTTCAGGGGGTTTTAGGGATTTCTTATGTTTTGTTTTATCTTTTCTTCTGAGATGTTTTCTTTTATCATTATGAACTAAACCGTTCAGATACCTGAAGGGGATGAAACTTAGATGAATCTTGTTATCGTTTACTAAACTATATGATAAATACTTGATTTGTTCTTAATTATGTGTTCTTAATTCTTGTGTTGATATTTTTGGGATATTGATTCAAGTTTGATGTGCTTAGGTGGAGGATCAAAAGTCCCTGCTTAAGAGTAGATCTAGCATAATTAAGCGGAGTTGATTGCGCGCCTAGAGATAGGGTGACGAGATTTTGTCGGATTAGGGTGAAACTTAATATGGGAGTCTATAGATCGAGTTAATGCAATTCTAGGGGTTTTAATTAGAAAGAGATTTCAATTAATCAACCTAGGGTTAGACGTTATTCGCTTCGAGAGAGGGTTTAATATACATTAGGAGTCTTATAGATCAAGTCAAGTGAATAAATCGTCTGTCAGTTTGAGTTAGATAACAAGTGAAGTCTAGGTGGATTCTTCCTAAGGGTATCGTCTTAATCAACCGAGTTTTTCCAACAAAGATTTCCCCAATTCATTCTTTTTGTCTTTGCGTCTTTAGCTTAGTAGTTAGTTAAATTTAGATTAAATAACAACTTCACTTATTTTAGGCTAGATAATAAAAAGAGAGTTAGTATTAGTACTTTTGGTTCCTTTGGGTTCGACAATCCGGTCTTGCCTAAGCTATACTGCTGTTCGATAGGTGCACTTGCCTCAATCGTTGTTATAGTTAGTTCCAGGTTCGATTATTATAAATTTAAAACTCTGAAATCAACGATCACATAGCATTTTCACAACCATGATATTTTTAATTACTCTTTCATTATAGGCTCAACCCAAAACAAAACACACATATATATACAGCATAACCGATTCTTTTATACCACAACCGAAATTAATAACCAACCTCAAAATATAATCACATAACACAACTATAATTAATCATGGCATACCACATAATTAAACCATTTCTATACATATAGCATTTATCATATATACCATTCATGTCAAATATATATAGCATTATAAGCAAAATGGGCTCAAACCATAACCAAAATATTACCGAAATTATCATGGAGATTAAGCCATTTTCGCATGGCTCAAATTATACATATTCAAGGTCGAACAAATATACATATTTGCCTAGCTTATACATGCCATAAGTTCGGAAATAAACTTTTAAAAGTACCAAAGATTGACGATAGTGTGGATAACTTTGACGACGATCCCCGAGCTCGTAACTTACAACCAATATCTATAAAACAGAATAACAAAAACACACAGAGTAAGCTAACTTAGCTTAGTAAGCCTTAAGCAAATTAAACAATTCAAATGAACAATCAAACATTTCAAACAAAACAAATTGTATCATTAATATTAAACTTTAACACAAATAATTTTACCTTGGCCGGATACTAATATTTCTCATTTAATATAATTGTATTCAATCTTTCATTCCCAAAATAACACTATCTCAATAAAATTTACAATCATACCTATTTGATCGAATAATCATGATCCAAAATATCATCTTAAAATTACTCACTTATAAGGCCGAATACACATGGTTTATTATTTTATCACATATGGCCGAATATACAAATCACAATATGTTATAACATATGTCCGAACATACAAGCTCAATAAAACATCACATATGCACATACCTATTTGGCCGAATATACAAGCTCAAATAAACATCACATATGTATATACCTATTTGGCCGAATATACAAGGACACATATATGCCCATATCTAAAATCAATTCCATAATATTCATACTATTTAATTACAAAGCCGAATACACTTACTAAAATTCACATATATTCTTCAATTGTATCACATATAACTAGTAACAAATATCAATTTACTAATTTACCTTATCTCCAACAACCAATAGACTTACACATACTTGAACATTGAGCTCATTTACCGAATTTAAATCCCACATCATCAAGAATCTATTTAAGCATACATTTATAATAATTCACCGGCATAAAGCCTGCTAGGCATAAAGCCCGATATCTTTCACCGGCACAAAGCCTGCTAGGCTTAAAGCCCGATATTATCCACCGGTACAAAGCCTGCTAGGCTTAAAGCCCGAATTCTTTCACCAGCACGAGGCTTGCTAGGCTCAAAGCCTAAATATCATATTTATAAAGCTGTCTCACAACCAATTTATATATCGAACTTTTCTTGTACTTCATAATCTTCATTCAAACTTTCGAATATTATAACTCAATCGAACTAAACTTAAACATATTAATTCTATAATTAATCACAATCGACTAATTCGAAACTAATTCCACAATTTCCAAATCAGCATATTAATAAATTATATACACAATTTACATTGTTTAATCGCTTAAAGACTTACCTTGGATATCGTTTGAGACGACAAAACCTAGCTTATTCAACTATTTTCTCTTTTCCCGATCCAAGTCCGATTTCTTTGGTTCTTGATCTAAACATATTCAAATTAAGCTCATTCAAACATATTTTCATTCAATTTAGTCCAAAAACACATAAATGGGCAAATTACCATTTTGCCCCTAATATTTCACAGTTTTTACAATTTAGTCCTATTTGCACAAAACACAAAATACACAAAATTTGACTATACACCCCAAGGGCTGAATATTCCTAGCCCTCATACAAGTCTATACATTTCATTTATTTCACATTTTAGTCCCTCAAAAAATTATTTTTGCAATTTAGTCCAACATACTCAATTTCATCAAAAATTCAAAGACAAAACTTGTTAATCTAATACATATATATCATATTTCATCATCAAACAACACAAACAACAAGCTATCATCAATGGCCCAACTCAAAATATTCATCAAAATCAAAAATTAAAACATGGGCTTTGTGCATCTCATAGCAACGATCTAAAAAACGTAAAAATTATCAACAACCGAAACCAAACTAACCTTGAATTTAAACCAACAATGGTCGAACCTAGCTTGTTTTCCCTTTCTTTTCTTTATTTTAGTTTTTTTCGCAATGAGAGCTTAAGAAAAAGATGAACATGACATATTTCTTTTATGTTTTATTATAACATATGTTATTATTATATTACTAATTTAACCTTAACTTAATAACATTTTAAACATAAAATAAATGGGCATAATAGACCTTAGCCGTCCACTATCTTTTAAAGTGGGTTTATTTCATTTTAAATGCTCCCACTTAAAAAGACAACCTCAATTCAGTCCTAACACATTTAACTATCAAGTTTATAATTTACGCGATTAAGCCCTTTTTATTAAATTAAGCTCACAAACAATCAAAATTTTTATACGAAACTTTCACACATGCTAATTCACATATAATTACACGGAAATTAATATTTAAACATTTTTCTAACTCGGATTCATGGTCCCTAAACCACTGTTCTGATTAGGGTCTAAATTGGACTGTTGCAGATCTATGAGACTTTGTATCGAGTATCGACAGCTCAACAAGGTAACGATAAAGAACAAGTATCCTTTGCCAAGAATTGATGACTTTTTGATCAGTTGAAAGGAGTGACGGTATTCACGAAGATTGATTTGAGATCTGGCTACTATCAGTTGAGAGTTAAAGAGTCGGATGTGCCGAAAATTACTTTCAGAACAAGGTACGGGCATTATGAATTTCTCGTCATGCCTTTTGGATTAACTAATGCTCCTGCTATTTTTATGGACTTGATGAACAGAATCTTCTTTCCATATTTAGACAAATTTGTGGTTGTGTTTATTGACGATATCCTGATTTATTCTCGAGATGAGACTGAACATGCTGAGCACTTAAGAACTGTATTGCAGACTTTGAGAGATAAGAGATTATTAGCTAAATTCAGTAAAAGTGAGTTTTGGCTCCGAGAAGTCAGATTTTTGGGAAATATTGTTTCAGGAGATGGTACTCAGATTGATCCAAGTAAGTTTTCAGCAATTGTTGATTGGAAACTGCCAAGGAATGTATCTGAAGTTAGGATCTTTTTGGGCTTAGCCGGTTATTATCGGCGATTTGTTAAAGGTTTTTTGATGATTGCTACTTCTATGACTAATTTGTTGCAAAAGATGTTAAGTTTGAATGGTCCAAGAAATGTCAAAAGAGTTTTAAACAGTTGAAAGCCTTATTGACTAAGGCACCGATTTTAGTACAACCTGAACCGGGAAAAGAGTTTGTGATTTATAGTGATGCGTCACTAAATGGATTAGGATGTGTGTTGATGCTAGAGGGTAAGGTGATAGCCTATGCCTCGAGATAGTTAAAACCGTATGGGAAGAATTATCTGACGCACGATCTAGAATTGGCTACCATAGTATTTGCTTTGAAGATTTGGAGACATCACTTGTATGGTGAGAAATGTCATGTCTTTTCGGATCATAAAAGTTTAAAGTACTTGATGACTTAAAAGGATTTGAATTTGCGAAAACGGAGATGGCTTGTAATATCCTTAAATTGGGGTCTCTGCATTTTGTGTGTTTGCATGTGTTATTGTGCCTACTGTGCTAGTTTAGCATGTTTTGGGGTCCAGGCATGACCTCGGGTTAGGCCTGAGTCATGGCTAAAATTTTTGTTTTAGTGCTTAGAGAGAGGAAGCTAAGGAAGTTAGGGGTGAAAAGAAATTTGTCGGAGGGTTTAGACACAAACAACCTAGTGGCAAAGTGGCAAATGAGGCGCCACTAAAGTACCAGGAAGGTGACGCCACATGCAGGGAAGGGGGAGCTCAGGTTCGAGCAGCAGAAATCTCATTTTCTGCTTATTATTTTGACGCCAAGCTGAGGAAGTGGTGTGCTCAGGATGGACTCTGGAAGATAAGGATGGAAGGAGTCAAACAGATTTGAATAGATGGAGGTGAGGAAATTTAGGAGTTTGAACCTTTTAAACTCATTTGAATGAGGGGTTAGGAGGATTTTGAGGAATCGGCTAAGGGAGGCTTAGTGTTGGCCGGAAGTTGGACTGTGGGGAGGAGGAATATCAGTTTTGGTGCTTAGGAAAGGGGTGTGCCGAATGTCTATGGTGGTTTTAGGGAATATTTCGGCAAGTGGAAAGAGTCCTTTTCTTTTGAGTTTGAATTATAAGCCGAAACCCCTCTTGCTTTCCTTCTCACTTTGGTTTTCTCTTTTCGACATTCTTGGTGCTTGGCCGAATCACCCTTGCCATTCCCTTGAAAAGCCGAAACCATATATCCATCATCTTCTCTTCTTTGGTTCAAACATTGCTAGTCGAAAACCATATCCCTTTCCTTCTTTTCTTCTATCTCTTCATTCTTTGGTTAGCAGAAACTCCTTAACCCTTTTCTGAGTTGCGTTTTATCTTCTTTGCCGAATCTTGGTTCTATTTTCTTCTCCATCTTCACCATCTTCAAAAGCAGAAACCTTGTGAGTTCTCTTTTTCTTCTCTTCTTTCAAGTGTTTGGCCGAATACCCTTGGCCTTATTTTCTTCTCTTTCCTCGTGATCTAGTCTCCATTAAAGTGCCGAATCTATCTCTTTCTTTTTGAGTCATAGCCGAATCTCCTGGTAAGTGACTTCTTCTTCTCTTCTTGATCGATTTGGGTAATGCCGAAACCCCACTTCCCTTCTATCTTCCCTTTTATTATAGATTCACATATATTAAACTCTATTCTTGTTCTTTATTGGTAGCCGAAATCCCTAACATCACTTAGGGGTGCCGAACGTTGGTGCTTGGTAGCCGAATATAGTGGGTCTTCGGGATCTGGTTACCGATCTAGGTAAGGGTTCTAGCGTTTGGATCTGTTTCTTATTCGTTCAAAAGCCGAAGGCTAATCATCTTTTTGTGTGCTAGTGCTTGGCTGATTGCAAGGGAGGTGCATCACATAGCTTCGGAATTTAGTTGGAAACCAAATTAGCATTAAGGTAAGGTGCTACCTTCGTGCGACATATCTTCGGGATTTTGTGATTAAGCCGAATGGCTATATTTCTAAAAGTGTAGTGTTGACCGATTGTAGGAAAGGGGGGAAGGCAAACATTTTGGGATCTCGTTAGTTTTGTGTAGTTTCGGGATTTTGCTTAGATCTACAAATAGTCAGGTGTGTAACGCTTACACACTTCGTTAGTATGATATGTTTATTATGTTACTGTTAATAGCCATTGAAACCGGTAGTTATGCCTTGTGGGCATGAGCGTGGACTCCGGGTAAGTCCCCTGATTATGGATCTCGATATATGCTATCATGTCATTGTTTAATGCTATGCCATGTGTTATTTGCATCATCATACGTTATTATGCCATGATTGATATGGACATGATGGTGGGATTGTTGAGAGGAGGGGGAAGAATTAATTGGACTGTCACCAGTGGTTTTGACCACACGACGGGTTGGCCCCGTCTTGATACTATTATTTGTGACTAAGTCCCAGTGGTTTTGACCACCAGTGGTTTTGACCACATATATGATATTGTGACTACGGTCACCAGTGGTTTTAACCACATATGGATATTGTGACTCGTCCCAGTGGTTTGGTACCACAGTAGGTTGGCCCCACATGATTGATTACGGGATTGTCATCAGTGGTTTTGACCACACGATGGGTTGGCCCCATCACTTGATTTGTGACTACGGTCATCAGTGGTTTTGACCACCCTTATATATATTGTGACTTCGGTCACTAGTGGTTTTGACCACCAGTGGTTTTGACCACACGGGGTAGATAAAGGAGCTTGGATGATTAGGTGGGTTGCATGATTTGCATGTTTTACTCATGATTTGTGTAAGTGGTTGTACTATCGGGTTGGGGATTTATACACTGAGTCTCGGTGACTCACCCCTTCCCTTATATTTTGTAGATGAGGTATAGATCGCGAATATGGAGCCGGGGAGGACTCGAGGTGGCCATGCATCTAAATTTCGGGTTTATTTTTTAAATTACTAGTCCGGGTTATATTTCCTTTAAATTTGGTTTTGGTTTTGTAATAAGGCCGCTAAGTATTATTTTGTTTTTTTAATTGCTTGATTTTATTTAATTATCCTATGCATGTGATTAATAACTTGATTTGCTTAAATAACTGGGAATTAAATCGATGTTTTCAGAACTATACTCTATATCGAGAGTTTTTTTTTAAACGTTACCATCGAGTAACAATAATCACAAGATGTTAACAAAGGTAACTTAGATGATCTTCAAACTTGAATTTTCCATGACAAATGTTTTTTTTTTCTTGACTATGCTCAACTCACTAGGATTTAATAAGTATCGAAAGGTTTTCCAAAACTCGAAACAATAAATGGATTTTCCAATAAAAAGAGATTCTCCGGGTTTTAAAGCAACGCTAAAACGATTTCAACAGTACTCTAAACGGGTTTCTTTTTAACTCATGTTTTCGGTAGAAATAAACTGTCAAATTGATTTAATTCAAAACGTTTTTACTCTGTAACATGCCAGATTCGGTCGTGGTGTGTTGACCGGGTTTGGGGTGTTACATGGCTTGAGCTACTAAAATATTATGAGTTGGTAATTGACTACCATCCCGGAAAGGCGAATGTAGTCGCAGACACTTTAAGCAGAAAGTCCTTGTTTGCCTTGAGAGCTATGAATACGAGGTTGACTTTATCTAAGGATAGTTCGATTCTAGCTGATTTGAGAGCTAGACCAATATTTCTTCAACAAATTGGTGAAGCTTAGAAACGTGATAGTGAATTGCAAACCAAAAGAGCTCAGTGTGAATCAGGTAGTGATTCAGACTTTCAGATCGGTTCTGATGATTGCTTAATGTTCCGAGATAGAGTATGAGATTATTCAGAAGATTCTTTATGAGGCACATAATAGTTGTTTATCTGTTCAACCGGGAAGAACGAATATGTACAATGATTTGAGGAAACTGTATTGGTGGTCAGGTATGAAACGAGATATCTCCGAATTTGTATCGAAATGTTTGATTTGTCAACAAGTAAAGGCCGAACATATAGTGCCTTCAGGTTTGCTTCAGCCTGTGATGATTCCCGAGTGGAAATGGGACAGGATTACTATGGATTTCGTAACGGGTTTGCCTCTGAATCCAAAAAAGAAAGATGTCGTTTGGGTCGTTGTAGATAGATTGATGAAATCAACTCATTTTATTCCGGTACGTACCGACTGTAACACCCTTAACCGATATCCGTCGTCGGATTAGGGTTACATGACATTACTAGACTTAGCACAGATCATAGCAAATAATTACTATTTAAGTAGCCATAATCGAATACATTGTAAATAATGATATACTTTCAAAGAATGCTTAAACATATTTGCACATAGCTTAAATCTATTCAACCAAACACACACATATATATACAAGCATTTTACAACAATTAGCAAAGGTCACTATTCATTTGGTCATTTAAATTTTCATTAGCCAAATATGCTCATGTTTATATTCACTTTGCCAATAAATTTTTCAATTATTAAAGACCAAATATACCTATATAACAAGACCTTACCTAACCAAAACTAGGATGTACCCAAAATCATACCAATTGCCAAAAGCATTCAACTATACTATAAATCGTATTTCTTATAATTATCATAGCCAAATTTATCAAATTCGTACATATCTTGCAATAACCTAAACAGATAAAATCAAGCTCCATACATAATCATATACATATCATGTACGAATATGCACAACCCAAGGACATGACCTATAATGCCATTCATACCATTCATGAAAGTATATTTACTATATCATACAAATACCATGACCGAATATTCACAACTATGAATTAACTCAATTCATTCAAACCTTATAACCAAATACCGAACATAAACACATTAGGATTTATACTCCAAAATAAGTTAATACCATGGCTGAATCTATATAAAACCATAATACCACCATTTAGCCATTTTCACATGGCATTTATACATATACACACCATTCGAAATCAACTCAAAAGTAACATAGCCTATACATGCCATAGTTTCAAAAGAAATACAGCTTACGAAATACCAAAATCTGTTGATAGTGTGATAGACTTGACGATGATCCCCGAGCATGAACTTTGACTTCAAAATCTAATAAACAATACAACAACCACATAAAGTAAGCTATCATAGCTTAGTAAGTTATAAGCAATTACAAAACAATATATCAAACATTATAATCGACAACTTTCACATTTCATAAACCTTAATGCCGAATATCCCAATATTTAATAATAACATTCATCTAAATCTATAATCCTCTTCTCACCTCAGAACAAATACACATATATATACTACTGAAGTTCATACTCACATTTCAATCCATATAAATCACATTTTAATATGTATAATACGGAATTATCATTTCAACAACTAAACTTACTTATCATCCAAAAGATGATTTATCTTCGCATACCTGGTCATTATATTCTGTTTAGTATATTCGTTAACTATTACAATTAAAAGATCGGCAAACCTGCACACTCCATACAAAAAATCTATTAACGTATCACATGCTTAATGTCGTCATATTAATGCCTTGCACATTTAGTGCCAAATTCTTGTAACGTATCGCACACTTAGTGCCGTTACCTTTAACTTCTCGCACACTTAGTGCTAAACAACTGATTTCGCACACTTAGTGTTCGGTATTTAATTTCGCACACTTAGTGCTCATTGACCTATTTCGCACACTTAGTGCTCGGTATTTAAATTCCATACATTCCTGCATTTCCCGAACTTACTTCTCATTTATATATACATGAACTTACATCTCAATTGCATATATAAAATTTAGCTTATTTCATGTTCAAATCAACATTACATTCGGCTAAGTCATTTTTATATAAGCATGCATCACATTCGGCTATATCTATTTCTCAATTCAATAACACATATAGTTATACCATTAACATATATGTTTACATTACATTCAACTCTAATCATCTCCCAACTAATATTCCATTCGGCAATATCAATATTATACAAATTTACCACCGTTAAATACATATGCATCATTATAGAAAAAATTAATTCAATTCAATTGCTTAAAAACTTACCTCGAGTATCGACGGACTACGTTTTCCGACTATTCGATTAACTTCTCCTTTCCTCGATCCAATCCCGATCCTTTTTGTTCTTGATCTAAATAATTTCAAATTAAGCTTATTCAAACATTATTTTCATTCCATTTAGTCCAAAAACACATAAATGGGCAATTTACATTTTTACCCTTAATATTTCACATTTTCACAATTTAGTCCCTATTGCACAAAATACAAAATATTCAAAATTTGACCACACTTCTTTAGGGCCGAATATTCATAGTCCTAATACAAGCTCATACATTTCATTTATTTTGCATTTTAGTCCCTCAAAAATTTATTTTTGCATTTTAATCCAAATTACTCAATTTCATCAAAAATTCAAAAACAAAATTTGTTAATCTAACACATATAATCAATATTTCATCATCAAACCACAAAAACAACAAGCTTTCTTCAATGGCAATTCACGAAATACACAACCAATTTAAAAATTCAAGCATGGGCTAGCTAAATCACATAGCAACGATCTTAAAAACGTAAAAATTATCAAAAACTGAACTCAATTACATACCTTAATCATGCATGTAAGGGCCGAAAGTTGCAAAGCTTAAAATTTCTCTTCTTTCTCTTAGTTTCGGTCACTTGAGAAGAAAGATGAGCACTTTTCATCTTTTATTCAATTTAATATATTATCATATATTAAATTATATCATTATAACATAAAATATAATAAAAAATTTCAATTCACTATTTCATGTAAATTTTGGCTGGCCACTATGTTCAATTATGGCTAAATTATCCTATCAATACTTTAGCTTATAAAACCATCATCAATTTTGTACTTACACATTTAACCACCAAATTTTCTTTTTATGCGATTAAGCCCTTTTTCACAATTAAGCACCAAAACGATTAAATTTTAATACGAAAATTTCACATACACCAATTCACACATAATAAACATAGAAAGTAATATTAAAATATTTTTCTGACTCGGATTCATGGCCCAAAACTACCGTTCCGATTAGGGTCAAAATCGGGCTGTTACAACCCTCCCCCCTTAAGGATTTTCGTCCTCAAAAATCTTACCGGTGAATAAGTTTGGGTAACGTTCTTTCATCGAAGCCTCAAGTTCCCAAGTTGCTTCCTCGATTCCATGCTTAAGCAAAAGCACTTTTACCAACGATATTTTCTTATTTCGCAACTCTTTCACTTCACGAGCCAGAATACGGATCGGTTCTTCATCATAGGTTAAATAAGACTGTATATCAACCTCTGGCAGACTAATCACATGAGAAGGGTCAGATCTGTACCGTCGGAGCCTCGAAACATGAAAAACATTGTGGATCTTTTCTAGTTCAGGTGGCAATAGAAATCTATACGCAACCGGCCCAATCCGCTCCAAAACCTCAAATGGTCCAATGAATCTCGGGCTCAATTTGCCCTTACGACCAAATCTGAGTATTTTCTTCCAGAGTGAGACTTTTAAAAACACACGATCACCAATCTGAAACTCTATATCTTTACGTTGCATATGATTTCTGACGATCTGACACTACTTTCAAACTTTCTCGGATCACTCTTACTTTCTGTTTGGTTTCTTTAACCAAATCAACCATGTATATCTTGTTTTCACTGAGCTCGGTCCAATATAAAGTTGTACGACATTTGCAACCGTACAAAGCTTCATAAGGTGCCATTTTGATACTCGATTGAAAGCTATTATTTTATACAAATTCAATCAAGGGAAAGTATCGTTCCCACGTACCCTCGAACTCGAGAACACAACATCTCAACATATCCTCAAGTATTTGAATAATTCTCTCGGATTGACCATCCGATTGAGGGTGGAAGGCGGTGCTAAAATGCAAGTTAGTACCTAATGCATCTTGCAGTTTCTTCCAAAACCGCGATGTAAACCTCAGATCTCTATCCGAAACAATAAAAATAGGTACTCCGTGTAATCGTATAATCTGAGAAATGTACAATTCAGCTAGCTTATCAAGCGACTAATCTATACGGATTGGAATAAAGTGAGCCGACTTCGTCAATCTATCAACAATAACCCAGATTGCATCTTTCTTGCCCGGTGTCAACGGTAACCCAGATACAAAATCCATCGTGACTCGATCCCATTTCCATTCGGGTATCATAATCGGCTGAAGTAATCCAGATGGCACCTGATGCTCGACTTTTACTTGCTGACATATCAAACATTTCGACACGAAATCTGAAATATCTCATTTCATACCGCGCCACCAGTAATGCTGTCTCAAATCATTATACATTTTCGTGCTACCCAGGTGAATGGACAATTTACTATTATGAGCTTCATTGCAGATCATCCGAACCAACTCAGGATCCTTTGGTACACATATTCGGTTTCTAAACCGCAAACATCCCTCAGCATCAATCTGAAATTCTGAGTCAGTATTCGAACCACAGTGATTCCTTTTTGCTATTAAGTTATCATCAATCCTTTAAGCTTTGCAAATATGTTGAACAAACAACGGTCTTGCTTTCAATTTTGCAATAATCGCACCATCATCAGTCATAGCTATATCTGCATTCATTACACGTAAAGCAAACAGTGATTTTCGGCTTAGGGCATCAGCAACCACATTAGCTTTTCCCGGATGATAATCAATCACAAGCTCGTAGTCTTTTAACAATTCCAACCATCGCCGTTGTCTCAGATTCAGATCCTTCTGAGTCATTAAATACTTTAGGCTTTTATGATCGAAATAGACATGACATTTTTCACCGAACAGATAGTGACGCCATATTTTTAGAGGAAAAACTATAGCAGCTAATTCAAGATCATGCGTCGGATAGTTCTTTTCATGCGGCTTTAACTGTCTCGAGGCGTAGGCTACAACCTTACCCTCCTGCATTAGAACACAGCCCAAACCATTCAAGGATGCATTACTAAAGATAACGAACTCTTTACCCGACTCTGGCTGAACAAGCACTGGAGCTTCAGTCAATAAAGTTCTCAACTAATCGAAACTCTTCTGGCACTTCTCCGTCCACTCAAATCTAACATCTTTCTGAAGTAGCTTTTTCATCGGAGTTGCAATCATTGAGAAACCTTTCACGAAGCATCTGCAATAACCGGCAAGTCCCAGAAAACTCTGAACTTCAGAAATATTCCGCGGGGGTCTCCAATCAAGTATAGTCGAAATCTTACTCGAATCAACACGACTACCAAATGCTGAAACAACATGCCCCAGGAAGCTAACCTCGCGTAACCAGAACCCACATTTACTGAACTTCGCATACAACTGCTTATCACGCAAAATCTGTAACACCAGTCTCAAGTGTTCGACATGCTCGGTTTCGTCACGCGAATAGATCAGAATGTCATCTATAAACACAACCACAAACTGATCCAGATACTGTCTGAATACCTGATTCATCAAATCTATGAAAATAGCAAGGGCATTAGTGAGTCCGAACGGTATTACCAAGAACTCGTAATGGTCGTATCTCATCCGAAAAGCAGTCTTAGACACATCAGAGTCTCTAACTCACAGCTGATAATAACCTAATCTTAAATCAATCTTCGAAAATACTGAAGCTCCCTTTAATTGATCAAATAAATCATCAATGGGTGGAAATGGGTATTTATTCTTTATGGTCACTTTATTGAGCTGTCGATAGTCGATGCACATTCTCAAAGTTCCATCTTTTTTCTTCACGAATAACACTGGCGCACCCCAGGGAGAGAAACTCGGTCGAACAAAACCTCTATTTGTCAACTCTTTCAATTTCAATTCTTTTAATTCAGTCGGTGCCATTCTATACGGAGCTATCCAGATCGGAGTCGTCTCGAGTACTAACTCGATACCAAACTCTACTTCCTGAACAGGTGGCAAACCCGACAACTCTTCTAGAAACACATTCGGATACTCACATACAACAGGTACAGATTCAATCTTCTTTTCGGTCACTTTACTATCAATCACATAAGCAAAGTAAGCTTCGCAACCCTTTCTCATATACTTCCGAGCCAACATCAAGGATATCACTGCTGGTAACCCATTTAAATCAGTGGACTCAATTCGAATTACCTCATTATTCTGGCACCGCAAATCAATAGCCTTTCGTCTACAATCCAGTATAGCATCGTGTACAGTTAACCAATCCATACCGAGAATGATTTCAAACTCATCAAATGGTAGTAACATCAAATCAACCGGAAAACAGGAATCTCGAATCATCAAAGGGCAATTCTTGCACACCTTGTCAACTAGCACACACCGGCCCAGGGGGTTCGAAACCCGAATCACAAACTCAGTAGACTCAACAGGTAAAGTCTTACTGGATACTAATGCTTCACACACATAGGAATGAGTCAAACCAGGATCAATTAGAGCAATTACACTAGTATTAAAGAGAGTAAATATACCAGTGATAACATCTGGAGATGAAGCTTCCTCTCGGGCACGAATGGCATAGGCTCTAGCAGGCGCACGAGCCTCTGATCGAATAGCTGTATCCAAAGTGCCTCTTTGAGTACCGCTCCTACCTCCCACATTTCGGAGTGGCCTACCCCTAACTGCAGCACCACTCGATCTCACACTCTGAGCATTATCCTTCTCGGCTACTTCTGAGCAGTCCCGAATGAAATGATCCTGCGAACCACACTTGTAGCAAACTCGGTTGTTGAACTTGCCCCAACATTCACCAAAATGTCGCCTACCACACTATTGACACTTGGGTTTATTCGGTCAAGTATTTCCAACACTAGTAATCGAGGTGGCTCGTGAACTCACTGGTGGTCTCTCTCGTATGGAAATCCCAACATTAGTTTTAGATCGGCTACTGCCATTTCGGAACTTCTTTGATGCCATCTGAGAAGTTTTACTTGCTGATCTCTTGCGAAAATCTCTGGCTTCGAACTCAGCTTTTCTTTTCTCTTTTCTGAGCTCTTCGGCCTTGCAAGCTCGCTCGACAAGTACTACGAACTCTTTTATTTCAAGTATACCGACAAGCAATTTTATGTCTTTATTCAGTCCTTCCTCGAATCTTTTACACATAGCATCCTCGGTTGCAACACACTCTCGGGCATATCGGCTAAGTCTCCCAAACTCATGCTCGTAATCAGACACGGTCATACGACCCTATTTTAATTCGAGAAATTCTTTGCGTTTCTGATCAATGAATCACTGACTGATATACTTTTTGCGAAACTCTGTCTGAAAGAAATCCCAAGTAACCCGTTCCTTCGGAACAACTGAAACCAAAGTGTTCCACCAATAGTAGGCAGAATCTCGTAATAAAGATATAGCACATTTCAAGCACTCTTCGGGTGTACAAGATAGTTCATCGAAGACACGAATAGTATTATCGAGCCAAAATTCAGCCCGCTCAGCATCATCAGTAGCTGTGGCTCTAAACTCTTCAGCTTCGTACTTTCTGATTTTATCAACAGGAGGCTTATTTAATCTCTCAGGATTAATGATCGAAGGTACCACAGGTACTACAGGTAGATTACCAGGGTTCGGGGGTTGTTGAACAGTCGAATTTGTCCGGATATACTGGTTAAACCAATCATTCATTATACTAAAGAAGGCTTGCTTAGCCCCCTCATCTTGGTTACTCGTAGCTGGTCGAGATTCAACCGGCGCGGTCCCTCGCGCGGGAGCAGGTGCCACACTCTCGACATCATCAGCTACGGCTCATTCGGGATCAGGATCCATTTACTATAAGAAAGAAGAAAAACATATTTCATTGTCAAAAGTCATCACACTATCACAGTAAAAATTATGGCATGTATAGCTAGACTCACACGCGCTACGTTAGTCCGAGAACCGACTAAACCATAGCTCTGATACCAATCAAAATGTAACACCCTTAACCCATATCTGTCGTCGGATTAGGGTTACATGGCATTACTAGACTTAGCACAGATCATAGCAAATAATTACTATTTAAGTAGCCATAACCGAATACATTATAAATAATGATATACTTTCAAAGAATGCTTAAACATATTTGCACATAGCTTAAATCTATTCAACCAAACACACACATATATATACAAGCATTTTACAACAATTAGCAAAGGTCACTATTCATTTGGTCATTTAAATTTTCATTAGCCGAATATGCTCATGTTTATAATCACTTTGCCAATCAATTTTTCAATTATTAAAGACCAAATATACCTATATAACAAGACCTTACCTAACCAAAACTAGGATGTACCCAAAATCATACCAATTGCCAAAAGCATTCAACTATACTATAAATCATATTTCTTATAATTATCATAGCCAAATTATCAAATTCGTACATATCTTACAATAACCTAAACATATAAAATCAAGCTCCATACATAATCATATACATATCATGTCCGAATATGCACAACCCAAGGACATGACCTATAATGCCATTCATACCATTCATGAAAGTATATATACTATATCATACAGAAACCATGACCGAATATTCACAACTATGATTTAACTCAATTCATTCAAACCTTATCACCAAATACCGAACATAAACACTTTAGGATTTATACTCCAAAATAAGTTAATACCATGGTCAAATCTATATAAAACCATAATACCACCATTTAGCCATTTTCATATGGCATTTATACATATACACACCATTCGAAATCAACTTAAAAGTAACATAGGCTATACATGCCATAGTTTCAAAAGAAATACAGCTTACGAAATACCAAAATCTGTTGATAGTGTGATAGACTTGACGGTGATCCCCGAGCACGAACTTTGACTTCAAAATCTAATAAACAATACAACAACCACATAAAGTAAGCTATCATAGCTTAGTAAGTTATAAGCAATTACAAAACAATATATCAATCATTATAATAGACAACTTTCATATTTCATAAACCTTAATGCCGAATATCCCAACATTTAATCATAACATTCATCTATATCTATAATCCTCTTCTCACCTCAGAACAAATAAACATATATATACTACTGAAGTTCATACTCACATTTCAATCCATATAAATCACATATTAATATGTATAATACGGAATTATCATTTCAACAACTAAACTTACTTATCATCCAAAAGATGATTTATCTTTGTATACCTGGTCGTTATATTCTGTTTAGTACATTCGTTAACTATAACAATTAAAAGATCGGCAAACCTGCACACTCCATACAAAAAATCCATTAACGTATCACATGCTTAATGTCGTCATATTAATGCCTTGCACACTTAGTGCCAAATTCTTGTAACGTATCGCACACTTAGTGTCGTTACCTTTAACTTCTCGCACACTTAGTGCTAAACAACCGATTTTGTACACTTAGTGTTCGGTATTTAATTTCGCACACTCAGTGCTCATTGATTGATTTCGCACACTTACTGCTCGGTATTTAAATTCCATACATTCTTGCATTTCCTGAACTTACTTCTCAATTATATATACATGAACTTACATCTCAATTGCATATATACAATTTAGCTTATTTCATCTTCAAATCAACATTACATTCGGCTAAGTCATTTTTATATAAGCATGCATCACATTCGGCTACATCTATTTCTCAATTCAATAACACATATAGTTATACCATTAACATATATGTTTACATTACATTCAACTCTAATCATCTCCCAACTAATATTCCATTCGGTAATATCAATATTGTACAAATTTACCACCGTTAAATACATATGCATCATTATAGAAAAATTTAATTCAATTCAATTGCTTAAAAACTTACCTCGAGTATCGACAGACTACGTTTTCTGACTATTCAATTAACTTTTCCTTTCCCCGATCCAATCCCGATCCTCTTTGTTCTAGATCTAAATAATTTCAAATTAAGCTTATTCAAACATTTTTTTCATTCAATTTAGTCCAAAAATGCATAAATGGGCAATTTACATTTTTACCCTTAATATTTCACATTTTCACAATTTAGTCCCTATTGCACAAAATACAAAATATTCAAAATTTGACCACACTTCTTTAGGGCTGAATATTCATAGTCCTAATACAAGCTCATATATTTCATTTATTTTTCATTTTAGTCCCTCAAAAAATTATTTTTGCATTTTAATCCAAATTACTCAATTTCATCAAAAATTCAAAAACAAAATTTGTTAATCTAACACATATAATCAATATTTCATCATCAAACCACAAAAACAACAAGCTTTCTTCAATGGCAATTCACGAAATACACAACCAATTCAAAAATTCAAGCATGAGCTAGGTAAATCACATAGCAATGATCTCAAAAACGTAAAAATTATCAATAACCGAACTCAATTACATACCTTAATCAAGCATGTAAGGGCCAAAAGTTGCAAAGCTTAAACTTTCTCTTCTTTCTCTTAGTTTCGGTCACTTGAGAAGAAAGATGAGCACTTTTCATCTTTTATTCAATTTAATATATTATCATATATTTAAATTATATCATTATAACTTAAAATATAATAAAAAATTTCAATTCACTATGTAATATCCTGAAATTGGGCTTAATAGGATTGGGCCGATTGGGCCTTGGGCTTTAGGAAAAATTTGAGTATCATATTGTTGCTTGAGTTAATTCAGGTATGATTTTATTGTGTGCTTAATATAGTCTTGTGAAGGCTTGGAATTAATTGGTTTAGAATAATTTTTAGTATGGAGAATTTAGTGAAGTGGATCAAGTGATTATGATGCTTAAGTTAATTTAAGTGTTTAATGTTAGCATAAGTGAGCAAGTAGTAAAGTGGTGTTGGCACATGAGTAATTATATGAGGGAAGAGGTTCGAATCCCATGGATGGCAATAAGGTGACTTTTATTTTTGCATTGTATGGCATGTGTTGGTCAACTCTAATTAAGATAAGGTTGGACTTTATCATTTATGGATAGTAGACTAAGGAATAAGGCAAGTGCTTATTTATGGTATGGTATCAAGGTGTTATGGTATGATAAGGGGACATAAGGCTTGGATTAAGGGATGAGGTTTTGGAAAGTTTGGCATGACCAACTTGTCCATGAATGTGGACGGCATTATGGATAAGGAGGACTAATTTTTATGGCAAGATGGTTAGTAGTTTAGGTAAGCTTGAATTTGGGGAAAAGAATTATTTTTGATTAAGGAATGATGAGGGAACACAAGGCATAATGTAAGGTTATTGCTATGGAAAGTTTTGTGTGGAAAACTTTGGCTTTGGAGTTCATGAACTTGGACGGTATTAGGGGCTAGGGGGGATGGCCAAAATTTTTGGTTAGCTTTTGGTATGGTATGGTGCTAGTTTTGGTAGAATTAAGTGCTAGATGAGCACATCTTTCTTTTGGCTATTTTGTGTTTCTCTCTAATCTTTTTCTCCTCTTAGCCGAAAGTTGGAAGTCATTTTGTGCATCTTTTTCTTTTTGCAACTTATTTTCCTTCCATTCACTTCCTAAAAATTGAAACCCATCCTCTCATTTTCAACAAAGCCGAAACCTCTCCACCTTTGTTCTTCATTTCCGAATTCTCCTAACTTTCATCTACACTTCTTTTCTTCTTTTCTATACCTATTTTGTGTTAGCCGATTATCCCATCTCCATTTGGGAGATTCTTGCCGAATCTTTTAGAGCCTTTAGAGGGGGAGGTGTCGACATTCCTTTTCATCAATCTTCCAATCGGTTTCGAGTATAGTAAGTATTTTCTTAGCAATTGAATTCTCTTCTTCTTCATTTAGTATGCCGAAACTAATGGTTGGCCTTGGTTTCTAAGGGATGGCCAAATGTATTTAGAGTCATAATATTGTGTTTCTTTTGTGTAGCCAACGGTAAGGAGCCTTAAGGTGGATTGTAAGAATTTAATTCATCAAGGTTAGTGTTATGTAGTGATTCGGGATTTAGTTAAGCAAAGTAGGTGATTTGTAGTATTCAGCCATAGGCCATTGTATGAGTTTAAGTGATGACCGATTTCTGACTTTGGTTCTTAGGAACAAATCGACTGGAATAAGAGAGTTTCAGGATTGAGTAAACTGTGCCAAAAAGGTGCGTAGTTATCGCACTGTCTCTTGTTTGTGTGTATGTGTTATATTTATGTATATGTTATATGATGTTAATGGTAGCCGAATTAAGGGCTAAGATTGTGAATACCCGTGGTGGGTGATCGAATACTCAGGTCAGTTTTACGATATTGAATGATCATTGATGAATATATGAAATGTGATGGCATGTGATGCATTATTGTTCAAGTGATATGTTGCCATGATACACATATATGCATGGGACTTGGGATGTGACTATCGAAGGAAAGGGTGTACTTTATGTACGTGGTCTGATGTTAGCCTTGTGCTACATTGGCGCTTGATGTTAGCTATGTGCTCCATCAAGGGAGGTGTTGGCTAGGTGCCCATCTCGGCGGTTGATAGCTGTGTGCATCACCGTGGATTAATTGATATGTGGGATCACTTATGTGATCGGTGGCTTAGCCACGGCCTTGAGCAGCAAGTCTGCCGAGGTAAGTTATGTGGGATCACTTAGGTGATCGGTGGATTAGCCACGGCCTTGGGCGGCAGGTGTGCCGAGGTTGGTGTAATGGATGGAACTAGGTTGGGTTGGGCTTCATTTTTCATAATTTTGCATGTGGACTGTGTGGATATGGGCCAAGCCCATATGTAGGGACATGTGTAATAACTATGCACTGAGTCTGTGTGACTCACCCAATTTTTCTCAAACCTTACAGGTGATGAATAAAGCTTGGACCGAGTTGGAGTGGATATGAGGTGGCCCATGCAGAAGTTATTTTCCTTATTTTATATATATATTGTACATATTTTCAGAATTTGCGAATATTTGGTTATTGTAATAAGGGCCACTTAAAAGGTTTTGAAGTTTATTATTATGTTTTAAAGTGGATTGACAATTTTTATTATTCGGATATGTTATATTTTTAGCAACTCATATCTTAAAGATATATGTTAAAATTACAAATCGAAGAATTTGTAACAACTTGATTTTATTTGGATTTATAAATATACAATGTTTTATTAAAGACAATATTTTTTTTATGTTTTCACTCTAAGTCAAAATATTTTTCAAATGTTTTCCGCAGTGGCATTCTAAATTCGGCCGTGGCGTATGGGCCGGGTTTGGGGTGTTACAGTTTGGTATCAGAGCCCGATTAAAAACTCGGCTTTGAGGGTTTTGGGCCCAAAAATATTTTTTTAGATGGGCTTTTCAAAGATTTGGGCTTTCATAAATTTTTCAGGTTTATTCTGGCATGGCACCTGTATCTCCAACCCGAAGTCCATCAGGTAAGTACCTCTGACTATTGAAGTGATTTATATATGTGAATGTTATGGGCTTATTTGGGCTCGTAGATTAGAATATTAGGGCTAATGGACCCTAGGACTAGTCTACTCCAACACAAGATTCATAAGACTTAAGAACCACTAAACAAACCTGTGATTAGGTCGCCAGAGAGCTAGGGTGTGGCAACCATTGTGCGCATGTCAGGAGTGGATTCAGTAAGAGCTTGGTATTTAAGCGGTCCGAGTGACTCACCTCCTCTTTACTCGAATCCTGCAGTGCGTAGCTACGGTTCACCCTAACCAAGAGGACCTATTCACTGCTAAACCCGATAATTAAAACCCGAAAGGGACTAGCCTTAATGTTTTATAAAAACCTTAGTTTTTAAATCTCCAAATTGCTCTTCTTGATTTGAAAACACTAAATTAGATTTTGGGAAAAATATTTTTCGAATTATTCGGTTGACAAAATTACCAAAATACCCTCGGTGGTAAAATTACTAAAATGCCCTTGGATTTCAAAATTACCATGTTACCCTTGACTTTTATGAAAATATTCTTACTTTACAAAATACCAAAACCCTGTTTTGCAAAATGCTAAGATACCTTGATTTGGAAAATTTACAAAATAACCCCGATTTCTGAAATTTTTGCAATACCATTGATTTGGAAGAATTTTCAAAATAACTTCGATATTTGTATATTTTGGAATGCCTTTGATTTGTAAAGATTATTTTCGAGTTGACCTCGATTTATTACTTAAAATACCCTTATAGGAAAAATGACGAAATTACCCCTGGCTGGGAATGGTCGAAATACCTATAATGATGTGTTGAATGTTGTGGATGAATGTGAGTGTGATTCTCTGAATTAGAATAGTGAACTTGAACTAGAAATTTTGATTGATCGAAAGAACAACTTCAAAACTTTGTTTCATAAAATAGTTCGCGATAAACAAGTGGAACAAAAGTATTAATGCATAAAACTTCTTAATCGATTAAATCGCGATGTTAGATATGAGTTCTAGGGGACGTGGTTGTAGTGGACGTGGTAGAAGCAAAATGGCTGTGTCGGAACCATCGCTAGTGAAGTATCTAGAACCTTGAGTGTGAACTTGGAGACTGTACTTAGAAAGTATATTGGTTTTATTAAGATCAGAGTGCGCAGCAAGAGCATAGTGTGGTGAGATAGGATGTACGATTGTTCGTTAGTAAGTAATTTCGAGGACGAAATTATTTTTTTATGAGGGTAGAATTGTAATATCCTGAAATTGGGCTTAATAGGATTGGGCCGATTGGGCCTTGGGCTTTAGGAAAAATTTGAGTATTATATTGTTGCTTGAGTTAATTCAGGTATGATTTTATTGTGTGCTTAATATAGTCTTGTGAAGGCTTGGAATTAATTGGTTTAGAATAATTTTTAGTATGGAGAATTTAGTGAAGTGGATCAAGTGATTATGATGCTTAAGTTAATTTAAGTGTTTAATGTTAGCATAAGTGAGCAAGTAGTAAAGTGGTGTTGGCACATGAGTAATTGTATGAGGGAAGAGGTTCGAATCCCATGGATGGCAATAAGGTGACTTTTATTTTTGCATTGTATGGCATGTGTTGGTCAACTCTAATTAAGATAAGGTTGGACTTTATCATTTATGGATAGTAGACTAAGGAATAAGGCAAGTGCTTATTTATGGTATGGTATCAAGGTGTTATGGTATGATAAGGGGACATAAGGCTTGGATTAAGGGATGAGGTTTTGGAAAGTTTGGCATGACCAACTTGTCCATGAATGTGGACGGCATTATGGATAAGGAGGACTAATTTTTATGGCAAGATGGTTAGTAGTTTAGGTAAGCTTGAATTTGGGGAAAAGAATTATTTTTGATTAAGGAATGATGAGGGAATACAAGGCATAATGTAAGGTTATTGCTATGGAAAGTTTTGTATGGAAAACTTTGGCTTTGGAGTTCATGAACTTGGACGGTATTAGGGGCTAGGGGGGATGGCCGAAATTTTTGGTTAGCTTTTGGTATGGTATGGTGCTAGTTTTGGTAGAATTAAGTGCTAGATGAGCACATCTTTCTTTTGGCTATTTTGTGTTTCTCTCTAATCTTTTTCTCCTCTTAGCCGAAAGTTGGAAGTCATTTTGTGCATCTTTTTCTTTTTGCAACTTATTTTCCTTCCATTCACTTCCTAAAAATTGAAACCCATCCTCTCATTTTCAACAAAGCCGAAACCTCTCCACCTTTGTTCTTCATTGTCGAATTCTCCTAACTTTCATCTACACTTCTTTTCTTCTTTTCTATACCTATTTTGTGTTAGCCGATTATCCCATCTCCATTTGGGAGATTCTTGTCGAATCTTTTAGAGCCTTTAGAGGGGGAGGTGTCGACATTCCTTTTCATCAATCTTCCAATCGGTTTCGAGTATAGTAAGTATTTTATTAGCAATTGAATTCTCTTCTTCTTCATTTAGTATGCCGAAACTAATGGTTGGCCTTGGTTTCTAAGGGATGGCCAAATGTATGTAGAGTCATAATATTGTGTTTCTTTTGTGTAGCCAACGGTAAGGAGCCTTAAGGTGGATTGTAAGAATTTAATTCATCAAGGTAAGTGTTATGTGGTGATTCGGGATTTAGTTAAGCAAAGTAGGTGATTTGTAGTATTCGGCCATAGGCCATTGTATGAGTTTAAGTGATGACCGATTTCTGACTTTGGTTCTTAGGAACAAATCGAATGGAATAAGAGAGTTTCGGGATTGAGTAAACTGTGCCAAAAAGGTGCGTAGTTATCGCACTGTCTCTTGTTTGTGTGTATGTGTTATATTTATGTATATGTTATATGATGTTAATGGTAGCCGAATTAAGGGCTAAGATTGTGAATACCCGTGGTGGGTGATCGAATACTCAGGTCAGTTTTACGATATTGAATGATCATTGATGAATATATGAAATGTGATGGCATGTGATGCATTATTGTTTAAGTGATATGTTGCCATGATACACATATATGCATGGGACTTGGGATGTGACTATCGAAGGAAAGGGTGTACTTTATGTACGTGGTCTGATGTTAGCCTTGTGCTACATTGGCGCTTGATGTTAGCTATGTGCTCCATCAAGGGAGGTGTTGGCTAGGTGCCCATCTCGGCGGTTGATAGTGTGTGCATCACCGTGGATTAATTGATATGTGGGATCACTTATGTGATCGGTGGCTTAGCCACGGCCTTGAGCAAACAAGTCCGCCGAGGTAAGTTATGTGGGATCACTTAGGTGATCGGTGGATTAGCCACGGCCTTGGGCGGCGCGGTGTGCGAGGTTGGTGTAATGGATGGAACTAGGTTGGGTTGGGCTTCATTTTGCATAATTTTGCATGTGGGTGTGTGGATATGGGCCAAGCCCATATGTAGGACATGTGTAATAACTATGCACCGAGTCCTGTGTGACTCACCCAATTTTTCTCAAACCTTACGGGTGATGCATAAAGCTTGGACCGAGTTGGAGTGGATACGAGGTGGCCCATGCAGAAGTTATTTTCCTTATTTTATATATATTATACATATTTTCAGAATTTGCGAATATTTGGTTATTGTAATAAGGGCCACTTAAAAGGTTTTGAAGTTTATTATTATGTTTTAAAGTGGATTGACAATTTTTATTATTCGGATATGTTATATTTTTAGCAACTCATATCTTAAAGATATATGTTAAAATTACAAATCGAAGAATTTGTAACAACTTGATTTTATTTGGATTTATAAATATACAATGTTTTATTAAAGACAATATTTTTTTTTATGTTTTCACTCTAAGTCAAAATATTTTTCAAATGTTTTCCGCAGTGGCATTCTAAATTCGGCCGTGGCGTATGGGCCGGGTTTGGGGTGTTACACACTATTTCATGCAAATTTTGGCCGGCCACTATGTTCAATTATGGCTAAATTATCCTATCAATACTTTAATTTATAAAACCATCATCAATTTGGTACTTACACATTTAACCACCAAATTTTCTTTTTATGCGATTAAGCCCTTTTTCACAATTAAGCACCAAAACGATTAAATTTTAATACGAAAATTTCACATACACCAATTCACACATGATAAACATAGAAAGTAATATTAAAATATTTTTTTGACTCGGATTCGTGGTCCCAAAACCACCGTTCCGATTTGGGTCAAAATCGGGCTGTTACACCGACTATTCACTTAATAAGCTAGCTAAATTGTATATTGCTGAAATTGTTAGATTGCACAGAGTGCCTATCTATATTATTTTGGATAGAGATCCAAGATTTACGTCTCGATTTTGGAAAAAGTTGTAAGAAGCTTTGGGTATAAAGTTGAATTTTAGCACCGCATTTCATCCGCAAACCGACAGTCAATCTGAAAGAACGATTCAAGTACTCAAAGATGCTTCGCTATTGTGTATTAGAGTTCAAAGGTAGTTGGGAAAAATATCTACCTTTAGTTGAATTTTCTCATAAAATCAGTTTTCAATCGAGTAAAAAGATGGCACCGTATGAGGCATTGTATGGCCGTAAGTGTCGAATTCCGTTGTACTGGACTAAGCTCGGTGAGAAATAGATTCATGGGGTTGACTTCGTTAGAGAAACCGAAGAAAAGGTAAAGGTAATTATTGACTGCTTGAAAGCCACTTCTGATCGACAAAAGTCGTACGCAGATTTGAAAAGAAAAGAGATCAAATTTTAGACTGGTGATAAAGTATTTCTAAAAGTATCTCCATGGAAGAAAATCCTTAGATTCAGCCACAAGGGTAAACTGAGTCCGCGCTTTATTGGTCCGTATGAAGTTATTGAAAGAATAGGGCCAGTGGCATATCAGTTAGCTTTGCCGACAGGGTTGGAAAGGATACACAATGTATTTCATGTGTCGATGTTGTGAAGTTATCGATCATACCATTCACATGTGATTTCTCCGACAGAGGTTGAGATTTGACCAAACATGACTTATGGTGAGGAACCGATACAGATTTTGGTTCGGGAAGTCAAACAGTTGAGAAATAAAAGTATAGCTCTAGTGAAAGTTTTATGGCAACGACACGGGGTCGAAGAGGCTACGTGGGAACCTGAGGAAGCTATGAGAAAACAGTACCCAAACCTCTTTTTTAGTAAGATTTTCGGGGACAAAAATCCCTACAGGGGGAGAGTTGTAACAGCCCAATTTTGGGTCTAGTCGGAACAGTGGTTTCGGGACCACAAATTCAACGTGGTAAAATTCATTTTTATTATATTTTTACAATCTACAGTTCTATGGAACGATTTCGTGAAAAATTCGTTTGAAAATTTTGACGTTTGGGCACTCAATTTAGTTAAAGGGACTAAATTGCAAAAAAAAAATGCAAAACTTGAATTATATGTGTTAAAGGTGTCCAATTGCTATGAGATTTTAAATTGGAGGTCCTTAGATTGTAATTAGACCATTATACTTTTTTATGGACAAAACTGGACATGGCTAGGAGAAATTTCAAAGTTTGTGTAATAGTCCGGTTTAGACCCTAGTTGGAACAGTGGTTTCGGGACCACAAATCTGAGTTCAAAAAAAATATTTTAATATTATTTTCTATGTCTGCAGTATATGATATAGTATGTGAGAAATTTTTGTGAATTAAGTTGATCGTTTGCATGCTTAATTTGAAAAAAAGGATTAAATTGCATTAAATGCAAAATTTGCATGCTATTTGTTAAGGCACCTATGTATCGTGGCTTTTAAATATGAGGGCCTTATGAGGCAATTAAACCACTTTACAAGTTAGTGGATGGATAAAGGACATTAATGCCCTTAATGTTTATATGTATATATGTTTAGTAATAAGGCTAATTTAGTAAAAAGATTACTAATATGTTAGTAAATAAAAGAAATAAGCATGATAGGGGATTGTATTCATCCATCTATCACCGAAAATACAAAAGCAAGAAAAGAAGGAAACCATCTTAGGTTTCGGCAACAATCAAGCAAATTTAAGGTATGTTTTGATTTTGGTTTTTGATGATTTTCATGTTTTTGAGATTGTTGGTTAGTCTACTATCAAACCCATGTTGTAATTTGAAGAATTGATGATGTTTATGAGAGGTGCCATTGATGAAATAGTGAGCTTTGTGATGATTATTGGTGTTAAATGAAAGATATATGTTTAATGAACATGTTTTGTTCTTGAATTTTTGGTGAATTTAGCTAAATAGGGCTAAATTGTGAAAATAATATCTTGAAGGACTAATTTGTGAAATGAATGAAATGTATGGATTGATAAGAGCATAGTGTGTATTCGGTTAAGCATGGGTATATGATAATTTGATGTATTTTGTGATTTTGTGAAATAGGGACTAAATTGTCCAAATGTGAAAATATAAGGGCTAATTCGTAAATTTCCCTAAATATGTGTTCTTGGATAAAATTGAATGAATTAGTGAATAAAAAGATTAAATTTGAATATGTATAGATCAAGAACCAAAGAAAACAGACTTAGATCGCGGGAAATCGAAAGTAATCGAGTAGCCGTATCCGTTTCCATTAAATCGAACTCTAGGTAAGTCAATATACAAATAAATGTATTTGAATTGACTTAATTATGCATCTATGAAATTTGAATTGCTATGAATATGCTCGAGATGAGATATATGTGAAATCCGAGAATTGGTATCGACTAAATATTGATGTCCGAGGAGCCCCATCTGAACCTAGGAATAGATAGGATAGTACATGTCATGACGTAGGTATCCGTTATGTGATATCATGTAAGACCATGTCTGGGACGCTGGCATTGATTTGAGATTTCGTGTAAGACCACGTCTGGGACGTTGGCATTGATATGAGATTTACGTGTAAGACCATGTCTGGGACATTGGCATCGTAATTGATTCGTGTAAGACCCTGTCTGAGACAGTGGCATCGATATCTGATTACATGTAAGACCACGTGTGGGACGTTGGCATTGTACGAATATTTTGAGCACTCTGGGTATCCTATTTAATTCTGAAAGCTTCAACGGGCAAGTCCGAGATACGAATGACTATGTGATTTGCATATCCGTTCAGGTACGTTTGATATGAACACCTTGTGTGTATAAGAAGGTAAGTATATTCATAAACTCACCTAGATGAGTTATGTAATTGAATATGAGAATGTAAATGTGTTACATGAATGGACAAGCTATGATCCAACAAAGTACATGGTGATTTGCAATATTGAAAGATGAATGGCTAAGTAAATGTGCCAAGAAGAATTATGGTTATGCAATAGAGATATGAGTGAATTCATATTGTTTATATGATTTGAATGCTTATATGCTAAGTTTATTTGTATATGGCTTACTAAGCTTTTGGAAAGCTTACTCTGTGTGTGTGTTTACTCTGTTTTATAGGTCGTCAAAGCTACAAAAAGGCTCTGGAATCGTCAAGGATCATCACCACACTATCAAACTCAAATTTGGTACTTTTGAATGTGTAAATAGTTAAATATGACATGTATAGGCTAGTTATTTTTGGTACATATTTGAGAAGTGTAAATAGCCATGTGATTTGGCTAGATAAATGTTGGTAATATGCATGAGTGAATATGATATATGATGCATGATTTGATATGGCTTGATGGCAATGAAATGGCCTAATGAATGGTAAGCTTATTAATGAATTGATGCCATGGTGATTTAGTGAAGTTGTGGATGAATTATGCTTGGATTTACATGTAAATTGATTATGCAAATTGGCATGTTTAGAAATGAGATTGAATGGGATAATATGGTGATCATTTGGTGTGTCTTTGGCTGTCAATTGTACATGAAATGAATTGGTATGTTGCTTGTAGAGATGACCCTAGTGTGGTTGGCAATTTTGGCCTTGCAAGTGGACTGTTTTGCATACACGGCTGTGGTACACGGGCGTGCCTGGTGACCGTGTGAATAAGTCAGTAGCTAGCCTAATTTTACACGGTCGTGGCACATGGGCGTGTCTGGTGATCGTGTGAATATGTCAGTATACATGCTCTATTTTGGTACGGCCAGGACACATGGGTGTGTCTGGTAGCCGTGTGAGGCACACGGCCTGACTGCACGGGCGTGTGACCTCTGTAATTTGGAAAAGTTTTTAAAATTTTCGAGAAATTCCATACGTATCCGGATTAGTCCCGACCCTATTCATAAGCATGATTATGGTCTCATTAACCTATAAAAGGGACACTTTGATTGCGATTGATGAATTGTATTATGAAATGTTTGTAAAAGTTTCCGATCTATCCGGTAACGCCTTTAACCCTAGTTTGGTGATGGATACGGGTTAGGGGTGTTACATTTTATTGGTATCAGAGCTACGGTTTAGTCTATTCTCGGACTAACGTAGCGTGTGATAGTCTAGCTATACATGCCATATTTCTAAATTGTGATAGTGTGATGAATCCTGACATGTAAAATGTGATTTTCGTATAGTAATGGATCCCGAAAAAGTCGTAGCTGACGATTTAGAAAGCAATGCGCCTACTCCCGCGCAAGGGACAGCGCCATCTGATTCAAGACTGACTACGATCGGTCAAGAGAGAGAAGCTAAACAAGCTTTCTTCCAGATGATGAGTGAGTGGTTCACTCAGTTTGTAAGAAATAATCTGATTGTTTCACAACCTTCGCCCCCGCCTAATCCCCCGCAGACATCTGCTATGCCTCCGACTATGAATCTGAATCTGTTGAGTAAGCCTCCGGTCGACAAAATCCGCAAGTATGGGGCTGAAGAGTTCAGGGCCACCAGTGATGACGATGTTGAGAGAGCCGAGTTTTGGTTAGAAAACACTATCCGAGTATTCGATGAAATGTCACTGACACCAGAAGAATGTATAAAATGTGTTGTATCTTTGTTACGAGACGCGGCCTATCAGTGGTGGAAAACTTTGATTTCTGTTGTTCCAAAAGAACGGGTCACCTGGGATTTCTTTCAGATTGAGTTTCGGAAGAAATACATTAGTCAGAGATTCATAGATCAGAAATGAAAGAAATTTCTGGATTTGAAACAGGGTCGTATGTCTGTTACTGAATACAAATGAGAGTTCGTGAGACTAAGTCAGTATGCTCGGGAATGTGTATCGTCTGAAGTAATAATGTGCAAAAGATTTGAAGATGGTCTTAATGAAGACATCCGACTGTTAGTTTGGATTTTAGAGATAAAAGAGTTTGTTGTGCTTGTTGATCGAGCGTGCAAAGCTGAGGCACTCGGGAAAGACAAAAGAAAAGCTGAATCTGAAGTCAGAGATGTGAGAAAGAGATTTCTGAGCAAATCATTTCAGTCTGCTTCAAAGAAATTTTGAGATGAACAAAGTCGTTAGAGAGTTAATGTGGGACATTCTATTAGAGATCGAGCTAGATCACATTTGAGTTCCAAAGCTCTGGCAACATCAATGTCAAGTGTTGGAAATGTTCGATCCGAACGACCTGAGTGTAAGAATTGTGGTAAAAGACATCTGGGAAGTTGTAGATTGAATGATCGGGCTTGCTTCAGATGTGGATCGTTAGATCATTTTATTCGTGATTGCCCAGAGTCTGTTGAGCCAGAGACTGTTCAGAATCCGAGATCCGATAATGTTTAGCGAGAGGTAGACCTACTCGAAATACAATAAATGTCAGTGGTAGTCAGGGAACTATGATAGATACTGTTGCGAAATCTGAAGCTAGAGCACCTGCAAGAGCGTATGCTATCCGAGCTCGAGAAGAAGCTTCATCTCCAGATGTTATAACGGGTACATTTGATCTTTATGATACTTCTGTGATTTCATTGATAGTCCCTGGTTCTACTCATTCGTATATATGCATGAACTTAGTATCTAGTAAGACTTTGCCTATAGAGTCTACTGAATTTGTTATAAATGTATCGAACCCCTTAGTTAAAAGTGTCCTGGTTGACAAAGTATGCAAGAATTGTCCGTTAATGTTTTGAGATATCTGTTTTCCTACTGATCTGATGCTTTTACTATTTGATGAGTTTGATATAATTCTGGGTATGGACTAGTTAACATTGCATGATGCGGTTGTGAATTGTAAAAGAAAGATTATTGATTTGAGATGTCCGAATGATGAAATAGTTCGAGTTGAGTCAAATGATTTGAATGGATTACCTGCTGTGATA
This sequence comes from Gossypium sturtianum, assembly GCA_025698515.1. NCBI lineage: Eukaryota > Viridiplantae > Streptophyta > Magnoliopsida > Malvales > Malvaceae > Gossypium > Gossypium sturtianum. The sequence continues at coordinate 114,640,277 of CM046955.1, forward strand.
TCTGTATTGAAAGCTCAAAGATATGTGAAAAAGGGATATGGTTCATATTTTTCTTATGTGATTGATTCGAAAGTATCTGAAAAGAAAGTTGAATCAGTGCCAGTTGCTTGTGAGTTTTCTGATGTATTCCCTGAAGAATTACCGGGATTGCCTCCAATTCGTGAAGTTGAATTTGGTATTGATCTGTTTCCTGGTACGACACCTATTTCGGTAGCTCCGTATAGAATGGCACCAATAGAGTTAAAAGAATTAAAGTCACAGTTGCAAGAGTTAACTGACAGAGGGTTTGCGAGACCGAGTTTCTCACCTTGGGGTGCTCCTATTCTGTTTGTTAAAAAGAAAGATGGTACGATGAGAATGTGTATATATTATCGTCAGTTGAACAAAGTGACAATAAAGAACAAATATCTGTTGCCAAGGATTGACAATTTGTTTGATCAGCTTAAAGGAGCCACCGTATTTTCAAAGATAGATCTAAGATTGGGTTATTACCAGTTGACAGTAAAAGACTCAGACATTCTGAAAACTGCTTTCAGAACGAGGTACGGGCATTACGAGTTTCTAGTTATGCCTTTCGGACTAATGAATGCTCCTGCTATTTTTATGGACTTGATGAATAGAATTTTCAGACAGTACCTAGGTCGATTTGTTGTTGTATTTATTGATGACATTTTGATTTATTCATGGGATAAAATTGAACATGCTAAGCATCTGAGAATTGTGTTGCAAACTTTGAGAGAAAAGCAATTATATGCGAAATTCAGCAAATGTGAATTCTGGTTGCGTGAAGTCAATTTTCTGGGACATATTGTATCGGCCTCTGGAATACGAGTCGATCCGAGTAAGATTTCTGCTATTCTAGAATGGAAACCTCCGAAGAATGGGTCTGAAGTTTGCAGTTTTCTGGGACTCGCTGGTTATTATCATCGGTTTGTAAAAGGATTCTCGATGATAGCTTCTCCGTTAACTAGATTTCTTCAGAAAGATGTGAGATATGAATGGTCCGTTAAATGTCAAAAAAGTTTTTATCGATTGAAAACTCTATTGACTGAAGCTCCAGTTTTGGTACAGCCAGAATCAGGCAAAGAGTTTATGATTTACAGTGATGCTTCATTGAATGGTCTGGGATGCGTACTGATGCAAGAAGGCAAAGTTATAGCTTATGCCTCGAGACAACTAAAGCTGAATGAAAAAACTATCCGACACACGATCTTGAGCTAGCTGCGATTGTGTTCACATTAAAGATTCGGCGTCATTATCTGTTTGGTAAGAACTGTCACGTGTTTTCAGATCATAAAAGTTTGAAGTATCTGATGACCCAAAAAGATTTAAATCTATGACAGAGAAGATGGCTAGAACTGTTGAAAGACTATGAGCTTATGATAGATTATCATCCGGGTAAAGCAAATGTCGTTGCCGATGCATTGAGTCGAAAGTCACTGTTTGCATTACGTGCTATGAATTCTCAATTAGATCTATCTGATGATAGTTTTGTGTTAGCTGAATTGAAAGCTAAACCATTGTTTTTACAACAAATATGCGATGCTCAGAAAGTTGATAATGAAATGATAGCGAAACGAGCTCGGTGTGATTCGAATTCTGATTCTGAATTTCGAGTGGATGTTGATGATTGTTTGAGGTTTTGAGATCGGTTATGTGTTCCGAGAAACCCAGAATTGATTCAGTTGATTTTGAATGAAGCACATAACAATCACTTATCTGTTCATCCGGGTAGCACAAAGATGTACCACGATTTGAAACAACACTATTGGTGGTCTGGTATGAAGCGAGACATTTCTGATTTTGTGTCGAAATGCTTAGTCTATCAGCAAGTTAAAGCTGAACATCAAGTTCCATCTGGTTTATTACAACGGATTCTGATTCCCGAGTGGAAATGGGATAGAGCGACGATGGATTTTGTTTCTGGATTTCCTTTGACTCCGAGAAAGAAAGATGTTATTTGGATTATGGTTGATAGATTGACGAAATCAGCCCATTTTATTCCGGTACGATCTGATTTCTCACTTGAAAAGTTAGTTGAACTTTACATTTCTGAGATTGTGAGATTGCACGGAGTGCCATTATCTATTGTGTCTAATAGAGATCCACGATTTACATCAAGGTTTTGGAAGAAATTACAAGAAGCTTTAGGCACAAAATTTCATTTCAGTACAGCATTTCATCCACAGACAGATGGTCAGTCTGAATGGATAATTCAGATACTCGAGGATATGTTGAGATGTTGCATTCTTGAGTTTGACGGTACGTGGGAACAGTACTTACCACTGATTGAATTTGCATACAACAATAGTTTTCAGTCAAGTATCAAAATGGCACCTTATGAGGCTTTGTATGGACATAAATGTCGAACACCTCTGTATTGGACTGAGCTCAGTGAAATTAAGATACACGGGGTTGATCTGATAAAAGACACTGAACAGAAAGTGAAAGTGATTCGTGATAGTCTGAAAGCAGCGTCTGATCGTCAGAAATCCTATACGGACTTGAAACGTAAAGATATTGAATTTAAAATCGGTGACAAAGTTTTCTTAAAAGTATCTCCGTGGAAGAAAATACTTCGATTCGGACGTTAAGGCAAGTTGAGTCCAAGGTTCATCGAACCGTATGAAATTATTAAACGAGTTGGTCCAGTTGCATACAGATTGTTGTTGCCCTCAGAGCTAGAAAAGATATATAATGTATTTCATGTTTCGATGCTCCGTAGATACAGATCCGATCCGTCACATGTGATTACTCTGTCTGAGATTAAAATCTGATTTGATATGACTTACGAAGAAGAGTCGATCCGTATCTTAACTCGTGAAGTGAAAGAGTTGAGAAACAAGAAAATTCCGTTAGTAAAAGTGTTGTGGCATCGACACAGAGTGGAAGAGGCTACATAGGAGTCTGAAGATTCAATGAGACAGCAATATCCGAATCTGTTTAACCGTAAGATTTTCGAGGACAAAAATCCCTAAGGGGGGAGAATTGTAACAGTCTGGTTTAGACCCTAGTCGGAACAGTGGTTTTGGGACCACAAATTCGAGTCTAACAAAAATATTTTAATATTATTTTCTATGTTTGCAGTATATGATTTAGTATGTGAGACATTTTTGTGAATTAATTTGATCGTTTGCATGGTTAATTTGAAAAAAGGATTAAATTGCATTAAATGCAAAATTTGCATGCTATTTGTTAAAGCACCTATGTATCGTGGCTTTTAAATATGAGGGCCTTATGAGGCAATTAAACCACTTTACAAGTTAGTGGATGGATAAAGGACATTAATGCCCTTAATGTTTATATGTATATATGTTTAGTAATAAGGCTAATTTAGTAAAAAGATTAATAATGTGTTAATAAATAAAAGAAATAAGCATGATAGTGGATTTTATTCATCCATCTATCACCGAAAATACAAAAGCAAGAAAAGAAGGAAACCATCTTAGGTTTCGGCAACAATCAAGCAAAATTAAGGTATGTTTTGACTTTGGTTTTTGATGATTTTCATGTTTTTGAGATTGTTGCTTAGTCTACTATCAAACCCATGTTGTAATTTGAAGAATTGATGATGTTTATGAGAGGTGCCATTGATGAAATAGTGAGCTTTGCGATAAGTATTGGTGTTAAATGAAAGATATATGTTTAATGAACATGTTTTGTTCTTGATTTTTTGGTGAATTTAGCTAAATAGGGCTAAATTGTGAAAATAATATTTTGAAGGACTAATTTGTGAAATAAATGAAATGTATGGATTGATATAAGCATAGTGTCTATTCGGCTAAGCATGGGTATATGATAATTTGATGTATTTTGTGATTTTGTGAAATAGGGACTAAATTGTCCAAATGTGAAAATATGAGGGCTAATTCGTAAATTACCCTAAATATGTGTTCTTGGATTAAATTGAATGAGTTAGTGAATAAAAGGATTAAATTTGAATATGTATAGATCAAGAACCGAAGAAAACGGACTTAGATCGCGGGAAATCGAAAGTAATCGAGTAGCCGTATCCGTTTCCATTAAACCGAACTCGAGGTAAGTCAATATACAAATAAATGTATTTGAATTGACTTAATTGTGCATATATGAAATTTGAATTGCTATGAATATGCTCGAGATGAGATATATGTGAAATTCGAGAATTGGTATCGACTAAATATTGATGTCTGAGGAGCCCCGCCCCATCTGAACCTAGGAATAGATAGGATAGTACATGTCATGACGTAGGTGTCCGTTATGTGATATCATGTAAGACCACGTCTGGGACGTTGGCATTGATTCGAGATTTCGTGTAAGACCACGTCTGGGACGTTGGCATCGATATGAGATTTACGTGTAATACCATGTTCGGGACATTGGCATCGTAATTGATTCGTGTAAGACCCTGCCTGGGACAGTGGCATCGATATCTAATTACATGTAAGACCACATGTGGGATGTTGGCGTTGTACGAATATTCCGAGCACTCTGAGTATCCTATTTAGTTTCGAAAGGTTCAACGGGCAAGTCCGAGATACGAATGACTATGTGATTTGCATATCTGTTCAGGTACGTTTGATATGAACACCTTGTGTGTATAAGAAGCTAAGTATATTCATAAACTCACCTAGATGAGTTATGTAATTGAATATGAGAATGTAAATGTGTTACATGAATGGACAAGCTATGATCCAGCAAAGTACATGGTGATATGCAATATTGAAAGATGAATGGCTAAGTAAATGTGCCAAGAAGAATTATGGTTATGCAATAGAGATATGAGTGAATTCATATTGTTTATATGATTTGAATGCTTATATGCTAAGTTTATTTGTATATGGCTTACTAAGCTTTTGGAAAGCTTACTCTGTGTGTGTTTACTCTGTTTTATAGGTCGTCAAAGCTACAAAAAGGCTCTGGAATCGTCAAGGATCATCACCACACTATCAAACTCAACTTTGGTACTTTTGAATGTGTAAATAGTTAAATATTGCATGTATAGGCTAGTTATTTTTGGTACATATTTGAGAAGTGTAAATAGCCATGTGATTTGGCTAGATAAATGTTGGTAATATGCATGAGTGAATATGATATATGATGCATGATTTGATATGGCTTGATGGCAATAAAATGGCCTAATGAATGGTAAGCTTATTAATGAATTGATGCCATGGTGATTTAGTGAAGTTGTGGATTAATTATGCTTGGATTTACATGTAAATTGATTGTGCAAATTGGCATGTTTAGAAATGAGATTGAATGGGATAATATGGTGATCATTTGGTGTGTCTTTGGTTGTCAATTGTACATGAAATGAATTGGTATGTTGCTTGTAGAGATGACCCTAGTGTGGTTGGTAATTTTGGCCTTGCAAGTGGTCTGTTTTGCATACACGGCTGTGGTACACGGGCGTGCCTGGTGGCCGTGTGAATAAGTTAGTAGCTAGCCTAATTTTACACGGTCATGGAACACGGGCGTGTCTGATGGCCGTGTGAATAAGTCAGTATACATGCTCTATTTTGGCACGGCCAGGACACATGGGTGTGTCTGGTAGCCGTGTGAGGCACACGGCCTGACTGCACGGGCGTGTGACCTCTGTAATTTGGAAAAAAAATTTAAATTTTCGAGAAATTCCATATGTATCTGGTTTAGTCCGGACCCTATTCATAGGCATGATTGTGGTCTCGTTGACCTATAAAAGGGACACTTTGATTGCGATTGATGAATTGTATTATGAAATGTTTTTAAAAGTTTCCGATCTGTCCGGTAACGCCTTTAACCCTAGTCCGGCGACAGATACGGGTTAGGGGTGTTACAGTTTGGCATTAAGGACATTTTGGTAAAATGGTAAATAAAGACAATTAACTAAATAAAAGATGTTCATCTTCATCAAATTAGTCCCTTGGCCGAAATTCACAAGAGGAGTCCATAGCTAGGGTTTGTTCATCTTCCAAGCTCGATTGTAAGTCCGTTCTTGCCCCGTTTTTCATGATTTTTTATGTTTTTGAAATCCTTGCAACCTAACCTAGCTATTTCAAGGACTAATTTGAAAGAAAATCAAAGTCTAAAATTTTACCCATGTTAGATATTTGTGTATTTTGATGTCTAATGGTAGATTATGTATGTTTGATGGTAGATAAACAACTTTTACTTAGTGATTTTTGATGAAAATGCCTAAAAGGACCTATTTGTAAAAGTTGTAAAATATGTAGTAAAAATGTGAATAAATGAAAAATGTGGGTTGTTATAAGTATTAAAATGGTTCGGCTAGGCTTGAGTTTTGAAGAAATTGACTATATTTCATTTTACAAGCCTAGGGACTAAAGTGTAAAAAGTTGAAAAGTTAGGGGCAAAAATGTAATTTTTCCATAATGTGATTTTTGGACTGAATTGAATAATGTGAGTATTAAATGAGTTAAATTTGCTATTATAGATCAAGAAAAACAAGGTTCGGACCTAGATCGGGGGAAAACAAAAGAGTTTGACGATTAGGTCCACTTTCACTATTTTTGTACCGAGGTAAGTTTGTATGTAAATAATGCAACGTTATAATTGTGTTTATAATTTTTTGTTAATGTGTGATTTGTATGATTGACTATATGGATGAAATTGACGAAGTTTTGACAAGCGAGTAAATCCGAGTTGAACCTTAGGAATAGATTAGGATACAAGTGACATGTCACTAGGAACCCATGTAATTATATGATTTATATGTCCCGGGTGCTAGTCCTGTACATCCTACCGGTGGCTAGGTATACCGTCATATGTTGCGGATACCTGACAGCTTGTGTGAACAGCACCGCGTAGCTACGTCTCGACTGACAGCTTGTGTGAGCAGGCCCGAGGATAGCTCGAGAGCGAGCTTATATGAGTTATGAGATTTGTGGTAGCATTGGCTACATAAGTGGCACTTATGTGCAAATATTTCCGTGTATCTAATAGTATTCTAAGTGGTTCAACGGGTATGTCAAAGATGATAAAGTATGTGATTAAGTTATGAATTAGTTCAAGTATGTACGAAAAACTCAATGGGAATAGATTCGGTATATGATGATCTATTGGTAAGAATATGATTGAGTATGTTATGTTCATGAAGTTTTAATGACATTTATGTTGATTCGTGTTATGTTATGCATATGATAAATGCATAATCAATGCTGTTTATTATTTGCATATGAACTTACTAAGCTGTTTAGCTTACTCCCCTTTCTTTCCCATATCTTATAGTGTCACCAAGCTAGCTCGGGATTAGAAATCGTCGGAGATCCATTCACACTATCAACCATTATTTTGGGTACCATTGAAATGTCAATATTTTGATTTATGGCATGTATAAGGGACTTGGTCATTTTGTTATGTGTCATAATTGATTTGCCCAAATATGTTGGCTTATATTGGTTGAAAGTTCATTTTGAATTAGGCCATTTGAAATTGGCTAATATTGGTATAAGTATATTCATATGATGATGCCATTCATGGATGTGGAAGCTTGCATGATTTGAGTTGATAAGTATGCGACGTTTATGTATGATAGATGTAGCATGTGAATGATATGTGGATGTCTTGGTTGTGGATGTTTTGGTTGCCTAAGTTGTCATGAATTCTGCCATTGAATTGGTGTAAGTGTAGGTGTAAATGAGGGTGGCAAATGGCTTGGTAAATAGCCTTATTTTTGTCCACACGGGCGTGTGTCTAGGCCGTGTGTGACACACGATCTGCCCCACGGGCATGTGTTTTAGCTGTGTGTCCCCTGCACCTTAATTGTTGCAAAATAGAATGTCCAGAATTGAGCACACGGGCGTGTGTCCCGGCCGTGTGTGCTACACGGCCTTGAACACGGGCATGTGCTCCGGTCGTGTGAAGTCTGCACCTATGTAACACCCATTACCCGTATCCGATGCCGGGACAGGGTACGAGGCATTACCGGGCTTAACTTACTCAAGCATACAACTTCGGGCTATAAAATTTTGTTTTAACTTTAAAACTTTTCATTCATATTCTTAACATCCTCATTATAGGCCTATGAGGCCCAATACATACATTCAGGAGGTTTTAGGATTAAATCGGATACTTTTGAACACTTAGAAATTTTTTACCTAAAACAGGGCCACACGCCCGTGTCAAATGGAATACGCCCGTGTGGGCATGTCGTGTGGTCACACACGCCCATGTTCCCAGCCCATGTGGAATTTATTTTTCATTTCGAACCTTCAAGGGTTTTCACACGGCCAGACACACGCCCGTGTCTGTGGCCCGTGTCCCTCACATGGCCTAGACAAGCCCATGTCCTCACCCGTGTGTGAAAACCTGGGTATTCTGTTTATGACGTCAGCATACCCTTAATAGCACACGGCCTAGGCACACGCCCGTGTGTTGGCCTGTGTGGCGAATCGAATTCTCGAAAATTTGATGCAAGGGACACACGGCCTATCAACACAGCCATGGGGTTGGTCGTGTGTCACACACGGCCTCGACACACGCCCGTGTGTCTACCCTTGTGGACAATTAGATGGCTATTTTCCAAGCCTATTGCCACCCTGAAACATAAACAAGCATATACCAACACAAGCAACACATAACATGGCAATAATACATTATGAAGACTCACAAATCATCATTCATGCCCAACATAGATCTCATCATCATTAAGTTATAAAACTTGACAAATCTTGGCCAATTCTTAATGGCCATTTACAAAATGAGTGTATAATATTAATAGCCAACACTTTGGCTTTCAAATATGACATAACACAAAATGACCAAGTTCCTATACATGCCATACTCAAAATAAATCAACTTTAATATACCAAATGAATAGTTGATAGTATGATCCGAGCTCCGACGTCCTACGATCTTCGAGCTAGCTTGGCGATGCTACAAGGAAAAGGGAAAAGAGAGGGGTTTAGCTTTTTAAGTTTGCATGAATTAAAATAGCAACATAAGTACTCATGGTAAAAATCCATTCATCTCATAGAATAATAATAATAATAATACAAGTTCTCAAGTACTTTGACATACTTACTTGTACTTACGCTTACCTAATTAAATATCACATTAGAGTTTCATAACTCATATTTTACTCATGGTACCTGTACCACTTCATCACATACTTTAGAACTTATGCTATCATAAACATAAACTTAAATCGTAACTATCTTTCACTTAAATGTAACTTTTTGTATAGCTTAACTCTAGCCATTTTTGTATACTTAGCTCTCTTGCCCGTTGAACTACTCGGAATGCCGGAGGGTACTCAATCTCATCATACATGTATCACGATGCCAATACCATATCCCAGATATGGTCTTACATGGGATCACCTCTTGATGCTGATGCCATATCCCAGATATGGTCTTACACGGGATCTCTTAGCTCGATGTCGATGCCATGTCCCAGACATGGTCTTATACGAGATCGTACATAGATGTCGATGCCATGTCCCAGACATGGTCTTACACGAGATCTTTCTTTGGTGCCGAAGCCATGTCCCAGACATGGTCTTATACGGGACCTTCCTTATTCGGTGCCGATGCCATGTCCCAGACATGGTCTTTTACGGGACCTTCCTTATTTGGTGCTGATGCCATGTCCCAGACATGGTCTTATACGGGATCGTCCTTATCTCATGTAGTTGCATAGGTATCCTCGTTATTCCAAATCTTCAACCGGGACTTCAACTTAGCATAATCTCATTATAATCTCATTGAAACATCATAAATCAATTTCATGTAATTAATATTCATTTCTCATAAAATAAGGTAATTAAAAGCATAGTGGTATCACGTAGCTATAAATCCACACAAACTTACCTCGGTACTCAAAATGTGTGAAGATGTTAGATTTAGTCCAACACTTTGTTCTTGCCTCGGTTTCGGTCTGAGCTTCGTGTTTCTTGATCTATAATAACAATTTCACTCGTTTAATACTCACATTGTCTAAATTGATTCATGAATCACACTTTGGTAAAATTACAATTTTGCCCCTAAACTTTCACATAATTACACTTTTACCCCTAGGCTCGTAAAAATGATTTTTATTCAACTTTCTTGTATTTTAGGCCTAGCCGAATCTTTTTATCAACTACAACAACCTCTAATTTCCACTATTTCACCCATGTATGACCACTTTCATAACTTTTACAATTTAGTCCTTTTTTATGAATTTCTCATGAAAATCACTTAGGAAAACATGTTTATCATACATCAAAATTTCATATTCTTCCATAAACCATCAAAATGCATGCATTTCATACATGGGTAAATTTTTGAACATAAGCCCTAGCTCAAAATATAGCTAGAAATAGCTAAATCGAGCTACGAGGATCTCAAAAATACGAAGAACATTAAAAACGGGGCTAAGATTCACTTACTATCAAGCTTGAAAGTTGAAGAAACCCTAGCTATGGCTCCTTAGTGATTTTCAGCCATGGGAGAAAAAGATGGACACAATTTTGACTTCTTTTTCCCTTTTTAATCTTTTATTTACCAAATGATAAAAATGCCCTTAGTGGTCCTTTCTTGAGATTTTTCCTTCCCATGTCTATTTTTGTCCATCATAATCTATATTGGTCTAATTGCTAATTAAGGACCTCTAATAATTTTTATAATTCTATTTCATACTTGAATCTTCTAGAATCTCATATTTTCTAATCTTTGCAATTTAGTCCTAATGAACAAATCGATCACTAATAAATAAAATTTTCTAATGAAATTTTCACATAATCATGCAAACATATTATAAACCTCATAAAAATCATAAAACACATATTTCTAATTTAGATTTGTGGTTTCGCAACCACCATTCCGACTAGGCCCTAAATCGGGCTGTTACAATTCTCCCCCTTAGGGATTTTCGTCCCCGAAAATCTTACCAGCAAAAAGGTTCGGGTACTGGTTCCTCATAGCCTCCTCGGGCTCCCATGTAGCCTCTTCTACCCCATGTCTTTACCATAGTACTTTCACAAGAGCTATACTTTTATTTCTTAGCTGTTTAACTTCCCGTGCTAAAATTTTAACCGATTCTTCACCATATGTCATATCAGGCTGAATTTCAACTTCTGTCGGTGTAATAACATGCGAAGGATCTGATCGGTAACATCGCAACATCATCACGTGAAACACGTCATGAATTTTTTCCAATTCAGACGGTAAAGCCAATCGATAGGCTACCGGTCTTATCCTCTCGGTGATCCCATACGGTCCGATAAAACGCAGACTCAATTTGCCTTTCTGTCCAAATCTGAGAAATTTCTTCCATGGTGACACTTTCAAGAATACCTTGTCACCAACTTGAAACTCGATCTCTTTCTGTTTCAAGTCCAAATAGGACTTTTGTCTATCTGAGGCAGCTTTTAAACAATCACAGATTATCTTTACCTTCTTTTCAGTTTCTCTAACCAAATCGACCCCGTGAATCTGATTTTCCTTGAGTTCGGTCCAATACAAAGGCGTTCGACACTTATGCCCATACCAAGCTTTATAAAGCGCCATTTTCAGACTCGACTGAAAACTGTTATTATAGGCAAACTCTACCAATGGTAAGTACTTTTCCCAACTACCTTGAAATTCGAGAACACAACACCGGAGCATATCCTCAAGTACATGTATTAATCTCTCCGACTGTCCGTCTGTTTGCGGGTGAAAAGCCGTACTAAAACTCAACTTTGTGCCCAAAGCTTCTTGTAACTTTTCCCAAAATCAGGATGTGAATCTCGGATCTCTATCCGATATAATAGACAAGGGAACTCCATGAAGCCTTACAACCTCAGAAACAAACAAGTTTTCCAACTTATCAAGTGAATAATCAACACGTACCGGTATAAATTGGGCCGACTTCGTGAGTCTATCTACCGCCACCCATACGGCATCTTTCTTGCTCAGTGCCAACGGTAAACCTGTCACAAAGTCCATGGTAACACAGTCCCATTTCCACTCGAGAACCATAATAGGCTGAAATAGACCCGAGGGTACTTTGTGTTCAGCCTTTACTTGTTGGCAAATTAAGCATCTCGATACAAACTCAAAAATATCTTTCTTTATACTCAGCCACCAATACCATTTCTTCAAATTATTATGAATTTTTGTACTGCCCGATGTACCGATAGACATCCGCTATGTGCCTCTTGTAAAATCTTCCGAATAAGCTCATTGTTCCTAAGTACACAGACTCTGTCTTTGAACATCAAACATCTATCAGAATTTATCCAGAAGTCAGACTCAACTCCCAACTCACACTGAAATATTTTGGCTTGCAAGTTGCTGTCCTCTTTCTGAGCCTCATAAATCTCTTGAAGGAACAATGGTCTAGCCTTCAACTCGGCTAGAATGGAACCATCATCCGACAAGACGCTAACGTTAGTGGTCCCAAAAGAGCGGGTGACGTAGGACTTCTTTCTGGAAGAGTTCCGGAAGAAGTATATAAGCCAGAGGTTTACTGACCGAAAAAGGAAAGAATTCCTTGAGCTGAAGCAAGGAAGAATGATGATGAGCTGAGTACTGAGCGTGAGTTTGTTAGGCTTAGCAAATACGCTCAAGAATGTGTGTCGATGGAGACCATCTTGTGCAATGAGTTCAAGATGGGTTGAATGAGGATATCAAACTCCTAGTGGGCATTTTAGAGTTGAAAGAATTTGTGGTACTAGTTGAGAGGGTAAGTAAGGCCGAGGAATTGAGTTCGTAAAAGAGAAGGGCCGTGTGAGTGAAGCCCGAGATGCGAGAAAGAGACCGATGGGCAAGTCGATCAAGCCTCATCGAAAGATCCAAGGAAGTGAATCCTCGGATGTCACCTTTAGTGGGGTATTCGCATCGAGACTTGGACAATACTCGTCGTGGTTCGAGAGTCCGAGCTCCTCGATGGAAAGTGTGGGCAATACAAAGAGTAAACCTGGAGTGTCCTAGTTGTGGTAGGTATCACACCCAGGAGAGTCTTTGGGAAACGATGGAAATGTTACAAATGTGGTTCCCCCGATCACTTTATCCGTGAATCGTCCCGAGAGAGGATGATAAGGAAGAGAGGCAAGAAGTGAGACCTAGTGATGTGTCTACGAGGGTAGACCACCAAGAAACCCAAGAGGTGGGGCTAGTGGTAGAGGTGCATCCAGGGGACTCGCTCCGAGACCGGAGGGTTGGGCACCGCGAGGACGCACGCCATTCGCACTCGCTAAGAGGCATCCTCCCCTAATGTGATAACGGGTACTTTTTCTCTCTTTGACACCTCTGTTATTGCTTTAATAGATCCAGGGTCTACTCACTCTTATATTCGCGTAAGATTAGCATCTAGTTTGAGTATGACCGTTGAGTCTACGGACATTGTGATTAAGGTGTCAAACCTGTTAGGAAAGCATGCGTTAGTGGACAAAGTGTGTAAGAATTGTCCTTTGTTGATTGAGAATCATTGTTTTCCGGCAAACCTTATGTTGTTTCTGTTTGATGAGTTCGATTTAATCCTAGGCATGGATTTGTTGACTACCCATAGTGTCTTAGTGAACTGTCGTAGTAAGTTTATTAAACTGAAATGTGAGAGTGGAGATGTAGTTTGAATTGAATCAGGTGGATTGGACAGTCTACCCGTGATGATTTCTTCCTTAGTGGCCGAGAAATGTTTGAGAAAAGGGTGTGAGTCCTATCTTGCGTTTGTGTTGAATACTCAAGAGGTTGGAGTAGGGTTTGAAACAGTGCCAGTGGTATGTGAGTACCCAGATGTGTTTCCAGAAGAGTTACCCGGATTACCTACAGTGAGAGAGGTCGAGTTTGGAATTGAGTTGGTTCCGGGAACGGCACCTATTTCAATTGCCCCGTACAGAATGGCACCTGTGTAGAGTTGAAAGAAATGAAGGTTGAGTTACAAGAGTTGATGAGATAAGGGTTTTGCAAGACTGAGCTACTCGTCGTGGGGTGCTCTGTATTATTTGTGAAGAAGAAAGATAGGTCTATGAGGTTGTGTATAGACTGTAGACAATCTGAACAAGGTTACGGTTAAGAATAAGTATCCTTTACCAGGATTGATGATCTTTTCGATCAATCAAGGGAGCTACAAGATGTTCTCCAAGATAGACTTGAGGTCCAGTTATTATCATTTCAGTGAAAGAGCAAGATGTGTTCAAAACTGCATTTCGGACAAGGTATGGCCATTATGAGTTTTTGGTTATGCCGTTTGGTTTGACGAATGCACCTGCGATTTTTATGGATCGATGAACTCGTATTTTCGCACCATATGTGGACAAGTTTGTGGTTGTCTTTATTGGCGACATATTGATCTATTCTCGGGATGAAAACGATCATGAAGAGCACTTGAGAATTGTCTTGCAAATTTTGAGAGACAAGCAGTTGTATGCTAAGTTTAGCAAGAGTGAGTTTTGGCTCCGAGAGGTCGGATTCCTAGGACACATGGTTTTAGGTGATGGTGTCAGAGTTGACCCGAGTAAGATATCGGTTGTTATGGATTGGAAACCATCGAGAACGTGTCGAAATCGAAGTTTCTTGGGATTAGCGGGATATTACAGACGTTTCGTAAAGGGGTTCTCTCTGTGATTGCTACCCCGATGACGAAGCTATTGCATAAAGATGTCAAGTTTGAATGGACTGAGACATGTCAACAGAGCTTCGAGAGACTGAAAACAATGTTGACTGAAGCACCAATTTTGGTTCAACCAGAATCGAGGAAAGAGTTCGTGGTATATAGTGATGCGTCATTTAATAGTCTCGGTTGCATGTTGATGCAAGAGGGTAAGGTAGTCGCTTACGCCTCGAGGCAGTTAAAACCGCACGAGAAGAATTATCTGACTCACAATTTGGAGTTGGCTGCGATTGTGTTTGCGTTAAAGATTTGGCGACATTATTTGTATGGCGAAAAGTGTCGAATCTTTACGGATCACAAGAGTTTAAAGTATTTGACGGATCAGAAGGATCTAAATCTGAGACAGAGACGGTGGCTTGAGTTGTTGAAAGACTATGAGTTAGTCATTGATTACCACCCGGGAAAAGCGAATGTGGTTACGGATGCCTTGAGTAGGAAATCCCTGTACGCTTTAAGAGTTCTGAGAGCGAGTTTAGCATTGTCTAATAATGGTGCTATTTTGGCAGAGTTGAGAGCTAAGCCACTATTTGTTCAACAAATATGTGAAGCTCAGAGAAATGATAGCGAGATGCAGGCTAAGATAGCTAAATGCGGATCAGAAAGTGATTCTGATTTTCGAATGAATTTGAATGGTTGTTTGATGTATCGTGACAGAATTTGTGTTCCTAAAAATGAAGAGTTGATTCGAAAGGTTTTGCATGAGGCCCACAGTGGATACTTGTCAGTACATCCGGGCAGTACAAAAATGTACAACGATTTGAGAAAGTTGTATTGGTGGCCGAGTATGAAAAGAGATATTTCAGAGTTTGTGACTAAGTGTCTAATTTGCCAACAAGTGAAAGCTAAGCATCAAGTGCCTTCGGGATTGCTTCAGCCAGTGATGGTTCCCGAATGGAAGTGGGATCGGGTTACCATGGATTTTGTGACGGGGTTATCGATGACTCCGAGAAAGAGAGATGCTGTGTGGGTTATTGTGGATAGATTGATGAAGTCTACTCACTTTATTCCAGTACGTGCTGATTATTCACTGGATAAGTTAGCTGAGTTGTACATAGCAGAGATAGTGAGATTGCATGGTGTACCTATGTCTATTATATCGGATAGAGATCCGAGGTTTACTTTGAGATTTTGGAAGAAGTTGCAAGAGGCCATGGGTACGAGATTGAATTTCAGTATTGCGTTCCATCCGCAATCCGATGGTCAGTGTGAAAGAGTGATTCAAGTTCTTGAAGATATGCTTCGATGCTGTGTGCTAGAATTCGAAGGTAGTTGGGAGAGATATCTACCTTTGGTCGAATTCGCCTATAACAATAGTTATCAGTCGAGTATACAGATGGCACCGTATGAGGCTTTGTATGGCAGTAAGTGTCGGACTCCTTTGTATTGGACCGAGCTTAGCGAGAAATGGATCCATGGGGTCGATCTAGTAAAAGAGACCGAAGAGAAAGTGAAAGTAATCCGTAATAGTCTGAAAGCTGCTTCGGACCGATAGAAGTCGTATGCGGATTTGAAAAGAAAAGAAATTGAGTTTGAGATAGGTGACAAAGTATTTTTGAAAGTATCACCGTGGAAGAAGATTATGAGATTTGGACGGAAAGGGAAATTGAGTCCAAGGTTTATAGGGCCGTATGAGATTACTGCATGCAATTGGGCCTGTAGCTTACCGGTTGGCTTTGCCGGTAGAGTTAGAAAAGATTCATAACGTGTTCCATGTGTCGATGTTGCGACGGTATCGCTCCGATCCTTCACATGTGATTCTTTCAACGAAAATTGAGATAAGACCGGATATGCCTTACGAAGAGGAGCCGATTAAGATCTTGGCTCGAGAAGTGAAACAGTTGAGAAATAAGAGCATAGCACTAGTGAAAGTGTTATGGCAGAAACATGGCGTGGAAGAGGCTACGTAAGAAACGGAAGAAGCTATGAGAGAGCAACATCCAAACCTCTTTTCTGGTAAGATTTTCGGGGACAAAAATCTCTAAAGGGGGAGAGTTATAACATCCCGGTTTAGGGCCTAGTTAGAATAGTGGTTTGAGACCACAAATCTGAGGGTCATGAATGAGTTTTTGAGGCTTATAATACGTATGCATGCTAGTGTGAAAGTTTCATGAAGCAATTTTGTGAAATTGTGGTTGAATTGTCCAAAAGGACTAAATTGCAAAAGTTGTAAAATGTGTGTTTCTAGAAGCTATATGTGTGAAATAGCTTTAGATTATTAATTAGAGGTCCTTAAATAGAAATTTATCCAAATTCTAATTTTTGGACAAAAATGGGCATGGATGAGTTAAAATTGAAAGTTTATCAAAAATGGCATTTTGGTCATTTATCAATTAAGTGATTAAAATAGGTGAAAAGATGATAGAAATACATTCATCTTCTTCCCCTAGCTGTCGAAAATTTCAGAAGCCATTGTTAGGGTTCTTTCAATTTTTCAAGCTTGCTAGTAAGTGCTCCTAAGCCCGGTTTTTGATATTCTTCGTATTTTTGAAGTCCCGATAGCATAAGTAAGCTATTTATAGCTATTTGGTGAGCTATCATGGATGTTCAAAAATGTACATATGTATGACATGCATGTATTTTGATGTTTTATGGAAGAATATGAAGGCTTGATGTAGTAGAAACATCTTTTGCTAAGTGATTTTCCATGACAATGCATGTAGGGACTTAGTTGTGAAAATCTTAAGTTTGGTCATACATGGGTGATTTAGTGAGATTTGATGAATGCTTTAGTTGAGTAAGTGGTTCAGCTAAGCATGAAAGAGTAGAAAGTTGAATAAAAATCACTTTACGAGCCTTTGGGACTAAAGTGTAAATATGAGAAAGTTTAGGGGCAAAATAGTAATTTTGCTAAAGAATGAGATGTGGGTCAATTTAGTCAATGTGTGTATTGAATAAGCTGATTTATTCATTATAGATCAAGAAAGACGAAGCCCGGATCGAAACTGAGGCAAAAGCAAGGTGGTGGACTAAATTGCACATTTCAATACTTTTGAGTATCGAGGTAAGTCTATGCATAAACAATGCATTCATACTTACAATTTGTTGATGATAGCTAGTGTGTAGCTAATTCGAGATTGATTTAGAACCTATGTGGTTCAAGTAGAATGAATGTAGTAGAAATGGTGAATGAATGTATGATCGAGAATGATTGGGAATCTATGTGGTTTAAGTAGACTTGTGCATGTGTTGTGATAATGCTAGATAGTAGGCTAAGTGCGATACCATCCTAATGCATATTGACGATGAGCTAGCTATGTGCGATGCTATCGTGAGGTATATCATCTAGTGAGCTATGTGCTGAATCACTACGAATACCATTGTGGTAGGCTAAGTGCGATACCACCTTATTAATCAAATGTGGTGTGCTAAGTGCGAAACCACCGAGATATTGGCTGTGTGGATTGACTGTGTGTATTAACTGTGTGGATGAGTAGTGTGGATTAGTTATGTAAACTAGCTGTGTGGATGAGCTGTTTGGATAAGTTATGTGGATTGACTGTGTGGGTGTATTACGATAAATAATGATGTGTTTTATATTACGTAAATGTGATATTGAATGCAGGGGTGCATTTCAATGGTTATGAGTATGTGACTCATGATGTGTTAGAAATGTGGTAAGGGATAGAAAGAGCAAGCATAGTTGTGAATTACTTGTTGGTATAATGCTAATAGTTGCTTAGCTTATACTATGTTGCTTATTTGTTTATGTGTAAACTTACTAAGCTCAAAGCTTACTCTCTTTCTTTTCCCTTGTCTTATAGATTAAAGCGTTGAATCGAGATACGAGGATCATCAGAAGATAGCCCACATATCAGCACACTTTGTTACATGAAACTTAATGTTTTGTATATGGCATGTATAGGGGCTAGATAAGTTAGTAAATTTTGTTGTAAATGGCTAAGATGTGTTGGCCTATAGATGGATAGCTTATTTTGTATAATGCCATGGTTGTTGGCTATTACATTATATGAAAGAAAGATGTAGTTTTCTATGTAAGAATGCACTTCAATTTGAGTTGATTATGATGGTGTTAGATGAGTATATGTTGTGCATGTTAGAAGGGTGAAAAGAACTTTACACTTAGTCTTGTTCTTGATCATGTGGGTAGACACACGGGCGTGTGTCTAGACCATGTGTGACACACGGTCAGCCCACGGGGCGTGTCTTTGTGGCCAAGGTCCCGCATGTTAATATTTGAAAATAGAATAGACCCAGACTAGTCATACACGGGCGTGTGCCTAGGGTGTGTGGGATTAATCGGTGTTGGCCACGGGCCAGCCACACACGGCGCGTGTGTCTAGACTCTAGGCCGTAATGAGGGAAGTCAGTGTTCACCAGGGTTGGGGAGCACGGGCGTGCCATGGCCATGGGGCATTTGGCAGAATGCTTGGGTTTTTAGGCATGGTCTGGGGACATGGGCGTGTGTGCTCATGCACGGGCGTGTCTAATCTTGCACGGGCTTGTGAGACCTGTATAAAAGTTGTAAAAGTTCCGGATTAGTCTCGAGAGTCCTCATGTGTATGAGTGAGGCCTCGTAAGTCGAGAACGAGGTTATAGCGAGTAATGACATTGAGCCTAAGTGGCGATTAAGCGGTTTGAGTTCGGTAATGCCTCCGGCCCGGTTCCCGGCGTAGAACCCGGGTAAGGGGTGTTACATGCTTTCCATAACATGTATCCATTCAACATGCATGATTCATCTCATTATTACAAGTATAATTTCATAATAGCTCATTTCGAGTTCAGATCATTTCATTTCAGAAATTTACTCATATTACTCAGAATATCAAGGTCACTATTTGTACACTCAAGGTGTACAAGTCTATAATTAAGAATGAACATTCTCATCAAATAATTTCCATGTACAAATATCATCATCTCATATTTTCAGCACTTGTCATGTATCATCATTTTCTTGTATTTCATGTAATATTCTTTCATGTCATATTTCCATATCGTATACATCATTCCATGTCAATTTGTTTTCAATTCATCTTTGCTCTTGTCAGAACTTTACCCGTTGAATTGATTCGAAATATCGATGGATACACAGGTAGTACACTTGAGGTGTACAATTCCATAGTCCGTCAATTCATATTCAGTAGTGGAACGACAGAAATGTGCAAGTGTACACAATCGCAACAAGTAATAAAGTGACAAGTAAATGTCGAGTTATCGTACCCACAAAGACTGTGAAAAGAATTATTTATGAATGCTATTTAAAACAGTTTGGTGAAGAAAATTATTTTGTTTGAAGAGGGTGATTAAAAACTAAGATTTTAAACTAAGTAAACTAAATAAATAAATCTCAAATGCACGATTTCAAAATATGATTTTAATCAAGATGACATAATTGTGTTAGATTAATTACATTTCTTAACTTAAAATTATTAAACTCATGTTTATATTGTTACGAATAAATTCATGGCAACTCGGTAATTTGCTAACTTATGAACATACTCACCTACCAAAATCCATTCATCTCTTGACTGTATCCCTATGTCAATTCAACCGATTAAACAAATCTTAATAGGCAAATATGTTATTGCACATACATACTTATTAAATCGAAATAATCTCTTGTACATATCCCTATGTCAATTCAAACGATTAATTAAATCTAATAAGCACATAAAAGACAACGTAAGGTAACAAAGTATCCCTACCTTGAAACAATTTAATCACAATAATCTTGCAAGTTATGCAAGGCAATTGTATCGTCAGATACCGTTGCCAATTTAACCCTCAGCTACCTTAGATGATTAAACATGCACTGATTAAGTATTGTGTCCATTAATTACAATTTCAACCCGTTTAAATAATTAATTCATTAGCTACCTCAAAATTGTAATGCAAGAATAACTTAGTCATGATTTTACTTAATCAAGCATCTTACCGAGGCCTATAACAACATAAACACAATTTTAACAATTTTAGCAAATGAAATGCAATCAACCTAACACGAATTAAATTCAAGCTAAATTGATTAAATTAACCATTTCAACAACATAAATATTCATAGATATGTTCATCATAACAACAAAAATTAAAGAGATAGGGAATAAGAATCAAATCCGGTGTTTTTCCGTGGCTTGACTAGTTTGCTCCGTTCTTCCTTCTCCGTTGTCCTCGTCGACCAAGGCTGCTATGAACACTTGATTGCTGCTCCAAATGGCTGAAGAATGCCCCTTTTCCAGGGGGAGAAATCGGCAAAAGAGCAAGGGAATTTGGAATGGAAAAGAAGAGAGAAAGTGGAGAGAAGAGAGAAAAGATATGAATGCTTGAGATGTTTTTCAACTGACCAGCCTAAGGGGGTTTTTATAGCTGAAGAGGGCTGCTAAAAATAGCTAAAATTATCAGCCAAAGATCCCTCCCTTGGCCGGCCACACATATGGCAAGGTTGAAAGTTTCAACTTTGCTAATTTAGGCTTGGGACAAATCTATAAAGCCACCAATTGTGGAGGGGTTTGTTTGCAACTTGAACAAGTCTTCAAGGGCCTCTTTGCAAGCTAAAAAATCAGCCAATAAGCTGATTTGGGTTAGCATATGGACGGTTTTGGGCTGTCCACTTCTTGGTCGGTTCGGTTAACTCGGTTCGGCTCAACTGGACCACTTTTTCATAATTAATTAATAATAATTTATTTAATCCAAATTAAATTGGATATAAATTAAAATTAATTATATCATGAATTAATACACATAATTGGACCGACTTAGGCTGAAAATTAATTCGCCTTGATACTTCAAATTACTTCTCAATTTTGAACTTCTAGCAGTGTCTGCCGAGTTGTTTTTTTTTTTCCTTTTGTGCAAATCTAACGAAAAATTATCAAAATTAATCAAAATTTATTATACAATTAATTAAAATACATTATGTTAATAATTTAAGTACAAAATAATTATTTTATAATAATTGCATATTTTTCGACTATAATTTTGCCAAAACTGCATGAATTTGAGTTAAAAATAGCATGAAAAAGTGTGTATATTTTCGTGTTTCCAAGTAGTACCTTTTAGGTACACTCTCGAGCCACATATCATACAGTAGAATTAGCAGTCCAGGCTAAATTCTAGCTGTAAGATATACTCTAAGGGCTTTGTCGGATTACCAGTCCAGACTAAATCCTTTATATGACAAAGAATTCCCTATAGAGTCCATTCTGGATTACCTGTCCGGGCTAAATCCTATCAGAATTGAGGTCGAAGGATTACTCATTCGAGTTAAATCCTACCCGCAACAAATGCAAGACCTCTTTCGTTTCGGGAAATCACATATCCATCGATTTTCTATTTATTCAACCGGGATTTAAACACTTTTCAAGCATTATCGGGCATTTGATTATTTCATACCTCCGTAACATTTGTAACACCCTAAAATTCAAGTATCGATTTATTGCATGTTTTAGTGTTTAGATTATGAAGGAAAATTTACTTATTTCTTTTCGTGCCTATTATAGTCCTGAAGAAGAGTATAGAATTATTCGGGTATGGAATAATTTTTAGTTTGAGAATTTATTGAAGTGGAGCAAGTGGCATTGACACTTAAGTTAAATTAAGTGTTAAATAGTAGCATAAGATGAGTAAATGGCAAGGTGGTGTTGGCGCATGAGATATTGCATGAGGGGAGTGGTTGAATCCCTTGTATAGCATTTAGACAACTTTTATTTTTGCACTTGTATAGCAAGTGTCACCAAACAATAGATATGGTAAGGTTGGACTTTTCATTTTTGGTAAGTAGACTAAAGGAATAAGGAAATAGCTAACTTATAGTATGGAATCAAGAAAATTTGGAAAGATAAGGGGACATAAGGCATGTATCAAGGAAAAGGTTTTGGAAACTAATTCATGGCCATTTGACCATGAATTTGGACGGCAATATGGTCTAGGGGGGGTTGGCCGAATATGCTAGTAGTTGGCTAGGATTAGGAGTTTGTTTTGGTCATTCCTAGCATTTTGTGCAAAGGTTTGCAATTCTCTTTTCAACCTCTTTTCCTTTGGCCGAATTTGATCTTTTGGTAAGCCTAATTCTTTTGACCATTTGGTCATTTTTGCTCATCACTTTAGTATTCTTTTGTGCCTCTTCATAGTGCCGAAATTGCTAGTACCAAAAAGGCCATTCCTTTCTTTTTGTTTTCTTTCTCCATTGCCGAATGTACTTTGCTCCTAAGCACATCTTTTTCTTTCTCTTTTCTCCTCTTTGAAAACCAAACATCATCATCATCTCTTCTCTTATATTTTATTTCTTTTCACTCATACCTTCTCCATTTATTTTCTCATGGCCGAATGTTAGTGAGCCATAGCCGAACCATTTCTCTTTTCTTTGGTTAATCATAGCCGAATCTTTTCTATTCATAAACATCTTTCTCAATCGTCTCTTTTCAACCGTGGACAATAGGTAAGAATTCTTTTAGTTCATGTTAGTTAATAGTTGTCATGGCCGAATCTCGATAGTGGTATAAAGGCTTTCTTAGATCGAAATAAACGTTCATTCTATTAACGTTTTTATTTGTTATACTTTAGTGCGATAACGGAAGATCAGAAATCAAGTGTTCGTAAGTAACATAGAACGTTGGAATCGATTTAAGGTGTTAAGGGAACGTTTTGGTTGACTCTCATTTTTTGAACAAGGATCTTTGTGGTAAGCAAATTTCACCCTTAAACCCTTAGTCATATTTCGATGTAATATTAGATTGGATTAACGATCTTTTGACTTTGAAGACAATCAAAATAGGGAAGAAAAGGGCGGTGAATAGTGTTCGGAAGAGGGGTGGTTCCGTTATTCCCCCTAATTTTAAGCGAAGGACTGTTTCAGCAATCCGGGATTTCCCACGGGTTGTGGACGTTCATCCGAGGAGAATCAAGCTGCTCAAGTCGTTCGTACTCTCGAACCATTATTTGTTCATGGATTTGATTAGGTTAACGAACCATCAATCGGGAGAAACCGCAAGTAGAAGTAGTTCAAAACCCGAGGTAAAATTTTAGATCGTTATTTTTAGATCGGTTTCATTAATAAATTATAGTGTTCTAATTATCGTAATACGTATAGGTGTTGACGAGCGGGAAAGTCTAGTTCTCACTATAACTAGGTGTGTAACTTCACACTTATATTTCGGGTTAGATACTAAACAGTAAGTATTTTGATAAATCGTAAAAATGGCAAAATCGAAAATTATGTGATAATTAACACTTTTGTGTAAATGCATGAAAACGGTTAAAACTGAGAAATTTACGAAAAAACTGCTAGATTGTTAAATTGGGCCGAAAAACTGCTAGATCGATAAATTAGGTCAAAAGACTGCTAGATCGATAAATTGGGTCAAAAGACTGCTAGATCGCTAAATGGGCCAAAAACCTTCTAGTTCGACATTTGGGCCTAAGTTCGCTAGATTGCTAAATGGGCTAAATACTATTTTGTTTAATGGACCCAAATGAAAAGTTTAATTAAAAACTCATTTGTGTTATGGATTACTTGATAAATTATTTATGATTAAAGTTTTTTATTCATACATAATTGCATGGGATGGGATACATGATGAAGAGAAGTAAGGCCTGTGGCCATGAATCTAGTTCGGTGGCTCTGCCACAAATTTGGCTTAATGCCTCTAGTTCGGTGACTATGTCACAATCTAGTTCGGTAGTGCACTACAATATTATTTAAAAGGCTAAATGCCTACGATTGGTGTGTTTGGCGGGGTGGGTTGACTTGATCCCCACAGTGTGTGTTGGTTACAGGGTGTGTAGCGGATGGAAATTAGGCTTAGTTGGGAAATTCATTTTACATACATTTTATATATTTTATTTCATTTTATATTGTTAAAATTTGAAATTGGGCTCAAGCCCAAATTAATGCCTTGATGGTCTGGCCCAATAATGGTGGTAAGTGAGTTACACACTGAGTTCTTTGTAACTCACCCCGCTTTATTATCCATCTCGTGTAATGGAAATTGATGTGGACTTGGGCTGGGATGACTTGGTGGAGGCCATACTACGAGCTTGGGTTTTATAAACTATGAACTTTATTTAAGTTACTTATTTTAATTACTATTTTGGGTATGATATAATAAGGCCTCTAATTATGTTTTTATGGATTTTTATGTGTGGATGGATTTAATTTTATTTTAAGACTCTTAATATGGGCTTATGTTAAATCTATAAAGTTTTCTTAAAAATATTGTGTTTTATAACAATTTTGGACACCTAAATATTTTTTCAATTTCTTTCAAATTCTTCTAAAACTACGTTAAGGTTTTGACTAATATATATAAGATTTCAAACAAGTATTTTTCTTAATTCATAATCATTGTACTTAGTTTTTATTAAACCTTATTTCTAAAGGTTTTGCATTCTATTTTACTTAAATCATTAGAGAATTTTGGATGTTCGTTCGGTGTGACAAACCAAATCTCGTCTTAACGCATAGACTGGTTTGGGGTGTTACATTTAATGGTATCGAGCCGTGTTCAAAACTCTACTGTGGTTTGGGTTCAACAAAGATATTTGTTTGAGAAACAACTCAAATTTCTAGACTTTTGATTTAAAGGTAGTATGGCACCATGAGCATCCCGCGCCAAGTCAAGTAAGTATCTCAGATATTGATTGTTTATTATCATTGTGATATGATCATAAGAAACACTCTAGAACTTCTAGTTTTAGGTGTTGAAGCTGTAGAGATTGAGACAATAAGGATATGATTGTGGAAACAACTCTATCTCTTTTATATCATAAAACATCGTTAATAAACACTTGAAATAGTATTACGATTCATAAAACTCTTAATCAGATTAAATCGGTCACTATGAGCACTAGAGGACGTGGTCGTGGACGCGTAGACGTGGTCGTGGTAGAGGACGCAGGTGTTAGAGGCGCAATCAAGCGCCGCGGATCATATGCCGGAAATGGATGCACTGCATCACTCGAAAGTGAGACGAGATCACATGATCATATGGAAGAAGATAATGCGGTGACGCGAGCAATGCCGCGAGTCCTTGAAAGGGTCATTGGAGCTAGAACGGGCCAACAAACTCGTGGGTCGATATCGAACGATTGAAATCAAGTAGTCTTTGAGGTTTTCAGAGGTGTCTCGGTGTAGCTCCAAATGTCGCTGAATATTGGCTTGAGGCAAAGTGGAGCGAATTATGGACGATCTTGAGTGCGGTGGAATAAAAACTAAGGGGAGCGGTGTCCTTGTTAAGGGACGAAGCATACCAATGGTGGCTTATTGTCCGAGAAGGCATCAAGTGCGCATTAGTTAATTGGGAATTCTTTAAAGTTTCCTTCCAAGGGAAATATGTAGGAACGAGTTATGTTGATGCGGAAGGAAGGAATTTCGAATCGTCCAAGGGAATAAGGACGGTGGCAAAGATATGAAGTGAGTTTTTGCACTTGAGTCGCTATGCTCGAACAATAGTGGCAACGGATCATGAGCGTTGTGTACGCTTTGAGGATGGCTTGAACGATGAATTGCGGGTTTTAATAGCCCCACAACAAGTTAGAACTTTTGCCACGCTTGTGGAAAAGGCCAAGATAGCCGAAGAGGCTAAGAACTCGTAACGAAAGAATCGGGAACGAGCCAGAGGCAAGAGAGATATGAAGTGTTCGGGTTCTTCAAGAAGGTTTTCGAAGAGGCCTCGGAATGATGAAACCACTCAAGGTAGAACACCAGAATCGTGGAATCAGTCGAGATTGTGCCGATTAGGGAAAAGGCATTCGAGAAGTCTTTGGAAGAAAACGGGTGCTTGCTATAAATGCGCGGTCGATGGATCATCAATATAGGAATTGCCCTCGTCGAATGGATACAACTCAGGAAGCTCGTATCGATGCACCACCGCAAGAGGAATTCGGCAACCACCGAGAGGTCGTGGACCGGTCGTGGTGGTAATGGGGTGGACGTGGTCAAGGTGCGCTGGTCGAGGCAATGGTCCTAGAGGCAACACGGATGCAAGGCGGCCCAGGATTGGTATATGCGGTTAGACGCCGTGAGGATGGCAATGCACTGATGTGATAAGCGGCACGTTCTTCATCTTTGATGTACCTGTTATTGCTTTGATAGATATTGGTTCTACCCATTCGTATGTTGCTAGCACTATATGGAAACTTGAATTTAGACTCAAATTTCCGATAGTGAGATGAAGGTAATTAGTCCTTTAGGACACTCGGTGATAGTAAATATAATGTTTAGAGATGTGCCCTTAGAAATTCAAGGAGAAATATTTTTGGCGAATTTGATGGAATTGCCTTTCAATGAGTTCGATATCATTTTGGGCATGGATTGGTTGGTTAAGCACGGCGCGAAATTGGATTGTCTTGAAGTGGCGGATGTCAATAAGGACGGTGGAGGATAAAGAAATAGTTATGATAGGCGAACGAAGGAATTACTTGGTAAATATGGTATCTGCGTTAAAAGCGTAAAAGTTGATGCGGAAGGGGTATGGAGCATTTCTAGCTTTATTAGTGCTTTAGATGCCAAAGAGTTGTCGATGGAAGATGTGAGAACAGTGAAGGAATTTCGCATGTATTTCCCAAGAACTTCCCGGCATACCTCAGATCGGGAAGTGGAATTTGGTATTGAGCTCTTGCTCCGAACGGCCCAAAGGTCCATTGCTCCTTATAGAATGGCAATCGAAGGAGTTGGCAGAGCTTAAAGCTCAAATTCAAGAATTGTTGGGACATTATGAGTTTTGGTGATGCCGCTACGGTTGACCAATGCACCAAATTCTGCATTTATGGATATGATGAACCTGGGTCTTTCAACCATATTTAGACGGTTGGTGGTGGTATTCATAGATGACATTATGGTATATTCAAGGAATGAAGAGAGTAATGATTTGCGGCTGCAATTGTATTACGCGATGCCAAATATCAATGTGTGCCAAATTGGTAAATGAATTAGTTAGAAGTGACTCTTGGTGTGTGGTATCGTAGTTCTATGGGGTGAGTCCTCGGAAGATTGAGAAATTTGTGTGGATTAGAAACCACCAAAGTCGATGGCTGAGATTGATTTCTTAGGTTTGAGTGTTTGGTTACCTATAGGCGCTTTGTTGAGGGTTTTAGTTGATTCTTTGCACCCCTAACTAAGCTATTGCGGAAGGAGTACCATATATATGAATAGATAAGCGATAAGAAAGTTTAGAAATTGAAGAAGATTTGAGCGCGATCTTGATCCAACCTGGTAATTGTATGTTGGCTAGAGAAGCGCGTATACTCGCGGATTAATTGAGTCGATCATGCAAATGCAAAATGATGGGAGAGTGGTGGCTTTATCAGGCTGGTTGACCGAGTGACTACGTAAATCTCTATTACCTATGAGACTCTGCCTGGAGCAGCAATTATAAGTATATTTTGTCATAAAGATAAAGGAGGCAGTCTCTCGCTAAAAAGTCTATCATCTATCATCATAAGTAGTCTGTATCTTCACTGTCGAGGAAAATTAAATCCTCGAGACAATCCAAGATGGTGAGCGTTTAAAGGACCAAGTGATTTCAATCGTGCATCATCACTAAAGCCAAGGCAAGTGACCAGGCATTAAATGGGGCGAAGGTATATGGAATGCTGGTCAGAAACAATGTTTGCTCCATTTGAGCTCAGGATATGTGTCGTCACACGGCAATGAATCTCTGGTGTATTTCTCAGGTTGTGAAGAACCACTTCCAGAAACGGTATATCAGCATAAGTTATTCTTTTAATTTACGATGCTGGAAAAATGGTGGAAAAAGCGATTTATGCATAACGGAAAGTTAAAAGCAGGTTTCGGGGAGCTCATGCCTGGCGCCTACAGCGATGATCGGACCGGAATGACAAATGATTTACGGTGCGAAGCAGGCACTTCTACGCGTGGCGTAATCCGGAGAGGAAGGCTGGGTGAACAAGATGCGAATTGGAATACACAGTTTGTATTGAGATTCGACGATTGTGGGTAAAATGTTGCTTATGCACTTTAAGATCACTCGGCAGAGGAGATTTTTCAGCGTATATCCCAGATCTTCTTTAAAAGATGGGATAAACAAATGGATTTTTGGTTAGTGGTTACCTTAATTTACAAGAAAAATTCGCGTACCGATGATCGTCGTGGACTCCTTTCATGGCTCGTTGGGAGTTAAATGCACGGAGTTTCGGGCATGCTGTAAGCGCTGGTGCGCGCATTTACAGGAAACGTGAGTCGTAGATGTGGTCAAATTCGGCTTCACATTAAATACAGCAGATGACACCAAGGCTTCACAATTGCTGGAAAAGATTTAACACTCAGAATGTAAGATCAAGCGCAAACCGTCAGGCTTTTCTTTTCATCACCAGTCAAATGATGGTCGAGGGAATCCGGGATTCTGGAAAGACATGTTTAAGCGTGACGTAACGATTTCAAAGGAGTTGGAGGATTCATCTCTTTAGTGTGACCTTAACCATATAGTTATTTCTCGGCACTCAATGATCATTCTCTCCTGGCGTATATGGTCGAGTCGAGGTGCCGCGGGAGGCCGGACGGGTCGTCGGAATTACTCAAAGCCTAAGAAAAAGTGGTGTTGGTCTGAATGCGTTGTTAGCTGAAAACCGGGAGCAAACAAAGTAATATGATGTAATGCCAGGCTTAGGCACTATATCGCTGTGATTTCTCTTGGAAGGTCTCAATGTTATAAAGACTTGAGCTTTAAAGCGTTGGCGGGCGTTGAGTCCAGAATGACACTGCACTATTGGCGGTAGTCTAGCAGTTGTTATCCGTACACTTCGGCTAAAGCTTCTATATTTCTATAACCATCTACCAAATGTCAGTCCTTCAAATTATTAAAAATTTGCTTGTGAGAGTATTGATCTAGTGATGTCTTGAGGAGAAAGTGTCAAACTTAGCAATGAGATGCTGGCAGAGTTAAAAGCTTACAGCAAGAAACTATGAGGTCTATGAATCAGTGAGGTGGATGCACGAAGATAAGGTCATGACAGTCCCTCTCATACTTTTCTAAACGGAAAGTTCTAGAGTGAAATTTTTCTTGAAGAAGTTGTAACACCTTAAAACTAAGTATCAATTTATGCATCTTTGGTGTTTAGGAGATTGAGGAAGCTGCAAGAAATTTGGCCCATTTATTTATCTCTTTCAGGCTATTATAGTCTTTCAAAGAGTGTCTAGAGTATTGATACGCATGGAATAATTTTTAGTTTGAGAATTTATCAATGGAGCATGGCATTACATTAACTCATTTTAGGTTAAATAAATACTAGATGAGAAAATGGCATGTGCGGTTGTTGGGTTATGAGATATTGTAGAAGGAGGGGAGTCTGAACTCTTCTAACGCATTTGATCCTATACTTTGCCACTCTTGCACTAATTGCTAGCACAGGATAGTAGGTTGACTTTTTGGTGTAATTAGACTAAAGGAATAAAGGAAAGCTAGCAATACGAGTAGATGGAATCACAGAAAATTTTGAAAAGTGATATGCTGGCATGGGCGGAGGAAGGTTTAGGAAGCAACTATAGCCATTTCGATCATGAATTGACCATAATGCCGTTCTCATGGGACACACTAGTAGTTATTAGATTGTGGAGGTCTGTTTCGCTTGGTCTTCCAAATGGCATTTGCAAAAGGTTCTGCAATCTTCAACCTCTCTTCCTACTGACTGCATAAGTCTACTTGAATCATTACCTGTCATTTGATCTACTTAGGTATTTCTTAAATTCTGTGCCAGATTTCAAAGGTCTTTTAGTAAAATTAGTTAGCAAAGGCTATTCCTTTCTTTTGTTTCTCCACGTCATGTCTAACGTGTACTGGCCTTTCTTTCTTCGCTCTCCACCTTGAAAACATTATCATCTCTTCTCTCTCTTATATTTTATTTGCTTTTCCTCCTTACTCTTTTAATCTTCTTATATGTTATATGACCCATTTTCTCTTCTTTGCCAATCATACTACATTTTATTCACAGAAACATCTTTTCCAATCGCCCTTTCTTCAAGCCCGGTGACAGGGGCAAGAATTCTTTAGTTCATAAGATTAACAGATTGCTTAGTACATGAGAATTTCATAGTGGGTGTATAAGTGCTTTTTTAGATCTAAATAACTGATTCCATATTAACGTTTATTTATTATAACTTTAGCGAGAAGATCAGGAAAATCTACTGGTCTGTAAATGGCAATTGAATCGTGCTTGTGCTGAAGCCGTTGTTGTTGACCTTCAGAACACATCTTTTGTGGCTTAAATTTCACTCTTTAAACCTGTAGTCAGTATTTGATGTAATGGATTAAGGATTTAACGCATCTTTGCGTCTCTGAACAGGTATAGAATGGGATAAATAAAGATATCTCGGCAGCAGTTGGATCTAGTTCATATCTCTCAATGGATTTGCTTAGGTTAATGTTTCCGTATTATTGCGCTAGCTGCAGATCATCGTAGCGATAAATCAAGCTAGACTCTTAGTGCGCATATTTGTTAGCGATTTGATCTTGGACTATCGGGGGAGATTGCGAGTGAACAAATCTCGCAAGAGTAAAATTAGAATCAAGCTATTTTGCTGCTCTAATTATCGGTCTTGAATTTCATTCCAGGATGCAGGGGTTGGTGTTGTGGCGAATTGGAAAGTTCAGGATTCTCACTATAACGTGCATACTTGCCACAACTTATATTTAGCTAGATAATCAAGCGCGGCAGGGGCATATTCTCGGACAAATCGAAATAATGCGTAATGTACCTCTAGAATGTATGATAAACACTTTTTGAAAATGTATTAAACTATGAAGCAGCAGAAATTCTGGATTATTAAGTCATAGTGAATCCAGAAATTAAAGCCAAAGGCCAAGATCGCTAAGGCTGTAACCTTCGCCAAGGGCCAAATGTACAACCGTATTAGGCAGCTGGTTGTCAATGGGTTTAAACGTGGAAGCCAAGCATCTTTTTTGTTCTTAATGGACCTAAAATGAAAAGTTTCAATTAAAAACTCATTTTGTGTATTATGTGGATTATTTGATAAATTATTTATGATTAAGCTTTCATTATAATCATACATACTGTGGGGACGGGGATACATGATGAAGAGGCAAGGTGCAGTCACATGAATCGATCGTCTTAGTCATATGCTCTCCAATTTACGACTAATGCAAAATACGGGGCTACGCTCTTGCTTATGTCATACAGTCTCTGGTTATGAGTGCACTACATATGTGGTTAAAAGGCAAAATGCTCACGCCATCAGGTGTGTGTTATGAGGGGTGGTATGACTTCTGATCTCAGTCAGTTGGTACGGAGTGTGATGTAAGTGGAAAATTAGCTACTTGGAAATTCATTTCATGCATTTTTTATATATTTCATTTCATTTTATATATTGTTTAAAATTTGAAAATTGGCTCAAGCCCAAGTTACTTCTATTGATGGTTCGGTCCCAATAATGGTGGTAAGGGAGTTTGACATTCTTAAATCACTGTTTGGGACATTATCCATCTTGTAGGTAATGGAAATTGATGACTTGATCTGTGGGCCAGGATGGCTGGGGGTGGATGACTTCCAGAGTGAGTGCGATAATCTGAGCTAGGTTTATAAAGAATCTATTTGCTATTTATTTTAACGCAATCTTTGCATAGGTATGATGGCTAAGGTTCCTAATTATGTTTTTATGGATTTTGCGTGGATGGATGGATTTAATTTCATTTAAGACTATAATATGGTCACATATTAAATCATAAAGTTTCCTTCAAAATATATTGTTTATAACAATTTTGACACTAATTTAAATATATTTTTCCAATTTTTCAAATCTAAATTAACTTACACAAACTAATGCGTTGCTAAAAAGGTTTTGACTAATATATATTAATTTCAAAACAAGTATTTTCTCAATTCTATAATCATTGGTAATTTAGTTTTATTAAACCTTATTTAAAAAGGGTTTTGCAGATATCCTTACTCTCTAAAATCTATTAGAGTAATTTTTTGATGTTTCGAGACAAGCTAAATCTGGCTTTAGTGAGATGTGAACACAGTTTGGGGTGGGGTGTTATAACATTTTATGTAGTGAAGAAACATATTCCATATCTGGTGTTTAAGCATCATACAGTAATATTTATTCATTTACTACTTTCCATCAGAATTTCCTTCTTAACTCCAAGCCATCATGAGTGTCATTTCACATATTTCTATGTGATTTGATAAAAATTCCGGGCAAACACAACATTTAAATAAAGCATAGAAACATATACAATTTAGTAGGTTATAGACAGACTTCATTCACGATTAATCGTGCAAAATCTTACTCAAACACATTTTCTCATTTCTCCTCGTTTCCTAACTCCTTCCGACCTAGTCATCTATCTTCGTGACATCCAAAGCAGATTCATCAGTGGTCTTATTTCATATCTAGTGGGGATTCAATAGGCTTAATGCTACTGTATATTTTGGCACTAACCTAACTTCCAATTCACTGCGCTTAAGAGTGTAAAGTGATAAAACGCAACAATCTTTATTCCTTATTGCCCAGTCATCATACTCTCACATACTTTACAGCACATGGTATTAAAAGAATATTATTTTCATTATATTTCTCAATTATACAATGTGTTACACAAATTTATGCTTAAAAATCACTTGGTGAAAGTTGCTTTTATCTACTCGATCTTCACTTCAACAGAGTTTTTACTCGTAGAAACAATACTCTACATTAAGTGTGAATGATAATCCTCTTCTCAATCATTCTTCCACGAATAAGGAGATGTCGTCAATTCAGGTTAAAAATATCGTGTATTAATACTAAATCGGAGTAGGAACACTCCTGTGCACAAATTAATCTTCCTTCCCTCTTCTCACAGTGTCAAGTGTTATTTCTGGGGAAGATAACTTAGAAAATGTGGATTTATATTCTTATTCATCTTTTTTACCACTTAAAAATTTTATATCTGATTCTAGTCCTCACAGACCTTTCACTATTCATTGATGAACTAATTCAATTCCTTGATATTTTATTACCTGTTCAATAATGCTAAGGGTTAACACTCACTCATTTATTGTCATGAATAGACTACTATATCAGCATCTTATACCACAAGGTTAGAAAGTTATCATCAAAATTCTTTCCAAGTATCGTACCTGTCAATACAACACGCTGCACCATATCAATGTGATTCATCATAAGAAAATAAATAGCAAGCTACTTGCAGATTGGTCACTAGAGCACTAACTACAGTTGCAATCAGTTAGCCATTAATAGCGTCTGAATGACTCTATCTGGCTCTACCATTCATTCCCACTATTCCACTAAAACAGCGCCGCTCTCCACTTTATCAGTCTCATGACCAGACACTAATTCTATATTACGGAATCGACATTAATGTAATTTAGAAAAATAGTCTGAGGAACTCATCTGGTTTACCAAAACCTACGTGATCCACATTCTGGAAAATGCACTGCCCAACCTCCACTCAGAATAAAACAGTACAGATCACTAGCAAATGCTGTTTATCACGCAAGTCTACTCGAAAATATATGAAGTCTGTTCTACGGTGAATGATTTGATGAGCATTAATTTGTCAGTATTGAATGTATTTCAGTAATTCCATCTAAGAAGTATCCTATGTAAAATTGTAGGGCGATGACACGGAAAATACCAGGTATGTATGGATTAAAGAGCAGCATGGCAAATGTTATGGTGTCTCATCTAAACGGAAGCATATTTCACATAGTTAACAAGCCACCATCTAGGCTGATTTATAATGCTGAATGAAAGTCAATAGAACCGCTAAGGAATCATCATCTAACTATGGATGTGTTAATCTATCCGGTGCAACCATTTAGCCCTGAAAATGTCCCTCGGGAACTCAACAGCTAGCCATTACTTTCAAATACATACGCATTGCCGAAAGGTCGCAGTCGTTGAGAGAGTACAGGTTAGCTTAAGTTCAAGCCCTCCTGGAGCCACATCTCCCTCTCCTCTCTGCTCTGGCGGTCACCAACATGGCTTGGACTTTGACTATAGTGACAGTTTAGACACTTGGCTTCACAGACTTCGTATAGCTTGCTATGTCAGCACACCACTACTTGCTCTGTGGTATGGTGTAGCCTCCTCAATTGCATAACCACATGTACAATTACATCTTCAACCAATTTTTCAGGAAGTCGTTGTTAAATCTCAAAAGCAACACGATCCTGGTTATAGAAATCTCTTAATTCTACTTAATGCACAAATTCGATTTTAAGCGATTGAATTAACAATATGGCAGACTGAATCTTCAGGAAAATAATACGCATGGCGTATATAACTCCGAGGCCGATCGACTTCAGGCAGCCTCTGCTTGTTAATAATCTACGTTAATATTATGTGATTCTCGATTTGATTTTTCTTCATTTAGATTTAATGTTTCATACTGACTTAGCGGAGTTATTCGCCAAAAACATCACAGAACAAGCTATGCTCTCCAATTGTATCCTTGTCGAATTGTTGTGAGTCAGCTGCAATGTATAAGTTGGTGCTGGAAGCGATGGGACGATGCATTTCTGAATAGTAGAAGGCTGGTGCGGCGGTTTCAGCATGCTTGGTGCAGGGCCTCTGCAGCGTGCTGACCAGGTATGGGAAAGTCCGATATCATGAACGTAATAGTTGTTTTGAAAGATCGAGAGTAAAATATCTCCTGACTGTGACTGACTCGAGTAGTGGAGCTGAAAGTTACACCTGGTACTACAAATCTATACATTCTGCGAACTTGCAGTGGAGCTCATCACCCACCATGGGAAGAACCATCTACGTGTACTCCAGCCACCAATCTCGGGCCAGATATTGGGCCAATTATGGCAACCTTACATCTAGCACTCAAAACACTCCAGCAGTTGGAAGATCTCCACGAACATGAGGCCGTATTTAGAAATTTTCTTAAAGATGAGGGCAGGATGGCTCATATGAAAACTGCTATGCAGAAGAAGCCGTTGAAGATTGGCCATCAATACGTCGACACGAGACATTACATTGCTCCTGATCAAGGCAAGTAAGAGGTGTGTGGTCAATAGCGGAAGCTATAAGCTAAGTTGAATGAAGTACAAATATAATAGAGCCAGAGTTCTTAATAAGATTCTATAAAACATGTATAATCGATAATTCATGCACAGTAGCATATTAAGAACAAAAGGTACATCCGGTATCATAATCAATGGATAGAGGAACACAGCGAGCAGTTTATTACGAGCTGAAGGATATAAAGCGAAGACAGGGTCTATTCAAGTGTCTTTTTGATAACTGGATGTGGAGCTTGTATGGGGATACGAATGTACCTCAAAGCAACCATGGATCTGCTGTATTTGCCTCATACCATGGGCAGCAAGATGGAGCAGACGTTAACGAGAGTAAGGTAAGAAAACAGGGGGTGTGATCACTAGAACCCTCTCTACAAGCACATTTACCGTTTCTTCCAGAGGGTTGCTGATTCCATCGCGGCTAGTGAGACGCGGAGATTATATAAGTCCTTCCGATGGGATTTTTTATTAGGTACTGACACATTTTACTTTACCTTACACTTCCATCAATTGTGCGGAGGAGAAACATAATTTTCTCCTAGTAAAATGCAGATGGAAGAGGCGGCAGTCTTTGGTGACGACTTGAATGTCAGACACGTCAAATGGACCAGGAGCCTGTTCCAAACTAGCATCCTGGCAATGGACTGCAACCAGTGATATTGGATGCAGTACGTTGCAGTGAGCTCGGGTTAGAATTTCCAGGCAAATTATAGCATAGCTCAAGTGTAATATAGCACAGGGGATGGTTACTGGATTCAAATAAGTTTTGCTCTACCTAATCGAATGGCAGTAATGGACTAGAAGTAAATTTTTATTAGGGGAGGTTAGATCGGCGTATCAGGTACCTATGTAGTGACGAATTGTTGGCCAGCTACTGGGCTGCTGCAGTTGGATTACTCTCGGGCTTCAAAGCTTATACACGAATTTGCTTGGTGTATTGGCACAGCAAGTGCACGAAGTGGATTCATCCACTGAAGCCAGTATAAGATCATTAAGATTAATTTTTGTAGCAGTATGATCTAAAGTCTCTCTTATGCGTCAGGGATAGAACAGCGAAATGATTCAGTGTCTCTAGGACTCTATTGCAGCGCCGCTAATGGAAATGGACTTTGGTGAAGCCATAAGTTTTCTTTCTACGACACGTGTCTTGTCTCAGGGCTCAGCTGTTTAAGTGCAGAGATCAGCTTGTACCAACTGGGAATATCGAAGAGATTGCAAGATTTAGGTACGGTCTGTAAAATTTATACAGATAGATCGCTGACAGACTGAGTCCTGCCTGTAAGTAATAATGATGGTTATTGTTTCAGGCTGCAATATATAACAAGAGACAACAAGTTACGTGCCATTATGGGAGTTATTAGTTCTCTTCTCCTCATTTTAATCTCCAGAAATTCATTCACAAGAAGAGCTATATCATGGTAGCACTGATCGATTCAATGTACAATAAAGAAGTGAGTGCATGGTGTAGGCGCACGCGTAGCAACTGTTCACTGGAATCTGTGGACTCATGGACTATAAATTGGAGATGTCCGTATAATTCTTATGAGAAGGTCACTTAAGGTGTGCATTTTAGAATACGACATTCCTCCTTTTTGGGCTGCAGTATAATCCTCGTGTTAAACTAAGAGTGGTTACTGTATCTTCCAATGTTATTTAAGTAATATCATCCCTAATACATAAAGTTCAAAACCTTTTGGGAATTGTAGCCTATGGTAGAATCATCTTATTCAGTATATTACTCCAGGATGAATCCAGATAGCAAGTAATAATTCTTCTATCGCAGATCGACACCACGACAATGTGTGAGTGTATTAGGGGCTATACGAACTGAACTTTGGACTCACGCGATATTTTACTGCAGACTATTTTCTTCATGAACTAATCCAAAGATCGCAATGATAATGTCTCTATATGTCCAGTACTTCAAGCCATTATTCAAATTATTGTTGAAAATCAAACCATTAGCACTCTATTCATTTTAGCATACCACAGAGCGGATGTATGTA
Organism: Gossypium sturtianum; assembly: GCA_025698515.1. Lineage (NCBI taxonomy): Eukaryota > Viridiplantae > Streptophyta > Magnoliopsida > Malvales > Malvaceae > Gossypium > Gossypium sturtianum. Next base: position 114,677,800 of record CM046955.1, read on the forward strand.
AGAAGTGAGATGGAAGTGGTGGTAATATCTACATCTGCACCCTAAGGTGATTATTTTTCCATTCCGACATCGGGGTTTAAAGTGTCAAACTGTTTAATGGCAGTCTGTCAGCAAGAAAACCGCAGGCAAAGACCTCACTTTCTATCCGGTCATATGCTCTCACTCAAGTGTAACTGCGGCTATGTATGCTGCAGTCTTCACCACTAATAATGGTCACTCTCATTTACCTAGATCAGGAAACTGTACTGGGATCAGCATACACGTCCTCCAAGAGCAGCGGTTTCATATGATCTTGGAGACACCCTACCGTATGTCTGTCAGCGTGAGCACTGGCCAACTGAGCGAAAGATGATCCGACTTAGAAACCAGCATTTAATGAGATACCACGCACTCCCCCGTCGGGGGCTGAGTGGCCGTTTGGCTGATGTCCTGGTCTGAAAGACCACGAGGTGGCTCTGCTTGCAGGTGTTCCCAGCAAGACAGACGTTTCATGCTACATCTGCATGACGTGCCCATCTAAGGCATATGATGCGTACATATCTATATTTAAAACATAACTAAGTATAATAAACCAAGCTACATATCCCTGGCCGACTCCATGATTTACTCGCATGGCTAAGATTGCAATATATGACAACGAGTTTTCAACGAGACGCACTAGTAGATTGAACAAACATACTAGGCACATATCAGCCACAATAAATAAATATGATAATACAATAATGATTCCATCCATATACAAAGAACGAATCCATTAACAATTCAAGATATAGAAAAGTAAGTTAACCCTGTGTTCTAATCACATCTCATTAAGGCAACATACACACAAACAAGGAAGAGTATGAATTTCTGGATGTGTGTATTGTACAATGGTGAAGTTTTGGTGTAGCTAAATAAATGTCCAATATAAGAGTTCGTAAATGTCATCCATCAATACGATTAAGACAACTGGGGAACTGACAATGGCTAATCCTATATGCTGCTACCTCACCTCACACCACATATACTCTGTACGTCACATTTGTACAATTTAGCATAATAAATCTTTTATCAATGTTAATTCAGGCCCATTTATTATAGCAAACAGGCGTTTACACCGATCCTTTGACTGGAATAATACAACTGCTAAATGCTCATCATTCCCATAAATTAATAATTCAATTCTCATCCCAGGATGGTCTTATGTGGGATTCCGATTCGATTCCGGCGTCCATGTATCCTGCTGCAGTTCTACATTGGGATCTCGTCCACTATGGTCAAAGTCATTCGGGTCTCTTATCCGGGACATAATTTTATCATTTCTTACTTTCGTTCGATCGTCATACCACTCGAGTACAACCTGATGTAATGTGGATTCAATTAGCCTAATATGTCGGGCAGCATGGTCTTAGTCTTGTTACTGGATGCATACAAGCGAATTCATCTGAATATTGATGCCGTCTTTAAAGTCAGCAACCTATGGAATTCCAACAATATCATGGACGCCATTTCTCTCTATTCGAATATCGTTAATTAACTCAATGCACTTAAGTGTTATATCTCGCAAATATCAAAACATCGATCATACTTAATATGTTGATGTTTAGCCAATATTAATATAGCTCATATTCTGATTTTGATATGTTACAGTGTCGTGATCAGGCCATCACAACGCCTTACTCGATATCGATCCTTAATTCCTGTCTGCCTTGGATGATAACATCTACTTTAAATGCCTATAATTAATTATTAATACATTTTAAATATTCAATCTTATGTGCCTTGGCTTGGGCAAAATGCATTTGTTCCTTCCATGATGTTTTTTGTGTAGACGAATTCTTAACAAATTATTTTTCAAACCAAGTGGAACTGTGAGCATTATTTTGGGTAGAAACCTCCTATTACTTCTATTATTACAACATTATAATACTCCATTTTATAACTCTTTTCAAAGGTCCCTTAAGAATGCTCTCTACGTAACAATAAAAAGAATGCTGTTTATTCAATCAATAACAATTCAACAAGACTCTATTTTTCCCATAAAATGCATTAAAAAAGCTCTTAAATGTCTTGCATGGAAAATCCAACTTCAAATATTTAGTATATATTTATCACATTTGCTTGGGCTACAGTTCAAGTGCATTAATTATTTTTAAGAAATGACTATCCTTAACCATGTCTATTCTTATGGAGAGTAGCCTGATCAGAATTCTCTGGCTAACCTACACATTTACTGGTTGCCAAGCACTTTGTGAAGATATAAGCTATTTAAGAGTTAGGTATTCTTCTTCTTTCATTTCTTGTCATTCTGGCTTTACGGATAATTTTATCCACACAATCCACCAAACGGCTACAATTTTTGACATCTTTGGTTCCTGCATGTCCATATCCAACCATTACTTTAGAGGTGTAATTTTGCAATAGCGACTTCGGTTATCTCTTCCCATGGCGCTTATTAGCACCTTTGTATTTGTAAAGAATCACTTTGTACTTATCACTATTTGGTCTCGTCACTGAGAAGAATCATGAAAAGTCACTATACACTTCCTTACATTAATCACAAGTATAATACCTACCCATAAAATAACATTAAAAGATACCTCCCAGGCTCTGAGATTAGTGTTTGAAAAACCATCCGATACATTATAACTTGAAATTCTAAATCCAATCGCTTTAATCTTACCCAAGCGGAATGCAAATAAATAGCTAACCCAATCATTTAAACGACCTGTCGCCATTTGCTGGCGTTTCGCCAAAAGATCATTACTATATTTTTACGTTTATATTTGTTACTTGTTGATTTGTTTTTTTCAGCTAAAGGTAATAAGGTTCTAGTGAGCTCCTACTAATAAGAACAACTAAAACAAACCTTCACAAAAGTAGTACACAGGCAAGCCTCCCGGTCTTTGAGTCGTAACTCACGAAGTAGATCACACGATTGTGCAAGACGATTACAGTGATGATTGAATCTCGGAATCAGATATTGAGCAGGATATAGTCATGATAAATGAATTAAAATATATTAGTATGTTAGTATCAATCAAATTGGAAAATGTTAAATCAAAACAGTACCATCGTGGGAATCAGAACAGATACAACTCACTTCTTTTTTTGTTATCAGATATGAGAGTTACATTTAACGAGAATACACTAGGAAATGCCAAGTAAGGTCATGTTTGAAGGTTATTCTACGGAATCTGCCACACTAGAATGCTGTGGGCACATCATCAGCCCGCCTTTATTTAATTAACTCAATGTGGATAGCAGATTCTCAGAATGCATGTACAGCATGTCTGAAACGTAAGACATCGTGATTAGTGCTTCTCAAGAAGATATACAGTAGAAGGAGACTGTACTGATAGCGTTGGTATGAAATCACAAATCGAACTAGACTTTCTTGGTCTTGTGCTGGTAAATGTTAATTGATAAAGAAGTTATGTTGAAAATAAGCTATGACAAGTTTATTGGAATTATGGGGTTGGAACACCTGGAGCTTTATTCTATATGTTGCAAAGAATGGACGGTGTTACTAGATATCGATATGGTTGATTAGCAAAGCCAATAAATGTTGCATTTCTTTAAGGATTACAAAGAGGAGTGCCTTGGATTATTAGAGCTGATATTGGGGCAGTGACAGGGTTGATTTGATTCTACAAATGTCTACCCAACAAATATATTTAGCTATTAAGTGATATTAATAATAATGCATAGTAAACTTGACATTGATAGTGTTGAGATACTCGTCCAAAAAAAAAAACTTACCACACATATATTAATAAATAATAATTGTGGACTTTATTTTTGTTTCAATTCTACACACTTCTGTTAGTTACAGACTGATCGCTGTTTTATTGAAGCGATATTGTTAAACTTAATTGAATGCATCTCTTTTTTTTTTCTTTAAAAAAAATGAAGAAAGAGAGAGAGGTTTACTATAAGTCTATCAAAAAATGGTACTACCAGCACAAGATTCCATGATTTGTACAAAAGATTAATAACAAACCATAAAGCATATTTACACATATTTACATATAATGAAGATTCCATGGCTTCGTACGGAATTATTTACAACTATCGTAATACATATACAACAAAAGAAACAAACTAAATTTTTGTATCACCATTTGTACCTCTATCAGTGATGTGCAACTGCAATCACTGTTTCGTCATGCATCTTTGATTTGGACATTAAGGTCATCAACAGCATTCTCCTGCAACACCAATGCCTGTTCGAGTTTACCGAGTACATCACTTATTGACGGCCGATCCATTTGCCTACTAGCCAGGCACCTCACTGCAATTTCCACAAATGTCACAAGGCACTCGAACTTTATCTTTCCTCTTAGGTATGGTTCAATCAAGAGATCAATCTTTTCACTTCCATAGCAATGAAGAGCCCATCTAGCCAAGCTTACCTTGGTCTGGTCATCCTCGTTTGGCTCAGGATTAACAGCTGGTCTTGCACATAATACTTCAAATAAAACCACACCGAATGAGTAAACATCCGACTTGCGAGTTAATGTTCTGTTTCTGCCATACTCAGGGTCCAAATATCCAAAAGTACCCTTTGGTCCGGGACTGATTTGGCTCCTGTTGGAACCTGAAATCTTGCCTACTTTCGAAAGGCCAAAATCCGACACTTTGGCCACCCATTCTTGATCCAGGAGTATGTTTGTTGATTTGATGTCTCGGTGAATGATGGAATGTTCGGTGCCCGTGTGGAGATAGTGTAATCCACGGGCAGCACCGATGCATATCTTGAGCCTTCGAGTCCAAGAAAGTGGTGGATTTTGGGTCTGGTAGAGATGATCACGTAGAGTTCCATTAGCCATGTAATCATACACCAAAATCAGCTCGCTCTCTTCTTCACAATAGCCCAGCAATGACACAATGTTCGTGTGACGAAAAGTGGAGAGCAATTCGACTTCAGTTTTGAACTCTTGAAGTCCTTGATTGGACTCGGGATTTTTGCGCTTAACTGCCACTTTGGTGATCCCATCGTCAAGCAGGCCCTCGTAAACCTTCCCGAAACCCCCGTAACCGAGCAGACGAGCTTCACTGAAATTGTTAGTGGCGGCTTTTATCTCTTCCAAGGGAAATTGACGGCAATACTCTGAAGATTTAGAGATTAGGCTACTTGCTTTCCTAACGTTTACATCATAACGTAGCAAAAACCAATGAGATAACATATAGACTATCAAAGAGACTGCAGAAATTCCAACGACAAGGCCGATAACCATTCCCAGGAAGATGTTAGATGTTGGAATACTCCCACTTCTGTCTTCATTCTCCACTTGAAGTACATGAGCTGCAAGATTGTTTCGTGTATCACTCAACTTCATGATCTCAATTCCATTTAGGATAACATCAGCAAGCTTTGGATTTGAATCAACGTTAGGCTGCAAGGAAAGCCATAGTTCAGTTCCTCCTTTGGATTCCGGAACCGTGATGGTATAGTCCTTATGCATTGCAATCAAAGGACCACCTGCCATAGCAACTATATCCAAGCTGCTTTCCACTGTCTTGTTGTTGATATACACCTTGAACACTCTCTGATTCACTTCTGTCACAAAAAGCTGAATCTCGCAGAAATGAAGCCTAACAATATACGAAAAGCCTGAGTCAATAGAAAATGTCCATGTCAGGTTGTAGCCCACGTTGGCAGCCTCGTCGCTACCACCAATTGTCCTTGCTTTGCTGTACAGATCCCAAGGTGCTCCATACTCACTTAACGTCCAAGGGCTTTTATTGTAGTCAATATGATCATCATATGCTTCAATGAGAGTCCCATTTATTGAACCCTGAAGGTATTGGTCATCTAGCCCATTCCAAAACGGCTCGTTCTGAGAGTTAACCCCTACATTGATTCTGTAAAGTATCTCAGTAGCATTACTGGAAGTTCCATTCACTCCATAATCAGAGAGTTTGAGGGGCATTGAGTAAATCTCTATCCCATTTACAAAGGCGAAAGAATCTGAATCCTCTAGTGATGGAGCGAAGGTGATATTGACAATGGGTTTCTTTAAGTTGAAGAAATAATCTTTAGTGACATAAGGTGATTTCAAAGTGGTTGCCATTACAGAAGGTTTAAAGCTGTTTAACAAAGTGTAATCTCCGGCGGTGACAGAGAACTCGGCCTCGGAGATTTTTCTTATACCACTGTAAGAAGTAGGGTAGAAATGGAGGCGGATAAATTTGAGACCAGGGGACATAGGGAAACTATAGGTGAAAGAAGAAGGAAAGAAACGTGCGGTTGAGTATGGATTCACCGGAACCTCGCCGGTTTCATTAGAGACCACACGGCCGATGGTGGTCCCCGCGTGAAAAGAATAAGCTGGGAAAAAAGTTGCATCCCCTACCCAAGTTTTACCATTAAAAGATGAGTTTCCCGCAAATCCGCAGTCAAGAATTACCTGGTCAATAGCTAAACAAGTCCAGGAACTGAACAAGAAGCTGAGGTGAAGAAGAGAAACAAGTGATGGCCATGAAGGGTTCGAATCGGTAATCTTCTTCATAGAAAGCAATGTGGGAGCTGTTCAAGGAAGAAGATCACAGGCATGCATGGTTGAAACATCCAAAAACAGGTTGTTAAAATTGCTGCAAAAGCCAAAAGGGTAGTTAATCCGATGTTGTCTGTGAAGTATAACTTTTTGTCTTGTTTCTCTTGGGAACGGTTCGCCCTTCGTTTCTGAATGACTGGAATCGAAAGCCAAGTTACATGCAAAAGCAACGTGGATGTTTCTTTGATTGTTCGTGAAAGCTATTGATTGTGATTCCTTTGACCATTAAAATTTTCTTCATCCATTAAAGAAGTCTACTGCATAAAATTAATGGAAATAAATTATATTAAGATGATTCTAAAAAATATAATTTTTATGCATCAATAAAATAGTGTCATATCATTAAATTTTAATAATAATAAAATATTATTATACATTTATCTATATCTAATATCTTCTCTAACTTAATTTAATTTTTAATATTACTTAAAATAACTAATTTTTTAAATTATAAACAAACATATTTTCTTCTTTTACAAATTTTAATCATTTTTGTCCATTAGTTAATATTTTTTATTGTTGTGCAACTAATTTAAAAATATATATTTTATGTACCTTTCCCACCACATTATTTATGGTTCCGTTCTAATTATTTCATAATATTTTAATAATTTTTTCATATCATTTATACATAATTTTGATAATTTTATTTTACCTTAAACCTAACCCCAAAATCCTAAACTCTGAATCTAAAATCCGAACATCTTGACCCAAAACCTAGAACCCCAAACCTTAAACTCGAATCCCAAATTTGTAACCCCAAACCCTTGAACCTTGAACCTCGAATCCAAAACCCAAACCCGAACATTGAACCTTAATCTCGAACCCAAACACTGAACCTCGAGGTTTATGGTTTAAGGTTTGGGGTTTGGGGTTTGGGGTAAAATAATTACCAAATTTATTTGTCATTGACATCGAAAAAAAATTACACAAAAATTACTATTTTTTTTTTAAATTGGTTGCACAATAATAAAAAATATTAACCTATGAAAAAAAACAAAATGATTAAAATTTGTAAAAGAAGAAAAGATGTTTGTCTATAATTTAAAAAACTAATTATTTTAAATAATTTAATTAAAATTAAATTAAGTTGAAGAATATATTAGATATAGATGAGTGTATAATAATAATTTGTTATCTTTAAAACTCAATGACCTGACATTATTTTATTGGTGTCTAAAAACTATACTTTTTAGGATGAGCCTAATATATAATTTATTTGCAATTATTATACACTCATCCATAGAGAAATTATTTTATGGACCCTTCCCACTACATTATTCATGGTCTCTTTTCAATTATTTCATAATATTTCCACAATTTTTCCATGTCATTAACATAGAATTTTAGTAATTTTTTTACCTTGAACCTTAACCCTAAAACCCTGAACCTTGAATCTAAAATCTTAAGCCGTGGACCCATAACCTTAAACTCAAACCCCAAATTTGTAACCCCAAACCCTTAAACCTTAAACCTCGAATCCAAAACCCAAACCCGAACATTGAACCTTAATCTCGAATCCAAACCCTGAATCTCGAGATTTAAGGTTCAAAGTTTAAGGTTTGAGTTTAAAGTGTGGGGTTCTGGGTTCGGGATTTATGGTAAAATAATTACCAATATTGTGTCATTAACATGGAAAAAATTACACAAAAATTACTATTTTTTTAAAATTGATTACACAACAATAAAAAATATTAACTTATGGGAAAAAACAAAATGATTAAAATTTGTAAAAGAAGAATAAATGTTTGTTTATAAATTAAAAAATTAATTATTTTAAGTAATTTAATTAAAATTAAATTAAGTTGAAGAAGATATTAGATATAGATGAGTTTATAATAATGTTGTTATCTTTAAAATTTAATAATATAATATTATTTTATTAGTGTCTAAAAATTATATCTTTATATAATTTATTTTCCTAAAACAAATGATTAGGAAGGTAATAAATCCCTCCAATTACAACGGGGAATACTTGCCTTCTCATTGGCTTTTACTTAATTAACTAACATAAACAATTTATAATAAATTCTTGTCTTCCACACAAATAGACAAATTGGGTGTATTTTTATTCTTAGGAAATCACTGAATCATTGAAATATCCATTAGTTAATTTGGGTTGACTAAGAAGTAAGATTGGTGGGCTCTATTTTATATTTTTCCTCTGAAAGCAATATTACAGCTGATCAATTATGACCAGTAGCTCGGATGATCTCAGATGAGAAAAGAAAAATGTCATATATACATAATCTATACACAAAATTTTCCAAATTGAATTTTTATATTGTCTCCTTAGATGTAGTATTAAATATATAGAGTTTAAGGTAAAAACGAATGGATTTAGTTATAATAAGGTCACTTCATCTGAATCACTAATAATTTTTAGACACTAAGTAATATTTTATTATATATATGAAATAAATACTTATGTGTTTTTTAGTGTAACACCCTTAACCCACATCCGTCGCCGAAATAGGGTTACAGAGTATTACCGATCAAACAGATATAATTTCAATCATTTCATATCATATAATATTCAAGTCAAAACTAATCAAACTCAACATATTGTCCCTTTTTCGAGCCCTCGAGGCCCAATATACGTGTTAGAAACAAGTCGGGACTAATTCAGAAACTGATGAATTTTTTTTTAAAAAAATTAATTTAATCATCTTAGGTGTCTAACCAATGTACCCTCATTGGCACCACAATTATATCATCAAAACCTATCAATAAAACATCATTCAAATCCAATTTATAAACATGTCAAATTCAATCTATTTTGCCTATTTCATGTTCATTCAAACATTAACTTAAACATGCCATAATATGACTTCAAACATAAACTCATATTTATATGTATACACCAAACTAATATTAAATTTATAACCTCATTTACAATCAATTCACAAAATAATTATTATTTAGACACCCTATGTACATGCCGACGTAAAAGATCGACATCACCACATTTGAGTTCGGGATCGTTGTTGGATGCTGAATCGGCAATCAAAATTAAGTACCTAACTTGCGCACGGAAAATAAAACCGTACGCTGAGTAAAACTCAGTGGTATTTTTATAATCCGAATATTTCAAGGTAAGAAATTACAAATACACGATTGAAATATTAACACATATTAATATTTAATTATTACAACAACCATATCATATTTCATTTGTTTGACAAATATTTCAATTCTCACACTTGCTATATAAATAGCTTTTCACAATTTATTTCACATTTCATTATATAATTGCATTATCCATTCCATAATCATTTCATGAGTATATAACGCATATATTCCATATATTTGCAACATGTTTCACATTCTATTTTCAATTCACTATTTCACTTCCATTTCTCATACCATGCCATTTCAATAACAATCATAAAACTTTATTATTCATTTACCCCTGTTAACACGACTCAGACTCGGATGGATACACAGATCCAACCAAACGCACCAGTTTGGCACCCAGTGCCTCATCAGATAATTCGAAGTAATAAATTGGCACCCAGTGTCTCATCGGCTAAACCGAAGTAAATTGGCACCCAGTGCCTCATCGAATTAATCCGAAGTAGTAAATTGACAACCAGTGTCTCATCGACTCGAAGTCGAAGAAATCCCTGAACTCTTCCAATCCTATGGCATGCCATCTATATCCGACTCAGCCCGATACAGTTAATAGGGTTTAATTTCACATTTCAGATATAATCAATATCCAATACTGATCTTTCATATAATCACATAATTACACATATATTCTTTTCAATTCAAAAATCAATCCATTCAATGTATATATATCTACCAATTCAATTCATTCAATCAATTATCAAAATATTAATTACTTACCTCAACATTTACCATATACATTAAATAAAAATTACAACAATTAATAACTAGCTTCGGATTATAGAAATACAAACTAGAAATTTCGAGCTATTCCTCGTCGACTTTATCTTTCCCTTTTTTAGTCGAGGATTCCAGTATGACGTTAGCTACGGAATTAAATTAATTAAAATTAATTAATACAACACAATTCAATTTCATATTGAATATTTCAATTTTTACTCAATATTTTTCTAAATTCCAATTTAGTCCCTAAATCGAGACTAACTTTATTTCTTTACAATTAATTCTATATTTTCACACAAATTTCACTTTAAACTAAATTTAACTCTCTAATTTCACTTAAATCCCTAAATTTCAATTTTTTTTTTACAATTTAGTCCCTATTACTCAAAATTTACAATTTTATTATACAATTCAACCCCTTTTCATTTCTAACTTAAAATCTATCAATTTAATCCTTAATACTAAAATTATTCAACAAAGACATCACTTAAAAACTCAATAATTTTTAAAATTTTGACATGGGTCGGGCAGTATTTAATACCGAGATTTTAAAAACATAAAAATTACAAGAAAATAGACTAAATTAACTAACCAATTGAATTTTGAACAATTGAAACCCTAGCTTTCTCCTTTCTCCTTCTTTCTTTCCTTTTTCTTTCTATTTCGTTTCACTTTGTTTCTTTTTCTATTTCTATTTCTTTTATTTTGTTTTATTATACATTACTTTATTATTATATAATATAATATATATACTTAATACTTAAGGAATTTATTTTATAATATATTTATATAATAAATTCACAAATATCTTACTTATGCCGCCTCATTTAATTCCAATGACATAATTGCTTCTTTAGTCCCTTTAATTTTTCTTTAATCTATAATTTAACTTTTACCCTATATACAATTTAGTCCTTTTACCTAATTACTCTTAATTAATGCAAATTTACCTAACCAAAACCTAATTAACCACGCAACTAACTTCGTAAATATTTCTAATAAATATTTACGAGCCTAATTTATAGTAACGGAATGTCAAAAATATATTTTCTAACACCTGTGACCTTCGGGTCGTTACAATTCTCCCCCTAAATAAATTTCGTCCCTGAAATTTACCTGAAAAGAGGTGGGGGTACTGAGATCTCATTGTTTCTTTCGGTTCTCAAGTCGCTTCCCCAACACTATGACTACGCCATATTACTTTCACTAACGGAACTTGCTTATTACGAAACTCTTTCACCTCATGTGCCAAAATCTCAACCGATTTTTCTTCGTACGACAAATCAGGTTGAATTTCAATATCCTCTGTCGAAATAACATGAGATGGGTCCGATCGATATTTCCTAAGCATTGAAATGTGAAAAACATCATGTATTTTCTGTAATTCAGCAAGCAAAGCTAAACGATATGCAACTGGTCCCACTCTTTTCGTGATCCCATACGGTCCAATAAAACAAGGACTCAGTTTCCCTTTTCGACCAAATCTCAAAATTTTCTTTCAAGGCGAAACTTTAAGAAATACTTTATCTCCAACAGAATATTCAATATCTCGATGTTTCAAATCTGCACATGATTTTTGTCTGTCAAAAGCTGTCTTCAATCTCTCCCAAATTCTCTTAACAAATATCTTCAGTTTCTTGAATTAATCCTGGCCCGATCATTTTTCTCTCACTTAATTCCATCCAACAAACAAGTGATCGACATCTACGACCAAATAAAGCTTTTTATGGAGCCATTTGAATACTCGACTGGAAACTATTGTTGTATACAAATTTGACCAATGGTAAGTAACGCTCCCAACCTGATTCAGAATCAATAACACAAGTACGAAACATGTCTTCCAAAATCTTAATAACACGCTCAGATTGTCCATCAGTCTGCGGGTGAAAAGCTGTGCTAAAATTAAGTCGCGTACCAAGAGATTCATGCAACTGTTTCCAAAATCTCAAAGTGAACCGCGGATCTCGATTAGAGATTATCGACATAGGAACACCGTGCAATCTTACAATTTCTTGAATATAAACTTCAGCAAGCTTTTAAAGTGACCAATCAGTCTTGACTACAATGAAATGAGCCGATTTCGTACGTCGATCAATAATCACCCAAATAGCATTTTTCTTACTTGCCGATAAAGGTAATCCTGTTACAAAATCCATTGTGATACAATCCTATTTCCATTCAGGAATAGTAATAGGCTGAAGTAATCCGGTAGGAACCTGATGTTCTACCTTAACTTGCTGACAAGTTAAACATTTAGCCACATTCTCAACTATATCTCTTTTAATTCCTGGCCACCAATAAGATTCTCACAGATTACGATAAATTTTCGTTCCTCTAGAATGCAAAGCTAAAGGGCTATCATGAGCTTCACGAAGTATCAACTCTTTCAATTCAGAAACATCTGGAACACAGATTCAGATACAAAATCCTAGGCAACCATATTCATCAATGCTGAAATTTTCTAACATACCATTCTAAACCATTTCTCTTTTCTTAGCCGACTTGTCATCTTCTAACTGTGCTGCCTTGATCTGATCAAACATCACCGGTTTGATTTTTAATTGAGCCAATAGATTTCCATCATCATTGATACTGAGCTGTGCAAACATTGCCCGCAATTCAATCGCTTTTTTCTACTCAACGCATTAACAACAACATTAGCTTTACCAGAGTGGTAATCAATAACACAATTAAAACCTTTAAGAAGTTCTATCCAACGACGCTATCGCAAATTTAACTCCTTTTGGGATAGAAGATACTTGAGACTCTTGTGATCAGCATAAATGTAACACTTTTCGCCGTACAGATAGTGTCTCCAAATCTTTAAAGCAAAAACCACAGCAGCAAACTCTAAATCGTGTGTCAGAGAATTGCGTTCATATGCTTTTAATTGACGATACGCATAAGCAATCACTTTCCCGTCTTGCATCAAAACACAACCAAGACCACTCAAGGATGCATCACTATAAATAACAAAATCTTTTCCCGATTATGGTAAAGTTAAAACTGGTGCTTCAGTCAACATCTGTTTCAATTTCTCAAAACTTTCTTGACACTGATCATCCCAACCGAACTGAACATTTCTAACACCCCCAAACCCGGCCTGGATGCTACGGACGGATCTGGCGATGTCATATGATAGGGTGATTGAAAACTAAATTGACGATAAACCATTTTCGTTTGTTAACATTTGATTAACTCAAAAAAAAAAAACCCATGTCCATTGATTTGTCTCAAACTTATCTTTTTAGCGGAAGCTCTGGAAATCATTCATTTTTTAAGTAAAATCATTCATTTTATGGAAAACCTTAGTTTTTAGATCCGTATTTTGTTAAGGTTGTAGTTGTAAGTGCGTAAAAGCAGTTAAAATTTCCAAAGTTAAAGCAAAACAGTCCATAAAGTCTAACTACATAAAAATACCCCATAAACAAATAAAACCATAAACGAAAGTAAGAAATTTAAAATATGTGTGGCCACGGTCGAGTCCTCCGCTGCACCGAACCGTCAAGTCTTGAGATTACCTGTACAGATTAACAGGAAGGGGTGAGTTTACGTAAACTCAGTGTGTAATCCCCACAGAAACATGCATATAGTCAATTAGCAGTAAATAGCCAAATGCAGTCTGGGGCCTAAGCCCATTACAGTTTCAATAGTAGTTTGAGCCTTAACCCATTTCAGTTCAGTGTCAGATATGTATTAGGGCTTTAGCCCATCACAGTAACAGTAATGCAAACAATAATCAGTGAATAGATTCTTACCTACCAGCCTCTACACACCATCTTCGTCCATCCCTACACTCCATATGGGGTTCAAAACACCCACCCATCCCTACACTCCACGTAATATTGAATGCTGCACATATTCAGTATATTGCAGCTGAGCTGCCAGATAATAGGCTTAAAGCCTTTCAGTATACTTCCTTCAAATATCATCATCCTAACCCAATGCAATGCAAACATACAATATGTCATGCTTTTATGCAACCATCAGTCATACATATACATATATGCATTAGTAATCATGCATAATTTATCATGCATCACATACACTTAGATCATACATTTAGGGGTCTAGGTAACGCTTACCGACCCTACAGTAGGTTCACAGTCGACTTGGGCGACTCGTGCAACTCTAGGAATCATTTCATATAAATGGGCTCACACGCCCATGTGGCTAGCCCGTGTGGATCACACGGCCTGGCCCAAATTCCCGCACGCCCGTGTGGACTGCCCATGTAGACTACCAGTGGGGGCCCACACGCTCGTGTAGCCCACACGGCCCAAATCAGTCTAGCCCGTGTGTCACACACGACCAACCTGGCCATCACACGGCCGTGTCTTATGCGCACGGCCTGGCCTCGTCGATCACACGCCCGTGTTAGGGCACACGGCCTACCACACGGGCGACCACACGCCCGTGTGGCGTCAACAGTGGGGTTTTTAGCTTTCTCCGAAATCACCGTTTTTTTATATTTTCGGGTACACACCTGGTACGATTTCGATGCTACTGTAACTATGAACACTCCAGGACCTAAAAATCAGTATACCAACGCTCAACATCAGAACTATTACATGTTTGAATTGAAATTACAAAATCTATAACGATATCAATCTACCTTCAACACTTACCCCAACACCTTTGAATGATTTGATCACGTTTCCGCAACAGTAACGTCACAACCTTCTTGATTTGCTGCTACCAAAACACAATTATGTTACTAAATAGAAAAGGGAACAAATCGTTCTATCGATTCTAAAGAAGAACACCCTACTCGATTAAAAATACTAACATTACTTACCCACACCAGAAAAATCTTGAATAGAAGAACCGCAAATTGAAAACAAAATTGACAATAGAAAGGAAAGAAGGAGCAAAAATCCGACAGAGGAGAAGAGGGGAGAATTGACGTCAAAAAATTTCTTGGGAGATGTGAGAGAAAATTTTGAAAAGATAATATCAGAATAACTCCTATATCCCCTCAAATCTCTCACACTAACCCACTACTCAGAATTCTTGTTTGACTGAAACTCTCTCGGTCAAACGAGCAAAAATAAACTCCTACGCTTGCGCAGGGATTCGAACTCCAGACCTCTAACACACCAACACACAATTTAACCACCATACCAGCAGGCCCATTCTGATATGGTTTTATAAATAATTAAATGTAAGCCCACTGAACAGAGATAGGGCTTATATCAGAAAAATAGCAAAATTTGCCAAAGCTAAGGCTTGAACTTGGGACCTTACACACACACCCAGAGCACTTAACCACTGAAGCAGATACACAGTTGTGTCCTATTTTAACAGAAACATAAATAGAAATTTTTAGGGCGTTACAACTCTACCCCCCGTAAAAGAAAATTTCGGACTCAAAATTTACCCGATCGTAAGCAGATGAAGATATCACGACGATCGCATCCTCTCGGCTCCCACGTGGCCTCCTCAGTGCTATGATTCTGCCACAGCACCTTCACCAAAGGGATAGACTTCTCCTGAAGAACCTTTATATCGCGATCCAGAATATGAACCGGCTCCTCCTCAAAGGTCAAGCCTGACCTAACCTCAATCTCCTTAACAGGGACAATATGAGTAGGATCAGAGCGGTACCACCTCAACATTGAGACATGGAATACGTCATGAATACGGTCTAGCTCTGGAGGTAACTCTAGCTGATAAGAGACCGGTCCCACTCGCTTCAGAATTCGGTAAGGCCTAATAAATCTAGGGCTCAGCTTGCCCTTCCGACCGAACCTCAGAATCTTTTTTCATGGCGAGACCTTGAGAAATATGAAGTCCCCCACAGAATACTCAATCTCACGTCTCTTCAGATTCGCATAAGATTTTTATCTGTCCGATGCCGCTGTCAGTTAATCCCAAATCAATCTGACCTTATCCTCAGTCTCAGAAACCAACTCAGGACCCATAATACGTCGTTCACCCAACTCAGTCCAACACAAGGGAGTGCGACACTTACGACCATACAAAACCTCGTAAGGTGCCATCTGAATGCTAGACTGGAAACTGTTATTATAAGTAAATTCTGCTAGCAGCAGATATTCGGCCTAACTGCCTCGGAAATCGATAGTACAGCTCCTCAACATATCCTCTAGTATCTGAATCACCCTTTCCGATTGACCATCGATCTGAGGATGGAACGCAGTACTGAAGTCCAACCTTGAACCCAGAGCCTCATGTAGCTTTTTCTAAAACCGAGACATGAAGCAAGGATCCCTATCAGAGATGATCGAAACTGATACCCCGTGCAGTCTCACTATCTCAGAAATGTAGAGCTTTGCCAGCTTCTACAAAGAATAATCTGTCCTAACTGGGATGAAGTGTGCAGACTTGGTCAACCGATCCACGACGGCCCACTCTGAATCCTTCTTAGTGGGTGTTAAAGGCAACTCGCTAACGAAATCCATCGTTACACGCTCCCATTTCCATAACGGAATCTTAACCGGCTGCAGCAAACCCGAAGGCAACTGGTGCTTAGCCTTAACCTGTTGGCATGTCAAACATCTAGCCACAAAATCGGTAACCTCTCATTTTAATCTTGGCCACCAATACAGCTCTCGAAGATCTCGGCACATCTTATTTTCTCCAGGGTGCATAACGTAAGGGCTACTATACGCCTCTCTTAAAATACACTGCCTTAAATCAGTGTCATTCGGAACACAAATCTGACCATGAAAATAGAGCACCCCGTCATTATTCAGCCCAAAATCCGTAGTGCTGCCACTCTTCACCTGTCAGAATCGAAGACCCAAAGATTCATCCTCTAATTGTTTAACCCTAATCTGCTCGATCCAAGTCAGTTTGACTTGTAGCTCAGCCAACAAACTCCCATTGTCGAACAGGCTAAGTCGAGCGAACATCGCTCTCAGATCAGTCATATCCCTACGGCTCAATGCATCAGCCACCACATTAGCCTTGCCCGGATGGTACCCAATGGTACAATCATAATCCTTAAGCCGCTCAACCCATCTACGCTGCCTAAGATTCAACTCCTTCTGAGTAAGGAGGTACTTGAGGCTCTTGTGATCAGTGTAGATGATACACTTCTCACCATACAAATAGTGCCTCCAGATTTTTAGAGCAAAAGCTACGGTGACTAATTCCAAATCATGCGTCGGGTAGTTCGCCTCATGCGTCTTAAGCTGACGAGACTCATATTCTACCATCTTACCATCCTGCATCAACACACATCCTAAACCGACATGTGATGCATCACTATAAATCGTGAACTTCTTTCCAAGTTTGGGCTGTACCAAAACAGGGGCCTGAGTCAGTACTGTCTTAAGCTTCTCAAAACTCTCTTGCTGCGCCTCAGACCAGACAAACTATACACCATTACGTAGTAGCTTAGTTAAGTGTGCTACAATCAATAAGAAGCCTTCCACAAACCGTCGATAATAACCTGCCAACCCTAGAAAACTGCGGATCTCAGACACATTCTTAGGCTGTTTCCAATCTAATACAGCCTCAATCTTTCGAGGATCGACTCGAATCCCCTCAGCAGACACCACATGACCCAAAAATGTTACTTTACGTAACCAGAACTCGTACTTGCTGAACTTAGCATAAAGCTGCTTTTCCCTCAAAATATGAAGAACAATCCTAATGTACTCGTCATGCTCATCCTCAGTCCTCGAATAAACCAATATGTCATCGATGAACACCATCACAAACCGGTCCAGATAGGGCTGAAACAATTAGTTCATCTGGTCCATGAAAGCTGCTGGTGCATTAGTCAATCCAAATTGCATCACTAGGAACTCGTAGTGACCATAACGAGTCTTAAATGTCGTCTTATGCACATCAGCCTCCTTAACCCTCAACTGATGATACCCAGAACGCAAGTCAATCTTAGAGAACACAGACGCCCCTCAGAATTGGTCAAACAAATCATCGATCCTTGGTAACGAATACTTGTTCTTGATGGTCAGCTTATTCAGTTGCCGGTAGTCAATACACATTCTCATGGACCTATCCTTTTTCTTAACAAACAGTACTGGTTCTCCCCACAGAGACACACTAAGGCGGATGAACCCACGATCTAACAACTCTTGAATCTGAGCCTTAAGCTCCGTAAGCTCCTTTGGTGCCATTCGATAGGGAGCGATGGACACCGGAGCTGTACCCGGAAGAAGCTCAATCCTAAACTCCACTTCACGATTCGGAGGTAAAATCGGTAGCTCCTTAGGGAAGACGTCCAGAAAATCCCTTACAATGCGGATATCATTTACAGTAGAGTTTCCAGAAGTAAAAACACTTATATAGGCCAAATACGCCTCACATCCCTTGCGAACCAGTTTCTCAACTACCAGTGCAGAGATCACGTTAGCCAAGTAGTTTCGATGTTCTCCAATCACGACTACCCCATCATCCTCCTCAGTTCTCAATACAACCCTCTTAGTCGCACAATCTAAGCTTACACGATGCTTGACCAATCAATCCATCCCCAATATCATATCGAACTCCCCAAACGGAAGCTCCATCAAGTTAGCCAGAAATACTGTCTCTTGTGCTTCTAAAGGAACATTCCTATACAGTTTCCTAACTCTATCAGATTGGCCCAGTGGGCTCAGCACAGTCACTTCACTAGAAGTGCTCTCAATCGAAATCCCCAGATTTTTTGAAATAGAACAGGCAACATAGGAATGCGTAGATCTTATATCTATCAATGCAGTGGCACATCATAAATAAGAAACATACCAGTGATGATGTCAAGAGCATCTCTGTCCTCTCCGGCGACGCGGCAACAAACAATAGCAGTCGCCTCACCTCGGGCCCGCCCAAACTCTCTCTGCCGGTGCTCTTTAACCACGGCCCATACCGTTACCACCTCTAGCCTGACCAGAGCCTCTCGGTGGTTGCTGTGCTACTCTCTGTGGCTGCGCAGTACCAGTCCTCAGACACACCTCAGACACGCCCCAGTCCTCCTCTAACACTCGCCCTGATGGTGTCTACCACAATCGACACATGGCTGCAGTTCAAGAGCATGAAACAGGGGCCCAGCTCTAACCGCCCATCAGTCCTGGCTTTTTCTTAGCCTCTCAGATAGAACTCGAGGGCTCTGAATCCCTCTTGTTCTTACCCCTCTCTCTATCTCTGTTTTGGTGCTCAGCGCGCTTAACATCCTCGGCGATCTTCGCCTTCTCGACAAGAACAGAAAAATCTCGCTCCCTCTGCGGAGCTATCAGAATTCTCAAATTATCTCTGAAGCCATCCTCAAAGCGGACACACCTCTCATTCTCCGATGCCACCATACCTTACGCATAGCAGCTCAGCCTTAGGAACTTGGCCTCATACTCGGGCACTGATTGATCCCCCTGAGTAAGATTTAGAAACTCCCTCCTACGAGCGTCTACATAACTGGCTCCCACATATTTCCCCTGGAAGGTGGTCTTAAAGAACTTCCAGGTCAGACGTTCGGGCTGAGTGCCCTCTCTAACGGTCAGCCACCATTGATAAGCCTCGTCTCGTAACATAGAGACTGCACCCTTTAATTTCTGCTCAGGGGTGCAATCTAAGTCATCCATAATCTGCTTCGTAGCCTCTATCCAGTACTCGGCCACATTAGGGGCGACTCTAGTGACACATCTAAAAAGTTCAGTTCCATTGGACCGGAGTCGTTCCGTAATCGACTCACGGCCTCCAGATCCAGTATTAGGCCTAGCTACCCTCTCTAATATCCTTAGCATAGCCTGGGGAAATGCATCGTCCCCAGCCATGCGATCTTGTGACCCAGTCTCAGTAGCAGGTGACACTAGTGTCTCACTCGTGTCCAGATTTGGCATACTGCCCAATAAAAAGGACTCAGCTCGAGCCCCTTTACAGCCTCTACCTCGGCCTCTATTACCTCGTACGCTCATCGCAGATTCGGGGTTTTATCTATATTAACAGTTTTATGAATCAGTTACAGTTTCAGTATTTATTAGCAGAAATTTTATGAAAGCAGTTTTAGTAATTCGGAGTTTATTTTCGTATGTCGCAGTCTCTACCAGTTTCACCACAGTTTCAGTACACACTACTAGAGTGTTTTCACAGTATACTACCTACCATAGTCTCAAAATATACTATCTATAGTATTTTCAGTTTAAACTTATCATATTTTCAAAAGACTTATAGGACCGGCGCCGGAGACTCGATGTACCACATACTAAGTCAAATCATTTCAAATAATATCGAGATTAATTCTTTAAAAACCAATTTTTGAAACCCAAAATCTACAGTCGAGTTTTGTAATCCGACTCTGATACCACTAAATGTAACACTCCTAAACCCAGCTTGGACGTTACGGACGGATCTGGCGATGTCACATGATAGAGTGATTGAAAACTAAATTGACGATAAACCATTTCCGTTTGTTAACATTTGATTAACTCAAAAAAAAAGCGCATGTCCATTGATTTGTCTCAAACTTATCTTTTTAGCGGAAGCTCGGATATCATTCATTTTTTAAGTGAAATCATTCATTTTATGGAAAACCTTAGATTTGATCATGTTTCCGCAATAACGTCACAACCTTCTTGATTTGTCGCTACCAAAACACAATTCCGTTACTAAATAGAAAACGGGAACAAATCGTTCTATCGATTCTAAAGAAGAACACCCTACTCGATTAAAAATACTACCATTACTTACCCACACCGAAAAAATCTTGAATAGAGGAACCGTAAATTGAAAACAAAATTAACAATGGAAAGGAAAGAAGGAGAAAAAATCCGACAGAGGAGAAGAGGGGAGAATTGACGTCAGAAAATTTCTTGGGAGATGAGAGAGAAAATTTCGAAAAGATAATATCAAAATAACTCTCATATCCCATCAAATCTCTCCCACTAACCTACTACTCAGAATTCCTGTTTGATCGAAACTATCTTGGTCAAATGAGCAAAAATAAACTCCCGCATTTGCGCAGGGATTCGAACTCCAGACCTCCAACACACCAACACACAACTTAACCACCAGACCAGCAGGCCAATTCTGATATGGTTTTATAAATAATTAAATACAAGCCCACTGAACAGAGATAGGGCTTATATCAGAAAAAATACCAAAATTTTCCAAAGCTAAGGCTTGAACTTGGGACCTCACACACACACAGAGAGAAAACTTAACCACTGAAGCAGATACACAGTTGTGTCCTATTTTAACAGAAACAGAAATGGAAATTTTTGGGGCGTTACAACATTCTTATGCAATAACTTTGTCATCGGCAAGGCTATTTTCGAAAATCCATTTACAAATCTTCGGTAATAACCAGCTAGTCCAAGGAAACTACGAACCTCTGACACATTCCTCGGTGTTTCCCACTAAACAATTGCCTCAATTTTTTTCGGATTAACTCTAATTCCATATGCTGGAATAACATGACCAAAAAATACAACCTCTGATAATCAAAATTCATACTTGCTAAGATTCTCGACTTAACCAATTTAGTATTAACATATGAATACGAAGATTTCGGATCTATCAAAGCATAAACATGTTTTGAATGTAATAAAAATATACCTGTCACAACATCATTAGCATCACCATCCTCACGAGTTCGCACAACATAAGCTCGAGCTAGAATTCTAGCCTCCGACTATTGAGTAAAAACATCATTTCTCTTTCTAGCCCCACCTCTAAAAAATGAACCACTTCGACTTGACCCGCGACCTCTAGAAGCAGGTATAAATTTCTGAGAAGTAACAGGTGTAGCATTTTCATTCTTCGGATAATCTCTAACAATATGTTTTGTAGATCCACAGCGAAAACAGCCTCGAGTTAATTTCCAGCATTCACTACGGTGCTCACAATTCGAAATTTCAGTATCTCGAGATGGACCTCGCACACTACCCGTAGACACAGTCGGTTGTCTATCAGTTCTATCTGATTTAAAATTTGATCTAAAACTACCATGGAGTTCTTTTGATCTCTTCGATTGTGGATTTGAACAAGCAGTTCTAGAATGTTTTCCAACAATACAAGTATTCTCAGTCTTTTTATCAAAACCTAGAACTTGCTCTACCATTCTTGCCCGTTCAACTAAATCTGCAAATTTAGTGATTCTGTGAGATACCAACTGCACTCGTAACTCATCGCGTAAACTACGCAGAAATCGCTTGCAACTGTCAATTTCAGTCAGCACAAACTCAACAACATACCTACTAAGTAGCGAAAACTCTCGTTCATAATCAACCACAGACATTTCACCTTGTTTCAGCATAAAAAACTATTGTTTTCTGTCTTCGATATATAATTCACCCACATATTTCTTTTGAAATTCCTTTTGGAAAAATTCTCAATTTACCTGTTCTGCAGTTACATGACGCGTCATTGACTGCCACCAAGTATATGCTTCTCCTTGCAGTAGAGAAACAACACACATTAAACTTTCACGCGAATTGCATTCAAGTTGTTGCAAAATTCTTTTAGTAGATTCTATCCAAATTTTAGCTGCAGAAGGATCAACTCTTTTCAAACCCAAAAATTCAGTTGCACCATATTTATGCAATTCTTTAATCGGAGCTCGACGAACAGTAGGTGCAGATGTCGTAGCGGATGTAGTTCCCGCCACACGCTGAAGAGCATCAATAATAGCTCTAAGTAATTGTGAATCATCTCTTTCCCCAATATTACCTCGTTCAACATTAGGTTGTTGAGTACTAACTGGATTGACACTCAGTGTTTCCAATTCGGTTTCATCTAATTCATTGGAGACATCATCTCCGGTATACATCTCTTGATCAATATCATCAATATAATCATCCAACAATTTCAACTATAAAACAAAACAAATGTATATATCAGCATCCAAATCCCGACTCAATTCGACTCAATTATGGCATGTACCTCTAGACTCAATTTTTTGAGCTCAATTTAGTCCGAGAATCAACCAAACCTACAAAGCTCTGATACCACTAAATGTAACACCCTTAACCCACATCCGTCACCGGAATAGGGTTATAGAGTATTATCGATCAAATAGACATAATTTCAATCATTTCATATCATATAATATTCAAGTCAAAACTAATCAAACTCATACATATTGTCCCTTTTTCGAGCCCTCGAGGCCCAATATACGTGTTAGAAACAAGTCGGGACTAATTCAGAAACTGAGGAATTTTTTTTTTAGAAATATTAAATTAATCATCCTAGGTGTCTAACCAATGTACCCTCATAGGTACCACAATTATATAATGAAAACCTATCAATAAAACATCATTCAAATCCAATTTATAAACATGTCAAATTCAATCTATTTTGCCTATTTCATGTTCATTCAAACATTAACTTAAACATGCCATAATATGACTTCAAACATAAACTCATATTTATATGTATATACCAAACTAATATTAAACTTATAACCTCATTTACAATCAATTTACAAAATAGTTATTATTTAGACACCCTAGGTACATGTCGACACAAAAGATAGACATCACCACATTTGAGTTCGGGATCGTTGTTGGATGCTGAATCGGCAATCAAAATTAAGTACCTAACCTGCGCACGGAAAATAAAACCGTACGCTGAGTAAAACTCAGTGGTATTTCTATAATCCGAATATTTAAAGGTAAGAAATTACAAATACACGATTGAAATATTAACACATATTAATATTTAATTATTACAACAACCATATCATATTTCATTTGTTTGGCAAATATTTCAATTCTCATATTTGCTATATAAATAGCTTTTCATAATTTATTTCACATTTCATTATACAATTGCATTATCTATTCCATAATCATTTCATGAGTATATAACTCATATATTCCATATATTTGCAACATATTTCACATTCTATTTTCAATTCACTATTTCACTTCCATTTCTCATACCATGCCATTTCAATAACAATTATAAAACTTTATTATTCATTTACCCCTATTAACACGACACGGACTCGAACAGATACACGGATCCAACCAAACACACCAGTTTGACACCTAGTGCCTCATCAGTAATTCAAAGTAATAAATTGACACCCAGTGCCCCATCGAATTAATCCGAAATAGTAAATTGACACCCAGTGTCTCATCGACTCGAAGTCGAAGAAATCCCTGAACTCTCCCAATCCTATGGCATGCCATCTATATCCGACTAAGCCCAATACAGTTAATAGGGTCTAATTTCTCTGATATAATCAATATCCAATACTGATTTTTCATATGATCACATAATTACACATATATTCTTTTCAATTCAAAAATCAATCTGTAACATCCCCAAACCCGGCCTATTCACTACGACCGAATCTGGTTATGTTAGTGAAAATATGTTTCTTTACTTAGAATTTAAAACATGAAAGTTTATTATCTTCAGTAAAGTCATGTCCATTTAAAATTATTAAATAATATAAGCTTGGGATGAATTAAAACTTTATTATAATTTACTATAATATAACTCTTTTGTAAAAATATTACTAAATACGTTATAACCTTTAACAACTATAAATAGCGTACTTTAATCAAAAGTGACCCTTATTACATCACATAAATAAACCAAGTACTTTGAATTAAAAAGCTTCAAATAAAAATATTCAAAACGTCTATACTGCATGAAAATCTGTTTCGCATGGGCCACCTTGTATCCACTCCAACCCGTCCACTAGTCACGACTCACTGCGATGATTAAAAGTTGGGTGAGTCATACGACTCAGTGTGTAAGTTAACCACCTGAAATCCACCCACATGCTAGCCACATAATATCCCAATTATCAAATGCAACAAGTAATATATATATCATTTAAACATTACCACAACTGGGCTTGGCCCACAATCAAATCATATCAAATATGGGCTAGGCCCCTTTCTCATCAATCCATCGACATTCGGGCTTGGCCCATTTCCACGTATGTTTCCAAAACATACCTATCCACATGTCATATTGGGCTTGGCCCATTTCCATATTATCACAAAAATAATGCAACATGATTCCCAACCCAACCTAGGGTCCATCCGCTACACACCCCTTATCCAAATTTCTTTACCACACACTGGGGACTATCGAGTCACCCTCTCCTTTTCCCTCCAAAAAGGCAACCAATGCCATCCACGATGTAGCGTATAGCCAACATCAAACCACGATGGAGCACACAGCAATCCATCAAGCCACGATATGGCATAAAGCCCATATCAATCAAGGTAACCACGCGAACTAAATCGCAAAGATCCACAACGCGACCTCGATCGGCGCCAATCCACGATGTAGCACAAAGTCGACATCAACCACGCACTCGAAGTACACCCGCACCTTCTTTCAAAACCCACCCATGCACATGTAACATAAAATGATGATAAGGTGGTGCATGTACATATTAAACACAATCATAGGCATACTCACATAATAAAATCAGTGATCACATATTTACAACCTTGCTACTAACCTGATCGTCCTCATACCCCCTTCAAGGGTATCATTCTCACATATACTGCACTTGTTAGCAACATATAAAACAGGCAAATATCACGCAAATCCCGGAAACAATGATTAACTACACACCTTATCACTAGGAGTTCTAGACTCTCGATCCTCGATGCTATCGTCTAGCGAAACTACGGCTTTTTGCCTAACGTTTCTCGCTGTTGGCCCACACCCTGGTGGCCAATCTCGAACAGCAGAAACGGATCTCTTCTTGAACTTTGGGATGGGGACTTTCCCTTGCCCACTTTGACTGGTATTCGCCTCCATCGAAAGTCACTTAATCAGATAAACGGGTTAAACCTCCAGGTTATAAACTAAATGTTAAACCTTTACCAAATATTGCTTACCAAAATATTCTGAATCCCGGAGAATTGATCTATGTTCCTAACTATCCTTGCTCCTCAAAAGTGATTTGATTTCCAATCAAATCTCGGGACTCTGGAATGGTCCTTTTGCAACCGACCACACCCTAAAACGCATAAATGATTAGCCTTAAAATAGCCTTGGCTTTCGAATACTAAAAGAATAATTACAACATGGATCTTTACCACCACTTACCGAATCTAACTACCAACGATTGAGGAGAAGAATCCGAAGAGATCCACACCTAGAATTCGGCCAAGGGCAAACTAATAAAAGAGGAGAAATTTCGGCTACCAAGGGATTAAAACAAAAGAATTATTTGGCTACAAAGGCCAAAGGAGAAATCGGCACACCAAGAGGAAGAGGCAAAAGACTTGATGAACAACTAGCACTCCCCCCTCCCCTATTTATAGCATTCGGCCAACCCCCCTTGAAGTCTCCAAAATTTGGCCAACACTTCACTAATTTAATTCCACTTGAACACTTCACTAATAATCCAATAATAATTCTTTTAATCTTCATAATATCCTTGATTATCTCCTATAATAATCCTAAAAACTCTTAATATTAACCAAATAAAAATTCCAATAATAATGCTCATATTATCCCATTATTATTTAAAAAAAATAAATAATAATAATTCCACTTAATCTAAATAATAAATAATAAACCATCAGCCACCATTATCTCTATTTACTAATCTTAACTAATTAAAAATACTCTTACAAAACCAAAACCCACCCTTATCACTCCAATAGAATTCCAACACCACCAAAACCTCTTTTATTCTAATTCAAATTCCTTCTTATTCTATACCTTTATCACCCAATAAAAAAATAAAAGAATAATCTAATAATTCTCCTTCACCGAATTAAAACCAAAATTAATCTTAATCTTTATCCATTTGAAGCCCCTCCCCATGTCTTTGTCCAATACCCCCAATCGGCAAAACAACAAAAATAAAACCAATCCACCTACAAATTTCAGATTCGAACACGGGACTGGGAACCCCGTCGCTAAGTAGTAGCGCCAGTGCCACTTGGGCCACCTTGATTTTTATGCTAAAAGCCCCAATAATTATTCTTAACACCTACCTTCTTCACCCATCACCAAAAAGCAAAAAAACGCCCAAATGCGGCTCGGCCCCTCGAACCCGTGCTCTCTTCTCCTCCAGCGCCTAAGTAGCGCCTAAGAGCCACTCTGCCGCTTTGGACTTCCATGTCCATCAAACCTACCCATTTAATTTTAAGACCTACTTAGCCCAGTCCCTTGACGCAAAAATAAAACAAGAAATTGCTTGCCGCTTGGACTCGAACCCAAGCCCCATAGGCGCCACCTTCCAAAGCCCCCAAGCAGCGCATAACCACTCTGCCAATGCCTTTCATGTGCCTAAACGCCCAATTAATTCTTTTAAAACCTCTAAAGCCCAGCTCCATTCCTTAACCCCAAAAATTAAAATTTTCCTAAGCCTTTCCCCTTCAATCCGAGCATTCTTAAACTTCTAAACCACATCCAAAAACACCCAAAACCCTTCCAACACTCGAATTATATCCGAATTACCTAGCCCCTAAACCGTGGTGTTACAATTTACTACCTCCTTAAAATAATTTCGTCCTCGAAATTACTTACTACCATGCAATCCTAACCCCCTACTCTACGCTTCCGCTGCGCACTCTGATTTCAATTCATCATACTTCCCAAACGTAGTCTCTAAGTTCTCACTCAAGATCCAAAACATACAGGAAAGAATTAACTTACAACAAGGAGAACAATTAAAGAGTATTCCAAAACAAAGGAGCTTACCCGGTATCACATCCTTGGTTGACTTTGACTAGAACCACGACCCTTCGTTGCTTGAGGACAATTCTTAACTAAATGTGCCTTAGATCCGCACCGAAAGCATTCTTTACTATTTCCCCAACACTCTCCTGTGTGAGGTCTTCCACATCGAACACAAGAACGATTCCGATCCATTGGTACAAGTACACTTACAGGGTTCTCGGTCCTTGGTCTTTTCTGGACATTACCAAGCGATCATCGATGGTCCAATATTTCTCTTATTCTCGCTCCTATTCTTTTCTCGGTTTTCTCTTATGGTCTTCTTAACCTCTTGTGATCCGAGCTTTCTCCACTAGCACCGCGAAGTCTCTCTCCTCTGCTGGAGCAATCACCATTCGAAGTTCATCTCGCAATCCGTCTTCAAACCGGACGCACCTCTCATAATCGGTGGCCACAATTCCCTTAGCATCTCGACTAAGTCGCACGAATTCCGCCAGTACTCGACTATCGACTTACTTCCTTGTACTAGATTTAGAAACGCTTTCCGCTGCGAGTCCAAATAACTAGCTCCTACGTACTTTCCTTCAAACTTAACCTTAAAGAAGTCCCAATCCCGTCGATCTGTTGGTACACTTTGCTTGACGGTGAGCCACCAACGATAAGCTTCGTCGCGAAGCAACGTAAACAAACACCCTTCGACTTTTCTTCATTGGTGCGGTCCAAATCGTCCATGATTCTTTCGATCGCTTCTAGCCAATATACTCCGTTACGCTCGAGCTACTCCAGATATTCCTCTAAAGATCTCACTCCGTTCAATCTAAGCCCTTCCGACACCGACTTTCGAGTTCCATTTCCTCTACTAGCTCTGCGCACGTTCTAGCACTCGTAACATGGCCGCGACACTCGCGTCATCTTCACCTATCGATCTTGCCCTTCTACGTCCACGGTGGCGGCACTTCACTTTTCGACTCATGGCGGACCCTATCGGTTCCGATGCGGCCATTCTACCTCTACCGCGTCCCTAGAACTCATCTCTATCGTCGCGATTTAATGCATTTAAAAGTTTTATGCATTAGAAATTATTGTTTCACTATTTTATCCACGAGCAATTTTATGAAAGAAGTTTCCGAGAGTAGTTCTTTCGAGCAATCAAGTTTCCTTCCCTACCCCTGTGGGTAATTTCGTCATTTTCCTACTGGGGTATTTTTTAGAAATTTTAAAACTAAGGGTTTTAAAACAGTGAGGCAAATCTCTTTCGGGTTTTAATAATGGGTTTAGCCTATGAACAAGTCCTCTTGGTTAAGGTGAACCGTAGCTACGCACTGTAGGATTCAGTGAAGAGGAGGTGAGTCACGAGGATCGCTTAAGTACTGTGCTCTTCCGGATCCACTCCTAGACATGCGCACAATGGTTACCACACCTTAACTCGGCGACTTAATCATGGGTTTGTTCAGTAATTTCAAGTCTTATGTATATGTTTGAGTAGACTAGTCCTAGGGTCCAATAGCCCTAACATTCTAATCTACGAGCCCATAAAAAGTCCATATAGCTCATATACACAATTCACTTGAAGTGGAAGTACTTACAGTGGACTTGGGCCGAGGTACAAGTGCCATGCGAATAAACCTGAAAAATATTTCATAAAAACCCATATTTTGAAAAACCCATTTTGGAAAATGTTTTTGGGCCCAAAACCCTCAAAGCCGAGTTTTGAACACTGGCTCGATATTAAATCGTAACATCCCCAAACCGGCCTATTCACTACGACATGAATACGGTTATGTTAGTGAAAATATGTTTCTTTACTTAGAATTTAAAACATGAAAGTTTATTATCTTGATGAAAGTCATGTCCATTTAAAATTATTAAATAATATAAGCTTGGGATGAATTAAAACTTTATTATAATTTACTATAATATAACTCTTTTGTAAAAATATTACTAAATACGTTATAACCTTTAACAACTATAAATAGCGTACTTTAATCAAAAGTGACCCTTATTACATCACATAAATAAACCAAGTACTTTGAATTAAAAAGCTTCAAATAAAAATATTCAAAACGTCTACTGCATGAAAATCTGTTTCGCATGGGCCACCTTGTATCCACTCCAACCCGTCCACTAGTCACGACTCACCTGCGATGATTAAAAAGTTGGGTGAGTCATCTGATTTCGATGTGTAAGTTAACCACTGAAATCCACCCACATGCTAGCCACATAATATCCCAATTATCAAATGCAACAAGTAATATATATATATCATTTAAACATTACCACAATGCGGGCTTGGCCCACAATCAAATCATATCAAATCTTTGGGCTAGGCCCTTTTCTCATCAATCCATCGATTCATCGGGCTTGGCCCATTTCCACGTATGTTTCCAAAACATACCTATCCACATGTCATATTGGGCTTGGCCCATTTCCATATTATCACAAAAATAATGCAACATGATTCCCAACCCAACCTAGGGTCCATCCGCTACACACCCCCTTATCCGACCTACCACACACGTGGACTATCGAGTCACCTCTCCTTTTCCCTCCAAAAAGGCAACCAATGCCATCCACGATGTAGCGTATAGCCAACATCAAACCACGATGGAGCACACAAAGCAATCCATCAAGCCACGATATGGCATAAAGCCCATATCAATCAAGGTAACCACGCGAACTAAATCGCAAAGATCCACAACGCGACCTCGGATCGGCGCCAATCCACGATGTAGCACAAAGTCGACATCAACCACGCACTCGAAGTACACCCGCACCTTCTTTCAAAACCCACCCATGCACATGTAACATAAAATGATGATAAGGTGGTGCATGTACATATTAAACACAATCATAGGCATACTCACATAATAAAATCGGTGATCACATATTTACAACCTTGCTACTAACTGATCGTCCTCATACCCCTTCAAGGGTATCATTCTCACATATAACGCACTTGTTAGCAACATATAAAACAGGCAAATATCACGCAAATCCGGAAACAATGATTAACTACACACCTTATCACTAGGAGTTCTAGACTCTCGATCCTCGATGCTATCGTCTAGCGAAACTACGGCTTTTTGCCTAACGTTTCGCATTGTTGGCCCACACCGGTGGCCAATCTCGAACAGCATAAACGGATCTCTTCTTGAACTTTGGGATGGGGACTTTCCTTGCCCACTTTGGTGGTATTCGCCTCCATCGAAAGTCACTTAATCGGATAAACGGGTTAAACCTCCGGGTTATAAACTAAATGTTAAACCTTACCAAATATTGCTTACCAAAATATATTCGAATCCGGAGAATTGATCTATGTTCCTAACTATCCTTGCTCCTCAAGGCTGATTTGATTTCAATCAAATCTCAGGGACTCTGGAATGGTCCTTTTTGCAACCGACCACACCCTAAAACGCATAAATGATTAGCCTTAAATAGCCTTGGCTTTCGAATACTAAAAGAATAATTACAACATGGATCTTTACCACCACTTACCGAATCTAACTACCAACGATTGAGGAGAAGAATCGAAGAGATCCACACCTAGAATTCGGCCAAGGGCAAACTAATAAAAGAGGAGAAATTTCGGCTACCAAGGGATTAAAACAAAAGAATTATTTGGCTACAAAGGCCAAAGGAGAAATCGGCACACCAAGAGGAAGAGGCAAAAGACTTGATGAACAACTAGCACTCCCCCTCCCCTATTTATAGCATTCGCCAACCCCCTTGAAGTCTCCAAAATTTGGCCAACACTTCACTAATTTAATTCCACTTGAACACTTCACTAATAATCCAATAATAATTCTTTTAATCTTCATAATATCCTTGATTATCTCCTATAATAATCCTAAAAACTCTTAATATTAACCAAATAAAAATTCCAATAATAATGCTCATATTATCCCATTATTATTTAAAAAAATAAATAATAATAATTCCACTTAATCTAAATAATAAATAATAAACCATCACCACCATTATCTCTATTTACTAATCTTAACTAATTAAAAATACTCTTACAAAACCAAAACCCACCCTTATCACTCAAGTTAATTCCAACACCACCAAAACCTCTTTTATTCTAATTCAAATTCCCTTCTTATTCTATACCTTTATCACCCAATAAAAAAATAAAAGAATAATCTAATAATTCTCCTTCAACCGAATTAAAACCAAAATTAATCTTAATCTTTATCCATTTGAAGCCCCTCCCATGTGTCTGTCCAATACCCCCAATCGGCGAAGAACAAAAATAAAACCAATCCACACCAACATTTGAGATTCGAACACGGGACCTGGGAACCTCTTGCTAAGTAGCGCCTGTGCCACTTGGGCCACCTTGATTTTTATGCTAAAAGCCCCAATAATTATTCTTAACACCTACCTTCTTCAGCCCATCACCAAAAAGCAAAAAAACGCCCAAATGCGGCTCCTCCATTTCTCGAACCGTGCGTGCTCTCTTCTCCTCCAGCGCCTAAGTAGCGCCTAAGAGCCACTCTGCCTTTGGACTTCCATGTCCATCAAACCTACCCATTTAATTTTAAGGCCTACTTAGCCCAGTCCCTTGACGCAAAAATAAAACAAGAAATTGCTTCTTTGCTTGGACTCGAACCCAAGCCCCATAGGCGCCACCTTCCAAAGCCCCAAGCGGCGCATAACCACTCTGCCAATGCCTTTCATGTGCCTAAAACGCCCAATTAATTCTTTTAAAACCTCTAAAGCCCAGCTCCATTCCTTAACCCCAAAAATTAAAATTTTCCTAAGCCTTTCCCCTTCAATCCGAGCATTCTTAAACTTCTAAACCACATCCAAAAACACCCAAAACCCTTCCAACACTCGAATTATATCCGAATTACCTAGCCCCTAAACCAGGGTGTTACACAATCCATTCAATGTATATATGTATCTACCAATTCAATTCATTCAATCAATTATCAAAATATTAATTACTTACCTCAACATTTATCATATACATTAAATAAAAATTACAACAATTAATAACTAGCTTCGGATTATAGAAATACAAATCAGAAATTTCGAGCTATTCCTCGTCGACTTTATCTTTCCTCTTTTTAGTCGAGGATTCCGGTACGACGTTAGCTACGGAATGAAAATAATTAAAATTCATCAATACAACACAATTCAATTTCATATTGAATATTTCAATTTTTACTCAATATTTGTCTAAATTCCAATTTAGTCCTTAAACCGAGACTAACTTTATTTCTTTACAATTAATTCTATATTTTCACACAAATTTCACTTTAAACTAAATTTAGCTCTCTAATTTCACTTAAAATCCCTAAATTTTGAAATTTTTACAATTTAGTCCCTATTACTCAAAATTTACAATTTTATTATACAATTCAACCCTTTTTCATTTCTAACTTAAAAATCTATCAATTTAATCCTTAATACTAAAATTATTCAACAAAGACATCACTTAAAAACTCAATAATTTCTAAAATTTTGACATGGGTCGGATGTATTTAATCGGAATTTTAAAAACATAAAAATTACAAAAAAGGGACTAAATTAACTAACCAATTGAGCTTTAAACAATTAAAACCCTAGCTTTCTCCTTTCTCCTTCTTTTTTCCTTTTTCTTTCTGTTTCGTTTCACTTTGTTTCTTTTTCTTTTTCTTTTATTTTGTCTTATTATACATTAATTTATTATTATATAATATAATATATATGCTTAATACTTAAGGAATTTATTTTATAATATATTTATATAATAAATTCACAAATATCTTACTTATGCAGCCTCATTTAATGCCAATGACATAATTGCTTCTTTAGTCCCTTTAATTTTTCTTTAATCTATAATTCAACTTTTACCTTATATACAATTTAGTCCTTTTATCTAATTACTCTTAATTCATGCAAATTCACCTAACCAAAACCTAATTAACCACACAACTAACTTCGTAAATGTTTCTAATAAATATTTACGAGCCTAATTTATAGTAACGGAATTTCAAAAATATAGTTTTCGACACCCATGACTATCGGGTCGTTACATTTATATTGCATGAGCAAAATTAGTTTAGTCCCTCTTAAAATAAATTAATCAATTTACTTAAAAAATAATTGATCATAACGTTAATTATTTTTTTAGAAATTATAATAACAGTATAAAATCCGAACAACAAACACGATTAGCATGATTTTAACTCAGGTCATATCTAAGACAATAAACACCCTAACTATTAAACCATCACATGAAGTTCGACATTAAGTATTAATCTTAATAAAATATTACACTATAATTACTTTTTTTTAATTTAAACAGAACAATTGAATACAAAGCTAACTATTTATATTTGTAAATGTTCTTGTGGTATAACTAACAAAAGATAAATATAATTGTGAAAAATATATATGTCCCTCCTTAGTTGATTGAATTTTAACAATTAAACTAATTCAAAACATTATATAATATTCTAAAAATCATTTTAAAAATAAAAACTAATATATATTTCAAAACTTTTTAAAATCTATCAAAATTTTGGAATTTTTATTAATTTTCTGAATTTTTTCTAAAATTTCCAAAGTTTTATAAATAGTATTTTTTTTCAATTTTTTATTGTTATTTTTTAAATTTAACTAATTATTCATTTACAAATGGTGATGTTTTTACAACTGCATTTTTTTTTTCACATATTAGCATTTTTTTTCATGGTGGAAATTGTGAAAGTTTATGAGGCTCTTTCTTGACTTTGATCTTTCCCTATAGACGATATAATTCTTGAAATTAATAGTCAATGACTATGGCAAGTTCTCTCTTTTGGTAAGTTGAACGCTTGTAAATTTGGCATAGTATTATCAAATTGTCAACCCATTGTTTTTGGGTTTCAATCTTTATATGTTTGTTGGATTAGTAGGGATACTAATAAAGTAGTTCACGCTTTGGATGGGATAACCTTATTTTCAACAAACTAGTTTAATTGTACTTATTGTCCTTTTATCATTAATATTGTTAATGCTGATAGATTAGTTCAATTGAGTGAAAACGAGTGAACTTGGAAAAGCGTATATTGAATAAGCCTATGGTTTAAGTTTAGCCTATGATCTTTGTTTTTTGTTTAGTTTTATCGTTTCTTTTTATTTTAATGAATTCGGTTTTTATCTAAAAAAACCACAAATGATCAATGTTGATTTTAAATGCTAATTGCCTTGTTTATTTTATAAAGTTTAAAATGCTTCTTACCCTATAAATTATTAAAAGGAACAATTAATATCATCATATTAATTTTCTTTATTTACTTTCTATTAGATTCTTTTTTATAAGGACCAAATTGATATTGATCAAATGTAAGGGCCTCCTAAGTATTTATTATTTATTATATGCATGTAATTTTTTTTTAAAAAAATTAATGATAAGGATAAAAATCAAAGTAGTCAATACCGCACTAGTGAATGCACCGTTTTTCTACTGAAACTGATACACACTGGTATCGATCTGTTTCGATGTACTATTCTGGATTTATCGATGTTTTCGAAAAATATTTAAAAATATAAAATAAATTAAATTAAATAATTTCAAATATAAAAATATTAATTGATTATATCATTAAACTTAACAAATAAAATTTTATCATTTAATAAATCTAAAATTGTTTTCATAAAGCTTTTAGAAATTTTATCTTTTCTTTTTTCTTGTTTGTTATTTAATTTTTTGTATTATTTATTAATTTT
The DNA here is from genome assembly GCA_025698515.1 of Gossypium sturtianum. Classification (NCBI taxonomy): domain Eukaryota; kingdom Viridiplantae; phylum Streptophyta; class Magnoliopsida; order Malvales; family Malvaceae; genus Gossypium; species Gossypium sturtianum. The sequence continues at coordinate 114,713,463 of CM046955.1, forward strand.
TTAAAGTTGTTCATTTATCTTAGTTAAAGTTTAAATTTTAAATTTGGTTAATAGGAAAACTAAAGTTGGTAAAAATAATATTTTAATATTATTCATACATCAGTTAGTGCGAAATGTTTCGACTGGTGTAATCGGAATTGACTGGAACAAGCTAGTGTAATCTGTATAGACTGGAATTTAAATTTGTGCTGAAAAGAGAATTGATTGTTACGATTTATTATGGGAATGGTACGCACTGGTCAGTGCAATTGGAACCGATACAGATTTGACTATATTGTGTTTGATATCTTTTAGCTTGTGATTACAAAACATTATTTTGGTACATTGATAAATGTGATTGTAAATTTAATGTTAGTGATCTAAATTATAAGGAAAAAAAAAATCATCTAAAATCATATATATATATATATATATACACTATAGCAATATGACGCTATTTATATTATAGTTTTATTTTTTACATATGATACTATTTATTTAAAGTACTTATTTATAATTTGGGTAAATTACCTTTACTCATTGTCTTTTATTTTTTAAAATTATTTCATTCCTTTAGTTTAAGTTTTTTTCCTTTATAATTTTTATATGTTAAATATAAAGTTGATTTTAAATAAATCATTTATTTAATTTAATATTTTACTTAATTGAATTAACTTTTAATGTTATAATATTAAAATGAATGAATATTAAATTGTTAAGCTTAAAATATGGTTTAAAAAAAGACATATTAATAACATTTATCAAACTAATTTTATATTTTTTAAATATGATAATATTTAATTACATTGACTGATTAAAGTAGGGAAAAAATAAATATAAAGTTACAAAAAAATTCAATATTAACAATTTTAGTGTTACAGGAAATTAAATTTAATAATATAAAATAAATGATCTGTAAGAAATTATTAATAATATTATTTAAATTATAATTTATTAATATTAATATTCAAATCAGGATTAATTTTTGTATTATTTTAACATTATATATTTTTAAAATGTTTTGTAATTATATTAACTTTTCAAATTTTCAATGATTTTTAAGAAATTTATTAAAATTTTTAAACTAAAACTAATATTATAAAAATATTGTAATTTTAATATACAAAATCGACTCGTGCATTGCATGAGAATAGAAATTAGTTACTAATTAAAATAATACATAGTCAATTGAGTCTTAACTTAGTTGGTATATGTATTGTTGCCAATGTAGGATGATGTAAGTTCGAGCATGTTGAAACACATTTATCCTCTTATTTAATAATTGTAATTTTAATTTAGTTAATTCAATTAATTATCTTATTTCGAATATAATTAACCGATAACCGAACTTCTAAAAAATTATTAACTGATCTCTAACCAAATTAGACCGATTAACCGAATTAAATCAATAAATTCAGTTTCAAGCGAACTCTAAGTGGAATGCTGACTGAGGGAAGATGAATCTGTTTTAGGTTTAACAAGTGGAAGCCCTTTGGGGCAACGATATCATTCATATTGGGGAGCAAAATGGAGAGTCTAACCTTGATGCTTTGGTGGGAACACTGACAAGCTTGGATGAGGTTCCACTTCGGCACTCCATTCATGAAGGAGTAATCAAATAGATAGAAGAGCTATTTTTATCAGTATCATTATAGAAGATATAGAAAGCTGCAACGAAAAAAGGATGATAAGATACGAAAAGGCTGCTATTCATAGTCTAAAGTCCGACGGGATCCCTAAAATTTACATATTTTTCAACAATTACAAAATTCATTTATAAATCTTTTATCTCCCTCTTTTAAAGATTGTCATACATTGTAATACATTCAAAGAAATATTTAGATTAGAATGCTACCATGTCATGTGAATTTAGTTGGACTATTATATTAAAATTTGAATTTAAATATCATTTATTCAAAAAAAATAATTTTATTTTAGCATATGGCACAAGAGAATGCTAGAGAATAATGTCGTTCAATATCTTTACTTTTGAAATATTAAAAAGTTTTCAATAACTTTACTTTGTTTTACTAAAAAAAGCACTTTACTTTATTGAATGTGATGTATCCATTAAATGAAAAATACTGAATATCATCAATAAAGATAAAACTTTGAGATTATGCTGATAAAAAATTGTAATAGAAAAGTTTAAATTGATGGCATGATACCAAAAATGCAAAAAATAAGTAAAATGGTGACTAAAAGATGCAAAAAAATAAATAAAATGGTGATTAAAAGATGAGGTAAGGAATTCTTTTTCATTGTTAAATCGTTAAAAGTACACTATTTTCTTTAAGATTAGATAAATTGTAAATTTTGTGTTAATTTCTTGATAATTATAAATTCAGCAAAAACAAGCATTATAATTACTTTATTTCAAGCAACAGAATATTATCGTTGGAATTAAAATTTTATAATATCAAGTATTTAGAAGATAAGGTAATGAAAATTCTAATTTCATAATTTAAAAATATAATTATTATAAAATTATTGTATTTAGTTGCAGGAAGAAATATAAAAAACAACCTAATTATTACAATAATTTGGTTTCAAAACAAAATAAATAATCATGTAAATAAATGAGAAGCAAAAGCTTGAATGAGTTTTATGCTTGATCTAAAAAAATTTAAAAATTGAAGATAAAGATACATAAAAAAAAAAAAAGAGCTCGCAAAAAGATTAAAAAAAAAGTGTTGATGAGGGTATCAACAAGGAAGGAGAAAGGGGAGGATGTGGTGGTTCTGTAGAAGGTCGGCTCACCCTAATTGGGCGTAGAGCCGAAGGAGGAATGTAAGTAATGAATCTAAGAACACAGAGGAGAAGGTTGAGGATAATAAGGTGGTTGAGGATGCTAAGGGTTCGATCCCTTCATCGAATCGAGGGGTATATATAGTAGAGTCTCGTGTTTGGGAATGTTGATGTGGTAAACTTGTAACGCTCCTAGTCCGTATCCGTCGCTGGATTAGGGCTACGGAGTGTTATCGAAGCATAACATCATACAATGAACATTTAGTTAACATTAACAATTCATCAAATAAATCATAGCAACATCAACTAAAACCATACATACGGTCCCTTTTACGAGCTCTCGAGGCCCTAAAAAGATATTAGAAATGAATCGGGACTAAATAAAAAACATATGAAAATTTTAAGAAAAACTTAAAAATTTTCAAACTGCAGGGGTCACACGGCCAAGAAACACGCCCGTTGTAACACCCCTTACCCGTATTCGACGCCGGAACATGGTACGAGGCATTATTGGACATAAACATAAGCAAACATACATTTTCGAGTCATAAATTTCCATTCAAATTAAAACTTTTCATACACATTCATATCGTCCCTAAAACGAGCCTACGAGGCTCAATACATGCTTTGGAAGTGGTTCGGGACTAAACTGAGAACTTTAAAAAAAATTTCAAAACTTAGAAATTTTTTCATGTTACAGGGCTCACATGCTCGTGTGGTCCAAGGGACACGCCCGTGTGACCCTTAGACACGCCCGTGCTTCAGGCCGTGTTCAAAATAGGGTGCTCTTTGACTTGTGCCACACGATCGTGCCACATGCCCGTGTGCTAGGCCGTGTGATCGATTTAATTTTCATAATTTTTCATAAAATAGGTGCAGACTTCACACGGCTGAGACACACGCCCGTGTCCAAGGCCGTGTAGCACACACGGCCGAGACACACGCCCGTGTCCAAGGCCGTGTAGCACACACGGCCGAGACACATGCCCGTGTCTCTGCCCGTGTGCTCAATTCTAGACATTCTGTTTTGCAACAATTAAGGTGCAGGGGACACACGGCCGAAACACATGCCCGTGGGGCAGGCCGTGTGTCACACACGGTCTAGACACACGCCCGTGTGTCTACCCATGTGGACAACAATAAGGCTATTTACCAAGCCATTTTGCCACCCTTACTTGTACATACACACACAACATCATATGGCACCAATCTAAGCATTTACATACAACCAAATCAGCCACAATCAAGACATCAACACTGTAACACCCTTTACCTGTATTCGACGCCGGAATAGGGTACGAGGCATTACCGGAACACATACACTTAACCATTCACATGCAAGCATACACATCCTTGAAATGCATCATCATAGACTTATAACATAACAAAAATTGGCCACATTAAATGGCCTTATACAACAATAACCATCAAATAGCATAGGCCAACATTCTAGGCCAACTCATAATAACATATACACATAATCAAGTCCCTATACATGCCATAGACTTAAAAATACTTGAAGACCGTTGATACAATACCAATCAATAACTTGTTAGTGTGATAGAATCTCCGACAACCTCCAACTCGAGCTAGCATCTGTGACACTATAGGAAAAAGGAAAGGAAGGGGGGTAAGCATTATAGCTTAGTAAGTAGGTATGTAAATAATAAGTGATTTATTAACAGGCTTTTATAAATCTTCACAATATGTTCTCAAGATAATACAATCATAATTAGCATCTGTGACACTATAGGAAAAAGGAAAGGAAGGGGGGTAAGCATTATAGCTTAGTAAGTAGGTATGTAAATAATAAGTGATTTATTAATAGGATTTTATAAATCTTCACAATATGTTCTCAACATAATACAATCATAATTGCACATAGTTCCACTATTTATTCATGTTCATCTCAAGCTGTCTACTCGAGTCATAGTCACTAAATTATTTATATCTTGAACTACAGAACTCAAAATTAAGATCCGCTAATATTTCCTGAAACTAGACTCATATATCTTCTTACCATAAAATTTTCAGAATTTTTGGTTTAGCCAATAAGTACAATTTAGTCTTTAAAGTCTTTCCTGTTCTTCTGTCTGACAGTTTTAAACCATCTTCACTAAAAATTAATTATCTCTTCGTACGGGATTCGGATGATGTTCCCATTTATTTCTATTTAAAATATACTCATTAAAAAATTTAAGAATATAAATTATAAACCATAATTATTTTTATACAATTTTTAGTGATTTTCCAAAGTCAGAACAGGGGATTCCGAAATCATTCTGCCCTATTTCACAAAAATTTGAATATCACAGAATATAAAATTCTTTCTCTTACACCGTTTCTTTTATGCAAAAATAGACTTTATAATCTTTAATTTCATATCTTATTCAACTTCTAATTAAATTTCCACCATTTTTGGTGATTTTTCAAAGACACATAACTCTTCTTTGTCCCAAAACTGCTTTTTTTATTGCAAATTTTACTCTTTCATAATTTCTTTGTATTAACTTTCATAGTAACACTTACCCCATATCAAACTTACCAAAGTTCGATCACCTATCGAGCACATTGCTCATAAATTGACACACACATACCTGCACTTATTCATCACTTAGTCATATTCGTTTATACTTAGTCATTTCCCATTGAACGCATCGGAATAATAACGGATACACGGAAATTTGCACATAAGTGCCACACTTGTAGCTAAAGATACTTCATATCACACTTTTCACATAGGCTCGCTCTCGAGCTAATCACATTCACGGGTCTGCTCACACAAGCCGCTTCGGTCATATGTAACTACTCTCTCTTTGCTCACACAAGCCGTCAGGTATCCGCAACACATGCCAGATTACCCAGCCACTGGTAGAACTTATGAGACCAGCACCCGTTTCACATAGTCACAATCTCGGGTCTGCTCACAAAAGTTGTCGGTCATATGTAACTACTCAGTGCTGCTCACACAAGCTGTCGAGTATCCGTAACACATGCCGGATAACTCAGCCACCGGTAGAACGTACGGACCAACACTCTGATCACTTATTTCATTTAGATTTCATATAGGTTTCTAGTGAACATGTCACTCGTATCCATTTTTATTCCTAAGGTTCAACCAGGAAATTTCTCACTTGTCGATATTTTGTCAATTACATCAAATATTCAGCCACAATTCATACCATTTATCAAAATATGAAAACGTAAGTAAAAACGATGCATTATTTACATACAAACTTACCTCGGTAGCACAATCGGTGAAAAGGACTTATTCGTCATATTCTTTGTTTTTCTCCCGTTCTAAGTCCGAATCTCGTTTTCCTTGATCTATAACAACACATTTAACTCATTTATTCATCCTACTACTCAAATTAGCCTAAATTCAAATTTTGGCAAAATTACATTTTTGCCCCTAAACTTTGTCATATTTATACTTTTGCCCCTAGGCTCGTAAAATAATTTTTATTCAATTTCCTTGTATTTTAAGCCTAGACGAACCATTTTCTAAACTATAGCAGTCCACAATTTCCATTTATTCACACACTTACACACATTTTACAACTTTTTACGAACTAGTCCTTTTTGACAATTTCACCGAAAATCACTTAGTAAAATTCGTTTATTACACACCGAGCATTCATATTCTACCATTAAACATCAAAACACAAGCATTTATCATATGGGTAAATTTTCAAACATCAACCCTAGCTCAAATAAATGGTAGAAATAGAGAGATCGTGTTACGAGGATTTCAAAAACGTCAAAATCATTAAAAGCAGTGGCTAGAAATGGACTTACAATCGAGCTTGGAAGCTTGAAAAACCCTAGCCATGGTTTATTCATGCAACATTCGGCCATAGCTTGAAGATGGACACCATTTTGCTTTAATTTTGGCCTTTTTAATTTGTTTAATTACTAAATGACCAAAATGCCCCTAACTTAAAAATATCCTATTTCACTTATCTCATGTCCATTTTTGTCCAACAATTTAACCAATGGTCTAATTACCATTTAAAGACCTCCAATTTAAAACTTCATAACAATTGGACACTTCTAACATGTGGAACTCAACTTTTGCACTATTTATAATTTAGTCCTTTTTGCTAAATTGAGTGCCCAAACGTCGAAATTTTCGAATGGAATTTTCACGAAATCTTTCCGTGAAATCGTAAACCATAAAAATATAATAAAAATAAGATTTTACTTGTCGGATTTGTGGCCCAGAAACCACTGTTCCGACTAGGCCCAAAATCGGGCTGTTACAACTCATCATTCACATGCTACCATCTATCATACACAAACATCACATGCTTATCCACTCAAATCATGTAAATTCCTACATCTATGGAAGACATCATCATATAAATTGCTCATACCAATTGTAGCCAATTTTTCAATGGCCTTATACAAAATGAACTTTCAACCAATATAAGCCAACACATTTGGCCAAATCAATTATGACACATAACAAAATGACCAAGTCCCTTATACATGCCATAACTCAAAATGTTGAATTCATTGGTACCAAAATAATAGTTGATAGTGTGATCGGATCTCCGACGATCTCCAATCCCGAGCTAGCTTTGTGACACTATAAGATAAGGAAAAGAAAAGGGAGTAAGCTATATAGCTTAGTAAGTTCGTATGCAAATAATGAACAACATTAACCATACAATTGCCATATAAGTAACATACATATATCAACCTAAATGTCATTAAAACCTCATGAACATAACATACTCAGTCACAATCTTACCAATAGTTCATCATATACCGAATTCATTTTCTTTGAGTTTTTCGTACATACCTGTACCAACTCGTAACATAATCACATACTTTCTCATCTTTGACATACCCGTTGAACCACTTGGAATACATGTCCACTACCGTCTATGCATATATTAAATGGTATAATTGCAACATAAAACCTCCATATTAAAAGAACAACCACTATTCGGCCCTTTTAAGAATATCCACTAAATTTTCATTTTACGCGATTTAATCCTTTTCTCAAATTAAGCACGTAAATGACCAAATTAAATCACGAAACTTTCACACATACTTAATCACATATCATAGGCACGAAAAATAATATTAAAATATTTTTCTAACTTGGATTTGTGGTCCTGAAACCACTATTTCGACTAGGGTCTAAATCGGACTGTTACATTTTTAACTTCTCAAAACTTTGCTGACATTTTTCGGACCATTCAAACTTAACATCTTTTCACAACAGCTTAGTCATAGGAGTAGCAATCATCGAAAATCCTTTGACAAAACGTTAGTAATAACCGGCTAAGCCCAAAAAGCTTCCGACCTCTGATACATTCTTCGACGGTTTCCAATCAACAATTACCGATATCTTACTCGGGTCAACCAGAATACCGTCTCCAGAGACAATATGTCCCAAAAATCTGACTTCTCGGAGCCAAAACTCACTTTTACTAAATTTAACAAATAATTTCTCATCTCTCAAAGTTTGCAATACAGTTCTTAAATGCTCGGCATGCTCAGACTTGTCTCTAGAATAAATCAGGATGTCATCGATGAACACTACCACAAACTTATCTAAATACGGTCAGAAAATTCGATTAATCAAGTCCATAAAAATAGCAGGAGCATTAGTTAGTCCGAAAGGCATGACAAGAAATTCATAGTGCCCGTACCTTGCTCTGAAAGCGATTTTTGGCACGTCTAACTCTTTAACTCTCAACTGGTAGTAGCCAGATCTCAAATCAATCTTCAAAAATACTGTTGTCCCTTTCAACTGATCAAACAAGTCATCAAATCTTGGAAAAGGATACTTGTTCTTTATAGTCACCTTATTGAGCTGTCGGCAATCGATACAAAGTCTCATGGATCTATCTTCCTTCTTGACAAATAACACCGGTGCACCCCATGGTGAAAAACTCGATCTCGCAAAACCCTTATCCGTCAATTCTTGTAATTAAGACTTTAATTCCTTTAACTCAATTGGAGTCACTCTATACGGGGCTATCGATATAGGTGAAGTCCCTGGTACTAAATCAATACCAAACTCAACTTCTCTAATCGGTGTCAACTCAGGCAACTCTTCTGGAAAAACATCTGGATAATCACTAACTACCGGCACTGATCCAATTTTCAATTCAGACACTTTTTTATTCAACACATAAGCTAGATAAGCTTCACAACCCTTTCTCACATATCTTTGGGCAATCATTGAAGAAATCACAACAGGTAACTCACCCGACTCATCTGAATCAATTCGAAGAATTTCACCATTCTCACATTTCAATTAAATAATTTTCCGTCTACAATTCACTACAACATCATGCAGTGTCAACCAATCCATACCCAAAATGACATCAAACTCATCAAATGGCAACAACATTAGATCAGCCAGAAAATAGTGACCTCAAATCATCAATGGACAATTCTTGCAAACTTTATCAACTAGCACATATTTTCCTAAGGGGTTTGACACTTTAATCCCAAATTCAGTAAACTCAACAGGCAAGTTCTTACTAGCTACCAATTTCATGCAAACATAAGAATGATTCGATCCAAGATCAATCAATGAAACTACATTAGTATTATAAAGAGAAAAAGTACCAGTGATAACATCGGGAGATGTCGCTTCTTCACGAGCACGGATAGAGTAGGCTCTAGCAGGTGCCCTGGCCTCAGATCTTACAGCTGTATCTTTTGTCACACCTTTACTACTAGCTCCATTTCCCGTGTTCCTTGGTGGTCTCCCTTTAGAGGCAGTGTTGCCCGATCTTGTAGTCTGAAACTTATCCTTTTCAACTATCTCTAGGCAATCTTTAATAAAGTGGTCGTGAGAGCCACACTTAAAACAAGCCCGGTCATACATTCTACATTTGTCGGGGTGTCATCTGCCACAGTGCAGACATTCAGGCCTAGTAGACTTAGCGTTACCAATGCTCGCTACTGATGTAGTTTGGGCTTTAGAATCCGAGTATTGCTTCCCATGATCTCTGTTGGGATACCCAGCTGAAGCACTCGATAGGGCATACAAATCTCTCGATTTCTTAGACTGAGATTGAAATGACTTACTCATCTGCCTTTTTCTTGCATCTCTTGCCTCACACTTAGCTTTTCTCTTTTCCTTGCTTAATTCTTCAACTTTGCAAGCTCGGTCGAATAGCACTACAAATTCTTTCAGCTCAAGAACTCAAACTAACAATCGGATGTCCTCATTCAACCCATCTTCAAACCTTTTGCACATGATAGCCTCGGTGGAAACACACTCCCGAGCATACTTACTGAGCCTAAAAAACTCTCGTTCATACTCGGTTACAGACATTCGGCCCCGTTTCAGCTCTAAAAACTCCTTACGTTTCTGATCAATAAACCGTTGACTGATATACTTCTTCTGAAATTCATCTTGGAAGAATTCCCAATTAACCCTCTCTCTCGGTACTACTAACACAAGGGTTTTCCACCACCGATATGCTGAGTCTCTTAGAAGTGATACGGCACATTTCAGACATTCATCCGGTGTGCAAGACAGTTCATCGAATACCCTGATAGAATTCTCAAGCCAAAATTCTGCCCTCTCGGGATCATCGTCAACATTTACTCTAAAATCTTCAGCCCAATGCTTTCGAATCTTATCAACCGGAGGCTTATTCACTCTTACAAATTCCATACCTTGTTCGAACAAATTTCGTATACCACTCGTTCATCATGTGGAGGAAGGCTTCTCTAGCCCCTTCTCCTCCTCCCTGACTAACCGTGGGAGGTCTACTTTCAGACGGCGCTGCCCCTTGAGCGGGAGCCGGTGCATTACTTTCTACGTCATCAGCTTCAGCTCGATTGGGATCCATTTACTATATGAAAACACATTTTAAAATTGTCAGGAGTCATCACACTATCACGATTTATTTATGGCATGTATAGCTCGACTTTCACACACACTATGTTAGTCCAAGAATCAACTAAACTATAGCTCTGATACCACTAAATATAAAACCCCTTACCCGTATTCGACGCTGAAATAGGGTACGAGGCATTACTAAACATAAAAACAAAGCAAACATACATTTTCGAGTCATAAATTTCTATTCAAATTAAAACTTTTCATACACATTCATATCGTCCCTAAAATGAGCCTACGAGGCTCAATACATGCTTTGGAAGTGGTTTGGGACTAAACCGAGAACTTTAGAAAAATTTTCAAAACTTAGAAATTTTTTCATGTTACAGGGCTCACACTCCCGTGTGGTCCAAGGGACACACCCGTGTGACCCTTAGAAACGCCCGTGCTACAGGCCATGTTCAAAATAGGGTGCTCTCTGACTTGTGCCACAGAGCCATGCCACACGCCGTGTGCTAGGCCGTGTGGTCGATTTAATTTTCATAATTTTCATAAAATAGGTGTAAACTTCACACGGCCGAGACACACGCTCGTGTCCAAGGCTGTGAAGCACACACGGCCGAGACACACGCCCGTGTCTCTGCCCGTGTGCTCAATTCCGAACATTCTATTTTGCAACAATTAAGGTGCAGGGGACACACGGCCGGGAAACATGCCTGTGGGGTAGGCCGTGTGTGACACACGGCCTAGACACACGTCCGTGTGTCTACCCGTGTGGACAACAATGAGGCTATTTACCAAGCCATTTTGCCACCCTTACTTGTACATACACACACAACATCATATGGCAGCAATATAAGCATTTACATACAACCAAATCAACCAAAATCAAGACATCAACACATCATTCATATGCTACCATCTATCATACATAAACATCACATGTTTATCAAATCAAATCATGTAAATTCCTACATCTATGAAAGACATCATCATATAAATTGCTCATACCAATTGTAGCCAATTTTTTAATGGCCTTATACAAAATGAACTTTCAACCAATATAAGCCAACACATTTGGCCAAATCAATTATGACACATAACAAAATGACCAAGTCCCCTATACATGCCATAACTCAAAATGTTGAATTCATTGGTACCAAAATAATAGTTGATAGTGTGAATGGATCTCCGACGATCTCCCATCCTGAGCTAGCTTGGTGACACTATAAGATAAGGGAAAGAAAAGGGAGTAAGCTATACAACTTAGTAAGTTCATATGCAAATAATGAACAACATTAACCATACAATTGCCATATAAGTAACAAACGTATATCAACCTAAATGTCATTAAAACCTCATGAACAAAACATACTCAATCACAATCTTACCAATAGTTCATCATATACCGAATTCGTTTCCTTTGAGTTTTTCGTACATACTTGTACTAACTCGTAACATAATCACATACTTTCTCGTCTTTGACATAACTGTTGAACCACTTGGAATACTATCGGATACATGGAAAACTTTGCACATAAGTGCCACATATGTAGCCAATGCTATCACAACTCTCATAACACATATAAGCTCACTCTCGAGCAAATCCACGGGCCTGCTCACACAAGCTGTCAATCGAGACGTAGCTACGCAGTGCTGCTCACACAAGCTGTCAGGTATCCGTAACATATGCAGGTATACCCGTACCACCGGTGGGACGTCTGAGGACAGACTCCGGGACACATAAATCACATAATCACATGGGTTCCTAGTGACATGTCACTTGTATCCTAATCTATTCCTAAGGTTCAACCGGGATTTCTCTCTTGCCAAAACTTCGTCGAATATACTCATAGAATCAGTCATAAATTTCATGCAATATCAAAGCATTAAAATAAAAATATAACATTGCATTATTTACATACGAACTTACCTCGGTACAAAAATAGTGAAAATGGACCTAATCGTCAAACACTTTATTTTTCCCCCGATCTAAATTTGAACTTCGTTTTTCTTGATCTATCATAGAAAATTCAGCTCATTTAATACTCGCATTATTTAATTCAGCCCAAAAATCACATTATGGCAAAAGTACATTTTTGCCCCTAATTTTTCAACTTTTTACATTTTAGTCCCTAGGCTCGTAAACTGAAATATGTTCAATTTCTTCAAAACCCAAGTCTAGTCGAATGTTACTCATACTTATAACTGCCCATATTTTTCATTAATTCACACTTTTACTACATGTTTTATAACTTTCACAAATGGGTCCTTTTAAGCATTTTCATCAAAAATCACTTAGTAAAAGTTGTTTATCTAACACCAGACATGCATAATCTACCATTAAACATCAAAATACATAAATATCCAACATGGGTAAAATTTTAGACTTTGATTTTCTTTCAAATTAGTCCTTGAAATAGCTAGATTAGGTTACACCGATCTCAAAAATGTAAAAATCATTAAAAACGGGGCTAGAACAGACTTACAATCGAGCTTGGAAACTTGAAAAACCCTAGCTATGGTTCCTCTTGCAATATTCAGCCATGGGGATGAAATTTGGAGAAGATGGACACTTTTATTTTACTTATTTTGGCTTTATTTACCAAATGACTAAAATGGCCCTAACTTAAAACATAAAAATTCTCTTACTCCATGTCCATTTTTGTCCATACTAAGCATAATGGTCTAATTACCATCTAAGGACCTCTAATTTAAAATATCATAGCAATTGAACACCTATAACATGTAGAACTTAAATTTTGCACTTATTGCAATTTAGTCCCTTTAACTAAATTGAGTGCCCAAATGTCAAAATTTTCAAACGAAATTTTCATGAAATCATTTCATAAAACTGTAGACCATAGAAATATAATAAAAATAAATTTTACTGCGTCGAATATGTGGTCCCGAAACCACTGTTCTGACTAGACCCAAAATTGGGATGTTACACCCGTGTATTAGGCCGTATGGGCATTCGAAATAGGGACACACAGCCGTGTCCCAGCCCGTGTCTGTACCCGTGTAACTCATTGACTTGGGCCACACGGCCAAGGCACACACCCGTGTGCCAGGCCGTGTAACAACCTGACTTGTAACCCTTTGAAAGCTATAAGGGACACACGGTCGTGTGTCACACACGGCAGAGACACAGGCTGAGACACACGCCCGTGTCTCTGCCCGTGTGGATGAAAAATAGGCCATTTTCAAGCCATTTTTCTCACCCAAATTCATACCACTTCTATAAGCCAAAAACACCTATAATTAAGCATCCAAAACTCACTTAACATATGCAAATTTCAAACTTAAACAACCTAATGCAACCAATATGCCAAAAGGGCACCTCAACTTCCACAATCAAATTTACCTAAACAACTATCCAATTCATTCATGTTCAAATCATACCAATTAGACAACCATAAAGCCACATTTACCATATTGTTCATACACCAAAATATTTACACAATAAGTACCATTATAACTATTTGCATACTTATCATGCATCTTACCAATTAGACTAAAACCAACTACATTCAAAGTTACCATACCATTTCCATCAACATTTTCTTACCATCAACTTAACCAACACAAACATCAAATTAAAAACCACACAAAATATCATATAATCATAATATCATACCAACTAGTTCATCAACCAAAATAACACATATACAAGCCACACATAATGGCTAAAATCATTAAACAAAATGCCTATACATGCTATTATAACCATGACTCAAAATCGTCAAAATATACCGATATAACCGATGGATAATGTGATGGATCTCTGACAACTTCCAATCCGAACAAGCTTTCGATTATCTAGAAACACAAAAGAAATAACACAAAGTAAGCATATAATGCTTAGTAAGTTTGTAATTCATAAACAAAGCTTACCATTTCAATTTATAATCATAAAAACAATTTGAGATAATCCAACATGACTTGGCATTAGCCTAAGCAACAACAACCTTTCAAGTTAGATAATCACATATCTTAGCGAATCATCTCAAAACATCATAGCTTTTGTACACACTACTTATAAGCATTCATATTTTCAAGCATATGGCTAAGCATATTTCAAACATCATCAACTAATACATTTTCATACTTTCATAGCAACACTTATTGAAGCATTTGTTGAACCTTCCATTTTTCATACATGTTGAACCACTAGAATAATATCGGATACGTGGGAATCTCACACATTATGTGCCATCATGTGGTCGAAACCACTACTATCTCATATCTCGTATCAATGCTCTCTCTCAAGCCATAAATGGGTCTGCTCACACAAGTATCGGTCGGGGACGTAGCTACATGGTGTCTTTGCTCACAGTTTTGTCAAGTAACAAAGACAACACGCCGTAAACTCAGCCACTGGTAGGACATACAAGACCAGCACTCGAAACACGATAACCCCTAATGACATGTCATTTGTATCCTATATATTCCTAAGGTTCAAACGGGATCCGAAAGTCATAGAAACTTCGTTGGATTTTTCTGTAGAGACGTACTACTATAATATAACATAAAAGCATGTAAATCAATATAATACAACTTTAATTAAATGTACGAACTTACTTCGATCGCAAACGAGAATTTATGATCAATTAATTCGATACTTTTTCCTTTCCTCGATCTAATTCCGTACGTTGCTTTACTTGATCTATATAATCAAATTTAGCTCATTCAATTTCATTCTATTCAATTTAATCCAAAAATCATTTTTTGGCAAAATTATGCTTTTGCCCCTAAAATTTTAAATTCATTACAATTTAGTCCCTAGCTAATAAAAATGCAAATTCATGCAATTTAGTCCACACCCATGCTAGTCGAATATTAACTTAGTCCATAGCAATCTCTATATTTCATTTATTTAACATTTTTACCATGAACATTTTTCTATTTTTTCGATTAAATACTTAAATGACAAATTCATAAAAAATTTCGTTACAAAAGTTGTTCAACTATCATCAAATATTCATTTTGATCCTTCAAAAATAAAAAAAACCAATATAAATTCATGGTAAAACCCTAGACTCCAAAAACTTAGAAATAATTAAAAACGGGATGAAAAATACTTACATGCATGAGAATATAGATTGGTCAAATGTTTGAAGCTCAAAAATGGTGGTTTTCTTCCTTAGGCATTCGGCTAGATGAAGATGGACAAGGTAATGTGATTTTTTTTTGTTTTGTTTATTTATTATTAAATTACTAATATAACCTTTATTAAACATATTAATGGTGTCCATAATTGTCCAATACTTAAATTAATGGTCTAATTACCATTTAAGGCCACTCGTGATTAAATTTCATAGCAATTTAACACCTTTTTCTAATAGAACATAAGTTTTGCACTTTACACGATTTAGTCCTTTTTATCAAATTAAGCACGCAAACGATAAAATTTCTTCATGAAATTTTTATACGATGCTACTATCATGCTGTAGACCTTAAAATAATAATAAAATAAATTTTTTAACATTGGATTTATGGTCCCAAAACCACTATTCTGATTTCACTAAAAACGGGCTGTTACAAAACTTGCTACCAATAAGCCATCATTGTGGAGTGCATGGGGGATTGTAACACCCCAAAATATATACGGTTAGAAATTTATTAAATCATTAAGAACTGGCTTAGTCTTGATTGTTATGTAGTTAGAAAATTCCTTAAGAAATTCTAGGTTCAAGCCTTATTGTTTTCATTTTTTTTGGGCAACTAAGGAACAAAATCAAACTAGTATATATATATTAAATGTGGTAGAATTATACCAAGTATGGGTAGTAGCCCAAATTTTAAGGCTTTCATTCCATCATTCACTCTCTAGGTTTATGTCACACCACTCTCCCTTCCCATTTTTTTTGGGACGGCAAGAAGGGCTATTTGCTCAATCAACCCCTCCAATTTTGAAACCCTAAGTATTTAATAACTTTTCCTAATTATACATTGATTTTAATTCCTTTTCAACCCTAAATTGAACTCTCTTCCTTTATCTTTATTTTTTTCTTTTATTTCCCCTTTTTCCTTTCATAAGAAAATTTTACATTATTTGCTGGAAATTGATCTCTTAAAAACCTGAATCAAAATTAATTCTCGATCTAACTTGTTCTTCCACCGGTTGTTGAAACTATCATCGTTAATCTTCAAATTCTTGTCAAAAGATTGGTAAGTACCTTTGTTTCAAATAAAATAACTCAAAAATTCTGGGATAGATATGTTCACGTTAATTTTTTAAGATCGATTAAATGATCTTTTACGAATCTTGATAGGTTTTCTCAAATTTTGATTTTCTTGAAGATCATTATTAATCCTTGTGTATTTATTGGTTGAAAGACTCGTTGTAGGTATCCCAGGTTGGATTTGGATGTGAGGATTGACATTTGAGACTCTAGTGATAGGTGTGTGTTCTTTTACGAGAAAAGTGAGGCAAAATTGAGCTTAGATTAGACCGCACAGCCAACCACACGAGTGTGTGGGCTGCCCGTATGAACCACACAGCCCTTCACATGACCATGTCTCCCTAAAACCCTAGGTTTCTGCTTTTCAAATGGCCTAGGACCCTCCACAAGGCCTACCATACGATCATGTCTCCCTTGTAGGTTGAAATTTTGAATGTCACACGACCGCGGTCTCTCAAATAGTCCAGCCACACAGCCATGTACCCATTTCACACGACCTAAGGCTTCCCACACGATCCAGTCACATGGCCATGTGTCCACTGGTGTAACATCCTGAATTTTTGGGCCTATGTGTTTAGGGTGTGGATGCGTTTAATGTGTTAATTTGAGAATTAGAGGTGCAAATTGGGCTCAGGCTTGGGCTGAGGCCTTGATTAAATATTCTGTTTAGATACTCTAGGGCTTAAAATAAAGTTTTGGTAGCTTAAATGGCAAAATGGGCTTGTAGCCCAGTGGCAAAATGGCGCCAGTAAGAGAGAAGGGAGTTGGCGTCACTAGTGCATGAGGAGGGCCCAAATTTTGGTTGCTTGAAGCCCAAGTTATAGGGCCAAATTTTGGCACTTGAAAGGGGATTAGGAGGGGACGACACAAGGCTATTATTTAGGATATTTTAATGTTTTAATTATGAGGATAATAAGCAGATAAAGAAGGGAGGAGTTGGTGCTAATTAAGGCTATTTTTGAGGAATCAATAGATCAAGATAAGGGAAAAGATGAGAGCTCATCCAAGAGGCTAGAGTTGGCCAAAAATCAAACTCAGTGGGGGGGAATCGATTTTGGTAAAGGCTAGGGGGTGTACCGAATTTTCATTTGTTTTCTCTGCGAATAGCCTTTAGTTTTTCTCTCTTTCGAATCATCTCTTCTTCTTTTTCTTTTTTGTCAGAAACCGAAACCCCTGAAGTCTCATCAATTGTCGAAATCCTGCCAACCACCTTTTCCTCTCTTTAATATTCATTGGCCGAATCTCTCTTGGCCATCTCTTCAATTCTTAGTTCTCTCAAAAGCCGAAAACACGTCAGATCATCTTTCCGGGATTTTTCCTTAAAGAGCCAAAACTCCTCGATCTCTAATCTTCTACAGTTGTCGAATCTTTCTACAAGGGATAGCTGAAATCTTCTGTAGGGTAAGTAATGATTTGGGTTTTCTTTTGATTCTTTTTCGGCTTTTGGAGGCCATAGCCGAATGGCTATATGGGACTAATATTTTGTTTTCTTTTGCGGCATTCTGGGATTTGAAGGGGGATTCATTTGCTTAGATCTCTAAGTCAGAGTTCAGTAACACACGAATCGTGTTACTTTTGAGATTTCAAGGTAAGGATATCTATTGTTTTTAACGTGAAAAATTCGGGATTTGCTAACCCTTGGCCGAATGTAGGGAGCCCAAATCTTCGTGTTCTTCCGCTTTTGAGCAAGGTTTTAGACTAAAGGTTGTAGATCCGGATAGTAAGGATATTGACTAAGGGTGTAAAACTACAGCGATATCGTGTGTATGAGCGATTCCACCATTTAGATTGCCTATTAAAACTTGTTTACAAATCTGTTATATTTTGATAAATTTGAAATCACGGCATAATGGTTGAAACCCGAGGAGGGTAAAGCGAATCACCAAGTTAGTGATCTCTGTCATTTCTAAGTGAATGTTCTGTTAAGATGATATGTGTGATAAGTATGCGATTTACGTGATTGCATGGGGTTGGGTTTGAAGAAAAGGGAAGTGTTGCATTGTAGCGGCTTTTTGCCGTGACTGCTGTAGCGCTTTTGCCGTGATGCATTGTAGTGGCTTTTGCCATGACTGTTGTAGTGGCTACGCCATGATCGACGATGAGCAGCATGACCGCCATCGATGGTGTGTAGCGGTGTGGGTTGATTGTAGAAATCCCCAATGGTGTGATTGGCAGGTAAGGGTGGCGTGTAGCGGATGGAAACCTAGGATTGGGTTGGGTTTTGCATATTTTCTGTTATATTATAATCTGTTATTCTGTTCTGTGGGGCTAAGGCCCAAATCTAATGGTGCACGAGGGTTGCACACTGAGTCTCGCGACTCAACCTATTATTTAACATCTTTCAGGTAGCACTTAGCGCATCGGACCGGGCTGGAGAGGAGCGCAAGGTGGCCATGCGAGAGAGTATTTGGATTCAGCAGAAGGCTTTTTACTATTCAGTTATTTTATTATTTTTTTTATTAAGAGGATTTTAAGTTTCAATGTAATAAGGCCATGGCCCACTAGACTCATATTTATTTTGGGTTTCATGTTGGGTTTTTATTATTAGACTTTTAAATTTCATGTTAAAATTAAGCTAAGGCATGTAACAACTTAGTTTTTTTCCCTAATTCACCAAGGTATCATTTGAATTTACATTTTATACAGAATATTAAATTACTAAGTCTTTCTGGTTAAAATGATTAAACATGATACACGTTTTCAAAAGTGTGACAATTTTATAAAATTCCTTAAAATTCCTTAGTGACATACCAGATCCGGTAGTAGTGTTTGGGCCAGGTTTGGGGTGTTACAGATTGGTATCAGAGCCCGGTTGAAAACTCGACTTTGGGGTTTTGGGCTCAAAACATTTTCTAAAAATAGTTTTTTTTTAAACATGTATATTTATAAATCATACAGGAGGGTTTTCTCAAAGATGGCACTCTGTCTCCTCCCCAAGTCCGTCTGTGTAAGTATTCGAACTCATTTGTGTTATGTATATATATATATGTGGGCTTGATGGGCTTTATGGGACGTAGACTATCTAGATTTGAACTTGATGGACTCTAGGCTTAGCTGAAACAACTCCTTCAATCTCATAAGACTTAATTTCACTAAACAAACCCGTGAACGAGTCGCAAGACTAGGGTGTGGCAACAGGTATGCGCATGTCTAGGATTGGATCCGGAAGAGCCTGGTACTTAAGCAGTCCTAATGACTCACCTCCTCTTCGCTGGAATCCTACCTGGTGCATAGTGACTGTTCACCCTAGCCGCGAGGATTTGTTGACGGGCCAAAATCCATAACTAAAACCCGGAAGGGACCAGCCACTCTATTTTCACAAAATTGCTAAATTTTGAAAATTACCAAGGTACCTATGATTTGTAAATATACCCCCAGATTTAGGAAAATACCTCGATTTACAAAGTCAACGGTTTTTTTTTTAAAAAAAAACGTACGACACACAACATCAATCAAAAACCACAAACACTTGAACGCCACTAGTATTCTTTTGAAATCAAATTCTCTAAGATACCCCTGTTTAAAAAAAATACCCCCTTAGTTTTGGTAAAATTTTGAAAAGTACCCTTGATTTGTAAAAATTTTCCAGAATACCCCTGATTTAAAAAAAATGGCCAAAGTACCCTGGTTTGAAAATTACCGAAATACCCTGAATTTAAAAGATTACCAAAATACCCCTATTTCACGAAATCACCAAGGAACCCTATTTCAGAAAATTACGGAAAAAAACCCTTGTAGGATAAATTACGAAAATACCCCTAGGTAGTGAGATGACGAAAATACCCCTACACAAAGAATGCAGGTTCATGGATGTACTTGTATGCTAATGTTTAATGATTGAATGTGTGTGCTTCCTGGAATTAGGAGGTAAACTTGAGACTGAAACTGTAGATAGGTTTGAATTCGAAAGAACTACCTTTAAAATTTCTATTCATAAGACTGTTCGTGGTTAATCAGTGGAAAGAATTAATGATTCATAAAATTCTTATCAGATAAACACCAATCGAAAGAACGAGTACAAGGGGTCGAGGACGTCCGCCGCATGGACGCGGTAGGGGTAGGATGATCGTGTCAGAGCCAGCAGGGTCTGGCCATGGGTCAGGAAACGAGATGCCAGACCTACCGGCTGTAGAGGGAGAATTTCGGGATTAGGCGCCCAGAGATGATGCAGTATCTCAGGCGATGTTACGGGTCCTCGAAAGAGTTACTGGGGCAGGCACGGGTTCAGGAGCCCGAAAATCTGTGTCGGAACGACTCTGAGCCAATGGAGCAGAGATGTTTAGGGGTGTTTCTGGCGTAGCCCCTAACACAGCTGAGTACTGGTTAGAAGCGACTGAGCGCATAATGGATGACCTGGACTTCACGGTGGAGGAGAAGTTGAAAGGGGTCGTGTCTCTTCTTCGAGACGAGGCTTACCAGTGGTGGCTCACGGTAAAGGAAGGTACTGTCGTAGACCGAATAGACTGGGATTTATTTAAGGAGTCATTTCAGGGAAAGTACGTTAGGGCCAGCTATGTGGATGCACGGAGGAAGGCATTCCTAAATTTAGTGCAAGGAAGTAAGTCTGTATCCGAATACGAAGTGGAGTTTCTGCGGTTGAACCGTTACGCTCGAGGGATTGTGGCGACTGACTATGAGCGCTGTGTACGGTTCGAGGATGGACTAAGGGATGAGCTGAGGGTATTATTAGCACCGCAGCGGGAAAGGGACTTTGCGATTTTAGTTGAGAAAGCTAAGATATCTGAGGAGGTTAAGCGGACTGAGAAACAGAATAAGGATAAGGATAGAAATGGGAATAAGAGGAATTTTGGGCCGTCGGGATCATCTGGGAGTTTCCAAAAATGGCCTAGGTCTGATGGGCCAGCTCGTGCTCCGACGGGTCAAAATCGATCATGTCCTTCGTGTGGGAAGGTACATTATAGGGAGTGCAGAAGGAGAACTGGTGGATGGTTCAGGTGTGGGTCTATGGATCATATGATAAAGGATTGTCCACAGAAGGATCAGGTGCAGCCAGCTGGACGAGGTTTTGATCAGGCTGGGAGAGGAGGTCAACAACCACGAAGGGGCCGTGGTCAAGTCAATGGTGGCAATGGCACAGGACATGGTCATGGAGGTGCAGGTTATGCTGAGGCGAGGCAGCCAGCTTTGGTCTATGCAGCACGTCGCCAAGGCGACAAGGACGCTCCAGATGCGAATACCGGTGCATACTCTATCATATTCTCTTAAGTGTTTCTTTTTGCTTTAGAATTAGAGTTCACAGCGGAAGCATAGTGGTGAGACTCGGGTAGTGCGATTAATAGTTAATTGGAAATTTTGAGGACGAAATTTCTTTAAGGGGGTAGAACTGTAACATCCTAAATTTTTGGGCCTATGCGTTTAGGGTGTAGATGCGTTTAATATGTTAATTTGAGAATTAGAGGTGCAAATTGGGCTCAGGCTTGGGCTGAGGCCTTGATTAAATATTCTGTTTAGATACTCTAGGGCTTAAAATAAAGTTTTGGTAGCTTAAATGGCAAAATGGGCTTGTAGCCCAGTGGCAAAATGGCGCCAGTAAGAGGGAAGGGAGTTGGAGTCACTAGTGCATGAGGAGGGCCTAAATTTTGGTTGCTTGAAGCCCAAGTTATAGGGCCAAATTTTGGCACTTAAAAGGGGACTAGGAGGGGACGGCACAAGGCTATTATTTAAGAGATTTTAATGTTTTAATTATGAGGATAATAAGCAGATAAAGAAGGGAGGAGTTGGTGCTAATTAGGGCTATTTTTGAGGAATCAATAGATCAAGATAAGGGAAAAGATGGGAGCTCATCCAGAAGGCTAGAGTTGGCCGAAAATCAAACTCAGTGAGAGGGGAAATCAGTTTTGGTAAAGGCTAGGGGGTGTGCCGAATTTTCATTTGTTTTCTCTACGAATAGCCTTTAGTTTTTCTCTCTTTCGAATCTTCTCTTCTTCTTTTTCTTTTCAGTCAGAAATCGAAACCCCTGAAGTCTCATCAATTGCCGAAATCTTGCCAACCACCTTTTCCTCTCCTTAATATTCATTGGCCGAATCTCTCTTGGCCATCTCTTCAATTCTTAGTTCTTTCAAAAGCTGAAAACACGTCAGATTATCTTTCCGGGAGTTTTCCTTAAAAAGTCAAAACTCCTAGATCTCTAATCTTCTACAGTTGTCGAATCTTTCTACAAGGGATAGCCGAAATCTTCTGTAGGGTAAGTAATGATTTGGGTTTTCTTTTGATTCTTTTCTGGCTTTTGGAGGCCATAGCCGAATGGCTATATGGGACTAATATTTTGTTTTCTTTTGCGGCATTCCGGGATTTGAAAGGGGATTCATTTGCTTAGATCTCTAAGTCAGAGTTCAGTAACACACGAATCGTGTTACTTTCGGGATTTCAAGGTAAGGAGATCTATTGTTTTTAACGTGAAAAATTCAGGATTTGCTAACCCTTGGCCGAATGTAGGGGAGCCCAAATCTTCGTGTTCTTAGGCTTTTGAGCAAGGTTTTAGACTAAGGGTTGTAGATCTAGATAGTAAGGATATTGACTAAGGGTGTAAAACTACGCGATATCGTGTGTAACACTTCCACACCATTTAGATTGCCTGTTAAAATTTGTTTACAAATCTGTTATATTTTGATAAATGCCGAAATCCCGGCATAATGGTTGAAACCCGAGGAAGGTAAAAGCGAATCACCAGGTTAGTGATCTCTGTCATTCCTAAGTGAATGTTCCTGTTAAGATGATATGTGTGATAAGTATGCCGATTTCTGTGATTGCATGGGGTTGGGTTTGAAGAAAAGGGAAGTGTTGTTGTAGCGGCTTTTGCCGTGACACATTAGTAGCGGCTTTGCCGTGACACATTATAGCGGCTTTTGCCATGATCTGTTGTAGTGGCTTTTGCCATGACCTGTTGTAGTGGCTACGGCCATGATTTGACGATGAGCAGCATGACTGCCATCGATGGTGTGTAGCGGTGTGGGTTGATTGTAGAAATCCCCAATGGTGTGATTGGCAGGTAAGGGTGGCGTGTAGCGGATGGAAACCTAGGATTGGGTTGGGTTTTGCATATTTTCTGTTATATTATAATCTGTTATTCTGTTCTGTGGGGCTAAGGCCCAAATCTAATGGTGCATGAGGGTTGCACACTGAGTCTCGCGACTCAACCTATTATTTAACATCTTTCAGGTAGCACTTAGCGCATCGGACCGGGCTGGAGAGGAGCGCAAGGTGGCCATGCGAGAGAGTATTTGGATTCAGCAAAAGGCTTTTTACTATTTAGTTATTTTATTATTTTTTTATTAAGAGGATTTTAAGTTTCAATGTAATAAGGCCATGGGCCACTAGACTCATATTTATTTTGGGTTTCATGTTGGGTTTTTATTATTAGACTTTTAAATTTCATGTTAAAATTAAGCTAAGGCATGTAACAACTTAGTTTTTTTCCCTAATTCACCAAGGTATCATTTGAATTTACATTTTATACAGAATATTAAATTACTAAGTCTTTTCGCTTAAAATGATTAAACATGATACTCGTTTTCCAAAGTGTGATAATTTTATAAAATTCCTTAGTGACATACCAAATCCGGTAGTAGTGTTTGGGCCGGGTTTGAGGTGTTACAACTAGAACCAAGAATTTATAGTTTGGATCTAGAATTTTATGTTTTGATCAAATTATTCCCTGAATAAGTTCTGAACTAGTTCTAGTGAATTAAATTATACCATTAGGTCTTTGATAATATGAAATATGCTAGAATCCTTGATTGATTGAATTAATGAGGTATTTACATGTTTTTTATTATTATATATTTACATGAATTATGATCAATATATGTCACTATTGTATCTATATACTTGTGGTCATATGAACGACATGCCTTATATTATTGTTAATCTGAGTACATGAAAAGCATGACATTGCTACTGATTTTCCATGTGTTAGTACATTAAATGCTACCATATATGGTTTGTATTAGATTTTCTACATTGTATTGCATGGAATGGGACGATATGATCAGAGGAAGTATTGACAGTATATCCGCATTTAATTTTTGTTGAGTACCCACAGCCATAGGTAGATTCCATCTACGAAGTTTTATTGTGCATTCACAACCCTTTGGCAACTATCATCTGCAAGCATGTTGTGCTTCCACTGTAACACACCTTACCCGTATTCAACGCCGGAATAGGGTACGAGGCATTACTAGACTTATACTCAAACAATCAAACCACATCAAAACTTGACTTTCTATTCCCAATTAAAACTTTTGTTAGCATATCTTAAACAAGCATACAAGGCCTAATTCACGGTTTAGGAATGGTTCGGAATCAAATTGAATTCCTTTGAAACTTTCCGGAAGACCTTGGAAAATTTTTCTCCAAATAGTCCACATGCCCGTGTGGAGGGAGGGACACGCCCGTGTCACATATCACACGCCCGTGTTCGACACTACTTGCATCACACGGCCTATCACACGCCCGTGTGTCTGGCCTATGGTCGCCTCTGACTAGCATCACACAGCCTGTCACACGCCCGTTTCCTTTGACTATGTGGCGAATCAAATTCCAAAATTTAGGTGTAGACTTCACACGGCCTGGGCACATGCCCATGTCCCTGGTCGTGCCTTCCACACGGCTGAGACACACGGCCGTGTCTCTGCCCGTGTGTTTACTACTGAGCTTACTGACTTGTAAAACTATCATGCAGGGGACACATGGCCTAGCCACACACCCATGGGATTGACCGTGTGTCACACACGGTCTAGACACACACCCGTGTGCCTACCCACGTGGACAAGAACAAGGCTATTTGCCAAGCTCTTTTTATCACCCTACATCACACAACCTAAATCCATTCAACCAATTGCTAAGCAAGGCAATTATGCTACATACACATTCATGAAAAACCTTGTCTTTTCATAAATTAGTAATAATAAGCCATCAACTATGGCTATATACAAAAGAATTCATCTTTAAGGGAGCCAATACACACTTGGCCAAAATAACAAAACAAATCATCTAGTCTAGCCCCTATACATGCCATACTCAAAATTCTAATTCTAGATATACCGAGATGAGCTGATAGTGTGGGTGATCTTCTAATTATCTTTGTATCCCGACCCGACTCTTTGACACTATAAAACAAGGGAAAAGAAAGGGAGTAAGCTTTAAGCTTAGTAAGTTTACATGTAAACAATAAACATCATAATATGTGCTAATCAATAAATAGCATTTCACAATAAGTAAGAACATTCCACATTCCAAGATCATGCTTACTCATTTCATCTCTTATCACATTCCAACCTTATCACAAGCCAAATGCTCATATTATTTAACATACATCCCTGCACTTATCACCACATGATCACATGAAACCACACATCACAAACTCACAATAAGCCATTCATAGTAATACCAAACACTCAGTGGTTTCGCACTTAGCCCACCATTAATCTTTAACAGGGTGGTATCGCATATAGCCCACCAACAAGAATAATTACGGTGGTATCGCACATAGCCCACCAATTGTTCATATAAACGATGGTATCGCACACAGCCCATCGTGAATAAGTGATAAGGTGGTATCACACATAGCCCACCAACAAGAATAATTAAGGTGGTATCACACACAACCCACCATTAATTACTACGGATAATATTCCACATTTACATATCTATTTCAATGTTCATACGAAAATAATTCATTTTCTACCGATTTCGATCCATTTAAATTGTAAATATTCTCAATCATACAATTCACCAATAAATAACAATATGTGTATTTAAAATGCATCGTTTACACATAAACTTACCTTAGTGCAAAACGTGGGTCTATTCTGTAACCTTGCCTTTTCCTCGGTCAAGGTTGATTCCACGCTCTTCTTGGTCTATAATAACAAAAATTCATTCATTCAATCATTTTATAATCATAATACATCATAATCTCTATTTAGGCAAAAATGACCATTTTGGCCTTGTACTATGGTAAAATTACGATTTTGCCTATGGGCTCATAAATCATTTTTCCATCATATTTTCTCGTTAAACAAGCCTAGATGAACATTTATTACTCTTACAACTACTCAAAATTCCAACTATTTCATGCATTTATTACAAAATCTCAACTTTTATAACTTAGTCTCGTTTAGGTGTTTTCATGGTAACACCTTTCACAAAAGTTGTTCTTTGACTCACTAACATCCATTTTCTTCCATAAAAACTCAGCAAACATCATGAACACTCTCATGGCAAGTCCCTAAACTTGCAACCATATTGCAAATTAGTCCCATCATTAGCTAGCTTAAGCTTTGGGGGTTCCAAAAATACAAAAATCATCTAGAAAGACTTCTAAAATTACTTACTTGCAAGGAGATAGCTTGGCTGAAAGTTTAAGCTCCAAAAATCTCCATTTCCTCTTAAATTTCCGGTGGAAGAAGAAAGGGGAATAGTAAAAGATGATATCTCATCTTTCTTTGCATTATTTTATTCATTTTAGTCACCTAATATCACCAAATTTGACCAAAATTTAGTGCTCTTGTCTCCCTAGTCTATATGGCCGGTCAACACACATCTAATGGCCTAATTTAACTTTAAGGACCTCCATTTTGATGTCCTTTAACTATTAGACACTTCTAGCTTGAAATTTGAAACTTTCGCGCTTTATGCGATTTAGTCCTTTTTTCGAAATTAAGCATGAAATCATTATAATTAATGCACCAAAATTTTCATATAGCCATATATCTATGCTATAACACATAAAATAATACTAAAATAATTTTCTTCAGCCTCGAATTAGTGGTCCCGAAACCACTGTTTCGACTAGCCCCAAAATCGGGTTGTTACATCCACGACCATTGGCATATTTCATATACAATATTTTCTTGCGTACCCACAACCATCTGCAGATTTCATCTGCGGTGTTTTATTGTGTGTCCACAGCCATTGACAGTAAAACTGCAGCCTATTGGTGGTTAATCCACAATTTGGTGTGTTGGTGGTTGGAGTTCTAGGGAAACTCCCATTGTGGTGTATAGCAATAGGGTATGATGTATTCTGTTTAAAAAAACCCAAAACTGTATGACATCTTATAAATCACATGTATAAAAATCTAGAAGTTATGTTATGAGGTTTATATATATTTGCATGAAAATATACATGTGTGTATGTATATGATTATTGTTGGCAAATTTGAGAGTTTGGTTAGCCTGAAAACTGTTATTGTGAGTTCTAATATATTAATGATGGTTGCATTCAAAAACCAATACTCTGAATTGAATTGCTATCTATGATTATTTTATACAATGTTATTTAATGTGTCTTAACAACTATTTGTATTGATTTTATTGTAAATGAACTCACATTGAGAGTCATAACTCGCTCCCCCTTAAATTTTCATCATTGCAGATAACCTACCAGATTAGGAAGCGGATATGACATCCGGATGGTCTCGACACATTCTACTTTAATTTCGATTTATTAAGGCTTATTCTTATGATTTATTTTATTAGTTCGAGGACTGTAATATTTTATTTTGAAACTGTGGCATGTGATTTAGGATTTAGGGTTGCTTATTATTGCATGACACTTTACTTTAATTTTTATTTAGGATATCAAGTCAATATTATTAATTAATTATGCATGAACCCTGATTTTTATTAAAAGCATAAGTAAAAAACATATTTTTTCTGCTAGATTATAACTAAAATTTAAGGAGCAATAAATTGATATTTAACTAAGTTTTCTACCAATATTAATAAATATTTTAAAATGAATGTTTTCAAAAATCAGATAGCTTACTGGGTCACTTTGGTGGCTAATGTAATCTTCCGAATTCATGTAACGCCCTCAGCCTGACACAATTCATCGGGTCCAAATCTCGGGTGTTACTATAAACAATACTTAACCAAATATCAAATAGTTGACACAAGTTCCTTACTTAAAACATTTTTCTTATTAATTTAACTGAGAGACTTAATATTTGAGAAGAAAGGAATATTTGAGAAGAAAGGAAAGTATTGAATATAAATTTTTACACCAAACTTGTTACAACTCATTACAGTATAAAAGTTTGTTAAAGACAGGCTCTTAGGGCGTAACCCTATTCTACGCCACATTTCCACTATATGCATAAGAACCCACTTCGCTGCTACCCTGGTGCACTCCTGGCGTCGTACCTCATGGCGTCATACCTCCTGGCGTCGTACCTCCTGGTAGATTCTCTTACAACAATACTTGAAACAATAACAGAAAAAACTACGAAAAATGGCTAGGAACGAGAATGATCTTGGTCTCAATGATAATATGTATGACCAAGATTTTAATCCCCCTGTTCATAGGGTGATAGATGATCGAGATAGACCAATCCAAGAGCATGTCATGCTAATTTTGGATGATCTGAATCCAAGGATAGTCAGACCACAAATTCAAGCTCAGTAATTTGAGCTAAAACCAGTAATGTTTCAGATGTTACAAATAGTAGGATAGTTTAGTGGATTACCTATTGAAGATCCAAGATTACACCTAAGACTTTTTCTAGAGGTTTGTGACTTGTTTAGACAATAGGGTGTTCTTGAAGATGCTCTGTGACTTAAACTGTTTCCATATTCATTAAGAAATTGTGAGAGAGAATGGCTGAATGCTTTTTCGTAGGGAATAGTGGCATCATGGAATGATCTTTGTCAGAGGTTTTTGCTACGGTATAATCCACCAAATATGAATGTCAAGCTTAGAAACGGCATCACATATTTTTGTTAATCAGAGGATGAAACACTATATAAAGCTTGGGTATGATTTAAAGACAATTCAAAAATGTCCGATGCATGGATTTCAACATTAGACTCAGATAGAGATATTATATAATGGGTTGAATGTGCATATGAGGATGGTAGTTGATGCTTCTGCCAATGGTACTTTGTTGGACAAATCTTATAATGAAGCATATGAGATTTTGGAAAAGATTGCCAATAATGATTATCAATATCTGACCACAAGAGTTAGGATGGACAAGGGAGCTGCTAGTACTATGGAGCTTGATGCAATCACTTCATTGACAGCCAGGTATCTTTTTTGGCTAATATGATCAAAACAATGAAGAAACCCACTACAGTTCAGGAGATGATAGTTACCGAGCTATCCTGTGTTTATTATGGTGAAGATCATGTGTTTGATGAATGCTTATCAAACCCAACATCTGTGTACTACATGGGTAATTTTAACTGGAATAGTAATCTCTATTCTAACACTTACAATTCAGTGTGGAAGCGGCATTCGAATTTTAGTTGCAATAATCAAGGTGCAGGGAATTCAAACAATGTTGCAAGGCAGAATGCACCGCCTGGTTATAATCATCCTTTTTCGAGACAAAATATTCAATAGGGTCAAACATCATCATCCTTGACATCCATTGAAGCCTTGTTATAGGAATATATGGCTAAAAATGATGTTGTAATTTAGAGTCAGGATGTTGTAATTCAGAGTCAAGTTGCGTCTCTCTAAGCTCTTGAGAATCAAGTGGGGAAAATAGTGAATACTTTGAATTTGATGCCACAAGGAGCACTGCCAAGTGATACAGAGAATTCAAGAACACAAGATAAGGAACATTGCAAAGCAATTACTCTTAGAAGTAGGACTCAGCTGGAATGTATTATTCAAGATACCATTGTAGAAGAAAACAACTCTAGACTCAACCAGGGAAAGAATTCAGACTCACCTGAAAAACATACTACACCTAAAATGGGTAAAAAACAAAATGCTATGGCAGAATGAGATCATGTTGCCAATAAAAATGCCAAGGCAAAACAATATCAGCAACTTGAAGGACAACCACCTCTACCTTTTCCTTAGCAATTTCATAATTCTAAGTAGGATATTTAGTTCAAAAGATTTCTGGATGTATTAAAGAAACTCCATATCAACATATCGCTGGTAGAAGATTTGGAGCAAATGCCTAATTACATGAAATTTATGAAAGGTATATTGTCAAAGAAGCGTAGATTGGGAGAATTTGAGACTGTTGCTCTCACTGAAGGGTGTACAACAATCTTGACAAATAAATTACCTACAAAGTTTAAGAACCCAAGGAGTTTCACTATCCCATGTTCAATTGGAAATCAATATGCTGGTAAGGCGTTATGTGATCTAGGAGTGAGTATAAATCTAATGCCTATGTCTATTTTCAAGAAGCTGGGAATTGGAAAAGCAAGACCTACTACGGTTGTGTTACAACTAGCTAATCGATCCTACATGCATCCGAAAGGTAAAATTGAAGATGTGTTGGTAAGAGTAGATAAATTTATCTTTCTTGAAGATTACCTTAATTTAGAATATGAAGCTGACCAAGATGTGCCAATTATTCTTGGAAGATCTTTTTCTTGCTACATGCAGGATGTTAATTAATGTGCAGAAAGGCGAGCTGACTATGAGGGTAAATGATCAGTAGGTTACTTTTAACATATTTAATGCTTCAAAATGTGTTGATGAAATGATGAATGTCACACCATTGGGTTGATAGAAACAGCAGTGGAGGAGTTCACCAGATTTCACCACAACAATTTCGACAGTGACGAAGACTCACTTGAGTAGAGTGATACAGTAAGTTTTGAGGAAACTCGGTGAATTTATGGAAAACAAGCAGATAGTGGATATACCAGTGAAGAAGTTTGAATATTTGGATTTATCAAATCGATGTTTCAATCCTCCTAAATCTTCTACAGAGGAACCTCCTACACTAGAGTTAAAACCTTTACCACAGCATTTGAAATATGCATATTTGGGTGATAATAGTACTTTGCCTATAGTAATTTCTACGGAGCTAACACCCGAGCAAGATGCAAGGTTGTTAGAAGTTCTTCGGTAATTTAAGAATGGATTGGGATGGACCCTGACTGATAGAAAGGGAATTAGCACTGCATTCTGCATGCATAAAATTTTGTTGGAGGATTGCTCTAACAATTCTATTAAACAGCAACGAAGACTGAATCTGATCATGAAAAAAGTTTTCAAGAAATATATATTAAGTGGCTTGATGCTGGCATCATTTACCCGATTTTAGACAACTCATGGGTGAGTTATGTACAATGTGTACATAAGAAAGGAGGTGTCACAGTGGTAAGTAATGATAACAATAAGCTCATACCAACTCACACTGTCACGGGATGGAAATTATGTATGGATTACCATAAGCTTAACAAGGCAACTTGGAAGGACCATTTTCCCTACCATTATTGATCAGATGTTGGATAGATTAGCTAATAAAGCTTTCTACTATTTTTTGGACGGTAATTCAAGATATAATCAGATTGCCATAGCTACCAATGTCCAAGATAAGAAAACTTTCACATGTCCATACGATACTTTTGCGTTCAGACGGAGGCCGTTGGAGTTATGTAATGCCCCGAAAACTTTTCAACGTTATATGGTGGCCATATTCTCTAACATGGTAGAAAAGTTTCTTGAAGTCTTCATACACGATTTATTTGTGTTTGGGAATGATTTTGAGGATTGTTTGAAAAATCTAGAATTAGTTCTGTGCCGATGTGAAGAAACAAATCCTGTTTTAAATTGGGAAAAATGCCACTTCATGGTTCGTGAAGGAATTATTTTGGGGCATAAAATATCGTAAAGAGGAATTGAAGTGGATAGAGAAAAAATTGAAGTGATAGAAAAATTCCCACC
Source organism: Gossypium sturtianum (assembly GCA_025698515.1). Lineage (NCBI taxonomy): Eukaryota > Viridiplantae > Streptophyta > Magnoliopsida > Malvales > Malvaceae > Gossypium > Gossypium sturtianum. The sequence goes on from CM046955.1 coordinate 114,745,866, forward strand.
TCCCATTAGTGTCAAGGGTATTAGAAGTTTTTTAGGTCATGCAGGTTTTTATAGAAGATTCATTAAGGATTTTTTGAGGATATCTAAACCCTTGTGCATTTTATTGGAGGAAAATGGACCTTTCAATTTTGATGAACTTTGTTTCGTAGCCTTCGAAGAGTTAAAGAAAAAACTTATAGCAGTACCAATTGTAATAGCTCCAGAATGGGCATTGCCTTTTAAACTCGTGTGTGACGCCAACAATTATGATGTAGGAGCCATGTTTGGGCAAAGGAAAGGCAAAATAATGCGTGCAATATATTATGCTAGCAGAACTTTATCGGACGCGCAACTTAATTACACCACCACGGAAAAGGAATTATTTGTTGTGGTGTTTGCATTCGATTAGTTTCATTATTATCTAGTTGGTATAAATGTCATAGTCTACATAGATCACTCTGCTATTAAGTATCTAATGAGCAAGAAAGATGCTAAACTGTTGTTGATTAGGTGGATACTTTTGCTGTAGAAGTTTAACTTGGAAATTAGAGATCGGAAAGGAACTGAGAATCAAGTGGCTGATCACTTGTCGAGGTTAGAATCTAGAAATAAATATGGTCATGACACACTTATTAAAGAAGAATTTCCAGATGAACAGCTATTAGTTCCCACGGTATTACCTTGGTATGCCTATATAGTGAACTTTTTAGTGAGTGGTGTGTTGCCACCCGATCTCAACAGTCAAAGAAGATGAAAATTTCTTCATGATGGCAAGCACTATTATTGGGATGAACCTTTCTTGTTTAAACATTATGTTGATCAAATAATTAGGAAGTGTGTTCCTGATGATGAAATACGTAGCATTCTGCAGCATTGTCTTTCAGCTCTATATGGAGGACATTTTGGAGGGATGAAAATTGCTGGCAAAGTACTCCAGTCAGGATTTTATTGGCCAAGTCTGTTCAAGGATGCTAATGAATTCTATCCGTCATACAACTATTGTCAAAGAATAGGAAATCTATTTAGGAGATACGAAATGCCATTGCAAAGTATACTGGAGATTGAGTTGTTTGATGTATGTGGAATAGACTTTATAGGTCCATTTCAACCATAAGTGGGCAAATTGTACATACTGTTAGCAATGGACTATGTCTCTAAGTGGGTCGAGGCCGTTGCCCTTCCTACTAATGATAAAAGGTCAGTAATGAAGTTTTATCACAAGAACATTTTCACAAGATTTGGTAAACCTAGAGTGATTATTAGTGATGAGGGGTCTTATTTTGATTGCAAGTTGGTAGCTAATGCTTTGCATCGATATTGGGTGAAACATAATATTGCCACAACATATCACCTCCAAACAAATGGACAAGTTGAAATTTCTAACAGAGAAATTAAAAAATTTTAGAAACACTAGTGAATCCTACTCGTAAGGATTGGTCTACCAGATTGGATGAAGCTTTTTGGGCGTATCATGCCGCATACAAAACACTGTTGGGGATGTGACCTTTTAAGCTTATCTGTGGCAAGCCATGTCACCTTCCTGTTGAACTTGAGCACAAAGCATTTTGGGCTATTAAAAAGCTGAACATAGATTGGGTCGTTACTAGCCATAAAAGGTTGTTAGAATTGAATGAAATGGAGGAGTTTCGAGCACAAGCATATGAGAATGCTAAGCTATACAAGGAAAAGACCAAGCATTGGCATGATAAAAGAAATATGCCAAGGTAATTTGAATCTGGACAACATGTGTTTTTATTCAACTCTAGGCTCAAATTGCTCCCTGGTAAATTAAAATCTCGTTGGTCATGTGCTTTTGAAGTAGGCCAAGTATATCCTCATGGAGCTGTTACTATCAAAGACTTGAAAACGGGGGTCACATTTAAAGTTAATGGACAATGCTTAAAGTACTATTGGGGTGCCCATGTGGATCGAGGCAAGTACTCCATTGACCTCCGAGATGTTTGAGCTAACAATTTCTTTTATTTTTCTTTTCTTTAATTACTTTACTTTAATTTTATTTATTTTATTTTTAATATTTTTTCCATTTCTATTTTTATTTTTGAGTAGCTTTCTATGATTTCTAGAGATAGAATAAAGAATGTGAACTTAGTAGTTGTAATATTAAGAGGAGTTTGCCCTAGCATTGCGATAATCTGGGTAAATGGATAACGTGGTATGACGTAATATGGGTTGACCAAGCAGAAAAGTACAAGGGAGAGATTTGTTTTTTGATAGCTAGGCCAATTCTGCTACTTGGCGAGCCCATGGAAGAGATGTTAAACTTTTTTTAGGACTAGGTCACTTCACATTCCTCCCCCCAAAAATCTTCTTAATTTCTTTCTTTCCTCCTCCATGTCATGCAGCTTCCTTAGCATGTTTCATTTTTGCTGAACTATCATCACTATCTCCCTTGTTTTCCTCTTCCCAACTGCTCATTTCTCTTAAATTTCTCCTAAAATTTTCATTTTTACTATTATTTCTCTTCAATCTCTCCTATCATTTCTTCCACTACATTCTCCAAGATTTCTTCCATTCTTCTTCAATAGCTCACGTCAAAACTGCCTCCAAAACTACTGAACCATCAAGGGCTTTTTGTTTAACAATGCTGCGGCCCCAAAATAAAATAACAACATTGCGAAGTGCCCTTTTTGTTTTGAGCAAGGGTTCTTGTTCAATGACGAACCACACATGGGATATGACGAATCTATGTCTTCCAAGGTAGAAAAGCATGGGTAGAGTATTTTCTGTTTGCAACCCGAGGATGTTTTAAGGAAAATTGTTTGAGAATTTTATACCCTTGTCAATTCTCCAAATTCTCCTTTTATCTACATAAGGGGCACTTCTGTTCCTTTCAATGAAGATCATATTAATGCATAGTTTGGTATCACTAATGTGCAAGACGAACACACATTGTTTGCTGATAATACCACTCCTGAGGGTTTAACCCAGGTATTAGATTATTTATGTATTGAGGGTCCACGATGGATTGTTTCAAGTCAAGAGTGTTATACTATTGAGAGGGCTTAGTTGAAGCCTATTAGGAAACTGCAGTATCATTTTCTGAAGAGCTGACTTATGCCGTCTATGCACAATACAACTGTTTCGAAGAAGAGGATGCTTTTACTACACTCCATCACAAAAGGGAGAAGAATTAATGTCGGTAGGATCATTTTTCAAGAGGTAGACCGGTGTGCCGAGAAGAATGTCGGTAGCTTAAAATTTCACTTCCTTATTACTGCTCTATGTCGAACCGCCCGAGTCCCTCTTAATACGGATGAGGATATCACCCCTAACAAGGGTGGACTGTCCAAGACCATTTTTGCCAAGATCCGAGGCATTGATGTTGCCAAGGCAACTCAGCATAGTCGGGCCACCACTTCTATTGCTACGCATTCTCCCATGACAACACCTTTAGTTTCTCGTAGCTCCCTCAAACATCAATTGTTGCACTCCTTAAAGAAGTTGGAGCAGAGGATGTCCCTTTTTGAAATTTAGCAGTTTCACCTGGTTGAAGAGATGGTCCAGGCCCAACAGTAAAAAGCTCAATATTGGACTTATGTGAGGAGTAGGGATTTGGCTATCAGGAGATCCCTGCAAAAAGAATTTTACAAAGCCAATGCCAGAATTTCCTATATTCCTTGCCACTTTGCTTCCATTTTCTTATGCTACTGAGAAGGCCACTCAAACTGCTGTCGAGGAGCCCACTCAAACTGCTACTGAAGAGCCCAAAAAGATGACATCCCTAAATATTGAGAAGGATGGAGAAGAAGAAAAAGATGACACTACCACTACTGAAACCACCAAAAGTAAAGACCCTGTTCCACCTTCGCCACCAGTTTTCGTAACTGCACAGGACCATGACATCGATCGTCTGATCGATGAGCTCACGGAAACTAATAAGGAGGGGGAAGAAATGAACCCCAAAAAGAGGAAGTGGCGATATAAAGTTAGTGCCTGTAAATCCACTCATCAGGCAGAATGAAGTACCTACATGCTAGTCCAAGCCAGCTAAGTTTTCTATTTCATTCATGCATCTTGCATTTCATTTCTTTTGCCATGACGTTTTTTGTACAAATTTCTCTTTTGGTTGTTCTCTTATATATTTTGTCATGCATTGAGGACAATGTATCCCTAAGGTTTGGGGGTGCGTTGTGCATTTAGGCTGCATTTTATATTTAGTATGTATGATCATTTTAGTATAGTTAAATCTGTTTTTCCACTGCAATGTAACTATTAAGTATTGTTTGCCTATGAGGAGTACAATATGTACTTATGATGTTCGATGATGAGCTAAGATTCTTTAATACACCGAGAACATGTGACGGTGGATTAGGTGAATTTAGCTTAGGATTGGTTGCTTGAAAATTCATTTCTAAAAATGAAATGTCTTATACTCAGTTTTTTTTTTTTGGATTATAGTACGTATCTTCTGATGAACTTAGGGACTTTTAATAGCCAAATTCAGTCATATTACCTCGGAATTATTAAATAAAGGATAGTAAGCACTCCAATTGTAACAACCTATTTTTCAGTGGTGTCATAAATAGTGGTTTTGGAGGGCACAAATCTGACTAGTAAGTCCGTAAATATTATTACTTAATATTTACGAGTCAAATATAGTGTAATAATAAATTTTGATTTAATGATTTATGTTAAATGAAAGAATAATTAGGTTCAAGTGGTATGTCCCTAAAGTCAAGTGGTTTTAGAAAATGAGGTATTGAGACATTGTTTCTATAAAATGAGCCTGTAAATATTTAATAAAATATTTATGGAGTGTTATTAGGGTTATATTAAAAATTGGTTAAGAAATTTTAATGTTTAGATAGTTAATTAATTGAAAAGGAGTAAATTATAAAAGCTGCAAAAGTTGAATTCTATTAGTTAAATGGATCAAATAGCTATGAAAAGGTGAATTAATGGACTTGAATGGTAATTATACCATATTTGAAGTTGGTGGATATTCATTGATAGGTTGCATGGTAAATTTCATGAATTTTAAAGGTTACATTAGTAATTAAATAATTAAAACTAAAATAAACCTAATAAAAATGATCATCTTTTTCATTCTTTCTTTTCATAACTAAATATCAATGGATAGTTGGGGAAAAATATTTGGCCAAGCTGATTTTTGATGCATGATAAAGAAACCACTCAAACAGACACTAATCGCGGGAAAGCCAATATAGCGGATTAGTTGTTGGATCACGTTAGGGCATCGTTTTGGTACAGGTAAGTTCGTATAGAGTGGTTGAAAATTTATTGAGTGATGGATGAAATATGCATGGAATCTATTTCTTAATATATGTTATGTTTTATGGATGTTTTGTTTACTTACTATCTATTAATCATATGATTTCAATGGAAAGTATGTGTAAAGGATATATGTATAGATGATATATTATGGATGAAACCTAAATGTTTATCATGTATATTCCATGAGTTATTTGAGATTTATATGAGCGCACGTGTCCAGTGCACGTATATGTTGCTTGATGTCTAGTATGTCGTCGAATTGTGACTTAATTATTACAAGCCACGAAATATTTATTATAAGTCACTCATACTGATACACTCTTTATGTTGTGGTGGTATATGTAGATAATTCTAAGTATAAGCTGATATCACATTTTGATTTGATACAAAATCCAGTTTGCCAGAAGCAATTGGATATGTATGGGTAAGGTACATGAAAGGGGGTGATAAAAGGATACATACAGGACATAACATCAAGTTTAATTCATCGAAATATCAGAAATGTATGCTAGGAATGCGTTAAATGATAGAAGCCATAGCCAGAATGTATATTGATAGATTGGATGAGAGTGTGGATGTGCACCGTGAGTAGCGGATTGAGCCAGGGTATGTGATCCGTGACTGCTCTGTACATTAGCCATCCTGTATGACGCACCTACTACATAAGGTGCAGCAGGGCCATGGATATGGCCGCTTTAAATGGTGGAGCAGTTGCGAGCGATGACAATATTGCAACACGATCGATGGGTGGGCAGCTAGGATATATCCGATACGTACCCATCAAATGCAGAAGCTCAGGATTAGGTGAGTGAGTGAGGACCTGACGCTGCCAATACTGGCAGGTACGGCTCTAGGGACGCCATATCGTGTAATTTACAGTTGTAGTGGATCGTAACTACACCCCACTACTTTCCAATTCTATTTTTATTTGGAAAATTAAATGCATTGTCGAGATTACTTTATAGTCCTGGAGAAAGAAACCACAATGAGGAGACGACATACAATATATTCGTAATAGTTTTAATAGAAGCTGTTTGTTATATCGGTATGAGTTAGCATGTTTAGTGTGTTAGTATCACACTGTGTAATCGATAAATGGCAGGGAATGATATGCCAATCAATAAGTACCATTACACTTGTTTTGTTTCACTGCGCTGTGCTTACCGTCACAAGGTGTATTTAGGTAGTATTATTTGTAATAAAACAGTGAACTAGCTGCAGAATGCTTGAAAATATCAAGTAAGGCAGGTGTAGCTGCTTATCTCATCTCACCAGCCCACAATCAATTGGTAATGCATCCTTATTTAAAATTGACCATGATTAAATTATGCACTTAATTAAGGTATGTCATTGTTGCTTGGAGTTAAAGAATTCGTTAAACTTGACATAAAATTTCTTAGCAATCTTAATTTTATGAAAAAAATATAAATGGTTTATGGTTATACATTTCAAGTATATGTAGAGTAAAAGTATAGCAGCTTTTAGTAAACAAACGAACTTAGTTAAATTTTAGTGGAGATATCATGTACAGTCACAGAAATACCACACATGGAACTTGAGGAAATTTGTTTGTGGGGAGATTTTTTTACTCACGTTTGTTAACAAACCTTCAACAACAGTTTTTTTAGAAAAAGAAGAGGAGAGAAGAATGATGATATATATTTTATCTCTTTGAACAAATTACACAAGTTAGGGTATATGAATGACCGGCATAATTGCTACATATCATGCACACTTACTGCATATTTTGTTCTGGATTACGAGACATGCAAACTTTCCAAGTTTAGTGATAACTCTGGGAAAGAGTTATATTTCTACAACTGCTGGCACCAGCTAATGTGCTTGTACTCTGGTACATTTGAGTATTTTTAGAGGACATTTCATTAGTATTTTATCATGACAGATTCACTGACTTTCGGACTATGTTTAAATGTTAGAGTACTTTTTGAACAATAATCTAGAGGCATACTTTAATATTTTATTTAGAGAGCTCGTGGTTTAATGATAAAAGGGAGGATGCGGACATAGAAATAAGTGCCAAAATTTTATTTAGAGAGTAAAAAGGGATCTATGGTTGTTACCTTATACAGTATAAAGTGAAATTAGAGTAAGGGAGGCCCCAGGACCAACACTTTCAAGCCAGATACTCCAATCCTGAGCTCCAAAACTCTTACTTGGTGCTGAAAAAAATCGGGTGACCATAAAATAGAAAAGATATCATTGTGATATTAGATTTACCTAGGAAAGAACAACTATAAAAAGCCAATGACGAGAAACCTAAAAGTGGTGTGGAGAATGCAGGTGTACAAAACAAACAAGCCAGATGAAAAAGAGAAATCAGCGACAGGTGAGTCCCTTGGCGCACTACACCTGACAACTTTGCGTTTGAATTGTGCACTGGATTTGCGAAAGCCATTTTCCAAAGTTCTTCCATTCTTTTTTCTCCTAATCTATTCTCTCATGCCAGAATTGATTTGATTAAATGATGTTAGATGATATTTTAGTTTTGAATTTTACTTTTCACATAGCATGAATCTAAAAATCCTCTCATTGGGTTGATTACATGATGAAACCTTCTTTATTTTATTTTATATTTGGTCAAGCGTTATTGATAGCAATTAATTTACCTAATTTTACCATCAATTTTTTATTTCTCTAAATTGTATGGCATCATCGTTTGAACACTGACGCATGGTAAGCGATGATGTCCATAAACCATTAATCTTAGTTACGCAAAAGGTTGGATTAGTTGGACTAAAAAAGTGAATGATATGAGGCACAAGGCGTCGAGCTTGGGCGCATGATAGACTATTGAAGTGATGTAATTTGGCGTTCATATGGAAAGAAAACAAAATAGTTGTAGAGGATACCACAGCCTTAAAGAGCCATAGACATATATATCACTCCGAGGGTTTTCGCCTCAAAGAAGTAGACCACTTTAGAACTCTTGGGTATGCTTTAGTAATTTTTGGCGAGGCATTATCGAGGGTAGTATTTATTAAGAAATGTCCATCCTTCCAAATCCTAAATCAGATATCCTTTGATCCTTGTTGTTGGGAGATTCATCTACATAACATATTTAGTTATTTACTTGTTCATTCATTTATTTATTAATATACTTAGTATAGTTAATTCACTTTAATTGTCATTGGTTTTTTTACCTGCTTGCGTTCCATTTTTCCACACTATTATATTCAGACACATTGTGTACTTTACATTATTATCCCTCTTCAAATTACATAACCGGCATTTATTCTTTTTCCATTGTAGAAATCAAATTCATTATAATACTTCTCACTTTATACTCCAATCACGACCACATGTTGACAATCATTTTTATAACTTTATTACTTGATCCAAGGGTATATTCTATTAGCATCGGCATATCATTTTGTGATGCGCTTTTACGGCTACTATACTCATACATGTTGCCCCACGGTAACAAATGTCAGTGATTTATACTGCGATTATTTTATTATAATTAATACACTAATATTAACTGCCGGCGATAAAGGGTGGGTTGGCAACTTGCGTAAGTTTTAAGTGACACGTGGTGTCTTCGAAGAAACCTGATGCTACAAATTCTTCTTTAAAAAATTCTATTTTACACAGGAGTTTCTAAGAGCACTATGATCAGGGTCTCCCCAGGTATTAATTAATATATGTAGAACGCCCACTCCATAGGGGACACTTACAGCGTTGTTTAAACTTGAAACGGCGCAAAGAAACGTAGTATAAATTCTAAAACTGAACTTCTTCTGAGTGTAGATCATGCTGGGGTGGTGTAGCTGAGCAGATTACCGACACGTTGTGGGGAGTACCCATCTAGCTTTATGCAGCAAGGAAGCTGTCGTGGAGACATAAGGAAACCACACGACCTATAAGAAGGCTTTAGAGCGATGGTAGCCTGATTAAGTTTGTGGGGTGATATAAGCCTGGTTCGTGGTGGCTGATCATCTGGCTGGGAATGCCTGTCGATTGGAGGAAACAGCTTACTATAATAGTATATGCAGTTTCGCATAATCACGCTAGCTTATAGTTAGCACTGGATGCCACGAGGCACAGGTATCACCATGTCGCATGCATTAAGCTGCAGAAGGAGAACCGGGCAGCATGAGCATGCAAGCAGCTTGAAGGTTTGTAGTGAAACACTACCGCAGTATATTTAAGAGGCCTAGAGAAGTGCATGTAAGGGGGCATGAGATATCACCGACTATGACTGGGGTAGCGGGTTATTAAGAAGTGTTGGAGCATGGGCAATCTGGGCGACAATGGGAATCAAATTTTGCCTCGGAAAGTCAGTCAATTATGCTTGATGTGAAGGGCAGCAAGGAACAAAGTAGCATGCACGAATGGATGCAATTTTGACATTAAGATACTCAGGGTCTGCGCACGCCAGCGTAGTATTTAGGAAAACTCAATGAGCCAAGATTGATGTAGAGGAAAATGGAAATGGCAAACCCTGACGACAGAGGAGAAATTAAAAGTCACAGATATAGAAGATTCGGAGTTACACCAGTAGGTCAAAACCTGGTCATAAATGAGCTTACAGTAGGGTAGAATGTCGTGAAGCATGGGGCGAGGGAATTAGCTACTTAAGAGACTTTGGCTACTGTATTACATTTCAGATGGGATGTTACGGCAAAGTGCCACTGAGGTAGAAAAAGGGCATGTTTGAAGAAATGTAGGGTTGATGAGAATTTGGCCATAAAGATTATCCTCCAAAAGCGAAGTAGAAGTGACCTCAAGGATCAAGCTCTGCCTAAAAACTAGCCTACCCAAAAACCGGTAGCAGCGAGACTAGATACACTCAGAGTTGATGATAGAATAGAACTTGAGCTTCAATCCCACGCACAAGCACAAATCAAAAACCAAAGGCTAGATAGCATGCCTTATAATAGGCCCATCGTGTCGTTATAGTGAGGGTCAAGAAGAAGTGATGTTCAATGTTGTAGGTTGTAGTTCTTCACCAATTGTCCCATACTTTTGCAGCACTTTGATGATGCCCGATCCACCCTCTCTCTTACGTTAATGCAGTAATATATCTTAAAATTGGCAGTGCTGTTGTGAGCAAAAAACCTATCAATGTAATTTCTGTATGATGACCTCATGTGTGACAATCTATCATCGTAAATAAAATATATATAGAGATGCAGGTCGCCGAGTCTCTAAGCGGTGTTTCTGGTAATTTAATGTAATTACCATTTGGGAGTTTGATTTATTACGAGCATGGATTGTAGTTCGAACATCAAGTTAGCTAGATTGTTCCACTAATTAGTGGCAACTTTAGGAAACAAGCCAGAGACAGAAGGTGTTATGGAGTGTAGCAGTAGGAGGATCATCTATCAAACATGTACTTCTCTACTATGAGTCGTGGAATATTTAGTTAGTTAAGCCTGCGGGGAGGAAGTGCATGCGGCACCGATTTATATAATGGATGGAATATCGTAATACTACTCTCCTGTATAGTATACGATACAGCTTAGTGGGAATTCTCCATATGTGTTTCTGCAAGGAGATACCATATGATTACTTCCGTATAGTAAGGTAGAATCTAGACATCGAATTATTTCAGCAAACCACTCTGATGTCTATTGCTTCCTTATCTCATGTATAAGCAAACAATTTTCAAGAAAAAATCCATGTGTGAGCTTTGTATCTGCAGGGTTTGTTAGCACCAACATTTCCACATTGAGGGGAGTTTTTCTGATCCTATTCGGTGAAAAAGAAAATATGGTTCCTTACTAGCTGTTTTTGTATATACCATCAGCAGTTAACAATAAGTTGACTCACAAAATAAATATCCTACAGAATAATGATGATCCTATTTGATCAATTTGTGAGCGCAGAACTATGCTTTTCCAAAATAATAGATTGTGTGTGTGACAATGTAAGGTCAGAGGGTATTAATAAGGTAGCCCGGTAAAGAGATCAGTCCTACAAAAGCTAGCGTTGTGTACCATGCAGTTCCTCATAATGTCATTTACGGCTTAGCAGAGGTAGTCACTCGCCACTTACTCGCCACTGCCATGGATCTAATGAACCAAAGTTTTTTCTAATGTTTCTTTGATCAATTCATTGTAGTGTTTATCATTGTTGATATCCCAATTTATTCCAAACCAAACATTGAACATGATGAGCTCTCATTAGCAGGTTTAAAATCCTCAGTAGAAAAATGTGAAAGAAAGAATCTTCAAGCTGATGCTGAGTAAATGCATGAATTTTCATGGCTCGGAAGTTATTATGGTTTTATGGGTCATGTTGTATCCATAAGTAGCATCCAAGGCAGATCCAAAGAAGATTGAAATCGGATTCTGAATGGAAACAACAAAATTTTTAAGGGAGTTTGAGGCGAAGTAGAGGTATTACGAAATTTGTCGGAAGTGGTTTTACTACTTAGTAAATCTTTAACTAATCTTTCAGAAAGGATGTTCCATTTTAGGTGTGGCTGGATTAGAGCAACAAATAGCCAGCTTAGTTATAACTCGGCACGGTTTCTTTTAATTCAACTCAACTGTGCAAAGACTATATGATACAAGAAGGATCCTATGATGCATGGGCAGGTTGAAGTAAGTGATGGCAGAATTAACACCTCAACAACTGATTCTACCAAGTCTCAAGCTGATATGTTGCTCACCTACTAATTTACTAAATAACAATTTTATCGGGTTAGGATAGTCAATTGCACAATTTCTCTTCATTTCTAAAGTATATTAATAACACTTTTAATAAAAAACTATCATATGAAAATAAAAGAAGTGATTATAAAATAAACAACATTTGTTATGTCGAGAGATTCTTCAAAGCGCGACCTTTCGTAACACCATACATCACGAGGCCTTAGCACTATCACATTACTTATGCTTGGAACTCAAACATATACTCGGCCATAAAATTTGTTCAATTAAATGCCCTGTCCCACGATGTCAATGCATCACTAACTCACTTAAACATGACAAATCGTTATCTGGGGGACCCTCAATTAATAATACAATCCAACTATTTGCAATTTGGCAATTTCTAGGAAATAGAGAACTGTCACTTTTTATACGGTAGTTCCACCACCATTAGCCAGAACGTTAAAGGAGAGTGGCACCAAATTTTTCATGATCTCATAAACATGCTATAACACATAACATATCATGCAAAAATAATTCTTAACTCGAGATTATTGATTAAGATCCTTGCTGGAACAACAATTTAATTCTCTCCATTACAATCTTCTTGAAGGGAAAAAATTTTAAATCTACGTGATGATCACATACTATCTGCTATAAAGCGTTTCTTCTCGACTCTTCAAAAATCAACTGTTGGATCCATCTTATGACTCCTCATGCGTTTTCTTTACAGTAACCATACTGATGGGCAAAGGACTAAAATGCAAATGGAGCATCTTGTTGCTAACTCCTCTGAGCATATTTATATCCTGTCATCCAGAACCAATTTGACTACGTTCAATGACACCTCGACTGTCGGATTGTCTCAATCTGACCACGGACATCTTACCTCCTCGAAATCTTTGCCACTAAATCTTAACAATGTCCTCATCTCTATTCTCTATTGACGCTGACTGGACATCAATTAGCTAAGCTTTATACGCTGAAAAAACACTTTAAAGGTTATTCCACTTCAATCAATCATGCATTCATGGAAATGGACTGTTCAATCGCACACTCATACAGAGATAATCTGCAGATTTTATTCTTTAAGATATGCTATCATACTGTCTTCCCATGTACAAAATCAGTATAGTTTCTAGGACCATCTTCATCACCCACAAATTTCATATAGGGAGTATCGATTAACGAACGATCAATCTGTGATTTAGATTTATTTAATATAATCATCTGGTGAACTTAGTTGTAAAAATACCATTTCTCTAATCCTGCTACTTCGGAATCTGGTTTGCCTAAGACTGGGCCATATTAAGCTCATCACATTAGGATGAGTTACTTCAACTAAGATCAGCGAACTCTGAGCACATTCAAATTACATACCGCGGACTTATTACTGTATTATTCCGGCGTCCAGCTTATCATCTAGCATTAACAACTTAATTCTGTAGCATATGTTCCCACTGTCATCCATTCCACTTCAAAATTCCTTCGAGCATGTAGTGTTTCGCAATACTATTAAAATCGTAGAGGTATATCATGGCGATCCTATGGGACTATTATATATTAATCTATACATGAGAATTACATAAAAGTGCGATCTGTCTCTTACGAATTTCCAGCTCTTTCCGAGTGCTGCCGCAGATCCAAAGTGTAGTAACTAACAAAGCTCTATTAATCCAACCAATAATGCTGACATACTCTGCCAAGGACACTACCTTTATTACCATGCTTCTCGCTATGCTCCATTTAATATTATCTCTAGTCAATCTTCTGTCGATTCAATGAATATACATGCAGTCAACTACTATTCCATACACTACCTACTCCTTCTCAATAATTTGAAACATATTTTAAAGAATACTCTATATCTAGCAATTTATCGCTGTGGCGCAAATTCAGGCTTACTATCATCCTTATGCATTACAGGCGATCGTCGGTTCGTACCATTCAACTCTATCTACCTTTTTGTCAAAGGACCACCAAACTAGAGCCTTGGTGATTCAATTACCAGTAACTACTACACCTCTCCCTCAAGTGCAACGTACCAAAGGGTCACGACGGATGAGAAATGTCCAATACTCATCAACCTACCGGCAAATCGTGGCCCAATTGCAATAAATGAACGAGCAATCCACCACTTAAGGAGTGAAACGTATCACATTATCTCAAGCGACGTATGGGCTGGCACATAAAAAGGAGTGACTATAAACTCATCCATGCAGTAATAAACTAAACACAGACCTTACTGTGTTTCTAGCCAACTTCATACTAGTTCCTTTACATACCATTGCGCCACATCAATCGCTCCGTCGGATTCATTCAAGATGAGCATAAGAGCCACCTCCGCTGAGACTTTATCTCCATTCTTATTTTAATAGGATTTACTCAATCATTCCGAATGGAATACAGTCAATAGATACCAATTTCCACATTTCGTCATCCATGGTCTACGAGGGTAGGCAACTAACGCTATATATCCCACGGGAATCCTGACACGAACGCCCACAACAAATAAGTCTTCGAACACGAATCTTCCCACATTCCTTCATCTACATCGGCACACATCCCCATATTTGTGACTCTACCCTAATGGTGAGCCGGCAGGCCAAGTGTCCTTTACATAGCCCTATATACACCTTCTCTCTATATAACATCGATAACTTCCTCATTTGGCCCTTTTAGAATTAATTCTGACTAACACAACAATTACCTACACAGTACACATCGCAGTGAATGGAAGTACTCTCCTAACCACCAAGCAAGTGCCTAAATTCGAGATTAATTCACATGGTTTTATTCCAACTTCTAATGGCAATGATGGTATCTCATCATGATCTGTCCAGTGGCGGCGGGGCAAGGTCAGTTCCCCCTTAACTTGACTCTCAAAATTAGGATAAGATTAAATATAGCAATCTAAAATGTCACTTTCTCTCCGTAATTCATAACTCGCTCGGCCCAAAGCCATATCATCTCTGAGCTCTCGTACTACGACCTTTTCTAAATCTACTACTCGTTCATCGAAAGAAAAGACAATTACCCCAACCCACTTCCTTACTATTCGTTCTACTGCTGTAATGCTCATTGGCTGAAAAAAGTACATTTGCTTGGATCGGTCGCCAGTTCAATTCAAGTCTCATGGTATACGCAAACGTCACAGTGCCTACTACTTCTTTTATATGTCATCAATGATGATACACAAATTTCGTTATACTAAAACGCAAACATCAATACCACTGCTGTTCCTAACACATAGTCATATACGAACTATTTAAGAAGCTGTATGCTATATTCCACATTATGTTAGCTAATAATTACTGGACAGGTACCAGCTAGGAGTGTCTGCTGATGATTCCAATTGCACTAGTGCTTGTGTCCAGACGTGCGGTTCGCGCGATACCATATTCGAGCACAATGCTATATCCCATGTTATAGAGTATGTCTTACACCGTGATCACGATTGACACGCTACTGTCGCGGCGTAACGTAGACATTTCCCGCCTTTACCTCCGTACGCGCTTCAGCAGCCACGCCTTTTGACCTTACATATCCTGCTATACATATCGCTAGTTGGTCCGACAAGGCGAATTCATCTATCATTCTATCACTAACACGCCAATTTCCCCTGCATTTGATCTGCCAAATCCCGTAATCTAAGATCATACACAATGGACTGAACTAGTAATCATAAAAACAGATTATATACCCTCATTTTTAATAAATTATTATGTTCGGACATGAGATTGAATCATGGAAGCGTTTTATATCAGGCGGGAAATCCAATGGCATCACTACTTAATCGTGTAGATTATTTCTTCAAGTTTCCTACCTCACACATACATTAATTGGGTGGTAAATATTATTTAGGTCTATAAATAGGCATTATTAATTAGCCTGCTCTGGCTCTAAATACAGCGACCACCAACCTATAAACAAGTCTACCACAGCCATTCCGGGGAATTCCTCCACCATTAATCTATGTAAATTAGTTTAGTCTAGTAAATAAATAATAACTCATGAGCATCTGAAGCCACATGTGTCCTTTCTAATGATTAGGGATCAAGTGCAAAAATTACAAGTGACTAAAAATCTTTACGTAATAGTCTCAGTAAAACACAGTTATACCATACACGATAAGCCACTTTCCAAACTCCTCCTTAATTCATTGATTCCTAAGACACTGCCTGACTAATTTCTCAACCTGTTACTACATCTCTATAATCGAAGAAGCTTAGCCAGCATTACATAGTATAATCCTCGTCATCATACTAATTTCATGGCTGGAAGCCCTTCTTACCACCGCGCGTACTGTACACCTGGCAGAGATCATCTTCAAAACTAACTATACCATGCTTTCAAAACAAAACAATGGGGCATGACCAATAGTGAACCATGTTTTAAGCTGGTTGCACCACAATACTCTTACGTACGAAGCTCTATACTATCTCAACGTTCGTTTCAAACTATCCCTTCGAATCTAATTCGATACTACTAATATAGCATTATATACATAGTGCTATGCTAAATTCACCTATATACCTTAAATACATATTTCCTCTTTAGCTAATTAATTCAAAGCATCTCTTAGATGTCTCTCAACCTTATTTTATAATACGAATCTTTAAGAACACACTTAAAAACAAATCCAACCATTACAAATCATTTTCTCACTTGTCGATAAAAAGCTGTCACATCATTATCCATGTAGTAATACAATACATGGCACTCATGATCTGGCACTATCAAAACATGCATAAATCACTTACAATTACAAATGATTAACCATACTACATAGCCATGTATTTAACCAGTCACATATCTATCACTTATTCCAAATCACGATATCAGACACATACAACATCCATTTGATTGGCTTAAACAAAGTGACAGTAACTTAACATGTTCTTGATAATAACCGATTTGCTGTGTTTGCCACCATTTATCACGGCAGTGCGTTATCTGATTAAAATTTCACATCTACAATTACACAAATATAAACTTACCCACGGCTGTCACTGCGATGCAACTCTCACTTACTACATAAATAATGTTAAAATTTTACACTCATTCACTATATCGCAATTCACTACCTAACTGTATATCATTACTTGTACGCTAAATTCTGCTTTAAGTAAACTAATAATTTATCTACATCACAGGTGCAGTATTTAACATGTTGGCTCGACACATACACACGTATTGCCGCAGCGGTACCAAACACGCTGTGGCAACAAATCTCGGGTTCATCTCAGCGATATTAGGCTTCTACTCTCGGTTTATGAGAAGCCAAAAGTATCGTGGATACACTCTCACCATACCACTATCGGATGTAATCATTAAACATACCTACATCTATCAGGCCAACAGAATTAAATCTAGCACATTGCGCATCGTGCGGCATCAGCATCGCGTGGCACCTAAATTTTTTTAATGGCTATTACATTCACGTGCGAAAGCTTTCGAACCAAACTGGTGCTATCGCCATATATCTAATTCTACGCGTTCCTGATTAGCACTGGCATAAGGATACCGCTCGTGTCAAGAAACAATATCAGCCTACTGGGAGAGGCTTCATACATTCTTGGAAACCTGCATCTAGCTATCTGGTAGATTCTCCTAGCCTCACTCCCATTACTGCTGATGTCAATAATTTCTGTTGCTATCAACAATCATTCTTGAATCAATCCTACTATCTGTCAATAATTTTTTCTTCTCATCTTCTTTCTATATACCTTACTCAATACTCTAGAAATACATGGAATCTGATACGGATGCGTGCTGTATGTAATAACATATCGAATGTAAGAATGGCCATATCTGCAATAAGGAATCTACAGATCACTCACATCCATCTCTTCATGGAAGGTCAGCTTCCGGCCAATAGTAGATCTATCTTCCAAAAACTATAAGTATAAAACTGCTTATCACGCTTTATGTACATGTAAAACAACGCTAGTTAATATTCTATACATATCCTATCATCATCTCAAGTAATTTATAACTCTACGAGCATTATTTGCATTAATATCAAGCAGATTCTCAATTCTTCTCTCTGCACTAACAATATGCAGTTAATACCTCTAAGAGAGATGTGTACTGGTGCCAAACTAAAAATTTATGCTTTCTAATGACAAGTAAAGAATTGAACCAGAGAATCGAGTACATTAAAAACCGAAGAAACTCCTCTACACATCCTCTTATCTCCATAAAATACATCCATCTCTGGCGTTGGGCGTAAGTACTGGTAATAATCAGGAGTCGCTCTTCTATCGCTACAACTTGGAAAAGAAATTAAGAATAATTAAAAACCTTTTAATGTGAACATTAGACATCATGAAGTTGTTACCCCTGTTCACAATCACTGCAATAAACTCGCACTTACAATACACCAAAAGCAATCAGGTAATTGCACAATCCATCAGAATTCATTTTTTCTTTTTTTCAATTTCCAATCTTAACTAATCAAACTAAAAATAAATGCACAATCAATTGTCGTTTTGTAGATAATTATACTTAAGGCATGCCAAGAACATGAATCGCACTCAAACCGCGCTACACATGATTCTTCACCATTATGTGCCACAGTTATCTTGAGGAAGAGTACTGGTGGTTAGGATTGAAATGATATGTAACTGAATTTGTGGCCAAGTGCTTAACGTGTCAGCAAGTAAAAGTTGAACACCAGTTCCCTTCTGGATTATTGCAACTAATCAAAAAACCGTAGTGAAAGTGGCAGCGAATAACAATAGACTTTGTTAGTGGGTTACCCTTAACACCCACTAAGATAGATTCAATTTGGGTGATAGTAGACCAGCTCACTAAGTTAGCACACTTCTTACCTATCTGTAAGGATTAGTCATTACAGAAGTTGGGTAAGTGATACATTTCGGAGATAGTGAGGTTGCATGGGGTGCCCATATAAATTATTTCATATCAAGATTCCAGTTTCACATCTTGATTCTGGAAAAAGTTTCAAGAGTCGTTAGGAAGCAACTTGGATTTTAGCACTGCTTTCCATCTGCAGTCTGACGGGCAATCCAAGTAAGTGATTCAAATATTGAAAGATATGTTAAGAGGTTGTATTATCAAATTTCAAGACAGTTGGGAAGAACATTTACCCTTAGTTGAATTTTCCTACAACAATAGCTTCCAATTGAGCATTAAAATTGTAACATCCTAAAACCGGGGCTATTTGTGATTAAATGATTTTCCTTGTGTTTGAATTGTTATGGTATTATTTATGGAATGATAAGGCTCAATTAAGGGTCTTAGGTTAGTTCGAGATAGTAGAAATTTTTATTTTTATAAGCTTTAAGGGAAAGGAGCCTTAGCAAGTAGGGGTTACAAGAATAAATAAGGGATAATTTGACACAAAAAGGGCCCTGGAAAAGTGGCAAAAGGAGAGTCACTTAGGAGCTATGGATGACGCCATCAAGGGAGCAAGGGGGGATTGTGTTCGAGTCGTGGAGTCCCTTTTTTATTCTTTATTTTGGACGGCAACAGGGGGGAGTTTTTCTCAGTTTAAACTCTTTTTAATAAGGAGGATAATATGAATTTTTATTTGGATTATTACTTGAATAATCTAAATAGTTGGTGAGGAAGGAAAAATAGGCATGTGGCTAATTCAAATTATTTTGAATTAGTTCAAATTAGTGGCCAAGAGAAAAACAGGGAGTTGGCCGAATTTTAAACACTTCAAGGAGTAGAGTGGACGGCATGGAGATTATGTGAAGGGGGGAGCCGAATTCTTTTCTAGTCTTTCACCTGACAAATTCGGCTAACATTTTTTTTCCTTTTTATCCTCTCTCAAAATCAAAAACCCCTTTTGCTTTCACCTTTCCTCTCTTGATTCTTGGCAAACCACTTATCCCTTCATCCCTCTCTTTCTTTTATTTTTCTTTCATAAAACTCTTTGCCGAATCCCTCTCCTTTTCTTCTCTTTTCCACACTAGCCGAACTCTCTTCTTCCCTTTTGTTAAACTATAGCCGAATCTACTTTTCACTTGTGTGCCGAATCTCTCTTCCTTCCTTGAACCCATCTTGGCCGAATATTGGAGTAGGATAGATTTCTTTGAATCTTCCTTGGCAAACGATTTTAGAAGGTGAGAATCTTGGCCGAATATCTATTGTTCTTTTCACTCATGTTCATCGACTTTTTACAAGAATAAAGTATTGATTTAGCAGGAGGGGCTCCTAAACACTTTTGGTAATCGATCTCTTCTAGGTACGTAGGAAACGTAAAGCAGTCGATTCAGGCCCTGATCTCTAATATTTGATTTTGGTAAGTAATGGTAAGATCTAATTTAAGCAAGTTATTTAGTTAGTGTTTAAGCCGAGGATTACTAACATAAGGTTGCCGATTAATAGGAAAGCAGAACGCTTGGAGTAGTTATTCAAAGGCACTCGGGTAAGGATTCGGGTTCAAAAGGAGAACCCTTTTAAATATTTGGTTTGGCCGATTAGGCCATAGCACTAATCCTAAGGTTGGCCGAATATAGGTACAGTGAGATCTAGGGTGGCCGACTTCTCTTTTCGGGATTTAGACTTCTCATCGACATCAGGTGTGTACATACACACTTATAGCAATTAATAACTGTGCTAGATATATGTTGTATGTAAATCTGTCTGATGTAGATACGGATTTAGTACCTTAATGGTACAAGCGAGGATTCCGGTAAGTCTCTGTTACTACGAGATTATTATGCTTTTGGGAAGCATGGCTTATATAATACATGTGATAAATGTATGAGATCTGATCATGACTATTTGACTATTGTGGGTTAAATGAGTGGAGGGGCAAGATTAATCGTCGACGGGCACCACGATGTTTTGGTAACACACTCGTGACTACTGATCACGAGAGGTTTGGTACCTCCAGAGGTTTGGTACCTCATAGCGACTCGTCCTCGTGGTTAACACCACCGTGGGTTGGCCCCACTTGAGATATGGGATCGTCTGCCAGTGATTTGGTATCACACGATGGGTTGGCCCCATCAATCGATTGTGTTCACGGACACCAGAGGTTTGGCACCTCCAAGTGATTTGGCATCACATCTACGTGACTATATGTCACCAGTGGTTTGGCACCACCAGTGTTTTGGTAACACATTGTGACTACGGTCACCAAAGTGGTTTGGTACCACATGGGGTAGACAAAGGCGTTTGGTTGGCTAGGTCGGTGCATGACTTAGTACATGATGATTGATTATATGTCGTGTGTATGAAATTGTTTAAATACGGGGAAGGGTTACATATCTCGAGTCTTGGTGACTCACCTTCTCCTTTAACATTTTTCGTGTGACTCGTAGATGGCGGTTGAGGAGCCGGTTGGACTCGAGGTGGCCATGCAAAGTGGACTTGAATAAATTGAACTTTAAACTTAGCTATTTTATTTTATTATTGGTTTATTTTTATTTTGGATGTAATAAGGCCTCCATATACTTTACTTTTGTTATTTCTCATATGTTGGATACTTTGTTTTAAACTATATTATTAAAATTAAATTAAAATCACATGTTTTTCTTAAATTAACACGAAAATGTTTTATCGTGCCATCAGCACATTTGAAATTTGTATAATAAGTTGACTCAATTAAATTTCCAAATTAAATCTAAGTATGGTTTGGCAAGATAACCAAAAACGAGAAGTTTTCAACAAAACTTAAATTGGTTTTAAAATGGTTTTCAAAAGTTTTCTCCGTAACAAACCAAATTCGGTCATAATGTTTGGGCCGGGTTCGGGTTGTTACAAAATTGGTATCGAGCCCAGTTCAAAGCTTCCTTTGTGGGCCCAAGGCCCAAAAATGTTTTGGTAGGCCTTATGGAATGATTTCTGTTTTTGAACAAAGCATGGCCCGAGTCTCCGGCACCAATCGCGCCTGTAAGTACATCTAAACCTCTTTGTGAATTACATTCTGTAGAAGGGTAGGAAGCATGGAACGTAGATAGACTTATAGGAACTTGAACCCTAGGTTTAGACTACTCAAACACACAAACAGGACATAAGACTTAAAGAACTAAACCAACCTATGACTTAGTCACTGAGCTAGGGTGTGGTAACCCCTGTACGCATGTCTAGGATTGGATCCGGAAGAGCCTGGTATTTAAGCAGTCCTCGTGACTCACCTCCTCTTCGCAGGTATCCTACCTGGTGCGTAGCTTCAGTTCACCCTAACTCAGAGGGCTCAGTGGTGTGGTAACCTCTGTGCGCATGTCTAGAAAGGTTCGGTGAGAGCTTGGTATTTAAGCGGTCCGCGTGACCCACCTCCTCTTCACTCGAATCCTGCCTGGTGCGTAGCTTTGGTTCACCCTGACTAGGAGGGCTCGGTCATAGGCTAAACACAATGATTAAAACCCGAAAAGGGAATTAGCCATGTTTTCGAAAAAGAATGAAACAACGAACCCTAATGTTTTCAAAACTTGTGCAATAACTTTTTTTTTTCTCTTTTCAAATCCAAGAACATTATTTTTACAACGTTTTCCTCGAGAACTTGATGGTGGAAAATTACAGAAATGCCCTTAGGGGGTAAAATTACTAAAATGCCCTCGGTTCATAAAATATCAGTTCAATGGTTTTGGCTCAAAAAAAAAAATTTCAACAACTTAGCTTTGGAAATCATCAATAAAATATTTTGGTTCTAGAAAATTACGAAAAAATACCCTCAGAGGGAAAAAGACGAAAATACCCCAGGATAGAAATGGCGAAATGTCAGATGAGCGAATAGGTATGGAAAGTATTAAGGAATGGATGCATGAACTTCTTTGTGCGAACTAGGATAGGAAAGCTGAAACCTTGTTTGCTCGAAAGAATCTCTCGATTAAAACTCTATCCATAAAATTTCTTCGTGAATAAGAAAGTGGAACAAATGCTAACGCATAAAATTTCTCTTAATCGATTAAAGCGCGGTAGATAAGAATGAGTTCTAGAGGACGTGGACGTCGTGGATGCGGTAGGGTAGGATGACGGTGTCCGAACCCGTCAGTCGGGACAAGGTTACGAAAATGAGGTACCACCGCCACCACCACCTCCTACTTTTAGAGTGAGGAGCGGATCGGTGGTGGTGAGGCGGTATCGCAAGTCGCTTTTGCGAGTCTTGGAGATGGTGGTCGGGCTGGTGGAAATGTGGGAGCTCGAAATCTTTCCCGAGCGACTCCGATCTAACTGAGCGGAGGTATTCCGGTGTGTCGAGTGGCACCCAGTCGTGGAATCATCGGCTAGAGTCACCCGGAAAGAATCATGGATGACCTTGACCGACCGAGGGAAGAAAGTGAAAGGCGATGTCGCTTCTAAAGGATGAAGCGTATCGGTGGTGGCTTACGGTTCGAGATGGGGCTACTGCAGATGATTTGACTTGGGAGTATTTCGAACCACCTATCGGAAGAAGTATGTGGGCACCGGCTACACATCGACACGCAGAGAAAGGCTTTTTCGGGATTAGTGCAAGGAACTAAGTCCGTGCCTCGGAATATGAGCGCACTTTAAGGAAGGTCGAGTAGGTATGCTAGAGGCATCGTGGCTACCGAACATGAGCGTTGCGTCCGCTTTGAGGACGGGCTTAGAGATGATTTGAGGTTCTTTGATTGCCCCACAAAGAGTTCGTGAGTTCTCATCTCTAGTGGAAAAGGCTAAGGTAGCCGAAGGGATCAAAGGAGGTCGTGAGGCAAAGTTATAGTAGGAATAATCGTAAGAGAGGATTTGGGGGACATTTGGATCAAGCGGTAGTGTGTTCAGAAAAGGCTAGGCCAAGTGGGCCAAATCGGCGGCAAGGCCCACGACTACTAATCGAGAGCCGACTCGGTGTAACCGCTGTGGAAAGACCCATTGGGAGGTTGTTGGACCGGTGATAAAGGATGTTTTGAGTGTGGGTCTTTGGAGCATCGTGTGTGAGATTGTCCCCGTAAACTAGCTAAGAATCAGTGGGAGGCGTAATCGCACTCGGGATAGAAGTGTGGGACCACAGAGGGTCGTGGTAATGGCAGAGAAACAACGGTCCTAACCGAGGTCGTGGAACTCGGGGCGCGAGGTTCAGCAACACAGAGGCTAGGCACTGGGCTTAGTTTACTGCAGGCGAGGTGTCGCGAGGAAGGTGACGCACCGGATGTCATAACCGGTACTTTTCTAATTTTTGATCTTCCTTATGTTGCATTAATTGATGTGGGTTCGACGCACTCGTACATTGCTAGTAGTGTGGTAGGAACTATGGACCTAAACTCTGAAACTGCTTCTAGGGAGATGACTGTAGTTAGCCCTTTAGGTCACTCTGTAGTGGTAGACAAACTTTATAGAGGCGTACCCCTAGAACTTCAAGGGGTAGTATTTGTGGCTGATCTGATGGAACTACCGTTTGGGGAGTTCGATTTGATCCTTGGAATGGACTGGCTGGTTAAGTATCAAGCGAATTTGGATTGCGCGGCTAAGCGCATGGTTCTTAAGACGGCTGAAGGTGATGAAGTGGTTATGATAGGGGATAGAAGGAATTACCTATCCAATGTAGTGTCTGCCTTGAAGGCTGAAAAGATGGTCAAGAAGGGTTGTGAGGCGTATTTGGTTCAAATCTGTGCTTTGGAAGCTAAGGGGTTAGTAGTCGGAAAGGTCCGAACGGTTGGGGAATTTGCTGATGTGTTCCCAGAAGAGCTTCCGGGTCTGCCTCCAGATCGGGAAGTCGAATTCGGTATAGACTTGCTACCTGGAACGGCACCTGTGTCTATAGCACCATACCGAATGGCACCAAAGGAATTGGTGGAGCTAAAGGCTCAAATTCAGGAGCTCTTGGATAGAGGGTTTATTCGACCAAGTATATCTCCGTGGGGAGCACCTGTGTTGTTTGTCAAGAAGAAGGACGGTTCTATGCGGATGTGCATCGACACCGTCGATTAAACAAGTTAACGATCAAAAACAAGTACCGTTGCCTCGGATCGATGATTTGTTTGACCAACCGAAAGGTGCGTCGGTATTCTCAAAGATTGACCTTAGGTCGAGTTATCATCAATTAAGGGTGAAGGAGGTCGATGTTCACAAGACGGCATTCCGAACTCGGTATGGGCATTACGAGTTCTTGGTGATGCCATTCGGGTTGACCAATGCACCGGCGGCATTTATGGACTTAATGAATAGGGTATTTCAACAAAGATTTGGACCAATTCGTCGTGGTGTTCATCGACGACATATTGGTTTACTCGAGGATCGGAGGAGGAGCATGACAAGCATTTGCGAGTAGTCCTACAAGTGTTGAGGAAAAGCGATTATATGCCAAATTCAGTAAGTGCGAATTTTGGCTGAGGGAAGTGGCTTTCTTAGGTCATGTAGTATCAGCTGAAGGAATTAGAGTAGACCCTCGCAAGATTGAAGAAGTATTGGATTGGAAACCACCTAGGTCGGTGGCTGAAATACGAAGTTTTCTGGGTTTAGCAGGGTACTATCGGAGATTCGTGGAAGGATTCTCTCTAATAGCAGCGCCGTTAACCAAGTTACTAAGGAAAGGTGTTCCATTTGTATGGACGGATAAGCAGCAAGGAAGCTTTGATAAGCTAAGGGAAATTTTGACGGAAGCTCCGGTTTTGGTACAGCCTGAAGCAGAAAAGTTATTCACAGTCTATTGTGATGCATCTCACACCGGTTTGGGATGTGTGTTGATGCAGGATGGGAAGGTAGTAGCCTATGCATCCCGTCAGTTAAGACCGCATGAGGTTAACTACCCAACGCACGATTTGGAGTTAGCGGCAGTCGTCTTTGCTCTGAAGATATGGAGACATTACCTGTATGGGGAGAAGTCGATAGTCTACACGGATCACAAAAGCTTGAGGTATCTTCTGACTCAGAAGGATCTGAATCTGAGACAGCGTCGGTGGATTGAACTACTAAAGGACTACGATTGTTCAATCGAGTACCATCCGGGTAAGGCTAATGTGGTAGCTGACGCGTTGAGCCGGAAAGTGGTGACGGACTTAAGAGCAATGTTCGCTCGGTTGAGTCTATATGATGATGGGAGTCTTTTGGCGGAACTCCAAGTAAAGCCAACATGGATTGAGGAGATTAAGGAAAAGCAGTTAGTGGATGAAGGCTTGAGCGCTAAGAGGGTACAAGTTCAGGATGGTGGTTTGGAAGGGTACGGTCTGTCTAGGGATGGAGTGCTATGCTTTCAAGAGCGAGCATGCATGCCGAAGGATGAGGAGTTGAGGCGAAAAATTCTCCATGATGCACATAGCAGCCCATATGCTATGCATCCGGGAGGAAGCAAGATGTATGGAGATTTGCGAAAATAGTTCGTGGCCGGCCGAGGCGTGAGATAACCGAGTTCAGTAGGAAAGTGTCCGACATGCCAGCAGTTAAGGTCGAACATCGATTACCATCGGGACTACTTCAACCGATAAAGATCCTCAATGGAAATGGGAGAGGATCACCATGGATTTTGTTAGTGGGCTACCCTTACGCCCAACAAGAAGGATGCAGTTTGGGTAATTGTGGATCGCTCGACTAAATCAGCTCACTCTGCGTGCGGTGAGAATGGATTACACACCCGAAGCTAGCGGTTGTATGTGGGTGAAATAGTGAGGTTACATGGTGTGCCAAGATCGATTATCTCGAGATAGGGATCCCGATTCACGCCGAGGTTCGAAAAAGCGTTGCATCAAGCTTTGGGTACACGGTTAGATTTCAAGACGGCTTTCCATCCTGAAATCACCGGACAATCGGAAAGGGTGATACAGATCTTAGAAGACATGTTAAGAGGTTGTGTCTTGGATTTTAGTGGTAGTTGGGAAGAGTACCTACCATTAGCGGAATTCGCTTATAACAATAGTTATCAAGCGAGTATTCAGATGGCTCCATACGAGGTCCTATATGGACGAAAGTGCCGTACTCCTACATGTTGGACGGAGTTGGGGAACGACAAGTTCGAGTCGAGACTGGTAACAGAGACGGAAGACAAAGTCAAGGTGATTCGGTCTCGTCTCAAGGAAGCATCAGATAGGCAGAAGTCTATGCCGATCTCAAACGCAAGGAAATGGAGTATCGCTGTGGGAGACAAAGTCTTTCTGAAAGTGTCGCCTTGGAAAAAGGTGTTGAGATTTGGACGAAAAGGGAAGCTAAGCCCAAGATTCATCGGGCCATATACTGATTGTTTAGTAGGACCGGTAGCTTATCGCCTAGAGTTGCCGGCAGACTGAATCAGATCCATGACGTATTTCATGTATCAATGCCGAGACAGTATCGGTCCGATCCTTCGCCGACGTTGTGCCGAGAGAGCAGATTGAGGTGAACTCGGACTTATCTTTTGAAGAAGAACCGGTTCGGATCTTAGATCGAGATGTGAAGGTTCTACGAAGAAAGTCGGTGCCCTTAGTAAAAGTGCTATGCCGGAACCATGGCATGCAGAGGAAGCTACGTGGGAACCCGAGGATGTGATGCGCAAAGCAATACCCCACCTCTTTTACTGTAATTTCGAGAGGACGAAATTTATTTTAAGGGGGTAGAACTGTAACATCCTAAAACCAGGGCTATTTGTGATTAAATGATTTTCCTTGTGTTTGAATTGTTATGGTATTATTTATGGAATGATAAGGCTCAATTAAGGGTCTTAGGTTAGTTCGAGATAGTAGAAATTTTTATTTTTATAAGCTTTAAGGGAAAGGAGCCTTAGCAAGTAGGGGTTACAAGAATAAATAAGGGATAATTTGACACAAAAAGGGCCCTGGAAAAGTGGCAAAAGGAGAGTCACTTAGAGCTATGGATGACGCCATCAAGGGAGCAAGGGGGATTGTGTTAGAGTCATGAGTCCCTTTTTTATTCTTTATTTTGGACGGCAACAGGGGGGAGTTTTTCTCAGTTTAAACTCTTTTTAATAAGGAGGATAATATGAATTTTTATTTGGATTATTACTTGAATAATCTAAATAGTTGGCAGAGGAAAAATAGGCATGTGGCTAATTCAAATTATTTTGAATTAGTTCAAATTAGTGGCCAAGAGAAAAACAGGAGTTGGCCGATTTTAAACACTTCAAGGAGTAGAGTGGACGGCATGGAGATTATGTGAAGGGGGAGCCGAATTCTTTTCTAGTCTTTTACCCGACAAATTCGGCTAACATTTTTTTCCTTTTATCCTCTCTCAAAATCAAAACCCCTTTTGCTTTCACCTTTCCTCTCTTGATTCTTGGCCGAACCACTTATCCCCTCATCCCTCTCTTTCTTTTATTTTTCTTTCATAAAACTCTTTGCCGAATCCTCTCTTTTCTTCTCTTTTCCACACTAGCCGAACTCTCTTCTTCCCTTTTGTTAAACTATAGCCGAATCTACTTTTCACTTGTGTGCCGAATCTCTCTTCCTTCCTTGAACCCATCTTGGCCGAATATTGGAGTAGGATAGATCTCCTTGAATCTTCCTTGGCAAACGATTTTAGAAGGTGAGAATCTTGGCCGAATATCTATTGTTCTTTTCACTCATGTTCTCGTCGACTTTTTACAAGAATAAAGTATTGATTCGGCAGGGAGGGCTCCTAAACACTTTTGGTAATCGATCTCTTCTAGGTACGTAGGGAACGTAAAGCGATCGATCTGTGCCCCGATCTCTAATATTTGATTTTGGTAAGTAATGGTAAGATCTAATTTAAGCAAGTTATTTAGTTAGTGTTTAAGCCGAGGATTACTAACATAAGGTTGCCGATTAATAGGAAAGCAGAACGCTTGGAGTAGTTATTCAAAGGCACTCGGGTAAGGATTCGGGTTCAAAAGGAGAACCCTTTTAAATATTTGGTTTGGCCGATTAGGCCATAGCACTAATCCTAAGGTTGGCCGAATATAGGTACAAGTGAGATCTAGGGTGGCCGACTTCTCTTTTCGGGATTTAGACTTCTCATCGACATCGGTGTGTACACACACACTTATAGCAATTAATAATCTGTGCTAGATATATGTTGTATGTAAATCATTCGATGTAGATACTGGATTTAGTACCTTAATGGTACAAGCAAGGATTAGAGTAAGTCTCTGTTATTACGAGATTATTATGCTTTTGGGAAGCATGGCTTATATAATACATGTGATAAATGTATGAGATCCGATCATGACTATTTGACTATTGTGGGTTAAATGAGTGGAGGGGCAGATTAATCGTGCCGACGCGGGCACCAGTGTTTTGGTAAACACATCGTGACTACGGTCACCGAGAGGTTTGGTACCTCCAGAGGTTTGGTACCTCATAGCGACTTCGTCCTCGTGGTTAACACCACCGTGGGTTGGCCCCACTTGAGATATGGGATCGTCTCGCCAATGATTTGGTATCACACGATGGGTTGGCCCCATCAATCGATTGTGTCACGGACACCGAGGTTTGGCACCTCCAAAGTGATTTGGCATCACATCTGTGACTATATGTCACCAGTGGTTTGGCACCACCAGTGTTTTGGTAACACATTGTGACTACGGTCACCAGTGGTTTGGTACCACATGGGGTAGACAAAGGCGTCTGGTTGGCTAGGTCGGGTGCATGACTTAGTACATGATGATTGATTATATGCTGTGTATGAAATTGTTTAAATACGGGGGAAGGGTTACATACTGAGTCTTGGTGACTCACCTTCTCCTTTAACATTTTTCAGGTGACTCGTAGATGGCGGTTGAGGAGCCGGTTGGACTCGAGGTGGCCATGCAGTGGACTTGAATAAATTGAACTTTAAACTTAGCTATTTTATTTTATTATTGGTTTATTTTTATTTTGGATGTAATAAGGCCTCCATATACTTTACTTTTGTTATTTCTCATATGTTGGATACTTTGTTTTAAACTATATTATTAAAATTAAATTAAAATCACATGTTTTTCTTAAATTAACACGAAAATGTTTTATCGTGCTATCGGGCACATTTGAAATTTGTATAATAAGCTGACTCAATTAAATTTCCAAATTAAATCTAAGTATGGTTTCGGCAAGATAACCAAAAACGAGAAGTTTTCAACAAAACTTAAATTGGTTTTAAAATGGTTTTCAAAAAGTTTTCTCCGTAACAAACCAAATTCGGTCATAATGCTTGGGCCGGGTTCGGGTTGTTACAAAAATGGCACATTATAAGGTCATATATGGACGTAAATGCCGAACTCCTTTATGTTGGACCGAACTAAGTGAAAGAAAAATTGCTTATTTCCATGAAGAAAATTATAATAAGCTCTTTATTAAATCAACTTTATTGTCCCGCTGCATTAATTAAATATAACACATTAATAAATAACATGAAATAATTTAATTTATGCACAAAATTAACATAATAAAGCACAATTTTGCATATTCTATAAATTCATGTCCATTGTCAGAATATAAGTAAAAATCATTTAATTAATTAACAAATACTCAGGATTAGTATTATTTTTTAACTAAAAAGGTGGTAAAATCTACTAGAAAAAAAAACTATATAATTTAGAGTTTACACATACTGAAACAGAAATATTTCAGAGGGCATGTTTAACATGCGAATAGATTTTATTACAGATACAATACAATGGGCATGCTTAACATGCAAATCAGATTTTTGTGTTAAAAGAAATAATAGGCATGGATTTTATTCACATGCTTATCAAAATAGAAAATAATAGAACAATAGACACGTTTCATCATAAAATCAGATTTACTAAATCATAAATTATCATATGATCACATATCATGAGAGTCAAGTCAAACATACCATTTCACCCAACATAATACAACACTCAAACATATTGGTGACATTATGGATTTAACAGATCAGAATTACTTACTTTGCAATAATCCATTTAAGGAATTTGTCTATCACCATGTATACTCATAGTACATAATTATTCACATTTTAGTGCATGTTATAATATGTAATACTCATAATTGAGTAATCATTTAATAAATTAGTATTATTCAAACTTTATTTGGTTAAACTTGCACCTTATTTCGAAACTCGTAGCATTACACCGTAAAAAAATTCCGCACTTTTGCACCTTAAATTGGAAATGATCGTTGATCCAAAAACAACATTAAAATGTTAATTTTACACTTAGGATCAGCCTTTGAACAACCCTAAGGGTTCAACCAAAATAATTTTTCAATAAAAAATTTCGAAATTCGCTAAATCAAACAATCTTACATTGAAAGAACACCGAACAAGAGTGTGATTAAATTTTGATTTTACTATTGGTACGATATGTTACGATCAACACCTACGATCGATTTTATACCAAAAATCAATAATTAAAAAAAAATTAAAAACCCTTAGGAAAACTCAACCAAAACAACAACTTTAAGAAAGAACAATACGACACTAGTTTTTGCTAATTTCGACACTTACACTACCTACTAGCTACTTTCAGATTATCGAACACGAAAGGATCAAACACACATAAAAACAACACCATTTAACGTTGATTAGAAGAGTGAAACAACAATTTTTATTTTCTAGAAAGGGGCGGCACACCACCGTGGACAACACAAATAGGGGTTATTTTAGGGCGACATAAGGAAGGGTTTAATGGGCTGTTAAGGAACTATTTTAGGCTTGAAAAAAGAGAGGAAGAAAAAGGGTTGGAAAATAGCATAAAAACAATGTTTTAAAGGTCACTAATTGGCATCCACATAATAGGGTTTTAGGGGTGCCAAAACACCCCTACGACGGCGGTTTAGGGCTATCTAGGATGGATTAAGGTGAGTGTTTAAGGGCTAAAAAATGATTGTTTTAATCAATAAATTAACACCAAAATTCCAAATCTAAATAAATAAATAAACCAAAAAATGGAAGAGAAAAATGAAAGTTAAAGACACTTACACAAGAAAGATAAATGAGGCGACCATGGTCTTTTTCATGGAAAAAATAGAGGCTTTTTGGGTGATAAAAATAGAAGATTTGGGGTTGGAAATAGTGAAAATTGACAACAGTAAAGATGAAGAAGACGGTCAATAATCCACCACCAATGGAGGAGGAGTGGACAACAAAGAGAGGGGTTGATGGGGCGGCATAATGAAGGAGAAAGGAAGAAGAAAATAAATGAAAGTTTGAGAGTGGGAAAAGAAAAGGACGACGACTAGAGAAAAAAATGGAGAAAGGCTGGATGACACATGCATAGGAGAGTGGGAGCAAAAATAGTAGAATGAATTTATTTGCAAGGAAAGGGATTCAAACTCGAATCTCTAAGCCAATTACACTATCTCCTTATTCTCTCTTAACCATTAAGCCAATGGCGCATTCTTGTCATAATTCTATGAACTTTTAAATAAAAATCATAGCTTGATAGCTTTTGGTCCACTAATCTAATTTTTCTTCTAGTCTAATTTTCGAGATGTGACATTATTAATCCTTGTGTATTTGTTGGTTGAAAAACTCGTTGTAGGTATCTTGGATCAGATTTGGACGTGAGTATATTCATTCGAGACCATGGTGATAGGTGTGTGTTCTTTTACGAGAAAATTGAGGCATAATCGATCTTAAGTCAGACCACACGTGTGTGTGGGCTGGCCGTGTGAACCACATAACCCCCTCACATGACCATGTCCCCTTAAAACCCTAGGTTTTCGCTTCTCAAATGACTTAGGACCCTCCACACGGCCTGCCACACGACTGTGTCTCCCCTGTAGGTTAAAATTTAGAATGCCACAAGACCACAGTCTCTCACACAGTCTAGCCACATGGCCGTGTACCCCTTCTACATGGCCCAAGGCTTCCGACACGATTCAGTCACACGGTCCGGTGACAGGATCGTGTGTCCCCTGGAACCAATAATTTACAGTTTGGATCTAGAGTTTTATGTTTTCATCAGATTAGTCCCTAGATATGTTCCGAACTAGTTTTAGTGAATTAAATTATGCGATTAGGTTCCTGATGATACGAAATATGCTAGAATCCCTAATTAATCAAATTAATGTGGTATTTACTTGTTTTCTTTATATATTTTCATGAATTATGATAAATATATGTCACTGTTATATCTATATACTTGTGATCGTACAAACAATATGCCTTGTATTATTGTTAATTTGAGTACATGAAAAGTATGACTGTTCTACTCATTTTCCATGTGTTAGTACATTAAATGATGCCATATATGATTTGTAATAAATTTCCTGCATTGTATTGCATGGAATGAGATGATATGATCAGAGGAAGTATTGGCAATATATCTGAATTTAATTTTTGCTGTGCACCCATAGCCATAAGCAGATTCCATTTGCAACAGTCTTGCTGTGTACCCACATCCACAACAGATTCTACTTGTGACATTTTTTTGTGCATTCACAACCCTTTTGATAGCTATCATTTGCAAGCATGTTGTGCTTCTACGTCCATTGGCTGATTTAATCTGCAATATTTTGCTGTGTACCCACAACCATATGCATATTCCATCTGCGACATTTTGTTGTGTGTCCACAGTCATTGCTAGTAAAACTACAACTTATTGGTGGTTAATCCACAATCTGGTGTATTGGTGGATGGATTTATGGGGAAACTCTCATTATGGTGTGCAGCAATAGGGTAGGATGTATTCTGTTTAAAACACCCGAAACTATATGGCATTTTATAAATCATGTGCTACAAATATGAAAGTTATGTTATGAGGTTTATATATATTTGCATGAAATTTACATGTGTTAGTATATGATTATTGTGGGAAAATATGAGAGTTTGGTTATTCTAAAAATTGTTATTGTGAGTTCTGATATATTAATGATAGTTGCATTGAAAAACCAATACTCTGAATTGAATTGCTATCTATGATTGTTTTATACAATGTTATTTAATGTGTCTTAACAACTGTTTTCATTGATTATATTGTCAATGAAATCACCCTAAGCGTCATAGCTCACTCCCTTTTAAATTATCATCCTTAAAGATAATCCACCAGGTTAGGACACGGGCACGATATCAGGAGGGTCTCGGCACAATCTATTTTATATCTAATTTATTAAGGCATACTTATGATTTATTTTATTAATTCGAGGACTGTAATATTTTATTTTGAAACTATGTCATGGGATTTAGGATTGATGTAACACCCCGTACCCGTATTAGACGTCGGAACCGGGTACGAGGCATTACTAGACTTATATACCAACGATTATGCGATACCGAGACATGACTTTCCACTCAAAATTAAAACTTTTCTTAACACCTCTTAAACAAGCCTACGAGGCTTAAATCACGCTATAGGGACCGTTTGGAATCAAACTGAGCTCCTTTGAAGCTCTCCTGAAAATCTTAGAAAATTTTCACTAAGGAGTCCACACGCCCGTGTGGAGAAAGGGACACGCCCGTGTGGCATATCACATGCCCGTGTTCCACACCCGTGTGGATTTATTTTTCAATTCGAACCTATAGGGGTTTTCACACGGCCGGACACACGCCCGTGTCTTAGCCCGTGTGTAAAAACCTTGACATTCTGTTTCTGACGTCATTATCCCATAAATGTTACACGGCCTAGGCACACGCCCGTGTCCTTCGACCGTGTGGCAAAATAAATTCCTAATTTCATGTGCAGACTTCACACGGCCTGAGCACACGCCCATGTCCATGGCCGTGCCTTCCACACGGCTGAGACACACGGTCGTGTCTCTACCCGTGTGTTTACTACTGAGCATACTGACTTGCAAACCTAGCATGCAAGGGGACACACGGCCTAACCACACGCCCATGAAGTTGACCGTGTGTCACACACGGCCTAGACACACGCCCGTGTGTCTACCCGTGTGGACAAGAACAATGCTATTTGCCAAGCTCTTTCTATCACGCCAACTCATACAAACATAATTCACATCAAACCTTAAACCCATTCATGCATATTTAAACTAAGCAAATCAATCATGCATCTTGCACATTCATGAATAACCTCATTTATTCATAGATTCATAAAAATAAGCCACCAACTATGGCCTTATACAAAAGAGTTCATCTTTGAATGAGCCAACGCATTTGGCCAAAACAATATGACATTCAACTAAGTCTAGTCCCTATACATGCCATACAGAAAATGCTAAGACTAACTATGTAACAGCCCGGTTTAGACCCTCGTCGGAATAATGGTTTTGGGACCAAAAAATCGAGGTCAAAAACATATTTTAATATTATTTTTGGTGTTTATAATATGTGATTGAACATGTGTGAAAGTTTTGTGTGAATATTTTATCGATTGTGCGCTGAATTTGCAAAAAAAAGGACTAAATCGCATAAAATGCAAAAGCTGTAAGCTGGTTGGTAAGTGCTTAATTGGCATGACTTATTAAATGAAAGGTCCTTATGTTGTAATTATACCATAGATAGTGGAGATGGACATATATGTACATAGTTAGTGGAAATTTTAAATGTATTAAAAAGGGGCAAAATAGTAAAACATGAATTATGTTAATATTACTCATAATAAAACAAAAGTTAGTGGATGAGTGTTCATATTTCTACTAAAATTGAAAGAAGAAAATAAGGGTTTGGAACTTGTTGAATTCGGCACATTCATAGCTCAATCGGGTATGTGTTTTTGATCGATTTTTGATAATTTTGACATTTTTGTAATCGTTGCTTCGTGTTCTTTCAAACCCATGCTTCAATTTTGTGAATTGATGATGAATTTGAGATATGCCATTGATGAATGTTTAAGCTTTGTGATAGTTGATGATGAAATATGAAAGATATGTGAAAGATTAACATGTTTTGTCTTTGAATTTTTGGTGAAATTGAGTATTTTGGACTAATTTGTGAAAATAATATTTTGAGGGACTAAAATGTGGAATAAATGAAATGTGTGGGCTTGTATGGACATAGGAAGAATTCGGCTAGGCATGGGTAGAATGAAATTTTGTGTATTTGATGATTTTATGAAATAGGGACTAAAGTGTCGAAATGTGAAAATCTGAGGGCTATTTTGTAAAATGCCCTAAATATGTGTGTTTGGACTAAATTGAATGAATTGGTGATTGAATGAGCTAAATTTGAATATGTATAGACCAAGAAATGAGAGATTCGGATCGAGATCGAGGCAAAGACAAAGTACTCAATTGATCTACTAGTTTTAGTATTTCGACGTACGAGGTAAGTTCGGATATAATACGTGTTCTTAAAGTATATTTAAATGCTATGAAATGAATAGTTATGTGAATATTGGATTAGTACTGCTATGTGTGGAATTGAGTTAGGTGGCACTAGGTGTGCGAAATAATAGAAGCTTTGGCTTATTGATTTGGCATTGTGTGTGCAATACTGAGATAAGTTTGGTTTAAAGTACAGACACTAAGTGTGCGATGACATTTATGCTTCGGCTACAAAATTGGCACTAAGTGTGCGATTAAATCAAATGAATAACAAAGGTTGATCTAAATGTAATATCGAGCATTGAGTAGTATGGATGGTGACTAACCATGTGTTGGCTAAGGTATGTATTGAACCTTTGTGGTCGATGAAATTGTATATGGAATTATGAATGATTGAGTGAGTATATTAGCTATGGATGATTTGGTGTGAATATTTGAGAGTTGAACTATGGGATGGATTAACTTTGTATATTGTATTTGATTTATTAAATTGAATGTATTATGTTACGAACTTACTAAGCTCTTAAGCTTACTTTGTGATGTATTTCTCTGTTTTGCAGTGTCAATAAAGCTAGCTCAGATCTGGGGATCGTCAGTGACTTAATCGCACTATCGGCCATCTATTTTGGTATTTTGAAAGATGTATATATATATGTGGTATATGGCATGTATAGGCTATTGAATATGGCATGTTTTGAGTTGTATAAATCTAGTAATGAGATATGGCTTAAAAGTTGAACGATGTTAGTACATATATATGTGGTTAAGTGAGTGATGAATATGGTAAGTTTCATGCTTAAATGAGTAATGAAAATTGTGGTTTGAATGTGAATTGTGGTAAGGTTTATATAATGCTTGATCTACATGTTTTGGGTTGTGAAAATTAAGTGTCTTGGATGGACTTATTTGAGTAGAAATTGAGTAAAAGAATAGATGGTATAGTTGATGATTATTTGGTGCTTGAAATGGTATGTTTTGGTTGCATTTGAGGCATGAATTGGTATTGGTTTGTGGCATATAGGTGATTCCAAAGTGTGGATGGTAATTTGGCCTTGGAAATGGCCTATAATTGCCTACACGGTTGAGTACACGGGCGTGTGGCTCGACCGTGTCCTTTGAGGTTGTGTTTTAAAACAAGTCAGACTCGACCACGGGCTGGACACACGGGCGTGTGACTGGCCGTGTGGTGCAAGTCAGTGTCGACCACGGGTGAGGCACATGGGTGTGTCTCAGGCCGTGTGGAAAAGTTAGTATGTATGCCTTGTTTTGCAATGGCTAGGACGCACGGGCGTGTCCGAGGCCGTGTGAGGCATACGGCCTATCCACACGGGCGTGTGACCTCTGTAACTTAGAAAAATGTTTGAATTTCAAAATTTTTTGTATGTGTTCGGTTTAGTCCCGACCCCTTTCTAACATGTGTTTAAGGTCTCGTAGACCTCATTAAGGGACTATATGTTTATATTTGGATACGTTTGATTGATGTTTAACTTTGTGTTGTGAAATGAATTTAAATGTTCCAAAATGATCGGTAATGCCTCTTAACCCTATTCCGGCGATTTTTTTAGGTTAGGGGTGTTACATTTTATTAGTATCAGAGCTACGGTTTAGTCGATTCTCGGACTAACGTAGCGAGTGTGAGTCTAGCTATACATGGCATATATATAATTGCGATAGTATGATGAATCCTGACAGTTAAAAAAAAGTGTTTTTATATAGCAAATGGATCCCGATCGAGCAGTTGCTGATGATGTAGTGAGTAACGCACCTGATCCCGCTCAAGGGACGGTGCCGGGCACATCTAGGCCGAATGATAGTAGCCAAGAGAGAAAGGCTAAGCAAGCCTTTTTTCTGAATGATGAGTGAGTGGTTTTTGGAGTTCGTTCAAACGAATCCGGCTACTCCACAACCTCCACCCCCACAAGTACCTGTTGTGTCACAAGTTGCAGTCTGATCCGATTGAATAAACCTCCCGTAAATAAAATTCGAAACCATGGGGCTGAAGAGTTTAGAGCCACAGCTGATGATGATGCCGAGCGAGCTGAGTTTTGGCTCGAGAATACCATTCGAGTGTTTGACGAGATGTCGTTGACTCCTGATGAATGTATTAAATGTGCTGTTTCCTTATTGAGAGATACGTCATATAACTGGTGGAAGACATTGATATCTGTGGTTTCGAGAGAGAGAATCACCTGGGATTTCTTTCAAGTCAAATTCTGAAAGAAGTATATCAGTTAAAGATTCATTAGATCAGAAACGTAAAGAATTCTTCAAGTTGAAACAGGGCCGTATGTCAGTTACAGAGTATGAACGGGAGTTTGTGAGACTGAGCCAATACGCGCGGGAATGTGTTTCGACTGAAGCTACTATGTGCAAACATTTCATTGAAGGGTTGAATGAAGACATTAAATTGTTGGTTGGAATACTTGACATAAATGAATTTATTGTGTTAGTTGAAAGAGCTTACAAAGCCGAGGAGCTTAGCAAAGAAAAGAAGAAAGCAGATTCTGAGGCTAGATATGAAAGAAAAAGATTGATGAGCAAGTCGTCTCAACCTTCAATGAAGAGATTTAGAGATGCAAGAAATCGTTCGAATGCTTTATTTGGACATTCGGGTAGAGATCGTGCAAGAAAAAGTGTTGGTCCAATAACTCAAATTTCGATCGAATCGAGTGCTGGAAGTGTCAAAAGTAACAAACCTGAGTGTAGACAGTGTGGAAGACGGCATGTTGGAGAATGTTGGGGCAAGTACAATAATAGAACTTGTTATAAATATGGATCACGAGAACATTTTATTTGGGATTGTCCAGAATTAGCTGAGAAAGACAATGTTCAGAGTACGAGACCGAGTAATACGACGACTAGAGGTAGACCACCCAAAAATACCAAAAATGTGAGTGGAAGTCAAAGAGGGACTACGATATAGCTGTGAGATCCGAGGCGAGAGCACATGCTCGAGCCTATGCTATTCGTGCTCGTGAAGAAGCGTCATCCCCAAACGTCATTACTGGTACTTTTACTCTATTTGATACTGATGTGATTGCATTGATAGATCCAGGTTCTACTCATTCCTATGTGTGTGTGAATTTAGTATCTAGTAAGGCTATACCTGTTGAGTCTACTGAATTCGTGATTAGAGTATCAAATCCCTTAGGCAAGTGTGTCTTGGTAGATAAAGTGTGCAAGAACTGCCCATTGATGTTTCGGGATGTTTTTTTTCCGGCTAATTTGATGTTGCTACCTTTCGATGAATTTGATATCATTCTGGGTATAGATTGGTTAACTTTGCATAATGCTATTGTGAATTGTAAACGAAAGAGCATTGATTTGAGAAGTCAGAATGGTGAGATAGTTTGCATTGAATCCAATGATTTGAATAGGTTGCCGGCTGTTATATCTTCGATGAAAGTTTTGAACTATGTGAGAAAGGGTTGCAAAGCTTATCTTGCATACGTGATTGATACAAAGGCGACAGAAAAGAAAGTTGAATCTATGCCTGTGGTTTGTGAATTCCCTGATGTGTTTCCTAAAGAATTACTGGGATTACCTCCAATCCGAGAAGTTGACTTCGGTATTGAACTAGTGCCAGGAACGACTCCTATCTCAATAGCTCCGTATAGAATGGCACCGACAAAATTGAAAGAGTTGAAGTCTCAGTTGCAAGAGTTGATAGATAGAGGATTTGCATGACCGAGTTTCTCGCCCTGGGGTGCTCCTGTGTTGTTTGTGAAAAATAAAGATGGTACTATGAGGATGTGCATTGATTACCGACAGTTGAATAAAGTGACAGTAAAGAATAAGTATCCCTTGCCACGTATTGATGATTTGTTTGATCAGCTGAAAGGAGCTATAGTGTTTTCTAAGATAGATTTGAGATCGGGCTACTATCAGTTGAGAGTTAAAGACTCAGACGTACCAAAGACTGCTTTCAGAACAAGGTACGGACATTATGAATTCTTAGTTATGCCTTTTGGACTAACGAATGCTCCTGCAGTGTTTATGGATTTGATGAATCGGATATTCAGACCGTATTTGATCGTTTTATGGTGGTGTTCATTGATGATATTCTGATTTATTCATGTGATGAGACGCAACATGCCGAGCATTTGAGAATTGTGTTACAAACTCTACGTGAGAAGCAATTGTATGCAAAGTTCAGCAAATGTGAGTTTTGGCTGTGTGAGGTTGGTTTCCTGAGGCATATTGTATCCACTACGGGAATAGGAGTTGATCCGAGTAAGATTTCAGCTATTTCAGAATAGAAACCATCGAGAAATGTGTCTGAAGTCCGTAGTTTTTTGGGACTAGCAGGATATTATAGATAGTTTGTGAAAGGTTTCTCGTTGATTGCGACTCCGTTAACGAAATTACTACAGAAAGATGTTAAGTTCGAGTAGACAGAAAAGTGCCAGCAAAGTTTTGAACAGTTGAAAGCATTGTTGACAGAGGCACCCGTGTTAGTTCAACCTGAATTGGGTAAAGAATTCATAGTTTACAGTGATGTATCATTGAATGGTTTGGGATGTGTGCTGATGCAAGAAGGCAAAGTCATCGCTTATGCTTCGAGGCAGTTAAAGCCGCATGAGAAGAATTACCCGACACACGATCTTGAATTAGCCGCAATTGTATTTGCATTGAAGATTTGGCGTCATTACCTAATTGGTGAGAAATGCCATATTTTTACAGATCATAAGAGCTTGAAATATCTGATGACTCAGAAAGAATTGAATTTGCGACAGAGAAGATGGTTAGAATTGTTAAAAGACTACGAGCTTGTGATAGATTATCATCCGGGTAAAGCTAATGTTGTTACTGATGCCTTGAGCCGAAAGTCTATATGTGCCTTGCGGACAATGAGTACTCAGATAGATCTATGTAATGATGGTTCAATTTTGGCTAAATTGAAAGTTAGGCCGATGTTTATACGTCAGATTTGTGATGCCCAGAAAAGTGATGGTGAGATGATAGCAAAACGAACTCAATGTGGTTTGAATTCTAATTCAGAATTTCGAATTGATAATGATGATTGTTTGAGATTCAGAGATTGGATTTTTGTTCTGAGGAATTCAGAGTTAATTCAAATAATTTTAATTGAAGCTCACAATAGTCGTTTGACTGTTCACCCTGGGAGTACAAAAATGTACAACGATTTGAAACAATTTTATTAGTGGCATGGTATGAAACGGGACATCTCAGAGTTTGTTTCGAGATGCTTGGTTTGTCAGCAAGTTAAAGCTGAACATCAGGTTTCGTCCGGTTTGTTACAACCGATTATGATTCCTGAGTGGAAATAGGAGAGAATCACGATGGACTTTGTGTCGGGATTGCCTTTGCCTCCGGGCAAGAAAGATGCAATCTGGGTGATAGTTGATAGATTGACAAAATCAGCTCATTTTGTTCCGGTGAGAACATATTATTCACTTGATAAATTAGTTGAATTGTATATTTCTAAGATTGTGAGATTGTACGGGGTGCCACTATCTATTGTGTCTGACAGGGATCCGAGATTTACTTCGCGATTTTGGAAGAAATTACAAGAGGCTCTAGGTACAAAGTTGCATTTTAGTACTGCATTTCATCCGCAAACGGATGGACAATCCGAGCGGATCATTCAGATTCTTCAAGATATGTTGAGATGTTGTATTCTCGAATTTGAAAGTACGTGGGAGAAACATTTATCGTTGATTGAATTCGCATACAATAATAATTTTCAATCTAGTATCAAAATGGCACTGTATGAGGCTCTTTACGGTCGAAAATGTCAAACTCCATTGTATTGGACTGAGCTGAGTAAGAATAAGATTCACGGGGTTGATTTGATAAAAGAGACTGAACAGAAAATGAAAGTGATTCGTGACAGTTTAAAAGCAGCGTCAGATCGTTAGAAGTCCTATGCAGACTTGAAACGAAAAGATATCGAATTTGAGGTCGGAGACAAAGTGTTTTTGAAATTATCTGCATGGAAGAAAATACTTCGATTTGGCCGAAAAAGCAAGTTGAGTCTGAGGCTTATTGGGCCGTA
Organism: Gossypium sturtianum; assembly: GCA_025698515.1. Taxonomy (NCBI): domain Eukaryota; kingdom Viridiplantae; phylum Streptophyta; class Magnoliopsida; order Malvales; family Malvaceae; genus Gossypium; species Gossypium sturtianum. The sequence continues at coordinate 114,787,748 of CM046955.1, forward strand.
TGAAATCATTGAACGAATAGGGCCGGTTGCTTATAGATTGATGTTTCCACCTGAATTGGAAAAGATTCATAATGTATTTCACGTATCGATGCTTCGACGATACAGATTTGATCCATCGCATGTAATTGCTCCTACTGAGGTTGAGATCCAGTCAAATTTGTCGTATAGTGAAGAACCGATTCGAATTTTGGCATGAGAGATCAAAGAGTTGAGAAACAAAAGAATTTCCTTCGTTAAGTGTTGTGGCACAAACACGGAGTTGAAGAGGCTACGTGGGAGCCTAAAAATTTTATGAGAGAGCAATATCCAAACCTATTCACTGGTAAGATTTTTGGGGACGAAAATCCCTAAGGGGGGAGAGTTGTAACAGCCCGGTTTAGACCCTAGTCAAAATAGTGGTTTTGGGACCACAAAACCGAGGTCGGAAAAATATTTTAATATTATTTTTGGTGTTTATAATATGTGATTGAACATGTGTGAAAGTTCTGTGTGAAAATTTTATCGATTGTGTGCTTAATTTGCAAAAAAAGGACTAAATCGCATAAAATGAAAAAGCTGTGTGCTGGTTGTTAAGTGCTTAATTAGCATGACTTATTAAATGAAAGATCCTTATGTTGTAATTATACCATATATAGTGGAGATGGATATATATGTACATAGTTAGTGGAAATTTTAAATGTATTAAAAAGGGGCAAAATAGTAAAACATGAATTAAGATAATATTACTCATAATAAAACAAAAGTTAGTGGATGAGTGTTCATCTTTCTACCGAAATTGAAAGAAGAAAATAAGGGTTTGGAACTTGTTGAATTCGACACATTCATAGCTCAATCGGGTATGTGTTTTTGATCGGTTTTTGATAATTTCTACGTTTTTGTAATCGTTGCTTCGTATTCTTTCAAACCCATGCTTCAATTTTTTGAATTGATGACGAATTTGAGATAGTCCATTGATGAATGTTTAAGCTTTGTGATAGTTGATGATGAAATATGAAAGATTAACATGTTTTGTCTTTGAATTTTTGGTGAAATTGAGTAATTTCGACTAATTTGTGAAAATAATATTTTGAGAGACTAAAATGTGAAATAAATGAAATGTGGGCTTGTATGGACATAGGAAGAATTCAGCTAGGCATGGGTGGAATGAAATTTTGTGTATTTGATGATTTTATGAAATAGGGACTAAAGTGTCGAAATGTGAAAATCTGAGGGCTATTTTGTAAAATGCCCTAAATATGTGTGTTTGGACTAAATTGAATGAATTGGTGATTGAATGAGCTAAATTTGAATATGTATAGACCAAGAAATTAGAGATTCGAATCGAGATCGAGGCAAAGACAAAGTACTCAATTGATCGGCTAGTTTCAGTATGTCGACGTACGAGGTAAGTTCGGATATAATACGTGTTCCTAAAGTATATTTAAATGCTATGAAATGAATAGTTATGTGAATATTGGATTAGTACTGCTATGTGTGGAATTGAGTTAGGTGGCACTAAGTGTGCGAAATAGTAGAAGCTTTGGCTTATTGATTTGGCACTGTGTGTGCGATACTGAGATAAGTTTAGTTTAAAGTACAGACACTAAGTGTGCGATGACATTTATGCTTCAGCTACGAAATTGGCACTAAGTGTGCGATTAAATCAAATGAATAACAAAGGTTGATCGAAATGTAATATCGAGCATTGAGTAGTATGGATGGTGAATAACCATGTGTTGGCTAAGGTATGTATTGAACCTTTATGGTCGATGAAATTGTATATGGAATTATGAATGATTGAGTGAGTATATTAGCTATGGATGATTTGGTGTGAATATTTGAGAGTTGAACTATGGGATGGATTAACTTTGTATATTGTATTTGATTTATTAAATTGAATGTATTATGTTACGAACGTACTAAGCTCTTAAGCTTACCGTGTGATGTATTTCTCTGTTTTGTAGTGTCAGTAAAGATAGCTCGGATCTGGGGATCGTCAGTGACTTAATCACACTATCGGCCATCTATTTTGGTATTTTGAAAGATGTATATATATATGTGGTATATGGCATGTATAGGCTATTGAATGTGGCATGTTTTGAGTTGTATAAATCTAGTAATGAGATATGGCTTAAAAGTTGAACGATGTTAGTATATATATATGTGGTTAAGTGAGTGATGAATATGGTAAGTTTCATGCTTAAATGAGTAATGAAAATTGTGGTTTAAATGTGAATTGTGGTAAGGTTTATATAATGCTTGATCTATATGTTTTGGGTTGTGAAAATTAAGTGTCTTGGATGGACTTATTTGAGTAGAAATTGAGTAAAAGAATAGATGGTATAGTTGATGATTATTTGGTGCTTGAAATGGTATGTTTTGGTTGCATTTGAGGCATGAATTGGTATTGGTTTGTGGCATATAGGTGATTCCAAAGTGTGGATGGTAATTTGGCCTTGAAAATGGCCTATAATTGCCTACACGATGTAGCACACGGGCGTGTGGCTCGACCGTGTCCTTCGAGGTTGTGTTTCAAAACAAGTCAGACTCGACCATGGGCTGGACACACGGGCGTGTGACTGGCTGTGTGGTGCAAGTCAGTGTCGACCACGGGTGAGGCACACGGGCGTGTCTCAGGCCGTGTGGAAAAGTTAGTATGTATGCCTTGTTTTGCAACGGCTGGGACGCACGGGCATGTCCGAGGCCGTGTGAGGCATACGGCCTATCCACACGGGCGTGTGACCTTTGTAACTTAGAAAAAATTTTGAATTTCAAAAATTTTTGTATGTGTTCGGTTCAGTCCCGACCCCTTTCTAACTTGTGTTTAAGGTCTCGTAGACCTCATTAAGGGACTATATGTTTATATGTGGATACGTTTGATTGAGTTTAACTTTGTGTTGTGAATTGAATTTAAATGTTTTGAAATGATCGGTAATGCCTCTTAACCCTATTCCGGCGACGGTTTCGGGTTAGGGGTGTTAGAAACTATACCAAGATGTGCTGATAGTGTGGGCGATCCTTGGCTTTTCCCCGTATCCCGAGCTGGCTCTTCAACACTATTGTAACATCCTGAAAAGGGCCTATGCATTTTTGGTTTAATTGTACGGAATGACATATCTTATGTGTTATGAATATATTTTGAACACTTTTGGAAACCTGGAAATGTATGGAAATGTTAAGTTTAAAAGAGGAAAGTGAACATTTTTAGAACCTTGGAAATGTAAGGAAATGTCTTGTAAGGAAATGTCATGGAAATGTAAGGAAATGTCTTGGAAATGTAAGGAAATGTCTTGTAAGGAATTGTCATGGAAATGTAAGGAAATGTCAAGTTTACAGAGCCGATCGAAAATTTTTGGAAACTTAGAAATGACCTAGAAATGACGAGTTTTAAGGTTTAAAAGGGGAAATTAAGGCAAGGTGGCCTTAAAAGAAAAAGTTTGTGAAATTTGACACACAAACAGGCTTGGAAAAATGGTCTGAAGATGCCACTTAGGGCCTATGGAAATGGCGCCATATGCAAGAGGAGTGGGCCTAAGTTCGAGTCACATGGGAAGCAAATAAAAGAAATTTTATTTTGCTACAAGGAGCAGAGAGAGGTGGACGGCACATGGCTATAAATTAGGAGCTTTTATTATTTTATAAATAGTGGATAAATAAGGGATTTATTTATCATTATTTTCAAGAGATAATTGTTGGATTAAATTCTTTTAATTTGAATAAAGAGATAAAGAGGAAAATAAGGAGAAGTGATGGCCAAGTAAGGGACTTTGAGTTTAATAATTTCGGCTAAGTAAGGATAGTTCTTTGAATTATCTTTTATTTTAAGTGATAATTAAAGAGATAAAGCTATTAAAATAGAAGATTGATGGCCAAGAAAGGGACTCCTTAGATGATAATTTCGGCTATAAAAGGAAAAGAGAGGCCATTCTGCATTATTATCTGTTCTTTGAAAGCCTCTGCCGAATTCTCTTCACCAAATCTTCTTCTTCTTTTATTTTTGCCAAGCCGAAATACCTTGTGATCTAGCCGAATCCTCCATCTTTATTCTTCCTTTTCTTTTCTTTCTAATCCCTCCAAAAGCCGAAAGTTGTGAGATCATCATCTAGCCATAGCCGAATCTCTGAAGGTTGAAGTGAAGGTGCAATCGATTTCTTCAAGTAAGGGTAAGATCTCATTCGGTTTCATCCTTTTTTCTTAAGATTTGCCGAAATCTAGGACTAACCCCATTAATATCTTGTTGCCGAAACTTTGAAGAGATCTTTCGGGATTTACTAAGTGTCGACTACAAGGAAGGAGAAGTTCTTTTCCCGAAGGTACACCATAGGCCACGTGTTCCCTAGTTATTCGGTGAGTTTCAGGATTTAAAATCCACAAGGTAAGTGTCTATAGCATTCGGCCAAGGCCATGTTTGGTAAATATATGTGTTCATTAATTATTCAAAAGCCGAAAACTAACCAAGTTAATTGATTCAATTTGGGCGAATGCAAGAAGAGTATAGCGAGAGATTTCAAGACTTGATTCTTAAGTCAAACGGCAACAAGGTAAGTTTAAGTATACTAATCCTACTAGGATTTGGATTTATGGTCGAATGGCTTTTTATTAAAGTAGTAGGTGATTAATCAAATGTAAGGATTAAGGATCTAAGCATTAGATCAAGCTTTTAAGGATTTCAAGACCCTTCAGTAAGTATGATAGGTTGTGGATATTTGGTTAAGAATTCGTATATTGATGATTAAATCGATTGTTTCGATTAAGTGTGTTGATGGAGGCGAATACCATTCAAGAAGGAAAGGAAGGTCCCTATCACGAAGTTTAAGAAGAGATCTGTCTCGACAGGTTAGGGATTGGCCACGGGGTGTGGACCGATGTCGAACAAGAAAGTAGGCAAATAGCCGTAGTATCGCCTAGTGATAGCATCGATGATCGAAAGCATAGTTCTCCAAGTGATCGGTGTGTGATTAACCCACCGCTTTGTTTTCGGGTTTATGGTATATTGTATGTGTTGTATAAATGCTAATATGTGCGAGTGGCGATTGTGAATGGTTACCCTTATGGGGTATATCGGAAATCAGTCGGTGTTAATTATTAAGAATGTGAATATGCCAATGAGAATATGTTTGTATGCCGAATAGCATGTGCATGCATTATTTTACTATGTTATGACTTTATCATATGTTGCATGTGCATGGGATGGGATATGAATGTGACTATCGAAGGAAAGGGTGTACTTTATGCACGTGGTCTAATGTTAGCCTTGTGCTACGTTAGCGCTTGATGTTAGCTATGTGCTTCATCAAAGGAGGTGTTGGCTAGGTGCCCACCTCGGCGGTTGATAGTGTGTGCATCACCGTGGACTGAATGATATGTGGGATCACTTAGGTGATCGGTGGCTCACCACGGCCTTGAGCGACAAGTGCGCCAAGGTAAGATATGTGGGATCACTTAGTTGATCGGTGGATTAGCCACGACCTTGGGCGCGCAGTGTCCGCCAAGGTAGGTGTAACGGATGGACCCTAGGTTGGGTTGGGTGCACTTTGCATAAACTCATTATCCGTCATATGGGTTAATGATGAAATGGGGGGCAAGCCCAGTATGTGGAAATTATGTGGTTAACTACCTATTAGATGAATGTGATATGAATATGGGCCAAGCCCGAATGTGATAACATGTGAATTTGATAATTGATATCGATATATGGGTTAATATGTGGTTAACATGTGGGTGGAATTCGAGTGGATTAATTACACACACCGAGTCCGTATGACTCACCCAATTTTTATTAAACATCGCAGATGATTCGTAGTGATTGGACCGGGTTGGAGTGGATACGAGGTGGCCCATGCGAAGACATCTTCTTTATTTTATTGATTTATTACTAAGAACTTTTGTTTAATTATTTATTGTAATAAGGCCCAGATTAAAGTATTTAAGTATTTCTATTTGAGCATTTTTATTATGTTTAAGCTAGATGACCATTAAATTATTATTTGGAAGTGCTTTTAATTTGGATATTTTTGTCAAGCTTATATTATTTAGAATTTTTAATTGGACATGGTTTTCAAATAACAAATTTTTAATGTTTTTCCAAAAAGTGAAATCAGTCTTCAAGCGTTTTTCCATGATGGCATCTCAAAATTGGCGTAACGTAATGGGCCGGGTTTGGGGTGTTACAACTATAAAACAAGGGAAAAGAGAAGGGAGCAAGCTTTAAGCTTAGTAAGTCTATATGTAAACAATAAGCATCATACCACATAATAGTCAGTCAACATTACATGCTATGTAAAAGCAATTCATATCCTCATAATCATGCTTACTCATTTCAAGCCTTACCCCATACCAAACACATGTCATACGCATTACTCACATTTACTTGCAGATATGCCCTGCACTTATCACCACAAAGCCACAAGAAATTTACACTTAAACAAGTTTCTCGATGAACCCTTCGGAATGATACAAGATACCCGGTGGTTTCGCACACAGCCCACCATTAATCAATAACAAGGTGGTATCGCACACAGCCCACCAACAATGATAATTACAGTGGTATCGCACATAGCCCACCAAATGATAATATATATATACGATGGTATCGCACACAACTCATCGTGAATAAATAACAAGGTGGTATCGCACACAGCCCACCAACAATTACATATTTACGAATAATTATCCGTACTCACATTTCTATTCCGAGGTTCATTCGAGAATTACCCATTTTCTACCATTTTCGATCAATCTCACCAATAAGCATTTACCTCCATACAATGCATCAATAGGTAAAAACATATGTATTAAGGATTTATCGTTTACACATAAACTTACCTCGGTGCAAAATATGTTAATTTGCGGTTTAGTCCGAAACCTTGCCTTTTCCCCGGTCAAGGTTGATTCCACGTTCTTCTCGATCTATAATAATAAAATTTACTCATTTAATCACTACATGAATCATGACACTTCAAAATTTCTACTTAGGCAAAAATGACCATTTTGCCCTTATACTTTGGCAAAATTACGATATTGCCCCTAGGCTCGTAAATCATTTTTCATCAAATTTCCTCATTAAACAAGCCTAGCTGAACATTTATTACTCTTATTAGAACTCACAATATCAATCATTTCATGCATTTACTACTCAATTTACAACCTTTACAAATAGGTCTTTTTAGGTGTTTTCATGGAAACACCTTTCACAAAAATTGCTCTTTGACCCACTAACATTCATTTTCTTCCATAAAAACTCAGTAAACAACATATGCACTCTCATCGAAAATCCCTAAACTTTCAACCATTTTGCAAAATAGTCCCCTCTTTAGCTAGCTTAAGCTTTAGGGGTTCCAAAAGTACAAAAATTATCAAGAAAGACCTCTAAAATCACTTACTTGCAAGAGAATAGCTTGGCTGAAAGTTTGAGCTTCAAAAACCCTTATTCTTTCTTGGATTTTCGGTGGAAGAAGAAATGGGAATAGGAAAAGATGATAGCTTTCTTATTTTATCTTATTTTATTCAATTAAGTCACCAAAGCCTCACCTAACCAATTGACCATGTCTTTTTTTGTCCCTATGGCCGGCCACCACACTAAACAAGGCCTAATTGCACATTAGGGACCTCCAATGCGATTTAGTCCTTTTTCACAATTAAGCATACAATCACTAAAATTAAGGCACCAAAATTTTCATGCACCCATATAATCTTGATATAACACACATAAAATTATTAAAAATTAATTTTTTTAACCTCGAATTAGTGATCAAGAAACCACTATTTCGACTAGCCCCGAAATCGGGTTTTACAACTCTCCCCCCTTTAGAGATTTTTGTCCCCGAAAATCTTATCGGTAAAAAGGTTTGGGTACTGTTCTCTCATGGCTTCTTTTGGTTCCCACGTAGCCTCTTCTACACCGTGTTTTTACCACAACACTTTCACTATGGCTATACTTTTGTTCCTCAACTGTTTAACCTCTCGAGCCAAAATCTTAATTGGTTCCTCTTCATAGGTCATATCTTGTCATATCTCAACTTCATTCGGAGGAATCACATGCGAAGGATTGGAACGGTATCGTCGCAACATCGACACATGCAACACGTTGTGTCTTTCTCCAACTCTACCGATAAGGCCAACCGATAAGCTACTGGTCCAATCCTTTCAATAACATCATAAAACCCTATGAATCGCGGACTCAATTTGCCCTTTCGACCAAATCTCAATACTTTCTTCCTCTGGGATACTTTCAGGAATACTTTATCGCCCACCTGAAACTCAATTTCTTTCCTTTTTAAATTTGCGTATGACTTTTTTCGATCCGAAGCAGCTTTCAGACTATCACAGATCACTTTCACTTTCTCCTCGATTTCTTTAACTAGATCAACCCCGTGAATTTGCTTCTCACTAAGATCGGTCCAATACAATGGAGTCTGACACTTGCGTCCATATAAAGCTTCGTATGGTGCCATCCGTATACTCGACTGATAACTGTTGTTGTAGGCAAATTCAACCAAAGGTAGATATTTTTACCAACTACCTTTGAACTCTAAAACACAACATCGAAGCATATCCTCGAGAACTTGAATCACTCTTTCGAATTGGCCATCGGTTTGTGGATGGAACGCGATACTAAAATTCAGTTTCGTACCCAAGGCTTCCTGCAACTTCTTCCAAAACCTCGAAGTAAACCTTGGATCTCTATCCAAGATAATGGTTATAGGCACCACATGTAATCTCACCACCTCAGCAATATATAGCTCAGCCAACTTGTCAAGTGAGTAATCCACACGCACCGGTATAAAGTAAGCCGATTTCGTTAATCTATCAACAATAACCCACATAACATCTTTCTTTTTCGGAGTCATAGGTAACCCCGTTACGAAATCCATTGTTATTCGATCCCACTTCCACTCGGGAACCATCACTGGTTGGAGTAATCCCAAAGGTAGTTGATGCTCGGCTTTCACTTGTTGTTAGACCAAACACTTGGTAACAAACTTGGAGATATCTCTTTTCATACCCTGCCACCAATACAACTTCTTCAAATCATTATACATTTTTGTGCTGCCCGGATGTACTGAAAAACAACCATTTTCTGCTTCATGTAAAATTCTCCGAATCAACTCATCATCTTTAGGTACACTAACTCTGTCATGAAACATCAAACAATCATCTGAACCAACCCGAAAATCAGAGTCATTTCCCGATTTGCACTGAGCTCTCTTAACTTGCATCTCATTATCATTCCTTTGAGCTTCATGTATCTGCTAAAGAAATAATGGTCTGGCCCTCAACTCCGCAAATATAGCACCATCATTAGACAATGCTAAGCTCATACTTATGGCTGTCAAAGCATACAGGGATTTTTGGCTCAAGGCATCCGCAACCACATTCGCTTTCCCCGGGTGGTAATCGATTACTAGCTCATAATCCTTAAATAATTCGAGCCATCGCCGTTGTCGCAAATTTAAATCTTTTTAGTTCATCAGATACTTCAAAATTTTGTGATCAGTAAAGATTCGACACTTTCCACCATACAAATAATGACGCCAAATCTTCAAAGCAAAAACGATCGCAGCCGACTCCAAATCGTGAGTTGGATAATTTTTCTCATGCGGTTTTAGCTGTCTCGAGGCATAAGCTACTAATTTACCCTCTTGCATCAACACACAGCCAAGACCATTTAATGACGCATCACTGTAGACCATTCAACACACAGTCAACAAAGCTTTCAGTTTCTCAAAACTCTGTTGGTATTTCTCGGTCCATTCAAACTTAACATCTTTATGTAACAGTCCCGTCATCGGGGTAGTAATCATTGAGAACCCTTTAAGAAACCGTCTGTAGTAACCTGTTAAACCCAAAAAGCTCCTAATCTCGGACACATTCCTCGGTGGTTTCCACTCCACAATAGTCGAGATCTTACTCGGATCAACTCTAATGACATCACCCGACACAATGTGTCCTAAGAATCTGACCTCTCAGAGCCAAAACTCACTCTTGCTAAACTTAGCATACAACTGCTTATCTCTTAGAGTCTACAAAAGAATTCTTAGGTGCTCTGCGTGCTCATTCTCATCCCGAGAATAAATTAGTATGTCGTCAATAAAAACAACTATGAATTTATCTAAGTACGGTCGAAAGATACGGTTCATTAAATCTATAAAGACCGCAGGAGCATTCGTTAAGCCAAATGGCATGACAAGGAACTCGTAATGGCCATACCTCGTCCGAAATGCAGTTTTTGGCACATCTTGCTCCTTAACTCTCAACTGGTAATAACCAGACCTCAGGTCTATCTTAGAGAACACCGTAGCTCCCTTCAATTGGTCAAATAAATAATCTATCCTTGGCAAAGGATACTTATTCTTCACTGTCACCTTGTTGAGCTGTCTATAGTCTATATACAGTCTCATTGACTCGTCTTTTTTCTTCACAAAAGTACCGGAGCACCCCACGGTGAATAGCTCGAACTTGCAAAACCCTTATCCGTTAACTCTTGCAACTGAACCTTCAACTCCTTTAACTCTAACAGTGCCATCCTATACGGGGCAACCGAAATAGGTGCTGTACCCAGGACTAGCTCAATGCCAAACTCAACCTCTCTAACTGGAGGTAATTCGAGTAACTCTTCCAGAGGCATATCCGAATACTCGCACACTATAGGGACTGGTTCAATCTTTACCTCTGACTCTTGAGCATTCAACACAAAGGCGAGATAGGAGTCATACCCTTTTCTCATGTATTTCTCAGCTACCATAGACGAAATCACAACAGGCATATTATCCGATTTACCTGATTTAACCAGAATGACATCTCCATTTACACATCCCAATTCAATAAACTTACTGCCACAGTTTACTAAACCATTATGAGTAGTTAACCAATCCATGCCAAGAATTAGGTCAAATTCATCAAACGACAACAACATGAGATTTTCCAGAAAACAATGACCTCTAATTGTCAAAGGACAATTTCTACACACCTTGTCAACTAGCACATGTTTGCCTAACGAGTTTGACACTTTTATCACAAATTTCGTAGATTCAATAATCATACTCATGCTAGATACCAATTTCATGCAAATATAAGAATGGGTAGACCCCGGATCAATCAAAGCAACAACAGAGATATCATGAAGAGAAAAAGTACCCGTTATCAAATCTTGAGATGATGCCTCTTTTTACGAGTGGGAATGGCATAAGTCCTTGCAGGTGCTCTACCCTCTGACTTCACAGTAGAATCTCTAGGCACACCTCTATTACTAGTCCCACTCCCCGGGTTCCTTTGTGGTCTACCAGTCGAAGGTACATTGCTCGCTCTTACTTCTTGTTTTCTATTTTTCTCATCCCTCTCTGGATAGTCCCAAATGAAGTGGTCGGGTGAACCACACTTGTAGCAAGTTTGATTATTTCCCCAACACTCCTCGGTATATTGTCTTCTACAATTCAGACACTCCGGTTTATTTGACTTTGCATTGCCCACGCTTGCCATCGAGCTAGCTTGAACTCTCGAGCCTGAATATGCATTACCTCGATCCCGGTGTGAATACCCAACTGAAGTAGTCGTCTGAGGGTTCATTTCCTTGGACCTCTTTGATTGAGTTTGGAACGATTTACTCATCGACCTCTTCCTTGCATGCCGGGCCTCAATCATAGCTTTTCTCTTTTCCTTATTCAACTCTTCAGCCTTGCAAGCTCTATCGACCAACACCACAAATTCTTTCAATACCAAGATTCCAACTAGCAATCTGATATCCTCATTCAATCCATCTTCAAACCTCTTGCACATAATAGCTTCCGTAGACACACACTCTTGAGCATACTTACTGACCCTAACAAATTCGCGCTCATACTCTGCCACAATCATCTTGCCTTGCTTCTATTCAAGAAAATCTTTCCGTTTCTGGTCAAAAAATCGCTAACTTATGTACTTCTTTTAGAACTCTTCAAGGAAGAAGTCCTATGTCACTCTCTCCCTCGGTACTACGGATGTCAGCGTTTTCCACCAACTATGTAACAGTCTGAATTTGACCCTAATTGGAACGGTGGTTTCGGGACCACGAATCCGAGTCTAAAATATTTTTAAATATTATATTTTGTGCTTATTATATGTGAATTAATGTGTGTGAAAGTTTCGTAGAAAAAATTAATTGTTTGTGTGTTAAATTTAATAAAAAGGATTAAATCGCGTAAAGTGTAAAAGTTGCATACTAAAGTGAAGAGTGCTAGAATGATAGTGGCTTTTTAATATGAGGCATTAAAAGGGTAATTAACCCATTTTTAATGGTAGTGGGCAGCATATGTCAAAAATACCCTTATATGTATATGTTAACCTTATATTATAAAAAGGGCATTATGGTACATTAGTTTAAATTCTAATTATATCTTAAATAAAAAATAAAATATAGCTTGGTTCTTCATTTCTTCAACACTGAATATAAGAAAAAAAAGAATAAGGGAGAGGGTTTGTTCATTCGGCCAACATTCAAGCTTAAATCAGGTATGTATTTTAGTCGGTTTTTGATAATTTTTACGTTTTTGTGATCGTTGCTTCGTATACTATCCGACCCATGATAAAATTTTTGAGATTAGTGTGTATATGACATTCGGCCATTGATGTGATTATGAGCTTTTTGATGTTTGATGATTTTAAATTAAAGCTATGTTAAAGATTAGTATGTTTTGTATTAGAAATTTTAGTGAATTTGAGTATTTTGGGCTAAATTGCAAAAATGAAATTTTGAGGGGACTAAAATGCAAAATAAATGAAAGAAATGGACTTTTATGGTCCTTGTAAACATTCAGCCCTAAGGTGTTGTAGTGAAATTTTGTGTATTTTGTGTTTTGTGCAAATAGGACTAAATTGAAAAATGTGAAACCCTAGGGGTAAAATGGTAATTTGCCCATTTATGTGTTTAGGGACTAAATTGAAATGAAATGTACTTGAATGAGCTGAATTTTAATTTGTTTAGATCAAGAACAAAGAAAAAACAGATTTGGATCGGGGAAAGACGAAGGTTATCGAATAGCCGGTCTACGCGGTCCGTCGACAGTCGAGGTAAGTCCTTAAGCAAATGTATGCCAAAGAATTAATTATGAGTATAGTATATGATAAAATTTGGAAATTTAAAGTACTAAAATATGTGTTGGCCGAATATGGGGTATAATATTGTATTGAATTTATTTTTGTTAAATGTGAAGTGAATGAGCATGTTCGGTTTAATATGTGAAAGTAATATGTTGTATACGAGATGGTTGTGCTCTTAGCACTAAGTAAATTGTGTTGGAATGTTGAAAATGTTGAAATTTTGGGATTCGAGCCTAGCAGGCCTTGTGCCGGTGATTTATTTCAGGCTTAATGCCTAGCAGGCCTTGTGTCGGTGATTTATTTCAGCTTAATGCCTAGCGTGCCTTGTCTTAGGTGAATGTATCGGGCTTAATGCCTAGCAGGCTAAATGCCGGTGTTTTAAATCTCGAATTTCAAGTCTAGCAGGCAAGGTGCCGGTGTATGTAATTCGAACTAGTGCATAGCTTTTTATATGCTGGTGAGTTTTCAATTTTCGAACTTTAGCTACAAAATGGTAAAGGTATGAAACAAACCATGGAAGTTTAGTTTATGAAAGTGAAATTGTGAGTTCGATTATAAGGTATGTATTAAGCATACCTTAAGGTTATGTTTATATGCTATGATGATAATTAAATGAATTGATGAAAGATAGTGATATACATATAATAGATGGAATTTGATTATATGTGTACTATGAGTGAATTGATTATAGAAAAGCTGAAGGAAATAAGTAATCCTACCAGTATAACGTTATGCATAAGTGAGTCATTATTTATTTGGTACAAAATAAACTATGGTAAAGAGGTGAAAGTTGATGTATGTATATACAATAAAAAGGGATATTCGATTTTGGTACATTAAATATTAAGTCATGAATGTTTGATGTTAAGAAATGTTTATTTAAATACTTGTATACTCGAATGTTACATTGAAGTTGCTTAAGACTTACTAAGCTAGCAAGCTTACCTTGTGTGTACCCTTTGTTTGTTTTATAGATCTCATTCAAGCTACGGGCTTAGAGAATCGTCAGAAGAATCATCCACACTATCACTCATTTTGGTATTTATCAAGATAGCCATTTAGCATCAAAGGCATTTATAGGCTAGCTAAGTGTGTGTGAATGATGTTTTGTCTATATACATATACAACATAGCCATGCGAAAATGGCTTGAATATGATGCAAGTGTGGTATGTATATAATCGGTCATGTTATAAGTTCATTTGGTAACTATATTATATGGGTTATGTGTATAATGTTTTGAGTTTATGGCTTGATTTGGGAAATGATGCAAATGGCTTATAATTAGCTCGTTTTTGATAATCTTGATGCTTGGTATGAGTTGGCTTGAAGTATGGTTATAAACTCACTTAGTAATAGGATATAAGGTATATAATTATACTTGAATTTGCATTAGTCGTCTAGATTCATTTGTAAGGAAAAATGTATGGACGTATATATGCTTAAATGATCTGCAAATTTAGATACGATTGGCGAATGCATTAATAATGAATAAATTATATAAGTATTTGTGACTCAATTATGTGCAAGTAAAGAATTAAAGTGTGCATTGGTGCGAATGCGTGTGGGATCTATTGAATTTGGTATGAACAATGTAGGTGTGATCTTATATATATTTAGTTAAATTCTATGTTAATTACAATGTTATGTGGTGTGAATAAAAGTTCATTGTATGTTCAATTTATGTTCCTGATTTCTATGCCGTATATGACTTAAGTTTAGCATGGTAAGTATGTTTTAAAAAAATCGAATGTTTTACACATTTACATGCATATGTGATCATTTTAATTTAAATGTATTTTATATAAGTATGTTTATTTATGACTTGAATGATTGATTGAAAGATATGACATAACTAGTAATGCCCCGTAACCCTAATCCGACGATGGATATGGGTTAGGGGTGTTACATTTGATTGGTATCAGAGCTTACGGTTTAGTCGATTCTAGGACTACCGTAGCACGTGAGAGTCTAGCTATACTTGCCTTTATAGTATATACGATAGTGTGGTGACTTCTGACATTTCCAACTGTGTTTTATATAGTAAATGGATTTCGATCCGCATGCAGCCGTAGCGAGATGATGTAGAGAGTGGCGCTTTGATCATGCACGCGGTCGGTGCGATGAACTCTCGACCCGATTCACGGGTAGCCATGAGGGGGAGGCTAAACAAGCCTTCTACCAGATGATGAATGAATGGTTTACCCAGTTTGTTCATAATAACCCATTGTACACCCACCCCACCCCTAATAATCCAACTCGGTACCTTTAGCACTTCGATGATAGATCCGATGAGATCTAGTAGGCCTCCTGTTGATAAAATCAGGAAATATGGGGCCGAAGAATTCAAAGCCAATGATGATGATGACGCAGAGCGAGCCGAGATGTGGCTTGATAACACTATTCGAGTACTTGATGAGCTATCCCGCACCGGATGAATGCCTAAAGTGTGCTATATCTTTACCGGGACCTTTGCATATCACCGGTGGAATACACTAGTATCAGTGGTTCCGAAAGAAAAAGTGACTTGGGATTTCTTCCAGATCGAGTTCCGTAAGAAATATATCAGTCAGAGATTCATCGATCTGAAACGAAAAGAATTTCTAGAACTAAAACAGGGTCGTATGACTGTGACGGAATATGAGCGGAAGTTTGTCAGATTGAGCCGATATGCCGAGAGTGTGTACCAACTGAAGCCATTATGTGCAAAAGATTTGAAGATGTTCTGAATGAAGACATAAAGTTGCTTGTTGGCATTCTTGAAATCAAAGAGTTTGTAGTACTTGTCGAGCGAGTTTGCAAAGCTGAAGAGCACGGAAAAGAGAAAAGAAAGGCTGAAATAGAAGCTAGAGACACTCGTAAAAGATTATCGAGTAAGACTTTCCATTCAACGCCGAAGAAGTTCAAAGATGACTTCAGTCGACATAAAGCTACTTCAGACCTATCTATACGAGATCGACCTCTCCGGTGAGTCCCGAGCGATTCGATGGCTAGTGTTGGTAATGTTCGTGCAGAAACGGGGGTGAGTGCAAACATTGTGGAAAATGGCATTCTAGGAGTTGTAGATTCCGTGATCGGTCCTGCTTTAAATGTGGATCGTCGGACCATTTTATTCGAGAGTGTCCTATGCTAGCTGAGCAAAACACGGTTCAGAACATTAAACCGAGCAATGCGTCAGCACGAGGTAGACCATCCAGACATTCAAGCAATGTAGGTGGCAGTCAGAGAGGGACGAAGGACACTGCAATTCGATCTGAGGCTCGAGCACTAGCTAGAGCTTATGCTATACTGAGCCGAGAGGATGCTTCTTCCCGGATGTCATTATCGGTACTTTCACACTTTATGATACTCATCGTGATTGCATTGATTGATCTGGTTCGACTCATTCATATGTGTGTGAAACTCTAGTATCCGATGAGACTCTGCTGTGGAGTCATCGAGTTTGTGATTCGTGTGTCCAACCCCTTGGGTCGATGTGTACTCATTGATAAAGTGTGTAAAGGTTGCCCGTTGATGATTCGGGATTCCTACTTTCTAGCCGATTTAATGTTTTTGCCCTTCGACGAGTTCGATATAATTTTGGGAATGGACTGGTTAACTTTGCATGATGCAGTGGTGAATTGCAAAAGAAAGATTATTGATTTGAGATGTCAGAGCGATGAGATCATCCGAGTTGAATCTAGTGATTTAAATGGGTTACCTACAGTAATATCCTCGATGCTAGCCCGAAAGTATGTGAGAAAAGGATGCGAAGCTTATTTGGCCTATGTATTGGATGATAAAGTGTCTAAAAAACAGACTGAAATTCTACCGATTGTGTGTGAATACCCAGATGTGTTTCCTGAAGAATTATCGGGTTTACCACCAGTACGAGAAATTGAGTTTGGCATTGAATTAGTATCGGGGATGACTCTGATTACGATAGCTCCATATCAAATGGCACCTACTGAGCTGAAAGAGTTGAAAGCACAGTTGCAAGAGTTGACAGATAGGGGCTTTGCACGACCGAGTTTCTCTCCTTGGGGTGCACCAGTTCTATTTGTGAAAATGAAAGATGGAACGATGCGAATGTGTATTGATTATCGGCAGCTGAATAAGGTGACTATAAAGAATAAATACCCGTTACCTCGAATTGATGACTTGTTTAACCAGTTAAAAGGGGCTTCAGTGTTCTCAAAGATAGATCTGAGATCAGGTTACTATCAGTTATGAGTTAGAGATTCAGATGTGCCAAAGACTGCATTTCGAACGAGGTACGAACATTTTGAGTTCCTAGTATGGACCTGATGAATCGGGTTTTTAGACGATATTTGGATCGGTTTGTGGTAGTGTTTATAGATGATATCCTAATCTACTCCAGAGATGAAACCAAGCATGCCGAGCATTTGAGAATGGTGCTACAAACTTTGCGAGATCAACTGTTGTATGCAAAGTTTAGTAAGTGTGAGTTCTGGATGAAAGAAGTCAGCTTCCTGGGTCATGTTGTTTTAGTGTCAGGTATTCGGGTTGATCCGAACAAAATATCAGCTATACTTGATTGGAAGCCACCAAAGAATGTTTCCAAATTGAAGCTTTCGGGACTTATGGATACTACAGATAATTCGTCAAAGGTTTTTCCTTGATAGCCACACCTTTGACAAAGTTACTTCAGAAAGATGTCAAGTTCGAGTGGTCGGAAAAGTGTCAAAAAAGTTTCGATCAGTTGAAAACCCTTTTGACCGAAGCTCAGTGTTAGCTCGGCTGAATCGTAAAGAATTTATTGTTTATAGTGATGCTTCTTTGAATGGTTTGGGTTGCGTTTTGATGCAGGAAGGCAAAGTCATAGCCTACGCTTCGAGACAATTGAAGCCTCATGAAAGAAATTATTTGAGTCACGATCTGGAATTAGCAGCCATCGTTTTCGCATTGAAATTTTGGCGTCATTACTTATTTGGTGAGAAATGTCATGTTTACTCGGATCACAAAAGTCTGAAGTATTTGATGACTCAGAAAGATCTGAACTTGAGACAACGCAGATGGTTAGAGCTGTTGAAAGACTATGAATTGGTGATTGACTACCATCCGGGAAAAGCTAACGTTGTCGCAGATGCATTAAGTCAAAAATCATTGTTTGCTCTTCGTACGTTGAACGCACATATGGTTATGTCTGGTGACGATTCGATCTTAGCTGAGTTAAAATCAAGACCGATGTTTATTCAGCAAATTTGTAATGCACAGAAAATTGACAAAGATATGATTGCTAGATGAGTTCAGTGTGAAAATGATGCAGAGTCAGAGTTTCAAATTGATGCAAATGATTGTTTGAACTTCAAAGGCCGAATTTGTGTTCCGAAGAAGGTGGACTTGATTCAGATGATTTTGAACGAGGCTCATAATAGTCGGTTATCGATACATCTGGGTAGCACAAAAATGTATAATAATTTGAAATAGTCGTATTGGTGGCCATGCATGAAACAGGATATATCTGAATTTGTTTCAAAGTGCTTAATTTGTCAGCAAGTAAAAGCAGAGCATCAAGTGCCTTCTGGGTTACTTCAGCCAATCATGATATCTGAACGGAAATGGGATAGAGTCACTATGGATTTTGTATCCGGTTTGCCTATGACACCGAGCAAGAAAGACGCAGTCTGGGTTATAGTGGATAGACTGACCAAATCAACTCACTTTGTACCGGTTCGTATGGACTATTCGCTCGATAAACTTACTGAGTTGTACGTATCTCAAATTGTGAGATTACATGGTGTGCCGAGTTCCATTGTTTCAGACAGAGACCCGAGATTCACATCACGATTTTGGAAGAAGTTGCAAGATGCTTTAGGTACTAAACTCCACTTTAGTACTGACCTTTCATCCTGCATGCAGACGATCGATGCGAACAAACCATTCGGATACTTGAGGACATGTTGAGATGTTGCGTCCTCGAGTTTGAAGGTACGTGGGAAAGATACTTACCTTTGGTTGAATTTGCTTATAATAACAGCTTTCAATCTAGTATCAAAATGGCACCTTACGAAGATCTATATGGCCGCAAATGTCGTACACCGTTGTACTGGACTGAGCTCAGTGAAAATAAGTTACACGGGGTTGATTTGATCAAAGAAACGGAACAAAAAGTGGCTATAATCAGAGATAGTTTGAAAGCTGCCTCGGATCGTCAAAAGTCCTACGCTGATTTGAAACGTAAAGACATTGAGTTTCAGGTCGGAGACCGGGTATTCTTGAGAGTTTCTCCGTGGGAAAAGGTACTCCAATTTGGTCAGAAAGGCAAACTAAGTCCGAGATTCATCGGACCGTACGAGATCATCGAATGTATTGGGCCTGTTGCTTATAAATTGAAGTTGCCCTCTGAATTAGAAAAGATACACAATGTATTTCACATTTCGATGCTTCGTAGATATAGATCAGATCCGTCACATATGATCACTCCGTCTGAGATTGAAATCTGATCCGATATGACGTATGAAGAAGAACCGATCCGTATTTTAGCTAGAGAAATGAAAGAGTTGAGAAACAAGAGAATTCCATTAGTGAAAGTACAATGGAATCGGCACGGAGTTGAAGAGGCTACGTGGGAGCCTGAGGATTCATTGAGGCAACAATATCCGACTTTGTTTAACGGTAAGATTTTTGGGGACGAAAATCCCTAAGGGGGAGAGTTGTAACAGTCCGAATTTGACCCTAATTAGAACGGTGGTTTCGGGACCACGAATCCGAGTCTAAAATATTTTTAAATATTATATTTTGTGCTTATTATATGTGAATTAATGTGTGTGAAAGTTTCGTAGAAAAATTTAATTGTTTGTGTGTTCAATTTAATAAAAAGGATTAAATCGCGTAAAGTGTAAAAGTTGCATACTAAAGTGAAGAGTGCTAGAATGATAGTGGCTCTTTAATATGAGGCATTAAAAGGGTAATTAACCCATTTTTAATGGTAGTGGGCAGCATATGTCAAAAATACCCTTATATGTATATGTTAACCTTATATTATAAAAAGGGCATTATGGTACATTAGTTTAAATTCTAATTATATCTTAAATAAAACATAAAATATAGCTTGGTTCTTCATTTCTTCAACACCGAATATAAGAAAAAAAGAATAAGGGAGAGGGTTTGTTCATTCGACCAACATTCAAGCTTAAATCGGGTATGTATTTTAGTCGATTTTTGATACTTTTTATGTTTTTGTGATCGTTGCTTCGTATACTATCTGACCCATGCTAAATTTTTTGAGATTAGTGTGTATATGACATTTGGCCATTGATGTGTTTATGAGGTTTTTGATGTTTGATGATTTTAAATTAAAGCTATGTTAAAGATTAGTATGTTTTGTATTAGAAATTTTAGTGAATTTGAGTATTTTGGGCTAAATTGCAAAAATGAAATTTTGAGGGGACTAAAATGCAAAATAAATGAAAGAAATGGACTTGTATGGTCATTGTGAACATTCGGCCCTAAGGTGTTGTAGTGAAATTTTGTGTATTTTGTGTTTTGTGCAAATAGGACTAAATTGTAAAAATGTGAAACCCTAGGGGTAAAATGGTAATTTGCCCATTTATGTGTTTAGGGACTAAATTGAAATGAAATGTACTTGAATGAGCTGAATTTTAATGTGTTTAGATCAAGAACAAAGAAAAAACGGATTTGGATCGGGGAAAGACGAAGGTTATCGAATAGCCGGTCTACGCGGTCCGTCGACAGTCGAGGTAAGTCCTTAAGCAAATGTATGCCAAAGAATTAATTATGAGTATAGTATATGATAAAATTTGGAAATTTAAAGTACTAAAATATGTGTTGGCCGAATATGGGGTATAATATTGTATTGAATTTATTTTTGTTAAATGTGATGTGAATGAGCATGTTCGGTTTAATATGTGAAAGTAATATGTTGTATACGATATGGTTGTGCTCTTAGCACTAAGTAAATTGTGTTGGAATGTTGAAAATGTTGAAATTTTGGGCTTCGAGCCTAGCAGGCCTTGTGTCGGTGATTTATTTCAGGCTTAATGCCTAGCAGGCCTTGTACCGGTGAATGTATCGGGCTTAATGCCTAGCAGGCTAAATGCCGGTGTTTTAAATCTCGGATTTCAAGTCTAGCAGGCAAGGTGTCGGTGTATGCGATTCGAACTAGTGCATAGCTTTTTATATGCTGGCGAGTTTTCAATTTCTGAACTTTAGCTACGAAATGGTAAAGGTATGAAACAAACCATGGAAGTTTACGTTTATGAAAGTGAAATTGTGAGTTCGATTATAAGGTATGTATTAAGCATACCTCAAGGTTATGTTTATATGCTATGATGATAATTAAATGAATTGATGAAATATAGTGATATGCATATGATAGATGGAATTTGATTATATGTGTACTATGAGTGAATTGATTATAGAAAAGCTGAAGGAAATAAGTAATCGTACCAGTATAACGTTATGCATAAGTGAGTCATTATTTATTTGGTACAAAATAAACTATGGTAAAAAGGTGAAAGTTGATGTATGTATATACAATAAAAAGGGATATTCGGTTTTGGTACATTAAATATTAAGTCATGAATGTTTGATGTTAAGAAATGTTTATTTAAATACTTGTATACTCGAATGTTACATTGAAGTTGCTTAAGACTTACTAAGCTAGCAAGCTTACCTTGTGTGTACCCTTTGTTTGTTTTATAGATCTCATTCATGCTACGGGCTCAGAGGATCGTCAGAAGAATCATCCACACTATCACTCATTTCGGTATTTTTCAAGATAGCCATTTAGCATCAAAGGCATGTATAGGCTAGCTAAGTGTGTGTGAATGATGTTTTGTCTATATATATATACAACATAGCCATGCGAAAATGGCTTGAATATGATGCAAGTTTGGTATGTATATAATCGGTCATGTTATAAGTTCATTTGGTAACTATATTATATGGCTTATGTGTATAATGTTTTGAGTTTATGGCTTGATTTGGGAAATGATGCAAATGGCTTATAATTAGCTCGTTTTTGATAATCTTGATGCTTGGTATGAGTTGGCTTGAAGTATGGTTATAAACTCACTTAGTAATAGGATATAAGGTATATAATTATACTTGAATTTGCGTTAGTCGTCTAGATTCATTTGTAAGGAAAAATGTATGCACGTATATATGCTTAAATGATCTGCAAATTTAGATACGGTTGGCGAATGCATTAATAATGAATAAATTATATAAGTATTTGTGACTCAATTATGTGCAAGTAAAGAATTAAAGTGTGCATTGGTGCGAATGCGTGTCGGATCTATTGAATTTGGTATGAATAATGTAGGTGTGATCTTATATATATTTAGTTAAATGCTATGTTAATTACAATGTTATGTGGTGTGAATAAAAGTTCATTGTATGTTCAATTTATGTTCTTGATTTCTATGCCGTATATAACTTAAGTTTAGCATGGTAAGTATGTTTTAAAAAAATCGAATGTTTTACACATTTACATGCATATGTGATCATTTTAATTTAAATGTATTTTATATAAGTATGTTTATTTATGACTTGGATGATTGATTGAAAGATATGACATAACTGGTAATGCCCCGTAACCCTAATTCGACGACGGATACGGGTTAGGGGTGTTACAAACGATATACCGAGTCCCTCAGAAATGACACGGCAAATTTTAAGCTCTCCTCAGGCGTGCAAGAGAGTTCATCGAATACCCGCATAGAGTTCTCAAGCCAGATTTTCGCTCTCTCAGGGTTATCATCTATATTAGCTCTAAATTCCTTGGCCCTTTGTTTTTGAATTTATCGATCGAGGGTTTGGTCATTCTTACCAAATCTACACCGTGAGGAGCCACGGGGACTGGCTGAGGTATAGGTGGGGGTGGAGTAGGTTGTACATTAGGGTTTGCTCGTACAAACTCAGTGTACCAATTACTCATCATGTGGAGAAAGGCTTTCTGAGCCTCTTCTCCTTGACCCAAAGTCTCGGGTCTACTTTCTACAGGCGCGGTCCCTTGCACGGGAGCCGGCGCATTACTAGCAGTGTCATCAGCAACAGCTCACTCGGGATCCATTTTCTATACGAAAACACAATTTAATATTGTCAGGAGTCACTACAATATCAAAATAAATTTATGGCATGTATAGCTAGACTCTCACATATGCTACGGTAGTCCGAGAACTGACTAAACCATAGCTCTAATACCACTAAATGTAACACCCCTTACCCGTATTCGACGCCGGAACCGGGTATGAGGCATTACTAGACTTATATACCAACGATTATGCAATAACGAGACATGACTTTCCACTCCAAATTAAAACTTTTATTAACACCTCCTAAACAAGCCTACAAGGCTTAAATCACGCTTAAGGAACGGTTCGGAATCAAACCGAGCTCCTTTGAAGCTCTCCCGAAAATCTTAGAAAATTTTCACTAAGCAGTCCACACGCCCGTGTGGAGAAAGGGACACGCCCGTGTCGCATATCATATGCCCATGTTCCACGCCCATGTGGATTTATTTTTCAATTCGAACCTACAGGGGTTTTCACACGGCCAGACACACACCCGTGTCCATGTCCCATGTCCCTCACACGGCCTCGACACGCCCGTGTCTTAGCCTGTGTGCAAAAACCTTGACATTCTATTTCTGACGTCATCATCCCATAAATGTCACACGGCCTAGGCACACGCCCGTGTACTTCGACCGTGTGGAGAAATAAATTCCTAATTTCAGGTGCAAACTTCACACGGCATGGGCACACGCCCATGTCCATGGCCGTGCCTTCCACACGACTGAGACACACGACCGTGTCTCTACCCGTGGGTTTACTACTGAGCATACTGACTTGCAAACCTAGCATGCAAGGGGACACACGGCCTAACCACACGCCCATGAAGTTGACCGTGTGTCACACACGGCCTAGACACACGCCCGTGTGCCTACCCGTGTGGACAAGAACAAGGTTATTTGCCAAGCTCTTTCTATCACCCCAACTCATACAAACATAATTCACATCAAACCTTCAACCCATTCATGCATATTTAAACTAAGCAAATCAATCATGCATCTTGCACATTCATGAATAACCTCATCTATTCATAGATTCATAAAATGAGCCATCAACTATGGCCTTATACAAAAGAGTTCATCATTGAATGAGCCAACACATTTGGCCAAAACAATATGACATTCAACTAAGTCTAGTCCCTATACATGCCATACAAAAAATGCTAAGACTAACTATACCAAGATGTGCTGATAGTGTAGGTGATCCTTGGCTTTTCTCTGTATCTCGAGCTGGCTCTTTGACACTATAAAACAAGGGAAAAGAGAAGGGAGTAAGCTTTAAGCTTAGTAAGTCTATATGTAAACAATAAGCATCATACCACATAATAGTCAGTCAACATTACATGCTATGTAAAAGCAATTCATATCCTCATAATCTTGCTTACTCATTTCAAGCCTTACCCCATCCCAAACACATATCATACGCATTACTCACATTTACTTGCACATATGCCCTGCACTTATCACCACAAAAGCCACATGAAATTTACACTTAAACAAGTTTCTCGATGAACCCTTCAGAATGATACAAGATACCCGGTGGTTTCGCACACAGCCCACCATTAATCAATAATAGGGTGGTATCGCACACAACCCACCAGCAATGATAATTACGGTGGTATCGCACACAGCCCACCAACAATGATAATTACAGTGGTATCGCACATAGCCCACCAAATGATAATATATATACGATGGTATCACACACAGCCCATCGTGAATAAATAACAAGGTGGTATCGCACACAGCCCACCAACAATTACATATTTACGGATAATTATCCGTACTCACATTTCTATTCCGAGGTTCATTCAAGAATTACCCATTTTCCACCATTTTCAATCAATCTCACCAATAAGTATTTACATCCATACAATGCATCAATAGATAAAAACATATGTATTAATGATGTATCGTTTACACATAAACTTACCTCGGTGCAAAATATGTTAATTTGCGGTTTAGTCCGAAACCTTGCCTTTTCCTCGGTCAAGGTTGATTCTGCATTCTTCTCGATATATAATAATAAAATTTACTCATTTAATCACTACATGAATCATGACACTTCAAAATTTCTACTTAGGCAAAAATGACCGTTTTGCCCTTATACTTTGGCAAAATTATGATTTTGCCCCTAGGCTCGTAAATCGTTTTTCATCAAATTTCCTCATTAAACAAGCCTAGATGAACATTTATTACTCTTATTAAAACTCAAAATATCAATCATTCCATGCATTTACTACTCAATTTACAACCTTTACAAATATGTCTTTTTAGGTGTTTTCATGGAAACACCTTTTACAAAAATTGCTCTTTAACCCACTAACATTCCTTTTCTTCCTTAAAAACTCAACAAACAACATATGCACTCTCATGGAAAATCCCTCAACTTTCAACCATTTTGCAAAATAGTCCCCTCTTTAGCTAGCTTAAGCTTTAGGGGTTCCAAAATTACAAAAATTATCAAGAAAGACCTCTAAAATCCCTTACTTGCAAGAGAATAGCTTGGATGAAAGTTTGAGCTTCAAAAACCCTTATTCTTGCTTGGATTTTTGGTGGAAGAAGAAATGGGAATAGGAAAAGATGATAGCTTTCTTATTTTATCTTATTTTATTCAATTGACCATGTATTTTCTTGTCCCTCTGGCCGACCACCACACTAAACAAGGCATAATTGTACATTAGGGACATCCAATTAAAATTCTATAGCTATTCAACACCTTTAGCTTGTAAAATAGAACTTTCGCACTTTATGTGATTTAGTCCTTTTTCACTATTAAGCATACAATTGCTAAAATTAAGGGGCCAAAATTTTCATGCACCCATCTAATCCTGATATAACACACATAAAATTATTAAAAAATAATTTTCTTCAACCTCGAATTAGTGGTCCCGAAACCACTGTTTCGACTAGCCCCAAAATCGGGCTGTTACAATTGAGGGTTGCTTATTTTTGCATGACATTTTACTTTAATTTTTATTTAGGATATCAAGTCAATATTTTTAATTAGTTATGCATGAACCACTGTAACACCCCCAAACCCGGCCCACGAGCCTTGACCGGATCTGGTATGTCACTGAGTAAAACGTTCGAGAAGATTTGACTTACGGTTGAAAGCATAAAAAGTGGAAACATAGATATTGGTTGTCGGTTGTAAGACATTGTATATATTTAGATTTCTAGGTAAAATTTGGTTGTTACAAAATATCCGGAATTAAAACTTTAATATATATTTTAAAATGTAAGTTGCTAAAAATAAAATCATTTCCAACTAGTAATTTAATCGTCAATCCAACTAAAACATAATAATAAACTTCAACTACTTTAAATAGCCCTCATTACATCAAATAATTATTCAAAAAAAAAACTCAAAATATAAAGTGCATAAAATTAAATAAAACATCTCCTGCATGAAATAAATAAAAAGTAGCTTCTGCATGGCCACCTTTGTATCCACTCCAACCCGGTCCAAGAGTCACGTATCACCTGCGATGTTGATAATTATTTGGGTGAGTCACACAGACTCAGTGTGCAATTAGTCCACTGAATTCCTCCCACATATCAAACCACATATCAACCCACATAACAGATAACAAGGCAACTTATTCACATAATATCACAATCCGGGCTTGGCCCATATCCATACCACATATCGGATCATAATGTAATTAACCACATGATTCCACATATTGGGCTTGGCCCATTCCCACACTGATCCACATTCACATATTGGGCTTGGCCCATAACCACATCAATAACCACAATGCCACACATAATCATGC
Source organism: Gossypium sturtianum (assembly GCA_025698515.1). Classification (NCBI taxonomy): domain Eukaryota; kingdom Viridiplantae; phylum Streptophyta; class Magnoliopsida; order Malvales; family Malvaceae; genus Gossypium; species Gossypium sturtianum. The sequence continues at coordinate 114,814,617 of CM046955.1, forward strand.
AAAGTGCACCCAACCCAACCTAGGGTCCATCCTCTACACACCCCCGTATCCAGCCACCACACACCAGGGGATTTCTAAATCACCCTCCAACCGCTACACACCAATTTGGCAATTAATGCCGTCCACGATGTAGCTCGTAGCTAGCATCAAACCACGATGAGGCACATAGCTACTCATCAAACCACGATATGGCACACAGCCGATATCAACCACGATGAGGCACAGAGCCACTCATCAATCCACGTGAACTTAATCACAAGTAATCCACAACGCGACCTTAGTCAGCGCCAATCCTCGATATAGCTCATGGCTAACATCAAACCACGTACTCGAAGTACACCCTGTCCTTCTTTCACATTCATATCCCATCCCATGCACATGCAACATATAATAACGTCATGATGAGTAATGCATGTACATGTTGACGCATTCAACCATATTTTCATGAACATATTCACATATACACATTGATAACCACTTTTCACCAGATTAGTACTGACCTGATCATCGATATACCCCGTAAGGGTATCCGTTTCATAATTACCACTGCACTTGTTAGCATACGCGAAACTCATACAAGTATAACATATAAACCCGAAAAACAGTAGGCTAACCACACACTAGATAACTTGAAGCACTACGCTCTCGATCCCGATGTTATCACTAAGCGAAACTACCGCTATCTGCCTATAGTCCTGCCCTGCTGCTGGCCCACACCCTGGTGGCCAATCCCGAACGGTAGAAACAGATCTCCTCTTAAACTTAGGGATAGGGACTATCCCTTTACCTTCTTGACTGATGTTCGCCTCCATCAACAATACTTAAATCAAAACCGATTAATACAAGATCTTAAACGAATAGAAACTAAATCTTAACCATCTTACAAAAACGAATCGAGACCCGAGTCTCCTCCTTTGACCCTGTTGATTTGCCCCTAAATCATCAAAGTTAGAATCGGCTAACCTTAATACCAAATATGGCCTATGGCCGAATACCATGAACCACTTACCTTGCTTACCGAAATCCTGAATTACCACTTAACTATGAAGCTGTCGAAATCCCTGCTAACCAACTGTTAAAATCGACTTTAAGCAATAATTCATGAGAAAATAACCCTTGGCCGTATAGCACATATCACTTACCTTGAGTAGTCGAATCCTGCAAGACTCCTTTAATGCTCCCTTCCTTCGGCTATACACAAAAGAACACATCACTATGGCCTTAAAGGACATTCGGCCAACCTTAGACCAAAGGCCTAACCATTGCTTTCGGCATACTTATGAAGATGAGACAAAACTGATTGCCTAAAGAAGGAAATACTTACCGCTATACAAGCATCCATAGAGAATCGGCTTCTAGATCCCAAAGAGAAGGATTTCGACACTCTAATGGTGAAGAAAGAAAACACAAAAGTGGAGGGAGTTTAATGCTTAGAGAATTCGGCCACAAAAAAACTAAATCAAGGTTTCGGCTTCAAGGCTTTGAACAAAGAAAAGAGAATAAGGTCCCTTTAAGGTTCGGCTATGGCTTCAAGTGATGATAAAATATTCAGCTAACACCAAAATAAAAGAAGAAGCTTGGGAAAGAGGTATAGATTCGGCCAAGAACAAATAGAGAAAGAAGAAGAGAAGAGTTTGAAGAATTTTGGCAATGGTGACAAGGGAGAATTCGGCTTCAAATGAAAAAGAAGAAAAGAGAGCACTCCTATGACTAACAAATTTCGGCAAGAAGGATGGACACTCTCACAACTAAAATTCGGCACTTATTCCCTCTACATGGTCGAATTTGCCATCCAAAAGAACCCTACATTCGGCCACTACCTCCTTCCTTATCATATCCCAAAATTTCCTCCTATATTCTCTCCCTGTTACTCTTTCAAAATAATTTGAACAAGTCCAACCTTTATCTCCCCTTCCTAGCCGAAATTTAAAAAGAAAATCAAGTCTTAATCCTCATCTTTTCAGAGTCCCATGCCGTCCAATGCTCCTCCCTCTCTTGACGCAAAAATAAAGGCTCCCACAACTTCCCACGTTGCTCGAACCAAGGCCCTTGCCCACTGCATATGGCGTCACTTACCAAGGCCTTAAGTGGCGCCTTTAAGCCACTTTACCAAGCCCAATCTCATGTCCAAAAGTTCTTAAAAATTTTCTTAAGACCTCCTTAGCCTAGCTCCCATTTTAAACTTAAAATCTAATAATTTTCCAAAGCATTCTCTTTCATCCTAGAGTTTTAGGAACCCTTAAAACACATCCAAACATACACCAAGCCCACTAACACTTGCACTATGCACTAAATGCATAACCCCTAAATCCTGGATGTTACAGTTCTACCCTCCTTAAAAATAATTTCGTCCTCGAAATTACTTGCTACCCAACTAACAGTCGTGCAATCCACTACGCTCTTGCTGCGCACTCTGATCTTAATAAAACTATCATACCTTCTAGGCACAGTCTCTAAGTTCACATCCAAGGTTTCAGGCACTTCACTAGCAACACAAGAATGAGCTAACTCTAAAACAAGCAAAGCAATTAAGGGTATTCGAGAACAAGGAACGTGCCGATATTACATCCGCACATCTTCCTCCTCGCAACGATCGATTGCCTAAACCAACCTTGGTTGTCTCGCCTCTGAACCATCTGCACCTTTGCTTGGTGTTCCACGACCTCGGCCAGAACCATTTACTCCATGGCTTGAACCACGACCCCTCGTCGCCTTAGGCCAATTCCTAACCAAGTGAGCCTTAGACCCACACCAGAAACATTCCTTACTATTTCCCCAACACTCTCAAAGATGAGCTCTTCCACATCGAGCACATGGACGACTCCGATTCCCACCAACTGCATGCAGTGCGCGTCTGAAATTCTCAATCCTTGGTCTTTTCTGAAAATATCTAGATGACATTGACGGTCCAAAACTCCTCTTATTCCAATTCCTATCCTTTTCTCGATTCTGTCTCTCAATCCTCTTAACTTATTCAGCTATTCGAGCTTTCTCCACTAGAATAGCAAAGTCCCTTTCTCTCTGCGGAGCAATCAACACCCGCAGCTCGTCTCGCAATCCGTCTTCGAATCGAACACACCTTTCGCAATCAGTAGCTACGATGCCCTTGGCGTACTGACTTAACCGCACAAATTCCGCTTCGTACTCTACTACCGACTTACTTCCTTGAACCAAGTTTAGAAACGCTTTCCTCTGCGAGTCTAGGTAACTAGCTCCAACATACTTCCCTTCAAACTTAAGCTTAAAATACTCCCAATCCAATCGATCTGCCGGGACACCTTGCCTGACGGTGAGCCACCAACGATAAGCCTCGTCTCAGAGCAACGAGACAACACCTTTCAGCTTTTCCTCAGCAGTACAGTCCAAATCGCCCATAATTCTTTCGACTGCCTCTAACCAATACTCTGCTACATTTGGAGCCACCCCAGACACTCCTCTAAAAACCTCAGCTCCGTTCGACCTAAGTCTTTCCGATACTGATTTCCGAGCTCCATTTCCCATACCAGCTCTTGCCACTCGTTCTAGCATTCGCAGCATAGCCTGCGATACTGCGTCATCCCCTCCTGTCTGACCTTGATCCTCCGCGCCCACTGCCGGCGACGGCGACACATCATTTTTTGACCCATGGCCAGACCCTATTGGTTTCGACACAGTCATTCGACCACGTCCTCTAGAACTCATGTTTAACGTCGCGACTTACTCTGATTAAAAGTTTTATGCATTAGTATTTCATTCCACTGATTATCCGCGAACAATTTTATGTAAAGAAGATTCAGTAGTAGTTCTTTCGATCAATCAAAGTTTCAGCTCAAGTTCACTATTCTAACTCAGAGAGTCACATTCACATTCATCAACAATATTCACACACTACTTTGGCATTTCTATCCGTTTCCTACCCAGGGGTAATCTCGTCAATTGTCCTATAGGGGTATTTTAGTAACAAATTAGGGTCAACTTGAAAATCTGTACAAATCAAAGGCATTCCAAAAATTTCAAAACTCAGGGTTATTTTGAAAATTTTCTCAAAACGAAAAGTATTGCAAAAATTTCAGAATTCGGGGTTATTCAGGTAATTTTGTAAGTCGTAATTCATTCGATAAATTTTCCAAATCAGGGTATCTGGATATTTCTGTAAAGCAAGATTTAGTAAAAATCGAGGGTAGTACGGTAAATTTATAAACCAGGGGCATTTTAGTAATTTCTAACCTAGAGGTATTTGGGTAATTTTGCAAATCAGAAATATTTCGAAAAGGGTTTTCAAATTCTAATTTAATGTTTACAAATCAAAAAGGGTAATTTGTGATTTTAAAACTAAGGTTTTTATAAACCAGTATGGCTAGTCCCTTTCGGGTTTTAATTATCGGTTTAGCCGGTGAACAAGTCCTCGTGGTTAGGGTGAACCGTAGCTACGCACCAGGTAGGATTCAAGTAAAGAGGAGGTGAGTCACTAGGACTGCTTAAGTACCAAGCTCTTACTGAATCCACTCCTAGACATGCGCACAACTGTTGCCACACCCTAGCTCGGTGACTTACTCACAGGTTTGTTTAGTGGTTCTTAAGTCTTATGAATCTTGTGTTGGAGTAGACTAGTCCTAGGGTTCAATAGCCCTAATCTACTAATCTACGTTCCCATAGATGCCCATCTGAGTTCACATATTTGAGATCACTTCAGTAGTTAGAGGTACTTACAGTGGACTTGAGTAGGAGATACAGGTGCCATGCCAGAATAACCTGAAAAAGTCCATAAAAATCTATATTGTTGAAAAGACCATCTTTGAAAAATGTTTTTGGGCCCCAAAACCCTCAAAGCCGAGTTTTGAACCGGGCTTTGATACCAAACTGTAACACCCCCAAACCCGGCCCACGAGCCTTGACCGGATCTGGTATGTCACTGAGTAAAACGTTCGAAAAGATTTGACTTACGGTTGAAAGCATAAAAAGTGGAAACATAGATATTGGTTGTCGGTTGTAAGACATTGTATATATTTAGATTTCTAGGTAAAATTTGGTTGTTACAAAATATCCGGAATTAAAACTTTAATATATATTTTAAAATGTAAGTTGCTAAAAATAAAATCATTTCCAACTAGTAATTTAATCGTCAATCCAACTAAAACATAATAATAAACTTCAACTACTTTAAATAGCCCTCATTACATCAAATAATTATTCAAAAAAAAAAACTCAAAATATAAAGTGCATAAAATTAAATCAAACATCTCCTGCATGAAATAAATAAAAAGTAGCTTCTGCATGGCCACCTTTGTATCCACTCCAACCCGGTCCAAGAATCACGTATCACCTACGATGTTGATAATTATTTGGGTGAGTCACACAGACTCAGTGTGCAATTAGTCCACTGAATTCCTCCCACATATCAAACCACATATCAACCCACATAGCAGATAACAAGGCAACTTATTCACATAATATCACAATTCAGGCTTGGCCCATATCCATACCACATATCGGATCATAATGTAATTAACCACATGATTCCACATATTGGGCTTGGCCCATTCCCACACTGATCCACATTCACATATTGGGCTTGCCCCATGACCACATCAATAACCACAATGCCACACATAATCATGCAAAGTGCACCCAACCCAACCTAGGGTCCATCCTCTACACACCCCCGTATCCAGCCACCACACACCAGGGGATTTCTAAATCACCCTCCAACCGCTACACACCAATTTGGCAATTAATGCCGTCCACGATGTAGCTCGTAGCTAGCATCAGACCACGATGAGGCACATAGCTACTCATCAAACCACGATATGGCACACAACCGATATCAACCACGATGAGGCACAGAGCCACTCATCAATCCACGTGAACTTAATCACAAGTAATCCACAACGCGACCTTAGTCAGTGCCAATCCTCGATGTAGCTCATGGCTAACATCAAACCACGTACTCGAAGTACACCCTGTCCTTCTTTCACATTCATATCCCATCCCATGCACATGCAACATATAATAACGTCATGATGAGTAATGCATGTACATTTTGACGCATTCAACCATATTTTCATGAACATATTCACATATACACATTGATAACCACTTTTCACCAGATTAGTACTGACCTGATCATCGATATACCCCGTAAGGGTATCCATTTCATAATTACCACTGCACTTGTTAGCATACGCGAAACTCATACAAGTATAACATATAAACCCGAAAAACAGTAGGCTAACCACACACCAGATAACTTGAAGCACTACGCACTCGATCCCGATGTTATCACTAAGCAAAACTACCGCTATCTGCCTATAGTCCTGCCCTGCTGCTGGCCGACACCTTGGTGGCCAATCCCGAACGGCAGAAATAGATCTCCTCTTAAACTTAGGGATATGGACTATCTCTTTACCTTCTTGACTGATGTTCGCCTCCATCAATAATACTTAAATCAAAACCGATTAATACAAGATCTTAAACGAATAGAAACTAAATCTTAACCATCTTACCAAAATGAATCGAGACCCGAGTCTCCTCCTTTGACCCTGTCGATTTGCCCCTAAATCATCAAAGTTAGAATCGGCTAACCTTAATACCAAACATGGCCTATGGCCGAATACCATGAACCACTTACCTTGCTTACCGTAATCCTAAATTACCACTTAACTATGAAGCTATCGAAATCCCTGCTAACCAACTGTTAAAATCGGCTTTAAGCAATAATTCATGAGAAAATAACCCTTGGCCGTATAGCACATATCACTTACCTTGAGTAGTCGAATCCTGCAAGACTCCTTTAATGCTCCCTTCATTCGGCTATACACAAAAGAACACATCACTATGGCTTTAAAGGACATTCGGCCAACCTTAGACCAAAGGCCTAACCATTGCTTTCGGCATACTTATGAAGATGAGACAAAACTGATTGCCTAAATAAGGAAATACTTACCGCTATACAAGCATCCACAGAGAATAGGCTTCTAGATCCCAAAGAGAAGGATTTCGACACTCTAATGGTGAAGAAAGAAAACACAAAAGTGGAGGGAGTTTAATGCTTAGAGAATTCGGCCACAAACAAACTAAATCAAGGTTTCGGCTTCAAGGCTTTGAACAGAGAAAAGAGAATAAGGTCCCTTTAAGGTTCGGCTATGGCTTCAAGTGATGATAAAATATTCGGCTAACACCAAAATAAAAGAAGAAGCTTGAGAAAGAGGTATAGATTCAGCCAAGAACAAATAGAGAAAGAAGAAGAGAAGAGTTTGAAGAATTTTGGCAATGGTGACAAGGGAGAATTCGGCTTCAAATGAAAAAGAAGAAAAGAGAGCACTCCTATGACTAACAAATTTCGGCAAGAAGGATGGACACTCTCACAACTAAAATTCGGCACTTATCCCCTCTACATGGCCGAATTTGCCATCCAAAAGAACCCCACATTCGGCCACTACCTCCTTCCTTATCATATCCCAAAATTTCCTCCTATATTCTCTCCCTGTTACTCTTTCAAAATAATTTGAACAAGTCCAACCTTTATCTCCCCTTCCTAGCCGAAATTTAAAAAGAAAATCAAGTCTTAATCCTCATCTTTTCAGAGTCCCATGCCGTCCAATACTCCTCACTCTCTTGACGCAAAAATAAAGGCTCCCACTGCTTCCCACGTTGCTCGAACCAAGGCCCTTGCCCACTGCATATGGCGTCACTTACCAAGGCCTTAAGTGGCGCCTTCAAGCAACTTTACCAAGCCCAATCTCATGTCCAAAAGTTCTTACAAATTTTCTTAAGACCTCCTTAGCCTAGCTCCCATTTTAAACTTAAAATCTAATAATTTTCCAAAGCATTCTCTTTCATCCTAGAGTTTTAGGAACCCCTAAAACACATCCAAACATACACCAAGCCCACTAACACTTGCACTATGCACTAAATGCATAACCCCTAAATCCTGGATGTTACAACCACCGTTTTTATTAAAAACATAAGTAAAAACCATATTTTCTGCTACTAGATTATAACTAAATTTTAAGGAATAATAAATTGATATTTAACTAAGATTTCTACCAAAATTAATAAATGTTTTAAAACGACTATTTTCAAAACTCAGATAGCTTACTGGGTCACTTCGGTAGCTAATGTAATCTTTCAAATTCGAGCCTAATGTCTAGGCCGGGTTGGGGAGGTTACGGGGATGTTCTTGATAAGACTCACTTTGTCATTCCTTCTGAGTTATGGTATAGGTTGGTTGTAACAGCCCGATTCAGGGCCTAGTCAGAATGGTGGTGCGAGACCACAAATCTGAGTTAGTAAATTGAGTTCTTAAGGTATGACATGTGGGCATGATAGTATTAAAGTTCCATGTAGAAATTTTGTGAAATTGACATGGAATGATCAAATAGGACTAAATTGCAAAAGTTGCAAAATATGAGTTTCTAGAAGCTTTTTGTATTAAATAGCTTTAGAATATTAATTAGAAGTCCTTGAATAGCAATTTTCCCAAATTATAAGTTTTGGAAAAATATGGACATGAGTTAGTAAATTTTAAATTTTTAAAGAGAAGGGCATTTTGGTCATTTACTAATTAAATGATTAAAATGGGAAAAAGATGATAAAAATTTCATTCATCTTCTTCCTTGTGCCGAAAATTGGGAGACTCCATAGCTAGGGTTCTTCAAATTTTTGAAGCTTGCAAGTAAGTCATCCTAGCCTCGTTTTTAATATTCTTCGTATTTTTGGAGTCCTCGTATTATGAATTAGCTATTTTTAGCTATAAGATGAGCTAAGAAGCATGTTCAAAAATCTACCCATGTGTATCATGCTTGTAAAATGATATTTTATGGAATATTATGGGAGTTTGATGTTAGATAAACATCTTTTCCTTAGTGAATTTCATGAAAAATGATAGTATGGACTAATTTGTAATAGTTATGAAATTGGTCATACCTATTAGAAATAGTGAGAATTGATGATTGTTATAGTAGAGAAAATGAATCAGCTAAACATGATGTTTAATAAAGTTGAATGAGAATTATTTTACGAGCCTATCGGTAAAAGTGAAAATATGAGAAAGTTTAGGGGCAAAATAGTAATTTTTCCAAAGTATGAGTTAAGAGTCAATTTAGTCAATATGAGTATTAAATGATCTAATTATTTTTATAAATCAAGAAAAATGAAGCCCAGATCAAAATCGAGGCAAGAACAAAGTTGAGGACTAAATTGCATATCTACATACATTTTGTATATTGAGGTAAGTTTGTATGATTTCTAAGCTTTATGATTATTATCATTGAATTGCTTAGTATAATGTACATTATTACCATATAAATGCTTATTGCTATGTTAAATAAAGAAATTAATGAGATTAAGCATGAGAAAGTCCCGATTGAAGTTGAATTACTTAGGATACTCGATCTACCACAAGAGATAAGAAAGTCCGTATAAGACCAAGCCAAGGCATGGCATCGGCAATCAAGCTATCATGTAAGTCCAAGACAAGTCTTGGCATTGAAGAGTTATTATGAGATGAAGACCCATGTAAGCCCAAGCCAAGGCATGTCATTGGTGAGTCTTCAAGCAAAGATGTCATGTAAGTCCAAGACAAGTCTTGGCATTGAAAAGCTATCATGAGGTAGATATTCCATGTAAGTGCAAGCCAAGGCGTGGCATTGGTGAGTAACAAGAAAGATTTCATGTAAGTCCAAGCCAAGGCTCGGCATTGACCAGTTCATGAGTAAAGATACCAAGTAAGACCATGTCAAGACATGGCAATGGTAAGTTCCCAAGGGAACCCACAAGGAAGACTTTGAGTAAGTCCATGTCAAGACATGGCATCAATACCAAGATGAGAAATCCCATGTAAGACCATATCGAGGATATGGCTTTGGCATCGAGTTATGTGGGATGAGATTCAGTATCCTCGGTTATTCATAGAAATTCATCGGGCAAGAGAGTAAAGCTCAAATGATATAGTAAGAAAGTTAAGTAAGTAAAGTTATTATCAAGTTATGATAGTTAAGAGTATTATTCATGATATGAATGATGAAGTTGAGATTATACTTATCATAGTAAAGTATACTGATCTATGTGATCAAGTGATATAGGTATATTGTTTACTGTACGAGCATGAGAATAGTAAGTACCATGAAATATGTAAGAATCAGTAAGAGTAAGTAAGCTTAAATTCTTGAGATTCATAATGCCGTTGTTTATGATGAATGGTTAATGTTAAGCAAATATATTGCTATGAGAATTACATGTAAACTTGCTAAGCTAAATTCTTACGTCCTTTATTCTTTCTTTCTATGTAGTCCCGCCTAGCTAATCTCGTGGATCATCGTCACTGGAGCTCGGAGCACACTATCAATCGCTATTTTGGTATAGCCAAGTTGTTTATATTAAGTATGGCATGTATAGTAAACATTTCATTTTGAGTTATGTTTTAAAACTAGCCAAAGTGTTGGCTATCAAGCTTAGCATTCTTTTTGTATATGGACAAAGAGATGAGTCATGAATGATTAAGTATGTATGTTTTAATCTGTCAATGAAGTATGCATCCTTGTTCATGTTAGATGTAATACTTGAGTTGCTGAATTGAGCATGAGTTTGGTCTTGATTTCAAGATGGCAATTGGCTTGGTAAATAGCCTCTAAGTGCCCACACGGATGGACACACGCGGGCGTGTGTCTGCCGGCGTGTGCACCCTGCACCTTTGTATCTTAAGTCAGAATAGGCCACGGGCTAGCTACACGGGCGTGTGTCTAGACTCTAGGCCGTGTTGAGGTAGTCAGTGTGCACCACGGGTGGTAAGCACGAGCGTGTGCCTTGGCCATTGGGCATTGACAGAATGCTGGGGGTTTTAGACACGGTTTGGGGCCACGGGCATGTCTAGGCCGTGTGTAATTTGCCAGTATCCATAACGGATTAAAGACACGAGCATGTTTTAGGGGTGCACGGGTGTGTCCCAAGTAACACGAACGTGTGACCCCTGTTTGGAGAGAAAGTTTCCAGATGAGTTTCGAAAGTTTCGGGACGTAATTTTGAGGCCTCGTAGGCCCATGAATGTCTGATTTGACTAAGAAAGAGAAGTTTTTAATTCAGAACGAAATTTTATAGCCCGTAAGTACATGTTTAAGTGAGTTCAAGCATGGTAACATCTCGTATCCAGTCTTAATCTCAGACTCGGGTATAGGGTGTTACATTTAGTGGTATCAGAGCTACGGTTTAGTCAGTTCTAGGACTAACGTAGAATGAGCACGAGTCTAGCTATACATGCCATTCGTAAGAATGTTTTTATAATGATAGTGTGATGACTCCTGACGACTTAAATTATGTTTATACATTTAGTTAATGGTTCCCGATAGAGCTGTGACGGATGACATAGAAAGTAATGCGTCGGCTCCCACTAAAGGGATGGTGCCGAACGTGAATGAGAATAGACCCACTACGGTGAGTCAAGAAGGAGGAGAAGAGGCTAGAGAAGCCTTCCTCCATATGATGAATACATGGTATACGGAGTTTGTTCGTACGAACCCGAATGCGCAACCCCCTCCACCCCCACCTATTCCTCAACCTATCCCAGTAGTCCCTCAAGTAGTAGATGTGGTAAGAGGAGAGAAGCCTCCAGTTGATAGAATCAGGAAACATGGGGCAGAAGAATTCTGGTCTAGAAAAGATGATGATCCGAAAAAAGCTTTAATGAGTTAGAAAATACCATCAGGGTATTTAATGAGTTGCCATGCACATCTGAGGAATGCATGAAATGTGTAGTCTCTCTTTTAAGAGATTCTGCCTATCAATGGTGGAACACATTGGTGTCTGTGCTACCGAGGGAAAAGGTCACATGGGAATTCTTCCAAGAAGAGTTCAAGAAAAAGTATATCAGTCAAAGGTTCGTGGACCAGAAAAGAAAGGAATTTCTAGAGTTAAAGCAAGGTAAGATGTCTGTGACTAATTATGAGCGTGAGTTTGTACGGCTTAGCAAATATGCTCGAGAATACGTGTCCACCGAGGCCATCATGAGTAAGAGATTTGAAGATGGGCTAAATGAGGACATCAAATTGTTTGTTGCTGTCCTAGAACTAAAGGAATTCGTTGTGCTAGTAGAGAGGGCTTGTAAAGCCGAAGAACTAGTAAAGGAGAAGAGAAAGTCTGAAATAGAGTCTCGCGACTCTAAAAAGAGACAGTGGAATAAGTCGTTCCAATCCTTATCCAAGAAGTCAAGAGATTTCTCCACCCGATCGGCTACTTTCACTGGGTTTTCAAGGAAGGACAAGAGTAAGCAGTATTCGGGAAGTAAGGCACAGACGACCTCAATTGCTAGTGTAGGGAACACCCAATCGGATAGACCCGAATGCCCACAGTGTGGCAGACGTCATCTTGGAGAATGTCGAGCACATGAAAATGCATGTTTCAGATGTGGTTCCCAGGACCACTACATAAAAGATTGTCCAGAGACAATGAAAGAAGATAGAGCTCAGAACCCGAGATCCGGGAGTGTGGTCAGAGAAAGACCGCAGAGGAACTCAGGAAGTGGGGCAAGTGGGAGAGGTAACCCTAGAGAGCAGGCTGTGAGACCCGAGGGTAGGGCGCCTGCGAGGACTTATGCCATTCGCGCTTGCGAAGAGGCATCTTCTCCTGATGTTATTACGAGTACCTTTTCTCTTTATGATATCAATGTTATTGCTTTAATAGATCTCGGATCCATACACTCTTACATTTGTATGAAACTAGTATCCAGTATGAATATACCTATAGATTCTACAGAATTTACGATTAAGGTGTCTAATCCTTTAGGCAAGAGTGTGTTAGTTGATGAGGTATGTAAAGATTGTCCATTAATGATTAGAGGTCATTACTTTAAAGCAAATCTTATGTTGCTACCATTTGATGAATTTGACATCATTCTTGGTATGGACTGGTTGACCACTCATGATGTAATAGTTAATTGTGGGAAGAAATATATTTAGATGAGATGTGAGAATGGGGATATTCTCCATGTAAAATCAGATGAACAAGGTAGGTCACCAGCAATGATTTCTCATATGACGGCACAGAGATACATAAGAAAGGGGTACATGGCATATTTGGCCTTTGTGATGAATGATGAAGAAACAGAGTTAAAGATTGAGTCAGTACCAATAGTATGTGAGTACGTGGATGTTTTTCCTGAAGAATTACCAGGACTACCCCCAGTAAGAGAGATTGAGTTCGACATTGAACTGGCTCCCGGTACTGTACAAATATCTATTACTCCTTACAGAATGGGTACAACGGAGTTAAGAGAGTTGAAGTCACAGTTGTAAGAGTTAATAGATAAAGGTTTTGCGAGATCAAGTTGTTCTCCATGGGGTGCTCCGGTTTTATTTGTGAAAAAGAAAGATGGCACCATGAGATTGTGCATAGATTACCGTCAACTTAATAAAGTGACAGTAAAGAACAAGTACCCATTGCCAAGGATCGATGATTTGTTTGATCAATTGAAGGGAGCCACTGTGTTCTCTAAGATAGACTTAAGATCAGGGTACTACCATCTGAGAGTAAATGATTCAGATGTGTCCAAGACAGCTTTTCAAACAAGGTATGGGAATTATGAATTTTTAGTCATGCCCTTTGGTTTGACCAATGCTCCTACGGTATTCATGGACTTAATGAACCGTATTTTTAGACCATACCTCGACAAGTTTGTAGTCGTTTTCATTGACAACATACTAATTTATTCCCGAGATGAGAATGAGCATGCTGAGAACCTACGGACAGTTTTACAGACTCTTCGAGAAAATCAATTATATGCCAAGTTCAGTAAAAGTGAATTTTGGCTCATGAAAGTAGGATTTCTGGGACATATTGTCTCGGGATATGGAGCCCGAGTAGATCCAAGTAAGATTTTGGCCATAATGGACTGGAATCCACCAAGAAATGTCTCTGAGGTTAGAAGTTTTCTAGGCCTAGCTGGCTATTATAGACGATTCGTCAAGGGGTTTTCTATGATTGCAACCCCGATGACTAAATTGTTATAGAAAAATGTGAAGTTTGAGTGGACAGAAAGATGCCAACAAAGTTTTGAGAAACTGAAAGCGATGTTGACAGAAGCTCCAGTTTTAGTACAACCTGAGCCAGGGAAAGAATTTGTGATTTACAGCGATGCATCATTAAATGGATTAGGCTGTGTACTTATGCAAGAAGGCAAAGCGATTGCTTACGCCTCAAGACAGTTGAAGCCACATGAGAAGAATTATCCAACCCACGATCTAGAGTTGGCTGCCATAGTCTTCGCATTGAAGATATGGAGACACCACCTATATGGTGAGAGATGTCAGATCTTCACCGATCACAAAAGTTTGAAGTACTTGATGATGCAGAAAGAGTTGAACTTAAGGCAGCAGAGATGGATAGAGTTGATAAAAGAATATGAATTGGTCATTGATTACCATCCCGGAAAGGCGAATATGGTCGCTGACGCTTTGAGTAGAAAGTCCCTATTAGCATTAAGGGCAATGAATTCATGGATGACTTTATCCGACGATGGTTCTATTCTAGCTGAGTTGAAAGCTAGACCAGTATTCCTCCAAGAGATTTTTTAGGCTCAGAAAGAAGATAGTGAATTGCAAGTCAAGAGAGCTTAGTGCGAGGCGGATGTTGAGTCCGATTTACAATTAGTCCCAATAGAAGTCTCGATGTTCAAAGATAGAATTTGTGTACCGAGAAAGGACGAGCTTATTCAGAGAATTTTGCATGAGGCACATAACGGATGTTTATCTGTACATCGGGTAGTACCAAAATGTTTAATGTCTTAAAGCAACCGTATTGGTGGCGAGAATGAAGAAAGATATTTTGAGTTTGTTTCAAATGCTTGATTTTAAAAGCAAGTAAAGTGAACACCAAGTACCTTGGGTTTGCTTCAACCCATTTTGGTTCCGAGTGGAAATGGGACCGTATTACTATGGATTTTGTAACGGGTCTACCATTATCTCTGAGCAAGAAAGACGCTGTATGGGTTATAGTTGATAGACTCACGAAGTCAGCTCATTTTATACCTGTACGAGTTGATTACTCACTAGACAAGTTGGCAAACTTGTACATTTCAGAAATAGTAAGGCTTCACGGTGTTCCGTTGTCAATCATCTCAGATAGAGATCCAAAGTTTACATCTAGATTTTAGAAGAAGTTATAAGAGACCTTGGGTACAAAGTTGAACTTTAGTACCGCTTTTCATCCTCAAACTGACGGTCAGTCGGAGAGGTTAATTCAAGTACTCGAGGATATGCTAAGATGTTGTATTCTTGAATTCCGAGGCAGTTGGGAAAAGTTTCTCCCATTGGTAGCCTACAATAATAGTTTTTAGTCGAGTTTAAAGATGGCGCCTTATGAGACTCTATATGGGCGTAAGTGCAGAACGCCTTTATTTTGGACTGAACTCAAGGAAAACCAAATTCACGGGGTTGATTTGGTTAGAGAAGCTGAAGAGAAAGTGAAAGTGATACGAGAATGTTTAAAAGCTGCATCAGATAGATAGAATTCCTATTTGGACTTAAAGAGAAAATAGATAGAGTATCAAGTTGGAGATAAAGTTTTATTGAAAGTGTTACCATGGAGAAAAGTTCTCAGATTAGGCCGTAAAGGCAAGTTGAGTCCACGTTTTATCGGACCATACGAGATTACTGAAAGAGTTGGGCCAGTAGCTTATCGATTGGCTTTGCCATTAGAGTTAGAAAAGATTCACGATGTGTTTCACGTGTCAATGTTGAGACGCTACCGATCAGATCCTTCACATGTAATTACCCCGTCAGAGATAGTGATTCATCCCGACATGACTTATGGTGAAGAACCAATTAAGGTTTTAGCTCGGGAAGTCAAGCAACTAAGGAATAAAAGTATTACCCTGGTAAAAGTATTGTGGCAAAGACATGGAATAGAAGAAGCTACGTGGGAACCAGAAGAGAGCATGAGAAAAAAGTACCCAAACCTGTTTGCTGGTAAGATTTTCGAGGACGAAAATTTCTAAGAGGGAGAGAACTGTAACAGCCTGATTCAGGGCCTAGTCAGAATGGTGGTGCGAGACCACAAATCTGAGTTAGTAAATTGAGTTCTTAAGGTATGACATGTGTGCATGATAGTATTAAAGTTCCATGTAGAAATTTTGTGAAATTGACATGGAATGATCAAATAGGACTAAATTGCAAAAGTTGCAAAATATGAGTTTCTAGAAGCTTTTTGTATGAAATAGCTTTAGAATATTAATTAGAAGTCCTTAAATAGCAATTTTCCCAAATTATAAGTTTTGGACAAAAATGGACATGAGTTAGTAAATTGTAAATTTTAAAGAGAAGGGCATTTTGGTCATTTACCAATTAAATGATTAAAATGGGAAAAAGATGATAAAAAATTCATTCATCTTCTTCCTTGTGCCGAAAATTGGGAGACTGTAACACCCTGGTTTAGGGGCTGTGCATATTGGGTATAAATCAAGTGTTAGTAGGTTTTTGGGAGTGCTTGGATGAGTTTTAGAGGTTCTAAGAATGCTTGGATGAAAGGGAAAGGCTTTGGAAAATTTTTGATTTTTAGGGTATAAAGGGGAAAATGGGCAGGAAGGCCTTAAAAATAAATTGGGGGAGTTTAAAACGCAAGAAAGGATCTGGCAAAGTGGCGTGGAGGCGCTGCTTGGGGGCTTTGGAAGGTGACGCCTAGGGGAGCAGGGTTCGAGTCTTTGGGCGAGCAATTTTGTTTTATTTTTGTGCGTCAAAGGACTGGGCTAAGTATGCCTTAAAAATTAATGGTGTGGCTTGGTGGACATGAAAGTCCAATTGGCGGAGTGGCTAGCGTGCGTCACTTAGACGCTGGAGGGGAGAGAGGGCGCGGTTTCGAGGGCCTGGAGCGGCATTTTGGCGTTTTAATTTTGTTATGTGGTGATGGGCTGAAGAAGGAAGGATTTAAAAATAAATGTTGGGGCTTTTTGACATAAAAGGCAGGTTGGCCGAATGGCCTGGGCGCTACTTGGCTGCTGGATTCCCCCAGGTCCCATGTTCGAACCCAGCATGCAGCAGCGGTGGGTTTTATTTTATTTTGCTGGCGTGAAAGTGGAGTGGCCTGCACATGGTTTTTTTTGCTTCTTTGTTGAGCATTCGGCTGGAGTTTGGAAAGCACATGGATTCTTTGTTCTTTTTTTATTAGATAATAAGATAATGGGAGTTAATCAAGGATATTAGTGGATTAAATGGAGTATTTGATTATTATTTGAATTAAATCAATTAGTGGCCTAGAGAAAAACAAGGATTTGGTTAGAATTTGAACTCCTTGTTGAAAGGAGTGGACGGCAAGGTGTTGGGGGATAAGGCCGAATTTGCCTAGTGATTTACTTCACAAAATTCGGCTAGCCTTCACTTCTTTTAGATTTTCTCTCATTCTCCTCAAGCAAAACATCATTTCCATATAACTTTTCCTTCTTTTTGGCCGAATTCTCTACACCCTCTCCAACCTATTTCCTTTTCTTTTCTTCTCAAAGTCCAGCCTTGATTGATATTGGAATCAACCATAGCCGAACCTACACCTTACCCTTTGCCGAAATCCCTTTTCTCCTGTTAAACTCTCTCTAGCCGAATATACATCTCATCTTGGTGCCAAGTTTCTTTTCCCTATCTTGAAACACCTTGGCCGAACAATAAAGGTAGGATAGATCTCTTGAATCTTCCTTGGCAAACGATTTAAGAAAGTAAGTATCTAGGCCGAATGCCTATTGTTCTTCTCATTCATATTCATCGACTTTTATAAGAGTAAGTGCTGATTTGGCAGAAAGGCTCCTAAACACTTTGGTAATCGATTCCTTTTAGGTACTTGGGATCTCAAAGCGGTGAGATCGGATCTTTCATTCCTTAACAATCGGATTTGGGTAAGTAAGTGGTAAGTGCTTGCTTATAAGAAATTATTCTTCTAATTAAGAA
Source organism: Gossypium sturtianum (assembly GCA_025698515.1). Taxonomy (NCBI): domain Eukaryota; kingdom Viridiplantae; phylum Streptophyta; class Magnoliopsida; order Malvales; family Malvaceae; genus Gossypium; species Gossypium sturtianum. The sequence goes on from CM046955.1 coordinate 114,832,511, forward strand.
AAGTGAAGGCTATTAAAAGGCTACTAATAGTTGCCGATTTCAGTGGAAGCAAGACCAATTGGAGTATAGTGGCTTGGGTTCAAAGACATTCGGGTAATGTTTTGGGTTCACAAGGAACCCTTTTCAATTGTATTGGTTTGACCGAATAGGCCATGGTACTAACCCATGTATTTGGCGAATATAGGGACCGATAGATCTAGGTGGCCGACATCTCTTTTCGGGATTTAGACGATTCGGTGGTGACGGTGTGTGTACATACACACGTTATGACTATTAATTGTACTAAATGTTGTGAATGCTAACTCGATTGATGTAGCATTGGATTTAATACCATATTGGTATAAGTGACGATTCTGTAAGTCTCTATCAATATGGGATTGATATTAATGCTTTTGGGAAGCATGGCTTATGTGATACTTATGACAAATGTATGTTGATATAAACTCTGTTATAACATGATTTGATATGGGCTGATGAGTGGAGGGGGCAGTAATGTTCGTGCCGACGGGCACCAGTGTTTTGGTAACACACTGTGACTACGGTCACCAGAGGTTTGGTACCTCCAGAGGTTTGGTACCTCATTGCGTCTCGTCCCAGTGGCTTAGCACCACAGTGGGTTGGCCCCACATATTATATAAGGGATTGACGCCAGTGATTTGGCATCACACGATGGGTTGGCCCCATCAACCGATTTGTGTCTATGGACACCAGAGGTTTGGCACCTCCAGTGATTTGGCATCACATCTGTGACTATATGTCACCAGTGGTTTGGCACCACCAGTGGTTTGGTACCACAACGGGGTAGACTGAGGCGTTTGGTTGGCTAGGTTGGGTACACTATCTCGTGCATATTAATTGTTGTAATTTGTGTATGAAATTGGTTTAAACCGGGGGAAGGGTTACATACTGAGTCTTGGTGACTCACCTTCTCCTTTATTTTTCAGGTGATACATAGACCGCGGATATGGAGCCGGGTGGACTCGAGGTGGCCATGCAGTGGACTTGAATTAAATGAACTTTAAACTTAGCTATTTTATTTTATTATTGGTTTGTTTTTATTTAGGATGTAATAAGGCCTCCATATACTTTATTTTTGTTATTTCTCATATGTTGGATACTTTGTTTTAAACTATGATTACCAATATTAAATTAAAGTCACATGTTTTCCCAAATTAACACGAAAATGTTTTCATAGTGCCATCGGGCACACTCGATATTCCATAATAACTTGGTTGAATTAACTTTTAAATAAACTCTAGGTAGGGTTTTCCAAAATCTTTTCCACTGTAGCAACTCGGATTCGGCCATAGTGTTTGGGCGGGGTTTGGGTTGTTAAAAAATTGATATCAGAGCCCAGTTCAAAGCTTCTACTGTGGGGCCCAAGGCCCAAAAAGGTTTGGTTTTACGGTTAGTGGGCCTTATTAAGGGATTTGAAATGTTTTGGGTTTTGAACGGCATGGCCCGAGTCTCCAAAGCAACTATCCGCCTGTAAGTACATCTAAACCTCTTGGTGAATTATATTCAGTAGAAGGGTAGGAAGCATGGAACGTAGATAGACTTATAGGACTTGGACCCTAAGGTTAGATTACTCAAACACAAACAGAACATAAGACTTAAGGAACTAAACCAACCTATGACTTAGTCAATGAGCTAGGGTGTGGTAACCCCTGTACGCATGTCTAGGATTGGATCCGGAAGAGCACTGGTATTTAAGCGAGTCCTCGTGACTCACCTCCTCTTCGCAGTATCCTACCCAGTGCGTAGCTTCCGGTTCACCCTAACTCGGAGGGCTCAGTGGTGTGGTAACCTCTCTGTGCGCATGTCTAGAAAGGTTCGGTGAGAGCTTGGTATTTAAGCGGTCCGCGTGACCCACCTCCTCTTCACTCGAATTCTGCCTGGTGCGTAGCTTTGGTTCACCCTGACTAGGAGGGCTCGGTCATAGGCTAAACACAATGATTAAAACCCGAAAAGGGAATTAGCCATGTTTTCGAAAAAGAATGAAACAACAAACCCTAATGTTTTCAAAACTTGTGCAATAACTTTTTTTCAAATCCGAGAACATTATTTTTACAACGTTTTTCTCGAAAAACTTAATTGTGGAAAATTACAGAAATGCCCTTAGGGGGTAAAATTACTAAAATGCCCTCGGTTCATAAAATATCAGTTCAATGGTATTGCTCAAAAATTTCAACTATTTTACAAATATTCAACAACTTAGCTTTGGAAATCATCAGCAAAATATTTTGGTTCTGGAAAATTACGAAAATACCCCTGTAGGAAAATTACGAAAATACCCCTGGGATAGAAATGGGCAGAAATGTCCGATGAGCGAATAGGTATGGAAAGTATTAAGGAATGGATGCATGAACTTCCTTGTGCGAACTAGGATAGGAAACTGAAACCTTGGTTGCTCGAAAGAATCTCTGATTAAAACTCTATCCATAAAATTTCTTCGTGAATAAGAAAGTGGAACAAATGCTAATGCATAAAATTTTTCTTAATCAGATTAAAAGCGCGGTAGATAGAATGAGTTCTAGAGGTCGTGGACGCCGTGGACGCGGTAGGGGTAGGATGACCAGTGTCGAGCCTGGTCGGGTCGGGACGTGGTTTACGAAAATGAAGTACCACCCACCACCACCTCCTACTTTTAGAGCCGAGGAGCGGATCGCACCGGTGGTGAGGCGATGATCGCAAGTCAGATTGCGAGTTACGAGATTGTGGTGGGGTGGTGGAAATTTAGGAGCTCGAAAATCGAACCCGAGCGAAGTCGGTCTAACGGAGCCGAGGTATTCGGGTGTGTCCGCGTAGCACCCAAAGGCAGCAGATCATCTTGGCTAGAATCTACGGAAAGGATTATGGACGATCTTGACCGTCTAATGAGGAGAAGCCGAAAGGAGCCGTGTCGCTTCGAAGGATGAAGCATATCGCTGGTGGCTCACTTTGTTCGAGATGGTGCCACGGCGGATGATCTTACATGGGACTATTTTAGAGTTGCTTTTCGAAGAAGTATGTGGGCACCGGCTATACCGATGCTCGGAGGAAAGCTTTTCGGGGTTAGTGCAAGGAACTAAGTCGAAGTGTCGAATATGAGGCGGAATTTTAAGGTCGAGTAGATATGCTCGAGGCATTGTGGCTATCGAACATGAGCGCCGTGTGTCCGCTTTGAGGACGGGCTTAGAGATGATTTGAGGTTGCTTGATTGCCCCACAAAGTGAGTTCGTGAGTTTTCGTCTCTAGTGGAAAAGGCTAAGGTAGCCGAAGGGATCAAGGAGACCGTAAGACGTAAGCATGATAGGAACAACCGTAAGAGAGGCTTTGGATCGCCTGGATCGGGCAAAGAATGTGGAAAAGAGGGCTAGATTTGGGGAATCGAAGAACCACAAAGCTCGCTTTCGGTGGCCACCTCGGTGTGTTAGATGCGGAAACCCCATTCGTGAGAATGTTTGGTGGAAGTAAAGGGTGCTTTGAATGTGGGTCATTCGATCACCGTGTAAGGGATTGTCTCGAAAGCTAGCTAGGAACCAACCAGAGGGTCGAACCGCACGCAGTTAGAAATGAAGGACCACCACAGAGGGTCGAGGTGCGACTAGAGGTAATGCAAATGGTAACGGCGTGGCCGAGTCTTTGAAGGTGCAGAGGCGAGGCAACCAAGGTTGGTTTATGCAGTTGGCTGTCGTGAGGAGGAAGATGTGCCAGACATGACAACGGGTAAGTTTCTTAATTTTGGAATACCCTCAATTGTCTTGGTTATGGTTACGTTAGTTCATTCTTATGATTGCTAGTAAAGAGTATGGAACCTGGATTATGAACGTAGGGAATGTGTAGAAAGTATGATAGTTCTTTAAGATCAGAGTGCGCAGCAGTAACGTAGGATGACGAGTTAAGGATGCACGATTGAGCGATAATAAGTAATTTCGAGGACGAAATTATTTTTAAGGGGGGTAGAATTGTAACACCCTGGTTTAGGGGCTGTGCATATTGGGTATAAATCAAGTGTTAGTAGGTTTTTGGGAGTGCTTGGATGAGTTTTAGAGGTTCTAAGAATGCTTGGATGAAAGGGAAAGGCTTTGGAAAATTTTTGATTTTTAGGGTATAAAGGGGAAAATGGGCAGGAAGGCCTTAAAAATAAATTGGGGGAGTTTAAAACGCAAGAAAGGATCTGGCAAAGTGGCGTGGAGGCGCCGCTGGGGGCTTTGGAAGGTGGCGTCTAGGGGAGCAGGGTTCGAGTCTGCTGGGCAAAGCAATTTTGTTTTATTTTTGTGCGTCAAAGGACTGGGCTAAGTATGCCTTAAAAATTAATGGTGTGGCTTGGTGGACATGAAAGTCCAATTGGCGGAGTGGCTAGCGTGCGTCACTTAGACGCTGGAGGGGAGAGAGGGCGCGGTTTCGAGGGCCTGGAGCGGCATTTTGGCATTTTAATTTTGTTATGTGGTGATGGGCTGAAGAAGGAAGGATTTAAAAATAAATGTTGGGGCTTTTTGACATAAAGGCGGGTTGGCCGAATGGCTCTGGCGCTACTTGGCTGCTGGATTCCCTGTGTCCCATGTTCGAACCCGGCATGCAAAGTGGTGGGTTTTATTTATTTTTTCTTTGGCGTGAAAGTGGAGTGGCTGCACATGGGTTTTTTGCTTCTTTGTTGAGCATTGGCTGGAGTTTGGAAAGCACATGGATTCTTTGTTCTTTTTTTATTAGATAATAAGATAATGGGAGTTAATCAAGGATATTAGTGGATTAAATGGAGTATTTGATTATTATTTGAATTAAATCAATTAGTGGCCTAGAGAAAAACAAGGATTTGGTTAGAATTTGAACTCCTTGTTGAAAGGAGTGGACGGCAAGGTGTTTGGGGGGATAAGGCCGAATTTGCCTAGTGATTTACTTCACAAAATTCGGCTAGCCTTCACTTCTTTTAGATTTTCTCTCATTCTCCTCAAGCAAAAACATCATTTCCATATAACTTTTCCTTCTTTTTGGCCGAATTCTCTACACCCTCTCCAACCTATTTCCTTTTCTTTTCTTCTCAAGGTCTAGCCTTGATTGATATTGGAATCAACCATAGCCAGAACCTACACCTTACCCTTTGCCGAAATCCCTTTTCTCCTCAAGTTAAACTCTCTCTAGCCGAATATACATCTCATCTTGGTGCGAAGTTTCTTTTCCCTATCTTGAAACACCTTGGCCGAACAATAAAGGTAGGATAGATCTCTTGAATCTTCCTTGGCAAACGATTTAAGAAAGTAAGTATCTAGGCCGAATGCCTATTGTTCTTCTCATTCATATTCTGTCGACTTTTACAAGAGTAAGTGCTTTGATTTCGGCAGAAAGGCTCCTAAACACTTTGGTAATCGATTCCTTTTAGGTACTTCGGGATCTCAAAGCAGTGAGATCGGATCTTTCATTCCTTAACAATCGGATTTGGGTAAGTAAGTGGTAAGTGCTTGCTTATAAGAAATTATTCTTCTAATTAAGAAAAGCTGAAGGCTATTAAAAGGCTACTAATAGTTGCCGATTTCAGGAAGCAAGACCAATTGGAGTATAGTGGCTTGGGTTCAAAGACATTCGGGTAATGTTTTGGGTTCACAAGGAACCCTTTTCAATTGTATTGGTTTGACCGAATAGGCCATGGTACTAACCCATGTATTTGGCCGAATATAGGGACCGATGAGATCTAGGTGGCCGACATCTCTTTTCGGGATTTAGACGATTCGGTGGTGACGGTGTGTACATACACACGTTATGACTATTAATTGTACTAAATGTTGTGAATGCTAACTCGATTGATGTAGCATTGGATTTAATACCATATTGGTATAAGTGACGATTCTGTAAGTCTCTGTCAATATGGGATTGATATTAATGCTTTTGGGAAGCATGGCTTATGTGATACTTATGACAAATGTATGTTGATATAAACTCTGTTATAATATGATTTGATATGGGCTGATGAGTGGAGGAGCGGTAATGTTCGTGGCCGCGGGCACCAAGTGTTTTGGTAACACACTCGTGACTACGGTCACCAGAGGTTTGGTACTCCGGAGGTTTGGTACCTCATTGCATCTCGCCCCAAAGTGGCTTAGCACCACAGTGGGTTGGCCCCACATATTATATAAGGGATTGACGCCAGTGATTTGGCATCACACGATGGGTTGGCCCCATCAACCGATTTGTGTCTATGGACACCAGAGGTTTGGCACCTCCAGTGATTTGGCATCACATACGTGACTATATGTCACAAAGTGGTTTGGCACCACCAGTGGTTTGGTACCACAACGGGGTAGACTGAGGCGTTTGGTTGGCTAGGTTGGGTACACTATCTCGTGCATATTAATTGTTGTAATTTGTGTATGAAATTGGTTTAAACCGGGGGAAGGGTTACATACTGAGTCTTGGTGACTCACCTTCTCCTTTATTTTTCGGGTGATACATAGACCGCGGATATGGGTAGGGTGGACTCGAGGTGGCCATGCAAAGTGGACTTGAATTAAATGAACTTTAAACTTAGCTATTTTATTTTATTATTGGTTTGTTTTTATTTAGGATGTAATAAGGCCTCCATATACTTTATTTTTGTTATTTCTCATATGTTGGATACTTTGTTTTAAACTATGATTACCAATATTAAATTAAAGTCACATGTTTTCCCAAATTAACACGAAAATGTTTTCATAGTGCCATCGGGCACACTCGATATTCCATAATAACTTGGTTGAATTAACTTTTAAATAAACTCTAGGTAGGGTTTTCCGAAATCTTTTCCACTGTAGCAACTCGGATTCGGCCATAGTGTTTGGGCCGGGTTTGGGTTGTTACAGAGACTCCATAGCTAGGGTTCTTCAAATTTTTGAAGCTTGCAAGTAAGTCATCCTAGCCCCGTTTTTAATATTCTTTGTATTTTTGGAGTCCTCGTACTATGAATTAGCTATTTTTAGCTATAAGATGAGCTAAGAAGCATGTTCAAAAATCTACCCATGTGTATCATGCTTGTAAAATGATATTTTATGGAATATTATGGGAGTTTGATGTTAGATAAACATCTTTTCCTTAGTGAATTTCATGAAAAATGATAGTATGGACTAATTTTTAATAGTTATGAAATTGGTCATACCTATTAGAAATAGTGAGAATTGATGATTGTTATAGTAGAGAAAATGAATCAGCTAAACATTATGTTTAATAAAGTTGAATGAGAATTATTTTACGAGCCTAGGGGCAAAAGTGCAAATATGAGAAAGTTTAGGGGCAAAATAGTAATTTTTCCAAAGTATGAGTTAAGAGTCAATTTATTCAATATGAGTATTAAATGATCTAATTATTATTATAGATCTATAAAAACGAAGCCCAGATCGAAACCGAGGCAAGAACAAAGTCGAGGACTAAATTGCATATCTACATGCATTTTGTATATTAAGGTAAGTTTGTATGATTTCTAAGCTTTATGATTATTATCATTGAATTGCTTAGTATAATGTACATTATTACCATAGAAATGCTTATTGCTATGTTAAATAAAGAAATTAATGAGATTAAGCATGAGAAAGTCCCGATTGAAGTTGAATTACTTAGGATACTCGATCTACCACACGAGATAAGAAAGTCCGTATAAGACCAAGCCAAGGCATGGCATCGGAAATCAAGAAAGTTATCATGTAAGTCCAAGACAAGTCTTGGCATTGAAGAGTTATTATGAGATGAAGACTCATGTAAGCCCAAGCCAAGGCATGGCATTGGTGAGTCTCCAAGCAAAGATGTCATGTAAGTCCAAGACAAGTCTTGGCATTGAAAAGCTATCATGAGGTAGAGATTCCATGTAAGTGCAAGCCACGGCGTGGCATTGGTGAGTAACAAGAAAGATTTCATGTAAGTCCAAGCCAAGGCTCGGCATTGACCAGTTCATGAGTAAAGATACCAAGTAAGACCATGTCAAGACATGGAAATGGTAAGTTCCCAAGGGAACCCACAAGGAAGACTTTGTGTAACACCCCAAACCCGGCCCAAACATTACGGCCGAATTTGGTATGTCACAGAGAAAACCATTTTGAAAATCCCTTTAGCCGATTTGAGTTTTGATGAAAACATCTTCATTTTCAATTATCATGCTAAAACCATACTTGGTTTGTTCTAAAAATATTTATTAGGTCAAGTTGTTACAGGTTTCAAATGTACCCGATGGCACTTCCAAAACATTTTGCGTTTGATTTGAGAAAACATGTGCACCCATTTTAATATTATTAAATAGTTTAAAAATAATATTCAAAACATGTAAAGATAATAAAAATAATCCTAGGAGGCCTTATTACAACTTGATTAAAACAAAACCAACAATAAAAATAAAAATAACTAAAATCCAAGTTCATTAAATTCAAATCCCACTGCATGGCCACCTCGAGTCCATCCGGCTCCATCTCCGCAATCTACTCATCTGCAAAATGTTAAAGGAAAGGGGTGAGTCACCGAGACTCAATGTGTAAATCCCCCACCCGGAAAATACATCTCATACACAATTCATTAATAAACATGCTCATGCAACCCCACTAGCCATCCATACTCCTTTTCTACCCCGTGTGGTCAAAACCACTGATGACTTAAAGTCACAATTTAAATGATGGGGCCAACCCATCGTGTGGTCAAAACCAATGATGACCATAGGTCACGTAATATCAAATGTGGTCAAAACCACTGGTGGTACCAAACCACTGGGACTTAGTCGCAAATAATCAATCGTTGTGGTCAAAACCACTGATGACCATAGGTCACAATAATCTGATGGGGCCAACCCATCTTGTGGTCAAAACCATCGACGACATCCATAGTTCATCCCTCCTCTCATCAATCCCACCATCACATGCTTATACATCAAATTTCATAAATCATGTCATAATATTAAACATCATGTGATGGCATGCAAACATATATCAAAAATTACAAGTTAGGGGACTTACCCGATATCCATGATTATGCCACAAGCTAACCACAAACAAAAGATCTAAGGCAAATAATAACAGCATGTAAATTAATAAAGTGTGTAGAGAGATCTTACACACCTGTTACTATCGTAATTCCTAGATCTCGAGAAGCCGATCTACGATGCTAGATCTTGACCCTACATTCGGCCAATTGTCAGTGTTAATACCAAAGGCCTATTCGGCCAAACCAAAATTCATACCAAGGGCTCTCTTGCGATCTTTCCTAGAGCGGATTTGATTTCCAAACAAACCCCGAAGCCTTATTTAGCCCCTAAGTCCATGGCGCACATATTAGTTTGGCATTTAAACAATAAACTTTTATCAAAGGCCCTTGGCCGAATGTGCTTACCAACTCACCCTTGGAAAAATAAATCACGCAAGCTTCCCACACTTATTGAAAATCGGCAAGACCTTTTTCCCCAAGGAGATTCCCGCCCAAGCACAATTGGAGGGCTGGAATTTTGAGAAGAGGAGAAGGGTATTCGGCTAAGAAGAAACAACAATCTTTGGAAATTTCTAAGCAAATTTTTGGCTAAGAGTTAGAGAGAATTCGCAAAGACAATGAAGAGAGGAAGAAGAAAAAGAATTTGCTAAAATTATCTCTTAAAAGAGGAGGGTAGACTCGGCTAAAGGAAGCAAGAAAAGCTGGAAGTTTTGAATAGTTTTGGCTATGAAACAATTGAGAATTCGGCAAAGAAACAAAATTTGGGGAGAAGAAAAGAGTTTTGGTTGAACTTTTGACACTTCTTTGCTATACAAACTGATTATAGACTGACCCCAAAGAGTCCTCAATCAGCAACCACCTTGTTTTTGTGATAATTCCAAAATTTTGAATTATCCAAGATAATGCAAGGTTTAATCTTCCCTCTATCTCCTAATCTTCTTTAAACTATGTAAAAGCAAATAAACTACCTACAATTACCCCCTTCCAGCCGAAAATATGCAAAAAGAATAGCTCTCCCTTATCAAAATAAGAGTCCATAATCGGGCCATCACCTCCCTTCCCATGCACGCCAGCCTTGAAAAAAATAAAACCCCCACTGCTGCTTCTTTGGTTCGAACACAGAACCTGGTGGAGGCAAACTGCTGCAGCCCTCAACTACAGGTAATGTCCCTGCCACTTTGCCAAGGCGCTGATTGTGATATAATTCACCCTGAACTCCTTTTAACACCTCTTTCCCTAGCTCCCCCTTTCCTAACGCCAAAGCAAAATAAAAACACGCCCATGCCACCAACGGGATTCGAACCAAGGCCCTCGACCAGGCGTCATTCCAGGCCCTTAAGTGGCGCATGGAAGCCACTTTACCAAGGCCGGTTTTTATGCCAACAAGCCTAAGATTTTTCCCTTAAGGCCTTTTTAGCCCAGCTCCCTTTTTGACGCAAAAATAAAAGGTCTCTGATGCACCCCGCGTTACTCGAACCTCTTCCCTCCTGCACTCCCTTGCACCTTAGCGCCTCAAGCCACTTTGCCAATTAATTTCTTGTGTCCTAAACTCCACAGAATTCTTTTAAGGCCTTCTTGCCTAGTTTCCCCTTTTCACTTAAAATTCTAATATTTTACAAAGTTTTTCCCCTTCACCTAAAGTTCTCAAAAACTCCTAAAATATATCCAACCATACTTAAAGCCTACTAATCACTCGAGTTATGCTCCAAACGCATAACCCCTAATTTAGGATGTTACACTTTGAGTAAGTCCATGTCAAGACATGGCATCAATACCAAGATGAGAAATCCCATGTAAGACCATATCGAGGATATGGCTTTGGTATCGAGTTATGTGGGATGAGATTCAATATCCTCAGTTATTCATAGAAATTCATCGGGCAAGAGAGTAAAGCTCAAATGATATAGTAAGAAAGTTAAGTAAGTAAAGTTATTATCAAGTTATGCTAGTTAAGAGTATTATTCATGATATGAATGATGAAGTTGAGAATATACTTATCATAGTAAAGTATACTGATCTATGTGATCAAGTGATACAGGTATATTGTTTACCGTACGAGCATGAGAATAGTAAGTACCATGAAATATGTAAGAATCAGTAAGAGTAAGTAAGCTTAAATACTTGAGATTCATAATGCCATTGTTTATGATGAATGGTTAATGTTAAGCAAATATATTGCTATGAGAATTACATGCAAACTTGCCAAGTTAAATGCTTACGTCCTTTATTCTTTCTTTCCATGTAGTCCCGCCTAGCTAATCTCGTGGATCATCGTCACCGGAGCTCGAAGCACACTATCAATCGCTATTTTGGTATAGCCAAGTTGTTTATATTAAGTATGGCATGTATAGGAAACATTTCATTTTGAGTTATGTTTTAAAACTAGCCAAAGTGTTGGCTATCAAACTTAGCATTCTTTTTGTATATGGCCAAAGAGATGAGTCATGAATGATTAAGTATGTATGTTTTAATCTGTCAATGAATTATGCATCCTTGTTCATGTTAGATGTAATACTTGAGTTGCTGAATTGAGCATGAGTTTGGTCTTGATTTCAGGGTGGCAATTGGCTTGGTAAATAGCCTCTAAGTGCCCACACGGATGGACACACGGGCGTGTGTCTAGGCCGTGTGCACCCTGCACCTTTGTATCTTAAGTTAGAATAGGCCACGGGCTAGCTACACGGGCGTGTGTCTAGACTCTAGGCCGTGTTGAGGTAGTCAGTGTGCACCACGGGTGGTAAGCACGGGCGTGTGCCTTGGCCGTGGGGCATTGGCAAAATGCTGGGGTTTTAGACACGGTTTAGGGCCACGGGCGTGTCCAGGCTGTGTGTAATTTGCTAGTATCCACCACGGGTAAAAGACACGGGCATGTTTTAGGGGTGCACGGGTGTGTCCCAAGTCACACAGACGTGTGACCCCTGTTTAGAGAGAAAGTTTCCAGATGAGTTCTGAAAGTTTCGGGACGTAAGTCTGAGGCCTCGTAGGCCCATGAAATGTCTTATTTGACTAAGAAAGAGAAGTTTTTAATTCAGAACGAAATTTTATAGCCCGTAAGTACATGTTTAAGTGAGTTCAAGCATGGTAACGTCTCGTATCCAGTCTTAATCTCGGACTCGGGTATGGGGTGTTACATTGGTTATGTTCAGGTAGGGTTTGGTGGCCTAAAAGGTGTGTGCAGAATAGGGAGAGTGTTCACACTAGAAAAGCGAGTGCCTTGAGGAACAGGTAACTTGTTCATGAAGACGGGGGGACAAGACCTTCTTGAAGGAAGTGGATAGCTTGTCTACAGGGATGAGTGAACAGAACACTTCTGAAGAAATTGGGAGGTTTGATAGAAGTATGCCTTTCGAAACATTGGTCATCCAGTGACCAGTTGGACAATAGAGAGTGAAAAATTGTTCGCGAGTGTCTCTCCAATCACTCCTCATGTTGCCATGTGTATCAAGCCGGAAGTAGATGTGTGCATGGACCGGGTCGGGCTAAACTAAAAATTTAAGCCCATTTGCTAGGCCCGAGCCTGGCCCGGCCAGAAAAATGGGCATAAAATTTTGCCCAAGCCCGACTCGAATAAATATGTTAAAACCCGGGCCCAACCCGACCCGCCCATATTAATTTTTATATAATTTTAAAATATATATAATACATAAAAAATACTAAAAACATCAAAATAAATATTTCCCAACAAATTGAAAATAAATTTTAAAAAATATGTATACTTAAATAACAATAAGATAGATACAACTTAACAAGCAAAGGCCTCTAAAATAATAACAAAATTAACAAATGTCTTTAAAATAATAACAAAATTAACAATAAAATAAGTTTTATACAATATCCAAACAATAACAATAAAATAGTAGCAACATAATAAAAAAATGGTAGCAAATTAGGGAGAAAACAATAAGAAAATGATATTAAAAAACAAAAAATATATATATATTTTTTGTCCTTTAGTGAATTCGGGTCGGGTCGGGCTCGGGACAAAAATGCCTTACCCAAGGCTTGGCCCGTTTTTTAAAGTGGCCTTATTTTTTGTTCAAGCCCATTTTTTGGGCCTATATTTTTGCCCAAACCCTCCCACATTTCGGGAAGGCTATCGGCCGAGCCGGGTGGCCCGACCCATGAACAGGTCTAGCCGAAAGGGGTAACCTTGCAAATTTAGATTGGATTGTGATATAATATGACCATTCAAAAGCAAAAAACAAGAAAAAATATCAATACGATGAGAAGTGGTTATTATTTAATACATGAGCAATGGAGAATTTGAACTCCACAAGAACGGTTAAGAAATCATATCAAATAATTATCATTAAAAATGTTAAATAGAAAAAATTAATATATACAAAGATTAGATTTTTGTTACATTTATTTATATTTTGAATTTAAATATACTTTTTTTGTAACATTTTTATTTATTAATATTTTTAATTTAAAATTAGATTTTTGAATTAAAATTTTGCTTAACATGTTAATATTATCTTAATTATATTCGTATGAAAATTGAATTTATTTGTTGATATAAATATAAAAGCTTTACTGTAATTAATTAAATGTTGCCAGAATTTGCAATCCTAACCAGGAATCCCAGCCACAGAAATAAATAACTAATGTTCACTAAGTTTGTTAATTACATAACTAGTATTAACTAATGTACACAATCACAACAAGTAATAAAGTGACAAGTAAATGTCAAGTTATCGTACCCACAGGGATTGCAAAAGACTTATTTATGAAAATGATTTTAAGCACTTCAGTGAAGGAAAAATATTTGGTTTTGAGAAATAGTTAAAAGCTAAAAGAAAAACAAAGTAAAATAAAATAAAACAAAGTTCTAATGCACGATTTCAAAAGTTGATTTTAATCAAGATGATCTAATTGTGTTGGATTAATCACATTTCTTAACTTAGAATTATTAAGCTTATGCTTATACTTGTTACGAATAAATCACGGCAACTCGGTAATTTGCTAACTTATGAACATATTTACATGTTATTGCACATACATACTTATTAAATTAAACAATCTCTCGCATATTCCTATGTGATTCAACCAATTAATTTGACCTAATAAGCATATAAAAGATCATGTGAGGTAACAAAGTATCCTTACCTTGAAACAATTTAATCACAAAAATCTTGCAAGTTATGCAAGATATATGTATCGCCAAATACAATGCTAATTTAATCTTCAGCTACCTTAGAAGAATTAAACATGCACAGATTAAGTATTGTGTCCATTAATTACAATTTCAATGCGTTTAAATAATTAATTCTTTAGTTATCTAAACAATTAAAATGCCAAAATAACTTAAGCATGCTTTTACTTAATCAAGCATCTTACCGAGGCTTATAACAGTATAAACACAATTTTAATAATTTAAGATGACGATATGTAATCAACCCAACACGAACTAAATTCAAGCTAAGCTGATTAAATTAACCATTTCAATAGCATAAATATTCATAAACATGTTTGTCAAAACAACAACGAAATTTAAAGAGATAAGGAACAAGAAGCAAATCCGGTGTTTCTCCGTGGCTTGATTGATTGCTCCGTTCTTCGTTCTCCGTTGTCCTCGGCTATCAAGGTGGCTTATGAAAACTCCACTTGCTGCTCCAAATGGCTGGAAAAACACCTCTTTTCCAAGAGGGGAAATCGGCACAAGAAGAAGGGGAAATGGAATGGAAAAGAAGAGAGAATGGAGAGAAGAGAGAATGAGAGAGTGAATGAGAAATGAAGGATTGAGGGGTGGTTTGAATGATTAGCAAGGGGTGGTATTTATAGCTGATCATGGCTGCTAAAAATAGCAAATAGTAGCAGCAAAAGAGACCTCCCTTGGCCGGCCATCTATGTGGCAAAGTTGATGGTTTCAACTTTGCTAAATATGGCATGGGGCAAATCTACAAAGCCACCATATTTGGAGGGGTTTGAATGCAACTTTGAAAAGTCTTCAAGGGCTTCTTTGCAACTTAATTAATCAGCTAATAAGCTGATTTGGGCCATGATGATTTGGGTTGCCCAACTCTTTGCTCGGTTCAATTCAACCGGTTTGGTTCAACTGATGCCGTTCAACTGGGCCTTTTTCATAATTAATTAAGATTAATTTATTTAGCCCAAATTAAATTGGGAATAAATTAAAATTAATTATATTATGATTAAATATTAATAATTGGACCATCTTGGGATGAAAATAAAATCACCTTGATACTTCAAATTGCTTCTCGGGTTTATTCTTCGAGCAGTGTCTGCCGAGCCAATTTTCGCCCTTTGTGCGAATCTGTCGAAAATAGTCAAAATTAGTCAAAAATTAACTATAAAATTAATTAAAATTCATCATGTTCATATTTTTATCACAATTTAATTATTTTATAATATTTAATTATTTTTCGACAAGAATTTAATCGAAACTGCATAAATTTGAGTTAAAAAGGGCATGAAAAAGTGTATAAATTTTCGTGTTTCCACACCCCCAAACTTAGTTCATTGCTCGTCCCGAGTAATGCACTAATTTGAAAAGAATTTTCCCGGAAACACCTTTGAAAAAATCCTCCAGAACAACTTTCTTCTCAAAATTATGGATTCAAGATACTTAGGCTCAAAAATAAGAAATTTGATAATTATGCTACTTAAGTATACATATCGTTCAAATTACTCCCAACAACTATTATGCTAGCAAAATTAGACTAAATGTTTCTTAATAAAGACATGTTACTCACTAGCAATTTGATTTTAATGCCTTATTCAAAAATTAAACTGCAATCATTAAGCTTAAACGATGTCTTCATATGTTGAACAGAGCAATTTCTCTCCACTAATGTAGGTAACATTGGAAATTTGAATCAATAGGTCTTTAATAAAGTTGTAACGTGGCTGGGCTTAGGGGTAGGTAAAAGATAGACAATTTTTTGGTAAAAAACCCTAGACTCAGCTTAAAATCGAACCTTCTAAATTCTCACCCTTGATACACCAACTTTTGCTCTTTCGACCATTTATTTCGAGTACATGTTTTTTTCTTCTTCTTTTTTTAATTCTCAAGCTCAAATTCGAGCACTTGCTTCATGTACTACAATTTTTTGAGCAATTGATACTTCTTTTCAACTCCCCCAAACTTATTTTCAAACGATATTCTGAATAGTACTGAGTCTATTATTTGGGACAATTTTAAAAGTAATGAAGAGAAAATTGATGGCTAAATATTGCATAGGTCCAAATAAAATTAGGCTATATAGTCTCAAAATTTGGTTTCAAAGGATAATTTTATCAGGGCCGGCTTGAAAGGCTCAAACGGTCCAAACAATAGTTGCCTAAATCATTTTCAATATTCCATGCTTCCTAGGATTTCGCCTCAAGAAATTACTTAGTCAATTCTAAAGACATAAACTTTCATGCATGCCTAATTTTGTCGTAAGGAACTAAAAATTTATGGTACGAATTTGCATGCTTTATTAAAAACACATTCATATCATTATTAAGCTAACATAATAACTTATTGAAACAATAGAACTTTATTAATACTGAAGTTCAACATACTTAACAAGATTTCAAATTATTGAACAAAATATATCCTAATCATAATTAAAAGAAAAATTTTATTCTGAGTGAAAGTAATTCAAATTTTCAGTCCCCCCTACTTAAAGTGAACAATGTCCTCATTGTTTAAAGTGAATAGATACTATACACCAGGTAGGATATTTAGAAAAGAGGAGGTGATTCAAATTGACTGCTTAAGTACCAAGCTCTCTCTAAAATCCAATCCTAGACATGTATATATCTATTGCCACACTTTAGCCTTTGTGACTTGTTTAGATTTTATTCATGATTCCTATCTCTTGTTTTATTGTGCAAAAATAAAAATTCCTAATTAACATAATCCTAAAATAACTTAAGAATAGAAATAAACTAAAGTTGAAGTCTTTCCTTTTTTATTTGTTTGCCGATCCTTCTGAATTTGACTCATCTTTTACTCCATCAGTATTGCCTTTGCATGAATCGCCTTGCTCCTCCTTTGACGATGAAATCCATGGTTCAAATATGAAATCTGGAAACTCAGGCACAAAAATAAATGGATCATTATAAATTTTCTTGAGAGCACTCCTCATCGAGTCATCTCTTATTTTTGAGTATCTCTAGTAGGCTTGTTGCTGCCATTGCATGTGTTGCATTAAGTCCATCAGCTTTAACAGCTCATCACGAAGATCTGGGCTAGGTGGTGGAGCTCCAAACATTGAGGTTTCGATATCGGAGTTCGACACGGTTCCATTAATTCTGCCTCATTAGGGACTTCAGTTGATTGCTCTGGCGGGATTTCTGTGGGATCATCTTCTGCTTCTTCGGGATCCTTGCTCTCTTCAACTCGTTGCTGTAGAACCGAATCTCTGGCTACTTGGTAGAGGTCCCAATCGGTGATTCTGCCTTGACTATACTCTGTCCACTTCACGTCCGCAAGGAGTTTTGCTTTTAAGCATAAAATTGTTATCGTAAAAGGGAAATAGGCCGGGCCAGAACGTCTAACGGCACAATTTTGCATTTCTCTTAGGATGACTTTGCCCACATCAATGGTCTTTCCAGTTAGAATCGAGTATAATAGGACCATTCGCTCTAATGAGATTGTAGTCCCATGCGAACTAGGCATAAGGCTGAAACGAATGAAATAGAACCATACCTTCGCAAGTGGTGTCAAATACTCTCTTCGACACATGTGGATTCCTTGCTTTGACACAGTCCACTTAAAACCTGGAATTGTAAGTTCCTCGAGAATTTCTTGCAAATTTTCAGGCTTAATGTTGCTCTACAAAGAAGAATATTCATCATTGTCGAAATCAGGTAATTCAAAGAATTCATTAATAGCATTCGAATTTATTGGTACCTTGATTCCACGGACTGGAATTTCGACCAATTCGCTTGAGGTTAAGTTCGCGTAGAATTCTCGAACTAGTTCCTCATCCACACTTGGTCTCTTTTCACAAAACAATTCCCAATTGAGGGCTTCAGCAACTTGACGAATACGTGCCATAAAGTCTCTGTAGTTGCTTTCCTTCAACGTGAAGCCTTTCTCTGGATGCATCTGTTGATTTTTGAAAATACTTTCGTATCTTGCTTTGGCTTCTTCACAGTGAAATTTGTTCTGTGTTTCGTCAATTTGGGGAGAGGCGCGAGTTCTCTTGTGAGGCATGATTAACCTGAAAATAAGATGGAAAATTTTATTTTCTCAAAAATTCAATTAAAAATTACTAATAATTCAATAACTTGAAAAATTAAATAATTGAATAAAAATTAAACTGAAGGAAAAAAAAATTTCTTACCACCTTCCTCGTAAAAATTAAGAACTCTAAAAATAAAATAACTAATGAACAAAAGATGGAAATTAAAGAAGGCTTTTGGCTTAGGTTGGGTGAAGGAGGGGTGTGCGTGGTAGAGGCTGCACATAAGCAGCAGCGCGCAAAGCCTTGCGCTAGGTGGGCCACAGGCTGGTCGGGTGTGCGGGGAGATGGTGCGCAGCAAGCAACGCAAGCTGGAGGCAGCAGGTGTGAGGCCAAAACCTGAGTAGCTGCTGGAGCTGGGGCGTGCGGCGTGTGCTGAAGCAGGCTGCTGGCCGAATGGTTGCTGTGGCTAGGGACTTGCGGCACTTTGGTGGGTTGATGCTTTGGGGTATTGGGTGGTGAATGAATGGGGAGAACAAGGGTGCAATTTATAGAGGGAGAAGTAGGAATTAGAGTAGAACTCTTAGAATAATTAAAGAATTAAAAATAAGAGTCCAATTCTAATTTTACTCGAGATTAACAACAATTAATAATTAAATATACACATATGAAATTATCAATTGCTATTAAATTATTAAGATAAACATAAAATAAAATTAATCCTAAGCTAAGTTGAATTGATAAAAATTAATATATAAATTATAATGAATATAATTATATATTAAAGTTTATCAATGATTTATAAATATGGTATTAAGTAAAAATATTTATTCTAGAGGCCTTTTAAAAATATTTACAAAGAAAGGCACCTAGTTTTTATTATTTATGAAAATAGCAACCAAATATTAAAAATAATTCAATTAAGTCCCTAGACTTAATTAAAATTTGAAATTGAGTTGCAATTTAAGACTTGGGTCAAAATTGACCTTTTTATTTGGAAAACAAAAAAAAATATTTTGTCATTTAGGGGCTAATTTCTCAGAAAATTATGCAAAAATCAATTCCCAGGAAAGATCGGAGGGGTCACAAACGGTCCCGCTTAAGTTCCAATCTCCTAGATAGAATTTATTTAAACATACTAAACCCGAAAATAGACCCTAAATAATTTATTGAAAATAAGAAATTTTAAAAATCAGATAAATGAACAAGATTTGATCTCGTTCGTGTCTTTCTCCGTAGTAATGTTTCAACCATTGAGCATTGACTTGAAAATTACCTCCCTTACCTTGGAGTTCAACAACTCCGTATGGATAGACGCGACGAATCGTAAATGGACCGGACCAACGTGATTTTAACTTACCTGGGAAGAACTTCAATCTGGAATTGAATAACAAGACTTGCTGACCTGCTTCAAACTCTCGAACTCGAATATGCTTGTCATGCCATTTCTTGAGTCTTTCTTTAAATAATTTGGCATTTTCGTATGAGAACATTCGAAACTCCTCTAGCTCGTTGAGTTGGAGCATTCGTTTCTCTTTAGCCAGCTTGAGATCCAAATTGAGTTGTCGAAGAGCCCAGTAGGCTCTGTGCTCTAACTCCAGAGGTAGATGACAGGCTTTCCCAAAGACCAACCTATAGGGTGACATTCCTAAGGGTGTCTTGTATACTGTTCTGTAAGCCCATAAAGCATCATCTAGTCTCTTGGACCAATCTCGTCGGTTCGGGAAAACTACCTTCTCAAGTATGCCTTTGATCACCTTATTCGCTAGCTCAGCTTGCCCATTTGTCTGCGGATGGTAAGCTGTCGCAACCTTGTGTTTGATAAACCGTAAAAGTAACATATTCTAAGCCCACATTTAGTATGCTTTTGGATGATTTAAGCCCTAATTTATGTAAAAAGGCGCTCTTAATCCTTTCTTTTCATGTCTTATACTCAGGAAAGCACCCGATGACGAAAAGAATGAGAAACGGGCTTAAAACAGACCAAATTGGGCCAAGCCACGAAATCAACACGGCCTAGACTTCAAGCCACACGGTCGTGCCACCATTCCTACTAGAACACGGCCTTACCATGACTTACACGGCCGTGCCTCATTCAACAGTGTCGAACACGGCCTGGCCACGATTTACACGGGCGTGTGCCATGGCCGTGCCTCTGCCGTGGAGAAGAGCAATTTCATTCGAGAAAGGATACTTAGGGAGAAAGAAACGTGTTTCAAAAGCCTATAAATACACCCTAGGTACCAGCTGAAAAGGGGGCGGCAAGCTAGGCTAAAAAGCCAAGCCGAAAAGGTCAGATTTGTGGGAATCACTCGAAGATAGCCAGTTGATCCATCTCAAGAAGCCGGAATTCTACTCAAGACGGAGGATCTCCTCTTCAATTCCTTCAGGGGGTTTTAGGGATTTCTTATGTTTTGTTTTATCTTTTCTCTTGAGATGTTCTCTTTTATTATTATGAACTAAACCTTCGGATACCCGAAGGGGATGAAACCTATGATGAATCTTGTTATTTGATTTTTGAATTATATGATAATAACTTAGTTTGTTTTTAATTGTGTAAACTTAATCCAAATCTAATGTGCTTAGGTGGAGGAGGAATAGACCTTGCCTAAGAGTAGATCCAACATAATTAAGCGGAGTTGATCGTACGCCTAGAGATAGGGTGATGAGATTTTGCCGGATTAGGGTGAAACCTAATATGGGAGTCCACGGATCGATTTCATCGCAATTCTAGGGGTTATTATGTTTAACGAGAGTTCCACTAATTAACCTAGGGTTAGACGTTATTTGCCTCGAGAGAGGGTTTAATATACGTTAGGGAGTCTCACGGATCAAACTAAGTAAATAAATCATATGGTTCAAGGTTAGATAACAAGTGAAGTCTAGGTGGATTTTTTCTAAGGGTATCGCTTGAGTCAACTGAGTTTTCCCAAAAGTTATTTTCCGAATTCATTCTTTTTGTCTTTGCGTCTTAGCTTAGTAAGTAGATTAGTTTTAGTTTAAACAGTCATCACTTTATATTAAGGCTAAATAATAAAAAGATGGTGAGTATTAGTACTTTTAGTTCCTTTGGGTTCGATAATCCGGTCTTGCCTAAGCTATACTACTGTTCGATAGGTACACTTGCCTCAATCGTTGTTAGAGTTAGTTTCCAGGTTCGATCATTCTTTTATAAATTTTAAAACTCTGATTTACAGCGATCAAGTTTTTGGCGCCGTTGCCGGGGAACTACAATATTAAGAAAACTCTATTTTTATTACTTTAGCCATTATTTTTATTTTTCGCAATTTATTTTTTATTTTTAGTATTAATTTTAAATTTGCTAAATTTTCTTTCTTTCTTTTCCTAGCAGGTACCTCTAGTTTATGACTAGAAGGAACCCGAGAGGACCTTTAGAATACGACAGTGATATTGAAGCTACCGCTCGAAGAAATTGCAGAGAAATTAGGCGAGCCCTAAATTACCAAGGAGAGCGAGAAGACAGATCCAATCCTACTGAAGGGATGGACGAGAATAATCCACCACCACAAAACGATGTGGCGGATCAGAATGCTCCTCGTACTATGTATGATTATGCTAAACCTCATTTAACAGGGGCGGAATCGAGTATTATTAGGCCTACTATAGCTGCTAATAATTTTGAATTAAAGCCTAACACTATTCAAATGATTCAACAGTTTGTTCAATTTGATGGTTTGCAGGATGAAGATCCAAACACTCATATAGCTAACTTTTTAGAATTCTGCGATACCTTCAAAATAAATGGCGTTTCTGATGATGCCATACGTCTTCGGTTATTTCCCTTTTCACTAAGAAATAAAGCTAAACAGTGGTTAAACTCATTACCACGAGGGTCAATCACTACATGGGAACAAATGACCGAAAAATTTCTATTAAAATATTTTCCACCGGCCAAAACGGCCAAGTTACGTAATGATATATCTTCTTTTGTGCAGATGGATTTAGAGACATTATACGACGCATGGGAGAGATACAAAGATCTCTTGAGGAGATGCCCACACCACGGATTACCATTGTGGCTCCAAGTCCAAACTTTTTACAATGGTGTGAATCCTTCAACGAGGCAATTAATTGATTCAGCCGTCGGTGGAATCCTGAGTAATAAAACTCCTGAGGCAGCCTACGAGTTTATTGAAGAGATGTCACTGAACAACGATCAGTGGCAATTTAAAGAACAAGGCCAACAAAAGCAATAGAAGTTTACAACCTCGACGTGATAACCATGCTATCAAATCAAAGCAGAGTTGATGAATAAAAAGATTGATAGTTTGTGTTCTTCGAGGTAAATCCAAAGAATGCTGCATGCGACGCAAGTGGAACTATGGCGAATTCTGAGTACCCACCCTACCAACCAGGCACAGAGAGCGAACATATGAACTATATAGGTAACAATTTCAGATCTAATAATAACCCATATAGTAATAATTATAATCCAGGTTGGAGGAACCACCCAATTTTTTTGTGGGGAGGACAAGGAAATCAAGGAAATCAAAGACAACAACCTCCTCAAAATTTCCAAAATCAGCCCTATCCACGGGAAAAGAAGTGAGTCTTGAAGAGACGTTGAACAAATTCATAGCATCCATGTAAGCCCATCTCCAAAAAAATGAGGTAACGCTCAACACCCAACAAACATCGATCAAAACGATCGAGAACCAAGTTGAAGGACTTACAAAGGTAATCGAGGAAATTACCCAGCCAGTCGGAGAAATTGCAAAGCTATTATCCGAACGACCGCAAGGGCGTCTACCAAGTAACACTGAAATTAATCCTAAAGAGCAGATCCAAGCCATAACAGCTCAGGAGAATACAAGGGTAGATGAATCCATCTCAACACAAGGAAACGAGGTAGAAAAAGGTAAAGTTGAGGTAACACAAGACAAGCCAAAACCGGTAATCAAGGAGTACCAACCTCGCATACCTTACCCTGAAGCATTAAAAAGAGACGACACAGAGGAACAGTTCGGTAAGTTTCTTAAAATTTTAAAGAAATTACACATTAACTTACCACTCTTCGAAGCTCTTTGCAGATGCCTGATTCCAGGAAATTCTTAAAGAAGCTTCTGAGAAACAAGCGGAAACTAGATGAAGATTCGCATGTGGAACTCAATGCAAAGTGCTCAACAATCTTGCAAAATAAGCTACCACAGAAACTAAAAGATCCAAGGAGTTTTACAATTCCATGTTTAATTGGTAGACTAACTGTTGATAATGCGTTAGCTGATTTAGGGGCAAGCATAAATGTCATGCCTTATAAATTGTTTAAACAATTAGGTCTAGGGAAACCCAAACAAACTAGGATGAGCATTCAATTAGCTGATAAAACTGTTAGAATTCCTAGGGGTATTATCGAAGATGTTCTTGTGAAAATCGACAGATTCGTTTTCCCAATTGACTTTGTTGTCTTAGACATGGATGAGGACAATTCGATCCCCCTAATCTTAGGAAGACCCTTTTTAGCGACTGCCAAGACTAAAATTGATGTTGATGCAGGAGAACTCATACTTTGTGTAGGTAATGAGACAGTCACCATCAAGGCTCTCGACTCGGCTAGAACATCGAGTAATCAAGGTGAGAACGTAAATTTTATTGATAACCATTCGATTAACCCTTATTTTCAGGAAACACCACCAAACATTACAACTGAACCCGATCCTAAACCCCATGTCAATAAAGAAATAACTCATGACGATCGAGGGATTTAGTTCGATGATCTAGACGAGTGAAAGACACACTTCAAGGAGAAATTAGGGATACACGACGAAGAACCGGAACAACACGAGATAAAATCGAAGGAGCCCCCAAAAGAGCTAATAGGAACAACAAATCACTTCAAAATAGGGGACCAAGTACTACTAGATCAGGTAAATCCTCGAATATCTCATCCGGACCCTAACACAAACAAAGAAATATCTTTTAGGGTAACCAGGGTTTTTCCACACGGAGCAGTCGAGGTAAGTAATCCTATTTTTGGTACTTTTACTATAAACACATCTCGACTTAAATTTTTTCACAAAAACGCAAATGATAGCATGAGAAAGGACTTCCAACTCCTCAAACCACCCTAACAAAGCAAACGGGAGGATAGTCTAGCTTAAGACATTAAACGAACGCTTCTCGGGAGGCAACCCGAGCACTAACATAATTTATTTTCATATTTTACTTTAAATTTATTTTTCTTTTCTTCTCTTCTTTCTGAACACGTAGTTATAAACTAACAAGGGGTGCAGAATTCCAGGACACACGACCGTGGCCGTGGCCGTGTGTACCTCAAGAATCTTGGTACTAACATGGCGGTGACTCGCAAGTCGAATGAACTAATTTCTGGCAATCACAGACTCAACCACTCTCCCACGGGCACCGACAAAGTGACACGGACATACTCTATGGCCGTGTGAAGCTACTGACTTGCCAACCACGGGATGCACACGCCTGTGCCGGATAACCGTGCCAATATACTGACTTGTCGAACACAGGCTAGACACGAGCGTGGGGAACCAACACGCCCTAGAGCACGGCCGTGCGAGGCGACCGTGGGAATCGACACACCCTCAACCCACGGGCGTTGGAAACCTCTAGACCTGAAATTTTATTTAAACACCATACCCCTCTCCTTCCTCGTCTTAACTCACTTTATTTCTTTCTTCTCCATTTTCTTTCTTTCTTTCTTTCTTTTCTCCCTTTTGTTTTTCCTCTTTCCTAATAAATCCTCAGACTCTTGAGCTACAACAAAATCATATCCATCGCAAAGAAGTGTAAAAGGCCAATCTCCTTAAAGGAGACCGATTCACCTGAGTTCATGCCGGCAGCTTCATCCAAACAACAAGCCAAGGGTCTTTGAGACCAATTATCTGTTATTTTATTTTTATCTTCTCCTTTATTTTCTTTATCTTTACTTCTGTAACACCCCAAACCTGGCCTATGCGTTAAGACCAGACTTGGCATGCCACACAATTCGAACTTACATCTAGTCATCACTACTTTTAATGAAAATAATTCTTCAAAACGATTTTGAAGAATGGAATTTAACATAAACTGAGATTTATTTGAAAACCATAATTTTAAAACATAAGAATTTACAATTTGATTTTCAGAGAAATAATTGGTGGAAATCTTAAACTTATAAAAGAGTTTTCACAAAATATTTTGGATTAAGTGATATTTAAGAAAATCTTTTTTTTTATACGCAAGTTTAAGAAATCATTTATAAAATTTAAACAGCCCCATTTAAGTAACTAAAACATATTAAAATTCCATCCACGAATAAAAATCCATAAAATAATACCAGAGGCCTTATTACATCGCAACCAAAATAGTACTTAAATAAAAATAAAAATATTAAAAAGAAGTTCAAGTTTATAAAAACCCATCATTCATAGTATGGCCTCCACACGAAGTCATCCCTGGCCCAAGCCTCCATCAATTATTATTACCTGAGAAGGGTAAGAAAAATAGGGTGAGTTACTTAGAACTCAATGTGTAACCCACTTACCGTGTCCACTGGGCCAAATCCATTTAAGCATTAAATTGGGCTTGAGCCCATTTACAAAAATACAATATATAAATCAAATATAAAAAAAATGCATGTGATATGCAATTCCCAACCAAGGCTAATTTCCATCCGCTACACACCACCCGTACCAACCATCACACCTGTGGGGATCAAGTCAACCCACCCCGCCAACAAACCAATCACAGGCATTAAGCCATTTAAAATATTTGTGGCAGAGCCACCGAACTAGACTGTGTGATGAGCCATCGAACTAGATTGTGACGGTGTCACCGAACTAGATTTTGGCAACAGGCCTTTCTTCTCTTCGTCAATTATCCCAACCCATGCAGTCATGTATATATAGAATGCATCACAATATATTCATAAGGTAAATTTCAACAAAAAAAACCCGTATTACAAGTTATCAACTTGGCCCATTAGTCAAAATAACAATTTAACCCATTTAACGATCTAGCAATTTTGGCCCTTATATCGATCTAGCGTTTTGGCCCATATATCGATCTATGATTTTGGCCCATATATACACATGAGGCCCTTTTCACAATTTTCTCACTTGGCCAATTTATCAAAAATAATTCATATGGCCCAAAATATCACTTTTTAACAATATAGCTTATTAAGGGCAAATTCGTAATTTTCACAACTTTAATATCGTTTTCATGCTTTCACACCAAAAGTGCTAATAAATCGTATTTTCCAATTTTACCGACTTTACGATTTTTAATCGAATACTTACGGCATAGTATAACCCATGAGATAAGTGTGAAGTTACACACACGATTACGGTGAGTACTATACTTTCCGCTCGTCGATACCTAAATATTTATCACGCTTAATTAGAACACTCATATTTAATATAAAGCTATTCTAATGATGAACGATCTAGATCTTTACCCTCGAATCTCGAACAACGACTATTTGTGATTTCTCCTCGATCGATAGTTCATAACCCGATGAAGAACCACGAACAGTCAAAGGCTCAGGAGTACAAATGACTTCAAATAATTGATTTTCGACGGATGAGGTTCCACAACCCGGTGGAAAATCTCGGATTCTTTAAAACAATCCTTCATTTGAATTTAGGGGAATAGCGGAACCACCCCTCTTCCAAATGCTATTAACAACCCTTTTTGTCCCTATCTTGATTGCCACGAAGTTCTTACGTTCACAAAAAGAGAGTCGATTAATAGGGTCCTTATGATAGAATCGATTAATCAATACCATCACAAGCCAAATAAAAAATAACATAGAACCCCCTTCGAAATAAAATGAATCCCTTACCTTGAATGATGAAATCCTTTTCCACACGTTCTTATGATGACTAAGATCGACTATCGATGAACAAATGATCGACACTCCACTACACCACAATTAATCAAGGTATGAATAAAAAGAATTATTGAGAAGTGAATAGATGTGGAGAGAAGGATTTGGCTAAGGAGATTGTCATCAACATTCGGCCATAGTAGAAAATTTTTTGGAAGAGAGAAATGTTTGTGAGTCTTTTGTGAGAAGTAAAAAGAAAAGAAAAAATGGAGATGAGAGGTTTGTATTTCGGTTCTCACGGATGGAAGATGAACCAAGAAGAAACTTTGAAACCAATATGCATTCGGTAATGAAGAGGAAAAAGAGAAGAAAAGAAATGGTCCTAGATGATTATATGGTTTCAGTCACAAAGGGAAGAAAAAGATTTGGAGAATAATCAATCCTAAGACCAAAATGGTAAAAGAAAGAAATGGCCAAAAGAAACAATTGCTTCCCAAAAGCTTATGGCACATTCGGCTAGGGAGAGGGAAAAATGGAGAAATTTTTTTCAAGAAAAGCACCCAAAATAACCAAATGAAAGATGTGCTCATTTAGCACCTAATCCTACCAAGCTAGCACCAAAATCGGCCATCCCCTTAGCCCCTATGCCAGCCCACATACATGGTCAAACTTGGCCATCATACCTTTCCAAAACACTCTCCCTTAAGAGGTGCCTTATGTTCCTCCACCTTCCAAAAGTTTTGAAATCCTATCCCCAAAATCAAGCAAATTCTATCCCTAAATTCATGTTTGCCATAACCTTTAGCCACCTTACCATAAAAGAATTAGTCCATCCTTACCAAGAATAGAGCTTGGCCGACACTTGCTAAGAAAGAGCAAAAATAAATGTCACCAAAATGCTATCCATGGGATTCGAACCTCTTCCCTCAAGCAACACTCATGGCGCCTATTCCACCTTGCTACTAGTTCATCTTATGCTAGTTTTTGCCATTTAATTACCTTAAGCATCAGGGTCACTTGTTCCACTTCAATAAAGTACTCATTAATAAATTTTATTCTAATTCCAAATAATCCCATGCCTTCTCCAGACTATATTAAGCACACAAATTTAATCATTCACAAGCTAAACACCAAAACATGCAACATATCGATACTCATATTTTTAGGATGTTACAATTCTACCCTCCTTAAAAAAATTTCGTTCTCAAAATTTACCTGATTAAAAGAGATGAGGATATTGTTGCCGATTTGCGTCCTCAGGCTCCCACGTAGCTTCCTTCGCTCCGTGATTATGCCATAGAACCTTAACCAACGGCACAGTCTTCTTTCTTAGCACCTTAACATCACGGTCTAAGATTTTCCCTGGTTCCTCCTCGAAAGACAAGTCTGGCCTTAACTCCACTTCTTCTACCGGTACTATGTGAGATGGATCCGATCTATAACGCCTCAGCATAGAAACATGGAAAACACTATGAATCTGACTCAACTCCGGAGGTAATTCAAGCTGATAGGCCACTGGTCCTACACGCTTCAACACACGGTACGGTTCAATGAACCTAGGGCTCAACTTGCCCTTCCTTCCAAATCTGAAAATTTTCTTCCAAGGTGAGACTTTCAGAAAGACCTGATCTCCCGCTGCAAACTCAATATCCTTACGCTTCAGATCCGCATACGACTTTTGTCTATCCAAAGCTTCCTTTAATCGTGCTCGAATCACCTTTACCTTCTCTTCCGTCTTAGTTATCAACTCAGGACCCAACAACCGTCGTTCCCCCAATTCAGTCCAACAAGTTGGGGTACGACACTTACGACCGTATAACGCTTCATAGGGCGCCATTTGAATCTTTGGATTGGCAATCGCTATTATATCGCGAACTCTGCCAACGGTAGAAAATCCTCCCAACTACCTCTGAAGTCAATCACGCAACCTCTTAACATGTCTTCCAAAATCTGAATTACTCTTTCTGACTGACCATCTGACTGAAGATGAAAAGCCGTACTGAAGTTTAACTTTGTTCCCAAAGCCTCATGCAAAGCTTTCCAAAACCGCGATGTAAACCTAAGATCCATGTCCGATATGATAGACACCGTACCCCATGCAACCTCACAATCTCGGATATATCTGACTTAGCCAACTCTCGCAATGAGTAATCCGACGAACAAGTAGAAAATGAGCGATCTTCATCAATCGATCAACTACCACCCAAACGGAATCTTTCTTAGTAGGTGTTAAGGGTAACCCACTAACAAAATCCATCGTTATCCGCTCCCATTTCCATAGAGGAATCTTTACCGGTTGCAATAAACCTGATGGTAATTGATGTTCCGCCTTCACTTGTTAACACGTCAAACACTTTCTTACGAAATCAGTAACCTCTCGCTTTAACCTTGGCCACCAATACTGCTCACGGAGATCCCGATACATCTTATTTCCTCCGGGGTGCATAGCATAAGGGCTACTATGCACCTCTCGTAGAATCATTTGTCTCAAATCCGAATCCATGGGCATACAAACTCTTCCATGAAAACACAGCACGCCATCCTTGTTTAATCCAAAATCCCCTATTATACCACTTTCAACTTGTTGCATTAAAGGACCCAACTTTTCATCTAATAACTACTTTTCCTTGATCTATTCTAACCACAATGGCTTCACCTGAAGTTCCGCTGATAGACTGCCATCCTCATACAAACTGAGATGAGCAAACATTGCTCTTAACTCCGATACTACCTTACGACTCAACGCGTCTGCCACCACATTAGCCTTTCCAGGATGGTACTCGATTGAGAAGTCATAATCTTTTAACAACTCCACCCATCTCCGTTGTCTCAAGTTCAACTCCTTTTGCGTAAGGAGGTACTTAAGACTCTTATGGTCCGTATAAATGATCGACTTCTCACCGTAGATATAGTGCCTCCAAATCTTTAAAGCAAACACCACCGTAGCCAACTCCAGGTCATGAGTAGGGTAGTTGACTTCGTGCGGCCTCAACTGACGAGAAGCATAAGCCATCACTTTTCCACCTTGCATCAATACACATCCTAAACCCGTGTGTGACGCATCACAGTAAATGATAAACTCTTTTCCAACCTCAGGCTGAATTAGTACTGGCACTTCTGTCAAAATCTTCTTCAGTTTCTCAAAACTTTCTTGCTGTTTATCGGTCCACACATACGGTACCCCCTTTCGCAACAGCTTGGTTAGAGGTGCAGCAATCAACGAAAACCCTTCAACAAAGCGTCTATAGTAACCAACCAAACCCAAGAAACTCTGGATCTCAGCCACTGACTTCGGCGGTTTCCAATCCAACACTGCCTCAACCTTCCGATGATCAACTCTTATTCCTTCAGCTGACACCACATGACCCAAGAAAGTCACTTCTTTCAACCAAAATTCGCATTTACTGAATTTGGCATAAAGTTGCTTATCTCGCAAAATTTGTAACACAATGTGCAAATGTGAGTCATGCTCTTCTTCATTCCTCAAATATACCAAGATATCATCTATGAACACCACTACGAACTGGTCTAGGTAAGGTTGAAAGACTTGATTCATCATGTCCATAAATGCAGCTGGTGCATTGGTCAAACCAAACGGCATAACCAAAAACTCATAATGTCCATAACGAGTTCGGAATGCCGTCTTATGAATATCTGCCTGTTTCACCTTGAGTTGATGATAACCCGATCTTAAATCAATCTTGGAGAAAACTGAAGCTCCTCTCAATTGATCAAACAGGTCGTCAATTCTCAGCAATGGATACCTATTCTTGATCGTCAATTTATTCAACTGCCAATAATAAATGCACATACGCATCGACCCATCCTTCTTCTTGACGAACAAAATCGGTGCTCCCAACGGAGACACATTCGATCGAATAAATCCCCAATCTAACAATTCTTGAATTTGAGCTTTAAGCTCCGCTAACTCCTTCGGCGCCATTCTATAAGGAGCAATAGACACTGGAGCCGTTCCGGGCAAAAGCTCAATGCCGATTTCTACTTCTTGATCTGAAGGTAGACCCAAAAGTTCTTCGGGAAAGACATCTGAAAATTCTTTCACCATTCTCACACCTTCCACCGATAGTTCCTTGGAATCCAAAGCACTAATGAAGGCTAGGAATGCTCCATACCCTTTCCGCACCAACTTCTCTCCCTTCAAAGCAGATACCACATTTGCCAAAAAGTTCCTTCGCTCGCCTATCATTACTACCTCCTCATCATCCACAGTCCTTATTAACATCCGCTTTTCGGCACAATCCAATTGCGCCCGGTGCTTCACCAACCAATCCATGCCCAAAATAAGATCAAACTCGCCGAAAGGCAATTCCATCAAATTCGCCAAAAATATTTCTCTTTAAATTTCCAAGGGCACGTCTCTAAACAATTTATTCACGATTACCGACTGTCCTAAAGGACTAATTACGATCATCTCTCTATCGGTAATCTCAGATCTAATATTCAGGTTTCCAGATATGGCACTAGCAACATACGAGTGGGTAGACCCGATATCTATCAAAGCAGTAATAGGTACATTAAAGATGAAGAACGTACCAGTTATCACATCAAGTGCATCGACATCTTCCCGACGCCTAACCGCATAGACCAACCCCAGCTGTCTTGCCTCTGCGTTACCTCTGAAGACATTACCTCGACCCGGTGTACCTTGACCACGTCCGTTACCATTACCACCGCGACCCGATCCACGACCTCTCGGTGGCTGCTGAGTACCTCTAGCTGGCTGAACATCAGAGTTACGAGGTTCCTGATTCGTATCAGACCGTCGAAGGCAATTCTTATACTGGTATCCTTGGAACCATATTTATAGCAAGCACCAGTTTTCCTCCAACATTCCCCGGGGTGTTGCTTCCCATAGTCAGCACAGTCCCGACTTTGATTGGTAACCACAGACGCTCTAGCTTGAGCTGGCTCATCATTTTGAGGCCTTTTCTGGAACCTTTTAGCAGAACCCGAATACTTAAAATCCCTCTTGCCTTTGACTCTTTCCCAGTTCTGACGTTCTGAATTCTTAGCCTCTTCGGCTATCTTGGCTTTCTCCACAACCGAGGTAAAAATCTGTACTTGTTGTGGGGCTATCAGTACCCGCAACTCATCATTCAGCCCATCTTCAAAGCGTACACAACGCTCATGATCTGTCGGCACTATTGTGCGAGCATAACGGCTCAAACGAAGAAATTCTACCTCGTAAGCTGCCACTGTCTTATTTCCTTGAACCAAATTCAGGAATTCCTTCCTCCGGGCATCTACATAACTTGTCCCGATGTACTTTCCTTGAATGGTAGCTTTGAAGAAATCCCAAGTAACCAATGCAACCTCGGTGCCTTCTCGAACAGTAAGCCACCATTGATACACCTCGTCCCTTAACAATGACACAGTTCCTCTTAGTTTTTGCTCGGTGGTGCACTCCAAATCATCCATAATCTGCTCTACAGCCTCGAGCCAATATTTTGCAACATTCAGAGCTACACCAGAGACACCTCTAAAAACCTCGACACCACTTGATTTAAGTTGTTCAGAAATTGATCCACGAACTACTGGACCAGTTCTAGTCCCAACAACCCTTTTAAGGACTCACAACATTGCTTGAGTGAAAGCATTGTCCTCTCTTGAATGGTCATGTGATCCAGTCTCACTCCCGGGTGAAGCAGGTGCATCCATTTCCGGCATATGACCCGGCGCTTCAGTTGCATCTCTAGCACCTCGTCCTCTACCACAGCCACGTCTACCACGTCCACGACCACGTCCTCTAGTGCTCATAATGACTAATTCGATTTAATCTGATTACAAGTTTTATGAATCATAATACTATTTCAGTGTTTATTAACGATATTTTATGAGATATAAGAGGTAAAGTTATTTTCGTAATCACGTCCTATAATCTCAATCTCTACCGTTTTCGACACCTAAAACTAGAAGTTCTAGAGTGTTCCTATGTTCATATCACAATAATAAACATTTAATATACAAATACTTACTTGGCCTGGTGCAGGATGCTCGTGGTGCCATACTACCTTTAAAACATAAAGTCTAGAAATTAAAACAGTTTTAAACAAAATTTTTTGTTGAACCCAAACCACAGTCGAGTTTTGAAATTGGCTCTGATACCATAAAATGTAACACCCCAAACCCGGCCTATGCGTTAAGACCAGACTTGGCATGCCACACAATTCGAACTTACATCTAGTCATCACTACTTTTAATGAAAACAATTCTTCAAAACGATTTTGAAGAATGGAATTTAACTTAAACCGAGATTTATTTGAAAACCATAATTTTAAAACATAATAATTTACAATTTGATTTTCAGAGAAATAATTGGTGGAAATCTTAAACTTATAAAAGAGTTTTCACAAAATATTTTGGATTAAGTGATATTTAAGAAAATCTTTTTTTATTTTTTTTATACGCAAGTTTAAGAAATCATTTATAAAATTTAAATAAACCCCATTTAAGTAACTAAAACATATTAAAATTCCATCCACGAATAAAAATCCATAAAATAATACCAGAGGCCTTATTACATCGCAATCAAAATAGTACTTAAATAAAAATAAAAATATTAAAAAGAAGTTCAAGTTTATAAAAACCCATCATTCGTAGTATGGCCTCCACACGAAGTCATCCCCACCCAAGCCTCCATCAATTATTATTACCGAGAAGGGTAAGAAAAACAGGTGAGTTACTTAGAACTCAATGTGTAACCCACTTACCGTGTCCATGGGCCAAATCCATTTAAGCATTAAATTGGGCTTGAGCCCATTTACAAAAATACAATATATAAATCAAATATAAAAAAAATGCATGTGATATGCAATTCCCAACCAAGGCTAATTTCCATCCGCTACACACCACCCGTACCAACCATCACACCTGTGGGGATCAAGTCAACCCACCCCGCCAACACACCAATCACAGGCATTAAGCCATTTAAAATATTTGTGGCAGAGCCACCGAACTAGACTGTGATGAGCCACCGAACTAGATTGTGACAGTGTCACCGAACTAGATTTTGGCAATGAGCCTTTCTTCTCTTCGTCAATTATCCCAACCCATGCAATCATGTATATATAGAATGCATCACAATATATTCATAAGGTAAATTTCAACAAAAACCCGACATTACAAGTTATCAACTTGGCCCATTAGTCAAAATAACAATTTAACCCATTTAACGATCTAGCAATTTTGGCCCTTATATCGATCTAGCAGTTTTGGCCCATATATCGATCTAGCAGTTTTGGCCCATATATACACATGAGGCCCTCTTCACAATTTTCTCACTTGGCCAATTTATCAAAAATAATTCATATGGCCCAAAATATCACTTTTTAACAATATAGCTTATTAAGGGCAAATTCGTAATTTTCACAACTTTAATATCGTTTTCATGCTTTCACACCAAAAGTGCTAATAAACCGTATCTTCTAATTTTACCGACTTTACGATTTTTAATCGAATACTTACGACATAGTATAACCCATGAGATAAGTGTGAAGTTACACACGACACGGTGAGTACTATACTTTCCCGCTCGTCGATACCTAAATATTTATCACGCTTAATTAGAACACTCATATTTAACATAAAGCTATTCTAATGATGAACGATCTAGATCTTTACCCTCAGAATCTCGAACAACAGCTATTTGTGATTTCTCCTCGATCGATAGTTCATAACCCGATGAAGAACCACGAATAGTCAAAGGCTCAGGAGTACGAATGACTTCAAATAATTGATTTTTGTCGGATGAGGGTCCACAACCCGGTGGAAAATCTTGGATTACTGAAATAGTCCTTCGTTTGAATTTAGGGGGAATAGCGGAACCACCCCTCTTCCAAACGCTATTAACAACCCTTTTTGTCCCTATCTTGATTGCCACGAAGTTCTTACGTTCACAAAAAGAGAGTCGATTAATAGGGTCCTTATGATAGAATCGATTAATCAATACCATCATAAGCCAAATAAAAAATAACATAGAACCCCCTTCAAAATAAAATGAATCCCTTACCTTGAATGATGAAATCCTTTTCCACACGTTCTTATGATGACTAAGATCGACTATCGATGAAGAAATGATCGACACTCCACTACACCACGATTGATCAAGGTATGAATAAAAAGAATGATTGAGAAGTGAATAGATGTGGAGAGAAGGATTCGACTAAGGAAATTGTCATCAACATTCGGCCATAGTGCAAATTTTTTTGGAAGAGAGAAATGTTTGTGAGTCTTTTGTGTTTGTGAGTCTCTTGTGAGAAGTAAAAAGAAAAGAAAAAATGGAGATGAGAGGTTTGTATTTCGGTTCTCAAGGATGGAAGATGAACCAAGAAGAAAATTTGAAACCAATATGCATTCGGCAATGAAGAGGAAAAAGAGAAGAAAAGAAATGGTCCTAGATGGTTATATGGTCTCGGTCACAAAGGGAAGAAAAAGATTTGGATAATAATCAATCCTAAGACCGAAATGGTAAAAGAAAGAAATGGCCAAAAGAAACAATTGATTCCCTAAAGCTTATGGCACATTCGGCTAGGGAGAGGGAAAAATGGAGAATTTTTTTTTAAGAAAAGCACCCAAAATAACCAAATGAAAGATGTGCTCATTTAGCACCTAATCCTACCAAGCTAGCACCAAAAACCGGCCATCCCCCTTAGCCCCCTATGCCATCCACATACATGGTCAAACTTGGTCATCATACCTTTCCAAAACACTCTCCCTTAAGAGGTGCCTTATGTTCCTCCACCTTCCAAAAGTTTTGAAATCCTATCCCCAAAATCAAGCAAATTCAATCCCTAAATTCATGTTTGCCATAACCTTTAGCCACCTTACCATAAAATAATTAGTCCATCCTTACCAAGAATAGAGCTTGGCCTACACTTGCTAAGAAAGAGCAAAAATAAATGTCACCAAAATGCTATCAATGGGATTTGAACCTCTTCCCTCAAGCAACACTCATGGCGCCTATTCCACCTTGCTACTAGTTCATCTTATGCTAGTTTTTGCCATTTAATTACCTTAAGCATCAGGGTCACTTGTTCCACTTCAATAAAGTACTCATTACTAAAATTTATTCTAATTCCAAATAATCCCATGCCTTCTCCAGACTATATTAAGCACACAAATTTAATCATTCACAAGCTAAACACCAAAACATGCAACATATCGATACTCATATTTTTAGGATGTTACAACTTCTCTACTACTTAATTTATTTTATTTTGTTTTAGTTTCTTGTTTTTAGGTTCTTAAGGCTGCTTGGGAATCACGCCACCACCACCACCATATCCTCAGCCTTAGAAATCACACCCAACAATAAGGACCTCTCAGTCCGTTCATCTCTTCTTTTAATTTTAGTTTTCTTCTTAGTCTCTTTCTCTTTATCTTCCTTGTCCTTAATTTTATATTTAGTTTACTTTAATTATGTCTTAAGGATTCCTGGCTAATTCTCTACGAGCGTCCCAATTTCTTCATCTAGCGCAACTTCATCATCTAGACGGCCCATCACCACCACCAAAGGCACAATCTCCTCTCAAGGAATCATCCAAAAATTCAGGAAGTTTTCACTTACCCCCATATCTGATTATTTTATTACAAAGTTATTATATATCTTTGTACATTGAGGGCAATGTATATCTTAAGTGTGGGGGGGTGAACAACCTAAAAAGATACTTAACAAAAACCCTGAATTTAGTCTTGTTTTTAAATAATTTACTCATATTACTAATTAGAATGAAATTTCTGATGATTTATGATTTGTATTGATATGTTTTAGATTAAGTCATTGATAATTGTGCATTGATAATTAAATTTGAAGAATACTAGAGAATCAAGCATGATAAGTCTATTTTTTTTTAATTAAAAAATTTTCTAGGTTGTCGAACTAAGTTTAAATATTACTTTGAAGTTTGAATTTTACGAGGTTGACATCAAAATACCCATAATTTTTGTGAGTTTTTGAGCCTTATAGAGCATATATTCTTTTTCTTGCTCACTTTATTGATTATGAGTATGTCAACACTGATTTGTTATTCTAGAACTTGCATCGATTATACATGTCGAGACCACACTTTTTAATTTGATACACAGAGATGATAAAGGCACCTAGGATTTAACCCACTTATTCCATAAAAAGCCTACCTTCATAATTAACCCCTAGTGAACCCCTTTTAATCCTAACAACCCATTTATTGACTTACCCGCTAATATTAACCCAAAACCCTTTTTATTCGTTATCACCATCCTCTTTAACTACCCTTATATCGAGAGTTGATTTTGATTAGTTGCCTAACTATGATTTATACTTCAGTAATTTATCCTTTATTATGTATTTAGTTTGTTCTTAAAAAAAAGAGACGAAGTATATTCATTATTAGCTATGTGATTAAACGAGCTTATACATTTAAAATCCAAATATCAAAAAAAGAAGCTCGTAGTGTTAGTATTATTAGTTTTCAATTGATGTATTTATTATTATTAGTTCATTAGTTCTTAGTTAGGTAATTTGTCAATTCAATCTCGATTCTAACCTTCTAATTCAGCCTTATTCCACACCTTAACCCTAGCCCTGTTACAACCCTAACAAAGATCTTTTGATTTGTGTTTCATCTCATATTTCAGTGGTGGAGATTTGATTTTCATGCAAGCCTATGGGATTAACTCTTCATGTTGACTTTTGAGTGCCTAAATTCTGAACCTTAAACACTTTGAGTGATTTGAGTGAATCTTTTGTGAGGATGCCAGTCCTTGTCGATTTCAAATTAAAAGTAATTATCTAGATAAGGGGAGACGACTATGTTTTCGAGCTACAAAATCTGTGACTTATACTGTTTGAATTTCTAGGACACTTTGAATTGAATTATCCATGTATAAATTATCTATGAATTATGATGAGACACTATCAATAGAATTATGAATTGAGGAAAGTTCATTTTAATTGGAAGTGAGAATTTTGCTTGAGGACAAGCAAAATCTTAAGTGTAGGGGTATTTGATAAACCGTAAAAGTAACATATTCTAAGCCCACATTTAGTGTGCTTTTGGATTATTTAAGCCCCAATTTATGTAAAAAGGTGCTCTTAATCCTTTCTTTTCATGCCTTATACTCAGGAAAGCACCCGATGACGAAAAGAATGAGAAACGGGCTTAAAACGGACCAAATTGGGCCAAGCCACGAAATCAACATGGCCTGGACTTCAAGCCACACGGTCGTGCCACCATTCCTACTAGAACACGGCCTTACCATTACTTACACGGTCGTGCCTCATTCAACAGTGTCGAACACGGCCTGGCCACGATTTATACGGGCGTGTGCCATGGTCGTGCCTCTACCATGGAGAAGAGCAATTTCATTCGGGTAAGGATACTTAGGGAGAAAGAAACGTGTTTCAAAAGCCTATAAATACACCCTAGGTACCAGCTGAAAAGGGGGCGACAAGCTAGGCTAAAAAGCCAAGCCGAAAAGGTCAGATTTGTGGGAATCACTCGAAGATAGCCAGTTGATCCATCTCAAGAAGCCAAAATTCCACTCAAGACGGAGGATCTCCTCTTCAATTCCTTCAGGGGGTTTTAGGGATTTCTTATGTTTTGTTTTATCTTTTCTCTTGAGATGTTGTCTTTTATTATTATGAAGGGGATGGAACCTATGATGAATCTTGTTATTTAATTTTTGAATTATATGATAATAACTTAGTTTGTTCTTAATTGTGTGAACTTAATCCAAATCTAATGTGCTTAGGTGGAGGAGGAATAGACCCTGCCTAAGAGTAGATCCAACATAATTAAGCGGAGTTGATCGCACGCCTAGAGATAGGGTGACGAGATTTTACCGGATTAGGGTGAAACCTAATATGGGAGTCCATGATCGATTTTATCGCTATTCTAGGGGTTATTATTTAACGAGAGTTCCATTAATTAACCTAGGGTAAGACGTTATTCGCCTTGAGAGAGGGTTTAATATACGTTATGTAGTCCCACGGATCAAACTAAGTAAATAAATCATATCGTTCAAGGTTAGATAACAAGTGAAGTCTAGGTGGATTTTTCCTAAGGGTATCGCTTGAGTCAACTGAGTTTTCCGAAAAGTTATTTTTCGAATTCATTCTTTTTGTCTTTGCGTCTTAGCTTAGTAAGTAGATTTGTTTTAGTTTAAGCAATCATCACTTTATATTAAGGCTAAATAATAAAAAGACGGTGAGTATTAGTACTTTTAGTTCCTTTGGGTTCGATAATCTGGTCTTGCCTAAGCTATACTACTGTTCGATAGGTACACTTGCCTCAATCGTTGTCAGAGTTAGTTTCCAGGTTCGATCATTCTTTTATAAATTTTAAAACTCTGATTTACAGCGATCAGTGTTTCACTCCATGTTTGTCTAACAACCATTTTAACCACTTGTTCACAAAATGGGTCCCTTCATCGCTGATAATAGCTCTTGGGGTTCCGAATCTTGTGAACACTTGTTTCTGTAAGAACTTCATCACAACCTTGGCATCGCTCGTCGGATAAGCTTCAGCCTCGACCCACTTGGACACATAATCTACTACTACCAATATGTACTTGTGACCAAAAGACGGAGGAAAAGGACCAAGAAAGTCAATACCCCAAACATCGAACAATTCTACCTCAATGATATTTGTTCGAGGCATCTCATTTCTATTGGTGACATTTCCAACCCTCTGACATCGATCACAGCTCTTTACGTAAGTGTATGCATCCTTGAATAGTGTTGGCCAAAAGAATCCGGCTTGCAATAATTTGGTCGCTGTACGAGTACCTCCGAAGTGTCCCCCACTCGGAGCTGAATGACAGTGGTATAAAATATTTGGTATTTCATCTTCTGCCACACATCTCCGATCATCCGACCGCACACTTTTAAACAAATATGGCTCTTCACAGAAATAGTACTTCACATCGTGAAGAAACTTTTTCCTTTGCTGATACGTTTTATTAATCGGCATCAAACAACAAGCTAAATAGTTAGCAAAATCAGCAAACCAAGGAATATTATGGACATGATTTACCTTCAGTATGTGTTCATCTGGAAATGTCTCTTGGATCGATAAGAGTAGAGAATTTCCCTCTTGTGGCTCTAATCTGGATAAGTGATCTACTACTTGGTTTTCTACTCCCCTTCGATCTTGGATTTCTAGATCGAACTCTTGAAGTAGAAGCACCCACCGGATCAATCTCGGCTTAGAATCTTTCTTGGCTAATAATTACTTAATTGCAGAGTGGTCCGTACAGACAATCACTTTGGTACCTACAAGATAAGATCGAAACTTGTCGAAAGCAAACACAATAGCCAGTAACTCTTTTTCTGTTACCGTATAGTTCAGTTGAGCTCCGGTTATAATTCTACTTGCATAGTAGATGGGATGAAAAACTTTATTCCTTCATTTGGCCCAAGAGATGTACTCCAATTGTAAAGTCACTTGCGTCACACATCAATATGAATGGCAACTCGATGCGGTGTGTGACGATTATGGGTGCCGTGACTAATCGACTCTTCAAATTGTTAAAGGCTTTCAAGCATTCCTCATTAAACTTGAATATCGAGTCCTTCTCCAATAATTTGCATAAGGGTTTTGCAACTTTGGGGAAGTCCTTGATAAATCTTCGGTAAAACCCGGCGTGGCCCAAAAAGCTCCTAACACCTTTTACGGATGTTAGAGGTGGGAGTTTCTCGATAACGTCTACTTTTGCTTTGTCCACCTCGATCCCATGTCTCATTACCGATGCCCTAGAACAATTCCTTCTCGTACCATAAAATGGCACTTTTCCCAGTTGAGTACGAGATTCGTTTCTTCGCATCGCCTCAGTACCTTAGCTAGATTGGCTAAGCAATCATCGTAAGTATCTCCGAATACTGAGAAATCATCCATGAAAACTTCCAAGTACTTCTCAACCATGCCAGTAAAAATAGACATCATACAAATTTGAAATGTAGCTGGTGCATTACATAAACCAAATGGCATGCGTCTGAATGCAAATGTACCGTACAGACAGGTGAATGTCGTTTTGTGTTGATATTCCGGTGCTACTATTATCTGATTATACCCTGAGTATCCGTCGAGAAAATAGTAGTAATCTCGTCTTGCGAGTCTATCCAGCATCTGGTCCAAGAATGGAAGAGGAAAGTGATCTTTCCTAGTCGCCTTGTTCAGCTTCCAGTAATCGATGAAAATTCTCCATCCCGTAACTATTCTCATAGGTATCAACTCGTTGTTCTCGTTCTCCACGATCGTGATACCTCGTTTCTCTAACACGCGATCGGATCGACTCACCCATGAATCGTTCGAGATGGAGTAAATTATACCCGCATCCAACCACTTGATAATTTCCTTTTTCACTACATCTTTCATGATGGGGTTCAGTCTTCGTTGTCCATCAATCGTTCCTCTCTCGCCATCTTCTAATACGATCTTGTGCATGCATACAGATGGGCTAATACCGTGAATATCGGCTATGGTCCATCCGATAG
Organism: Gossypium sturtianum; assembly: GCA_025698515.1. Classification (NCBI taxonomy): domain Eukaryota; kingdom Viridiplantae; phylum Streptophyta; class Magnoliopsida; order Malvales; family Malvaceae; genus Gossypium; species Gossypium sturtianum. Next base: position 114,873,852 of record CM046955.1, read on the forward strand.
CCTTCTTGAATTGTTTCAAAACTATGATAAGTTTCTCTTCTTGTTCGAAGAGTTAATTTCTTTGAAACAATCACAGGCAGAGTAGAGGCGTTACCTGAATAAACATATTTTAAGTGTGAAGGTAATACCTTGAGTTCTACCTTAGGTGGCTCTTCGATTGATGCTTTTGGCTGGTTGTAATCTCTTTTCTCTAATTCCAAAGATTCAAAACGGGATTGCAGATTAAATCTTTTTTGATTAACTTCTAGCACAACTAAGTATTCATCCTCCTCTTCATCATTTGGAGGATCCGATGTTAAAATTCTTTCCAGTGGGTCCTCAACACAGTTAAGTTCCTTCTCTATTATTAATCCCTCTAAATCGGATACTGCCGAGCAATCATCCATCGTGTCAGGAAATCGCATTGACTTAAAAACATTAAATGTTACCTGATCATCCTAAACACGCATAGTCAGCTCGCCCTTTTGTACATCAATAAGGGTCCTTCCAGTTGCTAAGAATGGTCTTCCTAGGATAATTGGCACTTCTTTGTCTGCTTCAAAGTCTAGAATTACAAAGTCAGCAGGAAAGATAAATTTATCTACACGTACCAATACGTCCTCGATTTTTCCTTCTGGATGCACTAAGGATCGATCTGCTAGTTGAAGTGTAACCGTAGTTGGTCTAACTTCTCCTATTCCCAATTTCCTAAATATTGACATAGGCATCAAGTTGATACTTGCACCTAAGTAAGATAGTGCCTTACCACAATATGTTGATCCAATGTTGCACGGTATGGTGAAACATCCAGGGTCCTTCAATTTTGGGGGTAGTTTGTCCTGAAGATATACACTGCATTCCTTTGTCAGAGCTACCATCTCAAATTCTCCAAGTCTTCGTTTCTTAGACAAGATATCTTTCATGAACTTGACATAGTTCAGCATTTGCTCAAGTGCTTCAACCAATGGGATGTTGATGTGAAGTTGTTTGAGTACGTCAAGGAACTTCTTGAATTGAATCTCTTGCTTCGGCTTCTGAAGTCTTTGAGGGTAGGGTGGTGGTTGTTTCATTACTGGAACTGAGTCTGGTTGATTCGCTTTTGGCGATGATTCTGCATTTAACAAAGTTGTTGGATGATCAGAATTAATTGGTCCTGAGGTTACTTTGCATGGTTTTGCAGATTTTGGTTCTAGTGAAATTGGGGTTTCAACACTTGGTTAAACTTCTTTTGAGTCTTGAGCATCAGCTTGCTTCTTTCTAGCTTCAATGGTGTTGGGCTCTACTTTCCTTCCGCTCCTCAATGCCAACGCTTTACAATGCTCCTTTCCTGGATTTCTCGGATTTTCCATATCATTGGGTAAGGTACCCTTTGGTCGGTTCCTGAGTTCAGTAGCAAGCTGGCCCACTTGATTATCCAAATTCTTCAATGTAGCTGCTTGGCTCTGGATTAAGGCATCATTCCTTGCTATGTATGTCTTAAGCAAACTTTCCAAGCTATTGGATGCTTCAGCTTGAACTGGTTTCTGAACTTGTTGCAGAAAATTAGGCGGTTGGGTTGGTCTGGGTTTGGTGTACGTGGTACTGGTTCCAGCCCCTTGGTTACTCCAGGAGAAATTCGGGTGGTTTCTCCACGATGGGTTATAGAAATTCGATTGTAGCCCTTGCCTTCCTCGGTTTTGGTTCTGATTACCCATGTAGTATACAGATTCTGGGTTCGACGGACATTCTTCAAATAAATGTCCTTCGCCACAATAGACACAGGCTATATTCTCAAATTGATTCGGTGGCTGTGCTGCAATACTATTAGACCTATTAGTAGTAAGGTTTTTAAGCATTGAGGATATTGATGATACCTGAGATGCGAGTGAAGTAAGGGTGTCTACTTCATGAATTCTGACGACTCGTCTTCCTAACGCTGCACGACTGGTTGGCCATTGATAATTGTTGCTGGCAATCCTCTCAATAATTTCATAAGCCTCGTTATAAGACTTAGAAAGAAGAGCACCATTAGCAGAGGCGTCTACTACCATCCTTGTGTGAGCGTTAAGACCATTATAGAATGTCTCAAGTTTAATGCAATGAGGAATTCCATGATGAGGGCATTTTCGTAATAACTCTTTAAATCTTTCCTATGCCTCATACAAGGTCTCATCATCTATTTTGTGGAAGGCAGTGATCTCGTTCCTCAGCTTAGCATTCTTTCTTGGTGAAAAATACTTTATGAGGAATCTCTCGGCTAATTCTTTCCATGTAGAAATGGAGTTCGGTGGCAATGAGTTCAACCAGGCACGAGCTTTGTCCCTTAACGAATATGGGAACAACTTCAATCGTAAGGTATCTTCGGAAACTCAGGCTAACTTGAAAGAATCGCTCACTTCCATAAATAGTCTTAGGTGAAGATGAGGATATTCAGTAGGCATTCCACTGAATTGGCCCACTTTCTGAAGCATCTGGAACCTGACTAGCTTCAGCTCAAATTGTTGTGCCTCTATTTCGGGTCTTCTAATACCCAGATTAAGATCAATAAATACTGGCACGGCATATTGTCTTAAGGCTCTATCCCTATCATCAGCAATAAGGATAGGATTTTGAGCAGGGTTTGCTCCGTTTCCTTGGTTCATATTCTCGAAGTTCATCTCTTTGGTCCTTCTCTGGGTTGCTTGTCTTCTTCGTTGTCGAAAGGTTCGTTCTATTTCGTGGTCTACAGGAGTAAGTAAATAATCTGGTCAATACTCATAAACACTGAAATAATCACGTAAGAAATTAAGTAAGTAAAAATTTCAATACGAAAATAAATAAACCAAAATGTAAAACAGATTCATAAATAATGACTTTGAAAAACAATCCCCGGCAACGACGCCAAAAACTTGGAACGGTGGAAATGTGCAAGTGTACACAATCGCAACAAGTAATAAAGTGACAAGTACATGTCAAGTTATCGTACCCACAGGGATTGCAAAAGACTTATTTATGAAAATGATTTTAAGCACTTTGGTGAAGGAAAAATATTTGGTTTTGAGAAATAGTTAAAAGCTAAAAGAAAAACAAAGTAAAATAAAATAAAACAAAGTTCTAATGCACGATTTCAAAAGCTGATTTTAATCAAGATGATCTAATTGTGTTGGATTAATCACATTTCTTAACTTAGAATTATTAAGCTTATGATTATACTTGTTACGAATAAATCACGACAACTCGGTAATTTGCTAACTTATACATGTTATTGCACATACATACTTATTAAATTAAACAATCTCTCGCATATTCCTATGTGATTCAACCGATTAATTCAACCTAATAAGCATATAAAAGATCATGTGAGGTAACAAAGTATCCTTACCTTGAAACAATTTAATCACAAAAATCTTGCAAGTTATGCAAGGCATATGTATCACCAAATACAATGCTAATTTAATCTTCAGCTACCTTAGAAGAATTAAACATGCACAGATTAAGTATTGTGTCCATTAATTACAATTTCAATACGTTTAAATAATTAATTCTTTAGTTATCTAAACAATTAAAATGCCAAAATAACTTAATCATGATTTTACTTAATCAAGCATCTTACCGAGGCCTATAACAGTATAAACACAATTTTAATAATTTAAAATGACGAAATGCAATCAACCCAACACGAATTAAATTCAAGCTAAGCTGATTAAATTAACCATTTCAATAGCATAAATATTCATTAACATGTTTGTCAAAAAAACAACGAAATTTAAAGAGATAAGGAACAAGAAGCAAATCCGGTGTTTCTCCGTGGCTTGATTGATTCCTCCGTTCTTCGTTCTCCGTTGTCCTCGGCTATCAAGGTGGCTTATGAACACTCCACTTGCTGCTCCAAATGGCTGGAAAAACACCTCTTTTCCAAGAGGGGAAATCGGCACAAGAAGAAGGGGAAATGGAATGGAAAAGAAGAGAGAATGGAGAGAAGAGAGAATGAGAGAGTGAATGAGAAATGAAGGATTGAGGGGTGGTTTGAATGATCAGCAAGGGGTGGTATTTATAGCTGATCATGGCTGCTAAAAATAGCAAATAGTAGCAGCAAAAGAGACCTCCCTTGGCCGGCCATCTATGTGGCAAAGTTGATGGTTTCAACTTTGCTAAATATGGCATGGGGCAAATCTACAAAGCCACCATATTTGGAGGGGTTTGAATGCAACTTTGAAATGTCTTCAAGGGCTTCTTTGAAACTTAATTAATCAGCTAATAAGCTGATTTGGGCCAGCAATATGGACGGTTTGGGCTGCCCAACTCTTTGCTCGGTTCTGTTCAACCGGTTTGGTTCAACTGATGCGGTTCAACTAGGCCTTTTTCATAATTAATTATGATTAATTTATTTAGCCCAAATTAAATTGGGAATAAATTAAAATTAATTATATTATGATTAAATATTCATAATTGGACCGTCTTGGGATGAAAATAAATTTTCCTTGATACTTCAAATTGCTTCTCGGGTTTATTCTTCGAGCAGTGTCTGCCGAGCCAATTTTCGCCCTTTGTGCAAATCTGTCGAAAATAGTCAAAATTAGTCAAAATTTAACTATAAAATTAATTAAAATTCATCATGTTCATATTTTTATCACAATTTAATTATTTTATAATATTTAATTATTTTTCGACAAGAATTTAATCGAAACTGCATAAATTTGAGTTAAAAAGGGCATGAAAAAGTGTATAAATTTTCGTGTTTCCAGATATCCATATTGTTGCGTATTCTAGTCGAGCAAGGTCGACCTTTTGGTTTGCGCCTCAGTTGTCTATCCAGCAACAGCTTATACGGTGCAAGCGATACAGATGACCACTTACGTTCATCTGGGACTAGTGGGAATACGTGTCTCCACACGTTGTACATGTTTTCTATTTTATACACTTCGTCGACATATCTCATGGGATCAAGACGGAGATTCTGACAAGCCGCAAGTACATGAGCGCATGGGTAACGAAGTGCATCAAATATCCCACAGTCGCAGGTCCTATTTCTCAAGTGTACACGATATTGCCAACCAACAATCCTTGGTTCGGTCTATCAAACTCCGTCACACGAAACCATAGGTTGTCGCGGTCGTGACACACTGTGTGCATGGTGTTGGCTCGTGTCTTCGCCTTGTTAATTTCTCGCAATACCTTCGCGCACCATACATGGCCTCCCTGCATTTGGCCTTTATAACTCGCTGCTCGCTTCGGAAATAGTGTCACTAAACGAAAATATGTCTCTCGCACAACCGATGTTATCAGCAAATGGCGTATTCCTTTTAGAACAGAATTTATGCATTCAGCCAGGTTTGAGGTCATATGACCATATCGTAGGCCGTCGTCATATGCTTGTGTCCACTGTTCGAAAGGAATATTGCGTAGGTAGTTTGCGCCTTCTTCGTTAACTGAGCGCAAACTCGCCAACATCTCGTGAAACTGGTCCTTATTGATCTCGTACCCTGCCAATAGAAGTTGATAGCGGATATTACATACCACTCTTCAATTAAGAATAAATTGAATATTACAAACGAAATTATATTAATAGATACTACATACCCATATTGGTCACTTGCCGGCGTTGACTTGTAGATCGATGTTGCCCGTGGTAGTTGGACGCAACATGCCTTAGGGAATATCGATGGTGTGTACGATGCCACAGGCTTCCCTGTCGCTCTATTGCGGCTAGTATTCCAAGGCCCCGATCCGATATAATGCATATATCAGGTTGGGGGCAGACATGCCTCCTTAACCTAGATAGGAAGAAATCCCAGTCATCAGTTGACTCCCCCGGTGTTATTGCAAACGCAATTGGAAGGATTCTCCCACTGCTGTCCTGTGCCACAGCTAGCAATAGCCGATGCATATATCTACCATACATAAAGGTACCGTCAATTTGTACCAATAGCTTGCAGTAAATAAATGCATCTTGGGATTGGTTAAATGTCCAGAAAAGACGCTTGAACACTGTGCATCCATGGAGCAATCGATCGTTGTAGTACACCGGTTCCGTTTCAAGGTCTGTTATGCTGCCTGGGACATACCTCTCCAGCACCTGACACCACTGCCACACTTCTTTATATGAAGCGTCCCACCGACCATGCAACTTTTCCAACGCCTTCTGCTTGGCTATCCAAGTCTTCTGGTAAGAGGGTGTGTACCCCAATTGCCTACGAATATTGCCAATTAAGGCCGGCACTGTAGTCTTGGGATAGGCCTTCACCGTCGGTATTATTAATTCAGCCAACATCTCTGAATCCATCTTCAGATGATCTTGTGAAACACCTATCAACGAAGTACGTTAAATAATGCAACATTACGTAATATTAGTATTATTCAAAAACATTGAACACATAGTGATACTGTACCGGCAAGACATGTATGTGGACCTTTGTACTTTTTGATCTCCCACAAGCCTGTCCTTTTCCTCAACGAGGCCATGATTTTCCATGAACATGTACCATCTTGCACTGCACACTTTGCCTCGTACTTATCGAGCTTGGATTTAACCACGTTGTAGTTAACCCCGTTCTTGATGCTGTATTGTTTCAATGCACCAAGAAAAGCATCCTTGTTGGAAAACTCTTTACGAACTTCTAATCCGCCCTAATCCAACGACAAACTTGTACAGTCACGCGTCTTGTGTGGTAGTTCAAGAAACTCCAATGCATCGTCTTGAGATACATCGACATTATGCATGTGGGCTGGAGGCGAGTACGCCCTGAATAGCGGATCTTCTTCTTCTTCATCTAAACCGCCCTCAACATCTTTAGGTACGATTGGAACAGGCTCTGGTTCAAAAAATAATGCAACTTCAGCACCATCGGGCCCGGGCTCTCGAGGTGGATCCACATCGGACTCATCATCCAACCCACCATAATCTGCAACGAACGAGGGCCCCTCACCGGTGGATGTCGTGGGGAGTATATTATCCCTCCTTAAACATCTTTCGTAACGTTCCTAATCATATGTGGATTGCTAACCACTAGAAGTTGATGACGTTCCCTAATACATATTTCTATCATCAAATGTCGAAGGAAGGATATGCATGTCCCATCCACCAACCGAGTGTCGTGCAAGGGTTATATTTTCCATACTACCACCAAACACAGGCACTTCCGTAGTCTGCCTCCCACTAACAGAGTGTCGGCTTGGGGTCGTGTATTCCCCTCGCACAGCAGTAGATGTTGAGGTCGAAGGAAGATCACTTGGCGATGAAAATTGTACATATACCTCAAGATAGGGTGATCCACTAGCAAGATGAGTCTCCACCATTGCTTCAAAGATCCGAGGACCTTTGATGTCGAATGAGTCATATCTCACCGGATCAACCGAAGAACAAAATCTATACTTAATAGACTGAACTTTCATTGGTGTTTTTCTGAAGATTTTACGCCAAATTCTTTTGCGAAGTTCTATCAAATCTATGTTCCGATTAAAACCCAGTCGTGCTGTGTTCTCCGATAAAAAAACAACACCATTTTCGGTGTCACAAACCTCACCATCGTAGTAAATAACAGCATTAATACGTTCACTCATTTTCAGTTTCTATTTTTCTTTTGCCTCAATTTCTATTATGCAACCTGAGAATGAAATTTGGCTGATTTATAGTCTAAGGATTGCCAGAGACTACTGTAGCAAAAGAGCGTCCACGTGGGAGCTCTTTTCAGTACTCTTGTAACACCCCAAACCCGGTCAAAATGTTATGACCGAATCTGGATTGTTACAGAGAGAAATAGATTTGAAAACTTTGAAAAAAAACATTGCAACTCAGGAACTGATCTTGTTGAAAGAATCCATGTTGTTTCTTCCATTAACATTACTTAGAAAAAAAAATGTTCTGTCAATTCAACCCTTTTTGTTATTTTGCTAAGTAGGCTAGGTGCTAAAATAGACTCATTATATCCAAATTGGTTTAGGTAAATGTTTGAAGAGTATCAATTGAGTTGAACCTTAAGGCACGTGACTTCTTTTGAAAAACAATATTACTTGCTAAGTTAAGAGAAATTCCAAGTTAAACTTACTTACAGCTTATTATTAATATCCATATGTTGAAAGTTCGGAAAACTTCTTGTATGCTTTTGAGAAAAACTCGTTTTTCCTTAATTTATTCGCATGCATAATATCAACTTATAACCAAATCCAAAAATAATAATAAAGCGGCCTTATTACAAATTAAACTCCCCCAAAATATAAATATATTTAAATTAAAGTTCGAGTTTACAGCATAAATTGCATCGCATGGCCACCTCTGGTCCGTCTCGGCCCAAACTCGCCATCTACTGATTACCTGCAAAGTCAGCAAAGGGGGTGAGTCATCAAGACTCAGTGTGTAAATCCCTGAGTAATGCAAACCGGGCCTTAGCCCATTCAATACAAAGACATGATTCATGTATGCTATGCAACCCAACCTGGATTCGACTCTCCATCCATAACACGTGGCATTATGCCATCGTGGTTCATAACCACCGTGGTCCTAGACCACTCGTGACATTAGTCACTCGTGACATTAGTCACTATAATGTACTCGTGAGGCCAACCCACCGTGGTCATAGACCACCGTGACAATATCTGATAATTAGCGCATACGTGGGGCCAACCCACTGTGGTACTCGACCACCGAGATAAGTCACTAATCAATACTTGTGGTTTTAACCATCGTGGTACTTAGACCACTCGTGACATTAGTCACTCATGACAATAGTCACTGATTCTCCCTCCTCTTTTCAACCATTCCCGAGCCCATACTCTTTATATTGTGAACAATTTGTATGCAACCAATGTCACAGAGTAAATCAGATTATATTTCATACATGCATAACATCAAAATATACATACATGCAAATTAACACAATATCAATATCGAGAACTTACTCGGCATCTCTAACCCTACCCCTAAGGGCATTCTGCTTAGCACATCAGCCATATCGGCTTTCAGCCTTTACAGTTAATAACAAAACAGTAAAGAAGGAGTGAGAGTAATACACACCTGATAACGCGTAAGGTTATACCCTCTATGTCAACGCTTTCACTAGTAGGAACGATAGCTATCTGTCTATCCCAGACAGACGTCGGCTCTCTACCACAACCCGGCGGAAAGTCTCGAACTGCTGACACAGCCCGCTTCTTAAACTTGGGAATCGCTACTATGGGTTCGCTCCCTTCTTCAATTTAAACGTTTCGTGGTTACCGATAAACCCCTCACAACTACTTCATCTTCAAAACCGAGATGACTTGTGAGAGAGGGAGATTCAGCCTAACAGTCACAGATAGCCCTTTAATATTCGGCTAAACAAAAAGAGGCTTAAAGAAAGTCAAAGGGTATTGGCCGAAATTACCTTGTGTTGAAACAGGTGAAGAAACCAAAGCAGATCCGACAAAGACGTAACCCTTCACACCCTAGGCTACTCAACGACATTGATTCGGGAAGAAATGATGAAACGAAAGTCCGATTAGTGAGAATAGAGATTGAGGATTTTCAAAGAAGAAAAGAGGTAGAAGCCCCAAGAAAAGAAAAGAGAGAGATTCGGCTTATGTAGGAAAAGCGAAAAGAACGTTACCTTCAGTAGTCTTGCAACAGGATGAAATTGATCCACCTGACCAAGTCTATTCGGCTACGGAGAGAAAAGCAAGGTGTCAGAGGAGATAAAATAAAGTTTCGGCTTAAGAAGAAAAGTAGAGAAGAAAGATGGAATGCAAAGAAGTGGTATGGTGCTTTCGGTTGTGAGGTTAAAGAGAATGAGTAAAAGGGGAAGAAGAGATTCGGCAAAAAGGCTCAAGGGGTTTCGGCTTAAAAGGGAAAAAAAAAGGGAAAAGGGAGAATGGTGGAGATGATGAGTAAAATGAAACTAAGGTTTGGCTACCAAGTAAAAGAGGGTTCGGCTAATGTAGGCAAGAGAGTCTTAGGTGAAAAGATGAAGAAAATGGATGCACTAATGGTCTCTCAGATTTCTGCTAAAGGTCAAAGGAGAAGAGAATAAAAGTTTACTAACAATTTCGACATATAGAAGATAGGAACCCAAAGAGAGAACAAAAAAGCACAAAAGGACTTACTAAGAATCGGCACTATCCACTCCCCTAATGACCGAATGCCATTCAAAAACCAAAGGAAGAACCCCACTTGATTTTTCGGCAAACCCCCTCTCCTAGCACAAAACCGAAATCCTCCCCCCTTTCACACACCCCACTTTCGGCCAACAACTCAACTAGCCACCAAATCCCTTGTTCAACCCCTAATTTCACTCTTGTTCACTCATTCAAATGAGTTTGAATAATTCAAACCCCACCTTTTACTCCTGGCCACACTTTCAAATTATTGACTCATTCTACACCCATCCATGCAGTGCCCATGCCGAATCCAACACCCAAGCTCCTCAGGCGCAAAAATAAAACTTCTCAATGCTGACGACGTGACTCGAACTCCTTCTCCCTGCAGTTTCTCCCTTGTGACGCCACTTCAAGCACTCTAAGTGGTGCCTCCTTGCCACTTTACCACCTCTTTATTTGTGTTAACAAGACACAAACAAATATCCTTAAGGCCTGCCTCAGCTAGCTCTCCCCTAAAGTGCCTAAAAGTAAAATTTTCACCAAGGCTCAGGCTTAACCCCGAGCCTTCCTGGGAACCCCAAACACACCAAATTAACGAACAAAACATGCCAACACGCAGCAATATACAATAATACAAATCCCCTAATTCCAGGATGTTACAGTTCTACCCCCTTAAAGAAATTTTGGCCTCGAAATTTACCTAGTCAAAAGAGGTGAGGGTATTGCTGTCGCACCACATCTTCCGGCTCCCACGTGGATTCCTCTGCACTGTGATTCTGCCACAAGACTTTAACCAATGGAACCGTCTTCCTCCGCAACACTTTAACATCTCGATCTAAGATCCGAACTAGTTCCTCTTCAAAAGATAAATCAGGTCTTACTTCAATTTCTTCCACCGGCACTATGTGAGATGGATCCGAACGGTAGTGCCTTAACATCGAGACATGGAATACATCATGTATTTGACCCAACTCAGGAGGTAACTCGAGCTGATACGCTACTGGTCCCACGCGCTTCAACACCCGGTAAGGGCCAATGAACCTAGGGCTCAACTTTCCCTTCCGTCCAAATCTTAAAACTTCCACGGTGAAACTTTCAGAAAAACCCGATCACCCTCAGAGAACTCTATGTCCTTGCGCTTCAGATCTGCATAAGATTTTTGCCTGTCAGAAGCTTCCTTCAACCAAGTCTGAATCAACTTAACCTTTTCCTCCGCTTCAAAACCACCTCGGGCCAATAATCGCCGTCAGCCACCCACTCGTCCAACAAGTAGGAGTGCGACACTTCCGACCATACAACGCTTCATAAGGCGCCATCCGAATACTAGATTGGTAACTGTTGTTGTATGCGAATTCTGCCAACGGTGGGAACTCCTCCAAACTACCCCTAAAGTCAATAACACAACCTCTCAACATGTCTTCCATGATTTGAATTACCCTCTCAGACTGACCATCAGTCTGTGGATGAAACGCTGTGCTGAAATCCAATCTTGTACCCAATGCCTGATGCAACGCCTTCCAGAATCGCGATGTAAATCTGGGGTCTCTGTCCGATATGATAGACACAGGTACCCCATGCAACCTCACAATCTCTATTACATACAGCTTGGCTAACTTCTGCAACAAATAATCAACCCGAACCGGTATGAAGTGAGCGGACTTCATCAACCGATCGACAACTACCCATACTGAATCTTTCTTCGTAGGCGTAAGGGTTAGCCCACTAACAAAGTCCATCGTTATACTCTCCCACTTCCAAAGTGGAATCTTTACTGGCTGTAACAACCCTGAAGGCAACTGATGTTCCGCCTTCACCTGTTGACACGTCAAGCACTTACCCACAAATTCAGTCACTTCCTGCTTCAGACCCGGCCACTAAAACTGCTCGTGCAGATCCCGATACATCTTACTCCCTCCAGGATGCATAGCGTATGGGCTATTATGCGCTTCCTGTAGAATCTTCTACCTCAACTCGAAATCCTTCGGCATACAAGTCTTTCCTCAAAAGCACAATACCCCATCACTGTTCACGCTAAAATCCGCTATCTCCCCACTTACCACTAGCTAAAATTTCGGACTTAGCGATTCATCTGACAATTGCTTCTCTCTAATCTGACTGATCCAAGAAGGCTTCACTTGAAGTTCAGCTAGCACACTTCCATCATCATACAAGCTGAGATGGGTGAACATTTCCCTCAAGTCCGATATTACCTTACGGCTCAATGCATCTGCCACTACGTTAGCTTTACCCGGGTGGTACTTAATCGAACAATCATAGTCCTTCAACAATTCAATCCACCTCCCCTGCCTCAAATTTAACTCTTTCTGGGTAAGGAGATACTTCAGACTCTTGTGATCTGTGAAGATGACAGACTTCTCCCCATACAGATAGTGTCTCCAGATCTTCAGAGCAAACACCACTGCAGCTAACTCCAGATCATGCGTGGGGTAATTCACTTCATGCGGTCTTAACTACCGCGACGCATATGCTACCACTTTCCCTTCCTGCATCAACACACATCCTAACCCCGTGTGCGACGCATTGTAGTAGACGACAAACTCCTTCCCAGCCTCAGGCTGAATTAACACTGGGGCCTCAGTCAAGATCCTCTTCAACTTCTCAAAACTTTCCTACTGCTTATCTGACCAGACAAATGGTACCCTTTTCTGCAACAGCTTGGTTAACGTTGCAGCTACTAGCGAGAATCCCTCAACAAACCTTCTGTAGTACCCAGCCAACCCAAGAAAACTCTGAATTTCTGCTAGAAACTTAGGCAGTTTCAAGTCCAACACGGCTTCAATTTTCTGAGGATCAACCCTAATTCCCTCAGTAGGCACCACATGTCCTAGAAAAGTAACTTCCCTAAACAAAAATTCATATTTGCTGAACTTGGCGTACAGCTGCTTCTCTCTCAGAATCTGTAGAACTACCCGAAAATGTGAATCATGTTCCTCTTCTGTCCTTGAATAAACCAAAATATCGTCTATGAACACCACGACAAACCGATCTAGATAGGGTTGGAATACTCGGTTCATCATGTCCATAAACGCAGTAGGTGCATTTGTCAACCCAAACGGCATCACCAAGAACTCGTAGTGACCATAACAAGTTCGAAAAGCTGTCTTATGAATATCTGCCTCCTTAACCTTAAGCTGGTGATACCCCGACCTCAAATCTATCTTTGAAAAGACCGAAGCGCCTCGCAACTGATCGAACAGATCGTCTATCCTAGGCAACGAGTACTTGTTCTTAATCGTCAACCTGTTCAACTACCTGTAGTCAATGCACATCCGTATTGACCCGTCCTTCTTCTTAACAAATAACACTGGCGCTCCCTAAGGTGATACACTGGGTCGGATAAAACCCCGATCCAACAGTTCCTGAAATTGGGCTTTTAGTTCCACCAACTCTTTCGGTGACATTCTATATGGGGCAATAGACACTGGCGCTGTTCCCAGAAGAAGATCAATACCGAATTCCACCTCGCGGTCCAGAGGTAACCCTGGAAGCTCCTCTGGAAAAACATCCGAGAATTCCTTCACTGTTCTGACATCCTTTACAGTTAACTCCCTGGCCTCCAAAGCGCTAACAACAGTTAAGAAAGCCTCACATCTTTTCCTCACCATTCTTTCAGCTTTTAAAGTAGACACTATATTAGACAAGTAGTTCCTCCTTTCCCCTATCACTAACACCTCATTATCCTCAGGAGTCCTTAACACCATGCGCTTAGCAGCACAGTCCAGATTTGCTCAATATTTCACTAACCAGTCCATACCCAAGATTAAATCAAACTCCCCGAACGGCAGTTCCATCAGATCAGCCGGGAAAACCATCCCTTGTACTTCTAGAGGCACACTCCTAAAGAGTTTGTTCACCACTACAGATTGTCCTAAAGGGCTAAGTACAATCATTTCCCTAGAAGCAACCTCAGAGTCTATGTTCAGAGTTTCAGACACAGTATTAGCAACATAGGAATATGTTGATCCAATATCAATCAGTGCAGAAAAAGGTAAACCGAAAATAAGGAACATACCAGTTATGACGTCCGGTGCATCGCCCTCCTCTCGGCGTCTAACCGCATAAACCAACCCAGGTTGTCTTCCATCTGTGTTCCCAGCACCTCTGCCCGGCGCTCCACGACCACGACCAAAACCATTTCCTCCCCTGGCCGGACCACGACCTCTCTGTGGCTGCTGATCACCTCTACCAGGCTGAACATAATTCTGACCTACTGGTCACGTTCTGTTTGGCTCTTGCGGGCAATCTCTTACTCGATGATCTGATGATCCACATCTGAAGCATCCATTACTTCTTGCCTAGTATTCTCCAAAATGAAACTTCCCACACATAACATATTGCTGCGGCCGACCAGTAGCAGCGGGCCTCACAACTCGACCCGGCCCATCCAACCTAGGCCTCTTTTGAAAGTTCCCAATAGATCTTGACGATCCAAAACTTCTTTTATTCCTACCCTTGTCTCTATCCTGGTTCCGCCTTTCAGACCATTTTGCCTCTTCAGCTATCTTAGCTTTCTAAACCAAAATAGTGAACTCCCTTTCTCGTTGCTTAGCTATCAATACTCGCAACTCGTCCCTCAGACCATCTTCAAATCAGACACAATACTCATGATCTGTGGACACAATACCTCGAGCATACCGGCTAAGACGTAGGAATTTCGCCTCATACTCGGCAACTGACTTACTTCCCTGAACCAAGTTAAGGAATGCCTTCCGCTGCGCATCCACATAGCTCGACCCAATGTATTTCCCCGGAACACACGGACTTAAAGAAGTCCTGTGTAATGTGATCCATTCTTTGTACCATCTCTAACCGTGAGCCACCATTGGTAAGCCTCATCTCGAGAAGAGATAAAACTCCTTTCGCTTTCTCTTCATGTGCGCTTAAGATCATCCATAATCCGTTTCACCGCTTCCAACCAGTACTCGGCTACACTAGGAGCCACACCAGAAATACCCCTAAACACCTTAGCCCCGTTGGCTCGAACTCGCTCCGACACATGCATTTTCGAGCCATCGACCCCGTGCTCGCCTCGCAACTCTCTCTAGAACACACGAACATCGCTCGAGACACCGCATCGTCTCCACCAGTTTGGTCCTGAAATTCTCCCTCCGCAACTGGCGATGCTGGCCTCTCATCCTCTGGCCCGTGCCCAGATTCCGAAGGCTCATCCCCAACATCTCGGCCTCTTCCCTGACCTCGAATACTGCATCCATGTCCTCTAGTACTCATTACTACTAACGCGATTTAATCTGATTAAACGTTTTATGAGTTAGTGTTTTCTTCCATCATTTATTACAGAGCGCTTTTTATGAAAATATCATTATGAGCAATTCTCGCCATTTCATGCATGCCTAAGGTTTCAGTCTCTAAAGTTGCATTTCTTAACACAAGTATTCACAGCATATTACTCTTCATGCAAAACAAACGAAAGTCAGAAGACTTACCGTACGGATTTGGTGCTGGAGACTCGGGTGCCATGCTTCCAGAAGACATATATATTTCTAAATCATTTTCTAAACCATCTTTTAAAACATTTTTGAACACCATACCCACGGCCGAGTTTTGAAACCTAGGCTCTGATACCATAATTGTAACACCCCAAACCCGGTCAAAACCTTACGACCGAATCTGGATTGTTACAGAGAGAAATAGATTTGAAAACTTTGAAAAAAACATCGCAACTCAGGAACTGATCTTGTTGAAAGAATCCATGTTGTGGCTTCAATTAAAATTACTTAGAAAAAAAAACGTTCCGTCGACTCAACCCTTTTTGTTATTTTGCTAAGTAGGCTAGGTGCTACAACAGACTCATTATATCCAAATCGGTTTAGGTAAATGTTTGAAGAGTATCAATTGAGCTGAACATTAAGGCACGTGACTTCTTTTGAAAAATAATATTACTTGCTAAGTTAAGAGAAATTCCAAGTTAAACTTACTTACAGCTTATTATTATTATCCATATGTTGAAAGTTCGGAAAACTTCTTGTATGCTTTTGAGAAAAACTCGTTTTTCCTTAATTTATTCGCATGCATAATATCAACATATAACCATATCCCAAAATAATAATAAAGCGGCCTTATTACAAATTAAACTCCCCCAAAATATAAATATATTTAAATTAAAGTTTGAGTTTACTGCATAAATTGCATCGCATGGCCACCTCGGGTCCATCTCGGCCCAAACCCGCCATATACTGATTACCTGTAAAGTCAGCAAAGGGAGTGAATCATCAAGACTCAGTGTGTAAATCCCTGAGTAATGAAAACTGGGCCTTAGCCCATTCAATACAGCACATGATTCATGTATACTATGCAACCCAACCCTGGTTCGACTCTCCATCCATAACACCGTGGCATTATGCCATCTGTGGTTCATAACCACCGTGGTCCTAGACCACTCGTGACATTAGTCACTCGTGACATTAGTCACTATAATGTACTTGTTGGGCCAACCCACCGTGGTCATAGACCGCCGTGATAATCTCTGATAATTAGCGCATACGTGGGGCCAACCCACTGTGGTACTCGACCACCGAGATAAGTCACTGATCAATACTTGTGGTTTTAACCACCATGGTACTTAGACCACTCGTGACATTAGTCACTCGTGACAATAGTCACTGATTCTCCCTCCGCCTTTTAACCATTCCCGAGCCCATGCTCTTTATATTGTGAACAATTTGTATGCAACCAATGTCACAGAGTAAATCAAATTATATTTCATACATGCATAACATCAAAATATACATACATGTAAATTAACACAATATCAATATCGAGAACTTACCCGGCGTCTCCAACCCTACTCCTAAGGGCATTCTGCTCAGCACATCAGCCATTTCGTCTTTTCGGCCTTCTGATTAATAACAAAATAAAGTTGAAGAAGGCGTGTGAGTAATACACACCTGATAACGCGTAAGGTTATACCCTCTATGTCGATGCTTTCACTAGCAGGAACGACAGCTATCTGTCTATCCCAGACAGACATCGGCTCTCTACCACAACCCGGAAAGTCCTGAACCGCTGACACAGCCCATTTCTTAAACTTGGAAGTCGCTACTATGGGTTCACTCCCTTCTTTAATTTGAACGTTTCGTGGTTACCGATGAACCCCCCACAACTACTTCGTCTTCGAAACCAAGATAACTTGTGAGAGAGAGAGATTCGGCCTAACAGTCACAGATAGCCCTTGAATATTCGGCTAAACAAAAAGAGGCTTAAAGAAAGTCAAAGGGTATTGGCCGAAATTACCTTGTGTTGAAACATGTGAAGAAACCAAAGCAGATCCGGCAAAGACGTAACCCTTCACACCCTAGGCTACTTAACGACATTGACTCGGGAAGAAAAGATGAAACGAAAGTTCGATTAGTGAGAATAGAGATTGAGAATTTTCAAAGAAGAAAAGAGGTAGAAGCCGCAAGAAAAGAAAAGAGAGAGATTCAGCTTATGCAGCAAAAGCGAAAAGAACATTACCTTCAATAGTCTTGCAACAGGATGAAATCGATCCACCTGATCAAGTCTATTCGACTGTGGAGAGAAAAGCAAGGTGTCAGAGGAAATGAAATAAAGTTTCGGCTTAAGAAGAAAAGTAGAGAAGAAAGATGCAATGGAAAGAAGTGGTATGGTGCTTTCGGTTGTGAGGTTAAAGAGAATGAGTAAAAGGGGAAGAAGAGATTCGGCAAAAAGGCTCAAGGGGTTTCGGCTTAAAAGGGAAAAAGAAAAGGGAAAAGGGAGAATGGTGGAGATGATGAGTAAAATGAAACTAAGGTTTGGATACCAAGTAAAAGAGGGTTCAGCTAATGTAGGCAAGAGAGTCTTAGGTGAAAAGATGAAGAAAATGGATGCACTAATGGTCTCTCAGATTTCGGCTAAAGGTCAAAGGAGAAGAGAATAAAAGTTTACTAACAATTTCGACATATAGAAGATAGGAACCCAAAGAGAGAACAAAAAAGCACAAAAGGACTTACTAAGAATCGGCACTATCCACTCCCCTAATGACCGAATGCCCTTCAAAAACCAAAGGAAGAACCCCACCTGATTTTTCGGCAAACCCCCTCTCCTAGCACAAAATCGGAATCCTCCCCCCTTTCACACACCCCACTTTCGGCCAACAACTCAACTAGCCACCAAATCCCTTGTTCAACCCCTACTTTCACTCTTGTTCACTCATTCAAATGAGTTTGAATAATTCAAACCCCACCTTTTACTCCTGGCCACACTTTCAAATTATTGACTCATTCCACACCCATCCATGCAGTGCCCTTGCCGAATCCAACACCCAAGCTCCTCAGGCGCAAAAATAAAACTTCTCAATGCTGACAATGTGACTCGAACTCCTTCTCCATGCTATTTCTCCCTTCTGACGCCACTTCAAGCACTCTAAGTGGCGCCTCCTTGCCACTTTACCACCTCTTTATTTGTGTTAACAAGACACAAACAAATATCTTTAAGGCCTGCCTCAGCTAGCTCTCCCCTAAAGTGCCTAAAAGTAAAATTTTCACCAAGGCTCAGGCTTAACCCCGAGCCTTCCCAAGACCCCAAACACACCAAATTAACGAACAAAACATGCCAACACGCAGCATCAAACAATAATACCAAGCCCCTAATTCCAGGATGTTACAACTCTTGCTGACAGTGCATCCTGCTTGAAGCGTTTTGGGCACTATTTGTTCAGAAACGTCTTCCCAAAATTATCTTTTCAGGAACTACTATAGCAAAAGAGCGTCCACGTGGGAGTTCTTTTCAGTACTCTTGCCGACAGTGCATCCTGCTTGAAGCGTTTTGGGCACTATTTGTTCAGAAAAGTCTTCTCAAAATTATCTTTTCATGAACTACTGTATCAAAATAACGTCCACGTGGGAGCTCTTTTTAGTACTCTTGCTGACAGTGCATCCTGCTTGAAGCATTTTCGGCACTATTTATTCAGAAACGTCTTCTCAAAATTATTTTGCCAGATACTACTGTAGCAAAAGAGCGTCCACGTGGGAGCTCTTTTCAGTACTCTTACTGACAGTGCATCCTGCTTGAAGCATTTTCGGCACTATTTATTTAGAAACGTCTTCTCAAAATTATTTTGCCAAATACAACTATCAAAAAAATTCAAATAATTTTTATTTTGCTAATATATTTTCCCCAAAACCCTAAACATATTTTTACTAAACCCTAATTAACCCTATAATCTAGTCCATTAATTTTACCCTAAAAACCCTAAACCCAACGACCCTAAAAAATCCTTAACCCTAGCCCTAAAACCCTAAAACCTCATACCTTAACACTAAAAACATCTGAAAAGGCAGTCGGGGGAAGGAGGGCAAAAGCGCGCCCTTTAGGAAGCGCTTTGTGCCACATCAGCAAAGTGCGTCCTTGTCAGCGTGTTTTGTGCTGTGTGGCACAAAGTGCTTCCTAAAGGGTGCGCTTTCCTGCTGCATCCCCCCAAAACGCGCTGACGTGGATGCATTTTGGGGGGAAATGGCCCTTTTCCGTAAATAATGCAAATTTTGGCCCATTTCCGTAATTTTTTTTATTTTGGTATATGTTGGTAAATTACCCCAAAAGTACTAGCAAAAACCTATAAACATTATTCTAATAATTAAATGATATATAATCTTATAAAACATTTAAAATATAACCAAAACAATTTTATTAAATAAAATATATTAGTAATTAAAAAACACATTAATAGATGAAAATAAATACTAAACAATATTGATGGATTAGGATGGATATTAATAAAAAATAAATCCTTAATATTTGCAATTTTAGCTAAAAAGAAATACTAAATTGAATAAGAAAAGAAGAAAACACTAAATGTGTAAATAGCCCAAAACAAGTAATCTAATTTAAGGTAAATTACACCAACAGTCACTACACTTTGGTTTCAATAACAAAACAATCATTCAACTTTTAACTTAGTCACTAAACTTTAGAAAAATAACAAATCTGTTGCAGTAAACATTTTCCATTACAGGCGTAACGGAGATGCTGATGTGGCACGTTAACTAGCCATGGTGGAAACCTAATTTAAGAACCCTAGCTACTGGAAGAAGAAGAATCAGAAAAGAAGAAATGGAGATATCACTGTTGATTTGAGTTTTCACTTTCATTTTCTCTGTTGATTTGAGTTTTCTCTTTCATTTTCTCTGTTGATTTTCTCGAGATCCAAACACTAGAGAGTTTAGCCCTCCACTACTTCTTCGCCATCATCGCCGTCGCTGTAACACCCCTTACCCGTGTTGATGCCGGAACAGGGTATGAGGCATTACCTAACTTAAACACATATTAACATACATTTCCGGGTCATAAAAGTTCGTTGAAATTTAAAACTTTTCAAACTTTGTCTTAAAATCTCTAATATGAGTGTACGAGGCCCAAAACACACTTTAGAAATGGTTCAGGACCAAACCGAGTTCTTCAAAAAACATTGGAAAATGTCACTAAAAATAGGGGCACACGCCCGTATGGAAGGGCGACACGCCCGTGTGACCTAATAACAAGGCCATGTTGAAGGACCGTGTAACTCACACGGCCTAAGCATATAGGGACACGCTCGTGTCCATTTCTCGTGTGGATTTAATTCTCGATTCAAACCTATAGGGGTATTCACATGGCCTAGCACATGCCCGTGTTCCTCACACAACCATGACACGTCCGTGTCTCAGCCCGTGTGTTAAAACCTTGACATTCTGTTTCTGATGTCAGCAACATTTTAGGGTCACACGGCCAAGGCCAACGCCCGTGTGCTAGGCCGTGTGTCGAATTTAATTTTGCATTTAAGGTGCATACTTCACACGGCCTGGGCACATGCCCATGTACAATGGTCGTGTCTTCCACACGGTTGAGACACACGGCCGTGCCTCAGCCCGTGTGGTTACTACTGGCATTCTATTCTACCAAATTAAGGTGCAGGGGACATACAGCAGACTACATGCCCACGGGGCAGACCGTGTGTGACACACGACCTAGACACACGCCCATGTGTCTACCCGTGTGTACAAAAACAAGGCTATTTACCAAGCCCTTTTGCCACCCTTACTTGCATCAACATAAGCCACATTAAGTAACACCAAACCACACATAAACATCTGACCAAACCAGCCACAACCAAGACATACACACATATTTCACCATGCAAATTGCACATTCATGAAAAAAAAATGTCATCAT
This sequence comes from Gossypium sturtianum, assembly GCA_025698515.1. Taxonomy (NCBI): domain Eukaryota; kingdom Viridiplantae; phylum Streptophyta; class Magnoliopsida; order Malvales; family Malvaceae; genus Gossypium; species Gossypium sturtianum. The sequence continues at coordinate 114,895,041 of CM046955.1, forward strand.
TTGCATATATCAATAACAAGTATTATCCATCATCCATGGCCTTATACAAAATGGATCAATCTTCAAGACAAGGCAACACATTTGGCCAAAACAATATGATACTTAACAAAAAACCAAGTCCCTATACATGCCATACTCAAAATGATAAATCTAACTATACCAAATGTTCAGATTGATAGTGTGATCGAGCCTCCGACGTCCTTTGATCCCCAAGCTAGCTTGGCGATACTATAAGAAAATGGAATGGAAAGGGAGTAAGCATAAAGCTTAGTAAGTTTCATGTAAATAAGTAACAACATCAACCATGCCTCGTTAAACACATAGCATATTATAAACCAGCACCACATTCTCAATTGGTTAAAGGCATAACTTACTCATTTTCATCCTTACTAATAATACAACATAAATCGAGCTCATTTCTCATGAATATTGTATAGGTACCTGTATCACTTATAACATAGTCGTAACTTTTCTCACTTTTGACACAAGCTTTAAATTACCCGTTGAGCCAGTTGGAATACCAAAGGATACCCGACAAGCCTCACACAAGAGGGTATGATGCTGATGCCATGTCCCAGACATGGTCTTACACTGGCTCAGATGTCGAGGCCGATGCCATGTCCTAGACATGGTCTTACACTGGCTCTCATAATGTGGCCGATGCCATGTCCTAGACATGGTCTTACACTAGCACACATATCACCCAAATGTCATGGCATGAATATCCAATCTATTCCTAAGGTTCAACCGTGAGTTTTTACTACATTAATTTTCATCATGCATATTCACAAAAATAATCATACAGTTTATGCCATATTAATTGTTCAATACATAATAACAATAAAGTTGTATTATTTACGTACAACTTACCTCGGTATACAAATTATGGGCGACTAGTTCGATTTAGTCCAATAGTTAGGTTTTCCCCCGGTCTAGGTCCGAACTCTATTTTTCTTGATATATAATGACAAATTCACTTATTTAATCACTACATTAATCAAAAAAATCCAAAGTTCCTACTTTTACAAAATTATCATTTTGCCCTTAGACTTTCACATAATTACAATTTTGACCCTAGGCTCGTAAAATGATTTTAATCAATTTTCCTCCTTTATCAAGCCTAGACGAACCTTTATTACTATTATTTAACAATTTCCAATTATTTCACACATTTACAACCTATTTTATAAACTTCACAAAATGGTCCTTTTAGGTGTTTTCATGAAAACCCCTTTCACAAAAGTTGTTATTTAACAACCAAGATTCATTTTCTTCCATAAAATTTTAGCAAACAACATAAATAATTTCATCACAAGACCCTAGACTCTCAACCATTTTGCAAAATAGTCCCCTCATTAGCTAGATTTAGCCATAGGGGTTCTAAAAACACAAAAATTAACAAAAATAACCACCAAAATCACTTACTTGCAAGGGTTAAGAGTTGCTGAAATTTCAATCTTCCAAAACCCTTGCTTTTGCTAAAATTTTTGGTGGAAGAGGAAGAAGATGGGAAAAGATTATACTTTTTCTTTGTTTTATTTTATTTTATCAATTAAGTCACCTAAAATCTACCTAACCTTTGACCAATTTTCATGAATTAAAAATTCATGTCCAGCCACTATAATTTCATTGGTCTATTTACTCAATAAGGACCTCTACTTTAGTTTTCCATAGCTATCTAACACCTTTAGCTTGTAGAACAAAACTTTTGTTTTTTATGCGATTTAGTCCTTTTTCGAAATTAAGTAAGAAATCACTACAATTAATCCACCAAAATTTTCATGCACTTATATAATCATGCTATAACACATAAAATAATATGAAAATAATTTCTCCGGCCTCGGATTAATGATTCCAAAACCACTATTCTGACTAGCCCCAAAATCGGGCTATTACAGTCGCTGCCACCACCACTCCTTTCTCACTTAATGCTGGTGTTTGCCTCTATTTTTGCTCTAAACCCATATCCAAATCATCCCCGCCGTCCATTTTTCCCACCATCTTCTTCATTTCTTTTTTTCTCCAAGTCTTTTTTATTATCAATGGAGTCTCTACACCATCTCTAGTCTCTTACCTTATAAGAATCGAACACACCAATCTATATTCCTCCAAAAAACCCAATTTAACCCTTTTTCTCCAGCCAAAAAGCCATTAACAATTTTCTCCATGGCTCCCAAAAAAAGGTACCTCCTATTTGGTTCCCAAGAAAAAAAAAGAAACATAATTTTCCATCAATTCTTTTTTATTTTCTTTTATTTATTCATTTTTAGGTAAACAATTACAACCCAGAATGTGAAAAAAATGGTTTAGAGCAGGGATTTTTTTACGAATGAAGTGAAGAAATAAAAGTGAATTTCTTTAAGAAACTTGAGAAGAGAAAAGTTCTGAGCAACTTTGAAAAAGCTGGGCTTTTATTGAAGGCGGATGAGCTTGGTTTCATCCTTTAATCAATAGAGAAACTCGACTTTTTTAATAAAGTGAAGGATCTTGGGTTGCTTTAGTTTCTGCTGCATTGTCGGCTTTAGTGGCGGCGTTGGCAGCGGTTGTGATTATACTGGATGATTCGGTGGGTTTAGTGGTACTACAAGTGGTGGTGGCTGAAGCACTTGTCATCGGTGCTGTTGGTTTGTTTGTGGGGTCGATCGTATTGGGTCGTTGGAGAATTTGAAAGGGATTTTACAGTATATTCTCTTCTTCTTCTTCTACTTCTTCTCTTCTTTTTTCTACTGCCCAACTAGGGTTCTTAAATTGGGTGGGCTTCCACTGTAGCCATGTCCAACGTGGCAAGTTAACTGGCCAACTTGTTCCATTAGGCCTATAACTGAAAACGTTAGTGGGTGACTAATTTGCCACTTTTCAATAACATTAGTGGCTGGTTTGTTATTTTTCTAAAGTTCAGTGACTGAGTTGAAAGTTGAGTGATTGTTTTGTTATTGGAACCAAAGTTCAATGACTGTTGGTGTACTTTACCCTTTAGTTTAATATATAAGGTAAAAATTAGGGTAGCCAAATACATGCTCTTTCCATCTTTTGCACTGCATATGGGAAAAAATTTCCTAAATTTTCTAAGCTTTCTCATTATCTTCTCCATCATATTTCTTAGAAAAATTTTCAAAAAAACAATTTCATGCTTTCAAGTTCTATTGTTGTGATATTATTATGGGATATCATCTTTTAGCAATTTGATTCCTAATAGGATATTATAGGATTTTATTATGGGATATTATCTTGAGGTCTATCAATAAAATTCAAGAGATTAACCTATTCTTGTCATGACATCTGAGCAAGGTTTTTGAATTTTTTTTCTTTCTTTCATCATTCTAAATGGCTGGTGACGAGTCTTTTCCTCCTCCTCCACCACCACCAGGGCACTTCCTGGTTTTACCATTGAGCAATGGCAGTCTCTTCTGGTAGTGTTTGGTAACAAACAATCAACTTTAACTTGGTTGAATGGTAAGTCCAAGAATAATTGGATTATTGATACGGGATGTTCAAATCATGTTACGGGTGATCTTCTGTGTTTGACGAATGTGAGAGATGTTGTAGCATATTCCGTAGGACTCCCTAATGGCCAAACAATGGTGACTACCCAAGAAGGAAAGGTTAAATTAATGGGAAAAATTCACTTAAAACACATTCTTTACGTTCTTAATTTAAACTATATTTTAATTTCAGTTTCCCAGTTGAATGATGATATGAACTATTTTTTCCAATTTTCTACTAACATATGTGCTATTCAAGATCTTCATTCAAGGGAGCTGATTGGAGCGGGTGAGAGTGTAACACCCCCAGACCCGGCCCAGACGTTATGGCTGAATCTGGGAATGTCACATCAAAGGCATAACTCAAAACGATTTTACTAAGTAAAAATTTAAGACCCAAAAGCCCAAAATCCTTGAGTCTTGTTAAGTAATGATAAAAGCCCATTTTTTTTTTATTTTAAGTATTTCAGAAACCAAGTTTAAACATAAGAAATTTACTCATGTTTAATAATTAAGTAAACAGTTGAAACAATAAAACCCGAAATCTAAAGTCAAATCGGAGTACAAAGCCTTATTATATCCAACGAAAGTAAAATAATTAAAATCATGTCTTTTGAGACAAATAAATAAAACTTCTAAGTATCTTGTAGTGTGGCCGTCTCCGAGTCCTCTCCCACGTCGAGCCGCATCGAGAGGATCGCTGAAACATTTAATAAAAAGGGGTGAGTTTCGAAACTCAGTGTGTATGACCCTTGGTAATCCAATCAACATACAATTATCACATTGGGCCTAAGCCCTATCAAAATCGGTGGTCTTGGGCCTTAGCCCACAATGACCTCATATCATATCAATATCACATGAATGCAATGTACCCATCCCAAATCTGACCCTGCACACCATTTCCCTTCCAACCCTACACACCTGTGGGGATATAAATATCAACCCACCCATCCCTACACACCAAAGGTAGCACTAGCAACGACACTACTCAAACGTTGCAGCAAAGCTACTATAATGGGCTTAAAGCCACCGGTGGATCCACGGTCGTCAAGCGACTATGCGATCCTCAAATCTTCCTCCGTATCATCAAAACCCACCCAAGTGCAACATATATTTCATGAATGCAACATACACATTCTCACACGTTCGGCGCTTAGGGGTATTTTAGTCATTTCACTAACCAAGGGTATTTTTGTAAATCTACTCTACAGGGGTATTTAGTTAATTTTGTAAATCAGGGATATTTTGGCAATTCCGCAAGTCAAAGGTATTCTGGTAATTTTACAATCAGGGGTATTTTAGTAATTTTTCAAATCAAAGGATATTTTGGTAAATTTCAAATCAGGGGTATTTGGTCCCTCTCGGGTTTTAGTTATGAACTTTGGCCCATAAACAAGTCCTCGCATGGCTAAAGTGAGCAGACACTATGCACCGGTAGGATTCCGAGAGAAGAGGAGGTGGGCCACTAGGACCGCTTAAGTACCAAGCTCTCCCTAGATCCACTCCTAGACATGCATATGTCCGTTGCCACACTCTAACCCAGCAACTTGTCCACGGACATGTTTAATTATTATAATTAAGTTTTATGCAGTTTGAGAGTTATTCAGAACTAGGCCTAAAGTCCATTAAACCCTAGTGATAAATCGTAAAAGTAACATATTTTAGTCCCACATTTTGCATGCTTTTGGATGAATTATCCCTTATTTTATGTAATTTGGTGCTCTTAATCCTTTATTTTCATGATTTATACTCAGGAAAGCACCGGAGGATGAAAAGAACGGAAAACAGTCTTAAAAAGGGCCAAATGGGCCAGATCACGAAATCGGCACGGCCTGGACCCAAGACCACACGGCTGTGCCTCATTAATGAAGTCCAACACGGCCTGGCCACGATTCACACGGGCGTGTGCCATGGCCGTGCCCCTGCTGTGGGAAAGAGAAGTTTCGTTCAGATTGGGATACTTAGGGGCAAAGAAACACATTCCAAAAGCCTATATATACAACCTAAGTATGACCTAAAAGGGGGGAGCCCAAGGCTATCGTCTAGGGGCATCTTGCTAGGCTAGAGAAGGCAGATTTGTGGGGATTCACTCGAGGATAGCCAGTTGATTCATCTCTAGAAGCTGGAATTATACTCAAGACGGAGGATCTCTCCTTCAATTCCTTCAGGGGGTTTTAGGGATTTCTTATGTTTTGTTTTATATTTTCTTCTGAGATGTTTTCTCTTATTGTTATGAACTAAACCCTCAGATACGAGGGGATGAAACTTAGATGAATCTTGTTATCGCATTGAACTATATGATAAATATTTGACTTGTTCTTAATTATGTGTCTTAATTCTTGTGTTGATATTTCCGGGATATTGATTCAAGTTTGATGTGCTTAGGTGGAGGAGCAAAAGTCCCTGCCTAAGAGTAGATCTAGCATAGTTAAGCGGAGTTGATCGCACGCCTAGAGATAGGGTGACGAGATTTTGCCGGATTAGGGTGAAACCTAATATGGGATTCCATAGATCTAGTTAATGCAATTCTAGGGTTTTTAATTAGAAAGAGATTTCAATTAATCAACCTAGGGTTAGACGTTATTCGCTTCAAGAGAGGGTTTAATATACATTAGGGAATCTTACGTATCAAGTCAAGTGAATAAATCGTCTAGTTCAGAGTTAGATAACAAGTGAAGTCTAGGTGGAAACTTCCTTGGGTGTCGTCTTAATCAATTGGTTTTTCCTCAAGTTATTTTCCCAAATTCATTCTTCTTTGTCTTAGAGTCTTTAATTTAGTAGTTAATTAATTTAGATTAAACAACAAATTCCCTTTATTTTAGGCTAGATAATAAAAAGAGAGTTAGTATTAGTACTTTTAGTTCCTTTGGGTTCGAAATTCCGGTCTTACCACTAAACTGTACTACTGTTCGATAGGTGCGCTTGCCTCAAATCATTGTCATAGTTAGTTTCCAGGTTCGATCATTCTTTTTATCATTTTTAAGACTTTGACATTGCGAAAACAACGATCAAGTTTTTGGCGCCGTTGCCGGGGAACTAAAATATTAAGAAAGCTTAATTTTTATTACTTTAGCCATTTTTTTATTTTTTTGCAATTTAATTTTATTTTTTTAGTTTAATTTTTAACTTAGCTAATTTTTCTTCTGTTATTGTTTCCTCCTTTCAGGTACGTCTAGTTTATGACTAGAAGGAACTCGACAGGACCCCTAATCTACGACAGTGATATTGAAAGAACAGTTCACAGAAATCATAGAGAGAGAAGGTGAAGCTTAAACTACATACAAGGAGAGCAAGAAGGCGAAACCAGACCTACTGAGGGGATGGCTGAGAATCATCCCCCACCTCAAGAGATGGCCGAAAATCATGCTCCATGTACTATGTATGATTATGCTAAACCTAGTTTAACAGGAACTGAATCTAGTATTGTTAGGCCTACTATTGTTGCAAATAATTTTGAACTGAAACCTAACACTATACAGATGATACAACAGTTTGTTCAGTTTGATGGTTTGCAGGATGAAGATCCTAACACACACTTAGCAAATTTTCTAGAATTCTGTGATACCTTCAAGATAAATGGCTTTCTGATGATGCCATCCGTCTTCAGTTATTTCTTTTTTCTTTGAGGATTAAAGCCAAACAGTGGTTACATTCTCTTCTACGAGGGTCGATCACTACATGGGATCAAATGACCGAAAAATTTTTACTAAAATATTTTCCACCGGCCAAAATGGCCAAATTGAGGAATGATATCTCTTCTTTTGTGTAGATGGATTTAGAGACACTTTATGATGCATGGCAGAGATACAAAGATCTGTTAAAGAGGTGCCCACACCACGGATTACCTTTGTGGCTACAGGTCCAAACTTTTACAATGGTGTGAACCCTTCAACAAGGCAACTAATCGAATTCAGCTGCCGGCGGAACCCTAAACAACAAAACTCCTGAAGCGGCTTACGAGTTTATAGAAGAGATGTCACTGAATAACTATCAGTGGCAAGTTACAAGGACAAGGCCAGCCAAAGCAGACGGAGTTTTTAACATCGATACAGTAACTGCGCTATCAAACCAGGTAGAATTATTACATAAAAAATTTGATGGTTTATATGGTTCTTCGCAGGCACATCCAGTTATGCAGTGCGACGCAAGTGAAGGAGTGGTGAATCCTGAGTACCCACCCTACGGACAAGGCATGAAGAGCGAATAAATGAACTATATGGGTAACAATTTCCGATTTAACAATAACCCTTATAGTAATACTTATAATCTAGGTTGGAAGAACCACCCCAATTTCTCATGGGGCGGTCAAAGAAATCAAAGGCAACAACCATCCCAAAACTTCCAACAACAGCCCTACCCAAAGGAAAAGAAGCCAAACCTTGAAGAGATGCTGACAAACTTCATAGCAGCCTCAGAAATACGTTCCCAAAATACAGAAACACGTTTCCAAAAGATAGAAGCAAAACTTGAGGCATTGACGCAAGAGTTCAAGGACCAAATCAGGCAACTCACTAAGTTAATCTCTGAAACACGATTAGAAAGCTTACCAAGGGAAATAGAGCAGGTACAGGCAGTGACACTAAGAAGTGGAAGGGAGTTAATCGAAACAAAGAAAGAGGTACCACATGAAACCGAGAAGGCAAAGATAACACCAACCCGTGAGGAAATCAAACCAATAATTCCATACTCAGCAAAGCTAAAGAAAGACTGCTTAGACACACAATATGGTAAATTTCTTGAACTTTTTAAACAGTTGCATATTAACTTACCTTTTGTTGAAGCTATTTCGCAGATGCCAACATATGCAAAATTTTTAAAGGAGCTTCTAACAAATAAAAGGAAGTTTGAGGAAATTTCAACAGTAGAACTTAATGAAGAATGCTCAGCTATCATCCAAAACAAGCTGCCAACCAAATTGAAAGATCCAGAAAGTTTCACTATTCCTTGTTTAATTGGTAGTTTGAGCATAGAGAAAGCATTAGGCGATTTAGGTGCGTATTAATCTAATGCCTTATAAAATGTTTAAGCAACTTGGTCTCGGGAACCAACACCCACTAGGATGAGTATTGGTTAGAATGACGGATTCATTAAGTATCCTAGGGGAATTATTGAAGATGTTTTGGTAAAAGTAGATAAATTTATATTCCCTGTTGATTTTGTTGTGCTCGACATGAATGAGGACGTAGAGGTACCTTTAATTTTGGGACGACCCTTTTTAGCTACTGCTAGGCCTGTCATTAATGTTGGTGATGGTAAACTTGCACTAAGGGTTGGAGATGAGGAAATTATTTTCCAAATTCATGATGCCATGCGATATTCTAGAGAACAAGATGATTCTTGTTACTTTGTTGATGCCACTGATCACATTTTTCAAGAATCTTTGTAGGAAATCATGCACAGTGACACGATGGAACTGTGTCTTTCACAAGGTGAGGGGAAAAATGACGATACCTATGAAGAGAATCCCAATGCATCATCTTCTAGATAGATGAAAATAGAGGACATCAAGATTAATGATGAATTAAAACAGAAACCCTCTATTGATGAGCCGCTGAAGCTAGAACTAAAACAATTACCAAAGCATTTAGAATATGCATTCCTGGGGGATAATTCTACGCTACTAGTAATCATCTCTTCAGAACTAGGTCCCAAGGAGAAAGAATAGTTGCTAAGGGTACTAACGAAGCACAAAAGGGCCATAGCATGGAAAATGTCAGACATTAAAGGAATAAGCCCATCATTTTGCACCCACAAAATTTTAATGGAAGATGAGTATAAACCATGTGTGCAACCTCAGAGACGGTTAAACCCCAATATGAAAGAAGTTGTCAAAGCCGAAGTAATTAAACTTCTAGATGCAGGAATAATTTATCCTATTTACGTGACAAAGGGTAAGTCTGTCTGTGCGGTAGTTCAAGAAAGGAGGAATGACTGTGGTAACCAAAGAAAAGAATGAATTGATTCCCACTAGAACAGTCACAGGTTGGAGAGTCTGTGTAGACTATAGGAAGCTAAACGATGCCACCAGAAAAAGATCACTTCCCTCTACCCTTTATAGATCATATGTTAGAAAGATTGTCTGGGCATATGTACTACTGCTTCTTGGACAGACTCTTCGGCTACTTCCAAATCCCAATAGCTCCTGAAGATCAAGAGAAGACAACATTTACATGCACATACGGTACGTTTGCTTATCGTAGAATGCCTTTTGGATTATGTAATGCTCCTGCTACTTTTCAGCGCTGCATGTTGGCCATCTTTGATGAACTTGTGGAATACATTATGGAGGTATTTATGGATGACTTCTCGGTATTTGGTAATTCTTTCCACCTTTGCCTTAAAAATTTAGAACGAGTTCTAATAAAATGTGAGGAAACAAATCTTGTCTTGAATTGGGAAAAATGTCACTTTATGGTTAGAGAAGGGATTGTGTTAGGACATAAGATTTCTAGTAAAGGGATTTAGGTAGATAAAGCAAAGATTGAAACCATAGACAAATTACCTCCCCCTAGTTCAGTTAAGGCTATTAGAAGCTTTTTAGGACATGTTGGATTCTATAGAAGATTCATTAAAGATTTCTCTAAAATAGCTAAGCCTTTAACAAAATTACTAGAAAAAATGTTCCTTTCAATTTCGATCAGGAATGTTTAGATGCATTTAATATCCTCAAAGATAAACTAATAAATGCTCCGATTATAATTGCACCTGATTGGAATTTACCCTTTGAACTAATGTGTGATGCAAGTGATTTTGCAGTGGGTGCAGTCCTGGGACAACGAAGAGACAAGCATTTTCAGCCAATCTATTTTGCTAGCAGAACATTGACACCTGCACAAGAAAACTACACCACCACAGAGAAAGAATTGCTAGCCGTAGTTTTTGCTTTTGACAAATTTAGGCAGTATTTAATATTATCTAAAGTTGTCGTTTACACTGACCATTCAGCTCTTTGTTATCTTTTAACTAAAGCTGATGCAAAACCTCGACTCATACGATGGATCTTACTCTTACAGGAATTTGATTTGGAAATACAAGATAAAAAAGGAACTGAAAATCTTGCAGCAGATCACCTCTCTAGGCTTGAGAACCCACATATCGAAGAGCTCGATGAAAGTGAGATAAAAGACTTGTTTCCCGAGGAACAACTCTTTTCTATAACCAACTCTTAGGTACCATGGTTTGCAGATATTATGAATTATTTAGCTGCTAACATCTTACCAAAAAGATTAACACATCATCAAAAGAAGCGATTCTTTACTGATGCGAAAAACTATTTTTGGGAAGACCCCTTTCTTTTCCATATATATGCAGATCAAGTAATTCGGAGATGCGTTACAAAGGCGGAAGCGAGTAAAATCCTAGATCATTGCCATTCAGGACCTTCAGGAGGACATTACAGCGTGATTAAGACAACACACAAAAAACTCGAACCAGGATTTTACTGGCCAACTCTTTTCAAGGATGCCAACAGGTATGTCGCTTCGTGTGATAAATGCCAGAGAATAGGTAATATCTCTAAACGCGATGAAATGCCTCAGACATATATGTTATCATGTGAGATATTTGATATTGATTTTATGGGTCCGTTCCCCAGTTCATTTGGAAACAAATACATCTTAGTAGCAGTAGATTACATGTCAAAATGGGTGGAAGCCCAAGCTTTACCTACTAACGATGCTAGAGTTGTAGTAAAGTTTCTTAAGAAACTTTTCTCTCATTTTGGAACACCCAGAGCAATCATCAGCGATAGGGGCACTCACTTTTGCAATACTCAATTTGAAAAAGTCTTAAGAAAATATGGAGTACACCAATTAAGCAAACTACCCCTTATCATCCTCAAACCAGTGGGCAAGTGTAAGTGGCAAACCGAGAGCTTAAGCGAATCCTAGAAAAAACAGTTGAATCAAATAGGAAAGATTGGGCAATAAAAGTAGATGACGCTTTATGGGCCTACAGAACAGCATTTAAAACCCCTTTAGGGACATCCCCGTACAAACTTGTTTACGGAAAGAGTTATCATCTACCATTTGAGTTAGAACACAAAGCTTACTGGGCTATAAAATTCTTGAATTATGATCTTAAAACTGCAGGTGAGAAGAGGATGGTGCAGTTAAACGAACTGGATGAATGGCGAGCTGAGGCCTATGAGAATTCACGACTATATAAGGAGGCAAGAAAACGACGCCATGATGCTCGTTTAAAACAATCAAAGCAATTCGAAGTAGGAGACTTAGTCCTGCTGTATAATTCAAGGCTCAAACTATTTCCTGGAAAGCTAAACTCAAGGTGGTCCGGCCCATTCGTGATAAAATCTATTTTTCGTTATGGCACAGTCGAGGTAACCCATCCAACTCAAGGAACATTCAAGGTAAATGGCCATCGACTGAAACTTTATAAGGGTGAAAATTTCAAGGAACTGAGAGAGGAGCTTCTGCTCCATGAACCTTTTTTCAGGAATGAAAATAGGGTGAGTCTAGCTTAAGACTTTAAATAAGCGCTCCTCGGGAGGCAACCCGGCACTAACTTTACTAACCCCATTAATTTTTCACATTTTAATTTTATTTTTCTTTTTAAAACCTAAATCAATCTAACTGATTCAGTAAAGCGCAGGTTTTTACCACATGGCCTTACACACGGGCGTGCCCATGACCGTGTGGTCAACATGGGATAAAAAATGGGCATACAGGTAGACCTGTGAGAAAACAAAGAGAAAATTTCCCTAACACGGGTTGCGATAAAAAGACCATGGCCGTGCGATGCGACCGTGGTCTATCCTGAGTAACTAAGCACGGGCATGAGCCACGCCCGTGCCTACCAACCGTGTGAAACACTGACTATATACACACGGGCGTGGCAACCTAAAGCACGGGCGTGGGAGAAGCGAACATAATAGCATACGCCCAGGGAACACGGGCGTGGGCAACATCGCAAATGCTCCAAAATTTGAAAATCGCGAAAAACACGGGCTAAATAACAAACACATGGGCGTGGCCTTTGCCTGTGTCACCTTTCCTATTTAAAGAAACACAGCCCAATTTTCCCCAAATTTCTTCCCAAACCCCAACCCTAGCCGTTCTCCCTCCAAAAGAGACTACCCCCTAATCCGGCCACCATCAACAAGAATCACCCCCATTCGACTCCCATAACCCCCCCACCTCTCTTCCTTTCAAAAACTCATACAAAAACAAAGACACGCCCGTGTTAACAGGAGTCCACACCCACTGCACCACCGTGTTACCCATATTTTTTGCAGCACACGACCGTGCGCCACCGTTACACGCCCGTGCTCTGCCCGTCCACATCGTCACGCTCGAACCCACTACTGGTCACCTTTCACTATTTCATTCCCATCTATTTACTTATTAAAATTTCATTTTGTTTAGTCTCTCTTTACTATTATTTTTACTTATTATTAAACTAATCTTTAGAATTGTAGAACTAATCTGATTACTACCTTCAATATGTTAGTCATTGTTTAGGTAGATAATTAGAACTAGATAGAACTAATCACTGTCGAAATGGTTGCTCGTGGTTGAAATGTTCTTATTTAGCCTTTGAATATTTCGGGTATTGATCAAACTACTCGTCTTATTTTGGTAGAAAATTAATTGAATATAAACTATTTGTAGGTACAATGTCGTCGTCACGAGGAAAGCGAACCGCAGCCACCACTTCTAAAAAATGAAAGGGACCCGGCTCATCCTCTGCTAGCGCAACCAACAAAGTGCGCCACCAGTTCCTCCAATTTCCTCCAGGGGTCCAAGAGGACCGTTATAAATTACTATGCGCGCGGCCCCTCGGCACAGGCAGATGCATCGACTGGGCCGCTTTAGAGTAGGTCCATCTTGACGGTGACATACGGGGTCTCCTAACCACTGATCTGTGGGAGCAATTCTTCAACATTGTCGAGCCCACATACCTAGAGCTCACTTTGGAGCTCTGCTCAACATTTCAACTTCAAACAGTGATGAGCCATTACGATGATCCAGGCACGATACAATTCCGTCTCGGCGGCACTATACGACAGTTGAATGTGCCGCAGTTCGGAGCCACTTTAGGACTTTATACGGACGACTTCGTAGAAGAGAATGACCTTTCAGAGTTGCATCGCCATATACATTTCAGCCCTACCCAATGCTGGCACAAGATAGCTACCAACTACCATAATTATGACCCCAGTTGCTCAAAAGCGACGGCCCTGGCTCTGTCTCTGAGGTACGTACACGCTATTTTGGCTCATACTTTGACAGGTCGACGAGAGAGCACCGGCATCGTCAATACTCATGACACCTACTATCTATGGTGCATGTCGAACGGACATGTTGTCGACCTAGCATATTTTATAGCCCGAGCTATTCAACATCAGACAGAGCAGCATCGGCGAGGGATCATATCTATGGGTCCCTACAACACACGCTTGGCTCGGTACTAGGGACTCCTCAACACCGACGCACAAACCTCCTCACTCACACTGATAGGGCATATGGCCCCACAGGGCATCCAGGCGATGCTACATATGAGGATGATTCAGCATCGACATGGGACCGACCCTCCCCAATACCGTCTTGTAACCCTCACCGACGAGAACGACCTCGAGGACATTACTAATGATGTCCCACCACCATAGGAGGCGCCACTCCTGAGCCAGCATCCCTCCCATACACCAACTTCACTTTCGGACATTTCTACACGCCTCACTCGGTTTGAGCACTACTGTACTCAACAATTCAATGATACCGCTCGACGATTTGACGGCATTGAGGCCACACTTCAGTAAATTTGTCACCACTTTCATATATCGCCGCCTCAACCACCCAGCGATTCAGCAGATAACGAGGACCTTTGAGTCCTTTTTCTTATCTTTATTTACCATTTTTTTTAAGTTTCAGTTATTAAACTTAAAATTTTGTCTTGTTAGAACTTTTATTTAGTACAGTTCAGTTTCTTTTATCACTGGCTATCTAACCCTCGAGTATCTCTAATAACTTTCATTAAATATTTCTCCCTAAACTTTCACCTATACCTAGTCATCACATCCATAATGAAACATCCTCCAAGGATCTCATCCATAATTCAGGAAGTTTCACTTCCCTCACTATCTTATGATCTTATTATCTTGCTATTATCTATCTTTGTACATTGAGGGCAATGTACATCTTAAGTGTGGGGGGATAACTATAGTATTATTTGAAAATCCCTGAATTATGCTTTGTCTTAAAGTAGTTTCTCATATTATGATTAGAATGAAATTCCTTTGATTTATGATTTTTATTGATGTGTCTTGGATTAAGTCATTGATAATTGTGCATTGATAATTAAATTCTAAGATACTAGAGAGTCAAGCATGACAAGTCTATTTTTCAGAAAAGAAAAAAAAATTAGGTTGTCTACCTGAATTTGAATATTACCTTGAAATTTGAAATTTAAAAGGCTGACATCAAAAACCCATAATTTTCATGAGATTTTGAGCCTTATAGAGCATAAATTATTTTTCTTGCTCACTTTATTGATTATGAGTGTGTCAACATTGATTTGTTATTTTAGAACTTGCATTGATTATACATGTCGAGACCACACTTTTTGATTTGATATATAGAGATGATAAAGGCACCTAGGATTTAACCCACTTACTCCACTAAAAACCTACCTTCATAATTATCCCCTAGTGAACCCCGTTGAATCCTAGCTACCCATTTATTGACTTACCCGTTAATAGTAACCCAAAACCCTTTTTATTTGTTATCACCATCCTTTTTAACTACCCTTATATCGAGATTTGATTTGATTAGTTCCCTAACTATGATTTTTTATTTCAATAATTTATCCTTTATTATGTATGTACTTATAAAAAAATCGAAGTATATTCATTATTAGTTTCGTGATTAAATGAGCTTATACGTTTGAATATTGAAGAATAAGCTCAAATTATTACTATTATTAGTTTTCAATTGATGTAATTACTTATATTCAGTTCGTTGTTTTTGGTTAGGTAATTTGTTAATTCAATATCGATTCTAACCCTCTAATTTAGCCTTTATCCACACTTTTAACCTAAGCCCCGTTACAACCTTGTTAATGACCTTTTGATTTGTGCATCATCTCATATTATAGTGGTGGAGGTCTGATTTTCATGCAAGCCTATAGGATTAACTCTTCATGTTGACTTTTGAGTGCTTAATTCTAAACCTTAAACACTTTGAGTGATTTGAGTGAATCTTTAGTGAGGATGTCAATCCTTGTCAGTTTTGAATCAAAGGTAATTATTTAGATGAAGGGAAACACCTATGTTTTATGCTACAAATGTATGACTTAGATTGTTTGAATCTTTAGGACTCTTTGAGTTGAATTATCCATGTATAAATTATCTTTGAATTATAATGAAACATTATCAATGACCATCATGAATTGAGGGAAGTTCGTTTTAATTATGAGTTGAGAATTTTGCTTGAGGACAAACAAAAGTTTAAGTGTGGGGGTATTTGATAAACCGTAAAAGTAACATATTTTGATCCCACATTTAGCATGCTTTTGGATGAATTATCCCTTATTTTATGTAATTTGGTGCTCTTAATCC
This sequence comes from Gossypium sturtianum, assembly GCA_025698515.1. Lineage (NCBI taxonomy): Eukaryota > Viridiplantae > Streptophyta > Magnoliopsida > Malvales > Malvaceae > Gossypium > Gossypium sturtianum. Next base: position 114,911,097 of record CM046955.1, read on the forward strand.
TTTATTTTCATGTTTTATACTCAGGGAAGCACCGGAGGATGAAAAGAACGGAAAACGAGCTTAAAACGGGCCAAATGGGCCAGATCACGAAATCGGCACGGCCTGGACCCAATACCACACGACCGTGCCTCATTAATGAAGTCCAACACGGCCTGGCCATGATTCACACGGGCGTGTTCCATGGCCGTGCCCCTGCCGTGGCAAAGAGAAGTTTCGTTCGGATTGGGATACTTAGGGGCAAAGAAACACATTCCAAAAGCCTATATATACACCCTAAGTATGACCTAAAAGGGGGGAGCCCAAGGCTATCATCTAGGGGCGTCTTGCTAGGCCAGAGAAGGCAGATTTGTGGGGATTCACTCGAGGATAGCCAGTTGATTCATCTCTAGAACCCGGAATTATACTCAAGACGGAGGATCTCTCCTTCAATTCCTTCAAGGGGTTTCAGGGATTTCTTATGTTTTGTTTTATCTTTTCTTCTGAGATGTTTTCTCCTATTGTTATGAACTAAACCCTCAGATACCTGAGGGGGATGAAACTTAGATGAATCTTGTTATCATCTACTGATCTATATGATAAATATTTGACTTGTTCTTAATTATGTGTGCTTAATTCTTGTGTTGATATTTTCGGGATATTGATTCAAGTTTGATGTGCTTAGGTGGAGGAGCAAAAGTCCCTACCTAAGAGTAGATCTAGCATAGTTAAGCGGAGTTGATCGCGAGCCTAGAGATAGGGTGATGAGATTTTGCCGGATTAGGGTGAAACCTAATATGGGATTCCATAGATCGAGTTAATGCAATTCAAGGGGTTTTAATTAGAAATAGATTTCAATTAATCAACCTAGGGTTAGACATTATTCGCTTCGAGAGAGGGTTTAATATACATTAGGGAATCTTACGGATCAAGTCAAGTGAATAAATCATCTGGTTCAGAGTTAGATAACAAGTGAAGTCTAGGTGGATTCTTCCTTGGGTGTCGTCTTAATCAATTGGTTTTTCCTCAAGTTATTTTCCCAAATTTATTCTTCTTTGTCTTAGAGTCTTTAATTTAGTAGTTAATTAATTTAGATTAAACAACAAATTCCCTTTATTAGGCTAGATAATAAAAAGAGAGTTAGTATTAGTACTTTTAGTTCCTTTGGGTTTGACATTCCGGTCTTGCCACTAAACTATACTACTGTTCGATAGGTGTGCTTGCCTCAAATCGTTGTCATAGTTAGTTTCCAGGTTCGATCATTCTTTTTATAAATTTTAAGACTTTGACATCGCGAAAACAACGATCACCTAGCATACTTGTCTACGTCTTCATAAAGCCCATCAAGCCCATTTCACGTTCATATAACCCATTATGCCCAATTCACATTCTTATGGCCCATTAGACCCAAATCTAATTCATATGGCCCGTTAGGCCCAAAAAAATTCCAGATCATGTAACATGCATGCCTAACTCAATTCTTATAATAAAATCCATCAATTTCATCAAACTTAGCCTTAGGGCCCACCGGGCCCATTTAGCCACTTTCGGCTTTTCGGCTTTTCGGCATTGCCGATATCATGTGTGTGTAGTGTTTGTACACACCTGGTAATAACGCGTGCTACAAACCCCTTAATCACGAACCGTGTGCCACTAGTTCTAGTAGCCATTCCTTAGCTACTATTTGCGAATATCCCCTAGATCACTTTGCTAACGATCCTTACCACGCTTGCGATCTTTGAACCAGAAACCCTCCTTTGATCCTATGGCCTAGATAGCTACTGAACAAGATCCGACTTTTAAAACTTGATTAGGTGTAGATAATAGCAACCAATTTGTGATGGGGGAAAACAATAAGGAATCGGCAAAAATATAGGGCTATTCGATTATAAGAGAGTATTCGACTCTCAGAGAAAGAAGAAGAACGCAACACCAATAGGGATTTCGGCAAAAATGAATTATGGTTCTTCGGCAATGGAAGAATTCAGCAATATAAGAATTGAATGAGGGGGAGAAAAGAAAAGATCAAATGTGCTTGCGTGAGGGTAACTACAGGATATTCGGTCAAGAAAAGAAAGACTGACCTATTTGCAAAACTCTACAAATGCCGAAAGCCAGAATAAAAATTCGTAATACCCCTTAAAAGACCCAAAAACGGCACTCATTTACCCGCCTAAGCCGAATTTGTACCCTTCCCACTTCCCAAAACAACACCAACTCTTCACACTTCTCAGCTCCTAACTTTTCTCCCTGATAACTCCTCAATCTCATCCTAAATTTTCTCTAAGATAAGCTCCTTTATCCCTTCCTTAATTTTCTCTTATGAACACTTCCTTCAGAGTTCACATCCAACGCCACTACTAACCATCTAGAAGGAAAAAATTAAATCCCCAATAAAATACCATGCCACTACTCGAACCTTGGACTCCCTTGCCTGGTAATGACGCCACCTCCCTGCTCCCTAAGTGGCGCCACTTTGCCACTACACCACAAGCTCCTTTGTGTCATCTTTCTTCTTCATTTTTTTAAAAGGCCTACTAACTGAAGTCACAGTTCCCTTAGGCTAAAACCAAAATTTTTCCTATACCCTTGCTTGATCCCAGGACATCTGCAACACCTCTAGACACTCCAAATTCATTAACCCTTAAAGCCCACATGCCAATTGTCATTTTCTCGCTCACTTAAAAAATTTCTGAGACCGAAATCCCAAAGCCCAAATCTTCTAGGCCCAAATTCAGGGCGTTACAGAGAGATAGGATGGACTTTACTGCTTCTGGCAAGTTTCAATGGTCAAAGCAATTTCAGTTGAAGCTTCATCCTCTTTGAAACTTTGGCATAGAAGATTGGGTCATCCTTCCGAGGAAGTAGTAAAGTTACTTCCTTATATTAGTAACTCTAGAGATCATCTGAATAAAGTATGTGAAATTTGTCATCGTGCTAAGCAAACTAGAAATAACTTTCCAATTAGTGAACAAAAAGCCACTCATAATTTTGATTTAGTTCATTGTGATTTATGGGGGTTTTATGACACTCCATCTTAAAGATCTCATTATTTTTTTACATTAGTTTATGATTTCTCTCGGGCTATTTGGGTATATCTATTGGCTAATAAAAAAGTGGTTTTCAAAGTTTTCATGTCATTCATTGCTATGGTTGGTTGTCAATTTTCTCAACAAATAAAGTGTGTTAGAAGTGATAATGAGACAAAATTTAATTGACTCCAGGATTATTTTCTTGCAAATGACATTATTTTTCAAACATCTTGTGTTGGTACTCCTGAACAAAATGGGAGAGTGGAGAGGAAACATCAACACATTTTAAAAGTAGCTCATACTTTGTGTTTCCAGTGAAATCTGTGTATATCTTTTTGGGGAGTGTGTGTTGACTATTTCTCATCTCATTAATCGAACTCCTTCACCTCTTCTTCATAATAAAGCACCCTACAAAATGTTGTTTGGCAGCCCTCCTTTGTTTGATGATCTTCGTGTGTTTGGTTCCTTATGTTTTGCTCATAATCAATGTTCTAAGGGTGATAAGTTTGCTAGTCGAAAGTGTGTTTTTTTTGTACACTTTTGGAAAAAAGGGTTGGTATTTATATGATCTGGATTCTAAGAAGTTCTTTGTGTCCCGCGATGTGAAATTTTTGGAGGATATTTTTCCGTATTTGGATGGGAATACTGCAACCATTGAGCCTATCGATGTTGCTCTGGCATAAGGGAGTGCAGACGTAATTTTTTATGCATATTTTGGTGAAATAGAGGTTTTACAACCAGCGATAGTTCCTCCACTTGCTACTCTGCAGCCTGTAAGTTCTCCACCTGCGAGTTCTCCGACACTTGTGGTATCTTCTTCTTCCTCCAATGACATGGTGGTATAGGGGGCTTTGGTTAATGATGCGCCTAAATTGGAACAAGGCCATAGGGAGAAATTTCCCTCTGTGAAGCTTTGAGATTTTTTCACTCATACCGTCATAAAGAAAAGTTCATCTCTCACCTCGCCTTCTTCAAAGCCTTCCTTAGGTACTCCATTTGCTATAGCGCATTAAGTTAATTGTGACAAATTTACTGTAAAACACCGAAATTTTCTTACAGTTTTTACTACAAGGGTCGAGCCACAATCTTTTAAAGAGGCTATGAAGGATGCAGGATGTTGTGATACTATGCAAAAGGATATTTGTGCTCTGAAGGATAATGACACTTGGTCTATGGAAAAACTTCCTCTTGGAAAGAAAAAATTGGGTAGTAAGTGGGTGTACAAGATTAAATATAACTCCAATGGAAGTATTGAGATACTTAAAGCTCGTCTTGTTGCTTTTGGTAATCACCAGGTAGAGTGTATTGACTATAATGAAACTTTCGCACTTGTGGCGAAAATGGTGATTGTTTGGGCTTTCTTAGTTATTGCAACTTCAAAAAATTGGGAGTTACATCAAATGGATGTCCATAATTGTTAAACCAAATTTTATTTGATAAAATGTTTTGATATAAAAAATTGAAGTGTTTTCGAATAAAAGTTAATATTGAATAAAATTGACAAAATGATTTGTTTAAAATTGAAGTCTAAGAGATAAAATTTGAATATCTACTTTGAACTCAGAACATTTTTTAAACAACTTTAAAATCAAGTCAAAATTATTTTCACTTAGTAAAAAGACTTTTAACAAATCAAATAATTTTCAAACAAGTAAAAATTGAACAAGGCCAAAAAGTATCTGTAACACCCCTTACCCGTATTCGACACCGGAACAGGATACGAGGCATTCCTGGGCTTAAACTCAAACAAACATTCAAAATCGAGACACAGATTTTCACCCAACTTTAAAACCTTTCACATACATTCATATCATCCCTTAAACAAGTCTATGAGGCCTAAAACATACATTGGGAACGGTTCGGGACTAAACCGAGAACTCAAGAAAAATTTACGAAACTTAGAAAAAATTTCATCATGAAACAGGACCACACGCCCGTGTAGGTTAAGGGACATGCTCATGTGTCATATCACACGCCCGTGCTTCAGGCTGTGTCCATCTTAGGGTGCATTCTGTTTATGATGTCATCATCAAATTGAAGTCACACGGCCAAGTCACACGCCCGTGTGCTTAGGCCATGTCCTCCACACAGCTGAGACACACGCCCGTGTCTCTGCCCGTCTGCTGAATTCTGGGCATTCTGTTTTTCCAAAATTAAGGTGCAGGGGACACACGGCCGGAACACATGCCATGGGGCAGACCGTGTGTTACACACGGCCTAGACACACGCCCGTGTGTCTACACATGTGGACAAATACAAGGCTATTTTCTAAGCCATTTTGTCACCCTTACTTGCACACATTCACACAACATCACATGGAACAAATCATGGCATATAAATGCCTTCAAAAACAACTACAATCAAGCTATAACGTATCATTTTTATACCATCATCTATCATGAATTATAACATTAGGCCTTGCCAAATCATTTCATGCTAAATTCACACTCAAAGGGCATAAACATATGAATAAACTCATAACTATCATATATCAAGCAAATATAAACCACATCACCAAACATTGACATATGCATATACATACTTATATGGGCTTACAACCATTTAGCCAATATAAGCCAATTTGCATGGCTACAAATTTCATCCAACCTTTAGCCATCACAAGCTAATATATTTAGCCAAATCATAATGACTCATACACCAAATGACTGAGTCCCTATACATGCCATAAACTTAAGAGGTTTGTATTCACTTTTACCCCATGATGATAGCTTGATAGTGTGATAACATCTCCGGTGATCTCCAACTCGAGCTAGCATACAACCCTATAAGATAAGGGAAAGGAAGGGGAGTAAGCTACAAAGCTTAGTAAGTTCGTATGCAAATAATAAGCAACAATAGTAATACATTTATCATACAACTAACATAACATAACATAACACAACATAAACGTCATTAAATCTTTATAGACATAACTTACTCAATCCCGATGCTTACCCCTTCAATTTATAAGCATAATTTAATACATCTTAACATTTGCCAAACATTCATAATCTCTCTAATATAACATACAATAATAATCATTAACAAATCATTTCAAGCCTCATAGTAACATGTACATTAATTATGCGTATTCATATTTTCAAGCCCATAGCTTAACATCTTTCAATGATTTAAACTCTTAACTTCTCATACTTTCATAACCATTTTAATAGGAAATTATGCAAATCTTTCCTTTTTCACACATGTCTAGTGAATCACAAATCAAGTGAAATAAACATCTTATCTCTCAATTTGATATGGCTCAAAAGCCTAACCCATGACTCTCAACTAAATTTACCATGAATTTACACATCATAAACATAAACACTTAATCACAAGATTTCATAAATATTTTTAATAGACATTAATATCAATCTTTCCTTCATTACATTTCATTGAGTCACAATCAAGGAAATAAAACATTTCATATCTCAATTCCATTTGGCCTAAATCCCTTTTTCATAAGTATCAATCAACTTTACCATGTATCTGTTCATCATACACATACCAATAATCACATGGTTAACTTAAAGTCACTTTTATAGTGATCATGAATTCATAATATCCTAAAGCCAATTCTTATAAACTTTACTCACATACCTGTACCATCTCGTAACATAATCATTTACTTTCTCATCGTTGGCATAATCTTTAAATTTCCCGTTGAACCACTTGGAATACTAAAGGATACTCGAGAATCACATACACATAAAATCATACCAATTCTATATCCCAAATATGGTCTTACATGGGATCACATATCGATGCCTATAGCCCAGCTATGGTCTTACACGATTCTCATATCGATGCCATATCCCAGATATGGTCTTATACGAAGTCTCATTTCGAAGCCATGTCCCAGACGTGGTCTTACACGAAATCACATGCCGATTCCATATCCCAGATATGGTCTTATACGGGATCTCAATAACCCTAATGTCATGACATTTGTATCCTAACTATTTCTAAGGTTCAACCGAGATTTTGAGGTATCAATTCTTCGTCGAATCGTCATCGAGTCAACATTAATCAAGTCCACAAGGACAATTACACAATTCATGCAATATTAAAGCATTAAATACTTAAAAATGTAATGTTGCATTATTTACACACGAACTTACCTTTAATGCGACAACGGCGAAAAGGACTTAATCGTCAATTACTTGTTTTTCCCTCGTTCTAGGTCCGAACTTCATTTTTCTTGATCTAAAACATCACATTTAACTTATTTAATCATTATACTAATCAATTCAGTCCAAAAATCATATTTGGAAAAATTACATTTTTACCCTTAAACTTTGTCATATTTACACTTTTGCCCCTAAGCTCGTAAAATGATTTTCATTCGATTTATTCATTCTTTAAGCCTAGACAAACCATTTATAGTAGCCCACAATTTCCATTAAAACACACTTTTACTACATATTTTATAACTTTTACAAATTAGTCCTTTTAGGCATTTTCACCGAAAATCACTTAGTAAAAGTTATTTCTCTAACCATAAACATGCATTTTCTACAATTAAACATCAAAATACACACATATTCATCATGGGTCAAAACTGTAGACTTTAACCATATCTCAAATTAGTGGTAGAAATAGATAGATCTTGTTACGAGGATTTTACAAACATAAAAATCATTAAAAACGGGGCTAGAACGGACTTACAATCGACCTTGGAAGCTTGAAAAACCCTAGCCATGGTTTCTTCATGTAAAATTTGGCCAAGGAAGAAGATGGACAAGAAATTTTGGCTTTTATTTTGTTTATTTAATCATTGAATTACTAAATGACTAAAATGCCCCTAACTTAAAAATATTCTATTTCACCTATTTCATGTCCATTTTTGTCCAAAAAATTATCTAATGGACTAATTACCAACAAAGGACCTCTAATTTAAAATTCCATAGCAATTAGACACCTCTACCTTCTAGAACTCAATTTTTGCACTTTTTACAATTTAGTCCATTTGGCTAAATTGAGTGCCCAAACGATGAAGTTTTCGAACGAAATTTTCATGAAATCATCCCGTGAAATTGTAGACCATAAAAATATAATAAAAGTAAATTTTATTTGTAACGCCCCAATTTTCTTAATTTCGGCTATTGTAAAATTAACACAATGTCTATCTGCTTTAGTGGTTATGTGTTCTGGATGTGTGTGAGAGGTCCTAAGTTTAGGCCAGAACTTAGGAAGATTTTGATACTTTTATGATTAAAGCCTTATCTCTAGTCAGTATTCTTATATTTTATTGTTTGTAAGAATATATCAAAATGGGTCTACTGGTCTGGTGGTTAAGTAAAGTGTTGGTGAGTTGGAGGTCTTGTGTTCGATTCTTGGTGATGGCAAAGGGTAGTATTTTTCCCTAAATTTTGGCTAGAGTTTGTGTTCTACCGAGACTCTGAGTAGTGGGATAGTGGTGAGAGTTTTGAGGAGATTTGTAGGGGGAAGTTATAAGAATTTTTGCCAATCTGATTACTTTTCTCATATTTCGGCTTTTCACATTTGTTTCCCAAAAATTTTTGCTGCTGTCTTCTTCCTTTTTTCCTCCTTACTACTAACTTTTCCATTAGATTTTTCCCTCTCTTCTTTTGTGTCGAAATCCACCTTTTCTCCTTTTTGTTCCTCGTCCAATCAGTTTCTATCATGCAACAGTTGTTTCCCTTGTTCGGTAAGTGGTTTTTCTTTAGTTCTAACGTTATTTTTGATTAAGCAATTAATGGAGGAATCGTTTTACACAAGTTTAGGTACTGCTCGAAGACCTTAATCGGGTTCTCGTGTTACAAAAACACTACTTCTTGCTCGAAGGTAAGTTTCGTCGCTCGTTGGATGAGCATTCCGTTTTGGGTTTAGTTTGATTCGATCGTTTAAAAGACTAACTGAGTAAAACGTTGTTCAAAAATAGGTGCTGGTGATCTCAGGATTGTATAATCAGCAAAAACTAACCAGCTGTGTACCCGAATCGTAAGAAAATGCATTTTCGGTAAAAGCTGAAGACATTCCTATTGATGCCATACGGCCGTGTGGTAGGCCGTGTGGTAGGCCGTGTCCAAGGCTGTAAGCCACAACACGGCCGTGTGAACGACGAGCCAGGCCGTGCGTAGGTGACACAGCCGTGTGATAAGCGGGCAAGGCCATGTGCGACACACGGGCTCGACCTATTGGGCCGAGTGGACCCCACAGATGTGTGGGCCAACACGGGTGAACCACACAAGTGTATGGAATTTTGGGCCAGGCCGTGTGGTCTACACGGCCAAGGCCAATTTGGGCCGTGTGAGCCACACGGACGTGTGGGCCCACACGGGTAGGCCACATGGGCATGTGAGCCCATTTGTTAGAAATGATCTGTAAGGTTGCACGGGTCACCCAAGTCGACTGTAGACCTACTGTAGGGTCGGTAAGCATTACTTAGACCCCTAATTACGTGATCAAATTATGTGATATATGTATTAAGCATGTTGCACTTAGCATGTATACCGATTTGAATGTGTGATCTGTTAATTGTATTATAGCATGTCATCGATTTTATGCTGCATTACATTGGGGTAGGTTAATGATATTGGAGGAAGTATCTGAAAGGCTATTAAGCCTGTTATCTGGCAGCCCAGCTGCAAATATCTGATTATGTGACGCATTTAGGTATAGCATGGTGCATAGGGATGGGTGGGTTGATTTTATCCTCACATGGTGTGTAGGGTTAGACGGAGATGGTGTGTAGAGGCTGGTGGGTAGAATTCTGATATTCTGTTCTGTTCTGTTCTTTATATTTTGTATCTGAGTGGACTAAAGACTACACTGATTCTGTAATGGGCTCAGACCCGAACTGTAAATGTATGAATGTTTTTTGATGTGATAATGTGTGCATGTTTTCTGTGGGGATTACACACTAAGTTGCGAAAACTCATCCTCTTTCTTTTTAATCTATTCAGGTAATCCCTAGCATTAGACGGGTCGTTACGGTGAGGGACTCGGTGATAACCACGGATCTGGAATTTCATGGGTTTTATTTCGTTTTACGATTATGGGTTTATTTTGATGTATCTCGCAAACTTTTTGGGACTTTTTCTTAAATGTGGTTTATTTATTATTTTTATGGATTCAAAATAGCTAGACGTAGGAAGACTCAGTTTTCAAAAGCTTAAGTATTTTCTGAACTCTCGATCCCTTAGACGGTTTTCTCAAAAACAAAGGGGTTTCTATAAAATGGACGGAATTACTTAAATAACTCTATTTTTCATAAAATAAATGATTTCTAAAGCTTCCGCAATGAATTATGTTTTAAGCAATCGACTAGATGAGTAAGCATTTTCTGGAATCAATAAGAGTAATAAGATGAACGTGGTTTTATCATGATAAAATGTTTTCAAAATTCCATTCCATGTGACATCGCCAAATTCAGCCATAACGTCTAGGTCAGGTATGGGGTGTTACATTTAGTGGTATCAGAGCTAGGTTGCAAAACTCGGTTGTGGATTTGGGTTATAAAGATTGGTTTTAAGAAATGATTTTTAAGTGATTTAAAATATTTTTGACTGAGTATGTAGTACACCAAGTCTCCGGTGTCGGTCGTGTAAGTGTTCTAAAATTCTGTTTAAATTTGTTTAGAAATACTACTAGCATGCTTAAAACAACCAATAGGTAGTATACTATACTGAAAACACTCTAGGTAGTGTAAACTGGAAACTGTAGTGAGACTGAAACTCGCGATAACGAATTTCGAACTCGACGATCTTCATTTCGCTTAAAATATCATTAATAAATATCGGGCAGTAACTAATGCATAAAAGCATTATCTGAGATAAACTCTAAATTTACGATGAGCACATGAGGTACTCACGAACGGGGTACAAGAGGCCGTGGTAGAGGCCGTAGAGGGGCTCGAGTTGGGTCCTCATCATCTGAAAATCTACCTAATCTGGATACGACCGAGACGCCGGTCTCACCTACTACAGAGACTGGGTCTCATGATCGTGTGGCTGGGGATGATGAACTGTCCCAGGCCATGCTTAGGATATTAGAGAGGGTAGCTGTGCCCAACATTGGATCTGGGGTTCGAGGGTCGGTTACGGAACGACTCCAGTCCAATAGGGCTGAATTATTCAGGGGTGTCACTGGAATCACCCCTAACGTGGCCGAATATTTGATGGAGGCCACAGAAAGAATTATGGACGACCTGGATTTTACCACTGAGCAGAAGCTTAAGGGGGCTATTTCTCTGCTTCACGATGAAGCTTACTAGAGGTGGCTGACGGTTAAGGAGGGCACTCACCCAACCGATTAACTTGGGATTACTTTAAGATGGCTTTCCAAAGTAAGTATATGGGAGCCAGCTACATTAACGCTAGGAGACATAAGTTCCTTAATCTCACCCATAGAGACTGCACAGTGGCCGAGTATGAGGCCGAGTTTCTGAGATTGAGCCGATATGCGCGTGGCATGGTGGCGACCGAATATGAGAGATGTGCTCACTTTGAGGATGGCCTCAGGGACAGTTTACGAGTTCTGATAGCTCCACAGAGGGAGCGTGAGTTTGCTACACTGGTTGAGAAGGCAAAGATCACCGATGAGGTGAAGCGCACTGAACGCCAAAACCGAGAGAGAGGAAAGAATAAGAGGGAATAGGAGCCCTCGAGTTTTGTGATGAGGCCTAAGAAACAGGCTAGATCTGATGGGCCAGTGAGAGTTGGGCCTTCTGTTGCACCTACTGGGGTGGTGCTTTGTGGACACTGTGGCAGACGCCATCTGGGCGAACGTTGGAGGATGACTAGGGCATGTTTGAGATGTGGATCGACTAAGCATCGTGTTCGAGATTGTCCATTGAGAACTGATCAGATGCAAGCTCCGATTACTTGTGCTACACAGCCATCGAGAGTAGTTCAGCAACCACCTAGGGGCCGAGGCTAGGCCAAGGGCGGTAACGGCATGGGCCGAGGATAGAGAGCACCGGGCAGAGGTGCTAGACCGATTGAGGCGAGGCAACCCACACTGGTTTACGCTGCTCGTCACCGTGAGGATCGAGATACTTCGGACGTCATCACGGGTACGTTTTTAATTTATGATGTACTTTATTTGGCATTGATAGGCATAGGCTCTACACACTCTTACGTAGCTAGTAATGTGTCTGAAACCTTGGGGATTATGGTTGAGAGTACTTTTACTGAGGTAATTGTTGTGAGCACGTTGGGGCAGTCCATCCGAGCGAGTAAACTGTATTGAAATGTTCCGCTAGAGGTTCAAGGGACGGTATTCTTGGCTTATTTGATAGAGCTTTCGTTTGGGGAGTTCGACTTGATTTTGGGGATGGACTGGCTGGTTAAACATCGAGTAAGTGTGGATTGTTCCACAAAAAGGGTTGTTTTGAGGATCGAGGAGGACAGCGAGGTAGTTGTGATTGGGGAACGAAGGGACTATCTGACTAATGTGATTTCTGCGTTGGTGGTAGAAAAGTTAGTGAGGAAAGGGTGTGAGGCATTCTTGGCCTACATTAGTATTTCTGACTATGGGGACTCTTCGGTTAAAGACATCAGAACCGTGAGAGACTTTTCGGATGTTTTTCCTGAGGAATTACCAGGTCTGCCTCCAAGCCGAGAAGTGGAATTTGGGATTCAGCTCATTTCAGATACAGCTCTGGTGTCTATCGCACCCTACCGAATGGCACCGAAGGAGCTTACAGAGCTTAAGGCTCAAATTCAAGAACTATTAGATCGTGGATTCATTCGGCCCAGTGTGCCTCCATGGTGAGCACCGGTGTTGTTTGTGAAGAATAAAGATGGGACAATGAGGATGTGTATCGACTACCGACAGCTGAACAAGCTAACAATGAAGAATAAGTACCCACTTCTGAGGATAGATGATCTATTCGACCAATTCAGAGGGGTTTCTGTGTTCTCCAAGATTGATCTATGTTTAGGATATCATCAATTGAGGGTTAAGGAGGCCGATGTGTATAAGACGGCATTTAGGACTCGTTATGGGCATTACGAGTTCCTGGTGATGCCTTTTGGGTTGACCAATGCACCCGCGACATTTATGGATTTGATGAACCGTGTATTCCAGCCTTATCTGGACCAGTTTGTGGTTGTATTCATCAATGATATCCTAGTGTATTCCAAGACTGAGGATGAACACGATGAGCATCTCAGAGTGGTACTCTGATCGTTCGTGAGAAAGCAGATTGTATGCGAAGTTCGATGAAGTGTGAGTTACGCTCCGGCAAGTAACCTTTTTGGGACATGTGGTTTCTATGGAGGGGATTTTTGTTGATCCTTGTAAGATTGAGGCTGTGTTGGATCGAAAACAGCCGAAAAATGTGTCCAAAATCTGTAACTTTCTAGGGCCGGCGGGTTATTATCGATGCTTTGTAGAAGGGTTCTCATTGATCGCATCACTGTTAACCAAGCTTCTGCACAAAGGAGTTCCCTTTGTCTGGACTGATAAGCAACAAGAGAGCTTCGAGAAGCTCAAATCTGTTCTGACTTAGGCTCCTATTCTGATACAGTCGAAGCCTGGTAGAGACTTCGTGGTATACAGAGATGCGTCACATGTGGGTCTGGGTTGCGTTCTGATGCAGGATGGTAAAGTGGTAGCTTGTGCGTCTCATTAGCTCAAGACGCATGAGGCTAACTATCCGACGCACGATTTGGAATTGGCTGCTGTAGTCTTCGCTTTAAAGATTTGGAGGCACTACCTGTATGGTGAGAAGTGTACTATCTACACTGATCATAAAAGCAGATGCTTTGAGCCGTAGGGCTATGACCGATCTGAGAGCGATGTTCACTCAACTCAGTTTATTCAACGATGGGAGTCTATTAGTGGAACTTTAGGTTAAGCCTGCATGGATTGATCAGATTAGAAGTAAACAGATGGGGGATAAGTCTCTTGAGTTGTGTTTCTGTCAGGTTGATACTGGTGATATTACGGATTTTGGGATTAACAGTGATGAGGTACTTTGTTTCCGCGGTCGAATTAGTGTACTGAGTGATGAGGAGTTACGACAGTCGATTCTGAGGGAGGTGCACAGTATTCCCTATGCTATGCATCTCGGTGGGAACAAGATGTACCGAGATCTTCGAGAGTTGTACTGGTGGCCAGGGTTGAAGCGTGAGGTTACCGACCGTTGCTCCGCCCGACTTGTCGCCAGAGTTAAGGCCGAGCATCGATTTCCTTCGAGGTTCTTTGCGATCGGTAAAGATACTGATGTGGAAATGGGAACGAGTAACGATAGACTTCGTTAGTGGGTTGCCTTTAACACCCAATAAGAAGGATTCTGTCTGGGTAATCGTGGATCGATTGACCAAGTTATCTCACTTTATTTCGGTCAGGACGGACTTTTCTCTCCAGAAATTGGCTAAATTATATATAACTGAAATAGTGAGACTGCATGAGGTTCCTGTCTCGATCATCTCCGATAGGGATCCTCGCTTCACGTCTCAGTTCTGGAAGAAATTGCATGAGGCTCTGGGTTTAAGGTTGTACTTCAGTACTGCTTTCCATCCTCAAACAAATGGTCAGTCGGAGAGGGTGATTCAAGTACTGGAGGATATGTTGAGGAGCTGTGTTATAGATTTCTGAGGCAGTTGGGAGGAGTATTTGCCGTTGGCGCAGTTCGCCTACAACAATAGCTATCGATCAAGCATTCGGATGGCACCTTACAAGGCCTCAGTATGGCGTAAGTGTCGCACTCCTTATGTTGGGTGAGTTGGGTGAGCGACGTGTTCGGGTCCGTAGGTGGTTTTCGAGCGAAGATAAGGTCCGATTGATTCGGGATCGACTGAAAGCGGCATCTGATAGGCAGAAGTCCTATGCCGATATGAAAAGAAAGGATATTGAGTATTCTGTAGGGGACTTAGTTTTTCTCAAGGTCTCACCATAGAAGAAGGTATTGAGGTTCGGCCGCAAGGGTAAGCTGAGCCCTCGGTTTATTAGGCCATACCGTATTCTAAAATGAGTGGGGCCAGTCGCATATCAGTTGGAGCTTCCTCCGGAGTTGGATCGCATTCATGATATGTTCTACGTCTCAATGTTGAGACGCTACCGCTCTGATCCCACGCATGTTGTTCGTATTGAGGAGATAGACGTAAGGCCGGATCTGACGTTTGAGGAAGAGCCGATTTAGATTTTAGATCGCGAGACTAAGGTTCTACGAAGGAAGTCTATCCCCTTAGTGAAAGTGCTGTGGCGGAATCATAGCACTGAGGAGGCCACTTGGGAGCCAGAGGATTCGATGCAGCAATAGTATCCTCACCTTTTCTAATCAGGTAAATTTTGAGGCTGAAATTTTCTTTTAGGGGGTAGAGTTGTAATGCCCCAATTTTCTTAATTTTGGATTTTGTAAAATTGACACAATGTCTATCTGCTTTAGTGGTTATGTGTTCTGGGTGTGTGTGAGAGGTCCTAAGTTTAAGCCACAACTTAGGAAGATTTTGATCCTTTTATGATTAAAGCCTTATCTCTAGTCAGTAGGCTTATATTTTATTGTTTGTGAGAATATATCAAAATGGGTCTGCTGGTCTGGTGGTTAAGTAAAGTGTTGGTGAGTTGGAGGTCCTGTGGTCGATTCTTGGTGATGGCAAGGGTAGTATTTTTGCCCTAAATTTTGGCTAGAGTTTGTGTTCTACCGAGACTTTGAGTAGTGAGATAGTGGTGAGAGTTTTGAGGAGATTTGTGGGGGGAAGTTATCAGAATTTTTGCCAATTTGATTACTTTTCTCATATTTCGGGTTTTCATATTTGTTTCCCAAAAATTTTTGCTGTCGTCTTCTTCCCTTTTTCCCCCTTGCTGCTGGCTTTTCCGTTAGATTTTTCTCTCTCTTCTTTTGTACTGAAATCCACCTTTTCTCCGTTTTGTTCCTCGTCCAATCGGTTTCTGTTGTGCAATGGTTGCTTCCCTTGTTCAGTAAGTGGTTTTTCTTTAGTTCTAGCGTTATTTTTGATTAAGCGATTAACGGAGAAATCATTTTACTCACGTTTAGGTACTGCTCGATGGCCTTAATTGGGTTCTCGTGTTACAAAAACACTACTTCTTGCTCGAAGGTATGTTTGGTTGCTCGTTGGATGAGCATTCCATTTCGGGTTTAGTTTGATTCGATTGTTTAAAAGATTAACTGAGTGAAACGTTGTTCAAATATAGGTGTTGGTGATCTCAGGATTGTATGATCAGCGAAAACGAACCAGGTGTGTACCCGAATCGCAAGAAAACGTGTTTTCGAAAAAAGCCAAAAACCTTCCTGTCGACGCCACACGGCCGTGTGGTAGGCCGTGTGGTAAGCCGTGTGCAAGGTTGTAAGCCACAACATGGCTGTGTGATCGAAGAGCCAGGCCGTGCATTGGTGACACGGCCGTGTGATGGCTGGGGAAGGCCGTGTGCGAGACACGGGATCGACCTATTGGGCTGAGTGGGCCCCATGGGCGTGTGGGCCCACACGAGTGAACCACATGGGCGTGTGGAATTTTGGGCCAGGCAGTGTGGTCCACACGGCCAAGGCAAATTTGGGACGTGTGGGCCACATGGGCGTGTGGGCCCACACGGGCAGGCCACATGGGCATGTGAGCCCATTTTTTTGAAATGATTTGTAAGGTTGCACGAGTCGCCCAAGTCGACTATGGACCTACTCTAGGGTCGGTAAGCATTACTTAGACCTCTAGTTAGGTGATCCGATTATGTGATATATGTATTAAGCATGTTGCACTTAGCATGTATACTGATTTGAATGTGTGATTTGTTAATTGTATTATAGCATGTCATCAATTGTATGCTGCATTACATTGGGGTGGGTTGATGATATTGGAGGAAGTATCTAAAAGGCTATTAAGCCTGTTATCTGGCAGCCCAGGTGTAAATATCTAATTATGTGCCGCATTTCGGTACAGCATGGTGTGTAGGGATGGGTGGGTTGATTTTATCCCCACATGGTATGTAGGGTTGGATGGAGATGGTGTGTAGAGGCTGGTGGGTAGGATTCTAATATTCTATTCTGTTCTGTTCTGTATATTCTGTATCTGAGTGGACTAAGGTCCACACCGATTCTGTAATTGGCTCAGACCCTAACTGTAAATGTATGAATGTTTTCTGATGTGATGCTGTGTGCATGTTTTCTGTGGGGATTACACACTGAGTTGCAAAAACTCATCCTTTTTCTGTTTAACTTGTTCAGGTAATCCCCAACATTAGATGGCTCTGTGCGGCAGAGGACTCGGCGGTAACCACGGATCTGGACTTTTATTTTTTTTATTCCGTTTTACGATTATGGGTTTATTTTGATATATCTCGCGGACTTTTTGGGACTTTTGCTTAAATGTGGTTTATTTATTATTTTTATGGATTCATAACTGCTAGACGTAGGAAGACTCGGTTTTCAAAAGCTTAAGTATTTTCTGAACTCTTGATCCCTTAGATGGTTTTCTCAAAAACAAAGGGGTTTCTATAAAATGGACGGACTAACTTAATTATCTCTGTTTTTCATAAAATAAACGATTTCTAAAGCTTCCACAACGAATATGTTTATCGGGTTTTGTCGGATATATTTTCAATGTCATATATATATGATATTTATACAAATCACATACACAACATCTAATTTAAGAATATAAATATACACAATTTAGTTACACGAACTTACCTCGTCAAATATTCGTGTATGAAAATAGACAAATTCGACATTTTCTCTTTTCCTCGTTCTAACTCCAAATTTGATCTATCTAGATCTATACGAGTAAATTTAACATCAATTTAATAAAATTTATACTCAATTCAGTCCAATTCACATCTTAGGTAAAATGACCATTTTGCCCCTAAACTTTTAATTAATGACGATTTTGTCCCTAGGCTCGGAAAATAAAATTCATACAATTTAACCCTTGTTCCAAGACTAACCGATTTTTACATGTAACATTTACAGCCCATGTATTTCATAAAATTAAGAATTTTCCATGAATTTTACAACTTTTCAATCTAGTCCTTAAATCATGTTTTCATCAAAATTCACTTTGTAAAAGTTGTTTATCTATCAACAACCTCTCTTATTTTACCATAAATTTAAAAATTTCAGCATATTCATCCATGGTAAAATTTCTATACTTTTCTATTTTTGCAAATTAATCCCCAAAATAGATAAATTAAGCTATACCGGTCTCAGAAATATAAAAATTACTAAAAATTGGACAATGATACTTACTCAATTAAGCCAAGAAAGCTTATTTTCTCTTTCCTAGGGTTTCCATGTATTTTTGGGGAAGAAGATCATATAAAATGATGTTATTTGATATTTATTTTATTTATCGTCTTTAATTTATTTAACTTTCCAATTTCATCCTTTTCTTTTTCTAATTTTCCATGGATGAATCACCAAAAATATATGCTAACTTTTCTTTAATGGTCTAATTACTATATAAGGACCTCCAATTTAAAGTTATATAGCTATTTAATCCCTTTAGCTATTAGAACTCAACTTTTGCTCTTTGTGCAATTTGGTCCTTTATCAAATTAAACATGTAATCGATAAAATTTCTTTACGAAATTTTCACATGACATTATTATCATACTATAGATCATAAAATAATATTAAAATAAATTTCCTTTTTGGAATCGAATTTGTGGTCCCGAAACCATTGTTTCGATATTACCGAAAACAGGCTGTTACAACTCTCCACCATAAAAATTTTCGTCCTAAAAAATTTTACCAGTAAAGAAGTTTGGATATTTCTTTCACTTCACATGCTAGAATTTCAATCAGTCTCTCTCTGTAATTGTCAAGCTGAATTTCAATATCTATCAGAGAAATAACATGTGACGGATTTGATCGATACCATCGTAGCATACACATAAATAACATTTATGAATTCTATCAAGCTCTGACAATAATGCCAATCTGTACGTAACAAGTCCATTCTTTTCAATGATCTCATATGGCCTGATAAACTGTAGACTTAATTTACCTTTACGGCCAGACTGGAGAATTTTCTTCCATGACGAAATTTTCAAGAACATTTTGTCGTTAACTCGGAACTCTATTTCTTTTCATTTAAGATCCGCATAAGATTCTCTGACAATTAGAAATTACTTTAAAACTATCTTAGATCACCTTCACTTTTTCTTCGGTTTCCCAGATCAAATCAACTCCATGTATTTTTTTCTCACTAAACTCAGTTCAATATTATGGAGTTTTATATTCATGATCATACAGAGTTTCATACGGTGCCATTTAATACTTGACTGGGAAACTGTTATTATATGCGAATTCAACTAATGACAATTATTTCTTTTCCAGTTGCCTTCAAATTCTAGAATACAACACCGAAACATATCTTTAAGAATCCAAATCACACATTCAGATTAACCATCCATCTGAGAATGAAATGCGACACTAAATTATAATCACTTACCCAGAACTTCTTGTAACTTGTTTCAGAATCGGGATATGAACTGTGACTCTCAATTAGAAATAAAGGAAACTGGCATACCATGAAATCTGACAATCTCAGAAATAGCTAATTCAGAAAATCTATAAAGTGAGAAATCTATTCATACTAGGAATAAATATGCAGACTTCATTAAATGGTCGATGATTACCCAAGTAACATATTTCTTTTTAAGAGATAGGGGTAATCCCGATATAAAATCCATAGTAACTTTATCCCATTTCTATTTTGGTATCGTAACTGGCTGTAACAGTTCTGTAAATATCAGTACCTGATGTTCAGTTTTAACATGCTGACATATCAAACTTTTATATACAAGTTTAGAAATATCACATTTCATTCCAGGCTACCAGCACATCTGTTTTAGATCATTGTGCATTTTATTATTTCCCAGATGAACAGACATAATACCACTGTGAGTATTTATGTAAAATTTTCTGTACAGGCTCCAAATTCTTCGATACACAGACTCTACCTCGGAACAACAGACAATCATCAAATCCAATCTAAAATTCTGTATCAGAAGTTAATTCACATTGTACTCGTTTAACTTGCAACTCATTATCATCTTTTTAAGCTTCACAATTCTGTTATAGAAACATCAGTTTAGCTTTATACTCATCTAAAATTGAGCCACTATCAGACAATAACAATTGAATATTCATTGCTTGTAAGACAAATAGGGATTTTCTACTCAGAGTGTCAGCAATTACACTTGCTTTTCCCAAATGAAAATTAATTATCAAATCATAGCCTTTCAATAACTCTAGTTATAAACACTGTCTCATATTCAAATCTTTTTGTGACATCAAATAATTTAAACTTTTATAATCAATAAATATGCAGCATTTTTTTCACTAACTGATAATGTCGCCACATTTTCAGTGCAAATACTATAGTTGTACATTCTAATTCATGTATCGGGTAATTCTTTTCATACGATTTTAGCTGTATGAAAATATAGGCTATTACTTTGCCTTTGTGCATTAAACACAATCTAACCCATTCAATAATGCATCACTGAAATAACAAATTCCTTACTCGATTCAGGCTGAACCAGAATTGATACTTCGATCAACAGGGCTTCCAACTGGTCAAAACTTTACTGATATTTATCAGTCCATTTAAATCTTACATCTTTTCTGTAATAACCGTGTCATCAATGTAGCTATTTCAATTATTAACATTGAAGCTTTGAGTTTTTCCGAAGCCACAACCATCAGATAGATTAAAAACCATAGTGCCATAATAAGACCGAAATTTCAAAACTGTATAAATGGAACAATACCTCAACATCAATAGTACTCTCCAAAATGGAAAAGGAAAATAAAAAATGGCCCCAATAATAACCAGTCCAGTAATACAGTTTCTATAATCTGTGATCCATATCACCAAACTTCATGATCGAGTCAGTATTTATAATAGTAATAAATGTAATTACCTCCGGCCAATGAATATCTTTCACAGATAAACCATGTTTAAATAATAAAGAAATGGATGATATCCCCGAGAAAGTCTAGAAGATAATATCGTGCATACGCAGCAAAAACAACGGTGATAGAGACAATATAAATTACATATTTAGAATTCAGAGCTTAAACTAGTAGAAGTAGAAAATAGTATCATATAAATCTTGTCATCAAGTCTTCTGTCAAATATAATGTATTAGAAAACCAGAGAAAGATAGAGCAATTACTGCTCATGAATCAACCAGACTTGTAATAGTTTCCATATAATATTATAATTAACCGACCTTTCTTTATGATAAATATCATATCTGAACATAATCAATTTCATATGTCTCTGAGGATAACAGAACATGTGGAATACCCAGAAAAAGGTTGTTGTAAGATACCCGAATCTAATAACTGCATTTAGATATCCTTGCGACTTCATCACTATTCCACTGACTACTAAAGTCATCAATGATCCCACATTATTCCAATCACTAAAGAAATCAATTTAGAAGAAATTTCGGTTAACCCATTCTTAAAATACCATACCATACCTGAATAAATCGATTACTCATGAATAACTTCATCTTCCATAACAATGACATTACATATCCCAGATAAATCTTAAGAATAATTTGATGTCTCTTTTAAAACCATCTTTACTTACTAACCCATTCTAAGCTCTGACTGCATTATTAATCATTCAGCCACTGAACTTTTCAGTTTCACACTTGTGAACTTAATCAATATAAATCTTATGATGTTCATTGTATAAGACTGTACTGGTGAGGGGGTGGAGATCGTAAAGTCTCAAAATTAGACTTTTATAAATACACGCATATAACATAAAATTTATCATCAACATGTTCATTATAAAACATTTATTTCATACCTTTATAAATCTCTACTCATCATAAGTTCATTTTTACTCAGATACTTGAGTATCGCTTTTAACATTATCGGAATTAGCTCAGTTGGAAAACATCTCTGTCTATTAGTAAAACAATTCTCATCAGAGTCGGGAGATATCACACTATCATAGCTTATATAATGACATGTATTTCTAGACTTCACATATGCTACGTTTAGTTTGAGAACCGACTAAACTGTAGCTCTGATACCAATAAATGTAACACCCCTAACCCGAATCTGTCGCCATAATAGGGTTACGAAGCATTACCAGGATATACAAACCAAGTAAACAGATATTTCATTTTATACAGTATTCATGTCAGAAATCAAACATAAAGTCCCTTATATGAACCCTCGAGGTCCAAAACATGCATTAGAAATGAGTCGGGACAAAACTGGGTACTCATGGAATTTTTCCCAAAATCTCAAAATTTTTCCTAGGTGCAGGGGACACACGCCCATGTGGTTAGGCCATGTGGTTGACACGGCCAGGGACATGCCCGTGTCTCAGGCCGTGTAACTCTCTGACTTAAGTCACACAGTTAGGTCACACGCCCATGTGCTAGACTGTGTGTAGGTGCAGCGGTCACAAAAGCCAAGTCACATGCCCGTGTACTAGGCCGTGTGATCAATTCTGAGCATTCTATTTTGACATTTTAAAGATGTAAGGGACACATGGCCAGATCACATGCCCATGTGCTAGGACACACGGCTGAGACACACGCCCGTGTCTCTGCCTATATGGACAAAAATATGCTATTTTCCAAGCCACATTTATCACCCTTCTTGTCTTTCACCTACACCAATACTTGAAAACATTCACAAACCATATCAAAGCATTCAAAACAAGTCCAAATCATGTCTTGAACATGACAATATAACATATAACTAATGTACCCTTAGGTACCCTAAATGAAAATTGACTTTCATGTTAATCTATTATTCATATTCATCTAGTTACCAAATGCATATATGATTATCACATTCATTCTTCAAACATGATAGAACCACTTATAAATATATCAAAGCATGTTCATCACAAGCCATTCCAATGGCAAGTTATAACAAAAACATTTACATGCCAATATGGGCCAAATAACCTATACATGCCATTATAACCGTAATTGATTTACCATATGTACCGAAATGAGCCAACGGATAGTGTGAGTGATCTCAGCCAAGCTTCCAATCCAACGAGCTTCCAATTTACTATTAAACAGGGAAAATAAAGCAGAGTAAGCACATAATGCTTAGTAAGTTCGTATAACATGGTACTTAACTTACCATTCATTCTATTTTAAGATAAACATGTAATGTATGTTAAATCAGTTTAATCTCAAGCCCTACACATATCCTCATTACCCTTGTTAGTCATATATTCCACAATAACATTAAGAAACATATATGAGTTCTATAACAATCAGATTTCCAGGCACATATGCTTTCCACATCATGTATTCATTTAACATGTATAAATCATATTTTTGTATTACAAGTACATTTTCATAATAATTCATCTTGGGTTCAGGTTATTTAATGTTGGAACTTTACCCATTAAATCCTTCAGAATGTCAATGTCACACGAATAGTACACTCAAGGTGTACAAATCTATAATCAGGAATGAACGTATTCATCAAACAAATAAATTTTTCATATATCATCATCTCATATTTCCATACATCATGTATCATCATTTTCATGTATTTCAGACAAATATGTGTAATAACTTAATTCCTATTCATATCTTCTCATGTTAGGATTTTTCCCGTTGAATTTATCTGAAATATCAATGGATACACAGGTACTACACTTGAGGTGTACAAATCAGGATCCATCAATTCATATTCAAGGGTATCCATAAGAGCACATAATCAGGGAGCACACTCTTGAGCCACATATCAGAATGCTGAGATGAGCCATGTAACAGGATGCTTATCCGGGCTAAACAGGAAACTCATAAGAGTTTTATTCAGGGAGCTCATAGAGCTTAACAGATAACTCCGAAGAGTTAATATCAGTGAGCACTGGATAAGGTAACGGGGAGTCCATGCAAGCCATGTCAGGAAGCTCATAAGAGCCTATATTAGGATGCTCATGTAGAGCTACGTTTGTGTCCGCATTATATGCTAGATCACAACCGATTGAATCATGTAACAGGACGCTCACAAAGAGTTGCGGTAGTGCACAACACATGCAGAATCACTACCGATCAGGATGCTCGCAGGAACTGTATAACAGGATCTCGAGAGAGCTTATAACAGGATTGCTCATCTGAGCTATAATGTCCGCAACATATGCAAGACTATATTCAGTATGGGAAATCATGTATCCATCGACTTTTATTTATTCAAATGGGATTTAACATTTTTTAGGCATTATCAGGCATGTGATTATTCCATATATTTATAATATTCATAAAATTCAAAAAAAAACACATTGCACATTCGTTTCAAAGATAAAGGTAACATTTTTATCATTTATCATTTACCGGTCATTATCATTTATTTCAGGCATTACCATTTATCAGGTTTTGTCGGATATGTTTTCAATGTCATATATATATATATGATATTTCTACAAATCACATACACAACATCTAATTTAAGCATATAAATATACACAAATTAGTTATACAAACTTACCTCGTCAAATATTCGTGTACGAAAATAGACAAATCCGACATTTTCTCTTTTCATCGTTCTAACTCCAAATTTGACCTATCCGGATCTATACGAGTAAATTTAACATCAATTTAATAAAATTTATACTCAATTCAGTCCAATTCACATCTTAGGCAAAATTATCGTTTTGCCCCTAAACTTTTAATTAATGATGATTTCGTCCCTAGGCTCGGAAAATAAAATTCATACAATTTAACCCTTGTTCCAAGACTAACCGATTTTTACATGTAACATTTACAGCCCATGTATTTCATAAAATTGAAAATTTTCCATGAATTTTACAACTTTTCAATCTATTCCTTAAATCATGTTTTCATCAAAATTCACTTTGTAAAAGTTGTCTATCTATCAACAACCTTTCATATTTTACCATAAATTTCAAATTTTCAGCATATTCATCCATGGCAAAATTTCTATTCTTTGATATCTTTGCAAATTAATCCCCAAAATAGATAGATTAAGCTATACCTATCTCAGAAATATAAAAATTACTAAAAACGAGACAAGGATACTTACTCAAGTAAGCCAAGAAAGCTTGTTTTCTCTTTCCTTGGGTTTCCATGTATTTTCGGGGAAGAAGATATAAAATGATGTTATTTGATATTTATTTTATTTATCATCTTTAATTTTTTTAACTTTCCAATTTCATCCTTTTCTTTTTCTAATTTTCCATGGATGAATCACCAAAAATATCTACTAACTTTTCTTTAATGGTATAATTACCATATAAGGACCTCCAATTTAAAGTTCTTTAGCTATTTAATCCCTTTAGTTATTAGAACTCAACTTTTGCATTTTGTGCAATTTGGTCCTTTATCAAATTAAACATGTAATCAATAAAAAATTCTTTACGAAATTTTCACATGACATTATTATCGTACTATAGACCATAAAATAATATTAAAAAAAATTTCCTTTCCAGAATCAGATTTGTGGTCCCGAAACCACTGCTGTTTGATTTTATCAAAACAAAGTCATTACGATAAGAACACATAAGAATAATAAAAATAAATAAATAAATAAATAATTTGAATACTAAGAACCAAGTACAATAGTAATAGAAACAGTGAATAAGGAATTCAAAATAATAAACTAAAGATGGATCATAATAATAGCTATATTAATAAACCAAAACAGTAGCATGAAGAAGAATAAATTGATGATTAAAAAATGAATTAAAATTAATAATAAGGTCAGGAAACAAGTATAACTAAAAAAATAAAATAATATAACTAAGAATAGATAATAATAGATAATAAACAATAAATAAAGAAAATAAAAGAACTAATAAGAATAATAATAAACAAAGAACAAACAAATAAATAATAAATAAAATAGGGCAACTAGTGGTTGATCGACGGTGGGATGGTGGTGGCGATCGGTAAGCGACGGTGGAGCGGTGGTGGTTGTGGCATGGGGGTGGTAGTTCAGACGAGGGGGAGAGTATGAAGGGGAGGAGAAATGAGGCCGGCAGCGTGCGTGGGTGAGAAAAGGAGAAAGGAGGGAGAAAGGGAAAGGGAAGGGGCGATGTGGAGAAGGCTGCGGGGTTAGGTGATGAGGGGAGGCTGGTGGGACTCAAAGGGTGCGGGCTTGGGTGATGAGGGGCAGGGTGGTTGGTGCGGCTCGAAACAGGGAGGGATGGGGGCTGTGAGGGGGGCGGCTCGGTGCGAGAGTAGGAAGGGTGGATAAACGGCGGGGAATGAGAAAAAGGGAGAGGGGAGGGGTGACGGAGGGGAGGGGCTGTCAACAAAGGAGAGGGGCGATTTGGATGGCCAGAGTTGTAAAGGGAAGGTGAATGGCGACGGGTAGGGTTAGGGATTGATGAAGAAGACAAAGTAAAAAAAATAAAAAAAATAAAAGGGGATTAGGGTTTTAAAAGGGTGACACGATCGTGTAAGGGCCCATGTTGGGCCACAAGGCCGTGTCACACGCCCGTGTGAGGCATTTTAAGCCCGTGTGTGTTTTAAAAATATAGGCCCAACCTCTACACGGCTATGTCCCACAGCCGTGTGTAACCTTGTTCGCTTCTACCACGCCCGTGTGCAATCCCACATGCCCGTGTAGCTCGACTGTGTCTCGCACACGGCCGTGTGACTTGCCCGTGTAACTTTTTGACTTGATTTGAAAATGAAAAAATTAGCTCTAAGTTTTACACTGTAACGCCCCAAATTTCTTTACTTCTGGCTTATGTGATTTTGGAGCACAAAAATATCTGTATGTGTTTTTGAAATTAATTGACACAAATATCTGTCTGCTTTAGTGTTTATGTGTTTGGGTGTGTGTGAGAGGTCCCAAGTTCAAGTCACAACTTGGGTAAATTTTGGCATTTTTTTATGAATAAAGCTCTCACTTGGGTCGGTAGGCTTTTAAGTTATTGTTGGTAAAATGATATCAGAATGGGCCTGCTGGTCTGGTGGTTAAGTGGAGTGTTTGATTGCATGAGGTTCTGAGTTCGATTCCCTGCTTTGGCTTTATTTTTGCAGGATTATGGGGAGGATTTTGAGTGGCGATAGAATTCTTAGTAGTGGGGATTTGGTAGAGAGAATTAAAGGATGTGGTTTTGGGAGTTAACATTTTTCTTTTCTGATCAATCTTTTCTTTCCAAAAAAACACCAAATTTTTGGTTTCTCCCTACTCTGTTCTCACGCCACTTTTCTTTTACTGCTGCCCCCATCTACTATTTTAATTTTTGTTGCCGACCTGTAATCTTCGTCTTCTCCGTTGCTCTGTCGTGCATTGTTGGTATGTCTTCCGTAACTGTAGTGTAAATTTGGTTTATGGATTTTTAGTGACTTGGTCTATTGTTTCATGGGATAAGGTTAAGGGCTGGAGTGTATCGGTTAACATTGAAGTGGTGTGAATACGCTGTCACTCGAGTGAAGATAAGGAGGATGAAGGTTTTGAGTTTAATATATCGGTTCAATTTCAATTAAGACTCGATTTAACACTGGAATTTGGCTCTAGAATGTCAATATTAGGTTCCTGAAGGCTCGGGAGTGCTTACGCGTCGAAAACAATAAAGGTGTGTACCTGGTGAGGATCGACGAAAGCTAAAAAATGATTCTGTCAATGCCACACGGCTGTGTGGTAGGCCGTGTGCAAGGCTGTGAGCCATAACACGGCCATGTGATCGACGAGCCAGGCCGTGCGCAGGTGATACGGCCGTGTAATGGCCGGGCAAGGGCACACGAGCTCAACCTATTGGGTCGTGTGGGCCATACGGGCGTGTGGAATTCTGGGCCAGGCCGTGTGATCCACATGGCCAAGGCCAATTTGGGCCGTGTAGGCCACACGGGCGTGTGGGCCCATTTTTTTGAAATGATCTGTAAGGTTGCACGGGTCACCCAGGTTGATTGTGGACCTACTAAAGGGTCGGTAAGTGTTATTTAGAACCTTATTTATGTGATCTGATTATATGGTGTCTCACTTAGCATGATATCTGTACTTAACTGAATGTATGATCAGTTATTTGCATGTTGCATGTCATATTTGGTATGTTGCATTGCATCGGGGAGGGGTTAATGATATTTTGGAGGAAGTGTCTGAAAGGTTTTAAGCCTGTTATCTGGCAGCTCATCTGTATTATTCTTTTTTTTTGTGCCGCATTTCGGTACAGTATGGTGTGTAGTGATGGGTGGGTTGATTATATCCCCACATGGTGTGTAGGGCTGGTCGGAGACGGTATGTAGAGGCTGGTGGGTAGGATTATGATATTCTGATCTGCATTTTGTATATGATTGGTCTGAGGCCCTAATATATTTCTGACTCTGTATCTGATTGGGCTAAGGCCCTATTATATATATATGATTCTGCATTCGAGTGGGCTAAGGCCCAAACTATTTCTGTAATGGGCTCCAGCCCAGTCTGTGATTTTGATTTCTGGTGATTACTCTGTACGTTTGATATCTGTGGGGATTACACACTGAGTTGCGAAACTCACCCTTTTCTGTTTAATCTGTCCAGGTAATCCCCTGCATTAGACGGATCGGTGCAGCGGAGGACTCAACAGTGACCACTGCTACTGCCTCTCGATAGATTTATGGTTTATAGTTATCATGGTTTTAATTTTTATTTGGGAAATTTTAATGTAATTATGGCCATTATGTATTTTGTTTAAATTTGGTATTTGCAACGTTTATGGTTTTACTGCTATTAGTAGGAAAACTCGAGTTTTCAATACACACAAACATTTTATCAAAATACCCACAAATTCGCAAACTATTTTAAAAGCTTCCGCAAAGTATACCGTTTTGAAAATGGATAATGATTGAAAACAAATGACACGTTTTTGAAGTTAGCATAAGATAATGAAAAGTGGTACAAACGAAGAAATGGTCTTAAAGTCATTGCGATTTCTAAAGCACTATCATGTGACATCGCTAGATTCGGCCATAACGTCTAGGCTAGGTTTGGGGTGTTACATTTAGTGGTATAAGAGCCAAGTTGTAAAACTCGGCTATGGATTTGGGTTATAAAGATTGGTTTTAGGAAATGATTTTTAAGTGATTTGAAATGTTTTTGGACTGAGTATGTAGTACACCGAGTCTCTGGCGCCGGTCCTGTAAGTGTTCTGAAATTCTATTTAGATTTGTTTAAAAATACTACTAGCATGCTTGAAACAGCCAATAGGTAGTATATTGTACTGAAAACACTCTAGGTAGTGTAAACTGAAAACTGTAGAAAGACTGAGACTTGCCATAACGAACTCTGAACTTCTAATATAGTTCTGCATAAAATATTTATTAATAAATATCAGAACTGTAACTAATGCATAAAACTGGTAATACAGATAAACTCCAAATTTACGATGAGCGCATGAGGTATCCACGGACGGGGTACTAGAGGCTGTGGTAGTGGCCGTAGAGGGGCTCAAGCTGGGTCATCATCATCTGGAAATCTACCTAATCAGGATACTAGTGAGACACAGGTATCACCTGCGACAGAGACTGGGTCTTGAGATAGCATGGCTGAGGACGACGCACTGTCCCAGGCCATGCTGAGGATATTAGAGAGGGTCACTGGGCCCAACACTGGATCT
The DNA here is from genome assembly GCA_025698515.1 of Gossypium sturtianum. Taxonomy (NCBI): domain Eukaryota; kingdom Viridiplantae; phylum Streptophyta; class Magnoliopsida; order Malvales; family Malvaceae; genus Gossypium; species Gossypium sturtianum. The sequence goes on from CM046955.1 coordinate 114,940,606, forward strand.
AAGGGCCGAGGGTCGGTTACGGAATGACTCCGGTCCAATGGGGCTGAGTTATTCAAGGGTGTCACTGGAGTTGCCCCTAATGTGGCCAAATATTGGTTGGAGGCCACGGAGAGGATTATGGATGACCTGGACTTTACCACCGAGCAGAAGCTTAAGGGGGCTGTTTCTCTGCTTCGCGATGAAGCTTACCAGTGGTGGCTGACGGTTAAGGAGGGCACTCAGCCCGACCAATTGACTTGGGATTACTTTAAGACGGCTTTCCAGAGTAAGTTTGCGGGAGCCAGTTACATTGACGCTAGGAGATGTGAGTTCCTTAATCTCACCCAGAGAGACCGTACAGTGGCTGAGTATGAGGCCGAGTTTCTGAGATTGAGCCGATATGCGCGTGGCATGGTGTCGACAGAATATGAGAGATGTGTCCGCTTTGAGGATGGCCTCAGGGATAGTTTGCGAGTTCTGATAGCTCCACAGAGGGAGCGTGAGTTTGCTACACTGGTTGAGAAGGTGAAGATCGCCGAGGAAGTTAAGCGCGCTGAGTGCCAAAACTAAGACAGAGGAAAGAATACTAGGGAATCGGAGCCCTCGAGTTCAGTGATGAGGCCTAAGAAAATGGCCAGATCTGATGGGCCAATGAGAGTTGGGCCTCCTGTTGCACCTACTGGGCTTTTACCGTGTGGGCACTATGGTAGACACCATCCAGGCGAGTGTTGGAGGATGACTGGGGCATGTTTGAGATGTGGGTCGACTGAGCACCGTGTTCGGGATTGTACTGTAACACCCGTTACCCGTATCCGATATCAGAAAAGGGTATGAGGCATTACCGGACTTAACATGCTTAAACATACATCCTCAGCTATAAAATTTTTGTTACAACTTTAAACTCTTTCATTCATATTCATAACATCCTTATTATGGGCCTACGGGGCCCTAAACATACATTCGAAAGATTTTGGGATTAAACTGGAAACCCTTATGCACTTAGAAATTTTTTATCTAAAACAGTGCCCCACGCCCGTGTGAAATGGAACACGCCCGTGTGGGCAGGCCGTGTGGTCTCACATGCCCATGTTCCCAGCCCGTGTGGAATTTATTTTTCATTTCGAACCTACAGGAGTTTTCACACGGCCGGACACACGCCCGTGTCTATAGCCCGTGTCCTCCACACGGCCTAGACACGCCCGTGTGAGAAAACCCTTGCATTCGGTTTATGACATCATCAATCTCTTAAGTGCACACGGCCTAGGTACACGCCCGTGTGCTGGCCCGTGTGGTGAATCGAATTCTCGTAAAATTTGATGCAGGGGACACACGACCTATCAACACACCCATGGGGTTGGCCGTGTGTCACACACGGCCTAGACACACGCCCGTGTGTCTAGCCGTGTGGACAATTAGAAGGCTCTTTTCTAAGCCTATTGTCACCCTGAAACATAAACACATATATACCAATACAAGAAACACATAACATGGCAATAATACACACTAAGAAGAGTCTCTAATCATCATTCATACACTTCACATTTTACTCTACCAATTGCATGAACTTCCACTTCATAAAACTCATCATCATTAAGATAATAAACTTGACAATTATTGGCCAAATACTAATGGCCATTTACAAAATGGGTGTATAACATTAATAGCCAACTCTTTGGCTTTCAGATATGACATAGCACAAAATGACCAAGTTCCTATACATGCCATACTCAAAATGAATAAACTTTACTGTACCAAAAGATCAGTTGATAGTGTGATCCGAGCTCCGACGTCCTACGATCCCCGAGCTAGCTTGGCGGTATTGCAAGGAAAACGGAAAAGAGAGGGGTAAGCATATAGCTTAGTAAGTTTGCATGAATTAAAAATAGCAACATACATGCTCATGGCAAAATTCATTCATCTCTTAGAACAATAGTAACACAAGTTCTCAAGTACTTTGACATACTTACTCATACTTACGCTTACCCATTACATATCTCATTAGGATATCATAACTCGTATTTTACTCATGGTACCTGTATCACTTCATCACATAATTTAGCACTTATGCTTTCATAAACATAAACTTAAATCGTAGTCATCTTTCACTTAAATGTAACTCTTTGTCATCTTTATATAGCTTAGCTCTTGCCATCTTTTGGATACTTAGCTCTTTTGCCCATTGAACTTCTCGGAATACCGGAGGATACTCAATCTCAGCATACATATATTACGATGACAATGCCATATCCCAGATATGGTCTTACATGGGATCACCTCTTGATGCCGATGCCATATCCCAGATATGGTCTTACAGGGGATCTCTTAACTCGATGTCGATGCCATGTCCCAGACATGGTCTTATACGAGATCGTACATAGATGTCGATGCCATATCCCAGAAATGGTCTTACACGAGATCTTCCTTTGGTGCCGATACCATGTCCCAGACATGGTCTTATACGGGACCTCCTTTATTCGGTGCCGATGCCATGTCCCAGACATGGTCTTATACGAGACCTTCCTTATCTCATGTCGTGACATGGGTATCCTCGTTAATCTGAATCTTCAACCGGGACTTAAACTTAATACATTCTCATTTCAATCTCATCAAAGCATCATAAATTAACTTCATGGAATTTATATACATTTCTCATAAAATAAAGTAATTACAAGTAGAATAACATTGTATAGCTTTAATTTCATACAAACATACATCGGTACTCAAAATGTGCGTAGATGTTCAATTTAGTCTAACACCTCGTTCTTACCTCGGTTTTAGTTCGGGCTTCGTGTTTCTTGATCTATAATAACAATTTCACTTTTTTAATACTCACATTGACTAAATTGACTCATGAATCATACTTTGGCAAAAAATACGATTTTGCCCCTAAACTTTTACATAATTACACTTTTGCCCCTATGCTCGTAAAATGATTTTTATTCAACTTTCTTGCATTTTAAGCCTAGATGAATCATTTTCTTAACTACAACAGCCCCTAATTTCAACTATTTCACCCATGTATGACCACTTTCATAACTTTTGCAATTTGGTCCTTTTATGCATTTCTCATGAAAATCACTTAGAAAAAGATGTTTATCATGCATCAAACTTTCATATTCTTCCATAAAACATCAAAATCCATGCATTTCATACATGGGTAAATTTTTTAATATAAACCCTAGCTCAAAATATAGCTAGAAATAGCTAAACCGAGCTACGAGGATCTCAAAAATACGAAGAACATTAAAACGGGGCTAGGATGCACTTACTATCAAGCTTGGAGGTTGAAGAAACCCTAGCTATGGCTCCTTAGTGATTTTCGGCCATGGGAGAAGAAGATGTACATAATTTGACTTCTTTTTCCCTTTTTAATCTTTTATTTACCAAATGACAAAAATGCCCTTAATGGTCCATTCTTGAGATTTTTCCTTCCCTTGTCTATTTTTGTCCATCTAAGCATATAATGGTCTAATTGCTAAATAAGGACCTCTAATAATTTTTATAATTCTATTTCATACTTAAATCTTCTAGAATCTCATATTTTCTAATCTTTGCAATTTAGTTTTAATGGACAAATTGATCACTAATAAATAAAATTTCCTCATGAAATTTTCACACAATCATGCAACCACATCATAAGCCTCATAAAAATCATAAAACACATATTTCTACTTCAGATTTGTGGTCTCACACCACTATTCTGACTAGGCCCTAAATTGGGTTGTTACAATTCTCCCCCCTTAGGGATTTTCGTCCCCGAAAATCTTACCGGTAAAAAGGTTTGGGTACTGGTTTCTCATAGCCCCCTCAGGCTCCCATGTAGCCTATTCTACCCCATGTCTTTGTCATAATACTTTTGACGAGAGTTATACTTTTATTCCTTATCAGTTTAACTTCCCGTGCTAGAATCTTAATCGGTTCTTCGCTATATGTCATGTCGGGTTGAATTTCAACCTCTGTCGGTGTAATCACATGCGAAGGATCTGATCGGTAACGTCGCAACATAGACATGTGGAATACATCATGTATCTTTTCTAACTCAGACGGCAACGCCAATCTATAAGCTACCGGTCCTATCCTCTCGGTAATCTCATATGGTCCGATAAAACGCAGACTCAATTTGCCTTTCTGGCCAAATATGAGAACTTTCTTCCATGGTGACACTTTCAAGAATACCTTATCACCAACTTGAAATTCAATCTCTTTTCATTCCAAGTCCGAGTAGGATTTCCATCTATCAGAGGCAGCTTTCAAACAGTCACGGATTATTTTTATCTTCTCTTTGGTTTCTCTAACTAGATCGACCCCGTGAATCTGATTTTCCTTAAGTTCAGTCCAATACAAAGGCGTTCGACATTTACGCCCATACAAAGCCTCATAAGGTGCAAATTTCAAACTCGACTGAAAACTGTTATTGTATGCAAACTCTACCAATGGTAAATACTTTTCCCAGTTGCCCTGAAACTCAAGAACACAACACCGGAGCATATCCTCAAGTATCTGTATTAATCTCCCCGACTGTCCGTCGGTTTGGGGGTGAAAAGCCGTACTAATACTCAACTTTGTGCCCAAAGAATCTTGTAACTTTCTCCAAAAGTGGGATGTGAATCTTGGATCTCTATCCGATATAATCGATAAAGGCACTCCATGAAGCCTTACAATCTCAGAAACATGCAAGTTTGCTAACTTATCAAGTGAATAGTCAACATGTACCGGTATAAAGTGGGTTGACTTCGTAAGTCTATCGACTACGACCCATACAACATCTTTCTTGCTCAGTGTCAACGGCAAACCCATCACAAAGTCCATGGTAACACAGTCCCATTTCCACTCGGGAACCAGGATAGGCTGAAGCAAACCCGAAGGTACTTGGTGTTCAGCTTTCACTTGTTGACAAATCAATCATTTGGATACATACTCAGAGATATCTTTCTTCATACTTGGCCACCAATACCATTTCTTCAAGTCATTATACATTTTTGTGCTGCCTGGATGTATAGATAGACATCTGCTATGTGCCTCCTGTAAGATCTTCCGAATAAGCTCATCATTCCTTGATACATAGACTCTGTCTCTGAATGTCAAATATCCATCAGAATTAATCTGAAGTCGGACAAAGACCCGACTAAATCTTGAACTCTTTTGGCTTGCAAATCGCTGTCATCTTTCTGGGCCTCATAAATCTCTTGTAAGAACATCAGTCTAGCCCTCAACTCAGCTAGAATGGAACCATCGCCTGACAAGGTCACCCGTGTATTCATAGCCCTCAATGCAAATAGAGATTTTCTACTCAAAGCATCGGCGGCTACATTCGCCTTTCCCGGGTGGTAGTCAATGACTAGCTCATAATCCTTTATCAGCTCTAACCATCTTCGTTGCCTTAAATTCAACTCCTTCTGAGTCATCAAGTACTTTAGGCTCTTATGATCGGTGAATATCCGACATCTTTCACCATACAAATGGTGTCTCCATATTTTTAATGCAAACACGATGGTAGCCAACTCTAAATCATGTGTCGGGTAGTTCTTCTCATGTGGCTTTAACTGTCTAGAGGCATACGCTATCACCTTGCCTTCCTGCATAAGCACACAGCCCAATCCTTTCAAGGATGCATCACTATAGATCACAAATTCCTTTCCCGATTCAGGTTGCACTAGAATTGGAGCCTCAGTCAATAATGCCTTTAATTTTTTGAAACTCTGTTGGTATTTCTCTGTCCATTCAAACTTTACATCTTTCTGTAATAGCCTCGTCATCAGAGTGGCTATCATAGAAAATCCTTTGACAAATCATCAATAATAGCCAGCTTGGCCCAGAAAACTTCTATCCTCTGTTACGTTTCTCAGAGTTTTCCAATCAACAATAGCTAAAATCTTGTTTGGGTCAACTCGAATTCCATCTCCCGAGACAATGTGCCCCAAGAATCCAACCTTTTTGAGCCAAAACTCACTCTTGCTAAACTTGGCATACAACTGATTATCTCGTAAGATTTGTAAAACCGTCCTCAAGTGCTCGGCATGTTCATTCTCATCACGAGAATATATCAGTATATGATCAATGAAAACCGCCACAAACTTATCCAAGTATGGCTGAAATATACGGTTCATTAAATCCATAAATACGGCAGAGGCATTTGTTAAACCAAAAGGCATGACTAAAAATTCATAGTGCCCATACCTTGTCCGAAATGCGATTTTTGGCACATCTGAGTCTTTGACCCTCAATTGGTAATAACCGGGCCTCAAATTAATCTTGGAAAACACAATGGCCCCCTTCAATTGATCAAACAAATCATTGATCCTTGGCAATAGGTACTTGTTCTTCACGGTTACCTTATTAAGCTGTCGGTAATCTATACATAACCTCATGGAACCATCTTTCTTTTTCACAAATAGCACTGGAGCACCCCATGGAGAATAACTTGGTCTTGCAAAGCCTTTGTCCGTTAACTCTTGCAACTATGCTTTTAACTCTTTCAACTCGGTTGGAGCCATTCTATACAGAGCAATCGATATAGGTGTAGTACCAGGGGCTAACTCAATGGCAAATTCAATTTCTCCCATCGGGGGCAACCCTGGCAACTCTTCTGGGAATACATCTGGGTACTCGCATACTATCGGTACTGATTCAATTCTTAACTCAGTTTCTTTGGCATTCATCACAAAGGCAATATATGCCTCGTATCCTTTTCTTACATATTTTTGGGCAGACATATGAGAGATCACTATAGGAAGTCTGTCTTGTTCATCTGATTCAATACGAAGGGTGTCCCCGTTTTCACATCTCAATTCAATGTTTTTCTTTCCACAATTTATTGTCACATCATGAGTGGTTAACCAGTCCATACCAAGAATTATATCAAATTCATCAAATGGCAATAGCATGAGATTTGCCTTAAAATAATGACCTCTAATCATCAATGGGCAATCTTTGCATACTTTATCAACTAATACACTTTTGCCTAAAGGATTGGACACTTTTTTCACAAACTCTGTGGAATCTACGGGCATGCTCATACTAGATACTAATTTCATGCAAATGTATGAATGGGTAGATCCCGGATTAATTAAAGCAACAACATTAGTATCATGAAGGGAAAATGTACCCGTAATTACATCAGGGGATGACGCTTCTTCGCGAGCGCGAATGGCGTAAGTCTTCAAAGGCACTCTACCCTCAGATCTTGCAGCCTGCTCTCTGGGTGTACTCTTAATACTTATTCCACTTCTGGGGTTTTTCTGCTATTTCCCTCTAGTAGTACTTCCCGGCCTTGTACTCTGAATTTTCTCTTTTTCGACCATTTCGGGGCATTCTCTAATAAAGTGATCTTGTGAACCACACTTAAAGCAGAATCTTTCATGGGCTCGGCACTCACCGGGATGATGTCTGGCACATTATGGACATTCTGGTCTATTGGGTCGAGTGTTCCCAACACTAGCAACTAAGGTGGCCTGAGCCTTAATCCCTGAGTACTGTTTACTCTTACTTCTATTTGAAAACCCGGGCGAAGTAGCTGATCGGGTAGGGAAATCTCTCGACTTCTTGGATGAGGACTGAAATGACTTATTCAATTGCCTTTTTCTTGAGTCACGAGACTCCATCTCAGCTTTTCTTTTCTCTTTCACAAATTCCTCAGCTTTACAAGCCTGATCCACTAGCACAACAAATTCCTTCAAATCAAGGACACAAAAAATTATATGATATCTTCATTTAATCCGTCCTCGAACCTCTTACACATGATGGCTTCGGAGGACACACATTCTCGAGCGTACTTGCTGAGCCTTACAAATTTACGCTCATATTCAGTTACTGTCATTTTTCCTTGTTTCAGTTCAAGGAATTCCTTTCTTTTCTGATCAGTAAACTTTTGGCTGATATACTTTTTCGAAATTCTTCTTGGAAAAAATCCCATGTTATCCTTTCCCTTGGTACAACCGACACAAGGGTGTTCCACCACTGATAAGCAGAATCTCTCAAAAGAGGCACCACACACTTCATGCACTCTTCAGGGGTGCAAGACAACTCATCAAATACCCGGATGGTATTTTTAAGCCAAAATTTTGCTCGTTCCGGATCGTCATCCTTATTGGCTCGAAATTCCTCGGCCCCTTGTTTCTGGATTTTGTCAATCGGAGGCTTTTCTCTCCTTACTACTTCTACCACTTGGGGAGCTACTGGGTTAGGTTAGGGAATAGGTGGGGGAGGAGGAGGTTGCGCATTCGAGTTCGCACGAACGAACTCCATATACCATGCATTCATCATGTGGAGAAAGGCTTCCCTAGCCTATTCTCCTCCTCTTTTGCTTACAGTAGCCGGTCTATTCTCATTTTCATTCAGCACCGTCCCTTCAGCGGGATCTGGCATGTTACTATCTACATCGTCCGCCACAGCTCTTTCAGGATCCATTTACTATATAAAAACACAATTTAAATCGTCAGGAGTCGTCACACTATCATAATGTAAATACTCATGTGTATGGCATGTATAGCTAGACTCATGCTTTCGCTACATTAGTCTAAAAATCGGCTAAACCGTAGCTCTGATATCACAAAATGTAACACCCCTTACCCGTATCCGATACCGGGATAGGGTATGAGGCATTACCGGACTTAACTTGCTTAAACATACATCCTCAGCTATAAAATTTTTGTTACAACTTTAAACTCTTTCATTCATATTCATAACATCCTTATTATGGGCCTAGGGGGCCCTAAACATACATTCGGAAGATTTCGAGATTAAACTAGAAACCCTTATGCACTTAGAAAATTTTTAACTAAAATAGGGCCACACGCCTGTGTGAAATGGAACATGCCCGTGTGGGCAGGCCGTGTGGTATCACATGCCCATGTTCCCAACCCGTGTGGAATTTATTTTTCATTTCAAACCTATAGGGGTTTTCACACGGCTGGACACACACCCGTGTCTAAGGCCCGTGTCCTCCACACGGCCTAGACACGCCCGTGTCCTCACTCGTGTGAGAAAACCCTTGCATTTTTTTATGACGTCAGTAATCTCTTAAGTGCACACGGCCAAGGCACACGCCCGTGTGCTGGCCCATGTGGCGAATCGAATTCTCATAAATTTGATGCAGGGGACACACGACCTATCGACACACCCATGGGGTTGGCTGTGTGTCACACACGGCCTAGACACACGCTCGTGCGTCTAGCCGTGTGGACAATTAGAAGGCTATCTTCCAAGCCTATTGTCACCCTGAAACATAAACACATATATACCAACACAAGCAACACATAACATGGCAATAATACACACTAAGAAGAGTCTCTAATCATCATTCATACACTTCACATTTTACTCCATCAATTGCATGAACTTCCACTTCATAAAAATAATCATCATTAAGATAATAAAATTGACAATTATTGGCCAAATACTAATGGCCATTTACAAAATGGGTGTATAACATTAATAGCCAACTCTTTGGCTTTCAAATATGACATTGCACAAAATGACCAAGTTCCTATACATGCCATACTCAAAATGAATCAACTTTAATGTACCAAAAGATCAGTTGATAGCGTGATCTGAGCTCCGACGTCCTACGATCCCCGAGGTAGCTTAGCGATACTACAAGGAAAATAGAATAGAGAGGGGTAAGCATATAGCTTAGTAAGTTTGCATGAATTAAAAATAGCAACATACATGCTCATGGCAAAATTCATTCATCTCTTAGAACAATAGTAACACAAGTTCTCAAGTACTTTGACATACTTACTCATACTTACGCTTACCCATTACATATCTCATTAGGATATCATAACTCGTATTTTACTCATGGTACCTGTATCACTTCATCACATAATTTAACACTTATACTTTCATAAACATAAACTTAAATCGTAGTCATCTTTCACTTAAATGTAACTCTTTGTCATCTTTATATAGCTTAGCTCTTGCCATCTTTTGGATACTTAGCTCTTTTGCCCATTGAACTTCTCGGAATACCGGAGGATACTCAATCTCATCATACATATATTACGATGCCAATGCCATATCCCAAACATGGTCTTACTTGGGATCACCTCTTGATGTCGATGCCATATCCCAGATATGGTCTTACACGGGATCTCTTAACTTGATGTCGATGCCTTGTCCCAGACATGGTCTTATACAAGATCGTACATAGATTTCAATGCCATATCCCAGATATGGTCTTCCACGAGATCTTCCTTTGGTGCCAAGGCCATGTCCAAGACATGGTCTTATACGAGACCTCCTTTATTCGTGCCGATGCCATGTCCTAGACATGGTCTTTTACGGGACCTCCTTTATTCGGTGTCGATGCCATGTCCCATACATGGTATTATATGGGACCTTCCTTATCTCATGTCGTGACATGGTATCCTCGTTAATCCGAATCTTCAACAGGGACTTAAACTTAATACATTCTCATTTCAATCTCATCAAAGCATCATAAATTAACTTCATGGAATTTATATACATTTCTCATAAAAGAAAGTAATTACAAGTAGAATAACATTGTATAGCTTTAATTTCATACAAACTTACCTCGATATTCAGAATGTGCGTAGATGTTCAATTTAGTCCAACACCTTGTTCTTGCCTCGAGTTCAGTCTGGGCTTCGTGTTTCTTGATCTATAATAACAATTTCACTTGTTTAGTACTCACATTGACTAAATTGACTCATGAATTATACTTTGGAAAAAAATTACGATTTTGCCCTTAAACTTTTACATAATTACACTTTTTCCCCTAGGCTCGTAAAATGATTTTTATTCAACTTTCTTGCATTTTAAGCCTAGCTGAATAATTTTCTTAACTACAACAGCCCCTAATTTCCACTATTTCACCCATGTATGACCACTTTCATAACTTTTGCAATTTGGTCATTTTATGCATTTCTCATGAAAATCACTTAGAAAAAAGATGTTTATCATGCATCAAAATTTCATATTCTTCCATAAAACATCAAAATCCATGCATGTCATACATGGGTAAATTTTTTAATATAAACCCTTGCTCAAAATATAGCTAGAAACAGCTAAACCGAGCTACGAGGATTTCAAAAATACGAAGAACATTAAAAACGAGGCTAGGATGCACTTACTATCAAGCTTGGAAGTTGAAGAAACCCTAGCTAGGGCTCCTTAGTGATTTTCTTCCATGGGAGAAGTAGATGGACACAATTTGACTTCTTTTCCCCTTTTTAATCTTTTATTTACCAAATGACAAAAATGCCTTTAATGGTCCTTTCTTGAGATTTTTCCTTCCCATGTCTATTTTTGTCCATCTAAGCATATAATGGTCTAATTGCTAAATAAGGACCTCTAATAATTTTTATAATTCTATTTTATACTTAAATCTTCTAGAATCTCATATTTTCTAATCTTTGCAATTTAGCCCTAATGGACAAATTGATCACCAATAAATAAAATTTCCTCATGAAATTTTCACACAATCATGCAACCACATCATAAGCCTCATAAAAATCATAAAACACATATTTCTACTTCGAATTTGTGGTCTCGCACCACTATTCCGACTAGGCCCTAAATTGGGCTGTTACATGTCCATTGAGATCTGATCAGATGCAAGCTCCGGTTACTGGTGCTACGCAGCCACCGAGAGTAGTTCAGCGGCCACATAGGGGCCAAGGTCAGGCCAGGGGTGGTAACGACATGGGCCGAGGATAGAGAGTACTGGTTAGAGGTGCTGGACCGACTGAGGCGAGGTAGCCCGCACTGGTTTATGCTGCCTGTCACCGTGAGGACCGAGATGCTCCATCACGGGTACATTTTTAATTTAGAATGTACCTTATTTGTCATTGATAGACATAGGCTCTACACACTCTTACGTAGCCAGTACCATTTCTGAAACCTTAGGGATTTCGGTTGAGAGTACTTCTAGCGAGGTAACAGTTGTGAGTCCATTGGGGCAGTCTATCCGAGTGAGTAAATTGTTTAGAGACGTCCCGTTAGAGGTTCAAGGGATAATATTTCTAGCTGATCTGATGGAGCTTTCATTTGGGGAGTTTGATTTGAATCTAGGAATAGACTACCTGGTTAAACACTGGGTAAGTTTGGATTGTACGACAAAAAGTGTTGTTTTGAGGGTCGGGGAGGACAGTGAGGTAGTTGTGATCGGGGAATGAAGAGACTATCTGACTAATGTGATTTCTACTTTAGTGAGGAAAGGGTGTGAGGCATTCTTGGCAATACATAAGTATTCTAACTCTGAGGACTCTTCGGTTAAGGATATCAGAATCGTGAGGGACTTTTCGGATGTTTTTCCTGAGGAACTATCGGCTCTACCTCCGAGCCGAGAAGTAGAATTTGGGATTGAGCTCATTCTGGGTACAGCTCCAGTGTCTATCACGCCCTATCAAATGGCACCGAAGGAGCTTACAGAGCTTAAGGCTCAAATTCAAGAATTGTTAGATCGTGGGTTCATCCGTCCAAGTGTGTCTCCATGGGGAGCACCAGTGCTGTTTGTTAAGAAAAAGAATGGGACAATGTGGATGTACATCGATTATTGGCAGCTTAACAAAATGACAATAAAGAATAAGTACCCACTTCTGAGGATAGATGATCTATTCGACCAGTTTAGAGGGGCTTCTGTGTTCTTCAATATTGATCTACATTCAGGATATCATCAATTAAAGGTTAAGGAGGCCGATGTGCATAAGACAACATTTAGGACTCGTTATGGACATTACGAGTTCCTGGTTATGCCTTTTGGGTTAACCAATGCACCAGCGACATTTATGGATTTGATGAACCGTGTGCTCCAGCCTTATCTGGACCAGTTTGTGGTGGTATTCATCGATGATATCCTAGTATATTCTAAGACTGAAGACGAGCACAATGGGCATCTCAGAGTGGTACTACAGACTCTTCGTGAGAAATAATTGTATGCGAAGTTTAGTAAGTATGAGTTCTGGCTCCAGAAAGTAACCTTTTTGGGAAATGTGGTTTCTGCGGAGGGGATTCGTGTTGATCCTCGTAAGATTAAGGCTGTGTTGGATTAGAAATAGCCGAAGAGTGTGTCCGAAATCTGTAGCTTTCTGGGGCTAGCGGGTTATTATCGACGCTTCGTACAAGGGTTCTCCTTGATCGCAGCGCCGTTAACCAAGCTTCTGCGCAAGGGAGTTCCCTTTGTCTGGACTGATAAGCAACAAGAGAGCTTCGAGAAGCTCAAATCTATTTTGACTCAAGCTCCGGTTTTGATACAGCCTGAATTTGGGAAGGATTTTATCGTATACAGTGATGCGTCGCATGTGGGTTTGGGTTGCATACTGATGCAGGATAGTAAGGTTGTAGCTTATGCGTCATGTCAGCTTAAGATACATGAGGTAAACTATCCTACTCATGATTTGGAATTGGCTGTTGTAGTCTTTGCTTTAAAGATTTGAAGGCACTACCTGTACGGTGAGAAGTGTACTATCTACACCGATCATAAAAGCCTCAAATATCTCTTCACTCAAAAAGAGTTAAACCTTAGATAGCGTAAATGGGTTAAACTATTTAAGGATTATGACTGCACCATCGAGTACCAACCTGGTAAGGCCAATATGGTGGCTGATGCTTTGAGTCGTAGGGCTATGACCGATCTAAGAGCGATGTTCGCTCGACTCAGTTTATTCAACGATGGGAGTCTGTTAGTGGAACTTCAGGTTAAGCCTACATGGATTGATTAGATTAGATGTAAGCAGATAGGGGATAAGTCTCTTGAGTTGCATTTCTGTTAGGTTAAGACTGGTGATGCTACTGATTTTGGGATTCACAGTGATGGGGTAATTTGTTTTTGCAGTTGAATTTGTGTACCGAGTTATGGGGAGTTGCGACAGTCGATTTTGAGGGAGGCGCATAGTAGTCCTTATGCTATGCATCCCGGTGGGAACAAGATGTATCGAGATCTCCGAGAGTTGTACTGGTGGCCAGGGTTGAAGCGTGAGGTTACTAACTTTGTTGCTTGCTGTTTAACTTGTCAGCAGGTTAAGGCTGAGCATCAGTTGCCTTCGGGGTTGCTGCAGCCGGTAAAGATACCGATGTGGAAATGGGAACGAGTAACAATGGACTTCATTAGTGGGTTGCCTTTAACATCCACTAAGAAGGATTCTGTCTAGGTCATCATGGATCGATTGACCAAGTCTGCTCACTTCATTCCGGTCAGGACGGACTTCTCTCTCCCGAAATTGGCTAAACTATATATATATAAAATAATGAGACTGCATGGGGTTCCTGTCTCGATCATCTCCAATAGGGATCCTCGCTTCATGTCTCGGTTCTAGAAGAAATTGCAAGAGGCTCTGGGTTCAAGGTTGGACTTGAAGATCGCTTTCCATCCTCGAGAGCATGGATGGTCGATCGAGAGAGGGTGATTCAAGTACTGGAGGATATGTTGATGAGCTGTGTTATAGATTTCCAAGGCAGTTGGGAGGAGTATTTGCCATTGGCAAAGTTTGCCTACAACAATAGCTATCAGTCTAGCATTCAGATAGTGTAACTCCCCAATTTGGGCCTAGAAGAAATGGGCCTTGAGTGTGGGATCAGCTAGGAGACTGCACATAGGTATTTAGTTATGCAAGAAAATGGCACAATTGATTGCTTTCCTTAATGGTTAAGTGAGTTTGGAGTGTTTAGGAATGTTTGGGAAGTCCTGGGTTCAAACCTAGGCTTTAGCAAAATTTTTAATTTTCAAGTGAATAAGGCCTTGGTTCTGGAGAGTAGGCTTTAAGAATAATTGTAGGGGAAAGGAGACACAAGAGGAGCTTGTGGGTTGGTGGCAAGTGGCGTGAAATGGCTGATGTGAAAGCTTGGGTTCGAATCCCTTGGCATGCAAAGGAGCATCTATTTTATATCCTTGTGGTGTTAGAGGTAGAGTTTGACTGAAACTCTGCTGAGGTGGTTGTGGAATTGGTCAAGGGAGGAGACCAAGGGATATGATAATGTTGGTAAGGTTATGGAGGAGATTTAGGAGGAGAAAATCAAGGAAATTCAAAAGTTGGTGTGGTGTAGCCGAACAAGGAGTCTTGGGCATGCAAATTCGGCTATGGGGTTTCTAAGTGCTTTTCTCTACTCTTTGTTCGATTTTGGGGCATTTTTGTGTTACTTTTTGATGTGCTGAATTGTGACTTTTGGCAACCTTTAGCGTATTTTCTTTCTTTTTCCTTTTCGAGTAGCCGAATATTGCATTTCGAGCATTTCTCCTTTCGAGTTTTGTTCTGTCCATTCTAGTGCCGACTCCTCCTCTTCACAACCTAGTTGAGTGTTCTCTTTCTCACCTTTTCTTTCCTCTTACTATTCAATTAAGCCTTTGTCGAATTGCTTGTTACTTTCACCCACTTCTTTGACCGAATATAGCTTTTCTCTCCCTCTCTATTTGATTTTCTCTTGGTTTCTATTCTAGCCGAATACTCTCTTCATCTTTTAGTTTCATTCCATTTTTCTCTTTTCTTTCGTTATACTCTTATTGTTTAGGCCGAATACCCCTTCAAATTTTTAGCTATCCATTTTCGGTTACTCTGCTATTAGGGGATTGGCCGAGTACTCTTCTGTTCTACTATTGCTTGCTATTTTAGTCTTCATAAGATTTCCTGACAAACGGTAAGGGTTTCAGTTATGGTACCTTTCATTCATCTAAGCTGAATGTTTTTCCTTCTATTTTTGGGTACCGATTTATGATTCCTTTCTTCTTTCTAGGGCTTCCTCAAGGAGTGGGGGTGTACAAGTGGTTTTGAAGTAACCACATCCTTTTCCTCAAGTATCCAATCAAGGTATATGCTACCTCATTTTCTGGGGTTAAGCCTGTAACATCCCGGTTTAGGGCCTAGTCAGAATAGTGGTGCGAGACCACAAATCTGAGGTTTATGAATGAGTTTTTGAGGTTTATGCTATGTATGCATGCTAGTGTGAAAGTTTCATGAAGCAATTTTGTGAAATTGTGGTTGAATTGTCCAAAAGGACTAAATTGCAAAAGTTGCGAAATGTGAGATTCTAGAAGCTAATTGTGTAAAATAGCTTTAGATTATTAATTAGAGGTCCTTAAATAGCAATTTATCCAAATTCTAAGATTTGGACCAAATTGGGCATGAATGAGGTAAAATTTAAAGTTTATCAAAAAGGGCATTTTGGTCATTTATCAAATAAGTGATTAAAATAGGAGAAAAGATGACAAAATTCATTCATCTTCTTCTCCAAGGTTGCAAAAAATTCCAAAGAGCCATTGTTAGGGTTCTTCAAATTTTCAAGCTTGCTAGTAAGTGCATCTAGCCTCGTTTTTAATATTCTTTGTATTTTTGAAGTCCCGGTAGCATGAGTAAGCTATTTTTAGCTATTTGATGAGCTATGAAGGATGTTCAAAAAAGTGGTCATGTATGACATACATGTATTTTATTGTTTTATGGAAGATTATGAAAGCTTGATGTAGTAGAAACATATTTTGTTAAGTGATTTTCCATGAAAATGCATGTAGGGACTTGATTGTGAAAATCTTAAGTTTGGTCATACATGTGTGTTTTAGTGAGAATTGATGATAACTTTAGTTGAATAAGTGGTTCGACTAAGCATGAAAGACTAGAAAGATGAATAAAAATCACTTTACGAGCCTTTGGGGCTAAAGTGTAAATATGAGAAAGTTTAGGGGTAAAATAGTAATTTTGCTAAAGTATGAGATAAGGGTCAATCTAGTTAATGTGTATATTGAATAAGCTATTTTATTCATTATAGATCAAGAAAGGCAAAGCCTGGATCGAAACCGAGGCAAAAGCAAGGTGGTGGACTAAATTGCAAGTCTCAATACTTTTGAGTACCGAGGTAAGTCTATGCATAAACAATGCATTCATACTTACAAATTGTTAATGCTAGATAATGTATAGAATGGTTGAGAATGATTGAGAACCTATGTGGTTCAAGTGAAATGGATGGATGAATGATTAAGTAAGTAGATTTGTGAATGTGTTGTGATAATGCTAAATGGTGGGCTAAGTGCGATACCATCCTAATGCATATTGACGATGCGCTGGCTATGTGCGATGCTATCGTTAGGTATATTATCTAGTGGGCTATGTGCGAAACCACTGTGAATACCTTGTTGGTAGGCTAAGTGCGATACTACCTTATCAATTGATTGTGGTGGGCTAAGTGCGAAACCACCAAGACATTAGCTGTGTGGAGTAGCTGTGTGGATTAGCTGTGTGAATTAGCTATGTGGATTAGCTGTGTGGATGTATTACAGAGAAATAATGATGTATCGTATATTGTGTAAATGTGACATTGAATGCAGGGGTGCATTTCGATGGTTATGAGTATGTGACTCATGATGTGTTGGAAATGTGGTAAGGGTTAGAAAGAGTAAGCATAGTTGTGAATTACTTATGTTAGTATAATGCTAATTGGTCCTTAGCTTATACTATGTTGCTTAATTGTTTATGTGTAAACTTATTAAGCTCAAAGCTTACTCTCTTTCTTTTCCCTTGTCTTATGGAGTAAAAGTGATGAATCGAGATACGAGGATCAATTAGAAGATCGCCCACACTATCAACACACTCTGGTAAATTAGACTCAATGTTTTGTATATGGCATGTATAGGGGCTAGACAAATTAGTGAATTTTGGTGTAAATGGCTAAGATGTGTTGGCCTTTAGATGGATAGTGTATTTTGTCTAATGCTATTGTTCTTGGCTATTACATTATATGAAAGAAAGATGTAGTTCTCTATGTGAGATTGCACTTTATTCTGAGTTGATTATGGATGTGTTGTATGAGTGCATGTTGTGTAAGCTATAAGGGTGAGAAGAGCTTAGCAAATAGCTTTGTTCTTGGCCATGTGGATAGACACACGGGCGTGTGTCTAGGCCATGTGTGACACACGATCAGCCCACGGGCGTGTGCTTTGGCCGTGCGTCACCTGCAGGTTGACATATTAAGTCAGAATTGGCCACGAGCTAGACACACAGGCGTGTGTCTAGACTCCAGGCCGTGTGAAGGAAGTCAGTGTTTAGCACGGTTGGGAAGCACGGGCGTGTGCCTTGGCCATGGGGCATTGTCACAATGCTAGGTTTTTAAGCACAGTTTGGGAACATGGGTGTGTGTGACTTCACACGGGTGTGTTGTACCTTGCACGGGTGTGTGAGCCCTGTTCAAATGAGAAAATTTTTAAGATTAGAAAAAGCTTCGGTTTAGTCTCGAGAGCCTTCGTGTGTATGAGTGAGGCCTCGTAAGTCGAGAATGAAGTTATTGAGATGACTTCAGAGAGTAGTTACGACGAGCCTAAGTGGCAATCAAGTGGTTTGAGTTCGGTAACACCTCGGGCCCGGTTCCGGCGTAGAACCTGGGTAAGGGGTGTTACATTTAGTGGTATCAGAGCTATGGTTTAGTCTGTTCTAGGACTACCGTAGCGGGTGTAAGAGTCTAGCTATACATGCCGTAAGTGTACAATGATAGTGTGTGGCTTCTGATGAATTTAAATCTTGTTTTATATAGTATATGGATTCCGATCCATCGACTGCTGATGAAGCAGCTAGTAATGCGCCGGCTCCTGCTCAAGGAACCGCGCCCGTTGAGAGTGGACCTGAGGTCAGGGGTCAAGGGGAAGAGGTACGGGAAGCCTTTCTCTAGATGATGAGTAATTGGTACTCAGACTATATTCGAGCAAACCCTACTACTCAACCTCCTCCACCTCCTCCTATACCTCAGCCAAATCCAGTGGCTCCTCAAGGTATGGATGTAGTGAGGATATCGAAACCCCCGGTGGATAAGATTAGGAAACACGGGGCTGAGGAGTTTAGAGCTAAGGTAGATGATGACCCGGGGAGGGCAGAGTTTTGGTTGGAGAACTCGATGAGGGTGTTCGATGAACTCTCATGTACGCCTGAGGAGAGCTTGAAGTGCGCCGTATCCTTGCTGAGAGATTTGGCATACCATTGGTGGAAAGCACTAACGTTGGTAGTCCCGAGGGAGCGGGTGACGTGGGACTTCTTTCTGGAAGAGTTCCGGAAGAAGTATATAAGCCAGCGATTTACTAATCGAAAAAAGAAGGAATTCCTTGAGTTGAAGCAACGAAGGATGTCAGTAGCAGAGTATGAGCGTGAGTTTGTTAGGCTTAGCAAATACGCTCAAGAATGTGTATCGACTAAGACTATCTTGTGTAAGAGGTTCGAAGATGGGCTGAATGAGGACATCAAACTCCTAGTGGGCATTTTGGAGTTGAAAGAATTTGTGGTATTAGTTGAGAGGGCAAGTAAGGCCGAAGACCTGAGTTCAAAAAAGAGGAGGGCTGTGAGTGAAGCCCGAGATTCTAGAAAGAAGTCGATGGGCAAGTCGTACCAAGCTCAGTCGAAAAGAACCAAGGAAGTGAATCCTCGGACGACAGCACCAGTGGGTTATTCGCATCGAGACTTGGGCAATACTCATTCAGGTTCGAGAGTCCAAGCTACCTCGATGGAAAGTGTGGGCAATTCGAAGAGTAAACCGGAGTGTCCAAGTTGTGGTAGATATCACACTGGAGAGTGTTGGGGTAACAGTCAAAACTATTATAAGTGTGGTTTCCCCGACCATTTTATCCGAAACTACCCCGAGAGGGATGATAAGGAATAGAGGCAAGAGATGAGACCTAGCGATGTGTCTGCAAGGGGTAGACCACCAAGGAACCCGAGAGGCGGGAATAGTGGTAGAGGTGCGCCCGGAGAGATTCTCTTTGTGAGACGAGAGGGTCGGGCACTGCGAGGACGTATGCTATTCGCGCCATGAAGAAGCATCCTCCCGGATGTGATAACGGTACATTTTCTCTTTATGACACCTTTGTTATTGCTTTAATAGATCCAGGGTCTACTCATTCTTATATTTGCATGAGATTAGCATCTAGTTTGAGTATGACCGTTAAGTCTACGGACATAGTTGTTAAGGTGTCAAACCCGTTAGGAAAGCATGTGTTAGTGGACAGAGTGTGTAAGAATTGTCCCTTATTGTTTGAGAATCATTGTTTTCCGGCAAACCTTATGTTGTTGCCATTTGATGAGTTTGATTTAATCCTAGGCATGGATTGGTTGACTATCCATAGTGTCTTAGTGAACTGTGGTAGTAAGTTTATTGAATTGAAAAGTGAGAGTGGAGATGTGGTTCGGGTTGAATCAGGTGGACCGGATAGTCTACCAGTGATGATTTCTTCCCTAGTGGCTGAGAAATGTTTGAGGAAAGGATGTGAGTCCTATCTTGCTTTTGTGTTGAATACTCGAGAGGTTGGAGTAGAGTTTGAAACAGTGCCAGTGGTATGTGAGTATCCAAATGTATTTTCGAAAGAGTTACCCGGATTACCTCTAGTGAGAGAGGTCGAGTTTGGAATTGAGTTGGTTCCGGGAACGGCACCTATTTCAATTGCTCCATATAGAATGGCACCCGTAGAGTTGAAAGAATTGAAGGTTCAGTTGCAAGAGTTGATAGATAAGGGTTTTGCAAGATCGAGCTACTAGCCGTAGGGTGCTCCGGGATTATTCGTGAAGAAGAAAGATGGGTCTATGAGGTTGTCTATAGACTATAGGTAGCTTAACAAAGTGACGGTTAAGAATAGGTATCCTTTACCAAGGATTGATGATCTTTTTGATCAACTGAAGGGAGCTACAGTGTTCTTCAAGATAGACTTGAGGTCTGGTTATTATCAGCTCAGAGTGAAAGAGCAAGATGTGTTGAAAAATGCATTTCGAACAAGGTATGGCCATTATGAGTTTTTGGTTATGTCATTTGGTTTGACGAATGCACCTGTGATTTTTATGGATCTGATGAACCGTGTTTTTAGACCATATGTGGACAAGTTTGTAGTTGTCTTTATTGATGATATATTGATCTATTCTCGGGATGAGAAGGATCACGAAGAGCATTTGAGAATTGTCTTGCAAACTTTGAGAGATAAGCAGTTGTATGCTAAGTTTAGCAAGAGTGAGTTTTGGCTCCGAGAGGTCGGATTCCTAGGACACATGGTGTCGGGTGATGGTGTCAGAGTTGACCCGAGTAAGATATCGGCTATTGTGGATTGGAAATCACCGAGGAACGTGTCTAAAATTAGAAGTTTCTTGGGATTAGCAGGATATTATAGACGTTTCGTAAAGGGGTTCTCCGTGATTGCTACTCTGATGACGAAGTTGTTGCATACAGATGTCAAGTTTGAATGGACTGAGACATGTCAACAGAGCTTCGAGAGACTGAAAATAATGTTGACTGAGGCACCGATTTTGGTTCAACCAGAATCGGGGAAGGAGTTCATGGTTTATAGTGATGCGTCGTTTAATGGTCTCGGTTGCGTGTTGATGCAAGAGGGTAAGGTAGCCACTTATGCCTCGAGGCAGCTAAAACTGCATGAGAAGAATTATCCGACTCATGATTTGGAGTTAGCGGTGATTATTTTTGCGTTAAAGATTTGGCGACATTACTTGTATGGTGAGAAGTGCCGAATCTTTACAGATCACAAGAGTTTGAGATATTTGATGGATCAGAAGGATCTGAATTTGCAACATAGACGGTGGCTTGAATTGTTGAAAGACTATGAGTTAGTCATTAATTACCACCCGGGAAAAGCGAATGTGGTTGCGGATGCCCTAAGTAGGAAATCCTTGTATGCTCTAAGAGTTATGAGCCCGAGTTTAGCATTGTCTGACGATGGTGCTATTTTGGCAGAATTGAGAGCTAAGCCGCTATTTGTTCAACAAATATGTGAGGCTCAGAAGTATTATAGTGAGATGCAAGCTAAGAGAGCTAAGTGTGGATCACAAAGTGATTCTGATTTTTGAGTGGACTCGAATGGTTGTTCGTTGTACCGTGACAGAATTTGTGTACCTAGAGATGAGGAGTTAATCCAAAAGGTTTTACATGAGGCCCACAGTGGATGTTTGTGAGTACATTCGGGCAGTACGAAAATGTATAATGACTTGAAGGAGTCTTATTGGTGGCCGGGTATGAAAAGAGATATTTCAGAGTTTGTGACAAAGTGTCTAATTTGCCAACAGGTGAAGGCTGAGCATCAAGTGCCTTCGGGATTGCTTCAACCAATAATGGTACTCGAATGGAAGTGGGATCGGATTACCATGGATTTTGTGACGGGGTTGTCAATGACTCCGAGAAAGAAAGATGCTGTGTGGGTTATTGTGGATAGATTGACAAAGTCGGCTCACTTTATTCCAGTACGTGTTGATTATTCACTGGACAAGTTAGCTTAGTTGTATGTGGCAGAGATAGTGAGGTTGCATGGTGTGCCTGTGTCTATTATATCGGATAGAGATCCGAGGTTTACTTCGAGATTTTGGAAGAAGTTACAAGAGGCCATGGGTACGAGATTGAATTTCAGTACTGCATTCCATCCGCAAATCGATGGTCAGTCTAAAAGAGTGATTCAAGTTCTTGAAGATATGCTTCGATGCTGTGTGTTAGAATTCGAAGGTAGTTGGGAGAGATATCTACCTTTGGTCGAATTCCCCTACAACAATAGTTATCAGTCGAGTATACAGATGGCACCGTATGAGGCTTTGTATGGTTGTAAGTGTTGGACTCCTTTGTATTGGACCGAGCTTAGTGGGAAGCGGATCCATGGGGTCGATTTAGTGAAGGAAACCGAAGAGAAGGTGAAAGTAATTCGTAATAGTCTGAGAGCTGCTTCGGACCGACAGAAGTCGTACGCGAATTTGAAAAGAAAAGAAATTGAGTTTGAAGTGGGCGACAAAGTGTTTTTGAAAGTGTCCCCGTGGAAGAAGATTATGAGATTTGGACGAAAAGGGAAATTGAGTCCAAGATTCATAGGGTCGTATGAGATTACAGACAGAATTGGGCCTGTAGCGTACCGGTTGGCTTTGCCGATAGAGTTGGAAAAGATTCATAATGTGTTCCATGTGTCGATGTTGCGACGGTATCGTTCCGATCCTTCACATGTAATTCCTTCGACAGAAATTGAGATAAGACCGGATATGTCTTATGAAGAAGAGCCGATTAAGATCTTGGCTCGAGAAGTGAAGCAGTTGAGGAATAAGAGCATAGCACTAGTGAAAGTGTTATGGCAGAAACATGGTGTGGAAGAAGCTACGTGGGAAACAGAAGAAGCTATGAGAGAGCAACATCCAAACCTCTTTACTAGTAAGATTTTCGGGGGCGAAAATCTCTAAAGGGAGGAGAGTTGTAACATCCCAGTTTAGGGCCTAGTCGGAATTGTAGTGCGAGACCACAAATCTGAGGTTTATGAATGAGTTTTTTGGGTTATGCTATGTATGCTTGCTATTGTGAAAGTTTCATGAAGTAATTTTGTGAAATTGTGGTTGAATTGTACAAAAGGACTAAATTGCAAAAGTTGCGAAATGTGAGATTCCAGAAGCTAATTGTGTGAAATAGCTTTAGATTATTAATTAGAGGTCCTTAAATAGCAATTTATCCAAATTCTAATTTTTGGACCAAATTGGGCATGAATGAGTTAAAATTTAAAGTTTATCAAAAAGGGCATTTTGGTCATTTATTAAATAAGTGATTAAAATAGGAGAAAAGATGAAAAAATTCATTCATCTTCTTCTCCAAGGCTGCCGAAAATTCCAAAGAGCCATTGTTAGGGTTCTTCAAATTTTCAAGCTTGCTAGTAAGTGCATCTAGCCTCGTTTTTTATATTCTTTGTATTTTTGAAGTCCCGGTAGCATGAGTAAGCTATTTTTAGCTATTTGATGAGCTATGAAGGATGTTCAAAAATGTGGTCATGTATGACATGCATGTATTTTGTTGTTTTATGGAAGATTATGAAAGCTTTATGTAGTAGAAACATCTTTTGTTAAGTGATTTTCCATGAAAATGCATGTAGGGACTTGATTGTGAAAATCTTAAGTTTGGTCATACATGTGTGTTTTAGTGAGAATTGATGATAGCTTTAGTTGAATAAGTGGTTCGACTAAGCATGAAAGACTACAATGTTGAATAAAAATCACTTTACGAGCCTTTGGGGCTAAAGTGTA
The DNA here is from genome assembly GCA_025698515.1 of Gossypium sturtianum. NCBI lineage: Eukaryota > Viridiplantae > Streptophyta > Magnoliopsida > Malvales > Malvaceae > Gossypium > Gossypium sturtianum. The sequence goes on from CM046955.1 coordinate 114,964,539, forward strand.
AATATGAGAAAGTTTAAGGGCAAAATAGTAATTTTGCTAAAGTATGAGATAAGGGTTAATCTAGTGAATGTGTGTATCGAATAAGCTGATTTATTCATTATAGATCAAGAAAGGCAAAGCCCAGATCGAAACCGAGGCAAAAGCAATGTGGTGGACTAAATTGCAAGTCTCAATACTTTTGAGTACCGAGGTAAGTCTATGCATAAACAATGCATTCATACTTACAAATTGTTAATGCTAGATAGTGTATAGCATGGTTGAGAATGATTGAGAACCTATGTGGTTCAAGTGAAATGGATGGATGAATGATTAAGTAAGTAGATTTGTGAATGTGTTGTGATAATGCTAAATGGTGGGCTAAGTGCGATACCATCCTAATGCATATTGACGATGCGCTGGCTATGTGTGATGCTATCGTTAGGTATATTATCTAGTGGGCTATGTGCGAAACCACTATGAATACCTTTTTGGTAGGCTAAGTGTGATACTACCTTATCAATTGATTGTGGTGGGCTAAGTGCGAAACCACCGAGACATTAGCTGTGTGGATTAGATGTGTGGATTAGCTGTGTGAATTAGCTGTGTGGATTAGCTGTGTGGATTTATTATCAAGAAATAATGATGTGTTGTATATTGTGTAAATGTGACATTGAATGCAGGGGTGCATTTCGATGGTTATGAGTATGTGACTCATGATGTGTTGGAAATGTGGTAAGGGTTAGAAAGAGTAAGCATAGTTGTGAATTACTTATGTTAGTATAATGCTAATTGTTGCTTAGCTTATACTATGTTGCTTAATTGTTTATGTGTAAACTTACTAAGCTCAAAGCTTACTCTCTTTCTTTTCCCTTGTCTTATAGAGTAAAAGTGTTGAATCGAGATACGAGGATTAATTGGAAGATCGCCCACACTATCAGCACACTTTGGTACATTAGACTCAATGTTTTGTATATGGCATGTATAGGGGCAAGACAAATTAGTGAATTTTGGTGTAAATGGCTAAGATGTGTTGGCCTTTAGATGGATAGTGTATTTTCTATAATGCTATAGTTGTTGGCTATTACATTCTATGAAAGAAAGATGTAGTTCTCTATGTGAGATTGCACTTTAATCTTAGTTGATTATGGATGTGTTGTATGAGTGCATGTTGTGTAAGCTATAAGGTGAGAAGAGCTTAGCAAATAGATTTGTTCTTGGCCATGTGGATAGACACACGGGCGTGTGTCTAGGCCATGTGTGACACACGGTCATCCCACGGGCGTGAGCTTTGGCCGTGCGTCCCCTGCAGGTTGACATATTAAGTCAGAATTGGCCACGAGCTAGACACACGGGCGTGTGTCTAGACTCTAGGCCGTGTGAGGGAAGTCAATGTTTACAATGGTTGGGAAGCACGGGCGTGTGCCCTGGCCGTGGGGCATTGGCAGAATGCTGGGTTTTTTAGCACGGTTTGGGAACATAGGCGTGTGTGACTTCACACGGGCGTGTTGTACCTTGCACGAGCGTGTGAGCCCTGTTCAAAAGAGAAAATTTTTAAGATTGGAAAAAGTTCCGGTTTAGTCTCGAGAGCCCTCGTGTGTATGAGTGAGGCCTCGTAAGTCGAGAATGAAGTTATTGAGATGACTTTAGAGAGTAGTTACGACGAGCCTAAGTTGCGATCAAGTGGTTTGAGTTCGGTAATGCCTCGGGCCCGGTTCAAGCGTAGAACCCGGGTAAGGGGTGTTACAAAGCCAAATGTTGTCTCTATGTTGATGAGATAGTACTTAATCCTTTCTAACAAGATCTGTTTATAATTAAGATTCTCGAAAAGGCGTGTGATCAATTGTGGGTTAGCGATCTTACAGGATTAAGCCACCCTCATTCAATCAATGTAAGGTGGTTTATTTTTGGGCTAAAGGTTAAGAAGTGGTTAACTTGAATCGTTAGTTAATTAATTGAAGGTCTTGTTGAGTGTAGGTTCGGTACACGTGGAATTGTTCACGCGTCTCGCTAAACAGGTGTGTAATAACACTATCGTTTCTGTGAGTCGGCAAAAGTAGAAAAGCTGAAAAGCCGAAACTTCGGCAGTTGAGGCCTCACGAGCGTGCGATCGCTCGTGTGGTAAACCGAGCCCACCAATTGTGGGCGATAGACTGTAGAGGCCACCACGAGTGTTCTCGTGCTCTTGGGCTGACATGGGCCTCGTTTGGCCAAAATGGGCCCTGTGGGCCCAATAGGGCTCGTGGGCCCCACACGAATGAAATCCACGATAAGTGGCAAATGATGGTTGGGCTATGTAGTTCGCATAGCCGTGACTGAATTTGGGCTAACTGGGCCACACGAGCGTGTGGGCCCACTTGGGCTGAATATTGGGCCTTGGGCCCATTTACATCGTTATGACCATTTAGGTTATCGGGTCGCCTCGGTATTTGTAGACCTTCGGAAGGTTGTTATACGCCTTTGAAATACCCCTAAGGAGTAAAATGACTGAAATACCCCTGTAGGGTAAAATGACCGAAATACCACCATAGGATAAAATGACTGTAATGCCCCTATAAGGTAAAATGACCAAAATACCCCCATAGGGTAAAATGACCATAATGCCCCTGTAGGGTTAAATGATCGTAATGCCTCTGTAGGGTAAAATGACTATAATGCCCCTTTAGGGTAAAATGACCGTAATGCCCCTGTAGGGTAAAATGAATGTAAAACCCCTATAGGGTAAAATGACCATAATGCCCCTGTAGGGTAAAATAACTGAAATGCCCCTGTAGGGTAAAATGACCGTAATGCCCCTGTAGGGTAAATTGACCGTAATGCCCCTGTAGGGTAAAATGACTGAAATACCCCCATAGGGTAAAATGAACATAATGCCCCTGTAGGGTAAGATTACCGTAATGCCCCTGTAGGGTAAAATGACTGTAATATCCCTGTACGGTTAAATGACCGTAATGCCCTGTAGGGTAAAATGACCGTAATGCCCCTGTAGGTAAAATGACCGTAATGCCCCTGTAGGGTAAAATGACCGTAATGCCCTTGTAGGGTAAAATGATCGTAATGCCCCTGTAAGGTAAAATGACCGTGATGCCCCTGTAAGTAAAATGACTGTAATACCTCTATTAGAGGAATTAACCGATATACCCCCCAAAAGGGTAAAATGACTTTTTTGCCCCTTGAGGGTAAATGATTGATTTGTTTGCGATGTAAATGATTGATTTGTCTGTGACGTAAATGATTGATCTCTCTGTGATTTAAATGACTGATTTGTCTGTGATTTGTATGACTGATTCTTAGCATGGCATTTTACATACACGACATACTTCATGGGGTTGGGATACCGTTATGGAGGAAGTACTATACTGGTGGCTCTGCCACAATCACTTTTATTGGTGGCTTTGCCACATATACTGTTATTGGTAGCTTTCTTTGCGATCATCATTACTGGCGGCTTTCTTTGCGATATCGTTCTTGGCACTTTCTTTGCGATGCTACTAATGGCTTTATGCCGATCATATTATCGTTACTGATGGCTGTGTGTCGACCATATTACTACTACTGATGGCTTTTTACCAATCATATTACCGTTACTGATGGTTGTGTGCCAATCATATTACTACTACCGATGGCTTTGTGCCAATCATATTACTGTACTCACGACGTTATAGCTATCCTATTTACGACTCTTAGCCATTCTGATTACTGGCAGCTTTGTTGCGATATTGATTAGTGCCGCAACCGGTGCTGATATTGGTGTGTTGGCGGGGTGGGTCGATTTAATCCCTACATGGTGTGTTGGTTGGTACGGGTGGTGTGTTGGCTAGATTGGGATGGGTTGCATGATTGCATTGTTGCATTTCTGTTACTAATATTGCCACTGTATTGGGCTTAGGGCCACATGTATTCTGTTTCTGATTCTGATACTGTAATGAGCTAAGGCCCACACTACACTGTTACTATTTTGGGTTAAAGCCCACACTGTATTGTTACTGAATAGGGCTCAGGCCCAGACTGTTAGTGCATGATAGGGGATTACACACTGAGTTCTCGTAACTCACCCTTTTCTTTTAAGTGTACAGGTAATCCCCAGCCTTAGATGATTTCGAGCTGCGAGGGACTCAGAGGTGGCCACACGATCGCGGATGTTCTGCTTTAGACTTATTTATTTAAATTTATTATTGGGCTATTGATTCTATAATAAGGCCTCTTAAACCTAAGTTATGTTATTTTGGCTTTATTTATTTGAGACTTAACTGATAGTGATAGAACACTGGTTTTCAAAAAGACTAACTGTTTTCAAAACACTGCGTTTTCGCATCATTTTGGATATTGCTTCCGCAACAAAAAATGTTTTTAAAGTAAAGACGTTTTAATTGGTTAGTAAATGGTTAAGATGTTTTGAGTTTTAACAAAGAGATTTCAACTCAGAAACTAATTTCTCCCAACAAGTCCAATTTTTGAAAGACACATCAACGTGACACGCCAGGTTCGGCCATAACATCTAGGCCGGGTTTGGGGTGTTACATTTAGTGGTATCAGAGCCTAGTTGCAAAACTCGGCTGTGGAATGGGTTTTCAAATTTTTAGATTTCAAAAGGTTGTTTTCGAATATGTGAAGTGTTTTGAGATACTTCTTCTAAAAAGTGTGGCACACTGAGTCTCCGACGTCGAATCTGTAAGTTTTCTAAATACTTTTGTCTGTTTAGAAATTGAAATGCGGTAAGTTAGGAAATACTGTGACTACTTTAGAAATTAGACCATACCACTCTAGCTAGAGCAAACTGAAACTATAGGAAACTGAAAACTGTAGTGAAACTTCGATCTGCATAAAATTGTTAGTTCTGATAAAACGTGAATAGACAATGGGCACAAGAGATACACGTAAACATGGTTCAAGAGGTGGTAATAATGTTTTGAAATTAGAGTGCGCAGCGAGAGCGTGATGGTGAAGTCTGTACGATTATTCTGACAGTTGGAAATTTCAGGGACGAAATTTCTTTAAGGAGGGGTGAATTGTAACGCCCTGAATTTGGGCCTTGAGTGTGGGATCAGCTAGGAGACTGCACATAGGTCAAGAAAATGGCACAATTGATTGCTTGCCTTAATGGTTAAGTGAGTTTGGAGTGTTTGGGAATGTTTGTGAAGTCTTGGGTTCAAGCCTAGGCTTTAGCAAAATTTTTAATTTTCAAGTGAATAAGGCCTTGGTTCTGGAGAGTAGGCTTTAAGAATAATTGTAGGGGAAAAGAGACACAAGAGGAGCTTGTGGTTTGGTGGCAAGTGGCGTGAAATGGCTGATATGAGAGCTTGGGTTCGAATCCCTTGGCATGCAGAGGATTATCTATTTTATATCCTTGTGGTGTTTGAGGTAGAGTTTGACTGAAACTCTGCTGAGGTGGTTGTGGAATTGGTCAATGGAGGAGATCAAGGGATATGATAATGTTGGTAATGTTATGGAGGAGATTTAGGAGGAGAAAATCAAGGAAATTCAAAAGTTGGTGTAGTGTAGCCGAACAAGGAGTCTTGGGCATGCAAATTTGGCTAGTGGGTTTCTAAGTGCTTTTCTCTGCTCTTTTTTCTATTTTGGGGCATTTTTGTGTTGCTTTTGGGTGTGCCGAATTGTGACTTTTGGCAACCTTTAGCACATTTTCTTTCTTTTTCCTCTTTGAGTAGCCGAATATTGCATTTCGAGCATTTCTCCTTTCGAGTTTTGTTCTGTCCATTCTAGTGCCGACTCCTCCTCTTCACAACCTAGTTGAGTGTTCTCTTTCTCACATTTTCTTTCCTCTTACTATTTAATTAAGCCTTTGTCAAATTGCTTGTTTCTTTCACCCTCTTCTTTGACCGAATATAGCTTCATCTCTCCCACTCTATTTGATTTTCTCTTGGTTTCTGTTCTAGCCGAATACTCTCCTTTAGTTTCATTCCCTTTTTTCTGTTTTCTTCCTTTATTATTTAGGCCGAATACCCTTCACCTTTTTGGCTATCCATTTCCAGTTACTCTGCTATTAGGGGATTGGCCGAGTACTCTTCTGTTCTACTATTGCTTGCTATTTCGGTCTTCATAAGATTTCCTGACAAACGGTAAGGGTTTCAGTTATGGTACCTTTCATTCATCTAAGCCAAATGTTTTTCCTTCTATTTTTGGGTACCAATTTATGATTCCTTCCTTCTTTCTAGGGCTTCCTCAAGGAGTGGTGGTGTACAAGTGGTTTTGAAGCAACCACAACCTTTTCCTTAAGTATCCAATCAAGGTATATGCTACCTCATTTTCTGGGGTTAAGCCGAATGTTGTCTCTATGTTGATGAGATAGTAGTTGATCCTATCTAACAAGATCTGTTTATAATTAAGATTCTCGACAAGGCGTGTGATCAATTGTGGGTTAGCGATCTTAGAGGATTAAGCCACCCTCATTCAATCAAGGTAAGGTGGTTTATTTTTGGGCTAAAGGTTAAGAAGTGGTTAACTTGAATCGTCAGTTAATTAACTGAAGGTCTTGTTGAGTGTAGGTTCGGTACACGTGGAATTCTTCACAGGTCTCGTTAAATAGGTGTGTAATCACACTATCGTTTCTGTGAGTCGGTAAAAGCCGAAAAGCCGAAAAGCCAAAACTTCGGCAGTTGAGGCCTGACGAGCGTGCGATCGCTCGTGTGGTAAACTGAGCCCACCAATCATGGGTGATAGACTGTAGAGGACACCACGAGTGTTCTCGTGCTCTTGGGCCGACATGGGCCTCGTTTGGCCGAAGTGGGCCGTGTAGGCCCAATAGGGCTCGTGGGCCCCACACAGTTGAAATCCACGATAAGTGGCAAATACTGGACTGGGCTATGTAGTTCGCATAGCAGTGACTGAATTTGGGCTAAATGGGCCACACGAGCATGTGGGCCCACTTGGGTCGAATGTTGGGCATTGGGCCCATTTACACTGTTATGACCATTTAGGATATTTGTGTCGCTCGAGGTGACTGTAGACCTTTGGAAAGGTTGTTATCTGCACTGAAATACCCCTAAGGAGTAAAATGACTGAAATACCCATGTAGGGTAAAATGAACGAAATACCACCATAGGGTAAAATGACCGTAATGCCCCTGTAGGGTAAAATGACCGAAAGACCCTCTATAAGGTAAAATGACCGTAATGCCCCTATAGGGTAAAATGACCGTAATACCCCCACAGGGTAAAATAACCGTAATGCCCATGAAGGGTAAAATGACCGTAATGCCCCTGTAGGGTAAAATGACTGAAATACCCCCATAGGGTAAAATAACCGTAATGCCCCTGTAAGGTAAAATGACTGTAATGCCCTTGTAGGGTAAATTGACCGTAATGCCCCTGTAGGGTAAAATGATCGAAATACCCCCATAGGGTAAAATGACCGTAATGCCCCTGTAGGGTAAAATGACCGTAATGCCCCTGTAGGGTAAAAGGACCGTAATGCCCCTATACGGTAAAATGACCGTAATGCCCCTGTAGGGTAAAATGACCATAATGCCCCTGTAGGGTAAAATGACCATAATGCCCCTGTAGGGTAAAATGACCGTGATGCCCCTGTAAGTAAAATGACTGTAATACCTCTATTAGAGGAATTTATCGATATACCCCCAAAAGGGTAAAATGACTATTTTGCCCCTCGAGTGTAAATGATTGATTTGTCTGCGGTGTAAATGATGGATTCGTTTGTGGCGTAAATGACTGATCTGTCTGTGATTTAAATGACTGATTTGCCTGTAATTTGTATGACTGATTTTGAGCATGGCATTTTGCATACACGACATATGCATGGGGTTGGGATACTGTTATGGAGGAAGTGCTGTATTGGTGGCTCTACCACTATCACTGTTACTGCTAGCTTTACCACATATACTTATATGGTGACATTACTTATATGGTGAGAAGTGCCGAATCTTTACGGATCACATGAGTTTGAGATATTTGATGAATCAGAAGGATCTGAATTTGCGAAAGAGACGGTGGGTTGAGTTGTTGAAAGACTATGAGTTAGTCATTGATTACCACCCGGGAAAAGTGAATGTGGTTGCGGATGCCCTGAGTAGGAAATCCTTGTATGCTCTAAGAGTTATGAGGATGAGTTTGGCATTGTCTGATGATGGTGCTATTCTGGCAGAGTTGAGAGCTAAGCCACTATTTGTTCAACAGATATGTGAGGCTCAGAGAAATGACAGTGAGATGTCAGCTAAGAGAGATAAGTGTGAATCGAAAGTGATTACGATTTTTGAGTGGGCTCGAATGGTTGTTTGTTGTACTGTGTGATGAATTTGTGTACCAAGAGATGAGGAGTTAATCCGAAAGGTTTTGCATGAGGCCCATGAGTGGATGTTTGTCAATTACATCAAGGCGATCTGAAAATGTACAATGACTTGAAGAAGAATTATTGGTGGTCGGGTATGAAAAGAGATATTTCAGAGTTCGTGACAAAGTGTTTGATTTGTCAACAAGTGAAAGCTGAGCATCAAGTGCCTTCGGGATTGCTTCAGCCAGTGTTGGTACCCGAATGGAAGTGGGATCAGGTTACCATGGATTTTGTGATGGGGTTATCGATGACTCCGATAAAGAGAGATGCTGTGTGGGTTGTTGTGGATAGACTAATGAAGTCGGCTCACTTTATTCCAGTACGTGTCAATTATTCACAGGATAAGTTAGCTGAGTTGTATGTTGCAGAGATAGTGAGGTTACATGGTGTACCTGTGTCCATAATATCAGATAGGGATCCGAGGTTCACTTCGAGGTTTTGGAAGAGGTTGCAAGAGGCTTTGGGAACAAAGTTGAATTTTAGTACTGCGTTCCATTCGCAAACCAATGGTCAGTCTGAAAGAGTGATTCAAGTTCTCGAAGATATGATTCAATGCTGTGTGTTAGAATTCGAGGGTAGTTGGGAGAGATATCTACCTTTAGTCGAATTTGCTTACAACAAAAGTTATCAGTCAAGTATACGGATGGCTTTGTATGAGGCCTTGTATGGTCGTAAGTGTCGGACTCCTTTGTATTGGACTGAGCTTAGTGAGAAGCAGATCCATGGGGTCGATCTAGTAAAAGAGACCGAGGAGAAAGTGAAAAAAATCCGTAATAGTGTAAAACTTACTTCGGACCGACAGAAGTCGTACGCAGATCTGAAAAGAAAAGAAATTGAGTTTGAAGTGGGCGACAAAGTGTTTTTGAAAGTGTCCCCATAGAAGAAGATTATGTGATTTGGACGAAAAGGAAAATTGAGTCCAAGATTCATAGGGCCGTATGAGATTTCAGATAGAGTTAGGCCAGTAGCATACTGGTTGGCTTTGCCGGTAGAGTTGGAAAAGATTCATAATGTGTTCCATGTGTCGATGTTGCGACGGTATCGCTCCGATCCTTCACATGTGATTCCTTTGACGGAAATTGAGATAAGACTGGATATGTCTTATGATGAAGAGCCGATTAAGATCTTGGCTCGAGAAGTGAAACAGTTGAGAAATAAGAGCATAGCACTAGTGAAAGTGTTATGGCAGAAACACGGTGTGGAAGAGGCTACATGAGAAACAGAAGAAGCTATGAGAGAGCAACATCCAAACCTCTTTACTGGTAAGATTTTTGGGGGCGAAAATCTCTAAAGGGGGGAGAGTTGTAACATCCCGATTTAGGGCCTAGTAGGAATAGTGGTGTGAGACCACAAATCCGAGGTTTATGAATCAGTTTTTGAGGTTTATGCTATGTATGCATGCTAGTGTGAAAGTTTCATGAAGCAATTTTGTGAAATTGCAGTTGAATTGTCCAAAAGGACTAAATTGCAAAAGTTACAAAATGTGAGATTCTAGAAGCTATTTGTGTGAAATAGCTTTAGAATATTAATTAGAGGTCCTTAAATAGAAATTTTCCCAATTTCTAATTTTTGGACAAAATTGGTAATGGATGAGTTAAAATAGAAAGTTTATCAAAAAGGGCATTTTGGTCATTTAACAATTAAGTGATTAAAATAGGAGAAATGATGACAAAATTCATTCATCTACTTCTCCAAGGCTGCTAAAAATTGAGAAAGCCGTTGTTAGGGTTCTTCAAAATTTTCAAGCTTGCTAGTAAGTGCATCTAAGCCCCGTTTTCTATATTCTTTGTATTTTTGAAGTCCTTGTAGCATGAGTAAGCTATTTTTAGCTATTTGATGAGCTATGATGGATGTTCAAAAATGTGGCCATGTATGACATGCATGTATTTTGATGTTTTATGGAAGATTATGAAAGCTTGATGTAGTAGAAACATCTTTTGCTAAATGAGTTTCCAAAGAAAATGCATGTAGGGACTAGTTTATAAAAATCTTGAGTTTGGTCATACATGTGTGATATAGTGAGAATTGATGATTGCTTTAGTTGAGTAAGTGATTCGACTAAGCACGAAAGGCTAGAAAGTTGAATAAAAATCACTTTACGAGCCTTGGGGCAATAGCGTAAATAGGAGAAAGTTTAGGGGCAAAAAGGTAATTTTGCCACAATATGAGATGTGGGTCAATTTAGTCAATGTGTATATTGACGAGTTGAATTATCATTATAGATCAAGAAAGACAAAGCCTGGATCAAAACCGAGGCAAGAGCAAAGTGGTGGACTAAATTGCACGTTTCTATACTTTTGAGTATCGAGGTAAGTCTATGCATAAACAATGCATTCATACTTACAATTTGTTAATGCTAGCTAGTGTATAGCATGGTTGAGAATGATTGAGAACCTATGTGATTCAAGTGGAATGAACGTGATAGATTTTGTGAATGGATGAATGATTGAGTAAATAGATATGTGAATGTGTAGTGGTAATGCTAAAAGATGGGCTAAGTGCGATACAAACCTAATACATAATGACGATGAGCTGGCTATGTGTGATGCTATCGTTAGGTATATTGTCTAGTGGGCTATGTGTGAAACCACTACGATTACCTTTATGGTAGGCTAAGTGCGATACTACCTTATTAATTGATTGTGGTGGGCTAAGTGCGAAACCACCGAGACATTAGCTATGTGGATTAGCTGGGTGAATGTATTATCGAGAAATAATGATGTGTTGTATATTGTGTAAATGTGATATTGAATGCAGGGGTGCATGTCAATGGTTATGAGTAAGTGACTCATGATGTGTTGGAAATGTGGTAAGGGATAGAAAGAGTAAACATAGTTGTATATTATATGTTAGTATAATGCTAATTGTTGTTTAACATATACTATGTTGCTTAATTGTTTATGTGTAAACTTACTAAGCTCAAAGCTTAATCCCTTTCTTTTCCCTTGTCTTATAGAGCAAAAGTGTTGAATCGAGATACAAGGATCAATTAGAATATCGCCCACACTATCAGCACACTCTGGTACATGAGACTCAATGTTTTGTATATGGCATGTATAGGGGCTAGACAAGTTAGTGAATTTTGTTGTATATGGCTATGATGTGTTGGCCTTTAGATGGATAATCTATTTTGTATAATGCCATAGTTGTTGGCACTTTATTATATGAAAAGATGTAGTTATGTATGTGAGATTGTAAGATTTTGAGTTAATTATGGATGTGTTTAATGAGTGCATGTTGTGTATGCTAGAAGGGTGAAAAGAACTTGGCAAATAGCTTTGTTCTTGTCCATGAGGGTAGACACACGGGCGTGTGTCTAGGCCATGTGTGACACACGGTCAGCCCATGGGCGTGTGACTTGGCCGTGTGTCCCCTGCATGTTAGTATTTTAAGTTAGAATAGACCACGGACTAGTCACATGGGAGTGTGCGTAGAACGTGTGTGTTAATCAGTGTTGGCCACGGGCTAAACACACGGGCGTGTGTCAAGACTCTAGGCCGTGTTAAGGTAGTCAGTGTGCACCACGGGTGGAGAGCACGGGCGTGTACCCTAACCGTGGGGCATTGGCAAAATGCTTGAGTTTTCATGCACGGGTAGTGACCATGGGCGTGTGTGACATCCACGGGCGTGCCAAATCTTACACGGGCGTGTGAGCGCTGTATAGATGGAAAAATTTTAAGATCGTAAGAGTTTTCGATATGGTCTCGAGAGCCCTCGTGTGTTTGAGAGAGGCCTGGTAAGTTGAGATTGACGTTGTTGTGATGGCCAAAGAGAGTGGTCATGTTGTGCCTAAGTGGCGATCTTGAGGAATTTAATACGGTAACACCTCGTGCCCGGTTCTGGCGTTGAATATGGGTAAGGGGTGTTATATTTAGTGGTATTAGAGCTATGGTTTAGTCGGTTCTAGGACTACCATAGCGGGTGTAAGAGTCTAGCTATACATGCCATAAGTGTACATTGATAGTGTGGTAGCTTCTGATGATTTTAAATCTTGTTTTATATAGAATATGGATTCTGATCCATTGACTGCTGATAAAGCAGCTAGTAATGCGCCGGCTCCTGCGCAAGGAATCGTGCCTGTTTAAAGTGGACCCGAGGCTAGGGGTCCAAGGAAAGGGGCACGGGAAGCCTTTCTCCAGATGATGAGCAATTGGTACTCGGATTATGTTTGAGCGAACCCTAATGCTCAACCTCCTCCACCTCCTCCCATACCTCAGCCAATTCCTGTGGCTCCTCAAGGTATTGATGTGGTGATGATATCGAAACCCCCGGTAGATAAGATTAGAAAACACGGGGCTGAGGAGTTTAGAGCTAAGGTTAATGACGTCCCTGAGAGGGCAGAGTTCTGGTTAGAGAACTCGATGAGAGTATTTGAGGAACTCTCTTGTACTCCTGAAGAGAGCTTGAAGTGTGTCGTATCCTTGTTGAGGGACTCGGCATACCATTGGTTGAAGACGTTGACGTCAGTAGTCCCGAGAGAGCGGGTGACGTGGGACTTCTTTCTGGAAGAGTTCTGGAATAAGTATATACGCCAATGATTTACTGATCGAAAAAGGAAGGAATTCCTTGAGTTGAAGCAAGAAAGAATGTCAGTAGCGGAATATAAGCGTGAATTTGTTAGGCTTAGCAAATACACTCAATAATGTGTGTCGAAAGAGACCATATTGTGTAAGAGGTTTGAAGACGGACTGAATGAGGACATCAAACTTCTAGTGGGTATTTTGGAGTTGAAAGAATTTGTGGTATTGGTCGAAAGGGCAAGTAAGGCCAAAGAGTTGAGTACAGAAAAGAAAAGGGATGTGAGTGAAGCCTGAGATGCTAGAAAGAGGCCACTGGGCAAGTCGTATCAAGCCCAGTCGAAAAGGTCCAAGGAAGTGAGTCCTAGGACGACAGCACCAGTGGGTTATTCGCATCAAGACTTGGGCAATACTCGTTCGGGTTCGAGAGTCCAAGCTACTTCGATGGAAAGTGTGGGCAATCCAAAGAACAAACCGGAGTGTCCAAGTTGTGGTAGATATCACACCAGAGAGTGTTGGGGTAATGATCAAAGCTGTTATAAGTGTGGTTCCCCGACCATTTTATCCGAAATTGCCCCCGAGAGGATGATAAGGAAGAGAAGCTAGAGATGAGATCCGGTGATGTGTGCGCAAGGGGTAGACCACCAAGGAACCCGAGAGGCGAGAATAGTGGTAGAGGTGCATCTAGAGACTCTGCTGTGAGACCGGAGGGTTGGGCACCTGCAAGGACGTATGCCATTCGCACTCGTGAAGAGGCATCCTCCCCTGATGTGATAACGGGTACTTTTTCTCTCTTTGACACCCTTGTTATTGCTTTAATAGATCCAGGGTCTACTTATTCTTATATTTGCATGAGATTGGCATCTAGTTTGAGTATGACTGTTGAGCCTATGGACTTTGTGGTTAAGGTGTCAAACCCATTAGGTAAGCATGTGTTAGTGGACAAGGTGTGTAAGAATTATCCTTTGATGATTGAGAGTCATTGCTTTCCGGCAAACCTAATGTTGTTTCCGTTTGATGAGTTTGATTTAATCCTAGGCATGGATTGGTTGACTACCCATAGTGTCTTAGTGAATTGTGGTAGTAAGTTTATTGAATTGAAATGTGAGAGTGGAGATGTAGTTCGGGTTGAATCAGGTGGATCAGATAGTCTACCAGTGATGATTTCTTCCTTAGTGCCTAATAAATGTTTGAGAAAAGGGTGTGAGTCCTATCTTGCTTTTGTGTTGAATACTCAAGAGGTTGGAGTAAAGTTTGAAATAGTGCCAGTGGTATGTGAGTATCTGGATGTATTCCCGGAAGAGATACCCGGATTACCTCCAGTGAGAGAGGTTGAGTTTGGGATTAAGTTAGTTTCGGGGATGGCACCTATTTCGATTACTCCGTATACGATGGCACCTTTAGAGTTGAAAGAACTGAAGGTTCAGTTGCAAGAGTTGACAGATAAGGGTTTTGCAAGACCGAGCTACTCACCGTGGGGTGCTCCGGTATTGTTTGTGAAGAAGAAAGATGGGTCCTTGAGGTTGTGTATAAACTATAGACAGCTTAACAAAGTGACGGTTAAGAATAAGTATCCTTTACCAAGGATTGATGATCTTTTTGATCAGCTGAAAGGAACTACAGTGTTCTCCAAGATAGACCTGAGGTCTGGTTATTATTAGTTGAGAGTGAAAGAATAGGATGTGTTGAAAACTGCATTTTGGACAAGGTATGGCCATTATGAGTTTTTGGTTATGCCGTTTGGTTTGACGAATGCACCGGCGATTTTTATGGATCTGATTAACCGTGTTTTCAGACCATATGTGGACAAGTTTGTAGTTGTCTTCATTGACGACATATTGATCTATTCTCGGGATGAGAACGATCATGAAGAACTTTTGAGAATTGTCTTGCAAACTTTAAGAGATAAGCAGTTGTACGCTAAGTTTAGCATGAGTGAGTTTTGGCTCCAAGAGGTCGGATTCCTAGGACACATTGTGTTGGGTGATGGTGTTAGAGTTGACCTGAGTAAGATATTGGCTGTTGTGGATTGGAAACCACCGAGGAACGTGTCTAAAATCAGAAGTTTCTTGGGATTAGCAGGATATTACAGACGTTTCGTAAAGGGGTTCTCTGTGATTGCTACCCGAATGACGAAACTATTGCACAAAGATGTCAAGTTTGAATGGACTGAGACATGTCAACAGAGTTTCGAGAGACTGAAAATAATGTTGACTGAGGTGCCAATTTTGGTTCAACCAGAATTGGGGAAAGAGTTTGTGGTTTACAGTGACACATCGTTTAATGGTCTCGATTGCGTGTTGATGCAAGAGGGTAAGGTAGTCGCTTACACCTCGAGACAGTTAAAACCGCACGAGAAGAATTATCCGACTCATGATTTGGAGTTGGCTGCGATTGTTTTTGCGTTAAAGATTTGGCGACATTACTTATATGGTGAGAAGTGCTGAATCTTTACGGATCGTAAGAGTTTGAGATATTTGATGGATCGGAAGGATCGAATTTGCGGCGAGGCGGTGGCTTGAGTTGTTGAAAGACTATGAGTTAGTCATTGATTACCTCCCAGGAAAAGCGAATGTGGTTGCGGATGCCCTGAGTAGGAAATCCTTGTATGCTCTAAGAGTTATTAGGACGAGTTTGGCATTGTCTGATGATGGTGCTATTCTGGCGGAGTTGAGAGCTAAGCCACTATTTGTTCCACAGATATGTGAGGCTCAGAGAAATGACAGTGAGAGCTCAGCTAAAAGAGATAAGTGTGAATCAGAAAGTGATTCCGATTTTCGAGTGGGCTCGAATGGTTGTTTGATGTACCGTGACAGAATTTGTGTACCAAAAGATGAGGAGTTAATCCGAAAGGTTTTGCATGAGGCCCACAGTGGATGTTTGTTAGTACATCCGGGCAGTAAGAAAATGTACAATGACTTGAAGAAGAATTATTGGTGGCCGGGTATGAAAAGAGATATTTCATAGTTCGTGACAAAGTGTCTGATTTGTCAACAAGTGAAAGCTGAGCATCAAGTGCCTTCGGGATTGCTTCAGCCAGTGTTGGTACCCGAATGGAAGTGGGATCGGGTTACCATGGATTTTGTGACGGGGTTACCAATTACTTCGAAAAGGAGAGATGTTGTGTGGGTTGTTGTGGATAGACTAACGTAGCCGGCTCACTTTATTCCAGTACGTGTTGATTATTCACTGGATAAGTTAGCTGAGTTGTATGTTGCAGAGATAGTGAGGTTACATGGTGTACCTGTGTCTATAATATCGGATAGGGATCCGAGGTTCACTTCAAGGTTTTGGAAGAGGTTGCAAAAGGCTTTGGGAATAAAGTTGAATTTCAGTACTGCGTTTCATCCGTAAATCGATGGTCAATCTGAAAGAGTGATTCAAGTTCTCGAAGATATGCTTCGATGCTGTGTGTTAGAATTCGAGGGTAGTTGGGAGAGATATCTACCTTTAGTCGAATTTGCTTACAACAACAATTATCAGTCAAGTATACGGATGGCTCCGTATGAGGCCTTGTATGGTCGTAAGTGTCGGACTCCTTTGTATTAGACCGATATTAGTGAGAAGCGGATCCATGGGGTCAATCTAGTAAAAGAGACCGAGGAGAAAGTGAAAATAATCTGTAATAGTCTGGAAGTTGCTTCGGATCGACAGAAGTCGTACGCGAATCTGAAAAGAAAAGAAATTGAGTTTGAAGTGGGCGACAAAGTGTTTTTGAAAGTGTCCCCATGGAAGAGGATTATGAGATTTGGACGAAAAGGAAAATTGAGTCCAAGATTCATAGGGCCGTATGAGATTTCAGATAGAGTTGGGCAAGTAGCATACCGGTGTAGAGTTGGAAAAGATTCATAATGTGTTCCATGTGTCGATGTTGCGACGGTATCGCTCCGATCCTTCACATGTGATTCCTTTAACAAAAATTGAGATAAGACCGGATATGTCTTATGATGAAAAGCCGATTAAGATCTTGGCTCGAGAAGTGAAACAGTTGAGAAATAAGAGCATAGCACTAGTGAAAGTGTTATGGCAGAAACACAGTGTGGAAGAGGCTACGTGGGAAACATAAGAAGCTATGAGAGAGCAAATCCAAACCTCTTTACTGGTAAGATTTTCGGGGGCGAAAATCTCTAAAGGGGGGAGAGTTGTAACATCCCGATTTAGGGCCTAGTCGGAATAGTGGTGCGAGACCACAAATTTGAGGTTTATGAATGAGTTTTTGAGGTTTATGCTATGTATGCATGCTAGTGTGAAAGTTTCATGAAGTAATTTTGTGAAATTGCGGTTGAATTGTCCAAAAGGACTAAATTGCAAAAGTTGCAAAATGTTAGATTCTAGAAGCTATTTGTGTGAAATAGCTTTAGAATATTAATTAGAGGTCCTTAAATAGGAATTTTCCCAATTTCTAATTTTTGGACAAAATTGGGCATGGATGAGTTAAAATAGAAAGTTTATCAAATAGGGCATTTTGGTCATTTAACAATTAAGTGATTAAAATAGGAGAAAAGATGACAAAATTCATTCATCTTCTTCTCCAAGGCTGTCGAAAATTGAGAGAGCCATTGTTAGGGTTCTTCAAAATTTTCAAACTTGCTAGTAAGTGCATCTAAGCCCCGTTTTTTATATTCTTTGTATTTTTGAAGTCCTTGTAGCATGAGTAAGCTATTTTTAGCTATTTGATGAGCTATGATGGATGTTCAAAAATGTGGCCATGTATGACATGCATGTATTTTGATGTTTTATGGAAGATTATGAAAGCTTGATGTAGTAGAAACATCTTTTGCTAAATGAGTTTCCATAGAAAATGCATGTAGGGACTAGTTTGTAAAAATCTTGAGTTTTGTCATACATGTGTGATGTAGTGAGAATTGATGATTGCTTTAGTTGAGTAAGTGATTCGGCTAAGCATGAAAGGCTAGAAAGTTGAATAAAAATCACTTTACGAGCCTTGGGGCAATAGCATAAATAGGAGAAAGTTTAGGGGCAAAAGGGTAAATTTGCCAAAGTATGAGATGTGGGTCAATTTAGTCAATGTGTATATTGATGAGTTGAATTATCATTATAGATCAAGAAAGACAAAGCCCGGATCGAAACCGAGGCAAGAGCAAAGTGGTGGACTAAATTCCACATTTCTATACTTTTGAGTATCGAGGTAAGTCTATGCATACACAATGCACTCATACTTACAATTTGTTAATGCTAGCTAGTGTATAGCATGGTTGAGAATGATTGAAAACCTATGTGATTCAAGTGGAATGAACGTGATACATTTTTTGAATGGATGAATGATTGAGTAAATAGATATGTGAATGTGTAGTGGTAATGCTAAAAGATGGGCTAAGTGCGATACCATCCTAATACATATTGACGATGAGCTGGCTATGTGCGATGCTATCGTTAGGTATATTGTCTAGTGAGCTATGTGCGAAACCACTACGATTACCTTTATGGTAGGCTAAGTACGATACTACCTTATTAATTAATTGTGGTGGGCTAAGTGCGAAACTACCGAGACATTAGCTGTGTGGATGTATTATCGAGAAAAAATCATGTGTTGTATATTGTGTAAATGTGATATTGAATGCAGGGGTGCATGTCAATGGTTAAGAGTAAGTGACTCATGATGTGTTGGAAATGTGGTAAGGGATAGAAAGAGTAAGCATAGTTGTACATTATATGTTAGTATAATGCTAATTGTTGTTTAGCTTATACTATGTTGCTTAATTGTTTATGTGTAAACTTACTAAGCTCAAAGCTTACTCCCTTTCTTTTCCCTTGTCTTATAGAGCAAAAGTGTTGAATCGAGATACGAGGATCAATTAGAAGATCGGCCACACTATCAGCACACTCTGGTACATGAGACTCAATGTTTTGTATATGGCATGTATAGGGCTAGACAAGTTAGTGAATTTTGTTGTGTATGGCTATGATGTGTTGGCCTTTAGATGGATAATCTATTTTGTATAATGCCATAGCTGTTGGCACTTTATTATATGAAAATATGTAGTTATCTATGTGAGATTGTAAGATTTTGAGTTGATTATGGATGTGTTGAATGAGTGCATGTTGTGTATGCTAGAAGGGTGAAAAGAACTTGGCAAATAACTTTGTTCTTGACCATGTCGGTAGACACACGGGCGTGTGTCTAGGCCATGTGTGACACACGGTCAGCCCATGGGCGTGTGACTTGGCCATGTGTCCCCTGCATGTTAGTATTTTAAGTCAAAATAGACCACGGACTAGTCACATGGGCGTGTGCCAAGAACGTGTGTGTTAATCAGTGTTGGCCACGGGCTAGCCACACGGGCGTGTGTCTAGACTCTAGGCCGTGTTAAGGTAGTCAGTGTGCACCACGGGTGGAGAGCACGGGCGTGTGCCCTAACCGTGGGGCATTGGCAGAATGCTTGAGTTTTCATGCATGGGTAGTGACCATGGGCGTCTGTGACATCCATGGGCGTGGCAAATCTTACACGGGCGTGTGAGCCCTGTATAGATTGAAAAATTTTAAGATCGTAAGAGTTTTTGATATGGTCTCGAGAGCCCTCGTGTGTTTGAGAGAGGCCTCGTAAGTCGAGATTGGCGTTGTTGTGATGGCCAAAGAGAGTGGTCATGTTGTGCCTAAGTGGCGATCTTGAGGATTTTAATACGGTAACGCCTCGTGCCCAGTTCCAGCTTTGAATACGGGTAAGGGGTGTTATAGTGCCAATCATATTACTATACTCACAACGTTATAGCTATCCTATTTCTGACTCTTAGCCATTCGATTCATCGGCAACTTTGTCGCGTCATCGATTAGTGTCGCAATGGCGGTCTTGATATTGGTGTGTTGGCAGGGTGGGTCGATTTAATCCCCACATGGTGTGTTGGTTGGTACGGGTGGTGTGTTGATTGGATTGGGATGGGTTGCATGATTGCATTGTTGCATTTTGATTCGACATCACATCTTTGTATTGGGCTTAGGGCCACATGTATTACATTTCGATTTTGATATCGTAATGGGCTAAGGCCCCCACACTATTATATCGCTTTTGGATTAAAGCCCACACTGTATTGTTACTGAATAAGGCTCAGGCCTAGACTAGTACTACATGATAGGGGATTACACACTGAGTTCTCGTAACTCGCCCTTTTCTTTTAATTGTACAGGTAATCCCCAACCTTAGATGATTTGGAGCTGCGAGGGGCTCGGAGCTGGCCACACGATCGCTAATGTTCTGCTTTAGACTTATTTATTTAAATTTATTATTGGGCTATTTATTCTATAATAAGGCCTCTTAAACCTAAGTTATGTTATTTTGGCTTTATTTATTTGATACTTAACTAATAGTGATAGAACGCTGGCTTTCAAAAAGACTAACTATTTTCAACACACCACGTTTTCGCATCATTTTGGATATTGCTTCCGCAACAAACAATGTTGTTAAAGTAAAGACATTTTAATTGGTTAGTAAATGGTTAAGATTTTGAGTTTTAACAAAGAGATTTCAACTCAGAAACTAATTTCTCCCAACAAGTCTAATTTTTGAAAGACACATCAACGTGACACGCCAAATTTGGGCATAACGTCTAGGCTGAGTTTGGGATGTTACAGATGGCACCTTACGAGGCCTTGTATGGTCGTAAGTGTCGCACTCCCTTATGTTAGACTGAATTGGGTGAGCGACGTGTTCTGGGTCCAGAATTGGTTTCTGAAACTGAAGATAAGGTCCGATTGATTCGAGATTGACTAAAAACGACATTTGATAGGCAGAAGTCCTATGTTGATCTGAAGAGAAAGGATATTGAGTATTCTGTGGGGGAATTAGTTTTCCTCAAGGTCTTGCCATGGAAGAAGGTCTTGAGGTTCGATCGCAAGGGTAAGCTGAGCCCTCGGTTTAATGGGCCGTACCGTATTCTGGAACGAGATGGGCTAATCGCATATCAGTTGGAGCTTCCTCCGGAGTTGGATTGCATTCATGATGTGTTCCAAGTCTCAATGTTGAGACGCTATCGCTCTGATCCCATGCATGTTGTTCCTATTGAGGAGATAGAGGTGAGGCCGGATATGACGTTTGAGGAAGAGCCGATTCAAATTTTAGATCGCGACATTAAGGTTCTAGGAAGGAAATCAATCCCATTAGTGAAGGTACTGTGGCGGAATCATAGCACTAAGGAGGCCACTTGGAAGCCAGAGGATTCGATGCGTCAGCAGTATCCTCACCTTTTCTAATCAGGTAAAAATTTCGAGGACAAAATTTTCTTTTAGGGGGTAAAGTTGTAACGCCCCAAATTTCTTTAATTCCGGCTTATGTAATTTTGGAGCACAAAAATATCTGTATGTGTTTCTAAAATTAATTGACACAAATATCTGTCTGCTTTAGTTGTTATGTGTTCTAGGTGTGTGTGAGAGGTCCCAAGTTCAAGTCACAACTTGGGTAAATTTTAGCATTTTTTTATGAATAAAGCTCTCACTAGGGTCGGTAGGCTTTTAAGTTATTGTTGGTAAAATGATATCAGAATGGGCCTGCTGGTCTGGTGGTTAAGTGGAGTGTTTGATTGCATGAGGTCTTGAGTTCGATTCCCTGCTTTGGCTTTATTTTTGCACGATTATGGGGAGGAGTTTGAGTGGCGATAGAATTCTTAGTAGTGGGGATTTGGTAGAGAGAATTAAGGGATGTGGTTTTGGGAGTTAACGTTTTTCTTTTCTGATCAATCTTTTCTTTCCAAAAAAACACCAAATTTTTGGTTTCTCCCTACTCTGTTCTCACGCCACTTTTCTTTTGCTGCCGCCCCCATCTACTGTTTTAATTTTTGTTGCCGACCTCTAGTCTTCGTCTTCTCCGTTGCTATTTCGTGCATTGTTGGTAAGTCTTCCATAACTATAGTGTAAAATTAATTTATGGATTTTTAGTGACTTGGTCTACTGTTTCATGGGAGAAGATTAAGGGCTGGAGTGTATCGGTTAACGTTGAAGCGGTGTGGATACGCTGTCACTCGAGTGAAGGTAAGGAGGATGAAGGTTTTGAGTTTAATATCTCGGTTTAGTTTCGTTTAAGACTCGTTTTAACATTGGAATTTGGCTCTGGAATGTCAATATTAGGTTTCTGAAGGCTCGGGAGTACTTACGTGTCGAAAATGATACAGGTGTGTACCCGAAAACACAAAAAATGAGAATCGGCGAAAACTGAAAAATAATTTTGTCGATGCCACGCGGCTGTGTGGTAGGCCGTGTGCAAGGCTGTGAGCCACAACACGGCCATGTGATCGACGAGCCAGGCCGTGCGCAGGAGACACGGCCGTGTGATGGCCGGGCAAGGCCGTGTGCAGCACACAGGCTCGACCTATTGGGTCGTGTAGGCCACACAGGCATGTGGGCCCACACGAGTGAACCACACGGGCGTGTGGGATTTTGGGCCAGGCGGTGTGATCCACACGACCAAGGGCAATTTGGGACGTGTGGGCCACACAGGCGTATGGGCCCACACGGGCAGGCCACATGGGCGTGTGAGCCCATTTTTCTGAAATGATCTGTAAGGTTGCACGGGTCACCCAAGTTGACTGTGGACCTACTGAAGGGTCGGTAAGCATTACTTAGACCCTATTTATGTGATCTGATTATATGGTGTCTGACTGAGCATGATATCTGTACTGAACTGAATGTATGATCGCTTATTTGCATGTTGCACGTCAAATTTGGTATGTTGCATTGCATCGGGGAGGGGTTGATGATATTTCAGAGGAAGTGTCTGAAAGGCTTTAAGCTCATATCCGCAAAATTTCATTTGCATTATTCTGTTTATGTGCCGTATTTCGGTACAGTATGGTGTGTAGGGATGGGTGGGTTGATTATATCCCCACATGGTGTGTAGGGCTAGTCGGAGACGGTATGTAGAGGCTGGTAGGTAGGATTCTGATATTCTGATCTGCATTCTGTATATGATTGGGATGAGGCCCTAATATATTTCTGACTCTGAATCTGATTGGGCTAAGGCCCTATTATACATATCTGATTCTACATCCGAGTGGGCTAAAGCCCAAACTGTTTCTGTAATAGGCTCCGGCCCAGTCTGTGATTCTGATTTTTGGTGATTACTCTGTACGTTTGATATCTATGGGGATTACACACTGAGTTGTGAAACTCACCCTTTTCTGTTTAATCTGTCTAGGTAATCCCCAGCATTAGACGGATCGGTGCAGCGGAGGACTCGACAGTGACCACTGCTACTGCCTCTCGATAGATTTATGGTTTATACTTATCATGGTTTTAATTTTTATTTAGGAAATTTTAATGTAATTATGGCCATTACGTATTTTTTTTAAAATTTGGGATTTGCAAAGTTTATGGTTTTACTGCTATTAGTAGGAAAACTCGAGTTTTCAATACAAACAAACATTTTATCAAAATACCCACAAATTCGTAAACTATTTTAAAAGCTTCCTCAAAGTATACCGTTTTGAAAATGGATAATGATTGAAAACAAATGACACGTTTTTGAAGTTAGCATAAGATAATGAAAAGTGGTACAAACGGAGAAATGGTCTTTACGTCATTGCGATTTCTAAAGCACTATCATGTGTGATCGTGTGTCAGAGTTTTAAAAATTTAAATAACGAGAATTATCGAACTTGGAAACTAACTATGACAACGATTGAGGCAAGTGCACCTATCGAATAGTAGTATAGCTTAGGCAAGACCGGATTGTCGAACCCAAAGGAACTAAAAGTACTAATACTAACTTTCTTTTGATTATTTAGCCTAAAATAAAGGGAATTTGTTGTTTTAAATCTAAATTAATTAACTACTAAATTAAAGACTCTAAGATAAAGAAGAATGAAATTGGGAAAATAACTTGAGGAAAAACCAATTGATTAAGAAGACACCCAAGGAAGAATCCACCTAGACTTCACTTGTTATCTAACTCTGAACCAGACGATTTATTCACTTGACTTGATCCGTAAGATTCCCTAATGTATATTAAACCCTCTCTCGAGGCAAATAATGTCTAACCCTAGGTTGATTAATTGAAATCTCTTTCTAATTAAAACCCCTAGAATCGCATTAACTCGATCTATGGAATCCCATATTAGGTTTCACCCTAATCTGGCAAAATCTTGTCACCCTATCTCTAGGCACGCGATCAACTCCGCTTAGCTATGTTAGATCTACTCTTAGGCAGGGACTTTTGCTCCTCCACCTAAGCACATCAAACTTGAATTAATATCCGCAAAATATCAACACAAAAATTAAGAACACATAATTAAGAACAAGTCAAATATTTATCATATAGTTCAGTAAACGATAACAAGATTCATCTAAGTTTCATCCCCCTCTGGTATCTGAGGGTTTAGTTCATAACAATAAAAGAAAACATCTCAGAAGAAAAGATAAAACAAAACATAAGAAATCCCTAAAACCCCTTGAAGAAATTGAAGGAGAGATCCCCCGTCTTGAGTATAATTCCGGCTTCTAGAGATGAATCAACTGGCTATCCTCGAGCGAATCCCCACAAATCTGCCTTCTCTGGCCTAGCAAGACGCCCCCTGTCAAAGGTACTGGGCTCCCCCTTTAGGTCATACTTAGGGTGTATATATAGGCTTTTGGAATGTGTTTCTTTACCCCTAAGTATCCCAATTCGAATGAAACTTCTCTTTGCCACGGCAGGGGCACGGCTATGGCACACGCCCGTGTGAATCGTGGCCAGGCCGTGTTGGGTCGACTAATGAGGCACGACCGTGTGGTCTTGGGCTCAGGCCGTGTTCGAGATTATTAAGGAGGCACGGCCGTGTGGTCTTGGGTCCAGGCCGTGTCAATTTCGTGATGTGGCCCATTTGGCCCGTTTTAAGCCCGTTTCTTGTTCTTTTCATCCTCCGGTGCTTTCCTGAGTATAAAACATGAAAATAAAGGATTAAGAGCACCAAATTACATAAAATAAGGGATAATTCATCCAAAAGCATGCTAAATTTGGGATTAAAATATGTTACTTTTACGGTTTATCAAATACCCCCACACTTAAGCTTTTGCTTGTCCTCAAGCAAAATTCTCAACTCATAATTAAAACAAACTTCCCTCAATTTATAATAATCATTGATAGTGTTTCATCATAATTCAAGGATAATTTATACATGGATAATTCAACTCAAAGAGTCCTAAAGATTCAAACAGTCTAAGTCATACATTTGTAGCATAAAACATAGGTGTTTCCCCTCATCTAAATAATTACCTCTGATTCAAAATCGACAAGAATTGACATCCTCGCTAAAGATTCACTCAAATCAATTGAAGTGTTTAAGGTTCAGAATTAAGCACTCAAAAGTCAAACATGAAGAGTTAATCCCATAGGCTTGCATGAAAATCAAATCTCCATCACTATAATATGAGATGATACACAAATCAAAAGGTCTTTAATAGGGTTGTAACGGGGCTTGGGTTAAAGGTGTGGATAAAGGCTGAATTAGAGGGTTAGAATCGAGATTGAATTGACAAATTACCTAACTAGAAAAATGAACTGATAAATAATTACATCAATTGAAAACTTGTACTAATAATACTCTAATACAAGCTTCTTCTTCAGTAATTGGAATTTAAACGTATAAGCTCACTTAATCACAAAAATAATAATGAATACACTTCAATTTTTTTTAGAACAAGCCACAAATAATAATAAAGAACTTTAAAAACTGAAATATAGAACATAGTTAGGTAACTGCTCAAAATCAAATCTCGACAAAAAGGGTAGTCAAGAGGAATGGTGATAACAAATACAGACTGGGTTTTAGGTTAATATTAGTGGGTGAGTCAATAAATAGGGTTGTTAGGATTAAAAGGGGTTCACTAAGGGTTAATTATGGAGGTAGGTTTCTTTAGTGGAGTGAGTGGGTTAAATCCTAGGTGCCTTCATCATCTTTGTATATCAAATCAAAGGTGTGGTCTCGACATGTATAATCGATGCAAGTTCTAGAATAACTAATCAATGTTGACACACTCATAATCAAAAAGTGAGCAAGAAAAAGAATATATGCTCTATAAGGCTCAAAACCTCACGAAAATTATGTGTTTTTGATGTCAGCCTCGTAAATTTCAAATTTCAAGGTAATATTCAAATTCAGGTAGACAACCTAGAAAAATTTTTAATTTTTGAAAAATAGACTTATCATGCTTGATTCTCTAATATTCGTAGAATTTAATCATCAATGCACAATTATCAATGACTTAATCTAAAACATATCGATAAAAATCATAAATCATGGAAATACTTAATCTAAAACATATCGATAAAATTCATAAATCATGGAAATTTTTATTTTAATCATAATATGAGAAACTTACTTTAAGACAAAGCATAATTCAGGGATTTGAGAATAATGCAAAAAGTTTGGAATCCTTAAGATTCACCCCCCACACTTAGGATGTACATTGCCCTCAATGTACAAAGATATATAATAGCAAAAATAATAATAAAATCATAAGATATGGGGAGAAGTGAAACTTCCTGAATTATGGATGAAAATCCTTGGAGGATGTTCCATGACAAAGATGTTGGAGGGGTTGTAGTGGCTATGGTTGTGGTCGTGGTTTCGGTGTGATTCCCTAGCAGCCTGTAGAACCTAAAATTAAGAAACTAAAATAAAATAAACTGAGTTAAGAAGAAGAGAAGTAAAGATAAGGAAATTGAAGCAAAAGAGAAAAACGAAGTAAAAACTAAATGGCCTCAAATGTCCTTGGCTCGTCGAATGATTGAAGCGGCCGGCATGAACTTATATAGATCGGTCTCCCTCTAGGGGACTATGCTTGATTCCTTCCGCTTATTCGGCATTTGGTGTAGCTCAAGGGTTTTAGGAATGTATTGGAGAAGAAAAGTAGGGGGAGGTTTGAATAATGGGATAGAATAAAAGGGATGGGGAGTAGGAAAGTGAGTAAGGGAAGAGAAAAAAGAGGGGGTTTAAATAGATTTTCAAGCCTGGTACAACCCCACGCCCGTGTACCGTGGGCGTGCTAAGTCACACGACTGCCTCGCACAGTCGTGTTGAGCGTATCGTTTCTCCCACGCCCATGTTCAGGGTGCCACGCCCGTGTGTAAACTACCAGTGTCAACCACGGTCGCATCGCACGGCAGTGGGGTTTTGTCAGTGCCCATGGTGTGGTGGTTGGAGTTCGTGATTTGAAAATTAATTTGCTCTGACTCGTACCATCTCTGCCATGTCAGTACGGAGATTCGATACATCCACACGGCCACAGCCACGGCCGTGTGCAAGGCCGTGTGGCCTGGAATTCTATACTTTTGGTTAGTTTATAGTTAGGTACTATAAAGAAAGGATAAAATAGAATAAATAGGACAAAATAAAAATGTAAAAGTTAATGGGGTTAGTGCTCGAGTTGTGTCCCGAGAAGCGCTCGTTTATAGTCTTAAGCTAGACTCTCCTCTCATTTGTATATTCATGGTGGTTTGAGGAGTTGAAAGTCCTTCCTCATGCTATCGGTTTCATTATCATGATAGAGTTTAAGTCGAGATGCATTTATATTGAAAGTACCAAAAATGGGATTACTTACCTCGACTGTTCCGTATGGGAAAACACTGGTTACCCTAAAATGGATTTCTTTGTTTGTGTTAGGGTTAGGAGGAGATATTCGCAGGTCTGCTTTATCTAATAATACTTGATCTCCGATTTTGAATTTGTCTGCTTCGTGGAATGGCTCTGGTTCAGCTTTGTGTATCCCTATTTTTTCCTTGAAATGCGCCTTCCACTCGTCTAGATCATCGAGATGAATCCTTCGTTCCTTATGAGTTATTTCTTTGTTGGCATAGGGTATAGGATCGGGTTTAGTTGTATTCTTTCCTGGTGTTTCTTGAAAAGAAGGGTTAACCGAATGGTTATCAATAGAATTTATTTTCTCACCTGGATTACTCGATGTTCTAGCCGAATCGAGAGCTTGGAGAGTGACTGTCTCATTACCTACACGAAGTATTAGTTCTCCTGCATCAATGTCAATTTTAGTCATGGCAGTTGCTAAAAATGGTCTTCCTAAGATTAGGGGGATACTATTGTCCTCATCCATGTCTAAAACGACAAAGTCTCTCGGGAATACGAATTTATCAATCTTTATGAGTACATCTTCGATTATACCCCTAGGAATTCTAACTGTTTTATCAGCTAATTGAATGCTCATCCTAGTTTGTTTGGGTTTCCCTAGACCTAGTTGTTTAAACAATTTGTAAGGCATGACATTTATGCTTGCCCCTAAATCAGCTAACGCATTATCAATAGATAAACTACCAATTAAGCATGGAATTGTAAAACTCCCTGGATCTTTTAATTTTCGTGGTAGTTTATTTTGCAAGACTGCCGAGCACATTGCGTTTAGTTCCACGTGTGATGCCTCGTCTATCCTTCGTTTGTTCATCAAAAGCTCTTTTAAAAATTTTCTAGAATCTGGCATCTGTGAAAGAACTTCAAGTAACGGTAAGTTAATATGTAAATTCTTTAAAAGTTTAAGAAACTTACCGAACTGTTCCTCTGTGTCGTCTCTCCTTAATGCTTCAGGATATTGTATGCGAGGTTGGTACTCTTTGATTACCGATTTTGGCTTATTATTACTTACCTCAACCTTACCTTCTTTGATCACATTCTCTTGCCTTGAATTGGGATCGTCTAACCCTTCACTTTCTTGAGCTGTTATGGCTTGAATTTGCTCCTTTGGGTTAATCTCAGTATTGCTTGGTAGACGCCCTTGCGGTCGTTTGGAAAGTAACTTTGCAAGTTTTCCAACTGACTTTGTAAGTTCCCCAACTTGATTCTCGATCCCTTTGATCGATGCTTGTTGATCATCAAGCGTTGTCTCAGTTTTTTGGAGACGGGTATCTATGGCTGCCATGAATTTTGTCAGCATCTCTTCAAGGTTCGGCTTCTTCTCCTGCGGATAGGGCTGATTTTGGAAATTTTGAGGAGGTTGTTGTCTTTGATTTCCTTGATTTCCTTGACCTCCCAATGAAAAATTTGGGTGGTTTCTCCAACCTGGATTATAATTATTACTATAAGGATTATTATTAGGTCTGAAATTTTTACCTATATAGTTCATTTGTTCACTCTCTGTGCCCGATTGGTAGGGTGGGTACTCAGGATTCGCCACACTTCCACTTGTGTCGCACTGCACCACTGGATGTACTTGCGAAGAACACAAACTATCAAGCTTTTTATTCATCATCTCTACTTGGTTTGATAGCATGGTTACTGCATTGAGGTTGAAAACTCTGGCTGTTTTTGTTGGTCTTGTCCTTGTAACTTGCCACTGATAGTTATTCAGTGACATCTCTTCTATGAATTCGTAGGCTGCTTCAGGAGTTTTGTTGTTCAGGGTTCCACCAGCGGCTGAATCAATTAGTTGCCTCGTTGAGGAGTTCACACCATTGTAGAAAGTTTGGACTTGAAGCCACAAAGGTAATCCATGGTGTGGGCACCTCCTCAAGAGATCCTTGTATCTCTCCCATGCATCTTATAAAGTTTCTAAATCCATCTGCACAAAAGAAGAGATATCATTCCTTAATTTGGCTATTTTGGCCGGCGGAAAATATTTTAATAAAAATTTTTTGGTCATTTGATCCCATGTGGTGATTGACCCTCGTGGTAACGAGTTTAACCACTGTTTGGCTTTATTCCTTAATGAAAAGGGAAATAACCGAAGCCGTATGGCATCATCAGAAACGCCATTTATTTTGAAAGTATCATAGAACTCTAGAAAATTAGCTATATGAGTATTTGGGTCTTCGTCCTGCAAACCATCAAATTGAACAAATTGTTGAATCATTTGTATAGTGTTAGGCTTTAATTCAAAATTATTAATGTGACTATAGCAGCCTAACAATACTCGATTCGGCTCCGTTAAATGTGGTTTAGCATAATCAAACATAGTACGAGGAGCATTATCTTCCCCCACATCTTATGGTGGTGGATTATTCTCATCCATCCCTTCAGCAGGATTGGATTCGTCTTGTTGCTTTTCTTCTCGGTAATTTAGGGTTCGCCTGATTTCTCTGCGATTTCTGTGAGCGGTAGCTTCAATATCACTGTCGTATACTAAAGGTCCTCTCGGGTTCCTTCTAGTCATAAACTATAGGTACCTGCTAGGAAAATGAAAGAAAGAAAATTAGAAGAGTTCAAACTAAGGTAAAAATAAAAATAAAAATAAAAGTAGATTGCAAAAAAAAAATTGGCTAAAGTAATAAAAATAGAGCTTTCTTAATATTTTAGTTCCCCGGTAACGGTGCCAAAAACTTGATCGTGTGTCAGAGTTTTAAAA
Organism: Gossypium sturtianum; assembly: GCA_025698515.1. Classification (NCBI taxonomy): domain Eukaryota; kingdom Viridiplantae; phylum Streptophyta; class Magnoliopsida; order Malvales; family Malvaceae; genus Gossypium; species Gossypium sturtianum. Next base: position 114,994,605 of record CM046955.1, read on the forward strand.
ATTTAAATAACGAGAATGATCGAACCTGGAAACTAACTATGACAACGAATGAGGCAAGTGCACCTATCGAATAGTAGTATAGCTTAGGCAGGACTGGATTGTCGAACCCAAAGGAACTAAAAGTACTAATACTAACTTTCTTTTTATTATTTAGCCTAAAATAAAGGGAATTTGTTGTTTTAAATCCAAACTAATTAACTACTAAATTAAAGACTCTAAGACAAAGAAGAATGAAATTGGGAAAATAACTTGAGGAAAAACCAATTGATTAAGACGACACCCAAGGAAGAATCCACCTAGACTTCACTTGTTATCTAACTCTGAACCAGACGATTTATTCACTTGACTTGATCCGTAAGATTCCCTAATGTATATTAAACCCTCTCTCGAGGCGAATAACGTCTAACCCTAGTTTGATTAATTGAAATCTCTTTCTAATTAAAACCCCTAGAATCGCATTAACTCTATCTATGGAATCCCATATTAGGTTTCACCCTAATCCGGCAAAATCTCGTCACCCTATCTCTAGGCGCGCGATCAACTCCGCTTAGCTATGCTAGATCTACTCTTAGGCAGGGACTTTTGCTCCTCCACCTAAGCTCATCAAACTTGAATTAATATCCGCGAAATATCAACACAAGAATTAAGAACACATAATTAAGAACAAGTCAAATATTTATCATATAGCTCAGTAAACGATAACAAGATTCATCTAAGTTTCATCCCCCTCAGGTATCTGAGGGTTTAGTTAATAACAATAAAAGAAACATCTCAGAAGAAAAGATAAAACAAAACATAAGAAATCCCTAAAACCCCTGAAGGTATTGAAGGAGTGATCCCCCGTCTTGAATATAATTCCGGCTTCTAGAGATGAATCAACTGGCTATCCTCAAGCGAATCCCCACAAATCTGCCTTCTTTGGCTTAGCAAGACGCCCCCTGTCAAAGGTATTGGGCTCCCCCCTTTAGGTCATACTTAGGGTGTATATATAGGCTTTTGGAATGTGTTTCTTTGCCCCTAAGTATCCCAATCCGAATGAAACTTCTCTTTTCCACGGCAGGGGCACGGCCATGGCACACGCCCGTGTGAATCGTGGCTAGGCCGTGTTGGGTCGACTAATGAGGCACGGCCATGTGGTCTTGGGCTCAGGCCGTGTTCGAGATTATTAAGGAGGCACGGCCATGTGGTCTTGGGTCCAGGCCGTGTCGATTTTGTGATGTGGCCCATTTGGCCCGTTTTAAGCCCGTTTCTTGTTCTTTTCATCCTCCGGTGCTTTCCTGAGTATAAAACATGAAAATAAAGGATTAAGAGCACCAAATTACATAAAATAAGGGATAATTCATCCAAAAGCATGCTAAATGTGGGATTAAAATATGTTACTTTTACGGTGTATCAATGTGACATCGCCAGATTCGGCCATATCGTCTAGGCCGAGTTTGGGGTGTTACACACACAGCCGTGTGGACCATTTTAGGCCCTACAACAGTCAAATTTCGAAAAAATTAAGTCCCGGGATCCACACGGCCAAGGACACGCCCGTGTGTCTAAGCCGTGTGGGTCACACGGCCATGTCGCCAGGCCGTGTAACTCACTGTTAAACCCTTTATAGCGCACACGGCCTGGGACACGCCCGTGTTTCCAAGCCGTATGGGTCTAAAAACCTTTTTTTTAATTTTGAAAATTAATTAATTTTAAAAATATCATGAAATAAAATTATGAAAATTAGCAGTGTTAAAACTCGGGTTGCCTCCCGAGAAGCGTTTATTTAAAGTCTAAGCTCGACTTACCTCGTATTCGCACGGTCATGGTGGTTCATTGAGTCGAAACTCCTCTTTCTCGCTATCAATTCTATTATTAAAATAAGGTTTAATTCGAGTACTATTTACCTTAAATGTGTCTAATTCAGAATGAGTTACCTCGACTGTACCATATAGGAAGACATTCAGTACCGTGAAAGGAGTTGCTCCATTTGCATTAAGCTCTGAAGTGGCAATACGTGGATCCGTTTTATCTAGCAGTACCTTGTCCCCAACCTTAATTTGGTTTGTTCCATCCACATGCTCATCATGGTGTCGCTTTGGCTTTGCATCGTGTATTATCAGTTTTTCCTTAACATGTGTCCGCCATTCGTCTAGTTCATCGATATATAACATTCGTTCTTCATGAGTCGTTATGTTTTTGTCGGATGGATTGGAACGTGGCTCCATAATGTTTTTCCAAGGGGTTTCCTGCAATGAAGTTTGAGCCACAAGGTTACTCATATTAATAGAACTCGTATAATTATCTCAATTACTAGATGTCTTAACAAAATCACGAGCTTGGAGAGTAATTGTGTCATCACCTACACGAAGTATTAGTTCACCTGTACCAACATCAATAATAGTTCTAGCAATTGCTAAAAAGGGCCGACCTAGAATCAAAGGTACATCACTATCCTCATCTATATCTAAAACAACAAAATCAACTGGGAAGATGAATTTATCAATTTTTACAAGAACATCTTCAATAATACCCCTAGGAAATCTAATGGTTCTATCTGCTAATTGAATACTCATCCTAGTTTGTTTGGGTTTCCCAAGACCTAATTGCTTAAACATTTTATAGGGCATGACGTTAATACTAGCCCCTAAATCAGGCAAAGCATTATTAATATTCAAACTACCAATTAAACAAGGAATAGTAAAACTCTCTGGATCTTTCAATTTGTTGGGTAGTTTATTTTTGCAATATAGCTGAGCAAATTGTATTTAACTCCACATGCGACGAACCATCTAACTTCCTTTTGTTCGCCAAAAGCTCCTTTAAAATTTAATGGAATTGGGTATCTGCGAAAGAGCTTCAATAAACGGCAAGCTAATATGCAATTTTTTTCAGAAGTTTAAGAAATTTACCAAATTGTTTATTCGTGTGGTCTTTCTTCATCACGTTAGGATATGGCACTCAAGGTTTATATTCTTTACTGACCGGCTTTTGTTCATCCTGGCTTACCTCGACCTTACTATTACTTACCACACTTTCTTGCCTCGGTTCTGATTCAGATTCAACTAACCCTTCTTCATCTTGAACAGTAATTGCATGAAGTTGCTCTCTTGGGTTAGTTTTGGTATTGCTAGGCAAGCTACCTTGTGGTTGTTCTAACATTGACTTAGCAAGTTGGCCTATTTGATTCTTGAGTCCTCGAATTGACGCTTGTTGATTTTTAAGTGCTGATTTAGTGTTTTGAAAGCGGGTTTCTGACACTGAGATAAACTTCGTCAATGTAACACCCCTTACCCGTATTCAATGTAACAACCCGGTTTAGACCCTAGTCAGAATAGTAGTTTCAAGACCAAAAATCCGAGGTCAGAAAAATATTTTAAAATTATTTTTGGTGTTTACAATATGTGATTCAGCATGTGTGAAAGTTCTGTGTAAAAATTTTAACGTTTGTGTGCTTAATTTGCAAAAAGGACTTAATCGCATAAAATGCGAAAGCTGTGTGCTGATTGTTAAAATGCTTATTTGGCATGGCTTTTTAAATGAGGAGTCCTTATGTTGTTATTAAGACATTAATAGATTGGATGGACATAAATAGGCATAAAATTTTTGATTAAATGGTTTATTAAACAAGGGTAAAATGGTAAATTATGTATTAAGTTAATATTAAATAAAATAAAGCTTAAAATTAGTGGCATATCATCTTACTCTTGCCGAAATTGTTCAGGAAAAAGAAAAGAAAAAGAGCTTTAGGTTTCGGCACATACAAGGCTTGATTGAGGTATGTTTTGAGCTCGATTTTTGATAATTTCTATGTTTTTGTGATCATCGCTTCGAGTACTACAAAACCCATGTCTTAATTTTGGAGTTTGATGGAGATTTTGAGATGTGCCATTGATGAGTGTTTGAGCTTTGTGATGTTAGTTGATGAAATATGGAATATATGTGTTAGATTAACATGTTTTGTCTTTAGATTTTTGGTGAATTTGAGTAATTTGGACTAAATTGTGAAAATAATATTTTGAGGGACTAAAATGTGAAATAAATGAAATATATGGGCTTGTGTGGACATGAGGAATATTCTGCCAAGCATGGGAATATTGAAATTATGTGTATTTTTTGATTTTATGAAATAGGGACTAAAGTGTTGAAATGTGAAAATATGAGGGCTATTTTGTAAAATACCCTAAATATGTATGTTTGGACTAAATTGAATGATTTGGTGATTGAATGAGCTAAATTTGAATATGTATATATCAAGAAAAGAGGGATTTGGATCAAGATCGAGGCAAAGATAAAGTGCTCGATTAATCGACTCGTTTTGTTATTTCGACGTCCGAGGTAAGTTCGGATATAATACGAGTTGTTAAATTTATGTCTAAGTGTTATGAAATGAATGAATATGTGATTATTGAATTAGAAATGCTATATGTAGAATTGAGAAATGTGGCACTATGTGTGCGTAATTAGAATTGGGACAGAGGTGAATAGCACTGTGTGTGTGAAGTAATGGAAGCCTCGGCTTTATTGATTAGCTCTGTGTGTGCGATACCGAGATAAATTCAGTTTAATGTAAAGGCACTAAGTGTGCAATGATATTTAAGCTTCGGCTATGAAATGGGCACTAAATGTACGAGTGAATCGAAGGGATAACGAAGATTTATCGAAATGTGGTATCAAATATTGAATAACAAGAATGAATGTTAACTAAGTGTTGGCAAAGGTATGTTCGAAACCTATGTGGTTGATGATATCATTTACGGGCAAATGGTTAGTTGTGTAAGCATATGGCTAAGGATGAGATTATGCATTCTTGTAATATAATCTATGTGATGGTTTAATTAGTATATTGATTTTGAATCATAGAGTTAAATGTATTATATTACGAACTTACTAAGCTTTAAAAGCTTACTGTGTGAAGTGTTTCTCTATTTTTTTACAGCGTCTTTAAAGCTAGCTCGGATCCGGGGATCGTCAGCGACTCAATCACACTATCGGCTATCTATTTTGGTACTTTTGTAAGTTGTATATATTTGGTATATGGCATGTATAGGCTAGTGATTATGACATGTTTTGAAGTGTATAAGCCTTGCCATGTGATTTGGCTTGGCAGTTTGATGGTTGTGATATGTTTTGAACATGGGAAATGAATGACTTATAAGTGTATGTGTATACTCTATGTGAGTGATTATTATTATTGCATAAATTAGCAAGATGGAAATGGTATGTTTCATGATAGAATTGGTAAGGAATGAATGTTGAATAGATAATAAGTTTTGGGATGTGAAATTGATATTTTAGATGGACTTGTTTGAGTTGAATTTGAGCATAGAAGTAAATGGTGTGGTCGATGATTATTTGGTGCATGTATTGGTATGTTTTGGTTGCCATTTGAGGTATAAATGCATATGGTATGATGCTAGTAGGTGATTCTAAGTGTGGGTGGCAAGTTTGGCTTTGTAAATGGCCTATAATTGCCCACACGGATGAGCAGACGGACATGTGGCTCGACCGTGTCATTTGAGGTTGCAAATTGAAACAAGTCAGATCGACCATAGGCTAGACACACAGGCGTGTGACAAGCCGTGTGGTGCAAGTCAGTGTCGACCACGGGTGAGGCACACGGGTGTGTCTCAGGCCGTGGGGACAAGTCAGTATGTATGCCCTATTTTGCCACGGCGTGAACACATGGGCGTGTTCGAGGCCGTGTGAGGCACACGGCCTACCCGCACGAGCGTGTGACCTCTGTAGCTTGGAAAAAAAATTTATTTTCAGAAAGTTTTGTATGTGTTCAGGTTAGTCCCGACCCCTTTCTAACACGTGTTTAAGGTCTCGTAGACATCATTAAGGGACTATATGTATATATTTTGTTATGTTTGGACGATGATAGACTTTGTGTTGTAAAATGTTAGTAAATGTTCTGGATTGATCGGTAATGCTTCTTAACCCTAGACCTGCGACGGTTACGGGTTAGGGTGTTACATTCGACACTTGAACCGGGTAACGAGGCATTACCGTACTTAACTTGCTCAATTATACAACATTGGTTCACGAAATTTCATTTCAAAATAAAACTTTTCATTCAAGACCTTCATGTATCGTGTTCCACGCCCGTGCAGAATTATTTTTCAAATCAAACCTACAAGGGTTTTCACATGGCCAGACACACGCCCATGTCTTAGCCCGTGTGCCAAAAACCTTTGCATTCTATTTCTGACGTCATCACCTCATTAAGGTCACACGGCCAAGGCACACGCCCGTGTCCTTAGACCGTGTGTCGAATTAAATTCCCAATTTCAAGTGCAGACTTCACACGGTCTGGGCACACACCCATGTCCAAGGCCGTGTCTCCCACATGGTTGAGACACACGGCCGTGTCTCTTCCCGTGTGGTTACTACTGAGCATACTGACTTGCAACCCTAGCATGCATGGGGACACACGGCCTCTCCACACGCCGATGGGGTTGACTGTGTGTCAGACACGGCCTAGACACACGCCTGTGTGTCTACCTGTGTGGACAACTATAAGGCTATCTACCAAGCCATTTGCCACCCTACAAAGCAACCACACTTATACCAAATCAATTCAACATATATCATGACCATAAGGCACTTCTAAGAACTCATAACCAAAACATCCACACAAGCATGCATTTCATGAATTTCATCATCATTGAATATATGAACTTGCCAAGTATTGGCCAATTTCCAATGACCATTTACAAAATGAATTGAACAACATTAATAGCCAACACTTTGGCTAACAAATATGACATAACAAAACTACCAAGTCCTATACATGCCATACTCAAAATGAATCTACCTTTACTATACCAAGGAGAAGTCGATAGTGTGATTCCGAACTCCGGCGTCCCACGTTCTGTAACACCCCTTACCTGTATTCATCGCCGGAACCGGGTACGAGGCATTACTGGACATAACTCGCTTGAACATACAACTTTAGGTTATAAGATTTCATTCCAACTTAAAACTTCTCATTTCCATTCAAAACATCCTCATAATGGGCCTATGAGACCTAAAACATGCAAACAGAGGATATCGAAATTAAATCAGGAACTTTGATGTAATTAGAAAAATTTTGCCTTAACAGGGTCACACGCCAGTGTGAAATGGGACACGCCCGTGTGGGCAGGCCGTGTGGTCAGACACGCTCATGTCCCTGGCCCGTGTGGGATTTATTTTTCATTTCAAACCTACAGGGGTTTTCACATGGCCGGACAAACGCCCGTGTCAATGACCCGTGTCCCTCACAAGGCCTAGACACGCCCGTGTCCTCACCCATGTGTAAAAACCTGGGTATTCTATTTATGACGTTATCAACCTCATAAGGGGCACACGGCCTAGGCATACGCCCGTGTGTCTAGCCCGTGGTCGACACTGACTTGCAACACTAACATGTAGGGGACACACGGCCTGGTCACAGACCCATGGGGCTGACCATGTGCCACACACGGCCTAGACACACGCCCGTGTGCCTACACGTGTGGACAAGAACAAGGCTATTTGCCAAGCTCTTTTTATCACCCTAACTCACACAACATAAATCCATTCAACCATTTACCAAGCAACCTAATCATGCATCATACACATTCATGAATAACTTCATCTTTTCATATATTAATACTAATGAGCCATTGATTATGGCCAACGCACTTGGCCAAAACAACAAAACATTTCACTAAGTCTAGCCCCTATACATGCCATTCTCATAATGCTAAGTCTAAATATACCGAGATGAGTTTATAGTCTGGGTGATCTTCCGATTATCTTTGTACCCGAACTGGCTCTTTGACACTATAAAACAAGGGAAAAGAAGAGAAGTAAGCTTTAAGCTTAGTAAGTTTACATGTAAACAATAAGCATCATAACATATGCCAAACAATCAATAACATCATATACTAAGCAAGAACAATTCATATTTCCACAATCATGCTTACTAATTTCATCTCTTACCACATTCCAACCATATAACAATTATATTGCTCACATTCACTTGTACACATTCCCTGCACTTATCACCACAAAGCAACATGAAACATTCACTTATACCAATTCTCAATGAACCCCTCGAAATAATACTAAGTACCCAGTGGTTTCGCACACAGCCCACCTTTAATCAATAATAGGGTGGTATCGCACATAGCCCACCTACAAGAATATTTACGGTGGTTTCGCACATAGCCCACCAAATGATAATATAAATGATGGTATCGCACACAGCCCATCGTGAGTAAGTAATAACGTGGTATCGCACACAGCCCACCAAAAGAATAATTACGGATATTTTTCCGCACTTACATATCTATTCCGAGGTTCATATGGGGATTACTCACTATCTATCAAATTCAATCATAAATGATATCATTCATACAATGCACCAATAAGTAACAACATATGTATTAAAGGCATATCGTTTACACAGAAACTTACCTCGGTGCAAAATGTTTTAATCGACGATTTAGTCCGTAACCTTGCCTTTTCCTTGGTCAAGGTTGTTTCCGCGCTCTTCTTGATCTATAATAATAAAATTACACATTCAATCACATTTTGTCTCATGATACATCAAAATTTCTACTTAGGAAAAAATGACCATTTTGCCCTTACACTTTGGTAAAATTACAATTTTGCCCCTAGGCTCGTAAATCATTTTTTATCGCATTTTCTCATTAAACAAGCTTAGCTGAACATTTATTCCTCTTACAACAACTCACAAAATCAATTATTTCATGCATTTATTACACAATTACAACCTTTACAAATAAGTCCTATTTAGGTGTTTTCATGATAACACCCTTCACAAAAGTTGTTTCTTAACTCACTAACATTCATTTTCTTCCATAATAACTAAGCAAACAACAAGAACACTCTCATAGCAAGTCCGCAAACTTTCAACCATTTTGCAAAATAGTCCCCTCATTAGCTAGCTTAAGCTTTTGGGGTTCCAAAAGTACAAAAATTATCAAATTAAACCACCAAAATCACTTACTTGCAAGAGATTTGCTTGGCTGAAAGTTTGAACTCCAAAAACTCTTATTTCCTCTTCAATTTTCGATGGTAGAAGAAGAATGAATAGTAAAAGATGATATGTTTCTCCTTTGTCTTATTTTATTCATTTTTAGTCACCTGATTCCACCAAATTTGACCAAAATTTAATGCTCTTGTATCCTTAGTCTATATGGCCGGAAAACACATCTTTAATGGCCTAATTGCACTTTAAGGACCTCCAATTTAATATCCTATGTCTATTAGACACCTCTACCTTGCAAAATAGAACTTTCGCACTTTATACGATTTAGTCCTTTTTCACAATTAAGCATGCAATTTTTAAAATTAATGTACCAAAATTTTCATACATCCATATAAATGTGCCATAATACATAAAATAATATCAAAATAATTTTCTTCAACTTTGGATTAGCGGTCCTGAAACCATTGTTTCGACTAGCCCCAAAATCGGGCTGTTACAACTCTCCCCCTTTAGAGATTTTCGTCCTCAAAAAGGTTTGGATATTGTTCCCTCATGGTTTCTTCCTGTTCCCACGTAGCCCCTTCTACACCGTGTTTTTGCCATAACACCTTTACTAAGGCTATGTTCTTATTCCTTAACTGTTTAACCTCTCGAGCCAATATCTTAATTGGTTCCTCTTCATATGTCATGTCCGGTCGTATCTCAATTTCTGTTGGAGGGATCACATGTGAAGGATCGGAACGATATCGCCGTAACACTGACACATGAAACATGTTGTGTATTCTTTCTAACTCTGCCGGCAAAGCTAACCGGTATGCTACTGGCCCAATCCTCTCAATAACCTCATACGGTCCTATGAATCGTGGACTCAATTTGCCCTTTCGACCGAATCTCAATATTTTCTTCGACGGAGATACTTTTAGGAATACTTTGTCACCCACTTGAAACTCGATTTCTTTCCTTTTTAAATCCGCGTATGATTTTTGTCGATCCGAAGCAGCTTTCAGGCTATCTCAGATTACTTTCACTTTCTCCTCGGTCTCTTTAACTAGATCGACCCCGTGAATTTTCTTCTCACTAAGCTCGGTCCAATACAAGGGAGTCCGACACTTGTGACCATATAATGCTTCGTACGGCGCCATCCGTATGCTCGACTGATAACTGTTGTTGTAAGCAAACTCAACCAAAGGTAGATATTTTTCCCAACTACCTTTGAACTCTAACACACAGCATTGGAGCATATCCTCAAGAACTTAAATCACTCTTTTGGATTGGCCATTGGTTTGAGGATGGAACGCGGTTCTAAAATTCAATCTTGTACCCAAAGCTTTCTGCAGCTTCTTCTAAAACCTCGAGGTAAATCTCGGATCTCTATCTGAGATAATAGATATAGGCACTCCATGTAATCTCACCACCTCAGCAATATATAGCTCGGCTAACTTATCAAGTGAGTAATCCAAACGCACCAGTATAAACTGAGCCGACTTCGTTAATCTATCAACAATAACCCACACAACATCTTTCTTTCTCGGAGTCGTAGGTAACCCCGTTACGAAATCCATGGTGATTCGATCCCACTTCCACTCTGGAACCATAACCGGCTGAAGTAATCCTGAAGGTACTTGATGTTCGGCTTTCACTTGTTGATAGATCAAACACTTGGTCACAAACTCAGAGATATCTCTTTTCATACCCGGCCACCAATACAACTTTTTCAAATCATTGTACATTTTTGTGCTGCCCGGGTGTACTGACAAACAACCACTGTGTGCTTCATGTAAAATTTTCCGGATTAACTTGTCATCCCTTGGCACACAAATTCTATCATGAAACATCAAGCAATCCTCTGAGTTAACCCGAAAATCAAAGTCACTTCCCGATTTGCACTGAGCTCTCTTAACTTGCATCTCACTATCATTCTTTTTAGCTTCACATATCTGCTGAATAAATAATGGCCTGGCCCTCAACTCGGGCAATATAGCACCATATCAGACAACACTAAGCTCGTACTCATAGCTCTCAAGGCATCCGCAACCACATTCACTTTCCCCGGATGGTAATCAATTACTAACTCATAATCCTTCAATAATTCAAGCCACCGCCGTTGTCGCAAATTCAAATCCTTTTGGTCCATCAAGTACTTCAAACTCTTGTGATCGGAGAAGATTCGGCACTTCTCACCATATAAATAATGAAGCCAAATATTCGAAGCCAAAACGATCGTAGCCAACTCCAAATCATGAGTCGGATAATTCTTCTCGTGCGGTTTTAGCTGTCTCGAGGCGTAAGCTACTACCTTACCCTCTTGCATCAACACACAGCCAAGACCATTTAATGACGCATCACTGTAGACCACAAACTCTTTCCCCGACTCAGTTTGTACTAAAACTGGTGCCTCCGTCAATATTGCTTTCAATCTCTCGAAGCTCTGTTGGCATTTCTCAGTCCATTCAAACTTAACATCCTTGTGCAACAGTTTTGTCATCGGGGTAGCAATCATGGAGAACCCCTTTACGAAACGTCTGTAGTACTTTGCTAAACCCAAAAAGCTCCTAATCTCAGACACATTCTTCGGTGGTTTCCACTCCACAATAGCCGAGATCTTACTCGGATCAACTCTAATGCCATCACCCGACACAATGTGTCCTAAAAATTCGACCTCTCGGAGCAAAAACTCACTCTTGCTGAATTTAGCATACAACTACTTGTCTCTTAAAGTCTGTAAAACAATTCTCAGGTGCTCTACATGCTCACTCTCATCCCAGGAATAAATTAATATGTCGTCGATAAAAACAACCACAAACTTATCCAAATACGGTCAGAAGATGCGGTTCATTAGATCCATAAAAATCGCAGGAGCATTCGTTAGGCCAAATGGCATGACAAGAAACTCATAATGGCTATACCTCATCCGAAATGCAGTTTTCGATACATCTTGCTCCTTAACCCTCAACTGGTAATAGCCAGACCTTAGTCTATCTTAGAGAACACCGTAACTCCCTTCAGTTGATCGAACAAATCATCTATCCTTGGCAAAGGATACTTATTCTTGTTGTACCCGGAACTAACTCAATCCCAAACTCGACCTCTCTAACTAGAGGAAATTCGGGTAACTCTTCCGGGAACACATCTAGATACTCGCATACCACCGGCACTGATTCAATCTTTATCTCTGACTCTTGAGTGTTCAGCACAAAGGCGAGGTAGGACCCATACCCCTTTCTCAAGTATTTCTCAGCTACCATAGATGAAATCATTACAGGCAAACTATCTGATTTACCTAATTCAACCCGAATGACATCTCCATTTACACATTTCAATTCAATAAACTTACTACCACAGTTTACTAAAACATTATGAGCAGTCAACCAATCCATACAAATAATCAGGTCAAATTCATCAAACGGCAACAACATGAGATTTACCGGAAAACAATGACCTCTACTTGTCAAAGGACAATTCCTACACACCTTGTCAACTAGCACATGCTTGCCTAACGGGTTTGACACTTTTATTATGAATTTCGTAGACTCAACAACCATACTCATGCTAGATGCCAATTTCTTGCAAATGTAAGAATGGGTAGACCCCGGATCAATCAAAGCAACAACAGAGATATCATGGAGAGAGAAAGTACCCGTTATCACATCTGGAGATGATGCCTCTTCATGAGCGCGAATGGCATAAGTCCTTGCAGGTGCTCGTCCCTCCGACCTCACAGTAGAGTCTCTAGGAGCACCTCTACTACTAGTCCCACCTCCCGGGTTCTTTTGTGATCTACCCCTCAAAGATACATTGCTTGGTCTTACTTCTTGCTTTCTTTCCTTCTCATCCCTCTCAGGACAGTTTCGAATAAAATGATCGGGTGAACCACATTTGTAACAATTTTGGTTGTTCCCCCAACACTCCCCAGTGTGTTGCCTACCACAATTTGGGCATTTCGGTTTATTTGACTTTGGATTGCCCACACTTGCCATCTAGGTGGCTTGAACTCTTGATCTCGAGTAGGTATTACCTCAATCTCGATGTGAATATCCAACTGGCGCAATCGTCTGAGGGTTCATCTCCTTGAACCTCTTTGATTGAGTTTGGTACGATTTACTCATTGGCCTTTTTCTTGCATCTCGTGCCTCACTCATGGCTTTCATCTTTTCCTTATTCAACTCCTCGGCCTTGCATGCCCTATCAACCAATACCACAAATTCCTTCAATTCCAAGATCCCAACTAAAAGTCTGATATCCTCATTCATCCCATCTTCAAACCTCTTGCACAAGATAGCTTCTGTGGACACACACTCTTGTGCATACTTGTTGAGTCTAACAAACTCGCGCTCATATTCTGCCATAGTCATTTTACCTTGCTTCAGTTCAAGGAATTCTTTCCTTTTTTGATTGAAAAATCTCTGACTTATATACTTCTCTCAGAACTCTTCCAAAAAGAAGTCCCACGCCACTCTCTCCCTTGGAACTACCGACATTAACGTTTTCCACCAGTGATATGCCGAGTCCTTCAGCAATGACACGGCACATTTCAAGCTCTCCTCAGGTGTGCAAGAGAGTTCATCAAATACCCTCATCGAGTTCTCAAGCCATAACTCCACCCTCTCGGGGTCATCATCTATATTAGCTCTGAATTCATCAGCCCCTTGCTTCCGAATCTTATCTACCGGGGGTTTGGTCATCCTCACCAAATCTATACCTTGCGGAGCCATGGGGACTGGCTGAGGTATAGGAGGGGGTGGAGGAGGTTGAGCATTAGGATTCACTCGTACATACTTCGTGTACTAATTACTCATCATGTAGAGAAAGGCTTCCCGAGCCTCTTCTCCTTGACCCAAAGTCTCGGGTATACTCTCTATAGGTGCAGTCCCTTGCGCGAGAGTCGGAGCGTTACTAGCATCGTCATCAGTAGTAGTTCGGTCGGGATCCATTTACTATATGTAAACAAAGTTTAAAATTGTCAGAAATCACCACACTATCAATGTACGTTTATGGCATGTATAGCTAGACTGTTACACACGCTACGGTAGTCCGAGAACCGACTAAACCATAGCTTTGATACCACTAAATGTAACACCCTTTACCCGTATTCATCGTCAGAATCGAGTACGAGGCATTACCGGACATAACTCGCTTGAACATACAACTTTAGGTTATAAGATTTCATTCCAACTTAAAACTTCTCATTTCCATTCAAAACATCCTCATAATGGGCCTACGAGGCCTAAAACATGCAAATGGAGGATATCAAAATTAAACTGGGAACTTTGATATACTTAGAAAAATTTTGCCTTAACAGGGTCACACGATCGTGTGAAATGGGACACGCCCGTTTGGTCACACACGCCCATGTCCCTGGCCCGTATGGGATTTATTTTTCATTTCGAACCTACAGGGTTTTTCACACAGCCGGACACACGCCCGTGTCAATGACCCGTGTCCCTCACAAGGCCTAGACACGCCCGTGTCCTCACCCGTGTGTGAAAATCTGGGTATTCTGTTTATGACATCAGTAACCTCATAAAGGGCACACGGCCTAGCACACGCCCGTGTGTCTAACCTGTGGTCGACACTGACTTGCAACACTAACATGCAGGGGACACACATCCTAGTCACACACTCATGGGGCTGACCGTGTGTCACACACGGCCTAGACACACGCCCGTGTGTCTACCCGTATGGACAAGAACAAGGCTATTTGCCAAGCTCTTTTGATCACCCTATCTCACACAACATAAATTCATTCAACCGTTTACCAAGCAACCCAATCATGCATCATACACATTCATGAATAACTTCATCTTTTCATATATTAATACTAATGAGCCATTGATTATGGCCTTTTACAAAAGAGTTCATCCATAGAAGAGCCAACGCACTTGGCCAAAACAACAAAACATTTCACTAAGTCTAGCCCCTATAAATGCAATTCTCAAAATGCTAAGTCTAAATATACTAAGATGAGTTTATAGTGTGGGTGATCTTCCGGTTATCTTTGTATCCCGAACTGGCTCTTTCACACTATAAAACAAGGGAAAAGAAGAGAAGTAAGCTTTAAGCTTATTAAGTTTACATGTAAACAATAAGCATCATAAAAATATGCTAAACAATCAATAACATCATATACTAAGCAAGAACCATTCATATTTCCACAATCATGCTTACTCATTTCATTTCTTACCACATTCCAACCATATAACAATTATATTGCTCACATTCACTTGTACACATTCCCTGCACTTATCCCCACAAAGTCACATGAAACATTCACTTATACCAATTCTCAATGAACCCCTCAGAATAATACTAAGTACCCGGTTGTTTCGCACACAGCCTACCTTTAATCAATAATAGGGTGGTATCGCACATAGCCCACCAAGAATATTTACGGTGGTTTCGTACATAACCCACCAAATGATAATATAAATGATGGTATCGTACACAGCCCATCGTGAGTAAGTAATAAGGTGGTATCGCACACAACCTACCAAAAGAATAATTACGGTTATTTTTCCGCACTTACATATCTATTCCGAGGTTCATACGTGGATTACTCACTATCTATCAAATTCAATCATAAATGATCTCATTCATACAATGCACCAATAAGTAACAACATATGTATTAATGGCATATCGTTTACACATAAACTTACCTCGGTGCAAAATGTTTTAATCGAAGATTTAGTCCGTAACCTTGCCTTTTCCTCGGTCAAGGTTGTTTTCGCGCTCTTCTTGATCTATAATAATAAAATTACTCATTCAATCACATTTTGACTCATGATACATCAAAATTTCTACTTAGGAAAAAATGACCATTTTGCCCTTACACTTGGCAAAATTACGATTTTGCCCTTACACTTTGGCAAAATTATGATTTTGCCCCTAGGCTCGAAAATCATTTTTCATCGCATTTTCTCATTAAACAAGCCTAGCTGAACATTTATTCATCTTACAACAACTCACAAATCATTTATTTCATGCATTTATAACACAATTGCTACCTTTACAAATAAGTCCTATTTAGGTGTTATCATGATAACACCCTTCACAAAAGTTATTTCTTAACTCACTAACATTCATTTTCTTCCATAAAAACTCAGAAAACAACATGAACACTCTCATGGAAAGTCCCCAAACTTTCAACCATTTTGGAAAATAGTCCCCTCATTAGCTAGCTTAAGCTTTGGGGGGTTCCAAAAGTACAAAAATTATCAAATAAAACCACCAAAATCACTTACTTGCAAGAGATTTGCTTGGCTGAAAGTTTGAACTCCAAAAACTCTTATTTCCTCTTCAATTTTCAGTGGTAGAAGAAGAATGAATAGTAAAAGATGATATCTTTCTCCTTTGTCTTATTTTATTCATTTTTAGTCACCTAATTCCACCAAATTTGACCAAAATTTAATGCTCTTGTCGCCTTAGTCTATATGGCCGGCCAACACATCCTCAATGGCCAAATTGCACTTTAAGGACCTCCAATTTAAAATTCTATGGCTATTAGACAACTTTACCTTGCAAAATAGAACTTTCACACTTTATGCGATTTAGTCCTTTTTCACAATTAAGCATGCAATTGTTAAAATTAATGCACCAAAATTTTCATACATCCATATAAATGTGCCATAATACATAAAATAATATCAAAATAATTTTCTTCAACTTTGGATTAGCGGTCCCAAAACCACTATTCTGACTAGCCCCAAAATCGGGCTGTTACACGTTCCCTGAGTTAGCTTGGCAATACTACAAGGAAAAGGGAAATGAGAGGGGTAAGCATAAAGCTTAGTAAGTTTGCATGAGATAAGTAACAACAAAAAGACTCATAATGTCATCCATTAATTTCATTGTATAAAGACACAAAGTCTTAAACACGCTGTCATCACTTACTCATGCTTACCCATACCAATTACATATCATGCCACATCTCGTAAACCATTCTCGTGAATTACTCACATATACCTGTATCACTTCATCACATAGCTTTAACACTAATTTCATCTCAATTATAAGCTTAACTATTTATCCCATTGAATCATGTGGGATACTCAAGGATACATGATCATCATCATTAACATAAATGTGACACCAATGCCACATCCCAGATGTGGTCTTATATGGGATTTCCTCTAGATGCCGATGCCATATCCCTGATATATTCTCTTATACGAGAATTCATCTTAATTGTTGATGCCATATCCCAGATATGGTCTTATACAATTCTCATGTTCGATGCCGATGCCATATACCAGATATGGTCTTATACGGGATCTCAATTCGGTGACGAGGCCATGTCCCAGACATGGTCTTATACGGGACCTTACCCATCTCAAGTCTTAATGATATTACTCTCTCATTTACCAAAGTCCAACCGGGACTTCAACATCACAATTCTCATCATTTTCTCATTCAACATCATTACTCAGTTTCATAGAAATGTTATACATCTTCATAAATATCAAACATTTTAAAACATACTAGCATGATGTTGAACTTATTACACACAAACTTACCTCGATTTCAAAATAGGCCAAATTGTTGATCTAGTTCGATACCTTGCCCTTTCCTCGGTCAAGGTTAATTTTTCGTTCTTCTTGATCTATAATAACAATTCAGCTCATTTAATTATCACATTAATCAATACATTTCAATAATCATACTTTGGCAAAATTACCATTTTGCCCTTAGACTTACATAATATGACCATTTTACCCCTAGGCTCGTAAATCAATTTTAATCAAATTTATTTCTTTAACGAGCCTAGATGAACATTTATTTCTCTTATGGCAACCCTCAATACTCATTATTACACACATTTAACACCTATTTTATAACCTTTTCAAAAAGGTCCTTTTAGGTGTTTTCATGGTAACACCCTTCACAAAAGTTGTTTATCTAACAAATAAGACTCATTTTATTCTATTAAAATGTAGAAACCAACTTAAATGCTCACATGGAAAAACTCTAAACTTTCAACCATTTTGAAAAATAGTCTCATCTTTAGCTAGCTTAAGCTTTAGGGGTTCCAAAAGTACAAATATTATCAAGAAATGATCATCAAATCACTTACTTGTAAGGAGAAGAGCTTGCTGAAATTTTTGAGCTTTCAAACCCCTATTTGCTGCTAACTTTCAGTGGAGGAGAAGAGAAGAAATGATGATATCTTTTCTTTCTTTATTTTATTATATTTCTAGACAATTTATCACCTAATCCACCAACTTGACCAATTCTAACATCTTTTTGTCTCCTATGGCTAGTCAACCATTACTAGAGGGGTCAATTGCACTTTAAGGACCTGCAATTAATATTCTATAGCTATTGGGCACCTTTAGCTTGTAAAATGGAACTTTCGCACTTTATGCGATTGTCCTTTTTCGCAATTAAGCATGAAATCGCTAAAATTAAAGTGCCAAAATTTTCATGCGCCTATATATTCATGCTATAACTCATAAAATAACATTAAAATAATTCTCTCCGACCTCGGACTAGTGGTTCTATAACCACTATTTCGACTAGCCCCTAATCTGGCAGTTACAATTCTCCCCCCTAAGGATTTTCATCCACGAAAATCTTACCGGTGAAAAGGTTGGGATATTGATTTCTCATAGTCTCTTCGAGCTCCCATGTAGCCTCTTCTACCTCGTGCCTTTGCCATAGGACTTTCACAATAGCTATGCTTTTGTTTCTCAACTGTTTGACTTCTCGTGCCAAAATCTTAACCGGTTCCTCACCATAAGTCATATCTGGTTGAATTTCTACCTCCGATTGTACAATCACATCCGAAGGGTCTGAACGATATCGACGTAACATAAACACGTGGAAGACATCATGAATCTTTTCCAGCTCAGGTGGCAAAGTGAAACAATAAGCCACCGGCCCTATCCTCTCGGTAATCTCATATGGTTCGATAAAGCGCAGACTCAACTTGCCTTTCCGGCCAAATCTAAGGACCTTCTTCCATGGTGATACTTTCAGAAACACTTTATCACTGACTTGAAACTCAATCTCTTTCTGCCTCAAATCTGAATAGGACTTTTGTCTATCTGAGGAAGCTTTTAGACATTCACGTATCACTTTTACCTTTTCTTCGGTTTCTCTGACTAAATCGACCCTGTGAATCTGATTCTCTCTGAGTTTGGTCCAATATAAGGGTGTTCGGCACTTACTCCCATACAATGCCTCATAAGGCGCCATCTTCAAACTCGACTGAAAGCTGTTATTGTAGGCGAATTCTGCCAGCGGTAAGTATTTCTCCCAATTACCTTGGAATTCCAAAACACAACATCAAAGCATGCCTTCAAGTATCTAAATTACTCTTTTCGACTGTCTGTCAGTTTGCTAATGGAATGCTATACTAAAGCTCAATTTTGTGCCTAAGGCCTCTTGCAACTTTTTCCAAAACCGTGACGTAAATCTCGGATCTCTATCCAAAATAATCGACATCGGTACACCGTGAAGTCTTACTATTTCTGTCACATACAAATCTGCCAACTTATCAAGCGAGTAGTCAACTCGTACTGGTATAAAGTGGGTTGACTTTGTGAGTCTATCGACCACGACCCATACGACATCTTTCTTTTTCAGTGACAACGGTAAACCCGTCACGAAGTCCATAGCAATACGGTCCCATTTCCATTCGGGAACCATAATAGGCTGAAGTAAACCCGAGGGTACTTGATGTTCAGCCTTCGTTTGTTGACAAATTAGACATCTCGATACAAATTCGAAAATGTCTTTCTTCATACTCGGCCACCAATACCATTTCCTCAAGTTATTATACATCTTCGTGCTGCCTGGATGTACAGACAAACATCCACTATGTGCTTCATGCAAAATCTTCCAGATAAGTTCATCATCTCTGGGTACACAGACCCTATCTCGAAACATCAAACATCCATCAGGACTTATCTGAAAGTCTGTCTCAACATTTAACTCACATTGAACTCTTTTAGCTTGTAAATCATTGTCACCTTTCTGAGCTTCACAAATTTCTTGGAGAAACATCGGTCTAGCCCTCAACTCGGCTAGAATAGAACCATCATCTGACAAAACTATCCGTGTATTCATGGCTCTCAGCTCAAACAAGGATTTCCTGCTTAAGGCATCAGCGACCACATTCGCCTTTCCCAGGTGGTAATCAATTACTAACTCGTAATCCTTTATCAACTCCAACCATCTTCGTTGCCTTAAATTCAACTCCTTTTGAGTCATAAAGTACTTTAGGCTCTTATAATCCGGGAACACCCGACATTTCATGGGTCGGGTAATTCTTCTCGTGCGGCTTTAACTGTCTAGAGGCATATGCTATCACCATGCCCTCTTGCATGAGTACACAACCTAATCCATTAAGGGATGCATCGCTGTAAACCACGAATTCTTTTCCCGGCTCCGGTTGTACTAAAACAGGAGCTTCAGTCAACAACGCCGTTAATTTCTCAAAACTTTGTTGGCATTTTTCTGTCCATTCAAACTTTACATCTTTTTGTAGCAACTTCATCATCGGAGTAGCTATCATGGAAAATCCCTTGACAAAATGTCTATAGTAGCCAGCTAGGCCCAGGAAACTCCTAACTTCGGTTACATTCCTTGGTGGCTTCCAATCCACAATTGCTGAGATCTTACTCGGGTCGACTCTAATTCCATCTCCCGAGACAATGTCCCCCAAAAATCAAACTTCTTTAAGCCAAAATTCCCTTTTACTAAACTTGGCATATAATTGTTTATCTCTCAAAATTTGCAGAACCATTCTCAAATGTTCAGTATGCTCGTTCTCATCCTGAGAGTAGATCAATATATCATCAATAAAAACTACTACAAATTTATCCAAATACGGTCGAAAAATACGATTCATCAAATCCATGAAAACTGCAGGGGCATTTGTTAACGCGAAAGGCATGACCAAAAATTCATAGTGACCATACCTTGTCCGAAATGTGATTTTCAGCACATCCGAGTCCTTGACTCTCAACTGATAATATCCAGACCTCAAGTCTATCTTTGAAATACCGTGGCTCCCTTCAATTGATCAAATAAATCATCGATTCTTGGCAACGGATACTTGTTCTTCACAGTTACCTTGTTGAGCTGTCGATAATCTACACATAACCTCATGGAATCATCTTTCTTCTTCACAAATAATACGGGAGCTCCCCACGGAGAATAACTCGGTCTTGCGAAGCCTTTATCTGTCAACTCTTGTAACTGTGCTTTCAGTTCTTTTATCTCGGTTGGAGCCATTCTTAGTGGAACAATAGAAATGGGGGCACTACCAGGAGCTAACTCAATCCCAAGTTCAATCTCTCTAACCGGAGGTAGCCCTGGCAATTCCTTTGGAAAAACATCCGAATACTCACATACTATGGGCACTGATTCAATTCTTAACTCAGTCTCTCTAGCATTCATCACAAAAGCAAGGTAAGCTCTGTACCCCTTTCTTAGATACTTCTAAGTCAACAAGGACGATATCACTACTAGCAATCTGTCTTGCTCATCTGATTCTACACGAATAATATCCCCACTTTTACATTTATCACATCATGAGTGGTTAACCAATCCATCCGAAGGATGACATTGAATTCATCAAACAGAAATAACATAAGATTAGCTGGAAAATAATGACCCCTAATCATCAAAGGGCAACCTTTGCATACTCTATCAACTAACACACATTTGCCTAGGGGATTGGACACTCTTATTACAAATTCGGTAGATTCTACAGGCATGTTCATACTAGAGGCTAATTTAATGCGAATATACGAGTGGGTAGATCCCGAACCAATCAATGCTATAACATGAGTATCATAAAGAGAAAATGTACTTGTAATTACGTCGGGGGAAGACGCCTCTCCGCGAGCATGAATGGCATATGTTCTCGCCGGTGCTCTACCCTCAGCTCTTGCAGTCTGCTTTCTAGATGTATTCTTACCACTCATTTCATTTCTCGGGTTTCTCTGTGGCCTTCCCCTAGCAGTACCTCCCGGTCTTGCACTCTGAGGTTTCTCTTTCTCACCCACCTCGGGGCAATCTCTGGTAAAATGGTCCAGGGATCCACACTTGAAACAAGCTTTCTCGTTTGCTCGACACTCCCCGGGATTAAGTTTGCCACACTGCTGACATTCTGGTCTACTCGGTCGAGCATTCCAACACTAGCAATCGAAGTAGTTTGAGTTTTAGACCCCGGGTACTGTCTACCCCTACTTCTACTTGAAAACCCAGCTGAGGTGGCCGATCGAATAGTGAAATCTCTTGACTTCTTGGATGAGGATTGGAATGACTTGCCTAGTAGTCTCTTCTTCGAGTCGCGAGACTCGTTTTCGGCCTTCCTTATCTCTTTAACCAGTTCATCGGCCTTACAGGCTCTATCTACCAACACCACAAATTCTTTTAGTTCGAGGACACCAACAAACAAACGGACATCCTCATTTAACCCATCCTTGAACCTTTTGCACATGATGGCTTCTGTCGATACGCACTCTCGAGTGTATTTGCTGAGCCTAATGAACTCACGCTCATATTCAGTCACTGTCATTCGACCTTGCTTTAGCTCTAAGAACTCCTTTCTTTTCTGGTGAATGAACCTTTGACTAATGTACTTCTTCCGGAATTCCTCTTGGAAGAATTCCCAGTTAATTCTCTCCCTTGGTACCACCGACACAAGGGTGTTCCACCACTGATAAGCCGAATCTCTCAAGAGAGATACCACACACTTCATGCACTCTTTAGGTGTGCATGATAATTCATCGAATACTTTAATGGTATTCTCAAGCCAGAATTCTGCCCTTTCTGGGTCATCATCTTTACTATCCCGAAATTCCTCAGCTCCTTGTTTTTGAATTTTGTCAACCGGAGGCCTTTCTCTTCTTACTACCTCTACCACTTGGGGAGCTACAGGGGTAGGCTGAGGAATAGGTGGGGGTGGAGGGGGTTGAGCATTAGGATTTTCTCGTATAAACTTGGTATACCAGTTACTCATCATATGGAGAAAGGCTTTTCGAGCCTCTTCTCCCTGGCCCAAAGTCTCGGGTCTACTTTCTACTGGCGCAGTCCCTTGCGCGGGAGCCGACGCATTACTTGTAGCACCATCGGCTGCAGTTCGATCGGGATCCATTTGCTATATAAAAACACAATTCAAATTGTCAGGAGCCGTCACACTATCATTATGTAGATACTCATATGTATGGCATGTATAACTAGACTCATACTTACACTACGTTAGTCCAAGAATCGACTAAACCGTAGCTCTGATACCACTAAATGTAACACCTGTTACCCGTATTCAACACGTGAATCGGGTAACGAGGCATTACCGTACTTAACTTGCTCAATTATAAAACATTGGTTCACAAAATTTCATTTCAAAATAAAACTTTTCATTCAAGACCTTAATGTCCTTATTATAGGTCTCCGAGACCCTATACTTGTACCCGAAATGAGTCAGGGCTAAACCGGGAACTTTTGAACACTTAGACAAATTTTACATTAAACAGTCCACACGCCCGTTGGAAGAATGGACACGCCCGTGTGGCATATCACATGCCCGTGTTCCATGCCCGTGTGGAATTATTTTTCAAATCAAACCTACAGGGGTTTTCACATGGCCGGACACACGCCCATGTCCCTGGACCGTGTCCCTCACACGGCCTCGACACGCCCGTGTCTTAGCCCGTGTGCCAAAAACCTTTGCATTCTGTTTCTGACGTCATCACCTCATTAAGGCCACACGGCCAAGGCACACGTCCGTGTCTTTAGACCGTGTGTCGAATTAAATTCCCAATTTCAGGTGCAGAGTTCACACGGCCTGGGGACACGCCCATGTCCAAGGTCGTGTCTCACACATGGTTGAGACACACGGCCGTGTCTCTTCCCGTGTGGTTACTACTGAGCATACTGACTTGCAACCCTAGTATGCATGGAGACACACAGCCTCTCCACACGCCCATGGGGCTGACCGTGTGTCAGACACGACCTAGACACACGCCCGTGTGTCTACCCGTGTGGAAAATTATAAGGCTATCTACCAAGCCATTTGCCACCCAACAAAGCAACAACACTTATACCAAATCAATTCAACATATATCATGACCATAAGGCACTTCTAAGAACTCATAACCAAAACATCCACACAAGCATGCATTTCATGAATTTCATCATCATTGAATATATGAACTTGTCAAGTATTGGCCAATTTCCAATGACCATTTACAAAATGAATTGAACAACATTAATAGCCAACACTTTGGCTAACAAATATGACATAACAAAATGACCAAGTCCTATACATGCCATACTCAAAATGAATCTAACTTTGCTATACCAAGGATAAGTCGATACTGTGATTCCAAACTCCGACGTACCATATTCCCTAAGTTAGCTTGGCAATACTACAAGGAAAAGGGAAATGAGATGGGTAAGCATAAAGCTTAGTAAGTTTGCATGAGATAAGTAACAACAAAAAGACTCATAATGTCATCCATTAATTTCATTGTAGAAAGACACAAAGTGTTAAAAAAACTGCCATCACTTACTCATGCTTACCCATACCAATTACATATCATGCCACATCTCGTAAACCATTCTCGTGAATTACTCACATATACCTGTATCACTTCATCACATAGCTTTAACATTAATTTCATCTCAATTATAAGCTTAACTATTTATCCCATTGAATCACTTGGGATAATCAAGGATACATGATGATCATCATTCACATAAATGCGACACCAATGCCACATCCCAGATGTGGTCTTATATGGGATTTCATCTAGTTGCCGATGTCATATCCCTGATATGGTCTTATACGGGAATTCATCTCAATTGTCGATGCCATATCCCAAATATGGTCTTATACGATTCTCATGTTCGATGCTGATGCCATATCCCAGATATGGTCTTATACGGGATCTCAATTCGGTGCCAAGGCCATGTCCCAAACATGGTCTTATACGGGACCTTACCCATCTCAAGTCTTAATGATATTACTCTCTCATTTACAAAAGTCCAACCGGGACTTCAACATCACAATTCTCATCATTTTCTCATTCAACATCATTACTCAATTTCATAGAAATGTTATACATCTTCACAAATATCAAAATTTTATAACATACTAGCATGATGTTGAACTTATTACACACAAACTTACCTCGATTTCAAAAAAGGCCAAATTACCGATCTAGTCCGATACCTTGCCCTTTCCTTAGTCAAGGTTAATTCTTCGTTCTTCTTGATCTATAATAAAAATTCAAATCATTTAATTATCACATTAATCAATACATTTCAATAATTATACTTTGGCAAAATTACCATTTTACCCTTAGACTTACACAAAATGACCATTTTACCCCTAGGCTCCTAAATCAATTCTAATCAAATTTCTTTATTTAACGAGCCTAGGTGAACATTTATTTCTCTTATGGCAACCCTCAATACTCATTATTACACACATTTAACACCTACTTTATAACCTTTTCAAAAAGGTCCTTTTAGGTGTTTTCATGCTAACACCCTTCACAAAAGTTGTTTATCTAACAACTAAGACTCATTTTCTTCCATAAAAATGCAGCAACCAACTTAAATGCTCACATGGAAAAACTCTAAACTTTCAACCATTTTGCAAAATAGTCCCCTATTTAGC
Source organism: Gossypium sturtianum (assembly GCA_025698515.1). Classification (NCBI taxonomy): domain Eukaryota; kingdom Viridiplantae; phylum Streptophyta; class Magnoliopsida; order Malvales; family Malvaceae; genus Gossypium; species Gossypium sturtianum. The sequence goes on from CM046955.1 coordinate 115,020,205, forward strand.
TAGCTTAAGCTTTAGGGCTTTCAAAAGTACAAATATTATCAAGAAATGATCATCAAATCACTTACTTGTAAGGAGAAGAGCTTGCTGAAATTTTTGAGCTTTCAAACCCCTATTTACTGCTAATTTTCGATGGAGGAGAAGAGAAGAAAAGATGATATCTTTTCTTTCTTTCTTTTATTATATTTCTAGACAATTTATCACCTAATCCACCAACTTGACCAATTTTGACATCTTTTTGTCTCCTATGGCCGGTCAGCCATTACTAGAGTGGTTAATTGCACTTTAAGGACCTTTAATTAATATTCTATAGCTATTAGGCACCTTTAGCTTGTAAAATGGAACTTTCGTACTTTATGCGATTTAGTCCTTTTTCGCAATTAAGCATGAAATCGCTAAAATTAAAGCGCCAAAATTTTCATGCACCTATATAATCATTCTATAACTCATAAAATAACATTAAAATAATTCTCTCTGACCTCGGATTAGTGGTTCTGAAACCACTATTTTGACAAGCCCCTAAATCAAGCTGTTACAGTTAACATATCCTCGAGATTCAGTTTTTTATCTTGTTGGTAAGGTTGTTGTTGGAAGCCTGGAGGGGGTTGTGCTCTTTGATTTCCTTCACCACCCCAAGAAAAATTATGATGGTTCCTCTAACCTACACTATAGGTGTTACTGTAAAGGTTATTTTGAGGCCTAGAATTATTACCCATATAGTTCATTTGTTCATTCTATGTGCTTGGAACGTAGGGTAAATATTCTGGATTGTTCATTCCTCCTTCATTTGTATCGTACTGCATCACTGGATGTACCTGCGTAGAAACATTTAAACCATCAATTTTCTTATTTAAAAGTTCTACCTGATTCGATAACGTGGTGACTGCATCTAAGTTAAAAACACCAGCTGCTTTTATCGGCTTTGTCCTTATAACTTGCCACTGATAATTGTTCAGTGCCATCTCCTCTATAAATTCATAAGCCACTTCAGGTGTTTTATTTTTCTGAGTTCCATCGGCTCCTGCATTGATCAATTGCCTAGTTGAGGGATTCAAACCATTGTAGAGGGTTTGAACCTGTAGCCATAGAAATAACCCATGGTGAGGGCACCGTCTCAATAAATCCTTATACCTCTCCCATGCATCATATAGGGTCTCTAAGTCGATCTGAACGAAGGAAGAGATATCATTCCTTAACTTGGTTGTCTTAGCCAGTGGGAAGTACTTCAGTAGGAATTTCTCAGTCATTTGACCCCATGTAGTGATAGAACCTCGTGGTAAAGAATTCAACCACTGTTTAGCTTTATTCCTCAACAAGAAGGGAAACAACCGTAGGCGAATGGCATAATCAGAAATGCCATTTATCTTAAAAGTATCACAGACTTCCAAAAAATTAGCCAAATGAGTATTTAGATATTCATCTTGCAAACAATCGAACTGAACAAATTGTTGTACCATCTGAATAATGTTCGGCTTCAGTTCGAAATTATTTTCAGCAATAGTAGGTCTCACAATACTCGATTCAGCCCCAGTTAGAGTGGGCTTGGCATAATCATATATAGTACGATGAGCAGGATCTGGATTTGCAGCAACTGTAGGAGGTAGTTGATTATTCTGATTATCACCCATCTCATCAGTAATAATAATAACGTCCTCTTGCTCGTCTATTATACTCTGTCGACTCTGCCTTGCTTCTCTACAATTTATACGAGCTGTACTTTCAATTTTGCTATCAAACAGTAATGGTCCATATGGGTTTCTTCTAGTCATAAACTAAAGGAACCTGCTAGAAACAAATAAGAGAAAAAAGAATAAGAATGCAAAAATTAAACTAAAGATTAAAAAAAATGGCTAAATTAATAAAAATCGAGTGTTCCTAATATTTTAGTACCCGGCAACGGCACCAAGAACTTGATGGTCACTAAACTAACTATAATTACGACAAAGGCAAGCGCCCCTATCGAACAGATAGCTATGGTGAGTAGGAATATCGTATCCACGAGGACTAAAAGTACTAGTAATTATTGTTTTTTATATTATTTAGCCGATAAATTGAAGTGATTATTTTTAATCTAATTTAACTACGAACGTAACAGATAATGAAATGGGAAAATAATTGAAGACAACCAATGAGAAAGATAATACCCAGGAAACAATCCACCTAGACTTCACCTATTATTCTGAATCTGAATTAAACGATTTATTCTCTTGTGTCTTAATTCGTAGAAATCCCTAAATCATGTCAATATCTCTTTCGAGAGTAAGAACAACTGACTCTAGGTTGATTAATTGAAATCTCTTTATAATTAAAACCCCTATCGTCACATTAACTCGATCTATGGATTCCCCTATTAGATTTGACTCTAATCCGGTAGATTTATGTCGTCCTATTTCTAGGATTGCATGCAACTCCACTCAATTATGTTAGATCTACTCTTAAACAGGGACTTTTGCTCCACTGAAATAAGCACATTAAACATGAGTTAATGTCCTAAAAATATTAAAACAAGAAATAAGCATACATAATTGAGAACAAGAATCAAGTATTTATCGCGCAAAAACAGAAATTAAATAATAAGATTCATCATAGGTTTCATCCTCCCTAGGTATCTAGGGAATTTAGTTCATAATCCTGAATAGAAACATCTCAAAGTTAGGATAACAAGACATAAAGAAATTCAATAAAACTTCAAAGGAAATTAAATGGAGATCTTCTCTGAGTGCCCCCTTAGGCCTTCTTCTAATTGGTATTTACAGACTTTAGAATGCTCAGAAAGCCTAAATATTGGGTTTTTCCGCGTATTTAGGAAACAGGGGGCGATACCGACACGAGCTGGCACATGGCCGTGTGGAAATGCCCAGGGCGTGTGGATCCTATAAACAGCTCTATTTGTCCAATTTTTGCTCGTTTTTCACTCCTTTCGCTCCCAAATGCTCTCCTAATTATAGAAACATGAATTTAAAGGATTAGGAGCATCAAATTCACTAATTTACATAATTAATCATCCAAAAACGCATCAAGAATGGGATTAAAAATATGTTACTTTTATGGCTTATCATGTGTATAGGTAAATAATGAACTCATAACTAGGCTATTGAATTATCTTGTAAAATGTTTTATTACATCCTTTTCGATAAGTTAAAATTTAAGTTTATCACGAACTTAGTAAGCTTTATGCAAGCTTACCTCGTTTTGGTTCTTCTTCTTTATAGATCGTTTGATTCGAGCTATCGATTGGATTACTTTTGGAGATCACACTATCTGTTCAACAATTTGGTATAAGATGTGATTATTTTGATTCAGGTTATAAGTGGCATGTTCTAGGAGCATTTAAGTTCTTTTGTTATAGTGATGTTATTTAAACTTGGTTTAAGCATATTTGTGTATATATCTTTGGATTTGTCTTGTATGTGTCCATATATGTATGTCTTTAGTTGTTTTGTATATGCTTCTTGGAAGTGTTTGAAATATGGTAAGATTGAATGTGAATGGAATGGATGAATTGGTATGTTTGGCATGTCTATATGGTAAGGACTTGAGATCTTTGAATGTGAAATAGTTTGGTGTATGAAATATGGTGCCAATGAGAGCACATTGGTTAGACACTTAGGTTGAATGTTTTGGTATGTTTCAAGCATGTTTGAATGTGTTTTGAAGATATGAAAATGGTTGATATTGATTTGACCTGGTACTTAAGAAAGAGTTAAGAATTTGGCTTGCTTATGAAGTTTTTAGGTTGCACAAGACCTGGGACACGGGCTGTCACACGGCCGTGTGCCACACACGGTCTATCCACACGGTTGCGTTGATGTTAAATTTTAGGTGCAGGAGTTTTCACACGGGTACAGTCAATTGTATGACCTGGTGACACAACCGTGTGACCCTGAGAGAACAGGCTTGTAGAGTAGCCATACGACCATGTTTAGTGCCACAGGACCTGACCTTTGTCACACGGCCTAGCCACATGGCTGTGTGACCCCTGTTTCCACTTTTTAATCAAAATTTTTGCATGTGTTTCAATTTGATCCAAATTTAATCCTGGATTGCTTTACGTGTTCCTTAAGCTTGATTTAGGTCCTGATATTCTTGTAAGACATTGAAAATGATCGTGTTTTAATATTATGTGAATTATTTGATTATATTGTATAAGTGATAAAGTTTTACATTTGTAATGCTTTATAGCTCAGGTAAACTTTCGGACGGGGTATAGGGTGTTACACCTTAGTTATGGAAAGCTAAGGCAATGGAGTAGGCAATTGGGGCTGAACCACTCTAAATTATCGTGTCCATCTTTCAATTTTCTTTCTAGCTTTCATAATTTTTTTAAAATCTAATTTACTCCCTTCTTGGCAACTTCAGTTTGATATATCGAGCTAATACTTGGTATCAGAGCTAGTCTCTAAAAGAAAGTCTAACAACCAAGAGAAGATCCTCGAGGTAGCTCAACTTTCTTCTATTCAAACCATACAAGATGACATCTTTTTCCAGCTCCATTATGGTTGGTGAGTCACAATTCGTTCATAAATCTCCTTACTTCAATGGTGAAAATTATTCATATTGGAAGACTAGAACGATGTTGTTCATACAAGCCAACATCTTGCCATGAAGGATGCTATCATGGATGGTCCATCAATTCCTCGAAAGCAAAGAGAGAAGTTAGTTCCAAAGAGCAAGAAATACTGGAATGATGAAGATAGGAGAAACATACAACTCATCACCAAGACCATGCACACTCTCTTTTGTGTACTTGGTCTGGATAAATATAGTAGAGTTTCTTTATGTTCCATTGCCAAGAAAATATGAGAAAAATTAGAGGTGACTCATGAGGGTATTGATCAAGTTAAGAAATCAAAGTTGGGAATCCTCACTCTCAATTATGAGATTTTCACGATGAAGGCCGAGGAGGACATCAAAGCTATGTCCGATAGATTCATCATCATCATCATCAATGAGCTCAAATCCTATAGGAAAACCTATCCCAATGAAGAAGTAGTCCAGAAGATGCTTAGAAGTTTACCTATGTCTTAGGATGCCAAAGTTACATCCATAGAGGAAGCAAAAAATTTGGAGACTCTTTCATTAGATAAGCTAATTGGTTCATTTTTCACTCATGAAATGAGACTCAATGGAGTGAATAAAGGAGAAGAAAAAGTTGAAAAGAAGAAGGTTGGTGTTGCCCTCAAGTCCATAATAGAAGAAGATAATTAAAATGAAAAAGTTGATGAGGATGAAGAGATGACCATGTTTGCAAGAAGATTCAAGAGGTTTATGAGGTCCAGTAAAGGAAGAATATTTCAAAAGAAAGAAGGACTTAAGATTGAATCTACTAAGGAGAAGGACCCCATCATATGTTATGAATGCAAGAAGCTGGGACCCATCAAGTTTGTTGTCCTCAATTGAAGAAAAGAGGGTCAAGAAAATAAAAGCTTAGGGCTCATGTTGCTACTTGGAGTGATGAGGACTCATCTGATAATGAAGATCAAGAAGTAGTCAATCTTTGTCTTATGGTCATTGACGAATCTAAGGTAACTTCTAACTCATCCAATTCAAATTCTTATTCTTTTGATGAGTTACAAGGTGCCTATGATGAGTTGGGTTTGGAGTTTGAATTAACGGTTTTAAAATATATAAAAAATAACTATTTCAAAAATTAAAAATGAAAACAATTCACTCTCCAAAGTCAAGCATGAAATTAAAAGTAAAATAAATGATATACAAGCTAATATGTAACACCCCTTACCCGTATTCGACGCCGGAACAGGGTACAAGGCATTACTGGACTTAACTTACTTATTCATACAAAATCGGGCAATGAACTTTCTTTTCAACTTAAACTTTTCCATTTAAACTCTTAACGTTCTTAGTATGGGTCTACGAGACCCGAAACATACTTATAGGATGGTTCGGGATTGAACCGGAAATTTACGAACACTTAGAAAGTTTTTGCTTGAGACAGGGCCACACGCCCGTGTGGAGAGGGACATGCCCATGTGGGCAGGTCGTGTAGTCACACACGCCTATGTTCCTAGCCCGCGTGGATTTTATTTTTCATTTCGAGCCTACAGGGGTTTCCACACGACCTGGCACACGTCCGTGTCTATAGCCCGTATCCCTCACACGGCCATGACACGCCCGTGTCTTAGCCCGTGTGTGAAAACCTTAGTATTCTGTTTATGACATCAGCAAATCGTAAATTAAATACATGGGACACACGGCCTATCAACACACCCATGGGGCTGACCGTGTGTCATACACAGCCTAGGCACACGCCCGTGTGCCTACCCGTGTGGACAATTATAAGGCTATTTACCAAGCCAATTGCCACCCTGAAAAGCAACCATACTTAAACCACTTCAATGCATCACACAACATAACAATAAGGCACTTCTAATATCTAGAAGCAAAATATCCACACCCTAAAAACACCCTATTTAATCATGCAACATCTTCATACGTAATTCATCCAATTGCACATACTTATACTTCATAATTTCATCATCATTGATTATAAATACTTAGCAAGTATTTGCCAATTCCAATGGCCATTTACAAAATGAATTGAATGACATTAATAGCCACACATTGGCTAACAAATATGACATATCACAAAATGACCAAGTTCCTATACATGCCATACCCAAAATTAATCAAATTTGCTATACCAAAGAGTAGTTGATAGTGTGATCTGAACTCCGACGTCCTACGATCCCTGAGCTATCTTGGCGATACTACAAGGAAAAAGGGAAATGAGAGGGGTAAGCATAAAGCTTAGTAAGTTTGCATGAAATAAATAGCAACATAAAGGGCTCATGATAACATCCATTCATCACACTAAATAATACGCAAGTTCTTAAGCACATTGACATAACTTACTCATGCTTACTCTTACCAAATCACATTTCACAATTTGCATTCATTTCTCGTAAGATACTCATGGGTACCTGTATCACTTCATCACATAACTTTAGCACTCTTATTCTCTTGAACATAGACTTGCTCTTGTCACCTTTAATATAAACTTAGCTCTTTACCAATTGAACTACTTGGAATATCGAAGGATACTCAATCTCATCATACATGTAACACAATGCCAATGTCATATCCCAGATATGGTCTTACATGGGATCACATCTCGATGCCGATGCCATATCCCAAATATGGTCTTACACGGGATCTCATATCGATGTCGATGCCATATCCTAGATATGGTCTTACACAAGATCTCCCTTCGGTGCCGATGCCATGTCCTAGACATGGTCTTATACGAGACCTTCATTTGTTGCCGATGCCATATCTCAAATATGGTCTTATACGGGACCTTTATTTGTCTCATGTTGTGACAATGGTATCCTTGCTATTCCTAATGTTCAACTGGGACTTCAACTTAACAAAATTTCATTATACTCACATCGAGGCATCATTAATCGATTTCATATAAATAATATTCATTTCTCATAATATCAAACAGTTAAAAACATAATAACATTATGTAGCTTTAATTTCACACAAACTTACCTCGGTACCAAAATATATGTGGAATTGTTCAATTTAGTCCACCACCTTGTTCTTCCTCGGTTTCGGTCCAGGCTTCGTGTTTCTTGATCTATAATAACAATTTCACTTGTTTAATAATCACATTGACTAAGATAACCCATGAATCATACTTTGGCAAAAATTATGATTTTTGCCCCTAAACTTTCACATATTTACACTTTTTCCCCTAGGCTCGTAAAATGATTTTTATCCAATTTCTTTGTATTTCAAGCCTAGCCGAACCATTTTCATAACTACAACTTTCAGAAATTTCGACTAATTCACACTTTTATGACAACTTTCATAACTTTTACAATTAGGACCTTTTACGAGTTTCTCATGAAAATCTCTTAGAAAAAGATGTTTATCATACATCAAACTTTCATATTCCTCCATAAATCATCAAAATACATGCATGTCATACATGGGTAAATTTTTGAACATGAACCCTAGCTCAAAATATAGCTAGAAATAGCTAAATCGAACTACGATGATTTTAAAAATACGAAGAACATTAAAAACGGGGCTAATAGGTACTTAATATCAAGCTTGAAAGATGAAGAAACCTTAGATATGGTGTCTTTGAAATTTTCGGCTAGCATGGAGAAGATGGACATGAATTTTGACTTCTTTTTCCCCTTTAATTCTTTTATTAACCAAATGACAAAAATGCCCTTAAGGTCCCTTTCTTGAGATTTTCCTTCCCATGTCTCTTTTTGTCCATCTTGACATATAATGGTCTAATTACTAAATAAGGACCTCTAACAATTTTTCTAATGCTATTTCATACTTGAATCTTCTAGAATCTCTTATTTTTCAATCTTTGTAATTTAGTCCTAATGAATAAATTGACCACTAATCAATAAATTTTCTTCATGAAATTTTCACACAATCATGCAAGCATGCCATAGACCTCATAAAAACCATAAAACACATATCTCTACCTCAAATTTTTTGTCTTGCAACCACTATTCTGACTAGGCCCTAAATCAGGCTGTTACATAATATAAAAGATTTTGAGTAAAAGAATTTTGACTTGCATAATTTGCTTTCTAAAGTTCATGATGATCATCAAAAGCAACTTGAGTTGCTTAAGAGTGAAGAAGCTCACCCTAACAAAGTTTTTGAAAAAGGAAAAATTCAAAACAAAACTTGTTAAAAATAACTTTAATTTCTATAAACATAGAGGTCTCCAAAACTTTTATAAAAGAAAAATTATTAAAAGTGTATGGGTCCCTAAATGACTTATGAATTCTTAAGATAAGAACTTAATTTCTAAATAGATACCTAAAATGACCAAAGTTATAGGAACTAATGCTTATGGACCCAAAAGAATTTGGATACCAAAAATCAAAGCTTAATTCTATGTTTGTAGGAAGAGGAGCATTGCTTCAAGGTGGATAAATCAAACAAAAATTCATGGTTCCTTGATAATGGATGCCTAAGACATATGACTGATGACAAGAGTCACTTTATCAAATTGAAGCCCAAAAAGGGAGAAGAAGTTACATTTGGTGACAACTCCAAAGGAAAAATTGGAATAGACACTATTGGTAAAAACTTTTCAACTCTTATTGAAAATGTCTTATATGTCAACTGTCTTAAGCATAATCTACTAAGTATTAGTCAATTATATGATAAAGGTCACAATGTCATATTTAAGTCTAATGTTTGTAAAGTTATTGACATTGTTTCTAATAAGATTATGCCTGTAGGACATAGAATAGGAAATACATGCATGGTGCATTTAGATGATTTGCATGAATCTAACATATGCCTTGTTGCCAAAAATGAAAATAGTTCTTTATTATGACATAAAAACTAGGACATGCTAGCATGAACATATTGCATAAACTAGGTAAAAATGACTTAGTAAGAGGATTACCTAAAATTGATTTTGAATTAGATAAAGTTTGTGATGCATGTGTTAATGGTAAATATAAAATAGTTTCCTTCAAACCTATTAATGATGTATCAACTAGTAGAGTTCTTCAACTAATTCACATAGACTTATTTGGTCCTATTAGGACAACTAGCATGGGTGGAAAACAATAAGTTTTTGTTCTTGTTGATGACTATTCTAGATTTACTTAGGTTCTTTTCTTAATTACTAAAGATGAAGCTTTAGAAAAATTTATCACATTTTCAAAAATGAACCAAAATGAAAAAGGTTACTCTATCACTAGGGTTAGAAATGACCATGGAACTGAATTTCAAAATCTTGGTTTTAAAAATTTTTGCAACTCAAATGGAATTAGTCATAATTTTTCTGCACCTAGAACCCCTCAACAAAATGGAGTTGTTAAGAGGAAAAATAGAACTTTAGAAGAAATGGCTAGAACCATGCTTTGTGAAAATAATTTACCAAAATATTTTTAGGCGAAAGCCACAAACAGCGTTTGCTATGTTGTTAATAGAGCAATGATTAGACTTATTTTAAAGAAAACTCCATATGAACTTTTCAAAAATAAAAAGCCTAACATTAGCTATTTTCATCCCTTTGGATGCAAGTGTTTTGTTTTAAACAATGGCAAAGATAATCTTGAAAATTTTGATCCAAAGAGTGGTGAAAGAATTTTTCTTAGTTATTGTTAAAATTCTAAAGCTTTTCGAGTGTTTAACAAAAGAATTTTAGTAGTAGAAGAGTCTATACATGTTGTTTTTGTTGACTCTAACCCTCCTTCTAGAAAGGATTCTTGTGTTGATGATGATTATATAGAAATTTCTAACAATAATGATAAAGGGGATCAATCATCAAGTGAGAAGATTCAAGAATAAGCACAAGAATCTCTAAAAGAGCTTACAATAGAGGAAAGGGAAGTCACTCATCCAAGAGAATTCAACTATGTGAAGGATGGTAAGTGTAACACCCCTTACCCGCATTCAACGCCGGAACAGGGTACGAGGCATTACCAAACTCATATACCAACAATTTCACAATACTGTGACACAACTTTCCATTCAAATTTAAAACTTTTCATAATATCTCTTAAACAAGCCTATGAGACCCAAATCACACATTAGGAATGGTTCGGGATCAAATCAAACCCTTTTTAAGCTCTCTAGAAAAACTAAGAAAATTTTCACTAAACAGTCCACACGCCCGTGTGGAAGAATGGACACGCCCGTGTTCCACTTCTGTGTGGAATTATTTTTCATTTTGAACCTACAGGGGTTTTCACACGGCCGGACACACGCCCGTGTCCCTAGCCCGTCTCCATCACATGGCCTCAACACGCCCGTGTCTTAGCCCATGAGTCAAAAACCTTGGCATTCTGTTTCTGACATCATCACCCCATAAATGTCACATGGCCAAGGCACAAGCCCGTGTCCTTCTACCGTGTGGCGAATTAAATTCCTAATTTCAGGTGCAGACTTCACACGGCTTGGGCACATGCCCATGAAGTTGACCGTGTGTCATACACGGTCTAGACACACCCGTGTGGACAAGAACAAGGGTATTTGCCAAGCTCTTTTATCACCCCAACTCATACAAACATAATTCACATCAAACCTTCAACCCATTCATGCATATTTAAACTATGTAAACCAATCAAGCAACTTGCACATTTACGAATAACCACATCTTTTCATAGATTAATAAGAAAGAGCCACCAACTATGTTCTTATACAAAAGAGTTAATCTTTGAATGAGCCAACACATTTGGCCAAAACAATATGACATTCAACTAAGTCTAGTCCCTATACATGCCATACACAAAATGCTAAGTCTAACTATACCAAGATGAGCTGATAGTGTGGGTAATCCTTTGCTTATCTCTGTATCCCGAGCTGGCTCTTCGACACTATAAAACAAGGGAAAAGAGAGAAGGGAGTAAGCTTTAAGCATAGTAAGTATATATGTAAACAATAAGCATCATACCACATAATAATCAGTCAACATTACATGCTACGTAAAAGCAATTCATATCCTCATAACCATGCTTACTCATTTCAAGCCTTATCGCATCCCAAACACATATCATACGCTTTACTCACATTTACTTGCACATATGCCTTGCACTTATCACCACAAAGCAACATGAAATCTACACTTAAACAAGTTTCTCGATGAACCCTTCGAAATGATGCAAGTTAACCGGTGGTTTTGCACACAGCCCACCATTGATCAATAATAGGGTGGTATCGCACACAGCCCACCAACAATGATAATTATGGTTGTATCGCACATAGCCCACCAAATGATAATATATATATACGATGGTATCACACACAGCCCATCGTGAATGAATGACAAGGTGGCATCGCACACAGCCCACCAACAATTACATATTTACGGATAATTATCCGTACTCACATTTCTATTCCGAGGTTCATTCGAGAATTACTCATTTTCTACCATTTTCAATCAATCTCACCAATAATCATTTACATCCATACAATGCATCAATAGGTAAAAACATATGTATTAAGGATGTATCGTTTACACATAACCTTACCTCGGTGCAAAATATGTTGATTTGCGGTTTAGCCCGAAACCTTACCTTTTCCCCGGTCAAGGTTGATTCCGTGTTTTTCTTGATCTATAATGATAAAATTTACTTATTTAATCATTACATGAATCATGGCACCTCAAAATTTCTACTTAGGCAAAAATGATCGTTTTGCCCTTATAATTTGGCAAATTACGATTTTTCCCCTAGGCTCGTAAATCATTTTTCATCAAATTTCCTCATTAAACAAGCCTAGATGAACATTTATTTCTCTTATAACAATTCACAATTCCAATCATTTCATGCATTTACTACTCAAATTACAACCTTTACAAATAGGCCCCTTTTTTGTGTTTTCATGGAAACACCTTTCACAAAAGTTGTTTATTTAACTACCATTCATTTTCTTCCCTAAAAACTTAGCAAGCAACACAAGCACTCACATGGAAAATGTAACAGTCTGGTTTATACCCTAGTTGGAACAGTGGTTTTGGGACCACAAATCCGAGTCAGTAAAATATTTTAATATTATTTTCTATGTTTTTGATATGTAATTAAGCATGTGGTAACATTCTGTAAGTTAATTTGTCTATCTGTGTGTTTAATTTGATAAAAGGACTAAATCGTGTAAAAGGTAAAAGTAGCCTTCTAATTGATTGAGTAGCCTAATTGTTGTGTCTCCTTAAATAGGAGGATTTATGTTGCAAATTTGCCAAAAGTAAGAGTAGTGGACGGCAAAATGAAAAATATGTTGTCTTATATATATATATTATATAAAAGTTTAGTTAAAGAAAATAACATATTATATGTTATAATAATAATAAAAACAAAGCTTGGAAATAGTGCTCATTTTACATGTTCTTCCACCGAATACTGAAAGAAAAAGAAAGAACAAAAGCTTCAAGGGTTTCGGCCATTTCAAGCTCAAATTTAGGTATGTTTTGGCTTTAGATTCTGATGATTTTTTATGTTTTTGAGATTATTGCTTAGTCTGCTATCAAGCCCATATTGTAATTTGAAGAATTGATGATATTTGTGAATTGTGCCATAGATGAATGGATAAGATTTGTGATGAGTTTAGTTGTTAAATGAAAGATATGTGTTAGATGAACATATTTTGTTCTTGAAATTTTGATGAATTTAGCTAATTAGGGCTAAATTGAGAAAATAGCAATTTGAAGGACTAAATTGCAAATTTGATGGAAAATATGGGCTTGTATGATATACATAAGCATTCGGCTAAGCATGAGCATGTGATGGTTTTGTGTATTTGATGTTTTGAGAAAAATGGACTAAATTATTAAAATGTGCAAATGTGGGGGTTAAGTTGCAAATAACCCTAACTGTGTGATTTTGGATTGAAATGAATATGTTGGTTAATAAAAGGGTTAAATTTGTGTTTAGATCATGAACCGAGGAAAACAGACTTAGATCACGGGAAAGCGAAAGTAACCGAGTAGCCGTTTTCGTTTCCGTTAAATCGAATTTGAGGTAAGTCATTATACAAATAAATGAGTTTGAATTGAATTATATATGTTCATATGACTATTGATAATGATGAATGCACATGAGATGATATACACATGAATTCCAAGATAGGATCGGTATGGTGTCAATATCCGATAAGTTCCATTTGAACCTAGGAATAGATAGGATTAACTATATCATGGCATAGGTGTCTGTTGTGTAATCCGAGTAAGACCCTGTCTGGGACAATGGCATCGATATCTGTTTACGTTTAAGACCATGTTCGGGACATTGGCATCGTATTAATCCAAGTAAGACCCTGTCTGGGACAGTGGCATCGATATATGTTTACGTGTAAGACCATGTCCGGGACATTGGCATCGTATTAATTCGTGTAAGACCTTATTTGGGACAGTGGCATCGATATTTGTTTACGTGTAAGACCATGTCCGAGACATTGGCATTGTATTAATCCGAGTAAGATCCTGTCTGGGACAGTGGCATCGATATCTGTTTACATGTAAGACCATGCCCGGGACATTGGCATCGTAGTAAGACCGTGTTTAGGACAGTGGCATCGATATCTATTTACGTGTAAGACCATGTCCGAGACATTGGCATCGTATTAATTCGTGTAAGACCCTATTTCGGACAGTGGCATCGATATCCAATTACATTTAAGACCACGTCTGGGATGTTGGCATGGTATAACTATTTCGGGCACTCTGCGTATTCTATTATATTCCGAATGGTTCAATGGTCAAGTTCAAGAAATGAATAATTATGTGAATTGTACATATGTTTCAGGTATGTTTGATAAGTACACTTTGTGTGTATAAGAAGGTAAGTATTTTCTTAAACTTACCTAGATGAATTATGCATTTGAATATGAGAATGTAAGTGTGTTATATGAATAGAAAAGCTATGAGCTAATAAAGTATATTGTGATATGCAAGATTGAAAGATGTATGGCCTAAGTATATGTACTAAGAAGAATTATGATTGTGCAACTGAGCCATTAGAGAACTTAGATTAATTATATGTTTTGAATGCTTATATGCTAAGTTTATTTGTATATGGCTTACTAAGTTTTGAAAGCTTACTTTGTGTGTGTTTTCTCTGTTTTATAGATTGTCAAAGCTACTGAAGGCTCGGGGATTGTCGAGGATCGTCATCACACTTTCCAAACTCATTTTGGTATCTTTTGGAAATGTATATAGCTAGATATGGCATGTATAGGCTAGATATTTGGTTAAGAATGAGATGTGAACTTAGCCATGTGATTTGGCTAGTTAAGTGTTGGTAATATGCATTAATGAATATGATAAATGGTGCATGATTTGGTATGGTTTGATAGCATATGAAATGGTTAATTTTATGGTAAGTGTGTGGATGAATTATGCTTGTGTATACATGAGTTTTAGTCTTGTAAATTGGCATGAATGGAATTGGATTGGAATGTAGAGATTGGGTGATTATTTTGATATGTTCTTGGTTGTCAAATGTGCATGAGATGTATTGGTAATTTACTTGTAGGTATGACCCTAATGTGGGTGGCATTTTGGCCTCACAAATGGCCTGTTTTGCCACACAGTTGTGGCACACGGGCATGCATGATGATCATGGGTGTAAGTCAGTATTTAGCTAAGAGTGCACGGCCATGGCACATGGGCATGCCTAATAGCCGTGTGGTTTAGTCAGGATCGACCACGGCCAAGGTACACGGGCGTGCTTGGTGACCGTGGAGTTAAGTCAGGTTCGACCACGGGGGAGACACATGGGCGTGTCTAGCAGCCGTGGGAGGCACACGGCCTGCCCACACGGGCGTGTAACCCCTACAACTTAGAAATGTTTTAAATTTTCAAGAATTTCCGTATGTGTTCTAGTTTAGTCCCAACTCTGTTTAAAGCATGACTAAGGTCTTGTTGACCTGTAGATGGGACTTGATGAGTGTGATTGATGATTTATTTTATGAATTGTCTGTTAAAGTTTCTGATCTATCCGGTAACACCTTTAACCCTAATTCGGCGACAGATATGGGATAGGGGTGTTACATTTGGTTGGTATCAGAGCTACGGTTTAGTCGATTCTCGAACTAACGCAGTGTGTCAGAGTCTAGCTATCCATGCCATATTTCTAAATTGTGCTAGTGTGATGAATCCTGACATATAAAATGTGATTTTCGTATAGTAATGGATCCAGAAAGAGCCGTAGCTGACGACGTAGAAAGTAATGCGCCTGTTCTCGCTGAAGGGACAGCGCCCTCTGATCCGAGACCGGTTACGAGCGGTCAGAGAAGCTAAAAAAGCTTTCTTCTAGATGATGAGTGAATGGTTCACTCAATTCGTAAGAAATAACCCGACTATTTCGCAACCTCCACCCCCGATTAATCCCCCTCAGGCTACAGTTGTGACACCGGTTATGTATCCGAATCTGTTGAATAAGCCTCCGGTTGACAAGATACGTAAATATGGGGCTGAAGAGTTCAGGGATACTAGTGATGATGATGCCGAAAAGGCCGAGTTCTGGTTAGAAAACACAATCTGGGCATTCGATGAAATGTCGTTGAGTCCTAAAGAACATATTAAATGTGTTGTATCTTTGTTACGAGACGCGACCTATCGGTGGTGGAAAATTTTGATTTCGGTTGTTCCTAAAGAATAGATCACATGGGATTTCTTTCAGTCTAAGTTCAGAAAGAAATACATTATTTAGAGATTCATTGATCAGAAACGAAAAGAATTTTTGGAATTGAAACAAGGTCACATGTCTGTCACTGAATACAAACGAGAGTTTCTGAGATTAAGTCAGTATGCTCAAGAATGCGTTTCAACTGAAGCGATAATGTGTAAAAGATTCGAAAATGGCCTAAATGAAGATATTCAATTGCTAGTTGGTACTCTGGAGATACAAGAGTTTGTAGTGCTAGTTGACCGAGCATGCAAAGCTGAGTCTAAAGCCAGAGATATGAAAAAGAGATTTTTGAGCAAATCATCTAAGTCTGCCTCGAAGAAATTCTGAGATGAACATAGCCGTTCAAAGACTAATGTGAGGCATTTGAGTAGAGATCGAGCTAGATCACAGTTGAGCTTCAAAGCTCCAGCAACTTCAGTAGCAAGTGTTGGGAATGTTCGATCCGAACGACCTAAGTGCAAGCATTATGGTAAAAGACATCCGGAAAGTTGTAGATTGAATGAGCGGGCTGGTTTCAGATGTGGATCATTAGACCATTTCATTCGTGATTGCCTAGAGTCTGTTGAGCTAGAGACTATTCAGAATTTGAGATCAGATAATGCTCCAGTGAGGGGTAGACCTTCACGAAATACAAGAAATGTCAGTGGTAGTTAGAGAACTACAAAAGATACTGTTGTGATATCTGAAGCTAGAGCACCTGCCAGAGCGTATGCCATCCGAGCTCGTGAGGAAGCTTTATCTCCTAATGTTATAACTGGTACTTTTATACTTTATGATATTTCTGTGATTTCATTGATAGTCCCTGGTTCTACTCATTCGTATATATGCATAAATTTAGTATCCAGTAAGACTTTGCCTGTAGAGTCTACTGAATTTGTTATAAAAGTATCGAACCCCTTAGGTAAAAGTGTCATGGTTGACAAAATATGCAAGAACTGTCCGTTAATGTTTCGAGATATCTGTTTCCCTGCTGATCTGATGCTATTACCATTTGATGAGTTTGATATAATTATGGGTATGAACTGGTTGACGTTGCATGATGCTGTTGTGAATTGTAAAAGAAAGACTATTAATTTGAGTTGTCAGAATGGTAAAATAGTTCGTATTGAGTTGAATGATTTAAATGGATTGTCTGCTGTGATATCTGTGTTGAAAACTCAGAGTTATATGAAAAAGGGTTGCGAAGCTTATTTTGCTTATGTGATTGATTCAAAAGTGTCTAAAAAGAAAGTTGAATCAGTGCCAGTTGTTTATGAGTTTTCTGATGTATTTCTGGAAGAATTGCCGGGACTACCTCCGATACGTGAAGTTGAATTTGGTATTGATCTGTTTCCTGGTACAACACCTATTTCGATAGCTCCGTATAGACCAACAGAGTTGAAAGAATTGAAGTCACAGCCACAAGAATTGACTGACAGAGGGTTCGCTAGGCCGAGTTTCTCACCTTGGGGTGCTCCCATTCTGTTTGTGAAAAAGAAAGATGGCACGATGAGAATGTGCATTGACTATCGTTAGTTGAACAAAGTGACCATAAAGAACAAATACTCGTTGCCCAGGATTGATGATTTATTTGATCAGTTAAAAGGAGCTACTGTGTTTTCGAAGATAGATCTGAGATCGGGTTACTACTAGTTGCGAGTAAAAGATTCAAACATTCCGAAAACTGTTTACAGAACAAGGTACGGGCATTATGAGTTTTTAGTTATAGCTTTCGGACTAATAAATGCTCCTGCTATTTTTATGGATCTGATGAACAGAATTTTCATACCGTACCTAGATCAATTTGTTGCTGTATTCATTGACGACATTTTGATTTATTCACGAATGGCCCGAACATCTTTGAACATCTGAAAATTTTGTTGCAAACTCTGAGAGAAAAGCAATTGTATGCGAAAACCAGCAAATGTGAATTCTGGTTGCGTGAAGTTAGTTTTCTGGGACATATAGTATCAGCCTCTGGAATACGAGTTGATCTGAACAAGATTTCTGCTATTCTGGATTGGAAACCTCCAAAGAATGTGTCAGAAGTTCGTAGCTTTCTGGGACTAGCTAGTTATTATCACAAGGTTGTAAAAGTATTTTCAGTGATAGCAACTCCATTGACCAGATTACTTTAGAAAGATGTGAGATTTGAATGGTCTGATAAATGTCAAAAAAGTTTTGATCAGTTGAAAACTCTTTTGACTGAAGCTCCAGTTTTGATACAGCCAGAAACGGGCAAAGAATTTATAATATACAATGATGCTTCGTTGAATGGTCTGGGATGTGTATTGCTGCAAGAAGGCAAATTAATAGCTTATACCTCAAAATAATTGAAGCCGTATGAAAAGAATTATCCGACACATGATCTTGAGCTAGCTGCATTCTTGAGTTTAACGATACGTGGGAACAGTACTTACCACAGATTGAATTTGTTTATAATAATGGTTTTCAGTCAAGCATCAAATTGGCACCTTATGAAGCTTTGTACGGACGTAAATGTCGTACACCTCTGTATTGGACTGAACTCAATGGAAATAAGCTACACGGGGTTGATTTGATAAAAGATACTGAACAGAAAGTAAAAGTAATCCGTGATAATTCAAAATCAGCATCTGATCGTCAAAAGTCTTACACAGACTTGAAAAGAAAAGATATAGAATTTGAGATCAGTGACAAAGTGTTTTGAAAGTATCTCCGTGGAAGAAAGTGTTCTGATTCGGACGTAAAGGCAAGTTGAGTCCGAGATTCATCGGACCGTATGAGATTATCGAGCGAGTTGGGCCAGTTGCATATAGATTATTGTTACCTTCCGAACTAGAAAAGATACACAATGTATTTCATGTATTAATGCTCCGTATATACCGATCCGATTCGTCACATGTGATTGTTCCGTCTGAAATTGAAATCCGATCTGATATGTCATATGAGGAAGAACCGATCCGTATCTTAACTCATAAAGTGAAAGAATTGCGAAATAAAAGAATTTCGTTAGTTAAAGTGTTATGACATCGACACGGAGTAGAAGAGGCTACGTGGGAGCCTGAAGATTTATTGAGATAGTAATATCCGAATCTGTTTAACAGTAAGATTTTCGGGGACGAAAATCCCTAAGAGGGGAGAATTGTAACAGTCTGGTTTATACCCTAGTCAGAACAGTGGTTTTGGGACCAAGAATTCTAGTCAGTAAAATATTTTAATATTATTTTCTATGTTTTGAAATGTGATTAAGCATGTGGTAACATTCCGTAAGTTAATTTGTCTGTCTGTGTGTTTAATTTGATAAAAGGACTAAATCGTTTAAAAGGTAAAAGTAGCCTTCTAATTGATTGAGTAGCCTAATTGTTGTGTCTCCTTAAATAGGAGGATTTATGTTGCAAATTTGCCAAAAGTAAGAGTAGTGGACGGCATAATGAAAAATATGTTGTCTTATATATATTATATAAAAGTTTAGTTAAAGAAAATAACATATTATATGTTATAATAATATTAAAAACAAAGCTTGGAAATATTGCTCATTTTACATGTTCTTCCACCGAATATTGAAAGCAAAAGAAAGAACAAAAGCTTCAAGGGTTTCGGCCATTTCAAGCTCAAATTTAGGTATGTTTTGGCTTTAGATTTTGATGATTTTTATGTTTTTGAGATTGTTGCTTAGTCTACTATCAAGCCCATGTTGTAATTTGAAGAATTGATGATATTTGTGAATTGTGCCATAGATGAATTGATAAGCTTTGTGATGATTTTAGTTGTTAAATGAAAGATATGTGTTAGATGAACATATTTTGTTCTTGAAATTTTGATGAATTTAGCTAATTAGGGCTAAATTGAGAAAATAGCAATTTGAAGGACTAAATTACAGATTTGATGGAAAATATGGGCTTGTATGTTATACATAAGCATTCGGCTAAGCATGAGCATGTGATGATTTTGTGTATTTGATGTTTTGAGAAAAATAGACTAAATTGATAAAATGTGCAAATATGGGGGTTAAGTTGAAAATAACCCTAAATGTGTGATTTTGGATTGAAATGAATATGTTGGTTAATAAAAGGGCTAAATTTGAATATGTTTAGATCAAGAACCGACAGACTTAGATCACGGGAAAGCGAAAGTAACCGAGTAGCCGTTTCTGTTTCCGTTAAATCGAATTCGAGGTAAGTCATTATACAAATAAATGAGTTTGAATTGAATTATATATGTTCATATGACTATTGATAATGATGAATGCACATGAGATGATATACACATGAATTCCGAGATAGGATCGGTATGGTGTCAATATCCGATATGTTCCGTTTGAACCTAGGAATAGATAGGATTAACTATATCATGGCATAGGTGTCTGTTGTGTAATCTGAGTAAGACCCTATCCTGGACAGTGGCATCGATATCTGTTTACGTGTAAGACCATGTCCGGGACATTGGCATCGTATTAATCCGAGTAAGACCATGTCCGGGACATTGGCATCGTATTAATCTGAGGAAGACCCTATCTGTGACAGTGGCATCGATATATGTTTACGTGTAAGACCATGTCTGGGAAATTGGAATCGAATTAATTCGTGTAAGACCTTGTTTGGGACAGTGGCATCGATATCTGTTTACGTGTAAGACCATGTCCGAGACATTGGCATCTTATTAATTCGTGTAAGACCCAGTTTGGATAGTAGCATCGATATCCAATTACATTTAAGACCACGTCTGGGATGTTGGCATGGTATAACTATTCCGGGCACTCTGCGTATTCTATTAGATTCGAACGGTTCAATGGTCAAGTTTAAGAAATGAATAATTATGTGAATTGTACATATGTTTCAGGTATGTTTGATAAGTACACTTTGTGTGTATAAGAAGGTAAGTATTTTCTTAAACTTACCTAGATGAATTATGCATTTGAATATGAGAATGTAAGTGTGTTATATGAATAGAAAAGCTATGAGCTAATAAAGTATATAGTGATATGCAATGTGTAAAGATGTATGCCCTAAGTATATGTACTAACAAGAATTATGATTGTGCAACTGAGCCATTAGAGAACTTAGATTGATTATATGTTTTGAATGCTTATATGCTAAGTTTATTTGTATATGGCTTACTAAGTTTTGAAAGCTTACTCTGTGTGTGTTTTCTCTATTTCATAGATCGTCAAAGCTACTGAAGGCTCGGGGACCGTCGAGGACCGTCTTCACACTTCACAAACTCATTTTGGTATCTTTTGGAAATGTATATAGCTAGATATGGCATGTATAGGCTAGATATTTGGTTAAGAATGAGATGTGAACTTAGCCATGTGATTTGGCTAGTTAAGTGTTGGTAATATGCGTTAATGAATATGATAAATGGTGCATGATTTGGTATGGTTTGATAGCATATGAAATGGTTAAGTTTATGGTAAGTGTGTGGATGAATTATGCTTGTGTATACATGAGTTTTAGTCTTGTAAATTGGAATGAATGGAATTGGATTGGAATGTAGAGATTGGATGATTATTTTGATATGTTCTTGGTTGTCAAATGTGCATGAGATGTATTGGTAATTTGCTTGTAGGTATGACCCTAATGTGGGTGGCATTTTGGCCTTGCAAATGGCCTGTTTTCCCACACGGTTGTGGCACACAGGCGTGCCTGATGACCGTGGGTGTAAGTCAGTATTTAGCTAAGAGTGCACGGCCATGGCACACGGGCGTGCCTAATAGCCGTGTGGTTTAGTCAGGATCGACCACGGGGGAGACACATGGGCGTGTCTAGCAGCCGTGGGAGGCACACGGCTTGCCCACACGGGCGTGTAACCCCTGAAACTTAGAAAAGTTTTAAATTTCTGAAAATTTCCGTATGTGTTTCGGTTTAGTCCCGACTCTGTTTAAAGCATGACTAAGGTCTCGTTGACCTGTAGATGGGACTTGATGAGTGTGATTTATGATTTATTTTACGAATTGTCTGTTAAAGTTTCCGATCTGTCTGGTAACACATTTAACCCTAATTTGGCGATGAATATGGGATAGGGGTGTTACAGCAAATCCCTAAACTTTCAACTACTTTGCAAAATCGTCCCCTCATTTGCTAGCTTAAGCTTTAGGGGTTCCAAAAGTACAAAAATTATCAAGAAAGACCTCTAAAATCACTTACTTGCAAGAGAATAACTTGGCTAAAAGTTTGAGCTTCAAAAACCCCTATTCTCACTTGAATTTTCGGTGGAAGAAGAAATGAGAATAGTAAAAGATGATATTTCTTTATTTTTCTCTTATTTTATTCATTTAGTCACCTAATGTCACCAAATATTGACCAAATTTAATGCTTTTGTCCCCTTGGCTGGCCATCACCTTTAGGAATGCCTAATTGCACTTTAAGGACCTCCAATTTAATATTCCATGGCTATTAGGTACCTCTAGCTTGGAAATTAAAACTTTTGCACTTTATGCGATTTAGTCCTTTTTCGCAATTAAGCATACAATCGCTAAAATTAAGGCACCAAAATTTTCATGCACCCGTATAATCTTGATATAACACAAATAAAATTATTAAAAATAATTTCTCTGGTCTCGAATTAGTAGTTCTGAAACCACTATTCTGACTAGCCCCAAAATCGGGCTGTTACAACTCTCCCCCCTTAAGAAATTTCCGTCCCCAAAAATCTTACCGATAAAGAGGTTTGGGTACTGTTCTCTCATGAATTCTTTCGGTTCTCACGTAGCCTCTTCTACACCATGTTTTTGCCACAACACTTTCACTAAGGCTATACTTTTGTTTCTCAACTGTTTAACCTCTCGAGCCAAAATCTTAATTGGTTCCTCTTCATAGGTCATATCTGGTCGTATCTCAATTTCAGTCGGAGGAATCACATGCGAAGGATCAGAACGATATCGTCGCAACATCGACACATGAAACACATTGTGTATTTTCTCCAACTCTGCCGATAAGGCAAACCGGTAAGCTATTGGTCTAATCCTTTCAATAACCTTATACGGTCCTATGAATCGAGGACTCAACTTGCCCTTCCGGCAAAATCTCAATATTTTCTTCCACGGGGATACTTTCAGGAATACTTTATCACCCACTTGAAACTCAATTTCCTTCCTTTTCAAATTCGCGTAAGACTTTTGTCGATCTGAAGCAGCTTTCACACTATCACAGATCACTTTAACTTTCTCTTTCGTTTCTCTAACTAGATCAACCCCGTGAATTTTTTGTTCACTAAGCTCGGTCAGGGTCCGACACTTGTGACCATATAATGCTTCGTACGATGCCATCCGTATACTCGACTGATAACTATTGTTGTAGGGAAACTCAACCAAAAGTAGATATTTTTCCAAACTACCTTCGAACTCTAAAACACAGCATCAGAACATATCCTCGACTGATAAATTCTGTGCTGAGCATGGCCACCACTGTGCTCCCGCCGACCCGGTCCATCACTGAGTGTCACCTGAAAAATATTCCACAACGGGGTGAGTCAAACAAACTCAGTGTGTACAGTCAACACTAAATCCCAACGATTTAGGCATAACAATTCATACATGCACAAATAGCAATTAAATATAATGATGCAATCCCGAACCCAAACCTAGATGCCATCCGCTACACATCACCCGTACCAACCTGCACACCGTGGGGACTACTAAGTCAACCCTCCATCCGCTACACATCATCGAAGGCGATCCATCTGCGATCGACGTGCTCATCGCCCTTATAAATTTGTGGCATAGCCACCAGATAATATATTTTTGTGTCATGAGACACCACATTCAATAACGTGACCGAAGTCACCACATTCCAGATATTGGGGTATATAACCACCAATCACTTCCCCTTTCATATTCACCCATATGCCCCATGTCATACAAACATGCATTATCATGCCAAGTTCTTTACTCAAATTCTTATAATTTCACATAGGTGCCATATGAGATATTTATCATATTCTACTCATAGTAGGAGTAGGAAAACGACTGAGTACTTTGTACCATTGCATGGTACCTTAGCCACATTCACATTATTATAACACATGTATTAAATTAAAGCCGTGATCTATTAAGATTTAGTGTGGGGTACACACCTGATTTACTTAACGAGTTCACTTCAAATCCCGAAAACCCGATCTAATGCTTCAGATCTTAGTTCCTACATTCGGCCAACATCTTAATATTTAAACAAAAGCCTATTCGGCTATAGAATCAAATCCCGAAGGATTAACGAAACCAATTCCTCACCTTGCTGCCGATTTGAATATTAATCAAATCCCGAAACTTGTAGTCTTTCCTCCTTGCATTCAATCACTTGACTAGGTTAGTTTTCGGCTTTTTAATAAAATAATGAATAGATCCAGGTTGCTAAATAGGCCTTGGCCGAATGTACATATGTACTTACCTTGCGAATCTTAAATCCCAAAAAGTGCTACTTGGTTATGAAGGTGTCGAAATCCTACAGAGCACATGTTAGATCCAGTTCTAACATTAAATCACAATAAGTGGCCCTTTGCCGAATATCACATAACTCACCTTGGATATTGAAATCCCGAAACCTCCTTATAGTCGACTAGAGACGAATCCCGAAATCTCCTTCAGAGTTTCGGCCACAAGGTAATAATGGAATCAGTCCTTAACTTTCGGCTAAATAAAAAGAAATAGAAAATCGAATGGCACTTGGTCTTACCCTTAATGTTGAAGTTGACAGTATTCCTTCCTGACACCACTTGAGAGATTCGGCTATAGGCTATGTAATGCTCAACAAGTTTTGGCTTTTGAAAATTATGAAAAGGAAAAGAGGAGGATTGATAATGGGGATTCGGCTTCAATGGAAGAGTATGGGACTTGGGGAGGAATCGGCAATGGTGATCTCTAAGGAGAAGAAGATTTCGGCTAGCAAAGAGAACTTTGGGAAAAGAAGAGAAGTAAAATTTGGCCAAGAAAGGGATGAGAGAATAAAAGAAAACAAAAGAAAAAGTTGAATATCTGTGATAATTTTTGGCTATACTAGCTTATCCTTGTTATTCTCCTATTTTTCCTCTTCTCTTACTTATTCAAAATAGTTCAAAAATAAATCAAAGCATTTATCCACCGCTTTAGTAGAAATTTTAAAAAGAATACAACCTCCCCTTAATCTCCTCCCCACGTCTCCCTTGCCAGTCCATCACCTCTTCCCTTTGGCGCAAAAATAAAAGCTTTATTTAGCTTCCCATGCGACTCGATCCTAGGCCCTTCCTCATATCCCATGGCGTCATTTCCAGAGGCCCTAAGTGGCACCTCCAAGCCACTTTTCCAAGCCCAATTTCATGTCACATTTCCTCTATAAATTTTCTTAAGACCACCTTGCCTTAGTTCCCCTTTTTAAACTTTAAAACTGATAATTTCTAAGGCATTTAACTACACACTAAGGTTCACAAAATTCATAGAACACATTCAGAATATTCATAAGCATGCTACTTCATCTAATTTAGTATTAATGCATAAGCCATAATCCAGGATATTA
Source organism: Gossypium sturtianum (assembly GCA_025698515.1). NCBI lineage: Eukaryota > Viridiplantae > Streptophyta > Magnoliopsida > Malvales > Malvaceae > Gossypium > Gossypium sturtianum. The sequence continues at coordinate 115,045,796 of CM046955.1, forward strand.
CAGTTCTACCCCCCTTAAAATAATTTCGTCCTCGAAATTACCTGGCTAAAACAAGTGAGGGTATTGCTACCGCATTGCTTCCTCTGGCTCCCACAAAGCTTCTTCTGATCCATGATTACGCCATAACACTTTGACTAGAGGAACTGACTTCCTCCGCAACACTTTCACATCTCGTCCCAAGATCTGAATTGGCTCTTCCTCATAGGACAAATCTGGCCTTAATTCCACCTCTTCAACCGAAACTACATGAGATGGATCCGAAAGATAACGACGTAGCATGGACACATGGAATACGTCATGTATCTGTTTCAACTCCGAAGGCAACTCTAACTGGTATGCCACTGGTCCAACTCGCTTTAATACCCGATAAGGTCCTATAAATCTTGGACTTAATTTCCCTTTGCGACAAAATCTCATAACCTTCTTCCAAGGCGATACCTTAAGAAACACTTGATCTCCCACATCAAATTCTATCTCCTTTCGCTTAAGATCTGCATACGACTTCCATCTGTCAGACGCTTCCTTTAACCGTGCCCGAATTACTTCAACTATCTCTTCAGATTCTGCCACAATCTCTGGACCCAAAACTCGTCGTTCCCCTAATTCTGTCCAACACGTAGGAGTGCGACACTTTCGTCCATGCAACGCTTCATACGGTGCCATTCGAATACTAGCTTGATAGCTGTTGTTGTATGCAAATTCCGCTAACGGCAAATATTCTTCCCAACTTCCTCTGAAGTCTATCACACGACCTCTCAAAGATATCTTTCAAAGACTTGGATTATCGTTCGCTTGCATCGCCTGGTCCGATCAGATGAAAAGCGCGGTGAAATCCAATTTAGTGCCCAAAGCCTGATGTAGAGCCTTCTAAAACTGAGACGTAAACCTTAGATCCCTATCTGAGATAATTGATAGTGGCACTCCATGTAACCTCACAATTTCCGCCACATATAACTTTGCTAACTTCTGCAAAGAATAATCAACTCTTACCGGAATGAAGTGCGCGGACTTGGTCAACCGGTCCACTATCACCCATACCGAGTCCTTCTTAGTAGGCGTAAGGGGAAACCCACTAACGAAGTCCATCGTAATTCTCACCCACTTCCACTGCGGAATCTTTATCGGTTGAAGCAATCCTGACGGAACTTGGTGTTCAGCCTTAACTTGCTGACACGTTAAGCACTTGCCGACAAATTACGTAACTTCCTTCTTCGGACTGTGCCACAAAAACTTCCTTTAGATCCTCTGTACAATTTAGTACCTCCGGGATGCATAGCATAGGGGCTACCATGCGATTCTGAAGAATCCTCTGCCTTAACTCCTTGTTCTTGGCATACTGGACCTTACCCTTGAAACACAATACTCCCTCGTCATTAATACTATAATCTTCCAACTCTCCATTCTCGCACTTGCCGTAGCTTAGCACTTAGATCATCATCCATTAAGCGACTTTCCTTCACCTCATTCAACCATGTCGGTTTAACTTGTAACTCTGCCAATAAACTTCCATCATCATACAAGATAAGATGTGCAAACATTGCACTCAGATCCGACACTACTTCTCGACTTAGGGCATCCGCCACTACATTTGCCTTGCCCGGATGATACTCTATGGAACAATCATAATCCTTGATAATTCCACCCACCTTCATTTGTCTCAAGTTCAACTCCTTCCGAGTCACAGATACTTAAGGCTCTTGTGGTCCGTGTAGATCACCGACTTTTCTCCATAAAGGTAGTGCCTCCACACCTTAAGAGCAAAGACCACCGCCGCGCCGATTCCAAGTCATGCGTCGGGTAGTTAACCTCGTGAGGCCTTAGTTGTCGAGACGCATAAGCTACAACCTTCCCATCTTGCATCGAAGACGCAACCCAAGTCTCGTATGTGAAGCGCCGCAATACACCACGAAATCCTTTCCCGCCTCAGTGAATCAACACTGGAGCTTAGTCAACACCCTCTTAAGCTTCTCAAAGCTCTCACATTACTTATTCGTCCAAATGAAAGGTACTTCCTTTCTCAACAACTTTGTCAACGGTGCGGCTATTGAAGAAAATCCTTCCACAAACCTTCTGTAGTAGCCTGCCAATCCCAAGAAACTTCGAATCTCAGCCACAGACTTAGGTGGTTTCCAATCCAGCACTGCTTCGATCTTCCTAGGATCCACCTTTATCCCTTCTGCAGACACTACATGCCCTAAGAATGCAACCTTCTTAAGCCAAAACTCGCACTTGCTGAATTTGGCATATAGCTTCTTCTCCCTTAACACTTGCAACACTTTCCAGAGATGCTCGTCATGTTCTTCCTCAGACTTAGAGTATACTAGGATCTCGTCGATGAACACAATGACGAACTAATCCAAGTAGGGTTGAAAAACCCAGTTCATCATATCCATGAACGCGGCTGGGGCGTTCGTCAACCCAAACGGCATTACTACGAACTCATAGTGTCCGTATCTTGTTCAAAAGGCTGTCTTATGGATATCTGCTTCCTTCACCTTAAGCTGATGATATCCAGACCTTAGGTCTATCTTTGAGAATATCGCTGCCCCTTTAAGCTGATCGAACAAGTCGTCTATCCTTGGCAAAGGGTACTTGTTCTTGATGGTCAGCTTATTCAACTGACGATAATCTATGCACATGCGCATAGTCCCATCTTTCTTCTTCACAAACAAGACCGGTGCTCCTCATGGAGACACACTAGGTCGAATGAACCCACGATCAAGCAACTCTTGGATTTGAGCCTTGAGCTCAACCAACTCCTTGGTGCCATTCTATACGGAGCGATAGATACCGCACCGTTCAGCAAAGCAAGTTAATTCCAAACTCCACCTCCCCCGTAGGGGTATTCTGTAACTCCTCGGAAAGACATCCACAAACTCCTTTATTGTTTCTAACTCCACTAACTCCCCTTCTTTGGCATCCAACGCCCTAACAAGAGTCGAAATGCCTTGCACCCTTTTTGAACCATTTTATCGACCTTTAAGGCGAGACTACGTTAGACAAGTAGTTTCTTCTTTCTCCTATCATAATTATCGCCTCATCCTCCGGCGTCTTTAACTCCATTCGTTTAGCTGCACAATCCAATATAGCTCGGTGTTCTACAAGCCAGTCCATGCCAAGTATGAGGTCAAATTCTCCGAAGGGTAGTTCCATTAAGTCGGCAGGGAAAATCACTCCTTGAATCTTTAAAGGTACACTCCGAAAGATCTTATTCACCACTACAGTTTGACCTAGTGGGCTCACTACAGTCATCTCTTTACTAGAAAGTTCAGAGTCTATGCCTAGTGTTTCAACTACACTACTAGCAACATAAGAATGGGTCGAGCCCACATCAATCAAAGTAAAATAAGGCTTGCCAGATATAAGGAACGTACCGGTTATAACGTCCGGTGCGTCTCCATCCTCCCTTCGACGAATCGCATACACTAGACCCGGCTGTCTTGCCTCTGCATTACCAACACCTCTGCCAGGTGTTCCACGCCCTCTTCAAGACCATTACTCGCCATTGGACCACGACCTCGGCCGAGGTCAGCTGTCCCACCTCTACCACCGATTAACATTACGTCCCGTTGGTCGGCCCCCGTCTATCTTTATCGGACAGTCCTTAATCATGTGGTCCTTAGACACACACTTAAAACATCCTCTCATTTTCTTCCAACACTCTCCTAGGTGCCTCTTCCCACACTGATCACAAGTACGATACTGCCCTCCAGTAGCAACCTGCTGACCTTGCGGCCCATCAACTCTAGCCTCTTTTGAGCATTTCTAGATGACCTCGACAATTCGAATCCTCTCTTTTGCCTATTCCGATCAGAGTTCTGCCTTACAGAGTCCTTAACTCCTTCGGCTACCTTAGCCTTCTCTACTAGCACAGCAAATTCCCGCTCCTGCTGCAGAGCTATCAACAACCTTAGGTCATCCCTAAGCCCGTCCTCAAATCGGACACACCGTTCATGCTCCGTAGCCACTATCCCTCGAGCATACCGACTCAGCCTTAAGAATTCAGCCTCGTACTCCGCCACGGATTTGTTCCCTTGAACCAGCCCTAAAAATGCTTTCCTCTGCGCATCAACATAATGAGTACCAACATACTTCTTCTGATACGCCGTCTTGACATACTCCCAAGTAAGATCCTCCGCTATGGCACCATCTTGAACTGTGAGCCACCATTGATAGGAAAGCCGTCGCGGAGTAATGCCACCATCCCTTTTAGTTTCTCCTCGTGGGTCGATCCAACTCATCCATAATTCGTTCGCTTGCCTCCAACCAATACTCACCGGTATCTTGGGTGCCACACGGATACACCACGGAACACCTCGGCCCCATTGGCTCGGAGTCGCTCGGCATGATTTCCGAGCTTCCATATTTCCTCCGCTCCAGCCACCATTTCAAGAACTCGCAGCATTGCTCGCGAGCATCGCATCATCCCCGTCCGATCTTGCTCGCTCAACGCCGAAAGAACCTGGTGGTGGTGGTCTTTGGTACCTTATTTTCGGACCCTTGTCCGGACCTAACGGGTTACGATCACGGTCATTCCGCCTCTACCACATCCTCGCTTTATTACGACCACATCCCCTAGAACTCATGTCTCACGATCGCGCTTTAATCGATTAAGAAATTTTTATGCATTAGTATTTTGTTCCACTTGATTATCCGCGAAGAAATTTTATGAAAGAAGTTTAGAAGTAGTTCTTTCGATCGATCAAAGTTTCAAGTCTTCTATCCTAATTTAAAGGAGCACATTCATTCAACACACATTCATCATTCAAACATTTTCGCCCTATTCCTATCCTAGGGTATTTTCGTCATTTCACCTACAGGGGTATTTTGGTAATAAATCGGGGTTAATTTAAAAATTTGTAAATCAGGGGTAATTTTGTAAATTTTCCAATTCAGGGTTCCTTGGTGATTTCATGAAATAAGGGTATTTTTGTAATTTTGAAATCTGGGGGTATTTCGGTAATTTTTTTCAAACTAGGGTGGCTGGTCCCTTTCGGGTTTTAATTATAGGGTTTAGCCCATCAACGAGTCCTCATAATTAGGGTGAATAGACACCATGCACCAGGTAGGATTCCAGAGAAGAGGAGGTGAGTCGCTAGGACTACTTAAATACCAAGCTCTCCCTAAATCCACTCCTAGGCATGCGTCTGCCTATTGCCACACCCTAACTCGACTAAGGTGAGCAGTCCTACCACGCACGGGCAGGATTCCAAAGAAAGAGGAGGTGAGTCACTAGGGACCGCTTAAATACCAAGCTCTTAGGATCCAATCCTAGACATGCGCACGACGGTTACCACACCCTAGTCTTGTGGCTCGTTAACGGGTTTGTTTAGAGAAATTAAGTCTTATGAAAATTTAAGAAGTGGTTTAAACTAAGCCTATAGTCCATCAGAGTCTATTTAAACTAGTCTACATCCCATAAAGCCCATAAAGCCCACATGTATAACACACAATGGTTTAGGGTACTTACCTGGCGAACTTGGGTCGGAGACGCAGGTGCCATGCTGAGCTAACAGACCTGTTATCCTTTGAAAAGCCCATTTTTAGAAAATGTTTTGGAGCCCAAAAACCCCAGAGCCGAGTTTTGAACCGGGCTCTGATACCAAACTGAAACACCCCAAACCCGGCCCACGAGCCCAGACCAGATCTGGTATGTTCTTCGAGTTGAACGTTTTAATTTCATGTTTATTACTTGGAAAATTTGGGGTGGTTTTATAAAAATACCAAGTTGTTTTGGGGTTAATCTTTAATTCGAAAATCGTTTGTGTAGGTGTCTAAACATTTAAAATTTATTTTTTTTAGTAAACCATTTAACCTTGATTTAACCTTAATCGAATTGTAATAAAATCATATAAAAATGCATGCATAAACAGTTTCATACTACTGGCCTTATTACATCAAAGCAAACCCAAAATAAATTCGAAATACTAGAAACAATAAACAGTCCAAAATAAAATAAATTCTGTGCTGAGCATGGCCACCACTGTGCTCCCGCCGACCCGGTCCATCACTGAGTGTCACCTGAAAAATATTCCACAACGGGGTGAGTCAAACAAACTCAGTGTGTACAGTCAACACTAAATCCCAACGATTTAGGCATAACAATTCATACATGTACAAATAGCAATTAAATATAATGATGCAATCCCGAACCCAAACCTAGATGCCATCCGCTACACATCACCCGTACCAACCTGCACACCGTGGGGACTACTAAGTCAACCCTCCATCCACTACACATCATCGAAGGCAGTCGCTGCAGTCGACGTGCTCATCGCCCTTATAAATTTGTGGCATAGCCACCAGATAATATACTTTTGTGTCATGAGACACCACATTCAGATAGCGTGACCGAAGTCACCACATTCAGATATTGGGGTATATAACCACCAATCACTTCCCCTTTCATATTCACCCATATGCCCCATGTCATACAAACATGCATTATCATGCCAAGTTCTTTACTCAAATTCTTATAATTTCACATAGGTGCCATAACAGATATTTATCATATTCTACTCATAGTAGGAGTAGGAAAACGTACCTGAGTACTTTGTACCATTGCATGGTACCTTAGCCACATTCACATTATTATAACACATGTATTAAATTAAAGCCGTGATCTATTAAGATTTAGTGTGGGGTACACACCTAATTTACTTAACGAGTTCACTTCAAATCCCAAAAACCCGATCTAATGCTTCAGATCTTAGTTCCTACATTCGGCCAACATCTTAATATTTAAACAAAAGCCTATTCGGCTATAGAATCAAATCCCGAAGGATTAACGAAACCAATTCCTCACCTTGCTGCCGATTTGAATATTAATCAAATCCCGAAACTTGTAGTCTTTCCTCCTTGCATTCAATCACTTGACTAGGTAAAATAAGGAATAGATCTAGGTTGCTAAACAGGCCTTGGTCGAACTTACATATGTACTTACCTTGCGAATCTTAAATCCCGAAAAGTGCTACTTGGTTATGAAGGTGTCGAAATCCTACAGAGCACATGTTAGATCCAGTTCTAACATTAAATCACAATAAGTGGCCTTTTGCCGAATATCAAATAACTCACCTTGGATATTGAAATCTCGAAACCTCCTTATAGTCGACTAGAGACGAATCTCGAAATCTCCTTCAGAGTTTCGGCCACAAGGTAATAATGGAATCAGTCCTTAACTTTCGGCTAAATAAAAAGAAATAGAAAATCGAATGGCACTTGGTCTTACCCTTAATGTTGAAGTCGACAGTATTCCTTCCTGACACCACTTGAGAGATTTGGCTATAGGCTATGTAATGCTCAACAAGTTTCGGCTTTTGAAAATTATGAAAAGGAAAAGAGGAGGATTGATAATGGGGATTCGGCTTCAATGGAAGAGTATGGGACTTGGGGAGGAATCGGCAATGGTGATCTCTAAGGAGAAGAAGATTTCGACTAGCAAAGAGAACTTTGGGAAAATAAGAGAAGTAAAATTCAGCCAAGAAAGGGATGAGAGAATAAAATGAAAACAAAAGAAAAAGTTGAATATTTGCTGATAATTTCGGCTATACTAGCTTATCCTTGTTATTCTCCTATTTTTCCTCTTCTCTTACTTATTCAAAATAGTTCAAAAATAAATCAGCATTTATCCACTGCTTTAGCTGAAATTTTAAAAAGAATTCAACCTCCCCTTAAACTCCTCCCACAGTCTCCCCTTGCCATCCATCACCTCTTCCCTTTGGCGCAAAAATAAAAGCTTTATTTAGCTTCCCATGCGACTTGATCCTAGGCCCTTCCTCATAGCCCATGGCGTCATTTCCAGAGGCCCTAAGTGGCACCTCCAAGCCACTTTTCCGAGCCCAATTTCATGTCACATTTCCTCTATAAATTTTCTTAAGACCACCTTGCCTTAGTTCCCATTTTTAAACTTTAAAACTGATAATTTCTAAGGCATTTAACTACACACTAAGGTTCACAAAATTCATAGAACACATTCAGAATATTCATAAGCATGCGACTTCATCTAATTTAGTATTAATGCATAAGCCATAATCCAGGATATTACACCCATGATCACGTCTAAAGATGATGCCTCTTCGCGAGCGCGAATGGCATAAGTTCTTGCAGGTGTTCTACCCTCTGATCTCATAGTAGAATCTCTAGGCGCACCTCTACTACTAGTCCCACTCCTCGAATTCTTTTGTGGTCTACCCCTCGAAGGTACATTGTTCGCTCTTACTTCTTATTTTCTGTCTTTCTCATCCCTCTCTGGACAGTTCCGAAAGAAGTGGTCAGGTGAACCACACTTGTAGCAAGTTCGATTATTTCCCCAACACTCCCCAGAATGTTGCCTACCATAATTTGGACACTTCGGTTTATTTCACTTTGCATTGCCCACGCTTGTCATCGAGGTGGCTTGAACTCTCGATCCTAAATATGTGTTATCGCGATCCCGGTGTGAATACCCAGCTGAAGCAGTCGTCTGAGGGTTTGTTTCTTTGGACCTTTTTGATTGAGTTTGGAACGATTTACTCATCGGCCTCTTTCTTGCATCTCGGGCCTCAATCATAGCTTTTCTCTTTTCCTTATTCAACAATTCAGCCTTGCGGGCTCTATTGACCAACACCACAAATTCTTTCAATTCCAAGATTCCAACTAGCAATCTGATATCCTCATTCAGTCCATCTTCAAACCTCTTGCACATAATAGCTTCCGTAGACAAACACTATAACACCCCTAACCCGTAACCATCGCCGGTCTAGGGTTATGAGGCATTAGCAGACAATCGGAACTTTTACAAACATTTCGTATTATAAAGTATATCATCGTCAAATAATATAAGAATACAAATGTATAGTCCCTTAAAGAGGTCTACGAGACCTTAAACATGCATTAGAAATGGGTCGAGACTAAACCGGGATCATACAATTTTTTTCCAAAAATCTAACATTTTTCAAAGTTACAGAGGTCACACGCCCGTGTGGGCAGGCCTTGTGCCTCACACGACCTCAGACACGCCCATGTGCCCAAGCCATGTCAAAACAGGGCATACATACTGACTTGTCCACACGGCCTGAGACACGCCCGTGTGCCTCACTCGTGGTCGAGCCTGACTTGCATCACATTGCCAGTCACACACCCGTGTGTCCAGCCCGTGGTCGAGCCTGACTTGTTTTGAAATGCAACCAAAACATACCAAATTGAACATCTTTTCCACCCATTCATGTACATTACCAACATACCATCTTATGTGCCATTTAGCTCAACTAGATCACAAATATTTCTAAGCAAGTTTCATCCACAATCTTACCTATACAATATAACATCTTCTCATCAATAAGATACCAACTTTACCTTATAAACATATCATAATTTTGGTCATCTAAATAGCTATCAAACCTTACCAAAATATGCATCATATATCATGACCACTCATTAACATTACATACAATTATCTAGCCATATCACATGACTGCACACCCATTTCAAACATAATCCATTTCAACTAGACTATACATGCCATACTTAATATATACATGATCATAAGATACCAAAATATTATTGGATAGTGTGATGACGATCCACGATGATCCCTGAGCCTTTCGTAGCTTCAACGATCTATAAAACAAAACAAACACACACAAAGTAAGCTTTCAAAAGCTTAGTAAGCCATATACAAATAAACTTAACATATAAACATTAAGTAACATGTCAAACACAAGATCATTCATATATATATATATATATATATATATCAATTGCAAACTCTTAATTCATCCTTGGCTCATTTGTTTAGCCATATCTTACTAACAAGATTATGTCTCCAAATACCTCATTTGATCATAACACATTTTCTCATATATCACATTTTATTTTATCAAATCTATGTACATATTTCACCTAGGTAAGTTCATAAATATACTTACCTAATCATACACATACATAGTGTACATTTCAAACGTACCTGATTCATTTATATATTTCATGTAGTCTTTCATTTCTCGGAATTTTCCCGTTGACCATTCGGAACTAAATAGGATACTCAGAATACTCAGAATAATCGTACAATGCCAACGTCCCAGACGTGGTCTTACATGTAATCAAATATCGATGCCACTGTCCCAGACAGGGTCTTACACGAATCAAATACGATGACAATGTCTCAGACATGGTCTTACACGTAAATCTCAAATCGACGCCAACGTCCTAGACATGGTCTTACACGATATCACAAATCAGAAACCTATGTCATGACATACAAAATCCTATCTATTCCTAGGTTCGTACGGGACTTTTCGGACATTGACACTTGGTCGGTACTTTCTCGGATTCTAGGTATATATCATCTCGAACACATTCACCACAATTAAATTTCATAGGTACAATAACTAAACCAATTCAAATACATTTATTTGTATATAGACTTACCTCGGATTCGGATAATCAGACGGATTTGACTATTCAATCACTTTCGACTTTCCGTGATCTAAATTTGTTTTCTTCGGTTCTTGATCTATACATATTCAAATTTAACTCTTTTATTCACCAATTTATTCAATTCAATCCAACAACACACATTTAGGGAAATTTACAAATTAGCCCTCATATTTTTCACATTTTGACATTTTAGTCCCTCAAAATATTATTTTCACAATTTAGTCCAAATTACTCAAATTCATCAAAAATCCAATGACAAACTATGTTATTCTAACACATATATTTCATATTTCATCCTCAAACATCATAAAACTCATGAATTCATCAATGGCACATCTCAAAATCATCATCAATTTACAAAATTAAGACATGGGTCTAGAAGTATTCGAAGCAACGATTACAAAAACGTAGAAATTATCAAAAACAGAACAAATTACATACCTTAATCTATCAACACCAAGGCCGAATGTTCAAAGCTTTAAAACCTTATTTCTTTTTCTTGTTTTTGGTTGAAAAGATGAACATTATAGCTTAGTGCATGTTTTTATTTTATTAATAATAACTTTAATTCATAATTTACTAAACTAACCTTCATAAATTAATTATAAAACCATATAATATATACCCTTAACCGTCCATCACCTTATTTCATGGTCAAATATCCACTTAAGGACTTCACCTTTAATTAATTAAAGCAATTTAACACTTCAACAAATAACATGATACTTTTTCATTTATGCGATTAAGTCCTTTTAATTAAATCGGACACTCAAACAATAAAATTAAATCACGAAACTTTCACACATGCTAATTCACATACTATAAGCATGGAAAAATAATATTAAAATATTTTTTTTACTCGAATTTGTGGTCTCGAAACCACTATTCCGACTAGGGTCTAAACCGGACTGTTATAATTCTCCCCCCTTAGGGATTTTCGTCCCGAAAATCTTATGCATAAAACAGTTCAGATCATTGTTGTCTCATAGTATCTTCAGGCTCCCACGTAGCCTCTTCCATTCCGTGTCGATGCCATAATACTTTTACTAACAGAATTTTCTTATTTCTCAACTCTTTAATCTCACGAGCTAAAATACGAATCGGTTCTTCTTCGTAAGTCATATCAGACCAGATTTCTATCTCAGACGGAGAAATCACATGTGCTGGGTCAAATCTGTATCATCTAAGCATTGACACATGAAATGCATTGTGAATCTTTTCTAATTCCGGTGGCAACAACAATCGATATGCAACAGGTCCAATTTGTTCAATGATCTCATACGGCCCGATGAATCTCGGACTCAATTTGCCTTTACGTCCAAATCGGAGTACTTTCTTCCATGGAGACACTTTCAAGAACACTTTATCACCGGTCTCAAATTCAATATCTTTCCGTTTGAAGTCTGCATAAGATTTCTGACGATCTAACGCGGCTTTCATTCTGTCACGTATCACTTTCACTTTCTGTTCTGTGTCTTTTATCAAATCAACCCCGTGTATCTTATTTTCACTAAGCTCAGACCAATATAGAGGTGTTCTACATTTGCGTCCGTATAAAGCCTCATAAGGTGCCATTTTGATGCTCGATTGAAAACTGTTATTATAAGCAAATTCAATCAATGACAAATATTGTTCCAATGTACCATTAAACTCAAGAATGCAACATCTCAACATATCCTCGAGGATCTGAATAATTCATTCTGACTGACCATCTTTCTATGGGTGAAAAGCTGTACTAAAATGCAATTTAGTACCTAAGGCTTCTTGCAATTTCTTCCAGAATCGTGAAGTAAACCTCGAATCTCTGTCAGATACAATAGATAGTGGCATCCCGTGCAATCTCACAATATCAGAAATGTAGAGCTCAGCTAACTTATCAAGTGGGTAATCAGATCGTACCGGAATAAAATGGGCTGATTTCGTCAATCTATCAACTACAACCCAAATTACATCTTTCTTTCTTAGAGTCAAAGGCAATCCTGAAACAAAATCCATTGTTACTCTATCCCATTTCCGCTCGGGAATCATTATCGGTTGTAACAAACCAGATGGAACCTGATGTTCAACTTTAACTTGCTGACAGACTAAACATTTCGAAACAAAGTCAGAGATGTCTCGTTTCATACCAGACCACCAATAATGTTGCTTCAAATCATGGTACATCTTTGTACTTCCCGGATGAACAGTTAGGCAACTGTTATGTGCTTCATTCAAAATCAACTGAATCAACTCTGGATTTCTCAAAATCTCAAGCAATCATCAACATCAACTCGAAATTCTGAATCAGAGTTTAAATCACACTGAGCTCGTTTTGCTAACATTTCATTATCAACTTTCTGAGCATCACATATTTGCTGTAAGAACAACGGTTTCGCTTTCAATTCAGCTAAAATTGAACCATCATCAGACAGGTTTAAATGAACATTCATCGCATGTATTGCATATAGTGATTTCCGACTCAATGCATCAGCAACAACATTTGCTTTACCCGGATGATAATCTATCACAAGCTCATAGTCTTTCAACAGCTCTAACCATCTTCTCTGTCGCAGATTCAAATCTTTCTGAGTCATCAAATATTTCAGACTTTTATGATCCAAAAATACATGACATTTTTCACCGAAAAGATAATGACGCCAAATCTTTAAAGCAAACACAATCGCAGCTAACTGAAGATCGTGTGTCAGGTAATTCTTTTCATGCGGCTTTAATTGTCTCGAGGCAAAAGCTATAACTTTGCCTTCCTGCATCAGAACACATCCCAGACCATTCAATGAAGCATCGCTATAAATCACGAATTCTTTTCCCGGTTCTGGCTGTATCAAAACTGGAGCTTCAGTCAAAAGAGCTTTCAACTGATCAAAGCTTTTCTGACATCTATCGGACCATTCAAATCTCACATCTTTCTGAAGCAATCTAGTCAATGGAGTAGCAATCATTGAAAAGCCTTTTACGAACCGTCGATAATAACCAGTAAGTCCCAGAAAACTTTGGACTTCAGACACATTTCTCGGAGGCTTCCACTCCAAAATAGCTGAAATCTTGCTCGGATCAACTCGTATACAAGACGCCGACACAATATGTCCTAAAAAATTGACTTCACGCAACCAGAATTTACATTTACTGAACTTTGCATACAATTGCTTATCTCACAGAATTTGTAGCACAATTCTCAGATGTTCCACATGTTCAATTTCATCACGCGAATAAATCAAAATGTCTTCAATGAATACAACAACAAATTGATCTAAATACGGTGCGAAAATTACATTTCATCAAATCCATAAAGACAAATAGGAGCATTCGTTAGTCAAGAAGGCATAACTAAAAGCTCAGAATGCTCGTACCTCGTTCTGAAAGCAGTTTTTGAAATGTCTGAATCTTTTACTCACAACTGATAATACCCTGATCTCATATCTATCTTTGAAAACACGGTGGCTCCTTTCAGCTGATCAAACAAATCATCAATTCTGGGCAGAGGATATTTATTGTTATAGTCACTTTGTTCAATTGACGATAATCAATGCACATTCTCATCGTGCCATTTTTCTTTTTCACAAACAGAATGGGAGCACCCCAAGGTAAGAAACTTGATCGTGCGAATCCTCTATCGGTTAAATCTTGCAACTGTGACTTCAATTCTTTCAATTCTGTTGGTGTCATTCTATACGGAGCTATCAAAATAGCAGTTGTACCCAGCACTAAATCAATACCAAACTCCACTTCGTACCGGAGGCAATCCCAGTAATTCTTCGGGGAACACATCAGGAAATTCACAAACAACTGACACAGATTCAACTGTCTTTTCATTAACTCTCGAATCAATCACATAGGCAAAATAGGCTTCGTAACCCTTTGTCATATAACTCTGAGCTTTCATCACTGATATCACAGCCGGTAGTCCATTCACATCATTAGATTCAATCCGAACTATTTCATCATTCTGACATCTTAAATCAATAATCTTTCTTTTGCAGTTCACAACAGCATCATGAAGTGTTAACCGATCCATACCAAGAATTGTGCCAAACTCATCAAATGGTAATAGCATCAGATCAGTCGGTAAACAAATATCCCGAAATATCAACGGACAGTTCTTGCATACCTTGTCAACCAAGTTACTTTTACCTAAGGGGTTCGATACTCTAATAACAAATTCAGTAGACTTCACAGGCAAAGTCTTACTGGATACTAAGTTCATGCATACATACGAATGAGTAGATCCAGGGTCTATTAATGCAATCACAAGAGTATCATAAAGAGTAAATGTACCCGTAATAACATCTGGAGATGAAGCTTCCTCACGAGCTCGGATGGCTTAAGCTTTGGCAGGTGCCCTAGCTTCAGATCTCGCAACAGTATCTTTTGTAGTTCTTTGGCCACCACTAACATTTCTTGTATTTCAAGAAGGTCTACCTCTAGCTGAAACATTATCTGACCTCGTATTTTGAACAATCTCTTGCTCAACAGACTCTGGACAGTCTCGGATGAAATGGTCTAATGATCCACATCTAAAACAGGCTTGATCATTTAATCTACAACTTTTTGGATGTCTTTTACCACAGTGCTTACATTCAGGCCGTTCGGATTGGACATTTCCCACACTAGTTACTGAAGTTGCTAGAGCTTTAAAATTCGACTGCGATCTAGCACGATCTCTGTTTGAATGTCCAACACTAGCCTTTGGACGACTATGTTCATCTCTGAATTTCTTTGAAGCAGACTGAAATGGTTTATTCGAAAATCTCTTTCTCACATCTCTAGCTTCAGACTCGGCTTTTATTTTATCTTTCCCAAGTGCTTTAGCTTTACATGCTCGATCAACAAGCACAACAAACTCTTTTATTTCTAGAATTTCAACTAGCAAACAGATATCCTCATTTAGGCCGTCTTTAAATCTTTTGCACATTATCGCTTCGGTTGAAACACATTCTCGAGCATATTGACTTAATCTCATGAATTCCCGTTCATATTCAGTGACAGACATGCGACCCTGTTTCAATTCCAGGAATTCTTTTATTTCTGATCAATAAATCTCTGGCTGATATATTTCTTTCAAAATTCAGACTGAAAGAAATCCTATGTAACTCGTTCTTTAGGAACAACAAAAATCAGAGTCTTCCACCACTGATAAGCTGCATCTCGTAACAAGGAAACAACACATTTTATACATTCATCAGGAGTCAATGACATTTCATCAAATACTCGAATTGTGTTCTCGAACCAAAACTCAGCTCTCTAAGCATCATCATCACTAGTGGCCCTGAACTCTTTAGCCCCATATTTACGGATTTTGTCGACTGGAGGCGAATTCAACAGATTTAGATTCACAGCCGGAGGTACAATGGAATTTTGAGGAGGATTAGGCAGGGGTGGAGGTTGTGAAACATCCGAACTTGTTCTAACGTATTGAGTGAACCACTCATTCATCATTTGGAGGAAGGCTTGTTTAGCCACTCCTTCTTGACTGCTAGTAGCCGGTCTCGAATAAAATGGCACTGTCCCTTGAGCGGGAGCAATCGCATTGCTTTCAACATCATCAGCTACGGCTCTTTCAGGATCCATTTACTATACGAAAACATATTTTACATGTCAGGATTCATCACATTATCACAGTTCGTATATATGGAATGTATAGCTAGACTCTCACACCCTACGTTAGTCCTAGAATCGACTAAACTGTAACTCTAATACCAATCAAATGTAACACCCCTAACATGTAACCATCGCCGATCTAGGGTTATGAGGCATTACCGGACAATAGGAACTTTTACAAACATTTTGTATTATAAAGTATATCATCGTCAAATAATATCAGAATACAAACGTATAGTCCCTTAAAGAGATCTACAAGACCTTAAACATGCATTAGAAATGGGTCGGGACTAAACCAGGATCATACAATTTTTTTCCAAAAATCAAACATTTTTTTTTCCAAAAATCGCCCCATGTGCCCAAGGCATGTCAAAACAGGGCAGTTTTCACGCCCGAACACGCCGTGTGCCTCACGAGCCTGCCACCCACTTTTTAACTACGCACAGCACATCACACGGCCGCATACTGCCACGACCTCGCACAGCCCGGCATGTCAAAACAGGGCATACATACTGACTTGTCCACACGGCCTGAGACACGCCCATGTGTCTCACCCGTGTTCGAGCCTGACTTACATCACACGGCCAGTTACACGCCCGCGTGTCCAGCCCGTGGTCGAGCCTGACTTGTTTTGAAATGCAACCACGAGGGACACGGTCGAGCCACGCGCCCGTGTACTAAACCACGTGGGCAAATATAGGCCATATGCAAGGCCAATTTGCCACCCACACTTTGGGTTAAACCTACAAGCATCATACCAATACAGTTTATACACCAATGGCAACCAAACATACCAAATTGAACATCTTTTCCACCCATTCATGTAATTACCAACATACCATCTTATGTGCCATTTAGCTCAACTAGATCATAAACATTTCTAAGCAAGTTTCATCCACAATCTTACCTATACAATATAACATTTTCTCATCAATAAGATACCAACTTTACCTCATAAACATATCATAATTTTGGTCATCTAACTAGCCATCAAAACTTACCAAAATATGCATCATATATCATGACCACTCATTCACATTACATAAATTTATCTAGCCATATCACATGACTATACACACATTTCAAACATAATCCATTTCAACTAGACTACACATGCCATACTTAATATATACATGATCATAAGATACCAAAATATTATTAGATAGTGTGATGACAATCCACGACGATCCTCGAGCATTTCGTAGCTTCAACGATCTATAAAACAAAATAAACAAACACAAAGTTAGCTTTCAAAAGCTTAGTAAGCCATATACAAATAAACTTAACATATAAACATTAAGTAACATGTCAAACACAAGATCATTCATATATATATATCAATTGCAAACTCTTAATTCATCCTTGGCTCATTTGTTTAGCCATATCTTACTAACAAGATTATGTCTCCAAATACCTCATTTGATCATAACACATTTTCTCATATATCACATTTTATTTTATCAAATCTATGTACATATTTCACCTAGGTAAGTTCAAAAATATACTTACATTTCATACACAAACATAGTGTACATTTCAAACGTACCTGATTCATTTATATATTTCACGTAGTCTTTCATTTCTCGCAATTTTCCCGTTGAACCATTCGGAACTAAATAGGATACTTGGAATACTCAGAATAATCGTACAATGCCAACGTCCCAGACGTGGTCTTACATGTAATCAAATATCAATGCCACTGTCCCAGACAGGGTCTTACACGAATCAAATACGATGCCAAAGTCCTAGACATGGTCTTACACGTAAATCTCAAATTGACGCCAACATCCCAGACGTGGTCCTACACAATATCACAAATCAGAAACCTATGTCACGACATACAAAATCCTATCTATTCCTAGGTTCGTACGGGACTTTCGGACATTGACACTTGGTCGATACTTTCTCGGATTCCAGGTATATATCATCTCGAACACATTCACCACAATTAAATTTCATAGGTACAATAACTAAACCAATTCAAATACATTTATTTGTATATAGACTTACCTCGGATTCGGATAATCAGACGGATTCAACTATTCGATCACTTTCCACTTTCCGCGATCTAAATCCGTTTTCTTCGGTTCTTGATCTATACATATTCAAATTTAACTCTTTTATTCACCAATTTATTCAATTCAATCCAACAACACACATTTAGGGCAATTTACAAATTAGCCCTCATATTTTCACATTTTGACATTTTAGTCCCTCAAAATATTATTTTCACAATTTAGTCCAAATTACTCAAATTCATCAAAAATCTAAAGATAAACTATGTTAATCTAACATATATATTTCATATTTCATCCTCAAACATCATAAAACTCATGAATTCATCAATGGCACATCTCAAAATCATCATCAATTCACAAAATCAAGCAACACCAAGGTCGAATGTTCAAAGCTTTAAAACCTTATTTCTTTTTATTGTTTTCGGTTGAAAAGATGAAAATTATAGCTTAGTGCATGTTTTTATTTTATTAATAATAACTTTAATTCATAATTTACTAAACAAACCTTTATAAATTAATTATAAAACCATATAATATATACCCTTAACAGTCCATCACCTTATTTCATGGTCAAATATCCACTTAAGGACTTCACCTTTAATTAATTAAAGCAATTTAACACTTCAACAAATAGCATGATACTTTTTCAATTTACGCGATTAAGTCCTTTTAATTAAATCGGACACTCAAACGATAAAATTAAATCACGAAACTTTCACCCATGCTAATTCACATACTATAAACACGGAAAAATAATATTAAAATATTTTTTTGACTCGAATTTGTGGTCCCAAAACCACTATTCTGACTAGGTCTAAACCGGACTGTTACACACACTCTTGAGCATACTTGCTGAGCCTAACAAACTTGCGCTCATACTCTGCCACAGTTATCTTACCTTGCTTCAATTCAAGAAACTCCTTCCGCTTCTGATCAATAAATCACTGACTTATGTACTTCTTTCAGAACTCTTCTAAGAAGAAGACCCATGTCACTCTCTCCCTTGGAACTACCGATGTCAATGTTTTCCACCAGCGGTATGCTGAGTCCCTCAGTAATGACACAACACATTTTAGGCTCTCCTCAGACGTGCAAGAGAGTTTATCGAATACCTGCATAGAGTTCTCAAGCCAGAACTCTGTTTTCTTAGGGTCATCACCTATGTTGGCTCTAAATTCCTCGGCCCCTTGCTTTCGAAGCTTATCGACTGGGGGTTTAGTCATTCTTACTAAGTCTATACCTTGAGGAGCCACGGAGACTGGCTGAGGTGTAGGCGGGGGTGGAGGAGGTTAAGCATTAGGGTTCGTTCGTACAAACTCTGTAACACCCCAAACCCGGCCTAGACGTTATGGTCGAATCTGGCGGTGTCACATTAGAGTGCTTTAAGAAAACTTGCTCTGGTTGATAAAAACCCGTAAGAAGGTTAAAGCCTCTTTCTTAAAACTCAACTCATTCTAGCCATTTCTTAACCATTTTAAAGGGTCATTACTTTTAAAACACGATTTGTTGCGGAAGCATTTCAACAGTATTGCGGAAACGGGATGTTTTGAAAATAGTTATCGTTTTAGAAAATCGCGTTCTACTTCTAACAGACATAAATCACAATAAATCAAATCCCAAATTAAAAGCTAGAAAATTATAGAGAGGCCTTATTACATAATTCAAAAACCCAGAACGAAATTTAATAGTAAATTAAAGCCAAATAAAAGAAAATAGGAGCAGTAGTGTGGCCATCTCTGAGTCTCTCGCAGCCCCGATCCGCCTAACGCTGGGGATAACCTTTACAATTAAAAACGGGGCGAGTTTACAAAAACTCAGCGTGTAATCCCTTAATATACAGTCAGTCAGGTATGCAGAATGCAGCAACAGTCTGGGCCTGAGCCCATTACAGCAACAATTGGGCTTAGCCCATAACAGTATCAGTTGGGCCTTAGCCCATATCAGTACCAAATCCCATATGAACAATGCATGTTATCCCATCCAACCCTGCACTTGCCTCCATCCAACCCTGCACTTACTGTGGGGAATAAATCACCCATCCATCCCTACACTTACAATGCTAGCACCGGTTGCCGCACTAACAAAAATTCGCGGCCAAGGCGCGATGTCGATATGTGGCACGACCACCAAGTCGGTATTATTCCTTCACAATAGTGTCCCAATCCCCATGCAATATGTCGTGTATGAAGAATGTCATGCACAAAATCAGTCATACAAATTACAGACAAATCAGTCATTTACCTTCGAGAGGCAAAATAGTCATTTTACCCTTTAGGGGTATATCGGTCAATTTCATCAGATTAGGGTCTAGGAACGCTTACCAACCCAACAGAAGGTCCATGGCCGTCTTGGATGACTCGTGTAACCTCAACATACATAACAGTGTTAATGGGCCCAAAGCCCATTATGCAACCCGTGTGGGCCTACACGCCCGTGTGGCCCACTAAGCCTGAAAACGACCACGGCCACGTGAACTACACAGCCCAGTCCGGCATCATCCATATTTTGTTGAGTTTATCCGTGTGGGGCCTACGAGCCCATTGGGCCCACACTGCTTATTCTGGCCCAATGTGGCCCAGAACGACCTATGTCCACAAGAACGCTCATGGCGGCCTCTACAGTCAATCTTCATGTTTCGTAGACCCGAGTTATCACACGAGCGATCGAATGCTCGTGTGGCATCGTGTGCCATATTTTCGGTTTTTCGGCTCTTCAGCTTTTGCCATTTTACAGTCTAATCAGTGTGTGTGTACACACCTATTTACGAGAAGACCGTAAATCTCCACGTACACCAACCTAGATTCAAACATGACCCAAAACACCCTCTTATTAACACTTAATCCCCAATATGGTACATGCTACTTACCTTGACCGAATGATAAGCGATTTATTTCACCAAGATTGCTAGTTGAAAACGATCACACACTTCTTGCCGATTTACTGCATTAATAACAGATCCCATTAAGATGGATCAATTATAAATGTGGCTTTAATCAATAAATATCAATCTTACAGAATCAAAGAGATAATTGGCTTTTATTCAGAAAGTAAGGTAATGCTTTTACCTTGATTGAATAATGAGGTAAAAGGTTTGGATCGCTTCCCAAACAACTTGTACTCCCTAGAATCCCATGAACACCACATCGCAAAGAAGGAACGAGAATCGCAGTCAGAGCATATATGGAAAAGAACATTCGGCTTTTTAGAAAAAGATTAGAGGGAACAGATTTGAATGAAAAGAGGAAATATGATCACTTACCGACTTGTCAGAAACACTTGTAGAACCGAAATAGAGAGGGACGGTACTGAGTTTCGGCCAAAGTAAGAAATACCTAGAGAAAAGAAGAAACCGAATCGAGAAGGGAAGGGAAGAACTTTCGGTCACAACCTACCAAAATTTCGAAAAAGAGAAAGAATCACAAGGGAGAGGCAAAGGTGATGGGTTAGGCCAAAACAACAGTCAATAAGTAAAAGAGATGAAAAGGGCAGTTGGACAAAGCTTGAAAAGAACAGAAAAGAAGGGGGTTTCGGCAGAGGTTGGTGCAAAAGAAATGAAAGGAATGGACTTGTAAAGAGTAGCTTAACACTTCGTCAGAACAGCAGGAGCCGAACAACAAAAATACACGAATGGTCAATTGCAATTTCGGCACTAGAGAGAAAATAAAGAAATAGGAATTTAGAAGTTTCAAAAACCGATGACAAAACTGACCAAAATGAGAGAAAAACCCCTCAGCCAAATTTTCTAGACTTTCCTATACCGTTCGGCACAACCATCCCCACACAATTCAACCTCCATGTTTCTCTCCATAAATATCTCCATAATCCTCTCCATGATTTGCTCCTAATATCCCTCCATGACCAGTTCAAACTCCTTTCAACAGTGTTTCAGTCAAACACCACCACCTCACCACACAGGTGACAAAAAATAACACTCCCTTTGCAGCTCAAGATTCGAACCTCGGACCCCAAGTTTACTCTACACGCCACATTGCCACTAAACCACAAGCTCTTTTTGTGTCACATTTCCGCCACAATTATTCTTAAAGCCTACTCTCCAGAACCAAGGGCCTTATTCACTTAAAAATTAAAAATTTTGCTAAAGCCTAGGTTTGAACCTAGGACTTCCCAAACATTCCCAAACACTCCAAACTCACTTAACCATTAAGGCAACCAATCAATTGTGCCATTTTCTTGCACAACTAAATCCTTATGTGCAGTCTCATAACTATTCCCTTGTTTCAAAACCTATTTCTCCTAGGTCTAAAATTTGGGGCGTTACAACTCTACCTCCCTTAAAGAAATTTCGTCATCAAAATTTCCAACTATCACAATGGTCGCATATATAGACTACACCGCTATGCTCCCGCTGCGCACTCTAGTTCCAAATATTGTACCAGTATTCACATATGGGGCATCTCTGTCCTCTCGGCGACATGCAGCATACACCAGAGCTGGCTGCCTCGCCTTCGCATGAGGTGCTCCATGACCACGGCTCATACCATTTCCACGGCCTCTAGGTGGCTACTGACCACCCCTCAGCGACTGCACATTACCCATACTAGTAGCTTGCACCTGATCGGGTCTCTGTGGGCACTCTCTGAAATGGTGCTCCATCGATCCGCATCTCAAATAGGCTCCAGTCCTTTTCCAGTACTCACCATGATGGCTCTTTCCATAATCCGCACAAGGCTGAGATCCAGAAACAGCAACAGGGGCCTTAACTCTGCCTGGCCCATCAACTCTGGCCTTTTTATTAGGCCTCACAAATGAACTTGAGGGCTCAGCATTTCTCTTATTTCTGTCCCTTTCCTTTTCGCGGTTCTGGCACTTGACGCATTTTACCTCCTCGGCGATCTTCGCTTTTTCCACTAACGCGGCAAAATCCCGTTCCCTCTGTGGAGCTATCAGAATCTGTAGACTATCCCTGGGGCCGTCCTCAAAATGAACACAGCGCTCATATTCAGTTGCCACCATCCCTCAAGCATAGAGGCTAAGTCTTAGAAATTCTGCCTCGTATTCCGCCACAAACTTATCCCTCTGAGTCAAGTTCAGAAATTTCCTTCTTCGGGTGTCCACATAACTTGCGCCCACATATTTCCCTTAAAATGTAGCTTTAAAGAATTCCCATGTTAACCGGTCGGCCTGAGTACCCTCTCTCACAATAAGCCACCACTGATAGGCCTCTTCTTGCAGTAGTGACACTACACCCTTTAATTTTTGCTCAGGAGTGCAGTCGAGATCGTCCATTATTCTCTCCATGGCTTCTAACCTATATTCAGCTACATTAAGGGCTACTCAGGAAATACCCTTAAAGACTTTCGCTCCGTTTGACCGGAGTCGTTCTAAAATTGACCCACGGCTAACAGCACCCGCACTGGTCCCAGCGGCCCTCTCCAAAATTCAGAGTATAGCTTGGGATAGTGCATCATCCCCAGCCGCTCAATCGTATGATCCTGTCTCGGTCACCGATGAAGTTGGTGCTTCCCTTGTAGGCATGTGGCCCGATGCCGAAGACCCAGCCTTAGCACTTCCACGGCCTCTACCGCGACCTCTTGTACCCCTTCCACGAGTACCTCTAGTGCTCATTATCGATTTGCGTATTATCTGTTTTAGAAATTTTATGCATCAGTTTTCAGTTCCAGTAATTCCAAGCAGATGTTTTATGAAAAGCAGTAATTAGAGTTTGTTCTCGCAGATCGAAGTTTTCACTACAATTTTCAGTTTACTCTAACTAGAGAGTTTCAGTACAGTCCACTATCTACAGTAGTCTCAGTATTTCTATCTACTATATTTTAGTGTAAACAAGCAACAGTTTCAGAATGACTTACAGAATCGGCGCCGGAGACTCAGTGTGCCACACTTTTCAGAAGAAATATCTCCAAACACTTCAAATATTCAAAAACAACCTTTTAAAATCCAAAAAAAAATTGAAAACCCATTCCACAGCCGAGTTTTGCAACTCGGCTCTGATACCACTAAATGTAAAACCCCAAACCCGGCCTAGACGTTATGGTCGAATTTGGCGGTGTCACATTGGAGTGCTTTTAGAAAACTTGCTCCTGTTGATAAAAACTCGTAAGAAGGTTAAAGCCTCTTTGTTAAAACTCAACTTATTCTAGCCATTTCTTATCCATTTTAAAAGGTCATTAGTTTTAAAACACGGTTTGTTGCGGAAGCATTTCAACAGTATTGTGGAAACGTGATGTTTTGAAAATAGTTATCGTTTTAAAAAATCGCATTCTACTTCTAACATACATAAATCACAATAAATCAAATCCCAAATTAAAAGCTTAAAAATTATAGAGAGGCCTTATTACATAATTCAAAAACCCATAATGAAATTTAATAGTAAATTAAAGCCAAAATAAAAGAAAACAGGAGCAGTAGTGTGGCCATCTCCGAGTCCCTCGCAGCCCCGATCCGCCTAACGCTGGGGATTACCTGTACAATTAAAAACGGGGTGATTTTACGAAAACTCAGTGTGTAATCCCTTAATATGCAGTAAGTTATGTATGCAGAATCGCAAACAATGATGCGGGCACGAGCCCATTAAAGCCCAACAATTGGGCTTAGCCCATACTTGATGTCGGTTGGGCCTTAGCCCATATCAGTACCAAATCCCATATGAATAATGCATGTTATCCCATCCAACCCTGCACTTGCCTCCGTCCAACCCTGCACTTTCCGTGGGGAATAAATCACACACTCATCCCTACACTTACAATGCTAGCACCGGTTGTGGCACTAACCAAAATTCGCGACCAAGCCGCGATGCTCGATATATGGCACGACCACCAAGATCTGTATTATTCCTTCACAACAGTGTCCCAATCCCCATGCAATATGTCGTGTATGCAGAATGTCATGCACAAAATCAGTCATACAAATCACAGACAAATCAGTCATTTACCCTTGAGAGGGAAAATAATCATTTTACCCTTTAGGGGTATATCGGTCAATTTTATCGGATTAGGGTCTAGGCACGCTTACTGACCCAACAGAAGGTCCATGGCCGTCTCAAACGACTCGTGTAACCTCAACATACATAACAGTGTAAATGGGCCCAAAGCCCATTTTCTGGCCCATGTGGGCCCACACGCCCATATGGCACACTAAGCCTGAAAACGACCACGGCCACATGAACTACACAGCCCAGTCTAGCATCATCCACATTTTGTGGAATTTATCCGTGTGGGGCCCACGAGCCCATTGGGCCCACACAGCCCATTCCGGCCCAACGTGGCCCAGAACGGCCTATGTCCATAAGAACGCTCATGGCGGCCTCTACAGTCAATCGTCATGTTTCGTGGACCCGAGTTATCATATGAGCGATCGCATGCTCGTATGGCATCGTGTGCCATATTTCCTGCTTTTCGGCTCTTCGGCTTTTGCCGTTTTACAGTCTAATCAATGTGTGTGTGCACACCTGTTTACGAGGAGAGCGCAAATCTCCACGTACACCAACCTAGATTCAAACATGATCCAATGTCAGTACTTTAATCGTTAGGGTAAAACACCCTCTTATTAACACTTAATCCCCAATATGGTACATGCTACTTACCTTGACCGAATGATAAGCGATTTATTTCACCAAGATCGTTGGTTGAAAATGATTGCACACTTCTTGCCGATTTACTTCATTAATAATAGATCTCATTGAGATGGATCGATTATAAATGTGGCTTTAATCCATAAATATCAATCTTACAGAATCAAAGAGATAATTGACTTTTATTCAGAAAGTAAGGTAATGCTTTTACCTTGATTAAATAATGAGGGAAAAGGTTTCGATCGCTTCCCAAACAACTTATACTCCCTAGA
Source organism: Gossypium sturtianum (assembly GCA_025698515.1). Taxonomy (NCBI): domain Eukaryota; kingdom Viridiplantae; phylum Streptophyta; class Magnoliopsida; order Malvales; family Malvaceae; genus Gossypium; species Gossypium sturtianum. The sequence continues at coordinate 115,071,646 of CM046955.1, forward strand.
ATCCCATGAACACCACATCGTAAAGAAGGAACGAGAACCGCAGTCAGAGCATATATGGAAAAGAACATTTGGCTTTTTAGAAAAAGATTAGAGGGAACAGATTTGAATGAAAAGAGGAAATATGAACACTTATTGACTTGTCAAAAACACTTGCAGAACCGAAACAGAGAGGGACAGTACTGAGTTTCGGCCAAAGTAAGAAATACTTAGAGAAAAGAAGAAACCGAATCGAGAAGGGAAGGGAAGAACTTTCGATCACAACCTACCAAAATGCTGAAAAAGAGAAAGAATCACAAGGGAGAGGCAAAGGTGATGGGTTCGGTCAAAACAACAGTCAATAAGTAAAAGAGATGAAAAGGGCAGTTGTCCACAGCTTGAAAAGAACAGAGAAGAAGGGGGTTTCGGCAGAGGTTGGTGTAAAAGAAAGGAAAGGAATGGACTTGTAAAGAGTAGCTTAACACTTCGCCAGAACCGCAGGAGCCGAACAACAAAAATGCACGAATGGTCAATTGCAATTTCGACACTAAAGAGAAAATAAAGAAACATGAATTTAGAAGTTCCGAAAACTGGTGACAAAACTGACCAAAATGAGAGAAAAACCCCTCAGTCGAATTTTCTAGACTTCCCTATACCATTCGGCACAACCATCCCCACACACTTCAACCTCCTTATTTCTCTCCACAAATATCTCCATAATCCTCTCCATGATTTGCTCCTAATATCCCTCCATGACCAGTTCAAACTCCTTTCAACAGTGTTTCAGTCAAACACCACCACCTCACCACACAGGTGACAAAAAATAACACTCCCTATGCAGCTCAAGATTCGTACCTCAGACCCCAAGGTTACTCTACACGCCACCTTGCCACTAAACCACAAGCTCTTTTTGTGTCACATTTCTGCCACAATTATTCTTAAAGCCTACTCTCCAGAACCAAGGGCCTTATTCACTTAAAAAATAAAAATTTTGCTAAAGCCTAGGTTTGAACCCAGGACTTCCCAAACATTCCCAAACACTCTAAACTCACTTAACCATTAAGGCAAGTAATCAATTGTGCCATTTTCTTGCATAACTAAATCCTTATGTGTAGTCTCATAACTGTTCCCTTGTATCAAAACCTATTTCTCCTAGGACCAAAATTTGGGGCGTTACAAACTCGGTGTACCAATTACTCATCATGTGGAAAAAGGATTCCCGAGCCTCTTCTTCTTGACCCATAGTCTCGGGTCTACTTTCTACAGGCGCGGTCCCTTGCGCGGGAGCCGGCGCATTACTAGCAACGTCATCAGTAGCAGCTCGTTCGGGATCCATTTTCTATACGAAAACACAGTTTAATATTGTCAGGAGTCACCACACTATCAATATTTTTATGGCATGTATAGCTAGACTCTTACACACGCTACGGCAGTCCAAGAACCGACTAAACCATAGCTCTGATATCACTAAATCTGAGACCAGAGAAATTATTTTTAATAATTTTATGTGTGTTATATCAAGATTATTTGGGTGCATGAAAATTTTGGTGCCTTAATTTTAGCGATTGTATGCTCAATTGCGAAAAAGGACTAAATTGCATAAAGTGCGAAAGTTTCATTTTACAAAATAGAGGTACCTAATAGCCATGGAATATTAAATTGGAGGTCCTTAAAGTGCAATTAGGCCTTCCTAAAGGTGATGGCCGGCCAAGGGGACAAGAGCATTAAATTTGGTCAATATTTGGTGACATTAGGTGACTAAATGAATAAAATAAGAGAAAAATAAAGAAATATCATCTTTTACTATTCTCATTTCTTCTTCCACCGAAAATTCATGTGAGAATAAGGGTTTTTTAACCTCAAACTTTCATCCAAGTTATTCTCTTGCAAGTAAGTGATTTTAGAGGTCTTTCTTGATAATTTTTGTACTTTTGGAACCCCTAAAGCTTAAGCTAGCTAATGAGGGGACTATTTTGCAAGATGGTTGAAAGTTTAGGGATTTTCCATGTGAGTGCTTGTGTTGTTTGCTGAGTTTTTAGGGAAGAAAATGAATGGTGGTTGTTAAATAAACAACTTTTGTGAAATGTGTTTCCATGAAAACACCAAAAAGGGGCCTATTTGTAAAGGTTGTAATTTGAGTAGTAAATGCATGAAATGATTGGAATTGTGAATTGTTATAAGAGAAATAAATATTCACCTAGGATTTTTTAATGAGGAAATTTGATGAAAAATGATTTACGAGCCTAGGGGCAAAATCATAATTTTGCCAAAGTATAAGGGCAAAACGGTCATTTTTGCCTAAGTAGAAATTTTGAGGTGTCATGATTCATGTAGTGATTAAATGAGTAAATTTTATCATTATAGATCAAGAAGAACACGGAATCAACCTTGACCGGGGAAAAGGCAAGGTTTCGGGCTAAACTGCAAATCAACATATTTTGCACCAAGGTAAGTTTATGTGTAAATGATACATCCTTAATACATATGTTTTTACCTATTGATGCATTGTATGGATGTAAATGCTTATTGGTGAGATTGATTGAAAATGGTAGAAAATGAGTAATTATCGAATGAACCTCGGAATAGAAATGTGAGTGCGGATAATTATCCGTAAATATGTAATTGTTGGTGGGTTGTTTGCGATACCACCTTGTCAATCATTCACGATGGGCTGTGTGCGATACCATCGTATATATATTATCATTTGGTGGGTTTTGTGCGATACCACCGTAATTATCATTGTTGATGGGCTGTGTGCGATACCACCCTATTATTGATCAATGGTGGGCTGTGTGCGAAACCATCGGTTAACTTGCATCATTTCGAAGGGTTCATCGAGAAACTTGTTTAAGTGTAGATTTCATGTGGCTTTGTGGTGATAAGTGCAGGGCATATGTGCAAGTAAATGTGAGTAAAGCGTATGATATGTGTTTGGGATGTGATAAGGCTTGAAATGAGTAAGCATGGTTATGAGGATATGAATTGCTTTTACATAGCATGTAATGTTGACTGATTATTATGTGGTATGATGCTTATTGTTTACATATATACTTACTAAGTTTAAAGCTTACTCCCTTCTCTCTTTTCCCTTGTTTTACAGTGTCGAAGAGCCAGCTCGGAATACGGAGATAAGCAAAGGATCACCCACACTATCAGCTCATCTTGGTATAGTTAGACTTAGCATTTTGTGTATGGCATGCATAGGGACTAGACTTAGTTGAATGTCATATTGTTTTGGCCAAATGTGTTGGCTCATTCAAAGACCAACTCTTTTGTATAAGGCCATAGTTGGTAGCTCTTTCTTATTAATCTATGAAAAGATATGGTTATTCGTGACTGTGCAAGTTGCTTGATTGGTTTACTTAGTTTAAATATGCATGAATGGTTTGAAGGTTTGATGTGAATTATGTTTGTATGAGTTGGGGTGATAAAAGAGCTTGGCAAACAGCTTTGTTCTTGTCCACACTGGTAGACACACGGGTGTGTGTCTAGACTTTGTGTGACACACGGTCAACTTCATGGGTGTGTGCCCAGGTCGTGTGAAGTTTGCACTTGAAATTAGGAATTTAATTCGCCACACGGTCGAAGGACACGGGCGTGTGCCTTGGCCATGTGACATTTATGGGGTGATGACGTCAAAAACAGAATGCCAAGGTTTTTGACACACGGGCTAAGAGACGGGCATGTTGAGGCCTTGTGAGAGACATGGGCCAGGGACACGGGCATGTGTCCGGCCGTGTGAAAACCCCTGTAGATTTGAAATGAAAAATAATTCCACACGAAAATGGAACACAGGCGTGTCCATTCTTCCACACAGGCGTGTGGACTGTTTAGTGAAAATTTTCTAAGTTTTTCTAGAGCTTAAAAAGGGTTCGATTTGATCCCGAACCATTCTCAATGTGTGATTTGGTCCTCGTAGGCTTGTTTAAGAGATATTATGAAAAGTTTTAAATTTGAATGGAAAGTTGTGTCACGATATTGCAAAATTGTTGGTATATGAGTCTGGTAATGCCTCGTACCCTGTTCCGATGTTGAATGCGGGTAAGGGGGTGTTACAGTAAGATATTGGGATATCCATCAAAAGGGGTAACTACTATATCTTCTCTTAGAAATACTTGTAATTTTGTTGCCTTTATCTCATGCATTGAGCCTAAAATTATCAAAGAAGTATTAAATGATGAATATTGGATATTGGTTATGCAAGAATAGTTGAATCAATTTGAGAGAAGTAAAGTATGGACCCTAGTTGAAAGACTTTATAATAAATCTACTATAGGTACTAAATGAGTTTTTAGGACCAAGCTAGATGAGAGTGGTAACATAGTGAGGAACAAGGCTAGACTTTTTGCTCAAGGTTACACTCAAGAGGAAAGAATACATTACGATGAAACTTATGCTTCTGTAATTAGGATGGAAGCCATTATAATTCTTTTAACTTTTGCATGCTTTATTGATTTTAGATTATATCAAATGGATGTAAAAAGTACTTTTCTAAATGGTTTTATAAATGAAGAAGTGTATGTTGAACAACCACCCAATTTTGAAGATCCAAAATTTTTAAACCATGTTTTTAAATTTTCAAAAGCTTTATATGGTTTGAAATAAGCTACTAGAGTTTGGTATGAAAGATTATCAAATTTTCTTATTAAAAAGGGTTTTAGTAAAGGGAAGGTAAACACAACATTTTTTATTAAAAGAAAATACAAAGATTTATTAGTAGTTCAAATTATGTTTATGATATTATTTTTGGTTCTACTAATGATTTTCTTTGTCAAGAATTTTCTAAGTTAATGTAAGGTGAATTTGAGATGGGCATGATGGAAAAACTAAATTTCTTTTTGGGACTCCAAATCAAGCAAAGAAAGGATGGCATCTTCACCAATCAAGCTAAGGACACAAAAGAAATGCTCAAGAAGTTTGAGATAGACACTCTCAAACCACAAGCTACTCCTATGAGCCCTTCTACAAAGCTTGATAAAGATGATGAAGGTAAATGTGTTGATTTAAAATTATGTAGGTCAATAATTGGTTCTTTTTTTTTATCTTACTGCAAGTAGACCCGACATTATGTTTAGTGTATCCTTGTGTTCTAGATATCAATCTTGCCCTAAGGAATCACATTTACAAGCACTTATGAGAATCTTTAGATACCTTAGAGACACCTCCAATTTAGGCCTTTAGTATTCTAGAGACTTATCCTTTAGCTTGCATGCATTCTCAAATGCAGATTTTGGAGGTTGCAAATTAGATAGGAAAAGCACCTTTGGTACTTGTCAATTGTAACACCCCAAACACGGCCTAGACGTTATGGCCGAATTCGGGAGTGTTACGAAGAAGGGTTTTAAAATCGATGATACTTTTATAAAACCATGTTTAGATATATTTGATAAAATGTCCAAGTATTATAAAACATATTCATTTATAAATATACATTACTGAAACCGTTATATGATGCTCTTTAAAGTTAACCATTTATTTCGCAACAGAAGTTTGAAATTGTTTTAAAACCAAAACCAAACTTGTGTTTCCAAAAACCATTTGTTAAAACCATTTGTTTGCGTAAAGTGTTTTTGTTAATGTTGCGAAAAAGAAAGCAAAACAAAATCCAAATCCAAAAGTTAAAACCATTCAGTCCAGAGAGTCCCAAAAATTACAAACTCTCAAGAAAAACTAGATTTTAAAATAAAACCATTATTAGTAAATAAAAACAGTTCTCTGTCGAGTGGTCATCGCTGAGCCTCCGTCGCACCAACCCGCCTAAGTCTTTTGATTACCTGAACAAAACAGACAAACATATGTGAGTTTTCGTAAACTCAGTGTGTAACCCAACAGAAATAGTCATGAAACATACACAGAATTTTATATCTGATCGAGATCTGATTCGGACCTAAGTCCATAATGAAGAATGAGATATCGAGAATCGAGATAAGCGGTCGACGTATAGAATCCTACCCTCATCCTCTACACACCGTCTCTGTCCATCCCATCACACCCTGTAGGGTTAAAAACACCTACCCATCCCTCCACACCATGAAATGTCGATGCGACACATAATAGAATAATATTCAGTCAAGCTGCCAGAATACAGGCGAAAGGTCGCCATACAGATCACTTCCTCCACAAATACAAATCCCACCCGAAACACAGATACAGAACACATATGCAAAAATAACAGAATAAACATGCTTAACATGCTCGTAAACAGATAAATACCTACTTAACAGTACATTCAGACATACATATCAGTTTCCTACTCAGATCAGACTATCAGAGTATCAGATCACATGGAATAGGGTTTGGATAGCCTTTACCAACCCTACGGTAGGCCCATAGTTGATCAGAATGACTCGTGCGACCCTAGGGAAATTTTTAGAATTTTGGGACCACACGCCCGTGTAGCTTGCCTGTGTGGGACCCCACGCTTGTGTGGCCCACACACCCAGATTGGCCTTGCCCGTGTGGCCCACACGACCTGGACTAAAACCCATACGCCCATGTGGCATGTCTGTGTGGGGCCACACACCCAACCTGGCCTAGCCCGTGTGGCCCACACATTCGCTATCACACGGTCGTGTCTCGCACATGACCACACCTACGACATTCACACGGCCAACCACACGACCGGGCACACACCCGTGTGGCGTCGACAGTGCCCTTTTTTGGCTTTCGCCGAACCTCAATTTTTCATGTTTAAGGTACACACTTGGTATGGTTTTGACACAAACACTCCCATGAGACAACCCAAACTTAAAATTCAATTAAGAACACTCGTCAATAACCGAAACGATGTATAGAACTAAAAATCCCCAATCCACCGAAGTGCTCACATTTGACGAACAACTCTTCTCAAATCTAAATTGTCGAAGAATCTAATGTTTCCATTCGCTCTCCTACATAATCAACCAAATCCAAGCATTCAAACTCAACATTCATGAAAATTGCAAACTAATTCCTACAACAAAAAATCCCTAACACGCAACGAAAAGGGTAAAAACTACTTACGAAATACTCCGACTGCAGAACAGACAACTAGAAGCACCCAAACAGTTAAACAAAATCGAAGAACTTACCACGCCGTCATTTGACCAAACGCAAGGGAGAGAAAGAAAAGGAAAAACACAATATGGAAGATGGGAAGAAAAAGAACATGAATTTGGGGAAGGGAAAAAATTGGAAAAAGAAAATAAAAAATAAAAGTAACTAATATTATTTTAGTCATATCCCTAAAATCTCTCTAACTCCCCACTACTCCACTAACCCAAACCAACCACTTCAGAATTCCAGCCCCACTGAAACTCTGTTAGACAACTGAGATAAAAATTAACATTCACGCTTGCACAAGGATTCGAACACGAGACTGCAGGGCAAGCTAACACCTTACCACTTTAACCAGTAGGCTCATTCTGATATGAGTTTGCAAACAATATTATATAAGCCCGCCCAATAGGGATAAGACTTGGATCAAAAATAACAAAATTTGCCATAAATAGGACTTCAACCCAATACCTCACACACACACACCCAGAACACTTAGCCACTGAAAAAAATACACATTTGTGTCAGATTTCACAAAAACAGACTTAAATTATGTAATGCCCCAAATTTTGGGCCTAGAGGTATGGGGTCTTGGGCATAGGGACAGTGAGGAGTTGCACATAGGTAGTGAGTTGTGCAATTTAGTGACAAGAATGGGCCTACTGGTCTAGTGGATAAGTGGAGTGCTATTATGCTTGAGGTCCTGTGTTCAAATCCCTGCGTGAGCTAGGGAGATATTTTGTGCACTTTTTTTCATTTAGATATTATTTTATTATAATAATTATTTTTTATTTTTGTTATGTTAAAAATTATTTTATTATTTTTATTTTTTATTTTAATTTTCTTTTTTGACGTTTCTTCTCCCTTCTCCTCTCTGTTTTTCTTTCGTTTGTTTTTTTTCTTATTACTCAAACATTTTTAAATGCAGTTTCGGGATTGTCGCTCCTCCGCCGTTCTCTTCATCGTCAAATCAGGTGTGGGATTCGAAATTAGTTACTACTTTTTGTTTTTAAATCGATTGCTATCTTGTTTTAAGAATCCCTTTCCTTCAGCTTTTCGTAGTTATGCATTACCCCTTCATTTTTGAGTTTTTAGACGATAGAAGTGAAGGGAAATCATTGTTTTCTAATATATGTTGATAGGGTAAAGGTTAGGGACTGTTACAGTGGCCAAAATGGTGTTCTCGGGGCTGAATTGGGGTGGTTTCGTAGCCTCTCCGACGGCCACACGGGCGTGTGGCCGATTTAGGGATTTTTATCGAAATCAACACGGCCGTGTCCTCTGAGCACACGAGCGTGTGAGTTTGTGGAATTAGGGATTTGGAGTCACACGGCCGTGTGATAGATTTGGGAAAATTAGGGTTCCCACACGGGCGTGTACTTCGGGACACACGACCGTGTGACTAATTGGGGCCTAGGGATTTCACACGGGCGTGTGTTATGGGACACACGGCCGTGTCTGATGGCCACACAGGCGTGTGACACCTTCACACGGTCGTGTCTACCCTGCACCTAATATTAGGGAAATTGGACAGTGAGTTACACGATTGTGTCCCTGCACCACACAGGTGTGTTCCTCTGTCACACAGTCGTGTGCACCCCTCACACGGGCATTTGATCCCCACACGGCCTGGATTGCTCCACACGACCGGAGCACACGGGCGTGTGGCCCTAACTCGCCAAATTCTAATTTTAGGGCAAATAGAACGCCATTGTGAGTCTATGTGTTCCAACCCCTCGACTAAGCTTACTGAGGGTGAATACTGTTCTGACTTCGAATTATGTACTGCTTGTAAGTGAATGTGTGCTATGCTAGGTACTGAATCTGAGTGCATAAGTGTGCATGTTTCAGAATCGATTGGTCGATTGTAAGTGGATCGCTTACGAATGATCGCCTAAAATTGTATTCTGAATTGGTGCATTTGCATTCATACATCTGCATATAAAGTATTTTGGGTTGGGATTTTGAAGAGAAGGAAGATTTATGATTTGGCAGTTTAACTGCATACTTAAGCCCCTAATACCCAGATGGTCGAGGGCAGTCCCAATACCCTGAGGGTCGTGGACGATTTGGTATCATCGCGGATTTCCGCACTTTTCGCATCGACACACATACGTCAAGCATCGCCCGTATCATTGATCGATCTGGCGCTTTTTCGCAACTCATTGGTATAGCAGATTACCGCATTGCACTGTACCACATGTACGTTAGCTACACTACGTACCACTATCTGATCTGGCAGTTCATACTGCATGTCTGTACTGCGGTTTACCGTATTACACATTACAGCTTATACGCTAGTTTTGCTGCGTAATATATGAGACTGGCAGTTTATCTGCACACTGTTAGCCCCAATTCCCAGAGGGTCAAGGGCGGTCCTAATTCCTTGAGGGTCGAGGACAATTCTGATGATCATCGTTATCGAGCAACCCGGGATGACATCCTATAGAGTATAAGGTTAGATGGGCTTTTCGAGGTCCTACTAGGAGTGCAGGGATGGGTGGGTTGATTAAATCCACACCGTAAGAGTAGAGTTGGACGGAGATGGTGTGTTGGCTGGATGGGTGGGTTATTTTATAACTCATTTGCACTCATATGCATCTGAATGAATTTATGTGACTGAATGTGATTTGTACTATTTGGTTTGAAATGTCCGATTGATCGGTTTAATTTGAATGTGATAATATGATTTGAATGTATTCTTGATCATTGAAAGGCACGTGTGCCTATGCGATTTCTGTGGACTTTCTCTATAAATGTCTGACTGAACTGTTATTGTTATAGTATGACTGACTTGTGAACTGTTCCTATTGTATTTAAATAGCACGTGAGGTTAGGTGTGTCTGTTTGTTCCATATGATTGTAAGGTATATATGGTGTGTGTTTGATGTTGGGCGAACTCGCTTAACTATTATCTATTTGTAAGTGTGTTCTTCTTTTGAACTACTTCTAGTTGTCTGTTTCTGCTTCTGTAGTTTAGCTGGTTTGATCTCACACTGAGCTCAAGTATCTCACCCCCTCTTTTGTTTCCCCTCTTCAGGTACAGTTTTGGATTCTGGATGCTAGACTCAGTATGCGGAGGACTCGGATAGTCTTGGTGGAAATGAGTTATAAGCTTTTATTTTCAGGTTTAATTGTTATTCGTTTAAGTTGAACTGTAAAGTTTCATAATATTGTGGTACGACTTTTGTTTTAAGTTTTCATTCGTAAGTGTTATACTGTTGAACTTACTGGGTAATTTAAATTATTAAACGTTATTGAATTGATTCAGGATAAACGTTTTCAGAATTAAATTTTTAAACGACTAGATTTGTAAAATTTTCTCACGATCACTTCGATGATCAATGTAGCATCCTGGATTCGGTCTAGACTTCTAGGCTGGGTTTGGGGTGTTACAAATTATTCAAAGAATTACAACTTGTCAATTTCTAGGCAACATGCTAATATCATGGTTTTTAAAGAAACAAAATAGTGTTGCATTGTCCACCACCGAAGCAGAATATATTTCTGCCAGTAGTTGTTGTGCTCAAGTTTTATAAATGAAACAACAACTTAAGGACTATGGAATTGATATAGATACCATTCCTATCAAGTGTGACAATACTAGTGCTATTTGTCTCACTAAAAATCCCATCCAACATTCTAGGACTAAACACATTGAAATTAAACATCATTTCATTAGAGACCATGTCCAAAAGGGTGAAATAGTGATAGAGTATATAGACACCTTGAACCAATTAGCTGACATTTTTACAAAACATTAGACAAAGAGAGATTTTGGACACTTAGGAGAGAACTAGGTTTAACCACCTTGCTTTAACTTTGTGTTGAAACTTTCTATGCTCTTTGATTATTTTTGTTTCAAAAAGCTTATTAAGTAAAGATTTCATGGCTCTTGTATGCATAAAGATAGGGGAAGTTTATGTAGATATTTGATCTATTTTGACCTTATTTATCTAACATGACTTACTCTTGTGATGTTTTTGAACTTATTAAATTAGTCTTATTCTTACTAATTTAGTCATTTTTCTTTACAATCTAAGTTTGCTTTATGAATCATATGAATCATGCTTACATTTTGCATTTCCATGCATATAAAAAATTTAGGAATGATCTTAGAGTCATTTTAGGACCCTTAGAACCTCTAAAGACTAAAAAATCTCAGTTTTACAATTTTCACTACATTTGGAGAACAAAAATACAATTTAGTATCGATACCAATTTAAAAATATCGATATTCATGAGAAATTATCGATACCACGGGATGTTTAAAGGTACTTGTAGCTGCTTCTAAAATAGAATTTCAAATGCCCTAAAACTTTTTTTCTTCCCTTCACCGAAAACCTCTCAACTTTTCTCCAAAATTTCTTCAAATTTCTTGATTTCTTCGTCAAATCTTGGCTTTTCAACACCTTGAAACATCATTTCCTCAAGATTTGTTCAAAATTGCTTGGAGATTTTGCCTATTTCAACATTTTTTAGGAGGTTACCTATTTCTAAAGATTTTCTTAACATTTTTACCTAAAACCCTTACCCACCAAGTGTTTGTTAAAATTCTCCAATGATTTTATTTAGGTCTTATTGTTTCTAAGTGTTTAAATAGATATAATGGCTTCCAAGAAATGTTCTAGAACCGATGCATCTCATCTAATCCATCTAGTGAGTTAGAGTCATCTTTCAACAAGTGTTTTCAATCCTCAAACTATCTATCTCGTTTTAATGAAAATTTTCCTCCAAAAAGGCCTGGGAATCTAGAAAAATAGATTTTGGCATGCTTGAAGCCATAAATTTTATTTATTTATCTATTTTTCAAATTTAAGGTTGGACGGGTTTTTTAAAAATTTCCTCACCGACGTTTTATAATATTATTTGAGCCTTTTATTCAAATGCCAAACTCAAACATGATGAGTTTGATGACTCTGTTATTGCCATCTCCTCATTTTTAATGAACACTCCTATTCGCCTCACTGTCGACAAGTTTGGAAATTTGTTACACTTGCCTTTCGGAGGTAACTCCAATGAAAAAGGCATTTTTAATCTGACTCTTTTCATTCCGTCCGGTTTAGCTTCAGAACTTTCTCTACACGATCGAGTCTTCCACCTTATCCTAACTTGGAATTTGCATCCCATTATGAAACATGCCAAGCTTCGAAACATCGATTATTGGTGGCTCGATTCTAACCAAACTAATAGGCGTCTCGACCTTGCTCTCATTATGTTTAATGACATTACTAAGGCCATCGGAAGGGGGGTGAATACAAATATCACCCTTCCTCATGACACGTAGTTGTCATATATCTTTAGAAGGTTAGGAATTAGCACTCTTGGAGACTCCCCCGTTATATCTAATCAACCTATAGGTTACGGGGCACTTCACCATGCCGATTATCACTATAATGCCAACTCTATTGAGTGGATCAAGGGAGGTAATCTGGCTGCTAATGAAGATGACGATGATGAAAGCGCTTTTGAACACGTCCCTTCACTCGAGTATGCTCTTCCACCAGCTTCATCCTCTCATGCTGCTCAACCCTCATCCAAGATTAATAGTGCTATCCTCGATGCTATACACTTCTTGAGCAATGATGTTTGGGGATTGAGAGATGATGTTAACTCTCGACTATCGACATTGGTGACACAAATGGCATCTCTCCAAGCCCGCTTCCCTTTAACTCCTCCTTTTTCTCCTAGTGCTCATTAGAGTAGATTTAAGTCATTCATTTCATACTCATAACATTTGCACCTAGATTTCTTTATTTATTCTTATGTCTATGTTTTCATGCACTTTATTGATTTATTGGTATTTTGAGATACATTATTGTTTTAATTCCTTGCCCATTTACTTTTATATATCTATTATGATGAACTAACCTCTTTTTTCCTTAAGCTTTATTTGTCATTTGATATAACAAAAAAGGGGGAGAAGAAAAGTTAAATTGATTGATTATTCGTCTATGCTAACTATATGCAAATATGCAAATTTTTTTACCAATTTTCCTTAAAGTAAAAATGAATGCCAAATTGTATGTCAAATTTTATTTTTGCCTTATATTCAAAATGGCTTTTATTAAGGGGGAGCAAATTATTCAAAAATAAATTTACCAAATATTTTGTTATATCAAAAAGGGGGAGATTGTTAAACCAAGCATTATTTGATAAAATGTTTTGATATAACAAATTGAAGTATTTTTGAATAAAAGTTAAAATTGAATAAAATTGACAAAATGGTTTGTTTAAAATTGAGTCTAAGATATAAAATTTTGAATATCTACTTTGAACTATTAGAAAATTCTTGAAACAACTTTAAAATCAAGTCAATATGATTTTCACTTAGTAAAAAGACTTCTAACAAATCAAATAATTTTCAAACAAGGCAAAATTGCTACATGCCAAAAAGTACCGATACCTTTTTGGCCAAGTATCGATATTTTCTGAATTACCAATACCCCCTCTTAAAAATGATACCAAAATGGCATTTTGTTTTTCACAAACCCTACTAAGTATCGATACCTTTTCGTCAAGTATCGATATTTTCTGAATTATCGATACCCCCTCTTAAAAGTGATACCAAAATAGCATTCTATTTCTCAAACAACCAACAAAGTATCGATACAATATCGATACATTTTTATAAAGTATCGATAAAATTATTTTGGTATCGATAGTAAAACTCCAACAGTCACTGAATTTAGCATTTATTGCAAAAAATTATCGATATTGTTTTATATGGTACAGATACTCGGTGTTGCAGGTGAATTAAATGCTTTGGTTTTTACATCCACAACAGCTCTATCCATGACACCAACAACCTCAACGGGGGTATAAATATTAACTTCTAAAGTTCCTACAATAACAAGAAAGCACTTTCAAGCAAAAATCACCAATCAAACAACCTTTGAGCTTACTATTTTCCATATTTCTTACACACACTTGTGAGCTTTACTTCTATTCTTTTGCTCAAGTGTATTCCATTGTGTTTGAGCTTAATTTGCAAACACTTTGATCTTGTAAGGATTATTTCTTTGTTTGCTTATTTAATTTCCTTGAGAGGGTTTATGTCTTAAGATTTGGGGTAGAAATCTTAAAGGAGTTGTAAGGTTAAACCTTATCCTCAAAGGTTATTAAATTAGTGAATTTGGGAAATTCTTAGTTGTGGAAAGCTAAGGTAGTGGAGTAGGCAATTGAAGCTGAACCACTCTAAATTATCATGTCCATCTTTCAATCTTCTTTCTAGTTTTCACAATTTCACCCCCTCTTGGAAATTTCGATTTGATTTATCGAGCTAACAATAATCCCTTCCTACATAGTGATCTTGATGAAAAGGTTTACATGAAACTTCCTCCAGGTTTTGCTCCTGATAAGCCTGGAATGGTTTGTTGTTTGCGCAACTCTTTGTATGGGTTGAAATAGGCTCTTCGGTGTTGGTTCGCGAAGCTTTTTATTGAACTGAAAGAGTATGGATTTCTTCAATTGTATTCTGATTATTCTCTCTTTACATACTCTATGAGATTGGTACGCATTAATGTGTTGGTTTATGTTGATGATTTGCTTATTTTTGGGAATGATTCCTCTGTTTTGAAAACTTTTAAGGGGTATCTTAGTTCTTGCTTCCATATGAAGGATCTTGGTGTTTTGAAATATTTTTTGAGGATAGAGATAGCTTGTAGCTCTTTGGGGTTATTTCTTTGTCAAAGGAAATATGCACTTGATATTATTCTAGAGGCAGTTCTTTTGAGAGCAAAGCCCGCAGGATCGCCAATAGAGCAAAATCATAAATTAGCACATGCTACAGGGACAATTTTGTCTGATCTTGAGCCGTACAGACGGTTAATGGGTCGTTTGATTTATTTGACAATGACCAAACCTACTTTGACATACTCGATTCATGTCTTATCCTAGTTTATGCATGAGCCGAGGCAAGAGCATTGGGACGTAGCTCTGCATGGTGTCCGGTACTTGAAAGGCCCTCCTGTCCAAGGGATTCTTTTGAGATCTGATAGTGATTTGTCCTTGAAATGGTGGTATGATTCGGATTGGGCTACTGGCTCCTATTTCCTGGAAAACTAAGAAACAACATACTGTTTCCCGTTCTTCTGCTGAGGCTAGTGTAGGTCTATGGCTTATGTCACTTGTGAGTTTAAGTGGCTGAAGGCTTTGTTATTGAGCTAGGTGTTCATCATCCGAAAACAATTCCTTTATTTTTGATAGTATTGCATAGAATCACTTGGGGTGTTAGGATATTATTATAGGATATTATCTTTTAACAATTTGATTCCTAATAGGATATTATAGGATATTGTTATGAGATATTATCTTGAGGTCTATCAATAAAATTCTGGAGATTATCCTATTATTGTCATCTATCAATATTTGTTTTTTTTTTCAAATCAACGGAAAGAATGAAAAAAATGGTTTTCATTTGATGGTTTTGAAAATTGAAACAAATGAATCTTATTATTATTATTATTATTATTATTATTATTATGTTTTTTACTTTTTCATTTTCAAGCCTAAAAAAGTTTCGACTTCTTTGGCTCTAAAGGTTTTAAAACTCAATGAAAAAAATTACCATTTTTTTTTATAATCAAAATGTATACATGCGTAAGATGTAGATTTTTTCGAGTTTTAATCTGAAAATTTTGAGATTTTCGGAATATTCTAGTTTGTGGGTATTAAAACCCGATGAAACCAAAATATTAGATTTATGGGAAATATTGTTAAAAATTAAAAAAAAAAGTTGATAATTTGACATGTTTAGAAAACGTAAAATAAACTGTAAATGAAAAAAAAAATTAATGAATATCATTTAACATTTTCATCATGTAAGAACGAAATACAGCTTTTTTATATGTTTTAGAAGAAATGTAAATTGAGAATTTTTTCAAAATTTCAAAATATCAAAATCTATAAAGGCCATATTTACATTTTCTTTTTCAAATTGTTTGACAGTCTGAAACTTTTTCCTTACCTAGAGAGTGAGGGTTATAAATCCCTATGAAAACACCAAAATAATGAAAGCGTAGTCTCATATACGAAAGCTTTACCATTAGAAATTATTATTAAATATTTAAAATCTTTAGATAATTATATATATATATATATATATATTGCAGTATAAAAAGTTTTCTAATTCAACATGTAATGACGGAAATGAAAATATTTCCTTTTTACTTTAGAAATCTAAAAAAAAAGTTGAGAGTATTTTCGAAAAAATGCAGAAATGTATATTTTTATAAAACAAACAAAAGAAAATTAATTACAACTCTGAAAAAGAAAAAAATGTTGTTTACCCGTAAGCTCCAATGGTTTTAGTAAAGAAAATCAATGGTTGAATAGAAATTTAAAGGTAATTTTAGAAATTAATTGCATAATTTTTTTTATTGTAAAACAAAACAAAAATCTTTAAGAAAACTAACTTTTTTTTTTCTTTTGCTTTGACTGATGTTGCTTTTGAGTTACAAATTTTTCCCTATTTACAGATTTTGATTCTAGTTTTTAAATTAATTTGTAACTTTTTTTATCATCAAATTTTAAAAATATTTAATTAATAAATTAATTTGGAACTTTTTTTTTGTCGTCAAATTTGTATACGGACCATGCTGCATAAGTAAAATCCGTATAGAACTACACTTTTTCTATGTGACCTTGATTAGAATAAGATTTTTTAACATTTAAATAAATATAGCCTGAAATTCTTCTTATGTCATCTAATTTTCAACATTAATAAATTTTTTCACCTCTACCCATAATTTTTTCACAAAAAAATTTCCAACTAAATCTATACACTTTATTTTTTTTTTCTATTACTTTACTATCATTCTATACGCTTAGTTTTAACGCACATCAGAGGAATACATTATTCCCAAAGAAACGAGCAAGAGCCTTTCAAAGTGCGACTCGATTACCTAGAATAAATTGTAGTGTAAGATACAGGCCCGAACCCTGGAGCAGGCTTCTCAGTGGTTGACTCAGTCATTTTGCCATTTTTACTTTATTATTTTTCTGTGTCCTTTGATAAATACAACTAGCAAATTCACTAAAATCTCATGATGATTTTGTAGAATAAATAAATGGGAAATGGTCTGTCAGAAAAGAACAGCTGACTAAAGAAAGTAAAGATACAAAAGGATACAAACGTTCATGTACCTTAGCTTAATTGTCATTATTTGCCATCTGGCTGGTATCCATGAACATTATAACAGTTTTAAAAATCAAAATCTGGAGAAACTAGACCCATTGATAATGACCAGCCAAAGTAATGTTCATTGCAAAAAGTCATTTTGCCAGTAATATCTGGTATTGTTTTTAGGCCATAATCACAACTATGAGCTGGTGCTTAGCAGAAGTAAATCATTTGTTTGTAGGCAAGGCAGCGTTGAATTCCTTGCAATGCAACGTCTTCTATTAGTTCCTATGGTGCTGAACAGCTAGAACGACATGGACTTTGGCTTAATATGAACATTTAATTCCCTTTCACAGAAACTTCATTGCAAATACTTGAAAGTGACCATCATAGTTGCGTGAAGACTTAATTTAACCAGAAAAGATAGCTGACATTATATATATTATAGGAATGAGTAACTTTGCATGCATTGGGAGAAACTAAAATCAGATAAAATGATCATTGTTCACTTGAAATGCATGTACATGTTTATCTATCTGTATTTTCATATCCTTCACTATCAAAAACTAGATGTTTCAGCAGATGAATCGGCCTACTTTCCGTTAGAAACCATTCTTCTCGACTGTGGTTCTTCGGCCTTGCGAGCTTTATCTTACGATGGCCGGAATTGGACCAACGACAGCTCACATTTTGGGGCGTCTAACTCCGAAAGCAGCTTCGCCATGTCTAGAGCCTCTTCAGAAGAGACCTCAGTGCCTGAAGTTCCTTACATGACTGCTAGGCTCTTCTTCCACTCCCGGTTTACTTACACCTTCAATGTGACCCCAGGTTCGAAATTCATTCGACTTCACTTCTATCCCGATTCTTACATGAACCTCCATGCCTCAAAGTCTTTTCTCACAGTCACTGCTGGAAACTATACTCTCTTAAGAAACTTTAGTGCCTACCTCAATGCCAAGCACATCAAATCAGCATACTTTTTCAAAGAATTCATCGTTCACGTAGAAAATCATACACTAGACTTAACATTTAGCCCTACTACAAATGCTTCCGATGGTTATGCTTTTGTGAACGGGATTGAAATTGTTTCGATGCCACTTACTCTCTATTATCAAGGCAACAATGTATCTGCAATGGAGACAATGCATAGAGTTAATGTAGGAGGCCAAAGGATACCTTCCAATGAAGACACCGGGATGTTCCGCAGTTGGGCAATGGATTCAAGTTACATCTTTGGAGAAGCTTTTGGAGTGGAGAATTATGATTTTGATGCTTCTATCACATACCCCAAAGAAGTACCAGCATACATTGCACCTCGAGGAGTATATAAAACAGCCCGTTCAATGGGTCCGGTTCCTGAGATCAACATTAACTACAATTTAAGTTGGACTTTCCCTCTTGACCCTGGTTTCATGTATCTTATCAGGCTTCATCTCTGTGAGATTTCAAGGAACATAACAAAGATAAACCAGAGGGTATTCGATATATTCATCAACAATCAAGTTATCGAAAGAGGAATCGACATCATTGCATTGACATATGGCAATGATATTCCTTTATATCGGGACTTTACCGTTTTGATTCCCAATCTAACTATGAAGCATGACCTATGGCTGGAGTTACACCCAAACCTCCAAACAAAGCCTCAATACTATGATGCCATCTTAAATGGAGCGGAGATTTTCAAAGTGAGCAATATTGATGGAAACCTTGCTGGACTCAATCCTTCACTCGAGAATGAATCTAGCGTTGATGGTGATGAGCCATCTTTCAGTTCAAGTTCATCCAAAACTTTAAACGAAGCAATACTTATCATCATTGGCAGCTTGCTTGTTCTTGTCCTTGCAATATCCCTTGGCGTTTACTTGGTTGCTTTCCTGCGTAGGAGAAACTTAGAATGGACAAAGAAGGAGAATACTAGACGTTCATTGCCCTATCGTTCTTTTTCCATTGATGAAATCAAAATGGCAACCGATAACTTTAATGAGGCAAAGCTTATTGACAGGGGTGCATTTGGTCTAGTTTATAAATGTTACATTGATAATGGAAGTATTGCAGTCACCATCCACCGACTGATTCAGGCAATACCAAAACAAGAGTTGCATAAATTTGATGCAGAGATAAGAATACATCATCATGTTCGCCATCAAAATCTCGTTCAGTTGATTGGTTATTGCAAGGAAGAACATGAGATGATCCTCGTATATGAATCCATGCCTAATGCCACCCTCTTTGAGCGTCTTCATTTTGCTGATCAAAGGCAGCAATCTACTCTTTCGTGGAACCAGCGGCTTGAAATCTGTGTTGGAGCTGCTCGATGCCTACACTATCTCCACTCTGCTATGGCATATCCCATAATCCATGGTGACATCAAGACCACCAACATCTATTTAGATAGGAACTGGATGCCAAAAGTTTCAGGTTTTATGCCATCGAGATTAGCCTTGGCAATGTCATCCCATAGCCGTATTAGACCCAACATGGAGGGCTCCACTGGATACCTGGATCCTGAGCATTACCGGCTTCAAAATCTGACAGAAAAATCTGATGTGTTTTCATTTGGAGTGGTGCTGTTGGAAATACTTTCTGGAAAGCAAGCCACGAATCCAAAGGCTGATGCTGCTAAGACCAACCATCGTGAAAACTTGGTTCATCGGGCATTAACTTGCATCGAGAAAAATGAGGTTGATCTTGATCTACTAGTGGATCGACATTTAAAAGGAAAGATAGCGCCAGCATCACTTGCAAAGTTTGTGGAGATCCTAGACAAATGCTTGGCTGATGAAGGGGTGAATCGACCATCCATGATCGAGGTGCTTTGCAACGTAGAGTTGGCACAGCAGCTACAATTGCAGGGTCTTGAAACCTCAAATGGATCAGCTAAGGACATAGTTTTTCATAGCAGCTCAAATTTGATGCAGGGACTAGAATTCTTCGGTGTAGGCCGTTGAAACTTTAAGGCCATTAATCATTCAAGATTGGCTTATAGTTTATTGTGTTATACTAAACAATACGGCTTTTTATGGGGGATTAACAGAAATGATTGAATCCAACAAATCGGACATTCCTATTTTATGTCAAAAGCCTCATTTTGCATAATACTTTCTACGGATCAATTTGAATGAACCATGAACAGCTAACTATAGGTGTTAAGCATTGTTACCATGTATTAAATCTTGGGTTTTCTGTCGTTTTATATTCAAGTTCGACCCCTCCACCTATTACCCATTTGGTTTTAGGTAATGCTTAACAATTTGAGACCACTGTCCTACGAGAAAAGCTGGATAGAGTGATAATTGATAAAGATAAACATGTAATACCTTGAAAATAGCCTATATCAGTTTTAAATTAATGGTGGCAATCATGACATTGGAGTTGTTGGGCCGTGGGTGGTGCGACTATGTGGGAGCCCACTTCTATATGTGCCCTAGATATATAGTTTGTAGGATTGCTGAAAAAAAAAAAGTGTGCAACAAGTCAAAGAAAAAAAAAAGAGAGAAAGGGGAGGGAAAATAGTTTTTTTACACATACTAACCTTCGTATTTTTTTTGATCGAAGGTCCATTTGGTGTCCATTGGAGCTGATTTTATGACGGTAGGTAGTAGACTCGAAGATCTTTAATGTGTATAGTCTGATTTTCATTTGGGATACTATATCTTCAGGTTTTCGGCTTTCAAAGTCAGCCTCTTTTTTGTAATATTCTCAACTTTTCTAATAAAGTTTGCTTGAGATTAGTTGTTAGTAGCCTTATTTGAGTTGTATACTATAACACCCCATATTCGGTCCGATCACCAGACCCGAGTTACGAGATGCTACAAACAAACAAGAATATACTCGTTCAAATTAAACATCAACTAATCATCATTAAACATACATCAACTAATAAGAATGAAAACGGGACTATTTCGAGCTTTAAACTACGTAAAAATTAGATTCAAGCTTGTATATGGACTAAATTATAAAACTTTTAAACTTTGGACAAATATTGATACATATAGTAACATTAACATGCATAAAATCTCATTCAATCCAACCTAAGTGTCTAGCCAATATGCCTTCATTGGCACCACGAATCAAACATTAAAACAAAAACCATTCAAGTATCGTGACACCTAGTTAGAGGATCCGAATATAAAATGTCACATTCAAATGTCGAAACAACCTACTTTACTATCTCACTCTATTGAAATGGTAGTGTAGTGGTAAAATTATTTTTTTTTTAAATATCGGCAGCATTTCTGCTTATTTTAGATAAAACCCCTGCAAAATATAGATTTCACAATATATCCATATTCACATCATCTCCCGAATCAATTCCCAACACTTCGATATTTTGAAACATACCACAAACTAAGCATATCACATTAAAACTATTTAATTGATTAATAATATTATAATTATAGCAATCAAAAAGTTATTTTTTTTTCACACATACATAACTATAGCCAAATGACTTTACTAAAAACCAAGTACATGCCAACTTGAAACAAAACAAAATATACAAACTTTGTTGAGTATAGAATTTGTCGGTTGGATGCTGACGACTCTGAGTACAAGATCTCAAAATACACCTATATTGCATATGAAAACAAGACCAGCTGGTGAGTATTAATTTCAAATGGTATTACTATAACATACTCAATATAGCATGAAATTTAAATAATTGAACTCAGTTGATTTGTTTCTTCCTTAGACCAATTCAAGTATGTTTCATATCAAAGTTTATCCAATACATTAATATACACATGTATCCCAATAAATCAAATGCGATATTTTAACTAACTAATCTATTTTAAAGAACTTGTTAACACGTTATGCTAACGATGTATGCAACCTCATTCGATTTTGTCTCATTTTGTCATATCACATTACATTACAAATTTGAATCAAACCATTCTTCCTGTTCAATATTTGTGTTCACTAATACATAGCTCGGATCCGAACTAATTTATAGCTCCTACTAATACTACAATTCAGCACCCAATGCCTCATCGATATGTCCCAAACTAAACAAATTGCGTGTAGCGCTCATCAGTTCATTTGAAGCAATAATCGTGCCCAGCACTCGTCGGTACGCCCGATGGTTAATGCACCCAGAGCTCATCGACCTATATTCGAAGTAATTCTATATCGGTATATCTGACGTAAACAATTCACGCCCGGCGCTCATCGGCTCAGCCGAAGTAGTAATTGGGAAAACCACAGTTGGGACATTCAAAGGAAAATGCGCCTAGTACTCATCGACTTATAATCGAAGAAATTTTATTTTATTTTTTTACTCGATTCTATAAATTATTAATTATTTTCAACTTTTCCCAACAATTACTACAACAACCCATAGTTTAATTTCATTCTCAGTTCAATTTCCATTCTATTGATCTCAACAACAACTTTTCCGTTGAATGTCATCTCATATAAAACATGGCATGATTCGTCTCATATTCAAGCAAAATGTGCAACTTTACTAAATTATACTATTTCAAATCTGTATACAATTTAACTTTCTATCACAATAATCAATCTCAATATCCTATTTCTAGTTAACCATTCATGTGAAACTTCATTTGTTTTGTCAACTTCCCTAATAATGAAAATAAAAGGAAAAATAAATAATAAGTTGAGTTATAGTGATACTTACAAGGAATTTCGAACTATTCGTTGATGACTTTAGTTTTTTCATTTGCTCTCGAGGAAATCGGATCGTCAATAATTGCTAATTAACAAAAACAAATAACACCATCAGTAATTCACCCAAATCACAATTAATAATTATTTCAAACAAAATTTACATTTCATTCAATTTAGTTTTTAAAATCGAAACAAGCATAACTCTCCATTTTAAGCATTGATTTATAATTTGACTTCATTTCCTTCTATTTTTGACCCTTTATTATCGATTTCTAACAAAATCTCATAACAACTCTACTTGATATCCACTTTATTTTCTCAGGTGAAAAAATCTAACATTTAACTTCAAACTCTAATCTTTTTTTCATGTATACACTAAAATTTTATCAATTTAACACCAAAAACATAGAGAAATCATTAATGATAACTTTCTAAAACCTTAACAATTTTCTAAATTATTACACAAGTTAGCTAAATTAAGATTCACCGATCTAAAAAACATAAGATTTATGTAACACCCCTAACCCGTAACCGTCGCCGGATTAGGGTTAAGAAGTATTACCGAACAAACCGGAATGTTTACAATCATTTTACAACACAAAGTATTTCATCATTCAAACATATCAAAATATATACATATAGTCCCTTAACGAGGTCTACGAGACCTTAAACAAGCACTAGAAAGGGGTCGAGACTAAACCGAACACAAACAAAAATTTCTGAAAATCAAACATTTTTCAAAGCTAAAGAGGCCACACGCCCGTGTGGGTACCTCACACGGCCTCGGACACGCCCATGTGTCCAAGCCGTGGCAAAATAGGGCATACATACTGACTTGTCCATACGGCCTGAGACACGCCCGTATGCCTCACCCGTGGTCGAGCTTGACTTGTATCACACGGCCAGTCACACGCCCGTGTGTCCAGCCCGTGGTCGAACCTGACTTGTTTTGAAATGCAACCACGAAGGACACGGTCGAGCCACACGCCCGTGTGCTCAATCGTGTGGGCAATTATAGGCCATTTGCAAGGCCAAATTGCCACCCACACATAGGGTCTCACCTACAAGCATTTTACCATATGCATTTATACCTCAATTGGCAACCAAAACATACCAATATATACACCAAACAATCATCATCTAACCATCTACTTTCATGCTCAAATTTAACTCAAATAAATCCATCTAAAATATCAATTTCACATTCCAAAACTCACAAACTATCCAACATTCGTTACTTACTAATTCTATCATAAAACATACCATTTCCATCTTGCTAATTTAGGCAATAATGATCACTTATATAGAACACACATATATACATGTAATTCATTCTTTTCACATAACCAAAACATTTACCAAGCCATCAATTATCAAGCCAAATCACTTGGCAAGATCAAAACTTCTCAAAATATACCATATCTACTAGCCTATACATGCCATATTCAAATGTATACATATTCCAAAAGTACCAAAATAGATAGCCGATAGTGTGATTGAGTCGCTGACGATCCCCAAATCTGAGCTAGCTTTAAAGACACTGTAAAACAGAGAAACACTTCACACAGTAAGCTCTAAAGCTTAGTAAGTTCGTAATATAATACATTTAATTCAATAATACAATTACATTATACAATGTTAATCCATCACATAGATCAACTCACAAATATATACACCATATCATCCATAGCTAATATGCTCACTCAACCATCCATAAATCCATTTACAATTTCATCAACCACATAGATTCCGTACGTACCTTAGCCAACACTTAGTTATCGATCATTCATGCTACTCAATGCTCAATATGTCATTTCGATCAACCTTCGTTATTCGTTCGATTTATTCGCACACTTAGTGCCAAATTCATAGCCGAAGCTTAAATTTTATCGCACACTTAGTGCCTTTAATTTAAACTGATTCTAACTCGGTATCGCACACACAGTGCCAATCAATAAAGCTGAAGCTTTTATTATTTCACACACACAGTGCTAATCACCTCTGTCTCAATTCCAATTACGCACACTTAGTGCCACATTTCTCAATTTCACATATAACATTTCTAATCCAACAATCACATAATTATTCATTTCATAGCACTTAAAAATAAACTTAATAACACGTATTATATTCGAACTTACCTCAGACATAGAAATACCGAGACTAGTCGATCAATCGAGCACTTTTTCTTTGCCTCGATCTAGATCCGAATCTCTCCTTTCTTGGTCTATCCATATTCAAATTTAGCTCATTCATTCACCAAATTATTCAATTTAATCCAAATACACATATTTAGGGCATATTATAAAATAGCCCTAACATTTTCACATTTTGACACTTAAGTCCCTATTTCATAAAATCATCAAATACACATAATTTCATTTCACCCATGCTTAGCCGAATTCTCCTTATATCCATACAAGCCCACACATTTCATTTATTTCACATTTTAGTCCTCTAATTTCTTATTTTCACAATTTAGCCCAAATTATTCAATTTCACCAAAAATTCAAAGACAAAATATGTTAATCTTTCACATATCTTTCATATTTCATCATCAACTATCACAAATCTCAAACATCCATCAATGGCATATCTCAAAATCACCATCAAATTCTAAAATTAAAGCATGGGCTAGCTAGAAACAAAGCAACGATCACAAAAACGTAAAAATCATAAAAAATCGAGCTCAAAACATACCTTGATTTAGAACAACAATAGCCGAAAGTTTCAAAGCCCTATTTTTTTCTTCTTCTTTTCAAGTTTCGGCAAAAGATGATGATAATATGGCTTTTAATTTCTTTTAGTTTTAATTATATTACATTAATAGGTTTTTTACCATTTTGCCCCTTTTATTAATTCATTAAAATTCCACTAACTATGTACATATATGTCCATCTCCACTATCTATGGTCTAATTAAGACATAAGGACCTTTCATTTAATAAGCCATGCCAAATAAACAATTTAACAATCAGCACACAACTTTTACATTTTATGCGATTAAGTCCTTTTTGCTAAATAAGCACACAATCGATAAAATTTTCACACAGAAATTTCACACATGCTTAAACACATACTGTAAACACAAAAAATACTATTAAAATATTTTTCTGACCTCGGATTTGTGGTCTCGAAACCACTATTTCGACTAGGGTCTAAACAGGTCATTACAACTCTCCTCTTAGGATTTTCGTCCCCGAAAATCTTACCAGTGAATAAGTTCAGATATTGCTCTCTCATAACATCTTCAGGCTCCCATGTAGCCTCTTCAACTCCGTGTTTGTGCCACAACACTTTCACTAAAGAAATCTTCTTATTTCTCAACTCTTTATTCTCACGTGCCAGAATTCGAATCGGTTCTTCACTATAAGATAAATCTGACTGAATTTCAACCTCAGAAGGAGTAATCACATGAGATGGATCAGATCTGTATCGTCGAAGCATCGATACATGAAACACATTATGAATCTTTTCTAATTCAGGTGGCAACAATAATCTATAAGCAACCAACCTAATTCGTTCAATAATCTCATATGGTCCGATGAACCTCGGACTCAACTTGCCTTTTCTGCCAAAACGAAGTATTTTCTTCCACGGAGATACTTTCAAGAACACTTTATCACCGATCTCAAACTCAATATCTTTTCGTTTCAAATCTGCATAAGATTTCTGACGATCTGAAGCCGCTTTCAAACTGTCACGAATCACTTTCACTTTCTGCTCGGTCTCTTTGATTAAATCAACCCCATGAATCTTATTCTCGTTAAGTTCAGTCCAGTACAATGGAGTTCGACATTTTCGACCGTAAAGAGCCTCATACGGTGCCATTTTAATGCTAGATTGAAAACTATTATTGTATGCAAATTCAATCAACGGCAAATGCTTTTCCAACGTGCTTTCAAATTCAAGGATGCAACATCTCAACATATCCTCGAGAATCTGAATGATCCGCTCGGATTGCCCATCCATTTGCGGATGAAATGCAGCTTTGTGCCTAAAGCCTCTTGCAATTTATTCCAAAACCGTGAGGTAAATCTCGGATCTCTGTCAGATACAATAGATAGTGGCACCCCATGCAATCTCACAATCTCAAAAATATACAATTCAGCTAATTTATCAAGTGAATAATCTGTTCTCACCGAAACAAAATGAGCTTATTTCGTCAATCTGTCAACTATCACCCAGATTGCATCTTTCTTTCTCGGAGATAAAGGTAATCCCGACACAAAGTCCATTGTAATTCTCTCCCATTTCCACTCAGGAATCATAATCGATTGTAACAAACCGGATGGAACTTGATGTTAACCTTTTACTGACTGACATACTAAACATCTCGAAACAAATTCTGAGATATCCCGTTTCATACCATGCCACCAATAAAACTGTTTCAGATCATTATACATTTTTTTACTTCCCAGATGAATAGCCAAATGACTATTATGAGCTTCATTTAAAATTAACTCTGAATTCTTTGGAACACAAATCCGATCTCTGAATCTCAAACAATCACCATTATCCACTCGAAATTCTGAATCAGAATTCAAACCATATTGAGCTTGTTTTGTCATCATCTCATTATCACTTTTCTGGGCATCACAAATCTGACCTATAAACATTGGTCTCACTTCCAACTCAGCCAAAACCGAACCAGCATCACACAGATCTATTTGAGTACTCATTGCACGCAAAGCAAACAAAGACTTTCGACTCAAAGCGTCAGCTACAACATTAGCTTTTCCTGGATGATAATCAAATACTAATTCATAGTCTTTTAGTAATTCTAACCATCTTCGTTGTCTCAAATTTAATTCTTTCTGAGTCATCAGATATTTCAAACTCTTGTGATCAGTATAAACAAGACATTTCTCACCAAATAGGTAATGACGCCAAATCTTCAATGCAAATACATTTACAGCTAATTCAAGATCATGGGTCGGGTAGTTCTTTTAATGCTGCTTTAACTGTCTCGAAGCATAAGCTATAACTTTGCCCTCTTGCATCAACACACAGCCCAAACCATTCAACGATGCATCACTATAAACTAAAAAATCTTTACCCGATTCAGGTTGGACTAACACTGGTACCTCTGTCAACAATGTTTTCAACTGTTCGAAACTCAGTTTGCACTTTTCTGACCACTCGAATTTAACATCTTTCTGTAACAGTTACGTCAAAGGAGTCGCAATCATCGAAAAGCCTTTCACGAACCGCCTATAATATCCCGCTAGTCCCAGAAAACTACGAACTTCAGAATCATTTCTCGGAGGCTTCCATTCTAAAATTGCTGAAATCTTGCTCGGATCAACCCGTATTCCCGCAGCTGATACAATATGTCCCAGAAAACCAACCTCACGCAACCAGAACTTACATTTACTAAACTTTGCATACAATTGCTTCTCACGCAGAGTCTGTAACACGATTCTCAAATGCTCGACATGTTGCGTTTCATCACAAGAATAAATTAGAATGTCATCAATAAACACCACGAAAAATTGATCCAAATACAGTCTGAATATCTGGTTCATCAAATCCATAAACACTGCAGGAGCATTCGTTAGTCCGAAAGGCATAACTAAGAATTCATGTGTTCGTACCTCGTTCTAAAAGCAGTTTTCTGCACATCTGATTCTTTAACTCTCAACTGATAATATCCTGATCTCAGATCTATTTTTGAGAACACTGTAACTCCTTTCAGCTGATCAAGCAAATCGTCGATTCGCGGTAAAGGATATTTATTCTTTATCATCACTTTGTTCAACTGTCGATAATCAATACGCATCCTCATAGTTCCATCTTTCTTTTTCACAAACAACACAGGAGCACCCCAGGGCGAGAAACTCGGTCGTCCAAATCCTCTATCTGACAACTCTTGCAACTGAGATTTCAATTCTTTTAACTCTGTCGGTGCCATTCTATACGGAGCTATTGAGATAGGAGTCGTTCCCGGCACTAAATCAATATTGAACTCTACTTCTCGTATCGGAGGTAATCCAGATAGTTCTTCAGGGAACATGTCAGGGAATTCACAAACAACTAGCACAGATTCAACTTTCTTTTCAGTCACTCTCGAATCAATCACATAGGCAAAATAGGCTTCGGAACCCTTTTTCACATAACTCTGAGCTTTCATCACTGAGATCACAGCTGGTAACCCATTTAAATCACTGGATTCAATTCGAACTATCTCACCATACTGACTTCTCAAATCAATACTCTTCCATTTACAATTCACAATAGCATTATGCAAAGTGAGCCAATCCATACCTAGAATTATATCAAATTCATCAAATGGTAGCAGCATCAAATTAGCCGGAAAACAAACATCTTGAAACATTAATGGAAAATTCTTGCATACTTTATCAACCAGAACACACTTGCCTAAGGGGTTCGATACTCTAATTACAAATTCAGTAGACTCAACAGGCAGAGTCTTACTAGATATTAGATTCACACACACATAGGAATGAGTAAATCATGGATCTATCAATGCAATCACATCAGTATCAAATAGAGTGAAAGTACCAGTAATGACGTCTGGAGATGACGCTTCTTCTCGTGCGTGAATAGCATAGGCTCGGACAGGTGCTCTCGCTTCAGATCTCACATTACTCGGTGTTTCTGGGTGGTCTACCTCTAGCTGTCACATTACTCGGTCTCGCATTCTGTACATTATCTTTCTCAGCTAACTCTGGGCATTCTCGAATGAAGTGATCTCGTGATCCACATTTATAGCAAGCTCTATTATTATACTTGCCCCAGCATTCTCCGACATGTCATCTCCCACACTATCTACATTCAGGCTTGTTGCTTTTAACACTCCCAACACTCGGTTTAATCGGAATTTGAGTTTTGGAACTAACATTCTGTTTCACTCGATCTCTACTCAAATGTCCAATCGAAACATTTGAGCGGTTGGTTGCATCCCGGAATCTCTTGGACGAAGGTTGATACGACTTACTCATCGACCTCTTTCTTTCATCTCTAGCCTTTGAATCCGCTTTCTTCTTTTCTTTGCTTAGTTCTTTAGCTTTGCAGGCTCTTTCAACTAACACTACAAATTCATTCAAATCAAGTATTCCAACCAACAATTTGATGTCTTCATTCAGCCCTTCAATGAAGCGTTTATACATAGTAGTTTCAGTCAAAACACATTCCTGCGCGTATTGGCTCAATCTCACAAATTCCTGCTCGTACTCAGTAACAGACATGCGGCCCTGTTTCAACTCTAGAAACTCTTTACGTTTCTGATCTATGAATCGTTGACTGATATACTTCTTCCAGAGTTCAACTTGAAAGAAATCCCAAGTGATTCTATCTCTCGGAACCACGGATATAAACGTTTTCCACCAATTATATGCCGTATCTCTCAACAAGGAAACAGCACATTTAATGCATTCATCAGGAGTCAATGACATCTCATCAAACACTCAGATTGTATTCTAAATCCAGAACTCAACTTGTTCAGCATCATCATAAACTGTGGCTCTAAACTCTTCGGCCCCGTACTTTCTGATCTTATCCACGGGAGGTTTACTCAATCAGATCGGGTCTACAACTTGTGGCACTACAGGCACTCGCGGGGGTGGAGGTTGTGGAGCAGCCGGATTCGTTCGAAAGAACTCCAAAAACCACTCACTCATCATTCAGAAGAAGGCTTGCTTAACCTCTCCCTCTTGGCTACTAGCAATCGACCTAGATTCGGCCGGCGCTGTCCTTTGAGCAGGAGCAGGCGCATTGCTCTCAACATCATCAGCACCTGCTCGTTCGGGATCCATTTACTATACGAAAACACATTTTTAACCATCAGGATTCATCACACTATCGTAATTATATATATATGGCATGTATAGCTAGAGTCACACGCGCTACGTTAGTCCTAAAATCGACTAAACTGTAGCTCTGATACCAATAAAATATAACACCCCTAACCCGCAACCATCATTGGGTTAGGGTTAAGGAGTATTACCGAACAAACCGAAACGTTTACAATCATTTTACAACACAGTATTTCATCATTCAAACATATCAAAATATATACATATAGTCCCTTAACGAGGTCTACGAGACCTTAAACAAGCACTAGAAAGGGGTCGGGACAAAACCGAACACATACAAAAATTTTTGAAAATCAAACATTTTCAAAGCTATAGAGGCCACACGCCCGTGTGGGTAGGCACACGGCCTCGGACACGCCCATGTGTCCAAGCCGTGGAAAAACAGGGCATACATACTGACTTGACCATACGGCCTGAGACACGCCCGTGTGCCTTACCTGTGGTCGAGCTTGACTTGTATCACACGGCCAGTCACACACCCGTGTGTCCAGCCCGTGGTCGAGCCTGACTTGTTTTGAAATGCAACCACGAAGGACACGGTCGAGCCACACGCCCGTATGCTCAATCGTGTGGGCAATTATAGGCCATTTGCAAGGCCAAATTGCCACCCACACATAGGGTCTCACCTACAAGCATTTTACCATATGCATTTATACCTCAATTGGCAACTAAAACATACCAATATATGCACCAAACAATCATCATCTAACCATCTACTTTCATGCTCAAATTTAACTCAAATAAATCCATCTAAAATATCAATTTCACATTCCAAAACTCAAAAACTATCCAATATTCATTACTTACCAATTCTATCATAAAACATACCATTTCCATCTTACTAATTTATGCAATAATGATCACTCATATAGAACACACATATATACATGTAATTCATTCTTTTCACATAACCAAAACATTTACCAAGCCATCAATTATCAAGCCAAATCACTTGGCAAGATCCAAACTTCTCAAAATATACCATATCTACTAGCCTATACATGCCATATTCAAATGTATACATCTTCCAAAAGTACCAAAATAGATAGTCGATAGTGTGATTGAGTCACTGACGATCCCCAAATCCGAGCTAGCTTTAAAGACACTGTAAAACAGAGAAACACTTCACACAGTAAGCTCTAAAGCTTAGTAAGTTCGTAATTTAATACATTTAATTAAATAATACAATTACATTATACAAAGTTAATCCATCACATAGATCAACTCACAAATATATACACCATATCATCCATAGCTAATATGCTTACTCAACCATCCATAAATCCATTTACAATTTCATCAACCACATAGATTTCGTACGTACCTTAGCCAACACTTAGTTATCGATCATTCATGCTACTCAATGCTCAATATTTCATTCCGATCAACCTCTGTCTCAATTCCAATTACGCACACTTAGTGCCACATTTCTCAATTTCACATATAATATTTCTAATCCAACAATCACATAATTATTCATTTCATAGCACTTAAACATAAACTTAATAACACGTATTATATCCGAACTTACCTCAGATGTAGAAATACCGAGACTAGTCGATCAATCGAGCACTTTGTCTTTGCCTCGATCTCGATCTGAATCTCTCCTTTCTTGGTCTATACATATTAAAATTTAGCTCATCCATTCACCAAATTATTCAATTTAATCCAAATACACATATTTAGAGAATTTTACAAAATAGCCCTCACATTTTCACATTTCGACACTTAAGCCCCTATTTCATAAAATCATCAAATACACATAATTTCATTTCACCCATGCTTAGTCGAATTCTCCTTATATCCATACAAGCCCACACATTTCATTTATTTCACAATTTAGAACAACAATATCCGAAATTTTTAAAGCCCTATTTCTTTCTTCTTCTTTCCAAGTTTCAGCAAAAAGATGATGATAATATGGCATTTAATTTCTTTTAGTTTTAATTATATTACATTAATAGGCTTTTTACCATTTTGCCCCTTTTATTAATTCATTAAATTTCCACTAACTATGTACATATATGTCCATCTCCACTATCTATGGTCTAATTACAACATAAGGACCTTTCATTTAATAAGCCATGCCAAATAAACACTTTAACAATCAGCACACAGCTTTTACATTTTATGCGATTAAGTCCTTTTTGCTAAATAAGCACGCAATCGATAAAATTTTCACAAAGAAATTTCACACATCCTTAAACACATATTGTAAACACCAAAAATAATATTAAAGTATTTTTTTGACCTCGGATTTCTAGTCTCGAAACCACTGTTCTGACTAGGGTCTAAATCGGGCTGTTACAATTTATAAGAAAAGTAATAAGCTGCACTAACCATTTTGTGGGCTAAAGCTTGAAAACCCTAAACCATGATTTTCCTCTGTTTCTTTTCTTTCTTTCGTTCGTGGAAGGATGGAGAAGATAATTTTCTCTCTTCTTCCACTTAAATGATTTAAACTTTATTTTTTTTATCATAAATAATAATAGTAATTGAAGAGCCACATTTCTTTAGCCACATATTTGGCATGTTTTGTTGCCATTTTAAACTTTTGGGCTGTTAGCAATTTTAATCCCTTTAGCTATTTTCAAATTAAAATTTATAGCGATCTAACTTTATAATTTAATCATTGGACTAGATTAAATACTCAAACCAACTAAATTACTTATCCTTGATTCAATTTCATTTATAACATAACTCTGTAAATATTTTTATTAATTATTTACAGACTCGATTCATTTAAACAAAACCCGAAACCATACTTTCTGACACCACTGTACCAGTTTGTTGCAATTCTCCCCTTCTTAAGAGATTTTATCCTCAAAATTTACCTGGAAAAGGCAAGGGTATTGGCATTTCATTATTTCTTCTGGTTCCCAGGTCGCTTCTTTTACATTATTTTTGCACCATAGAACTTTCACTAGTGGTACACACTTACTTCTTAGCTCTTTCACTTCTCAAGCTAAGATTTCCACCGATTCTTCCTTATAAGTCTAATTATGTTGAACTTCAATTTCTTCTACCAAAATCATATGAGATGTGTCAGAACGGTATCATTTGAGCATGGACATATGAAATACATCATGAATCTTTTGCAATTCTGATGGTAGGGCTAGACGATAAGCAACTGGTCTCACTCTCTCAATAATTTCATACGGTCCTATAAATCTAGGACTCAACTTTCCTTTACGACCAAATCATAAGACTTTCTTCCACGGGGAGACTTTCAAAAATACTCTATCTCCCATCAAATACTCAATATCCCTCCATTTTAATTTTGTATATGACTTTTACAGATCGAATGTTGCTTTCAATCTATCCCGTATGAGTTTAGCTACATTTTTTGTTTC
This sequence comes from Gossypium sturtianum, assembly GCA_025698515.1. Taxonomy (NCBI): domain Eukaryota; kingdom Viridiplantae; phylum Streptophyta; class Magnoliopsida; order Malvales; family Malvaceae; genus Gossypium; species Gossypium sturtianum. Next base: position 115,105,598 of record CM046955.1, read on the forward strand.
TTGAATCAACTCTGACCTGATCACCCTTCTCTCACTCAATTCAGCCCAACAAATTGGCGTTCTACATCTTTGACCATACAATGCTTCATATGGAGCAATCTGAGTACTTGATTGGAAATTATTATTATACACAAATTCAGCTAATGGTAAATAACATTCCCAGCCAAATTCAAAATTTATAACACAAGAACATAACTTGTCTTCCAATATGTAGATGACTCGTTCTGATTGGCCATCGGATTGAGGATGAAATGCCGTGCTAAAATTTAGCCTCGTACCCCATGATTCATGCAACTGGTTCAAAAATCTAGATGTAAAACGAGAATCTTGATCGGAGATAATAGATGCAGGTACACCGTGCAGTCCAACCATCTCGTGAATGTGAACTTCCGCTAACTTTGGAAGTGACCAATCTATTCTTACTCCTAAAAAATGTGATGATTTTGTTCAATCATGTATCACCCAAATAACATTTCTTTTATTCGGTGAGGTTGGTAAACCAATCACAAAATCCATCGTAACTCGCTTTCACTTCCACTCAAGAATCGAGATAGGCTGAAGTAATCTAATGGGAACCTGATGTTCTGCTTTTACCTGTTGACAAGTCAAACACTTGGAAACATGTTCGGCAATCTCCTTTTTCATTCCAGGTCACAAGTATAACTCTCGCAAATCACGATACATTTTTGCACCACCAGGATGCATAACAAAGGGGCCACCATGAGCTTCACGTAGAATTAACTCCTTAAACTCTACATTATTAGGAACATAAAGACGATTACAAAATCGAAGACAACCATTTGCATCAATGCCAAAATTATCATTATCACCCTACCAAGCAAGCTTCAGTTTCTTAGACAATTTTGTCTCGATCAACTGTGCCTCATTGATTTGGTCGAGCATCACAGGTTTAAGTTGTAATTCAGCTATCAGATTGCCATCATCACCAATTTTCAGCTGAGCAAACATTGCTCGCAATTCAATTGCTATCTTTCTACTCAGTGCATGAGCTATAAGATTTGCTTTCCCAAGATGATAATCAATCACACAATCGTAAGCCTTTAACAACTCAACCTAGCGCTGTTGTCTCAAGTTCAATTCCCTTTGATATAGAAGATATTTAAGACTTTTATGGTCGGTGTAGATATGAAATTTCTCACCATAGAGATAGTGTCTCCATATTTTTAGAGCAAAAACCACCGCAACAGGCTCTAAATCGTGCGTCGGGTAATTGCATTCATGAGGTTTCAGTTGTCGGGACGCATACGCAATCACCTTATCATCTTGCATCAATACACAACTTAACCCATTCAATGAGGTGTCACTATAAACCACAAATTCCTTCCCTGATTCAGGTAGGTTAAAATTGGAGCTTCAGCTAGCATCACTTTTAATTTCTCAAAACTTTCTTGACATTGTTCTGTCCAAACAAATGGTATATTCTTTTTTTAACTTTATCATCGACATCGCCATCTTGAAAAACCCATTTAGAAATCTTCTATAATATTCAGCTAGACCAAGGAAACTCTTGATCTCTGACACATTATTTGGTTCCTTCCACTGAAGGATAGCTTCAATCTTTTTTCGGGTCAACCCGAATTTCTTCAACTGAAATCACATGCCCTAGAAAATCCACTTCAGACAACCAAAATTTACATTTACTAAGCTTCTCGTACAGTTGCTTCTTTTGCAATGCTTGCAATACAATTCTGATATGCTCATCATATTCGGTCTCCGATTTTGAATATACCATAGTATCATCAATAAATACTACAACAAATTGATCTAGATAAGGCTGGAATATACGGTTCATGAAATCCATGAATGCCACAAGAGCATTCGTCAGTCCAAATGGCATTACCAGAAAGTCATGATGACCATACCACATACAAAACGTTGTTTGAGGTACATAACTTTCCTTTACCTTCAACTGGTAATACATTGATCTCAAGTCATTTTTTAAAAAAGACTAAGGCTCCTTTCAACTAATCAAACAAATCATCAATGTGCGGCAAAGGATGCCGATTTTTAATCGTCAACTTATTTAGTTGGCGATAATCAATACAAAGCCGCATAGATCGATATTTCTTCTTAACAAACAAAACTAGAGCTCCCCAATGCGAGATACTAGGGTGTATGAATCCACAATTCAACAAGTCTTGCAATTGAATTTTTAGGTCCTTTAATTTTGTCAATGCCATCCAATATATGGCTATTGATACAAGGTTGTACAAGGAAAAACTTCAATCGCCAACTCAACTTATCGATCAGGTGGCAGTCCAGGTAATTCCTTCGAAAACACATTAGAAAACTCGCACACCGTTCGAATTTCGCTTATCTGCTCTTACTCCAAATTCGAGTTAATGACGTAGGCTAGGAAAGCTTCGCTGCCTTGATTTAGGAGCTTATTAGCTTGAACTGAAGAAAGGACGAGATTCAATCCATTCGATCTAATATCATTTACTTCCACTGTCTCTCCATTGATACCCTAGATTAAAAAGTTCTTCCTACGATAATCTAGAATTACACCATATTCTATCAACCAGTCCATACATAGAATCATGTCAAAATCACCAAACGACATAATTAATTAATCAACAGAAAAGAATATATTTTGGATTTCCAATGGACATCGCTTACAAACTTGATCAACTAGTACGGTTTGTCCTAAGGGACTCGTCACCACCATTGCAATACTTGACATTTCCAACTTTAAATTCCTCGTGTTGACAAAACTAGCATTTATATAGGAGTGATATGAATCAGAATCAATAAGGGTATATACAAGTACTAAACATAAAAGAAATATACCTACTACGACATCTATAGCATCACCCTTTTCACGAGTCCACTCAACATAGGCTCGCGCTGGAGCTCTGGCCTCTGATTTCTGAGTAGATAAGCCTGTATCTTTCCTCTGAATTCCTCGTGAAACAGAACCACCACAAGGATTTCCTCGACCCCTAACAGAAGGAGTGGACCTCTAAGCGATAACTGGAGAAGCATCTTCGTTCTTCGGACAATCTCGAGCAAAATGTTCCAAAGATCCACAACGAAAACAAGTTTTTGTAAACTTTCAGCATTCACTTTGGTGCTTTTTCCCACAATGAACACATGTTGGGATCTCAGAATCTATTGTAGGACCTCTCACGCTACCCACTGATACTGACGGTTGACGATCTTGAGCTCTGTCAGGTCTAGAAAATCTTGAGGTCATTCCCCCATACTCGCGAGTTTTTTTGGCTCTCTTAGATGTATGATAAAAACTAGAAGTCCCCGCTCGTTTCCCAATAGCTCGAGAGAATTCAATTTTCTTATCAAGACCCAAGGCTTGTTCTACTATTTTAGCTCGTTTAGCCAAGTCAACAAACTCCTTAATTCTATAAAAAACCAACTAAATTCTAAATTCATCTCACAATCCTCGAAGGAACTGCTTACAACTCTCTTCTTTTATTGGCATAAGTTTCGAGGAATATTTGCTGAGCCTAAGAAACTCTCACTCATAATCCATCACAGACATCTCACCCTGTTTCAACATTAAGAACTCATGTTTTCGGTCTTCCAAATATAATTCGCCAACGTATTTCTTTTGAAATTTAGAGTGAAAAAATTCTCAATCAATCCAATCTATTGATACATGACGAGTAACTGTTTGCCACCACAAATACGCCTCTTCTTTCAAGAGAGATACAATGCATGTGACACATTACTACGGAATACACTCGAGCTGTTATAATACTCGATTTGTTGATTCCAACCAAACTTCAGCTGATGACGGATTGATCCATTTTAAACCCATAAATTCTATGGCACCATATTTCTGCAATTCCTTTATTAGTGCTCGCTGAGTTACCGGCGCTGGAATAACTGAAAAGTAACTCCAACTACTCGTTGAAGAGCTTCTGCTATAACACAGAGCAAGTTTTCATCACTCTGACCCTTAGGTCTAGGTCTAGCATCTCTAGGTTTTTGAGCACCAGTTGAGTCCATAACAGGTGTTTCTGACCCAATTATACTTTCATTCTCAACAGAAGAACCACCACTATTTAAATCATGATCAGCTTCATTTCCATCTTCTATAAACATTTTTAGTTAAAAAATAGGAAAAAGGAAATTTATAATCAGCATCCAAATCCCGACTTAGACTTGACTTAACTTTGACATGTATTTCTAGACTCAATTTTTAACTTGATCTAATCCGAGAATCGTTTAAACCTATAGCTCTGATACCACTAAATGTGACACATTATATCCAACCCAATTAGATGATCCGAATATAAAATGCCACATTCAAATGTCGAAACAAACTACTTTACTATCTCACTTTATTAAAATGGTGGTGTAGTGGTAAAATTATTTTTAAAAAATAATGGCAGCATATCTACTTATTTTACATAAAAAAAACCTTGTAAACTATAGATTTCACAATATATCCATATTCAAATCATCTCCCGAATCAATTCTCATCATTTCGATATTCCGAAACATACCGCAAACTAAGCATATCACATTAAAACTATTTAATTAATTAATAATATCATAATTATAGCAACCAAAAATTTAATTTTTTTATCACACATACATAACTATAGCCAAATGACTTTACTAAAAACCAGGTACATGCCAACTTGAAACAAAATTGAGTCTAGGATTTTTCGGTTGGATGCTGACGACTCTGAGTACAAGATCTCAAAATACACCTAGCCTGCATATGAAAACAAGACCATTTGGTGAGTTTTAATTTCAAATGGTATTACTATAACTTACTCAATATAGCATGAAATTTAAATAATTAGACTCACTTAATTTGTTTTTTCCTTAGACCAATGCAAGTATGTTTCATATCAAAGTTTATCCAATACATTAACAAACACATGTATCCCAATAAACCAAATGCGATATTTTAACTAACTAATCTGTTTTAACGATCTTATTAACACTTTATGCTAACGATGTATGAAACCTCTATTCAATTTTGTCTCATTTTGTCATATCGCATTATATTACCAATTTGAATCAAACCATTTTTCCTGTTTAATATTTATGTTAGCTAATACATAGCTCGGGTCTGAACTAATTTACGGATCCTACTAATACTATAAATCGGCACCCAGTGCCTCATCGATATGTCCCAAACTAAACAAATTGCGCGTAGTGCTCATCAGTTCATTCAAAGCAATAATTATGCCCAACACTCGTCGGTACGTCCGATGGTTAATGCGCCCAGCTCTTATCAACCTATAGTCAAAGTAATTCTATATCGGTACATTCGGTGCAAACAATTCACGCCCGGCGCTCATCAGTTCAGGCAAAGTAGTAATTAGGAAAGCAATGGTTGGGACGTTCAAAGGAAAATGCGCCTAGCGCTCATCGACTTATACTAGAATAATTTTTTTTACTTCATTCAATAACTCAGTAATTATTTTCAACTTTGCCCAATAATTACTACAACAACCCATAGTGTAACACCCCTCACCCATATTCACCATCAGAATAGGGTTACAGAGCATAACCGGACTACAACACTTTTAAACATACATTTCATATACAATTTATCAATTCAAATCCAATTCAATCACAATCAATTGTAGTGTCCCGTAAACAAGCCTACGAGGCCTTAAGCATGAATTGGGAGTGGTTCGAGACAAAATTGAAAACTCAGGAAATTTTTCAATACTTAGCAATTTTTTCTTCAAAACAGGGGACACACGCCCTTGTGGCCACACGCTCGTGTCACAGGCCGTGTGAACATTCGAAATGGGAGCACATGATCGTGTCCCAGCCCGTGTCCAAACAAGTGAGGTTATTGACTTAGGTCACACGGCCAACCACACGCCCGTGTGTCAGGCCGTCTGCTAGGCTGTGCCAAACCTGTAAGGTATACTGACTTATGCAACACGACCAAGTCACACGCCCGTGTGCTAGGCCGTGTGCCAATTAGAGGGGTCGACTGACTTTTGCCACACGGCCAATCACACGCTCGTGTGTGAGACCGTGTGGAGCATACTGACTTCATTTCAATTTCAACACCAGGGGACACACGACCGTGTATCATAACCGTGTGTCACACACGGCTGAGACACATGCCTGTGTCTGTGCCCGTGTGGACAAAAATAGCTTATTTACCAAGCCAATTTGCCACCCTCAATCTCATGTACCTAAGCAACCCAAATGGCACCAATTCATAGCACAATAGAACATCTATTCTAGCCACATTCAAGACAATTTTATACCATTTCAAATACTAATAACCAACATGCTTATATCTCAAGTTTTACTCAACCAAAACCTACTAAAATACATATACCAATCAACTACTTAAACCATTACCTAACAAACCTCATTTTGTACCAATTCACAAGCAAGGTACCAATTCCAAAAACTTCATAATATGGTCATTCACATATCCATCCAAGAACTCAATAACAACCATATATGCACACATGAACACATAACCAAATCCACCATATTAAGCCAAATCTCATGGCTATATTTACAAACCAAAACATATACATTTACAAGCCATTATAAATGACCAAAATATTTATCAACCCATAATCAAAATGACTCAAAAAACCTATACATGCCATATACTTAAAACATAGTTTCAAAAGTACCAAAGAGTCAGTGGATAGTGTGGTGAAGTTTCTGACAATCCCTGAATCCGAGCTAGCTTTGAAATCACTATAAAACATGGAAAAACAACAAAGTAAGCTATATAGCTTAGTAAGCTCGTATGTTAACAATGAGCAACTATCATCATCATTCATAAACCATTCATATAATAGAAAACAATGTGCAACAATTCTATTAAATCTCAAGCTATCAAATGATCATTCATATAACTTACCAAGGAACTCATCAATTTCATAGTTTTCAATACTCAATTCATTTCCGTACGTACCTGTACCATCTCGTACCAATCTCATAATCAACCACATGCTTCTTTTACTCGTTGAACCATTCAAAATAGAAGTCGGATACTCAATGTCTCACACGATAAGTACCTATACCATGGCCCGAAGCCAAATCAAGGTAACTTATCCGAAATTCTGATATCATGGCCCGAAGCCAAATCAATCAATATGCATGGCCCGAAGCCAAATCAGCCAATATGCATGGCCCAAAGCCAAATCGGTATATCTCGCACCCGAAGTGCTAATAAGATGGCCCGAAGCCAACTCAAATATACCTAATGACATGTCACTAACATCCTAAACTATTCCTAAGGTTCAATCGGGTTTCCAACTGTAAAATCTTCATCGAATCATTTTTAAACTCATCCGTAATCACATAATCACAATTCATGCTATATCAAAGCATATAAAATACATTTGAAACGAAATTATACATACGAACTTACCTCGGATGATAAAACGGCGAATCGAGTCAATTAGTCGATAACTTTATCTTTTCCCCGATCCAAGTTCGTATTTCTCTTTTCTTGATCTAAATATATTCAAAATTAACTTATTTAATCATCTATTCATACAATTTAGTCCAAATCACACTTTAAAACACATTTAAACTTTTACCCCTAAACTTTCACATTTTTCACAATTTAGTCCTTATTGCATAAAATCACAAATTAGTGAAATTCCAAATATACCCATGCTAGCCGAATTACCATAATGCCCCTAGCAGCCCATAATTTTCATTTATTTCACATTTTAACCACTAACTTTACACAATTCTCAATTTAACCCCTATTTTGTATTTTCACTCAAAATCAGTTAACAAAACTTGTTTAACTATCAACAACTAATCAAAATCTATCATCAAACATCAAAACTCATACATATTAATCAATGGAAACTTTCACAATCTTTAACATTAAACCATTTAAAACACTTGATATATGTCCATATATGTCCACTCATGTTATTAATGGTCTAGTTACAATATAAGGACATTTACTTTAAGGTTCTATAGCTATTAGACACCTTTAGCTAATAGAACACAAGTTTTACACTTTATGTGATTTAGTCCTTTTTATCAAATTAGGCATCCAAATAATAAAATTTCTTAATGAAATTTTCACACAATCACTCAATCATTCTATAATCATTAAAATAATAATAAAATAAATATTTTGACCTCGAATTTATGGTCCTGAAACCATTGTTCCGATTTGACCAAAAATGGGCTGTTACACATAGTCTAATTTCATTCTTAGTTTAGTTTCCATTCTATTAACCTCAACAACAACAACTCTTCCATTGAAAGTCATCTGATATAAAACATTGCATGATTCGTCTCATGTTCAAGCGAAATGCGCAACTTTACTAAAATATACTATTTCAAATTTGTATACAATTTAACTCTCTATCACAATAATCAATCTCAATATCCTATTTCTAGTCAACCACTCATGTGTAACTTTTTTCGTTTTGTCAACTTACCTAACAAAGAAAATAAAAGGAAAATTAAATGATAAGTTGAGTTATGGTGATACTTACAGGGGATTTCGAACTATTCGTAAGTGACTTTCGCTTTTTCCTTCGTTCTTGAGGAAACCGGATCGTCGATAGCTACGAATTAACATAAAAAAATAACACCATTAATAATTCACCCAATTCACAATCAATTATTATTTCAAACAAATTTTACATTTCATTAAATTTAGTTTTTAAAATCGAAACAAGCATAACTCTCCATTCTAAGAGTCGATTTTTAATTTGACTTCATTTCCTTCTATTTTTGACCCTCTATTATCGATTTCTAACAAAATTTCATAACAACTCTACTTGATATCCACTTTATTTTCTCAGATGAAAAAAATCTAACATCTAACTTCAAAATCTAGTCCTTTTTCATGTATACACTAAAAATCTATCAATTTATCACCAAAAACATAAAGAAATCATTAATGGTAACTTTCTAAAACCTTAACAAATTTATAAATTAATACACAAGTTAGCTAAATTAAGATTCTCCAATCTCAAAAACATAAGATTTATAATAAAAGTAATAAGCTGCACTCACCAATTTGTGGGCTAAAGCATGGAAACCCTAAACTATGTTTTTCCTCTGTTTCTTTTCTTTCTTCCGTGCGTGGAAGGATGGAGAAGATAACATTCTCTCTCCTTCCACTTAAATGATTTAAACTTTATTTTTTTCTTTTTTTTATCATAAATAATAATAGTAATTGAATAGCCATATTTTTTTTAGCCACATATTTGGCATGTTTTATTGTCATTTTAAACTTTTGGGTTGTTAGCAATTTTAGTCCATTTAACTATTTTCAAATTAAAATTTACAGTGATTTAAATTTATAATTTAATCGTTGGACTAGATTAAATAGTCAAATCAACTAAATTACTTATCCTTGATTCAATTTCATTTATAACATAACTCCATAAATATTTTTATTAATTATTTACAGACTCAGTTCATTAAAACAAAACCCGAAATGGTACTTTCCGGCACCACTGTATCGAGTTGTTACATGTACAACTACTTAACATTTCATGCTTATTCAACCCTCAATTATACCCCCATTTTATCATGACCAAAATCATCAACCAAAGTTCTTCAACTAACCATGTTATAAAGTATATTTCATAGCCACAAAACATGTTAAATATCAAGTAAGTTCATACCATTACAAAGGATCAAAACTACCACTTTAGCTTACAAACTTATACAATAATTCAAATATCAAATGACAAAAAATATAATGAAATGATCATAAACATACTAAAATTCCTATCTACATTCCACTTATAACTGGGCCAAAAATAAACAAGTAGCTACCGAAAGAGTTTACAGATAGTGTTATCTCCAACGATGTTCCAATCGATAGCAAGAGTCTAACAAGTACAAAGAAGAAAACCAAATAGGGTAAGCTTACGTAAAGCTTAGTAAGTTTATAAAATAAAAGATCACATACCTGTCATTTTAATCATACAATTTGAATAAAACATAACTAGAATTTCCAAGCCTTGTTTCATATTCCCTGTAAGACCCCAAACCTGGCCTAGACATTATGGCCGAATATGGCGTGTCATATTGAAGTGTTTTTTCAAAACCATGTTTTCATTGAAAACCCTTCTTGAAATTTAAAACTTCTTGCCATTTACAACTTGTACAAAACCTCAGTTTGCGTTTACTTATTTTCAATCATGGTTTTTTTAAAAGTTATTCCCTTTAAAACGTTATTACCTTTAAAACCTTATTGTTGTGAAGGCTTAATTTAAAACAAATTATTTACGAAAACGTGATACTTAAAAAAAATTGAGTTACGGAAACGTAGCGTTTGAAAATAGTTATTGTTTTGGAAAACCGTGTTCTACTTCTAGCAGATGCAGATCACAATCAATAAAATCCCAAATTTAAAATCCAGAAATTATAGAGGCCTTATCACAACCCAAATCAAAATCAAAGTGCTTAAGTAAATGAGCAAAACAGAAGTGCAGTTGTGTGGCCCTCTCCGAGTCCCTCGCAGCTCCGAACCGTCTAACGCTGGGGATTACCTGAAAGGTTAAAAATGGGGTAAGTTTATGAAAAACTCAGTGTGTAATCCCCTTATTAAAGAAACATCGATTATCTGTAAATGAGAATCGATGCGGGCACGAGCCCTTTAATGAGAATGATGCAGATTCGCCAGAGTATATGTGGGCCAAAGCCCAAAACAATATCATTTGGGTCACAGCCATAATAGAATTAATTGGGCTTAGCCCATCATAGTAACAGTCTCAGTATGAATGATGCATGATGCATGCAAACCCATCCAACCCTGCACTTGCCTCCGTCCAACCCTGCACTACCTGTGGGGAATAAATCACCCACGCCATCCTTAGACTCCATATGTTAGCACCGGTTGCAGCAATAACCGAAACCACAGTAAAGCTGCTAGTATATATGCGGCTTCAAGCCTTCAGTAACGGTTTCATAATTGGCACATAGCCATCGGTAACTGTAATAAGATCAGTACATAGCCATCAACTAGGTAATATAACTGACACACAGCCATGGGTACGTATTATTGACACAAAGTCATCAATAATTACGATCGTCACACAGCCATGGATAAATATGATCAACACAAAGTCATAATCAAGACGGCACAGAGCCATAATTAGGTTGGCACAGAGCCATAATCAGATTAAGTAGCTTAAAGCCATCGGTAGGTCCACAGTCGTCTCGTACGACCCGTGCGATCTTAACAGATCATTACTGGGTCCACAGTCGTCTCGTACGACTCGTGCAACCCTATCAGAACAGTACTTCCTCCATAACCAATATCTCAACCCCATGCAGTACGTCATGTATGCAGAACGTCTGGCCCACAAATCATCATATCATTCACAGTTAAGTCAATCAAATCATAGTTATACAATCACTGTCAAATCATAGCACAAGTCAGTCATTTACCCTCGAGGGCATTATGGTCATTTTACCCTACAAGGGTACTACGGTCATTTTACCCTACAGGGGCATTACGGTTATTTTACCCTACGGGGGCATTATGATCATTTTACCCTACGGGGGCATTACGGTCATTTTACCCTACGGGGGCATTACGGTCATTTTACTCTACAGGGTCATTACGGTCATTTTACCCTACGGGGGCATTACAGTCATTTTACTCTACAGGGGGATTACGGTCATTTTACCCTACGGGGGCATTACGGTCATTTTACCCTACAGAGGCATTACGGTCATTTTACCCTACAGGGGCATTACGGTCATTTTACCCTACATGGGCATTACGGTCATTTTACCCTACAGGGGTATTACGGTCATTCTACCCTACAGGGGTATTACGATTATTCTACCCTATGGGGGTATTTCGGTCATTTTACCCTACAGGGTATTACGGTCATTCTACCCTATAAGGGTATTACGGTCATTCTACCCTATGGGGATATTTCGGTCATTTTATCCTATGGGGGTATTTCGGTCATTTTCATGCATTAGGGGTAAAACGGTAAATTTTCCCTTTAGGGGTATTTTGGTCATTTTACCTACCTTGGGGTCTCGGTACAGTTAACGACCTTTTCGAAGGCCTACAGTCGCCTCGAGTGACACAGATAATCCATTTGGTCAAAACAGTGTAAATGGGCTCAAAGCCCAATATTCGACCCAAATGGGCCCACACGCTCGTGTGGCCCATTTGGCCCAAATTCACTCACGGCTATGCGAACTTCATAGCCCAATCCAGTTCCTGCCACTTTTCGTAAATTTTATCCGTGTGGGGCCCACGAGCCCATTGGGCCCACACAACCCATTTCGGCCCAACGAGGCCCATAACGGCCCAAGTGCACGAGAACCTTCGTGGTGGCCTCTTCAGTCTATTGCCCACGGTTGTGGGCTCGGTTTTACCACCCGAGCGATCGCACGCTCGTGAGGCCTCAAATGCCAAAGTTTCGGCTTTTCGGCTTTTGCCAATTCACAGCAGAGATAGTGTGATTACACACCTGTTTAAGCAACCATTCCAAGTTTCTTAAGCGCCCAACCTACATTCATTCCACATACAATCAGTCTTTCATATATTATTGTTCAAAGCGCTTAATCCCCAAACAATAATCACTACCAACCTTGATTGAGTACCACGCGATCTACTCCTTTTAGATCGCTGACTAAGAACAATCGTATGTCTCTTACCGATTTACTGCCTAACAACAAATCTTATTAGAAAGGATCGATTGTAAATGTGGCTTAAATCCACGAATACTATCCTCTCAAAAACAAATGAATATTCGGCCTACCAAAAAACAAGGTATCGAAATTACCTTAATCGAATAACAGAGAACGGACCTCAACGGCTTGGTAACCCTTGCACCCCTTCACTTCTTGGGAACACCTAACCCATCGATCACCATATCGCAAAGAAGGAACGAGAACCGCAGTCAGAGAACATATGGAGAAGAACATTCAGCTTTTTAGAAAATGATTAGAGAGAACAGATTTGAATGAAAGGAGGAAATATGGACACTTACCGATTTGCCAAGACCACTTGCAGAACTGAAACAGAGAGGGACAGTGCTGAGATTCGGCCAAAGTATGAAACACCCAGTGAAAAGGAAAAAACCGATTCGAGGAGGGAAGGGTAGAACTTCGGTCACATCCTGCTAGAATGCCGAGAAAGAAAAAGAACAAGAAAGAGGAAAAGAGGATGAATTCGGCCCAGAAAACAATAATCAATGGAGCAAAAACAATAGGCAGGATATTCGGCCAAAGCTTGGGAACCGAGAGGAGACAGGAGCAGAATTGGTGATTTCGACACAGGTTGAAACAGAAGAAAGAGAACAAAATGGCTTAGAAAAAGGTAGCACAGAAAATTTGGCAGAACAACAGGAACCGAAACAAAAAATGCACAAAATATCAAATGCAAAATTCGGCACTACAGGGAGAAGAAAGAAAACAAATTGGTGGAAAAACAGAAACTGACCAAAAGTGAAAATTCCCTACCAAAACCGATTACTAGGGAGTTCAGAGTCCTAATTCGGCACACCTATTCCCTCACTCCCCCATCCTCCTTGATTTGCTCCACAATCCTTTCCTTGATTTTCTCTACCATCATCTCTTGACCAATTCAACTTCCACCTTGCAGAGTTTCAGTCGACTTCTGCTTCTCACATGGCAAGAGAGCAAAATAAATACTATTTTTACCTTGCCATGACTTGAACCTTAGACCTCGAGAGAATTCTACACGCCATCTTGCCACTAAACCACAGGCTCTTTTTGTGTCATAACTTAACCACAAATATTTAAGAACCTTCTATCTAGATCCCAATGATTTTATTCACTAAAAATAAAATTTTTGCTAAAGCCTAGGTTTGAACCCATGACTTCTCAGACACTCCCAAACACTGCTAAATCACTTAACCACTGAAGCAGACAGATAGTTGTGTTATTTCCTTGCACACATAAACTTTTATGTGTTCCTGCACTCAAGGCCTATTTCTTCTAAGCCCAAATTCGGGGCGTTACATTCCCTATCATACCACATGGATAGACATGTCTATACAACATAGCAAAATACAAATTACTTGTTCACATGCCAAATTCAATATCTCAAAAATATACAACCATTTATGCCACAAGGTTCATTCTTTAACTTTTCGATAACTATTTAGCCCAGAGAATTATAGTAAATTTACTTTGGATACGTGAGAAGATAATGCTTACACAAGCTGACAAATGGGACATTAACCAATACATGATGTTGCTCACATAAGCTAATGAAAAAATGTAAAAAATGCTGGATTCTAGCCATCGATATGGTATCCACCACCGGTACATAGTACCTGGAACTATAATCACCAGCATAGAGTGCCTGGAACTGAAACACCGGTACATAGTACCTGAAAATTGTAATCACCAACACCTAGTGCCTAAAACACCTTAATGACATGTCATTTGTATATTAGCTATTCATTAAGTTCACACGGGCTTTATCCTATTTTCCTTGGTCATCACTAATTCAAATATTAAACCATCATCACATTGATCACATACATTCCGTATACTAACTTATATCCATGTAACTATTTACCATACCATACTTTTCATTTCAATCCATTACTTTTCCATTTCAAAACTACTTCAATTAATCACATAATTATACATATTTATGTTATCATACACATAATTAAATTAAGTTATTATCAAACATAATAAACATTTTACGAACTTACCAACACACAGAATCTACCAACACCTCAACAACGACTATTCAACGACTTTTCCTTTCCCCCGATTATCAACCGACTGATCTGTTTCTTGATTTAAATATAATAATTTAATTCAATTAACCAATTCAAAAACATTAACATACTTAAATTCATGTATTTGACCTTTCTATCAATATTTTACACTTTTACCCTAAACTTTTACCTTTTATTCAATTTAGTCCCTAAATCCTAAACTTTCAAATCTATCACAATTGAACCCAACCTCAGCTAGTCAAATTCTCTATAGTCCTTATACCACCCATATTTATCAAAATCTTCACAAGAATTTATGCTAATTTTACAATTTTAACAACTCAGCCCTTAAACTTAAAATAAATCAAAACCACTTTACAAAATGGTCCTATTTAGCTATCAAGCTTATAAATCTATAAAACGTCAAAAACATCACAAATTCATCAATGGCATAAATAAAAACATTTAACAGTTTTGCGAACTAGTCCATATGTTAGCTAGATTAAGCTACAACGATCTCAAAAATATAAAAATCACTAAAAATGAACTCAAAACATATACCATGCAAGAGACTTAAGGCTTGGTTGAATGCTTTCCTACTCAACAATGGAATTTCGATTTTCCAAAGATAAAAGAGGAAGATGATGACTTTTTTCATCTTTTTTTTAAATTGTTTATTAACTTAATTACCATTTTAACCTTTTAATTTAACTAAAATTTCATAAATTAACACCTTCAAACCATCCACTATGATAGACAAGGTATATTTACCTTTTAAATTCCTCCAATCATGGTTCCATAGCCATTCATTACAATTAAACTAATAGCAATTGACTTTTGCAGCTTTTATGATTTAGTCCTTTTTACTTAATTAACTATCTAAACTTATAATTTTCTAACAAAATTTTAGTACGACACTATAATAACCCTGTAAATATTAAATAAAAAATTACTGACTCAATGGTCGGAGTTGTGGTCCCGAAACTACTGTTTTTGACACCACTGAATATAGTTTATTACAACTCTCCCCTAAATGAATTTTCATCCTCGAAAATCTTACTAGAGAAACGGTTTGGATATTGTAATTTCATAGTTTCTTTAGGTTCCCAATTGGCTTCCTCAACACCGTGACGCTCCCAGACACATTTCACTAAAGATATCCGTTTATTTTGAGACTCTTTAGTTTCCCAAGCCAGAACCTTAATCGATTCTTCACTATAGGTCATAAAAGGATGTAACTCTATTTCAACCGGAGAAATTATATGGGAAGGATTCGATTTATACCGCCTCAACATCGACACTTGAAAAATATTATGAATCTTTTTAAGCTCTGATTGTAACACCCCTAACTTGTATCCGTCGCTGGAATAGGGTAACGAAGCATTACCATAAAAACATAACTCAAATCATTCATTTCTAACATTTCATAGTCATTGAAAAATCCAATCAAACACATACATAACGTACCTTTTTCGAGCCCTCGAGGCCTTAGAAACACTTTAGAAATGATCCGGGACTAAATCGAAAACATTTAAAACTTCTTGGAAAAAGATGGAAAAATTCACATTGCAGGGGTAACACAGCCTTGTGGCCAGGCCGTGTGGACAAAAAATAGGCCAATTTCAAGCCATTCTTTTAACCCATTTCAAGCTACAAGACATTTTCACATATAATCAAGCTTTCAAACATACCAAAACATGCATATTAAGACCAATCCATTAGGTCATTTACCCTTACAACCAATATGTCATATAAGCACCTCAAATGCAAACATACGGTTTATCTAAACATATATATTTACTTAACACATTCCATTCATCAACACTTCATTCATTTTCCATTTCAAAACTCATCATAAATTGACCACATTTATACTATTACAATTAGTTCATATTTAACTAAAAGCATAACTCCACTTAGACTTATATAAAAATACCAAACATGGTCATTCCAAACATACCTAAACATGTGCATGTTTAAGCATACCATACTTGGCTTATACCATGTCAATATCACTTATCATTTGAATCATTATTTACATGCATCTCAAATACACATATACCTAACTTAAATATATATATGACCATAACTCATCCATATATATATTTAGCTTAATTTCATATAAAGTTATACCATAATTAACCACAAGCCAAATTCATATTCAAACATACCAAATGGGTCATAATTCCACCAATTATACTTGACTAAACTCCATATCAAATCATGCCCTAAATGATCATTTTGCAAACATGCCAACACTTACAACTTTGGCCATAAAAACCATGCATCAATTTGATCATATAAACACCATCCGTTAAGCATCAAAGTGCCAAAAGCACACCAACCATCAAGGCATCAAAATAACATAAGTTTCACAAATTCATAGAAATATTACATGCCATTATAACCACAACCAAAGCATCAATGTAACGCCCAAAAATTCTTATTTCGGCTTTTGTGAAAATGTGACATAACTGTGTATCTGCTTCAGTGGTTAAGTGTTCTGGGTGTGTGTAAGAGGTCCCAAGTTCAAGCCTTAGCTTTAGCAAATTTTGTTATTTTTGGATCCAAGCCCTACCTTTTCTCGGTGGGCTTATATTTAATTGCCTACAATTTCATATCAGAATGAGCCTGCTGGTTCGAGTGGTAAAGGAGTCTGTGCGTTGTTTGGAGGTCCTGTGTTCAAATCTTTGCGCGAGCGAGGGAGTTTATTTTTGCTCGTTTAGCTGAAGGAGTTTCGATTGTATTGAAAGACTGAGAGTGGGTGGTTAGGATGTGATCTAGTGGGGAGTTATCAGAATATCTCAAAAACAAATTTTGTTTCTCTCTCTCCAAGAACATCTGAAGTTAGTTTTCTCTTCTCTGCTATTATTCCTCTTTCTTTTCTTTTTCCTCCCTTCGTTTCTATTTTTCCTTTCTTTTGGATCGTGTTTTTGATTCTCGTTAATACGGTATTTGCGTGTTATTCTGGTAAGTGAGATTTTAGTATCTGAAGCATAGTTTTACAACTTGTTGGTGTTGGTGTTTTGATGTGTAAGTTAAGGGACTGATTTTTGCATATTTTTGGTATAGGAGAAGGTGGTGTTCGGTGAAGTTTCAATTTGATAGCCTAAATCGCGTTGGAGATTCATTTGAGTCATCGGTAAGACTTGTGTGTTATTTCAGGTTATGTATCAATTTGTAATCGACTGTTAATTGAACGTTGGTATGGCAACTTTTAGGTTCTAGAGGGCTCGTGTTTGCATTTGTTACGAAATGATATTAGGTGTGTACCCGAAACATAGAAATCGAGCTTTCGACAAAAATTGAAAAAGGCCACTGTCGATGCCACATGGGCGTGCGGTCACCAGTGTGGCAGACCGTGTGCAATAACACAGCCGTGTGATCGATGAAGGCCAGGCCGTGCGTAAGACACGACCGTGTGATGGCTGGGGTGTGGCCGTGTGGGCCACACGGTCTAAATCGAACTGGACGTGTGGGCCACACGGGCGTGTGATATCTGGGCTAGGCCGTGTGATCCACACGGGTAAGGCCAATCTGGGCGTGTGGGCCACACGGGCGTGTGGGCCACACGGGCGTATGGGCCACACGGGCATGTGGGCCCACACGGGCAAACCACATGGGCTTGTGGGCCCATTTATCTAAAATGTTTCCTGGGGTTGCACGGGTCGCCCAAGTCGACTATGAACCTACTGTAGGGTCGGTAAGCGCAACTTAGACCCTAAATCGTGTGACCTGAGTATATAATGTTTGTATGGAGCATGTTAAATTTATGCATGTTTACTAATCCGTATGTATGACTGATAACTGAATTTTAGCATATAAGCATGTATTTTTGTATGTGTGCATTGAGCATGTTTAGTTACATCTGCATTGGGTGGGATGATTGATTATTGGAGGAAGTGTACTGAAAGACTTCATGCCTATTATTTGGTAGCTCAGCTGCAATATTACTGATATGCGCCGCATCTGGTAAGACTTGGTGTGTAAGGTTGGGTGGGTGTTTTAAACCCCACATGGTGTGTAGGGATGGTCGGAGATGGTGTGTAGAGGCTGGTGGGTAGGATACTAATTTCTGTTACTGTGTGCATATTGTATCTGAGATGGGCCAATGCCCTAAATTATATCTGAATCTGGAATGGGCTTAGGCCCCAGACTGCATTTGACTGATAACTGTTGTCTGATTGTATGCATGTCTTCTGTGGGGATTTTACACTGAGTTTACGTAAACTCACCCCTTTCTATTTTAACTGTACAAGTAATCCCTAGACTTGGACGGATCGGTGCGGCGGAGGACTCAACGGTGACCACATGTCTAATGAACTGCTTTAATTTCATTATGGTTTTTATTCCCTATTCTTCTTTTGGGGTATTTTTGATGTAATTTGGGACTTTTGGACTGTTTGCCTTTATTTTGGATTTTAACTGTTTTCATGGATTTTTAAACTGCAAAACCCAACGAACTCGGTTTAATTCAAAATAACGTTTTTCCTAAACGCAAACGGTTTTATTAAAATATCATGATTTTAAAAGCTTCCACTACAGAATATGTTTTTTTTAAACATATGAAATTAACGAGAAAATAATTTTGAAATTGACAAGGGATAAATAGAAGCTAATAAATGGAAACGGTCTTAACTTGATAAATACGCTTTCAAATCCCATCCCATGTGACATCGCCAGATCTGGCCATAACGTCTAGGCCGGGTTTGGGTTCTTACAATCAAAATCTACCGATAAAATCGATGGATAGTGTGATGGATTTTCGATTAGCTTCCAACCCGGTCGATCTTTCGATAATCTGTAAAGGAAAATAACTACGTAAGCAATGAATGCTTAGTAAGTTCGTATAAACTTAACAATAGCATTGCATTTCAATAATGAACATTATAGGTTAAATATAAACCTATACCAATGCCTCAAGACTCATTCATTAACTCACAAATGAATAAGTTCATTAATGTCGCATATTTATTGACCATTCATAACATGATAGGATTTCATGAGACATAATATATAATCATCAACCTTTTTATAAGATTATATATCTTTTTATTTACTTACTTTCCATTCCATTCCCAATGCTTATCATAAGCCTAAAAAACATTATTAATTCCCGATTCAGTGTATTTATCCATGACATAGGTAGATTCATCCTTAGCATAAACAATTTGCTCACATACAATTACATCATTTATCACATTAAACCTTTTATAACATCATAACACATCCCAATTACGCACTTACTGTTTCATTCCCTTTTCTTACCATTTCATATGCATAGTATAAGCATAATCATAAACATCAATCATATCCACAAACTTGGCATAAGCCTAAGCACATCAACAACACATGTTAGTTCATTTAAACATGATTCATATAAATTTAACATGGATAACCATTATACTTGAACATGATTCAATTGGATTTTATCATCCATCTCAACATAACATATTTTTAATGTAGTTCACCATTTCAAAGTCTTTCATACATACATGTCTTGGTTCATATTGGACACTTACCATTTCATTTGCGTAACATATAACATTAACCATAGCCACAAGCTAGTGACTAAACACATAACAATATCATCATATGGTAAGATATGGTACATAAACATAACATCACTTAAATCATACTTTTCATAAACATGAATGTTCATAATTTAATCATCGATACATCATACCTTTCGATAATTTTCGTAGTGAAATCAATCGGTACCCTTACCGAAGCTTACACAATCTGTGCTAAACGATGGTCGAAACCATCCCTTTTCTTTAATCGATGGTCGAAGCCTTCCCTTTTCATATTTTATGGGCACTATAAAGATGATTGAAACCCCGGTACACGTTTCATATTGTGCCATAGTCCAACTATGGTCTTACATGTGCACTGCCATGGCCTTGCCATGGTCTTACGCTCATAGTGCCATAATCCGGTTATGGTCTTATCATTAGAATGCCATAGCCCAGCTATGGTCTTACATATATATACACTGCCATGGTCCAACCATGGTCTTACGTCAGAAAAACTGCCATAGCCTCGCTATGGTCTTACGTAAACATTGCCATGGTCCAACCATGGTCTTGAACATTTTTTATGTTGTGCTGCCATAATGTCCTTCAACTAGGGTCTTATTCGTTTCCTTCAAGCTGACAAATTTGATTCACACATATATACACAAATAGATAATAATTTATCAAAACATTAATTAATTGAACTAACCAAGTTACGAACTTACCTAGCTAAATTGCAGAAAGGACAAACTTCAGGGGCATTTTGGTAATTTTCCATTCTCCTTGATTTTCCACTTAATCTTTATCTAAATTAATAATTTAATTCAATATATTAATTTATACAATAAAAAATGTATTTTATGCAATTTAGTCATTTTTGACATTTTTATAAAATTACCCCTAACATTTTACTTTTATTCAATTTAGTCCCTAAGCCTAAATCATGCAAATTAACCATTTCTAATGCCAATTCACATAATCTAAATATTCATGGAACACAAAAAAGCCCACATTTGTAATAGTTTCACATCAAATCCTTATATTTTTACTAATTCAATAATTTAGTCCCTAATCGAAAAATTCATCAAAATTACTTAACAAAATACTTTTAAATATCAACCTACATCTCAAATTCATCATTTAATAACTAAAATCACATTGATTCATCAATGGCAATATTCACAATCTTTAACAGTTTCAAAATTAAAGGTACAGGTTAGCTGGACCTAGTTGCAACGATCTCAAAAACATAAAAATTAATGAAAACGGGGCCAAAATGACATACCATGAAAAGATTCAACCATGGCCGAACCACAAAGCCTTTAACAATGGCTTTGTTCTCCCCAAATTCGATGGAAGAAGAATTAGAAATGATAGCTTTTATTTTTATTTTATTTTATTTATCAAATTACCATTTTAACCTTGGTTAATAATTAAATAAAACATCAAATTCATGTCCATTTTAACCCACTAACTCCTTAAATGATTTAATTACCATTTAAGTCCCTTTTCCTTTATTCAATAAACCCTTTAATCACTCAAATCAAATAGTGATCAAATTTTACATCTTTGACGGTTTACTCCTTATCGAAACATTAAAACTTTTCAAGGAAACATTAATACCACCTTAATGACATTCCGTAAATATTTATAAAAATATTTACGGCTCGGTTTATAGAAACGAGGTCCCGATACCTCATTTTCTAAAACCACTTGACTCTAGGGTCTTACCAATTGAACTTAATAAATCGCTTATATAACATAAATTATCAAATCAAAAACCTTTTTAAAATCAAATTTTACTCGTAAACATTAAATAATAATATTTACGAACTTACTCGTCAGATTTGGTGGCCCCGAAACCACTATTTCTGTGTAACATCCCAGTTTAGGGCCTAGTCAGAATAATGGTTTGAGACCACAAATCTGAGGGTCATGAATGAGTTTTTGAGGCTTATATTATGTATGCATGCTAGTGTGAAAGTTTCATGAAGCAATTTTGTGAAATTGTGGTTGAATTGTCCAAAAGGACTAAATTGCAAAAGTTGCAAAATGTGTGTTTCTAGAAGCTATATGTGTGAAATAGCTTTAGATTATTAATTAGAGGTCCTTAAATAGAAATTTATCCAAATTCTAATTTTTGGACAAAAATGGGCATGGATGAGTTAAAATTGAAAGTTTATCAAAAAGGGCATTTTGGTCATTTATCAATTAAGTGATTAAAATAGGTGAAAAGATGATAGAAATTCATTCATCTTCTTCCCATAGCTGCTGAAAATTTGAGAAGCCATTGTTAGGGTTCTTTCAATTTTTCAAGCTTGCTAGTATGTGCTCCTAAGCCCGGTTTTTGATATTCTTCGTATTTTTGAAGTCTCGGTAGCATGAGTAAGCTATTTATAGCTATTTGGTGAGCTATCATGGATGTTCAAAAATGTACATATGTATGACATGCATGTATTTTGATATTTTATGGAAGAATATGAAGGCTTGATGTAGTAGAAACATCTTTTGCTAAGTGATTTTCCATGAAAATGCATGTAGGGACTTAGTTGTGAAAATCTTAAGTTTGGTCATACATGGGTGATTTAGTGAGATTTGATGAATGCTTTAGTTGAGTAAGTGGTTCGGCTAAGCATGAAAGAGTAGAAAGTTGAATAAAAATCACTTTACGAGCCTTTAGGACTAAAGTGTAAATATAAGAAAGTTTAGGGGCAAAATAGTAATTTTGCTAAAGTATGAGATGTGGGTCAATTTAGTCAATGTGTGTATTGAATAAGTTGATTTATTCATTATAGATCAAGAAAGACGAAGCCCGGATCGAAACCGAGGCAAAAGTAAGGTGGTGGACTAAATTGCACATTTCAATACTTTTGAGTATCGAGGTAAGTCTATGCATAAACAATGCATTCATACTTACAATTTGTTGATGATAGCTAGTGTGTAGCTAATTCGAGATTGATTTAGAACCTATGTGGTTCAAGTAGAATAAATGTAGTAGAAATGGTAAATGAATGTATGATCGAGAATGATTGGGAATCTATGTGGTTTAAGTAGACTTGTGCATGTGTTGTGATAATTCTAGATGGTAGGCTAAGTGCGATACCATCCTAATGCATATTGACGATGAGCTAGCTATGTGCGATGCTATCGTGAGGTATATCATCTAGTGAGCTATGTCTTTGAATCACTACGAATACCATTGTGGTAGGCTAAGTGCGATACCACCTTATTAATCAAATGTGGTATGCTAAGTGCAAAACCACCGAGATATTGTGCGTGTGGATTATTTGTGTGTATTAAGCTGTGTGGATGAGTAGTGTGGATTAGGTATGTAAACTAGCCGTGTGGATGAGTTTGTGTGGATTAGTTATGTGGATTATTTGTGTGGATGTATTACGATAAATAATGATGTGTTGTATATTACGTAAATGTGATATTGAATGCAGGGGGTGCATTTCAATGGTTATGAGTATGTGACTGATGATGTGTTGGAAATGTGGTAAGGGATAGAAAGAGTAAGCATAGTTGTGAATTACTTGTTGGTATAATGCTAATAGTTGCTTAGCTTATACTATGTTGCTTATTTGTTTATGTGTAAACTTACTAAGCTCAAAGCTTACTCTCTTTCTTTTCCCTTCTTATAGATTAAAGTGTTGAATCGAGATACGAGGATCATCAGAAGATAGCCCACATATCAGCACACTTTGGTATATGAAACTTAATGTTTTGTATATGGCATGTATAGGGGCTAGATAAGTTAGTAAATTTTATTGTAAATGGCTAAGATGTGTTGGCCTATAGATGGATAGCTTATTTTGTATAATGCCATGGTTGTTGGCTATTACATTATATGAAAGAAAGATGTAGTTTTCTATGTGAGAATGCACTTCAATTTGAGTTGATTATGATGGTGTTAGATGAGTATATGTTGTGTATGTTAGAAGGGTGAAAAGAACTTGACACTTAGTCTTGTTCTTGACCATGTGGGTAGACACACGGGCGTGTGCTGTGGCCGTGCGTCCTCTGCATGTTTATATTTGAAAATAGAATAGACCACGGACTAGTCACACGGGCATGTGCCTAGAGCGTGTAGGATTCATCAGTGTTGGCCACGGGATAGCCACACGGGCGTGTGTCTAGACTCTAGGCCGTGCGAGGGAAGTCAGTGTTCACCACGGTTGGGGAGCACGTGCGTGCCATGGCCGTGTGGAATTTGACAGAATGCTTGGGTTTTTAGGCATGGTCTGGGGACATGGGCGTGTGTGCTCATGCACGGGCGTGTCTAATCTTGCACGGGCGTGTGAGACCTGTATGTAAGAGAAAAATTTTAAGGATCGTAAAAGTTTTGGATTAGTCTCGAGAGCCCTCGTGTGTATGAGTGAGGCCTCGTAAGTCGAGAATGAGGTTATATCGAGTAATGACGTTGAGCCTGAGTGGCAATTAAGCGGTTTGAGTTCGGTAACGCCTCGGGCTCGGTTCCCGGCGTAGAACCTAGGTAAGGGGTGTTACATTCTGACACTACTTAAAAACAGGCTGTTACACTAACGGTAAAGCTAAACGGTATGCTACTAGACCTATTCTTTCAATAACATATTCAGGAATACTTTTTTCACTAACCTGAAACTCGATATATTTTCTTTTTAAATCAGCATACAATTTCCTATAGAAAGTTCACCTCTAAAAATATTGAGTGTGGATTGAAAATGTCTCAAAATCAAAATGATGCTACCCACAACCCCATTAAAAAAAAGAATGATGCCAACCCCACCAATTCCTCCACTCCAATGAATGACAATGATGCCACCAACTCTAATCTTCCTTCAACCCAACCATAACCGTTATGGACGCCCTTACCCAGTTCTTGAATGCCCTTAACACTCTTTCGGCTAACCCAACCATTGTGGCCTTTCTTTCAATTCCCAACACCCCATTATCTTCTACTACCCCACAAGATCCTAAAGATGACCTTCTAAAACAAATCTTCTCTTATTTGGCTTTTCAACCTCAACCCACTGTTGTGGTTGTTCCTCTAAATCAAGCTTCTCAGCAACAACAACTCCATGGTTTTCAACATCATTTTATTGAGATGCAGGAAAAAATGTGTCTTATAGAGAATCAACTCTTGTCTCAACAACATCAGTTCCAAGAATAAAAAGAGTGTCAACGTTTGCTGGATCAGCAAAATTCTTGTAATGAACAATTGATCGTAGAGTTGCGAGCAACCAAAGAGGCTGCCAAAGGAGGTTATTTACCCCTTCCACTGGAACCAAAAGGTATGCCACACTCTATGGTCTATAATGATATGAAGGATAGCGATGATAATGAAATGCTACAAGATCTTCAACCTATCAATCATCCTGACACACCTGTGGCATCGCCCCCAGTGATGACCCAATCATCAACTTTTAAAAAATAATATTATTTTGGATGTTGCCACAGTGTCAGGTGGTACCAGTCTTTATTTTTCAAAATATCCATTAAAAATACATGTACTTAGAGAGGGAAAATATATCTTTTAATGGGTGTCACCAATTTGTTAGGCGGCACCAAAGAATTTTTTTTAATAAAAAAATATTTTTAGATGTCACTGGTATGTCAGGTGACACCCATTAAAATTTTTAAAAATAATACTTTTATAGGTGTCATCGTCGTGTCAATCGATATCAGTGATATCTAAAAAAAAATCATTGTAGAAAGAGTAGTTCAAATCTTTGGTAATTGTTTTAGAAGATTTGGAGATGGCTCTTAGGAGATTTGAACCATAAAAGTCAACAAGAAGGAGGAAATCTCTTCTTTAGTGTCGAAATTGGCACGAAAGGCCATCATAAATGGTGACATCGGTGGCTATTGAGTACAACGGTTAGGATTTTCAATTAAGAAGAAGGTAAAGAAAATAAAAAAGAAAAAAGAAAACTAAGTACGACGACTAGGGTTTTCAATTGAGAAGAAGAAGAAGAGAAATTTGAATGGGAAGGAAAAGAGAGTATATAGAAAATAGAGAAGAAAATAGAATAAAAAATATGAAAAATATTAAATTCTCTTTCATATCTCTATTTTCCATATCTGTTATTTTCTTTCATTTCTCATATTTGATTCTCGATTTTCTATAGAATATTCAATTCCCTTTCATATCTCTATTTTACATAGTTGTTATTCTCTTTCCTTTCCCTCTCTCGTCTTTCTATCTTTCTCTCATATCTCTTTCTCTCTCGTCTCTCTTTCTCCCATATCTCTTTCTTTCCTACTTTAATCTTATTTAAGATTATTTTTTTGAAATAATATTTCATCTACTAATGGTGACATTGACAAGTTAAGAAGGCAAGAACCACCTATGAAGCAAGCATTGGTCATGGGCTTTCCCTTTTATTTTTTCGGTTTTCTTTTTTTTTTTTTCTATTTCAACTCTTTCTTTTCATTTGTTTTTTCCTATTTCACCTTCTTTTTTTTAATTCCAGCTGGTGCCGCCTGACACACTGGCGACACAAACTTTTTTTTTTAATTTTACTAACCAGTGTCGCTTAAGGCACCCATTAAAAAATTTTCCTCTCCCTGAATACTCATATTTTTAACGAGTATTTTGAAATATATAGACTAGTGTTGCCTGACACAGTAGCGGCACCCAAAAAAATCATTTTTTTAAAAAAAGTTGATGATTGGGTCATCATTAGGGGGCGACGTCGTTGGTGTTTCAGGTGGCACCGACAGGCACTGTAAAAAATGAAACATTTTCGTACATTAATTTTGACTGAAGTTTTTTCATAAATAATTAATTATTTTGAGTCAAGGTAAAAACACCGAGAAAGGAAAAAAAGCTAAGTGGCAGTCGTTGACTGAGAGGTTAAGAAAATCTTATAATATCAAATTAGAGTTTGAAAGAGTTGGTGGGAGTATAGAAGTTATGTTTAGTTTTTTTCTTTTTGGTCAATCAACATTTCATTCAAAGCAAAGGAAACTTAAGTCACCATACAAAGCACCAAGATAGAACAGAAACTAGAAAACTTAACCAGGCATGGCTGGTAGGCCATCCTTATCTAGAATATGGCCCAAAGAAGATGGTGGTTGGCGCAACTAGTAAAAAAACACATCTCCTTCCTATAATAAGAAGCCACCCAATCAACAGCCAAATTAGCGGAACACCTAACAAACTCAAAATGCACATGGGGAATCTTGGGAAAGATAGAATCCAATTTTTTCAAGATAGGCTTGAGTTTCCAATGGCTACACTTATCTCGTTTCAAAATCTCCTTATACACAATCATTGAATCCGTAGCCAAAATGATTCTTTGATATCCTTGCTTCAAAGCAAGATCAGCCCCCAACTGGATTGCCGAGGCTTCCACTATTTCAGGAGAGTCAACAAGAATCTTTAAACCTCATCCATTAACTAGAGAACCCGTTTCATCCCTAGCAACCACACCAATTCTAGCAATTTTTGTCAAATTATCAAAAGATCCATTATAATTAATTTTGATTACCTGCCTTTAGTTTCTTCCAAATTGAATCATAAGTAACATCTATAGCCATAAGCCCTCTACGAGGGATCTGAACTCCATACCAGTCCATAGACTCCAAAATTGAAACTTCAATCTTATTAATTGTGGCCTTAAAGTCTAAATCCCCCCCAAAGCTACTTGGCATCATATCTTCCAAATATGCCATAAAGTGTAAACCACTCTGAGCTTAAGCTCCTCAGTTCCTTGCTTCAACTAGTCAATCCTGCTCCAAGTCTGCAAGAACCAGTGATCAAAAGTACTGATGCTCTCTTTTTGGATGCACATTCTATGAAAAGCTTCAAACCAAACAGCACGAAACCATTCACAACCAAAAAATAGATGCTCAACAGTTTCCTCCTCACAATTATTCAAACAACATAAAGGAGATACGACACAAATTCTTTTCCATAAACCAATCCTAGTAGGGAAAGCATTATGACAACATTTCCAAAGGAAAATTTTATACTTACTAGGAATCTTAAGCTTCCAAATAATCTTTCAGACCTTGGCATCAGTGATATGTGACGATGAAGCTCTATCATGCCTCATATCTTACTTCTTCGGTCGTAACAGCTGCTATCCAGATTTCACCGTGAATTCCCCTTCAGTACTGTGTGGCCAAATCAGGTGATCCTCTTATTCAATATTCAAAATTGGAATTCTTAGGATAGCCTCTCGAGCCCTTTCATCAATCCATTGTTCAATACTGAACAAGTCCCACATTTCCTCAGTTTTCCTAAAAATTTCTTCAACCTTCATAGAAAGATCCTCCTCACAATCCCTTGGAAAAGGAATTCGATTCCCATCAATCCCTATAATCCATTTTTCCTCTCATAGGTTAATTTTGTTCCCATTAACCACTTGCTACAACAATGTTCTCCTAATGAAATTCTTGGCTTCAACCAAACTGCTCCAAGCCCATAAAGCACAATTTCCTTTACTAGAATCCAAAAATTCCTGCTGAGGAAAGTAAAAACCTTTCAGAACACACACCCATAGTGCTTCAAGCTTCTCAATGGCTCTCCAGCATTGTTTAGCCAGCATAGCAAGATTAAACAATTCAAGGTCACGAAAGCCAATGCCACCATCACATTTAGCTCGAGTAACACAGTCCCAAGACTTCCAATGAATTCGACGCTCTTCTTCCTTTTGCCCCCACCAGAACCGAGAAATGGATGAAGTAAGCTCGGGGAAAATCTTCTTAAGGAACTTAAAACAGGCCATAGTATAGGTTGGAATCACACTAGCAAGAAACTTGATCATCACCTCCCTACCTCCTGGTGACAGAGATTACTGCTTCTAATCCTTCAATCTATGTACAGTCTTGTCCTTAATAGCACTCAACACCAAGGTTCTCGTCTTTCCCTAAAAAGATGGAATGCCAAGGTAAGTACCCGGATTATCAGCAACAGGAATATTCAAGACTTGTCAAATCTGCTCTTATAACTCATTAGAAGCATTAGCACTAAAAATAAGAGAGGATTTCTCATAATTTACTACTTTCCTCTATGCTACACAATTAGCCTAGATTAAATCAAAAAGCTTTTTGCAGTTTGTCACATTAGCCTCCAAGAAGAAAAGTGAATCATCTGCAAAAAGTATATGATATAAGTCAGGACAATGTCGATTGAGTTTGATCCCAGTGATTTCACTAGATTGGATAGCTTTACTGAGATTTCTGGAAAGGATATCAATAAGAAAAAGAAAGAGATAAGGGGATAAAGGGTCCCCTTGTCTCAGACCTCTAGAAGGGACAATTCTTTTACTAAATTTACCATTAATAAGCAAATTTTAAGAAACTGATCTCACAGTTTCCATAATCCATCCAATCCAAACCAAACTAAAACCCAATTTTCTTAACACCATCTCCAAGAAATCCCACTCAACACGATCATAGGCTTTATTCATATCTCCTTTTACAGCCACCATGACCTTTTTCCCTTTCTTCTTAAGCTTCAGACAATTCAAAACTTCCTGCGCCACCAAAATGTTATCATGTATGCATCTTCCAGCAACAAATCCACTTTGTTGCACTGAAATAACCTCTCCCAAAAACTCTTTTAGACGATTCACCATAAGCTTCGAAATGATCTTGCAAGAAAAATTACACAGACTGATTAGCCTAAACTGTGTAACTTTCTCGGGATTTTTCTGTTTAGGAATTAGAACCACTTCAGTTTCATTAATACCCTTCGACATCACCCCTTTTTGGAAAAATTCATGTACCATGGCAATCACATATTCCCGAACTATATCCTAACATCTGTGGTAAAACACTCCATGAAACCCATCAGGACCTGGGGCCTTAAAAGCATCCATTTGGAAGACTACAGTCATAATCTCCTAATCAATAACCTCTCTTATCAGCTGCTTATTCATCTCTTCTGTGACCATTATAGGTAGGGCATCCAAAACAATATCATTAATTACCCTACTTGTTTGAAATAGATTTTCATAGTACTGAGTAAAGGCATTAGTGATCTCTTTCTCATCCTCCAACCACCTGTCTCCAACCATAAGCCTCAATATTTTATTCGCACTTCTCCTCTAAGCTGTTGCAAGATGAAAAAACTTAGAGTTTCTATCCCCAAATTGTAACCAATTCCTCCTAGCCCTTTGAAAATAGTACATTTCTTCCTTTTCCCAAGAAATTCGAATCCCCTCTTTTAACTCCCTAAGCTTAAGAATATGTAACAGTTCGGTTTAGAACCTAGTCAGAATAGTGGTTTTGAGACCACAAATCCGAGTTAAAAAAATATTTTAATATTATTTTCTGTGCTTACAGTATGTGATTAAGCATGTGTGAAAGTTTCGCGAATTAATTTTATTGTTTGTGTGTTTAATTTGAGAAAAGGACTTAATCGCAGAAAATGTAAAAGTGGCCTTTTAATTGAATAAGTGCCGAATTGTTATTGTCTTTAATATGTGAAGTCCTTAAGAGGTTATTATGCCATTGATATGGTTAATGGACATTTATGACCAACCATTATGAAATATTATATGTTTTTATCAAAGGTTAATTAGGTAAATTAAATAATAAGTTAAGTTAAATAAATAAAACAAAAATATGGCCATTATTATCATCTTTCATGGCCGAATGAAGCAAAGAAGATAGCTAAAAAAATAGGGTTTGATATTCGGCATTTGTATTGCTTGATTGAGGTAAGTATTTTGCTCGGTTTTTGATAATTTCTACGTTTTTGAGATCGTTGCTTAGTATACTATCAAGACCATGCTTTAATTTTAGAATTTGATGAAGATTTTGAGATATGCCATTGATGATTTTGTAAGCTTTGTTATAGTTGATGATGAAATATGAAATATATGTGTTAGATTAACATGTTTTGTCTTTGGATTTTTGATGAATTTGAGTAATTTGGACTAAATTATGAAAATAATATTTTGAGGAACTAAAATGTGAAATAAATGAAATGTATGGACTTGTGTGATCATGATGATTATTTGGCTAAGCATGGGTACAAAGAAATTATGTGTATTTTGTGATTTTGTGAAATAAGGACTTAAATGTCAAAATGTAAAAATGTGAGGGCTAAATTGTAAAATGCCCTAAATGTGCGTTTTTGGATTGGATTGAATGATTTGGTGAATAAATGGGTTAAATTTGAATATGTATAGATCAAGAACCAAAGAAAGCGGATTTAGACCGAGGAAAGTCGAAAGTGATCGAGTAAACGAATCTGTCCGTTTATATCCGTACGAGGTAAGTTTATATAAATGTATTTGAATTGATTTATTTATGTTCATATAAAATTGAATTGTGATGAATGACTATGGAAGATACACACATATGAAATTCGAGGAAGTATCGACAATGTGTCAATGTCCGAAAAGTCTTGTACGAACCTTAGGAATAGTTAGGATACGTATGTCATGACATAGGGTTCCGATATGTGATATCGTGTAAGACCACGTCTGGGACGTTGGCGTCGATTTGAGAATTTCATGTAAGACCATGTCTGGGACATTGGCATCGTAAATGATTTCGTGTAAGACCCTATCTGGGATAATGGCATAGATATTTGATTACATGTAAGACCACGTCTGGGACGTTGGCATTGTACGAGTATTCTAAGTTATCCGAGTATCCTATTTGATTCCGAACGGTTCAACGGGCAATTTTGAGATATGAATGATTATGTGAAATGTGTAATCGATACAGGTACATTTGAAGTGTATACCATGTTTGATTATGAAAGGTAAGTATATGTGAAATTGCAAAAGTGAGATATGTGTATAGACTTGTTGAGACAAAATGTGATATATATATATATATGAATGTGCTATGATCTAATGAAATACATGAAGATGTGATTTGTTGATAAGCAAATGGTTGGAAACTATTGAGTTAAAGAAGAAATATGAATATGCTATTGAGATATGCTAAAGTTCTTGTAATTGAAATGGTTATAAATGTTTTATATGATAAGTTTATTTGTATATGGCTTACTAAGCTTTTGAAAGCTTACTTTGTGTGTGTTTGTTTTGTTTTATAGATTAGCGAAGCTACGAAAAGCTCGGGGATCATCAAGGATCATCATCACACTATTAAATCATATTTTGGGTACCTTTTGAATGTGCACATATTTAAGTATGGCATGTATAGTCTAGTTAAATTAGATAATGTTTTGAGTTGTATATATAAGCTATGTGATATGGCTTGTAAATGGGATGTGAATATGGTAAATGCTATTTATGTTTTGTGATGTAAAGTTAGTATGTTTTGATGAATGGCTAGTATATTGAATTGGTAAGTTTCTGGATGGATTTTACTTAGAAATGATTGTGAATAGAATGAGATAAATGGTTCATAAGTTGGTAAGTTTGATATGCATTTGAATGGTTAGAAAATATGGATATTATTGGTATGTTTTGGTTGCATTTTGAACATATGAAATATGTTTGTTTGAGCTTGTAGGATTGACCCAAAATGGGTGGCAAATCGGCCTTGCAAATGGCCTATATTTGCTCACACGGTTGAGCACACGGGCGTGTGGCTCGACCATGTCCCTAAAATTTGTAATTTGATTCAAGTCAAGCTCGCACACTGGTTGGATACACGGGCGTGTGACTAGCCGTGTAATGCAAGTCAGTTTCGACCACGGGCCAGACACACGGGCGTGTGATAGGTCGTGTGATGTAAGTCAGTGTCGACCACGGCTTGGACACACGGGTGTGTCTGAGGCCTTGTGAGGCACACGGCCTACCCACACGGGCATGTGACCTCTATAAATTTGAAAAATGTTGAATTTTAGGAAAATTTTGTATGAGCTCGGTTTAGTCCCGACCCCTTTCAATGCATGTTTAAGGTCTCGTAGACCTCATTAAGGGACTATATGATTGTATTTTGCTATGATATGACGATGATATACTTTATGATGTGAAATGTTTGTAAAAGTTTTCAATTTGTCCGGTAATGTCTCTTAACCCTAGACCGGCGATGGTTACGGGTTACGGGTGTTACAGAATATCCCCTTCAACACCATCTTCATCTTGAATTCGTCAACTCTTTCTTTAATTCCTCAATATTAATTCTATTATTCCTTACATTCTTCTTACTCTACTCACTCAATACCTTCCCGCTCTTGTTTAACTTATGTACCAGTTTTAGATCCCTAGACCTTTTATCCACATGCTGCCAACAATTTTTTAACATTGCTTTAGAACCATCCACTTGCAACCAATTAGCTTCAAATTTGAATCTCTTAGGAAACTTCTTATCATTAAAATTAGAAAACACCATTAAAGGAGAGTGATTCGACCCTATAGCAAGAAAATTGAATTCGAGGCTATTAGGAAAGATTTCCATCCACCTAAAATTCACCAATGCTCTGTCTAGCCTCTCTTTAACCAAGTAGTTCTCCTCACTCCCATACATGTAAATTTCAAACCCTTAAAATTCATCTCATTTAGCTGACACTCTCGAATCATTTCTTTGAAACATTCCATTTTTCTTTTTTATTTAGGCCTCCCCCCTTCCTTTTCATGCTCCCCCTAATGTCATTAAAGTCCCCAACACACAACCAAGCCATATTACCTATCACGCATTTTTGCTTTACCTGTTCCCATATTACCTTTCGATTCTCAAAGATAGGGGCCCTATAAACCCAAAAAATCCTTGCCACAACCCCATAATCCCCATTACACACTGTAGTGTCAACTACATTCTTTGAACTTTCCAAAATATTCACCAACCAATCGCCCTTCCACCAAAAAGCTATTCCCCCACTCAAACCCTCAAGATCCATTACAAATCATTCACTGAATTTTAACTTTCTTCTTACAGACTCCACTTTTTCCAGTAAACAAATAAAATTCGGATCAAATTTATAGATATTCTCCTTAAGCACCTTGACTGTCAAGGCTGATCCTAAACCCTAACAGTTCCATACCATAAGCCTCATGGCTGCTGGATGGTTGGACTAGGGCAGCCACGAAACCCATCAGTATTGTTGTTGAAATCTCTTCCCAATAAAACAGGTACTTCCACCAGAAGATTATCACAGTATACCTTACCTCTGCCCTTTCTCCTTTTGACACCCCTTCTTCCTAATACCCTTTTACTACCCCTACCCAATCTTATAGAAGCACATGCCCCTTCAAAATTTAGACTTAACTCGCCTAAACACTGCCTTTTTCCTCGAGAGAACTCCTCATCATCTTCTCCAATACATTCATCTAAATTCCTTTTAAGGTTAAGATTATTAAATTCAAGAGGTAGTACCACATTACTCAACACAGTAAACAAGCCCTTTGCCTCTATCCCCTTATCCTTACCCTTTGTAATATCTCCTTCTTGGCCTCATCATCTTCAAGCATCTCAACAAAATATGGGTAATTCCCATGCACCTCTCCCCTCCTATATTTACCTTATCAGACACATCCCACAGGGTTATCTTTAGTTTAAGGTGTTTTTTTTTATATATTTTGTTTTTAATTGGGTTTGGAGTTTTAGTTTACGGGGTTAAATTCATAGGGTTATTTTTATATAACCCATTTAATTTTATTGGGTTTGGAGTATTGGGCTTAATTTAATATAATATTTATAAAATATAGGTTTAATATACACTTTAGTTTCTGAAGTATATTTTTTTTCATTTTGGTCCTTAAAATTCTTTTTTTTTTACTTACTTCAGTCATTAACGCTATCAAACGTTTCTAGTTTAGTCCCTAACGTTATCAGGCGTTCCCGGTTCAATTCTTTGGACGTTAAAAAATATTGATCAACCAATCATATGTTGCCATGTGGCATACAATGACGTAACTGTAACGTTATAACCCAAAAAAAACCTTAAAATCTTTAAAAATTACAAAAAAAATACAAAAAGTATTTTAAAAAAATATAAATATACAAGAATTTAAAAAAAATACAAAAAATTATTTAAAAATTTAAAATAAATTTAAAATTATTAAAAAATAGGAAAAGTTATAAAATTACAAAAAAAACATTATAAAAATATTAAAAAATTACTAATTTTTTTAAAAATAATTATAAATCTTAATATTTTTAAAATTTTATAAATCAGATTTACTAGAGTTTAAACATGAGATCATTGTCTCTTTAAAAGATACCATCTATGATAATTGTTTTATAATTTAATCAACCGGAATTTGTAATTGATATATTTTTATGCGATAAATTTGGATGATATTTTCATTAAATAATAAAAAATAATATTGTTTCAATATTTGCAATGAAAACCATGTTACATGATGACTTTATTTTAACTGAAATTTCGATTGAGTTCCAACCTTTTTGACAGATTAATAATGGCTTTGTGTTGCACGTAGTGGTTGATCATAGCAAGAACTGAAATTAGTTCATTGGCTCGTGAAAACATTATCATTTTGTCTACCTACACTTAAATATTAGTATTAATGCATTTGTTTTTGGGTAAAATACCCAAATATACCAAAAAAAAACAAAATTTACGGAAAAGGGCCGGTTTCTTGAAAATTTATGGAAAAGGGCTGGTTTCTTGAAAATTTACAAAAAATGGCCATTTCCCCACAAAACGCGTCCACGTCAGCGCGTTTTGTGGGGATAAACCAGGAAAGCGCGCCCCTGAGGACGAGCTTTAGCCCTGCAACGGTCAAAATTTTTTTGACCGTTGGGCCTCCAACAGTCAAAAAATAAACCTATAAAAACCCCCCAACCCTTTTATTTTTTTCACACTTTAGTCCTTACTCATTCTTCTCTCAAATTCCTCTCAAATTCCTCTCAAATTTCTCTTTAAGTCCTTGAAACTTCCTCTGAAATTTTGAAATAGTCCTTTAATATTTACAAAAAAGCCCTTTTCTAATTTTTTTAAATATATTTTTTTTGAAACTTTTAAAATTTTCGATTGTATTACCAATGGCCGGGGAATTAACTCGTCTAGACAACAAGCACATCTCCGTCGATCAAATGTAAATGGTAAGTTTTAATTTTAATTTTTCAATATTATTTAATATTTTTTAGGTTTATCCAATTTTAATTAATTTTTATTTTATAATTTTTTAAACAGACTGTAGATTGGGTGTTGCAATGTTATATTCGCCATATGCATGGTCCCCCATCGCCGTTGATCGAGAATTACCTGCGAGAAGCGGGTTTTTGGCACGTGGCCACGATAGGCTGGGGGTTCAAGTTGGAGCCGACTTTGATCAGTGCATTGATAGAGAGGTGGAGACCCGAGACGCACACTTTCCATCTTCCATACGGAGAGTGTACCATCACTCTGGAAGATGTGCAGTTGCGATTGGGATTTGCGGTGGGCGGACGGCGATGAGTCACCGGGTCCGCAACTTCTACCGATTGGATGGTCGTATGCTACGAGCTTCTTGGTGCCATTCCGGATAACATTCATGGAGGTCGGGTTGAGATGGCCTGATTACGAGACACATTCCCGGAGCCGAATGATGGTTCGACCGAAATAGAAAGAATACGGTATGCTCGGGCATACATTCTTGAGATAATTGGAGGTTATCTGATGCCGGACCTGTCTAGAAACCTCGTACACTTGAGATGGCTGCTGAAACTTGTTGATTTTAGAGCAGCCGGTGAATTGAGTTGGGGGTCTGCCGTGCTATCGAAGTTGTATCGGGAGATGTGCGGGGCGATGCGGCCGAGTAAAGCGAAAATCGGAGGTTGCCTATCACTACTGCAGTCATGGGCACGGTTTCGATTTCCATTTTTACGTCCTCGACTCGACCACCCATATTCATTCCCACTGATAACGAGGTAATTTTAATGTTATATTTTACAATTATTACATAGATTTATAGTATAATTGTATGCTAAAAATTTATTTAATTAGGTGGAACCATTCGGCGAGTTATGCTGGAATACCTACCGAGCTTGAAGATATACGGCTTCTATTAGACCAACGGTCGGAATCACAAGTAAGTTTCAAATTTCGTATTTATAATTTAGTATTTCGTACTTAGTGTTTAGTATTATGTATATAACTAATATTTTGGTCATGTTAATATAGTTTCAATGGACACCGTACGAGGATCCGGCAATTTGGGCAGTAATTCCGGAGGAGTTCTTGCAAAATCCAAACATTTGGCACGTGAAGGTCCCATTGATCAAATATGCGACCGTGGAGATGCACCAGTCAGATCGGGTTCTGCGACAATTTGATTCCGACAACCGATTCCCGTACACCGAGGTGCTTGATGATGAGCACAAAGTCGACTTACGGCGAGTTGCACACAGGATTGGCCAAGATTTTGGTCAGCATATATCGAGATGTGGGAGAACCCGGTATGACTATTTACCTATCCAGGGAACCGATCGCCGTTCTCGAGTTAGCGTGCGTGCGGAATACATGCCATGGTTTAGGATCCATGGTAAGCGTATTTGTTGTCGGAAGAAGAGAGGCGACGGCAACTTCGTCAACAAAAGGAACGTCGGGGCCCTTTAAATCCAATGAGAAGGGGTGATGAGACGGGGCCATCAACGCGCCAAACACGATCACCAGGGCCCATCGGTTCGGTGACGACACCGACATCACGACCTTTAGCCTTTATGCCATGTGCGTACCTAGCCCTTATATGTATCCTAACCCATATATGTTTCCTTTTCCCAGTCCCACCCCAGGTTGGAATGCATGGCCGGGTTCGAGTCCGTTCCCAACTACTCCGACTGGCCAGCCGATCTTGAGGCCGTCGTCGCGTGAGGGATCACAGGAGGCGCCGTCGAGGAGCACTTCTTTTACCGGTCTCCTTCGCCATACGGATTGCAGACACCCCGCCGTGGTTTATGCAAACACCTCCGTGGTCGTTATTTTATCAAGATGGGTCATCCTCGCAACACCCACAACTGCACTCCATCTTTGGAGGAACCGGAATCCTCGCCCGAGGTTTCACGACCTCACGGAAGCTAGAAGAAGGAGGAATCCAAAGGCAGAATCAGTGACCACCCCGTGTGGCACTAATTCACCAAGCATCAACATTGATTCGGATGAGCTTTTTATTTTTTAAATTGTAATAATTTTTTTATTTTTTAATAAAATAAAAGTTGTTTTTATTTGTGTTTGTAATTTAATTTTAATATCTTCACTAAAATAGAAGTTGTTTATTTTTTTGTATGTAATTTAATTTGAATTTTTTTAATAAAATAAAAAGTTATTTTTTATTTTTTATTTTTTAATTTAGTTTTAATATATTTAATAAAATAATAGTTGTTTAATTTTTTATTGTAATTTAATTTTAATATCTTTAATAAAATAGAAATTGTTTAATTTTTTATTGTAATTTAATTTTAATATACGTAATAAAATAAGTTGTTTTTTATTTTTTATTTTATTTTAATTTAGTTTTAATATATTTAATAAATAAGATGTTGTTTTTATTTTTTATTTTTTGTAAATTAGTTTTAATATATTTAATAAAATAAGAAGTTTTTATTTATTTATTTATTTTCTTTTGTCATAATTAGTAAAATAGTTGCATTTGGACCCACTTAAATTAATTTGTGATCTAGAATAATGTTGAAAATTAATATTAAATAAATAAGATTTCATAGGACCTATTTGTTAGAATTTTAAGATCTGGTAGAACTTTCTGAATTTTAGCAAATTTAAATCCATTATTTTATATTAGAGATGGTGATGGATCGTGTTGGATGTAATCGCAACTTAAATTAAAACTATTTAAATAGTACATTTTATTATTTAAAAATAACAAAATATTAAAAAGATATTTTTACGCTAATGTTTATATATTTTAAAAATATTTAAATTTAGGCTAGTTCAAAGATAAAAAAAAAAAATTATTCTCTAAATTTAACCCATGAATATGTAGATTTTAAATTAAATTGAATATTCAATGGATTGATCAGATGTGGTTAATAATTGTAAAATTCATACTCGAATTAATATATATATATATTTTAAAATTTAGATCCACTAATATTTGTATTAAACACGAGAGTTATTATAAGGATTCGAGCCCGATTGCTTAAATTATTTATATGATATTCAAATGTGATTAATAAATTTAAAAATTTTGACTGTTAGTA
Organism: Gossypium sturtianum; assembly: GCA_025698515.1. Taxonomy (NCBI): domain Eukaryota; kingdom Viridiplantae; phylum Streptophyta; class Magnoliopsida; order Malvales; family Malvaceae; genus Gossypium; species Gossypium sturtianum. The sequence goes on from CM046955.1 coordinate 115,144,788, forward strand.
GCTAAAGGCGCTCAGACGCTTGGCTTTGTGCCACATCAACAAAGCGCGCCCACGCCGGTAGCGCTTTTGTTGATGTGGCACAAAGCGCGCCCTGTGGGCGCGCTTTCTGGTTTATCCCACAAAATGCGCTGACGGACGTTGCGTTTTGTGGGGAAATGGCCCTTTTCCATAAATTTTCAAGAAACCGGCCCTTTTCCGTAAATTTTGTTTTTTTTTGGTATATTTGGGTATTTTACCCTTTGTTTTTTCTCTTGTTTTTTGAAATGAAACACCAATTTTTTTTGAGTAAAATACTGGGTTGTATTATATATAAGAAAATCAAAACATAAAATTCCAATAACAAGTCACGGGCCAGACTCCAAACAAGAGTTGGGGCCTACCAGGATTAAAAAAAAAACATTGCATAAAACAACAAAAATGAAAACCCAGCCTTATGAGCTGTCTACTTCTAGATGATTCTGTAAAAATATCTCGCATCCTAAACGATCACTCTTAGAGAAAACAAACAGTCATAGAAATTAAATTTTTCTTCTACTACTCTCTCATTTCCACTTGATGGTGCTGTCTCTGTGTGGCCTTCATCTCCATCCCCGATCAATTTCCGATTTGGTGAGATCTTGATTAACATATTCTTGAACAAGGTACGCATTTTCCCCTCTTTTTGTAACATCCTAGATTAGGGGTTATGCGTTTGTGCATAATTCATGAGTTAGTAGGTTTTGGCAGTATTTGGAAGTGTATTAAGGGTTTTGAGAACCCTAGGGTGTAGGTGAAAGTTTTGGGAAAATATTGGATTTTAAGTATAAAAGGGGGAGCTGGGTGAAGGAGCCCTTAAGAAAATTTTTGGGGAGTTTAGGACACAAGTAGCCGTGGTGGTAAAGTGGCAAGGGACGACACACTGGTGCCGGGAGTTTGCGTCAAGTGGAGTGCCAAGGGGAGGAGGTTCGAGCTGCAGGAATCGCACTTGGGAGTTTTTATTTTTGTCGTTAAAGGGAGCAAGGCCAGGGAGGCCTTAAGGGGAAAAATCTTAGGCGTGTTTGGCATAAAAAAGCCTTGGTAAAGTGGCTACAATGCGCCACTTAAGGGCCTGGAAATGACGCTGTGGCTTTGGTCTTGGGTTCGAGCAACGTCGGAAGCAATGGACTTTTATTTTTGGCGTTAAAAGGGAGTTGGGCTAAGGAGGCCTTAAGAATAATTGTAAGGACTTTTGGACATGAAAGTGAGCCTGGTAAAGTGGCTTGGACGCTATGCAAAGGAGCTTCAATAGGGGCTCGGGTTCGAGCCTTGTTGATGATAGTAGGCATGTTTTTATTTTGTTTCTGGCGTTAAGACAAGGGGGAGCTAGGGAAGGAGGTCTTAAAACGAATTAGGGCGAGTTTATGTCACAAAAAAACGCCTTGGCAAAGTGGCCTGGGGCGTTGCCTGTAAGCTTGCTCCAACAGGTTGCGGGTTCAAGGCTTGTGAGCAGCAAGGAGGGGTGGTTTTATTTTGTTTTTGCGTCAAGGTAGGGAAGGGGAAGGTTATACGGCAATTGGACTTCTATTTGGATGAAGATTAAGCTTATTTTATCCTATTAATGTTCAGCCAAGAGTAGGATAATTGTAGTTTTATTTATTTATTTTATTATAGGATAATTATGGTTTTATTTACATTAAATGAGATTTTATTTTATTTATTTTAGTTTAATAGATAGATAAGAGATAAGGTGTTGGATTAATTATTTTATTTGTTAAGAGATAAAATAGGAGTTTAAGTTGGGATTTGATAAGTGGGAAAGTGGTGGCCGATTGTTGGACTCTAGGAGCTTGAATTTTTGGTATAAATATGGTGCTAGTGTGTGCTAAATTTCCCCTTTCAAAACCTTTCTTTTCATATTGGTTATTGCCTGGAATTTAGTACCTCTTTTCCCATTGGTGCCGTTCTTCCTCTTGTGCAAAAGCCATTTATATTTCTTTCTTTCTTGAATTTTCTAAGTGCCGAAATTCTTCTACTTTTCCCTTATTCATCTTTTTATTTCTTCCAACCCCAAATTCCCTTGTAGCCGAATATTTCTTGTGATTTAAAGCCTTAGCTGAATCTTATAGCTTTCTCCTTCTCCTTTCTTCTCTTGAGATCATAAACTGCCGAACCACCATTGTTGTTCTCAGAGGCCGAATGTCGACTACTTACTTTAGGCTCTTCAAAGCAAACGTGTAATAGTGGGACTTCGACTATTCAAGGAGTAAGTGGTGATTCGGGATTTTCGGTAAGTTAGGTAAGTGTTATGTGATATTCGGCTATAAGCCATATTTTGGATATTAAGGGTTGATCGATTGAGTACTTTGGTTCTTAGGAGCAAATCGACGGGAGTAAGAAGAGTTTCGGGATTCTAGATTGTGTTAGATTCGAGTAGTTCGGGATTTTGCTAAATAGACAGGTGTGTGATTAACCCACTGTTTTTCGGGTTTATGGTATATTGTATGTGTTGTGTAAATGCTAATATGTGCAAAGTGGCGATTGTGAATGGTTACCCTTAAGGGTATATCGGAAATCAGTCGTTGTTAATTATTAACAATGTGAATATGCCAATGAGAATATGTTTGTATGCCGAATAGCATGTGCATGCATTATTTTACTATGTTATGACATTATCATATGTTGCATGTGCATGGGATGGGATATGAATGTGACTATCGAAGGAAAGGGTGTACTTTATGTACGTGGTCTAATGTTAGCCTTGTGCTACATTAGCGCTTGATGTTAGCTATGTGCTTCATCAAGGGAGGTGTTGGCTAGGTGCCACATCTCGGGCAGATGATAGTTGTGTGCATCACCGTGGATTGAGGATGACCTCGAGTCACCTCGTGGATATTGACATGTGGGGTCACTCAGTGATCGGTGGCTTAGCCACGGCCTTGAGCAAGCAGTCCGTCAAGGTAAGATATGTGGGATCACTTAGTTGATCGGTGGATTAGCCACAGCCTTGGGCAGCAGGTCTACCAAGGTAGGTGTAACGGATGGACCCTAGGTTGGGTTGGGTGCACTTTGCATAAACTCATTATCGTCATATGGGTTGATGATGAAATGGGCCAAGCCCAGTATGTGGAAATTATGTGGTTAACTACCCTATTAGATGAATGTGATATGAATATGGGCCAAGCCTGAATGTGATAACATGTGAATTTGATAATTGATATCTGATATATAAGTTAATATGTGTTTAGCATGTGGGTGGAATTCGGTGGACTAATTACACATCGAGTCCGTATGACTCACCCAATTTTTATTAAACATCGCAGTGATCGTGATTTTTGGACCGGGTTGGAGTGGATACAAAGGTGGCCATGCAGAAGCAGATTTCCATGCAGAAAGATATTTTAATTAATTAAGTAGTTATATTTTCAGTATTTTGATTAAGTGTTTATTGTAATAAGGCCCATTAAAGTGATTGAACATTTTTATTTTGTTTAAGCTAGACGACCATTAAATTATTATTGGGAAGTTCTTTTAATTTTGGCAACTTATATTTTAAAAGCTTATAATAAAGTTTTAATTTGGATATTTTTATCAAGCGTATATTATTTAGAATTTTTAATTGGACATGGTTTTCAAATGACAAAATTTTTAATGTTTTTCCCAAAAGTGAAATCAGTCTTCAAACGTTTTTCCGCAGTGGCATTTCAAATTCGGTCGTAACGAATGGGACGGGTTTGGGGTGTTACAGTTTGGTATCAGAGCCCGATTCAAAATTCGGCCTTGAGGGTTTTGGGTCCAAAAATAATTTTTTCAAAAGTATGGGCTTTCATAAACTTTTCAGGTTATTCTGGCATGGCACATGTATCTCCGACCCGAAGTCCACCAGGTAAGTACTTCTAATTGTTGAAGTGACTTGTTTATGTGAACTGTTATGGGCTTATTTGGGCTCGTAGATTAGAATATTAGGGCTATTGAACCCTAGGGCTAGTGCACTCAAACACATGCATAAGACTTAAGGACTATTAAACAAACCTGTGAAGTAAGTCGCCGAGCTAGGGTGTGGCAACTGTTGTGCGCATGTCTAGGAGTGGATTCAGTAAGAGCTTGGTATTTAAGCAGTCCTAGTGACTCATCTCCTCTTTACTCGAATCCTACTTGGTGCGTAGTAACCGTTCACCCTAACCAAGAGGGCTTATTCACGGGCTAAACCAATCATTAAAACCCGAAAGGGACTAGCCATGTAGTTTTATAAAATTCCTAGTTTCAAAATCCCTAAATTACCCTTTTAATTGTAGTAAAAGATTATTGTGAAAATTTTTCCAAAATATCTCCGATTTACAAAATTACAAAAAAATGCCCTTGCATTGTAAATTACTAAAATACCCTTAGTTTTAAGATTTTCAAAAAAATACCCTCGACTTTTGTTAAAATATTTCTACTTTACAAAGATATCAAAAACTTATGTTTTACAAATAACAAGATACCCTGATTTGGAAAATTTACGGAACTGCCCCTGACTTCCAAAATTACCGAAATAACCTCGATTTCTGAAATTTTTGCAACACCTCTGATTTGGAAAACAAAATAACCCAGAGATTTTGTAAATTCTGAAATACCTTTAATTTGGAAAATATTTTCGAATTGACCCGATTTATTACCAAAATACCATTGTAGGGAAAATGACGAAATTACCCACAGGTAGGGAAATGGATGGAATGGCCATAAAAGTGTAGTGAATGATGTTGTGAATGAATGTGACTTCATGTGTCTCGCTTATGAATGTGAATGTGACTCCTCGAGTTAGAGTAGTGAACTTGAACTAGAAACTTTGGTTGATCGAAAGAACTACTTCGAACATCTCTTTTCATAAAACTGCTCGCGAATAATCAAGTGGAACAAAATTTCGATGCATAAAACTTTTTCATCGTTAAATCGCGACGTTAGAAATGAGTTCTAGGGGACGCGAACTTAGAGATTGTGCCTAGAAAGTATGATGGTTCTATTAAGATCGAGTGCGCAGACATAAGCGTAGTGCGGTGAGTTAAGATGTACGATTATTCGTTAGTAAGTAATTTCGAGGACGAAATTATTTTTAAGGAGGGTAGAACTGTAACATCCTAGATTAGGGGTTATGCGTTTGTGCATAATTCATGAGTTAGTAGGTTTTGGCAGTATTTGGAAGTGTATTAAGGGTTTTGAGAACCCTAGGGTGTAGGTGAAAGTTTTGGGAAAATATTGGATTTTAAGTATAAAAGGGGGAGCCTGGGTGAAGGAGCCCTTAAGAAAAGTTTTGGGGAGTTTAGGGCACAAGTAGCCGTGGTGGTAAAGTGGCAAGGGACGCCGCTGGGTGCCGGGAGTTTGCGCAAGTGGAGTGCCAAGGGAGGAGGTTCGAGCTGCAGGAATCGCACTTGGGAGTTTTTATTTTTGTCGTTAAAGGGGAGCAAGGCCAGGGAGGCCTTAAAGGAAAAATCTTAGGCGTGTTTGGCATAAAACAGGCCTTGGTAAAGTGGCTGCAAGGCGCCACTTAAGGGCCTGGAAATGACGCTGTGCTGGTCTTAGGTTCGAGCAACGTAGGAAGCAATGGACTTTTATTTTTGGCGTTAAAAGGGTAGTTGGGCTAAGGAGGCCTTAAGAATAATTGTAAGGACTTTTGGACATGAAAGTGAGCACTGGTAAAGTGGCTTGGACGCTTATGCAAAGGAGCTTCAAGAGGGCCTGTGTTCGAGCCTTGTTGACAGCAGAGGCGTGTTTTTATTTTGTTTAAGCGTTAAGACAAGGGGGAGCTAGGAAGGAGGTCTTAAAACGAATTGGGGCGAGTTTATGTCACAAAAATGCCTTGGCAAAGTGGCTCGGCGTTGTTCTGTAAGCTTGCTCCAACAGTCGCGGGTTCAAGGCTTGTGAGCAAGCAAGGAGGGGTGGTTTTATTTTGTTTTTGCGTCAAGGTAGGGAAGGGAAGGTTATACGGCAATTGGACTTCTATTTGGATGAAGATTAAGCTTATTTTATCCTATTAATATTCGGCCAAGAGTAGGATAATTGTAGTTTAATTTATTTATTTTATTATAGGATAATTATGGTTTTATTTACATTAAATGAGATTTTATTTTATTTATTTTAGTTTAATAGATAGATAAGAGATAAGGTGTTGGATTAATTATTTTATTTGTTAAGAGATAAAATAGGAGTTTAAGTTGGGATTTGATAAGTGGGAAAGTGGTGGCCGATTGTTGGACTCTAGGAGCTTGAATTTTTGGTATAAATATGGTGCTAGTGTGTGCTAAATTTCCCCTTTCAAAACCTTTCTTTTTCATATTGGTTATTGCCGGAATTTAGTACCTCTTTTCCCATTGGTGCCGTTCTTCCTCTTGTGCAAAAGCCATTTATATTTCTTTCTTTCTTGAATTTTCTAAGTGCCGAAATTCTTCTACTTTTCCCTTATTCATCTTTTTATTTCTTCCAACCCCAAATTCCCTTGTAGCCGAATATTTCTTGTGATTTAAAGCCTTAGCTGAATCTTATAGCTTTCTCCTTCTCCTTTCTTCTCTTGAGATCAAAAAGTGCCGAACCACCATTGTTGTTCTCAGAAGCCGAATCTTTAAAGGAGAGTGCTGTCGACTACTTACTTTAGACTCTTCAAAGCAAACGTGTAATAGTGGGACTTCGACTATTCAATGAGTAAGTGGTGATTCGGGATTTTCGGTAAGTTAGGTAAGTGTTATGTGATATTCGGCTATAAGCCATATTTTGGATATTAAGGGTTGATCGATTGAGTACTTTGGTTCTTAGGAGCAAATCGACGGGAGTAAGAAGAGTTTCGGGATTCTAGATTGTGTTAGATTCGAGTAGTTCGGGATTTTGCTAAATAGACAGGTGTGTGATTAACCCACTGTTTTTCGGGTTTATGGTATATTGTATGTGTTGTGTAAATGCTAATATGTGCAGTGGCGATTGTGAATGGTTACCCTTAAGGGGTATATCGGAAATCAGGTCAGTGTTAATTATTAACAATGTGAATATGCCAATGAGAATATGTTTGTATGCCGAATAGCATGTGCATGCATTATTTTACTATGTTATGACATTATCATATGTTGCATGTGCATGGGATGGGATATGAATGTGACTATCGAAGGAAAGGGTGTACTTTATGTACGTGGTCTAATGTTAGCCTTGTGCTACGTTAGCGCTTGATGTTAGCTATATGCTTCATCAAGGGAGGTGTTGGCTAGGTGCCACATCTCGGCGGATGATAGCTGTGTGCATCACCGTGGATTGAGGATGACCTCGAGTCACCTCATGGATATTGACATGTGGGGTCACTCAGGTGATCGGTGGCTTAGCCACGGCCTTGAGCAGCAGGTCTGTCAAGGTAAGATATGTGGGATCACTTAGTTGATCGGTGGATTAGCCACGGCCTTGGGCAGCAGGTCTGCCAAGGTAGGTGTAACGGATGGACCCTAGGTTGGGTTGGGTGCACTTTGCATAAACTCATTATTTGTCATATGGGTTGATGATGAAATGGGCCAAGCCCAGTATGTGGAAATTATGTGGTTAACTACCCTATTAGATGAATGTGATATGAATATGGGCCAAGCCCAGAATGTGATAACATGTGAATTTGATAATTGATATATGATATATGAGTTAATATGTGGTTAGCATGTGGGTGGAATTCAGTGGACTAATTACACACTGAGTTTGTATGACTCACCTAATTTTTATTAAACATCGCAGGTGATCGTGATTTTTGGACCGGGTTGGAGTGGATACAAAGGTGGCCATGCAGAAGCAGATTTCCATGCAGAAAGATATTTTAATTAATTAAGTAGTTATATTTTCAGTATTTTGATTAAGTGTTTATTGTAATAAGGCCCATTAAAGTGATTGAACATTTTTATTATGTTTAAGCTAGACGACCATTAAATTATTATTGGGAAGTGCTTTTAATTTTGGCAACTTATATTTTAAAAGCTTATAATAAAGTTTTAATTTGGATATTTTTATCAAGCTTATATTATTTAGAATTTTTAATTGGACATGGTTTTCAAATGACAAAATTTTTAATGTTTTTCCCAAAAGTGAAATCAGTCTTCAAACGTTTTTCCGCAGTGGCATTTCAAATTCGGTCGTAACGAATGGGCCGGATTTGGGGTGTTACACTTTTCAGCCCTTCAGATGCTAGATTATGTGCTGATTTATTTGCTGCTCTTCTTGCATGCTGAAATTTGCATTCATAAAAAGCCGCCTTCTGATCTTGAATATCAACAATATATGGTCCGATTGCCGATTTATCTTGTTTTTGTCTTTGAACTTTTTTTATTACCGTCAGAGAGTCGCCCTCGATAAAAACATATTTTATCCCCAGTTCTCAACCCACAGTAACCGCCTGCAAACATGCTATGGCTTCTGCTACGAATCTGGAAGAAATGTTGTCATGGATCATTATTTTTGAGGCTAAGACATCTCTTTTAAAATTCTTTACTATAACCCCCGAGCATGATATATTTTTCCCGTTGTCAAAGTAGAATCGAAGTTTATTTTGAGAAAACCCTTTTTCCGGCGATCTCCATGAATCAGAATCTGAGCATAAGGCAAGGTGTTTTCTATCCGTATCTTTTAGTTCCTGTATATACTGTAATATGAACTTCGCTATTTCTATTCCAGATCTCTTGTGTCCTCCATGTATCCATTGATTCCTAGCAGACCAGATAGCCCAAATGGCACAGACAAAGATTCAACACTCCTCTGCTTTACTGTATAACAGGACCCAGGTAAACCACTCCATATATTCCATATGAGATAACTCATAGGACCAGGCATAGTTTAATTTTTCCCACGTTTCCTTTGCAACAGCACAGTCTCAAAAAATGTGTTCCCTAGTTTCCATCCCTTGCCTACATCTCGGACAGATGGCTTCATTGGTTAATCGTTTTATTCTTGAATTCACTAAAGTGGGGAGGAAGTTGAGAGTGGCTCTCCAAACTGTAATAAGTAGTTTTGAAGGGAGATTACTATTCCACAGTTTCTTGTAACATTTTGTAATTTCAAGTGAGCTGTACTATTAATGTTGTAGTCAGTACCTTATAATAGTAGTTTGTATCCGCTACGCACAGTATACTCGCCCGATGATTCACCCCTCTATATCAAAAAAATCATTATAGGGAAGATGAGCCATAGGAATTTGCAGGATCTTTTGGACATCATCTTCAGAAAAGGTATTCCAAATTAACTCAGTTTTCCATGATGTGGTATTACTATCAATAAGATCCGCAACCATTGTGATATTCTGCCTTTTAACCCTTTGTTTGATCAGTAGGCCTGGTACATTCGGGACCCAAACATCTTCTTCGATTTGAATGTCATGGCTAGTGCCCACCCTCCAGCACAGTCCCGACAGTAAGAGTCCCTTTGCAGCCCATATACTTTTCCAGGTATAGGAAGGTAAATTTCCTAATCCTGAAATTAAGAAATCAGTATTCGAATAATATTTGGCTTTTAAGGTTCTAGCTAAAAGGGATTTAGGATCGTCAATTAATCTCCAGCCTTGCTTTGCGAGAGGGCCAAATTAAATTTTGCTAAATTGCGATATCCAAGACCACCACACTCTTTTAACTCCCATAATTTGCTCCATGAACGCCAATGAATCCTGCGTTTCCCATAACCTTTTTACCACAAAAAATTTGCTATTATTTGTTCCATTTCTTCTCATATTGATTTTGGCAATAAGAAGCATGCCATTGTGTATGTGGGGATTGCTTGTAAAACGGCTTTGATGAATACCTCTTTTCCTCCTTGCGATAATAATGTTGTACTCCAACTGTCTATCTTTAACTTTAAACGATCATTTAAGTGTTGGAATGCCAAACGTTTCTTCCTGCCCACCATATTTGGTAGACCCAAACATTTCTCAAAATTGTTTGACTTTTTGACCCCCAGTCGATTCAATATGGTAGTACGGACATTACCGGTGGTATTTGAACTGAAAAACACAGTCGACTTTCCGTAGTTGATACATTGTCCTAAACAAACTTCGTACTCCTTGAGAACCTTTTCGAACGTCGCAGTACCCTTATCAGTCGCTTCCCCAAATAAAACACAGTCATCAGCAAAAAGAAGATGGGGAATTTGAGGCCCTCTTCTACTTGCCTTAACCCCTCTCAAACTCCCTTCCTCTGTTGCAAGCCTTAAAAGTGTTGAAAGCCCTTCACTACAAATAAGGAATAAGAAAGAACTTAAAGGATCACCTTGTCGTAAGCCTCTTTCTGGGGTAAAGACCATCCCTGGCACACCATTTAAAACAACCGAATACGAAATAGTGCTAATACACTACATTATACGCTCCACCTACAACACATCAAAACCCAATGTGATCATCATTTGTTTCAAAAACTACCATTCCACCCGGTCATATGCTTTACTCATATCGATCTTAAGTGCCACAAGACCTTTTTTCCCCACCCTTTTATTTCTCAAAGTATGAAGAATTTCATAGGCAAGAAGTACGTTATCAGATATTAATCGTCCCAGTACGAACGCACTTTGAGCAGAATCGATACAATGATAAAGAACTTTTTGAAGTCTATTTGCTATAGATTTCGAGATGACTTTATAGAACACTGTGCATAGACTAATTGGTCGAAAGTTGGTAGGATTTTTTGGATGAACCGTTTTTGGAAGTAACACTATATTCGTATGATTCAAAGGTTTTAAAGATTTACCTTTATTAAGGACCTCCAAGCAGAAATTACTGACTTCCCTCCCCACTATGTGCCAAAATTTTTAAAAGAAAATAGTTGGAAAACCATCAGGTCCGAAAGCTTTAGTCGACCCTATACTGTGGATTGCTTCAACGATTTCCTCCTCCTTGTATTCTACTATTAATAGTTGATTCATGTTCTCGTCAATACACCGTTTAACACCCGAAATGAGATGGTTTGTATCGCCGACCCCACTTGATTGGAAGATTCCCATAAAATAATCCCTTATAATATTTTCCATGTCAGTATCCTCTATTTTTAAAATAACATCCCTATTTTCTAATCCCCGAATTTTGTTCGTCCTATGTCTTTGAGATGCTTTGCTATGGAAGAAAGCTGTATTTTTATCCCCTTGACGCAACCAATTAGCTCTGGCTCTCTGTTCCCAATACAATTCCTCATTTTCCATCTCCCAATTTAATTCCAGTTTCACATTAATTGTTTAAGTTAAATTATCATCGTCCCTAATCATACCATCAAGTTCGACCAACCTTTCCCGCAGATTCTTCGTTCTCCTATCACGCTCTCCTTTGATATTCTTCCCCCATCTTTGTAGACCAGCTTGAAGATATTCTAATTTCTCCAAAGCGTCACCTGACTTTTCAGCCCATAGTTTCTTAATGACATCTTCACAAGACGGTTCAAGTATCCACCAAGACTCAAATTTAAACCTCTTCATCCTAGATCTATTTTCATTTTCTCTATTTGTATAAAAAGTGGGCAATGATCGGAGAAAGAATGAGGGACATGTTTTACCGAGAAATCATGAAACAAATTTAACCATTCAATTTTCACCACACCCCTGTCGAGTCTTTCTCTAATATTTGTGTCCACAAAATTTCCCCTTTCCCAAGTAAACTTTTTCCAATGAAACCCATATCAAACAACTCACAATCTGCCAAAACTTTTCGAAACTCCTCCATTTTCCTTTCATCTTTTGCTGCCACTCCTATTTTCTCATGAGCGTACATTATCTGGTTAAAATCACCACCAACACACCACGAAAATGAACATGTGCTTCGTAACCTTCGAAGGAGATTCCAAGATTCTTGTCTATTTGATTGTCTTGGATTCCCATAAAACCCGGTGAATCTCCATTTGATTAGGTCATCTTCTTCACTAACTTCAACATCAATATGATTATTTGAGTAACTACAAACTTGAATCGAATAATTTCCATTCCAAGCAAGGCTTAGTCCACCCCGCAAACTAGAAGCCGAAACATCCAACCCATTATGAAAACCACAGCGTTTTCGAACACTTTCCATTCTATTGTGACCCAGTTTTGTCTCCATTAAGAAGACCATTTGGGGTTTGTAAAACTTCAACGTGTGTTGAAGCCTCCTAGTAGCCCAGGGATTCCCCAGTCCCCGGACATTCGAGCATAAGAGTTTCATTGTTTCCTGTCGGCTTGCCATTTGGCAGCCGCCAATATAATTTGCGAAGAATCTATGATATATTTTGAAACAAGCCTTGAAGGCTCAATTGTTGCAAGAACTGCCAAATATACATTGTCAGATTTGGCCCTTTTCGCTATGTCTTCAGTCGCGGGGTATGATTCAGTATCATCTAACTCCTCTTGATTAAATTTTCGCTTCCCCATTATCTTCTCAGCCATGTTTGTATCGAAAGTAGTTTTATTAGATAAGCGTCGCCAGCTATTTTTCTTTTGACTCAATTATTGGGCCTCAATTAGATCGGTTGACCCATTCAGTTCAGAGTTTGCATTCATCTTAACCACCTCAAAACATTGATTCATATTGGACTTTTCTTCCACAACTATAGGCGTATTTTGGGGAGAGAAATTAGCTTCACTATCCCTATATTTTTGCCGCAAGTTCCCCGTTTTCAAGAAAGTAGAAGTCTTCTCTAAGAAAACTTCTTTCTCCGTTCGATGCGTCTATTTCATAGTATTTGGTGAAACACCTTCATCTCTAACCGTTACCTCCTCACTAGTGTAATAACATTGTTTCATTGTTTTCTTTATCAAAGAACCAAACAGTAAGCTTTCTTTACCTATTGCTGACGATTCTGCCTTGAGCGCTACCGAGTAAGGTAGATCATCTTCCGCCTTTACTCGATCACCTTCCAATATCATCGTATAATCCTTAATCCCGTGTCCCAATCGGCCACACCCAAAGAAAAGCGTTGGGAGACTCTCATATTTGAAAGAAAGCCAAATTTTTCCTTGTCCATTTAGAGAGACAAAAATCCCTCTTCTTAGAGGTTTTTGAACATCTAGGTTAACTCTAATTCGACAAAATTCACCTTTGATCTATGATTGAATTATGCCCCCGAACGTGGACCCCACGGCATGCATCAGATCCTTCTTATCACATTCGGGTGGATACAGCCCGACCTTAAGCCAAAACAGAGAATAAACCAATCGAATCTTATTCCGCTCAACTGACTTTACTAGTCGATCAAAAATAATTAATTGTTTTCGAAAGAACCATGGACGCCCATTCATAATCTGCTCTAAATCATCCTTATCTTTGGAAGATATTTTGAATAAGTTTTGACCTACAACAAGGATCTCAAACTTCTTTTTTGTTTTCCAGATGCTTATCAACTGTGCTCTCAGACTGTCCGGATTGTAAGTTTTCCTCGTCCAAACAGAACAAATCAATTTCAGATTTTCAGATGGAACTACTGAAGAACTTTTCACCGATAGATGGATCAATTCTTCTTCGAGAAGAGCTATCTCATTCCCGTCGTCCATAGCCCCGAAGTTACCGCTCGTTTTCTTCCCAACCATAGTATCCACTGTTTCTTCAGGAGACCTAAGAGAGCACTCTTGACTCCCCGGAGAAAAACCCTATGAAACACCGAATTTGTAAGAACAACAATTGATTGAATTATTAATTAATTGAAATAACATTATTTTTAATTATTTAAATAATTTGAAAAAAAATTATCTAAATTTATCACTTAAAAAATTTACTAATTTTAAATTCATAATTTTAAATTCCGATTGATTGAATTATAAAATAATTATCGTAGGTGGTATCCTTCATAATTTTAATATATATTTTTAAATTTTTCGTAAATTTAATATTTTTATAATTTTTTTTCTATTTTATATTTTTAAAAATTTAATAATTTTTAATAATTTTTAAAATATTTTTTGCATTTTTATATTTTTTTGTAATTTTTAAATATTTTAAGGTGATAATATTATAATGACGTTATTATATGACACGTGGCAATATAGGATTGGCTGAATAATTTTTATTAACACCCAAAGGAGTGAAGTGGGCCAAAAAAAACTTTAAAGATCAAAATGAAAAAAATATGACATGCTTTAAGAAGTAAAGCGTGGATTAAGCTTAAAATATAAATAATTTTAAAATTAAGTAGGATGAATTTAATTATGAGATTTAATAATCAAAAACCGAATATTATAATTTGATCGCCGAAAGCGTTTTAAACGAAAACAATCTAATTGAATGTACGGATTAAATCGATTATAACTCATTAATGCTCTCCCTACCCTCCTCTAGCACATCTAGATCCAAATTAGGCTGCTAAGGAGGCCAAGCACCTAGTGAAAATGGCAGTGAAAGTGAATACCTCCTTCAGCTGGCCTTAACTCCCTTTCTCTCTCCATAAAGAACTAGGTATGAAACTGACTTTAGAGAAGAAGAAACTAAAAGGAAGCTCACTGACTTCTTTACAAAATAACTTTGTTTTGATTAATCTTTCAACTCTGATTTTCCACTACTTAATGAGTGTTTATATACAAGTTTTAATAACAGTTCTTGTGAGCAATTGCTTAACAAATGCTTAACTAAATGCTGACTTCTTATAACAAACTAACTGCCTATTATATGAACCTTAACATTCATCCAGCTTCTCTGTGGGCAAGACCCGAAGAAGATTTTGAAAACGCGCAAAATACGTTGCCGAAAGTGGTTTGGTAAAAATATCAGCTACTTGATCACACACTGGAACCTCTCTTACCAGGACAGACCCATCTGCTACTCTCTCTGTAACAAAAAATAGATCCAGCTCAACGTGCTTGAACTTCGAATGTAAAACAGGATTAGCTGGGACGGCTACTGCACCAGAGCTATCGCACCAAACCATAGGAGTATCTTCTGACTTGACTTGTAGTTCTTGAAGTAATGAAAGGAGCCAGGTAACTTCACTGGTGGCTACCGCAAGGCTCCGATATTCTGCCTCAACCGTAGACCGAGCAACCACTTGCTGCTTTTTAGAACCCCAAGAAACAGGAGTGGATCCAAAATAGACATAGAACCCAGAAGTAGACCTTCGATCATCAAAATCAAGCCCCCAATTGGCGTCAGCATAGGCACTCAATGATAAACGGGCAGACGGCAAAAAAACAACTCCAAAATCAACGATACCACATAGATATCACAAAATGCGTTTCAGGGCAGCCATGTGAACATTAGTAGAGCTATGCATGAACTGACATATTTGGTTTACAGTGTATGCAATGTCAGGGCGAGTAAACACCACGTACTGAAGCGCACCTGCAAGGCTTCTATACTTGGTTGGATCTGACAAACTATCACCATCGTTTTTGGATACATTGGACGAGCTCACCATCGGTGTGTGAACACCCTTTGCATTTTTCATGGAAGCGCGGTCAAGAATATCCCGAATGTATTTTGTCTGACACAAATGGAGGCACCCTGAGGACGTCCGACTAACTTCGATCCCAAGAAAATAGTGTAAATCACCCATATCCTTGAGTGAAAATTCATCGTTTAATAAGCGAACAAACTGATTAATTTCGGTAGCCAGATTCCCAGTAATAATAATGTCATCGACATATACCAAGACATATAAAGTAGAATCAACCTGAATCTGAAAAAACAAGGACGCATCAGACTTGGAAACAACGAATCCAATAGGCACAAGAAACTGCTTGAGTTTCTCAAACCAGGCACGGGGTGCTTGACGAAGACCATATAATGCTTTCTTCAGGCGACACACAAGCGGTTTGCCAGAAAAATCAAACTGAACATAACCTGGGTGTTGTTGCATAAATACTTCAGTATCCAAGTCCCCATTTAAAAAGGCATTATTCACATCGACTTGTCAGAGAGACCACCCTCTAGACACAACAATGGATAAAATAACATGAATAATAGCAGGCTTGACAACCGGACTAAACGTTTCTTTGAAGTCACAACCAGGTACCTAAGAACATCCTTTGGCTACTAATCTGGCCTTTTGAAGAGCAATAATACCATCAGGATTCCTCTTAATCTTGAACAACCATTTGCACCCGATAATCTTGCAATTTGACGGAAGAGGGACAAGCTCCCAGGTAGAATTGTGAATAAGAGCATCATACTCGGCCTGGGCAGCAGCACACCACTCAACAGAAGAGAATGCCTCCTCTATTGTAGAGGGCTCTTTAGTCTCAACATGCAGAGCTTTGGGCTTGAAAATTTTAGCATTTGCGTGAGTCACCATCGGATGAGTATTGACACCTCCCGTAATTCTGGGTAAACCAGCAACATCATCACTAGCAGATGAAGGAGAAACAAGAGAATGTCTATCAACACGTCCCGTAGGCCGAGTTAAATCAGTAGCATCATCAGAATTCATTTCAGGCATGTCCGTAGGGTGATTCAAAACTGATTCAGATGAAGATGACACATCTCCAGCGGACGACGAGCTAGGTAAATGTAATGTTTCTGTTAAGGGTTCCACTGGGCAAGTGGAGACTGTCCGAACGAGAGGAATATTCGTCAAAACAGTTACCCCAGACTCAAAAACCGGACTTACTGAGGTACTTGTAGAGTTAGACGATAAAAATTTACTCTCATCAAACACCACATGTCTCGACACAACAACCTTACCACTTGGAAGAAGACATTGATATCCTTTGTGTTGAGTGCTGTAACCCAAAAATATGGAAGGTTGTGATCTAAACACCAGCTTATGTGTTGTATAGGGACGTAAGTAGGGATAACAACAGCACCCAAACATACGTAAGTGATCATAGGTGGGATCACGACCATACAGAGCCGAAAAAGGAGATTTCCCTTGTAGAACCACAGTGGGAAAGCGATTGATAAGATGTACCGCACAACAAAACGCGTAGCCCCCGTATTCCATGGACAGATCTGCTTGAGCCAACAAAGTGATGCCCATCTCCACAATATGTCGATGCTTGCGTTCAGCAATTTTGTTTTGCTCAGAAGTATAGGGACACGTTAATCGATGAATAATTCCTTGAGATGCCAGAACAGAAGTAAAAGCTCGATATTCGCCGCCCCAGTCACTCTAAAGTTGTTTGATGGTTTTAGTGAACTGTGTCTTAATCAGTTGCTGAAAGCGAATGAAACACTGTAAAGCCTGAGACTTTTGACTTAGAAGATAGATCCACGTAAATCTAGTGCTTGCATCAATAAACAACACGTAATACCATTTATTCCCACTGGCGACGGCCCCGGGACCCCATAGATCAGACACAATCAATTCAAATGGTTGATATTCAGTAGTAGATACAGAGAAAGGCAATTTATGCGACCTTCCTTTTTGACATATAGTACAGATACCACTAGTACAACCTTTAGTAAAATTTATATTACATTTTTCTAAGACATTTTTAACAACAGAAACAGAAGGGTGGCCAAGGCGATTATGCCATAGTTCAAACACAGCACAATTCTCAGCCTTATTCTGAACCTTCGCATGAGCAGTGAACGGACCTTCAGTAGGTACCGGAAAGTGATACAACCCATCACGTATGTGGCCCTTCAGCAGGATCACCCCCATCTTTATGTCATTGATAACACAATATGTAGGATGAAACTCAAAAAATACTTCATTGTCATTAGCAAATTGTGAAACCGACAGAAGATTCATTCGTATACTCGGTACATACAACACATTTGATAATCGTATTAAACGATACGGAGTGGGTAAAAAACTAGTATCTATTGACGAAATCGAGGCAGGGTTGCCATTATCCATTAAAAGAGAAGACATACCTGAATACGGTGTTGTGTCACGAAGTGCTGTCGAGTCCCGGCAAACATGATGACTCGCACCCGAGTCAGGATACCACGATGCAGATCTGACAGGCATAGGAATATAGGAATCATTACCACCATCATTAGAGCCGACTTGAGCAGTGTGAATGTTGGACCCGGGCGTGTCGAAAAAAATTAGACGCATGAAGGTCACCGAGTCGAGGAAGTCCAATATAAGGATTGGAGCCTGTATACACCCGGGCTCGTGGTTTTGTGGGCCATGGAGGCTCCCCAACATCACGCCGTATGGGGCCAGAACCAGGCCCAAAATCATTCGACCCAATTTCACGCCGTATATGGCCGGAATGTTGCCCACAAATATTCGGCCCAAATAGCCTAGAAATATTAGGAGCCTGCACATAGGCAGGTGGCCCACGTGACGTCTGACCATAATAATGGTCTACCACTTAACTAGGCTGATTCATGCGCCTATCTTTCCCATCAAACAAGCAATTTTGACCAACAAAATTATTATTTTGACCGGCCATTCCACCATGTTGACTAACAAAATTATTTTGACCATCATCATTATTATTTTGACCAAAAATAAAGGGATTTGGATGATAGCTCACCCTAGGGGACTTAAACCCCCATTCAGCATCTCCATACCTCCTAACAAGAGACGCCTCATGACCTTCAGCAAAACACAACCCACGCGTGACGGTCGAACCTCCTTGATGCACCACCGGAGGCATTGACTGCAAGTGTTCCAATTCCCAGTGATATCGGTAGTAGCACCATTGGGCGAGGTGTCCAAACCGAGAGCAGATCTGACATTGGATCCGAGGTCGAAACGACCTCCCACGACCATGGGCCGACGAACGCCCACCACAGAATGGACCGTCCATCACCGGAGTGGAGATGGGCTCAACAAGATTCGCATGAAGAGGTACCTCTTGGAGCACACGGTGCTGCCGATTTTCACATTCCACAAGCGCATTGACAAGTCGAGTGAAGGAGAAAAGGCCAGGCGTGAGGGAGGCCAAGGAAATGATGGCCTCAAACTTCGGCGGTAATCCGGCGAGCATAATCTCTATTTTCTCTTCCTCTGAAATTCTAGATCCCGACATTTCCAACAAAGCACACAGGTTTTTAATCTTAGCAACATAGGATTTAATAGACATTGTACCTTTCTTCAGTGAGTGTAACTCATGGCGTAAATGTGATTGTTTGGCTCCTGTGTCAGCCGCAAAGAGGTCCGTTGCCGTGATCCAAACGTCGCAAGCCGACTTAGCATCAGTAAAGAACGAAAGTAGAGGTGCACTGACCATAGAGAGAAGCCACGAAGCGAGGAACAAATCTTGCTGCTTGAAGACTTGAGCTAACGAATTTGGAGCTAGTGAGCTGTCTGGACTCGGAACAAATCGAGCCGGTGGAGGTAATGTGCCGTCGAGAAGGCCAAGAAGATCATATCCATCGAGGATCAATTTCACTTGTTGCTGCCATTGCATGTAAGTTTCTTCAGTGAGTTTAACAACATCGTGACGAGGAAAAGAGTTTATCACACGATCACCACTGAACAGTGGAAGACTCAGCTCAACCGAGGTGGAGTCAGCGGAATTCGCGGTGGCCATTGATCCAAGATCAGCCGGCGACTGATACCATGTAAAGAACTAGGTATGAAACTGACTTTAGAGAAGAAGAAACTAAAAGGAAGCTCACTGACTTCTTTACAAAATAACTCTGTTTTGATTAATCTTTCAACTCTGATTTTCCACTACTTAATGAGTGTTTATATACAAGTTTTAATAACAGTTCTTGTGAGTAACTGCTTAACAAATGCTTAACTAAATGCTGACTTCTTATAACAAACTAACTGCCTATTATATGAACCTTAACACACACTCTCTCTCTCTATATTACTTTTGTCTGCAAATTGATTATTGTTCAAAAATAAAATTTTACTTTTTGCCCCACCACATGTCCATGTCATGAGGTCTACTAATTGGTACAGATATTCTCCTTTTCTTTACTTTAATACAATGGATAAATTAACCCACTAAACACCATGAAACAACCAAGATGTTTCTGAAATCCTTTTAAAAAACCTGAAAGGAAAAACTTTTACTAATTCTTTGCCTTTGCATCCATTGATTTCCTCAATCTTCATCCCTATTTTCATTTTTTGTATGGCAATATGGTCTCTTTGTTGTAGACAGGGACCTAAATGGTGTGAGAATCTTGCTTTGACGATGAAGTACTTGATGCTTAATGTTGAAGTGCATTTGAAGCATACATGACTAATGGGGTCACCACTACTCACTATTTCAATAAAAGATTGTCCCCCTGTTTTGTAATCAGATTGAAAGAATTTATTTGTAAACCAACTGATAAAATTTCAAGCAGAAAACCAATTTTCAAAGGCTAAATTTGTTGTAAATTTACAACAATTGCATAAGAGTGTTTTGCAGCTTCAGCAAAGCTGATCAAACCCAGCATCTCCACTGCAGCAACCATGTGCTTCTTTTAGGCCATTGTAGCATCCAGTAAAGACCCTTAAGGGATTAACTTGGGACCCAACTGTGTTTCCCTTGGCCCCACAATTTCCATGTCCATCAATAAACACAACACACTTTTTTCATCCACACACCAAACCCCACATTTTTTTTTCTCAATATACTTTACTAGTATTATATTTACAAACAACAACACTAGATTAAAGAATACAATTACATATATTCAATGATGATGGTGTTTGATTTAGGCCAAGAGCCAAAAGTCCTTGTGCCGCTTAGTGGTGATCAAATAACCTCCAAGTTTTTTGCTTTTTCTTCTTACTGCAACTGCCATGCAACTAGCATTTTGGATACAATACTCTACAACTCCACCAGTAATCCGGTTCCCCGCCCACATCATGATGAGCCGCCATGTCATGGACTTCTTTTTTTGCCCCAAAACCAGAAGCGCCGCTCCTTGCTTTTTGGCCTCTTCCACTATTGTTGGACCTCTCTCTTTCCCCTCCACCACTGCTACCTCAACTTCTACCTGTCAGATAAAAAGTGGTTGAACTTTTAATTTCAAATATGTGTGTCAATTCACATAGCTGCCTCAAGGACCAAGAAAAAAATGAAAATTATAATTAGACATGTTAACCCACCTCGGGTCTCTTTTGCTTGCACATGGTTTTCAAGGTGGAAACCGGTTCATAAGTCCTGTTCTTGTTGGACTCATCATTTGTAACTGGAACTGCATAAAAATATTTTCAACCATTAATCAAAAGCTTTGGTTTTTTCAGGGTAAAGGACATGAAAACAAAGAGCTGCAAACCTTGTTTTGAGGGCTTTGTGACATAGAGAAGAATAACTGTGTCATGGCACTGGACAGTGTGAGAGAGTGCCCATTGTAAAGCTCCCTTGGCTTCAATGCTGGAATCAACCACGATCATGATCTTCCTACCCATTACAAAACCAGGTTTCTTTTCTCCATGGCTGGGTTTATCTTCTTCAACTTTGCCATTATGCTCATGCTTGTGATCAGTTGTAGCGGAATTCAAATTGGCCTTGGCTTGTATTGGAGGAGACCGAACTCTAACATGAGGCCTAATCCTATTGAGGCAAAAGCTTGGCAACCTAGTGCCCGATCTGCCCATCTCCTGAATATAGCTACTAAGGTAATAAACCACACACAAAATGATTATAAGAATCTTTAAGAAGAAGAGAAGAAAGCAACCATTAGGCCTTTGCCTGTTTGATGAACCAAAGTTCTATGTGTTGGTTTGGGCCATGGGATTTATTTGCTTTTCCTCCATCACTTTTTTTTGTTTTGTTTTGTTTGGTAATGATGATAACAGGTCTTTGTTTCTTTTTTTAATTCACTTGTGGGGCTATTCCTCAACGTGCTTCTCATGAAGTTTGTAGGTCCATTCCCCTTCACAGCATTCTCTGCCATGTTAGTGGTAATCAAATTATTTAATAATTTGCTTGCTTTGCCTTTCCAGTTTATACCCAACCTCTCTATTCTATGCCTAATTGCAATACTGGAAGGCTCATATTATGAACTCTTCTTTGAACTCATTTTAGAAGTTGAAACCATGGGTTATTGCTCCAAATTTTATTTGTTATTAATATTTAGTTTGAGTTAACTTATGATTATATCGATAGAAGATTATTTAACAGTTAATGAATCAAATATTCTTAATTAGAATTAAATAAAAGAATCTGTACACAATCTTTTTTGCGAGGGTTTTATAGCTTTATCATGCAGCGATCATTATACATTTTTGGACAGTGGATGTAGACTAAGGGTGGGTTTGGATGGGCAGTGCGTTTACCTGCGGTTAGTGTAAAAATAGTGGTGGCGGTAAGATTAGATACTGTAGCGATACTGTAGCGTGAGACAAAAAGTAAGCTAAACGCACCGCACCGCACTCAATCGCTCATCCAAACCCACCCTAAATAATCTTTGCGAGGGTTTTATAGCTTTAGGCAATTTGGTTTGGCTTTTAATGCCAGTGAGGTGCAGTTGGGGTAAATAACTGCTACCAACCTCACTGCTATGTTGTTTGGTTCAGCATGACAGTTCAGTGAAGATGCATTTCCACCAGCTGATATGCTGAAAATTAGCTGGACATTTCAAAGAAAGAATTAAAATTCATCAGCGGTTGGTATTTTTAACTGACAAAAATACCCATACTTTTATTTATTATTTTACCATTTTATCCTTGAAAGTTAAACTAATTTCTTTCCCAATCTTATTTGTGAAAATAATGTTACTATTTGTGAAAATAATATTTATAATTTTTATAAAAGAATATTTAACTATAAAAAATTAAAAATAATTATCATTTTATCTAATAAATAATTTAAATTGATTATATAATTTATTAAAATCTTTATAATAAAATATTGGAAGATACATTTTAATATTTTATTAAATTAATTTATAAATTTACATATTTTAATAATTTTATAAAAGTAAAATAATTTAAAAACTTCTATTATATATCAATTCTAATCTGATGTCCTTAATAGTCATTTTTTATTCTCACCTCACCGCTACAGCTGCGTTTGAATCTAAACACACACTCCACCATTATTTCTAATCTCACCGCTACAGTAACTAATCTCACCGCTACAGTAACTAATCTCACCGCCATCGCTGTTTTTAACCTCACCGGAGGTAAACACACCGCCCATCCAAACTAAGGGCTCCTTTGGATGCCCGTTTTCCTCCGGTGTGGTGCGATTAAGTGTTATTTCAATGCAATCATGCCGGTGGAAGCTGTTTGGATTGCACAGATCGGGCGTTGAATGCTATACAACACCGAAGAGAAATGGAATTTTTCACTAGTGAGAAAATTGGCGGTGGGTTCAACGCAGTATGCTTTTACCCTTTGTGTTTGTCATGTGCTTTTTTATACTTTTGGTAAAATATATCTCATTTATCTTTTATCTCAATCTCTTTTATATTTAAAATTTTAGTTTTATTAAATTTAAAAACAATGTTTCATTATAATAATATTGTTTGTATTTTCATGATATTAAATACTATTTTTAATTGATTTTATAAAAATTAATTATATAATTAATTAAAATATTTATAATAAAATATCATAAGATACATTTTAATATTTTATTAAATGAATTTATAAATTAACATATTTTTAATAATTTTGTAAAGTTTATATATCAATTCTAATCGATGTCTTAATAGTCATTTTATATTCTCACACGACATCAGCTATGATTTGCGTTTGAATCCAAACACACACTCTACTATTGTTTCTAATCTCATCGCTGCGATATCTAATCTCACCGCTAAGATAATTAATCTCATCACATAACATTTGTTTTTAATCTCACCGAAGATAAACACACGCCCATCCAAACTAAGCCTAATAAGTCTAAAAGTTAGACCACATATAATGGTAATTATGATGAAAGAACCGCCATTCTTAGGCTTAGTTTGGATGGGCGGTGTGTTACTCTCCGTGAGGTTAAAAACAATGTGATGTGTGAGATTAGTTATCAGAGCGTGTGAGATTAGACATCAGTAAGTGTGCTGATGAATAAAACAGCGGTGGAGTGTGTGTTTTGATTCAAACGCAAATTGAAGCTGTGAGAGGTGAGAATATAAATGACTATTAAGGACATCAAATTAGAATTGATATATAAAGTTTTGCAAAATTATTAAAAATATGTTAATTTATAAATTCATTTAATAAAATATTAAAATGTATCTTATGATATTTTATTATAAATATTTTAATTAATTATATAATTAATTTTTATAAAAATCCAATTAAAAATAGTATTTAATATCATGAAAATACAAACAATATTATTATAATGAAACATTATTTTTAAATTTAATAAAACTAAAATTTTAAATATAAAAGAGATTGGGATAAAAGATAAAATGAGATATATTTTATCAAAGTTCTATGTCATGTTGTGTTGAAATCATGAAATGCAGATGTTACCGTTAGTATTTTCTTGTATTTTCCATCTCTGGTTTTAATCACGTATGTTTTTTTGCCAACAATGGTCAATGGAATTCCTCATGCCATGCAGAAATTTATGGCTAAAAGAGAAAGGGAAAGACTTGCAGCAAATTGTATTAAAACTTGGGAGGTAATTATTCATAAAGTCACAATGATACAAAGAAGATAACTAACATTTACTTTATAATTAATAAACTTGATAAAATAACAATTAAGAAATACAGCGTTCTGCATATTAACAAAAACAAAATAAGAACACTATTGTTTTCCTTTTATCTATATTAAGAAAATTCTGAAAAATCCAACAATATCTAAAAGCAATTTTTGAGTATTATAAAGCTAGCAGTGTGCCATAAAAGGTACAGAGCAAAGAGACAAATG
This sequence comes from Gossypium sturtianum, assembly GCA_025698515.1. NCBI lineage: Eukaryota > Viridiplantae > Streptophyta > Magnoliopsida > Malvales > Malvaceae > Gossypium > Gossypium sturtianum. Next base: position 115,169,342 of record CM046955.1, read on the forward strand.
GCAATTGACAAAATTGCATTTCAAGATTTATGAACTAAAAGTGCAACTTGTTACCATTATATGATCAAACACACAACTGTTAAAAAATACATAGTGAACAACAAACTGCTATTCTAGTGGTGCATAACACAATCAAACCTTAGGTAAGTATTCTGTAACAATTATCATTGGACTGCTTTGAGTTACAAACACCAGTAAATTGGACAACATTTGGATGTCGTATCTTCTGAAGCAATGCGAGCTCATCTCTGAATGCCTTTCTGAAATTCCAACAAGACATCAAAACTCCAGAAACAAATGAAATGAAATCACAAATTAGATTTGATAAAAATAAATTGGAGATAGAGGACCAACACTTAAACATACACACATACACAAAAATCACAAATAATGTTAAACAAACCCACACTTTTTCCTCATCAGTAAAAACTTCCTCTCCCAGTGTTTTAACAGCAACTTTAATGCCTCGCCAAGAAGCTACACGAAATTTTCCCTGTGTTAACATTCAACAATTAATATTTAGTGATATATCATTCTTGTTCATGATCAATACAGTATCCTATACAAAAAGATTTTACCAAAGTGCACTGTATACATAAAGATGGGGAAGTTTGTGTACAACTTCAAGACAGCATTACAACAACTTTAAGTCTCTCAAATAAGTCACTTATACAAGAAGAATTACACTCAATTTTGATTAAAACTATGGAAGTTCTTATTAGAATTGAAAAGGATACATGTCTTCATGCATTAGATGAAGAATATTTTAGTTAAACAGAAAACCTAATACCTAACTCTAGCACACAAACATATGTACTTCTCGTCTCAAGTTCAATGATAATGTAAACCAAGGTAGAGAAAGTAATATCAGAATGCATCAAAAGCATAAATTACAGCAATTGACAGGCAAAACAACAAGGTTCATAGGTTACCTTTGTGATATTGACACTGTTAGAAAAGTCGGGTTCACTAGGATCAATCTCATACTCTGGCACTTCCCGAGAATTTTGAACATGCATCGGGGCTATCTAAAATCAAAGAGACTAGAGACTTTTAAATATGAAGCTACACTTGATAATTTAAAAAGAAACTAGACAAATTTAAGAGAATATCAATAGCTGCAGGAACAAGGTCGATTAAATACCGGAGGCTTTGCACCATGCTTCTCCAAAAGCTTGATCACATCTTGATTCTTATAGTAAACCGCATCTGCAAGTGGCTGTTTAGACAAAATCATATATATATGTTTGTAGAGGAGTATGTATGTCCAAATCATATGCTCACAACAGCAGTATTTGCTCTTAGTGCCTTCGGCAGATTTTTCATGGTTTTAGCAGTAAATTTCTTTCATTAACAAGTGACATTTTTGTCGATCATATTAAGCCTTAGTTTTGAGTCACAAAACAAGGCATTGTTGGTTTGAACTCCACAACCTGAATATGAATCAAGAAACATGAAGGGAATATAGTTCCTGCATATAACTGAAGAATCACTAATTTAATTTTACTTTATCGTTACTTTTCATGTTCATGAGATACGAGATTTGCGGCCTTCTCAAGCATTTCCAATCAAAATATGATGATTGAAGAAATAGGAACTACATATATGTGAAGGACAATGTTATCATGAAAAGGAAACACTACTCGAATGTTAATGGCATGTTTCGCAGAACAAAACAATAGTCCAAGAGACCTCTTCGCACAACTGTGAGTTAGCACATACAAACTAGAAAGTCAACTTACAAACGAATACTGAGAGTTATCTACAATTACTTCCAAAAACTTATCTAGAGCAAGCCAACAGGGAGCCCTTTTATTTCCAACTCCATTTCTCACTACCAAAGTCCCCATTAATTGTAAACTTAAGCCTTGCACCTCAACCTCAAATGTAAGTTAAGAATCCGCTTTTTCAATTGCATTAGCTAGTTGAAGCAACTTAAGCATTCGAGATTCAAATAGTTATCATATTCAAAATCGCAAGCAGAGCAACAAACATTTTTAAAACATAAAACCTTATCCTCTTTCCCATTTAATAACATATATTATATAAAAAAAAAGAAGTGTTAGGTGAAAAGAACCATTTGAAAGTCAGATTAGGGATCCTGCTTTTATGTTCCCAGATGCATTTTCTTTGTATCAACATATAGAACTCGAATACAATGTAAATCGGAAAGCCAGTTAAAAATTCCAAAACAGAACTCAACCCAATGAACCGAATATGGAATTAAATAACTTGAATATCATATAAATGGCAAAGCCATTAAAAAACTTGCAAAATTAAAATTCATCCCCCGAACTGAATATCAATCAACTGCTAACAAAAAAATTTAAACATCTTCTATGCCATGAATGATCAACTAGAGCAACACTCAGCTCATGAGAACACCGAGAAATAAAATTAAAAGCTAAAAAAATAATAACAAAAAGAATCCCATAAAAGCTATGAGGTTTAGAAAATTACAAACCCATCAACGGTAGAAGCCTGGAAATTGCATTAATTCACCAACAGAAATAATTCAATGAGAGGAAAAAAAAAATACCCAGACAAGGTCTTAGCTTTAAGAATCATAATCTCAGTAAGAAAAACAAAAAACCCTGAGAAACGAAACAGCAGCCCTGAGAAGAGAAGACATACGAAAAGCTGTATTGATGTAAAGGAAAAAGAAAATTAAAAGATGAAAAATAAAAGAAGCAGGAGGAAAGTACCTGGATGGAGAAGGAAGATGTTCAAAAATGGGTATTTTTGTCTGTTAAAAAATACCTACTGCCCCAATTGCCTTAACTGCTGCTCTCATCTCCAGTCACGTTTCAGTGCATCAGTGAGATTGAAATCAATTTTCACTGTACTGGAATACTGAACCAAACAGCAGTTCAGTGAGATTGGTAACCTAATCTCACCACACTGAAGGAAAACGGGCATCCAAAGGAGCCCTTAGTTTAGTACTATCACCATTTTCTGCAGTGATCATTTCTAGATTAATATAAAAAGATATACAAAGATAAATATGAAAAATATTTCTGAAATCCAATATCAATCACAATAGAACTTATCTTTAAAGATATTTCTTCTTCTTCTTCTTCTTTTGGTGTTTATGTGGCGTGACTCAAACGCTACCAGCTCATCATTTTGAGAACACAAAATAATTAACAAAGTAAAAGAATACTGTTTTAGAAGTTCTTCCAAACAAAATGATTAATAAAAGCAAAGAAAATAAATAAAGGGGTCAACTTCTATAATGTTAATTTTGCAGCAAAAGTTGTGATGATTAAGAATAAATTAACAAATTAAACTAAAACAGCTATGAGACATAAACTCACTTTTCTCAAAACATAAATATATATACTTGCAAAAAGTAAGGTCAAATAGGTGAGAGGTCCATTTCATCTTCCTTAACTTTAATTTGCCTGCATGAAACAATTTACCACTTTAATTGCCCATATGTCTCATCAATGTCCCCAATTTAAGCTTTTTGTTATGATATCAATCTTAAAAAAATTGCAATTGAAACTCGGACTTCCAATCCAACAAAAATCCTTTCACATGCTGTTTACTTTGATTACAACCTAATAAAATCATAATGTACATGTTTTAAAGTCCAGTTATTCATCCAAATTTAAAATTCTACTTAATATTAGGTTTTAAACATTTCGGGTAAAAAAAGTTTTGCTTAAAATATAAACCGAGATCAGACTACCATATTCAATGTCCAAACTTAGCTTAGGTTAATTATTTATAGATACATATGATGGAAGATATGTAGAAATAGCACAATTTTTTGTAAGAAAGAAAATATGGTCAAGTTTGTGTCAATCATTTATAAATACTATATTATGATACAACCATGACATGAGTGGAAAGATTTTAAGTAAAAACTATTTTTATATAAACATAAACAAGAATTTTGTTGAAATGATTCTGTGAAAGTTCAAAATTTATGGTATCTAATGTTCAAATCCCATCATATGTGGGCACTTTTCAAGGCTTATTCTAGTTTTATAGATTTTATATAAAAATATAAAAGAACAAAGATACTTTCATTATAATAATTGATACTTTATAAGAAGAATGAGTTTTTAGTCATTTCACAATTGAATTAGTATTCGATTAATTAATAATACTAACTCAATCAAGGAATTTAGATAATAATATAAATGAGTAAACTTTGAAATATTTTATTTTAAATCAATTTTAAATAAGCATAAAATTTACTAATATCATTCATAAATTCAATTCAGATTCTACTAGACTTGTAACACCTTTATTAACATTTAACAATGCAATTGGAGGCAAAAGTAAAAGGTGACTAATAATTTTAACTCGACGTCCCCTTAGCCCTGTTAATGGGATGGATTGGTCATGACTCGATTTTAAACGATTTGCTTGATTTAATCTAACTTATTTTTGTTGTTCATGTATTATAAACTATTTAATATATACTTATTTTAATTAAATTTAAATAAACTATTTTATTTTTTAATTTGAGTCATATTAGACCAATCTAGGATCAAAATATCTTATCCGAGTTTCAATTGTAATCTACATATTATCCATAATAATATATATAATTTATTAGAGATGATAGTTTAAATTGTGAATATTTAATTACTTTTTACAAATTCAAATACTATTTAAATTCGGATGTTAAAACTATTATTAGTTGCAGTTCGAAGGGAATGGAATAAACACCCTGTAGAGAAGCACATATTTGTGTTTTCCTGGTTTCCAAAGTTTTTTGTTGGACTATCAATTATTGACAGACAGATTCCGGTTACTTGGATCACCATAGACTGCGACGTGTCTGTAAACTACACTTCCTTCTCTGCAATGGTGAAGCGTGTCACGACTAAATTACCGGTAAATGTTGAAAAATTTTCATATTTATCAGATTAAATCGTTTTTTAAAGAATTACGGGAATAAGCCAAATTTACAGGTGAAATTTAAAAAATTATTTTCATCTGGAAGCATTTTTAGGTGATTTGCAAAAAAAATATTTTTAACTGGAAATATTTTCTACCACATCAGTATTAAAAGTGACAGCACAAATAAATATTTTTATTTTTTGATGTCACCTATTAATGTGAAAATAAAACTTAAAAAATATGTCTTTATATAGACCTCAAGTCTCATTTCCCTTATTTTTTTAAAGCGATGTGGGATGTGAGATATGTGTATATATAGATAGGGATGTTAATTGGGCGAGGCAGGGGCGGGTGCGGGGGATGCTCCCTCCACACGCATCCCCGCTAAGAATTTTATAAGTAACTTGCACTTTTATTTGACAAATAAATTCAATCTAAAAAATGATATGTTACGATTTTTTAAATAAATTCAAAATAAAAAATATCATAAAGTACTTTTAAAATCAGCCCAAATCCAATTTTGAGCACACATCAAAGCCTTAATAGTTTTCGATAGAAGTCGACTACGATAAGGGTCAAGTACTCGACCACTAGTGCTGAAAGCAGACTCCGAAGGGACTGTAGAAACAGGAATGCTTAAAATATCCCTAGTTATTTGTCGAAACCTTTATTTTTTGGAAATCAACTTTTATTTTATTTTATTTTTAAAAACGAAAATGGGAGTCGCCACCAATCTTTTTTTTTTTTGAGGTGTGATTGGGCTACCTCGTAATTTGATCGTTTTAATAAACGGTTTGATTTACTAAAACAAAGGTTTTTGGTCTACGAAGTTCAGGAAACGGGTTCGGGAGTCGATTACGCACGAGGAAGGATTAGCACCCTCGTGACGCCCAAAATTGGTACTTAGTTGATTAATTAAATTCTTGGTGTCGAAAACTGAAAACCCGAAAAGAATTTAAAAATATGATCCCTCTTTGTATTATTATTTTTTTGCTAAAAAATGCTTGAATAAATTGAAACACATGTTAAAGATCTCATCTCGCGGTAACAAAATGTCACATCCCATAAGTTAAGACACGATACCTCGAATCCTTGAGAATAAGCTTATCTTTTCTTTTTTATTTGAAATCTTATGTATTTTAATTTTGAAAGGATATTCGGTTATTCAAGTTCAACGAGAAAATCGAAACCCCGTAAGTTAGGGTACGATTTTCTCGAATCTTCCAAATAAGGAACATTGCCTATTTTTGAAAATTTGTTTTGAATAATAATCGGTGTAATATTAAAACGATAGGTATTTATCTCATTTTGGGGTATAATATAAAAGCAACTAATTTTATTTAAACATAATGCATGTAGTGATTTTAAAATGGTTATACGGATAGAATATTTAAATGACATATAGTAAGTGAATAAAGAAATGCCATGATAATATCAATGTAACTATAATAATAGTAAGAATATTAATCCATGGTATAAAATAAATAAAGTGATAAAAATAAATAAAAATGATGAAAAATAAAAAATAAAAATACTAGATGCCTTATGACGATTATAAACGTAAATGATGCGAGAATGATAAAAGAAATGACAAAGTAATAAAAATAAGATAGAAAATAATGATAATAAATGAACAAAATGTACAAATAAAAATAAATTATAAATAATCTAATTTTGAAAATATATAAAAAGGCGATAATAAATAAATAGATGAACAAATAAAAATAATAATAGTAATAATAATGAAAGCATAGATAAAAAAATCGAAGAAAGGAAATAAAAAATATTAATATAAAAAAATGACGGAATAATAAATAAATGAATACAAGGATTGAAACAAAAATAAACAAATAAATGAATAATATATAAATAAATGAGTAAATGAACAGATAATTGAATAAAATAACTGGAATAAATAATAAATAAGCAAGTAGATGAATAAATAAAGGCCAAATGACCAGAAAATACCAATTTTAAAAAAAATTACGGAAAATGGCCGAAAAAATAATTATTCACCGGAAAGGGTCATTTCCCCCCGAAAACGCGTTCACGTCAGCGCGATTTCAGGAGATGCAGCAGGAAAACGCTCCCCCAGGGTCGCGTTTTAGCCCGTGTTTTTTTAAAAAAAAAACTATTCTCGAATTAAATTTTCAAAAAAGGTCATTTTTTAGATATTACAAAAATAGACCACTTTTTTTAAAAAAAATACGAGAATAAACCTTTATAAAGGCTCAAAGTGACAACACCATTTTTTTTTAAGGTGTCACCAATTAATATGGAAATATAACTTACAAAGTAAATCTTTATATAGAGCCAAAGTCTCATTTGCCTTGTTTTCTTGAGCAATGTGGGATATGAGGTATGTGTATATATAGACTCATGAATAGTTTTGCAACTTGTTCCTAAACAATATGGGATTCCTTCATCTTTTAACTAACAACATGAGATTAAATGCTACACTATATTTGATTTTTTTTTTACAAAACAATTTCTATTTTTTTTTATATTTTGTTAACATTTTCTCATATTATAAAATTATCTTTTGAGATATTTAATCTTGTTGCATTTTAGAATTATTAACATATACAAAAGAACTATTAAAAAAAAAGAGAACAAATTGCACATATGAAACTTGTACATGCAATAATCTTTTATTCAATTTTAAATGTTTGAAGTTAATATCAATGCAATTCTAATTTTTAAAATAATTTTCCATCATTTAAATTTAGAAGTTATACTTTTAATTTTTTTTATTTTATATTATGAATGTTTGATTAATAAATAAATGGTGAGTATTTGGTACTCAAATAGTATTTTTTTTGTAATTTTAAAAAATTGATATATCTTTTTAAATATTTATTTATTTTTAACATTTTACTATACTAATTAATTTTTTTAATTCTAATTTTAATTTAATTTTCATCACCTAATGAATGTCGATAAATTTATTTCAAATATATTTTGACTAGATAGATAATCTATTTAAACATAGTATATAATTATGTTAAATAAGTTTTTTTATAGAAATATATAATATACATAAAATATAATAATTATTTTTCATATTTTATATCTAGATTAAATTACATTAATAGTCACTTAACTATATTTTTTAGCTATCGAATTATAAAAACTTACAAAATGATCACTCAACTATTAGTAATTTTTTAAATATTTATTTTTTAATATTTTACTATACTCATTTTATATTTTATATTTTTTTTACTTAGAGTTTAAAAATTTTATTTATAATGTAACAAATGTTAACTTTTTGTAAAAAAAATTTAAACTCTAACTAAAAAAATATCAAATATAGTGTAGCATTTAATCTCATGTTGTTAGTTAAAAGAGGAAGGAATCATGTTGTTAGTTAAAAGAGGAAGGAATCCCACATTGTTTAGGAACAAGCTGCAAAACTATTCATGAGTCTATATATACACATATCTCATATCCCACATTGCTCAAGAAAACAAGGCAAATGAGACTTTGGGTCTATATAAAGATTTGCTTTGTAAGTTATATTTCCATATTAATTGGTGACACCTTAAAAAAAAAAATGGTGTTGCCAATTTGAGCCTTTATAAAGGTTTATTCTCGTAAATTTTTAAAAAAATTGGTCTATTTTTATAATATCTAAAAAATGACATTTTTTGAAAATTTAATTCGAGAATAGTTTTTTTTTTTTGAAAAAAACACGGGCTAAAAAGCATCCCTGGGGGAGCGTTTTTGCCACATCAGCAAAGCGCCCTCAAGGAAGCGTTTTTGTCGATGGCAAAAACGCTCCCTCGTAGAAGCGTTTCTCTTTGCATCCCCGAAATCGCTACTGACGTGGATGCGTTTTCAAGGAAAATGGCCTTTTCGGTAAATAATTATTTTTTCGGCCCTTTTCCGTAAATTATTTTAAAAATTGGTATTTTCTAGTCATTTGGCCATAAATAAATAACAGAATTAAAATAAAAAGGACTTAATAGTAACTTAAATGAAATTAAAAGGACAAATTGAATAAAATAAAAACAAAAGGGCTAAAATGTAATGCGTGAAAACAAGCGAGGACTAATTAAGAAATTATCCCGATCCTCTGGACACGCGTCCCTTCTCCAGGAGATCGGCGAGCCAGGGACTAAATTGAAACACGCAAAAAAATCAGTAGTCAAATCTATAAAATAAAAAAAAGGACTAAATTGAAGCGCGCCGCAAAAGCGGAAGGACTATTCGTGCAAATAACCCATTCGTCCAAAACGCGCGGATCCTTTGAGCGGGTCGAGTCGGCGCACGGATTTTAGGGGTGAAACGACGCCGTTTTGGTGTCTAAACTTCAGCTCAAAACGACGCCGTTTAGTACCCCCTATTTAAGTTAAAAAAACAAAAAAAAATTCATTTCATCCTTATTCTAAAAAAAAAACAAAGAAAACTCTCTTCCCCTCCCCCAAGCTCCGGCCACCGGCCACCGTGGCGGCCGTCGATCACCGGCGATGGCGCCGCCCTACACGATGGCCAAAAAATCCCGAAAATGCCCCTTTTATCCCTTTTTTATCCTAGATCTAAATCTACAGCCGAAAGCCTAAAAAAAAGAAAAGAAAAGGAGAAATCCGGCCAATGCCCTCTCGTATCCCCCTTTTGACGAAGCCCGAACGCTACCCTTGTAGGTTCGACAGCTTGCGGGGTCGGAGGAGACCTCCGATGGTGGCGCAACGTGACCGGGTAGGTAAGTTTCAACCCTTTTTCTTTTTTGTTTTATATTTTACTTATAAAATAAATTCGTAAAAAAAAACCCAAAATATAAAAAAATCACCTTTTTCAACTTTTGAGTTCTGTTTTTTTATTATTATTAATATTTCCTGTGTAAAAATTACATTGATAATGGCTTTTATAGCCAATATTACACTGCTTATTTCAATATTTTGCTACTGTTTGTTTTCGTTTCTACTATAGTTTTTCTGCTCTTTGTTTTGTGCTCTGTTTGCCCTTCTTTTTTGCAGGTGCTAGGGTCAACGGAGAAGACCTTGCTATTCTGGTGCAAGGCGGCCAAGCCTCGGGCGGTGGGCACGCTGCGGAGGCACGTGGGTGGCAGCAGAAGGGTACGGCGCCAGAAAAGAAGGCTAGGGTTTTTTTTACTGAAAATTTGTTTAGGTCGTGGGCCTGTAAATTGGGCTTAGGGTTTTTTTATTTTGGATTTTAATTTCGGGCTTTCATTTTGTAAATTGGGCCTGATATAATTTTTTTGTAAATGGACTGTGGATTTATTTTTGTTTTTTTTTTGTATTTTTGTTTAGGGCCCGGGCAAATTGGGCTTACTACAGCTGCCCTTCTTTGCTCGTTGTCGTGTAACGAGAATGGAGCAAAGACTTTTACGAAGGACCAATTTTTCTCGGTCTCGCCAAATCTTGACTTCTTGGTGCTCATCTTCTTCAAATAGCCTCATTCTAACCCACTGCAACTTCAGGGGTATAGGAATTGCAGCTTCAATCTGCTCCACCACTGCAACTTCAGAGGTATAGGATTTGTTGCTTTTATCTGCTCCACTGCAACTTCAAGGAGATAAGACTTGTAACTTCAACCTGCTCCACTGAAACTTCAGGGAGATAAGGTTTATAGCTTTAATCTGCTCTACTGCAACTTCAGGGGGATAAGATTTGTAACTCGTAGCTTTAATTTGTTCCACTGCAACTTTAGGGAAATAAGATTTGTTATCTTCAATCTGCTCCACTGCAACTTCAGGGAGATGAGATTTGTGGTTTTAATCTTCTCCACTGTAACTTCAGGGAGATAAGATTAGTGGCTTCAATCTGCTCCGCTGCAACTTCAGGGAGATAAGATTAGTGGCTTCAATCTGCTCTACTGCAACTTCAAAAAGATGAGATTTGTGGTTTTAATCTGCTCCACTGTAACTTTAGGGAGATAAAATTAGTGGCTTCAATCTGTTCCACTGCAACTTTAGGGAAATAAGATTCACTATCTTCAGTCTGCTCCACTGTAACTTCAGGGAGATAAGATTTGTAACTTGTAGCTTTAATCTATTCCACTACAACTTCAGGGAGATAAGATTTGTTATCTTCGATCTACTCCACTGCAACTTCAGGGAGATCAGATTTGTAATTTGTAGGCTTAAGCTGTTCCACTGCAACTTCAGGGTAATAAGATTCACTATCTTCAGTCTGCTCCACTGCAACTTCAGGGAGATAAGATTTGTAACTTGTAGCTTTAATCTATTCCACTACACTTCAGGGAAATAGACTCGCTACGGTAGATTTGATCCGACCTATTGCAACTTCAGAGGTATAGGATTTGTGGCTTTAATCTGCTCCACTGCAACTTTAGGGAGATAAGATTCGCCATGTTGACTTCAATCCGTCCCACTGCAACTTCAGGGGTATAGGATTTGTGGCTTTCACTAATCTGTTACACCGTTCTCTAGGGAACATAACCTGTAAAATCCATTTCATAGGTCTATATTTATGCCAAGCAATTAGGATGTTATGATCAGAATGAATCAAATGCTCCTAATTAGATGTGTATGAATGATATTTGCATGAATGTTGAATGTCATTTTTCGAGAATGATACCCTTTTAATGCTTAGGTTAACATTGCTCGTTGTTCGTCAAGTTTCTATCACTGACGTATTACCTTGCCCTCTCGTTCAACTGGTATCTTTGACAGAGAACCCGAAAAAATAATCACAATTTAGATTATTCTTTCCCAAATATTTCCAACTCTTAAATTTGGTTAGTTTTGACTAGTAGTCCTGTTTCAGGTCCTTGTACTATTTAGAAAACCTTTCAGAGCAATATGCAGAACTCCTTTTACTACTTTAACATTGTTAGTCCACTAACCGTTATTTCAATGCAAAAATGCTTGAACAAGGTCATAAAAAAAATAAGACCGAAATTTATTAGGGCCAAAGCCCTTAATGAAAAGATTAATCGAAGTGGTAAACATTGCCAAAACACAAAGTGAGTGAAAATGAAACCAGGTGCCCCAAATATCGCAGTATGATCTTCTCCGAGCAAACTTTTTGAGGACCATTTTGAGCCTGATATGTGTTTAGCAGATCTAGAGTACTTTGTTGATGCCCCAAGATGTGAAGTTTCTCCTTCTTGTGGCCTCTGCGGGGAAACGACTATTTCAAGCCTATTCTTTGGTTAAAATTTAAGCCGCCATTTTCTGGTTTTCAACTCAAAACCCCTTTGGTCTTAAGACGCCCTTTGCGGGTTTTCGCCTTGACCTTTAATTTTTTTCTCTTTTGTCTTTTCTTTTCTTTCTTCATTCCTTTCTTTCTTTCGTTCTTTCTTTTATGAAATACCTCTTGATTGAATCTGAATTCACAGGGTTAGGCAAATCTCTGCCATCTATATCGGTTAAAATCAACGCTTCTCCAGAAAAGGCTTTCTTCACCATATAAGGTCCTTTCCAATTCGGAATCCATTTTCCTCTGAAGTCCTTTTGTATAGGAAGGATCTTTTTCAATACCAGGTCCCCCTTATGGAATTCTCTGGGGTGAACCTTTTTGTCAATAGCTCGCATCATTCATTTTTGGTACATCTGACCATGACGGATAGCTTTTAGCCCATTCTCTTCAATCAAGTTCAGCTGATCATATCGAGATTGGATCCATTCTACTTCATCTAACTTCAGCTCTGAAAAAACTCAGAGAGAATGAATCTCGACTCCAATGGGAAAAACCGCCTCCATTTCATAAACCAATGAGAAAGGCGTTGCCCCGATGAAGGTCCTGACAGATATTCGATAAGCATAGAGCTTATGCAAATCTTTATAAGTCTCAGCCATTTTCCCCACGGTCTTCTTAATGTTCTTATTGGCTGCCTCAACTGCACCGTTCATGATACGAACCCGGTCGCATCATGTAATGACGCAACTCGACGCCATCGAGATTGGCCTAAGCTCGAGGGGCCTAAGTGCAAAATGAAGCTTCATTACAAGCTCATTCAACTCCATAGGCGTTTCTTGCAATTTATTGCAAGCTGAACTTTAAATTTATTTTTAATTCATCTTAGTTTAATAATTGTTTGTCATTTTTATTAAACTTCTTTTAGTTAAATAATTGCTGGAAATAAATTCTTAACTTAGTTTATTTAATTGCTGGAATAACTTATTGTTAAATATGTTTATTATAGTTTATTAAATTAAGTTATGAGTTAAAGTAGTTCATTTATAAATTTATTTACTAAGCTTATTAAGTTTAGTGTGTTTAATGTGTTTTGTGTTTAATATGTGTTTAAATTTGTTTAATATGTTTGTTTTATTGTGTTTGATTGCAGGTGACTAATCAGCTGGAAACCATTATATTCAAGGGCTGTTACAAAGTGATTAATGTGACTTTTCAAGTAAAAATCGGTTACATACAAGGGGGCATTATACATCACTAAAAGGAGCTGTTATGACAATTAAAGGAAGCATTACACATCCTTTAAATTTGGCAGCAGCCTATTCTTCTTCCATAACCGTTTGTTGCTTAAATGATCACACTATGAGTTTAAAATTCCATTAAAGCTGCTGGTGACCATTCGGCTGCCAAGAGGGCATGAAAACAAGCATTCAAGCTCATTAAATCAGCTCATTTAGAGTAATAATTCATATTGATAGTTACTGTTATTTGGCTTGGAGGAACTCAAGAGTTTTTACTTATTGATTAAGCTTTATTTCAGCCATTAAACAACACATTAAAGCTGAATTCATATGACTTTTCAGCTAGCCTCATGTAGGCACTATAAATACTTTGTAATTAGCTTGTTTAATGGACTTTTGCTACCTTTTGAATGTTTATAACATTTTGTGAGTTTTTCAACTCTCCTATTTCGTTTTAAGACTCAAGCTGACTTATCTAGAAAAAGCTAGTGGCGTCTACCTTGTTTCTTTCAGTACTTATCACTCCTAAACTGAGTGTGGCGTTCACCCATATACTGATTGGTTCCTATCACTCTTGATAGAGGGTCATGGTCAATCTATCCTTCAACATTCATCCACCTTAAGGTCACATAAGTTTCGGGTCAGCACTCAATCATAGTGTTGGTTCACTCTTGATTCTTAAGTCCACTTCGATCCAACTCCATTCCTACCAAACTATTTCCTATTCCTTTGTTTCTTTGTTAGCCAAATATTCATCATTACTACACCTAGACATTTTGAACCTATTTTGGAAACTAAATACCATGCCTGGCTGAATTTAACCCCTTTGTTCTATTTCAAATAATACTTCTCATTTTAACGATCGGGCAATCTAAACGACTCGAATCATCACCGAAATGAGTTCGTATCAGTTCATTTTTGAGCGATATGGTGACGAGTTGTGATGTTTGATTTTGAACTGACTGCAGACTTCTGATATCGTGCTGTTGTTCAAATTCAATGCATTGTCAGATATGATCCTTTCTAGCATCCCATATCGACATATGATCTCTTTCTTCAAGAATTTGCTGACTGCCGACTTCATGACATTGGCATAAGAAATTGCTTCTACCCACTTTGTGAAGTAGTCGATGAACACAAAGATGAATCGATGCCCATTAGAAGCTTTTGGTGAAATCGACCCAATGGCATCCATGCCCCACATAGAGAAAGGCAATGGAGAAGTCATAACATGAAGAGGTGAAGGAGGCACATGAATTTCGTCTCCATAAATTTGGCTCTTATGGCATCTCTTGGCATAACTGATACAATCCCCTTCGATGGTGGACCAATAATACCCGAATCTCATGATTTGCCTGGCCATTGTAAAACCATTAGCATGCGTTTCGCAGACGCCCTCATGGACTTCTTTCAAAATCTTCTTAGCCTCAATGGCGTCCACACATCTTAATAGCACCTGATCCTTTCTTCTTTTATACAGGATCTCCCCTCTAAGACATAGTCATTGGCCAGCCTCTTCAACGTCCTTTTATCATTCTTGGTCGCCTGATCAGGGTATTCATGATTCTTTACATATTGCAGTATATCGTGGTACCAAGGGTGATCATCTTTTCCTCTTCCTCGATGTTGTAACAATATGCCGGAGTCTTCTAAATGCTTATTTGGATAGGTTTTATATCCTCTTATTTGTTCACTTTGATCATGGAAGCTAAGGTAGCCAGGGCATCAGCCATTTGATTTTCATCTCGTGGGAGGTAGCAGAAGGTGATGTCATCAAACTCTTCAATTAGCTCCAGAACTAGCCTTCGATAATTGATCAATTTGGGATATCGTGTCTCCTATTCTCCTTTGAGTTGATAGATCACTAGTGCAGAATCCCCATATACCTCTAGTACCTTGATCTTGCGTTCTATAGTTACACGGATACCCATGATGCATGCTTCGTATTCTACCATATTGTTCGTGCAATCAAAATCCAATTTGCTAGTAAAGGGATAATGATCTTCATTTGGGGATACCAAGACTGCCTCGATTCTGTTACCCACAGCGTTCGAGGCTTCGTAAAAGTTTAGCTTCCAAGGGTGACCTTCTTGAGAGTCTTCTTCAGTGGTTGCAACGTACATTAGATCTTCATTTGAGAAATCAAAGTTCAAAGGTTCGTAATCTTCAAAAGCTCTACTGGCCAGATTATCTACTATTGCACTCTCTTTTACTGCTTTCTGGTTCACATAGACTATATCAAATTCAGAAAGCAAAATTTACCACCGGGCCATTCTTCCATTTAAAGCAGTCAACTCCATCATGTACTTTAGAGGGTCCATTTTTTTAGATGAGCCAAGTTGTGTGGTACAACATGTATTGTCTCAGTCTTCGGGTTGTCCAGATTAAGGTGCAACACAACTTCTCAATTGGCGAGTATCTCATCTCACACTCAGTGAATTTCTTACTGGGGTAGTATATCGCTCTTTCTTTCCTTCTTGACTCATCGTGTTGGCCAAGCACACATTCCATAGAATTCCCAAATACTACCAAGTATAGTATCAGCGGCTTATCTGGACTAGGTGGCATTAGCACTGTGGCATTGAACAAGTAATGTTTGACCTTGTCGAAAGTTTTCTAGCATTCCTCATCCCATACACCTGGATTGTGTTTCTTAAAGAGACAGAATATAGGGTCACATTTCTCGGTCAGTTGTGAAATAAACCGAGCGATATAATTTAATCTCTCTAAGAAACCCCAGGCCTCTTTTTGAGTGTGCGACAGAGGCAACTCCTGTATAGCCTTGACTTTGTTCGGGTCAATTTCGATCCTATTTTTGCTGACTACAAATCCTAAAAGTTTCTCCAAGCTAGCCCCGAAGGTACATTTTGCTGGATTGAGCTTTAGTTGGAATTTTCTCAGTCTCAAGAACAATCCCCTCAGGACTTGTATATGCTCCTTTTCTGTTCGAGATTTTGCAATCATGTCGTCGGCATAAACTTCAATTTCTTTGTGCATCATGTCATGAAACAAGGTTACCATGGCTCTTTGATACGTTGCTCCTGCATTTTTCAGTCCAAATGGCATCACCTTATAGCAAAATTTTCCCCACATGGTTACGAATGTGGTCTTTTCTATGTCTTCAGGATGCATCTTTATCTGGTTGTATCCCGAGAAACCATCCATAAAAGAGAACAGCGAGTAACCTACCGTGTTGTCCACTAAAGTGTCGATATGAGGCAATTAAAAATTATCTTTTAGGCTGGCTTTGTTCAAATCTCTGTAGTCTACACACATTCGTACTTTCCCATCTTTTTTAAGGACGGGGACGATATTGGCTACTCATTCTTAGTATTTAACCACTCGTAAGAAACCAGCATTGAATTGCTTCTTGACTTCCTCTTTTATTTTTAGTAAAACATCGAGCTTCATCCTTTGGAAATTCTGTTGAACTGGCTTGCACTCTTCCTTTATGGGGAGCCGGTGTACCACGATATCAGTACTCAACTCGGGCATGTCTTGATATGACCATGCGAAGACATCCTTCAATTCTTGGAGTAACTCAATGAGGTCTCGCTTTGTCTTTGCGGTGATACAAGCTCCGATCTTCACCTCTTTCTCTTCTCCTAAGCTCACAATTTCTACAGATTCTTTGTAAGGTAGGATTTGTTTCTCATTCTGTTCTACCATCCTTAACAAATTAGGAGATAGGTTACAATCTCGATCACCTTCAAAGTCTTGAGGTTCCTCTAAACCCATATCTTACTTAAAAAGGAGATTCTGAGTCAGTAGCAGCGTCGCTCATATCATTGATATCTGGAGACCTGTTATAGGAATGAAGGAAGACCCAAAGAACAAATAAATCTAATAATAACTATCTGTGTAGTATGAGTATGAATGAAATGAAAAAAAAATAGAAGAATATTTGCCAAGTGGGATATAAAGATGCATTGTTTTTATTGAAATAAAAAATAATGGACATGTGCCTCTTTCACAAAAGGATTCCTATTGCTCCCAGACTTAGAACAATAGGTGTGTTCTGAATATTACTCTGAAATGGTCCTAAAAACTACAGGGAACTCCTCCACAGTCTAGTTGATCAAAACACTTCCAGGGATAAAGGAACAAATTCCTAATAGTTTTTTTTTTTTGAGTTCCTTCTTCAAAGGCACAAACATCTTTCCATTTCGAATCTTCGATATCTTCAAAGAATTCCAACTCTTTATTATCCATCAGGCTCTGTACTAGAGTTCTGAACTCGACGCACTTTTAGATTTTATGAAATTTATTACATGCAATGAAATGTAATGGAAAAGATGCATGCAAAAAGGCATTTATTCTAGTTCAATTCTATTAGAACAACTTTACTAGAAAATAAGTTTCTTTACATAAAGCGGATACATATGCGGCCTCGCCTTCACACTTAAAACCTTAACTTTCTCAAGAAATGAAGCTAATTATCAGCCCCGATCCGACTCTGATTCATATTTCAGTCTTTGAACGGCTGGGGTCTGTAGGTGGTCCATATCTCTGTCTTGCCCCTCTCACAGGCTGTCACATTTCTCTTGTTGCCTTTTCTTGGACCATATTCGCGTGGCCGTGTTGTCTTCCACTTTATCAAGAAACCCATTTTCCATGACAAACTCTCTATTTAGCAACCGAACACGAATCAACACCCATTTTCTATTATGAAAGTGCAATGCAATCACAGTCAAAACAAAACAAAACAAATCAGTACATTTTATACAAAGCTAAAATTTAAAGCAAGCAAGAAATAATAAACAAAGTACCTATTTGGGTGACCACTAGGGGCTCGGAACGGTTCTACCTAGGGTAGGCTCTTAGGGCTCATTATATACGGTTCGGTTCTAAAGTAAAGGTACCTGAACCGGTAGATTCCTCGATCCTCACCTATTTTAGGCTCATACAGACCGAGTTCAGTTCAGGGGAATACATTTCCCTATGGCTATACGGAGATAAAAATCTCACGAAGACACAGGTACGGATGTATCCCGAAAGCAATCCACTATCCTATACGGAGGTGAAGACCTCATGAAGGAATAGTTTCTCACTCCCACTTAAAAGGGTATAAGCGACCGATTATGAAATGCAAAATGCGAAGGTAAATCCAAAGACTCGAACCAATAAGGCAAATATATCAAAATGATGCAGACCATAAAAATGAAATGCAACGAAAGGATCGTAAATTTAAACTAAATTATCAATTTTCGACAAAAAAGACAAGAAGTAATCAACTTGTGGCTTAACTCTCTTATTTTAGTCCACAGTGGAGTCATCAAGCTGTCGAAACCTTTTTTTTAGAAATTGACTTTTATTTTTATTTTTTTAAAAAAACGAAAATGGGAGTCGCCACCAATCCTTTTTTATGAGGTGTGATCAGGTCACCTCATAATTTGATCATTTTAATAAACGGTTTGATTTACTAAAACAAAGGTTTTTGGTCTATG
This sequence comes from Gossypium sturtianum, assembly GCA_025698515.1. Taxonomy (NCBI): domain Eukaryota; kingdom Viridiplantae; phylum Streptophyta; class Magnoliopsida; order Malvales; family Malvaceae; genus Gossypium; species Gossypium sturtianum. The sequence continues at coordinate 115,188,014 of CM046955.1, forward strand.
AAGTTCAGGAAACGGGTTCGGGGGTCGATTACGCACGAGGAAGGATTAGCACCCTTATGACGCCCGAAATTGGTACCTAGTTGGTTAATTAAAGTCTTGGTGTCGAAAATTGAAAACCCGAAAAGAATCTAAAAATACGATCCCTCTTTGTATTATTATTTTTTGCTAAAAAATGCTTGAATAAATTGAAACACATGTTAAAGATCTCATCTCGCGGTAGCAAAATGTCACATCCCGTAAGTTAGGACATGACACCTCGAATCCTTGAGAATAAGCTTACCTTTTCTTTTTTATTTGAAATCTTATGTATTTTAATTTTGAAAGGATATTCGGTTATTCGAGTTCAACGAGAAAATCGAAACCCCGTAAGTTAGGGTACGATTTTCTCGAATCTTCTAAATACGGAACATTGCCTATTTTTGAAAATTTGTTTTGAATAATAATCGGTGTAATATTAAAACGATAGATATTTATCTCATTTTGGGGTATAATATAAAAGCAACTAATTTCATTTAAACATAATGCATGTAGTGATTTTAAAATGGTTATACGGATAGAATATTTAAATGACACATAGTAAGTGAATAAAGAAATGCCATGATAATATCAATGTAACTATAATGATAGTAAGAATATTAATCCATGGTATAAAATAAATAATGTGATAAAAATAATGAAAAATAATAAAAAATAAAAAATAAAAATGCTAGATGCCTTATGACGATTATAAACGTAAATGATGCGAGAATGATAAAAGAAATGACAAAGTAATAAAAATAAGATAAAAAATAATGATAATAAATGAACAAAATGTACAAATAAAAATAAATTATAAATAATCTAATTTTGAAAAAATATAAAAAGGGGATAATAAATAAATAGATGAACAAATAATAATAAAAATAGTAATAATAATGAAAGCATAGATAAAAAATCGAAGAAAGGAAATAAAAAAATATTAATATAAAAAAATGACGGAATAATAAATAAATGAATATAAGGATTGAAACAAAAATAAACAAATAAATGAATAATATAAAAATAAATGAGTAAATGAACAGATAAATGAATAAAATAACTGGAATAAATAATAAATAAGCAAGTAGATGAATAAATAAATAACAGAATTAAAATTAAAAAAAGGACTTAATAGTAACTTAAATGAAATTAAAAGGACAAATTGAATAAAATAAAAACAAAAGGGCTAAAATGTAATACGCGAAAACAAGCGACGACTAATTAAGAAATTATCCCGATCCTCTGGACAGGCGTCCCTTCTTCAGGAGATTGACGAGCCAGGGACTAAATTGAAACACACAAAAATATCAGTAGTCAAATCTATAAAATAAAAAAATGACTGAATTGAAGCGCGCCGCAAAAGCGGAAGGACCATTCGCGCAAATAACCCATTCGTCCAAAGCGCTCGGATCGGGTCGGCGCGCGGATCCTAGGGGTGAAATGACGCCGTTTTGGAGTGTAAACTTCGGCTCAAAACGACGCCGTTTAGTACCCCCTATTTAAGTTAAAAAAAACAAAAAAAATCATTTCATCCTTATTCTAAAAAAAACAAAGAAAACTCTCTCAAACTCTCTTCCCCTCCCCCAAGCTCCGGCCACCGTGGCGGCCGCCGATCACCGGTGACGGTGTCGCCGTACACGGTGGCCGAAAAATCTCAAAAATGCCCCTTTTTATCCCTTTTTATCCTAGATCTAAATCTACAAGCGAAAGCCTAAAAAAAGAAAACAAAAGGAGAAATCCAGCCGACGCCCTCTCGTATCCCCCTTTTGACAAAGCCCGAACGCTACCCTGGTAGGTTCGACGGCTTGCGGGGTTGGAGGAGACCTCCGATGGTGGCGCAACGTGATCGGGTAGGTAAGTTTCAACCCTTTTTCTTTTTTGTTTTATATTTTATTTATAAAATAAATTCTTAAAAAAAACAAAATATAAAAAAAAATCACCTATTTCAACTTTTGAGTTCTTTTTTTTTTTAATATTGCCTGTGTAAAAATTACATTGATAATGGCTTTTATAGCCAATATTACACTCCTTATTTTACTATTTTTCTACTGTTTGCTTTCATTTCTGTTACAGTTTCTCTGCTCTTGTTTTGTGCTCTGTTTTCCCTTTTTTTTGTAGGTGCTGGGGTCAACGGAGAAGACCTTGCTATTCTGGTGCAAGGCGGCCAAGCCTCGGGCGGGGGGGTGCGCTGCGGAGGCATGTGGGTGGCAGCAGAAGGGTACGGCGCCAGAAAGGAGGCTAGGGTTTTTTTTACTTAGAATTTGTTTAGGTCGTGGGCCTGTAAATTGGGCTTAGGGTTTTTTTATTTGGGGTTTTAATTTCGGGATTGCATTTTGTAAATTGGGCCTGATATATTTTTTTGTAAATGGACTGCGGATTTATTTTTGTTTTTTTTGTATTTTTGTTTAGGGCCCGGGAAAATTGGGCCTACTACACTATTTATTGAAGAATTGGATATGTGCTTCTATTTGTCTTCCACCAGGTGAGGATATTAAAATCATCAGAAAGTGGTACATTAGAAGCTTCCAAGTATTTTTCCAAATATGATTTTTCATAACTCTGACTCTTATCTTACTCCATAAATTGTGCAAATTCTTGCATATACGCATCTCCTCCAATGTTACCAATATCACTAGGTGCTCGAGAACTAGTAGTTTGAATTGTAACACCCAAAATAGGGCCAAGGAGTTTTAGGAGTATTTTAGGTTTTTTAGCCTTAGAGTGTTCGGAATTTCGTGACATGGTGTTTTGGTAATTTTTTTACTATGGATTTTAGGAAATTAATTCAATTTTTGAAAAAGTGTTTTGGAAACCTTTAATTTTAGAAAAAAAAAGACTAATTTGTAATAGAGACAAAATTGTGAACATTTATGTTGCAGCTTTACCAATTTTTAAAATTGAACCTAAAAATCATCCCACCTACATTTTTCACGTTATTTCTTCTTTTTTACTTGTTAGTGACGCCCCTTGCTCTTCCAACCTCTGATCCTCTATTTTCTTTGTTAGATCTTCACTCTTTTTTCCCATCATTCCCCAAGTATTAAACCTTTATAAATCCTCAAGAAAACATCCCAAAACTCCATAGATTTCATCATCTTCTTCACGTGTGAGTTTTCTGGGTTTTCGAAAATCTTCGTTTTTCTCCCATCAAAGGTAACCATTCGTCTACCCATTAGTTTTTAATGTTAATTAGTCTTTAAAACTGAATTATTAGCCATTGAATCGTATGTTTTGATTAAAAGCCGAAATTAGAGTCGTTAATGGTGAATTTTAGGATTTTGAGTAAAAACATGATTTCAGAGTGTTTTTCAATTAGTTTTGACATGATTAAGAGGTTTCTAAACTTGTTTTCAAGTTTCGATAAAAAATTCTTGAGTTTTAATGAATTTTTAGAAAATAACCATAAAACATGTTGAAAAAGTCGATACCATGAATTGTTATTTATTATAGTTTAAAGGTTGAGAATTAATCGTAGGTGAATTATAAGATGAACGAAATTAGTTTTAGACAAAAATACTGAGTATAAAACAAGATATTCAAATTTAAAGTTTATTATGTTAAAGGTTTTGGTTACATGAAAACTTAGTTTAGGCTTATGTTTTTGATTGCTTGTGGTGAGTCTTTGGCTAATTTTTGAATGTATTGTTGTGTGAATTTATTGTGTTGAAGTTCTGGATTCCCTAGGACCATCTACGAGTTAGGAAAGGCTAGTTGAGCTTTCAGCTTCTCGGTGAAAGCGTATTGGTGAGTGTTTGGAATCGTTGCTCGTAGACACTAGTCATGTGTTATTTGGGAACTTAGCAGTAGCCTAAACCCCTACTCTAAATTCCGAGTGTAAACTTTCTCATACCTATGTTTATCTTGTGAATTATGTGCTTATGTGAATGTGAATATGTGAATTGGGATGAGATGCTATAACATGTGATATGTGGTTGTGATAATTGTTGTGAAAGTGCAAAAATGTAAATGTTATGTATATGTTAAATGTTAGTGACAGTGTTTTGCTAAAAATGCAAATATCCAATGATAGTGCACGGATAATCGGTAAGTGATATGTGTTTGTTTCAGATATTTTGGCCTTGTGATCTTGAAACCATTGGATATAGTTGGCATGCCATAGGATTCTAAGTACTCACTTATATATATAGTGATTTTGGGCTTTGAGGCCCTCGGACATGTTAGAGGGATAAGGGAATGTGAGCTAAGTTCCATTCAACGGGACATATGAGGGGAAATAAGGAGAGTGTTAGCTATATGCTTCACTTATGGAATATGTTCCACTCTATGAGTCATTTGGTGTGATTGGAGATTCGTGTTATAACACCCCTAACCTGTATCCATCATCAAAATAGGGTTACGGAGCATTACCGTAAATACGTAACTCAAATCATTCATTACCAACATTTCATAATCATTGCAATATCCAATCAAAACATGCATAACGTCACTAATTCGAGCCCTCGAGGCCTTAGAAACACTATAAAAATTATTTGAGACTAAATCGAAAATATTTAGAAATTTTAAGAAAAAGTTAGAAAAATTTATACTGCAGGGGTCATACGGCCATGCCGCTAGGCTATGTGACTCACACGACTGAGACACACGCTCGTGTCTCAGGCCGTGTAACATTCGAAATAGAGACACACGATCGTGTCCAAACTGTAACAGTCCTATTTATACCCTAGTCGAAACAGTGGTTTCGGGACCACAAATCCGAGTCTGAATAATATTTTAATATTATTTTCTGTGACTCTGATATGTGATTAAGCATGTACAAAATTTTTGTAAGTTAATTTGCTCGTCTGTGTGTTTAATTTGACAAAAGGATTGAATTGCATTAAATGTGAAAGTTGTATGCTATTTGTTAAAGTATTAAATTGTGATTGCTTTTAATAAGTGAAGGATTTATATGGCAAATTTGCCAATTACCTAAGTTAGTGGACGGCACAAGTACTAAAATGGCCTTAATTCATTTGTTATATATGTTTTATTATAAGGATAATTTTGTAATTAGATTAATAATATGTTTTGTAATAAAACAAACAAATGAAAGTGGATGTTCATCTTCATGTCTTGCCACCGAAAATAAAAGAAAGAAAAAGAAGAAAACCTTAAGTTAGGTTCAGCCATTTCAAGCTCAAATTAAGGTGAGTTTTGACTTCGGTTTTTGATAATTTCTACATTTTTATAATCGTTACTTTGTCTAGTACAAAGCCCATGTCTCAATTTTGTGTATTGATGATGTTTGTGAGATATGCCATTGATGATATGTTGAGCTTTGTGATGATTTAAGGTGTTAAATGAAAGATTTGAGCTAGATGAACATGTTTTGTTCTTGGAATTTTGATGAATTTAGCTAATTAGGGCTAAATTGAGAAAATGGTAACTTGAAGGACTAAATTACAAATTTGATGGAAAATATGGGCTTATATGAGATGTATGAATATTCGGCTAAGCATGAGTATGTGATGATTTTGTGAATTTGATGTTTTGAGAAAAAAATGGACTAAATTGATAAATTGTGCAAATGTGAGGATTAATTTGCAAATAGCCCTAAATGTGTGTCCTTGGACTGAATTGAATGAATTAGTAAATAAAAGAGTTAATTCTGAATATGTATAGATCAAGAACCGAGGAAAACGGACTTAGATCATGGGAAAGCGAAAGTAATCGAGTAGCCGTTTCTGTTTCAATAAATCGAATCCGAGGTAAGTCATTATGCAAATAAACGTATTCGTATTGAGTTATGTATGTTCTTATGACTATTGTTATCGATGAATACTTATGATATGATCTGATCATGAACTCCAAGATAAGGATTACTTAGTGACAATGTCCGAGAAGTCCCGTACGAACCTAGGAATAGATAGGATTAGCTATGTCAAGACATAGGTATCCGTTCTGTTTATCATGTAAGACCACGTCCGGGATGTTGGCGTTGATTTGAGATTCGTGTAAGACCACGTCTGGGACATTGGCATCGATATGATCTTTATGTGTAAGACCACATCTGGGACGTTGGTATCGATATGAGATTTACGTGTAAGACCATGTCTGGGACATCAGCATCGTATCGATTCGTTTAAGACCCTGTCTGGGATAGTGGCATCGATATTTGAGTGCATGTAAGACCTCATCTGGGACATTGGCATTGTACGATCATTCTGAGTTTTCGAGTATCCTATTAGATTCTTAACGGTTCAACGGGCAAATCCGAGCTATACACCATTACGTGAATGTATATTCGTTTCAAGTACGTTAGGTATGTACACTAAGTGTGTATTAAAGGTAAGTACCAATATGACTTTGATTTTAAGAAAAGTATGTTTGAATACGAGAATGTGAATGAGATGCAAGAATGGTTATGAAAGTGGCAAATATGGCCAAGAATATGGATCAAAGCATATATGTGAGAAATTTACTATGAATATGAATTGTACCAATGTTTCTACATGCTTATATGCTCTACATGTTGAGTTTATTTGTATTATGACTTACTAAGCTTTTGGAAAGCTTACTCTGTGTGTGTGTTTTCTCTGTTTTATAGGTCGTCAAAGCTACTGAAGGCTCGGGACCATCAAGGATCGTCATCACACTACTAAACTCATTTTGGTACACTTTGGAAATGTATATTGCTAGATATGGCATGTATAGGCTAGTATTTGATATAAGTTTGTTATATGAACTTAGCCATGTGATTTGACTAGTTAAGAGTTGAGAATTTTCTTGAATAAATGTGATGTGTGAAGCATGTTTTTGGCATGGTTAGATGACACATGAAATGGTCAAGTTTTGAGTTAGTAATGGATGAATTATGCTTGTGATGAGATGAGTTTTAGTCTTGTAAGTTGGCATAGTTGAGATTGGTTTTGAATGTATAGATTGAATGATTATTTTAGCATGTTATGGTTGTTAATTGTGCATGAAATGTGTTGGTAGATTTCTTATAGAATTGAACCTAAGTGAGTGGCATTTTGGCCTTGCAAATGGCCTATAATGTTACACGGGCGTGCCTAGTGACCATGGGGATAAGTCAGTAGCTAGCCTAGAAGCACACGGCCAAGACACACGGGCTTGTCTAGTAGCCGTGTGAAAAAGTCAGTTTATGGCCTATGAGTCTACGGCCTTAGCACACGGGGGTGCTTGGTAACCGTGGAGCCAAAATATATTCGTCCACGGCCAAGGTACACGGGCGTGCTTGGTGGCCGTGGATGTATAGTCAGATTCGACCGCGGGGAGGACACACAGGTGTGTCCAGCAGCCGTGGGAGGCACACGGCCTTCCTACACGGGCGTGTAACCCCTGAATCTTTAAAAAGTTTTAAATTTCCGAGAATGATTGTATGTGTTTCGGTTTAGTCCCGACCCTGTTTCTAAACATGCTTAAGGTCTCGATGACCTACTTAAGGGACACTATGATTGAAATTGATGAACAGTTGTATGAAATTTTCTGTAAATGTTTTCGATCTGTCAGGTAATGCCCTTTACCCTAATCCAGCGACGGACTTGGGATAGGGGTGTTACATTTGGTTGGTATCAGAGCTACGATTTAGTCGATTCTCGGACTAACGTAGTGTGTCAGAGTCTAGCTATACATGCCATATTTCTGAATTGTGATAGTGTGATGAATCCTGACGTATAAATGTGATTTCCATATAGTAATGGATCCCGAAAGAGCCGTAGCTGACGATGTAGAAAGTAATGCGCCTGCTCCCGCGAAAGGGACAGCGCCCTCTGATCCGAGACCGGCTACTAGCGGTCAAGAGGAAGAAGCTAAACTATTTTTCTTCCAGATGATGAGTGAATGGTTCACTCAATTCGTAAAGAATAACTCGACTGTTTCACAACCCCCGCCCCCGGTTAATCCCCCTCAAACCTCAGTTGTGCCTCCGGTGATGGGTATAAATTTGTTGAACAAGCCTCTGGTAGACAAAATTCGCAAATACGGGGCTGAAGAATTTAGGGCTACTAATGATGATGATGCTGAAAGGGTCAAATTCTGGTTAAAAAACACGATCCGGGTATTCGATGAGATGTCTTTGACTCCGGAAGAATGCATAAAGTGTGTTGTATCTTTGCTCCGAGATGCAGCTTATCAATGGTGGAAAACTTTGATCTCTGTTGTTCCAAAGGAACGGGTGACATGGGATTTCTTCCAGATTGAGTTTCGGAAGAAATATATTAGTGAGAGGTTCATTGATCAGAAACAGAAGGAATTTTCAGACTTGAAATAGGGCCGTATGTCTGTTACGGAATATGAACGAGATTTTGTCAGACTGAGTCAATATGCTCGTGAATGTGTATCTACTAAGGCAATAATGTGTAAAAGATTCTAAGATGGCCTTAATGAAGACATTCGTTTGTTTGTCGGGATCTTAGAAATAAAAGAGTTTGTTGTACTTGTTGGTCGAGCATGCAAAGCTGAGGCACTTGGGAAAGATAAAAAGAAAGTCGAGTCGAAGCCCGAGAAGTGAGAAAGAGATTTTGAGTAGATCATTTCAGTCTGCTTCAAAGAAATTTAGAGATGATCAAAGCCGTTCGAGAGTTAATATGGGATATTCAAATAGAAATCGAGATAGATCACAAATGAGCTCCAAAGCTCCAGCAACTTCAGTAGCAAGTGTTGGAAATGTACGATCCGAGAAACCAGAATGTAAGCATTGTAGGAAAAGACATCCGGGAAGCTGTAGAATGAATGACAGAGCTTGTTTCGGATGTGGATCACTTGATCATTTTATCCGTGATTGCCCTGAGTCTATCGAGCAGGTAGACCTTGAGAATCGAGATCGATAATGCACTGTGAGAGGTAGACCTTCAAGAATGTAAGAAATGTTAGTGGTAGTCAGAGAACTATGAGAGAGACTGTTGCGAGATCTGAAGCTAGAGCGCCTGCCAGAGCGTATGCTATTCGAGCTTGTGAGGAAGCTTCATCTCCAGATGTTATAACGGGTACTTTTACACTTTATGATACTTCTATGATTGCATTGATAGACCCTGGTTCTACGCATTCGTATATATGCATGAATTTAGCATTCAGTAAGACTTTGCCTGTAGAGTCTACTGAGTTTGTTATAAAAGTATCAAACCCCTTAGGTAAAAGTGTCATGGTTAACAAAGTATGCAAGAACTGTCCGTTAATGTTTCAAGATATTTGTTTCCCTGCTGATTTGATGCTTTTGCCATTTGATGAGTTCGATATCATTCTGGGTATGGATTGGTTGACAATGCATGACACAGTTGTAAATTGTAAAAGAAAGACTGTTGATTTGAGATGTCTGAATAATGAAATTGTACGGGTTGAGTCTATTGATTTAGATAGATTGCCTACTGTGATATCAATATTAAAAGCTCAGAGATATGTAAAAAAGGGATATGAGGCATATTTTGCGTATGTAATTGATTCGAAAGTATCTGAAAAGAAACTTGAGTCAGTGCCTATTGTCTGTGATTTTTTTATGTATTTCCTGAAGAATTACCGGGTTTGCCTCTGATTCGTGAAGTTGAGTTTGGTAATGAGTTATTACCTGGTACTACACCTATTTCGATAGCTCCGTATAGAATGGCACCAACAGAGTTGAAAGAGTTAAAATCACAGTTGCAAGAGTTAACTGACAGAGGGTTTGCTAGACCAAGTTTTTCGCCTTGAGGTGCTCCTGTTCTGTTTGTGAAAAAGAAAGATGGCACGATGAGAATGTGCATTGATTACCGTCAGTTAAACAAAGTGACCATAAAGAACAAATACCCGTTGCCCCAGATTGATGATTTATTCGATCAGTTAAACGGAGCTACTGTATTTTCAAAGATTGATTTGAGATTGGGATATTACCAGTTGAGAGTGAAAGATTCATATATTCCAAAACCTGCCTTCAGAACGAGGTATGGGCATTATGAATTTTTAGTTATGCCATTTGGACTAACAAATGCTCCTGCTATTTTTATGGATCTGGTGAACAGAATTTTCAGACCGTACCTAGATCGATTTGTTGTTGTAGTCATAGACAACATTCTAATTTATTCACGGATAAGATTAAACATGCCAAACATCTGAGAATTGTGTTGTAAACTCTGAGAGAAAAGCAATTGTATGCGAAATTCAGCAAATGTGAATTCTGGTTGCATGAGGTTAGTTTTCTGGGGCATAGTGTCAGCTTCTGGGATTCGAGTTGATCCGAGCAAGATTTCTGCTATTCTGGATTGGAAACCTTCGAGAAACATATCGAAAGTCTGTAGCTTTCTGGGCCTAGCTGGTTATTACCGTCGATTTGTAAAAGGATTTTCAATGATAGCTACTCCGTTGTCTAGACTACTTCAGAAAGATGTTAGATTTGAATGGTCAGATAAATGCCAGAAAAGTTTTGATCAGTTGAAAACTCAGTTAACTGAAGCTCCAGTTTTGGTACAGCCAGAATCAGGTAAAGAATTTGTTATATACAGTTATGCTTCGTTAAACGGTTTGGGATGTGTTTTGACACAGGAAGGCAAAGTTGTAGCTTATGCCTTTAGACAATTGAAGCCTCATGAAAAGAACTATCCGACACACGATCTCGAGCTAGCTGCGATTGTGTTTGCACTAAAGATCTGGCGCCATTATTTGTATGGTGAGAAATGTCACGTGTTTTTGGAACATAAAAGTCTAAAATATCTGATGACTTAGAAAGATTTGAACCTGCGTCAAAGAAGATGGCTAGAGCTGTTAAAAGACTATGAACTTATGATAGATTATCATCCGGGTAAAGCAAACGTTGTTGCTGATGCATTGAGTAGAAAATCATTGTTTGCACTATGTGCTTTGAATGCTCAGTTAGATCTGTCTGAAGATAGTTCTGTGATAGCTGAATTAAAAGCAAAACCGTTGTTTATACAGCAGATATGTGATGCTCAGAAATTTGATAATGAGTTATTAGCGAAACGAGTTCTGTGTGATTCGAATTCTGAATCTGAATTTCGAGTTGTTAATGATTGCTTGAGATTCCGAGATCGTATCTGTGTTTCGAGAAATCCGGAATTGATTCAGTTGATTTTGAGTGAAGCACATAATAGTCATCTATCTGTTCATCCGGGGAGTACTAAAATGTACCATGATTTGAGGCGACACTATTGGTGGTCTGGTATGAAGCGTGATATTTCTGACTTTGTTTCAAAATGTTTAATATGTCAGCAAGTTAAAGCTGAACATCAAGTTAAAATGCAGGTTGCTACAACCGATTCTGATTCCCGAGTGGAAATGGGATAGAGTAACAATGGACTTTGTTTCTGGATTGCCTCAGACTCAGAGAAAGAAAGATGCGATATGGGTCGTAGTTGATCGATTGACGAAATCTACCCATTTTATTCTGGTAAGATCTGACTATTCACTTGATAGATTAGCCGAGCTTTATATTTCTGAGATTGTTAGATTGCACGGGGTGCCATTATCTATTGTGTCAGATAGGGACTCGAGGTTTACATCGAGGTTCTGGAAGAAATTGCAAGAAGCTTTAGGCACGAAACTGCATTTCAGTACAGCTTTTCATCCGCAAACAGATGGTCAATTCAAGCGGATTATTCAGATTCTTGAAGATATGTTAAGATGTTGTATACTTGAGTTTAATGGTTTGTGGGAACAGTATTTGCCATTGATTGAATTTGCATACAATAATAGTTTTCAGTCGAGCATCAAAATGGCACCATATGAAGCTTTGTACGGACGTAAATGTCGTACACCTCTGTATTGGACTGAGCTCAGTGAAAGTAAGCTACATGGAGTTGAATTAATAAAAGACTCAGAACAGAAAGTGAAATTGATCCGAGATTGTTTGAAAGCAGCATCTGATCGTCAGAAGTCTTATGCAGACTTAAAATGAAAAGATATAGAATTTAAGATCGGCGACAAAGTATTTCTGAAAGTGTCACCATGGAAGAAAGTACTTCGTTTCGGACGTAAAGGCAAGTTGAGTCCGAGATTCATCGGGCCATATGAAATCATTGAGCAAGTTGGACCTGTTGCATATCGATTGCTGTTGCCTTCCGAGCTAGAAAAGATACATAATGTATTCCATGTCTCGATGCTCCGTAGATATCGATCTGATCCGTCGCATGTGATTTTCCCATCTGAAATTGAAATCAGATCTGATATGACATATGAAGAGGAACCGATTCGAATCTTAGCTCGTGAAGTAAAAGGGTTGAGAAATAAGAAAATTTCGTTAGTAAAAGTATTATGGAATCGACACAGAATTGAAGAGGCAACGTGGGAGCCAAAAGATTCAATGAGACAGCAATATCCGACTTTGTTTAACGGTAAGATTTTCGGGGACGAAAATCCCTAAGGGGGAGAATTGTAACAGTCCGGTTTATACCCTAGTCGGAATAGTGGTTTTGGGACCACAAATCTGAGTTTGAATAATATTTTAATATTATTGTCTGTGACTTTGATATGTGATTAAGCATGTGCAAAATTTTCGTAAGTTAATTTGCTCGTCTGTGTGTTTAATTTGACAAAAGGATTGAATTGCATTAAATGTGAAGGTTGTATGCTATTTGTTAAAGTATTAAATTGTGATGGCTTTTAATAAGTGAAGGATTTATATGGAAAATTTGCCTATTACCTAAGTTAGTGGACGGCACAAGTACTAAAATGGCCTTAATTCATTTGCTATATATGTTTTATTATAAGGATAATTTTGTAATTAGATTAATAATATGCTTTGTAATAAAACAAACAAATGAAAGTGGATGTTCATCTTCATGTCTTGCCACCGAAAATCAAAGAAAGAAAAAGAAGAAAACCTTAAGTTGGGTTCGGCCATTTCAAGCTCAAATTAAGGTGAGTTTTGACTTCGGTTTTTGATAATTTCTACGTTTTTGCAATCGTTACTTTGTCTACTACAAAGCCCATGTCTCAATTTTTTGTATTGATGATGTTTGTGAGATATTCCATTGATGATATGTTGAGCTTTGTGATGATTTAAAATGTTAAATGAAAGATTTGAGCTAGATGAACATGTTTTGTTCTTGGAATTTTGATGAATTTAGCTAATTAGGGCTAAATTGAGAAAATTGTAACTTGAAGGACTAAATTGCAAATTTGATAGAAAATATGGGCTTATATGAGATGTATGAATATTCGGCTAAGCATGAGTATGTGATGATTTTGTGAATTTGATGTTTTGAGAAAAATGGACTAAATTGATAAATTGTGCAAATGTGAGGATTAATTTGCAAATAGCCCTAAATGTGTGTCCTTGGACTGAATTGAATGAATTAGTGAATAAAAGAGTTAATTATGAATATGTATAGATCAAGAACCGAGGAAAACGGACTTAGATCGCGGGAAAGCGAAAGTAATCGAGTAGCCGTTTCTGTTTCAGTAAATCGAATCCGAGGTAAGTCATTATGCAAATAAATGTATTCGTATTGAGTTATGTATGTTCTTATGACTATTGTTATCGATGAATACTTATGATATGATCTGATCATGAACTCCGAGATAAGGATTACTTAGTGACAATGTCCGAGAAGTCTCGTACGAACCTAGGAATAGATAGGATTAGTTATGTCATGACATCGGTATCCGTTCTGTTTATCATGTAAGACCACGTCTGGGACGTTGGCGTTGATTTGAGATTCGTGGAAGACCACGTCTGGGACGTTGGCATCGATATGATCTTTATGTGTAAGACCACGTCTGGGATGTTGGCATCGATATGAGCTTTACGTGTAAGACCATGTCTGGGACATCAGCATCGTATCGATTCGTTTAAGACCCTGTCTGGGATAGTGGCATCGATATTTGAGTGCATGTAAGACCTCGTCTGGGACATTGGCATTGTACGATCATTCTGAGTTTTCGAGTATCCTATTAGATTCTTAACGGTTCAACGGGCAAATCCGAGCTATACACCATTACGTGAATGTATATTCGTTTCAAGTACGTTAGGTATGTACACTAAGTGTGTATTAAAGGTAAGTACCTATATGACTTTGATTTTAAGAAAAGTATGTTTGAATACGAGAATGTGAATGAGATGCAAGAATGGTTATGAAAGTGGCAAATATGGCCAAGAATATGGATCAAAGCATATATGTGAGAAATTTGCTATGAATATGAATTGTACCAATATTTCTACATGCTTATATGCTCTACATGTTGAGTTTATTTGTATTATGACTTACTAAGCTTTTGGAAAGCTTACTCTGTGTGTGTGTTTTCTCTGTTTTATAGGTCGTCAAAGCAACTGAAGGCTCGGGACCATCAAGGATCGTCATCACACTACTAAACTCATTTTGGTACACTTTGGAAATGTATATAGCTAGATATGGCATGTATAGGCTAGTATTTGATATAAGTTTGTTATATGAACTTAGCCATGTGATTTGACTAGTTAAGAATTGAGAATTTGCTTGAATAAATGTGATGTGTGAAGCATGTTTTTGGCATGGTTAGATGACACATGAAATGGTTAAGTTTTGAGTTAGTAATGGATGAATTATGCTTGTGATGAGATGAGTTTTAGTCTTGTAAGTTGGCATAGTTGAGATTGGTTTTGAATGTATAGATTGAATGATTATTTTAGCATGTTATGGTTGTTAATTGTGCATGAAATGTGTTGGTAGATTTCTTATAGAATTGAACCTAAGTGAGTGGCATTTTGGCCTTGCAAATGGCCTATAATGTCACACGGTTGTGTTACACGGGCGTGCCTAGTGACCATGGGGATAAGTCAGTAGCTAGCCTAGAAGCACACGGCTAAGACACATGGGCGTGTCTAGTAGACGTGTGAAAAAGTCAGTTTATGGCCTATGAGTCCACGACCTTAGCACACGAGGGTGCTTGGTAACCGTGGAGCCAAAATAGATTCGTCCACGGCCAAGGTACACGGGCGTGCTTGGTGGCCGTGGATGTAAAGTCAGATTCAGCCACGGGGAGGACACACGGGTGTGTCCAGCAGCCTGGGAGGCACACGGCCTGCCTACACGGGTGTGTAACCCCTGAATCTTTGAAAAGTTTTAAATTTCTGAGAATGTTTGTATGTGTTTTGGTTTAGTCCCGAACCTGTTTCTAAACATGCTTAAGGTCTCGATGACCTACTTAAGGGACACTATGATTGAAATTGATGAACAGTTGTATGAAATTTTCTGTAAATGTTTCCGATATGTCAGGTAACACCCTTAACCCTAATCCGGTGATGGACTTGGGATAGGGGTGTTACACCAACCCATGTCATTGCCCTTGTAACTCTCTGACTTGGGCTACACGGCCAAGCCACACACCCATGTGCCAGGCCATGTAACTCTAACCTTTAAACCTTACAGGGGACACACGGTCGTGTCGTACGGTCGTGTGTCACACACGACTGAGACACACGCCCATGTCTTAGGCCGTGTAGACAGGAAATAGGCCAAATTTAGGCCATTTCTTTCACCCAATTCAAGAACACACCTACAAGCCATTTGAACATTCAATCAAACCTTAAAACATACTTAAAACATGCATATTAATCCATTTATCAACTAACTTGTCTCCATACCAAAACATATCACAATTGACACATACCAACCTTACCATATTAGATTTTTGCCATATCAAAATAACTTTACCATTTCGACCACTTCTCACATGCATCAAAACTATCTAAATGACACAAATCTAGCCATTACCAAATGGTACCAACAACTAACATATAAACATACCATATATCAATCATGCACATCTATTCAAAACCTTTCCAAAGCATACCAAAACTTGACCATGTTGTGGTCAATTAATCACCTACCATTTTAGCCATTTAACATGAATTAACACATCGTCAAAATTACACACATCAACAAGGCATCAAAAGTACCTAGTTTTCATCAATCAAAATGACATATACATGCCAAACTCATCAACTATTATAAACCACAACTCCACTTATACATGCCATTATAACCTTAACCAAGATACCAAAATCTACCGTTATAATCGCTGGATAGTGTGATAGATCTCCGACAAGATTCCAACCTTATCGAGCTTCCGATAATCTATAAAGTAAGGGAAAAACAACTACGTAAGAAATGAATGCTTAGTAAGCTCATATAAACTTTATACATAACATTCCACTTCAACATTGAACTTTATAGATTAAATATAAACCTATACAAATACCTCAAGATTTATCAACTACATAACCATCAACTCATAAATGAGTAAGTCTATCAACATCATATATATTTTTCATTCCTAACTTAATAGTATTTTATAAACATTATACACCATCATTAACCTTTTAATAAAACTATGAATTAGTTCCTTTACTTATTTTCCATTCCATTTACTAAGCATAAACTTAAATAACAACATCAACTCACTAATTAGTATATTTATTCACATTATAGGTAAGTTCATCTACAGCATACTTAATTTCTCATATATAAGTACATCATTCAATTCATCAATCCCTTTTTGATCATATCACATTTCAATAATGAACTTATCGTTTCATTACCTTTTCTTACCCGTTTCATTTGTATAATACCAGATATAAGCATAAAAATCAATCATAATCTCAAGCTTGACATAAGCCTAATCACCATCATCAGTATACAAGTTAGTGCATTTATGTATACAACTCATTCGGAGTCAATCACATGAAAAACCATTTCATAAGAAAATATACCTTTTGAATCAAACCAGCTTTTCATAAACATAAGCTTATTCCTATTTTTGTCATTTACCATTTCATTGTATATCATTAATATTAAACATGATATAATGTAACCATAAGCTTAGCATAAACCTAAGCATCATCCACAATCTCAACTGTTGAATTTATTTATATTTAGATCAATATTCAATAAATAACAGATCTTTCAAATTCATTACCGAGATTTTCCATTCAAAGAACGACTTACGGATAAGAGTACATTGTTAGATAAACCGAACACACCAGACAGAAGCTCATAAGAGCTAATCCAACCGAAATTCACCAAAAAGAAGCTCATAAGAGCTAGTCCACTTGAAACACGCCAACAGAAGCTCATAAGAGCTGAACAGAAGCTCATAAGAGCTAAACAGAAGCTCATAAGAGCTAATCCACCCGAATCACGCCAAACAGAAAGTATAACGTGAGAGTTTACAACAAATGTTGAACCTCAATTTACTTGGGTAATATACAGATATCTCCCTCCAATACCATCTCCACTCCAAACCCCTGTAATACACCAAAACACGAGTGTACTCTATCCCGCGTTCAATTCAAACCGAACATCAAATTCAATATTATAACTCAGATAATGATTCATTTCTAACAATGGAATATATATTATATCATGTAATACCAATCACATATTTATATAAATGTTATATTTTAACCGTACGAACTTACCTGGCCAAATCGCAGAAATGTCAAAGTATATGGGCTATTTGGTAATTTTTTATTCTCCTCGATTTTCCACTCGGTCTTGATCTAAATTAATAATTTCATTCAATTTATTAATTTGGACAATAAAACAATGTATTTTATGCAATTTAGTCATTTTTGAAATTTTTACAAAATTGCCCCTAAAATTTTACTTTTATTCAATTTTGTCCTTGAGCCTAAAACATGCAAATTAACCATTTTTATTGCAATTTTCCACTAGCCAAATATTCATGGCATAAAAAACAGCCCATTTTTGAAATAATTTCACAACAACTACTTGTACTTTTATTATTTCAACAATTTAGTCCCTAATTGGAAAATTCATCAAAATTACTTAACAAAATACTTTTAAATATCAACCAACATTTCAAATTCATCATTTAATAACTAAAATCACATAGACTCATCAATGACAACATTCAAAATCTTTAACAGTTTCAAAATCAAAGGTACGGGCTAGCTGGACCTAGTTGCAATGATCTCAAAAATATAAAAATTAAAAGAAATAAACCCAAATTTAGCTTACATGCAAAGGAGGAATTTGGCCGAATGCTTAAGCTATCATCCATGGCTTCATCATTCTTCAATTTCTGCAAAACTCATGAAAAAAAAGATGATGTAATTGTTTGTTTTTAATATAATTTAATTTATCAAATTACTATTTTAACCTTAGTTAATAATTAAAATAACATCAAATTCAAGCCCATAATTGTCCACTAAATCCTTGAGTGGTTTAATTACAATTTAAGTCCCTTTTCCTTTATTCAATAAGCTATTTAATCACTAAAATCAAATAGTGATCAAATTTTACATCTTTCATGATTTAGTCCTTTTTAATTAATTAACTATCGAAACGTTAAAATTTCTTAATGAAACTTTAATATAATCTTAATGACACTCTGTAAATATTTATAAAAATACTTATGGCCCAGTTTATGGAAACGAGATCCCGATACCTCATTTTCTAAAACCACTTAACTTTAGGGTCTTACCACTTGAACTTAATAAATCGTTTACAAAACATAAATTATCAATCAAAAACCTTTTAAAAACCATATTTATGAACTTACTCATTGGATTTAGTGGCCCTAAAACCACTGTTTCCGACACCATTAAAAAACGGGTTGTTACACGTGTATCCAATGTGTGGTAATAGTGCCCACTTTATGTTTCATACATCAAGAGCCAATTTATCATTATACGTGATTGTGTTATATGATATATGCTTGAATGAGTATGTAAATTCTATGTTAATGAACTAATAAATAATGCATGAATAGGTGTTATATGACACTAGACATAGGAATATTGTAGTTGTATATATATATGGTTGTTTTGTGGATGCATGATGACATGTTTGCGTAGTGGTTATTCTAATCATTCACTAAGCTTGTTAAGCTCACCCATTCTTTTCAACATATGCAGATTAGTGACATTTCGGTGTGGGTGGTGTGGTTTTTTCGAGGGAGTGATCCAAGGAAGACTTGTTAGTATTTCGTAGGTGTTCATTATTTATTTACATTTGGGGGAATAAGGCAATATGGTAGACTTTTTTATAGCCATGTTAGCTCTGAACATTTTGCTAGTTATTGCTTTTGTTTATGAGTTTTATGAGTTATTAATATGCTTAGATTCATGAACATTGATGATGGCATGATGCTTCTTGCTTGGAAACATTTCTGACGTTTTGAACAAGTAAATTTAGCTGTTTGGATGATTTTTGTCGAAGTATTTGATGCATGATGTTTAGAAAATTAGAATGGACTAAATACTTTTGTATGCCGTATTTTTATGGTCTGAAGTAGAGGTATCGATAATCAGGTTTTAAAAAGGACACCTCTGTGTTTTGAAACGTGCAGGAAAGTTAGAATAGAGATTTGGTATTGATACCTTTGCTCAAATATCGATGCTTGGGGTAAATATATCGATATTCTATGACAGGTACCGATAATTTTCGACACTATAATTTTTGAGCGAGAAACAGAATGCAAGTTTGGTATCGATTGTCCGGGTGGTATCAATACCATTTAAAGAAAATATTGATACCTTAAGGTCAATAACGATACTTACGTGTTTAAATTTGAAATTTTTCTAAGTGGTCCAAATGCTTGAATTTTTAACACGATTAGTTACATTGATGTAAGTCCAGCATGATTTAATGATTATTAATGTATGCATGACTTAAAACCTGTGCAAATGCGAAGACTAACATGTGTTGGCTTTAATAAAATGAACACTATAATGTACTAGTGAGACGGTGGTGTGGCATCATGATATTCGGGCTCGGCGACTGGGCCAAGTATAGGGTGTTACATGAACCCTATCATTCTTAGACCCATATTCATCCACCAACTTGCAAAGGAAAGTACTACTTCTACTAACCTCCCTCTCAGCTTCATCATGATAAAATATATATATATTTTTAAAATAAAAGCAGATAAGGGTCATTTTGTTTCTTGGATCAAGTATTGTCGCCACACCCATTAGACCATTAACACCAATCCTGTACTTGTTGTATTTTTCTAGCATTACTTGTGCCATTTTCCTTATATAAACATAAGGAGATGAAAGCGAATGAGATATAGCAAGTTTAAGAGTACAAATTTTTGGAAAATAAATATTAGCAGTGGGAAATCTTGAAGTAGAGAAGTCAAGGGTGGTAGTACTAAACACATCTAATTTTTCATATATTTTCTCTACTTTTTCCCAATCTTCATTGCTAGGTGGATTCTTATAAAAATTATCTCGACCACTCAAAACAACAAACACTTCCCTATACTTCATAGCAACTGTAAGCATTTTAAAAGTAGAATTCCACTTAGTCTTGCAATCAAGTGCCAATTTTTTTTTTTTTTTTGTAGTCAGGAACTAATTGCCTAGCTACTTATTCAAACTTTTGGATCCTTTTATCAGAAGCATTCCAAAACACAACACTATCCCTAATTCTTTGGACACCATCAGCTACAACAGCACTTATCCCATTTTGAACAATTAGATTTAATATATGAGCACAACAACGCATATGAAAACACTGACCGTGCAAAAGAAGGGAACCATAAGGAAACTCTCCACGCAAAATATCTATCATTGCATCATTAGTCATACAAATTTTAACAGTGATAGCAGACAATCTAAGATTAAGATTCCAAGATTGAATGCATTGTTTCAAAGTGTCAGCAAGTACCTTAGCTGTGCGAAGGGCTGGGACATAAAAAACCTATCATATGTAATAAATAAAAGGTTATTAAACCAACTAAAAAAGATATATCCCTAACAGATTTAAAAAGAATGCAATACCTTATGATTCGACTTTGTAATCTCCAAGCATTATCAATAAAATGTGCAGTGACAGCTATATAGCGTTTTCTTTGGTTATTTGCGCTCCACATGTCAGTAGTTAAGGCAATCCGACTCTTTGCTTTTCTCAACAATGTATTGATATTCTCCTTTTTAGAAACACATATTTGCATGATGTCTTTCTTAGTTGTATTTTGACTTGATACTTTGAACCCTAGTTGAAGTGTCTTAGAATACTTTCTAAAACCATAGTGCTCAACCATGCTAAGGGGGTACTCATGCAAAATAATCATTACTGCAAAGTCTCTTCTCCCATCCTCTTGGTGGAACTCATGGTATCAAGGTCAATGTGTCACGTTTTTCAGTAGGATTAGTCTTTACACCAAGCAATCTAGTTTGTCGTATATCTTGACATATTCTTTTTGGAAAAAAATTTAAATGATCTTTCAAATGGGTTGTTCCAGCTTTTCTTCCACTATCAAGAATCTTGGAACAATGGTTGCACTCGGCTTTTATGGCATCACCAACTCGCTTTCTTGTGAAATCAGTTCAAACTGATGATGTATGTCTACTAGTTAAAGGTAGAATAGAAGGATCCTTTAAACCACTATCTACTGGGCTTTCGACATCATCCAATGAAATCGGAGTACAAATCACCGAAGTCAATCGTTTTGAGGGGGTGGCAGCATTAGCATCTAGACCGGCCATTTCCGTGAACAAAACATCACTCAATTGAACAAAACAAACAATAACTAACATAGAAAAAAACAAGAGCAAAAAAAAATCACTCAATTGAACAAAACAAAAAAAATTAATGTAATGACTCCATATTGGAAAACCAGATTTGGAAAACGCAACAAAAAATAAATTTAGAGAAAAACCAAAGTTTTAAAAAATTTTCCAAAATAATAACTTTGTTGTGATATCTAAAGTAATAAACACTTAATCAAAATTATACCTTTTCGATTCGTCTAAGATGAACGCTTTGACCGAGTAGGGTTTAGGGTTTAGGGTTTGAGGGTGTCAATTAAAAAAAAGGTTAAGGGCTCAAACCCAAAAACTCATAAACATTGAGGGTATTTTTGATAATTATGCCTATTGTAAATTGCGAACTTAAGTACTATGCGAACTATTGATGTTTAGAGAACCTATTTTATTGTATTTAAACTTATGTTATTTGTTTTTTGTGAACTCCTAAGTCTTTTACTGTTGACATACGGACATTTCCTTTGATATTTTGTAAAGCTCGCATGTTTATATTTTGTGTATGAAATAATTCTGCTGTAGTGTTATACTTTAACACATTATTTGTTGTTAGAAAGTGGTGTGTTGGAGGTTAGGTTGGGAGTTAACGGAGAGTCACTTTGGTGGCTAATGTGCGAATTCAGGTTGAATCTACTCGACCGAATTTGGAGTGTTACAGTGTGTCGCGCCATAGGTAGGATGTGGCTTAACACAACAATGAATTACAACATTCTTAGGCTCACATGGTTGTGTCGCGCCATGGAGTAGTTGTGTGACGACATGGGTTCAATTTTGTCTCTCCAGGATTTGTAGAAGTTCGTCGGCTGTTCGTACATGTACCCTACAAACGTCTAGCTCCTCTGTTTTGATCGAAAGCATGTTTCGTACTTATTCTTAACACAGTAAAAAGTCTAATTCCTACATCTAAAAAATTAAAAACAAATTAATAGACAATATTTACAAATTAATCAAAATCGAAGGTTTGAAATTTATGTCGCACTACCAGACTTGTCTAGTAATTCCTTGAATTTTACCATATACTTCAGATGTCGGTCTCGCCCGTCTCGGCTCTTCCACTTGTTCCTTTTTCCATCAGAGTCTCACCATTTTTTTTTGTTCCTTCAAAATCTGATTTCCTACACTAACACAACTAAAGCGACACCTTCGATTAAGCCCGTTAGGGATTAAATTAAATAAAGCGTAACACTCCTCCCTAGCTAATCTCTCACTATGGGAATCACGACCACATTTGAACACTTCTATTTCATCATCGATCTTTATGGTTAGCTCATTTGGCTCAAGATCGATTGTCGACTTAGAAGTGGCCAAAAATGGCCTACCCAATAGAATGGAGATAACTTGATCTTCCTCGAAGTCGAGAACTACAAAGTCGGTAGGAATTATAAATCCCCGTACCCCAACCAATACATCTTCAAGTACATCTTTTGGGTGCACTAAGGATCTATCGGCAAGTTGTAACATTCTTGAGGCGTTTTTAAGATCCCCAAGTCCGAGTGTCCGATAGATTGATAGGGGCATTAAATTTATACTAGCCCCTTAATCGCAAAGAGTTATGCTGAAATATTGATCCCCTATCTCTATTGGGATTGTGAAACTGCCTGGATCTTTTAACTTTGAGGGTATCTTCTTTTCAATTAGCACATTACACGAGGCATCAATGTCAATTTTCTTGTCCTTTTTCCTTTTCATATGCCTTTTCATAATTTCATTTAAGTCCTTGGCATATTTTGGAATTTTATCAATAAGTTCTAATAGCGACAAATTCACATTGAAAGATTTAAATAAATTAAGAAAACTTATAAAATCTACCTCGTCCCTCTTTTTCTTGTCATCTAGTCGCATTAGGAATGGTACCTTTGTTGTGCTCAATTCCCAGCTCTCTGAGGGTTGTTCTCTGTGTTGCTTGAGGGTTCTTGCCATTTTGTTTTTCAATCATCGACATTAATTGGTTCATTTGGCTGTAGATATTATCCATTCAGGATTTGATTCATCCACATGTTGCTTGGACTTATTGAATGTTCATCTTCATTGTTTGTATCTTGACTGCCTCCAGACGTACTAAAGTCTAGAGTGTGAACACTGCAACTTAAGATATGAAATTGAGGCGGTGCCCGCAAGTATACGAGTCAGATTGTAATATAGTTTTTACAATGAAGTAGGTGCTTACTCCAAGGTTCGTACCCTAGGGAAGCGAGTTTTAAATTAATATTAATCTAAAAGTAAATAGATCTAATTATTACTTTAGATAAATTATATTACTAAAAAAATGAAGTAAAGAATTTAGGTTTTATCAGAATGGAATAAAAAAAGCATAAAATAATGAAATGAAAAAATAATGTGTAATTCAACCAAATCTAAGCATGGGTGATTAGCTCGCTTCGGTGATCATAATTAATTCCTATTTTGGGTTTCTACTCAATCAACTAGTCCTTACCCTGGCAGGATCTCTCAATCTTCCACTAAACTAACGAGTCAACAAGAACTACTTATATCTTGACCTCACAGTCCAGACTAGATTGGGGTAAGGGGGAATAGGCAGAATCAATTTTGAGTTAATTCCCACCTAGATGACTTCCTAGGGTTGTTAGGCCTAGGTTTTAAGTTCTTCCTATCCCAAATAGTCGATTCGTTAAGAAAACCCTACATAGAAATTACTTAATCACACTTCCACTCACTAATCCCCCATAAGAAGATTAGTTCCTCATGGATTTCATAAACAATGTGAACTTGATAAATAAAGTAAACATGAAGGACAAATCAAGAATAAAAGTTTAAGAAGAAATCTTGATCGTATTGATTGATTGAAGCACAAAAAATCACAAAACGTTTGCTTGAATCCACAAATCAGATTCTCCGAATATCACAAACGAAAAGAAACTGAAAAAAATCCTAAGTCTAAAAAGAAATACAAACTGAAAACTAAATTGAAAGAAAACTATAAGTTACCAAAAAGGTCCCCCCTTAAGTGTTTAACGAGTCTATTTATAATGTTAGGGTTGGTCGTCGTCCTTAGCCCGAGGTCGGCTGACGTTTTTACGTTAATTTTCATTGTACGGACCAAAATGCCCTTAGCTTGTTAATGCTTTCACGTACAGCATCGATGTTGCAACATTCACTACCTATGTTGCGACACTGAAAGCAGTTTGCTTAGTTCAGGTTCAACTTCAGGGGTGTATCACGACATCCACTAGATATGTTGCAATACCAAAGGCAGACTTGGTATTTTGGCATTCTGTTCATTATGTTGCGACATTGAACTCCTTGTGTTGCAACATTGCAACCAGCCTTGAGTTCCCATGCCTTTGAATAGTGTCCTACACATTTACTAAGTATGTTAGTCTTCCCTTAGGCCTCCTTCAGCCCATGTGGTCATAAAATGGCTCAATTAAACTTTTTTGTTACATGAAAACTAATATTGGAAAAAATAAATAAAATATAATAAATTTGCTCATATTCAAGCTCCCTAAGTATTAAAACTAGTTAAATTTGCTACAATGAATTGCGAAAGGTCACATCTCTCCCTCTAGTCGATCAAATCTTTGACCACATGCAACACGATCATTTCCCACAAATCATTGTTGCAATGGTGGAGGTTGGTATGGAGGGTTCGATTGGGGTTGTGCTTGATTTGCGCCTCCTTGATTACCTCCCCACTTGAAGTTCAAATGATCCCTCCAACCGGGGTTATAAGTATTTGAGTAGAGATCTCGACCCTATTATTTACGTAGCCCACCTTTTCAGGTTGGTTTTCAGAATAAGGCTTCGTTCTAGTCGGCTTGATAGGTGTATTCAAACTGTTAATCTTTTCAAGGATTCGTTGAAATCGATCATCTTCATTCTCTTCGTTCATCGCTTTCATCACCGGAGGCTTAGATTTGTACATACACCTCTAATTGGGCCACATGTATGAGTTCATGGCCATGTCTTCAATAATTTTATAAGCTCGTTCGTACGTATAGAACATGAGAGATTCGTCGGATGCTTCGTCTAAGGTAGTCTTGAAATGTTTGTCAACACTGTTATAAAATATTTTGATCTAGAGCCATGCTTGCAGTCTGTGATAGGGGCATTTCCTTAGCATCGTCTTAAATCATTCTCACGCCTCGCACGATGAATCACCTTCAAATTGTTTTAAATTGGTAATTTCTTTCCTTGACTGAATAGTTCAATTAATCAGGAAAAATTTGTAAAGAAAATTTATCGCTAGATCATTGCATGTGGTAATGGAACTCGATTCTAGTGAATCCAACCAATCAACTGCATTGTCGCATAGGGAGAATAGGAATAACTAAAGACATAAGACATTTTTGGATGCCCTGTTGTATTTGAAGGTATCACATAGTTGAAGAAAGCGCTTTAATTGTTGATTTGGGTCTTCAACCATGTTCCCTTTGAACTGCAGCGTATTTTGTATCGTCTGAATAGTGGTCATTTTTACCTCGAAATTATTTGCGTTAATCATCGTCTGTTCTATGCTTCCTTGCACCGCATCTAGTGTGAGTAGGGCGTACTCACAGAATGTCCACTGAGCCATTGGAACTTCTTCCTGATTACTTCTTTGTTTCTCTTGTGGCTCCTCAAACAATAGATTTTCCTGAGGTAAATTAATTACTGCGAGTGGATTGGTGTTCATCACTTGACGGTTACGCCTAATAATTTGCTTCGGATCTGGGTAATGTTCAATTACGGTGTTGGAGCTTCGAGTCATAAACGACCTGAAAAGAAAACAAGAATGAAAATGAAAATAAATAAACAAACAAACAAAAATTAAAAATTCCTATCCATAGGTCCTAACGTTCCTACTTATCTTATTAATTGTAAAAAATAATTTCACAATTTATTGTCGAAACCTCCCCGACAATGGCGCCAACAACTTGAACGCCTATAAACGAGTTATTTTTTATAGTTAAAATATAACACCAAAAATATAATAACTAAGAACGGCGGTGTCTGCAAGTACACGAGTCAAATTGTAATATAGTTTAGTACAAAAAAAAAATACTTTGGAAGTATTCCGAGGATTGTATCCAAGGGATGATGGAATAAATAATGAAAACTTTTTTACAATATAATAAATCTAAATAGTACTAATTAATTCCATATTACAATAAACCATAAAATAGATTAAGGAGATAAAAATAAATAAATAAGAAAAATAAATAAATAAGAAAAATAAACAAACAAACTAAATCAATTAACCAATCTGGAAGATTAACTAGCTTTAAGGTTTGTAACTAACTTTGGATTAGGGTTTTAAGGTGGATTAGCTATCGATTAACCAATTATTACCTCTCGACCTCTAATTAACTAATTGATTGGTTAATACTTGCTTATCTCCCAACCACACTTTCTCAACTAGGATAAATTACGATTTACTCGGTTCAGCTTATCTCTTAACCTCGTCTAGCATATAATAACTTCCTAGGGTTGTCAATTCTAGTAGTTTAAGCACACGTAATTCATACCAACTAATCCCTTTCGGGAAACCCTAAATCATCTGTTAGTCACATCCTTATCCACTCATTAATCTCACCTAAGGGATTTAGCAACTCATGTTGTTCATAATCTCGATCTTAAATGAATAACTCATGTAAAGAACATGATCAATTTGAAACAGAAAAGAGATTTGAATAATCATGGATTGAATATCGAATGGGCTACGAAGTAGCAAATCTCTTGGTTGGAATAAAGAAATAAAATTGAATGCAAAAGAAAATACAATAAAATAATTGAATTAAATAAATAAACTCTTGAATCAAAACTAATCTCAAGAAGAAGAAAAAAAAAGAGTATTGAAAAGTCGAAAATAAAAAATCTAGATCAATTGCTAAACGACTAGGGTTTTTGAAGGCATCTAGGACAACTTAGTTACATCAAACCCCTAATCTCTTATTTATAGAAGTGTTGGCAACCCAAATTAGGTCTTAAGCACATCTTAGGTCTTCGTATAAATTTGATTGCGCAGACGAAAATAACCCTTAATTACTTGGGTAGGAAGTTGACTTGTCGCGCCACACTGCTTGTGTGGCGTGACACGACCCTCAATTCTAGCCTTAGTCATTTGTTTTGTGCTTTGATATCTGCCGTGTCTAAGAAACTTACATAATACTCTTTTAGCCTTTAACTCTTCTAGTTCACGTTTGGTTAGTTCTCAACCAGCTTTCCTTACAATTTAACTAGTACAGAACCACATTAGTCACTGAGGGTATTGTGCCTTTTGGCTTGGCTTCATACCTCATAATCATCACTTTTTTTCACTTATCATCATAATCTGACTAAGAATCCTTGTCTACTTCCATATCAGAGTTTGCCCGTTCTATACGTCGAAAAGTGTATTTGGGCGACTACTACTACTACTTGGTCAACCATCCCTCCCTATGATTCCTTAACCATTCCTATTACAAAGGATCGTATAAACAGAAAACTCTTGGTTCGCTTATTTTATACGCCAAGATAGGCCTTTTTTAGGAGGCAAACACTACTTAGATTATCGTACTTGTTTATAACTAGGCGCCACTATTCCTTGATTCATCATACCTAATTTTCCTCAAGGTCAGCTAGAAGCTTTGTTCCTTCAGAATCCGTCAGATCAGAGTGTTATTGGCGCATTCGAAATTAACTTGCACTTAATCCAATCCTAACGTTGGACACTAACTTCTTAAGCCTTATTCTTACAGACTACACTTCAAACTTTCATGGCTTCACCCAAGGCGCACTCATAAACTTCAATTTCTTATGTAAATCCAGACTTAGACTTATTCAGAACTTCATTTTAGAAATTCTTTACTTCCCTAAACAACACCCGGACATTAGAACTTCGCTGGGCGGGGCGTTACAGGTGCTAAGGTGTTCTCTAAGATCGATCTAAGGTCTTGATACTATCAATTAAAAGTGAAGGAAACGGATGTTTCTAAGACCGCATTCAGGACTCAGTATGGTCTGTAACACCCCTAACCTAAAACCGTCACCGGAATAGGGTTAAGAGGCATTACTGAACAATCGAATCATTTCACATCCAATTCACTACACAAAGTCAATCATCATCAAAGCACATCAAAACATAATCAAATAGTCCCTTATTGAGGCCCACGGGACTTTTAACACATACTAGAGAGGGGTCGGGACTAAACCAAACATTTACGAAAGTTTTCAAAATTTCAAATATTCACCCAGTCTGTTAGGTCACACGCCCGTGCAACCAGGCCGTGTGCCTCACACGGTCACCAGACACCCCCATGTGTCTAGGCCGTGCCAAAACAGAGCAAGTTTACTGACTTCTTCACACGGCCACCAGGCACACCCGTGTGCTAAGGCCGTGTGCTCTTAGGCCATATACTGACTTATCCTCACAGCCACTAGACACGCCCGTGTGCCATGGCCGTGTGCAACTAAGCTATCTACTGACTTTATCCCACGGTCACTAGGCACGCCCGTGTGCCATGACCGTGTAGACAAAACAGGCCATATGCAAGGCCAAATTACCATCTTCAATAGGTTCATGCCTAAAAGCATAAATACAATACCAAATCAAGATTACAAATGCCTTCAATCATACCATTTCATGCATTATTCATTAACAAACTAATCCATTTACTACCATGCTTATTATCATCACAACTAAAGCTATTCAAAATGACAATTAAACAACTCAAACATGCATATACCAAATTCATGAACTATCTTCAACCACATCCTTTCATCAACCACACCATCATGAAATATACTATTTTCATAACTCATTAATAAATTCAACAACATTCAAATTCCAAGCCAACTCACATGGCAAGGATTAAACATTTCAAGACATATCTTAACTACTAGCCTATACATGCCATAATTCAACTATATACATCTTTCCAAAATACCAAAATAGATTGTCGATAGTGTGATAGAGATGCTGACGATTTTCGGATCTGAGCTAGCTTTGCTGACACTATAAAACAGAGAAACAAATCACACAGTAAGCTTTCAAAGCTTAGTAAGTTCGAGATACAATACAATTAATTCGTTGAATCAAATCAATGTATAAATTGAACCATCACATAGATAATTTACCAATGATGCACAAATTCAACTATATCCAATACTCACATAACATTCCATTCATTTACTTCCAAATTCACCAACCACATAGGTATCATACCTACCATCATTCATAGCCAATAATCCTACTCAACCATTCACAAAAACATACACAATCTCATCAACCACAAAGGTTAAATACATACCTTTTTGTCAACACATAGTTACTCGCCAACCATGCTTCTCAACCACTCGGTTTTACATTCCAATCAATCATTGCTACTCTTTTTTTTTATTCACACACTTAGTGCTAATTTTGTAATCAAAGCATAATTGTCAATGTACACTTAGTGCCAATTCAATAAACTGAACTTATAACGGTATCGCACACACAGTGCCAATTCGGTAAGCCGAACTTATATCGGTGTCGCACACACAGTGCCAATTCGGTAAGCCGAACTTATATCGGTATCGCACACACAGTGCCAATTCGATAAGTCGAAGCTTCAATCTTTTCGCACACACAGTGCTATTCATTTCTGTATCTTTTCTAATTTCGCACACTTAGTGCCTCAATACTCGATCTCATATGTAATACAGTATTAATACAACTCTATACATTTTTTCATTTCTCATCACATAGATATAAATTTAATGACTAGTATTATATCCAAACTTACCTCGGACGTCGAAATATCGAAACGGTCGATTAATCGAGTACTTTGTCTTTGCCTCGATCTCAATCTGAACCTCTCTTTTCTTGGTCTCAATTTTGCTCAACCAAGGTCGAATACCTAGCTTTCTTATTTCTTTCTCTTTTCTTCACTTTCGGCAAGAATAAGATGATAAAATGGCTTTTTATTTCTTTTGTCTTTATTATAGTAACATTATAATATAAAATTATCACTTATATAACTAATATATAAAACTATATAATAGCCATTATGCCGTCCATTAGTCATCCACTACCTTAAAATTTGCTTAATTGCCTCACAAGGCCTCCACATTAAAAAGACATTAACACTTAGGTACTTATAAATCAGCACATAGCTTTTATACTTTATGCGATTAAATCTTTTTTCTCAAATTGAACACACAATCGATAAAATCTTCACACAAAAATTTTACGCAGGCTAAATCACATACTGTAAACTCAAAAAATAATATTAAAATATTATTTTGACCTCGAATTTATGGTCTCGAAACCACTGTTCTGACTAGGGTCTAAACCGGGCTGTTATATGGTCACTATAAGTTACTAGTGATGCCATTTGGTCTTACGAATGGTCCAACTGCTTTTATGGAACTAATGAATTGGGTTTTCTAACCTTATCTTGATCATTTTTTTGTGGTCATTATCGACGACATCTTGATCTACTCTAAGTCAGAAGCTAAACACGATGAGCACTTGAGAGTTGTTCTACAGATTCTTCGTGAGAAAAAGCTTTATGCTAAGTTGAGTAAGTGTGAGTGCTGGCCCAACGAAGTGATGTTTTTAGGCCACGTGGTATCATCTAAGGTATCCGTGTCGATCCCAAAAAAATTGAAGCTATTTTGGACTAGAAACAGCCTAAGAACGTCAACAAAATTCAGATGTTCCTTGGACTAGCTAGGTATTATAGGAGGTTTACGGAAGGGTTTTCCTTGATTGTAGCTCATATGACCAAGTTTTTTAGGAAAGGTGCACCTTTCAAGTGGATTGGGGAGCAACAAGATAGTTTCGGGAAGCTTAAGTCTGTGTTAACTCAAGCACCTGTTCTAATCCAGCTTGAGTCTGGAAAAGACTATATGGTATTTAGTGATGTGTCTCATATCGGTCTTGGTTGCATTTTGATGCAAGACGATAAGGTTGTGGTCTATGCCTCGAGACAACTTAAGCCATACGAACGTAATTATCCAACTCACAACCTTAAGTTGGCAGCTGTTGTTTTTGCCCTTAAGATTTGGAGGCATTATCTATATGGTGAGAAGTATATCAAGAGTCTTAAGTATCTCCTCACCAAAATGAGTTAAACTTGAGGTAAAGGAGATGGATAGAATTGCTCAAGGATTATGACTGTACCATTGAGTACCATTTGAGAAAGGCGAGCGTTGTGGGTGATGCATTGAGTAGAAAGTCCATGACTGATTTGAGATCTATGTTCACTAAGTTGACCTTTATTGTAGATAGAGGTTTGCTTGCGAAGTTGCAAGAGAGACATACTTTAATGGATGAGATTTGGTCGAAGAAATCTCTTGATGCATCTCTTACACCTCAGTTTAGATATATTAAAGAGGGTAAGACTACAAATTTTAGGCTTAATTCT
The DNA here is from genome assembly GCA_025698515.1 of Gossypium sturtianum. Lineage (NCBI taxonomy): Eukaryota > Viridiplantae > Streptophyta > Magnoliopsida > Malvales > Malvaceae > Gossypium > Gossypium sturtianum. The sequence goes on from CM046955.1 coordinate 115,219,802, forward strand.
GAAGGAGTTTTGAAATTTCGTGGGAGATACTGTGTGCTTGATGATCGAGATTTGAGACAGTTTATTCTTCAAGAAGTGCATAGTAGCTCATACTGTAACAACCCATTTTCAATGGTGTCGGAAACAGTGGTTTTGAGACCATAAAATCTGACGAGTAAGTCCGTAATAATTATTATTTAGTCTGTATGAGTCAATTATAGTTTGATATCGAGTTTTGATTTGGTGAATTTTATGTGAATTGAATAAATAGTTAACTATAAGTGGTTTTCCCAAAAGTCAAGTGGTTTCAGGAACTAAGGTATTGAGACCTTATTTTTGAAAACTGAGCTCGTAAACTTTTATTATATTAGTAGGTGATAGTTCAATTCGAAAATTTTATTGTTTGGTTTCTTAATTAAAGAAAAAGACTAAATTGTGAATGTTGTAAAATTTAGTTATATTTTAATTATTAGTGACTAGATGGTTTAAATCACATAATTAGAATGCTTTAAATGGCAATTATACCATTCTTATTTGGCATGGACGGTTAAGGCATGAAAAATGCTAAAAATGAATGTTTAATTGAAGGGCAATTTTGTAATTAAATAAATTTAACTTAATTAAAATAAAGTAAAAAAAATAAGGCATCATCTTCCTTAGTGTTTCGTACCACCAAAATTTAGAAGAGAAAAATCACCATTACCATGTTCAACCTTCGGCCTTACCTAGTTTGATGCATGTAAGCATTTTTCTCATTTGTTTCTTGTAAAATTTATGTTTTTGTAATTGTTGTAGCTTAATCTAGCTAACTCAGGGATTAATTTGTAAAACTATTAGAGGTTTTAGAATTTAATATTGATTAATTCTAGGTATTTTTGAGGTTAAATGATGAATTTTTAGTCTGAGTTGATGTTTAGGATTATTTTGTAAAGTGATTTTCGTTAGTTTTTAGTTAAAGGATTAAATTGATAAAATATTAAAATTCAAATAGAATTTTTTTTGAATTGTGAATAACTAGGGACTATACTAGTTTAGAAAGAAATTCGCCTAGCATGGAAAATTATAAAATTTTGATAAATTTGGAATTTTGGGTTTAGGGACTAAATTGTGAGAAATGTAAAAGTTCCAGGAAAATGTGTAAATAATGAAAAATTAAGGGTCACATGCATAGAAATAGTTTGATAATGTATGGGACTTTAATAACTTGAATTTAATTACTATATAGATAAAAAACCGAGTCAAAAACATAATAACCGAGAAAAAGGAAAAATTACGGAGTAGTCCCTGCAAAGAAACTGGTAGCGGATAGTAGGTAAGTTCATAGTATAAATAAATATATGTATTTATTTATAACTTGTGTTAGTATGTTTTAGTTCAATTGTAATTGATGTTGAATTACATTATTAAGTTCTTAATTTTAAAATGCTTACAAATAAGTACAGGTGAGAAAATAGATATATGATATTGTTAATCCTTCGGGATAATATGGTTATATGATATTGAAATGAATTTAATCGATTGATACCATATATACGAGTGTGTTTCTGGAAGTGCCTTTTAATTATAATTATGTAAACTCTGTTAAAATGCCAGTTTGAACGTAGTAAACGCTTAGGATACGATTGGCATACCAATAGGGTTTGATTGCGCGCTTGTACGGGTTTGTACTTTGGTGCCTCTATCTGCAATTCGGTACCTCTGTTATGCATCATTGATGCCTTTGGTGTGGTGTAGTATCCCAAGTACCCGAGTCAAGTTACTAAAGTTCATCAGGCAATGTATCAAATGACTTAAAACTCGTTTTTTTGTTCAATTTTGTTGGCTAATTATATTACCACTAAATGCTAAATGTTTCTATGAAGTTCTTGTTTATAAATGTTAATGGTTATATTGAGTAATTGTGGCTGATAAATTGGTTATGACTTTTTGGAAGGTATCATTTATGATGTAAATGATTATATACTAATGTGTTGTGATCTTGCACTTGGATATAAGGAATTAGAAACTTATCTTCTTGTTTATCTATATTGGTTGAGTATGTTGAATGGTATATATGCTATGACTTATTAGGCTTCTTAAGCTTATTTATTTCATTTGTGCTTCTTTTGTAGTTGGCCTTTTGCGGACTGACCGGACGGATCGCTTTGGAGCACAGTATCTATCCTTGTTGGTAGTTTTTTTTTTTTGTTTACCTTTTTGGGATGTAGCATGTATATAGGTGTTTTTTTTTTTTTTGTTGATATGTAGAAAGTGTTAAGTTAACTTGTTATAAATAGTTAATGTGGTTGAATTTGGATGTGTACTTATGTTGATAGTGGTCAAGTTGATCTTTAGTGCCATATATATATTTATATGTTAAGTGGGGATGTTTTGAAATGGTAGTTTTGGTTGTGAATGACCATATCTTTGGTAAATCCCTGGTTGATGATTTTGGGCATGAATGGCTACCTTATGATAAAGCTTATTTCCCAATTGTAACTTTATTCTTGAATTGAATTGGTGTGTGAATTGAGGTGCCTTTTGATGGCATATTGGTTTAACATAGGATGGATGAATATTTTTCATGTAATTGGTGTTTTGATTGTGCTTTTAACCATGTGAAATAGGCTAGATATGGTGCTTGAATTGGCTTGATTTAGGGGTTAAAAATGGAGCACACGGCCTGGGACACGGGCTATCACACGACCATGTGCCATACACGACCAGCCTACACGACCGTGTGTACTTATTATTTTAAGTGCAGGTTCACATAGCCTTATGCATAGTCTACGACACAGTCATGTGTCTCAAGTCAGTTTGTGGCACGGTTTGGCACACGGCCTGCGATACAGCCGTGTGACCCAACTTCAAATACACACACAGTTTGGCACAAGGCCTACAACACAGCCGCGTGGCCCTATTTTGTATACTCACATAGGCGGACACACGGGCTGGGACACGGTCGTGTGTCCAGACTTTGAATTTTCACACGGTCTGAGCCATGTCACACGGCCTGGCCACACAGCCATGCGACCTCTATTTTCCCAAATTTTCACATTTTTCCAAAATGTTCTAATTTGTTTTGATTTGATCCCAAATTGTTCCTGAACAATTTTTAGGGCCCCGTAGGCTCAATTCAAGGTCCATAAGTGTAGTTTGTGCCATGATTAGATTCAATTGATATATGTTGGTATTTAATTGTATAATTGTTTATGTTGGATGGTTAAATGTTCTGTTTTGCTCAATAATACTCTATAACCTTAATCCGGCAACAGAGACGAGATAGGGGTGTTACACATACGTTATGCATCTTGAAGGGAATAAGATGTATCGAGATTTAAGGGAACAATATTGGTGGCCAAGTCTTAAGCGTGAGGTAACTAAGTTTGTAGGTAAGTGTTTGACGTGCTAGCAAGTCAAGGCTGAGCATCAGTTCCCCTCTGGTTTATTACAGCCTATTCAAATTCCTCAGTAGAAGTGGGAACGTGTGACTATGGACTTCATTAGTAAATTGCCTTTGACACCTACTAAGAAGGATTCAGTCTGGGTAATTGTGGATAGACTGACTATGTCAGCACATTTTCTACCTGTCCGTACTAATTATTCATTGCAGAAGTTGGTGAGATTGTATATTTTCGAGATTGTGAGACTTTATGGAGCACCAATATCTATCATTTCCAACAGGGATCCTCGATTTACATCTCGATTTTGGAAAAAGTTACATGAGGCTCTAGGTACTTGGTTGAACTTTAGCATAGCTTTTCACTCACAGCCTGGTGGGCAGTCAGAACAAGTTATCCAAATTCTTGAGGACATGTTGAGGTGTTGCGTAATTGATTTTAGTGGTAGCTTGGAGGAGCATTTGCCACTATCAGAGTTTTCTTATAACAACAATTTTCAGTCGAGCATTCAGATGGCTCCGTATGAAGCACTATATGGTCGCAAATATCATACACCTTTATGTTGGACTGAGTTGAGGGAAAAGAAGGTATTGGGTTTGGATTTTGTATAGGAAACTGAGAATGTTATTAAGCTGATTCAAGATCGATTGTGAATGACATCTGATCGATAGAAATCTTATGCCAACTTGAGGAGGAAAAATATAGAGTTTAGTGTTGGAGACCAAGTATTTCTTAAAGTATCACCATAGAAGAAAGTATTAAGATTTGGTCGTAAAGGCAAGTTGAGCCTGAGGTTTATTGGACCTTACAAGATACCTAATAGGGTTGGACCAGTTGCTTATCAATTAGAGCTACCTTCGGAACTGGACCATATTCATGACGTGTTCCACTTTTCTATGTTGAGGCGATATTGATATGATCCATTTCACGTGAATTTGATCAAAAAGGTCAATGTGAGACCAAATTTGTCTTATGAGGAGGAGCATGTTCAGATTTTGGACCGTGAGGTTAAGGTGTTAAGGCAAATGCAGATTCCTCCAATAAAGGTCTTATGATGAAATCATGGGACAAACAAAGCTACTTGGGAACCCAAGGATGCGATACGATGACAATATCCTCACCTATTCTTATAAGGTAAATTTTAAGGACGAAATTTATTTTAAGGATGGTAGAGTTGTCACATCCCATATTTTTATTATTAATTTCGTCAATTCATGAACAAACAAGTAAATAGTCTAATGGTAAGGAGCTTAATTAATCTCCCTAAGATCCCATGTTCAAATCCCCATATCTACATTTTTTTAAAAAAATTTTTGCCACATTAAAACCAATGTCAAACCCCCCTTGTGTCGTCTACCACAATTGCCTTATAGGCAAGGATTTCTTTCCCTTTTAATTAGTCAACCTATCTTGAATAGTCAAGCTTTTACTCCCCATGTTCCCTCACTTTCCTTTACTTACCATTGAAACACTCTTTTCCACATTTTCCCTCCTTTACCATTGACCTTGCTGTCCCATGCACCTAGACACCCTAAGTTCCCATTTTGTTTTCATTTTCAAGTTTTCTCTCCTCTTTTCTCTCTTTTCCTACTTCAACCACCATTCCTTTGACATTTTACCACCATACCACCACTGTTGGCCACCATATTATCACCAGATCACCACCACGACACCATAAAGACCTTCCCTCTCTTTCATGCCTCCTCAACACTTCACCACTGTCGCACCATCGTTGTGTCGTCATTGTAGCGCTGCTGCACCACCACTGTCATTAGTCACTATTTTTCACTAATTTTCATTTTCTCTTCATTTATTTAGTTAAAATTGAATTACTATTTCTCCTATCCTATTTTCATAGATCATTTATGATCTTAACATTTTGTTTTATATTTTTTTGGATGAGACTTTCTTTAGATAATTTTCCTCCATAATCAAACCACTAAGGGATCAATGACTCACTTCTTCCTTGGAATAATCTTAAGTGATATTTAATGTTCTAATATCAATCTTTTCCTTTTCATTTCTTAAGGCCGAAACTAACATTGGTTTTTGCACACTCATGAAGTGTTCTATCGAACCGCTTAGAACCGTACTCCCACTTTAAGAAAAGTGTACCCTTTTAAACGATTGATAAGTAAGTCTCCTCACTTGATCTTCGATATGAGACTTATATGAACGTTTTAGCATTTTAACGCATAGTATTGATTTGTTAATAAAAATGATTCAAAGTCGAATTTCTTCCCTTCGAATTGGAATCGGAATCGGTGTTGTTGGATCTACCAAACAAGGTGTGGATTTAACTTATTAGAAAATTTACATATGGACTTATCATCAAATAATATATACATATTTATTTAATATTGAAAACTTGATAAAGATCTCCGTAATGTGAAATATTGAGAACACATTATGTATTCAAAAAGAGATGTTAAATCTGTAAAAAGGGCGAATACTCAAGTAAGTTCTTTGAACTAATCATTTTGTGAACGTATGTTATAATTGATGTGATTTAATGATTGTTGTGAAATTATGTGTACATACCAATTCTCATGATATGTGATTTTATGGAAATGTTGAGTATTCATGATATATATAAATCATGCCACTGTTATGATAATTAAGATATGATTCGCATGTTAAGCATGCTCAATGTACTGATTAAATTTGATTCACCTATTCAACATGCCGATTGTATTGATTATGAATTTGATTCACATGTTAAGCATGCCCATTGAAAATACTATTGATATGTCATATCACATGCATAGGGTTAGGATGATTATGAAAGGAGGAAGACTTTGGAAGTTTTACTGCAATATGGAGTGGCTTGACCACAACATGCAGCTTGTATGCGATATTTAGTGGCTTGGGCACAACGTGGAGTGTTATTAGATAGAAGAGTTCTGGAGAACTCTTTATTGGTGTGTAGCGGAGATGGGTAGGAATGTTTTTGAAAAATTTGCATTGATTTCTGAAAAAGCTCTACATCGACATTCTCATGCATCTTGTCATATGTGAAATTATGTTGAAATACAAATGTTACTATATTTATGAAATGTATGGCTTAAATATTGTTTTCTTTTATGTTGAATTCACACTAGGTTTAAAAGTTCACCCCTTCAAATTCCTGACTTTTTTAGATAACCCACGAGGTTAGGACATGAATTTGGCGTACGGAGGAGTACTCGGGCATTTTAAGTATAATATACTTTATTATTTGATATTTTTTGGACTATTTAATTATTGTTTACAGACTGTGGCATGGGATGTTGATTTTGAATTTTGGATACTATTGCATGATTTTGTTTAAAAACAATTATAAATAAATGGTTTATCAAATTTTCACGAAAAATTGGATTTTTCAACATAATTACAATTTCGACCCAATGATTTTATTTCAAACTCAAGAATACGTTTTTACAAAACTTAAATTTATTTATTCACTTATTCAGTAATTTATGAAATGTATGAAATTACGATTTTTAATCAACAAATAAAATTAAGTAAGTTTTCTGCTGCGACATTTTCAAAGTAACATGTTTTCTTCGGATGTTCAAAAATTAGACTTTTCAAAGCTATTCAATTTCTGATAATTTCTTTCTAAAGAAATTCAAAGACATTATTTTGGTTTTTCTCAAGCAAATCAACACACTGATTTTAAATGAAAGAGATGACGATTTTTGAAAGAAAATAGCTAAATGTTTTCTGTGTCATCATCATGGTCAATGTGATCTTTGAGATTCAGCCATAACATTTAGATCGGGTTTAGGGGGTTATAAGTTTATTCTAGGTTAAAGTATTTTGTAAGTTTTTGTACTCTTCATAAATTTAAAATTTAGTCTTTATATATTTTCAAGAATTTAGTCTTTCTACTTTTTAGATTTCAAAAGTTAAATACAATTGTCAACACTATTAAATTTTATTGTTAAATTTGTTGGTGTGACATTTTGAAATATTAAAAAAAATACTCATTCGGTAGCAATGTAACTAAAAAATGACGTTGTAATGAACCTAAATTTAACAAAACTAATTTTAATAGTATTAACAATAGAACCTAAATTTTGAAATATTAAAAGTAGAGAAACTAAATTCCTAGGAACAAAACTACATGGACTAAATTTTAAATTTGTGAAAAGTAAAAAACTTGAAGGATATTTTAACCTTCTATCCAATACAATCTAATTTAAAATATTTTTTAAAAAATAATATTTTCTTTTCTTTTCTTTTTTTGGTGAAAATAATAATCTTTTACTTTAAAGTAGGTTTCAATTTCCGCGTCATGAAAGCATGCAGCATATGAAGAATAAAGATGGTTCCTTGACTTGGGTATCGTAAAATCGTTATCATATGGCTCTTTTGTCGATTGTGGTAGAAGAATCCTACGCAGCTTAGGCTTCAAATTATAAATTTTAATCCGAAAAACTCGAGATTTTTAGAATCTTTCAATTTTCCACCAAACCCGACTACTAAATTCAATCTTTGTTTCTTCTCTTTCTATTTGAATGCACTAAATTCTTGGGGGTTTCTTATCAACTCATCCCTATCTGTTCTCTACTTTAAAAAAAACAACCATAAATTCCACTTGTTTCATCATCATTTCCTTCCTCAAGGTAGCGAATTTCATTTCACAGTTAAGTTCCCTTTGATTTTTATCCATGAAGATAATCATAGTTAGTTTATCGGATTGATGGTCTCCTTTGGGTCGATGTCAGTTTGAGGACTAGCTACTCAACATTCATGTCTAAATTATTTGTTATTTTATGTTACTTGTGAAAGGATTGCTAGTAATTATGATTATTGTTCAGGTTGACAAGTAAATTAAAGTATTGATCATGGGAGCTTGTTGCTGTTGTTTGGGTATCAGGGATTCTGAACAACATGTTTCCCCTTTTATCAGTCTCAAAAGCGTCATTCATGCCCTCAGGGGCAAGGTACCATGTCAAATTTTTTCCTTCTCTTTTTGAGTTAGCATCGAGACAGAATTTTGTTGAATTTATATGGGCATGAAGTTCTTTTCTTCTTAAACAATGAAAACACCTGCAATTTAGACAAGGTTCTTTTCTCTTTTTTTGGCAATTATGGATTGAGTCATTGGCTACTGACTATTCCTTTGATGAAAAGTTTCAAGGAATCTAATAATATTTGTTTTCTGATAGCAATTTCCTATAATGCTTCTTTTATCTTTAGCTTCACCGGGGCTTATTAATTTGATCCTCAGTTTACCGGAGTAAGGAGGAACGAGCAATCGGATTCCCCCGCTTCGAATTCTCAAGTGTCGGCCCTTTTGGATTCTAATGCTGCATTTAACAATATCATCACACATACTGCAAGGGTCTTGCATTCCGAAGCTGATACGACACCCTCCTACGAGTACGATCGGATTGAAGGAAGAGAGGATTACCGACTCAATCACACGGAACACGCAAGTATAGGAAACAAATCAGCTGTAGTTCAATGCGAATCTCAATTGAAGTTCTCACACAAAAAACCTGAAACTGAAGTTGGTTGTGGCTATGGATCATTAGAAGATGAAGATGTTTGCCCCACATGTCTTGAAGGTAACCTTTTCAATTGCTGATTCCCTAACCAGCTTATACAAATGGAAGCCATTAAATGAGACATTGGCTTACTTTGGTTACCCTCTCTTGATTTCCTATATCAGATTACATTCCTGAAAATCCAAGAATAGTTCTTCAATGTTCCCACACTTACCACCTTGGTTGCATATATGAGTGGATGGAGAGATCCGAAAACTGTCCTATTTGTGGCAAGGTAATTTGTTTCTCCAAGGTTCTGCAATTACTCCATTTTCTGTTCTAACTTCTGCCATTAAGATCCCATTTAGCATCTCTTTCTTCCAATCATCAAATGTCGAGAATCGAATACTAAACCGGAGCTGTTAGCTCTTTATATCATGTAAAAATGGGGATTCTATATAGTCTTCTAGTGCCATATTTTCCTACATCATATAACTGATTATGGACTGATTTTGCAGATGATGATGTTTGGTGAAGCAGAAATCACCATTAACCAAAGATGAACGTATGATTTTTGAGGGTACATTTCAATAGTTTTTTTTTTTTTCCCAGTTTTGTAGTTTGATGAGAAAGAGATATAGGTTCCTGCATTGCCATTTATACCATTGCAAGAAATTATGTACTTTTTTTTTTCACTGAAAAGAAGATTTAGTCTAATTGCTTGATATAATCACCAAGAAATTATGAAAATTGTATCTTCAAAGGCAGCAACTGACAGTTAATAACGAGTGAAATACAAGATCCAGTAATACACTAATCATCGACATCGATACACATATATATGTATGTCAAGACAAAGCAGACATAAAAGGCATGAGTTCCCAACAATTTATCCTTTCTCATGCTGTTTTCTTTTTTAAAGAAAAGAACCATAGTGCATGGATCTATGTCCATATTCACATAAAACCAAAAGCATAGTTAAATTAATTGTACCCATTTTCATGCAGCAAAGCATCCCAAATGGCATGAGTAAATAGGTTCCAGAGTAAGGTCTAGTTCATTCCTCCTCATTTCTGTTGCTTCTTCCTGGTATGTGCCACTGCAAAAATTGTAAACTATAAACAATCAAATCTTTTAACCAAGCTTTTGCCACTTCATTATAGACAACAGAAAACGAAAGCTTATGTGGATCCATCTTCTTTGGCATACGTTTTCAAAATTATTCGGTTTTCAGCTGATAGGATTTTATTTCTTGCATCACAAGTAACATAAGCCTTTCATGCATCTCTAGATATCATTAACGATGAATGCCAATGAGGGGTGTTACCCGATATTCAAACAGGATGAATGCCAATGAGGGGTGTTACCCGATATTCAAACAGGGAGGAGGCTGTGGCAGCAGAAAGGATGATGTGTTGAGGCCATGGTCTTGCTGCCCCCACTGCGGCTGCTGCTGCTGTTGCTGCGCCACTGTCTTCTCCCTCTCTTTGATCTACATGCCAAGACAGGTTATTTGTTAGTTCATGTTTTTCTATTACAAAAAAAGGGAAATAGATTGTAAATGTTGAGATGTTGGGATTTGAATTTCACATCGAAACTCTTACAAATGATTCAACAGTGGGAAAGGAAAAAAAAAATTTGATGAAATCTTGAACATGAAAAAGGATATGTCACCTGCTTTGCTAGCATGGTGTTTTGCTCCTGTATTGCCTTCTCCTGTCATAAAGACTACAATTAGATTTCTTATATTCACATTCAAGTGTCCATCACATCACATATGATCATCCAAGTTCATATAATGATTCTCTCCAGGATTGACAAGCATATGTTCTGAAAGGCCTTACCTTTCTCTGAAGCTCTGATATTGACTCATACATGAGTTGGTTCTGCAGGGAAAAAAAAGGGCCACAATTTCATCATTAAAACCAGTAACAATTATAATTGTAAGATTATAATGGGACAAAGGACAGCTGTTTAAAGCATACTTTTTTTGAACGAATAAGTTTAAGAGCAGTATCAAGCTGCTGCTCCAAATTCTGCAGCTCCTTGAGACTCAATGACTCTAATTCTTCTCCCATGTAATGCCTGAAGATGTTTAAGAATTCACCAACATATCAGGAAATTACTATGTTCAGCTAAATTGGTCCAACTTTCTTTTTCTATAACTTTCATGTTTGACTCGTATTCGGATATGGTGAATACACTAATATCTGACATTCAAACCTAAGTTGGAGTAAAATAAACATTGAAAAAGGAAATCACTCGTTCATCTTTAGCTACAATGTAATCAGTTGAATTAAGAGGTACCTGTGATTTCTCTGCAAGAGCTCAACCTTAGCTTTAAGTCTATTATAGTCCATGGACCAGTTGCCCTGTCCATAAACAGGTTTCAATTTTCAATACAATTTCAGCCAAATCTTAACCCTTTTTCACAATCTACTATTCCCAATAATTTAAAAACCTGAATAATGTTCATTTAGTTTTATGTACCGAAAGGCAAAAACTAAGAGTCTCTCATTGAAAGACAGCTACCATTAAAAGCTAGAAAAATGTACTTAACTTAGAATTTAGATACCCCCAAACCCCTTTTTGCTGTCAAACTGCTATTTGCAAACAATATTTATATAATATAATATAATATAATTAAGACATATATATAATCATTATGATAAGTGGCAAAAATTAACGGCGTGAAAGGCATGTTGTACCTGAGATTCAGGCTCACTAGCAACAAGCTGTCTCTCAGCATAAGAATACCTTTCATAGCGTTCAAGGATCTTCTCCATGCTGTTGCAGATAATCACAGAAAATAAATGTCAGTCTTAATGGCGCAATATTTTCTTTCCCAAGTAAAACTAATTGTACCCTAATTTCTTATATAACTTTTACTTTAATCTAAAACATATAATATATATAGATTTCTAATGGCTTCATATGCCATACTAATTTCCATACATACATACATGCATGCATACACACACAAACAACTAATTTCCATTTACTCCAACTAATTTTTGCATAACTCAATAAATTTCTAATGGCTTCATAGTTCATATGCCATACTTCGTTCTTAACTTGTCTCAAGGATTAATATTTAATGCTATGTTAGTGAGTATAAATCCATATATATACTTGCAATGAACTACGTGATGTAATCTATAAAAGAAGATAGTACTTAAGGGTTAAAACATTAAAATTTTTTATATTAACTTCTAAGAGTTTTAATGAGTTAAAACATAAATGCAGTTAAAAAAATAGCATGTCTGTCACCAGCATGGAGAAAGGAAGCTGAAAGAGGTCGAAATCAACCCTCAAAAAATCAGAAGTCAAATCCTGTCTGATTTTGAGTATCACCAAACTGACTTAAAGCAACTAAAAGTGTGTTGTTGTTTTTTTTTTTTTTCAGTTTTGATAAATGACTTAGGAACTATAAGTCTTTGGTAACGGTGCCTTACACCATAAACCCCTTGATTCCTTACATATCGTAATGATATGATTAAGTCGACGTCATAAAATTTGTCTTAGGGATGGGGGAGAAAAAATAATAATTAAATTAGTCATCAAATTATAATTCTTTTGGATCACAATTAATTACGTTACTCTTTAGGTGATAAAATACTTGAAAGATCAAAGGAACTTGGAGGAGTCATAACAGAATCAATTCAAGCTTGCTTTGAACCGCCCCCGCCCCTCCTCTTTCTCTATATAGATGCCGTATATGAACTCTTTGAAAATTAGGGTTTTGGATTTTAAATATTTAAGTAGGTAAAGTTTTAATTTATGCAATGTTGGATAATTTGAAAAATCAACTACCTCTGAATTTATTATGAAATTATTTGGCTTAGTAGTAAAAATTAATTAATAAATAGATTTATTTTTTTATAATAGAAATTTTTGATTTTTCAAAATTATTTTTTCATATTTAATCTTATTTTTTGGTATATAATTTAAATCTTATTAATACAAATTTTTTATATTAGTTTGATATTTTTTTTATTTGGAAAAGCTATTAGTTTGATAATTTATTTAAAATATAAGTTTTTTAAAAATAAAATGAACTTAACATTTTTAGTAAGGTCTTATTTGATAATCTATTGGAAATATTAAATTAATTGAAAATTAATATTTTCAATAATTTAATTATGTACATATGTCTAATAATCTGAAATAAAAAAAATGTAGAAAATGATAAGTAAATAAGAGCTACTTATTACTTAAAAAGAGAATATTTTTAATTAATTCTATTTTATTCATTTATTTTAATATTATATTATCCTATAAAAACTTTAAATTTAAAATTTCACTTTGGTTTGAAATAAGGTGAAATGTTTTAAATTAAGGATAAAATGTAATATATAATTTTTTTTATAATTTTAAACATGTAATTATCAAACTATTTAATTATATTCCATAATTAATGTTAAGTACTATATCAAACAAATTTTATAACATAAAATTAATTCTTTAATTTCCAATACTTAATAAATAAGTTATTTATCTACTTATACTATTCAACATTTTTTAATTGAAAATTCTCAAAACATTTTTTAAAAAATAAAATATAAAAAAAATTCCATTTTAATTGAAAAAAATCGATTTTTTTCCGTAAATCTAGAGCATATAAAATCATAAAGCCTAATCCAAAGTGTTCAATTTTCCTTCATTTCATTTTTAGCTTTGATATTTTTATTTTAATTTATTTAAAAAAAATAACTATTCTCAATCAAAATAATGAAAAAAACGGATATATGCATCAAATATCAAATAATTTAAATTCAAATAATTACCATAAATAGACAGACACCATATCTATAATATATAACAGAAGAACTTGAATCACAAATTGCAGAGTTTTCTTTTCCTAGTTATCAAGGTTTATAAATAATTTTTCCTTTATTCTTTTTCTTACTTGAACCAGTAACTGGCTATTGGTGACATACATGTAACTAAATCAGCTAAAAGAAGAGCCCATTGGAATATATAAATTTTAGAAAGCAGTTTATTAGCTTGTTTAGGGTTCAAAAAGGAATCTTCAAATTTGAGGTGTGGAACTACCCCTCATGGAGCCCTAGCCCTACTCCCTCTGTACAAAAATTGTCAAATCCCCAATTTTCTAACTACCAAAAAGATACCTCTTTTTGGCCTTGGACAGTTGTTGGATCAAAGAGTTCTCAAAAGCCAAAGAGGGTCTAGGCCTTAAGAGCTGCTGAAGAAGAAGAAGAAGAAGAAGAAGAAGAAGATACATGTATAGCAGTTGTTGCTTGTAAGGACTAAGGAATATGGATACTAAAAGGAAACACCCAAAGGAGAGAAGATGACAAAGATAGTAACCCTGTTCCAAAACCAAAAAAATAAATTGTAAAAACAAATTTATTTTCATAAAAAACATAGCCATATTTTTTAGGTTTTCTTTTACTATCTTTAGAAGAAAATATGTTTGATAGCATGATTTTACCTTTTGAGATGACAGAAGATAAAATTTATTACAAAGTTCAGTGTTGCTTTTCCCTTCTTTTATAACTTGGTATTAATAATTTAGTCCATAGAATGGATGCTTTGTATTTTCTCCTAATTGAGAAAGTTGTAGTTTAAATAAGGGGAAATTTTTTATTGCTTCTTCTTCATCATCCATTGGTCAATAACCTTGTTTTAGCAAGATGAGACCAAACTTCCCCCTCAAAGCTTTCCATTCTTTTGCTACTTCAACATCTCTGAAACACTTGTAAATTCTATTACTGATATAGTTATAGTCACACTTTTTACTGAACTGTGTAATATTCTTTAATTTTTTTTTCACCTGTTATAACCATTGCATGAAATCCAGGAGAAACTGCTAATGACAGTGCCTCAAAAACCACTTTCACAAACATCTATTTCAGTTTCAAAGCCAAAAAAAAAAAAAAACCCAGAATGAAGGGGGGAAATACCAGGAATCAGTGGAGTATTCAAAGAGCTTCCCTTTGTGGGAGAAGACAATCAAAGCAACCTCAGCATCACACAAGATGGAGATCTCATGAGCTTTCTTCAACAACCCAGCTCTCCTTTTGGAGAAAGTAACTTGCCTGTTGATCTTGTTCTCAATCCTCTTCAACTGAACCCTACCTCTCCCCATTTTCTTTTTTTATAACCTAAAAAATTGGGGGGAAAAACCCAGATCCTAAAAAGGAAGAAGAAGGAGAAGGAAGATGGAGTAAAGTTAAATACCCAAGTTGGGAAAAAAAAATTCTTTTGCTAAATGTGAAGTGTATCTGAGAAAACATGCACAACATATATAGAAATGGAAATGCAGGGAAAAAATAGGAAAAAGAAAATAAGTAAAAAGAAAAAAGAAAAAAAAAAGTGGTTTTAGGGAAAGGGAGTGGATTTGTTGATAAAACCAGAGTGGTTTATTAAGAATGTGCTGTCGGTCCGTCATTGGTTAACATGGCTGTTCAGTCGTTACTGTCTCATGTTGGAACCACAATTTTATTTCTTCTTTTTATTAAAAAAATTAAGGTGTTTTCTTCATATATCCTATAGATACCGTCAGAAGCTGTACGGAGACCCCTCGCTGTCACACACTCACACAGCTGACGGCGGAGATTTTCTTTTTCTCTCTTAAAACCAAATAAATTATAATGCATAGGTTTATTATTGGAAAAATAACAATCTTGTACGGAAACAAATTTTAATGTAGTTATGAAATGATACAAATTATTAAAATATAGAAAAATAATAATAATAATAATACTGTACGAGGTAAAATTCACACGTAATCTAGTCTCATTTTCATTTTTATTATTGATTAATAGATTGATGGGCATCATTTCAGTAATAAATTGATGTAATTAAATTTCTTTTAAATCAATTAAAATTTTGATTCATACCAATCATACTAGCTTGTTTCACCCAATTTTGATCGTGCCGATCAAAACATTACACACTAATACATGAATAATTTAATAAATATAAATTTTTAATTTTTTACCGTTATGGTAATAAATGATAAAAAATTTCATTAAAATATTTTGCATCATTTGATGCATAAATATTTTATATACATATATTAAATATATTTTTAAAAATATCAATAAATTTGAAACAATTCATGAAAACAAACCCATATCGGTATTCACCAATTTCAATGGAAAAATGATGTATCTA
Organism: Gossypium sturtianum; assembly: GCA_025698515.1. Lineage (NCBI taxonomy): Eukaryota > Viridiplantae > Streptophyta > Magnoliopsida > Malvales > Malvaceae > Gossypium > Gossypium sturtianum. The sequence goes on from CM046955.1 coordinate 115,235,781, forward strand.
CTAGTGCGTACTAACTACCTTGATTTATTATGATTTATATTTTTTAAAAATATTTTTGGTAAACTACACTTATAGTCACTCAAAAATAGGGTTTGTCCTATTTGGTCACTCCAAATTTTTTTCTCAATTTAATCATTCTAAATAAGATAAGTGTGTGAATTAGTCATCACCATTAAATTTTTTGTTTTCTTTTAATAGATTGTTGATGTGGCACATTAACACATTGAGTGACTAGCACGTGACTTTTTTGTTGACTTTTTACTAAAGCTTATGGACCTCATTATAATTAGTCCAAAATGTTTTCCCCTAAACTTTAGTCAATAGTCAAACATAAAAATGTCATGTGTCTATCACTCAATGGGTTAATATACCAAGTCAACAACTTGTTAAAAGAAAATAACACTTGATATGACTAATTTACACAATTATCTTATTTAGAATAATTATTGAAAAAAATTGAACCGATAAAAAAATTGAGGTTTTGATCATATCTGCTCTTTTTGACACAATATATAAAACTACCCAAAGCCCCTCTCCAACCTATAAATAGGAGGATAATGCGTTTCAGCGCACTCGAACCCACGTGATCGTGCATTTACAATAATGTTCATATCAATTGACTTCACTTTTTAAAAAAGCATGCGTTCTTTTTAAAAGAGAAAACTCCTACAAGTAAATTAATTTTTATATAATAATTAACTTAAATGACTATTGTTTTAATAATAATTTTTTAATTTTAATTTTATAATTATTTGAAAATATTAAATATTGATCTAAAATATTATAATTTGCAAATTTATTAACATATATATTTATATATAATAGTATAATAAACATTAATGTTATTTATTATTTTAATAAAATTATTTAATATTACAATTTTATTCTAATATAAAATTTAACATCAATAATAATTTTAAATTTTAAATAATATTCTTAATATCTTATAAAAATGTTTTATATTAATATTTTAATAATGAATTTATATTTCACTTTATAAATATTTAGTAATAAATATTTTATATTATAAAACATAAAATATTTTAGTAATTTATTTATTCGTTTTAGCTTCAATATACCACTATTCACTTTTATGCATGTAATATATATAACTTGGAAATATTTTTTAATTAGGCATTGGGCATTATTAATTCTATATAAAATATTATAAAATATTATTTTATTACAAAAATAAATTTTAATTATCAAAAGAAAATGATTCTATAATATTTTGTAACAAATACAATTTATATTATGTTTATTTTCGTAAAAGCAACTTTTAAAAAATAATTTCAGAAAAAATTATCAAACAATATAAAATATATTATGTAAAACCATAAAAGCCACCAGAGCCCATATGTTTAAATTCATCAATTTTAAAGGACTAAGTATTTTTTATTTATTTGGAGGATTAAAATATAATTTCATCGTATATTAAATTATAAGTTGAGTAAAATAAAAAATAAATTTTCATTTTTGGGACGAACCCTTAAATACACTCCTAGTATATATATAATATAAAACCAACTCACTTACCTTTAATGTATTTGTTTCCTCTCTGAATTTTTTTTAAGAAAAACAAAATAGGGTTAAGGAATTTTATAACAAAATAAGTCTAACTTTGTGCTGCCTTTAATTGATACATATAATGAAAGTAGCTCCTTTTGTGGTGAAAGTAAAAAGGTATATTAATGTAGTAATTTTAAATTATTTTTCACTTAATTTTATTTAATTGATTATCTGTTTAGTCTATATATAATAAAATCATGGAGCCACCAAGATTAAATAGGGGTAATATGGTGCTTTTATGAAAGTAAATAAGATGTATTGTATTTTCACTTAATTCATTATCTGTTAAAAAGTCATTAATTAAATAATATTTTTATAATTGAAAAAGATTCAGTCTATAAATTTGACCTTCGCTAATTGACACTATCTCTTTTCCGGTTTTCTTCATCTTCATCTGTGTAGTTTTCAAAACCAAAGCAATGTCTCAGGTAAAATTTTCCTTTTTTCGTTATTATTTTTTTACTTGGCTGAATTATCAAAGATTTCTGCTTAGTTATTTTCAGAAATTTATGGGTATCTTCTTATAATAAGACCAGCTCTTTTTTGAGCTATTAGGAATAAATAGGGTATTGTATAATTTATTTTTCGTTTAAAAAAAATTCCAAAGTCTGTTTGAATTTTATTTCAAAATATTTTATTTATTCTCATTAAACATCAAATAAAATTTTAGTTTTTTAATTTATTATTTTTATTAAAAATCCATTTAAGTTTCGGTTTCATTATTTAGTATTGAAATTTTAATTCTATTAAATGTTCTGTTTACTTTATTATTATTATTATTATAAATACAAATGATATTAGTTTGTGCATATTTAGTTATTAACTTGATTCAATCCCTTCTTGCTTGCAGACAATATTGATGTTTTCTTGATTACATTGAAATGAATTTGGATATTTTTATTGTACAACAATTCGACGATGAAAATCAAGCGTTTAATGAATGGTTTCATATATATGATTTTCTTTCTTTTTTTTCCCTTTCAGATTAGAAATGGGTTGAAATCTCAAACATTATGCTTTGATGTTGGGATCTGTTGGTATAAATAACAAGAGAAAAAAAGAAAAGAAAAATGAACATAAATATTTTACGTAAAAAAATCATGAGGAAAGAAGTCTTCGACTTTTCACCAAATAAGTAAACAAACGATAGTAAAATATGAAATGTACTAAATGTACATTACCCAAAACTCCGAATACAAAACTTAAAATTTTAAAGAGCAAACCGGTAAACAAATCCTTAAATTTCATAATGCCCCTTTAAATATATTAAGATTAGAGTTCTAATCATATTAAAACATTCTTAGAGTAATCATAATTTAACTACGAAAAGATAATAGAATTTAACTAGAAGAAAAATACGAGGCACACTCACATTTGATGTTTTTTTTAAAAAAAAACTTTTGTTATTGGTAATTTAAAGTAATAGTATAAAAAAATGAAGGAAATGTTGAAATGTGAAGAATGAGCTCATCTACCTTTCAATTTTTATTATTTTAACATAATGGATGTAATGATTTTTTTGCCCATCTCTCTTTTTACGTTACAACTATTTATTCTCTCTTGTTTAAAGTTGATGATTACATAGAAATTTCATTGTGGTAGGTTGAATTACGTTAAAGTTTTTTTTTTTACCGTTTTACCGTTACACATTTTCATGTGTATAAATAACACATTTACTTCTTATATATTTTTTATTCGGGATATTTACTCTTTTTTTTTAAAAAAAAAATTCTCTCTATTAATTGTTTCTCTTGATTATATAAACAGGGATAAAACTAACATTTTCACTTATAATTAAGTTTTAGCATTTCTATTTATCTTGATATCATTTGTGGTTACTATTCAAAGCTACAACTTAATTATTTTTTATTTGTTCATTTCTTTAAAAAAATCTCTTTTTTATTTACATAACAGTCACTAAACTTTCAATAAAAACGTAAAAATATTATGTTATGTAAATATCTTTTTACCGATTCTTTCTTTTCAAAGAAAAAAGTATTTAATTTGTGGTATAATTGGTATTTAAATTAAAATATTGCTTTAATTTAGTTATCACTTATTATATCTTAAAATTTTATTATAATTTGTTATGATTGTTTAATTGATAATTTTTTTTTGTTTTAAATTTTTTAATAAAATTTTCAAAAAATTATAGTTTTTTTAGGTTTTTTTTTGCATAATAATTACTAACTATATTTGTATAATATTTTTTAAAAAATAATTAAATGGGGATAGTTCAATATTTTTAGAAAATTTAAGTAATTATAATTTTTTATAAATTTATTATTACATGTTTAATTTGAATATTACTATATATATAATTAATTGAAGTAGTAAATAATAAATTAATATAATAGATGTTTATGATAAATATTAGAATAATTGCATGAAAAAAATCACTTTGGATTGTTTCCTTGTACCGCAAGATATTTTATTTGAAGTATAAAAGAGAAAAAGAGAAATGTATAATTTGTAAAATGAAAATAGCTTATTGATTTTGATTGGAGTTTTATGGATATATGAAATATGATGGCCAACTGTTATTCATTTAAAAAAAAAAAAGAATATCATGATATTATACTAAAATTAAGATATTAAAATGATTATTTTAACTAACAAAAATAAGAATCATAAATTTGTAAGTAATTAATTTTGTTCTTAACGTTAAAATAATACAACAGTTGCCTATATTTTGGGGTTATAATGTTAGTAAATAATGCTTATTTCTTTAAAAAATAATTCGTGTAGATGTATATGAAAGTCAAATGGTATGGATCATAAATGCGAGAACACTTATGAAAGAAAAAGGGAGAAGAAGTGAATTTTACTATGTAAAAAATGAAAATATTGTACAATTGCTTAATCTATTTATGGAGTAGTGGTGATTCAAGAACCGCTGCATCTAGTTGTCATAGCCATCAACCACCATTAATTTATTATATTTTATATTTGACGTTTTCTTTCAAATATATAATAACAATATAAATAAATTTATATCAAAATACGCTTAGTGCATCATTCCTTTTGGTATTTAAATAATTTTGCACTACCTTTTAGTATTTAAAATTTGTTTTCATCACACCATGTTAAAAGAAAAATAACTACCTCCTTCAGCTAATCAAAAACCACCATGTGGCATATCCTAGTAAAACACTTGAAATATATTGAATGTTTAAAGTTAAACTTCATTCTACATGAGTAATTTGTTTTTGTGATGCCAATCAAAATTTCGTTTCTTTTTCTATTATAACACGAGTTTAGTTAATTTGTATAGTTTGTTGGATTGTAGATTATCTTTCTTTGCTAGTAATTTCCTTTTTGAAGACATGATTTCTTTTTTGTTTTAAATACCTGGTTTTGATTTAATAAAAGGGATTTTAGGCCTGAGGTTATACAACCAACATAGAGCACCAATCAAAATAGATTAAAACGCAAAAAACAGGCAACAATAAAAGACCATAAAAGAAACCAAACAAACAAAACAACACCCCTAACCATACCCTAGAAACCAGAATTACAGAGAAAAGCCAAATAAAATCTCTCCAAAAAATTGCCCCAACACAGCTACATGAGATTGAAGCGACTAATTTCAGAGAGAAAAAGCTTTGATGACCTCCATGGAGTACAAGATAGAGTTTCTCCACACCACAAAGCTACGAATTGCTACCCACTCCTCTGCGTAGCCATTGAACCCAGTCCTCAGCCACAATCTGATCCACAACTTTTTCAATCCGGTACACAGCCTCTTGGTACCGGCGACCTTCACACACAAGTGTATGCGCCGCTGTGTTAGCTTCCCTACGAACAAAACGGAAGGTAACCCTGTCAAAGTTCCTCTTATAATCTTTAATATTTTGAACCATTAGCCTGAGAACCGATTTATCTTCTTCTCTTGAGATAATCTTTTTAATTACCGTCAGCGAGTCTCTTTCAAAATGGACATCCCAGAACCCCATCACTGTTGCAAAAATGACCGCCCGTTCACACGCACTCGCTTCTGCTACAAACGCATCCGCTACATCAGAATTAGGGTAAGTACCTGCTCCCATAATCTGACCCGAATCATTTCTAGCAATAAACCCAGAGATAGAGCTATGGCTTGCTGCATTGAACGATGCATCAAAATTTATTTTAATGCTACTTCTTTCTGGAGGCCTCCATAAATCCTTCATAATATTTTGGACTAGTAGTCTTAGGGCCGAAATAGTCTCAAATTCTAGAACATACCTTTGGACAAAACCTACCATTTCATGAATTTTCCACCTTAGTCCTTCATGAACCAACCGATTACGCATGTACCAAATAGCCCAATAAGTTGTGACCATAATATTTGTGGTTTAAATATCTGCATTTAGAAATGCATATGCTAACCATATTTTATAATCTAAGGTGACCATCGCAGGACTCACTGCAATCTTCAGATGCATCCATATATGTTGCAAAATATGGCAGGACCGTACCAGATGCTCAACAGTTTCCTCTGCCTCCTTACACAGCGGACAATCACCTTCAACTAGTAGCTTTCTCTTAGCTAAATTCCCAAATGTAGGCAAAAAATTATTATGTAATTTCCACATGTAAATTTTCACTTTTGATGGAAGTTGTAGTGCCCACATTTTGTTGTAGAATTCTGAAATTGTTGCAGTGTCATACAAGTAATCACCCATACTATGTAACTCCTCCTCAAAAAAAGCTTTATACCCACTCTTGACGGAGTATTCCTCAAACCCTTCATACCTCCACACCACTACATCTGGAGGACTTGAAACAACTAAAGGACTTCTAAGGACCTTCTCAGCTTGATCTAGTCCAAGTAGCATTCAAGCTCTATCTACATTCCAGGTAGAAGTATTTTCATTAATTAACTGATTCACCATAGTCCATCTAATATTAATGTTCTGACATGATACCTTCTCATCTTCAGGTTCAGGCAGCCACGAGTCATTCCATATGTTCACTTACTCCCCATTCCCAATAGGCTAACTCATACCTTTTTTAATCAGCCCTTGAGCACTCTAAATGCTCCTCCAGGTAAGAAATGGGTAAGCACCTATTCTTGCAGACATAAAATCCGATTGAGGAAAATATCTGGCTTTGAACACTTTAGGTAGCAAACAAGTGGGCTGGGTTAAAAAGCACCAACACAGCTTCGCCAACAATACGGTATTAAACTTAGTTAACTCATGAAACCCTAGCCCACCATCACTTTTTGATTTGCATAATGATATCCAACTGGTCTAATTGATACCTTTAAAATATTTATTATTAGTCCACCAAAGCTTATTTAAAATATTTTCCAATTTTCGACACAATAATTTTGGTAAGAGAAAGCACTACATTGCGTACACAGGAATCACTTATAGCACTGATCTTATGAAGACCTCCTTCCCCCTAGTGATAAAAATCAAGTACTCCAACCCTCAACCCTCTTCCAAAATCGGTCAACATAGTGCAAAAAAGCTCTCCTTTTCTACCTACCTACCATCATTGGCAAACCCAAATATTTTTTTGGGTTTTGCACTATTCTCACTCCTAAAACCTCTCCCACCGCATCTCTTTCCGCTGCTTCCACATTCGAGCCAAAGAAGACAAGGGACTTGTCAAAGTTAACATTCTGACCAAAAACAGATTCATACTCCAAAAATAAATTTCATACAGTCTGAGTACCTACCCTAAAAGCATCGCCAAACAGTACACAGTCATCTGCAAAGAAAATATGGTTGATAGCTAACCTTTCTTTACCAATCTGTGCCCCCATCATTTCCCCATTCATCTTTGCCATATTCAACAGAGTAGAAAAACCCTCAACACACAGCAGAAAAAATATGGGCTAAGTGGGTCACCTTGCCGTAGTCCTCTCGAGGGCCAAAAATTAATTTTTGCATATCTTTGCATTTCGTTGGCATCTTCCGCTGTAACATTGCGGATACATTCTCACCAACTCTTACTCTTTCATTACCAGTTAATTTTTGCTTGTTGGTGCAGAGTTCTTTGAGGAACTTGGCATAATTTTTCTGATGACATCCAACAGTGGTATGTTGATCTCGACATTTCTGAATGTTTCGAGGATCTTCTTGTCTTTTTTACCTTTTCGATATTGATTCAATCGTCCTGGAAATAGAGGTTGAATTTTAGGCAATGGAGGTTTCGCTCGGACCTGTTCATCATTCTCGGGCTTTTCCTAGGCGAAATCTTGGCCAAGATTTCTGCCATTCCAGCTCTCTTCCACTTTGCAGCGTTACTGCATTCGCGTTTTGTCTCAGGTTTGGTTCTGTTTGTGACGGCAACTTCCCTTTAGAATTCATTTTCTCAATTGACGTGGTCAATTCTCTTATAGACGCCTCGATTTTCTGTTGAAAATTCTTTGTTTCTTTTTAGAAATTAAGAGTTTGCTGTTGGAAATCAAGGACATTAGCTGCTAATTTATTGACCATGGTTTTTAGAGAGTTACTTGAATCTCATGGCTGTTGTGGAAACCGATTTTGATATGGTTGGTTATATCATGGGTTGGCCCCATAACTCAAGTTAGGATGGTCCCTTCATCCTGGGTTGTAGGTATTAGCATATGGGTCATATCGCCTTTGCGGTGACCCAGGAAAATTTCCCACAGCATCCAAATGAGCCATAGTATCATCATACAAACTAGGACATGCATCAGTTATATGTTTAGGTGTAGCACATATTCCACATAATCGGGCTGGTTTTTCTTTTTCTGCAACAAGAGAGTTCACAATATTAGTAAGTCTATCAACTTTATCTTTTATGGTTGAATTACTTAGCTGGTGAACCCTTATAGGGGATTCAGGATTGGCTCGGAATTACTAAGTATTTGCAGCCATCGTGGATAACAAGTCCCTTGCTTGTTGGGGAGTCATGTTGACCAACGCTCCTCCACTGGCGGTATATACAATATTCATCTCTATGAGCTTTAAGCCTTCATAAAAGTATTGGAGCAGAGACTGTTCCGTTATACCATGTTGTGGGCAACTTGCACACAACTTCTTAAATCACTCCCAATAGTCGTAAAAAAAAACTCTGATTCTTTTTGCCTTATCCTTACTATCTCCTTTCTTAACTTAGCTGCATGCGATGTTAGAAAAAACCTGTTGGGAAACAAACGAGAAAGATCAGCCCAAGTTGTAATAGATCCAGGGGGAAGATAAAACAATCATTCCCTAGCAGAATCTGCTAAGGAAAAAGGAAAAGCATGCAATTTGATTTGATCCTCAGTTACCCCCTGAGGTTTCATGCTAAGACAAACCATATGAAACTCTTTCAGAAGTTTGTGGGGATTTTCATTTTGCAACCCACGAAAAATTGGCAGTAACTGGATTAAACCTGACTTCAGTTCAAAATCAGTATCCATAGTAGGATACGCGATACACAATGGTAGTTGTTCTGCCAAAGCTTCGGCTAGTTGCCGAATCGTTTGAGCCATTGGTTGATGTTCTAGATTCGGATTTTCGTTAACCCTAGCGTTAAGCACTTATTCTGGTGAATTGACTTCTACTTTTTCGCTTTCAAGTGTTTGAGTAGGGTTTTCGTTAACCCTAGACTCAACTTCGTTGTCGATTCCGATTTCTGGTGGTGGGTTACTCTGAGTCCCAACCACTCCTGACTGCTTTTTTCGTAACTTTGTCTCCTTGTGATTAGCTCTGGCAGTCTTCTCTATTTATGAATCAAACGCAAGAATACTTGGAGCAGATCTGAACATAAGAAACAAATAAACAAGATTAGTACGTTACCAGTCCCTAACAACGACGCCAAAATTTGATGCGGTCGTTAAGAGCACCAAAAATATCCTATCCCTATAAAATAATGAAAAAGAATAGTATAAGGGAAGTAAAGTCAAATCCTTAGGGACTGGATTTGCACAAGTGTTTGTTCGTCAAAATCCCGGACAGAGTCGTGCCCAAGAAAACCTGCATACCTGGAAAAAATAAAAAAAAAGAATTAAAAGTTTGATTGAATTGAAATTGCGAAAATTAAAATTAAAATTGTAATGAAATACAGAGTTAAGAAAAGAGAGAGTTTTTTTTTTTTATGGAGAGATTCCATCCTTCGGTTGTCTCGATCCGCCTTGGGTTCTATCATCGGCTTTTAGGTGATCTTTCTCGAACAAAATAAGCTAGTTATAGTGGAAGAGGACGCCTACGATCACCGGCTCCACTTAGATTTTAAACTTACGATTTAGAGGAACCTGACTCTAGCCAACCGTCGCTTTTGTGGGATCGCTTTACACTAGATCATCACTTCTCAATGGCGAAGGCCACACCATTTTGTCTCTTGGGCTCGACAACCACTGACGTTGTAACACCCCTTGCTCGTATTCTACGCCGGAACCGGGTACGAGGCATTACCAGACTTAATCCACTTAACCACACAACTTCAACCAATAACTTTCAATTCCATCTAGACATCTCTATGGCCACCATAACAACCTCATTGAGAACCTACGAGGCCTTAAACATTCATACGAGGGGTTTCGAAACCTTACCGGAAACCTTTGCGATCTTAAAATTTTCACCTAAACAGGGGCCACACGCCCGTGTGAAACGAGACACGCTCGTGTGGGCAGGCCGTGTGGTTACACACGCCCATGTCCCTACCCCGTGTGGGATTTATTTTCATTTCAAGCCTACAGGGATTTTCACACGGTCTAGACACGCCCGTGTGCTTAGCCCGTGTGCTCCACACGGCCTAGACACGCCCGTGTCCTGCCCGGCTGTAAAAACTTGGGTATTCTGTTTGGGTTACACGGCCTAGGCACACGCCCGTGTGGCTAGCCCATGGTCGACACTGACTTACAACACCAACATGCAAGGGACACATGGCCAAGTCACATGCCCATGGGCTGACCGTGTGTCACACACGGCCTAGACACACGCCCGTGTGCCTATCCGTGTGGGCAAGAACAAGGCTATTTGCCAAGCTCCTTCCATCCCTCTAGCTCACACAACATGGATCCATTCAACATATCACTAATCAACTAATATTTTGCAATATAAACTTCCATGAATAACTACAACTTTTCATATATAACAATGTGAGCCACCAACCATGGCAATATACAAAATAGTTTATCTTTAAAAAGGGCCAACACACTTTTGGCTAAAATAACAAAACAATCTAACTAATCTAGCCCCTATACATTCCATACACAAAATACACTAAGTCTAGATATACCGAGGTGAGCTGATAGTATGGGCGATCTTCTGGTTATCTGCGTATCCCGGCTCAGCTCTTAAACCTTATAAAACAAAGGAAAAGAAAAGGGGAGTAAGCTTTAAGCTTAGTAAGTTTACATGTAAATAATATAACATTATAGTATGTGCTAACAATTATATAGCATTACATACTAAACAAGAAACAATCCACATTCATAATCATACTTACTCATTTCTTCCATTTCCACATTCTAACCATATCACAAGCTTAATGTATACACTCATTAGCATGCCTCCTTGCACTTAGCACCACAATGTCACATAATACAACACATCACAATCTCTTAGTCAACCACTCATAATCAAAATACTCAGTGGTTTCGCACTTAGCCCACCATCGGTCTTTATTAGGGTGGTATCGCACATAGCCCACCAAAAAAGGTTAATTACGGCGGTGTCGCACATAGCCCACCAAAATGATAAATAGACGATGGTATAACACTTAGCCCATCGTAATTAAGTAACAAGGTGGTGTCGCACTTAGCCCACCATCAAGTGTTGTTATTACACATTTATATGACTATTTCATCGTTCATACTAAACTATACATGTTCTCAATCAGGCCATGCACCAATCAACAACAACATTATATATATATAAAATGCATCATTTACACATAAACTTACCTCGGTGCAAAACGTGTCAACTAACGGTTTAATCCGTAACCTTGCCTTTTCCCCGGTCAAGGTTAATTCCGCGCTCTTCTTGATCTATAACAATAAAATTCATTCATTTAGATCATTCTATGATCATAATGCATCAAAATCTACACTTAGGAAAAAATGACAATTTTGCCCTTGTACTAGGACAAAATTACGATTTTGCCCCTAGGCTCATAAATCATTTTTCAACACATTTCCTCATTAAACAAGCCCAGCTGACCATTTATTTCTCTTACAACTACTCACAATTCCAACTATTTCATGCATTTATGACACAATCTCAATCCTTGCATTTAAGTCCCACTTAGGTGTTTTCATGCAAACACCTTTCACAAAAGTTGTTTCTCATCCCCCTAACATTCATTTTCTTCCATAAAAACTCAGCTATCAACATAAATACTCTAATGGCATGAAACACCCCACACCCGGCCCATGAGCCTGGACCGGATCTGGTATGTTCCTTAAGTAAACCGGTTTTCAAATTCTTCATTACTTAGAGAAAATCTGTAAAATTTTAGGAAATATTGTTTTGGATTGGGCTTAGGTTGGGAAACCCATTTAACTAATTTAAAAATCCAAATTTATTAAGGTGACAAAATAATTTTCTTTAGGTTTATAAAAATATATTTCCCTTAAAATTTAATCCAACAATCGTTTGTAACAAAATAATTAAAAATAAAGCAGAATTAAAGAAAATCCACTTGGGCCTTATGGCCTTATTACATCAAATAACCCCAAAATAAAATTAAATGTACTTAGAAAATATAAAGTCCAAATTCTAAATAAAGTCTTCAAGTGAAGCATGGCCACCTCAAGGTCTCATCGTCCTTGGTCCACACTGTTCATTACTCGAAAATAGTTCCCACAACGGGTGAGTCAATGACTCAATGTGTACACAACATTAACCTTCAACAAATCGGGCATATAAGTTCAGATCAAGTTCATGTTCATATAAAATAAATGATGCAACCTGCACCCAAGCCTATTTGTCCATCCGCTACACACCACCCGCACACCGCCAATCACACCGTGGGGACTACTAAGTCAACCCTCCATCCGCTACATACCATCAAAGGCGATCGCCAGTAATGACGTGCTCATCGCCATATAATTTTTGTCATTAGACACCATATTCAAATAATGTAACCGAAGTTACCAAATTTCAGATAATGTAACCGGTTACCATATTCAAATTTTTGTGACCGTAGTCACCATATTCCGTTGGTGAGACCAAGTCAACACCTTCTTCCCCTTTCACATAGATCCCGAATGCCCCATATATTTTATATCATGCATAACATACTTAATTTCTCATTATTCACATGTAACAATATACATATTCAAAATCCTATCAAAAGTAGGAAACGTGACTCAGGTACTTTTACCATATTTATGGTACTTAGCCATATTCACATTCTTATGCATATTCATATATTAAAATAATTTCCATATGATATATTGAAAGTTAGTGTGAGTACACACCTGATTTGCTTATTAGATTCCTTGAAATCCCGAAGAACGATCTACCGATCTAGATCTTTAACTCCTATATTCGGCCAACCATTAAAACATATTAACAAACCTATTTGGCTTAATAACCAAATCCTAGTAGGATTTGTATTACTCACCTTGTTGCCGAATTTGAAAGATTGTAAATCAAATGCCGAAAATTGATAGTACTTCTTCCTTAAATCGGCTAGCCACCAAATCATGTAATTATGTCAGTTTCTGACTTTTGAAAAATAATTCCAAATACCAAAATTAAGCCTTGGCCGAATATCACTTACCATACAAATTCCAAATCTGGAGAGGATTCCTTGCCCTATATGTCTGTCGAAATCTTCATGTTAGATTTAATCTAACATATACATCATAACCTTTAATCAAATAAATTTATCTTACCTTAGATCCTTGATCCTTATATTCGACAGTTGTAGACCCCTTTAGATGTCGTAGTTGATTACTCCTTTACTTAGAATCAACAAAGATTCGGCTTTGACAAAGAGAAACAGAGAAGAAAATAGAAGAAGAGGAGATGGATTTTGCTTAAAGAAAAATTCGGCAGAGAGGGGAGAGAGCTAGGAAAATTTCGCACAGAGGAAGAGAAAGCAAAAGTTGATGAGTAGCCCTCCCGCCTCCTTTTATAGCCGAAATTATCAGCCAAGGAGTCCCTTACTTGGCCACCACTCTCTTTTGATAATATTATCTCTTTTATTTAAAAGATAAAAGCCTTTAATCCATCAATTATCTCCTCAATTTTCTTAAAAGAAAATCCTTTATTTATCACTTATTATTCACATATTTATGCAAATAAAACTCTTCCTTTTCTAGAAACCCATGCCGTCCACCTCAAATTTTCCTGGAAGCAAAAATAAAACTTATTTATTTGCTTCTCAAGTGACTCGAACTCAGCCTATTTCCTGCATGTGACGCCATCTCCTTAGGCCCTAAGTGGCATCTTCAGTGCCACTTTTCCAAGCTTGTTTTTGTGTCAAACTTCTCCAACTTTTTCTTTTAAGGCCCTCTAGCCCTTATTTCCTATTTTGAACTTTAAAATTTGACATTCGGCATCATTTCTAAGTTTCCTAAAATTTTCGATCGGGCTCAGAACTTGCCATTTTTCTTACATTTCCAAGTTTCTAGAAATGTTCACTTTCCATTTTTGAATCATTTCCAAAAATGTTCGTGTTTCCAAAATGTCCAAGTTTCCAAAATGTTCAAGTTTCCAAAATGTTCAAGTTTCCAAAATGTTCATTTCCATTTTCATTTCTAGGTTTCCAAAAGTATCAAAAATTTATTCTTAGTACTTGAGACTTGACATTTCGTACAATTAAACTGAAAATGCATAGGCCCTATTCAGGATGTTACAGTTCTACCCTCCTTAAAAATAATTTCGTCCTCGAAATTACTTACTAACAAATGATCAGGCAATCCTTCTCACCGCACTATGCTTACGCTGCGCACTCTGATCTTAATAGAACCATCATACTTTCTAGGCACAATCTCTAAGTTCACGTCCCTCAGAACTCATTTCTAACGTCGCGATTTAATCCGATTAAAGAGTTTTATGCATCAGATTTTTTTTTGTTACACTTATTAACCGCGAACAGTTTTATGAAAAGAGATGTTTAAAAGTGGTTCTTTCGATCAAACAAAGTTCTCAACTCAAATTCACTATTCAGAAAGTCACGTTCACATTCATCAACCAATTATGAACTTTCGTTCATTCAGAGAAATGTTGTAGTTTGCATCGTTGATGTTTTTCCACCACCCAGGGGTATTTTCGTAATTTTGTTCTACAGGGACATTTTCGTAATTTTCAAAAGGGAAGAGTTCCTCGGTGATTTCGTCAAAAAGTATTTTGGTAATTTCAAAATCCCGAGGTAATTTGGAAAATTTTAAAATCCGGGGGTATTTCGGTAATTTTTTTAACCTCAGGGGTATTTCAGTAATTTTCCAAAACCAGGGTAAATTTGTAAAATTTAATAAGTTAGGGATATTTCAAAAGTTGTAAAACTTTTAGGGTTCTCTTTTTGAGAGTTGCACTTTTCAAAACGATGATGTTGCAAAATTTTTAGAAGTCAGGGTCATTTTGGTAATTTTGTAAGTTAAGGGCAATTTCGTAATTTTCGCAAATCAGGAGTTTTTCAGAAAATGTTGTAAAAATAATTTTCTCAGTTTTAAAAGTTTGAAAAAAAACTAGGGTTTGTTGTTTTGTTCTCTCTTCTTTTTTTTTTTAAAAAAATGGCTAGTTCCTTTCGGGTTTTAGTCATTATGTTTAGCCTATGACCGAGCCTCTTTGGTCGGGGTGAACCAAAGCTACGCACCAGGTAGGATTCTGCGAAGAGGAGGTGAGTCACTAGGACCGCTTAAATACCAAGCTCTTAGGATCCAATCCTAGACATGCGCATTGTGGGTTACCTCACCCTAGCTCGGTTGACTTAGCCATAGGTTTGTTTAGTGCATTAAGTCTTATGTGGTTTTGTGTTTGAGTAGTCTAGTCCTAGGGTTCAAGTTCCTATCATTCTATTCTACGTTCCATGCCTGTTTCTACCCTTATACAGTTCATAAATCACAGAATCACACATAATGTTAGGGTACTTACCGTGGATCATGTCGGAGACTTAGGTGCCATGCCATAAAACCGCTATGTTCAAAGAAAATCATTTGGGCTCGAATTCAAAATGTTTTGGGCCCGAGCCCACACAGCCGAGAGTTTAAACACGGGCTCGATACCAAGTTGAAACATCTTCACACCCCGCCCACGAGCCCGACCGGATCTCGGTATGTTCCTTAAGTAAACCGGTTTTGAATTCTTCATTACTTAGAGAAAATCAGAAATTTTAGGAAATATTATTTTGGATTGGGCTTAGGTTGGGAAACCCATTTAACTAATTTAAAAATCCAATTTTATTAAGGTGACAAAATAATTTTCTTTAGGTTTATAAAAATATATTTCACTTAAAATTTAATCCAACAATCGTTTGTAACAAAATAATTAAAAATAAAGCGTAATTAAAGAAAATCCACTTGGGCCTTATGGCCTTATTACATAAAATAACCCCAAAATAAAATTAAATGTACTTAGAAAATATAAAGTCCAAATTCTAAATAAAGTCTTCAAGTGAAGCATGGCCACCTCAAGGTCTACCGTCCGGGTCAAATCCACACTGTTCATCACTGAAAATAGTTCCCACAACGGGGTGAGTCAACAGACTCAATGTGTACACAACATTAACCTTCAACAAATCAAGCATATAAGTTCGTGATCAAGTTCATGTTCATATAAAATAAATGATGCAACCCAAACCCAAGCCTATTTGTCCATCCGCTACACACCACCCGCATTCGCCAATCACACCGTGGGGACTACTAAGTCAACTCTCCATCCGCTACACACCATCAAGCGCATGGCTGCAATCGACGTGCTCATCGCCCATATAATTTGTGTCATTAGACACCATATTCAAATAATGTAACCGGTTACCAAATTCGGATAATGTAACCTGGTTACCATATTCAAATTTTTGTGACCGTAGTCACCATATTCCGCTGGTGAGACCAAGTCAACACCTTCTTCCCTTTCACATAGATCCCGAATGCCCCATATATTTTATATCATGCATAACATACTTAATTTCTCATTATTCACATGTAACAATATACATATTCAAAATCCTATCAAAAGTAGGAAACGTGCACTGGTACTTTTACCATATTTATGGTACTTAGCCATATTCACATTCTTATGCATATTCATATATTAAAATAATTGCCATATGATATATTGAAAGTTAGTGTGAGTACACACCGATTTGCTTATTAGATTCCTTGAAATCCGAAGAACGATCTACCGATCTAGATCTTTAACTCCTATATTCTACCAACCATTAAAACATATTAACAAACCTATTTGGCTTAATAACCAAATCCTAGTAGGATTTGTATTACTCACCTTGTTGCCGAATTTGAAAGATTGTAAATCAAATGCCGAAAATTGATAGTACTTCTTCCTTAAATCGGCTAGCCACCAAATCATGTAATTATGTCAGTTTCTGACTTTTGAAAAATAATTCCAAATACCAAAATTAAGCCTTGGCCGAATATCACTTACCATACAAATTCCAAATCTGGAGAGGATTCCTTGTCCTATATGTCTGTCGAAATCTTCATGTTAGATTTAATCTAACATATACATCATAACCTTTAATCAAATGAATTTATCTTACCTTAAATCCTTGATCCTTATATTCGACAGTTGTAGACCCCTTTAGATGTCGTAGTTGATTGCTCCTTTACTTAGAATCAACAAAGATTCGGCTTTGACAGTAGAAACAGAGAAGAAAATAGAAGAAGAGGAGATGGATTTTGCTTAATGAAAAATTCGGCAGAGAGGGGGAGAGAGCTAGGAAAATTTCGGCACAGAGGAAGAGAAAGAAAAAGTTGATGAGTAGCCCTCCCGCCTCCTTTTATAGCCGAAATTATCAGCCTAGGAGTCCCTTACTTGGCCACCACTCCTCTTTTGATAATATTATCTCTTTTATTTAAAAGATAAAAGCCTTTAATCCATCAATTATCTCTCAATTTTCTTAAAATAAAATCCTTTATTTATCACTTATTATTCACATATTTATGCAAATAAAACTCTTCCTTTTCTAGAAACCCATGCCATCCACCTCAAATTTTCCTGGAAGCAAAAATAAAACTTATTTATTTGCTTCTCAAGTGACTCGAACTCAGTGCCTATTTCCCGCATGTGACGCCATCTCCTTAGGCCCTAAGTGGCATCTTTCGTGCCACTTTTCCAAGCCTGCTTTTGTGTCAAACTTCTCCAACTTTTTCTTTAAAGGCCCTCTAGCCCTTATTTCCTATTTTGAACTTTAAAATTTGACATTTCGGCATTATTTCTAAGTTTCCTAAAATTTTCGATCGGCTCAGAATTTGCCATTTTTCTTACATTTCCAAGTTTCAGAAATGTTCACTTTCCATTTTGAATCATTTCCAAAAATGTTCAGGTTTCCAAAAATGTCCAAGTTTCCAAAATGTTCAAGTTTCCAAAATGTTCAAGTTTCCAAAATGTTCATTTCCATTTTCATTTCTAGGTTTCCAAAAGTATCAAAAATTTATTCTTAGTACTTGAGACCTGACATTTCGTACAATTAAACTGAAAATGCATAGGCCCTATTCAGGATGTTACATGGCAAGTCCCTAGACTTTCAACCATAATGCAAATTGGTCCCCTCATTAGCTAGCTTAAGCTTTGGGGACCCCAAAAATACAAAAATCATCAATTAAAACCACCTAAATCATTTACTAGCAAGGAGATAGCTTGGCTGAAAGTTTGAACCCCCAAATGCTCTATTTCCTCTTCAATTTTTGGTAGAAAGAGATGAGTTAGTAGTGAAAGATGATAGTTTTTCTTTTTACCATATTTTATTCATCTTTTCTCACCTAATTCACTCACTTTTGACCAAAAAATAAATGCTCTTGTCTCCCTATACCACATGGCCGACCAACACATTCTAATTGGCCTAATTGCACTTTAAAGACCTCCAAATTAACATTCTATAGCTTTTAGGTACCTCTACCTTGAAAAATAGAACTTTCGCACTTTATGCGATTTAGTCCTTTTTCATAATTAAGCATGTTATTGCTAAAATTAAAGCACAAAAATTCCCACATAGCCATATTTTAATGCTATAACACATAAAATTACATCAAAATAATTTTCCCTAATCTCGGTTTAGTGGTCTCGAAACCACTGTTCCGAATAGCCCCAAAATTGGGCTGTTATAGACGCAGTAAGCTAACGAACCGACTATGCAACCTTCCCAAAACATACAAAGCGGTCGCCTTTGCACAAGATGAAAAGATCACTTTTGAAGGGCTATGGATGGAAGCGTCAATCCTGTAGTGCGGAGAAGCGATGAATATTCGTTGAGAAGGCTAAGCGCGGATTCTAAGCCTCATGAACCCTTTTTGGGGAATTTTGACAACCTTTGGCTAGATAAATTTAGTGGCTCATGCTTTTTGGGGAAAAAAGAAATAAATGGAATGAAAATGGAATTTTTATTGAATAATATGAAGGGAGATAAGGCTAAGCTTTTTGGGAGAGGGGGTGTTTACAGAAAAGAGATGTCAAATTTGTGTCACTCCATCCCTTATTTATAATACTAGGAAACCAAATCTATTCCTAATTAAATTCAAAAAGATAAATACAAATAATTAAAGATAATTAAAAATAATTAAAGATAATTAAAGATAAATAAAGATAAATAAAGATAAATGCTAAAATTAAATCAAAATAATAATCTTTAACAATTATCCTAATATAATTAAGAATTAAATAGAGTCTTGTTTTTATAAAATCTCTTCTTTGCACTTTTGCCCCAAATGTTCCACAATTTGTATTTTCGGCACCACCTCTTGCATGCTGGCCTATTTCATCTTTAAATTCACAGTTTTAGCCCCCAAATTTCCTTTTTCCTTCAATTTAGTCCCTATAAGATAAAAAATCATAAATAGCTCAAATTAGTAGGATCATACTCAAAATAAACATATAATTAACACATAAAAATATGTCATTTTAGAGTATTATCACTTCATTTCAACAACATTTAGATACCTCAGTCATAGGGATTTTGTTTAGGAATAAAGAAGGATTAATTATGGCAGCGGGCACTCACCTAAATGAATACGTAACAAATCCAACCACAATGGAAGCACGGGCATGACTGCAAGTGTTAATTGTTGCGGAGGAATTAGGTTTTCGAAAAATTGTGGTGAAAGGGGATTCCTTGACAATCATAAAAAAAGTGCTGTCAACAAAGGAGGATAAATCATTCATCGGAGGCTTGGTAAAAGAGACAAAATAGAGGGAAACAAGATTTGAAGCCATTAGCTTCAGATTTGTACCTATATTTGCCAATAATGCTGCCATTGTCTTAGTAATTAAATGAAGATATTTGGATTCCCTTAGGTATTGGATAGATGAAGCATCGATGAGGGTGGAAAAAGAAGCTGCTTAGGACCGAATCAGAGTATTGGGATTGGGATGAGAGAGCCAGAGGACTTACTGTGCCGGAGGAAATGAGATTTGTGACTCTGACGAGTTTAGATCTACTAAGATAATCTTCTACTTTCAAAATTATCACAAGATTATAAGAAAGGAGGAAGAGAGTTGAAGACGAGTCCTCAACTGATGAACAAATTAGAATGAAGGAGAGGGATAAGGAAGCTACAACTTGCCATATCTGCATTTTTTTTTCTGTTTTGGGTTTTGCATGGCTTTTCATTTTTTTTACTGGTTTTAGTTTTAAGTTTCTTAGTTGTTTTCTTTTAATTCTACTAGTTTCGAGTTTTCTTAGGGATAGGGTACTGCCCATGAGGGCCAATAGAAATGTGACAACAAAACTTTTGTATTTATGATTTTTTCTTCTTTGATTAAATGAAGTTCATCAGTCTTTTATTAAAAAAGAAATGTTCTCATTACTTAACATTAGCATTGAACATCATATATTAATAATAATGTATAAATGTATAACACCCCTAACCCGTATCCGTCGCCGGATTAGGGTTACAGGCGTTACCGGACAGATCAGAGACTTTTACCGATAACTCATAACTTAGTCATCATTTCACATCAAAGCGTCCCTTAATTAGGTCAACAAGACCTCAAACATGCTTTATAATTGGGCCGGGACTGAGCCGATCACTTAGATTATTTTCCAAATTTTTCAACATTTTTCAAAACTGTAAAGGTCACACGCCCGTGCAGTCAGGCCGTGTGCCTTCCACGGCTGCCAGACACACCCATGTGTCCTGGCCGTGCCAAAACAGAGCATGCCTACTGACTTGTCCACACAGCCACCAGACACGCCCGTGCGCCATGGCCGTGTGAAACTATGCTAGCTACTGACTTGATCACACGGCCATCAGGCACGCCCGTGTACCATAGCCGTTAAAATTAGGCTTACTACTGACTTATTCACACGGCTACTAGGCACGCCCGTGTGCCACGGCCGTGTAAGCAAAACAGGCCATTTGCAAGGCCATAATGCCACCCACATTAGGGTCATACCTACAAGCAATATACCAATTCATCTCAAGCACAATTGATAACCAAAATCATGTCAAAAGATCAACATGCCATCTTATCCAATTTCTACTCAAATCATGCAAACTTATCTACATTTACCTTTCATATAACCATTTCTTTGATCAAACATACATACTCAAAATTTCATCCATATGCTTACCATAAACATGTCCATTTCATAATCATAAGATCATGCTGAAACCAACATCATATACCATATTCACAAATGCATAATACCAACACATAACTAGCCACATCACATGGCTAAATTCATATCTCAAACTTATGCCAAATAGCTAGCCTATACATGCCATATTTAGCTATATACACATTTTCAAAGTACCAAAACAAGTTTGAGTAGTGTGATGACGATCCTCGACGGTCCCCGAGCCTTTAGTAGCTTTGACGATCTGTAACAGAGTAAACACACACACAGAGTAAGCTTTCCAAAATCTTAGTAAGCCATATACAAATAAACTTAACATTTAAGCATTCAAGACATATAATCAATATGAATTCACTAAAAGCTCAATTGCATAGGCATAATTCTTCTTGGCACATTTATTTAGCCATTCATCTTTCAATCTTATATATCATCATTTACTTGTTAGCTCATAGCTTTTCCATTCATGTATCACATTTACATTCTCATATTCAAATACACAATTCATCTAGGTAAGTTTATGAGTATACTTACCTTTTTATACACACAAAGTGTATTTATCAGACGTACCTGAAACAGATATGCAAACTATATAGTCATTCGTATCTTAGACTTGCCCGTTGAACCATTCAGAATCTAATAGGATAATCAGAATGATCAGAATAGTCGTACAAGGCCAACGTCCCAGACGTGGTCTTACATGTATCCAGATATCGATGCCATCGTCCCGCATGTGGTCTTACACGAATCAATACGATGCCAATGTCCCAGACATGGTCTTACACGTAAATCTCATATCGATGCCAACGTCCCAGACGTGGTCTTACACGAAATCTCATATCAATGCCAACGTCCCAGACGTGGTCTTACATGATATCACATATCGGACACCTATGTCATGACTTATACTATCCTATCTATTCCTAGGTTCAAACGGGACTTCTCGGACGTTGACACTAAGTCGATTCTATCTCGGAATTCATGTATACATCATCTCATGTGCATTCATCTTTATCAATAGTCATATGAACATATATAATTCAATACAAATACATTTATTTGTATATCGACTTACCTCGGATTCGGATATTCGTTCGGACTCGGTTATTCGACTACTTTCGCTTTCCCGCGATCTAAGTCTGTTTTCTTTGGTTGTTGATCTATACATATTCAAATTTAACCCTTTTATTTACCAACACATTAAATTCAATCCAAAAACACACATTTAGGGCAATTTACAAAATAGCCCTCACATTTTCACATTTGGACAATTTAGTCCCTAATTAACAAAATCACAAATTACACTTAATTTGCTTACACCCATGTTTAACCAAATACACCCCATGATCATATCAATCCATGCATTTCATTTATTTCACAATTTAGTCCCTCAACATGCTATTTTCGCAATTTAGCCCTAATTAGCTAAATTCATCAAAAATTCAAGAACAAAACATGTTCATTAAACACATATCTTTCATTTAACACCAATAATCATTACAAAGCTTACCATTTCATCAATGGCACCTCTCACAAACATCATCAATTCTTCAAAATACAACATGGGTTTTATAGCATACGAAGCAACGATTGCAAAAACATAGAAATTATTGAAAACCGAAGTCAAACATACCTTGAATCAAGCTTATACTTAGCCGAAACCTAGATGTTCTTCTTTCTTCTTTTTCTTTGCTAATTTTCGGCACTAAGGATGATAACCATGCTATTTTCATACTTTTGTTTCATTAATAATACATTATTAATTCAATTACCAATTTACCCATCTATTAATCATATAAGACAAATTGATATTAAGGTTATTATGTCATTTAACCTTCCACTATCTTATAATTGGCTTAATTGCCACATAAGGCCTCCCCATTTTAAAAGCCATCTCAAATAGGTGTTTTCTCATAAAGCATGCAAATTTTGCATTTTTCACAACTTAATCCTTATGCCAAATTAAGCACACAGTCGGACAAATTAATGCACATAAATTTCACACATACTAGTTCATATATCATACACACGGAAAATAATATTAAAATATTATTCTAACTCGGATTTGTGGTCTCGAAACCACTGTTCCGACTAGGGTCTAAACCGGACTGTTACAAAATGGCTCAAAAATTGCAACTAATACAATATATCATTATCAATTAATTATTATTGATTTTTTATTTCTTAACCTGTCAATTGAATATAATTACAAGATATTTTCAAAAGAAAAATACAATTACAAGATAAAAATATATTACCCTATAATTACAAGTTTTATAACATTTCAATCAAATATAATTTTACTTTCATAACTGAAAATATGACAGGAAATTTGTGATTGGTTGAGTGTTAAATTATTTTGAAGATAAATTATTGTGGTGCTAATTTGTAAGAGATATTTCAGAAATTAATACATTCCAACGCTGAATTTTTGGAAATATGGATTTGATACATATTTTCATTGATATTAACAAAGTTAATTGATCTTAATATTTTACCAAAACTATAATAAATATTATATATGGGAATTAAATCTAGATTTTTCTTTCTTGTAACGCTGAAAGGAAAATCTAAAAAAATTAAATGAAAATAAAAATATTAAACATAGTGTTCATATCACCTATATTTAAATAATGATATTCACATAAGAAATCTTAAACTTTTTATCATAACAGAAAATCATTTTCTCAATATTTTTATTCTACAGTAATCGATTTGGTAGCAATGGAATAAGGAACTACTGCAAATACAACAAGGTTTGATTCTTTCTCTAAATTTTTTGTTAGGTTTTTTTTATTACTTTTCTATATTTTAATATATATTTTTTACCAACTTATCTATTTTATTCAATAATATCATTCAAGGGGAATCTTCAATAGAAAAATGAGTTCCTTAAAATATTTCAAAACCCCATCCAAAAGTTGAATATTCAAATGTTCTAACAACCAAAAAAAAAAAAAAAAAAAAAAACAAATCAACTATTGTTGTAATTTTTACATTTGATTTCTCTTTCCTCCATATATCTTAATTAATTGTATTTTTGTTTGAAATACAAGAATACTCCAAAACCTGAACAACAAACATGACTAACGTGACTCAAACCCATGTCATCTGAGATTATGAATACCTTGACCATCAAGCATCACATGAGATCCATTGATTGTATTTTTTTTTACAACCATTACAATATAAAAGTCATACTATTGTGTCACAATAGTCCCCGATTATAATATTATATTTCCCTGATAATGCTTCAACATTGTAGGTAATAATACCATATTAAATCTGTACAAAATAATATTAAATTATTATTTAAATGTAAAATACTAATATTAATTTTAAAATTTTTATAAATACATTCAAATTGGTTATGAATTTTTTAAATGATTATGGAATTATTTTAAAAATTGATAATAAATTAACCAACCTGTATTAAAAAATCTAGATTTTATATATTTTTATATTATTCAATTAGAAAAAAAACCTTACTTGATGTTAGCACTTAGTTTAATGAAACTCCAAGCGGATAATTTAGGTGATAGTGTAGCTAATTGGTAGAGTGAAGTATTTTCTGTTTAATTTAATTACATTGCTAGTTTTCATTAAATTAATTCCTGCCAAGTCTATGGAAAATTCATTGTGGGTAGAGATAGGGAGGTACATAATGTAAAAGCTAGTGCTTAAGAATTAAGATAATTAATGACAGTTTATGAGGGTGTGGTAATTCTGGTAGCAAAGGATACTAATTTTATCTTCCACCTTAAAACCTTGCCATTGATATTTACGAGATAGGGGAAACCAAGGTTTTTGCCAACATCTAACTTTCATCTTCTTCTGTTGTTTCCTTTTTCCCTTTCAGACTTGACTCATCAATGCAATATAATTTTTCTGAAAACAATCGTAGGATTAGATATATATGCCTATGACTCACATCCAACTATATCTTAATTTCACAAAATAAATTATGTCCAGGTCCACCAAATCTAATACTTTGTTTATACATTATTAAATATTTAAAATTATTTTGTATTAATATTCATACATTTTATAATTAAATTTTAATAATTTTAAAAATATTCAATTTTAATTTTAGTCAAATTGAATGAAATGGTATTCAAATATACTTTGTCCTAAATTCAACCCATGGAATGGTCTACTAGTGAATAGAAGTGTTAATGGGCCGGGCTAGCCTGGGTCGAATTTATGGTACTAATACCATATGCACTTGTCTAATCTCGGTTCAACCCATTATATGAGTATCAAGTTTTACCAATATCTATCCATATTTGTATATTACTAACTTGAGCTAGTTTAGATTTGCCTATTTTATTTTATTTAATATTTAGTAATCATATATTTTTTATTATCATTATATATTTTTTATTTAATTCTTTTTTTATACAACGTCTAGAACTACTCATAATCCTACCCAACTTTTAAAGAGGAGGATAAACACACTTTAGCTCCACTTAAACCTACATATTCATGCACTGACAATGATATCGGTACTAACTAAGCTAAAACTTAATCGGTTTTTTTATTTAATTTTTTAAACATAAACAACATATTTGTTAATATTTACATTATAGTGTAGTATATTTAATTTTAATATGATATAAATTATATAATATATAAACTAAAAATTATAAAGCCCCAACTTGTGGCCTATTGACTGAGTGTTCATTTATCTTAGGAATAACTTAGATTCGAATCATTGTAGTATCAAAAATAAAAAAATAAAAAATATAAACTTGAAAACAAGCATGATCGAGCTAGGTTTGGACTTTAAATATTAAACCTAAGCTCAATCCATGTTTTACAAAATTCTTAACTTTTCAATTCAAACTTATTTTTTAAATTTAATATTTTTATTAAACTCTTTTAAATACCAAAAAAAACCTTTAAAGTTGAACAAATAATTCCAGCACTAACAAAAGTCAAAAGCGAATCATTTTAATGGTAGAGCAATTAATGTCCACGTGACTGAAGGAAATAACATAGGTCGAAATGAAGAGACCTCATGGAGAGATCTTAAGACCATTCCAATTTCGACCCTCAACGTTATGTTTAATCTTTAATGAGACAAAGTCTATGCAAAGGATGAAAATGTAAAAAAAGACAAAGGGGTTGGTTGGAATAATTTTCCAACTTTGTCTCCATTAACAAGAATAGAAATGCAAGACAATGGCTATTGGGGAAAAAAAAATGGAAGAAATAAGAGTTTAATCGATGAAACTCCATTAAAGCCTATGATTTAATTCCAGGTCTGTGTTTTGATAACATAAAGGCCCCATTTTTCTTTTTCTTTCTTTGTAAAAGATTCGGCAGCCTTTTGCATAAGGATAAACATTGTTAGCTCTTGTTATGCAAAGGCCATTTATCGACAATTAATAAGGTGGAATTCTATTAAACAATGGTTTAAATACACAATTTTGTAACATGGGCTGCATTGAATAAACCAATGGGTCCAATGTAAGGGACTTGTTTAGGACAATCGTTCTTTTGGGGGATAAAGGGATAAAATTATAAGGCTTTCATCCTACTTCCAAAATTATCTGGTTTCTTTTTAATGTGTGTTCAAACTTTATTATTTTAAGTTACTTTGTATTTTATAAGTAGAACATCAAACTTTCTCAGGGAAGCCTTATTTTCCCCCAAAGTTGCCTTTTTTTTTTTTTTGTAGAATTTAAAAGAACAAAAGTTTACTATCTAAACTAACAAGTGGTTGTGTGCAAAGCTGTCGCGAGTTTAAATAATATGTGCAAGTATATACAGTCATCAATAAGTAATAAAGTATTGAGTAAAAAAATTATCGTCTCCACAAGAATTATACGTAAATCAATAGTTGTGAAATTAACAAATGGTTAACTGAAAGTGAATAAAGATAACTGTGAATTTAACTAAGTATGCTACTTGAATCTAACTAGAAATGCAAAACAAATTAAACAGTAACACAAGAAAAGTATTAGCAATTGAAACAGTGATACAAAAGTTAATTAATAGTGACATAAAAGGCTAGAACAATTATTCCCCCTAAACATGCAATTATTGATAGCAATGTTGTGGTGATGCCGCGGCAATATGGTAGTCTACTAATCCGGAATCCACATGAATGCGGTAGGCTTGTCTCGAAGTCACTACCTTTTCACAAGTTGTAAGCTTCTCTCGAAGTCTTACATTTAATTTTTTAATTACTTTGACATATGTCTATGCCAAGCAACCTCAAGATCACATTTTCAAACATCGTTCCTAAGGATTATGCAAGCTAGCAATATATGTCTATACCGTTACAAATTTAATTACTGAAAGAATTAAACATACACCATTTGAGTTGTGTGTCTATTAATTACCATCTTCTCAGATCGAATAATTAACTCAATTACTTACTAATGTTAGCTACACACTAGCAAGTGTTATTCGTGAAAAATACTTGAATGAATAAACCGCCATTTGGACAAAACATTATTAGCAAGCATCAATAATTTCATGCTAAGATTCAATATTATTCTAGCATAAAAAATTTAAGCCATAATCATTAAATTGAAAACAAACAAGTAAGTTGCAGTCATAATTATAAACACAGAACAAAGTAACATAATAGAGGAAGTAACGGTGATTAGCCGAATGCTGATGGTTCTTCGCTGCTAGCTCACAATGCTTTCCTCCTCTTCTCTGTGCTTTTCTTCACAACTTATTACTATGGCTTGTTGTGTGTAACTCACTGTGTGATCGCTGTATCCAATTCGATACCCCATTTGCTAAAATTCACTCCCTATTAATACTGTTTGAGCGCCCTTCACTTTTCAATTTTTAGGCGTAGGGGTTCCTTGATTTTCTCTTCTATTAAAGTGGTTCCTTGATTTACTTTTCTGTTGAAGTGGTTCATTGATTTCCTTTTCTGTTGAAGTGGTTCCTTGATTTTTGCTTCTCGTAGTTTGATTGTAGACTGAGTCTTTCTCGCTTGTGTTGAAGTTCGCTAATTGTGAAACAACTCACACATATGGCGAGATGACATTGCAAGTTGTGGATTGCGTGCTTCCATGTGTGCAAGCTGTAAACAGAGGGCTTGCAATGTGTGCGAGTTGCCAACAGAGAGCTGCGAGCTAATGAAGTGCAAAATAGGAGAGCTGCGAGTGGTGAAGTGCGAGCTATGCATGTGAGTGGTGAAGTGCGAGCTCCATGTAGGTGAGCTGTTATAGCTGCGAGCTTCATGTTGGTGAGCTGTGATAGTTGTAAGCTCCATGTAAGCGAGCAATGCATGCGAGCTCCATGTAGGTGAGCAATGCATGCGAGCTCTATGTAGGCGAGCTGTGATATTTACGAGCTACATGCTGGAGAGCTATGATAGCTATGAGCTCCCTGTTGTGAGCAATGCATGTGAGCTCCATGTAGGCGAGCAATATATGCGAACTCCATGTAGGTAAGCTCTTATAGTTGCATGCTCCATGCTGGCGAGTTGTGATATTTGTATTACAGAACCTTACATAGCTTAGCTTTTGACAGATGTCAAACTTGTATTAGAGAACCTGAACACTTTCCACGAAAAATAATTCTTACTCACGTTTGTCTCTATAAAACAGATACTCAAATATCCCTTCAAACACTATTGCTAAATCAATCAAAACCTTAGCTTCTTTTCTACTTAATCTTTCTGCTTTCTTCATCATCAATCTTAGCTTTCTCAAAGGTAACATTTAATTTCCTTCATTTTATTTTCCTTTCACCTTTTCACATACATCAATGGTTAGAAAACCATTAGAGCGAGGGGTTGATGCCAAGATAACCAAAACGTAATAATCAGAAATCCATTCCCATTCAGATCTCAAGGTCCCAATGATACTCCACTGCGCGTGGAGACTCCTTCATATGAATGTAGCACCATCAAGGATGAAATACATAGATATTTATGAACTCGGGGTATTCTTCACCCAAATTTTGCTTACAATTTTAGGCAGTTACAGAGGTGTCACCTAAGAGACAATATACTAGGTTTTATTCTTCCCCTAGTTTTATTGGAGGCTGATTTTCATTTGCCAGTTCATCCATTCTTTTGCGCGGTACTGAACGAGTATGGTATTGCTCTTGGACAACTATCAGCCTTGTCCTGGTGGACTTTGGTAGCCTACTTCATAGATTGTTACATGTGTAATGAACCACCACTTCTGGGTGTATTCCAAAAGTTTTATCATCTGGAAATAAAAAAGACAAGGGACTGCTATTGGAAGTGCCCATTTCAGCGTACGCCAGGGTTGCGAGCCTATTATTCAAAATAATATTTCAAACCTGCACTTAAGGAAGGACAAATTCATAAGAGTCATTTACAAGCTTGAAAGTGGCTTTGGCTTTCCCACAAATTGGTCCCTTCCTCAGGGATTTGTTAGTGCTTACTGTCAGTCAATTGATTCTCAAGTGGCCTTGAAATAGTATAAACGACTGAAAAGGGGACGTGTACTTGAGCTGGTGGAACTTGTTACAGTTAGGAATGTCTTCTAGTATTGCCTATGTAACAGCCCGATTTAGGGGACGAAAATCCCTAAAGGGGGAGAATTGTAACAGCCCGATTTAGGGCCTAGTCAGAATAGTGGTTGTGAGACCACAAATTCGAAGTAGAAATATGAGTTTTATGATTTTTATTAGGCTTATGATGTGGTTACATGATTGTGTGAAAATTTCATGAGGAAATTTTATTTATTAGTGATCAATTTGTCCATTAGGACTAAATTGCAAAGATTAGAAAATATGAGATTCTAGAAGATTTAAGTATGAAACAGAATTATAAAAATTACTAGAGGTCCTAATTTAGCAATTAGACTATTAAATTTCAAGATGGACAAAAATGGACATGGGAAGGAAAAATCTCAAGAAAGGGCCTTAAGGGCAATTTAGTCATTTGGTTAATTAATGAATTAAAAAGGGAAAAATAAGTTAAAATCTTGTCCATCTTCTTTCTATAAGTACCGAAATTTGCAAGGAGACATAGTTAGGGTTTCTTCAACTTCCAAGCTTGATAGTAAGTGCATCCTAGCCCCGTTTTTAATGTTCTTCGTATTTTTGAGATCCTCGTAGCTCAATTTAGCTATTTCTAGCTATATTTTGAGCTAGGGTTTATGTTAAAAAATTTACCCATGTATGACATGCATGTATTTTGATGTTTTAAGGAAGAATATGAAAGTTTGATGTGTGATAAACATCTTTTTCTAAGTGATTTTCATGAAAAATGCATAAAAGGATCAAATTGTAAAAGTTATAAAAATGGTTATACATGAGTGAAATAGTGGAAATTGGGGGCTGTTGTAGTTAAGAAAATAATTCGGCTAGGCTTAAAATACAAGAAATTTGAATAAAAATCATTTTACGAGCCTAGGGGCAAAAGTATAATTATGTGAAAGTTTAGGGGCAAAATTGTAATTTTGCCAAAGTATGATTCACGAGTCAATTTAGTCAATGTGAGTATTAAACAAGTGAAATTGTTATTATAGATCAAGAAACACGAAGCTCGGACCGAAACCGAGGCAAGAATAAAGTGTTAGACTAAATCAAACATCTACACACATTTTGAGTACCGAGGTAAGTTTGTGTGAAATTAAAGTTTCATAGTGTTTTTATATTTTAAATTGCTTGATCTTATGATAATGAATATCATTTCATGAAAATCGACTAATGAAGTCTCGATAAGAAAATGATGAGAATATATTAAGTTGAAGTCCCGGTTGAAGATTCGGAATAGCGAGGATACCTATGTCACGACATGAGATAAGGAAGGTCCCATATAAGACCATGTCTGGGACATGACATCGGCACCGAATGTAGGTCCCGTATAAGACCATGTCTGGGACATGGCATCGGCACAGAATAAGTAAGGTCTCGTGTAAGATCATGTCTGGGACATGACCTTGGCACCAAAAGAAGATCTCGTGTAAGACCATGTCTGGGACATGGCATCGACATCTATGTACGATCTCGTATAAGACCATGTCTGGGACATGGCATCGGCATCGAGTTAAGAGATCCCGTGTAAGACCATATCTGGGATATGGCATCGGTATCAAGAGGTGATCCCATGTAAGACCATATATGGGATATGGCATTGGCATTGTGATACATGTATGATGAGATTGAGTATCCTCTGATATTCCGAGTTGTTCAACGGGCAAAAGAGCTAAGTATGCAAAGATGACAAAGAGTTAAGCTATACAAAGATGACAAAGAGTTACATTTAAGTTAAGGATGATAATGATTTAAGTTTATGTTCAAGATAACATATGTGCTAAATTATGTGATGAAGTGACACAAGTACCATGAGTAAAACACGAGTTATGAAACCGTAATGTGATATGTGATGGGTAAGCGTAAGTATGAGTAAGTATGTTAAAGTACTTGAGAACTTGTGTTGTTATTGTTCTATGAGATGAATGGATTTTACCATGAGTACTTATGTTGCTATTTTAATTCATGCAAACTTACTAAGCTATATGCTTACCCGTCTCTTTTCCCTTTCCTTGTAGTATCGCCAAGCTAGCTCGAGGATCGTAGAACGTCGGAGCTCGGATCACACTATCAATCATTCTTTTGGTATAGTAAAGTTGATTTATTTTGGGTGTGGCATGTATAGGAACTTGGTCATCTTGTGTTATGTCATATTTGAAAGCCAAAGTGTTGGCTATTAATGTTATACACTCATTTTGTAAATGGCCATTAGGAATTGGCCGATATTTGTCAAGTTTTATATCTTAATGATGATGAGTTTTGTGAAGTGAAAGTTCATGCAATTGATGGAGTAAAATGTGAAGTGTATGAATGATGATTAGTGATTCTTCATAGTGTATTAATGCCATGTTATGTGTTGCTTGTGTTGGCATATGTGTGTTTATGTTTTAGGGTGGCAATTGGCGTGGGAAATAGCCTTTTAATTGTCAACACGGGTACATACACGGGCGTGTGTCTAGGTTGTGTGTGACACACGGTCAGCCCCATGGGTGTGCTGATAGGCCGTGTGTCCACTGCATCAAAGTTGTGAATATTGATTTGCCACACGGGCCAACACACGGGCTTGTGCCTAGGCCGTGTGCCCTTAAGAGCTTGCTGACATCATAAACAGAATACCTAGGTTTTTCACACATGGGTGAGGACACGGATGTGTCTAGGCTGTGTGAGGGACACGAGCCACAGACACGGGCGTGTGTCCGGCCGTTTGAAAACCCTTATAGGTTCGAAATGAAAAATAAATTCCACACGGGCTAGGAATATGGGCGTTTGTGGCCACACGGCCATCCCTCACGGGCGTGTGGCCCTGTTTAGGCAAAAAAAAATTCTAAGTGCACAAAATTTTTCGGTTTAATTCTGAAACCTTCCGTATGTATGTTTAGGGCCTCGTAGGCCAATAATAATGATGTTATGACTATGAATGAGAAGCTTTAAGTTGAAATGAAATTTTATAGCCCGATGTTGTGTGTTTAAGCAAATTAAGTCCAGTAATGCCTCGTATCCTGTCTCGACGTCGGACACGGGTAAATGGTGTTATATTTAATGGTATCAGAGCTACGGTTTAGTCAGTTCTCGAACTAATGTAGCTTAAGAATAAGTCTAGCTATACATTCCATACACATGAGTATTTACATTATGATAGTGCGACGACTCTTGACGATTTAAATTGTGTTTTCATATAGTAAATGGATATCGATAGAGCTATGGTGGATGATGTAGAAAGTAACGCGTCGGCTCCCGCTGAAGGGACAGTGTCGAATGAAAATGAGAATAGACCAACGATTGTAAGTCAGAGAGGAGGAGAAGAGGTTGGGGAAGCCTTTCTCCACATGATGAATGCATGGTATACGGAGTTCGTTCGCACGAGCCCGAATGCGCAACCCCCTCCACCCCCACCTATTCCTCAGCCTACCCCTGTAGCTCCCCAAGTGGTGGAAGTGGTAAGAATAGAAAAACCTCAAGTCAATAGAATCCGGAAACAAGGAGCCAAGGAATTTTGAGCTAGTAAAGATGAGGATCCGGAAAGAGCAAAATTTTGGCTTGAAAATACCATCAGGGTATTTGATGAATTATCTTCCACACCTGAAGAGTGCATGAAATGTGTGGTGTCTCTCTTAAGAGATTCCGCTTATCAGTGGTGGAACACCCTTGTGTCGGTTGTACCAAGGGAAAGAATCAAATAGGAGTTTTTCCAAGAAGAATTCTGGAAGAAGTACATTAGCCAAAGATTTATTGATCAGAAAAGAAAGGAATTCCTTGAACTGAAACAAGGTAGAATGATAGTAACTGAATATGAGCGTGAATTTGTAAGGCTCAGCAAGTACGCTCGGGAGTGTGTATCCTCTGAAGCCATCATGTGTAAGAGGTTTGAGGACGGATTAAATGAAGATATCCGATTATTTATTGGTGTCCTAGAATTGAAGGAATTTGTTGTGTTAGTGGACAGGGCTTGTAAAGCCGAGGAGTTGGTTAAAGAGAAAAGAAAAGCTGAGATGGAGTCTCGTGACTCAAGAAAGAGATAAATGAACACGTCGTTTCAATCTTCATCCAAGAAGCCAAGAGACTTCCCTACCCGATCAACTACTTCAGTCGGGTTTTCAAATAGAAGTAAGAGTAAACAGTACTCAAGGATTAAAGCTCAGACTACCTCAGTTGCTAGTGTTGGGAACACTCGACCTAATAGACCGGAATGCCCATAGTGTGTCAGACGTTATCCCGGTGAGTGCCGAGCCCATGAGAGAGCCTATTTTAAGTGTGGTTCCCAAGATCATTTTATTAGAGAATGCCTTGATATGGTTGAAAAAGAGAAAAATCAGAGTGCCAGATTGGGAAGCACCACTAGAGGGAGACAACAGAGAAACCTCAGAAGTGGAACGAGTAGTAAGAGTACACCCAGAGAGTAGGCTGTAAGATCTGAGGGTAGAGCGCCTGCGAGGACTTATGCCATTCGTGCTCGCAAAGAGGCATCATCCCCTGATGTAATTACAGGTACATATTTTCTCTGTGATACTAATGTTGTTGATTTAATTGATCCGGGATCTACCCACTCATATATTTGCATGAAATTAGTATCTAGTATGAGCATGCCTGTTGAGTCGACAGAGTTTGTGATAAAAGTGTCTAATCCTTTAGGCAAAAGTGATTAGTTGATAAGGTATGCAAAGATTGCCCATTGATGATTAGATGTCATTATTTTAAGGCAAATATCATGCTATTGCCATTTGATGAATTCGATATAATTCTTGGTATGGACTGGTTAACCGCCCATGATGTGACAGTAAATTGTGGAAAGAAATAAATTGAATTGAGATGTGAAAACAGGTACACTCTTCGTGTTGACTCAGATGAACAGGACAGGCCGTCTGTAGTGATCTCTCATATGTCTGCTCAGAAATATGTAAGAAAGGGATACGAAGCATATCTTGCCTTTGTGATGAATGCTAAAGAAACTGAGTTAAGAATTGAATCAGTACCGACAGTATGTGAGTATCCAGATGTATTCCCAGAAGAATTGCCAGGGTTGCCTCCAGTTAGAGAGGTTGAATTTGGAATTGAGTTAGCTCCTGGTACTACACCTATATCGATTGCTCCATACAGAACGACCCCAACTAAGTTGAAGGAATTGAAGGCACAGTTGCAAGAGTTGACGGACAAAGGTTTTGCTAGACCGAGTTATTCTCCGTGGGGTGCTCCAGTGTTATTTGTGAAAAAGAAAGATGGTTCCATGAGATTATGTATAGATTACCGACAACTTAATAAGGTTACTGTGAAGAATAAGTACCCATTGCCAATGATCGATGATTTATTTGATCAATTGAAGGGAGCCACTGTGTTCTCCAAGATAGACTTGAGGTCCGGTTATTACCAGTTGAGGGTCAAAGACTCAGATGTGCCGAAAACTGCATTTCAAACAAGGTATGGGCACTATGAATTTTTAGTCATGCCTTTTGGCTTAACAAATGCCCTTGTTATGTTTATGGATTTAATGAACCGTATATTTCTGCCACACTTAGATAAGTTTGTTGTGGTTTTTATTGATGACATATTGATATATTCTCGTGATGAGCATGAGCATGACGAACACTTGAGGACGGTTTTACAAATTTTATGAGATAATCAGTTGTATGCCAAGTTTAGCAAAAGTGAATTTTGGCTCAAAGAGGTTGGATTTTTTGGGCACATTGTCTCGGGAGATGGAATCCGAGTAGACCTAACCAAGATTTCAGCTATTGTTGATTGGAAGCCACCGAGAAACATATCAGAGATTAGAAGTTTTCTAGGCCTAGCTGGCTATTACAGACGGTTTTTGAAGGGGTTTTCTATGATAGCTACACCGATTACGAGGTTGTTACAAAAAGAGGTGAAGTTTGATTGGACAGAAAAGTGCCAACAGAGTTTTGAGAAACTAAAGGCATTATTGACTAAGGCTTCAGTGCTAGTGCAATCTGAACCGGGAAAAGAATTTGTGATCTACAGCGATGCATCCTTGAATGGATTGGCTGTGTGCTTATGTAGGAAGGCAATGTGATAGCATATGCCTCTAGACAGTTAAAGCCGCATGAGAAGAATTACCCGACACATGATTTAGAGTTGGCTGCCATTGTGTTTGCTTTGAAGATATGGAGACACCATTTGTATGGTGAAAGATGTCGGGTATTCACCAAAAATAAGAGCCTAAAGTACTTGATGACTTTGAAGGAATTGAATTTAAGGCAGCGAGGATGGTTAGAGCTGATAAAGGATTATGAGCTAGTCATTGACTACCAACCGGTAAAGGCGAATGTAGTCACCGATGCTTTGAATAGAAAATCCCTATTTGCATTGAGGGCTATGAATACATAGGTGACTTTGTAAGATGATGGTTCCATTCTAGCTGAGTTGAGGGCTAGACCGATGTTCCTTTAAGAGATTTATGAGGCTCAGAAAGATGACAGTGACTTACAAGCCAAAAGAGTTCAATGCGAGTCGGGTGTTGAGTTCGACTTTTGGATTAATTCTGATGGATGTTTGATGTTCAGAAACAGAGTCTGTGTACCGAGGAATGATGATCTTATTCAGAATATTTTACACGAAGCACATAGCGGATGTCTATCTGTACATCTGGGCAGTACAAAAATATATAATGATTTGAAGAAATGGTATTGGTGGCTGAGTATGAAGAAAGATATTTCTGAGTTTGTATCAAGATGCTTGATTTGTCAACAAGTGAAAGTTGAACACCAAGTACCTTCGGGTTTGGTTCAACCTATTATGGTTCCCTAGTGGAAATGGGACCATGTTACTATAGACTTTGTAACGGGTTTCCCGTTGACACCAAGCAAGAAAGATGCCGTATGGGTGGTGATAGATAGACATACGAAGTCGGCCCACTTCATTCCGGTACATGTTGATTATTCGCTTGATAAGTTGGCAGACTTGTATGTTTCTAAGATTGTAAGGCTTTATGGAGTGCCTTTGTCGATTATATCGGACAGAGATTTGAGATTCACATCCTGATTTTGGAAAAAAGTTGCAAGAAGCTTTGGGCATAAAGTTGAGTTTTAGTACGGCTTTTCACCCACAAACTGACGGACAGTCAGAGAGATTAATACAGATACTTGAGGATATGCTCTGGTGTTGTGTTCTTGAGTTTCAGGGCAGCTGGGAAAAGTATTTACCATTGGTAGAGTTAGCATACAATTACAGTTTTCAGTCGAGCTTGAAAATGGCGCCTTATGAGGCTTTGTACGGGCGTAAGTTCCGAACGCCTTTGTATTGGACTGTACTCAAGGAAAATTAGATTCACGGGGTCGATCTGGTTAGAGAAACTGAAGAGAAGGTAAAAATAATCCGTGATTGTTTAAAATCTGCTTCTGATAGACAAAAATCCTACTTGGACTTGAAACGAAAAGAGATTGAGTTTCAAGTTGGTGATAAGGTATTTTTGAAAGTATCACCATGGAAGAAATTTCTCAGATTTGGCCGAAAAGGCAAATTGAGTCCGCTTTTTATCGGACCATATGAGATTACCGAGAGGATAGGGCCGGTAGCTTATCGATTGGCTTTGCCATCTGAGTTGGAAAAGATACATGATGTGTTCCATGTGTCTATGTTGCGACGTTATCGATCAGATCCTTCGCATGTGATTACACCGAGAGAGGTTGAAATTCAACCCGACATGACATATGGCGAAGAACCGGTTAAGATTCTAGTACGGGAAGTTAAACAGCCAAGGAATACAAGTATAGCTTTCGTGAAAGTATTATGGCAAAGACATGGGGTAGAAGAGGCTACATGAGAGCCCGAGGAGGCTATGAGAAACCAGTACCTAAACCTTTTTACTGGTAAGATTTTCGGGGACGAAAATCCCTAAGGGGGGAGAATTGTAACAACCCAATTTAGGGCCTAGTCGGAATAGTGGCTGCGAGACCACAAATCCGAAGTAGAAATATGCGTTTTATGATTTTCATGAGGCTTATGATGTGGTTACATGATTGTGTGAAAATTTCATGAGGAAATTTTATTTATTAGTGATCAATTTGTCCATTAGAACTAAATTGCAAATATTAGAAAATATGAGATTCTAGAAGATTTATGTATGAAATAGAATTATAAAAATTACTAGAGGTTCTAATTTTGCAATTAGACCACTAAATGTCAAGATGGACAAAAATGGGCATGGGAAGGAAAAATCTCAAGAAAGGGCCTTAAAGGCATTTTAGTCATTTGGTTAATTAATGAATTAAAAAGGGAAAAATAAGTCAAAATCTTGTCCATCATCTCTCTCTGAGTGCCGAAATTTTCAAGGAGACATTGCTAGGGTTTCTTCAACTTCCAAGCTTGATAGTAAGTGCATCTTAGCCCCATTTTTAATGTTCTTCGTATTTTTGAGATCCTCGTAGCTCAATTTAGCTATTTCTAGCTATATTTTGAGCTAGGGTTTATGTTAAAAAATTTACCCATGTATGACATGCATGTATTTTGGTGTTTTAAGGAAGAATATGAAAGTTTGATGTGTGATAAACATCTTTTTCTAAGTGATTTTCATGAAAAATGCATAAAAGGATCAAATTGTAAAAGTTATAAAAATGGTTATACATGAGTGAAATAGTGGAAATTGGGGGCTGTTGTAGTTAAGAAAATAATTCGGCTAGGCTTAAAATACAAGAAAGTTGAATAAAAATCATTTTACGAGCCTAAGGGCAAAAGTGTAATTATGTGAAAGTTTAGGGGCAGAATTGTAATTTTGCCAAAGTATGATTCATGAGTCAATTTAGTCAATGTGAGTATTAAACAAGTGAAATTGATATTATAGATCAAGAAACACGAAGCCCGGACCGAAACCGAGGCAAGAACAAAGTGTTGGACTAAATCAAACATCTACACACATTTTGAGTTCCGAGGTAAGTTTGTGTGAAATTAAAGTTTCATAGTGTTTTTATATTTTAAATTGCTTGATCTTATGATAATGAATATCATTTCATGAAAATCGACTAATGAAGTCTCGATAAGAAAATAATGAGAATATATTAAGTTGAAGTCCCGGTTGAAGATTCAGAATAGCGAGGATACATATGTCACGACATGAGATAAGGAAGGTCCCGTATAAGGCCATGTCTGGGACATGGCATCGACACCGAATGTAGGTCCCGTATAAGACCAAGTCTGGGACATGGCATCGACACCGAATAAGGAAGGTCCCGTGTAAGATCATGTTTGGGACATGACCTCGGCACCAAAGGAAGATCTCGTTTAAGACCATGTCTGGGACATGGCATCGACATTTATGTACGATCTCGTATAAGACCATGTCTGGGACATGGCATCGACATCGAGTTAAGAGATCCCGTGTAAGACCATATCTGGGATATGACATCGGTATCAAGAGGTGATCCCATGTAAGACCATATCTGGAATATGGCATTGGCACTGTGATACTAGTATGATGAGATTGTGTATCCTCCGATATTCTGAGTTGTTCAACGGGAAAAAGAGCTAAGTATGCAAAGATGACAAAGAGCTAAGCTATACAAAGATGACAAAGAGTTACATTTAAGTTAAGGATGATAATGATTTAAGTTTATGTTCAAGATAGCATATGTGTTAAATTATGTGATGAAGTGACACAGGTACCATGAGTAAAACACGAGTTATGAAACCGTAATGTGATATGTGATGGGAAAGCGTAAGTATGAGTAAGTATGTCAAAGTACTTGAGAACTTGTGTTGTTATTGTTCTATGAGATGAATGGATTTTACCATGAGTACTTATGTTGCTATTTTAATTCATGCAAACTTACTAAGTTATATGCTTACCCCTCTCTTTTCCCTTTGCTTGTAGTATCGCCAAGTTAGCTCGGGGATCGTAGAACATTAGAGCTCGGATCACACTATCAATCATTCTTTTGGTATAGTAAAGTTGATTTATTTTGGGTATGACATGTATAGGAACTTGGTCATCTTGTGTTATGTCATATTTGAAAGCCAAAGTGTTGGCTATTAATGTTATACACTCATTTTGTAAATGGCCATTAGGAATTGGCCGATATTTGTCAAATTTTATATCTTAATGATGATGAGTTTTCTAAAGTGAAAGTTCATGCAATTGATGGAGTAAAATGTGAAGTGTATGAATGATGATTAGTGATTCTTCATAGTGTATTAATGCCATGTTATGTGTTGCTTGTGTTGGCATATGTGTGTTTATGTTTCAAGGTGAAAATTGGCTTGGGAAATAGCGTTTTAATTGTCCACACGGGTAGATACACAGGCATGTGTCTAGGCCATGTGAGACACACGATCAGCCCCATGGGTGTGCTGATAGGCCGTGTGTCCCCTGCATCAAAGTTGCGAGATCTCGATTTGCCACACGGGCCAGCACACGGGCGTGTGCCTAGGCCGTGTGCCCTTAAGAGCTTGCTGACTTCATAAACAGAATTCCCAGGTTTTTCACACACGGGTGAGGACACGGATGTGTCTAGGCTGTGTGAGGGACACGAGCCACAGACACGGGCGTGTGTCCAGCCGTTTGAAAACCCTTATAGGTTCAAAATGAAATATAAATTCCACAAGGGCTAGGAATATGGGCGTTTGTGGCCACACGGCCATCCCACACGGGCGTGTTCCATTCTACACGGGCATGTGGCCCTGTTTAGGCAAAAAAAAATTCTAAGTGCACAAAATTTCCGGTTTAATTCTGAAACCTTCCGTATGTATGTTTAGGGCCTCGTAGGCCAATAATAAGGATGTTATGAATATGAATGAGAAGCTTTAAGTTGAAATGAAATTTTATAGCCCGATGTTGTGTGTTTAAGCAAGTTAAGTCCAGTAATGCCTCGTATCCTGTCCCGGCGTCAGACACGGGTAAATGGTGTTATATTTAGTGGTATCAGAGCTACGGTTTAGTCGGTTCTCGGACTAACATAGCTTAAGAATAAGTCTAGCTATACATTCCATACACATGAGTATTTATTTATGATAGTTGACGACTCTTAACGATTTAAATTGTGTTTTCATATAGTAAATGGATCTCGATAGAGCTCTGGCGGATGATGTAGAAAGTAACGTGTCGGCTCCCGCTGAAGGGATAGTGCCGAATGAAAATGAGAATAGACCAACGACTGCAAGTCAGAGAGGAGGAGAAGAGGCTGGGGAAGCCTTTCTCCACATGATGAATGCATGGTATACGGAGTTCGTTCGCCCGAGCCCGAATGCGCAACCCCCTCCACCCCCACCTATTCCTCAGCCTACCCCTGTAGCTCCCCAAGTGGTGGAAGTGGTAAGAATAGAAAAGCCTCCATTCAATAGAATCCGGAAACAAGGAGCCAAGGAATTTCGAGCTAGTAAAGATGATGATCCGGAAAGAGCATAATTTTGGCTTAGAAATACCATCAGGGTATTTGATGAATTATCTTGCACACCTGAAGAGTGCATGAAATGTGTGGTGTCTCTCTTAAGAGATTCCGCTTATCAGTGGTGGAACACCCTTGTGTCGGTTGTACCAAGGGAAAGAATCAAATAGGAGTTTTTCCAAGAAGAATTCCGGAAGAAGTACATTAGCCAAAGATTTATTTATCAGAAAAGAAAGGAATTCCTTGAACTGAAACAAGGTAGAATGATAGTAACTGAATATGAGCGTGAATTT
Organism: Gossypium sturtianum; assembly: GCA_025698515.1. Lineage (NCBI taxonomy): Eukaryota > Viridiplantae > Streptophyta > Magnoliopsida > Malvales > Malvaceae > Gossypium > Gossypium sturtianum. The sequence continues at coordinate 115,277,107 of CM046955.1, forward strand.
GTAAGGCTCAGCAAGTACGCTCGGGAGTGTGTATCCTCTGAAGCCATCATGTGTAAGAGGTTTGAGGACGGATTAAATGAAGATATCCGATTATTTATTGGTGTCCTAGAATTGAAGGAATTTGTTGTGTTAATGGACAGGGCTTGTAAAGCCGAGGAGTTGGTTAAAGAGAAAAGAAAAGCTGAGATGAAGTCTCGTGACTCAAGAAAGAGACAAATGAACAAGTCGTTTCAATCTTCATCCAAGAAGCCAAGAGACTTCCCTACCCGATTAGCTACTTCAGCCGAGTTTTCAAACAGAAGTAAGAGTAAACAGTACTCAAGGATTAAAGCTCAGACTACCTCAGTTGCTAGTGTTGGGAGCACTCGACCTAATAGACCGGAATGCCCATAGTGTGGCAGACGTTATCCCGGTGAGTGCCGAGCCCATGAGAGAGCCTATTTTAAGGGTGGTTCCCAAGATCATTTTATTAGAGAATGCCTTGATATGGTTGAAAAAGAGAAAAATCAGAGTGCCAGATCGGGAAGCACCACTAGAGGGAGATAACAGAGAAACCTCGGAAGTAGAACGAGTAGTAAGAGTACACCCAGAGAGCAGGCAGCAAGATCTGAGGGTAGATCGCCTGCGAGGACTTATGCCATTCGTGCTCTCAAAGAGGCGTCATCCCCTGATGTAATTACGGGTACATTTTCTCTTTATGATACTAATGTTGTTGCTTTAATTGATCCGGGATCTACCCATTCATATATTTGCATGAAATTAGTATCTAGTATGAGCATGCCTATTGAGTCGACAGAGTTTGTGATAAAAGTGTCAAATCCTTTAGGCAAAAGTGTATTAGTTGATAAGGTATGCAAAGATTGCCCATTGATGATTAGAGGTCATTATTTTAAGGCAAATCTCATGCTATTGCCATTTGATGAATTCAATATAATTCTTGGTATGGACTGGTTAACCGCCCATGATGTGACAGTAAATTGCAGAAAGAAATACATTGAATTGAGATGTGAAAACGGGGACACTCTTTGTGTTGAATCAGATGAACAGGACAGGCCGTCTGTAGTGATCTCTCATATGTCTGTTCAGAAATATGTAAGAAAGGGATACGAAGCATATCTTGCCTTTGTGATGAATGCTAAAGAAACTGAGTTAAGAATTGAACCAGTACCGACAGTATGTGAGTATCCAGATGTATTCCCAGAAGAATTGCCAGGGTTACCTCCGGTTAGAGAGGTTGAATTTGGAATTGATTTAGCTCCTGGTACTGCACCTATATCGATTGCTCCATACAGAACGGCCCCAACTAAGTTGAAGGAATTGAAGGCACAGTTGCAAGAGTTGACGGACAAAGGTTTTGCTAGACCGAGTTATTCTCCGTGGGGTGCTCTAGTGTTATTTGTGAAAAAGAAAGATGGTTCCATGAGATTATGTATAGATTACCAAGCGACTTAATAAGGTTACTGTGAAGAATAAGTACCCATTGCCAAGGATCGATGATTTATTTGATCAATTGAAGGGAGCCACTGTGTTCTCCAAGATAGACTTGAGGTCCGGTTATTACCAGTTGAGGGTCAAAGACTCAGATGTGCCAAAAACTGCATTTCAAACAAGGTATGGGCACTATGAATTTTTAGTCATGCCTTTTGGCTTAACAAATGCCCCTGCTGTGTTTATGGATTTAATGAACCGTATATTTCCGCCATACTTAGATAAGTTTGTTGTGGTTTTTATTGATGACATATTGATATATTCTCGTGATGAGCATGAGCATGCCGAACACTTGAGGACGATTTTACAAATTTTATGAGATAACCAGTTGTATGCCAAGTTTAGCAAAAGTGAATTTTGGCTCAAAAAGGTTGGATTTTTTGGGCACATTGTCTCGGGAGATGGAATCCGAGTAGACCTAAGCAAGATTTCAGCTATTGTTGATTGAAAGCCGCCGAGAAACATATCAGAGATTAGAAGTTTTCTAGGCCTAGCTGGCTATTACAGACGATTTGTGAAGGGGTTTTCTATGATAGCTACACCGATTACGAGGTTGTTACAAAAAGAGGTGAAGTTTAAATGGACAGAAAAGTGCCAACAGAGTTTTGAGAAACTAAAGGCATTATTGACTAAGGCTCCAGTGCTAGTGCAATCTGAACCGGGAAAAGAATTTGTGATCTACAGCGATGCATCCTTGAATGGATTGGGCTGTGTGCTTATGTAGGAAGGCAATGTGATAGCATATGCCTCTAGACAGTTAAAGCCGCATGAGAAGAATTACCCAACACATGATTTAGAGTTGGCTGCCATTGTGTTTGCTTTGAAGATATGGAGACACCATTTGTATGGTGAAAGATGTCGGGTATTCACCGAAAATAAGAGCCTAAAGTACTTGATGACTTTGAAGGAATTGAATTTAAGACAGCGAAGATGGTTAGAGCTGATAAAGGATTATGAGCTAGTCATTGACTACCACCCGGGAAAGGCGAATGTAGTCACCGATGCTTTGAGTAGAAAATCCCTATTTGCATTGAGGGCTATGAATACATAGGTGACTTTGTCAAACAATGGTTCCATTCTAGCTGAGTTGAGGGCTAGACCGATGTTCCTTCAAGAGATTTATGAGGCTCAGAAAGATGACAGTGACTTAAAGCCAAAAGAGTTCAGTGCGAGTCGGGTGTTGAGTCCGACTTTCAGATTAATTCTGATGGATGTTTGATGTTCAGAGATAGAGTCTATGTACCGAGGAATGATGAACTTATTCGGAATATTTTACACGAGGCACATAGCGGATGTCTATCTGTACATCTGTACAGTACAAAAATGTATAATGATTTTAAGAAATGGTATTGGTGGCCAAGTATGAAGAAAGATATTTCTGAGTTTGTATCAAGATGCTTGATTTGTCAACAAGTGAAAGCTGAACACCAAGTACCTTCGGGTTTGCTTCAACCTATTATAATTCTCGAATGGAAATGGGACCATTTACTATGGACTTTGTAACGGGTTTGCCATTGACACCGAGTAAGAAAGATGCCGTATGGGTGGTGATAGATAGAATTACGAAGTCGGCCCACTTCATACCGGTACATGTTGATTATTTGCTTGATAAGTTGGCAGACTTGTATGTTTCTGAGATTGTAAGGCTTCATGGAGTGCCTTTGTCGACTATATCAGACAGAGATCCGAGATTCACATCCCAATTTTGGAAAAAGTTGCAAGAAGCTTTAGGCACAAAGTTGAGTTTTAGTACGGCTTTTCACCCACAAACTGACGGACAGTAGGAGAGATTAATACAAATACTTGAGGATATGCTCTGGTGTTGTGTTCTTGAGTTTCAGGGCAACTAGGAAAAGTATTTACCGTTGGTAGAGTTAGCATACAATAACAGTTTTCAGTCGAGCTTGAAAATGGCACCTTATGAGGCTTTGTATGGGCGTAAGTGCCGAACGCCTTTGTATTGGACTGAACTCAAGGAAAATTAGATTCACGGGGTTGATCTGGTTAGAGAAACCGAAGAGAAGGTAAAAATAATCTGTGATTGTTTAAAAGCTGCTTCTGATAGACAAAAATCCTACTCGGACTTGAAACGAAAAGAGATTGAGTTTCAAGTTGGTGATAAGGTATTTTTGAAAGTATCACCATGGAAGAAAGTTTTCAGATTTGGCCGGAAAGGCAAATTGAGTCCGCTTTTTATCGGACCATATGAGATTACCGAGAGGATAGGGTCGGTAGCTTATCGATTGGCTTTGCCATCTGAGTTGGAAAAGATACATGATGTGTTCCACGTGTCTATGTTACGACGTTACCGATCAGATCCTTCGCATGTGATTACACTGACAGAGGTTGAAATTCAACCCGACATGACATATGGCAAAGAACCGGTTAAGATTCTAGCACGGGAAGTTAAACAGCTAAGGAATAAAAGTATAGCTCTCGTGAAAGTATTATGGCAAAGACATGGGGTAGAAGAGGCTACATGGGAGCCCGAGGAGGCTATGAGAAACCAGTACCCAAACCTTTTTACTGGTAAGATTTTCGGGGACGAAAATCCCTAAGGCGGAGAATTGTAACAACCCAATTTAGGGCCTAGTTGGAATAGTGGTTGCGAGACCACAAATCTGAAGTAGAAATATGCGTTTTATGATTTTTATGAGGTTTATGATGTGGTTACATGATTGTGTGAAAATTTCATGAGGAAATTTTATTTATTAGTGATCAATTTGTCCATTAGGACTAAATTGCAAAGATTAGAAAATATGAGATTCTAGAAGATTTAAGTATGAAATAGAATTATAAAAATTACTAGAGGTCCTAATTTTGCAATTAGACCATTAAATGTCAAGATGGACAAAAATGGGCATGGGAAGGAAAAATCTCAAGAAAGGGCATGAAGGGCATTTTAGTCATTTGGTTAATTAATGAATTAAAAAGGAAAAAATAAGTCAAAATCTTGTCCATCTTCTTTCTCTAAGTGCCGAAATTTGCAAGGAGACATAGCTAGGGTTTCTTAAACTTCCAAGCTTGATAGTAAGTGCATCATAGCCCCGTTTTTAATGTTCTTCGTATTTTTGAGATCCTCGTAGCTCGATTTAGCTATTTCTAGCTATATTTTGAGGTAGGGTTTTTGTTCAAAAATTTACCCATGTATGACATGCATGTATTTTGATGTTTTAAGGAAGAATATGAAAGTTTGATGTGTGATAAACATCTTTTTCTAAGTGATTTTCATGAAAAATGCATAAAAGGATCAAATTGTAAAAGTTATAAAAATGGTTATACATGAGTGAAATAGTGGAAATTGAGGGCTGTTGTAGTTAGGAAAATAATTCGGCTAGGCTTAAAATACAAGAAAGTTGAATAAAAATCATTTTACGAGCCTAGGGGTAAAAGTGTAATTATGTGAAAATATAGGGGCAAAATCATAATTTTTCTAAAGTATGATTCATTAGTCAATTTAGTCAATGTGAGTATTAAACAAGTGAAATTGTTATTATAGATCAAGAAACACGAAGCCCGGACCGAAACCGAGGCAAGAACAAAGTGGTGGACTAAATCGAACATCTACACACATTTTGAGTACCGAGGTAAATTTGTGTGAATTAAAGTTTCATAGTGTTTTTATATTTTAAATTGCTTGTTCTTATGATAATGAATATCATTTCATGAAAATCGACTAATGAAGTCTCGATAAGAAAATGATGAGAATATATTAAGTTGAAGTCTCGGTTGAAGATTCGGAATAGCGAGGATACCTATGTCACGACATGAGATAAGAAAGGTCCCGTATAAGACCATGTCTGGGACATGGCATCGGCACCGAATGTAGGTCCCGTATAAGACCATGTCTGGGACATGGCATCGACACCGAATAAGGAAGGTCCCGTGTAAGATCATGTTTGGGACATGACCTCGGCACCAAAAGAAGATCGCGTGTAAGACCATGTATGGGACATGGCATCGACATCTATGTACGATCTCGTATAAGACCATGCCTGGGACATGGCATCGACATCGAGTTAAGAGATCCCGTGTAAGACCATATCTAGGATATGACATCGGTATCAAGAGGTGATCCCATGTAAGACCATATCTGGGATATGACATTGGCATTGTGATACATGTATGATGAGATTGAGTATCGTCCGATATTCCGAGTTGTTCAACGGGCAAAAGAGCTAAGTATGCAAAGATGACAAAGAGCTAAGCTATACAAACATGACAAAGAGTTACATTTAAGTTAAGGATGATAATGATTTAAGTTTATGTTCAAGATAGCATATATGCTAAATTATGTGATGAAGTGACACAGGTACCATGAGTAAAACACAAGTTATGAAACCGTAATGTGATATGTGATGGGTAAGCGTAAGTATGAGTAAGTATGTCAAAGTACTTGAGAACTTGTGTTGTTATTGTTCTATGAGATGAATGGATTTTACCATGAGTACTTATGTTGCTATTTTAATTCATGCAAACTTACTAAGCTATATGCTTACCCCTCTCTTTTCCCTTTGCTTGTAGTATAGCCAAGCTAGCTCGGGGATCGTAGAACGTCGGAGCTCAGATCACACTATCAATCATTCTTTTGGTATAGTAAAGTTGATTTATTTTGGGTATGGCATGTATAGGAACTTGGCCATCTTGTGTTATGTCATATTTGAAAGCCAAAGTGTTGGCTATTAATGTTATACACTCATTTTGTAAATGGCCATTAGGAATTGGCCGATATTTGTCAAGTTTTATATCTTAATGATGATTAGTTTTGTGAAGTGAAAGTTCATGCAATTGATGGAGTAAAATATGAAGTGTATGAATGATGATTAGTGATTCTTCATAGTCTATTATTGCCATGTTATGTGTTGCTTATGTTGGCATATGTGTGTTTATGTTTCAGGCTGGCAATTGGCTTTGGAAATAGCCTTTTAATTGTCCGCACGGGTAGATACACGGGCGTGTGTCTAGGCCGTGTGTGACACACAGTCAGCCCCTGGGTGTGCTGATAGGCCGTGTGTCCCTTGCATCAAAGTTGTGAGATCTCGATTCGCCACACGGGCCAGCACACGGGCGTGTGCCTAGGCCGTGTGCCCTTAAGAGCTTGCTGACGTCATAAACAGAATACCTAGGTTTTTCACACACGGGTGAGGACACGAGTGTGTCTAGGCCGTGTGAGGAACACGGGCGACAGACACGGGCGTGTGTCCGGCCGTGTGAAAAACCCTGTAGGTTCGAAATGAAAAATAAATTCCACACGGGCTAAGAATATGGGCGTGTGTGTGGCCCTGTGTAGGTAAAAAAATTTTCTAAGTGCACAAAAGTTTCCGATTTAATTCCGAAACCTTCCGTATGTATGTTTAGGGCCTCGTAGGCCCATAATAAGGATGTTATGAATATGAATGAGAAGCTTTAAGTTGAAATGAAATTTTATAGCCCGATGTTGTGTGTTTAAGCAAGTTAAGTCCAGTAATGCCTCGTATCCTGTCCCGGCGTTGGACACGGGTAAGGGGTGTTACAACCTACAAGACCTGAGTCCAAATGCTTTTTGAGCAACTGAACCTATAAACTGGTTGGACAACTTTAATATCTCTTCAGCTTTAGAAGCTTGGCCTCATAATGTCTCTAGCAATTTAGCACAAGTCTTAATTGGGCGTATAGGTGGACCTTTCTTTTTCTATGAAGTTTATGGAATTTATTCTCGTAATTGGATTATCATGCCTCCGAGAACTCTTTCTTCTTATTCTTTGAGTCGGGCTAATTCTCCTATTGATGATGCATGATCTTCTTCGAACTCTCACACTATATCTGATCAAGCATAAGATATGGATATCACAACTCTTTTGGAATAGGCTCGTGCAAAGGAGAGGGCTATTGCTTCTCATTCAAAGAAATCCAAAGCAAAAATAAAAAAAATAAAAAAAAATCTAAAGAAATCCTGAGTAGAAGAGAGTACTCAGGAAACTGAAAAGAGTGAACGCCCATAACTAGAGTGGCGTAGACTTAGAAAGGGGCTCCCTATACCAAAAGTTCCTTCTTTTCTAGTTCCAGCACTTCTTTGAGTCCTTGAAGTTCCAACGGAGTCTGCCCATTCTACAGACTCCCTAATTCACAATGTTGATCCTACTCTGGTGGAGGTCCCAATAGAAGCATTACGTCTAAAAAAAACAGTGGTTCCTACAAGCTCTCTACCCCAATAGTCCTCTTCTGATGCATCAAATAAGTTCTTCCCATGGCGTGACTTATTTACATTAGGGCCATCTTCTATTTCTCTGAATTCTATCTTCCAGAGTCAGAATAATATGATACCACCTCAGATGAAAGAGTCTCTCGCTCCTATCTTTCTTCCAATCCATAATTGTCTCCTTTTTCATTAATGGCAAAATATTCACAAGCACTATCTGTGGAGTATGGGTTATGGAGTGGGCTCCTCCAAGAAACTAGTAATTACCATAAAGCCAAAGTTGCGAGCTTAAAGGAGGCAATCAAAGTTGGTGAATAGACTATAGTCGAATTACATCGATCTGGTCATATTTTTATGAACAAGATTGAACATCTTGATTCTTGTATCATGGCCTGGAAGACTAAGTCCATGGATACGCAGACTAGATGTACCCAACTATAAAGGGAGGTCAAATCATTGAAGGAGATAGAATCCTCATTAAAGAAGCAACTTAAGGCTTAAGAGCTTCGCCACAAGGTTGAGTTGGATAGTCTATGCCAACCTAGTGTGGAAGCCTTTAGAAAGTATTAGGAAGACACCACAAGAAACTTGACTAAGGCCCTGCTCGAGTTAAGCTCTAACTTGGTTCTTCATACTCAAGTGACTGTTGGCCCACTGAATCAAAGTCAAGTAGACTTCAATTTTCTTTAAGATATCTCTACTAAATCTCTGAGGTTTAATGTTTATCATCCCGAGGGAAAAGATTAAAAAGACTTTAAAAAAATTGAAACAAATTGCTAGTTTCTTCTTCCCCAATATGCCTAAAGTAGAGGATGAAGAATAAAATTCAGAAAGTTCTATTGACTTAGAAAAGGCTCCAGAGGATTGTCCACAAGTAGAAGAGGTCCCTACTAAAGCTTCAAACCATCATGCTAAGGAAGAAAACTAATTTTTAGTTATTTTGACTTCTATCTTTCTTTTTGTTACAATGTAATATTTTTCCAGACTTCATCAATGAATCAATCCTTTGTTCCCCTATTGTCTTACTTATCATAACTTTACTTACTAGCATAACAAACATCCTTCACACAAACATAAGTTTCACATACCTAAGAGACTAAGCCAGGCTAGGTGTATTATGCATACAGGGTTAACTTACTTATTTTTTAGAGGATCGGCTAAATCAATAGCTCTGATACCAACTTATAATGCCCTCATTACTTAAGAAAATTTTCAAACAGCTGGCAAACACTCATTACTTAAATTTTTTTATCATTTCATTTATAGGCTTAATATATAAAAAGGAAACTAATGAGAGTATTTTTGAAATAAGATATTACATCAGACCAATTACAGCTCATTACAATACAAACATTTACTAACGACTGACTCTTAGAGTATGATACTATAATACGCCACTTTTGCACTGTATGCATAATAACCCAACTTGCCACTACCTTGATGTACTTCTGGCGTAGTCCTTCCTGGCGTATTCCCTCCTGGCGCATTCTCTTACTATATCACCTGAAACAATAACAAATCTGTAAGTTCAAGAGAACTTAGCGAGAGTTAATACAAAATACCTTGGTAGATTCTTTTATAATATTTGAAGAACATTTGTACGCCAGCTACCCTTCTTGACTATTTACTTCTGTTTTGGCGGATACTATCACAGATTCAGGCTTACACTTACACACCAACTATTATGCTCTTAATCGTACCAATTCTCTCTTAACTACCTGACTAACTTAAGATCCTTCCAGACATTACCTTAATCCTTTTTTTCTTAGAACCTTAAAGGTATTTTTCAAAGAATATCTCTTTGGAGACTACTTTATACGGACCATCTCTTCACCCTTACATTTAACTAAGAATAGTTATTCACAGATACTATTGATTAGTGGATACATACACACTTGGCGGATACTTACACAAATTTGAATACCCTCAATTTGCTAATCAAATCATATTCTTATTCAATACCATACAACCTCATACTGATAATGAACCATACAGATCCTTCAGATGAATTCCACACAACTTTATTACAAATCCCCAAATTTTTAGGATAACAATAACTCAGATTCTATATGATTTCAAAAGAAGATATGATACAAATCATATATGGCGGATTTTAGATCAATCAGATTCGACCTTTCATGGTACAGAAAAACTTTGACTAATGAATATTTATCACATTCATAACTACGAACATGCTCAAATCCCAAACTAACAGGTTATCATGACGGATACCCATTCTGGACATATAGATACACACTTTTTTTCAAGAAATTCCATTAAGACTTACTCAATTACATCATAAATCTTATTCAACCACCTTAACTTCATTCATATCATAACCTTATCACAGTAGTATCTATCATGGAGCAACCAAAATTTATCCAGAACTTACCATAAGGGCGGATAATCATTTTTTATTAGAGAGACTTAACAGAGTACGCCACAAGGGCAAAATAGAATACGCCATAAAAGCAACATACAAAATATGCCACAAAGGCAACGTACAAAGTCATCTATTTACTGTCCCAGTGAACTTTCACAGAAGGTTCCATTGGTTTCTACCTCATGGACTTATACATGAATTTCATGTATTGTTATCTGCCAATTTGATCTATACATCATCTATGGCAACACCATGAACATACATACAATCATATCGTGCCATGGGTCTTCGCCACATAGACTTACACACTTTCATGTATCGTGATTTACCATTCTAGTATTCATTCTACTTGAGGCTACACCATGAGTGTTTTCATTGCTGGATAGCCGGTACGCCCCGTGGCGCAGCAAAAAAATTATTCCGGCGACCATCAACCACTGATCCATGTATGAGAAATGAATCGGGTTAAAAAAAGGTTGAAAATATACCTTATTTACTGAAAACGTTGAAAGGATGTTGCTGATTCGATGTCGATTCCAAGCCATAACGAAAATGTCCTGGCCTCTACATAGTCCACCCTGTAAAAAATGAACAACCACTTTCTCTTGAACTTTTCAGAGAGAATTAAAAAACGGTTACTAGACCTTTATTTTACTAAGTTGGTAAGGTTAACATATTAAGGGACCACACATGAAACACGCTCTATTCTTTACTCCACACTCACCATAATATTGTCTGTTACAGTGCTTACACTCGGGTTTGGCATCTCTGACACTACCCATACTCGCTAGTGATGTAGCTTGAGGTTTTGGATTGGAGCATCGAGTACCTCTACCTCTACTAGAAATCCCACAGAAGCAGTAGAATGATTGTGATACTTTTAAGATTTCTTAGATACTGACTGATAGGACTTCCCAGTCGATCTCTTTCTCGAGTCTCTAGCTTCAAAATCAGAACGTCTTTTCTCTTTACTCAGTTCTTCAGCCTTATGTGCCCGGTCAACCAGTACAATGAATTCTTTTAACTCAAGAATTCCAACCAGAAGTTTTATGTCTTCGTTTAACCGATCTTCGAATCTCTTACACATAGCAGTCTCAATAGAAATACACTCCCGAGCATATTTATTCAATCTAACAAATTCCTGCTCATATTCTGATACAGTCATACGACCCTGTTTGAGCTCCGAAAATTCTTTACATTTCTGATCCAAAAACCTCTGACTAATATATTTCTTTCGGAACTCTGTTTGGAAGAATTCCCAAGTGATCCGCTCTCTCGGCACAACAGAAATCAACATGTTCCACCACTGGTAAGCTGAATTTTTCAACAACGATACCGCACATTTAACACATTCAGCCGGTGTGCAGGATAGCTCATCAGAAACCCTGATCGTATTCTCTGACCAGAATTTAGCTCTTTCGGGATCATCCTCAGCTGTAGCCCGTACTTACGTATCTTATTAACAGGAGGCTTACTAACTTAGATTGATTCCATACCTTGAGGAATAACATGAATCGGTTGGGGAATAGGAGGGGGTGAAGGTTGTTGAGCAGCCGAGTTTGGCCATACAAACTCGGTGAACCATTCATTCATCATCAAGAAGAAGGCTTCCTTAGCCTTTCCTCTCCGGCCCTTAGATATGGGCCTCATATCACTTGAAGCTACTCTGTGAACAGAGGCTTGAGCATTACTCTTAACTTCATCGGAATCAGCTCAGTTGGATGTCATTGCTATATGAAAACATGTTTTAAAACAGACAGGAGATATCACACTAGCATAGTTTATATAATGGCATGTATAGCTAGAATCATATACGCAACATTCAGTCCGAGAATCAACTAAACCGTAGCTTTGATACCAATAAATGTAACACCCCTACCCCATATCTGTCGCCGGAATAGGGTTACGGAGTATTACTATTGTTTATAGCAGAAACAAACAAAATTTTGATTTTTTCATAACATATCAATATTCATATAAAAAACCAATCAAAATCATTCATATTTTCCCATATATGAGCCCTCGAGGCCCAAAATATACATTAGAAACAAGTCAGGACTAAATCAGAAACTCAGAGAATTTTTCAAAAAATGTTAAAAATTTTCAAAGCTGCAGGGGTCACACGGCTGTGTGACTCACAAGGCCAAGAGACACGCCCGTGTCTTAGGCCATGTGGGCATTCGAAATAGGGACATACGCTCGTGTACTAGGCCGTGTACCCTTCGAAGTAACCTTACACACCCGTGTGCCAGGCCGTGTGCTAGGCCGTGTAACAGCCTGACTTGCAACCCTTTGAAAACTACAGGGGACACACGGCCATGTGTCACACACGGCTGAGACACACACCCATGTCTACCCGTGTGGACAAAAAATAGGCTATTTTACAAGCCATATTTCTCACCCAATTTGACATCAACCTATATCCAACATTGTGCAGATATACAAACCATATTAAAGCATATAAAACAAGTATAATCAAGACTTAAACATATGGTATATTCATATACAACCAATATGCCATTAGGCACCTCAAATGACAATTCATAACATGTATAATTATGTACATAATTTGACCAAATAAGCCAACAACATTCCAAGCAATTTGCATCATTTCATATCACTTAGCTTACTTACCAAAACATACCAAAACATCTCAATTGGTACAAATTATACCATTCTAAACTAGCATCACTATACATATATGCCTTCCACAACAAAGCACCAATTCACATCAAACTATATGACATATCTAATGTGCACATTCAACAACTATTTCACACCACATATCATCCATATTAAGACAACTTATACACATTCAAAATATACCAAACACAAGCCAAATAAGTGGCCATAATTATAACGAAACATATAGGGCAACATTAGCCAAAATAACCTATACATGCCATTATAACCAAACTTAAACCAACCAAAAGTACCGAGTGAGCTGATGGATAGTGTGATATAGCTCCGACAAGATTCCAACCCGAACGAGCTTCTGATTCACTATAAAACACAAAAAATATCACAGAGTAAGCATTTAAGCTTAGTAAGTTAGTATAAAATAGAATTTAACTTACCATTTAGTCACAATTTAGGTAAGTAAATATAGCATATCCTAACTCAATTTGGCTAAATGCCTAAGCACATGTATTCACCAATATGTTAGCCATGTAAAACACATATAATAGCCAATAAACATGGATGAACACAACCACTAAGCAAGTTTCATATACATGTATCATCCATTTCATGTTTCAATATATCATATAATATCATTTCCATATTTCAATATATCATGTTTCAATAAACATGGATGAACACAACCACTAAGCAAGTTTCACAAATTAGTCCCCGGGCTAGCTAGATTAAGCTACAATGATCCTATAAACATAAAAATAATTAAAAACGGGACAAAAATCATACCTAATTGGACAATATAAGCATGGCCGAACCCTAGCATCCAAAAATGATTTTCTTCTTTGTGAAAATCGGTTGGAAAAGATGATAATGGAAGATGATATTAACTTGTGTTATTTATTTTATCCTTATTACTAATTTACTTAATTAACCTTAATAAACTTTAATAAATACACAAAATGTCAAGCCATTATAATCCACTATCACTATTATGGTCTAATTACCAAATAAGGACCTCCACTTTAAAGTTCTATAGCTATTTAATACCTTTAGCTATTAGAACTCAACTTTTGCACTATACGCGATATAGTCCTTTTTATCAAATTGAACATGTAAACGGTAAAATTTCTTAACAAAATTTTTATACTGAAATACTATCATATTATAGACCATAAAATAATACAAAAATAAATTTTTTGACTTTGGATTTGTGGTCTCGAAACCACTATTCCGATTTCACTGAAAACAGTTTTTACAACTCTCCCCCTAAAAGAATTTTCGTCCCCGAAAATCTTACCAGGAAAGAGGTTTGTGTATTTATTTCTCATAGCTTCCTTGGGTTCCCAGGTGGCTTCTTCTATCCCGTGTCGTTGCCAAAGAACTTTTACTAAAGCTATGTTCTTGTTTCTCAATTCTTTCATTTCTCGTGCCAAAATTCTAATCTGTTCTTCACTGTACGACATATCAGGCTAAATCTCGACATTTGACGGGGAAATAACATGTGAAGGGTCAGATCGGTACCGTCGTAACATAGACACATGAAAGACATTATGAATCTTTTCTAGTTCTGTCAGTAAAGCTAATCGATATGCAACAGGTCTATTTTTTTAGTAATCTCGTACGGCTCGATAAATCGCAGACTAAATTTTCCTTTGCGACCGAACCGAAGAACTTTCTTCTATGGCGATACTTTAAAAAATACCCTGTCGCCGGCTTGGAACTCTATATCTTTACGTTTAAGATCTAAATATGATTTCTAATGATCTGAAGCTGCTTTCAAGCTATCTCGAATTACTTTCACTATTTCTTCAGCCTCACGAATCAAATCAACCCCGTGTATCTTTTTCAAACTAAGCTCAGTCTAGTATAATAGAGTTCGGCATTTACGACCGTACAGAGCCTCATACGATGCCATTTTTATGCTCGACTGGAAACTATTATTATATGTGAACTCGACTAACGGTAAATATTTCTCCCAGTTGCCTTCGAACTCTAATACACAGCAACGAAGCATATCTTCGATAATCTGAATCAGACGTTCGGAATGACCATCAGTCTGAGGGTGAAATATAGTTCTAAAATGCAACTGTGTACCAAGAGCTTCCAGTAACTTTCTCCAAAATCGCGAGGTAAGCCGCAGATCTTTATCCGAATTAATGGAGACTGGCACTCCATGTAATATGAAAATTTTAGAAATATATAACTCAGCCAATCTATCAAGGGAGGAATCTGTATGTACCGGAGTAAAATGTGCAGACTTCGTCAAACGATCAATGATAACCCAAATGTCATCTTTCTTTCTCAGTGACAAGGGTAAACCCGATATGAAATCCAGAATAACTCTATCCCATTTCCACTCCGGTATCATCACTGGCTGTAACAATCCTAAAGGTACCTGATGTTCAGCTTTAACTTGCTGACACACCAAACATCTCGATACAAAATAAAAAATCTCACGTTTCATTCCCGGCCACCAATACATCTGTCTCATATCATTGTACATTTTATTGCTTCCCGGATGAACGGACAAGCTACCACTATGAGCTTCATCTAAGATTCTCTGAATGAGCCCTGGATTCTTTGGTACACAAACTCTACCTCTGAACAATAAACACTCGTCAAGTCCTATCAAAAATTCTGAAGTAGAAGTCGACTCACACTGTGCCCGTTTAGGTAGTAATTCACTATCACATTTCTGAGCTTCGTAAATCTGTCGTAAAAGCTTCGTAGCTTTTCCCGGATGATAATCAATAATCAACTCATAATCTTTCAACAGTTCGAGCCATCTGCACTGTCTCAGATTCAGATCTTTCTGTGACATTAGATACTTTAAACTCTTGTGATCGGTAAATATGTGGCATTTCTCACCGAACAAATGGTGTCGCCAAATTTTCAATGCAAACACAATAGCTGCCAACTCTAAGTCATGCGTCGGATAGTTTTTTTCGTGTAGCTTTAACTATCTAGAAGCATAAGCTATTACTTTGTCTTCCTGCTTCAAAACATAGCCTAAACCATTTAAAGATGCATCGCTAAAAATAACAAATTTTTCACCCGATTCAGGCTGAACCAGAACTGGTGCTTCGGTCAATAGTACTTTCAACTGATTGAAACTTTGATGAAATTTCTCAAACCATTCAAATTTCACATCCTTTTGTAAGAGTCGTGTCATCAGTGTAGCTATCATTGAGAACCCTTTAACGAACCTTTAGTAATAACCAGCTAATCCTAGAAAACTTCTAACTCTAGATACGTTTCTCAGTGGTTTTCAATCAACAACTTCTGAAATTTTACTCGGATCAACTCTGATGCCTTCGGCAGATACTATATGTCCTAGAAAACCAACTTCTTGAAGCCAAAACTCACATTTGCTAAATTTGGCAAACAATTGTTTATCTCGCAGAGTTTGCAAAATAATTCTCAAATGTTTAGCATGTTCGGACTCGTCTCGAGAATAGATTAGAATGTCGTCAATAAATACCACAACAAATCCATCTAAATACGGTCTGAAGATTCTGTTCATTAAATCTATAAATACTGCAGGTGCGTTAGTTAAACGAAATGGCATCACAAGAAATTCATAGTGTCCGTACCTGGTTCTAAATGCGGTTTTCGGCACATCTGAATCTTTCACTCGTAGCTGATAATAACCAAAACGAAGATCAATCTTCGAAAATATTGTGGCACCTTTCAGCTGATCGAACATATCATCAATACGAGGCAGTGGATATTTTTTCTTGATTGTAACCTTGTTGAGTTAATGGTAGTCTATACATAATATCATCGATCCGTCCTTTTTCTTAACGAACAGAACCAGTGCACCCCAAAGTGAAAAGTTGGGTCGAGCAAAACCCCTATCTGTAAACTCTTGCAGCTGTTCTTTCAACTCTTTCAATTCGGTAGGAGCCATTCTGTAAGGTACTATCAATATCGATGTTGTTACCGGTACAAGTTCTATGGCAAACTCAACCTCTCTGACCGGCGGTAATCCAGGTAACTCCTCTGGAAACACATTGATACTCGCAAACCACTGGCATGATTCAAGCTTCAATTCAGACACTTTAGTATCCACTACATAAGCAAGATAAGAATTACAACCTTTTCTCACATATTTTTACACCGACATAGCTGATATAACAATAGACAACCAACTCGGATTATCTGATTCAATATGAAGCATCTCACCGTTTTGACATTTCAAAATAATAAGCTTTCGTCTACAGTTTACAATAGCATCATGCAGAGTTAGCCAATCCATACCCAGAATCACATCAAATTCATCAAATGGTAACAGCATCAAATCAGCCATAAAACTGTAACCCCGAGTCATCAAAGGACAATTTTTGTAGACTTTATCAACTACCACATACTGACCTAGGGGGTTTGATACTTTAACTACGAATTTAGTGGAATCAACAGTTAAATTTTTACTAGACACTAAATTCCTGCAAACATAAATAGAGAAATTACCAGTAATAACATCTGGCACAAAAGCATCCTCGCGAGCATTGATAGCAAAAGCCCTAGCTTGTGCTCGTGCCTTGGATCTCATAGCAGAATCTTTCATTACACTACAGCTACCACTCACATTTCCAGGGTTATAAGGGAGTCTACCACTCACAGCTATGTTACTCGATCTCGCAGTCTAAACTTTCTCTTTCTCAGATTTCTCTGGGTAATCTCTAAGATAGTGGTCAAAGGAACCACACCTGAAACACACTCCATTATTTACTCGACACTCACCATAATATGGTCTTTTACAGTGCTTACACTCGGGTTTGGCATCTCTAACAATACCCACACTCTCTACAGATATGGTTTGAGGTTTTGGATTGAAGCGTCGGGTACCTCAGTCTCTACTAGAATATCCCATAGAAGCAGTAGAATGGTTGTCATGTTCTTTAGATTTCTTTAATACTAATTGATAGGACTTCCCATTCGATCTATTTCTCGAGTCTCTAGCTTCAAAATCAGCACGTCTTTTCTCTTTACTCAGTTCTTCAGCCTTATGTGCCCAATCAACCAGTACAACGAATTCTTTCAACTCAAGAATTCCAACCAGAAGTTTTATGTCTTTGTTTAACCCATCTTCAAATCTCTTACACATAGCAGTCTCAGTCGAAATACACTCCCGAACATATTTTCTCAATTTAACAAATTCTCGCTCGTATTCTGATACAGTCATACGGCTCTATTTGAGCTCTAGAAATTCTTTACATTTTTGATCCAAAAACCTCTGACTGATGTATTTCTTTCGAAACTTTGTT
The DNA here is from genome assembly GCA_025698515.1 of Gossypium sturtianum. Classification (NCBI taxonomy): domain Eukaryota; kingdom Viridiplantae; phylum Streptophyta; class Magnoliopsida; order Malvales; family Malvaceae; genus Gossypium; species Gossypium sturtianum. The sequence continues at coordinate 115,295,060 of CM046955.1, forward strand.
TGGAAGAATTCCCAAGTGATCCACTCTCTCGACACAATAAAAATCAACGTATTCCACCACTGGTAAGCTGAATCTTTCAACAATGATACCGCACATTTAACATATTCAGCCAGTGTGCAGGATAGCTCATCAAAAATCCTAATCGTATTCTCTAACCAGAATCCAGCTCTCTCGGGATCATCCTCAGCTGTAGCCCGTACTTACGTATCTTATTAACATGAGGCTTACTAACTTAGACTGATTCCATACCTTGAGGAATAATAGGAACTGGTTGGGGAACAGGAGGGGGTTGAGGTTGTTGAGCAGTCGAGTTTGTCCGTACATACTCGGTGAACCATTCATTCATCATCTGGAAGAAGACTTTCTTAGCCTCTCCTCCCCGACCCTTAGATACGGGCCTCGTACAGCTTGAAGCTACTCTGTGAACGGAGGCTTAAGCATTACTCTCAACTTCATCAGAATCAATTTGGTTGGATGTCATTGCTATATGAAAACATGTTTTAAAACAGTCAGGAGATATCACACTATCACAGGTTATATAATGGCATGTATAGCTAGACTCATATATACTACGTTCAGTTCAAGAATCAACTAAACCGTAGCTCTGATACTAATAAATGTAACACCCCTAACCTATATTCGTCATCGAAACAGGGTTACAGAGTATTACCGGAGTTTATAGTACAAATAATTTTTTTTTGAATATTTCATAACATATCAATATTCATATCAAAAACCAATCAAAATCATTCATGCTGTTCCATATACGAGCCCTCCAGGCCCAAAATATGCATTAGAAACAAGTCAGGACTAAATCAGAAATTTAGAGAATTTTTCAAAAAAATGTTGAAAATTTTCAAAGCTGCAGGGGTCACACGGGCAAGAGACACGCCCATGTCTTAGGCCATGTGGGCATTCGAAATAGAAACACACGGTCGTGTCACAGCCCGTGCCCGTGCCCATGTAACTCACTGACTTGGGCTACACAGCCAAGCCACACGCTCGTGTGTTAGGCCGTGTACCCTTCGAAGTAACCTTACACGCCCGTGTGCCAGGTCGTGTGCTAGGCCGTGTAACAGCCTGACTGCAACCCTTTGAAAACTATAGGGGACACACGGCTGTGTCACCTGGCCGTGTGTCACACACGCCCGTTTCTCTGCTCGTGTGGATGAAAATAGGCCATTTTACAAGCCACATTTCTCACCCAATTTGACATCAACCTATATCCAACACTATGCATATATACAAGCCATATTAAAGCATCCAAAACAAGTATAATTGTAACATCCTAAACTAGGGGCTGTGCATGTGGTGTGTTTTGTGTGTATGTTATGCTTAATATGCTGGTTAGGGTGTTTTGGGGGTCCAGGAAAGGCTCAAGGTTAAGCTGAAGTCTTGGCCAAAATTCTCTTTTTGGGCACTTTAGGGGAGAACTGGATGGGATAGGACTTAAGGATTGTTGCTTGTAGGTATTTGGCACAAGGAGTCTATTGGTAAAGTGGCAAGGAGGCGCCACTTAAGGGGCAGGTGAGTGACGCCTCAGGAGAGCTGGCAGGGAGCAGGTTTGAGTTGTGTGGTTTCCTTTTGGGGATTTCTTTTTGATGCCAAGGTGTAGGGGAGGTGGATTCGGCTTTGACTCTGTTGGATGAGTGTTGAATAAGTCAACACATTTGAATGAAGGGAGGAGAGGAAAACATGGAGGAGGAATCAGTCAACAATTTTGAATGGGGAGTGGAGAGTGATCGGTGGAGAGAATTATGGGATTGGGGAGAGAGGAAGAGAGTTTGGCCGAAAGTGGGAAGTGAGGTGTGTGAGTGTGTGTATGTGTACGGTTTAGTGGTTTGGAGGGGGTGGCTGAACTTTGAATAGTAGCACTTAGAGGGCGTGGTGAGCATTTCGGCTAGCTAGAAAACACCTAAAGCATTCTCCTTTCTTTTATTTTGCATTTTGGGAACTTTTGCCTCATTTTTTTTAATGGTCAAAACTGAAACACCTCATAATGCTTTTCTACTTTTTCTTGTTCTCTTGTGCTTAGCCGAAAGTGCATTTTGATTATGCTCTCTTTACTTTTCTCTTTGTGTTGCTAGTCATTTTCTTCATAGCCGAATTCCCCAAGTCAATTACTCCCTTGTTTCTTCTCAGCCGATTGGTAAGAGCCTTAGTCGAAACCTATTTCTTTCTTTATTCTCTTGTCATCTTCTTCCTCCCTTCTGCTACTCTTTGATTGGTTGGCCAAAACTCCCCTCTTCTCCATTTCTTTCTTTTTCTGAGCAAAACACCTTCGATTTTCGTTCGTTCTTTGGGTTCTTTTTGCTTTAGCCGAATCTCCCTAGCCATCTCTTCTCGTTTCCTCTCGATTTCTTTAAAAAGAAAAGCCAAAACTTATAATCTTTTCTAGATAGTCCTTATTTATTTGTTAGCCGAATCTTTTTGGCGTTCATATCTCTTCTTTCGACTCTTGTTTACAGTGCATCGACGTTACTCATCTTCCACCACTCCCAATCGGATTCTCTATTGATCGTGGTAAGTATTTCCCTTTTCGTTTTAATTCTCTTTTCGCCCTTTTGAGTGCCGAAGACATTAATCTTATCCTATGTTCTTGGCCGATTGAAGGGGGAGCTTTATCTTCGCGTTCTTCCGGCTTCTGGTCTATGATTGAAGTGTGTTAAGGGACATTCGATTCTAGTCGACTTAGGTATTCGATCGGTGTAGGATCCAAGCCTTTTTAATCTCCGAGATTTGTCGATCTAGGTAAGGAACCTTAACTTTTGAGCGTTTATTATCAGTTTCTTTGATGTCAATGTCTTAACCTGGTCTTCTGACCAAAATCGTTCATGGACTCGAATGCCAGTAAATCTAAGGAGGGGGTTGGACTTGTACCTCCAGCCCCAAAGTTCAAAAAGCGCGCGTGTGTCATGTTCGAGATTGGCCACCAGGTTGTGGGCGGCACGAGCGAGAATAGTAGAGAGATATCCGTAGTTCTGCTAGTGATAGTGTCGACATAGATAGCATAGCGTTTGCGTGTGTCAGTGTGTAAAATTTCACACTTTAATATTAATATGTGATACTAATCGTTTGGAAATTGAAAAGCCAAGTAACTAGATGGATAGTTGTTATGCCTATATGGGTATGGTTGAAATACCAAGTAAGTACCTTGATGATATGTATGAGTTAATGTATGTATGCCATAATGATCTTTGTTCATTTAAATAGCATGATACTTTCATTTGGGTTGCATATGTTATGCATGGGTTGGATATGTTGTGTAAAGGGAAGTGCTTAAGATGTCACTAGTGGTTTGGTACCACAAGTGGGTTGGCCCCACATTCTTGATTCCGTGACTAAGTCTCGGTGGTTTGGAACCACCAGTGGTTTGGTACCACATACATATGATTTCGTGACTTGTCCCAGTGGTTTGGTACCGCAGTGGGTTGTCCCCACATGCATGATTATTAGGGATTGTCACTAGTGGTTGGGTACCACAAGTGGGTTGGCCCCACGTATGATATTTTATGACTCTGTCACCAGTGGCTAGGTGCCACATAAGGAGTGTAGCGGATGGAGGGTCGATTGTAGAAATCCCCACGGTGTGATAGGCTGGTACGGGTAGTGTGTAGAGGATGGAAAATTTAGGTTGGGCTGGGCACATTGCATTCATATTTGAGTATGCTACTTTAAAGTGGGCTAAGGTCTAATATGTGATTGTGGGCCTGGAGCCATTTATGTTCTTTAAGGGGGGATTTACACACTAAGTCTTGGTGACTCACCCCCTCTGCTTAACTTTGCAGGTGATCAGTAGGACGTGGACTTGGGAGCCGAGGCAGACTCGTAGATAGAGGCCATAGCTTGATAAATTCCGTAAACTTAGTTTCTTTCTTAAACTGTTTTAATTTGGGGATTTTAGTTGATGTAATAAGCCCTCTTAAATTACTATTTAGTTTAACATTATGTATTTAGTTATGACATGACGTTATCCTACGTTTTTAAACATGATTGTTAAAATGGAGTTTTCAAAATATAAGAAACATAAAACAACCGTTTTTTTTCTCAAATGCTAATAAAGATAACAAATTAGCGATTAATTAAACTCGAAGATTTTTCTTAAGCTATAAACCACTATTTTTTAAAACCTTTTTCATGTGACATACTAGATCTGGTCGTAATGTTTAGACCGGGTTTGGGGTGTTATAATTTTGGTATCAGAGCTTAGGTTACAAAACCCGGGCTATAAAAATGGGCTCAATGATGTTTTATTAAGTTGGTCTAAATAATTTTTGGGAATGTTTTGATTGGAACATGGTATCTGAGTCCGTCGGCACCCGATCCACGCAGGTAAGTGTTCTAAATTATTGATGGTGTATGCATGAAATAACTGTTAGCATGAATGAGTATGGTTGTTAGCTCTAAGAGACCCGAACTTTAGAGTCTGAAACGTTTTGAATGTGTTTGGCGGAAACTACACTCTAAGACTATTTCTCATAAAACTACTTGGTGTTAAACAGTGAAAGAAATACTAACTCATAAAACTTTAATCAGATTAAGTCGAAAACATTAGTCATGAGCACTCGGGGGCGTGGACGTAATGTACGTGGTCGTGGTAGAGGTAGCATTGCAGTATTGGAACCAGTAGGATCTGGTCATGCGTCAGGAAATGAGATGCCATTACCACCAGCTGCGGAAGCAGAATTCCAGGACCAAACGGGCAGAGATGATACGGTGTCTCAGGCAATGTTACGGGTCTTGGAAAGAGTTGCTGGGGCAGGCATGGGTACAGGGGCTCGAAAATCTGTATCGGAATGACTTCGAGCTAATGGAGCAGAAATGTTTAGGGGCGTTTCTGGTGTAGCTCCCAATGCAGCTGAATATTGGTTAGAAGCAGTTGAGCGTATAATGGATGATCTTGACTTCATAGAGGAGGAAAAGTTGAAAGGGGTTGTATCTCTTCTTCGGGACGAAGCGTATCAGTGGTGGCTTACGATCAGGAATGGTACGATGGTTGATAATATCACCTGGGATTTCTTTAAAATAGCATTCCAGAGGAAGTATCAAGTTACGTGGATGCACAGCGTAAGGCATTTCTAAATCTGGTTTAGGGGAGTAAGTTGGTAGCCGAGTATGAGGTAAAATTCTTACGTCTAAGCCGTTATGCTTGGGGTATTGTGGCCATAGACCATGAGCGTTGTGTTCGGTTTGAGGATGGGCTGAGAGATGAGTTGCGAGTACTGATAGCTCCACTGCGAGAGAGGGAATTTGCTGTTCTCGTGGAAAAGGCTAAGATAGCCGAGGAGGTGAAGCAGTCCAAAAAGCAGAATCAGGAGAGAAATAGAAATAAAAGGAAATTTGGTTCGTCAGGATCAGTTGGACGGTTTCAGAAAAGACCTAGGGTTGAGGGGCCGAATCGTGTTGTGAGACCTGCTGTTGATAGTCGGCCTCCGAGGTGTGCTCGTTGTGATAAATTTCATTTTGGTGAGTGTTGGGCTGGTAGTAGAGGCTTTTTCAAGTGTGGGTCTACAGAGCACCGAATAAGGGGAATCATCCCACGGGAGAGAGGCGAGCGCAACCAATAGGTCAGGGTTATGTTCAGTCGGGTAGAGCTGGTCAGCAACCACAGAGAGGTCGTGGTCTGGTCAGAGGGGGTAATGGTGTTAGTCGGGGTCGTGGAACACCAGGAAGAGGTGCAGGGAGCACTGATGCGAGAGCGACGGGGTTGGTCTATGCGACAGGGCACGAGAGAAGAGGGTGATGCACCGGATGTCATAACCGGTACGTTCTTAATTTTTGGATTGCATTTTTCTACATTGATTGATATTGGGTCGACGCATTCTTATGTTGCTAGTGTGGTACCTGGAACTTTAAGTATAGACTCGAGATTACCCCTAGGGAGATGATCATTATATAGCCCGCTAGGACAATGCAGTAGTGGTGAACAAACTTTATAGGGATGTATCTCTAGAAGTTCAAGGGGTAGTTTTTAAGGGTGATCGATGGAACTGCTGTCGGGGAGTTCGACTTAATCTTGGGCATGGGTGGCTAGTTAAGTATCAAGCAAATTTGGATTGTTCAGCCAAACGCATGGTGTTAAGAACTCTCGAGGACGAGGAGGTGGTGGTAATAGGTGAGAGGAGAAATTACTTGTCCAACATAGTGTCTGTTCTCAAGGCTGAACGAATGGTGAGGAAAGGATGTGAGGCATTCTTAACTTTTGTTCGGGCTTTGGAAGCCAAGGAGTTAACTGTAGGGGATGTTAGAACAGTGAAGGAATTTTCTGATGTTTTCCTAGAAGAGCTTCCGGGATTACCTCCGGATCGCGAAGTAGAGTTCGGTATTGATCTCCTTTCGGGAACAGCGCCACTGTCTATTGCTCCATATAGAATGGCGCCAAAGGAGTTAGTGGAACTGAAAGCTCAGATTCAGGAACTGTTAGATCGAGGTTTTATCTGACCGAGTGTATCACCTTGGGGAGCGCCGGTGCTATTCGTTAAGAAGAAGGATGGATCAATGCGTATGTGCATTGACTATCATCAGTTGAACAAGTTGACAATCAAGAACAAATACCCGTTGCCACGGATTGACGACTTGTTCGACCAATTGAAGGGGGCTTCAGTCTTTTCCAAGATAGATTTGAGGTCAGGATATCATCAGCTTAAGGATAAGGAAGCAGATATCCATAAGGCGGCTTTCGAGGACTCGCTATGGTCATTCACAATTCTGGTGATGCCGTTTGGGTTGACTAATGCACCAGCGGCGTTCATGGACATGATGAACCGAGTATTCCAACCCTACCTGGACCGGTTTGTTGTGGTATTTATTGACGATATCCTGGTTTATTCAAAGTCAGAGGAGGAGTATGATTCGTATCTCCGGGTGGTTTTACAAATTCTGAGGGAGAAGCAGTTGTTGCTAAGTTCAGTAAGTGTGAGTTCTGGCTAAGAGAAGTTACCTTTTTAGGCCATGTGGTGTCGGCCGAAGGGATTAGAGTTGATCCTCGGAAAATTGAAGCTGTGTTAGATTGGAAACCGCCTAAGTCTGTGGCTGAGATGCGGAGTTTCCTTGGTCTTACTGGATATTACCGAAGGTTCGTTGAAGGGTTCTCATTAATTGCGGCACCTTTGACCAAGCTGTTGAGAAAAGGGGTACCTTTTGTTTGGGCTGACAAGCAACAGGAAAGTTTTGAGAAGCTATAGAGGATTTTAACGGAGGCTCCGGTGTTAATTCAGCCGGAGGCTGGAAAGGAGTTTGTGGTTTATTGTGATGCTTCACACACGGGTTTAGTATGTGTGTTGATGCAAGACGGAAAAGTTGTTGCGTATACGTCTCGACAGTTAAGACCTCATGAGAGTAATTACCCCACGCAAGATTTAGAGTTGGCTGCGGTGGTTTTCGCTCTGAAGATTTGGAGGCACTATCTCTACGGTGAGAAGTCTATCATCTATATGGATCACAAGAGTCTTAAGTATCTTCTTACTCAGAAGGAGTTAAACTTGAGACAAAGAAGATGGGTGGAACTATTAAAGGACTATGATTTCTCAATCGAGTATCATCCTGGAAAGGCTAATGTGGTAGCTGACGCGTTAAGTCGTAAGGTGGTATCGATTTGAGAGCAATGTTTGCTCATTTGAGTTTGTATGAGGATGGTATTACATTAGCGAGAACTTGGTGAAGCCTCGTGGTTAGAACAAATCAAGGAAAAGCGGATATCGGATAAAAAGTTGGGACCCTTAATTGACAAGTTGGAAGTGGTGAAATAGAGGATTTTGGTATAAACACGGATGGTGTCTTGTGTTTTTCGTGGTAGAGTTTGTATGCCTAAGGACTCAGATTTGAAACAAATGATTCTGAGGGAGGCGCATAGTAGCCCTTATGCTATGCACCCCAGAGGAAATAAGATGTATCGGGATCTCCGTGAACAGTATTGGTGGCCAGGGTTGAAGCGTGAGATTTCTGAGTTTGTGGGGAAATGTTTGACTTATCAACAAGTGAAGGCAGAGCATCAATTACCGTCAGGTTTATTACAACCGGTAAAGATTCCTCTTTGGAAATGAGAGCGAATAATAATGGATTTTGTTAGTGGGTTACCTTTAACACCTACTAAGAAAAATTTCGTTTGGGTAATTGTTGATCGATTGACGAAGACTGCTCATTTTCTACCTGTTCGTATGGATTACTCATTACAAAAGTTGGCTAAGCTGTATGTATCTGAAATCGTGAGGTTGCATGGGATACTCGTGTCTATTATATCAGATAGGGATCCTACGTTTACATCACGATTTTGGAAAGCTCTACCTGAAGCTTTGGGAACAAAGTTAAACTTCAGTACGGCTTTTCATCCTCAGTCAGATGGTCAGTCGGAAAGAGTAATTCAGTTATTGGAAGACATGTTAAGGGGATGTATGATTGATTTCAAAGGTAGTTGGGAGGATTTTCTACCGTTGGCAGAATTTGCGTATAACAACAGCTATCAGTCTAGCATTCAGATGGCACCCTACGAGGCATTGTATGGTCGTAGGTGTCGCTCTCCTACTTGTTGGACTGAATTGGGCGAACGACAGATGTTAGGTCCTGAGTTGATATCTGAAACCGAAGGAAAGGTAAAAGTTATTCGAGCACGGTTAAAGGAAGCTTGAATAGAAGTAAGTCGTATGCGGATCCAAGCGTAGGGATATCGAGTTTCTTTGTGGGGACCGAGTCTTCTGAAGGTCTCACCTTGGAGGAAAATTTTCAGATTTGGAAGGAAGGGCAAGTTGAGTCCTAGGTTTATTGGACCATACCGTGTGATGAAGCGTGTTGGTTCAGTGGCTTATCAGATTGAATTACCTCCGGAGTTAAGTCAAATTCATAATGTTTTCCATGTTTCCATGCTGAGGCGCTATAGATCGGATCCGTCACACGTAATACCGGTAGAGGAAGTAGAGTTGAGTTCAGACTTGTCATTCGAGGAGGAACCAGTGGAAATCTTGGACCGAGATGTTAAGGTGCTAAGAAAGAAGACCGTGCTGTTGGTCAAGGTTTTATGGCGTAATCACGGAGCGGAAGAAGCTACGTGGGAGCCTGAGGATGCAATTCAGCAACAATATCCTTACCTCTTTTAATCAGGTAAATTTCGAGGACGAATTTTTTTTAAGGAGGGTAGAATTGTAACATCCTAAAAATTTGAGTATTAATATGTTGTTTGTCTTTGGTGTTAGCTCGGGTATGATTTTTTTATGTGCTAAATATAGTCTTAAAAAGGCTCGGGTTTACTTGGAATTAGAATAAATTTTAGTAAAGAATACTTTAGTGTAGAGAAATCAGGTGACCTTGAAGTTTGAGTTAATTAAGTGATAAAAGATGGCATAAGATGAGTAATTGGGAAAGTGGTGATGGCGCCATAAGTTGGACTTGAAGGGAGAGGTTCGAATCTCCTAGCATGCAATTTGGGAGCTTTTATTTTTGGTTTTTCCTAGTATGTGTCGGCCAACCATCAATTATGGATAAGATGGGCTAAATTTTTATGGTAAGGAGACTTAAGGTTATGGTAAGCATGAATTAAGGGATCGAATTGCTTGATTTTAGGGATAGGATTTCTTAAACTTTGGGAAAGTGGAGGATTACAAGGCATGTATCAAGGTGGATGTTTTGGAAACTATTTCATGGCCATTTTGACCATGAACATGGACGGCATTATGGACAAAGGGAGGGGAGCCGAAATTTGGTGTTTAGCTTGGGGTAGGATGATAGCTTGTTAGAATTCTTTTTGGTCATTTTGTTTGAAGACATTATTCTCCACTCATCTTTTCCTTCCTTTGGCCAAATGTATTGGTAGAAGAAAGCAACTATTGCTTTATTTTGTTTGGCCATCTTTTTGAACAATTGGTCATTTCTTTGCTAATCATTTTAGTGCCGAAACTACCAACACAAAAAGGCCATTCTTTTCCTTTTCTTTCCCCATTACCGAATGTACCTTTGCTCCTAAACACATCTCTTTTCTTTTCCTTTTTCCCTCTTGAAAGCCGAATCATCATCATCTCTTTCTCTCATCTTTTATTTGTTTTCAACCATACCTTCTTCATTATTTTATCTCATGGCCGAATGTTAGTGTACTCCATTGCCGAATCATTTTCTCTTTTCTTTGGTTATTCATAGCCGAATCTTCCATCATACATAAGCATTCTTCTCAATCATTTCTTTTTCAACCGTGGACAATAGGTAAGAGTTCTTTTAGTTTATGTTGGTTATTAGTTGCTTTGGCCGAATCTTGATGGTGGTAAGAAGGATCTCTTTGATCGAAATCATCGTTCATTCTATTAAACATTTTCTTTCGTTATATTTTAGTGTGATAGTGGAGGACCGGAACTCAAGTGTTCGTGAGTATCGTAGAACGTTGGAATCGATTTAAGGTGTTAAGGGAACGTTTTGCTCGATTCTCATATTGTGGAACAAGGATATTTTGTGGTAAGGCAATCTCAAAACCGTTAGTCATAATTTTGATATATTATTAGTCAGACTAATGATCTTTTGTCGTTAGAGATAATCAAAATAGGGACGAAAAGGGTAGTGAATAGTGTTCGGAAGAGGGGTGGTTCTGCTATTCCCCCTAAGTTTCAGCGAAGGACTGTTTCAGCAATCCGGGATTTCCCATCAGGTTGTGGATGCTCATCCGAGGAGAATCAGTTGTTTGAAGTTGTTCGTACTCCCGAACCTTTGTTTGTTCGTAGATTTTCATCGGGTAATGAACCATTAATCGGGGAGAAACCGCATATAGAAGTGGTTCGAAATTTTGAGGGTAAAGTCTAGATAGTTATTTCTAAGATTCGATTTGTAAATAAATTATAGTGTCCTAATTTATCGTGATGCATTTAGGTATCGACGAGCGGGAAAGTCTAGTTCTCACAATAACCAGGTGTGTAATTTCACACTTATCTCGGGTTAGATATTATACCGTAAGTATTGGGATAAAATCGTAAAGATGGCAAAATCAAAAAATATGTAGTAATTAACACTTTTGTGTAAATGTATGAAAATAGTTAAAGTCGTGGAATTTACAAAAAATTGCTAGATCGTTAAATGGGCCAAAAAAACTACTAGATCGTTAAAAGGGCCGAAAAACTGCTAGATCGTTAAATGGGCCGAAAAACTGCTAAATCGTTAAATGGGCTGAAAAATTGCTAAATCGTTAAATGGGCTAAATGCTATTTTATCTTATGGGCCTAAATGAAATTTAAAATATAGAATCACATGTATTGTGGGCTTTTTGTTAAATTATTATATGGTTATAAATTGTTATGCATACATGATTGCATGGGTTGGGATAATTGATGAAGAGAAGAATGGCCTGTTGCCAAAAATCTAGTTCGGTGGCTCTGCCACAAAATTTTAATGGCTTAATGCCTCTAGTTCGGTGACTTTGTCACAATCTAGTTCGGTGGTTCACCACAATATATTTCAAATGGCTTTATGCCTACGATTGGTGTGTTGGCGGGGTGGGTTGACTTGATCCCCACAGGTGTGTTGGTTGGTACGGGGTGTGTAGCGGATGGAAATTAGGTTTGGTTGGGAAATTTCATTTTACATGCATTTTATTTATTATATTATATTTGTAAATAGGCTCAAGCCCAAAACAATGTCTTGATGATCGGCTCAATGAGCGTGGTAAGTGGGTTACACTGCGAGTTCTAAGTAACTCACTCTGTTTATTTATCCATCTCGGGTAATGGCAATTGACGGAGGCTTGGGCCAAGGATGACTTCATGGAGGCCATACTACGAATATGGGTTTTATAAACTATGAACTTTTATTAAGTTATTTATTTTAATTACTATTTTGGGTATGATGTAATAAGGCCTTTATTAATATTTTTATGGATTTTTATGTGTGGATGGATTTAAATTTTGGTTTTAAGACACTTAATATGGGCTTATGTTAATTCTATAAGGTTTTCTTAAAAATTGTGTTTTATAACATTTTAGATACTTTAATTATTTTTTTTTTCTTTTCAAATTCTTTTGAACTCTTTAAAAACTACTTTAAAGTTTTTGACAATTAAATACTAAATGATAAGATTTCAAACTAGAATTTCTTAATTCATCGATTTTTAAATCATTGCTCTTAATTTTTACTAAACTTCACTTTCAAAAGGTTTTGTAGAACTGTTTTACTTAAATCATTAGAGAATTAAATGGATGTTCGATCTGTGCGACAAACCAAATCTCGTCTTAACGCATAGACCTGGTTTGGGGTGTTACACTAGTCATGTAATATCCCGGGTTAGGGGCTGTTTTGTTGCTGCATGATATTGCATGTGTCTAGTGTGCTGCGTGGCTATTTCTATGTTTTGGGGGCTTAATTGAAGTCTAAGTGTATGCCTGAGTGAATGGGAAAATTTTGATTTTTGGGTGTTAAGTCAGGGGAGCTGTTGGAGCTAGGGTATAAGAGTTTTATTTGGTGTTTTGTTGAACAAGAAAGGAGCTGGTGGAGTGGCAGGATAGGCGCCACTAAGGCTTGTGTGTGTGGCGTCATTTGCAGGAGGGAGAGATCTTGTGTTCAAGTTGCGGAGTGGCCACCTTTTGGCTTTCTTTTTGACGCCTAGGAAGGGAGAGTTTGTAGGCAGTTCAAACTCTGCCTTGGACCTAGTCTATGGGTGAGATGGACGGCAAGGAGTGAATTGTGGAAGGGGACTAATTCAAATGCTTTTGAATTAGTGGCTTGGAGTACTTTGAGGAGTGGTGGCCGAATTCTAGGGGATTTGGGGGGGAGTGTGGACGGCTTAGTGTGGGAGAAGGGAAGGCCGAATGTACCTTGGTTTGGGGTGCATTTTCGGTCACATTTGGTAAAAAAAGAAAAGCTCTCTCTTTTGTCTTTTGTAGCCGAAACTTCAAGAGAATTTCTCTCATCTTCTTTACTTCTTGAAACCGAAAACATCAAACCCCTTTAGTTGCCGAAAAGTTGCTTTGTTTCTTTGGTTTTATGCTTGTAGCCGAATGCTTCTTTTCACTTCTTCGTTCTATTTCATTTGAGTAAGCCGAATGTGGAACTCTCTCCTCTCCATATTTATTTTTTTTCTTTGATTTGAAAACCTTGTTAGCCGAAATTTCATTCCCTAAAAACACTTCCTTTATTTTCTTTCACTTTCAAGCCGAAGGTACCCTCCCTCATCTATCTTTTATTTTCTTTCTTCTCCTAAACTCTATTGCCGATTTCTCTATTTCTTCTCACCTTTACTCTTATTTCTTTTTCACGCTAAACCGATCCTAGTAGTGTTCATATTGGCCGAATCTCCCTTTTCTCCTAGTGGTTTGGTTGGCGGTTAGTGGTTGGTGTTGGGGTAAGTTCTTGGCCGAATGGCCATTTCTCTTTTCTCTCTAGTGCTTGTGGTTTCGATTTGATTAAAGTCTATTTTGGTTTTGGTGGGAAGGAGTTAATTATTTCGTTTTAGGGTCTCCAGATTTTTAGTGGCGATCAAGTGAAGCAGTCATCGTTGGTTGATCTTTGGTAAGTGGTGGTAAGAGTGATGTTATTAGGCTATTCCGTTAGTTTCACTAAATCGAGTTGCAAAGGATTAACTGTTATTCTTTTCAAGGTGGTGGCCGATCATCGTAGAAGGACCATTGGGGTTCGGGTTTGGTAGGAAACCAAACATTTGCAAGGTAAGGGCTATTTGATAAACCCTTTTTGGGTTAAATGGCTATGGCCGAATGGTCTAAGTGTTTAACTCTTGTTGGCCGATTGTTATAGGAGCCAGTAATCAAGGAGCCTTAGATCTCTTTTGTCAGGATTTTTAGACTCGTATTTACCAGGTGTGTAAACTAACACACTGATATCTAGTAATGTTATTAATAAACCTGTTTTCCTATTAAAATCATGTGATTATGATGGATTATTGGATACCCAAACGGGGTATGTATGCATATCGTGTAAGTCTAATTTATTACAAGTTCTATTATGGATACCTTGGGTATTATGATCTATGTTATGTATGCTATGAGATGTAATGCTAGACATGTTGGCATGATATGCATGATTTGTATGATATGCATGATTACATGAGTATGGTATGTTGATGGGTGATATGAGTGGAGGAGCGGTGATATTTTGTCTTGTGAGCACGAGTGTTTTAGTAACACACTTTGTGACTTTGGGTCACCAGTGCTTTGGTAGCACATTTGTGTCTTTGGGACACCGGAGGTTGGGCACCTCATTGCGACTTGTCCACGTGGTTAACACCACCGTGGGTTGGCCCCACATTGAGATATGGGATAAATGCGCTAGTGATTGGGTATCACACGATGGGTTGGCCCCATCATTCGATTATTGTGACTACGGTCACCGGTGCTTTGGTAGCACATTTGTGTCTTTGGGACACAGAGGTTGGGCACCTCATTGCGACTTGTCCCCTGTGGTTAACACCACCGTGGGTTGGCCCCACATTGAGATATGGGATCGCTCGCTAGTGATTGGGTATCACACGATGGGTTGGCCCCATCATTCGATTATTGTGACTACGGTCACGGTGCTTTGGTAGCACATTTGTGTCTTTGGGACACCAGAGGTTGGGCACCTCATTGCGACTTGTCCCTCGTGGTTAACACCACCGTGGGTTGGCCCCACATGAGATATGGGATAAATCGCTAGTGATTGGGTATCACACGATGGGTTGGCCCGTCAATTGATTTGTGACTACGGTCACGGTGCTTTGGTAGCACATTTGTGTCTTTGGGACACCAGTGTTTTGGTAACACATTGTGATTGTATGTCACCGGTGGTTTGGCACCACCGGTGGTTTGGTACCACACGGGGTAGAAAAGGCGATCACGGATGGTTAGGATCGGGTTGCATTAATCATGTTGCTATGTATGATGTGTGTTAGCATGTTGTCTCATCGGGAGCGGGATTTATGCATCTGAGTCATTCGACTCACCCTCTCATTTGACATTTCAGGTGATTTCGAGGCATGGACGTGGAAGTAGGGGTGGACTCGAGGTGCACATGCCATGCTTTAATAAAAGTTTTGCTCGACTATTCACTTTGGGTACTTTAGCTTACTTATTTTGATTTGAGATTTAATTTGGATTTGTAAAAGGCCTTTAAATTATGTTTTATGATGGTTATGCTTTAATTAGATTCGCAACCTGCTTAACAAATAACTTGGTATGAAAATTTACTAAAATTTGGTAAGATAATGGTTTCAAAATTATAACGCAGTGTGTTTTAAACTATACCATCGGGTATCTCGCTATGCTTTGCTATTAAGTAAACTCAAATAGTTTCCAAATCAAACTCGATTTTCTACTAAGCCTAAAATGTTTCAAAATAGCACTAAGAAACTATCGGAAATGCTAAATGAAATCAACTCGTTTTAACTAAATACTTTGGATAAGTTTTCAAAATCTAATCAAACAAGCCTACTCAAATTTTCCTCAAATTCACTACGTTTTCACCCCGCTTTTAAACGGGAAAAATCTGATCACTCAAAGACGTTTCTCCCCGTAACATACCAGATTCGGTCGTGGTGTCTTGTCCGAGTTTGGGGTGTTACAAGTCATTTCCTTTATAGCCGAATTCCCCAAGTCAATTACTCCCTTGTTTCTTCTCAGCCGATTGGTAAGAGCCTTAGCTGAAACCTATTTCTTTCTTTATTCTCTTGTCATCTTCTTCCTCCTTTCTGCTACTCTTTGATTGGTTGGCCGAAACTCCCCTCTTATCCATTTCTTTCTTTTTCTGAGCAAAACACCTTCGGTTTTCATTCGTTCTTTGGGTTCTTTTTGCTTTAGCCGAATCTCCCTATCCATCTCTTCTCTTTTCCTCTCGATTTCTTTAAAAAGAAAAGCCAAAACTTATCATCTTTCTAGGTAGTCCTTATTTATTTGCTAGCCGAATCTTTCTGGCATTCATATCTCTTCTTTTGACTCTTGTTTGCAGTGGATCGACGTTACTCATCTTCCACCACTCCCAATCGGATTCTCTATTGATCGTGGTAAGTATTTCCCTTTTCGTTTCAATTCTCTTTTCACTCTTTTGAGTGCCGAAGACATTAATCTTATCCTATGTTCTTGGCCGATTGAAGGGGGAGCTTTGTCTTCGCGTTCTTCCGGCTTCTGGTCTATGATTGAAGTGTGTTAAGGGACATTTGATTCTAGTCGACTTAGGTATTCTATCAGTGCAGGATCCAAGCCTTTTTAATCTCCGAGATTTGTCGATCTAGGTAAGGAACCTTAACTTTTGAGCGTTTATTATCAGTTGCTTTGATGTCAATGTCTTAACCTGGTCTTCTGACCAAGATCGTTCATGGACTCGAATGGCAGTAAATCTAAGGAGGGGGTTGGACTTGTACCTCCAGCCCCAAATTTCAAGAGGCGTGCGGTGTCTGCTATTCGAGATTGGCCACCAGGTTGTGGGCCAGCTTCTGAGCAGAATAGTAGACAGATAGCTGTAGTTCCTGCTAGTGATGGTGTCGACATAGATAGCATAGCGCTGCGTGTAATCAGGTGTGTAAAATTTCACACTTTAATATTAATATGTGATACTAATCGTTTGGGGCTGAAAAGCCGAAGTGACTAGATGGATAGTCGTTATGCCTATATGGGTATGGTTGAAATACCAAGTAAGTACCTTGATGATATGTATGAGTTAATGTATGTATGCCATAATGATACTGTTCATTTAAATAGCATGATACTTTCATTTGGGTTGCATATGTTATGCATGGGTTGGATATGTTGTGTAAAGGGGAAGTGCTTAAGACTGTCACTAGTGGTTTGGTACCACAAGTGGGTTGGCCCCACATTCTTGATTCCATGACTAAGTCTCAGTGGTTTGGAACCACCAGTGGTTTGGTACCACATACATATGATTTCGTGACTTGTCCCAGTGGTTTGGTACCACAGTGGGTTGGCCCCACATGCATGATTATTAGGGATTGTCACTAGTGGTTGGGTACCACAAGTGGGTTGGCCCCACGTATGATATTTTGTGACTCTGTCACCAGTGGCTAGGTGCCACATAAGGAGTGTAGCGGATGGAGGGTCGATTGTAGAAATCCCCACGGTGTGATAGGTCGGTACGGGTGGTGTGTAGAGGATGGAAAATTTAGGTTGAAATTTGGGCACATTGCATTCATATTTGAGTATGCTACTTTAAAGTGGGCTAAGGTCCAATATGTGATTGTGGGCCTGGAGCCATTTATGTTCTTTAAGGGGGGATTTACACACTGAGTCTTGGTGACTCACCCCCTCCGCTTAACTGCGGTGATCGGTGGGACGTAGACTTGGGAGCCGAGGCGGACTCGTAGATAGAGGCCATAGCTTGATAAATTCCGTAAACTCAGTTTCTTTCTTAAACTGTTTT
The DNA here is from genome assembly GCA_025698515.1 of Gossypium sturtianum. Taxonomy (NCBI): domain Eukaryota; kingdom Viridiplantae; phylum Streptophyta; class Magnoliopsida; order Malvales; family Malvaceae; genus Gossypium; species Gossypium sturtianum. The sequence continues at coordinate 115,312,379 of CM046955.1, forward strand.
AATTTGGGGATTTTAGTTGATGCAATAAGGCCTCTTAAATTACTATTTGGTTTAACATTATGTATTTAGTTATGACATGACGTTATACTACGTTTTTAAACATGATTGTTAAAATGGAGTTTTCAAAATATAAGAAACATAAAACAACCGTTTTTTTTTCTCAAATGCTAATAAAGATAACAAATTACCGATTAATTAAAACCTTTTTCCTGTGACATACTAGATCTGGTCGTAACGTTTAGACCGGGTTTGGGGTGTTATAATAATCAAGACTTAAACATATGGTATATTCATATACAACCAATATGCCCTTAGGCACCTCAAATGACAATTCATAACATGTATAATTATGTACATAATTTGACCAAATAAGCCAACAACATTCCAAGCAATTTGCATCATTTAATATCACTTAGCTTACTTACCAAAACATACCAAAACATCCCAATTGGTACAAATTATACCATTCTAAACTAGCATCACTATACATATATGCCTTCCACAACAAAGCACTAATTCACATCAAACTATATGACATATTTAATGTGCACATTCAACAACTATTTCACACCATATATCTATAATGAACCGATAGTCGGGTAATTGGAAAGTGCATTTTTGGGTTACTGTTTTCGAAAAACGGATTCGTAAATATTTATTAGAAATATTTACGAAGTTAGTTGTGTGGTTAATTAGATTCTGGATAGGTGAATTAGCTTGAATTAAGGTTAATTTAGTGTAAGGACTAGATTGAATATAGGGTAAAAGTTGAATTATAGAATCAAGAAAAGTTGAAGGACTAAATTAGCAATTAAGCCATAGGTTCCAAATGTATGGTAAAAATTAAATACATGTGTAATACATACATTTGTAATACATGTATGTATTTACTTATTATTTAAGTTAATAATAATAATTATTAAAATATAATATAATAATATAATAATATAATAAAACATAACATTAAATAAAAGAAATAAAAGAAACAAAAGATAGAAAAGAGAAGCAGAATGAGAAACAAAAATAGGGGAAAGAAAGAAGAAAAAGAAAGGGTGAAATTAGGGTTTTAAGGTTCAAGCTTAATTTGGTAAGTCAATTTGTCCCTTTTCTTGTAATTTTGATGTTTTTGGAATCCTAGAACAAAATACTACTTGATTTATGTGGAAATTTTATAAGTTAGTTGATTTTTAGATGTAGTTTATGTTGAATTAATTGAAGAATTTGGGGTTAAATTGATAGAATTTCAAGTTAGAATTGAATAAAGGATTGAATTGTAAAACAAATCATAAGTTTTGAGTAATAGTGACTAAATTGAAAGAACTTCAAAATTAGGGTTTTATGAAGAAATTAGGAGTTGAAATTAGTTTAAAGTGAAAATTTAATAAAGATAAGGAATTAGTTTTGTATAAATAAAGTTAGTATTGGTTAAGGACTAAATTGGAATTTAGACAAAAGTTGTGTATACATTGAAATATTTAATGTTAAATTGTGTTGTATTGATGATTTTCAATTATTTTAAATTCCGTAGCTAACGTTGAGCCGGAGAACTCGGCTAGGAAAGGAAAAGACAAAGTTAACGAGGAGTAGCTCGATAATTCCGGTTTGTATTTCTATAATCTGAAGCTAATTATTAATTGTTGTATTTGTTATTTTTATTTATATATGGTAAGTGAAATTGAGGTAAGTATTGAATTGAATTGAATTGAATTGAATTGAAATGTGAGTATATGTGATTATTGAAATGTGTATCGATTGGGAGTTGAAAAGTGATTTGAAAACCCTATTAACTGTATCGGGCTGAGTCAGATATAGTTAGCATGCCATATGATTGGAAGTGTTTAGGGATACTTCGACTACGAGTCGATGAGACACTGGGTGTCATATTATTGCTTTAGATAAATTCGATGAGGTACTGGGTACCAACTTACTTCGGCAAGGCCAATGAGACACTGGGTGTCAAGTTATTACTTCGAATTATTCGATTAGGAACTGGGTGCCAAACTGGAGTGTTTTGGTTGGATCCGTGTATCCGCCAAAGTCCGAGTCTTGTTAATAGGGGTAAATCAATGAATTGGCAATATGAATGATATTGGATGATTTTGAATATGAATTGGATTATAATATTGAATCGAGTTATGAAATTGAAAAGTATAAACCAATGGGTTCTTGATATGGTTATTGACATAATGAGATGATTTGTGAATCCTATTGAGAAAAGCTATTTGAATAGCAAATGATGAGAATTGAAAGTATTATAAATGATTGTTTAAGAAATAGATTATTTGTTTTAATGATTTTTGGTTATGTGTGTTTGAATATATGTAAATATTATAAATTATTGTTTAATAAGTATTCAGATTATAGAAATACCACTGAGTTTTATACTTAGCGTACGATTTATTTTCGTGTGCATGTTAGGTTAAAGTCAAATTGCTGAATCAGCATCCAAAGCCAATCCCGAACTCAAAGTGGTGAAGTATATTTCTTTTGGTAATGGCATGTACCTAGGTGGTCATATGTATGTCATTTTAATAAATGGTTGTAAGTGATGATATAAGACGATATTAGTTGGTTATATGTATAAGTTTGTGATTTATGTTGGAATTATAAAATGGTATATTTTGGTTGAACTATGAATGAATTCAATATATGTAAATTTTAGGTTGAAATTTGGTATAAAATTTGAATTGGTTTAAATTAAATTAAATGAATTGAGTTAGTAAGTATTTGTAAAATACCTATGTTAATATGTTGATTAGATCATTAGGTAGATTACTTGGTATGATTTGGATATATTTGGTTGTGTTTTGGATTGGTTGAATATTGGTTATTGAGTTATTTGAGGTTTAAGTTTTCAGGGTTGGTTAAATTTGATGTATAAGGCTTATTTTGAGTCCACACGGCCTGGCACACGGACGTGTGACCAGACCGTGTGAGACACACGGCTTATACTTGGGCGTATGGATAGGCTGTGTGTCTTCCGCAATTTTAATTTTCCAAAACAGAATGCTCAGGTTTTGCCACACGGGCAAAGACACAGGCGTGTGAAGAACACGGACTGGTACACGGGTATGTGCTTTGGCTGTGTGAAAACTGCACTTAATTTTTGAAAAATAAATTGACCAAACGGCCTAGCACACGGGCGTATGGCTTGGCCGTGTGAGGTAAGTCAGAGAGCACATAAATTAGGACACGGCCTGAAGCACGGGCATGTCTTAGGGTCACACGGGCGTGTCCCTAGACCACACGGGCGTGTCCCTAGACCACACGGGCGTGTGAGCCCTGTATTTGAGAAAAATTTTGGAATTTCACGTAAAATTTCTTGAGCACTCGAATTGGTCCCGAATCACTTCTAACAGGTATATTGGGCCTTAAGAGCCCATAAAAGGGACATTATGATTGTTTTACAATATGTATGTTATTTATTTGTATAAGGTTCGTAATATTTATGAAAGGTCCGGTAATGCTCCGTAATCTGTTCCGGTAACGGTTTAGGGTTAGGGGGTGTTACAATATCAACCATATTAAGACAACTTATACACATCCAAAATATACCAAATACAAGCCAAATAAGTGACCATAATTATAACAAAACATATAGGCCAACATTAGCCAAAATGACCTATACATGCCATTATAAACAAACTTAAACCAACCAAAAGTACCGAGTGAGCCGATGGATAGTGTGATATAGCTTCGACAAGCTTCCAACCCTAACAAGCTTTCGGTTCACTATAAATCACAGAAAATATCACAGAGTAAGCATTTAAGCTTAGTAAGTTCGTATAACATAGAATTTAACTTACCATGTAACACCCCAAACCTGGCCTAGACGTTATGGCCGAATCTGGCGATGTCACATGATAGTTCTTTCGAGAACGTAATTACAATAAAGCCATTTTCAAAACATTATATGTTGCGGAAGCTTTAAAATAATTTGCGAATTCGTTTGTATTTGATAAAACATTTGTTTATTTTGAAAACTCGCGTCTTAACCTACTGCTAGTAGTTATAAAATAAAAATCCCAAATTTAAACAAAAATTCGTAAAGGCCATATTACATAAACTTTTTCCCGGATATAATTAAAAACATGAGTAAAATTAAAAACATAATAAAATGTCCAGAATCGTGGTCACCACCGAGTCCTCCGTCGCATCGATCCGTCTACTGCTGGGGATTACCTGAACATATTAAACATAAAAGAGGTGAGTTTTCGCAAACTCAGTGTGTAATCCCCATAGAAAAACATACACACAAGAATATCAGATAACAAACATAAATTCACTGTTCGGGTCTGAGCCCATTACAGAAATGGTGTGGGCCTTAGCCCACTCAGATACAGATTCAGACATATTACAGGGCCTTAGCCCATTTCAGACAGAATATGCAGAAAACAGATTCCTACCCACCAGCCTCTACACACCAACTCCGTCCAACCCTACACACCATGTGGGGACAAAATCAACCCACCCAGCCCTATACACCATGTTGTACCGAATGTAGCACATAATAAGAAATTTGCAGTTGAGCTGCCGGATAACAGGCTTAAGAGCCTTTCAGATACTTCCTCCAATCATAATCAACCCACCCCGATGCAATGCAACATACGAGAATGACATGTTGTTATGCAATTAAAACTCATATATTCAGATCAGTATACATGCTTAGTACAGAAGTCAGACAGACAGATCATTCATTTAGGGGTCTAAGTATTGCTTACCGACCCTACGGTAGGTCCACAGTCGACTTGGGTGACCCGTGCAACCTTACAGAGTTTTTTCAGAAAGATGGGCTCACACACCCATGTGGCCGGCCCGTGTGGGCCCACACACTTGTGTGGCCTACACGGCCTGGCCCAGAATCCCACACGCCCGTGTGGGCCTACATGCCCGTGTGGCCCATACGACCCACTTGGACAAGCCCGTGTGTCGTACACAGCCTTGCCCAGCCGTCCCACGGTCGTGTTACTCGCGCACGGCCTGGCTCGTCGATCACCCAGCCGTGTGGTGACTTACAGTCTCGCACATGGCCTGGCTCATCGATCACACGGCCGTGTGGTGACTTACAGTCTCGCACAGGGCCTACCACACAGGCGACCACACGCTGGTGTGGCGCCGACAGAGAGGTTTTTAGCTTTCGTCGAAACCTTGTTTTTTGCGTTTTTGGGTACACACCTAGTTCAATTTCGACACGTAACCACTCCCGAGCACTCCAAAACCTATATTCGACAATTGAAAGCCCAATTTCAGTCACTTAATCCAAGTTGTTATGAACAGGAAATTTTCCGAAACTTACCGACAACCTTACCTTTCACGAGCAAGAAGTAGTGTCTTTGTAACACGAGAACCCAATTAAAGCCTTCGAGCAGTACCTAAACGTGAGTAAAACGATCCCCCCATTATTCGCTTAATAAAAAATAACACTCAAACTATCGAACCATTTACCTATCGCGCGTCCCGACTATAGATAACAGACACGGTTGAAAGGAAGAAGAACCAGAATAAGAGAGGGGAAAAAATAGTAGAATCTCGGTAGCCAAAGGAGATGATGGGAAGGGAAAACAGAAGAAAAAGGGGGAAAAGGAAAAAGGGTTAGCCGAATTTTTTTCCAAACAGAGGAAGCAGTACTTAACAGAAACTGTTAACCCCCCAATCTTTTCCCCTTAATTCTCTCCACCATCAGAATTTTAATCCATCTCAAATTCTTACATGGTACAAGCAGCAAAATAAATCCCTTGTTTGCACAGGGATTCGAACTCAGGACCTCAAAAATAGCCAACACTCCACTTAACCACCAGACCAGTAGGCCCATTCTGATATAAATTCCCTAACAATTAATTAAAAGCCTACTGAACAGAGCTAGGGCTTACTTCATAAAAATGCAAAAATTTACCCAAGCTAATGCTTGAACTTGGGACCTCTCAGACACTTCCCAGAACACTTAACCACTGAAGCAAACATACAATTTTGTGTCAAATTAAAAAAAGCCGAAATTAGGAAAATTTGGGGCGTTACATACCATTTAGTCACAATTTAGGTAAGTAAATATAGCATATCCCAACTTAATTTGGCCAAATGCCTAAGCACATGTATCAACCAACATGTTAGCCATGTAAAACACATATAATAGCCAATAAACATGGATGAACACAACCATTAAGCAAGTTTCATATACATATATCATCCATTTCATGTTTCAATATATCATATAATATCATTTCCATGTATTTCATATATAAACCTGTAACAGTTCATATCGAAATCATATCATCTCGTAATAGAACATTGCTCATTGAACCATTTAGAATATCGTTGGATACTCGGGATAGCTCACACATAGTGTGCTAAATTGTAATCCATTAATTCCTGTACATGTATACTCATACAAGCTATGAATCTGTATGCTCTCACGAGGTGTAAATCGGTAAGCTCATACGAGCTGAGAATCGGTAAGCTCTCACGAGCTGCAAATCGGTAAGCTCATATGAGCTGTGGTGTGTCCGCAACACATGCAGGACCTCAACCAAATCGATAACTCTAATGACATGTCATTTGTATCCTACGAATTCCTAAGTTTCAAATAGGGCTCGGTAATCGTCGTACGTCATCGGATATGCAATTGGTATTTATACGTGGCAGTTACATAAATCACATACATATAATTCAATTAAAACATATAAATACTAAATTTAATTACACGAACTTACCTCGACGAGTGTACGTAGATACGGAGGTAATTAATCCAAGATTTTCTCTTTGCCTTGATCTAACTCCGTACGAGGTCTGTCTAGATCTATACGGATAAATTTTACTCAGTTTAATATATATTTCATTCAATTTAGTCCAACACACTTTTTGGAAAAATTACTATTTTGCCCCTAAACTTTTAATTTCTTTACAATTTAGTCCCTAGTTCATAAAAATGGAAATTTACACAATTTCACCACAACCCACCATGGCCGAATATCAAATAGGTCCTTAGCATGTACTATACTTCAATTATTTCATAATTTCACCATGTAATAATTCTTATTTTTCAATTTAGTCCCTATTTGACAATTTCACTAAAAATTCATTTACAAAAATTGTTTATCTAACAACAGCTATTAATTTTCTATCATCAAACTTGAAATATCAAGCATGCTCATCAATGGTAAAACCATAACAGTTTAACAGTTTCACAAATTAGTCTCTGGGCTAGCTAGATTAAGCTATAATGATCCCAGAAACATAAAAATAATTAAAAACGGGACAAAAATCATACCTAATTGGACAATATAAGCATGGCTGAACCTTAGCATCCAAAAATGGTTTTCCTCTTTGTAAAAATCAGTTGGAAAAGATGATAATGGAAGATGATATGAAGTTGTTTTATTTATTTTATCATTAATTACTATTTTACTTAATTAACCTTAATAAACTTTAATAAATACAGAATATGTCAAGCCATTATAATCCACTATCACTATTATGGTTTAATTACCAAATAAGGAACTCCACTTTAAAGTTCTATAGCTATTTAATACCTTTAGCTATTAAAACTCAACTTTTACACTATACGCGATTTAGTCCTTTTTATCAAATTGAACATGTAAACGGTAAAATTTCTTAACAAAATTTTTTTACGGTAATACTATCATGCTGTAGACCATGAAATAATAATAAAATAATTTTTTTGACTTTAGATTTGTAGTCCCAAAACCACTGTTTCAATTTCACTAAAAACTGGTCGTTACAGTATGAATCAAATTCATAAATTAATTATATTCTTTCCAAAAGAATATTAATTTCTATGTCTTTTACATTTTGACTGAAATTAATTAAAATAAATATTTATATTAATAAATTCGGTAAAATATATACAATTAATATTTTGTATGAATTAAATTTATATATTAATTATATTCTTTCCAAAAGAATATTAATTTCCATGTCTTTTATATTTTGATCGAAGTTAATTAATATAACTATTTATATTATTAAATTCGATAAAATATATACAATTAATATTTTGTGTAAACCAAATTTATATATTAATTATATTCTTTTCAAAAGAACATTAATTTCCATGTCTTTTATATTTTGATTCTAAATTAATTAATATAACTGTTTATATTAATAAATTCGGTAAAATGTATACAATTAATATTTTGTATGAATCAAATTCATATATTAATTATATTCTTTCCAAAAGAATATTAACTTCCATGTATTTTATATTTTGACCGAAATTAATTAATAGAAACAATTATATTAATTAATTTCGGTCAAAATATATACAATTAATATTTTGTATGAACCAAATTCAAATATTAATTATATTCTTCTCAAAAGAACATTAGTTTTCATGTCTTTTATATTTAGATTCTAAATTAATTAATATAACTGTTTATATTAATAAATTTGGTAAAATATATACAATTAATATTTTGTATGAATCAAATTCATATATTTATTTTATCTATGTTCTCTGTTTGTCTACAACAAGTTTGTACATATAATGTGTTTAATATTTAACTATCAAATTAAATTAATTCAACAATTAATTTAATTCATGTGACATCTAAATACAATACCAAATGTATTTGGATTCTGTTCGTTTCAACTATAGGGTGTGACCCTATAGGCTCTTGTAACGTTGGTAGTAATACTAGAACGTTTCTAACATTACAAGCAATGAGTGACATCTAACAATGCATCATTGCCACCCAAGTTAGAAGAAGTCATGATTCGACATAACCTTTCTATGATAATGTATTATATCCTTTTATCCTTAATATCTAGATTGGACACAAGTCATGGAATAGTCACACTTGTATAATCCAATATCATATTTATTGATTTTCTAAGCAAACTACAATAAACAAATAAGTGTGATATCTCAAATCAACTTATTCGAGCATGACCACGTATTTTTAGTCTCACTCCATCAAGAGGCCTAAGATATTGCTCGCATTATGTAGGAGGGATAAATCCTATCTTGATCAACCATATCCCACTACATGGATTACACTATATCCAACATCAGTTTTTATTGTACAACCTATTTCCTTAGACATTTTGACTGTATCAAAATATACGACTTACGATGTTGGGACAATGATGATCTCAAGTCTGAGGATCATATACATAGTTACACTATTAGTAATATTGTGATTATTACATAATAATCCAAGAAACACACTCATAGCGGGTCAATCCAATATTTTGTTTTCTAACACATACTCATGTATTGATTTTGATAACTCTATGTTAATGATAACTCTTTGTCATCAATCAACTACACATTAGTCTCAATGCATTATTGTTGTCCAAGCCCACAATAATACTTGACTAAGGACCTTTTAAGAATAATCATATTTTCTTAGAACTGTTTTACAATTTAGTTTATTTATATACACAGAAAAAGAAACTGAAATAATAATGGCAATGCCTTATATTAATAAACAAGGTAAAACGTGTATGTGATTACAATCATCTCATGATTGGTCTTTGGGCATACTCTAACATTCATATCACACGATGCCATGGGTCTCAACCTCATGGTCTTACACTTGTTTTCATATCATGATCTGCCAGTATGGTTAGCAATATAACTGCCCCCACCAAAGGGATTACAGAGGGACATTTACACATCATTCACTTACCTGAAATCATTCACTCATCTGATTGATTCATACCTTTTTTTATATCAAGCTATACCTGCATACTCACTCATCAAATTCTATTCCAATAGAACTTCATACATATCATCATAACATTTATATCATTCTTATTATGCTTCTGACATTTATCAATTACTACAGATATCATTATCATTTAGATATACTTTTATTTGTACAGTACACATGTAAGAGTCGAGATAGAGACTCACCTTGAAACTCACCTACTGTAGTTCAAAGCTTTAGACTTAGACATCCTTCTCGAATCAGCAAAAATAACTACTTAAAGAACATAGGATTACCAATTTAAAACTCATTTACACAAAAATTTCTATCATATCAATTATAGACAACCCCCATGGAAAGCCTTGTGCTTACAACTTACTATTCATTTACCCCTTACAGACTTACTCTTTCAGAACTTAACATGCAGAGCTGTAATACGTACCCCAAGATGGAATGACCATTGATTAAACTAAGAGCCTTTGCTTTAAGCTTAGGGAGGAAGAGAAGAAAAAGAATCAGATAGTATCATTGAAGGAAGAAGAAAAACTCTCTTATGAATCCTTCTAACACACATATATATAACCCATTTCCACATAGTAGAACTTAACAAGTGTCACCAATTTTAGAATTTGTCCTCCTTAATGGTGTACAATTTCTGAGAGAAACATAAAAGAGAACCCTGCATAATAGATATCAGGCTAGTCTATCCAGTTGGTTTCTAACCAGTTCACTTAACAACCCAACCAACACAATACTAAGGTAAATAGGGCGTACTATACCTTTGACGATAACTTATACCATAATTACCATTTCGCTTAACAAAACCTTTATCTTTAAATAATAGAATAATCTTAAATAGAATCATCACTTACTTACAAAATGATTACTATACAACAAAGAAACAAATGGGGTGATTATACTTCTCCAAACAATTTATTTCACCACCTACACACCTTAATCTTGGATCCACCAGACTTGGGGTGTGACAATAAATCTATGTTTTCATGCTTGAAGTAGTGATTTATGCTTTTTTTAGTATTTTTTATAACATCTTAGATATCTAAATAATGTTACATGGCATTGTAGGACAAATCGGGAACTAAAGACGCAAATTCGGGCCAAAATTGCTACTTATGTCGTGACACCAAGACACTAATGTCGAGACACCCAAGACAGAAGCAAAAACAAGTCATGCAGTAAAATTGCCTACTGTGTCCCGACATGCCCCCTGCTGTGTCGCAACACCAACCTACGTTGTAACACGATTTCTGTACGACCCAAAAATCCTTGCACGTGACAGCTACGTTTTTAGGGCAATTAGGAGTATTTTTCGTAGTCGAACTCTAAGTACTTCAAGGATAGCTTAGGCACTTTAATATTCCGAGCTTAGCCTATATAAAGGCCATTGTAACCATAATAAACACACAATTAGAGGGAGACAAAAATTATTCTTAGGTTTTTATTTCGTTCCTAGTTTTTACTTAGTTTATTTTATGTTCATGTAATCTGAAGATCCAATTCTGATGTTAGATGATCACAAGCGAAGATCGCTTTAGAGCTGCACTTTTACAATGATGAAATCCATGAGCTATATTTCCTTTATTCTATTCTTTATATCTCTTTCTTTAACATTGTTAATTGGATGCTTGTGCAAATATTAGAACCAATTTGTGCTTTATACATATTTCACATGTTTAAGTTGTATTAACCTAATTAATTGATTAATAGGTAGAGTTTAATTATGTAACGCCCCAAAAATCTAAGTCTTTAATTTTTGCATGTTATGATACAAATTGCTTGTTTGCTTTAATGGCTAAGTGATTTGGGTGTGTATGGGGGTGTGTGAGAAGCCTGGGTTCAAATCCTGGCTTTTGCAGAATTTTTTAGTTTTGCTCTTAAATGAATCTGGACTCTGGCATTTAGGCCTTATAAATAATAGTGCTTGTTTTATGACACAAAAAGAACTGGTGATCTAGTGGCAAGGTGGCGTGTTGTGTAACTGTGGGGTCTGAGATTTAAGTCTTGGGTTACACAATGGAATGATTGTTTTGCTACTTGAGCTGTGTAGGTAGTGGAGTTGGACTAAAACACAGCTAAGGGAAGTTTGAATAGAATTTGAATGGAGTTTGATCTGGTCATGGAGAGGTTCAAGGAGGGATAAGGGGAGAGATTCTAGGAGAAAATCAAGGAGTTTGGGTGAGGGGAGGAGTTGTTCCATTTGGGGGAACTCAAGCTTTGAGAATTCGGCTGGGGGGAGAATGTTAGGTATTTTTCGGCATTGAGTTAGCATCTGCCGAATGTGGTAGGGTCTTTTGACACTTTTCTCTGCTCACTTTTTGCATTTGTCTTTTTTCTCCTCTGTCGAATTTCCTTTTCTTCCCTTCCATTCATCGGATTTTGGTTCATTCGTCCCTTTTCTTTTCGGTCAATAGGTCGATTTTCTGAGCAAATCTTTCTTTCTTTTCTTCCTTTTTCTCTTCCTCAAGCTGTAGTCTCTTTTGGCTGAATAACCCTTGCCTTCCAATCGGTTTACCTTGTCTGAATATTTTTCCTTTTACCTTCCAGTTTGGCCGTATATCACCTTTTGTTTTATCACTCTCTACGCCGATCTTCTCTTCACTGTTTCTTGCTGTTCCAGTGCTGCAAGTGTTTCTGATTATCGGTAAGTGTTTATACTGCTCACTTTGTGATTAAACCTATTCTTTTCTATTCTTTTCTTAAAACCGAATACCCTCTTATTCATCTTTTGATTACCTACTATTGTTTCCTTCTTCACGATGTGTTACTCGTTACGATTCTAGGTTTTCCTCGAGGAGTGGTGGAGTGTAAATGGTTTTGAAGTAGTCGCAACCCTAGTTCTCAACGTTCAATCAAGGTAATATGTTACCCCACTTTTGGAGTTTAGGTCGTATACTGATTATGTTCTGTAAGATATCATTGTTGATTGAGGCCACTTACATGGCCTACCTTGGTTAATGAGATTGGTGTTTGGGGTACAGATAATCGATAAAAGCAAGTGATCACTTTTGGTTAGCAGTTTTGGAGGACTAAAGTCGTGTCATTCAAGAAAGGTAAGGATGGTGTTTTTGGATTAAGTGTCAATTAAAGGGATGTTTTACCCTAACGATTAAAGGACTGACATTGGGTCATGTTTGAATCTAGGTTGGGTGCTCGTGGAACTTGGAGCGGTTCTGTAAACAGGTGTGTAAACACCCCACTGTAACTGTAGAACGGCAAAAGCCAAAAATAGGCATTTGAGACCACACGAGCATACGATTTCTTGTGTGGTAAGCCAAACCCACGAATCATAGGCGATAGACTGTAGAGGCCCCCATGAGCATTTTCATGGGCTTAGGCCGTAATGGGCCACGGTGGGCCGAAAGGGGACGTGTGGGCCCAATGGGCTCGTGGGCCCCACACGAATGAAATCCAAGATTTGTGGAAATACTGGATCGGGCTATGTAGGTCTCATAGCCGTGGAAAAATCTGGGCTGAATGGGCCGCACGAGCGTGTGGGCCCACTTGGGCCGAGTGATGAGCCTTGGGCCCATTGACACTGTTATGACCATTTAGGTTACCGAAGTTGCTCAAGGCGACTGTGGACCTTCCATGAGGTCGATATCTGCATAGAGACTCCAAAGTAGGTAAAATGAACAAAATACCCCTAAAGGGTAAAATGACTATTTTACCCCTATTGGATGGAAATGATCGTTATACCCCTAAGGGTAGTTTGAATTATGTGTTTATGATTTGTATATGACTATTACTGAGTATGACATTCTGCATATATGTATGATTTATGACATGGCATACTGCATGGGGTTTGGATACAGTTATGAAGGAAGTATACTGTACTGGTGGCTTTGCCACATATACTATTATTGGCAGCTTTGCTACAATCACATTCTTGGCGGCTTTGTTGCGATATCATTCTTCGCGACTTTTTGCGATATTGAGTGTGTTGGTGGGTGGGTCGATTTTATCCCCACATGGTGTGTCGGTGGTGCGGAGTGGTGTGTTGCATTTGGATTGGGATGGGTTGCATTATTTATGCAGTCGATATGGTGCTGGGCTAAGGTCCACATTATTCTTGTATTGGGCTAAGACCCGTCTTGTCTTTATTCTTGAATAGGGCTCGAGCCCAGACGATTCTTGCATGTTATATATTGGTCGTGATAGGGGCTTACACACTTTGAGTTTTCGTAAACTCACCCTTTCTTTTTCTTGTCTGAGGTAATCCTCAGCCATAGGCGATTTGGTGCTGTGAGGGACTCAGAGGTGGCCACACAACTGTAGTTGTTTTACACTTGCTTTTACTTAAATTTAAAGTTTATGTTGGGTTTTGTTTCTGTAATAAGGCCATTTATGTTTGTTTAAATTTTTAATTGGGCTTTGTTTATTTACTTTAAACTGCTAGTTTAGGAGAAGGTGAATTTTCAAGATAATTACTGTTTTCCATGAAAGTTAAACATTAAAATTTTCCAAAAGCTTCCGCGATTTTAAATTAACCTATTATAACAATAGCAGATAATAAGGCAAACATTTTGACTAGATGATTCGTTAAATAATAATAAAGGGTTTTTAATTTAGAAACGAGTTTTTACCAACAAGTCCAATTTTTGAAAGACACTTCAATGTGATACGCCAGATTCAGCCGTAACGTTTAGGCCGGGTTTGGGGTGTTACATTTAGTGGTATCAGAGTCAGGTTGCAAAACTCGACTGTGGAATGAGTTTTGAAAATATTTGAAATTTTTGGAAAGCTATTCTTAAAGTGTTTCGGAAGGTTTACAAGTATAGCACATCGAGTCTCCAGCGCCGAATCCGTAAGTTTTCTTTATACTATAGACTGGTTGAACTAAATTACACTGAGAGACTACTATGGATAGTAGGACTGTACTGAAACTCTTTAGTTAGAGTAAACTAAGACTGTAGGAAACGGGAAACCGTAGGGAGACCTTGATTTGCGAAAACAAAACTCTGATTACTGCTTTTCATAAGACATCTATTAATAATTACTGGAATTACAAATTGTTGCATAAAACTTCGTAAACAGACAATATGTTATTCGATATGAGCACTAGAGGTACTCGCAGAAGGGGTACACGAGGCCGCGGTAGAGGCCGAGGAGGTGCTAGGGCTGGGTCTTTGGCATCAGGCCACATGCCTAATGTCGAGGCTAGGGAGGCACCAGCTTCACCGATGACTGAGACGGGATCATACGATCGAGCGGCTGGGGATGTTGCACTATCCCAAGCTATGCTCCGCATTCTGGAAAGGGTCGCAGGGACCAGTACTGGTGCTGAGGGCTGTGGGTCAATTTCAGAACAAATTCGAACGAATGGAGTGGAAATCTTTAGGGGTATTTCTAGAGTAGCCCCTAATATGGCTGAATACTGGTTAGAAGCCACAGAAGGAATAATGGATGACCTCGACTACACATTTGAACAAAAACTAAAAGGTGCAGTGTCTTTACTGAGAGATGAGGCCTATCAGTGGTGGCTTACCATGAGAGAGGGTACTCAGGCCGACCGGTTAATGTGGGATTTCTTTAAGGCGGCATTCCAAGGAATGTATGTGGGCGCAAGTTATGTGGACGCCCGGAGACGGGAATTTCTGAGCTTGACCCAGGGGAATAAAACTGTGGCTGAATATGAGGCAGAGTTCCTGCGACTGAGTTACTATGCTCGTGGGATAGTGGCGGCTGAATATGAACGCTGTGTGCAATTTGAGGGCAGCTTCCGAGATGAGTTACGAGTCTTGCTAGCTCCGCAGAGGGAGCGAGATTTTGCTGCCCTAGTAGAAAAAGGCAAAAATCGCCGAGGACGTGAAGCGCTCTGAGCACCAGAACCGTGAGAAGGATATGGGCAGATATAAGAGGGATGCAGAGCCCTCAAGTTTTTCTGGAAGGCCTAGAAGAAGGCCAGGTTTGATAGGCCAGTCCGAGCTGGGGTTCCTGCTGCAAGACCACAGTCTTGTGTTGATTGTGGGAGACATCACCTGGGTGAGTGCTGGAAGAAGATTGGGGCATGTTTCTGATGTGGGTCTATGGAGCACCAAGTCAAAAATTGTCCTCAGAGGCCTGTTCAGATGCAAGCTGCAGGTCAGGGATATGTTCAACCAGCGAGAGGTGGTCAGCAACCACCGAGAGGCCGTGGGCAGGCCAGGGGTGGAAATGGAGTGGGATGAGGTCGTGGAGCGCCAGGCAGAGGTGCTGGTAACATTAAGGCGAGGCAGCCAGCACTGGTCTATGCTGCTCGTCGCCGAGAGGATGGTGACACTCCAGATGTTATAATCGGTACGTTCCTAATTCATAATGTACCTTACACTGCTCTGATTGATATAGGGTCTACGCATCCATACATTGCATGCACTGTGTCTGGCACCTTGGGTATCATGTGTGAGAGTACTGTTAATGAGATGACTGTGTTAAGTCCACTAGGACAGTCAGTAAGAGTAGACAAGTTGTTCAGAGATGTGCCCCTAGAGGTTCAAGGAGTTATGTTTCTAGCAGATTTGATGGAGCTACCGTTTGGTGAGTTTGACCTAATCTTGGGGATGGATTGGCTGGTAAAACACCGTGCAAGTTTGGATTATGCTGCTAAGCATATGGTGTTGAAGACTACGGATGATGAGGAGGTTGCTGTGATTGGGGAGTGAAGGGACTTTCTTTCTAATGTGATCTCTGCATTAAGGGTCGAAAAACTAGTTCACAAGGGTTGTGAGGCGTTTCTAGCCTATATTGGTGTATCTGATTCTGAGGGTCCTTCTGTTGGAGATATCAGAACAGTTAAGGATTTTTCTGATGTATTTCCTTATGAGCTCCCTGGGTTGCCTCCGAACCGCGAAGTTAAATTTGGTATTGAGCTCCTGCCTGGAACAACTCCAGTGTCCATCGCTCCTTATAGGATGGCACCAAAGAAGCTGGTGGAGTTAAAAGCTCAAATCCAAGAGCTGCTGGATCGAGGATTCATTCGACCTAGTGTGTCTCCATGGGGAGCACCAGTGTTATTCGTAAAGAAAAAGGATGGGTCCATGTGCATGTGCATCGACTATCGGTAATTGAATAAACTGACTATCAAGAATAAGTATCCTTTGCCGAGGATAGATGATTTGTTTGATCAGCTACAAGGAGCTTCAGTTTTCTCCAAAATAGATCTTCGTTTTGGGTACCATTAGCTGAGAGTTAAGGAGGCTGATGTGTATAAGATTGCGTTTAGGACTCGTTATGGTCATTACGAGTTCCTAGTAATGCCGTTTGGGTTGACGAATGCACCAGCTACCTTCATGGACCTGATGAACCGAGTATTCTAGCCCTACCTAGACCGATTCGTGGTGGTATTTATAGACGAAATCTTAGTGTATTCGAGAACCGAAGATGAACATGATGCCCATCTCTGAATTGTTCTGCAGATTTTAAGGGAGAAACAACTGTACGCTAAGTTCAGCAACTGTGAGTTTTGGCTGCGAGAAGTGACATTTCTGGGTCACGTGGTATCTGCCGAGGGGATTAGGGTTGATCCGCGAACAATTGAAGCCGTACTGGATTGGAAACCACCTAAGACCGTATCTGAGATTCGAAGCTTTCTGGGTCTTGCAGGGTATTACAAACGTTTTGTTGAGGGGTTTTCCTTGATTACTGCACCTCTGACTAAGTTGCTGCATAAAGGGGTACCGTTTAGCTGGACTGATAGGCAGCAATAAAGTTTTGAGAAACTGAAGAAAGTTCTGACTGAGGCCCCTGTCTTGATACAACCAGAGTCTGGGAAGGAATTCACTATCTACAGTGATGCATCAGAGGTTGGTCTGGGTTGTATGCTGATACAGGAGGGTAAGGTGGTTGCTTATGCGTCTCGTTAGGTTAAGCCTCACGAGGCGAATTACTCTACTCATGACTTAGAGTTAGCCGCGGTGGTATTCGCACTGAAAATTTGGAGGCACTATTTATACGGTGAGAAGTGTATTATCTACACAGATCACAAGAGCCTCAAGTACCTCCTCACTCAGAAGGAGCTGAATCTTAGGCAGCAAAGATGGATAGAGCTACTTAAGGATTATGATTGCTCGATTGGGTACCACCCTGGTAAGGCTAACGTGGTAGCTGACGCACTGAATCGTAGGGCTGTTTCTGATTTGAGAGCAATGTTTGCTCGTCTCAGCTTGTTTGATGATGGTAGTTTGTTGGCTGAGCTGCAAGTTAGACCAACGTGGGGTGAGCAGATTAAGGGTAAGCAGTTGTTGGATAAGTCATTTGGTTCCTCATTTCCGATGGAGTTGAGAATAGGGAAACTTGATTTTTAAATTTGAATAGTGAGGAGTCTTGTGTGGTTTTCGTGGGAGAGTCTCGTGTGCCGAGGGATTACGACCGAGGCGATCTATGCTTTGCAGGACGCGCATAGTAGTCCATATGCTATGCATCCTGGCGGAAACAAGTTATACCGTGATCCTCGTGAGCTATACTGGTGGCCAGGACTGAAACACAAAGTTACTGATTTTGTGAGTAAGTTCTAACGTGCGACAAGTTAAAGTGAGCATCACCGCTTTGAGGTTCTTGAGCGATTAAGATTCCACTTTGGAAGTGGGAGAGGGTAACCATGGATTTTGTGAGTGGGCTGCCCTTAACGCCTACTAAGAAGGAGTCGATATGGGTTATTATAGATCGATTGACTAAATCTGCCCATTTTATACCAGTCCGTACTAATTACTCGTTGCAGAAGCTGGCAAAGTTGTATGTGGCTGAGATTGTGAGACTGCATGGGGTACCGGTTTCCATCATATCCGATAGAGACCCACGATTCACATCTCGGTTCTGGAAGAAATTACACGAGGCTTTGGGTACTAGGTTGAACTTCAGTACTGCGTTCCATCCTCAAACAGATGGCCAGTTAGAGAGGGTGATTCAAATACTGAATGACATGTTAAGGAGTTGTGTAATTGATTTTCGAGGCAGCTGGGAAGACTATTTGTCGCTAGCAGAGTTCGCGTATAATAATAGCTATCAGTCTAGTATTCAGATGGCACCGTACGAGGCGTTATATGGTCGTAGGTGTCGTACTCCTACCTGTTGGACTGAGCTAGGCGAGCGGCGAGTTTTGGGGCCAGAGTTAGTTTCTGATACTGAAGAAAAGGTAAAACTGATTCGAGACCGATTGAAGGAAGCATCTGATAGACAGAAGTCTTACGCGGATCTTAAACGTTGAGAGATTGAGTATTCTGTGGGGGACTTCGTATTTCTCAAGGTCTCTCCATGGAAAAAAGATACTGAGGTTTGGACGGAAGGGTAAGCTTAGCCCTAGGTTCATTAGGCCATACCGTATACTGAAGCGTGTGGGACGGGTCACCTATCAACTTGAGTTGCCTCCAGAATTAAATCGGATTCACGATGTGTTCCACGTCTCCATGCTGAGGCGTTATCGCTTTGATCCCACACATATAGTACCAGTCGATGAGATCGAGGTTAGGCCAGATCTAACCTTCGAGGAGGAGCCAGTGCAGATATTGGACCGTGAGGTTAAAATACTGAGGAAGAAATCTATTCTGCTTGTCAAAGTGCTTTGGTGCAATCACAGTTCAGAAGAATCCATGTGGGAACCTGAGGAGGCAATGCGTCGGCAATACCCTCATCTTTTCTGATCAGGTAAATTTCGAGGCCGAAATTTCATTAAGGGGGTAGAGTTGTAATGCCCCAAAAATCTAAGTCTTTAATTTTTGCATGTTATCACACAAATTGCTTGTTTGCTTTAATGGCTAAGTGAGTTGGGTGTGTATGGTGGTGTGTGAGAAGCCTAGGTTCAAATCCTGGCTTTTGCAGAATTTTTTAGTTTTGCTCTTAAATGAGTCTGGACGCTGGCATCTAGGCCTTATAAATAATAGTGCTTGTTTTATGACACAAAAAGAACTGGTGATCTAGTGGCAAGGTGGCGTGTTGTGTAACTGTGGGGTCTGAGGTTCAAGTCTTGGGTTGCACAATGGAATGATTATTTTGCTGCTTGAGCTGTGTAGGTAGTGGAGTTGGACTGAAACACAACTAATGGGAGTTTGAATAGAATTTGAATGGAGTTTGAACTGGTCATGGAGAGGTTCAAGGAGGGATAAGGGGAGAGATTCTAGGAGAAAATCAAGGAGTTTGGGTGAGGGGAGGAGTTTTTCCATTTGGGGGAACTCAAGCTTTGAGAATTCGGCTGAGGGGAGAATGTTGGGTATTTTTCAGCATTGAGTTAGCATCTACCGAATATGGTAGGCTCTTTTAACACTTTTCTCTGCTCACTTTTTGCATTTTTCTTTCTTCTCCTCTGCCGAATTCCCTTTTCTTCCCTTCCATTCATCGGCTTTTGATTCATTCGTCCCTTTTCTTTTCGATCAATAGGTCGATTTTTTGAGCAACTCTTCCTTTCTTTTCTCCCTTTTTCTCTTCCTCAAGCTGTAGTCTCTTTTGGCCGAATAACCCTTACCTTCCAATCGGTTTACCTTGTCTGAATATTTCTCCTTTTACCATCCAGTTTGGCCAAATATCACCTTTTGTTTTATCACTCTCTGCGTCGATCTTCTCTTTGCTGTTTCTTGCTGTTCCAGTGCTGCAAGTGTTTCTGGTTATCGGTAAGTGTTTATACTCCTCACTTTGTGATTAAACCTATTCTTTTCTATTCCTTTCTTAAAACCGAATACCCTATTATTCATCTTTTGATTACCTACTGCTGTTTCCTTCTTCACGATGTGTTACTCGTTGCGATTCTAGGGTTTTCCTCGAGGAGTGGTGGAGTTTAAATGGTTTTGAAGTAGTCGCAACCCTAGTTCTCAGCATTCAATCAAGGTAATATGTTACCCCACTTTTAGAGTTTAGGTCGTATACTGATTATGTTCTGTAGGATATCATTGTGGATTGAGGCCACTTACATGGCCTACCTTGGTTAATGTGATTGGTGTTTGGGGTACAGATAATCGATTAAAGCGTGTGATCACTTTTGGTTAGCGGTCTTGGGGGACTAAAGTCGCGTCATTCAAGCAAGGTAAGGATGGTGTTTTTGGATTAAGTTTCAATTAAATGGATGTTTTACCCTAACAGCGTTTGAGACCACACGAGCGTGTGATCGCTCGTGTGGTAAGCCAAACCCACGAATCATGGGCGATAGACTGTAGAGGCCCCCATGAGATTTTTCATGGGCTTAGGCCCTAATGGGCCACGGTGGGCCGAAAGGGGCCGTGTGGGCCCAATGGGCTCGTGGGCCCCACACGACTGAAATCTACAATTTGTGGAAAATACTGGATTAGGCTATGTAGGTCTCATAGCCGTGAAGAAATCTGGGCTGAACGGGCCGCACGAGCGTGTGGGCCCACTCGGGCCGAGTGAAGGGCCTTGGGCCCAATTACACTGTTATGACCATTTAGGTTACTGAAGTTGCTAGAGGCGACTGCGGACCTTCCGTGAGGTCGAAATCTGCACAGAGACCCTAAAGTAGGTAAAATGACCAAAATACCCCTAAAGGGTGAAATGACTATTTTACCCTTATTGGATGGAAATGACCGTTATACCCCTAAGGGTAGTTTGACTGATGTGTTCATGATTTGTATATGGCTATTACTGAGTATGACATTCTGCATATATGTATGATTTATGACATGACATACTGCATGGGGTTGGGATACGGTTATGGAGGAAGTATATCAGATTGGTGGCTTTGCCACATATCTCTGCATCTTGGTAGCTTTGCCGCAACATCATTCTTCGTAGCTTTCTTTGTGATATCATTCATCGCGCTTTCTTCGCGATATTGGTGTGTTGGCTGGTTGGGTCGATTTTATCCCCACATGGTGTGTTGGTGGTACGGAGTGGTGTGTTGGCTCGATTGGGATGGGTTGCATTATTGTACGGTACTAATATGGTACTGGGCTAAGGCCCACACTGTTACTGTATTAGGCTAAGACCGCGACCGCATCTTTATTCTTGAATAGGGCTCGAGCCTGCACAGTTCATTGCATGTTATATATTGACTGATTGATAGGGGCTTACACACTGAGTTTTTGTAAACTCACCCTTTCCTTTTTACTGTACAAGTAATCCTCAGCCATAGGCGATTTGGTGCTGTGAGGGACTCGGAGGTGGCCAGACAACTGCAGTTGTTTTACACTTGCTTTTACTTAAATTTAAAGTTTATGTTGGGTTTTGTTTCTGTAATAAGGCCATTTATGTTTGTTTAAATTTTTAATTGGGCTTTGTTTATCTACTTTAAACTGCTAGTTTAGGAGAAGGCGAATTTTCAAGATAATTACTATTTTCCAAGACATGAAAGTTAGACATTAAATTTTTCCAAAAGCTTCAGCGATTTTAAATCAACCTATTATGACAATTGCAGATAATAAGGAATACGTTTTGACTAGATGATTCGTTATATAATAAATGGGTTTTAAATTTAGAAACAAGTTTTTACCAACAAGTTCAATTTTCGAAAGACACTTCAATGTGACACGCCAGATTCGGCCATAATGTCTAAGCCGGGTTTGGGGTGTTACAAATTGGATTGGTTGGATCTGGTTGAATGCAATTAAACCCTAAGCTTGACAACCCCAGGAAGTCATTTTGGTAGGAATTAACTCGAAATCAGTATTGCCTACCAAGCATCACTTAGCAAATCATTGCTTAGGGAAGGAAGAACTTAAACCCTAAGATTGACGACCTTAAGAAGTCATCTAGGAAGGAATTAACCCGAAATCGATATTGCCTATCTATAAAAACCTTACCCTACCTTAGACTGAATTATGTCATCGAGAAGTGAGTAGTTCTTGCCCACTAGTTACGTTAGTAGAAGGCTGAGAAGCCCTGCTAGGTTATTTAGTAACCAACTATTTAGAAACCTACATCAATAATTAATCAGGTAAAACAACTGGATTTAGGCTAAAGGAACTTGTATAGTCGAAATAAGGGATAGAGAAGCCGATACATGAACTTAGGAATAGATATAGGTTTAAGATTTGGCGTAATTTATTGTAGCAGATTAAATTAAATTTCATACTTAATAAGCTTGAATATGATCAATGCTATTATGTTTTGTTTAGTTTTTCTAGTTTAGTTTCAATTCAATAAAAAGTGTAATTTGAGTCGTTTTATGACCTTAAGGGTCGAAAGAGGCCTAAGGTAGAACTAACGTACTTAGTGAGTGTGCATGGCACCATTCAAAGGCATAAGAGCTCAAGGCTGGTTGGCATACTGCAACACGAGAGTCCAATGTGGCAACATAGTGAACAAAGTGTCAAAATTCCAAGACTGCCTTTGGTGTCGTGACACAACCAGTGGATGTCACGACACACCCTTGAAGTTGACTTGAGCCAAGCAAACTGCCTTCGATGTCAGGACACAGGTAGTGGATGTTGCAACATCGGCCCTCTACGAGAAGAATTACGAGCAAAGGGTGTTTTGGTCTATACAATGGAAATTAACGTAAAAACATCAGCTGACCTAGGGCTAAGGCCGGCGACCAACTCTAACACTATAAATAGACTCATAAGAGACTTGAGAAAAGACGACTTTTGTAACCTAGAATTTTATTTTATGTTTAGTTTTCAATTTCTAGTTTTTCTTAGAATTAGGATTTATTTTTAGTTATTTTCATTCATGTTCATTGAAAGATCTGATTTGTAGATCCAATGCAAACTCTGTGGATTGTTGAGCTTCAAATATTTAATACAATTGGGATTTCTTCTTAAACTCTTATTCTTGATTTGTTCATATTTTTTATTTTTTTATCAAGTTTACATTGTTTATGAAATCCAAGAGGAACTAATCCTCTAATAGGGGATTAGTTAATGGAAGTGTGTTTAATTAATTTCTATATAGGGTTTTCTTAGCGGATCAACTATTTAGGATAGGAAGAACTTAAACACTAGGCATGACAATTCTAGTAAGTAATCTAGGTGGAAATTAACCTAAAATTGGTATTGCCTATCTGTGAACCCCTTACCCCAATCCGATCTGGACTATGAGGTCGAGAGATAAGTAGTTCTTGCCAACTCGTTAGTTTAGTGGAAGATCGAGAGATCTTGCTAGGGTAATGACTAGTTGATTGAGTAGAAACCTGAAATCGGAATTAGTTATAACCACCAAAGTGAGCTAATCACCCATGATTAGATTTGGTTTAATTAAATCTTAAGTTTTTTGTGCTCAATTTATTTTGCATGTTCATTTCTTTTATTATATTCATAAATAATTTCTTTACTTTATGTTCTTCATAATATAATTTATTTAAACTACTAATTAGATCTATTTTTGTTTAGGTTAATATTAATTTAGTATTAGCCTCCCTTGGGTATGATCCTCGAAGTACTCACCTATTTCATTGTAAAAAATTATATTAGAACCTAACCTGTATACTTGCGAACACTGCCTCAAAGTCCATTATTTTAAGAGCAGTATTCACACTCTGGACATTAGTCTGTCAGGAGGCGTTTAGTTTAATTCAATTTATTTTTTTATTATTATCATCTTGCTTCTAGATTAACACTACTAATTCAAGACTCAAGTAGATTAGTTTTTATTTTTGGTAATTGACTTAATAGCAGTTTTCCCCAAACCGCAATCCCTAGGGTATGATCCTCGAAATACTTACGAAGTGTTTCATTGTAAACAAACTATATTGCAACATGATCCGTATACTTGTGGAAATGCCTTAATTCATATCTTTAGTTGCGGTATCCTAACTTCCGACGTTGGTACGTTGAGAGGCGGTCATCTACCACCTAGTTCTCCACCCCTTTCTATCATGAATCTCAAGATCAAATTCTTGGAATAAAAGCACCCATCGAATTAATCTTGGCTTGACATATTTCTTCATAAGCAAATATTTAATGGCTGAATGATCGGTATAAACTATCAACTTAGTCCCTATAAGATAAGAACAAAATATATCAAAAGCAAAAACAATAGCAAGTAACTCTTTCTCTGTTACTGTATAGTTTAACTGTGCTCCTACCAAGGTTCGACTATCGTAATAGATGGGATGAAAAATTTTGTTCCTTCATTGTCCCATTACAACTCATACTTCAAGGTCGTAGGCGTCACACATCAACTCAAAAGGAGAACCCCAATCCGATGTAACAATAATTAGTGATGAGGTTAATCGACTTTTCAAATCGTCAAAAGCTTTCAAACACTCCGCATCAAAGTTAAATATTATCTATTTCTCCAATGACTTGCAAAGTGGTTTATAGATTTTGGAAATGTCATTGTTGAACCTCTGATAGAACCCAACATGACCCATAAAACTCCCAATGCCTTTTATAGAAATAGGTGGTAGGATTTTCTAAATAACATCTATTTTCACCTTGTCAATTTTTATTTCCTGTCTTATTATTTTATGCCCCAAAATGATACCATCCTTAACCATAAAATGGCATTTTCCTAGTTAAGGATGAGGTTCATTTCTTCGTGTCATTTCAACACTAGGGCCATATTATTCAAAAAATCATCATAAGAATCCCTGAACACTGAAAAGTCATCCATGAATACTTACAAAAATTTCTCAACCATTTCAGTAAATATATCCATCATACACCTTTGAAAAGTTTTAGGTGCATTACACAAACCAAAAGGCATTCGCTGAAAAGCAAACATACCGTATGGGCAAGTGAAGGTAGTTTTGTGCTGATCTTTCGAGGCTATAGTTATCTGATGGTACCCCAAATATCTAGCTAAGAAACAATAAAAATCTCACCTCGCAAGCCTATCTAACATCTGATCTAAGAATGGAAGTGGAAAATAGTCCTTCTGAGTTTTTTTATTCAACTTTTTGTAATCTATACCAATTTGCCAACCTGTAACTATCATCGTTGGAATTAGCTCATTGTTTTCACTCTCCACAATTGTAACTTCCCCTTTCTTTGGTACACACTGGACTGGACTTACCTAGGAGCTGCCAAAAAATGGGGTAAATAATCATTGCATCTAACTATTTGCTAATTTCCTTCTTAACCACCTCTTTTATAACCGGGTTTAGCCTTATTTGTCCAATTATTTTTGTAACACCCCAAACCCGGCCTAAACCTTACGACCGAATCTGGCATGTCACATGAAAGGAATGTCTAAAAACTATGCATTCGTTAAAAAGCTCATATTCTTTATAGTTGTGGTGAGAAATCGAGTTTAAGTAATTTTGAATAAGAAATGGTTTATTATCATTTTAGGAAAATCCCATATTGATCATTTAATAATAAGCAATAAGCAAATTGAAAAGTGAAACCAAATAAAATACCCAAGGCCTTATTACATAACAAAAACTCAAATAAAAATAAGTCCAAATAAAAGAAACGAATTTACTGAGTAAACATATGTATGGCCTCCACGAGTCCACCTCGGCTCCCAAACCGCGATCTAATGATTACCGCAAAATTTAACTAAGGGTGAGTCATCGAGACTCGGTGTGTAAATCCCCATCCAACAGGCCCTTACACAATTTCATATGAAAATATGCATATCATGCACCCAAACCTAGCCATCCAATGCTCCATTCTCTACCCGTGTGTGGTACCAAACCACTTTGGTGGTGCCAAACCACTGGTGACCAAAGTCACGATATCCATAATTGTGGTGCCAAACCACCTGGTGACCCAAAGTCACGAATAATCCAATGATGGGGCCAACCCATCGTGTGATACCAAATCACCTGGCGTCAATCCCGTATAATCGGTGTGGGGCCAACCCCTGCGTGGTGCTAAGCCACCGGGACGAGACGCTATGAGGTGCCAAACCTCTGGTGTCCCAAAGACACGAATGTGATACCAAATCACCGTGACCGAAGTCACGAATCCAATGATGGGGCCAACCCATCGCGTGTGATACCAAATCACCGGCGTCAATCCCGTATTATCATCGTGGGGCCAACCCAGCGTGGTACGGCCCACTGGGACGAGACGCTATGAGGTGCCAAACCTCGGTGTCCCAAAGACACGAATGTGATACCAAATCATTGGTGACCGAAGTCACGAATCCAATGATGGGGCCAACCCATCGTGTGATACCAAATCACTGGCGTCAATCCCGTATAATCAACTGTGGGGCCAACCCACTGTGGTGCTAAGCCACTGGGACGAGACACTGAGGTGCCAAACCTCTGGTGACCCAAAGTCACAATAATCAATCTGTGGTACCAAACCCTTTGGTGGTGCCAAACCACCGGTGTCCCAAAGACACGGATATCAATCTTCCTCCTCTCATCATACCCATGCAATATGACATAATAATTCGTGTATGCAGTATGTCATGTATGCTAGACATATATCAAATATAAGTATAACATGAATTACCATCATAATCAGATAGACATAAAACAACATAATCACCCTAATCAACCTCTAAGGGTATAACCGTAATTTTACCTACCAAGGGCATTTTCGTAATTTACCCACCAAGGGTATATTGGTAATTTACCCACCAAGGGCATTTTCGGTAATTTACCCTCTAAGGGTATTTCAGTAATTTCGTACCTACAATGGCCTTTCCTAAAGGCCCAAATGTCACCCCGAGTGACTCAGCTACCATTTCCGGTCGTACCGGACAATTGGGCCTAAAACTCGATTCCGGCCCATTCGGGCCCACACGCTCGTGTGGCCCACCTAGCACAAATCTAGCCATGTATATAAGTTCCACCTAGTCTAGTTCACTATATACTACACCATCATACATTTTACTATATTGGGCCCACGGACCCATTAGGCCCCCTTCGGCCCATCGCGGCCCAAGCAGCCCCAACCCACAAGAATACTACTGATGGCCTCAACTATCGCGTCGAAGCCCTACACGTACGTTCGCACGCTCGTGTGGCTACTATTGCCGTGGACCGCGACGCCGGCATTTGCCGCCTACAACTAGAGTAGAGATAGTTACACACCGATAGGACTCGGTGTTAATCCGCGCTCCGACCACTCCTGTGCCCAAACGCCTTCCAAGGTGTGTCAACCTCCTCTGGAATGCTCTTTATATAGCTAGCTCTTCACCTTCCTTCTTTGTATCTTTCCGATGTAGGATCCCTTCGTCGAAGAGAGTTTAAATTCAATGAAACTCTTCCCGTCTGCATCATAAAATAAATACTCCCTTGCTTCTCATGAGATTCGAACCTGGGCTCCCTTGCAACATAATCCACGTTGCTAGCCACTTGGCCACAAGCTCCTCTTGTGTCTTAAACCATGCGCAACTAAATATAAATCTATAGCCAAATTACGAGGTCCAAGTAAAAGAAAACCAAAATGCAAAAGCCAAGACTTGAACCTTGGACCTCCTTCCTTCCTTGTGGCGTCACTCCTTGCCTCTTAAGTGGCGTCACTTTGCCACTACACCACACACTCCTTTTGTGTCATTTTCCTCTACATTTTATTCTTAAGGCCTACCTGCCAACTTCCAGTTTTTTTTTTCACCTAAAACCAAAATTTCCCCAAAGCTAATATTTGATCCCGGGACTTCATAGAAGCCCTCTAACCTTCCAAAATAACTTACCTAATAAGTCTAACTTGCATTAATGCCGTTCTCAAAAATTTTAAATCAAGGCCCATTGGGCCCAATCCTACTAGGCCCAATTTCGGGATGTTACAAATCTACCCTCCTTAAAGAAATTTCGTCCTCGAAATTTCCAACTACAGGAACATTCGTACCACCTAACCTACAACGCTGTGCTCACGCTGCGCACTCTGATTCCAATAACCCTAATGTACTTTTAACTAGAATTTAGATATCCTACACATACTAAAAAAAAAAAAAACTAAACATTAAAGCAGACAAATATTTCGTACGCAATCAACTCTATATCCGAACATCACATCCAACCCAAACACACAGAATAGATATTCAAAATACATCATATAACAAAGAAAAGTATCAGGAAACTTACAGTGCGGATTGGTGCCGGAGACTCGGGTGCCATATTTCAACAAAAAGAACAGATATATATTTTTCTAAACCATTTTCCAAACCATCTTTTGAAAACATTTTTTTTTGAACCCAAACCCACAGCCGAGTTTTTGAACCTAGGCTCTGATACCATAATTGTAACACCCCACTTGCCACCTTTACCAGTAGACTTCTTTCTTGCCTCAGCCCCAACCCACAAGAATACTACTGATGGCCTCAACTATCGCGTCGAAGCCCTACACGTACGTTCGCACGCTCGTGTGGCTACTATTGCCGTGACCGGCACTTCGGCATTTGCCGCTCTACAACTAGAGTAGAGATAGTTACACACCTGATAGGACTCTGGTGTTAATCCGCGCTCCGACCACTCCTGTGCCCAAACGCCTTCCAAGGTGTGTCAACCCTCCTCCTGGAATGCTCTTTATATAGCTAGCTCTTCACCTTCCTTCTTTGTATCTTTCCGATGTGGGATCCTTCGTCGAGAGAGTTTAAATTCAATCAAACTCTTCCCGTCCAGACCGCAAAATAAATACTCCCTTGCTTCTCATGAGATTCGAACCCAGGCTCCCTTGCAACATAATCCACGCTGCTAGCCACTTGGCCACAAGCTCCTCTTGTGTCTTAAACCATGCGCAACTAAATATAAATCTATAGCCAAATTCTGAGGTCCAAGTAAAAAGAAAACCAAAATGCAAAAGCCAAGACTTGAACCTTGGACCTCCTTCCTTCCTTGTGGCGTCACTCCCTTGCCTCTTAAGTGGCGTCACTTTGCCACTACACCACACACTCCTTTTGTGTCATTTTCCTCTACATTTTATTCTTAAGGCCTACCTGCCAACTTCCAGGGTTTTTTTTTTTCACCTAAAACCAAAATTTCCCCAAAGCTAATATTTGATCCCGGGACTTCATAGAAGCCCTCTAACCTTCCAAAATAACTTACATAATAAGTCTAACTTGCATTAATGCCGTTCTCAAAAATTTTAAATCAAGGCCCATTGGGCCCAATCCTACTAGGCCCAATTTCGGGATGTTACAATTTTTCTCTTTTTGCCATCTTCAATAAGATTTTATGGATGCATAAAGAAGGGTGAATACCTTCAAAACCTCAAGCAAATGATCTTCATGAGTCTTGTTCAACTGAGCTGAAATGATCAGAGGTGGAGTCGAAGAGTTACCCAAATAAACATATTTCAAGGGTGACAATAATACCTTTACTTCCATTTTGGTGATCGCTTCTAGATGTTCGAACGTTTAGAGTAAAAACGTGCAAATAAAAATATCTAAAATCAGTGCGGTATCTGCAAGCAAACATGTCAAATTTTACTATAGTTTTGTGTTACAACGGAACATAGGGAAGTATTCAGAGGATCGTACCCAACGGAGGTTGAATTAAATCAATTTATATTATCTACACTAGTAGTTCTAAACTGTAATCACCAAAAATCATATTAGGATAATTAAAATTAAGGATTAAGATTGTAAAATAAAAACTAACTACTAAAAACAAAGTTAACAAATGAAGACCTCTCAATTAATAGGTAGAAGATTAAGTCGCTTCAGTAGTTGCAATTAACTTTAGATTTCGGGTTTTATTAGGGAATTAGTTACTACCTAACCAACATTACCTCTTGGACTCTACTAATTAACTAATCAACCAATACACGCTTATCTCTCAACTTCACTTTATTGACTGGGATAAATCCATGATTTTTTTGATAAATTTATCTCTCAGCCTCGTTTATCCTAGATTTCTAGGGTCGTCAATCTTGGGGTTTAATCACACATGAATATATACCAACTAACTCTATTGGAAAACTCTAAATCCTTCGTTAATCACTCCCACATCCGCTCGTTAATCTCCTTAAGGATCTAGCCACTCATCGTCTTAATAATCATCTATCCCACAATTAAATTAATCATGCCATAACGTAAATTAACACAAAATATAATGAGATAGAAATTGTATGTTTGATCAACTTGATGCATTTAAAATTGAGAAATCCTTTAACAATGATTGAGATATCTTCAGTTGAAAACAAAAAGTGAAACAAAAATACTAAAATACTTAATAACAAATACTTGGACTCAAATCAAATCCAAGTCAAAAAACAAGAAAAAAAATTGTATTTGACTAAAACTAAACAAAAATCTTAAACTACTAACTAAAACCCTAAAATGCCTTGGCAAAAGCACCCTAAGGTTTACCTCAACTTAATTACTTATAAACAAAGTTTAGGAGATTTAATTAGGTCAAATACAAGCCTTAATCACATAAAACCTGAGTTATGGAATTGGAAACACCTTCACTTAATTTCTGCCCATCATTGTATCTGTGTTGCGACACAGTCTTGTTCGTGTTGCGAAACACAACTTCAAATGTAAAATCTTGTATTGGTTCTGTTGTATTACGACATCAGAAGTCTGCGTTTCGGACTCTTGTGTTGTGGCTCGACTGTTGTCCTTGATGTGTCTGAGCCTCAAAATAAGTATCCTGCACACCCAACTAAAGCGTTAGAACTACCTGAAGGTCGGTATTGGCCCAATAGGTCAACTAAATCGAAATAATGTGTAAAAATGCTTATTTTGCAATAATTTGAATATAAAATAAGAAATTTGAAAATTTTATAAAATATATTAAAATGACTTGAAAACAAGCTCGTTAAGTGCTGAAAAGTACTTAATTTGCTAATACAATTTGTGGTACATGAGATACCCCTACACTTAAGTCGTTGCTTGTCCTCAAGCAAACAAAAAACAAAAACAAAAACAGACAAACTAAAAATAAAATGAAAAGAAAACAAATGACTTAAAATTTGCTAAACACATAACTCTAGCTAGATGTTTAAACGACTTTAATTTTCACCTTCAGACATGATAATTCAAAATACTACACAACAAACAAGTCAAAGTAAGTTAAACATATGGATCCATCAAAATTTATATACGAGTATTATATTTACGGTTGAAGAATACATGCAGTTCGAATTATAATTACTCAATGTCTCTTATCCATGCTTTGAACTCTAATACAATATTTATAAGTACAAGCAATTTACGAGTACTCTTGCCAATATGAATGAGATTTTTCTCAATTTCTCATATTTTTAAATTTAATCATTGTTACCACTCTCACTCTCTTGACTTTTGTCCGTTCTAAGCTTTTATCACAGTCGTTTTTGCTTTAAACCCTCACAATTCTTTTATTCACACATTTATTTTATTTTAAGGCACATACTTGTAAGGATTTTATACTTATTATACTATACCATTTCAATAATCATGGATTTAATGATTGAGTATTCAAATTTAATCGACCTATTATTCATCAATCATAAATACCTACTCATAAATACCTATGTCATTTGATACATTTAACTTCCTTTTCCTATTTATGTTTAAAAATTTGAACTAACTAGTCTAAATGCAAATAACTTAAAATCGTTTATTTTCATGCTAAATTTACGGTTTAACCAAACATCCTATATACATGCTCCTAACCAATCACTTGTATTTCTATAAGCTTAAGCACACACACAATATATAAAAAATTCACCCTAAAGTTTCCTAAAAATAACAAGAAAATTAACGAAAAATTTAAAAATTCCTAAAAATTCTATGTCACCCCCACACTTTATTTAGTAGATTGTTCCTAATGTGCTCAAAAATAAATTAAGGATCGAAATTACCCGATTTGGCATGATAGTCCCACATTTTATGACGGATTGTCTTTTCCTTCCCGGTTCAGCTCCAAAATGTTTGCACTGTAAAAAATATGGGGTTCTTACACAGAAATTAACTATAAAAAAGAAATGCAATAAAAAAATCTAACTAAAAGAAGAAAAATAAAAATCATCAAAAAATAAAAAGTACAAGTCCTAGAAATAAAAATTAAAAATTGTTTGAATTTAATCAGATATATGCACCGACTTTGCATACATTACTGCTTTTCCCTTGCCTTGTCCCGCAACTGTCTTTGTAGCCCTCCTACCTGAAGATTGGGCTGGGCTTTGTTAGCTCGAGTTGCGGAATGCGATTCCTTTCATTAGGGGTGTTTTGGCTGAACTGTAACCTCATAATTCGAGGCCTGGAAAGGCTCATCATCATTGTAATCTTTCTCTTCATTATCATTGTCATCGTCATTGTGCTCCTCGTTTCCCCCTTGGTCTTGTCGGAGTGTAGAACGGGCGCATACTTGTTCAGTGGAGGCTTAGGCACGTGAATGCCATGACTCTGTGCATAATCGATGCCCACTGGAGACATCTCTTGCATCCATCTAATGGCCCATTCCATATCTGACATGTTAGTCAAGCCGGTTAACTGGGGCTCAGTTTTGCTCTTCCTCTTAGATGGCGGTGGGACATCAATCTTCCCTTTTCGATGTTGATTCCACTCTTTCACCTGTTTTAGTTGAAGGTTAATGAATCGACCATACATATGTTTCCGAGCACACTCCTTGATGGCATGATGATTTGCTTGGTAGGTGACATAGGAACCTTCGATCGTTTGTACAATGCTGTTATAAGATGGGGGAAGTACATTCCCCACTTCTGGCCACTGATGCATTGTAACACCGCTTGATAGATCCAATGTCCCACCCAGACCTACTTTTTCTACAAAATTGAATCAAGAAAAACCACTTGAATTGAGTAGGGGAAATGCAGGTGCAAATAAATTGCATCCATATATTGGCAATCAGAAACATAATGGCCTAATAGAATTTGACTGGGATATCGTACCAGCTTGATGAGTCCATTCATATCGTCCCTATGTCTGATATCTCAAAATTGCATCCATATCGATGCCCCAATACAAAGTTAAATCAACAAACTCTAGAAAATCATAAGTATAATAAAGAGTATCATAATAAGAGCAAATCTCTTGGGGCATAACCAATACCTGTTTACCTCAAACTGTTACATATCATAGCTTATCATTCGAGGGTTTGCAAATTTTCTAATCTTTTAACGAAGCGTAAATTTCATAAACAATGGTGTTGATCATCGGTTTGATTGAGGTTGTGAATAAATTACACCAATGGTGGAAATCCACCAATTCCCGAATTGTGTCACAATCAGTTAACAAGGGTTAAACCCTATTTTGAATGAACGTATAACAACTCATTTTCAGTGAAATCGGAATAACAATTTTGGAACCACAAATCTAACGAGTAAATTATTATTTTAATGTCTATGGTATTATAGTAAGGTCGTATTAAAAATTCATTAAGAAATTTTGATGTTTGTATGATTAATTAAGTAAAAAGGACTAAATTGTAAAAAGTGTAAAAGTAGAGTTCTATTAGCTAAAAGGGTCAAATGGTTATGAAACTTTAAACTAAAGGACTTGAATGGTAAATAGACCAATTGAAGTGGCAGTTGATGTTTATGAACATGGTTTTGATTAAATTATTAAAGTTTTTAAAGGTTAAAATGGTAATTGGGTAAATTAAGCTTAAATTAAATAAAACAAAATTTTGTCTTCTTCCCCATTCAATACCTTAAAATTGATTTTAGCCATTGGAGAAGAGGGAGCATTCGGTCAAGCTTTGGTTGAGTGCATTGTGAGTTTTCAAGCCCCATTTTTAACGATTTTTATGTTTTCGAGATCGTTTTAGCTTAACCGAGCTAGCCTGGGGGTCAATTTGTAAAACTGTTAAATGTTAAGGGTTATTCCATGAATGTTTTTAATTGTTTTTGATGTTAAATGATAAATTATGAATCTTGATTGAAAAATGAACAAGTTTTGTAAAGTGATTTTTTATGAATTTTGAAAATTAGGGACTAAATTGTTAAAGGTATGAATTCTAAGGTTTTAATGTGAAATGATGATAAACATGGGTTGTTTCAAGGTCCCTTGCATATTTAGTTACCATGGATTGAGATTAAAATGGTTAGATTTTAAGTTATAAGTTTAAGGACTAAATTGTGAAAAGTTAAAATGGTAATTTTGCATAAATATGAAAGGTGGATTAAATTGAATACAATAAGTATGAAATGGATTGAAATTTTCTATTTAGATCAAGATAAACCATATACAGATCTAGATCGAGGCAAAGCAAAAGCTTCGGATTAGCTCAATATAACCTTCACGCCCCTAGTTGTCGAGGTAAGTTTGTATGAATGGTTATCATATTAATGCTATTTAAATTATATGTTATGATGTCACTTTTAATGTTAATTGAACGATGTATAAGGAAATCAATACTATGGCGGTTATTGAGTCCCAGTTGAACCTTAGGAATTCGTAGGATACTAATGACATGTCATTAGAGATTTCATGTTTCGGGTGCTAGTCTTGAATGTCCAACCGATGTCTGATGTCCTGCATTTGTTGCGAGTACTCCACAGCTCATGTGAGTAGCATCATGTAGATTACATTCCTACCCACAGCTCATGTGATCAGGCTCATTTCACAGCTTGTGTAAGCAATGATGTAAAGGAAAGGTTACAGTTATATGTAAAGGCACACTTTGTGTCAGCTTTCCTGAGTATCCGATGAAATTCTAGATGGTTCAATAGGCAGGAAAAGGGATTGAAAAGGTAAGTATTCAAATGGAATCAAGCATGATCTTATGGAAATAATGCATGATCTAATTACTGTACTTCATATGGAAAAGAACTTATGTTATGCTTGATTCATTTGAGTTATGTGCAAGTGTGCTAACTTGTGTATTGATGATGATGTACAGGCTTGTGGTTTGGGTTTTATTATGCTTATACTATATGTTATGTAAATGAAATGGTAAGTTATGTCTTAGTTTCTATGAACTTACTAAGCATTAATTTCTTACATGGTTTCTTTCCTATGTTTCATAGATTATCATAAGCTTGATCGGTTTGGAAGCTCGTCGGAGATCTATCACACTATCCAGCATAAATACCGTAGTTTTTGAATGTTTTGGCCAAGGTTATAATGGCATGTATAAGGTGAATTGTAATGGCATTTTGTTGAATGTTTAGTTAATGAATTGGCATGTATAAGCTGTGTAAGTTAACTTTGCTGGTATTGTTTGATGCCTTACTAGATTGTGTCATTTTGGCTATCTTATGATGCATGTTTTGAATGGCTCATATGGTATGTTTTGAATTGGTATGATTATAGTAAAATTATGGCATGTTTTGGAAAGTATTAAACTAGAATTTGAGATTTTAAATTTGGTAGAATTGACATGTTTATGTAAGTGTTGATGAATGTATTTGAGGTGCCTTTGAATGGCATATTGATTAGTTGAATTAGGATTCTTGAATTGAAATTATATGTATGTTTTGATAGGGTTTTGTTGCATTGAATATGTGCACAATAAACCTAAATGTTTATGCATGAATTGGTATTAGAAATGGCTTGATTTTAGGAAAATTTGGGTCTACACGGCCTGAGACACGGGCGTCCACGGCCTGGTGACATGGCCGTGTGTCATCTGAGAGTTCTTTTGTATGCAAGTCAGTGAGTTACATGGCCTAGCACATGGTCTAGCACATGGGAATGTGGGGCAACTTAGAGAGTTACACGGCATGGCACACGGGCTTTTGAAACGACCGTGTGACCCTAATTAGAGAGTTACGCGGGTGAGGACACGGGCTGGGACACGACCATGTGTCCCTAGTTCGAAGGTTACACGACCTGAGACACGGGTGAGTGTCTTAGCCTTGTTAGGCACACGGCCGTATGACCCCTGTTTCCAAAATTTTGTGATATTTCCTAGACTTTTCAAATGATTTCAAATTGGTCCCAGTTTATTTTTAAGGTATTTTTAAGGCCTCGAGGCCTCGGTTTTGGGATAGTGAGTATGTATATGATTGGTTTATGAATTATTTGTGTTATCGAATGAAGTTAAGTTTAAATGTTTTCGATTGTACGGTAATGCTCCGTAACCCTAATTTAGTGACATATACGGGTTATAGGTGTTACAGAACGTGAACCATCGATTTGCAAATAGTAACATTTGACTTTCAGGTTGTCGAAATGGGTAGCGTCGAAATTCATCGATGCTTCTTGTGTATGGTGTGCTTTTCAAGGTGCCATGTATGTAACAGCCCGATTTTGGGCCTAGTCAGAACAGTGGTTTTGGGGCCACAAATCGGATGAGGAAAATCTTATTTTTATTATATTTTTTTGGTCTTTGATTTCACGAAAAGATTCCTAAAAATTTCGTTCAAAAATTTCGACGTTTGGGCACTCAATTTAGTCAAAAGGACTAAATTGTAAAAAAGTGTAAAAGTTGAGTTCCACATGTTAGAAGTGTCCAATTTTTATGAAATTTTAAATTGGAGGTCCTTAAATGGAAATTAGACCATTGGTTAAATTGTTGGACAAAAATGGACATTAGATAAGTGAAATAGGATATTTTTAAGTTAGGGGCATTTTGGTAATTTGGTAATTAAATGGACTAAAAGACAAAATAAAAGCCAAAAACCTTTGTTCATCTTCTTGATTGGCCGAATTTAGCACGGGGGAAGCCATGGCTAGGGTTTTCAAGCTTTCAAGCTCAATAGTAAGTGCATCCAAGCCCGCTTTTTAATGTTCTTTACATTTTTGAGATCCCAGTAACTTTCGGTTTAGCTATTTCTACCATTATTTTGAGCTAGGGTTTGTGTTTAAAAATTTACCCATGGATGACATGCATGTGCTTTGATGTCTAATGGTAGAATATGAATGCTCGGTGTGTAGTAAACGACTTTTACTAAGTGATTTTCGATGAAATCGCATAAAAGGACTAATTTGTAAAAAGTTGAAAAATGTATGAAAATGTGTGAATGAATGCAAATTGTGGACTGCTATAGTTATGAAAATGGTTCGGCTAGGCCTAAAATATAAGGAAATCGGATAAAAATCATTTTACGAGCCTAGAGACAAAAGTGTAAATATGACAAAGTTTAGGGGCAAAAACATAATTTTGCCATAGTATGATTTTTGGGTCACAATGAATAATGTGACTAATAAGTAAGCTAAATGTGATGTTATAGATCAAATAAAATAGGGTTCGGACTTAGAACGAGGGTAAAATGAGTAACTGACGGTTAGGTCCCTTTTTGCCATTTTGGTAACGAGGTAAGTTCGTGTGTAAATAATACAACATTATATTATGTATTTAATATTTCGGTATTGCATGAATTGTATATATATGTTTCTACGGATTCGATTGATGATGATTTGCCAAATAATCGAAGAATGAGAATCCCAGTTGAACCTTAGGAATAGAAAGGATACTCTTGTCACGACATTCGATTAAAAAGGTCCCGTATAAGACCATATCTGGGAAATGGCCTCGGCACCTAATCGAGATCCCGTATAAGACCATATTTTGGATATGGCATCGGCATCGAATAATGATTCTTTGTAAGACCACGTCTGGGACCTGGCTTCGGTATGAAATCGTGTAAGACCATGTCTGGGGCATGGCATCGACATGCGATCTTGTGTAAGACCATATTTGGGATATGGCGTCGACATCGATATGAGATCCCATATAAGACCATGTCTGGGATATGGCATCGGCATCGACATGCGATCTCGTGTAAGACGATATTTGGGATATGGCGTCGACATAAATATGAGATCTCGTATAAGACCATATCTTGGATATGGCATCGACATCGACATGTGATCCCATGTAAGACCATATTTGGGATATGGCATTGGCATCTTACTATGTGTATGACAATTTTTGAGTGTCCTTAAATACTCCAAGTGGTTCAACGGGATAAAGTATTAAAGTTGATGTTAAAGATGGAAAAAGGGCTAAAGTTATGTGATGGAGTGATACAAGTACATATGCGAAACTTACGAGAAATGAGCTCGGTATGTGATTTTGTATAAGACCATGTCAGGGACATGGCGTCGATATGATATTTCATTTAAGACCATATCGGGGATATGGCGTTGATACAGTACTATATGCATGAGATTCCCGAGAATCTAATAGCATTCCGAGTGGTTCAACGGGTACGTTAAAAACGATAAAGTAAGTGACTATGTTATGAGAGGTACAGGAATGTACATAGAACTCATGTGAAGTGAATTCGGTATATGATGAATTCTTGGGAAGAATGTCACGAGTAAGTTATACTGATGAAATATTGATATCCTTGTGATTAATGATCTACATTCAAGATGAATGGATACATGATAAGATTTGATGATGATCATGTGTGAGGCTTTTAAGCCAAATTAAATTGAGAAATGAAATGTTCAAGTCTTTTTTTTTATGTATAAGTTAAATTGGCCAATGAATGGCTTGTAAATATTTGATGATGGCTAACTATGGATATATTTTAGTGTTATGTGTGTGTAAATGAGAATAAATACAAAGAAAACATGATAGAGTAAAATTAGGAATAAAATAGTTTGGACAGCAGCAGTTGTATCACTTTGAAAATTCACCAAAAATGGTGGAAATTGAATTAGAAGTTGAATAAGATATGAAATTAAATCTTATTGAATCTATTTTTGTATAAAAGAAACAGTGTAAGCAAAATATTTTCATATTATGAGATATTTGAATTTTTATAAGATAGGGCAGAGTGATTTCGAAATCCATTGTTCTGACTTGGGAAATTCATTAAAAATTGTAAAAAAATAATGAAGGGATAAAATTTATATACTTGAATTTTTTAATGAGTCTATTTTCAATAGAAACAAACAAGAACATCATTCGAGTTCTGTACCATGAGAAAATAAATTTTTAGTGAAGAGGGCTCAGAACTATCAAACAGCGAAATAGATGAGACTTTAAAGAATAAACTGTACTGGTTGGCTAAACAAAAAATTCTGGAAATTTTATGGTAAGAAGAGACTAGAGTCTAGATTCAAGGAAAATTATCGGATCTTAATTTGGAGTTTCTTAGCTCCGGATAATAATAATTTAGTGACTATAACTCGAGTAGATAGCTCAAGATGAACATAAATGAATTGTGAAATTTTATGCAATAATGATGGTATTATCTTGAGAGCTTATGTTAAGGATTGTTAAAAGCATGGTAATCAATTGTTTATTATTTACATACATGCTTAATAAGCTTTGTAGCTTACTCCCCTTCCTTTCTCATATCTTATAGGGTTTTATGCTTGCTCGAGTTGGAGATCGCCGGAGATGCTATCACACTATCAAGCTATCATGTTGGGTATAAGTGAATGCAAAACCTTTTGAGTTTATGGCATGTACAGGGAATTAGTCAATTGTGTATGTGTCATTTGATTTGGCCAAATGTGTTGGTTCATAATGGTAATATGATTCATTTTGTATATAGCCATGAGATATGGCTCATATTGGTTAATGAGTTGTAATGCCTATACATATGTGTGTTTGGTATGGATGGATTGAAGTTGTGTTTAAGTATGTGAAAATGAGGGTGCCAAATGGTTTGGTAAATAGCCATTTTCTTGGCCACACGGGCAGAGACACGGCCGTGTGTCTCATTCGTGTGGAGAACACGACCCCGGGACATGGGCGTGTGCCCAGGGCGTGTGAAGTCTGCATCTATTTTTTAGAATTTAATTCGCCACATGGCCTAAGCACTCGAGCGTGTGACTTGGCCGAGTGACCCAATTTTGTTGATGACATCATAAACAGAGAGTTACAAGGGATAAGGACATGGGCGTGTGTGACCACAAGGCCTACCCACACGGGTGTGTCCCAAGCCACACAGACGTGTGACCCATGTTTTGATGAAAAATTTTCTTAGACTTCTTAAAGTTTCCTAAGTTCTCGATTTAGTCTCGAACAGTTCCCAATGTATATTTTGGGCCCCGTAGGCCCATATTAGGGGCGATTTTCATGTGAATGAGGAATTTTGAATTGAATGAAATTTATAGCCCGTTTTTTATAAATGTTTTTGTTTAAGTCCGGTAATGCCTCGTATCCTGTCCCGGCGTCAGACACGGGTAAAGGGTGTTACATTTAGTGGTATCAGAGCTTTGGTTTAGTCAATTCTCGGACTAACCTAGCGTATGTGAGTCTAGCTATACATGCCATATTACTACTCGTGATAGTGTGATATCTCCCGGCTGTAACGAAATTGTTTTGTTAAGACAGAGATGACTTCCAACCGACTATTTTTCATAATGCTGAAAAATGATATTGAGGTGATTGAAATGTGTTTGTGATGAGACGAAACTTAGAAAGATATGAATAGAAGTTCATTATATGTATGTGTTAATGTACGAAGTGAGATAACCATGAGTTGAGAAATGTAGAAACATGGAATAAAATAAAAGTTTATGTGGTGATATAAGCCTATTCATGTTTGCTTGGCATGCATATGATGATATATGCCCAACCTATTTGATTAAGTGAATATGATAAGTACACTTACACAAATTGACGGAATGTGTGTTTATGTACACTTGTTTGAATAAGTGTAATCAGTATGTTAATGTGGTTGAATTTTATGTTTACTTGTTAAATTACAGATAATATGATGTTATTTTTTACGTCTTTGTTAACGCAGAAAATGAGTGCGATCGTTCAATGATGAATTGACGAATAAGACCATGGTTGGACCATGGCAAAGTATGGAATGTAAGACCATAGCTGGGCTATGGCATTTCAGTGAAAAGACCATAACTGGGTTATGGCATTATGGACGTAAGACCATGGTTGGACCATGGTAGTAAATGTGTGTACGCATAAGACCATAGTTCGACT
Source organism: Gossypium sturtianum (assembly GCA_025698515.1). Taxonomy (NCBI): domain Eukaryota; kingdom Viridiplantae; phylum Streptophyta; class Magnoliopsida; order Malvales; family Malvaceae; genus Gossypium; species Gossypium sturtianum. The sequence goes on from CM046955.1 coordinate 115,353,575, forward strand.
ATGGCATTGTAATAATGTATAAGACCATATCTGGGCCATGGTATTATGATACGTGTAAGACCATGTCTGGGACATGGCATCGATATGAGACTTTGTGTAAGACCATAGTTGGACTATGGCATCAAGTAAACGATGTACTCAAACCCGTAAGGCATTCTCTAATTTGACAAATGTTAGTAAGTAAATTCATTGTTTGAAATTGTGGATGGCATAAAACATTCGTAAAATGAATAAGTATATGAAATTGTCTGAAGTGAATTATGTGATTATGATGATATTACGTTAATGATGAATGCTATGTCATATGTGTGTATTTATGAGAGTCAAGTTAGAGGCTTTACGACCTCACCCCTTACCAGTGATGCTTTATGACGAAATTTTACGAGAACCATGTTGAATAAGTTCAGAAGTGTGAAACTAAAGAGTTTAGTGATGAAATAATTGGTAATGTATACATCGATGAGAATAGTTTGGAAAGTGAAAACAACTTTAGAAGAAATATCAGAATGTTTTAAAGATTACATAGATTATGCAGTGTCACAGATAAAGAAGAAGCTGGTCTCGGCTATTCGATTCAATTGAGTTAGGTGTATTAAAAGTATCCTTAAGTATAGTAATGAATTTTGTGCATTCACGAGTATATAGACATATAGTCTGAATGAGGAAATTATATTCAGGAAAGTATGATACAGAGATATGTCTATTGGATTGTTCTAATCGAATGATGTTATTATGAGTTAAAGCTGTACCGATTGATAAAGTCATCACATTATGAAAATTTGAATGACCTATGCATGTTAGCAAAGTTCTAAACAGTTGAAAGTATTATTAACCGAAGCTTTAGTTCTGAGTTCAGTTTGAATTGAGTAAGGAAACTGTGATTTTTCAATGATGAATTACTGAACAGATCGGAAAATGTTTTAATACAAGAATGTAAATGTAACAGCCCGATTTTGGGGCTAGTCGGAATAGTGGTTTCGGGACCACTAATCCGAGGTTGAATAAAATTATTTTTAATATTATTATATGTGTTATATCATGATTATATGGATGTATGAAAATTTTGGTGTATTAAGTTTGGTGATTTCATGCTTAATTGCGAAAAATGACTAAATTGCATAAAGTGCGAAAGTTTCATTTTACAAGCTAGAGGTGTCTAATAGCTATAGAATATTAAATTGGAGGTCCTTAAAGTGCAATTAGGCCATTGGGGAGGTGATGGCCGGCCATAGGGGACAAATTAGAGGCTTGGTCAATGGTTAGGTGAGTTGGTGACTTAATTGAATAAAATAAGATTAAATAAAGAAGAGGCTATCATATTTTTCATTTCTCTTCTCCTTCCACCAAAATTTTCAGCAAGAAATAGGGGTTTTGAAGCTCAAACTTTCAGTCAAGCTATTATCTTGAAAGTAAGTGATTTTAGAGGTCTTTCTTGATAATTTTTGCACTTTTGGAACCCCTAAAGCTTAAGCTAGCTAAGGAGGGGACTATTTTGCAAAATGATTGAAAGTTTAGGGATTTTCCATGTGAGTGCTTATGTTGTTTGCTGAGTTTTTAGGGAAGAAAATGAATGGTGGTTGTTAAATAAACAACTTTTGTGAAAGGTGTTTCCATGAAAACACCTAAAAGGACCCATTTGTAAAGGTTATAAATTGAGTAGTAAATGCATGAAATGATTGGAATTGTGAATTGTTACAAGAGAAATAAATGTTTAGCTAGGCTTGTTTAATGATAAAATTTGGTGAAAAATGATTTACGAGCCTAGGGGAAAAATCGTAATTTTGCCAAGGTATAAGGGCAAAACGGTCATTTTTGCCAAAGTAGAAATTTTGAAGTGTCTTGAATTATGTAGTGATTAAATGAGTACATTTTATTATTATAGATCAAGAAGAATGCGGAAACAACCTTGACCGGGGAAAAGGCAAGGTTTCGGACTAAACCACAAATTAACATATTTTGCACCGAGGTAAGTTTATGTGTAAACGATACATCTCTATTACGTATGTTTTAACTATTAATTCATGGTGTGAATGTAATTGATTATTGATGAGAATTATTGAAATAGTAGAAAATGAGAAAACTCTCGGATGAACCTTCAGAAGAGAAATATGGGCACGGATGAATATCCTTAAATATGTACATTTTTGGTGGGCTATGTGCGATACCATCGTTTATATTATCATTTGGTGGGCTATGTGCGGTACCACCGTAATTATCATTGTTGGTGGGCTGTGTGCGATACCACCCTATTATTGATTAATGGTGGGCTGTGTGCGAAACCACCGGGTACCTTGTATCATTCCGAAGGGTTCATCGAGAAATCTGTTTAAGTAAATATTTCATGTGACTTTGTGGTGATAAGTGCAGGGCATATGTGCAAGTAAATGTGAGAAATGTTCATGATATGTGGTTGGGATGTGGTAAGAGTTGAGATGAGTAAGCATGACCATGGGAATATAAAATGTTTATACATAGTATGTAATGTTTATGATTGATTAGCATATGGTATGATGCTTATTGTTTACATATAGACTTACTAAGCTTAAAGCTTACTCCCTTCTCTTTTCCCTTATTTTATAGTGTCGAAGAGTCAGCTCGGGATACGGAGATAAGCAAAGGATCAACCACACTATCAGCACATCTTGGTATAGTTAGACTTAGCATTTTGAGTATGGCATGTATAGGGACTAGGCTTAGTTGAATGTCATTTTGTTTTGGCCAAATGTGTTGGCTCATTCAAAGATGAACACTTTTGTATAAGGCCATAGTTGGTGGCTCTTTCTTATTAATCTATGAAAAGATGAGGTTATTCATGAATGTGCAAGATGCATGATTGGTTTGCTTAGTTTAAATATGCATGAATGGGTTGAAGGTTTGATGTGAATTATGTTTGTATAAGTTGGGGTGATTGTAACAGTCCGGTTTATACCCTAGTCGGAACAGTGGTTTCGGGACCACAAATCTGAGTTTGTATAATATTTTAATATTACTTTCTATGTCGTTTGAATGTGATTGAGCATGTGGTAAATTTCCGTAAGCTAATTAATTTGTCTGTGTGTTTAATTTGAAAAAAGGATTAAAATGCATTAAATGTGAAAGTTGCTTGTTATTTGTTAAAGTACTTAAGTGATGTGGCTTTTAAGTGTTAAGGACTTAAGTAGCAAATTAGCCACTCTTTTGGTTAGTGGACGGCAATGGTCATTAATGACCTTATATATATATGTTTTGTTTTATGTTATAAAAGGTTAATTATGTCATTTTTATATTAAATTGTTTTATGATAAAAAAACAAAGTATGAAAAAGGACATTATTTCATTCATCTTTTGACCGAATATTAGAGAAAGAAGAAAGGTTTTAGTTCTTTTGATTTTCGGCACTTCTAAGCTTGAATTCAAGGTATGTTTTCGGTCGGTTTTCGATAATTTTTATGTTTTTATAATCGTTGCTTTGAGAGCTTCAAAACCCATGTATTAATTTTGATTATTGATGATGTTTGTGTGAGATGCCATTGATGATATGTCAAGCTTTTTGATGATTTTTAGTGTTAAATGAAAGATATGAGCTAGATGAACATGTTTTGTTCTTGAAGTTTTGATGAATTTAGCTTAATAGGGCTAAATTGAGAAAATGGCAAATTGAGGGACTAATTTGTGAATTTGATGAAAAATATGGGCTTATATGTGATGTATGAATATTTGGCTAAGCATATGTATGGGTAGATTTTGTGAATTTGACGTTTTTAGAAAAATGGACTAAATTGATAAAATGTGCAAATGTGAGGGTTAAATTGCAAATAACCCTAAATGTGTGTCTTTGGATTGATTTGGTTGAATTAGTGAATAAAATGATTAATTCTGAATATGTTTAGATCAAGAACCGAGGAAAATGGATTTAGATCGCGGGAAAGCGAAAGTAACCAAGTAGCCGTTTTCATTCCGATAAGCCGAATCCGAGGTAAGTCACTATGCAAATAAACGTATATGTATGCAATTGTATTTGTTCATATGACTAATGTTGATAATGAATGCTTATGAGAGGTTGTGCATATGATTTATGAGATAAGGCCGATATAGCGATAAAGTCCAAAAAGCCCCGTACGAACCTAGGAATAGAGAGGATTAGCTATGTCATGACATAGGTCTCTCGCTCGTTATATCATGTAAGACCATGCGGGGCGTTGGCATTGATTTGAGATTTCGTGTAAGACCTGCAAATGCGAGACGTGAGGCATCGACATGAGTATTACGTGTAAGACCACGTGCGGGGCGTTGGCGTCGATATGATTTGTGCGTGTAAGACCATATGCGGGACATTGGCATCGTAATTATTCGTGTAAGACCCATGCGGGACAAGCGGCATCAATGTCTGAGTGCATGTAAGACCTCGTCTGGGACGTTGGCATTGTACGACCATTCCGAGCTTTATGAGTATCCTATTAGATTCTTTACGATTCAATAGGCAAATCTGTGATACGAAATAGCCATGTAAATAGTGAATCCGATTAAGGTACGTTGATTTATACACAAGTGTGTATATAAGGTGAGTTCCTATGTAACCTAGCTATGATGGTTATGAACCTTTGAAATAGTTTTGTGCATAAGAGACTTCTGGAATTGATGAATGTGGCAAACATGGCCAATAGTATGAACCAAATGTATATATGTGAGAAGATGTTATGTATATGAAATGTGCCTATATTTCTACATGCTTATGTACTTGTCTATTAAGTTTATTTGTATATGACTTACTAAGCTTTTAGAAAGCTTACTCTGTGTGCATTTTCTCTGTTTTATAGGTCGTCAAAGCTACTGAAGGCTCGCGACCGTCACGGATCGTCATCACACTACTAAAATTATTTTGGTATACTTTGAAAATGTATATGGTTAGATATGGCATGTATAGGTTAGTTCTTGGTATGAATTGTTATGTGAACTTAGCCATGTTATTTGGCTAGTTATGTTTTGGTAATATGCTTAAAGGATTGTGATATGTGTAGTTGTTTTGGTAAGATTAATTGATATATGAAATGGTTATGATATGGTAAGTATATAGATAAATGGTGTTTGGGTATACTTGTGATTTGGTCATGCAAATTGGTATGTTTGGAATGGATATTGAATGTATCATTGTGTGATTTTCTTAGATGTCAAATATGCATGATTTGGGATGGCTATTTGGTATATTTTAATGGTTATATGTGAATGAAATGGGATGATATATGTTGCTTGTAGGTTGATCCTTATGGGTGGCATTTTGGCCTTGTAAATGGCCTATAATGTTACACGGTTGTGGCACACGGGCGTGCCTAAAGACTGTGGGTGAATTGGCAGAATGTAGCTTATTAGCACACGGCGTCAACACGGGGGTGTCAGCTAGCCGTGGTGTACAAGTCAGTATCTAGCTAAGAGCACACGGCCATGGCACACAGGCGTGCTTGGTGGCCGTGGTGGGGAAGTTAGTATATGGCCTAGTAGCACACGGCCATGGCACACGGGCGTGCCTAGTGACCGTGTTGATATAGTCAGTATATAGACACGGATGGACACACGGGGGTGTCTAGAAGCCGTGGAAGGCACACGGTCTCCTCCCATGGGCGTGTCTTCCCTGTATTTTAGAAAAGTTTAAATTTTTCCATGAGATTCTGTATGTGTTTCAGTTTAGTCCCAACTTGGTTTATATGCATGCTTAGGGTCTTGTTGACCGTATTAAGGGTCACTATGCTTGAGAATGATGAATGAATGTATGAATTTCTGTAAATGCTTTCCGATCTGTTTGGTAATGCCTTGAACCCTAATCCGGTGACGGTTACAGGTTAGGGGTGTTACAGTGATAGAAAGAGCTTGGCAAATAGCCTTGTTCTTGTCCACACGGGTAGACACACGAGCGTGTATCTAGGTCATAGGTGGTTAGGCCGTGTGTCCCCTTGCATGCTAGGTATACAAGTCAGTATGCTCAGTAGTAAACAAACAGGCAGAGACACGGTTGTGTGTCTCAGCCGTGTGGAAGGCACGACCATGGACATGGGCGTGTGTCCAGACCGTGTGAAGTCTGCACCTGAAATTAGGAATTTAGTTCGCTACACGGCCGAAGGACACGGGCGTGTGCCTTGCCCGTGTGACATTTATGGGGTGATGACGTCAGAAATAGAATGCCAAGGTTTTTGCCACACGAGATAAGACACGGGCGTGTCGAGGCCGTGTGAGGGACACGGGCCAGGGACACGGGCGTGTGTCCGGCCGTGTGAAAACCCCTGTAGGTTCGAATTGAAAACTAATTGCAGACGAGAGTGGAACACGGGCATGTGATATGCCACACGGGCGTGTCCATTCTTCCATACGGGCGTGTGGACTGTGTAGTGAAAATTTTCTAAGTTTTTCTAGAGATCTTTAAAAGAGTTCGATTTGATCCCGAACCACTCCTAAAGTGTGATTTAGGCCTCACAGACTTATTTAAGAGCTGTTATGAAAAGTTTTGATTTGGAGTGGAGAGTCATGTCTCGGTATTGCATGATTATTGGTGTATAAGTCCAGTAATGCCTCGTACCCTATTCCGGCGTCGAATACGGGTAAGGGGTGTTACAGTAAAGAAGTAATTTGCACTTTCAGACGGTTAAAGTCACATGAAAAACTGTTCGACTAATGATTTAGCGACGACCACTTTTATATCTATGTTGTGAATTGGATGATTTCGTATGTTCGACGAAAAATGTCATATGCTTCCTGATTCTAATGGGTTAAAGTATCTAATGTCGCAAAAAGATCTGAAATTAAGACAACGTGAATGTTTTGAGATGTTAAAAGACTGTGAGTAATTATTGACTTACCTTTTGGACAGCAAGTATGGTTACAAATGCTTGAATGGAAAATCTTTGTTAATTTTTGTGAGTATTGGTTACTTGATTGATCTTATTTTATGATGGACTAGTTCTAGCTAAGTTAAAAGCTTAAGCGATGCTTTCTTTGTGAGTTGAGAAGATCAGAAATGTGATAGAGAGTGGTGAACTAAACGAGTACAGTGTGAAACGACTTTCTATTCTGAATTTCAGGTTGGACCTGATTCCTATTAATATAATTTTTCTGAGATAGAATTCACGTACTGGGTAATCTAGAGTTTGTACAGAAGTTTTGTACGAGACTCAGTAGTAGCTCGTCGGCTCATCCAAGAGTAATAAACTGTGCAGTCATATAAAGTAGATGTGCTAATGAATGTGTATGTTACATGATATTTTGGATCCGTATTCAGATAACGATATGTGAACAGATAAAATTTGAAAATCAAATGTATTCAGGACTAATATAGTCCGTGGTAGTGCGAAAGTGATAATGAGATAGAGTTACCTTAGATTTCATATCGGGATTGTCATTATCCCCGAAAAGAAAGATGTTAATTGGTCTATGGTTGATCATTTGACAAAGAAAGATCCCTATGATCATTTCATTATGTACAGATTTCTTATTTGACAGATTAGCCGAGTAATATGTTTCTGAGGTTATTCGATTACGCAGAGTGCCAGTTCCATTATGTAGGATAGAGATCCGGAGTTTACATCGCAACTATGGGATGAGCCATAGGAAACTCTAAGTATGCAGTTGCATTTTGGCACAATAAATCTGTTTTTATATCAATGATAAGTCTAAGAGTGTAACACCCCAAACCCAGCCTAGAAGTTAGGCCCGAATCTGGTGTGTCAGGCTGAAGTGTTTTTTTTTCGAAAACCCTTCTTAATATTTAAAAACTTCTTCCATTTAAACTTGGGTAAAGCCTCAGCTTACGTTCGTTTATTTTCAAAACGGGGTTCCTTGAAAAAGGTTGTTCACTTTTAAAACGTTATTGATTTCCTTCAAAATCCCCCTCAACTGCGGAAGCTTTTTAAAACGTTTCGGAAATGTGATAACTGAAAACAGTTGTTGTAACATAGTGTTTTGAAAACAGTAATCATTTTGGAAAACCGCAATTTACTTCTAACAGATATAAATTAAAATAAAACCAAACCTAAAATTTAAAATCTGAAAACTTTAAGAGGCCTTATTACAAACCATACCAAAATAAAGTTCTTATGAATAACTTAATGAAAAATAGAAGCAGTTGTGTGGCCATCTCCGAGTCCCTCACAGCTCCGATCCGTCTAAGGCTGGGGATTACCTGCATAGTTAAAAATGGGGTGAGTTTACGAAAACTCAGTGTGTAATCCCCTAATATAAAACATTTAGTCAGATAAGCAGAATACAGAAGCAGACTGGGCTTGAGCCCTATTCAGTCATAGTACAGTTTCAGTGGGCCTAAGCCCATTGCAATATTGTTTGGGTCTCGGCCCATAACAGAATCGTTTGGGCCTAGTCCATATCAGTATCGGATCTCATAAATAGAAATGCAATAGTGTAAGAATGCACCCCACCCCAATCCAGCTAGCACACCACCCGTACCAACCAACACACCATATGGGGATAAAATCGACCCACCCAGCCAGCACACCAATGTTAGCCCCGATTGCGGCACTAACCGATATCGCAGTAGAGCTGCAAAAATATAAGCGGCTTAAAGCCGTCAGTAGGTCCACAGTCGTCTCTGGCGACCCGTGCGACCCTAATAATCAAATTCGTGGGTCCACAATTGTCTCGGGTGACCCGTGCGACCCTAACAATCAAATCAGTGGATCCACAGTCATCTCGGGTGACCCGTGCGACCCTAACAGATCAATCACTTCCTCCAATTACAAAATCCCAATCCCATGCAGTATGTCATGTATGCAAAGCACATATATATAAATCACATGGCATACTCTATAAAGACAGACAAATCATAGCTCAGGTCAGTCAAAACATAGCATAAAACAATCATTTACCTACGAGGGAAAAACAGTCATTTTACCCTATAAGGGTATTTTCATAATCCTACCCTTCAGGGGTATTTTGGTAATTTTACCCTATAGGGGTATTTCGGTAATTTTGCAAAACGGGGGTATTTTGAAAATTTTGCAAACCGGGGTCTCAGCGACCCAGCAGAAGGTCCACCGTCACCTCGAGCGCCTTAAGTAACCTAAATAGTCACAACAGTGCAATGGGCCTATGGCCCATTTCTCGGCCCAAATGGGCCCACACACTCGTGTGGCCCAATTAGCCCAGAAATAGCCTCGACTACACGAATAGCACATTTCAAACCAATAGAAACCATATAACATGCATTTTATCCGTGTGGGGCCCACTAGCCCAGTGGGCCCATATGGCCCGTCGAGGCCCATAACAGCCTCTACAGTCCTACGCCTAAGATTTGTAGGCTCGAATCACCACACGTGCGATTGCACGCTCGTGTGGCATCAAACATCGTATTTCAGCTTTTTGAATTTTTGGCTTTTCGGCTTTTGCTGATCTACAGTCCAATCAGTGTGGAATACACACTTTCAGCTTTTTAGCCGATCATCAACAGAGCACAAAGTTACATACCTGATTGCAACCGCAAAAACTACGAATAATCCGGAGCACACAACCTATAACCAACACAACACACGGTTAAGGCATATTCTTAAACTATCACCTTTATTTATTTAAACCACAACCACTCACCCTGCTTGAACTAACAGATACTAGCGCCTCCCTGCTGATCAAGGCGATTTCCCCCTCCTAACATGATTTGGCATCACAAAAGTTGTTAGAAACAACCAACATTTGGCCCCAAGAGAAAAACAAGAAGAGAAAGCCGAAGCTTGTTAATAGAGTCAAAGGAGTCTTACTAATAACAAAATAATAAAGTGGTTGGAGTAACCTCTTACCAATATCGATAACCAAACATATTTTGGCAGTACTTAGCTAAGAAGATTCAACCCTAACCACGAAGAACAAAGAGGTTGAGAGGGAGAGGGTATGAGTAATCGGCCTAGCAGAGATGGGGAGAACAAAATATTGGAAAAAAAGAACATGAAGTAAAAGAGGAGAGGACTACAAATTCGACAAATAGGAAAATATGGTGAAGAAAGAAAGAAAACGAGAAAACAACAGAATGAAAAGGATGGGAGAGGAAGTGAATTCGGCAGAAGTGAACTGAAAAAGAAAGACATGAATGGTCAAAAATGTGCCGAAATGCAAAAAGAACACCCGAAAATACCAGAGAAAATTCGGCACCTCTACACTCTCCCAAAGCCGAAAATGCACCAAATGACAACCCTTTGCCAAAATTCCCTTACTCATCCTTTCCCAAATTCGGCTAAGACTCCTACACACTCCAACTCCTTCAACCTCTCCACCAAATCCTCCTTGAAATGCTCCCAGCCTCCCATTCGAATTTGTTGACCAAGTCTTCAACCTCCTTTGCAGAGTTTGATTCAAACTCTACCTCTCGCACCACCAAATCATAAAATAAAAGCCCCCTATTTGCATGTCATGGGATTTGAACCCCATTCCCCTTGCCATCTTAGTGACGCCACCACCATCAAGCCACATGCCCTTTTTGTGACATAGAAACACACATACTTAAACATAAGTCCTAACTGCTAACAGGCCATTTCACTTAAGACCAAAAATTAAAAATTTTTCAAGGCTAAGACTCAAACCCAGACTTCCTAAAAACCCCCAAATACACTCAAATACTTAACCATTGAAGCACACATGGGATTTAAGCCAAAATATACAAAATTACAGACCCTACATTTTTGGGGTGTTACAAAGAGAGTAGTTTAGATTTTGACGGTGTACTCCGGCACTATGTGCTAAAGTTTAAAGGATATTGGAAAGAGATATATGAAATTGAATTTATATGTAATTCTGAGAAGATTAGTGAAAGTGTTTCAGGAGAGTTGAAAGCAACTTCTTCTGGTAAGATTTATGGGGACGAAAATCCCTAAAGAGCGGAAGAATTGTAACAACCCGATTGTAACAGCTCGGTTTAGACCCTAGTCAGAATAGTGGTTTTGAGACCACAAATACGAGGTCGGAATAATATATTAATATTATTTTTGGTGTTGATTATATGTGAAATAACCTGTGTGAAAATTTTGTGTGATAATTTTATCGACTGTGTGTCAAATTGTGAGAAAGGACTTAATCCCATAAAGTGTAAAAGCTGTGTGCTGATTGTTGAAGTATCTATGTGTTATGGCTTTTAAATGAAATGGCCTTATAAAGAAGTTTAGCCATTATATAGTGAGTGGATGGTAGTTGGACAACTATAACCAACTATCATGTGTTATATTATGTTAATAATAAAGGATAAAATAGTAAAATGTATATTATGTTAATAATAATAAAACTTAAAGAGAAAATGCATGGAGTTGTTCATCTTTTACACCGATTGTGGAAGAAATAAAAGGGTTTTAAAAGCTTTTGAAATTTTGGCACTTGCTAAGCTCAATTGAGGTATGATTTTTGATCGATTTTTGATAATTTCTACGTTTTCGTAATCGTTGCTTTGTGCTCTACCAAACCCATGTTTAAATTTTGTGAATTGATGATGTCTTTGAAATGTACCATTTATGGACATGTGAGTTCTTGAATGTTTGATGGTGGAAAATAAAAGCTTAGTGTTGGGTTAACATAGTTTGTATTGGAAGTTTTGATGAAATTGAGTAATTTGGGTTAAATTGAGAAAAGTGTAAATTGAGGGAATAAAATGTGAAATAAATGAAATATGTGGGCTTGTATGAACACAAGGAAAATTCAGCTAGACTTGTGTGGAAGGAAATTATGTGAATTTGATGATTTTGTGAATTAGGGACTAAAGTGTCAAAATATGAAAATGTGAGGGCTATTTTGTAAAATGCCCCAAATATGTGTGTTTGGACTAAAATGAATGATTTGTTAATTGAATGGATTGAATTTGAATGTGTATAGACCAAGAGAGGAGAGGTTCGGATCGAGATCGAGGCAAAGATAAAGTGCTCGATTGACCGACCGTTTCGATAGTTCGACGTCCGAGGTAAGTTCGGACATAATACGAATATTTAGTTATGTTAAATGCTATGAAATGAATGTTATAATGATATTGAAATGTGGATGCTATGTGAGAGTTTGAGTTTGAGTTATGTGGCACTAAGTGTGCGTATTCGGAAACGTGATTGAGATGTTTAGCACTGTATGTGCGAAATAATATAAACTTTGACTTTGTGGTTGGCACTGTGTGTGCGATACTGATTGAAGAGCGGTTTGATATAAGTGCACTATGTGTGCGATGTTAATTAAGCTTCGGCAAAATATCTGGGCACTAAGTGTGCGATTGAATAGAAGAAGAAACGAAAGTTGATAGAAAGGGAATAGTGAGTATTGAGTAGCAAATATAATTGATTACTAGGTGTTGGCTAAGGTACGCTCGGAACCTATGCGATTGATGAATCTATGAATGAGATTATGAAATGTTAAATGAGCATTTTAGTTTTGGATGGTATGATATATATATGTATATGTGAAATAATCTATGTGGTGGTTTGTTTGATTTAAATGTGTTATGTTACTTAACTTATCGAGCTTTGGAAAGCTTTCTTGTGTGATTTGTTTCTCTGCTTTGCAGTGTCAGCAAAGCTAGCTCGGATCCGGGGATCGTCAACATATCAATCACACTATCGGTAATCTATTTTGAGTACTTTTCGAAAGATGTATATAGATTAAATATGGCATGTATAGGCTAGAAGTTATGGTATGATTTGTGATGTTTAATCCTTGTCATGTGATTTGGCTTGGAAGTGAGACAATATTGAGTTTGTGTATGAGCTATGAATGTGGTATGTTTCTTGACTTTATGGTTGATGAAAAAGGTGATTAGAAGATGAGTTTTGGTATGAATTATATGATAATTGAATTACATGTGCTTTGAGATGTATAATTGTCTCTTTAAATGGCTTTAGTTGTGATGATAATGAGCATGGAAGTAAATGGTCTAGTTGGTGATTGAGTAATGCATGAAATGGTATGATTGAATACATTGGAAAGCATGAATTGTTATTGAAGCTTGTAGGTATGACCCATGTGTAGGTGGCAAGTTGGGCTTGCAAATGACCTGTTTTGTCTACACGGTTATTGTAACACCCCTAACACGTATCCGTCACCGGATTAGGGTTAAAGGTATTATCGAACAGATCGGAAACGTTTATAGACATTTCATAATGCAAGCATCAATTACAATCACTATGTCCCTTAGATAGGTCACCGAGACCTTAAGCATGCTTTAGAAAAGGGTCGGGACTAAACCGAACACATACGAAAATTCTCAAAAAATTAAAACTTTTTAAACACTGCAGAGGTCACACGCCCGTGCAATCAGGCCGTGTGCCTCCCACGGCTTCTAGACACACCCATGTGTCCTGGCCGTGCCAAAACAGGGCATGTATACTGACTTATCCCCAAGGCCACCAGGCACGCCCGTGTACCCTGGCCGTGTACTCTTATGCTATATACTGACTTAATCCCACGGTCACTAGGCACGCCCGTGTGCCACAACCGTGTCTGCTTAACAGGCCCTTTGCAAGGTCAATATACCACCTACACTTGGGTTTACCCAACAAGCTACTTACCAATTCATTTTATGCACAAATAACAACCAAAGACATGTCAAATGATCAACAATTCTTCATAACCAAACTCATTTCTAATCATGCCAATTTTGCACAACTAAATCATACATATACATAAGCATGGTTTAACAACATTTACCCTTCATAAAAATATTCTTTTGATCAAACATGCATACTCATAATGCATTCATATGCTTACCATAAACTTGACCATTTCTTAGTCATGTAATCATACCAAAAACAACATCATATACCATATTCATAATTACATAATACCAACATATAACTAGCCACATCACATGGCTAGGTTCTTCTCAAACATATACAAAATGACTAGCCTATACATGCCATATTAGGCTATATACACATTTAAAAGTACCAAAGTCGAGTTTGATAGTGTGATGACGATCCTTGACGATTCCCGAGCCTTTCGTAGCTTTGATGACCTATAAAACAGAGTAAACACACACACAGAGTAAGCTTTCCAAAAGCTTAGTAAGTTATATAAAATTAAACTTAGCACGTAATACACATAACTACATTTATACATCGACATTAATACCTCTCATGTGCAAAATTTATCACATACCTTTTGGTTTATTTGTTTAGCCATCACTTACCACATTTCTCAATCAAGCATCACTTATGCACATAGCCCATTCAAGCTTATATATCACATAGTATCTCATCAAATCCATATTCACATGCTTTTTGGTAAATTCATATATGTATACTTACCTTTCAGACAACTACATAGTGCCCCTTTCAACGTACCTGAATCATTATATAGTTCACTTAGTCATTCACATCTCGGACTTACTCGCTAAACCATTCGGAATCTAATAGGGTGCTCGGAATGCTCGGAATAGTCATACAATGCTAACATCCCAGACGTGGTCTTATATGCAATCAGATATCGATGCCACTGTCCTAGACAGGGTCTTACACCTAAATCTCATATCGATGCCAACATCCCAGATGTGGTCTTACATGTAAATCTCATATCGATGCCAACGTCCCAGACGTGGTCTTACACGTAAATCTCATATCGTTGCCAACGTCCCAAACGTGGTCGTACACGTAAATCTCATATCGATGCTAGCGTCCCAGACATGGTCTTACACGTAAATCTCATATCAATGCCAACGTCCCAGACGTGGTCTTACACGTAAATCTCATATCAGACACCTATGCCATGACATATACAACTCTATCTCTCCTAGGTTCAAACGGAACTTCTCGGACATTGTCAACTTGTTGATCTATATATATGTATTCGAATTTCGCATATATTCCATTACAATTGATATTCATAGCAATCCAAATTTCATATTTACACAAATAATTCAATCCAAATACATTTAATTGTATATTGACTTACCTCGAGTTCAGTTTTACGTAAACGAATACGTCTACTCTATTACTTTCGCTTTCCCGCAATCTAAGCCTGTTTTCTTCGATTCTTGATCTATACATATTCAAATTTCACTCTTTTATTCAATAACTCATTCATTTAAATCAAAGAACACATATTTAGGGCAATTTGCAAATTAGCCCTCACATTTCACATTTGGACAATTTAGTCCCTATTTCACAAAATCACAAAATATATCAAATTTCAATACACCCATGCTTAGTTGAATATTCATGTATCTCATACAAGTCCATACATTTCATTTATTTCACAAATTAGTCCCTCAAAATGCTATTTTCTCAATTGAGTCCAAAATACTCAAATTTAACAAAACTTCAAGTACAAAACATGTTAATCAATTACAAATACATCTTATTTCATCATAAAACTTCACAAAGCTTATGAACTCATCAATGGTACTTTACAAAATATTCATCAATTCTCAAAATTTAAGCATGAGTCTTGTAGTATACAAAGCAACGATTACAAAAATGTAGAAATTATCAAAAATCGAAACTAAAACATACCTTAATTTAGCTTAGAAGTAGCCGAAACTTAGCTTTCTTCTTCTTTTCTTTTTCTTTTTGATATTCGGCACAAACATGATAACAATGGTTTTATTTAATGCCTTTTGTTTTTATTATAATAACTTATAATATATATAATATAATTTTTATCTTATAAACTTAATATATAAAAACATATATATATACACATCAATATTTAATGCCGTCCACTATCTCATTTGTGGCCAATTTGCAACATAAATCCCCATATAAAAGAAGACACACCAATTAAGCCACTCAATTAAATAGAAGGCTACTTTTACTTTTTATGGGATTTAGTCCTTTGCTTAATTAATCACACAGACGGACAAACTAACTCATGGATGTTTTCACACATACTAATCACGTATCAAAGGCACGGAAAAATAATATTAAAATATTTTCTAACTCAGATTTGTGGTCCCGAAACCACTGTTCTGACTAGGGTCTAAACCGGACTGTTACAATTCTCTAGCCCTTAGGGATTTTCGTCCCCGAAAATCTTACCGTTAAACAGATTCGGATATTGATGTCTCATTGAATCTTCAGGCTTCCACGTAGCCTCTTCTATTCCGTGTCGATGCCACAATACTTTGACTAACGAAATTTTCTTATTTCTCAAATCTTTCATTTCACGAGGTAAAATACGGATAGGTTTCTCTTCATAAGTCATATCAGATCAGATTTCAATTTCAAACGGAGCAATCACATGTGACGGATCGGATCGGTATTGATAGAGCATTGACACATGAAATACATTATGTATCTTTTCTAGCTCAGGTGGCAACAACAATCTATACGCAACAGGTCCAACACGCTTAATGATTTCATACGGTCCGATGAACCTCAGACTCAACTTACCTTTACGCCCGAATCGGAGTACTTTCTTCCACGGAGACACCTTTAGAAACACTTTGTCACTGGTCTCGAATTCAATATCTTTACGTTTCAAATCTGCATAGGATTTCTGACGATCATACGATGCTTTTAGACTATCACGGATCACTTTCACTTTTTGTTCAGTATCTTTTATCAAATCAACCCCGTGTAGCTTATTTTCACTAAGCTCGGTCCAATACAGAGGTGTACGACATTTACGTTAGTACAAAGCTTCATAAGGTGCCATTTTAATGCTCGACTAAAAACTGTTGTTATATGCAAATTCAATCAGTGATAAGTACTGTTCCCACTTACCATTAAACTTAAGAATGCAACATCTCAACATATCCTCGAGAATCTGAATGATCCGCTCAAATTGACCATCCGTTTGCAAATGAAAAGCTGTACTGAAATGCAGTTTTGTGCCCAAAGCTTATTGAAATTTCATCCAGAATCACGATGTAAAGCATAGATCTCTATCAAACACGATGGCTAATGGCACACCGTGCAATCTCACAATATCAGAAATGTAAAGTTCAGCTAACTTTTCAAGTGAGAAATCAGATCGTACCAGAATAAAATGGCAGATTTCGTCAAATGATCAACTACAACCCAAATTGCATCTTTCTTTTTCACAAACAGAACGGGAGCACCCCACGGTGAAAAACTCGATCTGGCGAACCCTCTGTCAGTTAATTCTTGCAGCTATGACTTTAATTCTTTCAACTCTGTAGGTGCCATTCTATACGGAGCTATTAAAATAGGTGTCGTACAAGGCAACAGATCAATACCAAATTTAACTTCACGTATCGGAGGCAATCCCGGTAGTTCTTCAGGAAATACTTCAGAGAATTCACAGACAACAGGCACTGATTCAACTTTCGTTTCAGACACTTTCGAATCAATTACATAAGCAAAATAAGATTCATAACCCTTTCTCAAATAACTCTAAGCTTTCAATACAGATATCATAGAAGGCAATCCATTTAAATCATTTGACTTAATACGAACTATTTCACCACTCTGACGACTCAAATCAATAGTCTTTCTTTTACAGTTCGCAACAGCATCATGCAATGACAACCAGTCCATACCCAACATTATATCAAACTCATCAAACGGTAATAGCATCAGATCAGCAGGGAAACAGATATCTCGAAACATTAACGGACAGTTCTTGCATATTTTGTCAACCAGAACACTTTTACCTAAGGGGTTCGGTACTTTTATAACAAACTCCGTAGACTCTACATGCAAAGTCTTACTGAATACCAAATTCATGCATATATACGAATTAGTAGAACCAGGGTCTATCAATGCAATCACAGAAGTATCATAAAGTGTAAATATACCAGTTCTAACATCAGGAGATGAATCTTCCTCACGAGCTCGAATGGCATACGCTCTGGCAGGAGCTCTAGCTGCAGATCTCACAGTAGCGTCTTTCGAGGTTCTCTGACTATCACTAACAGTTCTTGCATTTTGGAAAGGTCTACCTCTCGCTGGAGCATTTTCAGATCTCGGATTCTGAATAATCTCTTGCTCTACAGACTCTGGGCAATCGCGAATGAAATGATCTAACGATCCACATCTGAAACAAGCTCGATCACTCAATCTACAACTTCCCGTATGTCTTTTACCACAATGCTTACATTCAGGTCGACCAGATCGGACATTTCCTACCCTAGCCATCAATGTTATTGCAGCATTGGAGCTCAACTGTAACCTAGCTCGATCTCTATTCGATTGTCCCTTATTAGCCTTTGAACGTCTGTGCTCATCTCTGAATTTCTTTGAAGCAGACTGAAATGATTTGCTCAAAAATCTCTTTCTCACATCTCTAGCTTCAAACTCAGCTTTTCTTTTATCTTTTCCAAGTGCCTCAGCTTTGCATGCTTGATCAACAAGCACAACAAACTCTTTTATTTTCAAAATCCCAACAAGCAAACGAATATGTTCATTTAAGCCATCTTCAAACCGTTTACACATTATTGCCTCGGTTGATACACATTCTCGAGCATACTGACTCAATCTCATAAATTCTCGTTCATATTCAGTAACGGACATACAACCCTGTTTTAATTCTAGAAATTCTTTCCATTTCTGATCAATGAATCTCTGAATGATGTATTTCTTCTAAAACTCATACTGGAAGAAAACTCAATTAACCCGTTCCTTTGGAACCACAGAAATCAAAGTCTTCCACCACCGATAGACTGCATCTCATAAAAAAGAAACAACACACATTATACATTCTTCAGGAGTAGTGACATCTCATCAAATACCATGATTGTGTTTTCTAACCAGAATTCGACTTTCTCAGCATCGTCATCACTGGTAACCCTGAACTCTTCAGCCCCATATTTATGAATTTTGTCAACCGGAGGCTTGTTCAACAAATTCAGATTCATAGTCGGAGGAATAGAAGATGTCTGAGGGGGATTAAGTGGTAGCGGAGGTTGTGAGACAGTCGGGTTATTTCTAACAAATTGAGTGAACCACTCACTCATCATCTGGAAGAAAGCTTGTTTAGCTTCTCCCTCTTAACCGATCGCAGCTGGTCTCGGATCAGAGGGCGCTGTCCCATCAGCAGGAGCAGGCGCATTGCTTTCTACATCGTTAGCTACGGCTCTTTTGGGATCCATTTCTATAAGAAATTCACATTTTATACGTCAGGATTCATCACACTATCACAATTCAGATAATATGGCATGTATAGCTAGACTCTGACATGCTACGTTAGTCCGAGAATCGACTAAACTGTAGCTCTGATACCAACCAAATGTAACACCCCTAACCCGTATCCATCACCAGATTAGGGTTAAAGGTATTACCAGACAGATCAAAAACGTTTACAGATATTTCATAATGCAAGTCATCAATTACAATCACTATGTCCCTTAGATAGGTCATCGAGACCTTAAGCATGCTTTAAAAAAGGGTCGGAACTAAACCGAACACATACGAAAATTCTCAAAAAATTAAAACTTTTTGAACAGTGCAGAGGTCACACGCCCGTGCAATCAGGTCGTGTGCCTCCCACGGCTTCTAGACACACGCATGTGTCCTGACCGTGCCAAAACAAGGCATGTATACTGACTTATCCCCACAGCCACCAGGCACGCCCGTGTACCCTGGCCGTGTACTCTTATGCTATATATCGACTTAATCCCACGGTCACTAGGCACGCCAGTGTGCCACTGGCGTAATCGCTAATGTGCCCTTTGCAAGGTCAATATGCCACCTACACTTGGGTTTACCCTACAAGCTACTTACCAATTCATTTTATGCACAAATAACAACCAAAGACATGTCAAATGATCAAAAATTCTTCATAACCAAACTCATTTCTAATCATGCCAATTTTGCACAACTAAATCATACATATACATAAGCATGGTTTAACCACATTTACCCTTCATAAAAATATTCTTTTGATCAAACATGCATACTCATAATGCATTCATATGCTTACCATAAACTTGACCATTTCTTAGTCATGTAATCATACCAAAAACAACATCATATACCATATTGATAATTACATAATACCAACATATAACTAGCCACATCACATGGCTAGGTTCATCTCAAACATATACCAAATGACTAGCCTATACATGCCATATTAGGTTATATACACATTTAAAAGTACCAAAGTCGAGTTTGATAGTGTGATGACAATCCTTGACGATTCCCAAGCCTTTCGTAGCTTTGACAACCTATAAAATAGAGTAAACACACACATAGAGTAAGCTTTCCAAAAGCTTAGTAAGTCATATACAAATAAACTTATCACGTAATACACATAACTACATTTATACATCGACATTAATACCTCTCATGTGCAAAATTCATCATATATCTTTTGGTTTATTTGTTTAGCCATCACTTACCACATTTCTCAATCAAGCATCACTTATGCACATAGCCCATTCAAGCTTATATATCACATATTATCTCATCAAATCCATATTCACATTCTTTTTGGTAAATTCATATATGTATACTTACCTTTCATACACCTACATAGTGCACCTTTCAACGTACTTGAATCATTATATAGTTCACTTAGTCATTCACATCTCGGACTTACTAGTTGAACCATTTGAAATCTAATAGGGTGCTCGAAATGCTCGTAATAGTCATACAACGCCAACGTCCCGGACGTGGTCTTATATGCAATCAGATATCGATGCCACTGTCCCAGACAAGGTCATACACCTAAATCTCATATCGATGCCTATGTCTCAGATGTGGTCTTACACGTAAATCTCATATCAATGCCAACGTCCCAGACGTGGTCTTACACGTAAATCTCATATCGATGCCAACGTCCGAGACGTGGTCTTACACGTAAATCTCACATCGATGCCAACGTCCCAGACGTGGTCTTACACGTAAATCTCATATCGATGCCAACTTCCCAAACGTGGTCTTACACATAAATCTCATATCGATGCCAACGTCCCAGACGTGGTCTTACACGTAAATCTCATATCAGACACCTATGCCATGACATATACAACTCTATCTCTCCTAGGTTCAAACAGAACTTCTCGGACATTGTCAACTTGTTGATCTATATATACGTATTTAGATTTCGCATACATTCCATTACAATTGATATTCATCGAAATCCAAATTTCATATTTACACAAATAATTCAATTCAAATCATTTAATTGTATATCGACTTACCTCGAGTTCAGTTTTACGAAAACGGATACGGCTACTCGATTACTTTCGCTTTCCCGCGATCTATGTCCGTTTTCTTCGGTTCTTGATCTATACATATTCAAATTTCACTCTTTTATTCACTAACTCATTCATTTAAATCAAAGAACACATATTTAGGGCAATTTGAAAATTAGCCCTCACATTTCACATTTGGACAATTTAGTCCCTATTTCACAAAATCACAAAATACATCAAATTTCAATACACCCATGCTTAGCCGAATATTCATGTATCTCATGCAAGTCCATACATTTCATTTATTTCACAAATTAGTCCCTTGAAATACTATTTTCTCAATTGAGTCCAAAATACTCAAATTTAACAAAACTTTAAGTACAAAACATGTTAATCAATTACAAATACATCTTATTTCATCATAAACCTTCACAAAGCTTATGAACTCATCAATGGCACTTTACAAAATATTCATCAATTCTCAAAATTTAAGCATGGGTCTTGTAGTATACAAAGCAACGATTACAAAAACGTAGAAATTATCAAAAACCGAAACCAAAACATACCTTAATTTAGCTTAGAAGTAGCCGAAACTTAGCTTTCTTCTTCTTTTCATTTTCTTTTTGATATTCGGCACAAAGATGATAATGATTGTTTTATTTAATGCCTTTTTTTATTATAATAACTTATAATATATATATATATAATTCAATTTTTATCTTATAAACTTAATATATAAAAACATATATATATACACATCAATATTTAATGCCGTCCACTATCTCATTTGTGGCCAATTTGCAACATAAATCCCCATATAAAAGAAGACACACCAATTAAGCCACTAATTTAAATAGACGGCTACTTTTACTTTTTATGCGATTTAGTCCTTTGTTCAATTAATCACAAAGATGGACAAACTAACTCATGGATGTTTTCACACATACTAATCATGTATCAAAGGCAGGGAAAAATAATATTAAAATATTTTCTAACTCGAATTTGTGGTCCCAAAACCACTGTTTCGACTAGGGTTTAAATCGGACTGTTACAGTTATGGCACATGGGCGTGCCTGGTGGCCATGGGGATAAGTCAGTGTATTACTTAAGAGTACACAACCTTAGCACACGGGCTTGCTTGGTGGCTGTGTGGGGAAGTCAGAATACATGCTCTGTTTTGGCATGGCTAAGACACATGGGTGTGTCTAGTAGCCATGGGAGGCACACGGCCTGACTGAACGGGCGTGTGACCTCTGCAGTATTTAAAAAGTTTTAAATTTCTGAGAATTTCCGTATGTGTTCAGTTTAGTCCCGACCCTTCTCTAAAGTATGCTTAAGGTCTCGGTGACCTATCTAAGGGACATAGTGATTGAAATTCATAACTTGTTTTATGAAATGTCTTTAAACATTTCTGATTCATCCGATAATACCTTTAACCCTAATCCAGCGACGGATACGGGTTAGGGGTGTTACACCGATTTTGGGCCTAGTCGAAACAGTGGTTTTGGGGCCACAAATTCGAGGAGGAAAATCTTATTTTTATTATATTTTTATGGTTTATGATTTCACGGAAAGATTCTGTGAAAATTTCGTTCGAAAATTTCGACGTTTGGGCACTCAATTTAGTCAAAAGGACTAAATTGTAAAAAGTGGAAAAGTTGAGTTCCACATGTTAGAAGTGTCCAATTTCTATGAAATTTTAAATTAGAGGTCCTTAAATGGAAATTAGACCATTGGTTAAATTTTTGGAGAAAAATAGACATTAGATAAGTGAAATAGGATATTTTTAAGTTAGGGGCATTTTGGTAATTTGGTAATTAAATGGACTAAAAGACAAAATAAAAGCCAAAAACCTTTTTCCATCTTCTTTCTTGGCCGAATTTAGCATGGGGGAAGCCATGGCTAGGGTTTTCAAGCTTTCAAGCTCAATAGTAAGTGCATCCAAGCCCCAGTTTAATGTTCTTTACATTTTTGAGATCCCCGTAACTCGATTTAGCTATTTCTACCATTATTTTGAGCTAGGGTGTAACATCCGGGATTTAGGGGCTTTGCATTTACTTTGTATCTGTATGTTTGGTGTGCTTTGTATGTTGTTTGAGTGTACTTGGGGTCCCCGGGAAGGCTCGGGGTTAAGCTGAAGCCTTGGCCAAAATTTCAGTTTTGGGCACTTTTAGGGGAAAGCTAGCTGGGGGAGGACTTAAGGGCTATCGCTTGTGGTTGCTGACACAAGAATTTAAATGGGAAAGTGGCAAGGGGGCGCCACTTAAGAGGTAGGTAAGTGACGCCTCAGGGAGCAGGGAAGGAGCAGGTTCGAGCCATGCAGTTCACATTTTTTTTTAAAATCATTTTGGGTGTCTGGAAGAGAGGTGATGGATTCGGTTGGGAGCCTTGAAAAGTGGAGGTGGACTTATTCAAATTTTCAAAGGAGTGGTTAAGAGGAAAAAAAGGGATTTTGAACAATTCAAATTCATTCAAATTTGTGATCAAGAGTGATTGTAGGGATGTGAAGGAGAGTACCCGAATTCTTGGGTGTGTTGAAGGGGCAAACCGGTCGAGAAGGGGGGTGGCTTTTGGTTTGGTGAGCTTAGGTGCCGAAATTTTGAAGTGTTAGCTTTTAGGTGTAGTGAGCTCTTCCTTTTCGGCATTTGCGGTGTTGTGCATTTTTTTGGCAATTTTGTTCATTCTTCAATTAGCCAAAACCAAAACCTTCTCCTCCCCTTTTTAGCATTTTGGGAACGTGTGTGCATTACTTCATCACCTATAGCCGAACCCTCCTACCATTCTTTTTCTCATTTGACTTCTTTCACTCATTTGTTTTCAAGAGCCGAACCTTAACTCTCTCTCACTCTCTCTTTTCCTTTTTACCTATTCTTCTATTCATATTCTTTGCTCGTCTCTTGATCACCTTAAACCGAAACCATTTTTTCCCTCTCTTTTGCATTTTAGTAACCTGATTTCGTTATTTTACCATTAAGAACTGAAACAATTCTCTTCTTCTTGTGTTCAAGCGTGTTTCTCATTGGATAACCCTCAGCCGAATCTTCTAGTCTCCTTCATTTCATCATTTTCTCCCTTTTTCTTACTTCTCAAGTCCCATCCCTTGGTCGAATCTCCCTTGTGTGGTTACTTCTCTTTATTCGTTATTGTGCTAGAAGATTGCCGTCACCCCCCTCTCTCAATCTTCTCAATTAGATTCTTCTCAGTTGTGGAAGGGCTTGGTTTTCGTATTTCTTCGGCTTTTGGCTAACGTTTGAGGGGTCTTTGGGGACAATCGGGTTCGAGCAATCAAGGTAAGATGTTTTATACCATTCGTTTGGTCGAAGGCACTTCTTCTAAACCATATCTTGGAGGGTCGATTCTAGTATGGAGTTTGTGTAGGGACTTCAGTGACTTACTAATCCAGGTGTAATAGCCTCCAGGTTCTACCGATTTAGGTAAGAACTCGTTATATTATTAAGCGTATATCTTTAACTTCTCTGCTTCGATGTCTTAACCCGGTCTTCTGACCAAGATCATTTTTATGGAAACAAGTACCAGCCGAACAAAGGAGGGGGTTGGACACGTAGTCCCTACCCCTAAATTCAAGAGACGTGCGGTGTCAGCAGTTCGAGACTGGCCACCGGGGTGTGGGCCGGCTTCAGAAAGGGATAAGCAGATCGCTGTGATCCCTGAAAGTGAGGACGTGAGTGAGATAGATAGTTTAGTTCTTTAGGTTTACAGGTGTGTAATTACCACACTATCCCTTAATTGTATAAATATGTATGTGTTATGTTTGAAAGCCGAAAATCGCGGCAACGGTGATTGAGTTACCCATGTTGGGTAAAATCAAAACCCCAGGTCAGTATATTATGATCGAGCCATATAATTATTGTTGATAGCATGATTGTATTGTATGTGTACACTAAGTATTGCATGTATGACATCATATAACCTGTCTATTATACTTTGTTGAATGTGCATGGGATATTGGGATGATAATGATATAAATGGGAAGTGTATATCGGTGACATTGTCACACTAAATGATGGCTTGGTGCCTCATTACCGTATCGGTGATTGGATCACATGTTGATCGGTGGCTACACCACGTTATATGGACTTTGAGCAGTGTGTCTGTCAGCATGACTGCCAAAGAGGTGTGTAGAGGATGGAGGGTTGATTGTAGAAATCCTCACAGGTCTGTTGAGGATGGACATATGGAGCGGTGTGTAAAGGATGGAATATTAGGCTGGGCTAGGCTATCATATTGATTATTTGATCATGTTGTAATGATTGGGCTTCGGCCGATGATATTTTGGGGCTCAGGCCCACTTGCGGAATTTTGTAGACTAATTACACACTGAGTCTGGTGACTCACTCTATTTTCTTTAACAACTTGCAGGTAACTCTTAGTTCTTTGGACCGGGCTGGAATGGACTCAAGGTGGCCACACATGGGTTATTTTATTAAACTTTATTTTACTTATCGTTTGCTACTTTTGTAAATTTTGATTTGTAATAAGGTCACTTCAAATTTGATAATTTTCCTTTGGTTTTAATTTTGGACACGTTAATTACAAACTACTCGATGTGACGTTTTATAAAATACAAACTGAAGTTTTTTTTACAACCCGACAAACATCATTTCTTACAAAATAAAAAGATTTTTTTTCTAATAACCTTAGAGTCGATTAATCGAGAATGTTTTCAAATATCATCTAATCGCGAGACTAGGCTAATTAGATTTCTAACTTTAATAGGATAATGGGTTTTCAATTGAATCATGAAACTTGGTTTCCTTTTATATCTTAAAATTTCTCTAAAAGCTCGTAAAACTTTTTAGACTCTTCTCTAGTGACATGCCAGATTCGATCGTAGTGTTTGGACCGGGATTGGGGTGTTACAACTTGGTGTCAAAGCCAGGTTTAAAAAAACTCAGCCTTGGGTTTTGGGTCCAAAACGTTTCAAATTTTGTATTTAAGATGGTTTTAAACAAATAATAAATAAATATATGAACCTGTTCTCTGGAAGTGTGGCACCCGAGTCTTCGGCCCAGGTCTGCCAGGTAAGTTTTCTGATTGTTAAGTGATTTGCATGAGGTAGTGATATGATATAGATATATCGCCATTGATGTTGGAATTTAGAAACTTTACTGTAGAGATAGAAACCTTTAGGTATGCATGTGCTTGCGAAGGAACTACTTATGACTCTATTCTCATAAAATTACTCGTTATTAAACAGTGGAAAGAATACTGACGCATAAAATTTATAATCAGAGTAAGACGAAACGATAGACATGAGTTCTAGAGGACGTGGACGTGCTGCACGCGGTCGAGGTAGAGGCCGAGGTGTTGAGACTGAGTTCTCAGAAGTTGGACATGAGCCTGAAGGTGAAGTGCCAAAGATCACCCATGGCGACGAGGGATTCCAAGAGGTAAGGCGGTGGAGACGATGCCCTGTCTCAAGCAATGCTGCGGGTGTTGGAGCGTGTGGCTGAGGTAAGCAATGGGACAGCAAATTGGAAGTCTATTCCTGAGCGACTCCGAGCTAATGGAGCTGAAATGTTTAGGGGTATTTCTGGGGTAGCCCCAAATGTGGCTGAGTATTGGCTAGAGGCAGTTGAGAGAATTATGGATGATTTGGACTGCATGGCAGAGGAGAAGCTGGAAGGTGCGGTGTCTCTACTTCGGGATGAGGCATATCAGTGGTGGCTCACTGTAAGAGAAGGTACTCCGGCGGACCGAATTGATTGGGATTTCTTTAAGATGATGTTTCAAGGGAAGTATGTTGGGGCCAGTTATGTGGATGCTCAGAGGAAAGCATTCTTGAATTTGGTACAAGGGGGTAAATCGGTAGCTGAGTATGAGGTGGAATTTATGAGGTTGAGCCGGTACGCCCGAAGGATAGTTGCGACCGATTATGAGCGATGTGTACAATTCGAAGATGGGCTGCGAGACGAGCTGCGAGTGTTGATAGCTCCACAGCGGGAGAGAGATTTTGCCACCCTAGTGGAAAAGCTAAGATAGCTGAGGAGGTAAAGCGAACTGAGAAGCAAAATAAGGACAAGGATAGAGGCAGAAATAAGAGGGGTTATGGACCATCAGGGTCATCTGGGGGTTTTCAGAAGAGGCCTAGGGTTGATGGGCCGGGTCGTGTTACAATGCTAGCTACTGTTGGGCAATTTCAGCAGTGTGCTCAGTGTGGGAGGTCGCATGTAGGAGCGTGCTGGGGAAGGAATAGGGAATGTTTCAAGTGTGGGTCAAAGGATCATCTGATAAGAAATTGTCCGCTAGAAATGACCAGGGCACGGATGGTAGGTCAGGGGTATGTGCAGCCAGGAAGGGGTGGTCAGCAGATGCCGAGAGGTCGTGGTCCAAACAGAGGAGGGAATGATTCTAGTTGGGGTCGTGGGACATCGGGTAGAGGTGCTGGGAATACAGAGGCAAGACAGCCCGGGTTAGTCTATGCAGCCAGACGCCGAGAAGAGGGTGACAAACCAGACGTTATAACGGGTACGTTTCTCATTTTTGGTTTACCCTTCACTGCATTAATTGATATTGGGTCGATGTATTCCTATGTTGCTAGTGAGGTGTCTGGAACTTTGAACATGAACTCTGAAACTACTTCTAGGGAGATGACTGTACTTAGTCCCTTAGGACAAACAGTAGTGGTAAACAAACTTTTTAGAAGTGTGCCTCTAGAAGTGCAAGAATCGATTTTCCCAACTGATTTGATAGAACTACCGTTCGGGGAGTTCGATTTGATCTTAGGCATGGATTGGTTGGTAAGATATCAAGGAAACTTGGACTGTTCTGCTAAGCGCATGGTGTTAAGGACTCCCGAGGATGATGAAGTTTTAGTGATAGGCGAAAGGAGAGACTACTTGTCCAAAGTAGTGTCTGCTCTTAAGGCGGAAAGAATGGTGAGAAAAGGGTGTCAGGCTTTCTTAACTTTTGTCAGTGCATTGGATGCAAAAGAAGTGACCGCAAATGAGGTTAGAACAGTAAAGGAATTTGTGGATGTCTTTCTTGAAGAGCTTCCAGGGTTGCCTCCAGATCACGAGGTGGAGTTTGGAATTGAGCTACTTCCAGGTACGGCTCCGGTGTCCATTGCCCCTTATAGGATGGCATCGAAGGAGCTGGTTGAACTTAAAGCTCAGATCCAAGAGTTGTTAGATCGTGGTTTTATCCGACCCAGTGTATCTCCGTGGGGAGCACTGGTGCTGTTTGTGAAAAAGAAAGACGGGACCATGCGAATGTGCATTGACTACCGCCAGTTGAATAAATTGACGATTAAGAACAAGTACCCACTACCGAGGATAGATGACCTGTTTGATCAGCTCAAAGGGGCTTCGATCTTTTCAAAGATAGATTTGAGGTCAAGATATCATCAGCTTAAGGTAAAGGAAGCGGATATTCATAAGATGGCTTTTCGGACTCGCTATGGTCATTACGAATTTTTGGTGATGCCGTTTGGGTTGACAAACGCACCAGCTGCGTTCATGGATATGATGAACCGGGTTTTTCAACCCTATCTGGAGCGGTTCGTTGTAGTGTTCATAGACGACATTCTGGTATATTCCAAGACAAAACAGGAGCATGATTCGCATCTTCGGGTGGTTCTACAGATTTTTAGGGTGAAGCAGCTGTACGCCAAATTTAGCAAATGTGAGTTTTGGCTAAAGGAAGTTACCTTTTTGGGTCATGTGGTATCTGCAAAAGGGATTAGGGTCGATCCTCGAAAGATTGAGGCTGTGCTGGACTGGAAGCCACCTAAGTCTGTGGCGAAGATCCGAAGTTTCTTGGGATTGGCAGGTTATTACAGAAGGTTTGTGGAGGGTTTCTCCTTAATTGCGGCACCCTTAACTAAGTTGTTAAGGAAAGGGGTACCATTTGTTTGGACTGGCAAGCAGTAGGAAAGCTTTGAGAAGTTGAGGAGGATTTTGACAGAGGCTCCGGTTTTAATTTAGCCTGAGGCTGGAAAAGAGTTCATGGTGTATTGTGATGCTTCACACTCGGGGTTAGGGTGTGTATTGATGCAGGATGGGAAGGTTGTTGCATATGCATCTCAGCAGTTAAGACCGCATGAGATTAACTATCCCACGTATGATTTGGAGTTGGCTGCGGTAGTTTTTGCTCTGAAGATCTAGAGACATTATTTGTATGGAGAGAAGTCCGTTATCTACACCGACCACAAGAGTTTGAAATATCTGCTAACTCAGAAGGAGTTGAATCTAAGGCAGCGAAGGTGGATTGAGCTGTTGAAGGATTATGACTATTCGATCGAATATCATCCGGGTAAGGCAAACGTGGTGGCAGATGCGTTAAGCCGAAAGGTAATAACAGAGATGAGAGCGATGTTCGCTCATCTCAGTTTATATGATGATAGAAGTCTATTAGCTGAACTCCAAGTGAAGCCGACGTGGGTAAATCAGATTAAAGAGAAACAGTTATCGGACGATGTCTTGAGTGCTCGACTTCTACAAGTACAAAATGGTGGGGTAGAAGATTAAAGTTTGAATGGTGATGGGGTTTTGTGTTTTCGAGAAAGGGTTTGCATGCCGAAGGATGTGGAGTTGAGGCAGATGATTCTTCAGGAGGCACATGGTAGCCCTTACGCTATGAATCCTGGAGGGAGTAAGATGTACCGGGATCTGCTTGAACAGTTTTGGTGGCCTGGATTGAAGTGGGAAGTTACGAAATTTGTGAGAAAGTGTTTAGCGTGTCAGCAAGTAAAGGCGGAGCATCAGTTGCCTTCGGGGTTATTGCAGCCGGTGAAGATTCCACAGTGGAAATGGGAGAGGATCACTATGGACTTTGTTAGTGGGCTACCTCTTACGCCCACTAAGAAAGATTCGATATGGGTGATTGTGGATCGGTTGACAAAGTCTGCCCATTTCATAACATTTCGTGTCGACTATTCTCTTTAGAGGTTGGCTAAGCTGTATGTGGCAGAAATTGTGAGGTTACATGGGGTACCAGTATCGATCATATCGGATAGAGACCCTAGGTTTACATCGCGATTCTGGAGGGCACTGCATCAGGCATTGGGTACGAGACTGGACTTCAGCACAACTTTTCATCCATAGACTGATGGTCAGTCTGAGAGGGTAATTCAGATCTTTGAGGACATGTTGAGGGGCTGTGTCATTGACTTCAGGGGTAGCTGGGAGGAGTTTCTACCGTTGGCAGAGTTTGCTTACAACAACAGCTACCAATCTAGTATTCAGATGGTGCCCTATGAAGCGTTATATGGGCGAAGGTGTCGTACTCCTACCTATTGGACAGAATTGGGTGAACGCTAGATTTTGGGTCCAGAATTGGTTGCAGAGACAGAGGAGAAGGTTAATTTAATTAGGGCTCGATTGAAGGAAGCGTCCGATAGGCAGAAATCATATGCAGATCTGAAGTGAAAGGAGATAGAGTTTGTAGTGGGTGATCAGGTTTTCTTAAAAGTTTCACCTTGGAAGAAGGTGATGAGGTTCGGATGGAAGGGCAAGCTAAGTCCTAGGTTTATCGGGCCTTATCGGGTTTTGAGACATGTGGGACCAGTGGCGTATCAACTGGAGTTACCTTTAGAATTGAAACAGATGCATGATGTATTCCAGTTTCGATGTTAAGGCATTACCGTTTGGATCCATCCCATGTCGTGCCAGTGGAAGAAATTGAAATAAGGCTTGACCTATCATTTGAGGAGGAACCAGTGCAGATCTTAGATCGAGACGTTAAGGTGTTGAGAAGGAAATCAGTCCCTTTGGTCAAAGTATTATGGCGAAATCACGGTTTAGAGGAGGCTACGTGTGAGCCAAAAGATGTTATGCGGCAGCAACACCCATATCTCTTTTGACCAGGTAATTTTGAGGCCGAAATTTCTTTAAGGGGGGTAGAACTGTAACATCCGGGATTTAGGGGCTTTGCATTTACTTTGCATCTGTGTGTTTGGTGTGCTTCGTATGTTGTTTGAGTGTGCTTGGGGTCCCGGGAAGGCTCGGGGTTAAGCCGAAGCCTTGGCCAAAATTTTAGTTTTGGGCACTTTTAGGGGAAAGCTAGCTGGGGCAGGACTTAAGGGTTATCGCTTGTGGTTGCTGACACAAGAATTTAAATGGGAAAGTGGCAAGGGGCGCCACTTAAGAGGTAGGTAAGTGACGCCTCAGGGAGCAGGTTCGAGCCATGCAGTTCACATTTTTTTTTAAATCGTTTTGGGTGTCTGGAAGGGAGGTGATGGATTCGGTTGGGAGCCTTGAAAAGTGGAGGTGGACTTATTCAAATTTTCAAAGGAGTGGTTAAGAGGGAAAAAAAAGGATTTTGAACAATTCAAATTCATTCAAATTTGTGATCAAGAGTGATTGTAGGGATGTGAAGGGGAGTAGTCGAATTCTTGGGTGTGTTGGAGGGGCAAATCGGTCGAGAAGGGGGTGGCTTTCGGTTTGGTGAGCTTAGGTGCCGAAATTTTCAAGTGTTAGCTTTTAGGTGTAGTGATCTCTTCCTTTTCGGCATTTGGGGTGTTGTGCATTTTTTTGGCAATTTTGTTCATTCTTCAATTAGCCAAAACCGAAACCATCTCCTCCCCTTTTTAGCATTTTGGGAACGTGTGTGCATTGCTTCATCACCTATAGCCGAACCCTCCTACCATTCTTTTTCCCATTTGACTTCTTTCACTCATTTGTTTTCAAGAGCCGAACCTCAACTCTCTCTCACTCTCTATTTTCCTTTTTATCTATTCTTCTATTCATATTATTTGCTCGTCTCTTGATCACCTTAAACAGAAACCATTTTTTCCCTCTCTTTTGCATTTTAGTAAACTGAGTTCGTTATTTTACCATCAAGAACTGAAACAATTCTCTTCTTCTTGTGTTCAAGCGTGTTTCTCATTGGATAACCCTTAGCCGAATCTTCTAGTCTCCTTCATTACATCATTTTTCTCCCCTTTTCTTACTTCTCAAGCCCCATCCCTTGGGTGAATCTCCCCTGTGTGGTTACTTCTCTTCATTCGTTGTTGTGCTAGAAGATTGCCGTCACTCCCCCTCTCTCAATATTCTCAGTTAGATTCTTCTCAATTGTGGAAGGGCTTCGTTTTCGTATTTCTTCGGCTTTTGGCCAATGTTTGAAGGGTCTTTGGGGACAATCGGGTTCGAGCAATCAAGGTAAGAGGTTTTATACCATTCGTTTGGCCGAAGGCCACTTCTTCAAAACCATATCTTAGAGGGCCGATTCTAATATGGAGTTTTTGTAGGGACTTCAGTGACTTACTAATCCAGGTGTAATAGCCTCCAGGTTCTATCGACTTAGGTAAGAAATCGTTATATTATTAAGCGTATATCCTTAACTTCTCTGCTTTGATGTCTTAACCCGGTCTTCTGACCAAGATCGTTTTTATGGAAACAAGTACCAGCCGAACAAAGGAGGGGGTTGGACACGTAGTCCCTACCCCTGAATTCAAGAGACGCAAATGTCGCGTAGATTCGAGACCGCCACCGGGGTGGGGGCCTTGAGAAGGGATAAGAATATCGCTGTAATCCCTGCAAGTGAGGACGTTAGTGAGATCGATAGTTTAGTTCTTCAGGTTTACAGGTGTGTAATTACCACACTATCCCTTAATTGTATAAATGTGTATGTGTTATGTTTGAAAGCCGAAAATTGCGGCAACGGTGATTGAGTTACCCATGTTGGGTAAAACCGAAACCCTAGGTCAGTATATTATGATCGAGCCATATAATTATTGTTGATAGCATGATTGTAAGTATTGCATGTATGAAATCATATAACCTGTCTATTATACTTTGTTGCATGTGCATGGGATATTGGGATGATAATGATATAAAGGGGAAGTGTATATCGGTGACATTGTCACACTAAATGATGGCTTGGTGCCTCATTACCGTATCGGTGATTGGATCACATGTTGATCGGTGGCTAGACCACGTTATATGGACTTTGAGCAGTGTGTGCACAAACATGACTGCCAAAGAGATGTGTAGAGGATGGAGGGTTGATTGTAGAAATCCCCACGTGTGTGTTGAGGATGGACATATGGAGCGGTGTGTAGAGGATGGAATATTAGGGTCAAATTTTGGTGTCATATTGATTATTTGATCATGTTGTAATGATTGGGGTTCAGTGATGATATTTTGGGGCTCGAGCCCACTTGCGAAATTTTGTGGACTAATTGCACATCGAGTCCGGTGACTCACTCTATTTTCTTTAACAACTTGCTTGTGTAACTCTTAGTTCTTTGGAATGAAATTTGGAATGGACTCGAGGTGGCCACGCATGGGTTATTTTATTTAACTTTATTTTACTTATCGTTTGCTACTTTTGTGAATTTTGATTTGTAATAAGGTCACTTCAAATTTTATAATTTTCCTTTGGTTTTAATTTTGGACACGTTAATTACAAACTACTCGATGGGACGTTTTATAAAATACAAACTGAAGTTTTCTTTACAACCCGACAAACAACATTTCTTACAAAATAAAAAGATTTTTTTTCTAATAACCTTAGAGTCGATTAATCGAGAATGTTTTCAAATATCATCTAATCATGAGACTAGGCTAATTAGATTTCTAACTTAAATAGGATAATGGGTTTTCAATTGAATCATGAAACTTGGTTTCCTTTTATATCTTAAAATTTCTCTAAAAGCTCGTAAAACTTTTTAGACTCTTCTCTAGTGACATGCCAGACTCGGTCGTAGTGTTTGGACCGGGTTTGGGGTGTTACATAGGGTTTGTGTTTAAAAATTTACCCATGGATGACATGCATGTGCTTTGATGTCTAATGGTAGAATATTAATCGTGTGTGTAAACTTGACTTTTACTAAGTGATTTTTGATGAAATCGCATAAAAGGACTAATTTGTAAAAGTTGAAAAATGTATGAAAATGTGTGAATGAATGCAAATTGTGGACTGCTATAGTTATGAAAATGGTTCTTCTAGGCCTAAAATACAAGAAATCGAATAAAAGTCATTTTACGAGCCTAGGGAAAAGTGTAAATATGACAAAGTTTAGGGGCAAAAATGTAATTTTGCCATAGTATGATTTTTGAGTCACAATGAATAATGTGACTAATAAGTAAGCTAAACGTGATGTTATAGATCAAATAAAATGGGGTTGGACTTACGGGAGAAAAGCCGGTTAGGTCCTTTTTGCCATTTTGGTATCGAGGTATGTTCGTGTGTAAATAATACAACATTATATTATGTATTTAATATTTTGATATTGCATGAGTTGTATATATATGTTTCTACGGATTCGATTGATGATGATTTGGCGAAGAATCGAAGAATGAGAATCCCAGTTGAACCTTAGGAATAGAAAGGATATTCTTTTCACGACATTCGATTAAGAAGGTCCCATATAAGACCATATCTTGTAACTGCCCGATTTAGGGGCTAGTCAGAACAGTGATCTCGGGATCACTAATCTGAGGTTAGAGAAAATTATTTTCATGTTATTTTATGTGTTATAACATGTTTATAAGGATGCATGGAAATTTTGGTGCCTTAATTTTAGCGATTTCATGCTTAATCGCGAAAAAGGACTAAATCGCATAAAGTGCAAAAGTTTAATTTTATTTGCTAGAGCTTCCAAATAGCTATAGGTAAATTGGAGGTCTTTAAAGTGCAATTATACCTTCCTAAGAGTGATGGACGGTCAAGGGGACAAAGAATTAAAAGTTTGACAAGGGTTGGTAACTTTTGTTGACTAAATGAATAAAATAAGATGAAATAAGCAAAAGGCTATCATCTTTTTATTTTTGTAACACCCTGGTTTAGGGGTTGTGCATATTGGGTATAAATCAAGTGTTAGTAGGTTTTTGGGAGTGCTTGGATGAGTTTTAGAGGTTCTAAGAATGCTTGGATGAAAGGGGTAGACTTTGGAAAATTTTGGATTTTTAGTGTAAAGAAGGGAATCGGGCTAAGGGAGGCCTTAAGTATATTTTTCGGTAATTTTTGGCACAAGGAATAGCTTGGCGAAGTGGCTCTCATGCGCCACTTAGGCATTGAAGGGGAGAAAAGAGGCTGGTTCGAGTAGAGGGGCTTGGAAGCCGGTTTTGGCGTTTTATATTTTGCTTGTGATGGTTGTGCGCAGAAGGAGTTAAAAATAAAAGTTGGGGCTTCTTGTCATGAAAGGCGGTGGGCGGAGTGGCTGAGTTATATTTGCTTTGAAAAAGGAGTTTGGTGCAGGTCGTGGGTTCAAGGCGCAAAGGAGGAGAATTTTGTTGTTATTTTGCAAAGTGGCGTTTAAGTCTTGGGAAGGCTTAAAGAAAATGTTGCGTGTCATGTCGTCACAAAACAACGCCTAGGCGAGAATGGCCAGGGCGCTACTTTCAGTCATTTAGTTTCCCCAGTCAGGTGTTCGAGCCTTGGAGGGAAGTTGTTGGGGTTTTTCCTTCTTTCTTTCTTTGAAAGGCGTGAAAGTGGGTGGCACATTGAAGCTTTATTTTTGTTCTTTTTGGCAGCAGGTTGGTAAGGTGTGGACGGCACATGGAGTCCTAGGTAGGTGAGGATAAGATTTTATTTTATTTAGTATTTGTTTTTTTTAGTGTAGGATAATCTTTTTTAAAATAGATGGGATAAATGTTGAACCATTCAAACTATTTTTGAATGGATGGAGATGAGTAAGTTAGGGGGTTTTACTTAATTCAAATTAATTTGAATTAAGTGGCTGAAACTCTTGAAAGGTGGCAGCAGAATGTTATAAATAGGGGGAGGTGCTCACCTTTTGGTTCCTTTCACCATTTGCTCTCTTTGCCGAATTGCTAGTATTTTGCTCTCAACCATTTTGGGTAGCCGAAACCTTTTTCTTCCAAAACATTTCTTTTTCATCTCAAGTTTGCTAGGTGGCCGAACCTCCTATTCTTCCTTCTCCTATTCTTTTAACCTTCGTTTTAACCGAAACCACCTCCAAAACTTGCCATTTGCGAATACCCCAACACTATTTAAAGAGCCTTGCCGAACCTTTTAGTTTTTCCTGTTTAGCCAGAAAGGATCTATTGTTAAGCCGGTGTGAGGGAGCACTTAGGAAATTTGGTTGAATTCGACTACTCATCAAGGTGGTGTTTTCGCAGAGAGTTAGTCAAGCAACATTTCGGGATTGGATCGTTTGTGCTATTAAGGTGCGTAACCATCGCACTATTTCTCGGTTTGCTTGCTAGCTATTAAACATATGTGTTATGTGTGGAAGCCGATTATAATGGCTTGAGTGATGTGAACCGATGATGGTAAGATTGGTTGTGATATTTGTATATTTTATATATGTTTGATGTGGTATTGATAAATAATAAATACTCACTCTATATGATATTCTTGCATGATTTATTGACACATGGGCATGGGATTGGATTGAAGAAGGAGGAAGTGTACACAAGTTGTACGTGGTCTAATGATAGCTCCGGCTACATTAGCGCTTGAGGGTTAGCTGTGTGCTACCTCAAGGGAGGTGTGGCTCGGTGCCCATCTCGGCGGTTGATGGCTATGTGCGTCACCGTAGACAGTTATTGATGTTGAGATCATTTTGGTTGATCGGTGGCTCAGCCACGGCCTTGAGCAGCGAGTTTGCCAAGGTAAGGTTTATGGATCACGAGGTGATCAGTGGTGGGTTATCCACGGCCTTGGGCGAGGAGTGCGCTAAGGTTGGTGTACGGTTGGATGAGAGGGTTGGGGTGAGATGCATTCTTGCATGATTTTGTTACGAGAAGCGTGTGGGTATGGGTTAGACCCATACGTGTGGAAATCACGTGTTGTGGTTATGCCCGAGTCGGTGGACTCACTCTTTTCTTTAACCATTTCGGTGATACGTAGAATCGGACCGGGATCGGAGAGGACACATGGTGGCCCATGCGAGAAAGAAGAGTTGAAATATTTTAAAGCTTATTTATGTTAAGTAATTGGTTTTAAATATGGATGTAATAAGGGCCTTGACTTTTATTTATTTTTGAGAACTATTTTATTATTTTAAATTATGGTTGGTTTATATTAAAGACAAATTTATTCCAACAACTTAATTTCCAAATGGGCTTTATATATTCACTAAAGTTGACTTAGACAATTTATCACATTTAAGTTTTGGTTATGTTTTCAAAAGAACTTGGTTTCAAAAGATAGTAAATCTTCATGTTGTAAATTCTTAGAAAAGAAACATATTTTCACTAACATAACCAGACTCGGTCGTAGTGAATGGGCCGGGTTTGGGAATGTTACTGATTTAATATCGAGCCGGTTCAAAACTCGGCTTTGAGGGTTTTGGTCCAGCTTGCTTTTTAAAATGGGTTTTTGAAATGTGGGCTTTATAAAAAGGTTTTTGAGTTATTCTAGCATGCTTTGTACCTCCGGCCCGAAGTCCACCAGGTAAGTACTTCGGACTTTCTTGAAGTGATTTGTCTATATGAATTATTATGGGCTTAGTTTGGGCTCGTAGATTAGAATACTAGGATCTGTTGGACCCTAGGAATAGTCTACTCAAACATATGCATAAAACTTAAGGCTACTAAACAAACTGTGAAGTTAGTCGTCGAGTTAAGGTGTGGCAACCACTGTACGCATGTCTAGGAATGGTATTCAGTAAGAGCTTGGTATTTAAGCAGTCCTAGCGACTCACCTCCTCTTTACTTGAATCCTACCTGGTGCGTAGCTACGGTTCACCTTAACCAAGAGGACTTGTTCATAAAGCTAAACCGATTATTAAAACCCGAAAGGGATTTGGCACGATTGTTTTAAAATCCTGTTTTAAAATTATCAATTTTACCCTTTTGGTCTATAAACCCTAAATCTAATTTTGAAGGACGTTTTTGATTTATAAAATTACCAAAATGCCCATGATTTCCAAAATTACAAAAATAACCCTAATTTTCAGAAATTTGTGCGATACCTCTGGTTTGAAAAACAAAATTTTCAAGATGACCCTATGATTTTGTAAATTTTGAAATATCTTTAAGTTGGAAAACTATTTTTCAAAATTGACCCTGAGTTATTACCGATATACCTTTATAGGAAAATGACGAAATTACACAGGTAGGGAAGGAAACTTGATTGCTCGAAAGAACTACTCTCGGAAACTTCATTGCATAAAATTTCTCGTGGATAAAACAGTGAAACAAGAATTTCTAATGCATAAAAATTTTTAAACAGACTAAATCGAGGCGCTAGATATGAGTTCTAGGGGGCGTGGTTGCAATACTCGTGGACGTGGTAGAGGCAGGATGTCAGTGTCTGAACCGGTTGGGTCTCGCCATGGGTCAGAGAGTGATGTGTCGCCACCAGCTGTTGAGGTGGAACAGCGAGGATCGATCGAGGAGACGACGCAGCAGCGATCGCGAGCTATCTTTGCGGGTGCTTGAGCGAGTGGCGAGAGCCAATGAGGCGATGGGACTCGGAAGTCGATGACCAGAAGGCTTAGGCGAATGGGCCGAGGTCTTGAGAGGAGTGTGCGGGGTAGCTCGAACGTGGCGGAGTCGGCTTGAGGCAAGTGGAAAGGATTATGGACGACTTAGACTTAAGCTGCGAGGAGAAGCTTAAGGGTGTTGTTTCCTTCTGCTGCGAGATGAGGCCTACCAGTGGTGGCTCACGGTTAAAGAAAGTACCCGGCAGATCGAGTGGGTGGGGTTATTTTAAGATCAAGTTCGAGGGGAAGTATGTCGGAGCGAGCTATGTGGATGCTCGAGAGGAAGGCGTTCCTCAATCACGGTGCAAGGTAGCAAATCGATAGCGAGTACGGCCGAAGTTTCTGCGTTTGAGCGGTATGCTCGGGAATCGTGGCAACCGATTATGAGAGATGCGTCGATTTGAAGATGGGCTACGGGATGAGTGCGGTTTTGATTGCGCCATAGCGAAAGAGACTTCGCCAGTATTAGTGGAGAAAGCTCGGATAGGCGAGGAGGTCAAAAAAGGTCGAGAGGCGTAAGAGAGAAAGGAACCGTGATAAGAGAAGTGTTGGACCGTCGAAGTGGTTGAGAGGGTTCGAGAAAAGACCGAGGGTTGAGACTCTGTTCATATTGCTAAGCGTGTAGCCGGAAATCCAGATCGTCCGTGTGCTCAATGTGGAAGGTACCATGTTGGCGAGTCCTTGGAATCGTGTTCGAGAATGTTTTAGATGCAAGTCCAAGACTCATCTGATTAAGGATTGTCCCCAGAACCCGAATAGGACTCAGACAGAAGGTCAAGGTTATGTGCAGCCAGGCAGAGGTGGTCAACAAGCGACGAGAGGTCGTGGTCCGAACCATAGAGGGAATGGTTCCGGCCGAGGTCGTGGAGCGAGTAGACCGCGGTAATGGTGGCACCGAGGCAAGACAGCCGGGTCTGGTTTATGCAGTCCGTCGGAGGGAGGTCAATGATGTGCCGGATGTGTCAGCGGGTAAGTCCCTTATGTCTGGAATAGTCTCTCGTTGTTTTGTTCATTTTGGTATTTGTTTGTTTTGTTGCTCGTAAAGTAGTTGGAACCTTGAGTGTGATAGAAATTGTGCCTAGAAGTATGATAGCTCTTTAAGATCGGAGTCTTGTGACCATAGCGTAGTGGGAGGAATGGAGTCGTTAGTTTAGGCAAGTAATTTTGAGAGGACGAAATTATTTTAAGGAGTGTAGAATTGTAACACCCGGTTTAGGAAATTTGTGCATATTGGGTATAAATCAAGTGTTAGTAGGTTTTGGGAGTGCTTGGATGAGTTTTAGAGGTTCTAAGAATGCTTGGATGAAAGGGTAGACTTTGGAAAATTTTGGATTTTTAGTGTAAAGAAGGGAATCGGGCTAAGGGAGGCCTTAAGTATATTTTTTCGGTAATTTTTGGCACAAGGAATAGCTTGGCGAAGTGGCTCTCATGCGCCACTTAGGCGCTGAAGGGGGAGAAAGGGCGCTGGTTCGAGTGGGGGCAGCAGCAGTTTTGGCGTTTTATATTTTGCTTGTGATGGTGATGCGCAGAAGGAGTTAAAAATAAAAGTTGGGGCTTCTTGTCATGAAAGGCAGGTGGGCGGAGTGGCTGAGGCGCTGCTTGAAAAGGAGTTTGGTGCAGGTCGTGGGTTCAAGGCGCAAGGGAGGCAGAATTTTGTTGTTATTTTGCAAGCTGGCGTTAAGTACTGGGAAGGCTTAAAAGAAAATGTTGCGCGCTTCTGTCACAAAACAACGCCTAGGCCGAATGGCCTGGGGCGCTACTTGTGTTGGTTTTCCCCAGTCCGGTGTTCGAGCCTTGGAGGTGTTGGGGGTTTCCTTCTTTGTTTCTTGAAAGGCGTGAAAGTGGGTGGCACATTGAAGCTTTATTTTTGTTCTTTTTGGCAGCAGGTTGGTAAGGTGTGGACGGCACATGGAGTCCTAGGTAGGTGAGGATAAGATTTTATTTTATTTAGTATTTGTTTTTTTAGTGTAGGATAATCTTTTTTAAAATAGATGGGATAAATGTTGAACCATTCAAACTATTTTTGAATGGATGGAGATGAGTAAGTTAAGGGGGTTTTACTTAATTCAAATTAATTTGAATTAAGTGGCAGAGCTCTTGAAAGGTGGCAGTAGAATGTTATAAATAGGGGAGGTGCTCACCTTTTGGTTCCTTTCACCATTTGCTCTCTTTGCCGAATTGCTAGTATTTTGCTCTCAACCATTTTGGGTAGCGAAACCCTTTTCTTCCAAAACATTTCTTTTTCATCTCAAGTTTGCTAGGTGGCGAACCTCCTATTCTTCCTTCTCCTATTCTTTTAACCTTCGTTTTAACAGAAACCACCTCCAAAACTTGCCATTGCCGAATACCCCAACACTATTTAAAGAGCCTTGCCGAACCTTTTAATTTTTCTGTTTAGCGAAGGATCTATTGTTAAGCCGGTGTGAGGAGGAGCTTAGGGGTGGTTGAATTCGACTACTCATCAAGGTGGTGTTTCGTGAGAGAGTTAGTCAAGCAACATTTCGGGATTGGATCGTTTGTGCTATTAAGGTGCGTAACCATCGCACTATTTCTCGGTTTGCTTGCTAGCTATTAAACATATGTGTTATGTGTGGAAGCCGATTATAATGGCTTGAGTGATGTGAACCGATGATGGTAAGATTGGTTGTGATATTTGTATATTTTATATATGTTTGATGTGGTATTGATAAATAATAAATACTCACTCTATATGATATTCTTGCATGATTTATTGACACATGGGCATGGGATTGGATTGAAGAAGGAGGAAGTGTACACAAGTTGTACGTGGTCTAATGATAGCTCCGGCTACATTAGCGCTTGAGGGTTAGCTGTGTGCTACCTCAAGGGAGGTGTGGCTCGGTGCCCATCTCGGCGGTTGATGGCTATATGCGTCACCAGAGAGCGATTATTGATGTTGAGATCATTTTGGTTGATCGGTGGCTCAGCCACGGCCTTGAGCAGCGAGTTTGCCAAGGTAAGGTTTATGGATCACGAGGTGATCAGTGGTGGGTTAGCCACGGCCTTGGGCAGGGAGTCTGCTAAGGTTGGTGTACGGTTGGACAGTAGGTTGGGCTGAGATGCATTCTTGCATGATTTTGTTACGAGAACTGTGTGGGTATGGGTTAGACCCATACGTGTGGAAATCTGTGTTGTGGTTATGCACTGAGTCAGTGGACTCACTCTTTTCTTTAACCATTTCAGGTGATGCGTAGAATCGGACCGGGATCGGAGAGGACACATGGTGGCCCATGCAGAAAGAAGAGTTGAAATATTTTAAAGCTTATTTATGTTAAGTAATTGGTTTTAAATATGGATGTAATAAGGGCCTTCTGACTTTTATTTATTTTTGAGAACTATTTTATTATTTTAAATTATGGTTGGTTTATATTAAAGACAAATTTATTCCAACAACTTAATTTCCAAATGGGCTTTATATATTCACTAAAGTTGACTTAGACAATTTATCACATTTAAGTTTTGGTTATGTTTTCAAAAGAACTTGGTTTCAAAAGATAGTAAATCTTCATGTTGTAAATTCTTAGAAAAGAAACATATTTTCACTAACATAACCAGACTCGGTCGTAGTGAATGGGCCGGGTTTGGGAATGTTACAATTTTCTTCTCTTCTCCCACCAAAAATAAAAGCAAGAATGGGGGTTCTTGAAGATCAAAATTTTAGCAACTCATCTTCTCTACAAGTAAGTGATTTTGATGGTTTTAGTTGATAATTTTTGTACTTTTGGAGTCCCCAAAGCTTAAGCTAGCTAATGAGGGGACTAATTTGCAATATGGTTGAGACTCTAGGAACTTGCCATGAGAGAGTTTATGTTGATTGCTGAGTTTTTATGGAAGAAAATGAATGTTAGGAAGATGAGAAACAACTTTTGTGAAAGGTGTTGTCATGGAAACACCTAATTTGGACTAAGATGCAAATGTTGTAGTTTGTTCATTAATGCATGAAATAGTTGGAATTGTGGATAGTTGTAAGAGGGTTAAATGTTCATCTAGGCTTGTTTAATATTAAAATGTGATGAAAAGTGATTTTTCGAGCCTAGGGGCAAAATAGTCATTTTTGTCTAAGTGTAGATTATGGTG
The DNA here is from genome assembly GCA_025698515.1 of Gossypium sturtianum. NCBI lineage: Eukaryota > Viridiplantae > Streptophyta > Magnoliopsida > Malvales > Malvaceae > Gossypium > Gossypium sturtianum. Next base: position 115,396,057 of record CM046955.1, read on the forward strand.
TATTATGATGTATAAAGTGATTGGATGAGTAAATTTTATTGTTCTAGATCAAAGAAAATGAAATTTTGACCTAGAACGGGAGAAAAGAGAAATGTGGGCAAATAGGTCCCTTTCTACCCTTTTCGACATCGAGGTAAGTTCATGTGCTAAATTATGCAACTCTAAATGAAATATTTAATATTTCGATGTTGTATGGATTGTTTATTACTCTATGTATACGTTAAATATGTTTTGACGTGATGTCAAAAAATGAAAGTCTTAACTTAGACTAAGAATAGTGGGAAATACAAATAGTATGATATGATGTTGATTAAGGTTCCGTGTAAGACCATATTGGAATATGGCCTCGGTATGAGATATTGTATAAGACCATGTCAAGGACATGGCATCGATATGATGTCAATGTGATCTTATGTGTATGAGACTCACGAATATTATTTAACAATTTGAGTGATTCAACAAGTATGTTGAAAATGAGAATGAATGTGGTTGTACCACGAGAGGTACATGTATGTGTTAGAACTGATTGCGATGAATTCAGTATATGATGAACCCATAGTGGGTTATATGTAAATGATGCACCTTAGTTGCATAATTTATAATTATTAATGCATAGCGTGAATGCGAACGATTATTGTAGAAGGCTAATTATTAATAATGATGTGTGAGGACGTTCCCGGATGAACATTTAAAATAGGGAAATGCATGTTGATAAATATCCGTGAATGTATAATAACGGTGGGCTAAGTGCGATACCACCTTATTAATTGTTAGTGATGGCCTGTGTGCGATACCATCAACAATATTATTAATGGTGGGCTGTGTGCGTTACCACCATATTATTTGTTACCAATGGGTTGTGTGCGATACCATCGAGTTTAGTATGAAATGGTGGGCTATGTGCGATGCCACCCTATTAGAGATTGATGGTGGGCTAAGTGCGAAACCACTGAGTGACTGATAGTATGAATTGTTCATTGAGAAGTTATGATGTGTTGTATCATGTGACTATGTGATGTTAAGTGCAGGGATGTAAGTTAATGAATGCGAGCATTAAGCCGGAGATATGGTTAGAATGTGGTAAGAGACGGAATGATTAAGCATTATGAATGATTGAATAGGTAACCGTGAGTTTAAGAGTAAAACTCATTATAATACCTTGTGATTGAGTATAATCATATGAATATTAATAGTTGATTATTATTTGCATATGAACTTACTAAGCATTATTGCTTACTCCTCTTCCTTTCTCATCTCTTATAGGTCAATTTAACTAGCTCGGGTTGGAGACCGTCGGAGATGTTTCACACTATCGAACAGACACTTGGTATGAGGTTTCAAGTCCTTATGAGTTATGGCATGTATAGGGATCTCTTTTAAAGTTGATTAAGTCATAGTTGATATAGCCAAATGTGTTGGCCTAAGAGAGTTTATGGTTAGGTTGTGTATAGCCATAGATGATGGCTTAAGTCGATTGTAATTATACCAGAAATAGTTCTCCCTCGTGTATAGGATGAAGACTTCATTTTATGGTTTAAATGTGATAAATCAATAGTTATAATTGATGATATGCGAAGTGTATGTGATGGTGTATGAATGTATGCAAGTGAGGGCGACTAAATGGCTTGGAAAATAGCCTTGAATTGGTCCACACATGTAGACACACGAGCGTGTGTCTAGGCCGTGTGTGACACACGGTCAGCCCTATGGGCGTGTGGATCGACCGTGTGTCCCGTTACATGTTGGGTTTGTAAGTCAGTATGCTCCACGGGGAAGAGACACGGCCGTATGTCTTAGCCATGTGGGAGACACGGCCTAAGGACATGGGCGTGTGCCCAGCCGTGTGAAGTCTACACCTTAATTGTGGAATTTAATTCGACACACGGGCTAAGGACACGGGCGTGTGCCTTGGCCGTGTGACCTTAGTGAAATGATGATGTCATAGTCAGGATCGTCCACGGGTGGAAGACACGGGCGTGTCTTAGGGGAGCACGGGCGTGTCCTTAGACCCACATGGGCGTGTGGCCCCTGTTTTGTTAAAAAGTTTCTTGAGTTCGTAAAAGTTCCCGGAATAGTTCTGATACCTCTCGGAGGTATGTTTAGGGCCTCTTAGCCGAGTTTGTGCAAGTGATGGGTTTAAACAAAATTTTATAACCCTATTCGAGACGTTTAAGCAAGATTAGTTAGGTAAAGCCTCAAACCCGATTTCGGCTTGAATACGGGTAAGGGGTGCTACATATCTGGGATATGGCCCCGGTACCTAATCGAGATCCTGTATAAGACCATATATGGGATATGGCGTCGGCATCGAATAATGATTCCGTGTAAGACCACGTCTGGGACCTGGTTTCGGTATGAAATCGTGTAAGACCATGTCTGGGGCATGGCATCGACATGCGATCTCGTGTAAGACCATATCTGGGATATGGCGTCGACATCGATATGAGATCCCGTATAAGACCATATCTAGGATCTGGCATCGACATCAATATGCGATCTCGTGTAAGACCATATCTGGGATATGGCATCGACATCAATGTGAGATCCCGTATAAGACCATATCTTGGATATGGCATCGGCATCGACATGTGATCCCATGTAAGACCATATCTGGGATATGGCATTGGCATCTCACTACGTGTATGACAATTTCCGAGCGTCCTTAAATATTCCAAGTGGTTCAACAGGATAAAGTATTAAAGTTGATGTTAAAGATGGAAAAAAGGGCTAAAGTTATGTGATGGAGTGATACAAGTACATATGCGAAACTTACGAGAAATGAGCTCGGTATGTGATTTCGTATAAGACCATGTCAGGGACATGGCGTCGATATGATATTTCATGTAAGACCATATCAGGGATATGGCGTTGATACGGTACTATATGTATGAGATTCCCGAGTATCTTTTAGCATTCCGAGTGGTTTAACTGGTACGTTAAAAATGAGAAAGTAAGTGACTATGTTACGAGAGGTACAGGTATGTACATAGAACTCATGTGAAGTGAATTCGATATATGATGAATTCTTGGGAAGAATGTTCACGAATAAGTTATACTGGTGAAATATTGATATCCTTGTGATTAATGATCTACATTCAAGATGAATGGATACATGATAAGATTTGATGATGATCATGTGTGAGGCTTTTAAGCCAAATTAAATTGACAAATGAAATGTTCAAGTCTTACTGTTGATGTATAAGTTAAATTGGCCAATGAATGGCTTGTAGATATTTGATGATGGCTAACTATTGATATATTTTAGTGTTATGTGTGTGTAAATGAGAATTAATACAAAGAAAACATGATAGAGTAAAATTATCAATAAAATAGTTTGGACAGAAGCAGTTGTATCACTTTGAAAATTCACCAAATATTGTGGAAATTTAATTAGAAGTTGAATAATATATGAAATTAAATATTATTGAGTCTATTTTCGTATAAAAGAAACAGTGTAAGCAAAATAATTTCATATTATCAGATATTTGAATTTTTATAAGACAGGGTCAGAGTGATTTCGAAATCCCCTGTTCTGACTTGGGAAATTAATTAAAAATTTTAAAACAATAATAAAGGGATAAAATTTATATACTTGAATTTCTTAATGAGTCTATTTTCAAGAGAAACAAACGGGAACATCATTCGAGTTCTGTACCACGAGAAAATAAATTTTTAGTGAAGAGGGTTCAGAACTGTCAGATAGCGAAACATGGGAGACTTTAAAGAATAAACTGTACTGATTGGATGAACCAAAAATTATGGAAATTTTATGCTAAGAATAAATTAGAGTCTAGTTTCAAGGAAAATTAGTGGATCTTAATTTTTAGTTCAGTAGCTCAGATAAAAATAATTTAATATTTGTAAGAATTTCGAGTAGATGACTCAAGATGAACATAAATGAATTGTGAAATTTTATGCAATAATGATGGTATTATCTTGAGAGCTTATATTAAGGATTGTTAAAAGCATGGTAATCAATTGTTTATTATTTACATACGTACTTACTAAGATTTGTAGCTTACTCCCCTTCCTTTCTCATATCTTATAGGGTTTTATGCTAGCTCGAGTTGGAGATCGCCAAAGCTGCTATCACACTATCAATCTATCATGTTGGGTATAAGTGAATGCAAAACCTTTTGAGTTTATGGAATGTACAGGGACTTAGTCAATTGTGTATGTGTCATTTGAATTGGCCAAATGTGTTGGTTCATAATGGTAATATGATTTATTTTGTATATAGCCATGAGATATGGCTCATATTGGTTAATGAGTTGTAATGCCTATATATATATATATGTGTTTGGTATGGATGGATTGAAGTTGTGTTTAAGTAATTGCAAATGACGGGGCCAAATGGTTTGGTAAATAGCCATTTTCTTAGCCACACGGGCAGAGACATGGCCGTGTGTCTCAACCGTGTGGAGAACACGACCTCGAGACATGGGCGTGTGCCTAGGGCGTGTGAAGTCTGTATCTATTTTTCAGAATTTAATTCGCCACACGGCCTAAGCACACGGGTGTGTGACTTGGCCAAGTGACACAATTTTGTTGATGACATCATAAACAGAGAGTTACACGGGCTAAGGACATGGGCGTGTGTGACCACACGGCCTACCCACACGGGTGTGTCCCAAGCCACAAGGACGTGTGACCCCTGTTTTGATGAAAATTTTCTAAGTCTTCTTAAAGTTTCCTAAGTTCTCGGTTTAGTCTCGAATAGTTCCCAATGTATGTTTTGGGCCTCGTGGGCTCATATAAGGGGCGACCTGCATGTGAATGAGGAATTTTAAATTAAATGAAATTGTATAGCCCGGTTTTGTATAAATGTTTTTGTTTAAGTCCGGTAATGCCTCGTATCCTGTCCCGGCGTCGAACACGGGTAAGGGGTGTTACAATGTAACAATGTTTAATCAAACTAATATAAAATGCGTAACATAGAATGAGATTAGAATTTTAAACCTTTTCGGGATTGTGTTACGCTCATCTTCGATGAGGTGGCCTATCAAAGAGAAGAAGAAGAAAACAAATAGAAAAATGAATTGATAAGTGAAGGAAGAAGAGACTACTAATGAAAACGGAGGACTAAATGCTCGAAATTGAAATAACGAAGATGGAGGAGAAGTACGACAACTCCTAATGCTCTTGGGTGCTCTATTGGGTGTTTTGAAAGTGATGTTTTAGGTTTGGAACCGTATTGTAACAGCCCGTTTTTAGTCAAATCGGAACAGTGGTTTCGGGACCACAAATCCGAAGTCAAAATAATTATTTTATGATTGTTTTAATGTCTACAGCATGATAGTATGTTTGTGTGAAATTTTCGTTAAGAAATTTTATCATTTGAATGCTTAATTTGATAAAAAATGACTAAATTACGTAAAGTGCAAAAGTGATGTTCTAATAGCTAGAAGTATTAAATGGCTATGAAATTAAATAGTGGAGGTCCTTATGTTGTAATTAGACCATTAATATATTTAGTGGACAAAGATGGGCATAAAATGGATGATATGAAATGGTTTTATAATAAGGTTATTTTTGTAAATTGTAAATACATGTTAATAAATTAATTAAACAACAAATGTTTTCATCTTTTATGTTCTTCCACCACCGAATATTACAAGAAGAAAAGCCATTGTTAGGGCTTTATAATCGGCCAAGCTTTCTAGCTCAATTGTAAGTCCGTTTTTGTCCCGTTTTTAATGATTTCTGTGTTTTTGAGATGTTGTAACTAGGTCTAGCTAGCCCAAGGACTATTTTGCAAAATTCTTAAAGATTTAGGGTTTTACCATTGATGAATACATGTGTGTTTTGATGTTTGATGATAGATTATGAATGTTTGATAATAGTTATACAAGTTTTGTTAAGTGATTTTTAGTGAAAATGCAAATTAGGGATTAATTTGTGAAATGTTGAAATTTGGTGGTTAAATGTGAAATAAATGAAAAAATATGGGCTGGTATGTGTATTAGAGAAATTCGGCTAGCATGGGTTGGTGTGAAATTGCATGAATTTGTGATTTTATGAAATAAGGACTAAATTGTAAAAATGTGAAACATTAGGGGCAAATGTGTAAAAGTGCCTTAATGTGAGTTTAGGCTAAATAATGCATATTTGAGTTTGGTCATTTTTTATGTTTGAGTAAGTAAAGTTAGGTAGGAATTCAGATGGCATATTGAGTATTTATGTTTTGTGTTGATTGGTACTAGAAATGGTATAAAATAATGCTTGAGTGAGGTTGATTGAATGCCTATTATATGCTATGTTTTGTGCCAACTGAGTTTGGTGTAGGTGTGCACAAGTTTGGGTGGCAAATTGGCTTGGTAAATAGCCTATTTTTGTCCACACGGAAAGAGACACAGGCATGTGTCTCAGCCGTGTGCGACACACGGTCATGTATACGGCCGTGTGTCCCCTGGTGTTGAATTAGAAATCAAGTCTGTATGCTCTACACGGCCTCACATACGGGCGTGTGACTTGGCCGTGTGGCATAAGTTAGTATACCCTATAGTTTTGGCAAGGCCTAGCACACGGCCTGGCACACGGGCGTGTATGGCCTTTTTTAGGGCACATGGGCTTGTGTGTTGGACGTGTGACCCAAGTCAGAGAGTTACACAGGGTCAGACACGGGCTGGGACATGGCCATGTACTCCTATTTTGAATGCTGACACGGCTTGTGACACGGGCGTGTCTTTGGCCGTGTGAGACACACAGGCATGTGTCCCCTGTATTTTGCAAAAATTTTCTAAGTGTTCAAAAAGTTTCTAAAGTTATCAGTTTAGTCTCGAACCACCCTAAAAATGCATGTTTTGAGCATCATAAGCTCGTATTAGGGACATTATGATAGAGTTTGAATGATAGTTGCATGAAATATGAAAATGTATGTGTAATGTATGTTTAAATGTGTGATATGTTCGGTAATGCTCTGTAACCCTATTCTGGCATTGAATACAGGTGAGGGGTGTTACATTTATTGGTATCAAAGCTACGATTTAGTCGATTCTAGGACTATCATAGCATGTTTGAGAGTCTAGCTATACATGCCATATATAACATGTGATAGTGTGATGACTCCTGACAATTTAAACTTTGTTTTCATATAGTAAATGAATCCTAATCGAGCTGTAGCTGATGATGTAGAAAGTAATACGCCTGCCTCCATTCACAAAGTAGCTCAATCTAAGTCGAGACCCGTATCGGGTATCTAGGGAGGAGAGGCTAAAGAAGCCTTCTTCTAGATGATGAGCGAGCGGTTTATGGAGTTTGTTCGAACAAATCCGGCTGCTCAACAACCTTCACCCCCACCTAATCCTGAACCGATTCCCGTAGTTCCTAATGGTGTGGAATTTCTACAATTGAATAAACCACCAGTTGATAAGATTCGAAAAACGGAGACGAAGAGTTTAGAGCTAATGTTGATGACGATCCTGAGAGAGCTGAGTTTTGGCTTGAAAATACAATTCGGGTGTTTGATGAACTTTCGTGCACGCCGGCAGAGTGTTTAAAATGTGCTGTATCACTTCTGAGGGACAACGCGTATCAATGGTGGAATACTTTGGTGTCTGTGGTACCGAGAGAAAGAGTTACCTGGGAATTCTTTCAATTTGAGTTTAGAAAGAAATACATTAGTCAGTGGTTTATCGATCAAAAATGCAAAGAGTTTCTAGAATTGAAACAAGGCCATATGTCTGTAACCGAGTACGAGCGAGAGTTTGTGAGACTCAGTAAATATGTTGGGGAATGTGTTTCAACTGAGCCAATTATGTGTAAAAGATTCGAAGATGGGTTGAATGAGGATATCAGATTGTTGGTCGGGATTCTAAAGTTGAAATAATTTGTTGTGTTGGTTGACAGAGCCTGTAAAGCCGAAGAACTTGGCAAAGAAAAGAGAAAGGCGGATTTCGAAGGTAGAGATTCAAGAAAAAGATTGATGAATAAACCGTATCAATCTTCGTCAAAGAAAACACGAGATTTGTATAGTCACACAAATGCTTCAGTGAGATATTCAAATAGAGATCGTGGAAAACAATACTCAAGTCCTAAAGCTCAAGTTACATCAGTATCGAGTGTTGGCAGTGTGAGAAACTATAGACTTGAATGTCAACGATGGGGAAGACGACATCCTGGTGAATGTAGAATGAATGATCAGGCTTGTTTCAAATGTGGCTCGCAAGATCATTTCATTCGAGATTGTCCCGAATTAGATGAGAAAGACAAATTCCATAATGCAAGACCGAGTAACACAGCCACTAGAGGAAGGCCACCGAGAAATGCGAGAAATGTGACCAGTAGTAAAGGCGCAACAAAATATTCGGCTATGAGATCTGAAGCGAGAGCACTTGCTAGAGCTTACGCTATTCACACTCGCGAAGACGCATCATTACCTGATGTTATCACCTGTACATTTTCTCTTTATGACACTAATGTGATTGCTTTGATTGATCCTAGATCGACTCATTCGTATATTTGTATGAATTTGGTGTCTAGTAAGAGTTTGTCTATTGAGTCTACTGAGTTTGTGATTAAAGTATCGAACCCCTTAAGCAAGTATGATCTAGTTGATAAAGTTTGCAAGAACTGTCCTTTAACGATTTGGGGTTATTATTTTCCGGCTGATTTGATGCTACAACCTTTTGATGAATTCGATGTAATTCTGGGTATGGATTGGTTGACATTGCATGATGCTTGTAACACCCCTAACCCATACCCCTGGCCAGAACAGGGTTTTGGAGTATTATCAGAACATTCAGAACATTTTTCTATTAAACTATGCAAATTTACTATTTATTTACCGAAATCATCCATAATGTCCCTTGATCGGGCCCTTGAGGCCCAATACGAGTATTAGAATTGAATCGGGACTTAATCGGAACTTCTAATAATTTTTCGAAAAATTAGAAAATTTTTCTAAGGTGCAGGACTCATACACCCGTGTGGTCCAAGGGACACGCCTGTGCTACAGGCCGTGTTCAATTTAGGTTGCTCTCTGACTTGTTCCACATGGCCATGCCACACGTCCTGTGCTAGGCCGTGTGGTTAATTAAATTAATTCAAATTAGGTGCAGGTTTCACACCGCTGAGACACACGCCAGTGTCTCTGCCCGCATGCCCAATTCTGAGCATTCTGTTTCTCAAAATTAAGTACATGGGACACATGACCTAACTACATGCCCGAGTTAGTCTAGACACACGCCTGTGTGTCTGTCCGTTTGGACAAAATGAAGCCATTTCTAGCTTCATTTCTCACCCAAAATTTCACCCAAAACCTGCACTTGAAACAAGCATCCAATGCCAATCAATTCAAGCATTCAAATTGGGCAATTTCTATCATTCACAAGGCATATCACTACAAGCATACATGATCACAACCTTACCATAGTTGAACTTAGGCATTCCCAACATTGATCACATATTTTTAACATAACACATGTGTATGTATGTATATCATAATAATCTACTTAGTCATACCAAAATGAACCAATACTAGCCATTCCAATGGCTAGGTTACAAAATAACATTTTAAGCCACTATTGGCCAAGTTGTCCTATACATGCCATTATACCTAAAATGGTTTCACAAAATATACCCAAAATGCTAGTTGATAGTGTGACAATGCTCCAATAATCTTCCAACCTTCACGAGCTTTCGAGCACTATAAAATAAGGGAAAAATAAACGGAGTAAGCATTACATGCTTAGTAAGTTTGTATAACGGAAACTAAACTTACCAATCCTGTTATTAAATTTAAGCACACAACATCATGTTTTCCATCCATTAGCAAAATTTCCTAAACACATGCCTTCAATCAAACATGTTAGTCACAACACTTATAAACATGTCAAGTAAAAATAGATGAGCTCATCATGCAATGTTCTTTCAAGTCATTATCATTACATATCAAGATTTTCATGCCAAGTCAAGAGATACATGCCCATTGAATCATTGAATTCCGATGGATGCTCAAGTAGTACACTCGAATTGTACGGTTCCATAACCCGTCAATTTCTTATTCAAGGGTACCCCTTAGGGCACTTAACCAAGGAACACACTCTCGAGCCACATATCATATAACAGGATTACCAGTCTAGGCTAAATCCTTTATATAACGTAAGCTTGGAGGAGCTCAATTAGGATTACCAGTCCAAGCTAAACCCTAATCTTAACGCATACTCGAGAGGTATTATATTAGGATTACCCATCCAGGCTAAATCCTTTATATAAAAAGGTCAATGGGATTACTCGTCCGACCTAAATCCCATCCGCAACAAATGCAGGACCTAATTAGTATCGGGAAAGCGCATATAATCATCGGAATTCAACATTCAATTGGGACTAACCCTTTATTACCATTTCAAGCATGTAGAAAAATCATAGCATACAAGTAAAGCACATTAACATAAATCACATTACATTCAAACACAACATTCAATTAACATAATTACATGTCCGATTAAGTTACACAAACTTACCTCGACACTTGTTCGCGTAATAATCTACTAATCTGAAATCTTTTCTTTTCCTTGATCTAGCCTCGAGTTTGTGCTTTCTGGATCTATATAAATGAATTTAACTATCAATTTCATACATTTCATATTTAAATGGACTCAATTTACGTCCTAGGCAAAATTACCATTTTACCCCTAACTTTTCCATAAATTTTGATTTTGTCCCTAGGCCCGGAAAATGAAACTTGTGAAAATTACTCCCTATTCCAAGCCTAACCAAAGCCCTTTTACAAAATTTACAGCACATGTATTCACAAAATTTCAGAATCTTTCCTTCAATTTCACAAGTTTACATTTTAGTCCCTAAATCATGTTTTCATCAAAAATCACTTTGTAAAAGTTGTTTATCTATCAATAATCATTCATTTTCTACCATAAATTTCTAATTTCCAGCATATACATCCATGTCCCATTTTTCATACATTGATAACTTTTCAAATTAATCCCCCAAATAGAGAGATTAAGCTATCCCGATTCCAAAAATATCAAAATTACTAAAAAAGGGATAAGGAAACTTACCCAAGTAGGCCTTGAAAGTTTTTTCCCTCTCTCTTAGGGTTTCCATAGAATTTTAGGTTGAAGATGATATAAAATAAGAAGATAATTCTTTTATCATCCTTTAATTAATTATGTTTTTGTTATTTCCAATTTAGTCCTTGCCCTTTTTCTATATTTTCATGGATGAGTCACCAAGAAAAATCTACATACTTTTCTTAATAGTCTAATTACCATATAAGGACCTCTAGTTTTGAATTACATAGCTATTTGATCCTTATAGCTACTAGAATTCAACTTTCGTGTTTTATGCAATTTAGTCCTTCTCGTAATTAGGCACTAAATCGATAAAATTTTCATGTCAAAATTTTCACATGTCACGTCTATCATATTACGGACCATGTAATAAAATAAAAATAAATTATCTTTTGGGTTGGATCTGTGGTCCCGAAACCATTGTCCCGATTTCACTGAAAAATGGGCTGTTACAACTCTCCCCCCTTTAGGGATTTTCGTCCTAAAAAATCTTACAAGTAAAAAGATTCGGGTATTGCTTCCTCATTGTTTCCTCCGGCTCCCAGGTAGCCTATTCTATACCGTGTCGTTGCCAAAGAACTTTTACAAAGCTACCTTTTTATTTCTTAACTCTTTTGTTTCCCGAGCTAAGATTTTTATTGGTTCCTCACCATATGTCATATCAGACTGAATCTCTAACTCAGTCAGAGAGATAACATGTGAAGGGTCAGATTGATACCGCTGTAGCATAGACACATGAAAAACATTATGAATTCGATCAAGCTCTGGTGGTAAAGCTAACCGATATGCGACCGGTCCAATTCTTTCAGTAATCCCATATTGTCCAATGAACCGTGGACTCAATTTTCCTTTACGACCGGAGTACTTTCTTCCAAGGTGACACTTTCAAGAATACCTTGTCACCAACCTAAACTTCTATCTATTTTATTTTCAAATAAGCATAAGACTTTTGTCGATCAGAAGTTGCTTTCAGACTGTCTCGAATTACCCTCACTTTTTCCTCGGTCTCTCGGACCAAGTCAACTCCGTGTAACTTTTTCTCACTGAGTTCTGTCTAATACAATGGAGTTCTACATTTACGACCATACAAGGCTTCATACGGTGGCATTTCAATACTAGACTGATAACTGTTATTATAAGCAAATTCAACTAAAGGTAAATACCTTTCCCAGTTACTTTCAAACTCAAGGACACAACACTGAAGCATATCTTCCAAGATCTGTACTACCCGTTCAGATTGGCCATCTGTTTGGGGATGGAATGCAGTGCTAAAGTGTAACTGAGTACCCAGAGCTTCTTGCAATTTACTCCAGAATCGAGATGTAAATGGAGCATCTCTATTTGAAATGATGGAGACAGGCACTCCATGCAATCTGACAATCTCAGAAACATATAACTAAGCCAATCTATCCAAGGAATAATCCATACGTACTGGAATAAAGTGTGCGGACTTTGTCAACCAATCAAAAATTACCTAAATGGCATCTATCTTCTTTGGAGACAAGGGTAATCCTGATACAAAGTCCATAGTAATTCTTTCCCATTTCCATTCCGGTATCATAACTGGCTGTACTAGTCCAGAAGGCAACTGATGTTCAGCTTTTACTTGCTGACATATCAAACATTTAGATACAAACTCAGAATCTCGTTTCATTCCCGACCACCAGTACATCTTTTCCAGATCATTATACATTTTATTACTACCAGGATGCATAGACATTTTACCATTATGAGCTTCATTCAAAATCTTCTGTATCAGTTTTGAACTTTTCAGTACACATACTCTGCCTCTGAATAGCAAACAACCATCAGTCTCTATCTGAAATTTTGAGTCAGGAGTCGATTCACTTTGTACGTGTCTTGCCTACAACTTGCTATCATTTTTCTGGGCTTCAAAAATTTGCTGTAAAAACATTGGTCTAGCTTTTAACTCAGCTAGGATTGAACCATCATCAGACAATGACAATCGAGTATTCATTGCTCGTAAAGCATACATGGATTTTCTGCTCAAAGCATATGCCACTACATTGGCCTTTCCCGGATGGTAGTCAATAACAAGATCATAATCTTTCAATAACTCAAGCCATTTGCGCTATCTCAAAATCAAATCTTTCTGTGACATCAAATATTTCAGACTTTTATGATCAGTGAATATGTGACATTTTTCACCAAATAAGTAATGCCGCCAGATTTTCAGTACAAACACTATGGCTGCCAATTCAAGATCATTTGTCGAGTAGTTCTTTTCATGTGGCTTTAGCTGTCGTGAGGCATAAGCTACTACTTTACCATCTTACATCAAAACACAGTCTAAACCACGTAATTACGCATCACTGTAAACTATAAATTCTTTACCCAATTTTGGCTGAACTAACACTAGAGCTTCCGTCAATAAAGCTTTTAATCTGTCAAAACTCTACTGACATTTATCAGTCCACTCGAACTTTACATCTTTCTATAGTAAACGAGTCATCGGAGAAGCTATCATTGAAAAACTTTTTACAAATCTTCGATAGTAACCAGCTGGTCCCAGAAAACTCTGGACTTCAGACGCATTCTTTGATGGCTTTCAATTAACAATGGCTGAAATTTTATTCGGGTCTACTCTGACACCTTCAGCAGATACTATATGCCCAAGAAAACTAACTTCCCGTAGCCAAAATTCACATTTATCGAATTTGGCATACGCTTTATTTCTCTCTCGGGGTTTGCAACACTAATCTCAAATGCTCAAAGCATGTTCATTTTCATCTAGGAGTAAACCAAAATATCATCTATAAATACCACCACAAAACTGTCCAAATACTGATCGAAAGTCCACATTCATCAAATCCATAAACACTGCAGGTGCATTTGTCAAGCCGAATGGCATCACAAGAAACTCATAGTGTCCATACCTGGTTCTAAAAGCTGTCTTAGGCACATCAGATTCTTTTACCTGTAATTGATAATAACCAGAATGAAGATCAATCTTCGAAAATACAGTGGCACATTTCAACTGGTCAAACAAGTCATCAATATGAGGCAATGGATACTTGTTGTTTATTGTGACTTTTTTGAACTATCTGTAATCAATACACAGGCTCAACGATCCATCCTTCTTCTTTACAAATAGGACCGGCGCACCCAAAGGTGAGAAACTAGGTCGAGCAAAACCTCTGTCAATCAACTCCTGTAATTGTACTTTCAGCTCTTTCAATTTTAAAGGAGCCATTCTGTAAGGTGCTATATATATCGGTGTCGTTCCCGGAACAAGATCTATAGAGAATTCCACTTCTCTATCCGGTGGTAAACTAGGTAATTCTTTTGGGAATATATCAGGAAATTCACATACAACTGGTACTGATTGAATCTTTGACTCAGACACTTTAGTATCCAACATATATGCAAGGTAAGCATTTTCGGACATATTTCTGTGCCGTTATTACTGAAATTACATTAGGTAATCCATCCAGTTTATCAGAGTCAACATGAAGGAATTCATCATTCTCACATCTCAATACAATATATTTCTGCTAACAATTTACCACTGTATCATATTGGGTTAACCAATCCATTCCCAAAATCACATCAAATTCATCAAATGGCAATAACATCAAGTCAGTCAAAGAGCAATAACCTTTTACCATCAATGGACAGTTCTTACAAACTTTATCCACCATAACACACTGGCTCAGGGGGTTTGAAACTTTAACCACAAATTCAGTAAATTCAATAGGTAAATTTTTTAACAGTCACTAAGTTCGTGCATATATATGAATGTGTGGAACTAGGATCAATCAATGCAGTAATATTAGTATCAAGTAGAGAAAATGTACCAGCAATGGCATTTGGTGCAGAGGCATCTTCTCTAGCACGAATAGCATATGTCCTTGCAGGTGCTCGTGCCTCAGATCTAACTGTTGTATCCTTGGTAGTACCTCGCCTACCACTAACATTACCAGGAGGACGGGGTGGTCTGCCTCTCGCAATAGGATTACTCGGCTTTAGAGCTGGTTCTATTTCTTATTCAACTCTTTTGGGACAATCCCTGAGAAAATGGTCAAGCGAACCACATCCGAAATAAGCTCCACTTCTAGACCGACATTCCCCATGATGAAATTTTTTATAGTGTTTACATTTCGGTTTTAGATTACCAACACTACCCACACTGGTCACAAATGGAGATGAAGACCTCGGGTTAGAACGTTGAGAGCCCCGCTCTCTTCCAAAATACCCCATAGAGGTAGTAACACGATCATAATACCTCTGTAATTTCTTAGAAGCAAATGATTGTGACTTACTCATAGTTTTTTTTCCTGAAACATGAGCCTCTCTTTCGGCTCATTTATTTTCCTTACTTAATTCTTCAGCTTTATGGGCTCGACCGGCTAACACCGCAAATTCCCTTATTTCAAGAATTCCAATCAATAACTTGATATCTTCATTTAGGCCCTCTTCAAAGCGTTTACACATTTCAGCCTCAGTTAAAACCCATTCTCTGGCATACTTGCTCAATCGAACAAATTCTTGTTCATATTCAGATACAGTCATGTTTCCTTGTTTGAGCTCTAGAAACTCTTTCTTTTTCTGATCCATAAATCTCTGACTCACATACTTCTTCCTGAATTCATCTTGGAAAAATTCCCATGTGACATTCTCCCTCGGTACTACTGAAGTTATGGTATTCCACCAATGATAAGTTGTATCTTTTAGTAGAGATACCGCACATTTCAGACATTCAGCAGGCGTGCAGGATAGTTCATCAAAAACCCGGATGGTATTTTGTAGCCAAAACTCAGCCTTTTTTGGATCATCATCTGAGGTAGCTCTAAATTCTTTTGCCTTATGCTTACGGATTTTATCTATCGGAGGCTTACCAATTCTAACAGGTTCAGCACCCTGTGGTACCTCAAGAATCAGTTGGGGAGTAGGTGGGAGAGGTCATTGTACAACAGGGTTTGTTCTCAAGTACTGTGTAAACCATTCATTCATCATTTGAAAGAAGGCTTGTTTTGCCTCCTCACTTCGGCCCTCAAACACGGGCCTTTCACTACCAGACGTAAACGCAACTCTTTGTACTGAGCTGAAGCATTGCTCTCAGCTTCCTCGGATTCAGCTCTAGCTCGGTTGGATGACATTACTATATGAAAAACACATTTAAAATGACCAGGAGTCATCACACTATCACAATTTATATAATGGCATGTATAGCTAAACTCGTGTTTGCTACGTCAAATCTAAGAATCGACTAAATCATAGCTCTGATACCACTAAATGTAACACCCTTAACCCGTACCCGTCACAGAAATAGGGTTTCAGAGTATTACCAAAACATTAAAAACATTTTTCTATTAAAATACATAAATTTACTATTCATTTACCGAGATCATCCATAATGTCTCTTGATCGGGCCCTTGAGGCCCAATACAAGCATTAGAATCAAATCGGGACTTAAATCGGAACCTTTAAGAATTTTTCGTAAAATTACAAAATTTTTCTAAGGTGCAGGACTCACACGCCCGTGTGGTCCAAGGGACACGCCCGTGTGACCTTGGAACACGCCTGTGCTACAGCCCGTGTTCGATTTAGGTTGCTGTCTGACTTGCGCCACACGACCATGCCACACGCCCGTGTGCTAGGTCGTATGCTTAATTAAATTAATTCAAATTAGGTGCAGGTTTCACATGGCCAAGACACACGTCCGTGTTCTAGGCCGTGTGGCACACACGTCTGAGACACACGCCCGTGTCTCTGCCCATGTGCCCAATTCTAAGCATTCTGTTTCTCAAAATTAAGATCCAGGGGAAACACGGCCTAACTACATGCCCGTGTTACCAGGCCGTGTGTCACACACGGTCTATACACACGCCCGTGTGTCTGTCCGTGTGGACAAAATGAAGCCATTTCTAGCTTCATTTTTCACCCAAAATTTCTTCCAAGACCTGCTCTTGAAAAACACATCAAATACCAATCAATTCAAGCTTTCAAATTGGACAATTTCTATCATTCACAAGGCATATCACTACAAGCATACATGATCACAACCTTACCTTAGTTTAACTTAGGCATTCCCAACATTGATCACATATTTTTAACATAACACATGTGTATATACGTATATCATAATTGTAATACCCCGATTTTGGGCCTAGTCGGAAGTGGTTTCGAGACCACAAATTTGAGACTAGAGAAATTATTTTAATATTATTTCAAGTGTCATGGCATGATTATATTAGTGTTTGAAAATTTTGGTAAATTAATTTTAGCGATTTCATGCTTAATTTTGAAAAAAGACTAAATCGCATAAAGTGCGAAAGTTTTGTTCTACAAGCTAAAGGTGTTAAATAGCTATGGAAGACTAAAGTGGAGGTCCTTATTGAGTAAAAAGACAAATAAAAATGTGGTGGCTGGACATGGAATTTTTAATTGTGAAATTGGTCAAGGTTAGGTGGTTTGGTGATTTAATAGATAAAATAAAATAAAACAAAAAGAAAAAGGGCTATCATCTTTTCTTTCTCCACCAATTTTTATCCAAGAAAACACCCATGGAAGCTTGAAAATTTTCAGCAACTTACAACCCTTGCAAGTAAGTAATTTTGATGATCATTTTTGTAGATTTTTGTATTTTTATGACCCTTGTAGCTTAAGCTAAATAATGGAGGGACTATTTTGCAAAATGTTTGAGAGTCTAGGGTTTTACCATGTGAGTATTCATGTTGTTTGCTGAAATTTTATGGAAGAAAATGATTCTTGGTTGTTAAATAAACAACTTTTGTGAAAGGGGTTTTCATGAAAACACCTAAACGAACCATTTTGTGAAGTTTATAAAATAGGTTGTAAATGTGTGAAATAATTGAAATTTTTGAGTTGCTATAAGAGTAATAAAGGTTTGACTAGGCTTGTTAAAGGAGGAAATTTGATTAAAATCATTTTACGAGCTTAGGGGCAAAATTGTAATTATGTGAAAGTCTAAGGGAAAAATGATAATTTTGCCAAAGTAGGAATTTTGGAATGTCTTGATTAATGTGGTGATTAAATAAGTAAATTTTGTCATTATAGATTAAGAAAAATAGAGTCCGGACCTAGACCAGGGGAAAACCAAGCTATTGGACTAAATCGAACTAGTCACCCATATTTTGTATACCGAGGTAAGTTGTACGTAAATAATACAACTTTATTGTTATTATGTATTGAAAAATTAGTATGGCGTAAAGTGTATGATTATTGTTGTGAATTTGTACGATGAGAATTGATGTAGTAAAAACTCCCGGTTGAACCTTAGGAATAGATTGGATATCCATGCCATGACATTTGGTTGATTTGTGTGCTAGTGTAAGACCATGTCTGGGACATGGCATCGGCCACATTATGAGAGCCAGTGTAAGACCATGTCTGGGACATGGCATCGGTATTGAGACGAGAGCTAGTGTAAGACCATGTCTGGGACATGGCATCTGCCTCGACATGTGAGCCAGTGTAAGACCATGTTTGGGACATGGCATCGGCCTTTTACCCTCTTGTGTGAGGCTTATCGGATATCCTTTAGTATTTCAAATGGTTCCACGGGTTATTTAAAGCTTATGATAAAGATATGAAAGGATATGATCATGTTGTGAGGGGTACAGGTTCTTACTCGAAACTTATGAGATATGATCTTAGTTATGATGCCTTAATGGTAAGGATGAAATCGAGTAAGTTCTATCTATGAGAATGATTTCGAGACGATATTGTAATCTTTGGCTTATACTTGTGATGTGTAAGTATGTAGTAAATCTACCATTGTTAAATCAAGAACGTTGTGCTGGTTTATAATATGCTATGTGTTTAAAGAGGCATGGTTGATGTTGTTACTTATTTACATGCAACTT
Organism: Gossypium sturtianum; assembly: GCA_025698515.1. NCBI lineage: Eukaryota > Viridiplantae > Streptophyta > Magnoliopsida > Malvales > Malvaceae > Gossypium > Gossypium sturtianum. Next base: position 115,414,937 of record CM046955.1, read on the forward strand.
ACTAATCTTTGTGCTTACTCCCTTTCCTTTCCATTTTCTTATAGTATCGCTAAGATAGCTCAGGGATCAAAGGACGTCGGAGGCTCGATCACACAATCAATTTGAACATTTGGTATAGTTAGATTTATTATTTTGAGTATGGCATGTATAGGGAATTGGTCTTTTGTTAAGTGTCATATTGTTTTGGCCAAATGTGTTTGCTTGTCTTGAAGATTGATTCATTTTTTGTAAGGCCATGGATAATGGGTAATACTTGATATTGATATATGTAAATGATGAGTTTTTTCATGAATGTGCAATTTGCATTGTGAAGTATGTGATAAGTTTTGCATGTGAATGGAGTGTAGTGGTCTTGATGTGTGTATATCTTGGTTGTGGCTTATGTTGGTGCAAGTATAGGTGGCAAAAGGGCTTGGTAAATAGCCTTGTTTTTGTCCACACGGGTAGGAACACGGGCGTGTGTCTAGGCCGCGTGTGACACACGGTCTGCCCCATGGACGTGTAGTCTGGCCGTGTGTCCTCTGCACCTTAATTTGGTAAAATAGAATGGCCAGTAGTAACCACACGGGTTGAGGCATGGTCGTGTGTCTCAATCATGTGGAAGACTCAGCCATTGTAAATGGGCGTGTGCCCAGGCCGTGTGAAGTCTACACCTTAAATGAGAAATTAAATTCGCCACACGGCCTAGCGCACAGGCGTGTGCCTTGGACGTGTGACCCTAAAATGTTACTGACATCAGAAACAGAATGTCAAGGTTTTAACACACGAGCTGAGACACAGACGTGTCATGGCCGTGTGAGGGACACGAGCCATGGACACGGGCGTGTGCCAGGCAGTGTGAAAACCCCTGTAGGTTCAAATTGAGACATAAATCCACACAGGCAAGGGACACAGGCATGCCCTATATACTTAAGCCGTGTGAGTTACACTGTCCTTCAACATGGCCATGTTATTGGATCACACAGGCGTGTCGCCCTTCCACACGGGTGTGTGCCCCTGTTTTTAGTGACATTTTCCAAAGTTTTTCTAAAGAACTCAGTTTGGTCCCGAACCATTTTAAGTTTGTTTTGGGCCTTGTATGCTCATATTAGAGATTTTAAGACAAAGATTGAAAAGTTTTGAATTTGAATGAACTTTTACGACTCAAAATTGTATGTTTGTATGCATTTAAGTAAGGTAACCCATCGTACCCTGTACCGACGTCAGATACGGGTAAGGGGTGTTACATTTAGTTGTATCAGAGCTATGATTTAGTCGATTCTCAGACTAACCTAGCGTGTGTACGAGTCTAGCTATACATGCCATATATGAATTATGATTGTGTGACGACTCCTGACAATTTAAAATGTGCTTTTATATAGTAAATGGATCCCGATGGAGCATTGGCGGATGATGTCGGAAGTAATGCGCCGGCTCCCGCAGAAGGGACCGCGCCAGTCGAAAGTGGGCCCGTGACACTGAGTCAGGGCGGAGAGGCTAGAGAAGCCTTCCTCCATATGATAATGTTTGGTATTCAGAGTTTGTTCGTTCAAACCCGAACGCTCCACCTCCTCCACCCCTTCCAATCCCTCAGCCTACCCCTACAACTCCCCAAGCAGTGTAAATGATTAGAAGGGAATAACCTCCGGTAGATAGAATTCAAAAGCAAGGGGCCGAGAAATTTTGAGCGAATATAAATAATGACCCAGAGAGAGCAGAGTTCTGGCTAGAAAATACCATTAGGGTATTCGATGATTTGTCTTGCACACCTGAGGAGTGCATGAAGTGTTTTGTGTCACTTCTACGAGACCCAGCTTACCAATGGTGGAACACCTTTGTGTCAGTTATACCGAGGGAGAGGATAACTTGGGAATTCTTCCAGGAAGAGTTCCGTAAAAAGTATATTAGCCAGAGGTTTATAGACCAGAAAAGGAAGGAATTTTTTGAACTGAAGCAAGGCCGAATGATGGTAACAGAGTATGAGTGTGAGTTCATAAGGCTCAACACATACGCTCGAGAGTGCGTATCTACTGAAGCCAACATGTGTAAGAGATTTGAGGACGGATTGAACGAAGATATTCAACTTTTGGTTGGCATCCTAGAGTTAAAGGAATTTGTGGTGCTCGTTGAATGATCTTGCAAGGCCGAAGAATTGGCCAAAGAGAAAAGAAAAGTTGAAATCGAGTCTCGTGACTCGAAGAAAAGATAGTTGGGAAAATCATTTCAGCCCTCATCCAAGAAATTGAGAGAATTCACTACTCGATCAAATGCTTCTGCGGGATTCTCGAGTAGAAATAAGAATAAGCAGTACATGGCATCTGAAGCTCAAACCACTTCTATTGCGAGTGTTGGTAGTGCTCGACCAAATAAACCGGAGTGTTCATAGTGTGGTAGACGAAATTTCGGTGAGTGTTGAGGAAATGATAGAGGCTGTTTCAAGTGCGGTTCACTAGACCACTTCATTCAAAACTGTCCTGAGATGGATGAGAAAGATAGAAAACAAGATGTGCGAGCGAGTAATGATCCTTCTAGAGGTAGACCACAGAAGAACCCGGGAAGTGGGGCTAGCAGTAGAGGTGCGCCTATAGATTCTGCCGTAAGGTTTGAGGGTCGAGCGCCTGTAAGGGACTTATGCCATTTGCGCTCGCGAAGAGGCATCGTCACCAGATGTGATTATGGGTACTTTTTCTCTTCACGATAATTTTGTTGTTGCTTTGATTGATCCGGGGTCTACCCATTCGTATGCTTGTGCAAAATTGGTGTCTAGCATGAATATGTCTGTTGAGTCTACAGAATTTGTGATAAAAGTGTCAAACCCGTTAGGCAAGCATGTGATAGTTGACAAAGTGTGTAGAAACTGTCCTTTGATGATTAGAGGTCATTGTTTTCCGGCTAACCTCATGCTACTACTGTTTGATGAATTTAACCTAATTCTTGGCATGGATTGGTTGACTGTTCATAATGTGTTAGTAAACTGTGGTAGTAAGTTTATTGAACTGAAATGTGAAAATGGGGATATCCTTCAGATTGAATCTGGTGAACCGGATAGCTTGCCTATACTGATTTCCTCAATGATTGCTAAGAAATACATGAGAAAAGGGTATGAGTCCTATCTTGCATTTGTGTTGAATACCCAAGAGTCAGAAGTAAAGATTAAGTCAGTGCCTGTGGTATGTGAGTACCCGGATGTGTTTCCGGAAGAGTTGCCCGGATTGCCTCTAACTAGGGAAGTCAAGTTTGGTATTGAGTTGGTCCCTGGTACGGCACCTATTTCAGTTGCCCCTTATAGGATGGCGCCGTTGGAGTTAAAAGAGTTGAAGGTTCAGCTACAAGAGTTAACGGATAAGGGTTTTGCGAGACCAAGCTATTCTTCGTGAGGTGCTCCGGTACTTTTTGTGAAATAGAAAGACGAGTCGATGAGGTTATGTATAGACTCCAGACAGCTCAACAAGGTTACAGTTAAGAACAAGTATCCTTTTCCAAGGATCGATGATTTGTTTGACCAATTGAAGGGAGCCACAGTGTTTTCTAAGATAGACCTGAGGTCTGGTTATTACCAGCTGAGAGTTAAGGAACAAGATGTACTGAAAACTGCATTTCAGACGAGGTATGGCCATTATGAGTTCCTCATCATCCTTTTTGGCTTAACAAATGCTCCTGCAGAATTTATGGATTTAATGAACCGTATTTTCTGACCGTACTTGGATAAGTTTGTAGTTGTTTTTATTGATGACATATTAATTTATTCTCGTGATGAAAGTGAGCATGCAGAGCACTTGAGAACTGTCTTACAAACTTTAAGAGATAAGCAGTTGTAAGCCAAGTTTAGTAAAAGTGAGTTTTGGCTCCGAGAGGTCGGATTCTTAGGACACATCGTGTCGGGTGATGGAATTAGAGTTGACCCGAGTAAGATCTCAGCTATTGTTGAATGGAAACCGCCGAAGAATGTATCGAAGATTAGAACCTTTCTAGGCTTAGCGGGTTACTATAGACGATTTGTTAAAGGATTTTCCATGATTGCTACTCCGATTACGAGGTTGCTACAGAAAGATGTCAAGTTCGAATGGACAGAAAAATGCCAACAGAGTTTCGAGAGACTAAAGGCGTTGTTGACCGAAGCTCTAATTTTAGTGCACCGGAACTAGGAAAAGAATTCGTAGTGTATAGCGACGCATCCTTGAATGGATTGGGATGTGTGCTCAAGCAAGAAGGCAAGGTAATAGCATATGCATCGAGACAACTAAAGCCGCATAAGAAAAACTATCTGACTCACGACTTAGAGTTAGCCGCCATAGTGTTTGCACTGAAGATTTGGAGACACCATTTGTATAGCGAAAGATGCCGAGTATTCACCGACCATAAAATTCTAAAGTATTTGATGACTCAAAAGGAACTGAACCTTCGCTAACGGAGATGGCTAGAGCTCATAAAAGATTACGAACTAGTAATCGACTATCACCCTGGGAAGGCGAACATGGTCGCCGATGCTTTGAGTAGGAAGTCATTGTTTGTCTTGAGGGCTATGAATACCCAGTTGTCTGTGACTGATGATGGTTCGTTCATAGCAGAGTTAAAAGCTAGACCGATGTTTCTACAAGAGATTTGTAAAGCTAAGAAAGGTGATAAAGAATTGCAAGCTAAGATAACTCAGTGCGAGACGGGTATAGAATAAGACTTTCAGATTGGTTCAGATGGTTGTTTAATGTTTCGAGATAGATTTTGTGTACCCAAAGACGATGAGCTTATTTGGAAAATTTTGCATGAGGCACATAGTAGCTATATGTCTATCCATCCGGGTAGTGTGAAAATGTATAATGACTTGAAGAAAATGTATTGGTGGTCAGGAATGAAAAGAGACATTTCAGAGTTTATCTCTAAGTGCCTAATTTGTCAGCAAGTGAAAGCCGAACACCAAGTACCTTCGGGTTTACTCCAGCCTGTGATGGTTCCCGAGTGGAAATGGGACCGTATTACCATGGATTTCGTGTCTAGATTGCCGCTGACGCCAAGGAAGAAAGATACCGTATGGGTCATGGTTGACAGGCTAACAAAGTCGGCTCATTCTATACCGGTGCGTACCGATTATCCACTTGAGAAATTGCCGATTTGTATGTTTCTGAAATTGTGAGACTTCACGGGGTACCTTTGTCGATCATTCCGGATAAAGATCTGAGGTGCACATCACGATTTTGGAAAAAGTTGCAAGAAGCGTTGGGGACAAAACTGAATTTTAGTACTACTTTCCACCCGCAAACCGACGGTCAGTCGGAAAGAGTAATTCAGGTTCTTGAAGATATGTTGCGGTGTTGTGTTCTTGAGTTTCAAGGCAATTGGAAAAGGTACTTACAGTTGGTAGAGTTTGCCTACAAAATAGTTATCAGTCGAGTTTGAAAATGGCGCCTTATGAGGCTTTGTATGGGTGTAAGTGCCGAACGCCCTTGTATTGGACCGAACTCAGAGAAAATCAAATTGACGGGGTTGACTTAGTGAAAGAGACCGAAGAGAAAGTAAAGGTAATTCGTGACTGTTTGAAGGCCGCTTTGGATAGACAGAAATCCTACACAGATTTGAAACGAAAAGAAATTGAATTTCAAGTCGGTGATAAGGTGTTTTTGAAAGTATCCCCGTGGAAGAAAGTCCTCAGATTTGGTAGGAAAGGCAAATTAAGTCCATGTTTTATTGGACCTTATGAGGTGACTGAGAGAATTGGATCGGTAGCATACTGATTAGCTTTACCGTCTGAGTTAGAGAAGATCCATGATTTTTCCATGTGTCTATGTTGCGCCATTATCGTTTTGATCTTTCACATGTTATTTCACCAGCAGAGGTTGAAATTCGACCGGATATGACCTTTGATGAAGAGCCGGTTAAGATTGTAGATCGAGAGGTCGAGCAATTGAGAAATAAAAGTATAGCACTAGTAAAAGTACTATGGCATAGACATTGGGTTGAAGAGGCCACATGGGAGCGCGAGGAGACTTTGATAGATCAATACCCAAACCTTTTTAACGGTAAGATTTTCGGGGACGAAAATCCCTAAGAGGGAGAATTGTAATAGCCTAATTTTGGGCCTAGTCGAAATAGTGGTTTTGAGACCACAAATCCAAGGTCAGAGAAATTATTTTAATATTATTTTAAGTGTCATGGCATGATTATATTAGTGTTTAAAAATTTTGGTAAATTAATTTTAGCTATTTCATGCTTAATATTGAAAAAGGACTAAATCGCATAAAGTGAAAAAGTTTTGTTCTACAAGCTAAAGGTGTTAAATAGCTGTGGAACACTAAAGTAGAGGTCCTTATTGAGTAAAAAGACAAATAAAAATGTGGTGGCTGGACATGGAATTTTTAATTGTGAAATTGGTCAAGGTTAGGTGGTTTGGTGACTTAATAGATAAAATAAAATAAAACAAAAAGAAAAGGGCTATCATCTTTTCTTTCTCCACCAATTTTTCTCCAAGAAAATAGCCATGGAAACTTGAAAATTTTTAGCAACTTACAACCCTTGCAAGTAAGTCATTTTGATGATCGTTTTTGTTGATTTTTGTATTTTTGTGACCCTTGCAGCTTAAGCTAACTAATGGAGGGACTATTTTGAAAAATGGTTGAGAGTCTAGGGTTTTACCATTCGAGTATTCATGTTGTTTGCTGAAATTTTATGGAAGAAAATGATTCTTGGTTGTTAAATAAACAACTTTTGTGAAAGGGGTTTTCATGAAAACACCTAAAAGGACCATTTTGTAAAGTTTATAAAATAGGTTGTAAATGTATGAAGTAATTGAAAATTTTGAGTTTCTATAAGAGTAATAAAGGTTCGGATAGGCTTGTTAAAGGAGGAAATTTTATTAAAATCATTTTACGAGCCTAGGGGCAAAATCGTAATTATGTGTAAATCTAAGGGCAAAACGATAATTTTGCCAAAGTAGGAATTTTGGAATGTCTTGATTAATGTGGTGATTAAATAAGTAAGTTTTGTCATTATAGATCAAGAAAAATGGAGTCTGGACCTAGACCGGGGGAAAACCAAGCAATTAGACTAAATCAAACTAGTCACCCATATTTTGTATACCGATGTAAGTTGTACGTAAATAATACAACTTTATTGTTATTATGTATTGAACAATTAGTATGGCATAAAGTGTATGATTTTTGTTGTGAATTTGTACGATGAGAATTGATGTAGTAAAAACTCCCAGTTGAACCTTCGGAATAGATTGGATATCCATGCCATGACATTTGGTTGATTTGTGTGCTAGTGTAAGACCATGTCTGGGGCATGGCATTAGCGTTGATTTGTGTGCTAGTGTAAGACCATGTCTGGGGCATGGCATCGGCCACATTATGAGAGCCAGTGTAAGACCATGTCTGGGACATGGCATCGACATTGAGACGAGAGCTAGTGTAAGACCATGTCTGGGACATGGCATCGGCCTCGACATGTGAGCCAGTGAAAGACCATGTCTGGGACATGGCATCGGCCTTTTACCCTCTTGTGTGAGGCTTATCGGATATCCTTTAGTATTCCAAATGGTTCCACGGGTTATTTAAAGCTTATGATAAAGATATGAAAGGATATGATCATGTTGTGAGTGGTACAGGTTCTTAGTCGAAACTTATGAGATATGAGCTTAGTTATGATGCCTTAATGGTAAGGATGAAATCGAGTAAGTTCTATCCATGAGAATGGTTTCGAGACGATCTTGCAATCTTTGGCTTATACTTGGGATGTGTAAGTATGTAGTAAATCTACCATTGTTAAATCAAGAACGTTGTGCTGGTTTATAATATGCTATGTGTTTAAAGAGGCATGGTTGATGTTGTTACTTATTTACATGCAACTTACTAAGCTTTGTGCTTACTCCTTTTCCTTTCCATTTTCTTATAGTATCGCCAAGCTAGCTCAGGGATCAAAGGACATCAGAGGCTCAGTCACACTATCAATCTGAACATTTGGTATAGTTAGATTTATCATTTTGAGTATGGCATGTGTAGGGACTTGGTGGTCTTTTGTCAAGTGTCATATTGTTTTGGCCAAATGTGTTGGCTTGTCTTGAAGATTGATTCATTTTGTATAAGGCCAGGGATGATGGCTAATACTTGTTATTGATATATGTAAATGATGATGTTTTTCATGAATGTGCAATTTGCATGGTGAAGTATGTGATAAGTTTTGCATGTGAATGGAGTGTAGTGGTCTTGATGTGTGTATGTCTTGGTTGTGGCTTATGTTGGTGCAAGTATGGGTGGCAAAAGGGCTTGGCAAATAGCCTTGTTTTTGTCAACACGGGTAGGCACACGGGCGTGTGTCTAGGCCGTGTGTGACACACGGTCTGCCCCGTGGGCGTGTAGTCTGGCCGTGTCTCCCCTGCACCTTAATTTGGTAAAACAGAATGCCTAGTAGTAACCACACGAGCTGAGGCACGGCTGTGTGTCTCAACCGTGTGGAAGACATGGCCATTGTACATGGGCATGTTCCCAGGCCGTGTGAAGTCTGCACCTTAAATGAGAAATTAAATTCGCAACACGGCCTAGCACACTGGCGTGTGCCTTGGCCGTGTGACCCAAAAATGTTGTTGGCGTCAGAAATAGAATGTCAAGGTTCTAACACACAGGCTGAGACACGGACGTGTCATGGCCGTGTGAGGGACACGGGCCATGGACACGGGCATGTTCCAGGCCGTGTGAAAACCCCTGTAGGTTCAAATTGAGAAATAAATCCACATGGGCAAGGGACACGGGAGTGTCCCTATATGCTTAAGCCGTGTGAGTTACACTGTCCTTCAACATGGCCATGTTATGAGATCACACGGGCGTGTCGCCCTTCCACAAGGGCGTGTGCCCCTGTTTTTAGTGACATTTTCCAAAGTTTTTCTAGAGAACTCAGTTTGGTCCCGAACCATTTTTAAAGTGTGTTTTGGGCCTCATAGTCTCATATTAGAGATTTTAAGACAAAGATTGAAAAGTTTTGAATTTGAACGAACTTTTACGACTCAGAATTGTATGTTTGTATGAGTTTAAGTAAGCTAACGCCTCATACCCTGTACCGGCATCGGATACGGGTAAGGGGTGTTACAATAATAATCTACTTAGTCATACCAAAATGAACCAATACTAGCCATTCCAATGGCTAGGTTACAAAATAACATTTTTAGCCACTATTGGCCAAGTTGTCCTATACATGCCATTATACCCAAAATGATTTCACAAAATATACCCAAAATGCTAGTTGATAGTGTGACGATGCTCCAATGATCTTCCAACCTTCACGAGCTTCCGAGCACTATAAAATAAGGGAAAAATAAACGGAGTAAGCATTACATGCTTAGTAAGTTCATATAACGGAAACTAAACTTTCCAATCCTGTTATTAAATTTTAGCACACAACATAATGCTTTCCATTCATTAGCAAAATTTCCTAAACACATGCCTTCAATCAAACATGTTAGTCACAACACTTACAAACATTTCAAGTAAAAATAGATGAGCTCATCATGCAATGCTATTTCTGTAACACCCTGTTTTAGGGGCTATGCAGGTTGGGTATAATTCGTGTTCTAGTAGGTTTTGGGTATGCTTGGATGTGTGTGAGAGGTGTTATGAATGCTCGGATTAAAGGGGAAGACTTTAGAAAATTTTGGATTTTTAAGTGCAAAAAGGGGGAGCTTGGCGATGGGTGTCTTAAGAGAATTATTTGGGGGAATTAGACATAAGAATTGAGCTAGTAAAGTGGCAAGGAGACGCCACTAAGAGCTTGGGAAGTGACGCCTCGGGTGCAAAGGAAGGGGGCGGTGTTCGAGCTGCGAAGGCAAGCACTTTGGCCTTTGTTTTTGCGTCAATGAGGTAAGGAGTTGGGCAGCTTTTGGATGCTTAAAAGATGGAGAAAGACTTGGTCTTTTTTTAAATTTTGGCTAGGAAGAGGTTTGACTCATTCAAACTTTTGAATGAGTGTTGGGGAGGAATTGTAGGAGCAAATAGTGGGATTTTTGTGGGAGGTTGGAGCTAGGCCATATAGTATAAATAGGGGAGGAGGTGCTCATTTTCATTCACCATTTGTGCTTTCTTGACTTGTTTCCCATTTCTTTGTGTGTGCCGAATCCCTTTTGGACCCTTTGCCGAATCCTAGTTCTTTCTTAAGCCTTCATCCATTTGTCTTCCATACTCTACCAACACTAAAAATATCCCTTCTCTTCACCTATGCACTTTGGCCGAATCTTCAAGGTCACCTAGCCGATTTTCCTACTTGGTTCTCTCCATTTTTCCTAAGCCAAAACCATTTCATATTGTCCCCTCATACCTTCTTTCTTTCTCTATTGCCGAAACCTTTCTCCTTGTCCTAGTGGTGGTTGGCCGAATCTTAAGCGAGAGGGGGTGGAGCGTTTGGGTCTCGCTCTAGTCATTGTGAAGGCCGGGAGGAGCGGTAGGGAGGACTCGTGAGGTTCGATTCATCAAGGGTGTGTCGTGAGTTTTGGTTAAGTAGTGTTTCGGGAGTTGGTCATTGGTATCAATTAGGTGCGTAATCATCGCACTATTTCTTCTTGATCTTTGGTTTGTTAAATGTGTTTACATATGCGTGATATGAATGATGGCCGATTATAGTGGCTTGAATAGTGAGTTATTAATGATATATACATGATATGATAATCCACATGTGATGCTTACTCTTTAGTTAATCTGACATGTTGAACTTATGCATGCATACATGGGATTTGGGCTTGACTCAATGGAGGAAGAAGTGTACACAGGATGTACGTGGTCTAATGTTAGCTCAGCTACATTAGCGCTTGAGGGTTAGCTTTGTGCTACCTCAAGGGAGGTGTTGGCTAGGTGCCCATCTCGGCGGTTGATTGCTATGTGCATCACCGTAGGCAGATTGCGATATTGTGATCACTTTGGTTGATCGGTGGCTCAGCCACGGCCTTGAGCAGCGAGCTTGCCAAGGTAAGATGTTATGGATCACAATGTGATCGGTGGGAGTTTCCACGGCCTTAGGCGGAGTCCGCTAAGGTTGGTGTACGGTTGGACAAAGGGTTGGGCTGAAATGCATTCTTGCATGATTTGTTACGAATATTGTGTGGGTATGGGCCAAGCCCCACGCGTGTGGAAATCGATGTTTTGATTATGCTTCGAGTCGGTGGACTCACTCTTTATTTTCTAACTATTTGGTGATGCGTAGATTGGACCAGGGATCGGAGAGGACACGTGGTGGCCCATGCGAGAAAGAAGAGTTTAAATTTATTTATATTAAGTATTAGATCTTTTAAACACCGATGTTATAAGGCCCTTTTATTTTTATTTACTTTGGGAGTTATTTAATTACTATTTTAAATTATGTTTGGATTATATTAAATTACTAAGTGGGAACGAATTTATTTTGACAACTTATTTATTCAAAATTAGTCATATATATTCATTAAAGTTCACTTTTGGGCATTTTATAATATTTATGTGATATCAAAGTTTTTCTCATACAATATTAAATAAACATGGATTTTTGAAGTTAACAAGTGTTACTAAATTTTTCTTTAAGTTAAATAAATTTCACTAACATAACCAGATTCTGGCGTGGTGAATGGGCCGGGTTTGGGGATGTTACTGATTTAATATCGAGCCAGGTTCAAAAACTCGGCTTTGAGGGTTTTGTGCCCAAAAACATTTTTAAATGGGTTTTCAAAGATATGGGTTTCGTGAAATATTTTTGAGTTATTCGGCATGGCACTGTACCTCTACCCGAGTCCGCGAGAGTAAGTACTTGGACTTTCTTGAAGTGAATTGTTTACATGAATTGATTTGGGCTTAGTTTGGGCTCGTAGATTAGAATATTAGGGCTATTGAACCCTAGGACTAGTCTACTCAAACACATGCATAAGACTTAAGGTTACTAAACAAACACGTGATTAAGTCGCAGGAGTTAAGGTGTGGCAACCATTGTGCGCATGTCTAGGAGTGGATCAGGAAGAGCACTGGTACTTAGCGATCCTCGTGACTCACCTCCTCTTCGCAGAATCCTACAGTGCGTAGCTACGGTTCACCTTAACCAAGAGGACTTGTTCATAGGCTAAACCGATTATTAAAACCCGAAAGGGAATTAGTCTTGCTATTTTTTTAAATTCCTGTTTTAAAATTTTCAACTCTACTCCTTGGGTTTGTAAGCTCTAAATCTGATTTTGAAAGATGTTTTCTCGATTTACAAAATTACCAAAAATACCCCTGTAGGAAAATGACGAAATTACCCCTGGGTTGGGAATGCTCAAGAAAGTGACACGGATGAATGAATGTGTCTTTAGTGAAGTATGTGAATGTTTGAATTAGAACAGAGAACTTGAGATGAAACTTTGATTGCTCGAAAGAACGACTTCTAGAAACTTACATTCATAAAATTTGCTCGTGGATAAAAAAGCAGTGGAACAAAATTCCTAATGCATAAAACTTTTAATCAGATTAAATCGCGACGCTAGATATGAGTTCTAGGGGACGTGGTTGTCGTGGACGTGGTCAAGGTGGAATCACGGCTTTATTAAGATCGTGAGTGCGCAGCGATAGTGTAAGTTTGGAGAGTTGGGGCGTGGGACCGTTAGTCTAGCCAAGTAATTTCGAGGACGAAATTATTTTTAAGGAGGGTAGAATTGTAACACCCGATTTAGGGGCTATGCGGGTTGGGTATAATTCGTGTTCTAGTAGGTTTTGGGTATGCTTGGATGTGTGTGAGAGGTGTTATGAATGCTCGGATTAAAGGGAAGACTTTAGAAAATTTTGGATTTTTAAGTGCAAAAAGGGGGAGCTTGGCGATGGGTGTCTTAAGAGAATTATTTGGGGGAATTAGACATAAGAATTGAGCTAGTAAAGTGGCAAGGGAGACGCCACTAAGAGCTTGGGGAAGTGACGCCTCAGGTGCAAGGGAAGGGGGCCAGTGTTCGAGCTGCGAAGGCAGCACTTTGGCCTTTGTTTTTGCGTCAATGAGGTAAGGAGTTGGGCAGCTTTTGGATGCTTAAAAGATGGAGAAAGACTTGGTCTTTTTTTTAAATTTTGGCTAGGAAGAGGTTTGACTCATTCAAACTTTTTGAATGAGTGTTGGGGAGGAATTGTAGGAGCAAATAGTGGGATTTTTGTGGGAGGTTGGAGCTAGGCCATATAGTATAAATAGGGGGAGGGGAGGTGCTCATTTTCATTCACCATTTGTGCTTTCTTGACTTGTTTCCCATTTCTTTGTGTGCCGAATCCCTTTTGGACCCTTTGCCGAATCCTAGTTCTTTCTTAAGCCTTCATCCATTTGTCTTCCATACTCTACCAACACTAAAAATATCCCTTCTCTTCACCTATGCACTTTGGCCGAATCTTCAAGGTCACCTAGCCGATTTTCCTACTTGGTTCTCTCCATTTTTCCTAAGCCGAAACCATTTCATATTGTCCCCTCATACCTTCTTTCTTTCTCTATTGCCGAAACCTTTCTCCTTGTCCTAGTGGTGGTTGGCCGAATCTTAAGCAGAGGGGGGTGGAGCGTTTGGGTCTCTGCTCTAGTCATTGTGAAGGCGGGAGGAGGCGGTAGGGAGGACTCGTGAGGTTCGATTCATCAAGGGTGTGTCGCGTGAGTTTTGGTTAAGTAGCGTTTTGGGAGTTGGTCATTGGTATCAATTAGGTGCGTAATCATCGCACTATTTCTTCTTGATCTTTGGTTTGTTAAATGTGTTTACATATGCGTGATATGAATGATGGCGATTATAGTGGCTTGAATAGTGAGTTATTAATGATATATACATGATATGATAATCCACATGTGATGCTTACTCTTTAGTTAATCTGACATGTTGAACTTATGCATGCATACATGGGATTTGGGCTTGACTCAATGGAGGAAGAAGTGTACACAGGATGTACGTGGTCTAATGTTAGCTCAGGCTACATTAGCGCTTGAGGGTTAGCTTTGTGCTACCTCAAGGAGGTGTTGGCTAGGTGCCCATCTCGGCGGTTGATTGCTATGTGCATCACCGTAGGCAGATTGCGATATTGTGATCACTTTGGTTGATCGGTGGCTCAGCCACGGCCTTGAGCAGCGAGCTTGCCAAGGTAAGATGTTATGGATCACAATGTGATCGGTGGGGAGTTTCCCACGGCCTTAGGCAGGGAGTCTGCTAAGGTTGGTGTACGGTTGGACAAAGGGTTGGGCTGAAATGCATTCTTGCATGATTTGTTATGAATATTGTGTGGGTATGGACCAAGCCCACACGTGTGGAAATCAGTGTTTTGATTATGCACTGAGTCAGTGGACTCACTCTTTATTTTCTAACTATTTCAGGTGATGCGTAGATTGGACCGGGATCGGAGAGGACAAGTGGTGGCCCATGCAGAAAGAAGAGTTTAAATTTATTTATATTAAGTATTAGATCTTTTAAACACTGATGTTATAAGGCCCTTTGATTTTTATTTACTTTGGGAGTTATTTAATTACTATTTTAAATTATGTTTGGATTATATTAAATTACTAAGTGGGAACGAATTTATTTTGACAACTTATTTATTCAAAATTAGTCATATATATTCATTAAAGTTCACTTTTGGGCATTTTATAATATTTATGTGATATCAAAGTTTTTCTCATACAATATTAAATAAACATGGATTTTCAGAAGTTAACAAGTGTTACTAAATTTTTCTCTAAGTTAAATAAATTTCACTAACATAACCAGATTCGGTCGTGGTGAATGGGCCGGGTTTGGGGATGTTACAATTTCAAGTCATTATCATTACATCTCAAGATTTTCATGCCAAGTCAAGAGATACAAGGCCATTGAATCGTTGATTCCAATGGATGCTCAAGTAGTACACTCGAATTGTACGGTTCCATAACCCATCAATTTATTATTCAAGGGTACCCCTTAGGGCACTTAACCAAGGAACACACTCTCGAGCCACATACCGTATAACAGGATTACCAGTTCAGGCTAAATCCTTTATATAACTTAAGCTCGAAGGAGCTCGATTAGGATTACCAGTCCGAGCTAAATCCTTTATATAACAAGGTCAATGGGATTACTCATCTGAGCTAAATCCCGTCTGCAACAAATGCAGTACCTTATTAGTTTCGGGAAAGCATATATAATTATCAGAATTCAACATTCAATCGGGACTAACCCTTGATCACCATTTCAAGCATGTAGAAAATTTTCCATCATAGCATAAAAGTAAAGCACATTAACATACATCACATTACATTAAAAAAATAACATTCAATTAACATAATTACATGTCCGATTAAGTTACATGAGCTTACCTCGACACTTGTCGCGTAATAATCTACTAATCCAAAATCTTTTCTTTTCCTCGATCTAGCCTCGAGTTTGTGTTTTCTGGATCTATATAAATGAATTTAACTATCAATTTCATATATTTCATATTTAAATGGACTCAATTTACGTCTTAGGAAAAATTACCATTTTGGCTCTAACTTTTCCATAAATTCTGATTTTGTCCCTAGGCCCGGAAAATGAAACTTGTGTAAATTACTCCCTATTCCAAGCCTAACCAAAGCCCTTTTACAAAATTTACAGCACATGTATTCATAAAATTTCAGAATGTTTCCTTCAATTTCACAAGTTTACATTTTAGTCCCTAAATCATGTTTTCATCAAAAATCACTTTGTAAAAGTTGTTTATCTATCAATAATCTTTCATTTTCTACCATAAATTTCTAATTTCTAGCATATACATCCATGACCCATTTTCATACCTTGATAACTTTTCAAATTAATCCCCCAAATAGAGAGATTAAGCTATCCCGATTCCAAAAATATCAAAATTACTAAAAACGGGACAAGGAAACTTACCCAAGTAGGCCTTGAAAGTTTTTTCTCCCTCTCTTAGGGTTTCCATAGAATTTTAGGTTGAAGACGATATAAAATAAGATGATAATTCTTTTATCATCCTTTAATTAATTATGTTTTTGTTATTTCCAATTTAGTCCTTGCTTTTTTTCTATATTTCCCTGGATGAGTCACTAAGAAAAATCTACGTACTTCTCTTAATGGTCTAATTACCATATAAGGACCTCTAGTTTTGAATTCCATAGCTATTTGATCCTTATAGCTACTAGAATTCAACTTTCGCATTTTATGCGATTTAGTCCTTATCGTAATTAGGCACTAAATCGATAAAATTTCCATGTCAAATTTTTCACATGTCACGTCTATCATATTACGGACCATAAAATAAAGTAAAAATAAATTATATTTTGGGTCGGATCTGTGGTCCCGAAACCATTGTTCTGATTTCACTGAAAAATAGGCTATTACAATGCTGTTGTTAATTGTAGACGAAAGACTATTGAATTGAAATGTCAGAACAATGAAATTCTTCGAATTGAATCAGATGAGTCGTGTATGAAATTCTTCAAATTGAATCAGATGAGTCGTGTGGGTTGCTTGTTGTGATTTCGTCTATGTCAGCTTAGAGATGTGTGAGGAAAGGTTACGAAGCTTATCTTGCTTATGTTTTAGATACAAAAGTGTCTAAATCTAAGATTGAATCAGTGCCAGTTGTCTGTGAGTATCCGGATGTGTTTCCAGAAGAATTATCAGGATTACCACTGATTAGAGAGGTTGAGTTTGCTATTGAGTTAGTACAGGGAACATCACCGATATCAATAGCTCCATATAGAATGGCTTTTTGGGAACATCACCAATATCACGAGCAAGATTGCCGCAGTTGTTGATTGGAAACCATCGAGAAATGTATCTGAAGTCAGAAGCTTTTTGGAATTAGTTGGTTATTATCGATGTTTTGTTAAAGGATTCTCGATGATTGCTACACCGATGACCAGATTACTATAGAAAGATGTAAAATTTGAATGGTCAGAGAAATGTCAATAGAGTTTTGATCAGTTGAAAGCATTGTTAATAGAGGCACCAGCGTTGGTTCAACCTGAGTCAGGTAAAGAATTTTTTATTTTCAGCGATGCGTCATTGAACGGTTTGAGTTGCGTTTTGATGCAAAAAGGAAAAGTGATAGCTTATGCCTCCCGACAATTAAAGCCGCATGAAAAGAATTATCTGACGTACAATTTAGAGTTGGCCGCCATTATATTTGCACTGAAAATTTGGCGACATCATTTGTACAGTGAAAAGTGTCACATCTTTATTGATCATAAGAGCTTGAAGTATATAATGAACCAGAAAGATCTGAATTTGCAACAACGAAGATGGCTCGAGTTGCTAAAAGACTAAGAGTTAGTGATTGATTATCATTCGGGGAAAGCAAATGTAGTCGCGGATGCTCTGAGTAGAAAACCATTATTTTCTTTTAGAGCGATGAATACTCAGTTCACCTTATCTGATGATTGTTCGATTCTAGCAGAGTTGAAAGCTAAACCAGTTTTTCTTTAGCAAATTTGTGAAGCTTAGAAGTGTGATAATGATTTGCAAACCAAAAGAATGCAATGTGAGTCGATTAGTGATTCAGACTATCAGATCAGACCCGATGATTGTCTATTGTTTTGAGGTAGAGTTTGCATACCGAGAGATCCAGAGCTTATACAGAAAGTTCTGAATGAAGCACACATTGGTTGTTTATCTGTTCACCCAGGGAGTACTAAAATGTACAATGATTTGAAATAGTTGTATTGGTGGTCGGGTATGAAACGAGACATTTTAGAATTTGTATCGAGATGTTTGGTTTGTCAACAAGTTAAAGCCGAACATCAGGTGCCTTCGGGATTACTACAGCCTATAATGATACCAGAGTGGAAATGGGATAGAGTTACGATGGATTTTGTATCGGGATTGCCCCTGTCTCCGAAGAAGAAAGATGCTATATGGGTTATCGTAGATCGACTGACAAAATCAGGACATTTCATTCAGGTACGTACTGATTATTCACTTGATAAATTAGCTGAATTGTACATCTCTGAGATAGTTAAATTACACGGGGTGCCAGTTTCGATTATTTCGGATAGAGATCCGAGGTTTACATCGTGATTTTGGAAGAAATTGCAAGAAACTCTAGGTACGAGGTTGAATTTTAGTACAGCATTTCATCCACAAACTGACGGTCAGTCTGAGAGAGTAATACAAATTCTCAAAGATATGCTTCGTTGTTGTATTTTAGAATTTGAAGGCAACTGGGAGATATATTTGTCATTGGTTGAATTTGCGTATAACAATAGTTTTCAATTGAGCATAAATAGGGCACCGTATGAAGCTTTGTATGGTCGTAAATACCAAACTCCATTGTATTAGACCGAGCTGAGTGAGAAAAAGATTCACGGGGTTGATTTGATTCGAGAGACTGAAGAAAAAGTGAAAGTAATTCGCGATAGTTTGAAAGCAGCTTCAGATCGACAAAAATAATACGCGGATTTGAAACAAAAAGACATTGAATTTCAGATCGGTCACAAGGTATTTTTGAAAGTATCTCCGTGGAAGAAAATTCTTCGATCTGGTCGTAATGGTAAACTAAGTTCGCGTTTCATCGGGCCGTACGAGATCATTGAAAGGATAGGGCCAGTGGCATATCAGCTAGCTTTACTGTCAGAATTAGAAAAGATTCATAATGTATTTCATGTATCGATGTTGCACCGATATAGATCAGATCCATCACACGTATTTTCTCCCGCAGAAATTAAAATTCAACCCGATATGACATATAACAAAGGACCGATCAGAATTTTAGCTCGAGAGGTTAAAGAGTTGAGAAATAAAAGCATAAATTTGGTGAAGGTTTTTTGGCAATTACATGGTGTTAAAGAGTCTACGTGGGAACCCGAGGAAGTTATGAGAAAATAGTACCCTAAACTCTTTTCTGGTAAGATTTTCGGGGACGAAAATCCCTAAGGGGGGAGAGTTGTAACAGCCCGTTTTTAGTCAAATTGGAACAGTGGTTTTGGGACCAAAAATTTGAAGTCAAAATAATTATTTTATGATTATTTTAATGTCTACAGCATGATAGTATGTTTGTGTGAAATTTTCGTTAAGAAATTTTATCATTCGAATGCTTAATTTGATAAAAAGGACTAAATCGCGTAAAGTGCAAAAGTGATGTTCTAATAGCTAGAAGTATTAAATGGCTATGAAATTAAATAGTGGAGGTCCTTATGTTGTAATTAGACCATTAATATATTTAGTGGACAAATATGGACATAGAATGGATGATATGAAATGGTTTTATAATAAGGTTATTTTTGTAAATTGTAAATACATGTTAATAAATTAATTAAACACCAAATGTTATCATCTTTTATGTTCTTCCACCACTGAATATTGCAAGAATAAAAGCCATTGTTAGGGCTTTATAATCGGCCAAGCTTCCTAGTTCAATTGTAAGTCCGTTTTTGTCCCGTTTTTAATGATTTCTGTGTTTTTTAGATCGTTGAAACTAGGTGTAGCTAGCCCAGGGACTATTTTGCAAAACTATTAAAGATTTAGGGTTTTGCCATTGATGAATACATGTGTGTTTTGATGTTTGATGATAGATTATGAATGTTTGATGATAGTTATACAAGTTTTGTTAAGTGATTTTTAGTGAAAATGCAAATTAGGGATTAATTTGTGAAATGTTGAAATTTGGTGGTTAAATGTGAAAGAAATTAAAAATATGGGCTGATATGTGCATTAGAGAAATTCGGCTAGCATGGGTTGGTATTAAATTGCATGAATTTGTGATTTTATGAAATAAGGACTAAATTGTAAAAATTTGAAACATTAGGGGCAAATGTGTAAAAGTGCCTTAATGTGAGTTTTGGACTAAATTGAATAGAGAGAGGACTAAAATAAGTTAATTTTGAATACATATAGATCAAGAAAGGCTAAATACGGACTTAGATCGGGGAAAGAATAAGGTTTCAGAATAGTTGACTCGGGTCGTCGTTTTTACATTCGAGTTAAGTTTGTAAGTTCCGTTATAAATGTATTTTAAATGCTTTGATCTTGCATAAACTGTGAATATGAGACTATGGACATGTTCGACAATGATTCGACAATGATTTCGCATTGGAAATCCCGGTTAAACCTTAGGAATAGATTAGGATACGAATGACATGTCATTAGGGGTTATTGTTATTATGTGATTCGGGTGATGGTCCTGTACGTCCTACAGGTGGCTGAGCATACTGACATGTGTTGGGATTACTTGACAGCTTATGTGAGCAGCACTGTGTAGCTACGTCTTGACTAACAGCTTGTGTGAGCATGCCCGTTGATAGCTCAAGAGTGAGCATATATGTGATATGAGATTGAGATAACATTGGCTATGTATATGGCACTTTGGTGCGAGTTTCCCAAGTATCCGATAGTATTCCGAATGGCTCAGCCGGTAAATGAAAGATGTAGTTGAGTATGGGATTGATACGAAATGGTACAGGTATGTACATGAACCGTATAAGCCTTAAATCGAAGAAATTTTGAAGTTTGCATATAATCATGTGATTAAAGATGTGAAAGGTTTGTTAGTTAATATGTGCTACATGTTGATATATTCAAATTGTTAAATTGTGTATTTATGATTAGTTTGAGTTTATTTCATACGAGCTTACTAAGCTTTGTAGCTTACTTTGTTTATTTTACTCTGTTTTATAGTGACTTCAAAGCTAGCTCAGATTCGGGATCGTCGAAGACTACGTCACACTATCCTACTATCACTTTGGTACTATTGAGCTTATGTTTTGAGTATATGGCATGTATAGGGACTTTGGTCATTTTGGTTATGTATTGGTAATGAATTTAGCCATTTAAATTGGCTTGTAGATGTTTAAGTTTGGTATTTTATATAATCATGAAAGTTGGCTTAACTTGGTTGGTTTGATTGTGTATATATTTGTGCATGTGGTTCTTATTATGTGCTTGGTTGATGGTTATGTGATGCTTGATGGTAATAGGTATTATGAGTATCAAATGGTTGAGTTGTGGATATTGGTATGCTTGTGAGATTAGGCTAAATAATGCATATTTGAGTTTGGTCATTTTTGATGTTTGAGTAAGTAAAGTCAGGTAGGAATTTTGATGGCATATTGAGTATTTATGTTTTGTGTTGATTGGTATTGGAAATGGTATAAAATATGCTTGAGTGAGGTTGATTGAATGCCTATTATATGCTATGTTTTGTGCCAATTGAGTTTGGTGTAGGTGTGCACAAGTTTGGGTGGCAAATTGGCTTGGTAAATAGCCTTTTTTTGTCCACACGGGTTGAGACACGGACGTGAGTCTCAGCCGTGTGCGACACACGGTCATGTATACGGCCGTGTGTCCCTAGTGTTGAACTAGAAACCAAGTCTGTATGCTCTACACGGCCTCACACACGGGCGTGTGACTTGGCCGTGTGGTATAAGTCAGTATACCCTACAGGTCTGGCACGGCCTAGCAAACGGCCTGGCACACGGGCGTGTATGGCCATTTTTAAGGCACACGGGCGTGTGTGTTGGCCGTGTGACCCAAGTCAGAGAGTTACATGGGGTCAGACACGGGCTGGGACACGGCCATGTACTCCATTTCGAATGTCCACACAGCTTGTGACACGGGCGTGTCTTTGGCCGTGTGAGACACACGGTCGGGCCACACGGGCGTGTGTCCTCTGTATATTATAAAAATTTTCTAAGTGTTCAAAAAGTTTCTAAAGTTATCGGTTTAGTCTCGAACCACCCTGAATGCATATTTTGAGCATCGTAAGCTCGTATTAGGGACATTAAGATAGAGTTTGAATGATAGTTGCATGAAATATGAAAATGAAGGTGAAATATATGTTTAAATGTGTGATATGTTCGGTAACACTCCGTAACCCTATTCTGGCGTTGAATACGGGTGAGGGGTGTTACATGTACGGGTTATATAAAAAAGCCAACGGGCTGTGAACGAAGATAGGCTGGAATTTGCAAAAAAAACAATGTTGTGTCAAGACACAGGGGAATTTGTGTTGTGGCACGCCGCCCTAATTACTCAGAATTTAGGTTTGAAGTTTTGTGTTGCATCACAGGTCTAGGCCTGTAGCAACAGAAGGCTAAAATTTTAAAAAAAATTGGTTCGCAGTATGGTGTCAAAACATGGAGGTCCCTGTGTCGCGACAGGACTTGGTATTATCAAATTTTAATGCTTCGAAGTTGCGTGTCACAACACAGGGGTACCTATGTCGTGACACACTCTGAGATCTTAAATTTATTTAGGGTCAAAGTTTCGTGTCGCAACGCAGGGGTGCCTGTGTCGCGATATGTACTGGGAAATGTAAATTGACGTTTTTCGAGTGTGTTGGACTCCATAGGTTGTGCTTAAACAATTTAAGACACTTCTAGGGTCAGCTGAGCCCTACGCTAACCAAATTCCTACCCTACTTAAAATTAAAAATACCAATTACAATCCTCGTAATCAACACAAAATTACAATATTTACAGGCATAATAAAATTCGATGATTAAATCAAGTATGGCTACCGGATTCGTCCAATAACCCATTGCTATCTATTTTCATTTTTTTTTGTTCCTTCTTGACATTGCAATCTTTTCCAATTGATGTCAATTAATCTCGAATCTTTCCACTTTTCTCATTCCTTTGGACCATGTTTTCCTACACACATCACACTCGAAAAATACCTTCGATCAAGGCTATTAGGGGTTTTATAGAATAATGCAAAACATTCTTTCCCTATTTGTTTTTCTAATCCCGCATCTTGGGAATCATGGCCACATTTAAACACTTTTATCTCACCTTCGATTTTTATTATTAACTCATTTTACTTTAGATTGATGGTTGATCTAGACATGGCCAAAAATGACCTACACAATAGTATGGGGATCTCTTGATCTTCTTTGAAGTCAAAGACTAAAAAATTCGTAGGGACAGTGAAAATACTCACCTTAAGTAATACGTTCTCAAGTACACCTTTTGTGCGTACTAAAGACCTGTAAGCTAATTGTAGTGTTATCGATGTATTTTTCAACTCCCCTAATCTGAGTTTTTTTATTAATCGATAGGGGCATTAAATTAATGTTTGCCTCTAAATCAAAAAGGGCCTTACTAAAATATATGTCCCTCATCTCTATTGGAATTGTAAAACTACCCAGATCTTTCAATTTCGGGGGTAGTTTCTTAGCAATGATAGCACTACAACAGGCAACTATATCAATTTGTTCACCCTTTTTCAACTTCTTATGCCTTGACATGATTTCCTTTAAGTATTTTGCATATTTCAATATTTTATCAATTAATTCCAAAAGGGATAGATTAATATTAAAGGACTTAAATAGGTTCAGAAAACTTACAAAATTCGCTTTGTCCCTCCTTCGTTTATCCTCGATCATCGACATGAATGGTAATTTTGTGGTCGCAGGGCTTGAGATCACTAGCTCAGTGATACATTTAAATTATATAGGTTTTATTAGCACCTTTTTACTCATAATTTATGCAAATTCTGAGCATGTGGGTAGCCAATTGAGTCATTCTAATTCCTATTAAGACGCTTGACATAATTTGAGTGAAGTTTGTAATTCTATAGAATTTAGTATTAATTTTACATAATTTTGCTATTTTATGCTACATGTTAATTTTTACTCAACTTGCTGCATTTGGACCACTAAATTAATTCATGTGGGAGTCAATAATATCACAAATGAACACAAGTTAATTTCTAATTCATGTGGACAGCAAGCCCACCAATTGGACTTATAAATTCAATTCAACCCAACTTGGAAGATGGTTACTGAAAAGAATGAAGTCTGCTCCAAATTAGGTTGTCAAATCGTCCAATAAGGGGAGAATGGCCCAAATTCGAGTAAGGCATGAGAGCAACTGTAATAGACCAAATTTGACCCAAACCGGAACGGTGGTTTCGGGACCACGAATCCGAGTCCGAGAAATGTTTTAATATTTTATTTCATGATTATTATATGTGAATGAAAATGTGTGAAAGTTTCGTAGAAAAATTTAATCGTTTAAGTGCTCAATTTGATAAAAAGGATTTAATCGAGAAAAGCGCAAAAGTTGCATGCTAAAGTGAAGAGTACTAAATTGATTGTGGCTTTTTAAGTGGGTGTACCAAAAGGGCAATTAGCCCATTCACCATAGTAAGGGACGACAATGGGCTTTTATAAGTCCAAATTATATGTTAAATTAGCCTATTATATGTTATGTTGATATATTAGTAAATAAGATATATTAAATGTGTTATTATAACATAAAATAATAAAGCTAAGTGGGAAGAAAGAGAACATCATATTGTTCATCTTCTTGGCGAATGTTTGAGAGAGAAAACTCCATTTTTGGAGCTTGAAGTTTCGGCAACTTAAGGCTTGATTTGGGGTAGGTATTTTACTTAGTTTTTGATAAATTTTACGTTTTGAGATCGTTGTTTAGTGTATTACCCGACCCATGTCTAAATTTTTGAAAATACTATGTATATAAGATTCGCCATTGACATGCTTGGGTAGTTTTTATGTTTGATGGTTTAAAATTGAATGTATGTTAAGGATTTACAAGTTTTGTATTGGAGTTTTGGTGATTTTGAGTTTATAGGGCTAAATTGAAAAGAATAAAATTGTGAAGGGTTAAAATGTCAAATAAATGAAATGCATGGACACCTATGACTATAATGAAGATTCGGCCAAACTAGGATGTTGGAAAATTTTGCATATTTTGTGTTTTGTGCAAATAGGACTAAATTGTAAAATGGGAAACATTAGGGGCAAAATGGTAAATTGCCCATTTGGGTGTTTTGGGACTAAATTGAGATGAAATGAGATTAAATGAGCTAAATTCTAATGTGTTTTAGATCAAGAGCAAAGAAAGACCGAATTAGACAGGGGAAAGACGAAGGTTCTCGAATAGCCGATTCGCACGGACTATCGACAACCGAGGTAAGTCCTTTAGTTAAATTATGTCAAAGAATAAATTATGGTTATCTTGACTATTAAAAATTGATGAATGTTAGTATCCAATTGCATCATGGCCGAATGTATATCTACATATTGGTTGATGATTTATGTTGAGTATATGATGGAAATTATTTTGGCTAATGCAAGGTGAATGAGTAAGTTCTTGAGCTACTTATTATTTAAAGATCATTTACATATCTAGTGAATGATAAAATTTGTAATAGCTTGGTGTAAAACTATGAGTTGGCGAATGTGATAATGATGGATTAGATTGATTTCAAATTTATTTATTGCAATGGGAATAAATGTTTATAATTCGATATGTGATAGTGAAATGTGAAAAGCATGTAATAATATTCGACATTGGGCTCGAGCCTAGCAGGCCTCGTGCGGTGACATTAATCGGGCTTTATGCCTAGCAGGCCTAGTGCCGGTGTTATTTATCGGGCTTTATGCCCAGCGTGCCTTGTGCGGTGTTATTTATCGGGCTTTATGCCCAGCGTGCCTTGTGCCGGTGTTATTTATCGGGCTTTATGCCTAGCGTGCCTTGTGCGGTGCTATTTATCGGGCTTCTACGCCTAGCGTGCCTTGTGCCGGTGTTACTTTACGGGCTTTTATGCCTAGCAGCTTGATGCGGTAATGTACTTTACCAAAGATAAATCGAATCCTTGTTCAAGATAACTTAAAGTTAATTTATTGGGTTTACGTTTCAGGTAAGCATGTAAGGTATGTATGCTTAATATTACCTGGGTTAAATTAATATTGTGAGAATTGTGTTATATGTGTTTGAAATTAATATTGATGGATGTTATATGATGGAATTCGAGTTAGAATGTGCTATTATGGAACAATTGTTTTTTTTTTTTTTTAGTATAAATGTTTTATTATCATGAGTTAGGACTTACTAAGCTAGTAAGCTTAATTACGTGAAATGTTCTTCTTTGTTTTATAGATTTTGGTCACGCTATGGCTCGTGAAAGATCTTCAAGAAGTCATCCACACTATCGCCTTCCTTTGGTATTTTGAATTTTTGGTTGCGATTTAGAAGGCATGTATAGGCTAGATGAAGTTTTACAAACATACGATGTTTAACCTTGTATATATAACAGCCATGCGAATATGGCTAAATATTTGGTTATGTATGTTTTAGGGTTTTGTCATAAATGTGGGTAATAGTGATACTCCTTTAAATCGATGATGTTAGAATATCATGTGAATGTTTTAAGTACAAGCTATCTTCGTAAGTGATTAAAAATGCATGGAGAGTATGAATTGTATGTGAGTATAACCGGTTATAAGCTAGAAAGCATATTTAGTATAGAAACAGTCTTTAGTTACAGCAGTGATGTGAGTTAGAAAAATCACCAAAAATAGGATAAGTTGAATTAAAAGGTGAATGAGATATCGAATTAAACCTTATTGCGTCTATTTTTACATGGAAGAAACAGAGTAGGCAAAAGATTTTTATATTATGAGATAATTCAGTTTTAGTGAGACCTGCTCTGAATGCATTCGCGAGTCACTGTTCTGTTTTGGAAAAATTGTCAAAAATTGTACAAAAATAATTAGGAAGCATGGGTTATATGTGTAAAACCCTTATTGAGTCTATTTTTCATTGGTATAAACTAGAACAGTATATGAAAGTTGTGCAATGAGATAACTGTATTTTTGTAGAGACAGGTCAGAATTGTCAGACAGTGTAATAAGGGTAACTTTGATTAATAAACTGTACTAATTGGCCACATGAAAAATTCTGGAAAAATTATGATGAAATGTTATATGAGTCTAGTTTCAAGGAAAATTTACGGATCTAAATTTCGAGTTTTATAACTCGAGTTATGGTCGATTTAGTCAGCATGACACAGTTGGACAGCTTTAAAGTTTTACACCTTATGTTAATAGTCAAGTCTAGTAACGCCTCTTGCTCAACTCCGGCGACGGTCTCGGGTACGGGGTGTTACAGCAACCCACATCAGCTTTAGGAGAATTAATTATAAGGTCCCTACATAAGCAAAGAAATCGCAAATCAACCCCTAAATTCTACCTTGATTTTCGTCCAACCCATGACATAAATCAAGCAAGAACCAAACAAAAAATCATGAAAAAATCAGCCCGCTCTCCACAATTCATGGCCAGCCAAGAAAGGGAACAATTCAAGGGATTTCCAAGCTATTTTTAGCTAACTCCCATGCTATCCCTTTACTATAAATACCACCTTCGTTTCACTTCTCAATCATCCTTCATCATTTACCATTCATTCATACTTCATAACATTTCTTTTCTCCCTTGCACGCATAAGCCTTCTCATTTCCTCATTTCCTTTAACTAGCATTTTTCCTTAAGGAAAACTAATCTTGGCTAGCAACCTTGAGGAGTAGTTTGCGAAGGAGCAATCACGAGAATTGGAGGAAGCCTCCACGATCGGTTTTAGGAGAATCACTAAAATCATCAAGAGTTTCTTTTTCCTATTCTTTAATTTTGTTCTTAGTTATTCAACATGTTTGCAAATTTTTTAATGTTTTTCCATTAATGATGATGACATAATTTTTTTTTGGCTAGAACGATTGTATTAATTTGATGAAGTTCATTTGATTCATGTTTATGGTGTTCTGTGCCTCAGTTGTTCATTCTTCAAACTAAAATCATTTATGTATCTCATGCATTAAAATATATTTGAATGCATTAGAAATAGTTGATCAATCTTGATCAAATGATAATTAATGGACATGATAATTGGAAGGTGCTTGCTTAATTTAGATCCTGATTCGATTAAATTAGTGGTTCGTAATAACTCAGGAGAGCTCTATTAACTTACATAACTTTAGGTTTGTGTGATTAAATTGTTTCAAACCTGATCCGTCTCTGTTACTTCACATAAATTCTAAGGAATCCTTAGTTCAATATTGACATAGAAATATACATGTTTTTCTAAGTATAAGATTTCGAAAGAACTTATATTAGATTCCAAGTTAATGAATGATCGAGTTGCCATGGAATTTTTCTAGAAAATTTTTAAGCATGATGAAAAATGAATTAAGTCAAAGTTTGTAATTATTCTGGCATATTTATGTTATTGTTGTTAACTTTTGAAAATTGCTGCTAAACCATCACCATACATTTCATTTCATTTGCATTTAGGTTAACTTGCATTAAGTTAATTAACTTAATTTCACACCTATCACTTAAAATTATTTTGTTTTTCGTAACCAACCTGTGGAGACGATAACTCCTTTTATTCACTTATTACTTGATAATGACTATGTACACTTGCACATTCCGTCACGAACCAAGTTTTTGGTGCTGTTGCCAGGGGCTGTTAATTAAATCATTATTTTTTAAATTATTTCTTGCAATTTGGTTTTTTTATTTTTTTATTTTTTTATTTTTTATTTTTTGTGATTAGCTTTTCAGGTGTTTATGAACATAGATCGAATTATCGATTTACTCCCTGTAGACCTTGAAATCGAGTGGACATTTAGACAAAGAATATGAGAAAGACTAGCTCAAAGACAAGCCGCATAAATAGACCTTGGAAATCAAAATGATGTTCAAGGGAATTGAGCCATTAATGTAACACCCTAAACCCGACCTATTCGATACGACCGAATTTGAAATGCCACTGCGGAAAACATTTAAAAAATATTCTTACTTAACAGTAAAAACCGTTAAAAATTTGTTGCCCTTGATAAAACATTTAAAACATTCTAAATAAAATTAAGTGGTGATAAAAATACCGGATTCAAAACTTTAATATGACTTTTGAGATATAAATAGCTTTCAAAATTAAACCATAAATATTAACTTAATTACAAATCCAATGAAACATAGCAAAATTCAAATACTTTAAGGCCCTTATTACAACAAATAACTATTCAAAAATACTTAAAATACTGAAGTTAATAAATTCTATTATATAATGAAAACAACTTCTTCTGCATGGGCCACCTCGTATCCACTCCAACCCGGTCCGATCATCATCCATCACCTGCGATGTTGATAAAAATTTGGGTGAGTCATACTGCACTCGAGTGTGTAATTAATCCTTGAATTCCACCCACATGTTAACCACATATTAACCCATATATCGGATAACAAGATAACATATTCACATAATAACACATTTCAGGCTTGGCCCATATTCATGTCACTTATCAGTAACAGGTAATTAACCGCATAATTTCCACATATCGGGCTTAGCCCATTTCCGCACTGATCCACATTCATATACTGGGCTTGGCCCATTTTCACATTAATCCACATATCAATTGAAATGCAAAGTGCACCCAACCCAACCTAGGGTCCATCCTCTACACACCCCCATATCTAGCCTACTACACACCGGGGATTAACAAATCACCCTCTCCTTTTTACTCCAAAGGCAATCAATGCCGCCCACGTGCAATTAAGCACAATAATCCACAACGCGACCTCGATCAGCGCCAATCCACGATGTAGCCATAGCTAACACCAAAACCACGATGGGACACATAGTCACTCATCAACCACAATATAGCACATAGCTTATATCAACCACGATGAGGCACAGAGCTACTCATCAAGCCACGCGAACTAAATCGCAATTAATCCACAACGTGACCTCGATCCAACGTCAATCCACGATGTAGCTCAAGGCTAACATCAAACCACGCTCAAGTACACCCGCACCTTCTTTCATATCATATCCCACCCATGCACATGCAACATATAATAATGTCATGATAATAATGCATGTACAAAGTTGTTCGGACATACAATCTCATTCATCTAGGCACATTCACATTCTTTCAATAATCAACACTAACTCGGTATTCGATATACCCCTCTAGGGTATCCATATCACATTATCATCCACGCACTAGTTAACCTATAAACATAACACATACAAATATAGCATAAACCCGAAAGCGGTGGGTTAATCACACACACGATCACTTGGAGAACTATGCTCGATCATCGATGCTATCACTAGGCGATACTATGGCTATTTGCCTACTTTCTTGTTCGACGCTGGTCCACACCCCGGTGGCCAATCCCGCATCGCGAAGCGGATCTTCTCTTAAACTTCGGGATAGGGGCTATCCCTTGTCCTCCTTGACTAGCATTCGCCTCCATAACGATACTTAATCAGATCAAACGGTTAATCACTACTACTTTAATATATCAAATCAAATCTACATTTACTAAATATCCTTACCGGAATAAATCTTGAATCCCGAATCTTGTCCTGCTTCTGTCGACTTGCCCCCTAATTAACCATAATACCAATCGGTCACATTTAAACCCTAAAGATGGCCCTTGGCCGAATGCCTTATTGGCTTACCTTGAAGAATCAAAAACTGATTACCAAAGGAGAATTCACTTACCACTATTACACGTTTGCTTTGAAGAGCCTAAAGTAAGTAGTCGACAGCACCCTCCTTTAAAGATTCGGCTTAGAGCACAACAATGATGGTTTCGGCACTTAATGGTGAAGAGAAACCGCAACAATGGAGAGGGTTTTATGCCTGGAGATTTGGCAACAAAGAACAACGACAGAGGGTTTTAGCTTTTGTGACTTGCGTGCAAAACAAAGAGAATAGGCACTTTAAGCTTGGTTATGGCTTAAAAGAAATAGAAATAGATTTGGTGTTGGATGAAAGAAAAGAATGAGAGGTGTGAGTGGGAAGAAATTCGGCACAAAGAAATTTAAAGAAAAGATATCAAAGATGATTACTCCCCTTATAAAGAATTCGGCTACTATATCCTCTGCTATTATCAAACTCTTTGATAATCTCCTCTATTATCTCCTTAACAAATAAAATAAATTAATCCAACATTAATCCCTTATCAAACTCCTATATTATCTCTTATCACCTATTTAAACCAAAATAAATAAAATAAATCTTTATTTATCTCTTCTTCATCTTGCACAAAATAATTAAATCAACAATTATCCTACTTGAATAAATAAAACAACAATTATCTATTATCTACCAACTTAAAATAAAATAAAATAATCATCAATTATCCTACCTTAGTTTAAATTAATAGGAGAATAAGTGAATCCTCATCCAATTAAAAGTCCCTGTGTCGTCCACTTTCTTCCAACTCTACCTTGATGCAAAAGTAAAATAAAACACTCCCCTTGCTGCTCACCAGCCTCGAACCCAAGATCTGCTGGAGCCCTTGGACACAAGCTGCAAATAACGCCCCAGGCCACTTTGCCAAGGCGCGTTTTTGTGACATGATTCACCTAGAATTTCTTTTAAAACCTCTTTACTTGAGCGCCTTCTTGACGCAAAAATAAACACTCCTTCCCGCTTCCTTCGCAACTCGAACCAAGGCCCTTAACCCCACTGTACATGGCGTCCATTTCCACTTTACCACATGATTCCTTGTGTCATTAATTCCCTAAAAATTTATTTAAAGCCTCCTTAGCCCAGTTCCCTTTTGACGCAAAAATAAAAGTCTTTAATGCTTCCCACGATGCTCGAACCTTTCCCTCCTCCTGAACTCCCTTTGACGCAACCTCCCAAGCACCTAAGGTAGCGTCCAAGCCACTTTACCAAGCCCACTTTCATGTCCATAAACTCCTAAAAATTTTCCTTAAGGCCTCCTTCACCTAACTTCTCCTTTAAAAATAAAATTCCAATATTTTTCCAAGACTTCCTCCTACATCCTTGGATTCTCAAAACCCTTAAAACATGCTCAACCACACTTAAAGCCTACTAACACTTGAGTTATGCTCCAAACGCATAACCCCCAATTTAGGATATTACAATTAATGCCCGTAATCCAGTCCTTATTGCTGAAGATAGGGATTGAGCTATAAGGCAGTACGTTGTGCCACTTTTTAATGAGCTTAATCTGGGAATTAGGAGATTGGAGATCGAGGCACTGTAGTTTGAACTAAAACCAGTGATGTTTCAGATGCTTCAAACAATGGACCAATTTAGTTGAATGCCCACAGAAGATCCACATCTTCACCTTCGGTTGTTCATGGAGGTGAGCGATTCCTTCAAGATAGTCGGTGTAACTGAAGACACATTAAAGTTAAAGTTTTTTCCATAATCGTTGTGAGACTGAGCACGAGCATGACTTAATTCATTTCCACCCAATTCAATTTCTACTTGGCAATAATTAGCAGAACCCTTTCTGGTAAAGTATTTCTATACAAAAATGCTAAGTTACGGAATGAGATCACATGTAACAGCCCGATTTAGGGCCTAGTCAGAATAGTGGTTGCGATACCATAAAATCGAGGTAGAAATATGTTTTTTATGGTTTTTATGAGGTCTATGGCATGTTTGCATGATTGTGTGAAAATTTCATGAAGAAATTTTATAATTTAGTGATCAATTTATTCATTAGGACTAAATTGCAAAGATTGAAAAAATATGAGATTATAGAAGATTCAAGTATGAAATAGCATTAGAAAAATTATTAGAGGTCCTTATTTAGCAATTAGACCGTTATATGTCAAGATGGACAAAAATGGACATGGGAAGGAAAAATCTCAAGGAAGGGCCTTAAGGGCATTTTTGTCATTTGGATAATAAAAGAATTAAAAGGGAAAATAAGTCAAAAATCTTGTCCATCTTCTCCATGCTTGGCCAAAACTGTCAAGGACACCATAGCTAGGGTTTCTTCAACTTTCAAGCTTGATTGTAAGTACCTCCTAACCCTGTTTTTGATGTTCTTCGTATTTTTGAGATCCTCGTAGCTCAATCTAGCTATTTCTAGCTATATTTTAAGCTAGGGTTCATGTTTAAAAATTTACCCATGTATGACATACATGTATTTTGATGTTTAATGGAGGAATATGAAAGTTTGATGTATGATAAACATCTTTTTTTAAGTGATTTTCATGGAAAACTCATAAAAAGGACCTAGCTGTAAAAGTGATAAAATGTGTAGTAAAAATCAGTTTTGGAGGAAAATATGAGCTATTATAAGTTTAAGATAGGTTTGGCTAGGCTTGGGTAACCAAGGAAATGAGTACATTTCATTATACGAGCCCAGGGACCATTTTTTAAATATGTGAAAGTTTAGGGGTAAAATTGTAATTTTGCCAAAGTATGATTCATGGGTTATTTTAGTCAATGTGATCATTAAATAAGTGAAATTGTCATTATAGATCAAGAAACACGAAGTTCGAATCGAAACCGAGGAAAGAACAAAGTGGTGGACTAAATTGAACAACTGTATATATTTTATTACCGAGGTAAGTTTATGTGTAATAAATCAACATAATGTTATTATGCTTTTAAATGCTTGATATTTCATGAAACATATATTATCTTTATGATATTGGTTAACGAATTCTCGATGAAAATATGATGAAATTATATTATGTTGAAATCCCAGTTGAACCTTATGAATGGAACGGATATCCTTGTCAAGACATGAGATTCATAAGGTCCCGTATAAGACCATATTTGAGATATGGCCTCGGCATCGAATAGAGATCCCGTATAAGACCATATCTGGGATATGGCATCGGCATCGAGTAGTAATTCCGTATAAGACCATGTTTGGGACCTGGCTTTGGTATGAAATCGTATAAGACCATGTCTGGGACATGGCATCGATACACAATCTCGTATAAGACTATATCTTGGATATGGCATCTGCATAGAGATGCGATCCCATGTAAGACCATATCTGGGATATGGCATTGGCATCGTATTATGTGTATGACGAGTTCGAGTATCCTTCGATATTCCAAGTGGTTCAATGGGGTAAAGAGTTAAGTTTATGTTCAAGAGGGTAAATGTGCTAAAGTTATGTGATGAAGTGATACAGGTGCATGTGAGAAACTCACGATAAATGAGTCCGATATGTGTTATGAGATTGGTAAGAGTAAGCATGAGTAAGTTATGTCAATGTGCTTGAGAACTTGTGTTATAACTCAATGTAAAGTATGGATGTTATCACAAGCCTTTATGTTGCTATTTATTTCATGCAAACTTACTAAGCTTTATACTTATCCCTCTCTTTTCCCTTTTCTTGCAGTATCGCCAAGCTAGCTCGGGGATCGTAAGACGTCGGAGTTCGGTTCACACTATCAAGCTATTCATTTGGTATAGTAAAGTTTGATTATTTTGGGTATGGCATGTATAGGAACTTGGTCATTTTGTTATATGTCATCTTGGTTAGCCAATTTGTTGGCTATTAATGTTACTCAATTTATTTTGTAAATGGCCATTGAAATCGGCCAAAAATAGCTAAGTCATATCTACCCAATGATGATGAATTTCATGAAGAGTAAGCTTGTGCAATTGAATGAGTAAAGTGTGAAGTATATGCATGAGAAATGTGGTATGAGTTTATGGTGCGGACATCTTACTTGTGAATATTAGAGGTGCTTTATTGTTATGTTATGTGTTGCTAGAAATGGTATGAGTGTGATTGCTTTTCAGGGTGGCAAAAGGCTTGGTAAATAGCCTTACAGTTGTCCACACGGCTAGACACACGGGCATGTGTCTAGGCCGTGTGTGACACACGGTCTACTTCATAGGCGTGTAGCTTGGTCGTGTGTCCCCTGCATCTAATTTACGAAAAATTCAGTTCATCACACGGGATAGCACACGGGCGTGTGATCTGGCCGTGTGGCCCTAAGTGTTTGCTGACGTCATAAACAAAATGCCAAGGTTTTCACACACGTACTAATACACGGGCGTGTCCTGGCCGTGTGAGGGACACGGGGCATAAACACGGGCGTGTGGCCCTGTTTTGAGTAAAACTTTTCTAAGTGTTCGTAAGTTTTTGGTTCAGTCCCGAACTAGTTTAGATGTATGTTTAGGGTCTAGTAGACCTATAATAGTGATATTATGGATACGAATGAACGGTCTTTAAGTATGAATAAAAATTTATGGCCCGATATTGTATGAAGAAGTATGTTAAGTTCGGTAATGCCTCGTACCCTTTTCAGCGTCAAATACGGGTAAGGGGTGTTACATTTAGTGGTATCAGAGTTACGGTTTAGTCGATTCTTGGACTAACGTAGCATATGCTTGAGTCTAGCTATACATGCCATACATATGAGTATTTTTATAATGATAGTGTGACGACTCCTGACGATTTAAATTATGTTTTCATATAGTAAATGGATCCCGACAGAGCTGTGGCGGATGATGTAGAGAGTAACGCGCTGGCCCCCGTCTAAGGGACGGTGCCAATTGAAAATAAGAATAGACCAATGACTGTGAGTCAGAGAGGAGGAGAAGAGGCTAGGGAAGCCTTTCTCCACATGATGAATGCCTGGTATACGGAGTTCATTCGAACGAACCCGAACGCTCAACCCCATCCACCCCCACCTATTCCTCAGCCTACCCCTGTAGCTCCCCAAGTCGTGGAAGTGGTAAGAAGGGAGAAGCCCCCGGTTGAAAGAATTCGAAAACAGGGAGTTGAGGAATTTTGAGCTAATAAAGATGACGATCCGAAAAGAGCTGAATTTTGTCTTGAAAATACTATCAGAGTATTTGATGAATTGTCTTGCACACCTGAAGAGTGTATGAAATGTGTGGTGTCTCTCTTAAAAGACTCGGCTTACCAGTGGTGGAATACCCTTGTGTCGGTTGTGCCAAGGGAGAAGGTTAATTGGGAATTTTTCCAAGAAGAGTTTCGAAAGAAGTATATTAGCCAAAGGTTCATCGACCAGAAAAGAAAGGAGTTCCTTGAGCTAAAACAAGGTCGGATGACGGTAACTAAATATGAACGTGAATTTGTAATGCTTAGTAAATACGTTCGAAAGTGTGTATCCACTGAAGCCATCATGTGCAAAAATTTTGAGGACGGATTAAATGAGGATATCCAGCTGTTTGTTGGTATTCTAGAATTGAAAGAATTTGTGGTGCTAGTAGAAAGGGATTGCAAGGCCAAAGAATTGGCCAAAGAGAAAAGAAAGGCTGAAATTGAGTCACGTGACTCGAGGAACAGCAATTGGGTAGGTCATTTCAATCCTCGTCAAAGAAATTTAGAGAGTTTACTACTCGATCAACTGCTTCAGTTGGGTTCTCAAACAGAAGTAATGGTAAACAGTACTTGTAACAACCCGATTTAGGGCTTAGTCAGAATAGTGGTTGTGAGACCAGAAATTCGAAGTAGAAATATGTTTTTTAAGATTTTTATGAGGCCTATGATGTGGTTACATGATTTTGTGAAAATTTCATGAGGAAATTTTATTTATTAGTGATCAATTTGTCCATTAGGACTAAATTGCAAAGATTAGAAAATATGAGATTCTAGAAGATTTAAGTATGAAATAGAATTATAAAAATTATTAGAGGTCCTTATTTAGCAATTAGACCATTATATGTTAAGATGGACAAAAAAGGACATAGGAAGGGAAAATCTCAAGAAAGGGGCTTTAAGGGCATTTTTGTCATTTGGTTAATTAATGAATAAAAAGGGAAAAATAAGTAAAAAATGGTGCCCATCTTCTCTAAGCTTGGCCGAAAATCACAAGGACTATATGGCTAGGGTTTGTTCATATTCCAAGCTTGATTGTAAGTATCTCCTAGCCCCGTTTTTAATGTTCTTCGTATTTTTGAGATCCTCGTAGATCGATTTAGCTATTTCTAGCTATATTTTGAGCTAGGGTTTAGGTTCAAAAATTTACGCATGTATGACATGCATGTATTTTGATAATTTATGGAAGAATATGAAAGTTTGATGTATGATAAACATCTTTCTCTAAGTGATTTTCATGAAAAATGCATAAAAGGACCAAATTGTAAAAGTTATAAAAATGGTTATACATGAGTGAAATAGTGGAAATTGGGGGCTGTTGTAGTTAAGAAAATGATTCGGCTAGGCTTAAAATGCAAAGAAATTGAATGAAAATCATTTTACGAGCCTAGGGGCAAAAGTGTAATTATGTGAAAGTTTAAGGGCAAAATTGTAATTTTTCCAAAGTATGATTCATGAGTCAGTTTAGTCAATGTGAGTATTAAACAAGTGAAATTGTTATTATAGATCAAGAAACACGAAGCCCGGACCGAAACCGAGGCAAGAACAAAGTGTTGGACTAAATAGAACATCTACACACATTTTGAGTACCGAGGTAAGTTTGTATGAAATTAAAGTTTCATAGTGTTTGTATATTTTAAATTGCTTGACCTTATGATAATGAATATCATTTCATAATAACCGACTTTTGAAGCCTCGATGAGAAAATGATGAGAATATATTAAGTTGAAGTCCCGGTTGAAGATTCGAAATAATTAGGATACCTATGTCATGACATAAGATAAGGAAGGTCCCGTATAAGACTATGTATGGGACATGGCATCGGCACCGAATGTAGGTCCTGTGTAAGACCATGTCTGGGACATGGCATCGGCACCGAATAAGGAAGGTCTCATGTAAGACCATGTCTGGGACATGGCACCGGCACCGAATAAGGAAGGTCTCGTATAAGACCATGTCTGGGACATGGCCTTGGCACCAAAGGAAGATATCTTGTAAGACCATGTCTGGGACATGGCATCGACATCGAGTTAAGAGATCCCGTGTAAGACCATATCTGGGATATGGCATCGGCATCAAGAGGTGATCCCATGTAAGACCATATCTGGGATATGGCATTGGAATCGTGATACATGTATGATGAGATTGAGTATCCTCTGATATTCTGAGTAGTTCAACGGGCAAAAGAGCTAAGTATGCAAAGATGACAATGAGCTAAGCTATACAAAGATGACAAAGAGTTACATTTAAGTTAAGTATGATAATGATTTAAGTTTATGTTCAAGATAGCATAAGTGCTAAATTATGTGATGAAGTGACACAGGGACCATGAGTAAAACACAAGTTATGAGACCGTAATGTGATATGTGATGGGTAAGCGTAAGTATGAGTAAGTATGTCAAAGTACTTGAGAACTTTTGTTGTTATTGTTCTATGAGATGAATGGATTTTACCATGAGTACTTATGTTGCTATTTTTAATTCATGCAAACTTACTAAGCTATATGCTTACCCCTTTCTTTTCCCTTTTCCTTGTAGTATCGCCAAGCTAGCTCGGGGATCGTAGAATGTCGGAGCTCGGATCACACTATCAATCACTCTTTTGGTATAGTAAATTTGATTTATTTTTGGTATGGCATGTATAGGAACTTGGTCATCTTGTGTTATGTCATATTTGAAAGCCAAAGTGTTGGCTAATAATGTTATACAACCATTTTGTTATTGGCCATTAGGAATTGGCCAATATTTGTCAAGTTTTATGTCTTAATGATGATGAGTTTTATGAAATGGAAGTTCATGAAATTAATAGAGTAAAATGTGAAGTGTATGAATGATGATTAGTGATTCTTCATAGTGTATTATTGCCATGTTATGTGTTGCTTGTGTTGGCATATGTGTGTTTATGTTTCAGGGTGGAAATTTGCTTGGTAGATATCCTTCTAATTGTCCACACGGGTAGACACACGAGTGTGTGTCTAGGCCGTGTGTGACACACGGTCAGCCCCATGGGTGTGTTGATAGGCCTTGTCTCCCCTGCATCAAAGTTGCGAGAATTCGATTCGCCACACGAGCCAACACACGGGCTTGTGCCTAGGCCGTGTGCCCTTAAGAGCTTGCTGACGTCATAAACAGAATACCCAGGTTTTTAACAGACGGGTGAGGACACAGCGCGTGTCTCAGGCGTGTGAGGACACGGCCCCGCAGACGCGGCGTGTGTCCGGCCGTGTGAAAACCCCTATAGGTTCGAAATGAAAAATAAATTCCACACGGGCTAGGAACATGGGCGAGTGTGACCACACGGCCTGCCCACACGGGCGTGCTCCATTCCATACGGGTTTGTGGCCCTATTTAGGCAAACAATTTCTAAGTGCGCAAAAGTTTCCGGTTTAATTCTGAAATCTTACGTATGTATGTTTAGGGCCTCGTAGGCCCATAATAAGGATGTTATGAATATGAATGAGATGCTTAAAGTTGAAACGAAATTTTATAGCCCGATGTTGTATGTTTAAGCAAGTTAAGCCCGGTAATGCCTCGTATCCTATCCCGATGTCGGACACGGGTAAGGGGTGTTACATTTAGTGGTATCAGAGCTACAATTTAGTCGATTCTCGGACTAATGTAGCGTATGTATGAGTCTAACTATACATGCCATACATATGAGTATTTACATAATGATTGTGTGACGACTCCTGACGATTTAAATTGTGTTTTTATATAGTAAATAGAGCTGTGGCGGATGACGTAGAAAGTAATGCACCGTATCCCGCTCAGGGGATGGTGCCGAATGAAAATGAGAATAGACCCACGACTGTAAGTCAGAGAGGAAGAGAAAAGGCTAGGGAAGCCTTTCTCCACATGATGAATACATGGTATACGGAGTTCGTTCGTACGAACCCGAATGCACAACCCCCTCCACCCCCACCTATTCCTCAGCCTACCCCTGTAGCTCCACAAGTGGTAGAAGTGGTAAGGAGAGAAAAGCCTCCGATTGATAGAATTCAGAAACAAGGAGCCGAGGAATTCTGAGCTAGTAAGGATGATGATCCGGAAAGAGCAGAAATTTGGCTTGGAAATACCATTAGGGTATTTGATGAATTATCTTGCACGCCTAAACTGTGCATGAAATGTGTGGTGTCTCTCTTGAGAGATTCTGCTTATCAGTTGTGGAACACCCTTGTGTCAGTTGTACCAACGGAGAGAGTTAATTGGGATTTTTTCCAAGAAGAGTTCCGAAAGATGTACATCAGTCAAAGATTTATTGATCAGAAAATAAAGGAATTCCTTGAACTGAAACAAGGCAGAATGACAATAACTGAATATGAGCGTGAGTTTGTAAGGGTCAGCAAATACGCTCGGGAGTGTGTATCCTCTGAAGCCATTATGTGTAAAAGGTTTGAGGACGGGTTAAACGAAGATATCCGACTATTTGTTGGTGTCCTAGAATTGAAGGAATTTGTTGTGCTAGTGGACCGGGCTTGTAAAGCCGAGGAGTTGGTTAAAGAGAAAAGAAAAGCTGAAATGGAGACTCGTGACTCTAGAAAGAGACAAACTGAATAAGTCATTTGGTCCTCATCCAAGAAGTCAAGAGACTTCCCTACGATCGACTACTTCTTGGTGGGTTTTGAATAGAAGTAAGAGTAATGAAGACTAGGGATTAAAGCTCGGACTACCTCGGTTGCTAGTGTTGGGAACACTCGACCTAATAGACCGAAATGTCCACAGTGTGGCAGACGACATCTCGGTGAGTGCCGAACCCATGAGAGAGCCTGTTTTAAGTGTGGTTCCCAAGATCATTTTATTAGAGAATGCCATGAGATGGTTGAAAAAGAGAAAATTCAGAGTGCCAGATCGGGAAGAACTACTAGAGGGGGACAACAGAAAAACCCCGAAAGTGGAATGAGTAGTAAGTGTACACCCAGAGAGCAGGCTGCAAGATCTGGGGGTAGAGCACCTGCGAGGACTTATGCCATTCGCACTCACGAAGAGGCGTCATCCCCTAATGTAATTACAATGTTGTTGCTTTAATTGATCCGGGATCTACCCACTCATATATTTGCATGAAATTAGTATCTAATATGAGCATGCCTGTAGAGTCTACAGAATTCGTGGTAAAAGTGTCCAACCCTTTAGGCAAAAGTGTATTAGTTGATAAGGTATGCAAAGATTACCCATTGATGATTAGAGGTCATTATTTTAAGGCAAATCTCATGCTATTTCCATTTGATGAACTCGATATAATTCTTAGTATGGACTGATTAACCACATATGATGTGATAGTAAATTGTAGAAAAAAATACATTGAATTGAGATGTGAAAACGGGGACACTCTTCGTGTTGAATCAGATTAATAGGACAGAATGCCTGTAGTAATTTCTCATATGTCTGCCCAGAAATATGTAAGAAAAGGGTACGAAGCCTATTTTTCCTTTGTGATGAATGCCAAAGAGACTGGGTTAAGAATTGAATCAGTGCCGATAGTATATGAGTATCCTGATGTATTCCCAGAAGAATTGCCAGGGTTGCCTCCGGTTATAGAAATTGAATTCGGCATTGAGTTAGCCTCTGGTATTGCACCTATATCGATTGTTCCATACATAATGGCCCCAACTAAGTTGAAGGAATTGAAGGCACAGTTGCAAGAGTTGACGGACGAAGGTTTTTCTAGACCGAGTTATTCTCCGTGGGGTGCTCCAGTGTTATTTGTGAAAAAGAAAGATGGTTCCATTAGATTATGTATAGATTAAAGCGACTTAATAAGATTCTTGTGAAGAATAAGTACCCATTGCCAAGGATCGATGATTTATTTGATCAACTAAAGGGAGCCACTGTGTTCTCCAAGATAGACTTAAGGTCTGGTTATTACCAGTTGAGGGTCAAAGACTCAGATGTGCTAAAAACTACATTTCGAACAAGGTATGGGCACTATGAATTTTTAGTCATGCCTTTCGGTTTAACAAATGCCCCTGCTGTATTTATAGATTTAATGAACCGTATCTTTCAGTCGTACTTGGATAAATTTGTTGTGGTTTTTATTGATGACATATTGATATATTCACGTGACGAGAATTAGCATGCCGAGCACTTGAGAACGATTTTACAGATTTTACGAGATAATCAATTGTATGCCAAGTTTAGCAAAAGTGAGTTTTGGCTCAAATAAGTTGGATTCTTGGGGCATATTGTCTCAGGAGATGGAATCCGAGTCGACCCAAGTAAGATTTCAGCTATTGTTGATTGGAAACCGCTGAAGAATGTATTAGAGGTTAGAAGTTTTCTGGGCCTAGTTGGCTATTACAGACGGTTTGTCAAGGGATTCTCCATAATAGAGACACCTATGACAAGGTTGTTACAAAAGGACGTAAAGTTTGAATGGACAGAAAAGTGCAAACAAAGTTTCGAGAATCTAAAAGCATTATTGACTGAGGCTCCAGTTCTAGTACAACCTGAACCGAGAAAAGAATTAGTGATTTATAGTGATGCATCCTTGAATGGATTGGGCTGTGTGCTTATGCAAGAGGGCAAGGTGATAGCATATGCCTCTAGACAGTTAAAGCCCCACGAGAAGAATTACCGGACACATGATTTAGAGTTGGCTGCCATTATGTTTGCTTTGAAGATATGGAGACACCATTTGTATGGTGAAAAATGTCGAATATTCACCGATCATAAGAGCCTAAAGTACTTGATGACTCAGAAGGAATTGAATTTAAGGCAGCGAAGATGATTAGAGCTGATAAAGGATTATGAGCTAGTCATTGACTACCACCCGGGAAAGGGGAATGTATTCACTGATGCTTTGAGTAGAAAATCCCTATTTGCATTGAGGGCTATGAATACATGGGTGACTTTGTCAGACGATGGTTCCATTCTAGTAGAATTGAGGGCAAGACCGATGTTCCTTCAAGAGATTTATGAGGCTCAAAACGATGACAGTGACTTACAAGCCAAAAGAGTTCAGTGTGAGTCAGGTGTTGAGTCTGACTTTCGGATTAATTCTGATGGATGTTTGATGTTCAGAGATAGAGTGTATGTACCGAGGAATGAAGAGATTATTCAAAAGATTTTACACTAGGCACATAGCGGATGTCTATCTCTACATCCGGGCAGTACAAAAATGTATAATGATTTGAAGAAATGGTGTTGGTGGCTGAGTATGAAGAAAGATATTTCTGAGTTTGTATCAAGATGTTTGATTTGTCAATAAGTGAAAGCTGAACACCAAGTAACTTCGGGTTTACTTCAACCTATTATGGTCCCCGAGTTGAAATGGGACCGTGGTACTATGGACTTTGTAATGGGTTTGCCGTTGACACCGAGCAAGAAAGATGTCATATGGGTGGTGGTAGATAGACTTACGAAGTCGTCCCACTTCATACCGGTACGTGTTGATTACTCGCTTGATAAGTTGGCAGACTTATATGTTTCTAAGATTGTAAGGCTTCATGGAGTGCCTTTGTTGATCATATCGGACAGAGATCCGAGATTCACATCCAGATTTTGGAAAAAGTTGCAAGAAGCTTTGGGCACAAAGCTGAGTTTTAGTATAGCTTTTCACCCACAAACTAACAGACAGTCAGAGAGATTAATACAAATACTTGAGGATATGCTCCGGTGTTGTATTCTTGAGTTTCAGGACAGCTGGGAAAAGTATTTACCGTTGGTAGAGTTTGCTTACAATAACAGTTATCAGTCGAGATTGAAAATGGAGCCTTATGAGGCTTTGTATGGGGGAAAGTGCCGAACGCCTTTGTATTGGACTGAACTCAAGGAAAATCAGATTCACGGGGTCGATCTGGTTAGAGAAACCAAAGAGAAGGTAAAAATAATCCGTGATTATTTAAAAGCTGCTTCTGATAGACAAAAATCCTACTCGGACTTGAAACGAAAAGAGATTGAGTTTCAAGTTGGTGATAAGGTATTTTTGAAAGTATCACCATGGAAGAAAGTTCTCAGATTTGGCCGGGAAGGCAAATTGAGTCCGCGCTTTATTGAACCATATGAGATTACCGACCGAGAGGATATGGCCAGTAGCTTATCGATTGGCTTTGCCATCTGAGTTGGAAAAGATACATGATGTGTTCCACATGTCTATGTTGCGACGTTACCGATCAGATCCTTCGCATGTGATTACACCGACAGAGGTTGAAATTCACCCCGACATGACATATGGCAAAGAATCGGTTAAGATTCTAGCACGGGACGTTAAACAGCTAAGGAATAAAAGTATAGCTCTTGTGAAAGTATTATGGCAAAGACATGGGGTAGAAGAGGCTATATGGGAGCCCGAGGAGGCTATGAGAAACCAGTACCCAAACCTTTTTACCGGTAAGATTTTCGGGGACGAAAATCCCTAAGGGGGGAGAATTGTAACAACCCGATTTAGGGCCTAGTCAAAATAGTGGTTGCAAGACCACAAATCTGATGTAGAAATATGTTTTTTATAATTTTTATGAGGCCTATGATGTGGTTACATGATTGTGTGAAAATTTCATGAGGAAATTTTATTTATTAGTGATCAATTTGTCCATTAGGACTAAATTGCAAAGATTAGAAAATATGAGATTCTAGAAGATTTAAGTATGAAATAGAATTATAAAAATTATTTGAGGTCCTTATTTAGCAATTAGACCATTATATGTTAAGATGGACAAAAATGGACATAGGAAGGAAAAATCTCAAGAAAGGGGCCTTAAGGGCATTTTTGTCATTTGGTTAATTAATGAATAAAAAGGGAAAAATAAGTCAAAAATGGTGTCCATCTTCTCTAAAATTGGCCGAAAATCACAAGGACTCCATGTCTAGGGTTTGTTCATCTTCCAAACTTGATTGTAAGTATCTCCTAGCCCCGTTTTTAATGTTCTTCGTATTTTTGAGATCCTTGTAGCTCGATTTTGCTATTTCTAGCTATATTTTGAGCTAGGGTTTATGTTCAAAAATTTACCCATGTATGACATGCATGTATTTTGATGATTTATGGAAGAATATGAAATTTTGATGTATGATAAACATCTTTCTCTAAGTGATTTTCATGAAAAATGCATAAAAGGACCAAATTGTAAAAGTTATAAAAATGGTCATACATGAGTGAAATAGTGGAAATTG
The DNA here is from genome assembly GCA_025698515.1 of Gossypium sturtianum. Classification (NCBI taxonomy): domain Eukaryota; kingdom Viridiplantae; phylum Streptophyta; class Magnoliopsida; order Malvales; family Malvaceae; genus Gossypium; species Gossypium sturtianum. Next base: position 115,459,302 of record CM046955.1, read on the forward strand.
GGGGATGTTATAGTTAAGAAAATGATTTGGCTAGGCGTAAAATGCAAAGAAATTGAATGAAAATCATTTTACGAGCCTATGGGAAAAGTGTAATTATGTGAAAGTTTAGGGGCAAAATTGTTATTTTTCCAAAGTATGATTCATGAGTCAATTTAGTCAATGTGAGTATTAAACAATTGAAATTGTTATTATAGATCAAGAAACACGAAGCCTGGACCGAAACCGAGGCAAGAACAAAGTGTTGGACTAAATCGAACATCTACACACATTTTGAGTACCGAGGTAAGTTTATATGAAATTAAAGTTTCATAGTGTTTTTATATTTTAAATTTCTTGACCTTATGATAATGAATATCATTTCATAATAACCTACTATTGAAGCCTCGATGAGAAAATGATGAGAATATATTAAGTTGAAGTCCCGGTTGAAGATTCGGAATAACGAGGATACCTATGTCATGACATGAGATAAGAAAGGTCCCGTATAAGACCATGTCTGGGACATGGCATCGACACTAAATGTAGGTCCCATGTAAGACCATGTTTGGGACATGGCATCAGTACCGAATGTAAGTCCCGTGTAAGACCATGTCTGGGACATGGCCTCGGAACCGAATGAGGAAGGTCTCGTGTAAGACCATGTCTGGGACATGGCATCAGCACCGAATAAGGAAGGTCCCGTGTAAGACCGTGTCTGGGACATGGCCTTGGCACCAAAAGAAGATCTCGTGTAAGACCATGTCTGGGACATGGCATCGACATCTATGTACGATCTCGTATAAGACCATGTCTGGGATATGGCATCGACATCGAGTTAAGAGATCCCGTGTAAGACCATATATGGGATATGGCATCGGTATCAAGAGGTGATCCCATGTAAGACCATATCTGGGATATGGCATTGGCATCGTGATACCTATATGATGAGATTGAGTATCCTTTGATATTCCGAGTAGTTCAACGGGCAAAAGAGCTAAGTATGCAAAGATGACAAAGAGCTAAGCTATACAAAGATGACAAAGAGTTACATTTAAGTTAAGGATGATAATGATTTAAGTTTATGTTCAAGATAGCATATGCGCTAAATTATGTGATGAAGTGACACAGGTACCATGAGTAAAACACGAGTTATGAAACCAGTAATGTGATATGTGATGGGTAAGCATAAGTATGAGTAAGTATGTCAAAGTACTTGAGAACTTGTGTTTTTATTGTTCTATGAGATGAATGGATTTTACCATGAGTACTTATGTTGCTATTTTTAATTCATGCAAACTTACTAAGCTATATGCTTACCCCTTTCTTTTCCCTTTTCCTTGTAGTATCACCAAGCTAGCTCGGGGATCATAGAACGTCAGAGCACGGATCACACTATCAATCATTCTTTCGGTATAGTAAAGTTGATTTATTTTGGGTATGGCATGTATAGGAACTTGGTCATCTTGTGCTATGTCATATTTGAAAGCCAAAGTGTTGGCTAATAATGTTATACACCCATTTTGTAATTGGCCATTAGGAATTGGCCGATATTTGTCAAGTTTTATATCTTAATGTTGATGAGTTTTATGAAGTGGAAGTTCATGAAATTAATGGAGTAAAATGTGAAGTGTATGAATGATGATTAGTGATTCTTCATAGTGTATTATTGCCATGTTATGTGTTGCTTGTGTTGGCATATGTGTGTTTATTTTTCAGGGTGGCAATTGGCCTGGTAAATAGCCTTCTAATTGTCCACACGGGTAGACACACGGGCATGTGTCTAGGTCATGTGTGACACACGGTCAGCCCCATGGGTGTGTTGATAGGCCGTGTGTCCCCTGCATCAAAGTTACGAGAATTCGATTCGCCACAGGGACCAGCACACGGGTGTGTGCCTAGGTCGTGTGCCCTTAAGAGCTTACTGACGTCATAAACATAATACCCAGGTTTTTCACACACGGGTGAGGACACGGGCGTGTCTAGGCCGTGTGTGGGACACGGGCCACAGACACGGGCGTGTGTTCGGCCGTGTGAAAACCCCTGTAGGTTCGAAATGAAAAATAAATTCCACACGGGCTAGGAACATGGGCGTGTGTGACCACTCGGCCTACCCACACGGGCGTGTTCCATTCCACACGGGCGTGTGGCACTGTTTAGGCAAAAATTTTCTAAGTACGCAAAAGTTTCCGGTTTAATTCCGAAATCTTCCGTATGTATGTTTAGGGCCTCGTAGGCCCATAATAAGGATGTTATGTGTAACATCCTGAACTGTAACATCCTGAAAAGGGCCTATGCATTTTTGGTTTAATTGTACGAAATGACATATCTTATGTGTTCTGAATATATTTTGAACACTTTTGGAACCCTGGAAATGTATGGAAATGTTAATTTTACAGAGCCGATCGAAAATTTTTGGAAACTTAGAAATGACCTAGAAATGACGAGTTTTAAGGTTTAAAAGGGGAAATTAAGGCAAGGTGGCCTTAAAAGAAAAAGTTTGTGAAATTTGACACACAAACAAGCTTGGAAAACTGGTCTGAGGATGCCACTTAGGGCCTATGGAAATGGCGCCATATGCAAGAGGAATGGGCCTAAGTTCGAGTCACTTGGGAAGCAAATAAAGGAGGTTTTATTTTTGCTTCCAGAAGATTGAGGTGGACGGCACATGGCTATAAATTAGGAGCTTTTATTATTTTATAAATAGTGGATAAATAAGGGATTTATTTATCATTATTGTCAAGAGATAATTGTTGGATTAAATTCTTTTAATTTGAATAAAGAGATAAAGAGGAAAATAAGGGAGAAGTGATGGCCAAGTAAGGGACTTTGAGTTTAATAATTTCGGCTAAGTAAGGATAGTTGCTGAATTATCTTTTATTTTAAGTGATAATTAAAGGATAAAGTTATCAGATAGAGGAGTGGTGGCCAAGTAAGGGACTCCTTAGATGATAATTTCGGCTATAAAAGGAAGGAAGGAGGGCTACTCATCAATTTGTGCTTCCTCCTTTCTCTGCCGAATTCTTAGTGCTCTCTTATCTTCTTTTCTTTCTTTTCTTTTGTCAAGTCGAGATTAAGTAATTGTTGGAACCTAGCCGAATATTTTCCTCTCCGTTAGAAGCCATAGCCGAATCCTCCATCTTTATTCTTCCTTCTCTTTTCTTTCCAATCCATCAAAAGCCGAATCTTTGAGGGGCTTCAAGCATAGGTCTTTGTCGATTTCTTCAAGAAAGGGTAAGAACAAGTTTTGATTTCTATTCTTTTCTTTTAGATTTGTCGAAATCTAGGACTAATCCCATCAATATTCTTATTTGCCGAAACTTTGAAGAGATCTTTCGGGATTTACTAAGTGTCGACTACAAGGAAGGAGAAGTTCTTTTCCAGAAGGTACACCATAGGCCACGTGTTCCCTAGTTATTCGGTGAGTTTTGGATTTAAAATCCACAAGGTAAGTTTAAGTATACTAATCCTACTAGGATTTGGATTTATGGCCGAATGGCTTTTTATTAAAGTAGTAGGTGATTAATCAAATGTAGGGATTAAGGATCCAAGCATTAGATCAAGCTTTTCGGGATCTCAAGGAAATTTTAAGCGAATCAGGTGTGTACCCCACACTAACTTTTAATAAGATTGATGGTAATATGTAAAATATGCATGTTTATAAGAATGTGGCTAAGGTACCATAATATGGTACAAAGTACTCAGGTACGTTTCCTACTTCCACTAGGATTATGAAATATGTTATTTATAACATGTGAAAATTTATAAGAATGTGAATTTAAGTATGATATGCATGATATGAATAATATGGGTCATTCGGGATATATGAAAAAGGGGAAGTGAATGTGATGACTACGGTCTCACTATCTGAATGTGGTGACCGGTCACATTATCCGAATGTGGTAACCGGTTACATTATCACGAATGTGGTGTCTCATGACACAATTATCAGTGGCTATGCCACAAATTTTATATGGGCGATGAGCACGTCGATCGCAATGATCGCCCGATGGTGTGTAGCAGATGGAGGGTTGACTTAGTAGTCCCCACGGTGTGAGTGGCAGTGCACGGGGTGTGTAGCGGATGGACAACTAGGTTTGGGTTTGGGAATGCATCATAACTCTGTATTCTATGTTTTGAATGTGTAATATGTGATATGCCCTGATTCTATTATGATTTAGTGTCGTGTACACATTGAGTCATTTGACTCACCCTGTTGGGAACATTTTTAGGTGATGAGCAGTGATGATGGACCGGGACGGCAGAACTTGTGGTGGCCATGCTCAACATGAAGTTTATATTTTGAGGACTCTTGAATTTATTTTAGTACTTTGAATTATTTTGGGAATTATTTGATGTAATAAGGCCATAAGGCCATAGTTGAATTACTTTGATTATTTTTATTTATTATGATTATGAATTTTATCTTTTAAATTTAATTAAAATTTCTTTTAAACTAAACCCTAAATATTTTGTCACTTAAGTTAAAGGGATTTCAATATAAAAGCGAACCTATTTTCAACACAAGCCCAAACCAAAACAATATTTTTCTTAAAATCACACAAGTTTTCCTAAGAACAAAAGAATTTTGAACTGGTTTACTTGAGGAACATACCAAATCTGGTCAAAGCTCGTGGGCCGGGTTTGGGGTGTTTTGATTTGGTATCGAGCCCGATTTTAAACTCTCGGCTGTGGGCTAAGGCCCAAAACATTTTCAAATCGAGCCCAAATGAGTTTTATGAAAGTATTTTTGAAAATGAGTAGGTTTTTACGGCATGGCACCTAAGTCTCAGACCATGATCCACGAGGTAAGTACCCCTAATCATTTGTGTGATTATGTGGTTTATGTTATGAATTATGGAAGGGTAGAAGAGGAATGAAGCGTAGAATAGCATGATAGGAACTTGAACCCTAGGACTAGTTTACTCAAACACAAACACATAAGACTTAATTCCATTAAACAAACCTATGACTAAGGCGCCGAGAGTTAGGGTGTGGTAACCATTGTGCGCATGTCTAGGATTGGATCAGGAAGAGTGCGGTACTTAAGCGATCCTAGTGACTCACCTCCTCTTTACTCGAATCCTGCAGTGCGTAGCTACGGTTCACCCTAACCAAGAGGACTTATTCACGGGCTAAACCAATCATTAAAACCCGAAAGGGACTAGCCATGCGATTTTATAAAATTCCTAGTTTCAAAATCCCTAAATTACCCTTTTAATTATAGTAAAGGACTATTGTGGAATTTTTTCCAAAATATCTCGATTTACAAAATTACAAAAATGCCCTGTATTGTAAATTACTAAAATACCCTTAGTTCTTAAGATTTTCAAAAATACCCTCGACTTTTGTTAAAATATTTCTACTTTACAAAGATATCAAAACTTACATTTTACAAATAACAAGATACTGATTTGGAAAATTTCTGAAGCGCCTAACTTCCAAAATTACCAAGAAATAACCTCGATTTCTAAAATTTTTGCAACACCTCGATTTGGAAAACAAAATAACCTGGAGATTTTGTAAATTCTCAAATACCTTTAATTTGAAAAATATTTTCGAATTGACCCGATTTATTACCAAAATACCCAGTAGAGGAAAAGACGAAATTACCCATGGGTAGGGAAATGGATGGAATGGCCATAAAAGTGTAGTGAATGATGTTGTGAATGAATGTGACTTCATGGAGAAATGAATGTGTCTCTGCTTATGAATGTGAATGTGACTCCACTGAGTTAGAGTAGTGAACTTGAACTAGAAACTTTGGTTGATCGAAAGAACTACTTCGAACATCTCTTTTCATAAAACATTCGCGAATAATCGAGTGGAACAAAATTTACGATGCATAAAACTTTTAATCAAGGTTAAATCGCGACGTTAGAAATGAGTTCTAGGGGCGTGAACTTAGAGACTGTGCCTAGAAAGTATGATGGTTCTATTAAGATCGAGTGCGCGACATAAGCGTAGTGCGGTGAGTTAAGATGTACGATTATTCGTTAATAAGTAATTTCGAGGACGAAATTATTTTTAAGGAGGGTAGAAGCGTAACATCACGAAAAGGGCCTATGTATTTTTGGTTTAATTATGCGAAATGACATATCTTATGTGTTATGAATATATTTTGAACACTTTTGGAACCACTGAAATGTATGGAAATGTTAAGTTTACTGAGTAGATCAAAAATTTTTGGAAACTTAGAAATGACCTAGAAATGACGAGTTTTAAGGTTTAAAGGGGAAATTAAGGCAAGGTGGCCTTAAAAGAAAAATTTTGTGAAATTTGACACACAAACAGCTTGGAAAAGTGGTGCAGAAGATGCCACTTAGGGCCTATGGAAATGGCGCCATATGCAAGAGGAATGGGCCTAAGTTCGAGTCACTTGGGAAGCAAATAAAGGAGGTTTTATTTTTGCTTCAGAGAAGACTCGAGGTGGACGGCACATGGCTATAAATTAGGAGCTTTTATTATTTTATAAATAGTGGATAAATAAGGGATTTATTTATCATTATTGTCAAGAGATAATTGTTGGATTAAATTCTTTTAATTTGAATAAAGAGATAAAGAGGAAAATAAGGGAGAAGTGATGGCCAAGTAAGGGACTTTGAGTTTAATAATTTTTGCTAAGTAAGGATAGTTGCTGAATTATCTTTTATTTTAAGTGATAATTAAAGGATAAAGTTATCAGATAGAGGAGTGGTGGCCAAGTAAGGGACTCCTTAGATGATAATTTCGGCTATAAAAGGAAGGAAGGAGGGCTACTCATCAATTTGTGCTTCCTCCTTTCTCTGTCGAATTCTTAGTGCTCTATTCTCTTCTTTTCTTTCTTTTCTTTTGTCAAGTCGAGATTAAGTAATTGTTGGAACCTAGCCGAATATTTTCCTCTCCATTAGAAGCCATAGCCGAATCATCCATCTTTATTCTTCCTTCTCTTTTCTTTCCAATCCATCAAAAGCCGAATCTTTGAGGGGCTTCAAGCATAGGTGCTATCGATTTCTTCAAGAAAGGGTAAGAACAAGTTTTGATTTCTATTCTTTTCTTTTAGATTTGTCAAAATCTAGGACTAATCCCATCAATATTCTTATTTGCCGAAACTTTGAAGAGATCTTTCGGGATTTACTAAGTGTCGACTACAAGGAAGGAGAAGTTCTTTTCCCGAAGGTACACCATAGGCCACGTGTTCCCTAGTTATTCGGTGAGTTTTGGGATTTAAAATCCACAAGGTAAGTTTAAGTATACTAATCCTACTAGGATTTGGATTTATGGCCGAATGGCTTTTTATTAAAGTAGTAGGTGATTAATCAAATGTAGGGATTAAGGATCCAAGCATTAGATCAAGCTTTTTGGGATCTCAAGGAAATTTTAAGCGAATAAGGTGTGTACCCCACACTAACTTTTAATAAGATTGATGGTAATATGTAAAATATGCATGTTTATAAGAATGTGGCTAAGGTACCATAATATGGTACAAAGTACTCAGCACGTTTCCTACTTCCACTAGGATTATGAAATATGTTATTTATAACATGTGAAAATTTATAAGAATGTGAATTTAAGTATGATATGCATGATATGAATAATATGGGTCATTCGGGATATATGAAAAAGGGGAAGTGAATGTGATGACTACGGTCTCACTATCCGAATGTGGTGACTTCGGTTACATTATCTTAATGTGGTAACCGGTTACATTATTCGAATGTGGTGTCTCATGACACAATTATCAGTGGCTATGCCACAAATTTTATATGGCGCTGAGCACGTCGATCGCAACGACCGCGCCTTCGATGGTGTGTAGCGGATGGAGGGTTGACTTAGTAGTCCCCACGGTGTATTGGCAGTGCGGGGTGTGTAGCGGATGGACAACTAGGTTTGGGTTTGGGAATGCATCATAACTTTGTATTCTATGTTTTGAATGTGTAATATGTGATATGCCCGATTCTATTATGATTTAGTGTCGTGTACACATTGAGTCTGTTTGACTCACCCGTTGGGAACATTTTTAGGTGATGAGCAGTGATGGACCGGGACGGTAGAACTTGTGGTGGCCATGCTCAACATGAAGTTTATATTTTTGAGGACTCTTGAATTTATTTTAGTAATTTGAATTATTTTGGGAATTATTTGATGTAATAAGGCCATAAGGCCATAGTTGAATTACTTTACACTATTTTTATTTATTATGATTATGAATTTTATCTTTTTAAATTTAATTAAAATTTCTTTTAAACTAAACCCTAAATATTTTGTCACTTAAGATAAAAGGGATTTGATATAAAACGAACATTTTCAACACAAGCCCAACCCAAAACAATATTTTTCTTAAAATCACACAAGTTTTCCTAAGAACAAAAGAATTTTGAACTGGTTTACTTGAGGAACATACCAAATCTGGTCAAAGCTCGTGGGCCGGGTTTGGGGTGTTTCATTATGAATATGAATGAGATGCTTAAAGTTGAAATGAAATTTTATAGCCTGATGTTGTATGTCTAAGTATGTTAAGCCCGATAATGCCTCGTATCCTGTCCCGGCGTCGGACACAAGTAAGGGGTGTTACAGTACTCAAGTTCTAAAGCTCAGACCACTTCTATTGCTAGTGTCGGTAATGCTCGACCAAGTAGACCGGAGTGTTCACAGTGTGGCAGACGTCACCTCGGTGAGTGCTGAGCAAATGAGAGAGCTTGTTTCAAGTGTGGATCCCAAGATCATTTTATTAGAGAATGCCCCAAGATGGTTGAAAAATAGAAAATTCAGAGTGCAAGATCGGGAAGTACTACTAGAGGGAAGTCACAGAGAAATCTGGTAAACGGAAAGAGTAGTACGAATACACCTAGAGTGTAGACTACAAGATCCGAGGGTAGAGCGCCTGCGAGGAATTATGCCATTCGCGCTCGCGAAGAGGCATCCTCCCCTGATGTGATTATGGGTATATTTTCTCTCTATGATACTCATGTTGTTGCTTTAATTAATCCGGGATCTACCCACTCGTATGTATGTATGAAATTAGTATCTAGTATGAACATGCCTGTAGAATCTATAGAATTTGTGATAAAAGTGTCAAATCCCCTAGGCAAATGTGTGTTAGTTGACAAAGTACGTAAAGATTGCCCTTTGATGATTAGAGGTCATTATTTTTCGGCTAATCTCATGTTATTACCGTTTGATGAATTCGATGTAATTCTTGGTATGGACTGCTTAACTGCTCATGATGTGATAGTAAATTGTGGAAGGAAATACATTGAATTGAAATGTGAAAACGAGGATACTCTTCGTGTTGAATCAGATGAACAGGACAGATTGCCTGTAGTGATTTCTCATATGTCTGCTCAAAAATATGTAAGAAAGGGATACGAAGCTTATATTGCTTTTGTGATGAACTCTAAAGAATCAGAGTTAAGAATTGAATTAGTGCCCATAGTATGTGAGTATCCGGATGTATTTCTAGAAGAATTTCCAGGGTTGCCTTCGGTGAGAGAGATTGAATTTGGCATTGATTTAGCCCCGGGTACTGCCCCCATTTCGATTGCTCCATACAAAATGGCTCCAACTGAGTTGAAAGAATTAAAGGCACAGTTACAAGAGTTTACGGATAAATGTTTTGCAAGACCAAGCTATTCTCCGTGGGGTGCTCCCGTATTATTTGTGAAAAATAAATATGGTTCTATGAGGCTATGTATAGATTACCGGCAACTGAATAAGGTAATCGTAGAGAACAAGTATCCCTTGCCAAGGATCGATGATTTGTTTGACCAACTGAAGGGAGCCACTGTGTTTTCCAAGATAGACTTGAGGTCAGGTTATTACCAGTTGAGGGTCAAAGACGCCGATGTGCCAAAAATTGCATTTCGGACAAGGTATGTTCACTATGAATTTTTAGTCATGCCTTTCGGTTTAACAAATGCTCCTGCCGTGTTTATAGATTTAATGAACCGCATCTTTCAGCCATATTTGGATAAATTTGTTGTTTTTTTTATTGATGATATACTCATTTACTCTCGTGATGAGAATGAGCATGCTTTGGGTGGTTAGAATTACGTCGAAAAGAATTGTTAGATTGATGATCCAGAGACGACCACTTTTGTGTCTGTGTTGTGAAATTGATGTTATAATATGATTTGTGGAAAAATGTCATGTGCTTTCTGAATCCTGATGAGCTAGAGTATCTAACGCTGGAGAAAAATTTGAATGAGAGACAGTGAAAATGGTTTGAACTATTACAAGAGTATGTATAGTTATTGAAATACTTCTCGGATAGTGGGCATAGCACAGATATCTGGATGGAAAACCCCTGTTTAATCAATGCGAGTTAGTTACTCGATTGACCTTGGCTAATAGTATCCTAGTTTTAGCGATGTTAATGGCTAAAGCTAGTTTTCCCTATGAAACGGAGAAGTTTAAAAGAGTGATAGTGAATGTTATTTTAAATAAGCTCCGAATGAGTTTATTTCAGATGTTAAACTTCAGGTCGGATAAGATTTTCGATATTATTGTTATCTTGAGATGGAATTTGCAGGTTGATAAATCCAGAACTTATGCAGAAGTTTTGGTATGAGGCTCAGTAGTGGCATGTCTACTCATTTAAGAATAAATGTTTTGACAATTGAGTACACCTCACGATATGATTGAGTTTATGTTTAGAAGTAGTCGACCGGTAAAAGCTAAATTTTCAGAGTGTTTAGAGTCAGGACTATTACAGTCGGTGAAGATTCTAGGGGGAAAGTGTGATAAAATACTATAGATTTTGAATTTGGATCGACCTGGTTTCACAATGAGAGGGATATCATCCGGATTGTAGTGAATTATTTAATAAGATCTGAATGATCATTTTAGCTTGTGCAGAGTTTACATTTTTCAGATTACTGAGTATATGTGCCCTAAAGGAAGGGTAATTTAAGTTTTAAAGTTGTGCTTCAACCTGGTATCCTACGGCTTAAATGTCTTTGGGAAGAAAGAGGTTTGAGGGTACATCGACTTGAGATTTTGAAAGGTTGGTGGAAAAGTTTCTTGAATGTTGAAAGCAACTTCTTCTGGTAAGATTTTCGGGGACGAAAATCCCTAAGGGGGAAGAATTGTGGAAACGTTTAGTAAAAGTGAATTTTGGCTTAAAGAAGTCAGATTTTTGGGGCACATTATTTCGGGTGATGGCATTAGAGTTGACCCGAGTAAGATTTAAGCAATTGTTGATTGGAAACCGCCAAGGAATGTATCTGAGGTTAGAAGTTTTCTGGACCTAGCTGGTTATTACAGACGGTTTGTCAAGGGATTTTCTATGATAGCTACTCCGATGACGAGGCTATTACAAAAAGATGTAAAGTTTAAATGGACAGAAAATTGCCAACAGAGTTTTGAGAAACTAAAGGCATTGTTGACTGAGGCTCCAGTTTTAGTGCAACTTAAACCGGGAAAAGAATTTGTAGTTTATAGTGATGCATCCTTGAATGGATTGGGTTATGTACTCATGCAAGAGGGCAAGGTGATAGCTTATGCCTCTAGACGGTTAAAGCAAGACGAGAAGAATTACCCGACACATGATTTGAAGTTAGCTGCCATTGTGTTTGCGTTGAAGATTTGGAGGCACCATTTATATGGCGAGAAATGTCAAGTATTCACTGATCATAAAAGTCTAAAATACTTGATGACTCAAAAGGAATTGAATCTAAGGGAACGAAGATGGTTAGAGTTGATAAAGGATTACGAGCTAGTAATTGACTACCACCCGAGAAAGGCGAATGTGGTTGCCGATGCTCTGAGTTGGAAATCCATGTTTGCATTGAGAGCTATGATTACACGGTTGGCCTTATAGGATGATGGATCTATTCTAGCTGAGTTGAGAGCTAGACCAATGTTTTTCCAAGAGATTTGTGAAGCTCAGAAAGGCGACAGTGAGTTACAAGCCAAAAGAGTTCAGTGTTAATTGGGTATGGAGTTAGATTTTTGTATTAGTTCTGATGGATGTTTGATGTTCCGAGATAGAGTCTGTGTACCAAGAGACGATGAACTTATTCGAAAAATTTTGCATTAAGCACATAGTGGATGTTTATCTGTACATCCTGGCAGTACAAAGATGTATAATGACTTGAAGAAATGGTATTGGTGGCCGAATATGAAAAAAGACATTTCTGAATTTGTATCGAGATGCTTGATTTGTCAGCAAGTGAAAGCTGAACACCAAGTACCTTCGGGTTTACTTCACCCTATTATGGTTCCTTAGTGGAAATGGGACCGTATTGCTATGGACTTTGTAACGGGTTTGCCCTTGACACAAAAAAAGAAATATGATATATGGGTTGTGGTTGATAGGCTTACGAAATTGGCTCACTTTCTACCGGTACGCATTAACTATTCGCTTGATAAGTTGGCAGATTTGTATGTGTCAAAAATTTTGAGATTACACGGAGTACCATTGTCGATTACTTCAGATAGAGATCCGAGATTTACATCACAGTTTTGGAAAAAGTTGCAAGAGGACTTGGGCACAAAGTTGAATTTTAGTACAGCTTTCCATCCACAAACCGACAGACAGTCAGAGAGGGTAATACAGAAACTTGAAGACATGCTCCGATGCTGTGTTTTGGAATTTCAAGGAAATTAGGAAAAGTATTTACCATTGGTGGAATTTGCCTACAATAACAGTTTTCAGTCGAGTTTGAAAATGGCGCCTTATGATGCATTATATGGAAGAAAGTGTCGAACGCCTTTGTATTGGACCGAACTCAGAGAGAACCAGATTCATGGAGTCGATTTGATCAGAGAAACCGAAGAGAAAGTAAAAGTGATTCGTGATTGTTTAAAGGCTGCTTCGGATAGACAAAAGTCCAACGCGGATTTGAAACGAAAAGATATTGAGTTTCAAATTAGTGATAAGGTATTTTTGAAAGTATCACCATGGAAGAAAGTTCTCAGATTTAGTAGGAAAGCAAATTAAGTCCACGTTTTATCGGACCGTATGAGATTACCGAGAAGATAGGGCCAGTAGCCTATCATTTGGCTTTGCCATCTGAGTTGGAAAAGATCCATGATGTATTCCACGTATTCTATGTTGCGATGTTATCGATCAGATCCTTCGCATGTGATTGTACCGACAGAGGTTGAAATTCAACCCGGTATGACATATGGCGAAAAGCCAGTTAAGGTTTTGACACAGGAAGTCAAGCAGTTAAGAAATAAAAGTATAGCTCTTGTGAAAGTATTGTGGCAAAGACATGGGGTAGAAGAGGCTATATGGGAGCCCGAGAAGGCTATGAGAAACCAATATCAAAACCTTTTTCCCAGTAAGATTTTCGACGACGAAAATCCCTATGGGGGAGAATCGTAATAGCCTGATTTAGGGCCTAGTCAAAATAGTGGTTGTGAGACCACAAACCTGAGGTAGAAATATGTGTTTTATGGTTTTTATGAGGTTTATGGCATGTTTGCATGATTGTGTGAAAATTTCATGAAGAAATTTTATAATTTAGTGATCAATTTATTCATTAGGACTAAATTGCAAAGATTGAAAAATATGAGATTCTAGAAGACTCAAGTATGAAATAGCATTAGAAAAATTATTAGAGGTCCTTATTTAGCAATTAGACCATTATATGTCAATATGGATAAAATTGGACATGGGAAGGAAAAATCTCAAGGAAGGGCCTTAAGGGCATTTTTGTCATTTGGATAATAAAAGAATTAAAAGGGAAAATAAGTCAAAATTCTTGTCCATCTTTTCCATGCTTGGCCGAAATTCTCAAGGACACCATAACTAGGGTTTCTTCAACTTTCAAGCTTGATTGTAAGTACCTCCTAATCCCGTTTTTGATGTTCTTTGTATTTTTGATATCTTCGTAGCTCGATTTAGCTATTTCTAGCTATATTTTAATCTAGGGTTCATGTTTAAAAATTTATCCATGTATGACATACATGTATTTTGATGTTTAATGGACGAATATGAAAGTTTGATGTATGATAAACATCTTTTTCTAAGTGATTGTAAAATTGATAAAATGTGTAGTAAAAATCAGTTTTGGAGGAAAATATGACCTATTATAAGTTTAAGATAGGTTTGGCTAGGCTTGGGTAACCAAGGAAATGAGTACATTTCATTATACGAGCCTAGGGACCATTTTGTAAATATGTGAAAGTTTAGGGGTAAAATCATAATTTGCCAAAGTATGATTCATGGGTTATTTTAGTCAATGTGATCATTAAATAAGTGAAATTGTCATTATAGATCAAGAAACACGAAGTCCGGACCGAAACCGAGGAAAGAACAAAGTGGTGGACTAAATTGAACAACTGTACATATTTTATTACTGAGGTAAGCTTGTGTGTAATAAATCAACATAATGTTATTATGCTTTTAAATGCTTGATATTTCGTGAAACGGATATTATCTTTATGATATTGGTTAACGAAGTTTCGATGAAAATATGATGAAATTATATTATGTTGAAATCCCTGTTGAACCTTATGAATGGAAATGATATCCTTGTCAAGACATGAGATTCATAAGGTCCCGTATAAGACCATATCTGGGATATGGCCTTGGCACCGAATGGAGATCCCGTATAAGACCATATCTGGGATATGGCATCGGCATCGAGTAGTAATTCCGTATAAGACCATGTTTGGGACCTGGCTTCGGTATGAAATCGTATAAGACCATGTCTGGGACATGGCATCGATACACGATCTCGTATAAGACTATATCTTGGATATGGCATCGGCATAGAGATGCGATCCCATGTAAGACCATATCTGGGATATGGCATTGGCATCGTATTATGTGTATGACGAGTTCAAGTATCCTTCGATATTCCAAGTGGTTCAATGGGGTAAAGAGTTAAGTTTATGTTCAAGAGGGTAAAGGTGCTAAAGTTATGTGATGAAGTGATACAGGTGCATGTGAGAAACTCACGAGAAATGAGTCCGATATGTGTTATGAGATTGGTAAGAGTAAGCATAAGTAAGTTATGTCAATTTTCTTGAGAACTTGTGTTATAACTCAATGTAAAGTATGGATGTTATCGAAAGCCTTTATGTTGCTATTTATTTCATGCAAACTTACTAAGCTTTATGCTTACCCCTCTCTTTTCCCTTTTCTTGTAGTATCACCAAGCTAGCTCGGGGATCGTAGGACATCGGAGTTTGGTTCACACTATCAAGCTATTCTTTTGGTATAGTAAAATTTGATTATTTTGGGTATGGCACGTATAGGAACTTGGTCATTTTTTTATATGTAATATTGGTTATCCAATGTGTTGGCTATTAATGTCACTCAATTTATTTTATAAATGGCCATTGAAATTGGCTAAAACTAGCAAAGTCATATATATCCAATGATGATGAATTTCATGAAGAGTAAGCTTGTGCAATTGAATGAGTAAAGTGTGAGGTATATGCATGATGAATGTGGTATAAGTTTATGGTGCGGACATATTGGTTGTGAATATTAAAGGTGCTTTATTATTATGTTATGTGTTGCTAGAAATGGTATGAGTGTGATTGCTTTTCAGGATGGCAAAAGGCTTGGTAAATAGCCTTACAGTTGTCCACACGGGTAGACACACGGGCGTGTGTCTAGGCCGTATGTGACACACGGTCTACTTCATGGGCGTGTAGCCTGGCCGTGTGTCCCTTGCATCTAATTTACGAAAAATTCAGTTCGTCACCCGGGATAGCACACGGGCGTGTGATCAGCCGTGTGGCCCTAAGTGTCTGTTGACGTCATAAACAGAATGCCAAGGTTTCCACACAAGGACTAATACACGGGCGTGTCCTGGCTGTGTGAGGGACACGGGCCATAGACACGGGCGTGTGGCCCTATCTTGAGTAAAACTTTTCTAAGTGTTCATAAGTTTCTGGTTCAGTCCCGAACCAGTCTAGATGTATGTTTAGGGTCTAGTAGACCTATAATAGTGATATTATGAATACGAATGAAGGGTCTTTATGTATGAATAAAAATTTATGGCCCGATATTGTATGATGAAGTCTGTTAAGTTCGATAATGCCTCGTACCCTGTTCTGGCATCGGATACGGGTAAGGGGTGTTACATCACAACTTTTCAACAAATGGATGAAGAATCCCTATACAAGGCATGGGAAAGATTCAAAGAGTTATTATGCAAATGCCCTCACCACAGGATTCCACATTGCATCCAATTGGAGACATTTTATAATGATCTCAATGCACACACAATGTAACAGCCCGATTTTGGATCTAGTCGGAACAGTGGTTTCGGGAACACAAATCCGATGAAGAAGAATTCATTTTTATTACATTTTTATGGTCTACAGTTTTATGGAACAATTTTGTAAAAATTTGGTTCGAAAGTTTTGACGTTTGGGCACTCAATTTTGTCAAAAGGACTAAATTGCAAAAAGTGCAAAACTTGAATTCTATATGTTAATGGTGTCCAACTGCTATGAAATTTTAAATTAGAGGTCCTTAAATGGTAATAAGACCATTGGTTAAGTTGGTGGACAAAAATGGACATGGTTTTGTATGTTTCTAAAGTTTTTCATTAAGGGCATTTTAGTAATTTAGTTATTAAAATGAATTAAAAAATCAAAATTAAAGCAAATTTTTGTCCATCTTCCTCCCATGGCCGAAATTCACAAGGGGAAACCATGGCTAGGGTTTTCCAAGCTTCCAACCTCGATTGTAAGTCCGTTCTAGCCTCGTTTTTAATGCTCTTTACATTTTTGAAGTCGTTGTAACTCGATCTTTCTATTTCTACCATCAATTTGAAGAGATGTCAAAGTCTAAAATTTTACCCATGTTGAACATGTATGTATTTTGATGTTTGATGGTTGAAAATGCATGTTTCTTGTTTGTTAAACGACTTTTGCTAAGTGATTTTCGGTAAAATTGCCTAAAAGGACTTTTTTGTAAAAATTATAAAATATGATGTAAAAATGTGAATAAATGAAAATTATGGGCTGTTATAAGCATGTATAAGGTACAGCTAGGCATGGGTAATGAAAAATTTGAGTACATTTCATTTTACGAGCCTAGGGACTAAATTGTAAAAATGTCAAAAGTTTAGGGGCAAAAATGTAATTTTTGCCATAATGTGATTTTAGGCTAACTTGAATAGTATAATGATTGAATAAGTTAAATGTGATATTATGGATCGATAAAAATGAGGTTCGACCTAGAACGAGGAAAAACAAGTATTTGATGATTTAGTCCTTTTTGCCGTTTTTATGCCGAGGTAAGTTCGTATGTTTAATAAGCATTAAATTATATGTGTTTAAATGCTTAAATGATATAATTGTGGTAAATGTTATATTATTGAAATGAAATGTGAATGCTATTGAGTACGATACTACGGAGATGACCGACAGAGATTCGGTACAGAGAAAGTCCCGGTTGAACCTTAGGTATAGATAGGATATTAATGTCATGGCATTAGGGTTACTGAGATTACGTGTAAGACCAAGTCTGGGATATGGCATCAATATGAGACTTCGTGTAAGACCATATCTGGGATATGGCATCGATATGAGACTTCGTGTAAGACCATAGCTGGGCTATTGGCATCGATATGAGATTACATGTAAGTCCATATCTGGGATATGGCATTGGTATAGCACTGTGTGTACGAGATCCCCGAGTATCCTTTAGTATTCCAAATGGTTCAACGGGAAATTCAATGGGTATGTCAAAGAAGAGAAAGAGTATGTAAGTATTACGAATTGGTACAGGTATGTACGTAAAGTTATAAGCATTGACTTCATGAAATTGTGAGTTCATGATTTCTACAGTGATGTTTTTGTGAAAACCTTGTGATTATTGGTCAATACTTGTGATGTATGAAATTCATGGTAAATTCGGTTGACGATTATGTGTTTGGCTTTCGAGCTAAATTGACTTATGATATAGCATGTTTTATTCACACAAATTGGGATTTATCGGATATGAGAAAAAAGAAAGATTGGCATAATTACCTATTAAAATGGTTATGGAAGTAAGGGAAGATAGGAGTTTAGGCAATTGAAAGATATTAATACATATGCTCGGTAACACGCCTAACCCGTAACCATCACCGGTCTAGGGTTAAGAGGCATTACTGGACAAATCAGAAACTTTTACGAACATTTCACATTAATAAGTATATCATCGTCATATCATAGCATAATACAAGCATATAGTTCCTTAATGAGGTCTACTAGACCTTAAACATGCATTAGAAAAGGGTCGGGACTAAACCAGGATCATACAAAAATTTTCCAAAAATCAAACATTTTTCAAAGTTACAGAGGTCACACGCCCGTGTGGGCAGGCCGTGTGCCTCACACGGCCTCAGACACACCCGTGTGTCTAAGCCGTGGCAAAACAGGGCATACATACTAACTTGTCCAACGGCTGAGGGCACGCCCGTGTGCCTCACCCGTGGTCGACACTGACTTGCATCACACGGCCAGTCACACGCCCGTGTGTCCAGCCTGTGGTCGAAACTGACTTGTTTTGAATTACAAACTCAAATGACACGGTCGAGCCACACGCCCGTGTGCTCAACCGTGTGGGCAAATATAGGCCATTTTCAAGGCCAATTTGCCACCCATTTTAGGGTCAAACCTACATCTCAAACAAACACATTTTATACTTTCAAATTGCAACCAAATCATACCAAAAATGACCATCTTTTCAAACCATTCATAAGTATATCAAATATATTAACCTTTGCACAATTTGTCTCATATCGATCTCAAACATTTCTATGTGAAATTCATCTAAAAATTACCAACTCAAAATACCAACCTTTCATCATAAAAATACCAATTTTGCATCACAAAACATAGATTAAAAAGTTACCATATCCCATTGCTTATATATACATCTCAAAACATCATCTAACTCAACTAGTCTATACATGCCATACGTAAAATATGTACACATTCAAAAGGTACCAAAATATGTTTTGACAGTGTGGTGATGATCCTCGACGATCCCCGAGCCTTCCGTAGCTTTAACGATCTATAAAAAAATGCAAACACACACAAAGTAAGCTTTCAAAAGCTTAGTAAGCCATATACAAATAAACTTATCAAGTAAAACATTTATAACCATTTCAATTACAAGAACTTTAGCATATCTCAATAGCATATTCACATTTCTTCTTTAACTCAAAGGTATCTAACCATTTGTTTGACAACAATTCAAATCTCCATGTATCTCATTAGATTATAGCACATTCATACAAGTATCTCATTTGTCTCAACAATTCTATGCACATATCTCACATTTGCAAATTCATATATACTTACCTTTCATACTCAAACATAGAGTACATTTCGAACGTACCTGAATCGTTTACATAATTCACATAGTCTTTTATTTCTCGGAATTGCCCGTTGAACCATTCAGAATCAAATAGGATACTCAAATAACTCAGAATACTCGTACAATGCCAACGTCCCAGACGTGGTCTTACATGTAATCAAATATCGATGCCACTGTCCCAGACAGGGTCTTACACGAAATCATTTACGATGCCAATGTCCCAGACATGGTCTTACACGTAATTCTCAAATCGACGCCAATGTCCCAGACGTGGTCTTACACGATATCACAAATCGGAACCCTATGTCATGACATATTAATCCTATCTATTCCTAAGGTTCGTACGGGACTTTTCAGACATTGCCACATTGTCGATACTTTTCTCGGTTTTCACATGTATATCTTCTAAAGCCATTAATCACAATTCAATATTATATGAACATGAATAAATTAATCTAAATACATTTATTTGTATATAGACTTACCTCGTACGGATATAAACGGATCGATTCGACTACTCGATCACTTTCAACTTTCCTCGGTCTAAATCCGTTTTCTTTGGTTCTTGATCTATACATATTCAAATTTAACCCATTTATTCACCAAATCATTCAATTCAATCCAAAAACACACATTTAGGGCATTTTACAAATTAACCCTCACATTTTTACAATTTGATATTTAAGTTCCTATTTCACAAAATCACAAAATACACATAATTTCTTTGTACCCATGCTTAGCCGAATATTCACATGCTTTATCTAAGTCCTCACATTTCATTTATTTCACATTTTAGTCCCTCAAAATATTATTTTCACAATTTAGTCCAAATTACTCAAATTCATAAAAAAAATCAAAGACAAAACATGTTAATCTAACACATATATTTCATATTTCATCGCCAACTATCACAAAACTCAAGCATTCATGAATGGCACATTTCAAATTCATCATCAAATTCCAAAATTAAGGCATGGGCTTGATAATACTCGAAGCAACGATCACAAAAAACGTAGAAATTATCAAAAACCGAACAACTAACATACCTTAATCAAGCTTAAACCTTGGCCGAATGAAGCTTGGTTTTTCTTTCTTTCTTTTTCTTGTTATTTCGGTGATAAGATGATGATAATGGCTTCATTATAAACTTTTATTATAATAATAATAACCTTATTAAATCATTTACTAAATTAGCCTTTTAATTTACATATAAAACTTATATACATTAAGGCCATTTATGTCCATTATCATACATAATGGTTTAATTACTTCATAAGGCCACTATATTTATAAAGACATAGCACATAGGTACTTTTAACACATGACATGCTAATTTTACATTTTACGCGATTAGATCCTTTTATCAAATTAAGCACAGAAATAGATAAATTAATTCACGGAAATTTCACACATGCTTAATCACATACTGTAGGCATGTAAAATAATATTAAAATATTTTTTAGACTCGGATTTGTGGTCCTGAAACCACTATTTTGACTAGGGTCTAAACCGGACTGTTACAATTCTCCCCCCTTTGGGATTTTCATCCCCGAAAATCTTACCAGTGAATAGGTTAGGGTATCGCTCTCTCATTGCATCTTTGGGCTCCCACGTTGCTTCTTCAACCCCGTTTCGATGCCATAAGCACGATCTAAATCCAGATTGGTTCTTCCTCGTAAGTCATATCGAATCGAATTTCAATCTCAGACGGAGAAATTATATGTGATGGATCGGATCTATATCGTCGTAGCATAGAAACATGAAACACATTGTGAATCTTTTCTAACTGAGGTGGCAATAACAATCTGTATGCAACAGGTCCAATACGCTCGATTATTTCATACGGCCCGATGAACCTTGGACTCAATTTGCCTTTTTTGCCAAAACAAAGTATTTTCTTCCACGGAGACACTTTCAAGAACACTTTATCACCGATCTCAAACTCGATATCTTTTCGTTTCAAATCTACATACGATTTTTGTCGATCTGATGCGGCTTTCAAACTATCACGAATTACTTTCCCTTTCTGTTCAGTTTCTTTGATCAAATCGACCCCATGCATCTTATTTTCACTTAGCTCAGTCCAATACAAAGGTATTCGACATTTACATCCGTACAAAGCCTCATAAGGTGCCATTTTGATACTCGACTAAAAACTATTATTATACGCAAACTCAATTAATGGCAAATATTGTTCCCACGTACCATTAAACTCAAGAATGCAACATCTTAACATATCCTCAAGAATCTGAATAATTTGCTCGGATTGACCATCCGTCTGTGGCTGAAAAGCTGTACTAAAATGCAATTTAGTACCTAAGGCCTCTTGCAGTTTCTTCCAGAATCGTGTAGTAAACCTCGGATCTCTGTTAGACACAATAGATAGTGGCACCCCGTGTAATCTCACAATGTCAGAAATATATAGCTCAGCTAATTAATCAAGTGAGTAATCAGATAGTACCAGAATAAAATGGGCTGATTTCGTCAATCTGTCAACTACGACCCAAATTGCATCTTTCTTTCTCAGAGTCAAAGGCAACCCTGAAACAAAATCCATCGTCACTCTATCCCATTTCCACTCGGGAAAAATTATCGGTTGTAATAAACCGGATGGTACCTAATGCTAAGCTTTAACTTGCTAACAGATTAAACATTTCAATACAAAATCTTAGATATCCCGCTTCATACCAAACCACCAATAAAGTTGTTTCAAATCATTATACATCTTTGTACTTCTCGGATGAACAGATAGGCGACTGTTATGTGCTTCATTCAAAATTAACTGAATCAAATCTAATTTTTTTGGAACACAAATCCGATCTCGAAATCTCAAACAATCATCAACATCAACTCGAAATTCAGAATCAGAGTTCAAATCACACTGAGCTCATTTCGTTAACATTTCATTATCAATTTTCTGAGCATCACATATTTGTTGTAAAAATAACGGTTTTGCTTTCAATTCGGTCAAAACTGAACCATCATCAGACAAGTCTAAATGAGCATTCATCGCACGTAGTGCAAATAGTGATTTTCTACTAAATGCATCAGCAACAACATTTGCTTTACCAGGATGATAATCTATCACAAGCTCGTAGTCTTTTAACAGTTCTAACCGTATTCTCTGTCATAGATTCAGGTCTTTCTGAGTCATCAAATACTTCAAACTTTTATGATCTGAAAACACATGGCATCTTTCACCAAAAAGATAGTGGCGCCAAACATTTAAAGCAAACATGATAAACCATAGTTTATACATATTTTAATCCCGCATTTAGCATGCTTTTTGGATGATTTATCCCTTGATTCGTGGAATTTGATGCTCCTAATCCTTTTATTTCATGTTTTATACTTAGGAAAGCATCGGGGGATGAAAAGAACATGAAACGGGCTAAAAACAGACCAAATGGGCCAAAGAAAGAAATTAACACGACCTGGAGGTAGCCACACGGCCGTACCCCTTCAGCAGGCTCGACCACGGCCTGGACTCGAATCACACGGGCGTGTTTCACGGGCATGTCCCTACCGTGACAAAAAGGAATTTCACTCAGTATAGGGTACTTAGAGGAAAAGAAAGACATTCTTAAAGCCTATATAAACACCCTAAAGGCCAACCTTTAGGGGGGCGTCCAGCTAGGCCAAGGTGCCAAGATAGAGAGGTCAGAATTGTGGGATTTACTCGAGGAAAGCCAGTTGATTCATCTCAGGAAGCCGAAATCCTACTCAAGACGGCGGATCTCTCTTTCAATTCCTTCAGGAGGTTTTAAGGTTTTCTTATGTTTTGTTTTATATTTTCTTCTGAGATGTATTCTTTTATTATTATGAACTAAACCCCTCAGATACCTGAGGGGGATGAAACCTAAGACGGATCTTGTTATTGTTTTCTGAACTATATGATAAATACTTGATTTGTTCTTAATTATGTGTTCTTAATTTTTGTTTTGATATTTCAGGATATTAATTCAAGTATTGATGTGCTTAGGCAGAGGAGGAATAGACCCTACCTAAGAGTAGATCTAGCATAATTAAGCGGAGTTGATCGCAACCCTAGAGATAGGATGACGAAAATCTGTCAGATTAGGGTCAAACCTAATATGGGAGTCCATAGATCGAGTTAATGCAATTCTAGGAGTTTTAATTAGAAAGAGATTTCAATTAATCAACCTAGGGTTAGACGTTAGTAGCCTCGAGAGAGGTATTAACATAAATTAGGGAATCCTGAGATCAAGTCAAGTGAATAAATAAATGCAGTTCAGAGTTAGATAACAAGTGAAGTCTAGGTGGATTCTTCCTTGGGTATTGTCTTAATCAATTGGTTTCTCCCACAAGTATTTCCCCTTTTCATTCTTTGTGTCTTAGCATCTTTAGCTTAGTAGTTAGTTAATTTTAAATTAAACAATAATCCACTTCAATTCTTGGGCTAAATAATAGAAAGAAAGTTAGTATTAGTACTTTTGGTTCCTTTGGGTTCGACATTCCGATCTTGCCACTAAACTATACTACTGTTCGATAGGTGCGCTTGCCTCAATCGTTGTCACAGTTAGTTTCTAGGCTAGATCATTCATTATATAAATTTTTAAGACTCTGACACACGATCAAGTTTTTGGCGCCGTTGCCGGGGAACCAAAATATTAAGAACGCTCAATTTTTATTACTTTAGCCATTTTTAATTTTTGCAATTTACTTTTATTTTGTTTTTGACATTGCTAATTTTCTTTCTTTTATTTGTTCCTTGCAGGTACCTCTAGTTTATGACTAAAAGGAACCCAACAGGACCCTTAATATATAATAGTGATATTGAAGGTACCGTTCAAAGAAAATCGTAGAGAAATAAGGCGAAGCTTAAATTACATAGAAGAAGAGCAAGAGGATGATACTAATAACACGGAAGAGATGGCTGATCACCAGAATAATCCACTCCCTCCTGTGGTTGCCAAAAATCCTCCTCTTCAAACTATGTATGATTATGCTAAACCTAATTTAACAGGAACTGAGTCAAGTATTGTTAGACCTGCTATTGTTGAAAATAGTTTTGAATTGAAACCTAACACTAAACAGATGATACAACAGTTTGTTCAGTTCGATGGTTTGCAGGATGAGGATACTAACACACACTTAGCAAATTTCCTAGAATTTTGCGATACCTTCAAAATAAATGGCGTTTCTGATGATGCCATCCATCTTCGGTTGTTTCCCTTTTCTTTGAGGAATAAAGACAAACAGTGGTTGAATTCTCTTCCACGAGGATCAATCACTAAATGGCAGCAAATGACTGAAAAAATTTTATTAAAATATTTTCCGCCGACTAAAATGGCTAAGTTAAGGAATGATATCTCTTCTTTTGTGCAGATGGAATTAGAGACACTTTATGATGCATGGGAGAGATACAAAGATCTATTCAGAAGGTGCCCACACCATGGATTACCCTTGTGGCTACAAGTCCAAACCTTTAATAATGGTGTAAACCCTTCAACCAGGCAGTTGATTGATTCAGCCACCGGCGGAACCTTGAATAACAAAACACCTGAGGCTACCTACGAGTTTATTGAAGAGGTGTCACTGAATAATTATCAGTGGCAAGTCACGAGGACAAGGCCAACAAAAGCCGTCGGTGTTTTCAACCTCGACACAGTGACCATGCTATCAAATCAGGTAGAGATGTTAAATAAAAAGATTGATAGTTTTTGTGGCTCTTCACAGGTACATCCAGTTATGCAGTGCGATACAACTGAAGGAGGAATGGGCAATACAGAATATCCACTTTACAACTTGAGCACTGAAAACGAGCAAGCTCACTATATGGGTAACAATTTTAGACCTCTAAATAACCCTTATAGTAATACTTATAATCCAGGTTGGAGGAACCACCCCAATTTCTCATGGGGTGGCCAAGGAAATCAGAGACAACAACCCCTCCCAGGCTTCCAACAGCAGCCCTACCCACAAGAAAAAAAGCTGAACCTTGAGAAGATGCTAACAAAATTCATCACGGTGTTAGAAACCCATTTCCAAAACACTGAAACAGCACTCAAAAAGCAAGAAGCATCGATTCAAGGGATCAAGAATCGGTTAGGACAACTTACCAAGATCATATCAGAACGACCACAAGGTAGCTTGCCAAGCAACACTGAAATTAACCCAAAGGAGCAACTTCAAGCCATAACCGCTCATGATAGTGAAGGGTTAGATGAGCCCAAAGTAAGGCAAGAGAATGTGGTAGAGGAAGGTAAGGTCGAGGTAAGTCATGATAAGACAAAACCAGTAATTAAAGAGTACCAACCTCGTGTGCCATACCCTGATGCGATGAAGAAAGACAACACAGACGAAAAATTTGGTAAATTTCTTAAACTTCTAAAGAAATTACATATTAACTTACTGTTTCTTGAAGCTTTTTCGTAGATGCTAGGTTCAAGAAAATTTTTAAAAGAGCTTTTGACAAACGAACGGAAGTTAGACGAGGAATAGCATGTGGAACTAAACGAAGTGTGCTCAACAATGTTGCAAAATAAACTACCACGGAAATTAAAAGATCTAGGGAGTTTTACAATTCCATGCTTAATTGGTAGTTTATCGGTTGATAATGCTTTATGTAACAGTCCGATTTACACCCTAGGCGGAACAGTGGTTTTGGGACCACAAATCCGAGTTTGAATAATATTTTATATTATTTTCTGTGCCTTTGATAAGTGATTAAGCATGTGCTAAATTTTTGTAAGTTAAATTGCTCGTTTGTGTGTTTAATTTGATGAAAAGGATTGAATTGCATTGAAATGCAAATTTGCATGTTTAATGAAAAGATGCTTATTTGTTATGTCTTTATAAGTGTGAGGACTTATATGGCAATTAAGCCAAAAAAATGGTTAGTGGATGGCAACATGTATATATATTATGCTTTTATATGTTATTTTATAAGTTAAATTTATATTATATTTATTTTATAAGTTATATTATTATAATAAAAAGAAACAAGTGTAAGTGGCCTTATTTTTATCATCTTCTTGCCGAATTCATAAAAGAAAGAAAAGAAAAACACAAGCAAGGGTTTGGCCATGGTTTTGGGTTAATTCAAGGTTAGTTTGTGATCCATTTTTGATAATTTATACGTTTTTGCAATCGTTGCTTTGTAAGCTTTGTAACCCATGCTTCAATTTTGAGAATTGATGATGTTTGTGAGATGATACTTAGATGAACTCATATGTTTTATGATGATTTATGGTGTTAAAGGAAAGATATGTGTTAGATGAACATGCTTTGTTCTTGAAATTTTGATGAATTTAGCTAATTAGGGCTAAATTGAGAAAATAGCAATTTGAAGGACTAAATTGCAAATTTGATGGAAAATGTGGGTTTGTATGAGATGTATGAACATTCGGCTAAGCATGATTAAATGATGATTTTGTGTTTTTGATGTTTTGAGAAAAATGGACTAAATTGATAAATTGTGCAAATGTGAGGGTTAATTTGCAAATAGCCCTAAATGTGTGCCCTTGGATTGAATTGAATGAGTTGGTGAATAAAAGGGTTAATTCTGAATATGTATAGATCAAGAACCGAGGAAAATGGACTTAGACCATGGGAAAGTGAAAGTAATCAAGTAGCCGTTTCCGTTTCTGTTAAACCGAACTCGAGGTAAGTCATTATGCAAATAAATGTACTTGTATTGAATTGTACATAATTATATGACCATTGATAACAATGAATACTATTGAGATGCTATGTATATGAATTTCGAGATAAGATCTATATAATGACATTTTTCGAGAAGTCCCATACAAACCTAGGAATAGATAGAATTAGCTATGTCATGACATAGGTATCTGTTCTGTTTTATCATGTAAGACCACGTCTGGGACGTTGGCGTTGATTTGAGATTTCGTGTAAGACCTCATCTGGGACGTAGGCACCGATATGATCTTTACGTGTAGGACCATGTCTGGGACATCAGCATCGTATTGATTCATATAAGACCCTGTCTGGGACAGTGGCATCGATATCTGAGTGCATGTAAGACCTCGTCTGGGACGTTGAAATTGTACGACCATTTTGAGCTTTCTGAGTATCCTATTAGGTTCCTAATGGTTCAATGGGCAAGTCTATGATACGAAATGGCTATGAGAATTGTAAATCCATTTCAGGTACGTTGACTTATACACTAAGTGTGTATACAAGGTAAGTATCTATATGATCTTACTATGATGAATATGTATATTGGAGTAATAATATGATATGTGAAAGTATACATGAAAGAACTATGTGTATATAAGATTTTTGAATTTATGAATGTGGCAAAATGTTGCCAAGTACATGGACCAAAGAATACATGTGATAAATTTGCTATGAAAGTTAATTGTGCCAATATTCTTATATACTTATAGGTCTTTCATGTTAAATTTATTTGTATATGACTTACTAAGCTTTTGGAAAGCTTACTCTGTGTGTGTGTTTTCTCTATTTTATAGATCGTCAAAGCTACTAGGGGCTCGGGGACCGTCGAGGATCATCATCACACTACTGAACTTGTTTTGGTACTTTTTGAAAGTGTAAATAGCTATATATGGCATGTATAGGCTAGTTATTTGAATAAGTAAGAGTTGTGAACTTAGCCATGTGATTTGGCTAGTTATGTGTTAGTCATATGCATTTGTGATTATGATATATGATGCATGTTTTGGTATGGTTGGGTAGTATATAAAATGGTTACGCTTTTGGTAAGTATATAGATGGAAATTAAGCTTAAATGTTTGAACAAGGAAATGAGTTTATGAAAGGTAAACATGGATGAAATATGCTTGTGTATACTTGAGCTTTTGTTGTATAACTTGATATGAATGGAAGTAGATTTGAATGTAGAGATTGAATGGTTAATTTGATATATTTTTGGTTGCCAAATGTGCATGAGATGTCTTGATAAATTACTTGTAGGTATGACCCTAAAGTGGGTGGCATTTTGGCCTTGCAAATGGCCTATTGTGCCACACGGTTATGGCACACGGGCGTGCCTAGTGACCGTGGGGTAAAGTCAGTAGCTAGCTTAAGAACACATGGCCTTGGCACACGGACGTGCCTGGTAGCCGGGTT
Organism: Gossypium sturtianum; assembly: GCA_025698515.1. Lineage (NCBI taxonomy): Eukaryota > Viridiplantae > Streptophyta > Magnoliopsida > Malvales > Malvaceae > Gossypium > Gossypium sturtianum. The sequence continues at coordinate 115,487,620 of CM046955.1, forward strand.
GTTACGACAGAATCGACCACGACTTTAGCACACGGGGGTGCTTGGTGGCCGTGGAGCCAAGTCAGGATCAACCACGACCAGAGAACATGGGCGTGCTTGGTGGCCGTGGAGTTAAGTCAGGTTTTACCAAGGGGAGGACACACGGGTGTGTCTAGTAGCCGTGGGAGGCACACGGCCTGCTCACACGGACGTGTAACCCTGAAACTTCGAAAGGTTTGAAATTTCTGAGAATTTCTGTATGTGTTTCGATTTAGTCCCGACCCTATTTCTAAGCATGTTTTAGGTCTAGATGACCTACAAAAGGGGACGCTATGATTGTAATTGATGAGATATTTGATGAATTGTCTATTAAAGTTTCTGATCTGTCATGTAACGCTCTTAACCCTAATCTGGTGACGGACCCAGGATAGGGGTGTTACACTTTAGCTAATCTAGGGGCAAGTATAAATGTCATGCCTTATAAAATGTTTAAACAGCTAGGTCTAGGGAAACCCAAACAAACTAGGATGAGCATTCAATTAGCTGATAAAACTATTAGTATTCCTAGGGGTATAGTTGAAGATGTACTCATAAAAATTGATAAATTCGTATTCCCAGTAGACTTTGTCGTTTTAGATATGGATGAGGACAATACGATCCCTTTAATTTTAGGAAGACTCTTTTTAGCAACTGCTAGAACTAAAATTGACATTGATACAGGTGAACTCATACTTCGTGTAGGTGACGAGACAGTCACTCTTCAGGCTCTTGACTCGGCTAGAACATCAAGTCATCAAGGTGAGAAAATTAACTTTATTAATGACCATTCAGTTAAGCCTTCTTTTCAGGAAACACAACAGTACCACACAACTGAGCCAGATCCTAGACATCATGACAACAAAGAAGTAATTCATGAGGATCAAAGGCTTCATATTGATGAACTAGACGAGTGGAAGACACATTTCAAGGAACAATCAAAATCACACGAAGAAAAACCAAGGGAACCCCCAAATGAGCTTATAAGGATGACAAATCACTTCAAAATAGGAGATCAGGTATTGTTGAATAAGGGAGACCCCCGAAGCACCACATCAAACATGAATACAAATAAAGAAGTCCCTCTCGAGGTACGCAATGTCTTCCCATATGGAACAGTCGAGGTAAGTAATCCTACATTCAGCACTTTTAAGGTAAAAGCTACTCGACTCAAACTTTATCATGATAATGGAACTGATAACACGAGAAAGGATTTCCAACCCCTCAAACCACCATGAATATGCGAATGAGAGGTAAGTCTAGCTTAAGACTTTAAACAAGTGCTTCTAGGGAAGGCAAATCGAGCACTAAATCCATTTATTTTTTACATTTATTTCTACTTTTATTTCTCCTTGATAGCATCTAACCATTAACTAACCAAAGTGTAGATTTCCATACCACACGACCTTGCACACGGTCGTGGCCATGGCCGTGTGGATACTACGGACATCTGTACTGACATGGAAGAGGTAGTACGAGCCAATGACGAAAGATTCCCAAGATCACGGTCGATTATAAATGGCCATGGCTGTGCGATACAGCCGTGGCCGACATTGAGGGAAGTCACACGGGCTCCGACTAAACACCACGGCCGTGTGATACAGCCATGGTCGACACTGTTTTATCAAACATGGGCGTGGTGACCACGAAACGGGCGTGGGAAAAATGAACAAAGCACAACACGGCCGTGCGATACGGCCATGTGACCCAACATGCCCGTGGTACACGGGCGTAGGGATGTACCAGATTTGAAATCTCAATTTAACACACCCCTTGCTCCCTTTCTCACCCACTCCCGATCCCCTTTCACTCTCCCCCCTCTATTTTCACCTTACCCATGTCAAAGAAACGGAAGAATCTAAGTACAGTCTCCCCGTGGGAGACCGATCTACATAAGTTCATGTCGGCCGCTTCATTCAATAGACAAGCCGAGGACATTTGAGGCCATTTAGTTTTTATTTTTATTTTCTCTTCTCCTTTATTTTCCTTCTCTTTGACTCTCTTATGCTAAATCTAGTTTATTTTATTTTAGTTTCTTGGTTTTAGGTTCTTCAGGCTGCTTGGGAATCACACCACCACGACCCTAGTATCCACCTCTACAGAAATGTCTTCCTCCAACCCGGCCCGAACTTCCCAGATTTTTTTTCTCTAACTCCATCCAAAATTCAGGAAGTTTCACCTCTTTACCTATCTTGTGCTTTTCTTATTATAATTTTTATATTTGTACATTGAGGGCAATGTACATTTTAAGTGTGGGGGGTGAAATTTATTTAGGAAAGTGCCTAACTTTTTTCATTATTCTCAAATCCTGAATTATATCTTGTTCTTAAATAATTTTCTCATATTATGATTAAAATAAAATTTCCTCTGATTCATGATTTTTATTGATATGTTTTGGATTAAGTCATTGATAATTATGCAGTGATGATTTAAACTTTAGGAGATTAGAGAATCAAGCATGATAAGTCTATTTTTCAGAATTAAAAATTTGTTAGGTTGTCTACCCGAATCTAATTATTACCTTGAAGTTTGAAATTTACAAGGGTGACACCAAAAACCATAATTTTTGTGAGATTTTGAGCCTTTAGAGCATATTCCTTTCTTGCTCACTTTATTGATTATGTGGGTGTCAACGTTGATTTGTTATTCTAGAACTTGCTTCGATTATACATGTCGAGACCACACCTTTGAGTTGATATACTAAGATGATGAAGGCACTTAGGTTTTTACCCACTTACTCCATAAAAAGCCTACCTTCGCAATTAACCCCTAGTGAACCCCTTTGATCCTAACAACCCTTTTATTGACTCACCCTCAACATTAACCAAAAACCATTATTGTTGAAATCCCTTTAATTAATTTGACCCACATTAAGTCGAGGTCTGATTTGAACAGATTACTTAGCTAAACTATGCTTTCCATTTCAGTTGTTAATTTCTTTATTATTGTATGATTTGTTCTTAAAAAAATGAAGTATATTCATTATTAGTTCTATGTTTTTTGAGCTCAAACTATTAATTTCATTATCTTTAGAAGAAGCTCATGTTATTAGTATTAAGTTTCTGTGATGTAATTATTTAGTATTAGTACAACTTTTTAGTTAGGTAATTTGTCAGTTCAGTCTCGATACTAACCATCTAATTTAAGCCTTTATCCACACCTTTAACCCAAGCCCCATTACAACCCATAAAAGACCTTTTGATTTGTGTATCATATCATTTTACAGTGGTGGAGATTTGATTTTCATGCAAGCCTATCGGATTAACTTTTCATGTTCGACTTCTGAGTGCTTATTTTTGAACCTTAAATACTTTGAGTGATTTGAGTGAACCTTTAGTGAGGATGTCAATTTTTGTCGATTTTGAATTAAAGGTAATTATTTAGGTAAGGGGAAACACCTATTTTTCGTACTTTAAAAAAACTATGACTTACCTATGAATTACCTATGAATTGTGATGAAACATTATTGATGAAGGTTATGAATTGAGGAAATTCTATTTTAATTGTGAGTTGAGATTTTTGCTTGAGGACAAGCAAAAGCTTAAGTGTGGGGGTATTTGATAAACTGTAGTTTATACATATTTTAATCCCGCATTTAACATGCTTTTTGGATGATTTATCCCTTGATTCGTGGAATTTGATGCTCCTAATCCTTTTATTTCATGTTTTATAATTAAGAAAGCATCGAGGGATGAAAAGAACACGAAACGGGCTAAAAATGGACCAAATGGGCCAAAGTAAGAAATCAACACGGGCTAGAGGTAGCCACACGGCCGTGCCCCTTCAGCAGCTCGACCACGGCCTGGACTTGAATCACACGGGCGTGTTTCACGGGCGTGTCCCTGCCATGACAAAAAGGAATTTCACTCGGAATAGGGTACTTAAAGGCAGAGAAAGACATTCCAAAAGCCTATATAAACACCCTAAAGGTCAACCTTTAGGGGGGCGTCCAGCTAGGCTTAGGAGCCGAGCCAGAGAGGTCAGAATTGTGGGATTTACTCGAGGAAAGCCAGTTGATTCATCTCAAGAAGCCAAAATTATACTCAAGACGGCGGATCTCTCCTTCAATTCCTTCAGGGGGTTTTAGGGTTTTCTTATGTTTTGTTTTATCTTTTCTTCTGTGATGTATTCTTTTTATTATTATGAACTAAACCCCTCAGATACCTGAGGGGGATGAAACCTAAGACGAATCTTGATATTGTTTTCTGAACTATATGATAAATACTTGATTTGTTCTTAATTATGTGTTCTTAATTCTTGTTTTGATATTTCAGGATATTGATTCAAGTATTGATGTGCATAGGCAGAGGAGGAATAGACCCTGCCTAAGAGTAGGTCTAGCATAATTAAACGGAGTTGATCGCAACCCTAGAGATAAGATGACAAAAATCTGCCGGATTAGAGTCAAACCTATCATGGGAGTCCATAGATCGAGTTAATGCAATTCTAGAGGTTTTAATTAGAAAGATATTTCAATTAATCAACCTAGGGTTAGACGTTAGTAGCCTCGAGAGAGGTATTAACATAAATTAGGGAATCCTACAGATCAAGTCAAGTGAATAAATCGTCTGGTTCAGAGTTAGATAACAAGTGAAGTCTAGGTGGATTCTTCCTTGGGTATTGTCTTAATCAATTGGTTTTTCCCACAAGTATTTCCCTTTTTCATTCTTTGTGTCTTAGCATCTTTAGCTTAGTAATTAGTTAATTTTAAATTAAACAATAATCCACTTCAATTCTTGGGCTAAATAATAGAAAGAAAGTTAGTATTAGTACTTTTGGTTCCTTTGGGTTCGACATTCCGGTCTTGCCACTAAACTATACTACTGTTTGATAGGTGCGCTTGCCTCAATCGTTGTCACAGTTAGTTTCTAGGCTAGATCATTCATTATATAAATTTTTAAGACTCTGACACACGATCAAAACACAATCGCTGCTAGCTCAAGATCATGCGTCGGATAATTCTTTTTATGCGTCTTCAATTGTCTCAAAGCATAAGCTATAACTTTTCCTTCCTGCATCAAAACACATCCTAGGCCGTTTAAAGAAGCATCACTATATATTACAAACTCTTTACCCGATTCTGGCTGTACCAAAACTGGAGCTTCAGTCAAAAGTACTTTTAACTGATCGAAACTTTTCTGGCACTTTTCAGACCACTCGAATTTCACATCTTTCTGAAGCAATCTCGTCAGCGGAGTTGCAATCATCGAAAAGCCTTTTACGAATCATCGATAATAACGAGCAAGTCCCAGAAAACTATGGACTTCAGACACATTTTTCGGAGGCTTCCACTCTAAAATAGTTGAAATCTTGCTCGGTATACTAGATACTGACACAATATGCCCCAAAAAGCCAACTTCACGCAACCATAATTCACATTTACTAAATTTTGCATACAATTGCTTATCTCGCAGAGTTTGTAGCACGATTCTTAGATGTTCAGCATGCTCAACTTCATCACGTGAATAAATCAAAAAATCATCAATGAATACAACAACAAATCGATCTAAATACTGTCTGAAAATTCTATTCATCAAATCCATAAAGACAACAGGAGCATTAGTTAGTCCAAAAGGCATAACTAAAAACTCATAATGCCCGTACCTCATTCTGAAAGCATTTTTCGAAATGTCTGAATCTTTTACTCGCAACTGATAATATCCCGATCTCATATCTATCTTTGAAAACACGATGGTTCCTTTCAGCTGATCAAACAAATCATCAATTCTTGCCAGAGGATATTTATTCTTTATTGTCACTTTGCTCAACTGACGGTAATCAATGCACATTCTCATCGTGCCATCTTTCTTTTTCACAAATAGAACGGGAGCACCCCAAGGTGAGAAACTCGGTCATGCAAATCCTCTACCGGTTAACTCTTGCAGCTGTGACTTCAACTTTTTCAATTTTGTTGGTGCCATTCTATACGAAGCTATTGAGATAGGAGTCATCCCTGGCACTAATTCAATGCCAAATTCAACTACTCGTATCGGAGGCAATCCCGATAATTCTTTAGGAAACACGTTAGGAAACTCGCAAACAACTGGCACAAATTCAACTTTCTTTTCAATCACTTTCGAATCAATCACATAGGCAAAATAAGCCTCATAACCCTTTTTCACATAACTCTGAGCTTTCATCACTGATATCACAGCCAATAACCCATTCAAATCATTAGATTCAACCCGAACTATTTCATCACTCTGACATCTCAAATAAATAGTTTTTCGTTTGCAGTTCACAACAGCATCATGCAATGTTAGCTAATCCATACCCAAAATTATATCAAACTCATCAAAAGGTAATAGCATCAGATCAGCCGGAAAACAAATATCCCGAAACATCAACGGACAATTCTTGCACACTTTGTCAACCAATACACTTTTAACTAAGGGGTTTGATACTCTAATTACAAATTCAGTAGACTCTACAGGAAAAATCTTACTGGATACTAAGTTCATGCATACATATGAATGAGTAGACCCTGGATCTATCAATGCAATCACAAAAGTATCATAAAGAGTAAATGTACCCGTAATAACATCTGGAGACGAAGCTTCCTCACAAGCTCGGATGGCGTAAGCTCTGGCAGCTGTTCTAGTTTCAGATCTCGCAACTGTATCTTTCGTAGCTCTCTGGCTACCACTCACATTTCTTGTGTTTCTAGAAGGTCTACCCCTAGTTGAAGCATTATCTGACTTCGGATTCTGTACAATCTCTTGTTCAACAGATTCAGGGCAGTCCCGAATGAAATGATCTAATGATCCACATCTAAAACAGGCTCGGTCATTCAATCTACAATTACCCGGATGTCTTTTACCACAATGCTTACATTCAGGTCGCTCAGATCGGACATTTCCCACACTTGCCATCGAAGTAGCTGGAGCTTTGAAGTTCGACTACGATCTTGCTCGATCTCTGTTCGAATGTCCCACATTAGCCTTTGAATGGCTATGCTCATCTCTGAATTTCTTTGATGCAAATTGAAATGATTTACTCAAAAATCTCTTTCTCACATCTCTGGTTTCAGACTCAGCTTTTCTTTTATCTTTCCCAAGTGCCTCAGCTTTACATGCTCGATCAACAAGCACAACAAATTCTTTTATTTCAAAAATTCCAACTAGTAAACGGATATCTTCATTTAGGCCGTCTTCAAATCTTTTACACATTATCGCTTCTGTTGAAACACATTCCCGAGCATATTGACTTAATCTCACGAATTCTTGTTCGTATTCAGTGACAGACATGTGACCCTATTTCAATTCCAGAAATTCTTTTCGTTTTTGATCTATAAATCTCTGACTAATATATTTCTTCCAGAATTCAGACAGAAAGAAATCCCAGCTAACTCGATCTTTTGGAACAACAGAAGTTAAAGTCTTCCACCACTGATAAGCTACATCTCGTAACAGAGAAACGGCACATTTCACACATTCCTCAGGAGTACAAGACATTTCATCAAACACTCAAATTGTATTCTCGAGCAAAAACTCCACTCTCTCAGCATCATCATCACTAGGGGCCCTAAACTCTTCGGCCACGTACGTACGAATTTTATCGACCGGAGGCTTATTCAACAGATTCAAATTCATCACTGGAGGTACAGCAGAAGTCTAAGGAGGATTAGGCGGGGGCGGAGGTTGTGAAATAGCCAGATTTGTTCTAATGTATTGAGTGAACCACTCATTCATCATTTGGAAGAAGGCTTGTTTAGCCTCTCCTTCCTGACCGATAGTAGCCAGTCTCAAATCAGATGGCCCTGTCCCTTGAGCGGGAGTAGGCGCATTAGTTTTAAAATCGTCGCTACAGCTCTTTCAGGATCCTTTTACTATACGAAAAACAAATTTTATACGTCAGGATTCATCACACTATCACAGTTCTTATATATGGCATGTATAGCTAGACTCTCACACGCTACGTTAGTCCTAGAATCAACTAAACCGCAGTTCTAATACCAATAAAATGCAACACCCCTAACCCGTAACCATCGCCAGCCTAGGGTTAAGAGGCATTACCGGACAAATTAGAAACTTTTACGAACATTTCACATCAATAAGTATATCATCGTCATATCATAGCAAAACACAAGCATATAGTCCCTTAATGAGGTCTACAAGACCTTAAACATGCATTAGAAAGGGGTCGGGACTAAACCGGGATAATATAAATTTTTTTTGAAAATCAAACATTTTTTAAAGTTACAGAGGTCACACGCCCGTATGGGTAGGTCGTATGCCTCACACGGCCTCAGACACACCCGTGTGTCTAAGCCATGGAAAAACAGGGCATACATACTGACTTGTCCACACGGCCGAGGGCACGCCCGTGTGCCTCACCCGTGGTCGACACTGACTTGCATCACACGCACGTGTGTCCAGCCCGTGGTTGAAACTGACTTATTTTGAATTACAAACTCAAATGACACGGTCGAGCCACACGCCCGTGTGCTCAACTGTGTGGGCAAATATAGACCATTTTCAAGGCCAATTTGCCACCCATTTTAGGGTCAAACCTACATATCAAACAAACACATTTTATATTTTCAAATTGCAACCAAATCATACCAAAAATGACCATCTTTTCAAACCATTCATAAGTATATCAAATATATTAACCTTTGCACAATTTGTCTCATATCAATCTCAAACATTTCTATGTAAAATTCATCTAAAACTTACCAACTCAATATACCAACCTTTCATCATAAAAATACCGACTTTGCATCACAAAACAAAGATTAAAAAGTTACCATATTCAAATTCATTAACAAGCCATATCCCATGGCTTATATATACATCTCAAAACATCATCTAACTCAACTAGTCTATACATGCCATACTTAAAATATGTACACTTTCAAAAGGTAACAAAATATGTTTTGATAGTGTGTGATGATCCTTGACGATCCCCGAGCCTTCCGTAGCTTTAACGATCTATAAAACAATGTAAACACACACAAAGTAAGCTTTCAAAAGCTTAGTAAGCCATATACAAATAAACTTATCATGTAAAACATTTATAACCATTTCAATTACAAGAACTTTAGCATATCTCAATAACATATTCACATTTCTTCTTTAGCTCAAAGGTATCTAACCATTTGTTTGACAACAATTCACATCTCCATGTATCTCATTAGATTGCACATTCATACAAATATCTCATTTTGTCTCAACAATTCTATGCACATATCTCACATTTGCAAATTCGTATATACTTACCTTTCATACTCAAACATAGAGTACATTTCGAACGTACCTGAATTGTTTACACAATTCACATAGTCTTTTATTTCTCAAAATTTCCCGTTGAACCATTCGGAATCAAATAGGATACTCGGATAACTCAGAATACTCGTACCATGCCAACGTCCCAGATGTGGTCTTACATGTAATCAAATATCAATGCCACTGTCCCAGACAGGGTCTTACACGAAATCATTTATGATGCCAATGTCCCAGACATGGTCTTACACGTAATTCTCAAATCGATTCCAACGTCCCAAACGTGGTCTTACATGATATCACATATCGAAACCCTATGTCATGACATATTAATCCTATCTATTCCTAAGGTTCGTACGGGACTTTTCAGACATTGTCACATTGTCGATACTTTTCTTGATTTTCACATGTATATCTTCTAAAGCCATTCATCACAATTCAATATTATATGAACATGAATAAATTAATCTAAATACATTTATTTGTATATAGATTTACCTCGTACGGATATAAATGGATCGATTCGACTACTCGATCACTTTCGACTTTCCTCGGTCTAAATCTGTTTTCTTTGGTTCTTGATCTATACATATTCAAATTTAACCCATTTATTCACCAAATCATTCAATTCAATCCAAAACATATATTTAGGGCATTTTACAAATTAACCCTCACATTTTCATAATTTGACATTTAAGTCCCTATGTAACGCCCTGAATTTGGGCCTAGTAGAATTGGGCCCATTGGGCCCTGGGCGTGGAAGCGTTTAAAATTTTTGAGAACAAGAGAATGACACTAATGCAAGTTGAATCTATTAGGTGAGTGATTTTGGAAGGCCAGGGGGCTTCCATGAAGTCCCGGGTTTAAACCTGGGCTTTAAGAAAATTTTGGTTTTAGGTGAATAAAACCCTGAGAGTTAGTAAGTAGGCTTTAAGAATAAAATGTGGAGAAAAATGACACAAAAGGAGTTGTGGTCTAGTGGCAAATGGCGCCACATAGGAGACAAGGGAATGACGGCACACAAGGAAGCAAGGGGTCCAAGGTTCAAGTCTTGGCGCTTGCATTTCATTTTGATTTATTTTTAAGTGAACTTAGACGTTGGTCATAGACTTATATTTAGTTGCGCATGATTTTAGACACAAGAGGAGCTTGTGGCCTAGTGGCTAGCGGCGTGGATTAAGTTATAGGGGAGCCTGAGTTCGAATCCCATCGCAAGCAAAAAGGGATATTTATTTTGCTAAGTTTGGACGGCCAGAGTTTGTGTTGGATTTAAACTCTGCTGAAGGAGGGATCCCACATCGGAAAGCTAGCAAGAGGGAAGATGAGAAGCTGGCTTTAAATAGAGCAACCCATGAGGAGAGGAGGCACACCTTTCTTGGCTTATCCCTTCGCTTTGTGGCGTGCTCGTTTGGGTTAGGCGTTGGATCATTCGTTGATCTGTATGCCGTTGGGTCACGGTGGTGGTGATCGGAGTTGATCGACACACCCCTTTGGGGGTCAAGGGTGCGATCATTGTTGGCTTCTGTGCAGAATAGTGTTCAGAGCGCAGATTAACTCCAAATTCCTATCAGGATGATTTCAGGGATTCTTAATCTTCACTGGTATTCGGAAAGGACTTAGCCAAACCCGGTGAAATAAGGATCGGTACTAAGGGGTTGGCAGCACACTCATAATCAAGGTGTGTAATCTCACACTCCTATTTATTCTGTTAATGCCATGATCTGAGAACCGGCTAAAAGCTGAAATACCCTTAGTGGGTAAATTACCGAAATACCCTTAGTGGGTAAATTACCGAAATACCTTTGGTGGGTAAGATTATCGAAATACCCCTGGAGGGTAAATTATCGAAATACCCCTGGAGGGTAAATTACCAAAATACCCCTGGAAGGTAAAAAATTACTGTTATACCCTTAAGGGTTGATTAGTATGATTGTGTGTATTCTGTTTAACTGTTATGATGGTACATTATTGCATACATTGAATTATTATGTCACTACATATTGCATTGGGTTGGGATTATGTAATTATAGGAAGTGATTGATCTGTTAGGGTCGCACGGGTCGCCCGAGACGACTGTGGACCTACCGACGACTTTAAGCCACTTATATTCTGGCGGCTCGGCTGCATTCTTGGTGTGTAGGGCTGGGTGGGTTGACTTGGTCCCCACAGGTGTGTAGGGTTGGTACGGGGGTGTGATTGGTTGGATTGGGTTGGGCTACATACTCTGTTTGCGTTATCATGTTTATAGGGCTAAGGCCTAGATTGTTACCGAATAGGGCTTCGGCCCAGTCTGCTTCCGTATGGGCTCGAGCCCAGTTAATGACCGATTAGGGGATTACACACTGAGTCCTCGTAACTCACCCCTCTGCTTTAACCCTGTAGGTGATCCCCAGCGTTAGAGGATTTGGAGCTGCGGAGGACTCTGTGGTGGCCATACATCGGAGTTTTATTCTCGAACTTTAGTAATTTCAGTTTTTACTTTATTTTATGATTATTTGTTTTGGGTTAATATTTTGTAATAAGGCCCTTGGATTTTATTTTCTTTTAACTTTCAATTCGGCTGCTTTTAAACTGTTAAATGTTTGAACACTGAGTTTTCCAAAATGCTAATAACCGTTTTCCATAATATCACGTTTTCGCAACTATTCACGTTCAATTTTCACAACAAAAGCAGTTTTCAAAATAACAACAACTTTTTAGAAACGGACGTCAAGCAAATCTCGTTTTTACAACCAAACAACTAAACTCGGAGTTTCAAAAAAGATGCAACTTTTCTAAACGATCGCCTAGCTTTTCAACTACCTTGTGATGTGACATGCTGGATCCGGCCATAACGTCTAGGCCGGGTTTGGGGTATTACACCCTATTTCACTTAATCACAAAATAGACATAATTTCTTTGTACCCATGGTTAGCCGAATATTCACATGCTTTATCTAAGTCCTCACATTTAATTTATTTCACATTTTAGTCCCTCAAAATATTATTTGTAACAGCCCGATTTTGACCCTAATTGGAAAAGTGGTTTCGGGACCACAAATATGAGTCTGAAAAATATTTTAAAATTATTTTTCGTGTTTATTATGTGTGAATTTGTTGGTGTTAAATTTTCGTGACTTAATTTTGTCATTTAGGTGCCCGATTATATAAAAGGACTTAATCGCGTAAAATGTAAAAGTTACAAATTAAAGTGTAAAGTGTTAATTTGATAGTGGCTTTTTAATATGGAATCCTTAAAGGGCAATTAGCCCATTTAAGAAGATAGTGGATGGCAAAGGACAACTTTGTCCTAATTATTATGTTTTATAATTAAAACATTAAAAGGTTAAAATAGTAAACTTATTATAATTTATAATATATGTTAAAATAACATAAAATAAAACCATGTTGTCATCTTCCTTCCTTAGCCTAATTTAATAAAAGAAAAAGAAAAAAGAAAACCTAGCATATTCGACACTTTGAAGCTTGAATTTAGGTATGTGTTTTGTCCGGTTTTTGATAATTTTTATGTTTTTGAGATCGTTGCTTTGTGCATTTCAAAACCCATGTCTCAGTTTGTGATTTTCATGATGATTTTGTGTTTTTCCATTGATGATACCTTGTGGTTTTTGATTTTTGATGATGAAATATGAAATATATGTGTTAGATTAATAAGTTTTGTCTTTGAATTTTTGATGAAATTGAGTAATTTGGACTAAATTGCAAAAATAAATTTTTGAGGGATTAAAATATGAAATAAATGAAATGTGTGGGCTTGTATGAACACTAGGAAGATTCAGCCCTTGTATAGTATAGTCAAATTTTGTGTATTTTGTGTTTTGTGCAAAAAGGACTAAATTGTAAAAAGTGTGAAATATTAGGGGAAAATTATAATTTGCCCATTTATGTGTTTTGGGGCTAAATTGAATAGAATGGTATTTAAATAAGTTTAATTTTAATATGTTTAGATCAAGAATTAAAGAAATCAGATTTGGATCGGGGAAAGACAAAAGTGGTCGAATAGCCGATTTCACAGTCGACGACGTCCGAGGTAAGTCAATAAACATTTAAATGTTGATATAATCATTGATATATATTTGTTATGTATCAAAATAAATTATTTGAATTTATATATGCTATGGCCGAATATGAATATTGTGAATTGGCTAACTTCTGAGCTTGATTCGACTGAGATTCGACGTCTCTAAGCCCCGTACGAACCTTAGGAATAGATAGGATACATATGTCATGACATAGGATATCCGATATGTGTTATCGTGTAAGACCACGTCTGGGACGTTGGCATCGACTTGTGTTTACGTGTAAGACCATGTCTGGGACATTGCCATCGTATTTGATTTGTGTAAGACCCTGTCTGGGATAGTGGCATCGATATGTGATTACATGTAAGACCACGTCTGGGACGTTGGCATTGTACGAGCTTCTGACTATCCACGTATCCTTTTGAAATTCGAATGGTTCAACGGGCATGTGTAAGTGAAGGCCATTGAGAAATTCGAACTAAAAGAACTAAGGTACGTATATAAACTGTGTTATGAAGAGAAAGGTAAGTTATATGTTTAGTTCATTGTACAAAGGTTAATGTATAAACATGTGAAATATGTATAAGTTTTCAACTATGTGTATTCGGCCAAAAGATATATTGTGTGACTTTGATATTGAAATTTGAGTAATTATTTTTGATTGTATATAATTTACTACTTGATATAACTTTGTATATTTGATTTTGTTAAATTGGTTGATATTACTTCGCTGTTGACTTACTAAGCTTAAATAGCTTACTTTGTTTTTTTTCTGTCTATCTCTGTTTTATAGATTTTGGATACGTTACGTGCTTGGGGATTGTCACTAGGACTATCACACTATCGACAGCTTTCTTTGGTATTTTTCTATGATAATTTTGAATATATGGCATGTATAACATAGTAAAAGGTTGAATACAAATTATGTACTTTTGAATGTGACTAATAGCCATGCGAAAATGGCTTATCTTCTTTTGGTGAATTGGTCTTCATGCTTGAGGTTGGAGATGGTCATTGGAATTAGGTTTATACTTATGCATATTGATTATGGTATAAGTTCATAATAAGTAGCTATGTGTTATGTTTTAAAGCTAGACATATTGAATTTGGTATGTGATTGATACATGTTTATCGGCTATACTTCGTATGATGGATTTAATTTAGTTAAGAGATGTCACAAAATCGAATGTATACATATAGATATTTCGGTGGTGATTAAGTGATACGTAAATGTATATAGGTTGTGAAATATGTGATGGTTTGATTTGTTTATTTAAATCGACTAAGGTTGAAAGTGTATATACGTATTGTGGTTGATATTATTTGGTACGATGACACATATGTTTGAATGTAACAGATAAGTATGAGGTTATAATGATCAATAAGCTCTTGATAATTGTGTTTGAATTGATAGTGTTAAGAGTATGGGTATTCGGCTATGACATGAAATTATAATAAGTGTTTTAAATGTGTTATAAATTAATTTGGTTTTATAATTAGTTTATGAAATTGGTGATTATTAGATGTAACTGTGGTTTGTGAAATAATGGATATATTCATGATCGATTTGGATTTATATTATGACGGAAATTCGAATAAAAAAAATTCATGTAGGCATGTGTATATGCAATCGGTTTAGGAATTCGAATAAGGAATTATGTATGTATTTGTATATATTCGGATATGCTTAATTGAAATAATGGTATGCTTTATTAAGGATTTGTTTATGGTTAGTCATGGATTTTATAAGTATATGATTTGTAAATTTGGAATATATTTGGAGTTAAGTCTTAAATTATAAGTTAATGATGAATATAATTGAAGTAGTTTGTATGGAAGATAATATGATTGGCTGAATGTGTATTTGTGATTACTTGAGTGATTTGATATGTATATATTTATATTGGCTTATTAGTTAGTAAGCGATTTGATTGAATTCTTGATAGCCATTTGTATTTAAAATGATTTAAATGATATGTTTACATGAGCTTATAATTTTAATAAAAGGGATAGTATATTGGTTGTGAAATAGTGCAAGACTATGATTAATGTTTAATTATTTAAATGTTAGTATACTATATGGATAATTAAGCATGGTTGGGCTCTTAGTAGGTTTAGATATTTATTTGAATAAAATTTCATATAAATGTGCTATGATTAATAAGTTGTGTGACATTGTTTATAAAAAAAATGCCTATTCTGAGTGATGTCTTATTCGGTAATACCTCGTAACCCTAGTCCGGCGACGGATACGGGTTAGGGGTGTTACATTATTTTTACAATTTAGTCCAAATTACTCAAATTCATCAAAAAATCAAAGACAAAACATGTTAATCTAACACATATATTTCATATTTCATCATCAACTATCACAAAACTCAAGCATTCATCAATGGCACATTTCAAAATCATCATCAAATTCCAAAATTAAGGCATGGGCTTGATAATACTCGAAGCAATGATCACAAAAACGTAGGAATTATCAAAAATCGAACAACTAACATACCTTAATCAAGCTTAAACCTTGGTCGAATGAAGCTTGGTTTTTCTTTCTTTCTTTTTCTTGTTCTTTCGGTGATAAGATGATGATAATGGCTTCATTATAAACTTTTATTATAATAATAATAACCTTATTAAATCATTTACTAAATTAGCCTTATAATTTACATATAAAACTTATATACAATAAGGCCATTTATGTCCATTATCATACATAATGGTTTAATTACTTCATAAGTCCACTACATTTATAAAGACATAGCACATAGGTACTTTTAACACATGACATGCTAATTTTACATTTTACGCGATTAGATCCTTTTATCAAATTAAGCAAACAAACAGATAAATTAATTCACAGAAATTTCACACATGCTTAATCACATATTGTAGGCACGTAAAATAATATGTAATATCCGAGATTTTGGGCTTATGAATTATTGCTGAATTTTACGTGAAAGCATGCCGATGTGTATTATAAGTATGTTTTATGAATTTTGTGAACCCTAGTGTGTAGTCAAATGCCTTAGAAATTATTTGACTTTAAGTCTAAAAAGGGGAAGCTAAGCTTGATAGGCCTTAAGAGAAATTGTAGGTGAAATTAGACACAGAAATGGTCTTGGTAAAGTGGCAAGGAGGCGCCACTTAAAGCCTCTGTAAGTGACGCCACAAGCTTGTACAAGTGGGCCAAGGTTTGAGTCACAAGGGGAGCAAAATAAGAGCTTTAATTTTGCGGCAAAAAGGAAGTAGTAGTGGACGGCAATGGGGCACTGAGTGGATGAGTGTAGATCAAGTTAAATCCTTTTAAAATTTCGGCTAAGCAAGGGATAATTATTGGTTTATTTCAATTATTTTTTTTGAATACGTGATAAAGAGAAAAATAAGGAGAAAAATAAGGGATTTGATAGGGAAGGATGTAGTGGCCGAATGTGGGGCTCTTTTGGTGGTATTTTCGGCCAAGGAAGGAGAGCAAGGCAATTATTCATTCTTTTCTCTTCTCCTGTGCCTCTGCCGAATTCTCTCTGCAACCTATTTTCTTTTTCTTTTCAATTCTCCTAAAAGCCAGAAATAGGATCCCCTAGTCTTGTCGATTTTCCCTAAGTCCTATACTTTCTTTTCTTTTCTTGATTAAAATCGAATCTTTCCAAGTGATCATCAAAAGCCAAAAGTTGCCACTCTTTGAATCGATTTCTCCTGCAAGCTCTCTCTGCCGATTTCTTCAAGGTAAGATCAAATTTGATTTCCATTCTCTTTCTTTTAGGCTTGTCGAAATCTAAGAACTAATCTCTATTATTGTTCCTTGGCCGAAACTATGGAAAAGGTTTCGGGATTTGGGTGTTGTCAACTACAAGGAGGTTTTGGGATTTCAATATCCAAGGTAAGTTATGTGATATTCGGCCATAGGCCATTCTATTGTGTTTTAATGTTAGATTGGATCTAACATGTGGCCATAGGAATCTTGACATCATTAAAGAAGTAAGGATCAATTTGTGGGAATTGAAATCGCAAGGTAAGGAGGTGTAATATTCGGGCATATTGATTATTATGTTAGCCGAATCTGACCATGGTGATTTAGGGGCAGTCGACAGTGGTATACAAGGATTTCGGGATTCAAAATCGCAAGGTAAGTGCACATACACATTCGGCCAAGGCCCTATTTAGCAACTTAGATCTATTTCTTACTTATTTAAAAGCTAAAAACTAACCAAGTCAATTGATCTAGTGTTAGCCGATTTTAAGGAAGAAATACTACAACGTTTCGGGATTTGATTAATAATCAAATCGGCAACAAGGTAGGAGCTTTGGGTGCAATAATCCTTTGGGATTTGATTGTATAAGCCGAGTGGGTTTTGCTAAGAAACTTAGTGTTGGCCGAATGTAGGAACTAAGGATCTAAAGTGTTAGATCGGGATTTTTAGGATTTCAGTGGAAGCGTTAAGTAAACCAGGTGTGTATCCCACACTGAATCTTGATTGATTTACGGTATTATTTTAATATATGTGTTAATAATAATATGAAAAGTGGGCTAAGGTACCATGCAATGGTACAAAGTACTCAGGTACGTAATCTTAACATCATGTTAATAAATGTTATGAACATGTGGAATATGGCATGTATGTGAATATTGATAAGAATGTGAAATAAGGCCTAAGCCATGATAATTGCATGATATGGGGCATATGGGTTATATGGAAAGGGGAAGTGATCTGGTGGTTTATACCACAATATCTGAATGTGGTGACTTCGGTCACATAATCCGAATGTGGTGACTCATGTCACAATATCTGAATATGGTGACTTATGTCACAAAATATATTATCTGGTGGCTATGCCACGAATTTATAAGGGCGATGTGCTAGTCGTGCCGCAGCGATCGCTTCGGCGATGATGTGTAGCGGATGGGTGGGTCGATTTAGTAATCCCCACGGTGTGATGGTTGGTACGGGTGATGTGTAGTGGATGGTTATCTAGGTATGGGTTCGGGTTTGCATCATTATCTCTATCTGTTATATATATGTATGATATGATATGCCTGAATCGTTGGCAATTAGGGTTGATTATACACACTGAGTCTGTTTGACTCACCCCGTTGTGGGATATTTTTTTTCAGGTGACGCTCAGTAACGGACCGGGTCGGCAGGAGCTTAGTGGTGGCCATGCTCAGCACAAAGATTATTTTCAATTTGGACTCTCCATTTTCTTATAAGTATTTTGAATTTATTTCGGGTTTCCTTTGATATAATAAGGGCACTAGTATGAAACTGTTTATACATGCACTTTTAATTATTTAGTATGATACGAATTTTATCAATTTAAAGTTTAAGCAACCTTTCTGAAAAATAAAGTTTAAATGTTTAGACACCTAAACACAAACGATTTTCGAATTAAAGATTAACCCCAAAACAACTCGGTATTTTTATAAAACCACCCCAAATTTTCCAAAGTAATAAACATGAAATTGAAAAGTTTTCCTCGAGGAACATACCAGATCCGGTCAAGGCTCGTGGGCCGGGTTTGGGGTGTTTCAGCTTGGTATCAGAGCCAAGTTTTTAAAACTCTCGGCCTTGGGTTTGAAGCCCACAATATTTTCAAGATTTGGCCCAAATAAATTTTGTGAAAATTTTTGTGACATGAGCAGGTTTCTGGCATGACACCTAAGTCTCCGACCCGAAGTCCACCAGGTAAGTACTCCTAACTGTTGTGTGAATTATAATATGATTTGTAGAAGGGTATATTGGGAACGTAGATTAGTATATTAAGTACTTGAGCCCTAGGATTAGTTTACCCCAACATAAGAATTACATAAGACTTAATGCCTAACTAAACAAACCTGTGACTAAGTCGCCAAGTTAGGGTGTGGCAACCATTGTGCGCATGTCTAGGATTAGATTCAGGAAGAGCCTGGTATTTAAGCAGTCCTAGTGACTCACCTTCTCTTCGCTCGAATCCTACCTGGTGCGTAGCTACAGTTCACCCTAACCAAGAGGACTCATTCACAGGCTAAACTCAATAATTAAAACCCGAAAGAGACTAGCCGTATTTTTATAAAAACCCTAGTTTTAAAAATCAACAAATTACCCCTTTGATTCATAGCGAAATTATTTTGAAAATTTTTCCAAAATATTCCCAATTTACAAAATTACCCAAAATACCCCTGTAGGAGAAATGACGAAAATACCCCTAGGATAGGAACAGACGAAAATGTTTGAATAGTGAATGTGTGCAGTAGGTACTGCTGAATGATTGTGTTTCTCTGAATTAGGATAGAAAACTTTGAATGAAAACTTTGAAATGATCGAAAGAACTGCTATTAAACTTCTTTTCATAAAATTTCTTCGCGGGTAATCAGTGAAACAAAGGCTAATACATAAAACTTTGTAATCAGATTAAAGCGTGATCGTAGAAATGAGTTCTAGGGGACGTGGTCGTAATGTACGAGGATGTGGTAGAGGCAGAATGACCGTATCGGAACCCGTTAGGTCTGGATAAGGGTCCAAAAATGAGGTACCACCACCCCTACCACCAGCTGTTGGTGTTGAGCAGCAAGATCAGACGGGGGATGATGGAGTATCGCAGGCGATGCTGCGAGTTCTTGAGATGGTGGCTGGAGCAGGTAGAGGTAGGGGAGCTCGGAAATCTGTACTCGAGCGACTCCGAGCAAATGGAGCTGAAGTATTCCGTGGCGATCACGGTGTGGCACCAAAGACTACCGAGTATTGGCTGGAGGCGACGGAACGAATCATGGATGAGCTGGATCTGACCGTTGAGGAGAAACAGAAAGGAATGGTGTCGCTACTTCGCGATGAGGCATATCAGTGGTGGCTCACAGTTCGGGATGGTGCCACAGCTGAGGATCTCACTTGGGAGTATGTTAAAGTGGCGTACTGTAAGAAGTATGTTGGAACTAGTTATACCGATGCACAAAGGAAGGCATTTACAGAAGTGGTTCAAGGGAATAAGTCCGTAGCGAGTACGAGGGTGAATTCTTAAGGTTGAGCCGGTATGCTCGAGGTATCGTGGCTACGAAGCATGAGCGATGTGTCCGGTTGAGGACGGATCGAGGATGACCGAGGTTGTTGATAGCTCCACAAACAGAGCGAGAGTTTGCAAGTGTTGGTGGAAAAGGCTAAGGTAGCCACGGAGTTAAGGAATCTGTAAGGTATAATACGGACCGAAACAGTCAAAAGAGAGGTTTTGGGTCGTCAGGGTCATCTGGGAATGCGCAGAAGAGCCCTAGAGTTGATGGGCCGCGAAGTCGGCAAGTTGTGACAGGAGGGCAGTATCGTACTTGTGATCAGTGTGGGAAGAGGCACCTAGGAGTGTGTTGGAAGAAGACAGGGGGATGTTTCAAATGTGGTTCCAAGGACCACATGATTAAGGACTGTCCTATAAAAGTAGACGGGGCCGACTAACAGTCAAGGTTCTAATCAGCCGAAGAGGGGACAGCAGCCTCGTGGGGTAGTGGTCCGAATGGCGAGAGGAAATGGTGCCGAAGAGGACGTGGAACACCAAGTAGAGGTGTTGGTATCATCGAGGCTAGACGGCCGGGATCTGTAGTATATGCGATTTCGTCGGAGGGAAGACGGCGATGCAAGCGATGTTATAACTGCACGCGTTCCTTATTTTGAGTTACCCTTTATTGCTTTGATAGACATAGGGTCAACTCATTCCTATGTTGCTAGTAAAGTATTGAAACTTTGCATGTGAACTTTGAGACTGTACCTAGGAAGATGGTCTGTACTTAGTCCTTTAGGCGATCGTGATAGTAGATAAACTCTTTAAGGAAGTGCCTTTAGAAGTTCAGGGGACGCAGTTCCTAGCTGACTTAGTGGAACTACCCTTCGGGGAATTTGATCTAATCTTAGGCATGGATTAGTTAGTGAAGTACCGTGTGAATGTGGATTGCGCCGCTAAACGCATGTCGTTGAGAACTCCCGACGATAAGGAAGTTGTGGTGATGGGCGAAAGACGGAACTATTTGTCGAATGTAGTATCCACTCTTAAGGCGGAGAAGATGGTAAGGAAAGGATGTTTGGCTTTTCTGATGTGGGTCAGTGCCTTGGACACTAAGGAAACAAGTGTTGAAGGGGTTAGAACAGTAAGGGAATTTGTGGATGTCTTTCCGAAGGAATTACCTGGAATACCCCCTGATAGGGAGGTGGAGTTCAGAATTGACTTATTGCCTGGAACGACGCCAGTATCTATCGCTCCGTATAGAATGGCACCCAAGGAGTTGGTTGAGCTCAAGGCTCAAATTCAAGAGTTGCTTGATCGTGGGTTTATTCGACCTAGTGTGTCTCCATGGAGAGCACCGATCTTGTTCCTGAAGAAGAAGGACAGAACTATGCGCATGTGCATAAATTATCGTCAGCTGAATAAGCTGACCATCAAGAACAAGTACCTGTTGCCGAGGATAGATGACTTGTTCGATCAGCTTAAGGGGGCAGCGGTATTCTCAAAGATAGACATAAGGTCTGGATATCATCAGCTTAAGGTGAAGGAAGCAGATATCCATAAGACAGCTTTCCAGACAAGGTACGGGCATTATGAGTTCGTAGTAATGCCGTTTGGATTGATGAATGCCCCAACCGCGTTCATGGATATGATGAACCGGGTTTTTCAACCTTACTTGGATAGGTTCGTCGTTGTGTTCATAGACGATATCCTAGTATACTCCAAGTCTGAGGAGGAACATGATGAGCATCTCCGGATTGTGTTGCAAGTATTAAGGGAGAAGAAGCTCATGCCAAATTCGGTAAGTGTGAATTTTGGTGAAAGAGGTCACATTCTTAGGGCATGTGGTGTCTGCTGAAGGAATAAGGGTGGATCCTCGAAAGATTGAGGCAGTATTAGATTGGAAACCACCTAAGTCTGTGGCTGAGGTTTGTAGTTTCTTGTGATTAGCCGGCTACTACAGAAGGTTTGTAGAAGGGTTTTCATCAATAGCCGTACCTTTGACAAAGCTATTGAGAAAGGAGGTACCTTTCGTTTAGACAGATAAGCAACAGGAGAGCTTTGAGAAGCTTAAGAGGGTTTTGACTGAAGCTCCGGTTTTGATTCAGCCGGAGGCAGGGAAGGACTTTGTGGTGTACTGTGATGCTTCTCACATAGGATTAGGATGCGTATTAATGCAAGATGGGAAGGTAGTCGCTTATGCGTCTCGATAATTAAGGCCACACGAGGTTAACTACCCGATGCACGACTTAGAATTGGCGGCAGTTGTCTTTGCTCTGAAGGTATGGAGGCATTATCTTTATGGAGAGAAGTCAGTGATCTACACGGACCACAAGACCCTTAATATCTCACGACTCGAGAAAGAGTGAACTCGAGACAATGAAGGTGGGTGGAGTTATTAAAGGATTACGATTGTTCTATAGAGTATCATCCGGCAAGGCGAATGTAGTGGCGGATGCCCTAAGTCGGAAAGTAGTGTCGGATCTCGAGGGCAATGTTTGCACATCCGAGCTTGTATGACGATGGAAGTCTGTTTGGCGAGTTGCAAGTTGTCGACATGGCTGAATGAGGTGAAGGAAAGTCGGTTAGTGGATGAGGATTTCAATGCTAAGTTGCGGCAAGTGCAGAGGGGAGTTGGAAGATTACGGTATTAATGACGAGGAGTATTATGTTTCAAGGGCAAGGTCCGTATGCCAAGAATGAGGACTTAAAGGCAGAGAATTCTTTCAGAATCGCATGGTAGCCCCTATGCTATGCATCTTGGAGGTACTAAGTTGTACAGGATCTAAGGGAACAATTTTGGTGGCCTGGTCTTAGAGAGGAAGTTATCGAATTTGTAGGAAATGCTTGACGTGTCGCAAGTTAAATTTGAACACCAAGTTCCGTCGAGGATTGCTTCAAACCGATAAAGATTCTGCGCAGTGGAAGTGGGAGAGAATCACCATGGACTTCGTTAGTGGGCTTCCCCTTACGCCTACTAAGAAGGACTTGGTATGGGTGATAGTGGATCGATTTATAAAGTCCGCGTATTTCTTACCAGTGCGGGTCGATTATTCTTTGCAGAAGTTGGCGAGGTTGTATGTGGCTGAAATTGTAAGGTTGCATGGAGTGCCGGTGTCAATTATTTCAGATAGGGATCCAAGGTTTACGTCTCAGTTTTGGAAAGCACTGGATCAAGCTTTAGGCACCAGATTGAATTTCACTATGGCTTTTCATCCGCATTCGGACGGTCAGTCGGAACGAGTGATCCAAGTGTTGGAAGATATGTTGAGGGGCTGTGTAATAGACTTTAGAGGAAGTTGGGAAGAATACTTGCCTTTAGCGAAATTTGCTTACAATAACAGCTATCAAGCTAGTATTCGGATGGCACCGTATGAAGCGTTGTATGGACAGAAGTGTCGCACGCCTACGTGTTGGATAGAATTAGAAGAACATCGAGTTTTGGGTCCAGAGATCGTGGCTGAATTCGAGGAGAAGGTTGAGGTAATTCGGGCACGGTTGAAAGAAGCATCTGATAGGCAGAAGTCGTATGCAGATCTTAAATGGAAGGAAATAGAATTTGATGTGGGGGATCAAGTGTTTCTTAAAGTTTCGCCTTGGAAGAAGGTGATGAGATTTTGTCGCAAAGGGAAGTTAAGTCCAAGGTTTATAGGACCTTATCAGGTATTAAAGCGAGTTGGACCAGTGGCATACCAGTTAGAGTTGCCTTCGGAGTTGAAGCAGATGCACGGCGTATTCCATGTTTCTATGTTACGTCGTTATCGATCGGATCCATCTCATGTAGTACCAGTTGAGGAGGTGGAACTAAGGCCAGATTTGTCCTACGAGGAAGAGCCGATTCAGATCTTGGAACGAGATGTGAAAGTGTTACGGAGGAAGTCAGTTCCTTTAGTCAAAGTGTTATGGCGTAATCATGGATCGGAGGAAGCTTCGTGGGAGCCAGAGGAAGCAATGGACAGCAATACCCTCACTTATTTTAGCCAGGTAATTTCGAGGTCGAAATTATTTTAAGGGGGTAGAACTGTAATATCCAAGATTTTGGGCTTATGAATTATTGCTGAATTTTACGTGAAAGCATTCCTATGTGTAGTATAAGTATGTTTTATGAATTTTGTGAACCCTAGTGTGTAGTCAAATGCCTTAGAAATTATTTGACTTTAAGTCTAAAAAGGGGGAGCTAAGCTTGATAGGCCTTAAGAGAAATTGTATGTGAAATTAGACACAGAAATGGTCTTGGTAAAGTGGCAAGGAGGCGCCACTTAAAGCCTCTGTAAGTGACGCCACAAGCTTGTACAAGTGGGCCAAGGTTCGAGTCACAAGGGGAGCAAAATAAGAGCTTTAATTTTGCGGCAAAAAGGAAGTAGTAGTGGACGGCAATGGGGCACTGAGTGGATGAGTGTAGATCAAGTTAAATCCTTTTAAAATTTCGGCTAAGCAAGGGATAATTATTGGTTTATTTTAATTATTTTTTTGAATAGGTGATAAAGAGAAAAATAAGGAGAAAAATAAGGGATTTGATAGGGAAGGATGTAGTGGCCGAATGTGGGGCTCTTTTGGTGGTATTTTCGGCCAAGGAAGGAGAGCAATGCCATTATTCATTCTTTTCTCTTCTCCTGTGCCTCTGCCGAATTCTCTCTGCAACCTATTTTCTTTTTCTTTTCAATTCTCCAAAAAGCCGGAAATAGGATCCCCTAGTCTTGCCGATTTTCCCTAAGTCCTATACTTTCTTTTCTTTTCTTGATTAAAACCGAATCTTTCCAAGTGATCATCAAAAGCCGAAAGTTGCCACTCTTTGAATCGATTTCTCCTGCAAGCTCTCTCTGCCGATTTCTTCAGGGTAAGATCAAATTCGATTTCCATTCTCTTTCTTTTAGGCTTGTCGAAATCTAAGAATATTCTCTATTATTGTTCCTTGGCCGAAACTATGGAAAAGGTTTCAGGATTTGGGTGTTGTCAACTACAAGGAGGTTTCGGGATTTCAATATCCAAGGTAAGTTATGTGATATTCGGCCATAGGCCATTCTATTGTGTTTTAATGTTAGATTGGATCTAACATGTGGCCATAGGAATCTCGACATCATTAAAGAAGCAAGGATCAATTTGTGGGAATTGAAATCGCAAGGTACGGAGGTGTAATATTCGGCCATATTGATTATTATGTTAGCCGAATCTGACCATGGTTATTTAGGGGCAGTCGACAGTGGTATACAAGGATTTCGAGATTCAAAATCGCAAGGTAAGTGCACATACACATTCGGCCAAGGCCCTATTTAGCAACTTAGATCTATTTCTTACTTATTCAAAAGCCGAAAACTAACCAAGTCAATTGATCTAGTGTTAGCCGATTTTAAGGAAGAAATACTACAACGTTTCAGGATTTGATTAATAATCAAATCGGCAACAAGGTAGGAGCTTTGGGTGCAATAATCCTTCGGGATTTGATTGTATAAGCCGATTGGGTTTTGCTAAGAAACTTAGTGTTGGCCGAATGTAGGAACTAAGGATCTAAAGCGTTAGATCGGGATTTTCGGGATTTCAGTGGAAGCATTAAGTAAACCAGGTGTGTATCCCACACTGAATCTTGATTGATTTACGGTATTATTTTAATATATGTGTTAATAATATTATGAAAAGTGGGCTAAGGTACCATGCAATGGTACAAAGTACTCAGGTACGTAATCTTAACATCATGTTAATAAATGTTATGAACATGTGGAATATGGCATATATGTGAATATTGATAAGAATGTGAAATAAGGCCTAAGCCATGATAATTGCATGATATGGGGCATATGGGTTATATGGAAAGGGGAAGTGATCCGTGGTTTATACCACAATATTCGAATGTGGTGACTTTGGTCGAGAATCCGAATGTGGTGACTCATGTCACAATATTCGGATGTGGTGACTTATGTCACAAAATATATTATCCGGTGGCTATGCCACGGATTTATAAGGGCGATGTGCTAGTAAATGCAAATGATCGCTTCGATGATGTGTAGCGGATGGGTGGGTCGATTTAGTAATCCCCACGGTGTGATGGTTGGTACATGTGATGTGTAGCGGATGGTTATCTAGGTATGTGTTCGGGTTTGCATCATTATCTCTATCTATTATATATATGTATGATATGATATGCATGAATCGTTGGGAATTAGTGTTGGTTATACACACCGAGTCTGTTTGACTCACCCCGTTGTGGGATATTTTTTTTCAGGTGACGCTCAGTAACGGACCGGGTCGGCAGGAGCTTAGTGGTGGCCATGCTCAGCACAAAGATTATTTTCAATTTGGACTCTCTATTTTCTTATAAGTATTTTGAATTTATTTCGGGTTTCCTTTGATGTAATAAGGCCACTAGTATGAAACTGTTTATGCATGCACTTTTAATTATTTAGTATGATACGAATTTTATCAATTTAAAGTTTAAGCAACCTTTCTTAAAAATAAAGTTTAAATGTTTAGACACCTAAACACAAACGATTTTCGAATTAAAGATTAACCCCAAAACAACTCGGTATTTTTATAAAACCACCCCAAATTTTCCAAAGTAATAAACATGAAATTGAAACATTTTCCTCGAGGAACATACCAGATCCGGTCAAGGCTCGTGGGCCGGGTTTGGGGTGTTTTATAATATTAAAATATTTTTAGACTCGGATTTGTGGTCCAGAAACCACTATTTCGACTAGGGTCTAAATCGGACTGTTACAAGTCGGAACATACCGAGAGAATTTGACCATATGAGGTGACTGAGAGAATTAGACCGGTAGCATACTGATTTGCTTTACCGTCCGAGTTAGAAAAGATCCATGATGTTTTCCATGTTTACCATCCCTGAAAGTACTATGGCATAGACATGGAGTTGAAGAGGCCACATGGGAGCCTGAGGAGACTATGAGAGATCAATACCCAAACCTTTTCACTGGTAAGATTTTCGGGGACGAAAATCCCTAAGGGGTGAGAATTGTAACAGCCCAATTTTAGGTCTAGTCGAAACAGTTGTTTTGAAACCATTAATCTGAGGTCGAAGAAAGTATTTTTAATATTATTTTATTTGTTATAGCATGATTATATGAGTGCATGAAAATTTTGGTGAAATAATTTTAGCGATTTTATGCTTAATTTTGAATAGGGACTAAATCGTATAAAAGGAGAAATTTGTGTTCTACTAATTAGAAGTGTCATATAGCTAGAGAACCTTAAATTAGAGGTCCTTAATGTGCAAATAGGCCTTTAAGAGAGTGATGGCCAGCCATAGAGACAAGGAAATGAAATTTTTCAAAGGTTAGGTAGATTTTTGGTGACTTAATTGATAAAATAAAAAGAATGCTTCATCCTTTTCATTCTTTCTCTTCACCACCAAAAGTTACAACAAAAATGGGGGTATTTGCAGCTTAAAGTTTCAGCCAAACTTCCCTCTTGCAAGTAAGTGTTTTTGTCGGTCATTCTTGATTATTTTTGTATTATTGTGACCCTTGTAGCTTAAGCTAACTAATGGAGGGACTATTTTGCAAAATGGTTGAGAGTTTAGGGTCTTTCCGTGGTAGTATTTATATTTTTTGCTGAAATTTTATGAAAGAAAATGAATCTTGTTGTTAAATAAACAACTTTTGTGAATGGGGTTTTCATGAAAACACCTAAAATGACCATTTTGTGAAGTTTATAAAATAGGTTGTAAATGTTAGAAATAATTGAAAATTTTGAGTTTCTATAAGAGTAATAAAGGTTTGGCTAGGCTTGTTAAAGGAGGAAATTTGATTAAAATCGTTTTACGAGCCAAGGGGCAAAATCGTAATTATGTGAAAGTCTAAGGGCAAAATGGTAATTTTGCCCATGTATGAATTATATATTGTCTTGATTAATGTAGTGATTAAATAAGTGAATTTTTCATTATAGATCAAGAAAAACAGAGTCCGGACCCAGACCGGGGGAGGACCAAGCTAGTAGACTAATCCAATCTAGTCGTCCACTTTTTGTATACCGAGGTAAGTTATACGTAAATAATACAACTTTATTGTTATTATGTATTGAACAATTAATATGGCATAAAGTGTTTAATTATTGTTGTGAATATGCATGATGAGAATTGATGTAGTAAAAACTCCCGGTTGAACCTTAGGAATAGATTGGATATCCATGCCGTGAAATTTGGGTGATATGTGTGCTAGTGTAAGACCATGTCTAGGACATGGCATCGGCCATATTATGAGAGCCAGTGTAAGACCATGTCTGGGACATGGCATCGGTGTTGATATTTGTGCTAGTGTAAGACCATGTCTGGGACATGGCATCGGTGTTGATATGTGTGCTATGTAAGACCATGTCTGGGACATGGCATCAGCATTGAGACGAGAGCTAGTGTAAGACCATGTCTGGGACATGGCATCAGCCTCGACATGTGAGCCAGTGTAAGACCATGTTTGGGACATGGCATCAGCATTTTACCCTATTGTGTGAGGATTATCGAATATCCTTTAGTATTCCAAATGGTTCCACGGGTTATTTAAAGCTTATGATAAGGATATGAAAGCATATAATCATGTTGTGAGTGGTACAGGTTCTTACTCGAAACTCATGAGATATGAGCTTAGTTATGATGCCTTAATGGTAAGGATGAAATTGAGTAAGTTCTATCTATGAGAATGATTTCGGGACGATCTTGAAATCTTTGGCTTATACTTGTGATGTGTAAATACGTAGTAAATCTACCATTGTTAAATCACGAATGTTGTGCTGGATTATAATATGTTATGTGTTTAAAGATGCATGGTTGATGTTGTTACTTATTTACATGCAACTTACTAATCTCTATGCTTACTCCATCTCTTTTCCATTTTCTTATAGTATCGCCAAGCTAGCTCGAGGATCAAAGGACGTCAGAGGCTCGACCACACTATCAATCTGAACATTTGGTATAGTTAGATTTATCATTTTGAGTATGGCATGTATAGTGACTTGGTCTTTTGTCAAGTGTCATATTGTTTTGGCCAAATGTGTTGGCTTGTCTTGAAGATTGACTCATTTTGTATAAGGCCATGGATGATGGCTAATACTTGTTATTGATATATGTAGATGATGATGTTTTTCAGGATAGTGCAATTAGCATGGTGAAATATATGGTGTGTTAATGCATGAATGAGTAAGTCGCATGATTGGATTGATAAAGTATGTGTTAAGTTTTGCATGTAAATGGAGTGTAGTGGTCTTGATGTGTGTATGCCTTGGTTGTGGCTAATTTGGTCAGATGTTTATGTGTGGATTGGTGTTACTTAATATGGCTTATGTTGGTGCAAGTAAGGGTGGCAAAAGGGCTTGGTAAATAGCCTTGTTTTTATCCACACGGGTAGACACACGGGCATGTGTCTAGGCCATGTGTGACACACGGTCTGCCCCGTGGGCGTGTAGTCCGGCCATGTGTCCCCTGCACCTTAATTTGGTAAACAAGAATGTCCAGTAGTAACCACATGAGCTGAGGCACAGCCATGTGTCTCAACCGTGTGGATGACACGGCCATAATACATGGGCATGTGCCAAGGCCGTGTGAAGTCTGCACCTTAAATGCGAAATTAAATTTGCCACACGACCTAGCACACGGGCGTGTGCCTTGGCCGTGTGACCCTAAAATGTTACTGACGTCTGAAACAGAATGTCATGGTTTTAACACAGAGGCTGAGACACGGACGTGTCATGGCCGTGTGAGGGACAAGGGCCATGGACACGGGCGTGTGCCAGGCCGTGTGAAAACCCTTTTAGGTTTGAATTGAAAAATAAATCCACACGGCTAGGGATATGGGCATGAGTGACCACACGGTTTGCCCACACGGCCGTGTCCCTTGCCACACGGGCGTGTGCCCCTATTTTCAGTGAAATTTTCCAAAGTTTTCTAAAGTGCCTTGTTTAGTACTGAGCCATTCCCAAAGTATGTTTTGGGCCTCGTAGGCCCCTATTAGGGACTTTAAGATGAAGTTTGAAAATTTTTAAATTTGAACGAAATTTCATAACTCGGAAGTGTTTGTATGCATGTTATTAAGTTAAGTAACGCCTCGTACCTTGTTCCGGCATAGGATACGGGTAAAATGTGTTACATTTAGTGGTATCAAACTTATGGTTTAGTCGATTCTCGGACTAACCTAGCGTGTGTACGAGTCTAGCTATACATGCCATATATGAATTATGATAGTGTGACGACTCCTGACAATTTAAAATGTGTTTTATATAGTAAATGGATCCTGACGGAGCAGTGGCGGATGATGTCGAAAGTAATGCACCGGCTCCTGCAGAAGGGACTGCACCAGTCGAAAGTGGGCCCGTGACACTGAGTCGGGGCAAAGGGGTTAGAGAAGCCTTCCTCCTAATGATGAATGCTTGGTATTTGGAGTTTGTTCGTGCAAACCCGAACGCTCCACCTCCTCCACCCCCTCCAATCCCTCAGCCTGCCCCTATAGCTCCCCAAGTAGTGGAAATGATTAGAAGGGAAAAACCTCCGGTAGATAGAATTCGAAAGAAAGGGGCGGATGAATTTCGAGTGAATATAGATGATGACCCAGAGAGAGCAGAATTCTGGCTAGAAAATACCATTAGGGTATTCGATGAGTTGTCTTGCACACCAGAGGAGTGCATGAAGTGTGTAGTGTCACTCCTACGAGACTCGGCTTGCCAATGGTGGAACACCCTTGTGTCAGTTGTACCGAGGGAGAGGATAACTTGGGAATTCTTCCAGGAAGAGTTTCGTAAAAAGTATATTAGCCAGAGGTTTATCGATCAGAAAAGAAAGGAATTCCTTAAGCTAAAACAAGGCCGAATGATAGTAACCGAGTATGAGCGTGAGTTTGTAAGGCTCAGCAAATACGCTTGGGAGTGCATATCCACCGAAGCCATCATGTGTAAGAGGTTTGAGGACAGATTAAATGAAGACATCCGACTATTAGTTGGCATCCTAGAATTAAAAGAGTTTGTGGTGCTTGTTGAGAGACCTTGCAAGGCCGAGGAATTGGCCAAAGAGAAAAGGAAAGCTAATATTGAGTCTCGTGACTCAAAGAAAAGACAGTTGGGGAAATCGTTTCAGTCCTCATCCAAGAAATTGAGAGAGTTCACTACTCGATCCAATGCTTCAGTTGGATTCTCGAATAGAAATAAGAATAAGCAGTACACGATGTCTAAAGCTCAAACCACTTCTATCGCGAGTGTTGGTGTAACAGCCTGGTTCAGACCCTAGTCAGAATAGTGGTTTCGGGACCACAAATTTGAGGTTGGAAAAATATTTTAATATTATTTTTAGTGTTTACAGTATGTGATTGAGCATGTGTGAAAATTTTGTGTGAAAATTTTATCGATTGTGTGCCGAATTGTGAAAAAGGATTTAATCGCATAAAATGTAAAAGTTGTGTGCTATTTGTTAAAGTGCTTAATTGGCATGGCTTCTTAAATGAGAAGTCCTTATGTTGTTATTAAACCATTGATAGTGGAATTTGACATAAATGGCCATTAATTGAATGAGATATTAATGTTTTATTAAAGGATATTTTAGTAATTGATGAAATAATATGTATTAATTAAAATAAAACATGAATTAGTGGAATCCATGCTCATCTTTGCCGAAAATTGAAAGAAAAGAAAAGAAAAAGAGATAGCTAGGTTCGACCATGGTCTTTCTTTGATTAAGTTATGTGTTTTGGTTTGTTTTTGATAATTTCTACATTTTTGTGATCGTTGCTTAGCGTACTATCAAGCCCATGCTTTAATTTTAGAATTTGATGAAGATTTTGAGTTAAGCCATTGTTGAATGCTTGAGCTTTGTTATAGTTGATGATGAAATGTGAAAGATATGTGAAAGATTAACATATTTTGTCTTTGAATTTTTTATGAATATGAGTATTATGGGCTAAATTGTGAAAATGAGAAATTGAAGGACTAGAATGTGAAATAAATGAAATATGTTGGCTTGTATGAGCTAGGGAAAATTTGGCTAAGCATCGGTAAATGGACATTATGTGTATTTGATGATTTTACGAAATAGGGACTAAAATGTCAAAATGTGCAAATATGAAGGCTATTTTGTAAAATGCCCTAAATATGTGTTGTTGGATAAAATTGAATGATTTGGTGAATGAATGAGCTAAATTTGAATATGTATAGATCAAGAAAGGAGAGATTCAGATCGAGATCGAGGAAAGAATAAATTGCTCGATTGATCGACTTGAATCGTGTTTTTACGTCCGAGGTAAGTTCGTGTATAATACGAGTTGTTTTTATCGTGTTCAGATATTATTTAAGGAATGAATATTTGTGGATGAAGAATTGGTAAAGCTATATGTGAATTATATATTGTGGCACTAAGTGTGCGAAATAGAATCGATACAGTGGTGAACGGCACTAAGTGTGCAAAATAAAGAGAGCATCGACTATATTGATTGGCACTGTGTGTGCGACATCGAGTTAAATTTGGTTTAATGTAAAGGCACTAAGTGTACGATGATATTAAAGATTCGGCTAAGAAATTGGCACTAAGTGTGTGAGTAAATTGAATGGTTTATGAAGATCGAACAAATTGTGGTATTGAGCTTTGAGTAGCAAAAGTGATCGTTAACTAAGTGTTGGCACAGGTATGTACGGAACCTATGTGGTTGATGATATCATATATGGATAAATGGATGATTATATGAGTAATGACTATGATTGAGATTGTATATCATTGTGAATTGAACCATGTGATATTTTATTTTGTATATTGAATTTGATATGTGGAGTTAAATGTATTATAAGATGAACTTACTAAGCTTTTAAGCTTACTGTGTGAAGTGTTTTTCTGTTTTACAGTGTCATTAAAGCTAGCTCAGATTCGGGGATCATCAGTGACTCAATCACACTATCGGCTATCTATTTTGGTACTTTTGGAAGTTGTATATATTTGGTATATGGCATGTATAGGCTAGAGATTATGGTATGTTTTGAGAAGTATAGATCTTGCCATGTGATATGGCTTGATAGTTAGTGGTTTTGGTTTATGCTTTGGATAAGTGAAATGAATGGTTATTATGTATATGTGTGTTTTATGTGAATGATCACTATGGTATGAATTAGTGAAATGGAAATGATATGTTCATGCTTAAATATGGTAAGGATTAAATGATGAATGGATTAAATGATTTGGATGTAAAGTTGATACTATGAATTGGTAAGTTGAGTTGAAGTTGTGTAGGGAATTGAATGGTGATGATATGAGTTTAAACTATGCCATGTTTTAGTATGTTTGAATGCTATTTGGGGTATGAGATTATATGGTTTGATGCTTGTAGGTTTGACCCAAAGTGTGGGTGGCAAATTGGCCTTGCAAATGGCCTGTATTTGCCCACACGATTGAGCACACGGGCGTGTGGCTCGACCGTGTCTCTCAAGTTTGCTAATCAAAACAAGTCAGACTCGCACACGGGCTAGACACACGGGCGTGTGATTGGCCGTGTGAAATAAGTCAGTGTCGACCACGGGTTAAGCATACGGGCGTGTCTTCGGCCGTGTGGACAAGTCAGTAGGTATGCCCTGTTTTGACACGGCTTGGACACACGGGTGTGCCTGAGGCCGTGTGAGGCACACGGCCTACCCACATGGGCGTGTGACCTCTATTGCTTTGAAAATTGATAAGTTTTTGGAAAAATTTCGTATGTGCTCGGTTTAGTCCCGACCCCTTCTCAATGCGTATTTAAGGTCTCGTAGACCTTTTAAAGGGACTCTATGTATATGTTTTGCTATGATATGCTGATGATGTATTTATGTTTGAGAGATGATTGTAAATATTCCGTTTTGATCGGTAATACCTCGTAACGCTAGTCCGGTGACAGATACGGGTTAGGGGTGTTACATTTTATTGGTATCAGAGCTATGGTTTAGTCGATTCTAGGACTAACGTAGCGTGTGAGAGTCTATCTATACATGCCATATATATGCCTGTGATAGTGTGATGAATCCTGACAGTTAAAAATGTGTTCTCGTATAGTAAATGGATCCCGGTCGAGCAGTAGCTGATGATGTTGAGAGTAATGCGCCTGCTTCTGCTCAAGGGACAGCGCGGGCTGAATCTTGGCCAATAGCTAGTAGTCACGAGGGAGATGCAAAGCAAGCCTTCTTCCAAATGATGAATGAGTGGTTTACGGAGTTCGTTCGAACGAAAACGGCTACTCAAAAACCTCCACCCCCGCAAGTTCCTGTAGTGCCACAAGTTTCAGATCTGATCCGATTGAGTAAGCCTCCTGTGGTTAAAATTCGAAAGTACGAGGCCGAAGAGTTTAGAGCCACAGTTGATGATGATGCTGAGCGAGCTGAATTCTGGCTTGAGAATACCGTAAGAGTGTTTGATGAATTATCATGTACTCCTGATGAATGCTTAAAATGTGTTGTTTCATTATTGAGAGATATGGCATATCATTGGTGGAAAACATTAACATCTGTGGATCCGAGAGAACGAATCACCTGGGATTTCTTTCAAGTTGAATTCCGGAAGAAATACATTAGTCAACGGTTTATAGATCAGAAACGTAAAGAGTTCCTTTAGTTGAAACAGGGCCGTATGACTGTTACGGAATATGAACGGGAATTTGTGAGATTGAGCCAGTACGCACGAGAATGTGTTTCGACAGAAACTACTATGTGTAAACGATTCGTTAAAGGTTTGAATGAAGACATTAAACTGTTGGTCGGAATTCTTGATTTGAATGAATTTGTAGTATTGGTTGAAAGAGCCTGCAAAGCCGAACAGCTTAGTAAAGAAAAGAAGAAAGCGAATTTAGAGGCTAGAGATGAAAGAAAAAGGTCACTGAGTAAGTCATATCAACCTTCGTCAAAGAGATTCAGAGATGCAATCAATCGCTCAAATGTTTCATTTGGACATTCGAGTAAAGATCGCGTGAAACAGAATACTGGTCCTAAAAGTCAAACTCTAATTGTGAAACACCCCAAACCCGGCCCACGAGTCCTGACCGGATCTGGTATGTTCCTCGAGTAAACATTTGAAAGTCCGTTTGTTACTTAGGAAAAATTCGTGTGGTTTGAAGATGGATTTGCTTGTGTTGGGTTCAATTGAAAACCTTGTATATATATATTTTTTAAGAAAAACCATTCAACCTTGATTTAAACTTAATCGTATAGTAATAAAATCCAATAAAAAGCATGCATAAAATAGGTCATATTAACGGCCTTATTACATCAAAATAACACCCAAAATTAAATTCAAAGTACTTAAAATAAAAAGTCCAAATAAAATAAATTCCTTGCTGAGCATGGCCATCCCTAAGCTTCTGGCCGTCCCGGTCCATCACGGTCCATCACCTGAAAAGAATCCCACAAACGGGTGAGTCAACAGACTCAATGTGTAACCACAACACTAAGTCCTAACAAACTCAGGCATAAAAGTCATACATGTACATATAACATTTAAATAATATGATACAAACCCGAACCCAAACCTAGTTACCATCCGCTACACATCACCCGTACCAACCTGCACACCGTGGGGACTACTAAGTCAACCCTCCATCCGCTACACATCATCGAAGGCAGTCGCTGCAGTCGACGTGCTCATCGCCCTTATAAATATTTGTGGTCTTAGGTCACCACATTCAGATATCGTGGTCTTAGGTCACCACATTCAGATATCGTGGTCTTAGGTCACCACATTCAAATATCGTGGTCTTACGTCACCACATTCACTTCCCCTTTTCAATAGCCCATATGCCCCATATCATACATATTATGCATTAACATGCCAAATTTCACATTCTTATCACTTATCACATGTTAAACATAACATATTTCATAATCCTAGTAGGAGTAGGAAACGTACCTGAGTACTTTGTGCCATAACATGGTACCTTAGCCACATTCTTACACTTTCATATTAACACATATATCAAGTTAAAGCCATAAATCTATTA
Organism: Gossypium sturtianum; assembly: GCA_025698515.1. Taxonomy (NCBI): domain Eukaryota; kingdom Viridiplantae; phylum Streptophyta; class Magnoliopsida; order Malvales; family Malvaceae; genus Gossypium; species Gossypium sturtianum. The sequence continues at coordinate 115,523,760 of CM046955.1, forward strand.
AGATTAGTGTGGGGTACACACCTGATATGCTTAACGAATTCCTTGAAATCCCTAAAACCGATCTCATCGATTTAGATCTTAAGTTCCTACATTTGATCAATCACTTGTTATTTAGTAAAAGCCTATTCGGCCATAAGACTAAATCCCGAAGGATTATTGTAACCAAAACTTACCTTGTGCCGATTGGATTAAAAATCAAATCCCAAAAAGAATCACTTGCTTAGGGAGTTGTCGAAATACCTATAAGCTTATATTAGATTCGATTTCATCCTTAAACATAATAAATGGCCTTTGGCTGAATATTCACATATCTTACCTTGAATCTTTAAATCCCGAAAAGTAGTCTCTTCTTCCTGGTAGTCGACACTATACAAAATCCTGAAAGATCTGTTGTAGTTTCGGCCAAGAGATACAAATGGCATTAGAATCTTAATCTTGGGCTTGAAGAAAAGAAAGATAAGGATAGATCCTTACCCTTACTACAGAAGTCGACCCACTCTTGCTTGAAGCTCCACAAAGATTCGGCTATGGAGACTAAATAGTGATCAAAAAGGTTTCGGCTTTCGAGGTTGATGGACAATCGGCTAGGGGGTTGTCTTTGAGGTTTCGGCTTTTGATGGATTGGAAAGAAAAGAAATCGGCTATGGTGGTATCTTGAATTTTCGGCTTTGGCTAACAAAAAAGAAGAAGAACGAGGCTCTAGGGAATTTCGGCAGAGAGAGGAGAATTTGCTTAGAAAATTCGGCAAAGGAAGAGTGAATGGATGAATGGTCTCTTTTCCTCTAGTAGCCGAAATTACTAGCTAGAGTCCCTTACTTGGCCACCACTCTCCCTTATTTTGATAGCTTTATCTCTTAATTTTTTTAAAATTAAGGAATAAATCCTCATTTATCTCTCTTAAAAAATAATCTAAAATAAATCCATTATTTTATCCACCCTTAGCCGAAATTTAAAGAGAATAAAACTCCTCTTTTAAAAGCCTTGTTGTCGTCCAACTCCCTTGCTCCTTGCAGCAAAATAAAACTCTTTATTTTGCTTCCCCTGCACTCGAACCTTGGCCCAATACTCCTGTATGTGGCGCCATTTCCAGGGGCCCTAAGTGGCATCTTCAGGCCACTTTTCCAAGCCCATTTGTGTGTCATATTTCACATACATTTTCTCTTAAGGCCACCTTGCCTTAGTTTCCTCTTTATACTTGAAAACTCAACATTTTCTAAGTCATTTCCTTATATTTCCAAGTTTCCAAAATGTTCGTTTCCCTCCTTTAACCTAACATTTCCTTACATTTCCAAGTTTCCAAAAATGTTCGCTTTCCTCTTTTGAATCATTTCTAAATCATTTCCTTACATTTCCTAGTTTCCAAAAATGTCCACTTTAAACTTAACATTTCTATACATTTCGTGTTTCAAAAATTCATTCATAACACATAAGACATGTCATTTCGTACAATTAAACCGAAAATGCATAGGCCCTTTTCAGGATGTTACAGTTCTACCCCCCTTAAAATAATTTCATCCTCGAAATTTCCTAGCTAAAATAATTGAGGGTATTGTTGTCGCATTGCCTCTTCTGGCTCCCACGAAGCTTCCTCCGAACCATGGTTGTGCCATAACACTTTGACTAGAGGAACTGACTTCCTCCGTAACATTTTCACGTCTCGTTCCAAGATCTGAATCGGCTCTTCCTCGTAGGATAAGTCTGGCCTTAGCTCCACCTCTTCAATCGGTACTACGTGAGATGGATCCGATCGATATCGATGTAGCATGGAAACATGGAATACGCCGTGCATCCTGCTTCAACTCGGTGGCAACTCTAACTGATATGCCACTGGTCCAACCCGCCTCAACCCCCGATAGGGCCCTAATAAACCTTGGGCTTAACTTCCTTTGCGACCAAACCTCATCACCTTCTTCCAAGGCGAGACTTTCAGAAACACTTGGTCCCCCACTTTAAACTCTGTTTCCTTTCGTTTGAGGTCCGCGTATGACTTTTGTCTATCAGATGCTTCCTTCAACCGTGCCCGAATTGTCTCAACCTTCTCTTCAGATTCTGCCACTAACTCTGGACCCAAAACTCGACGTTCTCCTAACTCAGTCCAACACGTAGGAGTTCGACACTTTCGACCGCATAATGCTTCATACGGTGCCATCCGAATCTTTGGCTTGATAGCCGTTGTTGTGCACGCAAACTCGCTAAAGGCAAATACTCCTCCCAACTTCCTCTCTCAAGTCCATCACACACTCCTCAACATATCCTCTAACACTTGGATTACTCGTTCGGATGCCTGGTCCGATGTGGATGAAAGGCCGTAGTGAAATCCAACTTAGTGCCTAAAGCTTGATGAAGTGCCCTCCAAAACCGAGACGTAAATCTTGGGTCTCTATCCGAAATAATTGACACGGCACTCCATGCAACCTTATAATTTTCGCCACGCACAATCTTGCCAACTTCTGAAGAGAATAGTCGACTCTCACCGAAATGAAGTGCGCGGACTTGGTCAAACGGTCCACTATTACCCATATCGAGTCCTTCTTAGCAGGCGTAAGGGGAAGCCCACTAACGAAGTCCATGGTGATTCTCTCCCACTTCCACTGCGGAATCTCGATTGGCTGAAGTAATCCCCATGGAACTTGGTGTTCAGCTTTAACTTGCTGACATGTCAGACATTTTCCCACGAATTCAGTAACTTCCCGCTTAAGATCAGGCCACCAAAAGCTGTTCCTTAGATCCTCAGACAACTTAGTGCCTCCGGTGCATAGCATAAGGGCTACTATGCGCCTCCGAAGAATCTTTTGTCTTAGGTCCTTGTCCTTAGGCATACATACCTTTCCCTTGAAGCACAATACTCCATCATCATTAACACCATAATCCTCTAACTCTCCGTTCTGCACTTGTTGTAACTTAACACTTAGATCCTCATCCACCAACCGACTTTCCTTTACCTCATTTAACCATGTTGGTTTGACTTGCACTCGCCAATAGGTCGCCATCATCATACTGAGACTCAAGTGTGTGAACAACGCCCTCGGATCCGATACAACCTTCCGACTCAGGGGCATCCGCCACTACATTTGCCTTGCCTGGATGATACTCTAACGAACAATCATAGTCCTTCAATAATTCTACCCACCTTCACTGTCTTAAGTTTAACTCCTTCTGAGTCAACAAGTACTTGAGGCTCTTGTGGTCCGTGTAGATCACTGACTTTTCTTCATAAAGGTAGTGCCTCCACACCTTAAGAGCAAAGACCACTGCCGCCTGTTCCAAGTCATGCGTCGGGTAGTTAACCTCGTGAGGCCTTAGTTATCGAGACGCATAAGCTACCACCTTTCCATCTTGCATTAGAACATAGCCTAATCCCGTATGCGAAGCGTCACAGTACACCACAAAATCCTTTCCTGCCTCAGGCTGAATCAGAACTGGTGCCTCGGTCAAAACCCTCTTAAGCTTCTCGAAGCTCTCATGTTGCTTATCCGTCCATACAAAGGGTACTTCTTTCCTTAACAACTTTGTCAAAGGCGCAGCTATTGACGAGAACCCTTCCACGAACCTTCTGTAATAGCCTGCCAAACCTAAGAAACTACGAATCTCAGCCACGGACCTAGGTGGTTTCTAATCCAACACTGCTTCGATCTTCCTAGGATCCACCCTTATTCCTTCCGCAGACACCACATGCCCTAAGAATGCAACCTCCTTAAGCCAAAACTCGCACTTGCTGAATTTGGCATATAGCTTCTTCTCCCTTAACACTTGTAACACTTTCCGGAGATGCTCGTCATGTTCTTCCTCAGACTTGGAGTATACTAGGATATCGTCGATGAACACAACAACGAACCGATCCAAGTAGGGTTGAAAAACCTGGTTCATCATATCCATGAACGCGGCTGGGGCGTTCGTCAATCCGAACGGCATTACTACGAACTCATAATGCCCGTATCTTGTCCGAAAAGCCGTCTTATGGATATCCACCTCCTTCACCTTAAGCTGATGATACCCAGACCTTAGATCTATCTTCGAAAATACGGCGGCCCCCTTAAGCTGATCGAACAAGTCGTCTATCTGTGGCAAAGGATACTTGTTCTTGATGGTCAGCTTATTTAACTGATGATAATCTATGCACATTCGCATAGTTCCGTCCTTCTTCTTCACAAACAGGACCGGTGCTCCCCACGGAGACATACTGGGTCGGATGAACCCACGATCCAGCAATTCTTGAATCTGAGCCTTGAGCTCAACTAACTCCTTTGGCGCCATTCGGTATGGAGCGATTGACACAGGAGCTGTTCCTGGTAGCAAGTCTATTCCAAATTCCACCTCCCTATCCGGGGTATTCACAGTAATTCCTCTGGAAACACATCCACGAAGTCCCTTACCGTTCTAACTCCATTGACTCCTTCCTCCTTTCCATCTAACACACTTACGAAGGCTAAAAATGCCTTGCACCCTTTCCGAACCATCCTTTCAGCCTTTAGTGCCGAAACTACATTAGACAAATAGTTTCTTCTTTCTCCTATCATGATAATCACCTCACCCTCCGGGGTTCTTAGTTCCATTCGTTTAGCCGCACAATCCAACACGGCTCGGTGCTCTACTAACCAATCCATACCAAGTATGAGGTCAAATTCTCCGAAGGGTAACTCCATTAAGTCAGCCCGAAAGTTCACTCCCTGAATTTCTAGGGGTACACTCCGAAAGATCTTATCCACCACTATAGTTTGGCCTAATGGGCTTACTACAGTCATCTCCCTATCAGAAAGTTCAGAGTCTAGGCCTAGTGTTTCCACTACACTACATGCAACATAGGAGTGAGTCGAGCCCACATCAATCAGAGCATAATAAGGTTTTCCAAATAAAAGGAACGCACGGTTATGACGTCCGTGGCGTCTCCATCCTCCCCTCCGATGGAATCGCATAAACCAAACCCGGTTGCCTTGCCTCGATGATAGCAAAGCACACCTGCGCGGTGTTCCACGTCCTCTGCCAGCACCATTACCTCTATTATTCGGACCATGACCTCGCTGAGGCTGCTGTCCACCTCTACCAGCTTGATTAACATTTTGAGCTACCGATCGATTTCCATCTGGTTTCATAGGACAATCCTTGATCATATGGTCCTTGGACCCACACCTAAAACATCCTCCCGTCTTTTTCCAACACTCTCCTAAGTGTTTCTTCCCACACTGGTCACAAGTACGATACTGCTCTCCTGTAGCAGCTTCCTGACCTCGCGGCCTATCAACTCTAGGCCTTTTATTCCTAGATGATCCTGATGATCCAAAGCCTCTTTTCTGCCTGTTCCGGTCGAAGTTCTGCTTTGTAGAGTCCTTAATCCCTTCAGCTACCTTAGCTTCCTCTACTAGAGCAGAAAACTCCCGTTCCTGATGTAGAGCTATCAACAGCCTTAAATCATCCCTCAAATTATCCTCAAATCAGACACACCGTTCATGCTCTGTAGCCACCATTCCCCGAGCATAACGGCTCAGCCTCAGAAACTCAGCTTCATATTCTGCCATGGACTTGTTACCTTGAACCAGCCCCATAAATGCCTTCCTTTGCTCATCAGTATACCGGGTACCGACATACTTCTTCTGATAGGCCGTCTTAACATAGTCCCACGTCAGATCCTCAGCTGTGGCACCATCACGAACTGTAAGCCACCATTGGTACGCTTCATCGCGTAGGAATGCCACCATTCCTTTCAGCTTCTCCTCAGGGGTCAGATCTAGTTCATCCATAATCCGCTCAGTTGATTCCAACCAATACTCAGCGGTACTGGGTGCCAAACCAGATACTCCACGGAACACCTCAGCTCCGTTGGCACGAAGTCGCTCAGGTACCGACTTTCGAGCTCCCGAATTTCCTCCTGCACCAGCCACCAACTCAAGAACTCAAAGCACGACCGCGACACAAAGATCATCCCCGCCCGAGCTTGCTACTCAATGCCAACAGCTGGGGGTGGTGGTGGCGGTGGTATCTCATTGTCAGACTCTTGACCCGATCTAACGGGTTCCGACACGGTCGTTCTACCTCTACCGTGTCCTCATACATTACGTCCACGTCCTCTAAAACTCATCTCTACGATCGGGATTTAATCTGTTTTAGAAAGTTTTATGCATTAGTCTTTGTTCCACTAATTATCCAAAAACAAGTTTTATGTAAGGAAGTTTAGTAGTAGTTCTTGCGATCATTACAGGGTTTCATTTCAAGTCTTCTATCCTAGTTCAGAGAAAGTAGCACATTCATTCAGTAGTATCTACTACACACATTTATCACTCGAACGTTTTCGTCCGTTCCAATCCTAGGGGTATTTTCGTTATTTCACCTACAGGGGTATTTTGGTAATAAATCGGGGTCAATTTAAAAATTTTGTAAATCAGGGGTAATTTCGCAAATTTTTCAATTCGTGGTTCCTTGGTGATTTTATGAAATAAGGGTATTTCAGTAAGTTTGAAATTCGGGGTATTTTGGTAAAATTCAAACTAGGGTGGTTGGTCCCTTTCGAGTTTTAATTATAGGGTTTAGCCCATCAACGAGTCCTCCTAACTAGGGTGAATAGTCACCACGCACTGTAAGATTCCAAACAAGAGGAGGTGAGTCGCTAGGACCGCTTAAATACCAAGCTCTCCTTGAATCCACTCCTAGGCATGCGTCGCCTATTGCCACACCCTAACTCGACTAAGGTGAAGCAGTCACTACGCACTGTAGGATTCCAGGCAAGAGGAGGTGAGTCACTAGGACCGCTTAAATACCAAGCTCTTAGGATCCAATCCTAGACATGCGTATGGCGGTTACCACACCCTAGTCTTGCGGCTCATTAACGGGTTTGTTTAGTGAAATTAAGTCTTATGAAAATTTAAGAAGTGGTTTAAACTAATCCTATAGTCCATCAGAGTCTATTTAAACTAGTCTACGTCCCATAAAGCCCATAAAGCCCACGTGTATATTACACAATGGTTTAGGGTACTTACCTAGCAGACTTCGGGTCGGAGACTTAGGTGCCATCTTTGAGCTAATGGACCTGTTATCCTTTAAAGAGCCCATTTTTAGAAAACGTTTTGGAGCCCAAAGACCCCAGAGCCGAGTTTTGAACTGGGCTCTGATACCAAACTGAAACACCCCAAATTCGGCCCACGAGTCCTGATCGGATCTGGTATGTTCCTTGAGTAAACATTTGAAAGTCCGTTTGTTACTTAGGAAAAATTCGTGTGGTTTGAAGATGGATTTGCTTGTGTTGGGTTTAATTGAAAACCTTGTATATATATATATTTTTTTAAGAAAAACCATTTAACCTTGATTTAAACTTAATCGTATAGTAATAAACTCCAATAAAAAGCATGCATAAAATAGTTCATATTAACGGCCTTATTACATCAAAATAAAACCTAAAATTAAATCCAAAGTACTTAAAATAAAAGTCCAAATAAAATAAATTCCTTGCTTGAGCATGGCCATCCCTAAGCTTCTCGTAGTCCCGGTCCATCACCGTCCATCACTTGAAAAGTAATCCCCACAAGGGTAAGTCAACAGACTCAATGTGTAACCACAACACTAAGTCCTAACAAACTTAGGCATACAAGTCATACATGTACATATAACATTTAAATAATATGATGCAAACCCGAACCCAAACCTAGTTACCATCCGCTACACATCACCCGTACCAACCTGCACACCGTGGGGACTACTAAGTCAACCCTCCATCTGCTACACATCATCGAAGGTAGTCGCTGCAGTCGACGTGCTCATCGCCCTTATAAATATTTGTGGTCTTAGGTCACCAGATTCAGATATCGTGGTCTTAGGTCACCACATTCAGATATCGTGGTCTTAGGTCACCACATTCAAATATCGCGGTCTTAGGTCACCACATTCACTTCCCCTTTTCAATAGCCCATTTTCCCTATATCATACATATTATGCATTAACATGCCAAATTTCACATTCTTATCACTTATCACATGTTAAACATAACATATTTCATAATCCTAGTAGGAGTAGGAAACGTACCTGAGTACTTTGTACCATAACATGGTACCTTAGCCACATTCTTACACTTTCATATTAACACGTATATCAAGTTAAAGCCATAAATCTATTAAGATTAGTGTGGGGTACACACCTAATATGCTTAACGAATTCCTTGAAATCCCGAAAACCGATCTACTGATTTAGATCTTAAGTTCCTACATTTGATCAATCACTTGTTATTTAGTAAAAGCCTATTCGGCCATAAGACTAAATCCCGAAGGATTATTGTAACCAAAACTTACCTTGTGCCGATTGGATTAAAAATCAAATCCCGAAAAGAATCACTTGCTTAGGGAGTTATCGAAATACCTATAGGCTTATATTAGATTCGATTTCATCCTTAAACATAATAAATGGCCTTTGGCCGAATATTCACATATCTTACCTTGAATCTTTAAATCTCGAAAAGTAGTCTCGTCTTCCTGGTAGTCGACACTATACAAAATCCCGAAAGATCTGTTGTAGTTTCGGCCAAGAGATACAAATGGCATTAGAATCTTAATCTTGGGCTTGAAGAAAAGAAATATAAGGATAGATCCTTACCCTTACTACATAAGTCGACCCACTCTTGCTTGAAGCTCCACAAAGATTCGGCTATGGAGACTAGATAGTGATCAAAAAGGTTTCGACTTTCGAGGTTGATGGACAATCGGCTAGGGGGGTTGTCTTTGAGTTTTCGGCTTTTGACGGATTGGAAAGAAAAGAAATTGGCTATGGTGGTATCTTAAATTTTTGGTTTTGGCTAACAAAAAAGAAGAAGAACGAGGCTCTAGGGAATTTCGGCAGAGAGAGGAGAATTTGCTTAAGAAATTCGGCAAAGGAAGAGTGAATGGATGAATGGCCTCTTTTCCTCTAGTAGCCGAAATTACTAGCTAGAGTCCCTTACTTGGCCACCACTCTCCCTTATTTTGATAGCTTTATCTCTTAAATTTTTTAAAAGTAAAGAATAAATCCTCATTTATCTCTCTTAAAAAATAATCTAAAATAAATCAATTATTTATCCACCCTTAGCCGAAATTTAAAGAGAATAAAACTCCTCTTTTAAAAGCCTTGTTGCCGTCCAACTCCCTTGCTCCTTGCAGCAAAATAAAACTCTTTTATTTTGCTTCCCCTGCAGCTCGAACCTTGGCCTAATACTCCTGTATGTGGCGCCATTTCCAGGGGCCCTAAGTGGCATCTTCAGGCCACTTTTCCAAGCCCATTTGTGTGTCATATTTCACATACATTTTCTCTTAAGGCCACCTTGCCTTAGTTTCCTCTTTTAGACTTGAAAACTCAACATTTTCTAAGTCATTTCCTTATATTTCCAAGTTTCCAAAAACGTTCGTTTCCCTCCTTTAACCTAACATTTCCTTACATTTCCAAGTTTCCAAAAATGTTTGCTTTCCTCTTTTGAATCATTTCTAAATCATTTTCTTACATTTCCCAGTTTCCAAAAATGTCCACTTTAAACTTAACATTTCTATACATTTCCAGGTTTCAAAAATTCATTCATAACACATAAGACATGTCATTTCGTACGATTAAACCAAAAATGCATAGGCCCTTTTCTGGATGTTACAAATTGAATCGAGTGTTGGAAGTGTCAGAAGTAATAAGCCTGAGTGTAGACAGTGTGGAAGACGTCATATCGGAGAATGCTGGAGCAAGTACAATAATAAAGCTTGCTACAAATGTGGATCACGAGATCACTTTATTCGGGATTGCCCAGAGATAGCTGAGAAAGATAATGTTCAAAGTGCGAGGCCGAGTAACACGAGAGCTAGGGGTAGACCACCCAGAAATACTGGAAATGTGAGTGGTAGTCAGAGAGGAACAACTGATACAGCTGTGAGATCGGAGGCGAGAGCACCTGCCTGAGCTTACGCTATTCGTGCTCGATAGGAAGCGTCATCTCCAGACATCATTATTGGTACTTTTACTCTTTTCGATACTGATGTGATTGCACTGATAGATCTAGGATCTACTCGTTCATATGTGTGTGTGAACCTAGTATCTAGTAAGACTCTACCTATTGAGTCTACTTAGTTTGTAATTAGAGTATCAAACCCCTTAGGCAAGTGTGTTTTGTTTGATAGAGTGTGCAAGAATTGTCCGTTGATGTTTCGGGATATTTGTTTTCCGGCTAATTTGATGCTACTACCCTTTGATGAATTTGATATAATTCTGGGTATGGATTGGTTAACGCTGCATAATGCTATTTTGAATTGCAAATGGAGGAGTATTGATTTGAGAAGTTAGAATGGTGAGATAATTCGAATTGAATCCAGTGATTTGAATGGGCTACCGGTTGTAATATCTTCAATGAAAGCTTTAAATTATGTGAAAAGGGGGTGTGAAGCTTATCTTGCAAATGTGATAGATACAAAAGTGACAGAAAAGAAAGTTGAATCTGTGCCTGTAGTTTGCGAGTTCCCAGATGTGTTTCCTGAAGAACTACAGGGATTACCTCCAATACGAGAACTCGAGTTTGGTATTGACTTAGTGCCAGGGACGACTCCTATCTCAATAGCTCCATATAAAATGGCACCAACAGAGTTGAAAGAGTTGAAATCTCAGTTGCAAGAGTTGACAGATAGAGGATTTGCACGACCGAGTTTCTCACCTTGGGGTGCTCCTGTGTTGTTTGTGAAAAAGAAAGATGGCTCTATGAGAATGTGCATTGACTATAGACAACTCAACAAGGTGACTATAAAGAATAAACATCCTTTGCCTCGTATTGATAATTTATTTGATCAGCTGAAAGGAGCTACAGTGTTTTCTAAGATAAATTTGAGATCGGGCTACTATCAGTTACGAGTTAAAGAATCAGATATACCAAAAACTACTTTCAGAACGAGGTACGAACATTATGAATTCTTAGTTATGCCTTTTGGACTAACGAATGCTCCTGCAGTGTTTATGGATTTGATGAATCGAATATTCAGACCGTATTTGGATAAATTTGTTGTGGTGTTTATTGACGATATTTTGATTTATTCTTGTGATGAGATGCAACATGCCGAGCATTTGAGAATTTTGTTACAGACTCTGCGTGAGAAGAAATTGTATGCAAAGCTTAGAAAATGTGAGTTTTGGTTGCATAAGGTTGGTTTTCTGGGACATATAGTGTCAGCTGCAGGAATACGGGTTGATCCGAATAAGATTTTAGCAATTCTAGATTGGAAACCTCCGAGAAATATGTCTGAAGTTCATAGTTTTCTGGGACTAGCGGGATATTATAGACGGTTTGTGGAAGGCTTCTCGATGATTGTGACTCCGTTGACGAAATTGCTACAGAAAGATGTTAAATTTGAGTGGTCAGAAAAGTGTCAGCAGAGTTTTGAACAGTTGAAAGTATTGTTGACAGAAGCACCAGTTTTAGTTTAACCTGAATCGAGTAAAGAATTCATAGTTTACAGTGATGCATCGTTGAATGGTTTAGGTTGTGTGTTGATGCAAGAAGGCAAAGTTATAGCTTATGCTTCGAGACAGTTAAAACCGTATGAAAAGAATTATCCGACGCACGATCTCGAATTAGCCGCTATTGTATTTGCATTGAAGATTTGGCATCACTACTTATTTAGTGAGAAGTGTCACATTTATACTGATCACAAGAGCTTGAAATATTTGATGACTCAAAAAGAATTGAATTTGAGACAGCGAAATGGTTAGAATTACTAAAAGACTATGAATTAGTTATTGATTATCATCCGGGAATAGCTAACGTGGTTGCAGACGCTTTGAGCCGAAAGTCTTTATTTGCTTTACAAGCAATGAGTGCTCGGATAGATCTGTGTGATGATGGTTTAGTTTTGACTGAGTTGAAAGTGAGGCCAATGTTTATACGTCAAATTTGTGATGCCCAGAAAGGTAATACTGAGATGATGGCAAAACGAGCTTAATGTGGTTTGAATTCTGATTCATAATTTCAAGTTGATAGTAATGGTTGTTTGAGATTTCGAGATCAGATTTGTATTCCGAGAAATTCAGTGTTGATTCAGTTGATTTTGAACGAAGCTCATAATAGTCGTTTGTCTGTTCATCCGAGAAGTACGAAAATGTACAATGATTTGAAACAATTTTATTGGTGGCAGGGTATGAAATGAAATATCTCAGAGTTTATTTCGATATGTTTAGTTTGTTAGTAAGTTAAAGCTAAACACCAGGTTCCATCTGGTTTATTGCAGCCAATCATGATTCCTGAGTGGAAATGGGAGAAAATCACAATGGACTTTACGTCGGGGTTACCTTTATCTCCAAGAAAGAAAGATGCAATCTAGGTGATAGTTGATAGATTAACGAAATCATCTCATTTTATTCCAGTACGATCTGAATACTCACTTGATAAGTTAGCTGAGTTGTATATTTCTGAGATTGTGAGATTGCACGGGGTACCATTATCTATTGTGTCTGACCGAGATCCGAGGTTTACTTCGCGGTTTTGGAAGAAACTACAAGAGGCTCTAGGTACAAAGCTGCATTTTAGTATTGTATTTCATCTGCAAACGGATGGTCAATCTGAACGAATCATTCAGATTCTCGAGGATATGTTGAGATGTTGTATTCTTGAGTTTGAAAGTAATTGGGAAAAGCATTTGTCGCTGATTGAATTTGCGTACAATAATAGTTTTCAATCTAGCATTAAAATGGCACCATATGAGGCTCTTTACGGTCGTAAATACAGAACTCCATTATATTGGACTGAGCTTAGTGAGAATAAGATTCACGGGGTCGATTTGATTAAAGAAACTGAACAGAAAGTGAAAGTGATTTGTGACAGTCTAAAAGCCGCATCAGATCGTCAGAAGTCTTACGCAGATTTGAAATGGAAAGATATTGAATTTGAGATCGGTGATAAAGTGCTTTTGATAGTATCTCCGTGGAAGAAAATACTTCGTTTCGACAGAAAGGGTAAATTGAGTCCGAGGTTCATCGGGCCGTATGAAATTATTGAACGTATTGGGCCAGTTGCTTATAGATTGTTGTTGCCACTTGAGTTAGAAAAGATTCATAATGTGTTTCACGTATCGATGCTTAGACGATACAAATCTGATCCATCACATGAGATTGCCCCTACGGAAGTTGAGATTTAGTCAGATTTATCTTATAATGAATAACCGATCCGAATTCTGGCACGTGAGATCAAAAAGTTGGGAAATAAGAAAATTTCTTTGGTGAAAGTGTTGTGGCACAAAGACAGATTTAAAGAGCCTACGTGGGAGCCTGAAGATGTAATGAGAGAGCAATATCCGAATCTATTCACTGGTAAGATTTTCGGGGACGAAAATCCCTAAGGGGGGAGAGTTGTAACAACCCGATTTAGACCTTATCAGAATAGTGGTTTTAGGACCACAAATCCGAGGTCAGAAAAATATTTTAATATTATTTTTAGTGTTTACAGTATGTGATTGAGCATGTGTGAAAATTCTGTGTGAAAATTTTATCGATTGTGTGCCGAATTGTGAAAAAGGATTTAATCGCATAAAATGGAAAAGCTTTGTGCTATTTGTTAAAGTACTTAATTGGCATGGATTCTTAAATGATAAGTCCTTATGTTGTTATTAAACCATTGATAGTGGAATTTGACATAAATGGCCATTAATTGAATGAGATATTATTGTTTTATTAAAGGATATTTTAGTAATTGATGAAATAATATGTATTAATTAAAATAAAACATCAATTCGTGGAATCCATGCTCATCTTTGCCGAAAATTGAAAGAAAAGAAAAGAAAAGAAAAAGAGATAGCTAGGTTCGGCCATGGTCTTTCTTTGATTAATGTATGTGTTTTGGTTTGTTTTCGATAATTTTTACGTTTTTGTGATCGTTGCTTAGCGTATTATCAAACCCATGCTTTAATTTTAGAATTTGATGAAGATTTTGAGTTAAGCCATTGTTGAATGCTTGAGCTTTGTGATAGTTGATGATGAAATATGAAAGATATGTGAAAGATTAACATATTTTGTCTTTGAATTTTTGATGAATATGACTATTATGGGCTAAATTGTGAAAATGAGAAATTGGAGGACTAGAATGTGAAATAAATGAAATATGTGGGCTTGTATGAGTTAGGGGAAAATTCGGCTAAGCATGGGTAAATGGAAATTATGTGTATTTGATGATTTTACAAAATAGGGACTAAAATGTCAAAATATGCAAATGTGATGGTTATTTTGTAAAATGCCCTAAATATGTGTTGTTGGATAAAATTGAATGATTTGGTCAATGAATGAGCTAAATTTGAATATGTATAGATCAAGAAAGGAGAGATTCGGATTGAGATCAAGGCAAGAATAAAGTGCTCGATTGATCGACTTGAATCGTGTTTTTACGTCCGAGGTAAGTTCGTGTATAATACGAGTTGTTTTTATCGTGTTCAGATATTATTTAAGGAATGAATATTTTTGGATGATGAATTGGTAAAGCTATATGTGAATTGAATATTGTGGCACTAAGTGTGCGAAATAGAATCGATACAGTGGTGAACGACACTAAGTGTGCGAAGTAAAGAAAGCATCGACTATATTGATTGACATTGTGTGTGCGATACCGAGTTAAATTCGGTTTAATGTAAAGGCACTAAGTGTGCGATGATGTTAAAGATTCAGCTAAGAAATTGGCACTAAGTGTACGAGTAAATCGAATCGTTAATGAAGATCGAACAAATTGTGGTATTGAGCTTTGAGTAGCAAAAGTGATCGTTAACTAAGTGTTGGCATAGGTATGTATGGAACCTATGTGGTTGATGATATCGTATATGGATAAATGGATGATTATGTGAGTAATGACTATGATTGAGATTGTATATCATTGTGAATTGAACCATGTGATATTTTATTTTGTATATTGAATTTGATATGTGGAGTTAAATGTATTATAAGATGAACTTACTAAGCTTTTAAGCTTACTGTGTGAAGTGTTTTTTCTGTTTTACAGTGTCATTAAAGCTAGCTTAGATTCGGGGATCGTCAACGACTCAATCACACTATCAGCTATCTATTTTGGTACTTTTGGAAGTTGTATATATTTGGTATATGGCATGAATAGGCTAGAGATTATGGTATGTTTTGAGAAGTATAGATCTTGCCATGTGATATGTCTTGATAGTTAATGGTTTTGGTTTATGCTTTGGATAAGTGAAATGAATGGTTATTATGTGTATGAGTTTTTTATGTGAATGATCACTGTGGTATGAATTAGTGAAATGGAAATGATATGTTCTTGCTTAAATATGGTAAAGATTAAATGATGAATGGATTAAAAGATTTGGATGTAAAGTTGATACTATGAATTGGTAAGTTGAGTTGAAGTTGTGTAGGGAATTGAATGGTGATGATATGAGTTTAAACTATGCCATGTTTTAGTATGTTTGAATGCTATTTGGGGTATGAGATTATATGGTTTGATGCTTGTAGGTTTGACCCAAAGTGTTGGTGGCAAATTGGCCTTGCAAATGGCCTGTATTTGCCCATACGATTGAGCACACGGGCGTGTGGCTCGACCGTGTCTCTTAAGTTTGCAAATCGAAACAAGTTAGACTCGCTCACGGCCTAGACACACGGGCGTGTGACTGGCCGTGTGAAATAAGTTAGTGTCGACCACGGGTTAAGCACACAGGCGTGTCATCGGCCTTGTGGACAAGTCAGTAGGTATGCCCTGTTTTGGCACGGCTTGGACACACGGGTGTGTCTGAGGCCGTGTGAGGTACACGGCCTACCCACACGGGCGTGTGACCTCTGTAGCTTTGAAAAATGATAAGTTTTTGGAAAACTTTCGTATGTGCTCAGTTTAGTCCCGACCCTTTCCCAATGCGTATTTAAGGTCTCGTAGACCTTTTAAAGAGACTCTATGTATATGTTTTGCTACGATATGCTGATGATGTATTTATGTTTGAGAGATGATCGTAAATGTTCCGTTTTGATCGGTAATACATCGTAACCCTAGTCTGGTGACGGATACAGGTTAGGGGTGTTACTGTTGGTAGTGCTCGACCGAACAGACCAGAATGTTTCAAATGTGGGTCACTAGACCATTTTTTTCGTAGTTGTTCTGAGATGGTCGAGAAAGATAGAGATCAAGATGTGAGATCGGGTAACGCTCCTTCTAGGAGTAGACCACAAAAGAACCCGGGAAGTGGGGCTAGCAGCAAAGGTGTGCCTAGAAATTTTGCCGTGAGGTCTGAGGGCAGAGCGCCTACAAAGACTTATGCCATTCACGCTTGTGAAGAGGCTTCATCCCCAGATGTGATTATGGGTACTTTTTCTCTGCATGATATTTCTGTTGTTGCCTTGATTGATCTGGGATCTACCCATTCCTATATTTGTATGAAATTAGCATCCAGTATGAATATACCTATTGAGTCTATAGAATTTGTGATAAAAGTTTCAAACCCGTTAGGGAAGCATGTGATAGTTGACAAAGTGTGTAGAAACTGTCCTTTGATGATTAGCGGTCATTGCTTTCCGGCTAACCTCATGCTACTACCATTTGATGAATTTGACCTAATTCTTGGCATGGATTGGTTGACTATTCATAACGTGCTAGTAAACTGTGGTAGTAAGTATATTGAACTGAAATGTGAAAATGGGGATATTATTCGGGTAGAATCAGGTGAACCAGATAGCTTACTTGTACTGATTTCTTCTACGACTGCTGAGAAATACATGAGAAAAGGGTATGAGTCCTATCTTGCATTTGTGTTGATTACCCAAGAGTTGGAAGTAAAGACTGAGTCAGTGCCTGTGGTATGTGAGTACTTGAAAGTGTTTTCGGAAGAGTTGCCCGGATTGCCTCCAACTAGGGAAGTTGAGTTTGGTATTGATTTGGTCCCTGGTACGGCACCTATTTTGGTTGCCCCGTATAGGATGGCACCGTTGGAGTTAAAAGAGTTAAAGGTTCAGCTACAAGAGTTAACGGATAAGGGTTTTGTGAGACCGAGCTATTCTTCGTGGAGTGCTCCGGTACTTTTTGTGAAAAGGAAAGACGGGTCGATGAGATTATGTATAGACTACCGACAGCTCAACAAGGTTACAGTTAAGAACAAGTATCCTTTGCCAAGGATCGATGATCTGTTTGACCAATCGAAGGGAGCCACAGTGTTTTCTATGATAGACCTGAGGTCTGGTTACTACCAGTTGAGAGTTAACGAGCAGGATGTGCCGAAAACTGCATTTCGGACGAGGTATGGTCACTATGAATTTTTAGTTATGCCTTTTGGTTTAACGAATGCTCCTGCTATATTTATGGATTTGATGAACCATATTTTTCGACCGTACTTGGATAAATTTGTTGTTATTTTTATTGATGATATACTGATTTATTCTCGTGATGAGACCGAACATGCCGAGCATTTGAGAACGGTTTTGCAAACTTTGAGAGATAAATAGTTGTATGCTAAGTTAGTAAAAGTGAGTTTTGGTTTCGAGAAGTCAGATTTTTGGGGCACATTGTTCCGGGTGATGGTATTCGAGTTGACCCGAGTAAGATTTCAACAATTGTTGATTGGAAACCGCCAAGGAATGTATCCGAGGTTAGAAGTTTTCTAGGCTTAACCGATTACTACAGACGTTTTGTTAAAGGATTTTCCATGATTGCTACTCCGATGACTAAATTGTTACAGAAAGATGTCAAGTTCGAATGGACAGAAAAGTGACAACAGAGCTTTGAGAAACTAAAGGCATTGTTGACTTAGGCTCCAGTTTTAGTACAATCTGAACCGGGAAAAGAATTTGTGGTTTATAGTGATGCATCCTTGAATGGATTGGGTTGTGTACTCATGCAAGAAGGCAAGGTAATAGCATATGCCTCGAGACAACTGAAGCCGCATGAGAAAAACTATCCGACTCATGACTTAGAGTTAGCCGCCATAGTGTTCACATTGAAGATTTGGAGACACCATTTGTATGGCGAGAGAAGTCGAGTATTCACCGACCATAAAAGTCTAAAGTATTTGATGACTAAAAAGGAACTGAACCTTCGCCAACGGAGATGGCTAGAGCTCATAAAAGATTACGAACTGGTGATTGACTATCACCCGGGGAAGGCAAACGTGGTCGTTGATGCTTTGAGTAGGAAGTCATTGTTTGCCTTGAGGGCTATGAACACTCAGTTTTTAGTAACCGACGATGGTTTGATTTTAGCCAAGTTGAGAGCAAAACCAATGTTTTTGCAAGAGATCTGCGAAGCTCAGAAAGGTGATAAAGAATTGCAAGCTAAGATAATTCAGTGCGAAACGGGTATAGAATCAGACTTTCGGATTGGTTCAGATGGTTGTTTAATGTTTCGAGACAGAATTTGTGTACCCAAAGATGATGAGCTTATTCAGAAAATTTTGCATGAGGCACATAGTAGTTGTATGTCTATCCATCCGGGTAGTGTGAAAATGTACAATGACTTGAAGAAAATGTATTGGTGGTCGGGAATGAAGAGAGACGTTACAGAGTTTGTCTTTAAGTGCCTAATTTGTCAGCAAGTGAAAGGCAAACACCAAGTACCTTCGGTTTTACTTCATCCTGTGATGGTCCCCGAGTGGAAATGGGACCGTATTACTATGGATTTTGTGTCTGGATTGCCGTTGACGCCAAGGAAGAAAGATGTTGTATGGGTTGTGGTTGAGAGGCTAACAAAGTCGGCTCATTTTATACCGATGCGTACTGACTATCCACTTGAGAAATTGGCTGATTTGTATGTTTCTGAAATTGTGAGACTTCATGGGTTACCTTTGTCGATTATTTCGGATAGAGATCCGAGATTTACATCACGATTTTGGAAAAAGTTGCAAGCAGCGTTGGGGACAAAACTCAATTTTAGCACTGCTTTCCATCCACAAACCGACGGTCAGTCGGAGAGAGTAATTCAGATTCTTGAAGATATGTTGCAGTGTTGTGTCCTTGAATTCCAAGGCAGTTGGGAAAAGTATTTACCGCTTGTAGAGTTTGCCTACAATAATAGCTATCAGTCGAGTTTGAAAATGGTGCCTTATGAGGCTTTGTATGGGTGTAAGTCCCGAACGCCCTTTTATTGGATCGAACTTAGAGAAAATCAGATTCACGGGGTTGACTTAGTCAAAAATACCAAAGAGAAAGTAAAGGTAATTCGTGACTGTTTGAAGGCCGCTTCGAATAGACAGAAATCCTATGCGGATTCGAAACGAAAATAAATTGAGTTTCAAGTCGGTGATAAGGTGTTTTTGAAAGTATCCCTGTGGAAGAAAGTCCTCAGATTCGGTAGGAAAGGCAAATTAAGTCCACGTTTTATTGGGCCATATGAGGTGAATGAGAGAATTGGACTGGTAGCATACCGATTAGCTTTACCGTCCGAGTTAGAGAAGATCCATGATGTTTTCTATATTTACCGTCCGTGAAAGTACTATGGCATAGACATGGGGTTGAAGAGGCCATATGGGAGCCTGAGGAGACTATGAGAGATCAATACCCAAACCTTTTCACTGGTAAGATTTTCGGGGATGAAAATCCTTAAGGGGGGAGAATTGTAACAGCCCAATTTTAGGTCTAGTCAAAACAGTGGTTTCGAAACCATTAATCCGAGGTCAGAGAAATTATTTTTAATATTATTTTATGTGTTATAGCATGACTATATGAGTGCATGAAATTTTTGGTGAAATAATTTTAGCGATTTCATGCTTAATTTTGAAAAGGGACTAAATCGCATAAAAGGTGAAATTTATGTTCTACTAATTAGAAGTGTCATATAGCTAGAGAACCTTAAATTAGAGGTCCTTAATGTGCAAATAGGCCTTTAAGAGAGTGATGGCCGATCATAGAGACAAGGAAATGAAATTTGTCATAGGTTAGGTAGATTTTTGGCGACTTAATTGATAGAATGATCATAAAATAAAAAGAAAGCTTCATCCTTTTCATTCTTTCTCTTCACCACCGAAAGTTACAACAGAAATGGGGGTTTTTGCAGCTTAAAGTTTCAGCCAAACTTCCCTCTTTCAAGTAAGTGTTTTTGATGGTCATTCTTGATGATTTTTGTCTTTTGGTGACCCTTGTAGCTTAAGCTAACTAATGGAGGGACTATTTTTGTAACACCCCTTACCCGGGTTCTAAGTCGGGAACCGGGCCTGAGGCGTTATCGAACTCAACCCACTTAATCGCCATGTAGGCTCAATGTCATTACCCTCTATAACCTCATTCTCGACTTACGGGGCCTCACTCATACACACGAGGGCTCTCGAGACTAATCCGGAACTTTTATGATCCTTAAAAAATTTCTTCTTTTATACAGGGCTCAAACGCCCGTGCACTATGTAACACGCCCGTGTATGGACACACACACCCATGTTCCCTAGCCGTGCTAAAAACTCGAGCATTCTGCCAATTACCCCACGGCCATGGCACGCTCGGGCTCCCCAACCGTGGTGAACACTGACTTCCATCGCACGGCCTAGAGTCTAGACACACGCCCGTGTGGCTAGCCCGTGGCCAACACTGATTAATCCCACACGCCCTAGGCACACGCCCGTGTGACTAGTCCGTGGTCTATTCTGTTTTAAAATATTAACATGCAGGGGACGCACGGCCACAGCTCACGCCCGTGGGCTGACCGTGTGTCACACATGGTCTAGACACACGCCCGTGTGTCTAACCACATGGTCAAGGACAAAGCTAAGTGCCAAGTTCTTTTCACCCTTCTAGCATACACAACAAATACTCATCCAACACAGTCGTAATCAACTCAAATTGAATACAATCTCACATAGAAAACTATATCTTTTTCATATAATGTAATAGCCAACAACTATGGCATTATACAAAATACACTTCCCATAAAAAGGCTAACACATCTTATCCATTTACAAAAAGATTGACTAACTTGTCTAGCCCCTATACATGCCATATACAAAACATTAAGTTTCATGTACCAAAGTGTGCTGATATGTGGGCTATCTTCCAATGATCCTCGTATCTCGATTCACCATTTTTAATCTATAAGACAAGGGAAAAGAAAGGGAGTAAGCTTTGAGCTTAGTAAGTTTACACATAAACAATTAAGCATCATAGTATAAGCCCAACCACAATTAGCATTATACCAACATATAATATACAACTATGCTTACTCTTTCTATCATTTACCATATTACCAACACATCATGAGTCACATGCTCATAACTATTGAAATGCACCCCTGCATTCAATATCACATTTACATAATATACAACACATCATTATTGCTCAATAATACATCCACATAGCTAACTCACATAGCTAATCCACACAGCTAATCCACATATCTTATCCACACAGCTATTACACACAACTAATATACACAATTAATCCACACAACCAATATCTCGGTGGTTTCGCACTTAGCACACCACAATCAATTTTTAAGGTGGTATCGTACATAGCCTACCGCAAAGGTATTCATAGTGATCTCGCACATAGCCACTAAATGATATACCTAACGATAGCATCGCACATAGCCAGCTCATCGTCAATATGCATTTGGATGGTATCGCACTTAGCCCACCATCTAGCATTATCACAACACATGCACAAGTCTATTTACCCAATTATTCATCCATTCACATCTATATTACATTCATTCTACTTGAACCACATAGGTTCCCAATCATTCTCATTCATTCTCATTCATGCTACACCCTAGCTAGCATTGACAAATTGTAAGTATGAATGCATTGTTTATGCATAGACTTACCTCGATACTCAAAAGTATTGAAATGTACAATTTAATCCACCACCTTGCTTTTGCCTCGGTTTCGATCTGGGCTTTGTCTTTCTTGATCTATAATGAATAAATCAGCTTATTCAATACACACATTGACTAAATTGACCCACATCTCATACTTTAGCAAAATTACTATTTTGCCCCTAAACTTTCTCATATTTACATTTTAGCCCTAAAGGCTCGTAAAGTGATTTTTATTCAACTTTCTAGCCTTTCATGCTTAGCCGAACCACTTACTCAACTAAACCATTCAACAATTCTCACTAAATCACCCATGTATGACCAAACTTAAGATTTTCACAACTAAGTCCCTATATGCATTTTCATGGAAAATCACTTAGCAAAAGATGTTTCTACTACATCAAGCTTTCGTATTCTTCCAGAAAACATCAAAATACATGCATGTCATACATATGTACATTTTTGAACATCCACAATAGCTCACCAAATAGCTAAAAATAGCTTACTCATGCTACTAGGACCTCAAAAATATGAAGAATATCAGAAATCGGGCTTAAGAGCACTTACTAGCAAGCTTGAAAAATTGAAAGAGCCCTAACAATGGCTTCTCTAATTTTCAGCAGCTTGGGGGAGAAGATGAGTGAATTTTTATCATCTTTTCACCTATTTAATCACTTATTTGATAAATAACCAAAATGCCCTTTTTGATAAACTTTAAATTTTGACTCATCCATGCCCATTTTTGTCCAAAAATTAGAATTTGCGTAAATTGCTATTTAAGGACCTCTAATTAATAAACTAAAGCTATTTCACACAAATAGCTTCTAGAAACACACATTTTGCAACTTTTACAATTTAGTCCTTTTGGACAATTCAACCACAATTTCACAAAATTGTTTCATGAAACTTTCACACTAGCATGCATACATAATATAAACCTCAAAAATTCATTCATGACCCTCGGATTTGTGGTCTCGAACCACTATTCTGACTAGGCCCTAAATCGAGATGTTACAACTCTCCCCCCTTTAGAGATTTTTGCCACCGAAAATCTTACCAGAAAAGAGGTTTGGATGTTGCTCTCTCTTAACTTCTTCCGTTTCCCACGTAGCCTCTTCCACAGCATGTTTCTGCCATAACACTTTCACTAGTGCTATGCTCTTATTTCTCAACTGTTTCACTTCTCGAGCCAAGATCTTAATAAGCTCCTCTTCATAAGACATATCCGGTCTTATCTCAATTTCCGTTGAAGGAATCACATGTGAAGGATCAGAGTGATACCGTCGCAACATCGACACATGGAACACGTTATGAATCTTTTCCAACCTACCGGCAAAGCCAACCGGTAAGCTACAGGCCCAATTCTGTTTGTAATCTCATACGGCCCTATGAACCTTGGACTCAATTTCCCTTTTCGTCCAAATCTCATAATCTTCTCCACGGCGATACTTTCAAAAATGCTTTGTCGCCTACTTCAAACTCAATTTCTTTTCTTTTCAATCCGTGATACGACTTACGTTGGTCCGGCGCTTTTTCGGACTATTACGGATTACTTTCACTTTCTCTTCGGTCTCTTTTTCTAGATCGACCCCATGGATCTGCTTCTCGCTAAGCTCGGTCCAATACATAGGAGTCCGACACTTACGGCCATACAAAGCCTTATACGGTGCCATCTGTATACTCGATTGATAACTATTGTTATAGGCGAATTCAACCAAAGGTAGATATCTCTCCCAACTACCTTCGAATTCTAACACACAGCATCGAAGCATATCTTCAAGAACTTGAATTACTCTTTCAGACTGACCATCGGATTGCGGATGGAACGCAGCGAGATGAAATTCAATCTCGCACTCCATGGCCTCTTGCAACTTCTTCCAAAATCTCGAAGTAAACCTCGGATCTCTATCCGATTTAATAGACACAGGTACACCATGCAATCTCACTATCTCTCGCCACGCACAACTCGGCTAACTTATCCAATTGAATAATCGACACGTCTTTGGAATAAAGTGAGTCGACTTCGTTAATCTATCCACAACAACCCACACTGGCATCTCTCTTTCTGAGTCGCCGGCAACCCCGTTACAAAATCCATGGTAACCCGATCCCACTTCCATTCGGGAAGCATCACTGGCTGAAGCAATCCCGAAGGCACTTGATGCTCAGCTTTCACTTGTTGGCAAATCAAACACTTAGTCACAAACTCTGAAATATCTCTTTTCATACCCGGCCACCAATACAACTTCCTCAAGTCGTTGTACATTTCATCGCCTGGGATGTCTCGACAAGCACCCATCGTGGGCTTCATTCAAAACTTTTCGAATCAACTCCTTATTTTTAGGAACACAAATTCTGTCGCGATACATCAGACAACCATTCAAATTCAGTCGAAAGTCAGAATCACATTCCGACCCGCACTTAGCTATCTTAGCTTGCATCTCGCTATCACTTCTCTGAGCTTCACATATTTGTTGAACAAATAGTGGCCTAGCTCTCAACTCTTCCAAAATAGCACCATCATTAGACAATGCTAAACTCGCTCTCATAACTCTTAGAGCATACAGGGATTTCCTACTTAAGGCATCCGCAACCACATTCGCTTTTCCCGGGTGGTAATCAATGACTAACTCATAGTCTTTCAACAACTCAAGCCACCGTCTCTGTATCAGATTCAGATCCTTCTGATCCATCAAATACTTTAAACTCTTGTGATCCGTAAAGATTCGGCACTTTTCGCCATACAAATAATGTCGCCAAATCTTTAACGCAAAAACAATCGCAGCTAACTCTAAATCGTGAGTCGGATAATTCTTCTCGTGCGGTTTTAACTGCCTCGAGGCGTAAGCGATTACCTTACCCTCTTGCATCAACATGCAACCGAGACCATTAAACGACGCATCACTATAAACCACAAAATCCTTCACTGATTCTGGTTGAACCAAAATCGGCGCCTCAGTCAACATTGTTTTTAGTCTCTCGAAGCTCTGTTGACATGTCTCAGTCCATTCAAACTTGACATCCTTATGCAATAGCTTCGTCATCGGGGTAGCAATCACAGAGAACCCCTTTACGAAATGTATGTAATATCCCGTTAATCCCAAGAAACTTCTAATTTCTGACACGTTCCTCGGAGGTTTCCAATCCATAACAGTTGATATCTTACTCAGGTCAACTCTGACACCATCACCTGACACAATGTGTCCTAGGAATCTGACCTCTCGGAGCCAAAACTCACTCTTGCTAAACTTAGCATACAACTGATTATCTCTCAAAGTTTGCAAGACAATTCTCAAGTGCTCTTCATGATCGTTCTCATCCCGAGAATAGATCAATATGTTGTCAATAAAAACAACCATAAACTTGTCCACATATGGTCTGAAAACACGGTTCATCAGATCCATAAAAATTGTAGGTGCATTCGTCAACCCAAACGGCATAACCAAAAACTCATAATGGCCATACCTTGTCCGAAATGCAGTTTTCAACAAATCTTGCTCTTTCACTCTGAAATGATAATAACTGGACCTCAAGTCTATCTTGGAGAACATTGTAGCTCCCTTGGCTTGATCGAAAAGATCATCAATCCTTGGTAAAGGATACTTATTCTTAATGTCACTTTGTTAAATTTGTCTATAGTCTATACACAACCTCATAGACCCATCTTTCTTCTTCACAAACAATACCGGAGCTCCCCAAGGCGAGTAGCTCGGTCTTGCAAAACCCTTATCTATCAACTCTTGTAACTGAACCTTCAGTTCTTTCAACTCTACAGGTGCCATTCTGTACGGGGCAATCAAAATAGGTGCCGTTCCTGGAACCAACTCAATTCCAAACTCGACCTCTCTCACTAGAGGTAATCCGAGTAACTCCTCTGGGAATACATCTGGATACTCACGTACCACTGCCACTGTTTTAAACTCCACCCCAACCTCTCGAGTGTTCAACACGAACGCAAGATCGGACTCACATCCTTTTCTCAAACATTTCTCAGTCACTAGGGAAGAAATCATCATTGGTAGACTATCCGATCCACCTGATTCAACCCGAACCACATCTCCACTCTCACATTTCAATTCAATGTACTTACTACCACAGTTCACTAAAACACTATGGGTAGTCAACCAATCCATGCCTAGGATTAAATCGAACTCATCAAATGGCAACAACATAAGGTTTGCCGGAAAATAATGATTCTAAATCAACAAAGGACAGTTCTTACACACTTTGTCCACTAACACGTGCTTTCCTAATGGGTTTGACACCTTAACTACTATGTTCGTAGACTCAACGGTCATACTCAAACTAGATGCTAATCTCATGCAAATATAAGAGTGAGTAGACCCTGGATCTATTAAAGCAATAACAGAGGTGTCAAAGAGAGAAAAAGTACCCGTTATCACATCAGGGGAGGATGCCTCTTTGCGAGCGCGAATGGCATATGTCCTCATAGGTGCCCGACCCTCTGGTCTTACAGTAGAGTCCCTGGACGCACCTCTACCACTAGCCCCACCTCTTGGGTTCCTTGGTGGTCTACCCCTCGTAGACACATCACTAGGTCTCACTTCTTACCTTTCTTCCTTATCATCCCTCTCGGGACAGTTACGGATAAAGTGGTCAGGGGAACCACATTTGTAACATTTTTGACTGTTTCCCCAACACTCTCTGGTGTGATACCTACCACAACTTGGACACTCCAGTTTACTCTTTGTATTGCCCACACATTCCATCGAGGGGGCTCACACTCTCGAACCGTGACGAGTATTGTCCAAGTCTCGATGCGAATATCCCACTGAGGCTGACGTCTGAGGATTCACTTCCTTGGATCTTTTCGACTGGGCTTGATACGACTTGCCCATCGGTCTCTTTCTCGCATCTTGGGCTTCACTTACAGCCCTTCTCTTATCTGAACTCAACTCTTCGGCCTTACTTGCCCTCTCAACTAATACCACGAATTCTTTCAACTCCAAAATGCCAACTAGGAGTTTGATATCCTCATTCAGCCCATCTTCGAACCTCTTGCACAAGATGGTCTCTGTCGACACACATTCTTGAGCGTATTTGCTAAGCCTAACAAACTCACGCTCATATTCTGCTACTGACATTCTTCCTTGCTTCAACTCAAGGAATTTTTTCCTCTTCCGATCAGTAAATCTTTGGCTTATATACTTCTTTCGAAACTCTTCCAGAAAGAAGTCCCACGTTACCTGCTCTCTCGGGACCACTAATGTTAGCATCTTCCACCAATGGTATGCCGAGTCTCTCAGCAAAGATACGGCACACTTCAAACTCTCCTCAGGTGTACATGAGAGCTCATCGAACACCCTCATCGAGTTCTCTAACCAGAACTCTGCCCTCTCAGGGTCGTCATCTACCTTAGCTCTAAACTCCTCAGCCCGTGTTTCCTAATCTTATCCACCGGGGGTTTTGATATCCTCACTACATACATACCTTGAGGAGCCACTGGATTTGGCTATGGTATAGGAGAAGGTGGAGGAGGTTGAGCGTTAGGGTTCGCTCGAACGTAGTCCGAGTACCAATCACTCATCATATGGAGAAAGGCTTATCGCGCCTCTTCCCCTTGACCCCTCGCCTCGGGTCCACTTTGCACCGGCACGGTTCCTTGCGCAAGAGCCGACGCATTACTAGCTACTTCATCAGCAGTCAATGGATCGAAATCCATATTCTATATAAAACAAGATTTAAAATCATCAAAAACCACCACACTATCATCGTACACTTATGGCATGTATAGCTAGACTCTTACACCAGCTACGGTAGTTCTAGAACCGACTAAACCATAGCTCTGATACCACTAAATGTAACACCCCTTACCTTGGTTATACGTTGGGAACTGGGCCCGAGGCGTTACCAAACTCAACCCACTTAATCGCTATGTAGGCTCAACGTCATTACACCCTATTACCTCATTCTCGGCTTACGGGGCCTCACTCATACACACGAGGGCTCTCGAGACTAATCCAAAACTTTTATGATCCTTAAAAAAATTCTTCTTTTATACAGGGCTCAAATGCCCGTGCACTATGTAACACGCCCGTGTATGGACACACACGCCCATGTTCCCTAGCCGTGCTAAAAACTCGAGCATTCTGCCAATTGCCCCAAGGCCATGGCACGCCCAGGCTCCCCAACCGTGGTGAACACTAACTTCTATTGCACGGCCTAGAGTCTAGACACACGCCTGTGTGGCTAGCCCGTGGCCAACACTGATTAATCCCACACGCCCTAGGCACACGCCCGTGTGACTAGTCCATGGTCTATTCTGTTTTAAAATATTAACATACAGGGGACGCACGGCCATAGTACACGCCCGTGGGCTGACCGTGTGTCACACAAGGTCTAGACACACGCCCGTGTGTCTAACCACATGGTCAAGGACAAAGCTAAGTGCCAAGTTCTTTTCACCCTTCTAGCATACACAACAAATACTCATCCAACACAGTCGTAATCAACTCAAATTGAATACAATCTCACATAGAAAACTATATCTTTTTCATATAATGTAATAGCCAACAACTATGGCATTATACAAAATACACTTCCCATAAAAAGGCTAACACATCTTATCCATTTACAAAAAGATTGACTAACTTGTCTAGCCCCTATACATGCCATATACAAAACATTAAGTTTCATGTACCAAAGTGTGCTGATATGTGGGCTATCTTCCAATGATCCTCGTATCTCAATTCACCACTTTTAATCTATAAGACAAGGGAAAAGAAAGGGAGTAAGCTTTGAGCTTAGTAAGTTTACACATAAACAATTAAGCATCATAGTATAAGCCCAACCACAATTAGCATTATACCAACATATAATATACAACTATGCTTACTCTTTCTATCCCTTACCATATTACCAACACATCATGAGTCACATGCTCATAACTATTGAAATGCACCCTTGCATTCAATATCACATTTACACAATATACAACACATCATTATTGCTCAATAATACATCGACATAGCTAACTCACATAGCTAATCCACACAGCTAATCCACATATCTTATCCACGTAGCTATTACACACAGCTAATATACACAATTAATCCACATAGCCAATATCTCAGTGGTTTCGCACTTAGCACACCACAATCAATTTATAAGGTCGTATCGCACTTAGCCTACCACAAAGGTAATCATAGTGATCTCGCACATAGCCACTAAATGATATACCTAACGATAGCATCGCACATAGCAAGCTCATCGTCAATATGCATTTGGATGGTATCGCACTTAGCCCACCATCTAGCATTATCACAACACATGCACAAGTCTATTTACCCAATTATTCATCCATTCACATCTATATTACATTCATTCTACTTGAACCAAATAGGTTCCCAATCATTCTCATTCATTCTCATTCATGCTACACCCTAGCTAGCATTAACAAATTGTAAGTATGAATGCATTGTTTATGCATAGACTTACCTCGATACTCAAAAGTATTGAAATGTGCAATTTAGTCCACCACCTTGCTTTTGCCTCGGTTTCGATCCGGGCTTTATCTTTCTTGATCTATAATGAATAAATCAGCTTATTCAATACACACATTGACTAAATTGACCCACATCTCATACTTTAGCAAAATTACTATTTTGCCCCTAAACTTTCTCATATTTACACTTTAGCCCTAAAGGCTCGTAAAGTGATTTTTATTCAACTTTCTAGCCTTTCATGCTTAGCCGAACCACTTACTCAACTAAACCATTCAACAATTCTCACTAAATCACCCATGTATGACCAAACTTAAGATTTTCACAACTAAGTCCCTACATGCATTTTCATGGAAAATCACTTAGCAAAAGAGGTTTCTACTACACCAAGCTTTCATATTCTTCCATAAAACATCAAAATACATGCATATGTACATTTTTGAACATCCATAATAGCTCACCAAATAGCTAAAAATAGCTTACTCATGCTACTAGGACTTTAAAAATACGAAGAATATAAAAAATCGGGCTTAAGAGCACTTACTAGCAAGCTTGAAAAATTGAAAGAGCCCTAACAATGGCTTCTCTATTTTTTGGCAGCTTGGGGGAGAAGATGAGTGAATTTTTATCATCTTTTCACCTATTTAATCACTTATTTGATAAATGACCAAAATGCCCTTTTTGATAAACTTCAAATTTTGACTCATCCATGCCCATTTTTGTCCAAAAAAATAGAATTTGGGCAAATTGCTATTGAAGGACCTCTAATTAATAATCTAAAGCTATTTCACACAAATAGCTTCTAGAGACACACATTTTGTAACTTTTGCAATTTAGTCCTTTTGGACAATTCAACCACAATTTCACAAAATTGTTTCATGAAACTTTCACACTAGCATGCATACATAATATAAACCTCAAAAACTCATTCATGACCCTCAGATTTATGGTCTCGAACTATTATTCTGACAAGGCCCTGAACCGGGATGTTACAATTTTGCAAAATGGTTGAGAGTTTAGGGTCTTACCATGGTAGTATTTATATTTTTTGGTGAAATTTTATGAAAGAAAATGAATCTTGGTTGTTAAATAAACAACTTTTGTGAATGGGGTTTTCATGAAAACACCTAAAAGGACCATTTTGTGAAGTTTATAAAATAGGTTGTAAATGTGTGAAATAATTGAAAATTTTGAGTTGCTATAAGAGTAATAAAGGTACGGCTACGCTTTTTAAAGGAGGAAATTTGATTAAAATCGTTTTACGAGCCTAGGGGTAAAATCATAATTATGTGAAAGTCTAATGGCAAAATTGTAATTTTTCCCAGGTATGAATTATAGATTGTCTTGATTAATGTACTGATTAAATAAGTGAATTTTTTATTATAAATCAAGAAAAACGGAGTCTGGACCCAGACCTGGGAGGACCGAGCTAGTAGACTAATCCAATCTAGTCGCCCACTTTTTGTATACCGAGGTAAGTTGTACGTAAATAATACAACTTTATTATTATTATGTAATGAAAAATTAATATGGCATAAAGTGTTTGATTATTGTTGTGAATATGCATGATGAGAATTGATGTAGTAAAAACTCCCGGTTGAACCTTAGGAATAGATTGGATATCCATGCCTTGACATTTGGGTGATATATGTGCTAGTGTAAGACCATGTCTGGGACATGGCATTTGCCACATTATGAGAGCCAGTGTAAGACCATATCTGGGACATGGCATCGACGTTGATATGTGTGCTAGTGTATGACTATGTCTGGGACATGGCATCAGCCACATTATGAGAGCCAGTGTAAGACCATGTCTGGGACATGGCATCGGTATTGAGACGAGAGCTAGTGTAAGACCATGTTTGGGACATGGCATCGGCCTCGACATGTAAGCCAGTGTAAGACCATGTCTAGGACATGGCATCAACATTTTACCCTCTTGTGCGAGGCTTATCGGATATCCTTTAGTATTCCAAATGGTTCCACGGGTTATTTAAAGCTTATGATAAAGATATGAAAGGATATAATAATGTTGTGAGTGGTACAGGTTCTTACTCGAAACTCATGAGATATGAGCTTAGTTTTGATGCCTTAATGGTAAGTATGAAATTGAGTAAGTTCTATCTATGAGAATGATTTCGGGACGATCTTGAAATCTTTGGCTTATACTTGTGATGTAACAGCCCGATATAGGGCCTAGTCAGAATAGTGGTTGTGAGACAACAAATCCGAAGTAGAAATATGTGTTTTATGATTTTTATGAGGCTTATGATGTGGTTACATGATTGTGTGAAAATTTCATGAGAAAATTTTATTTATTAGTGATCAATTTGTCCATTAGGACTAAATTGCAAAAAATTGAAAATTTGAGATTCTAGAAGATTTAAGTATGAAATGGATTTATAAAAATTACTAAAGGTCCTAATTTAGCAATTGGACCATTAAATGTCAAGATGGACAAAAATGGACATGGGAAGGAAAAATCTCAAGAAAGGGCCTTAAGGGCATTTTAGTCATTTGGTTAATAAAAGAATTAAAAGGGAAAAAGAAGTCAAAATTCATGTCCATCTTCTTCCTAAGTGCCGAAATTTTCAAGCTCTCCATAGCAAGGGTTTCTTCATCTTTCAAGCTTGATTGTAAGTGTCTTTTAGCCCCATTTTTAATGTTCTTCATATTTTGAGATCTTCGTAGCTCGATTTAGCTATTTCAAGCTATATTTTGAGCTAGGGTTTATGTTCAAAAATTTACCTATGTATGACATGCATGTATTTTGATGTTTTAAGGAAGAATATGAAAGTTTGATGTGTGATAAACATTTTTTTCTAAGTGATTTTCATAAAAAAATGCATAAAAAGACAAAATTGTAAAAGTTATAGAAATGGTCATACATGAGTGAAATAGTGGAAATTGGGGGCTGTTGTAGTTAAGAAAATAATTCAGCTAGGCTTAAAATACAATAAATTTGAATAAAAATTATTTTACGAGCCTAGGGGCAAAAGTGTAATTATGTGAAAGTTTAGGGGCAAAATTGTAATTTTTCCAAAGTATGATTCATGAGTCAATTTAGTCAATGTGAGTATTAAACAAGTGAAATTGTTATTATAGATCAAGAAACACGAAGCCCGGACCGAAACCGAGGCAAGAACAAAGTGATGGACTAAATCGAACATCTACACACATTTTGAGTACCGAGGTAAGTTTGTGTGAAATTAAAGTTTCATAGTGTTTTTATATTTTAAATTCCTTGATCTTATGATAATGAATATCATTTCATGAAAATCGACTAATGAAGCCTCGATAAGAAAATGATGAGAATATATTAAGCTGAAGTCTCGATTGAAGATTCGGAATAACGAGGATACCTATGTCACGACATGAGATAAGGAAGGTCCCGTATGAGACCATGTCTGGGACATGGCATAGGCACCGAATGTAAGTCCCGTATAAGACCATGTCTGGGACATGGCATCGACACCGAATAAGGAAGGTTCCATGTAAGACCAAGTCTCAGACATGGCCTCGGCACCAAAGGAAGATCTCGTGTAAGACAATGTCTGGGACATGGCATCGCATCTATGTACGATCTCGTAAAAGACCATGTCTGGGACATGGCATCGACATCGAGTTAAGAGATCCCGTGCAACACCATATCTAGGATATGGCATCGGCATCAAGCGGTGATCCCATGTAAGACCATATCTAGGATATGGCATTGGCATCGTGATACATGTATGATGAGATTGAGTATCCTCCGATATTCCGAGTTGTTCCACGGGCAAAAGAGCTAAGCATGCAAAGATGACAAAGAGCTAAGCTATACAAAGATGACAAAGAGTTACATTTAAGTTAAGGATGATAATGATTTAAGTTTATGTTCAAGATAGCATAAGTGCTAAATTATGTGATGAAGTGACACAGGTACCATAAGTAAAACACGAGTTATGAAACCGTAATGTGATATGTGATGGGTAAGCGTAAGTATGAGTAAGTATGTCAAAGTACTTGAGAACTTGTGTTGTTATTGTTCTTTGAGATTAATGGATTTTACTATGAGTATGTAACACCCCAAACCCGGTCAACACACCACGACCGAATCTGGCATGTCACAGATGGAATTGTTTTGAAGAGAACAGGTTACCGATTAATTTTCCTAGTGAAAATTCTTTGTTGTTTTATGTTTGTAGAAAACAGGTGCATGATTAGTTAAAAACCGAAATTTTGAAATCCTGGAATATAACTTTAAAACTTAGTTGTCGATCCATAGGTTTAGAAAACGCTTAAGTCATTTTAAAACCCGATGTTCCTTCCTTAACTATTTAGAAATCCGTTAAGTTGAATGTGGAAAACTTAAGTTTGAAATCCATTTGAGTTGTTGTTGTTATCAATTGATTTGTCTTACCCGATGGTAAACATTTGGAAACTATTGCGTTCTTTAGTTTAGAAAATCTTGGGCTCAAACTTATTTAGTTAACCATGTAATTTATTTAGCCTAGTTTAAAACAAATCCAAAGCATAAAAATAATTCAAACATAATCAAAAGGCCTTATTACAAACCCATAATAAAAGTGAAACCAAATTTAAATAAAACAAAGTACCCAAACAAAAGTCCACGTAAAGACCGAGTTTATTTAATGCATGGCCACCTCGAGTCCATGGCTCCTCATCCGCGATCTATGAATCACCTGAAAAGATAAGGGAGAAGGTGAGTCACCAAGACTCAGTGCATAATCCCCCTCCAAGTTAATGCAACATACTTACACAAATCATAACCAAGCAATATATATAATGCACCCAAACCTAGCCATCCATAACTCCTTTTCTACCCGTGTGGTACCAAACCACCGTGGTGGTGCCAAAACCACTGGTGACCCAAAGTCACGATATCCAATAATGTGGTGCCAAACCACTTTGGTGACCCAAAGTCACGAATAATCCATCTGTGGGGCCAACCCACGTATGATACCAAATCACGGCGTCAATCCCGATATATCAATCTGTGGGGCCAACCCTTCGTGGTGCTAAGCCACTGGGACGAGACGCTATGAGGTGCCAAACCTCTCAGTGACCCAAAGTCATAAAATAATCTATGGTACCAAACCACCGGAGGTGCCAAACCTCCAGTGACCCAAAGTCACAAAATAATCCGTGGTACCAAACCACTTTGGAGGTGCCAAACCTCCGTGACCCAAAGTCACGGATATCATCTTCCCCCTCCTCTCATATCACCCATACCAATGCATTACAAGTGCAAATCCCGCCATCATGCTTTAACGTGCAATATAAAGCAAATATATCATAAATCATATTATTATGCACCATACAAAGACAAACATCATATCGAAGCACATTTACCGAATCCTTGCTCACACCCATAAGGCATCATATCAAGATCTCACGGTTTTTGGCTTTTAATCACGATTAGGTTATTAATAGGTTACCAAGTTATAAAGTGTGTAAGCTACACACCTGTTACTAACGCAAGCACTAAATCCCGAAGACCCGATCATCGCACTAGATCTCCTTGATCCTACAATCGGCCCAACCACAAAACCATTAACAAGGCCATTCAACCATACCAATAAATCCCGAAGGGTTAACGCCTGGAACCCGAAACCTTACCTTAATGCTCTTTGAATACTAACCACGCTAAGTATGAGAGAAAGATCCTCCCCTACGATCGGCAATCATCACAACTTAGTCTTAATAGCCTTCGGCTTTTCCAAATAACTTAAAGAATGCTTAAACCGATATAGATCCTTACCACTTGACTTACCAAATTTGATTGATAGAGAGTAGAGGACTTAGATCGACCGCTTCTAAAATCCCGGAGAACCTAGAAGAAATCGGTTCCTATAGAGGGTTAGCAAAACACCCACAAATGCCAAAGTTCGGCCTTTTCCTACCATGTGAGTCGACAGAGAAGTGAGAAAGTGAGAATGTAGTTTCGGTCAAGAACCCCTTACCTCTTTTCAAAACCGATTGGAGACAAACCTAAAGAGATCCACCCTTGTTGATATTCGGCCAAAGCAATACAAGAAAGAAAGGAGGAGATTCGACAAGGAGTTGAATGATGAAGGGAGTTTCGGCTATGGTTGATAGGAAGCAAATAAGTGGGATCCGGTTAGAGTGAAAAAGAGAAAGGAAGAGAAGAGTGAAAATAGGAGAGAAAGAATCGGCAAGTGGAATGAAGAAGAAGATTCGGCACAAGGTCTTGAGAAAAGAAGAAAAAAAAATGAAGGGGAAAGGGAGGTTTCGGTTTTGAGCAAGAATGGAAAGGAAAAAGAGAGAGATGGGAGAGTAGGATATTCGGCCAAATACTGAGAAGAAGAAAAAGAAGTGAAATAAAATCAAAGAAACCTTAGAGGGACATTCGGCTAGGTGCAAAAACAAGAAGGAAATTTCAGCTTTTCTTCAATATGTGCACCAGGGAGAAATCGGCACACTCAAGGGTTTGTTTTCGGCTTTGACACAAAACAAAAGCTAGCCGAAAATGCACAACTAGGTGCCTAAGGAAATTTGGCACCCTCCTCTCCTCAGCTTTCCAAAACCGAACACTCCTCCTAAGCAGGAGTTTAAAATTCGACCACTTCCTCAAATTCCTCCTGGCCACTAATTCAAATGAATTTGAATTCCACAAGTTCCTAAATTTTCTCCTTGCCACCCATTTAAATATTTTGACTTAGTCCAAACTTATCGATGAGTTTGTGCCGAGCACAACTCCTTCTCCTCTTGGCGTCAAAATGCAAAGCGAGAAAATGGGATTTCTGCACGCTCGAACTCGAAGTTCTCCCACCTGCTTGTGGCGTCATTCTCAGGGCCCTAAGTGGTGCCTCCTTGCCACTCTGCCACGCCAATTCTTGTGCTACAATACCCAACGAATTACACTTAAGCCCTAGCTCCTTCAGCTCCCCTTCCTTACAACTTAAAAATAAAAATTTCCTGCAACTCGGGCCCACTCTAAACTTATAACTAGGTCTTAAAACACTACAAATAATAACACAACAGTCCAACTCATGCAAAACAATTCAATCACAACTAACCCCTATTTTAGGATATTACAGAGTACTTATGTTGCTATTTTAATTCATGCAAACTTACTAAGCTATATGCTTACCCTTCTCTTTTCCCTTTTCTTGTAGTATCGCCAAGCTAGATCGGGGATCGTAGAACGTCGGAGCTTGGATCACACTATCAATCATTCTTTTGGTATAGTAAAGTTGATTTATTTTTGGTATGGCATGTATAGGAACTTGGTCATCTTGTGTTATGTCATATTTGATAGCCAAAGTGTTGGCTATTAAGGTTATACACTCATTTTGTAAATGGCCATTAGGAATTGGCCGATATTTGTCAAGTTTTATATCTTAATGATGATGAGTTTTATGAAGTGAAAGTTCATGCAGTTGATGGAGTAAAATGTGAAGTGTATGAATGATGATTAGTGATTCTTCATAGTGTATTATTGTCATGTTATGTGTTGCTTGTGTTGGCATAAGTGCATTTGTTTCAGGGTGGCAATAGGCTTGGTAAATAGCCTTCTAATTGTCCACACGGGTAGACACACGGGCGTGTGTCTAGGCCCTGTGTGACACGCGGTCAACCCCATAGGTGTGCTGATAGGCCGTGTGTCCCCTGCATCAAATTTCTGAGATGGGCGTGTGCCTAGGTCGTGTGCCCTTAAGAGCTTGGTGACATTATAAACATAATACCCAGGTTTTTCACACACAAGTGAGGACACGGACGTGTCTAGGCCGTGTGAGGGACACGAGCCACAGACACGGGCGTGTGTCCCGTCGTGCTAAAACCCTTATAGGTTCGAAATGGAAAATAAATTCCGCACGAGCTAGGAACATGGGCGTGTGTGACCACACGGCCTGCCCACACAGGCGTGTGGCCCTGTTTAGGCAAAAAAAAATTCTAAATGCACAAAAAAATTTCGGTTTAATTTTGAAACCTTTTGTATGTATGTTTAGGGCCTCGTAGGCCCATAATAAGGATGTTATGAATATGAATGAGAAGCTTTAAGTTGAAATGAAATTTTATAGCCCGATGTTGTATTGTTTAAGCAAGTTAAGTTCGGTAATGCCTTATATCCTTTTGCGACGTCAGACACGGGTAAGGGGTGTTACATTTAGTGGTATCAGAGCTACGGTTTAGTCAGTTTTCGAACTAACATAACGTAAGCATGAGTCTAGCTATACATTCTATACACATGAGTATTTACATTATGATAGTGTGACGACTCTTGACGATTTAAATTGTGCTTTCAGATATTAAATGGATCCCGATAGAGCTGTGGCGGATGATGTAGAAAGTAACGCGCCGGCTCTCGCTGAAGGGATGGTGCCGAATGACAATGAGAATAGACCAACGACTGTAAGTCAGAGAGGAGGAGAAGAGGCTAGGGAAGCCTTTCTCCACATGATGAATGCATGGTATACGGAGTTCGTTCGCACTAACCCGAATGCGCAACCCTCTCCATCCCCAACTATTCCTCAACCTACCCCTGTAGCTCCTCAAGTGGTGGAAGTGGTAAGAAGAGAAAAGCCTCCGGTCGATAGAATCCAGAAACAAGGAGCCGAGGAATTTCGAGCTAGTAAAGATGATGATCCGGAAAGAACAGAATTTTGGCTTGAAAATACCATCAGGGTATTTGATGAATTATCTTGCACACCTGAAGAGTGCATGAAATGTGTGGTGTCTCTCTTAAGAGATTCCGCTTATCAATGGTGGAACACTCTTGTGTCAGTTGTACCAAGGGAAAGGATCACATGGGAGTTTTTCCAAGAAGAATTTCGGAAGAAGTACATTAGTCAAAGATTTATTGATCAGAAAAGAAAGGAATTCCTTGAACTGAAACAAGGTAGAATACCAGTAATTGAATATGAGTGTAACATCCCGGTTTAGGGCCTAGTCAGAATAGTGGTTTGAGACCACAAATCCGAGGGTCATGAATGAGTTTTTGAGGTTTATATTATGTATGCATGCTAGTGTGAAAGTTTCATGAAACAATTTTGTGAAATTGTGGTTGAATTGTCCAAAAAGGACTAAATTGCAAAAGTTGCAAAATGTGTGTTTCTAGAAGCTATTTGTGTGAAATAGCTTTAGATGATTAATTAGAGGTCTTTAAATAGCAATTTACCCAAATTCTAATTTTTGACTCAAAATTTGAAGTTTATCAAAAAGGGCATTTTGGTCATTTATCAAATAAGTGATTAAATAGGTGAAAAGATGATAAAAATTCACTCATCTTCTCCCCCAAGCTGCCAAAAATTAGAGAAGCCATTGTTAGGGCTCTTTCAATTTTTCAAACTTGCTAGTAAGTGCTCTTAAGCCCGGTTTTTGATATTCTTCGTATTTTTGAAGTCCTAGTAGCATGAGTAAGAATTTTTTAGCTATTTGGTGAGCTATTATGGATGTTCAAAAATGTACATATGTATGACATGCATGTATTTTGATGTTTTATGGAAGAATAAGAAAGCTTGATGTAGTAGAAACATCTTTTGCTAAGTGATTTTCCATGAAAATGCATGTAGGGACTTAGTTGTGAAAATCTTAAGTTTGGTCATACATAGGTGATTTAGTGAGAATTGTTGAATGCTTTAGTTGAGTAAGTAGTTCGACTAAGCATCAAAGGCTAGAAAGATGAATAAAAATCACTTTACGAGCCTTTAGGGCTAAAGTGTAAATATGAGAAAGTTTAGGGGCAAAATAGTAATTTTGCTAAAGTATGAGATGTGGGTCAATTTAGTCAATGTGTGTATTGAATAAGCTAATTTATTCATTATAGATCAAGAAAGACAAAGCCCGGATCGAAACTGAGGCAAAAGCAAGGTGGTAGACTAAATTGCACATTTCAATACTTTTGAGTATCGAGGTAAGTCTATGCCTAAACAATGCATTCATACTTACAATTTGTTAATGCTAGCTAGGGTGTAGCATGAATGAGAATGAATGAGAATGATTGGGAACCTATGTGGTTCAAGTAGAATGAATGTAATATAGATGTGAATGGATGAATAATTGGGTAAATAGACTTGTGCATGTGTTGTGATAATGCTAGATGGTGGGCTAAGTGCGATACCATCCAAATGCATATTGACGATGAGCTGGCCATGTACGATTCTATCGTTAATTATATCATTTAGTGGCTATGTGCGAGATCACTATGATTACCTTTGTGGTAGGCTAAGTGCGATACCACCTTATAAATTGATTGTGGTGTGCTAAGTGCGAAACCACCGAGATATTGGTTGTGTGGATTAATTGTGTGTAATAGCTGTGTGGATAAGATATGTTGATTAGTTATGTGGATTAGCTATGTGGGTTAGCTATGTGGATGTATTATTGAGCAATAATGATGTGTTGTATATTGTGTAAATGTGATGTTGAATGCAGGGGTGCATTTCAATAGTTATGAGCATGTGACTCATGATGTGTTGGTAATATGGTAAGGGATAGAAAGAGTAAGCATAGTTGTGTATCATATGTTGGTATAATGCTAATTGTGGTTGGGCTTATACTATGATGCTTAATTGTTTATGTGTAAACTTACTAAGCTCAAAGCTTACTCCCTTCTTTTCCCTTGTCTTATAGATTAAAAGTGGTGAATCGAGATACGAGGATCATTGGAAGATAGCCCACATATCAGCACACTTTGGTACATGAACCTTAATGTTTTGTATATGGCATGTATATGGGCTAGACAAGTTAGTCAATTTTGTTGTAAATGGATAAGAGGTGTTAGTCTTTTTATGGGAAGTGTATTTTGTATAATGCCATAGTTGTTGGCTATTACATTATATGAAAAAGATATAGTTTTCTATGTGAGATTGTATTCAATTTGAGTTGATTATGATTGTGTTGGATGAGTATTTGTTGTGTATGCTAGAAGGGTGAAAAGAACTTTTCACTTAGCTTTGTCCTTGACCATGTGGTTAGACACACGGGCGTATGTCTAGACCTTGTGTGACACACGGTGAGCCCACGGGCATGTGCTGTGGCGTGCGTCCCCTACATGTTAATATTTTAAAATAGAATAGACCACGAACTAGTCACACGGGCGTATGCCTAGGGCGTGTGCCTAGGGCGTGTGGGATTAATCAGTGTTGGCCACGGGCTAGCCACACGGGCGTGTGTCTAGACTCTAGGCCATGCGAGGGAAGTCAGTGTCCACCACGGTTGGGGAGCACGGGCGTGCCATGGCCGTGGGGCAATTGGCAGAATGCTCGGGTTTTTGGCACGGCTAGGGAACATGGGCGCGTGTGTCCATACACGGGCGTATGAGCCCTGTATAAAAGAAGAAAATTTTTAAGGATCGTAAAAGTTCCAGATTAGTCTCGAGAGCCCTCGTGTGTATGAGTGAGGCCTCGTAAGTCGGGAATGAGGTTATAGAGAGTAATGACGTTGAGCATACGTGGCGATTAAGTGGGTTGAGTTCGATAACGCCTCGGGCCCAGTTCTCGACGTAGAACCCGGGTAAGGGGTGTTACAATAAGCATGAATTTGTAAGGCTCAGCAAGTACGCTCGGGAGTGTGTGTCCTCTAAAGCCATCATGTGTAAGACGTTTGAGGATGGATTAAATGAAGATATCCGATTATTTGTTGGTGTCCTAGAATTGAAGGAATTTGTTGTGCTAGTGGACAGGGCTTGTAAAGTCGAGGAGTTGGTTAAAGAGAAAAGAAAAGCTGAGATGGAGTCTCATGACTCAAGAAAGAGACAAATGAACAAGTCATTTCAATCTTCATCCAATAAGTCAAGAGACTTCCCTACCCGGTCAGCTACTTCAGCCGGGTTTTCAAACATAAGTAAGAGTAAATAGTACTTGGGGATTAAAGCTCAGACTACCTCAGTTGCTAGTGTTGGGAACACCAACCTAATAGACCGGAATGTCCACAGTGTGGCAGACGTCATCCCGGTGAGTGCTGAGCCGATGAGAGGGCCTATTTTAAGTATGGTTCCCAAGATCATTTTATTAGAGAATGCCCTGATATGGTTGAAAAAGAGAAAATTTAGAGTACCAGATCACGAAGTGCTACTAGAGGGAGACAACAGAGAAACCCGAAAAGTGGAACGAGTAGTAAAAGTACACCCAGAGAGTAGGCTGCAATATCTGAGGGTAGAGCGCCTACGAGGACTTATGCCATTCGCGCTCGCGAAGAGACATCATCCCCTGATGTAGTTACGGGTACATTTTCTCTCCATGATACTAATGTTGTTGCTTTAATTGATCTGGGATCTACCCACTCATATATTTGCATGAAATTAGTATCTAGTATGAGCATGCCTGTAGAGTCTACAGAGTTTGTGATAAAAGTGTCCAATCCTTTAGGCAAAAGTGTATTAGTTGATAAGATATGCAAAGATTTCCAATGATGATTAGAAGTCATTATTTTAAGGCAAATCTCATGCTATTGCCATTTGATGAATTCGATATAATTCTTGGTATTGACTGGTTAATCGCTCATGATGTGAAAGTAAATTGTGGAAAGAAATACATTGAATTGAGATGTAAAAATGGGGACACTCTTTGTGTTGAATTAGATGAACAGGACAGGTCGTCTGTAGTGATCTCTCATATGTCTGCCCAGAAATATGTAAGAAAAGGATATGAAGCATATCTTGCCTTTGTGATGAATTCTAAAGAGACTGAGTTAAGAATTGAATCAGTGCCGATAGTATGTGAGTATCCAGATATATTCCTTGAAAAATTTCCAGGGTTGCCTCCGGTTAGAGAGGTTAAATTTGACATTGAGTTAGCTCCTGGTACTGCACCTATATCGATTGCTCCATACAGAATGGCCCCAACTGAGTTGAAGGAATTAAAGGCACAGTTACAAGTGCTAACGGACAAAGGTTTTCCAAGACCGAGTCATTCTCCGTGGGGTGCTCCAGTGTTATTTGTGAAAAAGAAAGATGGTTCCATGAGATTATGTATAGATTACCGGTAGCTTAATAAGGTTACTATGAAGAACAAGTACCCATTGCCAAGGATTGATGATTTATTTAATCAATTGAAGGGACCCACTGTGTTCTCCAAGATAGACTTGAGGTTTGGTTATTACCAGTTAAGGGTCAAAGACTCAGATGTGCTGAAAACTGCATTT
Source organism: Gossypium sturtianum (assembly GCA_025698515.1). Classification (NCBI taxonomy): domain Eukaryota; kingdom Viridiplantae; phylum Streptophyta; class Magnoliopsida; order Malvales; family Malvaceae; genus Gossypium; species Gossypium sturtianum. Next base: position 115,566,015 of record CM046955.1, read on the forward strand.
TGAACAAGGTATGGACACTATGAATTTTTAGTCATGCCTTTTGGCTTAACAATTGCCCCTGCTGTGTTTATGGATTTAATGAACTGTATATTTTAGCCATACTTGTTGTGGTTTTTATTGATGACATATTGATATATTCTCGTGATGAGCATGAGCACGCCGGGCACTTGAGGACGGTTTTGCAAATTTTACGAGATAATCAGTTGTATGCCAAATTTAGCAAAAGTGAATTGTTGCTCAAGGAGGTTGGATTTTTGGGGCACATTGTCTCGGGAGATGGAATCCGAGTAGACCCAAGCAAGATTTCAGCTATTGTTGATTGGAAGTCGCTGAGAAATGTATCAGAGATTAGAAGTTTTCTAGGCCTAGCTGGCTATTACACACGGTTTGTCAAGGGGTTTTATATGATAGCTACACCGATGACGAGGTTGTTACAAAAAGAGGTGAAGTTTGAATGGATAGAAAAGTGCCAACAGAGTTTTGAGAAACTAAAGGCATTGTTGATTGAGGCTCCAGTGCTAGTGCAACCTGAACTGGGAAAAGAATTTGTGATCTACAATGATGCATCCTTGAATGGATTGGGCTGTGTACTTATGCAGGAAGGCAAGGTGATAGCATATGCCTCTAGACAGTTAAAGCCGCATGAGAAGAATTACCCGACACATGATTTAGAGTTGGCTGCCATTGTGTTTGCTTTGAAGATATAGAGACACCATTTGTATGGTGAAAGATGTCGGATATTCACCGATCATTAGAGCCTAAAGTACTTGATGACTCAGAAGGAATTGAATTTAAGGTAGCGAAGATGGTTAGAGCTGATAAAGGATTATGAGTTAGTCATTGACTACCACCCGGGAAAGGCGAATGTAGTCGCCGATGCTTTGAGTAGAAAATCCCTATTTGCATTGAGGGCTATGAATACATGGGTGACTTTGTCAGACGATGGTTCCATTCTAGCTAAGTTGAGGGCTAGACCGATGTTCCTTCAAGAGATTTATGAGGCTCAGAAAGATGACAGTGACTTACAGGCCAAAAGAGTTTAGTGCAAGTCGAGTGTTGAATCTGACTTTCAGATTAATTCTAATGGATGTTTGATGTTTAGAGACAGAGTCAGTGTACCAAGGAATGATGAGCTTATTCGGAAGATTTTACACGAGGCACATAGCGGATGTCTATTTGTACATCTGGGCAGTACAAAAATGTATAATGATTTGAAGAAATGGTATTGGTGGCCGAGTATGAAGAAAGATATTTTTGAGTTTTTATCAAGATGCTTGATTTGTCAACAAGTAAAAGCTGAACACCAAGTACCTTCGGGTTTGCTTCAACCTATTATGGTTCCCGAGTGGAAATGGGACCGTGTTACTATGGACTTTGTAACGGGTTTGACGTTGACACCGAGCAAGAAAGATGCCATATGGGTGGTGGTAGATAGACTTACGAAGTCGACCCACTTCATACCGGTACGAGTTGATTATTCGCTTGATAAGTTTGCAAACTTATATTTTTCTGAGATTGTAAGGCTTCATGGAGTGCCTTTGTCGATTATATCAGACAGAGATCCGAGATTCACATCCCGATTTTGGAAAAAGTTGCAAGAAGCTTTGGGCACATAGCTGAGTTTTAGTACAGCTTTTCACCCACAAACTGATGGATAGTCGGAGAGATTAATACATATACTTGAGGATATGCTCCGGTGTTGTCTTGTTGAGTTTCAGGGCAGCTGGGAAAAGTATTTACCGTTGGTAGAGTTTGCATACAATAACAGTTTACAATCGAGCTTGAAAATGGTGCCTTATGAGGCTCTGTATGGCGTAAGTTCCGAACGCCTTTGTATTGGACTGAACTCAAGGAAAATCAGATTCACGGGGTCGATCTGGTTAGAGAAACCGAATAGAAGGTAAAAATAATTCGTGATTGTTTAAAAGCTGCTTCTGATAGACAAAAATCCTACTCGGACTTGAAACAAAAATAGATTGAGTTTTAAGTTGGTGATAAGGTATTTTTGAAAGTATCACCATGGAAGAAAGTTCTCAGATTTGGCCGGAAAGGCAAATTGAATCCGCGTTTTATCAGACCATATGAGATTACCGAGAGGATAGGGTCGGTAGCTTATCGATTGGATTTTCCATCTGAGTTGGAAAAGATACATGATGTGTTCCACATGTCTATGTTGTGACGTTATGGATCAGATCCTTCGCATGTGATTACACCGACAGAGGTTGAAATTCAAGCCGACATGACATATATCAAAGAACCGATTAAGATTCTAGCACTGGAAGTTAAATAGCTAAGGAATAAAAGTATAGCTCTCGTGAAAGTATTATGGCAAAGACATGGGGTAGAAGAGGCTACATGGGAGCCCGAGGAGGCTATGAGAAACCAGTACCCAAACCTTTTTACCGGTAAGATTTTTGGGGACAAATCCCTAAGGGGGAGAATTGTAACAGCCCAAATTAGGGGCTAGTCAGAATAGTGGTTGCGAAACCACAAATTAGAAATAGAAATATGCGTTCTATTATTTTTATGAGGCTTATGATGTGGTTACATGATTGTGTGAAAATTTCATGAGTAAATTTTATTTATTGGTGATCAATTTGTCCATTAGGACTAAATTGCAAAAATTAGAAAATATGGGATTCTAGAAGATTTAAGTATGAAATAGAATTATAAAAATTACTAGAGGTCCTAATTTAGCAATTAGACCATTAAATATCAAGATGGACAAAAATGGACATGGGAAGGAAAAATATCAAGAAAGGGCCTTAAGGGCATTTTAGTCATTTGGTTAATAAAAGAATTAAAAGTGAAAAAGAAGTCAAAATTCATGTCCATCTTCTTCCTAAGTGCTGAAATTTTCAAGCTCTCCATAGCTAGGGTTTCTTCATCTTTCAAGCTTGATTGTAAGTGTCTTCTAGCCCTGTTTTTGATGTTCTTCGTATTTTTGATATCCTCGTAGCTCGATTTAGCTATTTCAAGCTATATTTTGAGCTAGGGTTTATGTTCAAAAATTTCCCCATGTAAGACATGCATGTATTTTGATGTTTTAAGGAAGAATATGAAAGTATGATGTGTGATAAACATTTTTTTCTAAGTGATTTTCATAAAAAAATGCACAAAAGGACCAAATTGTAAAAGTTATAGAAATAGTCACACATGAGTGAAATAGTGGAAATTGGGGGCTGTTGTAGTTAAGAAAATAATTTGGCTAGGCTTAAAATACAAGAAAATTGAATAAAAATTATTTTACGAGCCTAGGGGCAAAAGTGTAATTATGTAAAAGTTTAGAGGCAAAATCATAATTTTGCCAAAGTATGATTCATGAGTCAATTTATTCAATGTGAGTATTAAATAAGTGAAATTGTTATTATAGATCAAGAAACACGAAACCCAGACCGAAACCGAGGCAAGAACAAAGTGTTAGACTAAATCGAACATCTACACACATTTTGAGTACCGAGGTAAGTTTGTGTGAAATTAAAGTTTCATAGTGTCCTTATATTTTAAATTGCTTGATCTTATGATAATGAATATCATTTCATGAAAATCGACTAATGAAGCCTCGATGAGAAAATGATGAGAATATATTAAGTTGAAGTCCCGGTTAAAGATTCAGAATAACGAGGATACCTATGCCACTACATGAGATAAGGTAGGTCCCGTATAAGACCATGTCTGGGACATGGCATCGGCATCAAATGTAGGTCCCGTATAAGACCATGTCTAGGACATGGCATCGGCACCGAATGTAGGTCCCGTATAAGACCATGTCTAGGACATGGCATCGGCACCGAATGTAGGTCCCGTATAAGACCATGTCTGGGACATGGCATCGGCACCGAATGTAGGTCCCCTATAAGACCATGTTTGGGACATGGCATTGGCACCGAATGTAGGTCCCGTATAAGACCATGTCTTGGACATGGCATCGGCACCCAATAAGGAAGGTCCCGTATAAGACCATGTCTGGGACATGGCATCATCACCGAATAAGAAAGGTCCCGTATAAGACCATGTCTGGGACATGACATCGGCATCGAATAAGGAAGGTCCCGCATAGCGCCAAGTCTAGGACATGGCCTCGGCACCAAAGTAAGATATCGTGTAAGACCATGTCTGGGACATGGCATCGACATCTATGTACAATCTCGTATAAGAACATGTCTCGGACATGGCATCGACATCGAGTTAAGAGATCCAGTGTAAGACCATATCTGGGATATGGCATCGGCATCAAGAGGTGATCCCATGTAAGACCATATCTGGGATATGGAATTGGCATCGTGATACATGTATGATGAGATTGAGTATCCTCAGATATTCCGAGTTGTTCAACGTGCAAAAGAGCTAAGTATGCAAAGATGACAAAGAGCTAAACTATACAAAGATGACAAAGAGTTACATTTAAGTTAAGGATGATAATGATTTAAGTTTATGTTTAAGATAGCATAAGTGCTAAATTATGTGATGAAGTGACACAGGTACCATGAGTAAAACACGAGTTATGAAACCGTAATGTGATATGTGATGGGTAAGCGTAAGTATGAGTAAGTATGTCAAAGTACTTGAGAACTTGTGTTGTTATTGTTCTATGAGATGAATGGGTTTTACTATGAGTACTTATGTTGCTATTTTAATTCATGCAAACTTACTAAGCTATATGCTTACCCCTCTCTTTTCCCTTTTCATGTAGTATCGCCAAGGTAGCTCAGGGATCGTAGAACGTCGGAGCTCGGATCACACTATCAATCATTCTTTTGGTATAGTAAAGTTGATTTATTTTGGGTATGGCATGTATAGGAACTTGGTCATCTTGTTTTATGTCATATTTGAAAGCCAAAATGTTGGCTATTAATGTTATACACTCATTTTGTAAATGGCCATTAGGAATTGGCCGATATTTTTCAAGTTTTATATCTTAATGATGCTGAGTTTTATGAAGTGAAAGTTCATGCAGTTGATGGAGTAAAACGTGAAGTGTATGAATGATGATTAGTGATTCTTCATAGTGTATTATTGTCATGTTATGTGTTGCTTGTGTTGGCATAAGTGCATTTGTTCCAGGGTGGCAATAGGCTTGGTAAATAGCCTTCTAATTATCCATACGGGTAGACACATAGGCGTGTGACTAGGCCGTGTGTGACACACGGTCAGCCCCACAAGTGTGCTGATAGGCCATCTGTCCCCTGCATCAAATTTGCGAGATTTTGATTCGCCACACGGGCCAGCACATGGGCGTGTGCCTAGGCCGTGTGTCCTTAAGAGCTTGCTAACGTCATAAACATAATACCCAGGTTTTTCACACACAGGTGAGGACACGGGCGTGTCTAGGCCGTGTGAGGGACACAAGCCACAGACACGGGCGTGTGTCCGGTCGTGTGAAAACCCCTGTAGGTTCGAAATGAAAAATAAATTCTGCACGGGCTAGGAACATGGGCCTGTGTGACCACATGGCCTACCCACATGGGCGTGTTTCATTCCACACGGGCATGTGGCCCTGTTTAGGCAAAAAAAAATTCTAAATGCTCAATAAATTTTCGGTTTAATTCTGAAACCTTTCATATGTATGTTTAGGGCCTCGTAGGCCCATAATAAGGATGTTATGAATATGAATGAGAAGCTTTAAGTCGAAATGAAATTTTATAGCCCAATGTTTTATTGTTTAAGCAAGTTAAGTGCGTAATGCCTCGTATCCTGTCCCGGCGTCAGACACGGGTAAAGGGTGTTACATGAGATGTGTAAATACGTAGTAAATCTACCATTGTTAAATTAAGAATGTTGTGTTGGTTTATAATATGCTATGTGTTTAAAGATGCATGGTTGATGTTGTTACTTATTTACATGCAACTGACTAAGCTTTATGCTTACTCCCTCTCTTTTCCTTTTTCTTATAGTATCGGCAAGCTAGCTCGGGGATCAAAGAACGTCGGAGGCTTGATCACACTATCAATCTGAACATTTGGTATAGTTAGATTTATCATTTTGAGTATGGCATGTATAGGGACTTGGTCTTTTGTCAAGTGTCATATTGTTTTGGCCAAATATGTTGGCTTGTCTTAAAGATTGACTCATTTTGTAGAAGGCCATGGATGATGGCTAATACTTGTTATTGATATATGTAGATGATGATGTTTTTCATGAAGGTGCAATTTGCATGGTGAAATATATGGTGTGTTAATGCATGAATGAGTAAGTCGCATGATTGGATTGATAAAGTACGTGTTAAGTTTTTCATGTGAATGGAGTGTAGTGGCCTTGATGTGTGTTTGCCTTGGTTGTGGCTAATTTGGTTAGATGTTTAGGTGTGGACTGGTGTTACTTAATGTGGCTTATGTTGGTGCAAGTAAGGGTGGCAAAAGGGCTTGGTAAATAGCCTTGTTTTTGTCCACACGGGTAGACACATGGGCATGTGTCTAGGCCGTGTGTGACACACGGTCTGCCCCGTGGGCATGTAGTCCTGTCGTGTGTCCCCTGCACCTTAATTTGGTAAAATAGAATGCCCAGTAGTAACCACACGGGCTGAGGCACGGCCGTGTGTCTCAACCTTGTGGATGACACGGCCATAATACATGGGCATGTGCCCAGGTCGTGTGAAGTCTGCACCTTAAATGCAAAATTAAATTCGCCACACGGCCTAGCACACGGGCGTGTTCCTTGGCCCTGTGACCCTAAATTGTTGTTGATGTCAGAAATAGAATGTCAAGGTTTTAACACACGGGCTGAGACACGGGCGTGTCATGGCCGTGTGAGGGACACGGGCCATGGACACGGGCGTGTGCCAGGCCGTGTGAAAACCCCTGTAGGTTCGAATTAAAAAATAAATCCACACAGCTAGGGATATGGGCATGTGTGACCACACGGTCTGCCCAGACGGGCGTGTCCTTTGCCACACGGGCGTGTGCCCCTATTTTCAGTGAAATTTTCCAAAGTTTTCTAAAGTTCCTGGTTTAGTACCGAACCATTCCCAAAGTATGTTTTGGGCCTCGTAGGCCCATATTAGGGACTTTAAGATGAAGTTTAAAAAGTTTTAAATTTGAACAAAATTTCATAACTCGGAAGTGTTTGTATGCATGTTATTAAGTTAAGTAACGCCTCGTACCTTGTTCCGACATAGGATACGGGTAAGGGGTGTTAAAATTGCCTATTAAAATGATTATGGAAGTATGAAAAGATATGAGCTTTAAACAATTGAAGGATGTTAAAGTATATGCTTGAGAGGTGAATACTAATAAATAATGAGCATATTTATTATGAGGTATGAAAAGATTGGTTGATTGTGGCAATTTGTTATAATGGAGAGATTACGGTTATTAGGCTAATGTCAAAACATGTTAAAATATGCTTGTAAATTGATAGACCAAACATTGTGACTGAATAAATTATAATTGTGAGATTTATAGCAATTTGTACTATCTTGTGTTTATATTGTTGGACTTGGTAAATGATTGGTGAGAGTTGCTTATTATTTTTGTACGGACTTACTAAGCTATATAAATATAGCTTACCCCCTTCCTTTCCCATGTTTTATAGTGACAACGAGCCAGCTCGAGTTGGAGATCGCCAGAGATCCTATCACACTATCAAGCTATCATTTTGGGTATAAATGAATTCAAGCATTTTAAGTCAATGGCATGTATAGGGACTAGGTCTATTTGTTATATGTGTTATTATTAAGTTGGCCATATGTGTTGGTTTGTAATTGTTAATGCTTTATCTTATATATAGCCATGAATGATGGCTTATGTTGACCATAAGTTTATTCATATGTTAATGCCCTCTTATGAATGTGAAATTGGTATGTTTTTAATGGGCAAATTATGATGTTTTAATCATGATAAATGATGGTATAAGAATGACATGTTATTGTCTTGGTTCTGGTTGTTTGGTTGCATTTATATGCTTGAATTTGTGCCATGTGATGTTGTGTAGATGAGTGCAAGTAAGGGTGGCAAAATGGCTTGGTAAATAGCCTTGTTTTTGTCCACACGGGTAGACACACGGGCGTGTTTCTAGGCCATGTGTGACACACGGTCTGCCCTACGGGCATGTGATCCGGCCGTGTGTCCCCTGCACCTTAATTGTTGCAAAATAGAATGTCCAGATTTGAGCACACGGGTAGAGACACGGGCATGTCTCTTAACCGTGTGTGCTACACGGCCTAACGCACGGGCGTGTGGCACGGCTGTAACACCCCATACCCAAGTCCGAGACTGAGACTGGATACGAGACATTACCATACTTGAACTTAAGTAAACATGTACTTACGGGCTGTAAAATTTTGTTTCGAAACAGAAACTTCTCTTTCATAATCAAAACATACATTTCATGGGCCTACGATGCCTTAAACACCTATCCCGAAACTTTCAGAACTCAATCAAGAACTTTCCCTCGAAACAGGGGTCACACGCCCATGTGACTTGGGACACGCCCGTGTACCCCTAAGACATGCCCGTGTCTTCCACCCGTGGTCGACACTGACTAATTTCACACGGCCTTGACACGCCCGTGGCTTTGGCCCGTGTGCTAACCTTTGGCATTCTGACTTATCCACACGGTCCATACACACGCCCGTGTACTTCAGCCGTGTGGCAATTCAAATTACAAGTGCAAGGTGTAGACTTCACACGGCCAGGGCACACGCCCATGTGCTAACCGTGTGTCACACACGGCCTAAACATACGACCGTGTGATTAGCCCGTGGTCTATTCTGACTTAAAACACTAATGTGCAGGGGACACACGGCCTAGACACACGCTCGTGTGTCTATCCGTGTGGGAACCTAGAGGCTATTTTCCAAGCCAATTGCCACCCTGAGATCAAGATCAATCCAATACTCAATTCAATAACTCAAGTATTACATCTAACATGAACAAGGATGCATACTTCATTGATAAATAAAGACATACATACTTAATCATTCATGACCCATCTCTTTGGCCATATACAAAAAGAATACTAAGCTTGATAGCCAACACTTTGGCTAATTTTAAAACATAACTCAAAATGAAATGCTTCCTATACATGCCATACTTAATATAAACAACTTGGCTATACCAAAATAGCGATTGATAGTGTGCTCCGAGCTCCAATGACGATGATCCACGAGATTAGCTTGGCGGGACTACATGGAAAGAAAGAATTAAAGACATAAGCATTTCGGTTAGTAAGTTTGCTTGTAATGCATATAACAATGTATATATATATATACTTAACATACTCATTCATCATAAGCAAAGGCATTGCTAAGTTCACATGCTTGAGCTTACTTACTCTTAATGATTCTTACACATATCATGGTACTTACTAGTCTCGTGCTTGTAAGGTAAACAAGGTACCTGTATCACTTAATGATATAGATTAGCATACTTTGTTAAGGTAAGCATAATCTTGACTTCATCACTCATAACATGAATAATACTCTTAGTTAACTTTGACTAGCATACTTTGATGATAGCTTTACTTGCTTAACTTTCTTGCTTTCTCATTTATTCTTTACTCTTTTGCCTGATGAATTACTATGAATAACCGAGGATACTGAATCTCATCTCACATATATCTCGATGCCAAAGCCATATCCTAGATATGGTCTTGCATGGGATCTCTCAACTTGGTATCGATGCCATGTCTTGACACGGACTTACACGAAGTCTTCCTTGTGTGATCCATTGGGAACTTACCATTGCCATGTCTTGACATGGTCTTACTTGGTTTCTTTACTCATGAATAGGTTAATGCTGAGCCTTGGCTTGGACTTACATGAAATCTTCTTTGTTACTCACCAATGCCATGCCTTGGCTTAGACTTACATGGGATCTCTATCTCATGATAGCTTTTCAATGCCAAGACTTGTCTTGGACTTACATGACATCTTTAGTTGGAGACTCACCAATGCCATGCCTTGGCTTCGGCTTATATGGGTCTTCATCTCATAATAACTCTTCAATGCCAAGACTTGTCTTGGTCTTACAAGATAACTTGCTTGATTGCCGATGCCATGCCTTGGCTTGGTCTTATACGGACTTCCTTGTCTCATGTGATAGATCGAGTATCCTAAGTAATTCAACTTCAATCGGGACTTTCTCATGCTTAATCTCATTGATTTCTTTGTTTAACATAGCATCAAAAATCTCATGGAATTAAGATATATTCTACGTCATACTAAGAAATTCAATGATATTAATCATAAAGCTTAGAAATCATACAAACTTACCTCAATGTACAAAATGTATGTAGAACTGCAATTTGGTCCTCGACTTTGTTCTTGCCTCGGTTTTGATCCAAGCTTCGTTTTTCTTTATCTATAATAATAATTTAGTTCATTTAATACGCACATTGACTAAATTGACTCTTAACTCATACTTCGGCAAAATTACCATTTTGCCCTAAACTTTCTCATAATTACACTTTTTCCCCAAGGCTCGTAAAGTGATTTTTATTCAACTTTCGTGAACTTCATGCTTAGCTGATTCACTCTCTCAACTATAGCAATAGTCAATTCTCACTATTTCTATCATGTATGACAAATTTCACAACTTTTACAAACTAGTCCTTACTAGCATTTTTCATGAAATTCATTTAGGAAAAGATGTTTATCTAACATCAAACTCTCATAATCTTTCATAAAACATCATTTTACAAGCATGTCATACATGGGTAGATTTATGAACATGAGTTCTAGCTCAACTTATAGCTATAAATAGCTAATTCATAATACGAGGACTCCAAAAATACGAAGAATATTAAAAACGGGGCTAGGATGCACTTACTAGCAAGCTTCAAAAATTGAAGAACCCTAGCTATGGAGTCTCTCAAATTTTCGGCACAAGGAATAAGAAGATGAATAAGATTTTTATCATCTTTTCCCATTTAAATCATTTAATTGATAAATGACCAAAATGCCCTTCTCTTTAAAAATTCACAATTTACTAACTCATGTCCTTTTTTGTCCAAATATTATAATTTGGGAAATTTGCTATTTAAGGACTTCTAATTAATATTCCAAAGTTATTTCATATAAAAAAGCTTCTAGAATCTCATATTTTGCAACTTTTGCAATTTAGTCCTAATGAACCCTTTAATAGAAATTTTCACAAAATTTCTACATAGAACTTTCATACTATCATGCAAACATCTCTTAAACCTTAAAAACACAATTTTACTAACTCAGATTTGTGGTCTCGCACCACTATTCTGACTAGGCCCTAAATTGGGCTGTTACAATTCTCCCCCTCTTAGGGATTTTCGTCCTCGAAAATCTTACCAGCAAATAGGTTTGGGTACTAGTTTCTCATGCTCTCTTCTGGTTCCCACGTAGCTTCCTCTATCCCATGTCTTTGCCACAATACTTTCACTAGGGCAATAATTTTATTTCTTAGCTGCTTGACTTCTCGAGCTAAAACCTTAATTGGTGCTTCATCATAAGTCATGTCGGGATGAATCTCTATCTCTGACGGGGTAATTATATGCGAAGGGTTTGATCGATAGCGTCGCAACATAGACACGTTAAACACATCATGTATCTTGTCTAATTCAGACAGCAAAGCCAATCGATAAGCTACCTACCTAACTCTCTCAGTAATCTCATATGGTCCGATAAAACATGGACTCAACTTGCCTTTACGGCCAAATCTGAGAACCTTTCTCCATGGTGACACTTTCAAGAAAACTTTATCCCAGACTTGATACTCTATCTCTTTTCTTCGTAAATCCGAGTAGGATTTTTGTCTGTCTGAGGTAGCTTTTAAACATTCTCGGATCGCTTTCACTTTCTCTTCAGTTTCTCTAACCAAATCAACCCCGTGAATTTGGTTTTCCTTGAGTTCAGTCCAATACAAAGGCGTTCGGCACTTACGCCCGTATAAAGCCTCATAAGGCGCCATCTTTAAGCTCGACTAAAAGTTATTATTGTAGGCAAATTCTACTAATGGGAGAAACTTTTCCCAACTGCCTTGGAATTCAAGAATAGAACACCGGAGCATATCTTCGAGTACTTGTATTAACCTCTCCGATTGACCATCGGTTTGAGGATGAAAAGATGTACTAAAGTTCAACTTTGTACCCAAGGCCTCTTGTAACTTCTTCCAAAATCTGGAGGTGAATCTCGAATCTCTATCCGATATGATTGACAAAGGAACTCCATGTAGCCTTACTATTTCTAAAACATACAAGTTTGCCAACTTGTCGAGTGAGTAATCCACTCATACAGGTATGAAATGGGCCGACTTCGTAAGTCTGTCAACCACAACCCATACAGCATCTTTCATGCTTGGTGACAACGGTAAACCTGTTACAAAATCCATGGTGATACGGTCCCATTTCCACTCGGGAACCGAAATGGGTTGAAGCAAACCCGAAGGTACTTGGTGTTCAGCCTTTACTTGCTGACAAATCATGCATTTGGAAACAAACTCTAAAATATCTTTCTTCATTCTTGGCCAACAATACTATTGCTTCAAGTCATTATACATCTTGGTACTACCCGGATGTATAGATAAACATCCGTTATGTGCCTCATGTAAAATTCTCTGAATAAGCTCCTCCTTTCTCGGTACACAAGTTCTATCTTTGAACATTAAACTTCCATTGGGACTAATCTAGAAATCAGACTCAACATCTGTCTTTCACTGAGCTCTCTTGACTTGAAATTCACTATCTTCTTTTTGAGCTTCAATGATCTCTTGGAGAAATATTGGTCTAGCTCTCAACTCAGCTAGAATAGAACTATCGTCGGATAAAGTCATCCGCGAATTCATTGCCCTTAATGCAAATAGGGACTTTCTACTCAAAGCGTCGGCGACCACATTCGCCTTTTCGGGATGGTAGTCAATGACTAACTCATAGTCTTTTATCAACTCTAGCCATCTCCGCTGCCTTAAGTTCAACTCTTTCTGCGTCATCAAGTACTTCAAACTTTTGTGATTGGTGAAAATCTGACATCTTTCACCATATAAATGGTGTCTCCAAATCTTCAATGCGAAGACTATGGCAGCCAACTCTAAATCGTGCATCGGATAATTCTTCTCATGGGGCTTTAGCTATCTTGAGGCATAAGCAATCACTTTGCCTTCTTGCATAAGTACACAGCCTAATCCATTTAAGGATGCATCGCTGTATATCATGAACTCTTTCCCTGTCTCGGGTTGTACTAAAATCGGAGCTTCTGTCAATAATGCCTTTAGTTTCTCAAAACTTTGTTGGCATCTTCCTGTCCACTCAAACTTCACATTTTCTGTAACAATTTCGTCATCGGAGTTGCAATCATGGAAAACCCCTTGGCGAATCATCTATAATAGCCAGCTAGGCCTAGAAAACTTCTAATCTCAGAGATATTCCTCGGTAGATTCCAGTCCATTATGGCCAAAATCTTACTTGGATCTACTCGGACTCCATCTCCCGAGACAATATGTCCCAGAAATCCTACTTTCTTGATCCAAAATTCACTTTTACTAAACTTGGCATAAAGCTTATTTTCTCGTAGAGTCTGCAAGACTGTTCGTAGATGCTCAGCATGCTCATTCTCATCTCGAGAATAAATCAATATGTCGTCGATAAAAACGAATACAGACTTGTCGAGGTATGGTCTGAAGATGCGGTTCATTAAGTCCATGAATACCGCAGGAGCATTGGTCAATCCAAAGGGCATGACTAAAAATTCATAATGCCCATACCTCGTTCGAAAAGCGGTCTTGGATACATCTGAATCCTTTACTCTCAACTGGTAGTACCCAGACCTCAACTCTATCTTAGAGAACACAATGGCCCCCTTCAATTGATCGAACAAATCATCGATCCTTGGTAATGGGTACTTGTTCTTTACTGTCACTTTATTAAGATGACGATAATCTATGCACAATCTCATGGTGCCATCTTTCTTTTTCACAAATAAAACTGGAGCACCCCATGGAGAACAACTTGATCTTGCAAAACCTTTATCTGTCAAGTCTTGCAACTGTGACTTCAACTCTCTCAACTCCGTTGGAGCCATTCTGTAAGGAGTAATAGATATTGGTACAGTACTAGGAGCTAGCTCAATGTTGAACTCAACCTCTCTAACTGGTGGTAGTCCTGGTAATTCCTCGGGAAAAACATCCAAGTACTCACATACTATCGGTACTGACTCAATTTTTAACTCTGTTTCTCTATCATTCATCACAAAGGCCAAATATGCCTCATACCCTTTTCTTATGTATTTCTATGCCATCATATAAGAAATCATTACCGGCGATCTACCTTTTTCGTCTGATTCTACATGGAGAGTGTCCCCATTCTCACATCTCATCTTAATGTATTTCTTCCCATAATTTACTATTACATCATGGGTGGTCAACCAGTCCATACCAAGAATGAGGTCAAACTCATCAAATGGTAACAACATAAGGTTTCCTTTAAAACAGTGACCTCTAATCATCAATGGACAGTCTTTACATATTTCATTAACTAAAACACTCTTACCTAAGGGATTAGACACCTTAATCACAAATTCTGTAAAATCTATAGGCATACTCATACTAGATACTAGTTTCATACAAATGTAAGAGTGTGTGGATCCGAGATCTATTAAAGCAATAAATTTAATATCATGAAGGGAAAAGGTACCCGTAATAACATCTGGAGAAGATGCCTCTTCGCGAGCGCGAATGGCATAAGTCCTCGCAGGCGCCCTACCCTCGGGTCTCGCGGCCTGCTCTCTAGGGTTACCTCTCCCACTCGCCCCACTTCCTGGGTTCCTCTGCGATCTTCCTCTGACCATACTCCCAGATCTCGAGTTTTGAGCTCTCTCTTCTTTCATCGTCTCAGGACAATCTTTTATAAAGTGGTCTTGGGAACCACATCTGAAACAGGCATTTTCATGTGCTCGGCATTCTCCGAGATGATGTCTGCCACACTATGGGCATTCAGGTCTATCTGATCGAATGTTCCCCACACTACCAACTGAAGTAGTCTACGACGTATTTCCCGGATACTGCTTACTCTTGTCTTTCCTTGAAAACCCAGTGGAAGTAGCGGATCTAGTGGAAAAATCTCTTAACTTCTTGGATGAGGATTGGAATGACTTACCCCACTGTCTCTTTCTAGAGTCACGAGACTCCATTTCAGATTTTCTTTTCTCTTTTACTAGCTCTTCGGCTTTACAAGCCCGCTCTACTAGCACAACAAATTCTTTTAATTCTAAGACAGCAACAAACAACTTAATGTCCTCATTTAGTCCATCTTCGAATCTCTTGCTCATGATAGCCTCGGTGGATACACACTCTCGAGCATATTTACTGAGTCGTACAAACTCACACTCATAATCAGTCATAGACATCTTGCCTTGCTTCAGTTCTAGAAATTCCTTTCTCTTCTGATCGACAAATCTTTTACTGATATACTTCTTTTTGAACTCTTCTTGAAAGAACTCCCACGTGATCTTTTCTTGTGGTACCACTGACACTAAGGTGTTCCACCATTGGTAAGCAGAATCTCTTAAAAGAGAGACTACACACTTAATGCATTCCTCAGACGTGCATGACAACTCATTGAATACCCTGATGGTATTCTCTAACCAGAACTCAGCCTTTTCCGGATCATCATCCTTTTTAGCCTGAAATACTTCTGCCCCATGTTTCCTAGTCCTATCAACCGGAGGCTTCTCTCCTCTTTCCACCTCTACTACTTGAGGGGCTACTGGGATAGGTTGAGGAATAGGCAGGGGTGGAGGGGTTTGAGCATTCAGGTTCGTACGAACGAACTCCATATACCACATGTTCATCATATGGAGGAAGGCTTCTCTAGCCTCTTGTCCTCCTCTCTAACTCACCGTAGTGGATCTATTCTCATTCTCGTTAGGCACCATCCCTTCAGCGGGAGCCGGCGCGTTACTTTGTACACCATTCGCTACAGCTCTTTCGAGATCCATTTACTATATGTATAAACATAATTTAAGTCATCAGGAGTCATCACACTATCATTATAAAAATATTCTTACGTATGGCATGTATAGCTAGACTCGTGCTCGTGCTACGTTAGTCCTAGAACCGACTAAACCGTAGCTCTGATACCACTAAATGTAACACCCCATACCCAAGTCCGAGACTGAGACTGGATACGAGACATTACCATACTTGAACTTAAGTAAACATGTACTTACGGGCTGTAAAATTTTGTTTCGAAACAGAAACTTCTCTTTCATAATCAAAACATAAGTTTCATGGGCCTACGAGGCATTAAAAACTTATTCGGAAACTTTCGAAACTCAATCGGGATCTTTTCCTTGAAACAGGGGTCACACGCCCATGTGACTTGGGACACGCCCGTGTACCCCTAAGACATGCCCGTGTCTTCCATCCGTGGTCGACACTGACTAATTTCACACGGCCTTGACACGCCCGTGGCTTTGGCCCGTGTGCTAAACTTTGGCATTCTGACTTATCCGCCTAGTCCATACACACGCCCGTGTACTTCAGCCGTGTGGCAATTCAAATTACAAGTACAAGGTGCAGACTTCACACGGCCAGGGCACACGCCCATGTGCTAACCGTGTGTCACACACGGCCCAAACATATGGCTGTGTGATTAGCCCATGGTCTATTCTCGACTTAAAACACTAATGCGGGGACACACGGCCTAGACACACGCCTGTGTGTCTATCGTGTGGGCACCTAGAGGCTATTTTCCAAGCCAATTGCCACCCTGAGATCAAGATCAATCCAATACTCAATTCAATAACTCAAGTATTACATCTAACATGAACAAGGATGCATACTTCATTGATAAATAAAGACATACATACTTTTAATCATTCATGACCCATCTCTTTGGCCATATACAAAAAGAATACTAAGCTTGATAGCCAACACTTTGGCTAATTTTAAAACATAACTCAAAATGAAATGCTTCCTATACATGCCATACTTAATATAAACAACTTGGCTATACCAAAATAGCGATTGATAGTGTGCTCCGAGCTCCGATGACGATAATCCACGAGATTAGCTTAGCGGGACTACATGGAAAGAAAGAATTAAAGACGTAAGCATTTCGGTTAGTAAGATTGCATGTAATGCATATAACAACGTATATTTATACTTAACATACTCATTCATCAAAGCAAAGGCATTGCTAAGTTCACATGCTTGAGCTTACTTACTCTTAATGATTCTTGCACATATCATGGTACTTACTAGTCTCGTGCTTGTAAGGTAAACAAGGTACCTGTATCACTTAATCATATAAATTAGCATACTTTGTTAAGGTAAGCATAATCTTGACTTCATCATTCATAACATGAATAATACTCTTAGTTAACTTTGACTAGCATACTTTGATGATAGCTTTACTTGCTTAACTTTCCTGCTTTCTCATTTATTCTTTACTCTTTTGCCCGATGAATTACTATGAATAACCGAGGATACTGAATCTCATCTCACAGATATCTCGATGCCAAAGCCATATCCTAGATATGGTCTTGCATGGGATCTCTCAACTTGGTATAAGTGCCATGTCTTGACATGGACTTATACGAAGTCTTCCTTGTGTGTTGCACTGGGAACTTACCATTGCCATGTCTTGACATGGTCTTACTTGGTATCTTTACTCATGAACGGGTCAATGCTGAGCCTTGTCTTGGACTTACATGAAATCTTCCTTGTTACTCACCAATGCCATGCCTTGGCTTGGACTTACATGGGATCTCTATCTCATGATAGCTTTTCAATGCCAAGACTTGTCTTGGACTTACATGACATCTTTACTTGGAGACTCACCAATGCCATGCCTTGGCTTGGGCTTATATGGGTCTTCATCTCATAATAAATCTTCAATGCCAAGACTTGTCTTGGTCTTACATGATAACTTGCTTGACTGCCGATGCCATGCCTTGGCTTGGTCTTATACGGACTTCCTTGTCTCATGTGATAGATCGAGTATCCTAAGTAATTCAACTTCAATCGGGACTTTCTCATGCTTAATCTCATTTATTTCTTTGTTTAACAAAGCATCAAAAAACTCATGGAATTAAGATATATTCTACATCATACTAAGCAATTCAATGATATTAATCATAAAGCTTAAAAATCATACAAACTTACCTCAGTGTACAAAATGTATGTAGAAATGTAACTTAGTCCTCGACTTTGTTCTTGCCTCAGTTTCGATTCGGGCTTCATTTTTCTTTATATATAATAAAAATTTAGCTCATTTAATACGCACATTGACTAAACTGACTCTTAACTCATACTTCGGCAAAATTACCATTTTGCCCTTAAACTTTCTTATAATTACACTTTTGCCCCAAGGCTCGTAAAGTGATTTTTATTTAACTTTCGTGAACTTCATGCTTAGCTGATTCACTCTCTCAACTATAGCAACTGCCAATTCTCACTATTTCTATCATGTATGACAAATTTCACAACTTTTACAAACTAGTCCTTACTAGCATTTTTCATGAAATTCATTTAGGAAAAGATGTTTATCTATCATCAAACTCTCATAATCTTACATAAAACATCATTTTACAAGCATGTCATACATGGGTAGATTTATGAACATGAATTCTAGCTCAACTTATAGCTATAAATAGCTAATTCATAATACGAGGACTCCAAAAATACGAAGAATATTAAAAACGGGGCTAGGATGCACTTACTAGCAAGCTTCAAAAATTGAAGAACCCTAGCTATGGAGTCTCTCAAATTTTCATCACAAGGAAGAAGAAGATGAATAAGATTTTTATCATCTTTTTTCCATTTTAATCATTTAATTGATAAATGACCAAAATGCCCTTCTCTTTAAAAATTCACAATTTACTAACTCATGTCCATTTTTGTCCAAAATTTATAATTTGGGCAATTTTCTATTTAAGGACTTCTAATTAATATTCCAAAGCTATTTCATAAAAAAAAGCTTCTAGAATCTCATATTTTGCAACTTTTGCAATTTAGTCCTAATGAACCCTTTAATAGAAATTTTCACAAAATTTCTACATGAAACTTTCATACTATCATGCAAACATCTCTTAAACCTTAAAAACTCAATTTTACTAACTCAGATTTGTGGTCTCGCACCACTATTCCGACTAGGCCCTAAATCGAGCTGTTACAACGGCCGTGTGGCACAAGTCAGAGAGCACCCTAATTTGAACACGGTCTGAAGCACAGGCGTGTCCCAAGGTCACACGGGCGTGTCCCTTGGACAACACGGGCGTGTGAGCCCTACTTCTAGCAAAAAAAATTCTAAGTTTTGTAAAAATTTCTAAAGTTATCGGTTTAGTCCCGAACCACTTCCAATACATGTTTTGGGCCTCTTAGGCTCGTATAAGGGACTTTATGATTGAATATGAATGGTTTTAATTTGGATGGAAATTTATGACTCGAAAATGTATGTTTGCTTGTGTTTATGTCCGGTAATGCCTCGTACCCTATTTCAGCGTTGAATACGGGTAAGGGGTGTTACATTTAGTGGAATTAGAGCTATGGTTTAGTCAATTCTCAGACTAACGTAGCGTATGTGAGTCTAGCTATACATGCCATATTACTACCAATGATAGTGTGATATCTCCCGACTCTGATGAAATTATTTTGTTGAGGCAGAGATGCTTTCCAACCGAGCTACTTTCGAAAACGCTAAAAGTGATACTAAGATATTTGAAAATGTGTTTGTGATGAGTCGAAACTTGAAAAGGTATGAATGAGAGTTCATGATATGTATGTGATGATGTACAAAATGAAATAACCATAAGTTGAGAAATATGGATAAAATGTCATTGTTCCGGTTGAACGTTGTAGTTCGATGGATTATGGTGATTTTATGAAACGGATAAAATGTTTTAAATGTTGCAAAAAGGATTTAGCCGGAAAGGTGAAATGAAATGAAAGTTTATATTGTGATAAAATCATCTATGTTTATTTGGCATTCATATGATGTTATGTGCCTAATTTGTTTGATTAAGTGAATGTGATAAGTAAACTTACTCAAAATTTATGGAATATATGTTTAAGTACACTTGTTTGATTAAAGGTAATCGGAAAGTTCGTGTGACATAAATATGTATGTTAATTAGCTTGAAGTGAATTATATGGTTGTGAAGATATTATGTTGATGATGAATACTAAGTGATATGTGTGTATTTATGAGAGTCAAGTAGAGGCTTTACGACCTCACCCCCTTACCAATGTGGTATTTTATAACAAAAATTCACGAGATTTAAGTTGAATGAGCTCACAAGTAAGAGACTAAAGAGTTAAGTAGCAGAAATACTAATAATTTGGTCAGAGTTAATTGTAGTTTGACAAGTGAATACAGTCTGGAAAAGATACCAGGTTATTCTAAAGATCATTCAGGTTTCGCGATGTCACGATTAAAGAAAAAGTTAATCTTGGCTAATTGACTCATTCAGGTATGATGTCTAAAGTATGTACTTGCTGGAATTTCTTTCGGATTGATTTTCGTTAGTGAATGGAATAATACGAGATTAGTGATGACAGAATTAGTCAGAGGAATGATATTTGAATCGTAAAGATGTCTGAGTGTAACAGTTATAATTGAATAGATTATGATGATCTCTCCTGGGTATTTTATGTACTAATTTATCCTCAGAGATATATGTGATTGTTCATTTTCTGATGAAATTCTTATCGTATGAGAATGCTAGCTGCTTATAATGTTAGATGAGAGCACTATTGATCTGGTTGACTGATGAGCAGCATTTCTTATCTCTCTCTGTGAGATTCTATTTTATTATGTTTGGAATAAAAGTTGTTGGTGAAAATTTATGTGAGGCTATTCTTCTATTTCTACTGGACGTTGTGTTGTTTTGTATATATATTTGGAAAATATATTATCTTTGTTACAATTGATTCCAGAGTGCATAAGCATTGTTTTTCTTTAGGTTTCTCTGAGGAATCATCAAAATCTTTATTATTTTCTTATGAGTTCTGTTCTCGGACTTCCAGTATGATATCGTAGCTTGGATTTCTTTATCTCGATTTTCTTATTATCCTTATTTCGTAAATTATCAATCATGGCTCATCTTTAAAGTGTGTTATTTGGCTTGTGATAACTATGTCTATTATGGGTGTATTTCTGGTTCGATTATAGGAACGTGGTGATTCTGGTATCAGGATTTCTCTAATTTTCGTGAAACGAATTGACATCAGCAAAGGTATAGATAGTGGAAGCTCAAGCTCAAATTGTACGATAGTTTTCTTTTCTTAGGTAAGTTTGATTAAGGTCAATGAGTTGAACCAGAAATTTTTTTTCCTTGAGCTAATGCAGTTGTAAAGATCTTTGACTAGCATGTGAGGAAATTTTGAAAAATTGTATGTTTGAGTTGTTTTAACAACAAGAAGAAGGGAGTATTTTGATATGATATTATTTTATAGTTGAGATCGACTCAGTTTTTTTTATCTGAGCGAGCTGGTCAGTTGAAAGGTAATTTGAGTTATATGCATTTAAGTTTATCCTCAGGTAAGAAGATAAAATCTTATACATTCATGGATAAATTGACGAACAGTCTGAATGAGGAATTTATATTCAAAAAGGGTGTGATACAAAGACGTACCTATTAGATCAGTTCTAATTGGATGATATTATTATGAGTTAAAGTTGTCTTGATTGATAAAGTTATAACATTTGTGAAAGTTTAAATGGTCTGTTGAGTATTAGCAAAGTTGAAAATAGTTAAAGGTATTGTTAACTGAAGCACTGATTCTGGGTCCAGTTTAAATTGAGTAAAGAATTTGTGATTTTTCAGCGATGCACTATCGAACGGATTGGAATGTGTTTTAATACAAGAATGTAAAGTGATAGTTTATGCTTTCAGACGGTTAAAGTCACATGAAAGGAACTGTCCGACGGGTGATTTAGAGTCGCCCACATTTTATATCTGTGTTGAGAATTTGATGACATCGATTGACTGATGAAAAATGTCATATATTTCCTGATCCCAAGAGTTTAAAGTATCTAATGTTATAGAAGGATCTGAATTTAAAACATCATAGATGGCTTGAACTATTGAAAGATTGTGAGCAATTATCAATTAACCTTTGGGAAAGCAGATATAGTTGCAAATGCTTGAATGGAATGTAACACCCCTCACCCGTATTCAACGCTGAAATAGGGTTACGAGATATTACCGATCCATTCACAACACATAAAGCATACGTTATTACAACAATAAGTATTCATTCTCATAAATCATTTCACACAATCACATTGTCCCTTATAAGGGCCTACGAGGCCTTAAACATGCTTTAGAAGTGGTTCGGGACCAAACTGATATCATACGAAAATTCTAGGCACTTAGAAATTTTTCATATAAACAAGGGTCACACGCTCGTGTGCCTCACTCGGCTAGTAAACACGCCCGTGTGCCATTTAGGGGGTATACTGACTTGTACCACATGACCAGTCACACGCCCGTGTGTGAGACCATGTGGAGCATACTGACTTCAATTTAATTTCAACACCAAGGGACACACGACCGTGTAATTTGACCGTGTGTCACACACAGTTGAGATACACGCCCGTGTCTCTGCCCGTGTGGACAAAAATAGGCTATTTACCAAGCCATTTTGCCACCCCATTTGGTACAAACCTTCACCTACACATATGGCACAAAAACAAAGCAAAAAAAGGCAATCCATAACAACCAAATCAACCATAATTCTTACCATTTCTTGGCCTAAAATTCAATCACAATCATCATCAATTTATCAACCATTTCCAAGTAACATTAAACACTTTACAAAATGACATTAGTTCATATCTAAAAACATTTACCAAACATACATCATTTTGTTCCAATTCACAAGCATAATACCAATTCCACAAACCTTATAATATAAGCCACAAGCACACTTATATATACATAATCAAACTAACCGAATTAAGCCAAATCTCATGGCTATAAATACAAACAAAACATAACCATTCATAAGTCATCTCAAATGGCCATATTCACTTTCAAAACATAATCAAAATGACTCAAGCCTATACATTGCATATACCATATATACACAATTCAAAAGTACCAAGTAGATGGTTGGATAGTGTGACGTAATCTCCGACGATCCCCGAATCCGAGCTAGCTTTGAAATCACTATAAGACATGGAAAAATAAACAAAGTAAGCTACAAAGCTTAGTAAGTTCGTACTAAATATACTTCACAGTTCATAAAGCACAAACCATTAATTTGAACTAGAAAATGTATAATTCATGAATATAACAAACCTTCCATAAGCTTGTTTATATACTTATATGCAAAATCATAACCTTTTCTATTTGAACTTAATGCTTACATGTACATACCTGTACAATTTCATAATGAACTCATACCTTTTTGTAACACTATCGAATACTCGATGTTTCGCACACTAAGTGCCATTGCATAGCCGGAGCTATTATAATCCCGCACACTAAGTGCCTTACTTGATGTTTCACACACAAAGTGCCATCGCATAGCCGAAGCTTTTCCAAATCGTACACTAAGTGCTAAACATAGTCGATTTATCGTCGAACATGACCGTAGTCTCGTATATACAATTTATGCAATATCAAAGCATTAAAAGCATAATTGTAACAATGTTTATCACGTACGAACTTACCTTGGATGCTAGAATAGAGAATCAAGTCGTTTAGTCGATCACTTTCATTTTTCCCCGATCTAGATCTGAATTCCTCTTTTCTTGATCAATTTAAGCTTGAAGTTGTCGAACCCTAAAAGCTTCCAAGAACATTTTCTTTTCTCAATTTTCGGTTGAAAGATGATAAATTAAAAGATGATACTTTTATTTCTTTTATTCAATCTATCTTAATTTCCATATTACAAAAATAACCTTATTTATTAACTATATAAAACACTTAATATATGTCCATATTTGTCAACTTACTAAAATAATGGTCCAATTACCACATAAGAACCTTAAATTTAAGGGTCTATAGCTATTAAACACATTTAGCAATTAGAACAACACTTTTGCATTTTACGTGATTTAGCCCTTTTTACCGAATTAACCATTAAAACAGTAAAATTAGCTCACAAAATTTTCACACATATCAAATAACATGTTGTTAATATCGAAAATAATATTAAAATAATTTTCTGACATCGAATTTGTGGTTTCAAAACCACTGTTCCGATCTAGCTAAAACCGGGCTGTTACATGGAAAACCTTTGATTATTCTGTGAGTATTGGATACATGATTAATCTTATTTTATGACGGTCTAAATCTAGCTAAATTAGAAGCTAAAGTGATGTTTTCTTTGCAAGATTGAGAACCTCAGGAATGTGATAGTGAGTGGTAAACTAAATGAGTACAATGTGAGGTGACTTTTGATTCTGAATTTCAGGTCGGACCTGATGACTGTTATCATTATTCCGAGATAGAAATTGTGCACTGAGTAATTCAAAGCTTATGCAGAAAATTTTGTGTGAATATCAGTAGTAGCTCGTTTGTTCATTCAGGGAGTAATAAAATGTACAGTTATTTGAAATAGATGTTCTGGTGATCGGGTATGTAACATGATAGATTAGTTGAGTTATATGTTTGAGAGACTATCCAATCGTAAATAAATGCAGAAAGTAAAAGTGATTCGTGGCAGTTTAGAATCCACTTCAGATTGTCAGAAAACGTATGTGAATTTGAAACATGAGGATATGAAATTCCCGTTCAGTGATAGCATGCTTCCGAAAGTATTGCTTGGGAAAAAGATTCAAAATGTGTTTTGTGTATCTATGTTGCAATGGTATCGATTGGACTCTTTGAATATGAACTCTCCGATAGAGATTAAGACTTAGTCGATATGTTGTATGACTAAGGATCGATTGAAATTTTGACACGAGAGATTAAAAATTTGGAAATAAAAGCATAACCTTAGTGAGGGTTCTTTGGCACTGTCATGAAATAGAGGAGTCTACGTGGAAATCGAAGTTATCTTCCAGTAAGATTTTCGGGGACGAAAATTCCTAAAGGTGGGAGAGTTGTAACAGCCTGATTTTGGGTCTAGTCGGAATAGTGGTTTCGGGACCACAAATTCAACTAAGAAAAATTCATTTTTATTATATTTTTATGGTCTGGATTTTTATGGAACAAATTCGTAAAAATTTTGTTCGAAAATTTTGACGTTTGGGCACTCAATTTAGTCAAAATGACTAAATTGCAAAAACTGCAAAACTTGAATTGTATATGTTAATGGTGTCAATTGCTATGAAATTTTAAATTAGAGGTCCTTAAATGGTAATTAGACCATTGGTTAAGTTGGTGGACAAAAATGGACATGGTTTGGTATGTTTCTAAAGTTTTTCATTAAGAGCATTTTAGTAATTTAGTTATTAAAATGAATTAAAAAGCCAAAATTAAAGCCATTTTTTGTCCATCTTCCTCCCATGGACGAAATTCACAAGGGGAAACCATGGATAGGGTTTTCCAAGCTTCCAAGCTTGATTGTAAGTCCATTCTAGCCTCGTTTTTAATGCTCTTTACATTTTTGAAGTCGTTGTAACTCGATCATTCTATTTCTACCATCAATTTGAAGAGATGACAAAGTCTAAAATTTTTCCCATGTTGAACATGTATGTATTTTGATGTTTGATGGTAGAAAATGCATGTTTCTTGTTTGTTAAACGACTTTTGCTAAGTGATTTTTGGTAAAATTGCCTAAAAGGACTTGTTTGTAAAAGTTATAAAATATGGTGTAAAAATGTGAATAAATGAAAATTGTGGGCTGTTATAAGCATGTATAAGGTTCGGCTAGGCATGGGTAATGAAGAAATTGAGTACATTTCATTTTACGAGCCTAGGGACTAAATTATAAAAATGTCAAAAGTTTAGGGGCAAAAATGAATTTTTTGCCATAATGTGATTTTGGGCTAATTTGAATAGTATAATGATTGAATAAGTTAAATGTGATATTATAGATCGAAAAAAATGAGGTTTAGACCTAGAACGGGGGAAAAATAAGTATTTGACAATTTAGTCCTTTTTACTGTTTTTATGCCGAGGCAAGTTCGTATGTTTAATAAGCATTAAATTATATGTGTATAAATGCCTAATTGATATTATTGTGGTAAATATTATATTATTGAAAAGAAATGTGAATGCTATTGAGTACGATACTACGGAAATGTCCGACAAAGATTCGGTACAGCGAAAGTCCCGGTTGAACCTTAGGAATAGATAGGATATAAATGTCATGACATTAGGGTTACTGAGATTATGTGTAAGACCATATTTGGGATATGTCATCAGTATGAGACTTCGTGTAAGACCATATCTGGGATATGGCATCGATATGAGACTTCGTGTAAGATCATAGCTGGGCTATTGGCATCGATACGAGATTACATATAAGACCATATCTGGGATATGGCATTGGTACGGTACTGTGTGTACGAGATCCCAGAATATCCTTCAGTATTCCAATTGGTTTAACAAGAAATTCAACGGGTATGTCAAAGAAGAGAAAGAGTATGTAAGTATTATGAATTGGTACAGGTATGTACGTAAAGTTATAAGCATTGACTTCATGAAATTGTGAGTTCATGATTTCTACAGTGATGTTTTTTTGTGAAAACCTTATGATTATTGGTCAATACTTGTGATGTATGAAATACATGGTAAATTCGGTTGACGATTATGTGTTTGGCTTTCGGGCTAAATTGAGTTATGATATAGCATGTTTTATTAACACAAATTGTGATTTATCGGATATGAGAAAAAGGAAAGATTGGCATAATTGCCTATTAAAATGATTATGGAAGTATGAAAAGATATGAGCTTTAAACATTTGAAGGATGTTAAAGTATATGCTTGAGAGGTGAATACTAATAAATAATGTGCATATTTATTATTAGGTATGAAAAGATTGGTTGATGTGGTAATTTGTTATAATGGAGAGATTACGGTTATTAGGCTAATGTCAAAACATGTTAAAATATGCTTGTAAATTGATAGAGCAAACAATGTGACTGAATAAATTATAATTGTTAGATTTATAGCAATTTGTACTATCTTATGTTTATATTGTTGGACTTGGTAAATGATTAGTAAGAGTTGCTTATTATTTTCGTACGGACTTACTAAGCTATATATATAGCTTACCCGTCTTCCTTTCCCATGTTTTATAGTGACAATGAGCAAGCTCGGGTTAGAGATCGCCGGAGATCCTATCACACTATCAATCTATCATTTTGGGTATAAATGAATTCAAGCATTTTAAGTCTATGGCATGTATAGGGACTAGGTCTATTTGTTATATGTGTTATTATTAAGTTGGCCATATGTGTTGGTTTGTAATTGTTAATGCTTCATCTTATATATAGCCATGAATGATGGCTTATGTTGATCATAAGTTTATTCATATGTTAATGCCCTCTTATGAATGTGAAATTAGTATGTTTTTTATGGGCTAAGTATGATGTTTTAAGCATGATAAATGATGGTATAAGAATGACATGTTATTGTCTTGGTTCTGGTTGTTTGGTTGCATTTATATGCTTGAATTTGTGCCATGTGATGTTCTGTAGATGTGTGCAGGTAAGGGTGGCAAAATGGCTTGGTAAATAGCCTTGTTTTTGTCCACATGGGTAGACACACGGGCGTGTGTCTAGGCCTTGTATGACACACGGTCTGCCCCACGGGCATGTGATCCAGCCGTGTGTCCCCTGGACACCTTAATTATTGTAAAACAGAATGTCCAGAATTGAGTACAGGGGCAGAGACACAGGCGTGTGTCTCAACCGTGTGTGCTACATGGCCTATCACACGGGTGTATGGCACGGCCGTGTGGCACAAGTCAGAGAGCACCCTAATTTGAACACGGTCTAAAGCACGGGCGTGTCCCAGGGTCACACAGGCGTGTCCCTTAGATCACATGGGCATGTGATCCCTACTTCAAGCAAAAAAAATTCTAAGTTTTGTAAAAATTTCTAAAGTTCTTGGTTTAGTCCCGAACCGCTTCCAATACATGTTTTGGGCCTCGTAGGCTTGTTTAAGGGACTTTATGATTGAATATGAATGGTTTTAATTTGGATGGAAATTTAGGACTTGGAAATGTATGTTTTCTTGTGTTTATGTCCGGTAATGCCTCGTACCCTATTCCGGCATTGAATACGGGTAAGGGGTGTTACACACAAGGTTGGTGGTAGATGTTTCTGCGAATGGAGCTCTCTTATCTAAGTCTTATAATGAGGCTTAGGAAATCATCGAGAGAATAACCAGTAACAATTACCAGTGGCTGACAAATCCAACAACTTTAGGAAGACGTGTAGCCAAAGTGCATGAAGTACATGCCCTCACATCATTCTCAGCTCAGGTATCTTCCATCTCTTCAATGTTGAAACAGTTTACTACTAACAGTTTAAATCTTGTTTCATATCAACCACTGAGTCACTTTGACATTATTTTCTATGTATATTGTGTGGACAGTCATTCTTTCGAGAATTGTCCGTCAAATCCTGAGTCGGTTTATTATGTAGGGAATCAAAACTAGAATAGAAGTAGACTAGGACCACAATCCAACTTCTATAATCCTTCATGGCAAAACCATCCAAAATTTTCTTGGAATAACCAAAGAGCTGGACTGAACAACAATTACATGCAACATAGATCAAATCAACCTCAAGGGTTCAATCAACTAGTTTAGAAAACACCACAAGTTGAATCATCTAGCAGTTTGGAGAATTTTTTGAAGGCGTACATAGGGAAGAATGATGCCTTAATCCAAATCCAAGTAGCAACATTGAAAAATTTTGAGAACCAAATGGGTTAGTTAGCTACAAAGCTTTGTAACAGACCACAAAGAGCCTTGCCAAGTGACATAGAAAATCCAAGGAATATGGGTAAGGAACACTACAAGGTAGTTATTTTGCGAAGTGAAAGGACTTTGGAACCCTACGGAGTGGAGGTTGAAGATGAACCTTCCAAAAAAGAGGAAAGTCAACCAATAGTTGAAATTCCTAAACCAGAAAAGCCAAATGCTGCAAATTCTGAAGTGGTAAAATCTAAACTAGTGAATTTTGATAAGCTAACCCTTTTGATAGATGCAGATACAATACCTCATAAAATTTGTCCAATCCAAGCTAAGGTTCCATCACCCCCGTGTCCTCAAAGACTCCAACAACATACCCAACAACAAGATACTCAATTTAGGAGAATTTTGGATGCATTGAAACAGCTACGTATCAACATTCCATTGGTGTAAGCTTTGGAGCAAATGTCAAACTATGTAAGAGCTAAGAAGGAATTTCTATCAAAGAAGAGAAGGTTTGGAGATTCCAAACTATATCCCTATGTAACATTCCGGTTTAGACCCTAGTCGAAATAGTGGTTTCGGGACCACAAATCCGAGTCAGAAAAATATTTTAATATTATTATTATTTTCCGTGTTTGCAGTATGTGATTACGCATGTGTGAAAGTTTCGTGAATTAATTTTATTGTTTGTGTGCTTAATTTGAGAAAAGGACTTAATCGCAGAAAATGTAAAAGTGGCCTTCTAATTGATTAAGTGCCAAATTGATGTGTCTTATTAATGTGAGGTCCTTATGTGGTAAATGGACCCTTAGATTTATGGATGGACATTAATGTACATATGTTAGTGGGCTTTTAATGTTATTATTAAGGTTAAATAAGTAAATTGGTTATTAATGTTATTATAATGAAAATAAAAACAAAATGGATGGCCATTATACTCATCTTTTGGCTGAAAATATCAAGGAAAGAAAAGAAAAAGAAAGGTTTTATACTTATCTAGGGTTCGGCACATTTTTTGTTGGATTAAGGTATGATTTTGTTTCGATTTTTGATAATTTTTACGTTTTTGAGATCGTTGCTTAGTATACTATCAAGCCTATACTTTAATTTTAGAATTTGATGAAGATTATGAGATGTGCCATTGATGAATGTTTAAGTTTTGTGATGTTAGTTGATGAAATATGAAATATATGTGTTAGATTAACATGTTTTGTCTTTGGTTTTTTATGAATTTGAGTAATTTGGACTAAATTGTGATAATAATATTTTGAGGGACTAAAATGTGAAATAAATTAAATGTGAGGACTTAGATGAAGCATGTGAATATTCGGCTAAGCATGGGTACAAAGAAATTATCTGTACTTTGTGATTTTGTGAAATAAGGACTTAAATGTCAAAATATGAAAATGTGAGGGCTAATTTGTAAAATGCCCTAAATGTGTGTTTTTGGATTAAATTGAATGATTTGGTGAATAAAAGAATTAAAATTGAATATTTATAGATCAAAAACCAAAGAAAACAGATTTAGACCGAGGAAAGTCGAAAGTGATCGAGTAGTCGAATCCGTCCGTTTATATCCGTACGAGGTAAGTCTATATACAAATAAATGTATTTAAGTTGGTTTATTCATGTTCATATATTACTGAATTGTGATGAATGGCTTTAGAAGATATACATGCAAAAATCGAGGAAATATCGACAATGTGTTAATGTCCGAAAAGCCCCGTACGAACCTTAGGAATAGATAGGATTCCTATGTCATGACATAGGATTTCGATATGTGATATCGTGTAAGACCACGTCTGGAACGTTGGCATCGATTTGAGAATTACGTGTAAGACTATGTCTAGGACATTGGCATCGTAAATGATTTCGTGTAAGACCCTGCCTGGGACAGTGGCATCGATATTTGATTACATGTAAGACCACGTCTGGGATGTTGGCATTGTATGAGTATTCTGAGTTATCTGAGTATCCTATTTGATTTCGAATGATTCAACAGGCAATTCCTAGAAATAAAAGACTATTTGAAATGTGTAACCGATTCAGGTACGTCTGAAATGAACTCTATGTTTGAGTATGAAAGGTAAGTATATGTGAATTTGAAAAAGTGAGATATGTGCATAGAATTGTTGAGACAGGATGAGATATTTGTATGAATGTGCTATAATCTAATGAGATACATGGAGATGTGAATTGTTGTCAAACAAATGGTTAGATACCTTTGAGCTAAAGAAGAAATGTGAATATGCTATTGAGATATGCTAAAGTTCTTGTAATTGAAATGGTTATAAATGTTATATATATTATGTTTATTTGTATATGGCTTACTAAGCTTTTGAAAGCTTATTCTGTTTGTGTTTGCAATGTTTTATAGATCGTTAAAGCTACGGAAGGCTCGGGGATCGTCGAGGATCATCACCACACTATCAAACTCTATTTTGGTACCCTTTGGATGTGTACATATTTAAGTATGGCATGTATAGTCTAGTTGAGTTGAATGATATTTTGAGTTGTATATATAAGCTATGTGATATGGCTTGTAAATGGAATGTGAATATAGTAAATTTTAGTCTATGTTTTGAGATGCAAGGTTGGTATATTATTGATGAAAGGTTGTCAAATTGATTTGGTAAGTTTTTGGATGGATTATACCTAGAAATGCTTATGATGAGAATGAGATAAATGGTACATAAGTTGGTATGTTTGATATGCTCATGAATGGTTAGAGAAGATGGTCATTTTGGTATGTTTTGGTTACTTTTGGTGCTTGAAATGATTATTGTTTCTGCATGTAGTTTTGAACCTAAAATGGGTGGCAAAATGGCCTTAAAAATGGCCTATAATTTCCCACACAGTTGAGCACACGGGCGTGTGGCTCGACCGTGTCATTTGAGTTTGTAATTCAAAATAAGTCAGTGTCGACCACGGGCTAAACACACGGGCGTGTGACTGGCCGTGTGATGCAAGTCAGTGTGGACCACGGGTGAGGCACTGTAACATCCCCAAACCCGGCCTATTCACTACGACCGAATCTGGTTATGTTAGTGAAAATATGTTTCTTTACTTAGAATTTAAAACATGAAAATTTACTATCTTTTGAAAATTATGTCCACTTAAAAATTAATAAATAATATAAGTTTGTTGAAAATTTCGGAATAAAATATTATTATAAGTATAATATGAATCTTTTATGAAAATATTCTCAAGTATAGTATTAACTCCCACAATCATAAAGCAGTACTTTAAATCAAAGGGACCTTTATTACATCAAGTAAAATTCCAAAATATTGATAATATAAAATACTTAAATGGAGTAACACATCTTCTCGCATGGGCCACCTTGTGTCCTCTCCGATCCCGGCCCAATCTACGCATCACACGAAATGGTTAATGAAAAGAGTGAGTCCACCGACTCGAGTGCATAATCACAACACAAGTTTCCAGCGTATGGGCTTGGCCCCATACCAAACAATTCACATAGCAAGTCATGCACATATGCATCTCGCCCAACCCACTCCAACCGTAACACCAACCTTAGCGGACTCCTCGCTAAGGCCGTGGATAAACCACCACCGATCACATCGTGATCCATAAATCTTACCTCGGCAATCTCATTGCTCGAGGCCGTGGTGAGCCACCGATCAACCAAAGTGATCCAAATATCGTAATCGTCTACGGTGATGCACATAGCAATCAACCGCCGAGATGGGCACCAAGCCAACATCTCCCTTGAGGTAGCACAAAGCTAGCCTTCAAGCGCTAATGTAGCCTGAGCTATCATTAGACCACGTACATCCTGTGTACACTTCTTCCTTCTTCAATCCAATCCCATGCCCATGTGTCAATAAATCATGCAAGAATATCATATAGAATGAGTATTTATCACTTATCACTACCACATTGTACATATATAAATGT
Source organism: Gossypium sturtianum (assembly GCA_025698515.1). Lineage (NCBI taxonomy): Eukaryota > Viridiplantae > Streptophyta > Magnoliopsida > Malvales > Malvaceae > Gossypium > Gossypium sturtianum. The sequence continues at coordinate 115,598,666 of CM046955.1, forward strand.
ATATCAAGATTAACTTACCATCACGATTACTCATCACTTATGCCATTATAATCGGCTATTACACATAATACACATATAAACATGTTAGCAAACCAAACCACGTAAATAGTGCGATGATTACGCACCTAGATAGCACACCCGATCTACCCTCAAACGCAACCTTATACCACTTTCGCATGCTGACTAAACAAATCCCGAAGGTCTCTCTGCGCTAGGCTCTCCTCCCCTATAATCGACCTTGCACAAAACAAGTAACACTTAAGGCCATTCGGCCAAGACAAGAAACCATAGCAAAACTAACACACCCTTACCTTGCTAACCACTACCCTTCCTCTAACAAGAATCGCCACCACCAAGGAAGTAAGGGTTCGGCTTGAAGGAAAACGGATGAAAAGGGATAGGGGGTTACGGCAATAGAAAAGAGGATAAAGGTTTGTGGATAAAATGGAGTGGTTTTGGCTCAAAAGAAATGAGGAGAAGAAGATAGCTATATGACCTTGAAGTTTCGGCCATTTGGAAAATGTGAGAGCAAAAGAATTTGGAGAAGGAAGTTTCGGCAACCAAAGGAATTTTGGGAAGCAAAATTCGGCAAGGGAGAGAAAGCAAATGGTGAAAATAAATGAACACCTCCCCCCCTATTTATACTAATCGGCCAAGCTCCAAGCTCCCAAAAAAAATCCTCAAAACTCTCCTAAAACACCTCCCTTCCATCCATTCAAAAATATTTGAAAAAGTCAAACCTACCTAGCCAAATTCCAAAAGCAAAGACCAAGTCTTTGTCCATCTTTTAAGCCTCCCAAAAACCGTCCAACACTCTACCTAGATGACGCAAAAACAAAGCCTCCCGCCGCTGCCTTGCGAATCGAACACTGCTCCCCCTTTCCCTTGTACCGAGGCGTCACTTTGCCAAGCTCTTAGTGGCGCGCCTCCTTGCCACTCAACCAGCCCAATCTTTGTGACAAGATTCACCAAATAATTCTCTTAAGACACCCACACCAAGCTCCCTTTTAGCACCTAAAAATCTAAAATTTTCCAAAGTCTTCCCTTTAATCCGAGCATTCATAACACCTCTCACACACATCCAAGCATACCCAAAACCTACTAGAACACGAATTATACCAACCTGCATAGCCCCTAAATCAGGGTGTTACAGGCACACAGGCGTGTCCTCGGTCGTGTGGACAAGTCAATATGTATGCCCTGTTTTGCCACGGCTTAGACACACGGGTGTGTCTGAGGCCGTGTGAGGCACACAGCCTGCCCACACGGGCATGTGACCTCTGTAACTTTGAAAAATGTTTGAATTTCAAAAAATTCTGTATGTGTTCGGTTTAGTCCCGACCCTTTTCTAATGCATGTTTAAGGTCTTGAAGACCTTATTAAGGGACTATATGCTTGCATTTTGCTATGATATGATGATGATATACTGTATAATGTGAAATGTTCGTGAAAGTTTCTGAGTTGTCAGGTAATGCCTTTTAACCCTAGACCGGCGATGGTTTCGGGTTAGGGTTGTTACACCTTGACTACAGAAAGTAGTTTATTTTTTCAGAACAGGTTGCCTCATAAGTTGAAGGATCCAGGAAATTTCACCATACCTTGCAATATTAGAGAATCTTATTATGGTAAGGCTTTGTGCGAGTTGGGTTTGAGTATCAACTTGATGCCTATATCTGTGTTCAAACGATTATGTATTGGTGAGGCCAGACCAACTACTGTTACATTCCAATTAGCAGATAGATCTTTAGTGCATCCGGAAGGAAAATTTGAGGATGTATTGGTACGTGTTGATAAATTCATTTTTCCTACTGACTTTATTATCTTAGATTTTGAAGTAGATAAAGAAGTACCAATCATCCTAGGAAGGCCTTTCTTGGCAATCGGCAGGATGACAATCGATGTATAGAAAGTTGAACTCACCATGCGAGTTCAAGATGAATAGGTGACCTTTAATGTATTCAAGGCCATAGGATCTCCTTATGAGGTTAAAGATTGTCCTGTTGTCTCCAAGACAGCTCCACTGGTTCCTACAAAATTAGAATTCAATAATCCGTTAGAAGATATTTCATCTGACTCTCCACATCAAGATGAGAATAATACATGTTTGGCCTTGCTGGAAGCTAACTTGAAAGGATTCAGTTCAAAAGTTCAATTCAAATTATTATAACTATCAGCATATGAGTACATGCAACCCAACTCATCAAGAGAAGAGCCACTCGAGTCAGAATTAACGGTTTTGAAAAGGCAAAAGAAGGGTATCGAGTGGACTATTGCAAATATTTGAGGTAATACTCATAGGTTATTAGCTACTGAAAAGGGATCTATCGAGGAACAGAAAAGTTTGATCCAATCTCGAGTATTTGATCTTGGGAAAATTGAATCTCAGTGGGTAAAAGAAAGGATCATTTATCCCATCTATGATGTTCCGTAGGTGGGACTTGTACCAAAGAAATACGGTATCACGGATAATGAGCTAATTCCATTAATGACAATCACAGATAGGCAATATTATGTGAATGACAAAAAGTTGAGCAAAGCAATGCAGAGACCATTCCCCGCTACTATTCCTTGATCAAATGCTGAACATAATTGTTGGGCAATATTATTTTTTCATTCTAGATGGATATGATTCGTATGATATATGGTCCTTTAACATCGCCTCAGTTAATGACGATCACCAATGACATTGAGGGAGTTCTCTTCATTTTCTCTGTCGTTATTTTATTTTCAATTTTTCCCTCATTTGAATAAATGGCATGCTTAGAAATTCTATTTCTTGAATTACTACAATAAATTAATTATGTCTGAGGAGATTGGAACTTAAGCGGGACCATTTGTGACTCCTCCAACCTTTCCTGGGAATTTAATTTGATGTAAGTTTTGATGAAGAAATTTTCTAAGTTGCCAAAAAGGAATTTTTTATTTTCAATTTTAATCTTATTATTCTGTGTTCAATAAGAGGGTCAAGTTGGCCTAAGTACTAATTAGTTTATTACTAATCAGTTTATTTTTTAGTTCAATTTAATTTTTTCAATACAATAAATAATTACAATTTAGGGTCGAGGCCCAGAACAATGAAGAATAGGAAAATACCTAAATTTTTGTCGCCATAAATCTTCCCTTCCCCTAAATACTTGCCACCCACTCTTCTTTCTTTTCCCTCTATACCTTGCCGCCCAAATAATTACTTTAGCTAATTTTTTTCTAAAATTTTGCCCTAATCTACTTCTATATAAACCCCTTTCCACCATCATATTTTCCACAACACCTAAATAATTAACTTTCACCCTAAACCTACATTATTTTCTTTCTCTTTGTCGTTGGCCTGAAATCCCAAAATCTTCTCCCCAATTTTTCTTCCTTGTCGCATAACCCTACTATCTCCGCCGCAAATCCTTCGCGGTAGCAAACCTTTTTGCCCCAGCAACTGTCACTACCTAACTAGTTTGCCATCGCAATCCTTTTATCATCCTAACATTTTTGCTATCACAAACCCTAGCCACCATAACCACCTTACTGATTACTTTATTTTCCTAACTCCTTGTTGATTCATCATGTCCTAAAAGAGAACGAGATCTTCAAATAAATTTTTTGAAAATCCAATTATGATTCAAGATGAAGAAGCAAGGGAGAGATTTGATTCCATCTTCAAAAATCAACCCATGATGCTGAAAAAAGGTTTCAATTTGGAGAGCAATGACAAGATGATTATACCTTATTCAATTCAAAAAATAATTAAGGCCTTAAATTGGAATCAATTTTGTGATGCACGGTCATTGCTTGAAGCAGAATTAGTATCAAAGTTCTATGCCAATCTCACCACGCCAGATGCTTCTGAAGTTCTTGTTCGTAAAAAGAAGGTACCCCTTACTTCTAAATCCATTAATGATCTGATGTTGAAGAAGATGAGTACTCTACCATGATGAAAAATATCAATTGGGATTTTCTTCAACAAGTACTTAATGTCGTTACATGTAACAACCTATTTTCAGTGAAATTGGAACAGTGGTGTCGGGACCACAAATCCAAAGTCAAAATATTAATTTTATTATTATTTTAATGTCTACAGCATGTTAATAGAGTCATATGAAAATTTTGTTAAGAAATTTTAACGTTTGCATGCTCAATTCGATAAAAAGGACTAAATCGTGTAAATTACAAAACTTGAGTTCTATTAGTTAAAGGTATCAAATGAAAATGGGATTAAATGGTTAAGGGTTTTATGTTGCAATTAGACCATATAAATTGCTAGTGGACTTTTATGACCATTAAAATGAAATTATAAAGGTTATATGTTAAGGTTAAATTAGTAAATAACCAAATAATTTAAATTTAAAATAAGTAAAATTAAACTATCATCTTCCCAAAAAGCTAAACACTACCGAAATTGAAGGTTTGGAAACCATAGTTAGGGCTTGAAGCATTCGGCCAACATTTCTAGTGCATGTAAGTGCAATTTTGCTCGGTTTTTAATGATTTCTATGTTTTTTGAGTCGTTGTAGCTTAGTCTATCTAGCCCAGGGGCTAATTTGCAATTTTTTTTAAAGTATTAGGGTTTCACCATTGTTGAATGTGTATGTGTTTTGAATTTTAAGGGTAGAAAATGAATGGTTGTTGTTAGATAAACAACATTTGTTAAGTGATTTTTAATGAAATTGCAAATTAGGGATTTATTTGTGAAATGTGAAAATTATATGGTAAATGTGTGAAATAATGAAAATTATGGGCTGCATGGATCTATATAGAATTCGGCTAGCATGGGTGTGGATTAAATTGCATGAATTTTCATTTATATGAGCTAGGGACTAAATTGTAAAGAAGTTAAATGTTTAGGGGAAAATAGTAATTTTTCCATAATATGAATTTTTGGTTAAATTGAATAGAATTATATTTAAATAAGTTAAATTTTATTATATATAGATCAAGAAAGGCTACGTTCAGAATTAGATCGGGGGAAAAATAAAGTAACGGATTGATCGGTAGATTTTCTCCAAACTAATTCGAGGTAAGTTCGTATGTTAAATAACAAAAAAGTAAGTGTGTTTTAAATGCTTTATTATTGCATTCTTGATAAATACAACTTCACAGAAATAATCTATGAAGATTTGGCGACGTATGAAATCCCGATTGAACCTTAGGAATAGATAGGATACAAATGACATGTCATTAGGGGTTACCGTGTTTTGGGTGCTGGTCTCGTACGTTCTACCTGTGGTTGAGTTTTTCGCCATATGTTGCGGTTACTCATCAGCTTGTGTGAGCAGACCTAGTGATAGCTTGAGAGTGAGCATTTATATAAGATATGAGATAGAGATGGTTTCGACCATGTATTGGCACTTACTGTGCGAGATTCTCGAGTATCCGATAGTATTCCAAATGGTTCAACGGGCAAAGTTGATGTACGAGAATACAAAATATGATACGAATCAGTTCATGTATTTGTGAGAAGTATGTCAAGTAATTTGTAGTTGATGTACTCTTACATGACTAACATGGTTATGATTATGTGCTTACCTTTGGAATTGATTGTAACTTATCTATGTTTACTTATGTTTCTTTAAATTGTTAATGAATGGTAAGTTGTACTTATTAGCCATACGAGCTAAATAAGCTTAATTTCTTACTTTGTTTACTTTTCTGTGTTTTATAGTGATTCAGAAGCTCGATCGTTTTGGAAGTTTTCGGAGATTGCATCACACTATCGAACTCTTATTTTGGTTCTTTTGGCCTTTATGTATTTTGGTTATATGGCATGTATAGGTTAGTTGGTTAATGGAAGTCTATATGTTTTGTTATGTTTTAGCCATTGATGTGGCTTGACAATGGAATATATTTTGTTATGTAAATATGTGTAAATGACCCTTTGATATGTGGTTTATAATTGCTATGTGAATTGGCCGTGTGGCACAAGTCATTAAACCCTACAGTTTTCACACGGCCTAGCACACGGCCTGGCACACGGCAGTGTGAGGCCATTTCGAAGGGTACACGGTCTAGTCACACTGGCGTGTGGTTGGCCATGTGACCCAAGTCAGTGAGTTACACGGGGTCAGACACGGGCTGGGACACGGCTATGTGATGCCATTTTGAATGTCCACACGGCCTGTGACACAGACGTGTCTCACACGGCCTAGCCACATGGGCGTGTGTCCCATGTACTTTGAAAATTTTCCATGTTTTTCCAAAATTTCCTTGAGCTCTCGGTTTAGTCCCAAACCACTTCTAATGATTTTTTTTGGCCTCGAGGGCTCGTATTAGGGATTATGTGACTGTATTTGAATGACTATTGTTTGGATATTAGAAATGTATGATTGTTTAAGAGATAAGTCCGGTAATGCTTTGTAACCCTATTTCGGTAATAGATACGAGTTAGGGTGTCACATTACAAATCTGGGATCCCAATGAATTATAAGAAAATACGGTAGTCAGTCTTGCCAAAGGGAATACCTAAAACCATTGGCTAAGGTATGGGTCTACTTTGTTCGATATAGCTTCATGCCTATCTCACTTAGTTCTGCCATCTCGATGGAACGAATGCTTTTGTTGTATGCAATTATGATAGATAGGTCTATTAATGTTAGGAAAATTATTCTCAGAGAAATCCAAGACTGTACTAGGAAAAAGGCAGGAAGTGCCTACTTCCCATCATTGATTACTTCACTGTGTTTGCGAGCCCAAGTCAATTGAAAAGCAAACCTGAAGGGTCGGTATATTCAAGGTTGCATAATAAGGCATGATCTTGAAAGGTTAGTGGAGAATAATGAATAATTGAACCAGATCAAGCTGAATGAATTGAACGAACCAGGATCTGATGAGTCATCTACCAAATCTGAACCGGAAGCTGACTCAGTAAACAAAACAGAAAAAGCAGATCAAAAAGCAAACCAAACAAACCTGAATCGAGAGTGGAACCAAATATTACTGAACTAGTTGTGCCAAGTGTTAATCCTGAGTCGACCATTCCGATAACCACTGTAACACCCCATACCCGAGTCTGAGGCTTATATCGGTTACGAGATATTACTATGCTTTAACTGCTTAATCAGACACTTACGGGCTGTAAACTTTCGTTTCAAATTAAAAACTTCTATTTCTTAGTCAAGACATTCGTATCGTGGGCCTACAAGACCTTAAGCTTGCGTTTGGAAACTTTTACGAGTTAAAAGAAACTTTTCTTTGAAACAGGGGCCACACGTCCGTGTAGAATGAGACACGCCCGTGTGTAGACACACACGCCCATGTTCAACAACCATGCTTAAAAACCCAAGCATTCTGCCAAATGTCCCACGGTTAAGGCACACGCCCATGCGATTTGGGACACGCCCGTGCCCCCCTTTACACTCCCATGTCTTCCGACCGTGGTCGACATTGACTAATTACATACGGCCTTGACACGCCCGTGGACTTAGACCGTGTACTATACCTTGATATACTGACTTATTACACAAGGCTGGGGCACACGCCCATGTTCTAACCGTGTGTCATGCATGGCTTCAACACACGGCCGTGGGATTAACCCGTGGCCTATCCTGACTTATGAGACTAAGGTGCAGTGTTACATGATGCCTAGACACACGCGCCTGTGTGTCTAACCGTGTAAAGCACTTAGAAGCTATCTACCAATCCTTTTCTTACATACATTCATATACTTCTTCAAAACATTCTCAAAACATCAATTCAAACACATAAATTAACACGTTTGGTTCATGAAAATTAAGTTTTCCTCTCATACACTTGGGAGAATTGTTCCCACAACATTTACAACAACTTAAACCATCATAAATGGCTATACACAACCATACTATGAATACTCTTTGGCCAATAACATTTGGCTACCACAATTAGACTTCATCAACCTTAAACGAATCCCTATACATGCCATGACTCTTAAAAACTTGATACCACATACCGTGTGTCTGCTCAATAGTGTGAAAACATCTCCGGTGGTCTCTGACCCGAGCTAAGTAATAAAACCTATAAGAGATGTGAAAAGTAAAGGAGTAAGCAATAATGCTTAGTAGGTTCATTTGTATAATTTGACAAATATTGATATTCACTGAATATACGTAGCCCCAAGGCAATATGTTGAGTTTTTTTTCCTCATCAACTCATGGTTACTTACTCAACCATTCTTGAAACTTACTCATTCAATCTCTTACCACATTCTTACCATATCACAAACCAATTCGCTCGTTTAATTAGCACACACTCCTGCACTAATCATCACAAGATCATATAAAACAACGCATCAAGCATTTTCAATAATTCATTCACACAGCTACTTTACTCAGTATTGCAACCACACAGTCAATTCACACATAGTTAATGCTAAATCACTTAGCTTATCCATACAGTAAATATCTCGGTGGTTTCGCACTTAGCTCACCAATCATTTATAAGTGATGGTATCGCACACAGCCCACCGATAATAATATTGTTGATGGTATCGCACACAGCTTATCACTAACCATTAATATGGTGATATCGCACATAGCTCACCATTTTCATACATTCATGAATAGTCATCCACATGTAACTCATTATTTCAAATATTCATCCAAGAACATCCTCACACTACTATTTTTACTTAACTTTTCCACGATATTTATTCGCATTCACACAATACAGCAATAAATCTAACTCATGCAACTAAGGTGCATTAATTACACTTATCCCACTAGGGTTTACCATACATTGAATTCATATCAATTCAATCGTAACACATACTTACTCTTCTCATGATACAACCACATACATTTAACATGTCCATTGAATCACTCAAATTGTTAAATAACTCTCTTGAGTCTCATGCACATAGTTCTCATTAACATCATACCCCCATCAGGGTTTTACAGACATTAACATATCAATGCCATGTCCCTGACATGGTCTTGTACGAACCCTTACATCGAGGCCATATTCCAATATGGTCATACTCGAGACTTTAACCATCATCCTATCATGCTATACACCTTTCCCATTACACTAATTTCAATTCCATTGACATCTCATCAAGAGATATTCCATACATTCATATAGTGAAAATACATTCCATACAACATTGGAATACTTACATTAACTCATACATAATTGCAATAATTGCACATGAACTTACCTCGATGACGAAAAGGGCCGAAAAGAAACTTTTTTGCCCACATTTCTCTTTTCACCCGTTCTCGGTCCAAAATTCATTTTCTTTGATCTAGAACAATGAAATTCAGTGATTTAATCACTTATAAATCATAATTCACCATAAACTACACTTTAGGCAAAAATGACTATTTTGCCCCTACGCTCTGGCAAAATTACGATTTTGCCCATAGGCTCATAAATAAATTTTCATCACATTTTCTTGTTAAAAAAGCCTAGCTGAACATTTAATCCTCTTACAACTATTCTCAATTCCATCAATTTCATGCCTTAATGTACAAATTACAACTTTTGCATTTTAGTCCCAAATAGGTGTTTTCATGACAACACCTTTCACAAAAGTTGTTTCTCATCATCCTATCATTCGTTTTCTTTCATAAAACTCATCAAAAAACATAAAATCTCTCATGAAAAGTCCCTAGACTTTCAACCATTTTGCAAACTAGTCCCCTCTTTAGAAAGCTTAAGCTTTGGGGACTCCAAAAGTACAATTTTTATCAAGAAAAATCATCAAAATCACTTACTTGAGGAGGAGAAGTATTGCTGAAATTTTGAGCTTCAAACACCCCTTGTTTGCTGCAACTTTCGATGGAGAAGAAGAGAGAAAAAGATGATATCTTTTTCCTTTCTTTATTTTATTATAAAACACCCTTTCAACCCACCAACTTTGACCAAAATTTAAAACTCTTACCCCCTCTTGTCTACATGGCCGACCATCATATCCAAGATGGTCCAATTGCCCTTTAAAATCCTTCAATTAATGTTTCATGTCTATTTGGTACCTTTAGCCTATAGAATGGAACTTTTGCACTTTATGCGATTTAGTCCTTTTTCACAATTTAGCTAGAAATTTCTAAAATTAAGGCACCAAAATTTTCATGCATCCTTATAAACATGTTATAACACATAACATAACATGAAAATAATATTCCCTATCCTCGAATTAGTGATTCTGAGATCACTGTTCCGACTAGCCCCTAAATTAGGCTGTTACAATTCTCCCCCCTTAGGGATTTTCGTCCTCGAAAATCTTATCAGAAGGAGTTACTACTAACACTCTTAAAATGTTTCCATCAACTCTTCAAAATCACGAATCCACTTATCCCCAAGTTTCTCTTACCAATAACTCTTTAGCTGTGATACATCAGGTCGAAACGTAACTTGAGACCTAGGTTATTCTTCCTCTGGGGCGTATACTCATAAATCCACCAATTTGGAACTCTGAATATGTCCAAATAATCATTAGGATCATTACTGGTTGATTCACTACAATTTGAATGACATTCCCCTTCTTGGGAATTTGTCAACTCAATTTTGAAATCTATAAGGTTTTATCTCACTTTCTCATTAAAGCATTCACCAACTGTAATAATCTTGACTTGTACGCTTTGACAACTCAACTTTTAGTGGTCAACTACTTCTGACCATAGACTCAATCATATCGTGAAATGTACTCTATTGTTAAAACATTTATGTACATAGCTGCACTTTCTTATTCTTGCATTAGTAGATATGCTACTACTAAATCTCATACCAAACTTCTGTTTAAGTTTTGGATTCATCATCATTCAAATTCTATCTTGAGGAAACTTCAACAACAGTAATCTTATCCAACCTGGATTTATCAACTAAGGTCAATCGAGTAACCAACCCGCACTACTTAACATGGGTCCTTTCATAACATCTAACTCATTACACAGATACAAAGGTGATTGCCTCTGAATCGCCAATCTATCAACTCTTTTTCTCGATTCAGACTGATCTCAGTACTAGAACTTTCAATTAATAGTTCCTTCTATAGCTTTCAACTCAACCATCATGGTCAGTACATTTCAATGAGCATATCTTTGTATCATGCTCTCTACTCGCGTAAACACCAAATTTTATTCTCTTTACTGATTTACGCGTGAATATACACAAAACTTGAGTCATAATTCAAGCACACACTCATCTGAGTTTCTCTTGCTATGCTAATCTAAAACCTTTACCACCGTCACTTCTCACGATAACAGGGACATCTTGATCGAATTCATTAACTCTATTCAGCTTACTCGAAAGCTCATCACACAACATGAAACTTGTGATTTCACTTCTTATACTACAATCATCACAAACTTCCTCCTCAAAGCACTCGTACAGGGTTACAAGGATATAAAGAAATGTCGATTTCAATAGACTAGATTGACAACTGTTCTGTCTGATTTTCACTATCAGTTACCATTCTCACACAATCACAATTTATGAAAAGAACAACTACATCATCCCTGAAGGGAAGCATGTATTAGTACATAATACTAAAGGATATCATTATAATCCCATCCATGGCATTAACTAACCATGCACAGACCACAGGCTTCGAGCCAACTTACTCATACTTTCCATTTATTTAGTACATATCGTGCCACACATCGTACTAGTTTCTTCGTGATTTATTCACGAATATCTGCATTCACTCCTTCACATGACTTTAGTAGTAATCTCATTTATACTTCTAGACTCATCTATTTGTCCCATTGATCACTAGGGATAATCAAAGACGCAAATTCGTCGTCATTCACATAAGCACGAAACCAATACCACACCCCCGGGGTGGTCTTATATGGAGTCACCTCTAAATGCCAATGCCATATTCTAGATAAGGTCTTATATGGACTTCCACATTAAGTATCGATGCCATGTTCTGAATATGGTCTTACTTGATTCTCATATTCATTACTGATGCCATATTCTAGATATGGTCTTATACAGAATCATAACTTGGTGCCGAGGTCATGCCTCGAACATGATCTTATATCGGACCTTGTCTATCTCATATCTCGATGATAGCCTCATCATTTAGTCCTCTAGGACTTCAACCTCATGTTCAACAACGATTACTCTATCTAATAGAGTATCATGTATCAATGTGATACAAAGCATTCTTAAAGTGCTAACATAAATACTGCATTAATCACATGTAAACTTACTCAATTTAACTCTCTTAACATCTCATCATAATTCACGATGTTAAGGAGAGTGAGGTCACAGAGCCCCTTAACTTGGCTCGTGACTACATACATATGACTTAATATTCATCATAGTCATATAACTCATCTCGAGTGGGTTTTCACATTTATCACTCTACAATTGTTTCTATCCCTTATACTTTTGAACTGTAACTTTTAATAATTCAAGTTCCACCTTAATATCTGCTCGAGTACTCAACATTTAACTCTAATTTCTCTTACCATCACTTATCAATTAAAGAATGTCTTACGGGTTTGAGTACGTCGTTTACCTGATTGCCATAGTGCAACTATGGTCTTACTCGTATCACAACATCATAGCCCAGCTATTTCTTTACATGTCATCACGATGCCATAGCCTCGCTATGGTCTTACACGAAATCTCATACCAATACCAATGCCATATCCCTGATACGGTCTTACATGGAATGCATGTCAATGTCGATGCCATATCCCAGATATGGTCTTACACCAGCTCTTGTCTTAATGCCGATGCCATGTTCCAAACATGGTCTTACACTGACACTCATAATACGGTCGATGCCATGTTCCAAACATGGTCTTACACTGACCCCCATAATACAGTCAATGCCATGTTCCAAACATGGTCTTACACTGAACCTCATAATACGGTCGATGCCATGTTCCAAACATGGTCTTACACTGACCCTCTCATTGCCATGGTCCAACCATGGTCTTATTCATCTTTTCATCGTTGAACGATCGTACTCATATCCTGCATTCTACTAAATCGAACTTTTCAGTTTTTAATCATGTGAACATATTTAACATAAACAATGGCATCACAAATCGCAAGTGCTTACTTACTCTTACTGCTTTTCACATACATCATGGCACTTACTAGTCTCATGCTTGTAAGGTAAACAAAGTATCTGTAACACTTGATCACATAGATCGGTATGCTTTACTATAATAAACATAATCTCAGCATCATCATTCATAACATGAATTATACTTGTTAGTCAGCCTTAACTAGCATGACATAATATCAACTTTACTACTAACTTTCTTGCTATCTCATTTAAGCTTTACTCTTTTGCCCAATGAATTATTATGAATAACCGAGGATACTAAATCTCGTCCCACATAACTTGATGCCAAAGCCATATCCTAGATATGGTCTTACATGGTATATCTCTTCTTGAATCAATGCCAAGCTTACCTTGGACTTACATGATAACTTGCTCAATTTCCGATGCCATGCCCTGGCTTGGTTTTATAAGAACTTTCTTATCTCAAGTGGTAGATCGAGTATCATGGAAAATTCATCTTCAATCGGGACTTACTAATGCTTAATCTCATTGATTTCTTTGTTTATCAGATCATTGAACATTTTCATAGAAATAATGTGCACATAGCAACATCACAAGCCGTTCAACAAAATATTCATGAAACTTGAAAATCATACAAACTTATTGAAATTAGCTCGGTTGGGAATCGTCTCTATCTTAACAAAACAATTTCGTTAGAGCCGGGAGATATCACACTATCACCGTTCACATATGGCATGTATAGCTAGACTCTTACTCACGCTAGGTTAGTCCTAGAACCGACTAAACCATAGCTCTGATACCACTAAATGTAACACCCATACCCGAGTCCGAGGCTTAGATCGGATACGAGATATTACTATGCTTTAACTGCTTAATCAGACACTTACGGGCTGTAACCTTTCGTTTCAAATTAAAAACTTCTCTTTCTTAGTCAAGACATTCGTATCGTGGGCCTACGAGGCCTTAAGCTTGCGTTTGGAAACTTTTACGAGTTAAAAGAAACTTTTCTTTGAAACAGGGGCCACACGCCTGTGTAGAATGAGACACGCCCATGTGTAGACACACACACCCATATTCAACAACCGTGCTTAAAAACCCAAGCATTCTGCCAAATGTCCCCCGGTTAAGGCACACGCCCATGCGGTTTGGGACACACCCGTGCACCCCTTTACACGCCCATGTCTTCCGACCATGGTCGACACTGACTAATTACACATGGCCTTGACACGCCTGTGGACTTAGACCGTGTACTATACCTTGATATCTCGACTTATTACACACGGCCGGGCTGCGCCCATGTTCTAACCGTGTGTCATGCACGGCTTCAACACACGGCTGTAGGATTAACCCGTGGCCTATCCTGACTTATGAGACTAAGGTGCAGGTTACGCACAGCCTAGACACACGCCCGTATGTCTAACCGTGTGGGCACTTAGAAGCTATCTACCAATCCTTTTCTTACTATCAATTGCATACATTCATATACTTCTTCAAAACATTCTCAAAACATCAATTCAAACACATAAATTAACACGTTTGGTTCATGAAAATTAAGTTTTCCTCTCATACACTTGGGAGAATTGTTCCCACAACATTTACAACAACTTAAACCATCATAAATGGCTATACACAACCATACTATGAATACTCTTTGGCCAACAACATTTGGCTACCACAATTAGACTTCATCAACCTTAAACGAATCCCTATACATGCCATGACTCTTAAAAACTTGATACCTCATACCGCGTGTCTGCTTGATAGTCTGAAAACATCTCCGGCGGTCTCTGACCCGAGCTAAGTAATAAAACCTATAAGAGATGAGAAAAGTAAAGGAGTAAGCAATAATGCTTAGTAAGTTCATCTGTATAATTTGACAAATATTGATATTCACTGAATATACATAGCCCCAAGGCAATATGTTGAGTTTTTTTTTCTCATCAACTCATGGTTACTTACTCAACCATTCTTGAAACTTACTCATTCAATCTCTTACCACATTCTTACCATATCACAAACCAATTCACTCGTTTAATTAGCACACACTCCTGCACTAATCATCACAAGATCATATAAAACAACGCATCAAGCATTTTCAATAATTCATCCACACAGCTACATTACTCAGTATTGGAACCAAATAGTCAATTCACACATAGTTAATGCTAAATCACTTAGCTTATCCACACAGCAAATATCTCGGTGGTTTCGCACTTAGCTCACCAATCATTTATAAGTGATGGTATCGCACACAACCCACTGATAATAATATTGTTGATGGTATCGTACACAGCTTATCACTAACCATTAATATGGTGATATCGCACATAACTCACCATTTTCATACATTCATGAATAGTCATCCACATGTAACTCATTATTTCAAATATTCATCCAAGAACATCCTCACACTACTATTTTTACTTAACTTTTCCACGATATTTATTCGTATTCACACAATATAGCAATAAATCTAACTCATGCAACTAAGGTGCATTAATTACACTTATCCCACTAGGGTTTACCATACATTGAATTCATATCAATTCAATCGTAACACATACTTACTCTTCTCATGATACAACCACATACATTTAACATGTCCATTGAATCACTCAAATTGTTAAATAACTCTCTTGAGTCTCATGCACATAGTTCTCATTAACATCATACCCCCATCAGGGTCTTACATACATTAACATATTGATGCCATGTCCCTGACATGGTCTTATACGAACCCTTACAGCGAGGCCATATTCCAATATGGTCTTTCTCGAGACTTTAACCATCATCCTATCATGCTATACACCTTTCCCATTACACTAATTTCAATTCCATTGACGTCTCATCAAGAGATTTTCCATACATTCATATTGTGAACATACATTCCATACAACATTGGAATACTTACATTAACTCATACATAATTGCAATAATTGCACATGAACTTACCTCGATGACGAAAAGGGCCGAAAAGAGACCTTTTTGCCCACATTTCTCTTTTCACCCGTTCTAGGTCCGAAATTCATTTTATTTGATCTAAAATAATGAAATTCAGTGATTTAATCACTTATAAATCACAATTCACCATAAACTACACTTTAGACAAAAATGACTATTTTGCCCCTACACTTTGGCAAAATTATGATTTTGCCCCTAGGCTCGTAAATAAATTTTCATCACATTTTCTTGTTAAACAAGCCTAGCTGAACATTTAATCCTCTTAAAACTATTCTCAATTCCATCAATTTCATGCCTTAATGAACAAATTACAACTTTTGTATTTTAGTCCCAAATAGGTGTTTTCATGACAACACCTTTCACAAAAGTTGTTTCTCATCATCCTATCATTCATTTTCTTTCATAAAACTCATCAAACAACATAAAATCTCTCATGGAAACTCCCTAAACTTTCAACCATTTTGCAAACTAGTCCCCTCTTTAGAAAGCTTAAGCTTTGGGGACTCCAAAAGTACAATTTTTATCAAGAAAAATCATCAAAATCACTTACTTGAGGAGGAGAAGTGTTGCTGAAATTTTGAGCTTCAAACAAACCTTGTTTGCTGCAACTTTCGGTGGAGAAGAAGAGAGAAAAAGATGATATCTTTTTCCTTTCTTTATTTTATTATAAAACACCCTTTTAACCCACCAACTTTGACCAAAATTTAAAACTCTTGTCCCCTTTTGTCTACATGGCCGGCCATCATATCCAAGATGGTCCAATTGCCCTTTAAAATCCTTTAATTAATGTTTCATGGCTATTTGGTACCTTTAGCCTATAGAATGGAACTTTTGCACTTTACGCGATTTAGTCCTTTTTCACAATTTAGCTAGAAATTGCTGAAATTAAGGCACCAAAATTTTCATGCATCCTTATAAACATGTTATCACACATAACATAACATGAAAATAATATTCCCTATCCTCAAATTAGTGATTCCGAGATCACTGTTCCAACTAGCCCCTAAATCGGGCTGTTACAACCACTTCTTCAAACACTATGAATAAATCAAAATTATCAACTATGATGGATATATGGAAATTTAAGCATAACCAAAAACAAACTTATTGGAAAGATGCAAAAATTAGAGATGATTCCATAAGGAATACTTACAAAAATATCTCTAACACTTTCATTCTTGAGTTCCTAGATCATATCTTCGAGTCATGGAAAGAATATGACGTGAATACGAGCGAGAATGAGAATGCAAAGGAGCAAGACAAGGGGGATGATTCAAATGAATAAAATGGGGGAAATTTCTTTTTCTTTAGTATTACTTTAAAGACATTTATTTATTTTAGGAATATTTTATTTTATGCATAATAAAATTGAATAATTTTCAATTTATGAATAAACTAAGCCAATGCTCTTCCATTAATTTTTTTTTATCGTGAAAAGCATAATAGTGTGACAATGTGAATGTACATGTCTAAGAATTAGATTTTTCAAGAAAGACTTTGTACATAAGCTGTCTTCATGACTCACCTCTCTTTTTGAGTCCTACCTGGTGTACAGTTTTCATTCACTACTTTGTTATTTTGCAATGAGGACACTGCTTCTTATTAAAGGGAGGTAAGGGCCAATCTTGTATGATTTTTAAAATTTTTCAATCTTCACACATAAGTATGCTGAAATAAAGTGATGCTTAGAAACAAATTTTATTAATAAGTTAGCTCATATGCAAGTATAATTCTGGGTTTATTTAACTTCTTGTTAAATGTTAGCTTAGTTATGATATGCTTATATTTTTCATTAGTTGTATATAGCCTTTGCCATGAAAACTTACTATCCTTAGAAATAGACATGCATGAAGGTTTTAAGTCTTTAGAATTTTCTTAGTAACTTTCTTGAGGTGAAATCCTAGTAGGCATAAGAATTTAAATATGATTTAGGCACATTTTTCTTTGGATCATTTGAGCCTTTCAAGCCTACCATATGAATTTAACCCTTGAAACCTTAGTTTGAGCCATATTGTTTGTCTTATTGTTATTTTCCTAAATGGTAAGCTATCATATTATCATCTTTTAAAGTTTTACCCTATCTTGCACCACTCTTAATTATACTTGTCTTGGTGAGTAAAATTCGGGGGGAAAAGTCAAAATGATATACATGCTTTGATTAAAAAAAGAATAAAAAAGAAAAAAAAGAAGAGAAAAAAAAATCTCTACTTAAGTATTGAGATGTATTGTTGAGCATAAGTTTCAAATTAAGTTTTGGGGTATTAAAACCCATTAGTAGAAAGGTTGTACCCCAAAAAGATCCAAGACAATGTTAGGGTTAGGATGATTTAGCCTAAAAATCACTTCTCTTTATCCTTACCTTGAGCTTAGCCCCATTAAAACCTTATAAAAGGCATATTGATTTAGATAATTATGCCGACTACATTAGTGGAGAGAAATTACTAAATACAACATACGAAGACCAATAATTAAACTTTAAGATTTTTTTGTCTAATTAGATAAGGAAAATTTGTTGAATGGTGAATTTTATATATGAATTTTGAATGCATGCAAATTATGACTAATGATAACATTTTGTTTTACTTAACATAAGATTTTGAAATAATATCTACATGTGAGCGATATATTAGCATGAAGAGATTGTGAGCATAAATTTGTTGTTGCATAATTATGTGACTAGTTTATTCTTTGTAAATATTATGCAAGATTGCCTTAATTTTTTCTTTGCATGAAACATTAATCGAGACAAGCAATGAATTATGTAACACCCCAAACCCGGCCTAGACATTATGATCGGATCTGGTATTTCACATAGAAGGGTTGTTTAAAAGCTTGCGCGTTTGTTAAAAAGTTCGTATTCCTTTTTGAAAACTTGAGCTTTGTTGTTTGAGAAAAATCAAATTTGTTTTTGTGGTTTTCTTGTAAAAACGTTATTATTGTTATCATTGTTATTAAACCCAAAAGCTCGTTTAAAACAGAAATTAATTTCAGTGAATTACAAAAATGTGATATATTTGAAAACAGTAGGTGTCGTTTTGGGAAAACTACGTATTTATAAATTTAGCAGTTATCAAGGAAAACTTAAAAGAAAATAAACCAATGGCCTTATTACAGAAATATTAACCCAAATCAATAATTAAACTAAAATAAAGCAAAACATAAATTTACTAATTTCACGAGAATAATTCCGGTGTATGGCCACCACAGAGTCCTCCACACTCCAAATCCACTAACGCTGGGATCACACGCAAGGTTGAAACAACAGGTGAGTTACAAGAACTCGGTGTGCAATCCTCGATTCGATCCACGATCATGGTCTCGATGCGGGCCTAAGCCCCATCTGATATCAATTTGGGCCCACGGTCCCAAAATCATGGTAATGCAAAAAGAAAATATAGCCCCCAACCTAATAGTCCATCTGCTACACTCCACCCGTACCAGCCCTACACTCCATGTGGGGACCAAGTCAACCCACCCAACCATACACTCCAAAAATGCAATCAGTTGCCCGAAGATAAATGACAAAAGTGCGATGATCGATATATGTGGCTGAGCCACTGAAATTAATATATTGTGGCATAGCCACCAGTACAGCACTTCCTCCATCATTATAACCCATCCCAATGCAACATGTCATGGCATAATATTTTAGTGTATGCAAAATGTATCATCATGGCAATTAATCAAGTTATACGCAATCATACCAACTCTGCCCCTAAAGTATAACAGTAATTTTACCCAACGAGGGTATCTCAGTAATTTACCCACTAGGGGTAATTTGGTAATTTACCCACCAAGGGTATTTCGGTAATTATACCCACCAAGGGTATTTCGGTAATTTTTAGCACTTAACGGCCTTTTCAAAGGCCTACTGTCGCCTCGAGCGACACGGAACCCTTTTTGGGTCTCTACGGAACTATTGGGCCTAAAATGGATTTTAGGCCCAAACAGGCCCACACGCTCGTGTGGCCCAAAACATATGGTTTCGGTTTTGGATTTGTAGATCTCACCTTCGGACATATCATGTGACAGTTTTCTAACAGTTTGGCCCAAATGGGCCGGATAGCCCATTGGGCCCTTTTGGCCCGTTTCGGCTCGGTTAGGCCCGTTACGGCCTCAGTATCGCGAGAGTGCTCGTGACTATCTCAACGGCCTACCATCATTATTCGTATCTCGATTTACCACTACGAGCGTTCGCACGCTCGAGTGGTCCTGAATGCTAGTTTTTCCGCACCGGCTTTTGACCGAATCTCAGAACATTGCAAACATGCATTAGAAAGGGTGTGAGATTACACACCTGATCACGTAGAGTACTACACACTCACTGTCGTTGTCACCTTCACTAGCTTGAGCAACTACAATTTGTCTATCCAAATCAGATGACGACGCCCTTCCGCATCCAGGTAAAAAGTCTCGCACCGCTGACACTCTACGTCACTTGAACTTGGGAGCGGAGGTCACAAGTCCACTTCCATTAGGCCCACTTCTTATTCCCCCCTCAGACTGGCTATTTCCTATCTCCATGAAGAACTCTCGAGATTACGCACCTAACATCAATATATTCTAACCCGTTACTCTTAACCAAAATAGGGCATATTCAATAGACCGACATCAACAACTCAACTACACCACCTACCAGTAGCCAAGCGATCCACTACAAAAGAAGATGTTTAATCGGCTGTTTGGTTAGGCACGTCGAGACCCTAGTAGTGTTTGAAACAAAAAGAGATGTTAATACCCCTTACTCTTGGCCATAAAAGAACTCAAACAGCCATTCGGCTTGAGTAAGAAACAACCGAGTAATAAAACTCTCTTACCTACATTCGGCCAAAGAAATACTTACCAAAGTGCCACCGATTCGGCAATTGCTCTGAGTTTCGGCTTCCACACAAAAGAAAGAACAGGTAATACTCAAGGTGGGAAGGAGTATTCAGGTTCGGCCTTGTAACTATTCGGCTAAGGGGAAAGAGATTGAAGTAGGGACCGATGTCACAAATGGATGAATGAGTGGGAGAAGTTTCGGCTGATTGCAAGGGATAGAAGAAATAGTTTCAACTTGGAGAAGAAAGGGAAGATTCGGCTTAAGGAGAAGAAAGAGTAGCAAAAAGAAAATCTGAAGGCACAAAAAGAAATGGACGGAAAGAGAGAATATGAGAGTAGAGAAAATATTAGGCTATGGAGAAAACAAGGGAGGGAGATGAAGTGAAAAAGCACGAAGAAAAATAGATAGACAAGGAAAGATGAGCAAAAGAGTTTTCGGCCTACACTTGCTTAGGCTACCAACCAATAAGGAAAAAATATTTGAAAGGAGAGAAGAATAGGAGAAGAGAGGTTGAGTTTTCGGCAAAATAAAAGAAAATGAAAAAGAAAGACCCGATATGCTATCGTCCAAACGCAAAAAGCCGAAATTTACACCCAAGAGAACTTGAAAAATCGGCACCTCCTCTCTCAAGGCTGAATATGCACCTTCAAGTTACCACTCTTGCCGGAATCCCCCCTTAGAGACCCCCACACTCGGCCAACACTCCCTTCCACTTGAATCCCACGATTCTCTCCCCCATTTGCTCCACTGTTCACTCTCCTCCACACATTCGGAAATTTTTGACCACTTCTCCATCTATCATGTAGAGTTCTAGCTGAACTCTACTTTTTCCACCTGCTTAGCACAAAATAAAAACTCCCCACATGCTGCTTGAGGGATTCGAACACTCTCCCTCTCTGCTACCCTTGTGACGCCACACCACTAGGCCACCTTGCTCTTTGTGTCTAAAATCATGCGCAACTAAATATGAGTCTATGGCAAACGTCTAAGTTCACTTAAAAAGATAAATAAAAATGAAATGCAAGCGCCAATACTTGAACCTTGGACCCCTTGCTCCCTTGTGTGACGTCACCTCCTTGTCTCCCATGTGGCACCATTTGCCACTAGACCACAACTCCTTTTGTGTTAGTTTTTCTCCTCATTTTATTCTTAAAGCCTGCCTTCTAACTCCTAGGGTTTTATTCACCTAAAACCAAAAATTTTCCTAAAGCGCAGGTTTGATCCCGGGACTTCATGGAAGCCCCGTAACCTTCCAAATTCACCTACCTAATAAGTCCAACTTGCAATTATACCATTATCATATTCTCAAAAAATTCTAAGATGCTTCTACGCTCGGGGCCCAATAGGCCCAATGTAATATCCTAAAATAGGGGTTAGTTGTGATTGAATTGTTTTGCATGAGTTGGACTATTGTGTTATTATTTGTAGTGTTTTAAGACCTAGTTATAAGTTTAGAGTGGGCCCGAGTTGCAGGAAATTTTTGTTTTTAAGTTGTAAGTAAGGGGAGCTGAAGGAGCTAGGGCTTAAGTGTAATTCATGGGGTATTGTAGCACAAGAATTGGCGTGGCAAAGTGGCAAGGAGGCACCACTTAGGGCCCTGAGAATGACGCCACAAGCAGGTGGGAGAACTCAGGTTCGAGCAGCAGAAATCCCATTTTCTGCTTTGCATTTTGACGCCAAGGGGAGAAGGAGTTGTGCTCAGCACAAACTCTGTCAGATAAGTTTGGACTAAGTCAAAATATTTAAATGGGTGGCAAGGAGAAAATTTAAGAACTTGTGGAATTCAAATTCATTTGAATTAGTGGCCAGGAGGAATTTGAGGAAGTGGCCGAATTTTGAACTCCTGCTTAGGAGGAGTGTTCGGTTTTGGAAAGCTGAGGAGAGGAGGGTGCCGAATTTCCTTAGGCACCTAGTTGTGCATTTTCGGCTAGCTTTTGTTTTGTGTCAAAGCCGAAAATAAACCCTTGAGTGTGCCGATTTCTCCCTAGTGCACATATTGAAGAAAAGCCAAAATTTCCTTCTTGTTTTTGCACCTAGCCGAATGTCCCTCTAAGGTTTCTTTGATTTTATTTCACTTCTTTTTCTTCTTCTCAGTATTTGGCTGAATCTCCTACTCTCCCATCTCTCTCTTTTTCCTTTCTATTCTTGCTCAAAACCGAAACCTCCCTTTCCCCTTCATTTTTTCTTCTTTTCTCAAGACCTTGTGCCGAATCTTCTTCTTCCTTCCACTTGCCGATTCTTTCTCTCCTATTTTCACTCTTCTCTTCCTTTCTCTTTTTCACTCTAGCCGAATCCCATCTATTTGCTTCCTATCAACCATAGCCGAAACTCCCTTCATCATTCAACTCCTTATCGAATCTCCTCCTTTCTTTATTGTATTGCTTTGGCCGAATATCAACAAGGGTGGATCTCTTTAGGTTTGTCTCTAATCGGTTTTGAATAGAGGTAAGGGGTTCTTGACTGAAACTACATTCTCACTTTCTCACTTATTTGTCGACTCACATGGTAGGAAAAGGCCGAACTTCGGCATTTGTGGGTGTTTTGCTAACCCTCTATAGGAACCGATTTCTTCTAGGTTCTCCAGGATTTTGGAAGCGGTCGATCTAAGTCCTCTACTCTCTGTCAATCGAATTTGGTAAGTCAAGTGATAAGGATCTATATCCGTTTAAGCATTCTTTAAGTTATTTGGAAAAGTCGAAGGCTATTAAGACTAAGTAATGATGATTTCCGATCGTAGGGGAGGATCTTTCTCTCATACTTAGCGTGGTTAGTATTCAAAGAGCATTAAGGTAAGGTTTGGGTTCCAGCGTTAACCGCCGGGATTTATTGGTATGGCCGAATGGCCTTGTTAATGGTTTTGTGGTTGGGCCGATTGTAGGATCAAGGAGATCTAGTGCGATGAGATCGGTCTTGGATTTAGTGCTTGCGTTAGTAATGTGTGTGTAGCACACACTTTATAACTTAGTAACCTATTAATAACCTAATCGTGATTAAAAGCCGAAAACTGTGAGATCTTGATATGATGCCTTATGGGTGTGAGCAAGGATTCGGGTAAGTCCGTTTCGATATGATGTTTTCTGTATGGTGCATAATAATATGATTTATGATATATTTGCTTTATGTTGCACGTTAAAGCATGATGGCAGGATTTGCACTTGTAATGCATTGGTATGGGTGATATGAGAGGAGGGGAAGATGATATCCAGTGACTTTGGGTCACGGAGGTTTGGCACCTCTAGTGGTTTGGTACCACAGATTATTTTGTGACTTTGGGTCACCAGAGGTTTGGCACCTCCAGTGGTTTGGTACCACAGATTATGTAACATCCCGAAATTAGGCCTAGTAGGATTGGGCCCAATGGGCCTTGATTTAAATTTTTTGAGTACGGCATTAATGCAAGTTAGACTTATTAGGTAAGTTATTTTGGAAGGTTAGAAGGCTTCTATAAAGTCCGGGATCGAATATTAGCTTTGGGGAAATTTTGGTTTTAGGTGAAAAAACCTGGAAGTTGGCGGGTAGGCCTTAAGAATAAAATGTGGGAAAAATGACACAAGTGGAGTGTGTGGTGTAGTGGCAAAGTGACGCCACTTAAGAGACAAGGGGTGACGCCATAAGGAAGGAAGGAGGTCCAAGGTTCAAGTCTTGGCTTTTGCATTTGGGTTTTTTTTACTTGGACCTCGAATTTGGCTATAGATTTATATTTAGTTGCGCATAGTTTAAGACACAAGAGGAGCTTCGGCCAAGTGGCTAGCGGCGTGGATTATGTTGCAAGGAGCCTAGGTTCGAATCTCATGAGAAGCAAGGAGTATTTATTTTATGATGCAGACGGGAAGAGTTTGATTGAATTTAAACTCTCTTGTGAAGGGATCCCACATCGGAAAGATACAAAGAAGGAAGGTGAAGAGCTAGCTATATAAAGAGCATTCCGGGAAGAGGGTTGACACACCTTGGAAGGCGTTTGGGCACGTGGAGTGGTCGGAGCGCGGATTAACACCAAAGTCCTATCAGTGTGTAACTCTCTCTACTCTAGTTGTAGAGCGACAAATGCCGAAGTGCGGCCACGGCAATAGTAGCCACACGGCGTGCAAGCGCACGTGTAGGGCTTCGACGCGATAGTTGAGGCCATCAGTAGTATTCTTGTGGGTTGGGGCTGCTTGGGCCGCGATGGGCCGAAGTGGGCCCAATGGGCCCGTGGGCCCTTATGAGTAAATTGTGCGATTGTGTAGTAGATAGTGAACTAGACTAGGTGGAACTTATATACATGGCTAGATTTGTGCTAGGTGGGCCACACGGCGTGTGGGCTCGAATGGGCGTAATCGAGTTTTAGGCCCAATCGTCCGTCAGTCTGACCAGAAAATGGTAGGTGAGTCGCTCGGGGTAACATCGGGCCTTTGGAAAGGCCATTCCAGTACGAAATTGCTGAAATACCCTTAGTGGGTAAATTGCAAAATATCCGAAGGGTAAATTACCGATATGCCCTTAGTGGGTAAATTACGAAAATGCCCTTGGTGGGTAAATTACCGATATACCCTTGGTGGGTAAATTACTGAAAATGCCCTTGGTGGGTAAATTACCGATATACCCTTGGTAGGTAAATTACGAAAATGCCCTTGGTAGGTAAAATTACGGTTATATCCTTAGAGGTTGATTAGGTGATTATGTTGTTTTATGTCTATCCGATTATGATGGTAATTCATGTTATACTTATATTTGATATATGTCTAGCATACATGACATACTGCATACACGAATTATTATGTCATATTGCATGGGTTATATGAGAGGAGGGGCAAAGTATTAATCGTGCCGACGGGCACCAGTGTTTTGGTAACACACCGTGACTACGGTCACCAGAGGTTTGGTACCTCCAGAGGTTTGGCACCTCATAGCGACTCGTCCCTGTGGTTAACACCACCGTGGGTTGGCCCCACTTTTGAGATATGGGATCGTCGCCAGTGATTTGGTATCACACGTGGGTTGGCCCCACAGATGGATTATTAGTGACTTTGAGTCACCAGTGATTTGGTATCACATTCGTGTCTCCGGACACCAGAGGTTTGGCACCTCATAGCGTCTCGTCCCAGTGGTTTGGTACCACAGTGGGTTGGCCCCACAGATAATACAACGGGATTGACGCCAGTGATTTGGTATCACACGATGGGTTGGCCCCATCACTATTATTCGTGACTTCGAGTCACCAGTGGTTTGGCACCACAATATTGATAAATATCGTGTCCTTGGACACGGTGGTTTGGCACCACCCGGTGGTTTGGTACACACGGGGTAGAAAAAGGAGTTGCGGATGGCTAGGTTTGGGTGCATGATATGCATATTTTCATATGAAATTGTGTAAGGGCCTGTTGGATGGGGATTTACACACTGAGTCTCGATGACTCACCCCTTAGTTAAATTTTGCAGGTAATCATTAGATCGCGGATTTGGGAGCTGAGGTGGACTCGTGGAGGCTATACATATGTTTACTCGTAAATTCATTTCTTTTATTTGGACTTATTTTTATTTGAGTTTTTGGTTATGTAATAAGGCCTTGGGTATTTTATTTGGTTTCAGCTTTCAATTTGTTTATTGCTTATTATTAAATGATCAATATGGGATTTTCCTAAAATGATAATAAACCATTTCTTATTCAAAATTTCTTAAACTCGATTTCTCACCACAACTATAAAGAATATGAGCTTTTAACGAATGCACGCAGTTTTAGACATTCCTTTCATGTGACATGCCGATTAAATTCGTAACGTTTAGGCCGGGTTTGGGGTGTTACAATCATGGTATCGAGCCTAGGTTCAAAAACTCTACTGTGGGTTTGGGTTCAAAAAATGTTTTCAAAAGATGGTTTGGAAAATGGTTTAGAAAAATATATATCTGTTCTTTTTGTTGAAATATGGCACCCGAGTCTCTAGCACACGAATCCGCATTGTAAGTTTCACGATACTTTGCTTTGTTATATCTTTGTATTTTGAATATCTATTCTGTGTGTTTTGGTTGGATGTGATGTTCGGATATAGAGTTGATTGCGTCATTGAAATATTTTATGCTTTAATGGTTAGGTTTTTTTAGTATGTGTAGGATTTCTAAATTCTAGTTAAAAGTACATTAGGGTTATTGGAATCAGAGTACGCAGCGTGAGCACAGCGTTGTAGGTTAGGTGGTACGAATGTTCCTGTAGTTGGAAATTTCGAGGACGAAATTTCTTTAAGGAGGGTAGATTTGTAACATCCCGAAATTAGACCTAGTAGGATTGGGCCCAATGGGCCTTGATTTAAAATTTTTGAGTACGGCATTAATGCAAGTTAGACTTATTAGGTAAGTTATTTTGGAAGGTTAGAAGGCTTCTATAAAGTCCCGGGATCGAATATTAGCTTTGGGGAAATTTTGGTTTTAGGTGAAAAAAACCCTGGAAGTTGGCAGGTAGGCCTTAAGAATAAAATGTGGGGAAAAATGACACAAGTGGAGTGTGTGGTGTAGTGGCAAAGTGACGCCACTTAAGAGACAAGGGGGTGACGCCATAAGGAAGGAAGGAGGTCCAAGGTTCAAGTCTTGGCTTTTGCATTTTGGTTTTCTTTTTACTTGGACCTCAGAATTTGGCTATAGATTTATATTTAGTTGCGCATAGTTTAAGACACAAGAGGAGCTTGTGGCCAAGTGGCTAGCAAGCGTGGATTATGTTGCAGGGAGCACAGGTTCGAATCTCATGAGAAGCAAGGAGTATTTATTTTGCTTGATGCAGACGGGAAGAGTTTTTGATTGAATTTAAACTCCATCGACGAAGGGATCCCACATCGGAAAGATACAAAGAAGGAAGGTGAAGAGCTAGCTATATAAAGAGCATTCGGGAGGAGGGTTGACACACCTTGGAAGGCGTTTGGGCACAGGAGTGGTCGGAGCGCGGATTAACACCAAAGTCCTATCGGTGTGTAACTCTCTACTCTAGTTGTAGAGCGGCAAATGCCGAAGTGCGAGTCCACGGCAATAGTAGCCACACGAGTGTGCAAACGTACGTGTAGGACTTCGACGCGATAGTTGAGGCCATCAGTAGTATTCTTGTGGGTTGGGGCTGCTTGGGCCGCGATGGGCCGAAGTGGGCCCAATGGGCCCGTGGGCCCTTATGAGTAAATTGTGCGATTGTGTAGTAGATAGTGAACTAGACTAGGTGGAACTTATATACATGGCTAGATTTGTGCTAGGTGGGCCACACGAGCGTGTGGGCCGAATGGGCCAGAATCGAGTTTTAGGCCCAATCGTCCCATACGACCGGAAATGGTAGCTGAGTCGCTCGGGGTAACATCTGGGCCTTTGGAAAGGCCATTCAGTCTGAAATTGCTGAAATACCCTTAGTGGGTAAATTGCAAAATATCCTGAAGGGTAAATTACCGATATGCCCTTAGTGGGTAAATTACGAAAATGCCCTTGGTGGGTAAATTACCGATATACCCTTGGTGGGTAAATTACCGAAAATGCCCTTGGTGGGTAAATTACCGATATACCCTTGGTAGGTAAATTACGAAAATGCCCTTGGTAGGTAAAATTACGGTTATACCCTTAGAGGTTGATTAGGGTGATTATGTTGTTTTATGTCTATCTGATTATGATGGTAATTCATGTTATACTTATATTTGATATATGTCTAGCATACATGACATCTCGCATACACGAATTATTATGTCATATTGCATGGGTTATATGAGTGGAGGGGGTATTAATCGTGGCCGACGGGCACCAGTGTTTTGGTAACACACCGTGACTACGGTCACCGAGGTTTGGTACCTCAGAGGTTTTGCACCTCATAGCGACTCGTCCCCCGTGGTTAACACCACCGTGGGTTGGCCCCACTTTTGAGATATGGGATCGTCGCCGGTGATTTGGTATCACACGTGGGTTGGCCCACAGATGGATTATTAGTGACTTTGAGTCACCGGTGATTTGGTATCACATTCGTGTCTCCGGACACCGGAGGTTTGGCACCTCATAGCGCCTCGTCCCGGTGGTTTTGTACCCACGGTGGGTTGGCCCCACAGATAATACAGCGGGATTGATGCCGGTGATTTGGTATCACACGATGGGTTGGCCCCATCACTATTATTCGTGACTTCGAGTCACCAATGGTTTGGCACCACAATATTGATAAATATCGTGTCCTTGGACACCAGTGGTTTGGCACCACAAAGTGGTTTGGTACCACGGGGTAGAAAAAGGAGTTGCGGATGGCTAGGTTTGGGTGTATGATATGCATATTTTCATATGAAATTGTGTAAGGGCCTGTTGGATGGGGATTTACACACCGAGTCTCGATGACTCACCCTTAGTTAAATTTTGCGGGTAATCATTAGATCGCGGATTTGGGAGCCGAGGTGGACTCGTGGAGGCTATACATATGTTTACTCGTAAATTCATTTCTTTTATTTGGACTTATTTTTATTTGAGTTTTTGGTTATGTAATAAGGCCTTGGGTATTTTATTTGGTTTGACTTTCAATTTGTTTATTGCTTATTATTAAATGATCAATATGGGATTTTCCTAAAATGATAATAAACCATTTCTTATTCAAAATTTCTTAAACTCGATTTCTCACCACAACTATAAAGAATATGAGCTTTTAACGAATGCACGCTTTTTAGACATTCCTTTCATGTGACATGCCGATTCGGTCGTAACGCGTTTAGGCCGGGTTTGGGGTGTTCAGATTATTTTGTGACTTTGGGTCACGGAGGTTTGGCACCTCATAGCGCCTCGTCCCGGTGGCTTAGCACCACGGTGGGTTGGCCCCACGTTGATATATCGGGATTGACGCCTTGGTGATTTGGTATTATACGTGGGTTGGCCCCACAGATGGATTATTCGTGACTTTGGGTCACCAGTGGTTTGGCACCACCAGTGGTTTGGTACCACACGGGGTAGAAAAGGAGTTATGGATGGCTAGGTTTGGGTGCATTATATATATTACTTGGTTATGATTTGTGTAAGTATGTTGCATTAATCGGGAGGGGATTATGCACTCGAGTCTTGGTGACTCACCTTCTCCCTTATCTTTTCAGTGATTCATAGATCGCGGATGAGGAGCCGGGCGGACTCGAGGTGGCCATGCATTAAATAAACTCGATCTTTATGTGGACTTTGGTTTGGGTACTTTGTTTTATTTAAATTTGGTTTCACTTTTATTATGGGTTTGTAATAAGGCCTTTTGATTATGTTTGAATTATTTTTATGCTTTGGATTTGTTTTAAACTAGGCTAAATAAATTACATGGTTAACTAAATAAGTTTGAGCCCAAGATTTTCTAAACTAAAGAACGCAATGGTTTCCAAATGTTTACCATCGGGTAAGACAAATCAATTGATAACAACAACAACTCAAATGGATTTTAAACTTAAGTTTTCCACATTCAACTTAACGGATTTCTAAATAGTTAAGGAAGGAACATCGGGTTTTAAAATGACTTAAGCGTTTTCTAAACCTATGGATCGACAACTAAGTTTTAAAGTTATATTCCAGGATTTCAAAATTTCGGTTTTTAACTAATCATGCACCTGTTTTCTACAAACATAAAACAACAAAGAATTTTCACTAGGAAAATTAACCGGTAACCTGTTCTCTTCAAAACAATTCCCTCTGTGACATGCCAGATTCGGTCGTGGTGTGTTGACTGGGTTTGGGGTGTTACATTTTTGGTATCAAAGCCAAGTTCAAAGGCTCGGCTGTGGGCCCGAGGCCCAAAATGTTTTAAAGTATAGTATTGTTGGAAAATATATGGGTCGAAACGCATGGCACCGAGTCTCCGGCACCAATCCACCCCAGGTAAGTACCCCTAACTAATGTTTGCAATTGATTATGATGATATGCTATGAATGGTTAGTGATGGTGGACTACCCTAGAGACTGAAACTTATAGGATTCTGTGAACTCGCGAAGAACAAAACTCTCTAATAAGAACTATTCATAAGATTGTGCTTTAATAACAGTGGAGTAGAGACTGACGCATAAAACTTGCAAATCAGATAAGTCGAGACATTAGACATGAGCACTCGAGGTCGTGGTCATAATACACGTAGATGCGGTCGGGGTAGGATGATCGTATGCGAACCGAGTGGGATCGGTCAGGGTCGGAGAATGAGATGCCACCACCACCACTGCTGGTGTTGAGTTTTAGGATCAGAGAGGGGATGATGCAGTGTCGCAGGCGATGCTGCGAGTTCTTGAGAGGGTGGCTGGAGCAGGTGGAGGCACGAGAGCTCGTGAAGTGCAGATTCGAGCAACTCCAGGAGCCAATGGAGCCGAGGTTTTTCGAGGTGTTTCTAGTGTGGATCGATGCGGTGAGTATTGGTTAGAGGCGATGAAGCGAATCATGGACGATTTGGATTTGATTCGAGGAGAAATTGAAGGGGATAGTGTCGCTTCTCCCGGGATGAGTCATACCGGTGGTGGCTCACGGTTCGGGATAGTCTTTGCAGCAGATGATTTCACTTGGGAATATTTTAAGGCGGTGTATCAAAAGAAATATATTGGATCTAGCTACATTGATTCACAAATGAAAGGCGTTTCTGAGACTGGTTCAGGGGAGTAAGTCCGTATCGGAGTACGAGGCAGAATTCTTAAGGTTGAGCCGGTATGCTAGGGGTATCGTGGCTCTGAGAACATGGGCGGTGTGTCGAGTTTGAGGACGGTTTGAGAGATGAGCCGAGGTTGCTTTGATTGCTCCACACAGGAGCGTGAGTTCTTTGCTCAGTGGAAAAGGCTAAGGTAGCCGAAGGGGTTAAGGAGTTGGTGAGGCAGAATATGGATAGGAATAGACATAAGAGAGGTTTTGGATCATCTGGGTCAGCCGGTAATTCCCAGAAAAGGGCTAGACATGGTGGGCCAAATCAGTCTGGAAGGTTTGTTGCTGCCAATTAGGGACCCGCGCAGTGTAACCGATGTGGAAAATCTCATTCGAGAGGATGTTGGACCGGTGGAAAAGGATGTTTTGAGTGTGGCTCGTTGGACCATCGTGTGAGGGACTGTCCACGTAAGCAAGCCAGGATTCAGTCTGAGGGTCAGGGTTGTGCTCAGTTCAGAAATGAGGGACCGCTACCGCAGAGGGGTCGTGGTAACGGTAGAGGAGGTAATGGTTCTGGTCGGGGCCGCAGAGCACCCGGCAGAGGTGCGGGCAACACTGAGGCAAGACAGCCTGGGTTGGTATATGCAGCGAGACGTCGAGAGGAGGGCGACACACCGGACGTCATAACCGGTACGTTCTTGATCTTTGGATTACCATATACTGCTTTGATTGATGTGGGTTCGACGCATTCATATGTTGCTAGTAGCATAGTAGGGACCATGAACCTAGACTGTGAGACTACTTCCAGGGAGATGATAGTAATTAGCCCTCTAGGTCACTCTCAGAAGTAAATAAGTCAGATAGGAATGTACCCCCAGAACTCCAAGGGGTAGTGTTTGTAGTCGATCCGATGGAACTGCCGTTTGGGGAGTTCGATCTGATTCTTGGGATGGACTGGTGGTGAAGTACCAGGGCAAGTTTGGATTACGCGACTAAGCGCATGGTCTTGAGGACGACTGAGGGTGAAGACGTGGTTATGATAGGTAATAGAAGAGATTATCTATCCAACGTGGTATCTGCTTTGAAAGCTGAGAAGATGGTCAGGAAGGGCTATGAAGCATTTATGGTTCATGTGTGTGCCTTGGAGGCTAAGGAGTCTACTGTGGAGAATGTCCGAACAGTAAAGGAATTTGCTGACGTATTTCCAGAGGAACTTCCGGGACTGCCTCCAGATCGTGAGGTTGAATTTGGCATAGACTTGTTACTCGGAACTACGCCAGTGTCGATTGCCCCATATAGGATGGCGCCGAAGGAATTGGTGGAACTAAAGGCTTAGGTTCAGGAGTTGTTGGACCGGGGTTTCATCCGGCCAAGTGTTTCGCCTTGGGGAGCACCGGTACTCTTTGACAAGAAAAAGGACGGTACGATGCGGATGTGTATAGACTACCGCCAATTGAATAAGCTGACGATCAAGAACAAGTATCTGTTGCCCAGGATAGATGACTTGTTTGATCAACTTAAGGGT
Source organism: Gossypium sturtianum (assembly GCA_025698515.1). NCBI lineage: Eukaryota > Viridiplantae > Streptophyta > Magnoliopsida > Malvales > Malvaceae > Gossypium > Gossypium sturtianum. The sequence goes on from CM046955.1 coordinate 115,631,474, forward strand.
GCATCGGTGTTCTCGAAGATCGATCTAAGGTCAGGATACCATCAGCTAAAGGTGAAGGAGGCTGATATTCACAAGACGATGTTTCGCACTCGCTATGGGCACTACGAATTCCTGGTGATGCCGTTTGGGTTGACTAACACGCCGGTAGCATTCATGGACATGATGAATTGGGTGTTTCAGCAGTATTTGGACCAGTTTGTCGTGGTGTTTATAGATGACATATTGGTGTATTCAAAATCGGAGGATGATCATGATGCGCATTTGCGAGTAGTGTTGCAGACTCTAAGGGAAAAGCAGTTATTTGCTAAATTTAATAAGTGCGAGTTCTGGCTTAGAGAGGTGACTTTCTTGGGTCACGTAGTATCAGCTGAGGGGATTAGAGTGGACCCTCGAAAGATTGAGGCAGTTTTGGATTTGAAGCCGCCTAAGTCAGTTGCAGAGATTCGAAGTTTTCTAGGTCTGGCAGGATATTATCGGAGATTCGTAGAGGGATTTTCTTTGATCACAGCACCGATGACCAAGTTGTTGAGAAAAGGGGTTCCATTTGTGTGGCCTGAGAAACAGCAGGAAAGTTTTGACAAGTTGAAAAGGATTCTTACTGAAGCTCCGGTTTTGATTCAGCCGGAAGCAGGGAAGGAATTCACGGTATATTGCGATGCATTACATACTGGCTTGGGATGTGTGCTGATGCAGGACGGGAAGGTAGTGGCTTATGCATCTCGACAGCTAAGACCGCATGAGGGTAATTATTCGACGCACGACTTGGAGCTAGCGGCAGTTGTTTTTGCCTTGAAGATTTGGAGGCATTACTTATATGGGGAAAGGTCGATAGTCTGCACAGATCATAAGAGTCTGAAGTATCTTTTGACTCAGAAGGATTTGAACTTGAGACAGTGCAGATGGATTGAGTTGTTGAAGGACTACGACTGTTCAATCAAGTATCATCCAGGCAAGGCTAACGTGGTGGCAGACGCGTTGAGCCGTAAGGTTGTACCAGACCTAAGAGCGATGTTTTCGCCTTAGCTTGTATGACGATGGGAGTCTTTTGGCGAAATTGCGAGTTAAGCCGACACGGTAGAGCAAATCAAGGAGAAACAATTAGTGGATGAGGGTTTGAATGCGCGGAGGTTGCGTGTTCGAATGGTGGTTTAGAGGATTACGGTTTGTCCAGTGATGGAGTATCTTGTGTTTTCAAGGAAAAGCTTGTATGCCGAAGGATATCGAGTTAAGGCAGAGGATTCTTCAGGACGCACATAGCAGCCCATACGCTATGCATCCCGGAGGTAGTAAGATGTCTGAGGAGTTAAGAGAGCGATTTTGGTGGCAGTGTGTCCAAACGGGAAGTAACGGAGTTTGTGGGAAAGTGTCCGACGTGTCGCAGAGGTTAAGGCCGAACATCGATTGCCACGTTTGTTTGCTTCGATCGGTGAAGATTCCTGAGTGGAAGTGGGAGAGAATCACTATGGATTTTGACAGTGGATTACCCCTTACGCCTAGTAAGAAGGACTCAGTCTGGGTAATTGTGGATCGTCTGACTAAGTCAGCTCACTTCATACCGGTAAGGGTTGATTACTCGCTTCAGAAGTTAGCTAAGCTGTATGTGTCAGAGATAGTGAGGTTGCATGGTGTGCCAGTATCGATCATCTCGGATAGGGATCCCAGATTTACGTCGAGGTTTTGGAAAGCATTGCATTAGGCTTTGGGTACGCGGTTGGATTTCAGTACCGCATTTCATCCACAGTCTGACGGGCAGTCGGAAAGGGTTATACAGATTTTGGAGGACATGTTGAGAGGCTGTGTTTTGGACTTTAGAGGTAGCTGGGAAGAATTTCTACCATTAGCTGAGTTCGCATACAACAATAGTTATCAGGCAAGCATTAAGATGAAACCATACGAGGCGTTGTATGGTGGGAAGTGTCGCACACCTACATGCTGGACAGAGTTGGGTGAGCGTCAGATGTTGGGACCAGAGTTGGTTGTAGAAACTGAGGATAAAGTTAAGTTGATTCGAGCTCATTTGAAGGAAGCTTCGCATGCAGCGAAGTCATATGCCGATCTCAAGCGGAGGGATATAGAGTTTTCACCGCGACAAGGTCTTTCTCAAGGTCTCACCGTGGAAGAAGGTATTGAGGTTGAAAGGAAAGGCAAATTAAGTCCAAGGTTTATTGGGCCGTATGAGGTAATCGAGACGAGTAGGACCGGTGAGCCTATCACTCGAGTTGCCAAAGCAGAGAGCGAGTCGATTCACGATGTGTTCCATGTCTTCATGCTTAGGCGTTATCGTTCGAGATCCATCGCATGTTGTAGCAAATGGAAGAAATAGAGGTGAGTCCAGATATGACCATGGAAGAGGAACCGGTCACGGATTCGGATCGAGAGGTGAAAGTCTTGCGTAAGAAGTCCGTTCCACTGGTGAAAGTATTATGGCAAAACCATGGCGTGGAAGAAGCTACGTGGGAACCCGAGGATGTGATGAGATAGCAATACCATCAACTCTTTTGACCAGGTAATTTCGAGGCCAAAATTATTTTTAAGGGGGGTAGAACTGTAATATCCTAAAATAGGGTTAGTTGTGATTGAATTGTTTTGCATGAGTTGGACTGTTGTGTTATTATTTGTAGTGTTTTAAGACCTAGTTATAAGTTTAGAGTGGGCCCGAGTTGCAGGAAATTTTTGTTTTTAAGTTGTAAGTAAGGGGAGCTGAAGGAGCTAAGGCTTAAGTGTAATTCGTGGGGTATTGTAGCACAAGAATTGGCGTGGCAGAGTGGCAAGGAGGCACCACTTAGGGCCCTGAGAATGACGCCACAAGCAGGTGGGAGAACTCAGGTTCGAGCAACAGAAATCCCATTTTCTGCTTTGCATTTTGACGCCAAGGGGAGAAGGAGTTGTGCTCAGCACAAACTCTGTCAGATAAGTTTGGACTAAGTCAAAAAATTTAAATGGGTGGCAAGGAGAAAATTTAGGAACTTGTGGAATTCAAATTCATTTGAATTAGTGGCTAGGAGGAATTTGAGGAAGTGGCCGAATTTTGAACTTCTGCTTAGGAGGAGTGTTCGGTTTTGGAAAGCTGAGGAGAGGAGGGTGCCGAATTTCCTTAGGCACCTAGTTGTGCATTTTCGGCTAGCTTTTGTTTTGTGTCAAAGCTGAAAACAAACCCTTAAGTGTGCCGATTTCTCCCTAGTGCACATATTGAAGAAAAGCCAAAATTTCCTTCTTGTTTTTGCACCTAGCCGAATGTCCCTCTAAGGTTTCTTTGATTTTATTTCACTTCTTTTTCTTCTTCTCAGTATTTGGCCGAATCTCCTACTCTCCCATCTCTCTCTTTTTCCTTTCCATTCTTGCTCAAAACCGAAACCTCCCTTTCCCCTTCATTTTTTTCTTCTTTTCTCAAGACCTTGTGCTGAATCTTCTTCTTCCTTCCACTTGCCGATTCTTTCTCTCCTATTTTCACTCTTCTTTTCCTTTCTCTTTTTCACTCTAGCCAAATCCCATCTATTTGCTTCCTATCAACCATAGCCGAAACTCCCTTCATCATTCAACTCCTTGTCGAATCTCCTCCTTTCTTTCTTGTATTGCTTTGGCCGAATATCAACAAGGGTGGATCTCTTTAGGTTTGTCTCCAATCGGTTTTGAAAAGAGGTAAGGGGTTCTTGACCGAAACTACATTCTCACTTTCTCACTTCTCTGTCGACTCACATGGTAGGAAAAGGCCGAACTTCGGCATTTGTAGGTGTTTTGCTAACCCTCTATAGGAACCGATTTCTTCTAGGTTCTCCGAGATTTTGGAAACGGTCGATCTAAGTCCTCTACTCTCTGTCAATCGAATTTGGTAAGTCAAGTGGTAAGGATCTATATCGATTTAAGCATTCTTTAAGTTATTTGGAAAAGCCGAAGGCTATTAAGACTAAGTAGTGATGATTGCCGATCGTAGGGGAGGATCTTTCTCTCATACTTAGCGTGGTTAGTATTCAAAGAGCATTAAGGTAAGGTTTCGGGTTCCAGGCGTTAACCCTTCGGGATTTATTGGTATGGCCGAATGGCCTTGTTAATGGATTTGTGGTTGGGCCGATTGTAGGATCAAGGAGATCTAGTGCAGTAGATCGGGTCTTCGGGATTTAGTTCTTGCGTTAGTAACATGTGTGTAGCTTACACACTTTATAACTTGGTAACCTATTAATAACCTAATCGTGATTAAAAGTTGAAAACTGTGAGATCTTGATATGATGCCTTATGGGTGTGAGCAAGGATTCGGGTAAGTCCGTTTCGATATGATGTTTGCTGTATGGTGCATAATAATATGATTTATGATATATTTGCTTTATGTTGCACGTTAAAGCATGATGGCAGGATTTGTACTTGTAATGCATTGGTATGGGTGATATGAGAGGAGGGGGAAGATGATATCCGTGACTTTGGGTCACCAGAGGTTTGGCACCTCCAGTGGTTTGGTACCACAGATTATTTTGTGACTTTGGGTCACGGAGGTTTGGCACCTCATAGCGCCTCGTCCCAAGTGGCTTAGCACCACGGTGGGTTGGCCCCACAATTGATATATCGGGATTGACGCCAAAGTGATTTGGTATCACACGTGGGTTGGCCCACAGATGGATTGTTCGTGACTTTGGGTCACCAAAGTGGTTTGGCACCACATTATTGGATATCGTGACTTTGGGTCACGGTGGTTTGGCACCACCCGGTGGTTTGGTACCACACGGGGTAGAAAAGGAGTTATGGATGGCTAGGTTTGGGTGCATTATATATATTGCTTGGTTATGATTTGTGTAAGTATGTTGCATTAACTCAGAGGGGATTATGCATCGAGTCTTGGTGACTCACCTTCTCCCTTATCTTTTCGGGTGATTCATAGATCGCGGATGAGGAGCCGGGCGGACTCGAGGTGGCCATGCATTAAATAAACTCGGTCTTTAAGGGGACTTTGGTTTGGGTACTTTGTTTTATTTAAATTTGGTTTCACTTTTATTATGGGTTTGTAATAAGGCCTTTTGATTATGTTTGAATTATTTTTATGCTTTGGATTTGTTTTAAACTAGGCTAAATAAATTACATGGTTAACTAAATAAGTTTGAGCCCAAGATTTTCTAAACTAAAGAACGCAATGGTTTCCAAATGTTTACCATCGGGTAAGACAAATCAATTGATAACAACAACAACTCAAATGGATTTCAAACTTAAGTTTTCCACATTCAACTTAACGGATTTCTAAATAGTTAAGGAAGGAACATCGGGTTTTAAAATGACTTAAGCGTTTTCTAAACCTATGGATCGACAACTAAGTTTTAAAGTTATATTCCAGGATTTCAAAATTTCAGTTTTTAACTAATCATGCACCTATTTTCTACAAACATAAAACAACAAAGAATTTTCACTAGGAAAATTAACCGGTAACCTGTTCTCTTCAAAACAATTCCCTCTGTGACATGCCAGATTCGGTCGTGGTGTGTTGACCGGGTTTGGGGTGTTACACCCAACGCTTCTAGGCCCAATTTCGGGATGTTACAAATCTACCCCCTTAAAGAAATTTCGTCCTAGAAATTTCCAGCTATCTAACAGTGGTTTAGCACAGACTACTTTACCACGCTACCGCTGCGCACTCTGATTTCAATAACACTCATTCCCTTCTAACCTAATCTAGAAGTCTCTTTACCCAACTAGATATCTAACCACAAAAGCAAACAGGTACTTATCACACAACATAAAATTTACCACATTCAAACACCACATCCAACCGAAACATACCTGACTCAATCGTGATGGAATAATCCTGAGCCCTATGCTCCTTAGACTCGCATCTCAAGCATGCTCCTGACCTCCTCCAGCATTCACCCGGATGACGCCTTCTGCAGTATTAGCAAGCCGGAAAGTTTGGACGTGCCTTAACATGCTTCACAGAATGAGACTGCAACCCTAGAGAATCGCGATCTCCTTTCCTCTTACAGTCCATGCACCCAACTCGAAGAGTTTCACCAATTTATTTGACTTCCTTCAATACCTCCCTAACTAGCTGATCGGCAGACATCCGCTCGGTCGGTCATGAGATCGTCACGATACCATTTGGCGACGCCGGTGCCTCTCTCTTGGACATATTCCTCAATTCTGAGGATCCAGCCCTAGCATCTCGGCCTCTACCACGGCCGCATGTACCACGTCCACATCCTCTTATAATCATATTGGTGAATCGATTTGATCTAATTAAAAGTTTTATGAATCAGTCTATAACTCCAATGTTTATTAACAAATGTCTTATGATAAGCAGGTATAAGAGTTGTTTTCGCAGATCGAATTTCCTAATGTCTCAGTTTCTACAGTCTTAGCTCCTATAGCTAACAGTTCTAATGTACTACCACTAACAGGTATTTCATCATATAATAAAACATAAAGTAAGTGGACTTATGAATTTGGTGCCGGAGACTCGAGGTGCCATACTTCTACTAAAGATGTACATATTTTCTAAATCATATTTCAAACAAATTTGGAAAACATTTTTGAACCCATTCCACAGCCGAGTTTTGTAACCTGGCTCTGATACCATAAAATGTAACACCCCAAACCCGACCTAGACGTTATGATCGGATCTGGTATGTCACATAGAAGGGTTGTTTAAAAGCTTGCGCGTTTGTTAAAAAGTTCGTATTCCTTTTTGAAAACTTGAGCTTTGTTGTTTGAGAAAAATCAAATTTGTTTTTGTGGTTTTCTTGTAAAAACATTATTGTTGTTATCATTGTTATTAAACCCAAAAGGTCGTTTAAAACAGAAATCAATTTTAGTGAATTACGAAAATGTGATATATTTAAAAACAGTAGGTGTCGTTTTTGGAAAACTACGTATTTATAAATTTAGCAGTTATCAAGGAAAACTTAAAAGAAAATAAACCAATGGCCTTATTATAGAAATATTAACCCAAATCAATAATTAAACTAAAATAAAGCAAAACGTAAATTTACTAAGTTCACGAGAATAATTCCCGGTGTATGGCCACCACAGAGTCCTCCATAGTTCCAAATCCACTAACGCTGGGGATCACCTGCAAGGTTGAAACAACGGGGTGAGTTACAATAACTCAGTGTGCAATCTCGATTCGATCCACGAGTCATGGTCTCGATGCGGGCCTAAGCCCCATCTGAAGATCGATTTGGGGCACAGTAGTAAAATCATGGTAATGCAAAAAGAAAATGCAGCCCCAACCTAATTGTCCATCCGTTACACTCCACCCGTACCAGCCCTACACTCCATGTGGGGACCAAGTCAACCCACCCAACCCTACACTCCAAAAATGCAATCAGTCGCTAGTATAAACGACAAAGCCGCGAAGATCGATATATGTGGTCGAGCCATTTGAAATCGATATATTGTGGCATAGCCACCAGTACAGCACTTCCTCCATCATTATAACCCATCCCAATGCAACATGTCATGGCATAATATTTCAGTGTATGCAAAATGTATCATCATGGCAATTAATCAAGTTATACGCAATCATACCAAATCTGCCCCTGAGGTATAACAGTAATTTTACCCAACGAGGGTATCTCAGTATTTTACCCACTAGGGGTAATTCGGTAATTTACCCACCAAGGGTATTTCGGTAATTCTCATATTCTCAAAAACTCTAAGATGCTTCTACGCTCGGGGCCCAATAGGCCCAACTTTTCTAGGCCCAATTTCAGGATGTTACAAATTAAGTTTGGGGGTATGATACATTTAAATTATATAGGTTTTATTAGCACATTATTACTCATAAATTATGCAAATTCCGAGAATGTGGGTGGCCAATTGAGTCATTTTAATTCGTATAAAGATAGTAGACATAATTTGAGTGAAGTTTGTAATTCTATAGAATTTAGAATTAATTTTACACAATTTTGCTATTTTATGCTACATGTTAATTTTTACTCAACTTACTGCAATTGGACAACTAAATTAATTCATGTGAGAGTCAATAATATCACACATGAACACAAGTTAATTTCTACTTCATGTGAATGACAAGCTAACCAATTGGTCTCATAGATTCAATTCAATCAAACTTGCAAGATGGTTACTGAAAAGAATGAAGTCTGCTCTAATTCGGTTGTCAAAAACTTCCAATGAGGGGGTAGAATGGCCCAAATTCGGGAAAGGCATGAGTTTTGCCCACATAAGCCTTGGGAGAATTAATTTGAAGGTCCCTACATGTGCAAAGAAATAAAAAATCAGCCCCTAACTTCTCCCTTGATTGTCGTCCAACCTATGCCACAAATCAAGCCAGAATCAACCAAAAAAATCATGAAAAAATCAGCCCACTCTCCACAATTCATGGTCGGGCAAGCAATGGAGCAATTCAAGGGATTTTTAAGCTATTTTTAGCAAACGCTCATGCTATGCCTCTACTATAAATACCACATTCTTTTCACTTCTCAATCATCTCTCATCACTTACCATTCATTCATCTTTAATAACATTTTTTCTCCCTTCAACGCATAAGCCTTCTCATTTCCTTATTTCTTTTAGTTAGAATTTTTCCTTGAGGAAAACTACTCTTGGTTAGTCACCTTGAGGAGCAGTTTACGAAGGATCAATCACGAGAATTGGAGGAAGCCACCACAATCGGTCTTTGGAGAATCGCTGAAATCATCGAGAGTTTCTTATTTCCTATTCCTTAATTTTGTTCCTACTTATTCAACATGTTTGCATATTTTTTAATTCTTTTCCACTAATGATGATCACTTAATTTTGTTTTGGCTAGAATGATGGCATTAATGTGATGAGGTTCATTTGATTCATGTTTATGGTGTTTCATGCCTTAGTTGTTCATTCTTCCAATTAAAATCATTTATATATTTCATGCATTAAAATATGTTTGAATGCATTAGAATTAGTTGATTAATCCTGACCAGATGGAAATTAATGGACATGATAATTGGAAGGTGCTTCTATAACACCCCAAATTTTTGGGCCTAGAAGAATTGGGGCTTGGGCATGGGAGCGTTTAAAATTTTTGAGAATAAGAGAACGGCACAATTGCAAGTTAGATCTGTTGGGTGAGTGATTTTGGAAGGTTAGGGGGCTTCTATGAAGTCTTGGGGTCAAGCCATGTCATAAGTAAAAATTTTATTTTTAGCATTAGGGGAACCATGGCACCTGGTTTTAAGCCTTTTAAGTAATTATTATGAAAAAGAGACACAAAGGAGCCTGTGGTGTAGTGGCAAGGTGGCGACACAGGTGTGGCAGGGAGGTGGCGTCATAGGTGTGCCAAGGAGGACAGAGGTTCAAGTCTCACTGCCTGCAAATGGGATTATTTATTTTGCTCATGTGTGGGCAAGAGTTTGTGTTGGATTTGAACTCTGTGTTGGAGAGTTTGAATGGGTCAAATGAGTGGTTTAAGGAGGGGATCATGGAGAGATAAGGGGAGGAAATCAAGGGAAGTTGGGTAGGTGAGAGTTGGTGCTGAAATGGGGTCTTTGCTCTTAGAAATTCGGCTAGTATGTAGTAGGATGTCATTTTTCTTTTAGCCATTTCGGCTTTTGGCTCATTTTGTTTAGTTCTTTTTGCCTTTTGCCAAAATCAAGCAATACCCTTTTCTCTGCTATTTTTTCTTTGTAACAATTGCTGCTTGTGTCGATTCTCCTTTTATTCTCCTCCTCTTGACACTTTTCTGCTCTTCTTGTTTCTCAATTTGACCGAACCAATCCCTTCTCTCCCTCCTTTCTTTCTCATTCGAAATTCCTCTTCTAACTTATCTAAAATCGAATTCTCCTTCTCCCTATTTCTTTTTCTGCAACTTTTCATCTCTATCAACCTTAAGTATTCTTTCTTAATCTAGAACTAGGCCGAATATTAGTTATCTTTTCTTCTTCTTCTCTTCTGATTCGGTCAACATTTGATTGCTAATTCTTGATCGATTCTCTTCCTCCCCATCTTCTTTAATTCACATCGTTAAAAGATTATTGGTTCTGTAGCCGAATATACCCTGTCCTTGTAACCGAATATTAATCTTTCCTCCTTCTGTTGCGCCAGCCTCTGAAGTGCAGAATCTATTCTTCTCTTGAGGGTTGTCTGAGTTTAATTTATTTATTAGCCAGCTATTAGAGGTAGGTGGTTTGTGCTTTCAATCATTGATCGAATGCTAGTTCTCTTGTTGGCCGTGTGTTTTCCTTAGGTTAGTATTTGATTAACCTTGGTTATTGGATATTGATGCTTAATAATGGTTGTGGTACAGATAAACCACAAGTAGGTGAGATCGATTCATAATCAAACGGCTTAGAAGGTATAAGCCGATTCAGTTAAGGTAGGTATTAATCTTCGTTTCGGCTTCTGTATTAGAAAGGCTTGTTAAATCTTATTAATAGAATGGCTAAACGAATACCTTAATCGAATATAAGTTCTACGCTCGTGGGCTACTGCGTTTTTCTCCAACAAGGTTTGTACACACACCACTCCAATTGTAGACTGGGGACTGCCAAAATTTTGAAATACCGAAAAGCTGAAAGGACGATAGTACGGCTACGGATATCGCACAAGCGTACGAACGCGCCTGTGGATAAGTCGATACAACCACAGAGGTCACCATGAGCATCTCGTGGTCTTATGCCGTTCTTGGGCCCAAATGAACCAAAATGGGCCCATCGGCCCTACGTGTGTAAATCTTTTTTATGGTTAAGAAATAATGAGCCGGCCATGGCGATCACATGGCCAAGGGCAGTTTTGGGCTTAGTGGGCCACACAAGCATGTGGGCCCACCTAGGCCATATAATGGGCTTGGGACCATTAATGCATTTTGATTGCAAAAAGTTATACAAGTCTTGCGGGACGACTGTGACCCTATTGACGAGTCGATATGTGTACTCAGGCCCTAAGTGAGAAATAACCGTTATGCCCCTGAAGGGTAAAATGTCTAAAATGCCCCTACATGTTATATGATTGTTACTGTATGCCATTTATGGTATCTTTGCATTCATGTGATATTATGCTGCATGGGGGATGGGATCATTAATTTGAAGGAAGTATATGATTTGTTAGGGTAGCATGGTCACTTGACGACTGTGGATCCACCGATGGCTTTAAGCTGATTATGTGATTGGCAGCTCTGCTGCAATATTGGTTAGTGCCGCAACCGGTGCTACATAAGAAGTGTAGGGATGGGTGGGTCGATTAAATCCCCACAAGAGTGCAGGGTTGGACAGGAGACGGAGTGCAGGGTTGGTTTAGGCATTTATGCATTGCGTACACTGATACTAATATTGAGATGGGCTTAGGCCCAGATAGATGTGATATGTGACATTTGTTATGGGCTAAGGCCCAACTGAGGCTATTATGGGCTAAGGCCCAAATGCCACTGTTACTGTGTTGGGCTTAGGCCCACATTGGTTAGGCTTAGTCCCGAATTGATGTGATGCATGCTTTATGATCGATGAGGGTTGTACACACTGAGTTTTTGCAAACTCACCCTCTTTTTAATTTTTTAGGTTATCCTCAGTAAGTGGTTCAACGTACTGGAGGACTCGGAGGTGGCCACACTACGAACATGTTTAAATTTTAGTAGTCTAGTTTACCTTACTTAAACCGCTTTCTTATTGGGTTGTAATAAGGCCTCTTTTAATTTTTGGTTTTTAATTTGGGATTTTTTTAGTTATTACGTTTCCTATCTGTTAAAAGTAGATCGTGGTTTTCCAAAATAATAACTGTTTTCAAAACACTATGCTTTCACAATTTAATTTTTAAACATCACGTTTTCATAAATCAATTACTATTAAACTTAGCTTCCGCAACTGAAAAGAAATTTTGGGAATAAACTTAATAATTTCTCTATGCTCCACGTTTTAAATAATAATAAAATAAACTAACGTAACTGGGATTTTACTCAAGCTTTTAATTAAGAAGGGTTTTCAATGAGAACATGGTTTTCGAAAAACACTTCAATGTGACACGTAAGATTTGAGCCTAACTTCTGGGTCGGGTTTGGGGTGTTACATTCAGTGGTATCAGAGCCAAGTTGCAAAACTCGGCTGTGGAATGGGTTTTCAAATCTTGGATTTCAATAAGTTATTTTTTCAATATGTGAAGGGTTTGAGATATTTCCTCTAAAAAGTGTGGCACACCGAGTCTCCGACGTTGAACCAAGTAAGTTCTCGTGATACTGAAATCTGTTTTAAACTATTATATTGTAAATAGTTACTGGGCTTACTTTAGATGATAGACTATATTGAGACTCTTTAGCTAGAGTAAACTGAGAAACTATAGGAAACTAAAATTGTAGTGAGCTTGCGATTGTGAAAACAACTCTTAACTACTACTTCCATAAAACATCTATTTAATTATTGAAATTATGAGCTAAATTCATAAAATTTCTAATTCAGATAATATGCGAAGCGATAATGAGCGCTAGAAGAGGTGCTAGAGGCCGCGGCAGAGGCCGCGGAAGTGCTAGGGCTGGATCTTCGGCATCAGGCCATATGCCCAACGTTGAAGCGAGAGAGGCTCCAGCTTCACCGGTACCTGAGACAGGGCTGTATGATCGGGCAGCTGGGGATGACACATTGTCCCAAGCAATGCTAAGAATTCTGGAAAGGGTCGTTGGGCCCAACAATGGCATTGGAAGTCGTGGGTCAATTTCGGAGCGACTTCGATCAAATGGAACAGAGATTTTCAAAGGTATCGCGGGAGTGGCCCCTAATGTGGTCGAATATTGGTTGGAGGCCACCGAAAGGATAATGGATGACTTGGATTGCACTTTGGAACAAAAGCGAAAGGTGCGATCGTCGTTCTTTGCGAGAGGAAGCCTACCAGTGGTGGCTTACTGTGAAAGAGGGCATTCAGCCTGACCGGGTCACTTGGGAGTTCTTCAAGTCCACATTTCAAGGGAAGTACGTGGGTGCAATCTATGGGGATGCCCGGAGGAAAGAATTCTTAAACTTGACTTAGAGAGACAGATCTGTGGCAGAATACGAGGCGGTGTTCCTACGACTCAGTCGGTATGCTAAAGGAATAGTGGCAACAGATTATGAACGTTGTGTTCAATTCGAAGAAGGCCTCAGACACAGTCTTCGGGTACTGATTGCTCCCCAAAGGGAGCAGGATTTTCGCAGCATTGGTGGAGAAAGCAAAGATCGCTGAAGATGTAAAGCGCTCGGAGCACCTAAACCGAGAAAAAGAAAGGGGCAGAAACAAGAGGGATTCTGAGCATTCCAATTCTGATCAGAGACCTAAGAGAAGGGCCAGAGTGGATGGGCCATCAGAGCTAGGCCCCCTGTTGCTCCTACTGGGTTACTAGCTTGTGCTATTTGTGGGAAAGGCCATGTGGGTGAGCGCTGGAGGAGGACGGGAGCTTGTCTGAGTTGTGGTTCCATGGAACACCGTCTCAGAGAGTGTCCCAAAAGACCAGATAAGATGCAAGTTTTTGGTAGGGGTGATGTACAGCCTCTTAGGGGTGGACAGCAGCCGCCTAGAGGCCGTGGATAGGCCAGGGGTGGAAACGATTTGGGTCGTGGAGCTCCAGGTAGAGGTGCTGGTCATGCGGAGGCGAGGCAGCCAGCTTTGGTTTATGAAGCACGTCACCGAGAAGACGGAGACGCTCCAGATGTGAATAATGGTACGTACTTTACTCATAGTACTATTTACCTAACTTGTAATTAGGATTAGAGTGCGCAACAAAAGCGTAGTGGTGTAACCTGTGTTGTGCGACTATTAGATAGTTGGAAAATTTCGAGGACAAATTTTTTTTAAGGAGGGTAGAGCTGTAACGGCCCAAATTTTTGGGCCTAGAAGAATTGAGCCTTGGCCATGGGAGCATTTAAAATTTTTGAGAATAAGAGAATGACAAAATTTCATGTTAGATCTGTTGGGTGAGTGATTTTGGAAGGCTAAGGGGCTTCTATGAAGTCCTGGGGTCAAGCCATGTCATAAAAAAAATTACATTTAGCATTAGGGGAACCATGGCTCCTGGTTTTAAGCCTTTTGAGTAATTGTGATGAAAAAGAGACATAAAGGAGCCTGTGGTGTAGTGGCAAGGTGGCGACATAGGTGTGGCAGGGAGGTGGCGTCATAGGTGTGGCAAGGAGGTTAGAGGTTCAAGTCTCACATCATGCAAATGGGATTATTTATTTTGCTCATGTGTGGGCAAGAGTTTGTGTTTGATTTGAACTCTGTGTTGCAGAGTTTGAATGGATCAAATGAGTGGTTTAAGGAGGGGATCATGGAGAGATAAGGGGAGGAAATCAAGGGAAGTTGGGTAGGTGAAAGTTGGTGCTGAAATAGGGTCTTTGCTCTTGGAAATTTGGCTAGTATGTAGTAGGAAGTCGTTTTTCTTTTAGCCATTTCGGCTTTTGGCTCATTTTGTTTAGTTCTTTTTGCCTTTTACCAAAATCGAGCAATACCCTTTTCTCTACTATTTTTCTTTACAACAATTGCTGCTTGTGCCAATTCTCCCTTTATTCTCCTCCTCTTGACACATTTCTGCTCTTCTTGTTTCTCAATTTGACCGAACCAATCCCTTCTCTCCCTTCTTTCTTTCTCATTCGAAGTTCCTCTTCTCACTTATCTAAAACTGAATTCTCCTTCTCTCTGTTTCTTTTTCTGCAACTTTTCATCTCTGTCAACCTTAAGTATTCTTTCTTAATCTGGAACTAGGCCGAATATTAGTTATCTTTTCTTCTTCTTCTCTTCTGATTTGGTCAACATTTGATTGTTGATTCTTGATCGATTCTCTTCCTCCCCATCTACTTTAATCCACATAGTCAAAGGAATGTTGGTTCTGTAGCCGAATATACCCTATCCTTGTAACTGAATATTAATCTCTCCTCCATTTGTTGCTCTAGCCTCTGAAGTGCTGAATCTGTTCTTCTCTTGAGGGTTGTCTGAGTTCAATTTATCTATTGGCCGGTTATTAGAGGTAGGTGGTTTGTGCTTTCAATTATTGACCGACTGCTAGTTCTCTTATTGGCCGTGTGTTTTCCTTAGGTTAGTATTTGATTAACCTTGGTTATTAGATATTGATGCTTAATAATGGTTGTGGTACAGATAAACCACAAGTAGGTGAGATCGATTCATAATCAAACGGCTTAGGAGGTATAAGCCGATTCAGTTAAGGTAGGTATTAATCTTGGGTTCAGATTTTGTATTAGAAAGGCTTGTTAAATCTTATTAATAGAATGGCTAACCGAATACCTTAATCGAATATAGGTTCTACGCTCGTGGGCTACTGCGCTTTTCTCCAACAAGGCGTGTACACACACCACTCCAATTGTAGATCGGTGAATGCCGAAATAAAGAAATGCCGAAAAGCCGAATGGCCGACAGTACGGCTACGGCTATTGCACGAGCGTACGGACTCGAGTGTGGATAAGTTGGTACAAAGACAGAGGTCACCAAGAGCATCTCGTGGTCTTAGGCCGTTCTTGGGCCCAAATAGACCAGAATAGGCCGAGTGACCCCAATGGGCCCGTGGGCCCTACGCGTGTAAATCTTTTAGATGGTTAGGAAATAATGAGCCAGCCATGACGATCACATGGCCAAAGGCAGTTTTGGGCTTAGTGGGCCACACGAGCGTCTGGGCCCACCTGGGCCATATAATGGGCTTGGGACCATTAATGCGTTTTGATTGCAAAAAGTTATACAAGTCATGCGGGACGACTGTGACCCTATTGACGAGTCGATATGTGTACTCAGGCCCTAAGTGGGAAATGACTATTATGCCCCTGAAGGAAAAATGTCTAAAATGCCCCTGCATGTTATATGATTGTTAATGTATGCCATTTATGCTATGTTTGCATTCATGTGATATTATGCTGCATGGGGGATGGGATCATTGATTTGGAGGAAGTATATGATTTGTTAGGGTCGCATGGTCGCTTGACAACTGTGGATCCACTGATGGCTTTAAGCCGATTATGTGATTGGCAGCTCTGCTGCAATATTGGTTAGTGCCGCAACCGGTGCTACATAAGGAGTGTAGGGATGGTTGGGTCGATTAAATCCCCACAGGAGTGCAGGGTTGGACAGGAGACGGAGTGCAGGGTTGGTTTGGGCATTTATGCATTGCATACACTGATACTGATATTGAGATGGGCTTAGGCCCATATAGATGTGATATGTGACATTTGTTATGGGCTAAGCCCCAACTGAGGCTATTATGGGCTAAGGCCCAAACGCCACCATTACTGTGTTGGGCTTAGGCCCACATTGGTTACTGTAATGGGCTTAGTCCCGGATTGATGTGATGCATGCTTTATGATCGATGAGGGTTGTACACACTGAGTTTTTGCAAACTCACTCCTCTTTTTAATTTTTCAGGTAATCCTCAGTAAGCAGTTCGACGTATTGGAGGACTCGGAGGTGGCCACTCTACGAATAGATTTAAATTTTAGTAGTCTAGTTTACCTTACTTAAACACTTTCTTATTGGGTTGTAATAAGGCCTCTTTTAATTTTTGGTTTTTAATTTGGGATTTTTTTAAATATTACGTTTCCTATCTGTTAAAAGTAGATCACGATTTTCCAAAACAATAATTGTTTTCAAAGCACTACGCTTTCACAATTTAATTTTTAAACATCACATTTTCATAAATCAATTACTATTAAACTTAGCTTCTGCAACTGAAAAGAAATTTTGGAAATAAACTTAATAATTTCTCTATGCACCACATTTTAAATAATAATAAAATAAACTAACGTAACTAGGATTTTACTCAGGCTTTTAATTAAGAAGGCTTTTCAATGAGAACATGGTTTTCGAAAAACACTTCAATGTGACACGCCAGATTCGGGCCTAACTTCTGGGCCGAGTTTGGGGTGTTACAGCTTCCTTAATTTAGATCTTGATCCGATTAAATTAAAGGTTCATAATAACTCGAGAGAGCTCTATTACCTTGCAAAACTTTAGGTTTGTGTGATTAAATTGTTTCAAACCTGATCCGTTCCTATTACTTCACATAAATTCTATGGAATCCTTAGTTAAATATGGACACAGAAATATACATGTTTTCTAAGTATAAGATTTCGGAAGAACTTATATTAGATTCCATGTTAACGAATGATCGAGTTGCCATGGAATTTTTTCAGAACATTGTTAAGCATGATGAAAAATGAATTAAGTCTAATGTTGTAATTATTCTTCTTTTTACTTACTTTTACTTAATAATGATTGTGTACACTTGCACAATCCATCACGAAGCACTCAACTACTTGTTTACTTAGCTCTTCGGGCTTATTCATCCAACAATTCCTCAACAAATTTTGGTGAATCCTCCTTTACTTGAATTGGAGCACTAATGTTGTCAAGCATTTTAGTTGATCGTACACCAATTGCGTTCACATGCTCTTTTCCATCCTTACGAGGATTATTCTCCCTATTATTGATTTGCCACAGATTGTTGTGGCATATTAAGTTTTTTTCAGGATTTAATGAGCTTGTTTTCTAGGCATTTTTGTCAAACCTGGTTTATTTTATGTCCAAAAATTAAAAAAATAATTGAGGGGTTAATTTGAAAGAAGCCATAAGCTGGTGACCTTTATTGAAAATTAGGAAAACTTAATGACGGAATTGGACATGGTTGAGAACCCATTCTGGGTGGTTCGACTGGAACTAATTGGTTCCTTAGTGGGAGACAAAATGATTATTAATGGATGGTTGTTATTGATCTGTCGCAATTCGTTGTATCAGATTAAACTATTTTATGTACTTAATGAGATCATAGGAGAGCAATTTAGTTGTGCTTTTGTTTTGTTTTCATTTTTAGTTCTTTGATAATAAAATGATCAATTTCGACTAATTATATGACCTTGTGGGCCAATAGAGGCCTAAAGGTATACTAATATGTCCAATGAGTGTGTAGGACATTATTCGGAGGCATGAAGTTAGTTGTAACATCCCAAAAATTGGGGGTTAGTAGAATCGGGTTTGTAAATCGAGAGAGAGTTTTCATGCCTTAATTTTTAAGATTATCTATGCATTTTTAGGAAATAAATGAGGTATTGGTTTGCTGATTAAGTGTTAGTGAAACGTTTCTTGAAACCCAAGTTCAAATCCCTTCTCTCACCATTTTTATTATTTTGCAAATTTTGCCTTAAGCCCTAGTCTGTGACATGCCTTTTTTAAAAAAAAAAATATTGTAAAATTATTTCAAAAAATAAGGAAATATCCTAGTGGTTAATTGATAAATGGGAAAACAAGAAAATTAAATGAGGTCCCAAGTTTGATTCCTTTCCCATGCAAAATAATTAATTTTGCAAAATCTCTTTCTTTTTTTTTTAATGTGTGTGCCATCCATACCCTTGAACCCTAAATATAAATACAATTTTTTATTGTATTTTTCAGCCATTAATTGAAATTTTCCCTACCCTAGCCGTTCACCCTCTTCCTCTCCTCTTTTCTCTTCAATTTTCTTTCTTTCTCCCATTGTTGTTGTCTCCTACACCTCCCATCTTACCATATCTTTCTTCTTCTTTTTGCATCAAGATTGTGCACCATCTCCTTTACTCTATTGCTGAAATTTATCCTCATTTAAATTAGCCCCATAGCTGAAATCTTGAACCCCAAGATCGATCCTGAACGTTGTCACGAAAGTGTCATTGCCGTTTCTCTCAACTAGCTTGGGTAAGATCTCTATTCTCTTCAATTTCCTGATTAATCTTGTCAATAAAAACCCAAAATTTTTAGATCTGGAATTTGAGGGATTTTAAATTATTTAAAATTTATTTTTTCATATTTTAGTGAGATCTAAAATCGTTTTAAAATTCAACCCCTATTTTGGCCACCATGGATGGTGGAGCGTGCACCTATCTGCAAGAAAGGGGACTATTTTGTTTATTGGGTCTTGCCCATATTTTTCCAGAATTAAATTGAGTTATTGAATCCTCCTAATTACTATTGAATCACATATTACTTAGGGAAAGACGTTCTTGATCAATTAGCCATTTGAATCTCACAATTCAGGAAGTGTAAGTGCGACTAATTGTAAACTAGTTTGTTATTTCAACATAGTTGCTGGGTAAAGGTTATGAATTGATTAAATGAAGGAATTTAATCATTGATTAGCTACTAATTTTCCATTATATTATTGAATTAAGTGCTGACCCAAATGTAACAGCCCGATTTACGACCTAGTCGGAATAGTGGTTGCGAGACCACAAACCCGAGGTATAAATATGTGTTTATGGTTTTTATGAGGTCTATGGCATGTTTTCATGATTGTGTGAAAATTTCATGAAGAAATTTTATAATTTAATGATCAATTTATTCATTAGGACTAAATTGCAAAGATTGAAAAATATGAGATTCTAGAAGATTCAAGTATGAAATAGCATTAGAAAAATTATTAGAGGTCACTTATTTAGCAATTAGACCATTATATGTCAAGATGGACAAAAATGGACATGGGAAGGAAAAATCTTAAGGAAAGGCCTTAAGGGCATTTTTGTCATTTGGATAATAAAAGAATTAAAAGGGAAAATAAGTCAAAAATCTTGTCCATCTTCTCCATGCTTGGCTGAAATTCTCAAGGACACCATATCTAGGGTTTCTTCAACTTTCAAGCTTGATTGTAAGTACCTCCTAACCCCGTTTTTGATGTTCTTCGTATTTTTGATATCCTCGTAGCTCGATTTAGCTATTTTTAGCTATATTTTAAGCTAGGGTTCATGTTTAAAAATTTACCCATGTATGACATACATTTATTTTGATGTTTAATGGAGGAAAATGAAAGTTTGATGTATGATAAACATCTTTTTCTAAGTGATTTTCATAGAAAACTCATAAAAAGGACCTAGTTGTAAAAGTGATAAAATGTGTAGTAAAAATCAGTTTTGGAGGAAAATATGAGCTATTATAAGTTTAAGATAGGTTTGGCTAGGCTTGGGTAACCAAGGAAATGAGTACATTTCATTATACGAGCCTAGGGACCATTTTGTAAATATGTGAAAGTTTAGGGGCAAAATCATAATTTTGCCAAAGTATGATTCATGGGTTATTTTAGTCAATGTGATCATTAAATAAGTGAAATTGTCACTATAGATCAAGAAACACGAAGTCCGGACCGAAACCAAGGAAAGAATAAAGTGGTGGACTAAATTGAACAACTGTACATATTTTATTACCGAGTATTGCCAAGCTAGCTCGGGGATCGTAGGACGTCAGAGTTTGGTTCACACTATCAAGCTATTCTTTTGGTATAGTAAAGTTTGATTATTTTGGGTATGGCATATATAGGAACTTGGTCATTTTGTTATATGTCATATTGGTTAGCCTATGTGTTGGCTATTAATGTTACTCAATTTATTTTGTAAATGGCCATTGAAATCGGACAAAACTAGCTAAGTCATATCTATCCAATGATGATGAATTTCATGAAGAGTAAGCTTGCGCAATTGAATGAGTAAAGTGTGAAGTATATGCATGATGAATGTGGTATGAGTTTATGGTGCGGACATCTTGGTTGTGAATACTAGAGGTGCTTTATTTTTATGTTACGTGTTGCTAGAAATGGTATGAGTGTGATTACTTTTCAGGGTGGCAAAAGGCTTGGTAAATAGCCTTACATTTGTCCACACGGGTAGACACACGGGCGTGTGTCTAGGCCGTGTGTGACACACAGTTACTTCATGGGTGTGTAGCCTGGCCGTGTGTCCCCTGCATCTAATTTACGAAAAATTCATTTCGTCACACGGGATAGCACACGGGCGTGTGATCTGGCCGTGTAGCCCTAAGTGTCTGCTGACATCATAAACAGAATGCCAAGGTTTTCACACACGGACTAAAACACGGGTGTGTCCTGGCCGTGTGAGGGACACAGGCCATAGACACTAGCTAGCTTGAAATTTTGAAGAACCCTAATAATGGCTCTCTCAATTTTCGGTAGCCTCGGAGAAAAAGATGAATGAATTTTGTCATCTTTTCTCCTATTTTAATCACTTAATTGTTAAATGACCAAAATGCCCTTTTTGATAAACTTTCTATTTTAACTCATCAATGCCCAATTTTGTCCAAAAATTAGAAATTGGGAAAATTGCTATTTAAGGACCTCTAATTAATATTCTAAAGCTATTTCACACAAATGGCTTCTAGAATCTCACATTTTGCAACTTTTGCAATTTAGTCCTTTTGGACAATTCAACCGCAATTTCACAAAATTACTTCATGAAACTTTCACACTAGCATGCATATATAGCATAAACCTCAAAAACACATTCATAAACCTCGGATTTGTGGTCTCACACCACTATTCCGACTAGGCCCTAAATCAGGATGTTACAACTCTCCCCCCTTTAGAGATTTTCGCCCCCAAAAATCTTACCAATAAAGAGGTTTGGATGTTGCTCTCTCATAGCTTCTTCCGTTTCCCACGTAGCCTCTTCCACACCGTGTTTCTGCCATAACACTTTCACTAGTGCTATGCTCTTATTTCTCAACTGTTTCACTTCTCGAGCCAAGATCTTAATCGACTCTTCATCATAAGACATATCCGGTCTTATCTCAATTTCCATCGAAAGAATCACATGTGAAGGATCGGAGCGCTACTGTCGCAACATCGACACATGGAACACATTATGAATCTTTTCCAACTCTACCGGCAAAGCCAACCGGTATGCTACTGGCCCAACTCTATCTGTAATCTCATGAGGCCCTATGAATCTTGGACTCAATTTTCCTTTTCGTCCAAATCTCATAATCTTCTTCCATGGGGAAACTTTCAAAAACACTTTGTCGCCCACTTCAAACTCAATTTCTTTTCTTTTCAAATCCGCGTACAACTTCTGTCGATCCGAAGCAACTTTCAGACTATTACGGATTATTTTCACTTTCTCCTCGGTCTCTTTTACTAGATCGACCCCATGGATCTGCTTCTCACTAAGCTCGGTCCAATACAAAGGAGTCTGACACTTACGACCATACAAGGCCTCATATGGAGCCATCCGTATACTTGACTGATAACTGTTGTTGTAAGTAAATTCGACAAAAGGTAGATATCTCTCCCAACTACCCTTGAATTCTAACACACAACATCGAAGCATATCTTCGAGAACTTGAATCACTCTTTCAGACAGACCATCGGTTTGCGGATGGAACGAAGTACTGAAATTCAACTTTGTTCCCAAAGCCTCTTGCAACCTCTTCCAAAGCCTCGAAGTGAACCTTGGATCCCTATCCGATATTATAGACACAGGTACACCATGTAACCTCATTATCTCTGCAACATATAACTCAGCTAACATATCCAGTGAATAATCAACACGTACTGGAATAAAGTGAGCCGACTTCGTTAGTCTATCCACAACAACCCACACAACATCTCTCTTTTTCGGAGTCATCGGCAACCCCGTCACAAAATCCATGGTAACCTGATCCCACTTCCATTCGGGTACCAAAACTGGCTGAAACAATCCCGAAGGCACTTGATGCTCAGCTTTCACTTGTTGACAAATAAGACACTTGGTCACGAACTCTAAAATATCTCTTTTCATACTCGGCCACCAATAATACTTCTTCAAATCATTGTACATTTTGCATCTTTGCTGGATGTCTTGACAAACATCCATTTGTGGGCCTCATGCAAAACCTTTCGGATTAACTCCTCATCTCTTGGTACACAAATTGCATCACGGTACAGCAAACAACCATTCGAGCCCACTCGAAAATTGGAATCACTTTCTGATTCACACTTAGCTCTTTTAGCTAGCATCTCACTATCATTTCTCTGAGCCTCACATATCTATTGAACAAATAGTGGCTTAGCTCGCAACTCTGCTAGAATAGCACCATCATCAGACAATGCTAAACTCGTCCTCATAACTCTTAGAGCATACAAGGATTTCCTACTCAGGGCATCCGCAACCACATTCGCTTTTCCCGGGTGGTAATCAATGACTAACTCATAGTCTTTCAACAACTCAAGCCACCGTCTCTGTCACAAATTCAGATCCTTCTGATCCATCAAATATCTCAAACTCCTATGATCCGTAAAGATTCGGTACTTCTGACCATATAAGTAATGTCGCCAAATCTTTAACGCGAAAATAATCGCAGCCAACTCCAAATCATGAGTCGGATAATTCTTCTCGTACGGTTTCAACTGTCTCGAGGCGTAAGCGACTACCTTACCCTCTTCCATCAACATGCAACCGAGACCATTAAACGACGCGTCACTGTAAACCACGAACTCTTTACCCAATTCTGGTTGAACCAAAACCGGTGCCTCAGTCAACATTATTTTCAGTCTCTCGAAACTCTGTTGACATGTCTCAGTCCATTCAAACTTAACATCTTTGTGCAATAGTTTCGTCATCAGGGTAGAAATCACAGAGAACCCCTTTACGAAATGTCCGTAATATCCCCGCTAATCCCAAGAAACTTACGATTTACGACACGTTCCTCAATGGTTTCCAATCCACAACAGCTGATATCTTACTCGGGTCAACTCTAACACCATCACCCGACACAATATGCCCTAGGAATCTGACCTCTCGGAGCCAAAACTCACTCTTGCTAAACTTAGCGTATAACTGCTTATCTCTTAAAGTTTGCAAGACAATTCTCAAATGATCTTTATGATCGTTCTCATCCCGAGAATAGATCAATATGTCGTCAATGAAGACAACTACAAAGTTGTCCATATACGGTCTGAAAACACGATTCATCAGATCCATAAAAATTGCCGGTGCATTCGTCAAACCAAACGACATAACCAAAAACTCATAATGGCCATACCTTGTCCGAAATGCAGTTTTCAACACATCCTGCTCTTTCACTCCCAACTGATAATAACCAGACCTCAGGTCTATCTTGGAGAACACTGTAGCTCCCTTCAGTTGATCAAAAAGATCATCAATCCTTGGTAAAGGATACTTATTCTTAATCGTCACTTTGTTAAGCTGTCTATAGTCTATACACAACCTCATACACCTATCTTTCTTCTTCACAAACAATACCGGAGCACCCCACGGTGAGTAGCTCGGTCTTGCAAAACCCTTATTCGTCAACTCTTGCAACTGAACCTTCAGTTCTTTCAACTCTAAAGGTGCCATCCTATTCGGAGCAATCGAAATAGGTGTCGTTCCCGGAACTAACTCAATCCCAAACTCAACCTCTCTCACTGGAGGTAATCCGGGTAACTCTTTCGAGAATACATCTGGATACTCACATACCACTGGCACTGTTTCAAACTTTACTCCAACCTCTTGAGTATTCAACACAAAAGCAAGATAGGACTCACACCCTTTTCTCAAACATTTATCAGCCACTAAGGAAGAAATCATCACTGGTAGACTATCCGATTCACCTGATTGAACCCAAACCACATCTCCACTCTCACATTTCAATTCAATAAACTTACTACCACAGTTCACTAAGACACTATGGGTAGTCAACCAATCCATGTCTAGGATTAAATCAAACTCATCAAACGGCAACAACATTAGGTTTTCCGGAAAGCAATGACTCCAAATCATCAAAGGACAGTTCTTACACACCTTGTCCACTAACACATGCTTACATAACGGGTTTGACACCTTAACCACAAAGTCCGTAGACTCAACAGTCATACTCAAACTAGATGCCAATCTCATGCAAATATAAGAATGAGTAGACCCTGGATCTATTAAAGCAATAACAAGGGTGTCAAAGAGAGAAAAAGTACCCGTTATCACATCAGGGGAGGATGCCTCTTTGCGAGCGCGAATGGCATACGTCCTCGTAAGTGCCCGACCCTCCGGTCTAACTGCAGAGTCTCTATATGCACCGCTACCACTATTCCCGCCTCTCGGGTTCCTTGGTGGTCTACCCCTTGCAGACACATCACTGGATCTCATCTCTAGCTTCTCTTCCTTATCATCCCTCTCAGAGCAATTTCGGATAAAATGGTCGGGGGAACCACACTTATAACAGTTTCGACTGTTAGCCCAACACTCTCTGGTGTGATATCTACCACAACTTGGACACTCCAGTTTGTTCTTTGGATTGCCCACACTTTCCATCGAAGTAGCTTGGACTCTCGAACCCGAACGAGTATTGCCAAGTCTCGATGCAAATAACCCACTGGTGCTGTCTTCCTAGGACTCACTTCCTTGGACCTTTTCGACTGGGCTTGATACGACTTGCCCATCGGCCTCTTTCTAGCATCTCGGGCTTCACTCACAGCCCTTTTTTTTCTGTACTCAACTCTTCGGCCTTACTTGCCCTTTCGACCAACACCATAAATTCTTTCAACTCGAAAATACCCACTAGGAGTTTGATGTCCTCATTCAGTCAGTCTTCGAACCTCTTACACAATATGGTCTCTGTCGACACACATTCTTGAGCGTATTCGCTAAGCCTAACAAACTCACGCTCATATTTCGCTACTGACATTCTTCCTTGCTTCAACTCAAGGAATTCCTTCCTTTTTCGATCAGTAAATCGTTGGCTTATATACTTCTTCCGGAACTCTTCCAGAAAGAAGTCCCACGTCACCCGCTCTCTCGGGACTACTGACGTCAACGTCTTCCACCAATGGTATGCCTAGTCCCTCAGCAAGGATACGACACACTTCAAGCTCTCTTCAGGTGTACAAGAGAGTTCCTCAAACACTCTTATCGAGTTCTCTAACCAGAACTTTGCCCTTTCAGGGTCATCATCAACCTTAGCTCTAAACTCCTCATCCCCGTGTTTTCTAATCTTATCTACCGGGGGTTTCGATATCCTTACTACATCAATACCTTGAGGAGCCACAGGAATTGGCTGAGGTATAGGAGGAGGTGGAGGGGTTGAGCATTAGGGTTCGCTCGAACGTAATCCGAGTACCAATTGCTCATCATCAAGAGAAAGGCTTCACGTGCCCCTTCCCCTTGACCCCTAGCCTCGGGTCTACTTTGAACAGGCACGGTTCCTTGCGCAGGAGCCGGTACATTACTAGCTGCTTCATCAACAGTCAATGGATAGCTAGACTCTTACACCCGCTACGGTAGTCCTAGAACTGACTAAACCATAGCTCTGATACCACTAAATGTAACACCCCTTACCCGGGTTCTACGCCGAAACCAGGCCCGAGGCTTTACCATAATAAAATCCTCAAGATCGCCACTTAGGCTCATTGTGACTACTCTCTTAAGTCACCTCATTCTCGACTTACGAGGCCTCACTCATACTCATGAGGGCTCTCGAGACCATATCGAAACTTCTACGATTTTTAAAACTTTTCCATCTATACAGGGCTCATATGCCCGTGTAAGATTTGGGACGCCCGTGGAGGTCACACACGCCCATGGTCACTACCCGTGCATGAAAACTCAAGCATTCTGCCAATGCCCCACGGTTAGGGCACACGCCTGTGCTCTCCACCCGTGGTGCACGCTGACTACCTTAACACGGCCTAAAGTCTAGACACACGCCTGTGTGGCTAGCCCGTGGCCAACACTTATTAACACACACATTCTAGGCACACGCCCGTGTGACTAGTCCGTGGTCTATTCTGATTTAAAATACTAATATGTAGGGGACACACGGCCAAGTCACACGCCCATGGGCTAACCGTGTGTCACACAAGGCCTAGACACACGCCCGTGTGTCTACCCACATGGAGAAGAACAAAGCTATTTGCCAAGTTCTTTTCACCTTTCTAGCATACACAACATGCACTCATTCAACACATCCATAATCAACTCAAAATCTTACAATCTCACATCGATAACTACATCTTTTCATATAATAAAATGCCAACAACTATGGCATTATACAAAATAGATTATCCATCTAAAGGCCAACACATCATAGCCATATACAACAAAATTCACTAACTTGTCTAGCCCCTATACATGCCATATACAAAACATTGAGTCTCATATACCAGAGTGTGCTGATAGTGTGGGCGATCTTCCAATTGATCCTCGTATCTCGATTCAATCCTTTTGCTCTATAAGACAAGGGAAAAGAAAGGGAGTAAGCTTTGAGCTTAGTAAGTTTACACATAAACAATTAAGCACCATAGTATAAGCTAAACAACAATTAGCATTATACTAACATATAATGTACAACTATGCTTACTCTTTCTACCCCTTACCACATTTCCAACACATCATGAGTCACTTACTCAAAACCATTGACATGCACCCCTGCATTCAATATCACATTTACACAATATAAACACATCATTATTTCTCGATAATACATCCACACAGCTAATCCACACAACAAATCCGCACAGCTAATGTCTCAGTGGTTCCGCACTTAGCCCACCTCAATCAATAAATAAGGTAGTATCGCACTTAGCCTACCATAAAGGTAATCGTAGTGGTTTCGCACATAGCCCACTAGACAATATACCCAACGATAGCATCGCACATAGCCAGCTCATCGTCATTATGCATTAAGATGGTATCGCACTTAGCCCATCTTTTAGCATTATCACTACACATTTACATATCTATTTACTCAATCATTCATCCATTCACAAAATCTATCACTTTCATTCCACTTGAACCACATAGGTTCTCAATCATTCTCAACCATGCTATACACTAGCTAGCATTAACAAATTGTAAGTATGAATGCATTGTTTATGCATAGACTTACCTCGATACTCAAAAGTATAGAAACGTGTAATTTTGTCCACCACTTTGCTCTTTCCTCGGTTTTGACCTGGGCTTTGTCTTTCTTGATCTATAATGATAATTCAACTCATCAATATACACATTGACTAAATTGACCCACATCTCATACTTTGGCAAAATTACCCTTTTGCCCCTAAACTTTCTCCTATTTACGCTATTGCCCCAAGGCTCGTAAAGTGATTTTTATTCAACTTTCTATCCTTTCATGCTTAGCCGAATCACTTACTCAACTAAAGCAATCATCAATTCTCACTAAATCACACATGTATGACCAAACTCAAGATTTTTACAAACTAGTCCATACATGCATTTTCTATGGAAACTCATTTTGTAAAAGATGTTTCTACTACATCAAGCTTTCATAATCTTCCATAAAACATCAAAATACATGCATGTCATACATGGCCACATTTTTTATCATCCATCATAGCTCATCAAATAGCTAAAAATAGCTTACTCATGCTACAAGGACTTCAAAAATACAAAGAATATAAAAAACGGGGCTTAGATGCACTTACTAGCAAGCTTGAAATTTTGAAGAACCCTAACAATGGCTCTCTCAATTTTCGGTAGCCTTTGAGAAAAAGATGAATGAATTTTGTCATCTTTTCTCCTATTTTAATCACTTAATTGTTAAATAACCAAAATGCCCTTTTTGATAAACTTTCTATTTTAACTCATCAATGCCCAATTTTGTCCAAAAATTAGAAATTGGGAAAATTGCTATTTAAGGAACTCTAATTAATATTCTAAAGCTATTTCACACAAATGGCTTCTAGAATCTCACATTTTGCAACTTTTGCAATTTAGTCCTTTTAGACAATTCAACCGCAATTTCACAAAATTACTTCATGAAACTTTCACACTAGCATGCATACATAGCATTACCTCAAAAACTCATTCATAAACCTTGGATTTGTGGTCTCGCACCACTATTTTGACTAGGCCCTAAATCGGGATGGTACATGTTTGATGTTCCGAGATAGAGTCTGTGTACCAAGAGACGATGAACATATTCGGAAAATTTTGCATGAAGCACATAGTGGATGTTTATCTGTACATCCAGGCAGTACAAATATGTATAATGACTTGAAGAAATGGTATTGGTGGCCGAATATGAAGAAAGTTACCTTCGAATTTGTAACGAGATGCTTGATTTGTTAGCAAGTGAAAGCTGAACACCAAGTACCTTCGGGTTTACTTTAGCCTATTATGGTTCCCGAGTGAAATGGGACCGTATTGCTATGGACTTTGTGACGGGTTTGCCCTTGACACCGAAAAAAAAGATGCTGTATGGGTTGTGGTTGGTAGGCTTATGAAATCGGCTCATTTTATACCGGTGCGCATTTACTATTCGCTTGACAAGTTGGCAGATATTCCCAAAACATCTTTTCAATTGCGGAAACGTAGTGTTATTAAAAAAATAGTTAACATTTTGAAAAACTGTGATTTACTTCTAACAGATATAAACCGAGTAAATAAAACCCAAAGTTAAAATCCAGAAACTTAAAGAGGCTTTATTACAACCCAAATCAAAATATTTAAAAGTAAATAATCAAAACAGAAAGCATAAGAAGTGTGTGGTCTTCTCCGAGTCCCTCGTAGCACCGATCCGTCTAAGGCTGGGGATTACCTGTAGAGTTAAAAATGGGGTGAGTTTATGAAAACTCAATGTGTAATCCCCTTATTACAGTCACAGTCTAGGCCCAAGCCCATGCAGTATCAGTTCGAGCCTAAACCCCAAAATCATGGTAATGCAACAAACAATGCAGCCCAACCCAATCCAACCATCACACCACCCGTACCAACCTTAAACACCATGTGGGGACCAAGTCAACCCACCCAGCCCTACACACCAAGAATGCAGCCGAGCTACCAGAATATAAGCGGCTTAAAGTCGTCGGTAGGTCCACAGTCGTCTCGGGCGACCCGTGAGACCCTAACATACAAATCAGTGGGTCCACATTCATCTCGGGTGACCCGTGCAACCCTAACAATCAAATTGGTGGGTCCACAGTCGTCTAGGGTGACCTGTACGACCCTAACAGATCAATCACTTCCTCCAATTACAATATCCCATCCCAATGCAATATGTAGTGACATATTAATTCAATGCATGCAGTAATGTACCATCATAACAGTTAAATAGAACACATAAAGTCATACCAAAACAACCCCTGAGGGTATAACAGTAATTTTCTTCCCACTGAGGGTATTTCAGTAATTTACCCTACAGGGGTATTTCGCTAATTTAGTCATATAGTGGCCTTTCCGGGGGCCTAATGTCGCCTTGAGCGACTCGGGTCCCCTTTTTGGGTCTCTACAGAACTATTGGGCCTAAAATCCATTTTAGGCCCAAAAGGGGCCACACACTCGTGTGGCCCATTTCGGATGGTTTCGGTCTCAGATTATCAGATTTCACAACCACATCTATCATTTGATAGTTTTCCATCAATTTTACCCATATGGGCCTGTTAGCCCAATGGGCCCGTTCAACCTATTCTGACTCGGTTAGGCCAATTACAGCCTCAGTTTCGCGAGAGTGCTCGTGACACTCTCAATGGCTTACCGTCAATATTCGTGTTTCAGTTACCACTACGAGCGCTCGCACGCTCGTGTGGTCACAGTTGTCGGCTTTCTGGCTTTTCGGCTTTCGACCGAGTCACAGAACATCACATGCAATCATTCAGAGGGGTGTGAGATTACACACCTTGATTACGAGTGTGCCGTCAACCCCTTAGCACCGATCCTTGTTTCACCGGGTTTGGCTAAGTCCTTTCTGAATACCAGTGAATATTAAGAATCCCTGAAATCATCCTGCGATACAAAGCACCCTAACAGAAAGAAACGAGATAATGATGCGATTGGGCCTAGAGCCTATTCTCGGCCCAAATGGGCCCACACGCTAGTGTGGCCCATTTAGCCCACCTCTAGCCACAGATGTGGGATTCATATAGACTAGTTCAATATCTACTACACAATCATACAATTTATTCATATGGGCCCACGGGCCCATTGGGCCCACTCTGCCCAAGGCAGCCTAAACCCATGAGAACACTCATGGGGGCCTCAACTATTGCGTCGAAGCTCCCATACGTGCGCTCGCACACTCGTGTGGCTACCATCACCGTGTGACCGGTATTTCGGCATTTGTCGCTATACCACTAGAGTTGTGCGAAATACACACCTGATAGGAATCTGAAGTTAATCCGCGCTCTGAACACTATTCTGCGCAGAAGCCAACAATGATCACACCCTTGACCCCCAATAGGGTGTGTCGATCAACTCCCGTCACCACCATCGTGACCCAACGGCATACAGATCAATGAATGATCCAACGCCTAACCCAAACGAGCACGCCACAAAGCGAGGGGATAAGCCAAGAAAGGTGTGCCTCATCTCCTCATGGTTTGCTCTATTTAAAGCCAGCTTCTCATCTTCCCTCTTCCTATCTTTCCGATCTGGGATCCCTCCTTTAGCAGAGTTTAATTCCAACACAAACTCTGGTCGTCCATGCTGCAAAATAAAACCTCCCTTGCTCCTCAAGAGACTTGAACCTCAGACCACAAGCTTCACTCCATACGCCACTTCCCACTAAGTCACAAGCTCCTCTTGTGTCTAAAATCATGCGCAACTAAATATAAGTCTATGGCCAACATCTAAGTTCACTTAAAAATAAATCAAAATGAAATGCAAGCGCCATGACTTGAACCTTGGACCCCTTGCTTCCTTGTGTGGCGTCATTCCCTTGTCTCATATGTGGCGCCATTTGCCACTAGACCACAACTCCTTTTGTGTCATTTTTCTCCACATTTTATTCTTAAAGCCTACTTACTAACTCTCATGGTTTTATTCACCTAAAACAAAAAATTTCCTAAAGCCCAGGTTTGAACCCGGGACTTCATGGAAGCCCCCTGGCCTTTCAAAATCACTCACCTAATAGATCCAACTTGCATTAGTGTCGTTCTCTTATTCTCAAAAATTTTAAACGCTTCCACGCCCAAGGCCCAATAGGCCCAATTCTACTAGGCCCAAATTCGGGGAGTTACAATTCTACCTCCCTTAAAGAAATTTCGTCCTCGAAATTTCCAACTATAGGAACAGTCACACATCCTAACCTACCACACTGCGCTCACGCTGCACACTCTGATTTAAACAACACTAATATACTTTTAACTTAATCCTGAAACCTCTTACACACTACCAAATATCTAATCACAGAAACAAACAGATATTTTTCACACATGCATACAATTTCTATATTCAAACATCACATGCAAACGAAACACACACAAAATAAATACTAAAAATACAGTCATTACAGCATAAAACAGAGTATAAGGTCAGGAAACTTACGGATTTGGTGCCGGAGACTCAGTGTGCTATACTTTCAGTAACACTATCATTTTTTTCTAACCACATTTCAAACAGATTTGGAAAAATTTCAAATCCATTCCACAGCCGAGTTTTGCAATCGGGCTCAGATACCATTAAATGTAACACCCCAAACTCGACCTAAAAGTTAGGCCCGAATCTAGCGTGTCACATTGAGGTATTTTTCAAAAAATGTGTTTTCATTGAAAACCCTTCTTAGAGAAATCTTAAATAAAATCCCAGTTACATTAGTTTATTTTTAAAACGTGGAACATTAAAAAATTATTAGCTTTATTCCCAAAACATCTTTTCAGTTGCGGAAACGTAGTGTTATTAAAAAAATAGTTAACATTTTGAAAAACTGTGATTTACTTCTAACAGATATAAATCGAGTAAATAAAACCCAAAGTTAAAATCCAGAAACTTAAAGAGGCTTTATTACAACCCAAATCAAAATATTTAAAAGTAAATAATCAAAACAGAAAGCATAAGCAGTGTGTGGTCTTCTCCGAGTCCCTCGCAGCACCGATCCGTCTATGGCTGGGGATTATCTGCACAGTTAAAAACGGGGTGAGTTTATGAAAACTCAGTGTGTAATCCCCTTATTACAGTCACAATCAGGGCCCAAGCCCATGTAGTATCAGTTTGGGCCCAAACCCCAAAATCATGGTAATGTAACAAATAATGCAGCCCAACCCAATCCAACCATCACACCACCCGTACCATCCCTACACACCATGTGGGGACCAAGTCAACCCACCCAGCCCTACACACCAAGAATACAGCCGAGCTGCAAGAATATAAGCGGCTTAGAGCCGACAGTAGGTCCACAGTCATCTCGGGTGACCCGTGTGACCGTAACAGACAAATCGGTGGGTCCACGGTCGTCTCGGCCGACCCGTGCGACCCTAACAGATCAATCACTTCCTCCAATTACAATATCCCATCCCAATGCAATATGTAGTGACATATTAATTCAGTGCATGCAGTAATGTACCATCATAAAAGTTAAATAGAACACACAAAGTCATACCAAAACAACCCCTCAGGGTATAACAGTAATTTTCTTCCCACTAAGGGTATTTCAATAATTTATCCTCTAGGGGTATTTCGGTAATTGAGTCATATAGTGGCCTTTCTGGGGGCCTAATGTCGCCTTGAGCGACTCGGGACCCCTCTTTGGGTCTCTACAGAACTTTTGGGCCTGAAATCCATTTCAGGCCCAAACGGGCCCACACACTCGTGTGGCCCATTTCGGATGGTTTCGGTCTCAGATTATTAGATTTCACAACCACATCTATCATTTGATAGTTTTCCATCAATTTTACCCATATGGGCCTGTTAGCCCAATGGGCCCATTCAGCCCGTTTCGGCTCGGTTAGGCCCGTTACAGCCTCAGTTTTGTGAGAGTGCTCGTGACACTCTTAATGGCTTACCATCAATATTCGTGTTTCGATTTCCACTACGAACGCTCGCACGCTTGAGTGGTCACAAGTTCTGGCTTTCTGGCTTTTCGGCTTTCGGCCGAGTCACAGAACATCACATGCAATCATTCAAAGGGGTGTGAGATTACACACCTTGATTACGAGTGTGCCACCAACCCCTTAGCACCAATCCTTGTTTCACCGGGTTTGGCTAAGTCCTTTCCGAATACCAGTGAAGATTAAGAATCCCTGAAATTATCCTGCGATACAAAGCACCCTAACAGGAAGAAAAGAGATAACGATACGATTGAGCCTAGAGCCCATTCTCGGCCCAAATGGGCCCACACGCTCGTGTGGCCCATTTAGCCCACCTCTAGCCACAGATATGGGATTCACAAAGACTAGTTCAATATCTACTACACAATCATACAATTTATTTATATGGGCCCACAGGCCCATTGGGCCCACTCTGCCCAAGGCAGCCTAAATCCATGAGAACACTCATGGGGGCCTCAACTATCGCGTCGAAGCTCCCACACGTGCGCTCACACGCTCATGTGGCAACCATCACCGTGTGACCGGCATTTCGGCATTTGTCGCTCTACCACTAGAGTTGTGCGAAATACACACCTGATAGGAATTCGAAGTTAATCCGCACTCTGAACACTATTTTGCGCAGAAGCCAACAATGATCGCACCCTTGACCCCCAATGGGGTGTGTCAATCAACTCCGGTCACCACCATCGTGACCCAACGGCATACAGATCAACGAATGATCCAACGCCTAACCCAAATGAGCACGCCACAAAGCGAAGGGATAAGCCAAGAAAGGTGTGCCTCCTCTCCTCATGGTTTGCTCTATTTAAAGCCAGCTTCTCATCTTCCCTCTTGCTAGCTTTCCGATGTGGGATCCCTCCTTCAGCAGATTTTAATTCTAACACAAACTCTGGTCGTCCATGCTGCAAAATAAAACCTCCCTTGCTCCTCAAGAGACTTGAACCTCAGACCACAAGCTTCACTCCATATGCCACTTCCCACTAAGTCACAAGCTCCTCTTGTGTCTAAAATCATGTGCAACTAAATATAAGTCTATGGCCAATGTCTAAGTTCACTTAAAAATAAATTAAAATGAAATACAAGCGCCAAGACTTGAACCTTGGACCCCTTGCTTCCTTGTGTGGCGTCATTCCCTTGTCTCCTATGTGGCGCCATTTGCCACTAGACCACAACTCTTTTTGTGTCATTTTTCTCCAAATTTTATTCTTAAAGCCTACTTACTAACTCCCAGGGTTTTATTCACCTAAAACCAAAATTTTCCTAAAGCCCAAGTGTGATCCCGAGACTTCATAGAAGCCCCCTAGCCTTCCAAAATCACTCACCTAATAGATCCAACCTGCATTAGTGTCGTTCTCTTATTCTCAAAAAACTTTAAACGCTTCCACGCCCAAGGCCCAATGGGCCCAATTCTACTAGGCCCAAATTCGAGGCGTTATATGGATAATA
This sequence comes from Gossypium sturtianum, assembly GCA_025698515.1. Taxonomy (NCBI): domain Eukaryota; kingdom Viridiplantae; phylum Streptophyta; class Magnoliopsida; order Malvales; family Malvaceae; genus Gossypium; species Gossypium sturtianum. The sequence goes on from CM046955.1 coordinate 115,666,341, forward strand.
AAATAATTAAACTAGAAAATAAGTCAAAAATCTTGTCCATCTTCTCCATGCTTGGCCAAAATTCTCAAGGACACCATAGCTTGGGTTTCTTCAACTTTCAAGCTTTATTGTAAGTACCTCCTAACCCCGTTTTTGATGTTCTTCGTATTTTTAAGATCCTCGTAGCTCGATTTAGCTATTTCTAGCTATATTTTAAGCTAGGGTTCATGTTTAAAAATTTACCCATGTATGACATACATGTATTTTGATGTTTAATGGAGGAATATGAAAGTTTGATGTATGATAAACATATTTTTCTAAGTGATTTTCATGAAAACTCATAAAAAGGACCTAGTTGTAAAAGTGATAAAATGTGTAGTAAAAATTAGTTTTGGAGGAAAATACGAGCTATTTTAAGTTTAAGATAGGTTTGGTTAGGCTTGGGTAACCAAGGAAAGGAGTACATTTCATTATACGAGCATAGGGACCATTTTTGTAAATATGTGAAAGTTTAGGGGCAAAATCATAATTTTGCCAAAGTATGATTCATGGGTTATTTTAGTCAATGTGATCATTAAATAAGTGAAATTGTCATTATAAATCAAGAAACACGAAGTTTGGACTAAAACCGAGGAAAGAACAAAGTGGTGGACTAAATTGAACAACTGTACATATTTTATTACCGAGTATCGCCAAGCTAGCTCGGGGATCGTAGGACGTCGAAGTTCGGTTCAGACTATCAAGCTATTCTTTTGGTATAGTAAAGTTTAATTATTTTGGGTATGGCATGTATAAGAACTTGGTCATTTTGTTATATGTCATATTGGTTAGCCAATGTGTTGGCTATTAATGTTACTCAATTTATTTTGTAAATGGCCATTGAAATTGGCCAAAACTAGCTAAGTCATATCTATCCAATGATGATGAATTTCATGAAGAGTAAGCTTGTGCATTTGAATGAGTAAAGTGTGAAGTATATGCATGATGAATGTGGTATGAGTTTATGGTGTGGACATCTTGGTTGTGAATATTAGAGGTGCTTTATTGTTATGTTATGTGTTGTTAGAAATGGTATGAGTGTGATTGCTTTTCAGGGTGGCAAAAGGCTTGGTAAATAGCCTTACAGTTGCCCACATGGGTAGACACACGGGCGTGTGTCTAGGCCTTGTGTGACACACGGTCTACTTCATGGGCGTGTAGCCTGGCCGTGTGTCCCTTGCATCTAATTTACGAAAAATTCAGTTTGTCACATGGGATAGCAAACGGGAGTGTGATCTGGCCGTGTGGCCCTAAGCGTCTGCTGATGTCATAAATAGAATGCCAAGGTTTTCACACACGGACTAATACACAGGCGTGTCCTGGCCGTGTGAGGGACACGGGCCATAGACACGGGCGTGTGGCCCAGTTTTGAGTAAAACTTTTCTAAGTGTTCGTAAGTTTCCGGTTTAGTCCTGAACTGGTCTAGATGTATGTTTAGGGTCTAGTAGACCTATAATAGTGATATTATGAATACGAATGAAGGGTCTTTAAGTATGAAGAAAAATTTATGGGTCGATATTGTATAAAGAAGTCTGTTAAGTTCGGTAATGCCTCGTACCCTGTTTCGACGTTGGATATGGGTAAGGGGTGTTACACCAAATGCCCCAAATCATCCATAAAGGCGAAGAACGATTGTTTATACGGTTCACATTGATACAGTGTAAGGAATCTAACTAGTTTGGATTCATAAAATAGTTACAATTTCAACGATTGGTTTGAACTTATAAGTGGGTGTTTGGGTCTGGTTTAATGGTAAATTGATTGAATTTATACTGAATTTTGGTTTATGTTCGTTTAAGGAATTATTAAGGAAAATTTGAAGGTTCGCTAGTGCGCTACGAGGAAGCAAAAAATAAGGTGTGGGTCCTAAACTCATAAAATTGTTTGAAAATGTTAAATATCATGCTATATTTGATAAATTAGCTTGCTGATTGGATTGTCTTAATAGCCAAATTATTGATTTTGTGAGTGGCTGAACCAGTTTCGAGCCTTAAAAGATTGACATGTTGCCAAAATTGCTAGTTTGATAGTATGAATGTTTGATTGAGTTTGTAATTACATATTTGAGTTATGAGATATGTGAATGTTTGACTGAATGATATAATGTGTTGAGATATTAAGCTTATGTATGATTTAAACGCATAAGATATTTGTTATATTGTGTACTGAAAAGGGTGCTATTTATGCACAATGAAAATCCGTAAAGTATGTGAAATTGAACGATATTAATTAATAACAACACAATCGTAATTTGAAAGATGGAACATTGTTTCCATTTACTGAAAGTATATGATTATTGAAGACAAGTTGAGCATGTCAAATGAATGTGAAAAGTATTGAGATATGATTATGTATGAGATTGTGTGACATATTGCATATGTATTGGGTTGAGATTTTGTGGTTGACAGAGGAGTTCTGTGGAGTACCAGTGGCATATTAAGTCTGCATTATTCGTAGTCAGTGCACTGCAACTGGAGTACCGAGGGCAATAACGATCTATCGCATTTTTACTGCCAGCTTGTCTGCATTTTTACTGGCAGAATTTTTTACATATTGTTATCGGTGATTTTAACCACAACAGGCTTAAGCCCATAATTTTTTGGAGTTCGGATGATGGGTTCTAGGGAACTCGTGGTGTGTAGCGGATGGTATAGGCAAGAACCTTTTTGCATTGCATCATGATCACGACATTTTCGAATGTTATTGATTTATGATATGTGTTGTACTGAATGGTACCGAAATTAATGATTGTTATTCGAATGAATGATATCTCATGCTCATACACCATTTGACATCAATTTGATAATGGCTATGTAATGATATGAAATTCCTATGATCGTTCTGTTTTCTTCTGTTAAAGCTAATATGTTTCATTGTATTCGATATTTATGTTTGTTTAAATAATTGTTCGACTTGCACTGAGCTTTTCATAAGCTCACCCCCAATAGTGTTTAACTTTTTTGGTAAACCTCTAAATTAGGATCAGACTCGGCATTCAAAGAACCACCTTGGGCCTCAGACTATTTTTAATAAGTATTAATCAGTCTCTATTGGTTTTGGTTTGTAATTTTTAATGACTTCTGGTCTATGGCTTTGTAACTTTTCTTCTGGGATTTTTGCATGCATGGATTACTAAAGTATAATAACCGGATAATGCATGATATCGAGCTTAAGTAAAATTTGATATAGTTCCCTAGTTTCCACTGCATTGCAAAGGAACCATTTTCGAAAACCAAATCGATAAGGAAACTAAGTTTCCAAAATGACTTGAAAAATGGTTTTTCCGTTGCATTAGTTTAACATTGAGTTTTTTTTAAAGAAGAGTGACAAGCAAACAGTTTTTCTAAAACAACACTATCAACAATAAAATGAATCCTAAGTATACATGACCTAATGAATGAATGCTTTTAAGCTAACTCAAAGTACAACTACGGTTTTCTCTAAAATTAGTTTATTTAAGGTCTTCAAAAGTAATGTAAGTTAGCTTAGCCATTTCGGTGGTTAATGTAGTCTTCTCAATCTAGCCATAATGTCTAGGTCGGGTTTTGGAGGTTACATTAGTAGACTGCCTGCGGTGTTGCAATATAGAGCTATCATGTCACAACACAACAAAATAAGTATCATAAGAGTAAACTACCTTCAGTTTCGTGACACAGCCTAGAAGACACGCCCAAGCCAGTAGACTGCCAACTGTGTCACGACACAGGTTAGAAGGTGTTGCAACACCAATGTGACAAGGCTAATTAATAAGTTAAGGGTGTTTCCGTCCATACAACAAACTAGAATGAAGATTAGTCAACTAAACTAGGTCAAGGACCGACGGCCAACCCTAGGCCTATAAATAAGATTGCTCTACATAGTTTATGGACAATTTTTACTTAGTTTAATTTTCCGTCTCCTGTTTAGTTTTATTTTTACTCGTAATTTAAGTTTCTTTTTAGTTGTAAGTATAGTTTAGTTTTGTTTCATTCTTCGTGGAATTTAGACTATGGATCCATCAAACTATTCAACGGATTATCGTTCGCGCCGCTATTAATATATCAAGATTATTCTCATCTCTTTTCTGGATTTTTTAATGTTTAAATTTTTAATCAAGTTCGTGTTGTGTGTCAGATCCATTGGGAACTAACATGGTAACGGAAGATTACTGAGTGATTGTGGGATTAATTAAGGTTTCTTGACGGATAAGTTGGTTGGGATAGGAAAAACTTAAACCCTAGGCTTGACGACCCTAAGAAGTTATATAGGTGAGAATGAACCCAAAACTAGTATTGTCTATCTGTGAATACCTAACCCTAATTCAGTCTGGATTGTGAGGTCAAGAGATATGTAGTTATTGTCGACTCATTAGTTTAGTGGAAGATTGAGAAATCTTGCTTGATTAATGACTAGTTGATTGGATAGGACTCGAAATAGCAGTTGGTTATGACCATCAAAGTGAGTTAGTCTTTTGTCCTTAGAATTCATAAAATCAATAATTTGTTTTCCTTTCTTTGTTTTATGCTTTTAGTTATTTTTATAAAATATGATTTTCCATCACCTTAAGACCCATCGTAATATAGTTTAATTAAATTACTAATTAGACCTGTTAGCGTAGAAATTAAAATTAGTTTAGTCTCGCCTCCTTTGGGTATGATACTAGAAGTACTCCAATACTTCATTGTATAAATCTATATTATCACCTAACGGTTATATTTGGTTGAAAGATTTACACTCTATATGTTAGTATGTTCAAAGGCGGTCAATTATATGGTGGAAGACTGTGCATGAAGGGCTCTAAATAGCTGGGGAATGACTTCCCATGGAGGATTCATAACCATTTTTTTATTTATTTTCCTCTCTTCTTCATCCCCTTCCTAGGTTGTTTCGAAGAAGAGATAGTTATAGGAAATTATGCATGGAGAAGTAATCATGACGTTTAAGTCGAAAAAGTGGAGAATCCACTAAACTAGTAAGTTTCTTAGTTCTTTTGTATAGATAGGGTTAAGTAAATGAAGTTAAAGGTTTTCAGAACCATTTTAGGGGTTCTGCATGTTTTTGGAAAAATGAGTTTTATGCTGAGATTACTGAGTTTAACTCATGATTTTGGTTTGTCATGCTTAGGTTCCAGAAGAGTAGGAACTTTGGCATTCAGAAAAGCTAAGCGGAGGAGGTAAAGAAGTGTCAGGTGAGTTTTTATACTTTATCCCTAGAATGATGTATGGTTGGCATGATTTTATAATGGTGTATGAATTCTGCTGATTTTGAATGCCAAGCATACACAAGATTGTTTGACATATGGTATCTGCTACGTAGTTCAGTATCCATGAAATATTTAGGATTTCATGTTTCAAATGATAGCATACTTCATGCTAGTATTTAAGAGAAACACATGTATTACATGATCATACCAATAGGAGAATAATTGACGGGATAGATGGAGTTAGGACTTGGGAATGAGAATTTCTGCTAGATACAACCATACGGTGTTACTGAGTGCAAACTGTGATGTGCAAAGCTCTAGGGCTTGTGGAGGGGACACTGTGGTGTTCGAGCATCAAGGTTAGGAATGGCGAAATGGAGGAATGGATGGAGGAATAGGGAAAATGAAATTTCATTAAAATACCGCCATATAATATTACTGAGTGCAAACTGTAATGTGCAAAGCTCCGGCCTTTGCTAGGGGGACACTTTGGTGTTCGAGCATCAAGCTGGATATGATATGGGTCAATATCGATGGTTATAAGGTTCCATTAGGCAACACCGCGATGGTGGTCAATCGGCTCTATGGGGTGACACTACGACAGCGATAAGGTCCTATGGGGTGACACCTCAATAGAGGTCTAAAGTGTAAGACCATAGGTTGGTTGTGACATCCAATATAGTACACCAGGACAGTAAACATGAAGTAGTTCATTGGGATAGTAAACACGGGGTAGTCCACCGAGAAACTAAAAACTGGATAGTTCACCGGAATGATAATTGGGGGAAATCACGCAGATGAAGGGAAATGGGGATTGAAAGAAAAGTGTAAATGTTGACGAAATGATGGTTAGCCAACAGAATAGTGATGAATCCATCAAACGAGGCTAAAGAAATAAAAAAGGAAGTAGTCCGCCCCAAAAAAAAAATCTTGAAAGCTAGTAAGGTATATAGGTGCTAACCCAACAAAAATTGGTCTTGGGAAACGACATGCTAGTGGTGCCTGTTGTTTAGGAAAACGAAAGAGGGTTTATCCAAGGATTTTCAGATAAGGTTCTGCCATTGAGAAACCCTAGAGTGATTTTAGAGAAACCCTATATGCTAGAAATTTATCATAAGTACGCCTATTAGTCTATAAAGAAATGAGGGGTTAGTCAGAATCCATTAACAGGAGAGTTTCAAAATGAGATATGCCAAGTGACAAATATGTCTGTTAAGACTATTCCTCTTTAAGGGGGAATATATTGAGGAAGTACCAGTCAAATGGCTAGTTTTGTATGGAACAAACTTATAAGAGAAATCATGAACTCAGATGACAGTCTGTTGGGTGTTGTGGGTCAAAATGGTCTTCAGCAGATGGGCATGTGACACTTGAAGGCAATGTATCGTGAATAGGGCGGGTTACAAGGAGGAAATCCGACCACTATTCAAAACAAGTAGGACTTATTCCACTAGAGTGGCGTGGGTCCCCATTAGATAACCCATCAAATGGAATGTCAGCAAATCCTCCAGGACTATGGTAAGAAAAAGGACTCTGCCAAGGACTAATCAACTATATAAACACATGGTAGGCTAAAAAGGGTCAATAGGAGGGTAGGCTAAAAGGATACCTTATAAACACATGTTGAAAATAATAGTCCAACACTGGGAATAAATGAATGAAAGTATAGTAAGGACAGAGTCCGCAAATGTGGCAAGACACCCGAGGGAATGAAGAAAATTGTAAAAAGGTTATAAGATTTACTGAGGGAAAATAGCTTAACAGTCTAACCACAAATAGATGTGCTTGGTAGTTAAATCAAAGACCACCACTTCGAGTTGAGGGAAATTGTCCTCAAAACGACCATTGAGTTAAATATATTTAAATTATTTTCATTTACTACCCTCATGGTACAGGGTCTATGTTCGAGTAATTTTGTAAAGAGACTCACTAAGTTCTCTTGAATTTATAGAATTTTGGCTTGTTCTTCCAAGGCTTGTGGGTGTATAATGAACTTGAGGAGGGACCAAGCCAGATTGTTTTGGACTAGATATCAATGTCAGTTTAATGTCATGCATATAGGAAATGGGGTACCATTAGCGACTTCGCCAAGGGGTCAAATATATTGCATCTAAATAGTTCCCTTTGATTCCAGAGTTGAGATAGTAAACTTTTATTTTAAATTATTATCTCTATTGTAAAAGTATTTAAATAAATAGGTAATATGGTCTGATTTTAAAACAATAAGTTCAAATCTTGCACACAAATTCGGTTTAGTTATGACATTTCATACCCGAATCCGAATATCGGGTTGGGTGAGGGTGTTCCAATTTTAGTATATTTTATTGGATTTTTTTCATTTCTTAGTTTAGGATTAAAATATTGCAAAATAAGTGTTTTTCCACAAGATTTCAAGTTAATTGACCTAATCGGGCCAATACCGTCCTTAAGGTTGTTTTAATGAGCTAATTGAGTGTGCAAGATATCCTTGTGAAGGCCCAAAAGCATCAGGAATGACAGTTGGAATGTAACACAAGCTTTCATAGTCACAACACAACTGAGCTGATCAAGAAATTCACATTAGAAGTTGTGTGTCGTGGCATGCAGAAGGCTGTGTCGCGACACAAATGCGACATGGGGCTGAAAAATAAGAAAGGGTGTTTCCATCCGCACAACTCATCTGTTTATGTAACACCCCTTACCCGAGTTCTACGCTGGGAACCGGGCCTGAGGCGTTACCGAACTCAACCCACTTAATCGCCACTTAGGCTCAACGTCATTACTCTCTATAACCTCATTCTCGACTTATGAGGCCTCACTCATACACACGAGGGCTCTCGAGACTAATCCGGAACTTTTACGATCCTTAAATTTTTTTCTCTTTTATACAGGTCTCACACGCCCGTGCAAGATTAGACACGCCCGTGCATGGACACACACGCCCATGTTCCCTAGCTGTACTGAAAACTCGAGCATTCTGCCAATTGCCCCACGGCCATGGCACGCCCGTGCTCTCCGACCGTGGTGAACACTAACGAAATCCACACGGTCTGGACACGCCCATGGCCCTGTCCCATGGACTATCCTGACTTACAATGTTAACATACAGGGGACGCACGGCCACAGCACACGCCTGTGGGCTGACTGTGTGTCACACATGGTTTAGACACACGCCCGTGTGTCTATCCACATGGTCAAGAACAAGACTAAGTGTCAAGTTCTTTTCACCCTTCTAATGGGTTTGAAACCTAATGGGTTTGAAACCTTAATCACAATGTCCGTAGACTCAACGGTCATACTCAAACTAGATGCTAATCTCATGCAAATATAAGAGTGAGTAGACCCTGGATCTATTAAAGCAATAATAGAAGTGTCAAAGAGAGAAAAAGTACCCGTTATCACATCAGGGGAGGATGCCTCTTTGCGAGCGCGAATGGCATACGTCCTCGCAGGTGCCCGACCCTCCGGTCTCACAGCAGAATCTCTAGGCGCACCTCTACCACTAGCCCCACCTCTTGGGTTCTCTGGTGGTCTACCCCTCGTAGACACTTCACTAGGTCTCACTTCTTGCTTCTCTTCCTTATCATCCCTCTCGGGACAGTTACGAATAAAGTTGTCAGGGGAACCACATTTGTAACATTTCTGACTGTTTCCCCAACACTCTCTGGTGTGATGCCTACCACAACTTAGACACTCCGGTTTACTCTTTGTATTGCCCACACTTTCCATCGAGGGGGCTCAAACTCTCAAACCCTGACGAGCATTGTCCAAGTCTCGATGCGAATATCCCACTGAGGCTAACGTCCGAGGATTCACTTCCTTGGATGTTTTCGACTCGGCTTGATACGACTTGCCCATCGGTCTCTTTCTCGCATCTCGGGCTTCAATCACAGCCCTTCTCTTTTCTGAACTCAATTCCTCAGCCTTACTTGCCCTCTCAACTTGCACCACAAATTCTTTCAACTCCAAAATGCCCACTAGGAGTTTGATATTCTCATTCAGCCCATCTCCGAACCTCTTGCACAAGATGGTCTCTGTTGACGCACATTCTTGAGCGTATTTGCTAAGCCTAACAAACTCACGCTCATATTCTGCTGCTGACATTCTTCCTTGCTTCAACTTAAGGAATTCTTTCCTTTTTCGGTCTGTAAACCGTTGGCTTATATACTTCTTTCGGAACTCTTCTAGAAAGAAGTCCCACGTTACCCGCTCTTTCAGGACCACTAACGTCAGCATTTTCCACCAATGGTATGCCGAATCTCTCAGCAAAGATACGGCACACTTCAAACTTTCCTCAGGTGTACATGAGAGCTCATCGAACACCCTCATCGAGTTCTCCAACCAGAACTCCGCCCTCTCTGGGTCATCATTTACCTTAGCTCTAAACTCCTCAGTCCTGTGTTTCCTAATCTTATCCACTGGGGGTTTTCGATATCCTCACTACATCCATACCTTGAGGAGCCACTGGATTTGGCTGAGGTATAGGAGAAGGTGGAGGAGGTTGAGCGTTAGGGTTCGCTTGAATGTAGTTCGAGTACCAATCACTCATCATATGGAGAAAGGCTTCTCGTGCCTCTTCCCCTTGACCCCTTACCTCGGGTCCATTTTGCACTGGCACGGTTCCTTGCGCAGGAGTCGGCGCATTACTAGCTGCTTCATCAGCAGTCAATGGATCGGAATCCATATTCTATATAAAACAAGATTTAAAATCATCAGAAACCACCACACTATCATCGTACACTTATGGCATGTATAGCTAGACTCTTACACCCGCTACGGTAGTCCTAGAACCGACTAAAACATAGCTCTAATACCACTAAATGTAACACCCCTTACCCGGGCTCTACACCGAGAATCGGGCCCGAGGCGTTACCGAACTCAACCCACTTAATCGCCACTTAGGCTCAACGTCATTACTCTCTATAACCTCATTCTCGACTTACGAGGCCTCACTCATACACACGAGGGATCTCGAGACTAATCCAAAACTTTTACGATCCTTAAAATTTTTCTCTTTTATCTGAGTCTCACACGCGCGCAAGCAAGATTAGACATGCCGTGCAGCATGGACACACACGCCCATGTTCCCTAGCCGTGCTAAAAACTCGAGCATTCTGCCAATTGCCCCACGGCCATGGCACGCCCGTGCTCTCCAACCGTGGTGAACACTGACTAAATCCACAAGGTCTGGACACGCCCGTGGCCCTGTCCCGTTGACTATCCTGACTTACAATGTTAACATGCAGGGGACGCACGGCCACAGCACACGCCCGTGGGCTGACCGTGTGTCACACATGGTTTAGACACACGCCCGTGTGTCTATCCACATGGTCAAGAACAAGGCTAAGTGTCAGGTTCTTTTCACCCTTCTAACATACATAACATATACTCATCTAACACCATCATAATCAACTCAAATTGAAGCGCATTCTCACATAAAAAACTACATCTTTCTTTCATATAATGTAATAGCCAACAACCATGGCATTATACAAAATAAGCTATCCATCTAAAGGCCAACACATCTTAGCCATTTACAACAAAATTTACTAACTTATCTAGCCCCTATACATGCCATATACAAAACATTAAGTTTCATGTACCAAAGTGTGCTGATATGTGGGCCGTCTTCTGATGATCCTCGTATCTCGATTCAACGCTTTTAATCTATAAGACAAGGGAGAAGAAATAGAGTAAGCTTTGAGCTTAGTAAGTTTACACATAAACAAATAAGCAACATAGTATAAGCTAAGCAACAATTAGCATTATACCAACAAGTAATTCACAACTATGCTTACTCTTTCTATCCCTTACCACATTTCCAACACATCATGAGTCACATACTCATAACCATTGAAATGCACCCCTGCATTCAATATCACATTTACGTAATATGCAACACATCATTATTTATCGTAATACATCAACACAGTCAATCCACATAACTTATCCACACAGCTCATCCACACAGCTAGTTTACATAACTAATCTACACAGCTCATCCACACGCTAGTTTACATAACTAATCCACACAGCTCATCCACACAGTTAATACACACAGCCAATATCTCGGTGGTTTCGCACTTAGCACACCACATTTGATTAATAAGGTGGTATCGCACTTAGCCTACCACAACGGTATTCATAGTGATTCAGCACATAGCTCACTAGATGATATACCTCACAATAGCATCGCACATAGCTAGCTCATCGTCAATATACATTAGGATGGTATCGCACTTAGCCTACCATCTAGCATTATCATAACACATGCACAAGTCTACTTAAACCACATAGATTCTCAATCATTCTCGATCATACATTCATTCACCATTTTTACTACATTCATTCCACTTGAACCACATAGGTTCTAAATCAATCTCGAATTAGCTACACACTAGCTATCATCAACAAATTGTAAGTATGAATGCATTGTTTATACATAGACTTACCTCGATACTCAAAAGTACAAAAATATGCAATTTAGTCCACCACATTGGTTTTGCCTCGGTTTCGATCCGGGCTTTGTCTTTCTTGATCTATAATGAATAAATCAGCTTATTCAATACACATATTGACTTAATTGACCCACGTTTCATACTTTAGCAAAATTACTATTTTGCCCTTAAACTTTCTCATATTTGCACTTTAGTCTTAAAGGCTCGTAAAGTGATTTTTATTCAACTTTCTACTCTTTCATGCTTAGCCGAACCACTTACTCAACTAAAGCATTCATCAAATCTCACTAAATCACCCATGTATGACCAAACTTAAGATTTTCACAACTAAGTCCCTACATGCATTTTCATGGAAAATCACTTAGCAAAAGATGTTTCTACTACATCAAGCCTTCATATTCTTCCATAAAACATCAAAATACATGCATGTCATACATATGTACATTTTTGAACATCCATAATAGCTCACCAAATAGCTATAAATAGCTTACTCATGCTACTAGGACTTTAAAAATACGATGAATATAAAAAATCGGGCTTAAGAGCACTTACTAGCAAGCTTGAAAAATTGAAGGAGCCCTAACAATGGCTTCTCAAATTTTCGGCAGCTATGGGAAGAAGATGAATGAATTTCTATCATCTTTTCACCTGTTTTAATCACTTAATTGATAAATAACCAAAATGCCCTTTTTGATAAACTTTCAATTTTAACTCATCCATGCCCATTTTTGTCCAAAAATTAGAATTTGGGTAAATTGCTATTTAAGGACCTCAAATTAATAATCTAAAGCTATTTCACACAAATAGCTTCTAGAAACACATATTTTGCAACTTTTGCAATTTAGTCCTTTTGGACAATTCAACCACAATTTCACAAAATTGTTTCATGAAACTTTCACACTAGCATGCATACATAATATAAACCTCAAAAACTCATTCATAACCCTCGGATTTGTGGTCTCGTAACACCATTCCGACTAGGCCCTAAACCGGGATATTACAGTTTATGTAATTAAGGCTAGTGTTTACCCTAATTAGGTTTGCTAAACTTCTCTATAAATAGATAAATTGTGGAAAGCTTTAGGAGCTTTTTGCCAAAGTAGTTTAGGGTTTATTTTAGTATATTTAGGTTAGTTTATGTTTTACTTTATTTTTCTAAAAAGTTTTTATTCCTTGTTCTTTGACTTGGATTCGATATGAATCCAAGTCTTTGTAACTCAATATTTCAGTATTTTTCTTTTATTCTTTGTTTGCAAATGACGAGATCTCAAGTACTATCAAAGGATTTTGCTATTCTGAGTACTACAAGATATCATATGGACAATTTCTATCTTTTTCTATTTTATATTACTTTCTGTTCTTTGCATGATTGGTTTAATTGTAGAAAAGATGGTTTATAAGAAGATAAGTGGCTGGATCCTTAGGGAGATTAACGAGCGAATGTGAGAGTGGTTAACGGAAGAGTTAGGGTTTTTCCAATAGGATTAGTTGGTGTGAATGCATGTGTTTTTAAAACTTAGGCTTGACGAACCTAGGAAGTAATATAGGTAAACAGATTGAGAGACGAGGTTACCAAGTAAATCGTGTTTTTATCCCAATTAGGAAAGTAAGGGTGAGAGGTAAGCATGTACTAGTTGATTAGTTAGGCAGTAGAGGCCAAAAGGTGATACTGTATAGGCAATAACTATTTCTCTAATAAAAACTCAAGTTCTGAAGTTAATTACAACCACAAGAGCGAGTTAATCTTCTACCTGTTATTCAAGAGATTTTTGTTTATTAATTTTTTTTCATAGTTTCAATTTTTAATTTTATTTTCTCATTTTAATTTTTAGTATTGATCATCATAATATGATTTTTAATAATTATTTTTTGGACCTGTTGTTGTAGTGGAACGACAGAAATGTGCAAGTGTACACAATCGTATTAAGTAATAAAGTGAAAAGTAAATTTTGAGTTATCGTACCCATAGGGGCTATGGAGAAAATACTTATGAAATGTGAAATTAAACAAATTGGTCGTTAAAACAATAGTTGATTTGAAGAAGTGATCTAAAAACTAAAAATTAACTAAGAAAAACAAAAAGTAAAAATTCCAATGTACGATTTCAAAAAAAAATTGGTTTTAATCAATATAACATAATTGTGTTAGATCGATTATATTCTTTAACTTAAAATTACTAAACTCATGTTCATGCTGTTATGTATAATTTCATGGCAGCTTGGTATTTTGCTAACTAATGCACATACAAACTTACTAAACCAATTAATCTCTTGAACATATTACTATGTCAATTCAAACAATTAATCAATTTTCATAAGGAAGTATAAGAGTAAGTGAAGTGACAACATAGTCTATATTGAAACAATTTAATCACAATAATCTTGCAAGTTATGCAAGGCTAATGTACCGTTTAATACCGTCGCTAATTTAACCTTCAGCTACCTTAGAAGATTAAACATGCACCAATTAAATATTGTGTCAATTAATTATAATTTCAATACGATTAATAATTAATTCATTTGTTACCTTACAGTTATAATGCAAGTATAACATAGGCATGACTTTATTTAATTGAACAAATTACCAAGGCCTAATAATAACATGAACACAATTATAATAATTTAAGTGGATAGAATGCAATCAATCTAACACGAATTAAATTTAAGTCATTTTAGTTAAATCAAGAATAACAAGACAACATATATACATGTTCATGATCACAACATAAACAAGAAAATTAAAGAGAAGGGAACTAGAAAGCAAATCCAGTATTTCTCTGAAGCCAGACTAGTGCGCTCCTCTCCTTCTCTGCTTGTTTTATTGATCCAAGGCATTAATGAACACTTGAATGCTACTACTCCAAGGTGGATGAAGGCTCTTTTTCAATAGGGAAATTTGCAAGGGAATGAAAAAAAGGAAAATGGGAAAGCAATAAGGGAATGAAAGAGAGAAAGTGAGTGAAAGAGAGAGATGTGTGGGAATGAATGGTGTGTCAAATGCGGAAGGGAAGAGGGGTATTTATAGGTGGGAATGACTGCTAAAAATAGCAAATAAATTTTATCCATTCAACCTCCCTTAGATTAATTGCATTCTGACCACTTAATTTATTAAAATCATGCTTAAGTTGTTATAGGCCTTGGTAATTTGTTCAATTAGATAAAATAATGCCTATGTTGCACTTGCATTATAATTGTAAGGTAACAAATGAATAAATTATTAATCAGATTGAAATTATAATTAATTGAAACAATATTTAATTGGTTCATGCTTAATCTTCTAAGGGAATTGAGGGTTTAAATTAGCAGATATATTAAACAATATAATCGCCTTGAATAACTTGTAAGATTCTTGTGATTATAATATAGAAATATATATTAATTCACTCTGTCTTATACTTGCTTATGAAAATTGGTAAATTAATCTTGTAACACCCCTAACCCGTAACCGTCGTCGGAATAGGGTTAAAAGGCATTACTGAACATTCAAAACATTTATAATCATTTTACAACACAAAGTACATTAATGTCAAAACATAACAAAATATAATCATATAGTCCCTCAATAAGGTCTACGAGACCTTATTCATGCATTAGAAAGGGGTCGGGACTAAACCGAACACCTACGAAAGTTTTCTAAAACTTACCATTTTTCCAAGCTACAGGGGTCACACGCCCATGTGGGTAGGTCGTGTGCCTCACACAGCCTCAGACACGCCCGTGTGTCCCAACCGTGGTCGACACTGACTTGTACCACACGGCCGAAGACACGCCCATGTGCTTCACCCGTGGTCGACACTGACTTGCATCACACGGCCGAAGACACGCCCGTGTGCTTCACCCGTGGTCGACACTGACTTGCACCACACGGCCAGTCACATGCCCGTGTGTCTAGCCCGTGCGCGAGCCTGACTTGAATCAAATTACAAATTTCAGGGACACGATCGAGCCACACGCCCGTGTGCTCAACCGTGTGGACAAAAATAGGCCATTTGCAAGGCCAATTTGCCACCCACACTTTAGGGTCACAATTAAAAACATAAACCAATACAATTTCATTCCCCAAATGGCATTCAAACATACCAAAACATACTCAATTTAATCTCTTAACATCATCATTCCTCTTCCTATACAAATCCATCTCAACTTACCATCACAAAGTAACAATTACACATTCAAAAACATGTAATTTATGCATCATTTATTTTATACCATTTCATAGCATGAGCATACTACTTCCACATCACCAAGACTTATCATAAAGACCATTCACATAAAACACTTATACACTCATTAACCATCTTTTTCTCAAATCTAAGGCATATACCAAAATCATTCATCTTTCAAGCCACATTACATGGAAAGAACTATACAACCGAAAATAAACCATATTTACTAGCCTATACATGCCATATTCATATATATACATCTTCCAAAAGTACCAAAATAGATAGCCAATAGTGTGATTGAGTCGCTGACGATCCCCGGATCCGAGCTAGCTTTAATTACACTGTAAAACAGAGAAAACTTCACACAGTAAGCTTTAAAGCTTAGTAAGTTCGTAATATAATATAATTAACTCAATGATTCAAATTCAATATGTAAAATAAACCATCGCATAGATCAATTCACAATAATACACACTTTCATCTATAGTCAATACTCACATAACCATCCATTTATCCATATACAAAGTCATCAACCACATAGGTTCTGTACATACCTTTACTAGCACTTAGTTAACGATCATTCTCGCTATTCAAGGCTCGATACCATATTTCGATCAATCTTCTTTATTCATTCGATTTAGTCTCACCCTTAGTGCCAATTTCTTTGCCGAAGCTTAAATATCTTCGCACACTTAGTGCCTTTACATTAAACCGAATTTAACTCGATATCCCACACACAGTGCAAATCAATGTAGTCGATACCTTCTTTATTTCGCACACACAGTGCCATTCACCTCTGTCTCAATTCTAATTACGCATACTTAGTGCCACATTTCTCAAATACACATATAGCATTTCTAATTCATCAACCACATATTCATTTATTTCTTAACACATGAATATGAATTAAACGATTCTTATTATACACAAACTTACCTCGGGCGTCGAAGTTACGAAACAAGTCGATCAATCGAGCACTTTGTCTTTGCCTCGATCTCTATCCGAATCTTCCTTTTCTTGATCTATATAATATTAAACTCAACTCATTCAATTACCAAATCATTAAATTTAGTCCAAACACACATATTTAGGGCATTTTACAAAATAACCCTCACAATTTCACATTTCGACACTTAAGTCCCTATTTCATAAAATCACAAAATACACATAATTTCAATATTCCCATGCTTGGCCACATATTCCTCATGTCCATACAAGACCACATATTTCATTTATTTCACATTTTAGTTCTTCAATTTCTCATTTTCACAATTTAGCCCAAATTACTCAAATTCACCAAAAATTCAAAGACAAAATATGTTAATCTATCACCTATCTTTCATATTTCATCATCAACTATCACAAAGCTCCAACATTCATCAATGGCATATCTCAAAATCTTCATCAAATTCTAAAATTAAAGCATGGGCTTGATAGTACACGAAGCAACGATCACAAAAACTTAAAAATTATCAAAAACCGAACTCAAAAACTTACCAATAGAAGCTCACAAGTGACGAATCCCTAGCTTTCTTTTTAATTTTCTTTTCTTATGATTTTCGGCAAAAGATGATGATAATAGCTTCATTTTCATACTTGTTTTATTTATTATTACTTATTATACTAATTACCATTTTTCCCTTTTATTAATTCATTAAAATTCCATTAGCTTAACCCATTTTTGTCCATCTAAACTATTAATGGTTTAATAACAACATAAGGACTTCTCATTTAAGAAGCCATGCCAAATAAACACTTTAACAATCAGCATACAACTTTTTCATTTTATGCGATTAAGTCCTTTTTCCCAATTCGACACACAAATGATAAAATTTTTACACAGAATTTTCACACATGCTCAGTCACATACTGTAAACACAGAAAATAATATTAAAATATTTTTCCAACCTCAAATTTGTGGTCCCGAAACTACTATTCTGACTAGGGTCTAAACCGGGCTGTTACAAATCTAGCATAGGAATATGTTTGAAAGATTGATTAATTTTAATAAGCTTGTGTGTTAACAAAATACCAAGTTGCCATGAAATTATTCGTAACAACATGAACATAGTTTTAATAATTCTAAGTTAAAGAATAAAATTAACCTAACATATTTATGTCATATTGATTAAAACATTTTTTTAGAAATCGTGCATTTGGAATTTTATTTTCTTAGTTAATCACTTAGTTAATTTTTAGTTTTTATAGTACCTATTTCGAATCAACGTATTTTCCCTCACCAAATTGTTTAAATTTATATTTCATAAATATTTGCTTATGCATTCCTTGTGGGTATAATAACTCGACATACTTTTCACTTTATTACTTGATACGATTGTGTACACTTGCACATTTTCATTGTTCTAGTCGGTAGGTTCAATAGGAACTCCTTCCGATTTGTGGCGTTCTTAGGGGACTTTTTCAGAAGCATCAGACTCTTCTAAAATTGCCTCCTCTACTTCTGGCTCTCTAGAGATGAAGAAGTTAGTCGATTGCCTCCAGTCCTTCTTGAAGATCTTCTAATTGTTGCCCTTAGGAATATAAACATTTAAGTTCATTGACTCAGCAATGACCTTCTGTAAGCAGTTGAAGTTCACCTGACTCAGATTGAGAGGACTAGCAGAAACTTAGGCATGAAGGACCTGGTTGGATCGTCATATGGGCAAGGCCTCCGCCAGATTCTTTTTAGTGTTCTCTTGGTATTTCTTCAAAGCTACCTCATTGGAATGGCGTAGATGCTCCAACTCTAATAAAAATGTCACTGATCTTGAGGTTTTAATTTTTCCTCCTAAGAGGACTCTCTAGCCCTTAGTTGATTGAGTTCTTCCCCCACCTGCTTGGCCCAGACTTCTAAACTATCATATTTGGCTTTCCAAGTAGAAACAAAAGATTCAAGCTCTTTAATCTGGCTTATAACTTCCTTATGACTTTGGCTTAGTTGAGCTAAGGACAATTCACCAGAATGCATAGTTTCTTCTAAGCCCGCCAATTTGATGTTGTTTTGATTGCAGGTCTCCTAAAGGGCCCAGCTCATAATCGCGTATTCAACTGCTAAAACTTGAAAGGACCTTGCCAGCGCCAAGAGTGGAGGTAGATGAGGATTTGAGGAAAGAGAAGAGAAGAAAGCCTCTTTCACCCACTGAGGTAAGTTGTCATTTTGTTGTTGTTGGATAGCATCAAGAGAAAAAGGATATTACCCAATCCTTATGAGATCCTGCCATTGGAAGAGTTTACCCATTTTGCCAAATGAAGTATTAATGAGTAAGGAACCAAAAAGGGGCTTCTAGTTGGCTTTAGTGTATTATATCTATCGTGATTGGATTGAAGAGTCTATAGAGTTGGTAGACTCTAATGACGCAATAGGAGCAGGAGAAGGGTAAGAGTAGGAGGCAGGGCAGAAGTAGGAGGAGTGACGACTCTTATGGGAGCAGACCCTCTCCTAAGTCTATGATGAGTCAATTATGGGCAGTCACTGCCCTAGATATCCTGAGTGATTCCCTCCACCATTGGCCTTTTCTGTGTTCTACCAATCAATGCTCTTGATGGAGCGGCGGCAACTTCTTCACTTTCACGAACTGCATCTAGTAATGGTAAGGCATCCATGTTGGCTGTTGGAGTTGTCGGAGAAGTACTAGAGGTACGAGAAGGAGAAGAAGACCTTACAGTAGTAACAAGAGAGTTAGCCTGGTCGGGAAAAAGAGCCAAAGATGTATCATAACTAATAATATTCCAATGGCGTGGACGTAGTCAACATGTCTTATAGAAGAAAAAGGGAGGCTCCCTCATCCTCCACAATAGAATCTATGCCAAATCATCATTGACATTGTAAGGCCAAGCCACCACAGCAAAAGGAACATTATGGGAATGCACCTATAGTAAAAGGTCATTCGCTCGGTGACCATTTGGACTTAGCCCTTGTACGAGTGTTGAATCTGGACCGAATGATCTCCCCCAATTCTAGGATATGCCTCTTCCTTAATAACTTAAATTATTTCCAAGCAACTTCTAAATCAACATGTTTTCTTTGTAGGAAGATATCCTCTCAGGGTATAGACCATAAGCTGGGAAAGCCAAAACTGGTTTCGAGCTTGCACGTGACTTTCACAAACTTATCTTTTTTGAGACAAACATTTTAGGCCCAATTTTGGATGATGGGCTCAACCCTGGCGTGAACTAAAATGGATCATCCTTGCCAAGGCACCCTGCCTTTTAATCTTCAGTTGATAGATCCTTTGGAAAACACTAAGTATAGGCGGCTCATGGTGCAAGCAACAGTAAATGAAATAAGCCACAATTGTCCACCAGGAAAAGGTGTAGAGTTTCCCTGGTGCAATGCCATATTCATTAAGCACTGAACAAAAGAAGGCATGAAGAGGTAAGTGGAACCCAGCCTCAAGTAGGAAGAGGGGAAGAATAAAGCCCTCAGTGTTATCACTTTGGTGACACTCCCTCGGAGTAAACGAAGATCGTAGGCAAAGTTTGGATGAAGGATACCTCTTGCCCTTAGGTATTGAGTTAGCTCTTCCTCAGTAGTATTGCATTCAAACATGGGAGTGAGCATGGGACAGGTATCATTAGGACCTCCTGTTCTAATCACGAAAGCGTTTCTAGAGCTGCCGCTTCTGCTACTTTGGGGATAGCCTCTTCCACGTGAAGTAGTTTTTACCATTTCGAATAATATAGAGAGAAATAGAAAGGGGATTACATTTGAAAAAAAAGTTATGAACTGGAGGCAAAATGTAGCAAAGAGACTTTGAATGAGAAAGAAATTAGGGCTCCAATGATGCAGAGAAATATTTGGGGGAAAGTGTTGAACACCAATTATTTATAAAGAATCAATCATTCGTGAGAAGTTTCAACTTTAAAACCAATTGTTTGAATTTTTTAATTATAGCTCGACACATGCCAAGGATAAGGCTATGGGTGTTTAAAAACACAAGAGCACCCACCAATTATGCCCACAAGCCTCAAATTTGCCAATCAAGACTGTCTGTCTACATTTGCTCTAGTTGGAATCTCCAGAGTGTCCACCATAGACGGGAGGTCTATTATGACTATGTTTAGATGTTTCGCCAAGCAATATACTACGTCTAATCCAATAAGTTATCAACGCATCATTAGTAATGGTGTTACCTGGTTAGTAAAAATTCGAGGACAAAATTTCCGTGAATGAGGGGAGAACTATCAGACCACAAAAACAACGGATCCAAAAAGCCTAGTGTGGTATGCATGTTAACTATTTTTAGCTCACTATGGTAGCATAATCCACCACCCAGCTGGCTTGCTGGTGAATTAGAGTATTGGCGCATGCTGGAGTAAAGTATCCACCCTTTGGCAGTACTTGAGGATTTAGTTATACGGTATCTTCAAGTGAAGGAATAACACACTTAAGAAAGAGTACGCCTAAGGAAGTGTACGCCCCATAGTACGCTCAGTTTGCATGAACATTGTTCAAGTTGATTCTTGTAATGAGATTTTTTGGGAGTCAATTGGATTGATTTAAACTTCTTCATTACTGGTCAAACAGTAATTTAGATCTTCATTAGATTTTCTTTTACGTACCCTTGGATTTGGTAGGGAAATCAGGGGGACCAAGAGTATATATAAGGTGAAAGGGAAGGGGGACTTTGGAGATGGTTTTTCTTTCTACTCGACGTTATAGTTCTTCTTTCTAACCTCAACCTTCTATTCTTCTTCATTATGCTAGAAGAATGAGCTCGCTTAATCAGTGGATGATTCAACCTTGTGGTAAGTCTCTTAGCTTTGTATGTAATGATTATTGAAGAGTAAGGATGTTAAAAGATTTAAGAGTAATAAGGTGTGAGAGGAAAGCATTGCATGGAGGTCGCATATATTTGAAACATTACTAAATTATCTGTAATGGGGATTTTAATGGAAATTCCATGTTCATGTAAGTAGTTGTTGTTGCTATTTTGGGAAGGATGATTGATTCAAAAACTTAGGGTTGAGCTAAAAGTGAGTCTTTGGTAAGTCTTTAGACCCGACTCTTGCATGTTACTTTCTAATGGTTCCCTGTATGGTTGATGGACAAACCTCAAACAATGCTGATTTTTATATGGTAATTAGACCATTGAAGGAAAGTTAATAGAGATTTTTATGACTCATCCATGGAAAAATTAGAAATGACTAGGGACTAAATTGGAAATCAACAAAATTAAAAGATGATAGAAAAATAAAAAGAAATTATCATCTTTTCTATTCATTTTCTTCCCCAATTTTTCTATGGAAACCCTAGGAGAGAGGAAGAGAACTTTTCAAGCTTAAAAAGGTATGAAATCAAGTCCCATTTTTAATTATTTTTATATTTTTAGAATCGGGATAGCCTAATCTTTCTATTTATGGGATTTTTTTGAAAAGATAACAAAGTGTAGGAACTTTGCCATGGATGTAAATGTTGGAAATTTGAAATTTATGGTAGAAAATGAAAGATAGTTGATAGATAAACAACTTTTACAAAGCAATTTTTCATAGAATCTTGATTTAGGGACTAAAATGAAAAAGTGGTAAAACCCATGGAAAATTTTGAAATTTGTGAAATGTGTGTGCTGTAAAATTTTTTATCAAATTTTGGTTAGGCTTGGAAAGGGGACTAGATTGCATGAATTTCATTTTCCGAGCCTAGGTACGAAATTGGAATTTTTGAAAAGAGTAGGGGCAAAATAGTAATTTTTCCTAGGATGTAGTAGAATGCAAATGTATGTAAAATGTGATGAGTTAATAATTAAATTTACTTATATAGACTCGGAAAGACCAACTACGAAATTAGATCGAAGGAAACAAAAAGTTTCGGATTAGTTAGAATTCAAACCCAAACGACTGTCAAGGTAAGTTCGTGTAACTTAATTTGGTACGTCAATATGTTTGAATTGAATTGGGTGATTGTGATAATATGTATGTGATGATATACATAATGAAATAATTACAAGTTTGAAATATGGATAAAATATCATGTCCCTGTTGAATATTAAAATTCGATGGATTATGGTGATTTCTTGAAATGGGTATAATATGGAAAAGGTTACAAATAGGATTTAGCCCAGACGGGTAATCCTGAATTTAAGCCTCTTGAGCACATTTTATAGGTTGGGTTTAGCCCAAACGGGTAACCCTAATTAAGCTCTTTAGTGCACAGGTCACTAATAGGATTTAGCCTGGACTGGCAATCCTAAATGACTCTTGTGAACGTCGGTTGAAAATTGGGATTTAGCTTGGACTGATAATCCTATTGTAAAATATGTAGCTCGAGAGTGTGCTCTTCAGACTTATGCCCAATGGGTTATAATGAATACGAATTGACGATAATTCATATGTATGCGTTATGTACATCACATGAATGTCTATCGAAATTTCATTAGTTCAACGGAAAGGACTCTCGAAATATGGAAAGGTGGAATTAATGGAAGTTTGTATATAATGAGCTCATTTATGTTTATTTGATATTTATATGATGTTATGTGACTAACTTGTTTGGTTAATTGTATATGTTTAGGTGAACTACCTATAATGGATGAAATGTATGTTTATGTATGCTAGTTTGAATAGATATAACTAGTAAGTTTATTTTCCGTTATACTAACTTACTAAGCATGAAAATGCTTACCCCGTTTAATTTTCCCTTGTTTTATAGTGCTCGTAAGCTCGCGAAGGTTGGAGGATCGATCGGAGCATAATCACACTATCCACTATCTCCTTTTTGGTATACTTAGAAATCTCATTTTGGTATAATGGCATGTATAGGATTAGTTGGCCAAATGATGACTTGTAAGTGATGTTTTGTAATCTAGCCATTGGAATGGCTAGTAATGATTTAATTTGGTATGTTATAAGTTATCTCATGTTCAATGCTTATGTGTTAAATTTGGATGAATAAAGTATGTTTATATTGAATATGCACTAAAAGTATGATTATAATCATGAATTGCATGTGATACTATGCCATGATAGATGTTAGTTTAGGCTTGGTTTTAATGCTTTATTTGGCTGGAATATACATGCAAGTATTGGAGTAGGTTGTGGGGAAAATTTGGTGAGAAAATGAAGCTAAGAAATGGCTTCATTTTGTCCACAAGGGGTGTGTGTCTAGGCCGTCTATGACACACGGCCGAGTACATGGGCGTAGAGCCAGGCCGTGTGTCCCCTACACCTTAAATTCGAGAAAATAGAATGCTCAGAATTGAGCACACGAGCAGAGACACGGGCGTGTGTCTCAGCCGTGTGGGAGACACGACCTAGAACACGGGCGTGTGTCTTGGCCGTGTGAAACCTGCACCTAATTCAAATTAAATTAATTATCCACACGGCCTTGCACATGGGCGTGTGGCATGGGCGTGTGGCGCAAGTCAGAGAGCACTCTAAATAGGACACGGCCTGTAGCATGGGCGTGTCCAAGGATCACAACAGTGTGTCCCTTGGGCCATACGGGCGTGTGAGCCCTGCACCTTAGAAAAGTTTTGCAATTTTACAAAAAATTCATAGAGGTTCCGATTAAGTCCCAGTTCGATTCGAATACTTATTTTGGGCCTCGAGGGCCCATTCAAGCAACAATAAGTTAAAATTTTGGGTCTAAATGGTATTTTAATACAAACTACATGCGAATGTTCTGTGAACCCCGGTAATACTCTGTGACCCTATTCTGGTGACGGATACGGGTTAAGAGTGCAACATTTAATGGTATTAGAGCTACAGTGTAACAACCCAAACCCGGTCTAACCACTACAACCGAGTCTGGCGTGCTATGGGAAAGAAAATGTTTGAAAATCGACTTGTCAATTTTGTTTAAGGAGAAAACTGTTGAATAATTTTAGAGAAAACGAATTTGAATCTTGTGGTGTTCAAAACATGTTAAATCTTGCTTTAGAAAAACTTAGTTGCTCAATTGTTACTCCATACTTACTACTTAATCAGTGAACATTTCAGAAAACACATTCTTATCGAGGTTTTAAAAACAACCAATTCACATTTACCAAGTATGCTTATCGAAAGTTATAAAAAAAAACAACCAAATAAAACATCATAGAAATAAAAGTTAGGAGGCCTTATTACAACGAGGAAACCCAAAATTAAAATAAAACGACTAAGTCCAAACAGAAAACTTTGATATAAAACAAATCTTCGAGCATGGCCACCTCGAGTCCACTCGGCTCCATATCCACGATCTAAGTCGATATGCAAAATGTAAAGGAAAGGGTGAGTCACCTAGACTCGGTGTATAAATCCCCATCCCAAGAGAAGTTATGCTCTTACACAAATTCATTTACACATATGCATGTCATGCAACCCAGTCAACCTAAGTATCCATCCATGTCTCCCAAATCTACCCTTGTGGTACCAAACCCCCACTGGTGGTACCAAAACCACCAGTAACCAAAGTTACAAAAATAACATATGTGGTACCAAAACCTTTGTAACGAAGTTACAAAAATAACATATGTGGTACTAAACCCTTTGGTGGTACCAAACCACCGAGACTTAGTCACAATTTTTATAATATGTGGGGCCAACCCATTGTTGTGATGCCAAATCTTTGGTGTGATCGATAGATCATACTTCCCCCTCCTCTCATCACCCATAACACGAGATATGCTAACAATATCAGTATGATCATGCTTAACATACATAATTATGTATACAGAATATCATGCTCTCATAGATCACAATCAACGCGAGAAACATAACAACTTACCCGGCATCCTCGCCTTTTACCCACAAGGGTAATTTGGTAACCATTGCCGTCATTCCGGCTTTTAACAACACATAACATTTAACATAATAAGTAAAGAAAGTGTGTAAGAGTTACACACCTGGTTCTCGTACTAACGCTTTTACTGCTTCTACGCTATCGTCTCTCGAGACTACCACTATAGGCCTACAATCCAACTCCCGATACTTATTCGTTTCTTGTACTTTAGCGTTGGATTTACAGATCCAACCTCCACCTTTTGATTGTGTTCTTGAGTTCAAAATAACCCCTTGGTCACTAAACCAATCAAACCGATGAGATCTAATATATAATCATAGTGTTTAGACGAAACCCTTACCTAAACTGTCGAATCCCGAAAGTCTTTAAGAAAACGTCACCACCAACCTACATTCGGCTTTCCCACAAATCGGCACTACAGGCTACATCACAACAGGATTTGGCTTTCAAAAGCAGAGAGTGAAACCGATAGGGCCTTAGAACAAATGATTCGGATTAGAAACTTGATGAAAAATAGAGAAATCGCAGAGAAGAGAAATCTCGAAAACTCACCAATCTCCCTTGAAGACTATTCAGCTATGGTGCACCTTCAGGAAAACGAAACCACCCTTGTAGATTCGGCTATGGGAGAAGGAGTATGAACAGAGGGGATTCGGCTTTTAGAAGAATTTTGGAGAGGGAAATAAGGCTAGGGAATTTCAGCTATAAGAGAGAAAAGTATGAGAAAAGAAAGAAAAGAAGAAAACAACTGAAAGAAAAGATGGACCACTTTGGCTACTATTTTTGGCTACACACACACCTTGAGTTGGAGTTTGGCCAACTCTCCCCTCTCCTGATAACTTTTATCCATATATTATCACATCCATTATCCTTTCTTTAGATGAGACCACCTTAAAACCAACTCTTTCCCTTCCTTATTACCAGCATTTAATCTCTAAAATAAAAGAATTAAAGCTCCTAAAATGTAGCTCATGTGCCGTCCTTCCCTCCCCCCTAGGAGTGCCAAATTTTGGACCCCTTAAACTTGGGCCCCAAGTGGCCACACATGGCCCAATCTCCCTCCGAAGTGACGCCACCTCTATGCTCACCCATAGCACTTCCAACCTTTGGGCCACGAGCCCAACTTACTACTAACATAATTACTTAACTCAACTTAACTTAAATTATAAACTAGCATTATTTTTAAGCAACTTAACCCAGATTTAAGTCCAAGCCTAAGCCCAATACATACCTCAAAGCCTCAACCTACCAACTTAGCCACCCAACCTACCAAATGCACAGACCCACCAAATCAAGATATTACAGTTCTACCCCCCTTAAAATAAATTTTGACCTTGAAATTTACCTGATCAGAAGAGTTGAGGATATTGCTGTCACATGATATCCTCCGGCTCCCATGTCGCTTCCTCCGATCCATGGTTCCGCCATAATGCCTTTACCAAAGGGACCGATTTCCTACGCAAAACCTTAACATCCCGATCCGGGATGCATGCTTTGGTTCCTCCTCAAAAGACAAGTCTGGACTCACCTCAATCTCCTCCACGGCACCACATGAGAGCGGATCCGAAGCGATAACGTCTAAGCATGGAAACGTGAAATACATTGTGAATTTGACTCAACTCGTGGCAACTCGAGCTTGTAAGCCACTGGTCCTACTCGCTTCAATACCCGATAAGGCCCAATAAACCTAGGGCTCAACTTGCCTTTCCTACCGAACCTCAGAACCTTCTTCCATGGCGACACTTTCAAGAAGACCCTGTCACCCTCTGCAAACTCTATATCCTTCCGTTAAGGTCGGCATAAGACTTATGCCTATCTGAAGCGTCTTTCAACCGAGTTCTAATCACCTCCACCTTATCATCTGTCTCAGCAACCAACTCCAGACCCAATAACTGCCGCTCCCCCAACTCCGTCCAGCACGTAGGGGTACGACACTTTCGACCATATAACGCTTCGTATGGTGCCATCTTAATACTCTTCTGATAACTATTGTTGTACGCGAACTCTGCAAACGGTAACAATTCTTCCGAACTGCCTCTGAAATCCAAGACACAACCCCTTAGCATATCTTCCAAGACTTGAATCACCCTCTCCGACTATCCATCCGACTGAGGATGGAATGCCATACTGAAATCCAACCTTGTACCCAATTCCTGATGCAAACCCTTCTAGAACCTGGATGTAAATCTAGGGTCTCTGCCCGAAATAATCGACACTGGCACCCCATGCAACCTTACAATCTCCGCTATATATAGTCTCGCTAGCTTCTGAAGAGATAAATCCATACGTACAGGTATGAAATGAGCAGACTTCGTCAGACGGTCCACAATCACCCAAACCGAATCCTTTTTAGTGGGTGTGAGGGGTAACCCACTCACAAAATCCATTGCGATCCTTTCCCACTTCCACTGTGGAATCTTAATCGGCTGTAACAAACCTGACGGTAACTGATGTTTAGCCTTGACTTGCTGACATGTCAGACACTTACCCACAACTTCCGTTACCTCACGCTTAAGACCCGGCCACCAAAACTGCTCTCGCAAATCCCGATACATCTTACTACCTCCCGGATGCATAGCATATGGACTGCTATGTGCCTCTTGCAAAATTTTCTGTCTTAACTCCACATCCTTAGGCATACACACCTTCCCCTGAAAACATAATACTCCATCGCTGCTCAGACTATACCCCTCCAATCCACCATTCTGCACTTGCAAGCATCGAGCACATAAGACTTCATCTACCAGTTGTTTCTCCTTAACCTGATCTACCCATGATGGCTTCACCTGCAATTTCGCTAACAGGCTTCCGTCCTCATACAAACTAAGATGAGCGAACATCGACCTCAAATTCGACACCACTTTCTGACTTAGCGCATCTGCCACCACATTTGCCTTTCCCGGGTGATACTCAATCGAGCAGTCGTAATCCTTTAATAATTCCACCCACCTTCGTTGCCTCAAATTCAGCTCCTTACGAGTCACAGATACTTCAAGCTCTTATGGTCAAAGTGTAGATCACCGACTTCTCCCCGTACAAATAATGCCTCCACACCTTCAAAGCGAAGACCACTGCAGCCAACTCTAGATCATACGTCGGATAGTTAACTTCATGCGGTCTCAACTGCCAAGACGCATAAGCAACAACCTTCCCCTCCTGCATCAATACACAACCTAACCCCGTATGGGAAGCGTCACAATACACCACAAAATCTTTCCCTGCCACAGGCTGAATCAAGACCGGAGCCTCAGTCAAAACCCTCTTCAGCTTCTCAAAACTCTCCTGCTGCTTATCCATCCATACAAAAGGTACCTCCTTCCTCAACAATTTTGTCAAATGTGCCGCTATCGAAGAAAACCCTTCCACAAATCTCCTATGGTAGCCTGCTAACCCCAAGAAACTGCGAATCTCCGCCACCGACTTGGGTGGTTTCCAATCCAATCTTGCCTCAATCTCCGAGGATCCACTCTTATCCCTTCACGATACCACATGCCCCAGAAAAGTAACTTCCTTCAACCAAAACTCACACTTACTAAACTTGGCGTATAATTACTTTTCCCTTAAAATCTACAACACTACCCGCAAATGCGCGTCGTGTTCCTCTTCCGTCCTCGAGTACACCAGAATATCATCTATAAATACTACGACGAACCGTCCAAGTACGGCTGAAACACCCGGTTCATCATATCCATAAATGCTGTCGGTGCGTTCGTCAACCCGAACGGCATTACTAGAAATTTATAGTGCCCATATCGAGTACGAAACGCCGTCTTATGGATATCTACCTCCTTTACCTTAAGTTGGTGATACCCTGACCTCAAATCTATCTTGGAAAAGACCGATGCTCCCTTAAGCTGGTCGAACAGGTCATCTATCCTAGGCAACGGATACTTGTTCTTAATTTTCAATTTGTTCAACTGACGGTAGTCTATGCACATTCGCATCGACCCATCCTTTTTCTTAACAAAGAGCACAGGCGCTCCCCAAGGTGATACACTTGGCCGAATGAAACCCCGATCCAATAACTCCTGAATCTGTGCTTTCAACTCCACCAATTCCTTTGGCGCCATCCTATACGGAGCAATAGACACTGCCGCTGTTCCCGGTAGAAGGTCAATACCGAACTTCACCTCCTGATCTGGTGACAAACCCGGAAGCTCCTCCGAAAATACATCGACAAAGTCCTTCACCGTTTGAACACCTCCTACAGCCAAATCCTTAACTTTTAAGGCACAAACATAAACCACAAACGCCTCACATCCTTTCCTTACCATCTTTTCCGCCTTCAGCGTGGACACCACGTTAGATAGGTAATTCCTTCTCTCACCTATCATCACCACCTCTTCACCCTCGGCCAATTTTAGCACCATGCGCTTAGTCTGACATGATCCCGATTCGCGATGCTTAACCAACCAATCTGTTCCTAAGATTAAATCGAACTCCCTGAAGGGTAGTTCCATCAAATCCGCTTGAAACACGACCCCATGAAGTTCTAGGGGTACATCCCTATACAGTTTGTCTACTACCACAGAGTGTCCTAGAGGGCTAACTACTGTCTTCTTTCTAGCAGAAATCTCATAGGCTAAGTTCAGAGTTCCCACTATGCTACTAGCTACATATGAGTGTGTTGAACCAACGTCAATCAAAGCAGTATAAGGCAACCCAGAAATTAAAAACGTACCGGTTATGACGTCTGATGCGTCGCCCTCCTCTCGATGTTTGGCTGCATAGACCAACCTAGGCTGTCTAGCATTAGCTTTTGACAAGACGGCGGCGGGTGCTCCACGGCCTCGTCCATTACCATTACCACCCCTAACTGCACCTCGACCCCTCTGTGGTTGCTGGCCATCTCTCCTAAATTGATGACGTCCTTGACCCTCAGCTTGAGTCCTAGCTAACTTTCGCGGACAATCCCTTACCCGGTGCTCCCTTGACCCACACTCAAAGCACCCTCTATTACCAGCCCAACACTCTCCCGAATGAGACTTCCCACATCTAACGCACTAAGGTGGCCACTGAGCAGCAGCAGGCTTTGCGGCTCGATCCGGTCCATCAAATCTAGCCCTTTTCTGAGTACTTCCACCAAACCCCGATGGCCCAAAACTCCTTTTATCCTTGCCTCTCTCCTGATTCCGTTTCTCGGTTCGCTTCACCTCCTCAGCTATTTTGGCCTTTTCCACGAGAACAACGAATTCCCTTTCTCGCTGAGGTGCAATCAACACCCGCAGCTCATCTCTTAGCCCATCCTCGAACCTAACACAGCACTCATGTTCCGTAGCCACCATACCCCGAGCATACCTACTTAACCTCAAAAATTCTGCCTCGTACTCAGGTACCGACTTACTCCCCTGAACCAAATTCAGGAATGCCCTATGTTGCGCATCAGTATAACCAGCTCCCACATACTTCCTCTGATAGGCTGCCTTAAAATAATCCCAGGTGATATCATCGGCCACTGCACCATCCCTGACCGTGAGCCACCACTGATACGACTCATCCCGGAAAAGAGACAATATCCCCTTCAAGTTCTCCTCATTCGAGAAGTCTAAGTCATCTATTATACGTTCTGTTGCCTCTAACCAGTACTCAGCAATGTTGGGAGCTACACCGGATACCCCCCTAAACACCTCCGCTCCGTTAGCTCGGAGTCGCTCAGCCATTAATTTTTGGGCTCTTGTACCCGCGCCTGCCCCGGTAACTCACTCTAAAACTCGCAGTACTGCCTGGGATATTACATCATTATCACCAGTCTGATCCTGAAACTCAGCTTCCTCCACCGGCAGATCTGGCAGCACATTCCCAGACCAATGGCCAAACCCTGCTGGCTCTGACAAGGTCATCCTACCCCTACCCCGGCCACGCGACGGACGTCCACGACCTTGTGTACTCATTCTTCCCGTTCGCGTTTATCTGGTTAAGAATTTTATGTATTATTAATTCTATTCACTGTTTATCCACGAGCAATTTTTAT
Source organism: Gossypium sturtianum (assembly GCA_025698515.1). Lineage (NCBI taxonomy): Eukaryota > Viridiplantae > Streptophyta > Magnoliopsida > Malvales > Malvaceae > Gossypium > Gossypium sturtianum. Next base: position 115,697,832 of record CM046955.1, read on the forward strand.
GGAAAATAGTTTTAAAAGTGATTCTTTCGAAGTCGAATCTATCTATAGTTTCAGTTTCAGGCTTATCTCCTAGTTCTAAGTGCATTCATCACACAAACAACATCCACAGACCACATTCAACGTGTAGGGGTATTTTCGTCATCTTCACTACTCGAGGGTATTTTCGTAATTTTTACCTACAAGGGTATTTTTGAAATTTTTCCAAAATAAAGTTTCAGGTGATTTTGCAAATTAAGGGTATTTTGGTAATTTCGTGAAGCAGGGATATTTTGGTAATTTTGCAACTCGGGGGTATCTTGGTAATTTTGTCAATCAGGGGTAGTTTGGTAATTTACAAACCAGGGGTACTTTGGTCCTTTTTACAAATTCAGGGTAGTTTTCACAAATCAATGGGTAATTTGATAATTTCAAAACTAGGGTTTTTACAAAACAGTGTGGCTGGTCCCTTTCGGGTTTTAATTATCTGATTTAGCTTTGTGAACAAGTCCTCATGGTCGAGTGAGCAGTCCTACTACGCACTGTAGGATTCGAGCGAAGAGGAGGTGAGTCACTAGGACCGCTTAAATACCAAGCTCTTCCTGAATCCAATCCTAGACATGCGCATGGCGGTTGTCACACCCTAACTCGGCGACTTACTCACAGGTTTGTTTGATTCAGCTTAAGTCTTATGTAATTAAGAAGTTGTGTAAACTAACCCTATGGTCCATCAGTTCTACCATGCTCAACTATGTCTAAAGCCCCCAAAGCCCACACATAAACATTAAATCAAAGGTTAGGGTACTTACCTGGGTGGATCGGCGCCGGAGACTTAGGTGCCATGCTTTCCAAGATATTCATCTCCTTAAAAATCATTTTACACCCCTCAAAACATATTTTGGGACTTAAACCCACAACCGAGCTTTTGAACCTAGCTCGGATACCAAAATGTAACACCCCAAACCCGGTCTAACCATTACAACTGAGTCTGGCGTGCTACGGGAAAGAAAATGTTTAAAAATCGACTTGTCAATTTTGTTTAAGGAGAAAACTGTTGAATAATTTTAGAGAAAATGAATTTGAATCTTGTGGTGTTCAAAACATGTTAAATCTTGCTTTAGAAAAACTTAGTTGCTCAATTGTTACTCCATACTTACTACTTAATCAGTGAACATTTCAGAAAACACATTCTTATCGAGGTTTTAAAAACAACCAATTCACATTTACCAAGTATGCTTATCGAAAGTTATAAAAAAAACAACCAAATAAAACATCACAGAAATAAAAGTTAGGCGGCCTTATTACAACGAGGAAACCCAAAATTTAAATAAAACAGCTAAGTCCAAACAGAAAACTTTGATATAAAATAAATGCTGAGCATGGCCACCTCGAGTCCACTCCGGCTCCATATCCACGATCTAAATCTGATCTACAAAATGTAAAGGAAGGGGTGAGTCACCTAGACTCAGTGTATAAATCCCCATCCCAAGAGAAGTTATGCTCTTACACAAATTCATTTACACATATGCATGTCATGCAACCCGTCAACCTAAGTATCCATCCATGTCTCCCAAATCTACCCCTTGTGGTACCAAACCACTGGTAACCGAAGTTACAAAAATAACATATGTGGTACCAAACCACTGGTAACCGAAGTTACAAAAATAACATATGTGGTACCAAACCACTGGTGGTGCCAAACCACTGAGACTTAGTCACAATTTTTATAATATGTGGGGCCAACCCACTGTTGTGATGCCAAATCACTTTGGTGTGATCCCGATAGATCATACTTCCCCCTCCTCTCATCACCCATAACACAGAGTTATGCTAACAATATCAGTATGATCATGCTTAACATACATAATTATGTATACAGAATATCATGCTCTCATAGATCACAATCAACGCGAGAAACATAACAACTTACCCGGCATCCTCGCCTTTTACCCACAAGGGTAATTTGGTAACCATTGCCGTCATACCGGCTTTTAACAACACATAACATTTAACATAATAAGTGAAGAAAGTGTGTAAGAGTTACACACATGGTTCTCGTACTAACGCTTTTACTGCTTCTACGCTACCGTCTCTCGAGACTACCACTATAGGCCTACAATCCAACTCCCAATACTTATTCGTTTCTTGTACTTTAGCGTTGGATTTACAGATCCAACCTCCACTGCTTGACTGTTCTTCGAGTTCAAAATAACCCCTTGGTCACTAAACCAATCAAACTGATGAGATCTAATATATAATCATAGTGTTTAGACGAAACCCTTACCTAAACTGTCGAATCTCGAAAGTCTTTAAGAAAACATCACCTCCAAACTACATTTGGCTTTCCCACAAATCGGCACTACAGGCCACAGCACAACAGGATTCGGCTTTCAAGAGCAGAGATTGAAATTGATAGGGCCTTAGAACAAATGATTCGGATTAGAAACTTGATGAAAAATAGAGAAATCGCAGAGAAAAGAAATCCCGAAAACTCACCAATCTCCCTTGAAGACTATTCGGCTATGGTGCACCTTCGGGAAAACGAAACCACCCTTGTAGATTCAGCTATGGGAGAAGGAGTATGAACAGAGGGGATTCGGCTTTTAGAAGAATTTTGGAGAGGGAAATAAGGCTAGGGAATTTCGGCTATAAGAGAGAAAAGTATGAGAAAAGAAAGAAAGAAGAAAACAAGCTGAAAGAAAAGATGGACCATGGCTACTAATTTCGGCTACACACACACACCTTGAGTTGGAGTTTCGCCAACACTCCCCTCTCCGATAACTTTTATCCATCTATTATCACATCCATTATCCTTTCTTTAGATGAGACCACCTTAAAACCAACTCTTTCCCTTCCTTATTATCAGCATTTAATCTCTAAATTAAAAGAATTAAAGCTTATAAAATGTAGCTCATGTGCCGTCCTTCCCTCCCCCCTAGGAGTGTCGAATTTTGGACCCTTTAAACTTGGGCCCCAAGCGGCCACACATGGCCCAATCTCCCTCCGAAGTGACGCCACCTCTATGCTCACCCATAGCACTTCCAACCTTTGGGCCACGAGCCCAACTTACTACTAACATAATTACTTAACTCAACTTAACTTAAATTATAAACTAGCATTTTTTTAAGCAACTTAACCCATGCCAGATTTAAGTCCAAGCCTGATCCCAATACATACCTCAAAGCCTCAACCTACCAACTTAGCCACCCAACCTACCAAATGCACAGACCCACCAAATCAGGATATTACATACAGTTTAGCCAATTCTTGGACTAACGTAGCAAGTACGAGTCTAGCTCTACATTCCATTATATAAATCATGATAGTGTGATACCTCCTGACCACTTTTAAATGTATTTTCATATAGTAATGTCTTCCAACCAAGCTCGAGATAAGTCTGAGGAAGCTAAAAGCACTACTTAAGCTTCTATGCAACGAGCGGCAACCAGTAGTAGTAGGAGACCCATGTCTGAGGGCCGTGTAGAGGAAAAAGATGCCTTCTTTGAAATGATGGATGAATGGTTTAGTGAGCATATGAGAACACGCCCTGTTGTTCAACAACCTCCTCCACCTACTTTACAACCCGATGAAATGCCACAGGGTACTGGACCCGTTAGAATTGGTAAGGCTCCAGTTGATAAGATTAGAAATATGGGGCTAAAAAATTTAGGGCTACGACCGACGATGATTCAAAGAGGGCCGAGTTCTGGCTAGAAAATACTATTCGGGTTCTCGATGAATTGTCATGTACTCTCGTCAAGTGTTTAAAATATGCGGTATCCTTACTGAAAGATACAACTTATCATTGGTGGAAAATAATATCTTCTGTTGTATTGCGAGAAAATATTACGTGGGAATTCTTCCAAATCGAGTTCAGAAAGAAATATATTACTCAGAGGTTCCTGGATCCGAAAAAGAAGGAATTTTTAGAACTCAAACAGGGAAATATGGCAGTAGTCGAGTATGAACGAGAGTTTGTTAGACGGAGCAAGTATGCTACTGAATGGGTTCAGAATGAAGCTTATATGTGCAAACGATTTGAAGAAGGGCTGAATGAAGACATTAACTTATTGATTGGGATTTTGGAATTAAGGGAATTTACGGTATTGGCTGAAAGAGCCCACAAGGCCGAGGAATTAAGCAAAGAGAAGAAGCAAGCTGAAAGAGAAGCTCGGGTTTCGAGTAAAAGATTTATGAGCAAGATTCAATCATTTGCTTCAAAGAAATCAAGAAGTTACCAAGAACATTCTGTCTCATCAGTGAGATATTCAGGAAAGGAAAGAAGTTCTAAACGCTCCAACATGAGGTCTTCATCTCTGCTAGCAACCAGTGTTGGGAGTGTTGGAAACCCCAAGCCACGATGCAATGTCTATAGCAAATTACATTTTGGAGAGGGCCGGATGAGAAGTGGAGCATGTTTTAAATGTGGTTCTCTTGACCATTTTCTTAAGGACTGCCCGGAAAGAGTTGAGAAAGATGTTGAATAGACCCCAAAGCCGAGTAATCTTGTCTCGAGGGGTAGACCACCACGGTATCCCAAAAATGTCGGTGGTAGTCGTAGTGCTGCAAAGGACTCAACGGCTAAATCTGAGGCACGGGCTCTGGCGAGGACATATGCCATACATGCAAGGGAAGATGTCTCGGCACCAGATGTTATCACTGGTACATTCTCTTTACTTGATACTGATATTATTGCTTTTATTGATCCTGGTTCAACGCATTCATATATATGCACGAAACTTGTGACTGTTAAAAATATGATTGTTGAATTACTGAATTTGTGGTTAAAGTTTCAAACCCCTTGGGTCAGCATGTTATGGTGGATAAAATATGTAAGAATTGTCCGTTGATAATAGAGGGTCATTGTTTTCCGGCAAATTTGATGTTATTACCCTTTGATGAATTTGATGTAATATTGGGAATGGATTGGTTAAATCAACATGATGCAGGGGTAAATTATAAATATAAATACATTGAATTGAAATGTCAAAATGGTGAGTTACTTCAGGTTGAATCTGAGAAACTGGATGGGTTATCTAATGTGATTTCAGCAATATCAGCATAGAGATATATTAGAAAAGGGTATGAGGCTTATCTTGCTTATGTGCTGGATACCAAAGTGTCTGAGTTGAAAATCCAGTCAGTGTCGGTTGCTTGTGAGTTTCTTGAGGTATTTCCATAAGAATTGCCCGTTTTACCACCAGCTAGAGAGGTGGAATTTTCTATAGACCTTGTACCAGGGACGGCACCGATATCGATAGCACCATATAGAATGGCTCCCACTAAATTAAAGGAGTTGAAAGTGTAGTTGCAAGAATTAATTGATAAAGGATTTGCTCGACCCAGCTTTTCACCGTGGGGTGCACCTGTATTATTTGTAAAGAAGAAAGATGGATCATTGAGACTATGCATCGATTACAGACAGCTTAATAAAGTCACAATAAAGAATAATTACCCATTTCCTCGTATAGATGACTTGTTCGATCAATTAAAAGGTGCCACTGTATTTTCAAAAATTGATCTACGATCTGGTTACTATCAACTATGGGTAAAGGATTTGGATGTGCTGAAGACAGCTTTTAGAACCAGATATGGCCATTATGAATTTTTGGTCATGCCATTTAGATAAAAGAATGGCCCGGCGGTATTTATGGATTTAATGAACAGAATTTTTAGACCATACCTGGACAGGTTCATGGTTATTTTTATTGATGATATTTTGGTTTATTCCTGGGATGAAAATGAACATGCTGAACATTTAAGAATTGTATTGTAAACTCTACACGAGAAGCAATTGTATGCCAAGTTCAGTAAATGTGAATTCTGGTTAAAGGAAGTTAGTTTCCTTGGACATGTTGCATCTGCAGAAGGTATTCAGGTGGACCCGAATAAAATTTCAGCTATTGTAAGTTTGAAGCCACCGAGGAACGTTTTAGAAGCCTAAATTTTTTTGGGGCTAGTCGAATATTATCAGAGATTCGTTAAAGGGTTTTCAATGATAGCTTATCCAATGACTCGATTACTGTAAAAGGATGTGAAATTTGAGTGGACTGATAAATGCCAACAAAGTTTTGATAAATTGAAAGCTTTATTGATAGAAGCTCCTGTATTAGTTCAACCTGAATCTGGTAAAGAATTTGTAATCTACAGTGATGCCTCATTGAATGGTTTGTGTTGCGTATTGATGCAAGATGGTAAAGTTTAAGCTTATGCATCTAGACAACTGAAGCCGTATGAAAGGAATTAATCGGTACACAACCTTGAGTTAGCAGCTATTGTGTTTGCACTGAAGATATGGCGGCATTATCTCTTTGGTGAAAAGTGTCATATCTTTATGGATCATAAAGGTCTAAAGTATTTAATGACACAAAAAGAACTGAATTTGAGAAAACGTAGGTGGTTGGAATTATTGAAGGATTATGATCTCGTTATTGATTACCATCCGGGGAAAGCTAATGTAGTGGCGGATGCCTTGAGTTGAAAATCTTTGTTTGCTTTGCGAGTATTGAATGCCCAATTTTCCTTGTTTGATGATAATTTCTTCATGGGTGAGTTAAAAGCTAGACCAATGTTTCGACAACAAATCTATGAGGCTCAGAAGGATGATGATAAGTTACAGGCCAAACGAGTGCAAAGTGAGTTAGATTCGGATTCAGAGTTTCTGATTGACTCATATGGTTGTTTGTTGTTAAGAGACAGAATATGTGTACCAAAGAATTCAGAACTAGTACAGAAGATTTTAAATGAAGTGCACAATAGTATTATGTCTGTGCATCCCGGTAGCAACAAAATGTATAATGACTTAAAGAAAATGTACTGGTGGCCGGGAATGAAAAGAGATATTTCTGAATTTGTATTTAGATGCTTGATATGTCAACAAGTAAAGGCTGAACACCAAGTGTAACCGCCCGATTTAGGGCCTAGTAAGAATAGTGGTTGCGAGACCACACATCCGGAGAAGAAATTTGTGTTTTATGATTTTTATGAGACTTATGATGTGGTTGCATGATTGTTTGAAAATTTCATGAGGAAATTTTATTTATTAGTGATCAATTTTTCCATTAGGACTAAATTGCAAAGATTAGGAAATATGAGTTTCTAGAAGATTTAAGTATGAAATAGAATTATAAAAATTACTAGAGGGCCTTATTTAGCAATTAGACCATTAAATGTCAAGATGGACAAAAATGGACATGGGAAGGAAAAATCTCAAGAAAAGGCCTTAAGGGCATTTTTGTCATTTGGTTAATAAAAGAATTAAAAGGGAAAAAGAAGTCAAAATTCATGTCCATCTTCTTCCTAAGTGCCGAAATTTTCAAGCTCTCCATAGCTAGGGTTTCTTCATCTTTCAAGCTTGATTGTAAGTGTCTCTTAGCCCTCGTATTTTTGAGATCCTCGTAGCTCGATTTAGCTAATTCTAGCCATATTTTGAGCTAGGGTTCATGTTCAAAAGTTTAGGGGGTAAAATTGTAATTTTTCCAAAGTATGATTCATGAGTCAATTTAGTAAATGTGAGTATTAAACGAGTGAAATTGTTATTATAGATCAAGAAACACGAAGCCCGGACCAAAACTGAGGCAAGAACAAAGTGTTGGGCTAAATCGAACCTCTACACATATTTTGAGTACCTAGGAAATTTTGTGTGAAATTAAAAGTTTCATAGTGTTTTTATATTTTAAATTACTTGATCTTATGATAATGAATATCATTTCATGAAAATCGACTAACGAAGCCTTGATGAGAAAACGATGAGAATGTATTAAGTTGAAGTCCCGGTTGGAGATTCAGAGTAACGAGGATACCTATGTCACGAAATGAGATAAGGAAGGTTCCGTATAAGACCATGTCTGGGACATGGCATCGGCACCGAATAAGGAAAGTCCCGTATAAGACCATGTCTGGTACATGGTATTGACACCGAATAAGGAAGTCCCGTATAAGACCATGTCTGGGACATGGCCTCGGTACCAAAGGAAGATCTCGTATAAGACAATGTCTGGGACATGGCATCGACATCTATGTATGATCTCATATAAGACCATGTCTAGGACATGACATTGACATCGAGTTAAGAGATCCCGTGTAAAACTATATCTGGGATATGGCATTGGCATCAAAAGGTGATCCCATGTAAGACCATATCTGGGATATGGCATTGGCATCGTGATACATGTATGATGAGATTGGGTATCCTCCGATATTCCAATTAGTTCAACCGGGAAAAGAGTTAAGTATGCAAAGATGATAAAGAGCTAAGCTATACAAGTTATACAAAGATGAAAAAGAGTAGAGTTTATGTAAAGATGACAAAGAGCTAAGTCTATGTTTTAAAGTGTATGAAAGTGCTAAAGATATGTGATGAAGTGATACAGGTACCCATGAGTAAATTACGAGAAATGCATGCAATATGTGATATGTATTTTGGTAAGAGTACCCATGAGTAAGTTATGTTGATGTATTTAAGAATTTGAGTATCATTCGATGAGATAAATGGATGCTATTATAAGTCTTAATGTTGCTACTTATTTCATGCAAACTTACTAAGCTATATGCTTACCCCCTCTCTTTTCCCTTTTCCTTGTAGTATCGCCAAGCTAGCTCGTGGATCGTAGGACGCCAGAGCTCGGATCACACTATCAATCATTCTTTTGGTATAGTAAAGTTGACTTATTTTGGGTATGGCATGTATAGGAAACTTGGTTATTTTGTTATGTCATATTAGTGAGCCAAAGTGTTGGCTATTATGGTCACTTATTCATTTTGTAAATAGCCATTAGGAATTGGCCGATATTTGTCAAGTTTTATTTCTTAATGATGATGCGTTTTATGAAGTGAAAGTTCATGCTATTAATGGAGTAAAATGTGAAGTGTATGAATGATGATTAGTGATTCTTCATAGTGTATTATTGCCACGGTATGTTTTGCTTGTGTTGGTATATGTGCTTCTATGTTTCAGGGTGGCAATTGGCTTGGTAAATAGCCTTCTAATTGTCCACATGGGTAGACACACGGGCGAGTGTCTAGGCCGTATGTGAAACACGGCCAGCCCCATGGGTGTGCTGATAGGCCGTGTGTCCCCTGCATCAAATTTACGAGAATTTAATTCGCCAACGGGCCAGTACATGGGCGTGTTCCTAGGCCGTGTGCCCTTTAAGAGCTTGCTGATGTCATAAACAGAATACCCAGGTTTTCACACACGGGTGAGGAGACGGGCGTGTCTAGGCAGTGTGAGGGACACTGGTCATTGACATGGGCGTGTGTCCGACTGTGTGAAAACCCCTGTAGGTTAAAAATGAAAAATAAATTCCACACGGGCTAGGAACATGGGCGTGTGTGACCACACGGCCTGCCCACACGGGCGTGTTCCATTTTCACGAGCGTGTGGCCCTGTTTAGGCAAAACTTTTATAAGTGCGCAAAAGTTTTCGGTTTAATTTTGAAACCCTCCGTATGTATGTTTAAGGCCTCGTAGGCCCATAATAAGGATGTTAAGAATATGAATGAGAAGCTTTAAATTGAAATGAAATTTTATAGCCCGATGTTGTATGTTCAAGCAAGTTAAGTCCGGTAATGCCTCGTACCCTGTTTCGGCGTCAGACACGGGTAAGGGGTGTTACATTTAGTGGTATCAGAGCTACGGTTTAGTCGATTCTCGAACTAACATAAGTCTAACTATACATGGCATACACATGAGTATTTACATTATGATAGTGTGACAACTCTTGACGATTTAAATTGTGTTTTCATATAGTAAATGGATCCTGATAGAGCTGTGACGGATGATCTAGAAAGAAACGCGCCAGCTCCCGCTGAAGGGACGGTGTCGAATGAAAATGAGAATAGACCACCGACTGTAAGTCAGAGAGGAGGAGAAGAGGCTAGGGAAGCCTTTTTCCACATGATGAATGCATGGTATACGGGGTTCGTTCATACGAACCCGAATGCGCAACCCCCTCCACCCCCACCTATTCCTCAGCCTACCCCTGTAACTCCCGAAGTGGTGGAAGTGGTAAGAAGAGAAAAGCCTTCAGTCGATAGAATCCGGAAACAAGGAGCCGAGGAGTTTCGAGCTAGTAAAGATGATGATCCGAAAAGAGTAGAATTTTGGCTTGAAAATACCATCAGGGTATTTGAAGAACTATCTTGTACACCTGAAGAGTGCATGAAATGTGTGGTGTCTCTCTTGAGAGATTCCGCTTATAAGTGGTGGAACACCCTTGTGTCGGTTGTACCAAGGGAAATGATCACATGGGAGTTTTTCCAAGAAGAATTTCAGAAGAAGTACATTAGCCAAAGGTTTATCGATTAGAAAATGAAGGAATTCCTTAAACTGAAACAAGGTAGAATGACAGTAACAGAATATGAGTGTGAATTTGTAAGGCTCAGCAAGTACGCTCGGGAGTGTGTGTCTTCTGAAGCCATCATGTGTAAGAGTTTTGAGGATAGATTAAATGAAGATATCAGATTATTTGTTGGTGTCCTTGAGTTGAAGGAATTTCTTGTGCTAGTGGATCGGGCTTGTAAAGCCGAGGAATTGGTGAAAGAGAAAAGAAAAGCTGAGATGGAGTCTCGTGACTCAAGAAAGAGACAATTGAATAGGTCATTTCAGTCCTCGTCCAAGAAGTCGAGAGATTTCCCTACCCGATCAGCTACATCAGCTACATTTTCGAATAGAAGTAAGAGTAAATAGTACTCGGGGATTAAAGCTCAGACCACTTCAGTTGCTAGTGTTGGGAACACTCGACCTAATAGATCGAAATGCCCACAATGTGGCAGACGTCATCCCGGTGAGTGCTGAGCACATGAGAGAGCCTGTTTTAAATGTGGTTCCCAAGACTATTTTATTAGAGAATGCCCGAGATGGTGGAAAAAGAGAAAATTTAGAGTGCAAGGTCGGGAAGCACTACTAGAGTGAAACAACAGAGAAACCCGGGAAGTGGAACAAGTAGTAAGAGTACACCCAGAGAGCAGGCTGCAAGATCTGAGGGTAGAGCGCCTGCGTGGACTTATGCCATTCGTGCTCGCAAAGAGGAGTTATCCCCTGATGTAATTACGGGTACATTTTCTCTCCATGATACTAATGTTGTTGCTTTAATTGATCCGGGATCTACCTACTCATATATTTGCATGAAATTAGTATCTAGTATGAGCATGCCTATAGAGTCTACAGAGTTTGTGATAAAAGTGTCCAATCCTTTAGGCAAAAGTGTTTTAGTTGATAAGGTATGCAAAGATTGCCCATTGATGATTAGAGGTCATTATTTTAAGGCAAATCTCATGCTATTGCCATTTGACGAATTCAATATAATTCTTGGTATGGACTGGTTAACCGCTCATGATGTGACAGTAAATTGTGGAAAGAAATACATCGAATTGAGATGTGAAAATGGGGACACTCTTCGTGTTGAATCAGATGAACAGGATAGGTCGCCTGTAGTGATCTCTCATATGTCTGCCCAAAAATATGTAAGAAAGGGATGCCAAGTATATCTTGCCTTTGTGATGAATGCCAAAGAAACTGAGTTAAGAATTGAATTAGTACTGATAGTATGTGAGTATCCAGATGTATTCCCAGAAGAGTTGCCAGGGTTGCCTCAGGTTAGAGAGGTTGAATTTGGAATTGAGTCAGCTCCTGGTACTGCACCTATATCGATTGCTCCATACAGAATGGCTCCAACCGAGTTGAAAGAATAAAAAGTACAGTTGCAAGAGTTAACGGACAAAGGCTTTGCAAGACAAAGTTATTCTCCGTGGGGTGCTCAAGTATTATTTGTGAAAAAGAAATATGGTTCCATGAGATTATGTATAGATTACCGGCAGCTTAATAAGGTTACCGTGAAGAACAAGTACCCGCTACCAAGAATTAACGATTTGTTTGATCAATTGAAGGGAGCCACTGTGTTTTCCAAGATAGATTTGAGGTTCGGTTATTATCAGTTGAGGGTCAAAGACTCAGATGTGCCGAAAACGGCATTTCAGACAAGGTATGGGCATTATGAATTTTTAGTCATGCCTTTCAGGTTAACAAATGCCCCTGCTGTGTTTCTGGATTTAATGAACCGTATCTTTTGGCTGTACTTGGATAAATTTTTGGTGGTTTTTGTTGATGATATACTGATATATTCTCGTGATGAGAATGAGCATGCCGAGCACTTGAGGACAGTTTTACAAATTTTAGGAGATAATCAGTTGTATGCCAAGTTTAGCAAAAGTGAATTTTGGCTCAAAGAAGTTGGGTTTTTGGGGCACATTATCTCGGGAGATGGAATCCGAGTAGACCCAAGCAAGATTTCAGCAATTGTGGATTGGAAGCCGCCAAGGAACGTATCCGAGGTTAGAATTTTTCTGGGCCTAGCTGGCTATTACCGATGATTTGTCAAGGGATTTTCTATGATAGCCACTCCGATGACGAGGCTATTACAGAAAGATGTAAATTTCAAATGGACAGAGAAATGCCAACAAAGTTTTGAGAAACTAAAGGCATTGTTGACTGAGGCTCCAGTTCTAGTGCAACTTGACCGAGAAAAGAATTTGTGATTTATAGTGATGCATCCTTGAATGGATTGGGTTGTGTGCTTATGAAAGAGGGGAAGGTGATAGCATATGCCTCTAGACAGTTAAAGCCGCATGAGAAGAACTACCCGACACATGATTTAGAGTTGGCTGCCATTGTGTTTGCTTTGAAGATTTGGAGACACCATTTGTATGGTGAAAGATGTCGGATATTCACCGATCATAAGAGTCTAAAGTACTTGATGACTCAGAAGGAATTGAATTTAAGGCAGTGAAGATGGTTAGAGCTGATAAAGGATTATGAGCTAGACATTGACTACCACCCGGGAAAGGCGAATGTAGTCGCCGATGCTTTGAGTAGAAAATCCCTATTTACTTTGAGAGCTATGAATACAAGGGTGAATTTTTAAGACGATGGTTCCATTCTAGCTAAATTGAGAGCTAGACCGATGTTTCTCCAAGAGATTTGTGAAGCTCAGAAAGGTGATAGTGACTTACAAGCCAAAAGAGTTCAGTGCGAGTCGGGTGTTGAGTTCGACTTTTGGATTAATTTTGATGTATGTTTGGTGTTCAGAGATAGAGTCTGTGTACCGAGGAATGATGAGCTTATTCAGAAGATTTTACACGAGGCGCATAGCGAATGTCTATCTGTACATTCGGATAGTACAAAAATGTATAATGATTTGAAGAAATGGTATTGGTGGCCGAGTATGAAGAAAGATATTTTTGAGTTTGTATCGAGATGCTTGATTTGTCAACAAGTGAAAGTTGAACACCAAGTGCCTTCGGGTTTACTTCAACCTATTATGGTTCCCGAGTGGAAATAGGACCGGGTTACTATGGACTTTGTAACGGGTTTACCGTTGACGCCGAGCAAGAAAGATTCCGTATGGGAGGTGGTAGATAGACTTACGAAGTCAGCCCACTTCATACCGGTACGTGTTGATTATTCGCTTGATAAGTTGGCAGACTTGTATGTTTCTGAGATTGTAAGGCTTTATGGAGTGCCTTTGTCAATCATATCGGACAGAGATTCGAGATTCACATCCTGATTTTGGAAAAAGTTTTAAGAAGCGTTGGGCACAAAGCTGAGTTTTAGTACGGCTTTTCACCCATAAACTGACGGACAGTCGGAGAGATTAATACAGAAACTTGAGGATATGCTCCAGTGTTGTGTTCCTGAGTTTCAGGGCAGCTGGGAAAAGTACTTACTTTTGGTAGAGTTTGCTTATAATAACAGTTTCCAGTCGAGTTTGAGAATGGCGCCTTATGAGGCTTTGTATGGGCGTAAATGCCGAACGCCTTTGTATTTGACTGAACTCATAGAAAATCATATTCAAGGGGTTGATCTGGTTAGAGAAACTAAGAAGAAGGTAAAAATAATCCGTGATTGTTTGAAAGCTACTTCTGATAGACAAAAATCCTACTCGGACTTGAGACGAAAAGAGATTGAGTTTCAAGTTGGTGATAAGGTATTTTTGAAAGTATCACCATGGAGGAAAGTTCTTAGATTTGGCCGGAAAGGCAAATTGAGTCCGCATTTTATCAAACCATATGAGATTACTGAGAGGATAGGGCCGGTAGCTTATCGATTGGCTTTTCCATCTGAGTTGGAAAAGATACATGATGTATTCCACGTATCTATGTTACGACGTTACAAATCAGATCCTTCGCATGTGATCACACCGACAGAGGTTGAAATTCAACCTGACATGACATGACATATGGCGAAGAACCGATTAAGATTCTAGCACAGGAAGTTAAACAGCTAAGGAATAAATGTATAGCTCTTATGAAAGTACTGTGGCAAAGACATGGGGTAGAAGAGGCTACATGGGAGCCCGAGGAGGCTATGAGAAACTAGTACCCAAACCTTTTTACCGGTAAGATTTTTGGGGACGAAAATCCCTAAGGGGGGAGAATTGTAATAGCCCAATTTAGGGCCTAGTCGGAATAATGGTTACGAGACCATAAATCCGAAGAAGAAATATGTGTTTTATGATTTTTATGAGACTTATGATGTGGTTGCATGATTGTGTGAAAATTTCATGAGGAAATTTTATTTATTAGTGATCAATTTGTCCATTAGGACTAAATTGCAAAGATTAGGAAATATGAGTTTCTAGAAGATTTAAGTATGAAATAGAATTATAAAAATTACTAGAGGTCCTTATTTAGCAATTAGACCATTAAATGTCAAGATGGACAAAAATGGACATGGGAAGGAAAAATCTCAAGAAAGGGCCTTTAGGGCATTTTTGTCATTTGGTTAATAAAAGAATTAAAAGGGAAAAAGAAGTCAAAATTCATGTCCATCTTCTTCTTAAGTGCCAAAATTTTCAAGCTCTCCATGGCTAGGGTTTCTTCATCTTTCAAGCTTGATTGTAAGTGTCTCCTAGCCCCGTTTTTAATGTTCTTCATATTTTTGAGATCCTCGTAGCTCGATTTAGCTAATTCTAGCTAATTTTGAGCTAGGGTTCATGTTCAAAAATTTACCCATGTATGACATGCATGTATTTTGATGTTTTATGGAAGAATATGAAAGTTTGATGTGTGATAAACATCTTTCTCTAAGTGATTTTCATGAAAAATGCATAAAAGGACCAAATTGCAAAAGTTATGAAAGTGGTCATACATGGGTGAAATAGTGGAAATTAGTGGTTGTTGTAGTTAAGTAAAAGATTCGGCTAGGCTTAAAATACAAGAAAGTTGAATAAAAATCATTTTACGAGCCTAGGGGCAAAAGTGTAATTATGTAAAAGTTTAGAGGCAAAATTTTAATTTTTCCAAAGTATGATTCATGAGTAAATTTAGTCAATGTTAGTATTAAATGAGTGAAATTGTTATTATAGATCAAGAAACCCGGACCGAAACCGAGGCAAGAACAAAGTGTTGGACTAAATCGAACCTCTACACATATTTTGAGTACCGAGGTAAGTTTGTGTGAAATTAAAAGTTTCATAGTGTTTTTATATTTTAAATTGCTTGATCTTATGATAATGAATATCATTTCATGAAAATCGACTAACGAAGCCTTGATGAGAAAACGATGAGAATGTATTAAGTTGAAGTCCCGATTGAAGATTCGGAGTAACGAGGATACCTATGTCACGACATGAGATAAGGAAGGTTCCATATAAGACCATGTCTGGGACATGGCATCAGCACCGAATAAGGAAGGTCCCGTATAAGACCATGTCTGGGACATGGCATCGGCCCCGAATAAGGAAGGTCTCGTATAAGACCATGTCTGGTACATGGCATCGGCACCGAATAAGGAAGGTCTCGTATAAGAACATGTCTGGGACATGGCCTCAGCACTAAAGGAAGATCTCGTAAAAGACCATGTCTGGGGAATGGCATCGACATCTATGTACGATCTCATATAAGACCATGTCTGGGACATGGCATTGACATCGAGTTAAGATATCCCGTGTAAGACCATATCTGGGATATGACATCGGCAACAAGAGGTGATCCCATGTAAGACAATATCTGGGATATGGCATTGGTATACATGTATGATGAGATTGGGTATCCTCCGATATTCCGATTAGTTCAACGGGCAAAAGAGTTAAGCATGCAAAGATGATAATGAGCTAAGCTATACAAGTTATACAAAGATGAAAAAGAGTCAAGTTTATGTAAAGATGACAAAGAGCTAAGTCTATGTTTTAAAGTGTATGAAAGTGCTAAAGATATGTGATGAAGTGATACAGGTACCCATGAGTAAATTACGAGAAATGCATGCAATATGTGATATGTAATTTGGTAAGAGTACCCATGAGTAAGTTATGTTGATGTATTTAAGAATTTGAGTATCATTCGATGAGATAAATGGATGCTATTATAAGTCTTAATGTTGCTACTTATTTCATGCAAACTTACTAAGCTATATGCTTACCCCCTTTCTTTTCCTTTTCCTTGTAGTATCGCCAAGCTAGCTCGGGGATCATAGGACGTTGGAGCCCGGATCACACTATCAATCATTCTTTTGGTATAGTAAAGTTGACTTATTTTGGGTATGGCATGTATAGGAAACTTGGTTATTTTTTTATGTCATATTAGTGAGCCAAGGTGTTGGCTATTATGGTCACTTATTCATTTTGTAAATGACCATTAGGAATTGGCTGATATTTGTCAAGTTTTATATATTAATGATGATGAGTTTTATGAAGTGAAAGTCCATGCTATTAATGGAGTAAAATATGAAGTGTATGAATGATGATTAGTGATTCTTCATAGTGTATTACTTCCACGATATATGTTGCTTGTGTTGGTATATGTGCGTTTATGTTTCAGGGTGGCAATTGGCTTGGTTAATAGCCTTCTAATTGTCCACACGGGTAGACACACGGGCGTGTGTCTACGCCGTGTGTGAAACACGGCCAGCCCCATGAGTGTGCTGATAGGCCGTGTGTCCCCTGCATCAAATTTGCGAGAATTTGATTCGCCACACGGGCCAGCACACGGGCGTGTGCCTAGGCCGTGTGCCCTTTAAGAGCTTACTGAGATCATAAAAAAAATACCCAGGCCGTGTGAGGGACACGGGTGTGTCTAGGCCGTGTGAGGGACACGGGTCATTGACACTAGCGTGTGTCCGGCCGTGTGAAAACCCCTGTAGGTTCGAAATGAAAAATAAATTCCACACGGGCTAGGAACATGGGCGTGTGTGACCACACGGCCTGCCCACACGGGTGTTTTCCATTTCATACGGGCGTGTGGCCCTATTTAGGCAAAAAAATTCTAAGTGCGCAAAAGTTTCCGGTTTAATTTCTAAACCCTCCGTATGTATGTTTAGGGCCTCGTAGGCCCATAATAAGGATGTTAAGAATATGAATGAGAAGCTTTAAATTGAAATGAAATTTTATAGCCCGATGTTGTATGTTCAAGCAAGCTAAGTCCGGTAATGCCTCGTACCTTGTTCCGGCGTCGGACACAGGTAAGGGGTGTTACACCAAGTGCCTTCGAAATTATTGCAGCCAATTACGATCTGGGAATGGAAATGGGAAAAGATTACCATGGACTTTCTATCGGGATTACCATTGTTACCGAAAAAGAAAGATGCTATTTAGGTAATTGTTGACTACCTTACGAAGTCAGCACACTTTATCCCGGTACGTATGGAATTTTCATTTGATAGATTGGCTAAAATATATGTTTATGAGGTTGTAAGACTACATGGAGTGCCAATCTCTATTATTTCCAATAGAGATCCCCGATTTACATCCCAATTTTGGAGTAAGTTGTGAGAAGCTCTAGGCACTCGTTTACACTTGAGTAGTGCATTCCATCCTCAAACAGATGGACAACCTGAACGTGTGATACAGATTTTAGAGGACATGCTTCGATGTTGTGTACTTGACTTTGAAGGTAACTGGGAAAAGTATCTGCCTTTGATTGAATTTGCTTACAATAATAGTTATCAGTCTAGTATTAAAATGGCACCGTATGAGGCTCTATATGGTCGCAAATGTAGAACTCCATTGTATTGGACAGAGTTAAGTGAGAAAAAGATACACGGGGTTGACTTGATCCGTGAAACCGAGGAAAAGGTGAAGATAATCCGAGACGGTTTGAAGGCAGCCTCAGACCGTCAAAAGTCCTATGCCAATTTGAAACGAAAAAAGATAAAATTTCGGGTTGGTGATAAAGTGTTCTTGAAAGTATCACCATGGAAGAAAGTTCTCCAATTCAATTGGAAAGGAAAATTAAGTCCACGATTCATCGGACCATATGAAGTCATTGAAAGAATCGGGTCGGTTGCATATAGGTTAGCATTACCACCTGAGCTTGATAAGATTCACAATGTTTTCCATGTATCCATGTTACGACGATATCGATCAGATCCTTCACATGTTATTCGTCTAACAGAAGTTGAGATTCAGCCTGATATGACCTACAATGAAGAATAGATCAAAATACATGCAAATGAAACGAAAGAGCTAAGAAATAAAAAGGTGGCATTGGTAAAAGTGCTCTAGCAACGGAATGGTTTAAAAGAGGCTACCTGGGAGCTCGAGGATATCATGAGGAGGCAATACCCTAACCTCTTTTCTGGTAAGAATTTTCGAGGACGAAAATTTCTAAGGGGGCGAGAGTTGTAACAGCCCATTTTCGGTGAGATCAGAACAGTGGTTTCGTGACCACAAATCTGAGCCCAAAAAAATAAAATTTTATTTTATTTTATGGCTAGTATTATGATAGGAAGGTCACATGAAAATTTTGATACAAAAATTTTATCGATTGTCTGGTTAATTAGGTAAAGGACTAAATTGCATAAAATGCAAAAGTTGGCTTCTAGTAGCTATAGGTATTAAATAGCTATGGAATTCAAAACTTAAGGCCCTTATATGGTAATTAGACCATTGAAGGAAAGTTAGTAGAGATTTTTATGACTCATCCATGGAAAAATTAGAAATGACTAGGGACTAAATTGGAAATCAACAAAATTAAAAGATGATAGAAAAATAAAAAGAAATTATCATCTTTTCTATTCATTTTCTTCCCCAATTTTTCTATGGAAACCCTGGGAGAGAGGAAGAGAACTTTTCAAGCTTAAAAAGGCATGAAATCAAGTCCCATTTTTAATTACTTTTATATTTTTAGAATCGGGATAGCCTAATCTTTCTATTTATGGGATTTTTTTAAAAAGATAACAAAGTGTAGGAACTTTGCCATGGACGTAAATGCTGGAAATTTGAAATTTATGGTAGAAAATGAAAGATAGTTAATAGATAAACAACTTTTACAAAGCAATTTTTCATGGAAACTTGATTTAGGGACTAAAATGAAAAAGTGGTAAAACCCATGGAAAATTCTAAAATTTGTGAAATGTGTGTGCTGTAAAAATTGTTATTAAATTTTGGTTAGGCTTGGAAAGAGGACTAGATTGCATGAATTTCATTTTCCAAGCCTAGGGACGAAATTAGAACTTTTGAAAAGAGTAGGGGCAAAATAATAATTTTGCCTAGGATGTAGTAGAATGCAAATGTATGTAAAATGTGATGAGTTAATAATTAAACTTGCTTATATAAACCCGAAAAGACCAACTACGGAATTAGATCGAGGGAAACAAAAAGTTTCGGATTAGTTGGAATTCAAACCCGAACGAGTCAAGGTAAGTTCATGTAACTTAATTTGGTACGTTAATATGTTTGAATTGAATTGTGTGATTGTGATAATATGTATGTGATGATATACATAATATAATCATTACAAGTTGGAAATATTGATAAAATATCATGTCCCGGTTGAATATTGAAATTCGATGGACTATGGTGATTTCTTGAAACGGGTATAATATGGAAAAGGTTACAAATAGAATTTAGCCTAGATGGGTAATCTTGAATTTAAACCTCTCGAGCACATGTTATAGATTGGTTTTAGCCCGGATGGGTAACCCTAATTAAGATCTTTAGAGCACAGGTCACAAATAGGATTTAGCCTGGACTAGTAATCCTAAATAACTCTTGTGAACGTCGATTGAAAATTAGGATTTAGCCTGGACTGGTAATCCTGTTCTAAAATATGTAGCTCGAGAGTGTGCTCTTCGAACTTATGCCCAATGGGTTATAATGAATACGAATTGACGGATAATTCACATGTATACCTTATGTACATCACCCGAATGTCCATCAAAATTTCATTAGTTCAACGGAAAGGACTCTCGAAATATGGAAAGGTGGAATCAATGGAAGTTTGTATATAATGAGCTCATTTATGTTTATTTGATATTTATATGATGTTATGTGACTAACTTGTTTGATTAAGTGAATATGTTTAGGTGAAATACCTATAATGGATGAAATGTATGTTTATGTATTCTAGTTTGAATAGATATAACTGGTAAGTTTATTTTCCATTATACGAACTTACTAAGCATGAAAATGCTTACCCCCGTTTAATTTTCCCTTGTTTTATAGTGTTCGTAAGCTCGCGAAGGTTTGAGGATCGGTCGGAGCATAATCATACTATCCACTATCTCCTTTTTTGTATACTTAGAAATCTCATTTTGGTATAATGGCATGTATAGGATTAGTTGGCCAAATGATGACTTGTAAGTGATGTTTTGTACTCTAGCCATTGGAATGGCTAGTAATGATTTAATTTTGTTGTTATAAGTTATCTCATGTTCAATGCTTATGTGTTAAATATGGATGAATGGAGTATGTTTATATTGAATATCCACTAAAACTATGATTATAATCATGAATTGCATGTGATATTAGTCTTGGTTTTAATTCTTGATATGGCTAGTATATACATGCAAGTATTGGTTTAGGTTGTGGGCAAAATTTGGTGAGAAAATGAAGCTAAGAAATGACTTCATTTTGTCCACACGGGCGTGTGTACATCGGCCTGTAGCCAGGCCGTGTGTCCCCTGCACCTTAAATTCGAGAAAATAGAATGCTTAGAATTGAGCACACGGGCAGAGATACGGGCGTGTGTCTCAGCCGTGTGGGAGACACGGCCTAGAACACGGGCGTGTGTCTTGGCCGTGTGAAACCTGCACCTAATTCGAATTAAATTAATTATCCTCACGGCCTAGCACACGGGCGTGTGGCATGGTCGTGTGGCGCAAGTCAGAGGGCACTCTAAATTGGACACGGCCTGTACCACGGGCGTGTCCCAGGATCACACGGGCGTGTCCCTTGGACCACACGGGCATGTGAGCCCTGCACCTTAGAAAAATTTTGTAATTTTGCGAAAAATTCATAGAGGTTCCAATTAAGTCCCGGTTCGATTCTAATACTCGTTTTGGGCCTCGAGGGCCCATTCAAGGGACAATGAGGTAAAATTTTGGGTCTGAATGGTATTTTAATACAAATTGCATGCGAATGTTCTGTAAACCCTGGTAATACTCCGTGACCCTATTCTGGCGACGGATACGGGTTAAGGGTGTTACAAAACATGTAGGGTATATTGACTTATTCCTCACGGCCAAGTCACACGCCCGTGTGCTGGGCCGTGTGGAGCATACTGACTTGGTTTCTAATTAAACACCAGGGGACACACGGCCGTGTCAATTGACTGTGTGACACACACGGCTGAGACATGTAACAGTCCGAATTTGACCCTAATCGAAACAGTGGTTTCGGAACCACAAATTCGAGCCCAAAAAATTTTTAAATATTATTTTCCATGTTAATTATATGTGAATTTGTATGTGTGAAAGTTTCGTATGAAAATTTGATCGTTTGTGTACTCAATTAAGTAAAAAGGACTAAATCGCGTAAGTGGTAAAAGTGGCAAACTATTCAATTAAGTGGTTAAATTTGTTTATTTTCTTTTGAATGAGTATTAAGTTGTTAAATTTCCCTTTTTTATATGATAGTGGACGGCAAAGTCTAATGATAATGTCATATTATATTGTTTTTATATATTAAGTTATATGTATATTAATTATAAGCTTATTATAATAAAAAGATAAAAAGAAACAAAAGTTTGCATGTGTTTTTCTTATTCTCTTTCATTGACCGAAACTAAAATAAGGGAGAAAGAACTTAAGTCTTCAAATATTCGGTCATTGCAAGCTTAGATTGAGGTATGTAATTAGCTCAATTTTTGTTAATTTTTACGTTTTTGTAATCGTTGCTTCGAGAACTTCAAAACCCATATCTTAATTTCATGAATTTATGATGTTTGTGTAAAATGCCATGGATGTTATGTTGAGTTTCATGATGTTTTATGGTGTTAAATGATAGATATATAATTGATGAACATACTTTGTTCTTGAATTTTTGATGAATTTGGCTAAATAGGGCTAAATTGAGAAAATAAATCTTTGAGGGGTTAAAATGCAAAATTAATGAAATGTAGGGACTTATAAGACCATGGGGAAGATTCGACCCTTAGGGATTGAATTCAATTATGTGTATTTTGTGTTTTGTGCAATAGGGACTAAATTGTAAAAGTTGTAAATGTCAGGGGTAAAATGGTAATTTGCCTATTTATGTGTTTTGGGACTAAATTTAAATGAAATGTGCTTGAATGAGCATAATTTGAATATGTTTAGATCAAGAACAAAGAAAAACGGACTTGGATCGGGGAAAGGCAAAAGTTATCGAATAGCCGATTCTTGGCGTCCGACGATACCCGAGGTAAGTCTATAAGCAATTAAACATCGTTAATAGAATTTATAACATTGATTATATGCTAAATTATGAAATTATGATTGTAAAATTTGTTATAGCCGAATGTGGATAGTGAATTTGAAATGAAATGTCGTTACATCTTTAACCGGGTTGATATGTTAAAGTGATTTGAATAATGTGTGACCTAGGTTAATTTGGGCAGCATTACTAATATGTGTATGGGATGATAATAAAATTGTATCGGGCTTCGAGCCTAGCAGGCCTTGTGCCGATGAATTGTATCGGGCTTCGAGCCTAGCAGGCCTCGTGCCGGTGAAGTGTTTCGGGCTTATTGCCTAGCAGGCTAAATGCCAGTGATCAAATTTCAGACCTCGGGTCTAGTAGGCTTAATGCCGGTGATGTGAATTCATGAATCATTTACAAGAGGGAATGTATTTGCTACAATAAGCTAAATGCTCGGGTAAGTACAAGTCTTTCATATTTGCAAGGAATAAGGTAAGTTAGTATATTACCATTTGAATTAAGTAAGATGTGATATAGTTGAAGCCTCGGTAAGAATTTTAATATATGCAATCGATCTTACCATTGATGAATATGATTTATATTATAATGGAATTTAAGCTTGAATATATTTTTGGAGAATCGACCATATGTGAAAATTTCTAAATGTGAAAGAGGTTGGATTGGTTTGCATATATGTATAAATGAGTACATGTGATTGATATGTATGTTATATTTATTTGAATTGGAATACTTGAATACATATTGTATTTAGGTGTTTCGATGAGTTTACATGCTTATGGTAAGAAAATGATAATAGTAGGTTAAGTGAAATGATAGTATTCGGCCATGATGAAGTTACAAGTTGAATTATTTATATTCAATGCCATAAACCAAATGTTTAAAATGCTTGAATGTTTGAATGTTATATTATAATTGCTTAAGACTTACTAAGCTAGTAAGCTTACTCTGTGTGTGTTCATTGTTCTGTTCTATAGATTTCGATCAAGCTACGAGCTCAGGGGATCGTCACCAAAGTCATCCACACTATTGACCTATTTTGGTACCTTTTAAGCTGGAATTTTTAAGTTTAAGGCATGTATAGGCTAGCCTAAGGTTTAAATGATATTTTGTCGATGTATATAAGTAAAGCCATGCGAAAATGGCTAAGTTATGATACTCTAATCTTAAATGAATGTGGCTTTGATGCATGTTCTTTATGGCTGTATATTCTGTAATATGAGTTGCTTGGATGGATGCTTAGTTCACTATCATAACATTCATGTCATCCATTTAATTAGTCATTTACTCATTATGTCAATAAAGTGAGAAATACATTTTAGTTTAGTATAGATATTCATAAGGTTGACCTAAATGTCTAGTTTGCCATTGAACAAGATTGATTTTGCAAGGTACGGTAGTTGATTACAATTGAGTAGTTAATATTTGTGAATTTATGTGAATGTGTTTGATTCACTAATTCAGGAAAAAGAGTTATTAAATTGAGATATATATATTTTCAAGTTTACATCAAAGAGAAAATGTTATAATGCATATAGCATATTCAGTTATGAATGGCATTGGTGCATGTGTATCAAATTCGATTTAAGTGGTTTGGTAATGAAATGGTCAAATTATGGTAATATGGTCTTGATAGTAAATGGGCTATGATGATTGGTTTCTATAAAGATACAACCGGTAATGCATGTATGCATAAGTTGGTATATATATTTTTTTATAGCATTCGTGTATATTATACCATGCATTTTTGGTTTAGTAGATGGCTAATCAGAGGTTGAACTTATTATGCATTTTGAATTGAAAGATATTGCATTTGAGAATTGATATGTTCGAAATTTCTTTTAATGGGGCTATGGTTGATAAATGTTAAATTCAATTACATAAGATTTAGCATGTCTATATAGATATATATATACACGCATATTTAGCTTTGATGTTAGTTATTTTGTTTAGGTTTATTAATAACGGATATGTGCATATTCAGTCATTGCATATTAGGTGACCAAATAAACAGTGGTAAGGTTATTTAATGAAACATGCTTCTATGTGAATTCAGCTAAATAGTTATAATATGTCATTGCTTTTCTTTTCTTTAAAATGCTAAGGAGATTATGAAGTTACATTACACTTTATGTATTCGATTATGTCTGTTTGAGTCGTAAACATTTGATTTGTTTTGTATTATGTGTCGTAATGCCCTTTAACCCTAATTCGGCGACGGATACGGGTTTGGAGT
Source organism: Gossypium sturtianum (assembly GCA_025698515.1). Taxonomy (NCBI): domain Eukaryota; kingdom Viridiplantae; phylum Streptophyta; class Magnoliopsida; order Malvales; family Malvaceae; genus Gossypium; species Gossypium sturtianum. The sequence goes on from CM046955.1 coordinate 115,722,674, forward strand.
GTTACATTTGATTGGTATCAGAGCTTACGGTTGAGTCGATTCTAGGACAACTGTAGCGCGTGTGAGTCTAGCTATACATGCCTTAATTTTATAATACGATAGTGTGGTGACTTCTGACATTTAAATTGTGTTTTATATAGTAAATGGATCCTGACAGAGCCGTAGCTGATGATATAGAGAGCGTAGCGCCTGATCCCGCACATGGGTCAGCGCCGGTAGACTCTCGACCTATCTCGGGAAGCCATGAGGGGGAGGCTAAGCAAGCCTTCTACCAGATGATGAATCAATGGTTTACCCAATTTATTCGGACTAATCCAGCTGTACAACAACCTCCACCCCCGAATAATCCAACTCTGATACCTTTAGCACCTCCGATGATAGATCCGACGAGATCTAGCAGGCCTCTCGTTGATAAAATCAGGAAACACGGGGCTGAAGAATTTAAAGCTAATGATGATGACGATACGGAACGAGCTGAGATGTGGCTTGATAATACTATTCGTGTGCTTGATGAGCTATCATGTACTCCAGACGAATGCTTGAAGTGTGCTATATCCTTATTACGGGACACCGCATATCACCGTGGAATACACTAGTATCGGTGGTTCCGAGGAGAAAGTGACACGGGAATTCTTTTCGATAGAATTAAAGTAAAAAGTACATCATCGAGAGATTCATTGATCGAAACAAAAGAATTCTCGGAATTGAAACAGGTCGAATGACCGTGGATCGAGTTTGAACGGAAATTTGTCGATCGAGCCGATATGCCCGTGAATGTGTGTCAATGAAGCCATTATGTGTAAAAGATTTGAAGACGGTCTGAATGAAGATATTAATTTGCTAGTCGGCATACTCAAGATTAAAGAGTTCGTGGTACTTGTCGAACGAGCTTGCAAAGCCAAAGAGCTTGGAAAAGAGAAAAGAAAAGCCGAGTTTGAAGTTAGAGACATTCGAAAAAGATCATCGAGTGAGACCTTTCATTCCGCATCAAAGAAGTTTAAAGATGAATCCGATCGACATAAGGCTATTTTGGACTTCTCTAGAGCGAGATCGACCTCTGTGGTTCCCGAGCCACGCCGATGGCTAGTGTTGGTAATGTTCAAAGCAGAACCGAAGTGAGTGCAAGCATTGTGGAAAATGGCATTCAGGAGTTGTAGATTTCGTGATCGGTCCCGCTTTAAATGTAGATCGTCGGATCATTTTATTCGAGAGTGCCCGATGCTAGCCGAGCAAAATACGGCTCGAGAATACAAGACCGAGCACGCGTCGATGCGAGGCGCACCACCGAGGCATTCGGGAAATGTAAGTGGCGATCGAGAAAGGAACCAAAGACACTGCAGTTCGATCAGAGGCTCGTGCACCTACTAGAGCATATGCTGTACGTGCAAGAGAGAATGCTTCTTCCCTAGATGTTATCACTGGTACTTTCACTCTTTATGATACTACTGTGATTGCATTGATTGATCCGAGTTCGACTCATTCATATGTGTGTGAAACTTTAGTATCCAGTAGGACTCTACCTGTTGAGTCTACTGAGTTTGTGATTCGTGTATCAAACCCCTTGGGTCGATGTGTTATGGTTGATAAAGTGTGTAAAAGTTGCCCGTTTATGATTCGAGATTCATGCTTCCCAGCTGATTTAATGTTGTTGCCTTTCGACGAGTTCGATATAATTTTGGGGATGGACTGGTTAATTTTGCACGATGCTGTTATTAATTGCAAAAGAAAGACCCTTGATTTGAGATGTCAGAACGGTGAAGTTATCCGAATTGAATCTAATGACCTGAATGGGTTACCGGCAGTAATCTCTTCGATGTTAGCTCATAAGCATGTGAGAAAAGGGTGTGAAGCATACTTGGCTTATGTGTTGGATATTAAAGTTATTGAGAAGCAGATTGAATACGTACCAGTTGTGTGCGAGTATCCAGATGTGTTTCCTGAAGAACTATCGGGTTTACCACATGTTCGAGAAATAGAGTTTGGTATCAAATTAGTACCGGGGACGACTCCGATTTCAATAGCTCCGTATCAGATGGCACCTATAGAATTAAAAGAGTTGAAAGCACAGTTGCAAGAGTTAACAGATAGGGGCTTTGCACGACCGAGCTTCTCTCCTTGGGGTGCACCGATTTTATTTGTGAAAAAGAAAGAGCGGGACTATGCGAATGTGCATCGACATCGAGCAGACTCAACAAGGTAACTATAAAGAATAAATATCCGTTGCCACGGATTAACGACTTGTTTGATCAGTTGAAAGGGGCTTCAGTGTTTTCAAAGATAGATTTGAGATCGGGTTATTATCGATTCATGAGTCGAGAGATTCCGATGTGCCAAAGGCTGCTTTTCAAGCGAGGTACGACATTATGAGTTTCGATTATGCCTTTTGGGCTTACTAATGCACCGCTATTTTTATGGATCCGATGAATCGAATTTTTTGATGATTTGGATCGGTTTGTGGTAGTGTTTATAGATGATATTCGATCTACTCCGAGAGATGAAACCGAGCATGCTTGAGCATCCGAGATCGGTGCTACAAACTTTGGGAGAGACACGATTGTATGCAAAGTTTAGTAAGTGTGAGTTAATTTGAATGAGGTCGATTTTTAGGTCACGTTGTTTTCAATACGTCAGCATCGGGTTGATCCGAATAAAATATCAGCTATACTTGATTGGAAACCACCAAGAAATGTTTCTGAAATTCGAAGCTTTTTGGGACTTGCTGGTTACTACAGATGATTCGTGAAGGGTTTTTCTATGATAGCCACACCTTTGACAAAGCTATTACAGAAAGATGTCAAGTTCGAATGGACGGAAAAATGTCAGAAAAGTTTCGATCAATTGAAAGCTCTTTTGACCGAGGCTCCAGTGTTAGTTCAGCCTGAATCGGGTAAAGAATTTGTTGTGTATAGTGATGCTTCTTTGAATGGAAATGGGATAAAATTTCTATGGATTTTGTCTCCGGTTTGCCTATGACACCGAGCAAGAAAGATGCAGTCTGGGTTATAGTGGATAGATCGACCAAATCAGCTCACTTTGTTCCGGTTAAATGCGGATTATTCACTCGATAAGCTTGCTGAGTTGTATGTATCTCAAATTGTGAGATTACATGGTGTGCCGATTTCCATTGTTTCGGACAGAGACCCGAGATTCACGTCGCGATTTTGAAAGAAATTGCAATATACTTTAGGTACCAAATTACACTTTAGCACAGCTTTTCATCCGCGGACGGATGGTCAGTTTGAACGAACCATTCAGATACTTGAGGATATGTTGAGATGTTGCGTCCTCGAGTTTGAAGGTACGTGGGAACGATACTTACCTTTGATTGAATTTGCTTACAATAATAGCTTCCAATCTAGTATCAAAATGGCACCTTACGAAGCTTTGTACGGCCGCAAGTGTCGTACACCATTGTACTGGGCTGAGCTCAGTGAAAACAAGATATTCGGGGTTGATTTGATTAAAGAGACTGAACAGAAAGTGGCAGTAATCCGAGATAGTTTGAAAGTTGCATCAGATAGCAAAAAGTCATACGCGGATTTGAAACATAAAGGCATTGAGTTTCAGGTTAGAGACCGGGTATTTTTGAAAGTTTCTCCGTGGAAGAAAGTACTTCGATTTGGTCGAAAAGGCAAATTAAGTCTGAAGTTCATCGGACCGTATGAGATCATCGAACGTGTTGGGCCTGTTGCTTATAGATTAAAGTTGCCCTCTGAACTAGAAAAGATTCATAATGTCTTCCATGTTTTGATGCTTCGTAAATATCGATCAGATCCGTCACATGTGATTTCTCCGTCTGAGATCGAAATCTGATCTGATATGATGTACGAGGAGGAACCGCTCCGTATTTTAGCTCGTGAAATGAAAGAGTTGAGAAACAAGAAAATTTCGTTAGTAAAAGTACTATGAAATCGACATGGAGTAGAAGAGGCTACGTGGGAGTCTGAGGATTCAATGAGGCGACAATATCCGACTTTGTTTAACGGTAAAATTTTCGGGGACGAAAATCCCTAAGGGGGGAGAGTTGTAACAGTCCGAATTTGACCCTAATCGGAACAGTGGTTTCGGGACCACAAATCCGAGCCCAAAAAATTTTTAAATATTATTTTCCATGTTAATTATATGTGAATTTGTATGTGTGAAAGTTTCTTATGAAAATTTGATCGTTTGTGTACTCAATTAAGTAAAAAGGACTAAATCGCGTAAGTGGTAAAAGTGGCAAACTATGCAATTAAGTGGTTAAATTTGTTTGTTTTCTTTTGAATGAGTATTAAGTTGCTAAACTTCCCTTTTTTATATGATAGTGGACGGAAAAGTCTAATGATAATGCCATATTATATTGTTTTTATATATTAAGTTATATGTATATTAATTATAAGCTTATTATAATAAAAAGATAAAAAGAAACAAAAGTTTGCATGTGTTTTTCTTATTCTCTTTCATTGACCGAAACTAAAAGAAGGGAGAAAGAACTTAAGTCTTCAAATATTCGGTCATTGCAAGCTTAGATTGAGGTATGTAATTAGCTCGGTTTTTGTTAATTTTTACGTTTTGTAATCGTTGCTTCGAGAACTTCAAAACCCATATCTTAATTTCATGAATATATGATGTTTGTGTAAAATGCCATGGATGTTATGTTGAGTTTCATGATGTTTTATGGCGTTAAATGATAGATATATAATTGATGAACATACTTTGTTCTTGAATTTTTGATGAATTTGGCTAAATAGGGCTAAATTGAGAAAATAAATCTTTGAGGGGTTAAAATGCAAAATTAATGAAATGTAGGGACTTATAAGACCATGGGGAAGATTCGGCCCTTAGGGATTGAATTCAATTATGTGTATTTTGTGTTTTGTGCAATAGGGACTAAATTGTAAAAGTTGTAAATGTCAGGGGTAAAATGGTAATTTGCCTATTTATGTGTTTTGGGACTAAATTGAAATGAAATGTGCTTGAATGAGCTTAATTTGAATATGTTTAGATCATGAACAAAGAAAAACGGACTTGGATCGGGGAAAGGCGAAAGTTATCGAATAGCCGATTCTTGGCGTCCGTCGATACCCGAGGTAATTCTATAAGCAATTAAATATCGTTAATAGAATTTATAACATTGATTATATGCTGAATCATGAAATTATGATTGTAAAATTTGTTATAGCCGAATGTGGATAGTGAATTTGAAATGAAATGTTGTTACATCTTACTTAGCAGGTTGATATGTTAAAGTGATTTGAATAATGTGTGACCTAGGTTAATTTGGGGCAAAGCATTACTAATATGTTTATGGGATGATAATAAAATTGTATCGGGCTTCGAGCCTAGCAGGCCTTATGCCGGTGAAGTGGTTCGAGCTTATTGCCTAGCAGGCTAAATGCCGGTGATCAAATTTTAGACCTCGGGTCTAGCAGGCTTAATGCCGGTGATGTGTTATAAATAGGGAATTCATGAATCATTTATAAGAGGGAACGTATTTACTGCAATAAGCTAAATGCTCGGGTAAGTACAAGTCTTTCATATTTGCAAGGAATAAGGTAAGTTAGTATATTACCATTTGAATTAAGTAAGATGTGATATAGTTGAAGCTTCGGTAAGAATTTTAATATGTGCAATTGATCTTACCATTGATGAATATGATTTATATTATAATGGAATTTAAGCTTGAATATACTTTTGGAGAATCGACCATATGTGAAAATTTCTAAATGTGAAAGAGGTTGGATTGGTTTGCATATATGTATAAATGAGTACATGTGATTGATATGTATGTTATATTTATTTGAATTGGAATATTCGAATACATATTGTATTTAGGTGTTTCGATGAGTTTACATGCTTATGGTAAGAAAATGATAATAGTAGGTTAAGTGAAATGATAGTATTCGACCATGATGAAGTTACAAGTTGAATTGTTTATATTCAAAGCCATAAACCAAATGTTTAAAATGCTTGAATGTTTGATTGTTATATTATAATTGCTTAAGACTTACTAAGCTAGTAAGCTTACTCTATGTGTGTTCATTATTCTATTTTATAGATTTCGATCAAGCTACGAGCTCAGGGGATCGTTACCGAAGTCATCCACACTATCGACCTATTTTGGTACCTTTTAAGCTGGAATTTTTCAGTTTAAGGCATGTATAGGCTAGCCTAAGGTTTAAATGATATTTTGTCGATGTATATAAGTAAAGCCATGTGAAAATGGGTAAGTTATGATACTCTGATCTTAAATGAATGTGGCTTTGATGCATGTTCTTTATGGCTGTATATTCTGTAATATGAGTTGCTTGGATGGATGTTTAGTTAACTATCATAACATTCATGTCATCCATTTAATTAGTCATTTACTCATTATGTCAATAAAGTGAGAAATACATTTTAGTTTAGTATAGATATTCATAAGGTTGACCTAAATGTCAAGTTTGCCATTGAAAAAGATTGATTTTGCAAGGTACGGTATTTGATTACAATTGAGTAGTTAATATTTGTGAATATATGTGAATGTGTTTGATTCACTAATTCAGGAAAAAGAGTTATTAAAGTGAGATATATATATATATATTCAAGTTTACATCAAAGAGAAAATGTTATGATGCATATAGCATATTCGGTTATGAATGGAATTGGTGTATGTGTATCAAATTCGATTTAAGTGGTTTGGTAATGAAATGGTCAAATATGGTAATATGGTCTTGATAGTAAATGGGCTATGATGATTGGTTTCTATAAAGATACAACCGGTAATGCATGTATGCATAAGTTGGTATTTTTTTATGGCATTCGTGTATATTATACCATGCATTTTTGGTTTAGTAGATGGCTAATCAGAGGTTGAACTTATTATGCATTTTGAATTGAAAGATTTTGCATTTGAGAATTGATATGTTCAAAATTTCTTTTAATGGGGCTATGGTTGATAAATGTTAAATTCAATTACACAAGATTTAGCATGTCTATAGATATGTATATACACACGCATATTTAGCTTTGATGTTAGTTATTTTGTTTAGGTTTATTAATAACGGATATTTGCATATTCAGTCATTGCATATTAGGTGACCAAATAAACAGTGGTAAGGTTATTTAATGAAACATGCTTCTATGTGAATTCAGCTAAATAGTTTTAATATGTCTTTGCTTTTCTTTTCTTTAAAATGCTAAACAGATTATGAAGTTACATTACACTTTATGTATTCGATTATGTCTGTTTGAGTCGTAAACATTTGATATGTTTTGTATTATGTGTAGTAATTCCCTTTAACCCTAATTCGGCGACGAATACGGGTTAGGGGTGTTTCAAGACACATGCTCGTGTCTCTTCCCGTGTGGACAAAAATAGGCTATTTTTCGAGCCATCTTTCTGACCCAAATTTTATACACCTACACCAAACCAATTGGCACATAACATGGCATTAATAGGCATTCAATCAATCTCAACCAAGCATAATTTATGCCATTTCAATTCCAAAAACAAAAAGGCACACATGTACCACTATATGCTATTCCGTTCATGCCAATTTCACATTCTTCTATCACTTAAATATTCACTTTACCTAAATCAGAAACATACCAATTCTCAATTATAACTATATGATACTCAAATTACCATTTCACAACAACCATTCACCATAAGCATTCACATAGCAATTACTAAATGCATAACAAAGGCCATTTGCAGACACATATATATATATATACACAACCAAATCAACCAAAATAAGCCAAGTCACATGGCCAAATATATAACAAACCATTCATCATTTTACAAGCCAACTCAAATGGCTAAATCCATTACCAAACTATACCAAAATGACCATAACTCCTATACATGCCATATACCAAATACATAAGTTCAAAAGTACCAAAGTGATAGCTTGATAGTGTGATGAGATCTTCGATGACTCCCAAATCCGAGCTAGCTTCAGTAATCACTATAAAACACGGAAAAGTAAGCAGAGTAAGCTATAAAGCTTAGTAAGCTCGTATAGTTTTTAAGTAAAACTCACCATTTAATCACCATTCATGTAATATAACATAGGGTAATTCAAAATCATGTAATTATAAGGTTAACATATATTCAATCACGTAATTAATCAATATCTCAAAACTTTCATAGTTTCAATGCTCGTATAGTTCTCATACATACCTGTACTGATACGTTGTAACAGCCTAGTTTTAGCTAAATCGAAACAGTGGATTCGGAACCATAAATCCGAAGTCGTAAAATTATTTTAATATTATTTTTGGTGTTTACAGTATGTTAATTGATATGTTTGAAAGTTTCGTGTGAAAACTTTATTGTTTGCGTGCTCGATTTGATAAAAGGACTTAATTGCGTAAAATGCAAAAATGACTTGCTATTTGTTAAAGTGCTATATTGCTATGTTCTTTTTATGTGGAGGCCTTAAAATGAAATTATGCCATTAAATAATAGCATGGGATGGTAATGGACAACCATTATAAAGCTTTTATATTATTTCATTAAGGTTAATAAGGTAATTAAGTTAATAAATGATAATATAATAAAACAAAAATTAAAATGGCCATGCACGTTGTTCATCTTTTGACCAAAACTACAAAAGAGAAAGAAAGAAAAAGAGCAAGCTCGGTTCGGCCTTGGTTTTCTTTAATTAAGGTATGGATTTTGTTTAGTTTTTGATAATTTTTACGTTTTTGAGATCGTTGCTTCGAATACTAGCTAGCCTATGCTTGAATTTTTGAATTGGTTATGGATTTTTTTATTTTCCATTGTTGATAGCTTGAGATTTTTGTGGTTTGATGATGAAAAATAAATCTTTGTTGATAGATTATTATGTTTAATTATGTGATTTTTTGATAAAAATGTGTATTAAGGATTAAATTATGAAATTTGTAAATTGAGGGGTCAAAATGTGAAATAATGAAAGATACGGACTTATATGAATTAATGGAATATTTGGTCAAGCATGTGTATAAGGAAATTATGTATATTTTGTGTTTTGTGAAATAAGGACAAAAATGTCAAAGTGTGAAATTATAAGGACCAAAGTGTAAAAAGGCCTAATTATGTATTTGTGGATTGAATTGATTAAATGTGTGATTAAATTAGTGAAATTTGTATTAATTTAGATCAAGAAAAGAGGAAATCAGATTTGGATCGTGGGAAATCAAAAGTTGTCGAATAGTCGTTCCGGTTCGTTCGTGTCTGTACGAGGTAAGTTTATAAGTAAATAAATGTTGTTAAATTAGAATGTATATGTTTTAAATGTTACCGAATTGGTATGTATATATTTGACATATTTCCGAATTGATATAAGCATGGTATGACTCGTATCGAGCTCGATTTAATTAAATTACGACGTTCGAAAGCCCCGTACGAACCATGGGAGTAGTATAGGATACGTATGTCATGACATTAGGATTTTCGATGTGTGATTCGTGTAAGACCATGTCTTGGACATTGGCATCGAAGTGAGAAAATGTGTAAGACCATGTCTGGGAAATTGCCATCGTATATGATTCGTGTAAGACCCTGTCTGCGACAGTGGCATCGATATTTGATCGCATGTAAGACCATATCCGGGATATGGCAATGAACGAGCATATTATGATTTCTGTGTATCCTTAACAATTCTAAATGGTTCAACGGGCAAAGACATGGCAAGACCGGATGTGAGTTCGATTTAAACGATTCAGGTATGTATTAAGTTTATACGAACTTTGAAAGAAAAGGTAAGTGTTGATGATTAAAGTGATTATGTGAACTTTATGAGAATTGGGATTATATATGTATATGGAATTAAGTAGGTTTGGTTGTTTTGAAATGAATTATGAATGTTCTTGTGTTAATTTATTTGCTTATGGCTTACTCAGCTGTCAAAGCTTACTTTGTATATTCTTTATCTATTTTATAGATATTTAAAGCTAGCTCGAGCTCGGGATTGTCGAGGAACGTCATCACACTATCTATATCTATTTTGGTACCTTGAAAGAAAACTTGTGTTTATGACATATGGCATGTATAGTCTAGCTTGTTATGGTTTGTTTTGAATTGTATATATATAGCTATGCGAAAATGGCTTGATCATGATGCTAGTGTGGTATATATCCGGTCATGGTATAAACTCACTTTGGTAAGTGTGTTTAATGGCAATGTATGCACATATATTATGTTTGAATGGTTGGCTAATTAGGTACGATTGGTGAAGGCAAATAATGAATATGTTATATTATTGTTTTGGTTGATATGCTTTGTTTGAGGTTCGGTAATGAAAGATCAAAATGTTAGGTGTAATATTTGAGTTGAAAATGTGCCATATTTATGGTTAAATAATTTGGTATATGATAGATAGGTACTTTGGTTTGATTTGCTTCGGTAATAGTGTTTAAAATTGGTAATAATCATAATTGTATGTGGTTAAATCTATATGCTTGTTTATGTGTATTATATATGCATGCCTATTATGCCGTGTGGATGTTTAAATCTAGACAAACATGCATAACATGTGAATTGGTATAGTCATGACTTAATTAATGGAATAGGTTAATATTAATTCGGTAAATATACATAGAAAAAAGGCGGTTGCATTTAGGGTAAAATGCGTGTAATATAAAGACATCAAAGGTATGTACGGCCATTTTGTAGTGTTGCTAATGTTGCATATGTGATTGGACATTAAGTTGTATACATATTTGTAACACCCCAAACCCGGCCTAGAAGTTAGGCCCGAATCTGGAATGTCACATTAAAGGCGCACTTCAAAACAATTTACTAGTTAACCATTTAAGGCCCAAAAGCCGAAAACAAAAGATTATTTCGAAAACCATATTAACACTTTAATAATTTTATGAAATTTCTTAAGTGGGCAGTTGAAACAATAATAATAATAAACCCCAAATTCAAAGTCAAATAGGAGTTACATGGCCTTATTACAATCCAATGAAAAGAACAAAGTATTTAAACAGAATCATTTAAATAAATTAAACATTTGAACAACTTGTAGTGTGGCAATCTCCGAGTCCTCTCCCTCGTCGAGCCGCCTATTCAGGATTACCTGAAACATTTAAATTTAAGGGTGTGAGTTTTGAAACTCAGTGTGTACAACCCTTGGCAATCAAATCACATACAAATATTCACATTGGGCCTAAGCCCTAACAAAATCGGTGGTCTTGGGCCTTAGCCCACAATGACCTCATATCATATCATATCGTATCATTTATAAGCAGATAATGCAAAACCCACCCCAAAAATCCATCCGCTAAACACACCATTTCCTTCCAACCTTATGACTCTGTGGGGAATTCTAGCTCGACCCACCCCTCCGCTACACACCAAGGGTAGCCCGGCCATGTACCACCGAACATTGCAAACCAAAGCGACTAATCATATGTTGGGCTTAAAGCCTTCTCTCGGATCCATACCATACGGCTATGCGATCCCGGATCCATACCATACCTGCCATGCGATCCTCAAATCTTCCTCCGTACCATAATTCCCACCCATATGCATCCTAAGCGAGAATATCATATGAATGCATCAAACACAAAAGTAACATCCACAAACCCATATTCATCACATAGGGTATTTTCGTCATTTCACTACCTAGGGGTATTTTAGTAATTCTACCCTACTGTGGGTATTTTGGTAATTTGGCAAATTAGGGGTATCTTGGTAATTTTACAAACAGGGGTATTTTAGTAATTTTACAATATAAGGGTATTTTAGTAATTTTACAATATAAGGGTATTTTAGTAATTTTCCAATATAAGGGTATTTTAGTCCCTCTCGGGTTTTAGTTATAAACTTTGGCCTATAAACAAGTCCTCGCGGTTAAAGTGAACAAACACTATGCACCAGGTAGGATCTCAGAAAAGAGGAGGTGGGTCATTCGGACCGCTTAAATACCATGCTCTCACTAGATCCAATCCTAGACATGCATATGTCGGTTACCACACTCTAACTAATCGACTTGTCTATAGGCATGTTTAATTAACTTAAGTCTTATGAAATTGAAGAGTTGTTCAAACTAGGCCTAAGTCCATAACCCTAGCATATCTGCTTACGTCCCCATAAAGCCCATCAAACCCAAATTACAACCTTACGGCCCATTAGGCCCAAATCTTACCGTATGACCTATTAGGCCCAAAACATATCCAGATCATGCATCATGCAAGACTAATTCAATTTGTATAACAACCAAACCATTCCATCAAACTTAGCCTCAGGGCCCACCGAGCCCATTTAGCCACTTTCGACTTTTCGGCATTACCGATATCGTGTGTAGTGTTTGTACACACCTGGTAACCTTGCGTGCTACGAACCCCTTAGTCATGAACCTACAATTGACATCACCTAACGATTAATCATAACTTAAGATGCACTTTATCAGAAACCGAAACCTCACCGCAACCTTACCGTGTGCCTTACTTTCTAGTAGCCCCTTCCTTTGCTACTATTGGCGATTATCCTATAGATCTGCATCCAACACCTATATCGTCAAAACCAAGTGATCCATATAGATCATAAATCACCCCTATGAGCCACAATAGATTCGGTCACTTATTAAAACTCTAACTGAATCGAGAATACTTACTACCTTGATAACAATCCTTACCTCACCGCGCTTGCAATTCTTTGAGCCTCACCCTTGTTAATACATGGTAACAAAGACAAAGAGGGGTTAGATAGCCCTTCGGCTTTTAATAAAACACACTAAAAATTCAACTAAGCTCTTACCGAAATCTTCCTTTGATCCTGCGACTTAAGTCTGGCTTTTGAGACTAGAAAGGTGACAGAGGCAATTCGGCAACACTTGAGGGAATAAGAAATAAAAGTGATTTGGCTAGAACCGAGTGGTGAACCAAAAGGGAATTTGAGAAGGGAGAGTATGAAGAATTCGGCTATGGCACCCTTAGAGAAAGAAAAGAAACGTCTGAGCCTCACACATGTGAAGAAATTTGGCTAGAAGGAAAGCAAAAATTCGGCTTTAACCTAGGAACTTAATTCGGCACTTATATTTATAGCCGCTAGCCGAAACTTCCCTTCCCTCAGAGTCCAATTCAGCACCACTATATCCACCTTCCAATACCTATCTTTTCTCCCTTATCTTCACCTTAAATTTCTCTCTTGAACACTCCCTTTTAGAGTCCCCTCCAACGCCAACAACTTCTGTCCAGGCACAAAAATAAAACTCCTTAATTTTCCCTTCCTAGGCCTCGAACCTTGGACCTCCTTAACTGCTTAACACGCCACCTCATATCCCCTATATGACGCCACTTTCCACTGGACTACAAGCCCATTTGTGTCCTCTCTTCTCTTAATCTGCATATGAGGCCTCATGTCTGGGACTAGGGTCCCCTCAATGAGAAAAATAATTTTTTCCCTAAGGTCACCCCTAACTCTAAGGCTTTAATTAATCCCGATACTATCTTAATAATATTCTAAGTGATACTTATATCTCAAAAATTTTAGACGCTCCCATTCCCAAGGCCCATTGGGCCCAATTCTTCTAGGCCCAAATTCGGGGTGTTACAATATTTGTTCGATGTGTTTTATTATGTACATATACAGAAGTTATGAAATGAAATGTTTGATACTGAGCTAATGAAATTATGTACTGACATATTTTCTGTATATGAAAAGTGAGTATATATATGCCTGAATATGATTTAATTATGAAAATGTCATTAATATGATGGATATAGGGAATCGAATATTGAAAGTATTAAATATGTGAACATGGCTTTGATGTATACAAGTTTGGTTTGAATTTGGTAATTATGGAACATGTTCAATTGAGTTTTGATGTATGTTTGAATTGAATTAGTTGAAATTTTGAAATGTGCTTATTTGTGATACATGATTAGTAAGGTATGATTGATTTGAATTGGAATTATGATTCATGTATTCGAATTTAAAATAAATGAATTGTGGATATTCAAGTTTGATAATGTTATAAATGTATCGTTATTCTTTGGTGCATGAAAGGTGATAAATGACTGTGATGAATTGTGTTTTGTACGGTAATGCCTCGTAACCCTAATCTGGCAACGGATAGGGGTTAGGGGTGTTACATTTTATTGTTATCAGAGCTACGGTTTAGTCGATTCTAGGACTAACGTAGCGTGTGTGAGTCTAGCTATACATGCCATATTTATATACTGCGATAGTGTGATGATTCCTGACAATTAAAAATGTGTTTTCGTATAGTAAATGGATCCCGGTTGAGCCATAGCTAATGACGTAGAGATAATTGCACCTGCTCCCGCTCAAGGGACAACGTCGGCTGATTCTAGGCCGATTTTGAGTAGCCACGAGGGAGAGGCTAAGCAAGCCTTCTTCCAGATGATGAACGAATGGTTCATGCAATATATCCCTACAAATTTGGCTGCTCAACAACCTCCACCCCCGACTAATCCTCCTCACACACCTGTGATACCTCAAGTTATTGATCCGATGAGATTAAATAAGCCACCGGTTGATAAAATTAAAAAATACGGGGTTGAAGAATTCAGAGCTACTGTTGATGATGATGCTGAACGAGCTGAATTCTGGCTTGATAATACGATCCGGATGTTCGATGAGCTGTCATGTACCCCTGATGAATGTATTAAATGTGTTGTATCTTTGCTACAAGACACCGCATATCATTAGTGGAATACACTAGTATCGGTGGTTCCGAAAGAACGGGTTACCTGGGAGTTCTTTCAAACTGAATTCCGGAAGAAATAAATTAGTCAAAGATTTATAGATAAAAAATGCAAAGAATTCCTCGAGTTAAAACAAGGTCGCATGACAGTTACAGAATATGAACGGGAATTTGTGAGACTCAGCAGATATGCCCGGGAATGTGTATCAACCGAAGCAATAATGTGTAAAAGATTTGAAGACGGGTTGAATGAAGACACTAAGCTGTTAGTTGGGATTCTTGAAATAAAAGAGTTCGTGGTACTAGTCAAGCGAGCATGCAAAGTTGAAGAGCTCGGGAAAGAGAAAAGAAAGGCTGACTTTGAAGCTAGAGATTCACAAAAATGATCATCGAGTAAGTCATTTCAGTCGGCATCAAAGAAATTTCGAGATGATTTTGGCCGATCAAAGACTACTGTGGGTTATTCTAGACGAGATCGAGACAGACCACCTGTGAGTTAGAAAGCCACCTCGATTGCTAGTGTTGGTAATATTCGGCCGTACCAAACCGAGTGCAGACATTGTGGTAAACGCCACCCTGGTGATTGTGGATTGAATGATCGGGCCTGTTTTAAATGTGGATCGTTAGATCACTTTATTCGCGAATGCCCTGAGTTGGTTGAGCAAGACACGATGTAGAATACGAGGCCGAGTAATACGGTAGCTCGAGGTAGACCACCCAGAAACACAGGTAATGTGAGTGGTAGCTAGAGGGGGACTAAGGACACTGCTGTTAGATCTAAGGCTCGCGCACCTGCCAGAGCTTATGCTATTCACGCTCAAGAAGAGGCTTCGTCTTCAGATGTTATTACCGGTACTTTCACTCTCTATGATACTAGTGTTGTTGCATTGATTGATCCTGGATCGACTCATTCTTATATATGTAAGACTTTAGTATCTAGTAAGACTTTGCCTGTAGAGTCTACTAAGTTTGTGATTAGAGTATCGAACCCCTTAGGCCGGTGTGTTTTGGTTGATAAAGTATGTAAGAGTTGTCCGTTGATGATTCAAGATTCATGTTTCCCGGCCGATTTGATGTTGATGCCATTCGATGAATTTGATATAATTCTGGGTATGGATTGGCTACCGTTGCATGATGCTATTGAGAACTGCAAATGGAAGACTATTGATTTGCGATGCCAAAATGATGAGATAATTCAGATTGAGTCTAATGATCTGAATGGTCTACTGGCAGTGATTTCTGCGATGTTAGCTCAGAAATATGTGAAAAAGGGTTGCGAAGCTTACTTTGCCTATGTACTTTATTTTAAAGTGACTGAAAAGAATATTGAATCAGTACCAGTTGTATGTGAATATCCGGATGTGTATCCTGAAGAGTTACTGGGTTTGCCGCCGATCCGTGAGGTAGAGTTTGGTATTGAGTTAGTACCGGGGACAACTCTGATTTTGATAGCTCCATACAGAATGGCACCGACTAAGTTAAAAGAATTGAAAGCTCAGTTGCAAGAGTTGGTAGATAGAGGTTTTGCATGACTGAGTTTTTCTCCCTAGGGTGCACCAGTTTTGTTTGTGAAAAAGAAAGACGGAACTATGAGAATGTGCATAGACTATCGACAGCTAGATAAAGTGACCATCAAAAATAAATATCATCTGCCATGAATTGACGATTTGTTCGATCAGTTGAAAGGGGCTATTGTGTTTTCAAAGATAGGTTTGAGATTGGGTTACTATCAGCTGCAAATTAAAGGCTCCGATGTGCTGAAAACTGCATTCCGAACTAGGTATGGACATTATGAGTTTCTGGTTATGCCTTTCGGATTAACGAATGCACCTGCTATTTTTATGGATCTAATGAATTAGATCTTCAGACCGTATTTGGATCAATTTGTGGTTGTGTTCATAGATGACATCTTGATTTATTCCCGTGATGAATCCGAGCATGCCGAACACCTGAGAATAGTGTTACAGATTCTGCGTGATAAGCAGCTGTATGCAAAGTTCAGTAAATGTGAGTTCTAGTTGCGTGAAGTCGATTTTTTGGGACATATTGTGTCAGCATTGGGAATTCGAGTGGATCCGAGTAAGATTTCGGCAATAATAGATTGGAAGCCTCCAAGAAAAGTATCCAAATTTCGAAGCTTTTTGGGACTCACCGGTTATTACAGACGATTCGTAAAAGGTTTCTCTATGATTGCAACCCCGATGACGAGACTACTTCAGAAAGATGTTAAGTTCGAGTGGTCAGATAAGTGCCAGAAAAGCTTTGATCAGCTGAAAGCCTTATTGTAACACCCCAAACCCGGTCAAAACGCTACATCCGAATCTGGCATGTCACAGGGAAGAAAACATTTTTGAGAACAGAGTTATTGTCATGGGTTTGGAAAAATCTTTGATTTTATAGAAACAGAGTTTGTATTGAGTGATCATTTGAAAACAATCTTGAATCTTAGCTTGAAAAGTTGAGTTGCCTTGTTATTAAAAACCCGAATGTTAAATTACTCAATTGTAAAATCTTGAAAATCCCGAAGTTCTTTAAATTTTAGAAATCACCCATTTAAAGCTTGAGATTAAACGTGTCTTAATAACTCGATAAAGTAGAAGAAAATTTATAAAACAAGTAAAAACCAAACCAACGTTTAAATGGCCTCACTATATTACCCAAAATCCAAATTAAAGAAAAATAACTCCAAATTAACTATTAAAGTAAAATCAAAAATATTATGCATGGCTACCTCGAGTCCACCTCGGCTCCGTATCCGCAGTCTAAGGATTACCTGCAAAGATTGACGAAAGGGGTGAGTCACCGAGACTCAGTGTGTAAATCCCCGTCCAAAAGATATTAGGCCCTCACACAGATTCATATGCAAAGTAAGTATGCCATGCAACCCAACCAACCTAGGCATCGATCCGTATCTCCTGTGTCTACCCAACATTTGCGACACCTAGCCACTGGTGGTACCTAACCACTGGTGACAAAAGTCACAAATAATCATATGTGGGGCCAACCCACTTGTGGTACCTAACCACTGGTGAGAATCCCTTATATCAATACGTGGGGCCAACCCACTGTGGTACCAAACCACTGGGACGAGTCACAGAAATAAGATATATGTGGTTCCTAACAACTGGTGGTTCCAAACCACTGAGACTTAGTCACAAATTGATAATATGTGGGGCCTACCCACTTGTGGTACCTAACCACTGGTGACAGTCTGAAAAGATCATGTTTCCTCTCCTCTTCTCATCGTATCCCATTTTCATGTACATGCTTTACATTATGGTATGATCATGCTTAACGATTAATTAACATGGCACATTCGGTGTTTCCATATATGCATTTATTGATAGCAAAACATAATAGACTTACAGAGTCCTCGCTCTTATCCACAAGGGTATTTTAGTGACCCGTAACGTCACTTGGCTTTGGACATACTAACAACTAACAAAATAACATATGAAGTGTGTGAGAGTTACACACACGATAACACGTAATATCACGCTCTCACGTTGACACTATCGCTAATCGAAACCACGGCTATCTCCGCCACGACTCACGATTACGTGAAAGCCACCCACAACCCGGTGGTCGATCCCAAAGCGCCGACATCGCTCGCTTCTTAAACTTAGGGGCTGGGTTTACGGGTCCAACCCCTTCCTTAGAATTGCTAGCATTTGAGTCCATGGAACAAATCTTGGTCAGAAGACCGAGTTAACACATAGGGTAAATGTGAATAGATTAACACGTTAGTAGAAAAGATCTCCTTACTTAGATCGACAAAAGCCGAAGCTTTAGGCTTGATCCGTAAGTCAAGTTTAATCCCGAAAGTCTCCAAAGGAATGCGACACCCCTTCCACCTACATTCGGCCAAGCCCCCAAACATTAGGCCAATTAGCCATTCGGCTTTGGCTCCCCAAACCGAAAGAGAAGATAAAGATATAGAAGAAATCGCCACTAACCTTAACACAGGAGATCCAGTTATCACCTAAGAGGATTCGGCACTAGCACAGTAGAAGAGAAGATTCGGAAAAGCAGGGAAGAAGATGAAAGAGCCGAAAAAGAACTACCAATGGAACTTAGGAGTTTTTAGTTTTAGAAGTGATCAAAAGAAAAGATGAAGAAGAGAAGGCCGTGAAGATTCGATTTGTAGAGAGAAGTTAGGGAAGAGAACTTTGGATGGGGATATTCGGCTATTGCACAGAGAATGAAGATGAGAATGGAGTTAGGGGTTTTTGGCTTTGAAATAGAAAAAGGAAAAAGAAGAAAAGATGAATAATAGATGCGGTTATGGTGCTCAAAGGAAAACGATGAAAAGGGAAAAAGGGTTTCGGCTTTCAGAGAGAACAAGAAGAAGAAGAAGAAAGAATCATGGAGAGTGTGAGTCAAGAGAATTTCGGCAATAGTGAGAGATTTGTGTTTCAGAGAAAA
Source organism: Gossypium sturtianum (assembly GCA_025698515.1). Lineage (NCBI taxonomy): Eukaryota > Viridiplantae > Streptophyta > Magnoliopsida > Malvales > Malvaceae > Gossypium > Gossypium sturtianum. The sequence continues at coordinate 115,741,726 of CM046955.1, forward strand.
GAAAATAAGAAGAGAAATAAACCTCAAAACAAAAAGAACCCACTTGGACACCTTAGACACTTTCGGCACAAGGCAAAACAAACCACATACGGCACCTACCTCCTAAACCCGAAATTTGCACAAAAATGACACTACAGTGTCCTATGGCCAATGTAAATTTTGGCACACTCCAACATAGGCCAAATCGATCCCCCCTCCTGCACCAAACATTTGAATTTCGGCCACCACTTGCACCCCTTGCTCAATCCCTTGTTTTTCTCCTTAATTTTCTCCTGATCACACATTCAAACTTGTTTGAATAATTCAAACTCCTTAAATTGCTCTCTTCCACTTATTCAAAGATATTGACCCATTCAACACTCATCCACCAGAGTCCATGCTGAGTGCAACTCTCCCTTGCCTTGGCATCAAAAAGAAATCCCCAAAAGGGAATTCCAGCAGCTCGAACCAAGTCCCTCCAGCTTCCCTGAGCTCTAAGTGGCACCTCCTTGCCACTTTTGTAAGGCACTCCTTGTGTCATCCAACACAATCAATATCCCTTAAGGCCCAATTCAGCTAGCTTCCCTAAAAGTGCTCAAAAAGCAAATTTTCACCAAGACTCTGGCTTACCCCTAACTCATTCCTGGACCCTAAAGTACCCTAAACTAGCATGTCAAACATAGTATTCACATACAAACACATAAAATGCAAAGGCCCTGATTTAGGATGTTACAGTTCTATCCCCCTTAAAATAATTTTGGCCTCGAAATTACCTGGTCAAAAGGGTTGAGGGTATTGCTGCCGCATAACATCCTCTGGCTCCCACGTGGCTTCTTCTGATCCATGGTTCCGCCACAACACCTTCACCAAAGGGACTGATTTCCCACGCAATACTTTGACATCCCGATCTAAGATCTGCACTGGTTCCTCCTCAAAAGATAAGTCTGGGCTTACTTCAATTTCTTCTAGTGGCACAACATGAGACGGATCTGAACGATAGCGTCTAAGCATAGAGACGTGAAATACGTCATGGATCTGACTCAACTCTGAAGGTAACTCGAGCTGATAGGCTACTGCTCCCACACGCTTCAAAACCCGATAAGGCCCGATAAACCTGGGGCTCAAGTTGCCCTTCCGACCAAATCTCAGCACCTTCTTCCACGGTGACAACTTTAAGAAAACCTTGTCACCCACTGCAAATTCTATATCTTTCCGCTTAAGATCAGCATAGGACTTCTGCCTGTACGAAGCTTCCTTCAATCAAGTTCGAATTAGCTTAACCTTGTCTTCCATTTCAGTAACCAACTCTGGGCCCAACAACTGACGCTCACCCAACTCTGTCCAACACGTAGGTGTGCGACACTTCTGACCATATAACGCTTCATACGGTGCCATCTGAATACTCGACTGGTAGCTATTGTTATACGCGAATTCCGCCAACGGTAGAAATTCTTCCCAACTACATCTGAAGTCTAAGACACAGCCCCTCAACATATCCTCCAGAATATGAATTACCCTCTCCGACTACCCATCGATTTGTGGATGAAACGTCAGATCTTGAAATCCAACTTTGTACCCAAAGCTTGATGCAATGCCTTCCAAAATCTTGAGCGTGAACCTCGGGGTCCCCGCTCGAGATGATAGACACTGGTACCCCATGAAACCTTACAATCTCCGCTATATATAATCTAGCCAACTTCTGAATAGAGTAATCCACACGCACAGGTATGAAATGAGCCGACTTTGTCAACCGGTCAACTATTACCCAAATCGAATCCTTCTTAGTAGGCGTAAGGGGTAGCCCACTAACAAAGTCCATGGTGATCCTTTCCCACTTCCACTGCGGAATCTTGACCGGTTGCAACAACCCCGAAGGCAACTGATGTTTCGCCTTTACCTGCTGACACGTCAAACACTTACCCACAAATTCAGTTACCTCTCACTTTAAACCCGGCCACCAAAATTGTTCTCGCAAATCTCGGTACATCTTACTACCTCCCGGATGCATAGCGTATGGACTGCTATGTGCTTCCTGAAGAATCTTCTGCCTCAACTCCACATCTTTTGGTATGCAAACCTTCCCATGGAAACATAAAACTCCATCACTGTTCAAACTATACCCCTCTAATCCACCATTCTGCACTTGCAAAAATTGAGCGCTCAAGACATCATCTACTAGCTGTTTCTCCTTAACCTGATTTACCCATGTCGGCTTCACTTGTAGTTCCGCTATCAAACTTCCGTCATCATACAAACTAAGGTGGGCAAACATTGCTCTTAAGTCTGATACAACCTTAAGGCTCAACGCATCTGCCACTACGTTAGCCTTACCCGGATAATACTCAATCGAGCAATCATAATCCTTCAACAGCTCGATCCACCTTCGTTGTCTTAAATTCAACTCCTTCTGAGTAAGGAGGTATTTCAAACTCTTGTGATCCGTGTAAACAATAGACTTCTCCCCATACAAGTAATGTCTCCAGATTTTCAGGGCGAAAACCACTGCAGCTAGCTCCAGGTCATGCGTCGAATAATTCACTTCGTGAGGCCTCAACTATCGAGAAGCATACGCTACTACCTTCCCTTCTTACATCAGCACACATCCTAACCCTATATGCGATGCATCACAATAGACAGTAAACTCTTTCCCCGCTTCAGGCTGAATCAACACTGGAGCTTCCGTCAAAATCCTCTTTAACTTCTCAAAACTTTCATGTTGTTTGTCAGACCACACAAACGGAACCCCTTTCCTTAACAACTTGGTTAACGGTGCTGCAATCAAAGAAAACCCTTCCAAAAACCTTCTGTAATACCCCGCTAGACCAAGAAAACTCCGAATCTCCGCCACAGACTTAGGTGGTTTCTAATCCAACACAGCTTCAATCTTCCGAGGGTCCACCCTAATTCCCTCAGCTGACACCACATGACCCAAAAAGGTAACTTCCCTTAGCCAGAACTCGCACTTACTAAACTTTGCGAATAACTGATTCTCCCTCAGAATTTACAAAACCACACGAAGATGTGCATCATGCTCCTCCTCGGACTTCGAGTACACCAGAATATCATCTATAAACACTACGACGAACCGATCCAGATACGGTTGAAAAACCCGATTCATCATATCCATAAACGCTGCTGGTGCGTTGGTCAATCCAAACGGCATCACCAAGAATTCGTAGTGACCATAGCGAGTACGAAACGTCGTCTTATGAATATACACCTCTTTGACCCTCAGACTGTGTCCTAACTGGCCTCCACGAGCAATCCCTTATCCGATGGTCCATCGACCCACAATCGAAGCATCCTCTGTTACCTGTCCGACACTCTCCCGAATGAAACTTCCCGCATCGAGCACACTGCGGTGGCCATCGAAAGCAAAGAAGAAGCCGTTGCGACTCGCCCGACTAATCTAGCCCTTTTCTGAAAACCCCCACCAGACCCTGATGGCCCAAAACTCCTTTTATTCTTATTTCCGTCCTGATGCTGTTTCTCGGACTGCCTCACCTCATCGGCTATCTTGGCCTTTTCCACAAGGACAGCAAATTCCCTCTCTCGCTGTGGAGCAATCAACACCCACAACTCATCTCTCAACCCGTCCTCAAACCTAACACAGCGCTCATGGTCTTTAGCCACAATACCCCGAGCATAACGGCTTAACCATAAGAATTTCGCCTCATACTCAGACACCGACTTACTCCCCTGAACCAGATTCAGAAACGCCTTACGCTGCGCATCCACATAACTAGACCCGACGTACTTCCTCTAAAATACCGCTTTGAAAAAATCCCAGGTGATATCATCAGCCATCGCACCATCCCTGACCGTGAGCCACCACTGATAGGATTAGTCCCGAAGAAGACACACGATCCCTTTCAACTTCTCCTCAGCCGTGAAGTTAAGATCATCCATTATGCACTCAGTCACCTCTAACCAGTATTCAGCTACGTTGGGGGCTACACCAGAAACACCCCTAAACACTTCCGCTCTATTGGCTCGGAGTCGTTCAGACACAAATTTTTGAACCCCCGTACCCATGCCTGCTCCAGCAACTCTCTCCAAGACCCGTAGCATCACTTGAGACACCGCGTCGTCTCCACCCGTTTGGTCCTGAAACTCTGGTTCCACTGGTGGCGGTGGCGGCACCTCATTCTCTGACCCATGGCCAGACCCTACTGGTTCCGATACAGTAATCCTACCCCTACCACGACCACGTACGCTACACCCATGTCCCCGAGTGCTCATGACTAACGTTCACGATTTAATCTGATTTAGGAAAATTTTATGAATTAGCTTCCTCCACTGTTGATTACAGAACTGTCTTATAAGTATATATTCAGAGTAATTTTCCGCGAGTACGTACATTCCTACAGGCTTCAATCTCAAAAGTAGGGTTTTCTAATACTAGTAATCCTATCTCGATACAATCATAGCACAAAACAATTAAATCATACAGTCAGTAATTAGAAAACTTATCGTCGCGGATCGGTGCCGGAGACTCAGGTGCCATGCTTCCCAAAAACATGTATTTCATCGAAACCATTTTGCAAACCCTCTATTGCAGAATAATTTGGGCCTTATACCCACAGCCGAGCTTTTGAACTTGGCTCTGATACTATAATTGAAACACCCCAAACCCGGTCAAAATGCTACGTCCGAATCTGGCATGTCACAGGGAAGAAAACATTTTTTAGAACAGAGTTATTGTCATGAGTTGGGAAAAATCTTTGATTTTATAGAAACAGAGTTTGTATTGAGTGATCATTTAAAAACAATCTTGAATCTTAGCTTGAAAAGTTGAGTTGCCTTGTTATTAAAAACCCGAATGTTAAATTACTCCATTGTAAAATCTTGAAAATCCCGAAGTTCTTTAAATTTTGGAAATCACCCATTTCGAAACCGTATTAAACGTGTCTTAATAATCTGATAAAGTAGAAGAAAATTTATAAAACAAGTACAAACCAAACCAATGTTTAAATGGCCTCATTACATTACCCAAAATCTAAATTAGAGAAAAATAACTCCAAATTAACTATTAAAGTAAAATCTAAAATATTATGCATGGCCACCTCGAGTCTACCTCGGCTCCGTATCCGCAGTCTAAGGATTACCTGCAAAGAATGACGGAAGGGGTGAGTCACCGAGACTCAGTGTGTAAATCCCCGTCCAAAAGATATTAGGCCCTCACACAGATTCATATGCAAAGTAAGTATGCCATGCAACCCAACCAACCTATGCATCCATCCGTATCTCTTGTGTCTACCCAACATTTGTGGCACCTAGCCACTGGCGGTACCTAACCACTGGTGACAAAAGTCACAAATAATCATATGTGGGGCCAACCCACTTGTGGTACCTAACCACTGGTGACAATCCCTTATATCAATACGTGGGGCCAACCCACTGTGGTACCAAACCACTGGGATGAGTCATAGAAATAAGATATATGTGGTACCTAACCACTGGTGGTTCCAAACGACTGAGACTTAGTCACAAATTGATAATATGTGGGGCCAACCCACTTGTGGTACCTAACCACTGGTGACAGTCTAAAAAGATCATGTTTCCTCCCTCTTCTCATCGTATCCCATTTTCATGTACATGCTTTACATTATGGTATGATCATGCTTAACGATTAATTAACATGGGACATTCAGGTTTCCATATATGCATTTATTGATAGCAAAACATAATAGACTTACCCGGAGTCCTCGCTCTTACCCACAAGGGTATTTTAGTGACCCAGAACGTCACTACTAACAAAATAACTTATGAAGTGTGTGAGAGTTACACACCTGATAACACGCAATATCACGCTCTCTACATCGACACTATCGCTAATCAAAACCACAGCTATCTGCCTACGATTCTATTTAGAAGCCGGCCCACAACCCGGTGGCCAATCCTGAACTGTTGACACTGCTTACTTCTTAAATTTAGGGGCTGGGTTTACGGGTCTAACCCCCTCCTTAGAATTGCTGGCATTCGAGTCCATGGAACAAATCTTGGTCAGAAGACCGAGTTAACACATAGGGTAAATGTGAATAGATTAACACATTAGCAGAAAAGATCTCCTTACTTAGATCAAGAAAAGCTGAAGCTTTAGGCTTGATCCACAAGTCAAGCGAATCCTGAAAGTCTCCAAAGGAATACGACACCCCCTTCCACCTATATTCGGCCAAGCCCCCAAACATTAGGCCAATTAGCCATTCGGCTTTGGCTCCCCAAACCGAAAGAGAAGATAAAGATACAGAAGAAATCGCCACTAACCTTAACACAGGAGATCCAGTTATCACCTAAGAGGATTCGGCACTAGCACAGTAGAAGAGAAGATTCGGCAAAGCAGGGAAGAAGATGAAAGAGCCGAAAAAGAACTACCAATGGAACTTAGGAGTTTTCAATTTTAGAAGTGATAAAAAGAAAAGATGAAGAAGAGAAGGCCATAAAGATTCAGTTTGTAGAGAGAAATCAGGGAAGAAAACTTTGGATGGGGATATTCGGCTATTGTACAGAGAATGAAGATGAGAATGGAGTTAGGGGTTTTTGGCTTTGAAATAGAAAAAGTAAAAAGAAGAAAAGATGAATAATAGATGCAGTTATGGTGCTCAAAGGAAAACGAATAAAAGAGAAAAAGGGTTTTGGCTTTCAGAGAGAACAAGAAGAAGAAGAAGAAGAAGAAAGAATCATGGAGAGTGTGAGTCAAGAGAATTTCGGCAATAGTGAGAGATTTGTGTTTCAGAGAAAAGAAAATAAGAAGAGAAATAAAACTCAAAACAAAAAGAACCCACTTGGACACCTTAGACACTTTCGGCACAAGGCAAAACAAACCAGATTCGACACCTATCTCCCAAACCCGAAATTTGCTCAAAAATGAAACTACAGGGTCCTATGGCCAATGTAAATTTTGGCACACTCCAACATAGGCCAAACCGATCCCCCCTCCTACACCAAACATTTGAATTTCGGCCACCACTTACACCCCTTGCTCAATCCCTTATTTTTCTCCTTAATTTTCTCCTGATCACACATTCAAACTTGTTTGAATAATTCAAACTCCTTTAATTGCTCTCTTCCACTTATTCAAAGATATTGACCCATTCAACACTCATCCACGAGTCCATCTTTGAGTGCAACTCTCCCTTGCCTAAGCGTCAAAAGAAATCCCCAGAAGGGAATTCCCGCAGCTCGAACCAAGTCCCTCCAGCTTCCATGAGGCGTCACTTCCCTGAACTCTAAGTGTCACCTCCTTGCCACTTTTCTAAGGCACTCCTTGTGTCATCCAACACAAACAATATCCCTTAAGGCCCAATTCAGCTAGCTTCCCTAAAAGTGTTCAAAAAGTAAATTTTCACCAAGACTCCGGCTTACCCCTAACTCATTCCTGGACCCTAAAGTACCCTAAACTAGCATGTCAAACATAGTATTCACATACAAACACATAAAATGAAAAGGCCTTGATTTAGGATGTTACACTTATTGACTGAAGCTCCAGTGTTAGTTCAACCCGAGTCGGGTAAAGAATTCGTAATCTATAGTGATACATCGTTTAATGGACTGGGATGTGTTTAGATACAATAAGGAAAAGTCATAGCTTATGCCTCGAGACAATTAAAGCCGCATGAAAAGAATTACCCGATGCACGATTTGGAGTTAGCAGCTATTGTGTTTGCGTTAAAGATTTGGCACCACTATTTGTTCGTGAGAAATGTCATGTTTATTCGGATCACAAAAGCTTAAAATATTTGATGACTCAAAAAGATCTAAATCTAAGATAGTGAAGATGGTTAGAATTGTTAAAAGATTACGAGCTAGTGATTGAGTACCATCCGGGGAAGGCCAATGTTGTTGCTGATGCTTTAAGTCAAAAATCTTTGTTTGCTTTACGTATGATGAATACTCAGTTGGCTCTATCTGAGGACGACTCAATTGTAGGTGAGTCAAAAGTGAGACTGTTATTTATACAGCAGATTTGCAAAGCTCAAAAAGTTGATAATGAATTGTTAGCAAAACGGGCTCAATGTGATTCGAAACCTGATTCAGAATTTTAGATTGATGCTGATGATTGTTTAAGATTTAGAGGCCGAATATGTGTTCCAAGAAACTCAGAGTTTCTTCAGATGATTTTGAAGGAAGCTCATAATAGTAGGTTATCTGTACATCCGGGAAGTACGAAAATATATAACAATCTGAAACAGCTTTACTAGTGGCCTGGTATAAAGCGTGATATCTCAGAATTTGTTTTGAAATGTTTAATCTGTCAGCAAGACAAAGCTAAGCATCAGGAACCGTCTGGATTACTGCAGCCGATTATGATTCCCGAGTGAAAATGGGACAGAATCACGATGGATTTTGTATCGAGATTGCCTTTTTCACCAAGTAAGAAAGATGCGATATGGGTGATTGTTGATAGACTGACTAAATTGGCTCATTTCATTTCGGTACACACGGATTATTCACTTGATGAGCTTGCTGAGTTGTACATTTCTCAAGTTGTGAAATTACACGGAGTACCTGTTTCTATTGTTTCGGATAGAGATCCGAGGTTCACATCGCAGTTTTGGAAGAAACTGCATGATGCATTAGGTATAAAGCTACACTTCAGTACTGCTTTTCACCCACAGACGGATGGTCAATCCGAGTGGATTATTCAGATACTCAAGGATATGTTGAGATGTTGCATTCTTGAGTTTTAAGGTACGTGGGAACGATATTTGCCATTTATTGAATTTGCGTATAATAATAGCTTTCAATCGAGTATAAACCTGGCACCTTAAGAAGCTTTGTAAACTCATAAATGTCGAACACCTTTGTATTGGACTGAGCTTAGTGAGAATAAGATACATGGGGTCGATTTGATCAAAGAGACTGAACAGAAAGTAAAAGTGATTCGTGAAAGTCTGAAAGCAGCGTCAAATCATTAGAAATCGTACGCAGACTTGAAACGGAAAGATATTGAGTATCAGATCGGGGATAAAGTGTTTTTGAAAGTATCTTCGTGGAAGAAAATACTCCGATTCAGTCGTAAAGGCAAATTAAGTCTAAGATTTATTGGTTCGTATGAGATTATTGAGCGTATCAGGTCGGTTGCTTACAGATTGTTATTGCCGCCTGAGTTAGAAAAGATTCATAACGTATTTCACGTATCGATGCTTCGACAATACCGATCTGATCCCTCGCATGTGATTTCTCCATTTGAGATTGAAATTAAGCCTGATATGACATACGAAGAAGAACTGATCTGGATTTTAGATCACGAGGTTAAAGAATTGAGAAATAAGAAAATTTCTTTAGTGAAAGTCTTATGGTATCGACATGGGGTTGAAGAAGCTACGTGGGAGCCCGAGGATGCTATGAGAGAGAAATACCAAACCAATTCACCGGTAAGATTTTCGGGGACGAAAATCCCTAAGGGGAGAGTTGTAACAGCCCAGTTTTAGCTAAATTAGTATAGTGGTTTCGGAACCACAAATTTGAAGTCAAAACATTATTTTAATATTATTTTTGGTGTTTATAGTATGTTAATTGATATGTGTGAAAGTTTCGTGTGAAAATTTTATTATTTGCGTGCTCGATTTGATAAACGGACTTAATTGCGTAAAATGAAAAAATGACTTGCTATTTTTTAAAGTACTATATTGCTATGTTCTTTTTAATGTGGAGGCCTTAAAATGAAATTAGGCCATTAAATAATAGCATGGACAGTAATGGGCAACCATTATAAAGCTTTTATATTATTTCATTAAGGTTAATAAGGTAATTAAGTTAATAAATGATAATATAATAAAACAAAAATTAAAATGGCCATGCATGTTGTTCATCTTTTGACCGAAACTAAAAAAGAAAAAGAAAGAAAAGGAGCAAGCTAGGTTCAGCCTTGGTTTTCTTTAATTAAGGTATGGATTTTGTTCGGTTTTTGATAATTTTTACGTTTTTGAGATCGTTGCTTCAAATACTAGCTAGCCCATGCTTGAATTTTTGAATTTGTTGTGGATTTTGTGATTTGCCATTCTTGATAGCTTGAGATTTTTGTGGTTTGATGATGAAAAAAAATCATTGTTGATAGATTATTATGTTTAATTATGTGATTTTTTTCATAAAAATGTGTATTAAGGATTAAATTGTGAAATTTGTAAATTGAGGGGTCAAAATGTAAAATAAATGAAAGATATGGACTTATACGAATTAATGGAATATTCGGTCAAGCATGTGTATAAGGAAATTATGTATATTCTGTGTTTTGTGAAATAAGGACTAAAATGTCAAAGTGTGAAATTATAAGGGCCAAAGTGTAAAAAGGCATAATTATGTATTTGTGGATTGAATTGATTAAATGTGTGATTAAATTAGTGAAATTTGTATTAATTTAGATCAAGAAAAGAGGAAATCGGATTTGGACGTGGGAAATCAAAAGTTGTCGAATAGTCGTTCCGGTTCGTTCGTGTCTGTACAAGGTAAGTTTATAAGTAAATAAATGTTGTTAAATTCGAATGTATATGTTTTAAACATTGCTGAATTTGTATGTATATATTTGACATATTTTTGAATTGATATAAGCATGGTATGACTTGTATCGAGCTTGAATTAATTGAATTACGACGTTCAAAAGCCCCGTACGAACCATAGGAATAGTATAGGATACGTATGTCATGACATTAGGATTTCTGATGTGTTATCCATGTAAGACCATGTCTGGGACATTGGCATTGAAGTGAGAAAACGTGTAAGACCATGTCTGGGACATTGGCATCATATATGATTCGTGTAAGACCCTGTCTGGGATAGTGGCATCGATATGTGATCGCATGTAAGACCATATCTGGGATATGGCAATGAACGAGCATATTATGATTTCCATGTATCCTTAACAATTCCGAATGGTTCAACGAGCAAAGACATGGCAAGACCGGATCTGAGTTCGATTTAAACAATTCAGGTATGTATTAAGTTTATACGAACTTTGAAAGAAAAGGTAAGTGTTGATGATTAAAGTGATTATGTGAACTTTATGAGAATTGGGATTATATATGTATATGGAATTAATTAGGTTTGTTTGTTTCGAAATGAATTATGAATGTTCTTGTGTTAATTTATTTGCTTATAGCTTACTCAGCTTTCAAAGCTTACTTTGTATATTCTTTCTCTGTTTTATAGATATTTAAAGCTAGCTCGAGCTCGGGATCGTCGAGGAACGTCATCACACTATCGATATCTATTTTGGTATCTTGAAAGAAAACTTGTGTTTATGACATATGGCATGTATAGTCCAGCTTGTTATGGTTGGTTTTGAATTGTATATATATAGCTATGCGAAAATGGCTTGGTCATGATGCTAGTGTGGTATATATCCGGTCATGGTATAAATTCATTTTGGTATGTGTGTTTAATGGCAATGTATGCACATATATTATGCTTGAATGGTTGGCTAATTAGGTACGGTTGGTGAAGGCAAATAATGAATATGTTATATGATTGTTTTGGTTGATATGCTTTGTTTGAGGTTCGGTAATGAAAGATCAAAATGTTAGGTTTAATATTTGAGTTGAAAATGTGCCATATTTGTGGTTAAATAATTTGGTATATGATAGATAGGTATTTTGGTATGATTTGCTTCGGTAATAGTGTTTAAAATTGGTAATAATCATAATTGTATGTGGTTGAATGTAGATGCTTGTTTATGTGTATTATATACGCATGCCTATTATGCCGTGTGGATGTTTAAATCTAGACAAACATGCATAATATGTGAATTGGTATAGTCATGACTTAATTAATGGAATAGGTTAATATTAATTCGGTAAATATATGTAGAAAAAGGGCAGTTTCATTTAGGGTAAAATGCGTCTAATATAAAGACATCAAAGGTATGTACAGCAATATTGTAATGTTACTAATGTCGCATATGTGATTGGACATTAAGTTGTATACATATTGGTTCGATTGGTTTCATTGTGTACATATATAGAAGTTATGAAATGAAATGTTTGATACTTAGCTAATGAAATTATGTACTGACATATTTTCTTTATATGAAAAGTGAGGATATATGCTTGAATATGATTTAATTATGAAAATGTCATTAATATGATGGATATAGAGAATCGAATATTGAAAGTATTAAATATGTGAACATGGCTTTGATGCATACAAGTTTGGTTCGAATTTGGTAATTATGGAACATGTTCAATTGAGTTTTGATGTATGTTCGAATTGAATTAGTTGAAATTTTGAAATGTGCTTATTTGTGATACCTGATTAGTAAGGTATGATTGATTTGAATTGGAATTATGATTCATGTATTCGAATTTAAAATAAATGAATTGTGGATATTCAAGTTTGATAATGGTATAAATGTATCGTTATTCTTTGGTGCATGAAAGGTGATAAATGACTATGCTGAACTATGTTTTGTATGGTAAGGCCTCATAACCCTAATCTGGTGATGGATACGGGTTAGAGGTGTTACATACGTATCTATTTTTCACCATTTCATGTCTTTGATATACCCGTTGAACCATTTGGAATACTATCGATTACTCGAGAATCTCGCACCCTAAGTGCCAATACATAGCCGAAGCTATCTCAATCTCAGATCTCATATAGTGCTCGCTCTCGAGCTGTCAACGGGTCTGCTCACACAAGGTGTGATCATGTCATGACGTAGCTACACTACGCTGATCTTGCTCGCACTGGTGACGCGAGAATCCGCAACACATGCCGGATAACTCAGCCACCGGTAGGACGTACGGACCAGCACCCAAATCACATAACCCCTAATGACATATCATTCGTATCCTAATCTATTCCTAAGGTTCAACCGGGATTTCTCATGGCCAAATCTTCGTCGAACATTTTCGTACAACCATATTCACCAACAATTCAAATATAACGCATTTAAAACACAATTACAATAATGCTTATTAACATACGAACTTACCTCGAATGCAAAAACGATGAAATGAGTCGATTAGTCCAACACTTTATTTTTCCCCCGATCTAGATCCGAACTTCACTTTTCTTGATCTATATGTAGTCAAATTTAGCTTATTTAATTTTCATTCTATTCAATTTAGCCCAAAAATTGCCTTATGGAAACTTTACACTTTTGCCCCTAATATTTCAACATTTTTACAATTTATTCCTTAGCTCATAAAAACACAAATTCATGCAATTAGATCCCTACCCATGCTAGCCGAATTTCATATAAACCCATTGCACCCCATATTTTTCATTTATTTCACAATTCAACCACAAAATTTACATATTTCACAATTTAATCCCTAATTGGCAATTTTATCAAAAAATCACTTTACAAATGTTGTTTACCTAACAACAAGCATACATTTTATATCATAAAACATCAAAATACACCCATATTCATTAATGGAAAAACCCTAAACCTTTAAAAATTTTGCAAATTAGTCCCTAGGCTAGCTAGATTAAACTGCAACGATCTCAAAAACATAGAAATCATTAAAAACGGATTAGAAATCACTCACCAATTGAGCTTGCAAGCTTGGTCGAACCTATCTATGGTTTATATAGGTTAAAATTGGTTGAAGAAGAAACTAAAAGATCATATAATGTTTTGGTTTTATTTATTTTAACATAAATTACTGAATTACTAATATAACCTTTAAAAAAATTAAAATTTTCACTTATACCATGCCATTATCATCCACTATCATAATAATGGGCTATTTATAACATAAGGACCTCCACTTTAAGGTTCCATAGCTATTAGAACCTTTAACTAATAGAACCCCACTTTTACACTTTACGCGATTTAGTCATTTTTATCAAATTAAGCACTCAAACGATAAAATTTTTTCACGAAATTTTTACACAATCATAGTATCATGCTATAGAAATTAAAATAATAATAAAATAATTATTTCAACCTTAGATTTGTGGTCCCAAGACCACTGTTCTGTTTTGACTAAAAACGGGTTGTTACAACTTCCCCCTTAGAAATTTTTGTCCCAAAAAATCTTACCAGAAAAGAGGTTAGGGTACTGTTTTCTCATAGCTTCTTCGGGCTCCCACGTAGCTTCTTCAATCCTGTGACATTGCCACCAAACCTTCACCAAAGCTATGTTTTTATTTATTAACTCTTTAACCTCTCGAGCTAAAATTCTGATCACTTTTTCACTATACGTCATATTAGGTTGAATTTCAATCTCTGCAGGAGAAATTACGTGTGACGGGTTTGATCTATATCGACGCAACATCGAAACATGAAATACGTTGTGAATCTTTTCTAACTCCAAAGGTAAAGCTAGTCTGTAACATCCCGAATTAGGGCCTAGTCGGAATAGAGGTTTGAGACCATGAATCTGAAGTAGAAATAAGTATTTTATGACTGTTATGAGGTTTATGATCTGTTCGTATGCATGTGTAAAAATTTCATGAAGAAATTTTAGGCATAAAGTGTCCAATTTGACTTTTGGACTAAAGTAAATAAGTTGCAAAATATGAGGTCCTAGATGCTTTAAGTATGAAATAGCTTGGATTATCAATTTGAGGTCTATAATGTGATTGAATTGTTGTGTGAAAATTTCGTTGAGAAATTTTATCGAAAAAGTGTTTAATTTGGTTAGTAGGATTAAATTGTTATAAGTGCGAAGTGTGTGTTCTAGATGATAAAGGGGTGTAATTGTGATGGGTTTTTAAAGTGAAGGTCCTTACGAAGAAATTAGCCCACTTATAAGTTGATGGAAGATATTTGTTTGGTATTTTTGAAGTTAGTTGAAAAGAAAAAGGGCAAATTTGGAAGTGAAGTTAAATGGGTATAATAAGACAAAAATAGTAAAAAGGCACCATTCTTTTCTATTTTCTTCTCCAGCCAATTGTGAGAAAAGAAATGGGCAGCCATGGAGAAAGCCATGTTCGGCCAAGCATGGGAGCTTGATAGGTGAGTGGTTTTTGCCCTATTTTTAACGATTTCTATGTTTTCGGAGTCGTGGTAACTCGATTTAGCTATCCAGTACCTTCATTTTCAAAACTATTGAAGTTTGTGAATTTTGCCATGGTTGATTAAGTGTGTATTTTGATGATTAATGGTGGATTATGCATGTCCATGAGAAGAGAAATAAGTTTTACTAAGTGATTTTCGACGAAAATGACAAAAAGGACCGAGTTGCAAAAGTTGTAAAATTAGTCCTAAGTGCATGAATTAGTGAGAAATGTGGATAGCTATAGTTATGAAAACGGTTCGGCTAAGTCCAAAATACAAGAAAATTTAATAAAAATCAATTTACGAGCCTTGGGGCAAAAGTGTAATTATGTGAAAGTTTAGGGGTAAAAACATAAATTTTCCATAAGATGATTTTTGGGTCACACTGATTAATGTGACTAATAATTGAGCTAAATATGGTATGATAGATCATGGAAAAACGAGATTTGGACCTAGAACGGCTGAAAAGATAAATGTAAGCAAAAAGTTCATTTCGACCCTTTCGACATCGAGGTAAGTTCATATGCTAAATTATGAAATTCTAAGTGAAGTACTTAACATTTCGATGTTGTATGGAATTTATAATTGCCTCTATGTATACGTTAAATACGTTTTGACGGAATGTCAAGAAATGAGGGTCTTATTTTAATTTGAGACTAGAGGGTAAAGAAATTTGCATGATACGTTGATAATTAAGGTCCCGTGTAAGACCATACTGGAATATGGCCTCGGTGTGAAAATTTGTGTAAGGCCATGTCGGGGACAGGGCATCGACATGTTAATACATGTAAGACCCTATTGGGGTATAATGTCAATATAACATTATATGTATGAGACTCAAGAGTGTTATTTAACAATTTGAATGATTCAACGGGTATGTTGAAAGAGAGGAAGTATGTGGCTGTACCATGAGAAGCACAATTATGTGTTAGAACTGAATTGAGGCAAATTCGATATATGGTGAACCCTGGTGGGTTATGTGTAATTAATACACCTCAGTTGCATAAGTTATATTTATAAATGCATTGTGTGAATGCGAACGAGTATTGTAGAAAATTAAACAAGAATAGTAGTGTGTGAGGATGTTCCCGTATGAACATTTGAAATAGAGAAGTACATAAGGATAATTATCCATGAATGTATAATAACGGTGAGCTATTTGCAAAATCACCTTATTGATGGTTAGTGATGGGCTGTGTGCGATACCATCACCCATATTATTATCGGTGGGCTGTGTGCGTTACCACCCGATGAATTACTAATCGATAGGCTGTGTGCGATACCATCGCTTATGAAATTATTTGGTAGGCTAAGTGCGATACCACCCTATTAGAGATCGATAGTGGGCTAAGTGCGAAACCACCGAGAGATTAGTATATGAGTGCCTTATTAAAAATGATTGATGCGTTGTTTTATGTGATCATGTGGTGACCAGTGCAGGAATGTATGCTAATTAACATGAGTAATTGGCTTGTGGCATGGTTTGAATGTGGTAAAAGATAGAATAAGTAAGTTTCAAGAATGGTTGAGTAAGTAACCATGAGTTTATGAGTAACACTCATTATAATACCTTGTGGTTGTGTATATTCAATGAATATCAGTATTTATCAGTTACATACAGATGAACTTACTGAGCATTATTGCTTACTCCTTTTCTTTTTCCATCTCTTATAGGTTAATTTAGCTAGCTCGGGTTGGAGATCGCCGGGGATGTTTTCACACTATCGAGTAGACACTTGGTATGAGGGTTCAAGTCCTTATGAGTCATGGCATGTATAGGGCTAGTATTTAAGGTTGATTAAGTCATAGTTGAGATCGCCAAATGTGATAATCCAAGATTTGTAATTGATGATATGTGGAGTTTTTGTAATGGAATTTGTATGTGTGCAATGTAGAGTGGCAGTGGCTTGGTAGATAGCCTGATAATTGTCCACATGGGTAGACACACGGGCGTGTGTCAAGACCATGTAGGAGGCACGGCTAGCACATGGGTGTGTGCCTAAGCCGTGTGAAGTCTGCACTTTACATTTGGAATTTAATTTGCCCACGGTTGAAGTACACGGGCGTGTCTATATGCCGTGTGGATAAGTCAGAATACTAAGTTTTAGAACACGGGCCATGGCCACGGGCGTGTCAAGGTCGTGTGAAATTTGTCAGTGTCGCCCACGGGCTAGTCACACGGGCATGTGCCTAGGCCGTGTGACACAAACAAAATACTCATGATTTTATACACGGGGTAGGGACATGGGCGTGTGTGACCACACAAGCGTGTCCCACTTCACATGGGCGTGTGGCCCCTATTTTATTATGAAATTTCTCGAATTCGTAAAAGTTCCCGGGATAGTTCCGGTACCTCTCGGAAGTATGTGTAGGGCCTCCTAGGCCGAGTATGTACAAGTGATGAGTTTAAACGAAATTTTATAACCCCGATCAAGATGTTTAAGAAAGATCAGTTAGGTAATGCCTCAAACCCAATTTCGGCTTGAATACGGGTAAGGGGTGTTACATTTAGTGGCATCAGAGCTATGGTCTAGTCGATTCTCGGACTAACCCAACATGAGTAAGAGTCTAGCTATACATGCTATAGGTGGACCGTGATAGTGTGATATCTCCCGGCCCTAACGAAATTTTTTTGTTAAAATATAGATGACTCCTAACCGAGCTAATTTCAATAAGGTTGTAAGTGACAATGAGGTAATTGAAATGTGCTTATGCATTGTTGAAATTTAGAGAAGTATGAATAGAAGTTTATGACATGTGTATGATAGGTTATGGAATGTTATAACTCTAGGTTGAGAAATGAAATGAGAGTTATGAAGTGATAAGCTCACCTATATTGGTTAGATATGTGTACGGTGTTATGTACCCAATCTATTGGGTTAAGTGTATATAGCGAGTGAATTTATCCAGAGAATGGGATATGTGTGTATGTACAACTGTTTGAATGATGTATGGTAAATATGTCCACATGGTTGAATCTCATGTGTGACTGTTAAAGTAGAAAATGTATAATGATTTGTTTCGTGACGCTGTTATGAAGCCACACATATTATAGTGTGGGAGTTAAACTGAGAAGTTTGACTAAGTAGAATCCAGGAGATGAGTACGGTCGTTAATGATAAATTGATGAATAAGACCATGGTAGGACCATGGCAATACATGTGATCCCATATAAGACCATGTCTGTGACATGGCATTGGCAATGATATACGATCCCGTGTAAGACCATGTCCGGGACATGGCATTGACATCTAAGTATGATCTCGTATAAGACCATATCTGGGATATGGCATCGGTATCGACATAAGTTCCATGTAAGACCATATCAGGGATATGGCATTGGTATTGACATGAGATTTCGTGTAAGCCCATAGAGAGACTATGGCATCATGATGACATGTAAGGAAATAGCTGGCCTATGATGTTGTGATACGAATAAGACCGTAGTTGGACTATGGCAATCAAGTAAACGATGTACTCAAACCCGTAAGACTTTCTCTAAATTGATAAGCAATGGTAAGAGAAATTAGAGTTAAATGTTGAGTACTCGAGTAGATATTAATGAGGAACTTGAGTAAGTGAAGTCACTGTTCGAAAGTATGAGTGATAGAAACAATTGTAATATGAGTAAGCGTGAAAGCTCGCCTGGAGCGAGTTGTGTGACTACAATGATATTTCATTAATAATGAATGTTTAATCATACGTATGTAGTCACGAGAGTTAAGTTAAGGGGCTCTACGACCTCACCCCCTTACCATTGTTGAATTATGATAAGATGTTTGTGAGAGCTGAGTTGAGTAAGTTTGCATGTGATTAATGCAATATTTATGTAGCATAATTGAGAATGCTTTGTATCACATTGGTACATGATACCCTACTAAATAGAGTGATTGTTGTTGAACATGAGGTTGAAGTCCTAGGGGACTATGATGAAAAGGCTATCATTGAGATATGAAATAGATAAAGTCCTGTATAAGACCATGTCCGAGACATGGCCTCGGCATTAAGTTATGATTCTGTATAAGACCATATCCAGGATATGGATTCGATAATGAATATGAGAATCGTATAAGACCATAGTCGGAATATGGCATCGATACTTGTTGTGGAAGTCCATATAAAACCTTATTTGGGATATGGCATTGGCATTTAGATGTGACTCCATACAAGACCACCTCAGGGATGTGGCATCAGTTTTGTACTAACATGAATGACGATGAATATGCGTCTTTGACTGTCCCTAGTGATCAATGGGATAAGTAGACGAGTTGAAAGTAGAAATGAAATCAGTACTAAAGTCATATGAAGGAGTGAAAACGAGTACTCGTGAATGAATCACGAAGAGACGATTACGATATATGGCACGGAACGTGTTATATAAGGGCAAGTAAGAGTAAGTTGGCTCGAAGCCTGTGGTTTGTACATGGTTAGTTCATGCCATGGATGAGTTATAATGATCTCCTTTAGTATTAAATATTAATACCTGTTTCCCTTCAAGGGTGATGTGGTCATTCTTTTCATGAAATTGTGATTGTGTGAGAATGTTGGCTGACTGAGAAATCAGACTAAACGGTTGTCGATTTAGTTAATTGAAATCAACATTCCTTTATCTCCTCGTAACCTTATTCGGGTACTTTGAAGAGGAAGTTGGTGATGATTCTAGTATGAGAAGCGAAATCACAAGTTTCACGTTGTGTGATGGGTTTTCGAGTAAGCTGAATAGAGTTAATGAATTCGACCGAGATGTCCCTGCTATCGTGAGATATGACGATAGTAAAGGTTTTAGATTAGCATAGCAAGAGAGACTCAGATGAGAGTGCACTTGAAATATGTTCTCGGTATGGAGAAAAGAGTAGGTTAATGTATTGAGATATGATTCAAGTTCTGTGTATATTCACGTATGAATCAATAAAGAGAATAAAATTTTGTGTGTATGTGAGTAGAAAGCATGATACAAAGGTATGCTCAATAAGATGTTCAAACCGATATGTGCTTTTTGAATTTTGATGAGTTAGAGAATCTTATGCTGCAGAGGATTTTGAAAATGAAATAGTGAAAACGGTTTGAACTATTATAATGGCGAGTATAGTTATTGTAATACTTCTCAGATAGTAGACATAGTACAGGTGTCTGAATGAAAGATCCATGTTAAGCAATGCGAGTTAGTTACTCGGTTGACCTTAGTGAGTAATATTCTAGTTTCAGTGAGGTTAATGACTAGAGTGAGTTTTCCTCTTGAAACAAAAGAGTTCAGAAGGAAGATAATGAATGATGTTTTAAATAAGCTCTGAATGATTTTGATTAAGACGTTAAGATTCAGTTCGAATGAGATTTCCATTGTTGATGTTACCTTGAGGTAGAATTTGTATGTTGATGAATTCAGAACTAATATAGAAGGTTTTGGTATGAGACTTAGTAATAGCATGTCTACTCATGCAAGACTAAGAAAAAGTGCAGTTATATGCATAAATGTTTTGATGACTGAGTACATTTCACGATATAATTGAGTTATGGTCAGAAGTAGTCGACCACTAAAAGCTGAATTTTCTAAGCATGCAAGTCAGAACTATTACAGTTGGTGAATATCCTAGTGATAGAGTGAGATAAAATACAATAGATTTCAAAATTGAAGTGACTTGATTTCCAATGAGGGGGATGTTGATCGTTGTATTTCAGAGTTTTAAATTTATAATGATCGATCCTGAAACTATCTATAACAACAATTGAGGCAAGTGCACCTATCGAACAGTAGTATAGCTTAGGCAAGACCGGATTGTCGAACCCAAAGGAACTAAAAGTACTAATACTAACTTTATTTCTATTATTTAGCCTAAAATAAGTGAAGTTGTTTATTAATCTAAATTAACTAATTACTAAGCTATAGACGCAAAGACAAAAAGAATGAATTGGGGAAATACTTGGGAAAAACTCAGTTGATTAAGACGATACCCTTAGGAAGAATCCACCTAGACTTCACTTGTTATCTAACACTGAACCAGACGATTTATTCACTTGACTTGATCCGTAGGACTCCCTAATTTATGTTAAACCCTCTCTCGAGGCGAATAACGTCTAACCCTAGGTTGATTAATTGAAATCTCTTTCTAATTAAAACCCCTAGAATAGCAGTAAATCGATCTATGGACTCCCATATTAGGTTTCACCCTAATCCGGTGAAATCTCGTCACCCTATCTCTAGGGGTGCGATCAACTCCGCTTAATTATGCTAGATCTACTCTTAAGCAGGGACTTTTGCTCCACCACCTAAGCACATTCAACTTGAATTAATATCCGCAAAATATCAACACAAGAATTAAGCACACATAATCAAGAACAAATCAAGTATTTATCATATAGTTAGAGAAAACAATAACAAGATTCATCTAGGTTTCATCCCCTTCGTATCTCGAAGGGTTTAGTTCATAATAATAAAGAAAAACATCTCGGAAGAAGAAAGATAAAACAAAACGTAAGAAATCCCTAAAAAACTCCTGAAGGAATTGAAGGAGAGATCCTCCGTCTTGAGTAGAATTCGCCGGATATGGATCAACTGGCTATCCCTTGAGAGTTTCCCACAAATCTGACCTTTTCGGCTAGACTCCTTGGCCTAGCTAACCGCCCTCTTTTAGGTTATACCTAGGGTCTTTATATAGGCTTTTGAAATAGGTTTCTTTGCCCCTAAGTATCCTTTTCCGAGTGAAATTACTCTCCTCCATGGCAGGGGCACGGCCATGGCACACGCCCATGTGAATCGTGGCCAGGCCGTGTTGGACTCCGTTAATGAGGCACGGCCGTGTAGATCAACATCAGGCCGTGTTCTAGTATATTTGAGGAGGCACGACCGTGTGGGCTTTAGTCCAAGCCGTGTCGATTTCTTCTTTGGCCCATTTTGGTCTGTTTTGAGCTCGTTTCTCATTCTTTTTATTCTTGGGTGCTTTCCTGGGTATAAGACATGAAAAGAAAGGATTAAGAGCACCTTTTTACATAAATCAAGGGATAAATCATCCAAAAGTATGCTAAATGTGAGATTAAAATATGTTACTATTTCGGTTTATCAAATACCCCCACACTTAAGCTTTTGCTTGTCCTCAAGCAAAATTCTCAACTTATAATTAAAACGAACTTTCTATAATTCGTAATTCCTATCAACAATATCTTATCATAATTCATAGATAATTTATACATGGATAATTCAACTTAAAGAGTCCTAAGGATTCAAACAATCTAAGTCATAGATTTGTAGCTCGAAAATATAGGCGTCTCCCCTTATCTGAATAATTACCTTTAATTCAAAACCGACAAGGATTGACATCCTCACAAAAGATTCACTCAAATCACTCAAAGTGTTTAAGGGTCAAAATTTAGGCACTCAAAAGTCGAACATGAAAAGTTAATCCCATAGGCTTGCCTGAAAATCAAGTCTCCGCCACTGTAATATGAGATGATGCACAAATCAAAAGGTCTTTAATTCGGGTTGTAACGGGGCTAGGGTTAAGATGTGGACAGAGGCTGAATTAGAAGGTTAGAATCGAGATTGAATTGATAAATTACCTAACTAGAAACAATAAACTGAATAATTACATAATGGATTGAAACTTTAAACTAATAATACGAGCTTCTTCTTCAATAAATATACTTTAACTGTACAAGCTCACCTTTCATCGTACTAATACTGAATATATATATATATTTATATATATATAATACATCTATTCATATGCTAAGATGAAATAATTAGGTAGCTTAATCAAATCAAATCTCGATATAAGGGAAGTCGAAAAGGAATGGTGATAACAAATACAAAGGGTTTTGGGTTAATATTAGTGGTTATGTCAATAAAAGGGTTGTTAGGATTAAAAGGGGTTCACTAGGGGTTAATTGTGAAGGTAGGCTTTTAATGGAGTTAGTGGGTTAAAACCTAGGTGCCTTAATCATCTCTGTATATCAAATCATAGGTGTGGTCTCGATATGTATAAACGAGGCAAGTTCTAGAATAACAAATCAATGTTGACATACTCATAATCAATAAAGTGAGCATGAAAAAGAGTATATGCTCTATAAGGCTCAAAAACTCACAAAAATTATGGGTATTTTTGACATCAACCTTGTAAATTTCAAACTTCAAAGTAATATTTAAATTCAGTTCAACAACCTAGCAAATTTTAATTGAGAAAAAAATGGACTTATCATGCTTGATTCTTTAGTATCTTAAAATTTAATTATCAATGCACAATTATCAATGACTTAATCTAAAACATATCAATAAAAATCATAAATCATTAGAAATTTCATCCTAATTAGTAATATGAGGAATTTACTTAAAAACAAGACATAATTTAAGATTTTGAGAATAATGAAAAAAAAGTTTGGAATCCTTATGTTTTCACCCCCCCACACTTAAGATGTACATTACCCTCAATGTACAAAGATAGATAATATTCAGATCAGAAGATATGGGGATAAGTGAAACTCCCTGAATTATGGATGAATTCCTTGAATTGGAATAACGATATGTTGGAAGGGTCGGTCTCGATGACAATCCTGCGCTAGATGAAGAAATTAGGTAGCTCATGCAGGATTAGCCAGGGATTCTTAAGACAAATAATTAAAACTATACTAATAAAATTAAACAAAAGCATGCTAAAGTGAAATAAATTAAAAGAAAATTAAAAGAAAAATTAATGGACCGTAGTGTCCTTATTGTTGGATGGTTCGCGAGGTGGGTGTAACCTCTAAGGCTGTGATGAGGTGGTGGTGGCAGTCGTGGTGTGATTCCCAAGCAGCCTTTAGAACCTGACACTAAGAAACTAAATTGAAGTAAACTAGTTTAAGCAGAAGAGAAGTAAAGATAAAAAAATTGAAGCAAAAGAGAAAAATGAAATAAAAACTAGATAGCCTCAAATATCCTTGGTTTGTCGTATGAATGAAGTGGCCGACATGAACTTATGTAGATTGGTCTCCTTCATGGAGACTATGCTTGATTCCTTCCACTTCTTCGGCATTTGATATAGCTCAAGGGTTTTGGGGATGTATTGGAGAAGGGAAGTAGGGAGAAATGAAAAGTTTAAAGTTAATAGGAGAAGAGAGAAGGGAGGGGGTTTAAATAGATTTTCAAACCTGGTACAACCCCACGCCCGTGCGCCTTAGGCGTGTCGATTCACATGGTCGCCTCGCACGGCCGTGTGTCTAGGCATGTTGGTTCACCCATGCCCGTTTACAGATTGCCACGCCCGTTGGTGATAAGTTAGTGTCGTCCACGGCCGCATTGCACGGCCGTGGTATTCTGTCAGTGCCCGGAGGTGGTGGTTGGAGTCCGTGACTTCGAAGATTTGATTCTCTCTGACTCGTACCACCTCTGCCATGTCAGTACGGTGATCCGAGGCATCCACACGGCCACGGCCACGGCCGTGTGGCCTGGAAATCTACACTTTTGGTTAGTTTAAAGCTAGATACTATAAAGAAAGGATAAAATATAATAAATAAGAAAAAAATAAAAATGTAAAAGTTAATGGGGTTAGTGCTCGGGTTGCCTCCCAAGAAGCGCTCGTTTATAGTCTTAAGCTAGACTTTCCTCTCGTTTGCACCATCAGGGTGGTTTGAGGAGTTGGAAGTCCTTCCTCATGCTATCAGTTTTATCCTCGTGAAAAAGTTTAAGTCGAGATGCGATTATAGTAAAAGTACCAAAAATAGGATTACTTACCTCGAATATTCCGTATGGGAAAACACTGGTTACCCTAAAAGGTATTTCTTTGTTTGTGTTAGGGTCCGGAGGAGATATTCGAGGATCTGCCTTATCTAACAGTAGCTGGTCTCCTATTTTGAAGTGTTTTGTTGTTCTTATGAGCTCTTCTGGGGGCTCCTTCGATTTTACCTTGTGTGGTTCCGGTTCTTCGTCGTGTATCCCTAATTTTTCCTTGAAGTGTGTCTTCCACTCGTCTAGATCATCGATCTGAATCCTTCGATCTTCATGAGCTACTTCCTTGTTGGCATGGGGTTTAGGATCAGGCTCAGTTGTATTCTTTTGTGGTGCTTCCTGAAAATAAGGGTTAACCGAATGGTTATTAGTAGAATTTACGTTCTCGCCTTGATTACTCGATGTTACGGTGAGTCGAGAGCCTTGAGGGTGACCGTCTCATTACCTACACGAAGTATGAGTTCTCTGCATCAACATCAATTTTAGTCTGTGCAGTTGCTAAAAAGGGTCTTCTTAAAATTAAGGGAATCGGATTATCCTCATCCATGTTTGAGACAACAAAATCTCTTGGGAAAATGAATTTGTCAATTTTACAAGAACATCTTCGATAATACCCTAGGAATTCTAATGAGTTTTATCACTAATTGAATGCTCATCCTAGTTTGTTTGGGTTTCCCTAGACCTAATTGTTTAAACAATTTATAAGGCATGACATTTATGCTTGCCCCTAAATCGACTAACGCATTATCAACAGTTAGTCTACCAATTAAACATGGAATTGTAAAACTCCACTGGATCTTTTAGCTTTTGTGGTAGTCTATTCGTGAACATTCTTTGAGCATCTGCGTTTAATTCCACATGTGGATCCTCGTCTAACTTTGCGTTTGTTCATCAAGAGATGTTTTAAAAATTTCCTTGAATCTGGCATCTGTGAAAGACCTTCAAGTAGCAGTAAGTTAATATGTAAATTCTTTAAAACTTTAAGAAACTTACCGAACTATTCCTCTGTGTCGTCTCTCGTTAACGCTTCGGGATATGGTATGCGAGGTTGGTACTCCTTGACTACCGGTTTTGGCTTGTCTTGTGTTTCCTCAACTTTACCTTTTTCTACCTCATTTTCTTGTATCGGACTAGGTTCGTCTAATCCTTCACTTTCTTGAGCTGTTATGGCTTGGATTTGCTCCTTTGGATTAATCTCAGTGTTACTTGGTAGACGCCCTTGCGATTGTTTAGACATCAGCTTCGCGAGTTGTCCAACTGACTTAGAAACTTCTTCAATTGACTTAGTGACTTCCCTAACTTGGCTCTCGATCCCTTTGATCGATTCTTGTTGGGTCTTAAGGGTGGTTTCAGTGTCTTGGAGACGGTTTTCTATGGCTGCCATGAATTTTGTCAGCATCTCTTCAAGGTTCGTCTTCTTCTCCTGTGGATAGGGCTGATTTTGGAAATTTTGAGGAGGTTGTTGTCTTTGATTTCCTTGACTTCCTTGACCTCCCCACGAAAAATTTGGGTGGTTCCTCCAACCTGGGTTATAATTATTACTATAAGGATTATTAGATCTGAAATTGTTACCTATATAGTTCATCTATTTGCTCTCTGTGCTCGGTTGGTAGTGTGGGTACTCAAGATTCACCACGGTTCCACTTACATCGCACTGCATTACTGGATGTACCTGCGAAGAACACAAACTATCAAGCTTTTTATTCATCATCTCTACCTGTGTTGATAGCATGGTTACTGCATCTATGTTGAAAACTCCGGCTGATTTTATTGGTTTGGTCCTTGTAACTTTGCCACTTCGATAGTTATTCGGTGACATCTCTTCAATAAACTCGTAGGTCGCCAGAGTTTTATTGTTCGGGGTTCCACCGTAATTTGAATCAATTAGTTGCCTCGTCGAGGGGTTTACACCGTTATAGAAAGTTTGGACTTGGAGTCACAAGGATAAACCATGGTCCGGACACCTTCTCAAGAGATCCTTATATCTCTCCCATGCGTCATATAATGTCTCTAAATCCATCTGCACAAAAGAAGAGATATCATTCCGTAATTTAGCCGTTTTGGCCAGTGAGAAATATTTTAATAAAAAAATTTCTGTCATTTGATCCCATGTAGTGATTGACCCCTGTGGTAACGAGTTTAACCACTGTTTGGCTTTATTTCTTAATGAAAAGGGAAATAACCAAAGACGTATGGCATCATCAGAAACGCCATTTATTTTAAAGGTATCACAGAACTCTAAAAAATTAGCTATATGAGTATTTGGGTCTTCGTCCTGTAAACCATCAAATTGAACAAATTGTTGAATCATTTGTATAGTGTTAGGCTTTAATTCAAAATTATTAGCGGTTATAGCAGGCCTAACAATACTTGATTCTGCTCCTGTTAAATGAGGTTTAGCATAATCATACATAGTACGCGGAGCATTATTCTCTCCCACATCTTGTGGTTGAGGATTATTTTCGCCCATCCCTTCAGTAGGATTGGATCTGTCTTCTCACTCTTCTTCTGTGTAATTTAGGGCTCGCCTAATTTCTCTACGATTCCTGCAAACGGTAGCGTCAATATCACTGTCGTATACTAGTGGTCCTCTCGGGTTCCTTCTAGTCATAAACTAAAGGTACCTGATAGGAAAAGAAAGAAAGAAAATTTAGCAAAGTTAAAATTTAAACTAAAAATAAAAGTAAATTGCATAAAATAAAAAAAATAATGGCTAAAGTAATAAAAATAGAGCTTTCTTAATATTTTAGTTCCCCGGCAATGGCGCCAAAAACTTGATCGTTGTATTTCAGAGTTTTAAATTTATAATGATCGATCCTGGAACTAACTATAACAACGACTGAGGCAAGTGCACCTATCGAACAGTAGTATAGCTTAGGTAAGACCGGATTGTCGAACCCAAAGGAACTAAAAGTACTAATACTAACTTTCTTTCTATTATTTAGCCTAAAATAAGTGAAGTTGTTTATTAATCTAAATTAACTAATTACTAAGCTAAAGGCGCAAAGACAAAAAGAATGAATTGGGGAAATACTTGGGAAAAACTCGGTTGATTAAGACGATACCCTTAGGAAGAATCCACCTAGACTTCACTTGTTATCTAACACCAACTGCAGACGATTTATTCACTTGACTTGATCCGTAGGACTCCCTAATTTATATTAAACCATCTCTCGAGGCGAATAATGTCTAACCCTAGGTTGATTAATTGAAATCTCTTTCTAATTAAAACCCCTAGAATAGCGATAAATCGATCTATGGACTCCCATATTAGGTTTCACCCTAATGCGGAAAAATCTCGTCACCCTATCTCTAGGCGTGCGATCAACTTCGCTTAATTATGCTAGATCTACTCTTAGCGGGGACTTTTGCTCCACCACCTAAGCACATTCAACTTGAATTAATATCCGCGAAATATCAACACAAGAATTAAGCACACATAATCAAGAACAAATCAAGTATTTATCATATAGTTCAGAAAACAATAACAAGATTCATCTAGGTTTCATCCCCCTTCAGGTATCTGAAGGGTTTAGTTCATAATAATAAAGAAAAACATCTCAGAAGAAAAGATAAAACAAAACATAGGAAATCCCTAAAACTCCCTGAAGGAATTGAAGGAGAAATCCTCCGTCTTGAGTAGAATTCCGGCTTCTGGAGATGGATCAACTGGCTATCCCTTGAGAGTTTCCCACAAATCTGACCTTTTCGGCTCGGCTCCTTGGCCTATCTAACCGCCCTCTTTTAGGTTATACCTAGGGTCTTTATATAGGCTTTTGAAATAGGTTTCTTTGCCCCTAAGTATCCTTTTCCGAGTGAAATTACTCTCCTCCACGGCAGGGGCACGGCCATGGCACACGCCCGTGTGAATCGTGGCCAGGCTGTGTTGGACTCCGTTAATGAGGCACGGCTGTGTAGATCAACATCAGGTCGTGTTCTAGTATATTTGAGGAGGCACGGCCGTGTGGGCTTTAGTCCAGGCCGTGTCGAATTCTTCTTTGGCCCATTTTGGTCCGTTTTGAGCTCGTTTCTCGTTCTTTTTATTCTTGGGTGCTTTCCTGAGTATAAGACATGAAAAGAAAGGATTAAGAGCACCTTTTTACATAAATCAAGGGATAAATCATCCAAAAGTATGCTAATTGTGGGATTAAAATATGTTACTATTTCGGTTTATCAAATGTCATTCGAATTTTAGCGAAATATGCGATAAAAATCCGAATGATCATTTTAGCATGTGCTGAGTTCACAGTTGTAAGATTTCTGAGTATAAATGCTTTGGAGAAAAAGTAATCTAGGTTTCAAGGTTGTGCTTTGATCTTGTGTACTACAACTTAAAGGTTTATGGCGAAAGAAACTTGAGGATAAATCGATTTGTGATTTTGAAGAATTGGTGGAAATGTTTTAGGAATGTTGAAAGTAACTTCTCTTGGCAAGATTTTCGGGGACGAAAATCCCTAAAGGGGGGAGAATTTGTAACATCCCGAATTAGGGCCTAGTTGGAATAGTGGTTTGAGACCACGAATCTGAAGTAGAAATAAGTATTTTATGACTGTTATGAGGTTTATGATATGTTCGTATGCATGTGTAAAAATTTCATGAAGAAATTTTAGGCATAAAGTGTCCAATTTGACTTTTGGACTAAAGTAAATAAGTTGCAAAATATGAGGTCCTAGATGCTTTAAGTATGAAATAGCTTGTATTATCAATTTGAGGTCTATAATGTGATTGAATTGTTGTGTGAAAATTTCGTTGAGAAATTTTATCGAAAAAGTGTTTAATTTGGTTAGTAGGATTAAATTGTTATAAGTGCGAAGTGTGTGTTCTAGATGATAAAGGGGTGTAATTGTGATGGGTTTTTAAAGTGAAGGTCCTTATGAAGAAATTAGCCCACTTATAAGTTGATGGAAGATATTTGTTTGGTATTTTTGAAGTTAGTTGAAAAGAAAAAGGGCAAATTTGGAAGTTAAGTTAAATGGGTATAATAAGACAAAAATAGTAAAAAGGCACCATTCTTTTCTATTTTCTTCTCCAGCCAATTGTGAGAAAAGAAATGGGCAGCCATGGAGAAAGCCATGTTCGGCCAAGCTTGGGAGCTTGATAGGTGAGTGGTTTTTGCCCCGTTTTTAATGATTTCTATGTTTTCAGAGTCGTGGTAACTCGATTTAGCTATCCCGTACCTTCATTTTCAAAACTATTGAAGTTTGTCAATTTTCCCATGGTTGATTAAGTGTGTATTTTGATGATTAATGGTGGATTATGCATGTCCATGAGAAGAGAAACAAGTTTTACTAAGTGATTTTCGACGAAAATGACAAAAAGGACCGAGTTTCAAAAGTTGTAAAATTAGTCCTAAGTGCATGAATTAGTGAGAAATGTGGATAGCTATAGTTATGAAAATGGTTCGGCTAAGTCCAAAATACAAGAAAATTTAATAAAAATCAATTTACGAGCCTTGGGGCAAAAGTGTAATTATGTGAAAGTTTAGGGGTAAAAACATAAATTTTCCATAAGATGATTTTTGGGTCACACTGATTAATGTGACTAATAATTGAGCTAAATTTGGTATGATAGATCATGGAAAAACGAGATTCAGACCTAGAACGGGTGAAAAGAGAAATGTGGGCAAAAAGTTCCTTTCAACCCTTTCGACATCGAGGTAAGTTCATATGCTAAATTATGAAATTCTAAGTGAAGTACTTAACATTTCGATTTTGTATGGATTGTTTAATTGCCTCTATGTATACGTTAAATACGTTTTGACGGAATGTCAAGAAATGAGAGTCTTATTTTAATTTGAGACTAGAGGGTAAAGAAATTTGCATGATACGTTGATAATTAAGGTCTCGTGTAAGACCATACTGGAATATGGCCTCGGTGTGAAAATTCATGTAAGGCCATGTCGGGGATAGGGCATCGACATGTTAATACATGTAAGACCCTATTGGGGTATAATGTCAATATGACATTATGTGTATGAGACTCAAGAGTGTTATTTAACAATTTGAGTGATTCAACGGGTATGTTAAAAGAGAGGAAGTATGTGGCTGTACCATGAGAAGCACAATTATGTGTTAGAACTGAATTGAGGCAAATTTGGTATATGATGAACCCTGGTGGGTTATGTGTAATTAATGCACCTCAGTTACATAAGTTATATTTATAAATGCATTGTGTGAATGCGAACGAGTATCATAGAAAATTAAGCAAGAATAGTAGTGTGTGAGGATGTTCCCGTATGAACATTTGAAATAGAGAAGTACATAAGGATAATTATCCATGAATGTATAATAACGATGAGCTATGTGCGAAATCACCTTATTGATGGTTAGTGATGGGCTGTGTGCGATACCATCACCCATATTATTATCAGTGGGCTGTGTGTGTTACCACCCGATGAATTACTAATCGATGGGCTGTGTGCGATACCATCGCTTATGAAATTATTTGGTGGGCTAAGTGCGATACCACCCTATTAGAGATCGATAGTGGGCTAAGTGCGAAACCACTGAGAGATTAGTATATGAGTGGCTTATTAAAAATGCTTGATGTGTTGTTTTATGTGATCATGTGGTGACCAGTGCAGGAATGTATGCTAATTAACACGAGTAATTGGCTTGTGGCATGGTTTGAATGTGGTAAAAGATAGAATAAGTAAGTTTCAAGAATGGTTGAGTAAGTAACCATGAGTTTATGAGTAACACACATTATAATACCTTGTGGTTGTGTATATTCAATGAATATCAGTATTTATCAGTTACATGCAGATGAACTTACTAAGCATTATTGCTTACTCCTTTTCTTTTTCCATCTCTTATAGGTTAATTTAGCTAGCTCGGGTTGGAGATCGCCAGGGATGTTTTCACACTATCGAGCAGACACTTGGTATGAGGTTTCAAGTCCTTGTGAGTCATGGCATGTATAGGGCTAGTATTTAAGGTTGATTAAGTCATAGTTGAGATCGCCAAATGTGATAATCCAAGATTTGTAATTGATGATATGTGGAGTTTTTGTAATGGAATTTGTATGTGTGCAATGTAGAGTGGCAGTGGCTTGGTAGATAGCCTGATAATTGTCCACATGGGTAGACACACGGGCGTGTGTCAAGACCATGTGGGAGGCACGGCTAGCACATGGGCGTGTGCCCAAGCCGTGTGAAGTCTGCACTTTACATTTGGAATTTAATTTGCCCACGGTTGAAACACACGGGCGTGTGTATATGCCGTGTGGATAAGTCAGAATGCTAAGTTTTAGCACATGGGCCATGGCCACGGGCGTGTCAAGGCCGTGTGAAATTACTCAGTGTCGCCCACGGGCTAGTCACACGTGCGTGTGCCTAGGCCGTGTGACACAAATATAATACTCATGATTTTATACACGGGGTAGGGACATGGGCATGTGTGACCACACCGGCGTGTCCCACTTCACATGGGCGTGTGGCCCCTGTTTTATTAAGAAGTTTCTCGAATTCGTAAAAGTTCCCAGGATAGTTTCGGTACCTCTCGGAAGTATGTGTAAGGCCTCCTAGGCCGAGTATGTACAAGTGATGAGTTTAAACGAAATTTTATAACCCCGATCAAGATGTTTAAGAAAGATTAGTTAGGTAATGCCTCAAACCCTATTCCGGCTTGAATACGGGTAAGGGGTGTTACATAGTCGATATGCCACTGGTCCTATTCTTTCAATAATTTCATACGACCCGATAAATCGCGGACTCAATTTGCTTTTGTAACCAAATCAAAGAATCTTCTTCCACGGAGACACTTTTAAAAGTACTTTGTCGCCGATTTGAAATTCAATGTCTTTGCGTTTCAAATCTGCATACGATTTCTGTAGATCAGAAGCTACTTTCAAACAGTCGCGAATTACTTTCACTTTATCTTCAGTCTCTCTAACCAAATCAACCCCATGAATCTTTTTCTCACTAAGCTCGGTCAAGTACAATGGAGTTTGGCATTTGCGACCATACAATGCTTCATACGGTGCCATCTTTATACTTGATTCAAAACTGTTGTTATACGCGAATTCAACCAACGGTAAATATTTTTCCCAATTGCCTTTGAACTCTAAAACACAGCAGCGAAGCATATCTTCGAGAATCTGAATTACTCTCTCAGACTGACCGTCAGTTTGGGGATGAAAAGCAGTACTAAAGTGCAACCCTCATACCCAAAGCTTCTTGCAATTTCTTCCAAAATCGTGATGTAAACCCCGGATCTCTATCTGAAATAATAGAAACTAGTACCCCGTGCAATCTAATGATCCCAAGGATGTACAACTCAGCTAATCTATCGAGTGAAAAGTCTATACGTACCGGAATGAAATGTGCAGATTTCGTCAGTCGATCAACGACAATCCAAATAGCATCTTTCTTTTTCAGAGACTAGGGTAATCCCAATACAAAATCCATCGTAACTCTGTCCCATTTCCATTCTGGTATCGTCACAGGCTGTAATAATTCTGAAGGCACTTGATGTTCATCTTTGACTTTTTGGCAAATCAAGCATCTCGACACAAACTCTGAAATGTCTCGTTTCACACCCGACCACCAGTACAACTGTTTCAAATCATTGTACATTTTAGTACTCCCCAGATGAACAGATAAACAACCACTATGTGCTTCGTGTAGAATTTTCTGAATAAGCTCGGAGTTTCACGGTACACAAACTCTATTTCAGAACATTAAATAATCATCGGATCTGATCTAATACTCCAAACCAGTAGTCGATTCACACTGCACTCTTTTAACTTGTAATTCATCGTCACATTTCTGAGCTTCACAAATTTGCTGAAGAAATAACGGTTTAGCTTTTAACTCAGCTAAAATCGAACCATCATCAGACAAAGTTAACTTAGTATTCATCGCTCGCAAAGCAAATAAAGATTTTCTACTTAGAGCATCCGCGACTACATTCGCTTTCCTTGGATGATAATTTATCACTAACTCATAATCTTTCAGCAACTCGAGCCATCTTCGTTGTCGCAAATTCAAATCTTTCTAAGTCATTAAATACTTCAAACTCTTGTGATCAGTAAAGATATGACACTTCTCACCAAATAAATGCTGTCGCCAAATTTTCAATGCAAATACAATAGCACCTATTCTAAGTCGTGCGTCGGATAATTCTTTTCATGAGTTTTCAACTATATGAAAGCATAAGCTATCACTTTACCCTCTTGCATCAAAACACAACCCAAACCATTCAATGACACGTCGTTGAAAATCACAAACTCTTTACCCGATTCAGGTTGAATTAGAACCGGTGCTTTAGTTAACAGTGCTTTTAGCTATTCAAAACTCTGTTGACATTTCTCGGACCACTCAAATTTCACATCTTTCTGTAGTAATCGAGTCATCAGTATAGCAATCATCGAGAATACTTTTACAAAACACCGATAGTAGCCAGCTAATCTTAGAAAACTTCTAAATTCAGATACGTTTCTTGGTGGTTTCCACTCAACAACTGCTAAAATCTTACTCGGATCAACTCGTATGCCTTCCGCTGAAACAATATGCCCCAAAAATCCAACTTCTCTGAGCCAAAACTCACATTTGCTGAATTTAGTAAACAATTGCTTATCTCTCAAAGTTTGTAACACAATCCTCAAATGTTTAGCATGCTCAAATTCGTCTCGAGAATAGATCAAAATGTCATCAATGAACACAACTACAAATCTGTCCAAATACGATCTAAAGATTCGATTCATCAAATCCATAAAAACTGCAGGAGTGTTAGTTAATCCGAAAGGCATAACAAGAAATTCATAATGCCCGTACCTTGTTCTGAACGCAGTCTTCGGCACATCCGAATCTTTAACTCGCAACTGATAATAGCCAGATCTTAGATCAATCTTCGAAAATACAGTTGCTCCTTTCAACTGATCGAACAAATCATCAATTCTCAGCAACGGATACTTATTCTTAATCGTAACCTTGTAAGCTGACAATAATCAATACACAATCTCATCGATCCGTCTTTCGTCTTTACAAATAACACCGATGCACCCCAGGGCAAAAAACTAGGTGGCGCAAAGCCTTTATCTGTTAACTCTTGCAACTGATATTTCAACTCTTTCAATTATACCGGAGCCATTCTGTATGGAGTTATCAATATCGGTGATGTTCCCGATACTAATTCAATAGTAAATTCAACTTCTCTGATCGGTGGCAACCCAGGTAACTCTTCTGGAAACACATCCGGATATTCACAAACTCCTAGCACTAATTCAATCTTCAATTCAGACACTTTTGTATCCAGTACGTATGCAAGGTAAGCATTACAACCTTTCCTCACATATTTTTGAGCTAACATCGACGATATCACAACAGCCAACTCACTCGACTCCTCAGATTCAATTCGAAGAGTTTCATACTCTGACATTTCAATTCAATAGTCTTTTGTCTACAATTCATAATAGCATCATGCAGAGTCAACCAATCCATACCTAGAATCACATCGAATTCATCAAATGGTAAAAGCATCAAATTAGCTGAAAAATAGTAACCCCAAGTCATCAAAGGACAATTCTTGAAAACTTTATCAACTAGGACATACTTACCTAAGGGGTTCGATACTTTAATCATAAATTCGATAGACTCAACAGGAAAACTCTTACTAGACACTAAATTCATACAGATATATGAATGAGTCGATCTAGGATCAATCAAGGCAATTACATTAGTGTCATAGAGAGAAAATGTACCGATGATAGCATTTGGTGATGACGCATCTTCACGAGCATGAATAGTGTAAGCTCTAGCTGGTGCTCTATCCTCGGAACTCATAGCAGAGTCCTTTATTGTTCCTTTACTACTGGTCACATTTCCCTTATTTCTAGGTGGTCTCCCTCTAGCAACTGTATTACTCGGTCTTGCATTCTGAAATCTATCTTTCTCGGTTAACCCAGGACAATCCCAAATGAAGTGATCATGCGAGCCACATTTAAAACAACCTTTATTATTCATCCAGCAGTCTCCAAAATGTCGTCTACCACACTATTGACACTCGGTTTTGTTGGTTCTAACACTACCAACACTCGATACTAAAGTGGCTTGGGCTTTATAACCCGTGTATTACTTTCCACGATCTCTATTTGGATACCCGACAGAAGCATTTGAACGACTATATGAATCCCATGATTTCTTTGACAAAGACTGATACGGTTTACTCATCGATCTCTTTCTCGAACCTCTAGCCTCAAAATTAGCTTTTCTCTTTTCTTTGCCAAGTTCTTCAACTTTGCAAGCTCTGTCGACTAACACGACAAATTCCTTTAATTTCAAAATCCCGACTAGTAATTTGATGTCTTCATTCAATCCATCTTCGAATCTCTTACACATAATTGCCTCAGTGGAAACACATTTTCAAGCATATTTACTGAGTCTGACAAACTCTCTCTCGTACTCGGTCACGAACATTCGACCCTGTTTCAACTCCAAAAATTCTTTGCATTTTTTATCGATGAACCGCTGACTGATGTATTTCTTTCTTAACTTAGTTTGAAAGAATTACCATGTAACCCGTTCTCTCGGTACTACGGATAACAATGTATTCCACCACTGATATGCAATGTCTCTCAAAAGTGATACCGCGCATTTAACACATTCAACTAGCGTACAAGAAAGCTCATCAAATACCCGGATCGTATTCTCAAGCCAAAACTCAGCTTTCTAAGAATCGGCATCGACTGTAGCTCTGAACTCTTTAGCCCTGTATTTTCGTATTTTATGAACAGGCAGCTTATTCAATCGTAAAGGTTCCAATCCTTAAGGAGCTACGGGGACTGGTTGGGGAATAGGTGGGGGTGGAGGTTACTGAGCGGCCGGGTTAGTTCTGAAAAACTCAGTAAACCACTTGTTCATCATTTGGAAGAAAGCTTCCTTGGCTTCTCCTCTCTGACTACCTGATACGGGTCTCAACTCAGATTGTACTACTCCGTTAATGGAGGCTGGCGCATTACTCTTAACATCATTAGCCACTGCTCGATTGGGATCCATTTACTATATAAAAACACGATTTAAACTGTCAGGAGATATCACACTATCACAGGTTATATATGGCATGTATAGCTAGACTCTCACATACGCTACGTTAGTCCTAGAATCGACTAAACCGTAGCTCTGATACCAATAAATGTAACACCCCTCTTCTATATTCATTACCGAAATAGGGTTACAGAGCATTACCGAACTTATTACACAATTAAACATACATTTCTCATACATTTTTCAATTTCAAATACAAGTTATTCCCAATCAATCATATAGTCCCTAATACGAGCCTACGAGACCCAAAACATGCATTAGGAGTGGTCCGGGACTAAACCGGTAACTCAGGAAATTTGTGGAACACTTAGAAAATTTTACAAAATACAAAGGACACACGACCGTGTGGCCTGGCCGTGTTTCCGCCCGTGTCACAGGCCATGTGGACATTCAAAATGGGATCACATGGCTGTGTCCTATCCTGTGTCCAACCCCGTGTAACTCCCTTACTTGGGTTACACAACCAACCACACGCCCGTGTGACCAGCCCGTGTACCCTTCAAAATGGCCACACACACCTGTGTGCTAGGCTGTGTGCTAGGTCGTGCCAAACCTGTAAGGTATACTGGCTTATACCACACGGCCAAGTCACACGCCCATGTCTTGGGCCGTGTGGAGCATACTGACTTGGTTTCTAATTAAACACCAGGGGACACATGGCTTTGTCAATTGACCGTGTGGAGAAAAATAGGCTATTTTCTGAGCCATCTTTCTCACCCAAATTCTATACACCTACACCAAACCAATTGGCACATAACATGGCATAAATAGGCATTCAATCAATCTCAACCAAGCATAATTTATACCATTTCAATACCAAAAACAACAAGGCACACATGTACCACAATATGCTATTCCATTCATGCCAATTTCACATTCTTCTATCACTTAAATATTCACTTTCCCTAAATCACAATTATACCAATTCTCAATTATAACTATATGATACTCAAATTACCATTTCACAACAACCATTCACCATAAGCATTCACATAGCAATTACTAAATGCATAACAAAGGCCATTTGCACACATATATATATACACAACCAAATCAACCAAAATAAGCCAAGTCACATGGCAAAATATATAACAAACCATTCATCATTTACAAGCCAACTCAAATGGCTAAATCCATTACCAAACTATACCAAAATGACCATAACTCCTATACATGCCATATACCAAACACATAAGTTTAAAAGTACCAAATTGATAGCTTGATAGTGTGATGAGATCTCTGACGACTCCCAAATTTGAGCTAGCTTCGGTAATCACTATAAAACACGGAAAAGTAAATAGAGTAAGCTATAAAGCTTAGTAAGCTCGTATAGTTAATAAGTAAAACTCACCATTTAATCACCATTCAAGTAATATAACATAGGGTAATTCAAAAACCCTAGATGCTACACAAAGAAACTACACCACCACGAAAAAAGAACCTTAGCTATTGTATTTGCTTTGGATAACTTTCGGTCTTATTTATTGGGATCTAAAGAGATTATTTTTTCTCACCATGTAACTCTTAGGTACTTGATTGCCAAGAAGGAAGTGAAACCAAGGCTCATTAGATGGATTTTACTACTCCAAGAATTTGACATCGAGATTCGAGACAAAAAGGGATGCAAAAACTTGGTGGCTGACCACTAGAGTAGGTTAAAAACACCTTATAATGACATTTCTATAAAGGATGAGTTCCCTAATGAGAGCCTATTTTTTACTGAGGCGCATTTCCCATGGTATGCGGATATGGTAAATCTCCTAGCCACAGGTTCATTGCCCACTGGGTTGGCACGTTTCGTGAAGGACAAGATTAGACGGGAAGCTCGATATTACATTTGGGATGACCCATACTTATGGAAACACTATTCAGACCAGATATTAAGACGATGTGTTCCAGAAACCGAGGTAGCTTTAATCATTACTTTTTATCATACAGAAGCTTGTGGAGGTCACTTTGGCCCTAAACGAACTTCTCATAAGGTATTGGAGTGTGGGCTATACTGGCCTACAATTTTTCGAGATGCATATAATATCTGTAAGTCTTGCGATAAATGCCAACATACAAGTAATATCACTAAATGAAATCAAATGCCCCTCTCCTCGATTCATGTATGTGAGATTTTTAATGTGTGGGGCATCGATTTCATGGGTCCATTTATTTCCTCATTTAGAAATATATATAATTCTTGCAATAGACTATGTTTCTAAGTGGATAGAAACAAAGCCTACTCGCAATGATAATACTAAAACTGTCGTGGAGTTTCTAAAACGAACTATTTTTTCTAGGTTTGGAACACCTCGAGCCTTGATCAGCGATCGTGGAACCTATTTTTGCAATAAAGTCATGGAGGCACTTGTGAAAAAAATACGAATTTCACCACCGTATAGCTACAGCCTACCATCCCCAAACGAACGATCAAGTAGAAGTCTCGAATAGGGAAATCAAACCTATTTTGGAGAAAATAGTTCTGCCTAACCGAAAGGATTGGAGCCTTCGGCTAAATGACGCACTTTGGGCTTATCGAACGGCGTATAATGGACCAATTGGCATGACCCCATATCTACTTGTTTTTGGTAAGGCTTGCCATCTTCCAGTAGAGATGGAACATAAGGCTTACTAGGCTGTACGACAATGTAACATGGAATTAGAACCCGTAGGGAGGGCAAGGAAATTAGACATCCAAGAATTAGAGGAAATTCGTAATGATGCCTACGAGAACGGTCGTATTTATAAAGACAAGACAAAATTGTTCCATGACAAGAAAATATCTCGGAAGCATTTTTTGGTAGGAAAAAAAGTGTTACTTTACAACTCCCTATTAAAATTATTCCCAGGTAAGCTTCGGTCTCGATGGCAATGACCTTTTATTGCGACCGAATTATTCACACATGCCGCAGTTGAAATAGAGAGTGAAGAATTGGGAAAGTAGTTCATAGTCAATGGCCAACGGTTGAAGCCATTTTACGAGAATTTTCAAGCCCACACGGTTGAAAAAATTCTGCTAGAACCTCCATAAAACCATTTGGGGCATCAAGCTAACGACGTAAAACAAGTGCTAAATGGGAGGCAACCTAATTTTATGTTTATTTATTTTTATTCTTTTTATTTATTTATTTATTTTATTTTATTTTATTTTATTTTATTATTATTTATTATCACTTTATTTTGATACTAATTAATTTCTCTTCTTCTATCTAGGTAAACCAAAAAAAAAAGGGAGAAAAACTCAAAAATTGGCATGCTTTCACAAACATCCCTTATCATATCCTTATTCCAACCAGGAATAGCGCATCCCTGCTCCATGGCTACCCAAAACCTGTATCTAAACAACCACCCTACAGCCAAACACTCATCCTATACACCCTTAAACCCTAAAAATTATCCCATTATTCACCCAAAGAAAACCCACCAACTGCCGCACCTTCTCCCTCACCCCCACAACTGATTTTTCCAATACCATGGTTAGGACTAGAAGCCAAGCCACCGCCGAACCCTCCTTCACCATCAACAATTGCCACCACCGATTTTCGGCACCCCAATGCATCGATTTGGCTGACGACACATCATCCCCATCTCCCTCTCCTCCATGCGCACCGTCCTCTCCCTCCTCTCCTCCATGTGATGCCGTCGCACCATCTTCCTCTCTTCCACACGAACCACTTGCCCTTACCCTACCTACACCGTCGCCACCACCATGTTCGGTTCCCGACTCCTTACGACGTCGGCCTCGTCGATGGCCACCACCCCCCTTGGCCCAACAACTAGCGGCGTTCACCGGTTCCACCTTTGACTCTGACGCCGATAGTCACAAACAGCCCACACGCTCCGGTGCCTTTGGGAGTCACGACGACCAACGCCCGTTACCTAACTGCGGTAGAACCTACTCGTCTTGAGTAAATATTTGCCACTAGAATGACATTTAAATGGTAATTTAACACTTGATAACGCTATCAATCAGGACAGGTATGATGGATTACGACATAAACAAATAGTGCCTTGCAAATGTTTATCACTAACTATTTTGAATGCTTTGCATATTGACACTTTTGTTACAGATTATTTTTACAATATTGGTTGGTATGGAAATTTTGATATCACTCACTGCACTTATTACGAACTGGTTTTGGAATTTTATTCCACCTTCCATTTTCAACGGCACAGCCAATTCTCATTGGACACACCTGGCATTATAACATTTCGATTGCTTAGTACCACACATAGTTTGTCCATCACTGATTTTAATATTGCATTGGCTTTTGTGACAGATGATTATGCTATGTCCACTGATTATGAGAACAGTTTGTGTACTTTTCCAGCAGACTTCAAAGCTGTCAATGCCTTTCTGTTATTAACAGATAATGTCGAAACCATGTATAGCCCTAAAACATCGAAGGATTTATGGTTTCGTAACCCTACCTTATGTAACATGCATCGTTATTTGGCTTATAATTTCTCAAGCCAAAAATATGCACCAGCTACCATCTCGAAGACGAAATTATTCTTATTATGGTGTATGTACACCGATCGTCCGATAAATTTAGGCTATTGGTATGTGCTTCAATTTGAACATGTTATAAATGCAAAACGTCCTCTAATTTTAGGCTCTTTTATTACACACTTGTTATTCTCTTTGCATGGCTCTAATGCTCATATTTCAGAATTACATATTACTTGCCAGGCCGATCCATTAGATGCTCGCTGCCTCGACTCGATGGGATTGCTTCTTGTCACTCATTCTTCCTTTCGTTTTGTCCCTCCAGGTGTCTGATCTTCACCGGCTGAACGAATCTTTAGGAAACAAAATCAGTATGTAGTACCCAATCAAGAACGACCTTCCGTGACCATCGACCAACGATTGGAGCACATCGAGGCACGAATCGACACCTTCAGCCAGTAGATGGCTAATCTCATTGCAGCTCTACGCGAACGACAGTAACTACATGGGGAGTTTTTCTAAACTTTTTTCTCTTTTTCCGCCTATTTGTTTCTTTTCTTTCACATCGAGGACAATGTGTTTTAAGTAGGGGGAGGCATTCCTCATTATTTCTGCCATTTTATCTGTTGCTTTTATTGTTGTGTTACTGTTGTTGTTGCCTTGTGCTCGTTTCTGCCCATATTTATTTTTTTTAGAATATTCTGCCTCTTTTCATGCCCAAGATTTTAACCATGAATTGCCCAATGTTTGTCATGCGAGCATGATTCTTGTCTATTGAGTTAGTTATGATTTTGCTAGTTTGATTTTGTCTCCACTATTTTATTTCTATTAGGCTAAAATAATTATGATTAATAGAGTTAACCCTATCTTGCTTATAGTAAAATCGATTAAGTCGAAATGCAAAGAGGACACTTAATACAATCGCATGCTAAAATTGTGTTCATGACTGTTATGTGGTTGCTGAAACTTATTTTTGACACTTGATAGTTTTTCCTAGTCCTCTAAAATTAAAATTCCGTTTCATGATTGTAACACCCCAAACCCGGCCCATTCGTTACGACCGAATTTGAGATGCCACTGCGGAAAAACATTTGAAGACTGATTTCACTTTTGGGAAAAACATTAAAAATTTTGTCATTTGAAAACCATGTCCAATTAAAAATTCTAAATAATATAAGCTTGACAAAAATATCCAAATTAAAAGCACTTCCAAATAATAATTTAATGGTCGTCTAGCTTAAACATAACAAAAATGCTCAAATAGAAATACTTAAATACTTTAACTGGGCCTTATTACAATAAATAATTAAACAAAAGTTCTTAGTAATAAATGAATAAAATAAAGAAGATGTCTTCTGCATGGGCCACCTCGTATCCACTCCAACCCGGTCCAATCACCACGAATCATCTGCGATGTTTAATAAAAATTGGGTGAGTCATACAGGACTCGGTGTGTAATTAATCCACTTGAATTCCACCCACATGTTAACCACATATTAACCCATATATCGGATAACAAATATCATATTCACATGTTAACACATTACAGGCTTGGCCTATATTCATATCACATTCATCTAATAGGGTAGTTAACCACATAATTTCCACATACCGGGCTTAGCCCATTTCCACACCGATCCACATTCATATCTTGGGCTTTGCCCATTTTTACATTAATCCACATATCATATTGGGCTTGGCCCATTTCCACATATGTTCACATACGAAATCATGCAATTATGAAGCCCAACCCAAACCTAGGGTCCATCCGCTACACACCCCCTTATCCGACCTACCACACACCGGGGATTATCAAATCACCCTCTCCTTTTCACTCCAAAGGCAATCATCTTTGCCGTCCACGTGCAATTAAGCACAATAGTCCACAACGCGACCTCGGTCGGCGCCAATCCACGATGTAGCCGTAGCTAACACCAAAACCACGATGGGACACATAGTCACTCATCAACCACGATATGGCACATAGCCGATATCAACCACGATGAGACACATAGCCACTCATCAAGCCACGCGAACTAAATCGCAATTAATCCACAACGTGACCTCGATCAACGTCAATCCACGATGTAGCTCAAGGCTAACATCAAACCACGCACTCGAAGTACACCCGCACCTTCTTTCATATCCCAACCCATGCACGCCACATAAAATAATGATACAATGTAATGATGCATGAGCATGTTCATCAAGCATATTATCACATATTCATATTAATAATCACATATCATTAGGTTTGGTACTTACCGATTATCGACATACCCCTTGAGGGTATCCTTATCACAATTTCCACTTCGCACTAGTTAGCACATTCATAACACATACACATTTTACATACATATCATATACGAAAAGCGGTGGGTTAATCACACACACGATCACTTGGAGAACTATGCTTTCGATCATCGATGCTATCACTAGGCGATACTACGGCTATTTGCCTACTTTCTTGTTTCGTGACACTGGTCCACACCCGGTGGCCAATCCCTAACCGCCGAGACAGATCTCTTCTTAAACTTTGAATAGGGACCTTCCCTTTCCCTTCTTGAATGGTATTCGCCTCCATCAACACACTTAATCAGAACAATCGATTTAATCATCAATATACGAATTCTTAACCAAATATCCACAACTTATCATACTTACCGGAAGGGTCTTGAAATCCCGAAAAGCTTGATCTAATGCTCGGATCCTTAATCCCTACATTTGATTGATCACCTACTACTTTAATAAAAAGCCATTCGGCCATAAATCCAAATCCTAGTAGGATTAGTATACTTAAACTTACCTTGTTGCCGTTTGACTTAAGAATCAAGTCTTGAAATCTCTGCTATACTCTTCTTGCATTCGGCCAAGCATTGAATCAATTAACTTGGTTAGATTTTGGCTTTTGAATAATTAATGAACACATATATTTACCAAACATGGCCTTGGCCGAATGCTATGGACACTTACCTTGTGGATTTTAAATCCCGAAACTCACCGAATAACTAGGGAACACGTGGCCTATGGTGTACCTTCGGGAAAAGAACTTCTCCTTCCTTGTAGTCGACACTTAGTAAATCCCGAATGATCTCTTCAAAGTTTCGGCAACAAGATATTAATGGGGTTAGTCCTAGATTTCGGCAAATCTTAAGAAAAATGATGAAACCGAATGAGATCTTA
The DNA here is from genome assembly GCA_025698515.1 of Gossypium sturtianum. Lineage (NCBI taxonomy): Eukaryota > Viridiplantae > Streptophyta > Magnoliopsida > Malvales > Malvaceae > Gossypium > Gossypium sturtianum. The sequence continues at coordinate 115,786,013 of CM046955.1, forward strand.
CCCTTACTTGAAGAAATCGATTGCACCTTCCCTTCAACCTTCAGAGATTCGGCTATGGCTAGATGATGATCTCACAACTTTCGACTTTTGGAGGGATTAGAAAGAAAAGAGAAGGAAGAATAAAGATGGAGGATTCGGCTATGGCTTCTAATGGAGAGGAAAATATTCGGCTAGGTTCCAACAATTACTTAATTTCGGCTTGGCAAAAGAAAAGAAAGAAAAGAAGAGAAGAGAGCATTAAGAATTCGGCAGAGAAAGGAGGAAGCACCAATTGATGAGTAGCCCTCCTTCCTTCCTTTTATAGCCGAAATTATCATCTAAGGAGTCCCTTACTTGGCCACCACTCCTCTATTTTAATAGCTTTATCTCTTTAATTATCACTTAAAATAAAAGATAATTCAGCAACTATCCTTACTTAGCCGAAATTATTAAACTCAAAGTCCCTTACTTGGCCATCACTTCTCCCTTATTTTCCTCTTTATCTCTTTATTCAAATTAAATGAATTTAATCCAACAATTATCTCTTGAAAATAATGATAAATAAATCCCTTATTTATCCACTATTTATAAAATAATAAAAGCTCCTAATTTATAGCCATGTGCCGTCCACCTCTCTGCTCCTTGTAGCAAAATAAAATTTCTTTTATTTGCTTCCCATGTGACTCGAACTTAGGCCCATTCCTCTTGCATATGGCGCCATTTCCATAGGCCCTAAGTGGCATCTTCAGACCACTTTTCCAAGCCTGTTTGTGTGTCAAATTTCACAAACTTTTTCTCTTAAGGCCACCTTGCCTTAATTTCCCCTTTTAAACCTTAAAACTCGTCATTTCTAGGTCATTTCTAAGTTTCCAAAAATTTTCGATCGGCTCTGTAAACTTGACATTTCCTTACAAGACATTTCCTTACATTTCTATGACATTTCCTTACAAGACATTTCCTTACATTTCCAAGACATTTCCTTACATTTCCATGACATTTCCTTACAAGACATTTCCTTACATTTCCAAGGTTCTAAAAATGTTCACTTTCCTCTTTTAAACTTAACATTTCCATACATTTCGTGTTTTCAAAAGTGTTCAAAATATATTCATAACACCTAAGATATGTCATTTCGTACAATTAAACCAAAAATGCATAGGCCCTTTTCGAGGATGTTCTGAGTTCTACCCTCCTTAAAAATAATTTCATCCTCGAAATTACTTATTAACGAATAATCGTACATCTTAACTCACCGCACTACGCTTATGCTGCGCACTCTGATCTTAATAGAACCATCATACTTTCTAGGCACAGTCTCTAAGTTCACGTCCCCTAGAACTCATTTCTAACGTCGCGATTTAATCTGATTAAAAAGTTTTATGCATCAGAAATTTTGTTCCACTGATTATTCGCGAACAGTTTTATGAAAAGAGATGTTGAAGTAGTTCTTTCGATCAACCAAAGTTTCTAGTTCAAGTTCACTACTCTAACTCAGGGAGTCACATTCACATTCATAAGCAGAGACACATTCATTTTTCCATGAAGTCACATTCATTCACAACATCATTCACTACACTTTTATGGCCATTCCATCCATTTCCCTACCCAGGGGTAATTTCGTCATTTTCCCCTCTTGGGGTATTTTGGTAATAAATCGGGGTCAATTCGAAAATATTTTTCAAATTAGAGGTATTTCAGAATTTATAAAATCGGGTTATTTTGTTTTCCAAATCGAAGTGTTGCAAAAATTTTTAAATCGAGGTTTTTGGTAATTTTGGAAGTTAGGAAGTTTCAGTAAATTTTCCAAATCGGGGGTATCTTGTTATTTGTAAAATGAAGTTTTTGATATCTTTGTAAAGTAGAAATATTGTAGCAAATGTCGAGGGTATTTTTGAAAATCTTAAGAACTAAGAGTATTTTAGTAATTTACAATACAGGGGCATTTTTGTAATTTTGTAAATCGGAGATATTTTGGAAAAAAATTTCACAATAATCTTTTACTACAATTAAAAGGGTAATTTAGGGATTTTAAAACTAGGGTTTTTATCATGGCTAGTCCTTTTCGGGTTTTAATTATCGGGTTTAGCCCGTGAATAAGTCCTCTTGGTTAGGGTGAACCGTAGCTACGCACCAGGTAGGATTCGAGTAAAGAGGAGGTGAGCCGCTAGGACTGCTTAAATACCAAGCTCTTACTAAATCCACTCCTAGACATGCGCACAACAGTTGCCACACCCTAGCTCGACGACTTACTTCAAAGGTTTGTTTAATAGTCCTTAAGTCTTATGCATGTGTTTGAGTGCACTAGCCCTAGGGTTCAACAGATCCTAGTTCACTAATCTACGTTCCCTTCATACTTATAACATTCACATACACATTTCACTTCAGTAGTCAAGGGTACTTACCGGTGGATCATGGGTCGAAGAGATACAGTGCCATGCCGAATAACTTTGAAAAGTTTATGAAAGCCCATACTTTTGAAAAGCCCATCTTTGAAAAAAAATATTTTTGGACCCAAAACCCTCAAGCCGAGTTTTGAACCGGGCTCTGATACCAATTTGTAACACCCCAAACCCGGCCCATTCGTTACGACCGAATTTGAGATGCCACTGCGGAAAAACGTTTGAAGACTGATTTCACTTTTGGGAAAAACATTAAAAATTTTGTCATTTGAAAACCATGTCCAATTAAAAATTCTAAATAATATAAGCTTGACAAAAATATCCAAATTAAAAGTACTTCCAAATAATAATTTAATGGTCGTCTAGCTTAAACATAATAAAAATGCTCAAATAGAAATACTTAAATACTTTAACTGGGCCTTATTACAATAAATAATTAAACAAAAGTTCTTAGTAATAAACTGAATAAAATAAAGAAGATGTCTTCTGCATGGGCCACCTCGTATCCACTCCAACCCGGTCCAATCACCACGAATCATCTGCGATGTTTAATAAAAATTGGGTGAGTCATACAGACTCAGTGTGTAATTAATCTTTGAATTCCACCCACATGTTAACCACATATTAACCCATATATCGGATAACAAATATCATATTCACATGTTAACACATTACGGGCTTGGCCCATATTCATATCACATTCATCTAATAGGGTAGTTAACCACATAATTTCCACATATTGGGCTTAGCCCATTTCCACACTGATCCACATTCATATACTGGGCTTTGCCCATTTTTACATTAATCCACATATCATATTGGGCTTGGCCCATTTCCACATATGTTCACATACGAAATCATGCAATTATGAAGCCCAACCCAAACCTAGGGTCCATCCGCTACACACCCCCTTATCCAGCCTACCACACACCAGGGGATTATCAAATCACCCTCTCCTTTTCACTCCAAAGGCAATCACTGCCGTCCACGTGCAATTAAGCATAATAGTCCACAACGCGACCTCAGTCAGCGCCAATCCACGATGTAGCCGTAGCTAACACCAAAACCACGATGGGACACATAGTCACTCATCAACCACGATATGGCACATAGCCGATATCAACCACGATGAGGCACATAGCCACTCATCAAGCCACGCGAACTAAATCGCAATTAATCCACAACGTGACCTCAGTCAACGTCAATCCACGATATAGCTCAAGGCTAACATCAAACCACGTACTCGAAGTACACCCGTACCTTCTTTCATATCCCAACCCATGCACATGCCACATAAAATAATGATACAATGTAATGATGCATGAGCATGTTCATCAAGCATATTATCACATATTCATATTAATAATCACATATCATCGGGTTTGGTACTTACTTAGGATTATCGACATACCCTTGAGGGTATCCTTATCACAATTTCCAATCGTACTAGTTAGCACATTCATAACACATACACATTTCACATACATATCATATACCGAAAAGCGGTGGGTTAATCACACACTGATCACTTGGAGAACTATGCTTTGACATCGATGCTATCACTAGGCGATACTACGGCTATTTGCCTACTTTCTTGTTCGACATTTGGTCCACACCCGGTGGCCAATCCCTAAGCGCGAGACAGATCTCTTCTTAAACTTCAGGATAGGGACCTTCCATTTCCCTTCTTGAATGGTATTCGCCTCCATCAACACACTTTATCGTAACAATCAATTTAATCATCAATATACGAATTCTTAACCAAATATCCACAACTTATCATACTTACTAGGAAGGGTCTTGAAATCTGAAAAGCTTGATCTAATGCTTGGATCCTTAATCCCTACATTTGATTAATCACCTACTACTTTAATAAAAAGCCATTCGCCATAAATCCAAATCCTAGTAGGATTAGTATACTTAAACTTACCTTGTTGCCGTTTGACTTAAGAATCAAGTCTTGAAATCTTTGCTATACTCTTCTTGCATTCGGCCAAGCATTGAATCAATTAACTTGGTTAGTTTTCGCTTTTGAATAATTAATGAACACATATATTTACCAAACATGGCCTTGGCCGAATGCTATAGACACTTACCTTGTGGATTTTAAATCTCGAAACTCACTTAGAATAACTAGGGAACACGTGGCCTATGGTGTACCTTCGGGAAAAGAACTTCTCCTTCCTTGTAGTCGACACTTAGTAAATCCCGAAAGATCTCTTCAAAGTTTCGGCAACAAGATATTAATGGGGTTAGTCCTAGATTTGGCAAATCTTAAGAAAAGGATGAAACCGAATGAGATCTTACCCTTACTTGAAGAAATCGATTGCACCTTCACTTCAACCTTCGAGAGATTCGGCTATGGCTAGATGATGATCTCACAACTTTCGGCTTTTGGAGGATTAGAAAGAAAAGAGAAGGAAGAATAAAGATGGAGGATTCGGCTATGGCTTCTAATGGAGAGGAAAATATTCGGCTAGGTTCCAACAATTACTTAATTTCGGCTTGGCAAAAGAAAAGAAAGAAAAGAAGAGAAGAGAGCATTAAGAATTCGGCAGAGAAAGGAGGAAGCACAAATTGATGAGTAGCCCTCCTTCCTTCCTTTTATAGCCGAAATTATCATCTAAGGAGTCCATTACTTGGCCACCACTCCTCTATTTTAATAGCTTTATCTCTTTAATTATCACTTAAAATAAAATATAATTCAGCAACTATCCTTACTTAGCCGAAATTATTAAACTCAAAGTCCCTTACTTGGCCATCACTTCTCCCTTATTTTCCTCTTTATCTCTTTATTCAAATTAAAAGAATTTAATCCAAAAATTATCTCTTGAAAATAATGATAAATAAATCCCTTATTTATCCACTATTTATAAAATAATAAAAGCTCCTAATTTATAGCCATGTGCCGTCCACCTCTCTGCTCCTTGTAGCAAAATAAAATTTCTTTTATTTGCTTCCCATGTGACTCGAACTTAGGCCCATTCCTCTTGCATATGGCACCATTTCCATAGGCCCTAAGTGGCATCTTCAGACCACTTTTCCAAGCCTGTTTGTGTGTCAAATTTCACAAACTTTTTCTTTTAAGGCCACCTTGCCTTAATTTCCCCTTTTAAACCTTAAAACTCGTCATTTCTAGGTCATTTCTAAGTTTCCAAAAATTTTCGATCGGCTCTGTAAACTTGACATTTCCTTACATTTCCATGACATTTCCTTACATTTCTAAGACATTTCCTTACATTTCCATGACATTTCCTTACAAGACATTTCCTTACATTTCCAAGGTTCTAAAAATGTTCACTTTCCTCTTTTAAACTTAACATTTCCATACATTTCGTGTTTCCAAAAGTGTTCAAAATATATTCATAACACCTAAGATATGTCATTTCGTACAATTAAACCAAAAATGCATAGGCCCTTTTCAGGATGTTACAGTTCTACCCTCCTTAAAAATAATTTCGTCCTCGAAATTACTTATTAACGAATAATCGTACATCTTAACTCACCGCACTACGCTTATGCTGCGCACTCTAATCTTAATAGAACCATCATACTTTCTAGGCACAGTCTCTAAGTTCACGCCCCTAGAACTCATTTCTAACGTCGCGATTTAATCGATTAAAAAGTTTTATGCATCAAAAATTTTGTTCCACCGATTATTCGCGAACAGTTTTTATGAAAAGATATGTTGTAAGTAGTTCTTTCGATCAACCAAAGTTTCTAGTTCAAGTTCACTACTCTAACTTTGGAGTCACATTCACATTCATAAGCAGAGACACATTCATTTTTCCATGAAGTCACATTCATTCACAACATCATTCACTACACTTTTATGGCCATTCCATCCATTTCCCTACCTGTGGGTAATTTCGTCATTTTCCTTACAGGGTATTTTGGTAATAAATCGGGGTCAATTCGAAAATATTTTTCAAATTAGAGGTATTTCAGAATTTATAAAATCTCAAGGTTATTTTGTTTTCCAAATCGGAGGTGTTGCAAAAATTTTAGAAATCGAGGTTATTTGGTAATTTTGGAAGTCGGAGAAGTTAAAGTAAATTTTCCAAATCGGGGTATCTTGTTATTTGTAAAACAGAAGTTTTGATATCTTTGTAAAGTAGAAATATTGTAGCAAACGTCGAGGGTATTTTTGAAAATCTTAAGAACTAAGGGTATTTTAGTAATTTACAACTGAGGGCATTTTTGTAATTTTGTAAATTGGAGATATTTTGGAAAAAATTTCACAATAATCTTTTACTACAATTAAAAGGGTAATTTAGGGATTTTAAAACTAGGGTTTTTATCATGGCTAGTCCCTTTCGGGTTTTAATTATCGGGTTTAGCCCGTGAATAAGTCCTCTTGGTTAGGGTGAACAGTAGCTACGCACTGCAGGTAGGATTCGAGTAAAGAGGAGGTGAGCCGCTAGGACCGCTTAAATACCAAGCTCTTACTAAATCCACTCCTAGACATGCGCTGTGATTTGCCACACCCTAACTCGGCGACTTACTTCACGAGTTTGTTTAATAGTCCTTAAGTCTTATGCATGTGTTTGAGTGCACTAGCCCTAGGGTTCAACAGATCCTAGTTCACTAATCTACGTTCCCTTCATACTTATAACATTCACATACACATTTCACTTCAGAAGTCAAGGGTACTTACCTGGTGGACTGCGGGTCGGAGATACAGGTGCCATGCCAGAATAACCTGAAAAGTTTATGAAAGCCCATACTTTTGAAAAGCCCATCTTTGAAAAAAATTATTTTTGGACCCAAAACCCTCAAGCCGAGTTTTGAACCGGGCTTTGATACCAATTTGTAACACCCCAAACCCGGCCCATTCGTTACGACCGAATTTGAGATGCCACTGCGGAAAAACGTTTGAAGACTGATTTCACTTTTGGGAAAAACATTAAAAATTTTGTCATTTGAAAACCATGTCCAATTAAAAATTCTAAATAATATAAGCTTGACAAAAATATCCAAATTAAAAGCACTTCCAAATAATAATTTAATGGTCGTCTAGCTTAAACATAATAAAAATGCTCAAATAGAAATACTTAAACACTTTAAGCGGGCCTTATTACAATAAATAATTAAACAAAAGTTCTTAGTAATAAATGAATAAAATAAAGAAGATGTCTTCTGCATGGGCCACCTCGTATCCACTCCAACCCGGTCCAATCACCACGAATCATCTGCGATGTTTAATAAAAATTGGGTGAGTCATACTGACTCGGTGTGTAATTAATCCTTTGAATTCCACCCACATGTTAACCACATATTAACCCATATATCAGATAACAAATATCATATTCACATGTTAACACATTCTAGGCTTGGCCCATATTCATATCACATTCATCTAATAGGGTAGTTAACCACATAATTTCCACATACTGGGCTTAGCCCATTTCCACACTGATCCACATTCATATATTGGGCTTTGCCCATTTTTACATTAATCCACATATCATATTGGGCTTGGCCCATTTCCACATATGTTCACATACGAAATCATGCAATTATGAAGCCCAACCCAAACCTAGGGTCCATCCGCTACACACCCCCTTATCCAGCCTACCACACACAAGGGGATTATCAAATCACCCTCTCCTTTTCACTCCAAAGGCAATCTTTGCCGCCCACGTGCAATTAAGCACAATAGTCCACAACGCGACCTCAGTCAGCGCCAATCCACGATGTAGCCGTAGCTAACACCAAAACCATGATGGGACACATAGTCACTCATCAACCACGATATGGCACATAGCCGATATCAACCACGATGAGGCACATAGCCACTCATCAAGCCACGCGAACTAAATCGCAATTAATCCACAACGTGACCTCAGTCAACGTCAATCCACGATATAGCTCAAGGCTAACATCAAACCACGTACTCGAAGTACACCCGTACCTTCTTTCATATCCCAACCCATGCACATGCCACATAAAATAATGATACAATGTAATGATGCATGAGCATGTTCATCAATCATATTATCACATATTCATATTAATAATCACATATCATCAGGTTTGGTACTTACCGGATTATCGACATACCCCTTGAGGGTATCCTTATCACAATTTCCACTGCACTAGTTAGCACATTCATAACACATACACATTTCACATACATATCATATACCCAGAAAACGGTGGGTTAATCACACACCTGATCACTTGGAGAACTATGCTTTCGATCATCGATGCTATCACTAGGCGATACTACGGCTATTTGCCTACTTTCTTGTTCGACTGGTCTACACCCGGTGGCCAATCCCTAATCGTCGAGATAGATCTCTTCTTAAACTTGGGATAGGGACCTTCCCTTTCCCTTCTTGAATGGTATTCGCCTCCATCAACACACTTAATCGAACAATCGATTTAATCATCAATATACGAATTCTTAACCAAATATCCACAACTTATCATACTTACGGAAGGGTCTTGAAATCCCGAAAAGCTTGATCTAATGCTTGGATCCTTAATCCCTATATTTGATTAATCACCTACTACTTTAATAAAAAGCCATTCGGCCATAAATCCAAATCCTAGTAGGATTAGTATACTTAAACTTACCTTGTTGCCGTTTGACTTAAGAATCAAGTCTTGAAATCTCGCTATACTCTTCTTGCATTCGCCAAGCATTGAATCAATTAACTTGGTTAGTTTTCGGCTTTTGAATAATTAATGAACACATATATTTACCAAACATGGCCTTGGCCGAATGCTATAGACACTTACCTTGTGGATTTTAAATCCCAAAACTCACCGAATAACTAGGGAACACGTGGCCTATGGTGTACCTTTGGGAAAAGAACTTCTCCTTCCTTGTAGTCGACACTTAGTAAATCCCAAAAGATCTCTTCAAAGTTTCGGAAACAAGATATTAATGGGGTTAGTCCTAGATTTCGGCAAATCTTAAGAAAATGGATGAAACCGAATGAGATCTTACCCTTACTTGAAGAAATCGATTGCACCTTCACTTCAACCTTCAGAGATTCGGCTATGGCTAGATGATGATCTCACAACTTTCGGCTTTTGGAGGGATTAGAAAGAAAAGAGAAGGAAGAATAAAGATGGAGGATTCGGCTATGGCTTCTAATGGAGAGGAAAATATTCGGCTAGGTTCCAACAATTACTTAATTTCGGCTTGGCAAAAGAAAAGAAAGAAAAGAAGAGAAGAGAGCATTAAGAATTCGGCAGAGAAAGGAGGAAGTACAAATTGATGAGTAGCCCTCCTTCCTTCCTTTTATAGCCGAAATTATCATCTAAGGAGTCCCTTACTTGGCCACCACTCCTCTATTTTAATAGCTTTATCTCTTTAATTATCACTTAAAATAAAATATAATTCAGCAACTATCCTTACTTAGCCGAAATTATTAAACTCAAAGTCCCTTACTTGGCCATCACTTCTCCCTTATTTTCCTCTTTATCTCTTTATTCAAATTAAAAGAATTTAATCCAACAATTATCTCTTGAAAATAATGATAAATAAACCCCTTATTTATCCACTATTTATAAAATAATAAAAGCTCCTAATTTATAGCCATGTGTCGTCCACCTCTCTGCTCCTTGTAGCAAAATAAAATTTCTTTTATTTGCTTCCCATGTGACTCGAACTTAGGCCCATTCCTCTTGCATATGGCACCATTTCCATAGGCCCTAAGTGGCATCTTCAGACCACTTTTCCAAGCCTGTTTGTATGTCAAATTTCACAAACTTTTTCTTTTAAGGCCACCTTGCCTTAATTTCCCCTTTTAAACCTTAAAACTCGTCATTTCTAGGTCATTTCTAAGTTTCCAAAAATTTTCGATCGGCTCTATAAACTTGACATTTCCTTACATTTACAAGACATTTCCTTACATTTCCATGACATTTCCTTACAAGACATTTCCTTACATTTCCAAGGTTCTAAAAATGTTCACTTTCCTCTTTTAAACTTAACATTTCCATACATTTCCAGGTTTCCAAAAGTGTTCAAAATATATTCATAACACCTAAGATATGTCATTTCGTACAATTAAACCAAAAATGCATAGGCCCTTTTCAGGATGTTACAATGATAATAATAAATTTTGATGTCTCTGAGATTATGAGTGCAGCTTAAAAATGTGACTAGCTTAGTAACCGGGGTAGGGTGCTTGGGTTGTCATTCTACTTCACGTCAAAAGGTTGTGTGATGTATTAGGTAAAACTCTGCTGGCCGACATTAAATAATTTTTTTTTAGGAATGTGTTTGGTTGAGTAACCAGGGTAGCGTGCTTGGCTGTCATCTCTCTTCGCGTCAAAAGGTTCAATATATTCTTTAAAAAAAAGAAGGAAAAACAAGTAAATAATAATAATAAAGAATTGCATTTTGGGGCTAAGGGTGGAAACAAATAGGGTGTCTTCAAAAGTTTAGTAAATTACCTAATTTTCATGAAATAATCCAAGACGATTTTGATTTTTGTGTGATTAAATAGGAATACTTTTTTCAGTTTTACTTAAAGCAAGCTAAAGGTTCTCTTTATTTTCATATGCATTAAGCCTAATTTTTATAAACCTTTGGAGTGATATTTCTTTCATAGAAAAATCTAAATTTCACAGTGGATAGGAACCATACTTGAGGGCAATCATGGGCTAAGTAGGGGGAATTTGATAATACTCTAGAATGACATATTTTTATGTATTAATTACATATTTATTTTGGGTATGATCCTACTAATTTGAGCTATTTATAGTCTTTTATCTTGTAGGGACTAAATTGAAGGCAAAAGGAAATTTATGGGCAAAAAGCGTGAATTTAAAGATAAAATGGGCCAGCATGCGAAATAGGAAAGAAGTGGTACCGAAAATGTAAATTGTGGAAGACTTGAGGGAAAAAGTGCAAAGAAGAGATTTTATAAACACAAGACTCTATTTAAATTTTAATTATATTAGGATAATTGTTAAAGATTATTATTTAGATTTAATTTTAGCTTTTATCTTTATTTATCTTTATTTATCCTTATTTATCTTTTAGAATTTAGATAGGAATAGACTAGGTTTTCTAAGTACTATAAATAGGGGAATGAGTGACACAAATTTCACTCATCTTTTTCTGTAACACTCCCTCTCCCAAAAAGCTTAGCCTTTGTTCCTTTCTTTATTCAATAAAATTCCATTTTTATTAAGTTTATTTCTTTTTTCCCAAAAAGCATGAGCCACTAAATTCATTTAGCCAAATGTTCTTGAGATTCCCCAAAAAGGGTTCATGAGGCCTAGAATCCGTGCTTAGCCTTTGCAACGAGTATTCATCGCCTCTCCGCACTACAGGACTGACGCTTTTGTCCATGTCCTTTCAAAAGTGATCTTTTCATCTTGTGCAAAGACGGCCGCTTTGTATGTTTTGGGAAGGTTGCACTGTCGGTTCGTTAGCTTACTGTGTCAGTAGTTGTCGAGCCCAAGAGATAAAATGGTGTGGTATTCGCCATTTAGAACTGATGATCTAGTGTAAGACGGTCCCACAAAAGCGACGGTTGGCTAGAGTTAGGTTCCTCTAAATCGTAAGTCTAAAATCTAAGTGTAGTTGGTGGTCGTAGGCGTCCTCTTCCACTATAACTGGATTATTCTGTTTAAGAAAGATCACCTAAAAGCCTAGGGTTGAACCCAAGGAGGATCGAGACAACCGGAGGCTGGAATCTCTCCATCAAAAACTCTCTTTTCTCAACTCTGTTTATCTTTACAATTTTAATTTCAATTTACGCAATTTCTATTCAATCAAACTTTTAATTCTGTTTTTTTATTTTTCCTAGGTACGCCGGTTTTCTTGGGCACGACTCTACCCGGGATCTCGAGGAACAGGAACTTGTGTAAATCCAGTCCCTGAGGATTTGACCCTACTTCCCTTATACTATTCTTTTTGTTATTTTATAAGGATAATATATTTTTAGTGCTCTCAATGACGCATCAAACCATTATGAAAGCAACTTAGGTTTATGTTTTATCTAATGACCTTGTCATCAGTGTGTTACCCTCATAGGATAACCTTAACATATTCGGGTTAAACCCGTTCACCCAATATGATCCTATTTTATCTCATAGTTATCATTGCATCTTCCATAATGAAAAATACTATTACTAACAAGTAGTAATAACAATCACTCATCCCTAACGAATGACCTATCACGTTCATTTTCCATAATCCATGCAATTCTAATGCGAGGATACCATTTGCTCTTTATATGAGTTATGAATTTCACTATTGTAAGTGAAGTCATGCCATATATAAGTCATAACCCAAGATGTTAGCTTTTAGCTCTAATACCAACTAAGCACAGACTTTCAATATATCAAAGCGTATGAGGTTACTTACCCAGGATTGAGGTAAATTGCACTATGAATGTCACAAGTGAATAACTTCATGTAGGGATTTAGGATAAATTCAACTTGTGTCATGTTTGATGTATTGTCAATCTAGAAAATCGCACCTATGTCTCTATCTTTCTGGGAGTCATACACTTTGATACCCTAGACAAGGTATCTCCCCAATTGGACTTGATAGACAACACAATAGTTGATAAGTGCTAAAACTAACATGTTTTAACGTCATTCTTAATGCATTTTTGGGTGACTATTTGATGATAATTGTGAATTTTATGCTTCTAATCCTTTAAATTCATGTTTTTATGCTTAATAGAGTACTTGGGTGCAAAAAGAGCAAAAACCCTATGATGAATTTTATCTTTTGATTTTTATTTTACGCAATAAATACTTAGTTTCTTATTCTCAATTATGTGTGCTTAATTCTTGGTTTAATATTTCTAAATTATTGATCCATGTTTCATGTGTTTAAATCAAAGGAGGAATAGACCCTGTTTAAGAGTAGATCTTGCGTAATTGGGTGGAGTTGCATGCAACCATAGAAATAGGACGACATAAATCTACCAAATTAGAGTCAAATCTAATACGGGAATCCATAGATCGAGTTAATGCAATAATAGGGGTTATAATTAGAAAGAAATTTCAATTAGTCAACCTAGAGTCAGTTGCTCTTACTCTTGAAACAGATACTTGCATAATTTAGGGATTTCTACGAATCAAGTTACTAAGTAAAAAAATTGCGCAATTTAGATTGGTAGTGATAGATGAAATCTATGTGAATTCTTTCCTAGGTATTGTTTTGCTTCTTGGTTATTATCCGATTATTTTCCTGATTAGTTCTTTATCATGTTCATTAGTAATTAATTTAGTTAATTTTAGTTTTCAATCAATCACTCGAATTTATCGGTTAAATAATAGAAAGACGGTAATTACTAGTATTTTTAGTCTTCATGAGAACGATATCTTTGCTCATTGTAGCTATACTATTAATTGATAGGTACAATTACCTTAGTCAAATTTTTAATTAGTTCCGTGGACATCAATAGTCCCTTGAATCAATTGCTCAAATTTTATTCCTCATACTATAGACCATTTAGATTACCTACTAATATAAGTTATCTTCTCGCATCATAATTCATCCATATGATGTAACTTAATATTAGTTAAACTTTTAATAATTAATAAATCAATATTTGTTTTGTTCTTTTTGCTTTTTATGCAAAAATAAGTGAAAACAATTATACGAAAGATAATAATTTTAACTATGAAATTTTATTAATCAATTTATTTAAAAAGTTACAAGCATGATGACAAAATAATTAGACTAAAAGCACAAAATCTCAACAGTGATTTTATTAATATTTTTTTATTGAAAAGTATATTTTAAATTAAACTGGTAAGTGTCTTTTACCATAATAATGATGACGACGACGATGATAATAATGATAAAATTATTATTTAGCACATTAATGTTGGAGCTTTCTAATTCTATAAGTAGGGTTGATTAATAATTGTGTGCCTCTTTTATTTTATTATTTTTAAATATCAAATAAAAAATGTCATTTCTTTTAATTTCCCTTGTGTAAATAAAAAATTCCTACGACTAATATATTAAATAATTATTAATAATCTATATTGTATATTAAGTTTTTAATTGAGTTGATATCGCATGTCTACCTAACACCAATTTTTTTAGGTAATGACTAAAATGATATTGTTTTATAAAACAAATTATATTGTTATGAACGTATTTTTATCTTTTTATATCTTTTTATCATTTTAACCAAAATTTATTTTTTATAATAAATTTTTATAAATATATTTATTACTTGTAATAATAATAAAAACAAAACTAGAGAAAATTTCCAAATATCTGTATATGTATTTCCTACATTAACGTTTCATGTGGGTGAGGGTGACAAATAAGTTACATGCTCGCAAAGCACAGCTTTGGCATGTTTTCCGCCTTTTGGTGTCTTTATCTTCTATTTTCTTTTTCTTTTCCCCTTTCTTCGCAAAAGCACATGCCTTTGGGCAAGTTTATTTGGCTTTACTGTCAGCTGTAATTTGTAAATGGAACTTTTCTCTCTAATAGTAAATTTGCTAGAATAAGTTAAATTAAACTCATCTATTACTCCAATCAAATATTAAAACATTTAATTATTTCAATTAAATATAACTATGTTACTACCCTATATAAAATAAAATATGTAAATTCATTTTTCCAATATAAGGCTGCACTCTGAAAATAGGAAAATAAATTATAAATACATATATTCAAATTTTCAATTTATTTAGTGTCATTTTTAAGAATAAGAGTAAACTACACCATTAGTCACTAAACTATTGATAAATTTTTGTTTTGGTTACTTAACTAGAAAAGTTACAATTAGGTAATTAAACTATTTGAAAGTTTTCATTTAAGTCACTTAACTATTCATAAGTTTTTATTTAAGTCATTAGATTGTTAAGTATTTTAAAAAAAAAAAGTTTAGTCAATAAGCTCCATGCAACGATTTGATGATCGATATGGTGGATTAGTATCCATCAACGAGTAGAAAAACATACCTTAAATCCAAATCAATTTGAGGATCAATGTCAGAGATCAGATAAAAAAAGTTGTTTCGATTTTAATTCAGAGATTCATAACGTCCAAAGCTATTTCGTAAAAAAAAAAAAAAAAAACTAAACTATAGAAAAGAAAGGGAAGTGAGCTTTCGACTGGTACATATAGTATGAATAGAGAAAGGCATATGTCATTAATTTTAACAGACCAATGACTTAAATGTTTTGAATAGTTTAACGACGAAATTGTAATTTTTTTAGTTAACTAACTAATGATGTGGTTTAGGCTAAAAATAATTATAAGTACAAATTAAACCAATTCTGAATTGAAGGATTTGTAATTTTCCTGTACAGCCTTTCTTACCAAAAAAGGACACATTAGGAGTATTATTTGAGATTCCTCCATATGAACTAATTCATGTTAAAACTTAAAATATAGATGACAAAAGAAAGTGACATTTCTCTTTCGAGAAAACAAAAATAAAATAAAAAGTAGTGTTTGAAAACAGATTCTGTAGGTAGACATAAATCTAGTGAAATGAATGCAAAAAGATGTCAAATACAATCACAATAATTTATCATGTTCATAGTGCCATTTTCTTTTTTCTGTTGAAGCTGCACAAATTTCACATTATTGGCAACATTATAACAAATATGGCTAAACCAAGGGAATCTCCCCCTCGTGGGTATAAATTGAAAGCCAATATGTACATATATACATACATGTGTGGGTACTAGCTAATTTTACACACACGTGAGGGTGTGGCGGTGGCCAAAGCAAGCAAGTAAGCATTTGTTTAAACATGGGGACAGTCACTGTTTTTGGTGTTCATCAATGGATTCTTACCTTTGGGAAAAAGAAATTCATTTGGAAATATATTTAGTTTTGGAAAATGGTGTGAAATGCTATGCCATTTTCGCACTCTGGACTAGGAGATTTTAGGTTTGGGTTCACTCTATCCATCTCAAATGTTTAAATATATATCCTATTTGTATTAAGTTATTTTTGACACACGGACTCATCAAATAAAAATTCAACAGGATGCACATAAATTGTACTACCAAATTAAACCTAAAATATTTTCTTTAAATTTTATTGCTATGTATTTGATCTGTTTGGCATAAAAACGAGGTAAAATTTTAATTTATTGGGGTTTAAAGTCACCCATTACTAAAAAAAAAAACTTTTTTGATCTCTATCTATCTCGATATTCAATAAATTGATTATTCTTAAAAAAACAAAACAATTTAATTTTTGTTAATTTTGAAAATGAGCAATTATAGACAATTAATCACAATGTTTATTTTTTCCATCAAATTATCCTATTTTTGATTCGTATGATAACAAATATAACTTTCAATATTTACAATTTTTGTCATATTCGTATTGATTCTAAAAAATTTAACAAATTTAAAGCTAGTTAGATATCAACAAATTAAGAATTGTGACTAAATTAACATAATATGCAAATGTTGAAAGTTAAATTTGTTTTTTTTTTTTAAAATTAGAACAAAATTGATAGATTTTATAAACTTTGAGCGCTATTACCAATCAATAATAGGATAAACTGATGAAAGAAGTGAGCACCATTATTAATTATCCTTAATTGCTTACTTTCGAAATTTTAAAAAAAAAATTATTTATTTATTTATTTTTTAGTAGAAAAACAAATTTACCCAATACTAACCATTCATGTATCATGTTATAGGAATTTGAAAACAAAATTGTAATGGCATCATTAGATACGCAAGTAATATTATATATTGAATTCATCCCATCCCCATTTTTTTTCCTTTTGAAATATAGTGCATACATCACTCATATATACACACATTAAAGTAAGATTTTGTTTAAAAAAACTGAAATAAGACATTATTAGTATATTTAAAATACTGACAGGAGACACAATTTTATATTTAAAAGATAAGCAGAGAAAAAATATTTGCAACATAAACTCCCTTTGTTTTCTTATAAGTCCTTCCACCTTTTCAATTTTATAATTATTCTTAATTTAGAAATAAATAAATAAATAATATTATCCAGATTAGTTCTTATATATATTCAATTATTTATGAAAATTTGTCTTATTTTTTCTCTTTTATTGATAAAATTTTATTTTTATGAAACTAATATAAACATTTTAATATCTATACTTAACATATAACTTGAATTAATTAATTGACAATTTTATTATATTTAAATGTTAAAGTAATAAATATTAAAAACTACATTTATTTTCTGTCATCACATGTAAATTAAATTACAATTTGAGTAATATATATATTAAAAACAATATTTTGTAATTTTAAATAAATTAAAGTTATTTTCTAATAGATAATGTTCACAAAAAAAATAAATAATAAATGTTAATATTATTTTAACATTGTTCTATCACAATTTGATATTGGCATAATGACTTATTTGACCCTCCAACTTTATAAAAAGTTATTTTAGCCCTTCATTTTATTTTTTGTTTCTTTTAGCTATTAAATTTGCGCTGTTTGTCAAATCACCCCAAAAATGATAGAAAAATTAATGTCTGTTAACTTGTGGCATACACGTGGATGTCACATTAGTAATTAATTAATTTTTTAATTGTTAAAAATAAAATATATATTTTTAACAAATTAAAATTATTAAAAAGTATAAAATTATAAAAATATTTTTTTTTTAATTTTTTAGAAAATAATTAATTGCTAACGTAGCATACATATGGATGCCACGTCAATAAAGTTAACAAACGTTAACTTCTCCATCCATTTTGGGGGTGATTTGACAAATAATGCAAGTTCAAGGGTTAAAAGAAGGGAAAAATTAACTGGATGGCTAAAATGACTTTTTGTAAAGTTGGAGGGCTAAATAAGTTATTATCCCTTTAATTTTTGCATAACATTATTCAAAAAGTATACATTTATAATCACATAAAATTAAATTGAGTATCATTATAAAATGTTTTATAATCCATAAATGAACAACAGTATTCTTACATGAGAGTTGGATTAGTCAATATAGAGAAACTTTTAGTCGAGTTATCTGAGTCAGAATTAGAGTTTTGAGTCCGTTAGAGCAATCAGTGATTGCGAATTGAAAATGGAATTTTATTGAATAAATGAAAGGAACAAAGGCTAAGCTTTTTGGGAGAGGGAGTGTGTAACAGCCCGATTCAGGGCCTAGTCGGAATAGTGGTGCGAGACCACAAATCTGAGTTAGTAAATTGAGTTCTTAATGTTTATGACATGTTTGCATGATAGTATTAAAGTTCCATGTAGAAATTTTGTGAAATTGACATGGAATGATCAAATAGGACTAAATTGCAAAAGTTGCAAATTATGAGTTTCTAGAAGCTTTTTGTATGAAATAGCTTTAGAATATTAATTAGAATCCTTAAATAGAAATTTTCCCAAATTATAAGTTTTGGACAAAAATGGACATGAGTTAGTAAACTGTAAATTTTTAAAGAGAAGGACATTTTGGTCATTTACAAATTAAATGATTAAAATAGGAAAAAGATGATAAAAAAATCATTCATCTTCTTCCTTGTGCCGAAAATTGGGAGACTCCATAGCTAGGGTTCTTCAAATTTTTGAAGCTTGCAAGTAAGTCATCCTAGCCCCGTTTTTAATATTCTTCGTATTTTTGGAGTCCTCGTATTATGAATTAACTATTTTTAGCTATAAGATGAGCTAAGAAGCATGTTCAAAAATCTAACCATGTGTATCATGCATGTAAAATGATATTTTATGGAAGATTATGGGAGTTTGATGTTAGATAAACATCTTTTCCTTAGTGAATTTCATGAAAAATGATAGTATGGACTAATTTGTAATAGTTATGAAATTGGTCATACCTATTAGAAATAGTGAGAATTGATGATTGTTATAGTAGAGAAAATGAATCAGCTAAACATGATGTTTAAGAAAGTTGAATGAGAATTATTTTACGAGCCTAGGGGCAAAAGTGCAAATATGAGAAAGTTTAGGGGCAAATAGTAATTTTTCCAAAGTATGAGTTAAGAGTCAATTTAGTCAATATGAGTATTAAATGATCTAATTATTATTATAGATCAAGAAAAACAAAGCCTGGATCGAAACCGAGGCAAGAACAAAGTCAAGGACTAAATTGCATATCTACATACATTTTGTATATTGAGGTAAGTTTGTATGTTTTCTAAGCTTTATGATTAATATCATTAAATTGCTTAGTATAATGTAGAATATATTTTAAATTCCATGAGATTGTTTAATGCTATGTTAAACAAAGAAATCAATGAGATCAAGCATGAGAAAGTTCCGATTGAAGTTGAATTACTTAGGATACTCGATCTATCACATGAAATGAGAAAGTCCGTATAAGACCAAGATAAGGCATGGCATCGGCAATCAAGCAAGTTATCATGTAAGACCAAGACAAGTCTTGGCATTGAAGAGTTATTATGAGATGAAGACCCATATAAGCCCAAGCCAAGGCATGGCATTGGTGAGTCTCCAAGCAAAGTTATCATGTAAGTCCAAGACAAGTCTTGGCATTGAAAAGCTATAAAGAGATAGAGATCCCATGAAAGTCCAACCCAAGGCACGGCATTGGTGAGTAACAAGAAAGATTTCATGTAAGTCCAAGCCAAGGCTCGGCATTGACAAGTAAAGATACCAAGTAAGACCATGTCGAGACATGGCAATGGTAAGTTCCCAAGGGAACTCATAAGGAAGACTTCGTGTAAGCCCATGTCAAGACATGGAATCAATACCAAGTAAGAGATCCCATGTAAGGCTATATCAAGGGTATAGCATTGGCATCAAGACACATCTGTTTTGAGATTTAGTATCCTCTGTTATTCATAGTAATTCATCTGGCAAAAGAGTAAAGATTAAATGAGAAAGTAAGAAAGTTAAGTAAGTAAAGTTATTATCAAGTTATGCTAGTCAGAGTTAATTAAGAGTATTATTCATGATATGAATGATGAAGTTGAGATTATGCTTATCATAGTAAAGTATCTTGATCTATGTGATCAAGTGATACTGGTATCTTGTTACCGCATCTGAGCAAGAGAATAGTAAGTACCATGAGATATGTAAGAATCAGTAAGAGTAAGTAAGCTTAAATACTTGAGATTTCATAATGCCATTATTTATGGTGAATGGTTCATGTTAAGCAAATCTATTGCTATGAGAATTACATGCAAACATACTAAGCTAAATGCTTACGTCCTTTATTCTTTCTTCCCATGTAGTCCCCCCAAGCTAATCTCGTGGATCATCGTCACCGGAGCTCGGAGCACACTATCAATCGCTATTTTGCTATAGCCAAGTTGTTTATATTATGTATGGCATGTATAGGAAACATTTCATTTTGAGTTATGTTTTAAAACTAGCCAAAGTGTTGGCTATCAAGCTTAGTATTCTTTTTGTATATGGCCAAAGAGATGAGTCATGAATGATTAAGTATGTATGTTTTAATCTATCAATGAAGTATGCATCCTTGTGCATGTTAGATGTAATACTTGAGTTGCTAAATTGAGCATTAGTTTAATCTTGATTTCAGGGTGGCAATTGGCTTGGTAAATAGCCTCTAAGTGCCCACACGGATGGACACACGAGCGTGTGTCTAGGCCGTGTGCACCCTGCACCTTTGTATCTTAAGTCAGAATAGACCACGGACTAGTCACACGGGCGTGTGCCTAGGGCGTGTGGGATTAATCAGTGTTGGCCACGGGCTAGCTACACAGGCGTGTGTCTAGACTCTAGGTCGTGTTAAGGTAGTCAGTGTGCACCACGGGTGGTAAGCACGGGCGTGTGCCTTGGCTGTGGGGCATTTGCGAGAATCTTTGGGGTTTTAGGCACGGTTTGGGGCCACTGGCGTGTCGAGCCGTGTGTAATTTGCCACTATCCACCACGGGTGAAAGACACGGGCATGTTTTAGGGGTGCACGGGCGTGTCCCAAGTCACTGCGGACGTGTGACCCTGCTCGAGAGAAAGTTTCGGATGAGTTCGAAAGTTTCGGGACGTAAGTCTGAGGCCTCGTAGGCCCATGAAATGTCTGATTTGACTAAGAAAGAGAAGTTCTTAATTCGAAATGAAATTTTATAGCCCGTAAGTACATGTTTAAGTGAGTTCAAGCATGGTAATGTCTCATATCCAGTCTTAGTCTCGGACTCGGGTATAGGGTGTTACAGAGTGTTTACAGAAAGATGCGTGAAATTTGTGTCACTCCATCCCCTATTTATAGTACTTAGAAAACCTAGTCTATTCCTAATTAAATTCTAAAAGATAAATAAAGATAAATAAAGATAAATAAAGATAAAAGCTAAAATTAAATCTAAATAATAATCTTTTACAATTATCCTAATATAATTAAAATTTAAATAGAGTCTTGTGTTTATAAAATCTCTTCTTTGGAATTTTGCCCCCAAAGTCTTCCACACTTTGCATTTTCGGCACCACTTCTTTCCTACTTCGCATGCTGGCCCATTTTATCTTTAAATTCACGCTTTTAGCCCCTAAATCTCATTTTGCCTTCAATTTAGTCCCTACAAGATAAAGAGCCATAAATTGCTCAAATTAGTAGGATCATACTCAAAATAAATATGTAATTAATACATAAAAATATGTCATTCTAGAGTATTATCACGAATCAAGTGTGCAAGCGATGTCCAATTGAAATTCAAGATAGAATATTTCGATCCGACTTATTATTAATGTCATTTGATGTGAATATGGGAACGGACTAGTTATCAGAACATGGCATAATTCTTGATTGTCAGAATAAAAAGTTTATGATACAGTGTTCAGATGGTGAAGAAATGTGATAAGGATGCGCACACAGAAAAGGATCGTAAGCTTGTCCAAGTTGCGGATTTGGCCTAAAGCTCTAGACAAATAAAAGAGAACTTGGATTTCGATTCAACGTAAAACATAAAAAAAATCCAAGTCAAATTTAAGAATTAAAAGGGCAACAATTAAAACAAATAATTAAGATAGAAAAAGAACAAGGAATCCAAATCAATGATTAGAAACAATTAAACAAGAACATAACAGAAAAACTAAGAAACAAAACAAGAAAATATGGAAAGTGGCGTGTAGAAATCTTAAGGAGCCTTGGAAACCAGATGAACCCACAACCCCCTTCAAACGGCTTTAATTTCCCCTCCAAGATAGAAAAATTGGCAAGAAAAAGGTTGAAGATGATCCCTACAATATGAAAACATTGTTAAAACTCTTCTAAAAGAAAACTCAAGAAAAATTCTTGAAGAAAAAAACTCAAAGAGAATTTTATTAACTCAAAAGACAAAAGTTGTTGAACGAATTATGAATTGTGTACACGGAAAAGACCTTTATATAGGCTAGCTAAGTACATCCAAATAAAACTCTCAAGTATACTGAAACTCTAATTAAACTAAACAAGACGTAGTTTTAAAATAAACTTTCTTGTTGACTAAAAAACATAAAACTCCTAAATACTTAAAAATTATCTAAAATTCAGAATAAATAAATAATGAAATAATAAGACCTAATAAATACAATATCAGACTCCTATATAATAAAATCTAAGCCTAAAAATTAGACCCAATATGATTTACACTCAAATTAAAAGCTCGTAACTCATAATTTTTGTAATAATCCCATTCAGAAATTTTGCTCGCGCAGTCTTCACTAAAACGATCATAACTTGAGTTCCTAGACTCAAAATCGAGTAATTCAAAGTGCATTGTGAAGATAAGAGACAAATCTTCAATTAATTTGAGACATATTGACCCAAAAATGCTCAGATCCCTTCCAAAAATGTGCAACAAGTCAAATGATTATAATATGGCTAGGTGTGTGGGCTTGATTAGGGTCCTTGAAGTGTAATGCCTAAGCTTGTTAACATCTTCCACATGGATTGAGATTTTAAGTCCATGAATAAAATTGGTCCCTTCTGATTTATCCTCACTCTGTATTGAACTCCAAAGTCCATCCTCTTGGATCTTCAACTCTTCTTCTTGAAATATTTTCGTAATAAAGTCTTAAACAAATAAATTGAATTTTTACTTCAACTACTTGGATTGGATGTCGTGATTGATCTACAAAAAACCTTAAATTGG
This sequence comes from Gossypium sturtianum, assembly GCA_025698515.1. NCBI lineage: Eukaryota > Viridiplantae > Streptophyta > Magnoliopsida > Malvales > Malvaceae > Gossypium > Gossypium sturtianum. The sequence continues at coordinate 115,809,381 of CM046955.1, forward strand.
AGGAAATTTGTATAATATGTGAATTTTCAAATGTGTTTTCAAAATAATTATCGGGATTACTTCTTGATCGAGAGGTAGAATTTACAATTGAAGTTTACTCGGGAACTACTCTGGTATCTATTACTCCTTATCATATGTCACCTAAAGAGTTGGAAGTTCAATTACAAGATCTTGGTTGTGGTATATAGTGATGCTTCACTTAATGGTCTTGGTTATCTTTTTGATGCAAGATCCAAAAGCAATTGTTTACATCTCACAATAATTAAGGCCACATGGGCATAATTATACAACCCACGATTTGGAACTAGCAACAGTGGTTTTTGCATTAAAAATTTGGAGACATTATTTGTATGGTGAGAAATGTTACATCCATACAGGTCACAAAAGTTTAAAATACCTACTCACCAAAAAGAACTGAATTTAAGACACTGTTGATGGATTGAATTTATAAAAGACTATGATTGTGTGATTGATTATCATCTAGGTAAAACAAATGTTGTTGTCGATGCCTTCAGTTAGAAATCACTTATTGAATTAAGATCAATGTTTGCATAGTTAAGAATTTATGATGATGGTGCTTTATTAGCTAAGTTGAAACTGAAGCCACACTTGGTTGAACAGATTAAAAAGGCTCAATTGGTTGATAACAAGGTGATGGACAAACAGAAATTGATTGAGTAAGACGGTCCAAGAGATTTTTATATTGGGGACAATGGTTGTGTAAATTTCATGGTAGAATTTATGTTCCGAACAAGGTTGATTTGAAAATTGAGATATTTAAGGAGGCACATGATAGTCCATTGCTATGCATCCAAGAAGTACCACGATGTACAAGATTTACGAGAATTCTATTGGTGGCTAGGTATGAAAAATAAAATTACAGAATATGTTGCTAAGTGCTTGACATGTCAAAGATTCAAGGTTGAACATCAAGTACCAACAGGATTGATTTATCCTATAGGAATTCCCGAGTGGAAGTGGGACAAAACAACTATGGATTTTGTTATTGCCTTGCCTCTCACTTGAAAGAAGCACAATGCACTAAGGTTATAGTTGATCGATTGGTAAAGTTAGCTGATTTCCTAACAGTAAGAAGAGATTAGTCATTAGATAAGATTGTCAATCTATATATAGTTGAGATAGTAAGACTTCACAGTGTGCCAAAGTATATTATTTTTTTATCATGATCTCGATTTACTGTAAGGTTTTGGAAGAAGTTACATGACTTACTTGGTACCAAATTGAGTTTGAACACAATCTTTCATCCACAAATAGATAGCCAATCAGAACGTGTGATTCAGATAATAGAAGATATGTTATGGGCTTGCATAATTGATTTTGAAAATGATTGGGAACGATATCTACCACTTGAAAAATTTGCATACAAAATAGTTTCCAAACAAGTTTCCAGATGGCACCATATGAAGCCTTGTATGGTTGTAAATGTCGTACTCCTTTGTATTGGACTGAGCTAGGTGAGAAGAAAATCATTAGTCTAGATTTGATACAAGTAACGAAAAAAAAATTTTGAATGATTAAAGAAAAGTTGAAAGTAGTTATAGACCGATAGAAATCTGATAAGTGCTAAAAGTAACATGTTTTAACCTCATTCTTAATGTATTTTTGGGTGATTCTTCGATGTTAATTGTGAATTTTATACTCCTAATCCTTTAAATTCATGTTTTAATGCTTAATAGAGCACTTGGAAGGAAAAGGAACGAAAAACAAGTGAAAATCAGAGCGTCGGAGCAAGCTGCAAGAGCCATACGAGCTAAACCATTCCACACGGCCAAACCACGCGACCGTGTGACCCATACAGGCGTGCGGTAAGACGTGTCGATTTCACAGAATTGTGTATTGAACTGAGAAAATTTACGAGTTATAGATTTTTCAGGCATTCTAATATATATATATATATGACAAAAATAAGAAGATATGAGTGATCCATCACAGAATACTCAAGAAAACAACTCGAAAAACATGAATTTCTTTATTTCTTTCGATTATACTATCTCTTAGGAAGATTTTCGTCAAGATTGAAGATTCCCAATTGATTTCTTAGGAAGTTATCATGAGTTTCTTTATTTCTTTTCAGTTATACTATCTCTTGGATGTTTTTGTTTTCAAGCATGAACTAATTTTCTAAATACCTGGGGAGATGAACACTATGACAGATTCTATCATTTGATTTTTATTTTATGCAATAAATACTTAGTTTCTTGTTCTCAATTATATGTGATTAATATTTGGTTTGATATTTTTAAATTACTAATCCATGTTTGATGTGATTAAATCGGTGGTTCAATAGACCCTATTTAAGGACAACATAAGTCTACATGAGTAGAGTCAAATCTAATAGGGGAATCCGTAGCACAAGTAAATGCAATAATAGGGGTTTTAATTAGAAATAAATTTCAATTAATCAACCTTGAGTCAGTTACTTTTATGCTTCAAAGAGATATTAACATAATTTAGGGGTTTCTACAAATTAAGGTGCTAAGTAAAGAAATTGCGTACTTTAGATTGATAGTGATAGATGGAATCTAGGTGAATTCTTTCCTGGGTATTGTTTCATTTCTTGGTTGTTAATCGATTATTTTCTTGATTTATTCTTTGTCATTTTCATTAGCTAAGTAATTTAGTTAGTTTTAGTTTTAATCAATAACTCAAATTATTCGGATAAATAATAAAAAGATAGTAATTACTAGTACTTTTAGTCCTTGTGAGAACGATATCTTTGCTCATCGTAGCTATAATATAAATTGATAGGTGCATTTTCCTTAGTCAAATTTTTAGTTAGTTTCACGACGCGTCAAAATCATATGCCAATTTAAAAAGGAGAGAGATTGAATATGATGTAGGAGATAAAGTGTTTTTAAAAGTTTCTTTGTGGAAGAAAATTATGAAATTCGACCAGAACGGAAAGTTGACTCCAAGATTTAATGGACTGTATGAAATTTTAGAAAGACTTGGATATGTTGCTTACAATTAATGTACCCCTTAAACCGAGCCTAGAAGTTACGACCCAATCTGAGTAATTACATGGGCCATGAAGATGGCCAAAATGTTTTCATAAGAAAAATCCATTTGGCCTCGAAACATGTTATTTTGAAAACATCATGTTCTTTTCAATAGAAATTTATTTCTTCCTTTTTATTTAAAAATACTTGTATTATAACTTAGTTTTTAAAACACGGTTGCAGCGGCTATTAATTTTTTAAAACGTTTAACGATCATTTAAAAGAAAATTAGTATATAAACAATCTATGCAATATTTCCCAAAAATATCAAAATAGAAATTCCCATGCCACAGTCCACAATTTAAAATAAAGTCCTAAAAAGTTATTAAGACAAACCCAAATTATTGTCCATAATGAAATCCAAAATAAACTCATACAGTTTGTAAAAGTCCCAAATTATTTTAAAAATCCATAACCAAGAAATTATTATTCTGAGAGCTCCTCTGATGACCGAATTCGAGTCCTAATTACGAGGATTACCTGAGACACACGAGTAACACGAGTGAGCTTTAAAAGGTTCAATGTGAGATCGATACAAACATATATACATACAATTTATCATACATTTCAACACATCGAATAATACGTCCAAATCATCATATTTATGATTTGCACAGAAATCACATATCATCAAACTTTACACGTATATATGACCATACCGCGACATGCTTATGTAATGATACACATTTGAAATATTTCCTACCCATCTCTGCTACACACCAATATCGAGTTCCCCCAAACTTGTCCATCAAATAACACACCATTTGTGGACAAGCCACCACATAACTGCCGATAAATGGCCACATAACACATTGTAGACAAGCCACCACATAATTGCCAATAATGGGCACATAATCGTAGATAAACTATCACATAACTTCCCCATTTTACAAACCCACCCCATGCATGTGATTTGGCCAATTTAACACATATATTTCACTTTTCGCATATTTCACATAATCATGCACAAAACTCATATTCCTTAATTTTTTTACACATGCATGTATTATGCTCACATTTTCATATATCACAAAGTTTTCACTTTAGCAAGCTTTAATATATATTTTATATTAAAACATGGATCTCATCACACATATACCCATACCACATGTTTAGATCATCACATATCAATTTAGCCATGAACCACATAACATAGAGTTGAGATCAACACTATATAAACCACACATCACAAATCATAGGTTTTCACATCATTTAATGGTTTATGACACTTACTTGGGTTTCTCTTGGTTGATTTTTTTCAACTCTACTGGAGTACTTAGTGTACTCTTGATTTAATTAATTTAATAACATATTATTAAAATAAAATAATATCATATTATACTCAAATCAACAGTTAGATCCCACACCTTAAACCGTAGATCCGATGGCCACAATCCTACAAGAAGAGGTTTCACTTGGATCTAAGCCGATAGATGAATCTATCGCACCAAACACTGTATTTAATTATAAATCTATCGGATTTGTTTTAATACTTAAAGTTTTAATCATTCGAAATAGTTCTCACCATCACTTACCCTTAAATCGAGACTTGGTTTCGATGTACTCGTCAACTCACTGAGTATTTCTTGGGTTAGCGTCGTTTGGTCCTTCAAGTTGTTACGAAATCGCATTAGTACTATGATAAACGGATAATAAAATATTTCAATAACAATAAAACACTATACCATTCAGCCAATCATGGTATTCCTAAATGAAGGATTTACGAATCGAACAACCTCACTTACACTTGATTTAATACGAGATGATCGAAGGATCAAGAATGGAATGAGATCGATGATTTTGAGTGATCTAAAGATAATCGGTAAAAGTGATAGAAAATGTGAATTTTATTCACTAAGGAATCGGTAAAAGAAAGAGGAAGAAAAAAGGAAAAAAAATTATCACTGGCAGCAACAGCGGTCCGGCAATGGTTGAGTGGCAATCCAACGGTGGTGAGAAAATATAAAAGGGAGGAGGGTTCGGCCACTAAAGTTTGGAAGAAAAATGAGAGAAGAGAAAAGAAATAGGTGAAGGAAGAGAAGATTCGCGGTGGTTCGCGGTGACGGTCACGACAGTGGAAGGGAGGAGGAATGAGAAGGTGGCGTTTAAGGTGGCTAGGAGGTCACTTGAAGGTGGTGGAAGGGTTGATTGTGGTGGTTGAAGAACAAAAAATAAAGGAATATGGTGGTGGCTTTTTTTCAATTTGAGAGAGAAAGAAGATGAAGAAAAATGAATAAAAAATGAAAGAATATGGTAAAAATGAGGGTAGGGGACGGCAAGAGTGTGTGTAGTTTGGTCAACCAGTACCAGGTTCATTGTATCACAACATTTTGGCAAGAGAGTGAGACAAGGAGTGAAAAGGGGGATGTGTCTCACAACTTATCGCAAGTTTGACTTGCTAAAGGAGGAAGGGAATCACATCATTTGGGGCAACTATATGGGTGGACGACAAGGCTTAAATGTACATGTTAAATATGTGCAAAAATTTAATTAAAAAAAATTATGAGAACAAGGGGATTTAAACTAGAGAACTCTATGATAGTTAAGGAGCTTCCTACCACTAAGCCACAACACTTCCTTGTTTTCATTCTTGTGCATAAATTAATAAATTATGGGATGTGACAATTAATCCTTCCACTGGAATTAGGTCGAATCCATAATGTATTTCATGTATCAATGCTTTGAAGGTATAGATCAAATCCATCTCATTTGTGTCAATGGAAAATATTAAGGTTCAACCAGATTTATCTTATCAAGAGGAATCGATATAGATATTAGCTAGAGGAGTAAAAGAATTGATAAATAAACGGGTTCTTTTAGTAAAGGTATTATGGAGAAATCATAAGATAGAAGCGACTTGGGAACCTAAAGATACAGTGAGAGTGTAATATCCACATCTCTTATTGTAACACCCCTCACCCGTATTCACCTTCAGAATAGGGTTAGGAGCATAACCGAACTTTCAACACTTTTAAACATACATTTTATATACAATTTATCAATTCAAATACAAATCAATCACAATCAATCATAGTGTCCCTTAAATGAGCCTACAAGGCCTTAAACATGTATTGAGAGTGGTTCGGGACTAAACCGATAACTCGGGAAATTTTTCAACACTTATAATTTTTTTCTACAAAACCGAGGACACACGCCCGTGTGACCAGGCCGTGTGTCTCACACGGCCATCAAACACGCCCTTGTCACAGGCCGTGTGAACAATCGAAATGGAAGAACATGGCCGTGTCCGATCCCGTGTCCTACCCCATGTCCAAACAAGTGAGGTTACTAACTTGCGTCACACCGCCAACCACACGCCTGTGTGTCTAGCCCGTGTGCCCTCCGAAGTGGCCACACACGTCCGTGTGCCAGGCCGTGTGCTAGGCCGTGCCAAACCTGTAGGGTATACTAACTTATGAAACACGGCCAAGTCACACGCCCGTGTACTAGGCCATGTGCCAATTAGGGGGTATACTGACTTGTGCCACATGGTCGATCACACGCCCATGTGTGAGACTGTGTGGAGCATACTGACTTCATTTCAATATCAACACCAGTCGACACACGGCCGTGTAATATGACTGTGTGTCATACACGGCTAAGACACACGCCCGTGTCTCTGCCCGTGTGGACAAAAATAGGCTATTTACCAAGCCATTTTGCCACCCCATTTGGTACACATCTTCACCTATACAAATGACACCAAACCATAGCATAAAATACCATCCAAAACAACCAAGCTAAGTCAAAATCTTACAATTTCAATACTAACCAATTCAAGGCACATAAGTACCACAATATGCTATCTAAATTCATACCAATCCTTATAATCTCAACTCATCAAAATGACTATTACCAAAGATGCATTATTTGGCCTAATTTCACAAACATACATTGTAACACCCCTAACCCGTAACCATCGCCGAAATAGGGTTAAGAGGCGTTACCGGACATTTCAAAACTTTTACAATCATTTCACAACATAAGATACATCATCATCATAACATAGCAAATCATACACATAGTGTCCATAAAATAGGTCTACGAGACCTAAAACATGCATTGGAAAGGGGTCGGGACTAAACTGAGAACATACAAAATTTTTCCGAAAACATAACATTTTTCAAAGTTACAGAGGTCACACGCCCGTGTGGGTAGGCCGTGTGCCTCACACGGCATCAGACACGCCCGTGTGTCCAAGCGGTGGCAAAACAGGGCATACATATTGACTTGTCCACACGGCCGAAGACACGCCCGTGTGCTTTACCCGTGGTCGACACTGACTTATTTCACACGGCTTGTCACACGCCCGTGTGTCTGGCCCGTGTGCGAGACTGACTTGATTCGAATTACCAACTTATAAGACATGTTCGAGACACACGCCCGTGTGCCCAACCGTGTGGGCAAATATAGGCCATTTGTTTGGCCAATTTGCCACCCAAATTTTGGGTCAAACCTACAAGCATCAAACTAATAAAATTTCATACCTCAAAGGAAACTAAATCATACCAAAACATGCATAATTTAACTCTTAACATCATCATTCATTTCATATGCAAATCTAACTCAATATATCAATTCAAAGTATCAATTATACATTAAGAACATATAACTATTGCTTCATCTAACAAATTTAATTCATAGCAATTCCTCATCATTTGCATATAAAAAATCAACCATGAACTCACCTATATAAGTACCATTTCATTTAGCTACTTATGAGCACATTAAAACTCACAAAATTATGCATCAATAAGCATGAACAAAACTCATTCAAAAACACATCCATTAACTAGCCATATCACATGGCTATTTTTACACATCACAAAACATATTCTAAGTTCTCTAGACTATACATGCCATACTTTAATATATACATTCTCAAAAGGTACCGAAATATAGTTCGATAGTGTAATGAAGATCCTCGACGATCCCCGAGCTTCCCGTAGCTTAATAATTTATAAAACAAAGAACAACATACACACAAAGTAAGCTATCATAGCTTAGTAAGTCATAAGCAAATAATATACAAATAAACATTTTCATTAAATCAACTAGCCAAATCAAAACAAACTTAACCAAATGTACACCTTTTATGTTTACAACCTCAAATATTATCTCATTCATATTAACATCATATCATCAATAGCCAAGTACACATATAATAAATAGCACATATAAATTTCCCTCTTATCATAACTAATTCATATATTCATCTCAACCACAAATACTTACCTTAATTTCATATTAATATAACATAGTATGTACCTGAATCTCTTAGTTCGTTTTCACATTCAATTTTAGATCGATAATGCCCGTTGAACCATTTGGAATTAATAAGGATACTCGGATAGTCGGAAGGCTCGTACAATGCCAACGTCCCAGACGTGGTCTTACGGTAATTTCATATCAATGCCCTTTGTCCCCGAGCGGTCTTACACGAATCAAATACGATGCCAATGTCCCAGACATGGTCTTACACATAAACACAAGTCGATGCCAACGTCCCAGACGTGGTCTTACACGAAATCACATATCGGAATCCTATGTCATGACATATGTATCCTAACTATTACTAAGGTTAAATGCGGGACTTTTGAGACGCGAAACACGATCATTTCAGGCTCGTAAATATTGCTCCCATGTTCAATTCATTTCAGAATATTAGTTTACACAAATAACAATTCAATTCGGCACTATTAAATTAGATACAATAGAATTTAACAGCATTATTACCTCGTACGGATATAAACGGATGAAATCTACTACTCGACCACTTTCGACTTCCCCCGATCTAAATCCGTTTTCTTTTGTTCTTGATCTATATAAATTGAAATTTGACTATTTAATAACACATTTCATTCAATTCAAACCACAAACACATAATTAGGGAATTTTGCACTTAAGCCCCTAAAATTCACATTTTTCACAAATTAGTCCTTATTTCACAAAACACAAAATATTCAAAATTTAACCTCACTATAGCTTGGCCGAATATTTATTGTACTCGTATAAGTCCATAATTTCATTTATTTCACATTTTATCCCCTCAATTTATTATTTTCACAATTTAGCCCAAATTACTCAAATTCATCAAAAATCCAAAGACAAAACATTATAATCCATTACATATCTTTTATTTTCCATCATCAAACAACAAAAACCACAATCTATAACCAATCGCAAAACACAAAATCATCATCAAATTCAAAAATTAAAACATGGGCTTTGTAGTACTCGAAGCAATGATCTCAAAAATGTAAAAATTATCAAAAACCAAACAAAACTCATACCTTAATCAAGCCAAAATCATAGCCGAAACCTAACTTATTCTTTTATTTCTTTTTCTTTGATATATTCAGTCATAAGGATGAACACACATGCAAGACATTTTTGATGTTTTGTTTTATTTTATTACTTTAATTAACACATTTACTAAATTAGCCTTAATGAATAAATTAAAAACACATAATAACCATGCCTTAAACCGTCCATACATTTCCTTATGGTCCATTTGCTACTTAAGGACCCCACATTAAAAGAATAAGACAATTTAACACTATAACTATTAATATGCCACTTTTACATTTTACGCAATTAAGTCCTATTATCAAATTAAGCACACAAACGGATAAATTAAATCACAGAAATTTCGCACATATCAATTCACATACTATAAGCACAAAAAATAATATTAAAATATTTTTTTGACTCAGATTTGTGGTCCCGAATCCACTGTTCCGACTAGGGCCTAAACTGGACTGTTACATACCTATATCCATAAATCATCAATTTACCATTATAGTACCTATTATCATCCATCATCATACAACCATCAACCAACTCAATTCACAAAACTTAACTATACATATAAGTACATTATTCAAGCATACCAACAAACCAAAATAATCCATCACACATAGCTATATATACATGCAAAACATAAACATTTACAATGCCAATTCATATGGCCATTATCTTTACCAAAACATAACCAAAATGACTCAAAGTCCCTATACATGCCATATGACCCAAAACATAGTTTCAAAAGTACCAAAGTGACAGTGGATAGTGTGAAACGATCTCCGACGATCCCCGAGTCCGAGCTAGCTTCGATATCACTGTAAAACACAGAAGAAATAAAGAAAGTAAGCAATAAAGCTTAGTAAGCTCGTATGAATTAAAATTAACAAATCATATTACACAAATCAAGAATTTGAACTATTTAACATGTAATTCATGGTAACAACAAGCTTTCCTTATGCGTAATCATATACTTATATGGAAATTCATAACTTCTTCTAATTGAAGCTCATACTTTCCATGTACATACCTGTACAAACTTGTAACCAACTCATACATGTTCGAAATACTGTTGAATACTCGATATCTCTCACACTTAGTGCCATTACATAGCCGAAGCTATTTTAATCTTGCACATAAGTGCTATACATAACCGGAGCTATTTCGAATCGCACACTATGTGCCATACATAGCTGAAGCTATCTCGATCTCGTACACTAAGTGCTATATATAGCCGACTCGTCGTCAAACATAAATTTAATCTCGTATACACAATTTATGCAATATCAAAGCATTTAAAGCATAATTGTAACAATGCTTATTACATACGAACTTACCTCGGATGTGAAAACAACGAAATAAGTTGATTAGTCGATAACTTTATCTTTTCCCCGATCCAAGTCCGTATTTCACTTTTCTTGATCTAAATATATTCAAAATTGACTTATTCAATCATTTATTCATTCAATTTAATCCAAAACATACTTTAAAACACATTTACACTTTTGCCCCACATATTTCACATTTTTTTACAATTTAGTCCTTATTGCATAAAATCACAAATTCATGAAATTTCAAAACACCCATGCTTAGCCGAATTACTCTTATGCCCCTAAAAGCCCATATTTTTCATTTATTTCACATTTTAACAACAAAGTTTCAACATTTCTCGATTTAATCCCTATTTTGCATTTTCACTAAAAATCACTTAACAAAACTTGTATAACTCACAATCATCATTCATAATCTATCAAGAAACTTCAAAATACAAGCTTATTTATCAATGGCAACATTCAAAATCTTTAACAGTTTTGAAAAATAGTCCCTGGGCTAGCTAATACTAGATGCAACGATCTCAAACCGAGTCAAGATCACTTACCAATTAGACTCCAAAGTGACCGAACCCTAGAATGAATAAAATGGCTATATTCTTCTTCAACATTCGGCAATTGAAAGAAAAATGGACAAAATTTTGATTTTTGTTTTGTTTTTATTAACCTTTATTAACTAATTTACTTATTTAACCTTTAAAACATTTAATAATTACACCAAATGCCATGCCACTATCATCCACTAAATCTCAAATGGGTTAATTACCACTTAAGGACCTTTACTTTAAGGTTCTATAGCTATTTAACACCTTTAGCCAATAAAAGACAAGTTTTACACTTTACGCGATTTAGTCCTTTTTATCAAATTAACCATTCAAACGATAAAATTTCTTAACGAAACTTTCACACAATCATTCAATCATGCTATAAAAATTTAAATAATAATAAAATACATATTTTTACCTTGTATTTATGGTCCCAAAACCACTGTTCTGATTTGACTAAAAATGGGCTATTACAACTCTCCCCCTTAGGGATTTTCGTCCCCGAAAATCTTACCAGTGAAAAGGTTAGGATATTATTTTCTCAAAGCTTCCTCAGGCTCCCATGTAGCCTCTTCAACACTGTGTCTTTGCAAAATTATTTTTACGAGAGCTATGCTTTTATTTATCAACTGTTTCACCTCACGTGCTAGAATTCTGATCGATTCTTCGTTGTACATCATATCAGGTTGAATCTCAATCTCTGACAGAGAAATCACTTGTGAGGGATCCGATTGATATCGGCGTAACATCGACACATGAAATACATTATGACTCTTTTCTAACTCTAATGGTAAGTCTAATCGATATGCTACTGACCCTACTCTTTCAATGATCTCATACGGCCCGATGAATCGTGGACTGAATTTGCCTTTGCGACCGAAACGAAGTATTTTTTTTCCATGGAGAGAATTTCAAGAACACTTTGTCACCGATCTAGAATTCAATGTCTTTTCGTTTCAAATTCGCGTACGATTTCTGACGATCTGCAGCTGCTTTCAAACAGTCGCGAATTACTTTCACTTTCTCTTTGGTTTCTCTAACCAGATCAACCCCGTGAATCTGTTTCTCACTCAGCTCGGTCCAATACAATGGAAGTTGGCATTTGTGACCATACAAAGCTTCATACGGTACCATCTTTATGCTCGTTTATTATACGCAAATTCAACCAACGGTAAATATTTCTCCCAATTGCCTTCAAACTCTAAAACACAACATCTGAGCATATCTTCGAGAATCTGAATTACTCTCTCGAACTGACTGTCAGTTTGCGGATGAAAAGCTATACTGAAATTTAATTTTGTACCCAAAGCTTCTTGCAATTTCTTCCAAAATCGTGATGTGAATCTCAGATCTCTATTTGAAATAATCGAAACTGGCACCTCGTGCAATCTAACGATCTCAACAATATACAATACAGCTAATTTATCGAGTGACTAGTCAGTACGTACTGGAATAAAATGTGTTGATTTCGTCAATCAATCAACGACAACCCAAATTGCATCTTTCTTTTTCGGAGACAGGGGCAATCCCGATACGAAATCCATAGTCACTCTATCCCATTTCCACTATGGTATCATCATAGGCTGAAGCAAACCTGAAGGTACTTGATGCTCGGCTTTCACTTGCTGACAAATCAAACACTTCGATACAAACTCAGAAATGTCTCGTTTCATACTCGACCACCAATACAATTTCTTCAAATCATTGTACATTTTAGTACTTTCAGGATGAACGGATAAACAACCACTATGTGCCTCGTGTAAAATTTTTTGAATCAACTCTGGATTTTTCGGTACACAGATTCTATCTCGGAACATTAAAAAATCATCATATCCGATTTGGTACTCTGAATCACTAGTCGACTCGCATTGCACTATTTTAGCTTACAATTCACTATCACATTTTCGAGCTTCACAAATTTGACGAAGAAATACTGGTTTAGCTTTTAACTCAACTAAGATCGAACCATCTTCAGAGAATTTCAATAGTGTATTCATTGCTCTCAAAGCAAACAACGATTTTCTACTCAAAGCATCTGCGACTACATTTGCTTTCCTCGGATGATAATCAATCACTAAATCGTAATCATTTAATAGTTTAAGCCATCTCTGTTGTCGCAAATTCAGATCTTTCTAAGTCATAATATACTTTAAACTTTTATGATCAGTAAAGATGTGGCATTTTTCACCGTACAAATAATGTCACCAAATTTTTAATGCAAAAACTATAGCGGCCAACTCTAAATCGTGCGTCGGATAGTTCTTTTCATGTATCTTCAATTGTCTGGAAGTATAAGCTATCACTTTTCCCTGTTGCATCAACACACAACCCAAACCATTCAATGATGCGTCATTGTAAATTACAAATTCTTTACCCGACTCAGGTTGAACTAACACTGGTGCCTCAGTTAACAATGTTTTCAATTGATCAAAGCTTCGTTGGCATTTCTCAGGCCATTCAAACTTTACATCTTTCTGTTGCAGTCTGGTCATCGATGTAGCAATCATCGAAAACCCTTTTACGAAACATCGATAATAACCAGCCAATCCCAGAAAGCTTCTGACCTCGAATAAAATTTTAGGTGGTTTCCAATCAATAACTGCAGATATCTTGCTCTGATCAACTCTTATGCCTTCCATAGAAAAAAATATGCCCCAAAAGTCCAACTTCACGGAGCCAAAACTCACATTTGTTGAATTTAACATACAGTTGCTTATCTCTCAAGGTCTGCAACACAATCCTCAAATGCTCGGCATGCTCAGACTCATCTCGTGAATAAATCAGAATGTCATCAATGAACACAACAACAAATCTGTCTAAATACGATCTAAAGATCTGATTCATCAAATCCATAAAAATGGCAGGATCATTAGTTTGTCCAAAATACATAACAAGGAATTCATAATGTTCGTACCTCATTTTGAACGAAGTTTTCGGCACATCTGAGTGTTTAACTCGCAACTGATAATAACCAGATCTCAAATCAATCTTTGAAAATACTGTTGCACCTTTCGACTGATCAAACAAATCGTCTATTCTCAGTGTCGGATACTTATTCTTTATCATAACCTTGTTGAGCTGACGATAATCAATACACATTCTCATAGACCCGTCTTTCTTCTTAACAAACAATATCGGTGCACCCCAGGGCGAAAAAATCGGTCGTGGAAAACCTCTATCTGTTAACTCTTGCAACTGAGTTTTCAATTCTTTCAACTCTATCGGAGCCATTCTGTACAGAGCTATAGATATTGGCGAAGTTCCCGGTACTAACTCAATGGCAAACTCAACCTCTCTGACTGGTGGCAACCCAGGCAATTCTTCTGGAAATACATCTAGATATTCACAAACTACAAGCACTGATTCAATCTTCTTTTCAGACACTTTGGTATCTAAAACATATGCTAGGTACGCGTCACAACCTTTTCTCACATATCTCTGAGGCGACATCAATGAAATCACTATAGGTAATCCACTCGACTCATCAGATCCAATCCGAAGAATTTCATTATTATGACACTTCAATTCTATAGTCTTTCATCTATAGTTCACAATAGCATCATGTAGAGTCAACCAATCCATATCCAGAATCACATCGAACTCATCAAATGGTAAAAGCATCAAGTCAGCCAAAAAAAAGTAACCCCAAGTCATTAAACGACAGTTCTTGCATACTTTATCAACTAGTACAAACTTGCCTAAGGGGTTCGATACTTTAATCATAAATTCAGTAATTTAAACAGGTAATTTCTTACTAGACAATAAATTCTCACAAACATATGAATGTGTCGATCCAGGATCAATTAAAGCAATCACATTAGTGTCATAAAGAGAGAAGGTACCGATAATAACATCTAGTGACGACGCTTCTTCGCGAGCGCGAATAACGTAGGCTCTAGAAGGTGCTCTAGCCTCAGATCTCACAGTGGAGTCCCTTGTCGCCCCTCAACTACCACTCACATTCCCAGCATTTCTTGGTGGTCTTCCTCTAGTCGACTTATTACTCGGACTCACATTCTGAGGTCTATCTGTAACAACCCATTTTTTGTCAAATCAGAACATTGGTTTCGGGACCACAAATCTTAGGTTAAAATAATTATTTTATTATTATTTTAATTTCTACAACATGAATGTATGATCGTGTGAAATTTTCATTAAGAAATTTTACCGTTTAATTAGTCAATTGAATAAAAAGGACTAAATCGCGTAAAGTGCAAAAGTTCTGTTCTATTAGTTAAAAGTGTCAAATAGCTTTGGTTTGTAAATATAGTGGCCTTAAATGGTACATAAACCATTTGTAATATAACTGGAAAATTATGGAAAACCATTAAGTGATTTTTATGGTTTAATGTTAAGGTTAATTTAGTAATTTATGTATTAATGTTAATAAAACATAAGAAATAAAACAATTTGGTGCTTTTCATCTTCTTCTCTAGCCGAATATGAAGAATAGAAAAGCCAAAATTTAGGTTTTCATTCAGCCATGGTTGGATAGCTAATTAAGGTACAGTTTTTGTTCCGTTTTTAATGATTTCTATGTTTTTGAGATCGTTGCAGCTTAATCTAGCTAGCCCAAGGACTAATTTGAAAAACTATTAAAGATTTTGAAAGTTGCCATTGATGAATATATGTGTTCCTTGATGTTTGATGATGAAATATGAAATCTTTTTGTTAGATATACAAGTTTTGTTAAGTGATTTTTAAAAAAAATGCAAATTAGGGATTAAATTGAGAAAATGTGAAATGTGGTGGTTAAAAATGAGAATAAATGAGAAATATGGGCTGATATGAGAATGGGTAATATTCGGCGAGCATGAATTTATATTAAATTGAATGAAATGTGATTTTATGTGATAAGGACTAAATTGCAAAAATGTGAAATAATAGGGGCAAAAATGTAATTTTGCCAAAATGTGTAAATTGTGCTAAATTGAATGAAATGATTATTAAATTAGTAAATTTTGATATTATATAGATTGAGATAAATGAGATTTGGATCTAGAACGGGGGGGAAAATAAAGTATCACATTAGTCGACCTAATTCGTCGTTATAGCGAACGAGGTAAGTTCGTATGTTTAATAAGCATTGAATTATATATGTATAAATGCTTAATCAATATAATTATGGTAAATGCTATATAATTTAAATGAAATGTGAATGCTATTGAGTACGATACTACGAAAATGAGCGACAGAGATTCGATACAGCGAAAGTCCTGGTTGAACCTTATGAATAGATAGGATACAAATGTCATGACATTAGAGTTACTGATATTACGAGCAAGACCATATCTGGGATATGGAATCGATATGAGACTTCGTGTAAGACCATAGCTGGGCTATTGGCATCGATACGAGATTACATGTAAGACCATATCTGGGATATGGCATTGATACAGTATTGTGTGTACGAGATTCCCGAGTATCCTTTAGTATTCCAAATGGTTCAACAAGAAATGTTGACGAAACATGGTTACAAGTGATGGTACGACTCAGTCAAGGTACTCGTGATAGAAATCGACAAGTAAGTGTTAAAAGTGAATTTCATATGATGAGTAAGTGGAAAATTATGAGAATTCATGTGGTTCAATGAAATATATATAAATGTGATGGCTATTGAATTGAATATAGTTTATTTCTATTTGCTTATGCTTATGTAAATGTGAATGAATTGATAAGAAGTATTCAAACCATATAAGCATTGAAATGAATAAACCTGTGAAATTCTTGGTTAACTATGTGAACGAATGCATGACATAAAGGTGGTATTATACAAGTTATATTATAGTATTTATAATGGCTTAAAATGTGTTTATTTGATGAGATGAGTTATTATCATACGAGCTTACTAAGATTTATAGCTTACTTTGTTATCTTTTCTATGTATATAGTGATTCGGAGGCTCGCTCGGATTGGAAGTCATCGGAGATCATATCACACTATCCATCTATGGTTTGGTACTTATAAGCTTTGTGATATTGGTTATATGGCATGTATAGGTTTTGTGGTCATTTTGATAATTATTTTGGTAGTGACTTTTACCATTTGAATTGGCTCATGAATGCCTATATTTTGGTTTGTATATATATAGTCATGTGAGTTGGCTATATTGATGATTTTGATGATGTATAAGTGTGCAAATGACCTTTTTTTTTTTGAGTTTGGTAATTATACTATAAATGCTAATTGTTATGGGTAGATTTTAAAATAGTATTTGGAGTATGAAAGAGCCCATGTTTGATGAATGATATGTTGGTGATATTAGGAAAATTAATGCATGTTTGAATGTGTTCATATTGATGAATTGAGATTGTGAATATTGGTATGTTTTGGAAGACATATTTGGAAATAGTATGTATTGTATATGCTGGTATTGAAATGGTATGAAAGATGTTTGATTGAGGTTGTTTTAAATGCTTATCAGTGTTATGTTTTGGTGACATTGAAGTTGGTATAGATGTGCATGAGTTTTGGTGGCAAATTGGCTTGGTAAATAGCCTATTTTTGTCCACACGGGCAGAGACATGGGCGTGTGTCTTATCCGTGTGTGACACACGGTCAAATTACACGGCCATGTGTCATCTGGTGTGGAAATTGAAATGAAGTCAGTATGCTCCACACGGCCTCACACACGGGCATGTGATTGGCTGTGTTGCACAAGTCAGTATACCCCCTAATTGGCACACAGCCTCACACACGGGCGTGTGATTGGTCGTGTGGCACAAGTCAGTATACCCCCTAGTGTGGCCACTTCGAAGGGCACACGGGCTAGACACACAGGCGTGTGTTTGGCCGTGTGACCCAAGTCAGTATGTACCCCCTGTTTTCACATGGCCTGTGACACGGGCGTGTTTGGTGGCCGTGTGAGACACACGGCCTGGCCACACGGGCTTGTGTCCCTTGTTTGAAGAAAAATTTGCTAAGTGTTGAAAAATTTCCTGAGTTATCGGTTTAGTCCCGAACCACTCCCAAAGCATGTTCAAGGCCTTGTAGGCTCTTAATAGGGACAAATTGATTGATATTGATTCCTGAATGTTAAATTGATTAAAAGTATGTATAAATGTGTTGTAAGTTTGGTAATGCTCCGTAACCCTATTCCGACATTGAATACGGGTAAGGGGTGTTACATTTATTGGTATCAGAGCTACGGTTTAGTCGATTCTAGGACTAACGTAGCATATGTGAGTCTAGCTATACATGCCATATAGAACCTGTGATAGTGTGATATCTTCTGACTCTGATGAATATTTTTTTAATTAGACAGATATGCTTTCCAACCGAGCTAATTCCGATAGTGCAGAAAATGGTACTCAAATATTTGAGCGAAAATGTGTTTATGATGAGTTGAAATTCATAAAGGTATGAATAAAAGTTTATAATATTATGTTACTGATAAATGTTATGTTATGTGCATGTTTATGTGAGAGTTAAATTTGAGGCTTTACGACCCTCACCCCTTATCAGTATAGTGTTACAATGAAATCCGTAAGATTTAGATTGAATAATCTCACAAGTGTGGAATTACAGAGTTACGTGATTGAAGGATTAATACTGTGGCCAGATAAGAGAATTAGTCAACAGTAAAGACAGTACTAGAATAGATATCAGATCGTTTTGAAGGCTATTTGGATTATGCAAGTCATTATTAAAGAAGAAGTTGATTTCGATGAAACAAAATATTCAGATATATCTAAAGAATGTATTAACTGGAAGTTCTATTTAATTGATTTTTGTTAGTGTTGGGATAAAGAGGAATCAATAATGACAGAATTAGACAGTGGAATAATGTTTGAATTGTAAAGATATCTGAGTATAGCAGTATAGTTGAATAGCTTATAATGATCTCTTCTGGATATTCTACGTGATCAATTATTTTCAGAGGTATCTGTGGCTATTTATTTCCAAATGAAACTCTTATCGTGTGAGAACGCTAGCTAAACATACTGATAGACGAAAGCATTGTTGGTATGTTTAGGTTATGATCGGTATTGCTCTATCTTTCCTTGATATTCTATTCCACTGTGTTAATAGAAAAGTCGACGGTAAAATCCATATGATGCTGGTATTTTGTTTCTACTGGTTATTGCTTAGTTGAATATATATGAAGATTATATTGCTTCTGTCACAGTTGATTTCAGTGCTTATGAGTGATGTTTTCTTCTGGAATTTCTTTGGGATATCATCGAGATCTTTATCACTCTATATGGGTTGTAATTTTCAGAAATTCTGTATAGTTTCATACTTTGAGATTTCGCTACCTCGGTTTTATTATGATTCTATGTGATTATCAGCAAGAGATATTCTTTTGACGAAGATGAATATACCTATTATGATTATAGTTTCTGGTTTGATCATGGGAGTACAGTGGTATTGTCATCAGATTTAAAGAGGTTATGTTTCTGTATTTATTTCTGTTGAAACCATATTTGATTTTCTTTTATGTTCAAAATGCATTATCAACAGCTTTGATATTATCTATTTATACGGTTGAGATGTCGGTCTTATTATGGCATTATGATTTTTTTATCTGACGGAGGTGGCTTTAGTATAGCACAACGCTTCGATGATTAATAGTTGAGATAGCTTTATTATATAATCCTTTCTAGTTTTCTTGAAAGGGAATTAACATCGGAAAACGCATAGACGATAGAAGATCAAGTTCAAATTTGTATAATAGTTATCACTTCCAGGTAAATCTTTATATATGTCAATGAGTAAAGACGAAATGTTATGTCATATTCGAATTATGCAGTTTTTAAGAAGATCTTTGACTAGTATCCTGAAGAAATTGCGATAAATTGTATGTCTGAGTTATCTTGACAAAAAGAAGAAAGGTTGTCTTTGAAAAGTTATTGTTTGACAGCCAAGATCGATTCAATTGTTTAGTTTGATTGGGTTATTGAAAGGTTAATTGAGTTTATCCTTAGGTCCGAAAATAAATTTTGTGCGTTCATGGGTAAATAGATGGATAGTCTGAATGAAGAATTCATATTTTAGAAGACATGATACAGAATTATATCTATCGGAACGGTTCTATTTGAGAAATATTATTGTAAATTAAAGTTGTTTCGATTGTTGAAGTTTTCATTTGTGCGAAGTTTGATTTGGTTTTATATATATTAATAATGTTATAAACAGTTGAAAACACGGTTAATTGAAGCATCAGTTTTGGTTTAGCCTGAATTGGGTAAAGAGTTTATGATTTTCAGTCATGCGTCATTGAATGGTTTCGAGTGTGTTTTAGTACAAGAATGTATAGTGATGACTTATGCTTCCATACAGTTAAAGTTGCGTGAAAAGAGTTATTAGACGCATGAATTAGAGATGGTTGACATTGTAATTGCATTGAATAGTTAGCGATATTAATTGTTTGGTGAGTAATGTAACCTATTTGATGACTGCAAAAGTTTAAAATATTTGATGTTACAGAGAGATCTGAATTTG
This sequence comes from Gossypium sturtianum, assembly GCA_025698515.1. Lineage (NCBI taxonomy): Eukaryota > Viridiplantae > Streptophyta > Magnoliopsida > Malvales > Malvaceae > Gossypium > Gossypium sturtianum. Next base: position 115,830,024 of record CM046955.1, read on the forward strand.
GGACAGCAAAGATGGCTTGAACTGTCGAAAGATTTTGAGTCAGTAATTGGTTATCATCCTAGACAAACGATTATAGTCATGGATATTTCGAGCAAGAAATCTTTGTGTGCTTTACAAGCGATGAATACGCGATTGATCTTATTGGATGATGGATAGATACTAGCTGAGTTAAAAGCTAAATTGATGTTTATTCTGCGATTTTGTGCAGCTCAGAAATGTATCAGTGAATTGCAAGTTAAAAGAGTTCAACGTGAATTGACATCTGATTTAGAGCTTTAGATTGGAACCAATGATTATTTGTTGTTTCGAGACAAGAGATTATACAACTGCAACACCCCATACTCGATTCCGAGGCTAAAACTGGATACGAGACATTACTATGCTTGAACTTGCTTAAACATGTACTTTCGGGCTACAAAATTTCGTTCTGAATTAAAAACTTCTCTTTCTTAGTCAAATCATTCATATCGTGGGCCAACGAGGCCTTAAACTTGCGTCCGGAAACTTTTACAAGTTAAAAGATACTTTTCTTTAAAACAGGGGCCACACGCCCGTGCAAGATTAGACACGCCCGTGCATAGACACACACGCCCATGTCCCCGGACCGTGCCTAAAACCCCGTGATACGCCAATTTGCCCACGGCCAAGGCACGCCCGTGCTTCCCACCCGTGGTCGACACTGACTAAATCCACACGGCCTGGACACGCCCGTGGCCCTGGCCTGTGTGACAATTAAATTTCTAAATGTCAAGTGCAGACTTCACACGGCCTTGGCACACGCCCATGTTCCAACCGTGTGTTTCACACGGCCTAAGCAAACGGCCGTGTGACAAGCCCGTGGTCTATACTAACTTAAGACACTAAAGTGCAGGAGACACACGGTCTAGACACACGCCCGTGTGTCTATCCGTGTGGGCACTTAGAGGCTTTCTTGCCAAACCTTTTTCTACCCTCATTTGCATACACTCTTATACTAATTCAAAACATTCTCAAATCATCAATTGAAACACATGAATTAACACATTTGGTTCATGAAAATAAAGTTTTCCTCTCATACACTTGGGAGAATTGTTCCCACAACATTTACAACAACTTAAGCCATCATCAATGGCTATACACAACCATACTATAAATTCTATTAGTCCAACAACATTTGGCTACAACAATTAGACTTCATCCACTTTAAACGAATCCCTATACATGCCATGACTCTTAAGGACTTGATACCTCATACCGTGTGTCTGCTCGATAGTATGAAAACATCTCCGGCGGTCTCCAACCCGGGCTAAGAAATAAAAACCTATAAGAGATGAGAAAAGTAAAGGAGTAAGCAATAATGCTTAGTAAGTTCATCTGCATAATCTGACAAATATTGATATTCACTGATTATACATAATTCCAAGGCAATATGTCGAGTTTTTCTCATCAACTCATGGTTACTTACTCAATCATTCTTGAATCTTACTCATTCTATCTCTTACCACATTTCTACAATGCCACAAGCCAATTCGCTCATTTAATTAGCATACATTCCTGCGCTGATCATCACAAGATCACACAAAACAACACATCACGCACTCTCAATAAACCAGTCATACTACCAATCTCTCGGTGGTTCCGCACTTAGCCCACCATCGATCTCTAATAGGGTGGTATCGCACCCAGCTTACCAATCATTTATACTTATGGTGAATTCGCACATAGCTCACCATTATTATACATTCGTGGATAATTATCCACATGTATTTTATTATTTCAAATAATCATCCGAGAACATCCTCACACTCTACTATTCTTACTTAACTTTCTACGATACTCGTTCGCATTCACACAATGCATTAGTAAATCCATCTCATGTAACTAAAGTGTATTAATTACACATAACCCACTAGAGGTTCATTAAATACTGAATACATCTCAATTCAGTTCTAACACACACTTGTGCTTCTCGTGTTACAACCACATACTTTCTCACTTTCAACAAACCCGTCAAATCGCTCAAATTGTTAAATAACACTCTTCAGTCTCATACACAGTGTCACATTGACATCGTACCCCAATAGGGTCTTACTTGTATTAACATCTCGATGCCATGTCCCTGACATGGTCTTATACGAATTCTTATACAAAATCCATATTCCAATATGGTCTTACACGGAACCATAATTATCATCATATCATGTTATATACATTTCCCATAACTCTTAGATTCAATTCTCTTGACCTCTCATCAAAAGATATTTCATACATTCATAGAGTAAATATACATTCCATACAACATTGGAATATTAAATTAACTCATACGTAATTGCAATATTTGCACATGAACTTACCTCGATGTCGAAAGAGCCGAAAAGGACTTTTTGCCCACATTTCTCTTTTCATCCGTTCTAGGTCCGAAACTCATTTTCTTCGATCTAGAACAATCAAATTTACTCATTTAATCAATTAATGATCGTATTACAACATAATCTCTACTTAGGCAAAAATGACCATTTTGCCCCTACACTTTGGCAAAATTACGATTTTGCCCCTAGGCTCGTAAATAAATTTTCATCACATTTTCTTGTTAAACAAGTCTAGTTGAACATTTAATCCTCTTACAACTATTCTCAATTCCATCAATTTCATGCCTTAATGAACAAATTACAACTTTTGCATTTTAGTCCCAATTAGGTGTTTTCATGACAACACCTTTCACAATAGTTGTTGCTCATCATCCTATCATTCATTTTATTTCATAAAACTCATCAAAAAACATAAAATCTCTCATGGAAAGTCCTTATACTTTCAACCATATTGCAAACTAGTCCCCTCTTTAGAAAGCTTAAGCTTTGGGGACTCCAAAAGTACAATTTTTATCAAGAAAGATCATCAAAATCACTTACTTGAGTGGAGAATTGCTTGCTGAAATTTTAAGCTTCAAAAACCCCTCCCATGGCTGCTATTTTCGATGGAGGAAGAGAAGAAATAAAAAGATCATAGCTTGGCTTATTTCACCTTATTTTATTTCTTTTTAGTCACCTAACATGTCCACATTAAATGCTCTTGTCCCCTTTAGCTTCTTTGACCGGCCAAGCCACTTAAAAAAGGCCAAATTCCACATTTGGTACCCCCAATTTATAAACCATAGCTATTTGGTGCCTCTAGCAAATAAAATAGAACTTTCGCACTTTATGCGATTAGTCCTTTTTCACAATTTAGCTAGAAATTGCTAAAATTAAGGCACCAAAATTTTCATGCATCCTCATAAACATGTCATAACACATAACATAACATGAAAATAATTTTCTCTAACCTCAAATTATTGATTCCGAGATCACTGTTCTGACTAGCCCCTAAATCGGGTTGTTACAATTCTCCCCCCTTAGGGATTTTCGTCCCCGAAAATCTTATCAGGCGGAGTTTTTATTATCATTCTCAAAAAGTTTCCATAAACTCTTCAAAATCGTGAATCCACTTATCCTCAAGTTTCTCTTACCAATAACTCTTTAGCTGTGATACATAAGATCGAAACGTAACTTGAAACCTAGGTTATTCTTCCTCTGGGCATATACTATATCCAGAAATCCACTAATTTGGAATTCTGCACATGACCAAATGATCATTCGGATCTTCACTGGTTGATTCACTACAATTCGAATGACATCCCCCTCTTTGGGAATCTTGTCAAACTAAATTTGAAATCTATAAGGTTTTATCTCACTTTCTCATTAAAGCATTCACCGACTGTAATAGCCTTGACTTATATGCTTTGAAAACTCAGCTTTTAGTGGTCAACTATTTCTGACCATAATCTCAATCATATCGTGAAATGTACTCTATTGTCAAAACATTTATGCGCATAACTGCATTTTCTTATTCTTGCATTAGAAGATATGCCACTACTGAATTCCATACCAAAACTTCTGTATAAGTTTTGGACTCATCATCACTCAAATTCTATCTCGAGGAAACATTGACAACGAAAATCTTATCCAACCTGGATTTTATCATCTCAATAAACTCATTCAGAGCTTATTTAAAATACAATTTACTAACTCACTTCTAAACCCTTTTGTTCTGAAAGGAAGACTCGCTCTAGACATTAACCTTGCTGAAATTAGGGTATTAGCAACTAAGATCAACCGAGTGACTAACTCTAATTGTCTAACATGGATCATTCATTCAGACATCTGTACTATGTCTACTATCCGAAAGTATTATAATAACTATACCCGTTATTGTATTAGCTCTAGCCGTTTCACTATTTCATTTTCAAAATCTCCTGTAGCATATGATACTCTTTCATCATAAAAAAAATTCAGAAAATACACATCGATGATCCCATGGATCAATATATATAATATCTAACTCACCACACAGACACAAAAGTGATCGTCTCAGGATCACCAACCTGTCATCTCTTTCTCTCCATTCAGACTGATCTCAGTACTAGAAATTTCAAATAAACAGTTCTTTCAATAACTTTTAACTCAACCATCACGGTTTGAACATTTTGATGAGCATATCTTTATATCATGCTCCCTATTCACGTACATACAGAATTTTATTCTCTTTACTGATTCATGCATGAATATACACAGAACTTAAATCATATCTCAACGCATTAATCTACTCTTCTCTCCATACTGAGAACATATTTTAAGCACACTCCCATCTGAGTTTCTCTTGCTATGCTAATCTAAAACCTTTACTAGCATCATATCTTACGATAGTAGGGACATCTCAATCGAATTCATTAACTCTATTCAGCTTACTCGAAAACTCATCATACAACGTGAAACTTGTGATTTCACTTCTTATACCAGAATCATCACTAACTTTCTCCTCAAAGTACCCGAATAGGATTACTAGGAGATAAAGGAACGTCGATTTCAAATAACTAAATCGACAACCGTTTCATCTGATTTTTACTATCTGCTAACATTCTCACACAGTCACAGTTTATGAAAAGAACAACCATATCAGCCCTAGAAGACAACAGATATTTATACATAATACTCAAGGAGATTATTATAATCCATCCATGGCATCAACTAACCATGCACAACTATAGGTTTTGAGCCAACTTACTCATACTCGCCATTTATTTAGCACATATTGTGCCACACATCGTACTCATTTCTTCTTGGCCCTTTCATGAGTGCTTGTATTCACCCATTCACATGGCTTTAGTACAATTCTCATTTCTATCTCTAGACTCATCTACGTGTCCCATTGATCACTAGGGATAATCAAGGACGCATATTCATCGTCATTCATGTAGGTACGAAACCAATGCCACATCCCCGAGGTGGTCTTATATGGGGTCACCTCTAAATGCCAATGCTATATCCCGGATAAGGTCTCATATGGACTTCCACATCGAATATCTATGCCATATTCTGAATATGGTCCTACACAATTCTCATATTCATTACCGAAGCCATATCCCAGATATGGTCTTATACGGGATCTCAACTCAGTGCCGAGGCCATGTCTCGGACTTGGTCTTATACGGGACCTTCTCTATTTCATATATCTCGATGATAGACTCGTCACTTTAGTCCTCTATAACTTCAAACTCATGTTCAACAACAATTACTCTATTTAATAGAATATTATGCATCGATGTGATACAAGGCATTCTTAATCATGCTAACATAATTATTGCATTAATCTGATGCAAACTTACTTAACTCAACTTTCATATCATCTCATCATAATTCAACAGTGGTAAAGAGGGTGAGGTCGTAGGTTCCCCTTAACTTAACTTTCGTGACTACGTACAAATGATTTACTATTCATTATTAATGAAATATCATAGTCACACAACTCGCCCCAGGTGAGTTTTCATGTTTTCCATGCTACCATTGTTTCTATCACTCATACTTTCGAACAGTGACTTTACTTACTCAAGTTCCACATTAATATCTACTCGAGTACTCAACATTTAACTCTAATTCCTCTTACTATTGCTTATTAATCTAGAGAATGTCTTATGGGTTTGAGTACGTCGCTTACTTGATTGCCATAGTCCAACTATGGTCTTACTCGTATCGCAACATCATAGCCCAGCTAATACTTTACATATCATCACGATGCCATAGCCTCACTATGGTCTTACACGAAATCTCATATCAATACCAATGCCATATCCCAGATACGGTCTTACATGGAAACTCATATCGATGTCGATGCCATATCCCAGATATGGTCTTACACGATTTCGTACCGAAGCCAGGTCCTAGACGTGGTCTCACACGGGATTACTATTTGGTGCCGATGCCATATCCCAGATATGGTCTTATACGGGATCTCACTACAAATATCGATGCCATATCCCAGATATGGTCTTATCCGATTAACTTATTAAATACCGAAGCCATGTCCCTGATATAGTCTTATACGGGATCATGTATCAATGCCAATGCCATGTCCCAGACATGGTCTTACACTGGCTCTTATATCGTGGTCGATGCCATGTCCCAGACATGGTCTTACACTGGCTCACATATTGCCATGGTCCAACCATGGTCTTATTCATCATTTTATCATTGAACGATCGTACTCATCTCCTGCATTCTACTTAGTCAAACTTCTCAGTTTAACTTTCACACTATAATATGTGTGACTTCATAACAGAATCATAAAACAAAACATTATACATTCTCTACTTTAATAGTCTCACGTGAGATTTAACCATGTGAACATATTTATCATAACCAATGGCATCACAAATCTCAAATGCTTACTTACTCTTACTGCATCTCACATACATCATGGTACTTACTAGTGTCATGTTTGTAAGGTAAACAAGGTACCTGTAACACTTGATCACATAGATCAGTATACCTGACTATAATGAACATAATCTCAACATCATCATTCATAACATGAATTATACTTGTTAGTCAGCCTTCACTAGCATGACACAATATCAACTTTACTACTAACTTTATTGCTATCTCATTTAAGCTTTACTCATTTGCCCGATGAATTTCTATGAATAGCCGAGGATCTTTGAATCTCATTTCACATAACTCATTTGCCAAAGCCATATCCTAGATATGGTCTTACGTGGGATCTCTCATCTTGGTATCGAGGCCATGTCTTGACATGGACTTATACGAAGTCTTTCTCGTGTGTTCCCTTGGGGACTTACCATTGCCATGTCTTGGCTTGGTCTTATAGGGACTTTCTCATCTCATGTGATAGATCAAGTATCCTAAGCTATTCAACTTCAATCGAGGCTTTCTCATGCTTAATCTTATTGATTTCTTTGTCTAGCATAGTATTAAACATTTCCATCGTAATAGCATACCTTATACTAAGCAATTCAATGATAGAAATCATAAAGCTTAGAAATCATACAAACTTACTGAAATTAGCTCGATTGGGAATCATCTCTGTTTTAACAAAATAATTTCGTTAGAGTCGGGAGACATCACACTATCACGGTCCACATATGGCATGTATAGCTAGATTCTTACTCACGCTAGGTTAGTCCTAGAACCGACAAACCATAGCTCTGATACCACTAAATGTAACACCCCATACCCGATTTCGAGGCTCAAATCGGATACGAGACATTACTATGCTTGAACTTTCTTAAACATGTACTTTTGGGCTACAAAATTTTGTTCTGAATTAAAAACTTCTCTTTCTTAGTCAAATCATTCATATCGTGGGCCTACGAGGCCTTAAACTTGCGTCCGGAAACTTTTAAAAGTTAAAAGAAACTTTTCTTTAAAACAGGGGTCACACGCCCGTGCAAGATTAGACACACCCGTGCATAGACACACACGCCCATGTCCCCAGACCGTGCCTAAAAACCCAGTATTCTGCCAATTTCCCCACGGCCAAGGCACACCCGTGCTTCCCACCCGTGGTCGACACTGACTAAATCCACACGGCCTGGACACGCCCGTGGCCTTGGCCCGTGTGACAATTAAATTTCTAAGTGTCAAGTGCAGACTTCACACGGCCTTGGCACTCACCAATGTTCCAACCGTCTGTTTCACACGGCCTAAGCAAATGGCCGTGTGACCAGCCCATGGTCTACACTAACTTAAGACACTAAAGTGCAGGAGACACACGGTCTAGACACACGCCCGTGTGTCTATCCGTGTGGGCACTTAGAGGCTATCTTGCCAAACCTTTTTCTACCCTCATTTGCATACACTCTTATACTAATTCAAAACATTCTCAAATCATCAATTGAAACACATGAATTAACACATTTGGTTCATGAAAATAAAGTTTTCCTCTCATACACTTGGGAGAATTGTTTCCACAACATTTACAACAACTTAAGCCATCATCAATGGCTATACACAACCATACTATAAATTCTCTTAGTCCAACAACATTTGGCTACAAAAATTAGACTTCATCCACTTTAAACGAATCCCTATACATGCCATGACTCTTAAGGACTTGATACCTCATACCGTGTGTCTGCTCGATAGTGTGAAAACATCTCCGGCGGTCTCCAACCTGGGCTAAGAAATAAAAACCTATAAAAGATGAGAAAAGTAAAGGAGTAAGCAATAATGCTTAGTAAGTTCATCTGCATAATCTGACAAATATTGATATTCACTGATTATACATAATTCCAAGGCAATATGCCGAGTTTTTCTCATCAACTCATGGTTACGTACTCAATCATTCTTGAATCTTACTCATTCTATCTCTTACCACATTTCTACTATGCCATAAGCCAATTCACTCGTTTAATTAGCATACATTCCTTCACTGATTATCACAAGATCACACAAAATAACACATCACGCACTCTCAATAAACCAGTCATACTACCAATCTCTCGGTGGTTTCGCACTTAGCCAGCCATCGATCTCTAATAGGGTGGTATCGCACCCAGCTCACCAATCATTTATACTTATGGTGAATTCGCACATAGATCACCGTTATTATACATTTGTGGATAACTATCCACATGTATTTTATTATTTCAAATAATCATCCGAGAACATCCTCACACTCTACTATTCTTACTTAACTTTCTACGATACTCGTTCGTATTCACACAATGCATTAATAAATCCATCTCATGTAACTAAAGTGTATTAATTACACATAACCCACTAGGGGTTCATTAAATACTGAATACATCTCAATTTAATTCTAACACACAATTTTGCTTCTCGTGTTACAACCACATACTTTCTCACTTTCAACAAACCCGTCAAATCGCTCAAATTGTTAAATAACACTCTTGAGTCTCATACACAGTGTCACATTGACATCGTACCCCAATAGGGTCTTACTTGTATTAACATCTCGATTCCATGTCCCCGACATGGTCTTATACAAATTCTTATACCGAAGCCATATTCCAATATGGTCTTACACGGAACCATAATTATCATCATATCATGTTATATACATTTCCCACAACTCTTAGATTCAATTCTCTTGACCTCTCATCAAAAGATATTTCATACATTCATAGAGTAAATATACATTCCATACAACATTGGAATATTAAATTAACTCATACGTAATTGCAATATTTTCACATGAACTTACCTCGATGTCGAAATAGCCGAAAAGGACTTTTTGCCTACATTTCTCTTTTCATCCGTTCTAGGTCCGAAACTCATTTTCTTTGATCTAGAACAATGAAATTTACTCATTTAACCACTTAATGACCGTATTACAACATAATCTCTACTTCGACAAAAATGACCATTTTGCCCCTACACTTTGGCAAAATTACGATTTTGCCCCTAGGCTCATAAATAAATTTTCATCACATTTTCTTGTTAAACAAGCCTAGCTGACATTTAATCCTCTTACAACTATTCTCAATTCCATCAATTTCATGCCTTAATGAACAAATTACAACTTCTGCATTTTAGTCCCAATTAGGTGTTTTCATGACAACACCTTTCACAAAAGTTGTTGCTCATCATCCTATCATTCATTTTCTTTCATAAAACTCATCAAAAAAAATAAACTCTCTCATGTCAAGTCCCTAGACTTTCAACCATATTGCAAACTAGTCCCCTCTTTAGAAAGCTTAAGCTTTGGGGACTCCAAAAGTACAATTTTTATCAAGAAAGATCATCAAAATCACTTACTTGAGTGGAGGATTGCTTGCTAAAATTTTAAGCTTCAAAAACCCCTCCCATGGCTGCTATTTTCGGTGGAGGAAGAGAAGAAATAAAAAGATGATAGCTTGGCTTATTTCACCTTATTTTATTTCTTTTTAGTCACCTAACATGTCCACATTAAATGCTCTTGTCCCCTTTAGCTTCTTTGAACGGCCAAGCCACTTAAACAAGGCCAAATTGCACATTTGGTACCCCCAATTTATAAACCATAGCTATTTGGTGCCTCTAGCAAATAAAATAGAACTTTCGTACTTTATGCGATTTAGTCCTTTTTCACAATTTAGCTAGAAATTGCTAAAATTAATGCACCAAAATTTTCATGCATCCTCATAAACATGTCATAACACATAACATAACATGAAAATAATTTTCTCTAACCTCGAATTCTTGATTCCGAGATCACTGTTCTGACTAGCCCCTAAATCGGGCTGTTACAACAATAATTGTTATATCTAGCTCACAGTGCTAATTATCTGTTCATTCGGGGAATACTAAGATGTAAATTAATTTGAGACAGTTTTACTGGTGTATGAGTATAAAACGTTATACTTCTGACTTGTAACCAAATGTCTGATTTATCAACAGGTTAAAGCTGATTATCAAGTACCTTCGGGACTATTACTGATAAACCATAATTTACACATATTTTAACCCCATGCTTGGCTTAATTTTGGATGAATATTCATTAGATTTGATGAATTCGATGCTCCTAATCTCTTAATTTCATGTTTTATACTCAGGAGAGCTTAGGAAGTCGAAAGGAACGAGAAATGGGCCAAAAAGGGACAAGATGGGCCTACATTAGAGACTCACACGGCCTGGGCTATCACCATGGCCGTGTATTTCAAGCAACAACTGAGACACGGCCTGGATCAACGTACACGGCCAGATCACACGGTCGTGTGTGGAAAGCAAGATCGACCACGGCCAAGAGAGTCGACCACGGGCGTGTCACACGGGCGTGTCCCTGCCGTGGCCAAGATAAGTTTCATTCAGATTAGGATACTTTTGGGCCAAGTAAGGCACCTCAAAGCCTATATAAACACCCTAGGGGGAAACCTAGGAAGAGGGCTCGACAGGACATCGAATAGACGCCGAGTAGAAGGAGAAAATACTCCAAGACTACCGTCGGGATCAACTTAGGAGAAAGATCTCCATCAAGATGGAGGATCTCCCATCAAGTTCTTTAGAAGTTTTTGGGTTTTCTTATGTTTTGTTGTTTTTTCCTCTTTTATGATGTTTCCCTCTTTTAGTATGAACTAAATCCCTTAGATACCTAAGGGGATGAAACCTAAGACAGATCTTATTATTATTTAATTTATGAGATAAATACTTGTGCTTATTCTTAATTGTGAGTTCTTATTCTTGTTTTGATAATTCAGGTTATTGATTCAAGTCGAATATGCTTATTCAGTGGAGTAAAAGTCCCTGTCTAAGAGTAGATCAACACAATTAAGCAGAGTTGATAGCAACCCTAGAGATAGGGCGACAAAAATCTGCCAGATCAGGGTCAAACCTAATAAGGGAATCCATAGATCGAGTTAATGCGACAATTGGGGTTTTAATTAGAAAGAGATTTCAATTAATCAACCTAGAGTCAGTTGTTAGTAGCCTCGAGAGAGGTATTAATATAATTTAGGGATTTCTACGGATTAAGCCAAGTAAGTAAATCGCGTGAATCAAAAGTGATAAGTGAAGTCTAGGTGGATTCTTCCTTAGGTATTATCTATCTCATATAAGTTGTCCAAAAGTATTTTCCCAATTTACTCTCTGTCGCGTTCATAGTTAGTTAAATTAGTTAGTTAATTTTAGATTAAAAATAAATCCCCTTAATTAATAGGCTAGATAATAAAAAGATAGTTAATACTAGTACTCTTGGTCCTTGAGGATACAATATTCTGGACTCACCACAACTATACTACTGTTCGATAGGTGCGCTTGCCTTTGTCGAAATAATAGTTAGTTTCGAGCTCCATCAGTTACATTTTGTGTTATTATCTGAGTGAAGATGAAATAGAATTTCATTGGATTTTGTAAAAGGAAGATGTTATCTGAACTATTGTTGATTGTTAAAGAAGTCTGTACATTTTATCTCAGTACGTATAATTTCTCTCTTGATAGACTAGCCAAGTTATACATTTATGAAATTGTCAGTTTTTACAGAGTGCCAGTCTCCATTATTTTGGATAGAGATCCGAGGTTTATATTGTGTTTCTAAAGAAAACTACTGTAAACTTTGGGTATGAGGTTGCATTGTTACACCGCATTTCATTCTCCAACTGATAGATAATATGAGAAAGTGATTTAGATTCTCGAAGATATGATTTGTTACTGTACTTTAGAATGTGAAAGCAATTAAGAAAGACAATTACTGTTGGTTGAGTTTGAGCATATTAATAGTTATCATATGAATATAAACATGGCGTTGTATGAAGTATTGTATGATTGCAATTGCCAAACTCTGCTGTTATTGGATCGAGCTTTGTGAAAAAAAGATTCACGAGATTGATTTTAACAGAGAAATTGAAGAGAAAATGAAAGTAATTCGTAACAGTTAGAAAGCAGTTTCAGATTGACAGAAAACATATGCACACTTGATACATAAAAGCATTGAATTTTGGTTAGTGAACTGAGTGTTTGTGAAAGTATATCTGTGAGAATAGATTTTCTCGAATTATCTATAAAGAGAAGTTGAGTTCGTGATTCATCGGGCCGTATGAGATTATTGAGAAAATAAATCCAGTGGCTTATTCAACTTATATTATTGTAAGAACTTGAGAAGATCCATAATGTGTTTCTGATATCTATGATGCGATGATTCAGATAAGACCCTTTGTATATAATCTCTTTCAGAAGTTGAAATTCAGCTTAATATGACGTATAGCGAAGGACAGATTAGAATCTTAGCTCGTGATATTAAAGAGTTGAGAAATTGATAAGGTTATAAGAAAGCAAATCTCTAATTTATTCTCTGGTAAGATTTTCGGGGACGAAAATCCCTAAGGGGGAGAGTTGTAACAGCCCGTTTTTGGTCAAATCCAAACAATGGTTTCGAGACCACAAATTTGAGTTTGAAATAATTATTTTATTATTATTTTAATGTCTACGGCATGAATATATGATGGTGTAACATCCTAAAATCTAGGGGTCTGTAAATTGTGTAATTCCATGTTATGCTGGTTCTGTGTATTATCTAAGGATGTTTGGGAGGCCTAAGAAGGCCTGGGGTCGAGTTGGGCCCTAGTAAAATTTTAGTGGTTGAACACTTAAGGGGGGGAGAAGGTGGGTGGCATCAAGGCATAGAGGAAAAAGTTGGTAAATTGCTAGCACAAGAGGAGCTAGTGGCAAGGTGGAGTGGCGTCACTTGTAAAAGCCAAGAGGGAGGAGTTCGAATCCCACCTGCTGCAACTTATTTAATTTATTTTGTGCTAAGCAGGTGAAGGTAGTAGAGTTCAGCTTGGACTCTGAAAGAGGAGTTGAAGACTCATTCAAATGGATTTGAATGAGTGATGGGGAGAAGTTTGAGGAGAAAATCAAGGAGCAAATTATGGGATTGAGGTGAGAGGGAGTAGTGGCCGATTTTGGGGATGTTCTTGGGGGGAAAATTCGGTCAAGAGGAGTCTTTTGGGTGAATATGGCATTCGGTATTGGTAGGGTGAGTAGGTACCAAAATTCTTAAGTGGTATTTGAGGTTTGTGCGTGAGGAGCTTCTTCTCTTTTTGCCATTTTGTGCATTTTTTTCTTCTTTTCTCTTCTTACTGAAATCGTGACTTTTAAGGGACTCTCCTCTTTACTTTTCTTTATCTCTTCTTTGGTATTATCCGAAACCTCCTTGCACCCCTCTTTTCCTCTACTCACTTCCTTTTGTTCCCGTGCCATTTGTTTTCTCTTCCTTTTACCATAAGCCGAACCCCTTTTCTCCTCTCTACGTGTTTTTGCACCATCTTCCTTGGCCGAATCTGGCAAGTAGGTTTCTTCCCTTTCTCTCATCTTCTTTTCTCCATGGCCGAATGTTTGACCCTTATCATTTGGTTGTTTCGTTTCATCTCTAACCGAAACTCCATTTCCCTTGTTCTTTTCCTTGTGATTTCATCTTGTAGTGGCTTAAGCATAGATAGCTGAATCTTTCTTTCTCAGTCGACTCATCTGTTAATGCAAGCCAAACGTGTTGGAGTCTGAAGGTGGAAGGTCTGTGAATTGTCGAATCTTACCATTCATTCGGGTTCTTAAGCAGTAAGGGCTGAATCTTCTACTCTGGTCCTTCAAAGAATAGGTAACACTTTATTTGCCCTCTTTTCAGTTGTGGCCGAATAGTGATGTGCTAGTCAGGCATCCATTACTTTCATCTTGCGTGATGTTGTTTATCATTGTGCAAGGGTTCGATTCTCGATTGATCAAGAACCTGCTTGTGCTGAATTAGGGGGCTCCAGTCAAGAGGGTAGAACAAATCTTTGTTGTTTTCTCTAAGCTAAGGGAGCATCTTCTCGGTTTCTTGGCTATTATGTCATTTTTTCATTCTAGTCTGCCTTAACCAAACTCCCTTATTAGACAATCAACGTTTCACTCTGAGTACTGATCAAGTCTCTTCATGGATGCAAGTGCCAGTCAAACTAGGGAAGGGAGTGGACTCGTAGTCCCTATCCCTAAGTTTAAACGACGTGCTGTGTCGACAGTTCGAGATTTTCCATCGGGTTATGGTAGAGAGCCGGCATCAGCTTGGGATAGGCAAATCGCTGTTGTTCCTGCTAGTGAGAGTGTCGACGATATAGAGAGTTTAGTTCTTCGTGTAATCAGGTGTGTAATACTCACACTTTTCCTTATTGTCCTGTGTTATTAACTGTGTTGGCTGAAGGCCAGAACGACTGTGAGGACAGTCGAGATACCCTAGTGGGTAAGGTTGGAGATACCAGGTAAGTACCTGTATAACTTGGTTTTTACGAACAGTATGATCTAAATGCATGTATAATTTGACTATTTTTTTACATTGGATATAGGATTGCATACATTTCGGCATGATAAAATGTTTGCACGGGCTTTGGGATATGATTGGAAGGGGAAGCGTGATTCGATGACTGTCACAGTGGTTTGGTACCACAGTGGGTTGGCCCCACATGTTGTTATTAGTGACTATGTCATAGTGGTTTGGTACCATAGTGGTTTGGCACCACATATATATATTTATCAGTGATTTGTCATAGTGGTTTGGTACCACAGTAGGTAGGCCCCACATATATTTATCCGTGACCATCACAGTGGTTTGGTACCACAGTGGGTTGGCCCCACATATTTATATCAGTGACTCTGTCACAGTGATTTGGTATCACAGTGGTCTGGAGCCACAGTGGCTTGGTGCCACAGGTGTTTGGCTGATTCAAGTGATGTAGAGGATGGAGAACTAGGTTTGGCTGGGTTGCATTGCATACACTTATTCATATGCCATATTGTGAGGGCTAAGGCCCAATGTGCATCGGTGGGCTTAAGGCCAGATTGCGTTATAAAGGGGAATTACACACTGAGTCTTAGTGACTCACCCCTCTGCTTAACTTTGCAGGTAACCCTTAGGTGCGGATTTGGAGCAGAGGTAGACTTCAAGGAGGCCATGCATTATGTTTTCGTAAATTTTGTTTCCTTCTTTTAAACTTATCTTTAATTTGGGATTTGTTATGTAATAAGGCCTTTTATAACTTTAATTTGGGTTTTACTTTAATAACGTTTATATATATATATTTTGAAACGTCAAATATGGAGTTTTTCTAAAATAATAATAGTAACAATTCGATTTTCCAAGGCGTTAACAAGAGATGACAAGCGAATAACTAATGAGTTCGGTAAGCTTTCTTAAATATCGCAACAGTGTTTCTCAAACATCACGTTTATGAAAATTCCCTGATTTTGGCTTTCGTAAAGTAAACCGGTGTACGACTCTTAGTACTTTTAATAAAGAAGTTGGTATGAAACCTTCAAATGAAATTTTAATTTATTCTTAAGGTGGAAACCCTAAACGAAAAGTATTCTAAAAATACGATGTTTTCTTTAAAGTTTCAAACTATCTTTTCATGTAGCATACCAGATTTGGTCGTAACGTATAGACCGGGTTTGGGGTGTTACAGATGGTGTGAAATTTTCATTAAGAAATTTTACCGTTTAATTAGTCAATTGGATAAAAAGGACTAAATCGCGTAAATTGCAAAAGTTCTGTTCTATTAGTTAAAAGTGTCAAATAGCTTTGGTTTGTAAATAAGTGGCCTTAAATGGTAAATAAACCATTTTTAATATAAGTGGACAATTATGGACAACCATTAAGTGATTTTTATGTTTTAATGTTAAGGTTAATTTAGTAATTTATGTATTAATGTTAATAAAACATAAGAAATAAAACAATTTGGTGATTTTCATCTTCTTCTCTAGTCGAATATGAAGAATAGAAAATCCAAAATTTAGGTTTTCATTCAGCCATGCTTGGATAGCTAATTAAGGTACGGTTTTTGTCCCTTTTTTAATGATTTCTATGTTTTTGAGATCGTTGCAGCTTAATCTAGCTAGCCCAGGGACTAATTTGAAAAACTGTTAAAGATTTTGAAAGTTTCCATTGATGAATATATGTGTTCTTTGATGTTTGATGATGAAATATGAAATCTTATTGTTAGATATACAAGTTTTGTTAAGTGATTTTTAAAGAAAATGCAAATTAGGGATTAAATTGAGAAAATGTGAAATGTGGTGGTTAAAAGTGAGAATAAATGAGAAATATGGGCTGATATGAGAATGGGTTATATTCAGCCAGCATGAATTTGTATTAAATTGAATGATTTGTGATTTGTGATAAGGACTAAATTGCAAAAATGTGAATAATAAGGGCAAAAATGTAATTTTGCCAAAATGTGTAAATTGTGATAAATTTAATGAAATGATGATTAAATTAGTAAATTTTGATATTATATAGATTGAGATAAATGAGATTTGGATCTAGAACGGGGGAAAAATAGTATCGGATTTGTCGACCTAATTCGTCTTTACAGCGAACGAGGTAAGTTCGTATGTTTAATAAGCATTGAATTATATATGCATAAATGCTTAATCGATATAATTGTGGTAAATGCTATATAATTTAAATGAAATGTGAATGCTATTGAGTATGATACTACGAAAATGAGCGACAGAGATTCGATACAGCGAAAGTCTCGGTTGAACCTTAGGAATAGATAGGATACAAATGTCATGACATTAGAGTTACTGCTATTACGAGTAAGACCATATTTGGGATATGGCATCGATATGAGACTTCGTGTAAGACCATAGCTGGGCTATTGGCATCGATACGAGATTACATGTAAGACCATATCAGGGATATGGCATTGATACGGTACTGTGTGTACGAGATTCTCGAGTATCCTTTTGTATTCCATATGATTCAACGGGAAATGTTGATGAAACGTCGTTACAAGTGATGGTACGACTCAGTCAAGGTACTCGTGATAGAAATCGACAAGTAAGTGTTAAAAGTGAATTTCATATGATGAGTAAGTGGAAAATTATGAGAATTCATATGGTTCAATGAAATATATATAAATGTGATGGCTATTGAATTGAATATAGTTTATATCTATTTGATTATGCTTATGTAAATGTGAATGAATTGATAAGAAGTATTCAAACCATATAAGCATTGAAATGAATAAACCTGTGAAATTCTTGGTGAACTATGTGAACGGATGCATGACATAAAGGTGGTATTATACAAGTTATATTATAGTATTTATAATGGCTTAAAATGTGTTTATTTGATGAGATGAGTTATTATCATACGAGCTTACTAAGCTTTATAGCTTACTTTGTTATCTTTTCTATGTATATAGTGATTCGGAGGCTCGCTCAGGTTGGAAGTCATCGGAGATCATATCACACTATCCAACTATGGTTTTGTAACACCCCTTACCCGTAGTCTCCGTCAGAATAGGGTTACGAGGTATTACCGATCAATGCACATCATTTAACATCCAATACTCATACATTTATGCATTCATACTCAAATACCATTCAACACAATCACATTGTCCCTTATAAGAGCCTACAAGGCCTTAAGCATGCTTTAGAAGTGGTTCGGGACTAAACTGATAACATATGAAATTTTTGGAAAACATAGAAATTTTTCATTCATTTAAGGGTCACACGCCCATGTGAATAGTCTGTGTGCCTCACATGGCTTCAGACACACCCGTGTCACAGGTCGTGGGAAAACAGGGCATATATACTAACTTGGGTCACACGGCCGACCACACGCCCATGTGTCTAGCCCGTGTGCCCTTCGAAGTGGCCACACACGCCCGTGTGCCAGGCCGTGTACTAGGCCGTGCCAAACCTTTAGGGTATACTTACTTATGCAACACGGCCAAGTTACACGCCCGTGTGCTAGGCTGTGTGCCATTTAGGGGGTATACTGACTTGTACCACACGAATAGTCACACGCCCATGTGTGAGACCGTGTGGGGCATACTGACTTCAATTTAATATCAACACCTGGGGACACATGACCATGTACTTAACCGTGTGTCACACACGGCTGAGACCCACGCCCGTTTCTCTGCCCGTGTGGAAAAAAATAGGCCATTTGCAAGGCCAATTTTTCGCCCATTATGCACATACCTATTCAAGCTCAAATGGCACCATTTCAAGACACTAATAGGCATCTAAAAACCAACAATACCAATCACAAACATACTATAGTTTGCCATCAATTTTTCAAACCTAAATTCACTTATATTATTCAATCAACTAATCATTCCACACTTACATTAATCACATATAATTTTACTAGTACATAAACTCTCAAATTATCAATTTCCATCATACCATATAAGTCAATTACCAAGCTCCAAATCTAACCATTTTGGGCAACCAAAAACCATAACCACATTCATGCTAAATTATACCAAAATACAGAACCAAAACATATGCATTTACAAGTCATTTCTAATAGCTAAACAAACAACCATATTAACATCATTTACAAGCCAACTCCCATGGCTATATTCATAATCAAAACACCACAAGTAGCCTATACATGCCATGTAACACCCCATACCCGATTCCGAGGCTAAAACTGGATACGAGACATTACTATGCTTGAACTTCCTTAAACATGTACTTACGGACAAAATTTTGTTCTAAATTAAAAACTTCTCTTTCTTAGTCAAATCATTCATATCGTGGGCCTACGAGGCCTTAAACTTGCGTCCGAAAACTTTTACAAGCCAAAAGAAACTTTTCTTTAAAACAGGGGCCACATGCCCGTGTTGGTATAGGGACACACCCGTGTGCCCTTAAGACATGCCCGTGCCTTCCACCCGTGGTCGACACTGACTAAATCAACACGGCCTGGACACGCCCGTGGCCCTGGCCCGTGTGCCAAACCTTCGCATTCTGACTTATCCACAGGGTATGTACACACGCCCGTGTGGTCAGCCGTGTGACAATTGAATTTCTAAGTGTCAAGTGCAGACTTCACACGGCCTTGGCACACGCCCATGTGCTAACCGTGTGTATCACACGGCTTGAACAAACGGCCGTGTGACCAGCCCGTGGTCTGATCTGACTTAAGATACTAAGGTGCAGGAGACACACGGCCTAGACACACGCCCGTGTGTCTATCTGTGTGGGCACTTAGAGGCTATCTTACCAAGCCTTTTACCACTCCAGTTTGCATACATTCATATACTACTTCAAAATACTCTCAAATCATCAATTAAAACACATGAATTAACACATTTAATCATTAAAAAGATAAAGTCTTTATCCCATACACTAGGGAAAACTACTCCCAATACAAATACAACCAACTTAGATTCTCTTAGGCCAATACAATTTGGCACATTATCAATGACTTAATCAACCTCAAGTACTAGCCCTATACATGCCATGACTTCTAAGGACTTGATACCTCATACCAAGAGTCTGCTAGATAGTGTGAAAACATCTCCGGCGGTCTCCAACCCGAGCTAGTTAATATAACCTATAAGAGATGAGAAAAGTAAAGGAGTAAGCAATAATGCTTAGTAAGCTCATCTGCATAATGTGTCAAATATTGATATTCATTGAATATACATAATTACAAAGTATCATGAAGAGTGTCTCTCATAAACTCATGGTTACTTGCTCAACTATTCTTGAAACTTACTCATTCAATCTCTTACCACATTCTTACCATGTCATAAGCCAATTACTCGTTCAATTAGCATACCTTCCTGCCCTGATCACCACGTGATCATATAAAACAACACATCAAGCATTTTCAATAAGCCGCTCATGCTACTAATATCGCGGTGGTTTCGTACTTAGCTCACCATTGAATCTCTAATAGGGTGGTATCGCATATAGCCCACTGATAATAATAAAATTAATGATATCACACACAGCCCATCATTACCATCAATAAGGTAATATCGCACATAGCTCGTCGTTATTTTACATTCATGGATAATAATCCTCATGTATATCTCGATTTAAAATGTTCCTTCGAGAACATCCTCACATACTTCTATTCTTACTTAACTTTCTACGATACTCGTTTGTATTCACATAATGCATTAATGAATCTATCTCATACAACTAAGGTGTATTGAATACACATAACCCACTAAGGTTTCATCATACACTAAATTCATATCAATTCAATTCTAGCACACACACTTGTGCTTTTTTCGTGGTACAACCACGTACTTTCTTTCTTTCAACATATATGTTGAATCACTAAAGTTATTAAATAATTCTCTTGAGTCTCATACTCATAATGTCACATAGAATATATACCCCAGTAGGGTCTTACTTGCATTAACATATCGATGCCATGTCCCTGACATGGTCTTATACGAATTCTTACATCGAGGCCATATTCTAATATGGTCTTACACGAGACTTTAACTATCATCATATCATTCTACATACATTTCCCATTACTCCTATATTCAATTCTTTTGACCTCTCATCAAAGATATTTCATACATTCATATAGTAAATATACATTCCATACAACATGGAACATTAAATTAACTCATACGTAATTGCAACATTCGCACATGAACTTACCTCGATGTCGAAAGGGCCGAAAGGGACCTTTTTTGCCCACATTTCTCTTTTTACCCGTTCTAGGTCCGAAACTCATTTTCTTTGATCTAGAACAATGGACTTTACTGATTTAATCACTTATGAATCATAATGCACCATAATCTACACTTTAGGCAAAAATGACTATTTTGCCCTTACACTTTGGCAAAATTACGATTTTTCCCCTAGGCTCGTAAATAAATTTTCATCTCAATTTCTTATTAAGAAAGCCTAGCTGAACATTTAATCCTCTTACAACTATCCACAATTCCATCTATTTCATGCCTTAATGAACAAATTACAACTTTTGCATTTTAGTCCCAATTAGGTGTTTTCATGGCAACACCTTTCACAAAAGTTGTTTCTCATCATCCTATCATTCATTTTCTCCCATAAAAACTCATTAAACAACATGAACTCTAGCATGGTAAGTCCCTATACTTTCACCCATATTGCAAACTAGTCCTCCCAATAGCTAGCTTAAGCTTTGAGGACTCCAAAAATACAAAAATCATCAAAAATAACCATCAAAGTGACTTACTTGAAGAGAAAATGAGCTACTAAAATTTCAAGCTTTCAAAGCCCTCCCATGGTTGATATTTTCGGTTGGAGAAGAAGACTAAATAAAAAGATGATAACTTTAGCTTATATCATCTTATTTTATTCAATTTTCCAACTAATATCACCAACTTTCTATCATAATAAATTCTCTTGTCCCCTATGTATTATTATGGTCAGCCAACTCACTTAAATAAGGCCAAATTGCACAATTGGGACCTCCAATTAATAATCCATAGCTATTTGGCACCTCTAGCAAATAAAATAGAACTTTTGCATTTTATGCGATTTAGTCTTTTTTCACAATTTAGCTAGAATTCGCTAAAATTAAGGCACCAAAATTTTCATGCATTATTATAAACAAGTTATAACACATAACATAACATAAAAAAAATAATTTTATCGAACCTCGACTTAGTGATTCCGAGATCACTGTTCCGACTAGCCCCTAAATTGGGCTGTTACAATTCTCCCCCTTAGGGATTTTTGTCCTCGAAAATCTTATCAGGAGGATTTGCTACTAACATTCTTAAAACGTTTCCATCTACTCTTCAAAATCGTGAATCCACTTATCCTCAAGTTTCTCTTACCAATAAATTTTAAGCTGCGATACAAAAGGTCGAAACGTAACTTGAGACCTAGGTTATTCTTCCTCTGGGCATATACTCAGTAATTGTAACACCCCTAACCCGAGACCGTTGCCGGAACAGGGTTAAGAGGTATTACCGATCAATCGGAACGTTTAACAACTAGAATTTACGACACAAAGTCAATCATCTTCAATCTCATTCAATTACAATCATGGTGTCCCTTATCGAGGTCTACAAGACCTAATTCACATGCTAAAGAGGGGTCGGGACTAAATTAAACACACACAGAAATTCTCGAACACTTAAAAATTTTTCTAAGATTCAGGGGAGACACGCCCGTGGGAGGAGGCCTTGTGCCCTCCACGGCTACTAGACACCCCCGTGTGTCCATCTCTGTCTATATACTGTCTATTTCAACACGGTCACTAGGCACGCCCGTGTGCCCATTCGTGTCTATATACTGACTATTTTAACACGGTCACTAGGCACGCCCGTGTGCCAGGGCGTGTAATACTAAGCTACATTCTGCCAATTCACCCACGATCTTAGGCACGCCTGTGTGCCTCGACCGTGTAACATTATAGGCTATTTTACAAGGTCAAAGTGCCACCCATTTGGGTCAATCCTACAAGCACATTTGAGCAACACCACTTCATGCTTCTAATTGCATTCAAACATACCATTTCATACACTAATTAGTCATCCACAATATCATCTACTTTTATACATATTGGCCTCACAAATGAGTCCATCCAAGTATCAATTATACATCTCAAAACATTTATAACTCAAACATCATATAATCCATACCAAAACTCATCATCTAATCACCTCTTTCATCAACCATAAAGTCATGAAACATACCACATTCATAGCTCATTCACAAACTCAATATTATCACACTTCCAAGCCAATTCACATGGCAAGGATTAAACATCACAAATCATACTATAACCTCTAGCCTATACATGCCATATTTAATCTATATACATCTTTCCAGAAGTACCAAAATAAATTGCCGATAGTGTGATTGATATGCTGACAATCCCCGGATCCGAGCTAGTTTTACTGACACTGCAAAGCAGAAAAACAAATTACACAGTAAGTTTTCCAAGGCTTAGTAAGTCCGTAATATATTACATGTAATTCAATAATTAAAATTAATATACAAGAATAAGCCATCACTTGGATTAATTTATCAATGCTACACCAACTCAACTATACTCAATGTTCACATAGTACTCCATCTATATACTTTCAATATCCACCAATACATAGATATCATACGTACCTTAATCAACACATAGTTATCATACAACCTTAGCTAATACGTAGTTATCATACATACCATTGTCGACACATAGTTACTCACCAACCAAGCTACTCAATTGCTCAACTTTACATTTCGATCAATCTTTACTATATTTTTTATTTATTCGCACACTTAGTGCCAATTCGTAATCAAAACTTATTTATCATCGCACACTTAGTGCGGTTCGTTAAACCGAACTTGTATCGAGATCGCACACCACAAGTGCCAATTCGGTAAGCTGAAATTTGATTAACATTGCACACACAGTGCATCTATATCAATTCGATCTTAAATTGATATTGCACATGCAGTGCCAACCACAAAGTCTAAGCTTATATCAATTCGCACACACAGTGCCAATCGTCTCGATCATATTTTCGAATACGCACACTTAGTGCCACATGACTCAACTCTCACATAGCATCCACATTTCAATATCATTATAACATTCATTTCATAGCAATTAACATAATTAAGTATTCATATTATGTCTAAAATTACATCAATATCGCACACACAGTGCTAATCACAAAGCCGAAATTTATATTATTTTGCACACACAGTGCTAATCATATCGGTCACATTTCCGAATACACACATTTAGTACCACATAACTCAAGCTCTCACATATCATTTACAATTTGATATATCATACCATTCATTTTGTAACATTAAGCATAGTTAATTACGCACATTATGTTCGGACTTACCTCGAACGTCGAAATACCGAAACGGTCGATTAATCGAGTACTTTGTCTTTGCCTCGATCTCGATCCGAACCTCTCCTTTCTTGGTCTATACACATTTAAATTCAATCCATTCAATCATCATTTCATTCAATTTAGCCCACATACACACATTTAGGGCATTTTGCATAATAGCCCTCATATTTTCACATTTTGACACTTTAGTCCCTAGTTCACAAAATCATCAAATTCACCAAATTCCACCTAGCACAAGCTTAGCCGAATTTTTCTAATATCTATACAAACCCATACATTTCATTTATTTCACATTTTAACCCTTCAATTTGTTATTTTCACAATTTAGCCCTAATTAGCTAAATTCATCAAAACTTCAAGAACAAAACATGTTAATCCAACACCAAGTTCTCATATTTTATTATCAACTAGCACATAGCTCAAGCATTCATCAGTGGCTCATCATAAAAACATCATCAATTCACAAAATTACAACATGGGTTAGCTAGAGCACGAAGCAACGATTACGAAAACGTAGAAATTATCAAAAACGGATCAAAAACTAACCTTGAATCAAGATGATTAATAGCCGAACCTAGCTTGATTTTATCCCTTTTCTTTTCCTTCAAATTTGGCACAAAGATGAGCACTATCTCATCATTTTCATGTTTGTTTTATTATTATAAACATTTTACTATTCAATTACTAAAATCTCCATTCCATTAATAAATAAAACAAACATGTAATAAGGGCATATTTGACTTTCATTCATCCATTATCTCAAAGATGGCTTATTTGCCATATAAGGCCTCCACCTTTAAGAGCCAACAACAATTTAGCACTTATAAATCAGCACATAGCTTTTACTCTTTACGCGATTAAGTCATTTTTCTTAATTCAACACATAAACGATTAAATTATCACACAGAATTTTTACACAGTCTATATCACATACTATTCACACAGAAAATAATATTAAAATATTTTTACGACCTCAGATTTGTGGTCTCGAACCATTGTTCCGACTAGGGTCTAAACTGGGATGTTACAACTCTCCCCCTTAGGGATTTTCGTCCCCGAAAGTCTTACCAGTGAATAGGTGTGGATATTGCTCTCTCATAATGTTCTCAGACTCCCACGTAGCCTCTTCAACTCTATGTTTGTGCCATAAAACATTCACTAAGGAAATTCTTTTGTTTCTCAATTCTTTAGTCTCTCGTGCCAAAATTCGGATCGGTTCCTCACTATACTACAAGTCTGACTGAATCTCAACCTCAGTAAGAGCAATCATATGAGACGGGTCAGATCTGTACTATCGAAGCATAGACACATGAAACACGTTATGAATCTTTTCCAACTCAGATGGCAACATCAATCTAAAGTAACCGGCCCAACTCGTTAAACGATCTCATACGACTTGATTTGAAGTATTTCCTTCCACGGAGATAAAGGCAATCCCGATACAAAGTCTATCGTGATTCTTCTATTTCCACTCAGGATTCATAATTGGTTGTAACAAACCGAACGGAACCTGAGGTTAAGCCTTAACTTGCTAACAACTAAACACTTCGACACAAAGTCAGAGATGTCCCGTTTCATGCTAAGCCACCAATTCAAAATCAACTGAATCAACTTGAAGTTCTGAATCAGAATTCAAATCACATTGAGCTCGTTTTGCTATCATCTCATCATTCATTTTCTGGGCCTTACAAATCTAATGTACGAACATCGGTCTCATCTTCAACTCATCCAAAGCTGAACCATCATCACACAGATCTATCTGAGAATTCATAACTCACAAAGCACATAAAGACTTCTGACTTAAGGCATCATCAACAACATTATCTTTGCCTGAATGATATTCAATCACAAATTCATAACATAATACGTTTAACTCACTGAATCAAATCAATATACAAAGTAAACCATCACATAGATAGTTTCACCAAAATGCTCAAACTTAACTATATCCGATACTCACATAACCATCCATTCATCTATTTTTAAATTCATCAACCACGTAGGTTCCATATATATATTTTCCAACACTTAGATAACGATCTTACATGCTATTCCATGCTCGATACTACACATCAACTGCTCTTTGTTATTTAATCAAATTAATCGCACACTTAGTGCAACATTTCTCAATTCCATATACAACATTTCTAGTCAATAATCAAATATTCATTCATAACTTTTAGATATAAATTTAACAACTTGTATTTCCCGTAGCTGATACAATATGCCCAGAAATCCAACCTCACGCAACCAAAACTAACATTTGCTAAACTTAGCATACAATTGTTTCTCGCGCAAAGTCTATAACACAACTCTCAAACGCTCGTCAACTTGCATCTCATTACATAAATGAATCAGAATGTCATCAATAATCACCACAATAAAATGATCCACATATGGTCTGAATATACGATTCATCAAATCCATAAACACTGTAAGAGCATTTGTTAGTCCGAAAGGCATAACTAATAATTCATAAATCATAAGCATAGATTCAACTTTCTTATCAGTCACTTTTATATCAATCACATATGTCAAATAAGCTTCGCAACCCCTTTCCTACATAGTTCAAAGCTTTTATCGCAGATACATCAACTGGTACCCCTTTCATATTACTAGATTCAATTCAAACTATCTCACCATTTTGACTTCTCAAATCTATACTCTTTCGTTTACAATTCACGATGGCATTATGCGGAGTAAGCCAATTCATACCCAGAATTATGTCAAACTCATTGAATGGTAGTATCATCAAGTTAGCCGGAAAGCATATATCCTGAAACATCAATGAATAATTCTTGCACACTTTATCCACCAAGACACACTTATCTAAGGGTTCAATACTCTAATTACCAATTCAGTAGACTCAACAGGTAGAGTCTTACTTGATACTAAATTCACACCCACATACGAAAGAGTAGATCCTGGGTCAATCAATGCAATCACATCAGTATCAAATAGAGTAAAACTACCAGTGATGATGTCTAGAGATGAAGCTTCCTCTCATGAGCGTACTGCATAAGCTCGGGTAGATGCTCTCGCCTCCGATATCACAACGGTATCAGTAATCCCTCTTTGACTTCCACTTACATTTCCGGCATTTCTGGGTGATCTACCCCTAGCCGTCACATTACTCAGATTTACACTCTGAACATTTTCTTCCTCAGCTAACATTGGGCAATCTCGAATGAAATGTTCTCATGATCCATATTTATAGCAAACTCTATTGTTGTATTTTTCCCAGCATTCTCCCACATGTCTTCTTCCACACCGTCTACACTCAGGTTTGTTGCTTTTAGCACTTTCGACACTTGATTCATTTGGAGCTTGAATTTTCGGACCAACACTTAGTCTTGCGTGGTCTTTATACGGATGTTCAAAGAATGTATTTGATCGGTTGCTTGCATCTCTAAATCTCTTTGTCGAAGGTTGAGAAAACTTACTCATCAATCTTTTTCTTTCATCTCGAGCTTCAGAATCGGCTTTCTTCTTTTCTTTACTTAGCTCCTCGGCTTTGCAAGCTCTTTCAACTAACACAACAAATTCGTTAATATCAAGTATCCCAACCAACAGCTTAATGTCCTCATTCAGCCCTTCTATAAAGCGTTTACACATTGTAACCGGTCGAAACACATTCTCGTGCATCTTGGCTCAATCTCACAAATTCTCGCCTCGTCTTTCGATGGACAAACGACACTGTTTGACTCTAGAAACTCTTTATGTTTCGATCAATGAATCGTTGATCGATATACTTCTTCTCGAATTCAACTTGAAAGAAATCCCAGGTGATTCTCTCTCTCGGAACCACGGACGTCAACGTCTTCCACCAGTTATAAGCCGTATCCCTCAACAACGAGACAACACATTTTATACATTCATCAGGTGTCAACGACATCTCATCGAACACTCGAATTGTATTCTCGAGCCAAAACTCAGCTCGCTCAGCATTGTCATCAGCTGTGGCCCTAAACTCTTCGACCCCAAACTTACGAATCTTATCCACAGGAGGCTTATTCAATCGGATCGGATCTACAGCTTGAGGCACAACAGGTACTTGTAGGGGTGGAGGTTGTGGAGTATTCGAATTCGTTCGTACAAACTCCAAAAACCACTCACTCAACATACGGAAGAAGGCTTGCTTAGCCTCTCCTCCCTCACTACTTTCATTTAGCCTAGATGTGGCCAGCGCCGTCCCTTGAGCGGGAGCAGGCGCGTTACTCTCTATATCATCAGCAACTGCTCGATCGGGATCCATTACTATGCGAAAACACATTTATTTCTGTAAGAATTCATCACACTATCGTAATTTTATATATGGCATGTATAGCTAGACTCACACGCGCTACGTTAGTCTAAGAATCGACTAAACCGTAGCTCTGATACCAATAAAATGTAACACCCCTAACCTGAGACCATCGCCGGAACAGGGTTAAGAGGTATGACTGATCAATCAGAATGTTTAACATCTAGAATTTACGACACAAAGTCAATCATCTTCAATCTTATTCAATTACAATCATGGTGTCCCTTATCGAGGTCCACGAGATCTAATTCACATGCTAAAGAGGGGTCGGGACTAAATTGAACACACACAGAAATTCTTAAACACTTAAAAAATTTTCTAAGATTTAGGGGAGACACGCCCGTGGGAGGAGGCCGTGTGCCCTCCACGACTACTAGACACCCCCGTGTGTCCATCCGTGTCTATATAATGTCTATTTCAACACGGTCACTAGGCACGCCTGTGTGCCCATTCGTGTCTATATACTGACTATTTTAACATGGTCACTAGGCACGCCCATGTGCCATGGCCGTGTAATACTAAGCTACATTCTGCCAATTCACCCACGGTCTTAGGCACGCCCGTGTGCCTCGACCGAGTAACATTATAGGCCATTTTACAAGGTCAAAGTGCCACCCATTTGGGTCAATCCTACAAGCACATTTGAGCAACACCACTTCATGCTTCTAATTGCATTCAAACATACCATTTCATACACCAATTAGTCATCCACAATATCATCTACTTTTATACATATTGGCCTCACAAATGAGTCCATCTAAGTATCAATTATACATCTCAAAACATTTATAACTCAAACATCATATAATCCATACCAAAACTCATCTTTCAATCACCTCTTTCATCAACCATAAAGTCATGAAACATACCACATTCATAGCTCATTCACAAACTCAATATTATCACACTTCCAAGCCAATTCACATGGCAAGGATTAAACATCACAAATCATACCATAACCTCTAGCCTATACATGCCATATTTAATCTATATACATCTTTCCAGAAGTACCAAAATAAATTGCCGATAGTGTGATTGATATGCTGACGATCTCCGGATCTGAGCTAGTTTTACTGACACTGCAAAGCAGAAAAACAAATCACACAGTAAGTTTTCCAAGGCTTAGTAAGTCCGTAATATATTACATGTAATTCAATAATTCAAATTAATATACAAGAATAAGCCATCACTTGGATTAATTTATCAATGCTACACCAACTCAACTATACTCAATGTTCACATAGTACTCTATCCATATACTTTTAATATCCACCAAAACATAGATATCATACGTACCTTAATCAACACATAGTTATCATACAACCTTAGCTAATACGTAGTTATCATACATACCTTTGTCGACACATAGTTACTCACCAACCAAGCTACTCAATTGCTCAACTTTACATTTCGATCAATCTTTACTATATTTTTTATTTATTCGCACACTTAGTGCCAATTCATAATCAAAACTTATTTATCATCACACACTTAGTGCCAGTTTGTTAAACCGAACTTGTATCGGTATCGGACACACAGTGCCAATTCGGTAAGCTGAAATTTGATTAACATTGCACACACAGTGCATCTATATCAATTCGATCTTATATTGATATCGCACATGCAGTGCCAACCACAAAGTCTAAGCTTATATCAATTCGCACACACAGTGCCAACCACGAAGTCTAAGCTTATATCAATTCGCACACACAGTGCCAATCGTCTCGATCATATTTCTGAATACGCACACTTAGTGCCACATGACTCAACTCTCACATAGCATCCACATTTCAATATCATTATAACATTCATTTCATAGCAATTAACATAATTAAGTATTCGTATTATGTCCGAACTTACATCAATATCGCACACACAGTGCTAATCACAAAGCCGAAGTCTAATCACAAAGCCAAAGTTTATATTATTTCGCACACACAGTGCTAATCATATTGGTCACATTTTCGAATACACACATTTAGTACCACATAACTCAAGCTCTCACATATCATTTACAATTTGAGATATCATACCATTCATTTTGTAACATTAAGCATAGTTAATTACGCACATTGTGTTCGGACTTACCTCGGACGTCAAAATACCGAAACGGTCGATTAATCGAGTACTTTGTCTTTGCCTCGATCTCGATCCGAACCTCTCCTTTCTTGGTCTATACACATTTAAATTCAATCCATTCAATCATCATTTCATTCAATTTAGCCCACATACACACATTTAGGGCATTTTGCATAATAGCCCTCATATTTTCACATTTCGACACTTTAGTCCCTAGTTCACAAAATCATCAAATTCACCAAATTCCACCTAGCACAAGCTTAGCCGAATTTTTCTAATATCTATACAAACCCATAAATTTCATTTATTTCACATTTTAACCCTTCAATTTGTTATTTTCACAATTTAGCCCTAATTAGCTAAATTCATCGAAACTTCAAGAACAAAACATGTTAATCCAACACCAAGTTCTCATATTTTATTATCAACTAGCACATAGCTCAAGCATTCATCAATGGCTCATCACAAAAACATCATCAATTCACAAAATTACAACATGGGTTAGCTAGAGCACGAAGCAACGATTACGAAAATGTAGAAATTATCAAAAACGGATCAAAAACTAACCTTGAATCAAGATGATTAATAGCCGAACCTAGCTTGATTTTATCCCTTTTCTTTTCCTTCAAACTCGGCACAAAGATGAGCACTATCTCATCATTTTCATGTTTGTTTTATTATTATAAACATTTTACTATTCAATTACTAAAATCTCCATTCCATTAATAAATAAAACAAACATGTAATAAGGGCATATTTGACTTTCATTCATCCATTATCTCAAAGATGGCTTATTTTCCATATAAGGCCTCCACCTTTAAAAGCCAACAACAATTTAGCACTTATAAATCAGCACATAGCTTTTACTCTTTACGCGATTAAGTCATTTTTCATAATTCAACACATAAACGATTAAATTATCACACAGAATTTTCACACAGTCTATATCACATACTATTCACACAAAAAATAATATTAAAATATTTTTACGGCCTCGAATTTGTGGTCTCGAACCACTGTTTCGACTAGGGTCTAAACTGGGATGTTACAGTAATCTACCAATTTGGAACTCTGCACATGTCCAAATGATCATTCGAATCTTTACTGGTTGATTCACTACAATTCAAATGACATATTCGAGTGACATCCCCCCTATTGGGAATTATGTCAAACCAAATTCAAAATCTATAAGGTTTCATCTAACTTCTTCATTAAAGTATTCACCGACTTTAATACTCTTGACTTGTACGCGTTAAAAACTCAGCTTTTAGTGGTCAACTACTTCTGACCATAAACTCAATCATATCGTGAAATGTACTCTATTGTCAAAACATTTATGCTCATAACTGTACTTCCTTATTCTTGCATTAGTAGATATGCTACTACTAAATCTCATACTAAAACTTCTGCATAAGTTCTGGATTCATCTCATTCAAATTCTATCTCAAGGAAACATCAACAATGGAAATCTTATCCAACTTGAATTTTATCACCTTAAATAAACTCATTCAGAGCTTATTTAAAATACCATTTACTATCTCACTTCTGAACCCTTTTGTTCTGAAAAGAAAACTCACTCTAGTCATTAACTTCGCTGAAACTAGGATATTACCAACTAAGATCAACCGAGTAACTAACTCGCATTTTTTTAACAAAGATCTTTCATTCAGTCACCTGTACCATGTCTACTATCCGAAAAGTATTACAATAATTATACTTGCCATTGTAATAGTTCTAACCGTTTCCACTATTTCATTTTCAAAATCTTCTGTAGCATATGATACTCTCATTCATTAAAATTTAAAAAATACACATCGATCTTCCCATGGATCAATACATAATATCTAACTCACAACACAGACACAAAAGTGATCGTCTCTGGATCACCAACCTGTCAACTCTTTCTCTCGACTCAGACTGATCTCAGTACTAGAACTTTCAAATAAATAGTTCTTTCAATAGCTTTCGACTCAACTATCACGGTTTGAACATTTCGATGAGCATACCCTTGTATCATGCTCCCTACTCACGTATACACAGAATTTGAATCATATCTCAATACAATAATCTACTCTTTTCTCCATACTGAGAACATATTTTAAGCACACTCTCATCTGAGTTTCTATTGTTATGCTAATCTAAAACCTTTACTATCGTCATATCTCATGATAGCAGGGACATCTTGATCGAATTCATTAACTCTATCCATCTTATTCGAAAACTCATCATACGACGTGAAACTTGTGATTTCATTTCTTATACTAGAGTCATCACCAACTTCCTCCTCAAGGTACCCCATTAAGGTTACGAGGAGATAGAGGAATGTCGATTTCGATTAACTAAATCGACAACTGTTTAGTCTACTTTTTCCGTCAGTTAACATTCTCACACAATCACAATTTCATGAAAAGAACGACCACATCATCCCTGAAGGGAAACATGTATTAGTACATAATACTAAAGGAGATCATTATAATCCCATCCATGGCATTAACTAACCATGCACAAACCATAGGCTTCTAGCCAACTTACTCATACTTGCCCTTATATAACACGCCCGTGTCATATATCGTAATGTCGTCTCTTCGTGATTCATTCACGAGTACATGTTTTCACTCTTTCACATGACTTTAGTACCATTCTCATTTCTACCTCTAGACTCATCTATCTGTCCCATTGATCACTAGGGATAATCAAATATGCATATTCATCGTCATTCATGTAGGTACGAAACCAATGCCACATTTTTGAGGTGGTCTTATATGGAGTCACCTCTAAATGCCAATGCCATATCGCGGATAAGGTCTTATATGGACTTCAACATCAAGCATCGATGCCATATTCTGAATATGGTCTTATACAATTCTCATATTCATTACCGAAGCCATATCCCAGATATGGTCTCATACGGGATCTTAATTTGGCGCCGAGGCCATGTCCTGGACGTGATCTTATACGGGACCTTATCTATCTCATATTTTGATGATAGCATTATCATATTCATTATAGTCCCCTAGGACTTCAACCTCACGTTCCACAACAATTACTCTATTTAGTAGAGTATTATGTATCAGCGGGATACAAAGCATTCTCAACTATGCTAACATAATTTTTTTTTTTGCATTAATTACATACAAACTTATTCAATTTGACTCTCATAACATCTCATCATGATTTAACAGTGTTAAGGGGGTGAAGTCGTAGAGCCCCTAACTTGATTCTCGTGACTACATACATATGATTTAACATTCCTAATTAACGAAATATCATCGTAGTCACACAACTCGCTCCAGGCAAGTTTTCATACTTACTCATGTTACAATGGTTTCTATCACCCATAATTTCGAACAGTGGCTTCACTTACTCAAGTTCCACCTTAATGTCTACTCAAGTACTCAACATTAAACTCTAATTTCTCTCATCATTGCTTATCAAGTTAGAGAATGTCTTACGGGTTTGAGTACATCGTTTACTTGATTGCCATAGTCTAACTATGGTCTTACTCGTATCACAATGTCATAGCCCGACTATTACTTTACATGTCATCACGATGCCATAGCCTCGCTATGGTCTTACACGAAATCTCATATCAATACCAATGCCATATACCAGATCCGGTCTTACATGGAAACTCATATCGATGTCGATGCCATATCCCAGATATGGTCTTACACAAAATCTTATATCGATATCGACGCCATATCCCAGATATGGTCTTACATGATCTCATACCGAAGCCAGGTCCCAGACGTGGTCTCACACGGGATTACTATTTGATGCCGATGCCATATCCCAGATATGGTCTTATACGGGATCTCACAACAAATATCGATGCCATATCCTAGATATGGTCTTATCCGATTAACTTATTCAATACTGAAGCCATATCCCTGATATGGTCTTATACGGGATCATGTATCGATGCCAATGCCATTCCCTCGCACATG
Organism: Gossypium sturtianum; assembly: GCA_025698515.1. Classification (NCBI taxonomy): domain Eukaryota; kingdom Viridiplantae; phylum Streptophyta; class Magnoliopsida; order Malvales; family Malvaceae; genus Gossypium; species Gossypium sturtianum. Next base: position 115,864,756 of record CM046955.1, read on the forward strand.
GTCTTATATGGGATCACATATACCGCCATGGTCCAACCATGGTCTTATTCATCATTTTATCATTGAACGCATCGCATCACTCAGCTCCTGCATTCTACTTAATCAAACTTTTCAGTTTTACTCTCACACTATAATATGTGTGACTTTGTAACAGGGTCTTTAATAGTCACACGTGAGATTTAACCATGTGGACGTATTTATCATAAATAATGGCATCACAAATCTCAAATGCTTACTTACTCTTACTGCTTCTCACATACATCATGGTACTTACTAGTCTCATGTTTGTAAGGTAGACAAGGTACCTGTAACACTTGATCACATAGATCAGTATACTTTACTATAACAAGCATAATCTCAACATCATCATTCATAACATGAATTATACTTGTTAGTCAGCCTTTACTAGCATGACATGATATCAACTTTACTACTAACTTTCTTGCTATCTCATTTAAGCTTTACTCTTTTGCCCGATGAATTACTATGAATGACTGAGGATACTGAATCTCATTTCACATGTATCTTGATGCCAATGCTATATCCTTGATATAGTCTTACATGGGATCTCTTACTTGGTATCGATGCCATGTCCTGACATGGACTTACACGAAGTCTTGCTTGTGGGTTCCCTTGGGAACTTACCATTGCCATGTCTTGACATGGTCTTATTGGTAACTTTACTCATGAACTGTCAATGCCGAGCCTTGGCTTGGACTTACATGAAATCTTCCTTGTTACTCACCAATGCCATGCCTTGGCTTGGACTTACATGGGATCTCTCTCTCTTGATAGATTTTCAATGCCAAGACTTGTCTTGGACTTACATGACATCTTTGCTTGGAGACTCGCCAATGCCATGCCTTGGCTTGGGCTTATATAGGTCTTCATCTCATAGTAACTCTTCAATGCCAAGACTTGTCTTGGTCTTACATGATAACTTGCTTGATTGCCGTTGCCATGTCTTGACATGGTCTTATACGGACTTTCTTGTCTCATGTGGCAGATTGAGTATCCTAAGTAATTCATTTTCAATCGGGACTTTCCTATACATGCTCTTAGTAACTTCTTTGTTTAATAATTCATTAAACATTTTCATGGAAATAATGTGCATATAACAACATCACAAGCAATTCAATGAAATATTCATGAAGCTTGAAAATCATACAAACTTACTGAAATTAGCTCGGTTGGGAATCATCACTGTCTTAACAAAATAATTTCGTTAGAGCCGAGAGACATCACACTATCACGGTCCACATACGGCATGTATAGCTAGACTCTTACTCACGCTAAGTTAGTCTTAGAACCGACTAAACCATAGCTCTGATACCATTAAATGTAACACCCCATACCTGATTCCAAGGCTAAAATCGGATACGAGACATTACTATGCTTGGACTTCCTTAAACATGTACTTACGGGCTACAAAATTTTGTTCCGAATTAAAAACTTCTCTTTCTTTGTCAAATCATTCAAATCGTGGGCCTACGAGGCCTTAAACTTGCGTCCGAAAAATTTTACAAGCTAAAAGAAATTTTTCTTTAAAATAGGGGCCACACGCCCGTGTTGGTATAGGGACACACCCGTGTGCCCTTAAGACATCCCCGTGCTTTCCACCCATGGTCGACATTGACTAAATCCACACGGCCTAGACACGCCAGTGGCCCTGGCCCGTGTGCCAAACCTTGGCATTCTGACTTATCCACACGGTCTGTACACACGCCTGTGTGTCAGCCGTGTGACAATTGAATTTCTAAGTGTCAAGTGCCGTGTGACCAGCCCGTGGTCTAATCTGACTTCAGATACTAAGGTGCAGGAGACACACGCCCGTGTGTCTATCCGTGTAGGCACTTAGAGGCTATCTTACCAAGCCTTTTACCACTCCAGTTTGCATACATTCATATACTACATCAAAACATTCTCAAATCATCAATCAAAACACATGAAACACATTTAATCATTAAAGAGATAAAGTCTTTATCCCATACACTAGGGAAAACTACTTCCAATACAAATACAGCCAACTTAGATTCTCTTAGGCCAATACAATTTGGCACATTATCAATGACTTAATCAACCTCAAGTACTAGCCCTATACATGCCATGACTTCTAAGGACTTGATACCTCATACCAAGAGTCTGCTAGATAGTGTGAAAACATCTCCGGCGGTCTCCAACCCGAGCTAGTTAATATAACCTATAAGAGATGAGAAAAGTAAAGGAGTAAGCAATAATGCTTAGTAAGCTCATCTGCATAATGTGTCAAATATTGATATTCATTGAATATACATAATTACAAAGTATCATGAAGAGTGTCTCTCATAAACTCATGGTTACTTGCTCAACTATTCTTGAAACTTACTCATTCAATCTCTTACCACATTCTTACCATGTCACAAGCCAATTACTCGTTCGATTAGCATACCTTCCTCCACTGATCACCACATGATCATATAAAACAACACATCAAGCATTTTCAATAAGCTGCTCATGCTACTAATATCGCGGTGGTTTCGTACTTAGCTCACCATTGAATCTCTAATAGGGTGGTATCGCACATAGCCCACCGATAATAATAAAATTGATGATATTGCACACAGCCCATCATTACCATCAATAAGGTAATATCACACATAGCTCGTCGTTATTTTACATTCATGGATAATACTCCTCATGTATATCTCTATTTAAAATGTTCCTTCGAGAACATCCTCACATACTTCTATTCTTACTTAACTTTCTACGATACTCGTTTGTATTCACATAATGCATTAATGAATCTATCTCATACAACTAAGGTGTAATGAATACACATAACCCACTAAGGTTTCATCATACACTGAATTCGTATCAATTCAATTCTAGCACACACACTTGTGCTTTTTCCGTGGTACAACCACGTACTCTCTTTCTTTCAACATATATGTTGAATCACTAAAGTTATTAAATAATTCTCTTGAGTCTCATACTCATAATGTCACATAGAATATATACCCCAATAGGGTCTTACTTGCATTAACATATCGATGCCATGTCCCTGACATGGTCTTATACGAATTCTTACATCGAGGCCATATTCCAATATGGTCTTACACGAGACTTTAGCTATCATCATATCATTCTACATACATTTCCCATTACTCTTAGATTCAATTCTTTTGACCTCTCATCAAAGATATTTCATACATTCATAGAGTAAATATACATTCCATACAACATGGAACATTAAATTAACTCATACGTAATTGCAACATTCGCCCATGAACTTACCTCGATGTCGAAAGGGCCGAAAGGGACCTTTTTGCCCACATTTCTCTTTTCACCCGTTCTAGGTCCGAAACTCATTTTCTTTGATCTAGAACAATAGCATTTACTGATTTAATCACTTATGAATCATAATGCACCATAATCTACACTTTAGGCAAAAATGACTATTTTGCCCCTAGGCTCGTAAATAAATTTTCATCTCAATTTCTTATTAAGAAAGCCTAGCTGAACATTTAATCCTCTTACAACTATCCACAATTCCATCTATTTCATGCCTTAATGAACAAATTACAATTTTTGTATTTTAGTTCCAATTAGGTGTTTTCATGGCAACACCTTTCACAAAAGTTGTTTCTCATCATCCTATCATTCATTTTCTCCCATAAAAACTCATTAAACAACATGAAATCTAGCATGGTAAGTCCCTAGACTTTCACCCATATTGCAAACTAGTCCTCCCAATAGCTAGCTTAAGCTTTGATGACTCCAAAAATACAAAAATCATCAAAAATAACCATCAAAGTGACTTACTTGAAGAGAAAATGAGCTGCTGAAATTCCAAGCTTTCAAAGCCCTCCCATGGTTGATATTTTCGGTTGGAGAAGAAGACTAAATAAAAAGATGATAACTTTAGCTTATATCATCTTATTTTATTCAATTTTCCAACTAATATCACCAACTTTCTATCATAATAAATTCTCTTGTCCCCTATGTATTATTATGGCCGGCCAACTCACTTAAATAAGGCCAAATTGCACAATTGGGACCTCCAATTAATAATCCATAGCAATTTGGCATCTCTAGCAAATAAAATAGAACTTTCGCACTTTATGCGATTTAGTCCTTTTTCACAATTTAGCTAGAATTCGCTAAAATTAAGGCACCAAAATTTTCATGCATTCTTATAAACAAGTTATAACACATAACATAACATAAAAAAATAATTTTATCTAACCTCGAATTAGTGATTCCGAGATCACTGTTCCGACTAGCCCCTAAATCGGGCTGTTACGTGCCATATACATATATACACAACTCAAAAGTACCAAATAGATGTCTGATAGTGCGATGATGATGTTCCCGATGACTCCCGGATCTGAGCTAGCCTTGATTCACTATAAACATAGAAAAATAACACAAAGTATGCTTCATAGCTTAGTAAGTTCATACTGATATACTCAACAATTCATAAAATACAATTTATCAATTTGAACAAGTTAATGTATCATTCATGATAAAATCAAACCTTTCATAAAATTATTCATATACTAATATGCAAAGTCATAATCTTTTTTATTTGATCTTCATACTTACATGTACAAACCTGTACCAATTCATAACGAACTCATAACTTCCTGTAGCACTGTCGAATACTCGATGTTTTGCACACTAAGTGCCATCGCTTAGCCGAAGATATTATAATTCTGTACACTAAGTGCCTTACTCAATGTTTCGCACACTAAGTGCCACCGCATAGCCGAAGCTATTATAACTCCGCACACTAAGTGTCTTACTCGATGTTTCGCACACTAAGTGCCGTATATAGCCGAAGCTATCTCAAATCGCACACTAAGTGCTATACATTGTCAATTTGTCATCGAACATGACCGTAGTCTCGTGTATACAATTTATACAATATCAAATGTTAAAAGCATAATTGTAACAATGTTTATCACGGACGAACTTACCTGAATGCTAAAACGGCGAATCGAGTCGTTTAGTCGATCACTTTCGTTTTTCCCCGATCCTGATCTGAATTCCTCTTTTCTTGATCTAAATGTATTCAAAATTAACTTATTCAATCTTATATTCATTCAATTTAGTCCAAATCATACTTTAAAGTACTTTTACACTTTTACCCCTAAATTTTCACATTTTCACAATTTAGTCCTTATTTCACAATTACACAAAATTCACATAATTCAACAAGACCCATGCTTGGCCAAATTACAATAATGCCCCTAGCAGCCCAAAACTTTCATTTATTTCACATTTCAACCACTCTAATTTGCATATTTCACAATTTAATCCCTATTATGCATTTTTATCAAAAATCACTGTACAAAACATGTAAAACTATCATCAAGCCTTCATAAACTATCATCAAACTTCAAGGAACACATAGATTCAACAATGGAAACTCTCAAAATCTTTAACAATTTTGAAATCTAAGGTATGGGCTAGCTAGAATACAAAGCAACGATCTTAAAAACGTAAAATTCATTAAAAATCGAGCTCAAAACATACCTAATTGCTTGAATTATTCATAGCCGAATGAAGAACCCTATTTTATCTTCTTTTTCTTCTAATTTTGGTGCATGAGGATGATAATGAAGCATAATTTTGATTTTTGTTTTATTAATTCTTACCTAATATATCAATTTACTAATATAACCTTTATTATAAACATATAAAAACATATAATTGATGTCCATTAATGTCCATTAACCTTAAAAATGGTATAATTACCATTTAAGGCCACCATATTTAAAATCCAAAGCCAATTGACACCTTTAACTAATAGAATGCAACTTTTACATTTTACGCGATTAAGTCTTTTTTCTCAAATTAAGCAATTAAACGATAAAATTACTTCACGAAAATTTCACACATTCATACTTTCATGCTGTAAACACATAAAATAATATTAAAATATTTTTTGACATCGGATTTGTGGTTCCAAAACCACTATTTCAATTTAGCTAAAATCGGGCTGTTACAGGTTTGGTACTTATAAGCTTTATGATATTGGTTATACGGCATGTATAGGTTTTGTGGTCATTTTAATAATTATTTTGGTAGTGAATTTTACCATTTGAATTGGATTATGAATGCCTATATTTTGGTTTGTATATATATAGTCATGTGAGTTGGCTATATTGATGATTTTGATGATGTATAAGTGTGCAAATGACCTTTGTTTTGAGTTTGGTAATTGTCCAATAAATGCTAATTGTGATGGGTAGATTTTAAAATAGTATTTGGAGTATGAAAGAGCCCATGTTTGATGAATGATATGTTGGTGATATTAGGAAAATTAATGCATGTTTAAATGTGTTCATATTGATGAATTGAGATTGTGAATATTGGTATGTTCTGGAAGACATATTGGGAAATAGTATGTATTGTATTTTTTGGTATTGAAATGGCATGAAAGATGTTTGATTGAGGCTGTTTTAAATGCTTATAAGTGTTGTGTTTTGGTGACATTTAAATTGGTATAGATATGCATGAGTTTGGGTGGCAAATTGGCTTGGTAAATAGCCTATTTTTGTCCACACGGGCAGAGACATGGGCGTGTGTCTTATCCGTGTGTGACACACAGTCAAATTACACGGTCGTGTGTCCTCTGGTGTTGAAATTGAAATGAAGTCAGTATGCTCCACACGGCCTCACACACAGGCGTGTGATTGGTCGTGTGGCACAAGTCAGTATACCCCTTAATTGGCACACGGCCTAGCAAACGGGTGTGTGACTTGGCCGTGTTGCATAAGTCAATATACCCTACAGGTTTGACACGGCCTAACACACAGCCTAGCACACGGGCGTGTGTGGCCACTTCGATGGGCACACGGGCTAGACACGCAGGCGTGTGGTTGGCCGTGTGACCCAAGTCAGTATGTACCCCTGTTTTCACACGGGTGTGTTTGGTGGTCGTGTGAGACACACGACCTGGCCACACGGGCGTGTGTCCCTTGTTTGAAGAAAAATTTTCTAAGTGTTGAAAAATTTCTTGAGTTATCGGTTTAGTCCCGAACCACTCCTAAAGCATGTTTAAGGCCTCGTAGGCTCTTAATAGGGACAAATTGATTGATATTGATTAATGAATGTTGAATTGATTAAAAGTATGTATAAATGTGTTATAAGTCCGGTAATGCTCCGTAACCCTATTCTGGCGTTTAATACGGGTGAGGGGTGTTACACTATCTTTCTCAACCATCTCAGGACAGTCTTTAATAAAATGATCTCGTGAACCACAATTGTAACAAGCTCTATTATTATATTTCACCCAACAATCTCCAAAATGCCATCTTCCACACTGTTGACACTCGGGCTTGATGTCTTTTATGTTGCCAACACTTGATACTGACATGGCTTGAGCTTTAGGGCTGGTGTATTATTTTCTGCGATCTCTATTGGAATATCCCGCTGAAGTGGTCGATCGGTTAAAATGATCTCTTGATTTCTTTAATGAGGAATGATAAGGTCTACTCATCGATCTCTTCCTCGATTCTCTTGCCTCTGAATTAGCCTTTCTCTTTTCTCGATTAAAGTCTTCAGCTTTGTAAGCTCGGTCGACTAACACAACAAACTCTTTCAAATCTAATATGCCGACCAAAAGTTTAATATCTTCATTCAACCCATCAACAAACCTCTTGCACATAATCTCTTCTGTAGAAACATACTCTCGAGCATATTTACTTAACTGCACAAATTCTCTCTCAGACTCGGTTCTGGTCATCATACTACTGTTTGATTCTAGAAACTCTTTGTGTTTTTTATCCAGAAACCGCTGGCTTATATATTTCTTTCGGAACTCAGTCTGAAAGAACTCCCAAGTGACTCTCTCTCTCTCGGCACCACTGATACTAAGGTATTCCATCACTGATACGCAATGTCCCTCAGAAGCGATATAGCACACTTTAAACATTCAGCCGGTGTACAGGAAAGCTCATCAAACACTCGGATCGTATTTTCAAGCCAAAACTCAGCTCTCTCAGGATCATCATCAACATTAGCTCTGAACTCTTCAGCCTCATGTTTTCGGATCTTATCAACTGGAGGTTTATTCAATCTTAAAAGCTCAACTCCTTGAGGAGCTACGGGTACAAGTTGGGGAATAGGAGGGGGTGACGTTGCTGAGCAGCCGAGTTTGTACGAATGTATTGAGTGAACCACTCGTTCATCATTTGGAAGAAGGCTTCTTTAGCCTCTCCTCCCTGACTGCTCGTTATGGGTCTGGAATCAGATGGCGCTGTCCCTTGAGCGGGAGCAGGCGCATTACTCTCAACCTCATCAACTATAGCTCGATTGGGATCCATTTGCTACATGAAAATACATTTTCAAATGTCAGAAGTCATCACACTATCACAGTTTATATATGGCATGTATAGCTAGACTCTCACACCCGCTATGTTAGTCCTAGAATCAACTAAATCGTAGCTCTGATACCAATAAATGTAACACCCCTCACCCGTATTCACCGTCAGAATAGGGTTACAGAGCATTACCGGACTTTCAACACTTTTAAACATACATTTTATATACAATTTATCAATTCAAATACAAATCAATCACAATCAATCATAGTGTCCCTTAAACAATCCTACGAGGCCTTATGTAACACCCCAAACTCGGACAGGACACCACGTCCGAATCTGGTATGTTACGGGGAAAAACGTTTTTGAGTGATCAGATTTTTCGTTTAAAGGCGGGGTAAAAACGTAGGGAATTTGAGGAAAATTGAAGTAGACCTGCTTGATTAGATTTGAAAACTTATCCAAAGTATATAGTTAAAAACGAGTTGATTTCATTTAGCATTTCCAATAGTCTCTTAGTGCTATTTGTGAAACATTTTAGACTTCGTAGAATATCGAGTTTGGTTTGAAAATCACTTGAGTTTACTTTATAGCAAATCATAGTGAGATACCCGATGGTATAGTTTAAAACACATTGCGTTATAGTTTTGAAAACATTATCTTACCAAATTTTTAGTAGAATTTCATACCAAGTTATTTGTTAAGCAGGTTGAGAATCTAATTAAAACATAACCATCATAAAACATAATTTAAAGGCCTTTTACAAATCCAAATTAAATCCCAAATAAAAATAAATAAGCTAAAGTACCCAAAGTGAATAGTCTCGAGCAAAACTTTTATTAAAGCATGGCATGTGCACCCCGAGTCCACCTGACTCCATGTCGCGTCTCACGGGTCACTGAAATGTCAAAGGAGAGGGTGAGTCGAATGACTCGGTGCATAAATCCCGCTCCCGATGAAACAAACATGCTAACACACATCACACATAGCAACATAATTAATGCAACCCGATCCTAACCATCCGTATCGCCTTTTCTACCCCCGTGTGGTACCAAACCTTTGGTGGTGCCAAACCATTGGTGACATATAGTCACAATGTGTTACTAAAACACTGGTGTCCCAAAGACACAAATGTACTACCAAAGCTTTGGTGACCAAGTCACAAATCCAATGATGGGGCCAACCCATCGTGTGATACCCAATCACTAGCGGACGATCCCATATCTCATGTGGGGCCAACCCACGGTGGTGTTAACCACGGGGACAAGTCGCAATGAGGTGCCCAACCTCCGTGTCCCAAAGACACAAATGTGCTACCAAAGCCTTGGTGACCGTAGTCACGATAATCGAATGATGGGGCCAACCCATCGTGTGATACCCAATCACTAGCGCAGACGATCCCATATCTCAAAGTGGGGCCAACCCACGGTGGTGTCAAACCACAGGGACAAGTCGCAATGAGGTGCCCAACCTCTGGTGTCCCAAAGACACAAATGTGCTACCAAAGCACTGGTGACCCAAAGTCACAAAGTGTGTTACCAAAACACTGGTGCTCACAACACAAAATATCTTTGCTCCCTCCACTCATATCACCCATCAACATACCAACTCATGTGATCATGCATATCATACAAGTCATGCTTATCATGCCAACATGTCTAGCATTACATCTCATAGCATACATAACATAGATCATAATACCCAAGGTATCCATAATAGAACTTGTAATAAATTAGACTTACCGGATACGTACACATACCCCGTTTGGGTATCCACTTATCCGTCCCATGGTATAGTTTTTAACAGCAAACAGGTTTATTAATAACATTACTAGGTATCGGTGTGTTAGTTTACACACACTGTAATCTGAGTCTAAAGATCCCAACGAAACGATCTAAATCCCTCGAGTATCAAGCTCCTATAACAATCGGCCAACATAGGATTAGGCACTAAGACCATTCGGCCAAAGACATATAAACCCAAGGGGTTAATATCGAACCCTTACCTTGCTAATGGTTTGATTTCTTATCAAACCCGAACCACAAAGGTTCTCCTTCCAACAATCGGCCAACCCCAATTGATTCACCAAGGGAAAGGCTCCAATCGATCGCTTGAAATCTTTGATTGCCCTAAGGTGAGATGTTTAAAACGAATGGTTAACCCTCTTCCATAAACCAAAACAACATTACACTTGAGAGATAAGGGAAATGGCCATTCGGCCAAGAGCTTACCAACACCCAATATTCGCCAAAAGAGGACTTCTAGGAGAGGAGAGATTCGGCCTAAGTGTTTAACACACCCTTATACTCGGTTACGAAGGTAAAAGAGAAAGAATAGAAATGAAAAGGAAATAGGGTTACGGCAACAAGGTGCTTTGGAAGAAAGTTTCACAAATAGGCAATTGAGAAGAAGAAAGAAATAAATAAATAAATAAAATAAACAACAAAAAAATAGAGGAGGTACCTTCGGCTTTGGAAAGAACAAATAGATGAAGAAAATGTCTTGGGTAAGATTCTGGCTACAATGTTTCCAAGCAAAGAAGAAGAAAGCAAATATGAAAAAGGAGATAGTAGTTTCGGTTTACAAAATTGAAAGAAAAGAGAAAGATGGGAAAGGGTATTGGCTACAAGTACTCTAGAGAACAAAGATGCAAACTTTAGGTGACTTGTTGAGGTTTGGTCTTTGGGTTTCAAAAGATGTAAAACAAAACAAAGAGAAATGAAAAACACCCTTAGAACTTCGGCTAACAAATGACCCAAAGAAGAGACTTTTACTCCTTGACAAAAAGTGACCGAAATTACCTAGGTTGCTAAGGTGAATTTCGGCTAACATGTTCCCACACTTAGCCGCCCACTTCCCCCACTCCAACACCCCACAAATTCGGCCATAATCCCCAAACACACTCACCACCACTCATTTCAAATGAGTGGACCAAGTCCTCCTCCATATTTTGCTCTCCACCTTACATTTGAAAGTGAAGACCAAGTCCAAGTAGAATTTCACTAGCCTTCTACCTCTCCTCCATGCCGTCCCAAAAAGAAGCCAAAATGGGGACTCTGTGGCTCGAACACCTGGACCTCCACCACAAGTAGATGACGCCACACCAAGCTCCCCATGTAGCGCATGCTTTGCCACTAAGCTAGCTCCTCTTTTGTGCAACAAAACATCAATTAAAATTCTTAAACCCCACTTCCTCGGCTCCTTCACTTAACACCCAAAAACAAGATTTTTCCCATTCCCTCGGGCACACTCCTAGCCCACAATTAAGCCCCTAAAACACCGAAATAGCAACACAAAGACACTAAACACATGCACTTTCATGCAACAACAAAATAGCCCCTAACCCGGGATATTACGGTTCTACCCCCTTAAAAATAATTTCGGCCTCGAAATTACGATCGATCGTAAGAGTTGCGGGTATTCTTTGTCTCATCATATCCTCGGGTTCCCACGTAGCTTCTTCTACGCCATGATTCTCGCCAAAGAACCTTAACCAAAGGCATGGACTTCTTACGCAGAACCTTCACATCTCGATCAAGAATCGCATGAGTTCCTCCTCCATAGACAAGTCCGGATTTACCTCGATCTCTTCCATCGCTACCACATGTGACGGATGCGAACGATACCTCGAAGCATCGAAGCGTGAAAAACGTCGTGAATCGACTAAGCTCTGCTGGCAACTCAAGCTGATACGCTACTGGTCCAACTCGTCTCAGAACCTTATACGGCCCAATGAACCTCGGACTTAGCTTGCCTTTCTTTCCGAATCTCAACACCTTCTTCCAAGGTGAGACCTTCAGGAAAACTCGATCCCCTACAGCAAACTCTATATCTCTCCGCTTAAGATCGGCATAAGACTTCTGCCGGTCCGAAGCTTCCTTCAATCGGGACTGAATCAGCTTAACCTTGTCCTCGGTCTCAGCCACCAACTCGGGTCCCAACAACTGACGTTCACCCAACTCCGTCCAACACGTAGGTGAGCGACACTTCCTACCATACAACGCCTCATACGGTGCCATTTTGATGCTCGCTTGATAACCTGTTGTTGTAGGCAAACTCACTAATGGTAGAAACTCCTCCCAACTACCTCTGAAATCCAAGACACAACCTCTCAGCATATCCTCTAAGATCTGAATGACCCTTTCAAGTCGACCGACCGATCATGCGGGTGAAAAGCCGTCTTTGAAATCCAAACGAGTACCCAGAGCTTGATGCGGTGCTTTCCGAACCTTGACGTAAATCGGGATCCCTATCCGAGATTATCGAAACCGCACACCGTGCAACCTCACTATCTCGACACATACACTTCGCTTAGCAAGCACGAAGTGAGTAGTCAACCCTCACCGGAATAAAGTGAGTGATTTAGTCGATCGATCCACCACTACCCAAAGCCGAATCCTTCTTGCTTGGCGAAGCGGTAACTCCACCGACAAAATCCATGGTTATCCTTTCCCACTTCCATCGAGGAATCTTCACAGTCAAGCAACCCCGACAAAGAATCGATGTTCGGCCTTGACTACGACAAGTCGGACACTTTCCAACAAACTCTGTCACCTCTTTCTTCAAGCCAAAGCCACCAAAATCGTTTCTTAAGATCCCTATACATCTTGCTACCTCCGGGATGCATAGCATAAGGATCGCATATGTGCGTCTGAAGAATCTTTTGCCTTAGCTCAACATCTTTAGGCGTACAAGCCTTACCTTGAAAACACACAGAACCCCATCACGGACAAGTCAGAACCCTCCGGACCACCATCTCGCACTTGCAACCTTCGCACACTCGTAACCTCATCCAATAATCGTTTCTCTCGATCGCTTCCACGGGTAGGCTTAACTTGCGTTTCGCGCGAATATTCCGTCGTCGCATACAAACTCAAATGGGCAAACAAAGCTCTTAAGTCCGAAACAACCTTACGGCTCAACGCGCGTCGCCACCACATTAGCCTTGCCGGATGATACTCAATCGAGCGATCGTAATCTTTCGGCAACTCAACCCATCTGCGCTGCCTCAAATTCAAATCCTTCCGAGTCGGTAGATACTTGCACTCTTGTGATCAGCGTATAGACTATCGATCTTTCCCCGCAAGTAGTGCCTCCAAATCTTTAAAGCGAAGACCACACCCGCTAGCTCCAAGTCATGCGTCGGATAGTTGATCTCATGTGGCCTCGGTGCGCAGAAGCGTAAGCCACAACCTTACCTTCTTGCATCAACACACAACCCAAGCCCGTATGTGATGCGTCGCAATAGATCTGTGAATTCCTTACGGTCTCAAAGTTGAATTAGAACGGAGCCTCGGTCAAAATCTTCTTTAACTTATCGAAGCTTTCCGCTGCTTCTCGGTCCATACAAACGGAACTTCTTTCCTCAAGCAACTTGGTCATCTACACGCTATCAACGAGAAACCCTCAACAAACCTTCGGTGAGTATCCGGCCAAACCCAGAAAACTCGAATCTCGACCCATCGACTTAGGCGGCTTCCAATCCAAAATCGCCTCAATCTTACGAGGATCTACTCGAATCCCTCACCCGACACTACATGACCCAAGAAAGTCACTTCTCTAAGCGTAACTCACACTTCATCGAACTTAGCATAGAGTGCTTTTCCCTCAAAATCGCAACACCACTCGCAAATGCTTATCATGCTCTTCCTCTGTCCCTGAGTACACTAAGATGTCGCTCTATGAAAACCACCACGAACTGATCCAGATCATCGTTGAAACACCCTATTCATCATATCCATAAACGCTGCCGGTGCGTTAGTCAACCCGAACGGCATTACGTAAAATTCGTAGTGCCCATATACCGAGTCCCAAACATTTGTTTTATGGATATCGACCTCCTTAACTATTAATGGTGATACCCGGACCTCAAGTCGATCTTCGAGAATACCGCAGCACCCTTCAGCTGATCAAACAAGTCATCTATCCGTGGCAACGAATACTTGTTTTTAATCGTCAGCTTGTTCAACTGGCGATAATCCATACACATCCGCATCGTACCATCTTTCTTTTTAACAAAAAAAGTACGGCGCGCCCACGGCGAAACACTAGGCCTAATAAAACCTCGATCCAATAACTCCCGGATCTCGAGCCTTAAGCTCCACCAATTCCTTTGGCGCCATCCTATACGGAGCAATAGACACCAAGCGCGATTCAAGGTAATAGATCTATCCCGAACTCTACCTCGCGATCGGCGGCAAACCGGGAAGCTCTCGGGAAAACATCAGCCAAAATCCTTAACTGCATGCGAACCTTCTCCACGGTAGACCCTTTAGCCTCCAAGGCATACACATGAACCACATACGCTTCACGGCCCTTCTTCCGACCATCTTCTCGCTTTTCAAAGCGGATACCACATTTGATAAGTAATCCCTCCTATTACCTATCATAGCCACCTCTTCACCCTCAACCGCGTTTTAGGACCATGCGCTTAGTCGCGCAATCCAACCTTGCCTCGGTACTTGACCAACCAGTCCATCCCAAGAATCGATCGAACTCCCCAAACGGCGGTTCCATCGGATCGCAGCAAACACTACCCTTGGAGTTCTAGAGGTACATTTCTAAGCGGTTTATCTACTACTACAGAGTGACCTAGAGGGCTAATCACGGTCATCCGCCTAGAAGATATCTCGAGTCTAAATCCATGGTCTCTACTATACTATCGGCAACATAAGAGTGCGTTGAACCCACATCAATCAAAGCAGTATAAGGAGAACCAAGAATCAAAACGCACACTGCTATGACGCGTCCGGCAAGGCCGCTCTCCTCTCGGCGCCTCGATACATACACTAATCCAGGTGTCTAGCATCGGACTACCCGCACCTTTGCCGGTGCTCCACGGCCCAACTAGAACCATTACCACCTCTGCCATTACCACGGCCCTCTGCGGTGGCGGTCTATTACCTCTCGGCTGATTACGGCCCGACTCTCGGATGAATCACGGCCAACCTACGCGGACAGTCCCTCACACCTGGTGCCAGAGAACCACACTCTGGCGAGCCTTTTCTCTCCTCCGGCAACCACCCCAATGAGATTTTCCACACCGATCACGCTGCGGCGGTCCCCCGCCTAGCGAGCAACAAACCTAGCAGTGGTTCGGCCCACTCGGTCTAGCTCTCTTCTGCGGATTACGGCGATCCGGAAGACCCAAAGCTCCTCTTATGCCTATTTACGTCCATGCCTGTCTCGCGACTCCTTAACACCCGGCTACCTTAGCCTTCTCAACTAAGACAAGAACTCGCGCTCCTGGCGAGGAGCAATCAGCGACCTCAAGTCGTCTCGCAGACCATCCTCGAAAACGAACACACCTCTCATGCTCGGTGGCCACAATGCCCTGGCATATCTACTCAAACCAGGAACTCGGCCTGCGTGCTCGAATGCATTTACTCCCCGAACAAGCCTTAGAAAAGCCTTTCATTTGGGAGTCGATATAACTAGCTCCAATGTACTTCTTTTGATACGCGACCTGAAATATTCCCATGTCGAGATCCTCCATTTTGCGCTGCATTGTCGTCCCCAAACCGTGAGCCACCACCGATATGACTCATCCCGGAAGAAGCGTACGATGCCCTTCGGCTTCTCTTCGGTTGTCAAGTCCAGTCATCCATGATCCGCTCGGTTGCCTCCGGCCCAAGTATTTCGGCGCAAGGCCTGGAGCAACACCAGATACACCTCGGAAGAATTCGGCCCCATTTGCGAGAAGTCGCCAGAGCAGATTTCCTAACTCCCGCACCACCACCTACACCGCCTACTCTTTCCAACACTCGCAGCATCGCTCGTGACACTACATCGCCCCCGGTCGATCTTGGAACTCACCACCTCCGGTGGTGGCGAAGCCGTGATCTCATTTTCGAACCACGACCATATCCTACGGGCTCGTAAAGCGTCATCCTACCACGACCTCGCCCACGACCACGTCCACCTCTAGCGCTCATGACTAAACTTTCTCACGTATCATCGGTTAAGAATTTTATGCATCAGTATTTATTCCACTTGTTTAAAAGCAAGTCTTATGAATATTTAAGGAGATTTGTTCTCGCGAGTTCACGAGAATCCTATCGGTTTCAATCTCTAAAGTAATATACTATTGCTATTCATCGGATCATATCACATCCAATCAAATCACAAAGAATAGTTTGGTACTTACCGCGAATCGTGCTAGGAGACTCGGTGCCATGCCTTTCAAACCATACTTTCAAAACAAAACACCTAAAGCAGACTTTTAAAAACATTTTGGGCCTCGGGCCCACAGCCGAGCCTTTGAACTTGGCTCTGATACCACATTTGTAACACCCCAAACTCGGACAGGACACCACGTCCGACGGTATGTTACGGGAAAAATGTTTTTGAGTGATCGATTTTTCGTTTAAAGCGGGGTAAAAACGTAGGGAATTTGAGGAAAATTGAAGTAGACACGCTTGATTAGATTTGAAAACTTATCCAAAGTATATAGTTAAAAACGAGTTGATTTCATTTAGCATTTCCAATAGTCTCTTAGTGCTATTTGTGAAACATTTTAGACTTCGTAGAATATCGAGTTTGGTTTGAAAATCACTTGAGTTTACTTTATAGCAAATCATAGTGAGATACCCGATGGTATAGTTTAAAACACATTGCGTTATAGTTTTGAAAACATTATCTTACCAAATTTTTAGTAGAATTTCATACCAAGTTATTTGTTAAGCAAAGTTGAGAATCTAATTAAAACATAACCATCATAAAACATAATTTAAAGGCCTTTTACAAATCCAAATTAAATCCCAAATAACGCAAAGCTTAATTAAGATATAGTCTACAAGCTATAAAACCAGGCTCCAGGAGGCCTACTGGGCCCATCAGAGAGTAGAAGAGTATACTACGTCAATTGGACGAGAGCTAACGTAAGACCGATAACCCAATTGGGCTGCACGCAGTTTACCCATATTCCTTGCTAGCTCAGTGCGCAGATAGAGCAATCCGCGAAAAATAAGATAGAGTCGAATGCGATAGAAAGAAGCCCGAACCCTACCCGGCCCATGCATACACAACAGATGTGTGCAAGTACGATAAAGGAGCTAATGGGCCACGATAATTCTAGACACGAGGCACGAGCTACTGCGGCAAGATGCCCATCTATCTTCACTAGCAACAGTTCTATCTAGCATTGTAGCCATTCCGGCGAGGCAGCTGGCGGTACTCTTCTACACCCAGAGAAACCAGAAGACATAGCATGAATACCTACTGCGGTGCAAAATGGGTGAAGAAAGCCGGGTATGTACCAATATAGCGAGCTATTGAACATCCTGGCACCACCTGGCTTTACCCCGTCTGCGTCACGTTTTGCCAGCCGTAGGTGACGACTCGGTGTTTTCGAGCGTAACATGCGACATACGTATTCAGCACTGTGGGCCATCCTTGCGTATACACAACTCATGCGCATGCCCACCCAATCCAGCCAACTCTTGGTTCAGACAGCTGCATTGCATGTGGACAGTTGTACCACTTGGGTGAAGCATATAGCCCCTACTTTTGAATGTAAACATAGATTTCCTCTTCTTTTTCTGGTAGCGCATGCACGGGGTGCCTGGCCATATGGCACTGCAGGTAGTGCCGACAGATTGGGTTGGTATGCCAACTGGTCCGCCCGAAAGTCTGACTAAACTATCCAGCGAAACATTCTATCTGCCAGGTTATATAAGTTTCCATATCACTCCAATCGCCATCGACAGGTTGATGGGTACCACTGACCTTAGGTATCTTACTAGCATGGTCAGTGTAATTATCTGTACCTTCTACCTCTCCTCCATGCCGCCCCCAAAAGAAGCCAAAATGGGGACTCTGCAGCTCGAACACCGGACCTCCACCACAAGTAGATGACGCCACACCAAGCTCCCCATGTAGCGCATGCTTTGCCACTAAGCTAGCTCCTCTTTTGTGCAACAAAACATCAATTAAAATTCTTAAACCCCAGCCTTCTCAGCTCCTTCACTTAACACCCAAAAACAAGATTTTTCCCATTCCTCAGCACACTCCTAGCCCACAATTAAGCCCTTAAAACACCGAAATAGCAACACAGCACACTAAACACATGCACTTTCATGCAACAACAAAATAGCCCCTAACCCGGGATATTACACCTTAAACATGCATTGAGAGTGGTTCAGGACTAAACCGATAACTCGAGAAATTTTTCAACACTTATAAAATTTTTCTACAAAACAGGGGACACACGCCCGTGTGACCAGGCCGTGTGTCTCACACGGCCATCAGACACGCCCGTGTCATAGGCCGTGTGAACAATTGAAATGGAAGCACATGGTCGTGTCCCAGCCCGTGTCCTACCCAGTGTCCAAACAAGTGAGGTTACTGACTTGGGTCACACGGCCAACCACACGCCCGTGTGTCTAGCTCGTGTGCCCTTCGAAGTGGCCACACACGTCCGTGTGCCAGGCCGTGTGCTAGGCCGTGCCAAATCTGTAGGGTATACTGACTTATGCAACACGGCCAAGTCACACGCCCGTGTACTAGGCCGTGTGCCAATTACGGGGGTAAACTGACTTGTGCCACACGGCTGATCACATGCCCATGTGTGAGACTGTGTGGAGCATACTGACTTCATTTCAATATCAACACCATTGGACGCACGACCGTGTAACATGACCGTGTGTCACACACGACTGAGACACACGCCCGTGTCTCTACCCGTGTGGATAAAAATAGGCTATTTACCAAGCCATTTTGCCACCCCATTTGGTACACATCTTCACCTGTACAAATGACACCAAACCATAGCATAAAATACCATCCAAAACAACCAAGCTAAGTCTAAATCTTACAATTTCAATAGTAACCAATTCAAGGCACATAAGTACCACAATATGCTATCTAAATTCATACCAATCCTTATAATCTCAACTCATCAAAATGACTATTATTAAAGATGCATTATTGGCCTAATTTCACAAACATACCTATATCCATAAATCATCAATTTAACATTATAGTACCTATTATCATTCATCATCATACAACCATCAACCAACTCAATTCACAAAACTTAACTATACATATAAGTACATTATTCAAGCATACCAACAAACCAAAATAATCCATCACACATAGCTATATATACATGCAAAACATAAACATTTACAATGCCAATTCATATGGCCATTATCTTTACCAAAACATAACCAAAATGACTCAAAGTCCCTATACATGCCATATGACCCAAAACATAGTTTCAAAAGTACCAAAGTGACAGTGGATAGTGTGAAACAATCTCTGACGATCCCCGAGTCTGAGCTAGCTTCGATATAACTATAAAACACAGGAGAAATAAAGAAAGTAAGCAATAAAGCTTAGTAAGCTCGCATGAATTAAACTCAACAAATCATATTACATGAATCAAGAATTTGAACTATTTAACATGTAATTCATGGTAACAACAAGCTTTCTTTATGCTTAATCATATACTTATATGGAAATTCATAACTTCTTCTAATTGAAGCTCATACTTTCCATGTACATACCTGTACAAACTTGTAATCAACTCATACATGTTTGAAATACTGCTGAATACTCGATATCTCTCACACTTAGTGCCATTACATAGCTGAAGCTATTTTAATCTGGCACATAAGTGCTATACATAACCGGAGCTATTTCGAATCGCACACTATGTGCCATACATAGCCGAAGCTATCTCGATCTCGCACACTAAGTGCTATATATAGCTGACTCATCGTCAAACATAACTTTAATCTTGTATACACAATTTATGCAATATCAAAGCATTTAAAGCATAATTGTAACAATGCTTATTTCATACGAACTTACCTCGGATGTGAAAACTACGAAATAAGTCGATTAGTCGATAACTTTATCTTTTCCCCGATCCAAGTCCTTATTTTACTTTTCTTGATCTAAATATATTCAAAATTGACTTATTCATTCAATTTAATCCAAAACATACTTTAAAACACATTTACACTTTTGCCCCACATATTTCACATTTTTTATAATTTAGTCCTTATTGCATAAAATCACAAATTCATGAAATTTCAAAACACCCATGCTTAGCTGAATTACTCTTATGCCCCTAAAAGCCCATATTTTTCATTTATTTCACATTTTAACAACAAAGTTTCAACATTTCTCAATTTAATCCCTATTTTGCATTTTCACTAAAAATCACTAAACAAAACTTGTATAACTCACAATCAACATTCATAATCTATCAAGAAACTTCAAAATACAAGCTTATTCATCAATGGAAACATTCAATATCTTTAACAGTTTTGAAAAATAGTCCCTGGGCTAGCTAGTACTAGATGCAACGATCTCAAAAACATAGAAATCATTAAAAACCGAGTCAAGATCACTTACCAATTAGACTCCAAAGTGACTGAACCCTAGAATGAATAAAATGGCTATCTTCTTCTTCAACATTCGGAAATTGAAAGAACGATGGACAAAATTTTGATTTTTGTTTTGTTTTAATTAACCTTTATTAACTAATTTACTTATTTAACCTTTAAAACATTTAATAATTAATGCCATGCCACTATCATCCACTAACTCTCAAATGGGTTAATTACCACTTAAGGACATTTACTTTAAGGTTCTATATCTATTTAACACCTTTAGCTAATAGAAGACAAGTTTTAGACTTTACGCGATTTAGTCTTTTTTATCAAATTGACCATTCAAACGATAAAATTTCTTAACGAAACTTTCACAAAATCATTCAATCATTCTATAAACATTAAAATAATAATAAAATAAATATTTTGACCTCAGATTTGTGGTCCCAAAACCACTGTTCCGATTTGACTAAAAACAGGTTGTTACACTTATAAGGTAAATTTCAAAGACAAAATTTTTTAAAGGGGCGAGAAGTGTAACATCCCCACATCAATATAGAAATATAAATAGTATTATCAAAATGACATTTATG
The DNA here is from genome assembly GCA_025698515.1 of Gossypium sturtianum. Lineage (NCBI taxonomy): Eukaryota > Viridiplantae > Streptophyta > Magnoliopsida > Malvales > Malvaceae > Gossypium > Gossypium sturtianum. The sequence continues at coordinate 115,886,002 of CM046955.1, forward strand.
GTTGAGGTCCTTGAATAAGTGGTTTATAAATAGTTAGTTGTACAAGAAATTGTGATCGTTTTTAGAGAAAACTGATAAATACAAAAGCGTAGAGAACTATTAGTTGAGATATTTGGAATAGACTAGAAACTCAGAAAAAGTTTAAAAATTAAATTGAATAAAATATAAATTAAATAACTAAATAGAAATTATTCTAATTTTATTTTGATGGAAAGGACTTGATGGCAATTTGTCCATTACATAAAAAATCCAAAGTTCTCGTGATAACATTCAAAAGATATTTTATTAATTAAAATTTATTTAACATTTTATTTTAAATAATATTGTTTTATTAAGTAATATAAAAAAAGATAGGGCTGTAAATGAATCGAGCTTGAACGAACAAACCTCTGTTCATGTTCGTTTGTTTATTTTTAAGCTTGTTCGTGTTCAGTTTGTGTTCGTTAAGAATTTCAAATTTTTGTTCATTTTGGTTTATTTAAATTTATTTGTATTCATGTTTGTTTGTTTAATGTTCACGAACATGTTCATTTAACTTAATCGAACATTTTCACGAACATTAAACAAACATGTTCATGAACATATAATTGAATATGTTCACGAACAATGTTAATAAATAATAAACAAACAATAAATATATACACACATATATTTTTTAGATATAAAATACTCAAATATAAATATTAATAATTATATTATAAATGAAAAAAATACAAACCAAGATAATTTTATTAATATATACTAAAGGAACAGTAAACGAGTTTTAAAATAATTTTATTAATATATACTAATGGAATTTTTATAAGAAAATATCATTAATAGATAAACGAGCCAATAAACGAGTTTTTAAACGAGCTTGTTCGCGAACATAAACGAACCGAACACACATTTGTTCGTGTTCGTTTGTTTATTAAACGAACATAAAAATTTTGTTCATACTCGTTTATATAGCTTAATAAACAAACATAAACGAACGTTATACAAACGGTTCACGAACAGTTCATCGAACGCTATGTTCATTTACACTCCTAAAAAAAAAGAAAAGATGAACATATCACTTTTGAACATTAGACTAAGTGAATAAAAATTCTTCATCATTTTCCTCCAAATTTCAAGCACAATGTATGAATTTCCTTTAAATTTTTCATAGAATTTGAACCTTTGAACCTTGTTTTACTTATATCTACCATTAATTTTTGTGGGATATGCCTCGTATTTTTGGTCGAACAAACGAAGACATCACAACGAGAAGCTTCTCGACATTGCGACGAAGTGGCGGCGTGAATTAGGACGTTGTGACGTGGCAATGTGTTCCCCCACATAAATCGGGTTTCTTCTCCTAGTTAAACTCTACTATCTTTTCCCAGTTAAACTCTGATTACTCTAAGGATATTTTAGTATGTTTAGACCTCTAATCTTAGCATACTTGAAGGGGCCTTGTATCCTTGTTTTGTGAGGCCAATTAAGAAGGAAATTAAAAATGTAGTACTACTGTAACACCCTAAACCCGGCCTAGACGTTATGGCCGAATTCGAAAGTGTCACATGAAATGGGGTTGAAAACTATTGTCGTTAAGTTAAAACCATACCAGTTCATTCGCCCTTATCGCTATTAACAATTTCAAAGCTCTTATTCATTTAATCACTTAGAGGTAAAACATGTTTGTAGCGGAAGCTTTTAAAATCGTTGTTTTTAGAAAACCGTGCAAGATTTTACAAAAACCCTTATTTTTGGTAAAATCCGAGTTATATCACGTTTGCAGTTATAAAATCATAAAATCGCAGTCTAACTCAAGTTAAACTAAACAGTCCATACAGTCCGAATTACATTTAATAAACCCAGAGTAAACCCGAACATAAAAATTTAAATTGTAACTATAACCAGTTCGAACATGTGGTCACCGAGGGGCTCCGCAGCAGCGATCCACCTAAGACTGTGGATTACCTATACAGAATAAACAGAAAAGAGAGAGTTTACGTAAACTCAGTGTGTAACCTCACAGAATTAAGCATGTAGACAACCAGAAAGTCAGAATCAGTCAGATACAGATTCGGGTCTAAGCCCATTACAGATACAAATACAGATGTGCAAATCAGAATCAACAATTAGATGTCCTGTCCCCATCCTCTACATACCATCTCCGACCATCCCTACACACCATGTGGGGTTCAAAACACCCACTCAGCCCTACGCACCATGTTGTATCGGTGCGGCACATAACAGATATAATGCAGCCATGCTGCCAGATAATAGGCGTAAATTGCCTTTCAGAACACTTCCTCCAATATACATCATCCCAACCCCAATATCATATACAGATATATTCATGTGCAGATTAATAATATAACATGCTTACATGCTCATGATCTTGTACAGATAGCAGAATAGTGCAAGTAGACATGCAACAGAATTCTAATCAGATCAGAATATCAAACAGATAGTTCATATAGTTTAGGGTTTAATTAGCCCTTACCGACCCTACAGTAGGTCCACGGTCGTTTGGAACGACCTGTGCAGCCCTAGGGAAAAATTTAGATAAATGGGCCCACACGCCTGTATGGGTTGCCTGTGTGGATCACACGGCCTGGCCTAGATACCACACGTTCGTGTGGCGTGCCCGTGTGGGCTCACACACCCGTGTGGCCTACACGCCCAATTTGGCCTAGCCCGTGTGGCTCACACAGCCAAACTCCGGCCATCACACGGGCGTGTCTTACGCACGGCCTGGCCTTCGTCGATCACACGGCCGTGTCGTCACACACGGCCTACCACACGGACGTGTGGCATTGACAATAGGGTTTTTTAGCTTTGGCCGAATCTCATTTTCTACGTTTCGGGCGCACACCTGGCATCGGTTCGATGCAAAAAATAATCCCGAGACCACCAGAACCTATAATCGGCATACCAAAGCTCAGAATCAGATTAAAAACACGGTTAAACTGAGAATTCAAAACCAACCATAATTAAAATCAATGCTTTTCGCTTACCACAACTCTCCGAGCGGCTAACTACGACTCCGCGGGAGAAGAAACACGATCTTCCTGATTCGCTGCTGCCCAAAACAAACGTATAACCCCAATGAACGATGGAAAGACGCGAGTTATAAACAAAATAAAGCCTTACTTACCCAAACGCGTGAAGAAAATCGATATAACAAGAATGAAGGTGCGACAGCCGACAAAAGAAAACAAAAATCGAAAGTGGAAAAGGGGAAGAAATAGCAGGGAAGGGACTAACATCAACAATTTGGGGGAAGAGAAAAATAAAATTTGAAAACAAAGGAAACAGAATAAAATTCCAGCAAGATAGCATATCCCCTCAATTTACTCCCACTAACCTACTACTCAACCTCCTTAGAATTCTTGTTCAACCGAAACGCTCTTGGTCAAACAAGCAAAAATAAACTCCCATGCTGGCGCAGGGATTCGAACACAGGACCTCCAACACACCAGTTCCCTTACCACTCAAACCAGCAGGCTCATTCTGATATAAAACTATAGGTAAATTAAAATAAGCCCATTGAACAGAGATAGGGCTTAATTCCAAAAATAATAAATTTCCTAACGGTAAGGCATGAACTTGGGACCTCTCAGACACTCCCAGAACACTTAACCAATGAAGCAGATACACACTTGTGTCAAATAATTACAGAAGCAGAAATAAATTATTTAGGGCATTACATCTCTACCCCCTAAAAGAAATTTCGCCCTCAAAATTTACCTGATCAGAACAGATGAGGATATTGCTACCGCATCAAGTCCTCAGGTTCCCACGTGGCCTCTTCAGTACCATGATTCCACCACAGAACCTTCACTAATGGAATGGACTTCCTCCTTAGAACCTTAACATCGCGATCCAGAATCTGAACCGATTCCTCCTCGAAAGTCAAGTCTGGCCTAACCTCAATCTCCTCAACCGTGACAATATGGGATGGATCAGAACGGTACCGCTTCAACATCAAGACGTGGAACACATCATGAATACGGTCCAGCTCAGGGGGTAGCTCCAACTGGTAAGCAACTGGTCCCACACGCTTCAGAATCTGGTACGGTCCAATAAACCTAGGGCTCAGCTTTCCCTTACAACGAACATCAAAACCTTCTTCCACGGAGAGACCTTAAGAAATACAAAGCCCCCACAGCATACTCAATCTCACGTCTCTTCAGATCTGCATATGATTTTTGCCTATCAGAAGCCACTTTCAGATGATCCCAAATCAGTCGAACCTTATCCTCCGTCTTAGAAACTAGCTCAGGACCCATCTGGATGCTAGACTTGAAACTGTTATTGTAGGCGAACTCGGCTAGCGGTAGATAATCCTCCCAACTTCCTCGAAAATCGATCACACAACTCCGAAGCATATCCTCCAGTATCTAAATCACCCTCTCAGATTGACCATCGGTCTGAGGATGGAACGCAGTATTAAAGTCTAATCTCGACCCCAGAGCTTCATGTAACTTCTTCCAGAATCGAGATGTAAAACGAGGATCTCTGTCAAAAATAATTGACACTGGAACCCCATGCAGTCTAACTATCTCAAAAATGTACAACTTCGCTAGCTTCTGCAGTGAATAATCAGTTCGAACCGGAATGAAGTGAGCAGACTTGGTCAATCGATCCACGATGACCCAAACAGAATCCTTCTTAGTGGGTGTTAAAGGCAACCCACTAACAAAGTCCATCGTCACTCGCTCCCATTTCCACAAAGGAATCTTAATTGGCTGCAACAAACCCGAAGGCAACTAATGCTCAGCCTTAACCTACTGACAAGTCAAACAACGAGTAACAAAATCGGTAACCTCACTCTTCAACCCCGACAACCAATACAATTCACGAAGATCGCGGTACATCTTGTTACCACTGGGATGCATAGCATAAAGGCTACTATACGCCTCCCTCATAATACACTGCCTCAGATCAGAATCATTCGGCACACAGATCCGTCCTCGAAAACGTAACATACCATCATTGTTTAACCCAAAATCAGCAGTAGCACCACTCTCAATATATCGAAACAGCAAGCTTAGAGACTCATCCCCTAACTGTTTATCATGAATCCAATCAATCCAAGTTGGCTTAACTTGCAACTCAGCTAACAGACTCCCGTCATCAAACAGACTAAGGCAAACAAACATCGCCCTCAGATCAGTCATCACTCTATGACTGAGAGCATCGGCCACCACATTGGCCTTACCGGGATGATACTCAATGGTGCAGTCATAATCTTTGAGCAGCTCAATCAAACGACGCTGCCTAAGGTTCAATTCTTTCTGAGTAAGGAGATACTTGGGGCTCTTGTGATCAATGTAGATGATACAACTCATTTCTGCTTAATACTAAAATAAACGACACTGGGTTTTTTCTTCTAGGTTAGTAAATTTTGGAAAAAAAACAACTCGTTTCTGCTTAATCCAAAAAAAAAAACTTAACCAATGTTTAATAGGTGTTTTCTAAATCATTTGTTCTTTACCACCAAGTTGAATTAAAAGACATGTTATTAACTGATTTATCTTTCAAAAGAATACGCAATTGCTTATTTTGATTTACAACGAAAAAACGCATAACTTATTTAGTTTTTGAAAACCGAACATATAATTTACTTAACAGCAAATCATGTAGATTATTTAAACAAGTTAACTAAAAACCCAACAAAACCCAACACCAAAAATAAAGTCCAAATCATTATTCGATAGTTCAAAAAGTCCATAAAATTTAATTTCAGCCGTCTTATGTAAGCATAACAACCCGAGCTCCCAAACGCCACCCAATCCTAAGTCTACGGATTACAAGAAATAATAAATTATTTAAGTGAGCTAAAATTTCAGTGTGTGCCTTTGACCACAAATAGATTAGACAACAATTTAATGCATATAAGATATTATAACAAAACATATAACATATGACTTGACATGTTAAACAATGCACGGTATCAAACAAAACATATCCTACCCCTATCCGCTACACACTATCTCCGTCCAACCAACACACCAAATAGGGTTATGGTAGACCTATCCAACCAACACACCAATTTGTGCTCACATGCCACACAGATATTATACAGATGAACTACCAGATATATCGCGAAAACACCACCAGAAAGAACTGGTGCAGTTTAACTACCATAATTAGATTTTGTATCATATAGAACTTCCTCCATATCATTATCATATCCCACCCTAGTACACATGCAAATGTCATAATACATATCCAAATTTATCATACTCATCTCCAAGCATAGCAAATCAAAGGTATATCACAAATGTATATGGATAAACAGACCAAAGTTAAGCTTACCAACTGTTCCGGAGTTACAAATTAGAGACATGCTTATACATGCATACAAATAACCAAGTATATAAAATAAACTATTTAGCATACTCTCGTAAAAATCTACATACGACAGCATACATGTCAAATTTTAACATTTTATTAGACTTACTCATCTTGCCCGATACACGACCCTAACGATTATTTGGAATGGGTCCACAAGCACGTGTGGCCCACACACCTTACCAGTTCAAATCATGTGGCCCATAAGCCCATGCGATCCACAAGGCCAGACACACACGCCAGTGTGTTGCATTGTTCACTTTCAAATTTTTGCAATTTTACAGTTTTCGGGTTAGAGATACACACCTGATTATTTATGGGATGTCGACACTATAGCAGAAATCCAAGTTATACACACACGAAATTCACGACTAAACCATTTAGCAAGAAAACACCAAAATTGAATCAATTATTTAGCCATTACTCAATTAAAGTATTTGGCCAAAATGCATGAGGGCATTTGGCCCTCGCAAACTAACACCAGCCAGCCCCTAAATAGGACATTCGGCTACTTACCCAAATAAGAATCAATTTCTGAGGCTCTCAATTCACCGGAGGGTTATTCGTCTCACAATCCTCTCCTATCAGATTCACAAATGATTAGATCATCATAATACAGCCAACACCAACAAATAACCTCTCAACTAAAACTAGCCTGAAAACATTCTTCTTAAACAAAAACGAACCACCATACTTACATGAAAACTTGCTACTATCTTTGAAAACTCCAAATCACTCACACTAACAATAAAAACAGAGAATAACGACGGCACAAAGAGAAGTTGAATTTTGGACGAAAGCAATACAGGATTTGGGACGGCAAAAGGGAAAATAACAAAAGAGTGTGTTATCGAGCAATTAAGGACGGAACTGAAAACAAAGAAAGAAAATAATGAAAGTAGAGGAAAATTTTGGTAGAAAAATGGGTTACCACAAAAAAATGGAAAACAAAAGATGATAGAGAAAATGGGGGAAAGGGGGAAGCCACTAGGATAACTTTTAGGAGATAATTTCCTCAAACATTAAAAAAAATCTAAATAAATCCTATCTAAACTGATTAGTTGTTATCTTTTTCAAATTCCTTAGAGTTTAAATTCTACCAACATTTTGATAGTTTAGACGACACTGCAGGAAAAGGGCAAAAATTAAAACAGCTTTGGGCACAAGGGGATTCGATCTTGGGATCACAAGGAAGGCTAAGTCTTAACCATTGAACAAGCAAGCTCATTCTTGCTAAAACACTTACAAAAATTAAAGATAATCTAGGTGTAACTAGCTAGATATAGGGATAAAAATAATCAAAATTCAAGAAAAGAGAATCGAACACAGAACCTCAAACAAATAACCAAATACTTAGGCAAAGAACCAAATTAATTACTTGACACAAATAAGCACTCAAAAATTAAAGAAACTTGGGGCTTTACAACTCTCCTCTACTTAAAGAAATTTTTTCCTCAAAATTTCATCCTCGAAATTTACCTAGTCCAAAGATATAGGGATATTGTTGACATACCGAGTCTTTTGATTCCAAAGTGGCTTCCTTTAAACCATGATTTTACCATAAGGCCTTAACTAACGGAATACTCTTCCTCCTCAAAAATTTTACCTCATGATCTAAGATTTGTACATGTTTTTCCACAAAAGACAAATTGGCCTCATCTCGATCTCCTTAACCGGAACTATAAGAAATGGCTAGACCAATACCGTCTCAACATAGAGACATGAAAGACATCATGGATGTGAACTAACTCAAAAGGTAACTCCAATTGATATACAAATGTCCCTACTCGATAACTGATATTCAAACCTTATAACCTTCTTCCACGAAGATACCTTGAGAAAAACCTGATCCCCCATACCAAACTCAATATCCTTCATCTTAAAGTCTACAAAATATTTTAGTCTGTATAATGACGCCTTTAACCGATCCCAAATCAGCCTAACCGTCTCCTCAGTCTCGATAACCAGATATGGACCCATAATTTTCCTTTCACCCAACTCAGTTCAACAAAACAGTGTACGACACTTACAACCATACAGTGCTTCATAAGGTGTCATCTGAATACTGGATTGAAAACTATTATTATCAGAGAACTCAACCAGAGGCAGAAACTCTTCCAAACTACCACGAAAATCAATAACATAACTCCGTAGCATATCCTACAATACCTGAATTACCCTTTCAAACTATCCATTAGTCTGTGAATGATATGATGTGCTGAAATCCAACCGAGTACCCAGAGCTTCATGTAATTTCTTCCAAAATTGTGACTAAAATTAGGGTCTCTATCTGAGATAATCGATACAGGAACCCCATGAAGTCTTACAATCTTGAAAATGAACAACTTACCTAACCTCTGCTGAGAGTAATTAGTACGAACTGGAAGAAAATGGGCAGACTTGGTCAACTAATCCAAAATGACCCAAATCAAATCCTTCTTAGTGGGTGCAAAGGGCAACCAACTAACAAAATACATAGTTACTCGTTCTCATTTCCACTGCGGAATCTTAACGAATTGCAACAAACCAGAAAGAAGTTGGTGCTCAACCTTAACTTGATGACACGTTAGACACCAAGCTACAAATTTGGTTATTTCCCATTTCAAACCAAGCTACCAATAATATTCCCAAAGGTCACGGTACATTTTATTCCTATTATGAGTCTCAAGGCCCAATTTCAGGCCCATGGATGTGATGGGCTTACACTACCTCAAGGCCCAACAACAAGGTCAAAGGTCAAGCAAATTAAATTATGATTCAACCAAAGACAATATGTGAGGATGAATCTTTTTGAGAAATGAGGAATGATACATGCACGGAATGGGTAAAATGTATTAAAGTCAATTCAACCAAGCTAAAAAATTAGTCAACTTGTGACAAAATTTTGGATGGGATCCAGACATTTTCAGATTAAGATGTCTTCACAAAGTTCAAATATCTATCTCTTAGCTTTGAAATACACTTTAAATCACTCGATTTTAAGTTTGGGAACTCAAGTTATAATTGTTTTAGTGAAGACTGTATGAGTAGAATTTTTAGATAAGGTTATTACGGAAATTATGAGTTTCGGGCTTTTAATTCGAGTTTAAATCATATTGGGTTGGGTTTTAGGCTTAATTTTTATTATATATGAGTCTAATATTGTATTTATAAGCTCTTATTATTTTATTCCATTTTTTTTATAATTATTGATTATTTTAAGTTATTTAGAATTTTTATGTCAACAAGAAAGTTTAGTTTAAAACTACTTCTTGTTTAGGTTAATTAGAGTTCTAGTATACTTAAGAGTTTTATTTAGATTTATTTAGCTAGCTTATATAAAGGTCTTTCCACTTTACAAAATTCAATCAATTTATTATTATTCAACAACTTGTCTTTTGAGTTAATAAACTCTTTGAGTTTTTCTTTTCAAGAATTTTTCTTGAGTTTTCTTTTAGAAGAGTTTTAACAATCTTTTTAGATTATGGGGATCGTCTTCAAACTTTTTCTTGCCAAGTTTTCTTTTTTGGAGGGGAAACTAGAGCCGGTTGAAGGGGGTTGTGGATTCTTCTTGTTTACAAGGCTTCTTAGGACTTCTACATGCCACGTTCCATATTTTCCATTTATCTTCTTTATTTTATTATTTATTGTTCTAATATTTGATTTGTTGTTCTATTTTATTTATCTTAGTTATGTATTTTAATTGCTTTCTTTATTTTTTTATCTGACTTGGATTTATTTGTGTTTCAGGTTGTGTCAAAATCAAAGTTTCTTTCCAAACGTCTAAAGCCCTAAGTCAAATCCGTGAATTGGACAAACTTAAAATCTTGTTTAGCACTATAATCCATATTAGTTCCCTCTAGGATGCATAGCATAAGGCCTACTATGCGCTTCCTGCAATATAAACTATCTCAACTCACTATTATTCGGCACACAAACTCTACCCTAGAAATATAGAATACCCTTACCGTTATATCCAAAGTTCAAAGTCTTACCCTCCTCAATCTACTTAACCCGAAGGACCAGATACCCATCCAAAAGCTACTTAACTCTAATATCATCAATCGAAGTCGGCTTAACTTGCAACTCTGCCAACAACCTATCATCCTCAAATAGACTTAACTGAGCAAACATCACTCTCATCTCAGCCATCAACCTCCGACTAAGAGCATCGGCCACCACATTGGCCTTATTAGGATGATACTCAATAGTGCGGTCATAGTCCTTAAGCAACTCAATCCATCTTCGTTGTCTTAAACTCAACTCCTTATGAATGAGGAGATACTCGAGGCTTTTGTGATCATTGTAAATAACACACTTCTCACCATACAGATAATGCTTCCAGATTTTTAAAGCGAAAACAACTACTACTAACTCCAAGTCATGCATTAGATTAGTATCCCTTATGTGGCTTAAGTTTTCTAGAAACATAAGTCATCACCTTACCTTCCCATATTAGAACACAACCCAAACCAATGTATGATGCGTCACTGAACACAGCATGCCCTTTTCTTGACTCAGGCTGTATCAAAATGGGTGCTTGAGTTAACACTGACTAAAGCTTTTCAAAGCTTGCCTGCTGATCATCAGCCTATTTGAAAGGAGCATTTTTATGCAACAATTTCGTTAAAGGATCTGTGATTAACAAGAACCCTCCAAAAATCTCCAATAATACCCTGTCAAATCAAGAAAACTCTAAATCTCTGAAACATTCCTAGGTTGTTTCCATTCAAGAATAGTCTCTATCTTTTTTAGGTCCACACGGATACCCTCGGCAGATGCCACATGACCCAAAAACATAACTTCCCTTAGCCAAAACTCACACTTGCTCAACTTAGCATTGAGCTTTTTCTATCAGAGAATTTACAAAACCACCCTAAGATGCTCATCATGCTCAGTCTCAGTTTGAGGGTATACCAAAATATCATCGATAAACACTACGACAAACTGATCCAGATACAGCTGAAACACTATATGCATGAGTTCCATAAATGTGGCCGGAGCATTGGTTAGGCCAAAAGGCATAACTAAGAATCATAATGTCCATAATGGGTCTTAAAGGCGGCCTTAGGCACATCAGATTCTTTCATTTTCAACTAATGCTACTCAAATCTCAAGTCGATCTTAGAAAATACTGATGCCCCTTGGAAATGATCAAACAAGTCGTTGATCTTAGGCAACAGATACTTATTCTTTACCGTTAATTTATTTAATTCCTGGTAGTCCATACACATTCTCATTGTACCATCCTCTTCTTGACAAATAACACCGGTGCTCCTCAAGGTGAACCATTGGGTCTAATGAACCCTCTATCAAGAAGTTCCTAAAGTTGGCCATGTGATAGGGAGTTTGAATTCTACCAACATCCTGAGAGTTTGGGTGGCACAGCAGGAAAAGAACAAAAATTAAATTAATTTTAGGCACAATAAGATTTAATCTTGGGATCACAAGGAAGGTTAAGTCTTAACCATTGAACCAATAGGCTCATTCTTGCTAACAAACTTTTGAAAATTAAATAAAATCTAGGTGTCGCTGGCTAGATATAAAGATAAAAATAATCAAAATTCAAGAAAAGGGAATCGAACACGGAACCTCAAAAAAACAACCGAATACTTAGCCACTGGACCAGATTAATTACTTGACACAAATAAGCACTCAAAAATTAAACAAACTTGGGATGTTACAACTTTTCTTTTAAGGGCTGTAAGATGTAGTCACAGATGAATTTTGGTAAGAGCTTTCGTGGTAACTATTAAGAGAACTTTATGAGAGTTAGGCTTTTTTTTGGGGGGGGGGGGGTTTAGGTTTGTACGTTTCATACACTTAGGTTTATTTTATCCATATTGTACACTTATTTATTTACTCATTTAGTGAAAAGCCGAAGCCTCTTTTGCCCGTAGTTTTTATCCTCTTTAAAGGACTTTTCCACATAAAATTTGTTTGTTGGATCTTCTCTACCTTTTCTATTTCATTATTTATACGAGTCGATCCCCAACAAACTGGTATCAAAGCCAGTTCAAATTTCACAATTGACCCATTCAGTGATGGCGACAATGAATTTCGATATCGATAAGTTTGATGGAATCATAGGTTTCAGATTATAGCAGTTTCGGATAAAGCAAAAGCGTTTAAAGCAAGCTTGGTCGCAAAGGGTTACAATCAGGTGGAGGGAATTGATATTTTCTCTCTTGTTCAGGAATTATTGGCCCTTGTTGCATTATACAACCTTGATTTGAAGACTATGAGTCTTTTGGTTTCCAAGTTCGAAAACAATTAAGGCTTGGTTGACATTTTGCAAAGATCGAGTTCGACCAGTGATGGGGCCTAGAGAAGAAGGTATGGTAAATACAAGTTAAGGTGGAGACTTGTACGGTGTGCCTTGTATTTTCGATAAAATAAACGGCGATGTCACGACGAGAAGCTTCCTGGCGTTGTGACGAAAAATGACATCGTGACAATACGAATGGGGACGTTGCGATGTGGCGACATCGTGACGACGCGAATGGGGACGTTGCGACATGGCGACGTGTTCCCCACATAAATCAAGTTTCTTCTCCTAGTTAAACTCTACTATCTTTTCCGAGTTAAACTCTAATTACTCTAGGGATATTTTAATATGATTAGACATCTAATCTTGGCCTATTTGAAGGGGCCTTGTATCCCTGTTTTGTGAGGCCAATTAAGAAGGCAATTAAAGATGTAACATTAAAAGGATTTTCTTTTAGGGGTGACAAGATGTAGTCGCAGATGAGATTTCGTGAGATTTTTTCCTGATAATTATGGAGAGAATTTTGTACCTCTTTTGAGATAACTATATGAGAGTTAGGGCTTTGTTTTTGGGGTTTGGGGTTGTACGTTTAGCACATTTAGGTTTAGTTTTTCCATATTGTACTTTCGTTTATTTACTTATTTAGTGAAAAGTCGAAGCCTCTTTTGCCCGTGGTTTTTATCCTCTTTAAAGGAGTTTTCCACGTAAAATTTGTGTGTTCGATCTTCTTTACCTTTTCTATTTCGTTGTTTATACGGGTCGATCCCCAACATTTTTAATTTTTTTTCAAGTACGGTTAAAGTTATCATTGATTGAAGCTTAAGAAACTTTAGAGAACAAAGTTAGTTTTTTGATGAAAAATGACTAGGAGATAGTTACTTTGTTGTTAGAAGTGTGAAAATGAAATAAAAATGGATGGATGGCCTCTTTTCGAGGTTCGAACATGGTGAAAAGGAAGTAGAAACTATTGGGTACTTTGTTTTAAAATGGTGTTAAATGATAGCTTAAGAAGCTGTGAAAATACTGGTGAAATCGGAATTGAAATCGATAAAGTGAGGTGAAAGTTACGTGAATTTCATATTATGGAATCCTTAGGTAGCCATAATTTGGAACATGAATTGTAAGCTTACAGTTATGTTTGATTGTGATACTAGAATGAATAATGGATATGTTTGTAATGAATTCTTTCCAGTGTAGCAAAAAACAAGTTTGACACTTCAAAAGCCAAAATGAAGGAAAATGAGTTGATCGAGTAAAAACTTTGTTTTCTGCTAATATACTTGAATTCATTACATAATGTTATAAGTAGTCTACTTCTATTAGTTAAGATAATTAGTGAGGTAGAAAAACTTATATATATTTGATAATTTAATAATTGTAGTAGTAGTTACAAATTATATATATTGAAATTATGAAATAATGGTGTAATGATAATGATTAATGATTTATTTATATAAATTTGGAGATTTCCCCGTAAATCTATGAAAGACTAGTTTGAATATAGTTGACATGACATAAGATCAAGATTTGTATCTCATTGGTTAATACTCCACAATTCCTATAGGGTCATGGGAAAAGCGATCCTCAAATTCCTAGAAGGTCGAGTACTAAGATAGTCATCATTGTCGGGCAACCCTAGGTGACATATACTTAAAGCCATCATTTTTAAGCAACCTGAGGTGGTAGACCCGTGTATCCAATCTTATATCTAAGTTTGAAAAACAAGGATTAAAATGAAAGAAATATGAAAAGTGATTTCGAAGTTATTTATAACTATGAACCACTTGAATTCAATAGTGTTACTTATATAATTGAAAATGGGTTATTAGAATTTTTATGTTATTGAATATTATTATCATTAGTACATGTATTGTTATTATTACTGCTTTTATTATCATAATTATTTTAAATCGTTAATTACTTAATGTTTTATATAATGATTTTAGTTGTTATTAACACCATTTGGCATTCAATTATCAATATACGACTGTTTGTTTTCGTGCATAGGTAGTTAGGTTTTTAAGAAGTGCTACTAGTGTAATCAACATTCAAAGATCCGACTTCTGATAAATGCAAAAAGTAACATATTTTAACTTCATTCTTAATGCGTTTTTGGGTGATTATTCGATGTTAATTGTGAATTTTATGCTCCTAATCCTTTAAATTCATGTTTTGATTCTTATGGAAGCAAAGTGAGCAAAAGCCGAGCGACAACCAAAAAATCAAAGCAAGCTACAGGAGCCACACGGGCCGACCCTGTAACACCCCAAACCCAGCCTAGACATTGTAGTCGAATCCAAGAGTGTTACAAAGAAGGGTTTTTGAAACCGACGATACTTCGATAAAACCATGTTTAGTTATTCGATAAGGCATCCAAGTTTTATAAAAAATATTCATTTATAAAATATTATTGAAATCATTACATGTTGTTCTTTCAAGCTAACCATTGTTTTTGCAGTAAAGTTTGAAAATCATTTAAAACAAAACCATGCCCGTGTTTTCAAAAATAACATTTGTTTGCACAAAATCAGTATTTTTCGAATCATCACAGTTTAGAAATCAGAATGCAATCAAACCTAAAAATTCAAACCAAACAATCCAAAAAGTCCAGAGAGTTCAAAAATTACAAAACTCTCACGAAAACCAGAAATTTCAATAAAACCGTAAAACAATAGTAATAATGAAAACAGTTTCTGTCAAGTGGTCACTGCTGAGCCTCCGTCGCACTGACTCGCCTATATCTGTGGATTACCTGAACAAAATAGACAAATAGATGTGAGTTTTCGTAAACTCAGTGTGTAACCCAACAAAAATAGTCATGCAACATACACAGAATTTCATATATACAGTCAAATACAGATTTGGACCTAAGTCCATAATAGTAACAGATATCAGAATCAGATAATAGATCAGGCGTAAAGAATCCTACCCCCATCCTCTATACACCATCTCTGTCCATCCCATCACACCATGTGGGGTGAAAAACACCCACCCATCCCCACACACCATATAGTGTCGATGCGACACATAACAGATAATATGCAGTCAAGCTGCCAGAATATAGGCGAAAGGTCGCCGTACAGATCACTTCTTCCGCATATAAAAATCCCACCCCAAACACAGATACAGAATACGGATGCAAAAATAACATAATATACATGCTTAACATGCTCATATATAGATAAATACATACTTAATAGTACAGTCAGGCATACATATCAGTTTCCTACTCAAATCCGACTATCAGAGTATTAGATCACATGAAATAGGGTTTGTTAGCCCTTACCGACCTTACGGTAGGTCCACAGTCGATCGTAATGACCCGTATGACCCTAGGGAAAATTTCAGAATTCTAGGCCCATATAGCCGTGTGGCCCACATGCCCAGAACAGCCTTGCTCATATGGCCCAGTAGTTTAGACGAAAGGAACACTCTTGCGCAGAAGCTTAGTCAAAGGAGCTGCAATCAGTGAGAACCCCTCAATTAACCTCTGATAATAACCCGCAAGTCCTAGAAAATTGAGGATCTAAGATACATTCTTAGGCTGTTTCCAATCAAGCACAGCATCAATCTTTCTAGGATCAACTCGAATCCCATCAGCAGAAACCACGTGCCCCAGAAATGTTATCTCTCGTAACTAGCATTCACATTTGCTCAACTTAGCGTAGAGCTATTTCTCTCGGAGTACCTAAAGCACTACCCTAAGATGCTCAACATACTCATCCTCAGTCTTAGAGTACACCAAAATATCATCGATGAAGACTACGACGAACTGATCCAGATACGACTAAAAAACTCGGTTCATCAGATTCATGAATGCAGCTGGAGCATTCGTCAAACCAAAGGGCATAACTAAGAACTCATAGTGCCCATAACGAGTCCTAAAAGTTGTCTTATGAATATCAGCTTCCTTAACCCTAAGCTGACGATATCCAGAACGAAGATCTATTTTCGAGAATACCGTAGCCCCACAAAACTGATCAAACAGGTCATCGATCCTCGGAAGTGGATATTTATTTGTAACACCCCTTACCCGTATCTGACGCTGGAATAGGGTACGAGGCATTACCGAACTTTTTCTCAAGCAAACATTCAAAACCGAGACATGAATTTCCACTTAAATTTAAAACTTTTCAAAAACATTTATATAGTGCCGAAAACATGCATCGAAAGTGGTTCGGGACTAAACCGAGAACTTTAGAAACTTTTAGGAAACTAAGAAAATTTTTCATGAAAAAGGGGTTACACGCCCGTGTGGGTTCGGGACACGCCCGTGCTTCAGGCCGTGTTTAATTTAGGGAGCTTTCTGTTTATGACGGCATCATCAAATTGAGGTCACACGGCCAAGTCACATGCCCATGTGCATAGGCCGTGTGATCAATTAAATTTTCATAATTTTTCATAAAAAAGGTGCAGACTTCACACGGCCAGGGCACACGCCCATGTTCGAGGCCGTGTAACACACACGGATGAGACACACGCCCGTGTCTCTGCCCATGTGCTATATTTTAGACATTCTATTTTGCATCAATTTAGGTGCAGGGGACACACGGCCAGAACACATGCCCGTGGGGCGGATCAGTGTCACACACGGCCGCCTGACACACGCGCTGTGTGTCTACCCGTGTGGACAAAAACAAGGCTATTTACCAAGAAATTTTGTCACCCTTCCATGCACATACCTACACAACAAAACATAGCACCAATACAAACACATACACTCAACCAAATCAGCTACATCATTCCCATGCTATTTCTCTATCACATACAATATCACATACTTGTCAACTCAACCCATGCAAATTCTCACATCCATAAAAGACATCATCATATGCATATATATATAACTAAACCAATATTAGCCTATTCCAATGACCACTTACAAAAATAAATTATCCATCATACTTAACACTGGAGAATTTGGACATACATTAACATTATACTTGCACTAATTGAACATCCTTAGCCATTCCAATGGCTAAGTCTCAAAATATTACTTACAAGCCTTCATCTAAGACAAGTAGCTAACACATTCCATTATACCAAAATGAATCATTTAGCTATACCAAAAGGAGATTTGTGGATAGTGTGATCTTGCTCCGACCGAATCCTCCAACCTTCACGAGCCTTACGTGCACTATAAAACAAGGAAAAGTAAAACGGGGTAAGCATTTTCATGCTTAGTAAGTTTGCGTAATAGAAAGAAACTTATCGGTTATAATTATTCAAATAAGCATATATATATGCATTCATTCCATCAATATTTTGACAAGTTACCTAAATACATTCACTTATTAAACAAGTTAGTCATACACAGCATAAAGTTATCAAACCAACATAGATGAGCTCACTATAGTATAAACTTTCATATCATTTCACTATTCCATTTTTCAGGATTTCTTTTCATTGAACTATTGTAATTTCGATGGATACTCGGGTAGTATACTCGAGGTATACATGTCAATCATTTGTCAATTCACATCCAAAGTGCTCCTTAAGCACATATTCATAGAGCACACTCTCAAGCCATATTTATATAACAGGATTACCAGTCCAGGCTAAATCCTGTCTTTAACATTCGCTCCCAAGAGCTTATTCAGGATTACCAGTCCAGGCTAAATCCTTTCAATAATGTTAGCTCTAATGAGCCTACTATAGATTACCCGTCCGGGCTAAATCCATTTCATAACATTTACTCAAGAGAGTGTAGCTCAGGATTACCCATCCGGGCTAAATCCTTTCTATATCATTTTGTTCATTACAAGAAAATTATTATAATCCATCGAAATACAATGTTCAACCGGGACAATAACATTTTATTCGTGTTTATCATCTTGTGATTATTTCATAGGGTATATCATCACATATATATCATCTCAATTACAAAATTCAATTTAAACATAATAACATACCAAATTAAATTACATGAACTTACCTTGAGAATGGTTCGTATTTGAAACTCAACTAATCCGAGACTTTTCGTTTTCCTCGATCTAGTTCTGTAACTGGTTGTTCCGGGTCTATATAAGCAAATTTGACTATCAATTCATCATTTTACACATACATTAACATTAATTTGCATCATAGACAAAATTACTATTTTGTCCCTAACTTTTTGACATTTTACATTTTAGTCCCTAGGCTCGTAAAATGAAATAGGTTCAATTTCTTGGTAATCCAAGCCTAGCCGAACCATTTTCATGCTTATAGCAGTCCACCTTTTCCATTAAATCAGAATTTTACTACATGTTTTATAACTTTTTACAAATAGGTCCTTTTAAGCATTTTCATTAAAAATCACTTAGTAAAAGTTGTTTATCTAACACCAAACTCGCATAATCTACCATTAAACATCAAAATACACAAATATATAACATGGTTAAAATTTTATACTTTGATTTTCTTTCAAATTAGTCCTTGAAATAGCTAGATTAGGTTACACCGATCTCAAAAATGTAAAAATCATTAAAACGGGACAAGAATGGGCTTACAATCAAGCTTGGAAGATGAACTAACCCTAGCTATGGAGACCCCTTGTGATTTTCGACCATGGGAGGATGAAATTGAGAGGATGACATCTTTTATGTGTTTACTTTTGTCTTTATTACCCAAATGACCAAAATGCCCTTAATGCCAAACTTTGAAATTTCACCTTACCATGTACATTTTGTCCAACTTTAAGTATAATGGTCTAATTACCATCCAAGGACCTCCAATTTAAAATCTCATAGCAATTGGACACTTCTAACATATAGAACTCAAGTTTTACACTCTTTACAATTTAGTCTATAATAGCCCGATTTATGGGCTAGTCAGAACAATGATCTCAGAATCACTAATTTGAGGTTAGAGAAATTATTTTCATGTTATTTTATGTGTTATAACATGTTTATAAGGGTGCATGAAAATTTTGGTGCTTTAATTTTAGCGATTTCTTGCTTAATCGCGAAAAATGACTAAATCGCATTAAGTGCAAAAGTTCTGTTTTATTTGGTAAAGGTGCAAAATAGCTATGAATTATAAATTGGAGGTCCCAAATGTACAATTTGGCCTTGTTAAGTGAGTTGGCCGGCCATAGGATGCATAGGGCACAAGTGCATTTATTATGATTAAAAGTTGGTGATATTAGTTGGAGAAAATGTAAAAAATAAGATGATATAAGAAAAAGTTATCATCTTTTTATTTGGTCTTCTTCTCCAATTAAAAATATCAACCATGGGAGGGCTTTGAAGGCTTGAAATTTCAGTAGCTCATTTTCTCTACAAGTAAGTCATTTTGATGGTTATTTTTTATGATTTTTGTATTTTTGGAGTCCTCAAAGCTTAAGCTAGCTAATGGGAGGACTAGTTTGCAATATGGTTGAAAGTATAGGGACTTACCATGATATATTTTATGTTGTTTGATGAGTTTTTATGGAAGAAAATGAATGATAGGATGATGATAAACAACTTTTGTGAAAGGTGATGTTATGAAAACACCTATTTGGGACTAAAATGCAAAGGTTGTATTTTGTTCATTATGGCATGAAATAGTTGGAATTGTGGATAGTTTTAAGAGGATGAAATGTTCAGCTAGGCTTTTTTAATAAGATATTGTGATGAAAATTTATTTACGAGCCTAGGGGCAAAATCGTACTTTTGCCAAAGTATAAGGGCAAATTAGTCATTTTTGCCTAAGTGTAGGTTACGGTGTATTATGATTTATAAGTGATTAAATGAATAAATTACATTGATCTAGATCAAAGAAAATGAGATTCGGACCTAGAACAGGTGAAAAGAGAAATGTGGGTAAAAAGTCCATTTCGACCCTTTCGACATCGAGGTAAGTTCATATGTAAATGTTGTAATTACGTATGAGTTAATTTGATATTCCAATGTTGTATGAAATATCTTTTGATGAGACGTCAAGAGAATTGAATCTAAGAGCAACGGGAAATGTATATAGCTTGATATGATGATAGTTAAGGTCCCGTGTAAGACCATATTGGAATATGGCCTCAGTGTGAGAATTCGTATAAGACCATGTCAGGGACATGGCATCGATATGTTAATGCATGTAAGACCCTATCGGGGTATGATGTCAGTGTGACATTAGGTGTATGAAACTCAAAAGTGTTATTTAACAATTTGAGTGATTCAACGGGTATGTCAAAAATGAGAAAGTATGTGGTTGCACCACGAGAAACACAAATGTGTGTTAGAATTGAATTGAGATGAATTCAAAGTATATGATGAACTCCTAGTGGGTTATGTGTAATCAATGCACCTTAGTTGCATGAGATAGATTTATTGATGCATTGTGTGAATGCGAACGAGTATCGTAGAAAGTTAAGTAAGAATAGTAGTGTGTGAGGATGTTCTCTGATGAACATTTGAAATTGAGAAATACATGTGGATAACTATCCATGAATGTATAATGATTGGTGGGCTATGTGCGATACCACCCTACTAGAGATCAATGGAGGGCTAAGTGTGAAACCACCGAGAGTTTAGTAGTATGAGTGGCTATTGAAAATGTTGGATGTGTTGTTCTACATGATCATGTGGTGACCAGTGTAGGAATGTATGCTAATTAACACGAGCAGTTGGCTTGAGGCATGGTAAGAATGTGGTAAGAGATAGAATGAGTGAGCTTCAAGAATAGCTGAGTAAGTAACCATGAGTTTATGAGAAAAACTCATTATAATACCTTGTGGTTGTATATATTCAATGAATATCGGTATTTGTCAGTTATATGCAGATAAACTTACTAAGCATTATTGCTTACTGCTTTTCTTTTCCCATCTCTTATAGGTTATTTAACTAGCTCGGGTTGGAGGCCGCCGGAGATGTTTTCACACTATCGAGTAGAAGCTTGGTATGATGTTTCAAGTTCTTTTGAGTCATGGCATGTATAGGGACCTCTTTTAAAGTTGACTAAGTCATAGTTAATATAGCCAAATGTGTTGGCGTAAGTGAGTTATGTTTTGGTTGTGAATAGCCATAGATGATGGCTTAAGTAGATTGTAATTGTATTGGAAATAGTTCTCCCTTGTGTTTGGGATGAAGAATTCATTGTATGAATTAAATGTCTTTAATTCAAGAGTTATATTGAGTACTTGGATATGCCTTTGGGTTATGAATTTTGTTGAAATGGATTGGTGTTGCATGTGTGCAATGTAGGGTAGCAAAAGGCTTGGTAGATAGCCATCTAATTGTCCACATGAATAGACACACGGGCGTGTGTCTATGCCGTGTGTGACACACGGTCAGCCCTATGGGCGTGTGAATCGACCGTGTGTCCCCTTGCATGCTAGGTTTGCAAGTCAGTACGCTCCACGAGCTAGGGACACGGGCATGTGCCCAGGCCGTGTGAAGTCTGCACATTAATTGCAGAATTTAAATCGGCCACGGGTAGAAGACACGGGCGTGTCTATGCCGTGTAAAGTTAGTCAGAATTGACCACGGGTGGAAGACACGGGCGTGTCTAGACCGTGTGAAGTTGGTCAGGATCGACCACGGGTGAATGACACGGACATGTCTTAGGGGCACACGGACGTGTCCCTACACCAACACGGACGTGTGGCCCCTATTTTGTCGAAAAGTTCTCGAGCTGGTAAAAGCTCCTAGAATAGTTTTGATACCTCTCGGAGGTATGTTTGGGGCCTCTTAGGCCGAGTATGTGCAAGTGATGGGTTTAAACGAAATTTTATAGCCTGTTCTGAAGTGTTAAGTAAGATTAAGCATGGTAATGCCTCGTATTCGGTCTCGGTGTCAGACTCGGGTAAGGGGTGTTACATTTAGTGGTATCAGAGCTATGGTTTAGTCGGTTCTTAGACTAACCTAGCGTGAGTAAGAGTCTAGCTATACATGCCATATGTGGACCGTGATAGTGTGATATCTCCCGGCTCTAACGAAATTGTTTTGGTAAGACAGAAATAATTTCCAACCGAGCTAATTTCAATAAGGTTGTAAGTGGCAATGAGGTAATTGAAATGTACTTATGCATTGCTGAAATTTAGAGAAGTATGAATAGAATTTTATGACATGTGTATGATAAGGTATGGAATGATATAACTCCAGGTTGAGGAATGAGAGTTATGAAGTGATAAGCTTACCTATATTGGTTTGATATGTGTACGGTGTTATGTGCCCAACCTATTGGGTTAAGTGCTTATAACAAGTAATTTATCCAAAGAATGGGATATGTGTATATACAACTGTTTGAATGATGTATGATAAATATGTCCATATGGTTAAATCTCACATGTGACTGTTAAAGTAGAGAATGCATGATGTTTTGTTTTATGACTCTGTTATGAAGCCACACATATTATGGTGTGGAAATTAAACTGAGAAGTTTGACTAAGTAGAATGCAAGAGATGAGTACAGTAGTTAATGATAAATTGATAAATAAGACCATGGTAGGACCATGGCAATACATGTGATCCCATATAAGACCATGTATGGGGCATGGCATTGGCAACGATACGTGATCCCGTGTAAGACTATATCTGGGATATGGCGTCGGCCTCGAATATTGATTCCGTGTAAGGCCACGTCCGGGACCTGGCTTCGGCATGAAGTCGTGTAAGACCATATCTGGGATATGGCGTCGATATTGATATAAGATCCCGTGCAAGACCATATCTGGGATATGGCATCGGCATCAACATGAGTTCCATGTAAGACCGTATCGAAGATATGGCATTGGGATTGATATGAGATTTCGTGTAAGACCATAGCGAGGCTATGGCATCGTGATGACATGTAAAGAAATAGCTGGGCTATGACGTTGTGATATGAGTGTAACACCCCATACCCGAGTCCGAGACCAAGACTAGATACGAGACATTACCATGCTTGAACTCATTTAAACATGTACTTATGGGCTATAAAATTTTGTTCCGAATTAAAAACTTCTCTTTCTCAGTCTATTCATACCTTTCATGAGCCTACGAGGCCTTAAACACTTATCTAAAAACTTTCGGAACTTATTCAGAAACTTTTCTTTAGAGCAGGGGTTACACGCCCATGTTGTATGGGACACGCCCGTGTACCCCTAAAACATGCCTGTGTCTTTCACCCGTGGTGGATACTGGCAAAATACACACGGCCTGGACACGCCCGTGGTCCCAAACCGTGCCTAAAACCCCAGCATTCTGCCAAATGCCCCACGGCCAAGGCACACGCCCGTGTGACTAATCCGTGGTCTATTCTGACTTAATATACAATGGTGCATGGTGCACACGGCCTAGACACACGCCCGTGTGTCCATCCGTGTGGGCACTTAGAGGCTATTTACCAAGCCAATTGCCACCCTGAAATCAAGACCAAACTCAAGCTCAATTCAGCAACTCAAGTATTACATCTTTCATGAACAATACAACATGCTTCATTGATATCAATAACATACATACTTAGTCAATCTTGGCCAATCACTTAGCCATTTACAAAGAATAATAAACTTGATAGCCCATACTTTTGCCCTTTCTAAGACATATACTCAAAATGAAATGTTTCCTATACATGCCATACTTAATATAATTTCAACTTGGCTATACCAAAATAAGGATTGATAGTGTGCTTCGAGCTCCGACTTCAATAATCCACAAGTTAGCTTGGCGGGACTACATAGAAAGAAAGAATAAAAGACGTAAGCATTTAGCTTAGTAAGTTTGCATAATTCTCATAGAAACATACTTGCTTAATATAAACCATTTGACATAAACAATGGTATCATAAATTTCAACTATAAAGCTTACTTACTCATACTTGATTCTTACAAATCTCATGATACTTACTAGTCTCATACTTGTGAGGTAAACAAGGTACCTATATCACTTGATCACATTGATCAGCATACTTTAGCATAATAATCATAATCTCTAACTTATCATTCATAACATGAATAATACTCATTCTCAACTTGATGATAACTCTGCTTACTTACTTTCTTGTTATCTCATTTAAACTTTACTTGTTTTCCCAATGAATTTCTATGAATAACCGAGGATACTGAATCTCATCTCACACGCTCGATGCCAAAGCCATATCCTAGATACGGTCTTACATGGAATCTCTAATCTTGGTTTTGAGGCCATGTCTTAACATGGGCTTATACGAAGTCTTTCTCGCGAGTTCCCTTGGGAACTTACCATTGCCATGTCTTAACATGGTCTTACTTGGTACCTTTACTCATGAACTGGTCAATGCCGAGCCTTGGCTTGGACTTACATGAAATCTTCCTTGTTACTCACCAATGCCATGCCTTGGCTTGGACTTACATGGGATCTCTATCTCTTGATAGCTTTTCAATGCCAAGACTTGTCTTGGACTTACATGACATCTTTGCTTGGAGACTCACCAATGCCATGCCTCAGCTTGGGCTTATATGGGTCTTCATCTCATAATAACTCTTCAATGCCAAGACTTGTCTTGGTCTTACATGATAACTTGTCTCGATTCGATGCCATGCCTCGGCTTGGACTTATATACGGACTTTCTCATTTCATGTGATAGATCGAGTATCCTAAGCTATTCATCTTTAATCGGGGCTTTCTCATGCTTGATCTCATTGATTACTTTGTTTAATATAACATTAAAAATTTTCATGATAATATTGTACATTATACTAAGCAATTCAATGATATTAATCATAAAGCTTAGAAATCATACAAACTTACCTCGATATACAAAATGTATGTAGGTATGCAATTTAGTCCTCGACTTTGTTCTTGCCTCAGTTTCGATCCAGGCTTCATTTTTATTAATCTCTAATCATAAATATATCATTTAATACTCACATTGACTAAATTGACTCTTAACTCATACTTTGGTAAAATTACTATTTTACCCCTATACTTTCTCTTATTTGTACTTTCGCCCCAAGGCTCGTAAAATGAATCTCACTCAACTTTCTTAAACTTCATGCTTAGCTGATTCATTTTCTCTACTATAGCAATCATCAATTCCCATTATTTCTAATATGTATGACCAATTCCATAACTTTTACAAACTAGTCCTTACTAGCATTTTTCATGAAATTCACTTAGAAAAAGATGTTTATCTAACATCAAACTCTCATAAACTTCCATAAAATATCATTTTACAAGCATGTCACTCTTGGGTAGATTTTTGAACATGCATCTTAGCTCATTTTATAGCTAAAAATAGCTAATTCATAATACGAGAACTTCAAAAACACGAAGAATGTTAAAAACGGGGCTAAGATGAACTTACTAGCAAGCTTGAAAGATGAACAAATCCTAGCTATGGGGTTCTTCAAATTTTCGACACCAAGGAAGAAGATGAATGAAATTTTTATCATCTTTTTCCTATTTTAATCATTTATTAACCAAATGACCAAAATACCCTTCTCTTTAAAAATTTCCCTTTTACTAACTCATGTCCATTTTTGTCCAAAACTTATAATTTGGGCAAATTTCTATTTAAGGACTTCTAATTAATATTCTAAAGCTATTTCATACAAAAATCTTCTAGAAACTCATATTTTGCAACTTTTTCAATTTAGTCCTTTTTTATCATTCCATGTCAATTTCACAAAATTTCTACATGGAACTTTAGTACTATGATGCAAACATGTCATAAACCTTAAGAACTCAATTTTACCGACTCGGGTTTGTGGTCTCACACCACTATTCCGACTAGGCCCTAAATCGGGATGTTACAATGAGTAAGACCATAGTTGGACTATGGCAATCAGGTAAACGACGTACTCAAAATACGTAAGACATTCTCTAAATTGATAAGCAATGGTAAGAGAAATTAGAGTTTAATGTTGAGTACTCGAGTAGACATTAAGGTGGAACTTGAGTAAGTGAAGTCACTGTTCGAAAGTATGAGTGATAGAAACAATTGTAGCATGATAAACGTGAAAACTCATTTGGAGCGAGTTGTGTGACTATGATGATATTTCATTGATGATGAATATTAAATCATATGTATGTAGTCACGAGAGTTAGGTTAAGGGACTCTACAACCTCACCCCCTTACCACTGTTGAATTATGATGAGATGTTATGAGAGTCAAGTTGAGTAAGTTTGTATGTGATTAATGCAGTATTTACGTTAGCATAATTGAGAATGCTTTGTATCACATTGATACATGATACTGTACTAAATAGAGTAATTATTGTTAAACATGAGATGTTAAAGTCCTAGCGGACCATATTGAATATGAAAATGCCATCATCGAGATATGAAATGGATAAGGTCCCGTATAAGACCATGTTCAGGACATGGCCTCGGTACTGAGTTGAGATCCCGTATAAGACCATATCCAGGATATGGCTTCAGTAATGAAAATGAGAATCGTATAAGACCATATTCGGGATATGGCATCGATACTTGATGTGGAAGTCCATATAAGACCTTATCCGGGATATGGCATTGGCATTTAGAGGTGACTCCATATAAAACCACCTCGGGGATGTGGCATTAGTGTCGTACCTACATGAATGATGATAAATATGTGTCTTCGATTATCCCTAGTGATCAATGGGACAGATAGATGAGTCTAGAGGTAGAAATGAGAATTGTACTAAAGCCATGTGAATGGGCGAATACAGGTACTCGTGAACGAGTCAAGAAGAAACGAGTACGATGTGTGGCACGGTATGTGCTAAATAAAGGGCAAGTATGAGTAAGTTGGCTTGAAGCCTGTGATCTGTGCATGGTTAGTTAATGCCATGGATGGGTTATAATGATCTCCTTGGGTATTATGTATAAATATTTGTTGCCTTTCAGGACTGATGTAGTTGTTCTTCTCATAAATTTTGATTATGTGAGAACGTTAGCTGACTGAAAAAAAATCAGACTAAATGGTTGTCGATTTAGTTAATTGAAATTGATATTCCTTTATCTTCTCGTAACCCTATTCGGGTGCTTTGAGGGGGAAGTTGGAGATGATTCTAGTATAAGGAGTGAAATAACAAGTTTCACATTGTGTGATGGGTTTTCGGGTAAGCCGAATAGAGTTAATGAATTCGATCTAGATGTCCCTACTATCGTGAGATATGACGATGGTAAAGGTTTTAGATTAGCATAGCAAGAGAAACTCAGATGAGAGTGTGCTTGAAATATGTTCTCAGTATGGAGAAAATAGTAGATTAATGTATTGAAATATGATTCAAGTTTTGTGTATATTTACGCATGAATCAATAAGGAGAATAAAATTCTGTGTGTACGTGAGTAGGGAGCATGATACAAAGGTATGCTCATTGAAATGTTCAAACTGTGATGGTCGAGTTGAAAGTTATAGAAGGAACTATTAATTGAAAGTTCTAGTACTGAGTTCAGTCTAAATCGAGAAAAAGAGTTGCCAGATTGGTGATCCAGAGACGATCACTTTTATGTCTGTGTAGTGAGTTAGATGTTATGAAATGATCCATGGAAAAATTGATATGTATTTTCTAAATTTTGATGAGTTAGAGTATCTTATGCTACAGAAGATTTTGAAAATGAAATAGTGGAAACGGCTTGAACCATTACAAAGGTGTGTATAGTTATTGTAATACTTCTCAGATAGTAGACCTAGTACAGATGTTTGGATGAAAGATCCATGTTAAGCAATGCGAGTTAGTTACTTGGTTGACCTTAGTTGGTAACATCCTAGTTTCAACGAGGTTAATGACTATAGCGAGTCTTCCTTTCAAAACAAAGGAGTTCAGAAGTGATTTAGTAAATGGTATTTTAAATAAGCTCTGAATGAGTTTATTTAAGATGATAAAATCCAGGTTGGATAAGATTTCCGTTGTTGATGTTTCCTCGAGATAGAATTTGAATGATGATGAATCCAGAACTTATACAGAAGTTTTGGTATGGGATTCAGTAGTAGTATATCTACTAATGCAAGAATAAGAAAGTACGGTTATGTGCATAAATGTTTTGACAATAGAGTATATTTCATGATATGATTGAGTTTATGGTCAGAAGTAGTTGATCACTAAAAGCTGAGTTTTCAAAGCGTACAGGTCAAGACTATTACAGTCGGTGAATGCTTTAATGGGAAAGTGAGATAAAACCTTATAGATTTCAAATTTGGTTTGAAAAAATTCCCAAGAAGGGGAATGTCATTTAAATTTGTAGGGAATCAACCGGTACAGATCTGAATGATCATTTGGATATGTACAGAGTTCCAAATTGGTGGATTACTGAGTATATGCCCTAGAGGAAGAATAACCTAGGTCTCAAGTTACGCTTCGACCTTGTGTATTATAGCTTAAAGTTTGTTGGCAAGAGAAACTTGAGGATAGGTGGATTTGTGATTTTGAAGAGTTGATGGAAATGTTTTAAGAATGTTGGTAGCAACTCCTCCTGATAAGATTTTCAAGGACGAAAATCCCTAAGGGGGGAGAATTGTAACAGTCCGATTTAGGGGCTAGTTGGAACAGTGATCTCAGAATCACTAATTCGAGGTTAGAGAAATTATTTTCATGTTATGTTATGTGTTATAACATGTTTATAAGGGTGCATGAAAATTTTGGTGCTTTAATTTTAGCGATTTCTTGCTTAATCGCGAAAAAGGACTAAATCGTATTAAGTGCAAAAGTTCTATTTTATTTGCTAAAGGTGCCAAATAGCTATGAATTATAAAATGGAGGTCCCAAATGTGCAATTTGGCCTTGTTAAGTGAGTTGGCCGGGCATAGGATGCATATGGGACAAGTGTATTTATTATGATTAAAAGTTGGTGATATTAGTTGGAGAAAATGAATAAAATAAGATGGTATAAGCAAAAGTTATCATCTTTTTATTTGGTCTTCTTCTCCAACCAAAAATATCAACCATGGGAGGGCTTTGAAGGCTTGAAATTTCAGCAGCTCATTTTCTCTACAAGTAAGTCATTTTGATGGTTATTTTTTATGATTTTTGTATTTTTGGAGTCCTCAAAGCTTAAGCTAGCTAATGAGAGGACTAGTTTGCAATATGGTTGAAAGTCTTGAAAGTCTAGGGACTTACCATGATAGATTTTATGTTGTTTGATGAGTTTTTATGGAAGAAAATGAATGATAGGATGATGATAAACAACTTTTGTGAAAGG
Source organism: Gossypium sturtianum (assembly GCA_025698515.1). Lineage (NCBI taxonomy): Eukaryota > Viridiplantae > Streptophyta > Magnoliopsida > Malvales > Malvaceae > Gossypium > Gossypium sturtianum. The sequence goes on from CM046955.1 coordinate 115,915,621, forward strand.
TGATGTTATGAAAACACCTATTTGGGACTAAAATGCAAAGGTTGTATTTTGTTCATTATGGCATGAAATAGTTGGAATTGTGGATAGTTGTAAGAGGATGAAATGTTCAGCTAGGCTTGTTTAATAAGATATTATGATGAAAATTTATTCACGAGCCTAGGGGCAAAATCGTACTTTTGCCAAAGTATAAGGGCAAATTATTCATTTTTGCCTAAGTGTAGATTACGGTTTATTATGATTTATAAGTGATTAAATGAGTAAATTCTATTGTTCTGGATCAAAGAAAATGAGATTCGGACCTAGAACGGGTGAAAAGAGAAATGTGGGCAAAAAGTCCCTTTCGACCCTTTCGACATCGAGGTAAGTTCATATGAAAATGTTGTAATTACATATGAGTTAATTTGATATTACAATGTTGTATGAAATATCTTTTGATGAGACGTTAAGAGAATTGAATCTAAGAGCCATGGGAAATGTATATAGCAGGATATGATGATAGTTAAGGTCCCGTGTAAGACCATATTGGAATATGGCCTCGTGTGAGAATTCAGATAAGACCATGTCGGGGACATGGCATCGATATGTTAATGCATGTAAGACCCCATATGGTATGATGTCAAGTGTGACATTAGGTGTATGAAACTCAAAAGTGTTATTTAACAATTTGAGTGATTCAACGGGTATGTCAAAAATGAGAAAGTATGTGGCTGCACCACGAGAAACACAAGTGTGTGTTAGAATTGAATTGAGATGAATTCAGTATATGATGAAATCCTAGTGGGTTATGTGTAATCAATGCACCTTAGTTGCATGAGATAGATTTATTGATGCATTGTGTGAATGGGAACGAGTATCGTAGAAAGTTAAGTAAGAATAGTAGTGTGTGAGGATGTTCTCTGATGAACATTTGAAATAGAGAAATACATGTGGATAACTATCCATGAATGTATAATTATTGGTGGGCTATGTGCGATACCACCCTACTAGAGATCAATGGAAGGCTAAGTGCGAAACCACTGACAGTTTAGTAGTATGAGTGGCTATTGAAAATGCTGGATGTGTTGTTCTACATGATCATGTGGTGACCAGTGCAGGAATGTATGCTTATTAACACGAGCAGTTGGCTTGAGGCATAGTAAGAATGTGGTAAGAGATAGAATGAGTGGGCTTCAAGAATAGTTGAGTAAGTAACCATGAGTTTATGAGAAAAACTCATTATAATACCTTGCGGTTGTATATATTCAATGAATATCGGTATTTGTCAGTTATATGCAGATGAACTTACTAAGCATTATTGCTTACTGCTTTTCTTTTCCCATCTCTTATAGGTTATTTAACTAGCTCGGGTTGGAGGCCGTCGGAGATGTTTTCACACTATCGAGTAGAAGCTTGGTATGATGTTTCAAGTTCTTTTGAGTCATGGCATGTATAGGGACCTCTTTTAAAGTTGACTAAGTCATAGTTAATATAGCCAAATGTGTTGGCGTAAGTGAGTTATGTTTTGGTTGTGAATAGCCATAGATGATAGCTTAAGTAGATTGTAATTGTATTGGAAATAGTTCTCCCTTGTGTTTGGGATGTAGAATTCATTGTATGAATTAAATGTCTTTAATTCAAGAGTTATATTGAGTACTTGGATATGCCTTTGGGTTATGAATTGTGTTGAAATGGATTGGTGTTGCATGTGTACAATATAGGGTAGAAAAAGGCTTCGTAGATAACCATCTAATTGTCCACATGAATAGACACATGAGAGTGTGTCTATGCCGTGTGTGACACACGATGAGCCCTATGGGCGTGTGAATCGACTGTATGTCCCCTTGCATGCTAGGTTTGCAAGTCAGTACGCTCCACGGACTAGGGACACGGGCGTGTGCCCAGGCCGTGTGAAGTCTGCACATTAATTGCAGAATTTAAATCGACCACGGGTAAAAGACACAGGCGTCTCTATGCCGTGTGAAGTTAGTCAGAATTGACCACGAGTGGAAGACACGGGCGTGTCTAGGCCGTGTGAAGTTGGTCAGGATCGACCACGGGTGAATGACACTCCCAGAATAGTTTCGATACCTCTCGGAGGTATGTTTGGGGCCTCTTAGGCCGAGTATGTGCAAATGATGGGTTTAAACGAAATTTTATAGCCCGTTGCGAAGTGTTAAGTAAGATTAAGCATGGTAATGCCTCGTATCCAGTCTCGGTGTCAGACTCGAGTAAGGGGTGTTACATAGTCCTTTTTACTAAATTGTGTGCCCAAACGTCAAAATTTTCGAACGAAATTTTCGTGAAATCATTTTGTAAAATTATAGACCATAGAAATGTAATAAAAATGAATTTTGCTATGTCGAATTTGTGGTCCCGAAATCACTATTCCGACTAGACCAAAATCAGGCTGTTACATTATTCTTCACAGTTAGATTATTCAGTTGTTGGTAGTCGAAGCACATCCTCATGGTACCATCCTTTGTTTTCACAAACAGAACCAGTACCCCCCATAGAGACATACTAGGATGAATGAATCCACGATCCAGAAGCTCTTGAAGTTGAGCCTTAAGCTCTGTAAGCTCTTTCGGTGCCATACGGTAGGGAGAAATGGACACCAGAGGTATACCTGGTAAAAGCTCAATGCCAAACTCAACTTCCTAATTCGGAGGTAAACCCGATAACTCCTCAATAAAAACATCTGAAAATTCCCTCACTGTTCTGATATCCCCGACAGAAGAGTCCTCAGAAACTGAAACACTGGCGTAGGCCAAATACGCCTCACACCCTTTCTCAACCAATTTTTCAGCCACTAGAGCGGAGATCACATTAGATAAGTAATCTCGACGCTCACCGATCACAACCACTTCTTTATCATCCTCGGTCCTCAGAACAACCCTCTTAGTTGCGCAGTCCAAACTAACTCGGTGCTCTACCAACCAGTCCATATCCAGAATTAAGTTGAACTCCCTAAACGGTAGCTCTATCAAATTTTTCGAAAACACAGCCCCTTGTACTTCTAATGGAACATTCCTATATAGTCTACTAACCCGAACAGATTGCCCCAATGGACTCTATATAGTAATCTCACCAGAAGTACACTCAACAGAAATCCCCAAGTTTTCGGAAACAGTACTAGCTACATAGGAGTGTGTAGAACCTATGTCTATCAAAGCAGTATATGGGGCATCAAAAATAAAGAACGTACCCGTGATCACATCAGGGGCATCTCTATCCTCTTGGCGTCGAGCAGCATAAACCATTGCAGGCTGCCTCGCCTTAGTCTGATTAGTACCTTTGCCCGGTGCTCTTTGTCCTCAACCCATACCATTACCACCCCTCGCCGGTCCTCGGCCCCTAGGTGGTTGCTGTACTGCCCTCTAAGGCTGAACAAAACTCGGTCCCGAAGCTTGCATATGATCAGCACGATGTGAACACTCTCTAATTCGGTGCTCTATGACCCACACTGCAGATAAGCCCCTAATCTCCTCCAACACTCGCCCAGATGGCGCCTACCACAAACACTATAAGGCTGAATCCCAGCAAGAGCAACAGGAACTCCCACCCTAACAGGCCCATCAGGTCTTGCCCGTTTCTTAGGCCTCTGAATAAAACTAAAGGGATCCGAATCCCTCTTATTCTTGCCTCTCTCGATCTCTATTCTGGCACTCCACGCGCTTAACCTCTTTGGCGATCTTCGCTTTTTCTACCAAAACAGCAAACTCTACTCCCTCTGTGGAGAAATTAGAGCCCTTAGACTATGCCTCAAACCGTCCTCGAAACGGACACATTTCTCATACTCGGATGCCACCATGCCTCGAGCGTAGTGGCTCAGTCTCAGAAACTCGGCTCATACTCGGCCACAGACTTATCACCTTGCATGAGATTCATGAACTCACGCCTATGAGCATCCACATAGCTCACGCCCATGTACTTTCCCTAGAAGACAATCTTGAAGTAGTCCCAGTTCAGACGATCCGGTTAAGTACCCTCCTCAACCGACAACCACCACCGATAAATTTCGTCGCGAAGCAAAGAAACTTCACCCTTCAAATTCTGCTCAGGAATGCAGTCAATGTCATTTGTTATCCTTTCGGTGGCCTCCAACCAATACTCAGCCATAGTAGGGGCGACTCCAGTGACACCCTTAAACAGCTTAGCTCCATTGGACCGGAGTCGTTCAGTTACCAACCCACGGCCCCTAGATTCAGAATGGGGTCCAGCGACCCTCCCCAAAACTCTCAACATGGCTTGGGACAGTGCGTCGTCCCTAGCCGAGCAGCTTTGAGACCTAGTCTCAGTAGTAGGTGAAACCAGTGTCTCACTCGTATCCAGATTTGGCATACTGCCTAGAGAGGAAGACTCAGCCTAAGCCCCCCTACGGCGCCCGCTGCGCCCATGAATACCACGACCGCGAGTTCCACGAGCGTTCATCGTAATTTCAGTTTTATCTACATTATAAAATTTTATGCATCAGTTCCAGTGTTTATTAGCAGATATTTTATGCTTAAATTATCAGAAGTTTAGAAGTATTTCAGAGGTTTTAGTCTCTAACTAACTCAGTACAGTTTCAGAAAGTACTAACTACAGTGTTTCCAGAAAATTCTATCTAAGTTCGAAAATACTTACAGGATCGGTGCCGAAGACTCTGTGTGCCACATACTTACTTAAAATGATCCAAATTATTTGAAAATTAGTCCTTTTTCAAAACAAAATTTTGGAACCCAAAATTCACAGCCCGAATTTTGCAACCTGGCTTTCATACCACTAAATGAAACACCTCAAACCCGGCCTAGACGTTATGGTCGAATTTGGGAGTGTTACAAAGAAGGATTTTGAAACCAACGATACTTCAATAAAACCATGTTTAGTTATTCGATAAGGCGTCCAAGTTTTATAAAAACATATTCATTTATAAAATATTACTAAAATCGTTACATGTTGTTCTTTAAGCTAATCATTGGTTTCGCAGCAGAAGTTTGAAAATCGTTTAAAACAAAACCACACTCGTGTTTTCAAAAATAACATTTGTTTGTGCAAAATCGTTATTTTGTCGAATCATCACAATTTAGAAATCAAAATGCAATCAAACCTAAAAATTCAAACCAAATAGTCCAAAAAGTCTGAATTCCAAAAATTACAAAACTCTCACTAAACCAGAAATTTCAGTAAAACTGTAAAACAATAGTAACAATGAAAACATTTTATGTCAAGTGGCCACCGCTGAGCCTCCATTGCACCGAGCCGCCTATATCTATGGATTACTTGAACAGAATAGACAAATAGATGTGAGTTTTCGTAAACTCAGTGTGTAATCCAACAGAAATAGTCATGCAACATACACAGAATTTCATATACAGTCAGTTACAGATTCAGACCTAAGTCCATAACAGTAACAGATATCAGAATTAGATAACAAATCAGATGTACAGAATCCTACCCCCATCCTCTACACACCATCTCCGTCCATCCCATCACACCATGTGGGGTTAAAAACACCCACCCATCCCTACACACCATGTAGTGTCGATGTGACACATAACAAATAATATGTAGTTAAGCTGCCAGAATATAGGTGAAAGGTCGTCGTACAGATCACTTCCTCCACATATACAAATCCCGCCCCAAACACAAATACAGAATACAGATGCAAAAATAACAGAATATACATGCTTAACATGCTGTATACAGATAAATACATACTTAACAGTACAGTCAGGCATACATATTAGTTTCCTACTTAAATCAAACTATCAGAGTATTAGATCACATGAAATAGGGTTTGGTCAGCCCTTACCGACCCTACGATAGGTCTACAGTCGATTGGAATGACCGGTGCGACCTTAGGGAAAATTTCAAAATTCTGGGCCCACATGCCCGTGTGGCCAACATGCCAAGAACGGCATTGTCCGTGTGGCCGAGCAGTCTAGACGAAAGGAACACTCTTGCGCAGAAGCTTAGTCAAAGTAGCTGCAAACAGCGAAAACCCCTCAACAAACCTCCGATAATAACTCGCAAGTCCTAGAAAACTGCGGATCTCAGATACGAGTTAAATATAATAGGGGAATCTATGGTACGAGTTAATGTGATAATATGGGTTTTAATTAGAAAGAAATTTCAATTAATCAACCTAGAGTCAGTTGTTCTTATTCTTGAAAGAGATATTAGCATAATTTAGGGATTTCTATGGATCATGTTAATAAGAAAAGAAATTGCATAATTTAGATTGATAATGATAGATGAAATCTAGGTGGATTCTTTCTTGGGTATTGTTTCGCTTCTTGGTTGTTAATCTTTTTTTTTTCAGCTTTGTTCTTTGTCATGTTTGCTAATTAAATAATTTAGTTAATTTTAGTTTTTAAATCAATCGCTCAAATTATTCGGTTAGATAATAGAAAGACAGTAATTACTAGTACTTTTAGTCTTCGTGGGAACGATATCTTTGCTTACCGTAGCTATACTATTAATTGATAAGTACACTTGCCTTAGTCAAATTTTAGTTAATTCTATGAACATCAACTTCAGCTCAAACGATATTGGTGATATTTCTTTTGATTTAGGACTTTAATAGCATGTATCTAGGCTTTTGTAAACTTTTATACTTTTGAAACTTATCTTAAATATTTTGATTATATATTCTATATTACAGTGTATATATATAATTAAAATGATGATATTTAAGTATGGCATGCTTAAAGAATTCTTGAAATTTGATTTGGGAGTTTTATTTATGTATTGAATTTTTTGTCAAATTTAGGTTTGAATGAAAAGAGGGGAAATGTTGTCGAAACTTTTATTAAAAAATAATAATTAAATTCTAAATATTTATAAAAATTAATGTTCGAAAATTGAATAATGAGAATTAAATTGAGTTGATTAGGTAACGGAATGTGATATTTTATATTGGAATCCGACAATTGAATCGAGTGTAGGATGTCACAACCTTAGTACTCAAAGTCTCAATACCTTCAGCTTCGCTAACCTTACTCATAGCCTTTGCACACAAGTAAAATAAATAATAATAATAATAAAACTAATTCAACCTAAACCTTAGACTTTTTGAACTTTTCAATTTTGTCCGTAAAAAATATCTCAATTTTGGACAAGTTCCCTAATGTTACTCTATTGAAATATGCACTATCTATTTGAATTTGAATTTCATGGAATTTAAGCAGTATTAGTGTTTTTAATATTATTATTTGATATGAGATTTTTTTACTTGTACAAACAAAATTAAAGATAATGTATTTTATTTGTTTATTTATTATTTTTTAAATATACATAATAATAATTTATTAATCAAAACGCTGGAAGTTAATTATTTTCTATGAAATTGAAACCATTTTGATGAAATGAGAAATTGGGGTCTTTCTTTTGAGGGTTTTTGCGAAACTTTCAAATCAAGTAGTTGGGAAAATGAATATGGCTCAATTATGAAATACCCTCTAACTCATGATTCATGGGTCAGTTTATACCACCATCCTTACTTCACTATTAAAAAGTAAGCATAAAAGAAGTAGTTGCTTTCATTTATAAATTTAAGGGGAAAATGGAATTATGAGGACTTCAACTCTGAATTTTTGGTATCATGCTTTGTTTGTGTCAAGTCAAACCGATTTGCCCTGTACAATTTTTTTTACTTTTCTATCCCTACACCTACTTTTTGCCAGTAGACTACGTCTCTTTGGTTGTATATCATTATTGGTTTAATATTATAATTTATTAGAATTAAATTTTAATAAAACAAGTTAAATTAGACCAAAATTAAAAGTTCCTCATCATTCGGGTACACATAATTAGGTGGACTATTCAACTCTTAGACAAGTATAATTCAAAAAAAAAAAACCTAAGTCTCAATTAATTTTCCTTTAAGCATAGTGTAAAGCTTAGAAACTCTAGCATGGTGTATAAATATGATTTTTGTTTTTGAGCAAAAAATTTCAATTCAAAACAATCACAATTTCATAACATTAATTTAAGAATGACATTTTGTAAATTTTAAAATTTCAAGTTGTATGAAAATTGTAGTTAATTTAAGTTTATAAATTTTTTTATTGAATTATTTTTTTCATTATTTATAATAATTTATTCTAGTTCATAAATTCATCCCAAATTCTACTTTATTCAAGCCTTTGCATTAGATACTCTTCCCACATTAGATATGGCAGATATTGGTTTCAGATTGAAAAGACAAAAACCTTCCACTTGAGCTAAAAAGCAATGCTAGCTGCATCACTTTTTCAGTAACTAATATGATTCATTGAGACTTTAGAAACTTGGATGCCTGCCATGGTGTTTCAGCATATTACAAAACCAGATTTCTTCCATCTCTCATATTAACTTAGATTTGACTCACAAAAGCAAGTAACTAAAGACATAGTATACGAGTAAAATATATATGTCATCCAAATTTTACAAATATTGGAGCTTCGCCCCACACTTAAAACCATGCATGCATCCTCCGTAACAGATGCAACAAAATATAGGTTGGAACCTGGAATTTGCTTTAATTATTGCCTATTCTTAATTTCTAATCAGTTTATATGAGAAAATATGGAATTCTTTGTAATTAAAGTTGAAACAATCAAAGCATCCAACCAGGGATGAATCCACTTGGTGCAAGTGCAGAGGCTGTAGCAGTGTCCTCACCTGTTACACTACTAGGGTTGTACCTGTACCAAGGAAATAAAGTGGAAGTCAATAAAAATAACACACTTAGCAAGATATTAACGAACTGGATTCTGGACACACTACCCAATTTGCAGTGAATTGTTGCAGTGTAAAGGCTCAAAAAATCCCTCTGACTGAGGAGGAGGTGGTGGATGGTTGTATGGAATGCTTTGCTCCCCCGTTTCCCATGATGATCTCATTGATGGACCACTTTCATCCAACTGCCAAAGTAGATAAAACAAAATTTATGGCACCGGTTTTCGATCATATCGTGTTTAGCGTTGTCATGAAATTAACGAATATTATCGAGATCAATTACGGTGAATATCAAAGATGACAACAACAATCAAGCTGCTGGTTTCATACCTTCATTCTCAAGTTTCTGTTGGTTTCCAGTAGGACTTCTTCCTGTACAAAGATTACATACAAGCATGATATGGCATCTGGTCTTTTTAACAAAAGAATTATTAAAAGAGTCTCCAGTTGTGTTATGTACCTTTGTTTGCAGTTCAGAAAGTTGGTCAATCATCAACTGCATCTGCATTAGTTAAAAAGCAAAATATCATGATATATTTCAACATGAAAATGGAGTGCTACATATTTCGATCCTTATGGTTTTGCATGTGCACAAAGTTATCTGTTGTAAACATGTTTCCCTGCATGCTGATGGATAGGTCATAGGTGACGAAGCATGAAAACACCTCATTTGTTAACATGGTCCCCCTAGCCTTGCCAAAATATGCATGTTCTGTCCTTACGGTTGGCTACTAACAAGTGATACTTATCCTTCACGATTTAAAAGGACCTTGCCTACAGCTACAAGTTTATAAAACTAGATTGGCCCTGAATTACCTTTGTGGACCTGATTTTCTTCAATGAGAAGTCCAACTGATGCTCAAGCTGCTCCAGTTCCTTAGTGCCAAAGTCCGCTATCTCTTCCCCAAGAAAATGTCTACACATTACAAAGTCCATATTTCCACATGAATCAAGGCTCCACTACAAGTATCCACACTTGAACAAGCAACTTATTTTATGAACAAATGACCCAGACACATTGTAAAACTAAACTGTGTGGCTTGGTGGATAGTATATTACCTCTGTGATTGCTGAAGGACCTCAACTTTTGATTTGAGCTTTAAATATTCCTGGTAATTGCTCTGCTTGATAACATGCAGCAAATTTCAGATTTTATCCTACTTGATCCATATAACAATTAACAAACTGAGACATTCTGCTTAAAGATTGGTTGAAAATGAATTATGAGTCCCAGAAGGCAAAGGTTAAAATAGCGGACATTAATACACCTGTGCGTCAATTTCTGTTTGACCAGGTTCCAATGCTCCATAGGTGTAACTGTTGTACTTCTCAAGTGTCTTAGCCATGCTGCTTACATAAAATAGACCAAGAAAGAAAGGTTAGTATGACAAATCTAAATATTGATGGCAGCATTGCATTCAACTATAAGAAATCAAAATCATGAGTATAACACATGATTTGATCTCACAAACTCAGCACCACGAAACCTCATTGTTTAATACCTACAGAAACATTTAAAATGGAGTTCATCATTTGTGCCCTAATTCCTAACTCATCAAAGTTGTAGATTATTATAGATAATATGTGTTTAGTTAATTACTAAGAAAATGAAGAAGCAAAAAGTATGGGTGACATGATCCAGCTTAATCCGTCGGACCGTGTCGTGAGTGCATAATTCTGAATTGCCTTCGTTCGTACTTACAAGTCCTTTAAAGGTTGTTGCCACAGTCCCACATTCTTGCTATAAAGTTTGCATTTGAGGATGTAAGTTTGAATTTGTAGAATGAGGATTGTAAAATCTTGAGAGACCAAGTTTATTCTTTTATCTTGTAAGCATGTGCTTTTTTGTGCTTTGTCTCTTATCTTTTGCTTTTATGATACCTTTTATTGGGAAAATTTTTGGCTACTTTATCTTTAGTAAAATGCTCTTTTTTTCAAGAAATTTAAGGTTGAAACTGGGAAGAAATCTCAGATGAGGGAAGTGGTAAAATTTTAACAAAAATCTATAAGAAATTTGTAGAAAAACTAGACACCAATCATAAGACTTTTACATAGTACAAGTAATGCCATGCTCTATACAATTATAAGATAAGATTGATCAAGAATAGTCAATGCTATGATATTGATGTCAGAATTTAATATTTTAAAAAATAACATCCAACAAATTTAATAAATAATTCCTTCTTTTTTTAGTACAATCAGCTTAAATTCGGGGCATATAAGATAAGTTGGAGATAGAATGAGAAATAGTTAGTATCGATGTATGCGTGTGTTGAGTCCATGTATATTTATGCATCAAATTTTAGTTCTAGAAATCATTATGCAATATCATATGATAAAGAAACCCGAAAGCTGCCATGGATTGTTACATTCTAAACGGATTGAAAAAAGAAAGCTTAAATCCGAGAAACAAAATATAAATAATTAGTTTGTAGAAAAATAAGAATAAAAAATTCCCAAATATAATACATAGCTTCACAGTAGGCTAACAGTAAGCTCTCTTTTTTAACCTAATTCATGGCTTGTTTAACTTCAACACTTCAAACCTCAAAAGCTGAATCACATTAACCAATGGCACCTCCTTTCTACCTCAATTTAACAGTTTGATAATTAATCATGCAACAACATTTACATTTCCCATGACTATCATCTCGGCACTTAACAAGAAAAAATAATAATTACTTCCCAAAATACCACTTGTTTTTTATGGTCAAAACAAAAAGGCTTTCAGAAAAAAAAAGAAAAGAAATTGCCAAATAAATTCAAGGAATAAAGTATTCAAATGAGAGCTGCAACACATTCCAGATAACGTGTTCTTGTCTAACAAACAACATATATTAATTTATATATATAGTTTCTCCATGATATATATTTTAGAGTATGAATTTTTCAGTGACTTAAAAGATGGATCTCAGAAAACTTCAGATTATCAAACAAGAACAGCTTTAAAAAAAAACCAACATAGATAACCCAGATTGAAAATTTCAAAGAAAATCAGAAAGAAAATGAAAATATACCTAGAAGTGCTGCAAAACTCATAGAGCTTGCCACGATTAGAAAAAATGATAAGAGCAACCTCAGCATCACAAAGAATTGAAAGCTCATAAGCCTTCTTTAGTAAACCATTCCTCCTCTTTGCAAACGTCACCTGTCGATTTATCTTGTTCTCGATCCTCTTCAACTCCACTCTTCCTCTCCCCATTACTATATATTCTTATTATTAAAAAAGTGAAAAGAAAAAACTATCACCTATGGTATTTTTCAGAAACCCTTTTCTTTTTTTATTTTTCACCCTCTTCTTCCAAGTTCCCTTCCTTTTTTTCTTTTCTTTAGGGCAAGAAGCTGTTCCTCTTTCTATTTGTATGGGGTGGCTCTAATACTCCATGGCTATTAGGTTTCCACTATTTGTACCTCAAAAAAACAAAGGGAAAAAGATTAAGAGGAAGAAAAAATAAAATAAAAAAGTGGGGGCGGTAGCGTTTTATGTGTATTATCTTCGTCCAGGGCTTTACTTTTTTTACTGGCTTGCTTGTTCAGCTAAAGAATAAAAACTCCATCCCTACTATCACCAGCTAAGTTTTATGGAAGTTAACTTTTTTTTTTCTTTTTTTTTTAAAATTTCACAACTAAAGCTTTTAATTTGCCATTTATTTTGTTCCTTTTATATATTTCACTATACTAAATATTTTCATGTTCTATTCTTTTCTCTTGGTTTAATTATACCCTCAGTCCTTGCACTCTTCAAACTTCTAAAATTTAGTTAATATAAAAATTAAATTTGTACATGTGATAGTTTAATATTCAAACACCTGATTTAAAAATTGCCCAATTGGTTACACATATTCAAATTAAACAAAAGTCAATTAATAGTGGGTTAAAGTACCTAATAGATCCTTTTTTTATAGAGAACTTATCAAATTAGTCCTATCTTTTAATAGATTAATTTAGCCTTTGTACCATTAAAAAATCAAATGAAGCCAAATTTTAACAGAAATAATATTTTTAAAGCTTTTATGGTTCTACAAATGAAATTTCTTGTTTGAAGCTGAACTACAAATGAAAAAAAAAATCATGTAATTTTTTAACAGCATATATTAAATATTTAAAAAGCAGTCTTACTTAATTCTTTTTTTATAATATAAGGATTGAATTGATCCATTTAATAATAAAAGGATTAATTTGATTCGGTCCCTATAATGGAGGACCTACCAAATACTTTCACCATTAACAGTGCTATCTATACTCTAAAATTAAAAAGAAGAAGAAGAAGAAGAAGTAGGAGGACTGGATTTCACAAAGTAAAAGCAGAAGGATTATATTCTATAACCCCAAAGCATACAGGGGCTGAAAGCGGAATTAAACCATTTCTATTTGCATTTATGGGTCAAGATTTCCTTTCTTTTTTTTTTTTTTTTATGAGTTAATGTAGTTTGAGTTGACAACATGACATAAACCTCAATCTTAAACATTCCTTTACTTTTGAAGTGTTCAACGTGTCGAAACCAAAACATGGGAGAATTACAAGAATGGGTCCACTTTGGTGATTACATGGCCATTATATCCCCAACAAGATGCTTTTGGTTACCATAAAATTCCTTTGAAAAACTTGAAAAGGGTTCAAGGAATATGGGGTTAGAAAGTAAAAGGTTGAGTTATCAAGAAGACCAGGAATTGGTTCTGAAATAATCATATATTCCTAAATATTTACTGTTGTTGTAATTTGATTGAAAATATTTCATCTGAATTTTAATAATCAAAACTGAAAATGATATGGAGGTGGGGTGATAAAATTTGTATTTGGAAAGAACAAAAGCGAGATGGTCAAAGGATGCTTGGTATAAGATCCACATTTCATCTATCCTATTTCTTTAGTTTTTTGTAGCCATAAAAAAATAATAATAAGATCCGCTTCTTCTACCTTTTGGGGTCACAAAAATGGAATCATTTCTGATCTTTTTTTCTGCATTTTTATTTAGACATCAATCTGGTTAACTTTGACCATTATATATATATAAAAAAAAAAAAAAGTGTTAATTATAGGTGAGTGTCATCAACCGTTCATCTAAAAAAGAATGGTATTTCTATTTTTTAAAACTTTTACATGAATAGTGCAGATTTATAAAGTAAATTATGTTTGCGAATGAAATTGGTTTCAGTAACCACCTTTATTGGATTACTCTAACACTTCCATCTCTTAAACATAAAATCATAGCAAAAAATAAGCAAGTTGATTGCTCCATTTTAATGCATGCTTCACTAGCTTGTGATTTAATTCAAAAAATTAGCCTGACAACAACTGACCCATAATTGTAATACAATATGACAATCAATCTACAACCATATTAAACAACAATCAACAAATTTTAACCAAAACGTCAAGCCACGGTCCCATCAATGAAATATCAAAACCCAACCTGCTCTCACCACTCTATCCTGGGACATTCATCAAATCTCCTCTCTTCCACTATATATCTCTAAAAAGCAGAAAACAAAAGACGAATAACTGGAATAATTCAGTGAAACTCTTGACAAGATTAAGACCAAGACATCATCCCGATGATATAGATTTAGCACTCACACTACCAGATGTGTCCTTGAAACCACCGCACCACAAAAAATCGTCGTGAAAAGAGAAACAAAGTAGAAGGGAGGGAGGGAAGTGGTGGCTGAACCCAACACAAATTTGAAGAAACGAGGGAACAACATTTTTACTGATTTTTGAGTAAAAGCATAAACTAATACATGCAAGTTATTTTCTAATAGAACTAAAATTTTACAATTATAATTAAATCTCATCAACTATTGTAAAAAATATTAGACTTATAAATTCGCCTTTAAATTATATCTTCTTTTCATTTTTTGTATTTTTCCTATCATGTCTATGTTGCTCAAATTACTCCAAAAGTTATCTATGTTTAAGAAAACAACCATGTCATGTGGTACAAAAGTCACCTAAGCATATTATTACCATTATTTACATCACATAATTTCAAGTAAATAAAATATATACATTTTAAAATGTATAAAGTCAAAAAATTAAATTTCTGATTTTTTATAATATATTAAATATATAATAAAAAGATAATATAAAACATAAATAATTCAAAATATGGAAAGAAAAAAAAGGAACATAATACTCCTTTTAATATATTTTTTAGGGTAAACTATCTAACTGGTCACCCAATTTTTAAGACACTTTTTTTTTTTATTTTTGGTCACCTAAAATGAAATCCTTGCAATTTCATTACTTAACTTTTATGGTGCTTTCATTTTATTCACCCAATCGTTAAATTTCTAGTGGCGATTAACTTTACATGCCATATCTTGTTTACACTTCCATTTTGGTCACCCAACTTCTAGGTCACTTTTATTTTGGTCACCTAAAAACTATCTTTTTTTAAGTATTGATAGGAGTAAAAGCACATTAAAGATTAAAGTAGAAAAGCACTAAAAACTATAATAATGCATTAGAAAAATTGTTAAATTGGACTTATTTACCTCCTTACAGAAAGTTCTATTTTTTTTCAATATTGAAATTTTAAATTTCAAAATATCAAAATTAATTAAATAATTTATTGAAAAAATTTCAACTAAAATTTCAAAAAATATAGCAACTAAGAATGATCCATTTGGAGAACATGGACTAAATCTATAATTTTACGCATAATACAAGACTAATATTGAAATTTAACCAAATAAGTTTAATTGCTATTGTTTGATCAAGACTAAAATTTCAAAATTCAAGAAGCATAGGGACTAAAATTGACCAATTTGAGAAATACAATGACTAAAATTAATCAATTTAAAATACAGGTGCTACATCTACAACTTATGCAAAGTACAAAGTCTAATAAAAAAAATTTGACTTGATAACTATAAATACAGAATTGAATGACTAACTCAACAATTAATAGGAATGACTTTGATTTGATTTGGTCGAATTTTTTGAAATTTTCGAACTATCAATGATAATAGATAATTCAATCTAGTTCCATTCTGTTGTTGATTTTCTATACAAATTTAGAATTTTTGAACTTATTTCTGTAAATGATGTTTGTTTTATGGGGTTTGTTTTCATAAATATTTCTAAAAATTTTATTTTTTTTCAAGTAAATAAAAATAATATATAACAATTATATAATATTTTCCAAAAAAATAATTTAATATGAAATTTTAATTTATTTTTCCTATTTCAAATTATAAATAAAATAAAAATAAAATTCAATCCAGTAACTATTATTTTCTTTTAATTTATATTCCAAAACCCATCTAGATTAAATTAGTTTTCGGGGGGTTTTTCTCAACCAATTTATTCCACTCAAATTAACTAAATAAATGTAAATTCCATAAAATTTGAAGTCATCATCTTCTTATTATTAAGCTAATGCCTTGTTGGGGAATGAGTGATGATGGCACCCATCTTTTCTACACCATTCAACTTTGAATCATAAATGCTCGAAACCGATGCAACAGTCACTCTCACAGGAAAAGAAAATGGAGAATCTATTTCTTCTTAGGAATTGGAGAATCGATTAAAGAACTTTTGTCCTACACTGTTCTATCGACACATTACTAAAGTAGCAAAACAGGAAGATTTAAATAAAAATATGACACTTAAAATTTAGGGTTTAAATAAAATTCAATATCCGTTTTTTAAATAGGCATGGTCTTGAATATTTTTTTTATTTAAGTATGACCCAAATATATTATATTATAAAAAATAATTATATTAATTATATATGTTAAATAATAATTATATAATTTATATTTATATCAAATCCCTAATTCAATAGTAATTAAATTTATTACCTAAAAATTAAAAAAAAAAAACTTATCCAATTAAATAACTCAACCCAAAATATAATTATATTTAATACATTCAAACATTTATTATATTTATTTGTGTTTTTTAATATAATAAAATATTTATTATATTTATAGTAGTTTTTAATATAAATATTTTTTAATGTATCTTTAATGTGTTAAAAAAAACTTTCATTTTAGCCTTTTTTTAGTGCATTTAGTGTATTATATTTTTTAAAAAATATTTTTAAATAAAAACTAATCTAGAACACATCAAATATGGACGGACAGATTGAGCCCAAGTTTACCTTTTTTAAATTGGGTTGGGCTTGAACAAAAAAGTAAACCTATTTTTCATGCTAAATCGAGCTCGAATTTAAAAAACTGGTCTAAATATCTTACATGAACTCAACTCAAATCCAACCTAGTCCAACGCATGAGCATCTTTACACATGACTAGATGAGTTCAGCTTGAATTACAATAAATTCATTATAATTTTTTTTTTGTAATTTCATAATCAATCAAAATAATTTTATTTACCAAAAAACGGATGAGATATAAAAAAATTATGTTTACGTTTAATTATAAAATATAAATATTAGCGAATTTTCATATATAGGTGATAACTATAATGAGAATAAGGATACCTTAGCTTTTAGATGATAGTGATTTTTTTTTTCTAAGCTATATACTTATATATTTCGCTAATAAAAAGTTAATAAATCATTTTCATCGTAATTTCTAAGTTGTAATCTATTGATCAAGTGTTCATTTTTTTCAAAGATAGTTTGGGTTCGAATCACAGTTGTACAAAAAAAATCACTATTATTGTCGTCTTACCTGATCTCAACTTTCTCAATTATGACTTCTCTTATGAACAAACCTCGTTAGCTATGATTCTCGTGGATGTATCCACTCCCGACACGTGCTACATTTTTTATTTACCTCATCAAGGGCAAGTGTCAAGTTCCCCTTTGCATGAAACACGTGTGAGGTCTCACCTATTTAAAATCAATCGCATTGTTGCTTATCTAAAAATCTACTGCACCTCGTAAGTGGCCAACCATGTCAAAATTAGCACAGAACAGTTGAACTTGTTTTAATTGTTAAATTATTTTGATATAACAAACATATCTTTAAAATATAAATTTGTTTTTCCATTGAACAAAGAATTCGAAGCATGAATAATATTTCAGAACCCTCAAACATCTTAGAAAATGGTTTAAACACTTAGAATATTTTTTACAAAGTTCTGAAAATAAATTTAAACTCTTGAACTAAATCAAAACCATTTCAAATAAATTGAAAAACTGCTCCCTAAAAGAAATATCGATGTTTTCCAAAATGTATCGATACTTGTAAAATTTTATCAATACTTTATCTTTTTATCGATACCAAATATGCATTTTGTTTTGAATCAAAAGTTGAACACAAACAATAAGTATCGATACCTTGAAAATTATTTTGATACTTATCAAATTTTATCGATACCAAAAATTATATCGATGCCAATTTTGGATTCTGTTTTTCATAATCTTTCAAAAATGTCAAAAAGTATCGATACCCATAAAATTATATCGATACCTTTTACCAGGTATCGATAAATCACCTTTGGTATTGTTGGAAACTAATTTTAAAACAACCAAAAGAAAATCCTCGAGGTAACTCAACTTTCATCTATTCAAACCGCTCAAGGTGATGTCTAATTTTGGCTCCATTATTGTTGGTGAGTCTCAATTCATTAATAAACCTCCTTACTTCAATGGTGCCAATTATTCTTATTGGAAGACTAGAATGATGTTGTTCATACAAGCCAATGATCTTGTCGTATAGGACATCATCATGGATGGTCCATCCATACCTCAAAAGTAAGAAGGAGATATGTTAGTTCCAAAGAGCAAGAAGGAATGGAACGAGAAAGATAGGAAAAGCATACAAGTCAACGCTAAGACCATGCACACTTTCTTTTGTGCACTTGGCCCGGAAGAATATAGTGGGGTCTCATCATGTGCCAATGCCAAGGAAATTTGGGACAAATTGGAGGTCACTCATGAGGGTACCGATCAAGTCAAGAAATCAAAAGTGGGAATTATCACCCTCAATTATGAGACAATCGTGATAAAGCTCGAGGAGGACATCAAAGTTATGTCCGATAGATTCACTATCATCATCAATGAGCCCAAGTCCTATGGGAAGACCTATCTCAATGAAGAAATAGTGCAGAAAATGCTTAGAAGCTTGCCTATGTCATGGGATGCCAAATTTACAACCATAGAGGAAGCAAAAAAATTGGAGACTCTTTCATTAGATAAGCTTATTGATTCTTTGCTCACTCGTGAAATGAGGCTCAAAAAAGTGAATAAAGAAGAAGAAAATGTTGAAAAGAATAAGTTTGGTATTGCCCTCAAGTCTATAATAGAAGAAGGTAATTCTAGTGATGATGTGGATGAGGATCAATAGATGGCAATGTTTGCTAGAAGATTCAAAAGGTTTATGAGGTCCAAGAAAGGAAGAAAGTTCCAAAAGAAAGAAAGAGTCAATATTGAATCTACCAAGGAGAATGACCCTATCATATGCTATGAATGCAAGAAATTGGGACATATCAAGTTTGATTGTCCCCAATGGAAGAAAAATAGATCAAGCAAACAAAAACTCAAGGCTCATGTTGCTGCTTGGAACGATAAGGACTCATCCGATAATGATGATGATGAAGTAGCCAATCTTTGCCTTATGGCCATCAACAACTCTAAGGTAACTTCTAACTTATCCAATTCAACTTCTTATTCTTTTGATGAGTTACAAGATGCCTATAATGAGTTGGGTTTGGAGTTTGAATTAATGGTTTTAAAATATAGAGAAACTATTTCAAAACTAAAAGAGGAAAATAATTCTGTAACACCCTATACCCGACCCAATCGCCGAGCCCGAGTAATAGGACACTACACCACCATCACATATCACATAATTTATAAATCATCCCATTAGCAAACGAACAACATTTATTTTGGCACTTGTTAAAATTTTAAGTTAAACATATCCTAATTATCATATGAGCATGCTAAACATACATGAAACAAACCTATAATAAGAATTAAACATGCTTTCAAACCACTAGGCAAAGATTCTGAATAAATCACATAGGTATCGATACTGAATCAAAGGTATCGATAATTCTCCTAGATGGTATCGATACCACCCAAAAAATTGGTACCAAATTAGCATTTTGTTTCTCGTCTAAAATCAAAACCCAAGAAAATATCGGTACATTTCAAAAAGTATCAGTTTTATTACCCCGAGTATTGATACTCGTGCTATGGTATCAATACCAAATTTCTTTACTGACTTCCTGCACATTTGAAAATCATGGAGGTATCATTTTTAAACCCTGAATATCGATACCTCTGCTCCAGAAAAAAAAAATACAGCATATAAAGACATTTAATCCATTCTAAATAATAATCATTTAACATACATCTACTAACTCGTCAAACCATCATCAAAACGACCATAATAACAGTTCAAAACATCATAAATATGTCCGAACAATGAATCATTAAACCAAAAACGAAAATCATAAACCCTAAGAGCAATAAAGTCATGTAAACATCCAAAACATCATGGCAACATTTATGCAACAATTCTATCACATTTCCTTATTCCCACAATTCAATATAATAATTATAAAACACCTACTCAAATGCTAAACTACTTGGATCAGTCCTTTGAAAAATTCCGCACCGCTCACACCGCAATGCTAACAGTCTGTAAAGGTTTAAAAAGGAGTGGGTGAGCTTAAATAAGCTCAGTGAATGATCAGAAGAACCACCACGCACACATATCATCATGTATTAACGAAGCAACTATATAGCACAATTACAACATTTCCAACTTTAGTGCCATATTATACTTATTCATGCATTATTCATTCGTTCATTTACATAGTAATCACATGCTCATTTAGGCATATATCACATTATACATAATCACGTTTAATGATAATTTGGCACTTGAGGCTATGAAACATAAGCGTGGGCTCCATCACCACACATCGGATACATGGATCTCCAACACACCAAATGACTCATTGAGTTGAACATATCCCAAAAGTGTAGCACATAGCTAACACTCTCCAACACACCAACATATCCCGTTGAATGGAGCTTAACTCACATTCTCCTATCTCTCCAAAACTATCTCGGGGCATCAATGCCCAAATCACAAAACACAAGGGTTAGTACTCACAATCCTATGGCATTCCAACTATATCCAACGGTTTCAAGAGATCACAAGGCCAAAATATCCGCTATTACACAATTAAATTGCTGATTTAATACACATCATCTCTGTTCATATTCATCAATTCACATCACGACTTGTACATAATGCATGCTTATCGAATTCACATTTAATTGAACTTTAAGTGCCACAATAATGCAATTGAGCCATCACATATCCGAGCACATATGTGTGCATTAAAATCAATACGTCATATATCATATACAAGTATTCTCAAATATTACATGTCATAATAATATCACATTCCACAATTCAACACATATGTACTTACCGAAATATCGTTCACTTTCACTGCATATTTGCAATATTAGCATATCATTATCACTGTCATTTGGCATGTATATCATGCCCAAAAATTCAACACAATTCACAATAGTCATCACACATGTCTCATATCACAATATCGCATCATAATAATCAATCCACAATTATTCATATAATCACATAATTTGCCAAAATAAAATAAGGGAAATAGAAAGCTTACACTCGAAACTTCGGATAGGGGTTTAGGCTATTCCTAAGCTCCCAATTAACACTATGAATCGTGTCTACAAGTAGCGATTTCAAACACTCACCATTAACTCTTTCACCTAGTCATCGAAAACTCCAACCAGCTTTTCCTTTCTTTTCGCCTTGCTCGTCGAAGACTCCAACACTTCCGTATCTTCACCAAAGTTAACCACACAATAATCATGATTAAATATCAGCTATATACACTCTTAAAACAACCAAAACACAGGCCTAAGCTAGTTCCTCTTGGAACTGAAACCTTCGATATAGCAAACTTAAAACTCAATTATCTCAATCTCCACTTATCCTATTTGCCTAAAAATAACTTCATTCATCTAATTATTCATCTATGACTGATTCTTAACCTTCAAACTACACAAAATTACCCAAATTTGTGGTTCCAAAATTTCAACGTAAAATAGGCATTTTTCTTGAAAACTCAATAAAACCTTAGAATCTCTTAACGAAACTTTAGGGAAAGTTTAGAAACCTTTTAATCATGTCAAAAACAAGTTAAAAAACACTTTGAAACATCGTTTTTATGCAAAATCTCGAATTTCACCATTAACAACCCAATTTTGGGCTTTTATTCAAATATTCCGATTCAATGGATAAAAACTCAAATTAAAAGGTTAGACATCATTAAAAACCAATAGGAAAAATGAAACTTTACCTCTGTTGAAGAAGAAACGATCGTTTGATTGAAAATTCAGAAAACCCAAAAGTTGAGCAATAGAGAAATCAATGATGTTTTTGATGGTTTTATGGATTTCTAAAGAAGTTTAGTGTTATGAAGATAGAAGAAATCAAAGGAATGAAGTTTGAAAATCAAATTTGAAGGAATAGGGTTTGGGAAAACAATGGTCGACAACAACAAAAAGAATGAGAAGAACTAACGTGGGTTTTGTGAAGATAAAGGGGGGAAATAGAGTATTTTTAAAACTTTGGTATAATTGCTTTATAACTACTCCTATTTTGAACCCTTTTTACAAAATAGTCCTTATTCAAAATTAAAGGTTTTTTTAAACTCATTTTCAAAAATTGATTTAATTTTCTAAAATCTATAGACAAAGACATTTTCGGTTTACCATGCTACGAAATTTCGAACGCATATGAACTAGAATTTCCATTTTACCCTCGAAACTCCTAGGCCCAATTTTGGGGTGTGAAAAATTCACTATCCAAAATCAAGCTTAAACTTGAAAGTAAAATAAATTATATGCAAGTTAGTGTAAATGATTTTTAGAAAAAGAATTTTTATTTGCATAATTTGCTTTCTAAATTTCATGATAATCATCAAAAGCAACTTGAGTTGCTTAAGAGTGAAAAAGCTCACTGTAACAAAGTTCTACCAAAAAGATCTTTTAAAAGAGAAAGCTCAAAACAAAATTGTCAAATCTAGCTTTAATTTCTATAAACATAGAGGACCCCAAATTTTTTACAAAAGAAAACTTATTAAAAGTATATGGGTCCCCAAAGGACTCATAAGTTCTCAAAATAAAGACATCCTTTCAAAATGGATATCTAAAGGGACTAAAATTATAGGAACTAATGCTTATGGACCTAAAAGAATTTGGGTACCAAAAATCAAAACTTAATTCTATGTTTGTGGGAAGAGGAGCATTGCTTCAAGATGGAGGATTCATTTAAAAACTCATGGTACCTTGATAGTAGATGCTCAAAACACATGACCGGTGACAAGAGTCACTTCATCAATTTGAAGCCAAAAATAGAGTAGTTACATTTGGTGACAACTCTAAAGGACAAGTAGAAGGAATCGGCTCTATTGGTACAAGTTCTTCAATTCTTATTGAAAATGTTCTCTATGTCAACGATCTTAAGCATAATCTACTTAGTATTAGCCAATTGTGTGATAGTGGTCTCAATTTTATTTTTGAATATAATGGATGTAAGATAATTGACATTGTGTCTAATAAGATTATGCTTGTGGGACATAGGATAAGAAATATATAATGGTGCATTTAGATGATTTGCATGATTCACTCATATGTATTGTTGCTAAAAATGAAAATAATTTTTTATTATGGCATAGAAAACTAGGACATGCTAGCATGAGCATATTGCATAAGCTAGCTAAAAATGACTTAGTAAGAGGATTGCCTAAAATTGATTTTGAATTAGAAAAAGTTTGTGATGCATGTGTTAAGGGTAAACATAAAAGAGCTTCCTTTAAACCTATTAATGATGTATCAACTAGTACAGTTCTTCAACTAATTCATATAGATTTGTTTGGTCCTATTAAGACAACTAGCTTGGGTGGAAAACAATATGTTTTTGTGCTTGTTGATGACTACTCTAGATTTACTTGGGTTCTTTTTGTAACACCCAAAAACACAGCCTATAAGTTTGACCGAATTTTAAAGGTCATGTTGGCCACCGAAATGGCCCAAAGCGAAACACCATTCAAACTTCTTAATCTCTTTTCAAAACCCACATTTGCTCATATTGTAGTAAACATGTAATTATTTTCTATTTATTTGAACAATAAATAAATAAATAAAGTTAATTTCACATTTCACTATTTGTAACACCCCAAACTCGGCCTAGACGTTATGGCCGAATCTGGCGATGTCACATAATAGAGTCTTGAAACGAAGTTGTTACGATAAAACCGTTTTCATTTATTTACTCTTGTTGACTCCAAAATCGCTTACTTATTTAATCGATTATTTTAAAACACAATTCGTTGCGAAAGCTTTAGAAATCATTTATTTTATGAAAAACCGAGTTAATTAGGTAAATCCGTCCATCTTAGAAAAACTCTTTTGTTTTAGAGAAAACCGTTTGTTCGTTGAGTTTGTGCAGTTTTTAAATCCACGAAAATAGTCTAAAATCAAATAAAAGCAAGCGGTCAAAAAGTTCAATTTACATAAAAATAACCTGAGAAAATAATTAAGAAATGAATACCAAAACGGAAATTAAAACAGTTTAAAATACGTGTGGCCACTATCGAGTCCTCTG
This sequence comes from Gossypium sturtianum, assembly GCA_025698515.1. Taxonomy (NCBI): domain Eukaryota; kingdom Viridiplantae; phylum Streptophyta; class Magnoliopsida; order Malvales; family Malvaceae; genus Gossypium; species Gossypium sturtianum. The sequence continues at coordinate 115,939,895 of CM046955.1, forward strand.
CTGCATCGATCCGTCAAGTCTGGGGATTACCTGTGCACATTAAACAAAAAAGGGTGAGTTTACGTAAACTCAGTGTGTAATCGCAGAAACAAACAAACAATCGTATTTACATTGCACAGCTTGAAGAAGTCTTGGGCCTAAGCCCTTTCAAAGATCGATGTGATGTTTGGGCCTTAGCCCATCTCAAGATGATGTCAAAATGCAAGAGGCTTTAGCCCTTCACGAGATCGATGTGATAATAGTTATGCAGTAGCAAAATCCTACCCAACCAGCCTCTACACACCATCTTCGTCCAACCCTACACTCAATGGGGATATAATCAACCCAACCATCCCTATACTCCAAGTAGTACCTAATGCGGCACAATACAATAGTTTGCAAATGAAAAATTTGATGAGAAATTAGGCTTAAAGCCTTTCAAGACACTTCCTCCGAATAACAACCCCAACCCAATGCAATGCAACACACAATGGATGACATGCTATTATGCAATTTGGTACACATATATTCGATTCGGATATTAACATGCCCAATCAGAGATATCATTCATCAATTTCACACATTTAGGGGTCTAAGTAGCGCCATCGACCCTACAATGAGGTTCACAATCAACTTGGGCGACCAAAGTGCAACCTTAAAAATATTTCAGTAAAAATGGGCCCACATGCCCATGTGATTCGCCTGTAGGCCCACTCGGCCCAAATTGGCCTTGGCCGTGTGATCCATTTTTAAAGTAACCCATGCTAGCTCAATACTCATATATGTTTTCACTATTTACTTATATGTTCATTCAAAGTCATCGACTTGAGTCATTATCACTAAATTATTTATATCTTGAGCTACAGAATTCCAAATTAAGATCCGCTTGATGTTTTTGAAACTAGACTCAAATACCTTTCTACCATAAAATTTTCAGAATTTATAGTTTATCAAATAAGTACAGTAAAATCTTTAAATTTATCCCTATTCTCATTGTTTGTGACTTTCGACCTTTCCTTACTAAAAATTATTTATCTCTTAGAAAAAAATTTAGATGATGTTTCCGTTTGTTTCTCTTGAAAATAGACTCATTAAGGATTTAAAAATACAAATATAAGCCCCTAATTATTTTTTACATTTTTTTATGATTTTCCAAAGTTAGACTACTGCTGCTGTCCAAAACTGTTTTAGTGCAAAATGTTGATTTCCTAGTTTTTAACACCCTTATTTCCTTTCTCTACAATTTTTCGCATCATTTTCTCTTATTTCTCTTATTTCTCGACAGCAAGCAATTTTGGCTTTTCGCCGAACCCTATTTTCTGCGTTTCAGGTACACACCTGGTATCGTTTTGATGCCTAATCACTCCCGAGCACTTCAAGGCCTAAAATCAAGATACTCAACATCAATTTAACAGATTTACAAGCGAATTGACAACCAAGAACGAACAGAAACCCAACTTACCTCCAACGATAACCATCTGTTTAACTATTGTTAAAACGAGAACACTGAATTCACCAGTCCGAGCCTCCCCCTACGCCTAAATCGCAGAGAAAAAACATTACCACTTCAGTCGCTAAGAGATTCATGACAGAAACGAAGAGAAACACTTACTGAAACTAAGCGAGCACTAACCGCTACGAAAACGAAGGAAAATAAATGGATTAGGGAAAAACCAAGAAGAAGAAAAAGAAGAGAAAGATGGAAAAATTCAGAGAATTTCGGCAAAAAGAGAGGGAGAAGAATAGACGGCAGATTTTTTTTTTGGAAAAGGGAGCCAAAATTCGATTATGGGAAAAATAAAATAAAATCCCGATAATCCCCAAAATCCCTTAATCATCTCCCCTAATTCCCACTTCACATCCACTACTCAAAATCCCCCTATTACACAACTCTATCCCGAAATTTGAGCAAAAATAATAATACCTTTGTCTGCGCAGGCATTCGAACACAAGACCTCCACCATAATAACACACCACTTAACCACCAGACCAGCAGGCCCATTCTGATGTAATTTACCCAACATTTAAACTTAAGCCCTTTGCACAAGGTTAAGGCTTTATTTATAAAAATACCAAAATTTGCCCAAGTAAAGCTTGAACTTGGAACCTCTCACACACACCCAGAACACATAACAACTGAAGCATATAGACATTGTGTGTCACACATACACGAAATAAAAAAAATTAAAATTTTGGGGTGTTACAATTCTACCCCCTAAAAGAAAATTTCGTCCTCAAAATTTACCCGGTCAGAACAGATGAGGATATTGCTAACGCATCGTATCCTCAGGCTCCCACGTAGCCTCTTCAGTGCTATGATTACGCTAAAGAACCTTAACCAGTGGAATAGATTTCCTCCTCAGTACTTTTACATCTCGATCCAGAATCTGAACCGGCTCCTCCTCAAAGGTCAAGTCTGGCCTAACCTCAATCTCCTTAACGAAAACGATATGAGTAGGATCAGAGCGGTTGCGCCTTAACATCGAGACGTGGAACACGTCATGGATACGATCCAACTCTGGAGGTAGCTCCAACTGATAAGCGACTGGTCCTACTCGCTTCAAAATACGGTAAGGTCCAATAAACCTAGGGCTCAACTTGGCCTTACGACCAAACCTCATAACCTTCTTCCATGGTGAGACCTTAAGGAATACAAAGTCCCCCACTGAATACTCAATCTCACGTCGCTTCTGGTCCTTATAGGATTTCTGTCTGTCAGAAGCCGCTTTCAGTCGATCCTGAATCAGTCTAACCTTATCCTCTGTCTCAGAAATCAACTCAGGACCCAGAACACGTCACTCACCCAACTCAGTCCAACATAAAGGAGTGCGACACTTACGACCATACAGTGCCTCGTAAGGTGCCATCTAGATGCTAGACTGGAAACTGTTATTATAGGCAAACTCCACTAACGGCAAATACTCCTCCCAACTACCACGAAAATCAAAACTCGCACTTGCTAAACTTAGCATAGAGCTGCCTTTCCCTCAAAGTATGAAGGAAAACTCCAAGGTGCTCATCATGCTCATTCTCAGTCTTTGAATAAACCAGTATGTCGTTGATAAACACCACCATAAATCGGTCCAGATAGGGCTAGAATAATCGGTTCATCAGGTCTATGAAAGCTGTCGGTGCATTCGTCAGTCCAAAAGGCATCACTAGAAACTCGTAGTTTCCATAACGAGTCCTAAATGCCGTCTTAAATACATAAGCCTCATTAACCCTCAACTGATGATACCCAGATTGGAGGTCAATCTTGGAGAATACTGAAGCTCCTCGAAACTGGTCAAACAGATCATCTATCCACGGTAGGGGGTACTTAATCTTAATGGTCAGCTTGTTCAGTTGTCGGTAGTCGATACACCTCTGCATGGATCCATCCTTCTTCTTCACAAACAGTACCGGCGCTCCCTACGGAGACACACTAGGGCGGATGAACCCACGATCCAATAACGCCTGAATCTGAGCCTTTAGCTCCACAAGCTCCTTCAGTTCCATTCGATAGGGAACGATGGACACCGGAGCTATATTAGGTAGGTGCTCAATACCAAACTCTGACTCGCGATTCGGAGGTAACCCCAATAGCTCCTCAGGAAATACGTCCCAGAAATCTTTTACCGTTCTGATATCCTTAACTGTAGAATCCCTCGAATCTGAAACACTTACGTAGGCCAAGAATGCCTCACATCCCTTACGAACCATCTTCTCTACCACCAGTGCAGAGATCACATTAGATAAGTAATTCCGACGTTCTCCAATCATGACTACCTCAGTATCCTCCTCAACGATCTTTGCCTTCTCCACCAGTGCGGTAAAATCTCGCTCCCTCTGCAGAGCTATCAGAACCATCAGATTATCCATGAGACCATCCTCGAAGTGGATACATCATTTATATTCAGTTGCCACCCTACCTCGCGCATAGCGGCTTAGTCGCAAAAATTCGGCCTCATACCCGGCCACTGATCTATCTCCCTGAGTCAAATTCAGAAACTCTCTCCTACGAGCATCCACGTAATTGGCCCCCACATATTTCCCCTAGAATGCGATCTTAAAATACTCCTAAGTCAGTCGTTCGGGCTGAGTGCCCTCCTTAACAGTGAGCCACCACTGATAAGCCTCATCACGCAGCAGCGACACTGCACCCTTTAATTTATGCTCGGGGGTGCAATTTAGATCATCCATGATCCTCTCTGTGGCCTCAATCCAGTACTTGGCCACATTAGGGGCGACCCCAGTGACACCCCTGAAAAGCTCAACTCCATTGGACCGGAGTCATTCCATAACCGACCCTCGGCCCCCGGATCTAGTATTGGGCCCAGCGACCCTCTCCAAAATCCTTAGCATAGCCTGGGATAATGCGTCGTCCCCAGCCATGCGATCTTGAGACCCGGTCCTCGATGAGCGAGCATCATTGGCGTCTCACTCGTATCCAAATTCGGTATGCTACCCAGTGAAGAGGACTCAGCTCAAGCCCCTCTACGGCCTCTACCTCAGCCTCTAGTACCCCGTCCGCGGATACCTCGTGCGTTCATTGTCTAATCACGTTTATCTCAGATAATGATTTTATGAATCGATTATAGTTTCAAAGTGTTTATTAACAAATGTTTTATGTAAAAAGTATCGATTATTCGAGTTTGTTTTCAGTAAATCGCGATCTCACTACTGATTTTTAGTTTCTCTACAATTTTCATAATACACTAACTAGAGTGTTTTCGAGATGATTTGCTACCTATAGTAGTTTGAATATACTATCCATAATTGATTTGATTTAAAACAAATCACAGTTCAGAATACTTACAGGATCAGCACCGGAGACTCAGCGTACCACTTGCTCAGTAAAAACATTTCAAATCATTTGGAAATCAATCAATTTTTTGAAAGCCCATTTTTTTATAAAACCCATAATCCACAACCGAGTTTTGTAACCTGGCTCTGATACCACTAAATGTAACACCCCAAACACGGCCTAGACGTTATGGCCGAATCTGGCGATGTCACATAATATCGTGTTGAAACCAAGTTGTTACGATAAAATCGTTTTCATTTTTTACTCTTGTTGACTCCAAAATCGCTTACTTATTTAATCGATTATTTTAAAACACAATTCGTTACGGAAGCTTTAGAAATCATTTATTTTATGAAAAACCGAGTTAATTAGGTAAATCCACCCATCTTAGAAAAACCCATTTGTTTTAGAGAAAACTGTTTGTTCGTTGAGTTTGTGAAGTTTTTAAATCCACGAAAACAGTCTAAAAGTTGAAATAAAAGCAAACAGTTCAAAAAGTTCAATTTATATAAAAAAATAACCCAGAAAATAATTAAGAAATAAATACCAAAACAAAAATTAAAATAGTTTAAAATACGTGTGGCCACCGTCGAGTCCTCCGCTGCACCGATCTGTCAAGTCAGGGGATTACCTGTGCACATTAAAAAAAAGGGTGAGTTTACGTAAACTCAGTGTGTAATCCCGCAAAAACAAACAAACAATCAGTATTCCCAGTGCACAGTTGAATAGTCTTAGGCCTAAGCCCTTTTCAGTATCAGTGACAGTTTGGGCCTTAGCGCATCTTAGTACAGTGTCAAAATGCAGTAGGGCTTTAGCCCATCACAGTATCAGTAGCATTAACAGTTATGCAGTAGAAAAATCCTACCAAACCAGCCTCTACACACCATCTCCGTCAAACCCTACACTCCATGTGGGGATATAATCAACCCACCCATCCCTACACTCCAAGTATTATCGAATGCGCGGCAATCTGAGAGTTTGCGGTGACACTGCCAGTAAATTAGGCTTAAAGCCTTTCAGTACACTTCCTCCGAATAATAACCCCCAACCCAATGCAATGCAACACACAATGGATGACATGCTATTATGCAATTTCAGTACACATATATTCAGTTCAGATATTAACATGACCAATACAGATATCATTCAGTCAATTTCACACATTTAGGGGTCTAAGTAGCGCTTACCGACCCTAAAGTAGGTTCACAATCGACTTGGGTAACCCGTGCAACCTTAAAAACATTTCGGTAAAAATGGGTCCACATGCCCATGTGATCTGCCCATGTGGGCCCACACGCTCGTGTGGCCCACTCGGCCCAAATTGGCCTTAGCCGTGTGATCCATTTTTAAAGTAACCCATGCTATCTCAATACTCATATATGTTTTCACTATTTACTTATATGTTCATTCAAAGCTGTCTACTTGAGTTACTATCATTAAATTATTTATATCTTGAGCTACAAAATTTCAAATTAAGATTCGCTTGATGTTTTTGAAACTAGACTCAAATACCTTTCTACCATAAAATTTTTAGAATTTATAGTTTATCAAATAAGTACAGTAAAATCTTTAAAATTATCCCTATTTTGTTGTTTGACAGCTTCGACATTTCCTTACTAAAAATTATTTATCTCTTAGAAAAAAATTTAGATGATGTTTCCGTTTGTTTCTCTTGAAAATAGACTCATTAAGGATTTAAAAATACAAATTTAAGCCCCTAATTATTTTTTTACAATTTTTTCCAAAGTTAGACTACTACTGCTGTCCAAAACTGTTTTAGTGCAAAATGTTGATTTCCTAGTTTTAACACCCTTATTTCCTTTCTCTACAATTTTTCGCATCATTTTCTCTTATTTCTCTTATTTCTCGACAGCAAGCAATTTTGGCTTTTCACCGAACCTCGTTTTCTGCATTTTAGGTACACACTTGGTATCGTTTTGATGTCTAATCACTCCCGAGCACTTCAAGGCCTAAAATCAAGATACTCAACCTCAATTTAATAGATTTACAAGCGAATTGACAACCAAGAACGAACAGAAAACCAACTTACCACCAACGATAACCCTCCATTTAACTATTGTTAAAACGAGAACACTGAATTCACCAGTCCTAGCCTCCCCCTACGCCCAAATCGCAGAGAAAAAACATTACTACTACAGTCGCTAAGAGATTCATGACAGAAATGAAGAGAAACACTTACCGAAACTAAGCGAGCACTAACCGCGTGCAAAAACGAAGGAAAATAAATGGATTAAGGAAAATTCAAGATGAAAAAAAAAAGAAGAGAAAGATGGAAAAATTCAGAGAATTTCGACAAAAGGAGAGGGAGAAGAATAGACGGCATAATTTTTTTTTTGGAAAAGGGGGCCAAAATTCGGTTATGGGAAAAAATAAAATAAAATCCCGATAACCCCCAAAATCCCTTAATCTTCTACCCTAATTCCCACTTCACATCCACTGCTCAGAATCCCCCTATTACACAACTCTATCCTAAAATCTGAGCAAAAAAAATAATACATTTTCCTGCATAGGGATTCGAACACAAGACCTCCACCATAATAACACACCACTTAACCACCAGACCAGCAGGCTCATTCTGATGTAATTTACCCAACATTTAAACTTAAGCCCTTTGAACAAGGTTAAGGCTTTATTTATAAAAATACCAAAATTTGCCCAAGTAAGGCTTGAACTTGGGACCTCTCACACACACCCAGAACACATAACCACTGAAGCAGATAGACATTGTGTGTCACACATACATGAAATCGAAAATTAAAATTTTGGGTTGTTACACTATTATTTCTTTTGTATTTCTGTCTTTTATATTTTCCATGCATAGCGAAATTGTGACAATCAAATATTAGCTTATTGATTGTCTAAGTTTAAACTGAAGATAAGTGGCATTGTTAGAACATTTTCATTGCGAGAAAGACAACTTACTTCAATAGATAATCTAAATAATTTCGTAATCTCGTAAAAGAATCGAAGTAAGCATTTTATTCAAATACTGAGAAGGATTATTATGTCGTCTACAATTCCAATTTGGGAGATGGCTAGTCTTGGCTATCGGAGCAGTTGACTCCACGGGTAGAGACATATATGTATTCATTGGTAGAATGATACATTGAACTGGACCTAAGTTGAATTAATTTTGAATCCGTTTGTGAATTAATTCACTTTTGACATTCATGGTGTGATTTACCTAAATCTTGAGTTAGTCACTGACCATGCGTATGCAACTCATGTGCTTTAATATAAGTGGAGGCTTATGCTCTAAAGATGATCGAGCCTATAGCCGGTATGTTGGGTACATGACTTGTGTATAGCATGGCTTTACTAGTAACAGTGGAATTCATAGTGCAATTAAAGATTTAATTATATCCTCTCATTGGCGTTATGTAGATTGATAAAAATGGAATGTGGCCACGGGTTGTTTATTCTCGAACGAACAATTTATCATAGTCATTTGTTGACAGTGATCATATTAATCATTAAGAAGACACAATGGTGACAATGAGATAAAATATGATTGTATTGAGTGGACGGATTTAACTCAAAGAAATCAAGGATATCGTATGAAGGTAACACACACATGACGAGGTCATTGGACAAAACAGTTGGATAAATTGTTTTCGTAAAGAGTATACAATAAGGAGTTTTCAATCATGGTACTTATTATGGACTGACTCCATGATTAAGCAATTGCGAAGTATCAGACGATGCTTCTGGACATAATTGTAATTACTATAACCTAATTGTATATGTCTGATTGGTCCCTCCGCTAGCTCAACAAAAGCTTGATCGGACTGCATTTGAATCAGAAGAAAATTCTACGACTTTGGAAAGAATTTAATTGAGTCGATTTATTCGATGTGGAATTGAATTAGGTGGTCGTGAGAATTGTTCAACTAGAGAATTTGATTAAAGAATTTTCTTGAAAAAATAATTTGGAAAATCTAAGTGATTTTTGGAAAATTTAATTTTGATCAAGTAAAATTAAATTAATCAAATTAATTAAAATGAATATGATAGTTTTGGAAATTAATTTTCAAATCAGACAATTGGCCCAATGGGTAATTGGACTTGAGATCGTTAAGTGGGCCTAAGAGCCCAAAAACCAAGACCAAGACTCAAAAACTTGTCGAATCGGGCCTCATATGTGAAATCGGGCTAACGGTCCAACCGGTGGCTAGACCGGACCAGTTGGGTCGTCACTAACCCGGATCGAACCGACTCGAGATGTCGTAAGGGTGTCGCACCTGCATCACCAAACACGACGGTGCCGACGGCTGTGACGGTGGCGTTTCGATGGCCGGCGGTGGTTAGTCTTCGGTGGTTTAGCAGTGGAAGAGTTACACTCCTACTGTGACTCTACTAGAGAATTTAATTTCAGATTAACTATTCCAAAAATAATATTACTTTAATAGTTTAATATTAAATTAAATTTAATATTTATCTTAATAGTATTTTATTAATTTAATATTAAAGTGATTATCTTAATATTAAATTTAATTTAATGTTTTTCTTGTAGATAAACATTCTATTATTTTAATAAGATTTAATATTAAATTTAATCTAATATTTATCTTGATACATATTATATTAATTTAATATTAAAGTGATTAAGTTTAATCATAGTTGAACTCTCTAAACTCTCCCTATATAAAGAAAGCCTTAGATCATTATTTTAGACACACTTGAATTCAAGAGAAAGTTGTAAAAAGAAAATTCTCTAAAGAGATTATTTCAGAAAATTTCTAGAGATACTTTTCTGATTTACAACTTGACCCAAAAAATTAGAGAAATTATGAAATTACCCCATTGATAATTTTTGTGAAAAAAATTTAATTCGAAGTGAGCCCACACTCGGCAGACGTGAGCTTGAGGATAGCAGAGAAGACTACTCGGTCGAAACACTCATCCTAGTCGAATCGAAAAGGTATAATTTTGATTAAGTGTCTATTACTTTTGATATCGCAACCAAGATCTTATTTTAGAAAAAAATTTAAAACTCTAGTTTTTCCCTAAATTTATTTTCTGATGTGTTTTCCAAACTTGTTTTCTCCAACAGTATCAACTAGTAAAGTTCTTCAACTAATTCATATAGATTTGTTTGGTCATATTAAGACAACTAGTTTGGGTGGAAAACAATATGCTTTTGTGCTTGTTGATGACTATTCTAGATTTACTTGGATTCTTTTTGTAACAACCCAAAATTCGGCCTAGAAGTTTTGACCGAATTCTGAAGGTTACATTGGCCACTGAAATAGCCCAAAGGGAAACACCATTCAAACTTCTTAATTTCTTTTCGAAACCAACCTTTACTCGTGTTTTACAAAAATCAGTAGTAGGTTTTACTTAAGCTTTGTAAACATTAGTTTATTGTTGCTAAGGTTTAATTAAAACCAGATTAAACATTTCCTTATTAACTTTGTAAACATTTCGGAGTTAAAATTTGTTAACCGAAGTTTTCAAGCCAGTGTACCAACGAAAAAATCTGACATTTTAATTTGATTGAAAATGCATAAATTGACACTTAAAGCTTAACCGATTATTAAAGAAAAGAAACAGTCCTGATGACTAATGTCCATGCATGAAAACACTAAACTAACTCAAAACCAAAAATCCATACCACAGTTCACTTAAATTTTATTTACAAATCTGATTGAACATAAATGATTATATCTTAGGAAAACTTTATTAAAATCAAACCGAGACAAGAAACTCCGAGACCTTCGTTTTGCTGAGTCCGAGACCTAACCACGTGAGATACTTGAAAAGGGTAAACTAAGGGTGTGAACTACGAAGCTCAGTGTGAGTCTAAAACAAATGTGAATAGCCAGAGTCGAACAGTCAATCAAACATACAAAAACCTCAAATAACTCATGATAACTAAACACATCGAAAAAATCAATTCAATTCACAAATATTTCAACATCCATATATGTAAGACATACTCGAATGCGTGAAAAATGCAAGAAAATCCCTCCCAACCATCCAATCACACCAACTCCATCCATCCTGCACACCAAATAGGATACGCTAGACCCATCCATCTACTACACACAAATTTGGGTTATGGTGGACCCATCCAACCGATATACCTTAAAATGGTCATAGGCAACTCGAATGTTATGCAGTCAAGCTACAAACATTATTGCAAATTTTTTGCCAAAATAAGTCAATGCAATTTAACTGCCAAATCGAACTTCTTTTCATAACCATGTCCCAACCACAATGAAAATGCAAATAAGCTTATGCATACAAATATACAGAATCAAACATGCTCATATTCAGTTTTCAATAACCCACAACATACTCATAACCAACACCAATTAGCGGAATCAACAACATGCATAATGTAACACCCTTTACCCGTATTCAATGCCGGAACCGGGCCCGAGGCGTTACCGTATTAAAATCTCATGATCGCCACTTAGGCTCAATGTGACTACTCTCTTAAGTCACCTCAACATCTCATTCTCGACTTACGAGGCCTCACTCATACACACGAGGGTTCTCGAGACTATATCGAAGCTTCTACAATTTTTAAAACTTTTCCATCTATACAGGGATCACACGCCCGTGTAAGATTTGGCACGCCTGTGGAGGTCACACACGCCCATGGTCACTACCCGTGCATGAAAACTCAAGCATTCTGCCAATGCCCCACGGTTAGGGCACACGCCGCGTGCTCTCCACCCGTGGTGCACGCGACTATCTTAACACGGCCTCGAGTCCAGACACACGCCCGCGTGTGGCTAGCCGTGGCCAACACTGATTAACACACACGTTCTAGGCACATGCCCGCGTGACTAGTCCGTGGTCTATTCTGATTCAAAATACTAACATGCAGGGGACACACGGCCAAGTCACACGCCCATGGGCTGACCGTGTGTCACACATGGCCTAGGCACACGCCCGTGTGTCTACCCACATGGACAAGAACAAAGCTATTTGCCAAGTTCTTTTCACCCTTCTAGCATGCACAACATGCACTCATTCAACACATCCATAATCAACTCAAAATCTTAAAAACTCACTTAGATAACTACATCTTTTCATATAATAAAGTGCCAACAACTATGGCATTATACAAAATAGATTATCCATCTAAAGGCCAACACATCATAGCCATAAACAACAAAATTCACTAACTTGTCTAGCCCCTATACATGCCATATACAAAACATTGAGTGTCATGTACTAGAGTGTGCTGATAGTGTGGGAGATCTTCCAAATGATCCTCGTATCTCGATTCAACACTTTTGCTCTATAAGTCAAGGGAAAAGAAAGAGAGTAAGCTTTGAGCTTAGTAAGTTTACACATAAACAATTAAGCACCATAGTATAAGCTAAACAACAATTAGCATTATACTAACATATAATGTACAACTATGCTTACTCTTCCTATCCCTTACCACATTTCCAACACATCATGTGTCACTTACTCATAACCATTGACATGCACCCCTACATTCAATATCACATTTACACATAATACAACGCATCATTATTTATCAATAATGCATCTACACAGCTATGCTACTCACTATCACATCCACACAGCAAATCTCTCGGTGGTTCCGCACTAAGCGCACCACAATCAATTAATAAGGTAGTATCGCACTTAGCCTACCAACAAGGTATTCATAGTGGTTTCACACATAGCCCACTAGATAATATACCTAACGATAGCATCGCACATAGCCAACTCATCGTCAATATGCATTAGGATGGTATCGCACTTAGCCCACCATTTAGCATTATTACTACACATTCACAAATCTACTTACTAAATCATTCATCCATTCATTTCACTTGAGCCACATAGGTTCTCAATCATTCTCAACCATGCTATACACTAGCTAGCATTAACAAATTGTAAGTATGAATGCATTGTTTATGCATAGACTTACCTCGATACTCAAAAGTATAGAAACGTGCAATTTAGTCTACCACTTTGCTCTTGCCTCGATTTCGATCTGGGCTGTCTTTCTTGATCTATAATGATAATTCAACTCATCAATATACACATTGACTAAATTGACCCACATATCATACTTTGGCAAAATTACTCTTTTGCCCTAAATCTTTCTCATAATTACACTATTGCCCCAAGGCTCAGAAAGTGATTTTTATTCAACTTTCTAGCCTTTCATGCTTAATGAATCACTTACTCAACTAAAGCAATCATCAATTTTCACTACATCACACATGTATGACCAAACTCAAGATTTTTACAAACTAGTCCCTACATGCATTTTCTATGGAAACTCATTTAGCAAAAGATGTTTCTACTACATCAATCTTTCATAATCTTCCATAAAACATCAAAATACATGCATGTCATACATGACCTCATTTTTAAACATCCATCATAGCTCATTAAATAGCTAAAAATAGCTTACTCATGCAACAAAGACTTCAAAAATACAAAGAATATCAAAAACGAGGCTAGATGCACTTACTAGCAAGCTTGAAATTTTTGAAGAACCCTAACAATGGCTCTCTCAAATTTTCGGCAGCCTTGGAGAAGAAGATGAATGAATTTTGTCATCTTTTCTCCTATTTTAATCACTTAATTGTTAAATGACCAAAATGCCCTTTTTGATAAACTTTCTATTTTAACTCATCCATGCCCAAATTTGTCCAAAAATTAGAAATTGGGAAAATTGCTACTTAAGGACCTCTAATTAATATTCTAAATCCATTTCACACAAATAGCTTCTAGAATCTCACATTTTGCAACTTTTGCAATTTAGTCCTTTTGAACAATTCAACCGTAATTTCACAAAATTGCTTCATGAAACTTTCACACTAGCATGCATACATAGCATAAACCTCAAAAACTCATTCATAAACCTCAAATTTGTGGTCTCACACCACTATTCTAACTAGGCCCTAAATTGGGATGTTACACATAAATTCTGATTAACACATCCAAACAATCTCATATACAAAATTTTAGTATAACAAAGTCATATTAGCAACCTACACGAATAACAAAATTAAAACATATGTATACATTCAACAATCAGTAATAGTGTTTCAATCACTCCTGCAGAGGCTTAAACAAGCAAGGGATCACTCAGAGACTAAAATGAATCAATTTGCGAAAAAAAAAGTAAAATAAGACCACAGAACCGTATGGCCAGGTCGTGTGGAAGGGTTCAGATCATGTGACAGTGATATAGCAACACGGCTGTGTGGCTGAGGTACACAATCGTGCAGGCAAAATGTGTAACTCTCTGTGCCCGTGTGAAAATTTCAAAGTTAAGGAGCAAGGGTGACATGACCATGTCTCAGGCCGTGTAAAAACTCCCCAGGCCGTGCGCGATCGAAAAAATTCCCAACAGAGGTCACACGGTCGTGTGCCAGACCATGTGACTCATTCTAGGCCATGTGACCAGAAAATAAACTTAATACATACAATGGCACATGGCCGTGTGAACTGCCCGTGTGCGGCACATGCCTGTGTGGGGAAACCGTGTGGTCTAAAAGCTCACTCGAATGACTGTAAAACACAAAATTAAAATACCAAAACCCCACCCATTACAAGTGTTAAGAACACACACCTGAAAACGTGATTCCAAGCACTCACCACCATCCGAAACACACCTACAATTTAGATCTGAGACTTGATTATAAGAATACAAAACCTATAAGGATTTCGGTTGAAACCATATAAAAGAATTAAAGAAACCAATTTAAAACTCAAAGAAACGACACTTACACTTCACCTGTTTCAACACCTTGTTGAGCGAAAATACTGAAGAATAGACGAGACCAAAGAGACGACACAAGATTACTAGAGCTTTATAGTAACAAGGAAACAAAAATAAGGAATTAAGAATAAGGTAGATGGTGGGAAAAACAAAATATAGTAACAAAAAGGAGCCCAAAAACTGAAAGTGGAACAGTGAACAGGGGAGTGACGTGAGAGAAAGTGGAGAACATGACAGGATTTTGGGGGTTTTTCACTAATATCCCAAACTAACCACCTATCAGATACTCCAAAATTTAAATTCGAGTAAAATTCAAACCACATGGCAGCACAATAGAAAATAGCAAAAATATTTCCCAATTGCACACATAGGGATTCGAACACATGACCATTGAACCAGCAGGCTCATTCTTATTTCTAAAACGCAAGGAAAAACTTAAAAGTCCAAAAATAACCACTAACTCACTTGCATACCTTAATTCTTCTAACCCCCACATTCGAGATGTGACACTTTTCTTAAGTGTTTCACATTGATGCTTTACCATTAAACTAAACTCTCATTTGTTATTTATAAAGTCCCTCACTGAGTTGGTGTCATGGGTTAACCGAGTATCAACTCAGTTGAGAAAAATAAAAAAATCTCTTTTTACAAAGTAAATTGTACGGTTTTGTGAATATTTTTGTCATTTTATATATTTTATATAGAAAAATATATACAATTATTTAAACTCATATCCCTTATGCCTTGTTTGGTTCAATGTAATGGCATAGCCATTACAACACGGTTTCATATTCTACAGTAAAACAGATGTTTGGTTTAAGGGAAAGCTCAAAACGTTGAATGACGATTCCGGCTTCATTCGAAAAATTACTGAATAACCATTCAAGGGAAGAGGTGTCGAATTGGCTATTCTAGCCTCTCCACCGAATGACCCTTCTTTTCCCCTCCAAAAATACCCTTTAGATTGAAATTTCTTAACGGTTTAACCATTTTTTTTCCTTTGGCCATCAATAATCTCACACGCAAATAAACCTAAAAGAAAGCAAATAAACTTCAAATCCAAAGACCTACACTTCGTTTACCACTCCTAAGCGATTCCAACCCATCATTGGAATCTCCTGATGCTCACCAATGCCCTGCTTGTTTTGATGGATGTAGTGCTAAGCTTGTTGACAAAGCTGGCTTTCAATATTGTTTCACCAGTGGTACCTTCTCTTCCCTTTGCTTTCTTTTCCATTTTTTTCATTGATTTAGGAATTTTAAGATGTGGGTTTTCTTTAGTTGAACTTGTTGAATTTAAAAACTTCAAATAATTCACAAAAAAGCCCTTAAATTGTTAGATGATGAAATTATAAAAATTTAGATATGTAAATGTGAATTCCAAAATTTCCAAATAAAAAATATTATCAATGGTTGGTTGAATCTCGATGATTCTCCTATTTATATACATCTATATATCGACAGTGTTTACTCATTGTATACTCACCTTTTAGTTCTTATTTATCCAGTTTTTTCCTTTCTTTTTAAGGTAAACTTCTATCCCAAATGATTGAAACTTTTTTATATTGATTAATATTCTAGATTTTTTTGTAAGTTCAATTCAACTAAGGTTCATTTTGCATTTTTATTGATTTTGTTAATGATGCTTAATGCTTGTTTCTATACTTGTCATAATGCTTTTTTTATTGATTAATACTCTACCTTTGTTTTATATTGATTAATATCCTGCCTTTGTTTTCTTCAAGTTAATAATTTTTGTTTCAATATTTGGTTGTTAATGATGCTTAATACTTGTTTCTATACTTGTCATAATGTTTTTTATTTTATTTGGTGTTGTGTTCTCTTATGTTGATTAGTGTTGGGAATGGATTGTTGGTGGCTCTTTTGTCTTGGGCTAAGGTTTTTTAGTTGTTTCAAGGTGTATGTATTTTTTTGGTGCAGTGCTTTTCTTTTGTCTAGTTGCTTGTTAATGGGGTTGGAGTAATGAATGGATTAGAGCAACAGAGATAAAGATGGGGTTTGATCTTCAAGAAATAAGAGCTAGGAGACTGAGGATAGAGTTTTTATTTTCTAATGGACCTTTTGTTTATTTGTTTGTCATCTATTATTTTGGGAAATTCTTCGTTTGTTAGAAGAAATGAAGAGAAGCCAAATCTTGGGCCTTTAGGGGTTATATGTAATAGCCCATTTTTAGTCAAATCGGAACAGTGGTTTCGGGACCAAAAATTTGAAGTTAAAATATTTATTTTTATTATTATTTTAATTTTTACAGCATGATAGCATGTATGTGTGAAAATTTCGTGAAGTAATTTTATCGTTTAAATGGTCAATTTGATAAAAAGGACTAAATCACGTAAAGTGTAAAATGCATGTTCTATTAGCTAAAGGTGTCAAAAAGCTATAGAACCTTAAAGTTTAGGTCCTTATGTTGTAAATAGACCATTAACATGATAGTGGATGATATTGGCTTGGTAAATTTGAAATACTTAATGTTCATTAAGGTTATTTTTGGTATTTGGTTATTAAAGGTTAATTTAATTAAAACAAAACATAAAAAAATAAGGCATTCATCTTCTTATGCCGATTTTGAAGGAAGAAGAAAGCCATTTCTTTAGGTTTCATTCGGCCATGACATTTTTCTTCAATTAGGTATGGTTTTTGTCCCATTTTTAATGATTTTTACGTTTTTGAGATCGTTGCAGCTTAGTCTAGCTAGCCCAGGGACTAATTTGAAAAACTGTTAAAGATTTTGAATGATTTCATTGATGAATACATGTGTGTTTTGATGTTTGATGATAGATTTTGAATGCTTGTTGATAGATATACAAGTTTTGTTAAGTGATTTTTAAAGAAAATGCAAATTAGGGGCTAAATTGTGAAACGTGCAAATTTAGGGGTTAAAGTGTGAAATAAATGAGAACTATGGGCTGATATGAGTACTAGAGAAATTTGGCTAGCATGGGTTCATTTTGAATTTCACTAATTTGTGATTTTATAGAATAAGGACTAAATTGTGAAAAATGTGAAATATGTGGGGCAAAAGTGTAAATGTGCCTTAAAGAGTGATTTGGACTAAATTGAATAAATAGATGATTAAATGAGTTGAATTTGATATTACATATATCAAGAAAAGTGAAATACGGACTTAGATCGGGGGAAGAACAAGATTTCGGATTAGTGACCTGCGTTATCGTTTTTGCATCCGAGGTAAGTTCGTATGTTAATAAGCATTATTATAATTGAGATTTAATGCTTTATATTGAATTGTTGATGAATACAAGTGTACGAAAATATTCGACGAAGCTTTGGCTATGTATCGGTACTTAGTGTGCGAGATCGAGATAGCTTCGACTATGTATGGCACTTGGTGTACAATTTGAGATAGCTCCGGTTACATATGGCACTTAGTGTGCGATATCTAGATAGATTCGGCTATGTGTGCGAGATTAAATAGCTTCGGCTATTTAATGGCACTTAGTATGCGAGATATCGAGTATTCGGCAGTATTTCGAACAGGTATGAGTTGATTACGAGTTTGTACAGGTATGTACATGGAAAGTATAAAATTCAATTGGAAGAGTTATGAATTTGCATATAAGTTCATGATTAAGCATATGGAAAGCTTGTTGTTACCATGAATTACATGTTAAATAGTTCAAGTTATTTATTTATGTAATATGGTTTGTTGAGTTTAATGCATACGAGCTTACTAAGCTATAAAGCTTACTTTTTTTTATTTTTCCCGTGTTTTATAGTGAATTCAAAGCTAGCTCGGATTCGGGAATCGTTAGAGACATCGTCGCACTATCCAACCTTTACTTTGGTACTTTTGAACTTATGGTTTGGTCATATGGCATGTATAGGGATTTTGAGTCATGTTAGTTATGTTTTGGTAATGACTTTGGCCAAATGAATTGGTTTGTAAATGTTTATATTTTGAGTTGTAAATATAGCCATGAGAGTTGGCTTAATTTGGTGAATTTTTTGTTATGTGCATATATGTGAAGATATGGTTGATATTAGATGTGAATTATGTTTGTGAATTGGTTTAATATAATGTATGTTTAGTAATGGTATAGTTAGTTGAATTGGTATGTTTTGATGGAGTAAGGTTTGAGGTTATAAACATGTTGAATGTTGGTATTGAAAATGGTATGGATTAGTCTTGAATGTGGCTGAATTGAATGTTATTTATGCTATGGTTTGGTGTCAATTGTGTAGGTAAAAATGTGTACCAAATGGGGTGGCAAAATGGCTTGGTAAATAGCCTATTTTTGTCCACACGGGCAGAGACACGAGCGTGTGTCTCAGCTGTGTGTGACACACGGTCATATTACACGGCCGTGTGTCCCCTAGTGTTGAAATTGAAATGAAGTCAGTATGCTCCACACGGTCTCACACACGGGTGTGTGTGGCCACTTCGAAGGGCACACGGGCGTGTGGTTGGCCGTGTGACCCAAGTCAGTAACCTCACTTGTTTGGACACGGGGAAGGACACGGGCTGAGACACGGCAATGTGCTCCCATTTCGAATGTTCACACGGCCTGTGACACGGGCGTGTCTGGTGGCCGTGTGAGACACACGACCTAGCCACACGGGCGTGTGTCCCTTGTTTTGAGAAAAATTTTCTAAGTGTGGAAAAGTTTCCCAAGTTATCGGTTTAGTCCCTAACCACTTTCAAAGCATGTTTAAGGCCTCGTAGGCTCTTAATAGGGACAAACTAATTGAGATTGAATGATGAATGATTGAATTGAGCAAATGTATGTTAAATAGTTGTTTAATTGTTTCATAAGTCCGGTAATACTCTGTAACCCTATTCCGACGTTGAATACGGGTGAGGGGTGTTACATTATATCAATAGTATGTAGTTTCATTAAGAAAAAGTCACAATGGCTTCATTAATTGACTTCAAAGTTCTCATCTCATCTCTATTTGACCATGTCGTGGGTTAGTTCTTCTTTTTCATTTCCTTTGATTTCTCGTTCTTCGATTAGCTTTTGTTTTTTATTCATGAATGTTAAATTTGTTTTCCTTTTGTTGATTCTCTCTTTGCAATTCGAAGTTGGTTTTCACACTTGTTGTTTCTTCATTCCAATCTTTGAATCTATTTCTCTTTTAATATAATATGTTTGTTGATTCAAAAATTATTGTAACTTTGTGCATAATGCAGCTTGTATTTTAAAGGATTCTTGGAGAAGAGGTGGAGGACTTGATTAATATAAGATAGAGTTAATGGGTTATAGCTCTTGAGTTGTAACATCCTAAATTAGGGGTTGTGTGTAATTTAATTAATTTCCCATGTGGGTGCCTGAAGAATAAATATTATGATTTATTTGGCATGTTTTAAGACCTAAAAATAATCCCGAGCTAAGCCTGACTTAGTATTAAAATTTATTTTTATTGTGTTTAAAGGAGGGAAGCTAGGCGAGTTAGGGGTTATAGGTAATTTAGGTGGGTTTATGCCGCAAGAAATGGGTTGGTAGAAGTGGCGTGGTGCGCTAAAAGATTGCTAGGGGTCTCAAGTTGAACTGCAAAGCGTGATTTGGTTTCACTTTTGCGTCAATTAAGGGAATTGGGCAGGTATGCTTTAAAAATAAATAGCCGGGAAATGGACATGAAAGTGTAGTTGGCAAAGTCGCTCCATGCGCCGCTTAAGAGCTGGAAGTGGCGCTAAAGAGGGCTGGGTTCGAGGCCGGCGGCAACAAGGGTGTTTTAATTTTTGGGTTTTTTTGGGCGCTAGGCCTAGGAAGGCCTTATAATTAAATCGAGGGGCTAAATGACATGAAAGGCGGTGGAAGAGTTGGTTTGGGGCGCATCATGCGGCAAGGGACCTAGCTGGTCCTAGGTTCGAGTAGTTGGGGCCGAGGTTTGTGTTTTATTTTTATGCGATCTTTGGGCTTTGGTAAGAAGGCTTTAAAAGTTAATGTGGTGGTTAATTGACATGGAAGTCAAATTGGGAGAGTTGGTGCAGGCGCTTAAGTGGGAGGCTGCAGTGGGGTCTTGGTTTGAACCCCAAAGAATGCAAATGGGTTTTTATTTTGTTTTAGTTTCTTCTTTGGCGTGAGTGGGAGGGGGTTGGCTGCTATTTGGACTCTTCAAGTGATAAAATTAAGCTTATTATTTTGTCTATATTAATTTGGAAGGGGATTGTATTAGTGGTTTAATTTTGTTTAAATTGTTTAAGATAGGATAGAAGATAAGTGCTATTATCTTAGGTGATAATTAATAGTTTAATTATCAGCAAAGAGAAGAGAATTGGGCAACATTAGGACTCTTTGGGGCTGATTTTTACAAACAAATAGAGCAAAATTTCCAAAGCAACTATTTTCTTTTCCCTCTCACTCTCGCCGAAATCCCCTAGGGAATTGTTCAAATTTTCCAGTTTTTTTTTCTATTCTACTTGGCAAAAATCACCTTTGAATTCTCCTACTAATTCTCCTTTTCTTTCTTCCACCATTGGCCGAATAATTCACCACTTTGTCATAGAATTTCCTCTCTTTGTTATTAATAAAATTTCAGCATCTTCTCCCACTTTTTTTTTTTATTTTATTCTTCTTTTCCAATAGCCAAAACCACACCTTTGGTTGCCGAAATTCCCTCCTCTATGTTATGGTAACTGGCGAATATTAAGTGGATAAATCTCTTGATTTTTGGTGGTCAATCGACTTGGGAAAGGTACTCCAGAATTTTAAACAGTCGACCCAAGCCTCTAATCCCTAGTGTTCGGTTTTGGTAAGTAATGGTAAGAGCTACTCTAGTAATTATATGGTATTTATTTAAGCCAAAGGCTATTAAGGGGCTACTAATGGTTGCCGATTATAGGGTGCAAACAGAAGGCTAGTACTTAAAAGCGAGTAGGATCAGGATCTAGCGACGTAAATCGGATCTTCGGGATCTAGGAATTACGATAGCAAAAGGTGTGTAAACTCTTTACACACTTTATTAATAAATTTGCCATATTATTGCCTTGTGTATAAATTTTGGTAGTGGTCTATGATATGCTTGTGGGCTTAAACAAGGATTCCGGGTAAGTCCCCTGTACGTGATCTATTGATATATGTTTGCATGCCATCACCTGATGATTTAAAATGCATGATATGTGATATTGATATGTAAGCATGTGATGGTGGGATTGATGAGAGGAGGGGGATGAATTATGGACTGTCGTCAGTGGTTTTGACCACAAGATGGGTTGGCCCCATCAGATTATTTGTGACCTATGGTCATCAGTGGTTTTGACCACACCGATTGATAAATTGCGACTAAGTCCCAGTGGTTTGGTACCACCAGTGGTTTTGACCACACTTGATATTTTGTGACCTATGGTCATCAGTGGTTTTGACCACACGATGGGTTGGCCCCATCATTTAAATTGTGACTTCAAGTCATCGGTGGTTTTGACCACGGGGTAGAAAAGAGTACGGATGGCTAGTTGGGTTGCATGAGCATGTTTATTAATGAATTGTGTATGAGATATATTTTCCGGGTGGGGGATTTACACACTGAGTCTTGGTGACTCACCCCTTCCCTTAACATTTTGCAGATGGGTAGATCGCGGAGATGGGGCTGGATGGACTCGAGGTGGCCATGCAGTGGAAATTTTAATTAGATGGACTTGGATTTTAGTTTATTTAATTTTAATGTTGGTTTTATTTTGTTAAGTTGTAATAAGGCCTCCTAGAATTATTTTATTATTGTTACATGCTTTGAATATTTGTTTAAACTATTTAATTATGTTAAAAATGAATTCACATGTTTTTCCCAATCAAACGTAAAATGTTTTAAAAATGCCCTCGGGCACATTTGCAATCTATAAACAACCCGACTTAATAAATATTTCTAAGCAACACTAAGTATGGTTTTTAACAAGAGACTTGAAAACACAAGGTTTTCGACAAAACTTAAATCGATTTTAAAATGGTTCTCAAATTGTTTTCTCTGTAGCACACCAAATTCGGTCGTAGCGTTTGGGCCGGGTTTGGGGTGTTACAAAATGGTATCAGAGCCCAGTTCAAAGCTCGGCTGTGGGGGCCCAAGGCCCAAAAATGTTTTAATAGGCCTTTTGAATTGTTTTTGGGTTTTAAAAGATGGCCCGAGTCTCCGCAGACCGATCCGCCTGGTAAGTATATCTAAACCTCTTTGTGAATTATATTCGTAGAAGGGTAGGAAGCATGGGCGTAGATAGACTTATAGGACTTGGACCCTAAGGTTAGATTACTCAAACACAACGAAGCATAAGACTTAAGGAACTAAACCAACCTATGACTTAGTCAATGAGCTAGGGTGTGGTAACCCACATGACGCATGTCTAGGATTGGATCGGGAAGAGCTCGGTATTTAAGCGGTCCTCGTGACTCACCTCCTCTTCGCAGTATCCTACCAGTGCGTAGCTTCGGTTCACCCTAACTCGGAGGGCTCGGTGGTGTGGTAACCTGTGCGCATGTCTAGAAAGGTTCGGTGAGAGCTTGGTATTTAAGCGGTCCGCGTGACCCACCTCCTCTTCACTCGATTCTGCACAGTGCGTAGCTTGGGTTCACTACGACCCGGGAAGGCTCGGTCATAGGCTAAAAACAATGATTAAACCCGAAAGGGAATTAGCCTTGTTTTTCAAAATAGAACGAGACAACAAGCCCTAATGTTTCCAAAATTTGTCCAATAACTCTCTTAAACCCTAGAACATTCCTTTTACAACGTATTTCTCGGAAAACTTGACTTGTGAAAAATTACAGAAATACCCTTAGGAGTAAAATTACCAAAATGCCCCTAACCCATAAAATATTAATTCAATGGTTTTGCCCAAAAATTTTAACTATTTTACAAATATTCAACAACTTAGCTCTAGAAATCATCAAAGAAAATATTCAGTTACGAAAATTACGAAAAAAAAAAAAAAACCACAGTAGGAAAAAGACGAAAATACCACTCGGGATAGAAATGGGCAAAAATGTCCAGGTGAGCGAATAGGTATGGAAAGTATTAAGGAATGGATGCATGAACTTCTTTGTGTGAACTAGGAAAGAAGATCTGGAACATTGTTTGCTCGAAAGAATCTCTAATTAAACCTTATCCATAAAATTTCTTCGCGAGTAATAAAGTGAAACAAATGCTAACGCATAAAATTTTTCTTAATCAGATTAAAAGCGCGGTAGATAGAATGAGTTCTAGAGGACGTGGACGCCGTGGACGTGGTAGGGGTAGGATGACGGTGTCTGGAACCCGTCAGTCAGGACAAGGTTCTGAAAATGAGGTACCACTGCCACCACCACCTCCTACTTTTAGAGCTGGGGAGCCGGATCAGACCGGTGGCGAGGCGGTATCGCAAACTGTGTTGCGAGTCTTGGAGATGGTGGCTGAGGCTGGTGGAAATGTGGGAGCTCGGAAATCTGTTCCCGAGCGACTCCGATCTAACGGAGCGGAGGTATTCCGAGGTGTGTCAGGAGTGGCACCTAGTGCAGCAGAATACTGGCTAGAGTCAACTGAAAGGATCATGGATGATCTTGGCTTTGACCGAGGAAGAAAAAGTCGAAAGAGGCGTATCGCTTCTAAAGGATGAGGCGATCGGTGGTGGCTTACGGTTCGAGATGGGGCTACTGCAGATGATTTGACTTGAAGTATTTGAGAACCACCTATCGGAAGAAGTATGTGGGTACTAGCTACGTAGATGCACAATGAAAGGCTTTCTTGAACTGGTCCAAGGCAATAAGACAGTGGCGGAGTATGAGGCCGAATTCCTCCGGTTGAGTAGGTATGCTCGTGGTATTGTGGGTACCGAGCATGAACGCCGTGTTAGATTCGAGGATGGGGTGAGAGATGAGCCGAGGATGATGATAGCTCCACAACAGAACGAGAGTTCTTTGTTCTTGTGGAGAAGTCTAAAGTTTCTTTGAGGAGTAAGACAGGTCCATTAAAGCGGAACCAAGAACGGAATTGGAATAAGAGAAGCTCGGAACCTTCAAGGTTCTTGGGTAATGAAACAGAAGAGGACGAAGTTTGATGGGTCGGATCAAGCGCTGGGCTGCTCGCCGCCAATACCCAATGGCCGCCACAATGTGCTCGGTGTGGCAAGCCTCACAAGGGTGAGTGTTGGAGTGGTAATCGAGGGTGCTTTGAGTGTGGATCGCATGCGATCACCGTGGTGAGGGATTGTCCTCGAAGTTAGCTAGGAATCAACCGAGAGGGTCGAACCGTGCTCGGGTTAGAAATGAAGGACAACCACGAGAGGGGTCGAGGTGTGTAGAGAGGTAATGATAATGGTAACGGGCGTGGCCGAGGTCTTTGAAGGTGCAGAGGCGAGGCAACCAAGGCTGGTTTATGCGCTTGGTCGTCGTCGCGAGGAGGAAGATGTGCCGACATAACAACGGGTAAGTTTCTTATTTCGGAATACCCTCAATTGTCTTGGTCATGGTTACGTTAGTTCATTCTTATGTTACCGAAGAAAGAGTATGGAACTGGACTATGAACGTAAGGAATGTGTAGAAAGTATGATAGTTCTTTAAGATCGAGTGCTTGCAGCAAAGAACGTAGGTGGCGAGTTAAGGATGCACGATTGAGCGATAGTAAGTAATTTCGAGGACGAAATTATTTTTAAGGGGGTAGAATTGTAACATCCTAAATTAGGGGTTGTGTGTAATTTAATTAATTTCCCATGTGGGTGCTCAAGAATAAATATTATGATTTATTTGGCATGTTTTAAGACCTAAAAATAATCCCGAGCTAAGCGACTTAGTATTAAAATTTATTTTTATTGTGTTTAAAGGAGGAAGCTAGGCGAGTTAGGGGTTATAGGTAATTTAGGTGGGTTTATGCCGCAAGAAATGGGTTGGTAGAAGTGGCGTAGTGCGCCTAAAAGATTGCTAGGGGTCTCAAGTTCGAGCTGCAAAGCGCAGCGATTTGGTTTCACTTTTTGCGTCAATTAAGGGAATTGGGGCTGTATGCTTTAAAAATAAATAATGGGAAATGGACATGAAAGTGTAGTTGGCAAAGTCGCTCCATGCGCTGCTTAAGAGAGTCGAAGTGGCGCTAAAGAGGGCTGGGTTCGAGGCCGGCGGCAACAAGGGTGTTTTAATTTTTGGGTTTTTGGGCGCTAGGCCTAGGAAGGCCTTATAATTAAATCGGGGGCTAAATGACATGAAAGGCAGGTGGAAGAGTTGGTTTGGGGCGCATCATGCGACAAAGGGACCTAGCTGGTCCTAGGTTCGAGTAGTTGGGGCCGAGGTTTGTGTTTTATTTTTATGCGATCTTTGGGCTTTGGTAAGAAGGCTTTAAAAGTTAATGTGGTGGTTAATTGACATGGAAGTCAAATTGGGAGAGTTGGTCTGGGCGCTTAAGTGGGAGGCTGCGGTGGGGTCTTGGTTTGAACCCCAAAGAATCGCAAATGGGTTTTTATTTTGTTTTAGTTTTTTCTTTGGCGTGAGTGGGAGGGGGTTGGCTGCTATTTGGACTCTTCAAGTGATAAAATTAAGCTTATTATTTTGTCTATATTCGGCTGGAAGGGGATTGTATTAGTGGTTTAATTTTGTTTAAATTGTTTAAGATAGGATAGAAGATAAGTGCTATTATCTTAGGTGATAATTAATAGTTTAATTATCAAGAAAGAGAAGAGAATTGGGCAACATTAGGACTCTTTGGGGCTGATTTTGTACTGACAAATAGAGCAAAATTTCCAAAGCAACTATTTTCTTTTCCCTCTCGCTCATCGCCGAAATCCCCTAGGGGAATTGTTCAAATTTTCGCTTTTTTTTTTTCTATTCTACTTGGCAAAAATCACCTTTGAATTCTCCTACTAATTCTCCTTTTTCTTTCTTCCACCATTGGCCGAATAATTCACCACTTTGTCGCCGAATTTCTCTCTCTTTGTTATTAATAAAATTTCAGCATCTTCTCCCACTTTTTTTATTTTATTCTTCTTTTCCAATAGCCAAAACCACACCTTTGGTTGCCGAAATTCCCTCCTCTATGTTATGGTACTGGCCGAATATTAAGTGGATAAATCTCTTGATTTTTGGTGGTCAATCGACTTGGGAAAGGTACTCCGAGAATTTTAAACAATCGACCCAAGCCTCTAATCCCTAGTGTTCGGTTTGGTAAGTAATGGTAAGAGCTACTCTAGTAATTATATGGTATTTATTTAAGCCAAAGGCTATTAAGGGGCTACTAATGGTTGCCGATTATAGGTGCAAATGTAAGGCTAGTACTTAAAAGCGAGTAGGATCGGGATCTAGCGACGTAAATCGGATCTTCGGGATCTAGGAATTACGATAGCAAAAGGTGTGTAAACTCTTTACACACTTTATTAATAAATTTGCCATATTATTGCCTTGTGTATAAATTTTGGTAGTGGTCTATGATATGCTTGTGGGCTTAAACAAGGATTAAGGTAAGTCCTCCAGACGTGATCTATTGATATATGTTTGCATGCCATCACCGATGATTTAAAATGCATGATATGTGATATTGATATGTAAGCATGTGATGGTGGGATTGATGAGAGGAGGGGATGAATTATGGGTGTCGTCGGTGGTTTTGACCACAAGATGGGTTGGCCCCATCAGATTATTTGTGACCTATGGTCATCAAAGTGGTTTTGACCACACCGATTGATAAATTGCGACTAAGTCCAAAGTGGTTTGGTACCACCAAAGTGGTTTTGACCACACTTGATATTTTGTGACCTATGGTCATCAGTGGTTTTGACCACACGATGGGTTGGCCCCATCATTTAAATTGTGACTTCAAGTCATCAGTGGTTTTGACCACACGGGGTAGAAAAGGAGTACGGATGGCTAGTTGGGTTGCATGAGCATGTTTATTAATGAATTGTGTATGAGATATATTTTCCGGGTGGGGGATTTACACACTGAGTCTTGGTGACTCACCCCTTCCCTTAACATTTTGCAGATGGGTAGATCGCGGAGATGGGGCTGGATGGACTCGAGGTGGCCATGCAGTGGAAATTTTAATTAGATGGACTTGGATTTTAGTTTATTTAATTTTAATGTTGGTTTTATTTTGTTAAGTTGTAATAAGGCCTCCTAGAATTATTTTATTATTGTTACATGCTTTGAATATTTGTTTAAACTATTTAATTATGTTAAAAATGAATTCACATGTTTTTCCCAATCAAACGTAAAATGTTTTAAAAATGCCCTCGGGCACATTTGCAATCTATAAACAACCCGACTTAATAAATATTTCTAAGCAACACTAAGTATGGTTTTTAACAAGAGACTTGAAAACACAAGGTTTTCGACAAAACTTAAATCGATTTTAAAATGGTTCTCAAATTGTTTTCTCTGTAGCACACCAAATTCGGTCGTAGCGTTTGGGCCGGGTTTGGGGTGTTACATGAGTTGAGATTGCCTTATGCATTTGATTGTGTTTTTGCTTAATTGAATCATTCTAGATTTCCCTTTTAATTTTTCTAATTTTCTTTCCTATTGATTCGTTTCTTTCAACTTGTAAGCTTGTCGAGGTTGAGTTTTTCTTAGTGCTTACATGATAAGTCATTGGAGTCCATAGGTACTTGCAGGTATAATATAAAATTAATGAGAAATGGTTATTTTAGGGTTTTTAATTTGCATATATTTACAGTGATTTTCTTTTTTGTTAGTTACTGTGAAGATTATATTAATGATGATTGTTGTTGCTATTGCAAATTAAAACCATTAAGGTCAACAATGTTTCTTTACAAGCTACTGAGCGAGAAATCAATGAGTTCTTTTCCTTTTTTGGTGATATAGAATATGTAGAAATGTAGAGGTTGGTTGCACCTTTTACATTAGTTTCGTCCTAGCATCTTTTATTCTTACGTTTCAATGGGTGTAAAGCTTATTATATGGTTTTGCAGTGACAATGAGCTGTCTCAAATTGCCTATGTTACCTTCAAGGATTCACAAGGAGCAGAGACTGTTATTCTTCTTTCAGTAATTCAACTGCATAGTATTGATAAATATACTATAATTCAACTTTTTCATCTCTTTTGAAATTGAATAGGACAAGTTGCTAATCAAATATATGCATCGCATTTTTATGTTGCTTAATTCTCATTCATCATTAGATTTTTAGATGAAAATATTGCAGGTTTTCTCATCTTGTTTCCAAAAATACACATAATTTGGCATCGTGAAAATCTAATCAGCTAACCAATAAACCAAGTCATTAATTATTGCAGACTTCTACTTGGTGGGAAGAGGACGTTGAATTGGAGGTATCTTCTGCATGACATAGTTGAGTAGCTGAATGACAGCTAAACACAATGATGCATCTCGTGCATAGATGGCGAAATTCAATGTGCATGGAACAATTTTTCCTTATAGATTTCTTTTAAACCTTTTCGTTCACATTTCCCTGTAACCAAGCCCCTTCTTTACACGAATCAGAGTAAGTAACATATAATTTGTTTTTTGCGTTTCTTGTTATCTCCTTGATTCAGACAGTAATGAAGAAGAAAAGTAAAATTCAAGGTTGTTCATATCGCTTGTTAATAAACCGCAATCTATGAAATGTTAAATTTGAATTTTTGTTTCTAATGAAACAACATTTTATGACATAAACTTGACCTCCTATTCTAGCAAGTACAGTGCAAGTGGTTGTGATTTGAAGGCTTAAATATCATAATAAACCGGGCAAATGCACTACTCTAACCATGTGTTTGTTGTGTGTCAACTATAATGGAGATAACTTAAGAAGCAATTGATTCAAATAATATTGTATTATTTTAAAATGCAGTAAATAAAATATTTTAATATAAAAATAAAAATCTTTTAATATAATTTAATATAAAATAACTATATTCAGAATGTTATTAAATTATATATTATTTTTATTAAATTATTTAATAATAATCTTATTAAAATTTAATAACAATAATCATTTATCTAAAAAAAGTCTGCTAAGGGTATTATGGTCATTTTAGCTTTTTTCCTTATGCTATTACAAGTCTACTCCATTCAATCTGAACACAAAAATACTATTACAGTTCTATTCCATTACATTCAACCAAACAATTGAATTATTGATTATAACTCTATTCCATTACAGCGCTATTCCATTCCAGTGAACCAAACGTGTCGTTAGTGCTTCACATTTATGTTTTACAATTAAAATAAAACATTGTTTGTTATTTTATCAATTTTTTTTATAAATATATTTGCTATACAATTTATTTGTCATCCACATTGTGGGTGCGCCATAATCTAGTATTGACAGGGGCAAAGCCAAAATTTTTTTAAAGATGGCGGAACTGAATTATAAAATTTTTAAGAGATTCAAATGTAATTTTTTTCATATACTAATTTATAATTCTATTATTTTTGAAGGGACTAAATATTTTTTTCATATTTGGGGGGTCAATGTATAAATTTATCAAAGATTAATTTGCAATTTTATATTTTTTAGAGGGACTGAACTAAAATTTTTCATTTTTCAGAGGGCCAAGGCCCCTACTAGCCCCTCTAGCATCACCTCTAAGTATTGATAATGTCAATGATTTAGTTGATATTACAAGTCAACTCAATACAAACTCAAAAATAATAATAACAATACAATGATAAACAAGTGAAGTGCATTTAAAATTCTTAATTTGATGTATTTACCTATTTAAATTTCTTTATAAAAATTTTAAATGGCATTATTATATTTTTTTGACACAATGGATAGAACTATTCATAGTCTCTCCCCAATCTATAAATAGAAGGATGATGCGTTTCAGCGTACTTGAACCCACGTCCTCCTGTATTGACAACCATGCCCATGCCAATCGAATTAAGACTCAATCTACTATTGTCATTATTTTTAAATTTAATAATTATGACTTGTATTTTCATAAATAAAAAAGAAAGTGAGCAGTGGAACCAGTATTTAGGTAGGAAGTTTAGGAGTAAAATGTAATTTTTATTATTGTATTAATTTATTTTATAATTTTTATAAAGATTATAAAGCATTTGCACCATTTTTAGGTCTTCAAGGCCACTATTTGCCTTTGGTTCGACCATTGCCATTATTTTACCATTTCTTCATGTTTTCAAGTTTAAAAGAAAAAAATAGTTGATATATAGATTTATGGTTAAGAAAAATTTACTTTGATCAAAGGTCTTATAACTTTCATTATAAAAATTCTTATAATAATAATACAAGTCACCAATAAGAGTGTAGATAAAATGACAAGATTAAGACCATTGTATATATAAATACTATGTACTAATTTTCTCCTTAAGCCTGTAAGCTTTGTTGGAATACATTCTGATTCTTCTTTTTAGTGATTTAAATGAATGTAAATGTTAAGCATGGGCCCTTTCCACAAAGAAAAGATAGAGAGAGATTAGGTGAATGGAAGACATGCATGCTTATTAGATAGCAAGATTCATGGCATCTACCTTTCCTTTTGGGTTCAAAGCTGATAATGTTAGTCACAACATGTCTTTAGTCAATCCCAACATCCCAAAAGAATAAAAAGGAAAAAACTAGATTATGATTTGTGAATCATGTTTTTAAATTACAGATAATTGTCACGTCTTTCAATTATGGTTTAAGTTTTAAGTTATTCCTCAATTTTTTTTAAATACTTAAAGTAATAAGGGCCAATTCCCTTAATTTTTTTAAAAATTCTTTTAAACCTCTAGTTTTAAATTTTTTATTTTAATATTATAATTAGTATTTTAGGAAAAAATTGTTATTTGTATGTTTATTGTCCAAGTTCTCATGGGGAGAATTTGGAGGTGAGTGTTCTTGTCTTTAGGTACAAATGTGAGATCTCTATACTGGGGAATGATAGAGTGTGATTTATTTATTGTATTTTGGATTAAAGATAGTGAAATTACTCAATGGGTTAGGCTCCACAGACGTAAGGAAACCGAATTGCGTAAACAAGTCTTTGCATTCTTTGAGTTTTTGTTTGCACAGTTTTCGCAGTGCCAAAGCTGTAGTGGCCACCACAATTTAACACTTCTATTGCAATTTTCATTTTAAGTAAATAGGCAACTTAAGGTAGCAACATAAACTAATACAAAGTAGTATCTAAATATTAATTTGGTAAAAATAAAGCTTAATAATTACAATATCTAAGTATAAATGGTATCTAAATATTAATTAGGTAAAAAATAAACTTAAATAATTATAATATCTAATACAAATTCAGCATTTAACTTATTTTGTTTTTTTTTTTAATTTTGGTAATCAAGATTTTCTTGAATTTAAAAACACTTTGTTAAAAGTAGGCCCAACTTGACTTTGAGCAAGTATATCTTGTAAAAATATCTCAAACCCCTTATCAACAATTTTGGCTTCACTCCAGTGTATTCTATTGATTTAACCAATGCTTGGGCATTAAAGTACGTTTGGTTCAAAGAATGTAATATTCATGGGGTGATATGAAATTTCGGGATAGGATTTCGCATTTGGATTTCAAATATTACCTTGAGTAAGTAATCTCACATTCTTAATCATGACAAAATTTCTGAATATAGGATTGAAAAAACTCAAGTACCATTTTAAATATGGAAGTCAAACTCAGGTATCAAATTGAACATTTAAGCTAAACTCAAATAGTATATTAACATTTTTCAAATATATTGTCTCAAATTTATGAACTTTAACTAGGAATTTAGTCATATTGTCAACAATATTTCAATTTGGTATGTTTATTTTTTAAATTTAACTCAAACAAATTTATTCAGACTTGACTTGAATTTTATTTCATTTAACTCGATTTTAAAAAAATTCAAATAGAGATGAAAAAATAAAACTTGTCAACTTGACAAACTTAAAATTTTTCACTCAATTCAATTCGATTAAATGTTTACCCCTAATTTCAATTATAATTAATTAATTATTATTATTATAAGTTGAGAAATTAACATTTATTTTATTATATTACATTTGTCTATTAAATTTTGGGATGTTATTTTTATAACAATTTACCATGCTTTTTTTATCATTTTAGTCCATTAACAAATAACATGTTCTAAAACTTATTAAAAAAAAAAAACTTTTCTTTTCTTTTCTTTTCTTGCCACTTTAATTAAAGGATAAGCCATAGTTACTTATTACCATTTCCAATTATTAATTTGAGAAAGAGATATAGAATTTATTTACCAGATAAATATGCATTTATTCATCAGTAAAATAAAATACTACAAGTTTTAACCTTTATGTAGTAAACAATGAAAAAAACCAAATTCTATAGGGAGAATTTAGTAAAATATGCTTTTAGATATACATTATGTTAATTAAATAGTAAAATTTTACATTCCAACCAACTTAATCAAATAGGCTAATGTAACAAACCCGTAATGTGTTAAAATAATCTTACATTTCAATAATCTTATTACGATAAGTAATATTACATTCGTGAACCAAACACCT
Source organism: Gossypium sturtianum (assembly GCA_025698515.1). Classification (NCBI taxonomy): domain Eukaryota; kingdom Viridiplantae; phylum Streptophyta; class Magnoliopsida; order Malvales; family Malvaceae; genus Gossypium; species Gossypium sturtianum. The sequence continues at coordinate 115,972,750 of CM046955.1, forward strand.
CATGAATGTCAACTCAAATTTAACATGGAATATATCTAAAATATATTGATCAAATTGAAAAAGTGTGAATACCTTTTGTATAAACAACTTAGATCTAACATGTTAAAAATCAACTATTTTAAAATTTATTAACATTGTTTGAAATAATTGTTTTAAAATTTATTAAAATTGTTTGTTTTTTAAATGTGTTAGATCTAAGTTGTCAATAGGTATATACATATTTACAATTTAATCCACGTGTTTTAAATATACGAGTAAACTACACCCAAAATCACTAAAATATTAGTAAGTTTACGTTTTGGCCACTCAACTTTAAAAAGTTACAAAATAGTCATTTAACTATTCGAAAATTTTCATTTTCAATCATTGAACTATTCGAAAGTTTTTATTGAAGTCACTAGACTATTAAGTTTTTTAAAAAAGCTTGGCTAGAAAGCTCTAAAGGATGATTCAACGATCAGTTCGGTGGATTAGTACCTATCGACAAGTAGAAGAAGATATAGCTTAGACCCAAGTCGACCTAACGGTCAGAGTCAGAGATCGGAGAAGAAAACTGTTTGGATTTTGACTCGCAAATTCATGACGTTTAAAATTGTTTCATGAAAATAACAAAACTGTAGAAGGGAAGGGAAACCGGGAAAGGGATGCTTTCGATTAGTGTAGGCGATGCGAACAGAGGTCATATAATAGCGATTTTAATAGTCTAGTGACTTAAATAAAAACTTTTGAATAGTTCAGTGACCATTTTTAGCTTTTTTAAGTTGAGTGACCAAAACGCCAACTTACTAATAGTTTAATGACATTGGCTGTAGTTTACCCTAAATATATTTCACACCATATTTGAACTGGCATTTAATATCTAAATTGATAAATAGGTTGACGAAAGGATCTATTGATACAATACTAATATTTCAATAACTCAATTAGAACGGTTTGAATTTTAAAATCCAGATATTAGCATAGTGATATTTGATGCAATTAGCACCTTTAATGGACTGATAGTTGTTAATATAACATAAAAGTTTATTAAATATAAATATAATAAATATTGTCTTTGACTTATATAGAGTGGTGGTTAAAACTTTGGTCAGACATCCGTTTGACATGGATTCAAACTGTGATACTCCCACTCTGCACCCCATTATATTATAAAAAAATATATAATAAATACTAAATTAGTACACGCTTATAATATGATTGAAAAGAAATTGTATGTAAAAAATTACATTTATAAAAAATTATATAAAAAAGATTAATGGATTTTTGTTGAAATAGTAAAACTAAAACATTGAAAAGCTTAAAAGCTCAAGTCTCATCGAGTTTAAATGGTTTTTTTATAAATTTTATATAAAAATATAAAAACATTGTCGAAACCATTTTTAAGTTTTTATAAAAACGGGGGTCGACTTTAAAAATAAAAACGGGAGTCGCCACCAATCCTTTTTTACTTAGGTGTGACCGGATCACCTTACAAAACGTTTTATTTCAAAACATTGATTTTGGTCCACGAAATACAATAAAACGGGTTCGGGAGTCGGTTACGTACGAGGAAGGGTTAGCACCCTCGTAACGCCCAAACTTTGGTACCTAATTGATAATTTCATGTCCTAATATCGGAATTTTGAAAAAATTAAAATATGATCCTTTTATTTGAAAGAAAACCAAGACTTACTTATCTCAATGAAATAAAATGCTATACCCAATAAGTTAGGATGCAACATCTCATGACTTCGAAACTAGGCTCGCCTTTATTTGTAGAAAATTCTTACCTCGAGACACAAAACATCATATCCAATAAGTTAGGATACAACGTTTTGAATTCTCGAGAATAAGTTTTGATTTGAAGTTTACAAGTTTCAATTTCGAAAGAAAAGGGATACTTAATATTCTAGGTTCAACGAGAAAAATCGAAACCCAGTGAGTTAGGGCACAATTTTTCTTGAAGCTCCCCAAATATTAGGTATCACCATATTTTTAGAAAAAAACTTTGAATAAAAACGCGACAATTTAGTGAAATATATTTTTTTATAAAAAAATGATTTGAATATTGTATCAATGCATTACAAAACATAAATTCCATATAGTAATTCACCATAATTACAAGTTTAACTATTAATACTAATATAGATAATTAAAGAAATAATAATCTAACATAGCAAATGATACACGCAATAAACGGACTATGCTAAGGCAATAATACGCAAATAAAAGAGCATGAATAAATAAATACTGGATATAAAATAATCAACAGCAATTAAAATCTATGTCAAATATGAAAATTCAAGAAATAAATATTAAACTCTTCAAACAAAATCAAATATAAATAAGTGAATGATGTATTTAAACACTGAATAACTATTATAACAAAATAAAAAAATAAAATAAAAAATGATAATTTCTAAAATGATTAATATGTATAAATATTTTTTTTTAAAATGAATAATATAAAGACTTAGAGTATATGAAAAATATAGGATACTTAATTTAATAATTTAGTACATAAAAATATAAATAATAATATATGATCAAAACAATTATAAGTAAATAGTATATAATTTAAAATATATTTATAATACGATAATCATAAAAAAACTACATATTTAATGTAAATAATATAAACAATATATGTTATATAATATATATAAATTTTATAAAATATTAATGATAAAACAATTTAAATGCTATATAATATAATAATATATAATATACAAAAAAATTGTGTAATATAATAACTAATGTGTAAAAATTTTTAAAATAATATACAATATATGAATAATATTGAAAAATAACATAATATAGATAATAAATAATAATTTAATATATATATATATATAAGACAGAAATAATTAAAAACAATAAGAACAAAATGAAAATAAAAAGAATTAAAAAAAATCAAATAAGCAAGGATTAAATTAAAATAAAAAAATTTAAGGTTAAAATGCAAAATGGATGACACTGGAACGCGCGCCAAACTGTAGGGATCTATTGGGCAATTATGCCCTATCTCCTAAACGGCGTCGTTTTGTTGCCAGCCTTTAAATAACCTGAGGGACCAAATTAAAGCGAAATACATATTTCAGGGCTAATTTAAAAATAAAAGAAAATTCAAATTGGGACAAAATTATAAAGAACAAAATTGCGGAGGGACTAAAGAGGCAAATTATCCCTTTTTAAAAAACACGCGGATCCTAACCAGGTATCGGGTCAACGCGCGGGTCTGGCATTAAAACGACGCTGTTTTGGTCATTAATTGACCACACCAAAACGACGCCGTTTCCCTGGCCTATATAAACCAAAATCTTGTAAAAAAAAACATTTTTTAAAGACATTCTAAAAAAAACAAAAAAGAGCTTCAGAAAGCTCTCTCTCCCTCTCTGTTTTCGGCCATAGCTCCGGTGATAAACCGTGTAACAGCCCGATTTAGGGCCTAGTCGGAATAGTGGTGCGAGGCCACGAGTCCAAGGTGAATTCATGAGTTTTAAGGTTTATGCCATGTTTTCATGCTAGTGTGAAAGTTTCATGAAGCAATTTCGTTAAATTGAAGTTGTTTGGTCGAAAAAGGACTAAATTGCAAGAGTTGCAAAATATGAGTTTCTAGAAGCTTTTAGTATGAAATAGCTTTAGAATATCAATTAGAAGTCCTTAATTAGCAATTTTCCCAAAATATAATTTTTGGACAAAATTGGACATGAGTTAGTATTTATGAAAATTTTAAAGAGAAGGGTATTTTGGTCATTTTGTTAATAAATGATTAAAATAGGAAAAAAATGATAAAAATCCATTAATCTTCATCCTCTCATTGCCGAAAATTTGGAGACTCCATAGCTAGGGTTCTTCATTTTTTTCAAGCTTGCTAGTAAGTTCATCTTAGCCCCGTTTTTAACATTCTTCGTATTTTTGAAGTTCTCATATTATGAACTAGCTATTTTTAGCTATATAATGAGCTAAGATGCATGTTCAAAAATTCACCTATGAATGACATGGTTGTTAAATGATGTTTTATGGAAGATTATGAGAGTTTTATGTTAGATAAACATATTTTCCTTAATGAATTTCATGAAAAATGATAGTATGGACTAATTTGTAATAGTTATAAAAATTGGTCATACATACTAGAAATAATGAGAATTGATGATTGTTATAGTAGAGAAAATGAATTAGCTAAGCATGAAGTTTAAGAAAGTTGAATGAAAATCATTTTACGAGCCTAGGGGCAAAAGTGCAAATATGAGAAAGTTTAGGGGCAAAATAGTAATTTTGCCAAAATATGATTAAAGAGTCAATTTAGTCGATGTGAGTATTGAATGGTCTATTTATGATTATAGATCAAGAAAAATGAAGCCCGGATCGTAAGGCGAGGCAAGAACAAAGTCGAGGACTAAATTGCATATCTACATACATTTTGCATATTGAGGTAAGTTTGTGTGATTTCTAAGCTTTATGATTTCTGTCATTGAATTGCTTAGTATAATGTACATTATTATCATGGAATGCTTAATGTTCTGCTAAACAAAGAAATCAATGAGATTAAATACGAGCATGTCCCGATTGAAGATGGAATTTCCCAGGATACTCGATCTACCACATGAGATTAGAAAGTCCGTATAAGACCAAGCCAAGGCATGGCATCGGCAATCAAGCAAGTTATCATGTAAGCCCAAGGGAAGCTTGCCATTGAACAAGTTATCATGTAAGTCTAAGGCAAGCTTGGCATTGAACAAGTTATCATGTAAGTCCAAGGCAAGCTTGGCATTGAACAAGTTGTCATGTAAGTCCAAGGCAAGCTTGGCATTGAAAAGCTATCAAGAGAAAGAGACCCCATGTAAGTCCAAGCCAAGGCATGGCATTGGTGAGAACAAGAAAGACTTCGTATAAGTCCACGTCAAGACATGGCCTCGAAACCAAGATGAGATATTCCATGTAAGACCGTATCTAGGATATGGCTTTGGCATCAAGTTCATGTGAAGAGATTTAGTATCCTCGGTTATTCGCAGAAATTCATCGGGCAAATGAGTAAAGTTAAAGTGAGATAGCAAGAAAGTTGAGTAAGCAAAGTTATTATCAAGTTGAAAATGAGTATTATTCATGTTATGAATGATGAATCAGAAATTATGATTATTATGTTAAAGTATGCTGATCAATGTGATCAAGTGATACAGGTACCTTGTTTACCTCCCAAGTATGAGACTAGTAAGTTTCATGAGATATAAAAAAAAAAATCAAGCATGAGTAAGTAAGCTTTATAGCTGAAATTTATGATACCATTGTTGATGTCAAATGGCTTATATTGCTTAGTATGTTGTTATGAATATTACGCAAACTTACTAAGCTAAATGCTTACGTCTTTTATCCTTTCTTTCTATGTAGTCCCGCCAAACTAACTTGTGGATCGTTGAAGTCGGAGCTCGAAGCACACTATCAATCCTTATTTTGGTATAGCTAAGTTGAAATTATATTAAGTATGGCATGTATAGGAAACGTTTCATTTTGAGTATATGTCGAGAAAGGGCAAAAGTATGGGCTATCAAGTTTATTATTCTTTGTAAATGGCTAAGTGATTGGCCAAGATTGACTAAGTATGTATGTTATTAATATCAATGAAGCATGTTGTATTGTTCATAAATGATGTAATACTTGAGTTGCTGAATTGAGCTTGAGTTTAGACTTGATTTCGTGGTGGCAATTGGCTTGGCAAATAGCCTCTAAGTGCCCACACGGATGGACACGGGCGTGTGTCTCAGGCGTGTGCACCCCGCACCATTGTATCTTAAGTCGAGAATAGACCACGGACCACGATCACGCGGGCGTGTGTTTAGACTTTAGGCCGTGTTAAGGTAGTCGGTGTGCACCACGGTAAGCAGCACGCAGCGTGTGCCTTGGCCGTGGGGCATTGGCGAGAATCTTTGGGGTTTTAGGCACGGTTTTGGGCCACGGGTGTGTCCAGGCCGTGTGTATTTTGCCAGTATCCACCACGGGTGAAAGACACGGGCATGTTTTAAGGGTGCACGGGCGTGTCCCATACAACATGGGCGTGTGACCCCTGCTCTAAAGAAAAGTTTCTTAATGTGTCCCGAAAGTTTTTAGATAAATGTTTAAGGCCTCGTAGGCCCATGAAAGGTATGAATAGATTGAGAAAGAGAAGTTTTTAATTCGGAACAAAATTTTATAGCCAGTAAGTACATGTTTAAGTGAGTTCAAGCATGGTAATGTCTCGTATCCAGTCTTGGTCTCAGATTCGAGTATGGGGTGTTACAAACCGTCGTACGCGCCACCGTACGCGCCATTATAGACGGCGGCCGGAGGCTAAAAACTTCGGTTTTTCCATAAAAATCGGAAGGTAACCTCGTATTTTTTTATTTTTTAGTACTGTTTTGTGTATATAAAAAAAACATGCATGAATCGAAGAGAAAATAAAAATAAAAATTAACAAAGTAGAATAATCAAAATCACCTTCTGCTTTTTCGATTTTTTTGTATTAATCTCTCTGTATATTTTTTTGTGTCCATCCTTTTACAGATTTTATGGGTTTTTATAACCCAAAAAAAAATCAGAAAATAAATGTAAGATTCCTATTTTTGCTACTGCTGTCGATACTCTTTCCTTGTTTGCAGGTCAATGGCGAGGAATCTGGCGACGGAGCTTAATTCGCGCACGGATTGCGACGCGACCGAAGGCTGGTGTCGAGGCTGCGCTGGGTGCTTGTGGCGCGAGGGAAACCTAGGGTTTCAGAAACCCTTGGTTTCTGCTTTAGTGTTGGGCCCTTTTGGGCCGTGTAGGTTTGGGTCATCTGATTAGATTTTAATTTGGGCTCTGTGGGTGTAATTGGGTAATGGTTTTGGGCAGCATAAGTTTGGGGTGTAAGTGGGCTACGGGTAAATTAAATTTGGGCTTTGTAAATGGACTGTACTGGAAATTTGGGTTTTATTTTATTTTTTATTATTTTTTATTTTTCTTGATTTATTCTTGTTTATTTTATTTACATGGGCCCGGGCATAAATGGGCTATTACAGCTGCCCCTCTTTGCTCATTGCCGTGTAACGAGAATAGAGCAAAGATGATAAAAGGGCCCATTTTGCCCGGTCTTGTCTAATGGCTATATCTTCAGGGAGATAAGCTAGTATCTTCAATCTGCTTCACTGCAACCTCAGGAAGGCGAGATTGATGTCTTCGACCGCTTTACAAAGAACAACCGGGAATGCCGATCGCTATCTTTAGTCTACTCCACTGCAACTTCAGGGAGACAAGACTGATGTCTTTGATCTTCTTCACTGCAACTTCAGGAAGACGAGATTTACTATCTTTAGTCTGCTCCACTGTAAACTCAGGGATGCCAGATTAGTATCTTCGATTTGCTTCGCTGCAAACTCAGGAAGGCTAGATCTTTTGTTTTTTAATCTGCTCCACTGCAAACTCAGGGAGAAAAGATCTGATGTCTTCGATCTGCTTCCTGCAACTTCAGGAATGCTAGATCTGCTGTCTTCGATCTGCTCCACTACAAACTCAGGGAGACAAGATCTGATGTCTTCGATCTGTTTCCTGCAACTTCAGGAATGCCAAATCTGTTGTCTACGATCTGTTCCACTGTAAACTCAGGGAGACAAGATCTGATGTCTTCGATCTGCTTCCTACAACTTCAGGAATGCCAGATCTGCTATCTTCGATCTGTTCCACTGCAAACTCAGGGAGACAAGATCTGATGTCTTCGATCTTCTTCCTGCAACATCAGGAAGGTAAGATCTGTTGTCTTCAGTCTACTCCGCTACAACTTCAGGGAGACAAGGCTGAAAGTGACCATTTACCCTACTACATCGTCCTATGACCTGTAGAATGGGTATATGCTAATGCCGAATGATTAGGATGCCGTGATCGAAATGAGTCAAATGCTCTTATTTAGACAAGCTATGATATGTGAATGCAAAATGATATGAGTATGATTCCTACTCAAGGTGTTATCACTCATTTATCCGTCAAGGTTTCATCTTCATTCCCCTTTAAGTATCATTTTCTTGCTCAAATAATTTGCCCCACGGAAATTTTAGGGCCCATTCATCTTGAACCTTAGGGACATGGGACGTATATCACCTTCAAACGTCCCACTAGGAATCAAAACTTTTCCAGCCTGTCCTTACTGCAATCTAAGGATACAAGATTTGTTTCAACTCCAATTCATTCTACCATCATTTAGGAGTTTTGAATTTCCCCCATCCACTTGGTCTGTCATGTCATTCTCTGAATGACCAGCTGACATTGCTTTCTTTTGTCACGACAACTCATTATTCTATCCAATTACCAATTGGATAAATAAATCAGAGAAATAGTCTCCATCAAGACTCTTATTTCTCAAATATGTATATGGAAATTCTAAACAATTGTCCTGTTTCGGTTTCTTGTTTTATCTAGAAATATCCAAAGTAATATGTAAAACTTCTTTTGTGAAATTATTAGTTCATCAATCATTATTTCAATGCAACATGCTTATGAATAATGGGTAACAAATAAATTGATCTTAAGGAGAGTTAAATGAATTATCGAAAATACAAAGGAAATTAATTGGGAACATATCTTTCAGAATAAAAAAGAATCCAAAGATAGTAAAATGAATAGGACAAAGATCAGATGCCCTAGATATCGTAGATTGGGCTTCTATATACAAACTCCAAGAAAACTGCTTTGAGCTTAACACGTGTTTAGAAAACCCAAAGTACTTTGTTGATGCCCCGATATGCAACATGCTTCATTTCTTGTTGATTAAAGTGTAGCAAGATCACTGTATGTCCATTCAGAATTTGAGTCGCCCTTTTCGGGTTTTCAACTCAAAACCCCTTTGGTCTCAAGGCGCCCTTTGCGGGTTTTCGCCTTGGCCTCTCCCTTTTTTTTTCCTTTTTTTAGAAGTCTCAAAGCGTCCTTTGCGGGTTTTCACCTTGGCCTCTTCTCCTCTTTAAGCAAAACACTTTTTGACTGAATCCGAGTTCACAGAATTGGGTAAGCTTTTCCCATCCATTTCGGTCAGAATCAGTGCACCTTCAGAGAAAGCTTTCTTCACCACATATGGTCCTTCTCAATTCGGCATCCATTTTCCTTTGAAATCCTTTTGTATGGGAAGGATCTTTTTCAGTACAAGGTCCCCCTCATGAAACTCTCTTGGGCAAACTTTTTTATCATAGGCTCGCATTATTCGTTTTTGGTACATCTGACCATGACGAATAGCCCTTAGCCTCTTTTCTTTAATTAAGTTCAACTGATCATATCGAGCCTGGATCCATTCAGCTTCGTCGAACTTTATTTCTGACAAAACTCGAAGAGAAGGTATTTCCACTTCAATAGGTAGAATTGCCTCTATCCCATAGACCAAAGAGAAAGGCGTTGCCCCAATAGAGGTTCTGACGGACGTCCGATAAGCGTAGAGTGCAAATGGTAATTTTTCATGCCAATCCTTATAAGTCTCAATCATCTTCCCTACTATCTTCATGATATTTTCATTGGCCGCTTCCACTGCTCCATTCATTTTTGGACGATACGGAGACGAGTTGTGGTGTTTGATGTTGAATTGACTACAAACATCTGCTATCGTACTGTTGTTCAAGTTCAGTGCATTGTCTGATATGATCCTCTTAGGCATTCCATATCGACAAATGATCTCATTCTTCAAGAATAGACTAACTGCTGACTTAGTAACGCTAGCGTATGAAGCATCCTCAACCCATTTCGTGAAGTAGTTAATTACCACAAAGATGAATCGATGCCTATTCAAAGCTTTCGGTGAAATCGACCCAATGACATCCATGCCCCACATGGAAAAAGGCCATGGAGAAGTCATAACATGCAAAGGTGACTGTGGTACATGAATTTTTTCTCCATAAATCTGGCATTTATGGCATTTATTGGCATAATTGATACAATCTCCTTCCATGGTGGACCAATAATATCCAAATCTCATTATCTGTCTGGCCATTGTGAATCCATTAGCGTGGGTTCCACAAACGTCCTCATGAACTTCTTCTAGGATTTTCCTAGCTTCAACAGCATCAACGTATCTCAATAGTACTTGATCTTTTCTCCTTTTGTAAAAGATATTCCCATTTAAGACATAGTCAGAGGCCGATCTTCTTAATGTCCTTTTATCATTCTCAGTTGCATGCTCCGAGTATTCACGGTTTTTTACGTACCGCAATACATCATGATACCAAGGGGGTCATCTCTTTCCTCCTCTTCCACGTTATAACAATAAGCTGGAACTTCGAAAATACTCATCTGAATACGTCTCATATCCTCTAGTCTGTTTTGTAATATCCTGAATTTTTGGGCCTATGCGTTTAGGGTGTGGATGCATTTAATGTGTTAATTTGAGAATTAGAGGTGCAAATTGGGCTCAGGCTTGGGCTGAGGCCTTGATTAAATATTCCGTTTAGATACTCTAGGGTTTAAAATAAAGTTTTGGTAGTTTAAAATATCAAAATGGGCTTGTGGCCCAGTGGTCAGTGGCGCCACTTAGGGAGCAAGGAGGTGACGCCACACAAGGGAGTAAGGGGCCCAAATTTAAGTTACATGGAGCCCAACTCTTTTAATTTAAGTTAGCTAAATTTCGGCATTAGGGTTAGGTAGAGTGGACGGCAACAAGGCTCAAAAATAGGAGGATTTATGTGAATGGGATAATGTAGATAATATAGTTGATAATATGGAATAAAAAAAAAAGAGAAAAGATAGGAGCTATCTACAAGGCTAGGAGTTGGCCGAAATTCCATCACCTAGAGAAGTGAAGAAATCGATTTCTTTGTGGTAAAGGGGGTGTGCCAAATTTTCCCTTTTTATTTGATTAATTTTTAGTTATCAGGAAGGGCACTTTCGGTTTTTCATAGGTAAGTGCCGAAATTTCTATAAATAGGGAGGGTTCTCTTCTTTATTTTTTGACATTTAGGGTTTCCACCTTTTCTTTCTCTTCTTTCTTCTAAAAGCCAAAAACTCTATTATTCTCTTCTTTCTTCTAAAACCCAAAAGCCGAAAACTCCATTATTCCTTTCTCTTCTTTCTTCTAAAAGCCGAAAACTCAATTATTCTCTTCTTTCTTCTAAAAGCTGAAAACCCCATTATTCTTTTCTCTTCTTTCTCCTAAAAGCCGAAAACTCCATTATTCTCTTCTTTCTTCTAAAAGCCGAAAGTCAAAAACTCCATTATTCCTTTCTCTTCTTTCTTCTAAAAGCCAAAAACTCCATTATTCTCTTCTCTTTTTTTTTTAAAAAGCCGAAAGCTGAAAACTCTATTATTCTTTTCTCTTCTTTCTTCTAAAAGCCGAATCTCTATAGATTTCTTCGAATCATCTTCTCTTCCTGATTTTTCGCAAAAAGCTGGAATCCTCTGGGAGTAGCCGGATCTTCTCTAGTAAGATCTCTTAGATCTAAAAGCTGGAAACACTAGTTCCTGAATCTCATATCACTTTTCAAGATTTCAAGGCAGATAGCGGTGGTGTTGGCTACAGATAGCGTTGAATTAGAGGGTCTCGTTCTAACAGTAATCAGGTGTGTAGATCTCTAACACACTAGTAATCTGTACTAAATATATGTTATGGGCTAAAAGCCAGAAAAAGGCTGTATAGTTATCTGTACTAAATATATGTTATGGGCTAAAAGCCGGAAAAAGGCTGTATAGACAGTCGAATAAAACCCTAAAAGGGTAGGCAAGGGATGCCAGGTACGTAATCATAGAAACTTCTCTATGTGTATCGATGTATGTGATAGACTGTGAACTTTTAGGTAGTATATTGTTTTGATTCTGCATGTATGTATGCATGGGATGGGATTGATATGATGAAGGGGAAGAAGGTCGCATAGCGATCGGTGGCTTTGCCACATAGGTCACATAGTGATCGGTCTTTTTATGACAGCATTTGTGTCGAAATACTACGATGTATTATTAAGGTCGCATGGCGATCGGTGGCTTTGCCACATAGGTCACACTGATGATCGGTCTTTAAGACAGAGACACGATTTGTCGATATGGTGTGTAGCGATTGGAGGGTTGATTGTAGAAATCCCCAAGGTGTGATGGTTGGTACGGGTTGGTATGTAGAGGATGGATTTCTAGGCTGGGATGGGCCATGATGCATATATAGTTACCCATGTATACAGGCCAAGGCCATAATGTGTTTGTGGGCCAAGCCTTTGATGTGTTTTCGGGATTTACACACTGAGTCTTGGTGACTCACCCTATTATTTTTCCCTAAATTTGCAGATGAGCAGTAGATCGTGGACATGGGAGCAAAAGCGGACTCGAGGGGCCATCAAGTTTTTATTCCTATAGATTATTTCGGTTTTTCCTTAAGTTTTTAATTTTGGAAACATTTATGTAATAATGCCCCATAGTTTATACTCACTACTTAGTTTTTAATACTTGCAACTTATGGAACTTTGTCAAAGGTTTTATTATTCAAAATAATAATAATACAAGGTTTTCTTTTCAAAAGTCACTTGTTTATTCGAATTTTACCTAATAACTTATGATTTACTAAAACCAACTTAGCAAAAGTTTTCAACGTACAACCCGTAGCATACCGGATCTGGTCAAAACTTATGGGCGGGTTTGGGGTGTTATATTTTATATATCGAGCCAGTTCAAAACTCGAGCCGTGAAATGGGTCTAATCTTGTTTTAAAGTTGATAAGAATTTGGAAAAGTTTGGGTTGAGAAATGGCCTTCGAGTCTCTGGCACCGGTCCACGCAGTAAGTATTCGAACTTTTGGATGTGATATGTATGTTGGGCTTGATGGGCTTGATGGACGTAGGCTAGTATATTAGACATTGACGGACTTTTAGGCTTAGTTTAAACAACTCTCTAAATTCATAAGATTTAATCCAACCGAACAAACTCTGTGAACAAGTCGCAAGATTAGGGTGTGGCAACAGCATACGCATGTCTAGGATTGGATCGGAAGAGCTTGGTACTTAAGCATCCCAGTGACTCACCTCCTCTTATTTGGAATCCTACGATGCGTAGTATTTGCTCACACCTAGCCACGAGGATTTGTTGACGGGCCAAAATCTATAACTAAAACCCGAAAGGGACCAGCCACCTAATTTTCACAAAATTACTGAGATGTCCCTAGTTTTAAAAAAAATTCGAAACACCCCAATTGGCAAAATTACCAAAATACCCCCAGATTTTCAAATTACCAAAATACCCCCGAAATACAAAATTACCTTATTTCACAAAGGAACCCTATTTTGGAAAATTACGAAAATACCCCTGTAGGATAAATTACAAAAATACCCCTGGGTAGTGAAACGATGAAGACACCCCTACATGATAAATGTAAGTTCGTGGATGCAACTTGTATGTGAATGGTTGATGATTGAACGTATGTGCTTCTTAGGACTAGAAGATGTGAACTTGAGACTGAAACTTGTGGATGTGATTCCGAATTCGAAAGAACTACTCTTAAACTACGGATCATAAGACTGTTCATGGTTAATCAGTGGAAGAAACCTATTAATTAATAAAATTTCTAACCAGATAAACGTCAATCGGAAGAATGAGTACAAGGGGGACGAGGACGCTCCAGATGCGAATACCGGTGCGTACTCTATCATATTATCCTAAGTGTTTCTTTTGGCTTTAGAATTAGAGTTCGCAGTGGAAGCATAGTGGTGAGACTTGGGTAGAACGATTAATAGTTAATTGGAAATTTCGAGGACGAAATTTCTTTAAGGGGGGTAGAACTGTAACATCCTGAATTTTTGGGCCTATGTGTTTAGGGTGTGGATGCGTTTAATGTGTTAATTTGAGAATTAGAGGTGTAAATTGGGCTGAGGCCTTGATTAAATATTCTGTTTAGATACTCTAGGGCTTAAAATAAAGTTTTGGTAGTTTAAAATATCAAAATGGGCTTGTGGCCCAATGGTTAGTGGCGCCACTTAGGGAGCAAGGAGGTGACGCCACACAAGAGAGTAAGGGGCCCAAATTTAAGTTACATGGAGCCCAACTCTTTTAATTTAAGTTAGCTAAATTTCGGCATTAGGGTTAGGTAGAGTGGACGACAACAAGGCTCAAAAATAGGAGAATTTATGTAAATGGGATAATGTAGATAATATAGTTGATAATATGGAAGAAAAAAAAAAGGAGAAAAGATAGGAGCTATCTACAAGGCTAGGAGTTGGCCGAAATTCTATCACATAGAGAAGTGAAGAAATCGGTTTCTTTATGGCAAAGGAAGTGCCGAATTTTCCCTTTTTATTTGATTAATTTTTAGTTATCAGGAAGGGCACTTTCGGTTTTTCATAGATAAGTGCCGAAATTTCTATAAATAGGGAGGGTTCTCTTCTTTATTTTTCGGCATTTAGGGTTTCCACCTTTTCTTTCTCTTCTTTCTTCTAAAAGCCGAAAACTCCATTATTCTCTTCTTTCTTCTAAAAGTCGAAAGCCGAAAACTCCATTATTCCTTTCTCTTCTTTCTTCTAAAAGTCGAAAACTTCATTATTCTCTTCTTTCTTCTAAAACCCGAAAATCCCATTATTCTTTTCTCTTCTTTCTCCTAAAAGCCGAAAACTCCATTATTCTCTTCTTTCTTCTAAAAGCCGAAAGCCGAAAACTCTATTATTCCTTTCTCTTCTTTCTTCTAAAAGCCAAAAACTCCATTATTCTCTTCCCTTCTTTCTTCTAAAAAGCCGAAAGCCGAAAACTCCATTATTCTTTTCTCTTCTTTCTTCTAAAAGTTGAATCTCTATAGATTTCTTCGAATCATCTTCTCTTCCCGATTTTTCGCAAAAAGCAAGGAATCCTCTAGGAGTAATTTGAATCTTCTCTAGTAAGATCTCTTAGATCTAAAAGCCGGAAACACTAGTTCCTGAATCTCATATCACTTTTCAGGATTTCAAGGCAGATAGCGGTGGTGTTGGCTACGGATAGCATCGACTTAGAAGTTCTCGTTCTAACAGTAATCAGGTGTGTAGATCTCTAACACACTAGTAATCTATACTAAATATATGTTATGGGCTAAAAGCCGGAAAAAGGTTGTATAGTAATCTGTACTAAATATATGTTATGGGCTAAAAGCCAGAAAAAGGCTGTATAGACAGTCGAATAAAACCCTAAAAGGGTAGGCAAGGGATTCCAGGTACGTAATCATAGAAACTTCTCTATGTGTATCAATGTATGTGATAGACTGTAAACTTTTAGGTAGTATATTGTTTTGATTCTGCATGTATGTATGCATGGGATGGGATTGATATGATGAAGGGGAAGAAGGTCACATAGCGATCGGTGGCTTTGCCACATAGGTCACATAGTGATCGGTCTTTATAATGACGACTCAATTTGTCCGAAATACTACGATGTATTATTAAGGTCGCATGGTGATCGGTGGCTTTGCCACATAGGTCACATGATGATCGGTCTTTAAGACAAAGCGACATGACTATCGATATGGTGTGTAGCGGTTGGAGGGTTGATTGTAGAAATCCCCAAGGTGTGATGGTTGAGTACGGGTTGGTGTGTAGAGGATGGATTTCTAGGTGGGATGGGCCATGATGCATATATAGTTACCCTTGTATACTGTGCCAAGGCCATAATGTGTTTGTGGGCCAAGCCTTTGATGTGTTTTCGGGATTTACACACCGAGTCTTGGTGACTCACCCTATTATTTTTCCCTAACTTTGCAGATGAGCGATAGATCGTGGACATGGGAGCAAAGGCGGACTCGAGGGGCCATCAAGTTTTTATTCCTATAGATTATTTCGGTTTTTCCTTAAGTTTTTAATTTTGGAAACATTTATGGAATAAGGCCCCATAGTTTATAATCACTACTTAGTTTTTAATATTTGCAACTTATGGGACTTTGTCAAAGGTTTTATTATTCAAAATAATAATAATACAAGGTTTTCTTTTCAAAAGTCACTTGTTTATTCAAATTTTGCCTAATAACTTATGATTTACTAAAACCAACTTAGCAAAAGTTTTCAACGTACAACCCGTAACATACAAGATCTGGTCGAAACTTATGGGCCGGGTTTGGGGTGTTACATGTTTACTTTGATCATAAAAGTCAAGGTTGCCAAAGCATCCGCCATCTGGTTTTCATCACGTGGGAGATAATTAAAAGTAATGTCATCAAACTCTTCAATCAATCCCAGAACTATTTTTCGGTAATCAATTAGTTTGGGATCTATTGTCTCCCACTCTTCTTTAAGCTGGTAAATTACTAAGTAGAATCTCAATATACTTCTAACACTCTGATTTTACGCTCTACAGCTGCTCGAATTCCCATGATGCATGCTTCATATTCTGCCATGTTGTTTGTATAATCAAAATTCAATTTGCATGTGAATGGATAGTGATCACCGCTAGGGGATACCAAGATTGCCCCAATTCCATTTCCCACAGCATTTGATGCTCCATCAAAATTTAGCTTCCACGGACATTCTTCAATAGTTGCCACATACATTAACTCTTCATTGGGGAAATCAAAGCTTAAAGGTTGATAATCCTCCAAAGCCCTGCTAGCCAGAAATTCTGCTATTGCGCTCCCTTTTATAGCCTTTTGGTTTACATAGACTATGTCAAATTCAGAAAGTAAAATTTGCCACCTTGCCATCCTTCCATTCAAAGCAGTTGACTCCATCGTATACTTTAACGGATCAAGCTTCGAAATTAACCAGGTTGTATGAAATAGCATATACTGCCTTAATCTCCGAGTTTTCCAAATCAAGGCGCAACATAATTTCTCAATCGACGAATATCTCATTTCACATTCAGTGAACTTTTTACTGAGATAGTATATCGCCTTTTCTTTTCTTCCTGACTCATCATGTTGACCAAGTACACACCCCATGGAGTTATTGAACACTGTTAAATACAGTATCAATGGTCTATCTGGATTAGGTGGGGATAGTACTGGGGCATTTGACAGATATTGTTTGACTTTGTCAAAAGCTTTCTGGCACTCATCATCCCATAAGCCTTGGTTGTGTTTCTTAAGAAGACGAAATATAGGATCACATTTCTCAGTTAATTATGAAATAAATCGAGCAATGTAATTCAATCTTCCAAGAAAACCTCGAACCTCCTTTTGAGTGCGCGGTGGAGGCAATTCTTGTATAGCTTTGACCTTATTTGAGTCAACTTTGATTCCTCTTTCACTGACTACGAAACCCAGTAATTTCCCTGACCAAGCTCCAAAAGTACATTTTTGCCGGGTTGAGTTTTAATCGAAATTTTCTCAACCTCAAAAACAACTTCTTCAAAACTTCAATGTGTTCCTTTTTTGTTCAAGATTTGGCGATCATGTCATCCACATATGCTTCAATCTCTTTGTGCATCATATCATGGAATAAGGTCACCATGGCCCTTTGATATGTTGCTCCTGCATTCTTCAGCCCAAATGGCATCACCTTATAACAAAAGGTACCCCACAATGTTATGAAAGTAGTTTTCTCCATATCCTCAGGGTGCATCTTGATCTCATTATATCCCGAAAAACCATCCATGAAGGAAAACAGTGAGAATCCCGCCGTATTATCCACCAACGTGTCAATATGAGGCAAAGGGAAATTATCCTTTGGGCTGGCTTTATTTAAGTCCCTGTAGTCTACACACATCTGAACCTTTCTATCTTTCTTAGGGACAGGAACAATATTGGCAACCCATTCTGAGTACTTGACCACTTGTAGAAAACCAGCATCAAACTGTTTCTTGACTTCCTCCTTTATTTTCAACACCACGTCAGGCCTCATCCTTCGTAGCTTTTGCTGAACTGGCTTGCACTCTTCTCTTATGGGAAGGCGATGTACTACAATATCAGTACTTAGCCCAGGCATATCTTGGTATGACCATGCAAAGACGTCCTTGAATTCCCGTAGTAACTCAACAAGGTCTTGTTTCATCTCCTCAGCTATGCGCGTTCCAATTTTCACAACCTTTCCTTCCTCTAAGACAATATTCTCCACCACCTCTTTATGGGTAAAATTTGTTTCTCTTCTTGCTTTACCATTCTTAACAAATCTGGAGACAAGTTACAATCTCTGTCACCTTCAAAATCTTGAGATTCTTCTAAACACATGTCTTGCTCAAAATGGACCTCTGAATCTGTGGTATCGTTGCTCATGTCATTGATATCTAGGGACCTGTGGTGGGCACCAAAAAATGTACAAAGAACAAATGAATTCGAGAACAACTATTTATATGGTATGAATGAGAATAAAAAAATGTAGAATGAAATTAGAATATCAAAAGAATGAAAGAATATTTGTCGAAATTGATCATTAAAGATGTATTTTATTGAAACAAAAGATGTCTGAACATGAGCCTATTTCACAAAAGAAATTCTATTGTTCCTAGGCTTAAAAACAACAAGTGTGTTCTGAATATTACTCTGTGTAATCTCTAAAAACTACAGGAAGTTCCTCTGCAGTCCAGTTGTTCAAAACGCTTCCAGGTTCATAAGGGCGAATGCCCAACAGGTTTCTTTGCCCAATTTTTTCCTCGTGTATGGCATTGATGTGAAGATTTTCATTTTCCAATAATCCTCTCTCCAGGTGAATTATCCCTCCTGATACAAAAGTCTGGGATATGTGGGGGAATGTCATCGATTCCCACTTGACTTCTTCCCCCTTCAACCGTGCCCTTCTTCTCTCTTGCTTCTTCTCTATTTCATTTCTCCTCTGTCTAGCATCTAGCCTGAAACCCAAGCCAAAATGGTCTCTCTTCTCTTTCAGCATTGGAACTTGAATCTCTCATTGAAGATGTCGGCCCAGTCCTTTTCCCGATAAGGCTCCTCTCCCCATCATCATTTGCAGGCCCATTCTCGTGGTCCTAGATATTTTAGGCACTGAAACCTCATTTCCTTCCAATATGAATGCCGCATTTACGAATTCTAAAGATTGAAAAGAGCATTCAGTTGCATCTTCATTCGCCTCTAAGTATGGTACGTCGTTGGTAATAGTTGCTATGATGCCATCTTCTGTATTTATAGTTACCAGCCGACCCTCTATTACCAGTTTCAATTTTTGGTGCAGCGATGAGGGCACTGCCCCTGCCGAATGAATCCAGGGCCTTCCCAACAAGAAATTGTAAGATGGCTTGATATCCATCACTAAAAAATCCATTTGATACGTGTTTGGCCTAATCAGCAACGGTATGTCAATCCTTCCCATGACTCTTCTCTCAGTGCCATCAAATGCTCTCACTATGTTATGGCACGTCTTCATGTGAGAACTGTCTATAGGCAATCTTTTCAGCATAGACAATGGTAAGACATTCAAAGCCGATCCATTATCGATTAACACTATTGGTAGAGTATATCCTTTGCAACGAGTAGTGATATGCAAAGCCTTTGTCGATCCCATGCCCCCAGGTGGAATTTCATCATCACTGAAGTAAATGAAGTTGTCGGCACTTATATTACTAACCAGACGGTCAAGTTTGTTGACAGATATGTCTTTAGTAACATAGGTCTCATTCAACACTTTCATCAATGCCTCACGATGTACTTCTGAACTTAAAAGTAAGGCTAACACTGATATGCGAGCCGGTTATTTGCGCAGCTGCTCTACCATGCTGTATTCACTGTGCTTCAAGAATTTTAAAAATTCTTTAGCCTCTTCCTCCTTCACAGGTTCATTGATAAGTGCTTCAGCCTCTTTCTCCTGCTCAACTATCAAAGTCTTTGCTTTCACTGGTATAGTTCTGACGTTTCCTGAGTCGTAACGCCTTCCACTACGTGTGTAAGATCCTTCATTTTGGACCTCATTGGAAGTGCTAGCTGAGTTTTCCATTCCTGGTATTGTCACATTGCAGTCGTAATTCCAAGGTACCATTTTGTTATCCTTGTAAGGAAACGAAATAGGTTTCTGGATTACGACTTTAGGCGCAATTTGTACTCCACCTTCCGTGTTTCTTGGTCGAGAAATGATGATCCTCGGATAATTGACTTTTTGATTTGTCAACTCTCCTTCTGTCACGCATATGTTTCCCTCCTCTGAGCATTCTTCATAAAATTCCAATTTCTTATTATCCATAAGGCTTTGTACGAATACCACGATTTGGCACATTCCACGGATCTCGTGCCCTTCTGCCTTGTGGAACTCGCAGTATTCCCTTATTCCTTCGCATCTTTCAATAGAATTTGATTCTATCAACCCTCTTCTAACCATTTCTCTCCAGATTATTCTCAACGGGGTCTTTATCTCCATAATATCCTCCTTGATCCTTCTCACGACATTTTCTTCAATCGCGTTTATCCCCTTATCCCCATGGTTAGGTAATGGGTTCTCCGCACTAGGTGTATCATCAAATTTTACAATCCCCATCTTGATGAGTCTCTCGACTACCTTTTGAAAGCGGCGGTTTTCTATTGAATGCCCGATATTCCTGCATGGTAATCACATTGAGCGTTTGAGTCATACCATTTAGGATATGGGGGCTGTAACGGTTTTAAATAAAATGGGGACACCACATGTGCGTCAAATAAACTTTGGTATAGCTCCTTATACGTCATTGGGATTGGCGTAAATTGGAGCTTTTCAAAATTTTGCGTTGCGCCTGATTCTTGTCTTGTCGACCCTTGTTGCCCAGCCGTAATTACCTTTTGGTCAAGCTAATGATGATTGCCTTGAGTACCCTTGGTTGTATGTACTCGTATTATTCACCTCATTGCCTTTTTTCCTAGGAGCAGATCTTTTAGTAGTTTCTCCCGCTTCAATCTTGCCACCCCTTATGGCATTTTCAATCATTTCTCCTGCCATCCCTATATCCGCGAAGCTCTTGGTAGTACTTCATATCATATGGGTGATGAATGGAGCCTTCAAGGTGTTGATAAAAAGCATTATAGTTTCATTTTCTAAGAGCGGTGGCTGAACTTGCATAGTAACCTCCCTCCATCTTTGCGCATACTGCCTGAAGCTTTCATTTGGCTTCTTCTCCATGTTTTGTAAGGTAATTCTGTCAGGCGTCATGTCTGTGACATGATTGTATTGCTTCATGAAGGCTTGGGCCAAATCTCTAGAGGAGCTAATCCTAGCACGATTGAGTTGATTGTACCACCTGGACGCTGCCCTCACCAGACTATCTTGGAAATAATGAATCAAGAGCTGATCATTGTTAACGTAGCCAGTCATCCGTCTATAGAACATAGTGATATGGGCTTTAGGGCAGCTGGTCCCATTGTACTTCTCAAATTCTGGCATTTTGAACTTATGAGGAAGCACCAAATATGGAACCAAGCTCAAGTCTTTAGCATCAATTCTGTGGTGATTATCAGCATTTTCTAAAGCCTTGAACTTTTCTTCCAGCCATCTACAGCGATCTTCTAACTGCCTTGAAGATTCAGTTCTTATCCCCTCCCTCTCTGCTATATCTAAGTCAGGGATAACAGGATTAGCAGGGTTGTCTCCAGGGTTGGATCCTGTGCCAACTTGGAAATTCATGGGCACTCCAGTGTCATTTTGCCCTTGTTGAGGCCTTATCGTGACAGATGGCCTTCGGGGATATTCCTCAGGTTGTGTTTGCACATGCGGTGGGGTGAAACCTCGAGGAAAGTCCTCATTATCTTTAGCATTAATTATGGGACCCTTTCCTTTGTCCATCACCCCGTTCAGCATCTGGGCTTATTGGGCCATCATGTTCCTTTGAGCTTCCAACATTTGGTCTCTCATCTCTTGTTGGAGTTTTGCTAATTGCTCGTGCATCTGGTCTTGCATGTCTCTTTGAAACTATTCTAGTCTTTGATCCATTTTCTTTGTCTTGGCACGTGTACCGTAATGGTGTTCAGTTTCTAGATTTTTCCTTCTCTCTTTCTCTTTTCTCTTTCTGTGATAATCTTAACTAATTAGGCTCTCTCTATGGACTTAAATGCATATGATATGATGTAATGCAAATGCATGAATGCAAAAGAAGGTATCGATTCAGATTCAACTTCATTTAGAAAACTTTATTAGAAGACAAAATCCTTTACATAAAACGGACTACAAATATACTTTCGCCCTAAGGCCCAAAGTTTTTATTTTCCCAAACAATAAGGCTAGCTCTCGACCACGATTTGACTGTAGTTCATATTTCGTGCTCAATGTATCAGCCTGTACTGCCAAAGTCTGTAGGTGATAAGCTACCTCTCGAATCTAAACTATTGCTTCACCCATGAGATAATCCCGATTTCTAACTTGATCATGAGAATGGTAGAGCTCTTCCATCCAATGCCCTTCTCTTGCTTCAAGAAGCTCGATCTGAAGTTCACAGTTGTACAATGCCTATTCTAACTCTTCGATCTTACCCTTCATTTCCTCAATCTTGTTCAGACTTGACTTTAGCTCGATCGCAGAATTACGACTTCGATGGTGATGAAGAGACCGTCCAAGTTCAGCCACTCTAGCTTTTAATTCACATTTCTCCTTTTGGTTTTCTGCCAAACTCCTTTCTAGGGCCTCGTTTCACATCTGCATCTCTTGGAACTTCCTCTCCCAATGGTCAGCTTTGGCCTTTTCCTCTTGAACCTCCTGTTACTACTGTTCCGAAATCTTCCACAATCTAGCATTTTTCATCGATAGACGTAGCTTCTTATATTTCGTATTTAAACTATCTCGATCGTCCTCAATCTTCTTTTTCTCTTTTTTAAATTTTTTGGTCTCCAGTTTCTGGACATCCACGTCTAAGCTCAGGTACATTTTTTCTTCTTCCAACTTCTCTATTCTTCTTCCGAGCTCTGAATTCCTCCTTTCGAAATCTTGTTTTATAATCTCCAATTCTGATGGGACCACTTGTAAGTACCCTTCGATCGAACGAGCACCTTCTAAACTTGGCACGGAGATATTATCATTGACTCTTCTACTCCACCATCCATTATATTCTGGGGTCGTCATTGGGCTTACGTCCACTCTCTTCATGCGACGGGTCTGGTTCTAAGCATTAGAGATCTCCTTAACCTTTTTCTTGTAGCTATCTCCTTTATACGAAAACTCACATTGAGCCAACCCATGTGTAGCCGGTATGAACTGCCTTGATCTGTGTTGTCTCAGTACGAGCAAGGGGTGCGTATCCAATGGCTCACCAAATTCCAAGTAGAGGGACCCAATCAAAATTCCCACACCGGTACAGCACCTCATCAGGAACCATCCAGGGAGCTCTCCACTCAATATCTTCGTCTTGGAGATTTCGTAGAAGTGCTATCCAATTTTCCTCTGATATGTCATCTCTCCTCGGGGTAGCCACTATCTCCTTTAATGGGGAATAATTTTCCAAGAAGACCTGATAGGAAACCTTATCCACCTTCCAAAAATGACTGTGGAACCAAGCCAACAACAACTGCGCACATCCTATAAATCTTCCTTCGCCAGCTCTCCTACATGCATTCAGCGATCGAAATGTCTCAGCCAAGATTGTAGGAACAGGTGTGACTTGTTTATCAAGTCGATGAAAAATATCTGAGACTGCTTCATCCACATATCCCAATACCCTAGGGAAGATCACTAACCCGTATATACTCAAAGCATAAACATCTACCCTCTTTTTCATATCAGGATGTACTAAAATCAAAGCTTTCAAAGCTTTCCAAGGGATGCACTTACACTCACCTTTTTGCTTGATTCTAGCTGTGACCCACTATTCGCTCATCCCCGTAATACTCATTAATTTTCTCAAAAAGGTCAAAACGCTAGCAGCCCTTGAGTAAGCTTTGTCAACTTGAATCTTGGGACAATGCAATAAAACTGTATACTCTTCTACCGTGGGTACCAAATCAACCCTTCCAAAAGTAAAGCAACTATACACAGGATTCCAATATTGGGTGATGGCTCGAAACAGATGTTCATCTACCTTAATGTCCAACAAGTACGGCAAATTCCCATAGCTGCAGTAAAACAAATGCTTGGTCTCGTCACTCCACCGATCCCATATTTCTCTTAATTCCTGGAGATTGTTCTGCGTCACACTGATGCGAGTCTAGTCCCATAATTCTGATGTGTACCCTTCAGCTAGACTATCCCCTTTCTCTAATTGCGTTTGCTCTGACCACCTATGGACGGCTGGATTGTCATCAACTTTATCAAGGAATTCGTTCTCCATAACCAGCTTTCTAACTTAGTAACTGACTATGAATTGATACCTTTAAAATATGAAATGACATGACCAAAATAAAACACAACCAATTAGTAACATGACATAAAACATAAAGCAAATAATCAAACGTATATCTGGGTGATTGCTAAGGTTTGGTATAGCTCTACCTAGGGTAAGTTCTTAGGTTTTCTACATGTGGTTTAGCTCTAAAGTTGAGGTGCCTAAACTAGCAGATTCCTCGATCCTCACCCATTATAGGCTCATATGGACCGATTTCAGTTCAGGGAAATACATTTCCCTATGGCTGCATGGAGATGAAAATCTCACGAAGACATAGGTACGAATGTATCCCGAAAGTGATTCACTATCCTGCACGGAGGTGAAAACCTCACGAAGGAGTAGCTTCTCACTCCCACTTAAAAGGGTGTGACCACAACGGTCATGCAATGCGATGCAGAGATATTTTATAAAATTAGAACCACATGCAATAAAAGGATCATAGTTTTTTCAAATCAGATTTTTAAATTTGGGCAAAAGGACAGGAAATAACCAATTTTACGGCTTGACTCTCTTATTGTCCCCAGTGGAGTCGCCAAGCTGTCGAAACCATTTTTAAGTTTTTATAAAAACGGGGGTCGACTTTAAAAATAAAAACGGGAGTCGCCACCAATCCTTTTTTTTTACTTAGGTGTGATTGGATCACCTTACAAAACATTTTATTTCAAAACATTGATTTTGGTCCACGAAATACAAGAAAACGGGTTCGGGAGTCGGTTACATACGAGGAAGGGTTAGCACCCTCGTAATGCCCAAAATTTGGTACCTAATTGATAATTTCATGTCCTAATGTCGGAATTTTGAAAAATTTAAAATATGATCCTTTTATTTGAAAGAAAACCAAGACTTACTTATCTCAATGAAATAAAATGCTATACCCAATAAGTTAGGATGCAACATCTCATGACTTTAAAACTAGACTCGCCTTTATTTGTAGAAAATTCTTACCTCGAGACACAAAACATCATATCCAATAAGTTAGGATACAACGTTTTGAATTCTCGAGAATAAGTTTTGATTTGAAGTTTACAAGTTTCAATTTCAAAAGAAAAGGGATACTTAATATTCTAGGTTCAACGAGAAAAATCGAAACCCAGTGAGTTAGGGCACATTTTTTCTTGAAGCTACCCAAATATTAGGTATCACCATATTTTTAGAAAAAAACTTTGAATAAAAACGCGACAATTTAGGGAAATATATTTTTTATAAAAAAATGATTTGAATATTGTATCAATGCATTACAAAACATAAATTCCATATAGTAATTCACCATAATTACAAGTTTAACGATTAATACTAATATAGATAATTAAAGAAATAATAATCTAACATAGCAAATGATACACGCAATAAACGGACTATGCTAAGGCAATAATACGCAAATAAAAGAGCATGAATAAATAAATACTGGATATAAAATAATCAACAGCAATTAAAATCTATGTCAAATATGAAAATTCAAGAAATAAATATTAAACTCTTCAAACAAAATCAAATATAAATAAGCGAATGATGTATTTAAACACTGAATAAATATTATAAAAAAATAAAAATAAAATAAAATAAAAAATGATAATTTCTAAAATGATTAATATGTATAAATATTTTTTTTAAATGAATAATATAAAGACTTAGAGTATATGAAAAATATAGGATACTTAATTTAATAATTTAGTACATAAAAATATAAATAATAATATATGATCAAAACAATTATAAGTAAATAGTATATAATTTAAAATATATTTATCATACGATAATCATAAAAAAATACGATAATCATAAAAACTACATATTTAATGTAAATAATATAAACAATATATGTTATATAATATATATAAATTTTATAAAATATTAATGATAAAACAATTTAAATGCTATATAATATAATAATATATAATATACAAAAAAAAATGTGTAATATAATAACTAATGTGTAAAATTTTTTAAAATAATATACAATATATGAATAATATTGAAAAATAACATAATATAGATAATAAATAATAATAATTTAATATATATAATACAGAAATAATTAAAAACAATAAGAACAAAATGAAAATAAAAAGAATTAAAAAAATCAAATAAGCAAGGATTAAATTAAAATAAAAAAAATTTAAGGTTAAAATGCAAAAAGGATGACACTGAAACGCGTGCCAAACTGTAGGGACCTATTGGGCAATTATGTCCTATCTCCTAAACGGCGCCGTTCTGTTGCCAGCCTTTAAATAGCCCGAGGGACCAAATTAAAGCGAAATACAGATTTCAGGGCTAATTTAAAAATAAAAGAAAATTCAAATTGGGACGAAATTATAAAGAACAAAATTGCGGAGGGACTAAAGAGACAAATTGCCCCTTTTTTTAAAAACACGCGGATCCTACCCAAGTATCGGGTCAACGCGCGGGTCTGGCATTAAAACGACGCTGTTTTGGTCATTAATTGACCACACCAAAACGACGCCGTTTCCCTGGCCTATATAAACCAAAATCTTGTAAAAAAAACATTTTTTAAAGACATTCTAAAAAAAAAAACAAAATAGAGCTTCAGAAAGCTCTCTCTCCCTCTTTGTTTCCGGCCATAGCTCCGGTGACAAACCGTCGCACGCGCCACCGTACGCGCCATTGTGGACGGCGGCCGGAGGCTAAAAACTTCGATTTTTCCACAAAAATTGGAAGGTAGCCTCGTATTTTTTTTTATTTTTTAGTACTGTTTTGTGTATATAAAAAAACATGCATGAATCAAAGAGAGAAAAAAAACTTAACAAAGTAGAATAATCAAAATCACCTTCTGCTTTTTCGATTTTTTTGTATTAATCTCTCTGTATATTTTTTTGTGTCCATCCTTTTACAGTTTTTATGGGTTTTTATAACCCAAAAACAAATCAAAAAATAAATGTAAGATTCCTATTTTTGCTGCTGCTGTCGATACTCTTTCCTTGTTTGCAGGTCAACGGCGAGGAATCTGGCGACGGAGCGTAATTCGCACGCGGATTGCGGCACGATCGAAGGTTGGTGTCGAGGCTGCGCTGGGTGCTTGCGGCGCGAGAGAAACCTAGGGTTTCAGAAACCCTTGGTTTCTGCTTTAGTGTTGGGCCCTTTTGGGCCGTGTAGGTTTAGGTCATCTGATTGGATTTTAATTTGGGCTCTGTGGGTGTAATTGGGTAATGGTTTTGGGCAGCATAAGTTTGGGGTGTAAGTGGGCTATGAGTAAATTAAATTTGGGCTTTGTAAATAGACTGTACTGGACATTTAGATTTTATTTTATTTATTATTATTTTTTTTATTTTTCTAGATTTATTTTGGTTTATTTTATTGACATGGGCCTGGAGCTATTACAAACAGCTTATAATAATTTTATGATTTCATAAAAATAAAATTTTAATTAATTAATCAACTTAATATCATGTATGAAATATATCTCATTTAATTTTGGCCTCAAGAATCCATTTAATTTATCGAAAAAATTAAAAATGAAAAAAGAAAGCACTAGTTTCAAGTTTCAACTGATAATTAAACAATTTAAAGGAAAAAGAAAGCAGGCAATTGCAATCACAATCAAGGAGACAGTGAAGCAGGGGATAAGGAAACGTGTCGAGGTGTGATTGGGTTAGGACAGTCGATCGAACATCATCTTTTCTTCTTGGGTTTAGAACTTGTCTTATAGTATATGAATGTCCACAGTTCTGTCCCAACAACCTGGACTCTTGCAGCTACTACTACACGTGTCGACTGCACAACTATGAACCCATCTATCTTTGAATTAGGGTTCATAACTTCTTCATCACAGCTTTTTCATAAATTTCTATTTATTCCCTTTTATGCCTTTCTTTCTTTTTTTCCAATTTCACAATCATAATTGTTTAAAATCAGGAAATTTGTACTTGGTTTTAATCATAAATACACAGTTTTTCTGTTCAAACTTCACACCATTGGATTCAAATACTACTATTTGGATTTTCTTTCCTTAGGGTAACCAAATATCCATTTCAATCATAAGTTAAAGTTAAAAAAACAATAATATTTTATTTTATGATATAAAATTAAATATTTTACATGAAAATTTATTTGTCAAGAAATTATATACGGGTGATTGATAATTTTTATGTACTTGAAAAATTATTTTTTAGGTATCTTTATTTTCTCCTATATTATTAGTGGAATAAAAAAAAATAAAAAAAAAACTCTAAAAACGCGTTTAGGATGGTGTCATAGGATGCTATCAAATGTCTTTATTATATATGAAAAATAAATGATGATGCTAATAATAATATTAATAATAAAAGATAATTCACAACATCCTAAATCTACTTGTAAAATTATTCCGCTTTTTTCTTTTTCTTTTTTTTTTAAATAGATTTCTTTTGCATGTATCTATTTTTGTGTGTGAATTGATTGGGATAATATTTTAGTTTAAATATTCTAATTATTATCATCAGCTAATTCGGAGCAAAGGCATATATTAACCCTTGGATATGTATATTCTAATATGCTTTACTTTTTTACATATAACAAATGCAGATTTAGATAATAAATATTCAAATCCGCTTTATTTTTACAAATAACATATTTGGAAATATTTTTACAATTATTAAATGAGAATGTTTAACAACTTTGAATATTTGACATAAATTTTATTTAATTTTACTCGGATTTGATGCAAATAATAAATAAATTTGAATTTTAAAGTAAATTTACGAATTCGAAATAAGATTAAGATTTTACACAAATATTCAATCCACTGTCATACTTATAACGTGATACCATAATAAGCAAAGAATACAATTACAACATGTGATGCTACTTGATGAAAATCGAAAGTTTGAAACACTATTCAGAACTAATAATGAAATATTACCAAATAGTAATATGTATGGTTTGAATCATGAATGGCCTTGCATTACATGTTCTACTTATCTATTTTTTATATTTTAAGAATTAATTAAAGAGATGTAATCTCGTTTATAAAGTTAAAAAACTCTACCGTTAATATATCAAATAATTATCCATTATGCCTAACCACATTAAATAATTATCCACATTAAAACTCTACCGTTAATCTCCTTTGGATGCTACTTAGAGCGGCTTAATTTCTAATCTAAGAACCAAAATACTACCCTATGCATTTTATATCAATCCCCATACATATGTATATCCAGAGGGCACTAGTTTGTAGCCATGGATCATTTCTATTTAGCTTTTGTGGTCAAGGGGTACTTTTTCTTTCCTTGAAAAGGTAAAGCATAAAGCATATCACATGCAATACTAGATACTCTAATTAATAAAACCCTTTTGCCTATGTTAGTTGTATTTCAAGTTTTTCAAGGAATAGATATATATTACAATGGGATTAGTATGCTAATAAATACCCTTAAATTTATATGGAAGGATGAAAATTGAATTATAAATTTTTAGGATAACATAAAATTTTATAATTTTAAAAGCTTGATTCTGCTTAAGATATCTTTAATTGTGCTTATAAAATTGAAAAAAGAAAATTCTTTGGTAATGAATGAATACAAATTGTAGCCAGAAAAGATGGAAATGAAAGAACAATGTTTTGAATGGTGCTAGTCTTAAAGGGCAATAATACATGTCTTTTCCTAAACCTTTGTTTAACTTTTTCGAAAACCCACAACATGTTTGTGATTTAGAAGGTCAAAAAAGAGGACCCAAGAAAAAAGATTGGATATGAGAAGTTTATATGGTATATTCCTTCGTATGTGAAAGGGACAATGGTGGGTTTGCTGGAATTTTATGCCCTTAGTTCCTTGATTTAGTAGCATAAATAAAATTTGTATGCCACTCATCCAAAATAATGGGTACCAACGAAACCATTATCAAATCAAACCCATGCTCTTAAGGCATAGGGAAGAAAGGTGTTGTGATTCCCATTCTTTTGTAGGTTGAATGCCATTTATTAAGAATAATTAGAATTAGATTAAACTTCAATTTCATATCATCATTGGGGAGAGAACCTTAAGGCTGAAACCAATCATGACAACTTTGGGCTGTATTTAGTGCACAAAGAATTTGAAGCCCAAAAGCTTTTCTTTTTGCTTCAACTTGACAAATTTATTTCTCCATGATGTGAATAAAGAATAATTTTGATTTTTTTAATTGGCAAGGGTTAACTGATGTAAGGATTTTTTTTTTTATCAAATTTAAATTTAATACACATTTGATAGGAGTATTATTTTTAAACTAACTCAATGGTAATGTTTAGCCACTCTAATGATTTATTTTTAACAAAGGGAGGAAATTTTTTTGATTATTTTGAAGACTTTTTATTCATCTTTTTAATTTCAAGCTTAAATTTGTATTAACTATTCTTTATTTTATGTGTACATATTGCAATATGTATATAATAAATAAGTTTTTTCTTTGTCTTATTACATTAATAGTCAAATGAGGGATGTATTGTTTTAAGAATATAAGATTGTTGATTGAGTCTTAACTCGATTAACACTGGCATTGTTATCAGTGTAGGAGGATGTGGGTTCGAGTGCATTGAAGCGTATTATCCTCTTGTTTAAGGGTTACGGAGGGGCTGTGGGTAATTCTAGGCATTCTATCAAAAAGAGAAAATATAATAAGAACCTATAATGAAATTATTGTAAATATATATATATATATAAGATAAACTAAATATTGATTAACATTTTTAGTTATCAATTTTCATATTTGAATTTGATTATTTAATAGAGATTTAATAAAGGTCATGGAGAAAAATAAAATAAATTGGTGACTTTTGATGCGGTCGCAAACTCTTAATTATTTTCACTACAAAATTCATATTATTCTCTATCAATATTATATAAGCACATGTTTTATTTATGTTAATTTACATAAAAAAATCTCAATGATTATATATGTTAGAGCCAATTGCAATTGGTTTTCTTTTATAAAAAATTTCCTTCGAATAATTTGAAATGCATAGATTGGTTGGTGGTTTGATCCACGTTAGGTATGATTTCATCGTATGTTCTTTAAGTGCATACTTTTTACATTAATTGAGGTGTTCCTATTTTATGAATTTTTGAGGCTTCCTGCAGAGGTGAGAGACAAAACTCGAGTTCTAAAATAATACTTATGATTGTTAAGAGCTGTATCGTAGCCCAATAGATGACACTTCGAAAACTTATTCTGAAAGAACCGATTCCCTCAACACAATCAGTATAATATAAATATTGAATAATTTGAAATACATGAGGGTTGAGATTATGTTATGCACTTCGTTGAAGTATATAAAATTTTTAAATTCGGTGTTAGGAGGGAAAAGGATAAAGTAATAGTTAATAATAAAAATAATTAGGGCGTTCAAATCTTTCTATTGTAAAGAAATTACTATACTGATTAAAACATCAAATACTCATTCAAAAACCCATGTTTTTTCTTTTCATGAAAAAGAAGTGTGTTTCTTGAAACACAGCACTATGTGTGCAGGTAGAATCGCCACGTCTGATGAATAATGAAGCAAACTTTTGAGATTAAATTTGAAATTATTTTTTATTGCAAAATTAATTCCAATGTAACCTACATATATATATATCCAAAATTCCCTTCTTATCTTATCTTTGATAATTTTTGTGTCCCTTTACCAACTTATTATTATGTCATTGAGATATTGGAAGTAAAATAAATTCGTGGCCACTACAAAGAGACATTGCATGCCAGCAGGCCACTACAATATTGGCTTGGATTAGGGGACAATGAATTTTGGGGTCAAATTCCTCATTTCTTGCATAATAGAAAGACACAATATTTGGTTCTTTGTGGGGTCTGTCATTGGGCCTTTGCTCCCTACACCTGGACCTTGGATGGATTCTATTTGGATAAACATTAATGTTGAATCAATGTCCTTGCAAATGCCTGCCTTAATTAATTCTCCCTCAAATTCTTACATTTATTTCATTTCTTAACCCAATTCTTTTTATTAATACGTCAAATTATTTGACAAAATTAATGATAAAGTTAACCTGATAACTAAAAATACACATGTAAAAAAATAAAAGAGATCATATTATCGCAGGACTAAATCTACTAAAAATGCTTAGTAGAGGCACCTCATGTAAAATTTGACCTTTATCTTGGTTTTTTTTTTATTCAATGCTTAATATCTCTCACCAACCCTTAAATAATAGAATAAAACGCGCTTGAGCGTGTTCAAACTCGCGCCCTCCTGCAACACCAATACCAACCGAGTTAAAGCTCAACCAACTTTTATCTTTAACTTTAAATTTTCATTACTGACTACAAATTCCTTTTGCTAAAATGATGAGAAGATTGTTGATGCACTTCTAGAGTAGTGAATTGGGTTCAGTAAATCAAGTTGAACTACAGGGTGGCAGAGTTTGTTTTTGGGCATTCTCCGATACTTAAATTTACGGAGGGTAGATTGTTTAAGCGGGTTAAGGAGTCAAGAGCTAGAGCGAGAAAGGGAATTGTATCTAAAGCATTTGCACCTAGCCTTATGGGATGCTTAGGGGTTCCCAATTGATATGTTGACGTGCTAGTATGTTTGGTGATCAATTTATGGCTCCTGTAACCTTGATTGCTTAGGGTCCTTTTAACAGTGCAACTGATCCTTAACACCTATATGTTGTGACCTGATTATATATTGGTATAACAAAGAGGTATACAACAAGAAGGAAAAAAAAACATGAAAAGAGATGGAGTGGACTCACTAAAGAACTATGGCCATGCGTTTGGGAATGCATGGTGCATAAGTAAAGAAAGCTACCCAACCCAACATCAAATATCATGAATCCATATCCCAATATCATAATTAAACCTTGGGGGTAGCTAGACTAGGGAATGAAGACACTAGCTACCTATCACCTAACATTTTAGTAACGACAAAAGGTTCGAAATTGAAGGAGGATCGATTGGATATTGTATAATGCATGCTAGCTGCTTCTGCTGCTGCTGATGTTGATGATGATGATAAATGATCATGATTTCGATTTTGATCTCTTAACCAAAACAGCCTAACAAGACACGGCCAAACGCGGACCATCAGGTTCATATACTTATTTTTTGTTGTTCCCTTGTGTAGGACCTTCCTGGACCTAAGATATCAGGCACTTGATTTCTATTACCTGGTGCTGGTTATAGTTTGGATTACATTTGGATTTTCAACCATTCTTAGATTATAGCTTCATCCCTGCCTTCGAACCCCAAAAGTTTTATTGGATGTGTTCTTCTAACCAGCCAAAAAAACTTACGAATCCATCCCTTTCGAATAAAGCAGTTTTTTTTCTTCAACAATGGAGGTAATGTGAGTGAGCGGTTTTTTTTTTTTTTTTAGAAAGACGGGTATGAAACAATTTTAATAATTGAAAAATCTAATCGAACTTATTTCATGACTTCAGGAAAAAAAAAAAAAGACATAAAAGTTTACAAAGCAAATCTACCAAAAACCTAAAAAAATTGCTTTAATTCATTAAAAGAACTCTTGTCTCTACAAAACATAGTTTTAGGTTTAGAATCAAAGATAGCCACATATATATAGTATTGTTTTATTTCTGCGTTTTCTTTTTTCCATGAATTGCTAAATTCTTTTTCTAGTTAAGGGATTTTTAAGTTTTGATTAAGGCTTCATTTGTTTTAAACATAAAAGTAGGAAAATATTTTCAACCTTTTTTGATATTTGTTTTGAGTTAAAATATCGAGATGTTACATTTTTTAATATATTCTTTACTTATCAAATATTTTCTTATAAACTTTTATAGCTTTTCAATTTAGTCTTTTTTTGTCATAAAAATTCAATATTCACTAATTAATGATATTAAATCAATTTTTTTTCTTGTTACACTTTAATCACATAATTTATCTCCATATCTTGTTTCACATATTAAATTTCTATGTATTTCACTTCTATTATTTCATCCACATATTTTCTCAAGTTTAACAATTTAATCATTGCTATCATAAAAATTCCATATTTTTCCATAATTTCACTTTTACAATATTTTATGCATATTTCATCATCTCATAACACATTCACTAAACTTTTATTGTAATTTCCTTATTCAAATATTAAATTGTTTCACACTTAAAATTTTGTACATTTTTTAATTTAGTCCCTATTTCCATGTAATTTATTTTTAACAATATAAGCACTTTAATCAGATAATTCATTATATCTTATTTCACAAAACAAATTTTTATGCATATCACTTCTGTTGTTTCAATTATAAATTTAAAAAAAGTTTAAAATTTAATCATTAACATCATGAAGATTCATTATTTACTATAATTTCACCTTAACACTATTTTCTAATCAATTCACTACTTCATTTAAACTCTTTATTATAAATCTCAAATGTATGTTTGTTTCATTGAAAACAACTTTTTTTATGAAATATTTTTAGGAAATTTGCTAAACAGCGTAAAATATTTTACACAGATCCATCCAAACACTAGAAAATATTAACTTTTCCAGAAAAGTAAGACATTTTCCGAAAACCATTTTCAATGAAATAAACAAAGCCTAAAAGTTAATGAGATCTAATTTGTTCTTAATCTTTCTTTATTATTTGGTTTTTGCATATATTCTATTTTAATTATAAATATTCAGGTTTGTTGAATATAGAGTTTGTATTTGATAACTTGAAATATTTGTCTTGTTAATTTATAATTGTATAATTATTATGATACTTGTCGCGAATAGCATGATTGTATGTGTTGAAGTATACAATTCATCGTTATATGAATATGTAATTTAGTCTAAATAAATCTTGTGTATATTTATTGGCTAGAATTGAATACTTCTTCTTGTTAATGTTATTAATAAACTTAATCTTCGCTATAAAATTGTTGCATTGATAATTGAACCCTCAAAATTGAGGTTTTACTTTTAACTAATTTCTCATTTTAAACCCTCTTTTACTTTTTATTAAAAAATTAAGATTATCATTAATATTTGTGGATTCAGCCTTGCCTATTCTATTATCATCCCTAAATTGTCATCATCGTCAAGCTCAAACTTTGGACCTTTGTTGGATCGTTTTAAGTTGATCCAGGAAGGGTTCTCAAAAGGAAAAGCTAGCCAACACACCATCATGAATGAAAAAAAAAAAAAAAAAGCACTGTGGCCTTTCACTTCGCGATTAGCGCACGTGTATCATGGCCTGTTTATATACCCACACATGCACATGTTGCATGCACCCATTGCCCACCAGCAACTAGGGATGGGAATTTTGTTTATAGATTACATATAGCCATATAGGCCAAATATAACATAGGTTTTTAATAATGCATCATCTCAAAAAGGGTAAAGTTATTGCCTGCACTATATCTGTTTATTTATCAAAATTTCGTACGTTATAAAGAAAATTAAATTTTAAAAACTATAATATATTAATAATAGAATTATTTAGTGAAATTTAAATATTATTTTTATTTAATAAAACATCATTAAATATTTTTTAAAAAAAAATTAAACATAATATTTTAACTAAAATTTATGAATTTCATTTCACTTTAGAATAAAATTAATTTTATTAAAATTTGAGGCAAAAGGTTGTAATTTAATAATGAGTGTTAGAAAACTAGAAAAGAGAAAAGAATATAGAAAGTAATATTGTATTTCATATATCCAACTTACACACAGATAAGCAGCCATATATATATATAAGAAGAGAAACAAGAAAGTATAACAAATATGAATAATTGCATCTAACTAACATTAGCTAACTAACTAACAGTCTAACAAACTGAGCCAAGTATAACAAATATGAATAATTGCATCTAACTAACATTAGCTAACTAACTAACAGTCTAACAAACTGAGCCAACTATATTTTTACGGCTAATATTCCCCTATGACAAAAAAAAAAAATTCACTCAGCAGCCTTCTTTTGGAACTCATCAGGTGCACACACTTTTAGTTTCTGTTTGAAGTAATTGAATGACCCAGCAGCTAGTGGTTTAGTAAGTATATCAGCTACTTGTTCTGAAGAGGGAACATAGTTCACTTCTAACTTGTTAGCTGCTACATGCTCTTGAACAAAATGAAGTTGCAACTTAAAGTGTTTTGATCAAGAACGAAGAACTGGGTTGCTAGATAAGGCTATGGCACTGGAATTGTCACACCAAATAACTGGTACATAAGACAAATGAACACCTAACTCTTCCAGTAATGCTCGAATCCACATGACTTCAGACACAATACTAGCCACACTCTTATATTCTGCCCCAGTTGTTGACAAAGCAACAACTGATTGCTTTTTTGAACTCCATGAAATAGGATTATTTCCTAGAAAAACCACATATCCTGAAGTTGACCTTCTGTCCTCAACACTACTCCCCCAATCAGCATCAGAAAACGCAGTTAAGTTGAACTCATTATTAGAATCAAAACATATACCATGATCGCAGGTTCCCTTTAAATACCTAAGAATACATTTAACTAATCCCCAGTACCCTACAGTTGGCTAACTCATATGTTGACTGACTCTATTAACACTAAATGTTATGTCAGGTCGAGTAGCACAAAGATACTGCAATTTACCAACAATGCTCCTGTATCTAGACGGATCATGTAGCAACATTTCATTGGCAAGTAAAGCCTTAGAGTAGGAAACCATAGGAGTTGGGAGTGACTTACAATCAGTCATACCAGCAAACTGAAGTAACTCCTACACACTTCTTTTGATTCAATTGAACCTTGTCACCAACTAAAGTAGCTTCCACTCCAAGATAGAAGTTAAGATCTCTCAAGTCCTTTAAGGAAACTTCTCATGTAGCTGTCGAACTAACCCATCAATATTTGACTGACTATACCCTGTAATAACGATGTCATCGACATAAACCAGAAGATACAACCTGTTGCCATCCATTACACGTACAAACAACGCCACATCTGCTTGTGAGAAATGAAAGACAAACTACTCCAAAAATCGCTTCAGCTTCTCATACCATGCTCTAGGAGCCTACTTCAGGCCATATAAAGCCTTATGTAGCTTACAAACCAACTGCTCCCCACTTGATCCAGTGCATTCAAACCCTGCTGGTTGCACCATGTAGATATCTTCTTGTAAATCTCCATTAAGAAAAGCATTATTTAAAATCCACTTGGCGTAACTTCCATTTGTGAGACAAAACAAGTGTAAGAATAATCCGAACAATTGTATCCTTGACCATACGGCTGTAAGTCTCCCTATAGTCATGTCTAGATTGTTGAGAAAATCCCTGAGCCACTAATCTAGACTTCTTTCGAGCCTCAATACCATCAGCATTCCTTTTTGTCTTGAAAATCTATTTACACCCTACTACAGTTTGATTGGCAAATAGTGAAGTTAGACTTAATGTGCCTTGTTAAACAAGAGCATTATATTCTTCTTCAACAGCAACACGCCACTAAGGATCAGCCAATGCCTCATAGACAGTTCGAGGCTCATGAAAAACTGAGGATTGAAGCTTTGAAGAGTAAACCTTTGGCTTGAAAATCCCTGCCTTACTTCTAGTAATCATAAGATAATTATTAGTAGAGGACTCATTAATAGAGTCAACCAATGGTAGACTAGGCTGTCCAGAAGAACCAGAAGTAACATCCAAAGTGGAAGAAGCAGATCCAAAATCAATACGACCATGTGATGGAGTGACTGAAGAACTAGCTAAGTCATTAGAAACAGAAGCAGAAGAACTAGCAAAAGTAGTTGATGGCGAGCCAACTGAATCAACTGATAAACTTGGTGTTGTTGAAGAGACATCAGGAAACTTGGTAATTACCATCTTTGGGACATAATGTGAGAATACACTAACAGTCGACTTTTTGGAAAAAAGGAAAAATAGATTCATCAAAACCCATATGGCATGAGATAAACACTTTGCCATTGGAATCAAGGCATTTATAACCCTTGTGCATGCTACTGTATCCCAAGAAAACACAAGGAGCTGATCGAAACTGCATTTTATTGTTATTAAACGGCCTAAGATGAGGACAACACAAACAACCAAAAACCTTCAAGAAAGAATAGTCTGGCAAAGTCTTGAAAAGCATCTCATAAGGAGTAAACCCTTGAAGAGCCTTAGTTGGAAGTCTATTGATTAAAAACATAGCACTGGAAAAAGTATCAGACCAGTACTTCATAAGCATAAAAGACTGTGCCAACAAAGTAAGACCAAGTTCCACCACCTGTCGATGTTTTTGTTCAACGATACCATTTTGTTTAGAAGTATGTGGACAGGTGACTTGATGCTTAATTTCAAAAGAGGTGAGCTGAGATGACAAGCTTCGAAATTCTCTCCCCAGTTAGATTGAACCTTCTTAATTTTGGTATCAAATTCTAACTCAACCTGCTTTTTAAATTGTAAGAAGGCAGCAACAACATTGGATTTGTTTTGTAGAAAATAAATCCAAGTATAACTTGAGTAGGCATCAACAAATGTGACATAATATCGAAAACAAATTGAATATTCAGGAGTTAGACCCCAGACATCAATCTCAATGAGCTACAAAGGCATGGTATAGACTGTTTTTAAATGCAAGAAAGGAAGTTTATGGCTCTTTCCCATCTGATAAGCTACACAAAGAGTAACATCTTTATTCTTAAGAATATTCATTTTACAAGAACAAAAAATTTGAGCCATCACATTTGAAGAGGAATGGCCAAGTCTTTTATGCCATGTGTCATAAGAAACACCAACACTATAAACACTAACATTTGATTCTTCAACATTCATTACAGAATCAAATTCACTAGTATTAACAGCCTTTAGTTTGTATAGCCCATCTTGCTCAACTCCTTGCAACAACACTTGATGAGAGATTGCATCATTAACAAAGCATTTTGTATTATGAAATTCGAAATACACCTTATTATCGTTTGAGAACTGTGACACAGACATCAAGTTCTTTGTTATGCCAGGTACATACATCAAATATTTCATATGGAGAGGTTTATTTATTTGTAAGCAAGTTACTCTAGCCAGTGCTAGATATTAACAAAGACTGACCATTAGCAATAGTGACCTTACCTAGACCAGAATATGAGACACTATTTATCACACTGGGAGCATCCCGAGTGAGATGAGAAGTGGTCTCTGAATCAGGAAACCAAACATGTTCTCTAGCAATAGCAACATTTACAGAAGCAGAAGAACCATTAGCATAAACAAAAACACCTGCTACATTCTGTTTGTTGTCATCATCAACATCACCCATTGAGCAAAGATTAGTACTTGCACCTCTATGACCTGTATTAGGCTAAGAAAAACTAGTAAAAGAAGTATCAAAACGATAATAGCACTTTTACATAATGTGCCCAAATTTTCCACACAATTGGCATTGAGGTCTGTTTGAAAAACGGCCTCTGCCTCGACCTCGATGAAATAAACCTCCTCTGCCTCGATATCCAACTAAATTAGACACACCTTTTGTGGGCTGCTGATAACCTTGTGCACCATAAGAAGTAGACTGACTTGTGACAAGATTAACATTGAATAGCCCAGCCATAACACCTGACTTTTGCCTAGCTTCAAGATCAATCAGCATCGAAGACAAAGCAAGTACATCATAGGCTTACCTGCTAGTGGTGATTAAGGTGACCACCAAATCAAATTCACTAGGTAAACCATTAAGAATAGCTGCAATATGCTCTGCATCAGATATCTTTTCTCCATATATACCAAGATTATCCTTAATCAGTTTAAGTTGTCTCAAATAATCACGCATGTTTTGATCCCCTTCTTTTGAGAGTACAAAGAATACCGAAGATTCATAATCTTGGTAGTTGTTTTAGCAGAATAAAACTGACCAATGACTTCCCAAATTTCAGCAGTGGATTGACACATGACTAAATCTGGTAAAATCTCAGGACTGACAACGGAAAGTAACCAAGATGCTATGGCTTTATCTTGTTTATTAAATGAAACTCTTTCAGGATTTTTAACTAGATGACCAGACTCATCAGAAACAAACTCAGGAGGTATAGCCTGAGTACCATCAATGTAAGACTCCAAACCATAACTTTCTAAAGCAAAAGATACCTGTTGTTTCCATAGAGGATAATTGATTTCATCAAGCTGAACATTAATCTTCTTGTTAGTGAAGTTCTTGGAAATATTGGTGGAACTGCTACCAGCAATTTCTCGATCTTCTGCCATCACGAATTTTAGGAAAAAAAAAACTTTCAAAAAACCAGCTCAGATACCGTGTTAGAACACTAGAAAAGAGAGAAGAATATAGAAAGTAATATTGTATTTCATATATCCAACTTACACACATATAAGCAGCCATATATATATACAAGAAGAGAAACAAGAAAGTATAACAAAGATGAATAACTGCAGCTAACTAACATTAGCTAACTAACTAACAATCTAACAGACCGAGCCAACTATATTTTTACTGCTAACAATTAGTGTATTTCATAATTTATGACCATATTACGAAAATTTATAATAAAGGGTATAAATAAAATATAATAAATCAGTTTTGTAATAAACTTAATTGGTATAATGAAATATTGTTACAAAAGGTGATTGTTATAAAAAGGGTTAACTATATATAGTTTTCTTTTCGCTAAAAAGTAAACAAATTTGTTTATAGATCGAGTTATTCAAAATTCGAAAGTATAATTGAAAGATTGAAGTCAGATTCTCGTTATTTTAAGTTTGAGCCTCACTATATCTAGGATTTTATTCTAATTTATTCTAATTTAAGTTCAAGTATATTTCGAATGTATTGTATGTTGATTATGACTGATTAATTTTAAAAAAAAATTAAAAATTAGATTTTCAAAAAATCAAAAGGATGAAAGAAAAAAGAAATCATGAAGAAAAGTCCATTTTAAAACATCAAATAATAATAGCAACTGGTTTTACCATTTTTTAAATTGGTTTTCCCACTTTCAACTCCCAATTTTTTTTATTCATTCTGATTGATTATTTATTTTTTAATTCAATTTATATAACTAAAGCATTGGGCTAAAAGATTGTTTCGGTTTAATTTGTACAGTTATACCTATTGATGGAATGTTATTAAGGGGAGATGAATTTCTTCCAAATAAATCTTTGAAGTGTTATCCATTTAGGGTTAGTTTAGCAATACTTTTAAAAAATGCTTTTGAAAAGTGCTGTGGAAAAGTGTTTTTGAGAAGTGCTTTTGAAAAGTTTGGTTTAAAATTTGAGTGTTTAGCATTACTGTCAAAAAGTGCTTTTGAGAAATAAAATGTCAATTTTAGACATTTTATTATCAAGTAACAAATATGCATTTAAATAATATTTAAATTAGTTAATATTATTATATTTTAGTAAGAATATAAAAACAATTATTATAACTTGTTGTTAATATTTTAATATATGAAATATAAAATTTAAATATTTTTAAGTAATAAATATTATTTTTTATAAAATTTAATTAGAATATATAAACTATATTTTAAATATTTAAATGTAACCATTAAATATTTATAATTAGTATTTTAAAAAAATAATTTTTTATTTTTAATTAATGATTTTAACACATTTGTAATTAAGCACCAGGAAAAAAAAGGGAAAGTACTATAGTATTGGAGGGGTGAAAAAGTAATTAAGCACCAAAAGTGCTTTTGGGAAAGGAAAAACTAAAAATTTTAGCTTCTCATTTTCAGAAATGCTTTTGAAAAGCATTTTTGAAAAAAAAAACACTTCTGAAAAGCCAAAATCTCAGCCAAAAGCAACTTGTTTAGCACAGTTTTTTTCTGTTAGAGTTGTGTGACCCAGATTCTAATATATTGCTTGCAAGTCAAGTTAAACAAAATATATCTTCTTTCTAAAAGATTTAGTATTTATGAGTATAATATATTTAGCATTTATTAGCATAATATATTTTTACTTTGATTAGAATTAGGTTTTACAAGCCTATAAATAGACATAGTCTATTCCTCTTGTAATTCGTTCGAATTCGACATAGTAAATTTTTCTTCTCCTCTACCCGTGGTTTTTCCCCGAAAGGGTTTTCACGTAAAATCTGTGTGTTCTTTATTTTATTTCTCTTTTCTTTGCGATATATATTGTCATTACCGACATTTATATTTTTCACAAATTGGTATCAGAGCTTCCGGGTTTTTCATCTTGATCACGGTAATGGCTTCTTTGAAGTATGAAATTCCGCTATTGGATCGCAACACCAGATTCGCGTTGTGGCAAATAAAGATGCAGACAGTTCTTGCACAGATGGATTTAGAGGAAGCCCTGCTAGGGGTAGATAAGATGCCTTCGACATTGACGGAGGAAGAGAAGAAGCGTAAGGATCGAAAGGCATTAACACAGTTACATCTGCATTTGTCTAACGAAATTTTGCAGGATGTGATGAAGGAGAAGACACGCATTGCATTATGGAAGAGGCTAGAACAAATATGTATGTCGAAAATTCTAACCAAGCAAGTTGCATATGAAGCAACGTCTTTATGCTCATCGTTTGGAGGAAGGTGCATCATGCAGGCACGAACACTTAATGAGTTGTTTAAAGAAATTCTCTCAAACTTGGAGGCCATGGAGGTTCGGGGTATGATAAGGAAGATCTAGGGTTGATTCTACTTTGTTCGTTGCCCCGTCTTATTCAACCTTCAGAGACACGATTTTATATAGCCGTGAGTCTCTCACGCTTGATGAGGTTTATGATTCTTTGACCTCGTATGACAAGATGAAGCATCTTGTGGTTAAACCCGACTCTCAGTGAGAGGGTCTCATTGTTCGTGGGAGACAAGATCGGAATGCTGATGATGATCGTGGAAGGACACAGGAACAGAATCCTCGCGGTAAATCTAAGGGTAGATCGAAGTCTTCAAACAGAGGTAAAACTTGCAACTTCTGTAAGAAAAAAGGGCATATTAAATCTGAGTGCTATAAGCTACAGAACAATATTAAAAGGGAGGCTACGAATCAAAAGGGAAAACAACTAGAAAATTCTGGTGAAGCTGATGTTGTAGAAGACTACAGCGATGGTGAACTTTTAGTCGCTTCTGTCAACAATTCTAAAGTGAGCGAGGAGTGGATACTTGATTCAGGCTGCACCTTTCACATGAGTCCCAATCGGAATTGGTTTACAACTTACGAAACAGTGTTTGAAGGTGTTGTTTTGATAGGAAATAATGCTTCGTGTAAAATCGCAGGTGTTGGAACAATTAAAGTTAAGATGTTTGATGGAGTTGTCAGAATACTTAGCGACGCATTTACATGTTCCGTAATTGAAGAGAAATTTAATTTCGTTAAGTACTCTTGATTCAAAAAGGTACAAATACACAGCTGAAAATGGGATTTTGAAGATTTCCAAAGGTTCCCTCGTTGTGATGAAAGGGCGAGAGAAAGACTGCCAAGTTATATGTTTTGCGGTGGTTCTATTGTTATTGGTGATGCAATTGTCGCTTTCTCTTCCTTGTCGGATGATGATATTACTAAACTTTGGCATATGCGCCTAGGGCATATGAGTGAGAATGGCATGGCGTAATTGAGCAAAAGAGGACTTCTTGATGGGCAAGGAATTTGCAAACGAAGTTATGTGAGGATGCGTTTTTGGAAAGCAAAAGAGAGTTCGATTCACGAGAGGAATCCATAACACGAAGGAACGTTGGAGTATATTCATTTCGATCGTGGGGCCATCAAGAGTGCCTTCGAGAGGTGGAGCTAATTATATGCTAACTTTTATTGATGATTTTTCCGAAAAGTTTGGGCATTCTTCCCGAAGGTAAAGCGATGTGTTTTCCGCATTTAGGTCTTGGAAAACTATGATTAAAAACAGACGGGAAAATAAATAAAATACCTCCGCATACAGACAATGGCTTAGAGTTTTGTTCAAATGAGTTTAATAAACTATGCAAGTCGAAGGATCGTGAGACACTTGACGATTCGCCATACTCCACAAAGAAAAGCGGCATTGCGTAACGAATGAACAGAACGATCATAGAGAAGGTTCGATGTATGTTGTCAAATGCCAACTTACCAAAGTCGTTTTTGGGCAAGCGATTTCATCGCATGTTTTTTGATCAACCGATCTCCATCCATTGCCATTGAGAAAAAGACTCCACAAGAGGTATGGTCCGTAATCCCGCTAATTATTACGATTTAAAGATCTTTGGGTGTCTCTGCGTATGCTCATGTTGATAATGGAAAATTGGAACCGAGATCCATTAAATGTGTTTTTCTTGGTTATAAAGTGGTGTAAATGGGTATAAGTTATGGTGTCTGAAAATAGAAAAGTTGTGATTAACAGAGATGTTATTTTTATGAAACCGCTATGCTACCTAACTTATCTCTTAAAGACTCTTCCAATAAATAAAATCAAAAGCGTGTGGAGCATCAGTTAATCTGAGTCGATTCCTAAAGCCAGTAAAAAAATTGAGAATAGAGTTGCTTCTTCACCACAATACTCTATCGCCAAAAACAGAACTAGAAGAGAAATTAAGCCTCCAAAGAAGTATGTTGAGGCTGATCTAGTTGCTTATGCTTTAAATGTGGCTGAAGATATAGATGCAAACCAAGAGTCGTCTAATTATTCTGAGGCGATTAGCTGTGAAGACTCAGAAAATTGGATGTTTGCTATGCAAGAGGAGATGGAATCACTCCACAAAAACAGAACATGGGATCTTGTGAAACTTCCTAAAGGTAAAAAGGCTGTTCGCTGTAAATGGGTGTTTAAAAAGAAAGAAGAGACTCCAGGAGTTGAAGAACCCAGATATAAAGCAAGGCTTGTTGCAAAGGGTTACAGTCAAATTTCAGGAGTGGACTTCACAGATATGTTCTCCCCAGTTGTAAAGCATAGTTTGGTTCGTGATATTATTGCTCGTGGTGATATTGTTGTGAGCAAAATTAGTACTCATGAAAATCTTGCAGATATGATGACTAAGTCACTTCCTATAACCAAGTTTGA
This sequence comes from Gossypium sturtianum, assembly GCA_025698515.1. Lineage (NCBI taxonomy): Eukaryota > Viridiplantae > Streptophyta > Magnoliopsida > Malvales > Malvaceae > Gossypium > Gossypium sturtianum. The sequence goes on from CM046955.1 coordinate 116,017,694, forward strand.
GCATTGCTTAGATTTGGTTGGTGTTCATTGTTGAAGTTAAACCCTTAAGGGGTTTTATGGAAGAGGTGGAGAACTTGTTCGTTGAGAGTTCGCGATGAAGAACTTGTTTCTTGAGAATTCGTGTCAAGGTGGAGATTGTTAGAGTTGTGTGACCCAAATTCTAAGATATTGCTTGCAAGTCAAGTTAAACAAAATATATCTTCTTTCTAGAAGATTTAGTATTTATGAGTATAATATATTTAGCATTTATTAGCATAATATATTTTTATTTTGATTAGAATTAGGTTTTACAAGCCTATAAATAGACATAGTCTATTCCTCTTGTAATTCGTTCGAATTCGACATAGTGAATTTTTCTTCTCCTTTGCCCGTGGTTTTTTCCCGAAAGGGTTTCCACGTAAAATCTGTGTGTTCTTTATTTTATTTCTCTTTTCTTTGCGATATATATTGTCATTACCGACATTTATATTTTTCACATCTTCTAAGAGTGCTTTTGGAGCCAGAAATGCTTTTTTTAAGCACTACTAAACATGCCCTTAAAACTAACAAACCTTTCAACAGGATGGTATTGTTCTCGGGTTGAGTTGGGGTTTTCTTTCGACTTTGTAGAAAATTTGATTACCTATGGCAACATGTTCAACAAAGTGGAAGTACCTCGTCAAATCGAGTTGTGCGTGATGGAGAGTCACCTACAAAGGGAATGTGTCCATTGTTGCCGTTTAAGGAGCATGGGTTCAAACCCTACCAAGTGCAGTTGCTCATGTCCCATTGGTAGATAGCCATGCGCACTCATGACCCGATCCAATGAAGCACTCTTAGTCTATTAAACTCGTCGTCTTATGCACTTGGGCTCTCCCTAGAATAGGAAGATAAAATCCAACTTGACTTGGGAACAATCCTAACTCATTGATAAGACTGCTAACTCCAAAGAAACAAACACTTTAAAGAATTTTTTAAAAGGAATAATCTTCCTCTCCCCGTATAAAATTCTAAATTGAAAAGAATATGTACTATAACGAATGAATAGAAAAAAAATAAACCCAAAGGGGAAAACTTGTGCCATCAATTAGGCATGTTGTTTGGTTAATTGGGTTGTAAAAATTAGGCTTTGTTGGTTAGCACTAATACATCAACATTCCCGACAATTCCTTGCAAAGATTGAAGAAATTTTTTTACCCCTCCTAAGCTTGGTTTCTTCACAATCCTCTTTTCATTTTTCATCAGGTTTGTTTAAAGGCATTATCACAACCAAATTTAATTCCAAAAGTAAAAAGAAAAAATAAAAAATAAAATGATGCCAAGAATAACCATTGATTTCCAGACCCTGCCAAAGCAACCAAATTTAAACCCCAGAGCTTCCACAAAGAGGGGGCAAGCAGATATTATTGGGCCATGCTTTCATTTATTTTACATCAGTCAAAGGTAACTTAACAAGCAATTAATTAGTGCCCCTCATAATTAGAGTGACTTACAAGCACTAATGAAAAAGAAATTAGCATCTATCAATTTTTATAATTAAATTCACATATTCATACTTTATTCTTATAAGAAGTGATATACTAATTTTCAAAATCTATAATCAGCAAACAACCATCCAAAATCTAATTCCCACTTTGAGTCCAAGGGAACACAACAAGACCACCTCTGGGTTTTCTTTTTCACAGTAAGAGAAGGATGAAATGAAAAGCTTTTGTTTCCCTTCGTGTATACCCCACTTTCACTTGTATTAAAACTAAAGCACCAATTGATATCAAAAGTGGGGTCAATTCTGAAAACACCCTTCATCATATTATATTATTAGACAGTGCAATTGATCATTATTATTATCATCAGTATTATAAAAAGCCTACCCTTTCCCACCACTCTCAATCATTTTAAACCAGTTCCCCCTCCCTATACAATCTCATCCCTTCTTTGTGTACCTGGTGACATTAAGTCCCCCATATCAGAGGCATTGAACTTTGGCATCATCCATGTCTGTTACAGGTTTTTCAGACCCTGATAGAATGTTCAACAAGTCATTCCATCGTAGGAAGGACTCTGGCGAGCTCGACGTGTTCGAGGCCGCGCGGTATTTCTCGGGGTACAACGAACCGGTTGGTAGCTACAGTTGCGCGACGTTCAGTCAGAGGATCATGCGGGAAGAGAGGCAACCATGGAGGGGAGGTAGGGCCAGCTTGGATGTGCCAATGAGGAATCCCATTGCTCAACAAGCTCATGTGGTGGAAAAACAGATCAAAGAGAAGAAATACAAGCAACCAAGTTCACCAGGTGGTAGACTTGCTAGCTTCTTGAACTCCCTTTTCAACCAAACAAGCTCCAAAAAGAAGAAATCAAAGTCCACCACACAGTCCATGAAAGATGAAGAAGAGAGCCCTGGTGGAAGAAGGAAAAGGAGGATCAGCATTAGCCATTTCCGTAGCTCCAGCACGGCCGATACCAAGTCGTTTTATTCGTCTTCGAATTCGGGTTCCAGGACGCCCCCGCCTTATGCACACACGCCTGCCAAAAGCTACAAGGATTTTAGAAGCTATTTAGATCATAAACAGCATCTGGCAGCATCATCTCAAACAAAGAACAATATTGGACAAACAAAATCAACAGCTTTACAACATGATACAACAACAGACTATTCTTGGTTGGATGAGAAACTCAAGTTCCTTGATGACTACTCAGAAAAACATCATAACCTCGGTGCTCGCCATCAGGATAAAGCTAGGAATCGAGCTGATCGATATCTAGCAGAAGGGAAAGATTTCAGGAATTTTAATGAGGTCGATGATGGTGCCGATAGCGATTCGAGCTCCGATCTGTTCGAGCTCCAAAACTACGATTTAGGTATCTATTCAAGTGGTTTACCTGTGTATGAAACAACACATATGGACAGCATCAAGAGAGGAGCACCAATTTCCAATGGTGCACTATGAAACTATACATTTTCAACTTGTTGATGATGGGTTCCATTTGTTTCCATTGCCATTGTAGGCATTAGATTTTGCTTGTCTTTTTTTTCTTCTTCCCTATTGCTAGCTTCTTTGAAAGTTCGTTGAATGCTTTTTTCCCCTTTTTTTATTTTCTCTGTATGTACAGTTTGGAATGTTTGTTTGTCTTCACTTTCTCAATCTTCTTTTCTTTCTTTGGAGCTAGCATGGATCAAGGCAAAAAGAAAACCATTAAAAGTATCCCACAACCATTCTAGTGGTTCGCTTAGGTTGTGCCATGATTAATGGCCAAACATCAGAAGAAAAGGCCATCATCACATTGCATTATATGGATTAATATATTCTAATCTTTAAGTTTTGGACCCTAATCAATCATAGGTTAACACATTAATTAATATTTCCTACCTGTACGTGTGCTTCATCTAAGCTTTTTCCTTCTCTCTCTTTCTTTTTTTTTTTTTTTTCCTTCCTATACTATTTTTTTTTCATGGAAAACAAACAAAAAATCTATCTGCTGATTTTAAAGGGTCCCTTCATTTTTCAGCAAATTCAATGGAACTCACTTGAAAGCTACCAAGAATTCATAGAAAAAGGGCGGGGGGGTGGTAAAATTGATGTATGAATTTCATATCATAACAATACTGCATTTTCACCTAAACCCCGAATAATTAAGATTTTGATTAAAAGCCACACAAAGCTGCTGTCTAATCAAACAACCAACATAGAAAGGCAAGTATTGTTTATATACTAATATATTTTTGTAGTTAAAGCAAATGGACAAAAACCTTAACTACATGATCCATATAGATAAGTTATATCCTAAAACATATCATTGCTAATTATATGATCATTCCATAAATCTTTGCATACGCAAATAGTTTTATGCCTTTGGTTATGCCGGACCGCAACAAGTGAGTTGACCTTAAACATAATCAAATGATGGATTGGCGTAGTTAAAAGGGTAATCTAAAAGTGAGTTTTGTGTTCATTTGGAAACAAAATAAAAGCCTAAAGCTACATTGATGATGAAACCTATTGATAGCCTTTAGTAAGTATGATGCTGAAAATTTGATGTACAAAGAGCACAAAATAAAAAAGCCTATAAGAAAGGGAATGATGCATACCGATATGGTACATTAGGCACCATAAGGATCCAGCATAGCCTGCAGGATGGGCCTGCCCTGTGATTTTTTATTCTTTTTTCAAAGTAAATGTGATTACCATATTTTGATTGAAGAGAAAGAGGAGACAAAGACAAAAGGTAAGCTTTGCTTTTAGGCAATGAAAAATCATTCTTTATATATATATATATAAAAAAAAAAAGCTGATATAACAAACCAACCAAGAGAAAAACGCAATCGAAAACTGCTATCGCTGCGAGATTAACTCCATTTATCCTTCCCTTTCAATCACCTAAAAAGTACCACCCGAGTGACCCGTCGCCAAGACGGTATCGGACCTTATTTCCGAGGCATGAAAAGGGACTTATCCAAAATGGTTTATGACCAAGTATGATTATTAGAACAATATCCAAATTATCCTGTAGGGAAATCATTATGTTACATGTTTATCCTAAACAACATAATCAAGCATCATGTGTTGTGTATTTTATGATATATTCTTTGGCTAATGATACATGAATTTTTTGGTTCATACCTTTTTCAATAGACATAACAATCAATGTTGGCTTCTCAAGCAAGGAATCATCTTTACTCATAGATATCAATGAAGCACTGATTCTGCTTACAAAGTAGCTGAAACTGAAATCATAAAAAAAGGAATTATTAGAGAAAGCAACAAATACAAGTTGAAGCTTTTTTTTTGCTTCTTCATACAGATTACAGGTACAGTTTCCAGTACACCCATTAAATAAATGATTATTATTATTTGTTAGTCTACCATAAGTTACAACAGTGTCTAATTAGCATGATAGTCAGCTTTTGATGTATATATAGTGACTCCAACAAGGGAATGTTGGGCCTGCAAATCTTGAAATTTGTGTGTTAGTTGGGACCTAAATGTGGGCAAAATGGTGGGTCTTTAAACCCAATATCTTTCGATATACTCTCACTTCATCTCTTGTTCTCTCATGTCACAGTCTCAAACACAATAATACTAATCTCTCTCTTTTGGCGACTGTGACACATGTATTGCAAAACATTAAAAGGATATATGCAATTTATAATTTAGTTTAAAGATAATTAATTAAAAATAAATCATAGCGGTTTATTTCAAAATATATTAAAAATGAAACTAAAAATAAAGCAGATATTAAAGAGTACATGTCGGAATCAGCTTTTAGGCATAACATTCTGACATTGCCTTCATAATTATTTATTTAAGCATTAAACCCACACAGACGTTGTAGTGATAGAGTAGAGGCGGCCAAGCTAATAAAAAGCCTAAGAACCTTGCCAGATATTGCACCAACAAGCACTCCCCATTTCTGGTAAACGTTTCCTTTCCAACAAGCACTGCCATATACGGTTCGTTGTTGGCTGTCAAATTTTGGATTTTTCCAAACAAGTTGAAAATATTAGCACAAAATATTTGTTTTTAAATATAATATTCAAATAATTTCATATTTAAGATTGATTTCATTAAAAGGCAGATGAAGTAAACGATATTATTTTAATAATTTCCCTTTAAAACAGCATGCAAATATTGCTTACATATTTTAGTTAGATATTTTTTATAAGATTTTATAATATGTATTTTTTAATCATTTAAAAATTAATGTAATAACGTTATAAAATATTTTGAGATGGATGGATTTTTTAAGAAGTAGAATTCAAGTATTAAAATTATAAAAAGAAAATCAAATTTGGGGTAGAAAGTTTTTGGTTTGCTTAAATATCATAAAAGAGTTTTGGATGGTAAAATTAGGCCACCAAAATGTACTTTACAGCAAGCAAAATCAATGCTAAAGAAGCCCTAAGTTAGGGCTATCTTGAAGACCCTAATTACATTTTATAATGACACTCATAATTATGTAGGAATCCACCACTTATAAATGTGGCCTCAATCAAATATTTTGATGGACCCACAATATATATATATATCACTTTTTATAAGAGATGTGGTAAGGGTTTGATTTTAAGTTTTTAGAACATGGTGAATTTTTTATAAGTTATTATTTTATATATAATTCGTGAAATTTTTTAATTTTATAAATGGAATTTAAAATTTGATATGTTGTTAAGTTGTATTTAAAAAATAAATAAGTAATAAAATTTTAACCTTATTTTATGGAGTTTAATTTTTTTACCACTATGTATCGAATAATAATTCATATTTTATTACTATACCAATAACATTTTTAAATAAATAAACAATTATATTATAATGAGAGAAGGGTAGAAAAGTTTACAAACAAAGAGAACAAACCCCGAATATTATGTCAATTAACTTTCAACCTTCGTAATTTTGCTATTCAACCAATAACTTAATAGATCATGAAATATAAATTTTTTTGGTTAAAATACACTTAAGGTCACAAAACTATTAGTTAGTTTACGTTTTGGTCACTTAACTTTAAAAAGTTACAAAATAACTACTGAATTATTCAAAAGTTTTCATTTAAGTCATTAGGATGTTAAAATGGTTGTTGTACGACCTTCTTCATTCGTGCTTGCTCTAATTGAAAACTCTTCTTCCAATTCTCTTTTATAGGTTCTTTTCATAAAACAACTTTGAAAATTACGAATTTGTTAACTAAAATTCAAACAGCTTTATTCTTTAATATTTAATACTAACGTATGTTTTACTTGTTGATATGTATTGATTCATTGTGCCAATAATTGAATTGTCACTTGAAACTCATTAGCTGAATTTAAAAAAAAAACAAATCAATGACTTAAATAAAAATTTTTAAATAATTCAATAATTTAAATAATTTTTTTAAATAATTTAATAATCATTTTATAATTTTATAAATTTAAGGCATTTTTATTTAACATACCATGCCATTTTGGATGATGGTACAATCACAATTGGAAAATGCAAAGTGAGTGGATTGTTTTTTCATAAAGCAAATTGCAGCTTTTGACTCACATTAATGGCTTTGGCATGGAGATTAGATTGTTGATGGCCTGATGGGGACATATGCACCTCTCATTGTGAGTGCTTCGTATATGGCTTTTTTTTTTTCTTGATTTTTTTCTAAAAGTTACTATATAATAATTAATAACATTTTAAAAATTTCGTTAGTAAAATTTAACTTGTTAAAATAATAATTTTAGTTCAATATTATTGTCAAGTTTAAGCGGCTCCTGCAATTAAGTGATCAATTAGCTTGACTTAGTTAGCCAACAAATCTAATTGAGCATTTTTACTTGTAATATATATTATTTTAATTAAATTTAAATTTGTTTGGATTAAATTTCTTTAGAAATAGTTTTTGAAGTGACGTTTGTTAAGTAATTAATGTACCCTCAATAATCAAAAGTATTATCTTCGTGTTGAGATTTTAACTTCACCCTTCGTGGAGATTCATATACGATTCACAGAGAGTGCTATGATTGATAAAGATCGATACCTACAAGATTCGTGATAAATGTTAGTATTTAACGTGTAAATAATTATAGAGATAACTCAGTGTGTCATAACTCCAATCACTAACTTGATCCTTATATACACCTTATAAGCAAACCTGATACCACACAAAACCCTGACATAAATAATACTTTCGATTGTTAATGGTTCGAATTGACTTCTAAAAGATTACATTTCGATTTTTATTTTTTAAATAATTGATTTCTTGACAATAAAACTCAAATTCAAATAAAATATAAATGAATTTAAAATCAAATATAAATCAAGTTTTATTTTATTCAATAGATAAATCTAATTCAACGAAATTGAATAATTCAATTTTTTATATTGAATCCAACTTTGTTAAACTCATTACCCTGTTATTTTGGCAGTATTCCCTCTTAGTTACCTTTTCTTTGCCTGTCAAAATCAGTGCATCTATTTATCTTTTTAGTTCTCTTTTTTAGGCCCTTAATGGTAAAGGTTCATAAAATTATCTACAAGAAAAGCCTATGCCATTTTCTAACCTTATGAAGGAAGAAATATTAGTAGAAGCATTTAAATGGTAAAAAAAAAAACAATTTTCAAATATTTTATTTTATTAAATTTCTTTTTAAAACTTGATAAAAATATTATCTATATTAAACTTGAATTAGATTACATTGGAATAATATATATTAATTATATTGGATAATTATAATAGGAATCCATCATTATAAGTATTGAAATAAAAAATTTAATTCATTAATTTACACATAATGTTCATGACACTTAGAGTTAAAATCTAGAACTTAATATAAAGCTCATTATATAGATTTGGTAAGCAATCTGTGGTGGAGTTTGGGGTTGGTAGATGTCCCAGTCTCCCTTAAAATAGAAATTTTTTTATTTAAACCATTTATAATTTATAAAATTTTAAATTAGTAATGATAGAATTGTACTTTGACCCCCTTAAAAATGATAAAATTTTAATTTAATATTTTAAAAATTATAAAGATATAGACTATTAAAATGATGAAATTATATTTTCACTATCATTAAAATATACAATTTAATTCCGACTTCATATTTTCTTTTTTAACTTCACCAGTGCAAGCAACCTTTAGTATTGACCAAAACCTTCAATTATGGACTAATTGAGATATTTTAAAAAATATATTTAGTTGCTATTTTGTTAGGATATGACCAAATATCATTTAACTGATGCAATATTTTTAAGAAATATCATTAAACATATTTAAACTTCAAATTAGGATTTCTTATAAAAAGAAAAGTTATCAAAACTTGTAATACATATAGGATTGGTTTTAAAGGGTTTTGTTTTTTTGTCGAATTTATTGAAAATTTTAGTTTCTAAATAGATAACAAGTTGATAATTTTTAGAAAGGTAAAACCATGACAAAGTAAAATTCTAACTCTTAACTTATAGTATGTAAGTCGCTAACAGTAGAGCATGGTACCGCTTGTGGTAATATTCTCACTCATAATTATCTTATACTTCAGTGAATATAAATTCAAATCCAATCATACATAATTACGTATGATTTGTCTAATTAAAAGAGTAAGGTTAAAATATGATGTAAGTTTTTATATTATTTAGAATTGAATCTATGTTCTTTTATTTTTAGAAATTTAAGTTTTTTTTTTTAATTTTAAAATTTAAGTCTAATTATTAATACTATTAAAATTATGTTGTTAAATTCAATTATATTATTATAAAGTGAGTTTTTTATTATTATTTTAAAATGTAAAATTAATAAAAATAAAAATATTAAATTTTACATTCAAATGCATGGGCATTGTAGAGCAAAAGTAAGAAGAGAAAAGAGAGAGGAGGGGGGTAGTTATCCATATGGCCGCACAGTGCACAATGGACAAGTTGTTGCAGTGAGAGAGAGAGAGAGAGAGAGAAGAGTGAATGACCTTTCCCTTTTGCCTGTGGCTGCCATTTCAATTTCATGGAACATTTATAAAACCATTCATATAAATGTAAAGTTGGTTGTCCGGTTCCAGTGCCTCACTGTCTGGTGTGCCCACTTTCTGCCTTTTCTTTATACGGACACGTGTGAACTCACCACCATGTACATGTGTCAAGCAGGGTCTTGTCATATCTCAAATATTAGATATCTTACCCCTACAAAAAAGAAAATTTCAATATATATTGGAATTAATTTCATTTGTCACTGACATTTGCCCCCCATTTTCCAGCTAAAAAGCTTTCACTAACAACCCCCCAATACACTGTGACTGTGAGTAGACCATATCTCCATTTTCATTTTCATTTTCTTGTTATCTAAAAAACAGCTGTCATGAATTCTTTTTCATACAACTCATCCTCTTTTTGTCTTTTTTATTTTCAGTTAAATTTAATCAAATTTCAATTTTATTTCAATGGTGTGATAACCATGTTGTCCTTTTCCTTTTTCAAGAAGGGTTAAGGAAAAATAAGTAATAATTTTAATTCAAATAAATTATTTTTTAATATCTTATTATATATATTCTTGTTAATTCTTTAATCTCATTTATAGAGTTTAAAAATTTTATTAGTGTACCAAATATATTTTAAAATATAATATTATTTTATATTTTAATAAAGATAAATTAAATTTATTATATATAAAAACTAATAAATTAAATTAAACTAAATCATTAAAATTTAATTGAATTAAAATTAATTATTTTCGATATTCCATTCCAATTTAATTTCTAACCAAAATAGCGCAATAAAAATCAATTTTTCCCCTGAAATTAAACCGTTATCAGGCCCCCAATTTGAAGGTATCCAACCAGTTGACATTCAAGAAGTTAGGTTGAGTGTTTTAAGACAACAAGTAATTTTAATTACAAGAAAGAAGTGACAAGAACAAATTTGTCTCCTTATGAATTTCACTATCAAATTTAAAAAATCCACGACAATCAAACACAATGATGATGTTGTCAAGGAATCTTCACATCCCAAAACGTTCAGAATAGTCAATGGCTACCAAATATTACTGTTTAGGTAACTATAATTATAGTTATTATTGATTGTGAAAATATATTTGAGCTTAGAATAAAATAAATCTCGATAAAACTCCTATATGATGAGACTTAAATTAAAATAAATCTAGAGAGAATTAACACATGATTGAAACATAGTAAAACTCGATCATATGATTTCTATTGATACAAGTCTCAATAAGGGAGGAGCTAGATAGGAGAAGGTGGTGGTGCAAAGGAAGCCAATTCACCTAAATAGGCAAAAAGTCGAAGATAGACAAGAGGTGAAGGTAGGCTATTGTGAGGGCTAGGAGGATTGTATGCTAAGAGTAAGAGCTCAAGCTTGCTAACGGGGGAGATCATTTTTCTTCTATTTGGAGGGTATTTATAAGAGAAGTCCTCTTGTCTAGTAACAGTGATGTGACAAGTTGTTATAAAGGGGTTACCATCATGGTATACATGGGGACGTGCATAGTGGGACCCATTTGTTATTCGTTTTAAGGAAGTATGAAGTTGTTATACTTAAGTGGACCTTAATAGTCCCTAAAGAGAGTGTTCATATTGAAAAGCTGATGACTTGAGCATAGTAACAGGTAGCCTGATGAAAGGGGACGTTTCCTCTATTAATGGGTTGTAACAGCCCAATTTAGGGCCTAGTCAGAATAGTGGTGCGAGACCACAAATCCGAAGTAGAAATATGTGTTTAAATGTTTTCATAAGGCTTAAGAGGTATTTGCATGATTGTGTGAAAATTTCATGAAGGAATTTTATTAATTAGTGAATAAATTGTCCATTAGGACTAAATTGCAAGGATTGGAAAATATGAGATTCTAGAAGATTTAAGTATGAAATAGAATTATAAAGATTACTAGAGGTCCTTATTTAGAAATTAGACCATTATATGTTAAGATGGACAAAAATGGACATGGGAAGTAAAAATCTTAAGAAAGGACCATTAAGGGCATTTTTGTCATTTAGTAAATAAAAGATTAAAAAGGGAAAAAGAAGTAAAAAATGATGTCCATCTTCCTCCCCCTTGGCCGAAAATCACAATGAAGACATAGTTAGGATTTCTTCAACTTCCAAGCTTGATAGTAAGTGCATCCTAGCCCCGTTTTTAATGTTCTTCGTATTTTTGAGACCCTCGTAGCTCGGTTTAGCTATTTCTAGCTATATTTTGAGCTAGGGTTTATGTTCAAAAATTTAACAATGTATGAAATGCATGTATTTTGATGTTTTGTGGAAGAATATGAAAGTTTGATGTATGATAAACATCTTTTTCTAAGTGATTTTCATGAAAAATGCATAAAAGGACCAAATTGTAAAAGTTGTAGAAATGGTCATACATAAGTGAAATAGTGGAAATTGAATGTTGTTATAGTTGAGAATATGATTCGGCTAGGCTTGAAATGCAAGAAAGTTGAATGAAAATCATTTTACGAGCCTAGGGGCAAAAATGTATGTAAAAGTTTGGGGGCAAAATTGTAATTTTGCCAAAATATGAATTACGAGTCGATTTAGTCAATGTGTGTATTTAACAAGTGAAATTGTTATTATAGATCAAGAAACACGAAGCCCGGATCGAAACCGAGGCAAGAATAAAATTGAGGACTAAATCAAGCATTGATACACATTTTGAGAATCGAGGTAAGTTTGTATGAAGTTAGAGTTTCATAATGTTCGATATTTGAAACTACTTAATATTATGACAATGTATATTATTGTTATGAAAATCGAGTGATGAAGCCTCGATGAGAAAACGTTGAAAATAAGTATGTGAAATTCCGGATAAAGATTCAGAACAATGAGGTTACCCATGTATTAGCATTGAATAAAGAAGGTCCTGTGTAAGACCATGTCTGGGATATGGCCTCGACACCAAAGGAAGATTTCGTATAAGACCATGTCTGGGACATGGCATCGACAATGAGTTATAAGATCCCGTGTAAGACCATATCCGGGATATGGCATCGGTATCAAGGGGTGATCCCATGTAAGACCATATCTGGGATATGGCGTTGGCATCAAATTTTATGAACGATGAGTTCGAGTATCCTACGATAATTTGGTTAATTCATGGGCAAAAGAGCTAAGTATGTAAAATGGTATAGAGTTAAATTCGTTTATGGATGACCTTAGGTATCACCTACGATAAGAATGATGAAGATATGAGTTTATGTTCATGATAGCAAATGTGCTAAGTCATGTGACTGAGTGATACAGGTACCATGAGTAAAATGATGATGATCCGGAAAGAGCTGAATTTTGGCTTCAAAATACCATCAAGGTATTTGATGAATTATCTTACACACCTGAAGAGTGCATGAAGTGTGTGATTTCTCTTCTGAGAGATTTTGCTTATCAGTGGTGGAATACCCTTGTGTCGGTTGTACCAAGGGAAAAAATTACATGGGAGTTTTTCCAAGAAGAATTTTGGAAGAAATACATAAGTCAAAGGTTTATTGATCAGAAGAGAAGTGAATTCCTTGAACTGAAACAAGGTAAGATGACAGTGACTGAGTACGAGCGTAAGTTTGTAAGACTCAGCAAGTATGCTCGGGAATGTGTGTCCTCCGAAGCCATCATGTGTAAAAGGTTTGAGGAAGGACTAAATGAAGATATCAAATTGTTCATTGGTGTCCTCGAGTTGAAAGAATTTGTTGTGTTAGTGGATCGGGCTTGTAAGGTCGAAGAATTAGTGAAAGAGAAAAGAAAAGCTGAGATGGAGTCTCGTGACTCAAGAAAGAGACAATTGAGCAAGTCATTTCAGTCCTCATCCAAGAAGTCGAGAGATTTTCCTACCCAATCAGCTACTTCAGCCGGGTTTTCAAACAATTGTAAGAATAAACAATACTCAGGGTCTAAAGCCCAGACCACCTCAGTTGCTAGTGTTGGCAACGCCCGATCGAGTAGACTGGAGTGCCCCTAGTATGGAAAACGTCATTCCGATGAATGTCGAGCAAATGAAAAAGCTTGTTTCAGGTGTGGGTCCCTAGATCATTTTATTAGAAATTGCCCCGAAATGGATGAGAAAGAGAAGCCTCAAGATGCAAGACTGGGAGGCACTACTAGAGGGAGACTACAGAGAAACACAGGAAGTGGAACAAGTAGTAAGAATGTGCCCAGAGAGCAGGCTGCGAGATCTGAGGGTAGAGCGCCTGTGAGGACCTATGCCATTCGTGCCCGCGAAGAGGCATCATCTCCAGATGTAATTACGGGTACATTTTCTCTTCATGATACTAAAGTTATTACTTTAATAGATCCGGGATCTATCCATTCATACATTTGCATGAAATTAGTATCTAGAATGAGTATGCCCGTAGAGTCTACAGAATTTGTGATAAAGGTGTCTAATCCTTTAGGCAAAAGTGTGCTAGTTGATAAGGTATGTAAAGATTTCCCATTGATGATTAGAGGTCATTATTTTAAGGCAAATCTCATGCTATTGCCATTTGATGAATTTGATATAATTCTTGGTATGGACTGATTAACCACTCATGATGTGACAGTAAATTGTGGAAAAAAATATATTGAGTTAAGATGTAAAAATGGGGACACTTTTCGTGTTGAATCAGATGAACAAGATAGGTCGCCGATAGTGATCTCTCACATGTCGGCTTAGAAATATGTAAGAAAAGGGTATGAGGCGAATCTTTCTTTTGTGATGAATGCCAAGGAAACCGAGTTAAAGATTGAATCAGTATCGATAGTATGTGAGTACTCAGATGTTTTTCCCGAGGAATTACCAAGATTACCTCCGGTTAGAGAGGTAGAATTCAGTATTGAGTTAGCTCTCGGTACTGCTCCTATATCGATTGCTCCGTACAGAATGGCCCCAATTGAGTTGAAGGAATTGAAGGCACAGTTGCAAGGGCTGACGGACAAAGGTTTTGCTAGACCGAGTTATTCTCCGTGGGGTGCTCCAGTGCTATTTGTGGAAAAGAAAGATGGCTCTATGAGATTGTGCATAGATTACCGACAACTTAATAAGGTAACGGTGAAGAACAAGTATCCGTTGCCAAGGATCAACGATTTGTTTGATCAATTGAAGGGAGTCACTGTGTTCTCCAAGATAGACTTGAGGTCAAGATACTACCAGTTGAGAGTAAAAGACTTAGACGTGCCTAAAACTGCATTTCGGACGAGGTATGGGCATTACGAATTCTTAGTCATGCCTTTTGGTTTAACTAATGCCCCTGCTGTGTTTATGAATTTAATGAATCGTATTTTTCGGCCATACTTAGACAAGTTTGTTGTGGTTTTTATTGATGACATACTGATATATTCTCGCGATGAGCATGAGCATGCTGAGCACTTGAGGATAGTTTTACAAATTTTACGAGATAATCAGTTGTATGCCAAGTTCAGCAAAAGTGAATTTTGGCTCAAAGAAGTTGGATTTTTGGGACACATTGTCTCGGGAGATGGAGTCCGAGTTGACCCAAGTAAGATTTCAACCATTGTTGATTGGAAACCGCCGAAAAATGTATCTGAGGTTAGGATTTTTCTGGGCTTAGCCGGCTATTATAGGCGATTCGTTAAAGGGTTTTCTATGGTAGCGACTCCAATGACGAAACTGTTACAGAAAAATGTAAAGTTTGAATGGACAGAGAAGTGTCAACAGAGTTTCGAGAAACTAAAGGCAATGTTGACAGAGGCTCCAGTTCTAGTACAATCGGAATCGGGAAAAGAATTTGTGGTCTACAGCGATGCGTCCTTGAATGGATTGGGCTGTGTACTTATGCAAGAAGGTAAAGTGATAGCATATGCCTCCAGACAGTTAAAGCCACATGAGAAGAATTACCCGACGCATGATTTGGAGTTGGCTGCTATTGTCTTTGCATTGAAGATTTAGAGACACCATTTGTATGGTGAAAAAATGTCGGATTTTCACCGATCAAAAAAGTTTAAAGTATTTGATAACTCAAAAAGAATTAAACCTAAGGCAGCGAAGATGGCTAGAGTTGATAAAGGATTATGAGTTGGTTATTGATTACCACCCGGGAAAGGCGAATGTAGTCGCTGATGCTTTGAGTAGAAAATCCCTATTTGCATTGAGGGCTATGAATACACGGGTGACACTGTCAGAGGATGGTTCTATTCTAGCTGAGTTGAGATCTAGACCGATGTTCCTTCAAGAGATTCATGAGGATCAGAAGGATGACAATGACTTGCAAGCCAAAAGAGTTCAGTGTGAGTCGAGTGTTGAGTCTGAATTTCGGATCAATTTAGATGGATGTTTAATGTTCAGGAACCGAGTATGTGTACCGAGGAACAATGAGCTCATTCGTAAAGTTTTTCATGAGGCACATAATGGATGTCTATCTGTATATCCGGGTAGCACCAAGATGTATAATGATTTGAAGAAGTGGTATTGGTGGCCGAATATGAAGAAAGATATTTCTGAGTTTGTTCCAAGATGTTTGATTTGTCAGCAAGTAAAGGCTGAACACCAAGTACCCTAAGGTTTGCTTCAACCTATTATGGTGCCCGAGTGGAAGTAGGACCGAGTTACCATGGACTTTGTAACAGGGTTGCCGTTGACACCGAGCAAGAAAGATGCTGTATAGATCGTAGTCGATAGACTTACGAATTCTGCCCATTTTATACCGATGCGTGTCGACTACTCATTGGATAAGTTGGCAAACTTGTATATTTTTGAGATTGTGAGGCTGCACGGAGTGCCCTTATCGATTATATCGGATAGAGATCCGAGATCCACGTCCAGATTTTGGAAAAAGTTACAAGAGGCCTTGGGCACAAAGTTGAATTTTAGTACGGCTTTTCACCCCCAAACCGACTGTCAGTCGGAGAGGTTAATACAAGTACTTGAAGATATGCTCCGATGTTGTATTCTTGAGTTTCAGGGCAGCTGGGAGAAATATTTACCTTTGGTGGAATTTGCCTACAATAACAGTTTTCAGTCGAGTTTGAAAATGGCGCCTTATGAGGCTTTATATGGGCGTAAGTGCCGAACGCCTTTATATTGGACTGAACTTAAGGAAAACCAGATCCGCGGGGTTGATTTGGTTAGAGAAATCGAAGAGAAGGTAAAAGTGATTCGAGATTATTTAAAGGCTACTTCTGGTAGACAAAAATCCTACTCGGATTTAAAAAGAAAAGAGATTGAGTATCAAGTCGGTGATAGAGTATTTCTGAAAGTGTCGCCATGGAGGAAAGTTCTTAGATTTGGCCGTAAAGGCAAATTGAGTCCTCGTTTTATCGGACCATATGAGATCACCGAAAAGATAAGACCGATAGCTTATCGATTGGCTTTGCCATCCGAATTAGAGAAGATTTATTATGTGTTTCACGTGTATATGTTACGACGCTACCGATCAGACCCTTCGCATGTGATCACACCGACAGAGGTTGAGATTCAACCCGACATGACATATGGTGAAGAACTAGTTAAGATCCTAGCACGAAAAGTCAAACAATTGAGAAATAAGAGTATAACTCTTGTGAAAGTTTTATGGTAGAGACATGGGGTAGAAGAAGCTACATGGGAGCCCGAGGAGGCTATAAGGAACCAGTACCCAAACCTTTTTGCTGGTAAGATTTTCGGGGACGAAAATCCCTAAAGGGGGGAGAATTATAACAGCCCGATTTAGGGCCTAGTCGGAATAGTGGTGTGAGACCACAAATTCGAAGTAGAAATATGTGTTTAGATTTCATAAGGCTTAAGAGGTATTTGCATGATTTTGTGAAAATTTCATGAAGGAATTTTATTAATTAGTGAATAAATTGTCCATTACGACTAAATTGCAGGGATTGGAAAATATGAGATTCTAGAAGATTTAAGTATGAAATAGAATTATAAAGACTACTAGAGGTCCTTATTTAGCAATTAGACCATTATATGTTAAGATGGACAAAAATGGACATGGGAAGGAAAAATCTTAAGAAAGGACCATTAAGGGCATTTTTGTCATTTGGTAAATAAAAGATTAAAAAGGGAAAAAGTTGTAAAAAATGATGTCCATATTCCTCCCCCTTGGCCGAAAATCACAAAGAAGACATAGCTAGGATTTCTTCAACTTCCAAGCTTGATAGTAAGTGCATCCGAGCCCCGTTTTTAATGTTCTTCGTATTTTTGAGACCCTCGTAGCTCGATTTAGCTATTTCTATCTATATTTTGAGCTAGGGTTTATGTTCAAAAATTTACCCATGTATGACATGCATGTATTTTGATGTTTTATGGAAGAATATGAAAGTTTGATGTATGATAAACATCTTTTTCTAAGTGATTTTCATGAAAAATGAATAAAAGGACCAAATTGTAAAAGTTGTAGAAATGGTCATACATGAGTGAAATAGTGGAAATTGAATGTTGTTATAGTTGAGAATATGATTTGTCTAGGCTTGAAATGCAAGAAAGTTGAATGAAAATCATTTCACGAGCCTAGGGGAAAAATGTAATTAGGTAAAAGTTTGGGGGCAAAATCATAATTTTTTCAAAATATGAATTACGAGTCGATTTAGTCAATGTGTGTATTTAACAAGTGAAATTTTTATTATAGATCAAGAAACACGAAGCCCGGATCGAAACCGAGGCAAGAACAAAATTAAGGACTAAATCGAGCATTGATACACATTTTGAGAATCGAGGTAAGTTTGTATGAAGTTAGAGTTTCATAATGTTCGATATTTGAAACAAATTAATATTATGACAATGTATATTATTGTTATGAAAATCAAGTGATGAAGCCTCGATGAGAAAACGTTGAAAATAAGTATGTGAAATTCCGGATAAAGATTCGGAACAATGAGGTTACCCATGTATTAGCATTGAATAAAGAATATCCTGTGTAAGACCATGTCTGGGATATGGCCTCGGCACTAAAGGAAGATTTCGTATAAGACCATGTCTGGGACATGGCATCGACATTCATGTACGATCTCGTATAAGACCATGTCTGGGACATGGCATCGACAATGAGTTATAAGATCCCGTGTAAGACCATATCCGGGATATGGCATCGGTATCAAGGGGTGATCCCATGTAAGACCATATCTGGGATATGGCGTTGGCATCAAATTTTATGAACGATGAGTTCGAGTATCCTACGATAATTTTGTTAATTCGTGGGCAAAAGAGCTAAGTATGTAAAATGGTGTAGAGTTAAATTCGTTTATGGATGACCTTGGGTATCACCTATGATAAGAATGATGAAGATATGAGTTTATGTTCATGATAGAAAATGTGCTAAGTCATGTGATTTGAGTGATCACAGTACCATGAGTAAAATACAAAGTATGAAATCATATTGTGAAATGAGAAGGGTAAAAGTAAGTATGAGTAAGTATGCTTGAGCACTTGATGCTTATGTTGTTCATGTATCATGAGATGGGTGAGTTTATTTTGAGTATTTATGTTGCTATATAAATTTCATGCAGACTTACTAAGCTATATGCTTACCCTCTCTTTCCCCTTTTCCTTGTAGTTTCGCCAAGTTAGCTCGGGGATTCACAGAACGTCGGAGCTCGGATCACACTATCAACCGTTCTTTTGGTATAGTAAAGTTAATTCATTTTGAGTATGGCATGTATAGGAACTTGATCGTTTTGTGTCATGTCATGTTCGAAGGCCAAAGGGTTGGCTATTAATGTTTCACACTCATTTTGTAAAATTGGCCATGGTGAATTGGCCAATATTGTTAAGTTTTTGTTATAAAGTGTTAAGTTAAATGAAATGAATGTTCATGCAAGTAATTGAGTAAAATACGAGTGGAATGAATAATAATTTAAGGATTCTTAAGAGGTTGGTATTGCTATGTTATGTGCTTCTTGTGATGAAATGAATGAGTTTATGTTTCAGGGTGGCAAGAAGGCTTGGAAAATAGCCTTAAACTGTCCACACGGGTAGACACACGGGCGTGTTTCTAGGCCGTGTGTGACACATGGCCAGCCCTATGGGTGTGTTAGTAGGCCGTGTGTCCCCTACATTTATTTGCGAGGATTCGATTCGTCACACGGGCCAGTACACGGGCGTGTGCTCCTTAAGGGGTTGCTGACATCATAAACAGAATACCCCTAGTTTTCACACACGGGTGAGGACACGGGCGTGTCTAGGTCGTGTAAAGGACACGGGCCATTGACACGGGCGTGTGTCCGGTCGTGTGAAAACCCCTGTAGGTTTGAAATAAAAATAAATTCTACACGGGCTAGGGACATGGGCGTGTGTGACCACACGGCCTGCCCACATGGGCGTGTCCCAAGTCACACGGGCGTGTGACCTGTGTTTAGGCAAAAAAATTTTAAAGAGTGCAAAAGTTCCCGGTTGAACTCTAAAACCTTCCAAATGAATGTTTAAGGCCTCGTAGGCCCAGGATATGTGTGTTATGGTTAAGAGAGAAAAGTTTTAAGTTGGAATGAAATTTTATAGCCCGTAATTGCATGTACAAGCAAGGTCAAGCATGGTAATGCCTCATATCCGGTTCCGGCGTCAGACACGGGTAAGGGGTGTTACATGGGTGGTGTCATGATGGATGGCTAAACTAAGAGGTTAGGTAGCTAAGGATGAACAAAGGAACAGGAAGTGAGAAACCGTCTTCAAGTATCCACCTGGTGTCTTCTAAAAGTGCCACGTGTCTAGCCCAAATGTGAGTGTAGTAATGATGAAACTTAAATCAAAATAAATCTAAAAAGAACTTACACATGATTTAAACACGGTCAAACTTATCCATATGATTTCAATTTTTCCAAAGTTCCAACTTTGGTATTAAGCCAAATGATTCATTGAATTTTATATCCTTTAATTCACACACCCAACACACATTTATTAATTTGAAATTCTTGATTAAATTTGGTGTCACGAATTAAATGTACGCCAATTCAATTAAGTAAAAGATAAAAAAGATTATTAAAAAATATAACTTATTAATAATGTTATATAAATAATTTAATTTTAAAAAACAAAATAAAATACCACGTTTACTCATGCAAATTTCTTTTCATAAAAATGGTTTACATTTTCTATTACTTTATCAATAATTTTTAATTTTTTAAAATAATAATCATTAAGCATTTTGCATAATTTTTATTTTTCACTAGCACACTGAATGTATCATAAGACTAGCATGTATAAATGAGTAAATAAAAGTTGTTGGGACCTCAAGTTGTTAATTACATAAATTATCAACTAAGAATGGAGATGCTTGACTGCAGTAGCCTACGGTTTTACATTGCGAGAAACTATGTAAACAAAGTAATAAAGAATACGAGAGTTTGTTTACAAAGTTTAGTTTCCTTATATCTGTGGAGCCTAGCTTAATGTGTAACACCCCTAACCCGTATCCGTAGCCGGAACAGAGTTACAGAGCATTACCGGAGTTTACAGAATAATTTCATGTAATTCATGTCATTTACAGTTCATAACGGAAACTAATCATATTGTCCCTTGAATGGACCTTAGAGGCTCAATTAAAACATTAAAATCAAGTCGGGACTAAATCGGGATCTTAGAGATTTTTTCGTAAAATTTAATTTTTTTCTTTAATACAGGGTTCACACGCCCGTGTAAGTAGGCCATGTGGCTCACACGGCCAAGTGACATGCCCATGTCTCAGGCCATGTGGGCATTCGATGTGAGGTACACGGCTGTGTCCCAGCCCGTGTCCTTACCCGTGTAACTCTCTGACTTGTGCCACACGGCCAGCCACAAGCTCATGTGCTAGGCCGTGTGGTCAATTTAATTTTCACATATTAGGTGCAAGTTTCACATGGCCAAGACACACGCCCGTGTAGCACACACGGCTGAGACACACACCCGTGTAGCACACACGGCTGAGACACACGCCCGTATCTCTGCCCGTGCGCCCAATTCTGAACATTCTGTTTCTAAATTTTAAGATGTAGGGGACACACGGCAAAACCACATGCCCATATGCCAGGCCGTGTGTCACAGACGGTCAAGACACACGCCCGTGTGCCTACCCGTATGGACAAAATAAGGCTATTTCTTAGCCTTATTTCTCACCTAAATTTAACCTTCAACCTACAACAACATTTGCATATATTTTCCAACCAATTCAAGTCATATAAATCAAACAAACATCAATAACATGTATGAAATAACACCACATACATTCATATGATCAAACTTACCTTTTAGTAAAGACTTATATTTTACCCTAATTCAATCTAAACAACCACATACATATATGTTAAGCATGATTTATATATAACCTCATAATAATATACCAAAACAAACCATTTTTAGCCATTCCAATGGCTAAATTACAACAACCATGTACTTGCCAACATTGGCCAAGTTAACCTATACATCCCATTATACCAAAATAAGGTTGCTTTTTATACCAAAAATGAACTGGTGGATAGTGTGATGATACTCCGACCGATCTCCAACCTTATGAGCTTCCGAGCACTATAAAACATAGAAAAGAAAACCTAGTAAGCATTTAATGCGTAGTAAGTTCGTATAACAGGAATTTAACTTACCATATATTTATATTTAAGATAAATATACAATAATGCATCCAAGCAATTTGGCTTATAGCCTAAAACACAACTTCACCAATCATGTTAGTCAAGAAATTCACATAATGCCAAGAACATGGGTGAGCTCATCATTTAATGTCTTTCATATACATATGCTTTCCATATCACTATTCCATATTACAAGTACATTTTAATGACAAATCATTTCAAGTTCAATTTAATCATGTTAGAACTTTATCCGTTGAATTTATTTGAAATATCGATGGATACACTCATGTAGTACAATTAAGTGTACACTACTATAAGTCATTAATTCATTTCCGGGGGTACCCAATTAGGGCACATAATTGGGAAGCACACCCTCGAGCCTTGTAACGGGAAGCTCACGTAGAGCCATTTCAGGAAGCTCATAAAGAGCCTATCGGGAAGCTTATTCGGGCTATATAACGGGAAGCTCATAAGAGCCATAATCGGGAAGTTCACAAAGAACCATATCGAGAAGCTCCGGATAGCCAATATCGGGAAGTTCAAGCGAGCACTATCGGGAAGCTCACAAAGAGCTAATTTAACGAGAAGCTCTTGAAGAGCCTATAATCGGGATGCTCATAAGAGTTAAGGTGTGTCCACAACAAATGTAGGATCACAACCTATCGAGATGCTCCGAAGATCTATAACAGGAAGCTCGCAAGAACTTTATAATGGTAAGCTCGAGAAGGCTTATAACGGGATGCTCTTTCGAGCTATGGTGTATCCGCAACATATGTTGGACTACAACCAATACGGGAAATCCTATATCCATCGACTTTCATTTATTCAAACGAGATTTGACATTTATTTGGCATTATCGGATATTCAATCAAATTCACACACATGGCAATTATACAATTCACATATACAACATTTAATTCAAACATATAAATGTACACAATTTAGTTACACGAACTTACCTCGATACTTGTTCGTATACGAAATCTACTAATCCGAGACTTTTTGTTTTCCTCGATCCAACTCAGTATTAGGTCTTTTAGGATCTATATAAATAAATTTAATCATCAATTTATCACATTTCATATTCAATTGGATTCAATTTACATCCTAGGCAAAATTCCCATTTTGCCCCTATACTTTTCATAAATTCCAATTTCATCCCTAGGCTCGGAAAATGAAATTCATGCAATTTAATCCGTATTCCAAGCCTAACCAAAATTTTCAAATAACTTTTACAACACATATATTTCAAAAAATTCAGAATTTTTCCATAACTTTTATATCTTTACAATTTAATCCCTAAATCATATTTTTATCAAAATTCACTTTGTAAAAATTGTTTATCTATCAACAACCTTTCATTTACTACAATAAATTTTAAAATTTTAGCATATTCATCCATGAAAAAATTTCTATACTTTGATAACTTTTCAAACTAATCCTCAAAATAGATAGATTAAACCATTCCGATCTCAAAATTATAAAAATTACTAAAAACGAGACAAGAAAACATACCTAATTAAGCTTGATTAGTTTCTTTTCTCTCTCCTAGGGTTTCCATAGAATTTTTGGGGATGAAGATTATATAAAATGATATTATTTCTATTTAATTATTTATCATCCATTAATTTTTCCACTTTCCAATTTATTTCTATTTTTCCATGGATGATTCATCAAAAGTATCTACTAACTTTTCTTTAATGGTCTAATTACCATATAAGGACCTCAAAATTTGAATTCCATAACTATTTAATCCTTCTAGCTACTAGAATTCAACTTTTGCATTTTATGCAATTTGGTCCTTTCCATAATTAAGCACATAATCGATAAAATTTTCTTATCAGAATTTTCATATGACATTCCTATCATAATGCAGACCATGTAATAATATTAAAATAAATTTTCTTTCCGGCTCAGATTTGTGGTCCCGAAACCATTGTTCCGATTTCACTAAAAATGGGCTATTACATAATGAGTAACTCCCATTATCTTTAATCCACAATACAATATGTGAATCACACTATATCACTCTTCAAGTATAAATATCTCACATTTGTATATAAAGACTAGAACACTCACCACTAAATCCCCCCTAAGAATTTATACTGTAAGCACCTAAGGTTTACAATTCAATTACATTTACAAAAAGTTCCTCAATGAAAAAAAACAAAGTGCTCTCAATATGCTCTCATACATAACTTATATAAGCCTCAAAAATATATATTAAGTCTTGGCTTGCTAACATACTAGTCATTGGATACAAAGAAACTCCTTAAATTTCGTAGCTGCATAATAACAAAGATAATACTAATAAAGTCTAATAAAACACAATCTGATGGAGATACAATTTTCTAGTAAAACAACAACTCAATCCAAATAAATCTCCACAATTCAAGGGTTGTCTCAATTCAATCCAATCCAATCTTTATAAGCAATGGATTGGTTTCCATAGATAAGCTTTTATATCTTCAAAGCATCAACTTATTTAATAGCCCAAAGATTTTACTTTATTAAATTGCCAATTCAAATATGGCAAGTTTTGGTTCACTATTTCAATGATGGTGTAACAGTCCGGTTTATACCCTAGTCGGAACAGTGGTTTCGAGACCATGAATTCGAGTCTGAATAATATTTTAATAGTATTTTCTGTGTCTCTGATAAGTGATTATGCATGTGCTAAAGTTTAAAAAGTTAATTTGTCTGTTTGTGTGTTTAATTTGACAAAAGGATTGAATTGCATTAAATGTGAAATTTGCATGTTATATGTAAAATGGTTATATTGAGATGGCTTTTGTTTGTAAGGGCCTTATGTGGCAATTAGTCAATTACTATAGATAGTGGATGGTTATGGTCCATATTAACCTTTGAAAATATGTTTTATAAGTTTATATTATAAGGTTAATTATGTCATTCATGTATTAAGTATATTATGATTTAATAAAAGCATGAAATTAGACATTTCTATCATCTTTTGGCCGAATGTCTTAAAGAAAAAGAAAGAACAAAAGCTTAAGGGTTTCGGTTGGCTTTCATCTTGATTAAGGTATGTTCTAGCTTTAGATTTTGATGATTTTTTATGTTTTTGAGATTGTTGCTCTGTCTACTACAAAGCCCATGTCTTAATTTGATGAATTGATGTTGTTCATGAGAAATGCCATTGATGTTATGATGAGCTTTGTGATGATTTATGGTGTTAAATGAAAGATTTGAGCTAGATGAACATACTTTGTTCTTGAATTTTTGATGAATTTAGCTAAATAGGGCTAAATTGAGAAAATGGTAATTTGAAGGACTAAATTGCAAACTTGATGGAAAATATGGATTTGTATGAGATGTATGAACATTCGGCTAAGCATGAGTCTATGATGATTTTGTGAATTTGATGTTTTGAGAAAAACAGACTAAATTGATAAATTGTGCAAATGTAAGGGCTAAATTGTAAATTGTCCAAAATATGTGTATTTGGATTAAATTGAATGTGTTAGTGAATAAAAGGGTTAATTCTGAACATGTATAGATCAAGAACTGAGGAAAACGGACTTAGATCGCGGGAAAGCGAAAGTAACCGAGTAGCTGTTTCCATTTCCGTTAAATCAAATCCGGGGTAAGTCATATTGCTAATAAATGTAATTGTATTAAATTGAGCATATACATATGACTATTGATGATAATGAATGCTTACGAGATGTTATGTATATGAATTTCGAGATAAGGTCGATATAGTGATAAGTCTGAGAAATTCCGTATGAACTTAGGAATACAAAGGTATCTATTCTATTTTATCATGTAAGACCACGTCCGGGACGTTGGCGTTGATTTGATATTCGTGTAAGACCACGTCTGGGGCGTCGGCATCGATATGAGCTTTACGTGTAAGACCATGTCTGGGACATCGGCATCGTATTGATTCGTGTAAGACCACGTCTGAGATGTTGGCATCGATATGAGCTTCACGTGTAAGACCATGTCTGGGACATTGGCATCATATTGATTCGTAAGACCATGCGGGACGATGGCATTGATATCCGATTACATGTAAGACCTCAAATGCGGGACGTTGGCATTGTACGATTATTACGAGTTTCCGAGTATCCTATTAGATTCTCGAAGCGGTTCAATGAGCAAATCTCGAGCTATAAACAATTACGTGAATGTATATTCGTTTTCGTGCACGTTTGGTATGTACACTAAGTGTGTATAAAAGGTAAGTACCTATATGACTTTGATTTGAAGAAAAGTATGATTGAATATGAGAACGAGAATGAGATGCAAGAATGATTATGAAAGAGTTATGTATATATACATGATTCTTGAATGGATGAATGTGGCAATTGTGGCCAAGTATATAAACCAAAGCAAATATGTGATAGTTTGCTAAGTAAATGTTATGTGCCAATGTACCTTATGCATATATGCCTTTTATGTTAAGTTTATTTGTATTATGACTTACTAAGCTTTTGGAAAGCTTACTCTGTGTGAGTGTTTTCTCTATTTTATAGGTCGTCAAAGCTACTGAAGGCTCGAGACCGTCAAGGATCGTCATCACACTACTAACCTCATTTTGGTACACTTTGGTAATGTAAATAGCTAGATATGGCATGTATAGGCTAGTATTTGATATAAGCTTGTTATATGAACTTAGCCATGTGATTTGGCTAGATATGAGTTGGGAATCTGCTTTAATGAATGTGATGTGTGAAGCATGTTTTTGGCATGGTTGGATGTCACATGAAATGGTCAAGTTTTGAGTAAGTAATGGATGAATTATGCTTGTGATGAGATTGGTTTTGAATGTATAGATTGAATGGTTATTTTGGCATGTTATGGTTGTTAATTGTGCATGAAATGTGTTGGTAGATTTCTTATAGAATTGACAATAAGTGAGTGGCATTTTGGCCTTGCAAATGGCCTATGATGTCACACGGTTGTGGCACACGGGTGTGCCTAGTGACCGTGGGGCTAAGTCAGTAGCTAGCCTAGGAGAACACGACCAAGACACACGGGCGTGTCTAGTAGCCATGTGAAAATGTCAGTATATGGCCTAAGAGTACACGGCCTTAGCACACGGGGTGCTGGGTGGCCGTGGGTGTAAAGTCAGATTCGACCACGGCCAAGGTACACGGGCGTGCTTAGTGGTCGTGGATGTAAAGTCAGATTCGACCACAGCCTTAGCATACGGGCGTGCTTGGTGGTCGTGGAGTTAAGTCAGATTCGACCACGGGGAGGACACACGAGTGTGTCCAGCAGCCGTGGGAGGTACACGGCCTGCCTACACGGGTGTGTAACCCCTAAAACTTAGAAAAGTTTTAAATTTTCGAGAATGTCTGTATGTGATTCGGTTTAGTCCCGACCCGGTTTATAAGTATGTTTTAGGTCTCGTTGACTGTATTAAGGGACATTATGTTTGAGATTGATGGATGAATGTATGAACTTCTGAAAATGTTTCTGATCTGTCTGGTAACGCCTTTAACCCTAATCCGACGACGAATATGGGTTAGGGGTGTTACAGATGGATTGTAGTGGGCACTTCTGAGTGCCCCTAAGAACATTACTTCACAGCTTACCTCAACAAAAAGGATAAAGTTTCATTCTTTTATTATTTTCTATTATCTTCTAGCACTATTTGAAATAAAAATGACTTGAAAATTGCAATGTGTCCAAAATAAAACAAATTTGTTACACTTTTATATTTTACTAATATTTTTAGTTATATGTGCACTACATTGCTTTAAATTCAATCTCTTGTATTGTGTTAAACTCTTTAGGGCCAAAATCATGATTATGGTCGAATCAATAGTTCATAGAGCCTATATGAATCCATGTGTCCTCATTGTTTTCCTTTAATCCTATAGGATAAGATGGAGTAGGTTTCTTTCACTTTACGATGCTTCCTTTAATTAGGTTCACTTTCTTTTTAATTTCCCTAGTATGAGTACTTTAGCATGGAATTGCCATGGTTATGTCAACCCAAGGCCATTAGGGCTTTTAAGGAGATTAAAGGACTCCATCACCCATCTTAATGGAAATGAAAAGGAAGAAGAGGAAAATGACATTGTTGTGAAATAGGTTAAACTTCTCCTGAGGTTATTATGTAAAATCAAGTGACCAATCTAAGGGCATGGGCCTGTTAATTCCATGTTAGACATCATCAAATCATCAAATAAATATTGAATCATCAACCATCTTAGGTCATACAGATAAATGACAATGTACCTTTGTCTATGAAAGCCCTTACATAATAGACAATGAGTAAGAGGTCAATATGTTGATGTACAATAGGTCACAAGTTTTAATGAATGAATAATAAATAGTAGTCCGTTTGATCTTGAAATTATGGGAAGAGATTTCACTTGATCAATTTTGTGGAACTTAATATTGATGTAACGCCCCACGCCAAACCTGTCCGTCAGATCTGAGTATTGAGCGTCACAAATGAACCTATACTTAATAATTTCTAACTGGACTGCATTAAAAAAGTTTAACAATAAACTATCTATTAATGAAATTTTAAAAAAAAAATTCTTACAACTAAGGCTTGGAGCCACTTAATGCTTAGCCTTTTACATTCCTATCTCTAATCTGACTATTTAATTACATTGGGCCTCTTACAACACCTATCAAGGCTAACTATTTATTTGGCCAAATTCTAAGGGTGCTACCTAGATACGACATAAAAAACTCTTGGGAAAAGCCTCTAGTGGTACCATCTTCCTACGTGCATTACTCTAACTGCCTATGATCTCCGATCTCACATCGTCTAGCTTGGTCCCTCCTCGAAGTCCCCGATGAACCTCACAATCCTGCAAACACCATACAACTACTGTAAGTTTAAATCAACTTAGTAAGTTTCTTCACCACATCACAATAACCTTACCACACAAGGATAACGAATGTAAAATAAACTATCATAAATAAAATGCTCTCTGCTTCTCACAGCAAAATTACTTCATCAGTGTGTGTAATGCCCCAAAATTTAAATTTTTATTTTTGCGAATGTGGGACACAATTGAGTATCTGCTTCATTGGTTAAGTGTTCTGGGTGTGTGTGAGAGGTCCCAAGTTCAAGCCATGACTTGGGCAAATTTTGGTATTTTTATGAATAAAGTCCAATCTTTGGTCAATAGGCTTTTATTTAATTGTTGATAAGCTTATATCAGAATGGGACTGCTGGTCTGGTGGTTAAGCAGTGTGTTGGCTTGCTGATGGTCCTGTGTTCAAATCCCTGCGTGAGCGAGGGAGATTATTTTTGCTCGGTTTGGTGGCTGAGAGTTTGAGTTGTATTGGAAATCTGAGTAGTGGAAGTTTGATGGAGAGAATTTAGGAGTGAATTAAGGGATTTTGGGGTTATCGGGATTCTTATCGAATTATTCTGTTCATATTTTTTTCTTTCTTTTCTTTTTTTTCCCCCAAAAATAAAATTTTCGATTTTCTCTTCTCCCTTTTTGCTGCCGTTTTCCATTTCCATTGTTTTTCCTTGATGCTGAAATTCTTGTGCTCTCCCATTCTTTTTCTCCTCAACTTCTTTCCACACGGTCTCGTGTTGTTCCACGATTAACTGCGGTCGTTCGGTAAGTACTCATCTTTTTGACGTTTGTTTCTCACCAAAAACTCTGCAGATTTTTCCATTTGGATTTCCTCTCTCTTTTGCCAAAACCTACCCTTCTCTTCCCATTTTCTTTCGATTTTGCTCCCATCTCAACTGCAATCGTACTTTTGTTCCTTATTTTGGTGTTTCGTGGACAACTTCGGTAAGTGATTTTATGTGGTTTGTAGTTGAGAATGTTAAGTTTCTGACTAGGGGTTATTCTGATGTCTAGGCAACATCATTTCGCTAGGATCGAGACTCTTCTGGTACTACTTCATAAGCAAATTGATTTGAAGCATTGGGGGTAAGTTTCAATCACTCAATAGTTGACTAACCCGCTCGGGTTGGTTTTAATTCGTCGGTTAAGTGGTTAACTGAGTAGTATTTTGGTCAATTATAGGTTCAGGATTGCTTGGAGTTACTTTTGCGTCAAAAACGATACATGTGTGTACTCGATTGCACAGAAAATGAGGTCTTGATGAAAGCTGAAAACCTCACTGTCGACACCACACGGGCGAGTGATTGCTCGTATGGTAGGCCGTGTGCCCTAACACGGGCGTGTGATCGACGAGGCTAGGCCATACGCGCAAGACACGGCCGTGTGCGACACACAGGCTGGACTGATTTGGGCCGTGTGGGCCACACGGGCGTATGGGAATTTAGGCCAGGCCGTGTGATCCACACGAGCCAAGGCCAATCTGGGCGTGTGGGCCATATGGGTGTGTGGGCCCATACGGGCAGGCCACATGGGCATTTGAGCCCATTTTCACTGAATTGATTGATAAGGTTGCATGGGTCGCTCAAGTCGACTGTGAACCTCTTGTAGGGCCGGTAAGCATTACTTAGACCCTTAATTGTGTGAACTGACTGTTTGATTTATATATATTGAGCATGATGATAGTATGCATGTATAATGAATTGGTTATATGTATTGATATCATGAGATAGCATGTCATGATAATTATGTTGCATTGCATGGGGTTGGGTTGATTATATTTGGAGGAAGTGTACTGAAAGGCTCTTAAGCCTAATATACTTGCAGCTCAGCTGCAAATTACTGTTTTGTGCCGCATTTGGTACTACCTGGAGTTTAGGGATGGGTGGGTTGATTTAATCCCCACATGGAGTGTAGGGTTGGACGGAGATGGTGTGTAGAGGATGGTTGGGTAGGACTTTGATACTGAATATTGCATGACTGCTACTGATACTGTGATGGGCTAAGGCCCTAATGCATACTGATACTGTGATGGGCTAAGGTCCTAATGCATCGACATCTTGTGATGGGCTAAGGCCCTACCGCATATTGATCTTTATCAGATCGAGATGGGCTAAGGCCCAAACCGTTATTGATACTGAAAGTGGCTTAGGCCCAAAACTGTATTTGACTGTGCACTGTGTCTACTATTGTTTGTTTTCTATGGGATTACACACTGAGTTTACGTAAACTCACCCCTCTCTGTTTAATGTGCACAGGTAATCCCCAGACCTAGACGGATCGGTGCGGCAGAGGACTCGACAGTGACCACAGTTTTTGGACTTTACGTTTTTTAATTTATGTTTTATGGTTTTATTATTATTGGGATGTAATTTAAGGACTCTTGGGACTTTTGCTTAAATTTTGTTTTTATTTGTTTCTGTGGAATTATAACTGTTAGTCGTAGGAAGTTCGGTTTCCAAAAAAAAAGAGCTAACATATTTTTTAAACTCATGATTACTTAAACTGCTTTGTTTTAAAAGCTTTCGCAACGAGAAACGTTTTAAAGCAAATGTTTTAAATAAGTAAAACGATTCCCTTTAGAACTAATAAGAGATAAATATAGGTAATAACATGGAAATGATTTTATTGTAATAATTTAGTTTTCGAACACACTATCATGTGACATCACCAGATTCAGCCATAACTTCTAGGCCGGGTTTGGGGTGTTACAGTGTGGCAAACTTCACCCTATTCTCTGAGTTACTCGACTCACTACCCAACCTTCCTCTGGTCGGACTCTTCACTAGACCATGTCCTGAACACCTCGCCGCTATTCAATAGGTCCTATCCACACTTCTTATTTACACTTTCTTACTTTCTTACACCTTCCCCTTTACATGGGAAGTGCGTTAAACTTAACCTGACTCGATTGATTTCCCAATATGAACTCTGATTATAGATTTTTTAACAATTCACCCAAGGATTCTTGAAGTATACATTCCTTGGCGAACTTGGACGGACCAGTCCTTGATGAAATCCCTATTCCCTTACTCTAGTCCCGAAGGACTTGTTAACATTTCTTTACTGTGTTGACTTCGGAAGTCCTCGCCATTTTGGTGAACCTATTCTCCTTCCGCCTTAGCTGTTACAGCCCGATTTTGGGTCTAGTCAAAACAGTGGTTTCGGGACCATAAATCCGATGCAGTAAATTTTACTTTTATTATATTTTTATGGTCTACAATTTTATGGAATGATTTCGTGAAAATTTCGTTCGAAAATTTTGACGTTTGGGCACTAAATTTAGTTAAAGGGACTAAATTGCAAAAAGTGCAAAATTTGAGTTCTATATGTTAAAGGTGTCTAATTGCTATGAGATCTTAAATTAGAGGTCCTTAGATGGTAATTAGACCATTGGTTATGTTGGTGGACAAAAATGGACATGAATTAGGTGAAATTTAGGTGTTTTAAAGAAAGGGCATTTTGGTCATTTGGTAATTAAATGAATTAATAAGAAAAAATAAAGCCAAAATCTTGTCCATCTTCTTCTCCCATGGCCGAATATCATGAAAAAAGACATAGCTAGGGTTTGTTCATATTCCAAGCTCGATTGTAAGTCCGTTCTTGCCCCGTTTTTAATGCTCTTTACATTTTTGAAGTCGTTGTAACTCGATCTATCTATTTCTACCACTAATTTAAGATATGATCAAGGTTTAAGGTTTGAACCATATTATACATGCGTGTATTTTGATGTTTAATGGTAGATTATGCAAATTAGATGTTGGATAAACAACTTTTACTAAATGATTTTTGATGAAAATGCCTAAAAAGGACTTTTTTGTAAAAGTTGTAAAATGTGTGTAAAAATGTGAATAAAT
Organism: Gossypium sturtianum; assembly: GCA_025698515.1. Classification (NCBI taxonomy): domain Eukaryota; kingdom Viridiplantae; phylum Streptophyta; class Magnoliopsida; order Malvales; family Malvaceae; genus Gossypium; species Gossypium sturtianum. Next base: position 116,050,256 of record CM046955.1, read on the forward strand.
GAAAAATGCGGGATGTTATGAGCAAGAAATAGTTTTGGCTAGGCTTGGGTGTGATAAAATTGAATGAAAATAATTTTATGAGCCTAAGGACTAAAATGTAAAAAGTTGAAAAGTTGGGGGCAAAAATGTAATTTTTCCATAATGTGATTTTTGGGCTGAATTGAATAATTTGAGTATTAAATGAGTTAAATTTGCTATTATAGATAAAGAAAAATGAGGTTTGGACCTAGATCGGGGGAAAAATAAAGTGTTTGACGATTAGGTCCATTTTCACTATTTTTGTACCGAGGTAAGTTCGTATGTTATTAATGCAATGTTATATTTGTATTTTAATGTTTTGATATTATTTGGATTGTATGATTGATTCTATGAGCATATTCGACGAAATTTCGGTAAGAGAGAAATCCCGGTTGAACCTTAGGAATAGATTAGGATACAAATGACATATCACTAGGAACCCATGTGATTATGTGATTATGTGACCGGTGTCGGTCCTCAGACGTCCCTATCGGTGGCTAGGTATCTCGACATATGTTGCGGATACTAGGCGCCTTGTGTGAGCAAAGACCAGCGTAGCTACGTCTCGACCGACGACTTGTGTGAGCAGTTCAGTGGATAGCTTCATGCGAGCGAGCCTATGTGTGTTATGAGATTGGTGGTAGCTTTAGCTACATATGTGGCACTTATGTGCAAAGTTTTCCGTGTATCTGGAATGGTGGAAATGTGCAAGTGTACACAATCGTAACAAGTAATAAAGTGACAAGTAAATGTCGAGTTATCGTACCCACAGGATCGTGAAAAGAATTATTTATGAAAATGTTTTCAAACAATTTGGCGAAGGAAAAATATTTGGCTTTAAGAAATATTTAAAAACTAAAAATAAAACAAAGAAAAATAAAATAAAACAAAGTTCTAATGCACGATTTCAAAAACTGATTTTAATCAAGATGATATAATTGTGTTGGATTAATAACATTTCTTACCTTAAAATTATTAAACTCGTGTTTATACTTATTAAAACATGGAAACTCGGTAATTTGCTAACTTATGAACATATTTACAAATAAAAATCCATTCATCTCTTATACATATTCCTATGCAAATTCAAATGACTAAACAGACTTCTAAAAGTAAACATGTTATTGCACATACATACTTATTAAATTAAATTATCTCTCGCATATTCCTATGTCGATTCAAACGATTAATTCAACCTAACAAGCATATAAAAGATCATGTGAAGTAATAAAGTATACTTACCTTGAAACAATTTAATCACAAAAATCCTGCAAGTTATGCAAGGCATATGTATCGTTAAATACAATGCTAATTTAATCTTCAGCTTCCTTAGAAGAATTAAATATGCACAGATTAAGTATTGCGTCCATTAATTACAATTTCAATGCGTTTAAATAATTAATTCATTAGCTATGTAAACAATTATAATGCCAGATAACTTAACGTAATTTTACTTAATCAAACATTTTACCGAGGCCTTTAACAGCATAAACACAATTTTAATAATTCAAGAGGACGAAATGCGATCAACCCAACACGAATTAAATTCAAGCTAAATTGATTAAATTAAACATTCCAACAGCATAAATATTCATAAACATGTTTGTCAAAACAACAACGAATAATTTAAAGAGATAAGGAACAAGAAACAAATCCGGTGTTTCTCCGTGGCTTGTTTGTTTGCTCCCTTCTTCATTCTTCGTTGTCCTCGACTATCAAGGTGGCTTATGAACACTTCAATTGCTGCATAAAATGGCTGGAAAAACACCTCTTTCCCAAGAGGAGAAATCGGCACAAGAACACCAAAAAGGGAGAAGGGAAAATGGGAATTGAGAGAAAGTGAGAGAGGAGAATGTTAAATGCTTGAGGTGTGTTTTGAATGAGCAGCTAGGGGGTGTACTTATAGCTGATCAAGGCTTCTAAAAATAGCAAATATTAGCAGCAAAAGAGGCCTCCCTTTTCCGGCCATCCCATGTGGCAAAGTTGAAGAATTCAACTTTGCTAAATATAGCATGGGGCAATCTACAAAGCCATAATTTTTGGAGGGGTTTGAATGCAGTTTTGAAAGGTCTTCAAGGGCTTCTTTGAAAGCTTAATTAATCAGCTAATAAGATGATTTGGGCCATCATTGTGGACGGTTTGGGCTACCCAATTTGTGGCTGGTTCGGTTCAACTGATTCGGTTTAACCAGTGCGGTTTAACTAGACCGTTTTCCATAATTAATTAATAATAATTTATTTAGCCCAAATTAAATTGGGAATAAATTAAAATTTATTATATTATGATTAAATCTTCATAATTGGACCGTCTTGGGCTGGAAATAAATTTGCCTTAAACTTCAAATTGCTTCTCGGTTTTGTTCTTCGAGCGATGTCCGTAGAAAGTTGCTTTTAAGCCCTTTGTGCGATTCTCGCCGAAAATAGTCAAAATAAATCAAAATTTATTATAAAATTAATTAAAATTCATCATGTTCATATTTTTAGCACAATTTAATTATTTTATAATATTTAATTATTTTCTGACAAGAATTTACTCGAAACCACATGAATTTGGGTCAAAAAGGGCATGAAAAAGTATATAAATTTTTGTGTTTCCACACCCCCAAACTTAATTCATTGCTCGTCCCGAGTAATGCACAAATTTGAAAAGAATTTTCTCGGAAACACCTTTGAAAAATTCCTTCAGAACAACTTTTTTCTCAAAATTATGAATTTGATATACTTAGGCTCAAAAATAAAAAAATTGATAATTATGCTACTTAAGTATACATATCGTTCAAATTACCTCCAACAATTATTATACTAGCAAAATTAGACTAAATGTTTCTTAATAAAGACATGTTCCTCGTTACCAATTTGATTTTAATTCCTTATTCAAAAAGTAAACTGCAATCATTAAGCTTAACTAATGTCTTCATATGTTGAACAGAGCAATTTCTCTCCACTAATGTAGGTAACATTGGAATTTTGAATCAATAGGTCTTTAGTAAGGTTGTAACGTGGCTGGACTTAGGGGTAGGTGAAAAATAGACAAATTTTTGGCTTAAAAACCCTAGATTCAGCTTAACTTTGAACCTTCGAAATTTTCACCCTTGAGACCCAACTTATGCTCTTTCGATTACTTCTTTCATTTTTAGTACATGTTTTTTTTTTCAAAACTCAAACTCGAGCACTTGCTTCATGTACTATAATTTTCGAGCATTTGATACATCTTTTCAACTCCCCAAACTTATTTTCAAACGATCTTACGAATAGTCATCGAGTCTAGTGTTTGGGACAATTTTAGAAGTAATGAAGAGAAAATTGATGGCTAAATATTGCATAGGTCCAAATAAAATTAGGCCATATAGTCTCAAAATTGGGTTTCAAAGGATTATTTTATCAGGGTCAGCTTGAAAGGCTCAAACGGTCCAAACAACAGTTGCCTAAATCATTTTCAACATTCCATGCTTCCTAGGATTTCGCCTCAAGAAATTACTAAGTCAATTCTAAAGACTTAAACTTTCATGCATGCCTAATTTTTTTAGTAGGGAATTAAAAATTTTATGGTACGAATTTACATGCTTTATTAAAAATACATTCATATCATTATTAAGCTAACATAATAATTTATTGAAATAATAGAACTTTATTAATACTAGAGTTTAGCATACTTAACAAAATTTCAAATTATTGAACAAAATATATCCTAAGCATAACTAAAAGAAAATTTTATTCTGAGTGGAATCAATTCAAATTTTCGGTCCCCCTATTTAAAGTGAACAATGTCCTCATTGTTTAAAGTGAATAAATACTATACACTAGGTAGGATATTAGAAAAGAGGAGGTGAGTCAAATTGACTGCTTAAGTACCAGGCTCTTTCTAAAATCCAATCCTAGACATGTATATATCTATTGCCACACTTTAGCCTTTGAGACTTGTTTAGATTTTATTCATGATTCCTATCTCTTGTTTTATTGTGCAAGAATAAAAATTCCTAATTAACCTAATCCTAGAATAACTAAAAATAAAAATAAACTAAAGTTGAAGTCCTCCCCTTTTTTATTTGTTTGCCGATCCTTCCAATTTTGACTCATCTTTTGCTCCATTAGTATTGTCTTTGTAGGAATCGCCTTGGTCTCTCTTCGATGATGAAACCCATGGTTTAAATATGAAATCTGGAAACTCAGGCACAAAAATAAATGGGTCATTATAAATTTTCTTGAGGGCACTCCTCATCGAATCATCTCTTATTTTTGAGTATCACCAATAGGCTTGTTCTTTGCCATTGCATGTGTTGCATTAAGTCCATCGGCTTCAACTTGACTCATCACGACGATCTGGGCTGGCGGTGGAGCTCTAAACATTGAGGGTTCGATATCGAGTTCACACGGTTCCACTTTGGATCTCGCCTCATTTGATTGCTCTGGTGGGATTTACGTGGGTTCATCTTACGCTTCTTCGGGATCCTCGCTCTCTTCAATTTATCAAGAAGAAGCAGAATCTCGGCCACTCGGTAGAGGTCCCAATCGGTGATTGTGCCTTGACTATACTCTGTCTTCTTCACGTCCGCAAGGAGTTTTGCTTTTAAGCACGTAATTGTGATCGTAAAGGAAAATAGGTTTGGGCAGAGCGTCTAATGGCACAATTTCGCATTTCTCTTAGGATGATTTTGCCCACATCAATGGTCTTTCCGGTTAAAATCGAGTATAGTAGGACCATTCGCTCTAATGAAATTGTTGTCCCATGTGAACTAGGCATAAGGCTTAAACGAATGAAGTAGAACCATGCCTTCGCGAGTGGTGTCAAATACTCTCTTCGACACTGTGGATTCCTTGTTTTGACACAATCCACTTAGAACACTGAATCGTGAGTTCCTCTAGGATTTCTTGCTGCATTTTCAGGCTTAATATTGCTCAACAGAGAGGAATATTCATCGTTGTCGAAATCGGGTAATTCAAAGAACTCATTAATAGCATTAGAATTTATTGGTACCTTGATTCCGCTGATTTGGAACTTGGTCAATTCGCTTGAAGTTAAGTTCGCGTTGAATTCACTTAACTAATTCCTCATCCACACTTGGTCTCTTTTCACAAAACAATTCCCAATTGAGGGCTTCAAAGAACTTGTCGAATACGTGCCATAAAATCTCTGTAGTTGCTTTCTTTCAATGTGAAGCCTTTCTCTGGATGCATCTGTTGATTTTTGAAGATACTTTCGTATCTTACTTTGGCTTCTTCATAGTGAAATTTGCTTTGTGGTTTGTCAATTTGAGCGGAGGCACGAGTTCTTTTGAGAGTCATAATTAACCTGAACATAAGATGGAAAGAAAAATAAAAAAAATTAGTTTCTTAAAAATTTAATTAATACAAATTATTAATATTTCAATAAATTGAAAATTAAATAATTGAATAAAAATTAAACTTAAGAAAAATTATTCTTACCACATTCCTCGTAGAATTTAAGAACTCTTAAAATAAATAAAAACTAATGAATCAAAAGGAGAATTTAAAGGAGGGTTGGCTTAGGTTGGGAAAGGGAGAATATGTGCATAGGCGCACAAAGCAAAGAATGTGCGATGGGGTGAGCAGTGGCGCGCAAGGCAAAGACAAGGCAGGCCACGGGCTGGTTGGCGTGGGGCGTTGGTGTGCACTAAGCTAGCGACGAGGCAGAGGCAGCAGCAGCATGAGATCCCGACTGGCAACACTTTGGTCTTTGGGCGCGGCGGCATCTTTGAGGCGCTTCTTTGGTCGAATGGTGGCTTGGGGAGTTGCGGCACTTGGTGTTTTGGTGGATGGGAGTTTGATGATGAGTGAATGGTGAGAACAAGGGTGCAATTTATAGATGGAGGAGTATAAATTGGAATAGAACTCTTAGAACAATTAAAGCATTAAAAATAAAAGTCCCCTTCTAATTTTACTCTTGATAAACAACAAATAATAATTAAATAAACACATATAAATTATCAATTGTTATTTATTTACTAAGATAAATATAAAATAAAATTAATTCTAATCCCAAGCTAGGTTGATAAAATTTAATATATAAATTATAATGAATATAATTATATATTAAAGTTTATCAATAATTTGAAAATAAAAATATTTATTTTAGATGCCTTTTAAAAATATTTACAAGAAGAGGCACCTAGTTTTTATTATTTATGAAAATAGCAACCAAATTTGAAAAATAAATCAATTAAGTCCATGGACTTAATGAAAATTTGAAATTGAGTTGCAATTTAAAACTTGAGTCAAAATTGACCTTTTATTTGAAAAAAATTATTTTGCTATTTAGGGGCTAATTTCTTGAAAATTATGTAAAAATCAATTCCAGGAAAGATTGGAGGGGTCAAGCGTCCCGCTTAAGTTCCAATCTCCTAGACAGATTTATTTAAACATAATGAACCAGAAAATATACCCTAAATAATTTATTGAAAACAAGAAAATTAAAAATCAGATAAACTGAACACGATTTTATCCCGTTCAGGGTTTTCTTCGTAATAGTGTTTCAAACGTTGAGCATTGACTTGAAAATTACCTCTTTTACCTTGGAGTTCAACAACTCCGTATGGATAAACGTGATGAATTGTAAATGGACCGGACCAACGTGACTTTAACTTACACGAAAGAACTTCAACTGGAATTAAATAACAAAACTTGGCGACTGCTTCAAACTCTCGAACTCGAATATGCTTGTCATGCCATTTCTTGAGTCTTTCTTTGAGTAATTTGGCATTTTCATATGAGAACATTCGAAATTCCTCTAGCTCATTGAGTTGGAGCATTCGTTTCTCTTTAGCAAGCTTGAGATCCAAATTGAGTTGTCGAAGAGCCCAGTAAGCTTTGTGCTCTAAATCCAGAGGTAGATGACAGGCTTTCCCAAAGACCAACCTATAGGGTGACATTCCTAAGGGTGTCTTGTATGCTGTTCTGTAAGCCCATAAAGCATCATCTAGTCTCTTAGACCAATCTCGTCGGTTCGGGCAAACTACCTTCTCAAGTATGCCTTTGATCTCCTTATTTGCTAGCTCAGCTTGACCATTTGTCTGCGGATGGTAAGCTGTAGCAACCTTGTGTTTCACTCCATGTTTATCTAGCAACTATTTTAACCACTTGTTCACAAAGTGTGTCCCTTCATCGCTGATAATAGCTTTAGGGGTTCCAAACCTTGTGAACACTTGTTTCTGCAAGAATTTCATCACAACCTTGGCATCGTTCGTCAGATAAGCTTCAGCCTCGACCCACTTGGACACATAATCTACTGCTACCAATATATACTTGTGACTAAAAGACGGAGGAAAAGGACCAAGAAAATCGATACCCCAAACATCGAACAATTCTACCTCAATGATATTTGTTTGAGGCATCTTATTTCTATTAGTTACGTTTCCAACTCTCTGACATCGATCACAATTCTTTACGTAAGCGTATGCATCCTTGAATAGTATTGGCCAAAAGAATCCGACTTGCAATACTTTAGCCATTGTACGAGTTCCTCCGAAGTGTCCCCCACTCGGAGCTGAATGACAGTGGTATAAAATCTTCGGTATTTCATCTTCTGTCACACATCTCCTAATCATCCGACCGCACACTTTTTAAACAAATATGGCTCTTCCCAAAAATAGTACTTCACATCGTGAAGAAACTTTTTTCTTTGTTGATAAGTTTTATCAATCGGCATCAAACCACAAGCTAAATAGTTAGCAAAATCAGCAAACCATGGAATATTATGGACATGATTTACCTTCTATATGTGTTCATATGGAAATGTCTCTTGCATCGGTACGAGTGGAGAATTTCCCGCTTGCGGCTCCAATATGGATAAGTGATCTGCTACTTGGTTTTCTACTCCCCTTCGATCTTGAATTTCTAGATCGAACTCAAGTAAATAGAAGCACCACTTTGGATCAATCTCGGCTTAGCATCTTTCTTGGCTAATAAGTACTTAATTGCGGAGTGGTCCGTATAGACAATCACTTTGGTACCTACAAGATAAGATCGAAACTTGTCGAAAGCAAACACAACAGCAAGTAACTCTTTCTCTGTTACCGTATAATTCAGTTGAGCTCCGGTTAGAGTTTTGCTTGCGTAGTAGATAGGATGAAAAACTTTGTTTCTTCGCTGGCCCATGACAGCTCCAATGGCGAAGTCACTTGCGTCACACATCAAAATAAATGGTGAATCCCAGTCTGGTGTGACGATTATGGGTGCCGTGACTAATCGACTTTTTAGATCGTCGAAGGCTTTTAAGCATTCCTCATCAAAGTTGAATATCGAGTCTTTCTCCAATAGCTTGCATAAAGGTTTAGCCACTTTGGAGAAGTCCTTGATAAACCTTCGATAAAAACCGGCGTGGCCCAAAAAGCTCCTAACACCTTTTACAGATGTTGGAGGTGGGAGTTTCTCAATAACGTCTACTTTCGCTTTGTCCACCTCGATCTCATGTCTCGTTATCCGATGCCCTAGAATAATTCCTTATCGTACCATGAAATGGCATTTTTCCCAATTGAGCACGAGATTCGTTTCTTCGCATCGCCTCAGTACCTTCACTAGATTGGCTAAGCAATCATCGTAAGTATCTCTGAATACTGAGAAATCGTCCATGAAAACTTCCAAGTACTGCTCAACTATGTCAGTAAAGATAGACATCATACATCTTTGAAATGTAGCTGGTGCATTACATAAACCAAATGGCATGCGTCTAAATGCAAATGTACCGTACAGACAGGTGAATATCATTTTTTGCTGACCTTCCGGTGCTACTATAATCCGATTATACCCTGAGTATCCATCGAGAAAATAGTAGTAGTCTCGTCCTGCGAGTCTATCCAGCATCTGGTCCAACAACGGCAGAGGAAAGTGATCTTTCCTAGTCACCTTGTTTAGCTTCCGGTAATCGATGCAGATTCTCCATCCCGTAACTGTTCTCGTTGGTATCAACTCGTTGTTCTCGTTCTCCACGACCGTGATACCTCCTTTCTTCGACACGCACTGGACTGGACTCACCCATGAACTGTCTGAGATGGGGTAAATTATACCCGCATCCAACCACTTGATAATTTCTTTTTTTACGACATCTTTCATGATGGGGTTCAGTCTCCGTTGTCCATCAATTGTTCCTCTCTCGTCATCTTCTAATATGATCATATGCATGCATACAGATGGGCTAATACCGCGAATATCGGCTATAGTCCATCCGATAGCCTTCTTGAATTGTTTCAAAACTATGATAAGTTTATCTTTTTGTTCAGTAGTTAATTCTGTTGAAACAATCACAGGCAGAGTAGAGGCGTTACCTAAATAAACATATTTTAAGTGTGAAGGTAATACCTTGAGTTCTAACTTAGGTGGCTCCTCGATTGATGCTTTTGGCTGCATGTAATCTCTTTTCTCTAATTCCAAAGATTCAAAATGGGATTGCGGATTAAATCCCTTTTGATTAGCTCCTAGCAAAGCTAAGCATTCATCTTCTTCTTCATCATTTGGAGGATCCGATGTCAAAATACTTTCCAATGGGTCCTCAACACAGTTAAGTTCCTTCTCTATTATTAATTCTTCTAAATCGGCTACTACAGAACAATCATCCATTGTGTCAGGAAATCGTATTGGCTTAAAAACATTAAATGTTACCTGATCATCTTGAACACGCATAGTCAGCTCGCCCTTCTGCACATCAATAAGGGTCCTTTCGGTTGCTAAGAATGGTCTTCCTAGGATAATTGGCACTTCTTTGTCTGCTTCAAAATCTAGAATTACAAAGTCAGCAGGAAAGATAAATTTTTCTACACGTACCAATACGTCCTCGATTTTTCCTTCTGGATGTGCTAAGGATCGATCTTCTAGTTGAAGTGTAACCGTAGTTGGTCTAACTTCTCCTATCCCCAACTTTCTAAATATTGACATAGGCATCAAGTTGATACTTGCACCTAAGTCACATAATGCCTTACCACAATATGTTGATCCAATGTTGCACGGTATGGTAAAACATTCAGGATCCTTCAATTTTGGGGGTAGTTTGTTCTAAAGATATGCACTGCATTCCTTCGCCAGAGCTACCGTTTCAAATTCTCCAAGCCTTCATTTTTTAGACAAGATATCTTTCATGAACTTGACATAGTTCAGCATTTGCTCAAGTGCTTCGACCAACGGGATGTTGATGTGTAGTTGCTTGAGTACGTCAAGGAACTTCTTGAGTTGAATCTCCTGCTTCGGTTTCTGAAGTCTTTGAGGGTAGGGTGGCGGTGGTTTCATCACCGAACCGATTCTCGTTGATTCGCGCTTTGGTGGTAATTCCGCATCTAACAAAGTTGTTGGTTGATCGTAATTGATTGGTCCCGAGGTTACTTTGTCGGGTTTTGCGGGTTTCGTGTCCGTGAAACGGGGTTTCAACACTTGGTTGAACTTCTTCTTGAGCATCAGCTTACTCCTTTTCAACTTCGACAATGTTGGGTTCGACTATCTTTTCGCTCCTCAATGTCAACGATTTGCAATGCTCCTTTCCTGGATTTCTCAAATTTTCCGTGTCACTAGGTAAAGCACCTTGTGGTCGGTTCCTGAGTTCAGTCGCAAGCTGGCCCACTTGATTCTCCAAATTCTTCAATGTAGCTGCTTGGCTCTAGATTAAGGCATCATTCTTTGCTATGTATGTCTTTAGCAAACTCTCCAGGCTATTGGATGCTTCAGCTTGAACTGGTTTCTGAACTTGTTGCGGAAAATTAGGCGGCTGGGTCGGCTTGGTTGGGTGTAAGTAGTACTGGTTCCAGCCCCTTGGTTACTCCAGGAAAAATTCGGGTGGTTTCTCCATGATAGGTTATAAAAGTTGGATTGCAGCCCTTGCCTTCCTCGGTTTTGGTTTTGATTACCCATGTAGTACACAGATTCTGGGTTCGATGGACATTCTTCAAACAAATGTCCCTCCCCACAATAGGCATAGGCTATATGCTCAAATTGATTAGGCGGTTGTGCTGTAAAACTATTAGTCCCATTAGTAGTAAGGTTTTTAAGCATTGAGGATATCGATGATACCTGAGATGCGAGTGAAGTAAGAGCATCTACTTCATGAATTCCGGCGACTCGTCTTCCGACGATTTCGCTCATTGGTTGGCCATTGATAGTTGTTGCTGGCAATCCTCTCGATAATTTTTTAAGCCTCGTTATAAGACTTAGAAAGGAGAGCACTATTAGCAGAGGCGTCCACTACCATCCTTTTGTGAGCATTGAGACCATTATAGAATGTCTCAAGTTGAATGCAATGAGGGATTCCATGATGAGGGCATTTTCGTAATAACTCTTTAAATCTTTCCCATGCCTCATACAAGGACTCGTCATCCATTTGGTGGAAAGCAGTGATCTCGTTCCTCAGCTTAGCATTCTTGCTTGGCGGAAAATACTTCATGAGGAATCTCTCAGCTAACTCTTGCCATGTAGAAATGAAGTTCGGTGGCAATGAATTCAACCAGGCACGAGCTCTGTCCCTTAACGAATATGGGAACAACTTCAATCGTAAGGCATCTTCAGAAACTCCGGCTAACTTGAAAGAATCGCTCACTTCCATAAATAGTTTTAAGTGAAGATGAGGATCTTCAGTAGGCATCCCACTGAATTGGCCCACTGTCTAAAGCATCTGGAACATGACTGGCTTCAGCTCAAATTGTTGTGCCTCAATTTCGGGTCTCCTAATTCCAGGATTAAGATCGTTAAATACTGGCACGGCATATTGCCTTGAGGCTCTATCCCTATCATCAGTAATAAGGATAGGATTCTGAGTAGGGTTTGCTCCGTTTCCTTGGTTCATATTCTCGAAGTTCATTTCTTCGGTCCTTCTCTGGTTTGCTTGTCTTCTTCGTTGTAGAAAGGTTCATTCTATTTCAGGGTCCACAGGGAGTAAGTCAATAATCTGGTCAATACTCATAAACACCTGAAATATTCACAGAAAAATTAAGTAAGTAAAAATTTAAATATGAAAATAAATAAACCAAAATGTAAGAATAAAAATTCACAAATAATGGCTTTGAAAAACAATCCCCGGCAACGGCGCCAAAAACTTGGAATGGTGGAAATGTGCAAGTGTACACAATCATAACAAGTAATAAAGTGGCAAGTAAATGTCGAGTTATCGTACCCACAGGGACTGTAAAAGAATTATTTATGAAAATGTTTTCAAACAATTCGGTGAAGGAAAAATATTTGGCATTAAGAAATATTTAAAAACTAAAAATAAAACAAATAAAAATAAAATAAAACAAAGTTCTAATGCACGATTTCAAAAACTGATTTTAATCAAGATGATATAATTGTGTTGGATTAATAACATTTCTTACCTTAGAATTATTAAACTCGTGTTTATACTTATTAAAACATGGCAACTCGGTAATTTGCTAACTTATGAACATATTTACAAATAAAAATCCATTCATCTCTTATACATATTCCTATGCAAATTCAAACGACTAAACAGACTTCTAAAAGTAAACATATTATTGCACATACATACTTATTAAATTATCTCTCGCATATTCCTATGTCGATTCAAACGATTAATTCAACCTAACAAGCATATAAAAGATCATGTGAAGTAACAAAGTATTCTTACCTTGAAACAATTTAATCACAAAATCCTCGCAAGTTATGCAAGGCATATGTATCATCAAATACAATACTAATTTAATCTTCACTTTCTTAGAAGAATTAAACATGCATGATTAAGTCTTGCGTCCATTAATTACAATTTCAATGCGTTTAAATAATTAATTCATTAGCTATGTAAACAATTATAATGCCAGATAACTTAACGTAATATTACTTAATCAAACATTTTACCGAGGCCTTTAACAAAGATAAACACAATTTTAATAATTCAAGAGGATTTAAATGCGATCAACCCAACATGAATTAAATTCAAGCTAAATTGATTAAATTAAACATTCCAACAGCATAAATATTCATAAACATGTTTGTCAAAACAACAACGAATAATTTAAAGAGATAAGGAACAAGAAATAAATCTGGTGTTTCTCCGTGGCTTGTCTGTTTGCTCTCTTCTTCGTTCTTCGTTGTCCTCGGATATCAAGGTGGATTATGAAAACTTCAATTGCTGCTTCAAATGGCTGGAAAAACACCTCTTTCCCAAGAGGAGAAATCGGCACAAGAACACCAAAAAGGGAGAAGGGAAAATGGGAATTGAGAGAAAGTGAGAGAGGAGAATGTTAAATGCTTGAGGTGTGTTTTGAATGAGCAGCTAGGGGGTGTATTTATAGCTGATCAAGGCTGCTAAAAATTGCAAATATCAGCAGCAAAAGAGGCCTCCCTTGGCTGGCCATCCCATGTGGCAAAGTTGAAGAATTCAACTTTGCTAAATATAGCATGGGGCAATCTACAAAGCCATAATTTTTGGAGGGGTTTGAATGCAGTTTTGAAAGGTCTTCAAGGGCTTCTTTGCAAGCTTAATTAATCAGCTAATAATCTGATTTGGGCCATCATTGTGGACTGTTTGGGCTGCCCAATTGGTGGCTGGTTCGGTTCAACCAATGCGGTTTAACTAGACCCTTTTCCATAATTAATTAATAATAATTTATTTAGCCCAAATTAAATTGGGAATAAATTAAAATTAATTATATTGTGATTAAATCTTCATAATTGGACCATCTTGGGCTGGAAATAAATTTGCCTTGAACTTCAAATTGCTTCTCGGTTTTGTTCTTCGAGCAGTGTCTGCCGAGCTGATTTTCGCCCTTTGTGCGATTCTGTCGAAAATAGTCAAAATAAACCAAAATTAATTATAAAATTAATTAAAATTCATCATGTTCATATTTTTAGCACAATTTAATTATTTTATAATATTTAATTATTTTTCGACAAGAATTTACTCGAAACCACATGAATTTGGGTCAAAAAGGGCATGAAAAAGTATATAAATTTTTGTGTTTCCAGTATCCGATAGTATTCCAAGTGGTTCAACGGGTTTGTCAAAGATGAGAAAGTATGTGATTATGTTACGAGTTGGTACAGGTATGTACGAAAAACTCAAATGAAATAGATTCGGTATATGATGAACTATTAGTAAGATTGTGAATGAGTAAGTTATGCTCATGAAGTTTTAATGACATTTATGTATATGTTATGTTATTCATATGTCAAATGTATAATTAAGGTTTTTTATTATTTACATATGAACTTACTAAGCTATATAGCTTACCCCCTTTTTCTTTCCCTTGTCTTATAGTGTCACCAAGCTAGCTCGAGATCGGAGATCGTCGGAGATCCATTCACACTATCAATCATTATTTTGGGTACCATTGATATGTCAATATTTTGAGTTATGGCATGTATAGGGACTTGGTTATTTTGTTACATGTGTCGTTGGTAATGTGGCCAAATGTATTGGCTTATAATGGTTAATGATTTCATTTATTATATGGCCATGAATGATGGCTTATGTTGGTCGAAGTATATTCATATGTCGATACAATTCATGAATTTGGAACTTGCATGATTTGTGTTGATAAATTATGATGTTAAAGCATATTAGACGTTAGCATGTGTATGGGGTGTTAATACCTTGGTTGTGATTACTTTGGTTGCTTGTATATGTTTGAATTGGTATTATATGATGTTGTGTAGGTATGTGCATGGAAGGGTGGCAAAAGGCTTGGTAAATAGCCTTATTTTGTCCACATGGGTAGACACACGGGCGTGTATCTAGGATGTGTGCGACACACGACTTGCCCCATAGGCGTGTGAATAGGCCGTGTGTCCTCTGTATCTTAATTTTGAAAAATAGAATGTCCAGAATATAGCACACGGGCAGAGGCACAGGCGTGTGCCTCAGACGTGTGTGCTACACGGCCTAGAACACGGATGTGTATCTTGGCCGTGTGAAACCTGCACTTAATTCGAATTAAATTAATTAACCACACGGCCTAGCACACGGGCGTGTGGCCTGGCCGTGTGGCACAAGTCAAAGAGCACCCTAAATTGAACACGGTCTGAAGCACGGGCGTGTCCCAGGGTCACACAGGCGTGTCCCTTGGACCACATGAGCGTGTGAGCCCTGCAGTTAGCAAAATTTTTCTAAGTTTTGTAAAAATTTCCTGAGTTCTCGGTTTAGTCCCAAACCACTTCCAATGCATGTTTTGGGCCTCGTAGGCTCGTATTAGGGACTTTATGATTGAATATGAATGGTTTTTATTTGGATGCAAACTTATGACTCGGAATCGTGTGAATGCTTGTGTTGTAAGTCTGGTTATGCCTCGTACCCTATTCCGGCGTTGCATACGGGTAAGGGGTGTTACATTTAGTGGTATCAGAGCTGCAGTTTAGTCAATTTTTGGACTAACATAGCGTGTGTAAGAGTCTAGCTATACATGCCATAAATAAACCGTGATAGTGTGATGACTCCTAACAACTTTAAATTGTATTTTTATATAGTAAATGGATCCCAATTAAGCTGAAGCTAATGACGTAGAAAGTAATGCGCCGGCTCCCGCTCAAGGGATCGCGCCATCTGAAAGTAGACCAGTGACAATTGGTCAAGGAGAAGAGGCTAGGGAAGCCTTCCTCCATATGATGAACGAGTGGTATACGGAGTTTTTTTGAACAAATCCAACTGCTCAACCCCCTCCACCCGATAGATGTAAAAAGGGTAAACGATGGAAATGCTGCTTTCATGCTCGGAATGGATGTGAAACATTATCATATGAATTATGTGGTGTTAAAGATGTATGAAATGATCACATACCCGATAGTTTCCTGATGAATGTTAAATCCCATTTGAATAAATGGAAGTTGATGGATAAATGTGATTTCCCTGATAAAACTGCATGCGTTGCAGAATGGATTTAGCCTGGACGGGTAATTCAAAATGAGCCTCTCGAGTATATGTTTCAATTAGGATTTAGCCTGGACTGGTAATCCTAATTGACTTGATTTAGCCTGGATTGGTAATCCAGAATGGACTCTATAGGGAATTCTTTGTCATATAAAGGATTTAGCCTGGACTGGTAATCCGACAAAGCCCTTAGAGTATATGTTACAGCTAGAATTTAGCCTGGACTAGTAATTCTACTGTATGATATGAGGCTCGAGAGTGTACTTAAAAGGTACTACTGCATATGAATTGTCGGACTATAGAATTGTACACCTCAAGTGTACTACCTGTGTATCCATCGATATTTCGAATAAATTCAATGGGTAAAGTTCTGACAAGAGCAAAGATGAATTTAAAACAAATTTAGATGGAATGATACATATGATATGGGAATATGACATGAAAAGAATATTACATGGATTATAAGAAGATGATATTTGTATATGGAAATTTTTTTATGAGAATGTTCATCCTTGATCATAGACCCGTACACCTTGAATGCACTACTACTTGTGCGACCTTAATACTCGAATAAACTGAGTAAAGTCCTGCCATGAAATGATGTCGAAAAGAATTACTATGAAGCTATACTTGTATTAATAAGAGATGTTTATACATGTTAAATGAATACATGTTGTAGAAAGCATATGTGCGTGGGAACTTGATTGTTGTTAAGCCATACATGTCTTAATGTTACTATGAACTATATGACTAACAAGGGAAATGAGGATGTGTGTAGGGCTTAAGATCAAAGTGGTTGAATATGCCTTACTTAGTTACCTCAAATAGGATGTATGGTAAGTTAAGTACCATTTTATACGAACTTACTAAGCATTTTATGCTTACCCTATTTTGTTTTCCCCTATTTTAGAGTAAATCGGAAGCTCGTTGGATTTGAAGCTCAGCGGAGATCACTCACACTATCCACCGGCCCATGTCGGTACAATATGGTAAATCAATTACGGTTGTAATGGCATGTATAGGATATGTTGACCATATTGGCATGTAAATATAAATGATGCTTGTAATCTAGCCATTGGAATGGCTAGTAATGATTGTTTTGATATACTTGTAATGTCATAATATGTTAGCCACATATATGTTAAGTAGTTGATCAAATTATGTCTAACATGAGGACATAACCAAGGTAAGATTGTAAACAAGTATGCATGAAATGATATGCCATGATTATGGATGGAATATGCTTGATTAGAATGCTTGAAATGGTTAGTAATTGTATGTGATTATATATCAAGTTAAATGATAGAATTAACTTGAATAAAATGCTTGGATTTGTTGGGTTAAGGATGCAATATGTGGTGTAGGATTATGGAAAATATTGGGGTGAGAAATGAAGCTAGGAATGGCTTTATTTTGTCCATACGGGTAGACACACGGGCGTGTGTCTAGACCGTGTGTGACACACGGCCTAGTAACACGGGCATGTGGTTAGGCCGTGTGTCCCCTGCACCTTAAATTTGAGAAAATAGAATGCTTAAAATTGAGCACACGGGTGTGTGTCTCAGCCGTGTAGGTGACACGGCCTTGAACACGGGTGAAACCTGTACCTAATTCAAATTGAATTAATTAAACCACACGGCCTAGCACACGGGCGTGTGGCATGGCTGTGTGGCGCAAGTCAAAGAGCAACTTAAATTGGACACAGCCTAAGGCACGGGCGTGTCTAAGGGTCACACGGGTGTGTCCCTTGGACCACACGAGCGTGTGAGCCCTGCACCTTGGAAAATTTTAGAATTTTGCGAAAAATTCCTTGAGTTCTCGATTTAGTCTCGACTTGATTCTAATTCTCGTATTGGGCCTCAAGGGTCCATTTAAGGGACATTATGAATGACCTCGGTGAATGAATAGTAACTTGCCTGAATTAATCGTAACTGTTCTGAATGTTTCAGTAATACTTTGAAACCCTATTTCGGCTACGGATATGGGTTAGGGGTGTTACATTTAGTGGTATCAGAGCTACGATTTAGTCAGTTCTCGGACTGAACGTAGCATATGTGGAGTCTAGAAATTCATGCCATTATATAATTTGTGATGGTGTGATATCTCCCAACTCTGATGAATATTATTTTGCAAATAGATAGAGATGCTTTCCAACCGAGCTAATTCCGATGACTCCAAAAGAGATACTTAAGTATCTGAGTAAAATGTTACTGATGATGAAATAGAATTTGAAAAGGTATGGATAGATGTTTTATAGTATATGAGAATGATAATGTTATGTTATATGAGTATATACATGAAAGTTAATTTTTGAGGCTTACAATCTCCACCCCCTTACCAGTATAGTGTTATACAATGAAATTCACAAGATTTATATGGATTAAGCTCATGAATGTGGAACTAAAGAGTTCAAAGGCTGAAAGACTAATGATGTAGTCAGAATGAGAATAGGTTAGTAAGTAAAGACGGTATTAAAAGAGATATCATATTTTTCTGAAGATTATTCTAAATATGTGATGTCATTGTTAAGGAAGAAGTTATTCATGAGTAATTGACTTATCCAGATATGATAATTACAGAACGGATTAGCCAAAAATTCTTCTGAATTGACTCTTTCAGTGAGCTGAATAATATAAGATTATTGATGACTTTATGGGTCAGTGGAATAGTGATAAAACTGCAAAGAGATTTGAATACAGCTGTTATAATTGAGTATATTACAGCAACATCTCCTTGGTACTCTATTAGTACTGTAATTCTCAGAGGCATATGAAATTGTGCATGTACAGATGCAATATTTGTCGTATTGAAAAGCTAGAAAATCATGATAGATGAAATTATTGTAAGTCTGGTTGATTCATGAGCGATATTGCTCTATTTTACTTGGGTTGTTAATTCATCATGATTGATATAAGATCTGATGATAAGGTTCATGTGATGTTATTTTCTACTTCTACTGATTGAAGCCCTGAATTACGAATATGCAAAACTATATTATTTTTGTCACAGTTGTTTCTACTGAGTATGTGTGATATTGCTCTTCTAAATTTTCTCCGAGATGCCATCAATCTCTTTATTATTCAAGCATGGTTTATTTGTGAAAGATATTCATTGGTCAGTGGTAATTATACTTATTACCGTTATGAATTCTGACTTGATCATGAGAATTTGGTAATATGGAACATAGATTATAGAAACTGTATTATTGCACTAGATGATATTGGAGCCACCTTGGTACTCCTCTTTTATTTGAAAAATAGTATTGAGGTTGAGGTATTGTTCCATTTATATTGTGGAAACGTCGGATCTATTATATTATTATGGTTTTAACCTATCTGATGATTGTGACCTCGGAATAATTAAAAGCTTTGATATCCTTTTTAATTTTTGTGAAAGTGTTTTCTATGATAACTACATCAATGATATGGATATTACAGAAAGATGTAAGATTGGAATGGACTGAGAAATATTAGTAAAGAATTGATCAGTTGGGAGCCTTGACGACCGAAGCCTCAGTTCTGGTTCAGTCTAAATTGGGTAAGGAACTTGTTATTACAGTAATGTAACATTAAATGGGATTAGACTGTGTCTTGATGCAGTAAGGAAAAGTAATAGCCTGTACTTTCAGACAGTTAAAAACCTCATGGAAAGAATTACTCAATATATGATCTAGAATTGACGGCTATTGTTTTTGTATTGAAATATGACAACATTACTTGTTTGGTGAAAAATGATGTATATTCACTGATTATGAAAGTTTGAAGTATCTGATGTTGCTAAAAGATTTGAATCTAAGATAGCGTATATGGTCTGAAATATTGAAAGATTATGATTTGATAATTGTATATTACTTGGAAAGAACGAATGTGGTTACAGATGTTCTGAGTAGAAAATCTCTGTATATTTTGCAAGCCATGGATACCGAATATGATTGTCTGATAATAATTTAATTTTAGCTGAGTTTAGAGCTAAACCCATGTCTCTACAATAGATCAGTGAAACTCAGAAAAGTGATAATGAGTTGTGAGTTAAATGAGTACAGTGTGAAATAATTTCTGATTCAGAATTTCAAAGTAGAACTGATAAATGCATGTTATTCAGAAACAGAGTTCGTGTACTGAAGAATTTGGAACTTTTACAGAAAATTTTACATGAGTGATCACAGTGGTACTACGCCTGTTTATCAGGAGAATGATAAAATGCATAATGATTTGAAAAAGATGTATTAGTAGCCCGGAAATGAAATGTGGTATTTTTGAAATTGTACCTAAATGATGGATGTACAAGCAAGTTAAGGATGAAATTTACAAGATGGTTATAGTCAGAGAAAATACTGAAGTGGAAATGGGACAAAGTTACTATGAACTTTATGTTGGGATTATCCCTGTCTATGAAAAAAGAAAGATACTATTTGAGTAATTGTTGATTGTTTGACAAAGCATGCACATTTTATTCTGACATGAATGGATTTCTCGCTTGATAGATTTCTTGAGTTACCTATTTTTTAGAATGACAGATTATATGATGTGCTAGTTTCTATTATTTCTGATAGAGATCTGCGGTTTATATTCTGATTCTGAAATAATTTACAAGAAACCCTGGGTACATGTTTACATTTTAGTACGGTATTTCATCCTCAGATGGATGATCAATCTGAACCTATGATTCAGATTTTAGAAGATATGCTTCGATGTTGTGTACTTGAATTTGAAGGTAACTGAGAAAAGTATTTGCCTTGGGTTGAAATTACTTATAATAGTTGATAGTCAAGTACAAAATTATATTGTACGAGGTTTTATATGGTCACAAATTAACGATAAAGAACAAGTATCCTTTGCCAAGAATTGATGACTTGTTTGATCAGTTGAAAGGGGCAACTGTGTTCTCGAAGATTAATTTGAAGTCTGGCTACTACCAGTTGAGAGTGAAAGAGTCAGATGTACCGAAAACTGCTTTCAGAACAAGGTACGGGCACTATGAATTTTTTGTCATGCCTTTCGGACTAACTAATGCTCCTGCTGTTTTTATGGACTTGATGAACTGAATCTTCCGACCATATTTGGACAAATTTGTAATTTTGTTTATTGATGATATTCTGATTTACTCTCAAGATGAGATTGAGCATGTCGAGGACTTAAGAATTGTATTGCGGACTTTGAGAGATAGGAAATTATTTGCTAAATTCAGTAAAAGTGAGTTTTGGCTTTGAGAATTCGGGCTTTTGGGACATATTGCTTCAGGAAATGGTATTCGGGTTGATCCGAGTAAGATTTCGGCAATTGTTGATTGGAAGCCGCCGAGAAATGTATCAGAGGTTAGAAGCTTTTGGGCTTAGCCGGCTATTATCGGCGATTTGTTATGGGTTTTTCGATGATTGCTACTCATATGACTAAGTTGTTGCAAAAAAAAATGTTAAGTTTGAATGGTCCGAAAAATGTAAGCAAAGTTTTGAGAAGTTGAACGCATTATTGACTTAGGCACCGGTTCTAGTGTAACCTGAACCGGGAAAAGAATTTGTAATTTATAGCGATGCGTCACTGAATGGATTAGGATGTGTATTGATGCAAGAGGGAAAAGTGATATCCTATGCCTCGAGAAAGTCAAAACCGCATGAGAAGAATTATCCAACGCACGATCTAAAATTGGCTGCCATAGTGTTTTCTTTGAAGATTTGGAGACATCATTTGTATGGTGAGAAGTGTCGTATCTTTACCGATCATAAAAGTTTAAAGTACTTGATGACTCAGAAAGATTAAATTTGCGGCAACGGAGATGGCTCGAGCTAGTGAAAGATTATGAGCTAGTGATTGACTACCATCCCAGAAAGGCGAACGTAGTCGCGGATGCTTTGAGCAGAAAGTC
Organism: Gossypium sturtianum; assembly: GCA_025698515.1. Lineage (NCBI taxonomy): Eukaryota > Viridiplantae > Streptophyta > Magnoliopsida > Malvales > Malvaceae > Gossypium > Gossypium sturtianum. Next base: position 116,071,943 of record CM046955.1, read on the forward strand.
TTTGTTTGCTTTGAGAGCTATGACTACGAGGTTGACTCTATCTGAGAATGGTTCGATTCTCGCTTAGCTGAGAGCTAAACCGGTATTTCTTCAGTAAATTTGCGAAGCTCAGAAAAGTGACAAAGAACTTCAAGCTAAAAGAGTTCAGTGTGAATTAGGTCGTGGCTCATACTTTCGGATCGGTTCTGATGATTGGTTAATGTTCTGAGATAGAGTAGTGTACCAAAAAATGATGAGATTATTTAGAAAATTCTTCATGAGGCACATAATGGTTGTTTATCTGTTCATTCTGGCAGTACGAAAATGTATAATGATTTGAAGAAATTGTTTTGGTGGTTGGGTATGAAACGAGATATTTCAGAATTTGTTTCAAGATGTTTGATTTATCAAAAAGTAAAAGCCGAACACTAAGTACCTTCGAGTTTACTTCAGCCAGTGATGGTACCCGAATAGAAATGGGATAGAATTACGATGGATTTCGTAACTGGATTACCTCTGACTCCGAAAAAGAAAGATGCTGTTTGGGTCGTTGTTGATAGATTGACAAAATCGACTCATTTTTTCCGGTACGTACCGACTATTCAATTGATAAGCTAACTGAATTGTACATTGCTGAGATTGTTAGAATACACGGAGTGCCTATTTCTATTATTTCGGATGGAGATCCGAGGTTTACGTCGAGATTTTGGAAAAAGTTGCAAGAAGCTTTGGGTACGAAGGTTAACTTTAGTACCGCTTTTCATCGGCAAACTGACAGTCTATCCAAAAGAGTAATACAGATTCTCGAAGATATGCTTCGATGTTATGTTTTAGAAGTTGGAGGTAGTTGGGTGAAATATCTACCTTTAATCTAATTTGCTTATAACAACAGTTTTCGGTCGAGTATAAAGATGGCACCGTATGAGGCATTGTATGGCCGCAAGTGTCGAACTCTGTTGTACTAGACCGAGTTTAATGAGAAACAGATTCACGGGGTTGATTGTGTTAGAGAAACCGAAGAAAAAGTGAAAGTAATTCGTGATTGTTTGAAGGAAGCTTCGGATAGACAGAAATCGTATGCGGATTTGAAAAGAAAAGAGATTGAGTTTCAAGTTGGTGATAAGGTATTTCTGAAAGTATCTCCGTGGAAGAAAATTAGGAGATTTGGTCGCAAAGGCAAGTTAAGTCCGCTTTTCATTGGGCCGTATAAGGTTATTGAAAGAATAGGGCCAGTGGCATATCGGTTAGCTTTATCGACAGAGTTGGAAAGGATTCACAATGTATTTCATGTGTCGATGTTGCAACGTTATCGATCAGACCCTTCGCATGTGATTTCTCCGACAGAGGTTGAGATTCAACCCGGTATGACTTATGGTGAAGAACCGATCAAAGTGTTAGCTCGGGAAGTCAAACAGTTGAGAAATAAAAGTATAGTTCTAGTGAAAGTTTTATGGCAACGGCATGGGGTCGATGAGGCTACGTGGGAAGTTGAGGAAGGTATGAGAAAACAGTACCCAAACCTCTTTTTTGGTAAGATTTTTGGGGACAAAAATCCCTAAAGGGGGAGAGTTGTAACAGCCCGATTTTGGGTCTAGTCAGAATAGTGGTTTTGGGACCACAAATTTGACGTAGTAAAATTTACTTTTATTATATTTTTATGGCCTACAGTTTTATGGAATGATTTCGTGAAAATTTCGTTCGAAAATTTTGACATTTGCACTCAATTTAGTTAAAGGGACTAAATTGCTAAAAGTTCAAAATTTGAGTTCTATATGTTAAAGGTGTCCAATTGCTATGAGATCTTAAATTAGAGGTCCTTAGATGGTAATTATACCATTGGTTAAGTTGGTGGACAAAAATGGACATGAATTAGTTGAAATTTGGGTGTTTTAAAGAAAGGGCATTTTGGTCATTTAGTAATTAAATGAATTAATAAGCAAAAATAAAGCCAAAATCTTGTCCATCTTCTTCTTCCATGGCCGAATATCACTAAGGAAGACATAGCTAGGGTTTGTTAATCTTCCAAGCTCGATTGTAAGTCCGTTCTTGCCCCGTTTTTAATGCTCTTTACATTTTTGAAGTCGATGTAACCTGATCTATCTATTTCTACCACTAATTTAAGATATGATCAAGGTTTAGGGTTTGATCCATGTTAAACATGGGTTTATTTTGATGTTTAATGGTAGATTATGCAAATTTGATGTTGGATAAACAACTTTTACTAAGTGGTTTTTGATGTAAATCCCTAAAAAGGACTTTTTTGTAAAAGTTGTAAAATGTGTGTAAAAATGTGAATAAATGAAAAATGTTGGCTGTTATGAGTAAGAAATAGTTTTGGCTAGGCTTAGGTGTGATGAAATTGAATGAAAATCATTTTATGAGCCTAGGGACTAAAATGTAAAAAGTTGAAAAGTTCGGGGCAAAAATGTAATTTTGCCATAATGTGATTTTTGGGCTGAATTGAATAATTTGAGTATTAAATGAGTTAAACTTGCTATTATAGATCAAGAAAAATGAGGTTCGGACCTAGATCGGGGGAAAAATAAAGTGTTTGACGATTAGGTCCATTTTCACTATTTTTGTACCGAGGTAAGTTCGTATGTTAATAATGCAATGTTTTATTTGTATTTTAATGTTTTGATATTGCATGGATTGTATGATTGATTCTATGAGCATATTCGACGAAGTTCCAGCGAGAGAGAAATCCCGTTTGAACCTTAGGAATAAATTAGGATACAAGTGACATGTCACTAGGAACCCATGTGATTATGTGACTATGTGACCCGAGTGCTGGTCCTGTACGTCCTACCGGTGGCTGGGTATACCGGCATATGTTGCGGATACCAGACAGCTTGTGTGAGCAGCACCGCGTAGCTACGTCTCGACTGACAGCTTGTGTGAGCAGGCTCGTGGATAGCTCGAGAGTGAGCCTATGTGTGTTATGAGATTGGTGGTAGCTTTAGCTACATATGTGGCACTTATGTGCAAATTTTTCCGTGTATCAGATAGTATTCCAAGTGGTTCAACGGGTATGTCAAAAATGAGAAAGTATGTGATTATGTTACGAGTTGGTACAGGTATGTACGAAAAACTCAAATGAAATAGATTCGATATATGATGAACTATTGGTAAGATTGTGATTGAGTAAGTTATGCTCATGAAGTTTTAATGACATTTATGATATATGTTATGTTATTCATATGTCAAATGTATAATTAAGGTTGTTTATTATTTACATATGAACTTACTAAGCTATATAGCTTACCCCCTTTTTCTTTCCCTTGTCTTATAGTGTCACCAAGCTAGCTCGAGATCAGAGATCATCGGAGATCCATTCACACTATCAATCATTATTTTGGGTACCATTGAAATGTCAATATTTTGAGTTATGGCATGTATAGGGACTTGGTTATTTTGTTACATGTGTCGTTGGTAATGTGACCAAATGTATTGGCTTATAATGGTTAATGATTTCATTTTGTATATGGCCATGAATGATGGCTTATGTTGGTAGAAGTATATTCATATGTCGATACCATTCATGAATGTGGAACTTGCATGATTTGTGTTGATAAATTATGATGTTAAAGCATGTTAGATGTTAGCATGTGGATGGGATGTTAATACCTTGGTTGTTATTGCTTTGGTTGCTTGTATATGTTTGAATTGGTATTATATGATGTTGTGTAGGTATGTGCATGGAAGGGTGGCAAAAAGCTTGGTAAATAGCCTTATTTTGTCTACACGGGTAGACACACGGGCGTGTGTGTAACAGCCCAAATTTCGGTGAAATCGAAACAGTGGTTTCGGGACCACAAATTCGAGTCAAAAATATAATTTATTTTTATTTTATTATATGGACCGTATTCTGTTAGAAAATTCATGTGAAAATTTTGATACAAAAATTTTATCGTTTTAGTGCTTAATTACGAGAAGGACTAAATCGCATAAAATGCGAAAGTTAAATTCTAGTAGCTATAAGGATCAAATAGCTATGGAATTCAAAACTAGAGGTCCTTATATGGTAATTAGACCATTAATAAAAAGTATGTAGATATTTTTGGATGATTCATCCATGGAAATTGAGAAAAAGGCTAGGGACTAAATTAGAAATAGCAAAATACTTATTAATTAAAAAGATGATAAAAGATATCATCTTTTTTTATGTCATCTTCTTCCCCAAAATAAACATGGAAACCCTAGGAGAGAGAGAAGAGACTTTCATGGCCAAATTGGGTAAGTTTCCTTGTCTCGTTTTTAGTAATTTTGATATTTTTGGAATCGGGATAGTCTAAACTATCTATTTTGGGGATCAATTTGAAAAGTTATCAAAGTATAAAAATTGGGTCAAGGATGTATATGCTAGAAATTTGAAATTGATGGTAGAAAATGAAAGATTGATGATAGATAAACAACTTTTACAAAGTGATTTTTCATGAAAACTTGATTTAGGGACTAAAATGAAAATTGGTGAAAATCCATGGAAAATGCTGAAATTTGTGAAATGTATGTGCTGTAAAAGTTGTATGTATTTTTTTGGCTAGGCTTGGGTAGAGGGTCGGATTTCATGAATTTCATTTTCCGAGCCTACGGACAAAATGGTAATTTATGGAAAAGTTAGGGGCAAAATGGTAATTTTTCCTAGGTTAAAAATTGAGTCCAAATAAGTGTAAAATGTGATAAATTTACATTAAATTTACTCGTATAGATCCCGATAGACTAAATTCGGAGTTAGAACGAGGAAAATGTTAAATTAGTGGATTTATGTACACGAACATTTGTCGAGGTAAGTTCGTGTAACCAAATTGTATATGTTTTTATGCTTCATTTAAATGTTGTGTTTGTGAATTTTATTAATTTCATAAATATGTGAAATGATCACCTACTCAATAAAGCCCGATAAATGAAAATGCCCGATAAAATGGTAAATGAATAAAATATTGCTTCTATACTTGACATGAATGTGGAATGTGTTTCACTCGAATTACATAAATGTTACGGAGGTATGAAATAATGAAATGCCCGATAATGCTTGAAAAGTGTTTAAATCCCGGTTGAATAAATGGAAAATCGATGGATATGTGATTTCCCGAAACGAAAGAGGTCTTGCATTTGTTGCGGATAGGATAGCTCGGATGAGTAATCCTGTGACCTAAATTCTGATAGGATTTAGCTCAGATGGGTAATCCTTATATAAGTCCTCTCGAGCATATATTATGGATTAGATTTAGCCTAGACGGGTAATCCAAATCAAACTCTTTAGAGCATATGACGTAAAAAGGATTTAGCCTGGACTGGTAATCCTGTTATTTACATATATGTGGCTCGAGGGTGTGCTCTCAGAAATTGTACCATATGGGTACCACTGGACACGAATTGACGGATTTTAATTCGTACACTTCGAGTGTACTACCTGTGTATCCGTCGATATTTTGAATAAATTCAACGGGTAAAGCTCTGGGGAGGGCAAATATGAATTTAAGACAAATTGACATGGAATGATAGATATATGTGATATGAAATATGACATGAAAAAAGGGTATTACATGTAAAACAAGGAAATGATGATTTATGACTAGTGATGTATGAAAAGATGAAAAGATGATAATTGTGCATGGAAATTATTTGATGAGAGTGTTCATCATTGATTATATATTTGTACACCTTGAGTGTACTACTACTTGGTGATCTTAATACTCGAATAAAATGAGTAAAGTCCTGATATGAAACGATCTAAACTCGAAACGAACTACTATGAAGCTATACTTGTAATAATAAGAGATGATATATACATGCTTAATGAATACATGTTGTGGAAAGCATATATGCATGGAAACTTGATTGTTGATTGAACTTATACATGTCTTGATGGTATCATGGATTATATGACTAACAAGGGCAATGAGGATGTGTGTAGGGCTTGAGGTCAAATTAAGTGAATATGCCTTACATAGTTACCTCAAAATAGGACGAATGGTAAGTTAAGTACCATGTTATACAAACTTACTAAGCATGTAATGCTTACCCCATTTTATTTTTCCCCTGTTTTAGAGTAAACTGAAAGCTCGTTGGATTGGAAGCTTGGCGGAGATGACTCACAGTGTCCATCGGCCCATGTCGGTATAGTATGGTAATTCAATTACAGTTGTAATGGCATGTATAGGATATGTTGGCCATATTGGCATGTAAATGTAAATGATGCTTGTAATCTAGCCATTGGAATGGCTAGTGATGATTCTGTTTTGGTACATGCATATATGTATTTAAGTTTATGTTATGGTGATAACATAGGTAATATATATTGTTTGATCAAGAAAGGGGAAACAATTATGCTTATTAAAGAGTAAGATTGTAAACATGAATGCTTGTGATGATATATCATGTTGAATGATAGAGTTTGCTCATCTTGAATGCTTGAAATGGTTTGTATTTGTATGTGTGATTCAAGTGCAGGTCATGGGTGAAATTTTGGGTGAAAAATAAAGATAGAAATGGATTTATTTTGTCCACACGAGCAGACACATAGGCGTGTGTCTAGACCGTGTGTGACACACTGCCTGGCAACACGGGCATGTGGTTAGGCTGTGTTTCCCTTGCACCTTAAATTTGAGACAACAGAATGATCAGAATTGAGCACACGGGTAGAGACACGGGCGTGTGTCTCAGCCGTGTGGGTGACACGGCCTTGAACACGGGCGTGTTTCTTGGCCGTGTGAAACCTGTACGTAATTTGAATTGAATTAATTAACCACATGGCCTAGCACACAGGCGTGTGGCATGACCGTGTGGCACAAGTCAGAGAGCTACCTAGTTTTGAACACGGCCTGCAGGACGGGCATGTCCCAGGGTCACACGGGCGTGTCCCTTGGACCACATGGGCGTGTGAGCTCTGTACCTTGGAAACTTTTGGAATTTAGCGAAAAATTCCTTGAGTTCCTGATTTAGTCCCGACTTGATTCTAATGCTTGTATTTGGCCTTGAGGGTTCATTTAAGGGACATTATGAATGACCTCGGTGAATGAATAGTAACTTGCCTAAATTAATCGATAAATGTTTTGAATGTTTTGGTAATGCTCCGAAACCCTATTCCAGCAAAGGATACGGGTTAAGGGTGTTACAGTGTGTCTAGGCCGTGTGCGACAGACGGCTTGCCGCATGGGCGTGTGTATTGGCCGTGTGTCCCCTACATCTTCATTTTGAAAAATAGAATGTCCAGAATATAGCACACGGGTGTGTGTCTCAGCCGTGTGTCCTACACGGCCTAGAACACGGGCGTGTGTCTTGGCCGTGTGAAACCTGCACTTAATTCGAATTAAATTAATTAACCACACGGCCTAGCACATGGGCGCGTGGCACGGCCGTGTGACACAAGTCAGAGAGCACCCTAAATTGAACAGGGTATGAAGCACGGGCGTGTCTCAGGGTCACACGGGCGTGTCCCTTGGACCATACGGGCGTGTGAGCCTTGCAGTTAGCAAAAGTTTTCTAAGTTCTGTAAAAATTTCCTGAGTTCTCGGTTTAGTCCCAAACCACTTCCAATGCATGTTTCGGGCCTCGTAGGCTCGAATTAGGGACTTTATGATTGAATATGAATGTTTTTAATTTGGACACAAACTTATGACTCGGAATCGTGTGAATGCTTGTGTTGTAAGTTCGGTAATGCCTCGTACCTTGTTCCGGCGTTGCATACGGGTAAGGGGTGTTACATTAGCGTTCACAATGGTGAAACTACATCCAGTAGCTAACCTCTCAAAATAGCCCTTACTTGGGATCTTCACCAGTTTCATACTCGCGGGTCAATCTATCCTATTAGACAAACATATTGTCGCCCATGGGACTATGGAAGCTTGTCCTCTCACCTGCTTGTCTCATCCATACGAACCTATCTTTTACTGCGATGTTCTCCCACTAGACTTTCTTCAAGAGGAGTAGTTGTAACACCCAAGTTCTGACGGATTTAAAGTTTTGGGCGTATAGCTGTAAACACTCTATCTGGCTTGGTGTTATCTACCCAATTGGTCATTTTGGTGCATACTTGTGGGTGTATAGTAATCGCCACTTGAGTTAGTAAGAATTTGATTTCTTGATATTCTATTATATCAAAGAGACGCCAGTGTTAAGGGATAAAATGAAAATATGATATGAGTATTCACCAAAGGTATAATACGCCTAGTTTGTATGGAATACTGTGTTAGTTAGACTTTAAGTTATCTTGTTAGAAACAAATTGTATGCTTAGGCTGATAAGTTTGATGAAGGGAACGAACTTATTTATATTTTTATCGAAAATTTTAAACCAATAAGAAGGTAAGTTTTGATACGTATGACACTTGTTAAATTCCACCAAGCAAGATCAGTCATATTTATATGTGAGAGTGTGTTCTGAAAAAGATTCTTCTTCCTTCTTCCTCTTCCTCAGGTTGTATTTACTGAAACATTCCTTAAGTCTGAATATATCCTACATCAATGATCTAGAGGCCATGGTTCTTTTATGATCAGTAGTTATTTCTCATCAGGGTAAGTATTTTAGCTCTGCATGTTAAGTATTGAATGAGTAAATCTATATTTTGTAATTGAACAACGAAACTGTAAGTATAAGGTTTCTGTAACACCCCATACCCGATTTTAAGGCTAAAACTGGATACGAGACATTACTATGCTTGAACTTGCTTAAACATGTATTTACGGGCTATAAAGTTTCGTTCCAAATTAAAAACTTCTCTTTCTTAAACAACTCATACATCTCATTGGCCTACGAGGCCTTAAACTCACGTTCGGAAACTTTCGGAGTTCAATCAGGAACTTTTCCTTAAAACAGGGGTCGCACGCCCGTGTTACTTGGGACACGCCCGTGTGTCCCTAAGACATGCCCATGTCTTCCACCCGTGGTCGACACTGGCTAATCACACACGGCCTGGACACGCCCGTGGCCCTCGGCCCGTGTGCCAAACCTGGCATTCGACTTATCCACACGGTGCAGTCACACACACGCGTGCGTCGCCACCGATGTGACAATTAAATTTCTAAGTGTCAAGTGCAGACTTCACACGGCCTTGGCACACGCCCATGTGCCAACCGTGTGTATCACACGGCCTGAACAAACGGCCGTGTGACCAGCCCGTGGTCAAATCTGACTTAAGATACTAAGGTGCAGGAGACACACGGCCTAGACACACGCCGTGTGTCTATCTCGTGGTGGGCACTTAGAGGCTATCTTACCAAGCCTTTTACCACTCCCGCTTGCATATATTCATATACTACTTCAAAAATTCTCAAATCATCAATTAAAACACATGAATTAACACATTTAATCATTAAAGAGATAAAGTCTTTATCCCATACACTAGGGAGAACTACTTCCAATACAAATACAACCAACTTAAGCCATCATCTATGGTCATACACAACCAACTCTAGATTCTCTTAGGCCAATACAATTTGGCTACATCGGTTAGAACTTAATAAACTTTTAAAGAATCCCTATACATGCCATGACTCATAAGGATTTGATACCTCATACCAAGTGGTCCGCTCGATAGTGTGAAAACATCTCCCCGTGACCTCCAACCCGAGCTAATTAAAATAACCTATAAGAGATGAGAAAAGTAAGGAGTAAGCAATAATGCTTAGTAAGTTCATATGCATAATCGACAAATATTGACATTCATTGAATATACATAACCACAAAGTATTATACCGGTTTTCTCATTAACTCACTAGTAACTTACTCAACCATTCGTGAAGCTTACTCATTCTATCTCTTACCACTTTCTTACCATGCCACTAGTCAATTGCTCATTTAATTAGTACATATTCCTGCACTGATCACCACATGATCATATAAAACAACTCATCAAGCATTTTTAATAAGATACTCATACTATTAATCTCTCGGGGGTTTCGCACTTAGCCTACCATTGAATCTCTAATAGGGTGGTATCGCACACAGCCCATCGATTACTAATTAATCAGGTGGTAATGCACATAGCCACCGATATTAATATAGTTGATGTTATCGCACTCAGCCCGTCACTACCATCAATAAGGTGATACCGCACATAGCTCACCGTTATTTTACATTCATGGATAGTAATCCAAAAGTATATCTCTATTTCAAATGTTCATCCGAGAACATCCTCACATACTTTTATTCTTACTTAACTTTCTACGATACTCGTTCGCATTCACACAATGCATCCATAAATCTATCTCATGCAACTAAGGTGCATTAATTACACATATCCCACTAGGGGTTCATCATATATTGAATTCATCTCCATTCAATTCTAACACATACTTGTGCTTCTCGTGGTACAACCACATACATTCAACATATCCGTTGAATCATTCAAATTGTTAACTAACTCTCTTGAGTCTCATACACATAGTTCTCATTGACATTATACCCCAATAAGGTCCTACATACATTAACATGTCGATGCCTTGTCCCTGACATGGTCTTATACGAACTCTTACACCGAGGCCATATTCTAATATGGTCTTACTCGAGACTTTAACCATCATCATATCATGCTATACACATTTCAATTCTAATGACATTCCATCAAAAGATATTTCATGCATTCATATGGTAAATATACATTCCATACCACATTGGAACGTTAAATTAACTCGTACGTAATTACAACGATTGCACATGAACTTACCTCGATGTTGAAAGGCCCAAAAAGGGACTTTTTGCCTACATTTCTCTTTTCATCCGTTCTTGGTTCTAAACTCATTTTCTTTGATCTAGAACAATGAAATTTACTGATTTAATCACTTATAAATCATATTACACCATAATATACACTTTAGGCAAAAATGACTATTTTGCCCCTATACTTTGGCAAAATTACGATTTTGCCCCTAGGCTCGTAAATAAATTTTTATCACATTTTCTCATTAAAAAAGCCTATATGAACATTTAATCCTCCTACAACTATTCACAATTCCATCAATTTCATGCCTTAATGAACAAAGTACAACTTTTGCATTTTAGTCCCAAATAGGTGTTTTCATGGCAACACCTTTCACAAAAGTTGTTTCTCATCATCCTATCATTCATTTTCTTCCATAAAAACTCATCAAACAAGATAAAATCTCTCATGGCAAGTCCCTATGCTTTCAACCATGTTGCAAATTAATCCTCACATTAGCTAGCTTAAGCTTTGGGGACTCCAAAAATGCAATTTTCATAAAAAATAAGCATCAAAATCACTTACTTGAATGGAGTAAAGCTTGCTGAAATTTGAAGCTTTAAAACCCCTCCCATGGCTGATATTTTCGGTTGAAGAAGAGAAGAAATAAAAAGATGATAGCTTTTTGCTTATTTCATCTTATTTTATTTCTTTTTAATTACCTAACATGACAACATTTAATGCCCTTGTCCCCTTTGTCTTCTTTGACCGGCCAAGCTAATTCCCATGGCCTAATTGCACATTTGGGACCTCCAATTTATAAACCATAGCTTTTTGGTACCTCTAGCAATTAAAATAGAACTTTCACACTTTATGCGATTTAGTCCTTTTTCACAATTTAGCTAGAAATCGCTAAAATTAAGGCACCAAAATTTTCATGCATCCTTATAAACATGTTATAATACATAACATAACATGCAAATAATTTTATATAACTTCAAATTAGTGATTTCGAGATCACTGTTCCAACTAGCCCCTAAATCGGGCTATTACAATTCTCCCCCCTTAGGGATTTTCGTCCCCGGAAATCTTATTAGGAGGAGTTGCTACCAACATTCTTAAAACGCTTCCATCTACTCTTCAAAATTTCCATTCCACTTATCCTCAAGTTTCTCTTACCAATAACTCTTTAGCTGTGATACATAAGGTCGAAACGTAACTTGAGACCTAGGTTATTCTTCCTCTGGGGCATATACTCAGTAATCCACCAATTTGGAACTCTGTATATGTCCAAATAATCGTTCGGATCTTTACTGGTTGATTCACTACAATTTGAATGACTTTCCCCTTATTGGGAATTTGTCAAATCAAATTTGAAATCTATAAGGTTGTATCTCACTTTCTCATTAAAGCATTCACCAACTGTACTAGTCTTGTCTTGTGTGCTTTTGAAACTCAGCTTTTAGTGGTCAACTACTTCTGACCATAACTCTATCATATTGTGAAATGTACTCTATTGTCAAAACATTTATGCATATAATTGCATTTCCTTACTTTTGCATTAGTAGATATGCTATAACTAAATCTCATACCAAAACTCTTGTATAAGTTCTGGATTCAACATCATTCACTTTCTATCTCGAGGAAGCATCAATAACAGAAATCTTATCCAACATGGATAACTTATTTAAAATACCATTTATTATAACACTTCGAACTCTTACATTGCGAAAGGAAGACTCACTATAGTCATTAACCTCGCTGAAACTAGGATATTACCAACTAGAGTCAACCAGAGTAACTAACTCACATTACTAAACTGGATCTTTCATTCAGACATCTGTACTATGTCTACTATCTGAGTAGTATCACAATAACTATACCCACCATTGTAATAGCTCAAGCCGTTTCCACTATTTCATCTTCAAAATCTTACGTAGCATAAGATACCCTCACTTATTAAAATTCAGAGAAAATACACATCGATCTTCCCATGGATCAATACATAATATTTAACTCACAACACAGACACAAAAGTGATTGTCTCTCGGATCACCAACTTGTCAACTCTTTCTCTCGATTCAGACTGATCTCAGTACTAGAACTTTCAAATAAACAGTTCTTTCTATAGCTTTCAACTCAACCATCACGGTTTGAACATTTCGATGAGCATATCTTTGTATCATGCTCCCTACTCACGCATACACACAAAATTTTATTCTCTTTCTTGATTCATGCGTGTGAATATACAGAACTTGAATCATATCTCAATACATTAATCTACTCTTTTCTCCATACTGAGAACCTATTTTAAGCACACTCTCATCTGAGTTTCTCTTGCTATGCTAATCTAGAACCTTTACTATTGTCATATCTCACGATAGCAGGGACATCTCGATCAAATTCGTTAACTCTATTCAGCTTACCCAAAAACCCATAACACAACGTGAAACTTGTGATTTTACCTCTTATACACGAATCATCACCAACTTCCTCCTCAAGGTACCCAATTAAGGTTACGAGGAGATAGAGGAAATGTCGATTTCATTTAACTAAATCGACAACCGTTTAGTCTACTTTTTCCGTCAGTTAACGTTCTCACACAATCACAATTTCATGAAAAGAATGACCACATCATCCCTCAAGGGAAACATGTATTAGTACATAATACTAAAGGAGATCATTATAATCTCATCCATGGCATTAACTAACCATGCACAAACCATAGGCTTCTAGCCAACTTACTCATACTTGCACTTATATAACACGTTCCGTGTCATATATCGTAATCGTCTCTTCGTGATTCATTCACGAGTACATGTTTTCACTCTTTCACATGACTTTAGTACCATTCTCATTTCTACCTCTAGACTCATCTATCTGTCCCATTGATCACTAGGGATAATCAAAGAAGCATAATCATCGTCATTCATGTAGGCACGAAACTAATGCCACACTCCCGAGGTGGTCTTATATGGAGTCACCTCTAAATGCCAATGCCATATCCTGGATAAGGTCTTATATGGACTTCCACATCAAGTATCGATGCCATATTCCAAATATGGTCTTATACGATTCTCATATCCATTACCGAAACCATATTCTGGATGTGGTCTTATATGGAATCATAACTTGGTATCGAGGCCATGCCTCGAACATGGTCCTATACGGGACCTTCTCTATTTCATATCTCAATGATAGCCTTTTCATTATAGTCCCCTAGGACTTCAACCTCATGTTCAACAACAATTACTCTACATAGTAGAGTATCATGTATCAATGTGATACAAAGCATTCTCAATTATGCTAACATAAATATTGCATTAATCACATGTAAATGTACTCAAATTGATTCTCATAAACATTTCATCATGATTCAACAGTGGTAAGGGGGTGAAGTCGTAGAGCCCCTAACTTGATTCTCGGGATTACATACATATGATTTACTATTCATTATCAATGAAATATCATCATAGTCTCATAACTCATCTCAAGTGAGTTTTCACGTTTATCACGTTACAATTATCTCTATCACTCATACTTTTGAACTGTGACTTTAATAACTCAAGTTTCACATTAATATCTACTCGAGTACTTAACATTTAATTCTACTTTCTCTTACTATTGCTTATTAATCTAGAGAATGTCTTAAGGTTTGAGTATGTCATTTACTTGATCGCCATAGTCCAACTATGGTCTTACTCGTATCACAACATCATAGTCCAGCTATTACTTTACATGTCGTCACGATGCCATAGCCTCGCTATGATCTTACATGAAATATCATATCAACACCAATGCCATATCCCAGATACGGTCTTACATGGAAACTCATATCGATGTCGATGCTATATCCCAGATACGGTCTTACATGGAAACTCATATCGATGTCGATGCTATATCCCAGATACGGTCTTACATGGAAACTCATATCGATGTCGATGCCATATCCCAGATATGGTCTTACACGAAATCTTATATCGATATCGACGCCATATCCCAGATATGGTCTTACACGATATCATACCGAAGCCAGGTCCCAGACGTGGTCTCACACGGGATTACTATTTGATACCAATGCCATATCCCAGATATGGTCTTATACGAGATCTCACAACAATTATCGATGCCATATCCCAGATATGGTCTTATCCGATTATCTTATTCAAAACCGAAGCCATATCCCTGATATGGTCTTATACGGGATCATGTATCGATGCCAATGCCATGCCCCAGACATGGTCTTGTATGGGATCACATATACCGCCATGGTCCAACCATGGTCTTATTCATCATTTTATCATTGAACGACCGTACTCATTTCTTGTATTCTACTTAGTCAAACTTTTTAGTTTTAACTCTCACACTATAATATGTGTGACATTACAACAGGGTCATAAGACGAAACATTATATCTTCTCTACTTTAACAGTCACACGTGATTTTTAACCATGTGGACATATTTATCATAAACAATAGCATCATAAATCTCAAATGCTTACTTACTCTTACTAACTCTTACATACATCATGGAACTTACTAGTCTCATGCTTGCAAGGTAAACAAGATAATTGTATCACTTGTTCACATAGATCAGCATACTTTACTATGATAATCATAATCTCTAATTCATCATTCATAACATGAATAATACTCATAATCAAATTGATAATAGCTTTACTTACTATCTTTCTTGTTATCTCATTTAAGCTTTACTTGTTTGCCCGATGAATTACTATGAATGACCGAGGATACTGAATTTCGTTTCACATGTATCTTGATGCCAATGCTATATCCTTGATATAGTCTTACATGGGATCTCTTGGTATCGATGCCATGTCTTGACATGGACTTACACGAAGTCTTGCTTGTGGGTTCCCTTGGGAACTTACCATTGCCATGCCTTGGCTTGGACTTACATGGGATCTCTATCTCATGATAGCTTTTCAATGCCAAGACTTGTCTTGGTCTTACATGACATCTTTGCTTGGAGACTCGCCAATGCCATGCCTTGGCTTGGGCTTATATGGGTCTTCATCTCATAGTAACTCTTCAATGCCAAGACTTGTCTTGGTCTTACATGATAACTTACTTGATTGCCGATGCCATGTCTTGACATGGTCTTATACGGACTTTCTTGTCTCATGTGGCAGATTGAGTATCCTAAGTAATTCATTTTCAATCGGGGCTTTCATATACATGCTCTTAATAACTTCTTTGTTTAATAAATCATTAAACAATTTCATGGAAATAATGTGCATTTAACAACATAGCAAGCAATTCAATGAAAATATCCATGAAGCTTGAAAATCATGAAAACTTACTGAAATTAGCTCGGTTGTGAATCATCTCTGTCTTCACAAAACAATTTCGTTAGATCCAGGAGACATCACACTATCATTGTCCACATATGGCATGTATAGCTAGACTCTTACTCGTGCTAGGTTAGTCCGAGAATTGACTAAACCATGCTCTGATACCACTAAATGTAGCACCCCATACCTGATTCCGAGGCTAAAACCGGATACAAGACATTACTATGCTTGAACTTGCTTAAACATGTATTTACGGGCTATATAATTTCGTTCCAAATTAAAAACTTCTCTTTCTTAAATAACTCATACATCTCATTAGCCTACGAGGCCTTAAACTCACGTTCGGAAACTTTCGGAGTTCAAACAGGAACTTTTCCTCGAAACAGGGGTCGCACGCCCGTGTTACTTGGGATACGCCCGTGTGTCCCTAAGACATGCCCGTGTCTTCCACCCGTGGTCAACACTGGCTAATCACACACGTCCTGGACACGCCCGTGGCCCTGACCCGTGTGCCAAACCTTGGCATTCTGACTTATCCACCGCAGTGCGTACACACACGCCAAAGCGTGCGTCAGCCGTGTGACAATTAAATTTCTAAGTGTCAAGTGCAGACTTCACACGGCCTTGGCACACACCCCTGTACCAACCGTGTGTATCACACGGCCTGAACAAACGACCGTGTGACCAGCCCGTGGTCTAATCTGACTTAAAATACTAAGGTGCAGGAGACGCACGGCCTAGACACATGCCTGTGTGTCTATCTGTGTGGGCACTTAGAGGCTATCTTACCAAGCCTTTTACCACTCCTGTTTGCATATATTCATATACTACTTCAAAACATTCTCAAATCATCAATTAAAACACATGAATTAACACATTTAATCATTAAAGAGGTAAATTCTTTATCCCATACACTAGGGAGAACTACTCCCAATACAAATACAACAAACTTAAGCCATCATCTATGGTCATACACAACCAACTCTAGATTCTCTTAGGCCAATACAATTTGGCTACATCGGTTAGAACTTAATCAACTTTTAAAGAATCCTTATACATGCCATGACTCATAAGGATTTGATACCTCATACCAAGGGTCTGCTCGATAGTGTGAAAACATCTCCGGCAGCCTCCAACCCGAGCTAATTAAAATAACCTATAAGAGATGAGAAAAGTAAGGGAGTAAGCAATAATGCTTAGTAAGTTCATATGCATAATCTGACAAATATTGACATTCATTGAATATACATAACCACAAAGTATTATACCAAGTTTTCTCATTAACTCACGGTAACTTACTCAACCATTCGTGAAGCTTACTTATTCTATCTCTTACCACTTTCTTACCATGCCACAAGTTAATTGCTCATTTAATTAGTACATATTCCTGCACTGATCACCACATGATCATATAAAACAACTCATCAAGCATTTTCAATAAGATACTCATACTATTAATCTCTCGGTGGTTTCGCACTTAGCCCACCATTGAATCTCTAATAGGGTGGTATCGCACACAGCCCACCAATCATTTATAAGCGATGGTATTACACACAGCCCATCGATTACTAATTAATCAGGTGGTAATGCACATAGCCACCGATATTAATATAGTTGATGGTATCGCACTCAGCCCGTCACTACCATCAATAAGCTGATACCGCACATAGCTCACCGTTATTTTACATTCGTGGATAGTAATCCACAAGTATATCTCTATTTCAAATGTTCATCCGAGAACATCCTCACATACTTTTATTCTTACTTAACTTTCTACGATACTCGTTCGCATTCACACAATGCATCCATAAATCTATCTCATGCAACTAAGGTGCATTAATTACACATATCCCACTAGGGGTTCATCGTATATTGAATTCATCTCCATTCAATTCTAACACATACTTGTGCTTCTCGTGGTACAACCACATACATTCAACATATCCGTTGAATCATTCAAATTGTTAACTAACTCTCTTGAGTCTCATACACATAGTTCTCATTGACATTATACCCCAATAAGGTCCTACATACATTAACATGTCGATGCCATGTCCCTGACATGGTCTTATATGAACTCTTACACCGAGGCCATATTCTAATATGGTCTTACTCGAGACTTTAACCATCATCATATCATGCTATACACATTTCAATTTTATTGACATTTCATCAAAAGATATTTCATGCATTCATATGGTAAATATACATTCCATACCACATTGGAACGTTAAATTAACTCGTACGTAATTACAACGATTGCACATGAACTTACCTCGATGTCGAAAGGCCCAAAAAGGGACTTTTTGCCCACATTTCTCTTTTCATCCGTTCTAAGTCCGAAACTCGTTTTCTTTGATCTAGAACAATGAAATTTACTGATTTCATCACTTATAAATCATATTACACCATAATATACACTTTAGTCAAAAATGACTATTTTGCCCCTACACTTTGGCAAAATTACGATTTTGCCCCTAGGCTCGTAAATAAATTTTTATCACATTTTCTCGTTAAACAAGCCTATATGAACATTTAATACTCTTACAACTATTCACAATTCCATCAATTTCATGCCTTAATGAACAAATTACAACTTTTGCATTTTAGTCCCAAATAGGTGTTTTCATGGCAACACCTTTCAAAAAAGTTGTTTCTCATCATCCTATCATTCATTTTCTTCCATAAAAACTCATCAAACAACATAAAATCTCTCATGGAAAGTCTCTAGACTTACAACCATGTTGCTAATTAATCCTCCCATTAGCTAGCTTAAGCTTTGGGGACTCTAAAAATACAATTTTCATAAAAAATAAGCATCAAAATCACTTACTTGAATGGAGTAAAGCTTGCTGAAATTTGAAGCTTTCAAAACCCTCCCATGGTTGATATTTTCGGTTGAAGAAGAGAAGAAATAAAAAGATGATAGCTTTTTGCTTATTTCATCTTATTTTATTTCTTTTTAATTACCTAACATGACAACATTTAATGCCCTTGTCCCCTTTGTCTTCTTTGACCGGCCAAGCTAATTCCCATGGCCTAATTGCACATTTGGGACCTCCAATTTATAAACCATATCTTTTTGGTGCCTCTAGCAATTAAAATAGAACTTTCACACTTTATGCGATTTAGTCCTTTTTCACAATTTAGCTAGAAATCGCTAAAGTTAAGGCACCAAAATTTTCATGCATCCTTATAAACATGTTATAATACATAACATAACATAACATGAAAATAATTTTCTCTAACTTCAAATTAGTGATTCCGAGATCACTGTTCCGACTAGCCCCTAAATCGGGCTGTTACAGTTTCTGCATGGGATTGTCAGTGGTTGAAATGATATGTAATTTATATGTACAAGGGTATTAATGGTGAAATTATGTTTCTAAGTAGTGATTGCTGTTGGTTCGAGATGGATCTCCAGATCTAGAGTTCTGAACTACCATTAGTGAGAATTAGGTGAGTTCTATGTTGACTCCTACATGTTTATAGTTCATATTGAGAGATATTTGTAGGAAATTTATTGAACTATGAATCTAAAACTAAGAAAAGTGTAGTATGTATATGGGTAGTGAATTTAATAATTTTAAGTATGTGATGATGGGTGTACGAGTATTGAAACATTGAAGTTTGGCCATGCTATGAGATGTGTATTCTGATTGAGTGTATATTAGTGAAGTAAAATGTTGAATTAGATTGTGTCAATGCATGAAGAGTCTGTGTCTTTTTACCGCGGTGGTGTCTTGTAGAGTCTACCGGGACTGAAAACACGAACTTTGATATGAACTCTAAAGGAAAAATCCATGGCCATGAAACCCTCTGAAAAAGAATTAAGGAATGGTGATTTCCCAATGGAGTTATCTGTGTGTCCCAAGACGATGATGGGCAAACCTCACGTAATGTGAGTTTAGGCAAATCCATATCGTAAACATGGCTACTAAGAATAGCCTTTGTGGCGAACTTTGAAAGAATAACCTTTTTGGCAAACTCTAAAAGAATAGCCTTTGTGGTGAACTCTGAAAGAACTACCTTTTTGGCGTACTCTATATTATTGTCTATGTGGCGTGTTCTGTTAGGCCTATATGGCATGAATTGTCAGGATATCTGATAAGATTCGAATCTAAATGTTTATCTCTATTGTAAGGTATGCGTAAATTCTTTAAGTTTTGTAATATGTAAAGCTAAGATGAAGTATTGATATGTTCTAGGTTATAAGGGACTAAGTCTGAAGGGTTTTTCAATGAAAAAGAAATGTGTATCTGTATGTTGAGATGGATATCTATCATAATGAAATGTAAATAGGGAAATTGAGTGGTATCTCATCTTCTTCGAAAATTATTTTGGATCTGAGTAATTCTATTTTGAATTATGAGATTCTGATATAGCATATTATGAAATGAAGTTCATCTGGACGTTATACACAGTGAAATATGTATGGATATGTGTACAAAACTAGATCAGGGTATGTCTGAGTGTGAACCAATGGTATGAAATTTTGCTTAAGTATCCGCCAAATATATGTATCCGCCCAAGATAGTGCCAGTGTAACACCCCTTACCCGTGTTTGAAACTGGAACCTGATACGAGGCATTACCTAACTTAACTTGCTTAAACATAACACATCGGGCTATAAAATTTTGCTGCAGGTTAGAAACTTTCCATTTAAACTCTTAACCTGCTCATTCTGGGCCTACGAGGCCCTAAACATACTTCCGGGAGGTTTCAAAATTAAACCAAGAACTTTTACGTGCTTAGAAAATTTTTGTCCAAACAGGGGCCACACGCCCGTTTTGTTCAGGGGACACGCCCGTGTGCCTCTGAGACATGCCCGTGTTCTTCACCTGTGGTCGACTCTGACTTATTTCACACGGCCAGACACACGCCTGTGTCCCTGGCCCATGTCTCTCACATGGCCTCGACACGTTCGTGTCTTAGCCCGTGTGCCAAAACCTTGGCATTCTGTTTATGACGTCATCATCTCACTATGGTCACACGGCCAAGGCACACGCCCGTGTCCTTAGACCGTGTGTCAAATTAAATTCCTAACTTCAGGTGCAGACTTCACACGGCCTGGGCACACGCCCAGGTTCCTAGCCGTGCCTCCCACATGGCTGAGTCACACGGTCGTTTCTCTACCCATGCGTTTACTACTGAGCATACTGACTTGCAACTCTAGCATGCAAGGGGACACACGACCTAGCGCCACACCCATGGGGCTGAACATGTGTCACACACAGCCTAGACACACGCCCGTGTGTCTGCCTGTGTGAACAATTATATGGCTATCTACCAAGCCATCTGCTTATAAGATAGAAATCACACTCATACCAAAACAATTCAATATTTAAGATGACCATATGGTACCTCTAAGAACTCAAAAGAATCAAGACATCCACAAAAACATACACTTCATGAAATTCATCTTCATTGAATATATATATATATATAAGAACTTGCCAAGTATTGGCCCAACTTTAATGACCATTTACAAAATAGATTGAAACAACCATGATAGCCAACACATTTTTCTTGCAAATATGACATAACCAAAACATTCAAATCCTATACATTTCACACATTTACTACAAACTTTATAACCTTTACAAAAAGGTCCATTTAGGTGTTTTCATAGTAACACCTTTCACAAAAGTTGGTTATCTAACAACTAAGACTCATTTTCTTCCATAAAAATGCAGCTAATAACAATGAAAGCTCTCATGGCAAAACTCTAATCTTTTCACCATATTGCAAATTAGTCCCCTCATTAGAAAGCTTAAGCTCTAGGGGTTCTAAAAGTACAACTATCTTTAAGGAAAACCATTAAAATCACTTACTTGAATGGAGATGGGTTTGCTGAAATTTTGAGCTTTCAAAACCCCTATTTTTCTTGCTATTTTCGGTGGAGGAAGATGGAGAGAAAAGATGATATCTTTTCTTTCTTTATTTTATTAATACAAGTCAATTTAGTCACAACCTTTTACCAACTTTGACCAATTTATCAATTCTTGTCTCCTATGGCCGGCCACCCTATCCTTAGGAGTCTAATTGCACTTTAAAGACCTCAAATTAATATTCTATGGCATAGGCACCTTTAGCTTGTAAGATAGAACTTTCGCACTTTATACGATTTAGTCCTTTTTTGCGATTAAGCAAGAAATCACTAAAATTAAGGCACCAAAATTTTCATGCACACATATAATCATGCTCTAGCTCGTAAAATGACATGAAAATAATTTTATAGAACCTCAGATTAGTGATCCCGAGATCACTGTTCTGACTAGCCCCTAAATCGGGCTGTTACAATTCTCCTCCCCTAAGGATTTTCGTCCCCGAAAATCTTACTGGTGAAAAGGTTGGGATATTGGTTTCTCATAGCTTCTTCTGGCTCCCATGTAGCCTCTTCTATTCCATGTCTCTGCCATAGCACTTTAACAAGAGCTATACTTTTGTTTCTTAACTGTTTGACCTCTCGTGCCAAGATCTTAACCGGCTCTTCACCATAAGTCAAGTCCGATTGAATTTCTACCTCTGTTGGTACTATTACATGTGTAGGGTCCGAATGATATCTACGCAACATGGACATGTGGAAGACATTGTGAATCTTTTCTAGTCCGGGTGGTAATGCCAAACGATAAGCTACCGGTCCTATCCTCTCAGTAACTTCATAAGGTCCGATAAAACGCGGACTTAATTTACCTTTCCGGCCAAATCTGAGGACCTTCTTCCATGGTGATACTTTCAGAAATACTTTATCACCGACTTTTAATTCAATCTCTTTCCTTTTTAAATCTGAATATGACTTTTATCTATCTGAGGCCGCTTTTAGACACTCGCGTATCACCTTTACTTTTTTTTTAGTTTACCTGATCAAGTCGATGTCGTGTATCTGTTTTTCCTTGAGTTTTGACCAATACAAGGGCGTTCGACACTTACGCCCATACAATGCCTCATAAGGCGCCATTTTCAAACCTAACTGAAAACTGTTGTTGTAGGCGAATTCCACCAACGGTAAGTATTTCTCCCAATTTCCTTGGAATTCCAAAACACAACATCGAAGCATGTCTTCGAGTATCTGTATTACTATTTCTGACTGCCCGTCGGTTTTTGGATGGAAAACTGTACTGAAGCTTAATTTTGTGCCTAAGGCCCCTTGTAACTTCTTCCAAAACCGTGACGTGAATCTTGGGTCTCTATCCGAAATAATCGACAACAGTACCCCATGAAGTCTTACTATCTCTGACACGTACAAATTCGCCATTTTATCAAGCGAGTAATCGACTCGCACTGGTATGAAATGTGCCGACTTCGTGAGTCTATCGACTACGACCCACACATTATCTTTCTTTTTGGGCGTCAACGGTAAACCCATTACGGAGTCCATTGTAATACGGTCCCACTTCCATTCAGGAACCATAATGGGCTGAAGTAGACCCGAAGGTACTTGGTGTTCAGCCTTCAATTGCTGGAAAATTAGGCATCTTGACCAGAACTCAGAAATGTCTTTCTTCATACTGGGCCACCAATACCACTTCCTCAAATCATTGTACATCTTCATGCTGCCTGGGTGCACAGTTAAGCATCCGCTATGTGCTTCATGCAAAATCTTACGAACAAGTTCATTATTTCTGGGTACACAAACCCTATCTCGATACATCAAACATCCATCAGGGCTTACCCGAAAGTCTGACTCAACATTTGACTCACATAGAACTCTTTTGGCTTGTAAGCTGCTGTCCTCTTTCTGAGCTTCACAAATCTCTTGAATAAATAATGGTCTAGCCCTTAGCTCGGCTAGAATAGAACCATCATCCAACAAAGCCATTTGAGTATTCATAGCTCTCAGCGCAAACAATGATTTTCTGCTCAAAGCATCAGCGACTACGTTCGCCTTTCCCGGATGGTAGTCAATCACTAATTCATAATCCTTAAGTAGCTCTAACGACCTTCGTTGCCTCAAATTCAATTCCTTTTGAGTCATCAAATATTTTAGGCTTTTATGGTCGGTAAATATCTGACACCTTTTGCCATACAAATGGTGTCTCCATATCTTCAATGCGAACACAATGGCGGCCAACTCTAAGTCATGGGTCGGGTAATTCTTCTCGTGCGGTTTTAATTGTCTAGAGGCCTATGCAATCACCTTATCGTCTTGCATAAGTACACAACCCAATCCATTCAGGGATGCATCATTGTAAACCACAAATTCTCTTCCCGGCTCAGGTTGTACAAAAACAGGAGCCTCAGTCAACAACGCCTTTAGTTTTTCAAAACTCTGTTGACACCTCTCTGTCCATTCAAACTTCACGTCTTTTTGCAATAATCTCGTCATCGGGGTGGCTATCATGGAAAACCCCTTGACAAAATTCCTATAATAGCCGGCTAGGCCTAGAAAACTCCTTACTTCAGTTACGCTCCTCGGTGGTTTCCAATCAACAATTGCTGAAATCTTACTCGGGTCGACTTCTAACACCCCTTACCCGTGCCCGAGGTCGAGACAGGGTTTGAGGCATTACCTAACTGATCTCACTTGACATCTCAAAACGGGCCATAAAATTTTGTTTAAACCTATCACTTGCACATAATCGGCCTAAAGGGCCCTAAACCTACCCCCGAGAGGTATCGAAACTAATCCAGAAACTTCTTACGAACTCGAGAAACTTTTCAACAAAACAGGGGCCACACGCCCGTATTGGTCTAGGGACACGCCCGTGTGCCCCTAAGACATGCCCATGTCTTCCACCCGTGGTCGATCCTGACTAACTTCACACGGCCTAGACATGCCCCTGTCTTCCACCCGTGGTCGATCCTGACTAACTTCACACGGTCTAGACACTCCCGTGTCTTCCACCCGTGGTCGATTTAAATTCCATAATTAAAGTGCAGACTTCCTACGACTTGGGTACACGCCCGTGTCCCTAGCCCGTGGAGCATACTGACTTGTAAACCTAGCATGCAAGGGGACACACAGTCGATCTACACGCCCATAGGGCTGGCCGTGTGTCACACACGACATAGACACACGCCCGTGTGTCTACTTGTGTGGACAATTAGATGGCTATCTACCAAGCCCTTTGCCACCCTACATTGCACACATACAAACACCAATCCAATTCAACATAATTCATACACAGGGGCATACACTTCAAGAAAATCACTTTCATTAAACATAAGAGTTTGTCAAGTATCAGCCTAACTTAATACACCATTACAAAAAGAAGACTTTAATGCCTTACAAAGCCAACACTTTGGCCAACAATTACGACCTAACAAAATAATCGAGTCCTATACATGTCAAACTCAAAATAAGTCTAAATTGTTATACCAAAGTGGTGTCGATAGTGTGATTTTCCGAACTCCTACGTCCTCGTTCCTCGAGTTATCTTGGCAATACTACAAGGAGAAAGAGCAATGAAAGGGGTAAGCATAAAGCTTAGTAAGTTTGCATGGATATAAATAGCAACAGTAAGCTCATAAAATAATCTATCCATGACATTAACTAACCATACATAAGTCATAGGCTTCTTGGCATACTTACTCACAATTTCCCTTATTTAGCACATACCGTGCCACATATCGTAATCGTTTCTTCGTGACTCATTCACGAGTACCTGTATTCATTCATTCATATGACTTTAGTACAAATCTCTTTTCTACTTCTAAACTCGTCTACTTATCCCTTTAATCACTAGGGATAGTCAAAGACGCATATTCAATGTCATTCAAGTAGGGACGAAGCCAATGCCACATCCCCGAGGTGGTCTTACATGGAGTCACATCTAAATGCCAATGCCATATCCCGGATATGGTCTTATATGGACTTTCACATCAAGTATCGATGCCGTATCCCGGATATGGTCTTATACGATTTTCATATTCATTACCGAAGCCATATCCCGGATATGGTCTTATACGGTATCTCAACTCGGTGCTGAGGCCATGTCCCAGACATGGTCTTATACGGGACCTTATCTATTTCATATCTCGATGATAGCATTTTCATATTCACATGGTCCACGAGGACTTCAACATCTCATTCAACATCAATTTAATGGAGTATCATGCATCAGTATGATACCAAGCATTCTCAATTATGCTAACATAGATGTTGCATTAATCACATACAAACTTACCTCAATTTCAAAATAAGCTAGCTCAACGGTTTAGTCCGAGACTTTATTTTTTCCCCGATCGAGGTGGATTCTCGGTTCTTATTTCTCTATAATAGCAATTTAGCTCATTTTAATCACCACATTAATAAAAGCATTTCAATAATCATGCTTACAAAAAATTACTATGTTGCCCCTAAGCTTTGGCAAAATGACCATTTTGCCCCTAGGCTCGAAAATAAATTCTAATCACATTTCTACCTTCAACAAGCCTAGGTAAACATTTAGTACTCTTATAGCTATCATCAAAACTCAACATTTCACATAATTGCCACAATTTTGTAACCTTTTCATCAATGTCCAATTAGGTGTTTTCATGGCAACATCTTTCAGAAGAGTTGTTCATCTAACAACCAAGACTCATTTTCTTCCATAAAAATGTAGCAAATAAATATGATAGATCTCAAGGAAAAACTCTAAACTTTTCACCATATTGCACAATGGTCCCCTCATTTGAAAGCTTAAGCTTTAGGGGTCCTAAAAGCACAACTGTTTTTAAGAAAATATCACTAGAACACTTACTTGTGAAGAGATGAGTGTGCTGAAATTTTTTAAGCTTTCTTCCCTCTATTTGCTGCTAATTTTTGGTGAAAGAGTGAAATAGAAAAAGATGATAGCTTTTCTTTCCTTATTTTATTAATACTAGTCCAATTTAGTCCACCTACTATCACCAACTTTGACCATCATTGACAAATTTGTCTCCTATGCTAGTCTATGGCCGGTCAAGCAAGTATTGGGGGTCTAATTTCCTTTTAAAGACCTCCAATTATAAATCTATAGCTAGTTGGTACCTTTAGCTTATAGAATGGAACTTTCGCACTTTATGCGATTTAGTCATTTTTTCGCGATTACACATAAAATCGCTAAAATTAAAGCACCAAAGTTCTCATGCACATATACTATCATGCTCTGACTCATAATATAACATGAAAATGAATTTTTCAAATCTCAGATTAGTGATCCCAAGATCACTGTTCCGACTAGCCCCTAAATTGGGCTGTTACAATTCTCCCTTTTTAAGGATTTTCGTCCCCGAAAATCTTACCAGTGAAAAGGTTGGGGTATTGGTTTCTCATTGTTTCCTCAGGCTCCCATGTAGCCTCTTCTATTCCGTGCCTTTGCCATAAAACTTTCACAAGGGCTATGCTTTTGTTTCTCATCTGCTTGACCTCTCGCGCCAAAATCTTAACCGGCTCTTCACCATAAGTCAAGTCCGGTTGTATCTCTACCTCTGTTGGTACAATGACATGTGAAGGATCTGAACGGTATCGGCGCAACATGGACACGTGAAAGACATCATGAATCTTTCCTAGTTCAGGTGGCAAGGCCAACCGATAAGCTACCGGTCCTATCCTCTCAGTAATTTCATAAGGTCCGATAAAGCGCGGACTTAATTTGCCCTTCCGGCCAAATCTGAGGACTTTTCTCCAAGGTGATACTTTCAAGAACACTTTATCACCGACTTTGAATTCTATCTCTTTCCTTTTCAAATCTGAATAGGAATTTTGCCTATCTGAGGTGACTTTTAGATAGTCACATATCACTTTTACTTTTTCTTCAGTTTCCTTAACCAAATCGACACCGTGTATCTGTTTCTCTCTGAGTTCTGACCAATACAAGGGCGTTCGACACTTGCGTCCATACAATGCCTCATAAGGCACCATTCTCAAACTTGACTGAAAACTGTTGTTGTAGGCGAATTCCACCAACGGTAAGTATTTCTCCCAATTATTGTGGAAATCCAAAACACAACATTGAAGCATGTCCTCAAGTATCAGGATTACCCTCTCCGACTGTCTGTCGGTTTGTGGATGGAAGGCTGTACTGAAACTCAATTTTGTGCCCAAGGCCTCTTGTAGCTTTTTCCAAAACCGTGATGTGAATCTCGAATCTCTATCCAAAATGATTGACAACAGTACACGATGAAGTCTTACTATCTCTGACTTGTACAAGTTCGCTAATTTATCAAGCGAGTAGTCGACTCGCACTGGTATAAAATGGGCTGACTTTGTGAGTCTATCAACCACTACCCACACCGCGTCTTTCTTTTTTGGAGTCAATGGTAAGCTTGTCACGAAGTCCATGGTAATACGGTCCCATTTCCACTCAGGAACCATAATGGGCTGTAGCAAACCCGAAGGTACTTGATGTTAAGCTTTCACTTGCTGACAAATCAGACATCTCGATACAAACTCGGAAATGTCTTTCTTCATACCAAGCCACCAATACCATTTCCTTTAATCATTGTACATCTTCGTGCTGCCTGGGTGTACATTCAAACATCCGCTATGCGCTTCATGCAAGATTTTACGAATAAGCTCGTCATTTCTGGGTACACAGACCCTATCTCAAAATGTCAGACATCCATAAGGATTTACTCGAAATTCTGACTCAACATCTGACTCACATAAAACTCTCTTGGCTTGCAAACTGTTATCATCTTTCTGAGCTTCACAAATCTCTTGGAGAAACAATGGTTTAGCCCTCAACTCGGCTAAAATGGAACAATCATCCAACAAGACCATCTGAGTACTCATGGCTCTTAGTGCAAACAATGATTTTCTGCTCAAAGCATCGGCGACTACGTTCGCCTTCCCCGGACGGTAGTTAATCACCAATTCATAATCCTTAATCAGTTTTAACCACCTTCGTTGCCTCAAATTTATTTCTTTTTGAGTCATCAAATACTTTAGGCTCTTGTGGTCAGTGAAAATCCGACACCTTTCACCATATAAATGATGTCTCCAAATTTTTAATGCAAACACAATTACGGCCAACTCTAAATCATGAGTCGGGTAGTTCTTCTCGTGCGGCTTCAATTGCCTAGAGGCGTATGCAATCACTTTACCCTCTTGCATGAGTATGCAACCCAATCCATTCAGCGATGCATCATTAAAAACCACAAATTCTCTTCTCGATTCAGGTTGCACCAAAACCGGAGCCTCAGTCAATAATGTCTTCAATTTCTCAAAACTCTGTTGGCACTTTTCTGTCCACTCAAACTTCACATCTTTTTGAAACAGTCTCGTCATCGGGGTAGCAATTATGGAAAACCTCTTGACAAAACGCCTATAATAGCCGGGTAGGCCTAGAAAACTCCTTACTTCTGTCACACTCTTTGGCGGTTTCCAATCAACAATCGTTAAAATCTTACTCGGGTCTACTCTAATTCCATCTCCGAGACAATGTGCCCCAAAAATCCAACTTCTTTGAGCCAAAATTCACTCTTACTGAATTTGGCATACAATTTCTCATCTCTCAGAACTTGCAGAACCGTACTCAAGTGCTCGGCGTGTTCGTCCTCATCTCGAGAGTAGATCAATATTTCGTCGATGAAGACCACGACAAATTTATCCAAGTATGGTCGAAAAATGTGATTTATGAAATCCATGAAGATCGTAGGGGCATTCGTTAGACCAAAAGGCATGACCAAAAATTCATAGTGGCCATACCTAGTCCTAAATACGGTTTTCGGCACATCTGAGTCCTTGACTCTCAGCTGATAGTACCCTGACCTCAAATCTGTCTTGGAAAATACCGTGGCTCCCTTCAATTGATCAAATAGATCATCGATTCTTGGCAACGGGTACTTGTTCTTCACAGTTACCTTATTGAGTTGCCGATAATCTATGCATAATCTCATAGAACCATCTTTCTTCTTCACGAATAAAATGGGAGCACCCCACAGAGAAAAACTCGGCCTTGCAAAACCTTTATCCATTAGCTCTTGCAACTGTTCTTTTTGCTCCTTTAGCTCGTTTGGAGCCATTCTATAGGGAGAAATAGAAATAGGGGCAGTATCCGGAGCTAACTCAATCCCAAATTCGATCTCTTTAATCGGAGGTAGTCCTGGCAACTCTTCTGGGAAAACATCTAGGTACTCGCATACTATGGGCACCGACTCAATTCTCAAATCAGTCTCTTTAGTGTTCAACACAAAGGCAAGGTAAGCCTCGTACCCTTTTCTCAAATACTTTTGATTCGACAGAGTTGATATCACTACTGGTGACCTATCTGGCTTAACTGAATCAACACGAATAAAATCCCCATTTTCACTTTTCAACTCAATATGCTTCTCCCCACAATTCACAATTACCCCATGCGTAACTAGCCAATCCATCCCAAGGATGACATCAAACTCGTCAAATGGCAATAGCATAAGATTAACCGGAAAACAATGAGCCTTAATCCACAAAGAGCATCCTTTGCATACTCTATCAACCAATACATACTTACCTAGAGGATTAGACACTCTTATGATGAACTCGGTAGACTCTATAGGCATGCTCATGCTAGAGACTAATTTCATGCATATGTATGAGTGGGTGGATCCCGGATCAATTAAAGCTATAACACGAGTATTATGGAGAGAAAAGGTACCCGTGATTACATTGGCGGAAGATGCCTCTTCACGAGCACGACTGGAATATGTCCTCGCCGGTGCTCTACCCTCGACTCTAGCAACTTGCTCGCTAGATAGATTCTTGCTACCCATCTTATTTCCCGGGTTTCTCAGTGGTCTTCCCCTAGCAGTACTTCCCGATATTGCATTCTGAGGCTTTTCTTTCTCGTCCACCTCGGGGCAGTCTCTGATAAAGTGGTCTAAGGACCCACATCTGAAACAAGCTTTCCCATTAGCTTGACACTCACCAGAATGACGCTTGCCACACTGAGGGCATTCTAGTCTACTTGGTTGAACGTTGCCCACACTAGCAACTGATGTGGTCTGCCCTTTCAACCTCGAAAATTGCTTGCCTTTATTTCGAGTTGGAAACCCCACTGAAGTGACTGATCGAGTAGCGAAATCCCTCGATTTCTTAGATGAGGATTGGTGAGACTTATTCAGTTGTCTCTTCCTCGAGTCAGGAGACTCATTCTCAGCTCTTCTCTTCTCTTTAGCAAACTCTTCGGCTTTACAGGCTCTATCTACCAACACTACAAATTCCTTTAGTTCGAAACTCCTACATATAAATGGATATCTTCATTTAATCCATCCTCGAATCTCTTGCATATGACAACTTCGGTAGACATGCACTCCCGTGCATACTTGCTAAGCCTTACAAACTCCTGTTCGTAATCAGTCACTGACATACGGCCTTACTTCAGTTCCAAGAACTCCTTCCTCTTGTGGTCGATAAACCTCTGGCTGATGTACTTCTTCCGGTATTCCTCTTGGAAGAATTCCCAGCTAACTCTCTCCCTGGCACCACCAACACTAGGGTGTTCCACCATCGGTAGGCTGAATCTCTCAGGAGAGATACCGCACACTTTAAGCACTCTTCAGGTGTGCAGGATAACTCATCGAATACCCTGAGGGTATTCTCGAGCCAAAATTCTACTCTCTCCAGGTCATTGTCCTTATTTGCTCGAAATTCCTCGACTCCGTGCTTTTGGATCTTATCCAACGGAGCCCTTTCTCTTCTCACCACCTCAACCACTTGAGGAGTTACTGGAGCGGGTTGAGGAATTGGTGGGGGTGGAGGGGGTTGAGCGTTATGATTTGCTCGAGTATACTCAGTATACCAGTTGCTCATTATGTGGAGAAAGGCTTCTCAAGCCTTTTTCCCCTGACCGAAGGTCTCGGTCCCTTAAGCGAAAGCCGGCGCGGTCCCTTAAGCGAAAGCCGGCGCGTTACTCGCAGCATCATCGGCTACAGTTCGGTCTGGATCAGAATCCATATACTACATAAAACACAATTTTATACGTCAGGAGCCATCACACTATCATTACTCAGACACTCTTACATATGTCATGTATAGCTAGTCTCGTACTTACGATACGTTAGTCCTAGAACCGACTAAATCGTAGCTCTGATACCAATAAATGTAACACCCTTACCCATGCCTGAGTCCGGGACCGGGTTTGAGGCATTACTTAACTGATCTCACTTGACATCTCGAAACGGGCCATAAAATTTCGTTTAAACCCATCACTTGCACATACTCGGCCTAAGGGGCCCTAAGCATACCCCCGAGAGGTATTAGAACTAATCTGGAACCTTCTTACGAACTCGAGAAACTTTTCAATAAAATAGGGGCCACACGCCCGTATTGGTTTAGGGACACGCCCGTGTGCCCTTAAGACATGCCCGTGTCTTCCACCAGTGGTCGATCCTGACTAACTTCACACGGCCTAGACACGCCCGTGTCTTCCACCCGTGGTCGATCCTGACTAACTTCACACGGTCTAGACACGTCCGTGTCTTCCACCCGTGGTCGATCTTGACTAACTTTACACGATCCCGACACGCACGTGTCTTCCACCCGTGGTCGATTTAAATTCCACAATGAAAGTGCAGACTTCCCACAGCTTGGGTACACGCCCGTGTCCCTAGCCCGTGGAGCATACTGACTTGTAAACCTAGCATGCAAGGGGACACACGGTCGATCCACACGCCCATAGGGCTGGCCGTGTGTCACACACGGCATAGACACATGCCCGTGTGTCTACTTGTGTGGACAATTAGATGGCTATTGATAAACCGTAATAGTAACATATTTTAATCCCACATTTAGCATGCTTTTGGATGATTTATCCCTTGAATTATGGAATTTGGTGCTCTTAATCCTTTAATTTCATGTTTTATACTCGGGAGAGCATAAGAGGATGAAAAGAACGAAAAACTGGCTTAAAACGGGCCAAATGGGCCAAAGTGAGAAATCGACACGGCCTGGGGTTTCACCACACGGCCATGCCCCTTTAGTAGGCTCAAACATGGCTGGAAGTCGATTCACACGGGCGTGCCACACGGGCGTGTCCTTGCCGTGACCAAGAAGAATTTTATTCGAATTAGGGTACTTAGAGGCAAAGAAAGCCATTCCAAAAGCCTATATAAACACCCTAAAGGCCAACCTTTAGGGGGCGTCCAGCTAGGCCAAGGAGCCAAGCCGGAGAGGTTAAAATCGTGGAATTTACTCGAAGAAAGCCAGTTGATTCATCTCAATAAGCCGGTATCATACTCAAGACGGAAGATCTTCTCTTCAATTCTTTCAGGGGGTTTTAGGGTTTTTCTTATGTTTTGTTTTATCTTTTCTTCTGAGATGTATATTTTTATGATTATGAACTAAACCCTCAGATACATGAGGGGGGTGAAACCTAAGATGGATCTTGTTATTGTTTTCTGAACTATATGATAAATACTTGATTTGTTCTTAATTATGTGTTCTTAATTCTTGTTTTGATATTTCAGGATATTGATTCAAGTATTGATGTGCTTAGGTAGTGGAGCAAAAGTTCTTGTCTAATAGTAGATCTAGCATAGTTAAGCGGAGTTGCTTGCGCGCCTAGAGATAGGGTGACGAAAATCTGCCGGATTAGGGTTAAACCTAATATGGGAGTCCATAGGTCGAGTTAATGCAATTCTAGGGGTTTTAATTAGAAAGAGATTTCAATTAATCAACCTAGGGTTAGACGTTAGTAGCCTCGACGGAGGTATTAATATACATTAGGGAATTCTACGGATCAAGTCAAGTGAATAAATCATTTGGTTCAGAGTTAGATAACAAGTGAAGTCTAGGTGGATTCCTCCTTGGGTATTGTCTTAATCAATTGGTTTTTCCCACAAGTATTTCCCCAATTCATTCCCTTCGTCTTAGCATCTTTAGCTTAGTAGTTAGTTAATTTTAGATTAAACAATAATTCACTTCAATTCTTAGGCTAAATAATAGAAAGAAAGTTAGTATTAGTACTTTTGGTTCCCTTGGGTTCGACAATCCGGTCTTGCTGCTAAACTATACTACTGTTCGATAGGTGCGCTTTCCTCAATCGTTGTCATAGTTAGTTTCTAGGCTAGATCATTCATTATATAAATTTTTAAGACTCTGACACACGATTAAAGTTTTTGGCGCCATTGCCGGGGAACTAAAATATTAAGAGCGCTTAATTTTTATTACTTTAGCCATTTTTATTTTTGCAATTTACTTTTATTGTGTTTTTAACTTTGCTAATTTTTCTTCTTTTATTTTGTTTCCTAGCAGGTACCTCTAGTTTATGACTAGAAGGAACCCGATAGGACCCTTAATTTACGACAGTGATATTGAAGGAACCGTTCGCAGAAATCGTAGAGAAATAAGGAGAAGCTTAACTTACATAGAAGAAGAGCAAGAAGACGAGAACAATACTACTGAAGGGATGGCTGAGAATAATCCGCTACCTCTAGAGGTGGCCAAAAATCATGCTCCTTGTACTATGTATGATTATGATAAGCCTAGTTTAGTTGTAACTGAATCAAGTATTGTTAGACCTACTATTGCTGCAAATAATTTTGAACTGAAACCTAACACAATTCAAATGATACAGCAATTTGTTCAGTTTGATGGTTTGCAGGATGAAGATCCAAACAATCACTTGGCGAATTTCCTAAGATTTTGCGATACTTTCAAAATAAATGCTATTTCTGATGATGCCATTCGTCTTCGGTTATTTCCCTTTTCCTTGAGGAATAAAGCCAAACAGTGGTTGAATTCTCTTCCACGAGGATCAAT
The DNA here is from genome assembly GCA_025698515.1 of Gossypium sturtianum. Lineage (NCBI taxonomy): Eukaryota > Viridiplantae > Streptophyta > Magnoliopsida > Malvales > Malvaceae > Gossypium > Gossypium sturtianum. The sequence goes on from CM046955.1 coordinate 116,106,525, forward strand.
CACTACATGGGAGCAAATGACCGAAATTTTTTTATTAAAATATTTTCCGCCAGCTAAAATGGCTAAGTTAAGGAATGATATCTCTTCTTTTGTGCAGATGGATTTAGAGACACTTTATGATGCATGGGAGAGATACAAAGATCTATTGAAAAGGTGCCCACACCATGGATTACCCTTGTGGCTACAGGTCCAAACCTTTTACAATGGTGTAAACCCTTCAACCAGGCAGTTAATTGATTCAGCCGCCGGTGGAACGCTGAACAACAAAACTCCTGAAGCGGCCTACGAGTTTATAGAAGAGATGTCACTGAATAACTATCAGTGGCAAGTCACAAGGACAAGGCCAACAAAAACAGCCGCTAGTGTTTTCAACCTCGACGCAGTAACCATGCTATCAAATCAGGTAGAACTTTTAAATAAAAAGATTGATGGTTTGTATAGTTCTTCGTAGGTACATCCAGTTATGCAGTGTGATACGAATGGAGAGTCGAACAATACGGAATATCCACCCTTAACCCGGCCGTAGAAAGTGAGCAATTGATCTATATGGGTAATAATTTTAGATCTCAAAATAACCCCTACAGTAACAATTATAATCCAGGTTGGAGGAACCACCCCAATTTTTCGTGGAGAGGTCAAGGAAATCAGAGACAACAACCCCCTCCAAACTTCCAACAACAGCCCTACCCATAGGAAAAGAAGCCGAACCTTGAGGAGATGTTGACAAAGTTCATAGCGGTGTCAGAAACACGTTTCCAAAACACTGAAACAACACTTAAAAATCAACAAGCATCGATTCAAGAGATCAAGAATCAGGTAGGTCAACTTACCAAGCTCATGTCAGAATGACCACAAGGTAGACTGCCAAGCAACACTGAAACTAACCCAAAAAAGCAACTTCAAGCCATAACCGCTCATGATAGTAAAGGGTTAGGTGGACCCAAATTAAGGAAAGAGGATGTGGTAGAGGAAGGTAAGGTCGAGGTAAGTCATGATAAATCAAAACCGGTAATCAAAGAGTACTAACCTCGCATACCATATCCCGAAGCAAAGAAGAAAGATAACACAGAGGAACAGTTCGGTAAGTTTCTTAAACTTTTAAAGAAATTACATATTAACTTACCATTTCCCAAAGCTCTTTCGCAGATGCCAGATTCAAGGAATTTTTTAAAAGAACTTCTGACAAACAAACGGAGGTTAGACGAGGCATCGCATGTGGAGCTAAACGCAATATGCTCAGCAATTCTACAAAATAAACTACCACGAAAAATAAAAGATCCAGGGAGTTTTACAATTCCATGTTTAATTGGTAGTTTATCTATTGATAACGCTTTAGCTAATTTAGGGGCAAGCATAAATGTTATGCCTTATAAAATGTTTAAACAACTAGGTCTAGGGAAACCCAAACAAACTAGGATGAGCATTCAATTAGCTGATAAGACTATTTGAATTCCTAGGGGTATAATCGAAGATGTTCTCGTAAAGATTGATAAATTCATATTCCCAGTAGACTTTGTAGTTTTAGACATGGATGAGGACAATAGTATCTCTTTAATTTTAGGAAGACCCTTTTTAGTAACTGCTAGAACAAAAATTGACATTGATACAGGCGAACTCATACTTCGTGTAGGCGACGAGACAGTCACTCTTCAGGCTCTTGACTCGGCCAGGACATCGAATGATAGAGGTGAGAAAGTAAATTCAATTGATAGCCAATTTGTTAAACCTTCTTTTCAGGAAGTACCATGGAACTACACACCCGAGCTCGATCCTATACCTCATAACAACAAGGAAATAATTCATGAGGATCGAAGGCTTCATATTGATGAACTAGATGAGTGGAAGGCACATTTCAAGGAAAAATCAAAATCACACAAAGAAAAACCAAAGGAACCCCCAGACGAGCTTATAGGAACGACAAATCACTTCAAGATAGGAGATCAGGTATTGTTGGATAAGAAAGACCCTCGAATATCTCCTTCAAACCTCTATACAAACGAATAAATCTCTTTTAAGGTAATCAATGTTTTCCCATACGGAACAATCGAGGTAAGTAATCCTATTTTCGGCACTTTTAAAGTAAACGCTACTCGACTCGAGTTATATCATGATAGTAGAACTGATAGAATGAGAGAGGATGTTCAACTTTTCAAACCACCATGAATGTACGAATGAGAGGTAAGTCTAGCTTAAGACTTTAAACAAGCGCTTCTCGGTAGGCAACCCGAGCTCTAACTCCGTTTATTTTTTATTTTTATTTTTAATTTTTAATTTTTTCTTTTTAGCACCTAACTATTAACTAACAAAAGTGCAGATTTCCATACCACACGGCCTTGCACACGGCCGTGGCCGTGGCCGTGTGAATACTACGGACATCCGCACTGACATGGCAGAGGAATTACGAGCCAATGACGAAAGATTCCCAAGATCACGGACGATTATAAATGGCCACGGCCGTGCAATACAGCCGTGGCTGACATTGAGGGAAGTCACACGGGCTCTGACTAAACACCACGGTCGTGCGATACAGCCGTGGTCGACACTATTTTATCAAACATGGGCGTGGTGACCACGAAACGAGCGTGGGAAAAACGAACAAAGCACAACACGACCGTGCGATACGGCCATATGACCCAACACGCCCATGGTGCACGGGCGTGGGGATGTACCAGATTTGAAACTTCTATTTAAAACACCCCTTGTTCCCTTTCTCACCCATTCCCTTTCATCCATACCCTTTACACTCTTCCCCCCCCTTTTTCCATTTCCTCTCATTCTCCTGTCCCAAACTCTTTATTTTCACCTTACCTATGTCGAAGAAGCGGAAGGACCCTAGCACAGTATCCCTATGGGAGACCGATCTACATAAGTTCATGCCGGCCGCTTCATTTACTCAACAAGCCAAGGACATTTGAGTCCAATTATTTTACCTATGTTTTTTCTCTTCTCTTTTATTTTCCTTCTCTTTGACTCTCTTATGCTTAATTTTATTTGTTTTATTCTAGTTATTTGGTTTTAGGTTCTTCAGGCTGCTTGGGAATCACACCACTATGACCCTAGTATCCACCTCTACAGAAATGTCTTCCTCCAACGTGGCCCGAACTTTGCATTTTTCTCTCGACTCCATCCAAAATTCAGGAAGTTTCACCTCTTTCCCTATCTTGTGCTTTTCTTATTATAATTGTTATATTTGTACATTGAGGGTAATGTACATTTTAAGTGTGGAGGGGTGAAATTTATTCAGGAAAGTGCCTAACTTTTTCATTATTCTCGAATCCTGAATTATATCTTGTTCTTAAATAATTTTCTCATATTACGATTAAAATGAAATTTCCTTTGATTTATGATTTTCATTGATATGTTTTGCATTAAGTCATTGACAATTGTGCAATGATGATTTAAACTTTAGGAGAGTAGAGAATCAAGCATGATAAGTCCATTTTTCAGAAGTAAAAATTTTGTTAGGTTGTCTACCCAAATCTAATTATTACTTTGAAGTTTGAAATTTACAAGGTTGATATCAAAAAGCCCATAATTTTTGTGAGATTTTGAGCCTTTTGGAGCATACATTCCTTTTCGTGCTCACTTTATTGATTATGAGTGTGTCAACATTTATTTGTTATTCTAGAACTTGCTTCAATTATACATGTCGAGACCACACCTTTGATTTGATATACTAAGATGATAAAGGCACCTAGGATTTAACCCACTTACTGCATAAATAGCCTACCCTCACAATTAACCCTTAGTGAACCCCTTTGATCCTAACAACCCTTTTATTGACTCACCCATTAATATTAACCCAAAACCAACTTTGTATTTGTTATCACCATTTCTCTTAACTACCCCTATATCGAGATTTGATTTGATCGGTTACTTAACTATTTTCTTTATTCCAATTATTAAATTCTATCTTATTATTATTGTACTTGTTTTGTTCTTAAAAAAACGAAGTATATTCATTATTAGTTCTATGTTATTTGAGCTCAAACTGCTAATTTCATTATCCTTAGAAGAAGCTCATGTTATTAGTATTAAGTTTCCAATTGATGTAATTATTTATTATCAGTTTGTCGTTTCTAGTTAGGTAATTTGTTAGGTCAATCTCGATACTAACCCTCTAATTCAGCCTTTATCCACACCTTTAACCCAAGCCTCGTTACAACCCATAAAAAACCTTTTGATTTGTGTATCATATCATTTTACAGTGGTGGAGATGTGATTTTCATGCAAGCCTATGGGATTAACTTTTCATGTTCGACTTCTGAGTGCTTATTTTTGAACCTTCCGGTTAAATTATCAATGTATGAATTACCTATGAATTATGATGAGACATTATTGATGAAGGTTATGAATTGAGGAAATTCTGTTTTAATTGTGAGTTGAGAATTTTGCTTGAGGACAAGCAAAAACTTAAGTGTGGGGGTATTTGATAAACCGTAATAGTAACATATTTTAATCCCATATTTAGCATGCTTTTGGATGATTTATCCCTTGAATTATGGAATTTGGTGCTCTTAATCCTTTAATTTCATGTTATAACTCAAGAGAGCGTAGGAGGATGAAAAGAATAGAAAACGGGCTTAAAATGGGCCAAATGGGCCAAAGTGAGAAATCGACACGGCCTGAGGTTTCACCACACGGCCGTGCCCCTTTAGCAGGCTCGAACACGGCCTGAAGTCGATTCACACGAGCGTGCCACACGGGCGTGTCCCTGCCGTGACCAAGAAGAATTTTATTCGGATTAGGGTACTTAGAGGCAAAGAAAGTCATTCCAAAAGACATTCCAACCTCTAGGGGGGCATCCAGCTAGGCCAAGGAGCCAAGCCGGAGAGGTCAGAATCGTGGGATTTACTCGAAGAAAGCCAGTTGATTCATCTCAAAAGCCGGAGTCATACCCAAGACGGAAGATCTTCTCTTCAATTCCTTTAGGGGTTTTAGGGTTTTTCTTATTTTTTTTATCTTTTCTTCTGAGATGTATATTTTTATGATTATGAACTAAACCCTCAGATACCTAAGGGGGATGAAACCTAAGACAGATCTTGTTATTATTTTCTGAACTATATGATAAATATTTGATTTGTTCATAATTATGTGTTCTTAATTCTTGTTTTGATATTTCAGGATATTGATTCAAGTATTGATGTGCTTAGGTAGTGGAGCAAAAGTCCCTGTCTAAGAGTAGATCTAGCATAGTTAAGCGGAGTTGCTCGCGTGCCTAGAGATAGGGTGACGAAAATTTGCCGGATTAGGGTCAAACCTAATATGGGAGTCCATAGATCGAGTTAATGCAATTCTAGGGGTTTTAATAAGAAAGAGATTTCAATTAATCAACCTAGGGTTAGACGTTAGTAGCCTCGACGGAGGTATTAATATACATTAGGGAATCCTACGGATCAAGTCAAGTGAATAAATTGTTTGGTTCAGAGTTAGATAACAAGTGAAGTCTAGGTGGATTCCTCCTTGGGTATTGTCTTAATCAATTGGTTTTTCCCACAAGTATTTCCCCAATTCATTCCCTTCGTCTTAGCATCTTTAGCTTAGTAGTTAGTTAATTTTAGATTAAACAATAATTCACTTCAATTCTTAGGCTAAATAATAGAAAGAAAGTTAGTATTAGTACTTTTGGTTCCCTTGGGTTCGATAATCCGGTCTTGCCGCTAAACTATACTCTTTGCTCGATAGGTGCGCTTTCCTCAATCGTTGTCATAGTTAGTTTCTAGGCTAGATCATTCATTATATAAATTTTTAAGACTCTGACACACGATCAGCTATTTACCAAGTCCTTTGCCACCCTATATTGCACACATACAAACACCAATCCAATTCAACGTAATTCATACACAGGGGCATACACTTCATGAAAATCACTTTCATTAAACATAAGAGTTTGTCAAGTATAAGCCTAACTTAATAGACCATTACAAAAAGAAGACTTTAATGCCTTACAAAGGCAACACTTTGGCCAACAATTATGACCTAACAAAATACTCGAGTCCTATACATGTCATACTCAAAATAAGTCTAAATTGTTATACCAAAGTGGTGTCGATAGTGTGATTTTCTGAACTCCTACATCCTCGTTCCTCGAGTTATCTTGGCAATACTACAAGGAGAAAGAGCAATGAAAGGGGTAAGCATAAAGCTTAGTAAGTTTGCATGGATATAAATAGCAACAATAAGCTCATAAAATAATCTATCTGTGACATTAACTAACCATACATAAGTCATAGGCTTCCTGCCATACTTACTCACAATTGCCCTTATTTAGCACATACTGTGCAACATATCGTAATCATTTCTTCATGACTCATTCACGAGTACCTGTATTCACGCATTCATATGACTTTAGTACAAATCTCATTTATACTTCTAAACTCATCTACTTATCCCTTTAATCACTAGGGATAGTCAAAGACGCATATTCAACGTCATTCATGTAGGGACGAAGCCAATGCCACATCACCGAGGTGGTCTTACATGGAGTCACATCTAAATGCCAATGCCATTTCCCGGATATGGTCTTATATGGAATTTCACATCAAGTATCGATGCCGTATCCCGGATATGGTCTTATACGATTTTCATATTCATTACCGAAGCCATATCCCAGATATGGTCTTATACGGGATCTCAACTCGGTGCCGAGGCCATGTCCCAGACATGGTCTTATACGGGACCTTATCTATTTCAATCTCGATGATAGCATTTTCATATTCACATGGTCCACGAGGACTTCAACATCTCATTCAACATCAATTTAATGGAGTATCATGCATCAATATGATACCAAGCATTCTCAATTATGCTAACATAGATGTTGCATTAATCACATACAAACTTACCTTGATTTCAAAAAGAGCTAGCTCGACGGTTTAGTCCGAGACTTTGTTCTTTCCCCTATCGAGGCAGATTCTCAGTTCTTCTTGCTCTATAATAGCAATTTAGCTCATTTTAATCACCACATTAATAAAAGCATTTCAATAATCATGCTTAGGCAAAATTACTATTTTGCCCCTAGGCTTTGGCAAAATGACCACTTTGCCCCTAGGCTCGAAAATAAATTCTAATCACATTTCTACCTTCAACAAGCCTAGGTAAACATTTAATACTCTTATAGCTATCATCAAAACTCAACATTTCACATAATTACCACAATTTTGTAACCTTTTCATCAAGGTCCAATTAGGTGTTTTCATGGCAACACCTTTCACAAGAGTTGTTCATCTAACAACCAAGACTCATTTTCTTCCTTAAAAATGCAGCAAATAACTGTGATAGCTCTCATAGCAAAAATCTAAACTGTTCACCATATTGCACAATAGTCCCCTCATTTGAAAGCTTAAGCTTTAAGGGTCCCAAAAGTACAACTATTTTCAAGAAAATATCACTAGAACACTTACTTGTGAAGAGATGAGTGTGCTGAAAATTTTGAAGCTTTCTTCCCTCTATTTGCTGCTAGTTTCGGTGGAAGAGTGAAAGAGAAAAATATGAGAGCTTTTCTTTCCTTATTTTATTAATACTAGTCCAATTTAGTCCACCTACTATCACTAACTTTGACCATCATTGACAAATTTGTCTCCTATGCTAGTCTATGGCCGGCCAAGCAAGTATTGGGGGTCTAATTGCCTTTTAAAGACCTCCAATTACCAATCTATAGCTATTTGGTACCTTTAGCTTATAGAATGGAACTTTCGCACTTTTGCGATTTAGTCCTTTTTCGCTATTACACATAAAATCGCTAAAATTAAAGCACCAAAAGTATCATGCACATATACTATCATGCTCTGACTGATAATATAACATGAAAATGAATTTCTCAAATTTTAGATTAGTGATCTCGAGATCACTGTTCCGACTAGCCCCTAAATCGGGCTGTTACACGACTCTAATCCCATCTCCCGAGACAATGTGCCCCAAAAATCCTACTTCCTTAAGCCAAAATTCACTCTGGCTGAACTTGGCATACAATTGTTTTTCTCTCAAAATTTGCAGAACCATACTCAAATGCTCAGCATGTTCGTTCTCATCTCGAGAGTAGATCAGTATATCATCGATGAAGACCACGACAAATTTATCCAAGTATGGCCGAAAAATGCGATTCATCAGGTCCATGAAAACGGCAGGGGCATTCGTTAGACCAAAAGGCATGACCAAAAATTCATAGTGGCCATACCTAGTCCTAAATGCAGTTTTCGGTACATCCGAGTCCTTGATTCTCAGTTGATAATACCCGGACCTCAAATCTATCTTGGAAAATACCGTGGCTCCCTTCAATTGATCAAATAAATCATCGATTCTCAGCAACGGGTACTTTTTCTTCACAGTTACCTTGTTAAGTTGCTGATAATCTATGCATAATCTCTTAGAACCATCTTTCTTCTTCACGAATAAAACGGTAGCTCCCCACGGAGAAAAACTCGGTCTTGCAAAACCTTTATCTGTTAGTTCTTGCAACTGTGCTCTCAACTCTTTTAGCTCGGTTGGAGCCATTCTATATGGAGCAATAGAAATAGGGGCGGTACCTGGGGCTAGCTCAATCTCGAATTCGATCTCTCTAGACGGAGGTAATCTTGGCAATTCTTCTGGGAAAACATCTGAATACTCGTATACTATGGGTACCAACTCAATTTTCAACTCAGTCTTTTTAGTATTCATCACAAAGGCAAGGTAAGCTTCGTACCCCTTTCTTAAATACTTTTGAGTCAACAAGGATGATATCACTACTGGTGATCTGTCTTGCTCATCTGATTCAACACGAATAAAATCCCCATTTTCACATTTCAAGTCAATAAACTTCTTTCCACAATTCACGATTACATCATGAGAAACTAACCAATCCATCCCAAGGATGACATCAAACAGAAATAACATAAGATCAACCGAAAAACAATGACCCCTAATCGTCAAAGGGCAACCTTTGCATACTCTATCTACCAACACATACTTGCCTAGGGGATTAGACACTCTTATTACAAATTCAGTAGACTCTATAGGCATGCTCATGCTAGAGACTAATTTCATGCATATGTATGAGTGGGTAGATCCCGGATCAATTAAAGCTATAACACGAGTATCATGGAGAGAAAATGTACCTGTGATCACGTCAGGGGAAGATGCCTCTTCACGAGCACGAATGGCATACGTTCTCGCCGGTGCTCTACCCTCGACTCTTGTAGTCTGCTCTCTAGATGAATTCTTGCCACTCATCTCATTCCCCGGGTTTCTCTGCGGTCTTCCTCTAGCAGCACTTCCCGGTCTTACATTTTGGGACTTTTCTTTCTCGCCCACCTCGGGGCAATCTCTGATAAAATGGTTAAAAGACCCACATCTGAAACAAGCCTTCTCATTTGCTCGGCACTCAACAGAATGACGCCTGCCACACTGCGGGCATTCCAGTCTACTCGGTCGGGCATTGCCGATACTAGCAACTGATGTGGTCTGCGTTTTAGACCCCGAAAACTGTTTGCCCTTACTTCGGTTTGAAATCCCGACTGAAGTGACCGGTCGAGTAGCAAAATCTCTCGATTTCTTAGATGAAGATTGGAGTGAGTTATTCAGTTGTCTTTTCCTCGAGTCACGGGACTCAATCTCAGCTCTTCTCTTCTCTTTAGCCAACTCTTCGGCTTTACAAGCTCTATCCACCAACACTACGAATTCTTTTAGTTCGAGGACTCCAACATATAAACGAATATATTTATTTAGCCCGTCCTCGAACCTTTTGCACATGATGGCCTCAGTAGACACGCACTCCCAGGCATACTTACTAAGCCTTACGAACTCACATTCGTATTCAGTCACCGTCATTCGGCCTTGCTTTAGTTCCAAGAACTCTTTCCTCTTCTGGTCAATGAATCTTTGGCTGATATACTTCTTCCAAAATTCCTCTTAGAAGAATTCCCAACTAACTCTCTCCCTCGGTACCACTAACACAAGGGTGTTCCACCACCGATAGGCCGACTCTCTCAAAAGAGATACCACACACTTTATGCACTCTTCAGGCGTGCGTGAAAACTCGTCAAATACCCTAATGGTATTCTTAAGCCAGAATTTCACCTTCTCAGGATCATCATCGTTACTAGCCCAAAATTCCTCGGCTCTTTGTTTCTGGATCTTATCGACCGGAGGCCTTTCTCTTCTCACTACCTCAACCACTTGAGGAGCTACAAGAGCAGGTTGAGGAATAGGTGGGGGTGGAGGGGGTTGGGCATTAGGATTTGCTCGAACGTACTCAGTGTACTAGTTGCCCATCATATGGAGAAAGGTTTCTCGGACCTCTTCTCCCTGACCCAAGGTCTCGGGTTTACTATCTACAGGCGCGGTCCCTTGTGCGGGAGCCGGTGCAATACTTGCAGCATCATCGGCTGTAGTTCGGTCGGGATCGAGATCCATTTACTATATAAAGACACAATTTAAAATGTCAGGAGCTATCACACTATCATTACACAAGTTTTCTTACGTATGGCATGTATAGCTAAACTCATACTTACGCTACGTTAGTCCGAGAATCGACTAAACCGTAGCTCTGATACAAATAAATTGTTGGAACGCCGGCACCCTTGGCGCAGCAAAATAAAATTAATTCCGGTGATCCATACCATGAATCCATGTGTGAGGAACGAATCGGGGTGAAATAAAGGTTTCAAAATTACCAAAACTTCAATCTGAGTAGACAGCGATGCCTCAGCAATAAGAATTTTGATCTAATGTCGAACCAAGCCGTAACCGTTTCTGATGTCGGCCTCTACATAATCCACCCGGTTTGACTATGAACGGAAGAAATCTCCAAAATTGTTTTGGAGGTTTATTTGCTTGACGGATTCTAGACCTCACAAGCAATCTCTTAGGGTTTATATTAAGCTCTGTATCTTTTATTTCTTTTTATAATTGGTATATCTTTAATGACTCATAAAATTAAATAAATGCAATAAAGTTTTTAACCGAAAATTATAATTACATTAATTATATCCAAAAATTATAATTACATTAATAATAACAAGGATTTCGGTAAACTATATTTATTTAAATTTATATACGAACCAATTTCATATATTAATAGAACTATGTTATCATTATGTGTACAACATCATTGTACATATAATATGTTCAATATTTGATTGCCCAGTTAAATTAATTCTTTAATTAATTTAATTCATGTGACAACCAAACACAATACCAACTATGTTTTATTCCGCTCATTTCAACCATAGGGTGTGACCTCAGAGGTTCTTGTAACGTTAGCAGTAATACTAGAACGATTCTAATGTCACAAACAATGAGTGGCATCTAGCAATGTATCATTGCTACCTAAGTTACAAGAAGTCATGATTCGACATAACCTTTTGTGATTAACCTTTCATGCATTAATCCTTAAGTCCTTTATCTCCGAACGGACACAAGTCATGGAATAGTCACACTTGCATAGTCCATCCCATGTTTCTTGATATCTTGAGTAGACTATGACATACAAATTAGTATGACATCTCATATCAACTTATTTGAGCATGGCCATGCATTTCTAGTCTCACTCAATCAAGTGGCCTAAGATATTACTCCTATTATGTAGGAGGGACTTATCCTATATTGATCAACCATATCCTCTACATAGATTGTGGTATATCCAATATCGCCTTTATAGAACAAACTGTTATTCACGGTGTACATTTGATTTGTATCAAAATATACAACTCACGATGTTGGGATAATGATGATCTCAAGTCCGAGGATCATATGCATATTAATCACTATGAGTAATGTTGTGACAATTACATAACAATCCAAGAAACATACTCATAGCGGGTCACCCAATATGTTGTTCTCTAACACACATATTCATGCATTGATTTTGACACTCCATATCAATGACAACTCTTTATCATCAATCAACTACATGTTAGTCTTAATGCATTATTGTTGTCCTAGTCAACAATAATACTTGACTAAGGATCTTTTAAGAATAATCATATTATTCTCGTGACATTATTATAAAATAGTTTATTTGTACACACGGAAAGAAAAATCAAATAATAATGACAACGCTTTATATTAATAAACATGGTAAATCAAGTATGTTATTACAACCATCTCATGATTGATCTTTGGGCATACTCTTACAATCTCCCACTAGCACTAAGACCAATCACTCATATATCTAATACCAAGTGACTTAGTGTGACGATCATGCTTCTATCGTGGTCGAGGCTTGGTCGGGGATCAAGAATGTTATCATCAGAGGTACTCTGCATATCTCTACATCCCCTGATTCGATAATCTCTCGAATTAGATGTTAGCGCCTAAGTATATGTTTGGATCGCTGGTGAGATCTTGGTTCTTTAGCTTGTGCAATAGCTCCATTGTTATCACATCGGAGTTCTATAGCATCTGATATGCTAGGCACAACCCCTAGTCCAGTAATGAACTTCTTGATCCAAACCGCTTCTTTTCTTTGCCTCACTGGGTCGCAATATACTAAACCTCTATTGTAGAATCGCCATCGACTTTGCTTTGAACTCTTCCAGCTCACAGTACAACCATTAAGGCAAAACACAAAACCTGATTGCGATCGAGAATCGTCCTTGTCGGTTTGGAAGCTGGCATCAGTGTAATCTTTTTCACTTAACTCTTCCTCACCTTTATATATTAGGAACGTATCCTTAGTTCTTCTTAAGTACTTAAGGATATTCTTGACTGTGGTCCAGTGACCTTCACTGGGATCTACTTAGTACCTGCTCGTCATACTTAAGGCATATGAGACATCTGGACGGGTACATAACATGGCATACATGATAGATCCAATAGCGGAAGCATATGGAATTTTACTCATGCATTCTCTCTCTTGTGGAGTTGAAGGACACATTTCCTTCGAGAGTGAAATACCATGTCTCATAGGTAGGAATCCTCTTTTAGATTCTTCCATACTGAACCTTTTCAGTACTTTATCTATGTATGTACTTTGGCTTAGACCTAGAAGTCGTCTTGATCTATCTCTATAGATCTTGACTCCTAAGATGTAAGTGGCTTCGCCCAAGTCCTTCATAAAAAAACAACTTCCTAACCAAGTTTTAATAGACTGCAAGGTAGGTATGTCATTTCTCATAATAAGTATGCCATCCACATACAGTACCAAGAAAGTGATAGTGCTCCCACTAACTTTCTTGTAAACACATGGTTCATCTTCATTTTTGATAAAACCAAACTCTTTGATTGCATCATTAAAACGAAGATTCCAACTTCGAGAAGCTTACTTTAATCCATAAATGGATCTTTGTAGCTTACGTATCTTTCTAGCATCCTTTGGATTGACAAAACCTTCAGGTTGTGTCATGTACACATCCTCTTCAAGTTTCTCGTTAAGGAAAGCTGTTTTGACGTCCATCTGCCAGATTTCATAATCACGAAATGCAGCTATGGCGAGCAAGATCCTGATGGATTTAAACATAGCTACAGGAGAAAGGTTTCATCATTGTCAACACCATGAATTTGGTGAAAACATTTAGCGACTAATCGCCCTTTGTATGTTTGTACATTACCATCCATGTCGGTTTTCTTTTTGAAAACCCACTTGCACCCTATTGGTTTAACCCCTTTGGGTGGGTCAATCAAAGTCCATACTTGGTTTTCATACATGGAAATCATCTCAGATCTTATGGCCACAAGCCATTTCTCAGAGTCTGGGCTCGTCACCGCTTCTTTATAAGATCTAGGCTCATCTTGATCTATAAGAAGAACGCCACCATGCGTTGTAATGAGAAATCCATATCTCTCAGGTGCATGGCGTTCTCTTAAAGATCTGGGCGGTGGTTGTGTTTCTATAGCAGTTGCTTGTTCCTCAATTTCTTGTGGAATTTGCTGTTGTTCTATCTCTGGTTCAGTGGTATCTTATGATTCTCGAATTTCTTCTAGTTCAATCTTTCTCCCACTTCCTTTTCTAGAAGTAAATTCTCTCTCTAGGAAGACACCAGTCTGAGCAACAAACATTTGGATCTCAGTTGGATTAAAGAAATAATATCCTTTGGTTTCTTTCGAATACCCCACAAAAATACACCTTTCAGATTTGGGTTCAAGCTTAGTAGACGTCTGACGTTTAACATAAGCTTCACAACCCCAAATTTTCATAAAAGACATACTGGGACGTTTCCCAGTCCACATCTCATATGGCGTCTTTTGAACCGATTTAGATGGAACACGATTTAGTGTGAAAGCAACTGTCTCAAGTGCATGTCCCCAAAAGGAAGCCAGTAGATCAGCATGACTCATCACGGATCGAACCATGTCTAACAGAGTTTGATTTCTTCTCTCAGGTACTCCATTCCATTTAGGAGTACCAGGAGGAGTAAGTTGTGAGACAATCCCACATTCCTTCAAAAGATCATCAAACTCTAGGCTCAAATACTCTCCACCTCGATCAGATCGAAGTGACTTGATAGTTTTGCCTAGTTGATTTTGTACTTCATTTTTGAATTCCTTGAACTTTTGAAAGGACTCAGACTTATGGTGCATGAGATAAACATACCCATATCTACTAAAATTATCAGTGAAAGTAATGAAGTAGTGAAATCCACCACTGGCCTGTGTATTTATTGGTCCACATACATCATAATGTATGTAACACCCCAAACCCGACCTAGACGTTATGGCCGGATCTAGAATGTCGCATAGAAGGGTTGTTTAAAACTAAGCTTTCGTTGGAAATGTTTGCATCTCTTTTGAAAACTCCGAGTTACGTTGGTTGTTTATATAAACCCGATTTACTCAGTGTCCATTTTAGAAAAGTTGTAATGAACTTGAAAACTGCCTTTGTTATGAAAACCGATTTTGAATATTTATGGTAAAGTGATATTTTAGAAAACAATTGTTACTGTTTTAAGAAAACCCCGTTTTTATAAGTTTAACAGTTATAATTGAAAGGTTAAAAGAAAAAAAATACTAATGGCCTTATTACAAAACATCACCCCAAAATAAATAATCTTAAAGGTAAAGTAAAAACTGAATTTACTAAAGTTTGAGAGAAATCTCCGTTGTATGGCCACCACTGCGTCCTCCACGTCTCCAAATCCTCTATTACCGGGGATTACCTGCGAGGTTAAAGAAAAGGGGTGAGTTACGAGAACTCAGTGTGTAATCCCCTAAATGACATTAACTGGGCTCGAGCCCAGAAGACATCAATCTGGGCCTAAGCCCTATAATCATGGTAGTGCAAATTAAGTAGTGCAAATGAAATAGTTCAGCCCAACCCAATCCAACCAACACACCCCCGTACCAGCTAATCACACCTGTGGGGATTAAGTCAACCCACCCCGCCAATCACACCAATATTGCTGTAACACCCCTTACCCGGGTTATACGCCGGAACTAGGCCCGAGGCATTACCGAACTCAAACCACTTGATCGCCACTTAGGCTCATCGTAACTACTCTCTGAAGTCATCTCAACAACCTCATTCTCGACTTACAAGGCCTCACTCATACACACGAGGGCTCTCGAGACTAAACCAGAACTTTTTCCAATCTTAAAATTTTTATCTTTTATACAGGTCTCACACGCCCGTGCAAGATTAGACACACCCGTTCATGGACACACACGCCCGTGTCCCCAAACTGTGCCTAAAAACCCAGCATTCTACCAATGCCCCACGGCCAAGGCACATGCCCGTGCTTACCACCCGTGGTGAACATTGACTACTTTAACACGGCCTAGAGTCTAGACACACGCCCGTGTGGCTAGTCCGTGGTCTATTCTGTTTTAAAATACTAACATGCAGGGGACGCACGGCCAAAGCACACGCCCGTGGGCTGACCGTGTGTCACACATGGCCTAGACACACCCCCGTGTGTCTATCCACATGGCCAAGAACAAAGCTATTTGCTAAGCTCTTTTCACCCTTATAGCTTACACAACATGCACTCATACAACACATCCATAAACAACTCAAATTGAAGTGCAATCTCACATAGAAAACTACATCTTTCTTTCATATAATGTAATAGCCAACAACCATGGCATTATACAAAATACACTATCCATCTAAAGGCCAACACATCTTAGCCATTTACAACAAAATCCACTAACTTGTCTAGCCCCTATACATGCCATATACAAAACATTAAGTCTAATGTACCAGAGTGTGTCTTGATAGTGTGGGCGATCTTCCAAATGATCCTCGTATCTCGATTCAACACCTTTACTCTATAAAACAAGGAAAAGAAAGAGAGTAAGCTTTGAGCTTAGTAAGTTTACACATAAACAATTAAGCAACATAGTATAATCTAAGCAACAATTAGCATTATACCAACAAGTAATTCACAACTATGCTTACTCTTTCTATCCCTTACCACATTTCCAACACATCATGAGTCACATAATCATAACCATCGAAATGCACCCCTACATTCAATGTCACATTTACACAATATACAACACATCATTATTTCTCAATAATTCATCCACACAGCTAATTAACTTAATTATACATCCACACAGCTATTTTACTCAATGATGCAATTACATGGCTAATCCACACAGTTAACCCACACAGCAAATGTCTCAGTGGTTTTGCACTTAACATACCACAACCGATTAATAAGGTGGTATCGCACTTAGCCTACCACAAAGGTAATTATAGGGGTTTCTCACTTAGCCCACTAAACGATATACCTCACGATAGCATCGTACATAGCCAGCTCATCGTCAATATGCATTAGGATGGTATCGCACTTAGCCTACCATCTAGCATTATCACTACCCATTCACATGTCTACTTACTCAATTAAACATCCACTCACAGTACTACTACATTCATTCTACTTGGACCACATAGGTTCTCAATCAATCTCGGACAAGCTACACACTAGCTATCATCAAAAAATTGTAAGTATGAATGTATTGTTTATGCATAGACTTACCTCGGTACTCAAAAGTATTGAGACTTGCAAATTAGTCCACCACCTTGCTTTTGCCTCGATTTCTATCCAGGCTTTGTCTTTCTTGATCTATAATGAATAAATCAGCTTATTCAATACATACATCGACTAAATTGACCCACATCTCATACTTTAGCAAAATTACTATTTTGCCCCTAAACTTTCTCATATTTACACTTTAGTCCCAAAGGCTCGTAAAGTGATTTTTATTCAACTTTCTAGTCTTTCATGCTTAGCCGAACCACTTATTCAACTAAAGCATTCATCAATTCTCACTAAATCACATATGTATGACCAAACTAAAGTTTCTCACAAACTAGTCCCTACATGCATTTTCATGGAAAATCACTTAGCAAAAGATGTTTCTACTACATCAAGCTTTCATATACTTCCATAAAACATCAAAATACATGCATGTCATACATATGTACATTTTTGAACATCCATAATAGCTCACCAAATAGCTAAAAATAGCTTACTCATGCTACTAGGACTTAAAAAATACGAAGAATATCAAAAACCGGGCTTAGAAGCACTTACTAGCAAGCTTAAAAAATTGAAAGAGCCCTAACAATGGCTATTGGAATTTTCGGCAGCTTGGGGGAGAAGATGAGTGAAATTTTTTCATCTTTTCATTATTTAATCATTTAATAACTAAATGACCAAAATGCCCTTTTTGATAAACTTCAAAATTTAACTCATCCATGCCCATTTTTGTCCAAATATTAGAATTTGGATAAATTGCTATTTAAGGACCTCTAATTAATAATCTAAAGCTATTTCACACATATAGCTTCTAAAAACACACATTTTGCAACTTTTGTAATTTAGTCCTTTTGGACAATTCAACCACAATTTCACAAAATTGCTTTATGAAACTTTCACACTAGCATGCATACAAGGCATAAACCTCAATAACTCATTTATAACCCTCGGATTTGTGGTCTCGCACCACTATTCTGACTAGGCCCTAAACCGGGATGTTACAACTCTCCCCCCTTTAGAGATTTTCGCCCCCGAAAATCTTACCAGTAAAGAGGTTTGGATGTTACTCTCTCATATCTTCTTCCGTTTCCCACGTAGCCTATTCCACACCATGTTTCTGCCATAACACTTTCACTAGTGCTATGCTCTTATTTCTCAACTGTTTCACTTCTCGAGCCAAGATCTTAATCGGCTTCTCTTCATAAGACATATCCGATCTTATCTCAATTTTTGTCGAATGAATCACATGTGAAAGATCGGAGCAATACCGTCGCAACATCGGCACATGGAACACATCATGAATCTTTTCCAACTCTACCGGCAAAGCCAACCGGGGACGCTTCTGAGCCCAATTCATGCTCGTGATCTCATACGGCCCTATAAACCTTGGACTCAATTTCCCTTTTCGTTCAAATCTCATAATCTTCTTCCACGGGGAAACTTTCAAAAACACTTTGTCGCCCACTTTAAACTCAATTTCTTTTCTTTTCAAATCCGCACGACTTAGCCGGTCTGGTCCGCGACTCTCTCGACTATTACGGATTACTTTCACCTTCTCTTCGATTTCTTTCACTAGATCGACCCCATGGATCCGCTTCTCACTAAGCTCGGTCCAATACAAAGGAGTCTGACACTTACGACCATACAAAGCCTCATACGGTGCCATCTGTACACTCGATCGATAATCGTTGTTATAGGCGTAATTCGACCAAAGGTAGATATCTCTCCCAACTACCTTCGAATTCTAGCACATAGCATCGAAGCATATCTTCCAGAACTTGAATCACTCTTTCAGACTGACCATCAGTTTGCGGATGGAATGCAGTGCTGAAATTCAATCTCGTACCCATGGCCTCTTACAACTTCTTCCAAAATCTCGAAGTAAACCTCGAATCTCTATTTGATATAATAGACATAGGTACACCATGCAATCTCACTATCTCTGCCACATACAACTCACCTAACTTATCCAGTGAATAATCAACACGTACTAGAATAAAGTGAGCCGACTTTGTCAATCTATCCACAACAACCCACATAGCATCTCTCTTTCTCGGAGTCATCGACAACCCCGTTACAAAATCCATGGTAATCTGATCCCACTTCCATTCGGGTACCGTTACTGGCTGAAGCAATCCCGAAGGCACTTGATGCTCAGCTTTCACTTGTTGACAAATTAAACACATTGTCACATAGTCTGAAATATCTCTTTTCATACCCGTCCACCAATACAACTTCCTCAAGTCGTTGTACATTTTCGTACTGCCTGGATGTACTGACAAACATCCACTGTGGGCCTCATGCAAAACCTTTCGAATCAACTCCTCATCTTTAGGAACACAAATTCTATCACGATACATCAGACAACTATTCAAATCCACTCGAAAATCAGAACCACTTTCTGATCCACAGTTAGCTATCTTAGCTTGCATATCACTGTCATTTTTCTGAGCCTCACATATCTGTTGAACAAATAGCGGCTTAGCTCTCAACTCTGCCAAAATAGCACCATCGTCAGACAATGCTAAACTCGTGCTCATAAGTCTTAGAGCATACAAGGATTTCCTACTCAGGGCATCCGCAACCACGTTTGCTTTTCCCGGGTGGTAGTCAATGACTAACTCATAGTCTTTCAAAAACTAAAGCCACCGTCTCTGTCTCAGATTCAGATCCTTCAGATCCATCAAATACTTTAAACTCTTGTGATCCGTAAAGATTCGACACTTCTCACCATACAAGTAATGTCGCCAAATCTTTAACACAAAAATAATCGCAGCCAACTCTAAATCATGAGTCGGATAATTCTTCTCGTGCGGCTTTAGCTGCCTCGAGGCGTAAGCGACTACCTTACCCTCTTGCATCAACACGCAACCGAGACCATTAAATGACGCATCACTGTAAACCACGAACTCTTTTCCTGATTCTGGTTGAACCAAAACCGGTGCCTCAATCAACATTGTTTTCAGTCTCTCGAAGCTCTGTTGACATGTCTCAGTCCATTCAAACTTGACATCTTTATACAATAGTTTCGTCATCGGGGTGGCAATCACAGAGAACCCCTTTATGAAACGTCTGTAATATCCCGCTAATCCCAAGAAACTTCTGATTTCTGACACGTTCCTCGGCGGTTTCCAATCCACAACAGCCGATATCTTACTCGGGTCAACTCTGACACCATCACGTAACACCATGTGTCCTAGGAATCCAACCTCTCGGAGCCAAAACTCACTCTTTCTAAACTTAGCATACAACTGCTTATCTCTAAAAGTTTGCAAGACAATTCTCAAGTGCTCTTCATGATCTTTCTCATCCCGAGAATAGATCAATATGTCGTCAATGAAGACAACTACAAACTTGTCCACATACGGTCTGAAAACACGATTCATCAGATCCATTAAAATCGCAGGTGCATTCGTCAAACCAAACGGCATAACCAAAAACTCATAATGGCCATACCTTGTCCGAAATGCGAGTTTTCAACACATCTTGCTCTTTCACTGAAATGATAATAACTGGACCTCAAGTCTATCTTGAGAACATTGTAGCTCCCTTTAGTTGATCAAAGAGATCATCAATCCTTGGTAAAGGATACTTATTCTTCACCGTCACCTTGTTCAGTTGTCTATAGTCTATACACAACCTCATAGACCCATCTTTCTTCTTCACGAATAATACCGGAGCACCCCACGACGAGTAGCTCGGTCTTACAAAACCTTTATCTGTCAACTCTTGCAACTGAACCTTCAGTTCTTTCAACTCTGCAGGTGCCAATCTATATGGAGCAATTGAAATAGGTGCTGTTCCTGGAACCAACTCAATTCCAAACTCGACCTCTCTCACTGGAGGTAATCCGGGTAACTCTTCCGGAAATACGTCTGGATACTCACATGCCACTGGCACTTTTCCAAACTCTACTCTAACCTCTCGAGTATTCAACACAAAAGCAAGATAGGACTCACATCCTTTTCTCAAACATTTCTCAGCCACTAGGGAAGAAATCATCACTGGTAGACTATCCGATCCACCTGATTCAACCCGAACCACATCTCCACTCCCACATTTCAATTCAATAAACTTACTACCACAGTTCACTAAGACATTATGGGTAGTCAACCAATCCATGACTAGGATTAAATCAAACTCATCAAACGGCAACAACATAAGGTTTGCCAGAAAATAATGATTCTCAATCAATAAAGGACAATTCTTACACACTCTGTCAACTAACACATGCATCCCTAACGGGTTTGACACCTTAACCACTATGTCCCTAGACTCAACGGTCATACTCAAACTAGATGCTAACCTCATGTAAATATAAGAATGAGTAGACCCTGGATCTATTAAAGCAATAACGAAGGTGTCATAGAGAGAAAAAGTACCCGTTATCACATCAGGGGAGGATGCTTCTTCACGAGCGCGAATAGCATACGTCCTCGCAGGTGCCCGACCCTCTGGTCTCGCAGCAGAATCTTTGGGCGCACCTCAACCACTATTCCCGTCTCTCGAGTTCCTTGGTGGTCTACCCCTCGTAGACACATCACTGGGTCTTAGCTCTTGCCTCTCTTCCTTTTCATCTGTGTCAGGACAGTTACGGATGAAGTGGTCAGGGGAACCACACTTATAACATTTTCGAATATTTCCCCAACACTCTCCGGTGTGATACCTACCACAACTTGTACACTCCGATTTACTCTTGTATTGCCCACACTTTCCATCGAGGGAGTTTGGGACTCGAACCCGAGTGAGTATTGCCCAAGTCTCGATGCGAATAACCCATCAGTGTCTTTGTCGTCCGAGGATTCACTTCCTTGGATCTTTTCGACTGGGCTTGGTATGACTTGCCCATCGGCCTCTTTCTAACATCTCGGGCTTCACTCACAACCCTCCTCTTTTCTGAACTCAGCTCTTCGGCCTTACTTTCCCTCTCAACTAATACCACAAATTCTTTCAACTCCAAAATGCCCACTAGGAGTTTGATGTCCTCATTCAGCCCATCTTTGAACCGCTTACACAAGATGGTCTCAGTCGATACACATTCTTGAGCGTATTTGCTAAGCCTAACAAACTCACGCTCATATTCCGCCACTGTCATTCTTCCTTGTTTCAACTCAAGGAATTCCTTCCTTTTTCGATCAGTAAACCTCTGGCTTATATACTTCTTCCGGAACTCTTCCAGAAAGAAGTCCCACGTCACCCGCTCTCTCGGGACCACTAGCGTCAACGTTTTCCACCAATGGTATGCCGAATCTCTCAGCAAGGATACGACACACTTCAAACTCTCTTCAGGCGTACATGAGAGTTCATCGAACACCCTTATAGAGGTCTCTAACCAGAACTCCGCCCTCTCTGGGTCATCATCTACCTTAGCTCTAAACTCCTCAGCCCCGTGTTTCCTAATCTTATCCATCGGGGGTTTCGATATCCTCACTACATCCATACCTTGAGGAGCCACTGGATTTGGCTGAGGTATAGGAGGAGGAGGTGGAGGAGGTTGAGCATTAGGGTTCGCTCGAACATAATCCGAGTACCAATTACTCACCATCTGGAGAAAGGCTTCTCGTGCCTCTTCCCCTTAACCCCTAACCTCGAGTCCACTTTGAACAGGCATGGTTCCTTGTGAAGGAGTCGGTGCATTACTAGCTGCTTCATCAGCAGTCGTTGGATCGAAATCCATATACTATATAAAACAAGATTTAAAATCATCAGAAACCACCACACTATAATTGTACACTTATGGCATGTATAGCTAGACTCTTACACCTGCTACGGTAGTCCTAGAACCGACTAAACCATAGCTCGATACCACTAAATGTAACACCCTTACCGGGTTTTACGCTGTAACCGGCCCGAGGCATTACCGAACTCAAACCACTTGATCGCCACTTAGGCTCATCGTAAATACTCTCTGAAGTCATCTCAACAACCTCATTCTCGACTTACGAGGCCTCACTCGTACACACGAGGGCTCTCGAGACTAAACCGAAACTTTTTTCAATCTTAAAATTTTTCTCTTTTATACAGGTCTCACATGCCCGTGCAAGATTAGACACGCCCGTGCATGGACACACACGCCCATGTCCCCAAACCGTGCCTAAAAACCCAGCATTCTACCAATGCCCTACGGCCAAGGCACACGCCCGTGCTTACCACCCGTGGTGTACACTGACTACTTTAACACGGCCTAGAGTCTAGACACACGCCCGTGTGGTTAGCCCGTGGCCAACACTGATTAATCCCACACGCCCTAGACACACGCCCGTATGGCTAGTCCGTGGTCTATTCTGTTTTAAAATACTAACATACAGGGGATGCACGGCCAAAGCACACGCCCGTGGGCTGACCGTGTGTCACACATGGCCTAGACACACCGCCGTGTGTCTATCCACATGGCCAAGAACAAAGCTATTTGCTAAGCTCTTTTCACCCTTATAGCTTACACAACATGCACTCATACAACACATCCATAAACAACTCAAATTGAAGTGCAATCTCACATAGAAAACTACATCTTTCTTTCATATAATGTAATAGCCAACAACCATGGCATTATACAAAATACACTATCCATTTAAAGGCCAACACATCTTTGCCATTTACAACAAAATCCACTAACTTGTCTAGCCCCTATACATGCCATATACAAAACATTAACTCTAATGTACCAGAGTGTGCTGATAGTGTGGGTGATCTTCCAAATGATCCTCGTATCTCGATTCAACACCTTTACTCTATGAAACAAGGGAAAAGAAAGAGAGTAAGCTTTGAGCTTAGTAAGTTTACACATAAACAATTAAGCAACATAGTATAAGCTAAGCAACAATTAGCATTATACCAACAAGTAATTCACAACTATGCTTACTCTTTCTATCCCTTACCACATTTCCAACACATCATGAGTCACATACTCATAACCATCGAAATGCACCCATCCATTCAATGTCACATTTATACAATATACAACACATCATTATTTCTCAATAATTTATCCACACAGCTAATTAACTTAATTATAAATCCACACAACTATTTTACTCAATGATGCAATTACATGGCTAATCCACACAGTTAACCCACACAGTAAATGTCTCGGTGGTTTCGGACTTAGCACACCACAACCGATTAATAAGGTGGTATCGCACTTAGCCTACCACGAAGGTAATCATAGGGGTTTCTTACTTAGCCCACTAAACGATACACCTCACGATAGCATCGCACATAGCCAGCTCATCGTCAATATGCATTAGGATGGTATCGCACTTAGCCTACCGTCTAGCATTATCACTACCCATTCACATGTCTACTTACTCAATTAAACATCCATTCACAATTCTACTACATTCATTCTACTTGGACCACATAGGTTCTCAATCAATCTCGGACAAGCTACACACTAGCTATCATCAACAAATTGTAAGTATGAATGCATTGTTTATGCATAGACTTACCTCAGTACTCAAAAGTATTGAGACTTGCAATTTAGTCCACCACCTTGCTTTTGCCTCGGTTTCAATCCGAGCTTCGTCTTTCTTGATCTATAATGAATAAATCAGCTTATTCAAAAAATACATTGACTAAATTGACCCACATCTCATACTTTAGCAAAATTACTATTTTACCCCTAAACTTTCTCATATTTACACTTTAGTCTCAAACGCTCGTAAAGTGATTTTTATTCAACTTTTTAGTCTTTCATGCTTAGCCGAACCACTTATTCAAAGCATTCATCAATTCTCACTAAATCACATATGTATGACCAAACTAAAGTTTTTCACAAACTAGTCCCTACATGCATTTTCATGGAAAACCACTTAGCAAAAGATGTTTCTACTATATCAAGCTTTCATATTCTTCCATAAAACATCAAAATACATGCATGTCATACATATGTACATTTTTGAACATCCATAATAGCTCACCAAATAGCTAAAAATAGCTTACTCATGCTACTAGGACTTTAAAAATACGAAGAATATCAAAAACCGGGCTTAGGAGCACTTACTAGCAAGCTTGAAAAATTGAAAGAGCCCTAACAATGGCTATTGGAATTTTCGGCAGCTTGGGGGAGAAGATGAGTGAATTTTTGTCATCTTTTCACCTATTTAATCATTTAATAACTAAATGACCAAAATGCCCTTTTTGATAAACTTCAAATTTTAACTCATCCATGCCCATTTTTGTCCAAATATTAGAATTTGGATAAATTTCTATTTAAGGACCTCTAATTAATAATCTAAAGCTATTTCACACATATAGCTTCTAGAAACACACATTTTGCAACTTTTGCAATTTAGTCCTTTTGGACAATTCAACCGCAATTTCACAAACTTACTTCATGAAACTTTCACACTAGCA
The DNA here is from genome assembly GCA_025698515.1 of Gossypium sturtianum. Classification (NCBI taxonomy): domain Eukaryota; kingdom Viridiplantae; phylum Streptophyta; class Magnoliopsida; order Malvales; family Malvaceae; genus Gossypium; species Gossypium sturtianum. The sequence goes on from CM046955.1 coordinate 116,131,784, forward strand.
TGCATACAAGGCATAAACCTCAATAACTCATTTATAACCCTCGGATTTGTGGTCTCGTACCACTATTCTGACTAGGCCCTAAACCGGGATGTTACAATTACAGACAAGCTGCTAATAACAATATTTGTGGCTGAGCCACCAGAGTCATAATTATATATATATAAATATATTGTGGCTATGCCACCAGGCTACACTGCTCTTCATTCGTTAACCCGCCCCATGCAACATGATACCATGCAATATACATAGCAACATATACAAGTGTAAGGTAAACATACAATCATTACTTAACAACACTGAGGGTAAAACGGTCATTCAACTCATCGAGGGTATTTGAGTAATTATACCCACTACGGGTATTTCGGTAATTTTTACCCATCAAGGGTATTTCGGTAATTTAGCATTTAACAGCCTTTCCGAAGGCCTACTGTCGCCTCGAGCGACACTGAACCCTTTTTGGGTCTCTACGGGACTAATGGGCCTAAAATCCATTTCAGGCTCAAACGGGCCCACACGCTCGTGTGGCCCATTTCTCATGATTTCGGTCTCAGAATTCCCGATTTTGCTACTGCACTTACCCTTGGGTAGTTTCCCAACAATATTGCCCGGATGGGCCAAAAAGCCCATTGGGCCCATTAAGCCCGTTCGGCTCGGTTAGGCCCGTTACAGCCTCCGTTTCGCAAGAGTGCTCGTGACACTCTCTGCGACTTATCGTCATTACTCATACTTCGATGTACCACTACGAGTGCTCGCACACTCGTGTGGCACGGATGCCAGTTTTTCGGCTTTTCAGCTTTTGGTCGATTCGCAGGTCATCACATGCAGTCATTCAGAAGGGTGTGAGATTACACACCTGTTTTACGATTTGCGATACTTGGCACTATTTCCAGAATACCTGAGATCCACATTGACTAACAGTTAGTCTTAATACAATATCTTCCAACATTGTGATTGCTAAAGCACTCTACATTCCTTACCCAAAAATCTAAAAATTCCACTGCAAGGGAGGATTGTATAAACGCTCCTTTGATTCACACCCGCTGAGTCCCTTTAAATGTTGAATCTGAGAAGAAGTGTTAACCATAAAACTCTCATCCAACTTAAAAAACATGGAAGCCTTTCAGTTTGAATAAAAATCAACCAAAGAGTAAAATCTTACCACCAATATTCGGCCTAACACTCACTTACCAATCAACTTCTAAAAACCAAGGCTAAGAGAATGATGAGTGGTAGCAAAGGATGACTTGATTCGGCCCTTACCCAAAAGAGAACAAAAAGGAGTTTATAATAAAAACGGGTGGTTAAATTCGTCTTAGCCAAGAGAAGAAAAGTAAAGAACAAAAGAGAAGGAGTCATTACCTTTGATCAAAGAGAAGTCGATTGGAAGAAAAAGATTCGGCCCCCAAAAGTAAAACACCAAGCAATCGGCCACAAGGATCAAAGTAGGTAGGGTGGCTATCGTTCAAAGAAAAGAGAAGAAGTGGAAGAGATGAGAGAATAGCTGAGTAGTTAGAGAATTCGGCTATTAGCAAAAATAAAAAGAGAACCCGATTCAAATGAGCGTGGAGGAAATTTGGCTTAGGTTCACAGAAGAGAGAAAATGACTAAGAAAGAATTGGAAAAGAAAAGAGTGAGAAAATGATTTTGACAAAAGGAAAAGCAACAAGGTGACTTGAGATGCACAAAGAAGAAAATACTCGAAATGCACAATTGGAAAGTAAAAACACTCAACAATTTTTTTGGCATTCCCTCTTTGCTCAAGGCCGAATATGCACTCCTACCCCCTAGCCGAATTTCGCCCCCCACAAGCTTTCTCATTCAGCCAACCACCCACTCTCACCTCCATCCCACGATTTACTCATTGATTTGCTTCCCCATTCACTCTTCATCACCCATTTGAAATGCTTGACCAAGTCCTCTCTCTCTCCTGCAGAGTTTGAACTCCACTCAACTTCCTCCTTTCCTGAGCATAAAAATAAAACTCCCCATGTGCTACCTATGGGATTCGAACACTCTCCCTCTCTGCTACCCTTGTGATGCCACACCACTAGGCCACCTTGCTCTTTGTGTCTAAAATCATGCGCAACTAAATATGAGTCTATGGCCAACGTCTAAGTTCACTTAAAAAGATAAATCAAAATGAAATACAAGCGCCAAGACTTGAACCTTGGATGCCTTGCTCCCTTGTGTGACGTCACCTTCTTGTCTCCCATGTGGCGCCATTTGCCACTAGACCACAACTCCTTTTGTGTCATTTTTCTCCTTATTTTATTCTTAAAGCCTGCCTTCTAACTCCCAGGGTTTTATTCACCTAAAACCAAATTTTTTCCTAAAGCTCAGGTTTGATCCCGGGACTTCATGAAAGCCCCGTAACCTTCCAGATTCACTTACCTAATAAGTCCAACTTGCAATTATACCATTCTCATATTCTCAAAAATTCTAAGATGCTTCTACGCTCGGGGCCCAATAGGCCCAACTCTTCTAGGCCCAATTTCGGGATGTTACAATGTATTAGGCCCAATAAATCACTAGCTCGTTCACTTTTACCAATAAAAGGAGATTTAGTCATTTTTCCCAATAAGCAAGATTCACATACTTCAAATTGTTCAAAAACAAATGAATTCAAGAGACCATCTTTATGGAGTTTGGATATGCGTTTCTCACTTATGTGGCCTAAACGACAATGCCAAAAATAAGTTTGATTTGAGTCATTTATTTTAGATCTTTTAGTATTTATGTTTTAAATGGGATTAATTTGATCTAAAATATAGAGGCCATTAATCAATTATGCCGAACAATAGAAAACATTATTGAGATAAAAGGAACAACAATTATTCTTAATAATTGTCTCAAAACCAATTTTGTCTAAACAAGAAATTGAAATAATGTTTTTAGTCAATCTGGGCACAAAATAACAATCCTCTAAACATAAATCAAGTCCACTAGGCAAAGATAAAGTATATGTTCCCACAACTAATGCATCAACTTTTACTCCATTTCCAACTCACAGGTCCACATCTCCTCTAGCTAAAGTCCTACTCCTTTGTAGTCCCTGTATAGAAGTACAAATATGAGAACCACAACCAGTATCTAATACCCAAGAAGTGGTAGTTGATAAATTAATATCAATAACATAAATACCTGAAGCGGACGTTCTGCTTATTTTGGCCTTCTTGACTTCCTCAAGATAGATAGAGCGGTTCCGCTTCCAATGTCCAGTCACACCACAATGAAAGCAGTTTCCTTCCTTAGACACCCCACCTTTAGGTTTCAGTGCAGCCTTTCCTTTTCCAAGCTTGGGCTTACCTTTGCCCTTGGGCTTTGTCTGAACTTTGGCCTTTCCCTTGCCCTTGTTATTACGGACCATCAGTATGGGCTTGGGTCTAACCTTTTTCATGTTGCCTTGATTCAGTAACATCTTGAGCAATCGTGGCGAGTGTTGTCAATTTCATTCATATTGAAATTGAGGACAAACTGGCTGTAGCTATCCGGCAACGATTGTAGAATAACATCAGTGGCCAACTCTTGGCTCAATGGAAACCCAAGCTTAGACATGCTTTCAATATAGCCAATCATCTTAAGGACATGAGGTCCTACTGGGCTTCCTTCAGCCAACTTACATTGGAATATGGCCTTAGAGATATCGAACCTCTCTTGCCGTGCTTGCCGCTGATAAAGTTCTTTCAGGTGCTCGATCATATCATAAGCAACCATGTCCTCATGTTGCTTCCAAGCTCGTGGATTCATAGTGGCAAGCATAAGACATCCAACATCTACCATGTCATCGAGATACTTCTTGTAAGCATTTCTATCAGTCCTCGAGGCATTAGCGAGTGGTTCATTAGGAAGTGGTTGTTCAATGACATATAATTTCCGTTCTTGTTTGAGGACAATCCTCAAGTTACGGAACCAGTCAAGAAAATTCAAACCATTCAATTTGTCCTTCTCAAGGTCCGATCGCAATGAGAGTGTGCTAGTGTTTGCAGCCATAATATATCTACAACAATTAAATATGCGTGTGAGTAAATTTACCAAGTTTATATCAATCATTAAAAAGACTTTATTAAATGATGTCCCCACTATTTTATTTCAATATCAATAACCCTCATATATTAATTTCAGAAAGACTTTCTCAAAAGTATTTCTAGTGGGTTAAGGATCCATATTTCAACTCCTCTTAAGTCATCTTTGGCTTTACTCTCAAGACTATGGTTATTTAGGTAAGCAACATTTGCTAAGTACATCATATGTAACTCCTAATATTTGGTGAACAACTCTTGTTCTAATCATCTTATGATTTATCCAATTTACTTGCCTCTAGGTTTCTAATCCTATTAGAGTAACCTAGTTAAGTCATTAACCAATTTTTAACCAAATGAATATCACTTGTTTATTCTTGGCGTTTAACCAAGATAAATACTAGTACTTCGCTTTAAGCGGAAACTACATAGTATTGATCGAGGCCTTAACGAGGGCAAAATTGGAAGGCCATGTTGACTTAATATTTTAATAGAAGGATTTTATTAAGGTTGTTGCATCTCACCAATTATGGTCTACTTTAGTCCATTTAGTCTTTTAATTGATCTCATCAATTAATGGGGTTTATTATTATCAAATTTTAATATATTTAAAATTGGCATGCTTTAGACATCCATAGCATCTCATACATGAATAAATAAAGCAATAAATAAATGCAATAGTTATAGCCCATAAACTAAGGTGGTTCAACCCAAGCCAATGGGAGAACCAAAAGGAAACCTAAAGGTGTAAGCCGTTTCATAAGCTATCGATCCATACTAGTTGTCCCATCTTCCTTCTCGTCTAGCCCACAGTAACTCTTGCAAATTACAATATGCAAAAACTCGTTTTACATACGAGGGAGTAAGATGAGAAGAGAAATACAAGAGAATAGTAGTAAGCAGCATTGACAAAGAGCCGTATTTATAAAAAAAATACAACCTTTTATCAAATGGGTCATTGGGCTATAACTATGCATTTCAAACACCGTACATGTCAAAAATAGCATACATAATTCAACGCTCTTGCTAAATTGAATTATAAAATATCCTTTCAACATTTTGTGGCATACCGAGTTTTATTAACAAAATATATTATAAGAAGATGGGGTCTGAGGCGGTCAGAGGAAGCGGGCCGAAGTCGAGAGCGGGCGAGGCGGAGCATGCACAAATCTTGCATACCCGGTCAAATGAAACCTCACGATTTGATAACTTTTATCAACAGAATCGTGTTTTCAGGATTTTAATCCTTGAAGTTTCATATCAGAACAACCCTTGTTCCACTAGCTAGTTAACTCTTACTGGAAACTGTAAATACTACCGTCGCATCATTGCAGATTTGTTAATAGTTAACAGTAATAAATTAAACCGAATAGGCCACAACACCATGATTAACATTTAATCGATTATTGAAAAGGAGCGATTATCGAGTTATGCTTAAACGGTTTAAACAAATAAAACGTAATAAAATTAAAGCATGCATCTCATACAATTACATCACCCAAGTATTTAAACCCGAGTCCGTATCACACAAGTGGCTCTGATACCACTGTTGGAACACCGGCACCCCTTGGCGCAGCAAAATAAAATTAATTTCGGCGATCCATACCATGAATCCATGTGTGAGGAATGAATCGGGGTGAAATAAAGGTTTCAAAATTACCGAAACTTCAATCTGAGTAGACAGCGACGCCTCGGCAACAAGAATTTTGATCTACTGTCGAACCAAGCCGCAACCTTTTCCGATGTCGGCCTCTACGTAATCCACCCAGTTTGACTATGAACGGAAGAAATCTCCAAAACTGTTTTGGAGGTTTATTTGCTTGATGGCTACTAGACCTCACAAGTAATCTCTTAGGGTTTATATTAAGCTCTGTATCTTTTATTACCTTTTATAATTGGTATATCTTTAATGACTCATAAAATTAAATAAATACAATAAAGTTTTTAACCGAAAATTATAATTACATTAATTATATTCAAAAATTATAATTACATTAATTATAACAAGGATTTCGGTAAACTATATTTATTTAAATTTATATACGAACCAAATTCATATATTAATAGAACTATATTGTCATTAAGTGTACAACATCCTTGTACATATAATATGTCCAATATTTGATTGCCCAATTAAATTAATTCTTTAAGTAATTTAATTCATGTGACAACCAAACACAATACTAACTATGTTTTATTCCGTTCATTTCAACCATAGGGTGTGACCCTGTAGGTTCTTGTAACGTTAGCAGTAATACTAGAACGATTCTAATGTCACAAACAATGAGTGGCATCTAGCAATGCATCATTGCTACCTAAGTTACAAGTAGTCATGATTCGACATAACCTTTTGTGGTTAACCTTTCATGCATTAATCCTTAAGTCCTTTATCTCTGGAACGGACACAAGTCATGGAATAGTCACACTTGCATAGTCCATCCCATGTTTCTTGATATCTTGAGTAGACTATGATATACAAATTAGTATGACATCTCATATCAACTTATTTGAGCATGGCCATGCATTTCTAGTCTCACTCAATCAAGTGGCTTAAGATATTACTCCTATTATGTAGGAGGGACTTATCCTATATTGATCAACCATATCCTCTACATAGATTGTGGTATATCCAACATCGACCTTTATAGAACAACTGTTACGGTGTACATTTGATGTATCAAAATATACAACTCACGATGTTGGGATAATGATGATCTCAAGTCCGAGGATCATATACATATTAATCACTAAGAGTAATGTTGTGACAATTACATAACAATCCAAGAAACATACTCATAGCGGGTCAGTCCAATATGTTGTTCTCTAACACACATATTCATGCATTGATTTTGACACTCCATATCAATGACAACTCTTTATCATCAATCAACTACATGTTAGTCTTAATGCATTATTGTTGTCTTAGTCAACAATAATACTTGACTAAGGATATTTTAAGAATAATCATATTATTCTCAGGACATTATTATAAAATAGTTTATTTGTACACACATAAAGAAAAACTGAAATAATAATGACAACGCTTTATATTAATAAACATGGTAACTCATGTATGTTATTACAACCATTTCATGATTGATCTTTGGGCATACTCTTATGTAAATGTAACACCCCTTACCCGTGTTCAAAACCAGAACATGATACGAGCCATTACCTAACTTAACTTGCTTAAACATAACACATCGGGCTATAAAATTTTGCTGTACCTTAGAAACTTTCCATTTAAACTCTTAACCTGCTCATTCTGGGCCTATGAGGCCCTAAACATACTTCCGGGGGGTTTCAGAATTAAACCAAGAACTTTTACGTGCTTAGAAAATTTTTGTCCAAACAGGGGCCACACGCCCGTGTTGTTCAGGGGACATGCCCGTGTGCCCCTGAGACATGCCCGTGTTCTTCACCCGTGGTCGAAACTGAATTATTTCACACGGCCAGACACACGCCCGTATCCCTGGCCCGTGTCTCTCACACGGCCTCGACCCGCCCGTGTCTTAGCCCGTGTGCCAAAACCTTGGCATTCTATTTATGAAGTCATCATCTCACTATGGTCACACGGCCAAGGCACACGCCCGTGTGTCGAATTAAATTCCTTACTTCAGGTGCAGACTTCACATGGCCTGGGCATACGCCCAGGTTCCTGGCCGTGCCACCTACATGACTGAGACACACGACCATGTCTCTGCTTGTGTGTTTACTACTGAGCATACTGACTTGCAACTCTAGCATGCAAGGGGACACACGGCCTAGCACCACGCCCATAGGGCTGAACGTGTGTCACACACGGCCTAGACACATGCCCGTGTGTCTGCCCGTGCCAACTTTAATGACCATTTACAAAATAGATTGAAACAACCATGATAGCCAACACATTTGGCTTGCAAATATGACATAACCAAAACATTCAAATCCTATACATTTCACACATTTACTACAAACTTTATAACCTTTACAAAAAGGTCCATTTAGGTGTTTTCATAGTAACAGCTTTCACAAAAGTTGGTTATCTAACAACTAAGACTCATTTTCTTCCATAAAAATGCAGTAAATAACAATGAAAGCTCTCATGGAAAAACTCTAATCTTTTCACCATGTTACAAATTAGTCCCCTCATTAGAAAGCTTAAGCTCTAGGGGTTCTAAAAGTACAATTATCTTCAAGAAAAACCATTAAAATCACTTACTTGAATGGAGATGGGTTTGATGAAATTTTGAGCTTTCAAAACCCCTATTTTGCTTGTTATTTTCGGTGGAGGAAGATGGAGAGAAAAGATGATATCTTTTCTTTCTTTATTTTATTAATACAAGTCAATTTAGTCACTAACTTTTACCAACTTTGACCAATTTATCAATTCTTGTCTCCTATGGCCGGCCACCCTATTCTTAGGGGTCTAATTGCACTTTAAAGGCCTCAAATTAATATTCTATGGCTATTAGGAACCTTTAGCTTATAAGATAGAACTTTCACACTTTATGCGATTTAGTCTTTTTTCGCGATTAAGCAAGAAATCGCTAAAATTAAGGCACCAAAATTTTCATGCACACATATAATCATGCTCTAGCTCGTAAAATGACATGAAAATAATTTTATATAACCTCGGATTAGTGATCCCAAGACTACTGTTCTGACTAGCCCCTAAATCGGGCTGTTACAGCCAGTGAGCAATTGCTTGAAATAAGAGTATGAGTTACAGTATGGATTGTTGGAAATGGTTTCTAAGGGTACGTTCCTTTAAGTAAGTATTATGGAATAAGAGAACTGTGAAATGATTGGAAGTATTCCTCAATTAAAAAGATACGGAAGATTAATTATGATAAGGGCGTGATAACTGGCGTATAAAGGAATGATAACATTGTGTTGGTGTTAGTCAAAGTAAATGATGTGGAATATTGTTGACTCTTAGTAATTCATACAAGATTGTAAAGTATCCATAAAGGTATGGTTATAATGGGTTCACTAAGAACTCTTGTACTTACAAGCTTTTTAGGTATGATGAGAAGAGGCTTCGCCTGGAGGGACAATTCCTAGAGTACGCCAAGTTGGTGGTAGAGTGGGCTATTATGCATATAGTGGATTTGTGGCGCAGTCTTGAATACGCCTTTTACGTCTGTCTTAAAATAATTTCTAACTTGTAAATATTTGTATGAAATATGATGTCATAAGTTATTTATCATATATTTTATTTTCAATTTCCAAATGTTAGTTTTTTTTTTGGAACTTCAAATAGTAGATTTTTGAGAAATTGCAAACTGTATTTGTTAAATGTTTTGTATCATTTAGTAACACCTGAGATCTAGAACCGATGAATTGGATCGGGTTGAGGGCGTTGCAATTTTTATATCAGAGCCCGGTTCAACTGATTCTTAGAAAAATTTTGTGGAAGGAGCCCTATATGCATAATACACTATGTCTGCCTTAGTCTATCAGGTATGATTGAATTATTTTATTATGTGGGAATATGTATGCAACTATAATACTGTAATGGAGATAAATAATATTAAAATTAAGAGAAAAAGGAAGGGTAAAAATTTGGTTTCATTGCTAAAGATACAATATGTTGCTGAGCTATTAAAAAGAAAAGTACAAGAGTATACAAAGAAAATCTCAGTCCTCTCCTTCATTAGGCTGACTAGTAGGTTCCGTAGAGGCCTTTTCAGTTGGAGAAGGATCTTTAAGATTCTGACCCTTAAATACTGAACCTTCTTTATTATCTTCAGCATCGAGCGTATTGGGAATGAATAGATCACTTGATTGTTTCCATTCTCTTTCGAAAGTTTCCCACTCTTCACCCTCTGGATTTTAAATATTAAAATTAAGAGACTCTGTAGAAATGTTCCCAAAATAGGTAAAATCTATGCGATTAAGATTAAAAGGACCTACGACCACTTGGGCGTATCGAAGTAGATTTGATCTCCACTCTAGTAGAGCATCAATAATATTTTTCTTGGTATCCTCTTGATACTTCTTGAAGGTTTCCTCATGAGACCAGCGTAGATTTTCTAGTTCCGCTTTGTGACTTTCTTCCTGAGCTCTGATTTTCTCTTCTAAAGAAGATTTTTCATCCTTCAACTGTAACAGCCCGATTTAGGGGCTAGTCGAAACAGTGATCTCAGAATCACTAATTTGAGGTTAGAGAAAATTTATTTTCATGTTATTTTATGTGTTATAACATGTTTCTAAGGATGCATGAAGGGATTATAAAAATCTCTTTGAGTATCTTGTGTAAACATTTGTTTCCCTTCAAGGATGATGTAGTCGTTCTTTTCATGAAAATGTGATCGGGTGAGAACGTCGACTGACGGAAAAAGTAGACTAAACAGTTGTTGATTTAGTTAATTGAAATCAACATTCCTTTATATCCTTGTAACCCTGTACGGGTACTTTGAGGAGGAAGTTCGTGATAATTCTAGTATAAGAAGTGAAATCACAAGTTTCACGTTGAATGGTGAACTTTCGAGTAAGATGAATAGAGTTAATGAATTCGATCGAGATGTCCCTACTATCGGGGGATACGACAATAGTAAAGGTCTTAGACTAGCATAACAAGAGGAACTCAGATGAGAGCGTGCCTAAAATATGTTCTCAGTATGGAGAAAAGAGTAGATTAATATATTGAGATATGATTCAGGTTCTGTGTATATTCACGCATGAATAAATAAAGAGAATAAAATCCCGTGTGTACGTGAGTATGGAGCATGATACAAAGACATGCTCATTTGAATTTTTAAACCGTGATGGTTGAATTGAAAGCTATAGAGGGAGCTATTGATTAAAAGTTCTAATATTGAGTTCAGTCTGAATTGAGAAAAAGAGTTGATAGGTTGGTGATCCAGAGACGATCACTTTTGTGTCTGTATTGTGAGTTAAATGTTAGGAAATGATTCATGGACAAACCGATATGTGCCTTTTGAATTTTGACGAGTTAGAGAATCTTATGGTACAGAAGATTTTTGGAAAATGAAATAGTGAAAACGAATTGAACTATTACAATGGCGAATATAGTTATTGTAATACTTCCCAGATAGTAGACAAAGTATAGGTGTCTGAATGAAAGATCCTAGTTTAAGTAATGCGAGTTTCGTTACTCGATTGACCTTAGTTGGTAATACCCTAGTTTCAGCAAGGTTAATGTCTAGAGCGAGTTTTCCTTTCGAGACAAAGAAGTTCAGAAGGGAGATAGTGAATGGTATTTTAAATGAGCTTAGAATGAGTTTGTCTGAGATGTTAAAATTCAGGTTGGATAAGGTTTCCGTTGTTGACGTTACTTTGAGATAGAAATTGTATGTGGATGAATTCAGAATTTATGCAGAAATTTTGAAATGAGACTTAATAGTAACAGGTCTACTCGTACAAGAATTAGAGAATGCACAGATATATGCATAGATGTTTTTAACAACCGACTACACTTCATGATGTGATTGAGTTTAATTTCGGAAGTAGTTGACCAGTAATAGCTGAATTATCTGAGTGTCCAAAGTTGAGACTATTACAGTCGGTGATTATCCTAGTGATAAAGTGAGATAAAAAAAAAACAATAGCTTCCAAAATTAAAGTGACTTGATTTCCAAGGAGAGGGATGTCATCCGAATTTTAATGAAGTATATGATAACGATCCGAATGATCATTTCGGCATGTGCCGAGTTCACAGTTGTAACTTTATTGAGTATATGTGCCCAGGAGGCAGAGTAATGTAAGTCTCAAATTGTGCTTCGACCTTGTGTATTATAGCTTAAAGGTTATTGGCGAGAGAAACTTAAGGATAAATCGATTTGTGATTTTGATGAGTTGGTGGAAACTTTTCAGGAATGTTAAGAGCAAATCTTCCTGATAAGATTTTCGGGGACGAAAATCCCTAAGGGGGAGAATTGTAATAGCCCGATTTAGGGGCTAGTCAGAACAGTGATCTCGAAATCACTAATTTGAGGTTAGAGAAAAATTATTTTCATGTTATTTTATGTGTTATAACATGTTTTTAAGGATGCATGAAAATTTTGGTGCCTTAATTTTAGCGATTTCTCGCTAAATTGTGAAAAAGGACTAAATCGCATAAAGTGCAAAAGTTCTATTTTATTTTCTAGAGGTGCCAAATAGTTATGGAGCATAATGTGGAGGTCTTTAAAGGAAAATTAGACCATCTAGGATATGATGGCAGGCCAAGGGGGACAAAGACATTAAATGATGGTAAAAAATTTGGTGATGTTAGGTGTTTTAAATGAATAAAATAAGATGAATAAAGATGTTATCATGTTTTCACTATTCCTTCACCCTCTTCCACCTAAAATTGAAGAGAAACAAGGGCTGTGGAGCTAAAAAATTTTAGCAAACATTTCTCCTCACAAGTAAGTGATTTTGATGATTTTTCTTGTTAAAAATTGTAATTTTGGAGTCCCCAAAGCTTAAGCTTTCTAAAGAGGGGACTAGTTTGCAATATGGTTGAAAGTCTAGGGACTTTCCATGAGAGAGTTTATGTTGTTTGATGAGTTTTTAAGAAATAAAATGAATCCTAGTTGTTTGATAAACAACTTTTGTGAAAGGATTTTCATGAAAAATACCTAAAATGGTTTAATATGCAAATGTGGTAATTTGTTCATTTAGGCATGAAATAGTTGGAATTTTGGATAGTTGTAAGAGGATTAAATGTTCAGCTTATCGAGAAAATGTGATAAAAATTTATTTACGAGCCTAGGGGCCAAATCGTAATTTTGCCTAAGTGTGGGGGCAAAATAGTCATTTTTGCCTAGAGTGTAGATTATGATATATTACGACTTACAAGTGATTAAATCGGTAAATTCCGTTGTTCTAGATTAAAGAAATTGAGTTTCGGACCTAGAACGGTTGAAAAGAGAAAGGTGGGCAAAAGTCCATTTTCGGCTCTTTCAACATCGAGGTAAGTTCATGTACGATTGTTACAACTATGTACAAGTTAATTTAATATTCCAATGTTGTATGGAAAGTAGATTTACACTATGAAACGTATGAAATATCCTTGATGAGATGTCAAGAGAATTGGATCTAAGAGTAATGGAAAATGTATATAGAATGACATGATGATGGTTAAGGTCTCGAGTAGGACCATATTTGATTATGGCCTCGGTGTAAGAGTTCGTATAAGACCATGTCAAGGACATGGCATCGATATGTTAATATGTGTAAGACCCTATTGGGGTATGATGTCAATGAGAACTATGTGTATGAGACTCAAGAGAGTTAGTTAACAATTTGAATGTAGGTGGTTGTACCACGAGAAGTAATGAGTGAGTGTTAGAACTGGATTGAGATGAATTCAATATCGATTTAACCCCTAGTGGGATATGTGTTATTATTGCACCTTATTTGCATGAGATAGATTTGTTAATGTATTGTGTGAACGTGAATGAGAATCGTAGAAAGTTAAGTGAGAATGATAATGAGTGAGGATGTTTACGGATGAACATTTGAATTAGAGAAAATGTGTGTGGATAAGTATTTGCGAATGTATAATATCACTGGGCTGTGTGTGTTACCACCTGATATATTAATAATTGATGGGCTGTGTGCGATACCATCAACTATATTATTATCGGTAATTGGTGTGCGTTTACACCGATAAATTAGTAATCGATGAGTGTAAATGCGAAACCATCGCTTATAAATGATTGGTGAGCTAAGTGCGAAATCACCATTAGTATAAATGATTGGTGGGCTGTGTGCGATACCACCCTATAAGAGATTCAATGGTGGGCTAAGTGCGTAACCACCGAGAGATTGGTAGTATGAGTGGTTTATTGAGAATGAGTGATATGTTGTTTTATATGATCTTGTGATGATCAGTGCAGGAATGTAGGCTAATTAAACGAGCGAATTAGCTTGTGGTACGGTAAGTTAATGAACTTGAGCATTAAGCCCGAGACATGGTTAGAATGTGGTAAGAGACAAAATGAGGAAGCATTATGAATGATTGAATAGGTAACTGTGAGTTCAAGAGTAAAACTCATTCTAATACCTTGTGAGTGAGTATAATCATATGGATATGAGGAGTTGATTCTTATTTGCATATGAACTTAATAAGCATTATTGCTTACTCCTCTTCCTTTCTCATCTCTTATAGGTTAAATTAGCTAGCTTGGGTTGGAGACCGCCGGAGATGTTTTCACACTATCGAGCAGACACTTGGTATAAGGTATCAAGTCTTTATGAGTCATGGCATGTATAGGGCTAGTACATAAGATTGATTACGTCATTGTTAATGAGCCAAATGTGGTGGCCTAAATGAATTGTGGGACAATTGTATATAGACATAGATGATGGCTTATGTTGTTTGTAATTATATCAGAATAGTTCTCCCTAGTGTATGGGATGAATGATTCTATCTCCTTAAATGATTTGAGATGTTTTGAAGAAATATATGAATGTATGCAGACATGAGTAGTAAAAGGCTTGGTAAGATAGCCTCTAAGTGCCCACAGGGATAGACATACGGGCGTGTGTCTAGGACGTGTGTCTCCTGCACCTTTGTGTCTTAAGTCAGAAAAGACCACGGGCTAGCCACACGGTCGTTTGTCTAGGCCGTGTGATACACACGGTTGGCACATGGGCATGTGCCAAGGCCGTGTGAAGTCTGCACTTGACACTTAGAAATTTAATTATCACACGGGCCAAGGCCACGGGCGTGTCCAAGCCGTGTGGATTTAGTTAGTGTCGACCACGGGTGGAAGGCACGGACATGTAATAGGGTACATGGGCGTGTTCCCAAACCGCATGGGTGTGTGCCTTAACCGTGGGGCATTTGGCAGAATGCTTGGGTTTTTAGGCACGGTTTGGGGACATGGGCGTGTGTGCCTATGCACGGGCGTGTCTAATCTTGCACGGGCGTGTAAGGCCTGTTTTGAAGAGAAAAATTTTAAGGTTGGAAAAAGTTCCGGATTAGTCTCGAGAGCCCTCGTGTGTATGAGTGAGGCCTCGTAAGTCGAGAATGAGGTTATAGAGAGTAATTTTGTCCGGGACATGGCCTCGGCACTGAGTTGAGATTCCGTATAAGACTATATTCAGAATATGGCGTCGAAACCTGTTGTGGAAGTCCATATAAGACCTTATCCGGGATATGGTAATGGCATTTAGAGGTGACACTATATAGGACCACTTTTTGGATGTGGCATTGGTTTCGTACCTACATGAATGACGATCAATATGCGTCTTTGAGTATCCCTAGTGATCTTTAGGACAGATAGATGAGTCTAGAAGTAGAAATGAAAATTGTACTAAAGCCGTGTAAATAAGTGAACACAGACACTCGTGAACGAGTTAAGAATAAATGAGTATGATGTATGGCATGGTATGTGCTAAATAAATGTCAAGTTTGAATAAGTTGGCTCAAAGCCTGCAGTTTGTGCATGGTTAGTTGATGTTATGAAGGTATTATAAAAATCTCCTTGAGTATCTTGTGTAAACATATGTTTCCCTTCAAGGATGATGTAGTCGTTCTTTTCATGAAAATGTGATCGGGTGAGAACGTCAACTGACGGAAAAAGTAGACTAAATAGTTGTCGATTTAGTTAATTAAAATTGACATTCACTTATATCCTTGTAACCCTGTACGGGTACTTTGAGGAGGAAGTTCGTGATGATTCTAGTATAAGAAGTGAAATCACAAGTTTCATGTTGTATGATGAACTTTCGAGTAAGCTGAATAGAGTTAATGAATTCGATCGAGATGTCCCTGCTATCGGGGGATACGACGATAGTAAAGGTCTTAGACTAGCATAACAAGAGGAACTCAGATGAGACCGTGCCTAAAATATGTTCTCAGTATGGAGAAAAGAGTAGATTAATATGTTGAGATATGATTCAGGTTCTGTGTATATTCACGCATGAATAAATAAAGAGAATAAAATCTCGTGTGTACGTGAGTAGGGAGCATGATACAAAGACATGCTCATTTGAATGTTTAAACCGTGATGGTTGAATTGAAAGCTATAGAGGGAACTATTGATTGAAAGTTCTAATACTAAGTTCAGTCTGAATCGAGGAAAAGAGTTGATAGGTTGGTGATCCAGAGATGATCACTTTTGTGTCTGCATTGTGAGTTAAATGTTAGGAAATGATTCATGGACAAACCGATATGTGCCTTTTGAATTTTGATGAGTTAGAGAATCTTATGCTACAGAAGATTTTTGGAAAATGAAATAGTGAAAACGACTTGAACTATTACAATGGCAAATATAGTTATTGTAATACTTCCTAGATAGTAGACAAAGTATAGGTGTCTGAATGAAAGATCCTAGTTTAAGCAATGCGAGTTCGTTACTCGATTGA
Source organism: Gossypium sturtianum (assembly GCA_025698515.1). Classification (NCBI taxonomy): domain Eukaryota; kingdom Viridiplantae; phylum Streptophyta; class Magnoliopsida; order Malvales; family Malvaceae; genus Gossypium; species Gossypium sturtianum. The sequence continues at coordinate 116,148,112 of CM046955.1, forward strand.
CCTTAGTTGGTAATACCCTAGTTTCAGTGAGGTTAATGACTAGAGCGAGTTTTCCTTTCGAGACAAAGAAGTTCAGAAGGGAGATAGTGAATGGTATTTTAAATGAGCTTAGAATGAGTTTGTCCGAGATGTTAAAATTCAAAGTTGGATAAGGTTTCGTTGTTGATGTTACTTTGAGACGTAAATTGTATGTGGATGAATTCTGAATTTATGCAGAAATTTTGAAATGAGACTTAATAGTAACACGTCTACTGCGTACAAGAATTAGAGAATGCACAGATATATGCATAGATGTTTTGACAACCGAGTACACTTCATGATGTGATTGAGTTTAATTTCTAAGTAGTTGACCAAGAATAATTGAATTATCCGAGTGTCCAAAGTTGAGACAATTCTGATCGGTGATTATCCTAGTGATAAAGTGAGATAAAAAAAAACAATAGCTTCCAAAATTAAAGTGACTTGATTTCCAAGGAGAGGGATGTCATCCGAATTTTAATGAAGTATATGATAACGATCCGAATGATCATTTTGGCATGTATCGAGTTCACAGATTGTAAGTTTATTGAGTATATGTGCCTGGGAGGCAGAGCAATGTAAGTCTCAAATTGTGCTTCGACCTTGTGTATTACACTTAAAGGTTATTGGCGAGAGAAACTTAAGGATAAAACGATTTGTGATTTTGATGAGTTGGTGGAAACTTTTCAGAATGTTAAGAGCAAATCTTCTCGATAAGATTTTAGGGACTAAAATCCCTTAGGGGAGAATTGTAACAACACTCGATTTAGGGGCTAGTCGAACAGTGATCTCGGAATCACTAATTTGAGGTTAGAGAAAAATTATTTTCATGTTATTTTATGTGTTATAACATGTTTTTAAGGATGCATGAAAATTTTGGTGCCTTAATTTTATCGATTTCTAGCTAAATTGTGAAAAAGGACTAAATCGCATAAAGTACGAAAGTTCTATTTTATTTGCTAGAGGTGCCAAATAGTTATGGAGCATAATGTGGAGGTCTTTAAAGGACAATTGGACCATCTAGGATATGATGGCCGGCCAAGGGGGACAAAGACATTAAATGATGGTAAAAAATTTGGTGATGTTAGGTGTTTTAAATGAATAAAATAAGATGAATAAAGATGTTATCATCTTTTCACTATTCCTTCACCCTCTTCCATCGAAAATTGAAGAGAAACAAGGGCTATGGAGCTAAAAATTTTCAGCAAACATTTCTCCTCACAATTAAGTGATTTTGATGATTTTTCTTGAAAAAATTTGTACTTTTGGAGTCCCCAAAGCTTAAGCTTTCTAAAGAGGGGACTAGTTTGCAATATGGTTGAAAGTCTAGGGACTTGACATGAGAGAGTTTATGTTGTTTGATGAGTTTTTATGAAAGAAAATGAATCCTAGTTGTTTGATAAACAACTTTTGTGAAAGGATTTTTCATGAAAAATACCTAAAATGGTTTAATATGCAAATGTGGTAATTTGTTCATTTAGGCATGAAATAGTTGGAATTTTGGATAGTTGTAAGAGGATTAAATGTTCAGCTTATCGAGAAAATGTGATAAAAATTTATTTACGAGCCTAGGGGCAAAATCGTAATTTTGCCAAAGTGTGGGGGCAAAATAGTCTTTTTTGCCTAGAGTGTAGATTATGATATATTACGATTTACAAGTGATTAAATCGGTAAATTCTGTTGTTCTAGATTAAAGAAATCGAGTTTCGGACCTAGAACGGGTGAAAAGAGAAAGGTGGGCAAAAGTCCCTTTTCGGCTCTTTCAACATTGAGGTAAGTTCATGTGCGATTGTTGCAACTATGTACGAGTTAATTTAATATTCCAATGTTGTATGGAAAGTAGGTTTACACTATGAAACGTATGAAATATCCTTGATGAGATGTCAAGAGAATTGGATCTAAGAGTAATGGAAAATGTATATAGAATGACATGATGATGGTTAAGGTCTCGAGTAGGACCATATTTGATTATGGCCTCGGTGTAAGAGTTCGTATAAGACCATGTCAAGGATATGGCATCGATATGTTAATATTTGTAAGACCCTATTGGGGTATGATGTCAATGAGAACTATGTGTATGAGACTCAAGAGAGTTAGTTAACAATTTGAATGTAGGTGGTTGTACCACGAGAAGTACGGGTGAGTGTTAGAACTGGATTGAGATGAATTTAATATCCGATTTAACCCCTAGTGGGATATGTGTTATTATTGCACCTTATTTGCATGAGATAGATTTGTTAATGTATTGTGTGAACACGAATGAGAATCGTAGAAAGTTAAGTGAGAATGATAATGAGTGAGGATGTTTACGGATGAACGTTTGAATTAGAGAAAATGTGTGGATAAGTATTTGCGAATGTATAATATCATTTGGTTGTGTGCGTTACCACGATATATTAATAATTGATGGGTCGTGTGCGATACCATCAACTATATTATTATCGGTGTCGTGGTGTGCGTTACCGGTGATAAATTAGTAATCGATAGGTCGTAATGCGAAACCATCGCTTATAAATGATTGGTGAGTGAGTGCGAAATCACCGTTAGTATAAATGATTGGTGGGTTGTGTGCGATACCACCCTATAAGAGATTCAATGGTGGGATAAGTGCGTAACCACTTAGAGATTGGTAGTATGAGTGGTTTATTGAGAATGCGTGATGTGTTGTTTTATATGATCTTGTGATGATCAGTGCAGGAATGTAGGCTAATTAAACGAGCGAATTGGCTTGTGGCACGGTAAGTTAATGAACTTGAGCATTAAGCCCGAGACATGGTTAGAATGTGGTAAGAGACGAAATGAGGAAGCATTATGAATGATTGAATAGGTAACAGTGAGTTCAAGAGTAAAACTCATTCTAATACCTTGTGAGTGAGTATAATCATATGGATATGAGTATTTGATTCTTATTTACATATGAACTTACTAAGCATTATTGCTTACTCCTCTTCCTTTCTCATCTCTTATAGGTTAATTTAGCTAGCTCGGATTGGAGATCGCCGGAGATGTTTTCACACTATCGAGCAGACACTTGGTATAAGGTATCAAGTCTTTATGAGTCAAGGCATGTATAGGGCTAGTACATAAGGTTGATTAAGTCATTGTTAATGTGCCAAATGTTGTGGCCTAAATGAACTGTGGGACAATTGTATATAGACATAGATGATGGCTTATGTTGTTTGTAATTATATCGGAATAGTTCTCCCTAGTGAATGGGATGAATGATTTTATCTCCTTAATGATTTGAGAATGTTTTGAAGAAATATATGAATGTATGCAGACATGAGTAGTAAAAGGCTTGGTAAGATAGCCTCTAAGTGCCCACACGGATAGACACACGGGCGTGTGTCTAGAACGTGTGTCTCCTGCACCTTAGTGTCTTAAGTCAGAATAGACCACGGGCTGGTCACACGGCCGTTTGTCTAGGCCGTGTGATACACACGGTTGGCACATGGGCGTGTGCCAAGGCCGTGTGAAGTCTGCACTTGACACTTAGAAATTTAATTGTCACACGGGCTAGGGCCACGGGCGTGTCAAGGCCGTGTGGATTTAGTCAGTGTCGACCACGGGTGGAAGGCACATACATGTCATAGGGTACACGGGCGTGTTCCCAAATCGTATGGCCGTGTGCCTTAACCATGGGGCATTTGGCAGAATGCTTGGGTTTTTAGGCACGGTCTGGGGACATGGGCATGTGTGCCTATGCACGGGTGTGTCTAATCTTGCATGGGCGTGTAAGGCCTATTTTGAAGAGAAAAATTTTAAGGTTGGAAAAAGTTCCGGATTAGTCTCGAGAGCCCTCGTGTGTATGAGTGTGGCCGCGTAAGTCGAGAATGAGGTTATAGAGAGTAATTTTGTTGAGCCTATGTGGTGATCAAGTGGTTTGAGTTCGGTAACACCTCGGGCTCGATTCCCAGCGTAGAACCCGGGTAAGGGGTGTTACATCAACAAATTTACCTCCTCTTTTAGACGATTATTCTTAGTCCGAGCATCCCTATGTTTACCCTTTAGAGTTGCTATTCATGCATTTAGTCTTCTGATCAAATTGTTAGAATCTTGATATTTCTGGCGTAGCTCACTCAAAGAGTCTTTGCCAGGCTTCACAGTCTTCTCTAAATCTGAGATTTTGTTGCTATAACACTGACTAGCCTCCTTGAGGGCCCCACTCCATAGATTATGTTCTATAGACAGGACTTCTGAAACTTGAGCCATGAGTGATAAATGGCACATGGTAGAATTGGAGGAAAGGTATGAAAAGAAAGCCTATATTAAATGTAGAGGTAGTAAACTTTGTTATTGTTGAAAGATGGAACCGAGAGAGATGAAAGTTGGCACTGACTCCAACAGGTCACGCCAAGGAAAGATCTTTTCTTTTTTTAGAGGAATGAACATCAGGAGGTGGAGTACTAGGATGAACAAAGAATTGGATTAGAGGAAATGCCTCAGTAAGACTCTAATTCTCTAACAACAAGGGATTAGACATGTGAATTAGAGAGTTGTTTTGATGGGTAGACTCTCCAGGTAAGAGTGGAATGTCAGGTGTAGCAGGAACTGAATATGATGGAGTAACAGTAGTGACATGCCCTCGATTTGGTTTACTCCTTATTAATGAATGACATTCACTACTCTCAGTCTATTGATTACTGTCCTCCAATCCGGGTCTTTTATTGGATCTCTTTGCTGATGACCTCATTGATGGAGAAACAAAAGTCTTTCACTTAGTAGGAGCTTCTTTGATAATAGAATAAATGTCCATGTTTTGGGGATGTGAATGCGAGAAAGGCCCTGTACCATCAACAGGAGAATTAACTTGATTCAAAATAGAAGTAGAATATGTAACATGATTAGTTATAAGATTCCAATTTTGTGGGTGAAGACCATAGAAGCTATAAAAATAGAATGAAGGTTCTTTTTTGCGCCCCAATAATATTTATGCTAAATCACTGTCTAAATTGCATGGCCACGCTTCAAAGGAAGAAGACACTGAAAAATCATCCAACAACTTCAGAGAATCATTCGAACAGTAACCACTGGCGTAACAGCCCGATTTTGGGGCTAGTCAGAATAGTGGTTTCGGAACCACTAATCTGATGCTGGAGAAATTATTTTTAATATTATTCTATGTGTTATAGCACGATCATATGAGTGCATGAAAATTTTAGTGAATTATTTTTAGTGACTACTTGCTTAATTTTGAAAAAGGACTAAATCGCATAAAGTGCGAAAGTTTTGTTCTACAAGCTAAAAGTGTCAAATAGCTATAGAACCTTAAATTGGAGGTCTTTAATGTGCAAATAGACCCTTAAAAGAGTGATGGCCGGCCATAGGGGACAAAAAAATGAAAATTGGTCAAAGTTAGTAGTATTAGGTGACTTAATTGATGAAATAAAATAAAATAAAATAAAGAGAAGAAAAGATATCACCTTTCATCTTTCTTCTCTCCACCGATTTTTCCCCAAGAAAACAGCCATGGAAGCTTGAAAATTTTCCGCAACTCTTCACCCTTGCAAGTAAGTCATTTTGATGGTCATTTTTGTTAATTTTTGTGTTTTTGGAACCCTTGTAGCTTAATCTACCTAATGAGGGGACTATTTTGCACTATGGTTGAAAGTCTAGGGTTTTTCCATGAGAACATTAGTGTTATTTGCTGAATTTTTATGGAAGAAAATGAAACTTGGTTGTCAAATAAACAACTTTTGTGAAAGGGGTATTCATGAAAACACCTAAAATGGACCTTTTTGTAAAGGTTGTAAAATAGGTGGTAAATGTGTGAAATAATTGGATTTGTGAGTTTCCATAAGCTTAAAATAGCTTCGGCTAGGCTTGGTTAATGAGGAAAGTTGATTAAAATTGTTTTACGAGCTTAGGGGTAAAATAGTAATTTTGCCAAAGTAGGAATTGTGGAATGTCTTGATTTATGTGGTGATTAAATGAGTGAATTTTATCATTATAGATTAAGAAAAACGGAGTCCAGACTTAGACCGGGGGAAAACCAAGTTATTGGATTAAATCAAACAAGTCGCCCATATATTTTGTATATCGAGGTAAGTTGTACATAAATAATACAACTCTATTGTTATTATGCATTAAACAATTGATATTACATAAAATGATTGATTATTATTATAAATATGCATGACGAAATTTGATGTGATATACTCCCAGTTGAACCTTAGGAATAGAGTGGATATCCAAGCCATGACAATTGGTTGATATGTGTGCTAGTGTAAGACCATGTCTGGGAAATGGCATCGACCACATTATGAAAGCTAGTGTAAGACCATGTTTGGGACATGGCATCGGCATTTGAGATGAGAGCTAGTGTAAGACCATGTCTGGGACATGGCATCGGCCTCGATATGTGAGCCAGTGTAAGACCATGTCTGGGACATGGCATCGACATCGTACTCTCTTATGTGAGGCTTGTCGAGTATCCTTTGGTATTCCAACTGGTTCAACGGGAAATTTAAAAATTGTGTCAAAAGTAAGAAAAGTTACGACTATGTTGTAAGTGATACAGGTACCTACACGAATTTCATGAGTAATGAGCTCGATTTATGTTGTTTGTTTAGTAAGGATGAAAATGAGTAAGTTATGCCTTAAATCATTTGAGAATTATGTGCAAGCTTATACTATGTTGTGAGTATAATAATGTATGGTAATTATTGTTAATTATTTACATGCGACTTACTAAGCTTTATGCTTACTCCCTTTCCTTTCCATTTTCTTATAGTATTGCCAAGCTAGCTCGGGGATCAAAGGACGTCGGAGGCTCGATCACACTATCAATCTGAACATTTGGTATAGTTAGATTTATCATTTTGAGTATAGCATGTATAGGGACTTGGTCTTTGTCAAGTGTCATATTGTTTTGGCTAAATGTGTTGGCTTGTCTTGAAGATTTATTCATTTTGTATAAGGCTATGGATGATGGATATTACTTATTATTAATATATGAAAATGATGATGTTTTTCATGAATGTGCAAAATGCATGGTTGAGTATTTGGTAGGTTAATGCATGAATGAATAGGTTATTTGATGTGACTTATGTTGGTGCAAGAAAGGGTGGCAGAAAGGGCTTGGTAAATAGCCTTTTTTTTGTCCACACGAGTAGACACACGGTCTGCCCCATGGGCGTGTAGTCCGGTCGTGTGTTCCCCTGCACCTTAATTTGGTAAAACAGAATGCCTAGTAGTAACCACACGGGTTGAGGCATGGCCGTGTGTCTCAACCGTGTGGAAGACACGGCCATAGGACATGGGCATGTGCCCAAGCTGTGTAAAGTCTGCACCTTGAACGTGAAATTTAGAATTTCTACACGGCCTAGAACACGGGCGTGTACCTTGGCCGTGTGACCCTAAATCGTTGCTGACGTTAGAAATAGAATTTCAAGGTTTTTGCACACGGGCCGAGACATGGGCGTGTGCCAGGCCGTGTGAAAATCCCTGTAGGTTCGAATTGTGAAATAAATCCACACAGACACGGGACACGGGTGTGTCCCTATATGCTGAGGCCATGTGAGTTACACGGTCCTTCAACATGGCTATGTTATTAAGTCACACGGGCGTGTCGCCCATCCACACGGGCGTGTGCCCCTATTATTAGTGACATTTTCCAAAGTTTTTCTAAAGAACTCGGTTTGGTCCTGAACCGTTTCTAAAGTGTGTTTTGGGCCTCGTAGGATCATAATAGGGATTTTAAGACAAAGTTTGAAAAGGTTTAAATTTGAACGAACTTTTATGACCGGAATTGTATGATAGTATGTGTTTTAGTTAGGTAACGCCTCGTACCTTTTTCCGACGTCGAACTTGGGTAAGGGGTGTTACAATTAGGGCTTAATTCTTGTAAGCAATATTGGAAAATGTTTCTAATTGTAACGAGTTCCACCAAATCGAGGACACACCCTTTTATTAACCGCTTATATGGACTCTCAGCAAGTTGAAAATCCATTGGCTGGTAGTGTGCACAAATCTTTTCTTTAGGAACGAACCATCTGGTGGGAAAGCCAAACCCCGATTCATGTTTGCAAGTAGCCTTTATAAATTTATCTTTCCTCTTGTGAAGGTTAGAGATGTTATTTTGAATGATGGGCTCATGACTTGTACGTACACTAAAACGATCCCTACCAACAGATAACCCCTGTCATTTTATCTTCAATTGGTAGAACATTTAGAAAATATCCAACAATGTGGCTTATTGTGTTGGCAACAATCAATGTAAAAAGCCACAAAAGTCCACCAAGAAAGGGATGATAATTGCTTAGGTGCAATGACATATTCGGTTAAAACAACACAAAAGAAAGGTTTTAAGGATAAGTGTAAACCAACTTCTATCAGAATCAGAGGCAAGACGAACCCTAGAGTATTGCCACTTAAACAGGATTTCTCAGGTCGTGAAAATTATAAGCGAAGTTTGGGTCTTCGATACCCTGAACTCCTAAATATCTTTTCTCATCTTTGGTGGTGCTACAGGTAACAATTTCTAGCTCTACCCACGGAGATGTATCCTTCAATTCTTTAGGACCAAATGGAAGGGGATTACTAGGGGTAATGTTTTGCTTGGCTTGGCTTTGACCTGTTGCTCTAGTGGTAGTTCGAACCATTTTGTGTGATGGTAATGCAATAAAAGGAAATGAAAGAAAGTAAAAGAGTTGCCTTTGGGAAAAATCTAAAACTGAATATGAAGAATATAGAAAGATTAAGCAGATGAAAGGTTAGAATTTTGATTGATTTTGCTAAAGTGATTGAAGAAGTGTTTGTGTATGTGTTTTATAAAAACAAAATTGTACAAAATGTTTATATCGGGGAAACTGTTCAGGTTGTCCAATATAATCAAGGCATCTTTTATATTGGGTAAGCATGTAATGTTTAAATTTGCGCGGGTAATCGCCAAATCCTCAATTTGCCCAACACATGGTACGCGTCGGGTGTGATCAATTAATTTTCAGATATACTTGGAATTATTTTCAAAGTTAGAAATTTCGAGGACGAAATTTTGTTAAGGGGAGGAGAGTTGTAACACCACAGTTCCGCGAATCTAAAGTTTTGGGGGTATAGCCATAAATATTTTGTCTAGCATGGTGTTATCCGCCCAATCGATCATTTTGGTGCATACCTGTGGGCGTAGAGTAATCGCCACTTGAGTTAGGAAGAATTTGATTTCTTGATATTTTTTTATATCAAGGAGACATCCGTGTTAAGGGATAAAAGGGAAATATAGGATGTGTATTCACCAAATGTATAGTACGCCTAGTTTGTATGAAATACTGTGCTAGTTAGACTTTAAGTTATTTGGTTAGAAACCAGTTGTACAGTTTAGCCTGATAAGTTTGATGATGGGAACTTATTTATATTTTTCTTAAAAATTGTAGGATAATAAGAAGGCAAGTTCTGGTACGTATTGTAACATCTCGCATGGCGAAGCATTAGTGTTTGCATAGCTGTTTAAGGTAGAAAGACATATAGAGTAAGTTGTGAGTAGACCTGTCCATGGGCCGGGCCACCTAAAATATGAGAGTTTGGGAAAAAATATAGGCCCGAAAATTGGGTTTGGGTTTGATAATGAGACCCGTTTAATAAATAGGCTAGGCTTCGGGCAAGGATTTTTCAGCTCGTGCCCGGCCCGACCCGATTTTATAAACTTAAATTTTTTACCCTTGTTCCCAGTAGACCCAATCCCGCATATTCACCTTTCAAATCCCTATTTCCCCTTACTTAATCCTTAATCCCTAAATTTTTTCCTACTTCTTGCTTCTTCACCACTGCCACCACTTTTGCTTCTTTGCATTCTGCTGCTTTTTGCTTCTTACTACTTGTTTCTTTGCCATTCTCACCATTGATGCTTCTCTACCTTCTATTGGTTTTCACTTCTTTCTTCTTACTTCTCGCTTTTTTCTTTTTCGCTAGTCACCACATCTACTTTTTGCTTCTCTGCCTTCTGCAAATTCTGCAACCTCAGTTCCCCCACCCATCCATTCACTCATTCATAGAGACGACACCCCCACCCCCACTTAAAGACCTCCAGCGTCGCTGCTCATTTTTCTCTCGCTTCTCCCCTCCAACATTCTGTCTTCAGTTGTCACCGTCGCACATTGTGTTTCCATTGGTATCACAACTATATATTGCAACAACATAGCCCAAAACATTCATTCATTATGGTTTGTTTTTATTCTGTTTTATTCATTATGTTAGAATATTTCACTTAAAGCACTGGTACTTGTTTGATTAGTTACTAGTTCCTATCGACTATTGAATTGATTCATGTATTGAACAACTTCAGTGAGGAATTGACCGACTATATGGTTTGCTAGATTTGAGGTTTTAAATTCATGTATATTAATTAGTAGTTAAAATCACAACCAGTTCAAATATTGATTACTTTTGTATCTATAGATGGTGCAGATAATGTCTAGTCAAATTTTTTGGAGTGTTCTATTAAATTTTAACTTGACTAGAATTTACAATATTTCTATAACAGAACTTCATAAATTTGTGTGTTTTGTGAGGAAAAATTAAGTTGTATGCATCAAGATTTTAAAATCCTATAAACTTCTAATGGTCTTACAAACTATATTTTATAATTGTTATGCTACTACCATCATTTAATAATATTATTATTAAAATGGAAGGAAAAAAACTTTGTTTCCAACTTGGCAGGTTCAACATTTGATACTTAAAATCCTATCTTCTGCACAGATTTTATCAATGTATTTATCCTTAACTATGTTCTAAGTCCTGGTTACTTGAGAGAATAAGCTTACATTTCAACATTTCCTTGATGTATATGCATGTGAGCTCATTTTAGCCTAATTATCAGTTTTAGATAATTGTCTTATCCCTTTTGTTAGAAAGTTGATAAATCTCATATGACGTTTGCCTCTTTTTAATAGGTTTTATTTACTTAGATGCTCGTATTGAATTGCATCAATTATGTCTTGTAGTTTCTAATATATACATTTATATATATAAATAAATAATTAAAGCATGTATAGGTCAACTCTTTATGCCATGAAATTAATGCAAATATACTTTTGTTTCTTTCCTTGTACTTTATGCCATGAAGTACTCCACTTGAGATTATGATGATATCTTTTTATAGTAAGATGAGTTATTATTTGGTTGATGGTGTTTATTTTATTTTGTATTCAAATTTGGGATGTTAAATATGTATGCCTAAGAAAATGAATGATCAAAATCCACTATTAGTACTTGTACTTTAGCAAGCTTTCAAATCATGCTGCCATAAGCAACCATATATATATATATTTAGAAATTGATTCTATTCTTTTTTTATTTTTTATATATTAATTAAGTTTTTACGATTTCAGGACTTCAGATTTTATGACAATAGCTAGTTCAAACACTCCATACATGTGGGTGATGGATTTAATATATATATGAAAGTGGTCCTAAATGTCAAAAGTCTACTACTTCAAAAGTTTAAGATGAAATGACAAAGCTTAAATGTAAGAACAAAGACAAGTTGAAGGCATAATGTCATCATTGTAAAAGTATCTTTTCTGCTAAATTTTCTAGCAGAACCTCCCATTTAAGACATCATCTAAATAGTTGTTTGAAAAAAATCAATAAGGACATCAATCAATACACCATAGCCACTCAACCATCCTTAGGAGGTGGTTGATCTATAAAAACCTACAAGTTTGATGCTGAGAAGTGTCATTGAGCTATTTCTACTTTTCTTGTGTGTGGCTGGCTCTAACAGCATGTTTTTGGGTCAAGTCAGAACAGTGGTTTCGGGACCACAAATTCGAAGTCAAAATATTTATTTTATTATTGTTTTAATGTTTACAGCATGATAGCATGTATGTGTAAAAATTTCTTGAAGAAATTTTATCGTTTAAATGGTTAATTTGATAAAAAGAACTATATCGCGTAAAGTGTAAAAGTAGAGTTCCATTAGCTAAAGGTATTCAATGGCTATGGAATCTTAATTTAGAGGTCCTTATGTTGTAATTTTTCCATTTGACACATGAGTGGACATATTTGTACATTAAATGGATGGTTTAAATGGTTTATAATTAAGGTTAAATTTGTAATTAATTAATAATGTTATAATAAATAAAATAAAAGTTACATTTTAGTGTCATCTTCATCATATAGCCGAAAGTGAGAAGAAGAAAAGCCATGGAAATAGCTTGATACATTCGGCCTTGTCTTCTTGAGCATATAAGTCCGTTTTTGCTCAGTTTTTAATGATTTCTATGTTTTTATGATCGTTGCTTCATAATCTAGCTAGCCCGTATCTCCGATTTCAAAACTGTTGAAGTATTTGAATGTTGACATTGCTAAATACAGGAGTATTTTGTTGGTTGATGATGGAAAATAAATCATTGTTGTTAGATGTACAAGTTTTGTAGAGTGAATTTTGGTAAAAATGTCAATTTCGGATTAAATTGTGAAATATGAAAATTTAGTGGTTGAATTTTAAAATAGATGAAAAATATGGGCTGATATGAGAATTGGTAATATTCGGCCAGCATGAATTTGTATTAAATTGAATGAATTGTGATTTTATGTGATAAGGACTAAATTGTAAAAATGTGAAATAATAGGGGCAAAAATGTAATTTTGCCAAAATGTGTAAATTGTGATAAATGAGATAAATGAGATAAATGAGATTTGAATCTAGAACGGGGGAAAAATGTATCGGATTAGTCGACCTAATTCGTCGTTACAGCGAACGAGGTAAGTTTGTATGTTTAATAAGCATTAAATTATATATGTATAAATGCTTAATTGATATAATTGTGGTAAATGCTAAATTATTGATATGAAATGTGAATGCTATTGAGTACGATACTACGAAAATGACCGACAGAGATTCAATACAGCGAAAGTCCCAGTTGAACCTTAGGAATAGACAGGATAAAAATGTCATGACATTAGGGTTACTGAGATTACGTGTAAGACCATATCTGGGATATGGCATCGATATGAGACTTCGTGTAAGACCATAGCTGGGCTATTGGAATCGATATGAGATTACATGTAAGACCATATCTGGGATATGGCATTGGTACGGTACTGTGGGTACGAGATTCCCAAGTATCCTCTAGTATTCCAAATGGTTCAACGGGAAATGTTGACGAAACGTGGTTACAAGTGATGGTACGACTTAGTCAAGATACTCGTGATAAAAATCGACAAGTAAGTGTTAAAAGTAAATTTCATATGATGAGTAAGTGGAAAATTATGAGAATTCATATAGTTCAATTGAATATATATAAATGTGATGGCTATTAAATTGAATATAGTTATTTCTATTTGCTTATGCTTATGTAAATGTGAATGAATTGATAAGAAGTATTCAAATCATATAAGCATTGAAATGAATAAACCTGTGAAATTATTCGTTAACTATGTGAACGGATACATGACATAAAGGTGAGGTTATACAAGTTATATTATAGTATTTATAATGGCTTGAAATTTGTTTATTTGATGAGATGAGTTTTTAACATACGAGCTTACTAAGCTTTATAGCTTACTTGGTTATCTTTTCTATGTTTATAGTGATTCGGAGGCTCGCTCGGGTTAGAAGTCATCAGAGATCATATCACACTATCCAGCTATGGTTTGGTACTTATAAGCTTTGTGATATTGGTTATAAGGCATGTATAGGTTTTGTGGTTATTTGTTGAGTATAAGTAATTTTGGTGATTGATGCATATGTGCTTGATATGTATTTATCCATGAGATTTGCCATGATTAAGTTATGTGGTTTAAAGTGTATATATTCCCATGTGATATGAGTTATTTTGGTAAGCTTAATGATGGTTTAAGATATTCAAATGGCCATTTGGTATGTGTTGTGTAATAGCTTGAGATGTGTTTTGTTTTGGTTTGGTATTTGAATGCCAAATTGGTTAGTAAAGTATGTTGATTTAGTATATGATATACATTTGAATTTTGGCTTATGAATCTTGTTGTTTGATATGTGATTTAGTAAAGTAAATGACTGAGATATAAGCTTTGAATAGATTGGTATTGAAATGGTTTATAATGTGATGATTTGAGATTGATTTGGCTGTTTAATTGTGTATGGAAATGGTATCATTTGCACTTGTATTGGTGTGTTTCCTTTGGGTGAGAAAGGTGGCTTGTAACTAGCCTATTTTCGTCCACATGGGTAGAGCACAATGGCGTGTGACTCAACCGTGTGTGACACACAATCATAGTACACGGTCGTGTGTCCCCTGGTGTTGCAATTGGAAGCAAGTCAATGGCCGTGTGGCATAAGTCAGTATACCCTACAGGTTTGACACGGCCTAGCACACGGCCTGGCACACAGGCGTGTGTGGCCACTTCGAAGGGTACACGGGCTAGACACACGGGCGTGTAGTTGGCCGTGTGACCCAAGTCAGTATGTACTCCCTATTTTCACATGGCCGGTGACACGGGCGTGTCTAGTGGCCGTGTGAGACACATGGCCTGTCCACATGGGCGTGTGTCCCTAATAAACCGTAATATGTTCATATTTTAATCCCACATTTAGCATACTTTTGGATGATTTATTCCCTGAATTATGGAATTTGCTGCTTCTAATCCTTTATTTTCATGTTTTATACTTAGGAAAGCATAGGAGGATGAAAAGAACGAGAAACGGGCCAAAAACGGACCAAATGGGCCAAAGTAGGAAATCAACACGGCCAGGGGTTTCACCACACGCCCGTGCCTCCCTAGCAGACCTAACCACGGTCTACAATTCGATTCACACGGGCGTGTTACTCGGGCGTGTCCCTACCGTGACAAACAGGAATTTCACCCGGATTAGGATACTTAGAGGCAAAGAAACACATTCCGAAGCCTATATAAACACCCTAAGTATAACCTAAAAGGTGCTTTTGTCGGGGGTGTCCAGCAAGGCCTAGGAGCCGAGCCGGAGAGGTCAGAATTGTGGGATTTACTCGAAGAAAGCCAGTTGATTCATCTCAAGAAGCCGAAATCATACTCAAGACGGAGGATCTCTCCTTCAATTCCTTCACGGGGTTTTAGGGTTTTCTTATGTTTTTTTTTATCTTTTCTTCTGAGATGTATTCTTTTATGATTATGAACTAAACCTTTCAGATACCTAAGGGGGATGAAACCTAAGACGGATCTTGTTATTGGTTTCTGAACTATATGATAAATACTTGATTTGTTCTTAATTATGTGTTCTTAATTCTTGTTTTGATATTTCAGGATATTGATTCAAGTATTGATGTGCTTAGGCAGAGGAGGAATAGACCCTGCCTAAGAGTAGATATAGCATAATTAAGCGGAGTTTATCGCAACCCTAGAGATAGGATGACGAAAATCTGCTGGATTAGGGTCAAACCTAATATGGGAGTCCATAGATCGAGTTAATGCAATTCTAGGGGTTTTAATTAGAAAGAGATTTCAATTAATCAACCTAGGGTTAGACGTCAGTAGCCTCGAGAGAGGTATTAATATAAATTAAGGAATCCTATAGATCAGGTCAAGTGAATTAATCGTCTGGTTTAGAGTTAGATAACAAGCGAAGTCTAGGTGGATTCCTCCTTGGGTATTGTCTTAATCAATTGGTTTTTCCCACAAGTATTTCCCCAATTCATTCTCTTTGTCTTAGCGTCTTTAGCTTAGTAGTTAGTTAATTTTAGATTAAATAATAATTCACTTCAATTCTTAGGCTAAATAATAGAAAGAAAGTTAGTATTAGTACTTTTGGTTCCTTTGGGTTCGACATTCCGGTCTTGCCACTAAACTATATTACTGTTCGATAGGTGCGCTTGCCTCAATCATTGTCACAGTTAGTTTCTAGGCTAGATCATTCATTATATAAATTTTTAAGACTCTGACAAACGATCAAGTTTTTGGCGCCGTTGTCGGGGAACCAAAATATTAAGAACGCTTAATTTTTATTACTTTAGCCATTTTATTTATTTACAATTTATTTTTATTTTTATTTTATTTTAACTTTGCTATTTTTTCTCTTTCTTTGCTTCTGGCAGGTATTTCTAGTTTATGACTAGAAGAAACCCGTCAGGACCCTTGATTTTGGACAGTGAAATAAAACATACCACTCGCACAAACTGAAGAGATCTCACTGAATAATTATCCGTGGCAAGACATGAGGACAATGCCTAATAAAGCAGCTAGTGTTTTCAACCTTGACGCAGTCACCATGTTATCTAATCAGGTAGAACTTTTAATTAAAAAAATTGATGGTTTGTATGGTTCTACGCAGGTACATCCGGTAATACAGTACGATACAAATGGAGGAAGGGTGAACAACACAGAATATCTATCCTACAACCCTAGCACAGAGAACGAACAAGTCAACTATATGGGTAACTATTCTAGACCTCAAAATAATCTTTATAGTAACACATATAATGCAGGTTGGAGGTACCATCCTAATTTCTCGTGGGGTGGTCAAGGTAATCAAAGTCCGCAACTTCCTCCAGGTTTTCAACAACCACCTTACCAGCAGGAAAAGAAGCCGAACCTTGAGGAGATGCTAACAAAATTTATCGCGGTGTCAGAAACCCGTTTTCAAAACAACGAGACAATGCTCAAAAATTAGCAGGCATCAATTCAAGGGATTGAGAACCAGTTAGGTCAGCTAGCTAAGCTGATCTCAGAAAGACCACAAGGTATCTTGTCTAGCAACACCGAAACTAACCCAAGAGAGCAACCTTAAGCAATAACTACTCATGATAGTGAAGGGTTAGATGAACCAAAATTGAAGCAAGAGAATGTGGTAGAGGAAGGTAAGGTTGAGGTAAGCCATGATAAACCAAAACCGGTAATTACAGAGTACCAACCTCGTGTGCCATACCCTAATGCGATGAACAAAGACCACATAGAGGAACAATTCGGTAAATTTCTTAAACTTCCAAAGAAATTACATATTAACTTGCCATTTCTTGAAGCTCTTTCGCAGATGCCAGATTCAAGGAAATTTTCAAAAGAGTTTTTGACAAACAAACGGAAGTTAGACGATACGTCGCATTTGGAACTAAACGCAGTATGCCCAGCAATTCTATGAAATAAACTACCACGTGAGCTCACATTTCGTGTAAGTGATGAAACGATCACTCTTCAGGTTCTTAACACGATTAGGACATCGGGTATTAAAGGTGGAACCAATCACTTCAAAGTTGGGGACCAGCATCGTCGATACAACCGACCCTCGAATAGTCGCCGTAACTTAATACAAACGGCAGTGCGACTCTTTTACGGTATTTTAAGGTCTTTCCATACGGGCGGTCGAGGTAACACATTCTAATTTCGGAACTTTTGAGGTAAATATTACCCGAATCAAACCATATGTTGATAGAATTGATAGTAAGAAAAAGTTTCGAATCCGTAAACCACATGGCCATACGAATAACAGGTAAGTCTAGCTCAAGACTTTAAACGAGCGCTTCTCGGGAGGCAACCCGAGCACTAACCCCACTAACGTCTATATTTTCGAATTTTAGCATCTAACTAAAAACTAACCAAATTTTTAGGCGTAGGTTTCCATACCACACGGCCTTGCACACGGGCGTGGCTGTGGCCGTGTGGACACCACGAGTATGCATATCGGCGTGGCAGATATCGTGCAGAAACAGGATGAAAATTTTCCCCAAGATACGGGCTCCGACTAAATGCCACGGTCGTGCAATGCGGCCGTGGTCAAAACTGCTTGAAGAACACGGGCTGAGATAAATCCACACGGCCGTGCGAGGCGGCCGTGGTCGATATTATCAACTTTTTCACATATCGCTGCCACCACCACCTCGAGATCACTCCGATGATGAGGACCTTTGAGTCCTTTTTATTTTCTTTATTCTAATTTTTATTTTTATTTTTTATTTTTATTTTAGTTCATTTTCCTTTATTATTAAACTCTTTAAATTTTTAAGTATAATTTGATTTCTTTTATCTCTGGTTGTTTAACTCTCAGTAACTATAAAAACATCCATTAAATAAGAACTCCCTAAAAACTTTCTCGATGACTTTGCAGTTTAAAAAGGTTCAAGGTGCCACTCAAGGAACGAACACACCACCGGAGTATTCTCCACCACCTTCACCTATGCCTAGTCATCATGTTCATCATTGATCATCCTCCAATGATTTCATCCATAATTCAGGAAGTTTCACTTCTCCCTCTCTTTTGATTTTCTTAAAATATTGTTCATATATATCTTTGTACATTAAGGACAATGTACATCTTAAGTGTGGGGGGTGAATTTTATCGTGAAAAAGTGCCTAACTTTTTACATTATTCTCAAATTCCTGAATTGTGTCTTGTTCTTAAGTAATTCTCTCATATTACTGTTAAAATGAAACTTCCTTTGATTTATGATTTTCATTGATATGCTTTGGATTAAGTCATAGTTAATTGTGCAGTGATGATTTAAACTTTAGGAGACTAGAGAATCAAGCATGATGAGTTTATTTTCAAAGTTAAAAAAATTTTTAGGTTGTCTACCTGAATCTAATTATTATCTTGAAGTTCGAAATTTACAAAGTTGACATCAAAAGCCCATAATTTTTGTGAGATCTTGAGCCTTTTAGATCATATTCTTTTTTTTTCTTGCTCACTTTATTGATTATGAGTGTGTCAACATTGATTTGTTATTCTAGAACTTGCTTCGATTATACATGTCGAGACCACACCTTTGATTTGATATACTAAGATGATGAAGGCACCTAGGTTTTAACCCACTTACTCCATAAAAAGCCTACCCTCACAATTAACCCCTAGTGAACCCCTTTGATCCTAACAACACTTTTTTTTTTTGTTTTTTGACTCACCCATTAGTATTAACTCAAAACCCATCTTGTATTTGTTATCACCATTTTTCTTGACTACCCTTATATCGAGATTTGATTTGATCGGTTACTTAACTATTTCCTTTATTTCAGTTATTAAATTTTATATTATTATTGTACTTGATTTGTTCTTAAAAAAAATTCATTATTACTTCTTTGTTATTGGAGCTTAAACAGTTAAATTCACATTTTCAGAAAAAGCTAATATTATTAGTATTAAGTTCTCAATTGATGTAATTATTCATTATTAGTTCGCTGTTCTAGTTATGTAATTTATCAATTCGATCTCGATTCTAACCCTCTAATTCGGCCTTTATCCACACATTTAACCAAGCCCCGTTACAACCCTTTTTAAAGACCTTTTGATTTGTGTATCATCTCATATTATAGTGGTGGATATTTGATTTTCATGCAAGCCTATGGGATTAACTTTTCATGTCTGACTTATGAGTGCTTTATCCTGAACCTTAAACACTTCGAGTGATTTGAGTGAATCTTTAGTGAGGATGTCAACCCTTGTCGATTTTGAATTAGAGGTAATTATTTAGATGAGGGGAAACACCTATGTTTTCATGCTACAAAAATATATGACTTAGATTGTTTGAATCTTTAGGACTCTTTGAGTTGAATTATCCATGAATGAATTATCTATGAATTATGATGAGACATTGTTAATGAGAATCATGAACTGAGGAAAGTTAGTTCTTAATTGTAAGTTGAGAATTTTGCTTGAGGACAAGCAAAAGCTTAAGTGTGGGGGTATTTGATAAACCGTAATATGTTCATATTTTAATCCCACATTTAGCATACTTTTAGATGATTTATTCCCTGAATTGTGGAATTTGGTGCTTCTAATCCTTTATTTTCATGTTTTATACTTAGGAAAGCATAGGAGGATGAAAAGAACGAGAAACGGGCCAAAAACGGACCAAATGGGCCAAAGTAGGAAATCAACACGGCCTAGGGTTTCACCACACGGCCGTGCCTCCCTAGCAGACCCAACCACGATCTACAATTCGATTCACACGGGCGTGCCCCTGCCGTGACAAAGAGGAATTTCACTCGGATTAGGATACTTAGAGGCGAAGAAACACATTCCGAAGCCTATATAAACACCCTAAGTATAACCTAAAAGGTGCTTTTGTCGGGGGTGTCCAGCTAGGCCAAGGAGCCGAGCCAGAGAGGTCAGAATTGTAACACCCCAAACCCGGCCCAAAACACCACGGTCGAATTCGAAATGTTACGGATAAAAAAAAGAGAGGTGAAAGCGAGTTGTTGTTTTGAAAATGGGATTAGATATCTTATCTAAGAAACTATCTTTTCAAGGGTTGCCATTTAAGAAATAGTAAGTTGCCGAAAAAAATTTAAAAAAAACAAGTGTCCGAGATGTATAATATTCGGTTCGTTATTAGTGCAGGTTTGATCAGAAAACGTTTGCTTCTAAGTAATTAAAACTCAATTTTTATGATTCCATATCGAAAATGTTTTAGTGTCCCATTTTAAAAATGTACTAATTAATAAATTCAGCTTAAAACCATAAACCCCGAATAGTTAGAGTGGCCTTATTACAAAATCGAAATAACCCAAAATAACCTATCAGTTTAAATTAAACTTTACGAGAATAACTTCTGCATGGCCATCTCGAATCCCTTCCAGCCCGGTCCAACGAATCATGTGTCACCTGCATTGTTTTGGGAAAAATAGGGTGAGTCAAACCGACTCAGTGTGCAATTAAACAACACAGTTTCCATTAATGGGCTTAGCCCCACAACCACATCAAACCAGTATGCCATGAGCAAAACAGAAATGCAATATGATGGCCCACCCAACCTAGTATCCATCCGCTACACACCACCCGTACATCCATCCAATACACACCTGGGGATTGCTAAATTGGCCCTCCATTCGCTACACACCTCTTTGGCGGTCTATGCCGACGGACACACCGCTCAAAGTCCACTTAGTGGTCTAGCCACTGATCCACGTGATTAAATCACAGATATCCACAATGAGACACAAGGTCACCATCAATCCATAATAAGGCTCGAGGCCGTCATTAACCATGACAAAGTCACCCATTTATAGTTACGCACTTCCCCTTTCATCAATACATATATCCCGAATCCCATGCACATGCAGCATAATATAAGAGATGGCAATACATGCAGCATAATATAATGAGATGGCATAGTAACCGATTATGAACACATCCATATCCACATAAACCACATGCTTACATGCAACCATAAGCATTTATCCACAATTTCGATGTAGGTAGTATACTAACTTGATCACCGGCTTACCCAATATGGGTAACAACACCACCACAGCCACTATTTCGGCTACCACACATAATACACATATATTTTATTAAAGCCATTAAGAAAACAATGCGATAACTACACACCTGAAAACCTGGAGAACTAGACTATCGATCTCCCTAACGTCCTCACTTGACGAGACTACAGTGATTTGCTTGTCTTTTTCCGATGCTGGCCCACACCCCGGTGGCCAATCCCGAACTGCTGAAACAGATCGCTTCTTAAACTTAGGGGTAGGGACTACGTGTCCACCCCCTTCCTTAATCTGACTGGTACTCGATTCCATCAGATGAGATCTTGTCAGAAAACTCGGTTAAACCTTGAATTCAAATAACGATGGAACTTAAAAGAACACTTGATTGAAAGAACACCTTACCAAAGTCGACAGAAACCTGAAACTACCCGCTTGAATCTAAAGGTTGTCGAACTCCCTACATAAACAACATTAGATTCGACTTTACTTCCTATGAACAAAAGAAGTGGCCTTCGGCCGAACGTTATAGCCACCTTACCTTGCTTGATCGATTCCCGAAAGATCCTCCTCCCTTAACGCTGGCTACAAACGAAAGGCACGAAATTAAGGCCTCACATGGATTCGGCCACACCCACAAGTAGAGTTAGATTCTTGGTTTCGACAAACCAAGGAGAAAGAAGAAAGAAAACTGAACAGAGAAGAGAACCTTACCACCCTTAGATATTCGGCCAAATGATTTGGCTAAGAAATGAGGTTGAAACGAACACACGAGATAGAAGAGGGGAAAGAAGAATAGAACGAAAAGAGAGAAGTGAGGATGAATGAGAGATTCGGCCAAGGTTTTTATGCAAAGATGGATTATTTGGCTTTTGAGGTTGGGAAGAGAAGATGAATCAAATGACCCTATTCGTCTTCTAGCTTTCGGCTATGAATCAAAAAGAGAAGAAGAGTTGACAAGCCAAGTGATTTCGGCACAAGAGAGAATGGGAGCACTACCAAAACAAAAGGTGAAAAGCACAACTCAAATGCCGAAAAAAGAATGACCACTACTAGCACCAACTTTCGACACCCTCCCCTTAAGCTCAAAACGGAACACTCCCACTCCCCTATGCCGCTCAAGAATTCGGCTAACACTCACCTAGCCAACACCCCCCACGATTTTCTCCTTAACTCCCTCTACATCATTCATTCAAATGAGTTTGAATGATTCAAACCTCATGCTTAGCTCTCCACCATACATTCAAAATGTTTGACCCTTTCAAACCTCCTACACTCAAGTGTCCTAGCCAAAACCACCTCTTCACTCTCCATGCGCAAAAATGAACTCCAAAATGCTATCCTTGCAGCTCGAACTCCCATCCCCCTTGAACTCCCTCCTTGTAGCGTCACCCTCCTTGCCCCTAGGCGTCACCTTGCCACTCCACCACTCCACTTGTTGTGTCCTTAACCACCATATTAAATCCCTTAAGGCCTAGCTCCCCTAGCTCTCCCCTAAAAGCTTAGAACCCAAAATTTTCACTAAGGTTCCTACCTTACCCCAAGGTTTCTCGAAACCCCCAAATACACTCAAATAGTCATGCGACACACAAGAGCACATATACACGAGATAAAATGCCAGACCCTTAAATCTCGGATGTTACAGTTCTACCCCCCTTAAAGAAATTTCGGCCTCGAAATTACCTGATCAAAATAGATGAGGGTATTGTTGACGCATTGCCTCCTCCGGCTCCCACGAAGCTTCCTCTGAACCATGGTTCCACCACAACACCTTGACTAAAGGGACTGATTTCTTCCGTGGTACCTTCACATCTCGCTCCAAAATCTGAATTGGCTCCTCCTCATAGGACAAGTCTGGTCTTAACTCAACCTCCTCCATTGGCACCACATGAGACGGATCTGACTAATAATGTCTTAGCACCGAGACGTGAAACACATCATGCATCTGCTTCAACTCGGGAGGTAATTCTAACTGGTACGCTACTGGTCCCACACGCTTCACAACCCGATAAGGCCCTATAAACCTGGGACTCAGCTTACCCTTACGTCTGAATCTCATCACCTTCTTCCACGGCGAAACTTTCAGGAAAACCCGAGCACCTACTGAGAATTCTATCTCTTTCCGCTTAAGATCCGCATAAGATTTTTATTTGTCCGATGCCTCCTTCAACCGAGTTCGGATTACCCTAACCTTCTCTTCTGATTCTGCCACCAACTCCGGACCTAAGACATGACATTCACCTGACTCTGTCCAACACGTAGGAGTGCGACACTTCCGCCCATACAATGCTTCATACGGCGCCATCCGAATACTTGCTTGATAACTGTTGTTGTACGCGAACTCTGCTAAAGGCAAGAATTCTTCCCAACTACCTCTGAAATCAATGACGCAACCCCTCAACATATCCTCTAACACCTGAATTACCCTTTCAGACTGGCCATCCGTCTGCGGATGAAATGGCGTGCTAAAGTCCAACCTGGTACCCAACGCCTGATGCAATGCCCTCCAAAACCGCGACGTAAATCTAGGGTCCCTATCTGATATTATTGATATCGGCACACCATGCAGTCTCACAATTTCTGCCACATACAGCTTAGCCAACTTCTGAAGAGAATAGTCGATACGCACCGGTATGAAGTGTGTGGACTTTGTCAACCGATCTACGATCACCCATACTGAGTCTTTCTTAGTAGGCATAAGAGGAAGCCCACTAACGAAGTCCATCGTGATCCTTTCCCACTTCCATTGCGGAATCTTCACCAGTTGCAGCAACCCCGAAGGCACTTGGTGTTCAGTTTTGACCTGCTGACACGTTAAACACCTCCCCACAAATTCTGTGACTTCTTGCTTCAATCCAGGCCACCAAAATTGTTCCCGTAGATCCCAGTACATCTTACTCCCCCCAGGATGCATAGCGTAAGGGCCACTATGCAATTCCCGAAGAATACTCTACCTTAACTCTACATCCTTTGGCATACAAATCCTCCCACGAAAACACAAAACTCCGTCGCTATTCACACTGTAATCCTCTATTCCCCCATCCTGTACCTGTAGAAGTCGAGCACTCAGAACCTCATCCACCAACTGTTTCTCCTTTACCTGACTTATCCATGACGTCTTCACCTGCAGCTCCGCTAATAAACTCTCGTCGTCATATAGGCTAAGATGAGTGAACATCGCTCTCAAGTCCGATACTACCTTCCGGCTTAGTGCATCTGCCACTACGTTCACCTTACCCGGGTGATATTCAATCGAGCAGTCATAATCCTTCAACAGCTCCACCCATCTTCGCTGTCTCAAGTTCAGCTCCTTCTGAGTCAATAGATACTTTAAACTCTTGTGGTCTGTATAGATAACAGACTTCTCTCCATACAGATAATGTCTCCACACCTTTAGAGCGAAAACCACTACAGCCAACTCCAGATCATGAGTGGGATAGCTAACCTCATGTGGTCTTAATTGCCGAGATGCATAGGCAACAACCTTCCCCTCATGTATCAATACACAACCTAACCCTGTATGAGAAGCATCACAGTATACCACAAAATCTTTCCTTGCTTCAGGCTGAATTAAAACCGAAGCCTCCGTCAAAACCCTTTTTAGCTTCTCGAAACTCTCTTGCTGCTTGTCTGTCCACACAAATGGTACCTCCTTCCTCAACAACTTAGTCAAGGGCGTCGCGATTGAGGAGAAACCTTCGACAAACCTTCTGTAATAACCTGCCAATCCCAAGAAACTCCGAATTTTCGCCACAGACTTAGGTGGCTTCCAATCCAGCACTGCCTCGATCTTCCGAGGATCAACTCTTATCCCTTCTGCGGATACCACATGACCCAGAAAAGTAACTTCTCTTAACCAAAATTCGCACTTACTAAACTTGGCGTATAGTTTCCTCTCCCTTAGAATCTGTAGAACCACCCGGAGATGCGCATCATGTTCTTCTTCTGACTTGGAGTATACTAGGATGACGTCTATGAATACTACGACGAACTGGTCCAAATATGGTTGGAAGACCCGATTCATCATGTCCATGAACGCAGCTGGTGCGTTCGCCAACCCAAACGGCATTACCAGGAATTCATAGTGCCCGTATCGAGTCCGAAAAGCTGTCTTATGAATATCTGCTTCTTTTACCTTAAGCTGGTGGTATCCCGACCTCAAATCTATCTTCGAGAAGATCGCAACCCCTTTGAACTGGTCAAACAAGTCGTCTATCCTCGACAGCGGATACTTGTTCTTGATCGTCAGCTTATTCAACTGACGATAATCTATACACATATGCATAGATCCGTCTTTCTTCTTTACAAACAACACCGGTGCTCTCCATGGAGACACACTGGGTCGAATAAAACCGCGATCCAGCAACTCCTGGATTTGGGCTTTCAGTTCTACTAGCTCCTTTGGTGCCATCCTATAAGGGGCGATTGACACCGGAGCCGTACCCGGTATAAGCTCAATTCCAAACTCCACCTTGCGATCCGGAGGCAACCCTGGAAGCTCCTCTAGAAAAACATCTACAAATTCTTTTACTATTCTAATCTCCTCCACGGTCGCTTCCTTTGCATCCAAAGAACTAACAAATGTCAAGAAAGCCATGCACCCTTTCTTCACCATCCTCTCCATCTTAAGAGCTGACACCACATTAGACAGATAGTCTCTCCTCTCACCTATTACCAAAACTTCATCATCCCTGGAAGTTCTTAACGTCATGCGCTTAGCAGCACAGTCCAGATTCGCTTGATACCTTACTAGCCAGTCCATGCCTAAGATCAAGTCAAATTCTCCGAACGGTAGTTCCATCAAGTTAGCCAGGAATACTGACCCCTGAACTTCTAGAGGCACACCTATAAAAAGTTTATCTACCACTACCGATTTCCCTAAAGGACTAAGTATAGTCATCTTCCTAGGAGCAGTTTCAGGATTCACATTCAAGGTTCCAGACACCATACTAGCAATATAAGAGTGTGTTGACCAGACATCAATTAGTGCAGTAAAGGGTAACCCAGAAATGAGAAACGTACCCGTTATAACATCTGGTGCATCCCCCTCTTCACAACGCCTGGCCGCATAAACCAACCCAGGCTGCCTTGCCTCAGTACCTTCGATTCCTCTGCCCTGCGTTCCACGTCCTCGGCCAGAACCATTCCCTCCTCGGTTCGGACCACGACCTCTCGGCATCTGCTGACCACCCCTACCTGGCTGCACGTACCCTTGACCTACCATCCGAGCCCTGGTCATGTCTTGCGGACAATTCTTAATCAAGTGATCCATCGACCCACATCTGAAACACTCCTTACTTCTTCCCCAGCACTCCACTGCATGTGACCGCCCACACTGAGACACTGACGAAATTTCCCTCCAGTACCCGACGTAGTATCACGAATAGGTCTATTAACCCTAGGCTTTTTCTGAAGTCCTCCCGATGATCCTGACGATCCATAGCTTCTCTTATTCCTGCCTCTGTCCTTGTCTCTATTCTGGCTCTCGGTACGCTTAACCTCCTCAGCTATCTTAGCCTTTTCAACCAAAGTAGCGAAGTCCCTTTCCCGCTGAGGAGCTATCAACACCTGCAGCTCATCTCGCAGCCCATCCTTAAATCTCACATAGCGCTCGTAATCGGTTGCAACAATCCCTCGGTCGTACCGGCTTAGTCGCAAAAATTACGCCTCATACTCAACTATCGATTTCCCCCTTGCACTAAATTTAGAAAAGCCTTCCTTTGGGCATCTACATAACTGGCCCCAACATACTTCCCTTGGAATTTCATCTTAAAGAAATCCCAATCTACTTGATCTGCTGGTGTACCCTCCCTGACGGTAAGCCACCACTGGTAGGCTTCATCCCGAAATAGAGAAACCGCGCCCTTCAGTTTCTCCTCAGCTGTGCAATCCATGTCATCCATGATTCTTTCTACCGCCTCTAACCAGTACTCAGCCACATTTGGAGCTACCCCAGAGACTCCTCTAAATATTTCGACCCCATTTGCCTGGAGTCGCTCAGGAACCGATTTTCGAGCCCCATTACCCATGCCTGCTCCCGCAACTCTCTCCAGAACCCGCAGCATTGCCTGGGATACCGCATCATCACCACCCATTTGGTCCTAGAATTCTGCTTCCGCAGCTGGCGGCAGCGGTATCTCATTTCTTGACCCGTGGCCGGACCCTACCGGTTCCGACACAGTAATCCTGCCTCGACCCCATCCACGTGTATTACGTCCACGTCCCCTAGTACTCATGTCTACTGTCACGTTTCAATCTGTTTTAAGGAAATTTTATGCATTAGCTTTCTTTCCACTTATTGCTTAAAGGGGTAGTTTTATTACATAGGATTTTCAAGTTATTCTTTCGTAAGCGCGTACATCCCAAAAAGGTTTTTGTCTCTAAAGAGAATTTCCTAAATTCTAATATCCATAACAATGCATCATACAACCACTTCCATCCAATTCATTTAATAGTCAGAAGACTTACCTGGTAGACCTGGGCCAGAAACTCGAGTGCCATGCCTTTACTCCATTTCATGAAAAATTTCTTTTAAACTAATTTTGTACACAAAATTTGAAACGTTGTGGGTCTCAAAAACCCCAAAGGCCGAGTGTAAAACCGGGCTCTGATACCAAATTGTAACATCCCAAACCTAGCCCAAAACACCACGACTGAATTCAGAATGCTACGGATAAAAAAAAGAGGTGAAAGCGAGTTGTTGTTTTGAAAATGGGATTAGATATCGTATCTAAGAAACTATCTTTTCAAGGGTTGCCATTTAAGAAATAGTAAGTTACCGAAAAAAATTTAAAAAAACAAGTGTCCGAGATGTATAATATTCGGTTCGTTATTAGTGCAGGTTTGATCAGAAAACGTTTGCTTCTAAGTAATTAAAACTCAATTTTTATGCTTCCATATCGAAAATGTTTTAGTGTCCCATTTTAAAAATGTACTAATTAATAAATTCAGCTTAAAACCATAAACCCCGAATAGTTAGAGTGGCCTTATTACAAAATCGAAATAACCCAAAATAACCTATCAGTTTAAATTAAACTTTACGAGAACAACTTCTGCATTGCCACCTCGAATCCCTTCCAGCCCGGTCTAGCGAATCATGTGTCACCTGCATTGTTTTGGGAAAAATAGGGTGAGTCAAACCGACTCAGTGTGCAATTAAACAACACAGTTTCCACTAATGGTCTTAGCTCCACAACCACATCAAACCACCATGCCATGAGCAAAATAGAAATGCAATATGATGGCCCACCTAACCTAGTATCCATCCGCTACACAACACCCGTACATCCATCCAATACACACCTAGGGATTACTAAATCGACCCTACATCCGCTACACACATCTTTGGCGGTCTATGCCGACGGACACACCGCTCAAAGTCCACTTAGTGGTCTAGCCACCGATCCACGTGATTAAATCACGGATATCCACAATGAGACACAAGGTCATCATCAATCCACAATGAGGCTCGAGGCCGTCATTAATCGTGACAAAGTCACCCACTTATAGTTACGCACTTCCCCTTTCATCAAATTTATATCCCGAATCCCATGCACATGCAGCATAATATAAGAGATGGCAATACATGCAGCATAATATAATGAGATGGCATAGTAACCGATTATGAACACATCCATATCCACATAAACCACATGCTTACATGCAACCATAAGCATTTATCCACAATTTCGATGTAGGTAGTATACTAACCTGATCACCGGCTTACCCAATGTGGGTAACAACACCACCACAGCCACTATTTCGGCTACCACACATAATACACATATATTTTATTAAAGCCATTAAGAAAACAGTGCAATAACTACACACCTAAAAACCTGGAGAACTAGACTATCGATCTCCCTAACTTCCTCACTTGACGAGACTACAGTGATTTGCTTGTCTTTTTTCGACGCTGGCCCACACCCCGGTGGCCAATCTCGAACTGCTGAAATAGACCGCTTCTTGAACTTAGGGGTAGGGACTATGTGTCCACCCCCTTCCTTTATCTGACTGGTACTCGATTCCATCAGATGAGATCTTGTCAGAAAACTCGGTTAAACTTTGAATTCAAATAACGATGGAACTTAAAAGAACACTTTATTGAAAGAACACCTTACCAAAGTCGACAAAAACCTGAAACTATCCGCTTGAATCTAAAGGTTGTCGAACTCCCTACATAAACCACATTAGATTCGGCTTTATTGCCTATGAACAAAAGAAGTGGCCTTCGGCCGAACGTTATAGCCACCTTACCTTACTTGATCGATTCCCGAAAGATCCTCCTCCCTTAACGCTGGCTACAAACGAAAGGCATGAAATTAAGGCCTCACATGGATTCGGTCACACCCACAAGTAGAGTTAGATTCTTGGTTTCGACAAACCAATGAGAAAGAAGAAAGAAAATTTAACAGAGAAGAGAACCTTACCACCCTTAGATATTCGGCTCGGCATGATTTGGCTAAGAAATGATTTGAACGAACACACGAGATAGAAGAGGGAAAGAAGAATAGAACAAAAGAGAGAAGTGAGGATGAATGAGAGATTCGACCAAGGTTTTTATGCAAAGATGGGTTATTCAGCTTTTGAGGTTGGGAAGAGAAGATGAATCAAATGACCCTATTGGTCTTCTAGCTTTCGGCTATGAATCAAAAAGAGAAGAAGAGTTGACAAGCCAAGTGATTTCGGCACAAGAGAGAATGTGAGCACTACCAAAACAAAAGGTGAAAAGCACAACTCAAATGTCAAAAAAATAATGACCACTACTAGCACCAACTTTCAGCACCCTCCCCTTAAGCTCAAAACCGAACACTCCCACTCCCCTATGCCAGTCAAGAATTCGGCTAACACTCACCTAGCCAACACCCCCCACGATTTTCTCCTTAACTCCCTCTACATCATTCATTCAAATAAGTTTGAATGATTTAAACCTCATGCTTAGCTCTCCACCATACATTCAAAATGTTTGACCCTTTCAAACCTCCTACACTCAAGTGTCCCAGCCGAAACCACCTCTTCACTCTCTATGCGTAAAAATGAACTACAAAATGCTATCCTTGCAGCTCAAACTCCCATCCCCCTTGAACTCCCTCCTTGTAACGTCACCCTCCTTGCCCCTAGGCGTCACCTTGCCACTCCACCACTCCACTTGTTGTGTCCTTAACCACCATATTAAATCCCTTAAGGCCTAGCTCCCCTAGCTCTCCCCTAAAAGGTTAGAACCCGAAATTTTCACTAAGGTTCCTACCTTACCCCAAGGTTTCCCGAAACCCCCAAACACACTCAAATAGTCATGCGACACACAAGAGCACATATATAGGAGATAAAATGCCAGACCCCTAAATCCCGGATGTTACAAGAATTGTGGGATTTACTCGAAGAAAGCCAGTTGATTCATCTCAAGAAGCTGAAATCATACTCAAGACGGAGGATCTCTCCTTCAATTCCTTCATGGGGTTTTAGGGTTTTCTTATGTTTTATTTTATCTTTTCTTCTGAGATGTATTCTTTTATGATTATGAACTAAACCCCTCATATACCTGAGGGGGATGAAACCTAAGACGGATCTTGTTATTATGTTCTGAACTATATGATAAATACTTGATTTGTTCTTAATGTGTTCTTAATTCTTGTTTTGATATTTCAGAATATTGATTCAAGTATTGATGTGCTTAGGCAGAGGAGGAATAGACCCTGCCTAAGAGTAGATCTAGCATAATTAAGCGGAGTTGATCGTAACCCTAGAGATAGGATGATAAAAATCTGTCGGATTAGGGTCAAACCTAATATGGGAGTCCATAGATCGAGTTAATGCAATTCTAGGGGTTTTAATTAGAAAGAGATTTCAATTAATCAACCTAGGGTTAGACGTTAATAGCCTCGGGAGAGGTATTAATATAAATTAGGGAATCCTACGGATCAGGTCAAGTGAATAAATTGTCTGGTTCAGAGTTAGATAACAAGTGAAGTCTAGGTGGATTCCTCCTTGGGTATTGTCTTAATCAATTGGTTTTTCCCACAAGTATTTCCCCAATTCATTCTCTTTGTCTTAGTGTCTTTAGCTTAGTAGTTAGTTAATATTAGATTAAATAATAATTCACTTCAATTCTTAGGCTAAATAATAGAAAGAAAGTTAGTATTAGTACTTTTGGTTCCTTTGGGTTTGACATTCCAGTCTTGCCACTAAACTATACTACTGTTCGATATGTGCGCTTGCCTCAATCATTGTCACAGTTAGTTTCTAGGCTAGATCATTCATTATATAAATTTTTAAGACTCTGACAAACGATCAGTCCCCTGTTTGAAGCAAAATTTTCTAAGTTTCCCAAATTTATTCTAAATTATTGGTTTAGTCCCGAACCATTTCTAAAGCATGTTTAAGGCCTAGTAGGCTCGTTTAAGGAACACTATCATTGATTGTGATTGAATTATTTTGAGATGATAAATTGTATATGAATTGTATGTTTAAAAGTGTTGTAAGTCTGGTAATGCTCCGTAACCCTATTTTGGCATTGAATACGGGTGAGGGGTGTTACACTGGCATTCATTTAGGGTGGTTGAAGAACCAAGATTTAGCTACATTATGAGTATTTCTAGTCCTAATTTTAAGAATATGGGTAGACAAACAACTACTAGAAATTTCCTAATGTTTTAATCAAAAGAGAGAGATCATGTTAAAGAAGAGTTGGCTAAAGCACCTGGTTTAATTTTTCTAATATCTAATAATTGGAACTCTGAGCAAACTAATGATGAATACATTTGCATTATTCCTCATTGGGTTGACAAAGCTTAGAAGTTACAAAAGAGAATAATAAGGTTTAGAGCTTTATCTCTTCCGTATGATGGTTTGAACATAGCAAAGGAGCTTGTTTTTATGTTTATCTCAGTAGGGTATCAGCAAAAATTTTTAGCATCACTTTGGATAATGCTTCTTATAACGATGTTATGGTTTCTTATCTAAAAAATCATTTTCGTGCGAACGAAACTCTTTTGTATAGTGATGTTTTTTTTTCAAGTTAGATTTTGTGCACATATATTGAATCTTATAGTTAAAGCTGGTTTGGAACTTGTTGATGATGTTGTTGGTAAGATTTGAAACGGAATCAAGTACATAAAAAAGTCGGGAATTCAAAGGAAAATTTTTTATGATGTGGCCGACACAAGCTTTTATTTGAATGTGACTAAAAACTTGCGCCAAGATGTGTGTGTGAGATGAAATTCTACTTATTTGATGCATGAATCTGCTCTTTACTATAAATATGTGTTAGACTATTGGGGTCAATGAGATAAAGATTATCAAATATTTGCACTTTCAAATGAGAAGTGGAGCAATGGTTCTATTTTGTAAAATTTTGAAAGTCTTTTATGATGTGACTTGTGTTTTTTCTGGTTCTAATTATCCAACAACTATTCTTTATTTTAGAAGGGTTGAAAGGTTCACAAAGTCTTAATTGATACAGTTAAAGGCCCTAATTCATTTTTAACTCCAATGGTTATGCAAATGAAAGATAAATTTAATAAATATTGGGCTGAGTATTCTTTGATATTATCATGTGCTGCAATTTTAGATTCTTGTTACAAGTTAAATTATGTGTATTTTTTTACTACAATCTAGGGTACTCATGCTTCAGACTTTGTGCAAACCATTATCTTAAAGTCTTGTTTGATGAGTATGCTAAGAACACCAAATCCATGTATTCCTTTTTGGCCGGGAGTTTCAATGTTTCGGATAATGATCCTATTGATTCTAGTTTTCATCAACTCAATTTTAATAGGATTGATTTTGGAGGAGATTATGATGAGAGTAATGATTATAAAAAATACTTAAGTGAATCCAGTAGTAAGAGTAAAAGGTCACAGTTGGACATTTATTTGGATGAACCAGAGTTTGAGTTGAATAGGCAAATAGATGTATTGGATTATTGGAGCAAAAGTTCAATTGGATATAGTGAGCGTTCATTTTTGGCTAGTGATCTTTTGGGAATTCCAATATCGACTGTAGCTTCCGAGATGATTTTTAGAATGGCAAAGAAAGTTATCACATCTTTGAGAAGTTCCCTTTAACCAAAAATAGTTCAAGTCATTTGATTTGATGACTGGATGCGAGATAAGGGATTTTCAGTAGGTAATTATTATTATTGTTTTATTGTTATAATTTTATAACATTTTATCAATTTGATTATCTAACCATTTATTCTTATTTTATATTAGAAATTGATTGCAACAATGATAATGGTGAGGATGATGATTCTTCGATTCCTTTTTAGGTATATAATTTAGCTTATAATTTATAACTTGTTATAAAATCAGATATGTTTTTTTTTTTTGAAAAGATAAAATCAAATATGTTGATTGCTTGATATATAGATATTTTGAATGGTTGGTTACATTTTGCAGGTTGTTTTTGGTGTTAATTTGGGTATTGTTTCACTTTTGTTTTGCTACTACTTTTAATGTTCTGTTGCTGTTGTTGGGTGCTACTTTTTTTTTGCTTTTTTTGGTTCTATTTTGCTTGATATATAGATATTGTATAACTTTTGTTTAGATATTGTAAAACTTTTAATTTTTTTCAGGTTTCAAACATCAATTGCATGAGAATATAATCTTGTTGTGGTTGGTTTTAGTTACCAAGTTGTTTCACTAATTATCAATTTTCATGTACTTTTTCCTTTAACTTTAATGTACTTCAATGAAACAACCTTGATGCCATCCAATACTGAAGTCGTTTTTCATTCTTTTCATTCTTGTACTTTGTCGTTTTTCATTCTGTGCAAATTTTATTATTCCCTTGAAATGATAATCATTACATTAGCAATGATTAATTTTTTTTAAAGGAGCAATGATTAATTATTATGAACGTTAATGAGGTCTACATCTATCAAATGCCAATAAGTTTTCATCCAATTTTTAATATTTGTTAATGCAATCTGATAATTTTTTTGGAATTATTTGTTTTAATATTTTTAATGTATTTGATATACTATATTTCTTAAATTTATTTTATGTAATAAAATATTTTGAAAAAAAGGTTTGGCCAGATCGGGCCAGGTTAAGCGTATATAATCTGGGCTGAGCTTGGACAAAAAAATCAGCTTGTTTTTTGGGCCGGGCCAAGCCTGGGCCTACCAATCGAGCCTAAGAATTCGGTTGGGCTCGAGCTGACCTGACCGATGGTCACCTCAGTCGTGAGTGTATATAGTGTTAGAATTTGACTAAGTATAAGAGTTCTATGAGCGCGCCTAGAAAGCCCCAGTTCTGGCGGATGCAAGATCTGACTCATAGTCTTAAAGTATAAGTATTTGCGCAAATGCATTTTTGGCACATAGAGTGGACAGACTCTGAAATGAATATAAGTGAATAAGGGTTCCATGTCAGATTACTTTGACTAGTGGGATGAGATTTGTGGTTAAGTGAAATGATTTTTTTAGGGTATACGTTTCCGCTAGTAGTATAATGCCCCCTGTGACTGTGGTTCTGTAAACTGAAAAATATATAGGATTTTTCCTATGCAATTTATCACCTTTTTACTTAAATTCGTTGTTAAAACTAAGTAATTATTTAATAAATTAATGAAATATGTGAAAATATGAAATTAGGACATAGAAATTATTAAAATGTGATTTTATGCTTTATTATATAGTTTTCATGCATAAAATGGCTTATTTTATATTTATTTGAGCATATTATATTTTTAAGACATAAAATGGGCCATGCATGATTAAATAAAATGATAAAACATACAATTATATTTAATAATTCATTTTAAAATATTTCATTAACAATTTGGGTTTTAATTAATTAATTATTTTATTCTTTGGTCCTTTAATTTATTGATTTATTTTGGACAGGTCTGATAGCTTTGTTGGATTACAAAAACCGTCCAAATTGAAGACCAAGTCAACCCAATTTCGGTTGCACATGGTTGTCCACATAAACCACTTTTTGGTTTAATTACACAAGGTCCTTACAATGTTGAAGAAATTGGAGATTTGCCCGAAGATTTACATTTGACCGAGTCTCAGTCCTGAGTTGTTATGGCATTTAAATTGCTTAAAAATCAAGCAAAATTCAACTCAAAATCCACTAATCATGGCCGGCCACTCATTGAAGAAGCTTGAAGAGACTTAAACCTCTCTATTTTTAGCAAACTACTCTCCTCTCTTCACTTATAAATAAGACTTCATTTCACCATCATCCATCATCCCTCATCATTCTCTCTTTTCTCTCAATTCTCTTTAGCATTTTCCATTCCCCATGCCTAGCATTATCTCTTCATAGAGGTTTTAGCAATTAAGCCTCTTAAAGAGCCCTTGGTCGGCCACCTTGTA
This sequence comes from Gossypium sturtianum, assembly GCA_025698515.1. NCBI lineage: Eukaryota > Viridiplantae > Streptophyta > Magnoliopsida > Malvales > Malvaceae > Gossypium > Gossypium sturtianum. The sequence goes on from CM046955.1 coordinate 116,183,552, forward strand.
GAGCCATCAGCAAAGGAGCAAAGTGAAGGAGCGAAAGAGCCTCGTCGATCAGAGTCTTGGGTGACATCCACTTTGATTTGGGTTTAATCTTTCTTTTCTTTGATTTAGTCTGAAAATGTTTGCTATGTGTTCTTTGTTCTTGTTTACAATAATGTTAGCTTAATTTTATTTAAGCTAGGATGATTGCTTTGATTAAATAGTATTTATTTGATTCATGCTTATAATGTTTGTGCCTCAATCGATCATGTTTTCAATTAAAATCAAGTCTGTATTTCATTCATACGTGATTGAAATGCACCTGAATTAGCTGAGCGATCCTAACCAGATGACGGCTAGTGGGCACATAATTGAAATGTGCATGCTCAATTTAGATCCTAACCCGATTAAATTGTAGGTTGCATAACAACTCTAACCAAGCTCTGTTATCTGCATAGTTTTTAGATTTGTGTGATTAAACTGTTTCAAACCTAACATGTCCTTGTTACCTCACACGGATGCTAAGAAACCCTTAGTAAATAAGGATCGGTAAAATGCATATTTACTAAGTAAAGGATTCCGAAAGGACCTAATGTGGTTTCCAAACTCATGAAAGATCGAGTTGCCATAGAATGTTTTTTCGAATGTTATTAAGCATGTTGATAATAAATTGAGTTTAATTAAAATAATTGTCCTAGTTTATTTATGTTATAATTGTTACAAATTGTGTTTAATTTTGCTAAAATCTATTTCATTCATATAGTTTGCATACTTAGGATAATTTTCATTGGGGATCATTGCATTTAGTTTAATATATTTAATTTTAATCATCACTTCTCTATCATATTGTGTTTTTTTATTTACCAAGTTATTAATATAATTTTACAATTAAGTGATTTGACACAAATACAATCCCTGTGGAGACGATAACTCGATACTTACTTATTACTTGATAACGACTGTGTACACTTGCACAAACCTACGTGTTACAGGTTTAGTGCTAGTTAGGTTACACGGTAAGCTAGTTAGGAACTAACTGAATGTGAACTAGAAGAGTTAAAGGCTAAGGAGAAAAACAAGTAGCTCCCTTGGAAGCGGCATATTTTGGATAAGACAACTCAGTATGGATGTGACGTTTACCAAATTCCAATAGGGACTGATGTGACGTTTACCAAATTCCAATAGGGACTTAGGTTAAGTTAAAAGAGTACTCCGGTTTGGTTAAGGGGACTTACCTTCTCCTCTCTTTCCTCTAAAGTATTAAGATCTAGAGCTAAAGGAAACAAGAAGCATTTCTCTGGTTTAAGCTAGATCTGAAATTTTGGGTTTTATTAGTGATATTTCTCCATGTCGAGGTAAGCTTTATGGCTTTGGAAAGGTAGATATGGATGAATGCCTGATGAAATAAGGCTTTGTTTATGGGTTATTTGGGTATAAAATGATTGTAAAAGCTACTCAGATGGGTTTTAATGGTGATCTTCTATTGTACAAGGTAGTGGTTGTTGCAGTACCTTACTGAGTGCAAGATCTGGAGTCTAAGCTTCCTTTCAAGGTTATCAGGTGAGTCCCTAAGCTGACTCTTGCATGTATGTTATGTGTTCTAGAAAATTTCTATAAAAAGTGACTGAAACATGAAATAGAAGGTGGATGAGTATGGTATGATGAATCTGATATAAAATGAGTTTTGGCAGACCTTGTATGTATGAAGAGTATGAGATCTGACTGATCTAAGTACGTGATATGAATCTTAAGGCTAAAGGATGATTGTTTATGAATGATCAAAATGTATGTGTGCATATGTCTTGAAAACATGCTATGGAATGTGTCTGTTATAAATGAGTCAATATGTGTGATGAGTCTGTGTTTGTTCCGATGGAGTCATCAAAAGGGGTCCGTCAGGACTTTAAACACGATTCTCTGAAAAGTACCTGTCCATGGCCAAGACACCATATCATGCAAGACTATAGATGGGTTGTGGCATCATATGAAAAGAACTAAAGGAAGGTTATTACCTAACGAGGTTTTTGCGTGACCCAAACGATGAGGGGTAAACCTCGTGTACTATAAGTCTAGGAGAATCTCCATTACGAACACGCCAGAAAATGAAAGCCTTTGTGGCAAATCTCTGTAAAGAAAAAGCCTTTGTGGCAAGACTCTATAAAGGAAAAGCCTTTGTGGCAAACCTCTTTAAAGGAAAAGTGTTTATGGCGAACCTCTATAAAGAAAGCCTTTGTGGTGACCTTGGATAAAGGAAGCCTCATGGCAATATCTAGAATGAAAAGCCTCTATGGAAATTCATGAAAGGAAAACCTCAATGGGGCAATCTGAATGAAAAGCCTTTGTGGTGATTCATGAAAGGAAATGCCCTCGTAGCGTAGTTTAAAAGAAAAGTCTTGGTGGAAATATTGAAAAGAAATGCCTTTGTGGCATAATGTGAAAGGAAAGCCTCTATGGCTTATCTTTAAAAGAGAAGCCTTTATGGCGTAGGATGAAAGAAAAGCTTCTATGAAGAACTCTGAAGAAACTGCATATACAGCAAAGTCTTAAGGATCGAATCTTGTAGTGAGCCACAAAATAAATAAATATGGCACAACTAGTAAGACTCGTGAGAGTAATTAATATAATTTACATGATTTAGAATCAATGTACTTCGGTAAAGTAGAATACTAGATTGTGTTCAGATAAGGATAATATATTGAAAGTAGATAGAGAAGTTATAATCTAGCTTATAGGAGCGTATTTTCAATAAATGACATTAATCGTGTAATTTTGAAAGATTATTGACTAATTATAGGTAACTATTAAAGGGTATTGATGAGACGAGAACCAAGGGTTGATGAATGCTGAAATACCAATGTTTTGGGCGAATAGATCTTTGACAAGGAATAAATAGAGTAATTAGGTGAATATTCACCAGAGTATGTGGTGAATACAAAAGAATTAGTCATTTAAGCTTTAAGGACAAACACGAGTAAGGGATATGTCTAGCAAGGTATGGAATAAAAGATAAATGAGTGTCTATGAACCTCATGATTAGTTAAGGGAAACAATGGTTTAGAATAGGAACGTAAAAAATAATAGTATTATGCCTAAATGGATTTCTGAAATGAGATTGGTTAAGGAAAACATGAGAGGGTGAAGTGATTAACATGAGTATTGTATAAGGAAAGGAAAAGATGTACGGTATGATGTTAGGGTAAGGCATAACACCACGATATGAAGAAGGAAAAACCTAGAATGATATAAGCCAGAGTTAAGTTGAAGAATAGGTATAAGGAGATGGATAAAGGAAATGTTAAATACAATTCAGGTAATTAATGTTTGCCTCACTAAGGTCACATGAACTCATTTTTGTGCCTTACGTTTCAAGTGAGTTGATTTGGGTCTACGCTTGGATGGAGAATGCCAGGACTACGCCAAAGGAGTGGCGAGATAGGGCTATTATGCATACAGAGCAATTTAAGCGGTGTGATCAAACTTGAAATACATGGTTGTAAATCATCGTCTTATTGTTTTTATGTTAGAGTTAGGAGTTACTCATAGGCGTAACTGAATTTTAACAACCATACGTCGTACTTGTTATCATGCACTGTATATATATACTTAGTAAAGCTCTCATAACTATATAAACATTCATGAATAGAAACTTTTTATTTAAGTAAAGAATTAAGTTACATTAGTACTAGGGTGTGACACCTAATATTCGATTTGGTTTATCGGAACGGGTTTGGGGCGTTACACGTATGACACTTGTTAAATTCCACTAAGCAAGATGAGTTATATTTATATGTGAGAGAGTGTTCTGAAAGGGATTCTTCTTCCTCTTCCTCAAGTGGGATTTATTGAAACATTCCTTAAGTATAAATATATCCTATATCGATGTTCTAGAGGCCATGGTTCTTTTATGATCAGTAGTTATTTTGCATCAGGGTAAGTTTTTCATCTCTGCATGTTAAGTACTAAATGATTAAATCTGTATTTGGTAATTGAATAGCGAGATTTTATGTATAAAGTTTCTGTATGGGATTGTCAGCGATTGAAATGATAAATAATTTGTATGTACAAGAGTATTAATGGTTAAGTTATGTTTATAAGCAGTGATTGTTGCCAAACTTCAATGTTTCAATACTATGAAAAGTGTAGTATGTATATGGGTAGTGAATCGAATAATTTCAAGTATGTGATGATGGGTGTACTAGTATTGAAACATTGAAGTTTGGCTGAGTATGTATATGTCTGAAATGCATGCTATGAGATGCGTGTTCTGATTGAGTGTATGTTAGTGAAGTGAAATGTTGAAATTAAATTGTGTCAATGCATGAAGAGTCTGTCAAGAGAGTCTGTGTCTGTTCACTACGGTGGTGTCTAATGGAGTTCATCGGGACTGAAAACATGAACTCTGATATGAACTTTGAAGGAAAAGTCCACGACCATGGCATCCTCTGAAAAAGAACTAAGGAATGGTTATTTCCCAATGGGGTTCTCTACGTGCCCAGGACAATGATGGGCAAACCTCACATAATGTGAGTTTAGGCACGTCCATATCGTAAACACGACTGCTAAGAATAGCCTTTGTGGCGAACTTTGAAAGAATAACCTTTGTGGTGAACTCTAAAAGAATAGTCTTTGTGATGAACTTTGAAAGAACTGCCTTTGTGGCGTACTCTATATCATTGCCCATGTAGCATGTTCTGTTATGCCTATGTGGCGTGAATTGTAAGACTCCATACCCGGCCCGATCACTGGACCCGTGTAACAGGGCGCTACATCAACATCATAACATTTACAAATGCACGCAAGACTTTTAAGCAAGGATAATTGTCAATAACTTAATCATTTACAGAGGTTTTCATGATTTAACAAACATTAAATGACATTAGAAACAATTTAAAAACATGCTTAGGGACCATTTCATAAATTTCCAAAGAAATCACGTAGGTGCCGATATGCAATTGCAGGTATTGATATTTATCAAGACAGGTATCGATACCATTAAGAAAATCGATACCATTTTAGCATTTTGTTTTTCCTTAAATTTGAAACCAAACATTTTCTCGATATGTAAGCAAAGGTATCTGTATTTTTACCTCGAGTATCGATACTCGTGAAAGGGTATCGATACCAAATTAAGCTACTATTTTCCTACACATTAGTTGCAACACTAAGGTATCGATACTTATGCCCCGAATATCAACATATCTGTATAATCCGAAAAAAAACACAACAAAACAGGGAAAAATTGATACTCAAACATACTCCACCTCAACTTGCATTAGCAAACACATTATCCAACATCAAATTGACCATACATATAGTCCAAAGTGACATCAATACTTCAATTATTCAAGTCAAAATAAAACCAATAAAATGATAATAACATCCATCAAATCCTAGAAGTCTTAAATCATAATAAACCATTAAGGACACAATAATAACTAGTCAAAATTCTAAACACATTGCCTTTATTCCCAAAGTTCAAAAGTATAACAATGTCACCTTCTTAAATTACTATAGCCTAACTTTGACCACTTCCTTGGAACCGCACCTCTCACACCGAAAATTCTAATTATTTGTAATGGTTTAGAAATGAGTGTGTGACCTTAACAGGCTCAGTGAATGATCAGAATTACCGTAAATAAACACAATATCATACGTTGTAAAAAAGCATCTAAAGCACAATTACAACAGTACTCAACTATAATGCCAAACTTAATCATGCATCGCTTACAAATACATCTAACTTTGCACTCACATACTTATACTTATAGCATATTTCATAACAATTCGTTAATTGATAATTTCGCAAATTAAGACTATGAAACATAAAAGTTGGCTCTATCACCACACATTAGATACACGAATCCCCAACACACCAATGACTCGAAGAGTCGAACATATCCCATAAGTGTAGCATCAAGCTAACACTCTCCAACACACCAACATATCTCGATGAATGGAGCTTAGCTTACATTCCCTTATTTTTCCAAACTGTCCCGAGCCTTAATGCCTCAAATCACAACACAAGGGTGAGTACTCACAAAATCCTATGGCATGCCAACTATATCCAACGGTCTCAAAAGATCACAAGGCCAAAGTATCCACAATTATACACATATTTACTTACCATTTTTTGCACATTTTCACTGCTCTTTTACATCATACACACAACAATGTCATAACCACATAGCATGCTTACCGTGCTCTCTATTTCTGCACTTACAAGTGATAACATATAACTCAATGAGGTACAACCACAATAAGTCACATATACATGCATAATACAATCGCTCTACATAACGTATTAACACAACCACATAACCACAATTTTGCAAAATACATAAAATGAGTAAGAAGGCTTACACTCGGTGTAACAGCCCGATTTAGGGCATAGTCAGAATAGTGGTCATGAGACCACAAATCTGAAGTAGAAATATGCGTTTTATGATTTTTATGAGGCCTATGATGTGGTTACATGATTGTGTGAAAATTTCATGAGGAAATTTTATTTATTAGTGATCAATTTGTCCATTAGGACTAAATTGCAAAGATTAGAAAATATGAGATTCTAGAAGATTTAAGTATGAAATAGAATTGTAAAAATTATTAGAGGTCCTTATTTAGAAATTAGACCATTATATGTTAAGATGGACAAAAATGGACATAGGAAGGAAAAATCTCAAGAAAGGGGCCTTAAGGGCATTTTTGTCATTTGGTTAATTAATGAATAAAAAGGGAAAAATAAGTCAAAAATGGTGTCCATCTTCTCTAAGCTTGGCCGAAAATCACAAGGACTCCATATCTAGGGTTTCTTCAACTTCCAAGCTTGATAGTAAGTGCATCCTAGCCCCGTTTTTAATGTTCTTCGTATTTTTAAGATCCTCGTAGCTCAATTTAGCTATTTCTAGCTATATTTTGAGCTAGGGTTTATGTTCAAAAATTTAACCACGTATGAAATGCATGTATATTGATGTATTAAGGAAGAATATGAAGGTTTGATGTGTGATAAACATCTTTTTCTAAGTGATTTTCATGGAAAATGCATAAAAGGACCAAATTGTAAAAGTTATAAAAATGGTCATACATGAGTGAAATAGTGGAAATTGGGGGCTGTTGTAGTTAAGAAAATAATTCGGCTAGGCTTAAAATACAAGAAATTTGAATAAAAATTATTTTACGAGCCTAGGGGCAAAAGTGTAATTATGTGAAAGTTTAGGGGCAAAATCGTATTTTTTGCCAAAGTATGATTCATGAGTCAATTTAGTCAATGTGTGTATTAAACAAGTGAAATTGTTATTATAGATCAAGAAACACGAAGCCCCGACCGAAACCGAGGCAAGAACAAAGTGTTAGACTAAATCGAACATCTACACACATTTTAATACCGAGGTAAGTTTGTGTGAAATTAAAGTTTCATAGTGTTTTTATATTTTAAATTGCTTGATCTTATGATAATGAATATCATTTCATGAAAATCGAATAATGAAGTCTCGATGAGAAAATAATGAGAATATATATATTAAGTTGAACTCTCAGTTGAAGATTCAGAGTAACGAGAATACCTATGTCACGACATGAGATAAGGAAGGTCCCGTGTAAGACCATGTCTGGGACATGGCATCGGCACCGAATAAGGAAGGTCCCGTATAAGACCATGTCTGGGACATGGCATCGGCACCGAATGCAGGTCCCGTATAAGACCATGTCTGGGACATGGCATCGGTACCGAATGTAGGTCCCGTATAAGACCATGTCTGGGACATGGCATCGACACCAAATAAGGAAGGTCCCGTGTAAGACCATGTCTGGGACATGGCCTCGGCACCAAAGGAAGATCTCGTATAAGACCATGTCTGGGACATGTCATTGACATCTATGTAAGATCTCATATAAGACCATGTCTGGGACATGGCATCGACATCTATGTACGATCTCGTATAAGACCATGTCTGGGACATGGCATCGACATTGAGTTAAGAGATCCTGTGTAAGACCATATCTGGGATATGGCATCGGCAATCAAGAGGTGATCCCATGTAAGACCATATCTGGGATATGGCATTGGCATCGTGATACATGTATGATGAGATTGAGTATCCTCTGATATTTCGAGTAGTTCAACGGGCAAAAGAGCTAAGTATGCAAAGATGACAATGAGCTAAGTTATACAAAGATGACAAAGAGTTACATATAAGTTACGGATGATAATGATTTAAGTTTATGTTCAATATAGCATAAGTGCTAAATCATGTGATGAAGTGACACAGGTACCATGAGTAAAATACGAGTTATGAAATCGTAATGTGATTTGTGATGGGTAAGCGTAAGTATGAGTAAGTATGTCAAAGTACTTGAGAACTTGTGTTGTTATTGTCTTATTAGATGAATGGATTTTACCATGAGTACTTATGTTGCTATTTTAATTCATGCAAACATACTAAGCTATATTCTTACCTATTTTCTTTTCCCTTTTCCTTGTAGTATCGCCAAGCTAGCTCGGGGATCGTAGAATGTCAGAGCTCAGATCACACTATCAATCATTCTTTTGGTATAGTAAAGTTGATTTATTTTTAGTATGGCATGTATAGGAACTTGGTAATTTTGTGTTATGTCATATTTGAAAACCAAAGTGTTGGTTATTAAACCAAAGTGTTGGTTATTAATGTTATACACTCATTTTGTAAGTGGCCATTAGGAATTGGCCGATATGTGTCAAGTTTTATATCTTAATGATGATGAGTTTTATGAAGTGAAAGTCATGCAATTGATGGAGTAAATGTGAAGTGTATGAATGATGATTAGTGATTCTTCATAGTGTATTATTGCCATGTTATATGTTGCTTGTGTCGGCATATGTGTGCTTGTGTTTCAGGATGGCAATTGGCTTGGGAAATAGCCTTTTAAATATCCACACGGGTAGGCCTTGTGTGACACACGGTCAGTCGCCGTGTGTCCCCTACATCAAATTTGCAAAAATTTGATTCGCTACACGGGCCAGCAAACGAGCGTATGCCTAGGCCGTGTGCCCTTAAGAGCTTGCTGACGTCATGAAACAAATTACCCAGGTTTTTCACACATGGGTGAGGACACGGGCATATCTAGGCCGTGGGAGGGACACGGGCCACAGCCATGGGCGTGTGTCCGGTCGTGTGAAAACCTCTGTAGGTTCAAAATGAAAAATAAATTCTACACGGGCTAGGAACATAGGCGTGTGTGACCACACGGCCTGCCCACACGGGCGTGTTCCATTCCACACGGGCGTGTGGCCCTGTTTAGGCAAAAATTTTCTAAGTGCGCTAAAGTTTTTGGTTTAATTCTGAAACCTTCCGTAAGTATGTTTAGGGCTTTGTAGGCCCATAATAAGGATGTTATGAATATGAATGAGAAGCTTTAAGTTGAAATGAAATTTTATAGCCTGATGTTGTATGTTTAAGCAAGTTAAGTCCAGTAATGCCTCGTATCATGTCCCAGTGTCGGACACGGGTAAGGGGTGTTACATTTAGTGGTATCAGAGCCACGGTTTAGTAGGTTCTCGGACTAACATAGCGTAAACATGAGTCTAGCTATACATGCCATACACATGAGTATTTACATCATGATAGTGTGACGACTCCTGACGATTTAAATTGTATTTTCATATAGTGAATGGATCCCGATAGAGCTGTGGCAGATGATGTAGAAAGTAACGCGCCGGCTCTCGCTGAAGGGACGATGCCGAATGAAAATGAGAATAGACCAGCAAGTGTAAGTCAGAGAGGAGGAGGAGAGGCTAGGGAAGCCTTTCTCCACATGATGAATGCATGGTATACGGAGTTTGTTCGCACGAACCCGAATGCGCAACCCCCTCCACCCCCACTTATTCCTCAGCCTACCCTGTAGCTCCCCAAGTAGTGGAAGTGGTAAGGAGAGAAAAGCCTCCGAATGATAGAATCCGGAAATAAGGAGCTGAGAAATTTCGAGCTAGCAAAGATGATGATCCCGAAAGAGTAGAATTTTGGCTTGAAAATACCATCAGGGTATTTGATGAATTATCTTGCACACCTGAAGAGTGCATGAAATGTGTGGTGTCTCTCTTAAGAGATTCTGCTTATCAGTGGTGGAACACCCTTGTATCGGTTGTACCAAGGGAAAGGATCACATGGGAGTTTTTCCAAGAAGAATTCCAAAAGAAGTACATTAGCCAAAGATTTATTGATCAGAAAAGGAAGGAATTCCTTGAACTTAAACAAGGTAGAATGACAGTAACTGAATATGAGCGTGAATTTGTAAGGCTCAGCAAGTACGCTCGGGAGTGTGTATCTTCTGAAGCCATTATGTGTAAGAGGTTTGAGAACGGATTAAATGAAGATATCCGATTATTTATTGGTGTCCTAGAATTGAAGGAATTTGTTGTGCTAGTGGACAAGGCTTGTAAAGCCGAGGAGTTGGTTAAAGAGAAAAGAAAAGCTGAGATGGAGTCTCGTGACTCAAGAAAGAGACAAATGAATAAGTCATTTCAATCTTCATCAAAGTAGTCAAGAGACTTCCCTACCCGATCAGCTACTTTAGCCGGGTTTTCAAATAGAAGTAAGAGTAAACAGTACTCGGGATTAAAGCTCAGACTACCTCAGTTGCTAGTGTTGGGAACACTCGACCTAATAGACTGGAATGTCCACAGTGTGGCAGACATCATCCCGGTGAGTGCCGAGCCCATGAGAGAGCCTGTTTTAAGTGTGGTTTCCAAGATCATTTTATTAGAGAATGCCCTGAGATGGTTGAAAAAGAGAAAATTCATAGTGCCAGATCGGGAAGCACTACTAGAGGTAGACAACAGAGAAACCCAGGAGGTGGAACGAGTAGTAAGAGTACACCCAGAAAGTAGGCTGCAAGATCTGAGGGTAGAGCACCTGCGAGGACTTATGCCATTCGCGCTAGCGAAGAGGCGTCATCCCCTGATGTAATTACGAGTACATTTTCTCTCCATGATACTAATGTTGTTGCTTTAATTGATCCGGGATCTACCCACTCATATATTTGCATGAAATTAGTATCTAGTATGAGCATGCTTGTAGAGTCTATAGAGTTTGTGACAAAAGTGTCCAATCCTTTAGGCAAAAGTGTATTAGTTGATAAGGTATGCAAAGATTGCCCATTGATGATTAGAGGTCATTATTTTAAGGCAAATCTCATGCTATTGCCATTTGATGAATTTGATATAATTCTTGGTATGAACTTGTTAACCGCTCATGATGTGACAGTAAATTGTGGAAAGAAATACATTGAATTGAGATGTGAAAATGGGGACACTCTTCGTGTTGAATCAGATGAACAGGACAGGTCGCCTGTAGTGATCTCTCATATGTTTGCCCAGAAATATGTAAGAAAAGGATATGAAGCATATCTTGCCTTTGTGATGAATACTAAAGAGACTGAGTTAAGAATTGAATCAGTACCGATAGTATGTGAGTATCCAGATGTATTCCCAGAAGAATTTCCAGGGTTGCCTCCGGTTAGAGTAGTTGAATTTGGCATTGAGTTAGCTCCTGGTACTGCACCTATATCGATTGCTCCATACAGAATGGCCCCAACTGAGTTGAAGGAATTAAAGGCACAGTTGCAAGAGTTGACGGACAAAGGTTTTGCTAGACCGAGTTATTCTCCGTGGGGTGCTCCAGTATTATTTGTGAAAAAGAAAGATGGTTCCATGAGATTATGTATAGATTATCGGCAGCTTAATAAGGTAACCGTGAAGAACAAGTACCTATTACCAAGGATCGATGATTTATTTCATCAATTGAAGGGAGCCACTTTGTTCTCCAAGATAGACTTGAGATCCGGTTATTACCAGTTGAGGGTCAAAGACTCAGATGTGCCGAAAATGGCATTTCAAACAAGGTATGGGCACTATGAATTTTTAGTCATGTCTTTTGGCTTAACAAATGCCCCTGCTGTGTTTATAGATTTAATGAACCGTATATTTCGGCCATACATGGATAAGTTTGTTGTGGTTTTTATTGATGACATATTGATATATTCACGTGATGAGCATGAGCATGCCGGGCACTTGAGGATGATTTTGCAAATTTTACGAGATAATTAGTTGTATGCCAAGTTTAGCAAAAGTGAATTTTGGCTTAAAGAGGTTGGATTTTTGGGGCATATTGTCTAGGGAGATGGAATCCGAGTAGACCCAAGCAAGATTTCAGCTATTGTTGATTGGAAGCCACCGAGAAACGTATCAAAGATTCGAAGTTTTCTAGGCCTAGCTGGCTATTACAGACGGTTTGTGAAGGGGTTTTCTATGATAGCTACACCGATGACGAGGTTGTTAAAAAAAGAGGTGAAGTTTGAATGGACAGAAAAGTGCCAACAGAGTTTTGAGAAACTAAAGGTATTGTTGACTGAGGCTCCAGTTCTAGTGCAACCTGAACCGGGAAAATAATTTATGATCTACAGCGATGCATCCTTGAATGGATTGGGTTGTGTGCTTATGCAGGAAGGCAAGGTGATAGCATATACCTCTAGACAGTTAAAGCCGCATGAGAAGAATTACCCGACACATGATTTAGAGTTGGCTGCCATTGTGTTTGCTTTGAAGATATGGAGACACCATTTGTATGGTGAAAGATGTCGAATATTCACCGATCATAAGAGCCTAAAGTACTTGATGACTCAGAAGGAATTGAATTTAAGGCAGCGAAGATGGTTAGAGCTGATAAAGGATTATGAGCTAGTCATTGACTACCACTCGGGAAAGGCAAATGTAGTCGCCGATACTTTGAGTAGAAAATCCTTATTTGCATTGAGGGCTATGAATACATGGGTGAATTTGTCAGATGATGGTTCCATTCTAGCTGAGTTTAGGGCTAGAACGATGTTCATTCAAGAGATTTATGAGGCTCAGAAAGATGACAGTGACTTACAAGCTAAAAGAGTTCAGTACGAGTCGGGTGTTGAGTCTGACTTTCGGATTAATTCTGATGGATGTCTGATGTTCAGAGACAGAGTCTGTGTACCGAGGAATGATGAACTTATTCGAAAGATTTTACACGAGGCATATAACGGATGTCTATCTGTACATCCGGGTAGTACAAAAATGTACAATGATTTGAAGAAGTGGTATTGGTGGCCGAGTCTGAAGAAAGATATTTCTAAGTTTGTATCAAGATGCTTTATTTGTCAACAAGTGAAAGCTGAACACCAAGTACCTTCGGGTTTGCTTCAACCTATTATAGTTCTTGAGTGGAAATGGGACCGTGTTACTATAGACTTTGTAACGGGTTTGCCGTTGACACCGAGCAAGAAAGATGCCGTATGGGTGGTAGTAGTAGACTTACGAAGTCGGCCCACTTCATACCGGTACGTGTTGATTATTTGCTTTATAAGTTTCAGACTTGTATGTTTTTGAGATTGTAAGGCTTCATGGAGTGCCTTTGTCGATCATATCGGACAGAGATCCGAGATTCACATCCCGATTTTGGAAAAAGTTGCAAGAAGCTTTGGGCACAAAGCTGAGTTTTAGTATGACTTTTCACCCACAAACTGACGGACAGTTAGAGAGATTAATAAAAATACTTGAGGATATGCTCCGGTGTTGTGTTCTTGAGTTTCAGAGCAACTGGGAAAAGTATTTACCGTTGGTAAAGTTTGCATACAATAACAGTTTTCAGTCGAGCTTGAAAATGGCGCCTTATGAGGTTTTGTATGGGCGTAAGTTCTGAACGCCTTTGTATTGGACTGAACTCAAGGAAAATCAGATTCACGGGGTCGATCTGGTTAGAGAAACCGAAGAGAAGGTAAAAATAATTTGTGATTGTTTAAAATCTGCTTTTGATAGACAAAAATCCTACTCGGACTTGAAACGAAAAGAGATTGAGTTTCAAGTTGGTGATAAGGTATTTTTTAAAGTATCACCATGGAAGAAAGTTCTCAGATTTGGCCAGAAAGGCAAATTGAGTCCGCGTTTTATTGGACCATATGAGATTACCGAGAGGATAGGGCTGCTAGCTTATTGATTTGCTTTACCATCTGAGTTGGAAAAGATACATGATGTGTTCCACGTGTCTATGTTGCGACGTTACCGATCAGATCCCTCGCATGTGATTACACCGACAGAGGTTGAAATTCAACCCAACATAACATATGGCAAAGAACTGGTTAAGATTCTAGCACGGGAAGTTAAACAGCTAAGGAATAAAAGTATAGCTCTCATGAAAGTATTATGGAAAAGACATGGGGTAGAAGAGGCTACATGAGAGCCCGAGGAGGCTATGAGAAACAAGTACCCAAACCTTTTTCGGTAAGATTTTCGGGGACAAAAATCCCTAAGGGTGGAGAATTGTAACAGCCCGATTTAGGGCCTAGTCAGAATAGTGGTCACGAGACCAAAAATCTGAAGTATAAATATGTGTTTTATGATTTTTATGAGGCCTATGATGTGGTTACATGATTGTGTGAAAATTTCATGAGGAAATTTTATTTATTAGTGATCAATTTGTCCATTGGGACTAAATTGCAAAGATTAGAAAATATGAGATTCTAGAAGATTTAAGTATGAAATAGAATTGTAAAAATTATTAGAGGTCCTTATTTAGCAATTAGACCATTATATGTTAAGATGGACAAAAATGGATATAGGAAGGAAAAATCTCAAGAAAGGGGCCTTAAGGGCATTTTTGTCATTTGGTTAATTAATGAATAAAGAGGGAAAAATAAGTCAAAAATGGTGTCCATCTTCTCTAATCTTGGCCGAAAATCACAAGGACTCCATAGCTAGGGTTTCTTCAACTTCCAAGCTTGATACTAAGTGCATCCTAGCCCCGTTTTTAATGTTCTTCGTATTTTTGAGATCCTCGTAGCTCGATTTAGCTATTTCTAGCTATATTTTGAGCTACGGTTTATGTTAAAAAATTTACCCATGTATGACATGCATGTATATTGATGTCTTAAGGAAGAATATGAATGTTTGATGTGTGATAAACATCTTTTTCTAAGTGATTTTCATGAAAAATGCATAAAAGGTCCACATTGTAAAAGTTATAAAAATGGTCATACATGAGTGAAATAGTGGAAATTGGGGGCTGTTTTAGTTCAGAAAATAATTTGGCTAGGCTTAAAATACAAGAAAGTTGAATAAAAATTATTTTACGAGCCTAGGGGCAAAAGTGTAATTATGTGAAAGTTTAGGGGAAAAATCATAATTTTTGCCAAAGTATGATTCATGAGTCAATTTAGTCAATGTGAGTATTAAACAAGTGAAATTTTTATTATAAATCAAGAAACACGAAGCCCAGACCGAAACCGAGGCAAGAACAAAGTGTTGGACTAAATTGAACATCTACACACATTTTGAATACCGAGGTAAGTTTGTGTGAAATTAAAGTTTCATTGTGTTTTTATATTTTAAATTGCTTGATCTTATGATAATGAATATCTTTTCATGAAAATCGACTAATGAAGTCTCGATGAGAAAATGATGAGAATATAAATATTAAGTTGAAGTCCCAGTTGAAGATTCGGAATAACGAGGATACCTATGTCACGACATGAGATACTGAAGGTCCCGTGTAAGACCATGAATGGGACATGGCATCGGCACTGAATAAGGAAGGTCCCGTATAAGACCATATCTGGGACATGGCATTGGCACCGAATGTAGGTCCCGTATAAGACCATGTTTGGGACATGGCATCGGCACCGAATGTAGGTCCCGTATAAGACCATGTTTGGGACATGGCATCGGCACCAAATAAGGAAGGTCTCGTGTAAGACCATGTTTAGGACATGGCCTTGGCACCAAAGGAAGATCTCGTATAAGACCATGTCTAGGACATGGCATCGACATCTATGTACGATCTCGTATAAGACCATGTGTGGGACATGGCATCAACATCGAGTTAAGAGATCCCGTGTAAGACCATATCTGGGATATGGCATCGGTAATCAGGAGATGATCCCATGTAAGACCATTTCTGGGATATGGCATTGGCATCGTGATACATGTATGATGAGATTGAGTATCCTCCGATATTCCGAGTAGTTTAACGGGCAAAAGAGCTAAGTATGCAAAGATGACAATGAGCTAAGTTATACAAAGATGACAAAGAGTTACATTTAAGTTAAGGATGATAATGATTTAATTTTATGTTCAAGATAGCATAAGTGCTAAATCATGTGATGAAGTGACACAGGTACCATGAGTAAAATACGAGTTATGAAACCGTAATGTGATATGTGATGGGTAAGAAAAAGTATGAGTAAGTATGTCAAAGTACTTGAGAACTTGTGTTGTTATTGTTTTATGAGATGAATGGGTTTTACCATGAGTACTTATGTTGCTATTTTAATTCATGCAAACTTACTAAGCTATATGCTTACCCCTTTTATTTTCCCTTTTCCTTGTAGTATCGCCAAGCTAGCTCGGGGATCGTAGAACGTCGGAGCTCAGATCACACTATCAATCATTCTTTTGGTATAGTAAAGTTGATTTATTTTGAGTATGGCATGTATAGGAACTTGGTCATTTTGTGTTATGTCATATTTGAAAACCAAAGTTTTGGTTATTAATGTTATACACTCATTTTGTAAGTGGCCATTAGGAATTGGCCGATATCTGTCAAGTTTTATATCTTAATGATGATGAGTTTTATGAAGTGAAAGTCATGAAATTGATGGAGTAAATGTGAAGTGTATTAGTGATGATTAGTGATTCTTCATAGTGTATTATTACCATGTTATGTGTTGCTTGTGTCGGCATATGTGTGCTTGTGTTTCAGGGTGGCAATTTGCTTGGGAAATAACATTTTAATTGTCCACACGGGTAGACACACGGGCGTGTGTCTAGGCCGTGTGTGACACACGATCAGCCCCATGGGCGTGCTGATAGGTCGTGTGTCCCCTCCATCAAATTTGCGAGAATTCAATTCGCCACACGGGCCAGCACACGGGCGTGTGCCTAGGCAGTGTACCCTTAAGAGCTTGTTGATGTCATAAACAAAATACCCAGGTTTTTCACACATGGGTGAGGACACGGGCATGTCTAGGCCGTGGGAGGGACACGGGCCACAGCCACGGGCATGTGTCCGGCCGTGTGAAAACCCCTGTAGGTTCGAAATGAAAAATAAATTCCACACGGGCTAGGAACATGGGCGTGTTTGACCACGCGGCCTGCCCACACGGGCGTGTTCCATTCCATACGGGCGTGTGGCCCTGTTTAGGCAAAAAATTTCTAAGTGCGCTAAAGTTTCCGGTTTAATTTCGAAACCTTCCGTATGTATGTTTAGGGCTTCGTAGGCCCATAATAAGGATGTTATGAATATGAATGAGAAGCTTTACGTTGAAATGAAATTTTATAGCCCGATGTTGTATGTTTAAGCAAGTTAAGTCCGGTAATGCCTCGTATCCTATCCCGGTGTCGGACACGGGTAAGGGGTGTTACACTCAGAATTTAGGATAAGGGTTTAGGCTTTTTCTAAGCTCCCATTTAACAGTAAGATTCGTGTCTACAAGCAGCAATTCCAGAACACTTACCATTCACGCTTTCGCTGATTTGTCAAAAGCTTAAACTAACTTTCCTTGGCTTTCGTCTTGCTCGAAGAGGGCTCCAACGGTTCCAAATCTTCTCACATATTAACCACACAACATACACAATTAATTAGCAATCATAACACTCCTTAATCAAACAAAAACGCAATTCTAAGGTTAGTTCCACTTGGAACTGAAATTTTTGAGTAGCATAGCCGAAACACAAATATCTTAATCCAAATTCATTCCTATCACTTAAAACCAATTCTAAACATCTAATTACTCATCTAAGAATAATTCTCAACCTTAAAATCACCCAAAACTCATCAGACTTATGATTCCAAAAATTTTGACATCCATGGCCATTCTTAACGAAAACTCATCAAAACTTTCAAATCTTTGAACGAAAGTTTAAACGAGTTGAAAAACCTTCTAATCATATAAAAACAAATTGAAAAGTACATAGAAACAGTAGTTTCATTTAAAAATATAAAACTGCCATTAACAACCCTAATTTCAGCTAATCATGAAAAATCCTTGTTTCATCTTATTTAAAACTCGATTTAAATGGTTAGACTACAATAAAAACTAATAGAAATGCAAGACCTTACCTTGATTGTGGAGAAAAACAAATGGTTGATGAAATCCAGTTAAACCCACAATATGAATAACAATGGCTTTAATGGTGTTCATGATGTCTCTCTTTGACTTAAGAAAATATATGGTGTTTGGAATATGGTAAAAATAAAAGGGATTAGAGTTTTGAGAATCAAAATTGATGAATGGGGTTTTGGGGATTTTAATTGATGGCAAGAAGGGGAAGGGAATGTTTCTATTCTCTATTTTTTTTCACGTCAGTAGTAGGGTGAAAGCGGGAAAATGGGCTGATTTTTAAAAGTTGGTCTAATTTTTATAAGCTACTCTTAAATTAAACCCTTTACAAAATAGTCCTCTTTTTAAAATTCAAAGTCTTTTCCACATTATTTTCATAAATCGGTTTAATTTTTCAAAAGCCATAGACGAAGATATTTTCATGTTGCAGATTCTGAATTCTTGAACCCAATTTTAGGTCATAATTCCAAAACTACCCTCGAGACTTCTAGACCCAATTTCGAGATGTGACATGAATTGTTAGGGATGTGTGATAAGATTTGAATTTGAATGTTTATCTTTATTGTAAGGTATGAGTAAATTCTTTAAGTTCTGTAATAAGTAAAGCTAAGGTGAAGTATTGATGTGTTCTGGGTTATGAAGGACTAAACCTGATGGGTTTTTTCATGAAAAAGAAATTTGTATCTGTGTTTTGAGATGAATATCTATCACAATGAAATGTAAATAGGAAAATTAAATGGTATTTCATCTTCTTCTAAAATTATTTTAGATCTGAGTAATGTTATTTTGAATTATGAGATTCTGATATATCATATTATGAAGTTCATCTGGATGTTATATGCAGTGAAATAACAGTATGGATCGGGTTGAGGGCGTTACAATAGCTTTGACAAACATTCAGTCTTCTCTTACTTTCCTGTACTTAGGCTAGCTCCTATACAACCTATATTTCTCTAATTCTCGTGGGGTCTTTGCTCTTTCCTTGTTGGCTTTCATATCTACCTTTACCATTTTCAACATTTTGGCAGATACCTTATGATCTACTTGCTTTACTTACGCTTTCTTTAAACTCTTCTTTCACCTGCGTGGTTTCTCATACTTGGTGCATAGGCCGCATGCCTCTCACATGAGGCCATGACGTACTCACTACATTTGTCTCATGGTAGACACTATGGGATGCCGTAGCCAAATGTTGGTCTCATACCCTTCTTACATCTTTCTCTCATCCCAGTGACTTATTCGTGTTTACTGTGCCGACGAACCTCATCTCTGTTCCGTGTTTACTATCCAAGCAGACTATCTCTATTCTGTGTTTATCATCCCGACGGACTTACTCTATTCCGTATTTACTATCCCAACGGAATTCATCTCTATGGAGGCCATGGATTCTTTCGTCCATGGTCTTACACTGATTCACCATTCTTGCATATTACCTTATAATTCCATGGAGTCTTTCATCCATGGTCTTACTCATCATACCTAACTATCATATCATCATTCATCTATATTCTTACACCGTACACCTTATACTATTTACCTTATTGCCATGACGTCTTTCATCCATGGTTTTACGCTACGTGCCATATATCTAAATTGTTATAGCCTTTTTCATCTATGGTATTACGCCATATACCATCATCACGCTGTCACCCTAAAAGACCAGTCGATATCATTATTGTGGTAAATACTTTTCCATGATTTCGTTTCCGGAATCCTCCTCCAATTATCTCCTTAACACCACCTAACCTTGAGGCTCAAACACTGTAGTGTTCCTTCTGTAAGGTTCGAAGCGTCGCCCGATGCGGTAACTAAAGGTTGTTTCTCCATTCCCATCCTAACTTCATCTTTCCCATGCAAGTTTTCCCATGGTAATGCAATGCATGCTCATAACATCAGATTATCATGCTCATGCAAACATGACTTACTTAAACAGTATAAACTATAATAACAGGTTGGAGTCTGGAACTGAACTTAAACTTTATCGTCTCCATAGCTATTCCCTTCCTTCGAACACCAGAGCTATTTCCTTCCATTTGCTTACAACCAAAAAGCTACTGTTAAAATTATGCTACATCTTAAAAACTTAAGCTTTCATAGCATGCAGAACCCTTAAAATGGTTCCAATGTCCATAACTTAATCCTAAATGCATAGAAGGGTTTAGAGCTTTACCCATTTTCTGGTTTCCTTACTTTTCTAGCTTCATCTGTATAAAATCTACTCCATGGAAAGCTTTCCATAGCTTCTTCTTTGAGCTACCGAAAAAGATGAAGAACGGGTGAAATTAAGATAAGGTCGGAAAGAAAAAAATCTTTAAAAATAAATTTATTTCTTCCCCCCACCTACAGGTTTCACGTTAGTCTTCTCCTTTATTTGTTTTGTGCCGCCCCTTGAGTTACCTTAGCTCTATTTCTCTATTTTTTTTCTCAAACTTCATTCGTTTGATTCTTATCATCACCCAAGCCAAAACCTTTCACGAAAAACACTCAAAACACTATAGATTTCTCTATTATTGAGTTTTCAGGTTTCTCGAGTTTTTGATCAAACGCTTGATTTTTCATCATCAAAAGAAATCGTTTATCTTTATATTAGTTTTTGATATTATTTGATTCTTTAAATTGAGTTTTTAACCATTAAATTGCATGTTTTAAATAAAAGCCAAAAATTGGATTGTTAATGGTAGATTTCGAGATTTTGGGTAAAACGTGGTTTCAAAGTGTTTTTCAATTAGTTTTGATGAGATTAAAAGGTTTCTAAACTTAATTTGAAGTTTAATTAAAATTTATTGAGTTTTAATGAATTTCATGAAAATTTCCATAAACATGTCGAAAATTTTGAAATTATGAATTGAGTAGTTTTGTGTAGTTTAAAGGTTGAGAATTAGTCGTAGGTGTTTATTTATCTGTTTATGTTTTGGGAAAATAAAGGCAATGTGGTAGAACTATTGCACAAATGTTGGCATGACGTTTTGGTTATTTGCATAACTTAATAATTTATAGGATTTATGGATATTGTTCTTGTTATAGCGCTTGGTTACTCGGACATGTTTTTGATTATTGAAATGTTATTGTGGTCATTCTAATGTTTATTTGACGAGGTATTAGTTACATGTTGAATGGTTTATGATTCGGATGGATTATTTGCCTTATTATGCTGTATTTTTTGTGTCTGGAACAGAGATATGATTATTCGAGTTTTAAAAATGATACATCTATGATATTTCACTGTGCAGGAAGTTCGTAGTGTTATTTGGTATCGATAGCTTATCAAGAGTATCGATACTTGAGGTAAAATAATCGATACTTCAAGAAATGTACCGATATTTTCTGGGATTTTATTTTTAAACGAGAAATAAAATGTTGTTTTGGTACCATTTTTCAATCGGTATCGATACCATTTAAAGGAAATATCGATACTTATGTTTCAGTATCAATACCTGCGTAATTTTTTTGGGAAATATTACTATGTGGTCCTTATGCATGTGTAATTATATTTATAAGACCATTTGATGTGTGTAAGCATGTATTAATGATAATTATGAGTCTATTTGACTTAAAACTCGTGTAAAAGTTAAAAATGGAGGAAGTTTCTTTAAGAATAATTTCATTTGTACTATGTATGTTGTTTGACGGTGGTATGATATCCTAATATTCAGGTCGGCGACCGGGACGGGTATAGGGTGTTTCAGTTTCCCAACTATTTATAGACGTTTCCATGCTAATTCTCATCATATAAGAGTGTAACAGCCCGATTTTGAGTCTAGTCGGAACAGTGGTTTCGGGACCAAAAATCCAACGCAGTAAAATTTATTTTTATTATATTTCTATGGCCTACGGTTTTATGGAATGATTTCGTGAAAATTTCGTTCGAAAGTTTTGATGTTTGGGCACTCAATTTAGTTAGAAGGACTAAATTGCAAAAGGTGCAAAATGTGTGTTCTAGAAGCTAGAGATGTCTAATTGCTATGAATTTTTAAATTGGAGGTCCTTAAATGGTAATTAGACCATTATACTTTGGTATGGACAAAAATGGACATGGCTAGGTGAAATTTCAAAGTTTGGCATTAAGGGCATTTTGGTAAAATGGTAAATAAAGACAAAATTAACTAAATAAAAGATGTTCATCTTAATCAAATTAGTCCCTTAGCCGAATTTCAAGGGGTCTCCCTAGCTAGGGTTTTGTCCAAGCTTCCAAGCTCGATTGTAATTCCGTCTTTGTCCCGTTTTTAATGATTTTTACATTTTTCTGAATGTTGTAACTTGATTTAGCTATTTCAAGGACTAATTTGAAAGAAAATCAAAGTCTAAAATTTTATCCATGTTAGATATTTGTGTATTTTGGTGTCAAATGGTAGAAAATGAATGTTTGGTTTTAGATAAAAAAAAAAACATTTACTAAGTGATTTTTGATGAAAATGTCAAATAAGGACCTATTTGTAAAAGTTACAAAATGTGTGTAAAACTTGAATAAATGAAAAATGGGAGCTTCTATGAGCATGAAAAAGATTCGGCTAGGCTTGGGCAATGAAGAAATCAAATGAAAATCATTTTACGAGACTAGGGACTAAAATGTAAAAAGTTGAAAAGTAAATGGACCATATCACAAAATCGACACCCGCCTAGGCCCAAGACCCAGCACCATGCCTGCGAAACGGCCCCCTTCAAAGAGTTCGAACACGACCGCCACGATTCACACGAAGCAGTTATGGGCATGTCCACGACGTACAAAGAAGAATTTTATTCTGAATAGGGTACTTAGAGGCAAAGAAAGCCATTCCAAAAGCCTATATAAATACCCTAGAGGCCAACCGTCATGGGCGCCCACTAGGCCAAGAAGTTGAGCATGTAGAGGTCAGAATTGTGGAATTTACTCAAGAAAGCCATTGATTCATCTCAAGAAGCTGAGTCATACTCAAGACTGAGGATCTTCTTTAATTCCTTCAGGGGGTTTTAGGGTTTTTCTTATGTTTTGTTTTATCTTTTCTTCCTCGAGATGTATTCTTTATAATTATGAACTAAAACCTCGGATACCCGAGGGGATGAAACCTAAGATGAATCTTGTTATCGCTATTTGAACTATATGATAAATACTTGATTTGTTCTTAATTGTGTGTTCTTAATTCTTGCTTTGATATTCCAGTGATATTGATTCAAGTAATCGATGTGCTTAGGTGGTGGAGCAAAAGTCCCCGCCTAAGAGTAGATCTAGCATAGTTACAGAGTTGCTCGCGCGCGCGCCTAGACATAGGGTGACGAATTTTTGCCGAATTAGGGTGAAACCTAATATGGGAATCCATAGATCGAGTTAATGCAATTCTAGGGTTTTAATTAGAAAGAGATTTCAATTAATCAACCTAGGTTAGACGTTAGTCGCCTCGAGAGAAGGATTAATATACATTAGGAATCCTACGGATCAAGTCAAGTGAATAAATCGTCTCGTTCCGAGTTAGATAACAAGTGAAGTCTAGTGGATTCTTCCTCGGGTATTGTCTTAATCAATTGGTTTTCCCCACAAATATTTTCCCAATTCATTCTCTTTGTCTTAGCGCCTTTATCTTAGTAGTTAGTTAATTTTAGTTTAAATAACAAATTCTTTAAATCTTAGGTTAAATAATAGAGTTAATTAGTAGTTTGGGGTTTGACATTCCTGGCCTTGTACTAAGCTATACTACATCAAGCTCGTAGGTGCTTTGGGTTTACCATTGCCATAGTTAGTTTCTAGGCCTCGATCATTCTTTATATAAAGCTATACTCTCCTCGAATTATGTATAATTATGCTAAACCTAATTTAATGCTAAACCTAATTGAATCGAATCGAGTATTGTTAGACCTACTATTGCTGCAAATAATTTCGAATTGAAACCTAACACTATATAGATGATACAACAGTTTGTTCAATTTGATGGTTTGCAGGATGAGGATCCTAACACACACTTAGCGAATTTTCTTGAATTCTGTGATACCTTCAAAATAAATGGTGTTTCTGATGATGCCATTCGTCTTCGGTTATTTCCCTTTTCTTTGAGGAATAAAGCCAAACAGTGGTTGAATTCTCCTCCACGAGGTTCAATCACTACATGGGATCAAATGACTGAGAAATTTTTATTAAAATATTTTCCGCCGGCTAAAACAGCTAAGTTAAGGAATGATATCTCAACTTTTGTGCAGATGGATTTAGAGACACTTTATGATGCATGGGAGAGATACAAAGATCTATTGAGAAGGTGCCCATACCATGAATTACCCTTGTGGCTACAAGTCCAAACCTTTTATAATGGTGTAAACCCTTCAACCAGGCAATTGATCGATTCAGCCACCGGTGGAACCTTGAATAACAAAATACCTGAGGCTGCCTACGAGTTTATAGAAGAAATGTCACTGAATAACTATCAGTGGCAAGTCACAAGGACAAGGCCAACAAAACAGCCGGATTTTTCAACCTCGACACAGTAACCATGCTATCAAATCAGGTAGATATGTTAAATAAAAAGATTGATGTTTTGTGTGACTCTTTGCAGGTACATTCAGTAATGCATTACAATACGAATAGGGGAAGAACAGGCAATACAGAGTACCCACCCTACGGACATGGCATGGAAGACGAACAAATGAACTATGTAAGTAATAATTTTAGATCCCAAAATAATCCTTATAGCAATACTTACAACCCAGGTTGGAAGAACCACCCAAATTTTTCATGGGGTGGTCAAGGAAATCAAAGGCAACAACCCCCTCCAAACTTCTAACAACAGCCCTTCCCACAGGAAAAGAAGCCGAACCTTGAGGAGATGCTGACAAAATTCATCGCGGTGTCAGAAACTCATTCCCAAAACACCGAGACAACACTTAAGAATCAACAAGCATCGATTCAAGGTATCGAGAACCAATTAGGACAACTTGCCAAGATCATATCAGAACAACCTCAAGAACAAGTGAAGGCAGTAACAGTAAGGAGTGGGAAGGAATTGATTGAATTGAAAAAGAAGATGACACAAGAAACTAATAAAGAAAAAATGAGGAAATCGAGAAAGTAACACTGGCACGTGAAGAATTTAAGCCATCAATCCCATATCCGATAAAGTTGAAGAAAGACCGCTTAGACGTACAATACGGTAAATTTCTTGAACTTTTTAAACAGTTACATATTAACTTACCTTTTGTTGAAGTTATTTCGCAAATGCCGACATCTGAAAAATTCCTAAAAGAGCTTCTAACAAATAAAAGGAAGTTTGAAGAGATATCAACAAAGAGAACTTAATGAAGAGTGTTCACCATCATCCAAAACAAGTCACGATTAAATTGAAAGATCCAGAAGTTTTACTATTCCCCTGTCTAATTGGTAGTCTAAACATTGAGAAAGCATTAGCCGATTTAGGTGCCGATTAATTTAATGCCTTATAAAATGTTTAAGCAACTAGGTCTAGGGAACCAAAACCCACTAGGATGAGTATTCAGTTAGCTGACAGATCTATTAAATATCCTAAGGGAATTATCGAAGATATTTTGGTAAAAGTTGATAAATTTATATTCCCTGTTGATTTTGTTGTGCTTGACATAGATGTGGACGTTGATGTACCTCTAATTTTGGGACGACCTTTCTTAGCTACTGCTAGGGTTGTTATTGATGTAGGTAATGGTAAACTCACACTAAGGGTAGGCAATGAGGAAAATATTTTTCAAATTTACGATGCTATGCGATATTCTAGAGAACAAGATGATTCTTGTTATTTTCTTGATGCCATTGACCATTTTATTCAAGATTCTTTGCAGGAAATCATACATGATGACACAATGGAACTGTGTCCTACCCAAAGTGAGGGGGTAGATGATGATACCGATGAGTTAAATTCTAATACATCTTCCTCTAGAAAAAGAAGAGGGCATTGAAATCAACGATTTAACTAAAATAAAAACCTTCTATTGATGAGCCACCAAATTGGAATTAAAAAAGTTACCAAAACACTTAGAATATGCATTCCTGTGGATAATTCTACGCTACCGTGATCATCTCTTCGTAACTAGAACCCAAAGAAAAATAAAAGTTGCTAAAGGTACTAAGGAACATAAAAGAGCCATAACTTGGAAAATTTCTGACATTAAAGGAATAAGTCCATTGTTCTGCACCCATAACATTTTATTGGAAGATGAGTATAAACCGTGTGTGCAACCCCAGAGACGTTTGAACCCCAACGTGAAAGAAGTTGTTAAGACTGAGGTAATTAAACTTCTAGATGCAGGAATAATTTATCCTATTTCTGACAATACTTGGGTAAGTCCTGTGCAGGTAGTTCCAAAGAAAGGAGGCATGACTGTTGTAGCCAACGAAAAGAATGAATTGATTCCTACAAGAACAGTCACCGGTTGGAGATTCTGTATTGACTACAGAAAGCTGAATGATGCCACTAGAAAAGATCATTTCCCTTTGCCCTTTATCGATCAAATGTTAGAAAGATTATTTGGGCATATGTACTACTACTTCTTGGACGGACTCTCCGGCTACTTCCAAATCCCAATAGCTCCCGAGAATCAAGAAAAGATGACATTTACATGTCCATATGGTACGTTTTCCTATCGTAGAATGCCTTTTGGATTATGTAATGCTCCTGCTACTTTTCAGCGCTGCATGCTGGCCATCTTTGACGAACTTGTGGAAGACATTATGGAGGTATTTATGGACGACTTCTCGGTATTCGGTAATTTTTTCCATCTTTGCCTTAAAAATTTAAAGCGAGTTCTGATGAGATGTGAGGAAATGAACCTTGTTTTAAATTGGGAAAAATGTCACTTTATGGTTCGAGAGGGGATTGTGTTAAGACATAAGATTTCTAGTAAAGGGATTGAGGTAGATAAAGCAAAGGTTGAAACCATAGAAAAATTACCTCCTCCTAGTTCGATTAAGGCTATTAGAAGTTTTTAGGACATGTGGATTTTATAGAAGATTCATTAAAGATTTCTCTAAAATAGCTAAGCCTTTGACAAAACTACTAGAAAAAGATGTACCTTTCAATTTTGATCAGAATGTTTAGATGCCTTTAATATCCTCAAAGATAAACTAATAAATGCTCTGATTATAATTGCACTGGTTGGAATCTACCCTTTGAACTAATGTGTGATGCAAGTGATTTTGCAAAGATGTGCTTTTGGGACAAAAAAGAGACAAGCACTTTCACCAATTTATTATGCTAGCGTAACATTGACGTCCAAGACAGAAAACTACACCACCACGTAAAAGAATTGCTAGTCAGTAGTTTTTGCATTTGACAAATTTAGACAAAGATTTGGTATTTTCTAAAGTTGTCGTTTACACTCGACCATCAAATTTCTTCGTTATCTTTTAACTCAATGGAAAACCTCGACTCATACGATGAATCTTACTCTTGCAGGAATTTGATTTAGAAATTCGAGATAAGAAGGGAGCTGAAAATCTTGTAGCAGATCATCTTTCTAGGCTTGAAAGTCCACATATCGAAGAACTAGATGAGAGCGAGATAAATGACTCGTTTCCTGAAGAATAACTATTCACTATATCTAACTCCGAAGTACCTTGGTTTGCAGATATTGCGAATTATTTAGCTGCTAACATCCTTCCAAAAAGGTTAACACATCATCAAAAGAAGTGATTCTTTGCTAATGTGAAAAATTATTTTTGGGAGGATCCTTTTCTTTTCTGTATATGTGCAGATCAAGTAATTCAGAGATTTGTTACAAAAGAAGAAGCAAGCAAAATCCTAGAACATTGCCATTGAGGACCTTCAGGAGGACATTACAATGGATTAAGACAAAGACATAAAATGCTCGAATCAAAGTTTTATTGGCCAACCTTGTTCAAAGATGCTAATGTGTATGTTGCTTCATGCGATAGATGTCAAAGAAACAGGAACATTTCTAAACGCGATGAAATGCCTCAAACATACATGCTATCATGCGAAATTTTTTATGTATGGGGTATTGATTTTATGGGCCCATTCCTAGTTCATTTGGGAATAAATACATCCTAGTAGCAAAGAGACTATATGTCAAAATGGGTGGAAGCCCAAGCTTTACCCACTAATGATGCCAGAATGGTGGTGAAATTTCTCAAAAAACTGTTCTCTCGATTTGGAACACCAAGAGCAATTATTAGTGATAGGGGTACTCATTTTTGTAATATTCAATTTGACAAGGTCTTGTAAAAATATGGAGTACACCACGTAACATCTACCCTTATCACCCTCAAACCAAAAGAGGTGTTTAAGTAGCAAATAGAGAACTTAAGCGAATTCTAGAGAAAAACAAGAGAATCAAACAGAAAGTTTGAGCACTAAAAGTAGACGATGCTTTATGGGCCTATAGAACAGCATTTAAGACTCCCATAGGAACATCCCCATACAAACTTGTCTACTGGAAAAGTTGTCATTTACCATTTGAGTTAGAGCACAAAGCTTTCTAGGCTATAAAATTCTTGAATTACGATCTTAAAACCGCAGGTGAAAAGAGGATGATGCAGTTGAATGAGCTTGATGAATGGCGAGCTGATGCCTATGGGAACTCACGATTATATAAGGAGGTGACAAAGCGACGCCATGCTGCTCGTTTAAAATAATCAAAGCAATTTGAAGTAGGAGACTTAGTTCTGCTCTACAATTCAAGGCTCAAATTGTTTCCTGGGAAGCTGAAATCAAGATGGTCAGGCTCATTCGTAATCAAAACTATTTTCCCATACGGCACAATCGAGGTAACTCATCCAACTCATGGCACATTCAAGGTAAATGGTCACCGATTAAAAATTTATAATGGTGAAGATTTTGGGGATATAATAGAGGAACTTCGGCTCCAAGAGCCTCAATTTAGGAATGAAAACAGGGTAAGTCTAGCTTAGGACTTTAAACGAGCGCTTCTCAGGAGGTAACCCGAGCACTAACTTCACTAATGTTATATTTTCAATTTTTAGCACCTAACTGAAAACTAACCAATTTATCAAGCGCAGGATTTTTGCACCACACGGTCGTGGCCGTGGCCGTGTGGACACCACGAATTGATACATGGGCGTGGCGGAGACCGTACAGAAATAGGACAAAATTTTCCCCAAGACACGGGCCCCGATTAAACAACACAGCCGTGTGACGCGGCCGTGGTCGAAATTGTCCAAAAGAACACGGGCTACGATAAAAACACACGCCCGTGCAGTTCGACCGTGGTCGATACTGATTAAGAGACACGGGCGTGCGACACGCCTGTGCATCCAAACCGTGGTGAACACTGAGTAACCGACACGGCAATAAGCCACGCCTGTGTCCCAGGACCGTGGACGATACTGACTTACGAGCATGGGCATATGACCAAAAACACGGGTGTGCAGAATGGCCGTGTGGCATAACACGCTCACGGAACACGGGCGTGGAACACGGCATAAACGTGCCTAAATTTTAAATCCTCGAAAAACACGGGCTGAATAAAAGGAACATGTGCGTGGCTATTGACCGTGTGCCCCATCCCCTATTTAAAGACCACCAAGCCTGTCTTCCCCAAATTTCCCCCCATTTCAAACCCTAGCCGTTTTTCTCTCTAAAACCACTACCACATTTCCAGCCACCAGCAAAATCCTCCCCTCCCTTAACTCTCCATACCCCTTAGCTCCTTCTCTTGTCCACATACACGTAGGAAACCAGTCCACGCCCGTGCCGACAGGATACATGCCCATCCACAGATGCGACACAGCCGTGTACCCCATTTTTTTCGCAGCACACGCCCGTGTATTGCTCTTCAGCGCCCGTGCTCCTCTCAACTGCGCCGCTTCTCTCCAACAACTCCACCTGTTACCCCCATTTTTACATTCCTTAGAACTATTTTATCACTAGAATACTATTTAGTTGTTATCTAGTTTATTGTTATTGTTTAAGATTAGTTATATTCACTATTAGATTGATTAGTCATTTAAATCCTTGTTTAATATTTATACAAAACGTTAGACTATTCTTGTTGAGATTTCTTTTTCCTTGCTATAACTTTGACATCGTTGAATTCTTAACTGTTATGCGACATATCTTGGCTAGAACCGCTACTTGAATCGTTGAATATATGTTATTTCCAAGAACACAATGTCATCGTCCCGAGGCAAGAAAACCGCAGTCCCGAGTTCCAAAAAATGAAAGGGACCCGGTTCATCATCCGCCAGCGCATCGGCCAAAGTGAGACATCCATTCCTACGGTTCCCTCCTGGAGCCCAAGACAAAATTTTCCAAATATTACGAGCACGATCTCTCAGTCAAGGATGATGTATCGATTGGGACGCCCTGGAACATGTTCAACTTGCTGGTGATATTCGGGCACTCCTGACGACTGACCCTTGGGAAAGTTTTTTCGGTAATATCGAACCCACCTACCTTGAACTAACATTAGAGCTTTGCTCTACTTTCCATTTGCAGGTAGTAATGACACACCACGATGACCCGGGCACTATTCTGTTTCGTCTAGGAGGTTTAGTTCGGGAAATGAGCATCCCTGAATTTGGCGTCGCTCTGGGCCTGTACACGGATGACTTTAGAAGGGAACAGGATCCTGCAAAGCTTCATCGCCACATTCATAAATCCCCCTCACAATGTTGGTATAATATAGCCCCCAACACAGGCACCTATGACCCTAGTCACTCCAAAGTGACAGCCCGTGCCCAATCCTTGAGATACCTACACGCCATCCTAGCTCACACATTGACAGGAAGACGAGAAAGCACAAGGGTCGTTAACACACATGACGCCTACTTCCTCTAGTGTATGGCAAATGGCCACGTTTTCGACCTTGCATAGTTCATCGCTTTGGCCATTCAACATCAGACGGAGCGCCACCGAAAGAGGGTCATTTCTATGGGGCCCTACATAACACGGCTCGTGAGGTACTTCGGTCTCCTCAACACTGCTGCCCAGATCTCCTCACTCACATTGATAGGTCAGATGTCCCCACAGGGCATCCAGACAATGCTACACATGAGGATGATCCAACATAGACGTGGGACTGACCCTCCCCAATATCGACTAGCACCTCCCACCGACGAGGATGATCCGACGGACATTACTGAAGATGTCCCTCCACCACAGGAAGCACCACAACCGAGCCATCGCCCAGCTCATTCGACTGCTTCACTCTCAGACATTTCTGCAGTCTCACTCAGTTCGAGCATTACTATACGCAACAATTCAATGACACCGCTTGACGATTTGACGGCATTGAGGCAACTCTTCAGCAGATCTGTCATCACTTTCACATATCGCCGCCTCCACCACCTCGCGATCCAGGAGATGACGAGGACCTCTGAGTCCTTTTCTTTTTATTTTTGTTTTTATCTTTAGTTTATTCTTACTTTTATTTCTTTTTTCTTCTATTTTTAGTTTATTGTCTTAAAAACTTCATTAGTGCAGTTGATTTAATCACTAGCTTTCTAACTCTAAGCTTCTATAACAACATCCATTCCATAAATTTAAATTGATGACTCCGCAGAGTAAACAGATTAAATATACTACTCAAGGAACGAAAAAAAATCAAACCATTTACACCTAGTCATCACACTCATCATGGAACGTCATCTAAGGAATCCATCCAAAAATTCAGGAAGTTTCATCTCTCTCTCTATCTTTTGATTTTCTATTATATTGTTTATATATCTTTGTACATTGAGGGCAATGTACATCTTAAGTGTGGGGGGTTAATCTTAAAAGTGCCTAACTTTTTTCATTATTCTCAAATCCTGAATTATGTCTTGTTTCTTAAGTAATTTTCTCATATCATGATTAGAATGAAATTTCCTGTGATTTATGATTTTTATTGATATGTTTTGGATTAAGTCAAAGTTAATTGTACATTGATAATTTAAACTTTAAGATACTAGAGAATCAAGCATGATGAGTCTATTTTCAAAAAAAAAAAAATTAGGTTGTCTACCTAAATTTGAATATTACTTTGAAGTTTGAAATTTACGAGGTTGACATCAAAACCCATAATTTTTTGTGAGATTTTGAGCCTTTTAGAGCATATATTCTTTTCCTTGCTCACTTTATTGATTATGAGTGTGTCAAAATTGATTTGTTATTCTAGAACTTGCTTCGATTATACATGTCGAGACCACACCTTTGATTTGATATACTAAGATGATAAAGGCACCTAGGATTTAACCCACTTACTCCATAAAAAGCCTACCCTGACAATTAACCCTTAGTGAACCCCTTTAATCCTAACAACCCATATTATTGACTCACCCACTAATATGAACCCAAAAACCCTTTGTATTTGTTATCACCATTCTTCTTGACTAACCCTTTTTGTCGAGATTTGATTTTGAGCAGTTTCCTAACTATGTTCTATATTTCAGTTTACTTTCTTATTATTGTAAATATTTAATGATTTGTTCTTAAAAAAATGAACGAAGTTTATTCATTATTAGTTTTATTAGTAAGTGAGCTTACATATTTAAATTCCACATCTTGAAGAAAAAGCTTGTATTATTAGTATTACAAGTTTTTAGTTGATATAATTATTAGCTCATTTTTCTAGTTAGGTAATTTGTCAAGTCAATCTCGATTCTAACCCTCTAATTCAGCCTTTATCCACACCTTTAAACCAAGCCCCGTTACAACCCTGTTAAAGACCTTTTGATTTGTGTATCATCTCATATTATAGTGGTGGAGATTTGATTTTCATGCAAGCCTCTGGGATTAACTTTTCATGCTTGACTTATGAGTGCTTTTTCCTGAACCTTAAACACTTCGAGTGATTTGAGTGAATCTTTAGTGAGGATGTCAATCCTTTTCGATTTTGAATCAGAGGTAATTATTTAGAAGAGGGAAAACACCTACGTTTTCATGCTACAAAAATGTATGACTTTGATTGTTTGAATCTTTAGGACTCTTTGAGTTGAATTATCCATGTATAAATTATCTGTGAATTATGACAAAACATTATTGATGAATATTATGAATCGAGGAAGTTTCTTTTAATTGTGAGTTGAGAATTTTGCTTGAGGACAAGCAAAAGCTTAAGTGTGGGGGTATTTGACAAACCGTAATAATAACATATTTTAAACCCACATTTAGCATACTTTTGGATGATTTATCCCTTGAATTATGTAATTTGGTGCTCTTAATCCTTTAATTTCATGTTTTATACTCAAGAGAGCACCGGATGATGAAGAGAACGAGAAACAGGCCTAAACAGAGTAAATGGGCCATATCACGAAATCGACACGGCCTGGGCCCAAGACCACACGGCCGTGCCCCTTCAGCAGGTTCGAACACGGCCTGGCCACGATTCACACGGGCGTGTGCTATGGGCGTGTCCTTGATGTGACAAAGAAGAATTTTATTCGGATTAGGGTACTTAGAGGCAAAGAAAGCCATTTCAAAAGCCTATATAAACACCCTAGAGGCCAACCTTCAAGGGGGCGTCCAGCTAGGCCAAGGAGCCGAGCCAGAGAGGTCAGAATTGTGGAATTTACTCGAAAAAAGCTAGTTGATTCATCTCAAGAAGCCGGAGTCATACTCAAGACAGAGGATCTTCTCTTTAATTCCTTCAAGGGGTTTTAGGGTTTTTCTTATGTTTTGTTTTATCTTTTCTTCTGAGATGTATTATTTTATAATTATGAACTAAACCCTCAGATACCTGAGGGGGATGAAACCTAAGATGAATCTTGTTATCGTTTGCTGAACTATATGATAAATACTTGATTTGTTCTTAATTGTGTGTTTTTAATTCTTACTTTGATATTCCAGGATATTGATTCAAGTACTGATGTGCTTAGGTGGTAGAGCAAAAGTCCCTGCCTAAGAGTAGATCTAGCATAGTTAAGCGGAGTTGCTCGCGTGCCTAGACATAGGGTGACGAAATTTTGCCGGATTAGGGTGAAACCTAATATGGGAATCCATAGATCGAGTTAATGCAATTCTAGGGGTTTTAATTAGAAAGAGATTTCAATTAATCAACCTAGGGTTAGACGTTAGTCGCCTCGAGAGAGGGATTAATATACATTAGGGAATCCTACGGATCAAGTCAAGTGAATAAATCGTCTGGTTCAGAGTTAGATAACAAGTGAAGTCTAGGTGGATTCTTCCTCGGGTATTGTCTTAATCAATTGGTTTTCCCCACAAATATTTTCCCCAATTCATTCTCTTTGTCTTAGTGTCTTTAGCTTAGTAGTTTGTTAATTTTAGTTTAAACAAAAAATTCTTTAAATCTTAGGTTAAATAATAGAAAGAGAGTTAGTATTAGTACTTCTGGTTCCTTTGGGTTCGACATACCGGTCTTGCCACTAAGCTATACTACTGTTCGATAGGTGCGTTTGCCTCAATCGTTGTTATAGTAAGTTTCTAGGCTCGATCATTCTTTATATAAATTTTTAAGACTCTGACACACGATCAAACATTGTTACCATTCGGGTCTTCTTCTCGTTCATTATTTCCCCAACTGTTGCCCACTCCCTGCCGAAACATCTTTTCTTCTTTTAGTTCCTCTTGGCCGAACTCAACTTTCTTCTTTCCTCTCATTCTTCTTTTCTGTTCTTCTCAAGATAGCCGAACCTATCTTTCCCCTTGATCTCAACGTTTCTTCTCTTGCTTTTTAGTCTGAGTAAGCTGAAATCAACCTCTTCTTTCCTTCTATCATATTCTCATCTCTGGGGCCGTGCGTGTCTATTCCTTCTACTCAAAGGAACATGCTATTGCCGAATTTGAGAGTAAGTAATATGGACTTTCTTTTAGTCAATTTTTGTTGTTGGTACTATTCTTTTCTTTCTTGTGCCGAATCTTCCCTTCCTTTTTTAGTCTGATATTGATTGGTATTTAGGTTCTCTCGAAGAGTAAAAAATGGGCAAGCGACCGGAAGCAATTGATACGTTACTCTTAGTCCTTGATCAAGTAAGCATTCTCGTTTTGTATTTGTCAAGGGTGGATTTTAACCACATGTTTATGCAATCTATTTTAAAAAGGGGTGTATTGTAATGCAAAATCCATTCAGGGGTTCTTGATCTTCGCTAAGAGGGGGAGAAGTCTTAGCAAAACTTAGTCAATTAAGGTATGTATAAAGGTGGTTTCGGTTTATGTTAAGGAAAAGGAAGATAACTCTTTTGATCGGATGACAAACGGATAGTCTTGCTTAACATAGGATCGGTGCTAGGGGATTCGTGGCACATTTCGTAATCAAGGTGTGTAATCATACAACCTTTACCGCATTGTTCAAACACTAGATAACGATGTCATACACTTTTGTGCTAGTATTGGCAAAAAGACGAAAGGCCGTACTTTCGGCATCTATGGGCCCTCGAGTGTGCGAATGCTCGTAGGGATAAATCGAGTTGTAATCGTGGGCGTTAGATTGTAGAGGCCGCCACGAACGTTTCCGTGGGTTAAGGTCGTAATGGGCCTCGATGGGCTATGGGGGCCCAATGGGCCCACGTGGGTAAAGTCCCCGATAAAATGATATGAATGGATTGGGCTATGAAGTTCGCATAGCCGCACCCGAAATTGGGCTAAATGGGCCACACGAGCGTGTGGGCCCACTTGGGCCGAAAGTTGGGCTTGGCATTTCGGCGACCTTGTGTGGTAGTGGAAACTGAAAATTCCTTTTTGGCTTTTAGGTTTTCTTTTGTTCATTTCAGGATTTCTTTCTTTGGCGGTGTCTCGTGCAACATTGTTACCATTCGGGTCTTCTTCTCGTTCATTATTTCCCCAACTGCTGCCCACTCCCTGCCGAAACATCTTTTCTTCTTTTATTTCCTCTTGGCCGAACTCAACTTTCTTCTTTCCTCTCATTCTTCTTTTCTATTCTTTTCAAGATAGCCGAACCTATCTTTCCCCTTGATCTCAACGTTTCTTCTCTTGTTTTTTAGTCTGAGTAAGTCGAAATCAACCTCTTCTTTCCTTCTATCATATTCTCATCTCTGGGGCCGTGCGTGTCTATTCCTTCTACTCAAAGGAACCTGCTATTGCTGAATTTGAGAGTAAGTAATATGGACTTTCTTTTAGTCAATTATCGTTGTTGGTACTATTCTTTTCTTTCTTGTGCCGAATCTTCCCTTTCTTTTTTAGTCTGATGTTGATTGGTATTTAGGTTCTCTCGAAGAGTAAAAAAGGGGCAAGCGACCGGAAGCAATTGATACGTTACTCTTAGTCCTTGATCAAGTAAGCATTCTCGTTTTGTATTTGTCAAGGGTGGATTTTAACCACATGTTTATGCAATCTATTTTAAAAAGGGGTGTATTGTAACGCAAAATCCATTCAATGGTTCTTGATCTTCGCTAAGAGGGGGAGAAGTCTTAGCAAAACTTAGTCAATTAAGGTATGTATAAAGGTGGTTTCGGTTTATGTTAAGGAAAAAGAAGATAACTCTTTTGATCGGATCACTAACGGATAGTCTTGCTTAACGTAGGATCGGTGCTAGGGGATTCGTGGCACATTTCGTAAACAAGGTGTGTAATCATACAACCTTTATCGCATTATTCAAACACTGGATAACGATGTCATACACTTTTGTGCTAGTGTTGGCAAAAGACGAAAGGCCGCACATTCGGCATCTGTGGGCCCTCGAGCGTGCGAATGCTCGTAGGGATAATCGAGTCACAATCGTGGGCATTAGATCATAGAGGCCGCCACGAACGTTTTCGTGGGTTTAGGTCGTAATGGGCATCGATGGGCCATGGGGGCCCAATGGGCCCACGTGGGTAAAGTCCCCGATAAAATGATATGAATGGATTGGGCTGCGAAGTTCGCATAGCCGCACCCGAAATTAGGGGCCCAATGGGCCTCGATGGGCCATGGGGGCCCAATAGGCCCACGTGGGTAAAGTCCCCGATAAAATGATATGAATGGATTGGGATGTGAAGTTCGCATAGCCGCACCCGAAATTAGGCTAAATGGGCCACACGAGCGTGTGGGCCCACTTGGGCCGAAAGTTGGGCTTGGCATTTCGGCGCACTTGTGTGGTAGTGGAAACTGAAAATTCCTTTTTGCCTTTTAGGTTTTCTTTTGTTCATTTCGGGATTTCTTTCTTTGGCGGTGTCTCGTGCAACATTGTTACCATTCGGGTCTTCTTCTCGTTCATTATTTCCCCAACTGCTGCCCACTCTCTGCCGAAACATCTTTTCTTCTTTTAGTTCCTCTTGGCCGAACTCAACTTTCTTCTTTCCTCTCGTTCTTCTTTTCTATTCTTCTCAAGATAGCCGAACCTATCTTTCCCCTTGATCTCTACGTTTCTTCTCTTGTTTTTTAGTCTGAGTAAGCCGAAATCAACCTCTTCTTTCCTTCTGTCATATTCTCATCTCTGGGGCCGTGCGTGTCTATTCCTTCTACTCAAAGGAACCTGCTATTGCTGAATTTGAGAGTAAGTAATATGGACTTTCTTTTAGTCAATCATCGTTGTTGGTACTATTCTTTTCTTTCTTGTGCCGAATCTTCCCTTCCTTCTTTAGTCTGATGTTAATTGGTATTTAGGTTCTCTCGAAGAGTAAAAAAGGGGCAAGCGACCGGAAGCAATTGATACGTTACTCTTAGTCCTTGATCAAGTAAGCATTCTCGTTTTGTATTTGTCATGGGTGGATTTTAACCACATGTTTGTGCAATCTATTTTAAAAAATGGGTGTATTGCAACGCAAAATCCATTCAGGGGTTCTTGATCTTCGCTAAGAGGGGGAGAAGTCTTAGCAAAACTTGGTCAATTAAGGTATGTATAAAGGTGGTTTCGATTTATGTTAAGGAAAAAGAAGATAACTCTTTTGATCGGATGACTAACGGATAGTCTTGCTTAACGTAGGATCGGTGCTAGGGGATTCGTGGCACATTTCGTAATCAAGGTGTGTAATCATACAACCTTTACCGCATTGTTCAAACACTGGATAACGATGTCATACACTTTTGTGCTAGTGTTGGCAAAAGACGAAAGGCCGCACTTTTGGCATCTGTGGGCCCTCGAGCATGCGAATGCTCGTAGGGATAAATTGAGTCGCAATCGTGGACGTTAGATTGTAGAGGCCGCCACGAACGTTTCTGTGGGTTTAGGTCATAATGGGCCTCGATGGGCCATGGGGGCCCAATGGGCCCACGTGGGTAAAGTCCCCAGTAAAATGATATGAATGGATTGGGTTACGAAGTTTGCATAGCCGCACCCAAAATTAGGCTGAATGGGCCACACGAGCGTGTGGGCCCACTTGGGCCGAAAGTTGGGCTTGGTATTTCGGCGAGCTTGTGTGGTAGTGGAAACCGAAAATTCCTTTTTGCCTTTTAGGTTTTCTTTTGTTCATTTTGGGATTTCTTTCTATGGTGGCGTCTCGTGCAACATTGTTACCATTCGGGTCTTCTTCTCGTTCATTATTTCCCCAACTGCTGCCTACTCCCTACCGAAACATCTTTTCTTCTTTTAGTTCCTCTTGGTCGAACTCAACTTTCTTTTTTCCTCTCGTTCTTCTTTTCTGTTCTTCTCAAGATAGCCGAACCTATCTTTCCCCTTGATCTCAACGTTTCTTCTCTTGTTTTTTAGTCTGAGTAAGCTGAAATCAACCTCTTCTTTCCTTCTATCATATTCTCATCTCTAGGGTCGTGCGTGTCTATTCCTTCTACTCAAAGGAACCTGCTCTTGTCGAATTTAAGAGTAAGTAATATGGACTTTCTTTTAGTCAATTGTCATTGTTGGTACTATTCTTTTCTTTCTTGTGCCGAATCTTCCCTTCCTTTTTTAGTCTGATGTTGATTGGTATTTAGGTTCTCTCGAAGAGTAAAAAAGGGGCAAGCGACCGGAAGCAATTGATACGTTACTCTTAGTCCTTGATCAAGTAAGCATTCTCGTTTTGTATTTGTCAAGGGTGGATTTTAACCACATGTTTATGCAATCTATTTTAAAAAGGGGTGTATTGTAACGCAAAATCCATTCAGGGGTTCTTGATCTTTGCTAAGATGGAGAGAAGTCTTAGCAAAACTTGGTCAATTAAGGTATGTATAATGGTGGTTTCGGTTTATGTTGAGGAAAAGAAAGATAACTCTTTTGATCAGATGACTAACGGATAGTCTTGCCTAATGTAGGATCGGTGCTAGGGGATTCGTGGTACATTTTGTAATCAAGGTGTGTAATCATACAACCTTTATCGTATTGTTCGAACACTGGATAACGATGTCATACACTTTTATGCTACGGAGTGTTTGCAAAAGACGAAAGGCTGCACTTTCGGCATCTGTGGTCCCTCAAGCGTGTGAATGCTTGTAGGGATAAATCGAGTTGTAATCGTGGGCGTTAGATCGTAGAGGCCGCCACGAACATTTCCATGGTTTTAGGTCGTAATGGGCCTCGATGGGCCATGGGGGCCCAATGGGCCCACGTGGGTAAATTCCCCGGTAAAATGATATGAATGGATTGGGCTGCGAAGTTCGCATAGTCGCACCCAAAATTGGGCTGAATGGGCCACACGAGCGTGTGGGCCCACTTGGGTCGAAAGTTAGGCTTTGGGCCCAATAGCACCTTTTTGACCTAAAAGGGGATCTGTGTCGCTCAAGGTGACTGTAGGCTTTCGGAAAGGCCATTACATGACTAGAAAGTATCAAAATACCCCCAAGGGGTGAAATTACCATTTCACCCCTAACCGACAAAATGTTCGTTATACCCCTCGTGGTAGTGTAAGTGATGTATGTGTAGTATTTGTATGATTGATTATGATTGTGACATACTGCATACATGGTTTATTTATGACACGACATACTGCATTGGGTTGGGTTTTGTGTGAGGAGGAAGTTCTGTACTAGTGGCTCTGCCACGTTTTACTGATTTAGTGGCTCAGCCACGTATCCTGATTTTAGTGGCTCAGCCACGTATATTGATTTTAGTGGCTCAGCCATGTATATTGTTATTAGCAGCATGGCTGCGTTGATATTAGAAGCTAGACTGCGTTATTGGTGTGTTGGTTGGATTGGGTTGGGTTGCATCTCTGTTCTGCATTGTTATGATTTTGGGCTTAGGCCCACTTTATTATTGTATAGGGCTAATGCCCAGACTGATCTGTTACCGACTAGGGCTTGGGCCCAGACCGTTAGAGGATTACACACTGAGTTCTCGTAACTCACCCTTTTACCTTAACTGTGCAGGTAATCCCCAGCTTTAGATGATTTGGAGCTGCGAGGGACTCG
The DNA here is from genome assembly GCA_025698515.1 of Gossypium sturtianum. Lineage (NCBI taxonomy): Eukaryota > Viridiplantae > Streptophyta > Magnoliopsida > Malvales > Malvaceae > Gossypium > Gossypium sturtianum. The sequence continues at coordinate 116,223,757 of CM046955.1, forward strand.
GAGGTGGCCACACGCTCGATATGCTTAGAACCTTAGACTTAGCTATATTAATTATTAAAAGCTTATTTCGGGTTGGTATTTTTGTAATAAGGCCATTTGGGGTTAACTTTTATTTGCTATCTCTTTTAATAACGATCTGCTAGACTAGAAAATGCGGGTTTTTTTTTAAAACAATAACGTTTTCTAAAGCAAATTATGAATTTCATCAAAATTGACAACTTGAACATGCTTCTGTTATTTTCAATCCTGATTGACAAATGATATGACCATTAGGGGAGTATCGAGTTTTATGATTTTGTAACCCTCACGTCTCAAAGTGATTTAAATTTAGGAGTGAGTTTTTTTTTAACTAGCCATTTTTCAAACAACTCCTTGATGTGACTCGTCAGATCCGGTCGTAACGTCTAGGTCGGGTTTGGGGTGTTACAGTTTATGTGATCCGGGTGCTGGTCTCGTATGTCCTACCGGTGGCTGAGTATATCAACATATGTTGCGGATACTTGACAGCTTGTGTGAGCAGCACCGTGTAGCTACGTCTTGACTGACAGCTTGTATGAGCAGGCCCATTGATAGCTCGAGACCGAGCGATTATGTGATATGAGACTTAGGTAGCTTTGGCTACATATGTGGCACTTAGTGTGCAAATTTTCCCGAGTATCTGACATTGTTATTCCGAGTGGTTCACAGGTATGTCAAAGATTAAAGTATGTGTACATTCATTTTGAGATGGCTCAGGTATGTATGTAAAGCTTATGCTTATTAAATGTGTGAAATGATGAATATGAGGTAAGTTTTGTGATGGGATAGATTGTGATTATGAAACTATGGTAGGTTCACATTTAATTATGTTATGTTATTTGAATGTTATGTGCATGGTAGGGTTGCTTATTTCTTGCATACGAGCTTACTAAGCTATATAACTTACTCCCCTTTCTTTCCTTTGTCTTATAGTGTCACCAAGCTAGCTCAAGTTTCAGAGATCATCTGAGATCCATACACACTATCAACAATTATTTTGGTACCAATGAATTCAACATTTTGAATTATGGCATGTATAGGGGTCTTGGTCATTTTGTTGTGTCATAATTGACTTGGCCAAATGTGTTGGCTTATGTTAGTTAGAAGTTCATTTTGTATAAGGCCATTTGAAATTGGCTAATATTGGTATAAGTATATTAATATGATGATGCCCTTCATGAATGAGGAAACTTGCATGATTTGAGTTGATAAGTTATGTGATGTTTATGTATGATAGATGATAGCATGTGAATGATGTGTTGATGTCTTGGTTGTGGATGATTTGGTTGTATGCATAAGCTTGAATTGGTGCTATGTTATGTTATATAGGTGTGTGCATTGAAGGGGTGGCAAATGGCTTGGTAAATAACCTTATTTTGTCCACACAGGCAGACACACGGGCATGTGTCTAGGCCGTGTGTGACACACGGTCTGCCCTACGGGCATGTGTTTCAGCCGTGTGTCCCCTGCACCTTAATTGTTGCAAAGTAGAATGTCTAGAATTAACCACACGAGCAAAGACATGGGCGTGTATCTTGGCCGTGTGGCAAAAGTCAGAGAGCACCCTAAATTTAACACGGCCTGTAACACGGGCATGTCTCAGGGTCACACGGGCGTGTCCCTTGAACCACACGGGCGTATGACCCCTATAACATGAAAAATTTTTCTAAGTTTTGTAAAATTTTCTTAAGTTCTCGGTTTAGTCCCGAATCACTTCTAAAGCATGTTTTGGGCCTCGTAGGCTCACATAAGGGACTTTATGATTGAATATGAATGGTTTTAATTTGGACGCAAATTTATGACTCTGAATTGTGTGAATGCTTGTGTTATAAGTCCAGTAATGCCTCGAGCCCTGTTCTGGCATTGAATACGGGTAAGTGGTGTTACATTTAGTGGTATCAGAGCTACGGTTTAGTCGATTCTCAGACTAACGTGGCGTGTGTAAAAGTCTAACTAAAAATGCCATAAATGAACTGTGATAGTGTGATGACTCCTGAGAACTTTATATTGTGTTTTCATATAGTAAATGGATCCCAATTGAGCTGAAGCTAATGACGTAGAAAGTAATGCGCTGGCTCTCGGTCAAGGGACCGCGCCATCTAAAAGTAGACCAGTGACAATTGGTTAAGGAGAAGGGGTTAGGGAAGCCTTCCTCCACATGATGAACGAGTGGTATACGGAGTTTGTTCGAACAAATCCGACTGCTCAACCCCCTCCACCCCCACCTATTCCTTAGCTGATTCCCGTAGCTCCACAAGGTATGGAATTTGTAAGATTGAGTAAGCCGCCGATTGATAAGATCCGAAAGCATGGGGCTGAAGATTTTAGGGCCAATGTTGTTGATGATCTCAAGAGAGTCGAGTTTTGGCTCGAAAACATCACCAGGGTATTCGATGAATTGTCTTGCACACCGGATGAATGTTTGAAATGTGCTGTGTCGCTTCTGAGAGACTCAGCATACCGGTGGTGGAAAACTCTTGTGTCAGTACTACCGAGAGAGAGGGTTAACTGGGAATTCTTCCAAGATGATTTTAGGAAGAAATATATCAGCCAACGGCTTATTGATCAGAAATGTAAGGAGTTTTTAGAGCTGAAACAAGGTCGAATGTCAGTAACCGAGTACGTACGAGAGTTCGTCAGGCTCAGTAAGTACCCTCAAAAGTGTGTTTCCATCGAGGCTATCATGTGCAAAAGGTTCGAAGATGGGTTGAATAAGTATATCCGATTGTTAGTTGGGGTTCTTGAGCTGAAAGAATTTGTGGTGCTATTTGACCGAGCTTGTAAGGTTGAAGAATTAAGCAAAGAGAAGAGGAAAGCTGAGTCTGAGGCTAGAGATGCAAGAAAAAGGCCGATGAGTAAGTCGTTTCAATCTCAGTATAAGAAATCAAGAGATTTGTATGCTCGTTCGAGTGCTTCAGCTGGGTATTCCAACAGAGATCGTGGGAAGCAATACTCGGGTTCTAAAGCCTAAACTACATCAGTAGCGAGTGTTGGTAACGCTAGGTCTGGTAGGCCTGAATGTCAACATTGTGGCAGACAACATCCCGGTGAATGTAGAATGAATGACCAGGCTTGTTTTAAGTGTGGCTCTCAAGACCACTTTATTCGGGACTGCCCTGAGATGGCTGAGAAAGATAAGATTCTGAATGCAAGATCGGGCAACACTACCACTAGAGGGAGACCCCCGAGGAATACTGGGAATGCGACCAGTAGTAAAGGTGTGACCAAAGATTCAACTGTAAGATCCGAGGCTAGAGCACCTGCTAGAGCCTATGCTATCCGTGCTCGCGAAGAAGCAATATCTCCGGGTGTTATCACTGGTACTTTTTCTCTCTATAATACTAATGTAGTTGCAGTGATTGATCTATGATCAACTTATTCTTATGTTTGCATGAAATTGGTAGCTAGTAAGAGCTTGCCTATTGAGTTTACTGAGTTTGTGATTAAAGTGTCAAACCCCTTAGGCAAACATGTATTAGTTGATAGAGTTTTCAAGAATTGCCCATTGATGATTCGAGGTCACTGTTTTCTAGCTGATTTAATGTTGTTTCCATTTGATGAGTTTGATGTTATTTTGGGTATGGATTGGTTGACACTGCATGATGCGGTAGTGAATTGTAGACGGAAAATTATTGAATTGAAATGTGAAAATGGTGAAATTCTTCAGATTGATTCAGATGAGTCGGGTGAGTTACCTGTTGTGATCTCTCCGATGTCTGCCCAGAGATATGTAAGAAAAGGGTGTGAAGCTTATCTTGCTTATGTGTTGAATACAAAAGTGTCTGAATTGAAAATTGAAGCAGTGCCGAAAGTTTGTGAATATCCGGATGTTTTTCCAGAAGAGTTGCCTGGGTTACCACCGATTAGAGAAGTTGAGTTTGGTATTGATTTTGTACCAAGGACTTCAACGATATTGATTGCTCCGTATAGAATAGCCCCGACTAAATTGAAAGAATTAAAAGCTCAGTTGCAAGAGTTGACAGATAAGGGTTTTGCAAGACCGAATTTTTCTCCCTGGGGTGCACCAGTATTATTTGTCAAGAAGAAAGACGGATCCATGAGACTTTGTATCGATTATCGTCAGCTCAACAAGGTCATGATAAAGAACAAGTATCCCTTGCCAAGGATTGATGATTTGTTCAATCAGTTGAAAGAGGCAACAGTATTCTCGAAGATTAATTTAAGATCTGGCTACTAACAGTTGAGAGTTAAAGAGTCGGATGTACCGAAAACCGCTTTTAGAACAAGGTACGGGCATTATGAATTTCTTGTTATGCCTTTTAGATTAACTAATGCTCCTACTTTTTTTATGTACTTGATGAACCGAATCTTCCGACCATATCTAGACAAATTCGTGGTTGTATTTATTGATGATATCCTGATTTATTCTCGAGATGAGACTGAGCATGCCGAGCACTTAAGAACGGTATTGTAGACTTTGAGAGATAAGAAATTATTTGCTAAATTCTGTAAAAGTGAGTTTTGGCTCCGAGAAGTCAGATTTTTGGGACATATTGTTTCTGGAGATGGTATTCGGGTTGATCCGAGTAAGATTTCAGCAATTGTTGATTAGAAATCGCCAAGGAATGTATCTGAAGTTAGAAGCTTTTTGGGCTTAACCGGTTATTACCGACGTTTTGTCAAAGGATTTTCAATGATTGTTACTCCTATGACTAAGATGTTGCAAAAAGATGTTAAGTTTGAATGGTCCAAAAAATGTCAGCAAAGTTTTGAGAAGTGGAAAGCATTATTGACTGAGGCGCCGGTTTTAGTGCAACCTGAACTGGGAAAAGAGTTTGTGATTTATAGCGATGCGTCACTGAATGGATTAGGATGTGTATTGATGCAAGAGGGCAAAGTGATAGCCTATGCCTCGAGACAGTTGAAACTGCATGAGAAGAATTATCCGATGCACGATCTAGAATTGGCTGCCATAGTGTTTGCTTTGAAGATTTGGAGACATCATTTGTACGGTGAGAAGTGTCATATCTTTACCCATCATAAGAGTTTAAAGTATTTAATGAATAAGAAGGAATTGAATTTGCGACAACGGAGATGGCTTGAGCTACTAAAAGATTATGAGTTGGTAATTGATTACCATCCCGGAAAGGCGAATGTAGTCGCAGACGCTTTGAGCAGAAAGTCCTTATTTGCCTTGAGAGCTATGAATACGATATTGAATTTATCTGAGGATAGTTCGATTCTAGCTGAGTTGAGAGCTAGACCGGTATTTCTTCAGCAAATTTGTGAAGCTCAGAAAAATGATAGTGAATTGCAAGCCAAAAGAGCTCAGTGTGAATTAAGTAGTGATTCAAATTTTTGGATCGGTTCCGATGATTGCTTAATGTTCCGAGATAGAGTATGTGTACCAAAAAATGATGAGATTATCCAGAAAATTCTTCACGAGGCGCATAATGGCTGTCTGTCTGTTCATCCGGGAAGTACGAAGATGTATAATGATTTGAAGAAATTGTATTGGTAGTCAGGTATGAAACGAGATAACTCTGGATTTGTATCGAAATGTTTGATTTGTCAACAAGTAAAAGCCGAACACCAAGTACCTTCAGGTTTACTTCAGCCAGTAATGGTACCCGAGTGGAAATGGGACAAAATTACGATGGATTTCGTAATTGGATTACCTCTGACTCCGAAAAAGGAAGATGTCATTTGGGTCGTTGTTGATAGATTGAAGAAATCGGATCATTTTATTCCGGTACGTACCGACTATTCACTTGATAAGCTAGCTGAATTGTATGTTGCTGAAATTGTTAGATTTCACCGAGTGCCTATTTCTATTATTTCGGATAGAGATCCGAGGTTTGCTTCGCATTTTTGGAAAATGTTGCAAGAAGATTTGGGTACAAAGTTGAATTTTAGCACCGCATTTCATCCACAAACCGACGGTTAATCTGAAAGAGTAATTCAGATTCTTGAAGATATGCTCTGATGTTGTGTTCTAGAATTCGAAGGTAGTTGGGAAAAATATCTACCTTTAGTCGAATTTGCTTATAACAACAGTTTTCAGTCGAGTATTAAGATGGCACCGTATGAGGCATTGTATGGCCGCAAGTGTCGAAATCCATTGTACTGGACCGCGCTCAGTGAGAGACAGATTCACGGGGTCGATTTGGTTAAAAAAACCAAAGAAAAAGTGAAAGTAATTCGTGATTGTTTGAAAGCAGCTTTAGATCGACAGAAATCCTACGCGGATTTGAAAAGAAAAGAGATTGAGTTTCTAGTTGGTGATAAAATATTTCTGAAGGTATCTCCGTGGAAGAAAATTTTTGAGATTTGGTCGCAAAGGCAAGTTGAGTCCGCGTTTCATTGGGTCGTTTAAAGTTATTGAAAGAATAGGGCAGTGGCATACCAATTAGCTTTGCCGACAGAGCTGGAAAGGATTCATAATGTATTTCATGTGTCGATGTTGCGACAATACCAATCAGATCCTTCACACATAATTTCACCAACAGAGGTTGAGATTCGACCTGATATGACTTATGGTTAAGAACTGATCAAGATTTTGGCTCGGGAAGTCAAACAGTTGAGAAATAAAAGTATAGCCCTAGTTAAAGTTTTGTGGCAATGACACGGGGTCGAAGAGGCTACATGGGAACCTGAGGAAGCTATGAGAAAACAGTACCCAAACCTCTTTTTTGGTAAGATTTTTAGGGACGAAAATCCCTAAAGGGGGAGAGTTGTAACAGCCCGATTTTGAGTCTAGTCGGAACAGTAGTTCTGGGACCACAAATCCGATGCAGTAAAATTTATTTTTATTATATTTCTATGGCCAACAGTTTTATGGAATGATTTCGTGAAAATTTCGTTCAGAAATTTTGATGTTTGGGCACTCAATTTAGTTAGAAGGACTAAATTGTAAAAGGTACAAAATGTGTGTTCTAGAAGCTAGAGGTGTCTAATTTCTATGAAATTTTAAATTGGAGGTCCTTAAATGGTAATTAGACCATTATACTTTGGTATGGACAAAAATGGACATGGCTAGGTGCAATTTTAAAGTTTGGCATTAAGGGCATTTTGGTAAAATGGTAAATAAAGACAAAATTAACTAAATAAAAGATGTTCATCTTCATCAAATTAGTCCCTTAGCCGAATTTCAAGGGATCTCCATAGCTAGGGTTTTGTCCAAGCTTCCAAGCTCGATTGTAAGTCTGTTTTTGTCTGGTTTTTAATGATTTTTACGTTTTTGTGAATGTTGTAACTTGATTTAGCTATTTCAAGGACTAATTTGAAAGAAAATCAAAGTCTAAAATTTTACCCATGTTATATATTTGTGTATTTTGATGTCTAATGGTAGAAAATGAATGTTTTGTGTTAGATAAACAACATTTACCAAGTGATTTTTGATGAAAATGTCAAATAGGGACCTATTTATAAAAGTTGCAAAATGTGTGTAAAAATGTGAATAAATGAAAATTTTGGGCTACTATGAGCATGAAAAAGATTCATCTAGGCTTGGCTAATGAAGAAATCGAATGAAAATCATTTTACGAGCCTAGGGACTAAAATGTAAAAAGTTGAAAACTTAGGGTCAAAATGTAATTTTTGCCATAAGGTGTTTTTGGGATTAAATTGAATAATGTGATAATTGAATAAGTTAAATTTGATATTATAGATCAAGAAAAACGAGGTTCTGACCTAGACCGGGGAAAGAACAAAGTTGTGGACTAAATCAAACTATTAGCCATTTTGTACCGAGGTAAGTTCGTATGTTAAAAATACGATTTAGAATAATTGTATTTAAATGATTTAATATTGCACGAATTGTATGTTTGATTTTGTGAATGAGTATAATCCTACGAATGAGTCCGAACACGAATCGACAAGCAATGTAACAGCCCGATTTTGGGTCTAGTCGGAACAGTGGTTTCGGGACCACAAATTCGACATAGTAAAATTTATTTTTATTATATTTTTATAGTCTATAGTTTTATGGAATGATTTCGTGAAAATTTTGTTCGAAAATTTTGACGTTTGAGCATTCAAATTAGTTAAAGGGACTAAATTGCAAAAAGTGCAAAACTTGAATTCTATATGCTAAAGGTGTCCAATTGCTATGAAATTTTAAATTGGAGGTCCTTAGATTGTAATTAGACCATTATGCTTTGTATGGACAAAAATGGGCATGGTTAGTGAAAATTTTCAAAGTTTAGGTGAAGGGCATTTTGGTAATCTAGTAAATAAAGCCAAAAATAACTAAATAAAAGATGTCATCTTCCTCAAATTAGTCCCCATGGCCGAAATTCACAAGGAGGAGACATAGCTAGGGTTTTTTCATCTTTCAAGCTCGATTGTAAGTCCGTTCTAGCCCCGTTTTTAATGATTTTTATGTTTTTGATATCCTTGCAACCTAATCTAGCTATTTCAAGGACTAATTTGACAGAAAATCAAAGTCTAAAATTTTACCCATGTTAGATATTTGTGTATTTTGATGTTTAATGGTAGATTATGTATGTTTGATGTTAGATAAACAACTTTTACTAAGTGATTTTTTATGAAAATGCTTAAAAGGACTTATTTGTAAAAGTTGTAAAATATGTAGTAAAAATGTGAGTAAATGAAAAATGTGGACTGCTATGAGCATGAAAAAGATTCAGCTAGGCTTGGGTAATGAAAAAATAGAATGAAGATCATTTTACGAGCCTAGGGACTAAAATGTAAAAAGTTGGAAAGTTAGGGGCAAAAATGAAATTTTTGCCATAAGGCGTTTTTGGGATTAAATTGAATAATGTGATAATTGAATAAGTTAAATTTGATATTATAGATCAAGAAAGACGAGGTTCTTACCTAGACCGGGGAAAGAACAAAGTTGTGGACTAAATCGAACTATTAGCCATTTTGTACCGAGGAAAGTTCGTATGTTAAAAATAAGCTTTAGAATAATTGTATTTAAATGCTTTAATATTGCATGAATTGTATATTTGATTTTGTGAATGAATACAATCCTACGAATGAGTCTGAAGACGAATCGACAAGCAAGAAATCCCATTTGAACCTTAGGAATAAGGTAGGATACATGTAACACCCCTAACCCGAGACCGTCGCCGGAATATGGTTAAGAGGCATTACCAAACAATCGAAACCTTTCACATCCATTTCACGACACAAAGTCAATCATCAATTAAACATACTCAAATACGAGCATATAGTCCCTTATCTAGGTCTACGAGACCTTATACCCGTGTTAGAAAGAGGTCAGGACTAAACCGAACACTTACGAAAGTTCTCAGAATTCCAAACATTCTTCAATACTGTTGAGGTCACACGCCCGTGCAAACAGGTCGTGTGCCTTACATGACTACCAGACACACCCATGTGTCCAGGCCGTATCAAAACAGAGCATGCATACTGACTTATCCCCACGGCCACTAGACACGCCCGTGTGCCATGGCGGTGTGTTACTAGGCTAGCTACTGACTTGATTACACGGCCACCATGAACGCCCGTGGGCGTCAGCCGTGTACCCTGTCCAGACACAACTAAAAGTAATCCTTAAACCACACGGCAGAGACACACGTCCGTGTCTCTTAGCCATGTATGCAAAATAGGCCATTTGCAAGGCCAATTTTCCACCCACACAAAGGTTAACCAACAAGCTTCAATACATCAGCAATTCATGCTTTTAAATGCATTCAAACATGCCATTTCATGCACCAAATAATCATCAACATTACCATCTACCTCCATGCCTAATATCATCACAATAAGTCCATTCAAAGTAACAATTGTATATCTCAAAATACATATATACCAAGCATTATGTAATTCATGCCATAATTCATCTTCAAACCACATCTTTCATAATCCACAAAGTCATGAAATATACCATATTCATAGCTCTTTCATAAATTCTACATCATTCAACTTCCAAGCCAAATCACATGGCAAGGATTAAACATTTCAAGACATATCATAACTTCTAGCCTATACATGCCATATTCAACTATATACATCTTTCCAAAAGTACCAAAATAGATTGCTGATAGTGTGATAGAGATGCTGACGATTCCCAGATCCGAGCTAGCTTTGCCGATAATCAGAAAGCAGAGAAACAATCACACAGTAAGCTTTCATAAGCTTAGTAAGTTCGTAACAAAATACATTAACCAAAACAAATCATCACATAGATTATTCCCAATCTCATATCTCATATTATCCAAAACTAATATGTTCAATTAACCTTCCATAAACTCATTCATAGTTTCATCAACCACATAGGTTCCGAAAGTACCTTAGCCAACACTTAGTTGTCGATTACATATGCTACTCAATACTCACTATTTCATTTCGATCAACTTTCGTCCCTTCTTCGGTTCAATCACACACTTAGTGCCCAAATAGTTAGCCGAAGCTTAATTAATATCGCACACATAGTGCATCCATATCAATCCGATCTTAAATCAGTATCGCACACACAGTGCCAACCACAAAGCCGAAGTTTATATTATTTCGCACACACAGTACTAATCATCTCGGTCACATTTTCGAATACGCACACTTAGTGCCACATAACTTGAACCTTCACATAGCATTCACAATTCAATGATATCATATCACTCATCTCATAACATTAAACATAGTTAAATACACGTATTATGTCCGAACTTACCTCGTACGTCAAAATATCGAAACGGTCGATTAATCGAGCACTTTGTCTTTGCCTCGATCTCGATCCGAACCTCTCCTTTCTTGGTCTATACACATTCAAATTCAATCCATTCAATCACCAATTCATTCAATTTAGTCCACACACACTTATTTAGGCATTTTACAAAATAAGCCCTCACATTTTCACATTTCGACACTTTAGTCCCTAATTCACAAAATCACGAAATACACATAATTTCCTTTCACCCATGCCTAGCCGAATTCTCTCTATATTCATACAAGTCCACACATCTAATTTATTTCACATTTTAGTCCCTCAATTTACACTTTTCAAAATTTAGCCCAAAATACTCAATTTCACCAAAAATTCAAATACAAACTATGTTAACTCAATACCAAGCTTTCATATTTCACCAACTAACATCACAAAGCTCACATGTTCTTCAATGGCACATCTCATAAACATCATCAATTCTTTAAATTACAACATGGGCTTGATAGTAGACTAAGCAACAATCTCAAAAACATAAAAATCATCAAAAACCAAAGTCAAAACATACCTTAATCAAGCAAATCCCTAGCCGAAAATCATAAAGTCTCAAACCCTCCTCTTCTTTTCTTATTTCAGTTGATAGAAAACAAAGATGAACACTTTCTAGCTTTTGTTTAATTTTAATATCATCTTATTTCATGATTACTAATTTACCCTTAATGAATCATCCATTTAATTAACAAATATTAGGCCATTTATGTCCATCTACCGTCCACTAATTTTAATAATGGACTAATTGCCTCATAAGGCCTCCACATTATAAAGACAATAGCACTTAGGTACTTATAAATTAGCACATAGCTTTTACACTTTATGCGATTAAGTCATTTCTCTTAATTCGGCACACAGTCGATAAAATTACCACACAGAATTTCCACACAGGCTTTATCACATATAATCAACACCAAAAATAACATTAAAATATTATTTTGACCTCGGATTTGTGGTCTGGAAACCACAATTCCGACTAGGGTCTAAATCGGGCTGTTACAACTCTCTCCCCCTTAGGGATTATCGTCCCTGAAAATCTTACCAATGAGTAGATGTGGATATTGCTCTCTCATAACATTCTCAGGCTCTCACGTTGCCTCTTCAACTCTGTGTTTGTGCCACAACACTTTCACTAAGGAAACTCTTTTGTTTCTCAACTCTTTAATCTCTCGTGCCAAAATTCGAATCGGTTCTTCACTAAATGACAAATCTGACTGAATCTCAACCTCAGTAGGAGCAATCACATGAGATGGATCAGATCGGTACCGTCGAAGCATTGATACATGAAACACGTTATGGATCTTTTCTAACTCAGATGGCAACAACAATCTATATGCAACTGGCCCAACACGTTCGATAATCTCATATGGTCTGATAAACCTCGGACTCAACTTACCTTTTCTGCCAAATCGAAGTATTTTCTTCCACGGAGACACTTTCAAAAACACTTTATCACCAACTTCGAATTCAATATCCTTTCGTTTCAAGTCTGCATAAGATTTCTGATGATCTAAGGCCGCTTTCAAACTGTCACGAATCACTTTCACTTTCTGCTCAGTCTCTTCTATAAGATCAACCCCGTGAATCTTATTTTCACTCAGCTCAGTCTAATACAATGGAGTTCGACATTTTCGACCGTAAAGAGCCTCATATGGTGCCATTTTGATGCTAGATTGAAAACTGTTATTATACGCGAATTCAATTAACGGCAGATGTTTCTCCGACGTACTCTCAAACTCAAGTACACAACACCGCAACATATCTTCGAGAATTTGAATGATTCGCTCGGATTGACCATTCGTTTGCGGATGAAAAGCAATACTGAAATGCAATTTTGTGCCTAACGCATCTTGCAATTTCCTCCAAAATCGCGAGGTAAATCTTGGATCTTTGTCAGACACAATAGATAGTGGCACCCTGTGCAATCTCACAATCTCAACAATGTACAATTCAGCCAATCTATCAAGTGAATAATCTGTTCTCACTGAAATGAAATGAGCTGATTTCGTCAATCTGTCAACTATCACCCAGATTTCATCTTTCTTTCCCGGAGATAAGGGCAATCCCGACACAAAGTCCATTGTAATTCTCTCTCATTTCCACCCAGGAATCATGATCGGTTGTAACAAACCAGACGGAACCTGATGTTCAGCTTTAACTTGCTGACAAACTAAACATTTTAACACAAAGTCAGAGATGTCCCGTTTCATACCATGCCACCAATAAAACTGTTTCAAATCATTATACATTTTCGTACTCCCAGGGTGAACAGTCAAACGACTGTTATGAGATCATTCAAAATTAACTGAATCAACTCTAAATTCTTCGGAACACAAATCTGATCTCTAAATCTTAAACAATCATCACTATCCACTCGAAATTCTGAATCCGAATTCCAATCACATTGAGCTCGTTTTGCTATTATCTCATCATCAATTTTCTGGGCATCACGAATATGATGTATGAACATCGGTCTTACTTTCAACTCAGCCAAAACTGAACCATCATCACAGAGATCTATCTGAGAATTCATAGCTCGTAAAGCATATAAAGACTTTCTGCTCAAAGCATCAGCTACAACATTAGCTTTACCCGGATGATAATTAATTACAAGTTCATAGTCTTTCAACAATTCTAACCATCTTCTTTGTCGCAAATTTAATTCTTTCTGAGTCATCAGGTACTTCAGACTCTTATGATCGGTATAAACATGACATTTCTCACCAAATAGATAGTGACACCAAATCTTCAATGCAAACACAATCGCGGCCAATTCAAGATTGTGCGTCGGATAGTTCTTTTCATGCGGCTTTAACTGTCTCGAAGCATAAGCAATGACTTTGCCTTCTTGCATCAACACACAGCCCAAACCATTCAATGATGCATCACTATAAACTATGAATTCTTTGCCCGATTCAGGTTGAACTAACACTGGTGCTTCCGTCAATAACACTTTCAACTGCTCGAAACTCTGATGGCACTTTTCCGACCACTCGAATTTAACATCTTTCTGTAGCAACTTTGTTAACGAAGTTGCAATCATCGAGAAGCCTTTCACAAACCGTCTATAATATGCCACTAGTCCCAGAAAACTACAGACTTCAGACACATTTCTCAGAGGCTTCCATTCTAAAATAGCAGAGATTTTATTCGGATCAACTCGTATTCCCGCAGCTGATACAATATGCCCCAGAAATCACATTTGCTAAACTTAGCATACAATTGTTTCTCAAGTAGAGTCTGTAGCACAATTCTCAAATGTTTGACATGTTGCGTCTCATCACAGGAATAAATCAGAATATCATCAATGAACACCACAACAAAGAGATCCAAATATGGTCTAAATATTCAATTCATCAGATCCATAAACACTGTAGGAGCATTCGTTAGTCCGAAAGGCATCACTAAGAATTCATAATGTCCGTACCTCGTTCTAAAAGCAGTCTTTAGTACATCTGACTCTTTAACTCTCAATTGATAATAGCCCGATCTCAAATCTATCTTAGAAAACACTATAGCTCCTTTCAGCTAGTCGAACAAATCATCGATACGAGGCAACGTATATTTGTTCTTTATCGTCACTTTGTTCAACTGTCGATAATCAATACACATTCTCATAGTTCCGCCTTTCTTTTTCACAAATAACACAGGAGCACCCAGGGCGAGAAACTCAGTCGTGCAAATCCTCTGTCAGTCAACTCTTGTAACTGAGACTTTAACTCTTTCAACTCCGTTGGTGCCATTTTTTATGGAGCTATTGAAATGGGAGTAGTCCCCGGTACTAATTTGATACCAAATTCAACTTCCCGAATCAGAGGTAATCCCGGTAACTCTTCAGAAAATACATCTGGAAACTCACAAACCACAGGCATTATTTCAACTTCCTTTTCTGTCACTTTTGTGTCAATCACATATGCCAAATAAGTTTCACAACCCTTTCTCACATAGTTCAAAGCTTTCATCGCGGATACAACAGCTGGTACTCCTTTCATATCACTGGATTCAATTCAAACTATTTCACCGTTCTGACTTCTCAATCCAATACTCTTTCTTTTACAATTCACGATAGCATTATGCAGAGTGAGCCAATCCATACCCAGAATTATATCGAACTCATCGAATGGTAGCAACATCAAATTAGCCGGAAAACAAACATCTCGAAACATCAACGGATAGTTCTTGCACACTTTATCCAACAAGACACACTTGCCTAAAAGGTTCGATACTCTAACCACAAATTCAGTAGACTCAACAGATAGAGTCTTACTCGATACTAGATTCACACACACATAGGAATGATTAGAACCTGGATCTATCAATGCAATCACATCAGTATTAAATAGAGTAAAAGTACCAGTGATGACGTCTGGAGATGACGCTTCCTCTCTTGCTCGTATAGAATAAGCTCGGGCAGGTGCTCTCGCCTCTGATCTCATAGCTGTATCGATAATACCTCTCTGGCTTCCACTCATATTTTTGGTGTTTCTGGGTGGTCTACCCCTAACCATCACATTACTCGATCTCACATTCTGAACATTTTCTTCCTCAGCCATCTTTGGGCAGTCTCGAATGAAATGATCTCGTAATCCACATTTATAGCAAACTCTATTATTGTACTTGCCCCAGCATTCTCCCACATGTCATCTTCCACACTGTTTACACTCAGGTTTGTTATTTTTGGCACTATCAACACTTAATTCTATTGGAGCTTTAATTCTCAGACCAACACTTAGTCTTGCGCAGTCTCTATTCAGATGTCCAAATGAAGTATTTGATCGGTTGCTTGTATCTCTAAATCTCTTCGTCGAAGGTTGAGAAAACTTACTCATCGATCTCTTTCTTTCATCATGAGCTTCAGAATTAGCTTTCTTCTTTTCTTTACTGAGCTCCTCAACTTTGCATGCTCTTTCGACTAACACAACAAATTTGTTGATATCAAGTATCCCAACAACAACTTAATGTCCACATTTAGCCCTTCTATAAAGCATTTACACATAGTAGCTTTGGTCGAAACACATTCTCGTGCATACTGGCTCAATCTCACAAATTCTCGCCAGACTCGATGAATCGACAAACGGTCTTGTTCAAATTTCAAGGAACTCTTTATGTTTCTGATCAATGAATCGTTGACTAATATACTTCTTTCTAAATTCAACTTAAAAGAATTCCCAAGTGATTCTCTCTCTCGGAACCATGGATGTTAATGTCTTCCACTAGTTATAAGCCACATCTCTCAACAAAGAAACTACACACTTAATACACTCATCAAGGGTCAACGATATCTCATTGAATACCTGAATTGTATTCTCAAGCCAAAACTCGGCTCGCTCAGCATCGTCATCAGCTGTGGCCCTAAATTTTTCAGCCCCGTACATACAAATTTTATCCACAGGAGGTTTATTCAATCTGATCGGATCTACAACTTGTGGCACAACAGGTATTTGTGGGGGTGGAGGTTGTGGAGCAGCCGAATTCGTTCGAACGAACTCTGAAAACCACTCACTCATCATTCAAAAGAAGGCTTGCTTAGCCTCTTCTCCATCACTACTTTCATTCGGCCTAGATGTAGCCGGCGCTATCCCTTGAGCGGGAGCAGGCGCATTACTCTCAACATCGTCAGCAACTACTCATTTGGGATCCATTACTATATGAAAACACATTTATAACTGTCAGAATTCATCACACTATCGCAATTTCATATATGGCATGTATAGCTAGACTCACACGCGCTACGTTAGTCCGAGAATCGACTAAATCGTAGCTCTGATACCAATAAAATGTAACACCCCTAACCCGAGACCGTCGCTGAAATAGGGTTAAGAGGCATTACCAAACAATTGAAACCTTTCACATCCATTTCACAACACAAAGTCAATCATCAATTAAACATACTCAAATACGAGCATATAGTCCCTTATCCAGGTCTACGAGACCTTATACTCGTGTTAGAAAGAGGTCAGAACTAAACCGAACACTTACGAAAGTTTTCAGAATTTTAAACATTCTTCAATACTGTTGAGGTCACACACCCGTGCAAACAGGCTGTGTGCCTCACACAACTACCAGATACACCCATGTGTCCAGGCCGTGTCAAAACAAAGCATGCATACTGACTTATCCCCACGGCCACTAGACACGCCCGTGTGCCATGGCCGTGTGTTACTAGGCTAGCTACTGACTTGATTACACGGCCACCATGCACGCCCGTGGGCGTCAGCCGTGTACCCTATCCAGACACAACTAAAAGTAATCCTTAAACCACACGACAGAGACACACACCCGTGTCTCTTAGCCATGTATGCAAAATAGGCCATTTGCAAGGCCAATTTGCCACCCACACAAAGGTCAACCAACAAGCTTCAATACAGTACCAATTCATGCTTTTAAATGCATTCAAACATGCCATTTCATGAACCAAATAATCATCAACATTACCATCTACCTCCATGCCTAATATCATCACAATATGTCCATTCAAAGTAACAATTGTATATCTCAAAATACATATATACCAAGAATTATGTAATTCATGCCATAATTCATCTTCAAACCACATCTTTCATAATCCACAAAGTCATGAAATATACCATATTCATAGCTCATTCATAAATTCTACATCATTCAACTTCCAAGCAAAATCACATGGCAAGGATTAAACATTTCAAGACATATCATAACTTCTAGCCTATACATGCCATATTCAACTATATACATCTTTCCAAAAGTACCAAAATAGATTACCGATACTGTGATAGAGATGCTGACGATGCCTAGATCCAAGCTAGCTTTGCTGACACTGTAAAACAGAGAAACAATCACACAGTAAGCTTTCATAAGCTTAGTAAGTTCGTAACAAAATACATTAACCAAAACAAATCATCACATAGATTATTCACAATCTCATATCTCATATTATCCAAAACTAATATGTTCAATTAACCTTCCATAAACTCATTCATAGTTTCATCAACCACATAGGTTCTGAACATACCTTAGCCAACACTTAGTTGTCGATTACATATGCTACTCAATACTCACTATTTCATTTCGATCAACTTTCGTCCATTCTTCGATTTAATCGCACACTTAGTGCCCAAATAGTTAACTGAAGCTTAATTAACATCGCACACATAGTGTATCCATATCAAACCGATCTTAAATTAGTATCGCACACACAGTGCCAATCACAAAGCCGAATCTTATATTATTTCACACACACAGTGCTAATCATCTCGATCACATTTTTGAATACGCACACTTAGTGCCACATAACTTGAACCCTCACATAGCATTCCCAATTCAATGATATCATATCATTCATCTCATAATATTAAACATAGTTAAATACACGTATTATGTTTGAACTTACCTCGGACACCAAAATACCGAAACGGTCGATTAATCGAGCAATTTATCTTTGCCTCGATCTCAATCTGAACCTCTCCTTTCTTGGTCTATACACATTCAAATTCAATCCATCAATCACCAATTCATTCAATTTAGTCCACACACACTTATTTAGGGCATTTTACAAAATAGCCCTCACATTTTCACATTTCGACACTTTAGTCCCTAATTCACAAAATCACGAAATACACATAATTTCCTTTCACCCATGACTAGCCAAATTCTTTCTATATTCATACAAGTCCGCACATCTCATTTATTTCACATTTTAGTCCCTCAATTTACACTTTTCACAATTTAGCCCAAAATACTCAATTTCACCAAAAATTCAAATACAAACTATGCTAACCCAACACCAAGCTTTCATATTTCACCAACTAACATCACAAAGCTCACATGTTCTTCAATGGCACATCTCATAAACATCATCAATTCTTTAAATTACAACATGGGCTTGATAGTAGACTAAGCAACAATCTCAAAAACATAAAAATCGTCAAAAACCAAAGTCAAAACATACCTTAATCAAGCAAATCCCTAGCCAAAAATCACAAAGTCTCAAACCCTCCTCTTCTTTTCTTATTTCGGTTGATAGAAAACAAAGATAAGCACTTTCTAGCTTTTGTTTAATTTTAATGTCATCTTATTTCATGATTACTAATTTGCCCTTAATGAATCATCCATTTAATTAACAAATATTAGGCCATTTATGTCCATCTACCATCCACTAATTTTAATAATGGACTAATTGCCTCATAAGGCCTCCACATTATAAATACAATAGCACTTAGGTACTTATAAATCAGCACATAGCTTTTTCACTTTACGCGATTAAGTCATTTCTCTTAATTCGGCACACAGTCGATAAAATTACCACATAGAATTTCCACACAGGCTTTATCACATATAATCAACACCAAAAATAACATTAAAATATTATTCCAACCTCAGATTTGTGGTCTCAAAACCACTAT
The DNA here is from genome assembly GCA_025698515.1 of Gossypium sturtianum. Taxonomy (NCBI): domain Eukaryota; kingdom Viridiplantae; phylum Streptophyta; class Magnoliopsida; order Malvales; family Malvaceae; genus Gossypium; species Gossypium sturtianum. Next base: position 116,242,822 of record CM046955.1, read on the forward strand.
TCCGACTAGGGTCTAAATCGGGTTGTTACAGTACAAGTGACATATCACTAGGGTTAGTATGTGTTATGTGATTATATGATTCAGGTGTTGGTCTCGTACGTCCTACCGGTGGCTGAGTATATCGGCATATGTTGCGGATACTTGACAGCTTGTGTGAGCAGGCTCGTCGATAGCTCGAGAGCGAGCGATTATGTGATATGAGACTTAGGTAGTTTTTGCTACATATGTGGCACTTAGTGTGCAAAGTTTTCCTGAGTATTTGACATTGTTATTCCGAGTGGTTCACGGGTATGTCAAATATAAAAGTACGTGTGTATTTATTTTGGGATGACTCAGGTTTGTGTGTAAAGCTTATGCCTGTTAAATGTGTGAAATGATGAATATGAGGTAAGTTTTGTGATGGAATGAGTTATGATCATGAGATCCTGGTAATTGTACATTTAATTATGTTATTTAATTTGAATGTTATATGCATGGTAAGGTTGCTTATTTCTTACATACGAGCTTACTAAGCTATATAGCTTACTCCCCTTCCTTTCCCTTATTTTATAGTGTCACCAAGCTAGCTTGAGGTTCGGAGATCGTCGGAGATCCATACACACTATCAACAATTATTTTGGTATCAATGAATTTAACATTTTGAATTATGGCATGTATAGGGGACTTGGTCATTTTGTTATGTTTCATAATTTATTTGGCCAAATGTGTTGGCCTATGTTGGTTAAAAATTCACTTTGTATGAGGCCATTTGAAATTGGCTAACATTTTGGGTGTACGGGTTTCAGTGCATAGCATCTGCACCGGATTCGTAGTAACGGGGTGGTCCTGTGGTGAACGCGTACACGCGCCCCGCTACCCTGTGACACGCGCAGCGCTGGAGACTCAAGGGAGAGACCATGATGCCAGGACATATGGTTGGCGTATGTAATTATTATGGGTCATCTCTAACCAGTCAGAGTGGTAGTAGGGTCCGTTCCCAGACCCAGTCGTGTCTAGTTCGGAAACTCTGACTTTGTTATCCGTGTACTTCTGTGGCATGTATCAAACAGGTGTCAATTATAATTCGAATGGCATTGTATTATAAATAAAGTATTAGTGTATCCGTTGTGTGGAATGTTGTGACTTAGGAGCTTACATATGCAGCAAGTGTGCTAATTTTCAGTATCCGACATTTGATGTCTTAGGTTCAGTGTTTATGCCAAAAAGTGATGAAATGTGTATGTGCACATCCACATTTAAGGAATTACAGTGTGAAAACCTATTGGTGTGTGCTAATATGATTAGTTGGACTCTGAGAGGTTTAGGGGACGACGAGGTGCGGGATTTACAGAGCGTCGCAGGGATCTGGGCGTATTCAATTTATAGGCGTGTTAGTATTGGATAATTTGTAGTGTAGTGATGTACCTTGCATACCAGGCCATTAGTGTACACGCCCCCACTCTGTGCACTCTTCCCTCTAGATCTTGCTTACAGTGGTGCCAATATTTTTCCTCGGATTTGAGGAGATAGCCCGGGTCACAGACCACAATCACTCATCATCAATAGTTCTGTGTATCCCAATGAATCTAGCGACATCTGGATGGTTACGTTTGGTGGTTGCCATGGCTGCCTTATGCGTATGTGTGTCCAGGTCTAATCATGACGATTTGTGGTCGGCCTACTTGGTGGCTGGTTCTATTATGGTATGATAAGACTACTATTGAATGTAATAATAATACTATGTATATTTCGAGAAAGGTTCGACGCTTCTAAGCGATAAAAGTGAACTTTGCATATAGTGGTGTATGGATGATTGTATCGGACGTTAGGCGCCAGTGGTTAACGCGGAAACTAGTAATTCGATGTGTGTCTGATGCGAATGACGATTCGCTGTATAAGTCAATGTTTGAGCTTGAATCTATTGTACTTGTTAAGTAGGCGTGAGGTGTGTGTAGCATTGGTTGCGAGAAGTATAGCGATTATTCTTTGCCCACATCCGATTACGCTACGGCTGCAATGACGGCGCATTACGCGCTATCGTACCAAGGTTGTAGTGCTGCACTGGTATCTAGCTCAGTCTGCGGATAGGGCGAACGGTATGGACTATGCACATGCGCCATATACGGCGCCCAGAAGCATTTTACAGCTCGGTATCCATACCACCGCATCCGGTGGCGCCAAGGGTGATACGCATTTTATGGCTGAGTGAAATTATGAAAAGATAGTAGCTAGTGACACGACTTTGACGTGGCACTATTATGGCACAGCTATTCCCGCTGAGATCCACTCGGTGTTGAATATGGGTAAAAGGGTGTTACAAATAGTCATCCATGGCTAGTTATGATGTTTCCCACTAAGGAACCTGCGGGTTCTATTTAACTAAACTAGAATTGGATCTCAACCATGTCCAATTCGATTTCTCGCTTTCCAGTTTCTTCCAATATTGGCCTCATCACTGGCACTTAGCGCAAAGTCCTGACTATTTAAGTGTTGTTTATAAAATTAAGGCTTAAAGGTAAGTTTCAAGTGCTCAACGTTAGAACTTGATTAAGAGTAAGGACTTTCCAAATGCACTAGTGATGCCCTAGTCTGGCAGACTTTGAACAAAAAAAAAGGAAACAATACGAACTCTGGTATGTAAAACGTATAGGATATTCTGAAAGAACAAAGCTTATGGCTAACTCTGAAGAAATGTAAGTATAACGAATTAATGAGTGTTGATAAATATATATATGAATATGGTGTATAGCATAAAGAAGTACTATTGGCGAATTAGTGTTTTAAAGAGAGATAGAAACATTCCTTTGAGTTGTAGGAACTAGATACTTTGGTATGAAATGAAAGGTTTAAGATCATGCATGTATGAAATGTATGAAGTTGGATGGACTAAGGGTGGGACATGAACTTGAATGGGTGACTATTGCATTTGTGTATATGAGTACCAAGTGACTAAATCATGCAAAAATATGTAACAACTTTGGTATGAAATGAGCAAGATCATGCATGTATGAAATGATAAGTCAATGGCGTGATGGAGTTTGTGAGTCCTGAAATCATGAATATGTCCACATCATGAGTCATTAAGTCAATGCGTGATGAGTTTGTGTGCATCTCTCGAGAACTAAAAACACGAACTAAAAACACGAATCTCTGAAAGGACACATGACACTAAAGATCATATCGTCTAAGACCATAACTGGTGGGTTATGGAATTATATGGGAAAATTTAAGGAAGGTTATTACCAAATGTGGTTCTCTATGTGTCCCAGAGTGATGAAGGGCAAACCTCACTAAATGTGAGTTTAGGCAAATCCCTATCATTTAAAACACCTAAAAAAGGATAGCCTTTATGGTAAAACTCTGGATAGGAAAGCCTTTGTGGCAAGTATTGGATGTAAAGGACAACCTTTGTGGTAAAACTCTGGACATGAAAGCCTTTGTAGCGAGTACTGGATGTAAAGGACAACCTTTGTGGTAAAACTCTGGATAGGAAAGCCTTTATGGTAAGTCCTGGATGTAAAGAACAACTTCTGCGGTAAATCTCTGGATAGGAAAGTCTTTGCGGCGAATATTGAATGTAAAAGATACTTTTGTGGAAAAACTTTGGAAAGGTAAGCCTTTATGGCAACCTCTGTTTAAGAATGCCTTTGTGGCAAATCTCTACAAGGAAACGCCTTTGTGGCGATCTTTATCAAAGGAAGGACTCTATCGAAATCTTCATAAAGGAATGCCTTCAAGGAAAATTTTGAATGAATGACGTGTAAGGAATTATGAAAGAATGACATGAATGGTCCTCTAAAGGCAAAGTAAAGATAAGAGTCTGAAGGTATGGTAAGTGTAAGAGATAATGTATGGACAAGTAGAAGGACCTAAGTATCCAACGAATTCTTAAAAAAAGGTTCCGTATATAATGAAAATGCGAACCTCGCATAACAAATAGAAAAGAATAGTGAAGCTAGAGTGCGCCAGAATAGGTGGTGAATCTGGGAGATGTGTTATAGGCATGTATAGATAGCACATTGAAGTAAGGAAGATCTGGGCGAACTCTGTGTTAAGTAATAGGTGTAGTCTACCTCGCCCGAAGATAGTGGAAAAATCAGTAAGTATGAAATATGATTTTAAGCCTATTAATAGGGTAAAAAAAAAGTTAAGGACTATGTAAAGATAAGATTTAAAAAGAGACATAGGAAGTGAAGAGATTTTAAGTATAGTATGCTTAAAGCAAAGAAATGGTCATTTGAGTTTGACCTCGAATCTGGAGCCTAAAATAGTGAATGTTTAATGAATATGAAAAGAAGATAAGTCTTTAAAGACATTGTGATAAAGACAAAGGTCTAAAATAAAAAGGCGTAATTACTGTCTGTTAAAGGAAATCTTAGTGAAGTAACCCCAGAAGGAATAAGGCAAAGTCTAAGGGCACACGTAGGACGTGTGAAGCATCTATTGCGCTTGAATGTGATGAATCAGGTATTTAAGGTTTAACTCACTAAGTTCTTATGAACTTACAAAGTTTATTTCATGTTTCAAGTTGCAAAGAGGTATGCACCAAGAGGGACGACGCCAAGGTTATGCCAAAAGGAAGTGGCACGATGGGCTGTTATGTATATAGATGAAGTTAAGTGAAGTTAAGTTGTTTAAGCAGCGTTCCAATGTGTTTACAGTAGATTGAGAGATAAAATAAAGAAATCGATGAAATTTTATTATCATGAACTGTAAATGTAACAATACAATATACACCCATAAGAGACTCTGTCACATTCGTAAATAGAACTTTTACATAGGGAGAAATTTTAAGTTACATCTGTTATAGGACGCAACACCTAATATTGGGATCCAGTTCATCAGGTCGGGTAGAGGGCGTTACATGAGGCATAGAGGAAGACAAATGGGGGTAGCATAAAAGCAATGTTTACTGAGAAACTTAATACTACAGTGATAATGTTAGAAGAGTAGAGTAAATTTTTTTTTTTTTTGGAAACCTAAGGAAAGAGATATTGGAACTAATAAAAAATATTTTTAAAAGAAAGAACAAACTACCTTTGTCATTTAAGAAACCAAAGAAGCTATTACTAGACTTAATAAACTGATTGAAATTGAAGAGATGTATTGGTACCAACAGTTAAAAATCCAATGGTTGCATCAAAAAGACAAAAAAATACCACATTCTTTCACACCACCACCAACCATAAAGGACTAGATTAAAAATGAAGAAAATATATGAGGATTAATCATATTTCATTTGTAAAATCTATTCTCAATTAAATAAGTTATTATTGATGAAACAATCAATGAATGCATTAATAGTTATAGTTGATAACATGAATGATAAGCTAGAGATGAAAATTAATGATGAGTAATGAAACAAGTTGTTTTTAGTTTAAGACCAATGAAGGTGATACGAGATCATGTAGGACTTTAGGTGTTTAGCTTACTTTAAAACTTTTATTTTTTAAATGAGATTATATATAATTATTGGAGATATATCGTAAATAAAACACCTTAAATATGGTCATCACCTCAAGTCTTACTTGATCTTGTATCAGAAGGAACTCAAACCTAACAAGTTATTAAACCTTTTTTTTCCATACTTTTTGGGAGGATATCAAACATAATGTCATATACATGGTCAATGATTTCTTTCAAAATGGAAAACTTTCAAAAGGAATTAATGCCACCAACATCATTCTTTATCCCAAAGAAATAGTGTTTGGAATCTATCAATCACTTTAGGCCATTTGGGTGTTGCAACTTTTCTTATAAGATTATTGTTGGAATTATGACTATTCAATGCGATCATTTTTTAGAAACAACATTTACCAAAGCTCGAACAACTTTTGTCTCGTATCGACAAATCTAGGATAAAATGACTGTTGCTTATGAGGCTTTTGGCACCATTAACATAATAACTCAAGGTAAGAAAAGAGTGGTGGCCATTCAAATTGATCTCGAGAAAGCCTACGATAAATGTAACTAGTTGTTTTTGGAAAAAAATCTTTTAAAAATGGGGTTTAGTAATAGGCGAGTGGACAAGATTATGGAATACATCATTATAATGGGCTTTTCGATCACTTTAAAAAAAGGACATGAACAAGTCTTCAAATCAATAAAAGGAATATGCCAAGGGGAACTTTTCCTCTTTTTTTGTTTGTTATTGTGACTAACACACTTTCAAAGGTTTTTGAGAAAGATGAATAGGAAGGTTTTCTTAATTCCCTCAAAATTAACTCACATTGCTAGACAATTTCCACTTACTATTTGTTTATAACTGCATTATTTTTGCATAATCAAATGATAAAATAGTGGTAAAAATTTGGAAATTCTCTAGATATTCCAAAATAGTATAAGATAATTAGTCAATTTTACTAAGTTAATTATTATTTTCTCTTCCAACACTTGCAAAAAAAAGATAAACCAATTATTAAAGGAAAGTTTGGAATCTCTATTGATATTGCTGAGACATGTTACATGGAGTTTTCCCTATTGTTTGGGGAAAGAGGAGGAAAGCAACATTCCATTTCATAATTGATAAAATTAGTGTGAAGATGCAGGGTTGGAAAGGCAAAATGCTTTTTATGGTTGGAATGAAGGTTTTGGTTAAACAAGTGGCAATTGTTATTCTTGCATATGTCATGAATTGCTTCAAAATATCAACCACATTCCAGGACAAATTAAATGCAATTATTAGCAGGTTCTAGTGGGGAAATGGTGGTGACACAAATAACAAACTAACTGTTGGAACATTTTCAATATATATATATAGTGTTTCAATCGTTGCAAGTGAAAAGTTGTAACCAAAAGTTATAAATTTTGGTAATGAGTTGTCACTTTTCATGGTGATGAGTTATGTCTCTTGAATACCAAAAGTTATGTCACTTGATTGAATAGATATGCTTATTTAAGAGATGTGTCTATCCAAAAAAAAAAGGTACTTATAGGATAGTTATATATCTATGAAGAGACATTAGAACTCCTATAAATAAGAGTGAAGTTTCATTTGCATAAGACACACACAAAAAAAACCAAAAACTTTGGAAAAAAATTTCTCTATTCTCTTACATATTTTAATATTCAAATATTGTTCTATAAAGAATAGTTCTTTATAGAATTTGAAACTTTTACAGTGTTCTGCTTAATGCTTAGTGGACTATTTTCGTCAATGCAAAACATAGACAATCATTATACTTTATTGTATCATCGAAGTTCATTTGCTAGTAACTCTTTTGCACACCAAAATATAGGTGGCGACAAATAAAACCCTAAAGAAAATGGTATGGTTACATGCCTTCAAACATTTAGTTAATTTCTCATAAGTTTATTAATCTCTACATACCAACACTAACAAACTTAAAGAAGTACAGAAGAATATGGTTTAAAGACTTCAATAAGTTCAATATTGCCTTGTAAAATAGGCATGTCATTGCCTAATGAATCCTGATTCTATGTGTGTCAGGATCCTTAAAGGAAGAGTTTTTCATTTGACTATAATTGTCAATGCTCCTACACTTAGGTAGCATTTGGCGCTTTCCATGTTATAATTTCAATGGAATGTGATTATTGGGAAAATTACTTTACAATGTTTGGTATACATTGGAAGGTATTGATTGAAATTGCAGAGAAGTTACATTATCACGTTTGGTTTATTAAGTACTTTCCTAGAAATGTAATGATAACTATGAATTTACTCTTATTAAATAAAATATAATACTCATGTATTTAAATTCTATAATAAATTTTATTCTTAAAAAAATATTTGGATTAAATATTTAATAATAAATTTTAATTTAATTTTTTAATTTTTTAATTTATACTTTAACTGAAAGTAAAATTATTTCAAATTTGTCCTACATATATTTTTTAAAATATAATAATGTACATACAAAATCATGTATATATACTTTTTTTTTGGAATAAATTGAAAAAAATTATTTATATATAATACTTATAAAGAATCTGTTGAAGTAATAGAGAAAACGTAGTAGGACAACGAAAGAAGACAATTGCTTCTTCTTCTTTTACGTTTATTAATAGACTAATATCCTAAACCAATATAAAATAGAGTTAATTTTGTCTTAATGTTTTTTATTTATTTTAATTTTCCAATCCACATGGGAAAGTAATTTTCCTATCATGTGAATCACATTGCCATGTTCATGAGAAAGTAACTTCTAAGGGAAAGTTAGATTATAATAAAAGTAAATAAAATTTGACCTGCCAAACATTGGAATCAATTTTCAACTGATTAAATTCCCAGGAAAGTGACTACTTTTCATCATACCAAACGCTACCTTAAAGCTTTATCCTCGGCTTGGAAGAGCTTACGGAAAGACATTCAATGCCTTAAGAAAGGGATATGATGGGACGTGGGCAATATGAAAAAAAAAACATTTCTATTAGTGAGGATAAATGGATTCTTGATACGCTAAAATTTAGAGTTAACCGAATATCAGAATGTTACTATGAGTCTCTCATGGTGCATGAGCTTATTGACTAGACCCACAGATGTTGGAAAACGGACTTGATGATTCAAATGCTTGGTCAATAGGGTGCTGACAAGATTAAAATCATTCCTATTGTCAATGGCTCAGAAGAAGATAAATTTCCAATGAGGCCTTGGGAGTGTTGGCAAAGGTTGCAACATTGAGATCTTAAGTTCCCAAGTTTAAGTCTTATTATGCATAAACGTCAAGTGTGGGTTCTCCTTCAGGTTATTCCAAGTTTAATTGTACTATGTGTTGACCTTGTTCGAATATATTTTAATTTTCAGTTCGTTGTGATTTGTATTGAGTTGATTCTAATTGATTATACATGTATTATTTGTGATGCACTTGTACTTGTGGTTTTACATTGTAAATTCCTTCAAGAAAAGAAAAAGGATCATCTGGTTTGGCACTTCACAAAGGATAAAGACTCCCAGTTTGGCAACCCAAGTCCGTCTAGAATTACTCGGAACAATAAAGGGGGATGGAGAACTATAAGGAAGCTTAATTGCTCGCCAAAAGGCAAGATAGTCACATGGAGAAGTTGTAAAAATTCCATCGCTTCGAAAGAAAACCTTTTGAGATGCCACTGTTCATACCATGACAAATGCCATAGATGTGAAACCATGGTTGAATTTGGAAAACACATTCTCTTCCTCAATCTGTTAGCTAAAGTGGCGTGGGGATGTTCAAAGTTTGGATGCAATCTATCCCTCATTGATTTTGGCTCTTGTTTTGATTATAGATCCATAGCAACTAAGTCGATAATTTTGGCTTGATTACAATGCTATGTTAGGAAAACTAGAAATCTCGGAATGATGAGATTTATTAGAGCAGTAAAAGTAATCCATTTCAAGTGTGGAATAAAGTGTTAGAAAGGTTCAAAGAATTCAACTATTCATGCCCTCCTCCTTAACTAACTCATAATAGAATCAGGACCATTGAATCCTAGTCTCATTTACCCTCATTTTAATTGACGCAACTTTTAATTGCCATTCCAAAAAGTAGCAATTATTGTTGTGGTTTGGAACCATGAGAGGAAAATTGTCAATAGTATTAACATAAATTTCGATGCTTTTAACGTGTTAGCTACAAAGGTGTAAGTAATTCATTTAAGGTGTTCACTTATCAAAAGGAATGACTAGTCCAGGATCATCATTGAAAGGCAAGAAAGGAAGCTTGTGGGAGATTTAGGGATGAACCTATCCTTTTCTTAATTGTTATGTTGTTGCCCGATTGGGTGGCAAAAAACCATGAAATTGGTAACTCGTCCAATTAACTGGGTTGAGTTCCTCTTTTAGTTCTTGTTAATCTGTTGTTGCTACTTCTTTGTTATGGAATGAAAATTGTATTTCTTAAGAGCAAAGCCGTAAATAATGACAAGGGGTTGAAATTACATGGGTTCAAAGATGTATTGTTATTTAATGTGTTAAATAAATTCGAGACCAAGTAAAAGCTCAAAACAAGTAAAAGTATCATGAAAGTCTTTAAGAGTTGAATTGCATTTTATTCTCTTAACTCAAAAAAGTGGTTAAATTAATTTCTTTTAAGTTAGATTTAGTAACAAATTGGTCATTTTTATTTAAAATTTCATCTATTTATGTAGTTAAAAATTAATTTGTAAGATATAATAATTAAATAGCGAGCATGTTATATATAATATATACCTTATATTAATGTACAAAAATAAATTTTTAATTAATATAAAAACTTTTATAATACTTTTACTGTTAACATTAATATAAAAAGGTGAGATCAACATAATGAAATACCTCAAAATTAGTATTTTATTTTTCTAAACGCAACATATAACTTTTGGTCAATTATTGGTTTAAACTACAACAAAAATACAAAACGAAACCCACATGTAACATCAAAGATTAAACAACGCAAAACAAAGACATGTAAGACTAAAACATCAATTATGGGTTTAATCAAATGAAAGTTTTTTGTTTTTTTTTGTTTTATAATTATAAAAAATTCTAATAATCCATTTTCTCTCTGTAAAGACTGTTTTTGTCAATGGAAGGAAGGTCAAGAATGGAATTTACATGAAAAGAAAAGAAAAAATACATCCCCTCAAAAGCATACAAAAGACCTGGGCATGCTTTTGAGACACAGAATATAGAATAGTAGGAGGAAATCATGTTGACTCACAGTGTATCTGCTTCGACCTCACCACATACCTGAGAAAAAAAAAAAAAAAAAAACCCAATAAAAGATTATAATAATAATACAACTTTCTTTGTTCCACTATCTTAACTCTCTGTCTTTCTCTGGTTTTCATCATTTGCTTTCTTCTTCTTTTCTCTGTGGTAAGCTTAATAAAAATCTTGATAACCCTTTTCTAAATTTCGGGGGGTTTTTTTTTTTTTGTTTTTTCGAGGGTTTTTTTTTGTTGTTGTTTGAGGGGTTTTTGTTTGGTTTCCTAGAAAACTGTAGGAAAAGGAGAGAAAGTTGGGAATCTTGCGACATCCTAAATTGTTCTACTACAGTTTTTAACAGGGACTAAACGTACCCATGTGAACTCTTTTTGTCTATTAATCTCCGTTAATGGGTTGTTTTCATCTTTCTTTTTTTTCCCACTTTTTTTTTTTTGGTTGATTAAGATTTTGGAAAACAAAGAGAGAGTAAGCTTTTTCTTAGCAACTCTGTTTTCTTGGGATTTGAAATGTGAAAGAATTTGTTTTTTTTGATTCTATGAACTTTGGGTTTTCTTCTGCTTCAGCTAAACTTATTATGTTTTTCAATAATTGCTTCCATGGGATTGGATTATCGAAAGAATAGGAATTTGTTCATTTCTTTTTTTAGCAAAGAAAATAATTATCAGCTTTTTTCTTGGGCAACTCAAATCATCATCTTTACTCAGTTAACTTATTATGAAGAAGTTCATTGTGTTTAAATTTTCTTTTTGATTTTCTCCTTCACTTTCATTGCAACCGAACATAGCTCTGATTCGTTCTCTTCTTAAATATCTCTTAACTTTCCTTTTTTATTTTATTTTTGTAATGTAATGCTAAAATTGAAATAATACACTGATGAAACCGATGGTCTGAATCTTTATTACACTTGTTATTTGTTAGCACATTATTTTTGTCTACTGATAAGCTGCTATTGTATGCTTCAAGTTTCCAATTTATTTGTTCCTTTGAAGTGTTGATGATTCTTATGTTTAACTTGTTTACCAATTACGTATAGGCATTTACATTATTCATAGTGATGGAGTCTTGGAGCTATGGGTCTGAAGGGAAAGGCCTTCTTTTTACCGATGAAATGGATTTGGATGCTTTTTCTAGAAGTAGGAAAGCAATGCTAAGTTGGGACCTCAAGCCTTCCACTGATCTTGAAGGTGTTGAGAGCATGGAATTCATGGATTTTGGTATTGCTGCTGATATGAACAAAAAACCCTTTTATGGTAACACCAGTATGGGGATTTTTGGAGCTGAGTTTGGTAATGATTCTACTAAAAGTCTAGTTTCTCCTACTTGTATGGTTTCCTCTACTTCATATTTTGGTGAAGAAGAATCTGGTTCCAAGCATTGCAGTTCTTTGATGGACTCTAACAGTCAGGAATCTTCACTCATTGATTTGAAGCTTGGGAGATTGACTGACTATAAAGATGCACACCATGGCAAATTCTTGAAGGAAACCTCTGTTGTTTCCCCTGTTCGACCGGCTTTTATGCCGAAGAAAGCTCGAACCACAAGCTCACATTCTCAAATTCCTTGCTGTCAAGTTTATGGTTGCAGCAAGGACCTTAGCTCTTCAAAAGATTACCACAAGAGGCACAAAGTTTGTGAGGCTCACTCTAAGACTGCCAAAGTAATTGTCAATGGAATTGAACAGCGGTTTTGTCAGCAGTGCAGCAGGTTGGTTTTCTTTTTTATCACTCTTTTGCCTTTAAATGTTTATCTGTCTATGTCGAATTTAGTGGTTATTATATTTGGAATGATCTGATGAACTAGCCTGCTTGTTCTTAGGATTCTTGAGGAAGTTATTGGTGATAATTGATAAGATATAAAGGATGTATTTTAACAAATGAAAGGGGCTTGTTCATGTTCACAACAAGGAGTTTCAAAGGAGGCAATGAAACTAATTTAGAGAAGTTCATTTAAATGCAAATGAAGAAGTACAGGGTTATCCTTGTAGGTTTCTTGCACAACAACTTTTTCTTTTTGGAGGAAGGTCACCAAATCCTTCCTTCTCTGTCCTTCCCTAGCAATAACTTGGCAACCCATATTGGGGACATAACTGTTCCATCAGGAAAAAAATTGTGCCGTATGTTAGGAAATGATTGTATACAATTTAAACCCTTAATTCATGGGAATTTGTGCTTAAATTTTAATCTTAGTTTAGTTTATTCTATTCAAGCTCATTAATCCTAATTATTTTAGTTCATTGTTCTGCACTTTCATGGCCCTTATTTTGACACATTTTTGTTGGTATTAATTGTAATTCTTATTGCTTCATCAGGTTTCATTTACTGGCTGAATTTGATGAGGGTAAGCGCAGTTGTCGTAAACGCCTAGCAGGGCATAATGAGCGCAGAAGGAAGCTTCATTTCAATACCTTTTCTGGAAAATCACATAAGTTGCTTCATTCATATCAAGGTATGAACAATCTCATACCTTTAAATCTTCTGAATACATTTGAAACTAAGATATAAACTTAAACCTGTCCCAAGGCAGAATTGGTCAAGTAATTTAAGCCACTAAGAACGTTTAGTTGCAGTTTCCCTGACTTCTACTTTCACTTGCATTGGTACAGGTAGTAACTAGTATGTGCGTACATATAAGAGGGAAATAATTTTCTAAAGAAATGCATTCTAATGTTATTTTCTACCACGTACTTATTCTGAAACTTTGAGAAGTAGAAAAGCTAATGCGATACCTGATCAGCAATCTTCGAACTGAAAAATGCTCATTGTCTTCAGAAACACGCAACTGAAATTATCCATGTGGAAGCAGTTTTACGAGATTTTATGTTGGGAATGTAAAATACTAAAAGCTACTAGAAAATTGTATAACCGAAGCATTGTATCTTACTTAAAGTTTTAATGAGTTCAGATATGCTTCTCAATACCGGTTAATCAGACAGAGTTGTAGTCTTAGCTTGCTTTGCTTCCTTAGTTTGCTGTAGAATTTTATTTTGCTAACTTTTAACATGTTGGTCACCTATGTGGATTGTCAGGTACCAAGTTTCTGGGAACCTCCATACCGAAACAAACGCCTTTTGTTATCCCTAACATATTTCAAGTTGACTTTCTTCATCCAGAAAGACATGCATACAGTAATCAATATCAGCAGGTTAAATCTGAAGAGAAACCAATGTATAGTTCTCAATCAGCAATGCCAATCACAAACGGGCAGTCGTCTTTCTTTCATATGCAAGGCATTGGGAAGCAACATCTTTCTGGAACATTATCATCAGCAACTGAAGCCTTCGATGCTCCTAGTGCAGCACCAACAGTTAAAGAGTTATCTGGGGTTTCACGCTCAGACTGTGCTCTCTCTCTTCTGTCAGCTCAATCCTTGGATTTGTCAAGCCATGTGACAGGTATTCAAATGACTAGGCCCTTGATCAATCAAGCTGGCCATGCCCATCGTAGCACTGAGAAATCTGCAGTGATGAGTTACTCGGAAAAAGGCAGCAGTTTCTATTCATGTGGGATGAACCCTACCAGAGTAAGCCAAGAAGGGTCAGTCGTGGTCTCCGATGCTGGTCATACTGCTAATTTTGAAGGTAAAGTCCAAGACTTGGATCTTTTGAGTGCAAGGTATTGTCTTTCTCCTGAAAATGGGACCACTGTTGATTTGCTTCAACTTTCAACACACCTCCAAAGAGTGGAGCAACAGAGGAACTCCATGCAAGTAAAGCAGGAAAATGAGGATCTGTTTTATTTCCTTTCCACTTAATTGGTACAAGAGGGAGAAAGGTATATGCACTAACATCTTTGTCATATTATTTTGTTTTCAATGATTTGGTTCAATGTGCATTCTTTGCTGTCAAATGCTCTCCATCTGAGTATTGTTCTTTGAAGGAAATGTTCTATTATTCTTGCAGGCTTTCAGGGAGAGTTGCAAAACTGCTGCATTAAACACTTTTTTTTATAACCTCATTGGAGCATTTTCACAATACGCTGTTAGGAGACTCGATACCATTGGTAGTACATCTCGTTTTCTGGTCAGTACATAACAAAGCGAATTCTGGAACTGTACATTGGTGCAATTTCAGTAGGATTTGTTCCTTTTCTAGAACTCTTGTTCTCTGCTGATATTATGTAGTTAAGGTGGTTTAATGATTATGTTAATATATGATGATATAATCTGAGACATTGTAGGAAACACTTTTAGCTTGGTATATGATACCCCATCACTTTGGTTGCATTGAAGGGGCAATGTTCAAAGGGACAAACTAAGAGTCAAGTTGGAATAAAGATCACCCTGTCAAAAGAAGTTTAGAATCTGAATCATTTTGCACTGACAGCTTATATTATATTATAATATATGTATATGATATGCTTAAAACTTTTAAGTGGTTGATGTTAATTGGAAGAAGATATGCTAGTCAGTGTGCTGCATGCATATCATTGTTAAAATATTTCTTACTACCTTATTGCTGGTTGATATTAGTTTACTCTGGAGCATGATAACTTTTTTGCATTTCTTTACAGCCACCATTCTTTTTCTTTATATATATATAAAGTTATACCAAAAGTCTTTGGAGTTTTGACTGGATGTTACTTCAGTACTAAAGAAGAAATTATCAATAAGTTGATGATTGAGGTGATACTAATCTCGTCATATAAAAGTGAACTTCAAAAAATGCATTAATCTCAAGTCTAATATATTGCTTGAGAATAACTCGAATTTACATAATAAAACAAAATATTTTAAAATTATCCATACACATGTTATTTTGAAACATGATACAATATATAAGTGTAGGTTTTTAAATAGCTACAAGAATGAAATGCAGCCATTAAAATCCCATAGGAAAGAGTTGCAACTTGGCTTTCTATATTGTCAGCTCAAGGTTTGCACTCTAATATATCTGACTGGGATTATGGATCATTCAACCAACAATGGATTATGGGTGTTATAATATAAAAATTAGCCTAAGTGGTGGGCAATAATAATAATAATAGTGTGGAGAAGGTAGAGATGTCCATGGATTTATAATATTCTCCTGAAATTTGACTATCAGGGATATGGCGCTTTAAATTTCGTCAAGTATTTTTTAAATTTAAAAAAGGGTATATTTATTTTTTATCCTATTAAAATTTTAAAATTTCTTTGGAGTACCTAAATTATTTGAGGTATGTTGATGTTTCATCTCTGAATTTCATTTTAATTTGACCCCTTGTAAAACATTTAGCTTGAAATTATAAAATTTGTTAAACTTTTTTTTCTAAACCTCACTCATTAGTATCAGTTTAATTCTCTCTATTTTACTTTTAAATCAAGTAGGTATTTTAATATTATATAATTTTACGCAAATTTAATTAAATTATAATTTTTGACATCAAGGCTTTATTTATTATTGATTTTTTGCAGTATGCCCTATTTAGATAAGCACATATCGAGCTATTACTTGATAAAATTTCATTATTTTTCTTAAAAGCTTAATTCCCAATTTGGCTCATAAAATATGTTTGTAACGTCCCTAAGCCGGCTTAAATTAGACCCGAATTCGGAAGATTACATTAGCCACTGAAATGACCCAGTAAATTATTGGAGTTTTGAAAACAATCATTTAAAAACATTTGTTTATCTTAGAAAAAAACTTAGTTAATTATCGAATTAATTATTACTCAAAATTTTAATTATATTATAGTAGTGAAAAAGTGATATCTATTTACGTTTTTAATGAAAACCGGGGTTCATGCATAGCTAAATAATTATTCATAATTTGATGTCGTAAAATTAAATTAAATGTCATGCAATATAAAAACAAAGATATAAACTCAAATCCTATGTCTCATGCCATAGTTCTAAATAAAATAATACAGTCTTTGAATAATAAAATAAATCAAATAATGAGCCTAAAGTAATTTTATAAGTAAAAACTGAGCCGAGACCCTCCGAATGTTGTGTCCGCGTCCTAACCTGGTAGATTACTTGTAAGGATGAAAATTAAAGGGGAGTGAGATATGACGCTCAGTGTGAGTTCCATCACAAGAAAATCAGTGCAAATTAATAAACCAAGCATATAATAACAGTTTTCAGTACAATAATAGTCATATATAATAGCAGTAATTGACAGTTTATTCGGCATGCTTATGAATGCCATTGTAATGCAATTTCAGTTTAACAGTAAAGAATAAGGTCCTACTCCACCGCCACACTTCACAGTAAGAGTTCCCCAGAACTCTTATATCCCGGACACTCCCGTTTTTGGATGAACCACTAGTGTTGCAAGTTAATAAGCTGCTAGTAGTTGTGAATACGGGTTTGCAGATAAAAGCTGCCAGTAATAGTTGTGAATAAACCACCAGTGTTTGCAGGTTAATACACTGCTAGTAGGTTGTGAATGCGCAATAGGTTTGCAGATAAAAGCTGCCAGTAAGTTTGTGGACAAACCACTAGTGTTTGTAGATAAATTGCCAATACTTCCTCATTCCAAAGTGTCCCTACCCCATGCAATGCAGTTTGACATGCAAGTATCAATACAATACATAAGTAGTAGACATGTTCAACATGTATTTAGATCAACAGTAGCATTAGACATGTTTGTCATGTATTCGGTTTATCAGTACAGTAAGCATGTTGTTCAGGTAATCAGTAATTCAGTTATATGAGCAAAAGTAACGATTTATCAGTAATTCAGTCATAGAAGGCATGTACTAGTCACATATCATGCACATATAGTAATAATCTAATCAGTCTAGTCATGGATTCACATTATTCACAATATCAAAGACCTAATTGAAAGAATTAAAATACTAGAATTAGTTCAAGGATCAAGCAGGGACTAAATTGAATAGTTTACAAAAATTTAAGGCAATATTGTAAAACATGGACACATGGTCGAATGCAATGCCTTAAGTCGTGTAGAGGGGTTACACGGCCGTGTAACAGACTGAAACCATGTGGAAATTGCAAAATCGAGGTACAGGGTAGACACGACCGTATCGCAGGCTGTGTTAAGGGTCCTAGGCTGTGTGAGAATCGAATATCCTAGGGTTTCAAGGGGGACATGTCCTTGTAGCCATATTCTGAGGCACGATTTGCCTCGATTCGCTTGTAAAAGAATACACACCTTTCACCGGGGGACTGAGAGACGTCTCTTTCGCTTAAATCTGATCCGAGGTACCTAAAATGGGTCCTTCAAATGACATTTACACAGGAATTAATGATAGGTTTTAAGATTCGTCAATATTATTAAAGATTCATCAAGAATTGAAAAA
The DNA here is from genome assembly GCA_025698515.1 of Gossypium sturtianum. Classification (NCBI taxonomy): domain Eukaryota; kingdom Viridiplantae; phylum Streptophyta; class Magnoliopsida; order Malvales; family Malvaceae; genus Gossypium; species Gossypium sturtianum. The sequence continues at coordinate 116,260,687 of CM046955.1, forward strand.
GATTGTGAAATCAGTTTGCAAGATTAACAGGGATGGAAGTTCTACTTGTAACACCCTATACTGTAATACCCCTAACCTGTATCCATCGCCTGAATAGGGTTACAGAGCGTTACCGTAAAAACATAACTTAAAACATACATATCATACATCAACATAAACATAGTATAAGCCAATCATATACATGCATATCGTCCTTTAATCGAGCCTTCGAGACCTTAAAAACGATTTAGAAACGATTTGGGACTAAATTGAAATCAATAAGAAATTTCAAGAAAAAGTTAGAAATTTTGAACTACAGGGGTCACACGGCCGTGTGACTCATACGGCTAAGACACACGCCCATGTCTCATGTAATAGCCCAATTTAGGGGCTAATCGGAACAGTGGTTTTAGAACCACTAATCCGAGGTTGGAGAAATTATTTTTTCGTATTATTTTATGTGTTATGACATGATTATATGAGTGCATGAAAATTTTGGTGAATCAATTTTAGCGATTTCATGTTTAATTGCGAAAAAGGACTAAATCGCATAAAGTGTGAAAGTCTTGTTCTACTTGCTAAAGGTGTTAAATAGCTATAGAACCTTAATTGGAGGTCCTTAATGTGCAATTAGGCCCTTAGGAAAGGGTTGGCCGGCCATAGGGGACAAGAAATGTCAAAATTGGTCAAAGTAGGTGAATTAGGTAACTTAATTGAAGGAAATAAATAAAATAAAGAGAAAGATGATATCACCTTTCATTCTCATCTTCTTCCACCGAAAATATCAGCCAAAGGGGGGTTTTGGAAGCCTAAAATTTTCAGCAACTTCTCATCCTTGCAAGTAAGTTATCTTGATGGTTATTTTTGATGATTTTTGCGTTTTTGGAACCCTTGTAGCTTAAGCTAGCTAATGAGGGGACTATTTTGCAAAATGGTTGAAAGTCTAGGGTTTTGCTATGAGAGCATTAGTGTTGTTTGCTGAATTTTTATGGAAGAAAATGAGTATTGGTTGTTAAATAAACAACTTTTATGAAAGGAGTTTCCATGAAAACACCTAAAAAAAGACCTTTTTGTAAATGTTGTAATATTGGTGGTAAGTGTATGAAATAATTGGACTTGTGAGTTACTATAAGCTTAAAATAGATTCGGCTAGGCTTGGTTAATGAGGAAATTTGATGAAAATTGATTTACGAGCCTAGGGGAAAAATCATAATTTTGTGAAAGTTTAGGGGCAAAACAGTCATTTTCCAAAATAGGGATTTTGGAATGATTTGATTAATGTGATGATTAAATAAGTGAATTTGTTATTATAGATCAAGAAAAGCGGAGTTCGGACTTAGACCGGGGAAAAGCCAAGTTAATAGATTAACTCAATCTAGTCACCCACATTTTGTATATCGAGGTAAGTTGTACGTAAATAATACAACGTTATCGTGTTTATGCATTAAACAATTGATGTTGCATAAATTGTATGATTATTGCTATGAATAAGCATGATGAAAGTTGTTGTAAAACATATTCCCAATTAAACTTTTGGAATAAATTGGGTACCCGAGCCATGACATTCGAGATGATATGTGTGCTAGTGTAAGACCATGTTTGGAACATGGCATCGGCCACATCGTGGAAGCCAGTGTAAGACCATGTCTGGGACATGGCATCGGCATTGAGATGAGAGCTAGTGTAAGACCATGTCTGGGACATGGCATCAGCCTCAACATGTAAGCCAGTGTAAGACCATGTCTGGGACATGGCATCGGCGATGATAAGGATGCTAGTGTAAGACCATGTCTGGGACATGGCATCGATGATGATAAGGATGCTAGTGTAAGACCATGTCTAAAACATGGCATCGACATTTTTGCTGTAACAGCCCGATTTAGGGCCTAGTCAGAATAGTGGTTGTGAGACCACAAGTTCAAAGTAGAAATATGCGTTTTATGATTTTTTATGAGGCTTATGATGTGGTTACATGATTGTGTGAAAATTTCATGAGGAAATTTTATTTATTAGTGATCAATTTGTCCATTAGGACTAAATTGCAAAGATTAGAAAATATGAGATTCTAGAAGATTTAAGTATGAAATAGAATTATAAAAATTACTAGAGGTCCTTATTTAGCAATTAGACCATTAAATGTCAAGATGGACAAAAATGGACATGGGAAGGAAAAATCTCAAGAAAGGGTCTTAAGGGCATTTTAGTCATTTGGTTAATTAATGAATTAAAAAGGAAAAATAAGTCAAAATCTTGTCCATCTTCTTCCTCTAAGTTGCCGAAATTTGCAAGGAGACATAGCTAGGGTTTCTTCAACTTCCAAGCTTGATAGTAAGTGCATCCTAGCCCCGTTTTTGATGTTCTTCGTATTTTTGAGATCCTCGTAGCTCGATTTAGCTATTTCTAGCTACATTTTGAGCTAGGGTTTATGTTCAAAAATTTAACCATGTATGAAATGCATGTATTTTGATGTTTTAAGGAAGAATATGAAAGTTTGATGTGTTATAAACATCTTTTTCTAAGTGATTTTCATGAAAAATGCATAAAAAGGACCAAATTGTAAAAGTTATAAAAATGGTCATACATGAGTGAAATAGTTGAAATTGGGGGCTGTTGTAGTTAACAAAAATATTTGGCTAAGCTTAAAATACAAGAAAGTTGAATAAAAATCATTTTACGAGCCTAGGGGCAAAAGTGTAATTATGTAAAAGTTTAGGGGCAAAATCGTAATTTTTCCAAAGCATGATTCATGAGTCAATTTAGTCAATGTGAGTATTAAACAAGTGAAATTGTTATTATAGATCAAGAAACACGAAGCTCGGACCGAAACTGAGGTAAGAACAAAGTGTTGGACTAAATCGAACATCTACATACATTTTGAGTACCGAGGTAAGTTTGTGTGAAATTAAAGTTTCATAGTGTTTTTATATTTTTAATTTCTAGATCTTATGATAATGAATATCATTTCATGAAAATCGACTAATGAAGCCTCGATGAGAAAATGATGAGAATATATTAAGTTGAAGTCCCGGTTGAAGATTCGGAATAACGAGGATACCTATGTCACGACATGAGATAAGGAAGGTCCCGTATAAGACCATGTATGGGACATGGCATCAGCACCGAATGTAGGTCCCGTATAAGACCATGTCTGGGACATGGCATCGGTGTAACACCCCTTACCCTTATCCGATACCGGGGCAGGGTACGAGGCATTACCGGACTTAATTTGCTTAAACATACATCCTCGGCTATAAAATTTTTGTTACAACTTTAAACTCTTTCATTCATATTCATAACATCCTTATTATGGGCCTACGAGGCCCCAAACATACATTCGAGAGGTTTCAGGATTAAACTGGAAAAGTTTATGCACAAAGAATTTTTTTACTAAAATGTACACCTGCGCGCGTGTGGAATGGAACACGCCGTGTGGGCAAAGCCGTGCCGTGTCACACACGCCCATGTTCCCAGCCCATGTGGAATTTATTTTTTCATTTCGAACCTACAGGGGTTTTCACACGGCTGGACACATGCCCGTGTCAGTGGCCCGTATCCCTCACACGGCCTAGACACGCCCGTGTCCTCACCCTTGTGTAAAAACCTGGGTATTCTGTTTATGACGTCAACAAACTCTTAATGGCACACGGCCAAGGAACACGGTCGTGTGCTGGCCCGTGTGGAAAATCAAATTCTCGCAAATTTGATGCAGGGGACACACAGCCTATCAACACACCCATGGGGCTGACCGTGTATCACACACGGCTTAGACACACGCCCATGTGTCTACCCGCATGGACAACTAGAAGGCTATTTTCCAAGCCTATTGCCACCCTGAAACATAAACACATATATACCAACACAAGCAACACATAACATGGCAATAATACACACTAAGAAGAGTCTCTAATCATCATTCATACACTTCACATTTTACTCCATCAATTGCATGAACTTCCACTCCATAAAACTCATCATCATTAAGATAATAAACTTGACAATTATTGGCCAAATACTAATGGCCATTTACGAAATGGGTGTATAACATTAACAGCCAACACTTTGGCTTTCAAATATGACATAACACAAAATGACCAAGTTCCTATACATGCCATACTCAAAATGAATCAACTTTACTGTACCAAAAGATCAGTTGATAGTGTGATCCAAGCTCTGACGTCCTACAATCCCCGAGCTAGCTTGGCGATACTATAAGGAAAAGGGAAAAGTGAGGGGTAAGCATATAGCTTAGTAAGTTTGCATGAATTAAAAATAGCAACATACATGTTCATGGCAAAATTCATTCATCTCTTAGAACAATAGTAACACAAGTTCTCAAGTACTTTGACATACTTACTCATACTTACGCTTACCCATTACATATCTCATTAGGATATCATAACTCGTATTTTACTCATGGTACCTGTATCACTTCATCACATAATTTAGCACTTATGCTTTCATAAACATAAAATTAAATCGTAATCATCTTTCACTTAAATGTAACTCTTTGTTATCTTTATATAGCTTAGCTCTTGCCATCTTTGCATACTTAGCTCTTTTGCCCGTTGAACTACTCGGAATATTGGAGGATACTCAATCTCATCATACATATATTACGATGCCAATACCATATCCCAGATATGGTCTTACATGGGATCACCTCTTGATTCCAATGCCATATCCCAGATATGGTCTTACACGGGATCTCTTAACTTGATGTCGATGCCATGTCCCAGACATGGTCTTATACGGGACCTTCCTTATTCGGTGCCGATGCCATGTCCCAAACATGGTCTTATAGGGGACCTTCCTTATTCGGTGCCGATGCCATGTCCCAGTCATGGTCTTATACGGGACCTTCCTTATTCGATGCCGATGCCATGTCCCAGACATGGTCTTATACGGGACCTTTCTTATTCGATGCCGATGCCATGTCCCAAACATGGTCTTATATGGGATCTACATTCGGTGCCGATGCCATATCCCATATATGGTATTATATGGGACCTACATTCGGTGCCGATGCCATATCCCAGATATGGTCTTATACGGGTCATTCTTTATCTCATGTCATGACATAGGTATCCTCGTTATTCCGAATCTTCAACTGGGACTTAGACTTAATACATCCTCATTTCAATCTCATCGAAGCATCATAAATTAAATTCATGGGATTTATATACATTTCTCATAAAATAAAATAATTGCAAGTATAATAACATTGTATAGCTTTAATTTCATACAAACTTACCCCGGTACTCAAAATGTGCGTAGATGTTCAATTTAGTCCAACACCTTGTTCTTGCCTCGGTTTTGGTCCGGGCTTCGTGTTTCTTGATCTATAATAACAACTTCACCTGCTTAATACTCACATTGACTAAATTGACTCATGAATCATACTTTGGAAAAATTATGATTTTGCCCCTAAACTTTTACATAATTACACTTTTGCCCCTAGGCTCGTAAAATGATTTTTATTCAACTTTCTTGCATTTTAAGCCTAGTCGAATCATTTTATTAATTACAACAGCCCTTAATTTTCACTATTTCACCCATGTATGACCACTTTCATAACTTTTGCAATTTGGTCCTTTTATGTATTTCTCATGAAGATCACTTAGAAAAAGATGTTTATCATGTATCAAACTTTCATATTCTTCCATAAAACATCAAAATACATGCATGTCATACATGGGTAAATTTTTGAATATAAACCTTAGCTCAAAATATAGCTAGAAATAGCTAAACCGAGCTACGAGGATCTCAAAAATACGAAGAACATTAAAAACGGGGCTAGGATGCACTTACTATCAAGCTTGGAAGTTGAAGAAACCCTAGCTGTGGCTCCTTAGTGATTTTCAGCCATGGGAGAAGAAGATGGACACAATTTTGACTTCTTTTTCCCTTTTTAATCTTTTATTTACCAAATGACAAAAATGCCCTTAATGGTCCTTTCTTGAGATTTTTCCTTCCCATGTCTATTTTTGTCCATCTAAACATATAATGGTCTAATTGCTAAATAAGGACCTCTAGTAATTTTTATAATTCTATTTCATACTTAAATCTTTTAGAATATCATATTTTCTAATCTTTGCAATTTAGTCCTAATAGACAAATTGATCACTAATAAATAAAATTTCCTCATGAAATTTTCACACAATCATACAACCACATCATAAGCCTTATAAAAACCATAAAACACATATTTCTACTTCGGATTTGTGGTCTCGCACCACTATTCTGACTACGCCCTAAATTGGGCTGTTACAATCGGCATCGAATAAGGAAGGTCCCGTGTAAGACCATGTCTGGGACATGGCCTCGAAACCAAAGGAAGATCTCATGTAAGACTGTGTCTGGGACATGGCATCGACATCTATGTATGATCTCGTATAAGACCATGTCTGGGACATGGCATCGACATTGATGTAAGAGATCCCGTGTAAGACCATATTTGGGATATGGCATCGGCATCAAGAGGTGATCCCATGTAAGACCATATCTGGGATATGGCATTGGCATCGTGATACGTGTATGATGAGATTGAGTATCCTCCGATATTTCGAGTAGTTCAACGGGCAAAAGAGCTAAGTATGCAAAGATAACAAAGAGCTAAGCTATACAAAGATGACAAAGAGTTACATTTAGTTAATGATGATAATGATTTAAGTTTATGTTCAAGATAGCATAAGTTCTAAATTATGTGATGAAGTGACACAGGTACCATGAGTAAAATACGAGTTAAGAAACCGTAATGTGATATGTGATGGGTAAGCGTAAGTATGAGTAAGTATGTCTAAGTACTTGAGAACTTGTGTTGTTATTGTTCTATGAGATGAATGGATTTTTACCATGAGTACTTATGATGCTATTTTAATTCATGCAAACTTACTAAGCTATATGCTTACCCCTTTCTTTTCCCCTTCCTTGTAGTATAGGCAAGCTAGCTCGGGGATCGTAGGACGTCAGAGCTCGGATCACACTATCAATCATTCTTTTGGTATAATAAAGTTGATTTATTTTGGGTATGGCATGTATAGGAACTTGGTCATCTTGTGTTATGTCATATTTGAAAGCCAAAGTGTTGGCTATTAATGTTATACACTCATTTTGTAAATGGCCATTAGGAATTGGTCGATATTTGTCAAGTTTTATAACTTAATGATGATGAGTTTTATGAAGTGAAAGTTCATGCAATTGATTGAGTAAAGTGTGAAGTGCATGCATGATAAATTAGTGGTTTTTCATAGTTTATGATTGTTATGTTATGTGTTGCTTGTGGTGTATAAGTGTGTTTATTTTTCAGGGTGGCAATTGGCTTGGTAAATAGCCTCCTAATTGTCTACACGGGTAGACACACGGGCGTGTGTCTAGGCCGTGTGTGACACACGGTTAGCCCCATGGGTGTGCTGATAGACCATGTGTCCCCTGCATCAAATTTGCGAGATTTCGATTAGCCACACGGGCCAGCACACGGGCGTGTGCCTAGGCCGTGTGCTCTTAAGAGCTTGCTAACATCATAAAAAGAATACCCAGGTTTTTTACACACGGGTGAGGACATGGGCGTGTCTAGGCCGTGTGAGGGATACAGGTCACAGACACGAGCGTGTGTCCGGCCGTGTGAAAACCCCTGTAGGTTCGAAATGAAAAATAAATTTCACACGGGCTAGGAACATGGGCGTGTGTGACCACATGGCCTGCCCACACGGGCGTGTTCCATTCCACACGGGCATGTGGCCCTGTTTAGGCAAAAATTTTCTAAGTGCGCAAAAGTTTCCGGTTTAATTGTGAAACCTTTCGTATGTATGTTTAGGGCCTCGTAGGCCCATAATAAGGATGTTATGAATATGAATGAGAATATTTAAGTTGAAATGAAATTTTATAGCCCGATGTTGTATGTTTAAGCAAGTTACATCCGGTAATGCCTCGTATCCTGCCCCGGTGTCAGACACGGGTAAGGGGTGTTACATTTACCCTCTTGTGTGAGGTTTATCGGGTATCCTTTAGTATTCCAATTGGTTCATTGGGTAATTTAAAGATGGTGCCAAAAGTGAGAAACTTTACAATTATGTTGTAAGTGATACAGTTACCTTTATGAAATTCATGAGAAATGAGCCCGAATTATGTTGTATGATTAGTAAGGGTGCAAATGAGTAAGTTATGTATTTATTCATTTGAGAATTATGTGCAAGTCTATAATATGTTATGAGTATGAAAATGCATGGCAATTGTTGTTAATAATTTACATACAACTTACTAAGCTTTATGCTTACTCTCTCTCCTTTCCATTTTTCTTATAGTACCTCCAAGTTAGCTCGGGGATCAAAGGACGTCGGAGGCTCAATCACACTATCAAACTGAACTTTCGTTATAGTTATAATTATTATTTTGAGTATGGCATGTATAGGGGCTTGGTCTTTAGTCAAGTGTCATATTGATTTGGCCAAATGTGTTGGCTTGTATTAAAGTTGAATTCATTTTGTATATGGCCATGAATGATGGCTAATATTGTTGTTGATTTATGCAAATGATGATGTTTTTCTTCATGAGTGAGCAAATTACATAATTGGATTGATAAGTATGTGATAAGTTTTGCATGTGATTAGAGTGTAGTGGCTTTGATGTGGTTGGTATTGGTGCAAGTAAGGGTGGCAAAAAGGGCTTGGTAAATAGCCTTGTTTTTGTCCACACGAGTAGACACACGGGCGTGTGTCTAGGCCGTGTGTGACACACAGTTTACCCCATGGGCGTGTGGATTGGCCGTGTGTCCCCCTTCACCTTAAGTTGGCCAAAAAGAATGCCTAGTAGTAATCACACGGGCTGAGGCACGGCCGTGCGCCACAACCGTGTGAAAGACACGGCCATAAGGCATGGGCATGTGCCCAGGCTGTGTGAAGTCTGCACCTGATTTTAGGAATTTAATTCGCCACACGGCCTGAGGACACGGGCGTGTACCTTGGCCGTGTGACCTTATAGAGATGATGACGTGATAAACAGAATGTCAAGGTTTCCACACACGGGCTAAGACACGAGCGTGTCATGGCCGTGTGAGGGACACGGGCCGTAGACACGGGCGTGTGGCCCTGTTCTGAGTTAAAATTTTCTTAGTGCTCGGAAGAATCTGGATTAGTTCTGAACTACTCCTTATATATGTTTTGGGCCTCGTAGGCTCGTTTAAAGGGTGATATGGATATTTAAGGAAAGTTTTAAATTTGAGTGGAAAAATTATGTATTGGCTTGTATGATTGCTTGCTTGTAAGTCTGGTAATGCCTCATACCCTATTCAGGCGTCGAATATGGGTAAGGGGTGTTACATCTCAGGCCGTGTAACAATTGAAATAAGGACACACGGTCGTGTCCCAGCTTGTGTTCGTGCCCGAGTAACTTTCAAAGTTGGGTCACATGGCCAAGGGACATGGCTGTGTGCTAGGCCGTGTAACAGCCTGACTTGTAAACCTTAAAACTTATAGGGGACACACGGCCATGTCGCATGGCCGTATGTCACACATGGCTAAGTCACACGCCCTTTTCTCAGGCCCTGTGGACATAAAATTGGCCAAATTCAAGCCATTTCCATCACCCAATTCAATCATGTACCTACAAGCCATTTGCACCCTTGACCAATGCATCAAAGCATACCAAAACATACATAAAATGACTAATTCAAATGATCAAATTCCATTAAACCAATATGCCATTTAGGCACCTCAATTGCATTCAACCAAATCTTACCTAATCATGGAAACCTTACCACATTTTATACATACATATCAAGTCTAATACCATTTCAATACTTACCTTATCTTGACCATATTAAAGCTATTCCATCACATAGCATATAACCATTGAAACATGCATTAAAATTTGCCATATTGACACATTGGTAATGCATCTATATGTACCAAAATGACACTAACCAATGAACCAACATAAAATGGTACCAAAACTAATTATACCTACCAATATCATCAACTAGCATTCAATTAGATACCAACACAAGTCCACCTACACATGCCATTATAACCTTGACCAACACATCGAAACTGTAACAGCCCGTTTTTAGTCAAATCAGAACAGTGGTTTCGGGATCACAAACCCGAGGTTAAAATATTTATTTTATTATTATTTTAAGGTCTACAGTATGATAATATGATTTTGTGAAAATTTTGTTAAGAAATTTTATCGTTTGAATGGTCAATTTGATAAAAAGGACTAAATCGCGTAAAGTGTAAAACTTGATTTCTATTAGCTAAAGGTGTCTAATACCTATAAAACCCTAAAGTGGAGGTCCTTATGTGGTAATTAGACCATTTTAAATATGAGTGGACATTTATGGACATATATTAAGTGATTTTAATGTCTTATAACAAAGGTTAAATAGGTAATTTAGTAAATAAACTTAAGTAAAAGAAGTAAAAAAAAAACAAAGCTATCATCTTCCTTAGCTAATTTTTCCATCGAAAATAAGAAGGAAGAAACTCAATTTTTGTGTTTCAAGGTTCGGCCAAGTCTTCTTGTGCATGTAAGTCATTTTTGACTCGGTTTTTATTGATTTCTATGTTTTTGAGATCGTTGCAACTTAATCTAGCTAGCTCAGGGACTAATTTGCAAAATTGTTAAAGGTTTAGGGTTTTGGCATTGATGAATGTTGGTGTATTTTGATGTTTGATGATAGAAATTGTATGGTTGTTGTTAGATAAACAACATTTGTAAAGTGGTTTTTGACAAAATTGTAATTTAGGGATTAAATTGAGAAATGTTGAAACTTTATGGTTAAAATGTAAAATAAATGAAAAATATTGGCTGCTAGGCACTTAATTGAAATTCAACTAGCATGGGTTTAAGTTAAATTTCATGAATTTGCATTTTTATGAGTTAAGGACTAAATTGTAAAAATATTGAAATATTAGGGGCAAAAGTGTAAAGTTGCCTTAATGTGTATTTTGGACTAAATTGACTAGAGTGATGATTAAATAATTTAATTTTGATTACATATAGATGAAGAAAAGCAAAATTCGGATTTAGATCGGGGGAAAAATAAAGTATCAGATTAATCGACTTATTTCGCCGTTTTTGCATTCGAGGTAAGTTCGTATGTTAATAAGCATTAATATAATTGTGTTTTAAATGCTTTAATATTGAATATATTGTGTATACGACATTAACGATATATTCGACGATGATTCGGCAATGAGAAATCCCGGTTGAACCTTAGGAATAGATTAGGATACGAATGACATGTCATTAGGGGTTATGAGATTGGGTGCTAGTATGTACGTCCTACTGGTGGCTGAGTTATCCAGCATGTGTTGTGGATTCTCATTAGCTTGTGTGAGCAGCACTGTGTAGCTTCATCATGACTGTCAGCTTGTGTGAGTAGACCCGTTGATAGCTCGAGATTGAGCATTATATGTGATATGAGATTGAGATAGCTTCAGCTATATATGTGGCACTTAGGGTGAGAGTTTCCTGGGTATCCGATAGTATTTCGAATGGTTCAACGGGTATATCATAGATGTGGTTGAGTATGAATTTGGTACGAGATGGTACAGGTATGTACAAGAATCATACAAGCTTTGAAATGAGAAGATTTATGAAATTCATAACTAACTTGGTGAATAAAAATGTGGAATGTAACACCCCATACCCGAGTCCGAGGCTAAGACCGGATACGAGACATTACTATGCTTGAACTTTCCTAAACATGTACTAACGGGCTATAAAATTTTCTTCGAATTAAAAACATCTCTTTCTTAGCCAAATCATATATTTCATGGGCCCCTGGAACACGCCGTGTTCCCCCTAAGACATCTGTGTCTTCCACAGTGAGTGAATCTTTGTCAAATTACACGCGGCCTTGACATGCGTGGCCTAGCCGTGTGCCATACCTTGACATCTTGACTTATTCCTGCGATGCGGAGCTGCTGCGCCCATGTGCTAACCGTGTGTCACACATGGCTGAACAAATGGCGTGTGATTGGCAGAGTGGTCTGTCGACTTAAGACACTAAGGTCACCAATTTCACACACATAACTCAAGAAAATAAGGAAGATGAAAGTATCTGCTTTAATTAGGTCTAAATTCCAAGATGAGTTGGCCCGTACACACCGTTCCAAGACCTGTAACCCGCTAAGGTAGGTGTTGTATTAAGGTTTCATTAGCATACAAGCATAGCCAATGCGCTCAAAGCATCGTCACATTTCATTTCCTACAACCACCAATTGGCCGCAGACAAGTCTGAATTGTACCACGTCCATGCGTAGTATGTCGACACCCGTCAGTGTCGGATCTTCGTGCAACTCGAGCCTCAGCCAACGCGCTTCGTCTCTCTCTATTAGCACCCATTTAGCGTATGCCCACTGTTACCACCGTTAGGGTTGATGTTCGCTTTTAGACAACAGGCACTAGGAATCTGTGTTATGTGCATGTCACCTTCTAGAGTGTTCGTATAGAACGTAATCTGCTCTGCACTTTTATCATGTCCCGACATTGTAAAATACACAATGGCCACTATAAATAAATTTTTTATCACACTTTCTTGTTAAACAAGCCTAGCTGAACATTTAATCCTCGTACAACTATCCATAATTCCATATATTTCATGCCTTAATGAACAAATTACAACTTTTGCATTTTAGTCCCAATTAGGTGTTTTCATCACAACACCTTTCACAAAAGTTATTTATCAACATCCTATCATTCATTTTCTTCCATAAAAACTCTTCAAACAACAAAAACTCTATCATGGTAAGTCCTTTGACTTTCAACCATATTGCAAACTAGTCCTCTCATTAGCTAGCTTAAGCTTTGAGGACTCCAAATATACAAAAATCATCAAAAATAAACATCAAATTGGCTTACTTGAATGGAGTAAAGCTTGCTGAAATTTTAAGCTTTCAAACCCCTCCCATGGCTGATTTTTTCGGTTGGAGAAGAAAGATAAATAAAAAGATTATAACTTTTGCTTATATCATCTTATTTTATTTATTTTTCCAACTAATATCACCAACTATTCATCATAATAAATGCTCTTGTCCCCTATGTATTTTATGACCGGTCAACTCACTTAAACAAGGCCAATTTGCACATTTGGGACCTCCAATTAATAATCCATAGTTATTTGGCACCTCTAGGAAATAAAATAGAACTTTCGCACTTTATGCTATTTAGTCCTTTTTCACAATTTAGCTAGAAATCGCTAAAATTAAAGCATCAAAATTTTCATGCATCCTTATAGACATGTTATAACACATAACATAACATAAAAATAATTTTCTCTAACTTCGAATTAGTGATTCCGAGATCACTGTTCTGACTAGCCCCTAAATCGGGCTGTTACAATTCTCCCCCCTTAGGGATTTTTGTCCCCGAAAATCTTATCAGGAGGAGTTGCTACCAACATTCTTAAAACGTTTCCATCAACTCCTCAAAAAAAAAAAAACCACAATTCCACCTATCCTCTAGTTTCTCTTGTCAACAACCTTTAAAATACAATACACAAGGTCGAAACGTAACTTGAGACCTAGGTTATTCTTCCTCTATAGCATATACTTAGTAGTTCACCAATTTGGAACTCTGTACATGTCCAAATGATCATTCGAATCTTTACTGGTTGGTTTACTATTATTCGAATGACATTCCCCTTCTTGGGAATTTTGTCAAACCAAATTTGAATTCTATAAGGTTTTATCACGCTCTCTCATTAAAGCATTCACCGAATGTAATAGTCTTGACTTGTATGCTTTGGAAACTCAGCTTTTAGTGGTCAACTACCTCTGACCATAAAATCAATCATATCGTGAAATGTACTCTATTGTCAAAACATTTATGCACATAACTGCATTTTGTTATTCTTGCATTAGTAGATATGCTATTACTAAATCTCATACCAAAACTTCTGTATAAGTTCTGGATTCATCATCATTCCCAATTCTATCTCGAGAAATCATCAACAACGAAAAACTTATACAACCTGTATTTTATCATCTTAAATAAACTCATTCAGAGCTTATTTAAAATACCATTTACTATCTCACTTCTGAACCCTTTTGTTCTGAAAAGAAGACTTGTTCTTGTCATTAACCTCAATGAAACTAGGATATTACCAACTAAGATCAACCGAGTAACTAACTCGCATTGTCTAACATGGATCTTTCATTCAGACACTTGTATTATGTCTATTATCTGAGAAGTATTACAATAACTATACCCACTATGGTAATAGCTCAAGCCGTTTCCACTATTTCATCTTCAAATCTTCTGTACTATAAGATACTCCCACTCATTAAAATTCAGAAAATACACATCAATTTTCCCATGGATCATTACAACATCTAACTCACAACACAGACACAAAAGTGATCGTCTCTGGATCACCAACCTGTCAACTCTTTTTATCGATTCAGACTAAACTCAGTAATAGAACTTTCAATTAATAGTTCCTTCTATAGCTTTCAACTCAACCATCATGGTTTGAACATTTCGATGATCATATCTTTGTATCATGCTCCCTACTCACATACACACAAAATTTTTTTATTCTCTTTACTGATTCATGCGTAAGTATACACAGAACTTGAATCATATCTCAATACGTTAATCTACTCTCTTCTCCATATTGAGAACATATTTTAAGCACACTCTCATCCGAGTTTCTCTTGCTATGCTAATCTAAAACCTTTACTATCGTCATATCTCACGATAGCAGGAACATCTCGATCTAATTCGTTAACTTTATTCGGCTTGCCCGAAAACCCATCGCACAACATGAAACTTGTGATTTCATTTCTTGTACTAGAATTATCACTTTTCTTTGATCAAATCAAAAGCGCAATCATAGTAAATATGAATATCGTGACTCAAAGAACACACCCCTTATAGATAAACATAATCAACGGAAATATAAGAGAAATCTCATATGAAGTTTCAGCAGCAACTTCCTCCTTAAAGTATCCGAATAGGATTACGAGGAGATAAAGGAATGTCGATTTCAATTTACTAAATCGACAACCGTTTTGTCTGATTTTTACTATCAGCTAATATTCTCACACAATCACGGTTTATAAAAAGAACAACTACATCAGCTCTGAAAGGCAACAGATATTTATACATAATACTCAAGGAGATTATTATAATCCATCCATGGCATCAACTAACCATGCACAACCTACAGGCTTCGAGCTAACTTACTCATACTTGCCATTTATTTAGCACATACCGTGCCACACATCGTACTCGTTTCTTCTTGACTCGTTCACGAGTGCCTATTTTTACCCATTCACATGGCTTTAGTACAATTCTCATTTCTACCTCTAGGCTCATTTATTTGTCCCATTGATCACTAGGGATAATCGAAGATGCATATTCATCGTCATTCATGTAGGTACGAAACCAATGCCACATTCCTGAGGTGGTCTTATATGGAGTCACCTCTAAATGCCAATGCCATATCCCCGATAAGGTCTTATATGGACTTCTATATCAAATATCGATGCCATATTCTGAATATGGTTTTACACGATTCTCATGTTCATTACCGAAGTCATATCCTGATATGGTCTTATACGGATCATAACTTGGTGCCGAGGCCATGTTTCAGACATGGTTTTATACGGGACCTCATCTATTTCATATCTCAATGATAGCCTTTTCATGATAGTCCTCCAGGACTTTAACCTCATGTTCAGCAACAATTGCTCTATTTAGTAGAGTATCATGTATTAGTGTGATGCAAAGCATTCTTAATTATGCTAACATAATTATTGCATTAATCAAATGCAAACTTACTCAACTTAACTCTCATAACATCTCATCATAATTCAACGGTGGTAAGGGGGTGAGGTTACAGAGTCCCTTAGCCTAACTCTTATGACTACATACATATGATTTAATATTCATCATCAATGAAACATTATCATAGTTACACAACTCGCCCCAAGTGAGAGTTCACGTTTATCATGCTACAATCGTTTCTATTACTCATACTTTCGAACGGTGATTTCACTTACTCAGGTTCCACATTAATATCTACTCTCTCTTACTATTGCTTATTAATCTAGAGAATGCCTTACGGGTTTGAGTACGTCGTTTACTTGATTGCCATAGTCCAACTATGGTCTTACTCGTATCACAACATCATAGCCCAGCTATTACTTTACACGTCATCACGATGCCATAGCCTCGCTATGGTCTTACACGAAATCTCATATCAATACCAATGCCATATCCCAGATACGGTCTTACATGGAAACTCATGTTGATACTGATGTCATATCCTAGATATGATCTTGTACGGGATCTTATATCAATATCGACGCCATACCCTAGATATGGTCTTACACAATTTCATGCCGAAGCCAGGTCCCGGACGTGGTCTTACATGGAATCACTATTCGATGCCGACGCCATATCTCAGATATGGTCTTACACGGGATCACGTATCGTCACCAATGCCATGTCCCAGACTTGGTCTTATATGGGATCACATGTACCGCCATGGTCTAACCATGGTCTTATTCATCACTTTATCATTGAACGACCGTACTCATCTCCTGCATCCTACTTAGTCAAACTCCTCAGTTTTAACTCCCACACTATAATATGTGCAACTTCACAACAGGGTCATAAAACAAAACATTATACCTTCTCTGCTTTAACAGTCACAAGTGAGATTTAACCATGTGGACATGTTTATTATAAACAATGGCATTACAAATCTCAAATGCCTACTTACTCTTACTGATTCTTATACACATCATGGAACTTACTAGTCTCATGCTTATAAGATAAACAAGATAACTGTAACATTTGATCACATAGATAAGTATAATTTGCTACTGTAAGCGTAATCTCAACATCATCATTCATAACATGGATAACACCTCTTAGTCAGCTTTATCTAGCATGACGTGATATCGACTTTACTAAATTAACTTTCTTGCTATCTCATTTAAGCTTTACTCTTTTGCCCGATGAATTACTATGAATAACCGAGGATACTGAATCTCATTTCACATGTATCTTGATGCCAATTCTATATCCTTGATATAGTCTTATATGGGATCTCTATCTCATGATAGCTTTTCAATGCCAAGACTTGTCTTGGACTTACATGACATCTTTGATTGGAGACTCACCAATGCCATGCCTTGGCTTGGGCTTATATGGGTCTTCATCTCATAATAACTCTTCAATGCTAAGACTTGTCTTGGTCTTACTTGATAACTTGCTTGATTGCGGATGCCATGCCTTGGCTTGGTCTTATACGGACTTTCTTGTCTCATGTGATAGATCGAGTATCCTAAGTAATTCAACTTCAATTTGGAATTTCTCATGCTTGATCTCATTGATTTCTTTGTTTAACATAGCATTAAACAATCTCATGGAATTAAGATATATTCTACATCATACTAAGCAATTCAATGATATTAATCATAAAGCTTAGAAATCATACAGACTTACTGAAATTAGCTCGGTTGGGAATCATCTCTGTCTTAACAAAATAATTTTGTTAGAGCCGGGAGACATCACACTATCACGGTCCACATATGGCATGTATAACTAGACTCTTACTCACGCTAGGTTAGTCCTAGAACCGACTAAACCATAGCTCTGATACCACTAAATGTAACACCCCATACCCGAGTCCGAGGCTAAGACCGGATACGAGACATTATTATGCTTAAACTTTCTTAAACATGTACTAACGGGCTATAAAATTTTGTTCCGAATTAAAAACTTCTCTTTCTTAGCCAAATCATTCATTTCATGGGCCCACGAGGCCTCATACTTACATCCCAAAACTTTCGGAACTCATCTGGAAACTGTCTCTCGAAACAGGGGTCACACGCCCATGTGACTTGGAATACGCCCGTGTACCCCTAAGACATGCCTGTGTCTTCCACCCGTGGTGGATACTGTCAAATTACACACGGCCTTGACATGCCCGTGGCCCTAGCCCGTGTCCCATTCCTTGACATACTGACTTATTCACATGGTCTGGAGCACACGCCCATGTGCTAACCGTATGTCACACACGGCCTGAACAAATGGCCGTGTGATTAGCCCGTGGTCTAATCTGACTTAAGACACTAAGGTGCAGGGGACACACGGCTTAGACACACGCCCGTGTGTCTATTTGTGTGGGCACTCAGAGGCTATCTACCAAGCCTTTTTCAACTCTCATTTGCACACAATCATATATCATCACATAACTTCACTGAACAACAATATAACTCTTTAATCAAAGACATTTAATCATAAAAGAAATAGAGTCTTCATCCCATACACTAGGGAGAACTATATCCAATTCAATTACAAACAACTATAAATTCTCTTATGCCAACACAATTTGGCTACATCAGTTGTAACTTAATCAACTTTATAGATTCCCTATACACCTATAAGAGATGGGAAAAGAAAAGGAGTAAGCAATAATGCTTAGTAAGTTCATCTGCATAAACTGACAAATACTGATATTCATTGAATGTACATAACCACAAGGTATTTTACTGAGTTTTTCCCCTTAACTTATGGTAACTTACTCAACTATTCTTGAAGCTTACTCATTCTATCTCTTACCACACTCTTACCATGCCACAAGCCAACTGCTCGTGCTGAATAGCATTCATTCCTGCACTGATCACCATTTGATCACATGAAACAACACATCAAGCATTTTTGATAATCCGTTCATACTACTAACCTCTCGGTGGTTTTGCACTTAGCCCACCATCGATCTCTAATAGGGTGGTATCGCACACAGCCCATCACTACCATCAATAAGGTGATATCGCACATAGCTCACCATTATTATAATATCATGGATAATAATCCACATGTATTTCTCTATTTCAAATGTTCATCCGAGAACATCCTCACACTACTATTCTTACTTAACTTTCCACGATATTTATTCGCATTCACACAATACATCAATTAATCTAACCCATGCAACTAATGTGTATTGTTTACACATAACCCACTAGGGCCCATCATATACTAAACTCATCTCAATTCAGTTCTAACACATGCTTGTGTTTCTCGTGGAATAACCACATACTTTCTCTTTTTCAACATAACCGTTGAATCACTCAAATTGTTAAAACTCTCTTGAGTCTCATATACATAGTGTCACATTGACATCATACCCCAATAGGGTCTTACATACAATAACATATCGATGCCATGTCCCCGACATGGTCTTATACAAATTCTTACACCGAGGCCATATTCCAATATGGTCTTACACAAGACCTTAACTATCATCATATCATGCTATATACATTTCCATTATTCTTAAATTTAATTCTCTAGACATATCATCAAAAGATATTTCATACATTTATAGAGTAAATATACATTCCATACAACATTGGAGTATTAAATTATCTCGTACGTAATTGCAACATTTGCACATGAACTTACCTCGATGTCGAAAGGGCCAAAAGGGACTTTTTGCCCACATTTCTCTTTTCACCCGTTCTAGGTCCGAAACTCGTTTTCTTTGATCTAGAACAATGGAATTTACTGATTTAATCACTTATAAATCATAATACACCATAATCTACTCTTTAGGAAAAAAATGACTATTTTGCCCCTACACTTGGGCAAAATTATGATTTTGCCCCTAGGCTCGTAAATAAATTTTTATCACACTTTCTTGTTAAACAAGCCTACCTGAACATTTAATCCTCTTACAACTATCCATAATTCCATCTATTTCATGCCTTAATGAACAAATTACAACTTTTGCATTTTAGTCGCAATTAGGTGTTTTCATCACAACACCTTTCACAAAAGTTGTTTATCAACATCCTATCATTCATTTTCTTCCATAAAAACTCTTCAAACAACATAAACTCTATCATGGTAAGTCCTTTGACTTTCAACCATATTGCAAACTAGTCCTCTCATTAGCTAGCTTAAGCTTTGAGGACTCCAAATATACAAAAATCATCAAAAATAAACATCAAATTGACCTACTTGAATAGAGTAAAGCTTGCTGAAATTTTAAGCTTTCAAACCCCTCCCATGGCTGATATTTTAGGTTGAATAAGAAAGATAAATAAAAAGATGATAACTTTTGCTTATATCATCTTATTTTATTTATTTTTCCAACTAATATCACCAACTATTCATCATAATAAATGCTCTTGTCCCCTATGTATTTTATGACCGGTCAACTCACTTAAACAAGGCCAATTTACACATTTGGGACCTCCAATTAATAATCCATAGCTATTTGGCACCTCTAGGAAATAAAATAGAACTTTCGCACTTTATGCGATTTAGTCATTTTTCACAATTTAGCTAGAAATCGCTAAAATTAAAGCATCAAAATTTTCTTGCATCCTTATAGACATGTTATAACACATAACATAACATAAAAATAATTTTCTCTAACTTTGAATTAGTGATTCCGAGATCACTGTTCCGACTAGCCCCTAAATCTTGCTGTTACATGGAATGTTTGTGAATCATTGAGATATGTTATGTTATGTTTAAATTGCTTATATTGTGCATATATGGTAAGTTGAATTTAATGCTATACGAACTTTCTAAGCTTTATAGCTTATATTGTTTATTTTTCCGTGTTTATAGTGAAATCGAAGCTAACTCAGATTTGGGAATCGTCGGAGATCGCATCACACTATCGAACTATCACTTTGGTACTTTTGAATCTATATTTTTGGTATATGGCATGTATAGGAAGTATGGTCATTTTGGTTATGGTTTGGTAATGAATTTATTCATTTGAAATGGCTTGTAAATATTAAGTGTTTGGTTTGTATATAGCCATGAGAGTTGGCTTATTTTGGTTGATTTGGGTGTGTATATATATGTGCGAATTGTAACACCCCTAACCCGTATTCAACGCTGGAATAGGGTTACGGAGCATTACCAGACTTACAACACACTTATACATACTTTTAGCATACATTTTCTCAATTCAATCATTCATCATTTAATCTCAATCAATATGTCCCTAATACGAGCCTACAAGGCCTTAAACATGCATTGAGAGTGGTTCGGGACTAAACCGACAACTTAAGAAACTTTCATGAAACCTTGAAAATTTTTCTCATAACAGGGGACACACACCCGTGTGGCCAGGCTGTGTTTCACACACGGCCACCAGACATGCCTGTGTCTCAGCCCGTGTCCAAACAAGTGAGCTTACTGACTTGGGTCACACGGCCAACCACATGCCCGTGTGTCTAGCTCGTGTGCCCTTCGAAATGGCCACACAAGCCTGTGTGCCAGGCCATGTGCTAGGCCGTGCCAAACCTGTAGGGTATACTGACTTATGCAACACGGCCAAGTCACACGCCTGTGTGCTAGGCCGTGTCTAAATTATAGGGTATACTGACTTATTCCACACGACTGATCACACACCCGTGTGTGAGACTGTGTGGAGCATACTGACTTCATTTCAATTTCAACACCAGGGGACACACGGCTGTGTAACATGACCGTGTGTCACACACGACTGAGACACACGCCCGTGTGGACAAAAATAGGCTATTTACCAAGCCAATTTTCCACCCAAATTTGTGCACACCTACCCAATTCAAATGGTACTCATTCATAGCATAAGTGGACATCCAATTCAACCACAATCAAGAATAAAACATACCATTTCAATTCCAACAACTAACATGTTTATTATCTCAATTCTTACTCAATCAAAACATACCAAAACACATGTACAAATCAACAAAATAAACCATTTCCAAACATACATCATTTTAGACCAATTCACAAGCATGATTCTAATTCCACAAACCTCATAATATAAGCCATTCACATATTCATCCATGAACTCAAAATATTAACCATATATGCATATATAGGCACATAACCAAATCCACCAAATTAAGCCAAGTCTCATGGCTATATATACAAACCAAAACATGACCATTCACAAACCATTTCTAATGGAAAAACTCACTACCAAAATACACATCAAAATGATCATAATCCTATACATGCCATATGACAAAACCATAAGCTCAAAAGTACCAAAGTGATGGTTGGATAGTGTGACGATGTCTCCGACGATCCCCGAATCTGAGCTAGCTTTGAAATTCACTATAAAATATGGAAAAACAAACAAAATAAGCTTTATAGCTTAGTAAGCTCATATGAAATAAACTCAATTAATCATAAATACACAAATCATCAATTTGAACTTGTTAACTTGTAATTCATAAATACTAACAAACCTTCCACATGCTGATATGCAAACGTCATAACTTCTTCGATTTAAGGCTCGTATGTAACGTCCCAAATTTTGGGCCTAGAAGTTTAGGGTGTTTGTGGTTAGGGACAGTGAAGAGGTTGCGCTTTTGTGTTTAGTGGCGCATTTAAATGGCAGAATGGGCTTGTTGGTCTGGTGGTTGAGTGTGTCTTAGGGAACCTCTAGGTTCCGGGTTCGAGCCCCTGTGAGAGTGTTTTTGGAGAAGTGTTATTAATTTGTTTTGTTTATAAAATAGTAATTTTGTTTTAAGTTAATTATTTATTTTTCTTTATTTTTTTGGTATTTTCTATTTTGGTTTTATTTTGTTTTTTTAGAACGTTTTTGGTTCTTTTTTCTCTTCTTCCCTATTTCCTATCTTTTTCTTTAGAATACGGGTTTTGCTGGCTAATCTCGGGAATCTCGCTCTTCCGTCGTCATCTCTGATTGTAAAATAGGTGTGGGATTCAAACTTTTACTACACTGTTTTATTTCCTTTTTGCAAAGTTTATGTTCAGCTTTTCTTGACCGTAGGCTAAACCGTTGGTTTTGGGTTTTTGTCGATGGAAGTGATCAGAAATTGTCACTTTTTGATATATGTTGACAGTGCAAAGGTTAGGGAAGGATCTTTTGGCTGAAACGATGGTTTTGGGGCTGTTTTAGGGTGGTTTCGTGACTACCCTGACGGCCACACGGGCATGTGTCGACCCACACGGCCGTGTGAAATTGGGCGTTAGGGTTTTCAGGCCAAATTGGGTGCCACACGGCTTGGCCACACGGCTGTGTGGCCGATTTAGGGATTTTGTCAATTTTCACACGGCCGTGTCCCCTGGGCACACGGGCATGTGGGTTTGGGAATTAGGGTTTCAGAGATTTAGTGTCACACAGCCTGGCCACACGGTTATGTGGCTAATTTGGGGATTTAAGGATCCTACACGGGCATGTGTTTCGAAACACACGGCCGTGTCTGGTGGCATACGGGCATGTGAGACCCTTACACGGACGTGTCTACTCTGCACTTGACTTTAGCGAAATTGGGCAGAGAGTTACACGGCCTGTTCACACGGCCGTGTCCCTGCACCAGACGGGTGTGTGCCTCTGTCACACGACCATGTGCTACCCTTCTCACGGGCGTTTGGACCCTCACACGGCCTGGACTGCTCCACACGGCCAGAGCATACGAGCGTGTGGCCCTATCTCACCAGATTTTGGTTCTAGGTCAATTTAAGTATACTTGTGGCTCTGTGTGTTTCAACCCTTGGCTAAGCTTTAGTAAGAGTAATTATGACTCTGTTCCGACTTCAGTTTAGGTGAGATTCGTGATTGGTTGCGTAACATGTTTTCTTCTAAACCCGGTTGACGGGGTGTACGTGTGTGCAACGTGCTTCTGTTCGATTGTCTGACTTGGTGTCACTGTTCTGTAAGGTTACATAGACATTGAATCTGAATATGGGTAATTGAGTATACTCCTATCTGAATCTGACTGACTAGATGTGAATGACTGTCTGTAATCTTGTACTCTGTTTCTGTTCATCTGTTTGCACACATACATATGCATATAATGTTTTTGGGTGGGATTGTGAAGAGAAGGAAGACTGAAATTGGACTGAACTGGCAGCTGATCTGCTAGTTGTTAGCCCCTAATACCCAGAGGGTCGTGGGTAGTCCCAATACCCTAAGGGTTATGGACGATGCTGTTAGCGGGTTACCGCATTGCACCGTACAGCACATATGTCAGCCTTGCTGCATGTATTTATCTTATCTGGTAGTTTAACTGCACTTTACCGGTATAGCGGTTTACCATATTGCACTGTACGGGTTATACGTAGCTTCGCTGCGTATCATCACTATCTCGATCCGCGATTCATATCGTGATATGCAGATCTGCGGTTTACCGCATGGCAATCAGATCTGACTGCGATAGCCCCTAATACCCAGAGGGTCGTGGGCAGTCCCAATACCCTGAGGGTCGTGGACATTATTGGAGTTCAGGGATGGATGGGCCCTACGAGGTTTTATGTGGTGTGATTGGTTGGATGAGCTCAAACATCTCTTATGAGGAGTGATGGGGGACGGAGTGGTGTGTTGGCTGGATGGGTGGGTTTTATAACTTAGTTGCATTCATAAGCATCTGTTTGATTGTTCCTTGCACTAGAATATCTGATTGTTCTGTTTGACTAAAAAGAACTTTTGTGGTTCTACGTACTTTGTAAACTCCGATTGTATCTGACTGACTGAATAGAACTGGTGACTCTTTTGTGAATTGTGATCATCTGGTTGAGACTTTTGTCACGAAGTTACCGTCTGACTCTGTGAGTATGTTCCGCTCGGAACTGCTATGGGTTTTTTGTTTCTGATTCTGTAGTAGTTGGTTTTGAACTCACACTGAGCTCGAGTAGCTCACCCTTTCTTCTGTATCCCCTTCTCAGGTACATTTCGAAATTTTAGATGCTGGACTCAGTAAGCAGAGGTCTCAGACAGTTTCAGCGCAATAGAATGTCAGATTTTGTTTTCTATTACGACTTTATTATTTGGTTAAATGTTGAACTGTAAGGTTTTATAAGGCTGTGGTACAGTTTCCACTTTAAATTTTCGTATGTACATTTATTCTGGTTATTTTTCATACTTAACGGTAACTTTATCAGAAGAACTTTAAACAATTAAATATTTTGTTTCATAAAGATATGAATGGTTTTCGGAAATGAAATTAAGGTCGACTGGTTTTGTAAAATTTTTCCCATGATCACTTCGGTGATCAATGTAGCATCCTGAGTTCGGTCTAAACTTCTAGGCTGGGTTTGGGGTGTTACATTGTATGATTCATATACATACCTGTACTAATCCGTAACAATCTCATACCCAAATGGAATAATGTTGATTACTCAAATTCTCGCACACTAAGGGCTAATACATAGCCGAAGCTATCTCAATTTCGCACACTAAGTGCCATACATAGCCGAAGCTATCTTAGTCTCGCACACTAAGTGCCATACATAGCTGAAGCTATCTCAATCTCGCACACTAAGTGCCATACATAGTAAAATTGTCATCAAATATGACTGTAGTCTCGTATACACAATTTATGCAATATCAAAGCATTTAAAGCATAATTATAACAATGCTTAATACATATGAACTTACCTCGGATGTAAAAACGATAACGCGGATCAACTAATCTAAAACCCTGTTCTTCCCCCGATGTAAGTCCGTATTTCACTTTTCTTGATCTATATAATATCAAATTCAGCT
The DNA here is from genome assembly GCA_025698515.1 of Gossypium sturtianum. Classification (NCBI taxonomy): domain Eukaryota; kingdom Viridiplantae; phylum Streptophyta; class Magnoliopsida; order Malvales; family Malvaceae; genus Gossypium; species Gossypium sturtianum. The sequence goes on from CM046955.1 coordinate 116,286,152, forward strand.
TATTTAATCATCACTCTATTCAATTTAATCTAAAATTAACATTAAGGAACTTTTATACTTTTGCCCCTAATATTTCACATTTTTCACAATTTAGTCCTTATTTCCTAAAACCACAAATTAATGAAATTCACAATAAACCCATGCTAGTCGAATTACTATTATGCCCCTAGCATCCTATATTTTTCATTTATTCACACATTTAACCACACATTTTCACAAATAAATCCCTATTTTGCATTTTTTACTCAAAATCACTTTACTAAATAGGTAAATCTAACAACAAGATTTCATATTTCATCATCAAACATCAAATAACACATATTTTCATCAATGGCAACTTTCAAAATCTTTAACAGTTTTGCAAAATGGTCCCTGCGCTAGCTAGTACTAGATGCAACGACATCATCAAAAATGAACTTACAATTAAACCTTGAAGTAGCTGAATGTTCCAAGCTCTAAAATGGCTCTCTTCTTTGCTATACACGGTTAAGAAAGATGAATGAAACTCATCTTTATGTTTTTGTTTTATTAATTAACCTTTATTTTATAAATTACTATATTAACCTTATTATAAAACCATTTAAAACACCTTAATATTTGTACAAATATGTCCACTCATGCTATTAATGGCCTAATTACAACATAAGGACCTTTACTTTAAGGTTCTATAGCTATTAGATACTTTTAGCTAATAGAACTTCACTTTTACACATTACGCGATTTAGTCCTTTTTATCAAATTGACCATTCAAACGATAAAATTTCTTAACGAAATTTTCACACAATCACTCAATCATGCTGTTAACATTAAAATAATAATAAAATAAAAATTTTGACTTCAAATTTGTGGTCCCAAAACCACTGTTCTGATTTGACTAAAAATGGGCTGTTACAACTCTCCCTCTTAGGGATTTTCGTCCCCAAAAATCTTACCAGTAAATAGGTTAGGGTACTGTTTTCTCATAGCTTCCTCGAGCTCCCACGTAGCCTCTTCGACTCCGTGTCGTTGGCACAAAAATTTCACTAAAGTTATACTTTTATTTCTTAACTCTTTAATCTCTCGAGCTAGAATTCTGATTGGTTCTTCGTTGTACGTCATATCAGGTTGAATCTCAATCTCTAACGGAGAAATCACATGTGAGGGATCCGATCGATACCGACGCAACATCGACTCATGAAAAACATTGTGGATTTTCTCTAACTCAATCGGTAAAGCTAGTCGATATGCCACTGGACCTATTCCTTCGGTGATCTCATACGGCCCGATGAATCTCGGACTCAATTTGCCTTTACGACCAAAACAAAGTATTTTCTTCCATGGAGATACTTTCAAAAACACTTTGTCACTGATCTGAAATTAAATGTCTTTTCGTTTCAAATCCGTGTACGATTTCTGATGATCTGAAGCTGCTTTCAAACAATCGTGAATTACTTTCACTTTCTTTTCGGTTTCTCTAACCAAATCAACCCCGTGAATTTGTTTTTCACTAAGCTCGGTCCAATACAATGGAGTTCGGCATTTGCAACCATACAAAGCTTCATACGGCTCCATCTTTATACTCGATTGAAAGCTGTTGTTATACGTAAATTCAACCAACGACAAATATTTCTCCCAGTTGCCTTCGAACTCTAAAACACAACATCGTAGCATATCCTCAAGGATATGAATTACTAGTTCAAACTGTCCATCAGTTTGCGGATGAAAAGCTGTACTAAAATTCAACTTCGTACCTAGAGTTTCTTGTAATTTCTCCAAAACCGCGACGTAAGCCTCGGATCTCTATTCGATATAATCAAAACTGGCAGACCGTGCAATCTAACGATTTCAGCAATGTACAATTCAGCTAATCTATCGAGTGAATAGTCAGTACGTACCGGGATTAAATGTACTAATTTCGTTAATTGATCAACGACAACCAAAATAACATATTTCTTTTTCAGAGTCAAAGGCAATCCCGATACAAAATCCATTGTAACTCTGTCCCATTTCCACTCTGGTATCATCACAGACTGAAGCAAACCCGAAGGCACTTGATGTTCAGTTTTAACTTGCTGACACACTAAACATCTCGCTACAAATTCAGAAATGTCTCGTTTCATACCCGACCACCAATACAGTTGTAACACCCTTAACCCGTGTCCGTTGCCGGATTAAGGTTACAGGCATTACTATGCTTAGCACAAATCGTATCATTTATTTACTATTATTAAAAACATGGACAAATGCATTTCAAGTTTGTACCACCATCGCAAACTTAAACATTAATAACTTATTCCAATCCATTTAAGCCAATTTCGTACATCTACATATATATATATATATATATATATATTTTTTTAACAACTCTAAGATCAATACATCCATAATAACAAACTCACATTCAACTAAAACAATATATATATATATATCCTTTCTTCCTCGAAATACCAAATCTTAAACTAAATGTATATGCGCATGTTTGAACCAATTGCGAATATGTCAATTTAAATACATAGCATAAAACTTCATACACAAACGGTTAATATAACTTATATAGATCATATCAACTTTTGCATGTTTTATCATTCCTATCGAATCACATCATCAAACCACCTAAATACCTATTCGACATATACCTATCATTTTAGACTTACTAATATAATAACCTTAAGCCACATACACTACTTCATGCCAAAAATTTTCATATAAAACAAACATATCCCATTTATCATTCGCATATGTCATTAGCATTTTACTAAAATGAGTATCAATCACCATCAAACATAATTAAACACGTACTATAACAAAACATGATAAACACATCTCATTTGCATGCCCTGACCGACTATAATTAGCTTTAAACATCATATTTGGCCATTTTCGCATGGCCATAACATATACAAGGACAAAGTGTATTAATTCAAAACATAGTCTAGTCTATACATGCCTTTAGTTCAAAACCAAACTCAAAAGTACCAAAATAGATTGATAATGTGGATGACTTTCTTTGACGATCCCCGAGCCCGTAGCTTGGTCTAAATCTATAATACAAAACAATGAACACACACTGAGTAAGTTTACTAGCTTAGTAAGTCTTAAGCAAATGTATTCAATCAAATGTTCATTCAATCATTTTCAAAAACATACATCATACCATAAAATTTAAAGCTTAACACTTATTGGTCTACTAATGCCGAATACAAATACCTCTTTTAGCTCAATCATTGTAATTATTTTGTCTTTAATCTTCAATTTATTAGCTCATCATATAATTCAAATATAAATTAATAGCACTTCTCCAACTACTAATACATTCGATACATTTAATTCAATAGGATCACATATACACAAGTAAGTATATACTTACACTTAGTAATTTCATATACAAGAACACATAATCACATATCTATATATATTCATTTGACATTTCATTCATTCGTATACATGGCATCAAGGTAATCCCAACATGGTTACATAAACATAAGTATAAAGCCGAATATCTGAGGATCAATTATTATCATTTGCGTTCGACAATTCAACACATATATACTTACCTTATTGATCTAATATAGAAGATCAATTTAATAACTTGTAGGCACTTACCTCTATGGCGAACATACATATATAACTTGTAATTTCAACTTACTTCCTCGATGATTACTTAGCTAGAAAAGTTTATGTCTTGCAATTTGAAATTTCATCACCGGTTTAGAACTTGCTAGGCGTCGGCTGAATCACACACCGGCACTAGGCAGGCCGCTAGACCAGAGGTCCGAAATTTAAACACCAAGCATTTAGCTTTGCTAGGCAATAAGCCCGATATAATTCATCGGCACAAGGCACGCTGGGCAATAAGCCCGATATAATTTATCTGGCACAAGGCTGTTGGGCTCAAAGCCCGAATTGACATTATTCCACCATCTCGTACGCATTACATTTTATTAAAATCACACATATAACATATAATTCATATCACTTTCACATAATGAATTCAATTTAATTTAACTACCTTTCATTGATAAATTTAGTATGTCACATTCGGCTATGTCTACATTTCAATCCAATAATTCAAAATTCAGCATATAACTAGGTTACGAACAATATTTCTGATGATTAACTTGCTTAAATACTTACCTCGAATATCGTCGAACGACAAGAACCAAAGCTATTCGATAACTTTCGCCTTTCCCGATCCAAGTCCGTTTTCTTTGTTCTTGATCTTGAATTTAAGCTTGTAGGAGCCGAATACTAGCCAAAGTTTTCTTTCTTTTTTTCTTTTATGGTTTCGGCAAGAACAATGAAAATGGGACCATTTTTTTATGTTTCTTTTATTATATTATAAACATAACTTATAAAATAAATAAAATATAACTTTAACTATTTAATAAATGAAATAAACATATAATATAATTGTATAACATTAGTCATTGCCGTCCACTACCCTTTAAATTGGGTAATTTGCATTTTAAATGCTCCCAATTAGAAAAACAACCTTAACTTAGTCCTCACACTTTAAACTATCAAGTTTATAATTTACGCGATTAAGCCCTTTTTCTTTAATTAAGCATGCAAATAGTCAAATTTCTCTATGAAACTTTCACACACTTTAATTCACATATAATAAACACAGAAAATAATATTTAAAAAAATTTCAGACTCGGATTCGTGGTCCCGAAACCACTGTTCCGATTAGGGTCAAATTCAGACTATTACAACTCTCCCCCCTTAGGGATTTTCGTCCCCGAAAATCTTACCGTTAAACAAAGTCGGATATTGTTGCCTCATTGACTCCTCAGGCTCCCACGTAGCCTCTTCTATTCCATGTCGATTCCATAGTACTTTTACTAATGGAATTTTCTTGTTTCTCAATTCTTTCACTTCACGAGTTAAGATACGAATCGGTTCCTCCTCGTACGTCATATCAGATCGAATTTCAATTTCAGACGGGGTAACCACATGTGACGGATCAGATCTATATCTACGAAGCATCGAAACATGAAATACGTTGTGTATCTTTTCTAGTTTAGAGGGCAACTTTAATCTATAAGCGATAGGCCCAATACGTTCGATGATCTCATACGGTCCGATGAACCTCAGACTTAATTTGCCTTTTCGACCAAATCGAAGTACTTTCTTCGACGGAGAAACTTTCAAAAATACCCGGTCACCGACCTGAAACTCAATGTCTTTATGTTTCAAATCCACGTATGACTTTTGGCAATCTGATGCAACTTTCAGACTATCTCGGATTACTGCCACTTTCTGCTCAGTCTCTTTAATCAAATCAACCCCGTGTATATTGTTTTCACTGAGCTCGGTCTAGTACAATGGTGTACGACACTTGCGGCCGTATAAAGCTTCGTAAGGTGCCATTTTGATACTAGATTGAAAACTGTTATTATAAGCAAATTCAATCAAAGGTAAGTATCGTTCCCACGTACCTTCAAACTCGAGGATGCAACATCTCAACATGTCCTCAAGTATCTGAATGATTCGTTCAGACTGACCATCTGTCTGCGGGTGAAAAGCTGTGCTAAAGTGTAGTTTGGTACCTAAAGCACCTTGCAATTTCTTCCAAAACCGCGACGTGAATCTCGGGTCTCTGTCTAAAACAATGGAAATCGGCACACCATGTAATCTCACAATTTGAGATACATACAACTCAGCCAGCTTATCGAGCGAATAGTCCGCATCTGTTGGAACAAAATGAGCTGATTTGGTTAGTCTATCCACTATAACCTGCATCAGATCTTTCGTGCTCGTGTCGTAGGCAAACCGGATACACGAAATCCATAGCAATTCTATCCCATTTCCATTCAGGTATCATGATCATTTGAAGTAACCTGTAAGGCACACGACGTTCGGCTTTTACTTGCTGACAAATTAAGCACTTCGAGACAAATTCGGATATGTCCCGTATCATACCAGGCCACCAATAGAACTGTTTCAAATCATTATACATTTTCGTGCTACCCAGATGTACCAATAATCGGCTATTATGAGCCTCATTCAACAACATCTGAATCAAATCCACATTCCTCGGAACACATATTCGGCCTTTGAAGTTAAAATAGTCATTTTCATCAATTCGAAACTCTGATTCTGCATTACTTTCACACTGAACTCGTCTTGCCATCGTATCTTTGTCAACTCTCTGAGCATCATAAATTTGTTGAATATACAACGGTCTTGCTTTCAATTCGGCTATTATTGAACCATCATCAGACATAACCATATGTGCGTTTAACGCACGAAGAGCAAATAATGATTTTTGACTTAAGGCATCCGCAACAACATTGGCTTTCCCTGGATGGTAATCAATCACTAATTCGTAATCTTTCAACAACTCTAACCATCCGCATTGTCTCAAGTTCAAATCTTTCTGAGTCATCAAGTACTTTAAACTCTTGTGATCCGAAGAAACATGACATTTCTCACCGAATAAATAATGACGCCAAATCTTTAATGCGAATACGATGGCTGCTAACTCCAAATCATGTGTCGGATAATTTCTTTCATGTGGCTTCAAATGTCTCGAAGCATAGGCTACTACTTTGCCTTCCTACATTAAAACACAACCCAAACCATTCAAATATGCATCACTATGAACAACAAATTCTTTACCCGATTCAGGTTGAACTAACACTGGAACCTCGGTCAAAAGAGCTTTCAACTGATCGAAACTTTTCTGACATGTTTCCGTCCATTCGAACTTGACATCCTTCTGTAATAGCTTTGTCAAAGGTGTGGCTATTATAGAAAAACCTTTCACGAATCCTCTGTAGTAACCAGCAAGTCCCATAAAACTTCAAATTTCAGAAACATTTCTTGGTGGTTTCCAATCAAGTATAGCCGATATTTTATTCGGATCAACCCGTATGCTCGACGCTTGAAACAATGTGACCTAAAATCGACCTCATTCAGGCCAAAACTCACACTTACTAAACTTGCGTACAATCAGTAGTTTGTAGCACGATCTCGATGCTCGGCATGCTCGGTTTCATCTCCCGAGTAGATCGTAATATCATCTATAAACACTACTACAAATTGATCAAAATACTGTCTGAAAATTCGATTCATCAGATCCATAAAAACTGCAGGTGCATTAGTAAGCCCAAAAGGCATAACGTAAACTCATAATGCCCGTACCTGCTCAAAAGCGATCTTTGGCACATCGAAATCTCTCCGACTGCAGAATCGATAATAGCCCGATCTCAAATCTATCTTTGAAAACACTGAAGCCCCTTTCAACTGATCAAACAAGTCGTCAATCTGCATATATATATATTTATTTATTTTTAACAACTCTAAGATCAATACATCCATAATAACAAACTCAAATTCAACTAAATATATATATATATATATATCCTTTCTTGCTCGAAATACCAAAGCTTAAACTAAATGTATATGCGCATGTTTGAACCAATTGCGAATAAGTCAATTTAAATACATAGCATAAAACTTCATACACAAACGGTTAATATAACTTATATAGATCATATCAACTTTTGCATGTTTTATCATTCCTACCGAATCACATCATCAAACCACCTAAATACCTATTCGACATATACCTATCATTTTAGACTTATTAATATAATAACCTTAAGCCACATACACTACTTCATGCCAAAAATTTTCAAATAAAACAAACATATCCCATTTATCATTCGCATATATCATTAGCATTTTACTAAAATGAGTATCAATCACCATCAAACATAATTAAACATGTACTATAACAAAAAATGATAAACACATCTCATTTGCATGCCGTGACCGACTATAATTAGCTTTAAACATCATATTTGGCCATTTTCGCATGGCCATAACATATACAAGGACAAAGTGTATTAATTCAAAACATAGTCTAGTCTATACATGCCTTTAGTTCAAAACCAAACTCAAAAGTACCAAAATAGATTGATAATGTGGATGACTTTGCTGACGATCCCCTGAGCCCGTAGCTTGGTCTAAATCTATAATACAAAACAATGAACACACACAGAGTAAGTTTACTAGCTTAGTAAGTCTTAAGCAAATGTATTCAATCAAATGTTCATTCAATCATTTCCAATAACATACATCATACCATAAAATTTAAAGCTTAACACTTATTGGTCTACTAATGCCGAATACAAATACCTCTTTTAGCTCAATCATTGTAATTATTTTATCTTTAATCTTCAATTTATGAGCTCATCATATAATTCAAATATAAATTAATAGCACTTCTCCAACTACTAATACATTCGATACATTTAATTCAATAGGATCACATATACACAAGTAAGTATATACTTACACTTAGTAATTTCATATACAAGAACACATAATCACATATCTATATATATTCATTTGACATTTCATTCATTCGTATACATGACATCAAGGTAATCCCAACATGGTTACATAAACATAAGTATAAAGCCGAATATAGCCATAATATAGACTAGGCATTAATATCATCTCTCTCAGGACTACTGAGATGATAATCATTAATGATAAAATTTATTAAGTATGATGTCTTATGTCCATGAGTCACACACCAAATCGGCGCACATGTTACGCAGGAACCATATTTCACAGTACATTCAAGATAACTTGATTAACCTTAAGGGCATACCCCGATTATGGTGAATGGTTATGTGATGCGAACCTTCCGCTGCCACTCGGAAGTAATCATTATAGGAGTCCTAGGACTTGTCGGACTTAGACGGTAAGTCATGCAGGAGATACCATTAATGCCAGCTGCTCTCTCTCTCTCTATGGTCTCGTAGGATATTAGAATAGGGAACATACCTAGTATGTACTTAACATGTACGCACAAATCAAATAAAAATCCTCTAATCAATAATAAAATAGGAAACATATTATAGTTGGTATAGCGTATTGACACTAGTGCTGCAGATTCAAATGAAGAATCGTTACTTTACGGTCTTTCACCCACTTTAATTCACATATAATAAACACAGAAAATAATATTTAAAAAAATTTCAGACTCGAATTCGTGGTCCCGAAACCACTTTTCCGATTAGGGTCAAATTCGGACTGTTAGAACTCTCCCCCCTTAGGGATTTTCGTCCCCGAAAATCTTACCGTTAAACAAAGTCGGATATTGTTGCCTCATTGACTCCTCAGGCTCCCACGTAGCCTCTTCTATTCCATGTCGATTCCATTGTACTTTTACTAACAGAATTTTCTTGTTTCTCAATTCTTTCACTTCACGAGTAAAGATACGAATCGGTTCCTCCTCGTACGTCATATCAGATCGAATTTCAATTTCAGACGGGGTAACCACATGTGATGGATCAGATCTATATCTACGAAGCATCGAAACATGAAATAACTTGTGTATCTTTTCTAGTTCAGAGGGCAACTTTAATCTATAAGCGACAGGCCCAATACGTTCGATGATCTCATACGGTCCGATGAATCTCGGACTTAATTTGCCTTTTCGACCAAATCGAAGTGCTTTCTTCCACGGAGAAACTTTCAAAAATACCCAGTCACCGACCTGAAACTCAATGTCTTTACGTTTCAAATCCGCGTATGACTTTTGGCGATCTGATGCAACTTTCAGACTATCTCGAATCAATGCCACTTTCTGTTCGGTCTCTTTAATCAAATCAACCCCGTGTATCTTGTTTTCATTAAGCTCGGTCCAGTACAATGGTGTACGACACTTGCGGCCGTATAAAGCTTCGTAAGGTGCCATTTTGATACTAGATTGAAAATCTGTTATCATAAGCAAATTCAATCAAAGGTAAGTATCGTTCCCACGCACTTCAAACTCGAGGATGCAACATCTCAACATGTCCTCGGGCATTCGAATGATTCGTTCAGATCGACCATCCTGTTCGCGGGTGAAAAGTCATGCTAAAGTGTAGTTTGGTACCTAAAGCACCTTGCAATTTCTTCCAAAACCATGACGTGAATCTCGGGTCTCTATCCAAACAATGGAAATCAACACACCATGTAATCTCACAATTTGAGATACATACAACTCACCAAATTTATCGAGCTTAATAGTCCGTATAAACCGGAACAAAATGAGCTGATTTGGTTAGTCTATCCACTATAACCTGCATCGCATCTTTCTTGCTCGATTGTCGAGGCAAACCGGATACAAAATCCATAGCAATTCTATCCCATTTCCATTCGGGTATCATGATCTGGTGAAGTAACCTAGAAGGCACCCGATGTTTGGCTTTTACTTGCTGACAAATTAAGCACTTCGAGACAAATTCGGACATGTCCCGTTTCATACCAGGCCACAAATAGAACTATTTCAAATCATTATAAATTTTCGTGCTACCCGGATGTACCAACAATTGACTGTTATGAGCCTCATTCAACAACATCTGAATCAAATCCACATTCCTCGGAACACATATTCGACCTTTGAAGTTCAAACAGTCATTTTCATCAATTCGAAACTCTGATTCTGCATTACTTTCACACTGAACTCGTCTTGCCATCATATCTTTGTCAACTCTCTGAACATCATAAATTTGTTGAATATACAACGATCTTGCTTTCAATTCGGCTATTATCAAACCATCATCAGACATAACCATATGTGCGTTTAACATACGAAGAGCAAATAATGATTTCCGACTTAAGGCATCCGCAACAACATTGGCTTTCCCCTGATGGTAATCAATCACTAATTCGTAATCTTTCAACAGCTCTAACCATCTGCATTGTCTCAAGTTCAAATCTTTCTGAGTCATCAAGTACTTTAAACTCTTGTGATTCGAATAATCATGACATTTCTCACCGAATAAATAATGACCCTAAATCTCTAATGCGAATACGATGGCTGCTAACTCCAAATCATGTGTCAGATAATTTCTTTCATGTGGCTTCAACTGTCTCGAAGCATAGGCTACTACTTTTCCTTCCTGCATTAAAACGCAACCCAAACCATTCAAAGATGCATCACTATAAACAACAAATTCTTTACCCGATTCAGGTTGAACTAACACTGGAGCCTCGGTCAAAAGAGCTTTAAACTAATCGAAACTTTTCTGACATGTTTCCGTCCATTCGAACTTGACATCCTACTGTAATAGCTTTGTCAAAGGTGTGGCTATTATAGAAAAACCTTTCACGAATCCTCCTCAGAGTAACCAGCAAGTCGTAAAACTTCAAATTTGTAAACATTTCTTGGTGGTTTCCAATCAAGTATAGCCGATATTTTATTCGGATCAACCCGTATGCCTGACGACGAAACAATGTGACCCAGAAAACTGACCTCATTCAGCCAAAACTCACACTTACTAAACTTTGTGTACAACTGTTTATCTTGCAAAGTTTGTAGCACCAGTCTCAGATGCTCAGCATGCTCGGTTTCATCTCTGGAGTAGATCAGAATATCATCTATAAACACTACTACAAATCGATCCAAATACTATCTGAAAATCCGATTCATCAGATCCATAAAAACAACAGGTGCATTAGTAAGCCCGAAAGGCATAACCAGAAACTCATAATGTCCGTACCTCGCTCAAAAGTATCTTTGGCACATCGGAATCTCTCGACTCATGGAATCGATAATAGCCCGATCTCAAATCTATCTTTGAAAACATCAAGCCCCTTTCAACCGATCAAACAAGTCGTCAATCCGTGACAACGGATATTTATTCTTTATAGTTACCTTGTTGAGTCTGTTTTAATCGATGCACATTCGCATAGTCCCGTCTTTCTTTTCACAAATAAAACTGGTGCACCCTAAGAGAGAAACTACGGTCGTGCAAAGCCTCTATTTGTTAACTCTTGCAATCGTGCTTTCAACTCTTTTAATTCTCAGAGGTGCCATCCGATACGGAGCTATTGAAATCTGAGTCGTCCCATGCGGTACTAATTTGATACCAAACTCTATTTCTCGAACAGGTGGTAAACTCGGTAGTTCTTCAGAAACACATGCGGATACTCGCACACAATCGGTACGGATTCAATGCCGCTTCTCAAGAACTTTACTATCCAACACATAAGCCAAGTAAGCTTCACACCCTTTTCTCACATGCTTATGATCTAACATCGAGGAGATTATCGCAGTAACCCATTCAGTCATTAGATTCAATTCGGATAACTTCACCGCTCGACATCTCAAATCAATGGTTTTTCTTTTGCAATTAACAACAACATCGTGCAAAGTTAACCAGTCCATTCCCAAAATTATATCGAACTCGTCGAAAGGCAACAACATTAAATCAGCTGAGAAGCATGAATCCCGAATCATCAATGGGCAACTTTTACACACTTTATCAATCAGAACACATCAACCCAAGGGGTTTGATACACAAATCATAAACTCAGTAGACTCAACAGGCAGAGTCTTACTGGATACTAAAGTTTCACACACATATGAATGAGTCGAACCCGGATCAATCAATGCAATCACAGTAGTATCATAAAGAGTGAAAGTACCGATGATAACATCTGGGGAAGAAGAATCCTCTCTGGCACGTACAGCATATGCTCTAGCAGGTGCACGAGCCTCTGATCGAACTGCAGTGTCTTTGGTTCCTTTCTGACTGCCACTTACATTTCCCGAATGCCTAGGTAGTCTGCCTCACACTGATACATTACTCGGTCTTGTATTCTGAGCCGTATTTTGCTCAGCTAGCATCGGGCACTCTCGAATAAAATGATCCGACGATCCACATTTAAAGCAGGACCGATCACGAAATCTACAACTCCTTGAATGCCATTTACCACAATGCTTACATTCAACCCGATTCTGCTGGACATTACCAACACTGGCCATCGAAGTAGCTCGAGAACCCACAGGTGGTCGATCTCGTCTAGATAAGTCTCAAGTAGCTCTATGTCGACCAGATTCATCTTTGAACTTCTTGGATACCGAATGAAATGTCTTACTCGATGATCTTTTACGAATGTCTCTAGCTTCCATTTCACCTCTTTTTTTCTTTCCCAAGCTCTTCACTTTGCAAGCTCGTTCGACAAGTACCACGAACTCTTTAATCTCGAGTATGCCGACTAGCAACTTAATATCTTCATTCAGACCGTCTTCAAATCTTTTACACATAATGGCTTCGGTTGACACACATTCACGGGCATATCGGCTCGATCTCGACAAATTTTGTTCATACTCGACCATCGCATTATTCGACTGTTTCAATTCTAGAAATTCTTTTCATTTCGATCAATGAATCTCTCGATGATATATTTCTTACGGAACTCGATCCGAAAGAAATCCCAAGTCACTTTCTTTTGGAACCACCGATACTAGTGTATTCCACGATGATATGTGGTGTCCGTAATAAGGATATAGCACACTTCAAGCATTAAATGTCCGAGTACATGACAGCTCATCAAGCACACGACTAGTATTATCAAGCCACATCTCAGCTCGTTCCGCGTTGTCATAATCATTAGCTTTAAATTCTTCGTCCCCGTGTTTCCTGATTTTATCAACGGGAGGCCTGCTAGATCTCATCGGATCTATCATCGGAGGAGCTGCAGGTATCGGAGTTGGATTATTCGGGGGTGGAGGTTGTTGTAAAGCCGGATTAGTTCGAATAAATTGGGTAAACCATTCATTCATTATCTGGTAGAAGGCTTGCTTAGCCTCCCCCTCATGGATACCCGAGATAGGTCGAGAGTCTACCGGCGCTGACCCATGTGCGAGATTAGGCGCTACGCTCTCTACATCATCAGCTACGGCTCTGTTAGGATTCATTTACTATATAAAACACAATTTAAATGTTAGAAGTCACCACACTATCGTATTATAAAATTAAGGCATGTATAGCTAGACTCACACGCGCTACGGTAGTCCTAGAATCGACTAAACCGTAAGCTCTGATACCAATCAAATGTAACACCCTTAACCCGTGTCCGTTGCCGGATTAAGGTTACAAGCATTACTATGCTTAGCACAAATCATATCATTTATTTACTGTTATTAAAAACATGGACAAATGCATTTCAAGTTTGTACCACCATCGCAAACTTAAACATTAATAACTTATTCCAATCCATTTAAGCCAATTTCGTACATCTACATATATATATATATATATATATATATATATTTTTAACAACTCTAAGATCAATACATCCATAATAACAAACTCACATTCAACTAAAACAATATATATATATATCCTTTCTTCCTAAATACCAAATCTTAAACTAAATGTATATGCGCATGTTTGAACCAATTGCGAATATGTCAATTTAAATACATAGCATAAAACTTCATACACAAACGGTTAATATAACTTATATAGATCATATCAACTTTTGCATGTTTTATCATTCCTATCGAATCACATCATCAAACCACCTAAATACCTATTCGACATATACCTATCATTTTAGACTTACTAATATAATAACCTTAAGCCACATACACTACTTCATGCCAAAATTTTCATATAAAACAAACATATCCCATTTATCATTCGCATATGTCATTAGCATTTTACTAAAATGAGTATCAATCACCATCAAACATAATTAAACACGTACTATAACAAAACATGATAAACACATCTCATTTGCATGCCCTCGACTGACTATAATTAGCTTTAAACATCATATTTGGCCATTTTCGCATGGCCATAACATATACAAGGACAAAGTGTATTAATTCAAAACATAGTCTAGTCTATACATGCCTTTAGTTCAAAACCAAACTCAAAAGTACCAAAATAGATTGATAATGTGGATGACTTTTTGACGATCCCCGAGCCCGTAGCTTGGTCTAAATCTATAATACAAAACAATGAACACACACAGAGTAAGTTTACTAGCTTAGTAAGTCTTAAGCAAATGTATTCAATCAAATGTTCATTCAATCATTTTCAAAAACATACATCATACCATAAAATTTAAAGCTTAACACTTATTGGTCTACTAATGCCGAATACAAATACCTCTTTTAGCTCAATCATTGTAATTATTTTGTCTTTAATCTTCAATTTATTAGCTCATCATATAATTCAAATATAAATTAATAGCACTTCTCCAACTACTAATACATTCGATACATTTAATTCAATAGGATCACATATACACAAGTAAGTATATACTTACACTTAGTAATTTCATATACAAGAACACATAATCACATATCTATATATATTCATTTGACATTTCATTCATTCGTATACATGGCATCAAGGTAATCCCAACATGGTTACATAAACATAAGTATAAAGCCGAATATACAGGATCAATTATTATCATTTGCGTTCGACAATTCAACACATATATACTTACCTTATTGATCTAATATAGAAGATCAATTTAATAACTTGTAGGCACTTACCTCTATGGCCGAACATACATATATAACTTGTAATTTCAACTTACTTCCTCGATGATTACTTAGCTAGAAAAGTTTATGTCTTGCAATTTGAAATTTCATCACCGGTTTAGAACTTGCTAGGCGTCAGCCTGAATCACACACCGGCACTAGGCCTGCTAGACCCGAGGTCTGAAATTTAAACACCAGCATTTAGCCTGCTAGGCAATAAGCCCGATATAATTCACTGGCACAAGGCCTGCTAGGCAATAAGCCCGATATAATTTACCGGCACAAGGCCTGTTAGGCTCAAAGCCCGAATTGACATTATTCCACCATCTCGTACGCATTACATTTTATTAAAATCACACATATAACATATAATTCATATCACTTTCACATAATGAATTCAATTTAATTTAACTACCTTTCATTGATAAATTTAGTATGTCACATTCGGCTATGTCTACATTTCAATCCAATAATTCAAAATTCAGCATATAACTAGGTTACGAACAATATTTACAGTATTAACTTGCTTAAATACTTACCTCGAATATCGTCGAACGACAAGAACCAGCTATTCGATAACTTTCGCCTTTCCCCGATCCAAGTCCGTTTTTCTTTGTTCTTGATCTTGAATTTAAGCTTGTAGGAGCCGAATACTAGCCAAAGTTTTCTTTCTTTTTTTCTTTTATGGTTTCGGCAAGAACAATGAAAATGGGACCATTTTTTTATGTTTCTTTTATTATATTATAAACATAACTTATAAAATAAATAAAATATAACTTTAACTATTTAATAAATGAAATAAACATATAATATAATTGTATAACATTAGTCATTGCCGTCCACTACCCTTTAAATTGGGTAATTTGCATTTTAAATGCTCCCAATTAGAAAAACAACCTTAACTTAGTCCTCACACTTTAAACTATCAAGTTTATAATTTACGCGATTAAGCCCTTTTTCTTTAATTAAGCATGCAAATAGTCAAATTTCTCTATGAAACTTTCACACACTTTAATTCACATATAATAAACACAGAAAATAATATTTAAAAAATTTTTGGACTCGGATTCGTGGTCCCGAAAACCACTCGTTCGATTAGGGTCAAATTCAGACTATTACAACTCTCCCCCCTTAGGGATTTTCGTCCCCGAAAATCTTACCGTTAAACAAAGTCGGATATTGTTGCCTCATTGACTCCTCAGGCTCCCACGTAGCCTCTTCTATTCCATGTCGATTCCATAGTACTTTTACTAATGGAATTTTCTTGTTTCTCAATTCTTTCACTTCACGAGTTAAGATACGAATCGGTTCCTCCTCGTACGTCATATCAGATCGAATTTCAATTTCAGACGGGGTAACCACATGTGACGGATCAGATCTATATCTACGAAGCATCGAAACATGAAATACGTTGTGTATCTTTTCTAGTTTAGAGGGCAACTTTAATCTATAAGCGATAGGCCCAATACGTTCGATGATCTCATACGGTCCGATGAACCTCAGACTTAATTTGCCTTTTCGACCAAATCGAAGTACTTTCTTCGACGGAGAAACTTTCAAAAATACCCGGTCACCGACCTGAAACTCAATGTCTTTATGTTTCAAATCCACGTATGACTTTTGGCAACTCGATGCAACTTTCGGACTATCTCTTGACATCGCCACTTTCTCGCCTCGTCTCTTTAATCAAATCAACCCGTGTATATTGTTTTCATCGAGCTCGGTCTAGTACAATGGTGTACGACACTTGCGGCCGTATAAAGCTTCAGAAGGTGCCATTTTGATACTAGATTGAAAAGCTGTTATTATAAGCAAATTCAATCAAAGGTAAGTATCGTTCCCACGCACCTTCAAACTCGAGGATGCAACATCTCAACATGTCCTCAAGTATCTCGAATGATTCGTTCGTTCGATGACCATCTGTCTGCGGGTGAAAAGTCATGCTAAAGTGTAGTTTGGTACCTAAAGCACCTTGCAATTTCTTCCAAAACCGCGACGTGAATCTCGGGTCTCTGTCTAAAACAATGGAAATCGGCACACCATGTAATCTCACAATTTGAGATACATACAACTCACCTTGACTTATCGAGCTTAATAGTCCGCATTTAACCGGAACAAAATGAGTGATTTGGTTAGTCTATCCACTATAACCTGATCGTATCTTTCGTGCTCGGTGTCGTAGGCAAACCGGATACGAAATCCATAGCAATTCTATCCCATTTCCATTCAGGTATCATGATCGGCTGAAGTAACCCAGAAGGCACCTGACGTTCGGCTTTTACTTGCTGACAAATTAAGCACTTCGAGACAAATTCGGATATGTCCCGTATCATACCAGGCCACCAATAGAACTGTTTCAAATCATTATACATTTTCGTGCTACCCAGATGTACCAATAATCGGCTATTATGAGCCTCATTCAACAACATCTGAATCAAATCCACATTCCTCGGAACACATATTCGGCCTTTGAAGTTAAAATAGTCATTTTCATCAATTCGAAACTCTGATTCTGCATTACTTTCACACTGAACTCGTCTTGCCATCGTATCTTTGTCAACTCTCTGAGCATCATAAATTTGTTGAATATACAACGGTCTTGCTTTCAATTCGGCTATTATTGAACCATCATCAGACATAACCATATGTGCGTTTAACGCACGAAGAGCAAATAATGATTTTTGACTTAAGGCATCCGCAACAACATTGGCTTTCCCTGGATGGTAATCAATCACTAATTCGTAATCTTTCAACAGCTCTAACCATCTGCATTGTCTCAAGTTCAAATCTTTCTGAGTCATCAAGTACTTTAAACTCTTGTGATCCGAAGAAACATGACATTTCTCACCGAATAAATAATGACGCCAAATCTTTAATGCGAATACGATGGCTGCTAACTCCAAATCATGTGTCGGATAATTTCTTTCATGTGGCTTCAAATGTCTCGAAGCATAGGCTACTACTTTGCCTTCCTACATTAAAACACAACCCAAACCATTCAAATATGCATCACTATGAACAACAAATTCTTTACCCGATTCAGGTTGAACTAACACTGGAACCTCGGTCAAAAGAGCTTTCAACTGATCGAAACTTTTCTGACATGTTTCCGTCCATTCGAACTTGACATCCTTCTGTAATAGCTTTGTCAAAGGTGTGGCTATTATAGAAAAACCTTTCACGAATCCTCTGTAGTAACCAGCAAGTCCCAGAAAACTTCAAATTTCAGAAACATTTCTTGGTGGTTTCCAATCAAGTATAGCCGATATTTTATTCGGATCAACCCGTATGCCTGACGCCGAAACAATGTGACCCAGAAAACTGACCTCATTCAGCCAAAACTCACACTTACTAAACTTGCGTACAACTGTAGTTTGTAGCACCAGTCTCAGATGCTCAGCATGCTCGGTTTCATCTCTGGAGTAGATCAGAATATCATCTATAAACACTACTACAAATTGATCAAAATACTGTCTGAAAATTCGATTCATCAGATCCATAAAAACTGCAGGTGCATTAGTAAGCCCAAAAGGCATAACCAGAAACTCATAATGCCCGTACCTCGCTCAAAAGCGATCTTTGGCACATCGAAATCTCGACTCGCAGAATCGATAATAGCCCGATCTCAAATCTATCTTTGAAAACACTGAAGCCCCTTTCAACTGATCAAACAAGTCGTCAATCCGCGGCAACGGATATTTATTCTTTATAGTTACCTTGTTGAGTCGCTTGTAATCGATGCACATTCGCATAGTCCCGTCTTTCTTTTTCACAAATAAAACCGGTGCACCCCAAGGAGAAACTCGGTCGTGCAAAGCCTCTATCTGTTAACTCTTGCAATCGTGCTTTCAACTCTTTAATTCTCAGAGGTGCCATCCGTCACGGAGCTATTGAAATCGTGAGTCGTCCCCAGCACTAATTCGATACCAAACTCTATTTCTCGAGCAGGTGGTAAACCCAAAGTAGTTCTTCAGAAACACATCTAGATAATCGCACACAAGCGGTACTTGGATTCAATCGCTTCTCAAGAACTTTACTATCCAACACATAAGCCAAGTAAGCTTCACACCCTTTTCTCACATGCTTATGATCTAACATCGAGGAGATTCTGCACGCGGTAACCCATTCAAAGTCATTAGATTCAATTCGGATAACTTCACCGTTTTCGACATCTCAAATTAATGGTTTTTCTTTTGCAATTAACAACAACATCTGCCAAAGTTAACGGTCCATTCCCAAAATTATATCGAACTCGTCGAAAGGCAACAACATTAAATCACGGGAAGCATGAATCACGAATCATCAACGGGCAACTTTTACACACTTTATCAATCGAGAACACATCGACCCAAGGGGTTTGATACACGAATCACGAACTCGATGAGGCTCAACAGCGAGTCTTCATGGATACTAAAGTTTCACACACATATGAATGAGTCGAACCTGAATCAATCAATACAATCACAGTAGTATCATAAAGAGTGAAAGTACCGGTGATAACATCTCGGGAAGAAGCATCCTCTCGCACGCATCAAAGATATGCTCTAGCAGGTGCATGAGCCTCTGATCGAACTACAGTGTCTTTGGTTCCTTTCTGACTGGCACTTACATTTCCCGAATGCCTAGGTAGTCTGCCTCGCACTGATATATTACTCGATCTTGTATTCTGAGTCGTATTTTGCTCAGCTAGCATTGGGCACTCTCGAATAAAATGATCCGACGATCCACATTTAAAGCAAGACCGATCACGAAATCTACAACTCCCTGAATGCCATTTACCACAATGCTTGCATTCAACCCGATTCTGCTGGACATTACCAACACTGGCCATCGAAGTAGCTCGAGAACCCATAGGTGGTCGATCTCGTCTAGAGAAGTCTGAAGTAGCTCTATGTCGACCAGATTCATATTTGAACTTCTTGGATACCTAATGAAATGTCTTACTCGATGATCTTTTACGAATGTCTCTAGCTTCCATTTCAGCCTTTCTTTTCTCTTTCCCAAGCTCTTCAGCTTTGCAAGCTCGTTCGACAAGTACCACGAACTCTTTAATCTCGAGTATGCCGACTAGTAACTTAATATCTTCATTCAGACCGTCTTCAAATCTTTTACACATAATGGCTTCAGTTGACACACATTCACGGGCATATCGGCTCAGTCTGACAAATTTCTGTTCATACTCAGTCACTGTCATTCGACCCTGTTTCAATTCTAGAAATTCTTTTCATTTCTGATCAATGAATCTCTGACTGATATATTTCTTACGGAACTCGGTCTGAAAGAAATCCCAAGTCACTTTCTCTTTTGGAACCACCGATACTAGTGTATTCCACGGTGATATGCGTGTCCCGTAATAAGGATATAGCACACTTCAAGCATTAAATGCGGAGTACATGATGCGACTCATCAAGCACACGAATAGTATTATCAAGCCATATCTCAGCTCGTTCCCCGTCGTCATCATCATTAGCTTTAAATTCTTATTCCCCGTGTTTCCTGATTTTATCAACGGGAGGCCTGCTAGATCTCATCGGATCTATCATCCGAGTCTTTGCGGTATCGGAGTTGGATTATTCGGGGTGGAGGTTGTTGTACAGTCGGATTAGTCCGAATAAATTGGGTAAACCATACATTCATCATCTGGTAGAAGGCTTGCTTAGCCTCCCCCTCATGGCTACCCGAGATAGGTCGAGAGTCTACCGGCGCTGACCCATGTGCGAGATCAGGCACTACGCTCTCTACATCATCAGCTACGGCTCTGTCAGGATCCATTTACTATATAAAACACAATTTAAATGTTAGAAGTCACCACGCTATTGTATTATAAAATTAAGGCATGTATAGCTAGACTCACACGCGCTATGGTAGTCCTAGAATCGACTAAACCGTAAGCTCTGATACCAATCAAATGTAACACCCTTAACCCGTGTCCGTTGCCGGATTAAGGTTACAAGCATTACTATGCTTAGCACAAATCATATCATTTATTTACTGTTATTAAAAACATGGACAAATGCATTTCAAGTTTGTACCACCATCGCAAACATAAACATTAATAACTTATTCCAATCCATTTAAGCCAATTTCGTACATCTGCATATATATATATATATTTATTTTTAACAACTCTAAGATCAATACATCCATAATAACAAACTCACATTCAACTAAAACAAAATATATATATATCCTTTCTTGCTCAAAATACCAAAGCTTAAACTAAATGTATATGCGTATGTTTGAACCAATTGCGAATATGTCAATTTAAATACATAGCATAAAACTTCATACACAAACGGTTAATATAACTTATATAGATCATATCAACTTTTGCATGTTTTATCATTCCTACCAAATCACATCATCAAACCACCTAAATACCTATTCGACATATACCTATCATTTTACACTTATTAATATAATAACCTTAAGCCACATACACTACTTCATGCCAAAAATTTTCATATAAAACAAACATATCCCATTTATCATTCGCATATGTCATTAGCATTTTACTAAAATGAGTATCAATCACCATCAAACATAATTAAACACGTACTATAACAAAACATGATAAACACATCTCATTTGCATGCCATGACCGACTATAATTAGCTTTAAACATCATATTTGGCCATTTTCGCATGGCCATAACATATACAAGGACAAAGTGTATTAATTCAAAACATAGTCTAGTCTATACATGCCTTTAGTTCAAAACCAAACTCAAAAGTACCAAAATAGATTGATAATGTGGATGACTTTGCTTGACGATCCCCGAGGCTCGTAGCTTGGTCTAAATCTATAATACAAAACAATGAACACACACAGAGTAAGTTTACTAGCTTAGTAAGTCTTAAGCAAATGTATTCAATCAATCATTTTCAATAACATACAGCATACCATAAAATTTAAAGCTTAACACTTATTGGTCTACTAATGCCGAATACAAATACCTTTTTTAGCTCAATCATTGTAATTATTTTATCTTTAATCTTCAATTTATTAGCTCATCATATAATTCAAATATAAATTAATATCACTTCTCCAACTACTAATACATTCGATACATTTAATTCAATAGGATCACATATACACAAGTAAGTATATACTTACATTTAGTAATTTCATATACAAGAACACATAATCACATATCTATATATATTCATTTGACATTTCATTCATTCGTATACATGGCATCAAGGTAATCCCAACATGGTTACATAAACATAAGTATAAAGCCGAATATACAGGATCAATTATTATCATTTGCGTTCGACAATTCAACACATATATATTTACCTTATTGATCTAATATAGAAGATCAATTTAATAACTTGTAGGCACTTACCTGTATGGCCAAACATACATATATAACTTGTAATATCAACTTACTTCCTCGATGATTACTTAGCTAGAAAAGTTTATGTCTTGCAATTTGAAATTTCATCACCGGTTTAGAACCTGCTAGGCGTCAGCCTGAATCACACACCGGCACTAGGCCTGCTAGACTCGAGGTCTGAAATTTAAACACTGGCATTTAGCCTGCTAGGCAATAAGCCCGATATAATTCACTGGCACAAGGCCTGCTAGGCAATAAGCCCGATATAATTCACCGGCACAAGGCCTGCTAGGCTCAAAGCCCGAATTGACATTATTCCACCATCTCGTACACATTACATTTTATTAAAATCACATATATAACATATAATTCATATCACTTTCACATAATGAATTCAATTTAATTTAACTACCTTTCATTGATAAATTTAATATGTCACATTCGGCTATGTCTACATTTCAATCCAATAATTCAAAATTCAGCATATAACTAGGTTATGAACAATATTTACAGTATTAACTTGCTTAAAGACTTACCTCGAATATCGTCGGACAATAAGAATCGGCTATTCGACAACTTTCGCCTTTCCCCGATCCAAGTCCGTTTTTCTTTGTTCTTGATCTTAAATTTAAGCTTGTAGGAGCCGAATACTAGCCAAAGTTTTCTTTCTTTTTTTCTTTTATGGTTTCGGCAAGAATAATGAAAATGAGACCATTTTTTATGTTTCTTTTATTATATTATAAACATAACTTATAAAATAAATAAAATATAACTTTAACTATTTAATAAATGAAATAAACATATAATATAATTGTATAACATTTGTCGTTGCCGTCCACTACCCTTTAAATTGGGTAATTTGCATTTTAAAAGCTCCCAATTAGAAAAACAACCTTAACTTAGTCCTCACACTTTAAACTATCAAGTTTATAATTTACGCGATTAAGCCCTTTTTATTTAATTAAGCATGCAAGTAGTCAAATTTCTCTACGAAACTTTCACACACTTTAATTCACATATAATAAACACAGAAAATAATATTTAAAAAAATTTCGAACTCGGATTCATGGTCCCGAAACCACTATTCCGATTAGGGTCAAATTCAGACTGTTACAATAGTTGTTTCAAATCATTGTACATTTTAGTACTTCCGGGATGAATGGATAAACAACCACTATGTGCCTTGTGTAAAATTTTCTGAATCTCTGGATCTTTCGGTACGCAGATTCTATCTCGGAACATCAAAAAATCATTAGATCCAATTTGGTACTCTGAATCACTAGTCAACTCGCATTGCACTCTTTTAGCTTGCAATTCACTATCACATTTCTGAGCTTTGCAAATTTGTTGAAGAAATACTAGTTTAGCTTTTAACTCAGCTAAAATCTAACCATCATCAGATAATGTCAAATGTGTATTCATTGCTCTCAAGGCAAACAACGATTTTCTACTTAAAGCATCCGTGACTACATTCGCTTTCCCCGGATGATAATCAATTACTAACTCGTAATCTTTCAGTAGCTCGAGCCATCTCCGTTGTCGTAAATTTAAATCTTTCTGAGTCATAATATATTTTAAGCTTTTATGATCGGTAAAGATGTGGCATTTTTCACCGTACAAATGATGACGCCAAATTTTCAGTGCAAAAACTATAGCGGCCAACTCTAAATCGTGCGTCAGATAGTTCTTTTCATGCAGTTTCAACTGTTTGGAGCCATAAGCTACCAATTTTCCCTCTTGCATCAATATGCAACCCAAACCGTTCAATGACGCGTCGCTGTAAATCACAAATTCTTTACCCGATTAAGGTTGAACCAACACTGGTGCCTTAGTTAACAATGTTTTCAATTGATCGAAACTTTGTTGACATTTTTTAGACCATTCAAACTTTACATCTTTCTGTAGCAATCTAGTCATCGGTATAGCAATCATCGAGAACCCTTTTACAAAACGTCGATAGTAACCAGCCAATGCCAGAAAGCTTCTAACCTTATATACATTTCTAGGTGGTTTCCAGTCAATAATTGCCAAAATTTTTCTTGGATCAACTCGAATGCCATCCGCAGAGACAATATGTCCCAAAAATCCGACTTCTCGGAGCCAAAACTCACACTTACTGAATTTAGCATACAGCTTCTTATCTCTCAAGGTTTGCAACACAATCCTCAAATGCTCTGCATGCTCAGACTCATCTCGAGAATAGATCAGAATGTCATCAATGAAGACAACAACAAATCTATCTAAATATGGTCTAAAGATCCGATTAATCAAATCCATAAAAATGGCAGGAGCATTAGTTAGTCCAAAAGGCATAACAAGGAATTCATAATGTTTGTACCTCGTTCTGAACGCAGTTTTTGGCACATCTGAGTCTTTAACTCGTAACTGATAATAACCAGATCTCAAATCAATCTTTGAAAACACTGTTGCACCTTTCAACTGATCAAACAAATCATCTATTCTCAGCAATGGATACTTATTCTTTATCGTAACCTTGTTGAGCTGACGATAATCAATACACATTTTCATTGACCCGTCTTTCTTCTTAACAAACAATACTGGCGCACCCCATGGCAAAAAACTTGATCGTGCAAAACCTCTATCTGTTAACTCTTGCAACTGGGCTTTCAACTCTGTCGGAGCCATTCTATATGGAGCTATAGATATCGGTGAAGTTCCCGATATTAATTCAATAGAAAATTCAACCTCTCTGATAGGTGGCAACCCAGGTAATTCTTTAGAAAGCACATCCGGATATTCACAGACAACTGGCACTGATTCAATCTTTGATTCAGACACTTTTGTATCCAAAACATAAGCAAGATAAGCTTCGTAACCTTTTCTCACACATCTCTGAGTTGACATAGACGAAATCACAACAGGCAATTCATTCGATTCATTTGATTCAATTCGAAGAATTTCATTATTCTGACACTTCAATTCTATAATCTTTCATCTACAATTTACAATGGCATCATGTAGAGTCAACCAGTCCATACCAAGAATCACATCGAACTCATCAAATGGTAAAAGCATCAAGTCAGCCAGAAAATAGTAACCCCGAGTCATTAAAGGACAGTTCTTGCAAACTTTATCAACTAGAACATACTTGCCTAAGAGGTTCGATACTTTAATCACAAACTCAGTAGACTCAACAGGCAAACTCTTATTAGACACCAAATTCATACATATATACGAATGAATCGATCCAGGATCAATCAATGAAATAACAGTAGTGCCGTAAAGAGAAAATGCACCGGTAATAACATCTGGTGATGATGCATTTTCGCGAGCGCGAATAGCGTAAGCTCTAGCAGGTACTCTGGCCTCAGATCTCACTGTAGAATCTCTCGTTGTACCATGATTACCACTCGTATTTCCCACATTTCTTGGCGGCCTCCCTCGAATAGCTGTATTGCTTGATCTTACATTCTGAGATTTATCTTTTTCATTTAACTCAGGACAATCCCGAATAAAATGATCTCGTGAACCGCAACAGTAACAAGCTCTATTATTATTTTTCACCCAACAATCTCCATAATGCCGTCTTCCACACTGTTGATGTAACACCCCTAACCCGTAACCGACGCCAGATTAGGGTTAAAAGGCATTACCAAACTATCGAAACATTTTACATCCTTTTCACAACACAAAGTCAAACATCGATCAAACAAATTTAAATATGAACATATTGATAAACCGTAATAGTAACATATTTTAAGCCCACATCTAGCATGCTTTTGGATGATTTATCCCTTATTTTATGTCATTTGGTGCTCTTAATCCTTTGTTTTCATGTTTTATACTCAGGAAAGCACCGGAGGATGAAAAGAACAAGAAACGGGCTTAAAACAGGCCAAATGGGCCAGATCACAAAATCGACACGGCCTGGGCCCAAGACCACACGGCCGTGCCTCATCAATAGACCCAACACGGCCTGGCCACGATTTACACGGGCGTGTGCCATGGCCGTGTCCCTACCACGGCCAAGAGGAGTTTTACTTGGAATAGGATGCTTGGAGGGAAAGAAACACAATCCAAAGTCTATATAAACACCCAAATAGGAATTTCACTCAGATTAGGATACTTGAAGGCCAAGTAAGGCATCTCCAAGCCTATTTAAACGCCCTAGGGGGCAACTTAGGGGGAGTCGATAGAAGCCTTCTGTCGGGGCGTCCAGCTAGGCCAAGGAGCCGAGCCAGAAAGATAAGAATTATGGAAATTACTTGAAGAAAGCCAGTTGATTCATCTCAAGAAGCCGGAGTTATACTCAAGACGGAGGATCTCTCTTCAATTCCTTCAGGGGGTTTTAGAGTTTTTCTTATGTTTTATTTTATCTTTTCTTTTGAGATGTATTCTATTATCATTATGAACTAAACCCTCAAATACCGAGGGGATGAAACCTAAGATGAATCTTGTTATCGCTATTGAACTATATGATAAATATTTGATTTGTTCTTAATTCTTGTGTTGATATTTTCGGGATATTAATTCAAGTTTGATGTGCTTAGGTGGAGGAGCAAAAGTCCCTACCTAAGAGTAGATCTAGCATAATTAAGCGGAGTTGATCGCACGCCTAGAGATAGGGTGACATGATTTTGCCGGATTAGGGTGAAACCTAATATGAAAGTCCATAGATCGACTTAATGCGATTCTAGGGGTTTTAATTAGAAAGAGATTTCAATTAATCAACCTAGGGTTAGACGTTAGTCACCTCGAGAGAGGGGTTAATATACATTAGGGAATCTTACGGATCAAGTCAAATGAATAAATCGTCTGGTTCAGAGTTAGAAAACAAGTGAAGTCTAGGTGGATTCTTCCTTAGGTATTGTTTTAATCAATTGGTTTTTCCCACAAGTATTTCCCCAATTTCATTCTTGTTGTCTCATCATCTTTAGCTTAGTAGTTAGTTAATTTTCTAGATTAAACCGATTCACTTCAATTTTAAGGCTAAATAATAAAAAGAAAGTTAATATTAGTACTTTCGGTTCCTTTGGGTTCGACAATCCGGTCTTGCCACTAAGCTATATAACTGTTCGATAGGTACACTTGCCTCAATCATTGTCATAGTTAGTTTTTAGGCTCGATCATTCTCATTATAAATTTTAAGACTGTGACACATCGGTCAAGTTTTTGGTGCCGTTGCCGGGGAACTAAAATATTAAGAACACTCAATTTTTATTACTTTAGCCATATTTTATTTTTGCAATTAAATTTTATTTTTATTTTGCTATTTTTTTCTTTTATTTGCTTTTGACAGGTAATTTTAGTTCGTAGAGGAGATGACACTGAATAATTATCAGTGGCAAGTTATGAGGACAACGCCAACAGAAGCCGCCAGTGTCGTCAACCTCGACGCAGTAACCAGGCTATCAAATCAGTTAGAAATGTTAAACAAAAAGATTGATGGTTTGTGTTCTTCGCAGGTACATCCAGTTATGCAGTACGAAACAAGCAGAGGCGTGGCGAATCCTGAGTACCCACTCTACGGACAGAGCATGGAGAGCGAGCAAGTTAACTATATGGGTAACTATTCTAGACCTCAAAACAAATTTTATAGTAACACTTATAATGCAGGTTGGAGGTACCATCCCAATTTCTCGGGGGATAATCAAGGTAGTCAAAGACCGCAACTTCCTCCAAACTTTCGACAACCACCCTACACACAGGAAAAGAAGCCAAACCTTGAGGAGATGCTGACGAAATTCATCACGGTGACAGAAACTCGTTTCCAAAGCATCGAAACAACACTCAAAAATCAAGAAGTATCGATTCAAGGGATCAAGAATCAATTGGGTCAGCTTGCTAAGCTGATCTCAGAACAACTACAAGAAAGCTTGCCAATCAACACTGAAACTAACCCAAAAGAGCAAATTCAAGCCGTAACAGCTCGTGACAGTGAAAGGTTAGTGGAATCTGACCCGAGGCAAGAGCCTGTGGTAAGTGAAGGTAAGGTTGAGGTAAGCTAGGATTTACCAAACCCGGTAATTACAAAGTACCAACTCCGTGTGGCATACCCCAATATGATAAAGAAAGACCACACAGAGGAACAAGTCGGTAAGTCTCTTAAACTTCCAAAGAAATTTCATATTAACTTGTCGTTTCTTGAAGATCTTTCGCAGATGCCAGATCCTAGACCTCGTGTCAATAAAGAAGAAATTCATAAGGAACGAAAGCTTCGGATCGATGAACTAGATGAGTGGAAGACACACTTCAAAGAGAAACTAAAAATACACAAAGCAAAAACGAGGCAACTACACGAGAAACTTAACGATGGGACAACCCAGCTTAAGATAGGAGATCAGGTACTCAAAATCTTCCCAAATGGAACAGTCGATGTAACTAATCCTAAATTCAGCACTTTTAAGGTAAACACTACTCGACTTAAACTATATATCAAAAATGAATTGATCGCATGAGAAAGGATTTTCACATCCTCAAACCACCCTGATAATGTGAATGAAAGGTAAGTCTAGCTCAAGACTTTAAACGAGCGCTTCTCGGGAGGCAACCCGAGCACTAACCCTACTAATTAGTTTAGTTTTATTTATTTCCATGTTTAGGCGCAAGTTTTCCATACTCACACGGCCTTGCACACGGCCGTGGCCGTGGCCGTGTGGGCACCATAGGTAGGTAAAAGGGCGTGGCTATAGACGTGTGGCAACAGGACAAAATTTTTCCCAAAACACGGGCTACATCTCTATTTAAACCCCCTTCTTCCTTTTTCTTTTTCAGTTGTCTTTCTTCTTTCATTTTCCATTATTTATTTTTATTTTTATTTTTATTATTTTCTTCTTATTCTTCATACCATTTAGATTTAGCTTAGGATACAATAGAAACATGCCGGCTGCTTCGAGGATTCAAATTCAAACGGTTCGAGGCACTCCCCCACATTCACCTTCAATTCCTATCCCGTTTCTTTTTATTGACTCCATCTGTAACATCCTGAAAAGGGCCTATGCATTTTTGGTTTAATTGTACGAAATGACATATCTTATGTGTTATGAATATATTTTGAACACTTTTGGAAACCTGGAAATGTATGGAAATGTTAAGTTTAAAAGAGGAAAGTGAACATTTTTAGAACCTTGGAAATGTAAGAAAATGTCTTGTAAGGAAATGTCATGGAAATGTAAGGAAATGTCTTAGAAATGTAAGGAAATGTCTTGTAAGGAAATGTCATGGAAATGTATGGAAATGTCAAGTTTACAGAGCCGATCGAAAATTTTTGGAAACTTAGAAATGACCTAGAAATGACGAGTTTTAAGGTTTAAAAGAGGAAATTAAGGCAAGGTGGCCTTAAAAGAAAAAAGTTTGTGGAATTTGACACACAAACAGGCTTGGAAAAATGGTCTGAAGATGCCACTTAGGGCCTATGGAAATGGCGCCATATGCAAGAGGAATGGGCCTAAGTTCGAGTCACATGGGAAGCAAATAAAAGAAATTTTATTTTGCTACAAGGAGCAGAGAGGTGGACGGCACATGGCTATAAATTAGGAGCTTTTATTATTTTATAAATAGTGGATAAATAAGGGATTTATTTATCATTATTTTCAAGAGATAATTGTTGGATTAAATTCTTTTAATTTGAATAAAGAGATAAAGAGGAAAATAAGGGAGAAGTGATGGCCAAGTAAGGGACTTTGAGTTTAATAATTTCGGCTAAGTAAGGATAGTTGCTGAATTATCTTTTATTTTAAGTGATAATTAAAGGATAAAGTTATCAGATAGAGGAGTGGTGGCCAAGTAAGGGACTCCTTAGATGATAATTTCGGCTATAAAAAAGGAAGGAAGGAGGGCTACTCATCAATTTGTGCTTCCTCCTTTCTCTGCCTAATTCTTAGTGCTCTCTTCTCTTCTTTTCTTTCTTTTATTTTTGCCAAGCCGAAATACCTTGTGTTCTAGCCTAATCCTCCATCTTTATTCTTCCTTCTCTTTTCTTTCTAATCCTCCAAAAGCCGAAAGTTGTGAGATCATCATCTAGCCATAGCCGAATCTCTGAAGGTTGAAGTGAAGGTGCAATCGATTTCTTCAAGTAAGGGTAAGATCTCATTCGGTTTCATCCTTTTTCTTAAGATTTGCGAAATCTAGGACTAACCCCATTAATATCTTGTTGCCGAAACTTTGAAGAGGTCTTTCGGGATTTACTAAGTGTCGACTACAAGGAAGGAGAAGTTCTTTTCCCGAAGGTACACCATAGGCCACGTGTTCCCTAGTTATTCGGTGAGTTTCGGGATTTAAAATCCACAAGGTAAGTTTAAGTATACTAATCCTACTAGGATTTGGATTTATGGCCGAATGGCTTTTTATTAAAGTAGTAGGTGATTAATCAAATGTAGGATTAAGGATCCAAGCATTAGATCAAGCTTTTCGGGATCTCAAGGAAATTTTAAGCGAATCAGGTGTGTACCCCACACTAATTCTTAATATGTTTTATGGCTGTGTTTAATTAAAATATGTGATATTAAGAATATGAAAGTGGCTAAGGTACCATAATATGGTACAAAGTACTCAGGTACGTTTCCTACTTCCACTAGGATTATGAAATATGTTATTTATAACATGTGAAAATTTATAAGAATGAGAATTTAAGTATGATATGCATGATATGAATAATATGGGTCATTCGGGATATATGAAAAGGGGAAGTGAAGGTGATGACTACGGTCTCACTATCTCGAATGTGGTGACTTGGTCACATTATCTCGAATGTGGTAACTTCCGGTTACATTATCTCGAATGTGGTGTCTCATGACACAATTATCTCAGTGGCTATGCCACAAATTTTATATGGGCGATGAGCACGCCAACTGCAAAGAATCGCTTCGATGGTGTGTAGCAGATGGAGGGTCGACTTAGTAGTCCCCACGGTGTGACTGGCAGGTACGGGGGTGTGTAGCGGATGGACAACTAGGTTTGGGTTTGGGAATGCATCATAACCTGTATTCTATATTTTGAATGTGTAATATGTGATATGCCCGATTCTATTATGATTTTAGTGTCGTGTACACATTGAGTCTGTTTGACTCACCCCGTTGGGAACATTTTTCTGTGTGATGAGCAGTGATGGACCGGGACTGACAGAACTTGTGGTGGCCATGCTCAACATGAAGTTTATATTTTGAGGACTCTTGAATTTATTTTAGTACTTTGAATTATTTTGGGAATTATTTGATGTAATAAGGCCATAAGGCCATAGTTGAATTACTTTACACTTATTTTTATTTATTATGATTATGAATTTTATCTATTAAAATTTAATTAAAATTTCTTTTAAACTAAACCATAAATATTTTTTCACTTAAGATAAAAGGGATTTCAATATAAAACGAACCTGTTTTCAACACAAGCCCAACCCAAAACAATATTTTTCTTAAAATCACACAAGTTTTCCTAAGAACAAAAGAATTTTGAACCAGTTTACTTGAGGAACATACCAAATCTGGTCAAAGCTCGTGGGCCGGGTTTGGGGTGTTTCACCATCCAAAATTCAGGAAGTTTCATTTCTCTCCCTATATTATGATTTTATTTTGCTATTATCTATCTTTGTACATTAAGGACAATGTACATCTTAAGTGTGGGGGGGTTAACTATAGTATCATTTGAAAAATCCCTGAATTATGCCTTGTCTTAAAGTAAGTTACTCATATTATGATTAGAATGAAAATTTCCCTGATTTATGATTTTTGTTGATGTGTCTTGATGTAACACCCCCAAACCCGGCCCATTCACTACGACCGAATCTGGTTATGTCACTGGGAAAGACGGTTGGAAATCTTGACTTTAGAATAAAACTTGAAAACTTGTTATCGCTGAAAATCGTGTCCATTTAAAATTATTAAATCATGTAAGCTTGTTTAAAACTTCCAAATTAAGACATTATTATAAGTTACTATAATATGGATCTTTTGCGAAAATATTCCTAAGTGTAGTGTAAACTTCAACATTAATAAGTAGAGTACTTTAAATCCAAGAGGCCTTTATTACATCAATTAAAATACCAAAATACTGATAATATAAAATACTAAAAATACATCTTCTGTATGAAAATCTCCTTCTGCATGGGCCACCTTGTATCCACTCCAACCCGTCCACTAGTCACGACTCACCTGCGATGATTAAAAAGTTGGGTGAGTCATACAGACTCAGTGTGTAAGTTAACCACTGAAATCCACCCATATACTAGCCACATAATATCCCAATTATCAATTGCAACAAGTAATATATATATTCATTTTAACAATTACCACAATCTGGGCTTGGCCCACATTCACGTCATACTCAATTACTGGGCTAGGCCCATTTCTCAATAAAACACATATCAACTGGGCTTGGCCCATTTCCACGTATGTTTCCAAAACATACCTATCCTCATGTCATATTGGGCTTGGCCCATTTCCGTATTATTACAAAAATAATGCAACATGATTCCCAACCCAACCTAGGGTCCATCCGCTACACACCCCCTTATCCAGCCTACCACACACCAGGGGACTATCGAGTCACCCTCTCCTTTTCCCTCCAAAAAGGCAACCAATGCCATCCACGATGTAGCGTATAGCCAACATCAAACCATGATGGAGCACACAGCAATCCATCAAGCCACGATATGGCATAAAGCCCATATCAATCAAGGTAACCACGCGAACTAAATCGCAAAGATCCACAACGCGACCTCAGTCAGTGCCAATCCACGATGTAGCACAAAGCTGACATCAACCACGTACTCGAAGTACACCCGTACCTTCTTTTCATAACCCACCCATGCACATGCCACATAAAATATACTCGTGATAATGCATGCACATGCTTATTAATGTCCATAAACATACTCATAAACAAATAATCTCACTGCAATAGATCCGATACTAACCTGGTCATTGCTATACCCTTTAGGGGTATATATATGGCACATTTATTACTGCACTTGTTAGCAAAACATATAACACATAAAAACCCGGAAACAGTGGGTTAGTTACACACCTTACTACTAGGAGTTCTAGACTCTCGATCCTCGATGCTATCGTCTAGCGAAACTACGGCTATTTGCTTAACGCTGCTTTGGCCCACACCACGGTGGCCAATCTCATCTGCCAGAAACCGCTCTTTTCTTGAACTTCTGGAATAGGGACCTTCCTTTCCCACTGACCGGTACTCGCATCCACGTCCATCGAAAGTCACTTAATCGAACCACACGATTAATCAACGAAGTCATAAACAACTAATTCTAAGTCACTTACTAATATCCTTACCGAAATAATCGAGATCCCGAAGGCTTCCCTTGCTCTTGTCGATATGCCCCTTAGATGATCGAATCCAAGAGACTTCCTCAATGCTTCCTTCTTTCGGCTTCCCTTAAACCGAATGGAGCAGAGGCGGGAGAGGTCGCCCTTGCCGATATTCGCCAACCACCCTAGGCTACTAAGAGGATATTCGACTAGGCTACAAGGAAAAGGTTAAGAGGTTTCGGCAATGGTGCTCAAAAGAAGTTTCGGCCTATGCAAAATAAATGGGGAAAGAAGAGGTTCTCTCTTGCTTGCAAATTCGGTCACAGCAACTAGAGAAGAACCAACAAAATTCGGCACAAGAGGGAGATGAGAGAATGCACTTCGGCTACAAGGAAATGATGAGCAGATGATGAATGAAATGAGCATCTCCCCTCCCCCTATTTATACTACACGGCCTAGCTCCAACCCCCAAAATAAATCCTAAAATCTCTCCTAAAATGCCTCCTTCCACCCATTCAAAAGTTTGAATGAGTCAAACCTAACTAGCCAAAATTTAAAAAAAATTGACCAAGTCTTTCTCCATCTTTTAAGCATCCAAAAGCCACCCAACTCCTTACCCCCTTGACGCAAAAACTAAGGCCAAAGTGCTGCCTTCGCAGCTCGAACACTGGCCCCCCCTTCCCTTGCACCTGAGGCGTCACTTTGCCAAGCTCTTAGTGGCGTCTCCCTTGCCACTCCACCAGCCCAATTCTTGTGCTAAAACCCCACCAAAAATTCTCTTAAAGCCCTCTCCATCCAAACTCCCCCTACTAGCCCCTAAAACTAAAAATTTACCAAAGCAATCTACCACCACCTAGGGTTCTCAGGACCCCTAAAACTTACCCAACCACACACTGAAGTGTGCCAACACCCAAGCTAAGCACCAAAAATCTAACCCCTAAAACCAGGGTGTTACAATTCTACCCTCCTTGAAATAATTTCGTCCTCGAAATTACTTTACTATCAAACGTCCATACAACCTATCTTACCACCTTACGCTTATGTTGCGCTGACTCGATCTTACTAAGGCTATCGTACCTACACAATCTCTAAATTCGCGCTCAAAATTCGAAACGCATCTCTTAGCAACACAGGAAGGGCTATCTCATAAGCAAACAAAGTAATTAACGCAAGTACCAAAGCAAAGGAACTTACCTAGCATCACATCCTTGGTTGACTCCGACTAGAACCATTCCTTCCATGACTTGAACCACGACCCTCGTCGCTTGAGGGCAATTCTTAACGGATGTGCCTTAGATCCACACCGAAAACATTCTTTACTATTTCCCCAGCACTCTCCTGTGTGAGGTCTTCCACATCGAGCACAAGAACGATTCCGATCCACTGGTACAAGTGCATGCACAGGATTCTCGGTCTTTGGCCTTTTTTGGACATTACCAACCGATGCTGACGGTCCAATACTTCTCTTATTCTCGTTCCTACTCTTTCCTCGGTTTTCCCTTACCGTCCTCTTAACCTCTTCGGCTATACGAGCTTTCTCCACTAGCACCGCGAAGTCTCTTTCCCTCTGCGGAGCGATCAGCACTCGAAGCTCATCTCGCAATCCGTCTTCAAACCGGACGCACCTCTCATAGTCAGTGGCCACAATTCCCTTAGCATATTGACTTAGCCGTACAAACTCGTCAGATTCCGCTATCGACTTATTTCCTTGCACCGATTTAGAAACGCCTTCCTTTGCGCATCTAAGTAGCTTGCTCCAACGTATTTTCCTTCAAACTTTTCCTTAAAGTAGTCCCAATCCAATCGATCTGCCAGTGCGCGCCTTGTTTGACAATGAGCCACCAACGATAAGCTTCATCCCGAAGAAGCTTAAACAAGACCTTTTAGCTTTTCCTCTGGGGCACAATCCAAGTCGTCCATAATTCTCTCGACTCCTTCTAGCCAATACTCCGCTACGTTCGGAGCTACTCCAGATACTCCCCTAAAAACTTCAGCCCCGTTAGACCTAAGCCTCTCGGGCACTGACTTCCGAGCTCCATTTCCCCTACTAGCTCTTGCCACTTGCTGAAGCACGCGAAACATAGCTGCGCGACACTGCGTTCTCTTCACTTATCGATCTTGTTCCTCTACATCCACTTTGGCGGCACTTCGCTTTCGACCCATAGCCGCACCCTCACCGGTTCCGAAGCTGTCATTCTTCCTCTACCGCGTCCCCTAGAACTCATCTCTAGCACTTCGATTTAATCTGTTTAGAAAGTTTTATGAATTAGAAATTATTGTTTCACTGTTTTATCCACGAGCAATTTTATGTAATGAAGGTTCCGAGAGTAGTTCTTTCGAGCAATCAAGTTTCCTTTTCCTACCCAGGGGTAATTTCGTCATTTTTCCTAAAGAGATATTTTTGGTAATTTTGTAAATCGAGAAAACATCTTTCAAAATCAGATTTAGAGTTTCACAAACCAAAGGGGTAAGTTTGAAAAAAATTTTAAAAACAGAAAATTTTAAAACAGCCAGGCTAATCCCTTTCGGGTTTTAATAACTGGTTTAGCCTATGAACAAGTCCTCTTGGTTAAGGTGAACCGTAGCTACGCACCAGGTAGGATTCTGCGAAGAGGAGGTGAGTCACGAGAGGACCGCTTAAGTACTGTGCTCTTAGGATCCACTCCTAGACATGCGCACAATGGTTGCCACACCTTAACTCGGCGACCTAATCACAGGTTTGTTTAGTAATTTTAAGTCTTATGCATATGTTTGAGTAGACTAGTCCTAGGGTCCAATAGTCCTAATATTCTAATCTACGAGCCCAAATAAACCCATAACAATTCATACAAACAAATCACTTCAAAAGTCCAAGTACTTACCGTGGACTTTGCCTGAGGTACAGTGCCATGCCGTAATAACTGAAAAATTTCTTAAAAGCCCACTTTGAAAAGGTTTTTGGGCCCAAAACCCTCAAAGCCGAGTTTTGAACCGGGCTCTGATACCAAACTGTAACACCCCCAAACCCGGCCCATTCACTACGACCGAATCTGGTTAAGTCACTGGGAAAGACGGTTGGAAATCTTGACTTTAGAATAAAACTTGAAAACTTATTATCGCTGAAAATCGTGTCCATTTAAAATTATTAAATCATGTAAGCTTGTTTAAAACTTCCAAATTAAGACATTATTATAAGTTACTATAATATGGATCTTTTAAGTAAAATATTCCTAAGTGTAGTGTAAACTTCAACATTAATAAGTAGAGTACTTTAAATCCAAGAGGCCTTTATTACATCAATTAAAATACCAAAATACTGATAATATAAAATACTAAAAATACATCTTCTGTATGAAAATCTCTTCGCATGGGCCACCTTGTATCCACTCCAACCCGTCCACTAGTCACGACTCACCTGCGATGATTAAAAAGTTGGGTGAGTCATACAGACTCAGTGTGTAAGTTAACCACTGAAATCCACCCATATACTAGCCACATAATATCCCAATTATCAATTGCAACAAGTAATATATATATTCATTTTAACAATTACCACAATCTGGGCTTGGCCCACATTCACGTCATACTCAATTACTGGGCTAGGCCCATTTCTCAATAAAACACATATCAACTGGGCTTGGCCCATTTCCACGTATGTTTCCAAAACATACCTATCCTCATGTCATATTGGGCTTGGCCCATTTCCGTATTATTACAAAAATAATGCAACATGATTCCCAACCAAACCTAGGGTCCATCCGCTACACACCCCCTTATCCAGCCTACCACACACCAGGGGACTATCGAGTCACCCTGTCCTTTTCCCTCCAAAAAGGCAACCAATGCCATCCACGATGTAGCGTATAGCCAACATCAAACCACGATGGAGCACACAGCAATCCATCAAGCCATGATATGGCATAAAGCCCATATCAATCAAGGTAACCACGCGAACTAAATCACAAAGATCCACAACGCGACCTCAGTCAGCGCCAATCCACGATGTAGCACAAAGCTGACATCAACCACGTACTCGAAGTACACCCGTACCTTCTTTTCATAACCCACCCATGCACATGCCACATAAAATATACTCGTGATAATGCATGCACATGCTTATTAATGTCCATAAACATACTCATAAACAAATAATCTCACTGCAATAGATCCGATACTAACCTGGTCATTGCTATACCCTTTAGGGGTATATATATGGCACATTTATTACTGCACTTGTTAGCAAAACATATAACACATAAAAACCCGGAAACAGTGGGTTAGTTACACACCTTACTACTAGGAGTTCTAGACTCTCGATCCTCGATGCTATCGTCTAGCGAAACTACGGCTATTTGCTTAACGTTTTCTGCTGCTGGCCCACACCCTGGTGGCCAATCTCGTACAGCAGAAACCGCTCTTTTCTTGAACTTCGGAATAGGGACCTTCCCTTTCCCACTCTGACTGGTACTCGCATCCACGTCCATCGAAAGTCACTTAATCAGAACCACACGATTAATCAACGAAGTCATAAACAACTAATTCTAAGTCACTTACTAATATCCTTACCGAAATAATCTGAGATCCCGAAGGCTTCCCTTGCTCTTGTCGATATGCCCCTTAGATGATCGAATCCAAGAGACTTCCTCAATGCTTCCTTCTTTTGGCTTCCCTTAAACCGAATGGAGCAGAACTGGGAGAGGTCGCCCTTGCTGATATTCGGCCAACCACCCTAGGCTACTAAGAGGATATTCGACTAGGCTACAAGGAAAAAGGTTAAGAGGTTTCGGCAATGGTGCTCAAAAGAAGTTTCGGCCTATGCAAAATAAATGGGGAAAGAAGAGGTTCTCTCTTGCTTGCAAATTCGGTCACAGCAACTAGAGAAGAACCAACAAAATTCGGCACAAGAGGGAGATGAGAGAATGCACTTCGGCTACAAGGAAATGATGAGCAGATGATGAATGAAATGAGCATCTCCCCTCCCCCTATTTATACTACACGGCCTAGCTCCAACCCCCAAAATAAATCCTAAAATCTCTCCTAAAATGCCTCCCTTCCACCCATTCAAAAGTTTGAATGAGTCAAACCTAACTAGCCAAAATTTAAAAAAATTGACCAAGTCTTTCTCCATCTTTTAAGCATCCAAAAGCCACCCAACTCCTTACCCCTTGACACAAAAACTAAGGCCAAAGTGCTGCCTTCGCAGCTCGAACACTGGCCCCCCCTTCCCTTGCACCTGAGGCGTCACTTTGCCAAGCTCTTAGTGGCGTCTCCCTTGCCACTCCACCAGCCCAATTCTTGTGCTAAAACCCCACCAAAAATTCTCTTAAAGCCCTCTCCATCCAAACTCCCCCTACTAGCCCCTAAAACTAAAAATTTACCAAAGCAATCTACCACCACCTAGGGTTCTCAGGACCCCTAAAACTTACCCAACCAC
Source organism: Gossypium sturtianum (assembly GCA_025698515.1). NCBI lineage: Eukaryota > Viridiplantae > Streptophyta > Magnoliopsida > Malvales > Malvaceae > Gossypium > Gossypium sturtianum. The sequence continues at coordinate 116,325,412 of CM046955.1, forward strand.
ACACTGAAGTGTGCCAACACCCAAGCTAAGCACCAAAAATCTAACCCCTAAAACCAGGGTGTTACACTTGAATTAAGTCTTTGATAATTGTGCATTGATGATTAAATTTGAAGGATACTAGAGAATCAAGCATGATAAGTCTATTTTTCAAGAATTAAAAATTTTTCTAGGTTGTCTACCTGAATTTGAATATTACTTTGAAATTTGAAATTTACAAGGATGACATCAAAATACCCATAATTTTTGTGAGATTTTGAGCCTTATAGAGCATATATTCTTTTTCTTGCTCACTTTATTGATTATGAGTGTGTCAACATTGATTTGTTATTCTAGAACTTGCATCGATTTTACATGTTGAGACCACACCTTTGATTTGATATACAGAGATGATAAAGGCACCTAGGATTTAACCCACTTACTCCACTAAAAAGCCTACCTTCATAATTAACCCTTAGTGAACCCCGTTGATCCTAATAACCTTTTTTATTGACTCACCCACTAATTTTAACCCAAAACCCTTTGGATTTGTTATCACCATTACTTTTGACTACCCTTATATTGAGATTTGATTTGATTAGTTGCCTAACTATGACCTTTATTTCAGTAACTTATCCTTTATTATGTATTTATGATGTGTAAAAAAAAACGAAGTATATTCATTATTAGTTTTGTGATTAAATGAGCTTATACGTCTGAATTCCAAATATTAAAGAAGAAGCTCGTTTTATTAGTATTATTAGTTTTCAATTGATGTAATTACTTATATTCAGTTCGTTGTTTCTGGTTAGGTAATTTGTCAGGTCAATCTCGATTCTAACCCTCTAATTCAGCCTTTATCCATACCTTTAACCCAAGCCCCATTACAACCCTTTCAAAGACCTTTTGATTTGTGCATCATTTCATATCATAGTGGTGGAGATTTGATTTTCATGCAAGCCTATGGGATTAACTTTTCATGTTTGACTTTTGAGTGCTTAATTCCGAACCTTAAACACCTCGAGTGATTTGAGTGAATCTTTAGTGAGGATGCCAATTCTTGTCGATTTTGAATCAGAGGTAATTATTTAGATGAAAGGAAACACCTATGTTTTGTGCTACAAATGTATGACTTAGACTGTTTGAATCTTTAGAACTCTTTGAGTTGAATCATCCATGTATAAATTATCTTTGAATTATGATGAAAGACTATTGATAAATATTATGAATCGAGGAAGTTCGTTTTAATTATGAGTTAAGAATTTTGCTTGAGGACAAGCAAAAGCTTAAGTGTGGGGGTATTTGATAAACCGTAATAGTAACATATTTTAAGCCCACATTTAGCATGCTTTTGGATGATTTATCCCTTATTTTATGTCATTTGGTGCTCTTAATCCTTTGTTTTCATGTTTTATACTCAGGAAAGCACCGGAGGATGAAAAGAACAAGAAACGGGCTTAAAACGGGCCAAATGGGCCAGATCACGAAATCGACACAGCCTGGGCCCAAGACCACACGACCGTGCCTCATCAATAGACCCAACACGGCCTGGCCACGATTTACACGGGCGTGTGCCATGGCCGTGTCCCTGCCACGGTCAAGAGGATTTTTACTCGGAATAGGATGCTTGGAGGCAAAGAAACACAATCCAAAGTCTATATAAACACCCAAATAGGAATTTCACTCAGATTAGGATACTTGGAGGCCAAGTAAGGCATCTCCAAGCCTATTTAAACACCCTAGGGGGCAACTTGAGGGGGAGTCGACAGAAGCCTTCTGTCGGGGCGTTCAGCTAGGCCAAGGAGCCGAGCCAAAAAGATCAGAATTGTGGAAATTACTTGAAGAAAGCCGGTTGATTCATCTCAAGAAGCCAAAGTTATACTCAAGACGGAGGATCTCTCTTCAATTCCTTCAGGGGTTTTAGAGTTTTTCTTATGTTTTGTTTTATCTTTTCTTTTGAGATGTATTCTATTATCAAGATGAACTAAACCCTCAAATACACGAGGGGATGAAACCTAAGATGAATCTTGTTATCTTTTCTTTGAACTATATGATAAATATTTGATTTGTTCTTAATTATGTGTTCTTAATTCTTGTGTTGATATTTCCGGGATATTAATTCAAGTTTGATGTGCTTAGGTGGAGGAGCAAAAGTCCCTGCCTAAGAGTAGATCTCGCATAATTAAGCGGATTTGATCGCACGCCTAGAGATAGGGTGACGAAATTTTGCCGGATTAGGGTGAAACCTAATATGGGAGTCCATAGATCGAGTTAATGCGATTCTAGGGGTTTTAATTAGAAAGAGATTTCAATTAATCAACCTAGGGTTAGACGTTAGTCGCCTCGAGAGAGGGGTTAATATACATTAGGGAATCTTACGGATCAAGTCAAATGAATAAATCGTCTGGTTCAGAGTTAGATAACAAGTGAAGTCTAGGTGGATTCTTCCATAGGTATTGTTTTAATAAATTGGTTTTTCCCACAAGTATTTCCCCAATTTCATTCTTTTTGTCTCATCGTCTTTAGCTTAGTAGTTAGTTAATTTTCTAGATTAAACCGATTCACTTCAATTTTAAGGCTAAATAATAAAAAGAAAGTTAGTATTAGTACTTTCGATTCCTTTGGGTTCGACAATCCGGTCTTGCCACTAAGCTATACTACTGTTCGATAGGTACACTTGCCTCAATCGTTGTCATAGTTAGTTTTTAGGCTCGATCATTCTCATTATAAATTTTAAGACTGTGACACACCGATCACATATAGTCCCTTATTTAGGTCTACATATTTTATTAATCTGTGTAGCATACATGACCGTGTTTCACACACAGCTGAGACACACACCCGTGTGGACAAAAATAGGCTATTTACCAAGCCAATTTACCACCCAAATTTGTGCACACCTACACAATTCAAATGGTACTCATTCATAGCATAAGTGGACATCCAATTCAACCACAATCAAGACTAAAACATACCATTTCAATTCCAACAACTAATATGTTTATTATCTCAATTCTTACTCAATCAAAACATACCAAAACACATGTACAAATCAACAAATAAACTATTTCCAAACATACATCATTTTAGACCAATTCACAAGCATGATTCTAATTCCACAAACCTCATAATATAAGCCATTCACATATTCATCCATGAACTCAAAATATTAACCATATATGCACATATAGGCACATAACCAAATCCACCAAATTAAGCCAAGTCTCATGGCTATATATACAAACCAAAACATGACCATTCACAAACCATTTCTAATGGCAAAACTCACTACCAAAATACACATCAAAATGACCATAATCCTATACATGCCATATGACAAAACCATAAGCTCAAAAGTACCAAAGTGATGGTTGGATAGTGTGACGATGTCTTCGACGATCCCCGAATCCGAGCTAGCTTTGAAATTCACTATAAAACATGGAAAAATAAACAAAGTAAGCTTTATAGCTTAGTAAGCTCGTATGAAATAAACTCAACTAATCAGAAATACACAAATCATCAATTTGAACTTGTTAACTTGTAATTCATAAATACAAACAAACCTTCCATGTGCTTAATCATATGCTTATATGCAAAACTCATAACTTCTTCGATTTAAGGCTCGTATGATTCATATACATACCTGTACCAATCCGTAACAATCTCATACCCAAACGAAATAATGCTGATTACTCGAATTCTTGCACACTAAGTGCCAATACATAGCCAAAGCTATCTCAGTCTCGCACACTAAGTGCCATACATAGCCGAAGCTATCTCAGTCTAGCACACTAAGTGTCATACATAGCCGAAGCTATCTCAATCTCGCACCCTAAGTGCCATACATATTAAAATTGTCGTCAAACATGACTGTAGTCTCGTATACACAATTTATGCAATATCAAAGCATTTAAAGCATAATTATAACAATGCTTAATACATACAAACTTACCTCGGATGTAAAAACGATAACGCGGATCAACTAATCCAAAACCTTGTTCTTCCCCCGATCTAAGTCCGTTTTTCGCTTTTCTTGATCTATATAATATCAAATTCAGCTTATTTAATCATCATTCTATTTAATTTAATCCAAAATTCACATTAAGGAACTTTTATACTTTTGCCCCTAATATTTCACATTTTTCACAATTTAGTCCTTATTTCCTAAAATCACAAATTAATGAAATTCACAATAAACCCATGCTAGCTGAATTACTATTATGACCCTAGCATCCTATATTTTTCATTTATTCACACATTTAACCACACATTTTCACATTTTCACAAATAAATCCCTATTTTGCATTTTTTTACTCAAAATCACTTTACAAAATAGGTAAATCTAACAACAAGATTTCATATTTCATCATCAAACATCAAAGAACACATATTTTCATCAAAGGAAACTTTCAAAATTTTTAACAGTTTTGAAAAATAGACCCTGGGCTAGCTAGTACTAGATGCCACGATCACAAAAACATAGAAATCATCAAAAACAGGACAAAAACGGACTTACAATTAAACCTTGAAGTAGACAAATGTTCCAAGCCGTAAAATGGATCTCTTCTTTGCTATACACGATTAAGAAAGATGAATGAAACTCATCTTTATGTTTTTGTTTTATTAATTAACCTTTATTTTATAAATTACTATATTAACCTTATTATAAAACAATTTAAAACACCTTAATATATGTCCATATATGTCCACTCATGCTATTAATGGTCTAATTACAACATAAGAACCTTTACTTCAAGGTTCTATAGCTATTAGATACTTTTAGCTAATAGAACTTCACTTTTACACATTACGCTATTTAGTCCTTTTTATCAAATTGACCATTCAAACGATAAAATTTCTTAACGAAATTTTCACACAATCACTCAATCATGTTGTAAACATTAAAATAATAATAAAATAAATATTTTGACTTCGAATTTGTGGTCCCGAAGCCACTATTCTGATTTTACTAAAAACGGGCTGTTACACAAATGGCCTATGTCTTGTGTTGATAATTGCTATGCTAATGCTTGAGGTGAATGGTTGATATTAGAGAAATTATATGCTTGTGAGATTAGGCTAAATGATGCAAAATTTGAAGTGTTCATATTGATGATTTAAGAATGTGAAATTTTGGTATGAGATTGAATGGTATATTGTGGTATTTGTGTGACTTGTAGTTGTTGATATTGAAATGGTATGATTTATGCTTGGTTGAGGTGGATTGAATGCATATTTATGCCATGTTTGTGTGCCAATTGGGTTGGTTTAAATGTGTGCAAATTTGGGTGGCAAAATGGCTTGGTAAATAGCCTATTTTTGTCCACACGGGTAGAGACACGGGCGTGTGTCTCAGCCATATATGACACACGGTCATGTTACACGGCCGTGTGTCCCCTGGTGTTGAATTAAAAATCAAGTCAGTATGTTCCACACGGCCCAGCACACGGGCATGTGACTTGGCCATGTGGCATAAGTCAGTATACCTTACAGGTTTGGTATGGCCTAGCACACGGCCTGGCACATGCGCGTGTGAGGCCATGTGACCCAAGTCAGTGAATTTTCCAAAATGATCGAGCTTCAAATAATCTGTAAAGTAAAGGAAAGTAATTACGTAAGCAATGAATGCTTAGTAAGCTCGTAGAAACTTTAAATATACATTCCATTTCAATAATGAACTTTATAGGGTAAATATAAACCTCTACCAATTCCACAAGATTTACCAGGCTATATAACCATCAACTCACAAATGAGTAAGTCCATCAACATCACATTTATTTTTCACTCCTGACATAATAGGATTTATAAGACATATTACACAATTATTAACTTTTTCATAAGACTATGAACCACTTTACTTACACACTTGTCTTTCCATTTACTTACTTTCCATTCCAATTATTTAACATAAGCTTAAATAACATTATTAATTCACGAATTAGTGTATTTATTCATGACATGAGTAAATTCATCCATAACATAAGTATACTTCTCACATATAAATACGTCATTTAACTCATCAATCTTTTTATTTCATCATATTACATCCCATTATGAACTTACCGTTTCATTACCTTTTCTTACATGTATCATTTGCATAATACAAGACATATGTATAAACATCAACCAATTACACAAGCTTCACACAAGCTTAAGCACCAACAAAAACACATGTTAGCATATTCAAACATAATCCATGTAACACCCCTTACCCTTATTCGACGCCGGAGCAGGGTACGAAGCATTACCGGACTTACATCGTAAGCGAACATACAAACTGAGTCATAAATTTGCATCATAATAAAAAATCATTTGTATTCAATCATAAAGTCCCTAATACGAGCCTACGAGGCCGAAAACATGCTTTGGAAGTGGTTCGGGACTAAATCGAGAACTTAGGAAATTTTCACAAAACTTAGAAATTTTTTGCCATGTACAGGGGTCACACGCCCGTGTGGGTTGGGACACGCCCGAGTGGGCAGGCCGTGTGGTCACACACGTCCGTGTCCCTAAACTGTGTAACTCTCTGACTTGCAAGGCATGAACAAATTGAAGTCACACGGCCGTGTCACACACCCGTGTGATAGGCCGTGTGGATAATTTAATTTTTATAAAATAGGTGCAGGCTTCACACAGTCAGGACACACGTCCGTGCTTAAGGCCGTGTCCCTCAAATGGCTGAGACACACGCTCGTGTCTCTGCCCGTGTGCTCAATTCTGAGCATTCTGTTTCTCAAAATTAAGGTACAGGGGACACACGGCCAAAACACATGCCCATGGCACACACACGGCCTAGACACACGCCCGTGTGTCTACCCGTGTGGACAAAATAAAGGTTATTTATCAAGCCATTTGCCACCCTTATAAGCACACGCACATACACAACCTCAATGGCACATTCCATGGCATTCATAGGCATTTGACATCAACTCCAACTGTAACACCCCTAACCCCGAACCGCCGCCAGAATAGAGTTAAGAGGCATTACCAGACAATAAGATCATTTCACAACCCAATTACGACACAAAGTCAATCATCATCATAATACATCAAACATAATCAAATAGTCCCTTATTAAGGCGTATAAGACCTTAAACACATGCTAGAGAGGGGTCGGGACTAAACCGAAACACATACAAAAACTTCATGAAAATATAAAACTTTTCTATGTTTCAGTGGAATACACGCCCATGGAGGTAGACAGTGTGCTCTCCCATTTACGCTAGACACACCCGTGTGTCCTCCCGTGGTCTATACCGACTTATCTTCCACGGCCACTAAGCACGCCCGTATGTTCAGGCCGTGGTTGAATCTGCTAAAAATCACACGCGGTTTACTAAGCGCAGAGGCACGTCCAGTGTGCCAAGGCTGTGTACTATATCGACTTAGTTCCCACGGTCACTAGGCACGCCCGTGTGCCATGGGCGTGTGACATTATAGGCCATTTTCAAGGCCAAAATGCCACCCACTATGGTCAATCACAACAAGCACCCTTAAGCATGTTTATACACACAATTTGGCAACCATTTCCTATCATATGATCAATCTATCAACTCATACAATCTCATTTTCAAACATACCAACTTATAAACTATCATATACAACTTGAACACATTCAATACTAAACATTATTCATTCTCAATTTCACTAAATCATACTATCATTTACCAACACAAAGTTATCATTCATAAGTCAATTTCTCAACTCATATTCCATACCAAAAGATGCATCATATATATATGTACCAAAGTCATTCATGCTAAAACTAGCACATATTTAGCCACATCTCATGGCTACTTACAAGTTCCAAACATGATTCAAATAACTAGCCTATACATGCCATATTTTAACTATGTACAACTTTCCAAAATACCCCAAAATAGATTGCCGATAGTGTGACTGAGATGCTGATGATTCCCAGATCCGAGCTAGCTTTCCTGACACTGCAAAGCAGAGAAACAAATCACACAATAAGCTTACTAAAGCTTAGTAAGTTTGTAACATAAAACATTATACTATACCAACAATCACATAGATTATCTCATGAACACATATGTACCATATCATACAAGCTAATATGTTCAATTTACATTTCATGATCTTAACCATAATTTCATCAACCACATAGGTTCCGAACGTACCTTAGCCAACACTTAGTTTTCGATCTCGTGCTACTAAATACTCACTGATTTCTTTTTGATCAACTTTCATAACTTCTTTGGTTATTTCGCACATTCAGTGCTCCAAATCATTAACCGAAGTTTAGTAAACATCGCTCACTTAGTGCATCTATATCAAAACTGATTATATATTGGTATCGCACACACAGTGCCCACCATCAACTAAAGCTTATATTATTTCGCACACACAGTGCTAATCATCTCGATTACATCTCTGATCACGCACACTTAGTGCCACGTAACATCGAGCTCTCACATAACATTCATAATTCATTTATACCATGCCACTCATTTCAAGCATTAAACATAACTATATATATATTACATGTAATATGTCTGAACTTACCTCGGATGTCAAAATATCGAAACGGTCTATTAATCGAGCACTTTCTCTTTGCCTCGATCTCGATCCGAACCTCTTCTCTCTTGGTCTATATACATTCAAATTCAGCTCATTCAATCACCAATTCATTCATTTTAGTCCCAACACATATGTTTAAAGCATTTTACAAAATAACCCTCACATTTTCACATTTAGACACTTTAGTCCCTATTTCACAAAATCATCAAATTCACTTGATTTCTCCTAGCACAAGCTTAGCCAAATTTTACTAAAGTCCATACAAACCCACACATTTCATTTATTTTACACTTTAGTCCTTCAAAATGCTATTTTCTTAATTTAGCCCTAATTAGTTAAATTCACCAAAAATTCAAAAACAACACATGTTAATCCAACACCAAGTTCTCATATTTTACTATCAACTAGCACATAGTTCAAATGTTCATCATTGACTCATCACAAAAACGTCATCAATTCACAAAATTACAACATGGGTTAGCTAGAGCACGAAGCAACGATTACGAAAACGTAGAAATTATCAAAAACGGATCAAAAACTAACCTTGAATTTAAGCTTGTATGTGCCGAAAATTTGAAAGCTTTTGTTCTTTCTTTTCTTTAAAATTTTCGGTGATAGATGGATGAATAAAATCCACTATCATACTTGTTTTTTTATTATTAACTAATAATATAATTATTTAATTGCCTATTTACCCATTTAATAATCATATAAGACAAACATATATAATGGTTATCATGACATTCCACCATCCACTAACTCAATGATGGCTTATTTTCCATATAAGGCCTCCACCTTTACAAAGCCACAACACTTAAGTACTCACAAATCAGCACACAGCATTTTACACTCTATGCAATTAAGCCCTTTCTCTTAATTCGGCACACAAACGATCAAATTATCACACAGAATTTTCACACAGACTAAGTCACATGCCATTCACACAGAAAATAATATTAAATTATCATTACGACCTCGGATTTGTGGTCTCAAATCACTGTTCTGACTAGGGTCCAAACCGGGATGTTACAACTCTCCCCCTCTTAAGGGATTTTCGTCCCCGAAAATCTTACCAGTGAATAGTTGTGGATGTTGCTCTCTCATAACATTCTCGGGCTCCCACGTAGCCTCTTCAATTCCGTGTTTGTCCCATAATACTTTCACTAAGGAAATTTTCTTATTTCTCAACTCTTTAGTCTTTCGTGCCAAGATTCGGATCAGTTCTTCACTATACGACAAGTCTGACTGAATCTCAACCTCAGTAGGAGCAATTACATGAGACGGGTCTGATCTGTACCATCGAAGCATTGACACATGAAACACGTTATGAATCTTTTCTAACTCAGATGGCAATTTCAATCTATAAGTAACCGGCCCAACTCGTTCAATAATCTCATATGGTCTGATAAACCTCGGACTCAGCTTGCCCTTTCGGCCAAATCGAAGTATTTTCTTCCACGGAGACACTTTCAAAAACACTTTATCTCCGACCTCAAATTCGATATCTTTTGTTTCAGAGATCGCATAAGACTTCTCGACGATCCGAGGTGCTTTCAAACTATCACGAATTACTTTCACTTTACATTCGTCTCTTTTATAAGATCAACCCCGTGAATCTTGTTCTCACTCACCACCCAATACAATGGAGTTCGACACTTTCGACCATAGAGAGCTTCATATGGTGCCATTTTAATGCTAGATTGAAAATCGTTGTTATACGCGAACTCAATCAATGATAAATGCTTTTCCCACGTACTTTCAAATTCAAGTATGCAACATCTCAAAGCATGTCTTCGAGAATCGAATGATTCGCTCGGATTGACCATCCATTTGCGGATGAAAAGAAGATTGAAATGCAATTTTCGTGCCTAAAGCATCTTGCAATTTCTTCCGAATCGTGAGGTAAATCTCGGATCTCTCGCGACACAATAGATAGAGGTACCCCGTGCAATCTCACGATCTCATCAATATATAATTCAGCCAATCTATCAAGTGAATAATTTATTCTTACTGGAATAAAGTGAGCTGATTTCGTTAATCTATCAACTATTACCCAGATTGCATCTTTCTTGCTTGGAGATAAAGGCAAACCCGACACAAAGTCCATCGTGATTCTCTCCCATTTCCACTCAGGAATCATAATCGGTTGTAATAAACCGGACGGAACTTGGTGTTCAGCCTTAACTTGCTGACAAGCTAAACACTTCAACACAAAGTCGAAAATATCTCTTTTCATACCATACCACCAATAGAACTGTTTCAGATCATTATACATTTTTGTACTCCCCGGATGTACAGTCAAATGACTATTGTGAGCTTCATTCAAAATCATTTGAATCAACTCTGAATTTCTTGGGACACAAATCTGATCTCTGAATCTCAAACAACCATCACCATCAACTCGAAATTCCGATACAGCATCTGAGTCACACTGAACTCTTTTTGCTAACAACTCATTATCAAACTTCTGAGCATCACATATTTGTTGTAAAAACAACAGTTTTACTTTCAATTCAGCTACAATTGCATCATCATCACACAGATCTATCTGATTGCTCATGGCTCGCAAAGCATATAACGATTTTCGACTCAAGGCATCAGCTACAACATTAGCTTTACCCGGGTGGTAATCTATCACAAGTTCATAGTCTGTCAATAATTCTAACCATCTTCTTTGTCGCAAATTCAAATCTTTTTGAGTCATCAAATACTTTAAACTCTTATGATTAGTATAAATATGACATTTTTCACCGAATAAGTAGTGACGCCAAATCTTTAACGCAAACACAATTACAGCTAACTCAAGGTCATGCGTCGGATAATTCTTTTCGTGCAGCTTTAACTGTCTCGAAGCATAAGCAATGACTTTCCCTTCTTGCATCAGCACACAGCCCAAGCCATTCAATGATGCATCACTGTAAACTATGAACTCTTTGCCTGATTCGGGTTGAATCAAAACTGGTGCTTCCGTTAACAACACTTTCAACCGCTCAAAACACTGTTGGCATTTTTCTGACCACTCAAATCTAGTATCCTTCTGTAACAACTTTGTCAATGGAGTCACAATCATCGAGAAGCCTTTCACAAACTGCCTATAATATCTCGCTAGTCCCAAAAAACTACAGACTTCAGACACGTTTCTCGGAGGCTTCCATTCCAAAATAGCAGAGATTTTACTCGGGTCAACTCGTATTCCCGCAGCTGATACAATATGCCCCAGAAAATTGACCTCATGCAACCAAAATTCACATTTGCTAAACTTCGCATATAACTATTTCTCACGCAGAGTTTGTAGCATGATTCTCAAATGCTCAGCATGCTGCGTCTCATCATGCGAATAGATCAAAATATCATCAATAAACACCACTAAAAGTGATTCAAATACGGTCTGGATATCTGATTCATCAGATCCATAAACACTGCAGGAGCATTGGTTAGTCCAAAAGGCATCACTAAGAATTCGTAATGTCCATACCTCGTTCTGAAAGCAGTTTTTGGCACATCAGATTCTTTAACTCTCAACTGATAGTAACCAGATCTCAAGTCTATCTTTGAAAACACGGTAGCTCCTTTCAATTGATCAAACAAATCATTGATATGAGGCAACAGATATTTATTCTTTATCGTCACTTTATTCAACTGTCGATAATCAATACACATTCTCATAGTTCCATCTTTCTTTTTCACAAATAACACAGGAGCTCCCCAGGGTGAGAAACTCGGTCGTGTAAATTCTCTGTCAGTCAATTCTTGCAACTGAGATTTCAACTCTTTCAATTCGGTTGGGGCCATTCTGTATGAAGCTATCGAAATAGGAGTGGTTCCCGGCACTAATTTGATACCAAATTCCACTTCCTGAATTGGAGTTAATCCCAGCAACTCTTCAGGAAACACATCTGGAAACTCACATACCACAGGCACAGATTCAACTTTCTTTTCTGACACTTTTGTATCTATCACGTATGCCAAATAAGCTTCGCAACCCTTTCTCACATAGTTCATAGCTTTCATCGTAGATACAACAGCTGGTAATCCTTTCATATCATTGGATTCAATTCGAACTAACTCACCGTTCTGACTCTTCAATTCAATACTCTTCCTCTTTCAGTTCACGATGGAATTATGCAAAGTAAGCCAATCCATACCCAAAATTATGTCAAATTCATCAAGTGGTAGCAACATCAAATTGACCGGAAAACATAAATCACGAAACATCAATGGGCAATTCTTGCACACCTTATCCACCAAAACACACTTGCCTAAGAAGTTCGATACTCTAATCACAAATTCAGTAGACTCAATAGGTAGAGTCTTATTCAATACTAAATTCATACACACATAGGAATGAGTTGACCCTGGATCTATCAATGCAATGACATCAGTATCAAATAAAGTGAAAGTACCGGTGATAACGTCTGGAGATGATGCTTTCTCTCGTGCACGTATAGCATAGGCTCGGACAAGAGCTCTCGCCTCCGACCCCACAGTTGTATCAGTTGTCCCTCTCAGGCTATCGCTCATATTTCTGGTGTTTCTGGGTGGTCTACCTCTAACGTCACATTACTCGGTCTTTCATTCTGAACATTTTCCTCTTCCACCATCTTCGGGCAATCTCGAATAAAATGGTCTCGGGATCCACATTTATAACAAACTCTATTGTTATACTTGCCCCAACACTCTCCCACATGTCGTCTCCCACATTTTCTACACTCGGGCTTATTACTCTTAACACTACCAACACTTGCTTCATTCGGAGCTTGAATTCGTAAACCAGTACTTTGTCTCGAACGATCTCTACTTGGATGTCCAATCGAAACATTTGAACAATTTCTTTCATCTCTATATCTCTTTGCTGAAGGTTGAGAGCACTTAATCATCGATCTCTTTCTTTCATCACGAGCTTCTGAATCAACTTTCTTCTTTTCTTTATTGAGTTCCTCGGCTTTGCATGCTCTTTCAACTAATACAACAAATTCGTTTATATCAAGTATTCCAACCAACAACTTAATGTCTTCATTCAATCCTTCTATGAAACATTTGCATATAGTAGCTTCGGTCGAAACACATTCTCTCGCGTATTGGCTCAATCTTACGAATTCCCGCTCGTACTCAGTAACAATCAAACGGCCCTGTTTCAATTCTAGAAACTCTTTACGTTTCTGATCAATGAAACGCTGACTGATATACTTCTTTCTGAACTCAACTTGAAAGAAGTCCTAGGTGATTCTCTCCCTCGAAACCACAGATATAAATGTTTTCCACCAGTTATAAGTCGTATCTCTCAACAAGGAAACTGCACACTTAATGCACTCATCAGGGTTCAATGACATCTCATCGAATACTCTGATTATATTCTTAAGCCAAAACTCGGCCTTTTCAGCATCTTCATCAGATGCGGCCCTAAACTCCTCGGCCCCGTATTTTTGAATCTTGTCTACAGGTGGTTTATTCAATCTGATTGGATCTACAACTTGTGGCACAACAGGTACTTGTGGGGGTGGAGGTTGTGGAGTAGTCAGATTCATTCGAACGAACTCCGTAAACCATTCACCCATCATATGGTAGAAGGCTTGCTTAGCCTCTCCTCCCTCACCACTATCATTCGGTCTAGATGTGGCCGCCGCTGTCCCTTGAGCGGGAGCAGGTGCATTACTCTCTACGTCATCAGCAACTGCTCGATCAGGATCCATTACTATAAGAAAACACATTTTCAACTGTCAGCATTCATCACACTATCGCAATTTCATATATGGCATGTATAGCTAGACTCACACGCACTACGTTAGTCTGAGAATCGACTAAATCGTAGCTCTGATACTAATAAAATGTAACACCCGAACCGCCGCCGGAATAGAGTTAAGAGGCATTACCAGACAATAAGATCATTTCACAACCCAATTACGACACAAAGTCAATCATCATCATAATACATCAAACAAAATCAAATAGTCCCTTATTAAGGCGTATAAGACCTTAAACACATGCTAGAGACGGGTCGGGACTAAACCAAAACACATACAGAAACTTCATGAAAATATAAAACTTTTCTAAGTTTCAGGGAATACACGCCCGTGGAGGTAGACCGTGTGCCTCCCAAGGCTACTAGACACAGCCGTGTGTCCTCCCCGTGGTCTATACTGACTTATCTTCCGCGGCCACTAAGCACGCCAGTGTGTTCAGGCCGTGGTCGAATCTGCTAAAAATCACACGGTTACTAAGCAGTAGGCACGTCCGTGTACTATCCTGACTTAGTTCCCACGGTCACTAGGCACGCCCGTGTGCCATGGCCGTGTGACATTATAGGCCATTTTCAAGGCCAAAATGCCACCCACTATGGTCAATCACAACAAGCACCCTTAAGCAGGTTTATACACACAATTTGGCAACCATTTCCTATTATATGATCAATCTATCAACTCATACAATCTCATTTTCAAACATACCAACTTATAAACTATCATATACAACTTGAACACATTTAATACTAAACATCATTCATTCTCAATTTCACTAAATCATACTATCATTTACCAACACAAAGTTATCATTCATAAGTCAATTTCTCAACTCATATTCCATACCAAAAGATGCATCATATATATATGTACCAAAGTCATTCATGCTAAAACTAGCACATATTTAGCCACATCTCATGGCTACTTACAAGTCCCAAACATGATTCAAATAACTAGCCTATACATGCCATATTTTAACTATGTATAACTTTCCAAAATACCCCAAAATAGATTGCCGATAGTGTGACTGAGATGCTGACGATTCCCAGATCGGAGCTAGCTTTACTGAAACTGCAAAGCAAAGAAACAAATCACACAATAAGCTTACTAAAGCTTAGTAAGTTTGTAACATAAAACATTATACTATACCAACAATCACATAGATTATCTCATGAACACATATGTACCATACCATACAAGCTAATATGTTCAATTTACATTTCATGATCTTAACCATAATTTCATCAACCACATAGGTTCCGAACGTACCTTAGCCAACACTTAGTTTTCGATCTCATGCTACTAAATACTCACTGATTTCTTTTTGATCAACTTTCATAACTTCCTTGGTTATTTCGCACACTCAGTGCTCCAAATCATTAACCGAAGTTTAGTAAAAATCGCACACTTAGTGCATCTATATCAAAACTGATTATATATCGGTATCGCACACACAGTGCCCACCATAAACTAAAGCTTATATTATTTCGCACACACAGTGCTAATCATCTCGATTACATCTCTGATCACGCACACTTAGTGCCACGTAACATCGAGCTCTCACATAACATTCATAATTCATTTATACCATGCCACTCATTTCAAGCATTAAACATAACTATATATATTACATGTAATATGTCCGAACTTACCTCGGATGTCAAAATACCGAAACGGTCTATTAATCGAGCACTTTCTCTTTTCCTCGATCTCGATCCGAACCTCTTCTCTCTTGGTCTATATACATTCAAATTTAGCTCATTCAATCACCAATTCATTCATTTTAGTCCCAACACATATATTTAAAGCATTTTACAAAATAACCCTCACATTTTCACATTTCGACACTTTAGTCCCTATTTCACAAAATCATCAGATTCACTTGATTTCTCCTAGCACAAGCTTAGCCAAATTTTACTAAAGTCCATACAAGCCCACACATTTCATTTATTTCACACTTTAGTCCTTCAAAATGCTATTTTCTTAATTTAGCCCTAATTAGTTAAATTCACCAAAAATTTAAAAACAACACATGTTAATCCAACACCAAGTTCTCAAATTTTACTATCAACTAGCACATAGCTCAAATGTTCATCATTGACTCATCACAAAAACGTCATCAATTCACAAAATTACAACATGGGTTAGCTAGAGCACGAAGTAACGATTACGAAAACGTAGAAATTATCAAAAACTAACCTTGAATTTAAGCTTGTATGTGCCGAAAATTTGAAAGCTTTTGTTCTTTCTTTTCTTTAAAATTTTCGTGATAGATGGATGAATAAAATCCACTATCATACTTGTTTGTTTTATTAACTAATAACATAATTATTTAATTACTCATTTACCCATTTAATAATCATATAAGACAAACATATATAATGGTTATCATGACATTCCACCATCCACTAACTCAATGATGGCTTATTTGCCATATAAGGCCTCCACCTTTACAAAGCCACAACACTTAAGTACTCACAAATCAGCACACAACATTTTACACTCTATGCAATTAAGCCCTTTCTCTTAATTCGGCACACAAACGATCAAATTATCACACAGAATTTTCACACAGACTAAGTCAGATACCATTCACACAGAAAATAATATTAAATTATCGTTACGACCTCGGATTTGTGGTCTCAAACCACTGTTCCAACTAGGGTCCAAATCGGGATGTTACACCAACCAAGCATAATTCACCATTTCAATACCAACATCTAACAAGGCACACAATTACCACAATATGCCATTCAATTTCATACCAAAACTTATAACCTCAGTTCATCAATATAATCATTTCCAATCATGCATTATTTAACCTAATTTCACAAACATACCAAATTCAAATCTCAACCATTTAGTACCTTCAATACATAATATCAATAAGCCATTTACCAAGCACTATAAACCACATATCAAAGGCCATTGCACATATGTATATATATTTCACCAAATAAGCCAAATCAAATGGCTAAAAACATAACAATATATGTAGGCTATCATTAGCCAAAATGACCTATACATGTCATTATAACCAAAATTATAAACTATGAGTACCAAATAGCCGATGAATAGTGTGATGATGTCTTCGACACTTTCCAACCCGAATGAGCTCTCGATATTTAGAAACACAGAGAAATTAAAACAATGTAAGCATAAAATGCTTAGTAAGTTCGTAATTCAAAGAAATAAAGCTTATAACTTTAATTTATAAGCAAAAACATTCAAATCACTCATTATGTCTTGGCCTTAGCTTAAACAACCTTAGCTTCTCAATTTTAATCATCACATCAATTAGCAAACCATCTCAAAACAACATAGCATAAGTACACACTACTTAATGCATTCACATTTCAAGTATGTGCATAAACATATCATCTAATAACTCATACTTTTTCCATGCCTTCATAGAAATTCTAATTGAAGCATTTTCCAATCTTTCCTTCTACTCATACCAAATTAATCACAATTGAAGTAAGTAAAACAAGGCATATCACAACTCAATTCGGCCCAAGAGCCTAATACATAATTATCAATTGAGTTTACCATGTATTTATATGTCAGAAAAGAATATATACCATTCAATCATGTAGTGTAAAATAATATATATTGCAATAATTCTCATAGCTATAACTTATTCAATCCCAATGCTTACCAAGAATTCATCCATATCATGAATTCAACACTTATGAGCTTTACGTACATACCTATACCATCTCGTAATAATTTCATACACAACCTCGTCTTTGATGTACCCGTTGAACCATTGGAATACTAGTGGATACTCGGAAATCTTGCACACAAGGTGCCATATATGTAGCCAATGCTACCTCAATCACATAAAGCTCACTCTTGAGCTAATAACGAGCCTGCTCACACAAGCTGTCAGTCGGGACATAGTTACACGGTGCTACTCATACAAGCTGTCAAGTAACCGCAACATATGCTGGTATACTCAGCCACTGGTAGGATGTACAGGACCAGCACCTGGACCACATAAATCACATAATCACATAAATTCCTAGTGACATGTCACTTGTATCCTAATCTTTTCCTAAAGTTCAACCGGGATTTCACATTTACTGAATCTTCGCCGAACGTGTCCGTAAGGTCATTAATACAGTTCATGCAATATTAAAGCATTTAAAATAAAATTATAATAATGCTTATTAACTTACGAACTTACCTCGAACTCGTACTGTGAAAAACGATCGTTTAATCGATAACTTTGTCTTTTCCTCGATCAAATTCCGTACGTCATTTTTCTTGATCTATATAATCAAATTTTAACTCATTTAATCATTATTCTACTCAATTCAATCAAATTTCATATTATGGTAAAATTACCATTTTTCCCCTATACTTTTAACCTCTTTACAATTTAGTCCCTAGGCTCGTAAAATGAATTTCATTCAATTCCATGACAATTCAAGCCTAGCCGAATATTGCTAGTACTCATAACAACCCACATTTTTCATTTATTCACACTTTTCCACACCTTTCATAACATTTTACAAATAAGTCCCTATTTGACATTTTCATCAAAATCACTTTACAAATGTTGTTTATCTAACAACAAACATGCATTTTCTATCATCAAACATCAAAATACATTCACATTCAACATGGGTAAAATTCTAGACATTAACTTTTCTTCAAATTAGTCCTTGAAATAGCTAGATCAAGTTAAAACAACTTAAAAAACGTAGAAATCATTAAAAATGAGACAAGAACGGACTTACAATTGAGCTTGAAAGTTGGCCAAACCCTAGCTATGGGTTCCTTGCAAAATTCGGCTATGGGGGGATGAAATTGAGAAGATGGACATCTTTTATTTAGTTTATTTTGTCTTTATTTACCAAATTACTAAAATACCCTTAATGAAAAACATTGAAAACATACCTAACCATGTCCATATTTGTCCACCAATTTAAAAAATGGTCTAATTAACATTTAAGGACCTCCAATTAAAGTTTCATAGCAATTAGACACTTTTAGCTTATAGAATTCAAGTTTTGCACCTATTGCAATTTAGTCCTTCTAGACAAATTGAGTACTCAATCGATAAAATTTCTTAACAAAATTTTCACACAATTATTCTATCATGCTGTAGACCTTAAAATAGTAAATAAATAAATATTTCTAATTCGGATTTATGGTCCCAAAACCACTGTTTCGATTTGACCCAAAAACGGGCTGTTACAATCCACATGAGTTTAACATAGGTAAGCCATTACACATGAACATAATTCATTTGAATTCATCATTTCCCTTAACATATCATACTTTTAATGAAACTTACCATTTCAACCTTTTTCATAAATACATGATATAGTTCCTTTTGAACACTTACCATTCCTTTCCTTTTCATGCCCGTTGAACCGTTTAGAATATAATTGGATACGCGGGATAGCTCACAAAAAGTGTGCTAACATATAAGTTTAACCTTTCCTTTCCTTTACATCATTGCTTACACGAGTTGTGGGTCGGAATGTAAGCTACACGATACTGCTCACAGGAGCTGTGGAATATCCGCAACAAATGCAGGACCTTAGCCATCGGTAGGACATTTAAGACCAACACCCAAAACATGAAAGCCCTAATGACATATCATTTGTACCCTACGAATTACTAAGGTTCAAACGGGGCTCGATAATCGTCGTGACTTCGTTGGATTTCCATAATTTCTTTACATGATAAATTGCATAATAATATATATATTGATTCATTTACATTATAACAACACATTAAACATTCAATTTAATCATCATTTAAGTGATTATAGTTCATACGAACTTACCTGGCTAAATTGCAGCAATGACTAAGTACAGTGGCTATTTGGTAATTTTCTCTTCTCCTCGATTTTCCACTCGTTCTTGACCTAAATTAATAATTTCATTCAATTCATTAATTTAGATAGTAAAACCAATTCATTTTATTCAATTTAGTCATTTTTGAAATTTTTACAAAATTACCCTCAATTTTTAATTTTTATTCAATTTAGTCCTCATATCCTTATAATGCAAATAAAAAAAATTTATTGAAAATTCATACCAGCCAAATGTTAATAGCATCCATTACAGTCGACTTTGGTAAAAAATTCACACCAAGTCCTTGTATTTTTACTATTTCAACAATTTAATCCCTAATCGTTAAATTCATCAAAATCACTTAACAAAATACTTATAAATAACAACTAATACCTCAAATTAATCATTTAACATCTAAAATCACAAATATTCATCAATGGAAACATTCAAAATCTTTAATAGTTTCAAAAATGAAGGTACGAGCTAGCTGGACCTAGTTGCAACGATCTCAAAAACATAAAATTTATTAGAAACAGGTGAAAAATGGCTTACCATGCAAAGATATTACCATGGATGAACCTTGAGTATGTTTGCATGGAAGTTTGATGATGAACAACACAAGTGAAGAAGAAAACATCATGTTTTCTTTTTCTTTTTAACCTTTTTTACTTTATTTTAATAATAAAAAATAACATATAAACATATAAAATTAAAAGAATTTAAAGATTAAACCGTCCACCATCATAAGAATGGGTAATTTATCCATTAAGGCCATCTGATTATGTTTATTTATTCAATTAACACATTTAAACAAATATCGATTGACTTTTTTTAACTATTACGATTTAGTCCTTTTTGCTTAATTGACTATCTAAACATAAAAAATTTATTAACGAAACTTTAATACAACCTTAATAACATTCTGTAAATATTTATAAAAATATTTACGGCTCAGTTTATAGAAATGAGGTCCCGATATCTCATTTTCTAAAACCACTTGTGTAACGCCCCAAATTTGGGCCTAGAAGAATTGGGCCCATTGGGCTTTGGGTTTCATAAAATTTTTAAGGGAGCAAGAAAATGACAAATGACATGACGGCTTTAAAGGTTTAATGAATTTGGAGTGTATAGGTGTGTTGGAGAAGCTTTGGGTTCGAGTTTTGTGGTGGAGGATTCTTAATTTAATTAATTAAGGAATCAGGGTTGTGAGTAGTGGGCTTTTAAATAAAAATAAGTGAAAAATGGCACAAAGAAGCTTGTGGTGCAGTGGCTAAGTGACGCCATTAGGGTGTAGAGAGGTGGCAATATATGCATGCAGGGAGGTCTGAGGTTCGAATGCTAGCTTAGTTTTATTTTGGAATTTAATTTTAGGCTTCTAAAAGGCTGGAAGTGGCGTGTAGAGGGACTCTGATGTGCGATGTTAGAGTCTTAATATTTATATAATGAATGATCGAGCCTAGAAACTAACAGTGACAACGATTAAGGCAAGTGCACATACCGAACAGTAGTATAGCTTAGTGGCAAGACCGGATTGTCGAACCCAAAGGAACCAGAAGTACTAATACTAACTTTCTTTTTATTATTTAGCCTAAGAAACAAGGGAATTTGTTGTTTAAACTAAAATTAACTAACTACTAAGTTAAAGACGCTAAGACAAAGCGAACGAATTTGGGAAAATACTTGTGAGAAAAACCAATTGACTAAGACAATACCCGAGGAAGAATCCACCTAGACTTCACTTGTTATCTAACTCTGAACCAGGCGATTTTTTCACTTGACTTGATCCGTAGGATTCCCTAATGTATATTAATCCCTCTCTCGAGGCGACTAACGTCTAACCCTAGGTTGATTAATTGAAATCTCTTTCTAATTAAAACCCCTAGAATTACATTAACTCGATCTATGGACTCCCATATTAGGTTTGACCCTAATCCGACAGATTTTTGTCACCCTATCTCTAGGCGCGCGAGCAACTCCGCTTAACTGTGCTAGATCTACTCTTAGGCAGAGACTTTTTCTCCACCACCTAAGCACATCAGTACTTGAATCAATATCCTGGAATATCAGTGCAAGAATTAAGAACACATAATTAAGAACAAATCAAGTATTTATCATATAGTTCAGCAAACGATAACAAGATTCATCTTAGGTTTCATCCCCCTCAGGTATCTGAGGGTTTAGTTAATAATTATAAAAGAATACATCTCAGAAGAAAAGATAAAACAAAACATAAGAAAAACCCTAAAACCCCCTGAAGGAATTAAAGAGAAGATCATTTGTCTTGAGTATGACTCCGGCTTCTTGAGATGAATCAACTGGCTTTCTTCGAGTAAATTCCAAAATTCCGACCTCTCTGGCTCGGCTCCTTGGCCTAGCTGGACGCCCCGACAGAGGGCTTCTGTCAAACTCCTCCTTTAAGTTGCCCCCTAGGGTGTTTATATAGGCTTTGGAATGTGTTTCTTTGCCTCCAAGTATCCTATTTCGAGTGAAATTCCTCTTTGTCACGGTAGGGACACGCCCGTGTAGCACGCCCGTGTGAATCGACTTCAGGCCATGTTTGGGTCTGTTAAGGAGGCACGACCCTGTGGCTTGGGCCCAGGCCGTGTGCATTTCTTTCTTTGGCCCATTTGGTCCGTTTTATGTCCGTTTTATGCCCGTTTTCTGTTCTTTTCATCCTCCTATGCTCTCCTGAGTATAAAATATGAAATTAAAGGATTAAGAGCACCAAATTCCATAATTCAAGGGATAAATCATCCAAAACCATGCTAAATGTGGGATTAAAATATGTTACTATTACGGTTTATCAAATACCCCCACACTTAAGCTTTTGCTCGTCCTCAAGCAAAATTCTCAACTCACAATTAAAACAAACTTCCTCGATTCATAATATTCATCAATAATGTTTCATCATAATTCAAATATAATTCATACATGGATAATTCAACTCAAAGAGTCCTAAAGATTCAAACAATCTAAGTCATACTTTTTTGTAGCATGAAAACTTAGGTGTTTTCCCTCTTCTAAATAATTACCTCCGATTCAAAATCAACAAGGATTG
Organism: Gossypium sturtianum; assembly: GCA_025698515.1. Lineage (NCBI taxonomy): Eukaryota > Viridiplantae > Streptophyta > Magnoliopsida > Malvales > Malvaceae > Gossypium > Gossypium sturtianum. The sequence continues at coordinate 116,348,535 of CM046955.1, forward strand.
ACATCCTCACTAAAGATTCACTCAAATCACTCGAGGTGTTTAAGGTTCAGGAAAAAGCCCTCATAAGTCAAACATGAAAAGTTAATCCCATATGCTTGCATGAAAATCAAATCTCCACCACTATAATATGAGATGATACACAAATCAAAAGGCCTTTAACAGGGTTGTAACGGGGCTTGGGTTAAAGGTGTGGATAAAGGCCGAATTAGAAGGTTAGAATTGAGATTGACTTGACAAATTACCTAATTAGAAAAATGAGCTAATCCTTAATAATTACATAAACTTGTAATACTAATAATACGAGCTTTTTCTTCAAGATGTGGAATTTAAATATGTAAGCTCACTTAATTATAAGACAAATAAAACTAATAATGAATATACTTCGTCGTTTTTTTTTAAGAACAAATCAAGTAATAAAAGGTGGATTCTACTATTGAACTGAAATAATTAGGCAACCGATCAAATCAAATCTCGATATAAGGGTAGTCAAAAGGAATGGTGATAACAAATACAAAGGGTTTTGGGTTAATATTAGTGGGTGAGTCAATAAAAAGGGTTATTAGGATCAAATGGGTTCACTAGGGGTTAATTGTGAAGGTAGGCTTTTTATGGAGTAAGTGGGTTAAATCCTAGGTGCCTTTATCATCTCTGTATATCAAATCAAACGTGTGGTCTCGACATGTATAATCGAAGCAAGTTCTAGAATAACAAATCAATGTTGACACACTCATAATCAATAAAGTGAGCACGAAAAGGAATGTATGCTCTAAAAGGTTCAAAATCTCACAAAAATTATGGGCTTTTTGATATCAACCTTGTCAATTTCAAACTTCTAAGTAATAATTAGATTCGGGTAGACAACCTAAAAAAAATTTAATTTCATGAAAAATAGACTTATCATGCTTGATTCTCTGGTCTCCTAAAGTTTAAATCATCACTGCACAATTAACTATGACTTAATCCAAAGCATATCAATGAAAATCATAAATCAAAAGAAGTTTCAGTCTAACAGTAATATGAGAGAATTACTTAAGAACAAGACATAATTCAGGAATTTGAGAATAATGCAAAAAGTTAGGCACTTTTTCACGATAAAATTCACCCCCCACACTTAAGATGTACATTGTCCTCAATGTACAAACATATATATGAACAATATTTTAAGAAAATCAAAAGAGAGAGAGAGAAGTGAAACTTCCTGAATTATGGATGAAATCCTTGGAGGATGATCAATGATGAACATGATGACTAGGCATAGGAGAAGGTGGTGGAGAATACTCCGGTGGTGTGTTCATTCCTTGAGTGGAACCTTGAACCTTTTTAAACTGCGAAGTCATCAGTAAAGTTTTTAGGAGTTCTTATTTAATGGACGTTTGTTATAGTTACTCGAGAGTTAAACAGCTAGAGATAAAAGAAATCAAATTATACTTAAAAATTTAAAGAGTTTAATAATAAAGGAAAATGAACTAAAATAAAAATAAATAAATAAAAAATAAGAATAAAGAAAATAAAAAGGACTCAAAGGTCCTCAGCATCGGAGTGATCTCGAGGTGGTGGTGGCGGCGATATGTGAAAAAGCTGATAATATTGACCACGGTCGCCTCGCACGGCCGTGTGGATTTATCTCAACCCGTGTTCTTTAGGCAGTTTTGACCATGGCCGCGTTGCGCGATCGTGGCATTTAGTCGGAGCCCGTGTCTTGGGGAAAATTTTCGTCCTGTTTCTGCACGATATCTGCCACGCCAGTATGCATACTCATGGTTTCCACACGGCCACAGCCATGCCCGTGTGCAAGGTCGTGTGGTATGGAAACCTACGCCTAAAAATTTGGTTAGTTTTTAGTTAGATGCTAAAATTCGAAAATATGGACGTTAGTGGGGTTAGTGCTCGGGTTGCCTCCCGAGAAGTGCTCGTTTAAAGTCTTGAGCTAGACTTACCGTTATTCGTATGGCCATGGTGGTTGTGATTCGAAACTCCTTTTTCATCACAATTCTATCAACATATGGTTTGAGTCGGGTAATATTTACCTCAAAAGTGCCGAAATTAGAATGAGTTACCTCGACCGTTCCGTATGAAAAAACCTTAAGTACCGTAAAAGGAGTCGCACCGTTTGTATTAAGTTCTGAAGCGACTATTCGAGGGTCAGTTGTATCTGACAGTACCTGGTCCCCAACTTTTAAGTGATTGGTTCCACCTTTAATACTCGATGTCCTAGCCATGTCAAGAACCTGAAGAGTGATCGTTTCGTCACTTACACGAAATGTGAGCTCACGTGGTAGTTTATTTCAGTAGAATTCTTCGGGCACACCGCGCTTAGCTCCAAATGCGACGTATCGTCTAACTTCCGTTTGTTTATCAAAAAATCTTTTGAAAATTTCCTTGAATCTAGCATCTGCGAAAGAGTTTCAAGAAATGGCAAGTTAATATGTAATTTCTTTGGAAGTTTAAGAAATTTACCGAATTGTTCCTCTGTGTGGTCTCTCTTTATCACATTGTGGTATGGCACATGAGGTTGGTACTCTGTAATTACCGGGTTTGGTTTATCATGGCTTACCTCAACCATACCTTCCTCTACCACATTCTCTTGCTTAAATTTTTGTTCATCTAACCCTTCACTATCGTGAGCAGTTATTGCTTGCGGTTGCTCTCTTGGGTTAGTTTCAGTGTTTCTAGGCAAGATACCTTGTGGTCTTTCTGAGATCAGCTTAGCAAGCTGACCTATTTGGTTCTCGATCTCTTGAATTGATGCCTGCTGATTTTTGAGCATTATCTCATTGTTTTGAAAACGGGTTTCTGACACCGCGATAAATTTTGTTAGCATCTCCTCAAGGTTCGGCTTCTTTTCCTGCTGGTAAGGTGGTTGTTGAAAGCCTGGGAGGGGTTGTTGTCTCCAATTTCCTTGGCCATCCCACGAGAAATTAGAATGGTTCCACCAACCTGCATTATAAGTGTTACTATAGGGATTATTTTGAGGTCTAGAATAGTTACCCATATAGTTGACTTGTTCGTTCTCTGTGCTAGGGTTGTAGGATAGATATTTCGTGTTGTTCACCCTCCTCCATTTGTATCGCATCAGACACTGGGATGTACTGCAGAGAACCATACCAACCATCAATTTTTTTTATTTAAAAGCTCTATCTGGTTAGATAACATGGTGACCGCATCAAGGTTGAAAACACCGGCTGCTTTATTAGGAATTGTCCTCATGTCTTGCCATTAATAATTATTCAGTGACATCTCTTCGGTTTCTGTGAGTGGTATGTTTTATTTCACTGTCAAAAATCAAGGGTCCTGACGGGTTTCTTCTTGTCATAAACTAGAAATACCTGCCAGAAGCAAAAAAAGAGAAAAATTAGCAAAGTTAAAATAAAAAATAAATTGTAAATAAATAAAATGGCTAAGGTAATAAAAATTGAGCGTTCTTAATATTTTGGTTCCCCGGCAACGGCGCCAAAAACTTAATGTGCGATGTCAGAGTCTTAATATTTATATAATGAATGATCGAGCCTAAAAACTAACTGTGACAATGATTAAGGCAAGTGCACCTACCGAACAGTAGTATAGCTTACTGGCAAGACCGGATTGTCAATCCCAAAGGAACTAGAAGTACTAATACTAACAATCTTTTTATTATTTAGCCTAAGAAACAAGGAAATTTGTTGTTTAAACTAAAATTAACTAACTACTAAGCTAAAGACGCTAAAACAAAGAGAACGAATTTGGGAAAATACTTGTGAGAAAAACCAATTGACTAAGACAATACCCGAGGAAGAATCCACCTAGACTTCACTTGTTATCTAACTCTGAACCAGACAATTTATTCACTTGACTTGATCCGTAGGATTCCCTAATGTATATTAATCCCTCTCTCGAGGCGACTAACGTCTGACCCTAGGTTGATTAATTGAAGTCTCTTTCTAATTAAAACCCCTAGAATTGCATTAACTCGATCTATGGACTCCCATATTAGGTTTGACCCTAATCCGACAGATTTTTGTCACCCTATCTCTAGGCGCACGAGAAACTCCGCTTAACTATGCTAGATCTACTCTTAGGCAGGGACTTTTGCTCCACCACCTAAGCACATCAGTACTTGAATCAATATCCTGGAATATCAAAGCAAGAATTAAGAACACATAATTAAGAACAAATCAAGTATTTATCATATAGTTCAGCAAACGATAACAAGATTCATCTTAGGTTTCATCCCCCTCAGGTATCTGAGGGTTTAGCTCATAATTATAAAAGAATACATCTATGAAGAAAAGATAAAACAAAACATAAGAAAAACCCTAAAATCCCCTGAAGGAATTAAAGAGAAGATCCTCCGTCTTGAGTATGACTCCGGCTTCTTGAGATGAATCAATTGGCTTTCTTCAAGTAAATTCCACAATTCCAACCTCTCTGGTTCGGCTCCTTAGCCTAAATGGACGCCCCGACAGAGGGCTTCTGTCGAACTCCCCCTTTAAGTTGCCCCCTAGGGTGTTTATATAGGCTTTGGAATGTGTTTCTTTGCCTCCAAGTATCCTATTCTGAGTGAAATTCCTCTTTGTCACGGTAGGGACATGCCCGTGTAGCACGCCCGTGTGAATTGACTTCAGGCCGTGTTTAGGTCTGTTAAGGATGCACGGCTATGTGGCTTGGGCCCAGGCCGTGTGTATCTCTTTCTTTGGCCCATTTGGCCCGTTTTAATCCCGTTTTTCGTTCTTTTCATCCTCCTATGCTCTCCTGAGTATAAAATATGAAATTAAAGGATTAAGAGCACCAAATTCCATAATTCAAGGGATAAATCATCCAAAATCATGATAAATGTGGGATTAAAATATGTTAATATTACGGTTTATCAGACTCTAAGGAGAAGTGATCAGCAGAGAGAATTTAGGAGAAGGATAAGGGAGATATCATGGAGAAAAATTAGGAGATGAGTAGTGGATGAAGTGGTGCCAAATTGGACTTTAGGGGTGGCTAAGTTTCGGCTATAGGCTATATAAATGTGTGTGTGCCAAATCTGGGGTCCTAGGTAATGCCGAATTTTCCATTCTTTTTCTTTCTTTTCTTCCCCTCAATCGGTTCCTCCCATAGCCAAACTCTCCCATTACCGAAATCTCCTAAAGCCGAATTCCTTTGTACCGAATTCTCTCATAGCCAAACTCTTCTATAGTCGAATTACCACCATCTTTTCTCTTGCCAAAATTCCTATTAGTGCTGAATCTTGGTGGTTGTTCCTCCATCACAAATCGATTGTTACCTACTCTCAGTCAAGTGTTGAAAGCCGAATCTAGTTAATAGCTATCTAGGCTGCAGGATCGAAAGGGGATTTGGTAAGTATTCGGTTAACCTCTTTTGTAAGTTTTTCTAAAAGTCGAAAGGCTATCTAACTGTCCTGTCATTAACTCTGAGATAACAAGGATAAGGTTCAAAGATCGGAAGCGTGGTAGGATCGTTAGCAAGGGTAAGTGTACTCAACTCGATTGTGGTTTAAGTGAATGGCCGAATGTGAGTTTGATCTATAGGGGTGACTTGTATGGATTATGAGTCACTCGAATCTTGATGGTGTGTGTGTGAGTGCAGATCTAGGGGATACTCCTGATTAGTAGCTAAGGAAGGGCTATTAGAACCCGGTGGCACACGGTAAGGTTCTGAGTAAGGTTTGGCTTTTGGTAGATATTTTGTTTAAGTATGGGTGATTGATTGAAGGTTGGTTGGTTGTAGGTTAAAGACCAAGGATAGTATAGCACGTCGCAGTAACCAGGTGTGTACAAACACTACACACACATGAAATCGACAATGCCGAAAAGCTGAAAAGCCGAAAGTGGCTAAATGGGCCCGGTGGGCCCTGAGGCTAAGTTGGATGAAATTGATTGATTTGATAATATGAATTGAGTTAGGCATGCATGTTACATGATTTGGAATTGTTTTGGGCATAATAGGCCATATGAATGAGATTTGGGCCTAATGGGCCATAAGGATGTGAATTGGGCATAATGGGTTATATGAACGTGAAATGGGCTTGATGGGCTTTATGAAGACGTAGACAAGTATCCTAGGGTTTAATGGACTTTAGGCCTAGTTCTGAAAAACTCTTAAACCACATAAGACTTAACCTAATAATTAAACATGTCCGTAGACAAGTCGCTGGGTTAGAGTGTGGCAAATGACATATGCATGCCTAGGAGTGGATCTAGGGAGAGCTTGGTACTTAAGCGGTCCTAGTGGCCCACCTCCTCTTTTCTGGAATACTACCTGGTGCATAGTGTCTGTTCACTTTAGCCGCAAGGACTTGTTTATGGGCCAAAGTTCATAACTAAAACCCGAGAGGGACCAAATACCCTTAGATTTGTAAAATTACCAAAATAAACCCGATTTAAAAATTACCAAAATATCCTTAGATTTGCAAAATTACTAAAATACCCCTGAATTGTAAAATTACCAAAATACCCTTAACTTGCGGAATCACCAAAATATCCCTGATTTACAAAATTAACTAAATACCCCTATAGAGTAGATTTACGGAAATACCCTTGGTAGTGAAATGACTAAAATACCCCTAAGTGTCGAATGTGTGAGAATGTGTATGTTGCATTCATGAAATATATGTTGCACTTGGGTAGGTTTTGATGATACGGAGGAAGATTTGAGGATTGCATAGTCGCTTGACGACCGTGGATCCACTGGTGGCTTTAAGCCCATTATAGCAGCTTTGCTGTAACGTTTGAGTAGTGCCGCTGCTGGTGCTACCTTTGGTGTGTAGGGATGGTGGGTTGATATTTATATCCCCATAGGTGTGTAGGGTTGGGAGGGAAATGGTGTGCAGGGTTGGATTTGGGATGGGTGCATTGCATTCATGTGATACTATTGTGATATGAGGCCGTTGTGGGCTAAGGCCCAAGACCACCGTTTTTGATAGGGCTTAGGCCCAATGTGATAATTGTATGTTTTTTGGATTACCAGGGGTTGTACACACTGAGTTTCGAAACTCACCCCTTTTTATTAAATGTTTCAGGCGATCCTCAGTAAATGGCTCGACGTGGGAGAGGACTCGAAGACGGCCACACTACAAGATACTTAGAAGTTTTGTTTATTTGTCTCAAAAGACATGATTTTAATTACTTTATTTTTGTTGGATGTAATAAGGCCTTGTACTCCGATTTGACTTTAGATTTTGGGTTTTGTTGTTTCAACTGTTTACTTAATTATTAAACCTGAGTAAATTTCTTATGTTTAAACTTGGTTTCTGAAATACTTAAAATAATAAAATGGGCTTTTATCATTACTTAACAAGACTCAAGGATTTTGGGCTTTTGGGTCTTAAATTTTTACTTAGCAAAATCATTTTGAGTTATGCCTTTGATGTGACATTCCCAGATTCGGCCATAACGTCTGGGCCGGGTCTAGGGGTGTTACAACTTGACTTTAGGGTCTTACCACTTGAACCTAATTGTTCATTCGAATAGCATAAATTGTCAATTCAAAATTTATTTTAATACCATATTTGACTCATAAATATTAAATAATAATATTTACAAACTTACTTATCAGATTTGTGTCCCTGGAACTACTATTTTTGGCACCTCTGAAAAACGGGCTGTTACATATACTCGGTCCAATTACCCGGTCTGAGCTATAAGATATTGCAACTATAAAACTTTAGCATCATTCGCAATTTAATTAAAAATAACCAAATTATTCATTTGTATTCATTTTTATGCTATTCAATCAAAAAAGAGACCAAATTCGAGCTTACAGAACATTTAAAACAAACCGGGAACAATTCTGGATTAAAATGAAACTTTTACAAAATTTTAAGTAAAAAGTGAAAACAGGGGTCACGCGGCCGTGTGACAGAGCTTAGCCCGTGTGGCTTAGGAACATGGTCTTGTGGCCAAACCGCATAACTCAAGGTCAGATGACCGTATAACTCTCTAAGGCTGTGTGGACGAGCCTGCACCAAAAATCAAAGAGGCCACATGGCCGTGTCGTGCAACGGTGGGGGACACACGACTGTGTGGCAGACTGTGTCGTAGACCGTGTGTGCCAAAATACCTTTAAACACAAGTCAATTCACTTAAAATTTCTTAGACACCAAGCCATGCAATTACCACCACATTAACCTATTCAAAAAATGTGCCAAAATATACTAATTCACATTCAACCTATGTGCCTAACCAATATGCCCTCATTGACACCACATTTCAATATAAATAATAACCAACAAATTAAATTTATTCAATCATCAAATAAATTCCATATAACATATGCCACAATCAACCATTTATACAAAAATTTCTAATGCTAATATATTCTAATCAAAGTACCAAAAGACTACTAAAACAAAATAACCATTTTAACAACAAATCTTCAAGGAAGACATCAAATGACAAATTACCCTTTCAAGACACCAACAACCAAAATCAAGTTTACCAATCAAATGGCACAAACCATTATCTCACAAAATAGAACCAATATGATATACCTAATTAGTTTTACTACATTCATCACAAGTTGATCTTGAAACATGAAACTTAACATTATATATCAACTTTAGCCACAATACAAAACTAACTAGAACTTTAAATTCATCAACTTCAAAAACCTATATACATTCCACAGAAACTGAAATAATAAACCAGAATCTACTGAGACAAAAGCTTGATAGTATGAGCCTTGAAGTTGATCTATCTGTCAAGTTCCGCAAAACGTTAACTACATAAAACAAAGAATAAACAAAGTAAGTTTATATAGCTTAGCAAGTCCATAGCTAAATCTAAACCAACTTACCTCAATTGATCAGTTGAAATTAAAACAATTTAGATTATAATAACCTGACAATCAATTTACAAAAACAGGTGAGCTTTACCCAAAATAAAATTATCAATTTTCACATTTCTTTCAATAGATTAAACAAAATCATTTGCATAGGCATACCATTGCATACATTTTCAAACATTCTTGCATTTACATTCAGTAACATGTTTCTTTTGATAAAATCACATACCATGGCAAATTATATAAACATCATTTTCAATTTTTATTAGCCTGATGAACTATAGTATCATAACTCGGATACACGGGTAACACCTGTAACATCCTAAATTAGGGCCTTTGTATTTTATGTGTTTGGGTGTGAATGCTATGTTTGTCATGCTAGTTTAGGGTACTTTAGGGTCCAGGAATGACTTAGGGTTAAGCTGGAGCCTTAGTAAAAATTTGCTTTTTGGGCACTTTAAGGGAGAGCTGAATGGGATAGGACTTAAGGGTGGTTGCTTGTATGTTTAGACTCAAGAAGCGCTTTAGTAAAGTGGCAAGGAGGCGCCACTTAAAGCTCAGAAAGGTGACGCCTCAGGGAAGTTGGCAGGGAGCAGGTTCGAACTGCGTGGATTCCCTTTCGGGGATTTCTTTTTGACGCCAAGGTAGGGGAGAGTTGTTTTCAACTTGGACTCTAGTGGATGAGTGTTGAATGGGTCAACACATTTGAATGAAGGGAAGAGAGCAATTAAAGGAGAAGGAATCGGTCAACAGGTTTGAATGGAGAGTGGAGAGTGATCGGTGGAGAGAATCGTGGGATTGGGAGAGAGGGAGAGAGTTTGGCCGAATGTGGGGTGTGTGAGTGTGTGTGCTTGGTTTAGTGAGGTTAGGGGGTGGCCGAATGTTAAATGATAGCATTAGAGGGAGTGTTGAGCATTTTCGGCTAGCTAGAAAGGACCAAGAGCATTCTTTTGTTCTTTTCTTTTGTCAAAACCGAAACACCCTCATACCACTTGGTGCATTTTTCTTTTATCTCAAAATACCAAAACCAAAACACCTTCAAATCCTCTTCTCATTTTCTTCTTCTTTTGTGCTTGGTCGAAACCTACATTGCCTTTCACTCATCACTTTTGTTTATTTTCTTTGCCATTAACATCAAAGCCGAAACCCTCTAAAGCCACACCTTTTGCCAAAACTCTGTCATTCTCTTCGCTTTTCTTTCGAACACCTTAGCCGAATCTCTCTTGGTAGATAGCACCTTTCTTCTCCATCTCTTTCTTTTCAAGAGCAGAACAACTTCGACATTTTTGGATTGGTGTTACCTATTTTCCTCCACTCCCAATCAGTTTCTCTAGTGTTTGGGGTAAGTGTTTTCTTTTTGGTTCAATCATATCTTCTCATGTTTGCGTGCCAAAGGCAGTAATCATATTCTTTAAGTCTTGGCCGATTGTAGGGGGCTTTGTCTTCGCGTTCTTCTGGCTTTTGTTCTGTGTTTGGAGTGTTTAAAGGGACAATCAGTTCTAGTCAATTCAAGTACTCGAGCGGTGCAGGATTTAAACCTTCTTAATCTCTGGAATTTGTTGATCTAGGTAAGGACCCTTAGTCTTGAGTGTTATTCCCTTTTTGTTCGATTTCACTGCGTTAATCCGATCCAGTGACCAAGGTTCTATTCGTGGACTCAAATGTCAGCCAAGCGAAAGGAGGGGTTGGACTCGTAGTCCCAGCCCCTAAGTTCAAGAAGCGCGCGGTGTCTGCTATTTGAGATTGGCCACCAGGTTGTGGGCCGGCTTCCGAGCAAAATAGGAGGCAGATAGCAGTAGTTTTCGAAAGCGATAGTGTTGACATAGATAGCATAGTGCTGCGTGTAACCAGGTGTGTAATATTTACACACTTTAATATTATTATGTGCTATTAATTCTTTGGGGCTGAAAAGCCGAAACGGCTAGATGAACAAGTGTTATGCCACTATGGGCATGGCCGAAATACCAGGTAAGTACCTAGTTGGTTATGTATGCGCTGATGAATGTATGCCATAATGATATTGTACACGTGACAGCATGTTGCATTCATTTGACACTTGTATGCATGAGTTGGATTTGATGTGAAAGGGGAAGTGTAAGACTATCACTAGTGGTTTGGTACCACACGTGGGTTGGCCCCACATTCTTGACTCGTGACTAAGTCTCAGTGGGTTGGAACCGCCGGTGGTTTGGTACCACATAAATGTATGATTCGTGACTCGTCCCAGTGGTTTGGTACCACAGTGGGTTGGCCCCACATATATGATAATTCGGGATTGTCACTAGTGGTTTGGTACCACAAGTGGGTTGGCCCCACATATGATATCTTGTGACTATGTCACCAGTGGCTAGGTGCCACAAATAGAGTGTAGCGGATGGAGGGTTGATTGTAGAAATCCCACGGAGTGATCGGTTGGTACGGGTGGTGTGTAGAGGATGGAAAATCTAGGCTTTGGGCTGTGTACATTGCATCCATATCTGTACATGCTATTTTGAGTGGGCTAAGGCCCAATATGTGTTTGTGGGCTTGGAGCCATTTATGTGACTTAAGGGGACTTACACATCGAGTCTCGGTGACTCACCCTTCTCGCTTAATCTTGCGGGTGATCGGTGAGACGTGGACTTGGGAGCCGATGGGACTCGAGGAGGCCATAGCTTGATATTTTTTAGTAAACTTAGTTTCTTTCCAAGACGTTTTAAATTTAGGTTTTTAATTGATGTAATAAGGCCTTCTAAATTGTTATTTGGTTTTACGTAATTACTTCACTTTGATACGACATTAATTTACGACTTAAACATATTTGTTAAAAAAAAGTTTTCTAAACAACTGTAACCTGAATATCGGTTTTCTCACAAGTGCTAGCAAAAATAGCAAATGAGTGATTAATCCAACCTGAAATTTTTCTTAAGTTACAAACCCCTGTTTTCAAAACATCACCTAAAACAAAGAGTTTCAAACTTATGGTTTCCATCAAAATTTCAAAATTTCCTTATAATCTTTTTCCTTGTGACATACCAGATCTGGTCGTAATGATTAGACCGGGTTTGGGATGTTACAATTTTGGTATCAGAGCCCGGTTGCAAAACTCGGGCGGTGAAAATGGGTTCATTAACGCTCTATTAAGTTAGTTTAAATGATTTTAGAAAGGAATGTTTTGATTGGAACATGGCATTTGAGTCCGTCGACACCCGATCCACCCAGGTAAGTGTTCTAACAATTACTGATAATGTATGCATGCAATGATTATTACCGTGAGTAAATATGGTTGTTTGTTCTAGAAGACTCAGACTATAGGGACTGAAACTTTGATGTGTTTTGCGGAAATTACTCTCTAAAACTATTTTTTCATAAAATTGCTCGGTGTTAAAAAAAGTGAAAGAAATAATTAACTCATAAAACTTTTAATCAGATTAATCACGAACATTAGTCATTTGCACTCGAGGTCGTGGATGTAGTGTACGTGGTCGCGGTAGGGGCAGGATTGTTGTATCGGAACCAGTTGGATCTGGTCATGGGTCAGGTAGTGAGATGCCAGTACCGCCAGCAGTGGAAGCAGAATTTTAGGACCAAACAGGCGGGGATGATGCGGTGTCTCAGGCAATGTTACGGGTTTTGGAGAGAGTTACGGGGGCAAGCATGAGTACTGGGGCCCAAAAATCTGTGTCTGAGCGACTCCGAGCCAATGGAGCGGAGATGTTTAGGGGTGTTTCAGGCGTAGCCCCTAATACAGCTGAATATTGGTTAGAAGCAAGTGAGCGCATAATGGATGATCTAGACTTCACGGTAGAGGAGAAGTTGAAAGGGGTGGTGTCTCTTCTACGAGACGAGGCGTATCAGTGGTGGCTCACGGTTAGGGATGGTACGGTGGCTGAGCATATCACCTGGGATTTCTTTAAGATGGCATTCCAGGGGAAGTAGGTTGGATCAAGTTATGTGGATGCACAGCGTAAGGCATTTTTAAATTTGGTTCAGGGAAGTAATTTGGTATCCGAGTATGAGGCAGAATTCTTATGTCTAAGTCGTTATGCCCGGGGTATTGTGGCCACAGATCACGAGCGCTATGTTCGATTCAAAGATGGGTTGAGAGATGATCTGCGTGTGCTGATAGCTCCACAGCGAGAGAGGGAATTTGCTGTTCTTGTGGAAAAGGCTAAGATAGCCGAGGAGGTGAAGCGATCCGAAAAGCAGAATTAGGAGAGAAATAGAAACAAGAGGAATTTTGGTTCGTCAGGATCAGTTGGGCGATTTCAGAAGAGGCCTAGGGTTGAGGGTCCGAACCGTGTGGGGAGACCTGCTGTTGATAGTCAGCCTCCGAGGTGTGCTCAATGTGATAAATTTCATTTTGGTGAGTGTTGGGTTGGTAGTAGAGGCTGTTTCAAGTGCGGGTCTATGGAGCATCGAATAAGGGACTGTCCACAGGAGAAAGGCAGAGCGCAACCAATGGGTCAAGGTTATGTTCTATCAGGTAGAGGTGGACAGCAACCACCGAGAGGTCGAGGTCCGGTCAGAGGGGGTAACAGCTTTGGTCGTGGACGTGGAGCACCAGCGAGAGGTCTTTGGGAGCGATGATGCAAGGAGACTCGGGGTGGTCTATGCAAAACGACGCCGAGAAGAGGTAGATGCACCGGACGTCATAGCAAGACGTTTCTTATTTATGGGTTGCCTTATACTGCATTAATTGATATAGGATCAACACATTCATATGTTGCTAGTGGGATATCTGGAACTTTAAGAATAGACTTTCAGATTGCCTCTAGGGAGATGGTCGTAGTTAGCCCGCTAGGACAATCGGTAGTGGTGAACAGACTTTATAGGGATGTACCTTTGGAAGTTCAAGGGATGGTTTTTCTGGCTGATCTAATGGAACTACTGTTCAGAGAGTTTAACCTGATTTTAGGCATGGATTGGCTAGGGAAGTATCGAGCAAATTTGGATTGTGCTGCCAAGCGCATGGTATTGAGAACTCTCGAGGATGAAGAGGTGGTGGTAATGGGTGAGAGAAGGAATTTCCCGATGTTTTTCCAGAAGAACTTCCAGGATTGCCTCCGGATCGAGAGGTGGAATTTGGTATTGATCTTTATCCAGGGACAGCACCTGTTTCGATTGCCTCATATAGGATGGCACCCAAGGAGTTGGTAGAATTAAAGGCTCAGATTTAGGAACTGTTGGATCGAGGTTTTATCTGACTGAGTGTATCACCTTGGGGAGCACCGGTGTTATTCATCAAGAAGAAGGACGGATCAATGCGTATGTGTATTGACTACCGTCAGTTGAACAAGTTGACCATCAAGAATAAGTACCCGCTGCCGAGGATTGACGACTTGTTTGATCAACTGAAAGGGGCTTCAGTCTTTTCGAAGATAGATTTGTGGTCAAGTTATCATTAGCTTAAGGTCAAGGAGGCAGACATTCATAAGACGGCATTTCGAACTCGCTATGGCCACTATGAATTTCTGGTGATGCCATTTGGTCTAACCAATGCACCAGCAACGTTTATGGACATGATGAACCGGGTTTTCCAACCCTATCTGGACCGATTCGTCGTAGTATTCATAGACAATATTTTGGTCTATTCCAGATCGGACGAAGAGCATGACTCGCATCTTCGTGTGGTCTTACAAATTCTGAGGGAAAAGCAGTTGTTCGCCAAATTCAGTAAGTGTGAGTTTTGGATAAAGGAAGTTACCCTTTTGGGTCATGTTGTGTCCGCTGAGGGGATTAGGGTTGACCCCCGGAAGGTCGGAGCTGTGCTGGATTGGAAGCCACCTAGGTCTGTGGCAGAAATTAGGAGTTTTCTTGGTTTAGCTGGGTATTATAAAAGATTCGTTGAGGGATTCTCTTTGATTGCGGCTCCATTAACCAAGTTGTTAAGGAAAGGGGTTCCGTTTGTTTGGTCTGACAAGCAGCAGGAAAGTTTTGAGAAGCTAAAGAGGATTCTGACGGAAGCTCCGGTGTTGATTCAGCCAGAGGCTGGAAAGGAGTTCGTGGTTTACTATGATGCTTCACACACAGGATTAGGGTGTGTGTTGATGCAAGACGGGAAGGTTGTTGCGTATGCGTCTCGACAGTTAAGACCGCATGAGTTAAACTCTCCCACGCATGACTTGGAGTTGGCGGCGGTGGTTTTTGCTCTGAAAATCTGGAGACACTATCTGTATGGGGAGAAATCTGTCATCTATACGGATCACAAGAGTCTTAAGTACCTTCTCTCTAATAAAGAATTGAATTTGAGGCAGAGACGTTGGGTGGAGTTGTTAAAGGATTATGATTGTTCGATCGAATACCATCCGGGTAAAGCTAATGTGGTGACAGATACATTAAGTCGTAGGGTAATCTCGGATCTAAGGGCGATGTTTGCACATCTTAGCCTGTATGATGATGGGAGTCTGTTCGCTGAGCTGCAGGTGAAACCGACGTGGATAAGTCAGATCAAGGAGAAGCAATTGTTGGATGATGTCTTGAATGCATGACTACTTCAAGTTCAGAATGGTTGGTTAGAGAATTTTAATATGAGTAGTGAGGGAGTTCTGTGTTTTCGAGGAAAGATTTTCATGCCGAAGGATTTAGAGTTGAGACGTAGAATTTTGCAGGAAGCGTATAGCAGTCCATACGCTATGCATCCTAGAGGAAGTAAGATGTATCAGGATTTGCAAGGACAGTTTTGGTGGTCGGGTCTGAAGCGAGAAGTAACCGAATATGTGAGTAAGTGTTTGACGTGTTAGCAGGTGAAAGCAAAACATCAGTTGCCTTCGGGTTTGTTACAGCCGGTGAAGATTCCGCAGTGGAAGTGGGAAAGGATCACAATGGATTTCGTTAGTGGGCTTCCCCTTACACCTACTAAAAAGGATTCGATTTGGGTAGTGGTTGATCGTTTGACGAAGTCTGCTCATTTCATACCAGTACGAGTGGAATACTCTCTTCAGAAGTTGGCTAAATTATATATAGCAGAGATTGTAAGGTTGCATGGGGTGCCAGTGTCGATTATCTCAGACAGAGACCCTAGATTTACGTCAAGATTTTGGAAGACGTTGCATCAAGCGTTGGGCACAAAGTTAGATTTCAGTACAGCATTTCATCCGTACTCGGATGGACACTCAGAGAGGGTAATCCAAATCTTAGAGGATATGTTGAGAGGCTGTGTCATGGACTTCAGAGGTAGTTGGGAAGAGTTCTTACCATTGGCGGAATTCGCGTACAATAACAGCTACCAATCGAGTATCCAGATGGCACCGTATGAGGCATTGTATGGTCGGAAGTGTCGCACTCCTACTTGTTGGACGGAGTTGGGTGAATGTCAGATGTTGGGTCCAGAATTGGTCGCTGAAACGGAGGACAAGGTTGAGCTAATTAGGGCTTGGTTGAAGGAAGCTTCGACAGACAGAAGTCTTATGCAGACCTAAGGCGTAAGGACATAGAATTTAAAGTAAGGGACCAGGTATTCTTGAAGGTGTCGCCGTGGAAGAAAGTGCTTAGGTTTGGATGGAAGGGCAAGCTAAACCCCAGGTTTATCGGGCCTTATCGGATAGTGAAGCGTGTGGGACCAGTAGCCTATCAACTCGAGTTACCTGCAGAGTTAAGTCAGATTCACGATGTGTTTCACGTGTCGATGCTAAGACGTTATCGTTCGGATCCATCTCACGTGGTGTCAGTGGAGGAGATCGAAGTGAGGCCTGATCTATCCATTGAGGAAGAACCAGTTCGAATTTTGGATCGGGATGTCAAAGTATTATGAAGAAAGACAGTTCCGTTGGTTAAAGTTCTTTGGCATAATCACGGTTCCGAGGAAGCTACGTGGGAATCTGAGGAATCGATGCGACAGCAATACCTTCATCTCTTTTGACCAGGTAATTTCGAGCCCGAAATTATTTTAAGGGGGGTAGAACTGTAACATCCTAAATTAGGGCCTTTGCATTTTGTGTTTGGGTGTGAATTCTATGTTTGTCATGTTACTTTAGGGTACTTTAGGGTCCAGGAATGACTTAGGGGTAAGCCGGAGCCTTAGTAAAAATTTACTTTTTGGGCACTTTAAGGGAGAGCTGGATGGGATAGGACTTAAGGGTGGTTGGTTGTATGTTTAGACTCAAGAAGTGCTTTAGAAAAGTGGCAAGGAGGCGCCACTTAAAGCTCAGGAAGGTGACGCCTCAGGGAAGCTGGTAGGGAGCAGGTTCGAGCTGCGTGGATTCCCTTTTAGGGATTTCTTTTTGACGCCAAGGTGGGGGAGAGTTGTTTTCAGCTTAGACTCTAGTGGATGAGTGTTGAATGGGTCAACACATTTGAATGAAGGGAAGAGAGCAATTCAAGGAGAAGGAATCGGTCAACAGGTTTGAATGGAGAGTGGAGAGTGATCGGTGGAGAGAATCGTGGGATTGGGAGAGAGGGAGAGAGTTTGGCCGAATGTGGGGTGTGTGAGTGTGTGTGCTCGGTTTAGTGAGGTTAGGGGGTGGCCAAATGTTAAATGATAGCATTAGAGGGAGTGTTGAGCATTTTCGACCAGCTAGAAAGGACCAAGAGCATTTTTTTTTCTTTTCTTTTGTCAAAACCGAAACACCCTCATACCACTTGGTGCATTTTTCTTTTCTCTCAAAATACCAAAACCAAAACACCTTCAAATCCTCTTCTCATTTTCTTCTTCTTTTGTGCTTGGCCGAAACCTACATTGCCTTTCACTCATCACTTTTGTTTATTTTCTTTGCCATTAACATCAAAGCCGAAACCCCCTGAAGCCACACCTTTTGCCGAAACTCTGTCATTCTCTTCTCTTTTCTTTCGAACACCTTAGCCGAATCTCTCTTGGTAGATAGTACCTTTCTTCTCCATCTCTTTCTTTTCAAGAGCAGAACAACTTCGACATTTGTGGATTGGTGTTACCTATTTTCCTCCACTCCCAATCAGTTTCTCTAGTGTTTGGGGTAAGTGTTTTCTTTTCGGTTCAATCATCTCTTCTCATGTTTGCGTGCCGAAGGCAGTAATCATATTCTTTAAGTCTTGGCCGATTGTAGGGGGCTTTGTCTTCGCGTTCTTCTGGCTTTTGGTCTGCGTTTGGAGTGTTTAAAGGGATAATCGGTTCTAGTCGATTCAAGTACTCGAGCGGTGCAGGATTCAAACCTTCTTAATCTCCGGGATTTGTTGATCTAGGTAAGGACCCTTAGTCTTGATTGTTATTCCATTTTTGTTCGATTTCACTGCGTTAATCCGGTCTAGTGACCAAGGTTCTGTTCATGGACTCAAATGTCAGCCAAGCGAAAGGAGGGGTTGGACCCGTAGTCCCAGCCCCTAAGTTCAAGAAGCGCGCGGTGTCTACTGTTCGAGATTGGCCACCAGGTTGTGGGCCGGCTTCCGAGCAAAATAAGAGGTAGATAGCAGTAGTTTCCGAAAGCCATAGTGTTCACATAGATAGCATAGTGCTGCGTGTAACCAGGTGTGTAATATTTACACACTTTAATATTATTATGTGTTATTAATTCTTTGGGGATGAAAAGCCGAAATGGCTAGATGAACAAGCGTTATACCACTATGGGCATGGCCGAAATACCAGGTAAGTACCTAGTTGGTTATGTATGTGCTGATGAATGTATGCCATAATGATATTGTGCACTTGACAGCATGTTGCATTCATTTGACACTTGTATGCATGGGTTGGATTTGATGTGAAAGGGGAAGTGTAAGACTGTCACTAGTGGTTTGGTACCACACGTGGGTTGTCCCCACATTCTTGACTCGTGACTAAGTCTCAGTGGTTTGGAACCACCAGTGGTTTGGTACCACATAAATGTATGATTCGTGACTCGTCCCAGTGGTTTGGTAACATAGTGGGTTGGCCCCACATATATGATTATTCGGGATTGTCACTAGTGGTTTGGTACCACAAGTGGGTTGGCCCCACATATGATATCTTGTGACTATGTCACCAGTGGCTAGGTGCCACAAATGGAGTGTAGCAGATGGAGGGTTGATTATAGAAATCCCCACGGAGTGATCGGTTGGTACGGGTGGTGTGTAGAGGATGGAAAATCTAGGCTTGGGCCGGGTACATTGCATCCATATCTGTTCATGCTATTTTGAGTGGGCTAAGGCCCAATATGTGTTTGTGGGCTTGGAGCCATTTATGTGACTTAAGGGGGACTTACACACTCGAGTCTCGGTGACTCACCCCCGCTTAATCTTGCGGTGATCGGTGAGACGTGGACTTGGGAGCCGAGGGGACTCGAGGAGGCCATAGCTTGATATTTTTCAGTAAACTTAGTTTCTTTCCAAGACGTTTTAAATTTGGGTTTTTAATTGATGTAATAAGGCCTTCTAAATTGTTATTTGGTTTTACGTAATTACTTCACTTTGATACGACATTAATTTACGACTTAAACATATTTGTTAAAAAGAAGTGTTCTAAACAACTGTAACATGAATATCGGTTTTCTCACAAGTGCTAGCAAAAATAGCAAATGAGCGATTAATCCAACCTGAAATTTTTCTTAAGTTACAAACCCCTCTTTTCAAAACATCACCTAAAACAAAGAGTTTCAAACTTACGGTTTCCATCAAAATTTCAAAATTTCTTTATAACATTTTTCCCTGTGACATACCAGATCTAGTCGTAACGATTAGACCGGGTTTGGGATGTTACAACACCATTACACTAGAGAGCATCAAATTCTATATAGAGACACTGTGGTGCAATTAGAGATACCGAAGTGTATACAAAAGCACCGAAGTGCAAAAAGAGGCACCGAAGTGCACATAGAGGCACCAAAGTGCAAACCCGTACAAGCACGCGTTCAAACCCTATTGATATGCCAATTGTATCCTAATCGTTTACTACATTCAAACAGGCATTTTAATAGAGTTAACCACATTTAATAATTTAGAGACACTTCAAGAAATACATTCATTGTAACAGTCCGATTTTGGGGCTAGTCGGAATAGTGGTTTTGGAACCACTAATCCGAGGTTGAAGAAAATTATTTTGACATTATTTTATGTATTATGGCATAATTATATAGATGTATGAAAATTTTGGTGCATTAATTTTAGCAATTGCATGCTTAATTGTGAAAAAGGACTAAATCGCATAAAGTGCGAAAGTTCTATTTTGCAAGGTAGAGGTGTCTAATAGCCATAGAATATTAAATTGGAGGTCCTTAAAGTGCAATTAGGCCATTAATGGTGTGTTGGTCGGCAATATAGACTAGGGAGTCAAGAGCATTAAATTTTGGTCAAATTTAGTGGAATTAGGTGATAAAAAAACGAATAAAATAAGATGAATAAAAGAGATATCATCTTTTAATATTCATGCTTCTTCTACCACCAAAAATTTAGAGGAAATAAGGGTTCTTGGAGTTCAAATTTTCAGCAAAACAAATCTCTTGCAAGTAAGTGATTCTAGGGGTCTTTCTTAATAATTTTTGTACTTTTGGAATCCCCAAAGCTTAAGCTAGCTAATGAGGGGACTATTTTGCTAAATGATTGAAAGTTTGGGGACCTGCCAAGAGAGTGTTCATGTTGTTTGCTGAGTTTTTGTGGAAGAAAATGGATGTTAGTGAGTTAAGAAACAACTTTTGTGAAGGGTGTTATCATGAAAACACCTAAATAGGACTTATGTGTAAATGTAGTAATTGCGTAATAAATGTGTGAAATAATTGATTTTATGAGTTGTTGTAAGAGGAATAAACATTCAGCTAGGTTTGCTTAATGAGAAAATGTGATGAAAAATGATTTACGAGCGTAGGGGCAAAATCGTAATTTTGCCAAAGTATAAGGGCAAAACGGTCATTTTTGCCTAAGTAGAAATTTTGGTGTATCAAGCATTATAAAGTGATTAAATGAATGAATTTCATTATTATAGATCAAGAAGAGCGCAGAAACAACCTTGACCGGGGAAAGTGCAAGGTTACGGATTAAGTCGTCGACTTATACATTTTGCACCGAGGTAAGTTTATGTGTAAACGATGCGTCTTTAATACATAGGTTTCTAATTATTGGTACATTGTATGAATGAGATCATTTATGATGGAAGTTAATAGATGGTGAGTAATTTCCGTATGAACCTCGGAATAGATATGTAAGTGCGGGAAAAATATCCGTAATTATTCTTTTGGTGGGCTGTGTGCGATACCACCTTATTACTTATTCACAATGGGCTGAGTGTGATACCATCGTTTATACTACCATTTGGTGGGCTATGTACGAAACCACCATAAATATTCTTGTTGGTGGGCTAAGTGCGATACCACCCTATTATTGATTAATGGTGGGCTGTGTACAAAACCACCGGGTACTTAGTATTATTCTGAGAGGTTCATCAAGAATTTGTATAAGTGAAGGTTTCATGTTGCCTTGTGGTGTTGAGTGCAGGGAATGTGTACAAGTGAATGTGAGCAATATAATTGTTATGTGGTTGGATTGCGGTAAGAAATGAAATGAGTAAGCATGATTGTGGAATTGTGAATTGTTCTTGCTTAGTATATGATGTTATTGATTGTTTAGAATATGTTATGATGCTCATTGTTTACATGTAAACTTACTAAGCTTAAAGCTTACTCCCTTTCTTTTCCCTTGTTTTATAATGTCAAAGAGACAGTTCAGGATACAAAGATAACCGAAAGATCATCCACACTATCAACTCATCTCGGTATACTTAGACTTAGCATTTTGAGTATGGCATGTATAGGGGCTAGGCTTAATGAATGTTTTTTTTTTTGTTTTGGCCAACTGTGTTGGCTCATTTAAAGATGAACTCTTTTGTATAATGCCTTAGTTGATGGCTTATTATTACTAATTTATGAAAAGAAGAGATTATTCATGAATGTGTTAGATGCTTGATTGGGTTCCTTTGTAAATGGCTGATAAACCGTAAAAGTGACATATTTTAATCCCACATTTAGTATGCTTTTGGATGAATTATACCTTATTTTATGTAATTTGGTGCTCTTAATCCTTTCTTTTCATGTTTTATACTCAGGGAAGCATCGGAGGATGAAAAGAACAAGAAACGGGCCAATTGGGCCACATCACAAAATCGACACGGCCTGGGCCCAAGACCACACGGCCGTGCCTCCTCAATAATCTCGAACACGGCCTGGCCACGATTCACACGGGCGTGTGCCATGGCCGTGCCCCTGCCGTGGCCAAGAGGAGTTTTACTCGGATTTGGATACTTGGAGGCAAAGAAACACATTCAAAAGTCTATTTAAACACCCAAATAGGAATTTAATTTAGATTAGGATACTTGGAGGCCAAGTAAGGCATCTCAAAGCTTATATAAACACCCTAGGGGGAAACTTATTCGGGGGAGTTCGACAGAAACCCTTTGTCAAGAGGAGCCCAAAGCTACCGTTTAGGGGCGTCTTGCTAGGCCAGAGAGGGTAGATTTGTGGGGATTCGCTCAGGGATAGCCAGTTGATCCATCTCAAAAAGCCGGAATTATACTCAAGACGGAGGATCTCCTCTTCAATTCATTCAGGAGGTTTTAGGGATTTCTTATGTTTTGTTTTATCTTTTCTTCTGAGATGTTTTCTTTTATTGTTATGAACTAAACCCTCAGATGCCTGAGGGGGATGAAACTTAGATGAATCTTGTTATCGTTTGCTGAACTATATGATAAATATTTGATTTGTTCTTAATTATGTGTTCTTAATTCTTGTGTTGATATTTCGCAGATATCGATTCAAGTTTGATGTGCTTAGGTGGAGGAGCAAAAGTCCCTGCCTAAGAGTAGATCTAGCATAGTTAAGCGGAGTTGATCGCGCGCCTAGAGATAGGGTGACGAGGCATTGCCGGATTAGG
Organism: Gossypium sturtianum; assembly: GCA_025698515.1. Lineage (NCBI taxonomy): Eukaryota > Viridiplantae > Streptophyta > Magnoliopsida > Malvales > Malvaceae > Gossypium > Gossypium sturtianum. Next base: position 116,371,080 of record CM046955.1, read on the forward strand.
ATGAAACCTAATATGGGAGTCCATAGATCGAGTTAATGCAATTCTAGGGGTTTTAATTAGAAAGAGATTTCAATTAATCAACCTACGGTTAGACGTTATTCGCCCCGAGAGAGGGTTTAATATAAATTAGGGAATCCTACGGATCAAGTCAAGTGAATACATCGTGCAGTTCGTGAGTTAGATAACAAGTGAAGTCTAGGTGGATTCTTCCTTGGGTGTCGTCTTAATTAATTGGTTTTTCCTCAATTATTCTCCCAAATTCATTCTTCTTTGTCTTAGAGTCTTTAGTCTAGTAGTTAATTAATTTAGATTAAACAACCATTCACTTAATTCTTAGGCTAAATAATAGAAAGAAAGTTAGTATTAGTACTTTTAGTTCCTTTGGGTTCGACAATCTGGTCTTGCCTAAGCTATACTACTGTTCGATAGGTGCACTTGCCTCAATCGTTGTCAGAGTTAGTTTCCAGGTTCGATCATTATCTTTATAAATTTTAAAACTTGACAGACATACGATCAATGGCTAAATGGGATTTTATGTTATGTGAATTAGGGTGATAAAAGAGCTTGGCAAATAGCCTTGTTCTTGTCCACACACGGGCAGGCATACGGGCGTGTGTCTAGGCCATGTGTGACACACGGTCAGTCTCATGGGCGTGTGACCGGGCCGTGTGTCCCCTGCATGCTAGTGTTTCAAGTCAGTGCCGGTCACGGGCTAGAGACACGGGCTTGTGCCTAGGCCGTGTTCCCTTATGAGGTTGCTGACGTTATAAACAGAATACCCAAGTTTTCACACACGGAAGAGGACACGGGCGTGTCTAGGCCGTGTGAAGGACACAGGCCAAAGACACGGGCGTGTGTCTGGCCGTGTAAAAACCCCTGTAGGTTCGAAATGAAAAATAAATCCCATACGGGCTAGGGACATGGGCGTGTGCGACCACACGGCCTGCCCACACGGGCGTGTCCCATTTCACACGGGCATGTGGCCCTATTAAGGCAAATTGTTTTTTCTTAGTACATCAAAGTTCTCGGTTTAATTCCAATATCTTCTGTTTTCATGTTTAAGGCCTCGTAGGCCCATAATAAGGATGTTATAAATTTGAATTGGAAAGTTTTAATTTGGAAATGAAATTCCATAGCTCAAAGTTGTATGTTCGAGTAAGTTATAATAAGAGAATGCCTCGCATCCTGCCCAATGATGAATACGGGTAAGGGGTGTTACATTCATACACATATTACCAAACAATTAAATTCATTTCAAAATCCTAAAATCATATATCCCAAATGTTCAACAACTACCAAATATTGACTTTCTCACCTGTACATAATTGAAACAATTTACAATTTCAACTTATTATCAAAACTAACCTCAAATACAATTGAATCAAATCATAATAGCACAAGTTTAAAATATATATATATCTATACTCTTAACTTACCTAGTACATTCAGCTATTGAGTAGATTTGTAGATACTAATCTCGATTTTCCCTTTTTCTCGGTTATCCACCGTACAGTTCAATTCTTGATTTATGATTAAATTCAATTTATCAAATTTAGATACATTATCAAATTCATTTTTATGCAAATGATTTATAAAATTTATTTTACAAAGTTTCCCTAAACTTTTACACTTTGTTAAATTTAGTCCCTAAAACTAAAACTATTTAAATTTTCACATTTAACCCCAAATAATCAAAACCGATTTTAACAGCACCCCTAATCAACCTTTAAAAAATTTAAATTTCACAAATTTACATGCTAAATTTTATAAGATTTCATATTAGTCCCTAGGTTCAAAAATAACAAAAATTCATTTACAAAATAGTCCTAAACAACAACCAAGATTATATATCTTCCAACTAAATTCAAGAACAAGTTAAATTCATTAATGGCAAGTCATAAAATCTTCAGCAGTTTTACAAAATAATCTTTGGAATAGCTAGATTAAGCTACAACGATCTCAAAAACATAAAATTTATGAGAAATGAGTAGGAAAATTACTTACATGCATAAGCTTTAGCTTGACCGAACCTTAAGCTTCTCTAATGGAGTTTCTTATTCTAATTTCAGTGGAAGAAATATTAAAGAAGATTATGTTGTTTTATTATTATTATTTTATTATTTTATTACCTTATTATTAATTAACTTATAAATTAACATATAAAATATATAATATATAATTAAATGCCTTAACCGTCCACCAACATTGCAATTTGGCCTAATTACTTCATAAGTCCTTGCACATTCACTAATTAAGCCATTTAATCAATAAAATTCAATAGCGATTAAGTTTTATGTCTTTTACGATTTAGTACTTTTCCCTTAATTAACTAGCCAAACATTAAAATTCCTGAACCAAACTTCAATATACCTATATAGTAACTCCATAAATATTTAATAAAATTATTTATGAACTAGATTTACAAAAACGAGGTTCCATTACCTCATTTTCCACATCCACTTGACTTTCGGGGAAAACCATTTGAACTTAAGTATACGTTCAATTAACAAAATTTATTAAATCCAACATTCAATATAAAATTATTTTTGACTTGTATAAATTAAATACTACTAATTACGGACTCATTGATCGAATTTGTGGTCCCAAAACCACTATTTTCGACACCACTGAAAACAGGTTGTTACACTACCGAAATTTGAGATTAAGCATTGAGTTTGAGATGTACTTACTGCTCTTGGATGGAAAGAAATTAGTGTTAAAAATGGTGGAAACAATGATCGGTAGGAAAACAAGTCGTTCAGGTTTTGATTTGAAAAGTAAAATTATTTAGTAGCAAAATTATGTGAAATATGATGAAAAGAAGAAGGGGAAGAAAGAAAAGATAAAGATATAGAGAATGGGGGGAGAAATTCTATTTGGGATGAAAAGTAAAACAAAATCCTAATGTAACTAGGAAAGGAAGGGCTATTTACCTAGGGTTTTTTAAACCCTAGGGGGTGACATATATTTTTCCTCTTTAGTGGCCGAAAATAAAAATGCTCCTTGAGGAACTGTGGCTTGGACTTGGTTTCTTCAAGGGGGAATGAATGTTTAACCATTAGGCTATTACCCATTTCTAGTTAAGCTTTTACTCCAATCAATATTTTTTTTAGAGTATTTTCATCCTAATTTGCTGAAAATGGAAGGAAAAGAAATGAGAGCGGAGTGGATAAAACTTTGGACATCTAAGGAGTACACTCACTACTTAACCATCAAGCCTAGGTAAATTTTTGATTAATTATTTCATCTAACCCTATATAATATAGGGTGTGACAATATTTATTTTCACAGTTTGGAATTTAAACTTTTTTGACCTATATTGATGCTTAAAAGTATACTTTCTATATGGTTTTTTTTTTAACACCATTTAAAAAAAAGGTATTTGTTTTAGGTAGTCTAGCTAATGAATGAACAGATCGTGGCATTCTTTTAGCATATATATAACTAGTTTTTTTTTACTCAGACACTTAGTGTATAAATTAGTTATAAACTTAAGAGTTATGAAAATTTGTAAAAAAATGAATCTAATAATAAGTAAATTTAAATAATTTAAACTTAAAAAGGTGTTTGTTTTAGGGACCATCTTTCACGAGTCTAGTAATTCTTTCTTGGTTAATATGACCAAGTCTTAAGTGCCATAAGTACCCCTTATTAGAGTGAAAAGTTTTAAGCTTTTTATTCACTATTTCAGTTTGAAGTATCGAGTAGTTATTTGGTTTAATAAAGTAGAGATTTTTTTCCATCCACCCATTACAGATTAAAGAACAATTTCTGTTAATAGCAATCCCTTTATTAAATGTCATGGTATAACCGTCATAAAATAAACATGCTACATAAATTAAATTCATCTTAAAATGAGGTACATAAAACACATTATTTAAAATAATCTTCCTAAAAATTATCAAAGCGTAAAATAACTTCTCCCACTACTTCGGCTGAAACATAGCTCCCATCTTTGGTTTGCAACGAGAGGCTCCTGTCACGCAGACTTCTTGTTTTGCTGAACCCCTGTAAAGAAACACACACATGGTTAGTTACTCTAGAATCAATAACGCAATTGTCAATTGATTCTTCCACTAAGCAAGCTTCAACCACAAAGAGTTTCATACCTTTGCCCTTTTTGGCTAGGTAATCCAAATACTCATTGTAGTTTTATTTAAAAAGTCCTTTCCTATTGTAGAAGAAACATTTGATCTTTTTAAGATCTTTTGAATTCGTAGCCTTCTTCCTATCCATACGAGGTGGAACCAAAGACTTAGTCGGTTCCTTCTTTCCCTTATCTTTCTGCTTCCCCTTAGAGGATGAGAGGCCCACAGCGAAATTTGATCTAGGTTTCTCCTAAATTGACTTACCACCATTCAACATCAAGTCATAGGATTGTAATTCCTTTATAAGATGAGTTAAGGTAAGTGCCCTATTCCCCAAGTTGTAATTGCCCTAAAACCAACAAACTCATTGGTACACTATTTTAATTTGAGTGATCACGTCTAGTTCAACCCCATTTTCCTCTGCTTCTGCAAAGAATCTCATAAGCTTAAGCATATGTTCTGTAACACCCCATACCCGAGTCCGAGACTAAGACTGGATACGAGACATTACCATGCTTGAACTCACTTAATCATATACTTACGGGCTATAAAATTTTGTTCCAAATTAAAAGCTTCTCTTTCTTAGTCAAATCAGACATTTCATGGGCCTAGGAGGCCTCAGACTTGCGTCTCAAAACTTTCGGAACTCATCTGGAAACTTTCTCTCTAAACAGGGGTCACACGTCCGTGTGACTTGGGACACACCCATGCACCCCTAAAACATGCCCGTGTCTTTCACCCGTGGTGGATATTGGCAAATTACACACGGCCTGGACACACCCGTGGCCCCAAACCGTGCATAAAACCCCAGCATTCTGCCAATGCCCCACGGCCAAGGCACACGCCTGTGCTTACCACACGTGGTGCATACTGACTACCTTAACACGGCCTAGAGTCTAGACACACGCCTGTGTGACTCGTCCGTGGTCTATTCTGACTTAAGATACAAAGGTGCAGGGTGCACACGACCTAGACACACGCTCGTGTGTCCATCCGTGTGGGCACTTAGAGGCTATTTACCAAGCCAATTGCCACCCTGAAATCAAGACCAAACTCATGCTCAATTTAGCAACTCAAGTATTATATCTAACATGAACAAGGATGCATACTTCATTGATAGATTAAAACATACATACTTAATCATTCATGACTCATCTCTTTGGCCATATACAAAAATAATACTAAGCTTGATAGCCAACACTTTGGCTAGATTTAAAACATAACTCAAAATGAAATGTGTCCTATACATGCCATACTTAATATAAACAACTTGGCTATACCAAAATAGCGATTGATAGTGTGCTCCGAGCTCCGGTGACGATGATCCACGAGATTAGCTTGGCGGGACTACATGGAAAGAAAGAATAAAGGACGTAAGCATTTAGCTTAGTAAGTTTGCATATAATGCACATAGCAACATACTTGCTCAATATAAACCATTTAACATAAACAATGGTATCATAAATTTCAGCTATTTAATTACTCATACTGATTCTTACATATCTCATGATACTTACTAGTCTCATACTCGTGAGGTAAACAAGGTACCTGTATCACTTGATCACATAGATCAACATACTCTACAATAATAATTATAATCTCTAGTTCATCATTCATAATATGAGTAATACTCATTTCTCACTTGATAATAGCTTTTCTTACTTAACTTTCTTACTATATCATTTGAGCTTTACTCTCTTGCCCGATGAATTTCTATGAGTAACTGAGGATACTGAATGTCATCCCACATAACTCGATGCCAAAGCCATATCCTCGATATGGTCTTACATGGGATCTCTCATCTTGGTATTGATGCCATGTCTTGACATGGTCTTACTCAAAGTCTTCCTTGTGTGTTCCCTTGGGAACTTACCATTGCCATGTCTTGACATGGTCTTACTTGGTATCTTTACTCATGAACTGGTCAATGCCGAGCCTTGGCTTGGACTTATATGAAATCTTTCTTGTTACTCACCAATGCCATGCCTTGGCTTGGACTTACATGGAATCTCTACCTCATGATAGCTTTTCAATGCCAAGACTTGTCTTGGACTTACATGACATCCTTGCTTGGAGACTCACCAATGCCATGCATTGGCTTGGGCTTACATGGGTCTTCATCTCATAATAACTCTTCAATGCCAAGACTTGTCTTGGACTTACATGATAACTTGCTTGATTGTCGATGCCATGCCTTGGCTTCGTATTATACGGACTTTCTTATCTCATGTGGTAGATCGAGTATCCTAAGTAATTCAACTTCAATCGGGACTTTCTCATACTTAATCTCATTGATTTCTTTATTTAACATAGCAATAAGAATTTATATGGTAATAATGTACATTATACTAAGCAATTCAATGATAATAATCATAAAGCTTAGAAATCATACAAACTTACCTCAATATACAAAATGTATGTAGATATGCAATTTAGTCCTTGACTTTGTTCTTGCCTCGGTTTCGATCCGGGCTTCATTTTTCTTGATCTATAATAATAATTAGATCATTTAATACTCATATTGACTAAATTGACTCTTAACTCATACTTTGGCAAAATTACTATTTTGCCCCTAAACTTTCTCATATTTGCACTTTTGCCCCTAGGCTCGTAAAATAATTCTCATTCAAATTTCTTAAACATCATGTTTAGCTGATTCATTTTCTATACTATAACAATCATTAATTCTCACTATTTCTAATAGGTATGACCAATTTCATAACTATTACAAATTAGTCCATACTATCATTTTTCATGAAATTCACTAAGGAAAAGATGTTTATCTAACATCAAACTCCCATAATCTTCCATAAAATATCATTTTACATGCATGATACACATGGGTAGATTTTTGAACATGTTTCTTAGCTCATCTTATAGCTAAAAATAGCTAATTCATAACACGAGGACTCCAAAAATACGAAGAATATTAAAAACGGGGCTAGGATGACTTACTTGCAAGCTTCAAAAATTTGAAGAACCCTAGCTATGGAGTCTCCCAATTTTCGGCACAAGGAAGAAGATGAATGAAATTTTTATCATCTTTTTCCTATTTTAATCATTTAATTGGTAAATGACCAAAATGCCCTTCTCTTTAAAATTTTACAATTTACTAACTCATGTCCATTTTTGTCCAAAACTTATTTGGGAAAATTTCTATTTAAGGACTTCTAATTAATATTCTAAAGTTATTTCATACAAAAAGCTTCTAGAAACTCATATTTTGCAACTTTTGCAATTTAGTCCTATTAGATCATTCCATGTCAATTTCACAAAATTTCTACATGGAACTTTAAGACTATCATGCAAACATGTCATAAACCTTAAGAACTTAATTTACTAACTCAGATTTGTGGTCTCCCACCACTATTCCGACTAGGCCCTGAATCGGGATGTTACATGTTCTTTAACCGGAGTGTCGAGTTTTTGTTGAGAATTCATCAAATTTGTAATAGAGGATTGTCAAGCCAATGCGACTTGGCCTTCGAGCAAATCCTCCAAATTTTTCATGATCTCTTTGGCAGTACAAAAATTCTCGTGTTGCTTTTGCAACACACTACTCATACTTGCTAACATATAACATCGAGTAATCAAGTCAAAATCTCTCTAGCGATATCTTACTTTGGGCTAAGCTTCAGGAGGGCACGTTTCGTCAAGAACAAATTTGTATTTCTCACAGTTGAGAACTATTAGCAAGTTTCATTTCCATTCTCGAAAGTTATCCCTATTTAATTTATTCTCAGTAAGAATGCTAATAAGTGGGGTAGGAGACATATTTGAACTAAAAAAAATAAAGATTCACTAATTACTATCTTTGTATTAAGCAAATATTTTTATTTCAGAAACATATCAAGAATGTGGTATGATGCATACGTCTTATATTAAAACCTTGATTTTTTTTTCATTACTACGGTCTTTCTCACACCCATCAACCATGTCACCTTGGGGTCCCATGATTAACTAACAAGAACATAGATTACATCCAATCAATTCGTGAATCTTAATTCTCAAGACTCCACAAGAACTAATGGTAGTTTAATGTTTGATCATCATCTCTAGCTTAAATATCGTTTCTTGGGAAACTATTTAATAAGAGATGATCTTGAGTGTGTAACCATTGACTGAACACCCATCATGAATATGCTCTCATTTGTGAGTCATCTTGGGACAATCTCTCTGAAAGTCATGCATAAGATCTAAAGAATGCCACTTTTTATGTAATCAAATCATTCAAGAAGAAGAGAAATTTATTTTGATTATCTATTTATACTTATAGATAGAACACAACTTGGCTCATGATACCAATTGTTGGAAAAAACGGGTTTGGAAAACGCAACGGAAAATAAATTTAGGGGAAACCAGAGTTTTAAAAAAAAAATTCTAAAATAAGATCTTGGTTGTGATATCAAAAGAAATAATACACTTGATCAAAATTGTACCTTTTCAATTCATCTAGGATGAATGCTTCGACCGAGTAGGCTTCTTCCCTATCCTCAAGCTCACGTCTGTCGATTGTGGGCTCGCTTCAAATCAAAAAGAAATTCACAAAAATTACCAGTAGGCTAATTTCACAATTTCTCTAAACTTGTCGATCAAGTTGTAAATCAAAAAATATCTCTAGAAATTTTCTGAAATAATCTCTTCAGATAATTTTCTCACTACAACTTTCTCTTGAATTCAAGTGTGTGTAAAATAATGACCCAAGACTCTCTTTATATATGGAGAGTTTAGAGATTTTAACTATGATTAAACTTATTCACTTTAATATTAAATTAATATAAAATTTATCAAGATAAATATTAGATTAAATATTATATTATATCTTATTAAAATAATAGAATGTTTATCTACAAGATAAACATTAAATTAAATTTAATATTAAGATAATCACTTTAATATTAAATTAATAAAATACTATTAAGATAAGTATTAAATTAAATTTAACATTAAACTATTAAAACAGTATTATTTTTGGAATAGTTAATATGAAATCAAATTCTTTGGTAGAGTTCGAGTAGGAGTGTAACTCTTCAACTACTCAACCACCGAAGACCAACCATTGCTGCCCACCAGAAGACTATTGTCGTAGCTGCTGACACCACAATGTCTGGTGATGTAGGTGCGACACCTTTACGACACCTCGAGCTGGTTCGTTTCTTCCGATTTGGTCCGGGCCGGTGATGACCCAACTGGTCCAGTTAGTGGTGACCCGACTGGTCCGGTCTTGCCACCGGTTGGACCGTTGGCTCGGTTTCACAAACCGGGGCTGGTTCGACCAGATTTTGGGACTTTGTCTCGATTTTTGGGCTCCTAGGCCCAATTTATAATCTCAGGTCCAATTTTCAAGTTCAATTACCCATTGGACCAATTGTCTGACTTGAAAATTAATTTCCAAAAATATCATATTAATTTTTATTGATTTTATTAATTTAATTTTACTTGATCAAAATTAAATTTCCAAAAATCACTTAGATTTTCCAAATTAATTTTTCAAGAAAATTATTTAATCAAATTCTCTAGTTGAACAATTCTCACGACCACCTAATTTAATTCCATATCAAATAAATTGACTTAATTTAATTATTTCCAAAGTCATATAATTTTTTTTCTGATTTAAATGCAGCCTGATCAAGCTTTTGTTGAACTAGCGGAAGGACCAATCGGACATATACAATTAGGCTCTAGTAATTGGAATTATGTCCAAAAGCATCGTTCTGATAATTCACAATTACTTAATTATGGAGTCAGTCCACAAGAAGTACTATGATTGAAAACTCCTTATTGTATACTCTTTACAAAAGCAATTCATCCAACTACTTTTTCCAATGGCCTCGTCATGTGTGTGTTACCTTAATATGATATCCTTGATTCCTTTGAGTTAAATCTGTTCACTCAATACAATCCTATTTTATCTCATTTTCACCATTGTATCTTCTTAATGATTAATATGACCACTGTCAATATATGACAGTGATAAATTGCTTGTTCGAGAACAAGCAACCAGTGGCCACGTTCTATATTTATCATTCCACACAATGCCAATGAGAGGATATCATTAACTATTTAATTGAGCTATGAATTCGATTGTTGCTAGTAAAACCATGTCATACACAAGTCATGTACCCAATAAACCGGCTATGGGCTCGATCATCTTTAGAGCATAAGCCCCACTTATATCAAAGCACATGAGTTGCATACGCATGGTTAGTGACTAACTCAAGATTTAGGTAAATCGCACCATTAACGTCACAAGTGAATTAATTCAAAAACGGATTCAAAATTAATTACTGTTGGGTCTAGTTCGATGTATCATTCTGCCAATGAATACATCTATGTATCTACTCTTGAAGTCAAATGCTCTGATAGCCAAGACTAGCCATCTCCCCAATTGGAATTGTAGACGACATAATAATCCTTCTCAGTATTTGAATCAAATTCTCACTTTGATTCTTTTACAGGATTACAAACTCATTTAGATTATCTACTAAAGTAAGTTGTCTTTCTCACAATGTAAACATTCTTACAATGCCACTTATCTTCATTTTGAACATAAACAATCAATTAGCTAATATTTTCTTGTCACAATTTCGCTATGTGATTGTGTCTGAGAGTTTTGATATTTATATAATGAATGATCGAGCCTAGAAACTAACTATCACCACAGTTGAGGCAAGCGCACCTATCGAACAGTAGTATAGCTTAGTGGCAAGACCGGAATGTCGAACCCAAAGGAACCAAGAGTACTAGTAGTTACTATCTTGTTATTATTTAGCCTAAGTATTAAAAGGATTGATGTTTATCTAACTAATTACTAAACTAAGGATGCTAAAACAAAGAGAGTGAATTGGGAAAATACTTTTGGGAAAAACCAGTTGATTAAGACAATACCCGAGGAAGAATCCACCTAGACCTCACTTGTTATTTAACTCTGAACCAGACAATTTATTCACTTGACTTGATCCGTAGGATTCCCTAATTTATATTAATACTCTTTCGAGGCTACTAACGTCTAACCCTAGGTTGATTAATTGAAATCTCTTTCTAATTAAAACCTCTAGTGTTGCATTAACTCGATCTATGGACTCCTATATTAGGTTTGACCCTAATCTGGCAGATTTTCGTCATCCTATCTCTAGGGTTACGATCAACCCCACTTAATTATGCTAGATCTACTCTTAAACAGGGACTTTTTCTCCACTGCCTAAGCACATCAATACTTGAATCAATATCCTAAAATATTAAAACAAGAATTAAGAACACATAATTAAGAACAAATCAAGTATTTATCATATAGTTCAGAAAACAATAACAAGATCCGTCTTAGGTTTCATCCCCCTCAGGTATTTGAGGGGTTTAGTTCATAATTATAAAAGAATACATCTCCGAAGAAGATAAATAACAAAACATAAGAAAAACCCTAAAACCCCCTAAAGGAAATTGAAGGGAAGATCTTCCGTCTTGAATGTGATTCCGGCTTCTGAGATGGATCAACTAGCTTTCTTGGAGTAATTCCCTGAGTTCAGCCCTCTCTGGCTTCGCCCCCCGATCAAAGACCCTTTTTAGGTTATACTTAGGGCGTTTATATATGCTTCGAAATGTCTTTCTTTGCCCCTAAGTATCCTATTCTGAATGAAACTCATCTTGGCTATAACAGGGACAAGCCCGTGTGACACGCCCGTGGTTGACTCTCCCGGCCGTGGTCGAGCCTGTTTGCCACACAAAACCGTGTGTTCTGGCCGTCTCTCGATGTTCTTGTAACATCCTGAATTAGGGGTTGTTTGTAACTTAGATAATTTCCCATGTGTGTGCCTGAAGAATAAATTTATGATTTATTTGGCGTGTTTTGGGGTCTAGAATTAAACCCGAGCTAGGCTCGACTTAGTATTAAAATTTATTTTTAAGTGTGTAAAAGGAAGGAGCTAGGTTAGTTAGGGCTTTAATAAAATTTTTGGGCGAGCTAAGGCAAAAGGATGGGCTTGGTATAAGTGGCGTGGTGCGCCTAAGAGTTTGCTAGGGGCCTTGGGTTCGATTCGTGGAAGAAACAAGGGGGAAATGTTTTTCCTTTTGGGTTTTTGGGCGTTAGGCCTAGGAAGGCCTTTTAATTAAATTAGGAGGGCTTTATGGCATGAAAGTCGGGCTGGAAGAGTGGCTTGGGGCGCCACTTAAGAGTTTAGAAGTGGCAGGTCTCGGGTTCGAGACACAAGGGACGCAAGGAGCATTTTTATTTTGGGCTTTTTGCGTTAAATGAAAGAGGGCCGAGGAGAAGGTTTTATAATAAAATGTTGTGGGTAATTGACATGAAAGGCCAAAGGGAAGAGTTGGTTGGGGCGCTTAAGGGTGCTGCTGCTGCTGTTGCCTTCACCAGGTCGCTGGTTCGAGTCCAAGAAGCAAGCGATTCGTTTTTTTTTATTTTTCTCTCTTCTTTGGCGTGAAGGAGAGAAAGAATTGGCATGAATGTGGACTCTTTAAATTGATAAAGATAAGGTTTTATTTTTGCAAAAATTCACTGAAAGGGGGATTATTAGTAGTTTAATTGTTATTAATTGTTGAAGGTGAATAAGGGATTAAATGTAGGATAATTCGCTTTGTTTTGTGATAAATAAAAGCTGGAATTTATCACCTAAAAGGAGGAATTGGCCAGCATTGGGACTCCTTGGGGGTGTTCAAAATCAATTTTTGTACAGCAAGAAGTGCCCAAAATTCCAGCAACTATTTCTTCTTCTTTTTCTCTCTTCTTTGCTGTAGAATTTCCCCTAGGAAATCCTTCAAAATTTTTCCAAGCATCTTCCTCTTTTACTTAGCCAAAAATCACCATTGATTTTCCCTACATCTTCTCTTTTTCTTTTTCTTCCTCCATTAGCCGAACCCCTACCATCTTCTGCTTTAGAAATTCCCTTAGACAAATTGCCCAAAATTATTTAAAATTCCAGCATCTCTTTAGCCGAATCTACTCCTCCCTATTTCTTTGTGGTTTTGGCCGAACATCAAAGAAAAGGGTGCTCTCTTCTTCCCCAATCGGTTTAAGAGGAAGGTAAGTGGTGGTAAGGACTTGATTTAGTAATCTTTTTCCTTTAGGTATTCGTTAAGTCGAAGGCTTGGAGGTTAACTATTTTGTGTCTTAAGGTGTGGCCGATTGTCGTAGGTGAACTATCGTTTGGCTCGGGATTTGGTAGGAAACCAAATCATTTGTAAGGACAAGAGATCTAACGTTATAGATCGGCTTTTTGGAATCTAGGAATTACGATAGTAACAGTGTGTGTAAGATCTCTACACACTTTATTAATTTACATGACATTATTATTTGTTTTGATTATTTTGATTGTGATTAGCTTGTGGCATAATCATGGATTTGAGTAAGTCCCCTAACTTGTAATTTTTATATGTTTGCATGCCATCACATGATGTTTAATACTATGACATGATATATGAAATTTGATGTGTAAGCATGTGATGGTGGGATTGATGAGAGGAGGGGATGAAATATGGGTATCGTCGGTGGTTTTGACCACAAGATGGGTTGGCCCCATCGGACTATTTTGTGACCTATGGTCATCGGTGGTTTTGACCCGGCGATTGATTATTTGCGACTAAGTCCCGGTGGTTTGGTACCACCGATGGTTTTGACCACACTTGATATATTGTGACCTATGGTCATCGGTGGTTTTGACCACACGATGGGTTGGCCCCATCATTTAAATTGTGACTTTAAGTCATCGGTGGGTTTGACCACACGGGGTAGAAAAGGGAGTATGGATGGCTAGTTGGGTTGCATGAGCATGTTTATTAATGAATTGTGTATGAGATATATTTTCCGGGTGGGGATTTACACATGCGAGTCTTGGTGACTCACCCTTCCCTTAACATTTTGCGCAGATGGGTAGATCGCGGAGATGGAGTGGATGGACTCGAGGTGGCCATGCGGTGGAAATTTTAATTAGACGAGCTTGGACTTTGTTTTATTTTATTTAATGTTGGTTTATTTTAATTAAGTTGTAATAAGGCCTCCTAGAATTATTTTATTATTGTTACATGCTTTGAATATTTGTTTAAACTATTTAATTATGTTAAAAATGAATTCACATGTTTTTCCCAATCAAACGTAAAATTTTTTAAAAGTGCCATCGGGCACATTTGCAATCTATAAATAACCCGACTTAATAAATATTTCTAAGCAACACTAAGTATGGTTTTTAACAAGAGACTTGAAAACACAAGGTTTTCGACAAAACTTAAATCGGTTTTAAAATGGTTCTCAAATTGTTTTCTCTGTAGCAAACCAAATTCGGTCGTAGCGTTTGGGCCGGGTTTGGGGTGTTACTAGGCCGTGTCTCAGTTGCTACTTGAAATACACGGCCGTGGGTGATAGTTCAGGCCGTGTGAGTTTCTAAGATAAGCCCATTTTCTCTGTTTTTGGCCCATTTCTCGTTCCTTTCATCCTCCGGTGCTCTCTTAAGTATAAAACATGAAATTAAAGGATTAGGAGCATCAAATTCCACAATTCAAAGGATAAATCATCCAAAAATTATGCTAAATGTGGGATTAAAATATGTATATATTACGGTTTATCAAATACCCCACACTTAAGCATTTGCTTGTCCTCAAGCAAAATTCTCAACTCACAATTAAAATTAACTCCCCTTAATTCATAATCTTCATCAAAAATGTTTCATCATAATTCATAGGTAATTCATACATTGATAAATTAACCAGAAGGTTCCTAAAGATTCAAACAATCAAAGTCATAGTTTTTATAGTACGAAAAATAGGTGTTTCCCCTTACCTAAATAATCACCTTTAATTCAAAATCGACAAAAATTAACATCCTAACTAAAGGTTCACTCAAATCACTCAAAGTGTTTAAGGTTCAAAAAAAATAAACACTCAAGAGTCGAACATGAAAAGTTAATCCCATAGGCTTGCAAGAAAATCAAATATCCACCACTGTAAAATGATATGATACACAAATCAAAAGGTCTTTAAAAAGGGTTGTAACGGGGCTTGGGTTTAAGGTGTGGATAAAGGCTGAATTAGAGGGTTAAAAATCAAGATTGAATTGACAAATTACCTAACTAGAAAAGTAAACTAAAACTTGAGTAATTACATCAATTGAAACTTATCAATAATATCGAGCTTCTTTTCCAAATAAGAGATTCTCCACTTAAGCTCAGATAACATGGAACTAATAGTAACATATATTTCAATTTTTTTTCTTTTTCTTTATTTCTTTTTTTTAAAGAACAAATCATACAATACTAATAAGATAGAGTTTAACAATTGAAATAAAGAAAATAGTTAAGTAACCGATCAAATCAAATCTCGATATAGGGGTAGTCAAGAAAAATGGTGATAACATATACAAAGTGGGTTTTGGGTTAATATTAATGGGTGAGTTAAGAAATGGTTTGTTAGTCTCAAAGGGGTTCACTAGGGGTTAATTATGAAGGTAGGCTTTTAATGGAGTAAGTGGGTTAAAACCTAAGTGCCTTCATCATCTTAGTATATCAAATCAAAGGTGTGGTCTCGACATGTATAATCGAAGCCAGTTCTAGAATAACAAATCAATGTTGACACACTCATAATCAATAAAGTGAGCACGAAAAGTAATGTATGCTCTAAAAGGCTCAAGGTCTCACAAAAATTATGGGTTATTGATGTCAACCTTGTAAATTTCAAATTTCAAGGTAATAATTAGATTCAGGTAGACAACCTAACAAATTTTTAATTCTGAAAATAAACTTATCATGCTTGATTTTCTAGTCTCCTAAAGTTTAAATTATCACTACACAATTAGCTGTGACTTAATCCAAAACATATCAATGAAAATCATAAATTAAAAGAAATTTCATTCTAATAGTAATATGAGACTTGATCGTTTAAGAACAAGATATAATTCAGGGATTTGAGAATAATGCAAAAAGTTAGGCACTTTTCATGATAATTTTCACCCCCCACACTTAAGATGTACATTGTCCTCAATGTACAAATATAACAATTATAATAAGAAAAGCACAAGATAGGGAAAGAGGTGAAACTTCCTGAATTATGGATGAAATCCTTGGGGGATGATCAATGATGAACAGGATGACTAGGTACAGGTGATATGTTCGTTCCTTAAGTGGCAGAACCTTTTTATACTGCGAAGTCATCAGTTAAATTTTAGGGATTACTAGTTAATGAATGTTGTCAGAGTTAGACAGCCATCGATAAAGGAAATTCAATTTTACTAATGAAAGTTTTAAAATAAGAAAGGTAAAAAGTTTAATTATAAAAGAAAATAAACTAAAATAAAATAAAAAGCAAAATAAAAGTAAAAATAAAAATAAAAATAACAATAAAAAATAATAAAGAAAATTAAAGGACTCAAAGGTCCTCGTCATCTGCTGGGTCGTGAGGTGGTGGAGGTGGCGATATGTGAAAGTGATGACAAATCTGCTGAAGAGTCACCTCAATGCCGTCAAATCTTCGAGCGGTGTCGGTGAATTGCTGAGTACAGTATTGCTCGAATCGAGTGAGGCACTCAAAGATGTCAGATATTGAAGCGGCCGCATGAACGGTCGGCGAGGAGGTGTGGGGCCCAAGATGGCTCCTCATAGCCGTGGTGGGACATCATCCAGGTAATGTCCTCTGGATCATCCTGCTCGGTGGCTCGCACTAGCCGATACTGGGGAGGATCGAACCCACGGCGGCGCTCAATCATCCTCATGTGGATCATCGTCTAGATGCCCTGTGGGGGCATCTGTCCTATCAGTGTGAGTGAGGAGGATTGAGCGGCGGTGTTGAGGAGCCCAAAATCCGAGCCGGGCGTGTGATGTAAGGACCCATGGAGATGACCCTCTCCTCTTTGCTCCGTCGATGTTGAATGGCGCGAGCTATAAAGTAGGCTAAGTCGAAGACGTGCCCGTTCGCCATGCACCATAGGAAGTAGGCGTCGTGAGTGTTGACGACGCCGGTGCTCTCTCGCCTACCTGTCAATGTATGAGCTATGATGGCGTGTAAGTACCTCAGGGATGGGGCGAGAGCTGTCACCTTGGAACGACTAGGGTCATAGGAGGCCGAAGCGGGGGCTATGTTATTCCAACATCTAGAAGGGGAATTATGGATGTGGCGATGGAGTGTCTCGAGATCATTTTCTGCAATTAATTCGTCAGTGTAGAGCCCCAAGGCGACCCCGAACTGTGGGACACTCAGTTCACGTACAATTCCTCCGAGACAGAATTGGACTGTGCCGGGGTCATCGTGGTTTGTCATCACTATCTGGAGGTGGAATGTGGAACAGAGCTCAAAAGTGAGCTCTAGGTATGTGGGCTCAATGATCTCGAAGAATTGTCCCCATGGGTCGGTAGTCAAGAGGGCCCGGACGTCGTCGGCTAGTTAGATCTGCTCCAAGGCGGTCCAATCAATGCACCTCCCTATGCCGAGGGGTCGCGCGTGAAGTATCTGAAAAAGGTCCTCCTGGGATCCTGGAGGAAACTGTAAGAATGGGTGTCTTACTTCGGCAGATGCACGTGTCGATGATGAACCAGGTCCCTTTCGTTTTTTCAAAACAGGGACTGTGATTTTCTTGCCTCCGGAAGACGACATTATGTTCCTGTAGAATAAAGAGTACTCAATGATTCAAGTATTATTGCCAGCCAAGAATGCAATTCCTAATAGTTCTAAATAGTATTATTGCCAGCCATGTCCATTATTGTCCACTAACACCTTGAATGGTCTAATTACCATTTAAGTCCCTTTCCTTTATTCAACTAACCATTTAATCACTCAAATCAAATAGTGATCAAATTTTACATCTTTTACGATTTAGTCCTTTTTAATTAATTAACTATCGAAACGTTAAAATTTTTCAACAAAACTTTAATACCACCTTAATGACACTCCGTAAATATTTATAAAAATATTTATGACTAAATTTATAGAAACGAGGTCTCGATACCTCATTTTCTAAAACCACTTGAACTTAATAACTCGCTTATATAACATAAATTATCAAATCAAAAACCTTTTTAAAACCATATTTGACTCGTAAGTATTAAATAATAATATTTATGAACTTACTCGTCGAATTTGGTGGCCCTGAAACCAATGTTTCTTACACTATTGAAAAATGGACTGTTACATTTATGATTTAGTTCTTATACCTTAATTAACCATTTAATCACTGTAATTTCTGAGCCAAAATTTAATTCACCTATATGACAGCTCTATAAATATTTAATGGAAATATTTACAGGCTCGGTTTACAAAAACGAGGTCTCAATACCTTATTTTCCAAAACCACTGACTTAAGGACCAAACCACTTGTACTTTAATTAACTACCCAATTAGCAAAATCTATCAAATCAAAATTCACTATAACACTGTATTTGATTTGTAAATATTAAATAATAATATTTACGAACTCAGTCGTTGAAATTGTGGTCCCGAAACTATTGTTTCTGACACCACTGAAAAACAAGCTATTACAGTCGTGAACGCAAGAGGACTCTCAGACGAACAGTGGTTGTTATGGTGGAGTAAAGGTGATGCTCCTTTTGGGCCGACAATGGTTGTCATTATTAAACAACTCATTAATAACTACAAATGTTGTCGCGCCGACCCAAGTTTGACCTCTACTCCACCAAAACATCTGTTTTTCGCCTAAAAGTCCTCCTGTGTCCACCTCAGTGTCATCCTTCGAATAAGAGTGAAAAGTTAAAGATACTGGCTGCCTGGAAATAGAGAAAAAAATTATGTTGATTACACTAGAAAGCCCTTCATTTTTTCCCTATGATTATGACATTAATCTTATGTATGGTATATATAAGGCATCATTTCCGGGTATCCAAAAATCTTGAACTTGTGACTGCATAATGACTTTTAACTGGCCCCTAGTTATACTCAAACCCGTGACTGCATAACAGTCGTTGACTAGGACCTTTACTTAGACTTCAACTCGTGACTGTATCAAGCACTGTCACCCCCGAACCCAACTCCAATAGGATGGGTTTCTGAGGTAATGGTCCTATCCCGGCATAACACATGAAATGTATGTGTTCTGAGACGCGTTATCGCACCCCCGGCCCTTCAAATTTACCTATAAACTTTCACGGTGTCACCATCAAAACCCTAAATACATAAACCCCCCAAAAAAACCTAACCCAGAAAACTTCAGTGGTTGACGAGAGATTGTGTGAAAGAGAGTCTAACTGGACGCGCTTTCACACTCTCTCTCCAAAAATGTACTCTTTCCCTAAATTTTCAAAAAATCAGCTTATATGGCCAATTAACAAACTAAAACAATATATATGGTTAATTTAGCCGATAAATCCTTACCAGTCCATGTGTCTCCAAATTTATTTACTTTATACTTTAGTCCTCATATTTTCAAAGTTTTTCAATGTAGCTCATTATCCACATTCCATATAAAAAAAAATTTAGTCATTAATTTCCAATCATAGATCATTATATTTCCTCTAAAAATTCCCTTTATTGGCCTTATTTTCAAATTTCCTCTTAATCTGACCGTAGCGAATCTTGGAATAGTGTCATGTACAATATAAAAAAATTTAAAGTTTTACATCAAATCAATTTAATATAAACTCAATCCATAAAATTACTTAAAAACCATTTTCAAATAATGATGTTTTTTGTGTGTGTTTTACTACTTTGATATAAATTGTTTAAATAATTAAAAATCTAAGGAGTAAGCCCACAATTGAAATGAGTTTAGTCATTAATACTTTGCAACTCGTTTTTTGCACGTCTTTAGTGTGATCTAATCTAATCGAATTTTATTAACGTATAAATCTTCAAGCATTTAAAATGAAACAATTATCTTAGCCACAATGTCATTTGAGGCCGATTTGGTCGCAAAAGAGAGAGAAAAAATAGCATTGGCTACCATGATTTTCATTTATTGTTTCAGTTAGAAAACCTATCAAGACTGGAATCATATCATCCTTCTTTTTCTCATATTTGTGAATAAAATCTTTGAGCTTTCGTAGTGCATAATCAACTAGCATTTATATAGATATCCACTATAACATTGTTTTCATATTTTTTACGATTAATATTTTAATAATTTAATTATTATATATTTTTTATTTATATAAATTAAAAGTAATATAAATAGTATTTTAGATCGATATGATAAAGATATTTTATCAATTCAAAGTTTTACATGCGTAAAAAATAAAATTATATTGATAAATTCAATACTTGGATTGTTGAAGTATTAATTGTAAAAAAAAGTTATCCAAGTATGAAAAACCATTTTAATTTTACACTGAGCTATTTAAGGATTGAGTTACCCACACAAATCCAAAAATTCATCCGAAATATGAAAGGGATACAAAACTCGAAAAATAAACTTGACAAAAGTTTAAACCCATTTTTTTATTCAAAGCGAGCTTCAACCAAAAAAATTTAAACCCAATCTTGACCCAAATATATATTATATTTAAACATAATATTTATATTTATAAAATTTATATATAATCTAATTCTAACCCAATTCTTAATAAATAAAGCATAAACCCAAACTAACTCTCAAACCTAATTTCTAAAAAAAAAAAAACTATTCAACCCTTTCTTTTGTTGTTGTCAAACATTTCCTTCCTCCATTTTCTGTCAATTTCTTTTGTTCTCATTATATTTTGACTTTAATTGCCTACTTCAATTTTGGCAATATATTGAATGAAAACTAAATTGTATCTTTCTTAAAATGGTGGCTTATAAAATTATTAAAAAAAAATTTGTTACAATTTAATTGCATTTTAATTGAAAAAAAAATAAGGTTAGACTTGAATTATCCTATTTTATTTAGATCAAACTTGAACACAATATTAAATTCATATTTCAAGTCAGGTTTAGAAACTATCTAAATACTCATTGTTTAGGCCCGACCAAACCTGGCCTACGGACAATTTTACCACTCTATTTTTTGCTACCATTGCAAATATATTTTTTAAAATTTTGTTAAATCTAAATATACAAACATAACATACTTTTTTTATATTTACATTATATTATAATATATTTAATTTTTCACATGGTATAATGTACATATATATATAAAATAAAGGTTTAATGACAAATTTGGCCACTAACATTTACATGTTTGGTCAAAATGGCCCTAATTGTATTTTTAAGCCTTTTTTTTACCATCAACCTTTATTTTTTTTCCTTCAATTGCTTTTTTAACAGATTTGATGAAAGTACCATTAAAAAAGTTAACTGGGTGATGTGGAATTTCATATGTGGAATATTTTTAATGAGATGTAATTTGTTACTTAGATAACCCAATAAAATAATTACATGTGAAAAATAATAAAATAAATAAATAATTCATGAAGTTAAAAAAAATAAGTTTTAATTTAAAGAAAATAAAGTAATTATCTAAAAAAAGGTTTCAAAATGAATGCACGCATTCAGTATTATCGATTTGATTTGTTAATTATCTTTTTGAAACTTCTCAATAAACAAATGTATACATTCATTTTGAAACCCTTTTTTTAGATAATTATGTTTATTTTCTTTAAATTAAGAGTTATTTTTTTAATAACATGTATGATTTATTTATTTTATTATTTTTCACATTTAATTATCTTATTGGGATATTTAAGTAATTAATAACATCTCATTAAAAATATTCCACATATGAAATTTCACATCATCCTGTTAACTTTTTTTAACAGTACTTTCATCAAATTTGTTAAAAAAAGCAATTTGAAAAAAAGAATAAAAGTTGATGGCTAAAAAAGGCTCAAAAATACAATTAGGGTCATTTTGACAAAACATGTAAATGTTAGTGGTCAAATTTATCATTAAACCTAAAATAAAATATCATAAACTTGAAAGTATATTGGGTTGAACTAGGCCCCACTACAACAAAACAGTGCTAAGACGACACTTATGGGGCGACACTTTCCTAAGTGTTGGGATAGACTGGCCAACATACGCTTTGGCCAACTCTTTTGTAAGGGTTGGGATATGCATGCCTAAGGCAACGCTTAAATAAGAGTTGGCTTTGTCTAGTCCTAAGACGACACTTTTGGGGCGACACTTTCCTAAATGTTGGGATAGACTTGCCAACATACGCTTTGGCCAACTCTTTGTATAAGGGTTAGGATATGTTTGCCTAAGGTGACGCTTGAATAAGAGTTGGCTTTTCTGTAGTCCTAAGACGACACTTTTGTGGCGACACTTTCCTAAGTGTTGGGATAGACTACGCTTTGACCAACTCTTTGTATAAGGGTTGGGATATGTATGCCTAAGGCGACGCTTGAATAAGAGTTGGCTTTTGTGTAGTCCTAAGACGACACTTTTGTAGCGACACTTTCCTAAGTGTTGGGATAGACTACGTTTTGGCCAACTCTTTGTATAAGGGTTGGGATATGTATGCCTAAGGCGACGCTTGAATAAGAGTTGGCTTTTGTGTAGTCCTAAGACGACACTTTTGTGGTGATGCTTTCCTAAGTGTTGGGATAGACCACGCTTTGGCCAACTCTTTGTATAAGGGTTGGGATATGTATGCCTAAGGCAACGCTTGAATAATAGTTGGCTTTTGTGTAATCCTAAGATGACACTTTTGTCGCGACACTTTCCTAAGTGTTGGGATAGACTATGCTTTGGTCAACTCTTTGTATAAGGGTTGGGATATGTATGCCTAAGGCAACGCTTGAATAAGAGTTGGCTTTTGTGTAGTCCTAAGACGACACTTTTGTGGCGACACTTTCCTAAGTGTTGCGATAGACTATGTTTTAGCCAACTCTTTGTATAAGGGTTGGGATATGTATGCCTAATGCAACGCTTGAATAAGAGTTGGCTTTTGTCTAGTCCTAAGACGACAGTTTTGGGGCGACACTTTCCTAAGTGTTGGGATAGACTTGTCAACATACGCTCTGGCCAACTCTTTGTATAAAGGTGTAACGTCCCAAATTTCCTTAATTCTGGCTTTTTTTGAACGTGTAGCACCAAAAAATTGGATTTAAAATATGAATATTCTTAAAATTTTATATCATCAGTTTATGAATAATTATATACATTCAAATTAAAAATAACTTAATAACTTCGAGTGTGAATAAGGTTTTTAATAAAAATGCCACAAAAAAATCAATTTAGTTTAGGGTTTAAGGTTTAGTGTTTAGAGTTTAGGGTTTAAGGATTTTAGCTTATGGTTTAAGGTTTTAGGGTTTTGTGTTCATGGGTTTAAGGTTTAGGATTTTGGGATTTTGTGATTATGGGTTTGGGGTTTAGGATTTTAGGGTTTTTTTAATATAAATGTTTTAAAATTTATGTTATATATATTTAAAAATTTTAATCATAAATAAGATAAATATAAATTATTATTTTTCAAATAATAAAATATCAAAATGGGATAAATCCCAAAAGTCAGTAATATTGAAAAATCTAGTTTTGTGACTTCGTTTTTATAAATCGATGTCGTAGATATTTTTATTAAATATTTATGGAGTTATGTTGTAGGTGAATTGAATTTTGATTAGATAATTTCGTTGCTTTAGTGCTCAATTTAAGTATAGGGACTAAATTATGTAAGTGGTAAAAGTATGACTGTTATTAAATTAAAAGCTAAATTATAACTAAGAGATTTATCTAATAAATAAACCATTATAGTTTAATATATGTTATATAATTTTAAAATTTATGGGAATATAAAAATAGATAATAATAAAAAAAGAGGGTAAGAAAAATCAGGAAATAAAAAAATGAAAAGGGGGAAGAACCTTTTTCTTCTCCTCAACTTTCCCAAAAAGGAAAACCGGGAATTGCTTGCTTTTAGGTTTGGATCCATCTATAATCAGACTCGGAGCCTCCAACGGAACCCCTCGGGTTAGACTTTTCCGTCATTCGAACCCTAAATTAGGGGAATAGCTTCTTTACTTCGTCCTTTCTTCTCTTCGTGGCCCTGCTCAATCCGCCAGAGTAATGATCCTATTCCTTTTTTTCCCATTCGGTTTAGTTTTGAACTGGTCCGTATTGGTTTTGAGTTTGGTTTTTTGCTCTCGACTCTTTCAGGATTTCAATAGAGTTTAGACGATATTTGACCTGTAAGGCGGTTTACAATAATGCTGCTTACAATAAGGCTTTAATCGAAGGTCAATGGGAGGTATAAAGATGGTTTTTGTTTATTCTATTGTTATTATTTGTAAAAAGAAGTTGGATTTACTTGTATACCATTGAATTTTACATTCATTATCAATGTTTGTGTGCAGATGGAGTTTTTGGGATTTAATGATTATTGGAATGGTACCCAACCTAACCTCTTGATTTTCAGTGTCGAAACCATTTTTTTCGAGTTTGAAAAATGGGGATCGACTTTAAAAATGTGATGTGGAGTCGCCACCAACTCTTTTTTCAGGTGTGATTGGATCACCTTATAAAATTTTTATTGGTCTGCGAAATTAAAAGAGCAAAGAAAATGTACAGAGGATCAAATTAAAACAACAGTGCCAAGGAAAAGGACTAAATGCATAAATATCCCATTTCCACCAAAACATGCGGACTATGCTAAACGGCGCCGTTTCTTAAATGAATTAAAACCCTAAAGAAATTGAAGTGGCGATCTGCCATTTCCCTAAACGCCGAAAGACATTTCCCCATATCTTTTATTTCTTCTCTAAGGCACTGATCACAATCCCTCATCGTTGCCGCCGTACCGCCATCAGATTTGGTGGCCAGCAACACGCAAGGGAGTTCAGGTACTCTCCTTCCTTCCTTCCTTTTCTTTTTTCGGATCTCAAAAACAAAATGAAAAAAAAACCAAACTAAATCTGGAAACCCTCTTATCAAACTGTTTTCTCTCTCTTTTTTTTTTGTATTCAATGTGCGTGTATTTCAATTGATATGTTGCTCTCTGCACTCTATTGATCGCCTCTATGCATGCTTAGGAATCGAAACAATAATAGATGTACATGATACCTCTGAAAAAATCTTTCTATTCGCTGATTTTTTTTTGTGTATTTCTATTCGCTGATTTGTAAGATTACATGGTCTTTTTTTATCTTGCTTGTATGCATTGCTAATTGGCCTCTGCCAAATTGTTGTGCTATGTGAAATCTGGGATGGCAATGTAACATCTGTTATGTCGGTTTTGCCTTGTGCAGGGAACTGAATGATAATCAACATACTGGGCATATTCCACCAGAACTTGGGAAGCTAAACTGAGCTATTTGATCTGTATGTTAGTTTTCCTGGTGGTTCTATATATGAAGTTCTTAGTGTATACAAAGCACTGCTACAAAATTTTGCAAGAATGTTGCTAATAACAACCTTGAAGGACTACTTCCCGATAATCTTAGCTCATGTACAAATCTCTCAACACTGTAAGTTAATCGATATCTTGATCTAATTTATGTTCTAAACTTGAATATCCTCAAGGTAGTAACCTATTGATTGATTTGTTGACAGAAATGTGCATGGCAACAAGTTGAATGGAACCATTCCACCTGCTTTACAGTTTAATTGGATTTTTAGATCTTGAAATGTGGGAACTTTAGATTTTTACACTTTGTAAAAATATGATTTACACGACACTAAACTATAAATAACTTTTTATTTGTATTTTAAAAATAAGTTTGGTTTTACAAATAACTTGTGTACTGTCTAGGGACTTATATATATTAATATAGATTATAAATGAAAGGAATCCACTTCGGTTAAAAACTAAAAAAAGTCATAAAAATTCAAAAATATTAGCAAGAAGTACATGTAGATTGTCATACGGATTGTCATATTTTAAAAATTTAATGTTTTAATTAGTATTTCCATTGAAAATAGCACGACTCTTTTTACAAATAACTTTTTTAGTTTGTCAAAAAATAACTTGACCATTTGTATCAACTTAGTTTGTGTTGATGTGGTAGTTTTGCCCAATCTGGTGGTGTAACAAGGAAGTTTCTCAATAGGCCATGTAGCAAACATAAATTAAACAAATATATAAATATATAAATTAATTACTTACAATCTATTTCCCCTTCTTAATTCGCATTGAGCTTGCCTCATATAAAGCTTTTTTGAGTTCTATTGTTGATGGAATCATTTTTGTGAACTCGTCAGGCTAAATTAAAGATCCCGAAGCATATACCTTTTTACTATAAGTGAGATATACGTGACATTGGATTTACCAGTTTGATATAACCAGAAGGTCAGTTAACCTTTTCTTTTCCTTCTTTTTTTCGTCTTTTAAATTTAGGTTTAAATTTTTCTATCTTTGTAGTTTGGACTATTTTATTTAGGAATTTAGATATTATTTATCATAAATTTTAATATTATTTAATCGTCATAAAGATAAATTTTATTTATTTTAATATTTAAATTTGTTATTTTATTTATGGATTAATTAGGTAGTTTTGGTTGCTGTTAGTTCACTAGAAAGCTCATCTATTTTCACACATGAACCTTAGGATTAGGCATTAGATACTCTATTTTAATATTAATTACTTTAACAGATGGTTGATAAAAGTTGGATGGATGCTCCAAGATTTAGCTCCAATCACCTAGCTGGACTAGAAAGATTTCTATCATTTGCAATTGGAAAATCACTTTCTAACGGAAAAATATATTGTCCGTGCCATCGTTGCAATAATAGGATATTGCACGAACCACATATTATGGGTGAGCATCTTCGTCTTCATGGTATAATAAAAGAATACAAGCATTGGATTTTTCATGGAGAATCTATTGAAAGAACATCGGTGCAAACCGACCAAACAGTGAGAACTTCTCCGTCAATTTGTACGTTGTCACAAGACAACGAAGCTGATTTAAGAGATCTCATAACAGATGCTTTAGGTATCAACATCCCAACTCTTAACGAGAGTTTTGATGGAGTTTCAAGCGAGTTTCAGAATAATGGTCGGGAGTATGATGTTAATGAGGCCCAAAGGACTGCGGAGAGAGCAACTACTCTTCTAGATGATTGTGATATTCCGCTCTATCCCGGTTGTGTCAAGTTCTCACGCATCTCATTCCTACTTCGTCTTTACCACATCAAAGTACTTTTTGGATGGTCAGCAAAATCTTTGACATGCTTATTGGAGTTTTTAAATGAGGCATTTCCAGATGGAAACACAATCCCGACTACATACTATGAAGTGAAGAAAAATATTTCTGCACTAAATCTTGGGTATGTCAAGATTGATGCATGCCCGAATGATTGTATGTTATACTGGGGCGATGCTAGTAAAAAGATCAGTTGTGATGTCTGTAAAAGCTCAAGGTGGCAATCTTCTAATGAGTTGGATGTAGATGAACAAGTTGATGGTAGTTGTCGCCGTCCTAAGCCTGCCAAGGTATTGCGGTACTTTCCTTTGATTCCTAGACTTAAAAGATTATTTCAATCCTCCAAGACATCACAATCCATGAGATGGCATAAAGAAGGACGAACCAAAGATGGTATATTGAGGCATCCAGCCGATGGTTCTGCCTGGGATGCGTTTGATAAGAGGTTTCCTGATTTTGCATCTGATCCTCGCAATGTTAGGCTCGGTTTGGCTAGCGATGGATTCAATCCATTCCGAACAATGAGTACAAGTCATAGTACATGGCCCGTACTTCTTATTCCTTATAATTTGGAACCTTGGGCATGCATGAAACAATCATCAATGATACTCTCAATGGTTATCCCTGGTGAAAAAGGACCTGGCAATGACATTGATGTCTACATGCAGCCTTTAATTAAAGAGTTGAAGCAATTGTGGACAGGAGTTGATGCTTTTGATTCATCAGATTTTGAATCTTTCACTTTACGGGCTTGTCTTCTTTGAACAATCAATAATTTACCAGCTTACGCTAATCTTTCAGGGTGGAGTACAAAAGGTCGGGTTGCTTGCCCAGTATGTGCTGAAAAAACTAAATCTCGATGGCTACGTTACGGTCGGAAGTTCTATTATATGGGTCATCGTCGATGGTTATCAGCTGAACACCCATTTCGAAAACAGAGTCGTGAATTCGATGGCACTATAGAGTATGAGGTAGCTCCTATACCATGATCCAGGGAAGATATCTTAAGGGAAGTTGAAGGTGTCAATTTTATTTATGGAAAAGCTCGAAAGAGGGAGAGAGAAAAAATAGATGAAAGGTCGGTAGAACTTGATGTAGATGAGGGGTGTGATTTGTTTAACAACTTTGAAGAATTGGTTGTATAAGGTGATGAAGAAAATCTCATAACTCAAGACGAGACTTTATGGAAGAAGAGGAGCATATTTTTCGACTTGCCTTATTGGTGTTACAATTTACTTTGACATAACTTGGATGTCATGCACATCGAGAAGAACGTATGTGACAATGTCGTTGGCACCCTTCTTAATCTCTCACGTGGTGGTAAAGATAATATCAAGGCACGCAATGACCTACAAGATATGGGCATCCGAAGTCATCTCCATCCAAAAATGAGAAACGGGAAAGAGTACCTACCGCAAGCGTGTTACACTCTTGCATCCAAGGAAAGAGATATATTTCTTTCCATTGTGAAGAACTTGAAGGTACCCGATGGTTATGCATCATACATTTCTCGATGCGTGAATTTGAAAGAGCACAAGTTGAGCAACCTTAAAAGTCATGACGGTCACATTCTCATGCAAGATTTGCTTCCTATATGCGTAAGAGGAGTTGTAGAAAAGAAGGTGCTAAGTGTTATTACAAATCTATCAGATTTCTTCAAGAGATTATGTGCAAAAAGTCTTGATCCACAAGAACTTGATCAACTTCAAGCCAAGTCGTATTAACACTTTGTGAAATGGAGAAAATATTTCCTCCAAGTTTCTTCACAATCATGATTCATTTGATTATTCATTTTCCGATGGAGGCTAAGCTTGGTGGACCTGTTCAATACCGGTGGATGTACCCAGTCGAAAGGTATATGAAATATACCAATAATATTTCACAATAATATTTTTTTATATTTTAATATATAATATAATAAGTATGTAAAAAAATATATGTGATGTAGGTATCTTATGGGATTGAAAGCGTTAGTGCAAAATAGAGCTTATCCCGAAGGTTCCATTGCTGAAGGGTACATAGTTTTAGAATGTCTTACATTTTGCTCCAGTTATTTTTCTGATGTTGAGACTATATTTTCCCGTCCTTCGAGGAATGATGGGAATATTCAAAAACGATATATTTTCTCTTTTGGAGGACGTCAAATTGGCAACATGAACACGAAGATATTGGACATGCGATCTCTTGCACAAGCAAACTGCTATGTTCTATTGCATAGCGATAAGTTATCGCCTTACCGTCAGTGAGTTTCCTGAGGAAAATATTGTCATTAGATTCTTTTTCTTAACCAATAGAGAATAAAGTTATCACATAATTTGTATACATTTTGACAACATTTTTCGCAAAATACTGAATATATGATATATAGAGAATTTTTGGAGTCTGAGCGAGCTATTTATGGTAGCATTCAAATTAGTAAACGCATCGAGGACAAATGGTTGGTTGAAAAGTTCCCAAGATGGCTTGCGAAACAGGTAAATTGTCACTATTAAAATAATTTATTGTATTATTTATGTAATGAGGGAATATTGTAGAAATTTGATCATAGAATAAGAGTTAATTGATTTCTTACTATATGGCTAGATTCCAAAGATGGAAGTTGAACAAGTTGATGTTGATGTAATTGCTCTTGCTCGAGGACCGCATAAGGTGGTTTCCACATATGATGGGCTTATAATTAATGGTTTTAGGGTCCACACTAAAAAACTTGAGCAACATCGTAAGACTCAAAACAGTGGCGTGACGGTTTTTGCTGACGGTAGAAACTATTATGGCAATTGCATTGAAATTATTGAGCTAAACTATTATGAAAGGTTTTGGGTTATCATGCTTAGATGTGATTGGGTGAATATTAAATCTCCTAAAATTATGAAGAAGGATGCAAATGGTTTTATTATGGTAAAATTTTTTGAGCTTATCCATACAGGGAATCGTAATTCAGAAGATCCATACATATTGGCTTCTCAAGCGAAACAAGTATTTTATGTCGAGGATGGGAAGAGTGAAGGATGGCTCCATGTTATCAGAATAAAGCCAAGAGATTTGTTCAATCTAAGCTTTGAAACCCCTGTAGAAGATGATGAATATCCACAATGTGATCATCATATTGTAACTTAATAATTTTATTTTTAATTTGAACAAGAACGATGTTTGAAGTGCAAATATTTTGTGTAATTGATATATTTAATGCAGTATGAATTGCCCAAAAGAAACAGAGCACTTAGCTGAAGATGACATTCATATTATATTAACATCTATGTATGTTCATTTTTATATTTGAAGACATTTTGTTAGTATTATATTTCTATTTAAGAAAATAGAGAATATAAGTTTTTAAGTTCTAATGCATATCGGCTTTTTCCTTTTGTGAAAATTCCTGCTTTACTGTCATTTGAGCTTTTCTAATGTTCCAAGTAATTTCCTTATTGTAATGCTAGTCGGCACTAAAGCACAATGCAGTACGTTACTTTAGTAATTTTAACATATGACATTATAATGAGCGATACAAAAGTGTTTCTGTATCCAGTCTTTGGTAACACTTTTAGTATACTCAGCTTTTCCTAGTTAGTTTACTTGTAAATTACTTAGGATGGGTTTTTGAACCAATGTCCTTTTGCTCAATTTTGTTGAAGGAACTTGATGATGTTGATATAGTTTTCAAATTCTAGCAAGATCCTTAAATGTCTACTTGCCAGAACTGGGATTTAGTTGAAATATCAGTGATCCACCCTTTGTCCTCTCCTAAAAGGAAAAGAGGGAAAGCATAACAAAGCTTTAAATTGAAATATGGTTCTCGACCATTAGCAAGATCCTTATATGCCTAATCTATAGAGTTGGAACTGAGTGGAGCTATTAATATTGGTATACCTTTATCACATTCAGCACCATTTATTTCTTTTTTACTCTTTTAACAAGGTATTATGAGCTGCTAAATTCTTGTCTATCTGTATGTAATTGAACAAGCTTTAGTAGGCTGTCTAGCATAGATATCCTCAAAATGGTTGTTTCTTTTTGAGTCTTCGGTAGCTGTTCATTTGCATATATGACTCTTGTCTATTTGTCCATAAGTTTCGCTCATTTGACGACTTTCTTGCAGGTTTTGGTTATGACAACTCAAATTCTGCTGAATATTTTGAGACACAGCATAATTAAAATGGAATCAATCAATCTCCTTATCCTGGACGAGTGTCATCATCCTGTGATAGCAAGTTTAACTTACAAACAGAGTAGTTTCTATTCAATATTTTGGATTCCCCTTGGAGCATATTTCTTGTTGTGGGCAAGTGCTACTTGCAATCCTAATTGTTCTTTAAGAAATTTGAAGTGTTTTTGTTTCTCTCTTAGCCACTCTCTGTTATATATATGCATGCATTTGCATCATGAACACTTCCAAAAGCTACACACCTTATGAAGGCTGGTTTTTGACTCGACTTTGCCAACCTTTTATGGATTATGCATTTCTCCATTATGCATTTGGATACATTAACCCATGTAAAGCTATATACCTCACTGAGGTTGGTTGGAAATTTGTTTGGTGGTCTAATCACTCTTCCCTTTCTAGAATGATGCAGTTTATTTTAGTTGTTGCAACATATGGATGCTTGTACTTGTTTCATCCTGTGATAAGACATGAGATTTGTTTTTTCCCCATATTTGTGGATTTGATAGGTTTTGAGGAATATTTTATTAAAGCAAGAAGTAAATCTTGTTATTATTTTACTTATGTCTAAGTTGCTAGAGAATTAGAATTCGCGAAATGTAACAAACCATTGCTCCGCGGAGATGACATGTAGTTTTATGTCAGTTTTCAAGTCTTCTCTTTCAATTGTCATGGTTCTTTTGATTACGATAAATGATCATGGTCTATTTGAATTTCAAGTCATTAATTAACCATGTCAAAAATTGTTTATTTTTCGTAAACTGAAGTTACTTAGATACATATTTGGATCCTGCTTTCATGTCCACGATGAAAGATCCGGACCGAGACGCCGGGAACAATGGGAAAAAGCGCTCAAGCCCGAGGTGGTTTGAATTGTGCTAAGATGCTTGGTTTTGGTGACATAGGTGGGCCTCCATTATCTGCTGCAGAAGAATACTCACTTCACTCCAGATATCTTGCTAAGGCAAATTCTCTTAATCTTTCTGAAATTGCAGAGATGAAAATTCTGTTAAGTTTATCATGCAGATCTCCTTCCATTTTTCCCATCTTGAATTAGCATTCCTTGTTATTATATTTCATTATCTGTCAGAATTGGTTAAACTCTTGATTTTTCACTGGATGTGGGGAGGGAAAAAAACATGTCCTTTAACTAATATGCCTTTTGCTTTCAAGTTTATTTAATGCTTTTGGGTCCACAAGGAGAATGGATTTTATCTAGAAGAGATGGTGTTGATGACTCCACAATATAGGTCATAGGTGGCACATTCAGGCTTTTTCCTTGTAAGAAACAAACATTATAATTAGTTTCATAAATTAAAATTGTTGTTAATTTATTATGTATATGTTTAAAAAATATGCTCATGTGTGTCATCATCAAATTCATGCATATATCATGCATTTGCTGTCATATACGTGGGTCGCATGAAGTTTATTTCTGGTTAAATTCACTGTTAGTTCGTCTATTTTGTAAAAGGTATGAATTTAGGACCTGTACTTTAATTTTTTCAATTTTAATCCTAGACTTTTTGAATTAGTCAATTTTAGTCTCTACACTTTTCTCAACTATATATGTAATTGAGAGCAGAGACAATTTAATGCATTTTTGTTTTCTTTTTGGGCTTCATTTGGTCTTTTTGGGTACATTTATTTTGGCCATGCTTTTAATAAAGTGCAGTACATATATTGGAAAATATATAAAAGCCAATGGAATTACATTCTCCATCTCTTCACTTTGAAATTGCCGTCCAAGCCCTACACAGTAAAAGAACAGGTAAGTAAATAAAGAAGAAACCCTTGCTCCAAATTTTTCCCGGTTGAAAATTCATATTTTCCCGGTTTTTCCTCCTCAAAACCCATGACTTTTTCCTTGCTCTGCTGCTTACTTCATCTTTAACCAGCACCACTTTGTTTCTAGGAAAATGATTGGCAAATGGCGCACATTAAAAGGTGTACGATTCTCTTGAGGGTTCTTCGATGAGTTCGAACACCTTGAAGTGTCGCTACCGATAGTCAAAGCACAGGAGATGGAACTCCAACTCAGTCAGCTGAAGCAGTAACTGCAACTCCGGCTGGTACCTTTGCCTTCTCACGCCTTATTTCTCTGGTTTTAAAGAGGGGTTCTTTTTTTTTTTTTTGATTTCCTTCATAGATTCCTCTTCGTTACCATTTTGTTACCATTTTGTTACCATTTTTTTTTCTATTTGTTACCATTTTGTCACTACTCTTCTTCTTTTTTTTTTTTTCTATTTGTTACCTTTTTGTCACTGCTCTTCTTTTTTTTTTCTTTTGTCACTGCTCTTTGAAATTTAGAGGTGTAGGTTGAGCCAAATTTGGGCTGAGCATATATACATATATCGTATTAATATATTTTATTAATTATTTGTTAATTAACCTTCTGCTCTTATGTATCTTATGTAGGTGATTCTTGATTTTATTTATGTAATTATCTTATGAGGTGTAGGTTGAGCCAAAATTTTTTCCTTTTTGTCACTGCTCTTCTTTTTTTTTCTTTTGTCACTTTTTTTTAGCTATGAAATTATTTGTTATTTGAACAAATAGAAAGAATTTTTGTTATTGTTCAGAAATAAAATCATTCAAAAACCCTTCTCTTACATAAATAATTTTGATGCTTCTCTGACTTTAGCCCTATTTACAAGTAATAGCATAAAAGAAACTTGTTTATGTATTTTTTATGATAAATAAAATCTTTTATTATGCTTTTATATAATTAAGATTGGTTTTTGTTCTTTTTTTACCATATTCACAATTTGCTCATGCATCATATTTATTTTTTTCAAATTGATACATAATTTTTTTTCAATTTTCATATCTAAAATATAATTGTCACTTTTGACAGAGGCTACTAAGGGTACTAAGAGAAAGAGAGGGCCTACAAACATGAAAGATATATGGAATCTTCAACCTGGAACTCGTATAGTAGTAGACGCCAACCAATATGGCCAACCTATTGGGAAGGAAGCGTCCAAATTGGCTGAATTTCTCGGTAGAATTTCAAGGACTGGTTCTATCTGTCCTTTGAATACAAAACATTGGAAACATCTTTCTAAATATGTCTTGGAAAACATATTGAGAATCGTTCATGTATGTAGTACATAATCATTTTCTAATTTAATATATTGCAATAATTTTGAATTATTTGAAATCGTATGTAATGAGTAATTGTTGCATTATTTTGTTATATGTGTAGGAGATCTCCAAGGTAAGGTGGAGGACTCTGACATTCTCTCACATGTTGGAAAACTCCGGAAGGAGTTTAAATCGACTTTGAAAACTAGATACTACAAAGAGATGGTCAAAGAAGGTCGAACGATTGAAGAAATATACGAAAACAATCCTCCTAGTGTGCATGATGATCAATGGAAGTGGCTAGTGGAGCAATGGGGAACACCGCAAGCTGCAGTATGCACTTTTATTAGACTAAATGTCCCATTTTTCCTGCTTCCACTTACGATATCATTAAAGTAGGGGGTACATAAATGCGTGATTTGTTGAATGAGGCATAATGAACTTAGTTTTCCTATTACACTCATATTTTTTCTCATTAATTTAAACAAATAGGCACAATCAGAAAAGGCAAAAGAATCCCGAACAAAGGTGCGTTATGCACACACTGCTGGTAGGACAGGATATGCGACCCTAAATGCACAGTTTGTAAGTATTACATATTAATCAATATGTAACTTATATTAATTATTCTGCGCTCATTGCTGAATATTGTAAACAACTATTTTTTTGTTGTATAATAGGCTGAGAAGGAAGGCCGTGAACCCTCGCGTTTGGAGCAGTTTAGATTTCAACATTTGCGCAAAGATGGGAGTGACAAATTGAGCAGTGAGGCAGCAGAACAAGTTTATGTAAGAAACAAATGGGTATTGTTTATTTATATTTATTTTGACATCAATTTTTTTTTCAAAATAGAATTTTCTAATTAAAGAGAACTGTAGGATGAAGCATGCAAGATGGTTAAAGACTCTATGCCAACACCTGAGAGTTCTTTCGCACCTCAAGATAATATTGCATTAGAAAATGAGGTTTATACACAATTGTTCGCCCAAAAAGATGGAATAATGTTGGGATATGGACGTGGGATGACCAAATCCAGAGTTGTTTGGCTATGGGTCGATCACCCGAGGAAGCCAATCTACATCGACCATCATCGATACATTGATTGAAGAGATGAGCGCTAAACATGTCGAGCAAATACAAATAATTTAAGCCGAACAAGCAGTTCGAGAGAAAACTCTACTCGAGGAAGCAGAATCTCGATTTCATACGGAGGCTGCGGAGCGAGAAGCTCATTTGATAGCTGAGGCAGAAGAAAGATTTATGAAATTAACTGAAATTCGAGAGGCAAAGTTCATGGATATAATGGATGCTCGTGAGAAAAAGTATAAGGCTCTCATCGATGAGTGTATGGCAAAGGGAATGTCAAGTAAGTTCCAAGGTTTTTCATAGTAAGCATACTAAGGTCACTATTTTATAACTAGATTGTCAACAAGTTTGTTAATGGTTTAATAGACATTGGCTGTTGTAATTGAATGCTAGGTTCTTATTTGATGTCTTCATTGCTTGCTCAACTAATAATTACTGGATGTACTGATGAAAATTCTTTATTTAGCTTCAATTTATGGCTCTTTGGTTAATATTAATAGTCTTCCCATGTGTTCATGTTGTTTCTCATTTAACTCGTATAAATAGAAAATGTACATTGCTATTTTTGCAGTTGAATTTCAGAGTAGCGGACTTGATGATAAAGCCTTCAGTTCGGATGATGATGAATGACGATTACTGCATATTATGTATTATATATATGTTATAGTGGTTGATGAATGCAGTTGTCCCATAATTTTTTGGTGTCATGGGAATCAAGTTGACAAAATGTTGCAACATGTTGACTGCTTCTGTTAGGATTTTGTATAATTTTTTGATATCATGGGAATCAAGTTGACAACATGTTTGCAACGTGTTGACTGCTTCTACTAGGATTTTGTATAATTTTTTGATGTCATGTGAAATAGGTTGACAACATGCTCGCAACTTGTTGACTACTTCTATTAGGATTTTGTATATAAATTACTAACTGCATTATTTAATGATAATTTTGTATTTATATGATCATTTTTATGTTAATTAATTGTTCAATTAATATTGACTCAAACTTTTCCAAACTCAATTCATACAAATTTGCTCATATTTCACTAAAATAGGCTCTTAAAAATCGGAAAAAATATCGTAAAAAAAATTTGACATGAGACAAAGATCTATCCCAACCTTTTTAAGTTTGTTTTAGATAGGTTTACCCTAACCTTTTTAAGGATGCCTTAGACGGGTTTCTCTCAACTTTTTTTCAGTTGCCTTGGAAAATGTCTATCCTAACCATTTTAGGGTTGCTGTAAACGGGTTTATCCCGACATTTTTAATTTTGTCTTAGACACGTCAATCCCAACATTTTCTAAAAGTTGCCTTAGAGAAGATCTTTCCCAACATTTTTAAGGTTACCTTAGACGAATCTATACCAACCTTTTTTTAAGGTTGTTTTAGACAAGGTCTATCCTAACATTTTTAAAAGGTTGCCTTAGACAGGTCTATCCCAACTTTTTTAAAGATTGTCTTAGAGACTGTCTATTCCAACTTTTTAAAAACGTTGCCTTAGACATGGTCTA
Organism: Gossypium sturtianum; assembly: GCA_025698515.1. Lineage (NCBI taxonomy): Eukaryota > Viridiplantae > Streptophyta > Magnoliopsida > Malvales > Malvaceae > Gossypium > Gossypium sturtianum. Next base: position 116,408,012 of record CM046955.1, read on the forward strand.
TACCAACCTATTTAAAGTTGCCTTAGACGATTCTATCCCAATCTTTTTGAAAGGTTGCCTTAGACAAGGTTTATCGCAACTATTTTTAAATGTTGCCTTAGACAAGTTTTATCCCAACTTTTTTTAAAAGGTTATCTTAGACTAGTCTATCCCAACCTTTTTAATGTTGTCTTAAACAAGTCTATCGCAACCTTTTCAAAGGTTGGACTTGACTAGGTCTTTCCCAACCTTTTTTATAGGTCGGTATTGACTAAACTTTTCACAACCCTTTCAATAAGCGTCGGCTTATGTTGACTTAAAATGACGCTTTTTCAAAAGCGTCGCAATGCATATACCAACCCCACTATATACAACCATTTTGGAAGCGTCGGACGAAGCGTCGCGAAACCTATGGCAACCTTTTTTGCGTCGTCTTATGTCAAAAAAAGTGTCGCTATAGGACTGTTTTGTTGTAGTCCCCAAACTTTAAATATTGAAACCCGAATTTGACTTATATTTTAAAAGAGTTTAATTTATCCTAATTTATTTTTAGAATTGTTTTTATCTAAATCTTCTCAACTTTAAGCAGATCTTCCAACTTGAACTATCGCCTTACCTTTCAACAAATCTAACAAGAGTTAGAGGCGAATCTAGGGGTGCTGGCATGAGCTTCGTCCCCCCTAAAATGGAAAAATTGCTATTTCGGCTTCTAATTTTTTTAAAAATTTTAAATTAGTAAAGGTAAAATTACACTTAAACCCCCTAAAATTATAAAAAATCGACTTAATCCTTTAAAAATTATAAAAATATAGACTATAAAAAATTAAAATTACATTAGACCCTCTTAAAAAATTGTTTTGACTTTGCCCCGCCTTGCATTAAGTTTTAGTAGTGGCAATAAAGAGCCATAAAGGTACAACAATTTCGATTTCCGTTTTGCCGATCATCAGAATAAATGCCATTTGAATTTTCCTTTTCTGATAAAAAAACAAAATACGTTGATGCGTCATATTTATGTTTTATTATATATAAGATAATATTGAAAAATTGAAAAATAAGGTCATTGGAGTATAGTGGTGAGTATTCCCGCCTGTCACGCGGGTGACCCGAGTTCGATCCCCAGCAACGGAGAATTTAATTTTTTCAGTAATTTTCTTCAAAAATGAGTGGAAAGAAAAAAACAACCCATTTGGAGATTTCAATTCCCGCCATAATTATATAAAACATAATTATTTTAAAAAAAATATTTAACGTTATTACTTTTTAAAGGAAAAATATTTAACACTATTATTCCTATTAATATAAAATTAAATATTTCAAATAATATTTATAATCACTTATTATTACTTAAATTATGTTCTAGTCACCAGTGGCGGAGCCAGAAATTTTTTTGGGGGCGGCGAAATTAAACTGTATATTTATTTGATAGTAAAAATGCAATCTTACCATTTTAATAGTCTATATCTTTAGATTTTTTAAAGGATTAAATCAAATTTTTATTATTTTTTAGGGGGCAAAGTGTAATTTTACTATTACTAATTTAAAATTTTATAAATTATAAAGGGCCTAAATGAAAAAATTTCCATTTTAAAGGGCCGTGGCCCCTTGCCAGCCCCCTGGCTCCGTCACTGTTTGTCACTGAACTTTAATTCATTATGAAATGGATACTTACATTATTGATTTGTAACAATTTTATTACTAAGCCGTTAATTACTGTTAACGAAGTAACATAAACGTGACGTGGCACATAAATAATCATATCAAACAAAAAATTTAGGTTGAACTGCACAACTAATCCCTATATATTATTTCCTTTTTTTACTATGTTACCTAAGAATTTTAAAATAAAAATTATATAAAATTAAAAAAATTATATATGAAAGAGTTAATATTATATAAATAAAAAAAGATCTTGAGCAATTCTACTTTCATATTCGATCTTTTGCTTGATTTTCCAAAAAAAAAAAAAAAACTTAGAAATCCCTAATATTTAAACTAAAGTTTTGGCTTTCCACAAATGGGTTTTGGCCTCTTTTCTTTCCTTCGTTTCTTCTCAATTTCTTCTTGTTTTTTATTGCTAATGATGAATCTTTTATTTAGATTTCTCTCTTTAGAAATGGCCATTGAATGGTGGTAAAGGGAACCGGAAGTTGATGGTTTAATTTGGTTGGGTAGCTAAGACATTGAAGGGTTAATTGAAAACAAAGTTTACTAAGGTGGGAAAGCTTAAAACATGTTAAAATTGATGAAGCCTTTCTAATTTGCAGAAGACTCACAAGCCTAAGAAAAAAGAGATGATGTTTGGTTTCTTGGAAAGTGCCTGTGAGATCTAGATGAGATAACAATTAAAATTTAAATTAATTTCCATTCTCCAATTAAATGCTAAAAAATTGTGGGTGTTTATTATAAAAATTGACATCTTAAATTTATTCATTTATGAGATTGAAACTGTTATAAGCCAAAAAGTTAAATAAAAGAAAATGGTGCATTTTGGCTATAAATGAAATGAAGCACTTGGGAGTTTAATCAAACAGAGCATTTTTGTATGAGTCAACAGTTGTAATAACAAACTCTAAGAACTGCTATTTTGTTTGTTTCTCTTTGTCCTTTAAAACCAAGGTCTGTACACAGTTAAGGCAGATTTGGATTATTATGGATTTATTTTCTCTTCATCTATTCTCTCATTCTCTCTAATTTCTCTCCCCCTAATTCTCTTCTCTTTTTTCTGGTTCAATATCGAGGGTCTATCAAATGTATCAGAGCTACCATTCCTATGGTCGGATATGGTGTTACTACAAGGTTACATGTCACTTTTTTGCAACAAGAGTTTTAGAAAATGCAATGGGAGATCTCCCAGATGGATGGAAAGATAGATGCGAGGTTGGAAACCCGTTTGCAAGGCTTCAAGAATGACTTCAAGGGTGAAATTAGGTCTGAACTTCAAACTCTCAGATTTGAACTTCATGGGTTATTCAAATAGTATTTTGGCAGTCTCATTATGCCTAGCAGTGTTGCTGCACAAGATCGAGGTAAGAGAGTAATGGGGAGCAGACCTACATCACCCGGATTTCCTTCAAAAAGTCCCACTAATACTTCCCAACCCTCTGTTATAATGAGTTTTCCTAACTTATCGAACCAAGACAAAGTTGTTAGATGGGGTTGCCCATGTTTTGATGGGGCTAGATTTCGAGCTTGGTGGTCCAAACTTGAACAATATTTTTAAGCCAAGGGGATCCCTGATAGCAGCAAGGTTCGAACCGTGATGCTAAACTTGGATGGAAAAGCTCTAGACTGGTATTATTTTTATGCTCAGAAGCATGGGGGTTTACAACCACCAGACTAGACCACTTATGCTACTAGCCTGAGAAAATGATTTGGTTCAAGCATATTTGCAAAACCAATGTCAGAGTTGGTCACTCAAACAACATGGTTCAGTGGAGCAATACCATGAAGAATTTGTAAGTCTCCTGAATCAAATAAGTTTGCCTTAGTCACATGCTTTATGCATTTTCACTTGTAATTTACAACTTGAAATCAACCAGTATATGGATTTATTTAGTCCACAAACCTTGGGTGAAGCGTTTCATCTTGCTAGAAAGGTTGAGTGCTTATTAAGTACTTTCCATAAGAAGGGTTATCTGTCTGGTTTGAACTCTATGGCTCGATATGTATCACCCACAAAAATAATTCATAACAGGCCTGATCCATTATAACAGATTGGGGTACACAATACCACTAGCTCTTCCAACACAACTAGGGGTCCTACTAAAGGGATTAATCATGCTTTGATGAATGAAAGAAAGCAAAAAGGGTTGTGTTTTTGGTGTGGGGAAAAGTATCACGTTGGGCACAAGTGTGTTAAAGGGCAGCTTTATCAAGTCCTACTCGACACCCAATCTGATGGGGAGGGTGAGGAGTTCCTGGAATGCCTTGTACAATTGGAAGACCCTCCCACTGATGAACAACCTCAAGACCCTGTGGTATCTCTGCTTGTCATTAAGGGCTCACAAGGCCCTCACACAATGAGACTTGAGGCTAGAGTAGGTACTGCCAAAGCTATTGTACTATTTGATTCGAGTAGTACACACAACTTCTTGGGCCTCAAACTAGAAAATAAGCTTTCATTACCTATCGGTCATCAGGAGAAATTTAATGTAACAGTGGCTGATGGTAGAGGCTTGATGACTAAAAGGACTTGCAGAAATGTTACTTGGAAAACACAGGGTTTCGAATTTATTATAGACTTCATGTTGTTGCAACTAAAAGGCTGTGATATGGTTCTGGGAATACAGTGGTTACTCTCTTTAGGATCTATCACCTGGAATTTCAACTCTCTGACAATGCAATTTGCTCAAGGGGAAGACTTGTGCACTCTAAAGGGGATTCAACCTGGCAGTATACAGGTTATGGTAGCTAACCAATCTAATAAGGGTTTTAAATTATCTAGTCAACTGTTTTGCCCTTGTACCGTGCTTATGATCCCCACAACTCAGCTTCCAGTAGCCACCTCCTCTCTTTCCCTCCCCAAGGACCTGCAAAAGCTATTGAAAGAGTTTATGTAACAGCCCATTTATGGTCAAATCAAAATAGTGGTTTCGGGACCACAAATTTGAAGTCAAAATAATTATTTTATTATTATTTTATTTTCTACAGCATGATAATATGTTTATGTGAAAATTTCGTTAAGAAATTTTATCGTTTGATTAGTCAATTTGATAAAAAAGACTAAATCGCGTAAAGTGAAAAACTTGAGTTCTATTAGCTAAAGGTGTATAATAGCTATAGAACCTTAAAGTGAAGGTCCTTATGTTGAAAATATCCCATTAATTAGATAGTGGATGATAATGGCATGGCATTATTGAAATTTTGAATTAGTAATAAGGTTAATTTTGTCCTTTAGTAATTAAGTTAATTATAATAAAACAAAACAAATTTCTTTCTCCATTCATCTTCATCAATCATAATTGGGGGAACAAGAAAGCCATTGTTAGGGATTTTAACATTCAGTCACTTCTTTTTGAGCTTGTAAGTCCATTTTTGCTCGGTTTTTAATGATTTCTATGTTTTTGTGATCGTTGCAACTAGTACTAGCTAGCCCAGGGACTAATTTGCATAACTGTTAAAGATTTTGAATGATTCCATTGATGAATAAGCATGTGTTTTGAAGTTTCTTGATAGATTATGAATGTTTGTTAATAGATATACAAGTTTTGTTAAGTGATTTTTAGTGAAAATGCAAATTAGGGATTGAATTGAGAAATGTGTAAAGTTAGTGGTTAAAATGTGAAATAAATGAGAAATATGGGCTAATATGAGTACTAGAGAAATTCAGCTAGCATGGGTGGTAACTAAATTGCATGAATTTGTGATTTTATGAAATAATGACTAAATTGAGAAAATGTAAAAGTTTAGGGGTAAAACTGTAAATGTGTCTTAAAGAGTGTTTTGGACTAAATTTAATGAATAGATGATTAAATAAGTTAAATTTGGATATATTTAGCTCAAGAAAAGCAAAATACAGACTTGGATCGGGAAAAAGATAAAGTTATCGACTAATCGACTCGATTCGTCGTTTTAATATCCGAGGTAAGTTCGTATGTTATAATTTCATTTCAAATGTATTTTATATGCTTCGATATAGCATGAATTGTGATTATGTGATTATGGACAAGTTCGAAAATGATTTAACGAAGATTTGACAGTTGGAAATCTCGGTTGAACCTTAGGAATAGTTTAGGATCCTAGTGACATGTCATTAGGTATACTTTGAATTGGCTTCAGGCCATGTTATTAGCATTTCGGGTGCGAGATACACCGATTTGGCTTCGGGCCATGCATATCGGCTAATTTGGCTTCGGGCCATGATATCAAAATTTCGGATAAGTTACCTTAATTTGGCTTCGGGCCATGGTATAGGTACTTATCGTGTGAGACCTTGAGTATCCGACTTCTATTCTAAATGGTTCAACGGGTAAGAGAAGGATGTGGTTGATTATGATATTGGTACGAGATAGTACTGGTATGTACGGAAGTGAATTGAGTATTGAAAACTATGAAATTGATAAGTTCCTTAGTAAGTTATATGAATGATCATTTGATAGCTTGAGATTTAATAGAATTGTTGCACATTGTTTTCTATTATATGAATGATTTATGAATGATGATAGTTACTCAATGTTAACATACGAGCTTACTAACCTATATAGCTTACTTTGTTGTTTTTTCTGTGTTTTATAGTGATTTCAAAGCTAGCTCAGATTCGGGGATCGTCGGAGACTTCACCACACTATCTACTAACTCTTAGGTACTTTTGAAACTATGTTTTGAGTATATGGCATGTATAGGTATTTTGAGTCATTTTGATTATGGATTGATAAAGATTTTGGTCATTTATAATGGCTTGTAAATGTATATGTTTTGGTTTGTAAATATAGCCATGAGATTTGGCTTAATTTGGTGGATTTGGTTATGTGTTTATGTGTGCATATATGGTTGATATTGAGTTCTTGGATGGATATGTGAATTACCATGTTATGAAGTTTGTGGAATTGGTACCTTGCTTGTGAATTGGTACAAAATGAGGTATGTTAGGTAATGGTTTAACTAGTTGATTGGTATATGTATTTTAGTTGGTTTTGGTTGATTAAAACTTGAGATATAAGCATGTTGGTTGGTAGTATTGGAAATTGTATGAATTAGCCTTGTTTGTGGCTAAATTGAATGTTTATTTATACTATGGATTGGTGCCATATTGGTTGTTTAGGTGAGCATAAATGTGGGTGGCAAATTGGCTTGGTAAATAGCCTATTTTTGTCCACACGGGCAGAGACACAGGCGTGTGTCTCAGTCGCGTGTGACACACGGTCATGATACACGGCCGTGTGTCCCCTGGTGTTGAAATTGAAGTGAAGTCAGTATGCTCCACACGGTCTCACACACGGGCGTGTGATCGGCCGTGTGGTACATGTCAGTATACCCCCTAATTGGCACGCGGCTAGCACACGGGCGTGTGACTTGGCCGTGTTGCATAAGTCAGTATACCCTACAGGTTTGGCACGGCCTCTCACACGGCCTGGCACACGGTGTAACAGCCTAATTTCAGTGAAGTCGGAATAATGGTTTCGTAACCACAAATCTGAGCTGGAAAGGTAAAATATTTTAATATTATGAAATGATTAGGAATGTGGTAGGAAGATTGCATGAAAATTTTGATAAGAAAATTTTATCAAATAGGTTCTTAATTGTGGAAAGGACTAAATTGCATAAAATGTCAAATTTGAATTCTAGTAGCTATAATGATTAAATAGCAATGGAATTCAAAAATTGAGGTCCTTAAATGGTAATTAGACCATTGATGAAAAATATGTAGATATTTTTGGTGAATCATCCATGGAAAAATTAGAAAAGGTTAAGGACTAAATTGGAAATAAAAAATAATAAAGATAATAATTAAATTAAAAGGAAATATCATCATTTTATATCATCTTCTTCAACTTAAAACCTATGGAAACCTTAGGAGAGAGAAAAAAAGCTTTCCAAGCATAAATTGGTAAGTTCTTATGTCCCGTTTTTAGTAATTTTTATATTTTTGAGATCGAGAAAGCTTAATTTCTCTATTTGGGGGGTTAATTTGAATAGATATCAAAGTATATAAAATTTTCCATGGATGAACATGCTGAAATTTAAAAGTTTATGGTAGAAAATGAAAGGTTGTTGATAGATAAACAACTTTTACAAAGGGAAATTTGATGGAAATTTGATTTAGGGACTAAATTAAAAAATGGTAAAACCCATGGAAAATTCTAAATTTTTTAGAATACATGTGCTTTAAAAGTTATACTAGAATTTTGGTTAGGCTTGGAATAAGGATTAAATTGCATGAATTTCAATTTCCGAGCCCAGGGATGAAATTGGAATTAATCAAAAGTATAGGGGTAAAATGGTACTTTTGCCTAGATTGTTATATTACATTGATTATGTATTGATTTGAATGTTATATTACATTGATTATGTTATATGAAATCATGTATGTGAATTACATGGATATTGTAACAGCCCGATTTTGGGTCTAGTCGGAATAGTGGTTTCAGGACAACAAAACCAATGAAGAAAAATTCAATTTTATTATATTTTTATGGTCTACAGTTTTATGGAACGATTTCGTGAAAATTTCGTTTGAAAATTTTGACGTTTGGGCACTCAATTTTGTTAGAAGGACTAAATTGCAAAAAGTGAAAAAACTTGAATTCTATATGTTAAAGGTGTCCAATTGCTATGAGATTTTAAATTAGAGGTCCTTAGATGGTAATTAGACTATTATACTTCATAATGGAAAAAAAATGGACATGGTTAGGTATGTTTCTAAAGTTTTTCATTAAGGGTATTTTAGTAATTTGGTAATTAAATGAATTAAAAACCCAAAATAAAGCCAAAATTTGTCCATCTTCTTCCTCCCTTGGCCGAATTTTACAAGGAGAAGACATAGCTAGGGTTTGCCAAGCATCCAAGCTCGATTATAAGTCCGTTCTTGCCCCGTTTTTAATGCTCTTTACATTTTTGATGTCGTTGTAACCCGATCTATCTATTTCTACCACTACTTTAAGATATGATCAAGGTCTAGGGTTTTACCCATGTTGAATATGTGTATATTTTGATGTTTGATGGTAGAAAATGCATGTTTGTTGATTGTTAAACGACTTTTGTTAAGTGATTTTCGGTAAAAATGTCAAAAAGGACTTATTTGTAAAAGTTTATAAACGAGTAGAAAAATGTGAATAAATGAAAATTGTGGGTTGTTATGAGTATGAAAATGGTTCGGCTAGGCTTGGGTTTTGAAGAAATTGAATGAAATTCATTTTACGAGCCTAGGGACTAAAATGTAAAATGTTAAAAGTTTAGGGGTAAAAATGTAATTTTGCCATAATGTGACTTTTGGGCTGAAGTGAATAATGCGATGATTAAATGAGATGAATTTGGTATTATAGATCAAGAAAACAAAGGTCGGGTCTAGATCGAGGGAAAACTAAAGTGTTTGACGATTATGTCCATTTCTGCTATTTTTGTATCGAGGTAAGTTCGTATGTAAATAATGCATTGTTATATTTATGTTTTAAATGCTTTGATATTTTATGAATTGTGATTGACTCTTTGTACATATTCGACAAAGTTACGACAAACGAGAAATCCCAGTTGAACCTTAGGAATAGAATAGGATATGAGTGATAGGTCACTAGGAACCCATGTGTATATGCAATTTTGTGATTCAGGTGCTGGTCTTGTACGTCCTACCAGTGGCTAGGTAGTCTGGCATGTGTTGTGGATGCCTGATAGCTTGCGTAAGCAGCACTGTGTAGCTACGTCCTGACTAACAGCTTGTGTGAGCAGGCCCATGAATAGCTCGAAAGTGAGCCTATGTGTATTATGAGATATGAGGTAGCTTTAGCTACATATATGGCACTTATGTGCAAGGTTTCCAAGTATCCGTTAATATTTCGAGTGTTCAACGGGAATGTCAAAGTTGTGAAAGGATATGGTTATTATCCGAGTTGGTACAGGTATGTACGTAAAACTCATAAGTAATAAGCTCGATATGTGATGAACCCTTGGTAAGGTGGTGATTGAGTAAGTTGTGCTTATGAAGCTTAAATGATATTTATGTTGATTTATGTTAAGTTATTCATATGATGAACTATTAGTAAGAATGTGATTGAGTAAGTTATGCTCATGAAGTCTTAATGACATTTATGTTAATATTTGTTAAGTTATTTATATGTCAAATGTATGAATAATGTTTTGTATTATTTGCATATTAACTTACGAAGCTATGTGGCTTACCCCCATCCTTTACCATGTTTTATAGTGCCGTAAAGCTAGCTCGAGTTAGAGGTCACCGGAGATCCTATCAAACTACCAAGCTATCATTTTGGGTATTGATGAATTCAAGTATTTTGAGTTTATGGCATGTATAGGGACTTGGCCATTTTGTTATATGCGTCATATGATTTTAGCCAATGTAATGGCTTGTAATTGTCAAAGGCTTGTTTTGCTATTTGGCCATGTAAGTTGGCTTATATTGGCTACCATGGTTGTAAGCCTAAGTATATTCATATATGTGTCAATGTCTATGGTGATATGATCATGGTATGCTTGGTGAATGTGAAATGTTTGGAAATGTGATTTATGGCATTATTGTGTAATTTTTGGAAATGTGACCTATTGATGAGACGAGGAATTTGAGTATAAATTGGCAACTAGAATGTAGTTGAACGAAGCCTAATGAATGTGAAATTTTTATGTTTGATCTAGGGCTTAATAAATGTAGTGAATATGTTAGACAAAGATATAAAGTTGATATGTTTTAACCATGAATGTGGATATTTTGGTTGCCTAAGTATGTATTGTTTTGTGCCTTTGAATTGGGGTAAGTGTATGTGTGAATAAGGATGGAAAATGGCTTGGTAAATAGCCTTATTATTGTTCACACGGGTAGACACACGGGCGTGTGTCTAGGCCGTGTGTGACACACGGTCTGCCCCACGGGCATGTGTTCCGACTGTGTTTCCCCTGCACCTTAATTGTTGCAAGATTGAATGTCCAGAACTGAGAATACGAGCAGAAACACAGGCGTGTGTCTCAGCCGTGTGTGCTACACGGCCTAGCATGCGAGCGTGTGGCATGGTCGTGTGGCACAAGTCAGAGAGCACCCTAATTTGAACTCGGCTTGAAGCACGGGCGTGTCCCAGGGTCACACGGGTGTGTCCCTTAGGCCACACGGGCGTGTGAGCCCTGCTTCTAGCAAAAAAATTTTAAGTTTTGTAAAATTTTCTAAAGTTCTCGATTTAGTCCCGAACCACTTCCAAAGCATGTTTTGGGCCTCATAGGCTCGTATAAGGGACTTTATGATTGAATATGAATGGTTTTAACTTGAACGCTAATTTATGACTCAAAATTGTGTGAATGCTTGTGTTATAAGTCTGGTAATGCCTCGAGACCTGTTCTGGCGTTGAATACGGGTAATGGGTGTTACATTTAGTGGTATTAGAGCTATGGTTTAGTCGATTATCGGACTAACCTAGCATGTGTGAGAGTCTAGCTATACATGCCATATTACTACCTGTGATAGTGTGATATCTCTTGACTCCGAGGAAATTATTTTGTTGAGACAGAGATGCTTTCCAACCGAGCTATTTCCGAAAAGGCTGAAAGTGATAGTAAGATATTTGAAAATGTGATTGTGATGAGTCGAAACTTGGAAAGGTATGAATAAGAGTTCATGATATGTATCTGATGATGTACAAAATGAAATAACCATAAGTTGAGAAATATGGGTAAAATATCATTGTTCTGGTTGAACGTTGTATTTCGATGGATTATGGTGATTTTATGAAACAGATAAAATGTTTTAAATGTTGCAAAAAGGATTTAGCCCGGATGGGTAATCCAGAGTAAGCCCTTTAGAACATACGCTACTGAAAGGATTTAGCCTGGACTGGCAATCCTATTATATCATATGTGGCTCGAGAGTGTGCTCTATGCCAAAATGACACTTTTGAATTTGAATTGACAGATTTTTTACATGCATACCTTGAGTATACTACCCGAGTATCCATCGAAATTACAATAGTTCAATGGGAATTATTCTTGAAATATGGAAAGGTGAAGTGAAATGAAAGTTTATATTGTGATAAGTTCATTTATGTTTTTTGGCATTCATATGATGTTATGTGCCTAACTTGTTTGATTAAGTGAATGCGATAAGTAAACTTACTCAAAATTTATGGAATGCATGGTTAAGTACACTTGTTTGAATAAAGATAACCGGAAAGTTTGTGTAACATAAATATGTATGTTAATTAGCTTGAAGTGAATTATATGAATGTGAAGATATTATGTTGACGATGAATGCTAAGTTATATGTGTGTATTTATGAGAGTCGAGTTAGAGGCTTTACGACCTCACCCCCTTGCCAATGTGGTATCTTGTAACGAAATTTCACAAGATTTATGTTGAATGATCTCACAAGTGAGAGACTAAAGAGTTCAGTAGCGGAATAAATAATAATGTGGTTAGAGTTGAGAATAGTTTGGCAAGTGAATACAGTCTTGGAAAAGATGCCAGGTCATTCTAAAGATCATCCGAATTTCGGAACGTCACATTTAAGGAAAAAGTTAATCTCAGCTAATCGACTCGTTCAGGTATGACATCTAAAGTATGTATTTGCTGGAATTTCTTCCGGATTGATTTTCGTTAGTGAATGGAATAATACGGGATTAGTGATGGAAGAATTAGTCAGAGAAATGATATTTGAATCGTAAAGATGTCTGAGTGTAACAGTTGTAATTGAATAGATTATGATGATCTCTCCTGGGTATTTTATATATATTCATTATCCTCAGAGATATATGTGATTGTTCGTTTCTAATGAAATTCTTATCGTATGAGAATGCTAATTGATTATAATGTTAGATGAAAGCGCTGTTGGTCTGGTTGGTTGATGAGCAGCATTTTTTATCTCTCTCTTTGGGATTCTATTCTATTATGTTTGGAATAAAAGTTGTTGGTGAAAATTTATGTGAGGCTATTCTCCTGTTTCTACTGAATGTTGTTTTTTTTTAAAATATATATTTGGAAAATATATCATCTCTGTTACAATTGATTCCAAAGCGTATAAGCATTGTTTTTCTTCTTGTTTTCTCTGAGGAATCATCAAGATCTTTATTATTTTCTTATGAGTTATGTTCTCGGACTTCCAGTATGATATCGCATCTTGGATTTCTTTATCTCAGTTTTCTTATCATCCTTATTTCGTAAATTATCAATCATGGCTCATCTTCAAAGTATGTTCTTTGGCTTGTGATAACTATGTCTATTATGGTTGTATTTCTGGTTCGATCATAGGAACGTGGTGATTCTGGTATCAAGATTTCTCTAATTTTCATGAAAGGAATTGACATCGGCAAAGGTATAGATAGTGGAAGCTCAAGCTCAAATTGTATTATGGTTTTCTTGTCTCAGGTAAGCTTGATTAAGGTCAATGAGTTCAATCAGGATATTTTGTTTCCTTGAGCTATTGCAGTTGTAAAGATCTTTGACTAGCATGTGAGGAAATTTTGAAAGATTGTATGGTTGAGTGTTTTAACAACATGAAGAAGAGAGCATTTTGATATGATATTATTTGATAGTTGAGATTGACTCAGTTGTTTTTATCTGAGCGAACTGGTTAGTTGAAAGGTAATTTGAGTTATATGCATTTAAGTTTGTCCTCGGGTAAGAAGATAAAATCTTGTACATTCATGGGTAAATTGACGAATAGTCTAAATGAATAATTTATATTCAAAAAGGGTGTGATATAAGGACGTACCTATTAGATCAGTTCTAATTAGATGATATTATTATGAGTTAAAGTTGTTTTGATTGATAAAGTTATCACATTTGTGAAAGTTTGAATGGTCTGTTGAGTGTTAGCAATGTTGAAAATAGTTGAAGGTATTGTTAACTAAAGCACTGATTCTGGGTCCAGTTTAAATTGAGTAAAGAATTTGTGATTTTTCAGCAATGCACTATAGAATGGATTGGAATGTGTTTTAATACAAGAATGTAAAGTGATAGTTTATGCTTTCAGACGGTTAAAGTCACATAAAAGGAACTGTCCGACGGGTGATTTAGAGTCGGCCACTTTTTATGTCTGTGTTGAGAATTTGATGACATTGGTTGCCCGACGAAAAATGTCATATGTTTCTTGATCCCGAGAGTTTAAAGTATCTAATGTCACAGAAGGATCTAAATTTAAAACAGCATAGATGGCTTGAACTATTAAAAGATTGTGAGAAGTTATTGATTAACTTTCAGGAAAGCAGATGTAGTTGCAAATGCTTGAATGGAAAACCTTTGATTATTTTATGAGTATTGGATACATGATTAATCTTATTTGATAACGGTCTGAATCTAGCTAAATTAGAAGCTAAAGGGATGTTTTCTTTGCAAGATTGAGAACCTCAGGAATGTGATAGTGAGTGGTAAACTAAACGAGTACAGTGTGAGACGACTTTTGATTCTAAATTTTAGGTCGGACCTGATGACTGTTATCATTATTCCGAGATAGAATTTGCGCACTGAGTAATTCAGAGCTTATGCATAAAATTTTGCACGAAGCTAAGTAGTAGCTCGTTTGTTCATTCAGGGAGTAATAAAATGTACAATTATTTGAAATAGATGTTCTAGTGATCGGGTATGTAACACGATAGATTAGTTGAGTTATATGTTTCAGAGACTATCCGATCAGAAATCGTACAGAAAGTAAAAGTGATTCGTGGCAGTTTTGACTCCACTTCAGATTGTTAGAAAACATATGTGAATTTGAAACATGAGGATATGAAATTCCCATTCAGCGATAGCATGCTTCCGAAAGTATTGCCTTGGATAAGGATTCAAAATGTGTTTTGTGTATCTATGTTGCGATGGTATCGATTGGACTATTTGAGTATGAATTCTACGATAGGGATTAAGATTCAGCCAATGTGTTGTATAACGAAGAATCGATCAGAATTTTGACACGAGAAATTAAAAAATGGGAAATAAAAGTATAACCTTAGTGAGGGTTCTTTGGCAGTGTCACAAGATAGAGGAGTCTACGTGCAAATCGAATATATATTTCGGTAAGATTTTCGGGGACGAAAATCCCTAAGGGGGGAGAGTTGTAACAGCCCGATTTTGGGTCTAGTCGGAACAGTGGTTTTGGGACCACAAATCCGACGAAGAAAAATTCATTTTTATTATATTTTTACGGTCTACAGTTTTATGGAACGATTTCGTGAAAATTTTGTTCAAAAATTTTGACATTTGGGCACTCAATTAGTTAAAAGGACTAAATTACAAAAAGTGCAAAACTTGAATTCTATATGTTAAAGGTGTCCAATTGCTATGAGATTTTAAATTAGAGGTCCTTAGATTGTAATTAGACCGTTATACTTCATAATGAACAAAAATTGACATGGTTAGGTATGTTTCTAAAGTTTTTTCATTAAGGGCATTTTAGTAATTTGGTAATTAAATGAATTAAAAAGCCGAAATAAAGCCAAAATTTGTTCATCTTCTTCCTCCCTTGGCCGAATTTTACAAGGAGAAGACATAGCTAGGGTTTTCCAAGCTTCCAAGCTCGATTGTAAGTCCGTTCTTGCCCCGTTTTTAATGTTCTTTACATTTTTGAAGTCGTTGTAACCCAATCTATCTATTTCTACCACTAATTTAAGATATGATCAAGGTCTAGCGTTTAACCCATATTGAATATGTGTGTGTTTTGATGTTTGATGGTAGAAAATGCATGTTTTTTTATTGTTAAATGACTTTTGTTAAGTGATTTTCGGTAAAAATGTCAAAAAGAACTTATTTGTAAAAGTCTATAAATGAGTAGAAAAATGTGAACAAATGAAAAATGTGGGCTGTTATGAGTATGAAATGGTTCGGCTAGGCTTGGGTTTTGAAGAAATTGAATGAAATTTATTTTACGAGCCTAGGGACTAAAATGTAAAATGTCAAAAGTTTAGGGGTAAAAATGTAATTTTGCCATAATGTGACTTTTGGGCTAAAATGAATAATGTGATAATTAAATGAGATGAATTTGGTATTATAGATCAAAAAAACGAAGTTCGAGTCTAGATCAGGGGAAAACCAAAGTGTTTGACGATTAGGTCCATTTCTGCTATTTTTGTATCGAGGTAAGTTCGTATGTAAATAATGCATTGTTATATTTATGTTTTAAATTCTTCGATATTGTATGAATTGTGATTGACTTTTTGGACGTATTCGAAAAAGTTTCGACAAACGAGAAATCCCGGTTGAACCTTAGGAATAGAATAGGATATGAGTGACATGTCACTAGGAACCCATGTGCATATGCAATTTTGTGATTCAGGTGCTGGTCTTGTACGTCCTACCAGTGGCTGGGTAGTCCGGCATGTGCTGCGGATACCTGAAAACTTGCGTGAGCAGCACTGTGTAGCTACGTCCTGACTAACAGCTTGTGTGAGCAGGTCCGTGAATAGCTCGAAAGTGAGCCTATATGTATTATGAGATATGAGGTAGCTTTAGCTACATATATGGTACTTATGTGCAAGATTTCTGAGTATCCGTTAATATTTCGAGTGTTCAACGGGAATGTCAAAGTTGTGAAAGGATATGGTTATTATGCGAGTTGGTACAGGTATGTACGTAAAACTCATAAGTAATGAGCTCGATATGTGATGAACCCTTGGTAAGGTGGTGATTGAGTAAGTTGTGCTTATGAAGCTTAAATGATATTTATGTTGATATATGTTAAGTTATTCATATGATGAACTATTAGTAAGAATGTGATTTAGTAAGTTATACTCATGAAGTCTTAATGACATTTATGTTAATATTTGTTAATTTATTTATATGTCAAATGTATGAATAATGTTTTGTATTATTTGCATATGAACTTACGAAGCTATGTGGCTTACCCCCCTTCCTTTCCCATGTTTTATAGTGTCGTCAAGCTAGCTCGAGTTGGAGATCGTCGGAGATCCTATCACACTACCAAGCTATCATTTTGGGTATTGATGAATTCAAGTATTTTGAGTTTATGGCATGTATAGGGACTTGGCCATTTTGTTATATGCGTCATATGATTTTAGCCAATGTAATGGCTTGTAATCGTCAAAGGCTTGTTTTGCTATTTGGCCATGTAAGTTGTCTTATATTGGCTAACATGGTTGCAAGCCTAAGTATATTCATATATGTGTCAATGTCTATGGTGATATGATCGTGGTATGCTTGGTGAATGTGAAATGTTTGGAAATGTGATTTATGGCATGATTGTGTAATTTTTGGAAATGTGACCTATTGATGAGACGAGGAATTTGAGTATAAATTGCCAACTAGAATGTTGTTGAACAAAGCCTAATGAATGTGAAATTTTTATGTTTGATCTAGGGCTTAATAAATGTAGTGAATATGTTAGACAAAGATATAAAGTTGATATGTTTTAACCATGAATGTGGATGTTTTGGTTGCCTAACTGTGAATAAGGGTTGCAAATGGCTTGGTAAATAGCCTTATTATTGGCCACACGAGTAGACACATGGGCGTGTGTCTAGGCCGTGTATGTCTCACGGTCTGCCCCACGGGCATGTGTTCCAGCCGTGTGTTCCCTACACCTTAATTGTTGCAAGACAAAATGTCCAGAATTGAGCTCATAGGCAGAGACACAGGCGTGTGTCTCAGTCGTGTGTGCTACACGGCCTAGCACACGGACGTGTGGCATGGTCGTGTGGCACAATTCAGAGAGCACCCTAATTTGAACACGGCTTGAAGCACGGGCGTGTCCCAGGGTCACACGGACGTGTGAGCCCTGCTTCTAGCAAAAATTTTCTAAGTTTTGTAAAATTTTCTAAAGTTCTCGGTTTAGTCCTGAACCACTTCCAAAGCATGTTTTAGGCCTCGTAGGCTCGTTTAAGGGACTTTATGATTGAATATGAATGGTTTTAATTTGGATGCTAATTTATGACTCAGAATTGTGTGAATGCTTGTGTTATAAGTTTGGTAATGCCTCGAGCCCTGTTCCGGCATTGAATACAGGTAAGGGGTGTTACAGATATGGTAATGAATGAAATGATACATGTTTGGAAAATTATTGAAAAAGGGTTGAATTCTTTGAATATTGAATTTCGATGGATAAAAAGGTGATTTCCCTGATGAAACTGCATGTGTTGCAGAATGGATTTATGCCGGACGGGTAATTCGAAATGAGCCTCTCGAGTATTTGTTTCAATTAGGATTTGGCCTAGATTGGTAATCCTAATTAACTTGATTTAGCCTGGACTGGTAATCCAGAATGAACTCTATAGGGAATTCTTAGTCATATAAAGGATTTAGCCTGGACTGGTAATCTGTGAAAGCCCTTAGAGTATATGTAACAGCTATAATTTAGCCTGGACTGGTAATTCTACTGTGTGATATGTGGCTCAAGAGTGTATCTATAAGGTACTATTGGATATGATTTGACGGATAATGGAATTGTACACCTTGAGTGTACTACTTGAAATATCCATCGAAAATTCAATGATTCAACGGATAAAATACGCATATGGCATGATGAGCTCATCTATGCATATTGATATATTATGACTAACATTTTGGTTGAGTATGTGTGAATAAGTAAATTACCAAATAGTTGGAAAGCATGATTTGTATGGTTAATATATTGAATGTAATGGTAAGCTTAATTTATGTTATATGAGCTTACTAAGCATAATATGCTTAATAGGCTTTATTTTCCCTGTTTTATAGTGCTCAAAGCTCGTGAAGGTTGGAGATTGGTCGGAGCAAATCATCACACTATCAACCTATCCTTTTGGTATAAATGAAAATCTTATTTTGTTAATGGCATGTATAGGCTAACTAATTCAAGTGATGGTATGTAAATGATGAATGAAACTTAGCTATTGGAATGGCTAATATATTTATGTTTTGATATATGTTATGGTTGGATTATATTTGTAAGTGTTGGTGCCAGAAAAATGGAAAATTTGGGTGAGAAATGAGGCTAGGAAGTGGCCTTATTTTGTCCACACGGGTAGACACACGGGCGTGTGTTTAGGCCGTGTGTATATGGGCATGTGGTCCAGCCGTGTGTCCCCTGTATTTCAAAATTTCAAAACAGAATGCTCAGAATTTAGCACACAGGCAGAGACACGCGCGTCTGTCTCAGCCGTGTGGGTGACACGGCCTTGGCACAAGCGTGTGTCATGGCCGTGTGAAACTTGCACCTAATTCGAATTAAATTAATTAACCACACGGCCTAGCACATAGGCGTGTGGCAAGGTCGTGTGGCACAAGTCAAAGAGTAACCTAAATCGGACACGGCCTAATGTACAGGCGTGTCTAAGAGTCACACGGGCGTGTCCCTTGGACCACACGGGCGTGTGAGCCCTGTACCTTAGAAAAATTTTGAAATTTTGTGAAAAAATTCTAGAGTTTCCGATTAAGTTTCGACTTAATTCTAATGCTTGTATTGGGCCTCGAGGGTTCATTTAAGGGATGTACTGAACAATCTTGGTTAATGAATAGTGATTTATCTGAAAATGTTCTAAAAAGTGCCGATAACGCTCTGTAACCCTGTTCCGGTGACAGATACAGATTAGGGGTGTTACACACGGGCTAGACACATGGGCGTGTTGTTGGCTGTGTGACCCAAGTCAGTAAGCTCACTTGTTTGGACACTGGCTGGGACACGGCCATGTGCTCCCATTTCGAATGTTCACACGGCCTGTGACACGGGCGTTTCTGGTGGCCGTGTGAGACACACGGCCTGGCCACACGAGAGTGTGTCCCCTGTTTTGAAGAAAAATTTGCTAAGTGTTTAAAAATTTCCTGAGTTTCTGGTTTAGTCCCGAACCACTCCCAATTCATGTTTAAGGCATCGTAGGCTCATTTAAGGGACACTATGATTGATTGTGATTGAATTGTATATGAAATGTATGTTTAAAAGTGTTGTAAGTTCGGTAATGCTCCGTAACCATATTCTGACGATGAATATAGGTGAAGGGTGTTACAGTTTGATGACATTTTCAGTACCCCTATTGGTTTACCACCACCAAGGCCTCAAAACCATTGAATTCCTCTGCAAGATGAAGGTGTGGTGGTCAAAATCAAGCCCTATAGGTACCTAACTGTCCAGAAGAATGAAATAGAGAAGATCATCAAGGAGATGCTGCACAATGGGGTGATTAGAGACAATATCAATTCTTTTACTTCCCCAATAGTGATGATGAATAAGAAAGATGGAATTTGGAGGCTTTGTGTCGATTATAGACAGCTTAATCAGCTGATTATCAAAGACAGGTTCCCCATTCCCATTGTTAAAGATTTGTTTGATGAATTCGGCCATGCAAGAATCTTCTCAAAATTAGAACTTCGATCAGGGTATCACCAAGTAAGAATGCATGATGATGAAATTCATAAAACTACATTCAAAACTCATGAAGGGAATTATGAGTTTTTAGTAATGCCTTTTGGCCTCACTAATGCCCCCATTAACATTTCAAGCCCTCATGAATGCTATCTTTAAGCACCTCTTGAGGAAGACAGTTTTAGTCTTCTTTGATGATATCCTGGTACGCTCAGCCAATTTGAATGAGCATTTAGAGCATCTCAAAGCAGTCTTTAAGATATTGAGGCAACACCAGCTTTATGTCAAGCAAAGCAAATGCTCTTCCGGTACTAAGCAAGTAGAATACTGATAACTAGAGGTATAGTGGCCATGGATAAAGGAAAAGTGGTGTGTGTGGCAAACTAGCCAGTACCTACTAGTATTAAGGAATTGAGGGGTTTCTTGGGACTCACTAGCTACTACAGAAGTTTTATTAGAAACTATGGACTCCTAGCCAGACCACTTACCAATCTCCTCAAAAAGGATGCATGGAATTGGGAAGATCAAGCCACCATAGCTTTCCAGAAACTAAAAGAAGCCCTTTGCTCGGCCCCTATACTTTTTTTCCCCAAAATTTCAAGTGGAATTCATGATGGATACAGATGCTTCATGTAACACCCCTTACCCGTATTCGACACCTGAACCGGGTAACGAGGCATTACCGTACTTAACTTGCTTAAATATACCACATCGGTTCATAAAATTTCATTTCAAATTTAAAACTTTTCATTCAAGACCTTAATGTTCTTATTATAGGTCTATGAGACCCTAAACTTGTATCCGGAGTAATTCAGGACTAAACCTGAAACTTTTGAACACTTAGACAAATTTGACATAAAACAGGGCCACACGCCCGTGTGAATAAGGGAACACGCCCGTGTGGTATCACATGCCCGTGTTCCACACCCGTGTGGAATTATTTTCAAATTCGAACCTACAGGGGTTTTCACATGGCCGGACACACGCCCATGTCCCTGGCCCATGTTCCTCACACGGCCTCGACACGCTCGTATCTTAGCCCGTATGCCATGTAACACCCCTCACCCATATTCTACGTCGAAACCGGGCACGAGGAGTTACCGGACTTAACTCACTACATCATACAACTTTGGGCTATCAAATTTCATTACAATTTGAAATATCTCTTTCACCATCTAAACATTCTCATTAAGGGCCTACGAGGCCTTAATCCAACATACTGAGGATCTCAGAACCCAACCGGGAACTTTTGAGCACTTAAAATTTTTTGTCTAAACAGGGGCCACACGCCCGTGTGAATTGGGACACGCTCGTGTGGGCAGGCCGTGTGGTCACACACGCTCATATCCCTAACCTGTGTGGGATTTATTTTCATTTAAAAACTACAGGGGTTTTAACACGGCCGAACACACGCCCGTGTCTTTGGCCCGTGTGCTCCACACTGCTTAGACACACCCGTGTCCTTGCCCGTGTGTAAAAACCTAGACATTCTGTTTGTGACGTTAGCAACCTCATATGGGGCACACGGCCTAGGCACACGCCCGTGTGGCTAGCCTGTGGTCGAGACTGACTTGAAACACTAGCATGCAGGGGACACACGGCCTGGTCACAAACCCATGGGACTGACTGTGTGTCACACACGGCCTAGACACACACCCGTGTGCCTACCCGTGTGGACAAGAACAAGGCTATTTTCCAAGCTCTTTTTGTCACCCTAGTTTACACAACATAATTCAAATTCAACTAGTCACTAAGCAACTCAAATTTGCAACATACACTTCCATGAATAACTTCATCTTTTCATAAATTAGTAATAATGAGTGTAACACCCCTTACCCATGCCCGAAGTCGGGACCGGGATTGAGGCATTACCTAATTAATCTCACTTGACATCTCGAAACGGGCTATAAAATTTCTTTTAAACTCATCACTTGTACGTACTCGGCCTAAGAGGCCCCAAACATACCTCCGAGAAGTATCTGAACTATTCTAGGAGTTTTTACGAACTCGGGAACTTTTCAACAAAATAGGGGCCACACGCCCGTGTTGGTCTAGGGACACACCCGTGTGCCCCTAAGACATGTCCGTGTCATCCACCCGTGGTCAACCCTGACCAACTTCACACGGCCTAGACACGCCCGTGTCCCTAGCCCATGGAGCACACTGACTTGCAAACCTAGTATGCAATGGGGACACACGGTATAGACACACGCCCGTTTGTTTATTCTTGTGGACAATTAGATGGCTATCTACCAAGCCTTTCGCCACCCCACATTGCACACATGCAATTACCAATCTATCTCAACACAATTCACAACCCAAGGGCATATCCAAGTACTCAATTCAACAATCGTACACGAGGGCATACACTTTAAACAAAAATCACTTTCTTTAATCATAAAAATTTTCCAAGTATCGGCCTAACTTAATAGACCATTACAAAAGGAGGTTTTGATGCCTTACAAAGCCAACACTTTGGCCAACAATTACAACTTAACAAAATACTCGAGTCCTATACATGCCATACTCAAAATAAGTCTAAATTGTTATACCAAAGTGGTGTCGATAGTGTGATTTCTGAATTCCTACGTCCCCGATCCTCGAGTTATCAAGGCGATACTACAAGGAAAAAGAGCAATGAAAAGGGGTAAGCATAAAGCTTAGTAAGATTGCATTAATATAAATAGCAACAATAAGCTCATAAAATAATCCATCCATGATATTAACTAACCATACACAAGTCATAGGCATCTTGCCATACTTACTCACAATTGCCCTTATGTAGTACATACAATGCCACATGTCGTAAACATTTCTTCGTGACTCATTCACGAGTACCTGTATTCACTCATTCATATGACCTTAGTGCAAATCTCATTTCAAATTCTAAACTCATCTACTTTTCCCTTTAATCACTAGGGATAGTCAGAGACGTATATTCAACGTCGTTCATGTAGAGACGAAGCCAGTGCCACATCCCCGAGGTGGTCTTACTTGGAGTTACTTTTAAACGTCAATGCCATATCCCGAATATGGTCTTATATGGACTTTCACATCAAGTATCGATGCCATATCCCGGATATGGTCTTATACATTTTTCATATTCATTATCGAAGCCATATCCCAGATATGGTCTTACACGGGATTTCAACTCAGTGCCGAGGCCATGTCCCGGACATGGTCTTATACGGGACCTTATCTATTTCATATCTCGATGATAGCATTTTCATATTCACATGGTCCACTAGGACTTCAACATCTCATTCCACATCAATTTAATAGAGAGTCATGCATCAATATGATATCAGGCATTCTCGATTATGCTAACATAAATTTTGTATTAATCACATACAAACTTACCTCGATTTCAAAATGAGCTAGCTCGACGGTTTAGTCTGAGACTTTATTCTTTCCCCGATCGAGGCGGATTCTCAATCCTTCTTGCTCTATAATAGCAATTTAGCTCATTTTCATCATCTCATTAATAAAAGCATTCCAAAAAAAAAATCATGCTTAGATAAAATTAGTATTTTTCCCCTAGACTTTGGCAAAATGACCATTTTACCCCTAGGCTCGGAAATCAATTCTAATCAAATTTCTACCTTCAACAAGCCTAGGTAAACATTTAATTCTTTTAAAGCTATCATCAAATATTAATATTTCACATGCTTACTACATAATTTGTAACCTTTTTATCAAGGTCCTATTTGGTGTTTTCATACTAACACCTCTCACAAAAGTTGTTCATCTAACAACTAAGACTCAATTTCTTCCATAAAAATGCAGCAAATAACAATGAAAGCTCTCATGGAAAAACTTTAAACCTTTCACCATATTGTACAATAGTCCCCTCATTTGAAAGCTCAAGCTCTAGGGGTTTCAAAAGTACAACTATTTTCAAGAAAAGATCACTAGAACACTTACTAATGAGGAGATGAGTGTGCTGAAATTTTTGAAGCTTTCAACCGTTATTTTCCTTGCAAATTTCGGTGGAAGAGATAAACAAGAAAGATGATATTTTCTCTTTCTTTAGTCTAATATTAAACTAGTCAAATTAGTCACCAACTCTTACTAACTTTGACCACATTTTGTCCATCTTTGTCTCCCATCTAGTCTATGGCTGGCCAAGCAATTACAATGGGCTAAATTGCCTTTTAAAGACCTCAATTTAACAATCTATGGCTATTTGGTACCTTTAGAAATTAAAATGGAACTTTCACACTTTATGCGATTTAGTCCTTTTTCGCGATTAAACATGAAATCGCTAGAATTAAAGCACCAAAATTTTCATACACATGTGCTATCATGTTCTAATTCATAATATAACATGAAAATAAATTTCTCAAATCTTAGATTAATGATCCCGAGATCACTATTTCGACTAGCCCCTAAATCGGGCTGTTACAATTCTTCCCCCATTAAGGATTTTCGTCCTTGAAAATCTTAGCAGTGAAAAGGTTTGGATATTGGTTTCTCATCGATTCCTCAGACTCCCACGTGGCCTCTTCTATACCGTGCCTTTGCCATAGGACTTTCACTAGGGCTATGCTTTTGTTCCTTAACTGCTTGACTTCACGAGCCAAAATTCTAACTGGTTCTTCACCATATGTTAAATCCAATTGTATCTCTACCTCTTCGGCTCTATAACATGCGAGGGTGCGAACGGTATCGACGTAACATGGATATGTGAAAGACGCCCGAATCTTTTCTAACTCGGTGGCAAAACTAACGATAAGCTACCGGTCCTATTCTTTCGGTAACCTCATAAGGTCCGATAAAGCTGGACTCAATTTGCCCTTCCGGCCAAATCGAGGACTTTCCTCCAAGGTGATACTTTCAAGAACACTTTATCACCGACTTTGAATTCTATTTCTTTCCTTTTTAAATTTGAATAGGACTTCTGCCTATCTGAGGCGACTTTCAAACAGTCACGTATCACTTTTACCTTCTCCTCAGTTTCCTTAACCAAGTCAACCCCGTGTATCTGTTTCTCTCTGAGTTCTGACCAATACGAGGGAGTTTGACACTTACGCCCATACAATGCCTCATAAGGCGTCATCTTCAAACTTGACTAAAAACTGTTATTGTAGGCGAATTCCACCAACGGTAAGTATTTTTCCCAACTACCTTGGAATTCTAAAACGCAACATCGAAGCATGTCTTCAAGTATCTGGATTACCCTCTTCGACTGTCCGTCGGTTTGTGGATGGAAGGCTGTACTAAAATTTAATTTCGTGCCTAAGGCTTCTTGCAACTTTTTTCCAAAATCGTGACGTGAATCTCAGATCTCTATCTGAGATGATCGAAAATGGTACACCATGGAGTCTTACTATCTCTGACATGTACAAGTCTGCCAATTTATCAAGTGAATAGTCGACTCGTACTGGTATAAAATAGGCTGACTTGGTGAGTCTATCAACCACTACCCATACTGCATCTTTCTTCTTTGGAGTTAACGGTAAGCCTGTCACGAAGTCCATGGTGATACGGTCCCATTTCCACTTAGGAACCATAATGGGCTGAAGTAAACCCGAAGGTACTTAATGTTCAGCCTTGACTTGCTGACAAATCAGACATTTCGATACAAACTCGAAAATATCTTTCCTCATACCAAGCCACCAATACCATTTCTTCAAATCATTGTACATCTTCGTGCTGCCTGGGTGCACATTCAAACATCCGCTATGCGCTTCATACAAGATTTTACGAATGAGCTCATCATTCCTGGGTACATAGACTCGATCTCGAAATGTTAGACATCCATTAAGATTTACTCGAAATTCTGTCTCAACGCTCGACTCACATAAAACTCTCTTGGCTTGCAAACTATTATCATCCTTCTGGGCTTCACAAATCTCTTGGAGAAACAATGTTTTAGCCCTCAATTCGGCTAAAATGGAACCATCACCCAACAAGATCATCTGAGTGTTCATGGCTCTTAGAGCAAACAATGATTTTCTACTCAGAGCATCGGTGACTACGTTCGCCTTCCCCGGATGGTAGTCAATTACCAATTCATAATCCTTAATCAGTTCTAACCACCTTCGTTGCCTCAAATTCAATTCTTTTTGAGTCATCAAGTACTTTAGGCTCTTGTGGTCGGTGAAAATCCGACACCTTTACCATATAAATGATGTCTCTAAATTTTTAACGCAAACACAATTGCAGCTAATTCTAAATCATGAGTCGGGTAATTCTTCTCGTGCAGCTTCAATTGCCTAGAGGCGTATGCAATAACCTTACCCTCTTGCATAAGTACACAACCCAATCCGTTTAGGGACGCATCACTGTAAACCACAAATTCTCTCCCTGATTCAGGTTGCACCAAAAGCAGAGCCTCGATCCAACAGTTGTCTTCAATTTCTCAAAACTTTGTTGGCACTCTTCTGTCCAATCAAACTTCACATCTTTCTGCAAAAGTCTCACCATCGGGGTAGCTATCATGGAAAACCCCTTGACAAAATGCCTATAATAGCCGGCTAGGCCCAGAAAACTCCTTACTTTCGTTACGCTCCTCTGCGGTTTCCAGTCAATAATCGCTGAAATCTTACTCGGGTCTACTCTAATTCCATCTCCCGAGACAATGTGCCCCAAAAATCCCACTTTCTTGAGCCAAAATTCACTCTTACTAAATTTGGCATACAATTTCTCTTCTCTCAGAACTTGCAGAACCGTACTCAAGTGCTCGGCGTGTTCGTTCTCATCTTGAGAGTAGATCAATATGTCGTTGATGAAAACCACGACAAATTTATCCAAGTATGGCCAAAAAACGCGATTCATCAAATCCATGAAGATCGCAGGGGCATTCGTTAGACCAAAAGGCATGACCAAAAATTCATAGTGGCCATACCTAGTCCTAAATGCGGTTTTCGCACATCCGAGTCCTTGACTCTCAGCTGATAGTACCCTGACCTAAAATCTATCTTGGAAAACACCGTGGCTCCTTTCAATTGATCGAATAGATCATTGATCCTCGACAACGGGTACTTGTTCTTCACAGTTACCTTGTTGAGTTGCCGATAATCTATGCATAGTCTCATAGAACCATCTTTCTTCTTCACGAATGAAACGGGAGCACCCCATGGAGAAAAACTCGGCCTTGCAAAACCTTTATCCGTCAGCTCTTGCAACTGTTCTTTTAGCTCCTTTAACTCGGTTGGAGCCATTCTATAGGGAGCAATAGAAATAGGGGCAGTACTCGGAGCTAACTCAATCCCAAATTCGATCTCTCTAACCGGGGGTAGTTTTGGTAACTTGTCCGGGAAAACATCCAGGTACTCACATACCATGGGTACCGACTCAATTCTCAAATCAGTCTCTTTCGTGTTCAACATAAAGGCAAGATAAGCCTCATAACCCTTTCTTAGGTACCTCTGAGTCGACATGGTTGATATCACTATTGGCGACCTATCTGGCTTATCTGATTCAACACGAATAAAATTACCATTTTCATCTCTCAAGTCGATATGCTTCTTCCCACAATTCACAATTACACCATGGGTAACTAACAAATCCACCCCAAGGATGACATCAAACTCATCAAACGGTAAAAACATAAGGTCGACCGGGAAACAATGACCCCTAATCATCAAAGGGCAAGCTTTGCAAACTCTATCAACCAATACACACTTGCCTAGGGGATTAGACACTCTTATTATGAATTCAGTAAACTCTACGGGCATGCTCATGCTAGAGACTAATTTCATGCATATGTATGAGTGGGTGGATCCCGGATCAATTAAAGCTATAACACGAGTATTATGGAGAGAAAAGGTACCCGTGATTACGTCGGGGGAAGATGCCTCTTCACGAGCACGAATGACATATGTCCTCACCGGTGCTCTACCCTCGACTCTAGCAGCTTGCTCTCTAGATGGATTCTTGCTACCCATTTCATTTCTCGGGTTTCTCAGTGGTCTTCCCCTAGTAGTACTTCCCGATCTTGCATACTGAGGCTTTTCTTTCTCGCCCACCTCGGGGCAGTCTCTAATAAAGGGGTCTAAGGACCCACAACGGAAACATGCTTTCTCGTTAGCTCGACACTCACCAGAATGGCGCCTTCCAAACTGAGGACACTCTGGTCTACTTGGTCGAACGTTGCCCACACAAGCAACTGATGTGGTTTGCCCTTTCGACCCTGAAAATTTCTTGCCTTTATTTCGGGTTGAAAACTCCGCTGAAGTGACTGATCGAGTAGTGAAATCCCTCGATTTCTTCGATGAAGATTGATGAGACTTATTCAATTGTCTCTTTCTCGAGTCACGAGACTCGTACTCAGCTCTTCTCTTCTCTTTAGCCAACTCATCGACTTTACAGGCCCTATCCACCAACACTATGAATTCCTTTAATTCAAGAACTCCCACGTATAGGAGGATATCTTCATTCAATCCGTCCTCAAATATCTTGAACATGATGGCTTCGGTAGACACGCACTCTCGTGCATACTTGCTAAGCCTTATGAACTCTCGTTCGTAGTCAGTCACTGACATATGGCCTTGCTTCAATTCCAAGAATTCCTTTCTCTTGTGGTCGATGAACCTCTGGCTGATATACTTCTTCCGGTATTCCTCTTGGAAGAATTCCCAACTAACTCTCTCCCTTGGCACCACCGACACCAGGGTGTTCCACCATCGGTAGGCTGAATCTCTCAGGAGAGACACCGTACACTTTAAGCACTCCTCAGGCATGCAAGATAACTCATCGAATACCTGGATGGTATTCTCGAGCCAAAATTCTACTTTTTCCAGGTCATCATCCTTATTCGCACGAAATTCCTCGGCTCCTTGCTTTTGGATCTTATCCACCGAAGGCCTTTCTCTTCTCACCACCTCAACCACTTGAGGAGCTACTGGAGCGGGTTGAGGAATAGGTAGAGGCGGAGGGGGTTGAGCGTTAGGATTTGCTCGGGTATACTCAGTATACCAGTTGCTCATCACGTGGAGAAAGGCTTCTCGAGCCTCTTCCCCCTGACCCAAGGTCTCGGGTCTACTATTAGTCGGTGCGGTCCCTTGAGCGGGAGCCGGCGCGTTACTCGCAGCATCATCGACTACAGTTCGGTCTGGATCAGAATCCATATACTACATAAAACACAATTTTACACGTCAGGAGTCACCACACTATCACTACTCAGACATCCTTACATATGGCATGTATAGCTAGACTCGTACTTACGCTATGTTAGTCCTAGAACCGACTAAACCGTAGCTCTGATACCAATAAATGTAACACCCCTTACCCGTGCCCGAAACCGGGACTGGGATTGAGGCATTACCTAATTAATCTCACTTGACATCTCGAAACGGGCCATAAAATTTCTTTTAAACTCATCACTTGTGCGCATTTCGGCCTAAGAGGCCCCAAACATACCTCAGAAGTATCCGAACTATGCGGGAGTTTTTATGAACTCGGGAACTTTTCAACAAAGCAGGGGGCCACGCTGTGTGTTGGTCTAGGGACACGCCCGTGTGCCCCTAATACATGTCCGTGTCATCCACCCGTGGTCGACCCTAACCAACTTCACACGGCCTAGACACGCCCGTGTCTTCCACCCGTGGTCAATTCTGACTAACTTCACACGGCCTAGACACGCCCGTGTCTTCTACCTGTGGTCGATTTAAATTCCACAATTAATGTGCAAACTTCACACGGCCTGGGCACACGCCCGTGTCCCTAGCCCGTGGAGGACACAGACTTGTAAACCTAGTATGCAATGGGGACACACGGTATAGACACACGCCCGTTTGTCTATTCTTGTGGACAATTAGATGGCTATCTACCAAGCCTTTCGCCACCCCACATTGCACACATGCAATTACCAATCTATCTCAACACAATTCACAACCCAAGGGCATATCCAAGTACTCAATTCAACAATCGTACACGAGGGCATACACTTCAAACAAAAATCACTTTCTTTAATCATAAAAATTTTCCAAGTATTGGCCTAACTTAATAGACCATTACAAAAGGAGGTTTTGATGTCTTACAAAGCCAACACTTTGGCCAACAATTACAACTTAACAAAATACTCGAGTCCTATACATGCCATACTCAAAATAAGTCTAAATTGTTATACCAAAGTGGTGTCGATAGTGTGATTTCTGAATTCCTACGTCCCCGATCCTCGAGTTATCAAGGCGATACTACAAGGAAAAAGAGCAATGAAAAGGGGTAAGCATAAAGCTTAGTAAGTTTGCATTAATATAAATAGCAACAATAAGCTCATAAAATAATCCATCCATGATATTAACTAACCATACACAAGTCATAGGCATCTTGCCATACTTACTCACAATTGCCCTTATGTAGTACATACCATGCCACATGTCGTAAACATTTCTTCGTGACTCATTCACGAGTACCTGTATTCACTCATTCATATGACCTTAGTGCAAATCTCATTTCAAATTCTAAACTCATCTACTTATCCCTTTAATCACTAGGGATAGTCAGAGAAGTATATTCAACGTTGTTCATGTAGAGACGAAGCCAGTGCCACATCCCCGAGGTGGTCTTACTTGGAGTTACTTCTAAACGTCAATGCCATATCCCGGATGTAACACCCCAAACTCGGACAAGACACCACGCCCGAATCTGGTATGTTACAGGGAAAAACGTCTTTGAGTGATCAGATTTTTTTTTTCGTTTAGAAGTGGGGTGAAAACATAGTGATTTTGAGGAAAGTTTGAGTAGGCTTGTTTGATTAGATTTTGAAAACTTATCCAAGTATATAGTTAAAACGAGTTGATTTCATTTAGGACTTCCAATAGTTTCTTAGTGCCATTTTGAAACATTTTAGACTTAGTAGCAAATCGAGTTTGATTTGAAAATCATTTGAGTTTATTGAATAACAAAACATAGCGAGATACCCGATGGTATAGTTTAAAACACATTGCGATATAATTTTGAAAACGTTGTCTTTCCAAGTTTTAGTAAAATTTCATGCCAAGTTATTTGTTAAGCAGGTTGAGAATCTAATTAAAACATACCCATCATAAAACATAATTTAAAGGCCTTTTACAAATCCAAATTAAAAAAACCCAAATGACAGTAATTAAACTAAAGTACCCAAATGATAGAGTTGGAGTAAACTTTATTAAGCATGGCATGAGCACCCCAAGTCCATCCCGGCTCCATGTCCGCGTCTACGAGTCACCTGAAATGTCAAAGGAGAGGGTGAGTCGAGTGACTCAGTGCATAAATCCCGCTCCCGATGAAACAACATGCTAACACACATCATACATAGCAACATAATTAATGCAACCCGATCCTAACCACCCGTATCTCCTTTTTCTACCCCGTGTGGTACCAAACCACTGGTGGTGCCAAACCACTGGTGACATATAGTCACAATGTGTTACCAAAACACTGGTGTCCCAAAGACACAATGTGCTACCCAAGCACTGGTGACCGTAGTCACGATAATCGAATGGTGGGGCCAACCCATCGTGTGATACCCAATCACTAGCGAGACGATCCCATATCTCATGTGGGGCCAACCCACGGTGGTGTTAACCACGGGGACAAGTCGCAATGAGGTGCCCAACCTCGGTGTCCCAAAGACACAAATGTGCTACCAAAGCACGGTGCCCGTAGTCACAATAATCGAATGATGGGGCCAACCCATCGTGTGATACCCAATCACTAGCGGCGATCCCATATCTCAAAGTGGGGCCAACCCACGGTGGTGTTAACCACGAGGACAAGTCGCAATGAGGTGCCCAACCTCTGGTGTCCCAAAGACACAAATGTGCTACCAAAGCACCGGTGACCGTAGTCACAATAATCGAATGATGGGGCCAACCCATCGCGTGTGATACCCAATCACTAGCAGACGATCCCATATCTCATGTGGGGCCAACCCACTGGTGGTGTTAACCACGGGGACAAGTCGCAATGAGGTGCCCAACCTCTGGTGTCCCAAAGACACAAATGTGCTACCAAAGCCTTTGGTGACCCAAAGTCACAAAGTGTGTTACCAAAACAACTGGTGCTCGTCAAGACAAATCATCACTTGCCCCTCCACTCATATCACCCATCAACAACCAACTCATGTAATCATGCATATCATACAAATTATGCATATCATGCTAATATGTTTGACTCATGCCCCATATCACATACATACATAGTCATGATACCATATAGATCATTAGTAATCTAGTAACAATACTGACTTACCCGGATACGTACACATACCCCGTTTGGGTATCCAATAATCCATCATACTGTCATGATTTTAATAGGCAAACAGGTTTAATAACAATATCACTAAGTATGGGTGTGTTAGTTACACACCTGCTAAAGCGCAACCTCTAATACTAAAAGAAACGATCTAAAGCTCCTTGTATACCTGCTCGTACAATCGGCCAAAAAGGAGTTAGACATCTATAACATTCGGCCATCATCAATTAACCAAAGGGGTTAATACCGAACCCTTACCTTTTAAGATGATTTGGTTTCTTACCAAATCCGAATCAAACAATGATTCTCCTTTAGCAATCGGCTACACCATAAAAGATGAACAGTTAAACCTTAATAATCTTGACTCAATCGAAACCAAAAGATTGAACGATTAATGCCAATACCAAACACTTACCACCACCACTGTTTACCAATCGGTTACTAGAGTAGAACACCTCTTGGTTACTTTCACTATCCAAAGACCCTATATGAAAAGGTTAAACAAGTGATTAACTCACTTCCATCTACAACCATCATAGGCTTTGAACAAACCGCAATCAATATAATACTTGAGAAGAGAGAGATGGCCATTCGGCCAACCACTTACCCCAACACCAACCACCAAGAATTCGCCACAAGAAACCCCTAGGAGAGAAGGGAAATTCGGCTTCAACCACCCAAGAGAAAGAGGAAAAAACGGCTAAAGTTTTGGAAGTAGAAACAGAGGAGATGCGATTCAAGAAGAGAAAGAAATCGGTAATAAAAGTTTAGAAGGGAGAAAGGAAAGATTCGGTCTAACCCCAAGGAAGGAAAACACCAAAAAGAGATGGAAGGAAGAGGGTGATATTCGGCCTATGCTCAAAGAAAAAGGAAACAAAAGTTTTGGCTAAGAGAAAAAATGCAAATTCGGCACAAGGGTTGTAGAAATAAAGAAAATATGAGAAGAAAATGATGGCTAGTTTCGATTTACTCAAATGAACAAGGAGAGAGACATGTAAGGGACATTCGGCTTAACAAAGAATATTGAGAAAACAACACAAAAATTCGGCAAGCCTTAGAGAGGTTTTGATTTTCGGTTTACAAAGAAAGAAAAACGAAAAAGAATACACTAGAGAATTCGGCTACCAATGTCAAAATGAGAAGACACTAGCTTGCTAAGCCTTGACCGAAACAACCAAAATTCCAAAAATGAATTTCGGCACAACACCTCCAAACATCCCAAAATTTCGGCCATATCCCCCCCCATTCACTCACAACCTCACACTTAAACCACCTTGACCAAGTCTTCCTCCTAAACTCACTCTCCACTCTCCATTTGAACGGTTTGACCAAGTCCAAAGAAGAATTTGAACTACATACAACCTCTTCCTTCCATGCCGTCAAAAAGAGTGCAAAAAGTGGCCACTCCGCAGCTTGAACACAAGACCTCTCCCCCTGCAGATGACGCCACACTCAAGCCCCCAAGTGACGCATGCCTTGCCACTCCACTAGCTTTTCTTTTGTGCTCAAGAACACCAAATAATATTCATATATCCGACTTCATCAACTCCTCTTACTTAAGCCTAAAAACAAAAGTTTCCCACCTACTCGGACATACCCCTAGTCTACAATTAAGCCCCTAAGACACCAAAATAGCCACATAGCTAGCCAACACATGCAAAACATGCCATAATAAAAATAGCCCCTAACCCGGGATATTACAGTTCTACCCCCTTAAAATAATTTCGACCTCGAAATTACACGATCAAAAGAGTTGCGGGTATTCTTTGTCTCATCATATCCTCGGGTTCCCACGTCGCTTCTTCCACGCCATGATTCCGCCAAAGAACCTTAACCAAAGGCACGGACTTCTTACGTAGAACTTTCACATCCCGATCTAGAATCGCACGAGTTCTTCTTCCATAGTCAAACCGATTTACCTCGATCTCTTCCATTGCTACCACATGCGACGGATTCGAGCGATAACGTCGAAGCATCAAACGTGAAAAGCGTCATGAATCGACTCGACTCTGCTGGTAACTCAAGGCGATACGCCATCGGTCCAACTCGTCCTCGTAACCTTATACGGCCCAATGAACCTCGGACTTAGCTTGCCTTTCTTCCCGAACCTCAACACCTTCTTCCAAGGCGAGACCTTCAGAAAACTCGATCCCCACAGTGAACTCTATATCTCTTCGCTTAAGATCGGCATAAGACTTTGCGCGGTCCAAGCTTCCTTCAATCTAGACTGAATCGCTTAACCTTGTCTTCGGTCTTAGCAACCAACTCGGGTCCCAACAAGCGACGTTCACCTAACTCCGAGTCCAACACGTAGGTGAGCGACACTTCCTACCATACAACGCCTCATACGGTGCCATCTTGATGCTCGCTTGGTAATCGTTGTTGTAGGCAAACTCGACTAATGGTAGAAACTCCTCCCAACTACCTCTGAAGTCCAAGATACAACCTCTCAAAGATATCCTCTAAGACACGAATAACCCTTTACGATTGACCGTCGATTGCGGGTGAAAAGCCGTCTTTGAAATCCAAACGAGTACCCGAGCACGATGCGGTGCTTTCCAGAACCTTGACGTGAATCTAGGATCCCTATCCGAGATTATCGAAACCGCACACCGTGCAACCTCACTATCTCGACACATACGATTTCGCTAGCAAAGTGAGTAGTCAACCTCACGGAATAAAGTGAGTGATTTAGTCGATCGATCCACCACTACCCAAACCGAATCTTTCTTGCTTGGCGAAGCGGTAACCCACCGACGAAATCCATGGTTATCCTTTCCCACTTCCATCGAGGAATCTTCACGGTGAAGCAAACCCGACGGCAAGCGATGTTCAGCCTTGACTGGCGACAAGTCGGACACTTCCCAACAAACTCTGTCACCTCCTTCTTCAAGCCAAAGCCACAAAAGCGCTCTCTAAGATACCTATACATCTTACTACCTCCGGGATGCATAGCATAAGGGACGCTATATGTGCGTCCTGAAGAATCTTCTCGCCTCGGCTCAACATCTTTAGGCATACAAGCCTTACCACGAAAACACAGAACCTCGCGTCACTAGACAAAGCCAGAACCATCCAAACCACCATCCGCACACTGCAACCTTCGCGCACACGTAACCTCATCCAATAATCGTTTTTCTCTCGATCGCTCCAACCGTGAAGTAGGCTTAACTTTGTAACTCTCGCGAGAATACTCCCAACGTCATACAAGCTCAAGTGGGCGAACAAAGCTCTTAAGTCCGAAACAACCTTGCGACTCAACGCGTCGACCACCACGTTAGCCTTTGCGGATGATACTCAATCGAGCAGTCATAATCTTTCAAAGAACTCGACCCATCTGCTTGCCTCAAATTCAAATCCTTACGAGTCGGTAGATACTTGGACTCTTGTGATGCGTGTAGACTATCGATCTCTCTCCGTATAAGTAGTGCCTCCAAATCTTTAAAGCGAAGACTACGGTGCTAGCTCCAAATCGTGCGTCGGATAATTGACCTCATGTGGCCTCGGTGCCGAGAAGCGTAAGCCACAACCTTACCTTCTTGCATCGAAGACACAACCCAAGCCCGTATGTGATGCGTCGCAATAGATTGTGAATTTCTTACGACCAAAGTTGAATTAGAACCGGAGCCTCGGTCAAAATCTTCTTTAACTTGTCGAAGCTTTCCTGCGCTTCTCGGTCCATACAAAGCGGAACTTCTTTCCTCGGCAACTTGGTCATCTATTGCTATCAACGAGAAACCCTCAACAAACCTTCGGTAGTATCCGGCCAAACCAGAAAACTCCGAATCTCGACCACCGACTTAGGCGGCTTCCAATCCAAAATCGCCTCAATCTTACGAGGATCTACTCGAATCCCTCGGCCGACACTACATGACCCAAGAAAGTCACTTCTCTAAGCCGAACTCGCACTTCATCGAACTTAGCATAGAGTTGCTTTTCCTCAAAATCGCAACACCACTCGCAAATGCTTATCATGCTCTTCCTCTCGCCCTTGAGTACACCAAGATGTCGTCTATGAAAACCACGACGAACCGATCCGGATCATCGCCGAAACACCCTATTCATCATGTCCAACGCCGCTGCGGTGCGTTAGTCAACCCGAACGGCATTACGTAAGTCGTAGTGCCCATACCGAGTCCGAACGTTGTTTTATGGATATCGGCCTCCTTAACTCTTAATCGGTGATACCCGGATCTCAAGTCGATCTTGAAAATACGCGCAGCCCCTTCGGTGATCAAACAAATCGTCTATCCGTGGCAGCGGATACTTGTTTTTAATCGTCGGCTTGTTCAATGGCGGTAGTCTATACACATCCGCATCGTGCCATCTTTCTTCTTGACAAAGAGTGCAGGCGCACTTACCTGCGCGAAACACTTGGCCTAATAAAACCTCGATCCAATAACTCCCGGATCTCGAGCCTTAAGCTCCACTAATTCCTTTGGCGCCATCCTATACGAGCAACAGACACGCGCGCGATTCGGCAATGAGATCAATCCCGAACTCCACCTCGCGATCGGCGGCAAACCCGAAGCTCCTCGGGAAAAACATCGAGAAACTCCTTAAGCAGCACGAACCTTCTCCACGGCGGACTCCTTAGCCTCCAAGGCATACACATGAACTACATACGCCACGGCCTTTCCTCGACCATCTTCTCGCCTTCGAGAGCGGATACCACATTTGATAAGTAATCCCTCCTATTACCTATCATAGCCACCTCATCACCCTCAACCGTCTTAAGAACCATGCGCTTGGGCGCGCAATCTAACCTCGCCGGTACTTGACCAACCAATCCATCCCAAGAATCGGATCGAACTCCCCAAGCGGCGGTTCCATCAGATCGGCAACAAACACTACCCTTGGAGTTCTAAGGGTACCTCTCTAAAGCAGTTTATCTACTACTACAGAGTGACCTAGAGGCTAATCACGGTCATCCGCCTAGAAGATATCTCGAGTCTAAATCCATGGTCTCTACTATACTCACGGCAACATAAGAGTGCGTTGAACCCACATCAATCAAAGCAGATATAAGGAGAACCAAAAATCAAGAACGCACGGTTATGACGTCGGTGTGTCGCCTCCTCTCGCGGCGCCTCAAAGATACACTAAAACCCAGCCGCCTAGCATCGTAACAGCTCGAACTACCGCTCGCCTGCCGGTGCTCCACGGCCCGACTGCGAACCATTACCACCGCCATTACCACGGCCCTCCGTGGTGGCGGTCCATTACCTCTCGGCGATTACGGCCGCCTCTCGGGATCGAATCTCGCCAACCTACGCGGGACGGTCCCTCACCCGTGTTCCAGAGAACCACACTCGAAGCAACCTTTTCCTCCGGTCCAAGAAACCACCCCAATGAGATTTTTCATGACCGATCACATCTGCGGCGGTCCGCCTAGCGACAACAAACCTAGCGGTGGTTCGGCCCACTCGGTCTAGCCTCTTTGGCGGATTACCCGACAATCCGAGAAGACCCAAAGCTCCTCTTATGCCTATTTTCGTCCATGCCTTGTCTCGCGACTCCTTAACCCCTTGGCTACCTTAGCCTTCTCAACTAAGACAAAGCAAACTCGCTCCTGCGAGGAGCAATCAGCGACCTCAAGTCGTCTCGAGACCATCCTCGAAACGAACACACCTCTCATGCTCGGTGGCCACAATGCCCCGGCATACCTACTACTCACCAGAACTCACCTGCAGACTCAAACAATGATTTACTCCCCGAACAAGCCTCGAGAAATGCCTTCCACTGGGAGTCAATATAACTAGCTCCGATGTACTTCTTTTGATATGCGACCACTGAAATAATCCCATGTCGATCTCTCTGTTGCCACATCGTCTCGAACCGTGAGCCACCAGCGATATGACTCATCCCGGAGAAGCGATACGATGCCCTTCGGCTTCTCTTGGTGTCAGTCCAGATCGCCCATGATCCGCTCGGTTGCCTCCAAACCAATATTCAGCGATCTTTGGGAGCAACACCAGAAACACCGGAAGAATTCGGCCCCATTGGCGAAGTCGCCAGGAACAGATTTCCTAACTTCTGCATTACCACCAACACCAGCTACTCTTTCCAACACTCGCAAAGATCGCTCGTGACATCGCTGCGTCGTCGATGCCGGTCTTGGAACTCACCACCTCCAGCTGGTGGCGGAACCGGTATCTCATTTTCTGAACCCTGACCAGATCCTACGGGCTCAGAAACCGTCATCCTACCACGACCTCGTCCACGACCACGTCCACCTCTAGCGCTCATGACTAATCTTCCTACGTATCTGATTAAGAATTTTTATGCATCAGTATTTATTCCACTTGTTTAAGAGCAAGTCTTATGAATATTTTAAGAGGATTTGTTCTCGCGAGTTCACAGAATTCTATCAGTTTCAATCTCTAAGTAATATACTATTGCTATTCATCAAATCATATCACATCCAATCAATCCACCAGCAATAGTAAGGGTACTTACAGGCGAATCAGTGCAGGAGACTCGGTGCCATGCCTTTCAAACCATACTTTAAGAATAAAGACTAACAAAACAATCTTTTGAAAACATTTTGGGCCTCGGGCCCACAAAGTGAAGCCTTTGAACTTGGCTCGATACCACAATTGTAACACCCCAAACTCGGACAAGACACCACGCCCGAACGGTATGTTACGGGAAAACGTCTTTGAGTGATCGATTTTTTTTTTTCGTTTAGAAGTGGGGTGAAAACATAGTGATTTTGAGGAAAGTTTGAGTAGGCTTGTTTGATTAGATTTTGAAAACTTATCCAAGTATATAGTTAAAACGAGTTGATTTCATTTAGGACTTCCAATAGTTTCTTAGTGCCATTTTGAAACATTTTAGACTTAGTAGCAAATCGAGTTTGATTTGAAAATCATTTGAGTTTATTGAATAACAAAACATAGCGAGATACCCGATGGTATAGTTTAAAACACATTGCGATATAATTTTGAAAAGCGTTGTCTTTCCAAGTTTTAGTAAAATTTCATGCCAAGTTATTTGTTAAGCGGGTTGAGAATCTAAT
This sequence comes from Gossypium sturtianum, assembly GCA_025698515.1. NCBI lineage: Eukaryota > Viridiplantae > Streptophyta > Magnoliopsida > Malvales > Malvaceae > Gossypium > Gossypium sturtianum. Next base: position 116,447,122 of record CM046955.1, read on the forward strand.
TAAAACATACCCATCATAAAACATAATTTAAAGGCCTTTTACAAATCCAAATTAAAAAAACCCAAATGACAGTAATTAAACTAAAGTACCCAAATGATAGAGTTGGAGTAAACTTTATTAAGCATGGCATGAGCACCCCAAGTCCATCCCGGCTCCATGTCCGCGCGTCTCACGAGTCACTGAAATGTCAAAGGAGAGGGTGAGTCGAGTGACTCGATGCATAAATCCCGCTCCCGATGAAACAACATGCTAACACACATCATACATAGCAACATAATTAATGCAACCCGATCCTAACCACCCGTATCTCCTTTTTCTACCCGTGTGGTACCAAACCACTTTGGTGGTGCCAAACCACTTGGTGACATATAGTCACAATGTGTTACCAAAACACTGGTGTCCCAAAGACACAATGTGCTACCCAAGCAGCTTTGGTGACCGTAGTCACGATAATCGAATGATGGGGCCAACCCATCGTGTGATACCCAATCACTAGCGAGACGATCCCATATCTCATGTGGGGCCAACCCACGGTGGTGTTAACCACGGGGACAAGTCGCAATGAGGTGCCCAACCTGCGGTGTCCCAAAGACACAAATGTGCTACCAAAGCTTTGGTGACCGTAGTCACAATAATCGAATGATGGGGCCAACCCATCGTGTGATACCCAATCACTAGCAGACGATCCCATATCTCAAAGTGGGGCCAACCCACGGTGGTGTTAACCACAGGGACAAGTCGCAATGAGGTGCCCAACCTCTGGTGTCCCAAAGACACAAATGTGCTACCAAAGCTTTGGTGGACCGTAGTCACAATAATCGAATGATGGGGCCAACCCATCGTGTGATACCCAATCACTAGCGACGATCCCATATCTCATGTGGGGCCAACCCACGGTGGTGTTAACCACAGGGACAAGTCGCAATGAGGTGCCCAACCTCTGGTGTCCCAAAGACACAAATGTGCTACCAAAGCACTGGTGACCCAAAGTCACAAAGTGTGTTACCAAAACACTGGTGCTCGTCAGCACAAATCATCACTGCCCCCTCCACTCATATCACCCATCAACAACCAACTCATGTAATCATGCATATCATACAAATTATGCATATCATGCTAATATGTTTGACTCATGCCCCATATCACATACATACATAGTCATGATACCATATAGATCATCAGTAATCTAGTAACAATACTGACTTACCCGGATACGTACACATACCCCGTTTGGGTATCCAATAATCCATCATACTGTCATGATTTTAATAGGCAAACAGGTTTAATAACAATATCACTAAGTATGGGTGTGTTAGTTACACACCTGCTAAAGCGCAACCTCTAATACTAAAAGAAACGATCTAAAGCTCCTTGTATACCTGCTCCTACAATCGGCCAAATAGGAGTTAGACATCTATAACATTCGGCCATCATCAATTAACCAAAGGGGTTAATACCGAACCCTTACCTTTTAAGATGATTTGGTTTCCTACCAAATCCGAATCAAACAATGATTCTCCTTTAGCAATCGGCTACACCATAAAAGATGAACAGTTAAACCTTAATAATCTTGACTCAATCGAAACCAAAAGATTGAACGATTAATGCCAATACCAAACACTTACCACCACCACTGTTTACCAATCGGTTACTAGAGTAGAACACCTCTTGGTTACTTTCACTATCCAAAGACCCTATATGAAAAGGTTAAACAAGTGATTAACTCACTTCCATCTACAACCATCATAGGCTTTGAACAAACCGCAATCAATATAATACTTCGAGAAGAGAGAGATGGCCATTCGGCCAACCACTTACCCCAACACCAACCACCAAGAATTCGGCCACAAGAAACCCCCTAGGAGAGAAGGGAAATTCGGCTTCAACCACCCAAGAGAAAGAGGAAAAACGGCTAAAGTTTTGGAAGTAGAAACAGAGGAGATGCGATTCAAGAAGAGAAAGAAATCGGTAATAAAAGTTTAGAAGGGAGAAAGGAAAGATTCGGTCTAACCCCAAGGAAGGAAAACACCAAAAAGAGATGGAAGGAAGAGGGTGATATTCGGCCTATGCTCAAAGAAAAAGGAAACAAAAGTTTTGGCTAAGAGAAAAAATGCAAATTCGGCACAAGGGTTGTAGAAATAAAGAAAATATGAGAAGAAAATGATGGCTAGTTTCGATTTACTCAAATGAACAAGGAGAGAGACATGTAAGGGACATTCGGCTTAACAAAGAATATTGAGAAAACAACACAAAAATTCGGCAAGCCTTAGAGAGGTTTTGATTTTTAGTTTACAAAGAAAGAAAAAACGAAAAAGAATACACTAGAGAATTCGGCTACCAATGTCAAAATGAGAAGACACTAGCTTGCTAAGCCTTGGTGAAACAACCAAAATTCCAAAAATGAATTTTCTGCACAACACCTCCAAACATCCCAAAATTTCGGCCATATCCCCCCATTCACTCACAACCTCACACTTAAACCACCTTGACCAAGTCTTCCTCCTAAACTCACTCTCCACTCTCCATTTGAACGGTTTGACCAAGTCCAAAGAAGAATTTGAACTACATACAACCTCTTCCTTCCATGCCGTCAAAAAGAGTGCAAAAAGTGGCCACTCTGTAGCTTGAACACAAGACCTCTCCCCCTGCAGATGACGCCACACTCAAGCCCCCAAGTGACGCATGCCTTGCCACTCCACTAGCTTTTCTTTTGTGCTCAAGAACACCAAATAATATTCATATATCCCAGCTTCATCAACTCCTCTTACTTAAGCCTAAAAACAAAAAGTTTCCCACCTACTCAGACATACCCCTAGTCTACAATTAAGCCCCTAAGACACCAAAATAGCCACATAGCAAGCCAACACATGCAAAACATGCCATAATAAAAATAGCCCCTAACCCGGGATATTACACCGGATATGGTCTTATATGGACTTTCACATCAAGTATCAATGCCATATCCCGGATATGGTCTTATACGATTTTCATATTCATTACCGAAGCCATATCCCAGATATGGTCTTACACGGGATTTCAACACAGTACCGAGGCCATGTCCCAGACATGGTCTTATACGGGACCTTATCTATTTCATATCTCGATGATAGCATTTTCATATTCACATGGTCCACTAGGAATTCAACATCTCATTCCACATCAATTTAATGGAGAGTCATGCATCAATATGATATCAAGCATTCTCGATTATGATAACATAAATGTTGTATTAATCACATACAAACTTACCTCGATTTCAAAATGAGCTAGCTCGACGGTTTAGTCCGAGACTTTATTCTTTCCCCGATCGAGGCGGATTCTCAATCCTTCTTGCTCTATAATAGCAATTTAGCTAATTTTAATCATTTCATTAATAAAAGCATTCCAAAAAAAATCATGCTTAGATAAAATTACTATTTTGCGCCTAGACTTTGGCAAAATGACCATTTTACCTCTAGGCTCGGAAATCAATTCTAATCAAATTTCTACCTTCAACAAGCCTAGGTAAACATTTAATTCTTTTAAAGCTATCATCAAAAATTAATATTTCACATACTTACTACATAATTTGTAACCTTTTTATCAAGGTCCTATTTGGTGTTTTCATGCTAACACCTCTCACAAAAGTTGTTCATCTAACAACTAAGACTCAATTTCTTCCATAAAAATGCAGCAAATAACAATTAAAGCTCTCATGGAAAAACTTTAAACCTTTCACCATATTGGACAATAGTCCCCTCATTTGAAAGCTCAAGCTCTAGGGGTTTCAAAAGTACAACTATTTTCAAGAAAAGATCACTAGAACACTTACTAATGAGGAGATGAGTGTGCTGAAATTTTTGAAGCTTTCAACCGTTATTTTCCTTGCAAATTTCAGTGGAAGAGATGAACAAGAAAGATGATATTTTCTCTTTCTTTAGTCTAATATTAAACTAGTCAAATTAGTCACCAACTCTTACTAACTTTGACCATATTTTGTCCATCTTTGTCTCCCATCTAGTCTATGGCCGGCCAAGCAATTACAATGGGCTAAATTGCCTTTTAAAGACCTCAATTTAACAATCTATGGCTATTTGGTACCTTTAGAAATTAAAATGGAACTTTCACACTTTATGCGATTTAGTCCTTTTTCGCGAATAAACATGAAATCGCTAGAATTAAAGCACCAAAATTTTCATGCACATGTGCTATCATATTCTAATTCATAATATAACATGAAAATAAATTTCTCAAATCTCGGATTAATGATCCTGAGATCACTATTTTGACTAGCCCCTAAATCGGGCTGTTACAATGAGCCATCAACTATAGCGATATACAAAAGAGTTCATCTTTAAAGAGACAACACATACTTGGCCAAAATAACAAAACAATACACCTAGTCTAGCCCCTATACATGCCATACTCAAAATGCTAAGTCTAGATATACCTAGATGAGCTAATAGTGTGGGTGGTCTTCCAATTATCTTCATATCCCGACCCGGCTCTTTGACACTATAAGACAATAGGAAAAGAAAGGGAGTAAGCTTTAAGCTTAGTAAGTTTACATGTAAACAATAAACATCATAATATGTGCAAATAAATAAATAACATTTCATAATAATTAAGAACAATCCACATTCCAAGATCATGCTTACTCATTTCATCTCTTACCACATTCCAACCATATCACAAGCCAAATGCTCATATTATTTAACATACATCCCTGCACTTATCACCTCATGATCACATAAAACAACACATCACAATTTCACAATAAACCATTCATAGTAATACCAAACACTCGGTGGTTTCGCACTTAGCCCACCATTTATCTTTATCAAGGTGGTATCGCACACAGCCCACCAACAAGAATATTTGCGGTGGTATCGCACATAGCCCACCAAATAGTAATATAAACGATGGTATCGCACACAGCCCATCGTGAATAAGTAATAAGGTGGTATCGCACATAGCCCACCAACAAAAATAATTAAGGTGGTATCGCACACAACCCACCATTATTTGCTACGAATAATATTCCACACCTACATTTCTATTTCAACATTTATACATAAATTTATTCATTTTCTACCAAATCCAATCCAATTAAATCATAAGTGTTCTCAATCATACAATACACCAATAAGAAACAACATGTGTATTTAAGATGCATCATTTACACATAAACTTACCTTGGTGCAAAACGTGTTAATTTGCAGTTTAATCCGTAACCTTGCCGTTTCCCCGGTCAAGGTTAATTTCACGCTCTTCTTGATCTATAACAACAAAATTCACTCATTTAAATCATTTTATGATCATAATGCATCATAATCTTTACTTAGGCAAAAATGACCATTTTTCCCTTGTACTATGGCAAAATTATGATTTTGCCCCTAGGCTCGTAAATCATTTTTTTAACATATTTTCTCATTAAACAAGCCTAGCTGAACATTTATTTCTCCTACAACTAATCACAATTCCAACTATTTCATGCATTTATTACTAAATCACAACATTTACAACTTGGTACCATTTTGGTGTTTTCATGACTACACCTTTCCCAAAAGTTGTTTCTCATCTCCCTAACATTCATTGTCTTCCATAAAAACTTAGCAAACAACATAAACACTCTCATGGCAAGTCCTTAGACTTTTAACCATATTGCAAATTAGTCCCCTCATTAGCTAGCTTAAGCTTTGGGGGTTCTAAAAGTACAAAAATTATCAACTAAAACCATCAAAATCACTTACTTGCAAGGAGATAGCGTGGCTGATAATTTTGAGCTCTAAATCCTCTATTTCTCTTCAATTTTCGATGGAGAAGAAACTTGAATAGTGAAAGATGATATTTCTTCTTTTTATCATATTTTATTCATTTTTTATCACCAAATTTGACCAAAATTTAATGTCTTGTCCCCCTAGTCTCTATGGCCGGCCAACACACCTCTAATGGCCTAATTTCACTTTAACAACCTCTAATTTGACTTTCTTTTGCTATTAGACACCTCCACCTTGCATAATAGAACTTTCACACTTTATGTGATTTAGTCCTTTTTCACTATTAAGCATTCAATCGTAAAAATTAAAGCAACAAAATTTTCATGTAGCCATATATTAATGCTATAACACATAAAATAATACTAAAATAATTTTCCTCAACCTCGAATTAGTGATCCCGAGACCATTATTTTGACTAGCCCCAAAATCAGGCTGTTACAACTCTCCCCTCCTTTAGAGATTTTCGTCCCCGAAAATCTTACCGGTAAAATGGTTTGGACATTGATCTCTCATGGCTTCCTCCAGTTCCCGCATAGCTTCTTCTACACCGTGTTTTTTCCATAACACCTTTGCTAAAGCTATGCTCTTATTCCTCAACTATTTCACTTCTCGAGCCATAATCTTAATTGGCTCCTCTTCATAAGTCATGTCCGATCGTATCTCAATTTCCGATGGAGGGATCACGTGTGAAGGATCAGAACGATATCGCCGCAACATTGACACATGAAACACATTGTGTATTTTCTCTAACTCTAACGGCAAAGCCAACCGGTATGCCACTGGCCCAATCTTTTCGGTAATCTCATACGGCCATATCTCAATATTTTCTTCCACGGGGATACTTTCAGAAATACCTTGTCGCCTACTCAAAACTCAATTTCTTTTCTTTTCAAATCTGTGTACTACTTTTGTTGGTCTGAAGCAGCTTTTAGACTATCACGGATCACTTTCACTTTCTCCTCAGTCTCTTTAACTAAATTAACCCCATGAATTTTTTTCTCACTAAGTTCGGTCCAATACAAGAGAGTCCGACACTTGCGACCATACAAGGCTTCGTACGGTGCCATTCGTATACTCGACTGATAACTGTTGTTGTAAGCAAACTCAACCAAAGGTAGGTATCTTTCCCAACTACCTTCGAACTCTAGCACACAACATTGGAGCATATCCTCAAGAACTTGAATTACCCTTTCAGATTGCCCATCGGTTTGGGGATGAAACACAGTACTAAAATTCAACCTTGTGCCCAAAGCTTCCTACAGCTTCTTCCAAAATCTAAAAGTAAATCTCGGATCTCTATCTGAGATAATAGATATAGGCACCCCATGAAGTCTCACTACCTCAGCAATATACAGCTCAGCCAGCTTTTCAACCGAATAATCTACTCACACCGGTATAAAGTGAGCCAACTTCGTTAGTCTATCAACAATAACCCACACAACATCTTTCTTTCTCGGAGTCATAGGCAACCCCGTTACAAAATCCATGGTGATCCGGTCCCACTTCCACTCGGGAACCATCACCGGCTGAAGTAATCCCGAAGGTACTTGATGCTCGGCTTTCACTTGTTGACAGATCAAACATCTAGTCACAAATTCAGAGATGTCTCTTTTCATACCCGGCCACCAATAAAATTTATTCAAATCATTGTACATTTTCGTGCTACCGGGATGTACTGACAAATGACCAATGTGTGCTTCATGTAAAAAATTTCGGATCAACTCATCATTTTTTGGTACACAAATCCTGTCGTGAAATATCAAACAATCATCTGAACTCACACGAAAGTCAAAATCATTTCCTGATTCACACTTAGCTCTCTTAGCTTGCATCTCATTATCATTTTTTTGAGCCTCACATATCTGTTGAATAAATAATGGTCTAGCCTTCAACTCGGCTAATATAGCACCATCATCAAACAACGCTAAGCTCGTACTCATGGCCCTCAAAGCATGCAAAGATTTTCTGCTCAAGGCATCCGCGACTACATTTGCTTTCCTCGGATGATAATCAATTACTAGCTCATAGTCCTTCAATAATTCAAACCACCGCCGTTGTCACAAGTTCAAATCCTTTTGGCCCATTAAATATTTCAAACTCTTATGATCGGTAAAGATTCGGCACTTCTCACCATATAAATAATGACGCCAAATCTTTAAGGCGAAAACAATCGCAGCCAACTCCAAATCATGAGTCGGATAATTCTTCTCATGTAGTTTTAGCTATCTCAAGGCGTAGGCTACCACCTTGCCCTCTTGCATCAACACACAACCGAGGCTATTTGATGACGCATTACTGTAGACCACAAACTCTTTCCCCAACTCAAGTTGTACTAAAATCGGTGCCTCAGTTAACAATGTTTTCAATCTCTCAAAGCTCTGTCGACATTTTTCAGTCCATTCAAACTTGACATCCTTATGCACCAGTTTCTTCATCGGGGTAGCAATCATGGAAAATCCCTTTACGAACTGTCTGTAGTACCCCGCTAAACCCAAAAAAGCTTCTGATTTCTGACACATTTCTTGGCGGTTTCCACTCCACAATAGCCGAGATCTTACTCGGATCAACTCTAATACCATCACCCGACACAATGTGTCCTAGAAATCCAACCTCTCAGAGCCAAAACTTACTCTTGCTAAATTTAGCATACAACTGTTTGTCTCTTAAAGTCTGCAAAATGATTCTCAGGTGCTTTGCATGATCACTCTCATTCCGAGAATAAATCAACATGTCATCGATAAAGATAACTACGAACTTATCCAAATACAGTCGAAAGACATGGTTCATTAAATCCATAAAAATTGCAAGAGCATTCGTTAGGCCAAATGGCATGAAAAGAAACTTATAACGGCCATACCTCGTCCGAAATGTAGTTTTCGGCACATCTTGCTCCTTAGCTCTCAACTGGTAACAGCTAGACCTTAAGTCTATCTTAGAGAACATTGTAGCTCCCTTCAGTTGGTCGAATAGATCATCTATCCATGGTAAAGGATACTTATTCTTCACTGTCACCTTATTGAGCTGTCTGTAGTCTATACACAATCTCATCGACCCGTCTTTCTTCTTTACAAAAAGTACCGGAGCACCCCACGGTGAATAGCTCAGTCTCACGAAACCCTTGTCCGTTAACTCTTGCAACTGAACCTTCAATTCTTTCAATTCCAATGGTGCCATCATATACGGAGCAACCGAAATAGGTGTCGTACCCGATATTAACTCAATTCCAAATTCGACCTCTCTAACTAGAGGCAATCCGGGTAACTCCTCCGAGAACACATATAGATACTCACATACCACCGGCACTGATTCAATCTTTACCTCTGACTCTTGAGTATTCAAAACAAAGGCGATATAGGACTCGTATCCTTTCCTCAAGTATTTTTCAGCTACCATAGTTGAAATTATCACAGGCAAACTATCTAATTTACCTAATTCAACCCGAATGACATCTCCATTTTCACATTTCAATTTAATAAACTTGCTACCACAGTTCACTAAAACATTATGGGCAGTCAACCAATCCATACCAAGAATCAAGTCAAATTCATTAAACGGCAACAACATAAGGTTTGCCAAAAAACAATGACCTCTAATTGTCAAAGGACAATTCCTACACACCTTGTCAACTAGTACATGTTTGCCTAATGGGTTTGACACTTTTACTACATTCCGTAGACTCAACAATCATGCTCATACTAGATGCCAGTTTCATGCAAATGCAAGAATGGGTAGACCCCAGATCAATCAAAGCAATAACAGAGGTGTCATGAAGAGAAAAAGTACCCGTTATCACATCCAGAGAAGATGCCTCTTCGTGAGCGCAAATGGCATAGGTCCTTGCAGGTTCCCGACCCTCCGGTCTTACAGCAGAGTCTCGAGGCGTACCTCTACTACTGGTCCCACCTCTCGGGTTCTTTTGTGATCTACCCCTCGAAGATACATTACTTAATCTCACTTTTTGCTTTCTTTCCTTCTCCTCCCTCTCTGGACAATTTTGGATAAAATGGTCGGGGGAACCAAACTTATAAAAATTCCAGTTGTTTCCCCAACACTCCCCAGTGTGCTGCCTACCACAATTTGGACACTCCGGTTTGGACTTCAGATTACCCACACTTGCCATCGAAGTGGCTTAAACTCTCGAGCCCGAGTATGTATTACCTCGATCTCGACGTAAATACCCAACTGATACAGTCGTCTGAGGGTTCAACTCCTTGGACCTCTTCGATTGAGCTTGGTATGATTTACTCATTGGCCTTTTTCTTGCATCTCTAGCCTCACTCACGGCTTTCCTATTCTCCTTATTCAGTTCTTCGACCTTACATGCCCTATCAACCAACACCACAAACAATTTTAACTCCAAAATCCCAACTAGAAGTCCGATGTCCTCATTCAACCCATCTTCAAACCTCTTGCACAAAATAGCTTCTGTAGACACACATTCTTGTGCATACTTGCTGAGCCTAACAAACTCGCGCTCATATTCTGCCACAGTCATTTTTTCTTGCTTCAATTCAAGGAATTCTTTCCGTTTCTGATCCATAAATCTTTGGCTTATATACTTCTTTCGGAACTCCTCCAAAAAGAAGTCCCACGTCACTCTCTCCCTTGTAACCACCGACGTTAACATTTTCCACCAATGGTATGCTGAGTACCTCAGCAAGGACACGGTGCATTTTAAGCTCTCCTCAGGTGTGCAGGAGAGTTCATCAAATACTCTCATCGAGTTCTCAAGCCTGAAATCTGCCTTCTCGGGTCATCGTCTATAATAGCTCTAAACTCCTCGGTCCCTTGCTTCCGAATCTTATCTACTGGGGGCTTGGTTATCTTCACTAAATCTATACCTTGAAGAGCCACTGGAACTGGCTGAGGTATAGGAGGGGGTGGAGGAGGTTGAGCATTAGGGTTTGCTCGTACATACTCCGTGTTCCAGTTACTCATCATTTAGAGAAAGGCTTTTCGGGCCTCGTCTCCTTGACCCCTAATCTCGGGTCAACTCTCTACAGCACGATCCTTGCAGAGCCGTGGCGTTATTAGTCTGCGTCATCGCAAATGCGCTCGATCGGGATCCATTTACTATATAAAAACAAAGTTTAGAATTGTCAGAAGCCACCACACCATCAATATACGCTTATGGCATGTATAGCTAGACTTCTACACACGCTACGGTAGTCCAAGAACCGACTAAATCATAGCTCTGATACCACTAAATGTAAGAACCCTCAATCTTATTCTACGCCGAAACCGGGCACGAGGAGTTACCGGACTTAACTCACTACATCATACAACTTTGGGCTATCAAATTTCATTCCAATTTGAAATATCTCTTTCACCATCTAAACATTCTCATTAAGGGTCTACGAGGCCTTAATCCAGCATACTGAGGGTCTCAGAACCCAACTGGGAACTTTTGAGCACTTGAAATTTTTTGTCTAAATAGGGGCCACACACCCGTGTGAAGTGGGACACGCCCGTGTGGGCAGGTCGTGTGGTCACACACGCCCATGTCCCTAACCCGTGTGGGATTTATTTTCATTTCAAACCTATAGGGGTTTTCACACAGCCGGACACACGCCCGTGTCTTTGGCCCGTGTGCTCCACACGGCTTAGACACGCCCATGTCCTCACCCGTGTGTAAAAATCTGGGCATTCTATTTGTGACGTCAGGAACCTCATATGGGGCACACGGCCTAGACACACGCCTATGTGGCTAGCCCGTGGTCGACACTGACTTGAAACACTAACATGCGGAGGACACACGACCTCGTCACACACCCATGGGACTTACTGTGTGTCACACACGGCCTAGACACATGCCCGTGTGCCTACCCGTGTGGACAAGAACAAGGCTATTTGCCAAGCTCTTTTTATCACCCTAGTTTACACAACATAATTCCAATTCAACTAGTCACTAAGCAACTCAAATTTGCAACATACACTTCCATGAATAACTTCATGTTTTCATAAATTAGTAATAATGAGCCATCAACTATAGCGATATACAAAAGAGTTCATCTTTAAAGAGCCAACACATACTCGACCAAAATAACAAAACAATACACCTAGTCTAGCCCCTATACATGCCATACTCAAAATGCTAAGTCTAGATATACCGAGATGAGCTGATAGTGTGGGTGGTCTTTGATAAACCATAATTTATACATATTTTAACCCCATGCTTAGCTTATTTTTGGATGAGTTTTCATTAGATTTGTGAATTTGATGCTCCTAATCCTTTAATTTCATGTTTTACACTCAGGAGAGCTTATGAAGTCGAAAAGAATGAGAAACGGGCCAAAAAGGGACAAAATGGGCCTATCTTATAATTCAACATGGCCTGGATCAACGTACACAGGCAGACCACACGGCCGTTTGTGGTGAGCAGGAGCGAGCACGACTTAAGGCTATCGAACACGGGCGTGTCACACGGGCATGTCCCTGCCGTATCAAAGATTAATTCTATCCAGAAAAGGTTACTTGTGGGAAAAGAAAGACGTTCCAAAGCCTATATAAACACCCTAAGGGTGACCTAAAAGGGGACGCAGAATAGAACGTAGAAAATACTCGAAGACAGCCGTCGGAAACAGCTCGGAGGAAGAATCTCCATCAAGACTGAAGATCTCCCATCAAGTTCTTTAGAAGTTTTTGGGTTTTCTTATGTTTTGTAGTTTTCCTTATTCTATGATGTTTCCCTCTCTCAGTATGAACTAAATCCCTTAGATACCTAAGGGGATGAAACCTAAGACGGTTCTTATTACTATTTGATTTATACGATAAATACTTGTTCTTATTCTTAATTATGAGTTCTTATTCTTGTTTTGATAATTCAGGTTATTGAATCAAGTCGATTGTGCTTATTCAGTGGAGTAAAAGTCCTTGTTTAAGAGTAGATCAACACAATTAAGCGGAGTTGATTGTAACCCTAGACATAGGCTTATTTAAAATGCGGATTAGAGTCAAATCTAATAAGGGAATCCATAAATTGAGTTAATGCGATAATAGGGGTTTTAATTAGAAAAGGGATTTCAATTAATCAACCTAGAGTCAGTTGTTTTTAGTCTCGAGAGAGATATTAACATAAATCAGGGATTTCTACGGATTAAGTCAAGTGAATAAATCATATGAATCAAAAGTAATAAGTGAAGTCTAGGTGGATTCTTCCTTAGGTATTGCCTATCTCATAAAGTTGTCTAAAAGTATTTTCCTAATTCTTTCGTTGTCGTGTTTTTAATTAAGTTTTAGTTAAAAAATTCACTCCAATTTTTAGGCTAGATAATAAGAAGATAGTAATTACTAGTACTCTTGATCCTTGTGGATACGATATTACCGGTCTTACCATAACTATACTATTAAACGATAGGTGCGCTTGCCTTTATTGTGGTCATAGTTAGTTTTAGACACATCAAGTTTTTGGCGCCGTTGCCGGGGACTAAGATATTTGGAACACTAAATTTTTATTACTGTAGCCATTAATTTTATTTTATTACAATTTATTTTCTTTTCTACTTTTCTACTTTTTCTTTCTTTGCTCCTGGCAGGAACTTTTAGTTTATGACTAGAAGGAACCCGTCAAGACCATTACTTTTTGACGGTGAGATTGATAGTACAGCTCGTAGAAACTGAAGAGAGATAAGGCGAAGCTTACAATACATAGAGGAAGAGCAAGAGGACGATACCAATACTACCGAAGAGATGGCTGATAATAATCCGCTACCCCTGGTGGTTGCTGAAAATCCTACTCCTCGTACTATGTACGATTATGCTAAGCCCAATTTGACTGGGGCTGAATCGAGTATTGTTAGAACTGCTATTGCTGCAAATATTTTAGAACTGAAACCTAACACTATTCAAATGATTCAATAGTTTGTTCAGTTTGATGGTTTGCAGGACGAAGACCCAAATACTCATTTAGCAAATTTTCTAGAATTCTATGATACTTTCAAAGTAAATGGCGTTTCTGATGATGCCATTCATCTTCAGTTGTTTCCCTTTACATTAAGGAATAAAGCTAAACAGTGGTTGAACTTGTTACCACGAGGATCAATCACTACATGGGAACAAATGACCGAAATTTTTTTACTTAAATATTTTCCACCGGCTAAAACGGCTAAGTTGAGGAATGATATCTCTTCTTTTGTGCAGATGGATTTAGAAACACTTTACGATTCATGGGAGAGATACAAGGATCTACTGAGAAGATGCCCTCACCATGGGTTACCATTATGGCTACAGGTTCAAACCTTTTACAACGATTTGAACCCCTCAACTAGGAAACTGATAGATGCAGCCATCGGCGGCACACTAAACAACAAAACACCTGAAGCGACTTATGAGTTTATAGAGGAGATGTCACTGAATAACTATCAGTGGCAAGTTATGAGGATGAAGCCAACAAAGGTCGCCGGTGTTTTCAACCTCGACGTAGTCACCATGCTATCAAACCAGGTAGAGCTCTTAAATAAAAAGATTGATGGTTTGTATGTTTCTAAGTAGGTACACCCGGTGATGCAGTGCGACACAAATGGAGGAGGGACAAACACAACGGAGTATCCATCCTACAACCCTGGCATAGAAAACGAACAGATGAACTATATGGGTAACAATTATAGACCTCAAAATAACCCTTATAGTAACACTTACAATCCAGGTTGGAGGAACCACCCAAACTTCTCATGGGGTGGCCAAGGAAATCAGAGACAACAACCCCCTCTAGGCTTTCAACAGCAACCCTACCCCAAGAGAAGAAGCCGAACCTTGAGGAGTTGCTAACAAAATTCATCGCGATGTTAGAAATCTATTTTCAAAACACCGAAGCAGCACTCAAAAATCAGCAGGCATCGATTCAAGGACTCGAAAACCAAATAGGTCAGCTTGCTAAGCTGATCTCAGAACGACCACAAGGTAGCTTGCCAAGTAATACTGAACCTAATCCAAGGGAGCAACTCAATGCCATCACAGTGTGCGACAACGAAGGGTTAGTAGAATCTGAATCTGAACCGAGGCAAGAACCTGTGGTAAGTAAAGGTAAGGGTGGGGAAAGCCAGAATATAAAAAAACCGGTAAGTAAAGAGTATGTACCTCGTATACCATACCCTAACGTGACTAAGAAAGACCGCACAAATGAACAATTCGGTAAATTTCTTAAACTTTTAAAGAAACTACATATTAACTTACCGTTTATTGAAGCTCTTTCGTAGATGCCCAACTCAGTCAAATTTTTGAAGGAGCTTCTAGCAAACAAGCGGAAGTTAGAGATGCGTCGCACGTGGAGTTAAACACAGTTTGCTCAGCCATTTTACAGAATAAACTACCCGATAAATTAAAAGGTCGAGTGAGTTTTACTATTCCTTGTTTAGTTGGTAGTTTAAATGTTAAACATGCTTTAGCTGATTTAGGGGCGAGTATTAACGTCATGCCCTATAAAATGTTTAAGCAACTAGGTCTTGGGAAACCTAAACAAACTAGGATGAGTATTCAACTCGAGATAAAACTATTAGATTTCCTAGGGGAATTGTTGAGGATGTGCTTGTAAAAATTGATAAATTTATATTCCCAGTTGACTTTGTTGTTTTAGATATGGATGAGGACAGTGACACACCGTTAATCTTAGGACGATCCTTTTTAGCAACTGCTAATACTAGAATTGGTGTTGGCACAGGTGAGCTCACACTTCGTGTAGGTGACGAAATGATCACTCTTCAGGCTCGTGATTCGGTTAGGACATCGAGTAATAAAGGTGAGTACATGAATTCTATTAATAACCATTCGGTTCAACCCTCTTTTTAGGAAGCACCTAGAAAATATACAAAGGAGCAACGTCCTAGTTTTCGTTCCAACAAAGAAATAGCTCATGAGGAGTGAAGGCTTCAGATCGAGGAACTAGATGAATGGCAAACACAGCTTAAGGAGAAATTGAAAGTACACGATGAACCACAACAGAGCCATGACAAGCCTAAAGATAAAACAAGTCAAATTAAGGTCGGAGACCAAGTTCTAATGGATAATATAGATCCTCGTGTTGCCACTTCTGAACCTAATGGAATAACTCCTTTCACGTTACTTAATACTTTCTCATACGGTACAGTCGAGGTAACTCATTCTCAATTTGGCACCTTCAAGGTAAATCGTACTCGTCTAAAACTTATTTTAATACAATTGATAGCAAGAATGGGGAGTTTCGACTCCTCAAACCACCATGATTATGCGAATGAGAGGTAAGTCTAGCTTAAGACTTTAAATGAGCGTTTCTCGAGAGGCAACCCGAGAACTAACCACTTTAATTTTCATATTTTTGATTTTTAGCACCTAACTAAAAAACTAACCAAATTAATAAAGCGCAGGTTTCCCTACCACACAGCCTTGCACACGGGCGTGGCCGAAGTCGTGTAGACACCACGAATACGCACATCGGCATGGCAGAGACCGTGCGAACCAAAGACGACAATTTTCCCAAAACACGGGCTGCGATAAAATGCCATTGCCGTACGATACGGCCGTGGTCGACACGAAGAAATTAACACGGATGTGCGACACGCCCGTGTCCCTAGGCCGTGGTCGACACTGATTAATCAATATGGGCATGGAAACCTCTACACAGGCGTGGGAGAAACGAACAAGGCACCACACGTCCATGCGATACGACCGTGTGACCTACCAGCCCAGGGAACACGGGCGTGGAAAACAACCAGATGCCTCAAATTCTATTTAAACCCTCTTTTTGTACTTACTTTCTTCCCCATATCCCTTCCTCCCCAACCCTAGCCACCATATCTTTTCTCCCTTTTCACCACCCCTTTCCCTTACACCATGACTAATACTAGCGACAAGACCAAAGTCACCATCTCCGTGTCGAAAAAATGAAAGGCTCCTAGCACGGTCTCCCCGTGCGCGACCACTCCACATAAGTTCATGTCGGCCGATTCATTTACTCGACAAGACAAGGACCTTTGAGTCCATTTATTTTTTTTTCTTTTATTTTCATTTTTAAATTCTTTTTTTTTATCTTTCTTGTCTTTAAGTTATATTATTACATTTTGATTTCTTTAATTTTGGTTCAAGGGGCTATTAAGGAACGACCACACCACCACCGGAGTATCCACCACCCCTGTCCAACTTTACACTGTTTCTTTTCTTTGACTCTATCCAAAATTCAGGAAGTTTCACTTCTCTCTCTCTCTTATTATTTTCTTACTATGTTGTCATTATTTATCGTTGTACATTGAGAACAATGTACATCTTAAGTGTGGGGAGGTGTCAACAATACTGAATTATGCCTTGTTCTTAAGTAATTTTCTCATATTACTAATTAGAATGAAACTTCTATTGATTTATGATTTTCATTGATATGTTTCGGATTAATTCATAGATAATTGTGCATTGATGGTTTAAACTTTAAGAGATTAGAGAATCAAGCATAATAAGTCTATTTTTAGAATTAAATATTAATAGGTTGTTTCCCTAAATTTAAATATTACTTTGAAGTTTGAAATTTGCAAGGTTGACATCAAAAACCATAATTTTTGTGAGATTTTGAGCCTTTTAGAGCATATTCTTTTCGTGCTCACTTTATTGATTATGAGTGTGTCAACATTGAATTGTTATTCTAGAACTTGCTTCGATTATACATGTCGAGACCACACTTTTTATTTGATATACTGAGATGATAAAGGCACCTAGGATTTAACCCATTTACTCCATAAAAAGCCTACCTTCATAATTAACCCCTAGTGAACCCCTTTGAAGCCTAATCAACCATTTAATATACCACTAATATTAACCCGAAACCCAGTTATTTGATTTGTTATCCCCATTTTTCTTGACTCTCCTTTTATCGAGATTTGATTTAATCAGTTGCCTAACTACATTCTTTATTTCAGCGGTTAAATGCATCTTATATCATGTACTTGTTCTTATTCTTAAAAAAAATAGAAATTTATTCATTATTAGTTCTTTGTTATTCAAGCTTAAGCAGTTAATTATACATTTTTAGAAGAAGCTCGTGTTATTAGTATTTAGTTTTCAATTGATGTAATTATTCAGTCTTAGTCCATTTTCCTAGTTAGGTGAATTATCAATTCGATCTCGATTTTAACCCTCCTTTTCAGCCTGTATCCACACCTTTAACCCAAGCCCCGTTACAACCCTTTTTAAAGACCTTTTGATTTGTGTATCATCTCATTTTATAGTGGTGGAGACTTGATTTTCATGCAAGCCTATGGTAATAACTCTTCATGTTTGACTTTTGAGTGCTTAATTTTTGAACCTTAAACACTTTGAGTGATTTCAGTGGATCTTTAGTAAGGATGTCAATACTTGTCGTATTTGAATCAAAGGTAACTATTTAGGTAAGGGGAAACACCTATGTTTTCATGCTATAAAAATCTATGACTTAGATTGTTTGAATCTCTAGGACTCTTTTAGTTAAATTATCAATGTATGAATTATCTGTGAATTATGATGAGACATTATTGTTGAGAATTATGAGTCGAAAAAGTTAGTTTTGATTGTGAGTTGAGGATTTTGCTTGAGGACAAGCAAAGGCTTAAGTGTGGGGATATTTGATAAACCATAATTTCTACATATTTTAACCCCATGCTTAGCTTATTTTTGGATGAGTTTTCATTAGATTTGTTGAATTCGATGCTCTTAATCCTTTAATTTCATGTTTTACACTCAGGAGAGCTTAGGGAGTTGAAAAGAATGAGAAACGGGCCAAAAAGGGACAAAATGGGCCTATCTTAGAATTCAACACGGCCTGGATCAACGTACACGGGCAGACCACACGGCCGTGTGTGGTGAGCAGGAGCGAGCACGACCTAAGGCTATCGAACACGGGCATGTCCTTGCCGTATCAAAGATTAATTCTATCCGGAAAAGGTTACTTATGGGAAAAGAAAGACGTTCCAAAGCCTATATAGACACCCTAGGGGGTGATCTAAAAGGGGACTCAGAATAGAACGCAGAAAATACTCGAAGACAGCCGTCAGAAGCAGCTCGGAGGAAGGATCTCCATCAAGACTGAAGATCTCCCATCAAGTTCTTTAGAAGTTTTTAGGTTTTCTTATGTTTTGTAGTTTTCCTTATTCTATGATGTTTCCCTCTCTCAGTCTGAACTAAATCCCTTAGATACCTAAGGGGATGAAACCTAAGACGGATCTTATTACTATTTGATTTATAAGATAAATACTTGTTCTTATTTTTAATTGTGAGTTCTTATTCTTGTTTTGATAATTCAGGTTATTGATTCAAGTCAAATGTATTTATTCAGTGGAGCAAAAGTCCTTGTTTAAGAGTAGATCAACACAATTAAGCGGAGTTGATTGCAACCCTAGACATAGGGTGACGAAAATCTGCCGGATTAGAGTCAAATCTAATAAGGGAATCTATAGATCGAGTTAATGCGATAATAGAGATTTTAATTAGAAAGAGATTTCAATTAATCAACCTAGAGTCAGTTGTTTTTAGTCTCGAGAGAGATATTAACATAAATCAGGGATTTCTACGGATTAAGTCAAGTGAATAAATCATATGAATCAAAAGTAATAAGTGAAGTCTAGGTGGATTCTTCCTTAGGTATTGCCTATCTCATAAAGTTGTCTAAAAGTATTTTCCTAATTCTTTCGTTGTCATGTTTTTAATTAAGTTTTAGTTAAAAAGAATTCACTCCAATTTTTAGGCTAGATAATAAGAAGATAGTAATTACTAGTATTCTTGGTCCTTGTGGATATGATATTACCGGTCTTACCATAACTATACTATTAAACGATAGGTGCGCTTGCCTTTATTGTGGTCATAGTTAGTTTTAGACACATCAGTCTTCCAATTATCTTTGTATCCCGACCCGGCTCTTTGACACTATAAGTCAAAGGGAAAAGAAAGGGAGTAAGCTTTAAGCTTAGTAAGTTTACATGTAAACAATAAACATCATAATATGTGCTAATCAATCAATAACATTTCATAATAAGTAAGAACAATCCACATTCCAAGATCATGCTTACTCATTTCATCTCTTACCACATTCCAACCATATCACAAACCAAATGCTCATATTATTTAATATACATCCTTGCACTTATCATCTCATGATCACATAAAACAACACATCACAATTTCACAATAAACCATTCATAGTAATACCAAACACTCGGTGGTTTCGCACTTAGCCCACCATTTATCTTTATCAAGGTGGTATCGCACACAGCCCACCAAGAGGAATATTTACGGTGGTATCGCACATAGCCCACCAAATAGTAATATAAATGATGGTATCACACACAGCCCATCGTGAATAAGTAATAAGGTGGTATCGAACATAGCCCACCAACAAAAATAATTAAGGTGGTATCACACACAGCCCACTATTATTTGCTACGAATAATATTCCACACCTACATTTCTATTTCAACATTTATACGGAAATTTATTCATTTTCTACCAAATCAAATCCAATTAAATCATAAGTTTTCTCAATCATACAATACACCAATAAGCAACAACATGTGTATTTAAGATGCATCATTTACACATAAACTTACCTCGGTGCAAAACGTGTTAATTTGCAGTTTAATCCGTAACCTTGCCTTTTCCCCGGTCAAGGTTAATTTTGCACTCTTCTTGATCTATAACAACAAAATTCACTCATTTAAATCATTTTATGATCATAATGCATCATAATCTCTACTTAGGCAAAAAATGACCATTTTTCCCTTATACTATGGCAAATTTACGAATTTTCCCCTAGGCTCGTAAATCATTTTTTAACACATTTTCTCATTAAACAAGCCTAGCTGAACATTTATTTCTCCTACAACTACTCACAATTCCGACTATTTCATGCATTTATTACTAAATCACGACATTTACAACTTGGTCCCATTTTGGTGTTTTCATGACTACACCTTTCACAAAAGTTGTTTCTCATCTCCCTAACATTCATTTTCTTCCATAAAAACTCAGCAAACAACATAAACACTCTCATGGCAAGTCCTTAGACTTTTAACAATATTGCAAATTAGTCCCCTCATTAGCTAGCTTAAGCTTTGGGGGTTCCAAAAGTACAAAAATTATCAACTAAAACCATCAAAATCACTTGCTTGCAAGGAAATAGCTTGGCTGATAATTTTGAGCTCTAAATCCTCTATTTCTCTTCAATTTTCGGTGGAGAAGAAACTTGAGTAGTGAAAGATGATATTTCTTCTTTTTATCATATTTTATTCATTTTTTATCACCTAATGTCCACCAAATGACCAAAATTTAATGTCTTGTCCCCCTAGTATCTATGGCTGGCCAACACCCCACTAATGGCCTAATTTCACTTTAAGGACCTCTAATTTGACATTCTTTGGCTATTAGACACCTCCACCTTGCATAATAGAACTTTCACACTTTATGCGATTTAGTCCTTTTTCACTATTAAGCATTCAATCGTAAAAATTAAAGCAACAAAATTTTCATGTAGCCATATATTAATGCTATAACACATAAAATAAGACTAAAATAATTTTCCTCAACCTCGGATTAGTGATCCTGAGACCACTATTCTGGCTAGCCCCAAAATCAGGCTGTTACATGCCAAAACCTTGGCATTCTGTTTATGTCATCATCACCAAACTAGGGTCACACAGCCAAGGCACACGCCCGTGTCCTAAGACCGTGTGTCGAATTAAATTCCTAATTTTAGGTGCAGACTTCACACGGCCTGGGCACACGCCCATGTCTGTGGCCGTACCTCCCACACGGCTGAGACACACAGTCGTGTCTCTAACCGTGTGTTTACTACTGAGCATACTGACTTGCAAACCTAGCATGCAAGGGGACACACGGCCAATCAACACGCACATGGGGCTGATAGTGTGTCACACACGGCCTAGACACACGCCTGTGTGTCTACCCGTGTGGACATTTGATTGGCCATCTACCAAGCCAAATGCCACCCTATACAGCTACCATACTTACACCAATTTAATCCAACATGTATCGGAGCTATAAAGCACTTCTCAAGATTCAAAATCAAGACATCCATAGAAGCATACACCTAATGAATTCCATCATCATTGAATATATATAAACTTGTCAAGTATTGGCCCAATTCCAAATGACGACTTACAAAATGATTTTGATAACATAAATAGCCAACATTTTGGCTAACAAATATGAGATAACGAAATGACCAAGCCCTATACATGCCATACTCAAAATGAATCTAACTTGGCTATACCAAAAAGTAGTCGATAGTGTGATTTCCAAACTCCAACATTCCACGAAATCTCGAGCTAACTTGGCAATGCTACAAGGAAAAGGGAAATGAGAGGGGTAAGCATAAAGCCTAGTAAGTTTGCATGAAATAAATAGCAACATAAAGCTCGTAATGTCATCCATCCATTGCATTGAATAAAAACACAAGTCTTAAGCTCATTTCCATAACTTACTTATACTTACTCTTACCGATTACATATCATGGCACATATCATAACCATTCTCGTGAATTACTCACATACACCTATATCACTTCATCACATAGTCTTAGCATTAATCTCATCTCTATCATAAGCTTAACTATTTACCCCATTGAATCACTTGGGATATTCAAGGATACATGATCATCCTCATTCACATAATTACGACGCCAATGCCACATCCCAGATGTGGTCTTACGTGGGGTCACTTCTAGATGCCGGTGCCATATCCCAAATATGGTCTTATACGAGATCTCCTATCGATTGTCGATGCCTCCCAGATATGGTCTTATACATTTCTCATATTAAATGTCGATGCCGTATCCCAGATATGGTCTTATACAGGATTTCAATTTGGTGCCGAGGCCAAGTCCCGGACATGGTCTTATACGGGACCTTACCCATCTCAAGTCTTGATGATATTGTTCTCTCATTTATTTAAGTCCAACCGGGACTTCAACGTTGTAGTTCTCATCATTTTCTCACACAACACCATTTTCAAATTCATAGACATATCATACATATTCAAAAATATCAAATATTTAAATTCATACTAACATGGCGTTGAACTTATTACACGCAAACTTACCTCGATTTCAAAATAGGCTAGATTGTCGATCTAGTCCAGATACTTTGCCCTTTCCTCTACGAGGTTAATTCTTCGCTCTTCTTGATCTATAATAAAAATTTAGCTCATTTAATCGCCACATTAATAAATACATTTCATTAATCATAATTTTTCGGCCCGATTTACCGACTGCCAAACTCTTATGAGCAAGCCTACGCCACCTTCTATCTAAAACAAGATGCTTCGATGAGATCTGCGTAGCGAAAGAGTGCACTCAACGCTTGGCATAACATGGGCCACATACATGGAGAGGCATTATGCGAATTTTTCAGCTAAGAAGAATGTCGAACAGAGTGCTTCTCAGCATTTACTCTGCCTTCTACCTAATGTACACTGTAGCATTCAGTTAATAAAGGATTCGAATTGGTTTTCACCCGCGATGCTTCCATATTTTAAAAGCCTTTAACTTGCGGACTTTGCAATTTCGGCTCGCTGTCCAAGTACAGAGAGAAGTTCTAATTGGTGGCTAGAAATACGATCGCATCTTTTACGCTTTTTGTCCTTGATTTCATCAATCCTGACCCATCTTCGGGATCCCGATCAACGGGGCAGATAAACAGTTAAACTATTATGGCCGTGCTGAATTGTGCTCCTATGGGCAGTCTCAGCAGCAAGGCTAGCTATAGTGGTACAGCGGTACGGCATTCCACCCTCTAATCAGACCCAATTGAGATATCTTAAAATGGCATGTGTGTTGCTCTCATTTCCAGCTTCGTTATACAAGTGAAGCTCAGTCAGGAATTGTTTCAGACCTTGCAGCTTTCCCAATGCGTTTTAAGCATCCTAGGATTACATCAGAGAATAATGGAAGCCAATGTTTTCATCATGATCTTGCTTCGCGCCGCCCAGAAATTGCAGGTAAATACGGCAGCATCTCGGGGAAAGAAGCGATCTAGACAAAGGGAAGACGTGGGACTAGCATTATTAATTCTGATCCCATGCTGACATCTTTTCTTTTCGCAGGTGTGATCGCGAAGGTTCACTGATGATTCACGAGATTAATAGATGAGAGACAAAAGTGCCAATGTATTCCTGTTATTCAAAATAGATACCACAGCAAACTGTAGTCCTTCTTTACACGCACACTGTCGATGCATTCACCGAGTCGTTTACCATGAGTGTAGAGTATGTACGAGAGCCATCTAACATTTATGACCAGCTACAATCATTCTGCACACAAGTTTCATGTCTGCAAATTTATACACATGGAGCACACGCAAACAATCGAACATCAGGGCATCGGTCACTCGTTTAGCTGCATTTGGGCTCACGACATGCCAACCTGGCACAACCCCCGTCTCTGATGTTAATTCCCTGGCTTCCTCTAGATTAGGATACGAGGCCGGCATCCGCCGACTCCTGTCAGCATTCGCGAGAATAGAAACAAGTAAGTTTTCCAGTGCGTTCGAAACTCATGTGTCACATCACTCGCGTGGTGATCGATCGGTGCTAAGCCAATCTTTCATAGCCACATCCAGATTACAAGGTTAGGGACAACTTTCTTTGCCCGAGTCCATCAGAATCAAATGCATATGCAATAGTCACGGAGTACATTTGGCTTTTATCTTCTCTAAATAGGGTCTCAAATGACCCCAGATGTAGACCAATTGCGCATTACTCAATTTGTGAAATGAATGACTACCAAATCAGTTAATTTATCACAGAAGGCATATGTGTCCACCTGCACCTCTCGCGGGTACTACTGTCATTGGATATGTGTGAACTGATAAAATTTCTTTCGACCTCGATTATAAATGCCGACTAACCATGCCCTTGTGGTTTCATAGAACTTCGTATTTGTTGGCACCTACCTGTTCCATCATTCAGGCTTTTATCTTGCCACGCCGCCAGTTAAGCAATATAGAAATCCTTTAGCGCCCTCACGGCGGTTAACGGATGACCCGATAAGACATTCTCTGCTGTATATTCACACGAATTGTTAAAATCTTATAGTGCCGAAACGCCCAGTTACCTATCTCTGAACAGGTACCTTTTATACTATCAGCATCCTCAACGTAGCTTAAAAATTCCAAAACGGTATGCTCTATCTTCGAATTGGTAGACTATTGCAGATCGGCGTATTCATCGTGAATCCAGCCATACCTCTGAGTACTGACTACCATAAATTTTATCAAAATACTGCACTGATGTCATACGAGAGAATACGATCAAATCATAGCTAGAGTTAAGTGTGTTGTGTGAGCAGAAGAGTGCCACTATTAATTTTGATTAGTTTCGCGTATACTGTTAGTGTGTACCGAGTCTTTGAAACCTTATCGGAGTGATAATATCAGCATATAAGATTCTATCAGCAGAGAGCTTAGCAAAAATCACCGGCTTCTTCCAATTGATCGATAAATCGCGGATTCACGTACTTGAGGTACCCGTTAACTACATTAATAGAAGCCGCTTGTGGAAAACCTTTTATGTTAACTTCCAGCAGCATGCCTTATAACTCTAACTGGACACAGGTCACGAGGGCAATCATGGAATATCGATCTCTACAGTTTCTCATTATTAATTATTAACATGACATCCCAAACAAATTTATTTCATTGAACATTACTTATTAGTATGGAAGAATGAGCAACTTGGTTAGAGGGTGGTAATGCTGGGTGGCTTGGCTTCTGAGTACAGAAAGATAGTCGCTTTCAATTTCTAGAGAGAGAGCGCAGGTAGAAGATTAGAGAGTGCTGCAACAGATCAAGCGTAATCAGCACCACTGGAATCAATGGGTGTTAAGCATCTAACAAGACCACATGGCCATATACATCGAATGGAAGAGGGAGAGAGCAGTTCGAGTCCGCAAGTGAATCCTCTCTTGCATTATAGAATAGTTGATATATGGATCTCACGCTGGATTCACTCTTATATTGAATGTGAAGGTTAATATTGTGTTAGTGTGTGTCATGAGATAATTAGTAATTAGAGTCGTTGGTTTCCCAGCACGTAAATTAGAAATTTCAATAATAAGGTTTATCATTGTTACAGAAGGGACATTATGAGTTATTTGATTAGCAGTGAATTAATTCAAATTGTTTAGATTAGGGTTTAAAATAGTTAACTTGCTTGGAGAGAGGTGTGTAAGGTTCTTATAGTATCCTAGCACTCTGTAGAATAGCCCAACCTGACTGAAGTGGAGTAACGCTGTAAGCTAACCAATTCGCATGCTTTGTTTCTTACTCATTGTAATGGCGAAGCACCTCGACTGTTTCTTTTGATATTGACCTTTTTCTCGTTTACCTCCTCAGACCATAGTAGATAAACACCCTGCTACCCTTATCTACGACTCATCTTGATCTGTCTTTATGTTTCTATCATTGTAGAGACATCCACACTTCATGTACTTCATCCTCTTATTTATGGTTTCGTCTAAGCAGTACCATTATTGAGTGCAGAGATTCTTTTTCTTTTTAGCCACGTTTAAGATGGTTAAGGATCGACTGAGTTCGTTGTGGCGCTTGAGTGAGAGGACAAATGTGCGGAACTCTGTAGTTTCATGCTCTTTTCTTTTTACTTTTATTATAGGCTAACATTCCCAAGTAGTCAGATAGGTGTATTAGAGAACCAAATACTTTAGTCCCGATTTACGTATAGGATGGGTTGGAGCCAGGCTGCGACAAACCACAATCTCAACCCGATTTGGTGCTCGTAAAGTCTGCAGCGTTGGTTTTCAAAAGTAGAGAAGCTTTAGGCCGCGTAGTGTATTCATTAATCGATTATCAGATGCTATGAAAATACGACTTGTGTAAGGATTAAGAGTAAGGTGTTTGGGATCAGACTAAGCCTCCAAGTTGGTTTTGAGGTTACAAGCGGTTAGCGTTTAACTCGTGTGGTCAATACATAGAGACAAGCTCAGCATTCCTCTTTGAGTTTATGAAACAGTAGTAGTGTGCACGCGCTTGCGTGTGATTAACAGAATTAAGTATATGTATTTGGACCATTTAAATCGCTCTAGTTGGCGCATGAGTGTCATGTAATAGAAGGTTATAGTAAAAGTGATCCCCGGGTTAGAATTCCCTGTTTTGTGAGATTCAGACACAGTGTTGGAGCTTGTGGATTGGTGGAGTCATGGGATATAAGTGCATGTATATCTGGTTTACATGTGGCCTTGATCGTAGGTTACAGTGATGGAGGGGGCAGAACGCGGTTGGTCTAAATGCATATCGGCGCGCCGCAACATGCTGCGCTATTTATGTCTGAAGTTGTTGGGTTTTTCTGGCAGTGCTTATAGCATGATTTGTCCCGCAGCACCAATGGGCTAGGGCAACCGGATATAGACGTTGACCAGATTGAGTATCCACGCATGGAGTGGTCTTATCCATGGTTACCTACACGACACCAAGGCTGTGGTTGTATTTGATCCTCGTTTCGTAAGATGGGTTTGGGCTTTACAGATTGTTTGGCAACTTTTTATTCCATTTGACCTAGAGCTGGAACAGAAGGCGCGGTTGAATTAGCTGGCTGCGGTTAATGCGCGCGACACCAGCACGCAGTCTGCTTGAAGGGAATTATGTTTAAACGATGGTTATGCTGGAGTCTCTAGGGCACTCACACATACCATAACTTTCGATTTTCAGGTGATTCGAGGACATGCTAGACTGTAGAGGTGTTGATACTGAATATTCTAGTTAGAGAACTAAGTTATGCTAATTTAGTTGTTTGCACAGGCTCAGTAAATGCTCTATGTTTTTATATTATTTGATATTTGCTAAGGATCATCTGTAGATGAGTACCCACATGTTAACTTTTGGTAAGGATAACTGCCTGCGTTTATGATAGTTAAACAGTTTCTAAATTTTTCCATTAAATGCAAAGCATATGCGATATTAACAGTAAGGTTTTAGTAAACAAGTTGATAGGGTTTCGCCCAAATCCAAGTTGATTATTGTTGCCGTAGCAGGTTGAGTTTATACATTCGCTGCACGAGGTACGACCTATAGTGGTTTCAAATTGGACTAAATATTTATGACATATTAAGATTTTTTAGTTACTGCAATATGATCACGACTCCGGCACCGCATCGCCCGGTTACACATCAACTGGAGATTCACTGTGAGTAATAAGAGCAAATAATAGACGTTATTGCGACTCTGAGGACCACCAGATAGATTACCGATTAAAACGACGCTGAAGTGAACACTAAGACTTATTGACTGACTTTATCGCAATTTCAGCGCAAGAGAAAGCGGCTATTGGGGTGCGCGTATATCAAGATTGAATGGGAGCCATTGAGACTTCCCGCACTTCTGCTGGTATTTCACCTTAGCGGTGGACACGTCGACGAGAAACAACTAGGCGGCGCGGTTACGAGCACTTGAATTATGGCGCTTACTAAATGTCAA
This sequence comes from Gossypium sturtianum, assembly GCA_025698515.1. Classification (NCBI taxonomy): domain Eukaryota; kingdom Viridiplantae; phylum Streptophyta; class Magnoliopsida; order Malvales; family Malvaceae; genus Gossypium; species Gossypium sturtianum. The sequence continues at coordinate 116,475,305 of CM046955.1, forward strand.
TACGAAGTTAGTGGCAGCTGATATGGCCGATGATTCTTGCCGACTTCCGGATGCCTTTGGCGTGGCGGATTGTATTGACCGGGACCACACAGCTAAGTATTAAACTCGATATGGTGTGCATGTTTCGAGTGAGAGACCAAATGTCTCCTTCATTGTTCTCAAATTTGTCAGTCGCTTACTCTTTTTTGACTCCTTCATGTGTCTCCTAAACGACTTGTCAGTGAAGTAACATCGCCGATGCCAAGGTACCAAAATGCAATCTGCTAAATAATATCCATCGAGTTTTCAAAATGTATTCATTCCATCCTAAATGGATACAATAAAATGAATGTATGCAGAAAATTGGAGAAAATCACCACAAATACACCAAAGAGACGAATGCATGGAGTTATCATGGAGAAATATCCTAAGTAAGGTATGTGTAAAAATGGGAGATGGATGGCTGTTTTATTGTGAACTTAGGATTAGTATTTGAAGCGTTATAACGTAAGAGTTCGACGATTCTAAAATGTATTCTTATTCTCTTACAGATAATAGAGACAAATACATAGCATCAAGTATTCTCGAATCGGTCCTTGATGTCCCGAAAATGGGTTAGACACGAGACGCTGACGTGTAGGGAGATGTAGAGGAGGTGATATCCAGCGTCAATAAACTCGCCGCTTGAATTCAGTGGATGTCCGCCCGTATCGAAGTCTATCGCCGCGCCACCTGCCACCTTTTAGGAAGGCCGATGGAATCGCCAAGTGTGTACTAATTTGCATACGTTACCGGAGATAATTAGTTTGAAGTAGAACAGTGCAGCCAATCAGCTAGACCTGACGGTTCTCAGCCGCCAGGAGTTCCACCTGGGACCCGACGAGTATCTTCAATTAATACTTGCGCAGGCTCGTGAGACATTATCCAAGTCAACGAAAGAATTGGCACGAGGAAGAAGTATCGTTGAGAGAAGGCGCGCCGTAAACTTCCTAGTTGAATCAAGCGATTGATGTTGCCTATTAGTCAAGATGAGCATGGTTGATGGCCAGAGAGAGTATCCGGGACCTGTTAGCGACATCAGAGGCTCAATACAGCGGCTACCAGGCCCATAGAAGATCACGCAACGCGCTGCCGGATTGCAAGGGGAAAAATTACAAATTAGCCAGCTAGACACTAAATAGCGCCGCAGTGCGCGCAAATCGGGTTCATGCAACACAAATTGTTCATCTTTGGAATTTCTACGATACGAAACGGTGCCCCAGCAGTCTTGTGGCAAACAGTTGATTCAGCTAAGTGTTTACTGATATGCAAGAAGGAATCAATCCAGGAAGATTTGTTTGAGGCGAGATCATGGTAAGCGTTCAGGAGAGGTTTGATTCGGCGTCATTTAGCACTGTGATGATGTTCCAAAGGAATAGTATTCAATCAGCAAATAGTGCACCACTCTAAGCCACGCGTAGCGCTAAGCGTAGGCGACTTTACTTGGAGCTCGTCGAGAAGTTGTTGAATAGATGATAGAATCTTGGTAGGCGGTGCTGAGCAGGCTCACCGGCAAAGTCGGAGGCTACTAAAACAGCCCGCGGACCCGGCCGTCGATGATGGCAAAAACAAAGGACCGAGGAAGATCATTAGAGATCGAGAATGAAATACCAGTGAGATTCCCAGGAATTAGGTCCGAGCATGAGGTTCGAAAATAGAAGTGAGCTAAATGACGCAATTGCGCGGCCAAAGAAGAGTTCAGACAGTCGTGCTAGCAACCGAGATCTCCTCTATCGTAGTACCGGTCTCCACTTATTTGTGATTGGACGATGGGGTGCTCGTGCTTTAACTATGCATTATAATGAACTATGGACTGAAAGGACCTACAGAGAGATGGTCTAAACTGCCCGCCCGCGATTCCCGAGTGGAAGACTATATAGAGGCAGCACTCATCAGGGCGAATTAATGTATGTGAAATTTGATTCAAATGGAATCTGGTGAGAGGTCTAGTCTGATCGAGCAATTGCAGTGTTGTTGCTTTACAGAGTCGCTGCGGCAGCGTTGTAGTCTTTCGCAGACAAGACGAGTGATGGTGTTGATTGCACCAGTGGGGAGAATATTCGCAGGAATCTATCAGCTTGAGACGCTGCCGAAATGGCCATGGTGGTGTGGAGGCAGGCGGGTCTATGGTGTCACAATAACGCCAATGAGGGTTAGTAATTGGAGGTCAGACAGTCAGGTGGCGAGACAACTCGGTTTGCTTCGTCAGGACGGTACTTAGTGAACTCATCCCGCTGCGATATGGCCCGGCGTACTATAAACAGGGTTAATGACGCGGCCCAGTGAGTTCTGGACAGAGTTTGCTATACGATGCGTCATACATATTACAGAGCTGCGAGAAGAAGAGAGGGCCCGATCGGGCGTGATGTACACGCCGGCTAATGTGCTATCGCAGTCGAAGCATCTGCGCCGATCATCAATAATTTAATTTGCCTGATCAACCGTGGTTGCACCCCTTCTTGCAGCTAGATGTGAATTAGGTCGTCGATTGTTTAACTACCACCAAGCATGAGAGGCTCGTTACAAACCACAAACGCGTTGAACGAATCAACTGATAAGGAGTTTCGACTCATTGGATACCATCTGGATTTGTGGCTGGGCGTATGTTATAGAACTTGGATAATAAGTCTAAACCCGATGGTTGGACTGGGCCACAGTGTCATATATATTGGTTTATTCTTAAAAACGTAAGAATGATGACATGATGTGCTACGTTTACTTTATTAGGATTCTGCACCAGACAAATAGGTACGGGTTTTATGCAAAAATTCAAAGTGTAATTTGAAGCAGGAGTTAACTTTCTACGTTAGAAGTAGCGAAAATAATTTTGAAATTGTAAGTGAACCTAGCATAAGATCAAGTAAAGAGACCAGAGGAGAGCCACACAAGACTGGAGTACTGAAATACTATTTACCTGCAGTTATGGTGGGATATGTCCTGGAATCATGGTGAAGGATTATACTTCTATTACAAATACATAAGTTTGTTACAAGGAAGAGTGCTCCGTTATGATCTATATGCCCAGGTTTTGATAGATTGAAGGACACGTAGTCTTGCTGGGTAGACCACTGAGGTGGAAGGGTATTCTGCTACTGTTTGGTGATGCATCTCACCTATTGGATGTACTTGATGTGGATGGGAGAGTGGTATGGTAGTCAGCATCAGGTAATACCAAGCATCCGCGTTTGGTTACGATCTACCCCACCAACTCACGAATACTTGTAGTTAGCCAGGCCAGTTGCCTTAGGGTTCGAGACATGGAACACCGAGAGAGAATTACAGTAGTGTGTTACGGGACGCAAAAAAGTTTAGAGGTATCTTCAGCATGACCACTCGTATAGCGCGGCTGATTGAACACAGCGACTAAGTGATTGTTCATCGTACATGTCCTGAAAAGGCACGTGGCTCGCCGACCATAGTAACGATTTCCTGAGCAGAAATATGTTGAGAGTCTCAGATGTGATGATGGGTCTGGCTAACTTGAGCAAGCAGGATCGGAATTGGAGAGTATGTTGAAGAGCAGCTAATGGATGGGGAGTCATTGCAAGAGGGTGCAGAGTTCCAAGACGATCAGCGGGTACAAATTTGGCCTAGGCGCAGTGGAGTGATGGGTACTGTTTTCGTATGACGAAAGTCACACACAGCGACATCTGTGAGAGAATGATTACAAGACCACACTGTGGCCACTACACGGCCCCAACACATCTGGAAAGCTTAAGATGGGCGACAACTTGTAGTAGCACGGAAGAGCCGCGTCAGCGAAATCTGGAGGTCTTCGTAGCAGACGATCGCGGTGACTGGGTATGACAGTGCACCATGACTACATTAACGATAATCTCCTTGAAATGGAATTCACCGCCGGATTTTAGTTAAGTGGCTACTACTCCTTCCTTAAGCCCACAAGGATGCTGGTGCGCTGGGTATCGGATATCTTCTTCATTACCATCTTGGGGGGTAATGGATTTGCTTAAGACGTTCGCGGCTGCATGTGTAGAGGAAGGTGAGGTTGCATGCTGTCCGCCACATTATCGAGAAGGGATCGGAGTTCCAGCCAAGATCAAGGTGACTTGTTGCATCGGCTTTACCGGTACACTGAATTCGGTGGGCTGACTTTCCACTCACTGATTCTGCTGAGTACTGGACAGAGGAAGGGTGATATGACTGGAGAGACATATTGAAAGCGGTCAGGTCTGTAGATGTTTGAAGTAGAAGGTTGAGGAAGCATCACTACCATGGCATGATTTACTTATAAATAAATAGTTATCGCTTAGGTTTAGCATTCGTAACTCCCACAATGATTCGAATTCAAGCCATATTGATGACAAGGAGTTGAGAGATAGGTCTGCAGGTCCAGACAGTAGCGAGGCAGAAACCTTAAAGTCAAAGGTGTTGATTGAGTCTCTCGCCTCAAGGAGCACTTGAGAACAGTAGTCTGATACAGAGTCTCAAAACATGAAATTGGAGGAGGCCGGACCAGAAGTTCTTCCGGAGTGTCACTGGAAAAGGCGCTGTTGAGGATTGGCTTAGAAGAAAGCTGAGTGTGTTAACCAGCTTACTACGCTGTAAAGTGTGGGACCGAGTTTATCGACCAGAGTTACTTGAAGCGCCAGTAGCGATCGGTCTACAGCGATTTAGCGCATCAATGGTAGTCTGAAGTTCCACTGACAGCCTCGACACCAAAAGCGACAGGTGGGTGAACTTCAGTTTATCTTTTTGAGAAGAAACCAGAACAGGTCTCAGTTGTTGTAAAAGTCAGTCAACAAAGTTAGTTGAAAGCAAAGGGCCTAGTAAAGTAAAGAGGGAACCACGAGAGTCACCACGGAAAGTGAAATCACATTGGGCAGGAGGGCGGCAAGGCAAAGAATGGCTCACCCTATTTTATCTTGATCAATTTCGAAGGAAGATGATAATTTATTTTGGTGGGTAAGACACATCCCCAAAATGTAGTTAGTTTGAATTGATTATTTTGATATTGTTATTGTGCAAAGCATGTAGCCCCAAGGGCTTGAGGTATGTATTGCTTGATGGAAAATGCTTTAATTTTTAAAAAGTAGAAGAGAGCCTTTGTGTCGTGTTAGCAGGCACAATGTGCGGCAAATTAACACCACTAGGGCCGCAGTGCGTTGAAGCACTTAGAAGCAAGTAAGATACACATCCAAGAGAGAGGAGGGCTGTGCCCGGAGTCACGATCCTCTCTTGTTAGATAGAGCTGGTACATATGAATTTCTTCCCTTTGATTCTTTTATTTGATAGTGAGGTTAACACAATGTATTAGTCATATTGTGACTACAGGTGAAATTATGTAATAGTAATCTTCTAATAGTGTGTTGTGACTAGTGTGACAGTAGTATAAGTTAGTTGCAAGTAGTGTATTTAAAGGGCAGTGTATGAGGTTTGTTGTTTGCGAGATCAACCTACGAGAGACTCAGTGACCTTGAGGGGTGTCAGACTGCATATAGCTGACCTACTGCCTTTGTTTGTTCTTTCTTCATTTGATAGCCAAACCTCCCAGCACTTTTCTTTTCTTTTGATATCTCTCCTCATATTTTTTCTCTCATTCCAACACTCTCAGAGAAACCTTTCTTTCTTTGCTTAGAGATTCTATCTTAGTCCTGCTTTCTTTGTCTTTCTTCGGCCGAACATCTTACTTCAGCACCCCCCAGTCCACTTCACCTCCTGTATTAATTTCTCTTATACCGGGAGCACCCATATGAGGTCATAGATTTTCACTTTCTTTTAGCTTCTGTGGAGATGGTGCAAGATGGGCATTCTCTTTGGTTGTAGGTCATACTGGTGAAGGTGTTATAGCCAACTGTTCCTCTACTGCGCGCAATCGACTTTTTATTTAGGTAGAAGGCGGAATTCGAAGGGCTAGCAGAGAAATTTAGTCGTGTCAGTCGATTCTTCTAGGTACTAAGAAATACTGCCTCTCATCTAACGCTCGATTTTGCAGTCTGAGGTGCATACGTAGTTTCAAAGTCTTAAAGGCTGATGAGTGTTCCCGACATGCAGTTAGACGTCGTAGACCGTCGATGTCGTGGATAATGGTAAAAGCAAAGGGTGAGATTTGGGACAAAATAAAACCCCTGGATTATCTGGGCTTTAGTGTGACCTTGCGGTTCTTTGCTCATGGGCGTTTTAAATAGATAGTGACCGTGAAGGAGATCCAGTAATACATCTCTCTTTGCTACCTAGACGTTCAAAGACGGCGATGACGGTTATTGTGTACATACTTATAATATATAATAGCACAAAGTTAACAAAGTATGTATTGTTGGCAATACGCTCTACTATCAGATATAGATGAGGTGCCTCATCGAGGTACGTGCGTTCTGGCCTTGTTGGTGTGAATCGGAGCACAATGCTTTTAGGAAGAAGCATGCGATGGATCCATGTGGAGCACTCCTCATTTTGTCCGTGTTAATCGCGACAGTTTGATGAGAGGAGGGCGTTGATCGATAGCCACTTTGTGATGCAAAAGATGTTTAGCAACCCTGGCGACTATATAACAGGTGTTTAGTACAATTTCCGCCGAGGTTTACACTTATGGCACTTTGTCCCTGTTGACTCAGCAGTTAGGCTCTCGCGAGATACTAGATGGAAGCATCACTTGTATCCACGGCGCTGTCCTCTTTGTCTCACGTTGTGTCACACGGTTGTCTTTAATACCAAGCTGCTAACTTAGCATGCCCAGCGATTGAGTATTCTGCAGGTGTTTGGCTTTGCCAAGGTTTTGGTAACACATCGATCATTATTCCCATTAGTTGGTAACACGAGCAGATGTGATAGGCTCGTGTCATTAGTGTTCATACCGTGACGCAGTTAGCATATATGTTTGTGTGTGTGAAATGTGGCTGACAAAAGCTAAAAGTGGTTACATATCAGAAGGTCTGGCCTACCTTCCTTTTAACATTTTCGGGACACAAGGGATTACGCGGTGAGGAGTTTCTGCTGTTTCTAATTGAGCAGTTGCAAAGGAATTCTCTACTCCTAATTTATTTTAATTTTTACTTGGGTTGCTGTATAAGGTCTCTGTAATCTTTATTGTGTTTATTACATATATTTTGATATTCTTAGACTACATACTATTAGAGTCGGAATTAAATCACATGTTTTGCACGGTAGTTGTTTAAGCAAGCACTACAATTGACTTGATCGGTATAAATAAATTGAACATAATTATAATTAATTAAGTTGTTACTTGTTCAAATGTGCTAAACAAGGTTCTCAATGAAACTTAAATCGAGTCCTGATAGTTCCCGAAATCAGAATTGATCGAATATTGTGTGTAGGGTTGGATTGATACAAATCTGGCATTGCAGTGAGCTCGCTAAGCACTTCCTAGGCGAAAGACTAAGAAATGTTGCAGGCCTGGTCAGATGCTTGAGTCTGGCAACAGGCCATAGCTTAGCTCAGTCATAGACGATCCGGCCTGGTACATCTCATCTAAATCACTTTCGTAGATTGATAATAATGCTGTAAGTGCAAGAGCATATGGAGGCGAAAGAGTGAGTTATAGGACTGACCTGATGGGTCAAGCAAGCTGAAACGGCATAGAGCAGAGAGAACCGAGCCAGCTTTAAGCCAAATTACTGCTGTGGTGAGCTGTGTGTGGTAGCTGGCCGCGCGTAATCATAATAAGTCGGATCAAAGGCAGGACCAGCTACTTGAGTGACTTCGCACTCTTCGCTTGAATTATCTACGATGCGCTTGATCTGGGCCTCCTTTCCGTGAGCCTCGGAATTGGTAACCTCCGGCGAGCATGCACAAAGGGATTGTTGAGGCGAGCCATGTCTCACAGGATCTAATTCACCTCTTCTTCCCGACTCAAAGGAATTCGCAAGGTTTGAGCTCTGGTCGCGTAGCAGTTATGGCTGTGGAAGGCCTCAGGCCCATATGCTAACTATAGTTAAACAAAGAATTAACATTTTGTTTCTAGAATGAATATTATAACAATACCTATGTTTACTAAATCTTGTTGTCACAACTTAACATGGATTTCAGACCCAGCAGCCTTACCTCGCTGTCGAGAAAGCCTGGCCAGAAAATGCACGCCATTAGGAATTAATTGCAAATACTCTCACTCACAAATGTTGATTAAATGGTTTGTCAAAAATTTGCTTGTGTGATACTAGCCTCAGCTTTACACGAATCGTGTATAAAAATATATTAGTCTGAAATGCTAGAATGTTCTCAACGATTAAGAAAAAGACAATATTACAGCAGTTAGAGAGAATGCAATGGATACAAGAGAGTGTAGTCGAATAATAATGATATTGGGAATGTCATGGACTTCTCTGTAGCTGAACTGACAGAGGCCCCACTGACTGTTGTTCCGGAGAGAAGTTTCTGAGTAAGTCATAATAGATTCTCACAATAATAGTGAATCTTTAGCTTTTCTTATGGGACAGTGATAAGACAGCCAGAGGACAGCGAGTGGACGCAGTAGGCGCTAGAACCGACTAAAGCCGTGAGAGGTGGAGAATGGTAATACTCGCACCTACACCTCCTACCATTGCCAGGTTTTGGGCTGCATGGAAATGCGAAGTAGTAGCCGTGGTGTAGCCCGAATAGATGCGGTCGGGGGTGGATCGAGAGTAGAATTGGCAGCCTAACGAGCGAGTATTCATTAAGGAATTAATGCCGAGGGAGTCGAGGCAATCCAAAGCGGCACCACAGAGCCAAGAAAAGTGTGATGTGCATGTCGGCCCGGCGACCGCGAAACAAGAGTAATAAGCATCACAAAGAGGACGGGGTTGCGACTATGCTCGGTGATGTCTGACTCTGTCATTTGCCATTCGAATGAGGCCTGTTGGAGTAAATTAACGGTAATTTTATCGAGAGCATTCGTAACCAATATGTAGAGAAAGTGGCGTAGTACCGCCATATCGATGGAGAGAGCAGGCTTGAGTTGGTAGACAACTGAGTGTGAATCATATTGAGAACCGGCCGAGAGGGAGTCGTGGTTTAACAACATATCGGAGCGCCAGGTCCGTCCGCTGAGTGAGCTGTGGATACAGGATACCGCATCTTGGTTGGCTCACCGCACCCGAGGATCGCCGTTGGAGAGTTCTAAATGCCTCAGGAGAGAACATGCTAGCTGTCAAAGAAGGAATCCGGGCGAGCTGGCAATCTTATGTGATAAATGGAAGAGGAGTGCTTCAGTCTGAATTATTTCACCGGACTGCCGGAAAAAGGCAGGCGATGCATCAACAGCTAGCGCAATTGCTGCAATCGCAAACTATAAGACATGGGAGGCCATTAAGAGAGAGGTTGGACCTGGATAGCGTGTTTGTTGAATTATGATGTATCGGGTGAGTTGAGACTGCACGGCAGGAGATCAGTTCCTCTGGTGGCGGGCCCAGGCAATGGCGGCCGGGCTACAAGTAACCGATCGTGGATAGAGTAACGCAGAATTGATCGGTAGTCGTCAACCGGAAGGGTCGTGGAGCAAGTCCCATGGCTGTGTCTAGTAATAGGGCCAAATGTACCGTAATTTATGACTTGCGTACACTGGCGTATGACGACAATCTGACCAGGTACACGCTCTTATTCTGCCTCTGGTATTGTTAATTGATATAGCCTGTGCACGCGCGCTGCTATTTGGTTGCAGTATGATGACTGGAACCTACTGACCTACCAGACCGGGACAGAGAGTCCGACCCAAGGTATAAGAGTCCCAGGTAGGTAAGATTATGGGCCTATATAGTACGCACCTTCTGTGGAAACCAGGTGGCTTATAAATTTCGATTCACTGAACCATACACCGATTGAGAGAGTTGATTTGGATCTGTGAAGAATTACATTGCAGTTACACTATAGTGCATAGCACATGGACACTATGAGACGCGGTGGATAGAGTGTTATAGTAGAGAGTGGAATTTTATCTAGCATGAAGCGGAGTCAAGGCCAAGATAGTCATAGCATGCTGTTGGCAGGCGATCGGTTTTCCAACAGGCTTTGAAGCCAAAAGGGCGGTACTAGAGAGATCGAGAGCAGTCAGAAATTTAAGCCGGATGGTTTCCTGCATGAACTTTCGTTGCCCCGTCCCGTGCTAGTCGACAGACAAGTAACCGTTACCCGCGCTCCGGGTTCGCCAGCACATACGTAGAAACCGGATCGGTAACAAGAGCTCAAGTATTTCTTGATGGTTATGTACATAAATATCTCCGCAAGGCCTTGCCAGAAGAACAGCTTCGGCCGCGAGTTGCCATCCAGGCCAATCACGCTAATATGCTATCAAGAGCGAGTCGAATCCGGCTCCTGACTGATGTGATCGGCGAGTGCGCTGCGGATTGCGAGCCATCGGAGCTCCAAGAAATTGAGCTGCTTATCGCATGTTGTGAAGGAGAATTTGGAAATGTGTTCGAAGCGCAGGATTCCAACTTCCAGATAGAGACTTGGGTTCTGCTGACAATGGTGTGGCTGGGAACTATGCCGGCGGGCAGTGCTTGTTTAGCGAGAAACTTGATAGAGAGTATTCTGACACTTGGAAGGTGGTGTATGACTACATTAGCTATACAATCGATATTGTAAAGAAGGAGCACGAGACAAAAGCATTCTGATAGTTCGGCAGTATTATTGGGGGAAAACGAAATTACCGTCACTGGTGATGAAATCTAGTGAAGAATCTTTGTAATAGGAGAAGTAGCTCAGTCGCGTAAGACTCACCAAGTCGCCCAATTGGACCCGATTAGGTGCTGAGAGGTATTGAATTGAAACCACCCAGATTTAATGATACACGAGAATACGGTGCTTCTGGCTCAAGATCCACCCTGACTGGTAGCTGGAATTCCTGTTAGCAAAAAGATTAGTCCCAGGCTTGCCAATTACAGAAAGGTGTCCCCACACATTGCAAAGAACGCCAGAGCAGTAAACAGATGTTTCTTGATAAGTTAGATTTGTGTGGGAGCCCGCCCGCTTGGCATGTCATCAAACACAGGAAGAAGCTATTCTGCTAGCTGGCTGCCGTTGGATGTAAAGTCACAGGACGGGAACAGCGAAGGCTCAGCCTATGTAATCAGCCAGGAGACCGGTGGATGTTCACCCAACTCAACCACTCGGACACCATTGCCACGCCCGCAAGGTGGACATTAATACCCGGAGGAAGGTTTAGAAGTAGAGATCAATTTTATCTATAAAGCTCGGTTATCACCACTGTATGGATGCCAACCGAAGCTGTGGAAGTAGTTAGAACTCTGCTGATTTGCGATTGTCTAGGAAGCACATCCGGAAACTAATGTACATGAGCCGTGGAGAAGTGACCGGTTTACATTTGGCACAATATTATTAGCTACCGTAGTCTGTCCAGATGTTGATAGAATCTTCTCCGTATGAACTACAGTCAATTTGATCGGGAGTGTTATGAAAAAGCAGCACGGATGACAGAGCGCTAAGGAATTTAAGTTCGAAGCGTGTAGTTTGAAATGCAAATTGTCCTTGGGTCGAGATGGGAGTGCGCTGTTTCCATGGATCGAGTATGCATATGTGCGAGTGATTAGACTAAGGGCAGTAGAGAAAATTCTCAGTGCACCCTGTAGCCTATAAGCATACACGCGTGCGCATTAGGGAGATTTAAGGAATACTCCGTCTGTAAAACGGTGGCCTCGTGGCCCGCAGTTTGGGGCGAATGCATGTGAGAGTTAAGAAGAAAACTGGGACCGACGTCACGACCAGCAGTGTCCGGCTCAGCCAACGCGCGGGACGGATTCTCTAGCTGGCAGAGAAAGTCCTAACCGCGATCGAAGGAGGATCTGTGGATACTGGTGAGCGAAATTGGCCTATCACCGCCCCAACCAGTGGATCTGAAGCTAGTGGACGCTCTTAATCCAGCTCCACTTCTGGGAAGTGACACCTTACCAAATAAGAGCCGAGCTATAGAAATGGTGAAAGGATCGATTGCTGATTTTCTCGCGGATGAGTTGATCTACTCAGTTCGCCGCCCTTGAGGTTACCCAGAACGGGTCTGGACACAAACTGGAAGTACAGTGGGTGATACGCAAAAGGACATACAAGAAACCGGTATGGAGATTCTCAGTAGTAGCCGATATACTCTACTACAATGGCTTATACAGCCAATTAATACAAAGTGTTCCAGTAGTCCCCATGCTCTGACGAGCCACACATACGGGCAATGACAGTACTCGCGATGAGATTTGAAGCATGTGTCCAGGTCAACAGAATCGCCACCAGGAGTGGAGAAGACAAAAGTCGAGATTGAGTTCGCCTTCGAGAATGACAGGCAGTGAGAGTCAAGAATCGATCCGATCAGCGAGTGGAATGAAGGCCGCGGCGAGACACAAAGTCTTTCCAGAAGTTGTAAGCTCGGGGCAAAGGTGCTGATTCGCGGCGTTAATGGGCGTGCATCTGCTGTTGCTGTGTTTAAGGACGTGGTGATCGGCCTAGAGCAAGATCTTGCATCCGGACCTGTAAAGTTAAGGCATTGATTCCATATCCATGCCAGCCGAGAAAATGTGGTCCGGCCGATCGCAGACACGATAGCCGTACAGCAGGCATGCAAGGTAAGAACCCATTGATTATCTGAGAGGCGAGGTAGCGCACAGATGGGATAAAGAAGTTACTAATGGACGGATGCAGTGCAAGGCTATAAGTAAAGATATGTGACTAATGCCTGAGGGGAAATGTGAGCTCCGAGGAGAGGATAGTTGCAAAGAATCTCTCATATCATGCTTTGATCAAAGAATTCTGAGACTAAATTTTATTTTTAGGGTGTGTCACATATCCAAATACGGGTTAGAAATTGGATGTGTACAGTGTAATATTGGAGTAATGAAGAAATAGAATCCACTTAGGAGGTGAGTCTCTATTTGTGAAATTTGGGCTTTAATGTTAAAGAAGTGGTTAAGTATGTGAATTATATAGAGATAAATGCGCAAGTGCTACCACATGCTCGAGGTAGAAAAGAAGCTCGCAGAGGGCCAGTAGGCCACAAAGGGAAAGAAACATTGCCCGAGCACAAAGAGGATCTTGCATGGACGACTGCAACATGCTTTATTCTTGAGTCTCTTATTTGATAATGCGTTATGTGTGTGTATAAAGGTACTTGGCTAGTTCTAATTTAGTAAATTACTAAGAAATTAGATATTAATATTTTTTTTCTTTACTATTGATATAAGGAGGATAGCTGATTATGTTGATTAAAGGTTAGATTAATCTAAGTCAATCGAGATGTAATTTAAAATAAATGTAAGTGGTTGTGAGGTTGTTTCTATCTGAAGCACTCTAACAGGGGCTACTACGAGCAAGACAATTAAATAAGATACACACGCTCAGTTCACAGCTCAACTTATGTTGTTCTTCGCATTGCTTGATGCTACTCATCAACCAAGCTGTTTTCGCCTTTCCATCTTTTTTCACGTTTCTTCAGAGCTCGGTCAGAGCCGCTTGACAACTCTTGCGCCACTTATTCCTCAATCCCTCACTATTTTGTATCGTCGGCCGACATCACCTCTAGCCAAGCCAACCCTATCCTCTTGCATGGTGTTTCTTCATAGAAACCGAAACAGCCGAGCCACTACCATGTATTGGAGTGCCACTCTTTCACTCTCTTTTGCACATCTGCTCTAAGATAATTAAGGTGTATGACCTATTGGTGGTTCGTAGTCGTCTGGTCTCCCATAGAAGAGGCATGACGGAACCCTGCGTTTCCCTTCACCTTCATTGTCGCTCTATTTGTGTGACCCAGGTAGAGTACACTGCGGTTTAGCGGCTTCTTTTCAACTTTAAAATAAAAGCCTTAGTGTTAATCACTTTCTGTGCAGATAGTTACAGATCTAGCACAGCCTGCTTCCTAATTCTAGCATCACATTTGCAAGCCTAAAAGGTTAGTGCTAGTGGTCAAAAAGTCAAGCCTAGCCCAAAGAACTACGCAGGCATGTCTATTAATCACATTTAGCAAGTGTACTTTGATAAGTAGTCAGGGAAAGAAGAGCAGTTGAAGTGGATTTAGACTGAGAGGTCAAGTTGTAGGTCGTCTACAGAGGCGTACGCGGTTACCTCAACTCTACTGTTTGGTCACAATAAGTGGAGTGAATCCGTAGGCTCACGACCACATATCTTTAAGAGAGTTATGGTCTAGCAGACAGTATTCACAGTGGTATGGCAGTTACACACAATTAATAGCTGGGCTGAGCAGCGTACATATTGTTGTAATTATTTCTTTATGATGTAGATGGCAAGAAAGGTCATCGGTAACAAAGAGTGATCCCGTAGCCCTATTATGATAGGTCGTGTTAGTACTAATAGGCACTAAGAGGAATGCGTTAACTGTGACACGGATATGCCCAATATCCCGGGTAGTGCCTGCGTTGCGGCGAGCGGGAGCTATCATGGGCCGACGGCGACGAAAGAACGCAACCATTGTCGTTTGCATAACTGCGCGGCGGCTCAGTGTGGGCCACAAGTCGTAATAGTACTTCCAGAGGTTTTGAGTGCTTCTACTACCGCGATTCGGTGGTAGACATACCCACTCACCGGTATTGGCGGAAGACAGCCTTTCCGTACTGCACGGCGTTAGCCTCGTCACGCCCGCACTTGACACCGTTTACTGAAGAATACTATATGTGCACCAAAAGGTCTTAGGCTTTCCCAAGGCATTTGTAGCTGCACTGACTGGCCTTGCGGTGGTAGTTGTGTAAACATGTAGATTGACAGTATTAGCATGTGCCAAGAAGAAGGTGCGTAATTGTATCCGAAAGATAATTATTGATCTATATATCAGTTGGTGTTGTTCTACCAGAAAGATTCTGCACGATCGATGCTAATTTTCTGCCTTTAGCTTTATATTGGTTGACCAGACTACGGCTGCAAGATGAACCTTAAAATTAGGTGCTACTAAGCATTCAGTTGAATTATGTAAACTTCAAAAATTGGTTTTTAGTAAATTTATTTCTGAGGCTTGCACAAAGTACTAATTTCTTAGATTATTGGTGCTTTTTATTTTGAATATTTGTATTTACAGACTTAAGATGCTTGATTAGATTAAATTATATTTTTTGTCATACCATTTAAGGATTTGTGCAGTTGGCTACTGGGCAGTACACCGGACCTCGCATATGACTCGGATTTAATTAAATTCTCTGCAGAGTCGTCGTAACAAAACTTAGAGATAAATCGTAAGGTTTCAACATGAACCATTGATTTAAGTGTTTCGTATAGTAGTACCAACTCATATTCGTGTCGGTCTGAGTTATGTTCCTTACTTAATACTCTCATCAGCTTTCCTGTTGAAATACTCGTACGAGAGTAATAGCATGGTAAAACTGCCACTGTGGTGGAACCAACCCAACTCCATTTCCATTCTCTCTGTTCCGTGAACCGCACCTTCGAGAACATGATACTATCATGCGTGAGTCTTACCCTGACCAGCCTAAGTGATCTACCACGTGTAGCGTGCCAGACTCTACATTTTGGTCACGGTGTATCCTACGCACGTTTTGTCTATGCTGAGTTTCCGAGAGGTAAGATTCCCACTTCACCACAGTATTAATTTCTGCGGCACAAACCATGCTTCCGTGTGGACATATGAACTAATCCATCGAAAGGATATATCAAATCTATTGAACAAAGATAGATTGTGCAGTGGAAACAGTGACATTAATCCTTGGCGAAACTTTTACGCTATCCGATGCAACAACTTTACCCAGGACGGCAGACTTTGTATGGACCATGTGGCAGCATACATACGTGCCACCACTATGCCAGCTTTGGTGTGAACCTAATTCAGTGCTAAGCAATGGGGAAGAACACAGTAATCAGTGGAGAGCGCCACAGAAAATTTAATGGTTATGTCCACTGTTCTGCCTTTCTTTGGTACCGCCAGTTTCAGATACGTTTCATCACCTCACGATCGTTTTCGCCATCCCTCTCACAGCAATACACCTTACCGCCTCATTACCGTAGCCCTTCCCCTCGCACAACCTCTATAAAATGGTCTTAAGAGACTCATTACTTAGACAAACTAGAAACAAACTCTCAGCTCGTAATTTTGATGACGCCGCATCGATCAGATCGTTCTCCACCATAGATCGTTCTACGCTGCTATAACTTCCAACCGGGCAACATTTTTAGGAATACCGCATCGATCGTCAATCTAACCGCCAGACCTGGGGCTACATCGACAGCTTGTAATTCTGGATTTGATGATTAGATAGGCACCTGTTTGAGTTCTTCCGGCTATGTGTTCTGACTACCTCTTCTTCTTGTTAGAATCTCGTCTCCAGCCCTCACAAGTTAAATTCAGGATAGAAGGGACTTTAACAAATAATCTGATATCCTCTCCATTTGTATCTATCCCAGACCTTTTTACATTCTATGATAACCCACTACCTAGGCATATTATTTGCAGCTACCTACAATCCCAATGATCAGAGTTACCTACCATTAAATCAGTAGGCCTCAGGAGAACCTTCTTTACCTAGCATAGACTCGGCTAAATATTAATACAACTTTTCAAATTATGAAGAATTCCCAATTAATCCTTTTCGAACATAAGATTGTTTCTACCCATAATTGAGTATCCTACTCGAGAAGAAACCAACATTAATCTTTATAATTCGTACGGCGAACCATCTGTTCTCGAACTGTAGTTTTGAAGCTTGTATTCTTCTCCGCTCCTTCGATTATCCTTACTGGATTTCGCCTTGGATCTGTATGACCGTGCTTCTTCCTAATACACCTGCCTTACAAAAGACAGTGAGCGCCGGAACAAGAGGTGCGAGTTGAGTGGATGGGTTCGGTGGGACATGGTGATGCTATATTGATCATGGGGAGGCTCTTCACCTTCCTCTCCCTCATTGTGCCCTCCCAGTCTCCATCAAGCTTGCTACCTGGTGCTTCCAAGATCACTGGTCTGAACATAGCACGCCTGGATCCACATTAATAATAATACGATCCAAATCGCTGCGATTAGTCACACCACGCACAATTTTCGGAAGATGCAACCTACTGTATGCTTAAGCTAGCGAGCTAGGTGCCGCCAAAGCTAGTCGATACCAACCAAAACAAATACGGTATGGTCCAAATGCACTTTTAATCTACGTATTTAGGCCAACGTCCATGTAGATTACCATGCGGACTGTTTTAAACATACGTTTCCGCAAAATTCATTTTCATTAAACTCCTCATTCCAAATTTATGTTTATTACTAGGGCCCATTTATATGTGGACTCACTAAATTCTGCCCGGATAGTGATTACACACACAGATCCTGCAGATAACATATAGTCTCTGGATTATAAGTACTATTTACCGAGAAGGCTATACTGGGTGGTAGACAAATCAGGCTTCCACACCGCTGTTCGTTACACGGGGCCTGGCTTCCATAGTGAATTGCTATATACCATGTGAGGTTGCAGCCGATAATGACATCTCTCATATAGACGTTCAAACTTGCTCGGTTCACTAGCCTGTACAGAATTAAAACAGCCGTGATGACATTACATTTTTAGCGCCACGCGCACTTCATTACTAGTTAACCGCCCAGCTAACTTCCAAACCCGGTCCCCAAGTCACCTAAATTGAATAGATTAAATACATTTTACACTCTTCGCTTTGCTTAACGGTCGTCTTTCAACAGCGATCACAATGACTGGCGCACGCGGTTCATTCAGGTTAACCAAGATATCTGAGTATAGCCCATGGCACAAACCTCCAGTATAGAGTGTGATAAGTGAACCTTACTGGGATCGCAAGACTCGCTATGTTAATAATGCACGCCTCGCCAGACCACGCCTCGGAACGCATTTGAGTGCCATTTACCGTTAATACCTCACCTAACAGCAATCTTGTATGCCCATGCTTACCACTAATCAATCCAACACCTTTTCTGGTTCATGTAGAATACAAGATAATCGCAACATTCACATATGCCACAATACGGTTATAAGTACTGAATAGTGTAGTAACTCTTGCCACAACATGCACGATATACATAGAATGTACTTGTGCAATACAAATAAGCAATTTGCCAGCAAAATAAGCAACAATCGAAATCACATGCATATGCTGCAATACACTATAACCAGCCATGCTGGGCAATGATGACAAGCATTTACCATCCACTGCTCTCTATGAATTGGAGCAACCTTTACGTGACGTTAAGGGAGTAGGAGTGTTACATGGTGGGTGCCACGAATTACATGTAATATAGAAAGACACTCCTTCTACTGCAGCATATTTGACAATACATATAGTGCTTGTCATTCACCATCACTTTATACTACCATCGACATTACGGCTATTATACACGCATATTTTATGCGGAATTGCCACATATTGTGCAATATTTCAATACGATGCACAACATCAATTCCTTCAATAGTGTAGATAGTTTATTGCTCATTAGATATCTGCTGTGGACAAGGGATGTCCTTTAGTCTACCATGAGGCCAACGTAATGTCACACATGATCTCGAGGAGTATATCATCCAGATCAGTAATTCGGTCTACATCTCGGGACGAGTAACCTACACGACTTGTCACAGTGTATGCTACATTCTAGGATAATGAGGTCTAATGAGTACAGGTGGTACAAGAGTGATGCTCCTCCGCGATATTGTTAAATGCACGACCTTATCTATCCTAGTGTGGTTTGCACTTGTTGCATTCTTCTACTATTGCCGATAGCGCCTCGCACTCTATGTGGCTCACTGAACTTCAATTCAAGTAGACATGTATCGTGCTTCTATACCATACGCCAGTTTAAGATCACCTCATCGCTATCTTTTTACTTGTATTTTTGGTGGAGAAGATGGGGAGAAAAGATGATATCTTTTCTTTCTTTATCTTTATTCTATTTCTAGACAATTTACCACCTAATCCACCAACTTGATAAATTTGACATCTTTTTGTTCCCTATGACCGATCAACCATTTCTAGAGGGGTTAATTTGCACTTTAAGGACCTCCAATTAATATTCTATAGCTATTAAACATCTCTAGCTTGTAAAATAGAACTTTCGCACTTTATGCGATTTAGTCCTTTTTCGCAATTAAGCATGCAATCGCTATAATTAAAGCACCAAAATTTTTATGCACTCTTGAAATCATGCTATAACACATAAAATATTATAAAAATGATTTTCTCTGACTTCAGATTAGTGGTTTCAAAACCACTATTCTGACTAGCCCTTAAATCGGGCTGTTACACTTCAGGATTCGGGGTAGGTGTTGTACTTCAACAACAAGGCAAGCCCATAGCTTTCTTCAGTAAAGGGCTAGGGATAAGAAACCAGGCTTTGTCAATCAATGAAAAGGAAATGTTGGCTGTGTTATTGGCAGTCCAAAAATGGCATGCTTACCTAGTGGGGAGACACTTTAAAATTAGAACAGATCCTCAAAGTTTGAAGTTCATGACCGATCAGCAAGCTATCACCCCTTTCCAACAAAAATGGGTAGTAAAAATGCTAGGATATGACTATGAAATTATCTTTAGAAAGGGGTCAAGAAATGATGTAGTTGATGCACTCTCGAGGGTTAAATCTACCATGGTTTGCCAGGTTTGGCTGATGACTAGAGTTATGTGGTCTCTGAACTGTTAACTAAGGTTCAAGATCTTTACACATCTGATCCTAAACTACAAAAATTATGCGAAGATGTCCAAATCCAAGCTTCCTCACACCCTAAGTATACATGGGATGGGAAGTTCTTAAGAAGAAAAGGGAAGATAGTGATTGGAAGTGATGAGGAAACTAGGAGAGCCATATTTCAGTACTTTTATCCCATTGCTATTGTAGGTCATTCTAGAGTTGTTGCTTCTAAAAATTGAATGGCCTCCCTTTTATATTAGAAGGGGATGTCCAACGATGTTAAGACATAAGTGAGAGAATGTCACACATGCCAAAAGTGCAAATATGAAACTATACCAAAATCAGGGCTGCTACAACCACTGCCAATACCAAAAAGGGTTTGGTCCTCTATTAGCATGGATTTTATAGAAGGGCTCCCCAAATCGAAAGGGAAATCTATGATCCTAATAGTGGTTTACCGACTCACTAAATTTGGACATTTTATAGCTCTGTCTCACCTTTACACAGCCATGACTGTAACAGCCCGATTTAGGGGCTAGTCAAAATAGTGGTTTTGAGACCACTAATTCAAGGTCAGAGGAAATTATTTTAGTATTATTTTATATGTTATAGCATGACTATATAGGTGCATAAAAATTTTGGTGCCTTAATTTTAGCGATTTCATGCTTAATTGCGAAAAAGGACTAAATCGCATAAAGTGCGAAAGTCTTAGTTTACAAGCTAGAGGTACCAATTAGCTATAGAATTTCAATTACAGGCCCTTAAAATGAAATTAGGCCTTTCTAAAGGTCATATCCGGCCATAGGGGGGACAAGAGGATTAATTTAGTCAATGTTTTGGTGGTGTTAAGTGATTAATGAATAAAATAAGAGAAGAATAAAGAAAAGAAAAATATCATCTTTTCTTCTCTTCTTCTCCATCGAAATTCAGTAGCAAAAAATAGGGGTTTGAGAGCTCAAAATTTCATCAAGCTTTTCTCCTCACAAGTAAGTGATTCTAGTGGTTTTTCTTGATAATATTTGTACTTTTGGAACCCCTAAAGCTTAAGCTAGCTAAAGAGGGGACTATTTTGCAAAATAGTTGAAAGCTTATGGTCTTTCCATGTTAGCATTTAAGTTGTTTGCTGCATATTTATGGAAGAAAATGAGTCTTAGTTGTTAGATAAACAACTTTTGTGAAGGGTGTTACCATGAAAACACCTAAAGGGACCTTTTTGAAAAGGTTATAGAATAGGTGTTAAATGTGTGTAATAATGAGTATGAGGGTTGCCATAAGAGAAATAAATGTTCACCTAGGCTCGTTAAAGAAATAAATTTGATTAGAATTGATTTACGAGCCTAGGGATAAAATGGTCATTTTGTGTAAGTCTAAGGGCAAAATGGTAATTTTACCAAAGTATGATTATTAAAATGTATTGATTAATGTGATAATTAAATGAGCTAAATTGTTATTATAGATCAAGAAGAATGAGGAATTAACCTTGACTGAGGAAAAGGCAAGGTATCGGACTAGATCGGCAATTTGGCCTATTTTGAAATCGAGGTAAGTTTGTGTGTAATAAGTTCAACATCATACTAGTATGTTTTAAAATGTTTGATATTTGTGAAGATGTATAATATTTCTATGAATTTGAGTAATGATGTTGAATGACAGAAAGATGAAAGTTTGTGATGTTGAAGTCTCGGTTGGACTTTAAGAAGCGAAAGGATATCATTATTGTGATTGATAAAATCCCGTATAAGACCATGTCTGGGACGTGGCCTCGGCACCGAAATGAGATCCCGTATAAGACCATATATGGGATATGGCATTGGCATCGAATATGAGAATTGTATAAGACCATATCTGGGATATGGTATTGACAATCGATATGAGATCCCGTATAAGACCATATCAGGGATATGGCACCGGCATCTAGAGGTGATCCCATGTAAGACCACATCTGGGATGTGGCATTGGCGTTGCATTTATGTGAATGATGATAATTATGTATTTTTGAGTATCCCAAGTGATTCAATGGGTAAATAGCTAAGCTTATAATAGAGATGAGGTTAGTGCTAAAGCTATGTGATGAAGTGATATAGGTACATGTAAGTAATTCATGAGAAATGTCTACGATATGAGACATGATATGTAATTGGTAAGAGTAAGCATGACTAAGTTATGGCAGCATGCTTTAGACTTTGTGTTTTATTCAATGCAATGGATGGATGACATTATGGGCCTTTATGTTGCTATTTATTTCATGCAAACTTACTAAGCTTTATGCTTACCCCTCTTATTTCCCCTTTCCTTGTAGTATTGCCAAGCTAACTCGGGGATCTTGGGACGTCAGAGTTCAGAAATCACACTATCAACTTCTCTTTGGTATAGCAAAGTTAGATTTATTTTGAGTGTGGCATGTATAGGACTTGGTCTTTTTTTTATGTCATATTTGTTAGCCAAAGTGTTGGCTATTAATGTTATTAAATTCATTTTGTAAGTAGTCATTTGAAATGGGCCAATACTTGACAAGTATATATATATTCAATGATGATGAAATCTATGAAGTGTATGCTTGCGTGGATGTCTTGATTATGAATTCCTAGAAGTGCCTTATGGTCATGATATATGTTGGATTGAATTCGTATCAGTATGATTGCCTTGTAGGGTGGCATTTGGCTTGGTAGATTGCCTTACAAATGTCCACACGGGTAGACACACCGGCGTGTGTCTAGGCCGTGTGTGACACACGGTCAACCTAATGGACGTGTGGTTAGGCCGTGTATCCCCTTGCGTGCTAGGTTTACAAGTCAGTATGCTCAGTAGTAAACACATGGGCAGAGACACGGCCGTGTGTCTTAGCCATGTGGAAGACACGGCCATGGACAGGGGCGTGTGCCTTGGCCGTGTGACCTTAGTGAGGTGATGACGTCATAAACAGAATGCCATGGTTTTTGCACACGGGCTAAGACACGGGTGTGTCGTGGCTGTGTGAGGGACACAGGCCAGGGACACGGGCGTGTGTCCGGCCGTGTGAAAACCCCTGTAGGTTCAAATTGAAAAATAAATCCCCACGGGTGTGGAACACGGGCATGTGAATTTCCACACGGGCGTGTTACTTCCTTCACACGGGCGTGTGACCCTGTTTTATGTCAAATTTGTCTAAGGGTTCAAAAGTTTTTGGTATAGTCCCGAATCATTCCGGGTACAAGTTTAGGGTCTTGTAGACCTATAGTAAGGACATTATGGTCTTGAAGGAAAAGTTTTAATTTGAAATGAAACTTTTATGAATCAATGTTGTATGATTGAGCAAGTTAAGTATGGTAATGCCTCGTACCCAGTTCAGGTGTCGAATATGGGTAAGGGGTGTTACAATGACTATGGCTTAAAAATATTTGAATCATTTTGTCAAGCTGCAGGGTCTTCCTGATTCCATAATTTTCGGTAGAGATAGAATATTTGTTAGCAATTTTTGGCAAGATTTTTTCAAAAGGGTAGGGACTAAGTTGTACCTTTCTACTGCTTACCACCCTAAAACAGATGGGAAAACAGAGGTGTTAAATAGGTGCTTAGAGGGATATTTGAGGTGCATGTCTGGAGAAAGGCTGGGGGACTGGCTCCTTTGGCTCCCTTTGGCAAAATGGTGGTACAACTCCACTCAGCACTCGGCCATTCGAACCACCCTATATAAAGCATTGTATAGACAACCACCCCCACGTCATGTGCCATACCTATTAGGAGCTTCTCCAGTACTTATGGTGGACAGGACTTTACAGCAAAGGGAAGCCGCTAGGAAGATAATACAATTTCATTTGAAAAAGGCTCAAGATAGAATGAAACAACAGGCTGAGAAACATAGAACCAAAAGATAGTTTGGGGAAGGAGATCTGGTCTACCTAAGATTACAACCATATAGGCAGCATTCAATCAAGAGGAGGTGGAATCAGAAGCTCTCACTTAAGTATTTCGGTCATTTTCCAGTAATAGCTCGAGTTGGGAAGGTTGCTTATAGGTTACTTTTTCCTCCTGGTTCTAAAGTGCTGTAACACCCCTCACCCGTATTCAACGCCAGAATAGGGTTACAGAGCATTACCGGACTTACAACACATTTAAACATATATTTCTCATACATTTAATCAATACATGAAATCATCATTCAATCTTAAACAATTTGTCCCTAATACGAGCCTACGAGGCCCTAAACATGCATTAGGAGTGGTTCGGGACTAAACTGATAACTCGGGAAATTTTTCAACACTTAGAAATTTTTTGTCAAAACAGGGGACACATGCCCATGTGGCCAGGCCGTGTGTCTCACACGGCCACCAGACACACCCGTGTCACTGGCCGTGTGAACATTCGAAATGGAAGCACATGGCCGTGTCCTAGCCCGTGTCCAACCCCGTGTCCAAACAAGTGAGCATACTGACTTGGGTCACACGGCCAACCACACGCCTGTATGTCTAGCCCGTGTGCCCTTCGAAGTGGCCACACACGCCCATGTGCCAGGCCGTGTGCTAGACCGTGCCAAACCTGTAGGGTTGATAAACCAAAATAGTAACACATTTTAATCCCACATTTAGCATACTTTTGGATGAGCTATCCCTTGATTTATGTAAAAATGTGCTCTTAATCCTTTCTTTTCATGTCTTATACTCAGGAAAGCACCCAAAAATAAAAAGAATGAGAACCGGGCTCAAAACGGTCCCAAATGGGCCAAAGAAGAAATCGAAACGGCCTGGACTAAAGCCCACACGTCCGTGCCTCCTCAAATATACTAGAACACGGCCTGATTTCAATCTACACAGTCGTACCTCATTAACGGAGTCCAACACGGCCTGGCCATGATTCACACGGGCATGCGCCATGGTCGTGCCCCTGCCGTGGAGGAGAGTAATTTCACTCGGAAAAGGATACTTAGGGGCAAAGAAACCTATTTTAAAAGCCTATATAAAGACCCTAGGTATAACCCAAAAGAGGGCGGTTAGCTAGGCCAAGGAGCCGAGCCGAAAAGGTCAGATTTGTGGGAAACTCTCAAGGGATAGCCAGTTGATCCATCTCCATAAGCCAGAAATCTACTCAAGACGGAGGATCTCTCCTTCAATTCCTTCAGGGAGTTTTAGGGATTTCTTATGTTTTGTTTTATCTTTTCTTACGAGATGTTTTTCTTTATTATTATGAATTAAACCCTTGAGATACAGAAGGGGATGAAACCTAGATGAATCTTGTTATTATTTTTCGAACTATATGATAAATACTTGATTTGTTCTTGATTATGTGTGCTTAATTCTTGTGTTGCTATTTCGCGGATATTAATTCAAGTTGAATGTGCTTAGGTGGTGGAGCAAAAGTCCCGCTAAGAGTAGATCTAGCATAATTAAGCGGAGTTGATCGCGCGCCTAGAGATAGGGTGACGAGATTTTGCAGATTAGGGTGAAACCTAATATGGGAGTCCATAGATCGATTTTTATTGCTATTCTAGGGGTTTTAATTAGAAAGAGATTTCAATTAATCAACCTAGGGTTAGACGTTATTCACCTCAAGAGAGGGTTTAATATAAATTAGGAGTCCTAAAAATCAAGTCAAGTGAATAAATAAATGCAGTCAGGTGTTAGATAACAAGTGAAGTCTAGGTGGATTCTTCCTAAGGGTATCGTCTTAATCAACTGAGTTTTTCCCAAGTATTTCCCTAATTCATTCTTTTTGTCTTTGCGTCTTTAGCTTAGTAATTAGTTAATTTAGATTAATAAACAACTTCACTTATTTTAGGCTAAATAATAGAAAGAAAGTTAGTATTAGTACTTTTAGTTCCTTTGGGTTCGACAATCCGGTCTTGCCTTAACTATACTACTGTTCGATAGGTGCACTTGCCTCAATCGTTGTCATAGTTAGTTTTTAGGTTCGATCATTATATTTATAAATTTAAAACTCTGACTTCACAGCGATCAAGTTTTTGGCGCCATTGCCGGGGAACTAAAATATTAAGAAAGCTCTATTTTTATTACTTTAGCCATTTTTTTATTTTTTGCAATTTATTTTTTTTATTTTTATTTTTTTACTTTGCTAATTTTTCCTCTATTTTGCTTTTGGCAGATAATTTTAGTCTATAGAGAAGATGCCACTGAATAATTATTAGTGGCAAGCGATGAGGACAATTCCTACTAAAGCAGCCAGTGTCTTCAACCTCGACGTGGTCACCAGGTTATCTAATCAGTTAGAGATGATGAAAAAAATTGATGGTTTGAATAGTCTCTCGCAGGTACACCCAGAAATACAATATGATTCGAATTTAGGAGGCGTGGTGAATCCTGAGTACCCACTCTACGGATATGGCATGGAAAACGAGCAAGCTCACTATACGGGTAACTATTCTAGACCACAAAATAATTTTTATAATGACACTTATAATGCAGGTTGGAGGTACCATCCCAATTTCTCGTGGGATGATCAAAATTTTCAATAACCACCTCACCAACAGGAAGAGGAGTCAAACCTTGAAGAGATGCTGACAAAATTCATGGCAGCTACAGATAACGGTCTCCAAAAAACTGAGACAACACTTAGTGACCAACAAGCATCGATCAAAGGGATCAAGAACCAAGTTGGGGAGCTTACTGAGTCAGTTGGGGAACTTACTAAGTCAGTTATACAACTTGCTAAGCTGATCTTAGAACTACCACAAGGAAGCTTGCCACGCAATACTGAAACTTATCCGGGTGAGCAAAATCAAGCCATTTACGATAGTGAAGGGTTAGATGAACCAAACCCAAGGGAAGAACCTGTGGTAAGCGAAGGTAAGGTTGAAGTGTGCCATGATATACCAAAACCAAGCAATTACAAAGTACTAACCTCGTGTGCCATATCCCGATGCAATAAAGAAAGACCACACAGAGGAAGAAGTCGATGAACTCACACTTCGTGTAGACGACGAAACAATCACTCTTCAAGCTCTTGACTCAGCTAGGACATCGAGTAATAAAGGTACGAACGTCAATTCTATTGATAACCATTTTGTTCAACCTTCTTTACAGGAAACATCACGAAATCACCTAGCTGAGCTAGATCTTAGACCTCGTACCCATAAAGAAATAATTCATGAAGGACTAAGGCTTTAGGTCGATGAACTAGACAAGTGGAAAACACACTTTAAAGAGAAACTAGGAATACACGAAGTGAAACACAATTTACTTTTATTTTTTTTTAAGTTTTAATTTTAACTTTGCTAAATTTTCTTTCTTTCTTTTCCTATCAGGTACCTCTAGTTTATGACTAGAAGGAACCCGAGAGGACCACTAGTATACGACAGTGATATTGACGCTACCGTTCACAGGAATCGCAGAGAAATTAGGCAAACCCTAAATTACACAGAAGAAGAGCAAGAAGATAGACCCAATCCTACTGAAGGGATGGACGAAAATAATCCTCAACCAGAAGATGTGGGAGAGAATAATGCTCCGCGTACAATGTATGATTATGCTAAACCTCATTTAACAGGAGCAGAATCAAGTATTGTTAGACCTGCTATAGCCACTAATAATTTTGAATTAAAGCCTAACACTATACAAATGATTCAACAATTTGTTCAATTTGATGGTTTACAGGACGAAGACCCAAATACTCATATAGCTAATTTTTAAGAGTTCTGTGATACCTTCAAAATAAATGGCGTTTCTGATGATGCCATACGTCTTCGGTTATTTCCCTTTTCATTAAGAAATAAAGCCAAACAGTGGTTAAACTCGTTACCACGAGGGTCAAGCACTACATGGGATCAAATGACCGAAAAATTTTTATTAAAATATTTCCCACCGGCCAAAACGGCCAAATTACGGAATGATATCTCTTCTTTTGTGCAGATGGATTTAGAGACATTATATGACGCATGGGAGAGATATAAGGATCTCTTGAGAAGGTGTCCGCACCATGGTTTACCCTTGTGGCTCCAAGTCCAAACTTTCTATAACGGTATAAACCCCTCGACGAGGCAACTAATTGATTCAGCCGTCGGTGGAACCCTGAACAATAAAACTTCTGAAGCAGCCTACGAGTTTATTGAAGAGATGTCACTGAATAACTATCAGTGGTAGGTTACAAGGACCAAACCAACAAAATCAGCCGGAGTTTTCAACATAGATGCAATAACCATGCTATCAACACAAGTAGAGATGATGAATAAAAAGCTTGATAGTTTATGTTCTTCGCAGGTACATCCAGTAATGCAGTGCGACGTAAGTGGAACCATGGCAAATCCTGAGTACCCACCCTACCAACCGGGCACAAAGAGCGAACAGATGAGCTATATAGGTAACAATTTCAGATCTAATAATAATCCTTATAGTAATAATTATAACCCAGGTTGGAGGAACCACCCAAATTTTTCGTGGGGAGGTCAAGGAAATCAAGGAAATCAAAGACAACAACCTCCTCAAAATTTCCAAAATCAGCCCTATCCACAGGAGAAGAAGCCGAACCTTGAAGAGATGTTGACAAGATTCATGGCATCCACAAAAAACCGTCCCCAAGACACTGAAACCACCCTTAAGACCCAACAAGCATCGATCAAAGGGATCGAGAGCCAAGTTAGGGAAGTCACTAAGTCAGTTGAGGAAGTTTCTAAGTCAGTTGGACAACTCGCGAAGCTAATGTCTGAACGATCGCAAGGGCGTCTACCAAGCAACACTGAGATTAATCCAAAGGAGCAAATCCAAGCCATAACAGCTCAAGAAAGTGAAGGATTAGATGAACCCAGCCCAATACAAGGAAACGAGGTAGAAAAAGGTAAAGTTGAGGAAACACAAGACAAGCCAAAATCGGTAGTCAAAGAGTACCAACCTCGCATACCATATCCCGAAGCGTTAACGAGAGACAACACAGAGGAACAGTTCGGTAAGTTTCTTAAACTTTTAAAGAAATTACATATTAACTTACCGCTACTTGAAGCTCTTTCACGAGATGCGATTCGATGAAATTTTTAAAACATCTCTTGACGAACAAGCGCAAATTAGATGAGGATCCACATGTGGAATTAAACGCGATATGCTCAAAGAATGTTACGAGAATAGACTACCACAAAAGCTAAAAGATCCGGGAGTTTTACAATTCCATGTTTAATTGGTAGACTAACCGTTGATAATGCGTTAGGCGATTTAGGAGGTCAAGCATAAATGTCATGCCTTATAAATTGTTTAAACAATTAGGTCTAGGGAAACCCAAACAAACTAGGATGAGCATTCAATTGGTGATAAAACTATTAGAATTCCTATGGGTATTATCGAAGATGTTCCTGTAAAAATTGACAAATTCGTTTTCCCAGTAGATTTTGTTGTCTTAGACACGGATGAGGATAATTCGATTCCCTTAATTTTAGGAAGACCCTTTTTAGCAAGCGCCGGGACTAAAATTGATGTTGATGCGGGAGAACTCATACTGTGTGTAGGTAATGAGACGGTCACCCTCAAGGCTCTCGACTCGGCTAGAACATCGAGTAATCAAGGTGAGAACATAAATTCTACTAATAACCATTCGGTTAACCCTTATTTTCAGGAAGCACCACAAAAGAATACAACTGAACCCAATCCTAAACCCCATGCCAACAAGGAAGTAGTTCATGAAGATTGAAGGATTCGGATCGATGATCTAGGCAGTGGAAGACACACTTCAAGGAAAAATTAGGGATACACTGACGAAGAACAGGAACCACACAAGGTAAAACCAGAAGGAGCCCCAGGAAGAGCTCATAGGAACAACAAACCACTTCAAAATAGGAGACCAGGTACTGTTAGATAAGACAGATCCTCGAATATCTCATCAGGACCTAACATAAATAAAGAAATACCTTTTAGGGTAACGGTGTTTTCCTATACTTTAACAATGAGGTAAGTAATCCTATTTTTGGTACTTTTACTATAAACGCATCTCGACTTAAACTTTTTCACGAGGATAAAACTGATAGCATGAGGAAGGACTTCCAACTCCTCAAACCACCCTAATGATGCAAACGAGAGGAAAGTCTAGCTTAAGACTATAAACGAGCACTTCTCGGGAGGCAACCCGAGCACTAACCCCATTAACTTTTACATTTTTATTTTTTCTTATTTATTCTATCTAGCTTTAAACTAACCAAAAGTGCAGATTTCCAGGCCACACGACCTAGCACACGGTTGTGGCCGTGGCCGTGTGGATGCCCCGAATCACCGTACTGACATGGCAGAGGTGGTACAAGTCAGAGAGAATCAAATCTTCGAGTCACGGACTCCAAACACTGCCCCACAGGCACCGACAGAATGCCACGGTCGTGCGACGCGGCCGTGGATGACACTGACTTATCACCAACGGGCGTGGCAATCTGTAAAATGGGCGTGGGTGAACCAACACACCTAGACACACGGCCGTACGAGGCGGCCGTGTGAATCGACACGCCTAAGGCGCACGGGCGTGGGGTTGTACCAGGTTTGAAAATCTATTTAAACCCCCCATCTCTTCTTTCTTCTCCTATTAACTTTCAACTTTTCATTTCTCCCTACTTCCCTTCTCCAATACATCCCCAAAACCCTTGAGCTATATCAAATGCCGAAGAAGCGGAAGGAACCAAGCACAGCCTCCCCGTGGGAGACCGATCTACATAAGTTCATGCCGGCCGCTTCAATCACTCGCCAAGCCAAGGGTCTTTGAGACCAATTATCTGTTCTTTTATTTTTATCTTCTCATTTATTTTCCTTCCCTTTGACTATCTTATGCTTAATTTAGTTTATTCTAATTTAGTTTCTTAATGTCAGGTTCTTCAGACTGCTAAGGAATCACACCACGACCACCACCATATCCACAGTCTTAGAAATCACACCCAACAATAAGGACATTACGGTCCATTTATCTTTTCTTTTAACTTTATTTTATTTTTTTTTATTTTTCTTCACTTTAGCTTGCTTTTATTTAAGTATTTAATTAGTATAGTTTTTATTATTATTAATAATCCCTGGCTAATTTTCCATGAGCTATCCAATTTCTTCATCTAGCGCAGGATCGTCATCCAGACCGACCCCTCCAACTTATCCTTCACCACGACCTCTGCCAACTCAAAGAATCCATCCATAATTCAGGAAGTTTCACTTCTCCCCATATCTTATGATTTTCTTATTATCATGCTATTATCTATCTTTGTACATTGAGGGCAATGTACATCTTAAGTGTGGGGTGAATCTTAGGCGTGCCTAATTTTTTCATTATTCTCAAAATCCACGAATTTAGTCTTGTTTTTAAGTAATTTCCTCATATTACTAATTAAGAATAAATTTCTAATGATTTATGATTTTTATTGATATGTTTTAAATTAAGTCATTGATAATTGTGCATTGATAATTAAATTTTAAGATACTAAAGAATCAAGCATGATAAGTCCATTTTTTTCAATTAAAATTTGCTAGGTTGTTGAACTGAATTTAAATATTACTTTGAAGTTTGAAATTTACGAGGTTGATGTCAAAAATACCCATAATTTTTGTGAGTTTTTGAGCCTTATAGAGCATATATTCTTTTTCATGCTCACTTTATTGATTATGAGTATGTCAACATTGATTTGTTATTCTAGAACTTGCCTCGTTTATACATATCGAGACCACACCTATGACTTGATATACAGAGATGATTAAGGCACCTAGTTTTTAACCCACTAACTCCATTAAAAGCCTACCTTCACAATTAACCCCTAATATTAACCCAATACCCTTTGTATTTGTTATCACCATTCTTTTTCGACTTCCCTTATATCAAGATAAAAATTTGATTAAGCTACCTAATTATTTCATCTTAGTATATGAATAGATGTATTATATATAAAAAAAATCAAAGTATATTCAGTATTAGTACGATGAAAGGCGAG
The DNA here is from genome assembly GCA_025698515.1 of Gossypium sturtianum. Lineage (NCBI taxonomy): Eukaryota > Viridiplantae > Streptophyta > Magnoliopsida > Malvales > Malvaceae > Gossypium > Gossypium sturtianum. Next base: position 116,506,727 of record CM046955.1, read on the forward strand.
CTTGTACAGTTAAAGTCTATTTATTGAAGAAGAAGCTCGTATTATTAGTTTAAAGTTTCAATCCATTATGTAATTATTCAGTTTATTGCTTCTAGTTGGGTAATTTATCAATTCAATCTCGATTCTAACCTTCTAATTTAGCCTCTATCCACACTTTAACCCTAGCCCTGTTACAACACTAATTAAAGACCTTTTGATTTGTGCATCATCTCATATTACAGTGGTGGAGACTTGATTTTCAGGCAAGCCTATGTGATTAACTTTTCATGTTCGACTTTTGAGTGCCTAAATTTTGAACCTTAAACACTTTGAGTGATTTGAGTGAATCTCTTGTGAGGATGTCAATCCTTCTCGGTTTTGAATTAAAGGTAATTATTTAGATAAGGGGAGACACCTATATTTTCGAGCTACAAATCTATGACTTAGATTGTTTGAATCCTTAGGACTCTTTGAATTGAATTATCCATGTATAAATTATCTATGAATTATGATGAAACATTGTTGATAGGAATTATGAATTATAGAAAGTTCGTTTTGATTGTAAGTTGAGAATTTTGCTTGAGGACAAGCAAAAGCTTTAGTGTGGGGGTATTTGATAAACCGAAATAGTAACATATTTTAATCCCACATTTAGCATACTTTTGGATGAGTTATCCCTTGATTTATATAAAAAGGTACTCTTAATTCTTTGTTTTCATGTCTTATACTCAGGAAAGCACCCAAGAATAAAAAGAACGAGAAACGGGCTCAAAATGGACCAAAATGGGCCAAAGAAGAAATCGACACGGCCTGGACTAAAGCCCACACGGTCGTGCCTCCTCAAATATACTAGAACACGGCCTGATGTTGATCTACACGGCCGTGCCTCATTAACGGAGTCCAACACAGCCTGGCCACGATTCACACGGGCGTGCGCCATGGCCGTCCCCTGTCGTGGAGGAGAGTAATTTCACTCGGAAAAAGATACTTAGGAGCAAAGAAACCTATTTCAAAAGCCTATATAAAGACCCTAGGTATAACCTAAAAGAGGGCGGTTAGCTAGGCCAATGAGCCGAGCCGAAAAGGTCAGATTTGTGGGAAACTCTCAAGGGATAGCCAGTTGATCCATCTCTAGAAGCCAGAATTCTACTCAAGACGGAGGATCTCTCCTTCAATTCCTTCAGGGAGTTTTAGGGATTTCTTATGTTTTGTTTTATCTTTTCTTCTGAGATGTTTTTCTTTATTATTATGAACTAAACCCTTGGATACTGAGGGGATGAAACCTAGATGAATCTTGTTATTGTTTTCTGAACTATATGATAAATACTTGATTTGTTCTTGATTATGTGTGCCTAATTCTTGTGTTGCTATTTCGCGGATACTAATTCAAGTTGAATGTGCTTAGGTGGTTGAGTAAAAGTCCCTGCTTAAGAGTAGATCTAGCATAATTAAGCGGAATTGATCGCGTGCCTAGAGATAGGGTGACGAGATTTTGTCGGATTAGGGTGAAACCTAATATGGGAGTCCATAGATCGATTCTATTGCTATTCTAGGGGTTTTAAATAGAAAGAGATTTCAATTAATCAACCTAGGGTTAGGCGTTATTCACCTCGAGAGAAGGTTTAATATAAATTAGGAGTCCTACGGATCAAGTCAAGTGAATAAATCGTGCAGTTCAAAGTGTTAGATAACAAGTGAAGTCTAGGTGGATTCTTCCTAAGGGTATCGTCTTAATCAACTGAGTTTTTCCCAAGTATTTCCCCAATTCATTCTTTTTGTCTTTGCGTCTTTAGCTTAGTAATTAGTTAATTTAGATTAATAAACAACTTCACTTATTTTAGGCTAAATAATAGAAAGAAAGTTAGTATTAGTACTTTTAGTTCCTTTGCGTTTGACAATTCGGTCTTGCCTAAGCTATACTACTGTTCGATAGGTGCACTTGCCTCAATCGTTGTTATAGTTAGTTCCAGGATCGATCATTATAAATTTAAAACTCTGAAATACAACGATCAAGGGTATACTGACTTATGCAACGTGGCCAAGTCACACGCCTGTGTGCTAGGCCATGTGCAAATTAGGGGCTATTCTGACTTATGCCACACGGCCGATCACACGCCCGTGTGTGAGACCATGTGGAGCATACTGACTTCATTTCAATTTCTACACCAGGGGACACATGGCCGTGTAACATGACCGTGTGTCATGCACGACTGAGACACACGCCCGTGTCTCTGCCCTTGTGGACAAAAATAAGCTATTTACCAAGCCAATTTGCCACCATATTTGTGCACACTTACACCACTCATATTGCACAAAACACATAGCATATCTAATCATCTAAACCAACTAATTCAAACACAAATTATGCACATTCCATACTTCCATTTTACATATATACAAATCACCAAAACATACCATACCAATTGTACCAAACTTTACTTCTTTAAACATCAAAATGGCTAAACTCAAGTATGCATTGTTTAGCCTAATTTCACAAGCATACCATTATCCACAACCAAACTATTTAACATTCATAATGTCTATAGATATCAAGCATCACACAACCAACCTCAATTTACATAACAAAGACTATAAGCACATACACATATACACAAGCAAATTAACTCAAATTAAGCCAACTCTCATGGCTATTAGATACAAACCAAGACATATACATTTACAAGTCAAATCAAATGGCCAAAATCATTACCAAAACACAACCAACATGACCAAAGTTCCTATACATGCCATATACTCAAATTACCAAAGTTCATAGATACTAAGATATAGGTGGATAATCCGAGCTAGCTTTGATATCACTATAAAACACAGAAAATACACAAAGTAAGCTACAAAGCTTAGTAAGCTCGTTTGAAATAAACTTAATGCAATCACATAAATATAATTCAATAATTTGAATACACCAAAATGTAGCTTATATTAGCAAACAAACCTTTCAAATACTCATTCACCAAATTATATACTTTCATCATCATTTTCTCGATTCAATGCTAAAATAGTTTATACATATACCTGTACCATCTCGTACAAATCTCATACACATTCTCATCTTTCATTTACCCGTTGAACCATTCGAAATACAAGTTGGATACTCGAGGGTCTCACACGATAAGTACCTATACCATGGCCTGAAGCCAAATCAAGGTAACTTATCCGAAGTAGTAATATCATGGCCCGAAGCCAACTCAACGTATCTCGCACACGAAGTGCTAATGTCATGGCCCGAAGCTAACTCACTGTGTCCCCTAATGACATGTCACTAGTATCCTAAACTATTCCTAAGGTTCAACCGGGATTCCAACTGTCGAATCATCGTCGAATCATTTCCAAACTTGTCTGTAGTCACATAACCACAATTTATACCATATTAAAGCATATAGAATACATTTGAAAGGAAATTATAACATACAAACTTACCTCGATTGCTAAAATGGCGAATCAAGTCAACTATTCCGTAACTTTGTTCTTTCCCTGATCTAAGTCCGTATTTCTCCTTTCTTGATCTAAATATATTCAGAATTGACTTATTTAATCATCTATTTATTCAATTTTATCCAAAACACACTTTAAAACATATTTACACTTTTGCCCCTAAACTTTCAAATTTTTACAATTTAGTCCTTATTACACAAAATCACAAATTCATGCAAATTTCAAAACACCCATGCTTAGCCAAATTACCATTATACCCCTAACAGCCCATATTTTTCATTTATTTCACATTTTAACCACAAAGTTTCAACATTTCTCAATTTAATCCCTATTTTGCATTTTCACTAAAAATCACTTAACAAAACTTGTATATCTATCAACAAGCATTCATAATCTATCAAGAAAATTCAAAATACACATGTATTCATCAATGGCATCAATCAAAATCTCTAACAGTCTTGCAAAATAGTCCCTGGGCTAGCTAGTACTAGTTGCAACGATCACAAAAACATAGAAATCATTAAAAATGGGACAAAAATCACTCACCAATTTAAGCTTTGAAATGGCCGAACCCTAGCTCATTCCCATGGCTTTTGTTCTTTGAATATTCGGTGGTGACAAGAGAAGATGAAAGCTTTTTCATTTGTTTAACTTATTTTATCATAATTATTAACTAATTTACTATATTAACCTTTTAATTAATAAAAAAAATCACTTAAAAGATGTCCATAAAAGTCCACTAACATTAACAATGGTATATTTAACACATAAGGACCTTCACTATTTAATTTCATAGCCATTTAATACCTTTAGCTAATAGAACACAAGTTTTGTACTTTACGCGATTTAGTCTTTTTTATCAAATTGACCATTCAAACAATAAAATTTCTTAATGAAAATTTCACACAATCATATTTTAATGCTGTAGACATTAAAATAATTATTTTAACTTCAAATTTGTGGTCCCGAACCACTGTTTCGATTTGACTAAAAATGGGTTGTTACAAGTGCACCCCACTTTTCATGTTTCACAACTTAAAAAACATGTGGGAGCAACCCCTGTGCAAAATGTGTTGCCTGTGGTAGATGCGAGTGGGGCATGGGTCAAGGAACCAGCTAAAATCTTGGATCGTCGCATAATACGCAAAGGAAATCAAGCAGTAACTGAGGTGCTGATAGAGTGGGTCAAGACATTCCCAGAAGATGCTATATGGGAACCCTTTGAGCAAATCAGAACCAAGTTTCCTTAGTCTGATCCTTGAGGACAAGGACATTTTTAGGGGAGGAGTAATTGTTATGAGCCAAAAAGTTAAATAGAAGAAAACGGTGCATTTTGGCTATAAATGAAACAGAGCACTTGGGAGTTTAACCAAACGGAGAATTTGTGTATGAGTCGATAGTTGTAATAACCAACTCTAAGAACTGTTATTTTATTTGTTTCTCTTTGACCTTTAAAACCAAGGTCTGTACACAGCTAAGACATATTTGGATTATTATGGATTTATTTTCTCTTCATCTATTCTCTCGTTCTCTCTAATTTCTCTCCCACTAATTCTCTTCTATTTTTTCTAGTTCAATATCGAGGGTCTATCAGAAACGTATTATTTAATTAGCTTAGGTGTTGATTTTTGTAATTGGTTGAAAGAGAGGAGAAATGGTGATGACCAACGATTGTTGAAGTTCATGGTGGCTGTAGAAGGTAGTGGTGAAATGATGGAGTGAATCATAAACTGTAACATCCTAGTTTAGGGCCTAGTCAGAATAGTGGTGCGAGACCACAAATCCGAGGGTTATAAATGAGTTGTTGAGGTTTATGCCTTGTATGCATGCTAGTGTGAAAGTTTCATGAAGCAATTTTGTGAAATTGTGGTTGAATTGTCCAAAAGGACTAAATTGCAAAAGTTGCAAAATGTGTGTTTCTAGAAGCTATATGTGTGAAATAGCTTTAGATTATTAATTAGAGGTCTTTAATGAGCAATTTTCCCAATTTTTAGTTTTTGGACAAAAATGGGCATGGATGAGTTAAATTAGAAAGTTTATCAAAAAGGGCATTTTAGTCATTTAACAAATAAGTGATTAAATAGGAGAAAAGATGAAAAAATCATGCTCATCTTCTCCCCCAAGCTGCCGAAAATTCTAATAGCCATTGTTAGGGCTCTTTCAATTTTTCAAGCTTACTAGTAAGTGCTCCTAAGCCCGATTTTTGATATTCTTCGTATTTTTGAAATCCTAGTAACATGAGTAAGCTATTTTTAGCTATTTGGTGAGCTATTATGAATGTTCAAAAATGTACATATGTATGACATGCATGTATTTTGATGTTTTATGGAAGAATATGAAAGCTTGATATAGTAGAAACATCTTGCTAAGTGATTTTCCATGAAAATGCATGTAGGGACTAGTTTGTGAAAAACTTTAGTTTGGCCATACATATGTGGTTTAGTGAGAATTGATGATAGCTTTAGTAGAATAAGTGGTTCGGCTAAGCATGAAAGACTAGAAAGTTGAATAAAAATCACTTTACGAGCCTTTGGGACTAAAGTGTAAATATGAGAAAGTTTAGGGGCAAAATAGTAATTTTTCTAAAGTATGAGATGTGGGTCAATTTAGTCAATGTATGTATTGAATAAGCAGATTTGTTCATTATAGATCAAGAAAGACAAAGCCCGGATCAAAATCGAGGCAAAAGTAAGGTGGTGGACTAAATTGCATATTTCTATACTTTTGAGTATCGAGGTAAGTCTATGCATAAACAATGCATTCATACTTACAATTTGTTGATGATAGCTAGTGTGTAGCTTGTTCGAGATTGATTGAGAACCTATGTGGTCCAAGTAGAATGAATGTAGTAGAATTGTGAATGGATGTTTAATTGAGTAAGTAGAAATGTGAATGTGTAGTGATAATGCTAGATGGTAGGCTAAGTGCGATACCATCCTAATGCATATTGACAATGAGATGGCTATGTGCGATGCTATCCTGAGGTATATCGTTTAGTGGGCTAAGTGAGAAACCCCTATGATTACCTTTGTGGTAGGCTAAGTGCGATACCACCTTATTAATCGATTATGGTGTGCTAAGTGCGAAACCACCGGGACATTTGCTGTGTGGATTAGCCATGTGAATGTATTATTAAGTAAATTAGTTGTGTGGATGAATTATTGAGAAATAATGATGTGTTGTATATTGTGTAAATGTGACATTGAATGCAGGGGTGCATTTCGATGGTTATGAGTATGTGACTCATGATGTGTTGGAAATGTGGTAAGGGATAGAAAGAGTAAGCATAGTTGTGAATTACTTGTTGGTGTAATGCTAATTGTTGCTTAGCTTATACTATGTTGCTTAATTGTTTATGTGTAAAATTGCTAAGCTCAAAGCTTACTCTCTTTCTTTTCTCTTGTCTTATAGAGTAAAGGTGTTGAATCGAGATACGAGGATCATTTGGAAGATCGCCCACACTATCAGCACACTCTGGTACATTAGACTTAATGTTTTGTATATGGCATGTATAGGGGCTAGACAAGTTAGTGGATTTTGTTGTAAATGGCAAAGATGTGTTGGCCTTTTGATGGATAGTGTATTTTGTATAATGCCATGGTTGTTGGCTATTACATTATATGAAAGAAAGATGTAGTTTTCTATGTGAGATTGCACTTCATTTGAGTTGTTTATGGATGTGTTGTATGAGTGCATGTTGTGTAAGCTATAAGGGTGAAAAGAGCTTAGCAAATAGCTTTGTTCTTGGCCATGTGGATAGACACACGGGCGTGTGTCTAGGCCATGTGTGACACACGGTCAGCCCACGGGCGTGCGCTTTGGCCGTGCGTCCCCTGCATGTTAGTATTATAAATTAGAATAGACCACGGACTAGCTGCACGGACGTATGTCTAGGGCGTGTGGGATTATCCAGTGTTGGCCACGGGCTAGCCACACGGGCGTGTGTCTAGACTCTAGGCCGTGTTAAAGTAGTCAGTGTGCATCACGGGTGGTAAGCACGGGCGTGTGCCTTGGCCGTGGGGCATTGGTAGAATGCTGGGTTTTTAGGCACGGTTTGGGGACATAGACGTGTGTGTCCACGCACGGGCGTGTCTAATCTTGGACGAGCGTGTGAGACCTGTATAAAGAGAAAATTTTTAAGATTGGAAAAAGTTCAGGTTTAGTCTCGAGAGCCCTCGTGTGTATGACTGAGGCCTCGTAAGTCGAGAATGAGGTTGTTGAGATGACTTCAGAGAGTAGTTACGATGAGCTTAAGTGGCGATCAAGTGGTATAGGTTCGGTAATGCCTCGGGCCCGGTTCTGGCGTAGAACCCGGGTAAGGGGTGTTACATTTAGTGGTATCAGAGCTATGGTTTAGTCAGTTCTAGGACTACCGTAGCGGGTGTAAGAGTCTAGCTATACATGCCATAAGTGTACAATGATAGTGTGGTGGTTTCTGATGATTTTAAATCTTGTTTTATATAGAATATGGATTACGATCCATTGACTGCTGATGAAGTAGCTAGTAATGCGCCGGCTCCTGCACAAGGAACTGCGCCCGTTGAGAGTGGACCCAAGGTTAGGGGTCAAGGGTAAGAGGCACGGGAAGCCTTTCTCCAGATAATGAGCAATTGGTACTCGGATTATGTTCGAGCGAACCCTAATGCTCAACCTCCTCCACCTCCTCCTTCTATACCTTAGCCAAATCCAGTGGCTCCTCAAGGTATAGATGTAGTGAGGATATTGAAGCCCCCGGTGGATAAGATTAGGAAGCACGAGGCTGAGGAGTTTAGAGCTAAGGTAGATGATGACCCCGAGAGGGTGGAGTTCTGGTTGGAGAACTCGATAAGGGTGTTCGATGAACTCTCATGTACGCTTGAAGAGAGTTTGAAGTGTGTCATATCCTTGCTGAGAGATTCAGCATACCATTGGTGGAAGACGTTGACGCTAGTGGTCCCGAGGGAGCGGGTGACGTGGGACTTCTTTCGGAAGAGTTAGGAAGAAGTATATAAGCAGAGGTTTCTTGATCGAAAAAGGAAAGAATTCCTTGAGTTGAAACAAGGAAGAATGACAGTGGCGGAATATGAGCGTGAGTTTGTTAGGCTTAGCAAATATGCTCAAGAATGTGTATCGACTGAGACCATCTTGTGTAAGAGGTTCGAAGATGGGCTGAATGAGGACATCAAACTCCTAGTGGGCATTTTGGAGTTGAAAGAATTTGTGGTATTAGTTGAGAGGGCAAGTAAGGCCAAGAAGTGAGTTCGAGAAAGAGGAGGGTCGTGTGAGTGAAGCCCGATATGCTAGAAAGAGGCCGATGGGCAAGTCATATCAAGCCCAGTCGAAAAGATCCAAGAAAGTGAATCCTCGGAAGACAGCACCAATGGGTTATTCGCATCGAGACTTGGGTAATACTCTCTCGGGTTCGAGAGCCCAAGCTCCTCGATGGAAAGTGTGGGCAATACAAGCGATGGCTGGGTGTCCAAGTTGTGGCGGGTATCACACCGGAGAGTGTTGGGGAAATATTCGAAAATGTTATAAGTGTGGTTCTCCGACCACTTTATCTCAGAATCTTGTCGAGAGGGACGAAAGGAAGAGACGCAAGAGCTGAGACCTAGTGATGTATCTACGAGGGGTAGACCACCAAGGAACCCGAGAGGCGGGAATAGTGGTAGAGGTGCGCCCAGAGATTCTGCTGTGAGACCAGAAGGTCGGGCACCTGCGAGGACGTATGCTATTCGCGCTCGCGAAGAAGCATCCTCCCTTGATGTGATAACGAGTACTTTTTCTCTCTATGACACCTTCGTTATTGCTTTAATAGATCCAGGGTCTACTCATTCTTATATTTGCATGAGATTAGCATCTAGTTTGAGTATGACCGTTGAGTCTACAGACATAGTGGTTAAGGTGTCAAACCCGTTAGGAAAGCATGTGTTAGTGGACAGAGTGTGTAAGAATTATCCTTTATTGATTGAGAATCATTATTTTCCGGCAAACCTTATGTTGTTGTCGTTTGATGAGTTTGATTTAATCCTAGGCATGGATTGGTTGACTACCCATAATGTCTTAGTGAATCTATGTAGTAAGTTTATTGAATTGAAATGTGAGAGTGGAGATGTGGTTCGGAGTTGAATCGGGTGGATCGGATAGTCTACCGGTGATGATTTCTTCCCTAGTATTTGAGAAATGTTTGAGAAAAGGATGTGAGTCCTATCTTGCTTTTGTGTTGAATACTCGAGAGGTTGGAGTAGAGTTTGAAACAGTGCCATTGGTATGTGAGTATCCATATGTATTTCTGGAAGAGTTACCCGAATTACCTCTAGTGAGAGAGATCGGGTTTGGAATTGAGTTGGTTCCAGGAACGGCACCTATTTCAATTGCTTCATATAGAATGGCTTTGTAGAGTTGAAAGAAGCTGAAGGTTCAATTGCAAGAGTTGATGAGATAAAGGTTTTGCAAGACCGAGCTACTCGTCGTGGGGTGCTCGGTATTATTCGTGAAGAAGAAAGATGGGTCTATGAGGTTGTGTATAGACTATAGACGACTTAACAAGGTGACGGTGAAGAATAAGTATCCTTTACCAAGGATTGATGATCTCTTTGATCAACTAAAGGGAGCTCTGATGTTCTCCAAGATAGACTTGAGGTGCAGTTATTATCATTTCAGTGAAAGAGCAAGATGTGTTGGCGCATTTCGGACAAGGTATGGCCATTATGAGTTTTTGGTTATGCCGTTTGGTTTGACGAATGCACCTACGATTTTTATGGATCTGATGAACCGTGTTTTTAGACCGTATGTGGACAAGTTTGTAGTTGTCTTCATTGACGACATATTGATCTATTCTCGGGATGAGAACGATCACGAAGAGAACTTGAGAATTGTCTTGTAAACTTTAAGAGATAAGCAGTTGTATGCTAAGTTTAGCAAGAGTGAGTTTTGGCTCCGAGAGGTCGGATTCCTAGGACACATGGTGTCAGGTGATGGTGTCAGAGTTGACCCGAGTAAGATATCAGCTGTTGTGGATTGGAAACTACCGAGGAACGTGTCAGAAATCAGAAGTTTCTTGGGATTAGCGGGATATTACAGACGTTCCGTGAAGGGGTTCTCTGTGATTGCCACCCCGATATCAAAACTATTGCATAAAGATGTCAAGTTTGAGTGGACTGAGACATGTCAATAGAGCTTCGAGAGACTAAAGACAATGTTGACTGAGGCACCGATTTTGGTTCAACCAGAATCAGGGAAGGAGTTCGTGGTTTACAGTGATGCGTCGTTTAATGGTCTCGGTTGCATGTTGATGCAAGAGGGTAAGGTAGTCGCTTACGCCTCGAGGCAGCTAAAGCCGCACGAGAAGAATTATCCGACTCATGATTTAGAGTTGGCTGCGATTGTTTTTGCATTAAAGATTTGGCGACATTACTTGTATGGTGAGAAGTGTCGAATCTTTACGGATCACAAGAGTTTAAAGTATTTGATGGATCAGAAGGATCTGAATCTGAGACATAGACGGTGGCTTGAGTTGTTGAAAGACTATGAGTTAGTCATTGACTACCACCCGGGAAAAGCGAATGTGGTTGCGGATGCCCTGAGTAGGAAATCCTTGTTTGCTCTAAGAGTTATGAGCACGGGTTTAGCATTGTCTGACGATGGTGCTATTTTGGCAGAGTTGAGAGCTAAGCCGCTATTTGTTCAACAAATATGTGAGGCTCAGAGAAATGACAGTGAGATGCAAGCTAAGATAGCTAAGTGCGGATCAGAAAGTGATTCTGATTTTTGAGTGGATTTGAATGGTTGTCTGATGTATCGTGACAGAATTTGTGTTCCTAAAGATGAGGAGTTGATTCGAAAGGTTTTGCATGAGGCCCACAGTGGATGTTTGTCAGTACATCAGGGCAGTACAAAAATGTACAACGACTTGAGAAAGTTGTATTGGTGGACAAGTATGAAAAGAGATATTTCAGAGTATGTGACGAAGTGTTTAATTTGTCAACAAGTGAAAGCTGAGCATCAAGTGCCTTCGGGATTGCTTCAGCCAGTAATAGTACCCGAATGGAAGTGGGATCGGATTACCATGGATTTTGTAACGGGGTTGCCGATGACTCCAAGAAAGAGAGATGTTGTGTGGGTTGTTGTGGATAGATTGACAAAGTCGGCTCACTTTATTCCAGTACGTGTTGATTATTCACTGGATAAGTTAGCTGAGTTGTATGTGGCAGAGATAGTGAGATTGCATGGTATACCTGTGTCTATTATATCGGATAGAGATCTGAGGTTTATTTCGAGATTTTGGAAGAAATTGCAAGAGGCCATGGGTACGAGATTGAATTTCAGCACTGCGTTCCACCCGCAAACCGATGGTCAGTCTGAAAGAGTGATTCAAGTTCTAGAAGATATGCTTCGATGCTGTGTGCTAGAATTAGAAGGTAGTTGGGAGAGATATCTACCTTTGGTCGAATTCGCTTATAACAACAGCTATTAGTCGAGTATACAGATGGCACCGTATGAGGCTTTGTATGGTCGTAAGTGTCGGACTCCTTTGTATTGGACCAAGCTTAGTGAAAAGCGGATCCATGGGGTGATCTAGTGAAAAAAACTGAAGAGAAGGTGAAAGTAATCCGTAATAGTCTGAGAGCTGCTTCGGACCGATAGAAGTCATACGCGGATTTGAAAAGAAAAGAAATTGAGTTTGAAGTGGGCGACAAAGTGTTTTTGAAAGTGTCCCCGTGGAAGAAGATTATGAGATTTGGACGAAAAGGGAAATTGAGTCCAAGGTTCATAGGGCCGTATGAGATTACAGATAGAGTTGGGCCTGTAGCATACCGATTGGCATTGCTGGTAGAGTTAGAAAAGATTCATAATGTGTTCCATGTGTCGATGTTGCGACGGTATCGCTCCGATCCTTCACATGTGATTCCTTCGACGGAAATTGAGATAAGACCGGATATGTCTTATGAAAAGGAGCCGATTAAGATCTTGGATCGAGAAGTGAAACAGTTGAGAAATAAGATCATAGCACTAGTGAAAGTGTTATGGCAGAAACATGGTGTGGAAGAGGCTACGTGGGAAACGGAAGAAGCTATGAGAGAGCAACATCCAAACCTCTTTACTAGTAAGATTTTTGGGGGCGAAAATCTCTAAAGGGGGGAGAGTCGTAACATCCCGGTTTAGGGCCTAGTCAGAATAGTGGTGCGAGACCACAAATCCAAGGGTTATAAATGAGTTATTGAGGTTTATGCCTTGTATGCATTCTAGTGTGAAAGTTTCATGAAGCAATTTTGTGAAATTGTGGTTGAATTGTCCAAAAGGACTAAATTGCAAAAGTTGCAAAATGTGTGTTTCTAGAAGCTATATGTGTGAAATAGCTTTATATTATTAATTAGAGGTCCTTAATGAGCAATTTTCCCAATTTTTAGTTTTTGGACAAAAATGGGCATGGATGAGTTAAATTAGAAAGTTTATCAAAAAGGGCATTTTAGTCATTTAACAAATAAGTGATTAAATAGGAGAAAAGATGAAAAAATCATGCTCATCTTCTCCCCCAAGCTGCCGAAAATTCTAATAGCCATTGTTAGGGCTCTTTCAATTTTTCAAGCTTGCTAGTAAGTGCTCCTAAGCCCGGTTTTTGATATTCTTCGTATTTTTGAAATCCTAGTAGCATGAGTAAGCTATTTTTAGCTATTTGGTGAGCTATTATGAATGTTGAAAAATGTACATATGTATGACATGCATGTATTTTGATGTTTTATGGAAGAATATGAAAGCTTGATGTAGTAGATACATCTTTTGCTAAGTGATTTTCCATGAAAATGCATGTAGGGACTAGTTTGTGAAAAACTTTTGTTTGGTCATACATATGTGGTTTAGTGAGAATTGATGATAGCTTTAGTTGAATAAGTGGTTCGGCTAAGCATGAAAGACTAGAAAGTTGAATAAAAATCACTTTACGAGCTTTTGGGACTAAAGTGTAAATATGAGAAAGTTTAGGGGCAAAATAGTAATTTTGCTAAAGTATGAGATGTGGGTCAATTTAGTCAATGTATGTATTGAATAAGCTGCTTTATTCATTATAGCTCAAGAAAGACGAAGCCCGGATCGAAACCGAGGCAAAAGCAAGGTGGTGGACTAAATTGCATATTTCTATACTTTTGAGTATCGAGGTAAGTCTATGAATAAACAATGCATTCATACTTACAATTTGTTGATGATAGCTAGTGTGTAGCTTGTTCGAGATTAATTGAGAACCTATGTGGTCCAAGTAGAATGAATGTAGTAGAATTGTGAATGGATGTTTAATTGAGTAAGTAGACATGTAAATGTGTAGTGATAATACTAGATGGTAGGCTAAGTGCGATACCATCCTAATGCATATTGACAATGAGCTGGCTATGTGCGATGCTATCGTAAGATATATCGTTTAGTGGGCTAAGTGAGAAACCCCTATGATTACCTTTTTGGTAGGCTAAGTGCGATACCACCTAATTAATCGATTGTGGTGTGCTAAGTGCGAAACCACCGAGACATTTGCTGTGTGGATTAGCCATGTGAATGTATTATTAAGTAAATTAGCTGTGTGGATGAATTATTGAGAAATAATGATGTGTTGTATATTGTGTAAATGTGACATTGAATGCAGGGGTGCATTTCGATGGTTATGAGTATGTGACTCATGATGTGTTGGAAATGTGGTAAGGGATAGAAAGAGTAAGCATAGTTGTGAATTACTTGTTGGCGTAATGCTAATTGTTGCTTAGCTTATACTATGTTGCTTAATTGTTTATGTGTAAACTTACTAAGCTCAAAGCTTACTCTCTTTCTTTTCCCTTGTCTTATAGAGTAAAGGTGTTGAATCGAGATACGAGGATCATTTCGAAGATCGCCCACACTATCAGCACACTCTGGTACATTAGACTTAATGTTTTGTATATGGCATGTATAGGGGCTAGACAAGTTAGTGGATTTTGTTGTAAATGGCAAAGAAGTGTTGGCCTTTAGATGGATAGTGTATTTTGTATAATGCCATGGTTGTTGGCTATTACATTATATGAAAGAAAGATGTAGTTTTCTATGTGAGATTGCACTTCATTTGAGTTGTTTATGGATGTGTTGTATGAGTGCATGTTGTGTAAGCTATAAGGGTGAGAAGAGCTTAGCAAATAGCTTTGTTCTTGGCCATGTGGATAGACACACGGGCGTGTGTCTAGGCCATGTGTGACACACGGTCAGCCCACGGGCGTGCGCTTTGGCCGTGCGTCCCCTGCATGTTAGTATTATAAATCAGAATAGACCACGGACTAGCTGCACGGGCGTGTGTCTAGGGCGTGTGGGATTATCCGGTGTTGGTTACGGGCTAGCCACACTGCAGCGTGTGTCTAGACTCTAGGCCGTGTTAAAGTACTCAGTGTGCACCACGGGTGGTAAGCACGGGCGTGTGCCTTGGCCGTGGGGCATTGGCAGAATGCTGGGTTTTTAGGCACGGTTTGGGGACATGGGCGTGTGTGTCCATGTACGGGCGTGTCTAATCTTGCACGGGCGTGTGAGACCTGTATAAAGAGAAAAAATTTAAGATTGGAAAAAGTTCTGGTTTAGTCTCGAGAGCCCTCGTGTGTATGAGTGAGGCCTCGTAAGTCAAGAATGAGGTTGTTGAGATGAATTCAGAGAGTACTTACGATGAGCCTAAGTGGCGATCAAGTGGTATGAGTTCGGTAATGCCTCGGGCCCGGTTCCGGCGTAGAACCCGGGTAAGGGGTGTTACATAAACGAGGGAAATGAGCTAAGATGATGGCAAAGATCGTCAGAAACATGTTCATTTTCTAGGTTCATCTTTGTCGGTTGAAGGCTTTAAATTGAGATTTTTAAAATTTTAGTTTATATATTTTGAATTTTAAATATTTTTATTTTATCTATTAAATCGCTCAAAAAGATTTAAAAAAATAAGTTTAGGGATTAGATGTGCAATTTGACTGAAATTTTTTGTTTGAATTGATATTTTGACGTGCTATGTCAATTCACTGTTACACTATTAGCAATAGCTAACGGCTTAGTGAGCAAAACGTTACAAATCAATAACATTAGTGAACATTTAGTAAAAAGTTAAATTTTAGTGACCAAAGAGGGTTCTTAAACCCCATTTTTTGACATCATTTAAAATCTGGTCATTACAATTTATTTAATAGAAAAACTAGTCATCTGGTTTAACTAGAAGAAGGGAGCGACACTCTCTAGTTAAATACACTAGGGATGCCACCCCTTATATTATATGTAATATGAGGGGAGTTTGAGTCTCCCGTGTATTAGGTCTAATTATATGTACTTCCTAAATTTTTAACCCAACATTTTATAATTGAATCCAACCTAATACATGTTTTTCCATTTCCCAAAATAAATATTATTTATAAATTAATTTAATCAAATAAATTAATTTTCCAATTAAACATTTTTCTCAAACCAATTCTAATACCGTTAAAGTCATGACAACTTTACCGTAAAAAATCTATGAGAAAATATATTTAAATTCCATATTTAATGGATTCACAATGACTAATTAATTTTATTTTATTTTCGAACTTCAATTATTTAATTAAATGATAATTTGAAAAACTTAAATTAATTATCAAGTCATTTTTATACTTCAGGAGAAAACACATTCATTTGGGAATGTGACTCATTTCTCTAACTTTATCATTCCTATCCATTTATGTTCATCTAATTCTAAATACAATTCATTTTTTGTTTCAACGAACTAGCGGAGGGACCGATTAGACATGTAATCAGGGATCAAATAATTTATAATTAAGTTTCCATTTTTCGCCTAATAATTATAAACTAATATAGTCACAATGTCTGTAACATCCATTACCCGTATTCATCGCCGGAACCGGGTACGAGGCATTACCGGACATAACTCACTCGAACATACAACTTTGAGCTATGGAATTTCATTTCCAAATTAAAACTTTCCAATTCAAATTTATAACATCCTTATTATGGGCCTACGAGGCCTTAAACATGCAGACGGAAGATATCAGAATTAAACCGACAACTTTGATGTACTAAGAAAAAAAATTGCCTTAACAGGGCCACACACCCGTGTGAAATGGGACACGCCCGTGTGGGCAGGTTGTGTGGTCGCACACGCCCATGTCCCTAGCCCGTGTGGGATTTATTTTTCATTTCGATCCTACAGGGGTTTTCACACGGCCGGACACACGCCCGTGTCTTTGGCCCGTGTCCTTCACACGGCCTAGACACGCCCGTGTCCTCACCCGTGTGTGAAAACTTGGGTATTCTCTTTATGATGTCAGCAACCTCATAAGGGGCACACAGCCTAGGCACATGCCCGTGTGTCTAGCCCGTGGTCGACACTGACTTGAAACACTAGTATGCACGGGACACACGGCCCGGTCACACGCCCATGAGACTGACCGTGTGTCACATACGGCCTAGACACACGCCCGTGTGCCTACCCGTGTGGACAAGAATAAGGCTATTTTCCAAGCTCTTTTATCACCCTAATTCACATAACATAAAATCCCATTCAGCCATTTACCAAGCAACCCAATTAAGCATCTAACACATTCATGAATAACCTCTTATTTTCATAAATTAATAATAATAAGCCATCAACTAAGGCATTATTCAAAAGAGTTCATCTTTAAAAGAGCCAACACACTTGGCCAAAACAACAAAACATTCATTAAGCCTAGCCCCTATACATGCCATACTCAAAATGCTAAGTCTAAGTATACCGAGATGAGTTGATAGTGTGGATGATCTTCTGGTTATCTTTGTATCCCGAACTGGCTCTTTGACACTATAAAACAAGGGAAAAGAAAGGGAGTAAGCTTTAAGCTTAGTAAGTTTACATGTAAACAATAAGCATCATAACATATACTAAACAATCAATAACATCATATACTAAGCAAGAACAATTCACAATTCCACAATCATGCTTACTCATTTCATTTCTTACCGCAATCCAACCATAAAAATTATATTGCTCACATTCACTTGTAGACATTCCCTGCATTCAACACCACAAGGCAACATGAAACCTTCACTTATACAAATTCTCGATGAACCTCTCGGAATAATACTAAGTACCCAGTGGTTTCGCACACAGCCCACCATTAATCAATAATAGGGTGGTATCGCACTTAGCCCACCAACAAGAATATTTATGGTGGTTTCACACATAGCCCACCAAATGATAGTATAAACTATGGTATCGCACTCAGCCCATCTTGAATAAGTAATAAGGTGGTATCGCACACAGCCCACAAAAGAATAATTACGGATATTTTTCCCGCACTTACATATCTATTCCCAAGTTCATACAAAAATTACTCACCATCTATCGACTTCCATCATAAATGATCTCATTCATACAGTGTACCAATAATTAGCAACCTATGTATTAAAGACGTATCGTTTACACATAAACTTACATCGGTGCAAAATGTATAAGTCGACGACTTAATCCGTAACCTTGCCCTTTCCCCGGTCAAGGTTGTTTCTGCGCTCTTCTTGATCTATAATAATGAAATTCACTCATTTAATCACTTTATAATGCTTGATACACCAAAATTTCTACTTAGGCAAAAATGACCGTTTTGCCCTTATACTTTGGCAAAATTACAATTTTGCCCCTAGGCTCGTAAATCATTTTTCATCATATTTTCTCATTAAGCAAGCCTAGCTGAACATTTATTCCTCTTACAACAACTAATAAAATCAATTATTTCATACATTTATTACACAATTACTACATTTACACATAAGTCCTATTTAGGTGTTTTCATGATAACACCCTTCACAAAAGTTGTTTCTTAACTCACTAACATCCATTTTCTTCCACAAAAACTCAGCAAACAACATGAACACTCTCATGGCAAGTCCCCAAACTTTCCATCATTTAGCAAAATAGTGCCCTCATTAGCTAGCTTAAGCTTTGGGGATTCTAAAAGTACAAGAATTATCAAGAAAGACCCCTAGAATCACTTACAAGAGATTTGTTTTGCTGAAAATTTGAACTCCAAGAACCCTTATTTCCTCTAAAGTTTTGGTGGTAGAAGAAGCATGAATAGTAAAAGATGATATCTCTTTTATTCATCTTATTTTATTCTTTTTTTTATCACCTAATTCCACCAAATTTGACCAAAATTTAATGCTCTTGTCTCCCTAGCCTATATGGCCGGCCAACACACCCTTAATGGCCTAATTGCACTTTAAGGACCTCCAATTTAATATTCTATGGCTATTAGACACCTCTACCTTGCAAAATAGAACTTTCACACTTTATGCGATTTAGTCCTTTTTCACAATTAAGCATGCAATTGCTAAAATTAATGCACCAAAATTTTCATACATCCATATAATTATGCCATAATACATAAAATAATGTCAAAATAATTTTCTTCAACCTCGGATTAGTGGTCCCAAAACCATTGTTCCGACTAGCCCCAAAATCGGTCTGTTACAACTCTTCCCCCTTTAGAGATTTTCGTCCTCGAAAACCTTACCGGTAAAGAGGTTTGGGTATTGTTCCCTCATGGCTTCTTCCGGTTCCCACGTAGCCTCTTCCACACCATCTTTTTGCCATATCACCTTTGCTAAGGCTATGTTCTTATTCCTCAACTGTTTAACCTCTCGAGCCAATACCTTAATTGGTTCTTCTTCATAAGTCATGTCCGGTCGTATTTCAACTTCTGTTGGAGGAATCACATACGAAGGATCAGAACGATATCGCCGCAACATTGACACATGAAACACGTTGTGTATTCTCTCTAACTCTGTCGGCAAAGCCAATCGGTATGCTACTGACCCAATCCTCTCAATAACCTCATACGGTCCTATGAATCGTAGACTCAATTTGCCCTTTCGACCGAATCTCAGTATTTTCTTCCACAGAGATACTTTCAGGAATACTTTGTCACCCACTTGAAACTCGATTTCTTTCCTTTTTAAATCCGCGTATGACTTTTGTCGATCCAAAGTAGCTTTCAAACTATCTCGGATTACTTTCACTTTCTCCTCAGTCTCTTTAACTAGGTCGACCCCGTTAATTTGCTTCTCACTAAGCTCGGTCCAATACAAGGGAGTCTGACACTTGCGACCATACAAAGGTTCGTACGGTGCCATCCGTATACTCAACTGATAACTGTTATTATAGGCAAACTCAACTAAAGGTAGATATTTTTCCCAACTACCTTCAAATTCTAACACACAGCATCGGAGCATATCCTCAAGGACTTGAATCACCCTTTCGGATTGGCCATCAGTTTGAGGATAGAAAGCAGTACTAAAATTCAACTTTGTACCCAAGGCTTCTTGCAACTTCTTCCAAAACCTCGAAGTAAACCTCGGATCTCTATCCGAGATAATAGATATAGGCACCCCATGCAATCTCACCACCTCAGCAATATACAACTCGGCCAACTTATCAAGTGAGTAATCCACACGCACTGGTATAAAGTGAGCTGACTTCGTTAATCTATCAACAATAACCCATACAGCATCTTTCTTTCTCGGAGTCATAGGTAACCCCGTTACGAAGTCCATTGTAATTCGATCCCACTTCCACTCTGGAACCATCACCGGCTGAAGCAATCCCGAAGGTAATTGATGCTCGGCTTTCACTTGTTTACAGACCAAACACTTGGTAACAAACTCAGAGATATCTCTTTTCATACCCGGCCACCAATACAACTTCTTCAAATCATTGTACATTTTTGTGCTGCCCGGGTGTACTGACAAACAACCACTGTGTGCTTCATGTAAAATTTTCTGGATTAACTCATCATCATTTGGTACAAAAATTCTATCATGAAACATCAAGCAATCCTCAGAACTAACTCGAAAATCTGAGTTATTCCACGATTCGCACTGAGCTCTCTTAACTTGCATCTCACTATCATTCTTTTGAGCTTCACATATCTGCTGAATAAATAATGGTCTAGCCCTCAACTCGGCCAATATAACACCGTCATCAGACAAAGCTAAGCTCGTACTCATAGCTCGCAAAGCATACAGGGATTTTCTACTCAAGGCATCCGCAACCACATTCGCTTTCCCCGGATGGTAATCGATTACTAACCCGTAATCCTTTAATAATTCAAGCCACCGCCGTTGTCGCAAATTCAAATCCTTTTGATCCATCAAGTACTTCAAGCTCTTGTGATCAATGAAGATTCGACACTTCTCACCATAAAAATAATGACGCCAAATCTTCAAAGCGTAAACGATCGCAACCAACTCTAAATCATGAGTCGGATAATTCTTCTCGTGCGGTTTTAGCTGTCTAGAGGCGTAAGCTACTACCTTACCCTCTTGCATCAACACACAGCTGGAACCATTTAATAACGCATCACTGTAGACTACAAACTCTTTCCCCGACTCAGGCTGTACTAAAATCAGCGCCTCAGTCAACAATGCTTTCAATCTCTCGAAACTTTGTTGGCATTTCTCAGTCCATTCAAATTTAACATCTTTGTGCAACAGTTTCGTCATCGGGGTAGAAATTATGGAGAACCCCTTTACGAAACGTCTGTAGTACCCGCTAAACCCAAAAATCTTCTAATTTCTAACATATTCCTTGGCGATTTCCACTCCACAATAGCCGAGATCTTACTCGGTTCAACTCTTATGCCATCACCCTAGACAATGTGTCCTAAGAACCCGACCTCTCGGAGCCAAAACTCACTCTTTCTGAATTTAAAGACAATTTACCTCATTTGACAATTTAAAGACATGTCAACAAGTATCTCAATTTACCTAAATAACCAAATTTATGTATGCATATTCGAACCACATTTTACTTTCTTTCATTCTACTATATCAAACACATAATAAATATGATAAGGCCACTTATATACATATCAAAATATACCAAACACAGGCCATTCAAATGGCTAGTCTCAACAAAACATCTATATGCCAACATTTGGCCAAAATAACCTATACATGCCATTATAACCAGAATTAATGTACTGAAAGTACCAAAAGATCCGATGGATAGTGTGAAATAGCTCCGACCAGCTTCCAACCCAAATGAGCTTCCGAATTACTATAAAACATGGAAAATAACACAGTAAGCATTTAAGCTTAGTAAGTTCGTATAATATAGAATTTAACTTACCATATTTCCACAAAATAGGTAAGTAAACATAGCATAACTCAATCAATTTTGCCAAAAGCCTAAACACATGATCACCAACATATTAGCCATGAAAATCACATATAAAATCCAACACACATGGTTGAATTCATCAAATAATCATATTTCATGTATTTCATGTATATACCGGTAATAGTTCATATCAAACTCATATGATTTCATAACAGAACTGTGCCCGTTGAACCATTTAAAATATCGTTGGATACACGGGTAGTACACACGAGGTGTACTAAACTTTAATCTATCAATGAGCATTCATGTATGCTCATACGAGCTGTAAACAGTAAGCTCTTCCGAGCTATAAATAGTAAGCTCTTCCGAGCTAAATAATGGAAAGCTCATGCGAGATGAATAACGGGAAGCTCATGCAAGCTGAGTATCGAGAAGCTCATGAGAGTTGTGCTGTGTCTGCAACACATGCAAGACCCCAACCAAATTGGTAACCCTAATGACATGTCATTTGTATCCTACGAATTTCATAAGGTTCAAACGGGACTCGATAATCGCCAAATATACAATCGGTATTTATTAATGGCAATTGTACAATTCACAAACAATAATTCAATTTAACACATAGTAATGTACAATTTATTTACACGAACTTACCTCGACGAGTTTCTGTAGATACGAAGGCAACTAATCCAATATTTTTCCTTTGTCTCGATCTAACTCCGTACTAGGTCTAACCAGATATTTACGAATCAAATTAACTCAATTCAATATAATTCATATTCAATTTAGTCCAACACACATTTTTGAAAAAATTACTATTTGCCCATATACTTTTAATTTATTACAATTTAGGCCCTAGGCTCGGAAAATGACTTTCATGCAATTTAAGCCTTACTCAAACCTAGTCAATTTTTAATGGTCTATTTACAATATAAGAACCTCCAATTTAAAATTATATAACTATTTAATACTTTTAGCTATTAGAACTCAACTTTTGCACTTAATGTAATTTAGTCCTTTTCATCAAATTAGGTATGTAAACGGTAAAATTTCTTAATGAAATTTTTATACTGTATTTCTATCATACAGTGGAACATAAAATAATAATAATATAATTTTTTTGACTTTGGATTTGTGGTCTTGAAACCATTATTCCGATTTCACTGAAAACGGGCTGTTACAACTCTCCTCCTAAAGGAATTATCGTCCTCGAAAATCTTACCAGTAAAGAGGTTCGGATATAGCTTTCTCATAATTTCCTCGGGTTCCCATGTAGCTTCTTCTATTCCATGTCGCTGCCAAAGAACTTTTACTAAAGCTAAATTTTTATTTCTAAATTCTTTCACCTCTCGTGCCAGAATTCTAATCAGTTCTTCACTGTATGTCATGTCGGGTTGGATCTTGACATCCGTCGGGGAGATAACATGTGAAGGGTCAGATCGGTACCGTCGGAACATAGACACATGAAAGACATTGTGAATCTTTTCTAGTTCTAACGGTAAATCTAATCGATACGCAACAAATCCGATTCTCTCAGTAATCCCATACGACCCGATAAATCGCGGACTCAGCTTTCCTTTACGACCAAACTGAAGAACTTTCTTCCAGGGTGAAACTTTCAAAAATACATTATCACCAACTTGAAACTCTATATCTTTACGTTTAAGATCCGCATAAGATTTCTGACTATCTGAAGCTACTTTTAAGCTATCTCGGATCACTTTCACTTTTTCCTTAGTCTCGCGAATCAAATCAACCACAAGTATATTTTTGTCACTGAGCTTAGTCCAACATAACGGATGTAACACCCCTAACCCGAAACCGCTGCCGGAATAGGGTTAAGAGGCATTATCGGATAATAAGATCATTTCACAACCCAATTACGACACAAAGTCAATCATCATCATAATACATCAAACATAATCAAATAGTCCCTTATTAAGGCGTATAAGACCTAAACACATGCTAGAGAGGGGTCGGGACTAAACCGAAACACATACAGAAACTTCATGAAAATCTAAAACTTTTCTAAGTTTCAGGGGATACACACCCATGGGGGTAGGCCGTGTGCCTCCCACGGCTGCTAGACACACCCGTGTGTCCTCCCTGCGGTCTATACTGACTTAGTCCCCACGGCCATTAGGCACGCCCGTGTGTCCTGACTGTGGCCCTATACTGTCTTCCCCACCACAGCCACCAAGCACGCCCGTGTGCCATGGCCATGTGCTCTTAGCTAGGTACTGACTTGTACACCCCGGTTAGCTGACACCCCCGTGTCGAGGCCGTGTGCTACTAAGCTGTAATCTACCAATTCACCTACGGTTTGTAGGCACGCCCGTGTGCCTTGACCGTGTGACATTATAGGCCATTTTGCAAGGCCAACATGCCACCCACTTAGGTCAAACCTACAAGCAACACATACCAAAACATATCATGCACATAAGGCAACCAAAAACTTACCAATATGACTATCCAATCTATGCATTCAATTCCCATTCCAATCATAACAAATTCAATACCAAAATCTATCTCATCACAAGTATAATACATTCAATACCAAACATTATTCCTTCTCAATTTCACTAATTCCTACTAGCATTTTACCAACACAAAGTTACCATTCAATAGTCAATTTCTCAACCCACAAATCATGCCAAAAGATGCATCACATATATCAAATTCATTCATGATATGACTAGCACATATCTAGCCACATCTCATGGCTACTTACAAACATCAAACATGATTAAAATGACCAACCTATACATGCCATATTTTAACTATGTACATCTTTCCAAAATACCCAAAATAGATTGTCGATAGTGTGACTGAGATGCTGACGATCCCCGAATCCAAGCTAGCTTTTTATCGACTTCGCAAAGCGAGAAAGAAATCACACGATAAGCTTTCTATAGCTTAGTAAGTTTGATATACAATATAATTGTGTCATTAAACCAAACCAATATAATCAATAACCATCACATAGATCATTTCTCTCTTATCCATACTATATCATCCCTAGTCAAGATACTCATTCATCCATCTATAGCTTTATCTATAAATTCATCAACCACAAAGGTTCAAGACATACCTTGGCTAACACATAGTTATTCAATTTCCAAGCAACTCAATGCTCAATATTACTTGTTGATCATCCTTTAATATTCAATCAACTTATTCGCACACTCAGTGCTATATACATGGTCGGTATATATTAGTCATCGCACACTTAGTGCCAAATTTTCCAACCTACTTATCTTGGTAACGCACACACAGTGCCAATTCTATAAGCCGAAGCTTTCATAACATCGCACACACAGTGCTATTCTTTTCTATTTTGATTTTAATATCGCACACTTAGTGTCCTTAACTAAATCCTGCACATAGCATCTCAATTTCATACACATATACACTTTCATTTCATAATACAAAAACATATGTTAATAACATGTATTATATCCGAACTTACCTCAAACGTCGACAATCAATACGGTCGATTAATCGAGCACTTTATCTTTACCTCGATCTCGATCCGAACCTCTTCTCTCTTGGTCTATACACATTCAAATTCAGTCCATTCAATTACCAAATCATTCATTTAAATCCACACACACATATTTAGGGCATTTTACACAATAGCCCTCACATTTTCACATTTCAACACTTTAGTCCCTATTTCACAAAAATCACCAAATTCACATAATTTCTCCTAGTATAAGCTTGGCCGAATTTTACTAATGTCCATACAAACCCACATATTTCATTTATTTTGCATTTTAACCCTTCAATTTGCTATTTTCACAATTTACCCCTAATTAGCTAAATTCACTAAAAATTCAAAAACAACACATGTTAATCCAACACCAAGTTCTCATATTTTACTATCAACTAGCCCATAACTCAAATGTTCATCATTGACTCATCACAAAAACATCATCAATTCACAAAATTACAACATGGGTTAGCTAGAGCACGAAGCAACAATTACGAAAACGTAGAAATTATCAAAAACTGAAGCCAAAACATACCTTAATTTAAGCTTGGAACTAGCCGAAACTTAGAAAACCATGGATGATTTCTTTTCTTCAACACATTCGGCCAACAAGGATGAATAATGGCCTATTTACATGCTTTTTGTTTTATGAAATTATGACTTAATTATCATTTTACCACTTTGCCCTTTTATTAATCATATAAGACAAAATACAATAAGGTTATTAAGTCATTTAGCCATCCACTAACTTAATAATGGTGTAATTGTCTCATAAAGCCTCCACATTAATAAAACAACAACATTTAAGTACTTATAATTCAGCACATAGCTTTTACTCTTTATACGATTAAGTCCTTTCTCTTAATTCGGCACACAAATGATCAAATTATCTCAAAGAATTTTCACACAGACTAAGTCACATACCATTCACAGAGAAAATAACATTAAATTAACATTCCGGCCTCGGATTTGTGGTCTCGAAACCACTATTTCAACCAGGGTCTAAACCAGGCTGTTACAACTCTCCCCGCTTAGGGATTTTCGTCCCCGAAAATCTTACCAGTGAATAGGTGAGAATATTGCTCTCTCATAATGTTCTCAGGCTCCCACGTAGCCTCTTCAATTTCGTGATTGTGCCATAATACTTTCACTAAGGAAATTTTCTTATTTATCAACTCTTTAGTCTCTCATGCCAAGACTCGAATCGGTTCTTCACTATACGACAAGTCTGACTGAATCTCAACCTCAGTAGGAGCAATCACATGAGACGAGTCTGATCTGTACCGTCGAAGCATTGACACATGAAACACGTTATGAATCTTTTCCAACTCAGATGGCAATTTCAATCTATAAGCAACCGGCCCAACTCGTTCAATAATCTCATACGGTCCGATAAACCTCGGGCTCAGCTTGCCCTTTCGGCCAAATCAAAGTATTTTCTTCCACGGAGACACTTTCAAAAACACTTTATTACCGACCTCAAATTCGATATCTTTTCGTTTCAGATCTGCATAAGACTTCTGACGATCTGAGGCTGCTTTCAAACTATCATGAATCACTTTCACTTTCTATTCAGTCTCTTTTATCAGATCAACCCCGTGAATCTTATTCTCACTCAGCTAAGTCCAATACAATGGAGTTCGACACTTTCGACCATAAAGAGCCTCATATGGTGCCATTTTGATACTAGATTGATAACTATTGTTATATGCAAACTCAATCAATGATAAATGCTTTTCCCACGTGCTTTCAAATTCAAGAATGCAACATCTCAGCATGTCTTTGAGAATCTGAATGATTCGCTCGGATTGACCATCCATTTGCGGATGAAAAGCAGTACTAAAATGCAATTTCGTGCCTAAAGCATCTTGCAATTTCTTCCAGAATCACGAGGTAAATCTCGAATCTCTGTCAGACACAATAGATAGAGGTACCACGTGCAATCTCACGATCTCATCAATATATAATTCAACCAATCTATCAAGTGAATAATCTATTCTCACTGGAATAAAGTGAGCTGACTTCGTCAGTCTATCAACTATCACCCAGATCACATCTTTCTTGCTTAGAGATAAAGGCAAACCCGACACAAAATCCATCGTGATTCTCTCCCATTTCCACTCAGGAATCATAATCGGTTGTAGTAAACCGGATGGAACTTGATGTTCAGCCTTAACTTGCTGACAAACTAAACATTTTGACACAAATTCAAAAATGTCTCTTTTCATACCATGCCACCAATAAAACTGTTTCAGATCATTATACATTTTAGTACTCCCCGGATGTACAGTCAAATGACTATTGTGAGCTTCATTCAAAATCATTTGAATCAACTCTGAATTTCTTGGAACACAAATTCGATCTCTGAATCTCAAACAATCATCACTATCAACTCGAAATTCTAATTCAACATTCAATTCACATTGAGTTCGTTTAGCCATCATTTCAACATCATTTTTCTGAGCATCACTAATTTGATGTACAAACATCGGCTTTACTTTCAATTCAGCTACAACCACACCATCATCACATAGATCTATCAGATTACTCGTAGCTCGCAAAGCATATAACGATTTTTGGTTTAAGGTATCAGCTACAACATTAACCTTACCCGGATGGTAATCTATCACAAGTTCGTAATCTTTCAATAACTCTAACCATCTTCTCTGTCGCAAGTTCAAGTCTTTTTGAGTCATCAAGTACTTTAAACTCTTATGATCAGTATAGATGTGACATTTCTCCCCGAATAGATAGTGACGCCAAATCTTCAATGCGAACACAATCGCAACCAATTCAAGATCATGCGTTGGGTAGTTCCTTTCATGCGGTTTTAACTTTCTTGAAGCGTAAGCAATGACTTTCCCTTCTTGCATCAGCACACAGCCCAAACCATTCAATGATGCATCACTGTAAACAATGAACTCTTTGCCCGATTCAGGTTGAATCAAAACTGGTGCTTCTGTTAACAACACTTTCAACTGTTCAAAACTCTGTTGGCACTTTTCTTACCACTCGAATCTAACATCCTTTTGTAACAACTTTGTCAGTGGACTTGCAATCATCAAGAAGCCTTTCACAAATCGTTTATAATATCCTGCTAGTCCCAGAAAACTACGGACTTCAGACACATTTCTCGGAGGCTTCCATTCCAAAATAGCAGAGATTTTACTAAGGTCAACTCGTATCCAAAATAGATTGATACAATATGCCCCAGAAAACTGATCTCATTCAACCAAAATTCACATTTGCTAAACTTTGCATACAACTGTTTCTCACGTAGTGTTTGTAGCACGGTTCTCAAATGTTCGGCATGATGCGTCTCATCTCGCGAATAGATTAAAATATCATCAATAAATACCACAACAAAACGATCCAAATACGGTCTAAATATCCGATTCATCATATCCATAAACACTGTAGGAGCATTTGTTAGTCCAAAAGGCATCACTAAGAATTCGTAATGTCCATACCTCATTCTGAAAGCAATTTTCTAAGACATCGATTCTTTAACTCTCAACTGATAGTAACCAGATCTCAAGTCTATCTTTGAAAACACGGTAGCTCCTTTCAATTGATCAAACAAATCATCGATACGAGGCAACGGATATTTGTTCTTTATCGTCACTTTATTCAACTATCGCTAATCGATACACATTCTCATAGTTCCATCTTTCTTTTTCACAAATAGCACAGGAGCTCCCCAGGGTAAGAAACTCGGTCGTGCAAATCCTCTGTCAGTCAATTCTTGCAACTGAGATTTCAACTCTTTCAATTCGGTTGGGGCCATTCTAGATGGAGCTATCGAAATAGGAGCAGTTCTCGGCACTAACTCAATACCAAATTCAACTTCTCGAATTGGAGGTAATCCTGGTAACTCTTCAGGAAATACATCTGGAAACTCACAAACCACAGACACCGATTCAACTTTCTTTTCCGACACCTTTGTATCAATCACGTACGCCAAATAAGCTTCACAACCTTTTCTCACATAGTTCATAGCTTTTATCGCAGATACAACAGCTGGTAATCCTTTCATATCACTGGACTCAATTCAAACTATCTCACCATTCTGACTCGTCAATTCAATATTCTTCCTCTTACAGTTCACGATGGCATTATGCAAAGTAAGCCAATCCATACCCAAAATTATGTCAACTTCATCAAATGGTAGCAACATCAAGTTGACCGGAAAACATAAATCACGAAACATCAATAGGCAATTCTTGCACACCTTATCCACAAAAACACACTTGCCTAAGGGGTTCGATACTCTAATCACAAATTCAGTAGACTCAACCAGTAGAGTCTTATTCAATACTAAGTTCACACACACATAGGAATGGGTTGATCTAGGATCTATCAATGCAACGACATCAATATCAAATAAAGTGAAAGTACCGGTGATGACGTCTGGAGATGATGCTTCCTCTCGTGCAGATATAGCATAGGCTCGGGTAGGTGCTCTCACTTCCGACCTCACAGCTGTATCAGTTGTCCCCCTTTGACTTTCGCTCACATTTCTGTTGTTTCTGGGTGGTCTACCTCTAGCCGTCACATTACTTGGTCTTTCATTCTGAACATTCTCCTCTTCGACCATCTTTGGGCAATCTCGAATAAAATGATATTGAGATCCACATTTATAACAAACTCTATTGTTGTACTTTCCCCAGCACTCTCCCACATGTCGTCTTCCACATTGTCTGCACTCAGGTTTGTTACTCTTAACACTACCAACACTTGGTTCATTCGGAGCTTGAATTCGTAAACCAGTACTATGTCTCGAACGATCTCTACTTGTATGTCCCAGCGAAACATTTGAACGATTTCTTTCATCTCTATATCTCTTTACTGAAGGTTGAGAAACTTATTCATCGATCTCTTTCTTTCATCACGAGCCTCAAAATCGGCTTTCTACTTCTCTTTACTGAGCTCCTCAGCTTTACATGCTTTTTCAACTAACACAACAAATTCATTTATATCAAGTATCCCAACCAACAATTTAATGTCTTCATTCAATCCCTCTATGAAACGTTTGCACATAGTATTTTTTGGTGAAACACATTCCCTCGCGTCTCGACTCAATCTTACGAATTCTCGTTCGTACTCGAATGCACAAACGCTACTGTTTCAACTTTAGAAACTCTTTACGTTTCGATCAATGAAACAATGACTAATATATTTCTTTCTCGAACTCAACTTGAAAGAAGTCCCGGTGTGACTCTCTCTCGGAACTACAGATATCAATGTTTTCCACCGCTTATAAGCCGTGTCTCTCAACAAGGAAACTGCACACTTAATGCACTCATCAGGATTTAATGACATCTCATCGTATACTCTGATTGTATTCTCAAGCCAAAACTCGGCTCGCTCAGTATCGTCATCAGATGTGGCCCTAAACTTCTCAGCCCCGTATTTCTGAATCTTATCTACAGGTGGTTTATTCAATCTGATCGGATCTACAACTTGTGGCACAATAGGTACTTGTGGGGGTGGAGGTTGTGGAGTAGTCGGATTCGTTCGAACAAACACCGTAAACCATTCACTCATCATACGGAAGAAGGCTTGCTTAGCCTCTCCTCCCTCACTACCTTCACTCGGCCTAGATGTGGTCGGCGCTGTCCCTTGAGCTGGAGCAGGCACATTACTCTCTACGTCATCAGCAACTGCTCGATCAGGATCCAATAATATAAGAAAACACATTTTCAACTGTCAGCATTCATCACACTATCGCAATTTCACATATGGCATGTATAGCTAGACTCACACGCGCTACGTTAGTTCGAGAATTGACTAAACCGTAGCTCTGATACCAATAAAATGTAACACCCCTAACCCGAAACCGCCGCCAAAATAGGGTGACGAGGCATTACCGGATAATAAGATCATTTCACAACCCAATTAAGACACAAAGTCAATCATCATCATAATACATCAAACATAATCAAATAGTCCCTTATTAAGGCGTATAAGACCTTAAACACATGCTAGAGAGGGGTCGGGACTAAACCAAAACACATACAGAAACTTCATGAAAATCTAAAACTTTTCTAAGTTTCAGGGGATACACGCCCGTGGGGGTAGGCCGTGTGCCTCCCACGGCTGCTAGACACACCCGTGTGTCCTCCCTGCGGTCTATACTGACTTAGTCCCCATGGCCATTAGGCACGCCCGTGTGTCCTGACCGTGGCCCTATACTGTCTTCCCTACCACGGCCACCAAGCACGCCCGTGTGCCATGGCTGTGTGCTCTTAGCTAGGTACTGACTTGTACACCCCGGTTAGCTGACACCCCCGTGTTGAGGCCGTGTGCTACTAAGTCAGACCGCCAATTCACCTACGGTTTGTAGGCACGCCCGTGTGCCTTGACCGTGTGACATTATAGTCCATTTTGCAAGGCCAACATGCCACCCACTTAGGTCAAACCTACAAGCAACACATACAAAAACATGTCATGCACATAAGGCAACCAAAAACTTACCAATATGACTATCCAATCTATGCATTCAATTCCCATTCCAATCATAACAAATTCAATACCAAAATCTATCTCATCACAAGTATAATACATTCAATACCAAACATCATTCCTTCTCAATTTCACTGATTCCTACTAGCATTTTACCAACACAAAGTTACCATTCAATAGTCAATTTCTCAACCCATAAATCAAGCCAAAAGATGCATCACATATATCAAATTCATTCATGATAAGACTAGCACATATCTAGCCACATCTCATGGCTACTTACAAACATCAAACATGATTCAAATGACCAGCCTATACATGCCATATTTTAACTATGTACATCTTTCCAAAATACCCAAAATAGATTCTTGATAGTGTGATCGAGATCTTGACGATCCCGGATCCGAGCTAGCTTTTGATCGACACTGCAAAGCGAGAGAAAGAAATCACACAGTAAGCTTTCTATAGCTTAGTAAGTTCGATATACAATATAATTGTGTCATTAAACCAAACCAATATAATAAATAACCATCACATAGATCATTTCTCTCTTATCCATACTATATCATCCCTAGTCAAGATACTCATTCATCCATCTATAGCTTTATCTATAAATTCATAAACCACAAAGGTTCAAGACATACCTTGGCTAACACATAGTTATTCAATTTCCAAGCTAATCAATGCTCAATATTACTTGTTGATCATCCTTTAATATTCAACCAACTTATTCGCACACTCAGTGTTATATACATGGTCGGTACATATTAGTCATCGCACACTTAGTGCCAAATTTTCCAACCGAATTATCTCGATAACGCACACACAGTGCCAATTCTATAAGCCGAAGCTTTCATAACATCGCACACACAGTGCTATTCTTTTCTATTTCGATTTTAATATCGCACACTTAATGTCCTTAACTAAATCCTGCACATAGCATCTCAATTTCATACACATATACACTTTCATTTCATAATACAAAAACATATGTTAATAACATGTATTATATCTGAACTTACCTCGGACGTCGACTATCAATACGGTCGATTAATTGAGCACTTTATCTTTGCCTCGATCTCGATCCGAACCTCTTCTCTCTTGGTCTATACACATTCAAATTCAGTCCATTCAATTACCAAATCATTCATTTAAATCCACACACACATATTTAGGGCATTTTACACAATAGCCCTCACATTTTCACATTTTGACACTTTAGTCCCTATTTCGCAAAATCACCAAATTCACATAATTTCTCCTAGTATAAGCTTGGCCGAATTTTACTAATGTCCATACAAACCCACACATTTCATTTATTTCGCATTTTAACCCTTCAATTTTCTATTTTCACAATTTAGCCCTAATTAGCTAAATTCACTAAAAATTCAAAAACAACACATGTTAATCCAACACCAAGTTCTCATATTTTACTATCAACTAGCACATAGCTCAAATGTTCATCATTGACTCATCACAAAAACATCATCAATTCATAAAATTACAACATGGGTTAGCTAGAGCACGAAGCAACAATTATGAAAACATAGAAATTATCAAAAACCGAAGCCAAAACATGCCTTAATTTAAGCTTGGAACTAGCCGAAACTTAGAAAACCATGGATGCTTTCTTTTCTTCAACACATTCGGCCAACAAGGATGAATAATGGCCTATTTCCATGCTTTTTGTTTTATGAAATTATGACTTAATTATCATTTTACCACTTTGCCCTTTTCTTAATCATATAAGACAAAATACAATAAGGTTATTAAGTCATTTAGCCATCAACTAACTTAATAATGGTGTAATTGTCTCATAAAGCCTCCACATTAATAAAACAACAACATTTAAGTACTTATAATTTAGCACATAGCTTTTACTCTTTATACGATTAAGTCCTTTCTCTTAATTCGGCACACAAACGATCAAATTATCTCATAGAATTTTCACACGGACTAAGTCACATACCATTCACGTAGAAAATAACATTAAATTAACATTCTGACCTCAGATTTGTGGTCTCAAAACCACTGTTCCGACCAGGGTCTAAACCGGGCTGTTACAATGGAGTTCGGAATTTACGACCATACAAAGCCTCATACGGTGCCATCTTTATGCTTGAGTGAAAACTATTATTATAAGCGAATTCGACTAACGGCAAATACTTCTCCCAATTGCCTTCGAACCCTAAAACACAACACTGAAGCATATCTTCAAGAATCTATATCACACGCTCGAACTGACCATCAGTCTGATGGTGAAATGCGGTGCTAAAATTCAATCGTGTACCCAGAGCTTCCTGAAACTTTTTCTAGAATCATGATATAAACTGCGAATCTCTATTCAAAATAATGGAGACTGGCACTCCGTGTAGTCTGACATTCTTCGAAACATATAACTCAGCTAATCTGTCAAGTGAGAAATCCATACATACCAGAATAAAATGTGCAAACTTCATCAAAAGATCAATGATAACCCAAACGGCATCTTTATTTTTGGGAGATCAGGGTAACCCCGATACAAAATCCATAGTAACTTTATCCCATTTCCACTCCGGTATCACTATTGGCTGTAACAGTCCTAAAAGCACCTGATGTTCAGCTTTAACTTGTTGACATGTCAAACATCTAGATACAAAATTAGAAATATCAAATTTCATTCCCGGCCACCAGTACATCTGTCTCAAATCATTGTACATTTTATTACTCCCTAGATGAACAGACAAGCTTCATGTAAAATTTTATGCATAAGCTTTGGATTCTTCGGTACACAAACTCTACCTCTGAATAACAAACAATCATTGGGTCTTATCTGAAATTCTAAATCAGAAGTCGACTCACACTGTACTTGTTTAGCTCGTAACTTATTATCACATTTTTGAGCTTCATAGATCTGCTATAAAAACATCGATCTTGCTTTTAACTCAGCTAAGATCGATCCATTATCAAGCAATGTCAATCGTGTATTCATTGCTTGCAAAGTAAACAAATATTTTCTACTCAAAGCATTAGCCACTACGTTTGCTTTTCCAGGATGATTATCAATAACTAACTCATAATCTTTTAACAGTTCGAGCCATCTACACTGTCTCAGATTCAGATCTTTATGTGACATCAGATACTTTAAACTCTTATGATCAATAAATACATGGCATTTTTCACCGAACAAATGGTGTCGCCAAATTTTCAACGCAAAGACAGTAGCTGCCAACTCTAAGTCATATGTCAAATAGTTCTTTTTCATGTGGCTTTAATTGTCTGAAAGAATAAGCTATTACTTTACCTTCTTGCATCAAAACACAGCCTAATCCGTTCAATGACGCATCACTGAAAATCACAAATTCCTTACCCGATTCAGGCTGAACCAGAACTAGTGTTTCGGGCAATAGGGCTTTCGACTGGTTAAAACTTTGCTAACATTTATTAGACCATTCAAACTTCACATCTTTCTGTAATAACCGCGTTATCGGTGTAGCTATCATTGAGAACCCTTTTACAAATCTCTGAGAATAACCAGCTAATCCTAGAAAACTTTTGATTTCAGACACATTTCTCGATGGTTTCTAGTTAACAATCGCTGAAATTTTATTCGGATCAACTCTAATGCCTTCAGTCAATACAATGTGTCCTAGAAATCCAACTTCCCAAAGCCAAAATTCATATTTGCTAAATTTAGCAAATAATTGTTTATCTTGCAAAGTTTGCAGAACGATTCTCAGATGCTCAGTATGCTCAGTCTCATCTCGGGAATATATCAGAATTTCAGCAATAAATACCAAAACAAATCTATCCAAATATGGTCATAAAATTCTAATCATCAAATCCATAAATACTGCAGGTGCGTTAGTTAAACCAAACGGCATCACAAGAAATTCATAATGTCTATACCTGGTTTTGATTGCCATTTTTGGTACATCTGAATCTTTCACTCGAAACTGATAATAGCCAGAACGAAGATCAATCTTCGAGAACACTGTGACACCTTTCAACTAATCAAACAAATCATCAATGCGAGGCAGTGGATATTTATTCTTGATTGTGACTTTGTTAAGCTGACAGTAGTCAATGCATAATCTCATCAATCCATCCTTTCTCTTAACAAACAGAACCGGTGCACCCCAAGGTGAAAAACTAGGTCGAGCAAAACCCCTATTAGTCAACTCTTGCAACTGTGTTTTCAACTCTTTTAACTCTATAGGAGTCATTCCGTATGGTGCTATCGATATTGGTGTTGTTCCCGGTACAAGTTCTATAGTAAATTCAACTTCTTTGACTGGTGGTAATCCAGGTAACTCCTCTGGAAACACATCAGGATACTCGCAAACTACTGGCACTGATTCAAGCTTCGATTTAGACACTTTAGTATCTAATACATAAGCAAGGTAAGCATTAAAACCTTTTCTCACATATTTCTGTACTGACATAGCTGATATCACAATAGGCAACCCATTCGATTATCTGATTCAATATGAAGCATCTCACCATTCTCACATTTCAAAATGATAAGCTTTTGTTTATAGTTTACCACAGCATCATGCAGAGTTAGCCAATCCATTCCCAAAATCTCATCAAATTCATTGAACGGTAATAGCATCAACTCAGCTGAAAAATAGTAACCCTGAATCATTAACGGACAGTTCTTACAAACCTTATCAACTAACACATACTAACCTAGAGGGTTCGATACTTTAACCACGAATTCAGTGGACTCAACAGGTAAATTTTTACTAGACACTAAATTCGTGCAAACATATGAATGAGTCAATCCAAGATCAATTAAAGCAGTTACATCAGTATTAATGAGAGATAGTATCGGTAATAACATCTGGTGCAGAAGCATCTTCGCGTGCACGAATAGCATAAGCTCTAGCTGGTGTTTGTGCCTCAGACCTTACAGTAGATTCTTTCACACCACGGCTACCACTTACATTTCTAGGATTACGAGGTGGTCTACCTCTTGCAGCTGTGTTGCTCAGCCTCAAAGTTTGAATACTATCTTTTTTCAAATTTCTTCGGGCAATCTCTAAGATAGTGGTCAAAGGAACCACATCTGAAACAAGCTCCACTCTTCATCCGACACTCACCAAAATGTAGCTTGTTCCAGTGCTTGCACTTGGGTCTGGTGTTTCTAGTATTACCCACACTCGCTACAGATGTAGTCTGAGACTTAAGACTGGAGCGTCGGGTACCTCTGTCTCCACTGGAGTATCCCGCAGAAGTAATAGAACGATCGTGATATTATTTTGATTTGTTCGATACTGACTGGTATGACTTTCCCGTCTATCTCTTACTTGAATCTCTAGCTCTAGTCTCAGCTTGACTTTTCTCTTTGCTCAGCTCTTTAGCTTTATATGCTCGATCAACTAGTACAACAAATTGTTTCAATTTAAGGATCCCAACTAATAGTTTTGTATCTTCGTTTAAACCATCTACAAATCGCTTACACATTGCAGTCATAGTCGGAATACATTCTCGAGCATATTTTCTTAATCGAACATATTCCCGTTCATATTCAGACACTGTCATATGACCCTGTTAAAGCTCCAAGAATTCTTTACATTTCTGGTTGAGAAACCTCTGACTGATGTATTTTTTTCGGAACTCGGTTTGAAAGAATTCCCAAGTAATACTCTCTCTCAGCACTACAGAAGTCAATGTAATCAACCACTGGTAAGATGATCTTTTAATAGAGATACCACACACTTAAGACATTCATCATGTATACAAGATAATTCATCAAGAACTCTGATAGTATTTTCTAACCAAAACTTAGCTCTCTCGGGATCATCCTAAGCTGTAGCCTAGAATTCTTCAGCACCGTACTTACGGATCTTATCA
Organism: Gossypium sturtianum; assembly: GCA_025698515.1. Classification (NCBI taxonomy): domain Eukaryota; kingdom Viridiplantae; phylum Streptophyta; class Magnoliopsida; order Malvales; family Malvaceae; genus Gossypium; species Gossypium sturtianum. Next base: position 116,544,055 of record CM046955.1, read on the forward strand.
ACATGAGGCTTACTAACTCTGATAGGTTTTGTAGTTTGAGAAATAATGAGAGTCGATTGAGGAATAGGAGGGGGTGAAGGTTGTTGTGCAACCAGGTTCGTTCGTACAAACTCGGTGAGCCATTCATTCATCATCTGGAAAAAGGCTTCTTTAGCCTCTCCTATCTGGCCCTCAGATACAAGCCTCGTACCACTCGAAGCTACTCCTTGAACGGAGGCTTGAGCGTTACTCTCTACTTTATTGGAATCAGCTCGGTTGGATGTCATTGCTATATGAAAACATGTTTTAAAACGGTCAGGAGATATCACACTATCACAGGTTATATAATGGCATGTATAGTTAGACTCGTATAAGCTACATTCAGTCTAAGAATTGACTAAACTGTAGCTCTGATACCAGTAAATGTAACACCCCTAACCCGTATTCATCACTAGAACAAGGTTACGGAGCATTACCGGAGTTTACAGAAAAAAATAGACAGAAATTTCAAACATTTTACATCATATAATATTCATGTCATAAACCAATCGAAATCAAACATATTGTCCCTTATATGAGCCCTCGAGGCCCAAAATACACATTAGAAACAAGTCGGGACTAAATCAGATGCTCAAAGAATTTTTCGAAAAACATTAAAATTTTTCAAAGCTGCAGGGGTCATACGGCCAAGAGACACGCCCGTGTCTTAGGCCGTGTGGACATTCAAAATAGGGACACACGGCCGTGTCCCAGCCCGTGTCTATGACCGTATAACTCTCTGACTTGGGTCACAGGCCAAGCCACACGCCCGTGTGTTAGGTCGTGTGAGCATACTAACTTGCGCAATTAAAAAGATACAGGGGACACACGGCCGTGTCACCTGGCCGTGTGTCACATACAGCTGAGACACACGCTCGTGTCTCTGCCCGTGTGGACAAAAATAGGTCATTTTCCAAACCACATTTCTCACCCAATTTGACATCAACCTAACTCAACATTTTTGCACATCAACAAGTCATAACAAGGCTTTTAAATCAATCCAAAATCAAGTCTTAAATATGAAATATCACCACATACAGCCAATATGCCCTTAGGCACCTCAATTGACAATTTAAAAACATGTCAACAAGTATCTCAATTTACCTAAATGAACAAATTCATATATGCATATTCAAACCACATTTTACTTTCTTTCATTCTACCATATCAAACACATAATAAATATGATAAGGCCACTTATATACACATCAAAATATACCAAACATAAGCCATTCAAATGTCTAGTCTCAACAAAACATCTATATGCCAACATTTGGCCAAAATAACCTATACATGCCATTATAAGCGGAATTAATTTACTGAAAGTACCAAAAGAGCCGATGGATAGTGTGAAATAGCTCCGGCCAGCTTCCAACTCGAATGAGCTTTCGAATTACTATAAAACATAGAAAATAACACAGAGTAAGTATTTAAGCTCAGTAAGTTCGTAAAATACAGAATTTAACTTACCATATTTCCACAAAATAGGTAAGTAAACATAGCATATCTCAATCAATTTGGCCAAAAGCCTAAAGACATGATCACCAACATATTAGCCATGAAAATCACATATAAAATCCAACACACATGGTTGAATTCATCAAATAATCATATTTCATGTATTTCATGTATATACCGGTAATAGTTCATATCAAACTCATATGATTTCATAACAGAACTGTACCTGTTGAACCATTTAAAATATCGTTGGATACACGGGTAGTACACACGAGGTGTACTAAACTGTAATTCATCAATGAACATTCATGTATGCTCATACGAGCTGTAAACAGTAAGCTCTTCCGAGCTGTAAACAGTAAGCTCATGCGAACTGAATAACTGGAAGCTCATGCGAGCTGAGTATTGAGAAGCTCATGCGAGCTATGGTGTGTCCGCAACACATGCAGGACCCAACCAAATCAGTAACCCGAATGACATGTCATTTGTATCCTACGAATTTCATAAGGTTCAAACGGGACTCCGTAATCATCGAATATACAACCAGTATTTATTCATGGCAATTGTACAATTCACAAACAATAATTTAATTTGACACATACTAATGTACAATTTAATTACATGAACTTATCTCGATGAGTTTATGTAGATACGAAGGCGACTAATCCGATATTTTTCCTTTTCCTCGATCTAACTCCATACTAGGTCTGACCGGATCTATACGAATGAATTTAAATCAATTCACAATTTAGTCCCTAGGCTCGAAAAATGACTTTCATGCAATTTAATCCTTACTCAAGCCTAGTGTAACAGCCCGATTTTGGGTCTAGTCGGAACAGTGGTTCCGAGACCACAAATTCGGCGAAGAAAAAATTATTTTTATATATTTTTTATGGTCTACAGTTTTATGAAATGATTTTGTGAAAATTTCGTTCGAAAATTTTGATGTTTGGGCACTCAATTTAGTTAAAGGGAATAAATTGCAAAAAGTACAAATTTTGAGTTCTATATGTTAAGGTGTCCAATTGCAATAAGATTTTAAATTAGGGGTCCTTAAATGGTAATTAGACCATTAAAATGGACATGGATAGGTGAAATTTTGAAGTTTTTCATTAAGGGCATTTTAGTCATTTGGTTAATAAAGACAAAATTTAACAAATAAAATATGTTCATCTTTCTATTTTCATCCCCATGGCCGAATTTTACAAGGAGAAGACATAGTTAGGGTTTTCTAAGCTTCCAAGCTCGATTGTAAGTCCGTTCTTGTCCCGTTTTTAACGATTTTTGTATTTTTGAGATCGTTGTAGCTTGATTTAGCTATTTTAAGGACTAATTTGAAAGAAAGGTGAAGTTTAAAATTTTACCCATGTTGAAAATGTATGTATTTTGATGTTTGATGGTAGAAAATGCATGTTGTTTGTTAAACGACTTTTGCTAAGTGATTTTCGGTAAAAATGTCAAAAAGGACTTATTTGTAAAAGTCTATAAAATGAGTAGAAAAATGTGAATAAATGAGAAATGTAGGCTGTTATGAGTATGAAAATAGTTTTTTCTAGGCTTGGGAGTGAAGAAATTGAATGAAATTCATTTTACGAGCCTAGGGACTAAAATGTAAAAATGTCAAACTTTAGGGGCAAAAATGTAATTTTTCCATAATGTGACTTTTGGGCTTAAATGAATAATGTGATGATTAAATGAGATGAATTTGGTATTATAGATCAAGAAAAACAAAGTTCGGGTCTAGATCAGGGGAAAACCAAAGTGTTTGACGATTAGGTCCATTTCCGCTATTTTTGTATTGAAGTAAGTTTGTATGTAAATAATGCAACATTATAATTGTATTGATAATTTTTTTTATTGCATGAATTGTATGATTGACTCTATGGATGAAATTGACGAAGTTTCGACAAGCGAGTAAATCCCGGTTGAACCTTAGGAATAGATTAGGATACAAGTGACATGTCACTAGGAACCCATGTAATTATGTGATTTATTTGTCTAGGGTGCTGGTCCTGTACATCCTACCGGTGGCTGGGTATACCGGCATATGTTGCGGATACCTGACAGCTTGTGTGAGCAGCACCACGTAGCTACGTCTCGATTGACAGCTTGTGTGAGCAGGCCCGAGGATAGCTCGAGAGCGAGCTTATATGTGTTATGCGATTTGTGGTAGCATTGGCTACATATGTGGAAATTATGTGCAAAGACTTCCATGTATCTGATAGTATTCTAAGTGGTTCAACGGGTATGTCGAAGATGAGAAAGTACGTGATTATGTTACGAGGCAGTACAGGTATGTACAAAAAACTCAAAGAAAATGGATTCGGTATATGATGAACTATTGGTAAAGATGTGATTGAATAAGTTATGCTCATGAAGTTAAATGATATTTATGTTGATATATGTTATGTTATTCATATGATAAGCTATTAGTAAGAATGTGATTGAGTAAGTTATACTCATGAAGTCTTAATGACATTTATGTTAATATTTGTTAAGTTATTTATATGTCAAATGTATGAATAATGTTTTGTATTATTTGCATATGAACTTACTAAGCTATATAGCTTACCCCCTTCCTTTCCTATGTTCTATAGTGTCATTGAGCTAGCTCATATTGGAGATCGCTGGAGATCCTATCACACTATCAAGCTATCACTTTGGGTATTGATGATCTTAATATTTTGAAAGTATGGCATGTATAGGGACTTAGTCATTTTTTTATATGTGTCATTATGATTGTAGCCAATGTGTTGGCCTGTAATTGTCAAAGGCTTGTTTTTATATTTGGCCATGTAGATTTGGCTTATTTGGGCTATCATGGTTGTAAGCCTGAGTATAGATATATATGTGCCAATGTCTTTGGTGATATGATCATGGTGTACTTGGTGAAAGATAGAAATGTGATTTATGACATGAATGTGAAATGTTTGACAATGTGGTTTATTGATGAGATGATAAAGTGGTGTACAATTAGGTATCTTGAAAGTAGTCAATTGTGGCTTAATAATTGTTGTGAGCATGATAGATGTTGATATTGTGTTGGTCATAATTATGGATGTTTTGGTTGCTTAAGTATGTTATGTTTCTGCCTTGAATTGGTGTACCTGTATGTGTGAACAAGGGTGGCAAATGGCTTGGCAAATTGAAACACCCCAAACCCGGCCCACGAGTCCTAACCGGATCTGCTATGTTCCTCGAGTAAACATTTGAAAGTCCGTTTGTTACTTAGGAAAAATTCGTGTGGTTTGAAGATGGATTTGCTTGTGTTGGGTTCAATTGAAAACCTTGTATATATCTTTTTTTTTAATAAAAACCATTTAACCTTGATTTAAACTTAATCGTATAGTAATAAACTCCAATAAAAAGCATGCATAAAAGCAGTTCATATTAACGGCCTTATTACATCAAAACAAACCCAAATAATTTAAAGTACTTAAATGAAATAAAATAAATTCCTTGCTTGAGCATGGCCATCCCTAAGCTTCACGACCGGTCAGTTCATCGATCGTCACTGAAACATGATCCCACAACGGGGTGATTCAACAGACTCAATGTGTACTACAACACTAAATCTTAACAGACTTAGGCATACATAATCATATCACATATCAATTCTTATAACAGATCAAAATAATGATGCAATCCCAAACCCAAACCTATATGTCATCCGCTACACATCCCCGTACCAACTTTCGCACACCGTGGGGACTACTAAGTCGACCCTCCATCCGCTACACACCATCGAAGCGCGCTGCTGATCGACGTGCTCATCGCCCTTATAAATATTTGTGGTCTTAGGTCACCACATTCAGATATCGTGGTCTTAGGTCACCACATTCAAATACCGTGGTCTTAGGTCACCACATTCAAATATCGTGGTCTTAGGTCACCACATTCACTTCCCCTTTTCAATAACCCATATGCCCCATATCATACTTATTATGCATTAATCATGCCAACTTTCACATTCTTATAACTTATCACATGTTAAATATAACATATTTCATAATCCTAGTAGGAGTAAGAAACGTACCTGAGTACTTTGTACCATAACATGGTACCTTAGCCATATTCTTGCACATTCTTATAATCACATATAGATTAATTATTGCCATAACTATATTAAGAAATAGTGTGAGGTACACACTGATATGCTTAACTTAATTCCTTGAAATCCGAAAACCGATCTACTGTTTTAGATCTTAAGTTCCTACATTTGATCAATCACTTACTATTTAGTAAATGACTTATTCGGCCATAAGACTAAATCTCGAAGGATTATTGTAACCAAAACTTACCTTGTGCCGATTGGATTAAAAATCAAATCTCGAAAAGAATCACTTGCTTAGGGAGTTGTCGAAATACCTATAGGCTTATATTAGATTCGATTTCATCCTTAAACATAATAAATGGCCTTTGGCCGAATATTCACATATCTTACCTTGAATCTTTAAATCCCAAAAAGTAGTCTCTTCTTCCTGGTAGTCGACACTATACAAAATCCCGAAAGATCTGTTGTAGTTTCGGCCAAGAGATACAAATGGCATTAGAATCTTAATCTTGGGCTTGAAGAAAAGAAATATAAGGATGGATCCTTACCCTTACTACAGAAGTCGACCCACTCTTGCTTGAAGCTTCACAAAGATTCGACTATAGAGACTAGATAGTGATAAAAAAGGTTTCGACTTTTGAGGTTGATGGACAATCGGCTAGGGGGGTTGTCTTTGAGGTTTCGGCTTTTGATGGATTGGAAAGAAAAGAAATCGGCTATGGTGGTATCTTGAATTTTTGGCTTTGGCTAACAAAAAAGAAGAAGAACAAGGCTCTAGGGAATTTCGGCAGAGAGAGGAGAATTTGCTTAGGAAATTCGGCAAAGGAAGAGTGAATGAATGAATGGCCTCTTTTCCTCTAGTAGCCGAAATTACTAGCTAGAGTCCCTTACTTGGCCACCACTCTCCCTTATTTTGATAGCTTTATCTCTTTAATTTTTAAAAATTAAAGAATAAACCCTCATTTATCTCTCTTAAAAATAATCTAAAATAAATCCATTATTTATCCACCCTTAGCTTAGAAATTTAAAGAGAATAAAACTCCTCTTTTAAAAGCCTTGTTGCCAGTCCAACTCCCTTGCTCCTTGTAGCAAAATAAAACTCTTTTATTTTGCTTCCCCTGCAGTCGAACCTTGGCCCAATACTCTGTATGTGGCGCCATTTCAGGGGCCCTAAGTGGCATCTTGGGCCACTTTTCCAAGCCCATTTGTGTGTCATATTTCACATACATTTTCTCTTAAGGCCACCTTGCCTTAGTTTCCTCTTTTGAATCATTTCTAAATCATTTCCTTACATTTCCTAGTTTCCAAAAATGTCCACTTTAAACTTAACATTTCTATACATTTCCAGGTTTCAAAAATTCATTCATAACACATAAGACATGTCATTTCGTACAATTAAACCGAAAATGCATAGGCCCTTTTCAGGATGTTACAGTTCTACCCCCTTAAAATAATTTTGTCCTCGAAATTTCCTAGCTAAAATAATTGAGGGTATTGTTGTCGCATTGCCTCTTCTGGCTCCCACGAAGCTTCCTCCGAACCATGGTTGTGCCATAACACTTTGACTAGAGGAACTGACTTCCTCCGTAACATTTTCACATCTCGTTCCAAGATCTAAATCGGCTCTTCCTCGTAGGATAAGTCTGGCCTTAGCTCCACCTCTTCAACCGGTACTACGTGAGATGGATCCGATCGATATCGACGTAGCATGGAAACATGGAATACGTCGTGCATCTGCTTCAACTCCGGTGGCAACTCTAACCGATATGCCACTGGTCCAACTCGCTTCAACACTCGATAGGGCCCTATAAACCTTGGGCTTAACTTCCCTTTGCGACCAAACCTCATCACCTTCTTCCAAGGCGAGACTTTCAGAAACACTTGATCCCCCACTTCAAACTCTATCTCCTTCCGTTTGAGGTCCGCGTACGACTTTTGTCTATCAGATGCTTCCTTCAATCGTGCCCGAATTGTCTCAACCTTCTCTTCAGATTCTGCCACTAACTCTGGACCCAAAACTCGATGTTCTCCTAACTCAGTCCAATACGTAGGAGTTCGACACCTCCGACCGTACAACGCTTCATACGGTGCCATCCGAATGCTGGCTTGATAGCTGTTGTTGTATGCAAACTCTGCTAAAGGCAAATACTCCTCCCAAATTCCTCTCAAGTCCATCACCTGACCCCTCAACATATCCTCTAACACTTGGATTACTAATTCGATCGCCCGTCCGATTGTGGATGAAAGGTCGTAGTGAAATCCAACTTAGTGCCTAACGCTTGATGAAGTGCCCTCCAAAACCGAGACGTAATTCTTGGGTCTCTATCCGAAATAATTGACACTGGCACCCCATGCAACCTTACAATTTCCGCCACGCACAATCTTGCCAACTTCAAGAGAATAGTCGACTCACAGGAATGAAGTGCGCGGACTTGGTCAAACGGTCCACTATTACCCATACCGAGTCCTTCTTAGTAGGCGTAAGGGAAGCCCACAACGAAGTCCATGGTGATTCTCTCCCACTTCCCGCGCGGAATCTCGATTGGTGAAGTAATCCCGATGGAACTTGGTGTTCGGCTTTAACTTGGCGACACACGTCCGACATTTTCCCACGAATTCAGTAACTTCCCGCTTAAGATCAGGCCACCAAAGCTGTTCCCTTAGATCCTGTACAACTTAGTGCCTCCGGGATGCATAGCATAAGGGCTACTATGCGCTTCCAGAAGAATCCTCCGTCTTAGGTCCTTGTACTTAGGCATACATACCTTTCCTTGAAGCACAATACTCCCTCATCATTAACACCATAATCCTCTAACTCTCTGCTCTGTACTTGTTGTAACTTAACACTTAGATCCTCATCCACCAACCGACTTTCCTTTACCTCATTTAACCATGTTGGTTTGACTTGCAATTCGCAATAATAGGTCGCCATCATCATCTGAGACTCAAGTGTGCGAACAACGCCTCGGATCCGATACAACCTTCCGACTCGGGGTATCTGCCACTACATTTGCCTTGCCTGGATGATACTCTAACGAATAATCATAGTCCTTCAATAATTCTACCCACCTTCGTTGTCTTAAGTTTAACTCCTTCTGAGTCAACAAGTACTTGAGGCTCTTGTGGTCCGTGTAGATCACTGACTTTTCTCCATAAAGGTAGTGCCTCAACACCTTAAGAGCAAAGACCACTGCCGCCAATTCCAAGTCATGCGTCGGGTAGTTAACCTCGTGAGGCCTTAGTTGTCGAGACGCATAGGCTACCACCTTTCCATCTTGCATTAGAACACAGCCTAATCCCGTATGCGAAGCGTCACAGTACACCACAAAATCCTTTCACCGCCGCTCAGTGAATCGGAAGCGGTGCCTCGGCCAAAACCTCTTAAGCTTCTCGAAGCTCTCCTGTTGCTTATCCGTCCATACAAAGGGTACTTCTTTCCTTAACAACTTTGTCAAAGGTGCGGCTATTGCGAGAACCCTTCCACGAACCTTCGTAATAGCTTTGCCAAACCTAAGAAACTACGAATCTCACCACGGACCTAGGTGGTTTCCAATCCAACACTGCTTCGATCTTCCTAGGATCCACCCTTATTCCTTTCGCAGACACCACATGCCCTAAGAATGCAACCTCCTTAAGCCAAAACTCGCACTTGCTGAATTTGGCATATAGCTTCTTCTCTCTTAACACTTGCAACACTTTCCGGAGATGCTCGTCATGTTCTTTCTCAGACTTGGAGTATACTAGGATATCGTCGATGAACACAACAACGAACCGATCCAAGTAGGGTTGAAAAACCCGGTTCATCATATCCATGAACGCGGCTAGGCCTTCGTCAACCCAAATGGCATTACCACAAACTCAAAATGGCCGTACCTTGTCCTAAAGGCCATTTTATGGATATCTGCCTCCTTCACCTTCAACTGATGATATCCAGACCTTAGATCGATCTTTGAAAATACGGCGGCCCCCTTAAGCTGATCGAACAAGTCGTCTATCCGTGGCAAAGGATACTTGTTCTTGATGGTCAGCTTATTTAACTGACGATAATCTATGCACATTCGCATAGTTCCGTCCTTCTTCTTCACAAATAGGACCGGTGCTCCCCACGAGACACACTGGGTCGGATGAACCCACGATCCAAGCAATTCTTGAATCGAGCCTTGAGCTCAACTAACTCCTTTGGGGCCATTCGGTATGGAGCGATTGACACGGGAGCTACATTCGGTAGCAAGTCTATTCCAAATTCCACCTCCCTATCTGGGGTATTCACAGTAATTCCTCCGGAAACACATCCACGAAGTCCCTTACCGTTCTAACTCTATTGACTCCTTCCTCCTTTCCATCTAATGCACTTACGAAGGCTAAAAATGCCTTGCACCCTTTCCGAACCATCCTTTCACCTTTAGTGCCGAAACTACATTAGACAAATAGTTTCTTCTTTCTCCTATCATGATAATCACCTCACCTCCAGGGGTTCTTAGTTCCATTCGTTTAGCCGCACAATCCAACACGGCTCGGTGCTCTACTAACCAATCCATACCAAGTATGAGGTCAAATTCTCAGAAGGGTAACTCCATTAAGTCAGCCCGAAAGTTCACTCCCTGAATTTCTAGGGGTACACTCCGAAAGATCTTATCCACCACTATAGTTTGGCCTAATGGGCTTACTACAGTCATCTCCCTATCAGAAAGTTCAGAGTCTAGGCCTAGTGTTTCCACTACACTACATGCAACATAGGAGTGAGTCGAGCCCACATCAATCAGAGCATAATAAGGTTTTCCAAATACAAGGAACGTACCGGTTATGACGTCCGGCGCGTCTCTATCCTCCCTCCGGTGAACTGCATAAACCAAACCCGGTTGCCTTGCTTCAGTATTAGCAGCACCTCTACCCGGTGTTCCACGTCCTCTGCCAGCACCATTACCTCTATTATTCGGACCACGACCTCGCTGAGGCTGTTGTCCACCTCTACCGGCTTGATTAACATTCTGAGCTACCGGTCGATTTCCATCTGGTTTCATAGGACAATCCTTGATCATATGGTCCTTGGACCCACACCTAAAACATCCTCCCGTCTTTTTCCAACACTCTCCTAAGTGTTTCTTCCCACACTGGTCACAAGTACGATATTGCCCTCTTGTAGCAGCTTGCTGACCTCGCGGCCTATCAACTCTAGGCCTTTAATTCCCAGATAATTCTGATGATCCAAAGCCTCTTTTCTGCCCGTTCCGGTCGAAGTTCTGCTTTGTAGAGTCCTTAATCCCTTCAGCTACCTTAGCTTTCTCTACTAGAGCAGAAAACTCCCGTTCCTGATGCGGAGCTATCAACAGCCTTAAATCATCCCTCAAACCGTCCTCAAATCGGACACACCATTCATGCTCCGTAGCCACCATTCCTTGAGCATAACGGCTCAGCCTCAGAAACTCAGCTTCATATTCTGCCACAGGCTTGTTCCCTTGAACCAGCCCCATAAATGCCTTCCTTTGCTCATCAGTATACCGGGTACCGACATACTTCTTCTGATAGGTCGTCTTAACATAGTCCCACATCAGATCCTCAGCTGTGGCACCATCACGAACTGTAAGCCACCATTGGTACGCTTCATCGCGTAGGAATGCCACCATTCCTTTCAGCTTCTCCTCAGGGGTCAGATCTAGTTCATCCATAATCCGCTCAGTTGATTCCAACCAATACTCAGCGGTACTGGGTGCCAAACCAGATACTCCACGAAACACCTCAGCTCCGTTGGCATGAAGTCGCTCAGGTACCGACTTCCGAGCTCCCAAATTTCCTCCTGCACCAGCCACCAACTCAAGAACTCGCAGCACAGCCTGCGACACAGCATCATCCCCCGTCTGAGCTTGCTGCTCAACGCCAACAGCTGGGGGTGGTGGTGGCGGTGGTATCTCATTGTCAGACCCTTGACCCGATCTAACGGGTTCGACACACGGTCGTTCTACTCTCTACGCGTCCTCAGACGTTACATCCACGTCCTCTAAAACTCATTTCTATCGTCGTGATCTGATTAACAAGTTTTATGAATTAATCCTTGTTTCACTTATTATTCGCAAAGAAATTTTAAGAAAGAAGTTTAATAGTGGTTCTTTCGATCAATCAAAGTTCAAATCTTCTATCCTAATTCAGAGAAGTACATTCATTCAAACATCCATTCAATGGCATCCATCACACACATTCTCTATTTCTATATTTTTATCTATTCCTACCCTGGGGGTATTTTAGTAATTTGTCCTCACAGGTATTTTTCGTAATTTTTTCAAAATGAGGTTCTTTGGTGATTTTGTCAATAAGGGTATTTTGGTACTTTTTCATTTCTCGGGGGTATTTTGGAAATTTTGAAATCAGGGGTATTTCGGTAATTTTTTTAAACTAGGGTGGTGGTCCTTTCGGGTTTTAATTATAAGGTTTAGCCCATCAACGAGTCCTCATAACTAGGGTGAATAGTCACCATGCACGGTGTAGGATTCCAGTGAAGAGGAGGTGAGTCGCTAGGATCGCTTAAATACCAAGCTCTCCTTGAATCCACTCCTAGGCATGCGTCGCCTATTGCCACACCCTAACTCGACTAAGGTGAACAGTCACTACGCACCATATAGGATTCCAGCGAAGAGGAGGTGAGTCACTAGGATTGCTTAAATACCAAGCTCTTCCGGATCCAATCCTAGACATGCGTACGACGGTTACCACACCCTAGTCTTATGGCTCGTTAACGAGTTTGTTTAGTGAAATTAAGTCTTATGAAAGTTTAAGAAGTGGTTTAAACTAAGACTATAGTCCATCAGAGTCTATTTAAACTAGTCTACGTCCCATAAAGCCCATAAAGCCCACATGTATATTACACAATGGTTTAGGGTACTTACAGCGGACTTTGGCCGGAGACTTAGGTGCCATCTTGAGCTAACAGACTGTTATCCTTTAAAGAGCCCATTTGAGAAAATGTTTTGGAGCCAAGAACCCCCAGAGCCGAGTTTTGAACCGGGCTCGATACAAAATCAAACACACCTAAACCCGCCCACGAGTCTCGACAGGATCTCGGTATGTTCCTCGAGTAAACATTTGAAAGTTCGTTTGTTACTTAGGAAAAATTTGTGTGGTTTGAAGATGGATTTGCTTGTGTTGGGTTCAATTGAAAACCTTGTATATATCTTTTTTAAGAAAAACCATTTAACCTTGATTTAAACTTAATCGTATAGTAATAAACTCCAATAAAAAGCATGCATAAAATAGTTCATATTAACGGCCTTATTACATCAAAACAAACCCAAATAATTTAAAGTACTTAAATGAAATAAAATAAATTCCTTGCTGAAAGCAGGCCATCCCTAAGCTTCGGCCGGTCCATTCATCGATCGTCACCTGAAACATGATCCCACAAGGGTGAGTCAACAGACTCAATGTGTACTACAACACTAAATCTTAACAACTTAGGCATACATAATCATATCACATATCAATTCTTATAACAGATCAAAATAATGATGCAATCCCAAACCCAAACCTATATGCCATCCACTACACATCCCCGTACCAATCTGCACACCGTGGGGACTACTAAGTCGACCCTCCATCCGCTACACACCATCGAAGGCAGTCGCTGCAGTCGACGTGCTCATCGCCCTTATAAATATTTGTGGTCTTAGGTCACCACATTCAGATATCGTGGTCTTAGCTCACCACATTCAAATACCGTGGTCTTAGGTCACCACATTCAAATATCGTGATCTTAGGTCACCACATTCACTTCCCCTTTTCAATAACCCATATGCCCCATATCATACTTATTATGCATTAATCATGCCAACTTTCACATTCTTATAACTTATCACATGTTAAATATAACATATTTCATAATCCTAGTAGGAGTAAGAAACGTACCTGAGTACTTTGTACCATAACATGGTACCTTAGCCATATTCTTGCACATTCTTATAATCACATATAGATTAATTATTGCCATAACTATATTAAGAAATAGTGTGAGGTACACACTGATATGCTTAACGAATTCCTTGAAATCCCGAAACCGATCTACTGTTTTAGATCTTAAGTTCCTACATTTGATCAATCACTTACTATTTAGTAATGACTTATTCGGCCATAAGACTAAATCCAGAAGGATTATTGTAACCAAAACTTACCTTGTGCCGATTGGATTAAAAATCAAATCCTAAAAGAATCACTTGCTTAGGAGTTGTCGAAATACCTATAGGCTTATATTAGATTCGATTTCATCCTTAAACATAATAAATGGCCTTTGGCCGAATATTCACATATCTTACCTTGAATCTTTAAATCCCGAAAAGTAGTCTCTTCTTCCTGGTAGTCGACACTATACAAAATCCCGAAAGATCTGTTGTAGTTTCAGCCAAGAGATACAAATGGCATTAGAATCTTAATCTTGGGCTTGAAGAAAAGAAATATAAGGATAGATCCTTACCCTTACTATAGAAGTCGACCCACTCTTGCTTGAAGCTCCACAAAGATTTGACTATGGAGACTAGATAGTGATCAAAAAGGTTTCGACTTTTTAGGTTGATGGACAATCGGCTAGGGGGGTTGTCTTTGAGGTTTCGGCTTTTGATGGATTGGAAAGAAAAGAAATTGGCTATGGTGGTATCTTGAATTTTCGGCTTTGGCTAACAAAAAAGAAGAAGAACAAGGCTCTAGGGAATTTCGGCAGATAGAGGAGAATTTGCTTAGGAAATTCGGCAAAGGAAGAGTGAATGAATGAATGGCCTCTTTTCCTCTAGTAGCCGAAATTACTAGCTAGAGTCCCTTACTTGGCCACCACTCTCCCTTATTTTGATAGCTTTATCTCTTTAATTTTTAAAAATTAAAGAATAAACCCTCATTTATCTCTCTTAAAAATAATCTAAAATAAATCCATTATTTATCCACCCTTAGCCGAAATTTAAAGAGAATAAAACTCCTCTTTTAAAAGCCTTGTTGCCGTCCAACTCCCTTGCTCCTTGCAGCAAAATAAAACTCTTTTATTTTGCTTCCCCTGCAGCTCGAACCTTGGCCCAATACTCCTGTATGTGGCGCCATTTCCAAGGGCCCTAAGTGGCATCTTCATGCCACTTTTCCAAGCCCATTTGTGTGTCATATTTCACATACATTTTCTCTTAAGGCCACCTTGCCTTAGTTTCCTCTTTTGAATCATTTCTAAATCATTTCCTTACATTTCCTATTTTCCAAAAATGTCCACTTTAAACTTAACATTTCTATACATTTCCAGGTTTCAAAAATTCATTCATAACACATAAGACATGTCATTTCGTACAATTAAACCGAAAATGCATAGGCCCTTTTCAGGATGTTACATAAATAGCCTTTATTTTGTCCATACGGGCGTGTGTCTAGGCCGTGTGTGACACACGGTCTGCCCCACAGGCATGTGTTCTGGCCGTGTGTCCCCTGCACCTTAATTTTGAGAAACAGAATGTCCAGAATTGAGCACACGGGCAGAGACACGGACATGTGTCTCACCAGTGTGTGTGCTACACTAGCTAGCACACGTGTGTCTCTCACCGTGTGTGCTACTGTGTGTGTGTGCGGCCATGTGGCACAAGTCAGAGACCACCCTAAATTGAACACGGTCTGAAGCACGGACGTGTCCCAGGGTCACACGAGCGTGTCCCTTGGACCACACGGGCATGTGAGCCCTGCAGTTAGCAAAAAAATTTCTAAGTTTTGAAAAAATTTCATGAGTTCTCGATTTAGTCTCAAACCACTTCTAAAGTATGTTTTGGGCCTTGTAGGCTCGTAATAAGGACTTCATGATCGAATATGAATGGTTTTAATTTGGACGCAAATTTTATAACTCGGAATTGTGTGATTGCTTGTGATGTGAGTCCGGTAATGCCTCGTACCCTGTTCCGGTGTCGAATACGGGTAAGGGGTGTTACACCTAGTCAATTTTTATACATATTAACAGTAGCCCACATAATTCACAATTTCACAATTTTACCATAAATTTATCATCTTTTTCAATTTAATCCCTAATTGGTAATTTCGTCAAAATTCTCTTTACAAAAGTTGTCCTTTCATTTTCTATCATAAAGCTTTAAAATTCAAGCATACTCATCAATGGGAAAACACTAATACTTTAACGATTTTGCAAATTAATCCCCGAGCTAGCTAGATTAAGCTACTACGATCTCGGAAACATAGAAATCATTAAAAACGGGAAGAGAATACATATCTAATTGAGCAAAACAAGCTTGCTAACATTTCAAGCTTCAATGGCTAGGTTTCTTTCTTTCTTCTTCTTTTGGTGGATGTTGATGAGAATAGATTATTTTATTTTATTTATTTGAACTTAAATCACTAATTTCCAAAATTACCCTTAATAATTCATTAAATTTCCAATGATGACTATTCATACTTATCCAATAAGCATTTTAATGGTCTATTTACAGTATAAGGACCTCAAATTTAAAATTCTATAACTATTTAATACTTTTAGCTATTTGAACTCAACTTTTGCACTTAATGCAATTTAGTCCTTTTCATCAAATTAGGTATGTAAACGGTAAAATTTCTTAACGAAATTTTTATACTGTATTTCTATCATATAGTAGAACATAAAATAATAATATAAATTTTTTGACTTCGGATTTGTGCTCCTGAAACCACTATTCCAATTTCACTAAAAACGGGCTGTTACAACTACCCTCATAGGATATCCTTGCTGGAAAAAAATTAGTCTGAAAACAGTTTTCTTGTACAGCAGAAAATTAAAATTTTAAAAATCTAATCGATTTGTGATTTTAGCAATAAACCCTAGACTGAATTTGTACATGTGTTTTCAGATAGGCAGATTCTTGATGTTCCTGACTTTCAACCAAATGATCTTTTTCGCTATTCTCATACCACGAACAGCTTCAAGTGTGGGCTCGAATAAATCGAGTCAAACACAGAACCACAAATATTTTCATTACTTTCAGTGAGAAGTAAATCTCTCTTAAATAGAAATCAGTAGAATTGTAATTATCAGAAAATAGAATTTATTCTTAAAATAAATTTTCACTACTTCCTGTCAAAATAGCACTATTGTAAACTTCAGAGAAACTTGTATTTTTCTCTTAAAGCTTATCAATGTCATCTATTTATAGTGAGAGTTCGTAGTGTAACACCCCTCACCCGGCCCGGTCATTGAACCTGGGTTATGGGATGCTACTACAGTTACTGGAGCATTTCATAATTAAATTGCAACAGTAATTCATTCCAATCATAATTTATTAACATTAATGCATGCATGACACATAATACAAGCAAAATTGAAACCCAATCAAGTTTATGAAAGCTCCAAAGTTGACCCGAGCATGAATAAGGACCAAACTGTAAAAATTTCAAAGTTTGAGCATAGATATCGATACCCAGGTCAGGTACCAATACCATCTATAGCTTCAATGTTTCAAAAATCAATTTAAAATACACAAGTATTGATACCAAATTAGGTTTCGATACTGTTTTGGCATTCTACCAATTTCAAATTTGAAAAAGGAGCCAATTTTTATCGATACCTTTAAAAAGTATGGTTCCTTGGAAAATAAGTATCGATACTTATATAAGTATTGCTAACAAATTGGTATTCTGTCATTTTAAAACACTATTTATTTGGTAAAGCAACAATACTTCAATTCAAGGTATCAATACTTTTTGCCAAAAGGTAAAAAACAACACATTTTAATACTATATCATGCTCAAATCAACCACATAGTTAAATAGTGTCTATAAACACCCAACAAACTTGTAAATAAGCAACTTTGAAACATGCTACTAGACACAATTTAACTATTCATCAATCCTCAATTCTATCATGTCACAGTTGGCCTTCAAACATAACATCTATACATGTATAATTTGTAACACCCCTTACCCGTATTCAACGCCGGAATCGGGTACGAGGCATTACCGGACTTATCTCGCTTGAACATACAACGTTGAGCTATCAAATTTCATTCCAATTTAAAACCTTTCATTCACATGTCTAACGTTCTTGTTATGAACATATGAGGCCTAAAACATGCAAACGGAGGACCTCGGGATCAAACCGGAAACTGTTATAAACTTGGAAAAATTTTGCCTTAATAGGGCCACACGCCCGTGTGAAATGGGACACGCCCGTGTGGGCAGGCCATGTGGTCACACACGCCCATGTTCCTAGCCCGTGGGGGATTTATTTTTCATTTTAAACCTATAGGGGTTTTCACACGGCCTGGCACACGCCCGTGTCAATGGCCCGTGTGCTTCACACGGCCTAGACACGCCCGTGTCCTCGCCCGTGTGTAAAAACCTGGGTATTCTGTTTGTGACATCAGCAACCTCATAAGGGTCACACGGCCTAGGCACACGCCCGTGTGTCTAGACCGTGGTCGACACTGACTTGCAACATTAACCTGCAGGGGACACACGGCCTAGCCACACACCCGTGGGACTGACCGTGTGTCACACACGGCCTAGACACATGCCCATGTGCCTACCCATGTGGACAAGAACAAGGCTATTTGCCATGCTCTTTTTGCCACCCTAACTCACACATTAAAAATCCATTCAACCATTCACTAAGAAACCTAATTGTGCAACATACACTTTCATGAATAACCTCATCTTTTCTTAAATTAGTAATAATTAGCCATTAACTATGGCCATATACAAGAGAATTCATCTATAAGGAGCTAGCACAATTGGCCAAAATAAAAAAACAACTCCACTAAGCCTAGCCTATATACATGCCATATTCAAAAATGCTAAGTCTAACTATACCGAGATGAGCTGATAGTGTGGGTGATCTTCCAAATAACTTCATATCTCGAATCGACTCTTTGACACTATAAAACAAGGGAAAAAGGAAAGGGAGTAAGCTTTAAGCTTAGTAATTTTACATGTAAACATATAGCATCATAACACACACACACATATATATATATATATATCAATCAATGCTTTTCATACCAAGCAAGAACAATCCACATTTCATAATCATGCTCATAATCATGCTTACTCATTTCATCTCTTACCACATTTCAACCATATAACAAATATAATGCTCTCAATTATTTGCATATATTCCCTGCACTCATCACCAAAACATCATATGAAACATATACTTAAACGATTTCTCAATGAATCATTCAGAATAATACCAAACACTCGGTGGTTTCGCACACAGCCCACCATTAATCTATGATAGGGTGGTATCGCACATAGCCCACCAACAAAAATATTTACGGTGGTATCGCACTTAGCCCACCAAATGATAATATAAACGATGGTATCGCACACATCCCGTCGTGAGTAAGTATTAAGGTGGCATCGCACACAGCCCACCAATGATTATTACGAATAATATTCTACACTTACATATCTATTTCAAGGTTCTTACGGGAATTACTCATTTTCTATCGAATTCAATCCATCTCAATCATAAATGATCTCATTCATACGATACACCAATATGTAACAACATAAGCATTCAAGATGTACCATTTACACATAAACTTACCTCGATGCAAAATGTATTAATCTACGGCTTAATCCGTAACCTTGCCGTTTCCCCGGTCAAGGTTGTTTCTGTGTTCTTCTTGATCTATAATAATAAAATTCATTCATTCAATCAATTTAAAACTCATGATACATCAAAAAAATTTTTACTTAGGTAAAAATGACAATTTTGCCCCTATACTATGGCAAAATTATGATTTTGCCCCTAGGCTCGTATATCGTTTTTCATCACATTTCCTCATTAAACAAGCCTAGCTAAACATTTATTCCTCTTACAACAACTCACAAAACCATTTATTTCATGCATTTATTACACATTTACAATCTTTACAACTAAGTCCCATTTAGGTGTTTTCATGGTAACATCTTTCACAAAAGTTGTTCCTTCACTCACTAACATTCATTTTCTTCCATAAAAACTCGGCAAACAACATGAAAACTCTCATGGAAAGTCCCTAAACTTTCAACCTTTTGGCAAATTAGTCCCCTCATTAGCTAGCTTAAGCTTTGGGGACTCCAAAAGTACAAAAATTATCAAGTAAAACCATCATAATCACTTACTTGTAGAGAAGATGAGTTGCTGAAATTTTCAAGCTTTCAAAACCCCCTCTTTGCTGGTATTTTCGGTGGAAAAATGGTGAAGATGATAGGTGTTATCATCTTTCTTCTTATTTTATTTTAATTTATCAAATAAGTCACCAAAACCCCACCTAACCAATTGACCATGTCAATTCTTGTCCCTATGGCCGGCCACTACATTAAACAAGGCCTAATTGCACATTAGGGACCTCCCATTAGAATTCTATAGCTATTTAACACCTTTGACTTGTAAAACAATACTTTCGCACTTAACGCGATTTAGTCCTTTTTCACAATTAAGCATGAAATCATCAAAATTAATGCACCAAAATTTTCATACATCCATATAATTATGCTATAACACATAAAATAATATGAAAATAATTTTCCTAAACCTCGGAATAGTGGTCCCAAAACCACTGTTTCGACTAGCCCCAAAATCGGGTTGTTACAACTCTCCCCTCCTTTAGAGATTTTCGTCCCCGAAAATCTTACCGGTAAAAAGGTTTGGGTATTGTTCTCTCATGGCTTTTTTCGGTTCCCACGTAGCCTCTTCTACACCGTGTCTTTGCCATAACATTTTTACTAAAGCTATACTCTTATTCCTCAACTGTTTAACCTCTCGAGCCAATATCTTAATTGGTTCCTCCTTATACGTCATGTCTAGCCGTATCTCAATTTCGGTTAGAGGAATCACATGCGAAGGATCGGAACGATATCACCGCAACATTGACACATGAAACACATTGTGTATTCTCTCTAATTCTACCGGCAAAGCCAACCGGTATGCTACTAGCCCAATCCTCTCAATAACCTCATACGGTCTAGTGAATCGTGGACTCAACTTGCCCTTTCGACCGAATCTCAATATTTTGTTCCACGGAGATACTTTCAGGAATACTTTGTCACCCACTTGAAACTCGATTTCTTTCCTTTTTAAATTCGCGTATGACTTTTGTCGATCCGAATCAGCTTTCAGACTATCTCGGATTACTTTCACTTTCTCCTTAGTCTCTTTAACTAAGTCGACCCCTTAAATTTGCTTCTCGCTAAGCTCGGTCCAATACAAGGGAGTCTGACACTTACGACCATACAAAGCTTCATATGGTGCCATCCGTATACTCGACTGATAACTGTTGTTATAGGCAAACTCAACTAAAGGTAGATATTTTTCCCAGCTACCTTCGAATTCTAACACACAGCATCGGAGCATATCCTCAAGGACTTGAATCACTCTTTCGGATTAGCCATCAGTTTGAGGATGGAAAGCAGTACTAAAATTCAACTTTGTACCCAAGGCTTCTTGCAACTTCTTCTAAAACCTCGAAGTAAACCTCGGATCTCTATCCGAGATAATAGATATAGGCACCCCATGCAATCTCACCACCAAAGAATATACAACTCGGCTAACTTATCAAGTGAGTAATCCACACGTATCGCAGATAAAGTGAGCCGACTTTGTTAATCTATTAACAATAACCCACACAAAGATCTTTCTTTCTGAGTCATAGGTAACCCCTGCTATTTAAATCCATTGTGATTCGATCCCACTTCCACTCTGGGACCATCACTGGCTGAAGCAATCTCGAAGGTACTTGATGCTCGGCTTTCACTTGTTGACAAACCAAACACTTGGTAACAAACTCGGAGATATCTCTTTTCATACCCGACCACCAATACAACTTCTTTAAATCATTTTACATTTTTGTGCTGCCCGGGCGTACTGACAAACAACCACTGTGTGCTTCATGTAAAATTTTCCAAATTAACTCGTCCTCCTTTGGCACACAAATTCTACCATGAAACATCAAGCAATCCTCTAAGCTAACCCGAAAATTAGAGTCACTTCCCGATTCGCACTGAGCTCTCTTAGCTTGCATCTCACTATTATTCTTTTGAGCTTCACATATCTGCTGAATAAATAATGGTCTAGCCCTCAACTCGGCTAATATAGCACCATCATCAGACAATGCTAAGCTCGTACTCATAGCTCTCAAAGCATACAGGGATTTTCTACTCAAGGCATCCGCAACCACATTCGCTTTCCCCGAATGGTAATCGATTACTAACTCGTAATCCTTTAATAATTCAAGCCACCGCTGTTGTCGCAAATTCAAATCCTTTTGGTCCATTAAGTACTTCAAACTCTTGTGATCAGTGAAGATTCAGCACTTCTCACCATATAGATAATGACGCCAAACCTTGAAAGCAAAAACGATCGCAACCAACTCTAAATCATGAGTCGGATAATTCTTCTCATGTAGTTTTAGTTGTCTCGAGGCGTAAGCTACTAGCTTACCCTCTTGCATCAACACATAGCCAAGACCATTTAATGATGCATCACTGTAGACCACAAACTCTTTCCCCGACTCAGGTTGTACTAAAACCGGCGCCGCAGTCAACAATGCTTTCAATCTCTCAAAACTTCATTGGCATTTCTCAGTCCATTCAAATTTAACGTCCTTCTGCAACAGTTTCGTCCTCGAGGTAGCAATCATGGAGAACCCTTTTACGAACCGTCTGTAGTACCCCGCTAAACCCAAAAAGCTTCTAATTTTTGACACATTCCTTGGCGGTTTCTACTCCACAATAGCCGAGATCTTACTTGGGTCAACTCTTATGCCATCACTCGACACAATGTGTCCTAAGAATCCGACCTCTTGGAGCCAAAACTCACTCTTGCTGAATTTAGCATACAACTACTTGTCTCTTAAAGTCTGTAAAACAACTTTCAGATGCTCAGCATGCTCACTCTCATCCCGAGAATAAATCAGTATGTCATCGATAAAGATAACTACAAACCTATCCAAATACGGTCAGAAGATACGGTTCATTAGATCCATAAAAATCGCAGGAGTATTCGTTAAGCCAAATGGCATGACAAGGAACTCATAGTGGCCATACCTCGTCCGAAATGCAGTTTTCGGCACATCTTGCTCCTTAACCCTCAACTGGTAATAGCCAGACCTTAAGTCTATCTTAGAGAACACCGTAGCTCCCTTCAATTGGTCAAACAAGTCATCTATCCTTGGCAAAGGATACTTATTCTTCACTGTCACCTTGTTGAGCTGTCTATAGTCTATGCAAAATCTCATCGACCCATCTTTCTTCTTCACAAAAAGTACCGAAGCACCCCACAGTGAATAGCTCGGTCTTACAAAACCTTTATCCGTTAACTCTTGCAACTGAACCTTCAACTCTTTTAGCTCCAATGGTGCCATCCTATACGGAGTAACCGAAATAAGTGTCGTACCTAGAATTAACTCTATACCAAACTCGACCTCTCTAACTGGAGGCAATCCGGGTAATTCTTCCGGGAACACGTCCGGATACTCGCACACCACAGGCACTAATTTAATTTTCACCTCTAACTCTTGAGTATTCAATACGAAGGTGAGGTAGGACTCGTTCCCTTTTCTCAAGTATCTCTCGGCTACCATAGATGAAATCATTACAGGTAAACTATCTGATTTACCTGATTCAACCCGAATGATATCTCCATTTACACATCTTAATTCAATAAACTTGCTACCACAGTTCACTAAAACATTGTGAGAAGTCAACCAATCCATACCAAGAATCAAATCAAATTCATCAAACGGCAACAACATAAGGTTAGTCGGAAAACAATGATGATCGTATGTCTGTCTAGTTTTAAAATTTATAAAGAGAATGATCGAACCTGGAAACTAACTCTGACAACGATTGAGGCAAGTACACCTATCGAACAGTAGTATAGCTTAGGCAAGACCGGATTGTCGAACCCAAAGGAACTAAAAGTACTAATACTAACTTTCTTTTTATTATCTGGCCTAAGAATTGAGCGAATGGTTGTTTAATCTAAATTAATTAACTACTAGACTAAAGACTCTAAGACAAAGAAGAATGAATTTGGGAGAATACTTTTGGGAAAAACCAATTAATTAAAACGACACCCAAGGAAGAATCCACCTAGACTTCACTTGTTATCTAACTCTGAACCAGATGATTTATTTATTTGACTTGATCCGTAGGATTCCCTAATTTATATTAAACCCTCTCTCGAGGCGAATAACGTCTAACCCTAGGTTGATTAATTGAAATCTCTTTCTAATTAAAACCCCTAGAATTGCATTAACTCGATCTATGGACTCCCATATTAGGTTTCACCCTAATCCGGTAATGCCTCGTCACCCTATCTCTAGGTGCGCGATCAACTCCGCTTAACTATGCTAGATCTACTCTTAGGCAGGTA
Source organism: Gossypium sturtianum (assembly GCA_025698515.1). Lineage (NCBI taxonomy): Eukaryota > Viridiplantae > Streptophyta > Magnoliopsida > Malvales > Malvaceae > Gossypium > Gossypium sturtianum. The sequence goes on from CM046955.1 coordinate 116,567,925, forward strand.
CTTTTGCTCCTCCACCTAAGCACATCAAACTTGAATCGATATCCGCGAAATATCAACACAAGAATTAAGAACACATAATTAAGAACAAATCAAATATTTATCATATAGTTCAAACAAACGATAACAAGATTCATCTAAGTTTCATCCCCTGTGTATCCGAGGGTTTAGTTCATAACAATAAAAGAAAACATCTCGAAGAAAAGATAAAACAAAACATAAGAAATCCCTAAAACCCCCTGAAGGAATTTAAGAGGAGATCCTCTGTCTTGAGTATAATTCTGGCTTCTTGAGATGGATCAACTGGCTATCCCTGAGCAAATCCCCACAAGTCTGCCCTCTCTGGCCTAGCAAGACGCCCCTAAATGATAGCTTTGGGCTCCCCCTTTCAGGTCATACTTAGGGTGTATTTATAGGCTTTTGGAATGTGTTTCTTTGCCCCTAAGTATCCAAATCTGATTGAAATTGCTCTTTGCCACGGCAGGGGCACGGCCTCTGGCACACGCCCGTGTAAGTCGTGGCCAGGCCGTGTTTTGAGATTATTGAGGAGGCACGGCTGTGTGGTCTTAGGTCCAGGCCGTGACGATTTTGTGCTTTGGCCCATTTGTCCCGTTTTAAGCCCATTTCCCATTCTTTTCATCCTCCAGTGCTTTCCTGAGTATATAACATGAAAAGAAAGGATTAAGAGCACCTTTTCACATAAAATAAGGGATAATTTATCCAAAAGCATGCTAAATGCGGGATTAAAATATGTTACTTTTACGGTTTATCAAATGACCTCTAATTGTCAAAGCACAATTCCTACACACCTTGTTAACTAGCACATGTTTGCCTAACGGGTTCGACACTTTTACTACAATTTCTGTAGACTCAACAATCATACTCATGCTAGATGCCAATTTCATGCAAATATAAGAATGGGTAGACCCCGGATCAATCAAAGCAACAACAGAGATATCATGAAGGGAAAAAGTACCCGTTATCACATCTGGAGAGGACGCCTCTTCGCGAGCGCGAATGGCATAAGTCCTTGCAGGTGCTCGGCCCTCCGACCTCACAGCAGAGTCTCTGAGCACACCTCTACTACTAGTCCTACCTCTCGGGTTCTTTTGTGATCTACCCCTCGAGGATACATTGCTTGATCTTACTTCTTGCTTTCTTTCCTTCTCATCCCTCTCTGGACAATTTCGGATAAAATGGTCGGGTGAACCACACTTGTAACAACTACGGTTATTCCCCCAATACTCTCCAGTGTGTTGCCTACCACAATTTAGACACTCTGATTTATTAGAATTTGGGTTGCCCACGCTTGCCATCGAGGTGACTTGAACTCTCGAGCCTGAGTACGTATTGCCCCAATCTCGGTGTGAATACCCCAATGAAGCAATCGTCCGAGGGTTAGTCTCCTTGGACCTCTTTGATTGAGTTTGATATGATTTACTCATTGGCCTCTTCCTCGCATCTCGGGCCTCATTCATGGCTTTTCTCTTTTCCTTATTCAGCTCCTCGGCCTTACATGCTCTATCAACCAACACCACAAATTCTTTCAGTTCCAATATCCCAACTAGAAGTCTAATATCCTCATTCAGCCCGTCTTCAAACCTCTTGCACAAGATAGCTTCTATAGGCACACACTCTTGTGCATACTTGCTGAGCCTAACAAACTCACGCTCATAATCCGCCACAGTCATCTTGCCTTGCTTCAATTCAAGGAACTCCTTCCGTTTCTAATTAACAAATCGCTGACTTATATACTTCTTTCGAAACTCTTCTAAGAAGAAGTCCCATGTCACTCTCTCCCTCGAAACCACCAATGTTAACGTTTTCCACCAACGATATGCCAAGTCCTTCAGCAATGACACGGCACATTTCAAGCTCTCCTCAGGTGTGCAGGAGAGTTCATCAAACACCCTCATTGAGTTCTCAAGCAAGAACTCCGCCCTCTCAGGGTCATCGTCTATGTTAGCACTAAAATCCTCGACCCCTTGCTTCCGAAGCTTATCTACCGGAGGTTTGGTCATCCTCACCAAATCTATACCTTGCGGAGCCACAAGGACTGGCTGAGGTATAGGAGGGGGTGGAAAAGGTTGAGCATTAGGGTTCGCTCGTACATACTCCGTGTACCAATTACTCATCATGTGGAGAAAGGCTTCCCGAGCCTCTTCGCCTTGACCAAAAGTCTCGGGTCTACTCTCTACAGGCACGGTCCCTTGCATGGGAGCCGACGCGTTACTAGCAGTGTCATCAGCAGCTGCTCGATCAGGATCCATTTACTATACAAAAACATAGTTAAATATAGTCAGAAGTCACCACACTATCATTGTATTCTATGGCATGTATAGCTAGACCCTTACACACGCTACAGTAGTCCGAGAACCGACTAAACCATAACTCTGATACCACTAAATGTAACACCCCTTACCCGTATTCAACGCCGGAACCGGGTACGAGGTATTACCAGACTTATCTCGCTTGAACATACAACTTTGAGCTATCAAATTTCATTCCAATTTAAAACCTTTCATTCACATGTCTAACGTTCTTTTTATGAACATACGAGGCCTAAAACATGCAAACGGAGGACCTTGGGATCAAACCAGAAACTGTTATAAACTTGGAAAAATTTTGCCTTAATAGGGCCACACGCCCGTGTGAAATGGGACACGCCCGTGTGGGCAGGCCGTGTGGTCACACACGCCCATGTCCCTAGCCCATGTGGGATTTATTTTTTATTTCAAACCTATAGGGGTTTTCCAGCACACGCCTTTAGTCAATGGCCGTGTGCTTCACACGCCCGTGTCAATGGTCCCAGACACGCGCGTGTCTCGCGCGTGTGTAAAAACGTGTAAAAACCGGGTATTCTATTTGTGACGTCAAGAACCTCATAAGGGCCACACGGCCTAGGCACAAGCCCGTGTGTCTAGCCCGTGGTCGACACTGACTTGCAACATTAACCTGTAGGGGACACACGGCCTAGCCACACACCCGTGGGACTAACCGTGTGTCACACACGGCCTAGACACACACCCGTGTGCCTACCCGTATAGACAAGAACAAGGCTATTTGCCAAGCTCTTTTTGCCACCCTAACTCACACATTAAAAATCCATTCAACCATTCACTAAGCAACCCAATTGTGCAACATACACTTTCATGAATAACCTCATCTTTTCATAAATCAGTAATAATTAGCCATTAACTATGGCCATATAAAAGAGAATTCATCTATAAGGAGCCATCACAATTTGCCAAAATAACAAAACATCTCCACTAAGCCTAGCCCTTATACATGCCATATTCAAAAATGCTAAGTCTAACTATACCGAGATGAGTTGATAGTGTGGGTGATCTTCCAAATAACTTCGTATCTCGAACCGGCTCTTTGACACTATAAAACAAGGGAAAAAGGAAAGGGAGTAAGCCTTAAGCTTAGTAAGTTTACATGTAAACAAATAGCATCATAACACATACACACACACATACACATATATATATATATATATATATCAATCAATGCTTTTCATACCAAGCAAGAACAATCCATATTTCATAATCATGCTTACTCATTTCATCTCTTACCACATTTCAACCATATAACAAATATAATGCTCTCAATTATTTGCATATATTCCCTGCACTTATCACCAAAACATCATATGAAACATATACTTAAACGATTTCTCAATGAATCATTCAGAATAATACCAAACACTCGGTGGTTTCGCACATAGCCCACCATTAATCTATGATAGGGTGGTATCGCACATAGCCCACCAATAAGAATACTTACGGTGGTATCGCACTTAGCCCACCAAATGATAATATAAACGATGGTATCACACACAGCCTATCATGAGTAAGTATTAAGGTGGCATCGCACAAAGCCCACCAACAAGAATATTTATGGTGGTATCGCACACAGCCTACCAATGATTATTACGAATAATATTCTACACTTACATATCTATTTCAAGGTTCTTATGGGAATTACTCATTTTCTATCGAATTCAATCCATCTCAATCATAAATGATCTCATTCATACGATACACCAATAAGTAACAACATAGGTATTCAAGATGTACCGTTTACACATAAACTTACCTCGATGCAAAATGTATTAATCTACGGCTTAATCCGTAACCTTGCCTTTTCCCCGGTCAAGGTTGTTTCCACGTTCTTCTTGATCTATAATAATAAAATTCACTCATTCAATCAATTTAAAACTCATGATACATCAAATTATTTTTACTTAGGTAAAAATGACAATTTTGCCCCTATACTATGGCAAAATTATGATTTTCCCCTAGGCTCGTATATCATTTTTCATCACATTTACTCATTAAAAAATCCTAGCTGAACATTTATTCCTCTTACAATAACTCACAAAAACATTTATTTCATGCATTTATTACACATTTACAATCTTTACAACTAAGTCCCATTTAGGTGTTTTCATGGTAACACCTTTCACAAAAGTTGTTCCTTCACTCACTAACATTCATTTTCTTCCATAAAAACTCAGCAAACAACATGAACACTCTCATGGAAAGTCCCTAAACATTCAACCTTTTGGCAAATTAGTCCCCTCATTAGCTAGCTTAAGCTTTGGGGGCTCCAAAAGTACAAAAATTATCAAGTAAAACCATCATAATCACTTACTTGTAGAGAAGATGAGTTGCTGAAATTTTCAAGCTTTCAAAACCCCCTCTTTGCTGGTATTTTCGGTGGAAAATGGTGAAGATGATAGGTGTTGTAACAGCCCGAATTAGACCCTAGTCGGAACAGTAGTTTTGAGACCATAAATCTGAGGTCAGAATAATATTTTAATGTTATTTTTAGTGTTGATTATATGTGATATAGCCTGTGTGAAAATTTTGTGTGGTAATTTTATCGATTGTGTGTCTAATTGTGAGAAAGGACTTAATCGCATAAAGTGTAAAATGATGTGTGATGATTGTTAAGTGCTTAATTGTTGTTGTCTTTATAATGTAGAGGCCTTATGAGGCAATTAAGCCATTATTAAGTTAGTGGATGGTGTATGGACATTTATAACCAATTATGTTATATGTTATAATGTTTATAAGTAAGGTTAAATTTGTAACTTGATAAATGATGATATAAATGTTTTAATAAAACAAAAACGAATTAAAAAGCTATTATCATCTTTGTTATTGCCGAAAGTTAAAGAAAGAATAAGGGTTTGAAGCTTTTTGATTTTTGGCTAGCAATTGGCTTAATTTAAGGTATGTTTGAGCTCGATTTTTGATAATTTCTACGTTTCTGTAATCGTTGCTTTGTGCTTTACAAAACCCATGCTTAAATTTTGTGAATTGATGATGAATATGAAATATTCCATGGATGAATTCATGAGCTTTGTGAAGTTTGGTGATGGATTATGAAAGATATGTGTTAGATTAACATATTTTGTCTTTGAATTTTTAGTGAAATTGAGTAATTTGGGCTAAATTGAGAAAAGTGTAAATTGAAGGACTAAAATGTCAAATAAATGAAATGTGTTTGCTTGTATTAGCATGGGAAGAATTCGGCTAAGCTTGTGTGAGTAGAAATTTGGTGTATTTTGTGATTTTGTGAAATAGGGACTAAAGTGTCGAAATGTGAAAATGTGAGGGCTATTTTGCAAAATGCCCTAAATTTGTGTGTGTGGACTAAATTGAATGAATTGGTGATTGAATGAGTTGAATTTAAATGTGTATAGACCAAGAAAGGAGAGGTTCGGATCGAGATCGAGGCAAAGACAAAGTGCTCGATTAATCGACCGTTTCGGTATTTCGACGTCCGAGGTAAGTTCGGACATAATACGAACATCTAGTTATGTTAAATTCTATGAAATGAATGTTATAATGATATTGAAATGTGGATGCTATTTGAGAGTTGAGTTTGAGTTATGTGGCACTAAGTGTGCGTATTCAGAAACATGATCGAAATGATCAGCACTGTGTGTGCGAAATAATATAAGCTTCGACTTCGTGGTTGGCACTGTGTGTGCGATACCGATTGAAGAATGGTTTGATGTACATGCACTATGTGTGCAATGATAATTAAGCTTCGGTTAAATATCGGGGCACTAAGTGTGCGATTGAATCAAAGAAGAGACGGAAGTTGATCGAAAGAGAAAAGTGAGTATTGAGTAGCAAATATAATTAACTACTAGGTGTTGGCTAAGGTACGCTCGAAACCTAAGCGGTTGATGAATCTATGAATGAGATTACGAATGTAAAATGAGCAATTTAGTGTTGGATGGTATGATATATATATGTATATGTGAAATAATCTATGTAGTGGTTTGTTTGATTTAAATGTCTTATGGTACGAACTTACTAAGCTTTGGAAAGCTTACTGTGTGATTTGTTTCTCTGCTTTGCAGTGTCAGTAAAGCTAGCTCAGATCCGGGGATCGTCAGCATTCTCTATCACACTATCGGCAATCTATTTTGGTACTTTTGGGAAAGACATACATAGTTGAAATATGGCATGTATAGGCTAGTTTTGTAAGACATGTTTGAGATGTGTAAATAGTCATGTGATGTGGCTAGATAAATGTTGGTAAAATGCATGTGTGGCTTTGATATATGGTGCATATTTTGGTATAGCTTGTGAGTAAAGAAAATGTCTTATGAATGGTAATCTTAGTGATGGTATGATGCTAGTATGATTTAGTAAATTTGGGGATGAATCATGATTGATATTGAAAGTATTCAAGTTGTGTAATTTAGTTCCTAAGTTGACATGTTAGAAATGAGATGATATGAGATGATATGTTGATCATTTGTCATGAAAATTAGTTGCCAATTTGTGTGTGGGATTATGCTTAAATGTGCTTGTAGGGTTGACTCTTGTATGGGTGTAAAATTGGCCTTGTAAATGGTCTATTTTGTCACACGGTTATGGCACACGGGTGTGCCTAGTGACCGTGGGGCTAAGTCAGTAGCTAGCCTAATAGCACACGGCCAAGACACACGGGCGTGTCTAGTAACCGTGTGAGAAAGTCAGTATATGGCCTAAGAGTACACGGCCTTAGCACACGGGGTGCTGGGTGGCCGTGGGTGTAAAGTCAGATTCGACCACGGCCAAGGCACACGGGCGTGCTTGGTGGCCGTGGATGTGAGGTCATATTCGACCACGGCCAAGGCACACGGGCGTGCTTGGTGGCCGTGGATGTGAGGTCAGATTTGACCACGGGGAGGACACGGGGGTGTCGGCAAAGAAATGGGAGGCACACGACTTGCCTACACGGGCGTGTAATCCCTGAAACTTAGAAAAGTTTTAAATTTCCGTGAAATTTTGTATGTGTTCATGTTTAGTCTCGACCCGGTTTATAAGCATGTTTTAGGTCTCGTTGACCGTATTAAGGGACATTATGTTTGAGATTGATGGATGAATGTATGAACTTCTGAAAATGTTTTTGATCTGTCCAGTTACGCCTTTAACCCTAATCCGGCGACGGATACGGGTTAGGGGTGTTACATGTGTTATCATCTTTCTTCTTATTTTATTTTAATTTATCAAATAAGTCACCAAAACCCCACCTAACCAATTGACCATGTCAATTCTTGTCCCTATGGTCGGCCACTACTTTAAACAAGGCCTAATTGCACATTAGGGACCTCCCATTAGAATTCTATAGCTATTTAACAACTTTGACTTGTAAAACAATACTTTCGCACTTAACGCTATTTAGTCCTTTTTCACAATTAAGCATGAAATCGCCAAAATTAATGCACCAAAATTTTCATACATCCATATAATTATGCTATAACACATAAAATAATGTGAAAATAATTTTCCTCAACCTCGGATTAGTGGTCCCGAAACCACTGTTCCGACTAGCCCCAAAATCGGGCTGTTACATAATTTATGCCAATTCAATCTTATTATACCATCCCATATGTAACATTCAAACTCATCCATTTTTCAATCAACAATTCATCATATTCCAATTGGCAACCAACATATATTTATCCTTATCATCCATACTAAAGGAACCATGATCAATTCATCATATATCAATTTCCATTTATCAACCAATCATTCAATTAACCATTCACATGATTAACTAAGTCCATTTAGCAGAATTAACACTTGTAAGCATCATACATATAGCCAGTCAAGTTCATCATCATTTAGATCCAAAACCATTATCACTCAAGACAAAGACATGAGCTAAACATCTCCTATACATGTCACATGGTCGGGTCCAGAACGATAAAAAGACAACCAAATCAAAGGCTTGATAGTGTGAACTTTGAAGTGATTCGATTGCCTATTCCGTAAAAGATAAATAAAAACAGATAAAACACAACGGAGTAAGCTTTATGTATGCTTAGTAAGTTCATAGGTTTTAACACAATAAACTCACCTCAATTCATAATTAACAAAATGAAATAGCTAACTGTATGATTTTCCTGTCATCACATTTCACATCAGTAAGGTGAGTTTATCAATTACAAGTCTTATAGCATTTCAATCTATACGATACAAATTAACTCAATTCAATGTCTTTTATTTAGTATCATTACATATATATGCTTTTGTTACATTATTGAATTACTGTATAACATATCAATTCTGAATACATATCACAGTTTCATTCATTCGGTCTTATATTTCCATTTCCATCACAATACATACTAGTATTCATTGATTTACTTGTTGCTATAATCGTTTAGCCTGATTAACTATAATAAATAGATACAGATACGTGGGTAACCACCAAAACACACCAGATTGCTCGTTTGATCCATAACTCCAAAACACACTTGAGCACTAAAGTGCTAAGCCCGTAGACATCAAATGTCATAAGACATTACATCCCTCTAGAAAACAACAAGGTCTCCATAGAGACAATCAGTAACAATGGTCTATGTAGAGACAAATCTCCATAATCCACAACAAATATTGGATTTTGATTTAAACAGTGAATTCTCCATACATCGGTATCATCTCATAACATATCACATACAATGCGCAATAACCCTATTGGCATGTCAATTTTATCCTATCATTTCATATGTTCCTCCGGGCACGTTTAACACATTAGTTCCATTATTTCCAATTTAGTCCATTCATCACCTTTTTGTATCATTTTGTAAACTATCAAAATATCTTCACTTATATAACTTTATAAATCAAACACATACATTACATTTACATACTTAACTATACCATATGAACTTACCTACAAAAACTGCTAAGGAGTTGAAGTGTAGGGACTAATCATCAATTTTCTCTTTTCCTCGATTCTCTACCGGTTGATTCAAATCTTGAGCTATACGGTAATTCATTTCAATTTATCAGTTTCAAATACCTTATAATTGTTTATTTCATGCGTATTATAGTCCAATTTCATTTTATAGAGATTCCCTAAAGTTTTTCATTTTATTCAATTTAGTCCCTAAAATTGAAACAATCACAACTTTCACATTTAAGTGTAACACCCCTTACCCGTATTCTACACCAGAACCGGGCCTGAGGCATTACCGAAATAAAACCACTTGATCGCCACTTAGGCTCAACGTGACTACTCTCTCTTAGTCACCATAAAGACCTCATTCTCAACTTACGAGACCTTACTCATATACACGAGGGCTCTCGAGACCATATCAGAAACTCTTACGAATTTAAAATTTTTCCATTCCAACAAGGCCACACGCCCGTGTGTAGTCACACACGCCCATGTCCACAAACCGTGCACAAAACTCAAGCATTCTGCCAAAGTCCCACGGCTAGGGCACACGCCCGTGCTCTCCACCCGTGGTGAGCACTGACTACTTTACACGGCCTAAAGCCTAGACACACACCCATGTGGCTAGCCCGTGGCCTATAACACTCGAATCTGCCAAAGTGACACGGCCAAGTCACACACCCGTGGGCTGGCCGTGTGTCACACATGGCCTAGACACATGCCCGTGTGTCTATCCACATGGACAAGAACAAAGCTATTTGCTAAGCTCTTCTCACCCCTCTAGCATACACAACATGTACTCATTCAACACATCCATAATCAACTCACTTTGAAACACAATCTTACATGGATAACTACATCTTTTATATGATAAAGTAGCCAACAACCATGGCATTATACAAAAATAGTTTATTCATCTAATGGCTAACACATCTTAGCCAATACAACAAAATTCACTAACTTATCTAGCCCATATACATGCCATATACAAAACATTAAGTCCAATGTACCAGAGTGTACTGATAGTTTGGCCGATCTTCCGATTAATCCGCGTATCACGATTCAATCCTTGTTCTCTATAAGACAAGAAAAAAGAAAGGAGTAAGCTTTGAGCCTAGTAAGTTTACACAAAAACAATTTAAGCATTCTAGTATAAGCTAAACAACAATTAGCATTATACTAACATATGTAATTCTCATCCACTACTATGCTTACTCTTTCTATCCCTTACCACATCTCCAACACATCATGAGTCACATACTCATAATCATTGACATGCACCCCAGCACTCAATAGTACATTTAATCAAAATACAACACATCATTATTTCTCAATAATACATCCACACAGCTAAATTACTCAGTGGTTTCGCACTTAGCCCACCACAATCAGATCATAAGGTAGTATCGCACATAGCCTACCACAAAGGATAATTATAGTGATTCCGCACATAGCTCACTAAATAATATGCTTAACAATAGTATCACACACAGCCCATCATTGTTAAGTATCAAGGTGGTATCGCACTTAGCCCACTATCAAGCATTATCACTACACATTCACATGTCTACTTGTAATACATTCATCCATTCACAACTACTATCTCATTCATTCCACTAGAATTGAATAGGTTCTCAATTATGCTACACATTAGCTAGCATTAACAATGTATACGCATAAATGCATTGTTCATACGTAAACTTACCTCGGTACTCAAAAAGTATAGAGATGTGCAATTTAGTCCATGACCTTGCCCTTGCCTCGGTTAAGATTCGGGCTTCGTCTTTCTTGATCTAAAATGACAAATCAACCCGTTCAATACACACATTGACTAAATTGACCCTTATCTCATACTTTAGCAAAATTACCATTTTGCCCCTAAACTTCCTCATATTTATACTTTAGCCCCAAGGCTCGTAAAGTGATATTCATTCAACTTTCTAGCCTTTCATGCTTAGCCGAATCATTTACTCAACTAAAGAAATCATCAATTCTCACTAAATCACTCATGTATGACCAATCTCAAGACTTTCACAAACTAGCCCTACATGCATTTTTCATGGAATTCACTTAGCAAAAGATGTTTCTACTACATCAAGCCTTCATATTCTTCCATAAAACATTAAAATACATGCATGCCATACATGGTTACATTTTTGAACATCAATCCTAGCTCAACATATAGCTAAAAATAGCTTACTCATGTTACTAGGACTTCAAAATACGAAGAATATAAAAAACGGGGCTTGGATGCACTTACTAGCAAGCTTGAAAAATTGAAGAGCCCTATAACACCCCATACCCGAGTCCGAGGCTAAGACCGGATAAAAGACATTACCATGCTTTAACTTGCTTAAAGATGTATTTACAGGCTGTAAAATTTTGTCCCGAAATAGAAACTCTTCTTTCTAGGTCAAAACGTACATATCATGGGCCTAAGAGGCCTTAAACACATGTCCGGGAGCTTTCGGAACTCATCTAAAAACTTTTACTCAAAGCAGGGACCACACGCCCGTGCAACTTGAAACACGCCCGTGTACTCCTGGACATGCCCGTGTCTTCCACCCGTGGTCGACACTGACTTGTTACACACGGCCTGGACACGCCCGTGGCCCTGGCTCGTGTGCCAAACCTTAGTATTCTAAATTATCCACACGGTCAGTAAACACGCCCGTGTATCTCAGCCGTGTGACAATTAAATTTCTAAGTGAAAAGTGCAGACTTCACATGGCCTTGGCACACGCCCATGTGCCAAGCGGAGTGTGTCTACACGGCTGAACCAACGGCCGTGTGATGCGCTCGTGGCCTATCCCGACTTTAAGTATAAAAGCACAGGTATGCACGCGGCCTAGACACACGCCTGTGTATCCAACCGTGTGGGCACTTAGAGGCTATTTACCAAGCCAATTGCCACCCTGAAATCGAGATCACATTCATACTCAATTCAATTACTCAAATTACTACATCTTTCATTGATATCTATAAACATACACACTTAGTCAAAGTTCGCCAATTTCTCTAGCCATATACAAAAAGGATAATGAACAAGATAGCCTATACTATGGTTCTTCTTAAAACATATACTCAACTGAAGTGTTTCCTATACATGCCATACTTAATAAAACAACTTGGCTATACCAAAATAGCGATTGATAGTGTGCTCCGAGCTCTGATGACGATGATCCACGAGATTAGCTTGGCGGGACTACATGGAAAGAAAGAGTGAAAGACATAAGCATTTAGCTTAGTAAGTTTGCATATAATGCATATAACAACATACTTGCTTAAATTAAACCATTTGACATAAAAAATGGTATCATAATTTCAGCTATAAAGCTTACTTGCTCATACTTGATTCTTACACATCTCATGATACTTACTAGTCTCATACTTGTGAGGTAAACAAGGTACCTGTATCACTTGATCACATTGATCAGCATACTTTGACTTAATAATCATAATCTCTAATTTATCATTCATAACATGAATAATACTCATTTTCACTTGATAATAACTTTGCTTACTTAGCTTTCTTGTTATCTCATTTGAACTTAGTTCGTTTGCCCGATGAATTTATATGAATAACCGAGGATTTCTTGACATGGACTTATACGAAGTATTTCTCGTGAGTTCCTTTGGAACTTACCATTGCCATGTCTTGACATGGTCTTACTTGGTATCTTTGCTCATAAACTGGTCAATGCCGAGCCTTGGCTTGGGCTTACATGAAATCTCTTTCTCTTGATAGCTTTTCAATGCCAAGCTTGCCTTGGACTTACATGATAACTTTTCAATGCCAAGCTTGCCTTGGACTTACATGACATCTTTGCTTGGAGACTCACCAATGCCATGCCTTGGCTTGGACTTACATGGGTCTTCATCTCATAACACTCTTCAATGCCAAGACTTGTCTTGGTCTTACATGATAACTTGTCTGATTGCCGATGCCATGCCTCGGCTTGGACTTATACGGACTTTCTCATTTCATGTGATAGATCGAGTATCCTAAGCTATTCATCTTCAATCAGGGCTTTCTCATACTTGATCTCATTGATTACTTTGTTTAACATAACATTAAACATTTTCATAATAATATTGTACATTATACTAAGCAATTCAATGATATTAATCATAAAGCTCAGAAATCGTACAAACTTACCTCGATATACAAAATGTATGTAGGTATGCAATTTAGTCCTCGACTTTGTTCTTGCCTCGGTTTCAATCTGGGCTTCATTTTTCTTGATCTATAATCATAAATAGATCATTTAATACTCACATTGACTAAATTGACTCTTAACTCATACTTTGGCAAAATTACTATTTTGCCCCTATACTTTTTCATATTTGCACTTTTGCCCAAAGGCTCGTAAAATGAATCTCATTCAACTTTCTTAAACTTCATGCTTAGCTGATTCATTTTCTCTACTATAGCAATCATCAATTCCCATTATTTCTAATAGGTATGACCAATTTCATAATTTTTACAAACTAGTCCTTACTAGCATTTTTCATGAAATTCACTTAGAAAAAGATGTTTATCTAACATCAAACTCTCATAAACTTCCATAAAATATCATTTTACAAGCATGTCACTCTTGGGTAGATTTTTGAACATGCATCTTAGCTTATTTTATAGCTAAAAATAGCTAATTCATAATACGAGAACTTCAAAACACGAAGAATATTAAAAATGAGGCTAAGATGAACTTACTAGCAAGCTTGAAAAAAATGAAGAACCCTAGCTATGGAGTCTCCAAATTTTCGGCACAAGAGGAAGAAGATGAATGAAATTTTATCATCTTTTTCCTATTTTAATCATTTATTAGACAAATGACCAAAATGCCCTTCTCTTAAAAATTTTCCTTTTACTAACTCATGTCCATTTTTGTCCAAAACTTATAATTTGGGAAAATTGCTATTTAAGGACTCATAATTAATATTCTAAAGCTATTTTATACAAAAAGCTTCTAGAAACTCATATTTTGCAACTTTTGCAATTTAGTCCTATTTGATCATTCCATGTCAATTTCACAAAATTTCTACATGAAACTTTAATACTATCATGAAAACATGTCATAAACATTAAGAACTCAATTTACTAACTCAGATTTGTGGTCTCGCACCACTATTCCGACTAGGCACTGAATCGGGATGTTACAATTCTCTCCCCCTCTTAGGAATTTTCGTCCCAGAAAATCTTACCAAAGAAAAGCAGTTTGGGTACTTGGTTTCTCATGATTTCTTCTAGTTCCCACGTAGCTTCTTCTATTCCATGTCTTTGCCACAATACTTTTACCAGGGCAATACTTTTATTCCTTAGCTACTTGACTTCTCGAGCTAAAATCTTAACTGGTTCTTCACCATAAGTCATGTTGGGATGAATCTCTATCTCTGACGGGGTAATTACATGTGAAGGATCTGATCGGTAGCGTATCAACATTGACACGTGAAACACATCATGTATCTTTTCTAACTCTGATGGAAGAGTCAATCTGTAAGCTATCGGTCTAACTTTCTCGGTAATCTCATACGGTCCAATAAAACATGGACTTAACTTGCCTTTCCGGCCAAATCTGAGAACTTTTCTCCATGGTGACACTTTCAAGAAAACTTTATCTCCGACTTGATACTCTATCTCTTTTCTTTTAAGTCCGAATAGGACTTTCTCATCTGTCGTTTGACTTTTAAACATTCTCGTATCACTTTCACTTTCTCTTGACTTCTCTAACCAAATCAACCCCATGAATTTGGTTTTCCTTGAGTTCAGTCCAAAATAAAGGCGTTCTGCACTTTCTCCCATATAGAGCCTCATAAGGCGCCATCTTTAAACTCGATTGAAAACTATTATTGTAGGTAAACTCTACCAATGGGAGAAACTTTTTCCAAGCGCCTCGAATTCAAGAATACAACATCTGAGCATATCTTCGAGTACTTGAATTAACCTCTCCGACTGACCGTCAGTTTGAGGATAAAAAGCGGTACTAAAGTTCAACTTTGTACCCAAGGCCTCTTGTAACTTCTTCCAAAATTTGGATGTAAACCTCGGATCTCTATCTCGAGATGATTGACAACGGAACAAGTGAAGCCTTACTATTTTTGAAATGTACAAGTTTGCCAACTTGTCTAGTGAGTAATCAACTCGAATAGGTATAAAATGAGTGACTTCGTGAGTCTATCAACTATAACCCATACGGCATCTTTCTTGCTCGGAGATAATGGTAGACCCGTTACAAAATCCATAGTGTACGTCCCATTTCCACTCCGAACTAAAATGGGTTGAAGCAAACCCGAAGGTACTTGGTGTTCACCTTTACTTGCGACAAATCAAGCATTTGAAACAAACTCGAAATATCTTTCTTCATTCTCGCCACCAATACTGTTGTTTCAAGTTATTATACATCTTGGTACTACCCGGATGTACAGACAAACATCCATTATGGGCCTCATGCAAAATTTTCTGAATAAGCTCTTCTTTTCTCGGTACACAAGCTCCATCTTTGAACATCAGAATTCTATTAGGACTAATCCAGAAGTCAGATTCAATATCTGTCTCGCACTGAGCTCTCTTGACTTGCAATTCACTATCTTCTTCTTGAGCTTCAATGATCTCTTGGAGGAAATTTGGTCTAGCTCTCAACTAGGCTAGAATAGAACCATCGTCGGGTAAAGTCATCGTGAATTCATTGCCCTTAATGCAAATAAGGACTTTCTACTCAAAGCGTCGGCAACCACATTCGCCTTCCCAGGATGGTAGTCAATGACCATCTCATAATCTTTTATCAACTCTAACCATCTCCGCTGTCTTAAGTTCAACTCTTTCTGCGTCATCAAGTACTTCAAACTCTTATGATCAGTGAAAATCTGACATCTCTCACCATATAGGTGATGTCTCCATATCTTCAATGCGAAGACTATGGAAGTCAACTCTAAATCATGCGTCGGATAATTCTTCTCTTGAGGCTTCAACTGTCTGGAGGCATAAACAATCACTTTGCCTTCTTGCATAAGTACACAGCCTAATCCATTTAAGGATGCATCGCTGTAAATTACAAATTCTTTCCCTATCTCAGGTTGTACTAAAATTAGGGCTTCTGTCAACATTTCTTTCAACTTCTCGAAATTTTGTTGGCATCGTTCTATCCACTTAAACTTCACATTTTTCTGTAACAATTTAGTCATCGAGGTTGCAATCATGGAAAACCCCTTGACGAATCATCTGTAATAGTCGGGTAGGCCTAGAAAACTTCTAATCTCAGAGATATTCTTTGGTGGCTTCCAGTCCATAATAGCCAAAATCTTACCGGGGTCTATTCAAACTCCTTCTCCCGAGACAATATGTCCCAGAAATCCTACTTCCTTGAGCAAAAATTCACTTTTACTGAACTTGGCATATAATTGATTTTCTCGTAGAATCTGTAAAACTGTCCGTAAGTGCTCAGCATGCTCATTCTTATCTCGGGAATAAATCAGTATGTCGTCAATGAAAATGACTACAAACTTGTCGAGGTATGGTCTAAAAATGCGGTTCATTAAGTCCATGAACACCGCAGAGCATTAGTCGAGACCAAAAGGCATGACTAAAAATTCATAATGCCCATACCTTGTTCGAAAAGCCATCTTGGACGATCTCGATTCTCTTACTCAATTTGGTAGTACCACGATCTCAAGTCTATTTTAGAGAACACGGTGGCTCCTTTCAATTGGTCGAACAAATCATCGATCCTAGGCAATGGGTACTTGTTCTTTCTTGTCACTTTATTAAGTTGTGGTAATCTATGCACAATCTCATGGTGCCATCTTTCTTTTTCACAAATAAAATCGGAGCACCCCATGGAGAATAACTTGATCTCACAAAACCTTTATCTATCAACTCTTGCAACTGTGACTTCAACTCTCTCAACTCTGTTGGAGCCATTCTATAAGGAGTAATAGATATTGGTACAGTACCAGGAGCTAGCTCAATGCTGAACTCAACTTCTCAAACTGGTGGTAGTCCTGGTAATTCTTCGGGAAAAACATCCACGTACTCACATACTATTGGTACTGACTCAATCTTTAACTCTGTTTCTTTATCATTCATCACAAAGGCCAAATATGCCTCATACCCCTTTCTTACGTATCTCTGTGTCGTCATGTGAAAAATCATTACTGGAGATTTACTTTGCTCATCTGATTCTACATGGAGAGTATTCTCATTCTCACATTTCATCTCAATATATTTCTTCCCACAATTAACTATTACACCGTGAGTGGTCAACCAGTCCATACCAAGAATGATGTCAAACTCATCAAATGGTAGCAATATAAGATTTGCTTTAAAGTAATGACCTCTAATCATTAATGGACATTCTCTACATACTTCATTCACTAACACACTCTTGCCTAAAGGATTAGACACTTTAATCGCAAATTCTGTAGAATATATAGGCATTTTCATCTTTGGATACTAGTTTCATACAAATGTAAGAGTGTGTGGATTCGGGATCTATTAAAGCAATAACTTTAACATCATGAAGAGAAAAGGTACCCGTAATAACATCAAGAGAAGATGCCTCTTCGTGAGCGCGAATGGCATAAGTCCTCGCAGGCGCCCTACCCTCGGGTCTCGCAGCCTATTCTCTAGGGTTACCTCTTCCTCTCGCCCCACTTCTTGGGTTCCCCTGCGGTCTTCCTCTGACCACACTCCCGGATCTCGGGTTCTGAGTTCTTTCTTCTTTTGTCGTCTCTGGACAATCTTTTATATAGTGGTCTTGGGAACCACATCTAAAACATGCATTTTCATGCGCTCGGCATTCTCCAAGATGACGTCTGCCACACTGTGGACATTCGGGTCTATCCGACCGGATGTTCCCCACACTAGCAACTGAGGTCATCTGTGCCTTACCTCCCGAATACTGCTTACTCTTGTCCTTCCTTGAAAATATAGTGGAAGTAGTAGATCGGGCAGGGAAATCTCTTAACTTCTTGGATGAAGATTGGAATGACTTATTCCACTGTCTCTTCCTAGAGTCACGAGACTCTATTTCAGACTTTCTTTTCTCTTTTACTAATTCCTCGGCTTTACAAGCCCTCTCTACTAGCACAACAAATTCCTTTAGTTCTAGGACAGCAACAAAGCAGTTTGATGTCCTCATTCAACAAATCTTCAAATCTTTTACTCATGATGGCCTCGGTGGACACGCATTCGCGAGCGTACTTCATCGAGTCGTACAAACTCACGTTCATAGTCGATCCACCGACATCTTGCCTTGCTTCAATTCTAGGAATTCTTTCCTTTTCGGTCCACAAACCTTTGGTGATATGTTTTTTCTTGAATTCTTCTTGGAAAAATTCCCATGTGATCCTTTCCTCGGTACCACCGACACAAGGGTGTTCCACCATTGGTAGCGAGAATCTCTTAGAAGAGAGACTACACACTTCATGCATTCCTCAGGAGTGCACGACAACTCATTAAATACCCTGATAGTATTTTCTATCCAGAACTCAGCCTTTTCCGGAACATCATCTTTTCTAGCCCGGAATTCCTCTGCCCCATGTTTCCTGATTCTATCAACCGGAGGCTTCTCTCCTCTTACCACCTCTACTACTTGAGGGACTACTGGGATAGGTTGAGGAATAGGTTGGGGTGGAGGGGGTTGTGCATTCGGGTTCGTACGAACGAACTCCGTGTACCATGTATTCATCATATGGAGGAAGGCTTCTCTAGCCTCTTCTCCTCCTTCTTGACTCACCGTAGTGGGTCGATTCTCATTCTCGTTCGGCACCATCCCTTCGGCGGGAGCTGGCGCGTTACTTTCTACGTCATCTGCCATAGCTCTATCGGGATCCATTTACTAAATGTATAAACATAATTCAAGTCGTCAAGAGTCGTCACACTATCATTATAAAAACATTCTTACGTATGGCATGTATAGCTAGACTCGTGCTTGTGCTACGTTAGTCCTAGAACCGACTAAACCGTAGCTCTGATACCACTAAATGTAACACCCCATACCCGAGTCCGAGGCTAAGACTGGATACAAGACATTACCATGCTTTAACTTGCTTAAAGATGTATTTACGGGCTTTAAAATTTTGTCCCGAAATAGAAACTCTTCTTTTTAGGTCAAAACGTACATATCATGGGCCTAAGAGGCCTTAAACACATGTCCGGGAGCTTTCGAAACTCATCTAAAAACTTTTACTCGAAGCAGGGACCACACGCCCGTGCAACTTGAAACACGCCCGTGTACTCCTTGACATGCCCGTGTCTTCCACCCGTGGTCGACACTGACTTGTTACACACGGCTGACACGCCCCGTGGCCCCGCCCGTGTGCCAAACCTTAGTATTCTGACTTATCCACACGGTCTGTAAACACGCCCGTGTATCTCAGCCGTGTGACAATTAAATTTCTAAGTGAAAAGTGCAGACTTCACACGGCCTTGGCACACGCCCATGTGCCAACCGTGTGTGTGTTACACTTTGAACCAACGGCCGTGTGATCTGCTCGTGGCCTATCCTGACTTCAAGTATAAAAGTGCAGGGTATGCACGGCCTAGACACACGCCCGTGTATCCAACCGTGTGGGCACTTAGAGGCTATTTACCAAGCCAATTGCCACCCTGAAATCGAGATCACATTCATACTCAATTTAAATACTCAAATTACTACATCTTTCATTGATATCTATAAACATACACAATTAGTCAAAGTTGGCCAATTTCTCTAGCCATATACAAAAAGGATAATGAACAAGATAGCCTATACTATGGCTCTTCTTAAAACATATACTCAAATGAAGTGTTTCCTATACATGCCATACTTAATAAAACAACTTGGCTATACCAAAATAGCAATTGATAGTGTGCTCCGAGCTCCGATGACGATGATCCACGAGATTAGCTTGGCGGGACTACATGGAAAGAAAGAGTGAAAGACATAAGCATTTAGCTTAGTAAGTTTGCATTTAATGCATATAACAACATACTTGCTTAAATTAAACCATTTGACATAAACAATGGTATCATAATTTCAGCTATAAAGCTTACTTGCTCATACTTGATTCTTACACATCTCATGATACTTACTAGTCTCATACTTGTGAGGTAAATAAGGTACCTGTATCACTTGATCACATTGATCAGCATACTTTGACATAATAATCATAATCTCTAATTTATCATTCATAACATGAATAATACTCATTTTCACTTGATAATAACTTTGCTTACTTAGCTTTCTTGTTATCTCATTTGAACTTAGTTCGTTTGCCCGATGAATTTATATGAATAACCGAGGATACTAAATCTCATCTCAGATAACTCAATACCAAAGCCATATCCTAGATACAGTCTTACATGGAATGTCTCATCTTGGTATCGGGGCGATGTCTTGACATGGACTTATACGAAGTATTTCTCGTGAGTTCTTTTGGAACTTACCATTGCCATGTCTTGACATGGTCTTACTTGGTATCTTTGCTCATGAACTGGTCAATGCCGAGCCTTGGCTTGGGCTTACATGAAATTTCTTTCTCTTGATAGCTTTTCAATGCCAAGCTTGCCTTGGACTTACATGATAACTTTTCAATGCCAAGCTTTCCTTGGACTTACATGACATCTTTGCTTGGAGACTCACCAATGCCATGCCTTGGCTTGGACTTACATGGGTCTTCATCTCATAAAACTCTTCAATGCCAAGACTTGTCTTGGTCTTACATGATAACTTTTCTGATTGCCGATGCCATGCCTCGGCTTGGACTTATACGGACTTTCTCATTTCATGTGATAGATCGAGTATCCTAAGCTATTCATCTTCAATCAGGGCTTTCTCATACTTGATCTCATTGATTACTTTGTTTAACATAACATTAAACATTTTCATAATAATATTGTACATTATACTAAGCAATTCAATGATATTAATCATAAAGCTCAAAAATCGTACAAACTTACCTCGATATACAAAATGTATGTAGGTATGCAATTTAGTCCTCGACTTTGTTCTTGCCTCAGTTTCGATCCGGGCTTCATTTTTCTTGATCTATAATCATAAATAGATCATTTAATACTCACATTGACTAAATTGACTCTTAACTCATACTTTGGCAAAATTACTATTTTCCCCTTATACTTTCTCATATTTGCACTTTTGCCCAAAGGCTCGTAAAATGAATCTCATTCAACTTTCTTAAACTTCATGCTTAGCTGATTCATTTTCTCTACTATAGCAATCATCAATTCCCATTATTTCTAATAGGTATGACCAATTTCATAATTTTTACAAACTAGTCCTTACTAGCATTTTTCATGAAATTCACTTAGAAAAAGATGTTTATCTAACATCAAACTCTCATAAACTTCCATAAAATATCATTTTACAAGCATGTCACTCTTGGGTAGATTTTTGAACATGAATCTTAGCTTATTTTATAGCTAAAAATAGCTAATTCATAATACGAGAACTTCAAAAACACGAAGAATATTAAAAACGAGGCTAAGATGAACTTAATAGCAAGCTTGAAAAAAATGAAGAACCCTAGCTATGGAGTCTCCAAATTTTCGGCACAAGAGGATGAAGATGAATGAAATTTTATCATCTTTTTCCTATTTTAATCATTTATTAGACAAATGACCAAAATGCCCTTCTCTTAAAAATTTTCCCTTTTACTAACTCATGTCCATTTTTGTCCAAAACTTATAATTTGGGAAAATTGCTATTTAAAGACTCATAATTAATATTCTAAAGCTATTTTATACAAAAAGCTTCTAGAAACTCATATTTTGCAACTTTTGCAATTTAGTCCTATTTGATCATTCCATGTCAATTTCACAAAATTTCTATATGGAACTTTAATACTATCATGAAAACATGTCATTAACATTAAGAACTCAATTTACTAACTCAGATTTGTGGTCTCGCACCACTATTCCGACTAGGCCCTGAATCGGGATGTTACAAGCCCTAACAATGGCTTCTTGAAATTTCCGGCAGCTTGGAGAAGAAGATGAATGAATTTTTGTCATCTTTTTCTCTTTTTAATCCTTTAATTGACAAATGACCAAAATGCCCCTTAGTCAAACTTTTCCAATACCATCCACTCATGCTCATTTTTGTCCAAAAATTAGAATTTGGGAAAATTACTATTTAAGGACCTCTAATTGATAATCCAAAGCTATTTCATACAAATAGCTTCTAGAATCTCACATTTTGTAACTTTTGCAATTTAGTCCTTTTGGACAATTCAACCACAATTTAACAAAATTGCTTCATGAAACTTTCACACTATCATACAAACATAGCATAAACCTCAAAACTCATACATATACCTCGAATTTGTGGTCTCGCACCACTATTCCGACTAGGCCTTAAATCGGGATGTTGCATTAAGCCCCATTTGTCAATCCTATTTCAGTCACATCCTTTTACACCCTTTAATATCAATAATTACAAAAGCCTCTTGTCAAATTTTAAAATATTTACATTTTAGTCTTTATACTCAAAATTAACAAATTTCACTTTACAAAATAGTCTATTATCACATATAAACTTACAGTCAAACCATTTAACTCCAAAAGCCTCAAAAATCATCAATAGAAATATTTTGAAAATTTAACAGTTTTGAAAAAATAACACATAGTTAGCTTAATTGAGTTACAACGATCTCAAAAACATAAAATTTATGAAAAATGGATTGGTTTAAGCTTACCATGCAATTGCCAAACTTTCAAAATTTTTTGAAGCTTTCAATCTTCCTTTCAATGGTGGAAACGGTGGAGAAAGCTTGAGAAAGATGATACATTATAACGACTCGAAAGTCAGTGGTGTCAAAAACTCCAGTTTCGTGACCCTATTTCCATAAATCGAATCTATAAATATTTTTATTAAATATTTATGGAGTTATTTTAGAAGTGAATTAAATTTTGGGTAGATATTTTTTATCGAATTAGAGACTAATTCAGGTCCAGGAACTAAATAGGAAAAGTGGTAAAACTATAATTATTAAGAAATCACCATTAAAACTTAAAGTGGAGGTCCTACATGGAAATTGTACCATTCTAGATCAGTATATGGAAATATATACATGTGTGTATGTTATAAAATTTAGATAAAATTATAATAATTAATGAATAACAATGAAATCATAAGTAATAAAAGATGATAGTGGATTGGGAGAGAAAAACAATTCTCTTTTCATCCTTGCCTGTCGAGAGTTGGAGAATAAGAACAAGGGAGAATCAGCCTAGGGTTCTTGATTTTCAAGTTTTAAATTGGTTAGTTCAATTTAGTTCGTTTCTCGTAATTTCCATGTTTTCGAAATCTCGAGAGCTGAAGCTAGCTGACCTGTATATTATTTTTCGGAACTGCTAAAGATTTAGGAAGTTTCCATTGATGAATCTTGGAAGGTTTAGGTACTAATTTGATATATTTTAAGCTTAGAGTTGAAAAAGGACTAAATTATGAAGTGAATTTAGTTTTGTTCAATAGGGACTAAAATGCACAAATTTTGAAATTTTTTGTATAATTGAGAAACAGGAAGTTCTAATTGAACTCATTTCAACATATGCAAATTAATGATGTCATGATGTGTGCGGTGTGGTTTCCGAGGGAGTGATCCAAGGAAGACTGGTTATTCTTCGTAGGTGAACTATTATTTTTATTCATATTAGGGAATTAGGCAATGTGGTAGAACTATTTTGGGTCATCAATTTTCAACCATTTTGATTTGGTTTCTAAGAATATCATGTTCTTACTATTACTTAGGATTGTAGACATTGATGTTGGCATGATGATATCTGTTCAGACTCGTTTTTGGTATTTTGTACTATTGATTAAGCCGTATGAATGGTTATTTAACTTAGTGGCTGATGCATGTTGGTTAGAATCACATTTGGAGTGGCTTAGTTCACTTATATGCTGAAATTTCATGTCCAAGGGCAGAGGTATCGGTATTACGCTTTAAAAATGATACCTCTGTATATTAAAACAAATAGGAAAACATAATAGCAATTTGGTATCGATACATTATCTCGAGTATCAATACTCGGGGCTAAAGTATTGATATTTTGTAACTGGTACCGGTAATTTTCGATACTATAGGATTTTGGTCGAGAAACAGTATGCTATTTTGGTATCGTTTTTTCAACTGGTATTGATACCACTCAAGGAAAATATTGATACTTGGATGTCTATATTGATACCTACGGACATTTTTATGAAATTTTACTAATTAGCCCTTATGCATGATTATGGCTGTATGTATGATCAATTAACAAATGATTTGCATGTAAAAATGTTAATTAACTATTTGGATGACTTAACACTTGTACGGGTTAGCAAAAGATGATTGGTTTGCTTGAATCTGGCTTCCTATTCGATGTACATGAGACGAGACGGTGGTGTGACATCCCGTATCTAGGCTTGGCGACCAGGCCGGGTATGGGGTGTTACAAATCATTTCTAATCTATCAACACAAAACCTCAGCATCAATTTTATCAAACAAATCGTTTCATAATTTTCCAGAAAATCAACTCATGTTCTTAGTTAAAAACGGATTTGTCAAAATTGATCAATCAAACGATTTTAATATTTTGTTTTCTTATTAAAAACCTCTTAATAAACATGATTTGAGCTTAGATATCCATTTAAACTTGAATTCCAACTCAAAACCATGATTTCACCATTGATGAATTTTATGTTCAAGAGAGAAGAGATCAAGATTTGAAAAACCATTTTAATTTATTTAAATAAAAAATAATGATTAAAAACAACTTTAAAATTAATTTAGAGTTGAGAAATTACCTTCAATCAATCTAGAATCATCAATATTGAAGATTGGATCAAGATCTTTGAAGAACTCGGATGAGTTTTTTCCTAACTTTGAAAATCTTTTCTGAAGAATTTTGAGAGAATTTGGAGAAAATAAAAGATGAGATCTAATATTTGATATGTGGAATTTGAAAATGAAAAAGAAAAACGAGAGAAAACGCTTAGAAATCGACTAAAAATTGTGTGTGAAATGAGGGGGTTGCAGTGTTTTTGAGCTAAAGAACACCCACTTGATTTTCAAATATTAGGGAAATTGCCATCAGGCCACTCCCACAATTCCCTCGTTTTACAAAGTAATCCTTTCCCTCCAAAATTCTAAAAATATGGGTAATTTGCCATAAAACCACTCAAACATTTCCCTTATTTTGCAAAATGGTCCTATGTAATTAATATTTTAAATTATCTTAATTAAACCCCCATTTTAATTTATTTTTAAATTCCAATTTGACCCAAATATTTATTTTACCCCAAACTTATTTAAAACTATAAAATTAATTTTTCTAAAAATATTTTTATTTTTCCCGATTTTTTTAATTGAAATTAAGCTAACTAAACTAAAAGAAAAATTATTGATAACCCCGATTAACTCTTAATTTTTCACTCGAAACCCGGTGAACTTACCTAAAACTACTAGACCTATTTTTAAGGCCTTACAAATGGTGATTTGAAATAGTAGTGGGTGATGTTGCTCGGCAAAAACAAGCAGAACCAGTTGATGAACCAAGCATAATTGAACCACCTGATTATCCAGACATGTCGGATCCGGTCAATGAGCCAGAACCAACCTATCCTGACTTTGCAACACCGACTGAACATGTTAATCCCGGATGGATCGATCCGACACCTACTTTCCCATCATCTAGCACTATTGCACAGTTAGATCAATCCATAATTATGGACATGCTGCAACACATGCATCGGCAGGAGCAAGCTTATTGAAGATATGTGAAAATCCAAAACGACTCAATAAGGGGTGCATTTAATAAACTCTTATGTAACCCTTTTGACTTTGTGCCTGAATTTCTAGATTTTGTCTTCAACCCTTGGACTCTAGCTTCAGATACTAGGCAAGATGATTCCACCACACCGAATAAAGGAATTGGGCACAAAGACAATCAAGTGGAAGTAGAAACAAAATCGAATAGCGAGGATTCTACCAAATAAAAAAGAGGGGTTTCTTTTATTTTCCTTAGTATTTGAGGATATTTTTAATTTCTTTTTATTTTTCCTTTTTCGCATAATAAAATTAAATGGAACTTATGAATAAAAATGTCAAACTATAAAATAAGAAATGTGGTCATGAGAATGTGCATGTCTAGGATTGGCTCTGTCAAGGAAAGGTTTGGTATTTAAGCAGTCAAATTAAACTCACCTCCCTTTCTTGGGACCCTACTTGGTGCACAATTCACATTCACTTCTTTGTATTTACCCTTTTGATTTATACTTTTAAACAATGAGGACATTGTTTCTCTTTAGTAGGGGGCATATTGTAATCTGAGATAATTAGTTTTTTTTTCATGAAGGTATGTTTTAAGTGAAAATTGCTCAAAATTTAATTTTTTTTGCACAATAATGCTAGCTCTAGTGGATGCATAAATCCTTATTATTTCAAGTGTTTTTATGTTACTTAAGTCATGATATGTATGTTGATCTTAGTGGTTGTGTATAAGGACTGCCATGAAAATTTTTAATTCCTTAGAAAAACTAAAAACGCATGAAAGTTGAAGTCTTTAGAATTGACTTAGTAATTTCCTTGAGGCAAAATCTTAGGAGGCGTGGTAATTTAAAAATGATTTAGGCAAAATTTTGTTTGGACCATTTGAGCCTTACAAGCCAATTAAACATTTATCCCTTGAAACCCTACTTTGAGCTATATGGCCTAATTTTTTACTCTAAACCCTATACTAATGAGTCATTTCTTATTTAATGTTTATCTATATTTGTCCTAATCCTTAGACTCAATTCATCTTGAATATTTTTGTGTTTAAGTTTAGGGGAGTTAGAGAGAAGTATTGGATGCTCAATACAAGTACAAAATGTTGAGATACATAGAGAGGTATGCTCAAGAAGGTATCTATTGTCGTTAAAAAAATCCAGTTGTTGAGAAAAGATGTACAGAGAGCATATGTACTCAAATTGAAAAGAAGTAGGTGTTTTTGGGGATAATTGCATTTCGAAGGTCAGAGGTAAGCTGAGTCTAAGGTTTTAGCCTAAAAATTATTTATCTTTTTCCTACCTTGACCAAAGCCACGTTACAACCATATTAAAGACCTATTGATTTAAATTTCTGTGCCTACTACATTAGTGGAGAGGAATTATTGAGTTCAACATATGAAGGCATAATTTAAACTTTAGGATTGTTTGCTTAGCATCATTCGAAGGAAACAAAAATTTATTGGAGGAAACTTAGTGCACACTCATAAGGAGAAAACATTCAATTCATAATTTTTTATAGCCCTCTAATGCTTAAGGAAATTTGGAAGATGTATATACTTGAGTTACGTATTTGCAAAATTTAAAGTGAGTATAATTTCACTGGGACATGACTAGACGAAGAATTAATTATGCTTAGTATATTGCAATTATGTGTTTTTTCCTTTATAAAGTGTCATTCCTCGGGACGAGCAATGAATTAAGTTTGGGGGGAGTGATAACTCTAGTAAATAGAGTTATCTTCAACATTTTTAAACTAGTAATGCATGCCAATTTTGAGTGTTTGATAGCAAATTTGGGAGTTTTTATCATAATTTAGTCTTGATAAATGATACTAAGATAAATTTTCCAATTTGATCCTTTTTTACACTAAAACACATAATTTTTGCAGTTTTTGAGTCAGTTGATGCACTAGAGGAAAAGGTAGTCTTGGAGCTCGCCTTTTGATGCTCAATGTTGTAACATTTCTGCAGCATAAGCCATGTAGAAGAGGGCCGATTTATGGTCAGCTTTGGACACCCAATTAAAGGATTATTGGACCTTGAAAATTCACTTGACCCAGCCCAAGAATTGGGTCAGCAAAATTGATAGCCTGTTAAGGAGATATGAGGCCAAACCGTCCACTAAGAAGGAGAAGGCCCAACCATCCATAGAGGTACCCAAATCAGTCACCCAAGACTTGGTAAAACATTAAAAATGGGCCAAAAAATTCCCACATGTGATCCTATTGTATTAACCAATCGGTTCGAAAAAATTACAAGTTTACAAACGAATATACTAAACTCAGGGAACTAGATCCAACAATCCTTAGTCTCTTTGGGATAAATCCGTTCTCCCAATATGATCCTATTTTATCTCATGGTAACCATTACATCTTCCTTCATGAAAAGTAAATTACTATCAAATAGTAATTAAGTCATTTATCATAAAGACAAATGACCCGTGACCACATTTACTTTTCATCTATCATGTAATACTAATGAGAGGATATCATTATCCATTTCTTTGGTTATGAATTCCACTATTATGAATTATGCTACATAGTGCAGAAGTCATATACCCAACGCACCAATTTTTGGTTCCTTATCTATTTGAACTCAGGCTTTTACTTACATCAAAGTATACGAGTCACGCATACATAGTCCATCATCCACTCAGGATTAAGATATGTCACACTATGAACATCACAAGTGAATAAAATAGCAAAACATCCAAACACTGAAGCTAAAATAGCAAAATAGAGGAGGCATGTCTCTAAACCTAGTCTCGAGACATGAATTTCAATGCCTCGAGACATGCTAACATTGAAGCTAAATTTTAAAAATAAAATGTGATATGTCTCGAGACATGAAGATCCCTATCTTGAGACATCATGTTGAATATTGTTAAAAGATTTTGGATTTGAATCCTAAGCTCGTACTTAACCTTGCTTGATCCTTAACTGATCGTTCATGTTTTAAAATGTAATCGTATAATTTATTTATATGAAATTATGTGCATGTCGATAAAAGTTACTTCGTTAACGTAATGTGATGTCACACATTCGAACCTGACAATCGAGGTGAGTGTGGAGTGTCACACTCTTAATCAATTCAAATTAAATTTGATATATTTTTGTTCAAAATATACTATATTAAAATAAATTTATATTAAAAAAATCCCATAGTGACAAAATACAAAGGCAATAAATTAAGTCTTGAAATTTTCACATAGTGCATTTTGAACAAAAAATTTACAGGGTATTTTGAAAAAAAAAATTACATGGTATATTAAAATTTAATTCGAAACGGTTTATAGTTTGTACCATTATTTAATTCAACTAATTTATATGTAAATAATTGTTAATCGATTATTTACCATTTATGGATTAAATATATTTTAAATAATCTGAATCGATTTAGAGTTTGTACCATTATTTAAAAATTATTTTATATTAATATTTTATATATTTTATAATTAAATTTACATAAAAATATTTATATATATAATTAATTTGATTGAAAATAATAATAATAATAATAACTTGTTCAAATTTAATTTAATATGGACCAAATGAATAACTCAAAATTTGGAGAGACCTTATTAACATTCATGAAGTAAATTAATAATATATTTTTGTACTGTGACATAAACTTTTGGGGTGGTCAAACTGAAAATGGGCCTATTTTTTTGGACTCAAGCCACAACCCGAAACATGGAAAGGTAAAAAAAAAAAACATTATTTGAATTTTTATATTTTTCAAATATTTTTAATCATTTAAAGTTATTTTTATTTTTTAAAGAGTTTTAATTTTTCACATTTTTATGTTTTAATATTTTATTGAAAATAAAAAAAATATTTTTTAAAATATTTTTTGATAATTATTTATGTACATTTAAAAAGTAAGGACCAAATTGACACAAAACTATAAATAATGAGGGCTAATAGAGTTATTTTATCTTTTTATAATAGTCAAATCAACCATCCTAATGGCAAAATTGACAGAGGGACCAAAATTTTCAAAATAAAAAAAGTATTGGGACTCAATGTCTCAAGATTATAGTATAAGGACTTAATTTTAAATTTCAAAGAGTGTAGGGACCTTTGGCATATTTAAACCTTAATAAAAAAAACTTTAACAATGTTAACAAATGAACCTGAATTTTGAAATCTATTAAGTAGAGAGACTAAATTTCTAAAAATAAAAGTACAAAAACTAAATTCCAAATTTATGAAAAATATTTATGCTTATGGCATATTTTAACCTTTTAAGTAATATGCATTGCCACTTGCATTTAAAAACTCTACTAGCATTTACCCAAAAAAAAAAAAACTCTACTAGCAATGTATAACATATTGAACAATTACCCTTATATTTTTTTATAATAAGATAATTACCATTATGTACACTATCGGTATTAAAAAAATATACCAAATAACTTTAATTTATATGGAAAAAATAAAATTTATTGTAAATGCTCAAATTAAGACTCAACGTTTTAGAGGTTGCTCATATAAAGGCTAAACCTTTCAAAATGATCAAATAAAGGCCTAACATTTATAGAAGTGCTCAAATAAGGATTTTTCAGATACTTCAGCCCATTTTGTAAAAAAAAAATAGATAAATGTTGACATGTTTAGAATTAAAAACATAATACTTGAATCAAATATTGCTTGAAAATAAAAGAAAGTAATCGTAACATAATTTGGAACCTTTTATAAAATATTTGAGAATCCCTTATTTGAACACTTTCAAAAATATTAACTCTTATTTAAATATTTTAAAATATTTAATTTTTATTTAAATATTTTTATAAAGATTAAATCATTCCCATTTTAAATGTTTAATCCTTAAATAAACAACTTGAAATATTATATAAAATGGTTGAGTTTTTTTTTAACTTTTATTATAAATATTATATAATTAAAATTTTGGATTTAGAACAAATCCCAACTGATCTCATTTTTGCTTTCTAAATCCATATTTGGAAAATTCATGTTTGATTGAAGTAAATTCGAGTAATTAAAAAATAAATTCAACCAATACAAAATATATATAAAAGAAATTGGACAAAAACTTATCATTGGCAAAATATATGTTCCAACATATTGTAATCGCTTGTTGTTTAATGTAATTCAAAATAATTAATTATTTAGTTTAATGTTGTAAATTCAACTATAAAAAATTTTACTATTTCATTTTTTTATTTTATAAATTTAAAAATAATGGATTAATTTAATTTCCGGTTATTATTCTTACATTTTAGGCCTGAACACGTGGCCTTACCTGATGAAGGGGGCAGGGTTTTAAGATTGCAATGCAAGTGGTAATAATAAAAAGAAGATGACGAGAGCCAGCGGGGGGCCTTATTAGCAAAAAAGTACTGTATGATCAAAATAATGAGAGATTCAAATTCAAAATCAAATCCCATGCCTTACTGTATTAAAACTAAAACAATTGCTGTTGAACAACCACCCAACGCATGAAATATAGGGGGAAAATGTCTCAAAAGGTCAAATAAATGATGGTAATGATAACAAAGGTACTGCTCAATCAAAATGCTTTTTTACTTTTTAGAAGTGGCGTTGGGTATAGAAGTCATTGCAGGCTTTTCTCCAGGAGAATTGACCATATTCCAAGCTTCAATCCAAGTAACCATGGCATCAGCTAGCTTTATGAAGTAAGGATCCACTTCACCAAGCTTAGACTTCACCTCGCCCGCAAGTGCAAGGTAACATTTTTCAACACTGCTACACTCCTTTGGAAGTGAAACTGATTGGAAGAATGGGATTGCTTTTTCTTGCCAGAATATGCCTTTGTACTCCTTTTTCAGGTTCACAAATGGGTTGCTTGCTTTGCTGTGCCATATGTATGGTAGCCCAGTCTTCACCCCCAATCCCAAATGGTCACATATAACCTACAATACAACAACAAGTTCGCATTATATGTGATTAAGGGTGTGTTTATCATTGCTAAACTAATCCAATATACTCCCTGAGATGATGGGGAACAAAGATTTGCTTCAGAAGAGCGTACCTTCATGCACCAGCCAGCCCACATATCGTCATATCGACCAATCGGTTGTCTGTCACCCATGAGTCCGAAATACATTGCCGGTCCGATGAGTTCCCGATCGAATGCCAGATTCATACCACACATAGGGAAAAGAGTTCCCTTTGGAACTGTCATCACTGCATCAACATACCTTTAACAAAAGAAAACCACTAATGAATATAACTCTTTTAACATACAATACAAGACCAATTTTTTGCAAATCAAGTCCAAACCAACATTATGCATATGTAAATGTATATGTACCTAGTATTTCTCTCAAGAGGCTTGACAAGTTGGGTTGGGGCATCATAGTCAGGGATGTTGAGCCACAGGCCATGGGAAACAGCAGTGGGGGCACCTTCTCGGAGACTGAAAGGGTAACCACGAACAAAGTCCGCACCTTCCCTGTATGGATCATAGAGTGTGTTGAAGAAGTGGGTTGTGGATGGTGTTAACAGGTTCTTAATGTGCTGCTCAAGCGCATTGATTTCCTTCCCAGATGGGTCTTTGGCAACCTAAACATAAAAAAAACCAAAATAAAAATAAAAAGAATCAAAGACTGAAACTGTTATAATTTCATAGGCAGAGAAAAACATGAAAAGGGATATACAAAGCAATCATCATCAATGGTGAAGATGTATTTTTTCTTGGAAACAAGGTAACCAAAGCATCTACAAGCAGAGTCCTTGAAGGAAATGCAAGAAGCCTTGGGACCCAAGATCCTGTTAACGTCGTTCCTGTTATAAAGTTGGTAATCAAAGCCATCGGGAACCCTGATATTCTTGGAAGGATCACCATCTTGAACGATAATCAAATGGTATTGCTCGAAAAAGGGTCTCCACATCTCCAAGAAATCGAGGTTTCGAATGGTGGGGATCACTATGTCGAGCTCATCTTTCAAGAGCGGTGTGAGTTTGGCTGAAGGAGCTGTTGCCATGGAAGAAGAAAGCCAGAGACAGGAAACAGAGAATTTGAAGGAATTTCAAGTTTTCAATGCCTCAACAGGTGATTATTCTCTATATATAAAGGATAAAATGATGGGAAAATATTACATGGATCCTCAAGGTTTTGATTATTGTGAATTGGGATCTTTCCTTTTTCTTTTTTCTTTCCATATAGGGATTTTCCACTCCAACCCATGTTATTTTAGTTATGTCAAGTGAACTAAAATTCAATCTTACACCAGTTAGGTTATCCTTATTTTATAAATAAATTATATTATTTTAAAAGTGTTTTTGTTATGGGTAAATTACACCAATAGTCACTCAACTTTGAGGTAACTGACAAAATAGTCACTCTGGTTTCAATTCAGTCACTCAACTTTTGAAAAATAACAAAACAGTCACTAACGTTATCAAAAAGTGACAAATCAGTCACCCATTAACATTTTTTGTTACAGGCCTAACGGGACAGGTGACGTGGCCAGTTAACTTGCCACGTTGGACAAGGCAAAGTTTCAATTCAGTCACTCAACTTTAAAAAAATAACAAATCAGTCACTAATGTTATCGAAAAGTGACAAATCAGTCACCCATTAACATTTTGCATTACATGCCTAACGAGACAGGTGACGTGGCCAGTAAATTAGCTAATGTGGTTAATTAACTTGCCACGTCAGACGAGGCAAAGTTGAGTGACTATTTTTTTCGTCCTTCCTTTTTCGTTTTTTCATAAATGACCCAATATTTTACTTTTTGCGTAAATGACCCAATATGTTTGTACTTGTTCTTCTCCATCCCAACAATCTCATAATCACCGTCTCCACCACAACCATCTTTGGCGTCACCATCGTTGACCTCCAAACCACCACCCGATCTTTTTTTTCTTTTTCAACCCCTAATAGAGAAGCCACACGGTTGGGATCCGACTGTCTTTTTCTGTTGCCCAAAGCCATTAACTCTGAAAAATCTAGATCGAAATGGGTTGAAGACAATTTTGGGTCAAACTATCAGTACCCACAACCAAATCGGTGAGGAGAAAATCCTCCAAAGCAACATTCAAGCAATTCAAGAATCAAAACGACTCTATTTGTAGAGATCTTCATGGGATATGATGATATAAACAAAAGGGTCATTGATTAAGCTAAACAACATTAACTCCATTGCCAACATTATCAAGTTGCATAAAACAAAATCAGAAACAAAACAAGGGGAACATCTAGACAAACCAAATAATCTATTGAACCCATGATTTTTGGGATCAAAGGAAACGATTCCTCCAAAGGGACAGGCAAATGTCGACAACTGAAATTCTGGGTCGGGTCAGTGATTAGCAAGATCCCAAAGTCAAAATCGGACTAGGTATTGTAGCAAAGGAGGATGAGAGATGGATTAGAAGAAGAGCGGCGGAGATGGTCGGCAACAAAAGTTGGGGTCGAGGTGAGGTAAGCCCAGTCATTGGAAAGGGATTTGAATCAAGTCATGGACCTAAGGGGTAATCTAGAAAGGATATCGAAAATGGTATTTTGGGTTAATGACAATGAAAAAGCCATGGTTCTCTGTTTTCTTCCTGAACAAGAAGAATTCATTCAAGGGTTTTATTTGTTCTTCTTTTTGGGTGTCCAGTTTTTAAAATTTAGTAGGACCGATTTGTTATTTTTTGAAAGTTGAGTGACTGAATTTAAAGTTGAGTGACTGTTTTGTCATTGAGATTAAAGTTGAGTGATTGTTTTGTCATTTATCCTTGTATATTTTTTGGGTTGGAAATAGTGTGGTGGTCGGTTAACTGCCATGTCACTTTTTCGTTAAGTCTGTAACAGAAAATGGTTAAAAGGACTGTTTTGTTATTTTTCAAAAGTTGAGTGACTGAATTGAAACCAGAGTGACTGTTTTGTCAGCTACTTCAAAGTTGAGTGACTGTTGGTGTAATTTACTCTTTTGTTATTTTATATCTTTTATATAAAAATATAAATATATATAATAGGATTTCAGCTCAAATTTTTATAATTTTCAACATATGTACTCTACCATCCAACCAACCTCATTTGTTATTTATATTATTTTTTTATAAATATTATTTCATAACCACAATTTCGATTCATAATTTAGTTGTTATATTTTTTTTTTCAAACATAGTTTAGCTGTTATATTAAATGTATTAATTGGTAGATATTTTAAAATTTTTTAATGTAATTATTTGATATACAGTTATAAGGTTGAAAATACGATTGGTTCAAAAAAAAAAATTGAAAATATGGCAACTAATTTTTTTTAAAAAAAATTTACTCTATTTATGAGATTCATGTTATCCGTGTAAAACCTAAAATAATTATGATACAAAAGAAGTGAGATAGATACTTTTTTTCCACTATATATGCTAGTGCAGTTAATATATATATATATATATATATATATATAGTGCTAAACATTTTTCTTAAAAACATTCTTTTCAACTCATAATGCTAAACTAAAATTTTTCGAAATCTATGTTTTTTTTATAATAAAAAAATTAAATTAATATTTTTTAGTTAAAAAATTAGTATTCTAACTGGAATAATTAATTGTTTAAACTATTTAACTATAAGAAATAAATTATGTATGATTAGGGATTCTCAAATTTCAACATAGTGAAGCATCAAAACCATAATTTGAGCAATTATAAATAAATTGTTTTTGTCGATTAGGTATTAGTTCGATTGACATCAGCATTATTGATAGTGTAAGAGAACGTGGGTTCGAACATGTTCAAGCACATTTTATCCTCCTATTTAAGGGTTGGGAAAGAATTATAGATAATTATAAGTATTGTATAAAACGAAAGATAAACCGTTGTTAATCAAATGTAGGTGTCTATTAACCGAACTTAATTGAATTTCTTTTCAAATATAATTAAATATATAGTTTGTAACGATTAACCATATCATCAAGGAATCATGAAAAAAGAAGAGAAGATATTATAAAGGATTCGGACAAATGGATGAATAAGGCTCCCAACTAGAGGTGTTCACGGGCCGGGTTCAACTAAAATTCAGGCCCATTTGCTAAGTTCGGGCCCGACCCGACCTAAATAAAAATGCTAAAACTCGGGCCTGACCTGGCCCGCTCGTATTAATTTTTATATTAATTTTTACATAATTTTTAAATATATATAATACACCAAAAATATTAGAAACATCAAAATAAATATTTCTCAACAAAATTAACAAAATAATAACAAGTAAATGCATCTAACAAAATTGACAATAAAATAAGTTTTATACAATATCCAAACAATAATAATAAAATAGTAGCAAAATAATAATAAAATGGTAGCAAAATAAGGAGAAAACAACAAGAAAATAACATTTAAAAAAAAAAAAGTAGATTTTTTTTTGTCCTTTAGTGAATTCGGGCCGGGTAGGTCCAAGCTAAAAATACCTTACCCAAGGCTTGACCCGTTTTTTAAATGGGTTTTATTTTTTTTTATCCAAGTCTATTTTTCAGACATATATTTTTTCCAAATTCATATATTTTTTCCAAACTCTCCCACATTTCAAGCGAACCTTCAAACCGGGTCGGGTGACCCAACCCACGAACAGATTTACTCCAAAGATGATAATCATAATCCGAACATGTCACATGTTTTATACTTTGTGTTTTCGGTACGTAGTTCGATTTGTGAGAGAGGAAAATGTAAGAAATAGTTTAAATGAAAAATGATTGTATTGCTTTGATAGAACGTGGTTTGACAGCCCAATGAAGGTCATGGATCCATGCATTTTCCACGTTCATACTCACTGTTCAACAGTTCTAATGATATACACATACATTATGACATGTTGAGCCCTCCTCTTAAAACGTTTTTGCTTCACATGCTGCTTGTTTGCTTTGCTTTTCAGCTGATAGAGTTATACGGTACTTTATTAAAAGATAATTACATGAAATCCGGCTTTTCTCGTTCGAAAACAAGAAAAAATAACGCCTTATTAAATAAGATTCATGCATGGTAGTTTGATATCCTAATATGCAGTCCCTTTGGTGCTTCAACTCTTGGGAATTGAAGGATTTCATTTCTACCAACTTCCTCCCACCTGCATATTTTCAAAGCCCATTTAATAAGCTAATTTAACTATATGGTTAATATGAAAAATGAAAATGAAAATCCAGTTGTGGGCTAATGTAGCAGCAACCTGTAACTGGTAACAAAATAGTGAAGGAATATAGAAACTTGGAGCAAGCCCAATTCCTTTCCGGGGCAAAGCCTGCTACCTCCTCCAAATATGAAACAGTAATTGTCAGACTCCAAGTTCTTATCCTGCAAGTTCAGTTATTGAGGCTTTATAAGGTTGTAATAAAATGAGCAATGGCTCTGGATAAAGGAATGTATCATAGTTTATGGTTACTCACTAGCCATCTCCATGGATTGAAGGTTAATGGCTCTGGATAAAGGAATGGATCATGGTTTATTTCCCTTGTATAAACATATATTTTCCACCCTTTGGGAATGGTAAACCCTGACAAGGCAATAGACCCATGAAAATATGAAAATGTAGGCAGTTTTTGAAGCTCAGGATCAGGGATCCCTTCAACATACCATTCAATACCATATCTTCTGTTGTCTTCCTCAGTAACCCATTAACAACTGTGGCTAACCTTGAGGTTTCAAATATTACCTGTGCATAAAAAGGGATTAGATTAGTTGTTTAATTGCAAGGGGAAGCTGGTGGCAAGTCTCACAAATTGCTTACAGCACGAGTGAAGCTCATAGACTTGTAATCATCCCAATGAACTGCCTCTCCTGGTTTCTTCTTTTTTCGGATTTCCAAATGTTCTTCCTAGGCATGCAACAGCATATATACTAAGATCAAATCATCAAAAGAATTCCATAAATTAAGAAACCGAGCGGTCGAAATCGTGGCTCACTCTTAGTTCTTCAAGTGCTTTAGGATGATCATGGAGGTACTTGACGGCCATCATCGAAGTCGTCGACACGGTTTCATAACCTGAGTACAGTATAGTAATAATCTGATCAATTATCTCCTCATCACTGAGATTGTACTTTGAGTCCTTGCTATGGAGGAGGCAATACAGCATGTCATCATAGGCTATTGAAGAAGCTCTTCTTTGTTCCATAATCTGTTTCAACATCTTTACAATTCTTTTCCTTCCCTGATAGAATCAAAAATGGAAAACATTAGGCAATTTGTATGGGTATCATATAGAAATGTTCACAGGGTGTTCAACATTATACCTGGAAACCATGATGGTAACTTGTCCCTGGCATGTTTATAGGCAGTGAAATTGTTCCTACTAATAATTTATCAAACTCTGGTTTGAAAATCTCATATAGTGAACTTGGTGCCTTTTCAACAATTTGCTTGAATGATATCAACAATGCCATCTGACAAAAGTAATTCCAAAGGGGGGAAAAAAAGTTAATTTACCCTTTTTTGTCTTAAAAAAATGTTAATCTTATAGCAGTCTCCCTGTGGTTAAGCATATAGCAGACCCGACCTCATTGGTTGTTCCTTGGATGTCAATGGTTTTTCCATTCCAGTTTTCAAGGAAAGATGTCATGAAGTTGCCAATCTTTGGCAGCAGTTCATCTTTGATCACATGAGGGCCAATAAGAGACAGCAATGAGCCTCTGATACGCTTGTGAGCGGCACCATGCACGGCTGCAATGTTGCGTTTCCCTAGTATATCAAGCATGGATTGAGGGTAGCCAGGAACCAGCCCTTTACCTTCATTCATGAGGATGTACCTGTTGAGCTCAGGGTCCATGGAAACAACAGTGGGACACCCCAGTATGTGTGTCTTGAATAAACTCCCATACCTGTTTCAAAACAAAATCATGTAATGTGTTTCATGACACTTCTGTAAGGGAATAACTTTTAGCAGTTAATCTAAAAACCATTCAAGGCACATTGGTCACTTTCTCTGCTAAAGGAATAACCTTTTCTTTTTATGATTGTTTCCATGCAGATATACTGCATGCATCAAAATGGAAAGATCCTTTAACCATGCATGCCGTGCTTCTTGTTAATTTCCCCATTAAGGTGAAAAGATCAAAAGGAAAAAGAATAGTTGAAAATGAGTGGAAAAAGCTTACTTTGCTCTCTGCTTTTTCATGAAACTTGGTCCATGCTTGAGAAACTCAGTGGTCTCACCCAAAACTGGCCAACCCATGGTCCCTGGTGGCAACCCTTTTCTTCTACTACTATATTTTATCTCATTCCATTTCAACAGAGCCAAGCAGATGGAAAACCCCAAGCAAGCCACTATTACCACCACCAAGACTGCCATTGATGCTCCCAAGAAATAAAAGAAAAAAATCCCCTCAAGAGGAATGGCTTGTTCAGGCTTTTAAAGAAAGCATAAAGAGAGGAGTGCTGCGAATGGTATGTGTGCCTTTGACAACTACAACAAAGCTGGGCCAAGAAAGAGACAAAAAGGCAATGCTAAATAAGCCAGCCAACCATGCACTTACCTAATAAGCCCCTACTATTATCATTACCTTAGTGTAGTAATAAATGTGACAATAAAGAGATTTAAACAGAGAGTTACTGCAGTCTTAATTGCAGGATCTTTTGCCTGAAATTTAGTCAAAGAGATTAAGTGAGTACTGTTGGACTCACCTTTCATCTCTTTAAGCTCGATCGTTACATATAAAACTGCAACTTAAGCATCGTTGCCATTGAAATGACTTATGCCAAACTACCAAATAGGGAGTTTAGGCAGTGTTGAATGCATGTTGACTGCTACTGTGCATTACAAATATAACAGTGGAAATGGATCCTTGGAATTGTGAGAGAGTGAAAGATAGTTCTGGTAGCCATTTTCAACTCTGGTTTTCTGCCAAGTCTGAAATGCTATGTGTCCTTGGGGGGTCATTTTGAAATGTGCTAAAAGGAATATCATGAACTGGCAAAAAGGGAGAGTTCATAGAAATGGGTGCCAAGAAATTTAGTTGGAAACTATCTATTTTTGCAAATTGTACTTACTTTTTGACCTTTTGGACTATATACCCTTTGATCAACTAAAAAACGTCAAACCAAACTAGTTCCCTCAACGAGCTGGGGAACTAAGATGTCATTAACAACCCATGAAACCCTTTAAAACCTTCATTAAATTCATGAAAAAACAAACGACATATTGAGTAAATGTATTACACATACTCGTATCAAACGCACAACTGTATACTCGAGTCCAACAATCACAAGTTAAGTCATATAGGATTGCTTAATTTATATCTCTTGAGATTGGTAGCATGTGAAAGATACATCCTAATAGAGTCATAGCAGTTCAGAGTTTTAGTTGAATTTTTAAGAGTCCTTTAATTATTCTGTTGTTTTTTTTCCTTTTGGAATGTCTGGCACAGCATTGAAAACCCTGCATATCCCATTAGTCAAAACTCGAAATATTAAAACTCAGAATTGAATTTGGTTCAAATTCTCGAGCCCTTGAATCAAAAAAGATAATGCTATTCTAGAAGTCTATGGCTTTAGCTAACTGTAAATTCTCATGTGATTGACTGCCAAACCGGTTCTCAACAATTGTCTAAACCAGGGGACCATTTCGAAACTTATACAAACGAGTTATTAAATTACATAAATACATCAAATTTATCAAAATTTATATAAATACATAAAATTGGGAATACTACTATTATGACACAAAAAATGAACTATGGAACTACAGTTTTGTGTAAGTGCAAGAGATCTGTCGGTGAAATATGCACCATATAGAAGTCAAACTAAGACAAAGTTAGCCCACTGGTTCCCTGCTGTCCCATACCATGTATCAACCGTACTAACTTCACGGCACGTAAGCTTTATTAGTAGTTTGGTTAGTACTGCTGTTTTAAAATTTGAACTATGAATAAAAAATTATAATCTAACTTCTATCAGTCCAAAATAATTTCTTAGCTTCATCCTTAACTCTTTACTTCGTTATTATTAGAAAGAATAATGTCTGCTCTTGGTAGCACGTTCTCTGTCTATTCTTGGTAGCACGTTTTATGTATTCCTGTTTTCTTGTTTTGTTGAGTATTTTTCTAGTCTATTAGAGTGTTTTTGCAAGAATTAAGAGAGAAGTATTTATGTTTTTGCTTCATTAAGGGAGTGAGTTTTGTCTTTGGAACGACTGTCGGTATCAATGTTGAGTGAAAATGGAGAAAGAAATGGTAGATCTGAATCTAAGAGATGAGGAAGATGAGATGATGAAACTACCGATTGATTTGGGGTTGCAAAAATCTGCCTATGAGCTCTATTTGATTGGATGTTTTTTAATTGCCAATGTGATCCATTTTCCAGCAATGAAGAGCACACTGGCTAATTTATGGCATCCTTTAAGGGGTGTTTAGATCTCGAAGTTGGGAGCGAGGAGATATCTTTTCAAATTCTTCCATGAGATGGATATTATGCGGGTGCTTGATGGTGCCCCTTGGATTTTTAATAGCCATTTACTGATTATTCATCGAATTGCAGATAATGAAGATCCTATGCATATTCCTTTAGTGTTTTCTCCTTTTTGGGTTCAAGTTTTTGACTTACCTCCTCGTTTTTTTTTTTGGAAATGGTTGCAAAAATAATTGGGGAATTTTATTGGAAGTTTTTTTGGAGTACGATACGAAATCTCAAAACCGTGGGACTAAAAGCTACTTGAGGATTAAGGTGAATTTGGATGTTAGAAGTGTAACACCCCTAACATGTCTCCGTCGTCGGATTAAGGTTACGGAGCATTACTGTACAATCGAAAACATTTAAACATCATATCATTCAACAATTTAAAATTTTCATAAATCGTTCATTCTCATGTATATTTTCCCTAAATCGAGCCCTCGAGGCCCTAAAAATAGCTTTGGAACAATTCGGGACTAATCTAAAACAAATTGAAAATTTTAGGAAAAAGTTGCAAAATCTGGAAACAATGGTCACACGGCCTTGTGGAATCACCCCAGGCCGTGTAACTTTTGAACAAGGGACACACGGCCGTGTCCCAGCCTGTGTCATCACCCGTGTAACTCACTGAATAGGGTCACACG
This sequence comes from Gossypium sturtianum, assembly GCA_025698515.1. Classification (NCBI taxonomy): domain Eukaryota; kingdom Viridiplantae; phylum Streptophyta; class Magnoliopsida; order Malvales; family Malvaceae; genus Gossypium; species Gossypium sturtianum. The sequence continues at coordinate 116,609,866 of CM046955.1, forward strand.
GCCGTGTAACTCTCTGAGTTGCCCCACACGCGCCGTGTGCCAGGCTGTGTGTTAGGCCGTGTAACTCACTGACTTGAACCTTAAGAAAATCATCAGATGACACATGGCCGTGTTGCCAGGCCGTGTGCCTCACACGGACATGTTGCCAGGCCGTGTGCCTCACACGGTCATCTTGTCAGGCCGTGTGCCTCACACGGCTGAGTCACACGCCCGTGTCTCAAGCCATGTAAACCTAAAATTTACCTAAAATCAAACCAATTCAAAACCATTTTATACATCAATATTCAATCCAATTGTGCACACTTCCAAAGGACCAAAACATCATTCAAGCACACATATATTTGCCAATTCAAACAACCTAATTCATCTAACCAATATGCCATTCAATGGCACCTCAAATGCATTCAAAGAACACCCACCTAATCATGTCAATATTGCTACATTTCGTGCATATAAACCTAACTCAAATAGGTACTAAAACATACACAAATGACCATTCTCAAACCATTCAAACATACCCTAAAGAACCTTACTTACAAGTATTATCAAGTGACCAAAATGACATAATTTGGCAAGGTACCAAAGTGCAACAAACTAACACAACTTCAATAGCTAAACATACAAAAACATACATCATAAAGATCTTATACATGCCATTAATAACCTTGGCCAAAATGCACAAAAACTACCAAAATGATCGCTGGATAGTGTGATAAGTCTCCGACGAGCTTCCAACCAAATCGAGCTTCCGATAATCTATAAAACAATAAAAGGAAACTACGTAAGCAACGGGTGCTTAGTAAGTTCGTATAAACATAACTTACCATTTCCATAATACAATACATAGATTAAATACAATTCAACACCAATGTCATAAGCTTAGCAAAGCCTAATCAACATTACCAACTCACAAGTCAGTATGTTTATCCATAACATAAATGAAATCAATCATAATACATGTAAATTTCCATATGTACAACGTCATTAGTTCATCAATCCTTTCATTTAATCATGATTCAATCCATTTACATACTTACCATTTCGTTCCCTTTTCTTGCCCGTTGAACCATTTAAAATTACATTGGATACTCGGGAAAGCTCACACGAAGTGTGCCTTTACATATAACCGTAACATTTCCTTTACATCATATTGCTCACACGAGCTGTGAAATGGGCCTGCTCACATGAGCTGTGGGTTGGAATGTAAGCTACATGATGCTACTCACACAAGCTGTGGAGAATCCACAACAAATGCAGGACTTCAGCCATTGGTAGGACATTCAAGACCAGCACCCAAAACATGAAATCCCTAATGACATGTCATTTGTATATTAAGAATTCCTAAGGTTCAACCGGAACTCAATATCTGTCAATTCGTCATAGCATTGATACATTTAGGGTCCGTTTGTTTACATGTAAAAGGTTTTACAGAAAATGTTTTCTACATTTTCTTGTGTTTGTTTCACAGAAAATAGTTTGGTCAACGGAAAATGACTTACAAGTCAAGGTAAAATAAGCCCTTTTTCCTGTAAAATGACTTACCATTTTGAAAAGCGTAAATCATTTCTCGAAAAAGAGCTCATCTATAGATACTTTTATTTTTATATAAAAATTAACTTAAATCAAGCTTAATATTATTATATTGATAATAAATTTTATTTTTATTTTTAAAAATATTTAAAATATTATATTTTTCAATATTATTAAACATACATATTTAATTATTTATATTTAGTCATATAATAAATTATTAATATAATAAATATAATTTATTATTTTAATAAATTATTTAATATTTCAATTTTATTTTAATAATAAATTTTAAAAATAATAATTTCAAATAATATTATTCACATATTATTGAAAATATTCAATATTAATATTTTAATAATAAATATTTATTACAATTATAAATATATTAATAATAAATTTATTACAATTATAAATATATTAATAATAAATTTTTTGTAATATAAAGGTTAAAATATGTCATAAGTCTATGCACACTTCACAGATTTGTAATTTAGTCTTTGTACTTTTATTTTCAAGAATTTAGTCCCTTTACTTTTTAAATTTAAAAATCAAGTCCAATTGTTGACATCGTTAATTTTTTTTGTCAATTTTGTTGATGTCACATTTTTAAATAAAAAATACTCACTTAGTAGTCATGTAATTAAAAAATGACGTTGTAATGAATCTGAATTTAACATAATATTTTTAATATATGTAAAAAAATGTAAAATATTAAATTATAGATAAAAATAAATTAAATTAAACAATGAAAAAATAAGAAAATCTCAAATGTATATTTGTTTAATTGAAAACAACTTTTATGAAATATTTTTAAGAAATCTACCAAACAACAGAAAATATTTTACACAGATTCCTCCAAACACCAGAAAATATTAACTTTTCTAGAAAAGTAAATCACTTTCCAGAAATCATTTTCTAGAAGTCATTTTCAGTGAAACAAACGAAGCCTTATATATCGATCCATTTACATTAAAAATAACATATTAAACATTCAATTTAAATAACATTAATATGATAACCGTTCATACAAACTTACCTCGATGACTAGGGGCATAAAAGTTAGATCGAACTAATCTGAAGCTTTAGCTTTTCCCTGATCTAAGTCCGAACGTGGTTTATCTTGATCTAAATAGAAAATTTCAATCAATTAAATACTCCTAATATTCGATTTAATCCACATTTCATATTTATGCAAAATTACCAATTTACCCCTAATATTTTTACTTTTTATGATTTAGTCCTTAAGCTCATAAATTGAAATCTAAACATTTTAACCCTCCATTCATGCTAGCTAAAATTCTTAGGGACTTATACTAACCCAATTAAACCATCATTTCATAAATTTAACATGAAATTTTACTATTTTCACAAATAGATCCCTAAATGCAATTTCATAAAAAAATCACTTAACAAAACTTGTTTATTTCTTAACAAAGATTCATAATCTATCAATTAATATAAAAAACCATTCAAGAACATTCATGGCATAACCCTCAACCTCTCACAGTTTTACAAATTAACCCCCAGGCTAGCTAGATTAAGCTAAAACAATCTCAAAAACATAGAAATTATTAAAAACGGGGTTGAAATCACATACCATGCAAACATTGAACTAGCCGAACCTTCAAAGTACAAAAATGGAGGTTTCTTTCCATAATTTCAGTGGAGAAAAACATTAAAGATGATGATACTAAATTTTACCTTATTTTAATTTAACTTAATTTATTAAATTACCTTTTTAACCTTACTTATTAACTTCAAAATCAACCAAATCATGTCCATATTTGTCCATTAACCTTATGAATGGTATAATTATCATTTAAGTCCATTTAGTTTCATTTCCATAGTCCCTTTTTAACTAATAGAACTCCACTTTTACACTTTTTACGATTTAGTCCTTTTTACTTAATGAATTACTTAAACATCAAAATTTCTTAACGAAATTTTAATACAACCTTAATATATTCTCGTAGACATTAAATAAATAATAAAATAATAATTTACTTATCAGAATTGTGGTCTCGAAACCATTGTTTTTGATATCATGAAAAGCGGGCTGTTACGAGAAGGCCCTTGAGAAGAAAAAAGAAAATTATGATATCCTCTACAAAATCCCTTTATGTTAAATTTTGTTATGAAAAATTAACTCTATACTACTTTTTATGTGGCTGCTTGGGACATAATGATAAATTATGTCTAGTCCGTTTAAACAATGGTGGAGATATGGCGGAGCTTGGTTGGAATCTAGATCTGAAGGCTCAATCAAGACAAACAATGGTAGCAAACAGGCTTCGTGAGGAAGGGGATGAAGAATTTTTGGAAACTAATATGTCGAAGCATGATGGGGGGAGTAATTTACAGAATGATGAAATGAGAAATTCTTGAAAAAATTTAAATCCAATTTTGGGATTTAATTTGGAGGGGTTTCCTATTCGGGGAAAGACAAATATGGTTGAATCGTAAAGTGGGCTAGGTCCCACTATGATGGAGCATGATTTTGAGGAATTCCCGATTGAATGTGTAGATGGAAAGAAAAGGCCCAGAGTTGTACTATCAGATTCTAACGTTTCTGGATTTGTCGATTCGTTGGGGGCTACAGATAGGTAGGTCAGTTTTTATCAAAACTAGATATCGGCAACTGCCAGGAGGTAAGCCGACCAAACACAATGAAGATCTTGTGCTGGAATGTCCACGGATTGGGGAATAAACGGGCTATGCGAAGACTTCGACACACACTAAAGTTCTATAATCCCCAAATTATCTTCTTAACAGAAACCAAATTAAATGGGAGTCGTATGGAAAGCGTAAGGAAAAGATGTGGTTTTAATAATGGATTAGATTTTCACGCTTATGGAACAAGAGGGGGATTGAGTTTAGCTTGGAATGGGAATGATTTAGTTCAGCTTCACAGCTATTCAAAAAATCATATTGTTGTGGATGTTGGGATGAATAAAGGAGATATTAAATGGAGATTTATTGGTTTTTATGGTGCCCCAGATTCGGGATATAGGGAGGAATGTTGGGATTTACTCAGAAGTCTTGGAAGTGATCAAAGTCTCCCTTGGTTAGTTTGTGGGGATTTCAATTAAATACTGTACTCTTTTGAGAAAGTTGGTGGTTTGCCATGTTATGAACATAAGATGGAGTGCTTTCGGAAGACTTTAGAAGATTGTCATTTAGTTGATGTGGGTTATTTTGGATCTCCTTACACTTATGAGAGAGGGAATCTTCTGGAAACAAATATCCATGAGAAGTTTGATAATGTTGAATGGTTGAGTTTGTTCTCTGATTTGTCAATATGTCATCTTTCATATTCCATTTCTAACCACTATCTTGTTCTAATCAAAACTAACCAGGATGTTTTTAGGAGAGCTTGAAAGACTTTTAGGTTTGAATCGTGGTGGCTAATAGAAGAGTAATGTGAAAGGGAGGTAAAATATATTTGGGAATCAAATCCAAGTACAGTTTTGGAGAAATTGGAAGTTGTAAAATCCAGATTGAGAATGTGGGAAAGGGGGATTAAAAAAAATGGGGCAGAATCTTCTAAGTGTTTGCATAAAGAGTTGGAAAGATTGGTGGATCTTGATAGGGATGATGAGAATTTGGCTGAGGTAGTCGATGTTAAGCTTCACCTAAATTTGGAAATTGACAAAGAAGAAGCTTATTGGGATCAATGAGCTCGGGCAAATTGGTTGAGGCTGGGAGATAGAAACACCAAATATTTTCACAGTTTTGCTTCCTAGAGAAAGTGGAAAAACAATATTCAAAAGTTGATGACTGAAGATGGTCGTTGGGCTACAAATGAGAGCGAGGTGGAGGAGACGATACGTAAATATTTTGCTAACATTTTTGCTTCAAAAGGTGTTGGATGTATGGAGCATGTCTTGTCAGGAGTGGAAAAATGTATCACTGATGATCCGAATCAGATGCTTCTGTCCAAGTATACACATGAAGAGGTATTTGTTACTTTAAAAGGTATGAGCCCAACAAAATTTGCTGGTTGTGATGGCTTTCCAGTGACATTTTTTTAGAAATTTTAGAGTATCATAGGGGATGAAGTAAGTGTTTTCTGCCTTAAAATTTTGAATGGGGGTTTGTCTGTGGAACCTCTAAATGTCACCAATTTAGTGCTTATTCCAAAAATTGCTCAAGCCTTGAAAGTGGAAAATTTTAAACCTATTAGTCTATGAACGGTCTTATATAAAATGATTTCTAAATCTGTTGTTACCCGTTTTCAACAAGTTTTAGATTATTGCATCGATGAAGCCTAGAGTGCATTTATTCCGAGGCGTATGATTACAGATAATGTTCTTTTAGCTTTTGAAGTTCTCCATACTTTTAAGCAAAAAGAGAACAGGGGAAAAAGGTTCATTGGCACTAAAATTAGACATGAGCAAATCCTACGATCGAGTTGAATGTGTGTTTTTACAAAAAAAAATGATGATGAAGATGGGTTTTGGCTCAACTAAGGTAGATTTTATCATGCAGTGTATTAGCACTGTCTCGTACTCTATTGTGATAAATGGAATAGAGGGTCAAAGATTTAAACCTACTAGAGGTTTAAGACGAGGGGACCCTTTAAGCCCCTTATTTATTTCTTATCTACAATGAAGGTCTCTCTTCTTTGATAAGATTGGCTACTTGTGAAGGTGTTTTGGGAGGAGCCAAAGTTAGTCAGCAGGGACCAAATATTTCTCATTTATTGTTTGCAGATGATTGTATCCTATTTGGGGAAGCTTTTGAAACGGATGTGAATGTTTTGAAAGGTATCCAAAAGGAATACGAAGAAGTTTCAAGCCAATGCGTGAATTATGAAAAATCAACGGCTTTTTATAGCTCTAATACTTCTGATCAGTCTAGGGAGATTATTTCACAGATTTTAAGGGTTTGTAATTCAAAAAATCCTAAAAAATATTTAGGCCTTCCTAACATGGTGGGAAGGGGAAAAAATGAGGCCTTTCAATTACTTAAAGATCGGCTGAAAAGTAAGATCGAATACTAGAAAACAAGACTTTTATCTCAAGGAGGTAAAGAATTTTTTATAAAATCAGTCTTACAAGTTACTCCGACCTATACTATGGCTTGTTTTTTACTTCCAAATTCTCTTTGCAAAGAAATAGAGAGTATTCTTACGAAGTATTGGTGGCAAAAAGGACATGACAAAAGAGGAATCCATTGGTGTGAATTGTAACACCCCTTAACCCTTATCCATCACCGGAACAGGATTACGGAGCATTATCGGACTTTCCAAATCATTTAGTATACATGTAATAAATTAATCAAATTGTCTCGTTTATGAGCCTTCAAGGCCCAAAATATGTGTTAGAAAAAAATCGAGACTAAACCGGATACTCAAGAAATTTTTTTCAAAGAAACATAGGACACACGCCCGTGTGTCCAGACCGTGTGGTTCACACGGTCAAGAGACACACCCATGTCTCAGGTCGTGTGGGTATTCGAAGTAGGGACACACGGTCGTGTCCCAGCCCGTGTACATGCTCGTGTAACTCTTTGAATTGGATCACACGGCCAAGCCACACACCCGTATGTTAGCCGTGTGTCTCACACGGTCCAGTCACACGCCCGTGTGTCTGGCCGTGTAGACTCAAAATGAACCTTAAGCATCAAGTTTACCATACCTTGCAAACTTGAACACCAAGCAACTCAAAAACCATTTATTCAACCAATCCAAAACACAATCAAATTCATTTAAAGCATGTCAAAATAATCAACCTAGTTGTCAACAATGTACCTTCATAGGTACTTCAATTATATTATCAAAACATTTCAATAGGGCCTCATTCAAATCAAATTTGTAAACATATCAATTTTAACCTAATTTGCCTATATTGTTTCAATTTGAACATCAATTTAAACATGTCATATTATAACCAACCCAAAATTAACTTATAATCATATTTACAATCAATTCACAAAGTAATTACATTTAGACGCCCTAGGTACATGCCGACACAAAAAGAAATATACATCACCACATTTGAGATCGGGATCGTTGATGGATGCTGAATTGACGATCAACTTAAGAACTTAACCTCCGCACGGAAAACAAACCGTACGCTAAGTATAAACTCAGTGGTATTTCTATAATCCGAATGCTTAAAGGTAAAATAATATAACATACAATAACTATATTCATACAATTATTCAATTCATAAATAAGGTATTTATAACACATTCAATTTTTATCATTTGCTATCCCAGATATCTTTGCACAATATGAACACAAATCATTTGAACAACAATATTATTCATTCATATTCAATTCATAAATACACAAATCATGTGTCTCTAACCATATTTCAAATCACCACTCAATATCAATCATAACACTATTTTATTCAATAAACCCTATTAACATGACATGGATTCGAACGGATACACGAATCCAACCAAAAAACACCAGTTTGGCACCCCGTGCCTCATCGGATAATTTGAAGCAATAAGTTGACACCCAGTGTCTCATTGGCCATGCCGAAGTAAATTGGTACCTAGTACCTCATCGAATTTATCCGAAGTAATAATTTGACACCCAGTGTCTCATCGACTCGAAGTCGAAGTATCCTTGAACTCTTCCAATCCTATGGCATGCCATCTATATCCGACTCAGCTCGATACAGTTAATAAGGTTTCAATTCACTTTTCAAATGCCATAATTATCCAATACTCAATTATCACATAAATCACAATTTCACATACATTCAATTCAATATAAAAATGCTAACACTTACCTTATTTACTTACCATAAACATTTAAATCAAAACACAACAATTAATAATTAAATTCAGATTGTAGAAATACAAACCAGAATTTCCGAGCTACTCCTCGTCGACCTTATCTTTTCCTTTCTTAGTCGAAGTTTCCGGTACAACGTTAGCTACGGAAATTAAAACAATTAAAAGTCATCAATACAATACAATTTCACATTGAAAATTTCAATTTTTATTCAACTTTTACCTAAATTCCAATTTAGTCCCTAAACCGAGACTAACTTTATTTCTTCAAAACTAATTCCATATTTTCATTCAATTTCCACTTTAGACTAAATTCAACTCTCTAATTTCACTCAAATCCCTAAATTTTGATTTTTTTCAATTTAGTCCCTAATACTCGAAACTTATAATTTATTTTACAATTCAATCCCTTTTTCATTTCTAACTTAAAATTCTATCAATTTAATCCCAAATACTTAAATTATTCAACATGAACAACATCTAAAAACTCAATAATTTCTAAAATTTTGACATGGTGTTGGGTAGTATTTAGTTCTAGGATTCTAAAAACATAAAAATTACAAGAAAATGGACTAAATTGACTTACCAATTAATCTTTGAACCCTTGAAACCCTAATTTTTCTCCTTCTTTTCTTTCTCTTTTTCCTTCTTTCTTTTTCCTTTGTTTCGTTCCTTTTGCTTGTTTTATTTTCATTTCATTTATTTATTTTGTTTATTATTTAATTTATTATAACAATATAATATAATAATATAATAATATTTACTTAAATAATAAGCAAGTAATAATTATTATAAATATATGTATTTAAATGTTACATATGTCATTACCAATACCACACACTTGTTAATTTGATGTTTAATTGCTTATTTAGTCCCTTCACTTTTCTCTAATATATAATTTAACTTTCTCCCTATATGCAATCTAGTCTTTACACCTAATTACTCTTAAATCAAGCAAATTTACCTAATCAAAATCTAATTAACCACACAACTAACTTCGTAAATATTTTATAAAAAATATTTACGAATCCGTTTTTCAAATACGGAGACCCGAAAATAAACTTTTCGATACCCGTGACTAACGGGTCGTTACATTCAGGATGAAACTATGTGATTTAAAGGAGAATGAGGGTATTGGCTTTCATTGCTTAGCAAAATTCAGTTTATCTTTATTAGCAAAACAAGGATGTCGATTAATTTGTTATCCAAATTCTTTACTTGAGCATACGTTGAAAGCTAAATATTATCCCGCAACAAATTTTTTAAATGCAAGGTTAATGAGTCTACTTTCTTATACCTGGAAGAGCATTTGAGCTACCAATAGGATTTTTTATGATGGGATGTGCTGAAAAGTCGAGAATAGGGAAAGAATTCCAATCAAAGATGTTGCTTGGGTACCTAGTTTTGGGAATCACAAAATCCACAATGTTAGAAGCATTCCAGATTTAATGATGGTAGCTGATATTATTGAAAAGGAATCTAGACTATGGAATGAAGAACTCATCAGATGTACCTTCAGTATGACAGATGCAGAGCGAATCTTAAGAATTCTGTTGGCACGGATTCCTCATAATGATTGTTTGGTGTGGAAAAGGGAGGCTTCTGGTGAATACTCTGTCCGCAGTACTTACTGTAACACCCCTTAACCCTTAACCGTCACCGGAACAGGATTATGGAGCATTACCGGACATTTCAGATCAAATACAAACATTACATAAATATTTTGCATACATGTTATAATTAAATCATATTATCCCTTTTATGAGCCTTCGAGGCCCAAAATACACATTAGAAACAAATCAGGACTAAATCAGACATTCAGGAAATTTTTCACGAAATTTAAAATTTTTTCTTAGAAACAGGGCACACACGCCCGTGTGGACTTGGGACACGCCCGTGTCTCAGACCGTGTCCTACCCCGTGTAACTTCTGACTTAGGTCACACGGCCAGCCACACGCCCGTGTGCTAGGCCGTGTGCCTCACACAGCTGAGACACATGCCCGTGTCTCTGCCCGTGTGTAAATTCCAGGGCATTCAGTTTTGAAATTTTTAAATAGCAGGGGATACACGGCCAATTCACACGCCCATGTCTTAGCCGTGTGTCTCACACGGTCCAGTTACACGCCCGTGTGTCTGGCCGTGTGGAATCAATATGAGCCTTAAACATTAAGGTTACCATTCCCTGCAATCTTACACATCAAGCAACTCAAAAACCATTTATTCAATCAATTTAAATGTAACACCCCTTACCCGTGTTCGAAGCCGAAATCAGATACGAGGCATTACCTAACTTACTTGCTTAAACTTAAAACTTTGGGCTATAAAATTTCGTTCCAACTTAAAAGTTTTTCATTTACAAATGTAACTTCCCTATTATGGGTCTGCGAGACCCTATACATATACTCGTGATGTTCCGGGACCAAACCGGAAACTTTCAAACACTTAGAAAATTTTGACAAGAAACAGGGCCACACGCCCGTGTGAAGAATGGGACACGCCTGTGTGACATCTCACATGTCCGTGCTCCATACCCATGGTCGACACTGACTTGCATCACACGGCCTATCACACGCCCGTATGATTAGCCCGTGTCTTAGTCTGTGTGCCAAAAACCATGGCATTCGGTTTATGACGTCATCACTTCACTATGGTCACATCGTCAAGGCACACGCCCGTGTCCTTAGACCGTGTGTCGAATTAAATTCCTAATTTTAGGTGCAGACTTCACACGGCCTGGGCACACGCCCATGTCCATGGCCGTGCCTACCACATGGCTGAGACACACGGCCGTGTCTTTGCCCGTGTGTTTACTACTGAGCATGCTGACTTGTAAACCTAGCATGCAAGGGGACACACGGCCTCTCCACACACCCATGGGGCTGACCATGTGTCACACACGACCTAGACACACGCCCGTGTGTCTACTCGTATGGACATTTAAAGGGCTATCTACCAAGCCAAATGCCACCCTAAATAGCAACCATACTTGCACCCATTCAATCCAACACATTTCATGATTATAAAGCACTTCTAAGGACTCAAAATCAATGCATCCACACAAGCATACACTTCATGAAATTTATCATCGAATATGTATATAAACTTGTCGAGTATTGGCCCAACTTCAATGGCCATATACAAAATGAATTTGCTAACATAGATAGCCAACATTTTTGGCTTGCAAATATAACATAACAAAATACCCAAGTCCTATACATGCCATACTCAAAATAAATCTAATTTGGCTATACCAAAAAGTGGTCGATAGTGTGATCTCCAAACTCCGACGTCCGCCAATTTCTCAAATTAACTTGGCAATACTACAAGGAAAAAAAGGAAATGAGAGGGGTAAGCATAAAGCTTAGTAAGTTTGCATGGAAATAATAGCAACTATACATTCATAATGACATTAATTCGTGGCATTAGGTAACCACACAAAGTCATAAGCACTTTGCCATAACTTACTCGTACTTGTTCTTATCTAGCATATACCATGCCACATATCGTAAACATTCCTCGTGAATCATTCACAGGTACCTGTATTCACTCAATCACATGACTTTAGTACTAATCTCATTCCTATTTCCAAGCTTATCTATTTGTCCCACTAATTCACTAGTGATACTCAAAGATGCATATTCATCATCATTAGCATAAACACGAAGCCAATGCCACATCCCGGATGTGGTCTCACATGGATCATCTCTAAATATTGATGCCATATCCCGGATATGGTCTTATACGGAACCTCACATCAATATCGATGCCATATCCCAGATATGGTCTTGTACGATTTATTTTTCTTTTTCTTTTTATTTATAGTCAATGTCGAAGCCATATCCTAGATATGGTCTTACACGAAATCTCAATTCGGTGCCGAGGCCATGCCCCCGACATGGTCTTACTCGGGATCTTATCCATCTCATGCCTCGATGATAGTGTTCTCACATTTATTATAGTCCAACCGGGACTTCAACATCTCAACCTTTTTCATCTTTTTCATTCAACACCAATTCAAAATTTCATAGAATATTATGCATCATCATAATATCAAACATTCTCAAACATACTAGCATGAATGTTGAATTTATCACATACAAACTTACCTCGATTTCAAAATAGGCTAGCTTGTCGATTTAGTCCGCTATTTTGTTCTTTCCCCAATCGAGGTTGATTATTGGTTCTTCTTGCTCTATAATGGAAATTTAGCTCATTTTAATATCACAATAATAAATACATTTCAATAATCATGCTTTGGCAAAATTACTATTTTGCCCTTAGACTTTGGCAAAATGACAATTTTACCCCTAGGCTCGGAAATCAATTCTAATCAAATTTCTACCTTTAACAAGCCTAGGTGAACATTTATTTCTCTTATGGCTATCATCAAAACCCAACATTTCACACACTTACAACAAATTTTATAACCTTTACAAAAAGGTCCATTTAGGTGTTTTCATGGTAACACCTTTCACAAAAGTTGTTCATCTAACAACTAAGACTCATTTTCTTCCATAAAAATGTAGCAAATCACATAAAAGCTCTCATGGAAAAACCTTAAGCTTTTCACCATCTTTCAAAATAGTCCCCTCATTAGAAAGCTTGAGCTTTAGGGGTTTCAAAAGTAAATTTTTTATCAAGAAATGATCACTAAAGCACTTACTTGTAAAGAGAGAAGTTTGCTGAAATTTTTGAGTTCTAAAACCCCTTGTATGCTGAAAATTTCGGTGGAGGAAGATGAGTAAAAAGATGAATATCATCTTTTTTTTATTTTATTATAAAACAATCAATTAAGTCACCAACTTTACCAACTTTGACCAATTTTGACAATTTTTGTCTCCTATGGCCGGCCACCCTATCTTTAGGGGTCTAATTGCTCTTTAAAGACCTCCAATTAATATTCTTTAGCTATCAAACACCTTTAGCAATTAAAATGGAACTTTTTCACTTTATGCGATTTAGTCTTTCTTCGCGATTATGCATAAAATCGCTAAAATTAAAGCACCAAAATTTTCATACACATATATAATCATGCTCTAACTTATAGAATATCTTAAAAATAATTTTCTCTAACCTCGAATTAGTCATTCGAACCATTGTTCTGACTAGCCCCTAAATCGGGTTGTTACAGTTCTCCCCCCTTAAGGATTTTCGTCCCCAAAAATCTTACCGGTAAAAAGGTTGGGATAGTGGTTTCTCATGGTCTCTTCAGGCTCCCAAGTAGCCTCTTCTATTCCATGTCTCTGCCATAGAACTTTGACAAGGGCTATACTTTTGTTTCTCAGCTGTTTGACCTCTCGTGCCAAAATCTTAACCGACTCTTCACCATAAGTCAAGTCCGGTTGAATTTCTACCTCTGTTGGTACTATCACATGAGAAGGGTCCGAACGGTATCGGCGCAACATGGATACGTGGAAGACATTGTGAATCTTTTCCAGCTCAGGTGGTATGGCCAAACGATAAGCTACCGGTCCTATCCTCTCGGTAACTTCATAAGGTCCGATGAAGCGTGGACTCAATTTGCCTTTCCGACCAAATCTAAGGACTTTTCTCCATGGTGATACTTTCAGAAATACTTTATCACCGACTTGGAACTCAATCTCTTTCCGTTTTAAATCTGAATAAGACTTTTGTCTATTTGAGGCCGCTTTCAGACACTCACGTATCACCTTTAATTTCTCTTCAGTTTCCCTAACTAAATCAACCCCGTGAATCTGATTCTCTCTAAGTTCTGTCCAATACAAGGGCATTCGACATTTACGCTCGTACAATGCTTCATAAGGTGCCATCTTCAAACTTGACTGAAAACTGTTGTTGTAGGCAAATTCCACCAACGGTAAGTATTTTTCCCAATTACCTTGGAATTCTAAAACGCAACATCGAAGCATGTCTTCAAGTATCTGTATCACTCTTTCCGACTGCCCGTCAGTTTGTAGATGGAAAGCTGTACTGAAACTTAATTTTGTGCCTAAAGCCTCCTGCAACTTTTTCCAAAACCGTGACGTGAATCTTGGATCTCTATCTGAAATAATCGATAACGATACTCCATGAAGTCTTACTATCTCTGACACGTACAATTCAGCCAACTTATCAAGTGAGTAATCGACTCGTACTGGTATGAAATAGGATGACTTCATAAGTTTATCGACTACAACCCATACAGCATCTTTCTTTTTCTGCGTCAAAGGTAAACTTGTCACGAAGTCCATAGTAATACGGTCCCATTTCCACTCGAGAACCATAATTGGCTAAAGTAGACCCGAAGGCACTTGGTGTTCAGCCTTCACTTATTGACAAATTAGGTATCTCGAAACAAACTCAGAGATGTCTTTCTTCATACTCGGCCACCAATACCACATCCTCAAGTCATTGTACATTTTCGTGCTGCCTGGGTGCACAGTTAAACATCCGCTATGTGCTTCATGTAAAATCTTTCGAATAAGTTCATCATTTCTGGGTACACAGACCCTATCTCAAAAAATCAAACATCCGTCAGGACTTACCCAAAAGTCTGACTCAACATTTGACTCGCTTAGAACCCTCTTGGCTTGTAAGTTACTGTTATCTTTCTGAGCTTCAGAAATCTCTTGGAGAAACAATGGTCTAGCCCTCAATTCGGCTAGAATAGAACCATCATTTGACAAGGCCATCCGTGTATTCATGGCTCTCAGCGCAAACAAGGATTTTCTTCTCAAAGCATTGGCGACCACGTTCGCCTTTCCCGGATGGTAATTAATCACTAACTCATAATCCTTGATCAGCTCTAACCATCTTCGTTGCCTCAAATTCAATTCCTTTTGAGTCATCAAGTATTTTAGGCTTTTATGGTCGGTGAATATCTGTCACCTTTCACCATATAAATGGTGTCTCCATATCTTTAATGCAAACACAATGGCGACCAACTCTAAATTATGGGTGGGTAATTTTTCTCAAATGCGGCTTTAATTGTCTAGAAGCATATGCAATCACCTTGCCCTCCTGCATAAGTACACAACCCAATCCATTCATGGATGCATCACTGTAAACCACAAATTCTCTAACAGGAGCCTCAGTCAACAATGCTTTTAGTTTCTCAAAACTCTGTTGGCACTTTTCTGTCCAATCAAACTTCACATCTTTTTGCAATAATTTCGTCCTCGGAGTAGCTATCATGGAGAATCCCTTGACAAAACGCCTATAATAGCCGGCTAGGCCTAGAAAACTCCTCACTTTAGTTACGCTCCTTGGCAGTTTCCATTTAACAATTGCTGAAATCTTACTCGGGTCGACTCTAATTCCATCTCTCGAGACAATGTGCCCCAAAAATCTAACTTCTTTAAGCCAAAATTCACTTTTACTAAACTTGGCATACAATTGTTTATCTCTCAAAATTTGCAGAACCTTTCTCAAATGCTCGGCATGTTCGTTTTCATCTCGAGAGTAGATCAGTATATCATCAATGAAGACCACGACAAATTTATCTAAATATGGCCAAAAAATGCGATTCATCAAGTCCATGAAAATGGCTGGGGCATTTGTTAAACCAAAAAGCATAACCAAAAATTCGTAGTGGCCATACCTCGTCCGAAATGCAGTTTTCGGCACATCCGAGTCCTTGACTCTCAACTGATAGTACCCAAACCTTAAGTCTATTTTGGAAAACACCGTGGCTCCCTTCAATTGATCAAACAGATCATCGATTCTTGGCAACGGGTACTTGTTCTTCACAGTTACCTTGTTAAGTTACCGGTAGTCTATGCATAATCTCATGGAACCATCTTTCTTCTTTACAAATAATACAGAAGCACCCCACAGAGAATAACTCGGTCTTACGAAACCTTTATCCGTTAGTTCTTGCAACTATGCTTTCAATTCTTTTAGCTCGATTGGAGCCATTCTATATGGAGCAATAGAAATGGGGGCGGTACCTGGAGCTAACTCAATCCCAAATTCAATTTCCCTAATTGGAGGTAACCCTTGCAATTCCTCTGGAAAAACATTTGGATACTCGTATACTATGGGTACCGACTCAATTTTCAATCCAGTCTCTTTAGCATTCATCATAATAGCTAGGTATGCTTTGTACCCCTTTCTTAAGTATTTCTGAGTCAACAAGGATGATATCACTACTGGTGATCTGTCTTGCTTATCTAATTCAACACGAATAAGATCCCCACTTTCACATTTCAACTCAATAAACTTCTTTCTACAATTCACAATCACGTCATGAGTAACTAACCAGTCCATCCCAAGGATGACATCAAACTCATCAAACGGCAATAACATAAGATCAACTAGAAAGCAATAACCCCTAATCATCAAAGGGAAACCTTTGCATACTCTATCAACCGTCACATATTTGCCTAGGGGATTAGACACTCTTATTACAAATTCAGTAGATTCTATAGGCATGCTCATGCTAGAGACTAATTTCATGCATATGTATGAGTGGGTAGATCCCAGATCAATTAAAGCTATAACACGAGTATCATAGAGAGAAAATATACCCGTGATTACGTCAGGGGAGGACGCCTCCTCGCGAGCACGAATGGCATATGTTCTCGCTGGTGCTCTACCCTCAGCTCTCACAGTTTGCCCTCCAGATACATTCTTGTTACCCATTTCATTTCCTGGGTTTCGCGGTGGTCTTCTTCTAGCAGTACTTTTCGGTCTTGCATTCTGAGACTTCACTTTCTCGTCCACCTCGGGGCAATCTCTGATAAAATGGTCTAAAGACCCACATCTGAAACAAGCCTTCTCGTTTGCTCTACACTCACCGGAATGACGTCTTTCACACTGCGGGCATTCCGGTCTACTCGGTTGAACGTTGCCAACACTAGCAACTGACGTGGTCTGCGCTTTAAACCCTGAAAACTGTTTGCTCTTACTTCGGTTTGAGAACCTGGCTGAAGTGGCTGATCGAGTAGCAAAATCCCTCAATTTCTTAGATGAAGATTGGTATGACTTATTCAGTTGCCTCTTTCTCGAGTCACGGGACTCAATCTCAGCTCTTCTTTTCTCTTTAGCCAACTCTTCAGCCTTACAGGCTCTATCTACTAACACTACAAATTCTTTTAGTTCGAGAACTCTAACATATAGATAGATGTCTTCATTTAACCTATCCTCGAATCTCTTACACATGATTGCCTCAGTAGACACGCACTCCCGGGCATACTTACTAAGCCTTACAAACTAATGTTCGTATTCGGTCACTGTTATTCGGCCTTGCTTCAACTCCAAGAACTCTTTTCTCTTCTGGTCAATGAATCTTTGGCTGATATACTTCTTCCGAAAATCCTATTGGAAGAATTCCCAGCTAACTCTCTCCCTTGGTACTACCGACACAAGGGTGTTCCACCACTGATAGGCCAAATCTCTCAAGAGAGACACCGCACATTTCACGCACTCTTCAGGCGTGCATGACAACTCATCGAATACTCTGATGGTATTCTCAAGCCAGAATTCCGCTCTCTCCAGGTCATCATCCTTACTAGCCCGAAATTCCTCGGCTCCTTGTTTCTAGATCTTACCGACAGGAGGTCTTTCTCTCCTTACTACCTCTACAACCTGAGGAGCTACAGAAGCGGGTTGAGGAATAGGTGGCGGTGGAGGGGGTTGAGGGGGATGAGCATTAGGATTTGCTCGAATGTACTCAGTGTACCAGTTGCTCATCATATGGAGAAAAGCTTCTCGAGCCTCTTCTCCCTGACCCATGGTCTCGGGTCTACTCCCTAATGGCGCGGTCCCTTGTGCGGGAGTCGGCGCATTACTTGCAGCATCATCGGCTGCAGTTCGATCGGGATCAGAATCTATTTACTATATAAAAATACAAGTCAAACCGTCAGGAGTCGTCACACTATCATTACACAAACACTCTTACATATGGCATGTATAGCTAGACTCATACTTACACTACGTTAGTCCTAGAATCGACTAAATCGTAGCTCTGATACCACTAAATGTAACACCCCTTACCCGTGTTTAAAGCCAAAACCGGATACGAGGCATTAGCTAACGTACTTGCTTAAACTTAAAACCTTGGGCTATAAAATTTCGTTCCAACTTAAAACTTTTTCATTTACAAACGTAAATTCCCTATTATGGGTCTGCGAGACTCTATACATATACTCGTGATGTTCCGGGACCAAACCGAAAACTTTCAAACCCTTAGAAAATTTTGACATGAAACAGGGCCACACGCCCGTGTGAAGAATGAGACACGCCCGTGTGACATCTCACATGCCCGTGCTCCATACCCGTGGTCGACACTAACTTGCATCACACGGCCTATCACACGCCCGTGTGATTAGCCCGTGTCTTAGTCCGTGTGCCAAAAACCATGGCATTCTGTTTATGACATCATCAATTCACTATGGTCACCTGGCCAAGGCACATGCCCGTGTTCTTAGACCGTGTGTTGAATTAAATTCCCAATTTTAGGTGCAGACTTCACACAGCTTGGGCACACGCCCATGTCCATGGCCGTGCCTACCACACGGCTGAGACACACAGTCGCGTCTCTTCCCGTGTGTTTACTACTGAGCATGCTGACTTGTAAACCTAGCATGCAAGGGGACACACGGCCTCTCCACACGTCCGTGGGGCTGACCATGTGTCACACACGATCTAGACACACGCCTGTGTGTCTACTCATGTGGACATTTAAAGGGCTATCTACCAAGCCAAATGCCACCTTAATAGCAACCATACTTGCACCCATTCAATCCAACACATTTCATGATTATAAAGCACTTCTAAGGACTCAAAATTAATGCATCCACACAAGCATACACTTCATGAAATTTATCATCATCAAATATGTATATAAACTTGTCGAGTATTGGCCCAACTTCAATGGCCATATACAAAATGAATTTGCTAACATAGATAGCCAACATTTTTGGCTTGCAAATATAACATAACAAAATACCCAAGTCCTATACATGCCATACTCAAAATAAATCTAATTTGGCTATACCAAAAAGTGGTCGATAGTGTGATCTCCAAACTCCGACGTCCCCCAATTTCTCGAATTAACTTGGCAATACTACAAGGAAAAAAAGGAAATGAGAGGGGTAAGCATAAAGCTTAGTAAGTTTGCATGGAAATAATAGCAACTATACATTCATAATGACATCAATTCATGGCATTAGATAACCACACAAAGTCATAAGCACTTTGCCATAACTTACTCGTACTTGTTCTTATCTAGCATATACCATGCCACATATCGTAAACATTCCTCGTGAATCATTCACGGGTACCTGTATTCACTCAATCACATGACTTTAGTACTAATCTCATTCCTATTTCCAAGCTTATCTATTTGTCCCACTAATTCACTAGTGATACTCAAAGATGCATATTCATCATCATTAGCATAAACACGAACCAATTGCCACATCCCGGATGTGGTCTCACATGGATCATCTCTAAATACCAATGCCATATCCCAGATATGGTCTTCTACGGAACCTCACATCAATATTGATGCCATATCCCAGATATGGTCTTGTACGATTTCTTTTTCTTTTTCTTTTTGTTTATAGTCAATGCCGAAGCCATATCCCAGATATGGTCTTACACAGAATCTCAATTTGGTGACGAGGCCATGCCCCTGAGATGGTCTTACACGGGATCTTATCCATCTCATGTCTCGATGATAGTGTTCTCACATTTATTATAGTCCAACCAGGACTTCAACATCTCAACCTTTTTCATCTTTTTCATTCAACACCAATTCAAAATTTCATAGAATATTATGCATCATTATAATATCAAACATTCTCAAACATACTAGCATGGATGTTGAATTTATCACATACAAACTTACCTCGATTTCAAAATAGGCTAGCTTATCGATTTAGTCCGCTATTTTGTTCTTCCCCCAATCGAGGTTGATTCTTGGTTCTTCTTGCTCTATAATGGAAATTTAGCTCATTTTAATATCACAATAATAAATACATTTCAATAATCATGCTTTGGAAAAATTACTATTTTGCCCTTAGACTTTGGCAAAATGACCATTTTGCCCCTAGGCTCAAAAATCAATTCTAATCAAATTTATACCTTTAACAAGCCTAGGTGAACATTTATTTCTCTTATGGCTATCATCAAAACCCAACATTTCACACACTTACAACAAATTTTATAACCTTTACAAAAAGGTCCATTTAGGTGTTTTCATGGTAACACCTTTCACAAAAGTTGTTCATCTAACAACTAAGACTCATTTTCTTCCATAAATATGCAACAAATCACATAAAAGCTCTCATGGCAAAACCTTAAGCTTTTCACCATCTTGCAAAATAATCCCCTCATTAGAAAGCTTGAGCTTTAGGGGTTTCAAAAGTACAATTTTTATCAAGAAATGATCACTAAAGGACTTACTTGTAAAGAGAGAAGTTTGCTAAAATTTTTGAGTTCTAAAACCCCTTGTTTGCTGAAAATTTTGGTGGAGGAAGATGAGTAAAAATATGAATATCATCTTTTCTTTATTTTAATATAAAACAATCAATTAAGTCACCAACTTTACAACCTTTGACCAATTTTGACAATTTTTGTCTCCTATGGCCAGCCACCCTATCGTTAGGGGTCTAATTGCACTTTAAAGACCTTCAATTAATATTCTTTAGCTATTAAACACCTTTAGCCTTTAAAATGAAACTTTCGCACTTTATGCGATTTAGTCCTTCTTCGCGATTAAGCATGAAATCGCTAAAATTAAAGCAAAAAAATTTTCATACACGTATATAATCATGCTCTAACTTATAGAATAACTTAAAAATAATTTTCTCTAACCTCGGATTAGTGGTTCCGAACCAGTGTTCCGACTAGCCCTTAAATCGGGTTGTTACATTAAAACTCAGTTAAATACACTCTAAACATGCCAGAATAGATATTCTAAGTACCTGGCCAATGTACCTTCGTAGGCACTTATCTAATTTATTTAAACACGTATGTGTAAATTTTTACTAAATAATCTTCTTGAAACCAATTATCATTATACCTATATGTTCACACACAACCAATATATTTTTTGGCACCTCTTATGCATATTCAACTATTATTTTACTTCTCATCATTTAATCACATCAATATTATAAAGCAATCATGCAAATACTACAATACCAACACAAGTAAAATATATGACTAATTTCAGCAAAACACCTTTAGACTAATAGTTAGTCAAAATAACCTATACATGCCATTATAACTAGAATCAAGTTATCCATAATTACCGATAGAACTAATGGATAGTGTGATATAGCTCCGATAAGCTTCACATGTAAAAGCCCGATTTTGGATCTAGTCGAAACAGTGGTTTCGGGACCACAAATCTGACGCAGTAAAATTCATTTTTATTATATTTTTATGGCCTAAAATTTTATGGAACGATTTCGTGAAAATTTCATTCAAAAATTTTGACGTTTGGGCACTCAATTTAGTTAAAGGGACTAAATTGCAAAAAGTGAAAAACTTGAATTCTATATGTTAAAGGTTTCCAATTGCTATGATATTTTAAATTGGACGTCCCTAGATGGTAATTAGACCATTATGCTTTAGTATGGACAAAAATGGGCATGGGTAGTGAAAAATTTCAAAGTTTAGGTGAAGGGCATTTTGGTAATCTAGTAAATAAAGCCAAAATAACTAAATAAAAGTCTTCATCTTCATCAATTTAGTCCCCTATGGCCGAATATTGCAAAAGAAGACATAGTTAGGGTTTTGGCAACTTTCAAGCTCGATTGTAAGTCCGTTCTAGCCCTATTTTTAATGATTTTTTTTATGTTTTTGTGGTCCTTGTAACTTAATCTAGCTTTTCCAATGACTATTTTGAAGTATTGTCAAGGTATAAAATTTTACCCATGTTAAATATTTGTGTATTTTGATGTCTAATGATAGAAAATGTATGTTTAGTTTTAGATAAAAAAACATTTACTAGGTGATTTTTTGATGGAAATGTCAAAAAAGGACTTATTTGTAAAAGTTATAATATGAAGTAGAAGTGTGATTTAATGAAAAATGTGGGCTATTATGAGTATGAAAATGGTTCAGCTAGGCTTGGGTTTTGAAGAAATTGACTATATTTCATTTTACGAGCCTAGGGACTAAAGTGTAAAATGTTGAAAAGTTAGGGCAAAAATGTAATTTTGCCATAATGTGATTTTTGGACTGAATTGAATAATGTGAATATTAAATGAGTTAAATTTGCTATTATAAATCAAGAAAAACGAGGTTCGGACCTAGATCGAGGGAAAAACAAAGTGTTTGACGATTAGGTCAATTCTACTATTTTTGTACCTAGGTAAGTTCGTATGTAAATAATGCATTGTTATATTTATGTTTTAAAATGCTTTAATATTGTATGAATTGTGATTGACATTTTGGACGTATTCGACAAAGTTTTGACAAACGAGAAATCTCGGTTGAACCTTAGGAATAGAATAGGATACGAGTGACATGTCACTAGGAACCCATGTGAATATGCGATTATGTGATCCGGGTGCTGGTCTTGTACGTCCTACCAGTGGCTAGGTAGTCTGGCATGTGTTGCAGATACCTGACAACTTGTGTGAGCAGCATTGTGTAGCTACGTCCTAACTGACAGCTTGTGTGAGCAGGCCCGTGAATAGCTCGAAAGCGAGCCTATATGTATTATGAGATATGAGGTAGCTTTAGCTACATATATGGCACTTATGTGCAAGATTTTCGAGTATCCGTTAATATTCCGAGTGTTCAACGGGAATGTCAAAGTTTTGAAAGGATATGGAATGATGCGAGTTGGTACATGTATGTACGTAAAACTCATAAGTAATGAGCTCGATATGTGATGAACCCTTGGTAAGGTGGTGATTGAGTAAGTTATGATTATAAGATTTTAATAACATTCATGCTAATTTTTATCATGTAAATTGTATGTTAAATGTGTGGTTATGATGCTTATTATTTGCATAGGAACTTACTAAGATATATAGCTTACTCCCCTTTCTTTCCCTTACCTTATAGTGTCACCAAGCTAGCTCGGGGTTTCGGAGATCGTCAGAGATCCATACACACTATCAACAATTATTTTGGTATCAATGAATTCAATATTTTGAGTTATGGCATGTATAGGGGACTTGGTCATTTTGTTGTGTGTCATAATTGATTTGGCTAAATGTGTTGGCTTATGTTGGTTAGAAGTTCATTTTGTATAAGGCCATTTGAAATTGGCTAATATTGGTATAAGTATATTCATATGATGATGCCTTTCATGAATAAGGAAACTTTCATGATTTGAGTTGATAAGTTATGTGATGTTTATGTATGATAGATGTTAGCATGTGAATGATGTGTTGATGTCTTGGTTATGGATGATTTGGTTGTATGTATAAGCTTGAATTGGTGCTATGTTATGTTATGTAGGTGTGTGCATTAAAGGGGTGGCAAATGGCTTGGTAAATAGCCTTATTTTGCCTACACGGGCGTGTGTCTAGGCCGTGTGTGACATACGGTCTGTCCCACGGGCATGTGTTTCAGCCGTGCGTCCCCTGCACCTTAATTGTTGCAAAATAGAATGTCCAGAATTGAGCACACGGGCAGAGACACGAGCGTGTGTCTCAGCCGTGTGTGCTACACGGCCTAGAAGACGGGCATGTGTCTTGGCCGTGTGAAACCTGCACTTAATTCGAATTAAATTAAATAAGCACACGGCCTAGTACATGGGAGTGTGGCACGGTCGTGTGGCACAAGTTAGAGAGCACCCTAATTTAAACACGGCCTGTAGTACGGGCGTGTCTCAAGGTCACACGGGCGTGTCCCTTGAACCACACGGGCGTGTGACCCCTGTAACATGAAAACTTTTCTAAGTTTTTTTAAATTTTCTAAAGTTCTCGGTTTAGTCCCGAACCACTTCCAAAGCATGTTTTGGCCCTCGTAGGCTCTTATAAGGGACTTTATGATTGAATATGAATGGTTTTAATTTGGACGAAAATTTATAACTCGGAATTGTGTGAATGCTTGTGTTATAAGTCTGGTAATACCTCGAGATCTATTCCGACATTGAATACGGGTAAGGGGTGTTACATTTAGTGGTATCAGAGCTACAGTTTAGTGGATTCTCGGACTAACATAGCATGTGTAAGAGTCAAGCTATACATGCCATAAATAAAACGTAATAGTGTGATGACTTTTGACAACTTTCAATTGTGTTTTTATATAGTGAATGGATCCCGACCGAGCTGTAGTTGATGAAGTAGAAAATAATGCGTCGGCTCTTGCTCAAGGGGCAGCGCCAGCTGAAAGTAGACCAGTGATAATTGGTCAAGGAGGAGAGGCTAGGGAAGCCTTCTTCCAAAGATTGAATGAGTTGCTTGCCGAATTTGTTCGAACAAATCCAAATGCTCAACATCCTCCATCCCCTCATTATCCCCAACCGATTCCCGTAGCTCCTCAAGGTGTGGAATTGGTAAGACTGAATAAGCCTTCGGTTGATAAGATTCGAAAGCAAGGGGCAGAGGAATTCAGGGCTAATGTAGATGATGACCCCGAGAGAGCTGAGTTCTGGCTTGAGAATACTATCAGGGTATTTGATGAGTTATCATGTACACCCGAAGAATGCTTGAAATGTGCTATATCATTATTGAGGGACACAGCATACCACTGGTGGAAGACACCAGTATCTATGGTATCGAGAGAGAGGGTTACATGGGAATTCTTTCAAGAGGAATTCTGAAAGAAATACATTAGTCAGCGGTTCATCGATCAGAAACGTAAAGAATTCCTTGAGCTGAAACAGGGTCGAATGTCAGTGACAGAGTATGAGCGAGAATTTTTCAGGCTCAGTAAGTATGCCCGAGAGTGTGTTCTCCGAGGCTATTATGTGTAAAAGGTTCGAAGATGGGCTGAATGAAGACATCCGACTGTTAGTTGGAATCTTGGAACTAAAAGAATTTGTTGCATTGGTTGAACGAGCTTGCAAAGCCAAAGAGCTAAGCAAAGAGAAAAGAAAGGCTGATAGTGAGGTTAGAGATGCAAGAAAAAGGCCGATAAGTAAGTCATTTCAATCTCAGTCAAAGAAATCCATAGAAATGTATTCTCGTTCGAACGTTTCAGCTGGGTATTCGTACAGAGACTGCAGGAAGCAATATTCGGGTTTTAAATCTCAAGCTACTTCAATGGCAAGCATGGGTAATGTTAGGTCTAACAGACCTGAATGACAGTATTGTGGAAGAAGACATCTCGGCGAGTGTAGGATGAATGGCCGAGCTTGTTTCAAATGTGGTTCTCAAGAGCATTTTATCCAAGATTGCCCTGAGATGGCTGAGAAAGAATAATTTTTGAGTGCAAGGCCGAGTAATACTACCAATAGGGGTAGGCCACCGAGAAATACCGGGAATGGAACTAGCAGTAAAGGTGTGACGAAGGATTCAGCTATGAGGTCTGAAACTAGAGCACCTGCTAGAGCTTATGCCATACGTGCTCGTGAGGATGCGTCATCTCTCGATGTGATTACTGGTACATTTTCTATTTATGATACTAATGTTATTGCATTGATCGATCCTGGATCGACTCATTGTTATGTTTGTGTGAATTTGGTATCTAGTAAGAGTTTGCCTGTTGAGTTTACTAAGTTTGTGATTAAAGTGTCAAACCCCTTAGGCAAATATGTGCTAGTTGATAAAGTTTACAAGAATTGTCCTTTGATGATTCGAGGTCACTATTTTTCGGCTGACTTAATGTTATTACCATTTGATAAATTCGATGTTATTTTGGGTATGGACTGGTTGACACTGCATGATGCCATAGTAAATTGTAGACTGAAAACTATTGAATTGAAATGTGAAAATGGTGAGGTTCTTCGGGTTGAAACCGATGAATCAAGTGAATTGCCTATTGTGATTTCGTCTATAGCTGCTTAGAGATACGTAAGAAAAGGTTGTGAAGCTTATATTGCTTATGTGTTGAATACAAAGATGTCTGAATTGAAACTTGAATCAGTGCTGGTAGTCTGTGAATATCCGGATGTGTTTCCAGAGGAGTTGCCTGGGTTACCTCCGATCAGAGAGGTTGAGTTTGGTATTGATTTTGTGCCAGGGACTTCACCGATATCGATTACTCCGTATAGAATGGCTCTGACCGAATTGAAAGAATTGAAGTCTCAGTTACAAGAGTTGACAGATAAGGGTTTTGCAAGATCGAGTTTTTCCCCTGGGGTGCACTAGTATTATTCGTCAAGAAGAAAGGCGGATCTATGAGACTTTGTATCGATTATCGTCAGCTCAACAAGGTTACGATAAAGAACAAGTATCCCTTACTGAGGATTGATGATTTGTTCGATCAGTTGAAAGGGGCAACAGTATTTTTGAAGATAGATTTGAGATCCAACTATTATCAGCTGAGAGTTAAAGACTCGGATGTGCTGAAAACTACTTTCAGGACAAGGTACGGGCATTATGAATTTCTTGTTATGCCTTTTGGATTAACTAATGCTCTTGCTGTTTTTATGGACTTAATGAACCGAATCTTCCGACCATATGGTTGTGTTTATTGACGACATCCTGATTTATTCTCGAGGTGAAACTGAGCATGCCGAGCACTTAAGAACGGTATTGCAGACTTTGAGAGATAAAAAATTATTTGTTAAATTTAGTAAAAGTGAGTTTTGGCTCCGAGAAGTCGGATTTTTGGGACATATTGTTTCTGGAGATGGTATTCGGGTTGATCTGAGTAAGATTTCAGCAATTGTTGATTGAAAACCACCGAGAAATGTATCGGAGGTTAGAAGCTTTTTGGGCTTAGCCGACTATTATAGACGTTTTGTTAAGGGTTTTTCGATGATTGCTACTCCTATGACTAAGTTGTTGCAAAAAGATGTTAAGTTTGAATGGTCTGAAAAATGTCAGCAAAGTTTTGAGAAGCTGAAAGCATTATTGACTGAGGCGCCGGTTTTAGTACAACCTGAACTGGGAAAAGAGTTTGTGATTTATAGTGATGCGTCACTGAATGGATTAGGATGTGTATTGATGCAAGAGGGCAAAGTGATAGCCTATGCCTCGAGACAGTTGAAACCGCATGAGAAGAATTATCCGACGCACGATCTAGAATTGGCTGCCATAGTGTTTGCTTTGAAGATTTGGAGACATCATTTGTACGGTGAGAAGTGTCGTATCTTTACCGATCATAAGAGTTTAAAGTATTTGATGACTCAGAAGGATATGAATTTGCGACAACGGAGATGGCTTGAGCTACTAAAAGATTATGAGTTGGTAATTGACTACCATCCCGAAAAGGCGAATGTAGTCGCAGACGCTTTGAGCAGAAAGTCCTTGTTTTCCTTGAGAGCTATGAATAGAGGTTGACTTTATCTGAGGATAGTTCGATTCTAGCTGAGTTGAGAGCTAGACCGGTATTCCTTCAGCAAATTTGTGAAGCTCAGAAAAATGATAGTGAATTGCAAGCCAAAAGAGCTAAGTGTGAATCGAGTGGTGATTCAGACTTTCGGATCGGTCCTGATGATTACTTAATGTTCCGAGATAGAGTATGTGTACCAAAAAATGATAAGATTATTCAGAAAATTCTTTATGAGGCGCATAATGGTTGTCTGTCTATTCATCCGGGAATTACGAAGATGTATAATGATTTGAAGAAACTGTATTGGTGGTCAGGTATGAAACAAGATATCTCTGAATTTGTATCGAAATGTTTGATTTGTCAACAAGTAAAAGCCGAACACCAAGTGCCTTCGGGTTTACTTCAGCAAGTAATGGTACCCGAGTGGAAATAAGACAGAATTACGATAGATTTCGTAACGGGTTTGCCTCTGACTCTGAAAAAGAAAGATGTCGTTTGGGTTGTTGTTGATAGATTGACGAAATCGGCTCATTTTATTCCTGTACGTACCGATTATCACTTGATAAGCTAGCTGAATTGTACATTGCCGAAATTGTGAGATTGCACGGGCTGCCTATTTCTATTATTTCGGATAGAGATCCGATGTTTACGTCGAGATTTTGGAAGAAGTTGCAAGAAGCTTTGGGTACAAAGTTAAACTTTAGTACCCCATTTCATTCGTAAACCGACGGTCAATCTAAAAGAATGATTCAGATTCTCAAAGATATGCTTCGATGTTGTGTTTTAGAATTCGAAGGTAGTTGGGAAAAATATCTACCTTTAGCCGAATTTGCTTATAACAACAGTTTTCAGTTGAGTATTAAGATGGCACCGTATGAAGCATTGTATTGCCGCAAGTGTTGAACTCCACTGTACTGGACCAAGCTCAGTGAGAGACAGATTCACGGGGTTGATTTGGTTAGAGAGACTGAAGAGAAAGTGAAAGTAATCTGCGGATCGTTTGAAAACGACTTGGACAGATGTAAATCATACGCGGATTTGAAAAGAAAAGAAATTGAGTTTCAAGTTGGTAATAAAGTATTTCTAAAAGTATCTCCGTGGAAGAAAATTCTGAGATTTGGTCGCAAAGGCAAATTGAGTCCGCGTTTCATTGGGCCGTATGAGGTTATTGAAAGAATAGGGCCAGTGGCATATCAGTTAGCTTTGCCGACAGAGTTGGAAAGGATTCACAATGTATTTCATGTGTCAATGTTGCGACGTTATTGATCAGACCCTTCGCATGTGATTTCTCCGACAGAGGTTGAGATTCGACCAGACATGACTTATGGTGAGGAACCAATAAAGATTTTGGCTCGGAAAGTCAAACAGTTGAGAAATAAAAGTATAGCTCTGATGAAATTTTTATGGCAACGACACAGGGTCAAAAAGGCTACGTGGGAACCTGAGGAAGCTATGAGAAAACAGTACCAAACCTCTTTTCTGGTAAGATTTTTGGGGACGAAAAATCCCTAAAGGGGGGAGAGTTGTAACAGCCCGATTTTGGGTCTAGTCAGAACGATGGTTTCGAGACCACAAATTCGACGCAGTAAAATTTATTTTTATTATATTTTTATGGTCTACAATTTTATGGAACGATTTCATGAGAATTTCGTTCGAAAATTTTGACATTCGGGCACTCAATTTAGTTAAAGGGACTAAATTGAAAAAAGTGCAAAACTTGAATTTTATATGTTAAAGGTGTCCAATTTCTATGATAATTTAAATTGGAGGTCCCTAGATGGTAATTAGACCATTATGCTTTAGTATGGACAAAAATGGGCATGGTTAGTGAAAAATTTCAATGTGTAGGTGAAGGGCATTTTGGTAATCTAGTAAATAAAGCCAAAATAACTAAATAAAAGTCTTCATCTTCATCAATTTAGTCCCCCATGGCCAAATATTGCAAGAGAAGACATAGTTAGGGTTTTGGCCACTTTCAAGCACGATTGTAAGTCCGTTCTAGCCCTGTTTTTAATGATTTTTATGTTTTTGAGATCCTTATAACCTAATCTAGCTTTTCCAAGGACTATTTTGAAGTATTGTCTAGGTCTAAAATTTTACCCATGTTAAATATTTGTGTATTTTGATGTCTAATCGTAGAAAATGTATGTTTGGTGTTAGATAAACAACATTTACTAGGTGATTTTTTTATGGAAATGTCAAAAAAGGACTTATTTGTAAAAGTTATAATATGAAGTAGAAGTGTAATTTAATGAAAAATGTGGGCTGTTATGAGTATGAAAATGGTTCGGCTAGGCTTGGGTTTTGAAGAAATTGACTATATTTCATTTTACGAGCCTAGGAACTAAAGTGTAAAATGTTGAAAAGTTAGGGCAAAAATGTAATTTTGCCATAATGTGATTTTTGGACTGAATTGAATAATGTGAATATTAAATGAGTTAAATTTGCTATTATAGATCAAGAAAAATGAGGTTCGACCTAGATCGGGGGAAAAACAAAGTGTTTGACGATTAGGTCAATTCTACTATTTTTGTACCGAGGTAAGTTCGTATGTAAATAATGCATTGCTATATTTATGTTTTTAAATGCTTTAATATTGTATGAATTGTGATTGACGTTTTGGACGTATTCGAAAAAGTTTTGACAAACGAGAAATCTCGGTTGAACCTTAGGAATAGAATAGGATACGAGTGACATGTCACTAGGAACCCATGTGAATATGTGATTATGTGATCCGGGTACTGGTCTTGTACGTCCTACCAGTGGCTGGGTAGTCCGACATGTGTTGCAGATACCTAACAGCTTGTGTGAGCAGCACTATGTAGCTACGTCCTGACTGATAGTTTGTGTGAGCAGGTCAGTAAATAGCTCGAAAGCGAGCCTATATGTATTATGAGATATGAGGTAGCTTTAGCTACATATATGGCACTTATGTGCAAGATTTTCGAGTATCCGTTAATATTCCGAGTGTTCAACGGGAATGTCAAAGTTTTGAAAGGATATGGAATGATGCGAGTTGGTACGTGTATGTACGTAAAGCTCATAAGTAATGAGCTCGATATGTGATGAACCCTTGGTAAGGTGGTGATTGAGTAAGTTATGATTATAAGATTTTAATAACATTCATGCTAATTTTTATCATGTAAATTGTATGTTAAATGTGTGGTTATGATGCTTATTATTTGCATAGGAACTTACTAAGATATATAGCTTACTCCCCTTTCTTTCCCTTACCTTATAGTGTCACCAAGCTAGCTCGGGGTTTCGGAGATCGTCAGAGATCCATACACACTATCAACAATTATTTTGGTATCAATGAATTCAACATTTTGAGTTATGGCATGTATAGGGGACTTGGTCATTTTGTTGTGTGTCATAATTGATTTGGCCAAATGTGTTGGCTTATGTTGGTTAGAAGTTCATTTTGTATAAGGCCATTTGAAATTGGCTAATATTGGTATAAGTATATTCATATGATGATGCCTTTCATGAATAAAGAAACTTGCATGATTTGAGTTGATAAGTTATGTGATGTTTATGTATGATAGATGTTAGCTTGTGAATGATGTGTTGATGTCTTTGTTTTGGATGATTTGGTTGTATGTATAAGCTTGAATTGGTGCTATGTTATGTTATGTAGGTGTGTGCATTAAAGGGGTGGAAAATGGCTTGGTAAATAGCCTTATTTTGTCCACACGGGCGTGTGTCTAGGCCGTGTGTGACACACGATCTGTCCCATGGGCATGTGTTTCAGCCGTGCGTCCCCTGTACCTTAATTGTTGCAAAATACAATGTCCAGAATTGAGTACACGGGCAGAGACACGAGCGTGTGTCTCAACAGTGTGTGTTACACGGCCTAGAACACGGGCGTGTGTCTTGGCCGTGTGAAACCTGCACTTAATTCAAATTAAATTAAATAAGCACATGGCCTAGTACACGGGCGTGTGGCACGGCCGTGTGGCACAAGTCAGAGAGCACCCTAATTTGAACACGGCCTGTAGCACGGGCGTGTCTCAGGGTCACACGGGCGTGTCCCTTGAACCATACGGGCGTGTGACCCCTGTAACTTGAAAAATTTTCTAAGTTTTGTAAAATTTTCTAAAGTTCTCGGTTTAGTCCCGAACCACTTCCAAAGCATGTTTTGGGCCTCGTAGGCTCGTATAAGGGACTTTATGATTGAATATGAATGGTTTTAATTTGGACGAAAATTTATAACTCGGAATTGTGTGAATGCTTGTGTTATAAGTCCGGTAATGCCTCGAGCCCTGTTCCGGCGTTGAATACGGGTAAGGGGTGTTACATCCAACCCGTTCGAGCTTCCGATAATCTGTAAGGTAAATAAAAACAAATACGTAAGCAATGAATGCTTAGTAAGCTCGTATAATCTTTAATCATATTAATTCATTTCAACTATAAAATTATACATATAAAAAATATTCCAATATTATTACCATAATACTCTTAAAACTACATTCATTAATTCACAATGTGAATAAATCCATAATATCACACACATATACTTATTACCCCAAGCTTAGTAAAATTTTATATAACCTTAACTTTTCCACACTTATTCCATATGCATGTCATTCGGCCATGGTCACAAGTTAGTGCATTTAACCAAAACCTTTTTCGAATTGAACACATAATAAATCATTCCATAAGCAATTACATAATTTAAACCTTACCATTCTTTCATGAACACTAACTTATTTTCACTTAAATACTTACCATTTCAATGCTTCATATAAATAAACATATTACTATTCAATCAATAGCTTGGCACTTGCCTAAACATCAATCAACAACAATAGTTAGCGTACTTGCACATCATACATATAAATTCAATATTGATAAACTTATTTTCTCCGCACATCACACTTGGGTTTATTACTCGTCACCATATACGTAATTTCCTGGTATTAACATATCAAAGACAATCACATATTTACATGTCACTTTTCAATATATTAAGTAAATATCATTTCCAAAACATATTTCAATATATCAAGTAAATATCATTTCCAAGTATTTCAAGTATATACCGATAATAATCATAAGTCTTTCAATATTAATTTATATATATTTATAGATCATTCATAGCACATTCAATTTTCATTAATATATTATCTCAAATAGCTTTTCATAATTTAAAACACAACTCATATGTCTCATTCCAGTTCTTATTCAATATCACTCATATTATCAATTTATTTGTTTACCCCTATTAACCCAACTCGGACTCGAACGGATACATGGATCCAACCAAAACACACAAGTTTGGCACCCAGTGCCTCATCGGATAATTCTAAGTAATAAGTTGACACCCAATGTCTCATCGGCCATGCTGAAGTAAATTGGTACCCAGTACCTCATCGAATTTATCCGAAGTAAAAATTTGACACCTAGTGTCTCATCGACTCGAAGTCGAAGTATTCCTGAACTCTTCCAATCCTATGGCATGCCAACTATATCCGACTCAGCCCGATATAGTTAATAGGGTTTCAATTCACTTTTCAATTGCCACAACTATTCAAATATCACAATTTCACTTACATTCAATTCAATAACAATTAATATTCTATGTACCATTATTTTTATGAATTTCTTGTGTATTTATTTCAATAACAATTCATGATCACGAATATACATAATTATCAGACATGTTTCATATACATAAATTTTCCATGTCACTAACCAAGTCTTTCCAAATTGGAGAATGACTTACGGATATGAGTGCATCGTTTTCTTTGTGTCATAACCTAGTTATGGTCTTTTCATTAAAATGCCATAGCCCAGCTATGGTCTTACATTTAAACATTGCCATGGGCCAACCATGGTCTTATCCTCAATTCGCTTTTTGCACTGAACGATTGTACTCAATCTCGCGTTCCACTTTAACCAGATATTCATTTCAATTCTTAATTTAGCAATATTCCATTTCTTGACAATATATTAAATACATAATAATTTAACAACATACTATTTTTCAACAATGTACTAAATACATATTAACATCAATCAATTAAATATAATCATTAAATTTCAACCATACGAACTGTAACATCCTAAAATTTAAAATTTTATGTGTTGCATGATATCTTGTGTGAGGCTAGTTAAATTATTAATCGTGTATATTTTAAGGTCCTAAGAAGGCTCGAGGTTTAATCGGGCCTTAGTAAAAATTTTGTGTTTTAGCACTTTAAGGAGAGATAGTAAGTGGCATCAAAGCTTATGGAAATAAGTGAGTAAATTGCTAACATAATTGAGCTTATGGCAAGGAGGTTGAGGCGTCACATGAAGGGACTTTAGGGAAGAGGTTCGAATCCCACTTGGTGCAAAAATTTTGACTATTTTTTTTGTGTTCTTTCCCTAAGTGTCGGCCAAGGTGGTATTTAAGGCAAGGTGGACTTTTTAATTTTGGAAAGGTGGCTAAGGAAATAAGGTAAGAATGAGGGTAAGGAAAGAAATGAAAGAAAAGGAGCAAGAAGGGGGATATGTTGGCCGGTTTTGGGGAGAGTGTTTTGGGAAGTTTTGTTGACCAATTTTTGACCTTATTGTCAAGGTATACACGGTTTTTGGTAAAGGGAGAGGGTAGCCGAATTTTGCTAGGAGCATTTTGATAGTTTTGGTGCTTGTTAGGCCTAATTCCTTTTGGCATCCTTTGTGTTCATTCCTCCAACTTCTCCTCTCATTGCCGCAACTTCAAGACAATAGTGAGCATTTTCTCTTTTCTTTCTTGTCTTGCCGAAAACACCTAGCCATTGTGACCAATTATTTTCACTCATCTTCTCTTGAAAACCGAAACTAGTTAAGCATTCCTTCTCCACTTTTCTTTTCTTTTTCACAAAACTCTTCAAGCCTTCTTTCTTCTTCTCTAATCTTTACTCTCATAACCGAAATTATTATTGTCCATTTTTCCTCCATAGCCGAACTTTTCAATCCATAATCTCTCCTTTGCAATTTCTTTCTCATTCGGGTTGACACTATTTTCTTTGATTTAATCGGTAAGTGATTTCTTTTCTATTTTCATATTCTTTTCCTTCTAGCCGAATAGGTATTTTATCACTATTTCGTTGTAAATCTTGATTTTAACCGAAATGGTGTTACCTTCCACTCCTTCATATTTTTTTAATCACCCTCTTTTTCATAGTATTCTAAGTGGGTGGCCGTGAATCATTCTAGCCCTAAGTCATACGGTGGAAATCGGATCCAATATCGATAAGGTAAGGAGTTCTTCATGGATTATATGAAATCGTTCTTTCGTTTAAGTTGTTATCGGAATAGTGGTTGACTAATCGATTATAATTTTAGGGACTAAATCGCTCGATCTATCCACTCGTTGATCATACGAAAATAGTGGTAAGCTGACCCTTTTTCCTTAGTCAATCATTCCATATCAACGTAATATCGTTTTGACTAAGATTTTATTCAGTGGAGGCAAGCGGTACCAAATCAAAAGGGAAAGCGTTTAGAGACCACAAAAGGAGCGGATTAGCGATTCCTACTCCTAAATTCAAACGCGGGGCGGTATCGGCAGTTCGGGATTTTCCACGGGTTGTGGACCATCATCCAGGTGAAAATAGACAAATCGTGGTCGCTCACGATTCTAAGGGTAAACACTTTAGATCGTTTATTTTAGAGTTAGATTAATAAAATCACGTATGTCAATTAATCGAGTGTTATGATATTTTAGGTGTTGACGATCAAGAAGGCCTAGTACTTACCGTAATCAGGTGTGTAATCCCACACCGTAATTCCGTAGGTTTATGATTCGGTAACATGACGAATAAGTAGATTGCTATCATTATAAGGCTATAATCGTAAAATTGGCATAAAACGAGGAATATGTTTAAAGTATACTATTTTGAAAGATTCGACAAAATCAGCATTTAGATTGTTAAAATTACGGAAATGCCCTCATAGGCCGAATTACGAAATTGCCCTTAATGGGCCGTTATGTTGGAATGCCTTAATGGGCCGATTATTTTTGCTTAAATGGGCCTAGTCACTGTAATAAATTACTTGATAAATGGTTGCTATTTATATGCGAACATTTTATTATGTTATTGCATTTTCATATATTGCATGGGTTGGGAAAAATGTGGAAGAGAACTGTAGCCTGGTGGCATTGCCACAATAAACTGTTTACCATAATGTTTACATATGATATCGGTGGCTTGGCCATAATAAATTTTATTAAATGGAAAATTGCCTGTGTTTTGGTGTGATGGCGGGGTGGGTTGACTTGATCCCCACAGGTGTGATGGTTGGTACGGGGGTGTGTTGGATGGATGGGTTGGGTTGCATACTTTGCTTATATAAATGTTTATAAATTCTGATATGTAATTGGGCTTAGGCCCAAGATATTGAAATATGGGTTCGGCCCAGTGGAAAACGGTAAGGAATTATACATCGAGTTCTAGTAACTCACCCGTTTCCTTAACCCTTGCGGTAATGCTCGATGACGTGGACTTAGGCCATGGATGACTCGGTGGGGCCATACTTCAGAAATGGTTTTTATTGGACTTTAGGTTTCTATTTCGTTTACTTATTACTTTTACTATTTTGAGTTTTATGATGTAATAAGGCCTCTGGATTTATTTTTATTTTTGCTTTATGCTTGATGTATTTATATCTTGCTCAAATTACTTTAATTGGGATTTTTCTAGAAACTTAAATAAAGTTTTTCTAAAATGAATTCACAAATGGATTTCATAATAAACTTTTACAAATATTTTAACTCGGGAGTTTTCTCTTGAATTATTATCAATATTTTCAAAAGTCTCGGTTTGAAAAATCACTAGTTCAAATTTATCGATTTATCAATCAATCTTCGAAATTAGTAAAATTTTATCAAATATTTCAAATCAAACTTGTTTTCTTGATTTTAACAAATAAATACTTATTTTCGAGCGAATAAAAAGGACTTAACATGTTTTCCTCATGTGACATGTCAGATCCGGTCATAACGCATGGGCCGGGTTTGGGGTGTTACACGAACTTACCTAGGGTAATTTGTAGAAGTTGTAGTAATTCAGGGACTATTCGGCTAATTTCTCTTTTTCACGTTTGTCTTCGGATTCTTGATCTATAATATGAAATTATTCATTCATTACCATCTAATTCAATTCTAATTCACTTTACAATTTATGCCCTACAATTTTTTGAAATTACACATTTACCCTAACTTTTACAGTTTTTACAATTTAGTCCCTAGTCAATTAACCCATCAATTAAGCTATTTTTTTCTCAATTGACAATTTACCTAATTATTTTAGGCTACCATACAGCCATTAATATTTAAAATTTCAATACCAAACCCTAATTCTTAACCTTTCATAATTTGGTCCTAAAATCAACATCTATTAAAATTACTAAATAAAAGCATCACATAACAAAATTAAAGCTTCAAATCCATGTTAATTCATCATAAACATCCAGCACTCATCAATGGTAACTTTCAAAATGACCCATAAAGTCAAAAACTAATAAATTAGATAGTTGTGACCTAATTGCAAAAGTCTTAAAAACACAATAATTACAAGAAAAGGGCAAGAAATAAACTCACATGGAGCAAAAATAAGCAAAACCAGCTTAAGCTCTCTTCCATGGAGTTTTTGAGCAGAAAATTGAAGAAAGAAATGTCTAGAAATCTTTATATTAAATTTGTTTCTTTTTAATTTTGCCCAAATTATAATTTTGCCCTTAGTTCACACTAATTTTTGTGATTTTTCTCTGCCCATGCCGCTTAAGCCATCTTCATTAGGCTAATTTGCCTTTTAAGTCCTCCCTCATTTAACGCTTGAGCTATTTAATCATTTTAGCAAGTTCTGTACCTTTTCCAATTTAGTCCTTTTTAATTAATTAACTATCCAAACGTTAAAATTTTCTAACGAAACTTTAATACTAACTTAATGACACTCCGTAAATATTTATAAAAATATTTACGGCTTGGTTTATGAAATTGAGGTCTCGATACCTAGTTTTCGAAACTAATTAACCTAATAATTCATTTAAAACAAGAAATTCACAAATTCAAGAATATTTCTAAAATCACACTTAACTCATAAATAATGATTAATAAAATTTTCGAACTCACTCGTCGAATTTAGTGATCTCAAATCACTATTTTTGACACCACTGAAAATTGGATTGTTACAGCTTACAAAATGCTATTACATCTGTAATTAGCCCAATTTGCCCGGGCCCATTTAAACCAAATAAATACAAAAAAATAATAAACCAAACAATAATAAACGATCAATTTTAAACCTAATACAAGCCCAATTCAAACCCTAGGCCCAACTAGCCCATACCCTAAACAAAAATCAGAAACCCTAACCCTAGGTCAACCCCGCCGCTGCCGCGCCTCCGTACACCACCACGTCCACACTCCGTACACTGCCACGTCACTCCATACCTGCAAAAGGAAAAAAATACAGTAGAGAAAAAACAAGGAAAAAAGATTGTATTTTTATTTTTCGGCTATAAAGCCATAAGAAAGGATTGTAATTTTTTTTACGGGGACAGAATCAATACAAAAATCAATCAAAAAAGGAACTGAGAAAAAGTTTTTTTAAAAGTGATTATCCTTTTTTTTATCTATAGCTTCTCTTATTTTTTTTATATTTTTTACGTGCAAAAACAAAAAAAAAGGAAAAGAAAGACATACCTGAAGCGGACGGTCCTCGCCGTTGAAAATCGCATCGAAAAGGGAGGAGAAACGAAACGTTTCTCGCTTCTCCGCCGTGTTAGGTTGGGCTTTCAGAGTTTTTGACCTCAGATCTACGACCTACACGTGAGGG
Organism: Gossypium sturtianum; assembly: GCA_025698515.1. Taxonomy (NCBI): domain Eukaryota; kingdom Viridiplantae; phylum Streptophyta; class Magnoliopsida; order Malvales; family Malvaceae; genus Gossypium; species Gossypium sturtianum. The sequence continues at coordinate 116,648,275 of CM046955.1, forward strand.
ACTTCCTAAAGGGTGATTTTGGATTTTCCGGCCACCGTGTACGGCGGTGGTCTGGCGCCCGAATCTTGGCCAGATACTGGCCAGATTAGAAAAGAAGAGGGGAGGTTGAGAGAATTTCTCTCTGTTTTTTTTTAAAGTAAAGGGAAAGAATGAAATTTTTAAAATTTTTTTTTTTACTTAAATAGACTCTTTAAACGGCGTCGTTTAGGGCTGGTCACCATAGCCCTAAAACGACGTCATTTTCCCCCTTTGGATCCGCGTGTAAACCCGACCTACCAGGGAGGGTCCGCGTGTTTTTTATTAAGGGGCTATTTCCGCTTTAAGTCCTTCCACTTTTTTATTATTTTACAATTCAGTTCCTCTCATTTTTAATTTTTGCCCTTAATTTTATTGTGGTTTCAATTTGGTCCCCATTGAAATGCTGCGTTTTGGAGGGCAGGGATATTTCTCCGTTTAGTCCCTCCTTGTTATTCGCACACTACAATCTGGTCCTATACTTTTTTTTTATTCCCGATTCTACCCTAAAACTCTGTTTAAATTTCAATTTAATCCTAGACTTTTGTCTTATTACGATTTAGGCCTTTAATTTCATTATAGTTTCAATTTAGTCCTTTTTAGTTATTATATTTATTATTATTATGTATTTTTTTACTATCATTATTCGTTTGTTAATGTATTATTATTATTATTATTATTATTATTATTACTACTATTACTATTATTATTAATGTTATTATTAACGTATTATTATTATTAATATATTATTAATTAACTTTGTTATTATTACTATTATTTCCATAATATTTATTTGCTTAATATTTTTAAATACACTTATTCATTTATCAGTTTATTACTTATTTATTTATATCTTTCTATATATTTTAAAACTTCAAAATTTATTATTATTATTAATGCCACCATCATTATTATTAACATTATGATTTTTTTTTTAATTTGTGTTACACTATACTTGTTTATTTATTTGTTTAATATTAATCCTTTAGTTCTAAATTTTTAGTTTTTTTTATTACTATTTTCGTGTATTTTGGCTTGTTATTTGATCTTTGTCCTTTATATTGTCATGCATTAATGCATTTATTATTAGCCTGTTATGCATATTAGTACCATAATTCATTTTTGCATTTTACTATAAAATCGTGTTACATTAATCTTTGTCCGATACAAATTTTTTTTATTATTAAGCAATTTTTTGTAATTCGAGATTCGAGAAATCGTACCCTAACTTACTGGGTTTCAATTTTTCTCGTCGAGCCTAAAGAACCGATTATCTTTTTTTAAAAAAAATCAAAGCGTATAAGTTAAATAAAAACTTATAATCGGGAATTCAAAAATGTTGTGTCCTAACTCACTGGATGTGACATTTTGTTATCTCGAGGTAAGGATTTCTAAAAATAAAGGCAATATCTCGTATTTGGAATTTTGAGAAATTGTGCCCTAACTACTGGGTTCCGATTTTTCATTTGACCCAAATAACCGAATATCCTTCTTAAACTTAAATGCATGAGTTTTAAAAGTCAAAAGACAAGCTTAGTTTCGAGGATTTGAAATGTCGTATCCTAACTCATTGGGCGTGACATTTTACTTCTTCGAAATAAGAGGGTCTTAGCATCCAATTTAATTTATTCAAGTTTTCTTTTAAACAAGAAATTGCGTCTATCAATGAGAACCGCAATTGGGAAAAATGTCAGAGCAATGGCGACAAGAGATCCAAGAAGAAATAACCAAAGTCGATCAGTGGGAGAGAAAATTCCAAGAGGCTCAGGCACAGAAGGAGGCCCTAGAAAGGAGTTTGTGGGAAGCCCAAAATGACAAAAGGGAATTAAAGGAGAGTGTAGTAGAACTTGAAAAATCACTTCATCAGCATAGAAATCATAATTCTGTGGTTGAGTTGAGGGCAAGCTTGAACAAGATTGAAGAAATGAAAGGGAAGATAGAAGAACTAGAGTCGACACTACAAAACTGTAAGCTCCGGGTAGCACTACTTGAGGTAGGTGAGGAACATTGGAAGGAACAGCTGCACGATTCTCAGAATCAAGTTAGGAACAGAGATTACATTATGGACGAGGCCGTCGCTCAGATTCGGGAGGCAGCCGATCATTTACAGACCTTGGCAATTCAGGCCGACATGCTAAGCGTGAAGTATGAGCTAGAATCGGATCGGGGTCAAGAGTTGGCTTCGTTGCTTAGGAAAGTTAAAACTTTGAGCATTAGGGAAAAGCCATATTTTTAATTTGTTTTATGTAAAGAATTTTGTTTTCTAATAAAGTTTCCTAAATGAAATTGAATTAGAATCGACGCCTTTTTGCATTCATTTCATGCATTCGCATTACATCACATCATGTGCATTAAATTTCATGGAAAGACCCTAATTGGTTAAAATCATTTCAGAGTTAATCTGGAAACCAAAAAAAACATACCAACCAAACATCATTACGGTACCCGAGCAAAGACAAAAGACATGGATCAAGATTAGAAAGACTTGAATAACTCCAAAAAGAGATCCAAGATCAACTACAATTGCAAATGCAAGAGCAACTGGCTAAAATCCAGCAAGACATGATGGACTGAATGTTGGAGTCCCAAAGAAATATGATGACTCAGTTGACCCAACTGCTGACTAGAGGAATAGATAAAGGAAAGGCCCCCATGGGTAATGCTGGAGAAGATAATAAGGAACCTCTCTATCCGCCGGGTTTTACTCCAACACACCTTGAGGTGTATCCTCGAAGAACATCCGTCACGATTAAGCCTCAACAATTTCAGGATGGTGTTTTGATGCCGATGAACTTTCAAGCTAGATCAGGTTCTAACCCAGGGGATAACCCAGCTAATCCTGTTATCCCTGACCTGGATGAAATGGCAGAAAAGGAAAGGATAAGGATAGAATTGCCAAAGTAGTTAGAGGACCGATGTAAATGGCTGGAGGAAAAATTTAGGGCCATGGAAGACGCTGATAGTCAGCATAGAATCGATGCTAAGGATCTGAGTTTGGTCCCAGATCTAGTGCTTCACCACAAGTTCAAAATGCCAGAATTCGAAAAGTACAATGGGACCAGTTGCCCCGAAGCTCACATCACCATGTTTTGCAGACGGATGACCAGGTATGTTAACAACAATCAACTACTAATACATTACTTCCAGGACAGTCTGGTGGGAGCAGTATCCAAATGGTACAACCAATTGAGCCGTACTAGGATAGGTTCCTGGAGGGACTTAGCTCAAGCATTCATGAAATAGTATAGTCATGTAACGGATATGACTCCTGATAGAATTACTTTACAAAACATGGAGAAGAAACTGAGTGAGAGTTTCCGACAATACGCACAGAGATGGAGGGAAATTGCCATACAAGTTTAGTCACCGCTCTTAGAAAAAGAAACTACGATGCTCTTTATCAACACCCTAAAAGCCCCGTTCATCACTCACATAATAGGAAGCACTACAAAAAGTTTTTCAGAAATAGTGATGACCGGCGAAATGATCGAGAATGCGATAAGGAGTGGAAAGATAGATGCAGGAGAGAGTAAGAAAAGGTCAACCTCGAGGAAAAATAAAAACGAGGTGAACAACATGAGTACATATAACAAGGGTTACTCAAAATTGATTACGGTAAATCAGCCAAGAATGATGGCTACCGGTCAACAAGGTTTATCAAGGCAGGAGTCCGGCACAAAGCAAAACACTGAGAAGCTCTAATTTACACCAATCCCAATGACATACAGGGAGTTGTATCAAAGCTTATTTGACGCACACGTGGTATCCCCTTTTTACCTAAAACCATTACAGCCTTTATACCCTAAATGGTACGATGCAAACCCTCAATGTGACTACCATGCAGGAATTTCGGGGCATTCAATAGAAAATTGCACTGCCTTTAAGAAAGTAGTTGAAAGACTTATTAAAATGGGCATTGTGAAATTTGATGATGCACCTAGTGCCAAAAATCCGCTACCCAATCACACTGATAATAGGGTAAATGTGATAGATGGAAAGGTGGGGAGAAGAATCAAGACCGATATTGCAGAAGTAAAAATTCCTTTGAGATGGGTCTGGATGGAGATGGTAAAAAGGGGGTTGAACATTTCAGATCCTGAAGGGAGTTGTGAAAACACGAGGAACTACTGTGAGTTCCATCATGAAGAGGGGCACAAGATACAAGAATGCGTAGAATTAAGAGCCTTGGTGTAAGGTCTGATGGACAATAAAGAGATAGAGTTCCGTGAAGAAGTTAAAGAGGAAGGAAGCATATGTGCATCAGAATCAACAATGAAGGTCCCAAAAGTTAATCATCATGTGGTCATCATTTTGCGACCTAAAAACAACGGAGCTGGAGTACAGACGGCACCAAATATCATAATTCAAAAACCGACGGTCTTATCTTATCAGGATAGCAAAAGGGTCCCCTGAAATTATGATTGTAATGTGACAATTCCGGGAAAGGAAAACTCAGCCAGCATCGCAAAAGAGGATCAAGATGTAGGTTTTCATACGCGCAGTGGAAGGTGTTATGATTTGATCAATGCCCGAGCAGAACCCGTAAAAGAAAAAACCGTAATGGTGGAGCAAAAGAAGGAAAAAGCAGCCAGACCTGAGCCGCTTGTTAATGAGCTAGTAAAAGAGGAGGAGGTCAAGGAATTCTTGAAGTTTTTGAAGCACAACGAGTATAGTGTTGTGGAACAGTTGCATAGACAACCAGCTTACATATCTATACTAGCTTAACTCTTGAATTCGGAGGTACACCAAAGTGCATTGATGAAAGTACTGAACGAGACGTATGTGGCCAATGATATCTCTGTCAATAAACTGGATCGACTGGTTAATAACATAAGTGTCGATAACTTCATCTTCTTCAACGATGATGAAATACCACCAGGGGGTATGGGATCCACTAAAGCTCTGCACATCACTACCAGATGCAAAGGATACACATTGCCAGGGGTCCTGATCGACAATGGATCGGCATTGAACGTATTACCTCTATCCACACTTAATAGGTTACCTGTAGATAGCTCACACATGAAGGTATGCCAGAATATAGTAAGGGCGTTTGATGGCACAGAAAGGGGGGTCATGGGAAGAATCGAAATACCTCTGTTGATTGGCCAAACTACTTATGAGGTGGACTTCCTAGTAATGGATATCAAGCCCTCCTACAATTGTTTATTGGGAAGACCTTTGATACATTCGGCAGGGGTCGTGCCTTCGTCGCTACATCAGAAGTTAAAGCTAGTATCAGAAGGTCGACTGGTGACGATAAATGCCAAAGAAGATATTATCGCAGCCGTAACCAGTGATGCACCGTACTTGGAGGCAAATGATGAGGCAATTGAATGTTCTTCCCGGTCTTTGGAGTTTGTGAATGCAACATTCATTACTGAGGGGAACAGGATTCCAGTACCAAAAAATATCCAAGGCTACCAGGATGGGATTACAGCTGATGGTAGGAAAGGGAGCTCTACCGGGAAAAGGATTAGGGAGACATCTTCAGGGAAGAGTTGAGGCTCCAATGTTGAAGGACAAGCATGACCACTTTGGCTTTGGGTACAAGCCAAATGCGAGACAAAGAAGGAAGGAACTAGAAAAGAGGCAAGAAAGAAGAAGGGCACGCGTGAGTGGGGAAGAAATCAAATGGAAACCAATTATATTCCCCCACATATCCAAAACTTTCATATCGGGAGGGATTATTCATTCCGAGCGAAGGACGCCAAGGAACGAAAATGTTGAAAAAATGTTGGGAAACGTTCACATCAATGCCATATATGAAGAAACAACTGAAGGAGGGACCTTATCAGATATCCACCCTTATGAACCTGGGAGTGTTCTGAACAATTGACTTATGAAGAGAAATTCACGTAGTTTTTAGAGCTTACTCAGAGTAATGTTCGAAACACACTTGTTGCTTTAAGCCTAGAAGCAATAAGAATTCCTTTGTGAAATAGGCTTATGTCCAAACATCATTATGAAATACATATTTGATATCTTTTTTGAGCAAATATTCTTTCATTCTTTCTATACAAGTAATTATGTTAGATTCTTTCATTCCTTGGACCTTTTTTTGAATCATTCTTTCATTTCATTCATAAGCATACCATACTAATAATTATTCTTAAATTCATTCTTTCTTTGTATATTCCTTTGTACCTACAACAGGTTCTCAGATATCAATGACATGAGTAACGCTGCAAAGGAATTAGAACCTCCTTTTGAGCAAGAAATGTGTTTAGAGGGATCCCAGGACCTTGAAGATGACACAGACTGTGGCTTATCTCTGGACTTGTTAAGAATGGTAAAACAAGAGGAAAACAAATTCTTCCTCACAAAGAGACAATAAAGATTGTGACCTTGGAAGAAGGAAAGGTAGTGAAAATTGGAACGTGCATAACTGAAGAAACGAAGCAAGACCTCGCAGAGCTATTTCAAGAATTCAAAGATGTCTTCGCGTGGTCATACCAAGATATGCCCGGGTTAAGCACTGACATTGTTGTACATCGCCTCCCCATAAAAGAGGATTGCAGGCCGGTCCATCAGAAGCTCTAGAGAATGAGGCCTGACATTGTGCTAAAAATAAAAGAGGAAGTCAAAAAACAGTTCGATGTCAAATTTTTGTAGGAGGTCAAATACTCAGAATGGGTAGCCAACATTGTGCCTGTCCCTAAGAAAGATGGGAAGGTACGAATGTGTGTAGATTATAGAAACTTAAATAAGGCCAGCCCGAAAGACAATTTCCCCTTACCTCACATTGATACTCTAGTATACAATACGACAGACTATTCGCTGTTTTCCTTCATGGATGGCTTCTCGGGATACAATCAGATAAAAATGCATCCTGAAGACATGGAAAAAACTACCTTCATAACCTTGTGGGGTACATTTTGTTATAAGGTGATGCCATTTGGGCTGAAAAATGCAGGAGCGACATATCAAAGGGCCATGGTGACCTTGTTCTATAATATGATGCACAAAGAAATCGAAGTTTATGTCAATGATATGATCGCAAAGTCCCGAACAAAAATGGAACATATCCAAGTTCTGAGGAAGTTATTCTTGAGACTGAGGAAATTCCAATTAAAGCTCAATCCAACAAAATGTACTTTTGGAGCTAGATCTAGAAAATTGTTGGGCTTCGTAGTCAGCGAGAGGGGAATTGAGATTGACTCAGACAACGTCTGGGCTATACAAGAATTGCCTCCGCCACGCACTCAAAAAGAAGTTCGAGGTTTCCTTGGAAGGCTAAATTACATTACTCAGTTCATTTCACAATTAATCGAGAAATGTGATCCCATATTTCGTCTTCTTAAGAAACACAATCTAGGCGTGTGTGATGACGAATTCCAGAAAGCTTTTGATAAGGTTAAATAGTACTTGTCAAGTCCTCCAGTATTGTCACCTCCATGCCCAGATAGGCCATTAATACTGTATTTAACAGTGTTTAATAACTCTATAGGATGTGTGCTGGGTCAACACGATGACTTGGGAAGAAGAGAAAAGGCGATATACTACCTCAGTAAGAAATTCACCGAGTGTGAAATGAGATATTCACCAATTGAGAAATTATGTTGTGCCTTGATTTGGACAACTCGGAGGTTGAGGCAATACATGCTGTACCATACGACCTGGCTAATCTCGAAGTTGGACCCTCTAAAATATATGATGGAGTCAATTGCTCTGAACAGAAAGATGGCTAGATGGCAAATTCTGCTCTCTAAATTTGACATAGTTTATGTGAACCAAAAAGTTGTGAAAGGAAGTGCAGTAGCAGATTTTTTGGCTAGTAGAGCTTTAGAAGATTATGAGCCTTTGAACTCTGACTTCCCCAATGAAGAACTAATGTATGTAGTAGCTACTGAAGAAGACGCTACAAAAGATCAACTTTGGAAATTAAACTTCGACGGAGCATCAAATGTTGTAGGTAATGGAATTGGGGCAGTTTTGGTATCCCCAAATGGAGATCATTATCCATTCACATGAAAATTGGATTTTGATTGCACAAAGAATATGGCAGAGTATGAAGCATGTATCATGGGACTCCGTGCAGCCATAGAACGAAAAATTAGAGTGCTGGAAGTATATGGAGATTCTGCACTGGTGATCTACCAACTAAAAGGTGAATGGGAGACAAGAGACCCCAAATTAATTAATTATCGAAGGGTTAATTGAGGAGTTTGATGATATTACTTTCAATTATCTCCCGCGAGACGAAAACCAAATGGCAGATGCTTTGGCTACTTTGGCTTCCATTATCAGAGTGAGCAAACAAGAGGATGTAAAACCCATTCAAATGAGTATTTACGAGGCCCCAGCTCATTATTACAACATAGAGGATAAAGAAAGAGATGATCACCCCTGGTACCACGACATATTACGATACGTGAAAAATCGTGAATACCCTGATCAGGCAACCAAGAACGATAAAAGGACGTTGAGAAGACTAGCTTGTGACTATGTCTTAGATGGGGAGGTCCTATATAAAAGAAGAAAGGATCAGGTACTATTGAGATGTGTGGACGCTGTTGAAGCTAAGAAAATTCTGGAAGAAGTCCACGATGGTGTTTGTGGAACACATGCTAATGGTTTCACAACGGCTAGACAAATTATGAGATTCGGGTACTATTGGTCTACCATGGAGGGAGACTGCATCAATTATGCTAAGAGATGTCACAAATGCCAAATTTATGGAGACAAAATTTATGTACCTCCTTCGCCTTTTCATGTTATGACTTCCCCATGGCCTTTCTTTATGTGGGGCATGGATGTCATTGAGCCAATCTCACCAAAAGCTTCAAATGGGCATTGATTCATCTTTGTAGTCATCGACTATTTCACCAAGTGGGTAGAGACTGCTTCATATGCCAGTGTTACTAATTCGGCAGTCAGTAGATTCCTAAAAAAGAAAATTATATATCGATTTGGAATGTCTAAGAGGATCATATCTAACAATGCATTAAACTTGAACAACAGCACGATAGCAGAGGTCTACAGTCAATTCAAAATCAGACACCACAATTCATCACCGTATCGTCCAAAAATGAATGGTGCAGTGGAAGCAGCCAATAAAAACATTAAGAAGATCGTGGGGAAAATGGCTGAAACTTATAAAGATTGGCACGAGAAGTTACCATTTGCTCTCTATGCTTATCAAACGTCTATCAGAACTTCCACCGGGGCAACGCCTTTCTCATGGGTTTATGGAATGGAGGCGGTTTTACCCATTGAAGTAGAGATACCTTCCCTTCGAGTTTTGTCAGAGCTAAAGTTAGATGAAGCAGAATGGATCTAGTCTCGATATGATCAGTTGAATTTGATTGAGGAAAAGAGGCTAAAGGCTATTCATCAGGGTCAGATGTACCAAAAACGAATGATGCGAGCTTATGACAAAAAGGTTCACCCAAGAGAATTTCACGAGGGAGACCTGGTATTAAAAAAGATCCTCCCCATGCAAAAAGATTTCAGAGGGAAATGGATGCCAAATTGGGAAGGACCTTATGTGGTAAAAAAGTCTTTCTCCGGAAGAGCACTGATTTTGACTGAAATGGATGGGAAAAACTTGCCCAATCCTGTAAATTCGGATTCAGTCAAGAAGTACTATACTTAAAGGAGGAAAAGAGGCCAAAGTGAAAACCCGCAAAGGGGGCTTTGAAACCTTCTTAAAAAAATGGAGAGGCCAAGGTGAAAATCCGCAAAAGGCGCCTTGAGACCAAAGGGGTTTTGAATCGAAAACCCAAAAAGGGAGGCTCAAATTGTGATCAAAGATGGGGCATGCGGTGATCTTGCTATGCCTGAATTAACGAAGAGAGGGTATGCAACATCTAGGGGCATCGACAAAGTACTCTAGATCTCCTAAACACATATTGAGCTCAAAATGATCCTCAAGAAGTTCGTGCAGAGAAGCTCATGCTGCGATATCTGGGGCACCTATTTTTTCCCCTCACTATTTTGTATTCCAGCAATGTTTGTTCCTGATAAATTTCAGTTTTGTCCATCATTATGATCATTTTCAAGCATTTTGCATTGGAGTAACGATTAATGGACTAATAATACTTTCACAAAAGGAGTTTTGCATATTACTCTGGAAGCTTCTGAATAGTAAGAGAACCTGAAACAGGACTATTATTTAGAACTCACCAAGCCTAAGGGTTGGAAATATTTGAGAAAGAAACTCTAAATAGTGACTATTTCTTTAGATTTTCTGTCAAAAATATCGGTTGAACAAGAAGACAGGATATTACGTCAGTGATACAACCTTGAAGAACAACGAGCAATGACAACCCAGACATTAAAAAAGGGATCATTCTCATGACATCCTGCATTCATGCAAATATCATCCATAACACATCTAGTTAGGAGCATTCGATTCATTCTGATCATTGCATCCTAATCATTATGCATAAGCATAGGTCCATAAAATCGATTCTACAGGTTATGTCCCCCAGAGGACGGTGTAGTAAGATCGGTAAACCCACAAGTCCTACACCTCTGAGGTTGTAGTAGGTCGGATCAAATCTACCACGGCGAATCTTATCTCTCTGAAGTTGCAGTGGAGTAGATTGAAGCCATTAACCTTATCTCCCTGAAATTGCAGTGGAGCAAGTTGAAGATAATAAATTTTATTCCCTGAAGTTGCAGTGGAGTAGATTAAATCCGCGGGTCTTATCTCCCTGAAGTTGCAGTGGAGCAGATCGAAGACAGCAAATCTTATTTCCCTGAAGATGCAGTGGAACAGATTGAAGCTACAAATTGGTGGATCTTATCTTCCTGAAGTTGCAGTGGAGCAGACCGAAGGCAGCAAATCTTATTTCCACAAGATGCGGTGTGAAGCAGATTGAAGCTACAAATTGGTGGATTTTATCTTCCGAAGTTGCGATGGAGCAGATTGAAGCCGTCCACCTTATCTCACGAAGTTGCGTGAGCAGATCAAGACAAATGAATCTTATTTCCCTCAAGATGCAAGTGGGAGCAGATTGAAGCTACAAATTGGCGGATCTTATCTTTCTGAAGTTGCAGTGGAGCAGATTGAAGCCACCAGCCTTATCTCCCTGAAGTTGCAGCAGAGCAGACTGAAGACAGCGAACCTTATTTTCCTGAAGATGCAGTGGAACAGATTGAAGCCATAAGTTTTATTTCCCTGAAGTTGCAGTGGAGAAGATTAAAGTTACAAGTCCTATACCTCTGAAGTTGCAGTAGATCGGATCCAATTTACCAAAACAAAACCTTATCTCCCTGAAGTTGCAGCAGAGCAGACTGAAGATAGCAAACCTTATCTCCCTGAAGTTGCGACGGAGCAGATTGATGCTACAAGTCTAATCTCGTTAAATGGGATCGAAGCGCTAGTTCCTATGTCTCTAAAGATGCAGTAGGATGGAATGAAGCTACTCAAAGAAGAAAGCCACCAAAACAAGTAGAGACTCAGCGAGTGTAACAGCCCGATTTAGGGGCTAGTCAGAATAGTGATCTCGGGGTCACTAATCTGAGACTTGAGAAATTTATTTTCATGTTATATTATGAGTCAGAGCATGATAGTATATGTGCATGAGAATTTTGGTGCTTTAATTTTAGCGATTTCATGCTTAATCGCGAAAAAAAGACTAAATCGCATAAAGTGCAAAAGTTCCATTCTATAAGCTAAAGGTACCAAATAGCCTTAGAATGCAAATTAGAGGTCTTTAAAAGGCAATTAGACCCCCAATATATGCTTGGCCGGCCATAGGGGACAAGGATTGACCATGTTGGTCAAAGTTGGTGAGTAGGTGGACTTAATTGGTAGTTTAATATTAGAATAAGGAGAGAAAAGATACCATCTTTCTCCTTCATCTCTTCCACCAAAAATTTTAGCAAATAACGGGTAGAAAGCTTCCAAAAATTTCAGCACACTCATCCCTTCACAAGTAAGTGTTCTAGTGAACTTTTCTTTAAAATAATTGTACTTTTGAGATCCCTAAAGCTTAAGCTTTCAAATGAGGGGACTATTGTGCAATATAGTGAAAAGTTAAGAGTTTTTCCATGAGAGCTATCATAGTTATTTGCTGCACTTTTATGGAAGAAATTGAGTTTTAGTTGTTAGATGAACAACTTTTGTGAAAGGTGTTGTCTTGAAAACACCTAATTGGACCTTGATGAAAAGGTTACAAATTTGTAGTTACCATGTGAAATGTTGAGTTTTAATGATAGCTATAAGAGTATTAAATGTTCACCTAGGCTTGTTGAAGGTAGAAATGTGATTAGAATTTATTTTCGAGCCTAGGGGCAAAATGGTCATTTTGCCAAAGTCTAGGGGTAAAATAGTAATTTTGCCTAAGCATGATTATTGAAATGCTTTTATTAATGAGATGATCTATTATAGAGCAAGAAGAACCGAGAATCTGCCTCGATCGGGGAAAGAACAAAGTCTTAGACTAAATTGTCGAGCTAGCTCATTTTGAAAACGAGGTAAGTTTGTATGTGATTAATGAAATATTTATGTTAGCATAATTGAAAATGCTTGGTATCACATTGATGTATGATACTTCATTGAAATGAGAAATTGATGTTGAATATGATGTTGAAGTCCTAGTGGACTTTAATGAATATGGGATTGCTATCATCGAGATGTGAATTAGATAAGGTCCCATATAAGACCATGTCCGGGACATGGCCTCGGCACCGAGTTAAGATCCCGTATAAGACCATATCCGGGATATGGCTTCGGAAAAGAATAAGAAACTCGTTAAGACCACATCCGGGATGTGGCATCGATAATTGATGTGAAAGTCCATATAAGACCATATCCGGGATATGGCATTGGCATTTAGAAGTAACTCCATGTAAGACCACCTCGGGGATGTGGCATTGGCTTCGTCTCTACATGAACGACGTTGAATATGCGTCTTTGACTATCCCTAGTGATTAAAGGGATAAGTAGATGAGTTTAGAAGTAGAAATGAGATTTGCACTAAAGTCATATGAATAAGTGAATACAGGTACTCGTGAATGAGTCACGAAGAAACGTTTACGACATGTGGCATGGTATGTGCTAAATAAGGGAAATTGTGAGTAAGTATGGCAAGATGCCTATGACTTGTGTATGGTTAGTTAATATCATGGATGGATTGTTTTATGAGCTTATTGTTACTATTTATATTCATGCAAACTTACTAAGCTTTATGCTTACCCCTTTCATTGCCCTTCTTCCTTGTAGTATTGCCAAGATAACTCGAGGATCATGGACGTAGGAGTTCGGAAATCACACTATCGACATCACTTTGGTATAAAAATTTAGACTTATTTTGAGTATGGCATGTATAGGACTCGAGTATTTTGTTAAGTTGTAATTGTTAGCCAAACTGTTGGCTATGTATGTTACTAAAGTCACTTTGTAAATGGCCTTAAGTTAGGCAAATACTTGGCAAATTCTTTTGCTTAATGAAAGTGATTTTCTTGAAGTGTATGCCATTGTGTGTGAATGTTGAATTGAGTATTTAGATGTGTCTTTGGGTCATGAATTACGTTGAATGGAATTGGAGTATGTATGTTTGCAATGTAGGGTGGCAAAGGGCTTGGTAGATAGCCTTCTAATTTTGCACATGGGTAGACACACGGGTGTGTGTCTAGACCGTGTGAGCGGCACGGCTAGCACATGGGCGTGTGCCCAGGCCGTGTGAAGTCTGCACCATGCACTTGGAATTTAAATCACCACACGGTTGAAACACATGGACGTGTGTGTGGGCCGTGTGGATTAGTCAGAATGCCAAGGTTTGGCACACGGGCCAAGGCCACGGGCGTGTCAAGGCCGTGTGAAATTAGTCAGTTTCGACCACGATTGGTAGACACAGGCATGTCTTAGGGGCACACGGGCATGTCCCTAGACTCATACGGGCGTGTGACCCCTGTTTTGTTGAAAAGTTTCTCGAACTCATAAATGTTCCCAGAATAGTCCCGATACCTCTCGGAAGTATGTTTAGGGCCTCTTAGGCCAAGTATAAGTAAGTGATGGGTTTAAACGAGACTTTGTAACCCTATTCGAGATGTTTAAGCAAGATTAGTTAGGTAATGCCTCGAACCCTGTCCTGGCTTGAGGACGGGTAAGAGGTGTTACAGCGAGGCCGGGCAAAATTGGCCCTTTTTAAGTCTTTGCTCCATTTTCGTTACACGACAACGAGCAAAGAGGGGCAGCTGTAATTAGCCCAATTTTCCTGGGCCCATTTAAACCAAACAAATACAAAAAAAAAAAAACCAAACAATAATAAACAGTCCATTTTAAACCCAATACAAGCCCAATTCAAGCCCTAGGCCCAACTAGCCCATAACCTAAACAAAAATCAGAAACCCTAACCCTAGGTCAGCCCCGCCGCCGCCGCACCTCCGTACACCACCACGTCCATACTCAATACACCGCCACGTCACTCCAAACCTACAAAAGGACAAAAATACAGCAGAGAAAAAACAAGGAAAAAAGATTGTATTTTTATTTTTCGGCTATAAAGCCATAAGAAAGGATTGTAATTTTTTTTACGGGGACAGAATCAATACAAAAATCAATCAAAAAAGGAATTGAGAAAATTTTTTTTAAAGGTGATTATCCTTTTTTTTATCTATAGCTTCTCTTATTTTTTTTTTATATTTTTTACGTGCGAAAACAAAAATAGGAAAAGAAAGACAGACTTGAAGCAGACAGTCCTCGCCGTCGAAAATCGCATCGGAAAGGGAGGAGAAACAAAACGTTTCTCGCTTCTCCGCCGTGTTAGGTTGGGCTTTCAGAGTTTTCGACCTCAGATCTACGACCTACACGTGAGGGACTTCCTAAAGGGTGATTTTGGGTTTTCCGGCCATCACGTACGGCGGTCGCCGGCGGTGGTCCGGCGCCGAAATCTTGGCTGGATACTGGTCGGATTAGAAAAGAAGAGGGGAGGTTGAGAGAATTTCTCTCTGTTTTTTTTTTAAAGTAAAGGGAAAGAATGAAATTTTTTTAATTTTTTTTTTACTTAAATAGACTCTCTAAACGGCGTCGTTTAGGGCTGGTCACCATAGCCCTAAAACGACATCATTTTCCCCCTTTGGATCCGCGTGTAAACCCGACCCGCCAGGGAGGATCTGCGTGTTTTTTATTAAGGGGTTATTTGCGCTTTAAGTCCTTCCACTTTTTTATTATTTTACAATTAATTTCCTCTAATTTTTAATTTTTTCCCTTAATTTTATTGTGGTTTCAATTTGGTCCCCATTGAAATGCTACGTTTTGGAGGGCAGGGATATTTCTCCGCTTGGTCCCTCCTTGTTATTCGCGCACTACAATCTGGTCATCTACTTTGTTTTATTCCCGATTCTGCCCTAAAACTCTGTTAAAATTTCAATTTAATCCTAGACTTTTGTCTTATTACGATTTAGGCCTTTAATTTCATTTTAGTTTCAATTTAGTCCTTTTTAGTTATTATATTTATTATTATTATGTATTTTTTTACTATCATTATTCGTTTGTTAATGTATTATTATTATTATTATTATTATTATTATTACTATTATTATTAATGTTATTATTAACGTATTATTATTATTAATATATTATTAATTAACTTTGTTATTATTACTATTATTTCCATAATATTTATTTGCTTAATATTTTCAAATACACTTATTCATTTATCAGTTTATTACTTATTTATTTATATCTTTCTATATATTTTAAAACTTCAAATTTTTTTATTATTATTAATGCCACCATCATTATTATTAACATCATGATTTTTTTTTAATTTGTGTTACACTATACTTGTTTATTTATTTGTTTAATATTAATCCTTTAGTTCTAAATTTTTAGTTTTTTTATTATTATTTTCGTGTATTTTGGCTTGTTATTTGATCTTTGTCCTTTATATTGTCATGCATTAATGCATTTATTATTAGCCTGTTATGCATATTAGTACCGTAATTCATTTTTGCATTTTACTATAAAATCGTGTTACATTAATCTTTGTCCGATACCAATTTTTTTTATTATGAAGCAATTTTTTATAATTCGAGATTCGAGAAATCATACCCTAACTTACTGGGTTTCGATTTTGCTCGTCGAGCCTAAAGAACCGATTATCTTTTTTTTTTAAAAAATCAAGGCGTATAAGTTAAATAAAAACTTATTCTCGGGAATTCAAAAATATTGTGTCCTAACTCATTGGATGTGACATTTTGTTATCTCGAGGTAAGGATTTCTAAATATAAAGGCAATATTCTGTATTTGGAATTTTGAGAAATTGTGCCCTAACTTACTGGGTTCTGATTTTTCATTTGACCTAAATAATCGAATATCCTTCTTAAACTTAAATGCATGAGTTTTGAAAGTCAAAAGACAAGCTTAGTTTCGAGGATTTAAAATGTCGTATCCTAACTCACTGGGCGTGACATTTTGCTTCTTCGAAATAAGAGGGTCTGAGCATCCAATTTAATTTATTCAAGTTTTCTTTTAAACAAAGAGGATCGTATTTTAAAATCTTTTCAAAATTTTGACATTAAGACATAAATTAATCAATTAGGTACCAATTTTGGGCGTTACGAGGGTGCTAATCCTTCCTCGTGCGTAACCGACTCCCGAACCCGTTTTCTCGAATTTTGTAGGCCAAAATCATTGTTTTAATGATCAATCTCAAGGTGATCCGATCACACCTCGAAAAAAAGATTGGTGGCGACTCCACTTTCGTTTTTAAAGTCGACCCCCGTTTTTCAACAAAAAAAATGGTTTTGACAACATCTATCGGGTGATCCTAATCAGTTACAACAACAGACTGAATGCATGCATTTCTACAAGAAATTGTGGGGGTTAAACCTGCCCTCTAAATTGAATATTACAATTTGGAAATGTTGTTAATGTGTGTTTTCAAACTAAAAATACAACAAAGGCAAGTGCACCTATCGATAAATAGTATAGCTACGATGAGTAAATACATCGTATCCATGAGGACTAAAAGTACTAGTAATTACCGTTTTCTTATCATTTAGTCGACAAATTGGATAGATTGGTTTAAACTAAGATTTACTAAATTAATTTAACTAAAGAACTCAACAGAAAATAAATCAGGAAAATAACCGAATGATAACCAATGAGAGAGACAATAATCAGGAAAGAATCCACCTAGGCTTCATTTATTATTATGAATCTGATTTAAACGATTTATTTACTTGGTATCTTGATCTGTCAAAATCCCTAAATTATGCTAATATCTCTTTCGAGAGTAAGAGCAACTGACTTTAGGTTGATTAATTGAAATCTCTTTCTAATTAAAACCCCTATTGTCGCATTAATTCAATTTATGGATTATCCGATTAGATTTGACTCTAATCTAGTAGATTTATGTTGTCCTATTTCTAGAATTGCATGCAACTCCACTCAATTATGCTAGATCTACTCTTAAACAGGGACTTTTCTTTTGATTTAAGTACATTAAACATGAATTAATATCCCGAAAATATTAAAACAAGAGATAAGAACACATAACTGAGAACAAGAATCAAGTATTTATCGCAAAAAACATAAATCAAATAATAGAATTCATCATAGGGTTCATCTTCTCTAGGTATCTAGGGAATTAGTTCATAATTGTGAATAAAAACATCTCAAAGTCAGAATAATCACAAGAAATAAAGAAACTCATAAAAACTTCAAAAGAAATTAAAAGGAGGTTTTCAATCTTGATGGAAATTTGCTTCAGAGTTGGCTCTATTGGTGTTCTTCGAGTTGTTTTCTTCAATATTATATGATCGCCCTCTATTTTCTTCTTCTATTTGGTATTTATAGACTTTAGAATGCTTAGAAAGCCTAAAAATTGCGTTTTTTCGCGTGTTTGGGGTGCGATTTGTGAAATCAACATGGTCTGGCACATGGCTATGTGTTCAGCCCGTGTGACTCCTGAAATCTATTCTATTTATCTGATTTTCGCTCGTTTTTCACTTCTTTTGCTCCGAAATGCTCTCCTAAGTATAGAAACATGAATTTAAAGGATATGAGCATAAAATTCACCAATTTTCATAAATAATCATCCAAAAATACATTAAGAATGAGATTAAAATATGTTACTTTTATCACTTATCAACTGTAAAAATTACATTCTTACTTTATGTAATCTACACTACTGGAGACTGACAAATGTGGTTGTGTGTCCACATTGTATAGCTGCAGTGGAGACTTTCGAACATGTGTTTAGGGAGTGTCCTGTAACAAGGAATACATGGAGGTATTTAAATGTATTTTGGTTTGAGTTAGGGGGAGAAATGAGCTTTATAGATTGGGTTACCTATATTTTTTGCAAACAATACCATCCAACAGTGTAGAATCTTTGCATACGCAATTTGGGTATTGTGGACGGAAAGGAACAAATGGATTCATGAATGGAAAAAATATTTGGTTCAAAAATTGCTACTTTTGTAAAAAAAATTACATTGCAGAATTAGATAGGCTGGAAAAAGTTTTACTTGCAAATACTATGGGGAATGAAACCTAGAAGCCACCGAGTAGTCCGTTTGTCAGAATCAACTTCGATGCGGCCTTCAACAAAAACAACATTATTCTTGTTCAGGACTTATGGTAAGGGATTCTAATAGGAGGGTTTCAGGAGTAAGATCTGTTCTAAATGATAACATACCTTTTGCATTTGCAATAGAGGCCCTTGCTTGTGTCTAAGGACTCCAACTGGGTGTGGACTTGGGATTTAGGGAAGTGAAAGTAAAAGGAGATGTGATATCTGTAATCAAAAAAATACAGAGCAAGTGTGAAGACAAGTCAAAATCCAAGCTTACATCAAAGATTGTAAAAATT
Organism: Gossypium sturtianum; assembly: GCA_025698515.1. Classification (NCBI taxonomy): domain Eukaryota; kingdom Viridiplantae; phylum Streptophyta; class Magnoliopsida; order Malvales; family Malvaceae; genus Gossypium; species Gossypium sturtianum. The sequence continues at coordinate 116,667,065 of CM046955.1, forward strand.
TAAGTAAGAATTTTCAAACTTGTAATTTTGTGTTTAGGCATCGTTCGAAAAATGAGGTTGCTCATATGCTCGCAATAGAAGGTCTGAGTAGGGGGAACAATGGAATTTGAGCCATGGGGTGCCTAATTTTACAAGAATGGTAGTAGAGAGAGATCATCAAAGGTGTTCATCTACACGAGATGGGATGGGTACTCAAGAAAACCAAAGAAATCAGGGGATGTGAGAGGAAAGGGGGCAGCGTAGAAGTCGTCTGGTACGTTGAAAAGGCAAGGAATTATGTTTTGCTATTTTCCAAGTGTATCAGGAGTTGTGCTTAATTAATAATTTTGCTGCTGTTGCAAAGATGCTTCTAGAGCAACTCTTGAATTCAGCTGGGTTGAGCCATGCTTTCTCGACCCATCTTTTTGTTTTCATTTTATTGTATTGGGCTTTGTTTTTTTTCCTTTAATAAAAACCCATCTATTTTACTCAAAAAATTTTTGATCAATGATGAAATTTGTTAAATTATCAATTCTCAGTCAATAAATTTAATTGATTGGGTCTCCAATTCAATTGTTTGAAAATTAAAAAAACTATAAACACAAATAAATAACAATAATAATAAACATTAATTAAACACTATAAGGTCTATGAATCAAAGTCCAATGTCTTCCCAATAAAAAAAATAAAATAGATTGAAAAACACTTTTTTGAGTTTTCCTCTTTCCGTTCCTAATAAATTTAGTCATTTAAGGTTTTTTTTTTATCATAAGTTTATTTTAGAACTTAGTGGTTTGAGCTAAAAAAAAAGTATGTTATTTGAGATAGAATTTAATCAATAACCCAATAAATATAACATAACCCGTATTTGATAAGTTTTTTTTTTATCAGTTCAACTTGATCTTTGGTTCATTAATGATTCAAAGCGATTCACCCAAAATTCGATTCTATGTCCTTGTCCGAATGAATAAACCTTGTAGTTTTCAATTTAACCAGTTAGATTATTAAACCCGAACCGCTTTTAACAACATTGGTTAGCATCATATTATTACAATTTCTTTGGAACTTGTGAGTTTGAGTGAATTTAAGCTGCCAATAACGTTAGGTTTTCCTACTACTAGTCTAGTGAATTCTCTTCACATTGATAACATATGCTTATATCTCTTCTTTTTTTTCTTATTGGAAGGAATATAGATTAAATAAAAGTCAAATGTCTAAAAGTAACCTCTCCTTATACCATCCGACAAAATAAAATGCTTGATACAAAGTGGAGGTTCCATGCATTCCACAAAAAGATCAAAATCAAATACCTTTGCAATCCTAGGTTAAAAATAACAATTTCCCATTCTGGCCAAACTATTCGCATACTGGTTTCCATGTGCTTCATAATATTGTGTTGGAATCACTGAGGAGAGTCTCGCAATCCATATCAAAATAGAAAACAAACAATTGGTTATCAATCTCATCATCTTGAATAAATCTAATAACAGGAGTGACGTTCAATTCAATTTCAAGACAATCAATATGAAAATAGCTGGAAAGGAGTAGACCATCTCTAAATGCCCAAAGCTCAACCTCAACGCTAGTAGTTCTTGAATGTGCCTTACCGAGCCTTTAACCTAATGACCATCATGGTCATGAATAATGCTTCTTGCTCCCGCCTTACCCGAATTCCCTAATGAAGAGCCATCTCTATTAAGTTTAAACCATCCCCTCAAGTGTGGTTTCCAGGTGACCTATTGTAACGCCCTATACCTGACCCGATTTATAGAATCCGAGTATAAAACGTCACAATACTTACTTACTTAGCTAAAATTTTCAATCCGCTAAGAACTATATTGAATATATCTCTTATTTATTTAAATTCCTTTCTAAGACAATAGGCTTGAATAATACATTTTTTGTTTGCCACAAACTTTCAAAGGTAAAATAAAACCTTACAAAAAAATTGCTTAAATAGGCAGACATATTTGTAGTAGGTATTACTATTAATCATTTGAAAAACATGTTTCCATAATGTCCCTCTGTATGCATAATATTTCCCTCGGTCTACTGCCATGGCGCATTCCTAGCTTGGTCCCTCCTAGTGTATAGGTTCAACTCACAAACTTGCAAACCAAAGTATGCATATAAGTTTCCAAGGAACTTAGTGAGTCTCACTCATATTTACCTTTTTACGGAGACGTAGATTCTTTCGACTCAAGGGTTTGAGTTCCCTCTCAGACATTGGTGAATACTTTTCTAATTCTTGGTTGGCAGATAACCATATGTCAATCTCTGCACTTAACTGTCTTATACTCATCTCACTCGGCTGGCAAATCTCAAACTTTACACCATACTTCAAAACTCATTACACAATCTCTTTGCAATTTGTAGTTAGATACGATTCTCTTTACAATACTTAACGGATACTACTCTTGACGAATTCCTTTACAAAACCCAACGATTATCAGAACACCAGTTATATCGTATTTTCAAATCGGTTCAGACAGACATACCTACTTAGAAGAATACCATGTTGTAATTCAAGCAATAAAATCTCAGATGGCTTTAATACAGAACCTAAGAAATTCCAAGTTTGGTGGACACTTGCACCACCAACATGTTGAATGTCCAAAGTTCCCTATCATGGTAGATCACTAAGGCAAATTCATTAGTTGGTTAATCTATTGAAAATTCTATCGAAAAATGCCTCACAGGTATACCCAGATCTCACTCAAGATAGACTAGCGTCTCACCACTTGATCATTACAGAATTCACTCTACGGATTTCCCAGATAACACGCCACAAAGGCTTTCCAGAGAATTCACCACAAAAGCTTTCCATGAAATTCGTGTTTCATGTCCCGACGAACTATCTCTATGGATGCCATGGGGCTTCCCCCACATGGTCTTATACCTTCACACCCTCTTGGCATATTATCATATAATGCTATGACGATGGACTTTCCACAGATTTATTTCGTAATCTGCCAGTCCGGTTAGCATTATAGTTGCCCCACCAAAGGCTATACAATAAATCTCCATTTTCACAATGATTTGCCTATCCAGTTAGTAGTACCTGCCCTACCAAAGGCAACACAAGCGGGTCTCTTTCTCACCTTTTTACATAACCCATAATCATCATTTATTGGAATAGTATAACATGAAAGTATTAGGCAATAACTATACACAACAACATCTTATATCACACGATGTCATATCATGTCGCACATTGTTCACCTCATTTACATATTTGTAGATGCCTCTTAAACACACATATACACATAATTTCATGACATGTAAGAGTTAGTTTTAGAGACTCACCATAGACTCACCTTTACCTCGGCCAAGAGCTTCTATTTTGACAGTCATTCCTAATCCAGCAACAACAATTGCTTAAACGATCATAGAATTTTCATTAAAATCCTCATTACAGACATTTTACTAACATTTCAACTACATGCAACCCCATACAAAGCCTTACTGTACATTTTTTCTTTCTATAATCGTAACATGAAAAACTGTAATACTTACTATAATGCAGAATCATTCACTGATTAAACTAAATCTTTGTTCGATCTTAACGAAGAAGAAGAAGAAAAAATTGAGGTTAGAAAAAAGAACTTGAACATTAAGTAGAAAGAAAAACAATCTAAAATGATCCCCTCTTATAAATATACTCCCAGACTCCCTGATTTCCCTACCAAATCTAGGGTAGATAAAAGAAAATTTGGCGAAGATTAACCTCACTACCGACTAGTCATAGAGAGGGTCAAATCAATCCACTTGACTTTTGTTGAGAAGTGGTCAACCATGCTGCTTGAAATGAGTTGTTTAGTTGGCTTATTTTAGTGTACAAGTAACCCTTCATATATCTAGCTACTCTGCTCTTTACTTTGATCTTTATTTCTGTTGCTGTAGAATCCAAACAACTCCTAACCAAACCCGATACAAAATCCAATTGAATTGTACTTATGCAAATCAGGTGTACTATATCTTGGTGGTAACTCACGTTCGGCAAGGTCTCAGAGACAATTAAGTCTCCTACAACTTCTTCATATACTTGAAAGACTCTTAGTGTTCAAACAAAACTTTGGGGCGTAGCCCCCATTCATAAGCGCGCACTTCCTTGGGCGTAATATTTCTTCTCCTAAAAACATCCTACGATCAATTTCTTAGATACTGCCAATGGGCAGATGCTTTAACGCTAGTATACACCAATACTCTAACTCATTATCAAGCCAATAGGGTGGCAGATTATGTTACCACAGCGTGCCCAACAGCGTACATACCTACTTTATTCACCTTTTCGAATCCGCAAATTTTCGAGGTGTGACACCTATATACTAGACAAACATGGTTTCCTCTTGATTGAATTTGTAAAGGAAAAACAAACTTACTAGATTTTCGAATATTATTATCAGTGATATTAGTGGCCTCATTATTCTAAAAAAATAGTCTTATTTTTATTAATCCAAAAATGCCATAAAGCAAAGCAGAAGACAATATCCCAAGAGATTCTATGAGGAGAGAAAAGTTATTTTGAACTGGTGTTTAAGATCAACTAATCCTTCCAACAGTTGCCACCACTAGTAATAGATTTAGGGGGTTTAATTTCAACACACCAATTAAAACTGCATGGACAGTAGCAGAGCATGTATTCGACATTCTCCCTATCGTTGTTTACAAAGAGACAAACATCGACAACATCCAAACCTCTTTTAGTTAGGAATTCTTAGTTTGGATAGCTTTTTGAAAGCATTCCCAAACGAAAAATTTAATTTTGGGTGGGATTCTTAATTTCTATATGAGTTCCTAATAGGTATTACTAGCATTAACCCGCGACAAGATCAAATGCACTAGACAAAGTGGATTAACCATTGCTAGAGTTACCTCATACAAAGAGTCAGTTCCCTCACCAAATAAGGAAATAGGATGCTAAAAAAAGTTTCCTTTATGTCACGAGGTATTCATATATTGAAAGGGTTCCCTTTAATAAACATCAATTTTTTCCTAACCTGTTCAAAGGTGAGATCCTCCTCACCTAAGCTTAAAGGTCAATACATCTACTCCCAATAGTGCTCATACCCCTTAATTATCGTCCCAAAAGTTAATCCCCCTCCAATTGTGAATCCTTTTTCAATAAGGGGACTAACTTTCCTTAAAGCTCTTGAAATAGTGGAAACATTAGCTTCATTTCTAATAGACCTTTGATTGTTAACATACTTGGCCAGGAGAACTTTAGTCTAGAGCTTATCATTCTCATTCATTAGTCTCTATCAAGTTTTATGATAAAAGCCTTGTTATGACCATTGGTCACTTTAATACCAAAACCACCAAGTTTCTTTTCCTTAGTCACAATGTCCCAATGAACTCAATGCATTTTCTTTCTTACTACCATCACCCCCTAAATGAAATCCCTATTTATACGATCAAGTTACTTATTTATGTTGTTAGGGATGAGGTTACACTGTATAAACCACTAAGAGGCTTATGAAGGCCTCTTTGTCGAGCTTATTCATAGTGAACTCCAACCAATTAATAGCCTTGCAAAATGAGGCACTTAATAAGTTATCGTCAATACCATGTAATTTTAGTACCTCACTAGAGAAAGGGCAATCTTGTATATCATGTAAGATATCCTTTTTCGAGCTATCGCATCTCTTACACCAAGGGTTTTTGTGCAAAGAAAAAGAAGCATATTTAATAGTCGTAGGAAGAATTTCATTATTATATGGATGATTTGATTTGCAAAGACCAAGTCTCCACCCAAACATCTTGATCTTGCGTAATGCTTTCAATTTCCAAATTTCCTTCCAACATACATGATGTGGCCCATAGCCCAAAAAGTGGAGAATTAGCCCATTGTATCTTGACCTAGTGGAATAAACCCAATTAGGAGCATGACCCTACACCAAAACATCATCCACCTCATTATCGCAAGTAGGTAGAGCCAAAATATTATTCGCATAGTCTTTAGCAAATGATGATTGAACCAAAATCTCATTCCACTTTTACTGTTCTCCAACAAGAGGCTAGAAATAGTGACATTGTTGGGGAGAGTTCCATTATACCCAAAATCCTTCCTATCGGACAAATCACGCCCCATCTATTAGTTCACACCTTTGCCTTGTGTCCATTACCAATGTGCTAGATGAAATTTGCATATGAAGACTCGAGTAGTCACAAATCCTTTCCAAACATAAGAGGATTTATCAACATGTTTTATAAAATATATATATATCACTTGATGGAAAGTATTTAGCTAAGAAAATCTTAAAGAATAAGGTCTCATTATGGTGTATTAGGTGCCAAATTTGCTTGTTCAAAAGTGCAATGTTGAAGAGCTTGGTATCTTGAAAATTGAATCCCCATCCCTTTAGGCTTCCACATAGTTTCTCATGCCAACATTGCCCACCCTTTGTTTGTTCCACTTTGAGCCCACTGATATTTACGAATAACGCGAGTAATATCATCAATAACACAATTAGGCAAAAGGCAGGTACTCATTAAAGAAATATTTAGAACTTATTAAATTATTTTTATATATTTTTTATTATTATGTAATCTTAACTTAATTTAAATCTTTTATAACACATTAATTGAGTTAGTGTGGGACTAACTTATGACAGGCATATTTCCCTTTGTACGTATGGTGTTTTCATTGTTGTTATATATTAAATATTTGTCAATTTTAATTAATTATTATAATTTTACTTTTCTTCTATAGTCCTATTATAAATCAAATAAAATCTGATCTATAATATATATACACACGAAGAAATAGATAAACTGAAAATTTTATTTTACTAAAAAATAGAAAATTATTCGAAATAATGATTTTTTACGACGGGCCACAGCGGAGGCGGCCGTTTCAAGAAAGGTTGGTGGTGGCGAGCCCATACTTCATTCGTTGCTGCTCTTTCTTTCAATACCTAACTAAGCAGGTTTAATTCTTCTCTCCGTCCTTATATTCTTTGAACTTTTTCAATTTAGTGCATCCATTTTATTTCCATAAATTTAATCCTCTACTTGTTAAATATAAAAATTAAAATATTTGGAATAAAAAATTTAGGGCTAGCCATGACATATGGCATGAGTTTAATTTTTTGTTGAAATTAGGCTCTGGACAACCTACTTATTTGATCGGTAAAATATATTCAGAAATAAAGCAAATAACTGTAAATTGATAAATAAATATAAAAAAAAACCTTGAAACCAATATTAAAAAAAAAGGCAAGTCTATCTGTACAACTAATTATGGTTTTTCTAAAATTTTCATTTAATTATATTACTGAACTGGTTAAACCCAACAAGAAGTAAATTGTTTCAACATTGCCAAGGACTAAATTTCAAAAGTCCTACAAGTGCGGAGACTGAAGGCAAATTAAACCTTCAAGGTGCCCGCCACGCTCCGATTTTTCTATAACTAGGCATCCTAAGTCGGAGACAGGCGCCAAAGGAATCTGAAAGAAGAAAAAACAGAGACAAAAAGGGTCAAAGCCATGCCGACCCTTACAAAGCTTTATACCATGCAAGAAGCCTCTCAGCACAATACCAAAGATGATTGCTGGATCGTTATAGACGGCAAGGTTCTCTTTCACTTCCCTCGTTCTATTGGGTCTTTATGTATTTACAATTAGATTTGTTTTGTTCATAATTTCTAGTACAGCAGCCACTTCTTTATGGCTCATCTCAAATGCAATATACTGGTTAGGGTGCCATTTTGTGCAAAGTTTTAGGAATTTTTTAGATAAAATTTGCAAAACCCAAGTTTTCGGGGTTTTGCTTGAAGATGATGGTGTTGTGCTTGTTGGATTGGGTTTTTTTTTTTTTTTTTTTTGTATTTTACAAGAAATGACAACCTGTTCTTGCTTTGGGGATGTTGAAAATGGCATAATTTATTTTATAATTTCCTCTATTTTAGGTGTTATTTGTTTTAGAAACTGAACAGCTTACATAATCATGCGTTGCCTTGTATGATTCTCATGTTGAGGACATGGCTTTATATCCATTTTCCAGAAGAGCAACAGAGAACATTATATTTGCAATATGCTCATTTGTGATGCTACTAGCTTGTTTTACTTGGTAGTTAAAGCATTTCAAGAATTTGCTTTCAATATGCTCATCAGGATGTCAAGTTTGATAGAGAAGTTTTATGTAATGAAACCATGTCTTGTGTCACCCATTAGTACCTATGTCCTGTTCTACTTGGTTTCCTGCTTATGGCACCCGAAGAAGGTAGCTCCACCCGAATGAAATTGGACTCTTAATCGATCACTGTTCAACTAGCTTCAAGGGTTTATGTACTAGTTTTAATGGCTAGGAAATGCAGGATGCAAATTAACATCCTGTGCTGAGCTATGCATTCATTGCTATGGATGTTTGTAGTGAATCCAATAGTTCGGATCAGTTTGGTTGTATCCATACTAAATTACAATTTGCACATGATTGATTACGCCTAACACCTTGTATTTCCTTCAAAGCACCCGAAAATCCTATACCAAATGGTCTTATGCAAGTGAAATGAGCTCCATTCCCTTCATTTATCTCTTGATACAAAACGAAGTGTCTTCATCCTTTACAGGTATATGATGTTACTTCTTATTTGGATGAGCATCCAGGAGGTGATGATGTAGTGCTCGAGTCGACAGGTAATATCCTTGCACTTCTTTACTTTTTTTATCATACATAGGAGCTGAGAGTGTCGGGAATATAAAATAATGAATCCCCTAAATGGCCTGCTGCCAATGATCTCCTTGAAGGGAAAGATGCAACCGATGATTTTGAAGATGCTGGACACAGCAAAAGTGCAAAGGAGCTCCTGCAAAGCTTTTGCATTGGTGAACTTGACACGTCCTCCCCTATCATCCCAGAGCTTGAAATTTCCTCTAAGAAGGAAGCCGTTAAGTACTCTGACAAGCTCATGGACTTGACAAAGCAATATTGGACCATCCCTGTGGCAATTGTTGGCATCTCTGTGGTGGTTGGTTTCTTATACCTGCATAAGAAGTAAACCGGTATGATGTTTCCCCCTATTGGCTGCTGAAAGGAAATTGTTACCCCAATTTTTGAATAATTAAATTGATAATGATTAAGAACAGTTACCAAAAGTTTTTTTTTTTTTTTTTTATAATTTGAAGGTAGTGTTTGATCATTAATCATATATATATGTTTACAGGGGGAAAAAAAAGAAACATTTATGAGAAAGCTCATGAGCACTTGAGTACACAACTGGTTAAATAAATTCATTATCTATTAAACAGATAGAATTTACTGAAGAGCTCTTGTTTTCTAAAGTTACATATATGTTTTAGCTTTAATTTTTTATAGCATTGTTGTGGGGTTAGTGTGATAAAATCTAATGTAAAATATGCTGCCAGCATCAACTACAGTCACTTTCTTGAAAGAGATAAAGATTAGACAAATTTATTTACTTTCTATTATTTAATTCTTGATGATTAAGAGTAGGTAAAGAAGATCTCTCCATTTCAACTGTTGTCAAGAGCCAGATTAAGTATTTAAGTATTTTATTTCCAATCATCATCCATGCAATTATTAGTTGAAGGCTTGAAGCTATCCAACTGATCAAAGGGTATAATTTTTTTAATCTCATCTTAGATCATTGTAAATCATGAAACTTTCATAACCTACCTTCAGTCATTATTCTTAAAAAAACAAAAAACTGAAAAGGGTATTTAGAAAATCGTTTTCTGAATAAAGGAGACATGTATTTATCATTGAATCAAATGTTGGAATGGTACCAACACTTAAAAGACTTTATAAGGAGATGGTGCCTTAACCAATGAAAATATGTGCAGGTGGGAAGTCTTATATGTTTCATTCAAAATGCTATATCAGATAACCAGTGAATGAGAGGTTTTTATTTGCTATCTTTTGAACAGTTAGAAGGATCACATGGAAATCTGTACTGATTATTATCAAGGTCCCTCTAATTTGTCAACAAAAGTAGGGCATGCAAGCAATTAGACTGCATTCAATCTTCATATTCACATGTAAATGGAACCTGAACCAGGAAAAGCTTTTCCATTAAGACCCCAACTTTTATTTTCCTCTCCTTACAGAAAAAAGGATTCAACTTTGCCATCTCAAAAAGGTAAAGAGAGGAAGAAAAAAACAAAATAAAATGGTGAAGTTATAAGAAAATAAAAAGGGATAAAAGAAGTAGGAACTAATCGAGGACGAGGGTCGACGGGGTTTGAAAAACCTCCACTACATACAAACATACACTTTGGCAAAAGAAATAAATTCAACCCTACTCTGAAAATTGAAGATCGTCCAGTTTCGATGCAGCAGGTTTGTCCAAAAACCATACCAACTTCCCTTTTGTTGGTTGGACTAACCGTGCAGGCAGTGACGGGCAGTTGGGTTCGACGTTGTCAATTGCCAAATGCACAGCCTCTGCTTTGCTCTCTCCTGTTACGACTATTGCAACGTTGGATGCTGAATTGATGACGGGCAAAGTGAATGTTATCCTCTCAGGTGGAGGTTTAGGAGAATCGGTGATGAAAGTTACCCATTCGTCTGTCTCGTCAAGCACTGCATGATTAGGGAATAGCGAGGCAATGTGACCATCAGGGCCCATGCCGAGAAGGATAAGGTCAAACTTGGGGCAGTCACTTATGTCGGAAACACTGACCATCCTTGTTTTAACTAGCTGCCGAATAACAAACATGTATTCGTCAGCAGCCTCCTCTGCTGAAACCGAATCATTGATAGAATGAACATGGCTGGGAACAATCGGCACCTGCAGCAAATACCAGGCATAAGCCAAACGAGCGTGTATGTTATATGGCAGAAACTCAACCAAAACAAGCTGAAGCATAACTTTTCAATCAAACTATCTACCAATGAAAATATCGGTGATACATGACAGCAAACGCAAAAGGAAGCCCTTTTGACACTAATGTTTATGCTGCGGCTCAATACAATAGTTTTTCCATCACAATCCAAAAATTTTGGTGAAACAAACAAATAAAGTAGTCGAACTTTTACAATATTCGAATTTAGTTCAAAGCTAATCAAATCATTTGGCAGACTAGCTATGCAAATGGATGCAAACCATGACTAACAAGTAACAAGCTAGTTTTTACACGCCATGAAAAAAAGGATACATCAAGTTTTACTTTAATTTATAGTGTAAGATACGAGAAAAAGTTAAGAAAAAGAGAGGGGACAAGGGATAGACAAAGAAACAGTAAAAAGATCAGTAAGTCCTAAGAATCTCAAACTTGTCTGATCCTAAATATCAAGAGAAATTACTTAAGAGGATCCAAACATAAAATCTCTTCCATCTTTGAACAAATGAACCCACAAAAACTGCAAAATGGCAGTTTCACTGTAAGGCCTTAAGCTTTTCAGAACCATCAATCATCTTGATTATTTTGATAATTTCCGATATTAGGGATATGCATGCCTCACGCTATCTTCAGCAAGGCAATGGAGTTAGCAACTGGAAGAAATTAAAAAGTTCCGAGAAGGATAGGACCACCAGTACAAGTTCTTCAAATCATGTGAACAATTTACACTTCGATATTGTCTTCACAAGAAGGGAAAAGCACACTTGCATTATGCATTTGTTTTATTATTATTATTTTTATGTAGTGGTGAGTCAAAGATGGCACCGTGAACAAGCGAAAAGAGAACTTAGAGTAGCACCATGCAAATAAAACATGAAGGTGAAAATTTTTTCCCCAGAGATAAGAAGGTTTTTTAGTAAAACCAAACATCTAGTTCAATTTCAGACCTAATGCCTCATACTTTCTAAAGCATATACTCGATTTAATATCCAAAGATAACCACAACACACAGAAGATGAATTCAACAAGCATACATGGGAATCTTCAAAAATAAGGAACCCCGAATCCATTACGGAATGATCAGCTAGTGCAGCATCAACTAATATACCAGTTAACATAAGTCTGTCCCAAAATCAGAACACAACATAATTGATAAGGAATTCAAGCATAAATACCTTCAAGCAAAGGCTAAAATTTCAAGATCCGAAGTCTGGACCAGTCTAATCACTGAATAACGAAGGAACACTTCCTACTAACAAGCATCATCTTCTTACCAAAAGTTCCTTCCAGTTGGTTCTCGGAAAGCTAAAGGAAACCAAAACATAAAATAAAGTACAAATTCATATACGAACCTTGGAAAGAATGCCATCTTTTGCAAGCTTATAATTGCTGTCTGAGTGGTTTTTCGCAACAACGCGTTCATCTGCCCAAAATATGTACCATTTAGCCCAGTCTACAGTCTTGTTATAAGGTGCTTCACACAGTTTCCTGTTTGCCAACAAAAAGCTTTAATGGAAGAACACCAAAATCAAAAAACAAAAAGCATGGAAAAAGGAGTGGATTGATACCCCATTAAGCCAATGAGAGAACCACCAGACAATGCTATGGCAAACACACCTCTCTCCTTCACTGCAGCTTCTGATAACTCAGCAATATAGTCAGCTAAATCAGTCCTTAGCTCATCCAAATTCTCAAGAATCCTCAATTCCCCTCTATCATTTTTAACCCCAGAAAGAGCCATGCTTTTTGACAATTTTACCGACTCTAAACATGAAAAAAAAGGATCAGAATTAAGAATATTATAGAGCCTATAATAACACACAAATCTCCATTCAAAGTAATTTATCCACCAAAAAATTCAAGATGAACAATGAAAACAAAATGTAGCCATTAATCCTTGCACCTCAAAGTCATTAAGTTAAAATTAATGAGAAACCAAAACTTCGGATCATGTTAAACAGTCAACAGAACCTATGGTTCAAAAGTTACAAAAAAAAAAAAACCCCAATAACACAGTTTAAGATTCAATAAACAGAACCAGAAACAACCATGTGATAAATTGACAAAAGCCCATCACTTTATGCTTAGAGTTTGAAACTTTGAATTGAAGGAAAAAAGGAAAATCCAACAAAAGGGTATTGATCATCACAATTAGAGATCAAGCAAAAACCAAAACTTTTAGCTAATTGATATGTCTCAAGTAGATGAATTTCACATTAAAACCAATTAAAACTCAGAACATAAAAAAGGGAAAGGAAAAAAAAAAGAGGCCTGATCAAATAAAAAAAATCTAAAATTTAAGAAAAGGAAAATGCTTACAAAGAAGAACAAGAAAGAAAAGAAAGAAGGGTAGTTGCAGAAGCAAAAATGGAGATGGTAGATGGGATAATCAACAACAAATGAAATAATAATTATATAATAATTACAACACCAAAAAAAAAAAAAAAGAAAGAAAGAGAAAAGCTGTTACAGAAAAGAAGCTGAGGAGAATTTACCTTCTGGGTTTCCACGTGCAACCAATGATATTTAACAAAAACACACACAAAAACGAAAATAAATGTTTCTTTCTCTCTTTTCTATTAATTAAAATTGTAATTTATTAAAAAATTAAACAAAACCCAAATTAAAATTTGTTTTCTTTATCTATATCTCTTTGCTTCGCCCCTTTTTTGGTTTTATGAGAGTGAGAGATGAAGCAGAGAAAATCTTTGTTTCCTAAATACTCTGCTATTACATCTCCCTTAATTAATGTTGCCAAATCAATATTAAATTAAAATTTTATTTAATAGTTAAATGGAGGTGCCGTTTTTGGAAAGAAAATGAAGAGCAAAAAAAACAGGGGAGAATTGAGGAAAACAAGCAGAGTTCCACAAGACTAAACCAAACACTTGTCCAACTAAATTTCTGACAAATGGACCAATGGATCTTTTTGTCTTGTAAGAATAAAACAATGATTTTTTTCCTATTTTTATTTTATTTTCCCTCTATCTATCTCTTTGATTTCTTCTTCTTCTTCTTCTTCTTTTAATTTAAAATAATTGTTAGAAAATAATAATAAAAAATCTGCCACCTTTGCTTTTATTTTATTTTTATTTTTCTTTGCATTTTCTTACTCTCTTTTCTTGAGTTTGTTAGAAAATTCCTTTTTAGTTGTCTCCCCAAAACCAGCTTCTTTACGCTTTTATATATATTGGTTTTAGATATTTAAACCCAAGTTGAATCCTTAAATAGAGAGCAAACTCAACATTATCTTTTTATTTATAAAAAAATTTATATAGCAGGCTTTTAATTCTTTATTATTTATTCCTAACATATGGTATATATCATTACATTTATCCCATACATTCTTAGGGTAAGTTCAAATTTCCCAATTTTGAGTTTTATTAGATATAAATGTGTGGATTTTACATTAAATTTATTTTGATTAATTAGTTAGAGTTGAGTTAATTGTTCATTTTAATTTTTATAATAATTGATTTTATTGGCACATAACTTAAAAAAAATTAAGCCTTATTTTATTAATTTAAAAGTAATAAAATAGAAAATAAAAAATATATGTTTTTATAATCAAATTTAAATAAAATGATGTACTAATTTTATTATTAGAGGTGTTGATTTTATTGTTATTATGTTTATATTTTTATTTGAAAGGTAAAATATCTGTTTTATTCTTCATATCATCAACTTAAGTTCACTTAAATTCATTATTATTTATTATTAATAATATCGTGTAGGTTTCTTTTAAGGTTAATATCTTTACCGATTAAACCTAACTTGCTTTATTGAACTATGTAGTTCTTTGAGAGCTACTTCTTAGCTTTACCACTACAACATGTGGGGTGCAATGAAATTAGTGTTTAAAGTTGTGCTTTCCCATGTCATTATTTCATTTTACATTTATGTATATACTCAATGATTATACATATAATGATTTTTGGGTTACTTTTTCAATATTAATTTGTAAAATTCAAGGTATTGAAATTATGCAAACTGAAAATATAATAATGAATAAATAATAATTTATAGGGGCTTTAAAATAATATGATTTTTTTTATGAATAATAAAATTATTTGATGGCGAGAATTGGTGATTCGAGTCGACAAAAAAAAAATTACAATAAATTGATTTTTTATTCTCTTGACAAATTTTTAATGATGGAAGTTATAAATTTTTTATTTTGCTTTTTCATGTCTGTAATCTTGATAGGTAGACAAAGAATTAATTTATATATAAGTAACTTTGATTCGACAGTCCATCAAATAATCGAATGAACGGATAAGATTTCATTTGCTATTAAATTAAATAATTACTTAATACCTCAAATTGGGCCACTTAATTTTAGACTTAATTTGGACTAAAATATTATTGTAACTAGTCTTTAGTTAAACCCAAATTAAACACATAAAACTAATTATCTCTATAATAACATTTCACTATAACAAATAAGTTTGTTGTAGAGTTAATTTGTTTTGTTACCTTTTAACTTTCTATAACATATTTTCAATTATAATAACAACCATAATGATATACTAAATTAACTATATAACTGTAACACCCTTAACCCGTATCGTCGTCGAAACAGGGTTTTGGAGCGTTACCGGAACATTCAGAATATTTATCGATTAATTCAGGCAAGTTACTATTCATTCACCGAGGTCATTCATAATGTCCCTTAAATGGACCTTCGAGGCCCAATACGAGCATTAGAATCAAGTCAGGACTAAATCGGGAATTCAGGGAATTTTTCGTGAAATTCCAAAATTTTCCAAGGTGCAGGGCTCACACGCCCGTGTGGTCCAAGGGACACGCCCGTGTTGTAGGCCGTGTTCAAAACTAGGTAGCTCTCTGACTTGTGCCACACGGCCATGCCACACGCCCGTGTGCTAGGCCGTGTGGTTAATTAATTCAATTCGAATTAGGTGCAGGTTTCACACGACCAAGACACACGCCCGTGTTCTAAGCCGTGTGGCACACACGGCTGAGACACACGCCCGTGTCTCTGCCCGTGTGATCAATTCTGAGCATTCTGTTTTTCAAAATTAAGGTGCAGGGGACACACGGCCTAACCACATGCCCGTGTTACCAGGCCGTGTGTCACACACGGTCTAGACACACGCCCGTGTAGACAAAATAAAGCCATTCCTAGCTTCATTTCTCACCCTAATCTTTGCCATAATCCTACACCACATCTTACATTCATAACCCAACAAATCCAAGCATTTTATTCAAGTTAATTCTATCATTTAACTTGATATATCATCACATACAATTACTAACCATTTCAAGCATTCTAATCAAGCTTATTCCATCCATCATCATGGCATATCATTTCATGCATACATGTTTACAATCTTACCTTGGTTATGTCCTCATGTTAGACATAATTTGATCAACTACTTAACATATATGTGGCTAACATAATATGACATTACAAGTATATCAAAACAACCATTACTAGCCATTCCAATGGCTAAATTACAAGCATCGTTTATGTTTACATGCCAATATGGCCAACATATCCTATACATGCCATTTCAACCTCAATTGAATTATCATACTATACCGACATGGGCCGATGGATAGTGTGAGTGATCTCCGCCAAGCTTCCAATCCAACGAGCTTCCGATTACTCTAAAATAGGGGAAAATAAAACAGAGTAAACATAAAATGCTTAGTAAGTTCGTATAACACGGTACTTAACTTACCATTCATCCTATCTGAGGTAACTAAGTAAGGTATAATCAACCACTTTGATCTCAAGCCCTACACACATCCTCATTGCCCTTATTAGTCATATATTCCATAGTAATATCAAGACATGTATGGGCTCAACAATAATCAAGTTTCCAAGCACATATGCTTTCCACATCATGTATTCATTCAACATACATAATTCATCTCATTATTTCGAGTATAATTTCATAATAGTTCATTTCGAGTTCAAATCATTTCGCATCAGAACTTTACACATATTACTCGGAATATCAAAGTCACGATTAGTACACTCTAGGTGTACAAGTCTATAATCAAGAATGAACATTCTCATCAAATAGTTTCCATGTACAAATATCATCATCTCATATTTCATATATCACTTGTCATGTATCATCATTTTCTTGCATTTCATGTAATATTCTTTCATGTCATATTTCCATATCATATCAACCATTCCATGTCAATTTGTCTTAGATTTATATTTGCCCCTGTCAGAACCTTGCCCGTTGAATTTATTTGAATTATCGATGGATACATAAGTAGTATACTCGAGGCGTACGAATCAGGATCCGTCAATTCATATTCAATGGTACCCATAAGGTACTATTTCAGAGAGTACACTCTCGAGCCACATATATATACTACAGGATTACCAGTCCAGGCTAAATCCTTTTTATGATATATGCTCTAAAGAGCTTGATTAGGATTACCCGTATGGGCTAAATCTAATTCATAATATATGATCAAGAGGACTTATATCAGGATTACCCGTCTGGGCTAAATCCTATCAGAATTAAGGTCGAAGGATTACTCATCCGAGCTAAATCCTATTCGCAACAAATGCAGGACCTCTTTCGTTTCGGGAAATCACATATCCATCGATTTTCCATTTATTCAACCGGGATTTAAACACTTTTCAAGCATTATCGAACATTTGATTATTTCATACCTCCGTAACATCTATGTAATTCGAGTAAAACACATTCCACATTCATGTCAAGCATACAAGTAACATTTTATTCATTTACCATTTTATCAGGCATTTTCATTTATCGGGCTATATCGAGTAGGTGATCATTTAAAATATTTATGACATTGATAAAATTCACAAACATAACATTTAAATCAAGCATAAGAACATATACAATTTAGTTACACGAACTTACCTCGACAAATGTTCGTGTACGTAAAATCTACTAATCCGACATTTTCCTCATTCCTCGTTCTAACTCTAAATTTGGTCTATCCGTATCTATACAAGTAGATTTAACATCAATTTATCATATTTTATATTCATGTGGACTAAATTTTCATCCTAGGAAAAATTACTATTTTGCCCCTAACTTTTCCATAAATTCCATTTTCGTCCCTAGGCTCGAAAAATGAAACTTGTGCAAGTTACTCCCTATTCCAAGCCTAACCAAAGCCCCATTACAAATTTTACAGCACATGTATTCATAAAATTTCAGAATTTTTCTTCAAATTTTACAAATTTTCATTTTAGTCCATAAATCATGTTTTCATCAAAAAATCACTTTGTAAAAGTTGTTTATCTATCAATAATCTTTCATTTTCTACCATAAATTTCTAATTTCCAGCATATACATCCATGACCCATTTTCATACTTTGATAACTTTTCAAATTAATCCCCTAAATAGAGAGATTAAGCTATCTCGATTCCAAAAATATCAAAATTACTAAAAACAGGACAAGGAAACTTACCCAATTTGGCCATGAAAGTCTCTTCTCTCTCTCCTAGGGTTTCCATGTTTATTTTGGGGAAGAAGATGAGAAAATATGATTTTTATTTTCTTTTCATCTTTTTAATTAATTAATATTTTCACTTTCCAATTTAATCCCTAGCCTTTTTCTCATTTTCCATGGATGAAACATCAAAAAAATATCTACATACTTTTTTTTATTAATGGTATAATTACCATCTAAGGATCTTAAATTTTGAATTCCATAGTTATTTGATCCTTCTAGCTACTAGAATCCAACTTTTGCATTATATGCGATTTGGTCCTTCTCGTAATTAAGCACACAATCGGTAAAATTTTCTTTTCAAAATTTTCACATGACATTTCTAGTATAATATGGATCATATAATAAAATAAAAATAAATTTTATTTTTTGGCTCGGATTTGTGGTCCCGAGACCACTGTTCCAATTTCACCGAAATTGTGCTGTTACAATAACGTTTTCTTTTCTCATATTTTAAAATAAAGCTATACTAAATTCATATAAGCAAGCATATATATAAATAATTATAAAATCACCATTTTTTTCTAAAAAAATGTGTTGGAAATTGGTTTTATAAAACATATGTAACAGCAGGCAAAATTAAATGTCTAATACATTTAATATATAGTTAAATTGCTAAAAATTTTGTACCTCCATATGTGTAATTTAACATGAAATATTAACATGTTTAAAATTAATTGTAAGTGAATGAAAAAATACCGTCAGATATTTTATGGTAAAAATTTCTAACTTGAATTACAAACTTGTCTTGTTATTTGGATTATGAGCTCGTAATCTCAATTTCGATTAAATAAAATATTTTTAGTGTGATCAGTATTTACAATACATGAATTAATGAGCTATATATATTAGTGTGTAATTCATGAATTATGTTCTTTGGTCATTCATAAAATTATGAATATGCATGAATGTTATCTTGCACATTTATTAGTGTAGTACATTACTGCATTAATAGTATTTATGTATTTTGAATATTATGTTGGATGATTAATGTTAGAGCCTCTAAGCTCTATAATTAGGTGCTTTTAAGGGATGCAAAAAGATAATTCATAAGACTTTTACAAGTTAGATCATTCAAATAGTTCAGTTTCATAAGTCATTTGTTCTATTATTCTCGATTGCCCTAGAGCTTAGGATTTTATTGTAGAGATAAATTTGAGTATAATTCCACAAGTTCACGGACTTTACAAAGTCGTGCAAACTCTTTAAAATGGTATTGTTGAAAACTTGAAATTTTACGAGGTAATTGCATTTAAACTATATGCATAAAATGATGAGTAATTTCATTTTAAAGACAAAGGATTCAACCATCGGAACAATATTTTTTTCTCAATTGTTTAAATCTATTCTTGGCAAGTTATTATTTATGAGTATTGAAAATAACTATTCTGTAAATATGATAGATTAAATTTGCTTAACATTCGTTGTAATGACAGTTAAAATGAAAACAAACATCATAAGAAAAATAAGAATAGAAAAGAAGCAATACAATCGATCTTTGTTTATGCGATTCAGACACAACAGTCCTACGTCCATGGAGCCTCGCTCAGGATAAATCTTTATTCAATCATCAAACACTTCAAAAATACACTTCTTTCCCTATCGTCTAAAGCTCACAACTCCTTCAAGAAAGTAAGAGACCTAGTGGGGGCATGGCCCCCCAAGGTCTAAGATTTTTTAATTTCCTCCTTTATATACATACTATGGCCCTCCTAGATATAGAAGTAAGCCCTTTAATATTTTTATAGTATTAAAAATAGTATTTAAAAAAATTATAAGCAAAATGTTCCAAATAATCTGAAATTGCTGAATCTGTCCACAATTTTTGATCATTGTCAAGGATTAGCAGAGACACAGATGTCAAAGGTATATTTTTGTTGGGGATCGACTCGTATAAGAAATGAACAAGAACGAAACAGAGAAAAGAAAAATTGGACACACAAATATTTACGTGAAAAACTCCTCAATAAAGAAGATAAAAAATCACGGGTAAAGAAAACTTTACTAAAACTGCAAAAACTGAAAAAAGGAGTACAAGATGGAGAAACAAATAAACCCGAACCCCAGAAAATTCAAAGTTCTCCCAAAATTTGCACAAAGTTCTCTCTTATTTATGTTGTTGAATCAATCTCTCTAGGGTTGCTAAAAGCCCTATTTATAGGCAGAAATTCATGTGAAAATATGACAAAACCATTCCTAGAATAATCGGAGTTAGACTGGTAAAAGATAACAAAGTTTAACTAGGAGAAGAAACCCAGTTTAGTAGGGAACACGTTGCCACATCATGACATGGCGTATTGCCTCATCGGGACGTCCTTCATCGTGTCATCGGGATGTGGTGATTCTTCTTGTAACAGCCCGATCTTGGGCCTAGTCGGAACAGTGGATTTGGGGCCACAAATTCGACGAGGAAAATCTTATTTTTATTATATTTTTATGGTCTACGATTTCATGGAAAGATTTCATGAAAATTTCGTTTGAAAATTTCGACGTTTGGGCACTCAATTTAGTCAAAAGGACTAAATTGTAAATAGTACAAAAGTTGAGTTCCACATGTTAGAAGTGTCCAATTTCTATGAAATTTTAAATTGGAGGTCCTTAAATGGTAATTGGACCATTGGTTAAATTGTTGGACAAAAATGGACATGAGATAAGTGAAATATGATATTTTTAAGTTAGGGGCATTTTGGTAATTTGGTAATTAAATGGACTAAAAGACAAAATAAAAGCCAAAAACCCTTGTCCATCTTCTTGCTTGGCCGAATTTGGCATGGGGAAGCCATGGCTAGGGTTTTCAAGCTTTCAAGCTCAATAGTAAGTGCATCCAAGCCCCGTTTTTAATGTTCTTTACATTTTTGAGATCCCCGTAACTCGGTTTAGCTAATTCTACCATTATTTTGAGCTAAGGTTTGTGTTTAAAAATTTATCCATGGATGACATGCATGTGCTTTGATGTCTAATGGTAGAATATGAATGCTCGGTGTGTAGTAAACGACTTTTACTAAGTGATTTTCGATGAAATCGCATAAGAGGACTAGTTTGTAAAAAGTTGAAAAATGTATGAAAATGTGTGAATGAATGCAAATTGTGGACTGATATAGTTATGAAAATGGTTCAGCTAGGCCTAAAATAAAAGGAAATTTAATAAAAATCATTTTACGAGCTTAGGGGCAAAAGTGTAAATATGACAAAGTTTAGGGGCAAAAATGTAATTTTTCCATAATATGATTTTTGGACTGAATTGAATAGTATAATAACTTAATAAGTCAAGTGTGATATTTTAGATAAAGAAAATGAGTTTCGGACTTAGAACGGGGGAAAGACGAGTATTGGACGACTCGGTCCCTTTCGCCATTTTAAGTCGGAGGTAAGTTTGTGTGTAATAAATCAACATTATTTTATTCTATATTTAAATGCTTGATATTACATGAAATTTATATTCTTTTTATGAAATTGGTTAATGAGGTCTCGATGAATAAAATGATAAAGATTTACTATATCGAAGTCTCGGTTGAACCTTAGGAATAGAAAAGATACCCTTGTCACGACATTAGATTAATAAGGTCCCGTATAAGACCATATCTGGGATATGGCCTCGGCACCAAATTGAGATCCCGTGTAAGACCATATCTGGGATATGGCATCGGCATCGAATAGTGATTCCGTGTAAGACCACGTTTGGGACTTGGCTTCGGTATGAAATCGTGTAAGACTATGTCTGGGACATGGCATCGACATGCAATCTCGTGTAAGACCATATCTGGGATATGGTGTCGACATCAATATGAGATCCCGTATAAGACCATATCTGGGATATGGCATTGGCATCGACATGTGATCCCATGTAAGACCATATCTGGGATATGGCATTGGCATCTTACTACTTGTATGACAATTTCCGAGTATCCTTCGATATTCCAAGTGGTTCAACGGGGTAAAGAATTAAAGTTTATGTTAAAGATGGAAAAAGGGCTAAAGTTATGTGATGGAGTGATACAGGTACATATGCGAAACTCATGAGCATTGTGCTTGGTATGTGGTCAAATTTTGGTAAGAATGTAAACGAGTAAGTTATACTTATGAGAATGACCTTGTGAGTATAAGTCCATGCTTATGATGTATGAATATGTGGTAGATGTGATTGATGATCATGTGTGAGGCTTTTAGGTCAAATTAAATTGAGAAATGATATGTTCAAGTCTTTGTTGTTGATGTATGGATTAAATTGGCCAATGAATGGCTTATAAATATTTGATAATGATTAGTTAATGGAATGGCTAACCATGGATATATTTTGGTGTTATATGTGTGTAAATGAAAATTAATATAAAGGAAACATGAAAGAGTAAAATTAGAAATAAAACAGTTTGGACAGCAGCGGTTGTATCACTTTGACAAATCCCCAAAAATGGTGGAAACCGAATTAGAAGTTGAATAAGATATGAAATTTAAGCTTATTGAGTCTATTTTCATATAAAAGGAACGTTGTAAGAAAAAGAATTTCATATTATGAGATATTTGAATTCTTGTGAGACAGAGTCAGAATGATTTTGGAATCCCCTGTTCTGACTTGGTAAATTAATTAAAAATTGTACAAAAACAATAAAGGGATAAAATTTATATGCTAGAATTTATTAATGAGTCTATTTTCAAGAAAAAAAATGGGAACATCATTTAAGTTCTTTACAATGAGATAATTAATTTTTAGTGAAGAGGGGTCGGAACTGTCAGACAGCGAAATAGGGGAGACTTTAAAGAATAAACTGTACTGATTGGCCAAACCAAAAATTCTGGAAATTTTATGGTAAGAATAGATGAGAGTCTAGTTTCAGGGAAAATTATAGGATCTTAATTTTGAGTTCCGTAGCTCCGGATAAAAATAATTTAGTGACTGTAACTCGAGTAAACAGCTCAAGATGAACATAAATGAATTGTGAAATTTCATGCAATAATGATGGTATTATCTTGAGAGCTTATAATGAGGATTGTTAAAAGCATGGTAAACAATTGTTTATTATTTACATACGTGCTTACTAAGCTTTATAGCTTACTCTGTTGTTTTCCGTGTTTATAATGTACTCAGGTTGGCTCAGGTTGGAAGTCGCCAGAGAACCTATCACACTATCAAGCTTACAATCTAGGTATCGATGGTTTTATACTTAAGGTTATGGCATGTATAGGGAACTTGGTCATGTGTATATGTTACTATGAGTTTTCCTAGAATAATGACCCATGATATTCAGAGTTCATTGTTGTATAAGGCCATTTAATGTGGCCAATAAATTGGTTATGCTATAAACTCATGATGATGCATTCCATGGTTGAGTAAATTGTATGCTATGATTTGTTACGTGTGTGTGGTGGACGTTTTGGTAGCTCTAATATGTCATGAAATGTGTCATTCAAGTTATACTCAAGTATGGGCATGATAGGGTAGAAATTGGCTTGGAAAATAGCCAACTTCTTGACCACACAGGTAGAGACACGACCGTGTGTCTCAGTCGTGTGGAGGACACGGTCTAGCACACGGGTGTGTGACTTAGCCGTGTGATCCAAAACGAATGATGACGTCATAAACAGAGAGTTACATGGGTGGAGGACACGGGCGTCCCCTATGGCCGGGCGAGTGTAACCACACGGGCGTGTGACTCTCCAAAACAAGGAAATTTTCTTAATATTCCAATAGTTTTAAAAGTTCTCGGTTTAGTCCCGAATCACTCCCAAAGCATGTTTTGGGCCTCGTAGGCCCATTTTAGGGACTTGATGATATAAGATAAAAGTTTTAAATTTTAAACAAAAATTTATGTCTTGAATTTGTTTAGTTGCAAGTGTTATTATCCCAGAACGCTGCACTGCTGTTCAAACGTTGAACACGGGTAAGGAGTGTTACATTTAGTGGTATATCGAGCTATGGTTTAGTCGGTTCTCGGACTAACCTAGCATGAGTAAGAGTCTAGCTATACATGCCATATGTGGACCGTGATAGTGTGATATCTCCCGGCTCTAACGAAATTGTTTTGTTAAGACAGAGACGACTTCCGACCGAGCTATTTTTGATAATGCTAAAAATGGTATTGAGATGATTGAAATATGCTTACGATGTGTTGAAATTTGGAAAGGTATGAATAGAAATTATGATACGCATGTGTTAATGTACGAAATGAGATAACCATAAGTTGAGAAATGTGAAAAAGTGAAATGAAATGAAAGTTTAGGTTGTGATAAGCTCATCCATGTATGTTAGTATTCATATGATATTATGTACCCAACCTATTTGAATAAGTGATATGATAAGTTAACTTACCCAATGGACGGAATATGTGTGCATGTACACTTGTTTGAATAATGTATAAATAGTATGTCCACATAGTTGAATATCATGTTTAATTGTTAAATTAGAGAATATATAATGTTTTGTTTTATGACTCTGTTATGAAACCACAAATATTATAATAGTATGGGAGTTGAACTGGAAGATCAAATTAAGTAGAACGCAGGAGATGAGTACGGTCGTTCAATGATGAATTGACGGATAAGACCATGGTTGGACCATGGCAGTACATGTGATCCCATGTAAGACCATGTCTGGGACATGGCATTGGCATCGATACGTGATCCCATGTAAGACCATGTCTGGGACATGGCATTGGCATCGATATGAGACTTCGTGTAAGACCATAGCTGGACTATGGCATCGCGATGACATGTAAGGCCATAGCTGGGCTATGACATTGTGATATGAGTAAGACCATAGTTGGACTATGGCATCAAGTAAACAACATACTCAAACCCGTAAGACGTTCTCTAATTTGACAAATGTTGGTAAGTAAAATTGAAGATGACTATTGGAATTTAATTAGATACTGATATTGAGCTCAAGTAAGTAAATTCATTGTTTGAAATTGTGGATGGTAGAAAACATTCGTAAAATGAATAAGTATATTAAATTGTCTGGAGTGAATTATGTGATTATGATGATGTTATGTTGATAATGAGTGCAAAGTCATATGTGTGTATTTATGAGAGTCAAGTCAGAGGCTTTACGACCTCACCCCCTTATCAGTGTTGCTTTATGACGAAATTTTACGAGAATCATGTTGAATAAGTTTATAAGTGTGAACTAAAGAGTTCAGTGGTGAAATAACTAGTAATGCAAACAGAGTTGAGTATAGTGTGACAAATGAACTCAGTTTTAAAAGAAATATCAAATTGTTTTAAGGATTATACGGATTATGCAATGTCACGATTAAAGAAGAAGTTAAATTCAATGAGACAAAATATTCAGGTGATGATAGTATTCTGTTTCTACCGGCTATTTTCTGCTTAGTATACGGGGGATTATATAGCCTTGATCACAGTTGATTACAGTGCAGAAGAAAATGCTTTATTTCTGGATTTTCTCCGAGATATTATTTATCTATACAGTTAAGATGCCGGCTTTATTATGGCACTATGGTTTTAATCCATGAGATGGTTGTGGCTTTAGGGTGGTTCAAAGCTTCGTTGATTAATAATTGAAAAGTCATAATTTGACAGTCAAGATCGATTCAGATGTCTAGTTTGATTTGATTATTTGCTTGAAAGATTATTCGAGTTATTTGCAATTGTGCTGAATAGTAAGCAACATTAATTATTTGATAAGTAATGTAACCTTTTGATGACCACAAAAATTTAAAACATTTGATGTTTCTAAGAGATCTGAATTTGGGACTGCTAAGATGGCTTGAACTGTCGTAAGCTTTTGAGTCAGTGATTGATTATTATCCATAGAAAATGATTACAGTCACAGATGTTCTAAATAGGAAACCTATGTGTGCTTTGCGACTGATGATTAATTGTTGTTTCGGGATAGAGTTCGTGTATTAAGAAACCCTGAGATTATAAAACAATTATCTGTTCATTCGGGGAGTACTAAGATGTACGATAATCTGAGACGATTGTTCTAGCGAATGAGTATGAAACGTGATACTTCTAACTATGTGTCCAGATCTCTGAATTATCAACAGGTTAAAACTTATTATCAAGTACCTTCAGGACTGTTATAGTCTGTGTTACTATCTGAGTGGTGAGAAAATAAAATTTCAAAGCATTTTGTGTAAAAGGAAGATGATGTCCGAATTATTGTCGATCGTGTGGAGAAGTGTGCACATTTTATCTCGGTATGTACAGATTACTCTTTTGATAGATTGAATTATACATGTCGGAGACTTTTAGATCAATTAGTGTGCTAAACTCTAATATTTCAGATAGTTTACCCGAAAGGGAATTTTAGATCCTTGAGGAAATGTTTCGTTGTGGTGCTTTAGAATTTGAAAGTGAATGAGAAAAACAATTACCATTAATTGAGTTGTGTGTAATAATAATCTTTTATTTGCGCGTAAAGATGGCTTTGTATGGAGTGTGTATGGTTGCAATTACCGAACTCGGTTTACACTTGATTGAGCTTTGTGAGAAAAGATCCACGGGATTGATTTCATCAGAGAATTTGAGCAGAAAGTGAAACTAATTCATAACAGTTAGAAGCAGTTTCAGATTGACATAAAATATATACAGACTTGATATGTAAAATCGTTGAATTTAAGGTAGTGAGCTGAATGTTTGTGAAAGTATAGCTGTGGAAATAGAAATTCTCGATTTAGATATAAAGAGAAGTTGGAATTTAGTTTGATTTGATGAAGAGTGAAGAACGAATCAGAATCTTAACTTGCGATATCAAAGAATGGAGAATCCGAGGTTATGTGAGAAATTGATAAGGCACTGAGAAAACAAATCTCAAATCTAGATTCTGGTAAGATTTTCGGGGACGAAAATCCCTAAGGGGGGAGAATTGTAACAGCCCGATCTTGGGCCTAGTCAGAATAGTGGTTTTGGGGCCACAAATTCGACGAGAAAAATCTTATTTTTATTATATTTTTATGGTCTACGATTTCACAGAAAGATTTCGTGAAAATTTTGTTTGAAAATTTCGACGTTTGGGCATTCAATTTAGTCAAAAGGACTAAATTGTAAATAGTGCAAAAGTTGAGTTCCACATGTTAGAAGTGTCCAATTTCTATGAAATTTTAAATTGGAGGTCCTTAAATGGTAATTAGAACATTGGTTAAATTTTTGGACAAAAATGGACATGAGATAAGTGAAATAGGATATTTTTCAGTTAGGGGCATTTTGGTAATTTGGTAATTAAATGGACTAAAAGATAAAATAAAAGCCAAAAACCCTTGTACATCTTCTTTCTTGGCCGAATTTAGCATGGGGGAAGCCATGGCTAGGGTTTTCAAGCTTTCAAGCTCAATAGTAAGTGCATCTAAGCCCCGTTTTTAATGTTCTTTACATTTTTGAGATCCCTGTAACTCGGTTTAGCTATTTCTACCATTATTTTGAGCTAGGGTTTGTGTTTAAAAATTTACCCATGGATGAAATGCATGTTCTTTGATGTCTAATGGTAGAATATGAATGCTCGGTGTGTAGTAAATGACTTTTACTAAGTGATTTTCGATGAAATCGCATAAGAGGACTAGTTTGTAAAAAGTGGAAAAATGTATGAAAATGTGTGAATGAATGCAAATTGTGGACTGCTATATTTATGAAAATGGTTTTTCTAGGCCTAAAATACAAGGAAATTGAATAAAAATCATTTTACGAGCTTAGGGGCAAAAGTGTAAATATGACAAAGTTTAGGGGCAAAAATGTAATTTTGCCATAATATGATTTTTGGACTGAATTGAGTAGTATAATAACTTAATAAGTCAAATGTGATATTTTAGATAAAGAAAATGAGTTTCGAACTTAGAACGGGGGAAAGACGAGAATTGGACGACTCGGTCCCTTTCGCCATTTTAAGTCGAGGTAAGTTTGTGTGTAATAAATCAACATTATGTTATTCTGTATTTAAATTCTTGATATTACATGAAATTTATATTCTTTTTATGAAATTGGTTAATGAGGTCTCGATGAATAAAATGATGAAGATTTACTATATCGAAGTCCTGGTTGAACCTTAGGAATAGAAAAGATACCCTTGTCATGACATTAGATTAATAAGGTCTCGTATAAGACCATATCTGGGATATGAACTCGGCACCAAATTGAGATCCCGTGTAAGACCATATCTGGGATATGGCATCGGCATCAAATAGTGATTCCGTGTAAGACAACGTCTGGGACCTGGCTTCGGTATGAAATCGTGTAAGACCATGTCTGGGACATGGCATCGACATGTGATCTCGTGTAAGACCATATCTGGGATATGGCATCGACATCAATATGAGATCCCGTATAAGACCATATCTGGGATATGTCATCGGCATCGACATGTGATCCCATGTAAGACCATATCTGGGATATGGCATTGGTATCTTACTACGTGTATGACAATTTCCGAGTATCCTTCGATATTCCAAGTGGTTTAACGGGGTAAAGAATTAAAGTTTATGTTAAAGATGGAAAAAGGGCTAAAGTTATGTGTTGGAGTGATACAGGTACATATGCAAAACTCATGAGCAATGTGATCGGTATGTGATCGAATTTTTGTAAGAATGTAAACGAGTAAGTTATACCTATGAGAATTGTAACACCCCTAACCCGTATCCGTCGCCGAATTAGGGTTACGAGGCATTACCTATCAAAACATAACCGAAAACAAGCATTCATAAATAAATATTTATATACCTATAAATGTTTTATATAAACATATCATAGTTCTTAATACCAATTTGAATCAAATGAACTTCCATCGCATAATTATCCAATGCCTAATTTATTATCAAGCATACTTCAATCATATCACATTTCATTATAGATGAAAAATTTTCATTAATAATCATATCATACTCACTTGCACATATTTACATATCAAACATATACATAACATTTAATTTATCCATATTAACATAGCAATCTATCATTTAAATGGTCATGCTCGAACGTACCATAGATAAAGTTATACTTTCAATGTTTGCTTAAATCTTAAAGAACATATCACAAATTTATATCACCAATTTCACATAAAAGAGGTTTTGATCAAATAGCAAAAGTACTATTCATTTGGTCATTTAAGTTACAATAGCCGAATATGCACATCTCAATATTCACTTTACTAAAAACAAGTTATCTATTATTAAACCATCTATATACTTATAACAAAACTTTACTTTACCAAATCTAATACAATACCGAATTAGACTCTAATTGCCAACATCATCCAAACATATAAACGATTATATGTCTTATAATTATCAAACCAAATTATCAAAACCATACCTACCTTATAAATAACTTAAAACCTATAAATCAACTCATTATACACATATACGCATATCATGATCAATTTTGCAGAATCAATATATATAAAACTTATAACACCATTCATACCCATCATAAAATTATTTACTGCATCATATAAACATCATGGTCGAAATTTCATAACTATAATCTAATTTAATGATCAATCAAGCCACATATTCAAACACCTAACATAACACATCAGAAATTATACTTTCATCATAACTTAATATTATGACCGAAAATCACATAAATCCAAAATAACATGTTTAGCCATTTTCGCATGGCACATACATAAACACATGCATATCATTTGTAACAACTCAAAAGGGTAATTTAGCCTATACATGCCATAAACTTTAAGTTTAACCTCAAAAAGGTACCAAAGTGATGATGATAGTGTGATGAGCTTTAGCGACGATCCCGAGCACGCATGTGACCTTCGCCAAAAGAGATCTAAACTACAAAAGCAATAAAAACACCAAGTAAGCTTTCACAGCTTAGTAAGTTATAAGCAATTATATAAGAATACAATATAACATCGTACTAATTAGATCAAATTATTATAATCCTCATTAAGATTTACAACCATAATTATAAATCATAACACCATCCATTAACTATCATATTTCGTAACCTTAAGATCGAATACTCAAACATTCAATAATAGGTTTCACGTTGAACTATAAACCGTTTTCTCATCTTAAAAAAATTCATATGTAAATAAATACATCACATTTTCTTAACTTCATTTACATATATCACTTACCGAATTTGTATTAAATTTTCATACCATTATGAATCACATACCTAATCATTTATTTTGTTTAACACTTTCACTAACCGATATCCTTGAAGGATCCGCAAACCCGCACACTCAGTGCCAACTATGTGACGTATCGCACACTTAGTGCCGTCGCCTTGACATATCGCACACATAGTGCCAAATACTCGTAATGTATCGCACACTTAGTGCCATTACATTAACATTCCGCACACTTAGTGGCAATTGACCGATTTTGCACACATAGTGCTCGGTAATAAGATTCGTACACTTAGTGCTTAGCTTGAGCCTATTACTTGCTTAAATAAACACATTCATGCATACAATTTAGCTTATTTCATCTTTATATCAATATCACATTCAGCTATTTCATTAACATATAGGTGTACATCACATTCGGCTATATCTTTGACAAATAAGCATACATCTCATTTGGCTATATTTGTTTCTTAATTCAATATCTCACATGACTATATTATTAACATGTATGTATACCTCACATTCGGCCAAATACAACTCTCAATCAATATCACATTCGACATTATAACATTATACTTAATAACTTTTATTAAATACATGTACATCAATGATAAATATTCAATTTAACCCAATTGCTTAAAAACTTACCTCGGATATCGACGGACTAGATTTCCCGGCTATTCAATTAACTTCATTTTTCCCCGATCCACTCCCAATCCTTTTTGTTCTTGATCTAAATAAATTTCAAATTAAGCTCATTCAACATATTTTCATTCAATTTAATCTAGAAACACATTAATGGGCAAATTACATTTTTACCCCTAATAATTCATATTTTCACAATTTAGTCCCTATTGTACAAAACACAAAATATGCAAAATCTCACAACAACATAGCTAGGCCAAATCTTCCTTATAATCATATAAGTCCATACATTTCATTTATTTTGCATTTTGGTCCCTCAATTTATTATTTTTGCAATTTAATCCCAATTACTCAAAATCATCAAAACTCCAATACAAAACATGTTAATCTAAAACATATCTTTAATATTTTATCATTAAACAACATAAAGCACATATATTCATCAATGACCGAACTCCAAATATGCATCAAAATCAGAAATTCTAGTATGGGTCGGATAGTATTCGAAGCAACGATCTCAAAAACGTAGAAATTATCAAAAATCGAACAACTATCATACCTTAATTAAGCTTCAAATGGCCGAAACTTTCCTAGGTTTTCTTTCTTCTTCTTAAGCTCACATTCGGCCAACATTGAAAGATGGAGAAGGTGGATTTGTTTTCTTTTTCTTTTTATGTTATTTTAACATATATTATAAATTATAACTAGTTTACTAATTTAACCTTATTATGTTTTAATTATAAAACATAATAATATGGACAAAGTTGTCCTATGCCGCCCACTACCTTCTAAAATTGGGTATTTGCCTTTTAAGGATCCCATATTAAAAAGCCACTATTAATTTGGCACTTCACACTTTAGTTTGTAACTTTCGCATTTTTCGCGATTACGCCCTTTTATTTAATTAAGCACACAAACAATCAAATTTTTATACGAAACTTTCACACATGCTAATTCACATATAATTAACACAGAAAATAATATTTAAAAATTTTTATAACTCGGATTCGTGGTCCCAAAACCACCGTTTCAATTAGGGCCAAAATCGGGCTGTTACAACTCTCCCCCCTTAGGAATTTTTGTCCCCGAAAATCTTACCAGTGAATAGGTTTGGATAACATTCTTTCATTGAATTTTCAAGCCCCCAAGTTGCTTCCTCGAGTCCGTGTTTAAGCCAAAGCAATTTTACTAACAATATTTTCTTATTTCGCAACTCTTTCACTTCACGAGCTAGGATACGGATCGGTTCTTCCTCATAAGTTATATCAGACTGAATCTCAATCTCTGACGGACTAATCACATGAGAAGGATCGGATCTGTATCGTCGAAGCATCGATACATGGAAAAAATTGTGGATCTTTTCCAACTCAGGTGGCAACATCAACCTGTACGCAACTGGCCAGACACGCTTAATAATCTCGTACGGCCCAATAAATCTCGGACTCAGCTTTCCCTTGCGACCAAATCTAAGTATTTTCTTCCACGGTGAGACTTTCAAAAATACTCGGTCAACAATTTGAAATTCTATATCTTTACGTTTTAAATCCGCATAAGATTTCTGTCGGTCTGACGCTGCTTTCAAGCTTTCGTGAATCACTTTTACTTTCTGTTCAGTCTCTTTTATTAGATCAACCCCGTGTATCTTGCTTTCACTTAGCTCGGTCCAATACAAAGGTGTACGACATTTACGTCCGTACAAAGCCTCGTAAGGTGCCATTTTGATACTTGATTGAAAACTATTATTGTATGCAAATTCAATAAAAGGCAAGTATCGTTCCCACGTACCCTCGAACTCGAGAACACAACATCTTAACATATCCTCAAGTGTTTGAATAATACGCTCAAATTGACCATCCGTCTGAGGATGAAAAGCAGTGCTAAAGTGCAACTTAGTACCTAATACATCTTGCAATTTCTTCCAAAACCGCGATGTAAACCTCGGATCTCTATCCGAAATAATAGAAATAGGTACTCCGTGTAATCGTACAATCTGAGAAATGTACAAATCAACTAATTTATCGAGTGAGTAATCTGTACGTACCGGAATAAAGTGAGCCGACTTCGTCAATCTATCTACAATAATCCAGATTGCATCTTTCTTGCTTGGTGTCAACGGTAACCCAGATACGAAATCCATCGTGACTCGATCCCATTTCCATTCAGGTATCATGATCGGCTGAAGTAATCCAGATGGCACTTGATGCTCGACTTTTACTTGTTGACATATCAAACATTTTGACACGAAATCTGAAATATCTCGTTTCATACCGTGCCACCAATTATGTTGTTTCAGATCATTATACATCTTTGTGCTACCCGTGTGAACAAACAATCTACTATTATGAGCTTCATTACAAATCATCCGAATCAATTCAGGATCCTTTGGTACACATATTCGGTTTCTGAACCGCAAACACCCCTCAGCATCAATCTGAAATTCTGAGTCAGCATTCGAACCACATCGATTCCTTTTTGCTATCAAGCTATCATCAACCCTTTGAGCTTCACAAATCTGTTAGACAAACAACGGTCTCGCTTTCAATTCTGCAATAATCGCACCATCGTCAGTCATAACTATATCTGCGTTCATTGCACGTAAAGCAAACAGTGATTTTTGGCTTAGAGCATCAGCAACCACATTAGCTTTTCCCGGGTGATAATCAATCACAAGCTCGTAGTCTTTTAACAATTCCAACCATCGCTGTTGTCTCAAATTCAGATCCTTCTGAGTCATTAAATACTTTAGGCTTTTATGATCGGAATAGACGTGGCATTTTTCACCGAACAGATAGTGGCACCATATCTTCAAAGCAAAGACTATAGCAGCCAATTC
The DNA here is from genome assembly GCA_025698515.1 of Gossypium sturtianum. Lineage (NCBI taxonomy): Eukaryota > Viridiplantae > Streptophyta > Magnoliopsida > Malvales > Malvaceae > Gossypium > Gossypium sturtianum. Next base: position 116,700,847 of record CM046955.1, read on the forward strand.
AAGATTGTGCGTCGGATAGTTCTTTTTGTGCGACTTTAACTGTCTCGAAGCATATGCTACAACTTTACCCTCCTGCATCAAAACACAACCCAACCCATTCAAGGATGCATCACTAAAGATAACGAACTCTTTACCCGAGTCTGGTTGAACAAGCACTGGAGCTTCAGCCAATAAAGTTTTTAACTGATCGAAACTCTTCTGGCACCTTTCCGTCCACTCGAATCTGACATCTTTCTGAAGTAGCTTTGTCATCGGAGCTGCAATCATTGAGAACCCATTCACGAAGTGTCTATAGTAACCTGCAAGTCCCAGAAAACTCCGAACTTTAGAAACATTCCGCGGGGGTTTCCAATCAAGTATAGCTGAGATCTTACTCGGATCAACCCGAATACCTGATGCTGAAACAACATGCCCCAGGAAACTAACTTCACGTAACCAAAACTCACATTTGCTGAATTTTCCGTACAACTGCTTATCACGCAAAATCTGTAACACAAGTCTTAAGTGTTCGACATGCTCGATTTTGTCACGCGAATAGATCAGGATGTCATCTATAAACATAACCACAAATCGATCTAGATACTGTCTGAATACCCGATTCATCAAATCCATGAAAACAGTAGGGGCATTAGTGAGTCTGAATGGCATCACCAAGAACTCGTAATGGCCGTATCTCGTCCGGAAAGCAGTCTTAGGTACATCTGAATCTCTAACTCGCAGCTGATAATAACCTGATCTTAAATCGATCTTCGAGAATATTGAAGCTCCCTTTAACTGATCGAATAAATCATTAATGCATGGCAACGGGTATTTATTCTTTATGGTCACTTTATTAAGCTGTCGATAATCGATGCACATTCTCAAAGTTCCATCTTTCTTCTTTACGAATAACACTGGTGCACCCCAGGGAGAGAAACTTGGTCGAGCGAAACCTCTATCTGTCAATTCTTGTAACTAAGTTTTCAACTCTTTTAATTCAGTCGGTGCCATTCTATACGGATCTATCGAGATCGGAGTCGTCCCTGGCACTAACTCGATTCCAAACTCTACCTCCCGAACAGGTGGCAAACCCGATAATTCTTCTGAAAACACATCTGGATATTCACATACAACCAGTACAGATTCAATCTTCTTTTCGGTTACTTTACTATGAATTACATAAGCAAAGTAAGCTTCGCAACCCTTTCTCATATACTTTCGATCCAACATCGAAGATATCACTGTTGGTAGCCCATTTAAATCTGCAGATTCAATCCAAATTATCTCATTATTCTGGCACCGTAGATCAATAGTCTTTCGTCTGCAATTCACTACGGCGTCGTGCACACTTAACCAATCCATACCGAGGATGATATCGAACTCATCAAATGGTAGTAACATCAAATCAGCCGGAAAACATGAATCTCGAATCATCAAAGGGCAATTCTTGCACATCTTATCAACTAGCACACACCGGCCCAGGGGGTTCGAAACCGAATCACAAATTCGATGGAGACTCGGATGTGTAGAGTCTTCATCGAATACTAATGTTTCACACATATAGGAATAAGTTGAACCGGGGTCAATCAGAGCAATTACACTAGTATTAAAGAGAGTAAATATACCGGTGATGACATTTGGAGATGAAGCCTCCTCTCGGGCACGAATGGCATAGGCTCTAGCTGGCACACGAGCCTCTGATCGAATAGCTGTATCTGAAGTCCCTCTCTGAGTGCCGCTCCTACCTCCCACATTTCGGGGTGGTCTACCTCTAGCTGCAGTACCACTCGGTCTTGCACTCTGAGCATGATCCTTCTCAGCTAACTTTGGGCAATCCCGAATGAAGTGATCCTGCGAACCACACTTGTAGCAAGCTCGGTTGTTGGACTTGCCCCAACATTCACCAAAATGTCACCTACCACACTGCTGACACTCGGGTTTATCCGGTCGAGTATTTCCAACACTAGCAATCGAGGTAGCTCGTGAACTCACTGGTGGTCATTCTCATATAGAGATCCCAATATTAGCCTTGGATCGGCTATTGTCATTTCTGAACTTCTTTGATGACGATTGGAAAATTTACCCGCTGATCTCTTACGGAAATCTCTAACTTTGAACTCGGCTTTTTGTTTTTCTTTTCCTAGCTCTTCGGCTTTACAGGCTCGCTCAACAAGTACCACGAACTCATTTATTTCAAGTATACCAACCAGTAATTTTATGTCTTCGTTTAACCCTTCTTCAAATCTTCTGCACATAGCAGCCTTAGATGAAACACACTCGCGGGCGTATCGGTTGAGTCTCACAAACTTGTGTTCATACTCGGATACGGTCATACGACCCTGTTTAAGCTCAAGAAATTCTTTGCATTTCTGATCAATGAATCGCTGACTGATATACATTTTGCGAAACTCCGTCTGGAAGAAATCCCAAGTAACCCTTTCCTTCGGAACAACCGAAACCAAAGTGTTCCACCAATAGTAGGCAGAATCTCGTAATAAAGATATAACACACTTCAAGCACTCTTCGGGTGTACATGTTAGTTCATCGAAGACACAAATAGTATTATCGAGCCAAAATTCAGCCCGCTCAGCATCATCAGTAGCTGTAGCCCTAAACTCTTCAGCTCCGTACTTTCTAATTTTATCAATAGAAGGCTTATTTAATCTCTCAGGATTAATGATCGAAGGTACCACATGTACTACAGGTGGATTTTTCAGATTCAGGGGTTATTGAACAGCCGGATTCGTCCGGATATACTGATTAAACCAATCATTCATCATACTAAAGAAGGCTTGTTTAGCCCCCTAATCTTGGTTACTCGTAGCTGGTCGAGATTCAACCGGCGCGGTCCCTTGCGCGGGAGTAGGTGCCACACTCTCGACATCATCGACTACGGCTCGATCGGGATCAGGATCCATTTACTATACAAAAGAAGAAAACACATTTCACGGTTAGAAGTCATCACACTATCACAGTAAAAATTATGGCATGTATAGCTAGACTCACACGCGCTACATTAGTTCGAGAATCGACTAAACTGTAGCTCTGATACCAATCAAATGTAACACCCCTAACCCATATCCGTCGTCGAATTAGGGTTACGAGGCATTACCTATCAAAACATAACCCAAAACAAGCATTCATAAATAAATATTTATATACCTATAAATGTTTTATATAAACATATCATAGTTCTTAATACCAATTTGAATCAAATGAACTTCCATCGCATAATTATCCAATGCCTAATTTATTATCAAGCATACTTCAATCATATCACATTTCATTATAGATGAAAAATTTTCATTAATAATCATATCATACTCACTTGCACATATTTACATATCAAACATATACATAACATTTAATTTATCCATATTAACATAGCAATCTATCATTTAAATGGTCATGCTCAAACGTACCATAGATAAAGTTATACTTTCAATGTTTGCTTAAAACTTAAAGAACATATCACAAATTTATATCACAAATTTCACATAAAAGAGGTTTTGATCAAATAGCAAAAGTACTATTCATTTGGTCATTTAAGTTACAATATCAGAATATGCACATTACAATATTCACTTCTTCTAAAAACAAGTTATCTATTATTAAACCATCTATATACATATACCAAAACTTTACTTTACCAAATCTAATACAATACCGAATTAGACTCTAATTGCCAACATCATCCAAACATATAAACGATTATATGTCTTATAATTATCAAACCAAATTATCAAAACCATACCTACCTTATAAATAACTTAAAACCTATAAATCAACTCATTATACACATATACGCATATCATGATCAATTTTGCACAATCAATATATATAAAACTTATAACACCATTCATACCCATCATAAAATTATTTACCGCATCATATAAACACCATGGTCGAAATTTCATAACTATAATCTAATTTAATGATCAATCAAGCCACATATTCAAACACCTAACATAACACATCAGAAATTATACTTCCATCATAACTTAATATTATGACCGAAAATCATATAAGTCCAAAATAACATGTTTTAGCCATTTTCGTATGGCACATACATAAACACATACATATCATTTGTAACAACTCAAAAGGGTAATTTAGCCTATACATGACATAAACTTTAAGTTTAACCTCAAAAAGGTACCAAAGTGATGATGATAGTGTGATGAGCTTTAGCGACGATCCCCGAGCACGTAACGACCTTTGCTAAAAGAGATCTAAACTACAAAAGCAATCAAAAACACCAAGTAAGCTTTCACAGCTTAGTAAGTTATAAGCAATTATATAAGAATACAATATAACATCGTACTAATTAGATCAAATTATTATAATCCTCAATAAGATTTACAACCATAATTATAAATCATAACACCATCCATTAACTATCATATTTCGTAACCTTAAGATCGAATACTCAAACATTCAATAATAGGTTTCACGTTGAACTATAAACCGTTTTCTCATCTTAAACAAATTCATATGTAAATAAATACATCACATTTTCTTAACTTCATTTACATATATCACTTACCGAATTTGTATTAAATTTTCATACCATTATGAATCACATACCTGATCATTTATTTTGTTTAACACTTTCACTAACCGATATCCTTGAAGGATCCGCAAACCCGCACACTCAGTGCCAACTATGTGACGTATCGCACACTTAGTGCCGTCGCCTTGACATATCGCACACATAGTGCCAAATACTCGTAATGTATCGCACACTTAGTGCCATTACATTAACATTCCGCACACTTAGTGCCAATTGACCAATTTCGCACACATAGTGCTCGGTAATAAGATTCGTACACTTAGTGCTTAGCTTGAGCCTATTACTTGCTTAAATAAACACATTCATGCATACAATTTAGCCTATTTCATCTTTCTATCAATATCACATTCAGCTATTTCATTAACATATAGGTGTACATCACATTCGGCTATATCTTTGACAAATAAGCATACATCTCATTCGGCTATATTTGTTTCTTAATTCAATATCTCACATGACTATATTATTAACATGTATGTATACCTCACATTCGGCCAAATACAACTCTCAATCAATATCACATTCGGCATTATAACATTATACTTAATTACTTTTATTAAATACATGTACATCAATATAGATAAATATTCAATTTAACCCAACTGCTTAAAAACTTACCTCGGATATCGACGGACTAGATTTCCCGGCTATTCAATTAACTTTGTTTTTCCCCGATCCACTCCCGATCCTTTTTGTTCTTGATCTAAATAAATTTCAAATTAAGCTCATTCAAAATATTTTCATTCAATTTAATCTAGAAACACATTAATGGGCAAATTACATTTTTACCCCTAATAATTCACATTTTCACAATTTAGTCCCTATTGTACAAAACACAAAATATGCAAAATCTCACAACAACATAGCTAGGCCGAATCTTCCTTATAATCATATAAGTCCATACATTTCATTTATTTTGCATTTTGGTCCCTCAATTTATTATTTTTGCAATTTAATCCTAATTACTCAAAATCATCAAAACTCCAATACAAAACATGTTAATCTAAAACATATCTTTAATATTTTATCATCAAAAAACATAAAAAACATATATTCATCAATGACCGAACTCCAAATATGCATCAAAATTAGAAATTCTAGTATGGGTCGGATAGTATTCGAAGCAACGATATTAAAAACATAGAAATTATCAAAAACCGAACAACTATCAAACCTTAATTAAGCTTCAAATGGCCGAAACTTTCCTAGGTTTTCTTTCTTCTTCTTAAGCTCACATTCGGCCAACATTGAAAGATGGAGAAGGTGGATTTGTTTTCTTTTTATTTTTATGTTATTTAACATATATTATAAATCATAACTAGTTTACTAATTTAACCTTATTATGTTTTAATTATAAAACATAATAATATGGACAAAGTTGTTCTATGCCGCCCACTACCTTCTAAACTGAACTATTTGCCTTTTAAGGATCCCATATTAAAAAGCCACTATCAATTTGGCACTTCACACTTTAGTTTGTAACTTTCGCATTTTTCGCGATTATGCCCTTTTATTTAATTAAGCACGCAAACAATCAAATTTTTATACGAAACTTTCACACATGCTAATTCACATATAATTAACATCGAAAATAATATTTAAAAATTTTTATAACTCGGATTCGTGGTCCCGAAACCACCGTTCCGATTAGGGCCAAAATCGGGATGTTACAAGAATGACCTTGTGATTATAAGTCCATGCTTATGATGTATGAATATGTGGTAGATGTGATTGATGATCATGTGTGAGGCTTTTAAGGCAAATTAAATTGAGAAATGATATGTTCAAGTCTTTGTTGTTGATGTATGGATTAAATTGGCCAATGAATGGCTTATAAATATTTGATAATGATTATTTATTGGAATGGCTAACCATGGATATATTTTGGTGTTATATGTGTGTAAATGAAAATTAATATAAAGGAAACATGAAAGAGTAAAATTAGAAATAAAATAGTTTGGACAGCAGCGGTTGTACCACTTTGAAAAATCACCAAAAATGGTGGAAATAGAATTAGAGGTCGAATAAGATATGAAATTTAATATTATTGAGTTTATTTTCATATAAAAGGAACGTTGTAAGCAAAATTATTTCATATTATGAGATATTTGAATTCTTGTGAGATAGAGTCAGAATGATTTCAGAATCCCCTGTTCTGACTTGGGAAATTAATTAAAAATTGTAAAAAAAAAAATCAAGGGATAAAATTTATATGCTAGAATTTCTTAATGAGTCTATTTTCAAGAGAAACAAACGAGAACATCATTTAAGTTCTGTACAACGAGATAATTAATTTTTAGTGAAGAGGGGTCAGAACTGTCGGACAGCGAAATAGGGGAGACTTTAAAGAATAAACTGTACTGATTGGCTGAACCAAAAATATTGGAAATTTTATGGTAAGAATAGATGAGAGTCTAGTTTTAGGGAAAATTAGAAGATCTTAATTTGGAGTTCCGTAGCTCCGGATAAAAATAATTTAGTGACTGTAAGTCTAGTAAACAACTCAAGATGAACATAAATGAATTGTGAAATTTCATGCAATAATGATGGTATTATCTTGAGAGCTTATAATGAGGATTGTTAAAAGCATGGTAATCAATTTTTTGTTGTTCACATACGTACTTACTAAGATTTATAGCTTACTCCATTATTTTTCGTGTTTATAATGTACTCACGTTGGCTCGGGTTGGAAGTCGCCAAAGAACCTATCACACTATCAAGCTTACAATCTAGGTATCGATGATTTTATACTTAATGTTATGGAATGTATAGGGAACTTGGTCATGTGTATATGTTACTATGAGTTTTCCTAGAATAATGACCCATGATATTCAGCGTTCATTGTTGTATAAGGCCATTTAATGTGGCCAATAAATTGGTTATGCTATAAACTCATGATGATGCATTCCATGGTTGAGTAAATTGTATGCTATGATTTGTTACGTGTGTGTGGTGGACGTTTTGGTAGCTCTAATATGTCATGAAATGTGTCATTCAAGTTATACTCAAGTATGGGCATGATAGGGTAGAAATTGGCTTGGAAAATAACCAACTTCTTGACCACACAGGCAGAGACACGGTCGTGTGTCTCAGTCGTGTGGAGGACATGGTCTAGCACACGGGTGTGTGACTTGGCTTTGTGATCCAAAACGAATGATGACATCATAAACAGAGAGTTACATGGGTGGAGGACACGGGCGTCCCCTGGGCCACACGGGCGAGTGTAACCACACGGGCGTGTGACTATCCAAAACAAGGAAATTTTCTAAATGTTCCAATAGTTTTAAAAGTTCTCGGTTTAGTCCCGAATCGCTCCAAAAGCATGTTTTGGGCCTTGTAGGCCCATTTTAGGGACTTGATGATATAAGATAAAAGTTTTAAATTTTAAACGAAAATTTATGCCTTGAATTTGTTTAGTTGCAAGTGTTATTGTTTGGTAACGCCTCGTACCCTATTCCGGCGTTAAACACGGGTAAGGAGTGTTACATTTCTCACTGGGACGTCGTTGTCGGTGATGTCGGCTCTTCCTCGTCAAGATGTCAGATCTGTTTCATACAAAATGCGAGGCACACTCCACAAATCTCCACCTTGACTTGTATTTTTTAAATGGCTTTTTTGTCGAGCCCCGTTATGGGCCTAACTTGATCTTTGTCGAATACTTACCAAGTCTAAGCAGTGCTTAAACTTGGAAATTAGAAGAGTTTTTTCATCATATCGATAGTATTGTTTCCTGTGTCAATTTTGTGAATCTGAACATCTCCTTGAGTGATCACCTCTCGAAGAAAGTGGTACCGAATATCTATGTGCTTTGTTCTTTCATGATGCATCTGATCTTTAGTGAGATGTATGACACTTTGACTATCGCAATATACAATAGTCTTGTCATTTTTATCAGTCAGCTCCCTAAATAGACCTCTCAACCAAATGATCTCTTTGATAGCCTCTATGATAGCAATATATTCTACCTCTATAGCTGATAATGTCATAGTGGCCTGTAAGGTGGCTTTCCAGCTAATTGTGCAACTACCGAAAGCGAACAAAGAACATGTGAGAGATCTTATTTTGTCTAAGCCTCTTGCATAATCCAAGTCTACATAGCCAACTAGACCTTCTAAACATCTTTCGAATTCTAAACAAGTGTTGGATTTCCCCCTCAAATATCTAAGGATCCACTTAACAACTTGCTAGTGTAATTTGTCGGGTTTGGGCATGTATCTACTTACTACACTAATAGCAGGTGAAATATCGGGACGAGTGCAAATGATTGTATACATTAAACTTCCGGCTGTACTGGAATAAGGAACCAATGACATGTACCTTTCTTTGTCTCTAGTTTGTGGTGATTTTGAAGCCAAAAGTTTAAAGTGTGCAGCTAAAGGGAGTACTAACTGCTTTAGAATCTTGCATTCCAAATTGCTCGAGAATTCTTTCGATGTATCTCTGTTGTGACAAAAATAGCTTCCTAGAGTGCTAATCTCTCGAAATTTCCATCCCTAAGATTTTAAATCGATTTATTTATAATGTATCATTGGCCACAATTAACATATCATCAATATAAAGTGACAAATAAATAAATGATCTATCATCTAAACGTTGTAGATACACACAACTATCGTACTTACTACGAACGAAACCTATACTTAACATGAAGGAATCGAGCTTCTTGTACTACTATCGAGGAGACTACTTCAGGCTGTACAAATTTTTTTGTAGAAGGCATACATGATCTTCCTTGCATTCGATCTTGAAGCCTTTAGGTTGTTGCATGTAAATGTCCTCGTCTAGGTCACCATGAAGGAATGCAGTTTTCACATTTAACTACTTTAATTCGAGATTATGTAATGCAACAAGAGCTAATAGTGTCTGGATGGATGTATGCTTCACAACAGGAGAGAACACATCATGAAAATCAACTTTCTCCACTTGAATGTAGCTCTTTGCGACCAACCTCGCTTTATATATCATGTCACCTTAACCCGATCCTTCCTTCTTTTTGAACACCCACTTGTAACCAACTATTTTTTTTTTCGGTGGGTGGTTTAATGAGAGTTGCCAAGTCTTTTTCTTATTAAGGGAGTCCATCTCTTCTTCCATTGCAACAAGCCACTTCTTGGAACTAGAAGCCCGAACTGACTCTGAATAATTTAAAGGTTTGGCTGAACCGATGCTCTCCACAACACTTAGAGCATATGCCATTAGATTTCCTTCACAGTATTTTTGCGGTGGTTTGATCTCTCGCCTTTTTCTATCCCAAGCTAACTTATAATCTTGAAGTTGAGATGTAGGGGTTTCTTACAGGGATAGAATGGCTTTGGAAACCTTCTGTTGCATTGAAAAAATGTCAGTTTCATGATTTCATTTTGATGTCTCGACGTGGCGATTCTCCTCATCAAGACATCGCCTGTTTTTGTTTCCAGCTCCACCTTGCTTGAAACACTCAATTTTCTTATGTTGTTTTGACCTAGTGACCCCTTTTTGACAAAATCATTGACGTTCTATCAAATTTAACATCTCTATTGACGATGGTCTTACTAGTTTCTGGCACCATAACTTATAGCCTTTTATCTTGGTAGCAAAACCCAAAAAATACACTTCACAATCCTTGGTTCAAGTTTTCCCTAACTAACTCGTGCATAAGTAGGACAACCTAACACTTTAAGGTTAGAGTAATTAGGAGGAGTACCTGACCAATCTCTTTAGGAACCTTTCAATCTAATGCTCGATGTGGAGGCCGATTCACCAAATAACTTGCTAAGTTAACTGCTTCAGCCCAAAACTCCTTTTTTAAGCCTATATTTAAAGCATACATCTGGCTTTCTCTAGTAACATTCTGTTCATCCTTTCAGAAATACCATTCTACTGTGGGGTACCAACAGCTGTGTGATGTCTTTCAATTCCTTCCCATTTGCAAAAATCATTAAACTCAGTTGTACAGAACTCGAGACCATTATCTGTGTTCTTAACCGCTTTACGGATTTCTCAATCTACTTTTCTAGTAAGGACTTCCATTGCTTAAAGATCCCGAAGAATTAACCCTTGTGCTTCAAGAAATAAACCCAAAGTTAAAGTATATTTGCTACCTCCTTTGGAGTAGACTGGAGCGGACCCCATAAATCAGAATGAATGTAGTTGAAGGTCCCTTTTGTCCTGTATATTGCCAAATCAAAGCTGACTCGATTCTACTTCCCATAAATGCAATTCTCGTAGAAATCTAACTTTCCAACTCCAGCGCCTGTGAAAAGGCCTCTTTTACTCAAAATAATCATACCTTTTTTGATCATATGATCAAACCGCATGTGCCACAACTGAGTTGATTTAGAATCCGTAAGGAGGAAATTTTGTTGAGATGTTGCGACATCATGGGAGTCCTTATCATGATGTGGTGAAAATTTTGACTCTGCTTTTGTAATTGCTACCAAACCGATCACTGTTGAACCTTACAGAATGTATAGGTTGCCAAATTTCTATCCTATCATCAAAGCAATAGCTCCACGAGATACTTTTAAACCGTTTGACTCAATGACGATCTTGCAACCATTAGAGTCTAGAATACCCAAAGATATGAGATTCTTCTTTAAATCAGACACATGTTTGACATATGATAATATTCTAATTATCCTTTCAAGCATCCTACTCTGAAATGTACCAATATCAGTTATTTTGCAGTGTGTGTTATTTCCCATAAGCACAACTCCATCTCCAACTGAACTGTATGTGGAGAACCAGTCCCTGTTAGGGCACATATGGTAGGATCACCCAGAATCCAAGATCCACTCGGATGTAGACTTAGAACTTTCAGTCATTGACACCAGTAATAAATTATCACTTTTGTCTTCGGCTACACTAGCATCAGCTACATCAGCTTTCTGCTTCCCTTTTTCGTCATTTTGGTGGCTCGCTTATTGTTATTATGAAGTTTATAATATTCTACTTTGATGTGACCCATGTTTTTGCAATAGCCACAGTTTCTTGTCGCGGTTTCTTGATTTTGATCTCGCCCTAGATCTTTTTTGGCTTGAATCCTTAGACTGTTACCTTCCTTTAGCAACCAAAACTGAGGCTTGGCTATCTAAATTGTTCTTTGAACCTAACTCATTGTTGATTTTATCTTTGCTTAATAAGTTTCCCTTCACGTCCTCAAGTGAGAGTTTCTCTCTACCATAAACTAGGGTTTCCCTAAAAGTTTTGTATGAAAGAGGCAAAGAACAAAGTAATAACATAGCCTAATTTCATCGTCTATGTTGGCCTCAACATTCTTTGTAACACCCTCTTACCCGGGTTCTACACCAGGAACCGGGCCCGAGGCGTTACCAAACTCAAATCGCTTAATCGCCACTTAGGCTCAATGTCATTACTCGATATAACCTCATTCTCGACTTACGAGGCCTCACTCATACACACGAGGGCTCTCGAGACTAATTCGAAACTTTTACGATCCTTAAAAATTTTCTCTTTTATACAGGTCTCACACGCCCGTGCAAGATTAGACACGCCTGTGCATGAGTACACACGCCCATGTCCCCAGACCGTACCTAAAAACCCAAGCATTCTGCCAAATGCCCCACGGCCATGGCACGCTCATGCTCCCCAACCGTGGTGAACACTGACTTCCCTCGCATGGCCTAGAGTCTAGACACACGCCCGTGTGGCTAGCCCGTGGCCAACACTGATGAATCCCACACGCTCTAGGCACACGCCCGTGTGACTAGTCCGTGGTCTATTCTATTTTCAAATATTAACATGCAGAGGACGCACGGCCATAGCACACGCCTGTGGGCTGACCGTGTGTCACACATGGTCTAGACACACGCCCGTGTGTCTACCCACATGGTCAAGAACAAGACTAAGTGTCAAGTTCTTTTCACACTTCTAACATACACAACATATACTCATCTAACACCATCATAATCAACTCAAATTGAAGTACATTCTCACATAGAAAACTACATCTTTCTTTCATATAATGTAATAGCCAATAACCATGGAATTATACAAAATAAGCTATCCATCTATAGGCCAACACATCTTAGCCATTTACAAACAAATTTACTAACTTATCTAGCCCCTATACATGCCATATACAAAATGTTAAGTTTCATGTACCAAAGTGTGCTGATATGTGGGCTATCTTCCGATGATCCTCGTATCTCGATTCAACGCTTTTAATCTATAAGACAAGGGAAAAGAAAGAGAGTAAGCTTTGAGCTTAGTAAGTTTACACATAAACACATAAGCAACATAGTATAAGCTAAGCAACTATTAGCATTATACCAACAAGTAATTCACAACTATGCTTACTCTTTCTATCCCTTACCATATTTCCAACACATCATGAGTCACATACTCACAACCATTGAAATGCACCCCTGCATTCAATATCACATTTACGTAATATACAACACGGTCAATCCACATAACTTATCCACACACGGCTCATCCACACGACCTAGTTCACATAACTAATCCACACTACTCATCCACACGGTTAATACACACGGTCAATCCCACGATCAATATCTCGATGGTTTCGCACTTAGCACACCACATTTGATTAATAAGGTGGTATCGCACTTAGCCTACCACAATGGTATTCGTAGTGATTCAGCACATAGCTCACTAGATGATATACCTCACGATAGCATCGCACATAGATAGCTCATTCTCAATATGCATTAGGATGGTATCGCACTTAGCCTACCATCTAGCATTATCACAACACATGCACAAGTCTATTTACCCAATTATTCATCCATTCACATCTATATTACATTCATTCTACTCAAACCACATAGGTTCCCAATCATTCTCATTCGTTCTCATTCATGCTACACCCTAGCTAGCATTTACAAATTGTAAGTATGAAGGCATTGTTTATGCATAGACTTACCTCGATACTCAAAAGTATTGAAATGTGCAATTTAGTCCACCACCTTGCTTTTGCCTCGGTTTCGATCCAGGCTTCATCTTTCTTGATCTATAATGAATAAATCAGCTTATTCAATACACACATTGACTAAATTGACCCACATCTCATACTTTAGCAAAATTACTATTTTGCCCCTAAACTTTCTCATATTTACACTTTAGTCCCAAAGGCTCGTAAAGTGATTTTTATTCAACTTTCTACTCTTTCATGCTTAGCCGAACCACTTACTCAACTAAAGCATTCATCAAATCTCACTAAATCACCCATTTCTGACCAAACTTGAGATTTTCACAACTAAGTCCCTTCATGCATTTTCATGGAAAACCACTTAGCAAAAGATGTTTCTACCACATCAAGCCTTCATATTCTTCCATAAAACATCAAAATACATGCATGTCATACATATGTATATTTTTGAACATCCATGATAGCTCACCAAATAGCTATAAATAGCTTACTCATGCTACCGAGACTTCAAAAATACGAAGAATATCAAAAACCGGGCTTAAGAGCACTTACTAGCAATCTTGAAAAATTGAAAGAGCCCTAACAATGGCTTCTCTAATTTTCGGCAGCTTGGGGGAGAAGATGAGTGAATTTCTATCATCTTTTCACTTATTTTAATCACTTAATTAATAAATGACCAAAATGCCCTTTTTGATAAACTTTCAATTTTAACTCATCCATGCCCATTTTTGTCCAAAAATTAAAATTTGGATAAATTGCTATTTAAGGACCTCTAATTAATAATCTAAAGCTATTTCACACATATAGCTTCTAGAAACACACATTTTGCAACTTTTGCAATTTAGTCCTTTTGGACAATTCAACCACAATTTCACAAAATTGCTTCATGAAACTTTCACACTAGCATGCATACATATTATAAGCCTGAAAAACTCATTCATGACCCTCGGATTTGTGGTCTCAAACCACTATTCCGACTAGGCCCTAAATCGGGATGTTATAACTCTCCCCCTTTAGAGATTTTCGTCCCCGAAAATCTTACCAGTAAAGAGGTTTGGATGTTGCTCTCTCATAGCTTCTTCCGTTTCCCACGTAGCCTCTTCCACGCCATGTTTCTGCCATAACACTTTCACTAGTGCTATGCTCTTATTTCTCTACTGTTTCACTTCTCGAGCCAAGATCTTAATCGGCTCCTCTTCATAAGACATATCCGGTCTTATCTCTATTTCTGTTGAAGGAATCACATGTGAAGGATCGGAGCGATACCGTCGCAACATTAACACATGGAACACGTTATGAATCTTTTCTAACTCTCACAAGGCAAAGCCAGCAGGTAAGCTCTGAGCCCAGTGCATGTCAGTAATCTCATACGGCCCTATGAACCTTGGACTCAATTTCTTTCTTTGTCCAAATCTCATAATCTTCTTCCACGGCGATACTTTCAAAAATGCTTTGTCACCTACCTCAAACTCTATTTCTTTTCTTTTCAAATCCGCATACGACTTCTGTCGGTCCGAAGCAGCTTTCAGACTAGTACGGATTACTTTCACTTTCTCTTCGGTCTCTTTTACTAGATCGACCCCATGGATCCGTTTCTCGCTAAGCTCGGTCCAATATAAAGGAGTCCGACACTTACGGCCATACAAAGCCTCATACGGTGCCATCTGTATACTCGACTGATAACTATTGTTATAGGCGAATTCGACCAAAGGTAGATATCTCTCCCAACTACCTTCGAATTTTAGCACACAGCATCGAAGCATATCCTCAAGAACTTGAATCACTCTTTTAGACTGACCATCAGATTGCGGATAGAACGCAGTACTAAAATTCAATCTCGTACCCATGGCCTCTTGCAACTTCTTCCAAAATCTCGAAGTAAACCTCAGATCTCTATTCGATATAATAGACACAGGTACACCATGCAATCTCACTATCTCTGCCACGTACAACTCAGCTAACTTATCCAGTGAATAATCAACACGCACTGGAATAAAGTGAGCCGACTTCGTCAATCTATCCACAACAACCCACACAGCATCTCTCTTTCTCGGAGTCGTCGGTAACCCCGTCACAAAATCCATGGTAACCCGATCCCATTTCCATTCGGGAACCATCACTGGCTGAAGCAATCCCAAAGGCACTTGATGCTCAGCTTTCACTTGTTGGCAAATCAGACACTTAGTCACAAACTCTAAAATATCTCTTTTCATACCCGGCCACCAATACAACTTTCTCAAATCATTGTACATTTTCGTACTGCCCGGATGTACTGACAAGCATCCACTATAGGCCTCATACAAAACCTTTCGAATCAACTCCTCATTTTTAGGAACACAAATTACGTCACGATACATCGGACAACCATTCAAATCCACTCGAAAATCGAGAATCACTTTACGATCCGCACTTAGCTATCTTAGCTTGCATCTCATTGTCATTTCTCACGAGCTTCACATATTTGTTGAACAAATAGTGGCCTAGCTCTCAACTCTGCCAAAATAGCACCATCATCAGACAATGCTAAACTCACCCTCATAACTCTTAGAGCGTACAGGGATTTCCTACTCAAGGCATCCACAACCACATTCGCTTTTCCTGGGTGGTAATCAATGACTAACTCATAGTCTTTCAACAATTCAAGCCACCATCTCTGTCTCAGATTCAGATCCTTCTGATCCATCAAATACTTTAAACTCTTGTGATCCGTAAAGATTTGGCACTTTTCGCCATACAAATAATGTCGCCAAATCTTTAACGCAAACACAATCGCAGCCAACTCCAAATCGTGAGTCGGATAATTCTTCTCGTGCGGTTTTAATTGCCTCGAGGCGTAAGCGACTACCTTACCATCTTGCATCAACACGCAACCGAGACCATTAAACGATGCATCACTATATACCATGAACTCCTTCCCCGATTTTGGTTGAACCAAAACCGGTGCCTCAGTCAACATTGTTTTCAGTCTCTCGAAGCTCTGTTGACATGTCTCAGTCCATTCAAACTTGACATCCTTATGCAATAGCTTCATCATCAGGGTAGCAATCACAGAGAACCCCTTTACGAAACGTCTGTAATATCCCGCTAATCCCAAGAAACTTCTGATTTCTGACACGTTCCTCGGCAATTTCCAATCCATAACGACCGATATCTTACTCGGGTCAACTCTGACACCATCACCTAACACCATGTGTCCTAGGAATCTGACCTCTCGGAGCCAAAACTCACTCTTGCTAAACTTAGCATACAACTGCTTGTCTCTCAAAGTTTGCAAGACAATTCTCAAGTGCTCTTCATGATCATTTTCATCCCGAGAATAGATCAATATGTCGTCAATAAAGACAACCACAAACTTGTCCACATATGGTCTGAAAATACGGTTCATCGGATCCATAAAAATCGCAGTGCATTCGTCAAACCAAAGCGGCATAACTAAAAACTCATAATGGCCATACCTTGTCCGAAATGCGATTTTCAACACATCTTGCTCTTTCACCCGAAGTGATAATAACCAGACCTCAAGTCTATCTTGGAGAACATTTGTAGCTCTTCTTGGTTGATCGAAAAGATCATCAATCCTTGGTAAAGGATACTTATTCTTAATCGTCACCTTGTTCGGTTGTTTATAGTCTATACACAACCTCATAGACCCATCTTTCTTCTTCACAAACAATACCGGAGCACCCACGACGAGTAGCTCGGTCTTGTAAAACCCCTATATCATCAACTCTTGTAATTGAACCTTCATTCTTTCAACTCTACAGGTGCCATTGCATGCGGGGCAATTGAAATAGGTACCGTTCGGAACCAACTCAATTCCAAACTCGACCTCTCTCTTTGGAGGTAACTGCGGGTAACTCTTAGGAAACACATCGGGTACTCACATACCACCGCCTTTGCTTTCAAACCCTACTCCAACCTCTTGAGTATTCAACACAAACGCAAGATAGGACTCACACCCTTTTCTTAAACATTTCTCGGCCACTAAGGAAGAAATCATCACGGGTAGACCTGTCCGATCCACACGATTCAATTCGAACTACATCTCACTCTCACATTTCGGTTCAATGTACTTACTACCACAGTTCACTAAAACACTATGGGTAGTCAACCAATCCATGCCTAGGATTAAATCGAACTCATCAAGCGGCAACAACATCGGGTTTCTTGGGAAAATAATGATTCTCAATCAACAAAGGACAATTCTTACATACTTTGTCCACTAACACATGCTTTCCTAACGGGTTTGACACCTTAATCACAATGTCTGTAGACTCAACGGTCATACTCAAACTAGATGCTAATCTTATGCGAATATAAGAGTGAGTAGACCCTGGATCTATTAAAGCAATAACAGAGGTGTCAAAGAGAGAAAAAGTACCCGTTATCACATCAGGGGAGGATGCCTCTTCGCGAGTGCGAATGGCGTACGTCCTCGCAGGTGCCCGACCCTCTAGTCTCACAGCAGAGTCCCTGGACGCACCTCTACCGCTAGCCCCACCTCTTGGGTTCCTTGGTGGTCTACCCCTCGTAGACATATCACTAGGTCTCACTTCTTGCCTCTCTTCCTTATCATCCCTCTCGGGACAGTTAGGGATAAAGTGGTCAGGGGAACCACATTTGTAACATTTTCGACTGTTTCCCCTACACTCTCCGGTGTGATACCTACCACAACTAGGACACTTCGGTTTACTCTTTGTATTGCCCACATTTTCCATCAAGGGAGCTCGGACTCTCGAACCCTGACGAGTATTGTCCAAGTCTCGATGCGAATACCCCACTGAGGCTGACATTCGAGGATTCACTTCCTTGGATCTTTTCGACTGGGCTTGATACGACTTGCCCATCGGTCTCTTTCTCGCATCTCGGGCTTCACTCACGACCCTCCTCTTATCTCGAACTCAACTCTTCGGCCTTACTTGCCCTCTCAACTAATATCACGAATTCTTTCAACTCCAAAATGCCAACTAGGAGTTTGATATCCTCATTCGATCCACCTTGAACCTCTTGCACAAGATGGTCTCTGTCGACACACATTCTTGAGCGTATTTGCTAAGCCTAACAAACTCACGCTCGTGACTCGGCTCATGTCATCCTTTCTTGCTTCACTTAAGGAATTCTTTCCTTTTGGTCAAGTAAACCTCGGCTTATATACTTCTTAGGAACTCTTCGAGAAAGAAGTCCCACGTCACCCGCTCTTTTGGGACCACTAACGTCAGCGTCTTCCACCAATGGTACACCGAATCTCTCAGCAACGATACGGCACACTTCAAACTCTCCTCAGGTGTACATGAGAGCTCATCGAACACCCTCACCGAGTTCTCCAACCAGAACTCCGCCCTCTCTGGGTCATCATCTACCTTAGCTCTAAACTCCTTAACCCCGTGTTTCCTAATCTTATCCACCGAGGGTTTCGATATCCTCACTACATCCATACCTTGAGGAGCCACAGGATTTGGCTGAGGTATAGGAGGAGGTGGAGGAGGTTGAGCGTTAGGGTTCGCTCGAACGTAGTCCGAGTACCAATCACTCATCATATGGAGAAAGGCTTCTCGTGCCTCTTCCTCTTGACCCCTCGCCTCGGGTCCACTTTGCACTGGCACGGTTCCTTGCGCAGGAGCCGGCGCATTACTAGCTGCTTCATGGATCGGAATCCATATTCTATATAAAACAAGATTTAATATAATCAGAAACCACCACACTATCATCGTACACTTATGGCATGTATAGCTAGACTCTTACACCCGTTACGGTAGTCCTAGAACAGACTAAACCATAGCTCTGATACCACTAAATATAACACCCTCTTACCCAGGTTCTACACCGGGAATCGGGCCCAAGGCGTTACCGAACTCAAACCGCTTAATCGCCACTTAGGCTCAACGTCATTACTCGATATAACCTCATTCTCGACTTACGAGGCCTCACTCATACACACGAGGGCTCTCGAGACTAATCCTGAACTTTTACAATCCTTAAAATTTTTCTCTTTTATACAGGTCTCACACGCCCGTGCAAGATTAGACACGCCCGTGCATGAGTACACACGCCCATGTCCCCACACCGTGCCTAAAAAGCATTCTTCCAAATGCCCCACGGCCATGGCACGCCCGTGCTCCCCAACCGTGGTGAACACTGACTTCCCTCGCACAGCCTAGAGTTTAGACACACGCCCGTATGGCAAGCCCGTGGCCAACACTGATGAATCCCACACGCTCTAGGCACACGCCCGTGTGACTAGTCCGTGGTCTATTCTATTTTCAAATATTAACATGCAGAGGATGAACGGCCACAACACTGCGCTGAGTGGGCTGATCGTGTGTCACACATGGTCTAGACACATGCCCGTGTGTCTACCCACATGGTCAAGAACAAGACTAAGTGTCAAGTTCTTTTCACACTTCTAACATACACAACATATACTCATATAACACCATCATAATCAACTCAAATTGAAGTACATTCTCACATAGAAAACTACATCTTTCTTTCATATAATGTAATAGCCAACAACCATGGCATTATACAAAATAAGCTATCCATCTTTAGGCCAACACATCTTAGCCATTTACAGCAAAATTTACTAACTTATCTAGCCCCTATACATGCCATATACAAAACGTTAAGTTTCATGTACCAAAGTGTGCTGATATGTGGGCTATCTTCCGATGATCCTCATATCTCGATTCAACACTTTTAATCTATAAGACAAGGGAAAAGAAAGAGAGTAAGCTTTGAGCTTAGTAAGTTTACACATAAACACATAAGCAACATAGTATAAGCTAAGAAACTATTAGCATTATACCAACAAGTAATTCACAACTATGCTTACTCTTTCTATCCCTTACCACATTTCCAACACATCATGAGTCGCATACTCACAACCATTGAAATGTACCCCTGCATTCAATATCACATTTACGTAATATACAACACAGTCAATCCACATAACTTATCCACACAGCTCATCCACACAGCTAGTTCACATAACTAATCCACACTACTCATCCACACAGTTAATACACACAGTCAATCCACATAGTCAATATCTCGGTGGTTTCGCACTTAGCACACCACATTTGATTAATAAGGTGGTATCGCACTTAGCCTACCACAATGGTATTCGTAGTGATTCAGTACATAGCTCACTAGATGATATACCTCACAATAGCATCGCACATAGCTAGCTCATTGTCAATATGCATTAGGATGGTATCGCACTTAGCCTACCATCTAGCATTATCATAACACATGCACAAGTCTATTTACCCAATTATTCATCTATTCACATCTATAATACATTCATTCTACTCAAACCACATAGGTTTCCAATCATTCTCATTCGTTCTCATTCATGCTACACCCTAGCTAGCATTTACAAATTGTAAGTATGAAGGCATTGTTTATGCATAGACTTACCTCGATACTCAAAAGTATTGAAATGCGCAATTTAGTCCACCACCTTACTTTTGCCTCGGTTTCGATCTGGGCTTCATCTTTCTTGATCTATAATGAATAAATCAGCTTATCCAATACACACATTGACTAAATTGACCCACATCTCATACTTTAGCAAAATTACTATTTTACCCCTAAACTTTCTCATATTTACACTTTAGTCCCAAAGGCTCGTAAAGTGATTTTTATTCAACTTTCTACTCTTTCATGCTTAGCCGAACCACTTACTCAACTAAAGCATTCATCAAATATCACTAAATCACCCATGTATGACCAAACTTGAGATTTTCACAACGAAGTCCCTTCATGCATTTTCATGGAAAACCACTTAGCAAAAGATGTTTCTACTATATCAAGCCTTCATATTCTTCCATAAAACATCAAAATACATGCATGTCATACATATGTACATTTTTGAACATCCATGATAGCTCACCAAATAGCTATAAATAGCTTACTCATGCTTCAGGGACTTCAAAAATACGAAGAATATCAAAAACCGGGCTTAAGAGCACTTACTAGCAAGCTTAAAAAATTGAAAGAGCCCTAACAATGGCTTCTCTAATTTTCGACAGCTTGGGGGAGAAGATGAGTGAATATCTATCATCTTTTCACCTATTTTAATCACTTAATTGATAAATAACCAAAATGCCCTTTTTGATAAACTTTCAATTTTAACTCATCCATGCCCATTTTTGTCCAAAAAATTAGAATTTGGATAAATTGCTATTTAAGGACCTCTAATTAATAATCTAAAGCTATTTCACACATATAGCTTCTAGAAACACACATTTTGCAACTTTTACAATTTAGTCCTTTTGGACAATTCAACCACAATTTCACAAAATTGCTTCATGAAACTTTCACACTACCTTGCATACATATTATAAGCCTCAAAAACTCTTTCATGACCCTCGAATTTGTGGTCTCGAACCACTATTCTGACTAGGCCCTAAACCGAGATGTTACATTCTTCAGGTCATTAATGAGAGTAACAAATTCACTTATGTGAGCCTTAATAGACTTACCTTTTTCCACACGGAACATGTATAACCGTTATCTCAATACCAAGCGATTTGTGAGAGATTGTCATGTAAAGGGCTTCTAATTTTCTCCATAAGGCTGCTACCATTTTCTACATAATACATTGTGCAATTCATTGTTTATGAGTCAAAATTGAATTGTTGATTGTACCTTTTCATCAAAATCCTCTCATTCTATTTGATTTGCATTTGTGGGCTTTTAAACATGTAACGACCTTTTTTAAACCGTTTTGAACTAGAATTATCGTCATTCAAATTTTCCATAGACTAAAATTTATGATCTCATCAAACTTCTCGATATCATACCTCATTGCCATATCTGAACGGGTTGAATCTAAAAACGTAACCAAACTTTGATACCACTTTGTTGGTGATCGACCTGTATAAGCAATGAACAAGAACGAAAAAGAGAAAAGAAAAATTAGGCACACAAATATTTACGTGGAAAAACTCATCAATGAAGAGGATAAAAAACCACAGGCAAAAGAAACTTCACTAAAATGACAAAAGCTGGAAAAATGAGTACAAGATGGAGAAGCAAACAAACACGAACCCCAAAAAAATACTAAGTTCTTCCAAAATTCCCACAAAGCTCTCTCTTAATTATGTTGTTGAATTAATCTCTTTAGGGTAGCTAAAAGCCCTATTTATAAGCTGAAATTCGTGTGAAAATATGACTAAAACATCCCTAGATTAATCAAAGTTAGACTGGGAAAAGATAACATAATTTAACTAGGAGAAGAAACCTAGTTTAGTAGGGAACACGTTGCCACATTGTGACGTGGCATATTGCCTCGTCAGGACGTTCTTCTTCACGTCCTTGGGACGTGGTGATTCTTCTCGTTGGGAAGTCGTTGTCGTGTTGTCGTGACATTGTCTTTTCCTCATCATGATGTCGGATCTATTTCATCCGAAATGCGAGGCACACCCTACAATTTTCTTATTGATAGATTAATTCTTCTTCTATTAACTCTTCCTATTTCAATTGCATCTACAGAAAGAGCATTTTTGGCAATGAAAATTGTCAAAACAAGGCTTTGCAATAAAATATAGGATGAGTTTCTTACAGATAATCTTGTTGTTCATATTGAGAGAGAGAGAGATTGCTGAAACTTTTGATTCAGACTCTATATTTAGTGATTTTATTTTCTTAAAAGAACATCATGCACACTTTTAGATAATGATATGCTATTTCTTATTAATTATTCATTTTAAATATGTATTCATGCTACCTTTTTTTAACTTATATATATTTGGAATAATGTGGAACAAAATTTTTATTTAATTTTTGTAGTAAAATTAACATACATAATATATGTTATAGTAATTTTTTTTTACAAAGCACATCTAATTTTAGCTTGGCCCTCCCAAGGTTAACATCCTGGCTCCGCCACTACAAGAAAGTACATGCAACTTCGATAAAGAACTAATAATCACACACCACACAATATTAACTTAACAGTAGTTCGACTAAGTGTTAAAAACACTTTAGTCAATAAAACAATCACTCAAAAGAAGAAAGAAATAAAAAAGTTGAAAAACCAGATGCTAAAATTTTTGGTGGTAAATCAGTTCTCAAAACCAATGCTTTCCCAAAGGAGAATGTGACCTGCCACAAATGGTAGTGGCAGTTTAGGTACTTTTCGACACTTAATAAGCTTATTTTTAGCCATTTTAGTATATTTTAATGCATTTTTAGTTTTCTTAGGTTAAAGTTAAATTATTACAAAATTAGTGTTTCTATGCAATATTTCGAGTTAGTTGACCTATTGGACCAATAGGGGTGAGTTGTAACACCCCAAATTTTGGGGTTAGAAGTTTTTGGGTTTTGTAATTAAGGTTTGAGTGAAGGGTGTGCTTTTGTGTTTAGTTGTGCGCTTTGGTGTCAGAATGGGCCTGTTGGTCTGGTGGTGGAGTGAGTATTGATGAACCTCGAGGTTATGGGCTCGAGTCCTCGAGCGTGATTTGAGGAATTAATTTTTATTTGACTTTAATTTGTTTTGGATTAAAGATATTAACTTATTTAGTTACTTTCTGTTAATTTTATTTTTATTTTTGTATTCTTAGCTGGAACATTTTTTATTTTCTGTCTTTTTGTTTTCCTCTTTCTTGGGGTTTCTTTCTTTTTGGCCTTGCTACATTCTTTTCGGAAACGGTTTGCTGGTGGATTCTGGAAGAATTTTGCTCCTCATTGTCGAGTCAGTCATTTGGACATTTTCGATCACGAATCAGGTGTGGGTTCGAAACTCTTCAACTCTATTTGTGAATTGTTTAATTTGGGGAAAATTTGTGTGTGGGTTTTGATTATGGGGTAATCGTAATGTGGATTTCATACTAAATTACATCAAAATCGGGTTACTATAATATGTGTTGATCTTAATGAGGGTTAAAAAGTGTTTGGGGGTGAAATTCACATTTTGCAAACTATTTTTAGGGTGGTTTCGTAGCCGCTGAGGTTTCCACATGGGCGTGTGCTAGTTCACACGGTCGTGTGCTTTTGGGAATTAGGGTTTTCGGATTAATTTTGGTGCCACACGGCTTGGCCACAAGGCCGTGTGGCCTACTTGGGGGTTTTATCATTTCTCACACGCGGGCACACGGGTGTGTGAGTTTGGGGATTAGGGTTTGAGTGATTTTGTGTCACACGGCCTGGCCACACAGTCGTGTGACTAATTTAGGAATTAGGGATTCCACACGGGCGTGTGTTTCGGGACACACGGCCGTGTCTGGTGGGCACACGGGCGTGTGAGACCCTCACACGGTCGTGTAAGCCTGATACTCGAATTGAGTGCAAATGGACAGAGAGCTACACGACCTGTTCCTACGGCCATGTTCCTAGTCCACACGGGCGTGTGCTTCAGTCACACGGTCTTGTGCTTCTATCACACGATCGTGTGCCCCTCCTTACACGAACTTTTGATCTTCCACACGGCCGAAGCACACGGGCGTGTGGTTTTAAGACACCGAAATTGGTTTTGTGTGCATTTCTGATCTGAATATGTGTTTGTGTGTGCTCCAACCCTTAGCTGAGTTCAGTGAGGGTTTTCAATACTCGATAACTGTGATGATTGTGTGAGACGTATGACTTTGAATTTGGTCTGTGAAGTGTGCTACATAACTGTTCCGAATGACTGATTGTTAATGTGCCTTTGTTCTGTGATCTTGAATACATTCATGCATTTGCATAAAGTATTTTGGGTTGGGTTGTAAAGAGAAGGAAGACTGTATCTATTCTGATCTGGCAGTTTAACCGCAAGTTTTTACGTACAACGATTTATCGTCTTGATGCAGCTCATGCGTCGACTTTCTTTGCGCACTATTATCCGATCTGGCGTTTTTCTTCGCAACATGACTGCATACAACGGATTCTCAGTATTGCCTTCGCATCTTTGTCACGTACATTAGTTTTACAGCGTACCATTATCTTATCTGGCTTGTACCACAGTCTACCGTATTGCACAGTACAACACATACGCTAGCCCTGCTGTGTATTATTATCTGAGTGTCTTAGTCCATGTATGTGGTGTGTAAGGTTGGATGGGCCTTCCGAGGTCCTAATCGGTGTGATTGGTTGGATGAGCTTTAATAGCTCTTATGAGTTGTGATCGGGGGACGGATATGTGTGTTGGCTGGATGGGTGGGTTATATTTTCTGACTGCATTTCATTTACATCTGTCTATGAGATTTGTCTGCATTATTGCTTGACTGTATTCTTTCTGTGTGTGTGACTTTGTGTAATCTGTTCTGATGGCGTATTGGACCATTGGTTCCTTGTCTGGTATCTGTTTCTACTTACATCTGTAAGTATGTTTGTTTTGAACTACCATCTGGTGTTCTTTTCTGAAATCTATTTTTAACCGTTTTAGAACTCACCCTGAGCTCGTGTAGCTCACCCCCTCTTACTGTTTCCTTTTTAGGTACCTTTTCCTAAATTCCAATGCTAGACTCGGTGTACGGAGGTCTCGGACAGTCTCGGTGGAAATAAATAATTATCGGTTTATATTATCAGTCTATATTTGGTTAAATGATTTTTGGACTGTAAGATTTTATTAAACTATGGTACAAATTTTGTTTTAATTTATTTTCGGTTATATGTTTTACCTAATTTTAATTCTATATATTTTAAATGTTTCGGTTTGACTTGAGAACTTGTTTTGTAAAGTTTAACTACGGTTACTTTGGTGACCAATGTGACATCCGGAATTTGATCTAAATTTCTAGGCCGAGTTTTGGGTGTTACATTTAGTGGTATCAGAGCCAGGTTTGCAAAAACTCAGCCTGTGTTTCTAAGTATCCGTGTACGCACATGGTTGGTTTTAAACGGGAGTTTTTGAAAAACTTTACCACAGTAAGATGAAATTACTTGTATTTCGGGAAAAGTTTTACGTAAATGAACTGTCTGAGACTCCGATGCTGGTCCAGGTAGAAATCTAAAATCGTAAGATTAGAAATATAGATTCTTGTACTTATTTTGTGTTTGCTTTCTGAAAGTGTAGATATCTTAAGTTAACCACAGGACCGATATGGATTCTAAAGGTAAGCAAGGTCGCGATGAGTCGTCTGCTTCTCCGAGACGTGAGTCTGTTCAGGAGTTGGAGGACAGTGCAATTTCGCCAACTTTGGGTAGCGATAACCCGGAGCTTGGTATTGAGGCATTGACTCGGATGGTGAGGGAGGTATTAGAGAAGGTCTTCGAGGATAGGATAAGGGAGACTAGTGAAACCCTTCAAGCTAGGTGTGTGGATTGTGGAAAGAAAAGAGATCGTAGTCCTCCGAGGTTGGAGCCTCGTTTTGTGAAGCGTGTGAGAACGCATTTGAGTAGCAATAGCAGATTTTTTAGGGTGCGGGTAGTGGTGCGAGCGCTCCGTTATGTAAGCACTGTAAGAAGCGCCATCCGAGTGACTGTTGGAAGAAGATGGAAGCATGTCTTAGATGAGGGTCCACGGAGCATCGAATTAGGGAGTGTCCGCGACGACATTGAGATAGGTATGGTTGTAGGTTGTTCTGAATCTGTGTGTTATTTGTTTGAATGGCATTGATGGTTATTCGTTGGATAATGTTTGTGTGTGTTAGGACAAAATGTGTATCTGCTTCAGTGGTTAAGTGTTCTAGGTGTATGTGAAAGGTCTTAGGTTTGATTGGGTTCTGCTCGGGCTAGAGTGCGCAGCGGGAGCGTCGTGGTGTAACTTGTGATATACCACTATTCGGTTAGTTAAAAATTTCGGGGACGAAATTCCTTTAAGGAGGGGTGAGTTGTAACACCTTGAATTTTGGGGTTAAAAGTTTTTGGGTTTTGTGGTTAGGGTTTGAGTGAAGGGTGTGATTTTGTGTTTAGTTGTGCACTTTGGTGTCAGAATGGGCCTGCTGGTCTGGTGGTGGAGTGAGTATTGGTGAACCTCGAGGTTATGGGTTCGAGTCCTCGAGCGTGTTTTGAGGAATTAATTTTTATTTGACTTCAATTTGTTTTGGATTAAAGATATTGACTTATTTAGTTACTTTCTATTAATTTTATTTTTATTTTTGTATTCTTGGCTAGAATGTTTTTTCTTTTCTGTCTTTTTGTTTTCCTCTTTCTTGGGGTTTCTTTCTTTTTGGCCTTGCTACATTCCTTTCGGAAACAGTTTGCTGGTGGATTCTGGAAGAATTTCACTCCTCGTCGTCGAGTCAGTCATTTGGACGTTTCTGATCACGAATCAGGTGTGGGTTCAAAACTCTTCAACTCTATTTGTGAATTATTTAATTTGGGGAAAATTTGTGTGTGGGTTTCGATTATGGGGTAATCGTAATGTGGATTTGATACTAAATTGCATCAAAATCGGGTTACTATAATATGTGTTGATATTAATGAGGGTTAGGAAGTGTTTGGGGGTAAAATTTACGTTTTGCAGGCTGTTTTTAGGGTGGTTTTGTGATCACTGGGGTTTCCACACGGGCGTGTGCTAATTCACACGGTCGTGTGCTTTTGGGAATTAGGGTTTTCGGGTTAATTTTCGTGCCACACGGCCTGGCCACACGGCCGTGTGGCCTACTTGGGGATTTTATCATTTCTCACACGGCCGTGTCCCTCAGGCACACGGGCGTGTGAGTTTAGGGATTAGGGTTTGAGTGATTTTGTGTCACATGGCCTGGCCACACGACCGTGTGACTAATTTGGGCATTAGGGATTCCACATGGGCGTGTTTTTTGAGACACGGCCGTGTCTGGTGGGCATACGGGCGTGTGAGACACTTACACGGCCGTGTTAGCCCGATACTCGAATTTAGTGCAAATGGACAGAGAGTTACATGGCCCGATCCCACGGCCATGTCCCTAGTCCACACGGGCTTGTGCTTCAGTCACACGGCCGTGTGCCTCTCTTTACACGGGCGTATACTTCTTTCACACGGCCGTGTGCCCTTTCTCACACGGGCTTTTGATCTTCCACACGGCCTAGGCATTACCACACGGCCGGAGCACACGTGCGTGTGGTTTTAAGACACTTAAATTTGTTCTGTGTGCATTTTTGATCTGAATATGTGTTTGTGTGTGCTCCAACCCTTAGCTGAGTTCAGTGAGGGTGTTCAAGACTCGATAACTGTGATGATTGTGTGAGACGTATGACTTTGAATTTGGTCTGTGGAGTGTGCTACATAACTGTTCCGACTGACTGACTGTTAATGTGTCTTTGTTCTGTGAGCTTGAATAGATTCATGCATTTGCATAAAGTATTTTGGGTTGGGTTGTGATGAGAAGGAAGACTGTATCTGTTCTGATCTGGCAGTTTAACCGCAAGTTTTTACGTACAGCGATTTATCGCGATCAGATCGCTCATGCGTCGACTTTCTTTGCGCACTATTATCCGATCGGTAGTTTTCAACGCAACATGGTATGCAAATGGATTATCACATTACATCGCATCTTGTATGTACATTAGCTTTGCTGCGTACCATTATCTGATCTGGCCTGTACCACGGTCTATCGCACAGACAAGATAAAGCACATACGCTAGCCCCGCTGCGTATTATTATCCGAGTGGCTTAGTCCACGTATGTGGTGTGTAGGGTTGGATGGGCGCCAGAGGTCCTAATCGGTGTGATTGGTTGGATGAGCTTTAACAGCTCTTATGAGGTGTGATCGGGGGACGGAGAGGTGTGTTGGCTGGATGGGTGGGTTATATTTTCCGACTGCATTTCATTTACATCTGTCTATGAGATTTGTCTATATTATCGCTTGACTGTATTCTGTCTGTGTGTGACTTTGTGTGATCTGTTCTGATGGCGTGTTGGAACATTGGTTCCTTGTTTGGTATTTGTTTCTACTTACATCTGTAAGTATGTTTGTTTTGAACTACCATCTGGTGTTCTCTTCTAAAATCTGTTTTTAACCGTTTTAGAACTCACGCTGAGCTAGTGTAGCTCACCTCCTCTTACTATTTCCTTTTTAGGTACCTTCTCCTGAATTTTGATGCTGGACTCGGTGTGCGAAGGTCTCAGACAGTCTCGGTGGAAGTAAATGATTATCAGTTTATATTATCAGTCTATATTTGGTTAAACGATTTTTGGACTGTAAGATCTTATAAAACTGTGGTACAAATTTCGTTTTAATTTATTTTCGGTTATATGTTTTACCTAATTGTAATTCTATGTACTGGGTTTTAAATGTTTCGGTTTGACTTGAGAACTTGTTTTGTAAAGTTTAACTACGGTTACTTCGGTGACCAATGTGACATTCGGGATCTGGTCTAAACTTCTAGGTCAGATTTTGGGTGTTACAGTTCTTAAGGTGGTTTTAATGAGCTTCATTGAGTGTGCAGGATACCTATTTTTAGGCCTCAAAGGATTAGGAATGTCAATCGAGTTGTAACACAAGCTTTCAGGGTTGGAATGCAATTGAGCCAAGTCCAGAATTAACATTCAAAGTTGTGTGTCATGACACAGGTCTGACGGAGGGTAAAAATTCATTAAGGGTGTTTTCGTTCGCACAACCCATATTTAGTGTGATTAAGGCTTGTATTTAACCTAAATTGGGCTGCTAACTTTGCCTATATATAGTTAAACATAGGTTAAGCTTGGGAGCTTTTTGCCAAGCCTTTTTTAGGGTTTAGTTAGTAGATTTAAGATTTTAATTTGGTTTCATTTTCTTTTAAAAATAATTTTATTTCTTGTTCTTTGACTTGGATTCGCTTTGAGTCCAAGTCTTTTTTATTTAGTATTTTCATAATTTTCCTTTATGTTTCTCTTTAAGTGACGATTTCTCAACAACTGTTAAAGGATTTCACGGATCTAAGCACATCCAGTTTATTAGACGGATCAATTTCTATCATTCTCTCATTTTAACTTAATTTGTATATTTTGCATGATTAATTTAATTATGATGAAGATGGTTATTGAATTGATGAATGGCTAAGTCCTGTCGGGAGATTAATGAGCGGATATGAGAGTGATTAATGAAAGAATGAGTGTTTCCCATACGAATTAGTTGATATAAATTTATGTGGGCTTAAACCTTAGGATTGACGATACTAGGAAGTAATCTAGGTTAAACGAGGTAGAGAGATAAGTTTGCTCAGTAAATCTTGATTTATCTCAATCAAGAAAGTGAGGTTGAGAGATAAGTGAGTATTGGTCGATTAATTAATTAGTAGAGACCGAGAGGTAATATTGGTTAGTTAATAACTAATTCACTAATAAAACCCGAATTCTGAAGTTAATTGCAACCACTGAAGCGAGTTAATCTTCTACTAGTTATTTGAGAGTTTTTCATTTTTCAACTTTGTTTTAGTAATTTAATTTTTCCTTTATGACCTTAATTGTTGGAATTAATCATCGTAATATAATTTTTAGTGATTACTGTTTAGACTTGCTGTTGTAGATGATATTTTTAGATTTAATTCCAGCCTCCTTTGGGTGTGATCTTTGGAATACTCACTGGTGTTCTATTGTAACACAAAACTATATTATAATTTGACTTGTTCACTTGCAGATATCACACTTAAATATATAGTTATTTTATTTGTATAATTTTTACTCTAAATGTTCGCAAGTTTGGAGGGGATCAGAATGACACCTATTTATAGTTTTAAAGAATAGCAAAATATTCTCCTTTAATATAACTAATAAGTCCTTGAAAAACTCCCTTGAATAAATATGATATTTATATCTAAAAAGTAGCACTTTAATCACCAAGTAATAATAAGACTTTCATGCTTATCAAACAACCTCAGGATATTCCATTGGGAGACTTAATATCCAAGTCGACCTATGCTTCTGTTTTGTCAAATATGCCATACTCAGATGGATTGGATTCAACTTAACTAAAGCCTATAAAAGGCCTAACATGATGAAACATGTAGAAAGACGTGTTCATTATAGCAGCAGTATACGAGTACCAGTAGTAGGGAAGGCACGAATGGCACTGCCAAACATATCTCCCCTTTTTAGACAAAATGTATAACTGTAAACTCTAAAATATATAGATATTTTTAGCACTTTTTTATTTATAATTTATGCAAATTTTGACTAAATAAATAACACTTTTTGTGATTTTATACTTAATTTTATGATATTTTATAAATTCCGTGGAAATGTGTTAATTTAGTGAAATTTATGCTAAATGCATGGTTTTTATTATTATTTTTTGGGAATAATTGGGCTAAGAGAAAATATAGCGGAATTTTTGTTGTTTTAGGGTTCAGACATGTACATCTTAGAGGATCCAGATCCAGTCACATTAGGCTTTAAAGAAACTTCATTCCATACCCAACTATATACAGGCCCAGAATTGTCCAGATGGAGGCCTAGAACCGTCTACCTATCATTCATAGGACCATGTCCATTGACCCACCTTGATTTTAGCTAATATCCTCCCTGATTTAAACAAATATTTACCCCACTTTTCATAAATCAGGTACAACATCACCAATAACAAATCAAGGAGATTTCCTTCCCTTGATTCAAGTAACCAATTCAATAAAAATAGTCATCACCTATCCACTTCCCTACTAATGCTCAAAAGCTGGACATTCCACTTCCAAAAATAGAAATTCAAACTCCATTCTCCCTTAAGCAAGAAATGACAACTCTTTCCCTAAACCTAAGTCACAACCACCCATACTTCTGCTAAAGATAGCTGTAACACCCCAAACCCAGCCTAGAAGTCTAGACTGAATCTAGGATGCTGCATTGATCACCAAGGTGATCGTAGGAAAATTTAACAACAACCAATCGTTCAAAATTCCATTTCTGAAAATATTTATCCCAAAACAAACCAAAACGTTTAATCGTTTAAAAATACCGTTCTTAAACGTAACAAAACATAATGTACGAACAATGTTTAAAACAGTAATGGTACCACAGTATTATAAATATTTACAGTTCAAAACCAAATGTAAAAACTAGAAAACACAAAGCGCTCAATTCTTTGTTCACAAACTGTCCGAGACCTCCGCGTCTCGAGCCCAACTACGAGAATCCAGAACTGTACCTGAAAGGGGAACAGAAGAGGAGGTGAGCTACTCGAGCTCAGTGTGAGATCAAACCAGCTAAACTAGAGAAGCAGAAACAAAGAACTAGAAGCAGTTGAAAACCAAAACATACTTACAGACGTCTAACAGTTGAGTGAATTTGCCCAAAATCAAACAAATAGCAATTTACTTTACGATCATACAAGAGCAATAATTCTCAATGATTATAGTCCGGGCCTAAGCCCTTTGAGAATCGATGATCGATTGGGCCTTAACCCATCTCAAGACAAAGAGTGATCAAGTCTCTGAGAATTCTCTTAGGCACGAGTGCCTTTCGATCGAAACGATCAATCACATTCACCATAGTAACACGTTGATCAAATAGATCAATCAAACATTTGATCGAAAAGCGATGCGGTCACATCCGATCACGAGTATCATATTCAGTCAAACAGATTCAATCAGATGCATATGAGTGCAAATGAGTTATAAAATAAAAACCCACCCATCCAGCCAACACAACTCTCCGTCCAACCCTACACTTCCTGTGGGGATTTAATCAACCCACCCATTCCCTACACTTACAAGTAAATGCCAGAATGCGACACGAGGCGAAATTTGCGGTGAGCCGCGGATCGAATAGTTAAATGCGTAAGCGTGGCTAATGTACATGAGGTACTGTGCAATGCAGTAATCTGCTATACCGATATCAGTAAAGTCCATGACCCTCTGGGTATTGGGGCTGCCTATGACCTTCTGGGTATTAAGGGCTACAGTATGCAGTTAAACTCCACTCTTGTATATTACGCAGCAAGGTTAGCGTATGAGCTGTACTGTGCAATGCGGTAAACCGCAGTACAGATATGCAGTATGAACTGCTAGATCAGATAGTAGTACATAGCATTGCTAACATACATACGGTACAGTGCAATGCGGTAATCCGCTATACCGATAGGTTGCAATAAAACTGCCAGTTCAGTCAATCTTCCTTCTCTTCAAAATCCCCCCAAAATAGTTTATGCATATGTATGTATGTATGCAGATGAATAGAATCATAGTACAAAGATACATACAGTCATTCACAACCAGTCAGTCAGACTATTAAACAGAAGCATATTGCTCACACACACCCGTCGTAGGATTCGAAACATACGTGTTATGCATTCAATCACGAATCTCACCTAAAACAAAGTCAGAACAGAGTCCTAACTACCCTTACTAAGGCTTAGCCAAGGGTTAAGACACACAGAGTCGCAATTAAAAATAGATTTGCCCTAAAGGCATTATTTGGCGAGATAGGGCCACACGCCCGTATGCTCCGGCTGTGTGGAGCAAACCAGGCTGTGTGGGGATCCAAACGCCCGTGTGAAGGGTAGCACACAACCGTGTGATGAAGGCACACACCCGTGTCGAGCAGGGGCACGGCCGTGTGAACAGGCCATGTAACTCACTGTCCAATTT
Source organism: Gossypium sturtianum (assembly GCA_025698515.1). NCBI lineage: Eukaryota > Viridiplantae > Streptophyta > Magnoliopsida > Malvales > Malvaceae > Gossypium > Gossypium sturtianum. Next base: position 116,734,695 of record CM046955.1, read on the forward strand.
CCTAAAATAGGGTGCAGGGCAGACACGGCCGTGTGAGGACCTCACACGCCCGTGTGCCCATCAAACACGGCCGTGTGTTTCGAAACACATACCCATGTGGTATCCCTAAATCCCCAAATCAGTCACACGACCGTGTGACTCTAATACTCCGAATCCCTAATTTCCAAAATCCTCACGCCCGTGTACCCAAATGACACGGTCGTGTAAAAATCGACAAAATCCCCAAAATCAGCCACACGACCGTTTGGCACCCAAAACTGGTCGAAAACCCTAGTTCCCAAATCCACACGGTCATGTGCCAGGGCACACGCCTGTGTGGCCGTCGGGGAGGTCACGAAACCACCCCAAATCAGCCCTAAAACTGTCATTTCTAGCCCCGAAACACTTCCCAATACTCAATAGATCAAAAATATACACAATCATGCACATTCCAATCATAAAACGATGATATTCCGTCCCTAATCAACTATTCGCAAAGTCAAAATAAAATTTGCAAAATAATGAAAGTAGAATAGACGGGGAATCCCACACCTGTTTGTGTTCAGAGATGACGTCGGAGGAGCGTAACTCTAGCGATTGCCGACAAACCGTTTTCAAAAGCCAAGAGGATAACAAAAAGGAAAGGAGAAAGTAAGGAAGAATCGACAGAAAAGAACGTGAAAAAGAGAAAAAAATAAAACAAAAACGAAAGTAACCTCTCAGTAAAACAGATAACAAATAAAAAATATAATATAACAAATAAACATTTATAATTATTGACTAAAGTAGAACAAAAATAAAATACTCCCCAAAGTGCGCACACAAGGACTCGAACTCAGGTCCCCAACGCAAACTAACACTCCACTTAAACACCAGACCATCAGGCCCATTCTTGTCACTAAATTGCACAACTTAGCTTATGTGTGCAACCTCCTCGCTGTTACTACACTCAAAACCTAAAACTTCTAGGCCCAAAATTTGGGGCGCTACAATAGCATTCAAAAGCCACCCATTTTCCACTTAGTAATGGCTGACCACACAAAGGAGGAAATCAAACATGTCCCCTCCTTAAACCAAGCAACCACTCACCCTCCTTCCACAATTCGAGGGATGACTCAACCATGGGGAGAGAATCAAAGATTCCCTTACTAAAAATAACCAGGGATGTTGGGGCTTCAACAACTATAAATAGGGACCTATATTTATCAGTTAAACACATCAGTTTTCAGAAAAAAAATAATTTAAGTGTCATTTTTTTCCTTATGGCTTGCTAAGAATTTGCTCACCACAAATAAGGCAAAACTCTTGTCAAGAGTGGGACCATTTAGGAAGTATGACTTGAGAGCGTATAGGTGATTTAACATAAAAAAGAAGAGGAGAGCCACCATGAGAAGCCAAGGAGTAGTTGTAGATAACCCCCTGTAGTCCAACTATTTTCTCTTATTACTGTGCAATGGCCTTAGATAACCCCCTCGGCTACTCTTTTTCCCTTTCTTTTTATTGTTAAATGTTGATTTTTGTGCTGACGAACATGTTTGCATCTCATCTTTATGTTTTCTATTAAATAAAGCATGACTTAATTTTGTTTATTCAGAATGAGTATGAATCATGATTTGAGTTGATTAGTTTTTATATTATGAATGTTGTATGCAAATCATTGTTTCATTCATTTAGGTTTAATTCGTGTTAATACTTATAAGTGTAAGGCCAACATTTGTAAGGTAAGAAATTAGCTATTTAATATGAGAAGAGGTAATAGTTCATAGACAATATACCTAAATGGTGCATAGCATGTCGATATCGAAAGATGATTACTGTATGCATAAACTGTTTGAGAAGCCTGAAATGGTGATTTCTAGGTTAGTTTGACATAGACATATGCGAGGTGATTTAGGGACATAATAGGACTTCAAGAGAAGCCTATGCTTAATACAAAATTGGGTTTAATAAATTTTCATATTGCCACGATCTTTTGTGATATTCTTATTATAATTGTCAATAAACTCTTGTTAAGTGAAATACTTATTGTAGTCTATTGATGTTATGTTTATTAAATCTTGTGTTTAATCTTTCTATTGCTATTATTCTTCTACAATATGTCTTGTTTTATTTTGTGGGTATTTGAAATCTGATTACATTCATATAATTATTTTTGACTCTCAACAACATTATTCTTTTACTTGCTTTCTTCCAAATTGTTTTATAGTTGGCTTTGCAAATAATTTACACATTCAGTCCCTATGGAGACGATAACTCTTTACTTACTACTTATTACTTGTAACGACCGTGTACACTTGCACGTAACCCTGGTACACTAACCACTCCCTCTTTCACCAAGTTGATGTTTCCAAGTCTTTAAGTAGCTTCGTGAGGCAAGTTTTTCAAGCGTTGAGATGTTGAACCTCCAAATTAATGTTGTCGATTTCGGTTCTGAGCACAACCATCACTCTTGTTTTTTTAGATGCGGTAGCACTTTGAGCTCCACTAGATGCTCTCATTGGAAAAAAGGGTGGAATGAGCTCTCTTGGCCCAAGATCATTTACATGACTTGGTTTAAATAGGTTGTTGGAGATTTTTTGCTCCGAAAACCCAACCAATAACACATCATTCTCCACCTTTATATTTTTTTGAAGCATAAGGTTTGATAAACCAACGTGGGAAACAAGAGAAACTAACCATTAAAAATGGGCTCAAAATGTTTCACCACTTGCTTAAAAATGAAATCTCCAAGGCTGAATTGAACCCCGTGACCCACCATATAGAGGAGTCGTGTAACACTCTTAACCCGATCTGATCAATTGGACCCGGATCTTAGTATTACCATACAAATACAGACACAAGCTTAATTTATTTATACAATTTACAGATAAAGACAACTTACTACAAAATCTCAAACTAAAATATATAAGTAAATAAAAATAAGCAAATACAGTTACAACATGAGATAATTAAATTACAATGATATCCAAATTGGAATTTTAATTTATTACAGATGCCCAATTGAATTTCTTGTAACACTCCGAAATTGGGCCTAGTAGAATTGGGCCCATTGGGCCATGGGCGTAGGAGCTTTTAAAATTTTTGAGAACAAGAGAACGGTAATAATGCAAGTTGGACCTATTAGGTGTGTGATTTTGGAGTGTTTAGAGGGTACTATGAAGTCCCGGGTTCAAGTTTGGCCATAGAAAAATTTTGGATTTTTGGGCCTTCAGTGGAGAGGGCTGTTGGAAGCAGGGTTTAAGTAAATTTAAGTGTAGTTTTTAAAATAAGTGAGCATGTGGCAAGGTGGCTGTGGCGTCAAGGAGTGAGCAAGGGGGGAAGGAGTTCGAATCCCACAGATCACAAAAGAAGGCTTTTATTTTATGCCTTGGGAGAGAAGGTAGCTGAGTTTGGATCAAATTCTATTAAAGGAGTTCGAGACTTGGTCAATTGGTTCAAATGGATGATGGGGAGCAAAATTAGGAGGAGAAGGTGGAGAAAATCAAGGGATGGGGGAGTGTGGTAGAGTTGACCGAATATGGAGAAGTGGATAGGGAATTTCGTCCAAAAGACTTGGTTTTTTGAAAAGTGCATATTCGGTTATGTCAAAGGGAAGTGTCGAATTTTCTTTTTATTGTCTTTGGGAAAACGGTGGTCATTTTAACAATTTAGGACGTTTCAAGTCATCTTTTTTGTTTTATCCCACTGTGAACCTCTGCCGAATTCACTCTGTTGCATTTGTTCCTTCTCTTTTCTTTCTCTTCCAAATTGCCGAAAGTATTCTCCTTCACTTCTTCCTTCTTTTTCATTTCTTCTGAAGGTGCTGAATTGCTATGGTTCTAATCTTTTCTTCTTCTTCCTTCTCCTCAATTCTCATCTTCTCAACCAACACATCTCCCTTCCCATTTTCCATCATACTCGTTGTTTTCTCTTTTCTCCTAAAAGCTGAACTTGCACTTTCTCTTTCGGGTTCTCTTCAGCCGAATCTATCCTTCCCCAACACTTAATCTTTTGTTCTCTTTTTGGTTAAGCCGAAACTAATCACTCCTTTCTAGTTTATTATCATCACTGAGGGCTGTGCGTGTTCAACTCCTGTTTGTTTAAAGAATCTGTCTTTGCCGAATCTGTGGGTAAGTGGTGTTAATCGTTCCTAGTTTTTCTCCATTGCCGAATCTTTCCTTTTTCTTAAGTTTGATATGGGTTGGTGGTAGGGTCAATCGAGGAGTGGTAGGATATTGGCGCTCGCTAATCAAGAGTTCTTCATGGAGGCAGGTGATAGCCAGTCTGAGGGGGGATCAGGAAGAGTGCCTAATGGAAATGGTCTAGTAGCCCCTGCTCCCAAGTTTAAGCGGCGTAGGGTGTCGGCGGTTTGGGATTTTCCACCTGGTTGTAGAAGGGCGTCGGCTTCTGGTTTCACTAGGCAAATCGCAGTTGCTCGCTCTAGTGAAGGCAAGTGTTAGTAATCTCATAGTTAGGTGTTTAGATTAAAGATCTCCCAACTCTTTTGTTAATAGAGTTAACTGTGCGTTATGTTTGGTATAGGTGACGATGTTCGTGATTGTATAGTACTCTATGTGATCAGGTGTGTAATCTCACACCAATCTTGATGAATGCATGTGTTCATCTGTGAATCGGCCGAAAGTCGAAAAGCCAAAAAATCGACAAGCGTGACCACACGAGCGTGCGAGTGCTCGTAGTGGTAAACTGAGTCATGAATAATGTCGATAGATCATTGAGAGGGTCACGAGCACTCTCGCAAAATTAAGGCTGTAACAGGCCTGATCGAGCCGAATCGGGCTAAATGGGCCCAATGGGCTAGTAGGCCCACATGGGCAAAATTGATAGAAAATGACCAAACAATTGATGCGACTGCGAAGTCTACAAAATCGAGACAAAAAATGTGTCAAATGGGCCACACGAGTGTGTGGGTCTGTTTGGGCCTGAAATGGATTTCAGGCCCAATTGCACTGTAGAGGCCCAAAAGGGGTCCCGAGTCGTTCGAGGCAACATTAGGCCTCTGAAAAGGCCGTTAAATGCCTAGATTACCGAAATACCCTCAGAGGGTGAATTACCAAAATGCCCTTAGTGGACGAATTACCGAAATGCCCTTGATGGGTAGGATTACAGAAATACCCTAAAGGGGTGAGAATGACCGTTATACCCTTCTTTGGGGATAGACAACGTGTATGTGAATATTTATATATACTGTTTATACTTTGATGCATTTCATAAATAACTTGCTGCATGGGTTAAGTTTGATGATCAGAGGAAGTGTAGCCTGGTGGCTCTGCCACATACTGTTTAGTGGCTATGCCACATATATTATTATTCTGGTGGCTCAGCAACAAATTCTGTGATTAGCAGCTTGTTTGCAATATTGGTGTGTTTGGCGGGGTGGGTTGACTTGATCCCCACACGGTGTGATTGGTTGGTACGGGGGTGTGTTTGGTTGGATTGGGTTGGGTTGCATTTTATTATTTGCATTATCTTGATTATGGGGCATAGGCCCAGATTGGTGCCATAAGGGCTCAGGCCCAGTTAGTGACTGTTTAGGGGATTACACACTGAGTTCTCGTAACTCACCTCCTTCTCTTAACCTTGCAGGTAATCCTCAGCGTTAGAGGATTTGATGCTGCGGAGGACTCAGTGGTGGCCATACATTGGAGTTACTTTTCACGAAAATTAGTAAATCCGGCTCTATTTTAGTTTATGATTATTTAATTTGGGGTTAATATTATGTAATAAGGCCATTGGATTTTATTTTCCTTTTAAACTTTTATTTCAGCTATTTTTAGATTATTAATGATTAAACTCGGGGTTTTCTTAAGACGACAATAATCGTTTTCAAAATGTCACGTTTTCGCTATTCCTTAATTAAACTTCAGCAATAAACAAAGTTTTCAAAGATAATAATAACGTTTTTAGAAGAAAATAATTAAAGCAAATCTGATTTTCACAAACAACAAAGTTCGGAGTTTCAAACTGAATACGAAGTTTTTAACGAACGCGTAGCTTTTAAACAACCTTTTTATGTGACATGCTAGATCCGATCATAACGTCTAGGCAGGGTTTGGGGTGTTACATTTTATGGTATCAGAGCCCGGTTGCAAAATTCGGCTGTGGAATGGGTTTGAAAAATTTTCTAAATTAGTTTGAAATGTGGTTGAAAAAAATATAGCGTTACTGGAAGTATAGCACATTGAGTCTCCGGCACCAAATCCGTAAGTTCCCTTTACACTATTATATGCTGAAATGACTGTATTTCTGGGATATATTCTGTGTGTTTTTTGTTTGGATGTAATGTTTGAATATAGAAATTGTGTGCATGTGTGATAAATACCTATGTGCTTCTGCGGTAGATATCTGGTTGTGAGAAAGAGGTTTCAAGATTAAGTCAAAAGTGTATTAGTGTTATTGGATGGGAGTGCGCAGCGATAGCGTAGTGGGGTAATGGTTACACGACTACCTTGTTAGTTGGAAATTTCAAGGACTGAATTTCTTTAAGGGGGTAGATTTGTAACGCCCCGAAATTGGGCCTAGTAGAATTGGGCCCATTGGGCCTTGGGCGTAGGAGCTTTCAAAATTTTTGAGAACAAGAGAACGGCAATAATGCAAGTTGGACCTATTAGGTGTGTGATTTTGGAGTGTTTAGAGGGTACTATGAATTCCCGGGTTCAAGTTAGGCCATAGGAAAATTTTGGATTTTTGGGCCTTCAAAGAGAGAGGGTCACAGCTGGGGTTTAAGTAAATTTCAGTGTAGTTTTTAACACAAGTGAGCATGTGGCAAGGTGGCTGTGGCGTCAAGGAGTGAGCAAGGGGGGAAGGAGTTCGAATCCCACAGATCACAAATGAAGGCTTTTATTTTATGCCTTGGGAGAGAAGGTAACAGAGTTTGGATCAAATTCTATTAAGGGAGTTGGAGACTTGGTCAATTGGTTCAAATGGATGATGGGGTGAAAAATTAGGAGGAGAAGGTGGAGAAAATCAAGGGATGGGGAAGTGTGGTAGAGTTGGTCGAATATGGGGAAGCGAATAGGGAATTTCGGCCAAAAGACTTGGTTTTTTGAAAAGTGCATATTCGGTTATGTCAAAGGGAAGTGCCGAATTTTATTTTTATTGTCTTTGGGAAAACGGTGGTCATTTTAACAATTTGGGACGTTTCAAGTCATCTTTTTTTTCCCATTGTGAACCTCTGCCAAATTCACTCTGTTGCATTTGTTCCTTCTCTTTTCTTTCTCTTCCAAATTGCCGAAAGTATTCTCCTTCACTTCTTCCTTCTTTTTCATTTCTTCTGAAGGTGCCGAATTGCTAAGGTTCTACTCTTTTCTTCTTCTTCCTTCTCCTCAATTCTCATCTTCTCAACCAACACATCTCCCTTCCCATTTTCCATCATACTCGTTGTTTTCTCTTTTCTCCTAAAAGCTGAACTTGCACTTTCTCTTTCGGGTTCTCTTTAGCCGAATCTATCCTTCCCCAACACTTCATCTTTTGATCTCTTTTTGGTTAAGCCAAAACTAATCTCTCCTTTCTAGTTTATTATCATCACTGAGGGCCGTGCGTGTTCAACTCCTGTTTGTTTAAAGAATCTGTCTTTGTCGAATTTGTGGGTAAGTGGTGTTAATCGTTCCTAGTTTTTCTCCATTGCTGAATCTTTCCTTTTTCTTAAGTTTGATATGGGTTGGTGGTAGGGTCACTCGAGGAGTGGTAGGAGATTGGTGCTCGCTAATCAAGAGTTCTTCATGGAGGCAGGTGATAGCCAGTCTGAGGGGGGATCAGGAAGAGTGCCTAATGGAAATGGTCTAGTAGCCCCTACTCCCAAGTTTAATCGGCGTAGGGTGTCGGCGGTTTAGGATTTTCCACCTGGTTGTGGAAGGGCGTCGGCATCTGGTTTCACTAGGCAAATCGTAGTTGCTCGCTCTAATGAAGGCAAGTGTTAGTAATCTCATAGTTAGGTGTTTAGATTAAAGATCTCCTAACTCTTTTGTTAATAGAGTTAACTGTGCGTTATGTTTGGTATAGGTGATGATGTTCGTGATTGTATAGTACTTTACGTGATCAGGTGTGTAATCTCACACCAATCTTGATGAATGCATGTATTGCTCTGTGAATCGGTCGAAAGCCGAAAAGCCAAAAAATCGGCAAGCGTGACCACACGAGCGTGTGAGCGCTCGTAGTGGTAAACCAATTCATGAATGATGTCGGTAGATCGTTGAGAGGGTCACGAGCACTCTCACGAAACTGAGGCTGTAACGGGCCTAATCGAGCCGAATCGGGCTAAATGGGCCCAATGGGCTAATGGGCCCATATGGGCAAAATTGATAGAAAATGCCCGACCAATTGATGCGAATGCGAAGTCTACGAAATCGAGACTGAAAATGTGTCAAATGGGCCACACGAGTGTGTGGGCCCGTTTGGGCCTGAAATGGATTTTAGGCCCAATTGCACTGTAGAGGCCCAAAAGGGGTCCTGAGTCATTCGAGGCAACATTAGGCCTCCGAAAAGGCCGTTAAATGCCTAGATTACCGAAATACCCCCAGAGGGTGAATTACCAAAATGCCCTTAGTGGACGAATTACCGAAATGCCCTTGATGGGTAGGAAAAAGGGGTGAGAATGACCGTTATACCCGTCTTTGGGGATAAACAACGTGTATGTGAATATTTATATATACTGTTTATACTTTGATGCATTACATAAATAACTTGCTGCATGGGTTGGGTTTGATGATCGGAGGAAGTGTAGCATGGTGGCTCTACCACATACTGGTTTAGTGGCTATGCCACATATATTATTATTCTGGTGGCTCAGCCACAAATTCTGTGATTAGCAGCTTCTCTGCAATATTGGTGTGTTTGGCGGGGTGGGTTGACTTGATCCCCACACTGTGTGATTGGTTGGTACGGGGGTGTGTTTGGTTGGATTGGGTTGGGTTTCATTTTATTATTTGCATTATCTTGATTATGGGGCATAGGCCCAGATTGATGCCATAAGGGCTCAGGCCCAGTTAGTGACTGTTTAGGGGATTACACACTGAGTTCTCGTAACTCACCTCCTTCTCTTAACCTTGCGGGTAATCCCGGCGTTAGAGGATTTGATGTTTGCGGAGGACTCGGTGGTGGCCATACATTGGAGTTACTTTTCACGAAAATTAGTAAATCCGGCTCTATTTTAGTTTATGATTATTTAATTTGGGGTTAATATTATGTAATAAGGCCATTGGATTTTATTTTCCTTTTAAACTTTTATTTCAGCTATTTTTAGATTATTAATGATTAAACTCAGGGTTTTCTTAAGACGACAATAACCGTTTTCAAAATGTCACGTTTCCGCAATTCCTTAATTAAACTTCAGCAATAAACAAAGTTTTCAAAGATAATAATAACGTTTTTACAAGAAAACAATTAAAGCAAATCTGATTTTCACAAACAACAAAGTTCGGAGTTTCAAACTGAATACGAAGTTTTTAACGAATGCGTAGCTTTTAAACAACCTTTTTATGTGATATACTAGATCCGGTCATAACGTCTAGGCTGGGTTTGGGGTGTTACATTTCTAAAGAGTACTATAGTACTTGAACACGCAGCCAACTTGCTCTGTATGCATAACAGCCTAATACGCCACTCCTTAGGTGTAGCCCTGGCATCGTCCTTATTGGCGTAGACTCATATCACTTCACCTATAACAAAACACACACCCAGATAAGTTCGTAAGAACCTAGTGAGGAAAACATCATTTACCTGTGTCATTTCTACACATCTTAACTGGTAACTTATTAGATGGTCTTATCGTTCTAAACCTTCAACTTAATCACTAGCGAATGCTCTTTCATTTTCTATTCTCATTTACACGTCAGATACCATACCTTGCTCAAAACTCATTTCTTACCCATCAACGTCTTTGATATGCCACTCACCTCTTTCAATCTAATCATTCATAAGTCTTTACTTGTTTCCTTTATAGAGGTCCATACAACTGAAATGTTGTTACTTTTGTATACGTAATTTTAAGCCATCGTTTCACAATTCATGTTTGATCACATATACAAATAACTGATACATTCCTTCTGATGTTCAATTAGAAAAATCCTTATTCAGAATACGTTTCTTGTATGTTTACCCAACACCTTTTCTATATCTCATCAGTTCATTATTCACAGTCGAATCATAGTCTTGTAAAACACTTTATCATAACCCATAGAGACATTTTATCTTTCTGATCTTTCTAAGCACACTTACAAGCCATACTAAATGCGCTAAAACAACTTAATACAGAATCTGCCACAAGAAGCATTCCGTTAGGTTACATCATTGCAAGCCTTACTAGGATACACCACAAGGGCATTGCGTTCAGATTTTGCCATGTATGCCGTTCTTCCAAATTTTTGCCACAAGAAATATCATGCCAGAATTTACCATAAAGGATTTTATTTCATATTATGCCACAAAGGCTTTTCTTTCCTGACGTGTTTACGATATGGATTTGCCTAAACTCACATTACGTGAGGTTTACCTATCATCATCCTGGGACACGCAGGGACCCTATTTGGTAATAACCTTCCTTTCGTTCCTCTTCAGAGGGTGCCACGGCCATGGGCTTTTCCTTTCAGAGGTCATGTTTAAAGTCCCGACGGACCCCTTTAGACTTCACTACGGGGACAGACATAGACTCTCTTGATAGACCTTTCATGCATTGACACAATTCGTATTCATCTTTAACTCTACAACTTACTTTTAATAGAGCATATCCATAGCATACATCTAAGACACACACATACACGAACAAACCTACTTCTCAGATTCCATACCATAACATGCATTCTATCCTTAACATTCGTCCATATAGTTGCATGACCATCATACTTATACTTTTCTTGTAACAACCCGTTTTCAGTAAAATTGAAACAGTGGTTTCGGGACCACAAATCTGAGTTAGAAAGAAAATTTATTTTAATAATATTGCATGGTCTGCATTATGATAGAAAAGACGTATGAAAATTTCGATAAGAAAATTTTACCGATTTCATGTTTAATTATAGAAATGACCAAATTGCATAAAATACAAAAGTTGAGTTCTAGTAGCTATGTGTATCAAATAGCTATAGAATTCAAAATTTGAGGTCCTTATATGGTAATTAGACCATTAAGAGAAGTTAGTAGATATTTTTGATGATTCATCTATGGAAATTTAGAAAAAGAAAAGGACTAAATTGGAAATATAAATAAATAAAGATGATAATAACTTAATATCATATTATTATCATCTTCTTCCCCAAATTTCTATGGAAACCCTAGGAAAGAGAAAGAAAATCAAGCAAGCCTAATTGGGTAAGTAATCTTGTCCCGTTTTTAGTAATTTTTATATTTTCGAGATCAGAATAACCTAATCTAGCTATTTTGGGGATCAAGTTGTAAATTTATCAAAGTATTAAAATTTTTCATGGATGAATATGCTAAAATTTTGAAATTTATGGTTGAAAATGAAATATTATTAATAGATAAAAAAACTTTTGTATAGGAAATTTTCATGAAATTGTGATTTAGGGACTAAATTGTAAAGATGTAAAATTCATAGAAAATTTTTTATTTTTGTGAAATACATGGGTTGTAAATGTTATATGAAGATTTCGGTTAGGCTTGGAATAAGGGTTAAATTTCAAGAATTTCATTTTCCGAGTCTAGGGATGAAATTGGAATTAATCAAAAGTATAGGGCAAAATGGTACTTTTTCCTAAGATGTGAATTGGATTGATTTGAATGTGAAATGTAATAAATTTAAGATTAAATTCATTTATATAGATCCTGAAATACCAAGTAAGGTGTTAAATCGAGGAAAAGAAAAAGTTTCGGATTAGTAGATTTTCATACACGAGCAAGTGTTAAGGTAAGTTCGTGTAACTAAATTGTGTATATTTATATGTTTGAATTGGATGTTGTATATGTGAATTATGAATTTTTTATGTATATGAAAATAAGTATATATTTGACATGCCCGAGAAACGTTAAGTTCCGTTTGAATGAATGAAATTTGATGGATACCAGTTTCCCAATTGTTTGTGATCTAGCATATGTTGCAGACACACCATAGCTTGAAAGAGCATCCCGTTATTAGCCCTCTCGAGCTTCCCGTATATGGTTCTTGCGAGCTTCCCGTGAATAGATTTCGGAGCGTCTTGATAGGTTGTGATCCTACATTTGTTGTGGACACACCTTAGCTCTTATGAGCATCCCGATTATAGGCTCTTCGTGAGCTTCCTGTTAAATTGGCTATTTGTGAGCTTCCCGATAGTGCTCGCTTAAACTTCCTGATGCATGGCTATCCAGAGCTCCCGTTATATGGCTCTTTGTGAGCTTCCCGATATGGTTCTTTGTGACCTTCCTGATTATGGCTCTTATGAGCTTCCCGTTATGGCTCTTTGTGAGCTTCCCGTTATATGGCTCGAGAGAGAGCTTCCCAGTTATGTGCTCTAATGAGCACCCCTGTATATGAATTGATGGATTATTGATAAGTACACCTTGTGTGTACTACCCGAGTATCCATCAATATTTCAATGACTCAACAGACAAAACTCCTAATGTGAGAAAATATGAGAATTAAATGAATTATATCTTGAATATCCCTGTAATACCTGGAAATGGTTGCATGATGAGCTCATCTTTGTTTTCTTGATATTCATGTAAATTTCATGACTAACTTGTTTGATGAGAGCATGTGTCTAGGCAATTGGCCACAATGTTTTGGATGCATGTTTGTATGCTTACTTTAAATGAATATGATTGGTAAGTTAAATTCTTGTTATACTAACTTACTAAGAATTATATGCTTACTCTGTTTGTTTTCCTCTGTTTTATAATACTCGGAAGCTCGTAAAGGTTGGAACAGGTCAGAGCAAGATAAAACTATCCTTCAGCTCAATTTGGTATAATTAGCAAAACTACTTTTGGTATAATAGCATGTATAGACTAAGTTAGATTAAATGATGAAAAGTTTTTGTTGTAACTAGCCATTAGAATGGCTAGTGATATTATGGTTAATGTATATGTATGAGGTTATACTATGTTTGATATGTAAGTGTGCATGATTGGTATTATAGTTTTAAAGATGCTTAAGTAAGGATATGTTCAATTGAGTAAGTTAGATGTTTGAATAAATGTCATGATATATCATGCATAAGAATTTGGTTTTGGCTTGGTTTAAATGTCTTGGATTGGTTGGTGAATGTGCTTAAATGTAGTTGTAGGTGGAAGACCAATTGGGTGAGAAAAGTGGCCTTGAAAATGGCATATTTTCATCCACACGGGTAGACACACGGGCGTTTGTCTCAGCCGTATGTGACACACGGCCTGGAACACGGTTGTTTCGCTCACACGGCCTAGCCACACGGGCGTGTGTCCCCTGTACCTAGGAGAAATTTTTAAAATTTTACGAAAAAATTTTCTGAGTTCTCGATTTAGTCTCGACTTGTTTCTAACTCATGAATTGGGCCTCGAGGGTCCATTTAAGGGACAATATGATTGAATATGTCTGATTTAGGGTATAAATGACATGAATTAATTATATTTGTTCTGTAAACTCTGATAATACTCTGTAACCCTGTTCGGACGACGGATATGGGCTAGGGGTGTAACATTTCTAGTTCTGGTTTCAATGTTCAATCAGTTTCTATAGAGATATCTCATGTGAATAGTATTCATGCAAGAGTCAATATAGAGACTCACCTGATTCTCACCTATAGCAGCTCAAAACTCCAGATCCAGACTTCCACCACGTAAATCAACAACAACTACTACTACAGAACATGAAAACCCATCAAGATTTATTCACATACCCATTTTCCATCATTTCTAATGTTGGAAATCCCCAAGAAAGACCTTATATCTTTATTTTACTGATTTACCAGATTCAAAAAACTACTGATTTACCAGATTCAACAAACTTACTCATTCACAATATAATAGGCAGAGTCATAAATCTGACTTCATCATAGAGTAATCACTGATGAAGATCCAGATCTACAACTCTAGCTTGAAGGTGAGAGAAATATTGTAAGTTCTTTAAGCTTCAGGTAACATTACTTCTTGAGGAATGAAGAAAAAAACTCTCTCTTTCCTAAGCTGAGTATCTATATAAATAACCCAAGCCCTTATTAGAACCTGACACGTGTCTTAAACTTTCAAGACTGCCTTAAAAAAATGGTTTACAACTGTATATGGAAATTCAATATTTTATATTTCTGGTCCAACCCTTCCTTCCATCCTAACTAACTTGTTAGTACGAAACTAACTTGATATTCTAATTAATTAAGCAAACAATACCTTTGACAATAACCCAATTTACCAAAAAATCCTCATCATTCTTACCAATATTTTCTTCTTTATAACTTACCACATTTAGAGAACAATCCTTACATAATACTTTAACGTCAACTATGTGCCCGACCTATTCGTCGAAAGCATCTATTGGGCGGATAGGACTTCACCGCTCAAACTAATTTCGGGTTACCCACCTAACTCAAGACTCGCCAAAACTGGGTGTTACAAGTCAAGCTAATGGCTTGTTGATAAACGACTTATGAATTGCTGACAACCAATTATGCATGGTTATCTTGTGTAACATAGAGAACTTAACTGTTAGCCTTGTGGTTAAAAGAGGTGTGCTTTCAGGTCGAACACACACCACTCCCCTTGTAATAACATCAACAATGTGGTTTTAGTCTTGATTACATTTATCACTAATACCCGGATTGCTCAAGAATCAATTAATAATTTTTGGACTAAACTTAAACAAATCTTCACGTACCATGACTTGTTAGAAATTGGTCAACCCTTCAACATCAATATCATGTAAATTGCAATAGAATTCTTGCACATTTTCCTTAATGTATGGTCTTGCAAACATGATATATTTTAAAAGATTTGTGGTTTCAAATACCCACATAAGAGTGAAAGTTTTCAAAAGATTATTTAAGAAAACTGTTTTGTATTTTATTAACTGAAAACTCAATTTAAATAGAAAAAGAGTCATAACCTAACTGGGGAAATAATTCTCTTGTTCTAATAAACTATTAAAAGATAAAATAAAATATTCCTAAAAAATCTCAATTGATTATTCTAAGATTTATATACCTAAATAAATTTAAAAAAATCCCCAAAATAGGGTTTCACATATTTCAACATCCTCCCTCAAGTTGGTATATATATATCAATCATGCCCAACTTGCTTACAAGAAAATCAAAGCTTGTCTTAGAAGCCCTTTGGTGAGAATGTCAGCAACCTGTTGTTTTGAAGGAACAAATGACATGCACACTTTGTAACAGCCCAAATTTCGGTGAAATCGGAACAGTGGTTTCGGGACCACAAATCCGATCCAAAAATAAAATTTATTTTTATTTTATTATATGGTCCATAATATGGTAAAGATTTCATGTGAAAATTTCGATACAAACTTTTTATCGATTAGGTGTTTAATTAGGGAAAGGACTAAATCGCATAAAATGTAAAAGTTGAATTCTAGTAGCTATAAGGATTAAATAGCTATGGAATTCAAAACTTGAGGTCCTTATATGGTAATTAGACCATTAATAAAAAGTTAGTAGATATTTTTGGATGATTCATCCATGGAAAATGAGAAAAAGGCTAAGGACTAAATTGGAAATCAAAATTATTAAAAGATGATAAATTATTAAATAGAAATAAAAATCATTTTTATCATCTTCTTCCCCAAAATATTCCATGGAAACCCTAGGAAAGAAAAAACAAGCTTTCTTGGCCAAATTGGGTAAGTATTCAAGCCCCGTTTTTAGTAATTTTTATATTTTTAAAACCGGGATAGTCTAATCTATCTATTTGGGGGATTAATTTGAAAAGTTATCAAAGTATGGAAATGGGTCATGGATGTATATGCTGAAAATTAGAAATTTATAGTAGAAAATGAAAGGTTGTTGATAGATAAACAACTTTTACAAAGTGATTTTTGATGAAAACATGATTTAGGGACTAAAATGTAAAGTTGTGAAATTTGATGAAAAATTCTAAAATTTGTGAAATGTATGTGCTGTAAAAGTTGTATGTATATTTCTGCTAGGCTTGGGTAGAGGGTCAGATTTCTTGAATTTCTTTTTCCGAGCCTAGGGACAAAATGGGAATTTATGAAAAAGTTAGGGACAAAATGGTAATTTTGCTTAGGATATAAATTGAGTCCACTTGGATATGGAATGTATTAAATTGGTGTTAAAATTACTCGTATAGATCCGGATAGACCAAATTCAGAGTTAAAACAAAGAAAAGAGGAAAATGTCGGATTAGTAGGTGTTTGTACACGAACCTTTGTCGAGGTAAGTTCGGGTAACTAAATTGTGTATATTTATATGCTTGAGTTAAAAGTTATGTATGTGAATTGTATAAATGTTATGTATATGTATATATGACATTGAAGACAAAGCCCGATAAACGATAATGCTTGAAATAAATGATGACGCCCGATAAATGATAAATAATAAAAAAATGTTATCTTATGCCTGAAAAGAATGTGAAATGTGACTATTTGAATTATATGAAAGTTACAAATGTATGAAATAATTACAAGCCTGATAATGTTGGATAAATGTTAAATCCCGTTGGAATGAATGAAAATCGATGGATAAAGGTGATTTCCCGAAATGAATGAGATCCTGAATGTAACATCCCAAAATTGGGCCTAGTAGAATTGGACCTATTGGGCCCATTGGGCCTTGAGCGTAGAAGCGTTTTAAAATTCATGGGAATTTGAGAACGACATTATTTCAAGTTGGACTTATTAGGAAGGTGATTTTGGAGAGTTACGAGGTTTCTAGGAAGTTCCGGGTTCAAGTTAAGTTATAGGAAGAATTTTGTGTTTAAGCACTTTAAGGAGAGATAGTAAGTGACCTCAATGTTTATGGAAATAAATGAGTAAATTGCTAGCATAATTGAACAACTGGTAAGAAGGTTATGGCGCCACATGAAGTACCTTGAGGGAAGAGGTTCAAATCCATTATGAGCAAATTTTGACTATTATTTTGCATTCTTTCCTAAGTGTCGGCCAAGCATGTAAATAAGGCAAGGTGGACTTTTTATTTTTGGCAAGATGGCTAAGGAAAATAGGAAAGGATGAAGGTGAGGAAAGAAATCAAGAGAAAGGGGAAAGTAAGGGGAACATGTGGCCTTTTTCAAGGGAAGTGTTATGGAAATTGTGGTTGGCCAATTTTTGACCATTATGGTCATGAATGTGGACGGTTTTGGGTGTAGAGGGAGGTAGCCAAATTTTCTTTGGCAATTGGTAAAAGTTTTGGTGTTGTTTTGACCAAAAACTCCTATTTGCAAGTTTTGTGTCATTTTTCTTTTCTCTCCAAATTTCCTTCTCCTTCTTGCCGAATCTTCAAGCTTTGAGTGTACATCTTTCTCCTTTTTTTGTCCAAATCACTCACCTTTTTGTTCATCTCCCCTTAGATAGCTGAAACAATCTAGAACTCTTCTCTCCATCCATTCTTTTCTTTTGACCTTTTCATCAAAATTTTCTCTATTCTTAATTCGACATTACCTTGTGATCAAATCATCCTCTTTTCGTAGTGATTTAAGTGAGTGGCGCTACAAGGAAATTAACAATCGGTAAGTAGTAGTCCTCTCTTTGTCAATAACTTTGTTTCATCCGAGTTTTTCCTTAATAATCGAGTGTTCTTCTTTCTCTCTCGTTGGGTCTAAGTTACATTCTTTTCTGTGATATGGCCATCGTTGGATTTAGGGCTTTCAACAAGGTGAAGGAGCACAAGTGATTTGTATTAACCAAATCATTATCGTCGACTTGTCAAGCAAGTGGGGTAAGAACGTTGTTATAAGATTTGTTTCGATCAAAGGTGGGATAATTGCTAACGACTCTTTCGCTCACCAAATATTATTAGGACGAGATTTCAGTAGCCAAAGGGTAGGATCGATTTTTGGTGCACTGAGGGAGATCACATTCGTGGTGTTGAAACGGTAGAAAGCACAACTTGTAATCAAGGTGTGTAATCCCGTACCTTTTCGAATACATGTTTGAAATGGTGTGTAATATCTTACCTCTCTAAATGTTTGTATGATATGTTCTATGATTCGGTCGAAATACCGAAGAAAATTAGAAACCGGCATCCGAGACCACTCGGGAGTGCGTATGTTCATAGTAGTAACCATATTTTGCAAAGAAACAGTTTGGTCAGCAGCAGTGACATGATTTTGGAAAAATCACGAAAAATAGGATAAAGGGAATTAGAAAGAAAAAAAGATATCGAATTAAATCTTACTGTGTCTATTTTTATATGAAAGAAACAGAGGAGGAAGAGGAAGTTTATATTCTGGGATATCTTAATTTTAGTGAGACTGGTTCTGATCGACTTCGCGGTTCCCTATTCTGTCTTGGAAAAACTGGTTAAAATTGTAAAAAGTGAATTATGCGTTATAAGTTATATGTATAGATTCCTTAGAGAACCTATTTTCAATAGAAACAAGTGGGAGCAATATATGAAAACCGTACAGTGAGATATTTGAAATTAAGGTAAGAGAGTTCAAAATCGTTGGACAGTGAAACAAGGGAAATTTTAAGGAATAAACTGTACTAAACGGATAAGCCAAAAATTCTTGAAAAATTGTAGTAAGAAGATATATGAGTCTAGTTTCAAGGAAAATTTATGGATTTAAATTTTGAGTTTTCTAACTCGAGTTATAGTCAATTTAATCAGTATGACGCAGATGGACAATTTCAAATTTTTTATGCCCAAATTAGTAGTTAAGTCCGGGGTTGCGAAATTACCAAAATACCCTTGGAGTGTAAATTACCGAAATACCCCTGGGTTGCGAGATTACCGAATTACCCTTAGTGGGTAAAATTATCGATTTACCGAAATGCCCCTATAGGCCGATTTGATAGATTGTTATAATGGGCCAATTTACCGAAATGTCCTTATGGACCGAATTACCGAAATGCCCCTATGGGCCGAATGATCGTATTGTTTTAATGGGCTGATTCATAAAAAGTTTTCAATAGGCTAATGGATGTTATTTTTATATGGATGTTTTACGATTATGTATGATGCATCTTTACATATTGCATGGGATGGGAAAATTTGAATGAAGAGAAGTATAGACCGGTGGCATTGCCACAAATTTTGATAATGGCTATATGCCTAACATATGAATTAACGACTCTGTGTCGATCATTTTACCGTATATGAATCTAGTGGCTCAGCCACAAATAGTATAAATGGCAGCTTGACTGCAAATTGGAGAGACTGGCGGGGTGGGTTGACTTGATCCCCCGAGAGAGATGGTGCGCACTGGGAGAGATTGGATGGATGGGTTAGGTTGCATACTTTGCATTCATATATATATCTTGTTTTGTAATTGGGCTTGGCCCAAGATTATCTTAAATGGGCTTAGGCCCAAGATTTTTCTAAGCGGGTTCAGCCAGTGGATGACTGGTGAAGGATTTCACACCGAGTTCTTGTAACTCACCCCTTTTTCTTAGCCCTTGCAGTAATGCTCGATGACGAGGACTTGGGGCCATGGATGACTCGGTGGAAGCCATACTTGTAAAAGCAGTGTTTTATTTTGAACTTTAGATTTTTAATTAGTTCACTTTACTATTTTGGGTTTTTATGTTGTAATAAGGCCTGGAGTGTTTTATTATTTGCTTTATGGTTGATATACTTATTATTTTGCTTAAATTGTTTAAAACGATAATTTTCTAAAACTTAAATAAAGGTTTTCCAAAATTGATTAACATATGGATTTCATAACAAACTTTTATAAATATTTTTAACATTGGAAATTTTCTCTCAAATTATCAATGATATTTTCAAAAGTCACGGTTTTAAAAGATTACTAGTTCGATTATCGATTTATCAAACAACCTCTCAAAAATACTTGCATTTTATCTACATTTCCGAAACGTTTTCAAAATGCTTTTGCAACTCTATTTCTAAACGTCACATTTTCGTAAATTGTTTATTTCAAATATGCTTCCGCAAACGAAAAGGTTTTTAAAGATAATTACGTTTTCAATCAGACATGAATTGCTTAAGTGTTTTGGGTTTTTAACAAAGAGGCTGTATTTCTCAAGCAAGTTTTTACTTCCATGTGACACACCAGATTCGGGCCTAACTTCTAGGCCAGGTTCGGGGTGTTACATTTTATGGTATCAGAGCTAGGTTGCAAAACTCGGCTGTGGTTTGGGTTCAAAAGTGTTTTCAAAGCCGTTTAAAATTTTAATTTATAAATACATGTTCTAAAGGAAGTATGGCACCACGGGTATCCGGCACCAAGTCAAGTAAGTATGTGTTTTTAATTTATGATTATTGTGTTAGTACTGTGGTAAGAAAATTCCCCAAAATAGAATACTCTAGAACTTTTAGTTTTAGGAGCTGAAATTATAGAGATTGAGACTATATGATACGTTTTACGAAAATGACTTTACTTCCTATACTCCATAAAACATTGTTTAATAAACACTGAAATAGCATAATGATTCATAAAACTCTTAATTAGATTAAATCGATTTAGCAAATATGAGCGTTAAAGGACGTAGACGCGATAGATGTGGACGTGGTAGAGGCCGAGGTGCTAAGGCTAGATCTTGACATCGGGCATGTTTCGAAAGGGGAGGCATCGCATCGATGGTTGAGCAGGATCTCATGATTGAGCTTGGGTTGTTGAGCTGACTCAAATAGTTAAGGAGGTATTGGAATAGGTTAAAGGAATCAGTGAAGCACTTCGAGTTGAGTGTGTAAACTGTAAGAAGAAAAGAGATCGCGGTTCTCTAGGGCCGCAGTCTCGTTCTGTGAAGCGTGTTAAGGCACGTCCAAACTTTCCGGCTTGCGATTATTGCAGAAGGCGTCATCCGAGAGAATGCTGAAGGAGGTCAGGAGCATGCTTGAGATGCGGGTCTAAAGAGCATAAGGCTCGGGATTGTTTCATCACCATCAAGTCATGTATGTTATGGTTGGACGTGATGATTGAATGTAGAAAATTTTAGGTATAAGTGGTAGATAACTGCTTGTTTCTATGGTTAGATGTTTGGTTGAGTGAAAGAGGGTTCAAGATTTTGTTAAAAGTACATTAGTGTTATTAAGATCAGAGTGCGCAGCGAAAGCTTAGTGGTGTGATTTGAGCGATGCGTTTAGTAGTTGGTTGGAAATTTCGAGGACGAAATTTCGTTATAGAGGGTAGAATTGTAACATTCCAAAATTGGGCCTAGTAGAATTGGACCTATTGGGCCCATTGGGCCTTGAGCGTAGAAGCGTTTTAAAATTCATGGGAATTTGAGAACGGCATTATTTCAAGTTGGACTTATTAGGAAGGTGATTTTGGAGAGTTACGAGGTTTCTAGGAAGTTCCGGGTTCAAGTTAAGTTATAGGAAGAATTTTGTGTTTAAGCACTTTAAGGAGAGCTAGTAAGTGACCTCAATGTTTATGGAAATAAATGAGTAAATTGCTAGCATAATTGAACAACTGGTAAGAAGGTTATGGCGCCACATGAAGTACCTTGAGGGAAGAGGTTCAAATCTCATTGCGAGCAAATTTTGACTATTATTTTTGCATTCTTTCCCTAAGTGTCGGCCAAGCATGTAAATAAGGCAAGGTGGACTTTTTATTTTTGGCAAGATGGCTAAGGAAAATAGGAAAGGATGAAGGTGAGGAAAGAAATCAAGAGAAAGGGGAAAGTAAGGGGAACATGTGGCCTTTTTCAAGGGAAGTGTTATGGAAAGTGTGGTTGGCCAATTTTTGACCATTATGGTCATGAATGTGGACGGTTTTGGGTGTAGAGGGAGGTAGCCGAATTTTCTTTGGCAATTGGTAAAAGTTTTGGTGTTGTTTTGACCAAAAACTCCTATTTGCAAGTTTTGTGTCATTTTTCTTTTCTCTCCAAATTTCCTTCTCCTTCTTGCCGAATCTTCAAGCTTTGAGTGTACATCTTTCTCATTTGTTTGGCCGAATCACTCACCTTTTTGTTCATCTCTCCTTAGATAGCTGAAACAATCTAGCACTCTTCTCTCCATCCATTCTTTTCTTTTGACCTTTTCATCAACATTTTCTCTATTCTTAATTCGACATTACCTTGTGATCAAATCATCCTCTTTTCGTAGTGATTTAAGTGAGTGGCGCTACAAGGAAATTAACAATCGGTAAGTAGTAGTTCTCTCTTTGTCAATAACTTTGTTTCATCCGAGTTTTTCCTTAATAATCGAAAGTGTTCTTCTTCTCTCTCGTTGGGTCCGAGTTACATTCTTTTCTCGTGATATGGCCATCGTTGGATTTAGGGCTTTCAACAAGGTTAAGGAGCACAAGTGATTTGTATTAACCAAATCGTTATCGTCGACTTGTCAAGCAAGTGGGGTAAGAACGTTGTTATAAGATTTGTTTTGATCAAAGGTGGGATAATTGGTAACGACTCTTTCGCTCACCAAATATTGTTAGGACGGGATTTCAGTAGCCAAAGGGTAGGATCGATTTTTGGTGCACTGAGGGAGATCACATTCGTGGTGTTGAAACTGTAGAAAGCACAACTTGTAATCAAGGTGTGTAATCCCGTACCTTTCCGAATACATGTTTGAAATTGTGTGTAATCTCTTACCTCTCTGAATTTTTGTATGATATGTTCTATGATTCGGTCGAAATACCAAAGAAAATCGGAAACAGGCATCCGAGACCACTCGGGAGTGCGTATGTTCATAGTAGTAACCATATTTTGCAAAGAAACAGTTTGGTCCGCAGCAGTGACGTGATTTTGGAAAAATCACGAAAAATAGGATAAAGGGAATTAGAAAGCAAAAAAGATATCGAGTTAAATCTTACTGTGTCTATTTTTATATGAAAGAAATAGAGGAGGAAGAGAAAGTTTATATTCTAGGATATCTTAATTTTAGTGAGACTGGTTCTGATCGACTTCGCGGTTCCTTGTTCCGTCTTGGAAAAATTGTTTAAAATTGTAAAAAATGAATTATGAGTTATAAGTTATATGTATGGATTCCTTAGAGAACCTATTTTCAATAGAAACAAGTGGGAGCAGTATATGAAAACCGTACAGTGAGATATTTGAAATTAAGGTAAGAGAGGTCAGAATCGTTGGACAGTGAAACAAAGGAAACTTTAAGATATAAACTGTACTAAACGGCTGATCCAAAAATTCTTGAAAAATTGTAGTAAGAATATATATGAGTCTAGTTTCAAGGAAAATTTACGGATTTAAATTTCGAGTTTCCTAACTCGAGTTATAGTCAATTTAGTCAGTATGATGCAGATGGACAGTTTCAAATTTTTTATGCCCAAATTAGTAGTTAAGTCCGGGGTTGCGAAATTACCAAAATACCCTTGGAGTGTAAATTACCGAAATACCCGTGGGTTGCGAGATTACCGAATTACCCATAGTGGGTAAAATTACTAATTTATCGAAATGCCCCTATGGGCCGATTTGATAGATTGTTATAATGGGCCGATTTACCGAAATGTCCTTATGGACCGAATTACCGAAATGCCCCTATGGGCCGAATGATCGTATTGTTTTAATGGGCTAATTCATAAAAAGTATTCAATAGGTTAATGGATGTTATTTTTATATGGATGTTTTACGTTTATGTATGATGCATCTTTACATATTGCATGGGATGGGAAAATTTGAATGAAGAGAAGTATAGACCGGTGGCATTGCCACAAATTCTGATAATGGCTATGTGCCTAACATATGAATTAACGAATCTGTGTCGATCATTTTACCATATATGAATCTGGTGGCTCAGCCACAAATAGTATAAATGGCAGCTTGACTGCAAATTGGAGAAGGCGGCGGGGTGGGTTGACTTGATCCCCACAGAAAGACTGGCCGCACGGGGGAGAGATTGGATGGATGGGTTGGGTTGCATACTTTGCATTCATATATATATACTGTTTTGTAATTGGGCTTCGGCTCAAGATTATCTTAAATGGGCTTAGGCCCAAGATTTTTCCAAGCGGGTTCAGGCCCAGTGGATGACGGTAAGGGGGTTTCACACTGAGTTCTTGTAACTCACCCCCTTTTCTTAACCCTTGCAGGTAATGCTCAGTGACGAGGACTTGGGGCCATGGATGACTCAGTGGAAGCCATACTTCAGAAACGGTGTTTTATTTTGAACTTTAGATTTTTAATTCCGTTCACTTTACTATTTTGGGTTTTTATGTTGTAATAAGGCCTCTGGAGTGTTTTATTATTTGCTTTATGGTTGATATACTTATTATTTTGCTTAAATTGTTTAAAGCGAGAATTTTCTAAAACTTAAATAAAGGTTTTCCAAAATTGATTAACATATGGATTTCATAACAAACTTTTATAAATATTTTTAACATTGGAAATTTTCTCTCAAATTATCAACGATATTTTCAAAAGTCACTGTTTTAAAATATTACTAGTTCGATTATCGATTTATCAAACAACCTCTCAAAAATACTTGCATTTTATCTACATTTCCGCAACATTTTCAAAATGCTTCTGCAACTCTATTTCTAAACGTCAATTTTTTGTAAATTGTTTATTTCAAATATGCTTCCGCAAATGAAAAGGTTTTTAAAGATAATTACGTTTTCAATTAGACATGAATTGCTTAAGTGTTTTGGGTTTTTAACAAAGAGGCTGTATTTCTCAAGCAAGTTTTTACTTCCATGTGACACACCAGATTCGGGCCTAACTTCTAGGCCGGGTTCGAGGTGTTACACTGCATATGGTACAGATAGGATTTAGCCCGGACGGGTAATCCTGATAAAAGTCCTCTCGAGCATATGTTATGGATTGGATTTAGCCCGGACGGGTAATCCATATCAAGCTCTTTAGAGCATATGTCTTAAAAAGGATTTAGCCTGGACTGGTAATCCTGTTAAATATATATATGTGGCTCGAGAGTGTACACTCTGAAATAGTACCGTATGGGTACCATTGAACATGAATTGACGGATTACTGATTTGTACACCTCAAGTGTACTACTTATGAATCCATCAATATTTTGAATAAATTCAACGGGTATAAAACTTGACATGAAAATATGTGGATAAGAAATGAGGTATTACATGTATTTGTCTGAAACACCTGAAAATGATGATACATGACAGTTGAAATGTGAAAACATGAGAGGATGATATTTGAACAAGGAAATTCATTTGATAAATATGCTCATCCTTGAATGTAGACTTATACACCTTGAGTGTACTACTACTCGTGTGACCTTGATATTTCGAATGCTATGAGTAAAGTTCTGATATGAAATAATTTGAATTCGAGATGAGCTATTATGAAATTATACTTGTAATATGATGAGATGATATATATATATGTTAAATGAATACATGTTGTGCGAAACTGATGTGCATGGAAACTTGATGGTTGATGAGCCCAAATATATTTTGATGTTATTATGGAATATATGACTAACAAGGGTAATAAGGATGTGTGTAGGGTTTAAGATCAAATTGATTGAATATGCCTTATAGGGTTGTCTTGAAATAGACTAAACGGTAAGCTAAATACCATGTTATACGGACTTATTAAGCATTTTATGCTTACCCCGTTTAATTTCTCCTGTTTTATAGTAAATCAGAAGCTCGTTGGATTGGAAGCTTGGTGGAGATCACTCACACTATCCATCAGCCCTTGTCGGTACAGTATGGTAAATCAATTAAGGTTATAATGGCATGTATAGGTTATATTGGTCATATTGGCATGTAAATGTAAATGATTATTGTAACCAAGCCATTGGAATGACTAGTGATGATCATGTTTTGGTACATGTATATATGTATTTAAGTTTTTTTTATGGAGTTAACATAAGTGCTTATCATTGATTGATTGTGAAAGGTAAAATGAGTATTGATCGTGTCCAAACTAACTATGACAATGAATAAGGCAAGCGCACCTATCGTTCGGTACTATAGCTATGGCAAGATCGGAAATATCGTATCCTCAAGGACCAAGAGTACTAGTAGTTACTATCTTTTTATTATCTAACCTAAGTATTAAGGGAATAGATGTATAATTAACTAATTACTAAACTAAGGATGCTAAGACACAGAGAGTGAATTGGGAAAATACTTTTGGGAAAATCAGTTGATTAAGACAATAACCGAGGAAGAATTCACCTCGACTTCACTTGTTATTTAACTCTGAACCAGACGATTTATTCACTTGACTTGATCCGTAGGATTCCCTAATTTATATTAATACCTCTTTCGAGGCTACTAACGTCTAACCCTAGGTTGATTAATTGAATTCTCTTTCTAATTAAAACCCTAGTGTTTCATTAACTCGATCTATGGACTCCCATATTAGGTTTGACCTTAATCCAAGTGATTTTAGTCATCCTATCTCTAGGGGTTGCGATCAACTCCGCTTAACTATGCTAGATCTACTTAAGCAGGACTTTTACTCCATTGCTAAGCACATCAATACTTGAATCAATATCCTGAAATATTAAAACAAGAATTAAGAACACATAATTAAGAACAAATCAAGTATTTATCATATAGTTCAGAAAACAATAACAAGATCTGTCTTAGGTTTCATCCTCCTAAGGTATTTGAGGGGTTTAGTTCATGTTTAATAAAGAATACATCTCAGAAGAAAGTAAATAACAAAACATAAGAAAAACCCTAAAACCCCCTGAAGGAAATTGAAGGGAAGATCTTCCGTCTTGAGTGTGATTCCGTCTTCCGGGATGACTCAACTGGCTGTCTTCGAGTAATTCCCTGTTTTTGGCCCTCTCTGGCTCCGCCCCTGATAAACCGTAAAAGTAACATATTTTAATCCCACATTTAGCATGCTTTTGGATGAATTATCCCTTATTTTATGTAAAAAGGTGCTCTTAATCCTTTCTTTTCATGTTATATACTCAGGAAAGCACCGGAGGATGAAAAGAACGAGAAACGGGCTTAAAACGGGCCAAATGGGCCAAAGCACGAAATTGACACGGCCTGGACCTAAGACCACACGGTCGTGCCTCCTCAATAATCTTGAAACACGGTCTAGCCATGAGATACACGGCCGTGCCTCATCAACGAAGTCCACACGGCCTGGCCACGACTTACACGGGCATGTGCCAGAGGCCGTGCCCCTACCATGGCAAAGAGCAATTTCAATCGGATTTGGATACTTAGGGGCAAAGAAACACATTCCAAAAGCCTATAAATACACCCTAAGTATGACCTAAAAGGGGAGCCCAAAGCTATCGTTTAGGGGCGTCTTGCTAGGCCAGAGAGGGTAGATTTGTGGGGATTCGCTCAGGGATAGCTAGTTGATCCATCTCAAGAAGCCGAAATTATACTCAAGACGGAGGATCTCCTCTTCAATTCCTTCAGGAGTTTTAGGGATTTCTTATGTTTTGTTTTATCTTTTCTTACGAGATGTTTTCTTTTATTGTTATGAACTAAACCTCGAGATATACGAGGGGATGAAACTTAGATGAATCTTGTTATCGTTTGCTGAACTATATGATAAATATTTGATTTTTTCTTAATTATGTGTTCTTAATTCTTGTGTTGATATTTTGCGGATATTAATTCAAGTTTGATGTGCTTAGGTGGAGGAGCAAAAGTCACTGCCTAAGAGTAGATCTAGCATAGTTAAGCGGAGTTGATCGCGCGCCTAGAGATAGGGTGACGAGGCATTGCCGGATTAGGGTGTCCGTAGATCGAGTTAATGCAATTCTAGGGATTTTAATTAGAAAGAGATTTCAATTAATCAACCTAGGGTTAGACGTTATTCGCCTCGAGTGAGGGTTTAATATAAATTAGGGAATCCTACGGATCAAGTCAAGTGAATACATCGTCTGGTTCAGAGTTAGATAACAAGTGAAATCTACGTGGATTCTTCCTTGGGTGTCGTCTTAATTAATTAGTTTTTCCTCAAGTATTCTCCCAAATTCATTCTTCTTTGTCTTAGAGTCTTTAGTCTAGTAGTTAATTAATTTAGATTAAACAACCATTCGCTTAATTCTTATTCTAAATAATAGAAAGAAAGTTAGTATTAGTACTTTTAGTTCCTTTGGGTTCGATAATCTGGTCTTGCCTAAGCTATACTACTGTTCGATAGGTGCACTTGCCTTAAATCGTTGTCAGAGTTAGTTTCCAGGTTCGATCATTCTTTTTATAAATTTTAAAAACTCGATAGACATACGATCAAGTTTTTGGCGCCGTTGCCGGGGAACTAAAATATTAAGAACACTCTATTTTTATTACTTTAGCCATTTTTATTTTTTGCAATTTAATTTAATTTTTTATTTTATTTTTTTTAACTTTGCTAATTTTTCTTCTTTTATTACTTCTTCCTTCCAGGTACCTCTAGTTTATGACTAGAAGGAACCCGAGAGGACCTTTAGTATACGACAGTGATATTGAAGCTGTAACACCCCACACCGGTCTAAACGTTACGACCGAATCTGGTATGTCACAGGGAAAGATAGTTTTGAAAATTTTAAAGAAACATCGCCATATAGAAAACTTTCCATTTTGAGTTCCATCTTGAAAATTAAAATAAGTTTTAAGGGTTTGTTACCAACTTCTTATTAGTATGAACTATGAGTTGTAAGCAGGTTTGCTTTACTTAAAGTGAAATTAGGATTTTCCCAAACGTGATATTTTGAAAGCTTTCGTTGAGTTATTTAAGAAAGTTTTTGAATTAATTAGTTATTCGCTTGTCATCTTTTGTTAACACTTTGAAAAAATGGTTGGTTATATTTTTATTTTAGAAAAAATCCATATTTGACATTTCATAAAATATGTATAAACAGTATTAAAGCAAAACCCAAATTAAAGTTATGGAAGCCTTATTACATAGCAAAAACCCAAAATAAAAGTAAGTTTAAAATAAAGGAATGAAAGATTTACGGAAGTAGAAATGCATGGCCACCTCAAAGTCCACCTCGGCTCCAAATCCGCAACTAAGGTTTACCTGCAAAATTAAGCAGACGGGTGAGTCACCAAGACTCAGTGTGTAATTCCCCTTATAACACAATCTGGGCCTTAAGCCCACAGATGCACATTAGGCTTTAGCCCTCACAACATAGCATATCAGAAATTGGATACAATGCAACCCAAACCCAACCTAGTTTTCCATCCTCTACATCACCGAATCGAGCAAACACCGTGGCACCAAGCCACTGTGGTTCCAAACCACCGTGTGAGTCAGCGATAAATGTATGTGGGGCCAACCCATCGTGGTTCCAAACCACTGCGGCGATCCAGCGATAAATGTATATGTGGTTCCAAACCACTATGGTTCCAAAACACTGCGACAAAAGTCACTGAATCACACTTCCCCTTTCAATCATATCCCAAAGCCCATGCAACATATTAACAATATACGTGAGATAATCAAATCATACATAATCATGTTATACGTAAAGGCAATCATAATGGTACTTACTGGTGTCTCCAACCTTTCCCACAAGGGTATCTCAAGCTTTCTATCTGATTGTTTTGACTTTCACCAACACGCTTATTAACGCAAAGTAATAAAGAAAAGTGTGAGCATTACACACCTGATTACGCGTAAAACTAAACACTCTAGATCGTCGACACTCTCACTAGAAGAAACAACCGCGATTTGTCTATCCCAGGCAGATGTCAGCTCCTTACCATAACCCGGCGGAAAGTCTCGAACGCGCGACACAAAGACGTCGTTTAAACTTAGGAGCGAGACTACGGGTCCACTCCTCCTTAGATTGACTGGAACTCGCATCCATGAAGAGAATCCTTGATCAAGAGGTTGGGTTAAGGTAACAAAAGAGAAAAGGGAATAGGTAAACCAAAATCAAGAGAACTTACTTACCTTGGTTAAAGAATGAACCGAACACAGATAGACTTGGCTAAAGATTTTAATCCGAAGCGAACATACCACGATAAGAGGAGAAAAGAAGAGATTAGCCGCGAACTAACATCAAGAACAAAATAGCCATACGGCTATGACCACACAGAACCGAAAAAAACATAGAGAAAAATCGAAAGAGTCTCCCATACCTTGCACAAGCAGAAACCGATTGAAAAGGGACCTCTGGCAGACGATTATCACTAGATTTCTGGGGTTCGGCTAATGGAGCAAGAAATAAGAGTGCAAGAAGAAAAGATGAAGAATATTGAATAAGTGTAGAAGTAGAAGAGAGTTTCGGCTTTGTAAAGAGTGGTTGAAAAAGATGAATTGGAGAAGACAAAGATTCGGCTATGGTGAAAAATGTAGAAAGAAAACAGAGAGAGAGTAGAATGAGAAGTAAGCTTCGGCTAGAGAAGAAAAGAAATAAAAGTACTAAAAGAAGAAAAAGTGAAGGAAGTAGGAGAAGTGTAGAGGAAAAGTGATTCGAAAACTTGAAGGGTAAAGATGGAGAAAATGACTTTGAGAGATTCGGCACAAGCACTAAAAGTAACCAACCCGAAAATGCCTTAAGAGTCAAACACCCAAAACGTCAAAAGAAAAGCTAAAGAAACTAAAGATTTCGGCACATCACTCCCACCAGGTTCGGTTTTGCTATCACACACCACAAAATGTCGAAACTCCTTAGGCTCAACATCACATAGCCGAAATTCTCCTCCCACCTTTCCAACATTCGGCCAACTCTCACTCCACCTCCCACCTCCTTGATTTGCTCCTTGCTCCACTCTCCATCACCCATTTGAATTGGTTGACCAATTCAAACTCCTCAAGCTCCTCTCCTCCACCCATTTCAAACTTGTTGACTCATTCAAACTCCTCCTAGAAGAGTCCCAGCCGAATGCTACCTCCTTCTCCCCTTGAGCACAAAAATTAAAGCTCTAGATGCTGCAGATGGGATTCGAACTCCTTCCCCCTTGCTCTGCTAATGATGCCACCCCCACTTGGACACAAGCCCCTTTGTGTCAACAAGCACACGCAAATAACCTTAAGGCCTGCCTCCGCTAGCTCTCCCCCTTAAGCCCAAAAACCAAAATTTCGCCAAGGCTCTGGCTTGAACCTGAGCCTCCCCAGGACCCCCAAACACATCTAAATAACAAGCAGAACAAGCCAAGCACACAGAAAAACATAAAATATAGAACCCCTAATTCTAGGATGTTACAGTTCTACCCTCCTTAAAGAAATTTCGACCTCAAAATTTACTTGATCAAAAGAGGTGAGGGTATTGCTGTCGCATCACATCCTCTGGCTCCCACGTGGCTTCCTTTGAACCGTGATTTCGCCATAAAACTTTAACCAATGGAACTGACTTCCTTCTCAACACTTTAACATCTCGATCTAAGATCTGCACTGGTTCTTCTTCAAAAGACAAATCAGGTCTTACTTCAATTTCCTCTATCGGCACTATGTGAGATGGATCCGAATGATAGCGCCTTAACATTGAAACATGAAATACATCATGTATCCGATTCAACTCTGGCGGTAACTCAAGCTGATACGCTACTGGTCCCACACGTTTCAACACTCGATAAGGCCCGATGAATCTGGGGCTCAACTTGCCTTTTCATCCAAACCTTAAAACCCTCTTCCAATGTGAAACTTTCAGAAAAACCTGATCACCCACCGAAAATTCTATTTCTTTATGCTTCAGATCTGCATACGATTTCTGCCTGTCGGAAGCTTCTTTCAACCGAGTCTAAATCAACTTAACCTTTTCCTCCGTCTCTGAGACCAATTCCAGACCCAACAACTGTCGCTCACCCAATTCTGTCCAGCAGGTAGGAGTACGACACTTACGACCATACAATGCTTCATAGGCTGCCATCTGAATATTGGATTGATAGCTATTATTGTATGCGAATTCTGCCAATGGTAAGAAATCCTCCCAACTACCCCTGAAGTCGATAACTTGACCTCTCAACATATCTTTCGTAATCGAATTACCCTTTCTCGATCGACCATCGATCTGTGGATGAAACGCCGTGCTGAAATCCAGTCTTGTACCTAACGCTTTATGTAACGCCTTCCAGAATCGCGATGTAAACCTAGGGTCTCATGCGATATGATAGACACTGGTACCCCATGTAACCTCACAATCTACGCTACATCTGACTTGGCTAACTTACGTAGTGAGTAATCAACACGAACCGGTATGAAGTGAGCAGACTTCGTCAACCGATCGACAATTACCCACAATGAATCTTTTCTAGTAGGCGTAAGAGGTAGCCCACTAAAAAAATCCATCGTTATTCTCTCCCACTTCCAAAGTGGAATCTTCACTGGCTGTAGCAACCTCGAAGGCAACTGATGTTCCACCTTCACCTGCTGACACGTTAAACACTTACTCACAAACGCGGTAACTTCTTGCTTCAGACCTGGCCACCAAAACTGTTCACGCAAGTCTCGATACATTTTACTCCCACCGGGATGCATAGCGTATGGGATACTATGCGCTTCCTGCAAAATCCTCTGTCTCAATTCAGAATCCTTTGGCATACAAACTTTTCAACGGAAGCACAACACTCCATCACTGTTCAGACCAAAATCTTCTGTCTCACCACCTTCCACTTGCTGAGGTCGAGAGCTTAACAATTCATCTGACATCTGTCTCTCTTTAATCTGACTTACCCATGAAGGCTTCACTTGAAGTTCGGCTAACAAGCTTCCATCTTCATACAAACTGAGGTGAGCAAACATTACCCTCAAATCTAATATCACCTTTCGGCTCAACGCATCCGCCACTACGTTAGCTTTACCTGGGTGATACTCAATCGAGCAGTCATAGTCCTTCAACAATTCAATCCACCTCCGCTGCGTTAAATTCAACTCCTTCTGGGTAAGGAGATATTTTAGGCTCTTATGATCGGTCTAGACAATCGACTTCTCTCCATACAAGTAGTGTCTCCAAATCTTCAGGGCAAACACTACCGCAGCTAATTCCAGATCATACGTGGGATAATTCACTTTAT
Source organism: Gossypium sturtianum (assembly GCA_025698515.1). Taxonomy (NCBI): domain Eukaryota; kingdom Viridiplantae; phylum Streptophyta; class Magnoliopsida; order Malvales; family Malvaceae; genus Gossypium; species Gossypium sturtianum. Next base: position 116,767,538 of record CM046955.1, read on the forward strand.
GCGGTCTTAATTGCCGAGACTTTATCACCTTCCCTTCCTGCATCAACACGCATCCTAACCCCGTGTGCGATGCATCACAATAGACAACAAACTCCTTTCCAGCCTCGGGCTGAATCAACACGGGTGCCTTCGTCAAAATCTTCTTCAACTTCTCAAAGCTTTCCTGCTGTTGATCTATCCAAACAAACGGTGTCCCCTTTCGTAATAGCTTGGTTAATGGTGCAGCAATCAACGAGAATCCCTCAACGAACCTTCTGTAGTATCCAGCTAACCCAAGGAAACTTCAAATTTCTGCTACCGACTTCTGCGGTTTCCAATCCAAAATAGCTTCAATCTTTCGGGGATCCACCCTAATCCCCTCGACAGAAACAACATGTCCCAAAAAGGTAACTTCCCTTAACCAAAATTCACACTTGCTGAATTTGGCATACAGTTGCTTCTCTCTCAAAATCTACAGAACTATCCGAAGATGCGAATCATGCTCCTCTTTCGTCCTTGAATATACCAAGATATCGTCTATGAACACTACGACAAATCGGTCTAGGTAGGGTTGGAATACCCGGTTCATCATATCCATAAATGCAGCTGGTGCATTCGTCAACCCGAATGGAATCACTAAGAACTCATAGTGACCATAATGAGTTCAAAAAGTAGTCTTATGAATATCCACCTCCTTGACCTTAAGCTGATGATAACCTGACCTCAAGTCTATCTTTGAGAAGACCGAAGCGCCTCGCAGCTGATCAAATAGGTCATCAATCCTTGGCAACGGGTACTTGTTCTTAATCGTCAACTTGTTCAATTGCCTGTAGTCAATGCACATCCGCATCGACCCATCCTTTTTCTTAACAAATAACATCGGTGCTCCCCACGGAGACACACTTGGTCGAATAAAACCACGGTCCAACAATTCTTGAATCTGAGCTTTAAGCTCCACCAGCTCCTTCGGCGCCATCCTATATGGGGTAACGGACACTGATAAATGTATGAGGGGCCAACCCACTGTGACAGAGTCACTGATATATGTATGTGGGGCCAACCCACTGTGGTTCTAAACCACTGTGACAGTCACTGATAAATGTATATGTGGTTCCAAACCACTGTGACAAAAGTCACTGAATCACATTTCCCCTTTCAATCATATCATAAAGCCCATGCAACATATTAACAATATACAGCAGATAATCAAATCATACATAATCATGTTATACGAAAGGCAATCATAACAGTACTTACTTGGTGTCTCCAACCTTTCCCATTAGGGTATCTCAATGTCTATAGCTTGTTGTTTTTGACTTCACCAATCTGATTATTAACGCAAAGTAATAAAGAAAAGTGTGAGCATTACACACCTGATTACGCGTAAAACTAAACACTCTAAATTGTTGACACTCTCACTAGAAGAAACAACCGCGATTTATCTATCCCAGGCAGATGTTGACTCCCTACCACAACCCGGCAAAAAGTCTCGAACCGCCGACACAGCACGTCGTTTAAACTTAGGAGCAGAGACTACGGGTCCACTCCCCTCCTTAGATTGACTGGCACTCGCATCCATGAAGAGAATCCTTGATCAGGAGGTTGGGTTAAGGCAACAAAAGAGAAAAGGGAATAGGTAAACCAAAATCAAGAGAACTTTCTTACCTTGGATAAAGAATGAACCGAACACAGATAGACTTGGCTAAAGATTTTAATCTGAAGCAAACATGCCACGATAAGAGGAGAAAAGAAGAGATTAGCCGCGAAATAACATCAAGAACAAAATAGCCATACGGCTATGACCACACAGAACCGAAAGAAACATAGATAAAAATCGAAAGAGTCTCCCTTACCTTGCACAAGCAGAAACTGATTGAAAAGGGACCTCTGGCAGACGATTATCACTAGATTTCTGGGGTTCGGCTAATGGAGCAGGAAATAAGAGTGCAAGAAGAAAAGATGAAGAATATCGAATAAGTGTAGAAGTAGAAGAGAGTTTCGGCTTTGTAAAGAGTGGTTCAAAAAGATGAATTGGAGAAGACACAGATTCGGCTATGGTGAAAAATGTAGAAAGAAAACAGAGAGAGAGTAGAATGAGAAGTAAGCTTTGGCTAGAGAAGAAAAGAAATAAAAGTACCAAAAGAAGAAAAAGTGAAGGAAGTAGGAGAAGTGTAGAGGAAAAGTGATTCGAAAACTTGAAGGGTAAAGATGGAGAAAATGACTTTGAGAGATTCGGCACAAGCACTAAAAGTAACCAACCCGAAAATGCCTTAAGAGTCAAACACCCAAAACGTCAAAAGAAAAGCTAAAGAAACTAAAGATTTCAGCACATCACTCCCACCAGGTTCGGTTTTGCTATCACACACCACAAAATGCCGAAACTCCTTAGGCTCAACATCACATAGCCGAAATTCTCCTCCCACCTTTCAAACATTCGGCCAACTCTCACTCCACCTCCCACCTCCTTGATTTGCTCCTTGCTCCACTCTACATCACCCATTTGAATTGGTTGACCAATTCAAACTCCTCAAGCTCCTCTCATCCACTCATTTCAAACTGGTTGACTCATTCAAACTCCTCCTAGAAGAGTCCCAGCCGAATGCTACCTCTTCCTCCCCTTGAGCACAAAAATTAAAGCTCTAGATGCTGTAGATGGGATTCGAACTCATTCTCCCTTGCTCTGCTAATGAAACCACCCCCACTTGGACACAAGCTCCTTTGTGTCAACAAGCACACGCAAATAACCTTAAGGCCTGCCTCCACTAGCTCTCCCCCTTTAAGCCCAAAAACCAAAATTTCGCCAAGGCTCTGGCTTGAACCCGAGCCTCCCAGGACCCCCAAACACATCTAAATAACAAGCAGAACAAGCCAAGCACACAGAAAAACATAAAATGTAGAACCCCTAATTCTAGGATGTTACAGAAGCTACCGTTCGTAGAAATCGCAGAGAAATTAGGCGAGCCCTAAATTACCAAGAAGAAGATCAACAAGACGAATCCAATCCTACTGAAGGGATGGATGAGAATAATCCACCACCACAAGATGTGGGAGAAAATAATGCTCCACGTACTATGTATGATTATGCTAAACCTCATTTAACAGGAGCCGAATCGAGTATAGTTAGGCCTGCTATAGCTGCTAATAATTTTGAATTAAAGCCTAACACTATACAAATGATTCAACAATTTGTTCAATTTGATGGTTTACAGGACGAAGACCCAAATACTCATATAGCAAATTTTTTAGAGCTCTGTGATACCTTCAAAATAAATGGCATTTCTGATGATGCCATCCGTCTTCTGTTATTTCCCTTTTCATTAAGGAATAAAGCCAAACAGTGGTTAAACTCGTTACCACGAGGGTCAATCACTACATGGGATCAAATGACCAAAAATTTTTTATTAAAATATTTCCCACCGGCCAAAACGGCCAAATTACAGAATGATATCTCTTCTTTTGTGCAGATGGATTTAGAGACATTATATGATGCATGGGAGAGATATAAGGATCTCTTGAGAAGGTATCCACACCATGGTTTACCCTTGTGGCTCCAAGTCCAAACTTTCTATAACGGTGTAAACCCCTCAACGAGGCAACTAATTGATTCAGCCGCCGGTGGAACCCTGAACAACAGAACTCCTGAAGCAGCCTACGAATTCACAGAGGAGATGTCACTGAATAACTATCAGTGGCAGGTTACAAGGATAAAACAAACAAAATCAGCCAGAGTTTTCAACATCGATGCAGTAACCATGTTATCAACACAGGTAGAGATGATGAATAAAAAGCTTGATAGTTTCTGTTCTTCGCATGTACATCCGATGAATGCGAAGCGGCGTAAGTGGAAGCTGTGCAAAATCCGAGTACACACCCTACCAACCGGCACGTAAAAGCGAATAGATGAACTATATAGGTAACAATTTCAGATCTAATAATAATCCTTATAGTAATACTTATAATCCAGGTTTGAGGAACCACCCAAATTTTTCATGGGGAGGACAAGGAAATCAAGGAAATCAAAGACAACAACCTCCTCAAAATTTCCAAAATCAGCCCTATCCACAGGAGAAGAAGCCGAACCTTGAAGAGATGCTGACAAAATTCATGGCAGCTACAGATAACCGTCTCCAAGACACTAAGACCACCCTTAAGAACCAACAGGCATCAATTAAAGGGATCGAGAGCCAAGTTGGGGAACTCACTAAGACAGTTGGACAACTTACTAACACAGTTGGACAACTTGCAAAGATAATTTCCGAACGACCGCAAGGGCGTCTACCAAGCAAAACTGAGATTAACCCAAAGGAGCAAATCCAAGCCATACAGCTCATAATAGTATAGGGTTAGACGAACCTAGTCCAATACAAGAAAATGAGGTAGAAAAAGGTAAAGTTGAGGTAACACAAGAAAAGCCAAAATAGGTAATCAAAGAGTACCAACCTCGCATACCATATCCCGAAGCATTAAGGAGAGACGACACAGAGGAACAGTTCGGTAAGTTTCTTAAACTTTTAAAGAAATTACATATTAACTTACCATTACTTGAAACTCTTTCACAGATGCCAGATTCTAGAAAATTTTTAAAAGAGCTTTTGACGAACAAACGAAGGATAGACGAGGCATCACACGTGGAACTAAACGCAATGTGCTCGATAATCTTGCAAAATAAACTACCACAGAAATTAAAAGATCTAGGGAGTTTTACGATTCCATGTTTAATTGGTAGTTTACCTATTGATAATGCGTTAGCTGATTTAGGGGCAAGCCTAAATGTCATGCCTTATAAATTGTTTAAACAACTAGGTCTAGGGAAACCCAAACAAACTAGGATGAGCATCCAACTAGCTGATAAAACTGTTAGAATTCCTAGGGGTATTATGGAAGATGTTCTTGTAAAAATTGATAAATTTGTTTTCCCAGTAGATTTTGTTGTCTTAGACGTGGATGAGGATAATTCGATTCCCTTAATTTTAGGAAGACCATTCTTAGGAACTGCTAGAACTAAAATCGACATTGATGCAGGAGAACTAATACTTCGTGTAGGTAATGAGACAATCACTCTCCAAGCTCTCGATTCGGCTAGAACATCGAGTAATCCAGATGAGAAAACAAATTCTATTGATAACCATTCGATTAACCCTTCTTTTCAGGAAACACCAGGAAAGAATACAACTGAACTCGATTCTATACCATGTGCCAACAAAGAAATAACACACGAAGAACAAGGGATTCAGATCGATGATCTAGACGAGTGGAAGACGCATTTCAAGGAAAAATTAGGAATACACGAAGCAGAACCAGAGCCACTCCACAAAGCAAACAAGTTCAAAATCAGAGATCATGTATTGATAGAAAAAATAGATCCTCGAACATCTCCTCCTGACCCTAACACAAACAAAGAAATACCGTTTAGGGTAATCAGTGTTTTTCCATATGGAACAGTCGAGGTAAGTAATCTTATTTTCAGTACTTTCAATATAAACGCTTCTCGACTTAAACTTTATCAAGGAAATAGAACTGATAGCATGAGGGAAGATATTCAAATTTTTAAACCACCCTGATTTATTGCGAATACGAGGAAAGTCTAGCTTAAGACTTTAAACGAGCGTTTCTCGGGAGGCAACCCGAGCACTAACCCTAATTACTTTCGTATTTGTTTTCATTTTACTTTCTTCTCTTATCTTAGTCTTAAACACCTAGTTTTAAACTAACCAAAAGTGCAGATTTCCAGCCCACATGGCCTTGCACACGGCCGTGGTCGTGGCCGTGTGGAGGTACAGAATCTCCATACTGACAATGGCAGAAGAGGTACAAGTCAGAAAGAATCAAATTTTCAAGTCACGGACTCCAACCACCACCCCATGGGCACCGAAAAAATGCCACGACCGTGCGACGCGGCCGTGGACGACACTGACTTATCACAAACGAGCGTGGCGACTTGAGCATGGGCGTGGGAGAAACGAACGAAGCCCACCACGGCCGTGCGATACGGCCGTGTGAGATGCCACGCCCACAAGACACGGGCGTGTAAATGTACCTGACTTGATAATTCTATTTAAACCACCCACCCCTCCCTCTTCTCACCCATTCAGCCCATTTAGTTTTTCTTTTCTTTCTCAACCCTCTCCCTACTTCCCTTCTCCAATACATTCTCTTCTCTATACTCTTGAGCTACACCAAAACCATGCCAAAGAAGCGGAAGGAATCAAGCATAGTCTCCCAGAGGGAGACCGATCTATATAAGTTCATGCCGGCCGCTTCAATCACTCGCGAAGCCAAGGGTCTTTGAGACCATTTATTTTTTCTTTTACTTTTATCTTCTCCTTTATTTTCCTTCTCTTTGACTATCTTATGCTTAATTTAGTTTATTTTAATTTAGTGTCTTAGTGTCAGGTTCTTCAGGTTGCTTGGGAATCATGCCACTTTTGCCACCGCCAGCACCTCCGCAGCCTTAGAGGTCACACCCACCTCGTGAACCATACAACAATAAGGACCCCTCAGTCCATCCATCTTTTCTTTTAATTTTATTTTACTTTCTGTTTTCTTTTACTTTATCTTTCTTGTCTTTAATTATATATTTAGTTTATTTTAAATGTGTCTTAATAATTCCTGGCTAATCCTCCATGAACTACCCAATTTCTTCATCTAGCACAGAGCTCGTTAGTAACCACCACAACAAAAAAATGACACCTCCAACGTCGCTTTCACCTCCAATCCAAGGATGTCATCCATAATTCAGGGAGTTTCACTTCTCTCCATATCTTTTGAATTTATACTTAATTGTCTATATATATATCTTTGTACATTGAGGGCAATGTACATCTTAAGTGTGGGGGGTGAACAACCTAAAAAGGTGCCTAATTTTTTTCATTATTTTCAAATTCCTGAAATTAGGTACCAAACTTTTTGCATTATTCTCAAATCCCTGAATTATGCCTTGTCTTAAAGTAAATTTCTCATATTATCATTAGAATGAAATTCCCAGGATTGATGATTTCTATTGACATGTTTTAGATTAAGCCATTGATAATTGTGCATTGATGATTAAATTCTAAGAATACTAGAGAATCAAGCATGATAAGTCTATTTTTCAGAAAATTAAAAATTTTTCTAGGTTGTCTACCTGAATTTGAATATTACTTTGAAGTTTGAAATTTACGAGGTTGACATCAAAATACCCATAATTTTTGTGAGATTTTGAGCCTTATAGAGCATAAATTCTTTTTCTTGCTCACTTCATTGATTATGAGTGTGTCAACATTGATTTGTTATTCTAGAACTTGCATCGATTATACATGTCGAGACCACACCTTTGATTTGATATACAGAGATGATGAAGGCACCTAGGATTTAACCCACTTACTCCACTAAAAAGCTTGCCTTCATAATTAACCCCTAGTGAACCCCGTTTAATCCTAACAACCTTTTTATTGACTTACCCACTAACACTAACCCAAAAACCCATTTTATTTGTTATCACCATCCTTTTTAACTACCTTTATATCGAGATTTGATTTGATTAATAGCCTAACTATGTTTTTTATTTCAGTACTTTATCCTTTGTTATGTATTTATGATGTAAAAAAAATCAAAAGTATTCATTATTAGTTTTGTGATTAAAGATCTTATACATTTAAATTCCAAATATTGAAGAAGAAGCTCGTAGTATTAGTATTTTTTCAAATTGATGTAATCAATTTTACTTAGTTCATTGTTTCTGGTTAGGTAATTTGTCAATTCAATCTTGATTCTAACCCTCTAACTCAGCCTTTAACCACACCTTTAACCCAAGTCCTTTTACAACCCTGTTAAAGGCCTTTTGATTTGTGTATCATCTCATTTTATAGTGGTGGAGATTTGATTTTCATGCAAGCCTATGGGATTAACTTTTCAGGTTTGACATTTGAGTGCTTAATTCTGAACCTTAAACACCTTGAGTAATTTGAGTGAATCTTTAGTAAGGATATCAATTCTTGTCGGTTTTGAACCAGAGGTAATTATTTAGATGAGGGAAAACACCTATGTTTTGTGCTACAATTGTATGACTTAGACTGTTTGAATCTTTAGGACTCTTTGAGTTGAATTATCCATGTATAAATTATCCTTGAATTATGATGAAACATTATTAATGACTATTATGAATTATGGAAAGTTCGTTTTAATTCTAAGTTGAGAATTTTGCTTGAGGGCAAGCAAAAGCTTAAGTGTGGGGGTATTTGATAAACCGTAAAAGTAACATATTTTAATCCCACATTTAGCATGCTTTTTGATGAATTATCCCTTATTTTATGTAAAAAGGTGCTCTTAATCCTTTCTTTTCATGTTATATACTCAGGAAAGCACCGGAGGATGAAAAGAACGAGAAACGGGCTTAAAACGGGCCAAATGGGCCAAAGCACGAAATCGACACGGCCTGGACCTAAGACCACACGGCCGTGCCTTCAATAATATTGAAACACGGTCTAGCCACGAGATACATGGCCATGCCTCATCAACGAAGTCCACACGGCCGGGCCACGACTTACACGGGCATGTGCCAGAGGCCGTGCCCCTGCTATGGCAAAGAGCAATTTCAATCGGATTTGGATACTTAGGGGCAAAGAAACACATTCCAAAAGCCTATAAATACACCCTAAGTATGACCTAAAAGGGGAGCCCAAAGCTATCGTTTAGGGGCGTCTTGCTAGGCCAGAGAGGGCAGATTTGTGGGGATTCGCTCAGGGATAGCTAGTTGATCCATCTCAAGAAGCCGGAATTATACTCAAGACGGAGGATCTCCTCTTCAATTCCTTCAGGGAGTTTTAGGGATTTCTTATGTTTTGTTTTATCTTTTCTTCTGAGATGTTTTCTTTTATTGTTATGAACTAAACCCTCAGATACCTGAGGGGGATGAAACTTAGATGAATCTTGTTATCGTTTGCTGAACTATATGATAAATATTTGATTTGTTCTTAATTATGTGTTGTTAATTCTTGTGTTGATATTTCGCGAATATTAATTCAAGTTTGATGTGCTTAGGTGGAGGAGCAAAAGTCCCTGCCTAAGAGTAGATCTAGCATAGTTAAGCGGAGTTGATCGCGCGCCTAGAGATAGGGTGACGAGATGTTGCCAGATTAGGGTGAAACCTAATATGGGAGTCCATAGATCGAGTTAATGCAATTCTAGGGGTTTTAATTAGAAAGAGATTTCAATTAATCAACCTAGGGTTAGACGTTATTCGCCTCAAGAGAGGGTTTAATATAAATTAGGGAATCCTATGGATCAAGTCAAGTGAATACATCGTCTGGTTCAGAGTTAGATAACAAGTGAAGTCTAGGTGGATTCTTCCTTGCGTGTCGTCTTAATTAATTGGTTTTTCCTCAAGTATTCTCCCAAATTCATTCTTCTTTGTCTTAGAGTCTTTAGTCTAGTAGTTAATTAATTTAGATTAAACAACCATTCGCTTAATTCTTAGGCTAAATAATAGAAAAAAGTTAGTATTAGTACTTTTAGTTCCTTTGGGTTCGATAATCCAGTCTTGCCTAAGCTATACTACTGTTTGATAGGTGCACTTGCCTTAAATCATTGTCAGAGTTAGTTTCCAGGTTTGATCATTCTTTTTATAAATTTTAAAACTCGACAGACATACGATCAGCCCCCGTCAAAAGCCCTGACAGAAGGCTTCTGTCGAACTCCTCCTTTTAGGTTACCCTCTAGGCTGTTTATATAGGCTTTCGGGATGCCTTACTTGGCCCAAAAGTATACTATTCCGAGTGAAATTAATCTTGGCCACGGTAGGAACACGCCCGTGTGGAACGCCCGTGTGAATCGAGCCCAAGGCCGTGTTCGAGTCTGCTAAAGTGGCACGGCCGTGTGGTGAACTCCAGGCCGTGTTGATTTCTTACTTTGGCCCATTTTCTCCATTTTCGGCCCGTTTCTCGTTCTTTTCATCCTCCGATGCTCTCCTAAGTATAAAACATGAAATTAATGGATTAGGAGCATTAAATTCCACAATTCAAGGGATTAAATCATCCAAAAGTATGCTAAATGTGGGATTAAAATATGTATATATTATGGTTTATCAAATACCCCCACACTTGAGCATTTGCTTGTCCTCAAGCAAAATCCTCAACTCACAATTAAAATTCATTCTTCTCAACTTATAACTCTTATCAATAATGTTTCATCGTAATTCATAGGTAATTCATACATTAATAATTTAACTAGAAGAGTCCTAAAGATTCAAACAATCAAACTCATAGTTTTTTGTAGTACGAAAACGTAGGTGTTTCCCCTCACTTAAATAATCACCTTTAATTCAAAATTTACAAGAATTGACATCCTCACTAAAGATTCACTCAAATCACTCGAAGTGTATAAGGTTCAAAATTAAGCAATCAGAAGTCAAGCATGACCAGTTAATCCCATAGGCTTGCATGAAAATCAAATCTCCACCACTAAAAAATGATGTGATACACAGATCAAAAGGTCTTTTACGGGTTGTAACGGGGCTTGGGTTAAAGGTGTGGATAAAGGCTGAATTAAAGGGTTAGAATCGAGAATTGATTTGACAAATTACCTAACTAGAAAAATAAACTAGAACTTGAATATTTACATCAATTCAAAATTCATAACACGAGCTTCTTCTCAAGATGTGAAATTTAAACGTATAAGCTCAATTAACATAGAACTACTAATGAATATGCTTCAAATAATAATAATTTTTTTAAGTACAAGTACATACGATAATATGAAAGAATTTACGATTGAAATAGAGAACATAGTTAGGCAACTTCTCAGATCAAATCTTGACAAAAAGGGTTAACACAATAGGAAAAATTCTTTAAAGAATCAAAAAGAGTGAGTTTTGGGTTAATATTAAGGGTAAATCAAGAAACGGTTAATTAGGATCAAAGGGGTTCATTAGGGGTTAATTATGAAGGTAGGTCTTTTGGGAGTAAGTGGGTTAAAACCTAGGTGCCTTTATCATTTTAGTATATCAAATCAAAAGTGTGGTCTCGACATGTATAATCGAAGTAAGTTCTAGAATAACAAATCAATGTTGACACACTCATAATCAATAAAGTGAGCAAGAAAAGAATGTATGCTCTAAAAGGCTCAAGATATCACAAAAATTATGGGCTTTTGATGTCAACCTTGTAAATTTCAAACTTCAAGGTAATAATTAGATTCAGGTAGACAACCTAAAAAAAACTTTTCATTCTGAAAATAAACTCATCATGCTTGATTCTCTAGTTTCCTAAAGTTTAAATCATCACTGCACAATTAACTATGACTTATTCCAAAACATATCAATGAAAATCATAAATCAACCAGAATTTGTTCTAATAGTGATATGAGAAAGTGACTTGAGAAAAAGACAGAATTCAAGGATTTGAGAATAATGCCAAAAGTTAAGAACTTTTCTGAATAAAATTCACCCCCACACTTAAGATGTACATTGTCCTCAATGTACAAAGATAGATAATGATTAGTAAGAAAGTCATAAGAGAGGGCTAGAGGTGAAACTTCCTGAATTATGGATGAAATTCTTGGAGGACGATCAATGATGAACATGATGACTACGCATAGGTGAAGGTGGAGAGGATACTCCGATGGTGGTGTGGTCGTTCGTTAACAGCCCCTTGAACCTAAATTAAAGAAATGAAAATATAATAATATAAATTAAAGATGAGAAAGATAAAAGAAAAGAAATTAAAAATGAAAATAAGAGAAAAAGAAAAAATAAATGGACTCAAAGGTCCCACGGGTGTGTAGAGGATCACACGCCCGTGTTCTTTTGTCAGTGTCGACAACGGTCGCATCGTACGGCCGTGGTGTTTTATCGCAGCCCTTGTTTTTGGGAAAAGTTTTGCCCTGTTTCCACACGGCCACAGCCACGCCCGTGTGCAAGGCCATGTGAGTAGGGAAACTTGCGCTTAAAAATTTGGTTAGTTTTTAGTTAGATGCTAAAATTTGAAAAGATGGACGTTAGTGGGGTTAGTGCTCGGGTTGCCTCCCGAGAAGCGCTCGTTTAAAGTCTTGAGCTAGACTTACCTGTCATTCGCATAACCATGGTGGTTTGGGGAGTCAAAACTTCTTTTTCTTACTATCAATTCTATCAACATATGGTTTGAGTCGGGTAATATTTACCTTAAAAGTGTCGAAATTAGAATTGGTTACCTCGACCGTTCCGTATGGAAAGACCTTAAGTATCGTAAAAGGAGTCGCACCGTTTGTATTAAGCTCTGAAGTGGCTATTCGAGGGTCGGTTGTATCTAACAGTACCTGATCCCCGATCTGAAATTGGTATGTCTCATCTTTAAGTTTGACATGGTTTTGCTTTGGTTCTTCGTGTTTTACAAGTTTTTCCTTGACGTGTGTCTGCCATTCATCTAGTTCATCGATTTGTAACCTTCATTCCTCATGAACAGTTGTATTCTCAGTATGAACACGAGATCCTGGCTCTGTTATCTTTTCTTGAGAGCTTTCCTGTAAAGAAGATTGAACGTTAAGTTTATTTAAATTAACATGACTTGTATTCTCTTGATCGTTAGATATTCTGTCAGAATCACGTGCTTTGAGTTTAATCATGTCATCACCTACACGAGGTGTTACTTCCCCTGTATCAACATCGATAATGGTCCTAGTAGTTTCTAAAAACGGTCTTCCTAAAATTAAAGGAACATTGTTGTCCTCATCCATGTCTAAAACGACAAAGTCTACTGGGAATATAAATTTATCAACTTTCACTAGCACATCTTCGATTATACCCCTAGGAACTCTAATGGTTTTATCAGCTAATTGGATGCTCATCCCAGTTTGTTTGGGTTTCCCTAGACCTAGTTGTTTAAACAGTTTATAAGGCATGACGTTGATGCTTGCCCCTTAATCAGCTAAAGCATTATTAATAGATAAACTACCAATTAAGTAAGGAATCGTAAAACTCCCTGGATCTTTTAATTTTTGTGGTAGTTTATTTTGTAGAATTGTTGAGCACACTGCGTTTAGCTCCACATGCAACGTATCATCTAACTTCCGTTTGTTTGTCAAAAGCTCTTTTAAAAATTTCCTTGAATCAGGCATCTGGAAAAGAGCTTCAAGAAACGGTAAGTTAATATGTATTTTTTTTAAAAGTTTAAGAAATTTACCGAATTGTTCATCTGTGTGATCTTTCTTTATCGCATTAGGATATGGCACACGAGGTTGGTACTCTGTAATTACCGATTTTGGTTTATCATGGCTTACCTCAACCTTACATTCATCTACCATATTCTCTTACCTCTCTTCTGGCTCATCTAACCCTTCACTATCGGGAACAGTAATGGCGTGAATTTGCTCTTTTGGGTTAGTTTCAGTGTTGCTTGGCATGCTTCCTTGTGGTCGTTCTGAGATCAGCTTAGCAAGTTGTCCTAATTGGTTCTCGATCCCTTGAATCGGTGCTTTTTGATTTTTGAGCGCTGTTTCGGTGTTTTGGAAACGGGTTTCTAACACCGCGATGAATTTCGTTAGCTTCTCCTCAAGGTTCGGCTTCTTCTTTTGTTGGTAGGGTCGCTGTTGAAATCCTAGAGGGGGTTGTTGTCTTTGATTTCCTTGGCCACCCCACGAAAAGTCTGGGTGGTTCCTCCAACCTGGATTTTAAGTATTACTAAAAGGGTTATTTTGAAGTCTAGAAGTATTACCCATATAGTTCATCTGTTCACTTTCTATGCCAGGGTTGTAGGGTGGGTATTCTGTATTGTTCGTCCCTCCTCCATTTGTATCGCCTTTGCATCCTTTGGATGTGTACGCAAAGAACCACATAAACCATTAATTTTTTTACTTAAAAGCTCTACCTGGTTTGATAGCATTGTCACTGCGTCGAGGTTGAAAACTCCGGTGACTTTTGTTGGCTTCGTCCTCATCACTTGCCACTGATAGTTATTCATTGACAGCTCTTCAATGAATTCATAAGCTACTTTAGGAGTTTTGTTATTCAGGGTTCCACCGGCGGCGGCATCTATCAGTTTCCTAGTTGAGGTGTTCAAACCGTTGTAAAAGGTTTGAACTTGTAACCATAGAGGTAACCCATGGTGTGGGCACCTTCTCAACAAATCCTTGTATCTCTCCCATGTGTCATAAAGCGTTTCTAAATCCATCTGCACAAAAGAAGAGATATCATTCCTCAACTTGGCCGTTTTAGCCGGCGAAAAATATTTTAACAAAAATTTTTCGGTCATTTGCTCCCATGTAGTGATTGATCCTCGTGGTAACGAGTTCAACCATTGTTTAGCTTTTTTCCTTAATGAAAAGGGAAACAACCGAAGACGACTGGCATCATCAAAAATGCCATTTATTTTGAAAGTGTCGCAAAACTCAAGAAAATTTGCCAAGTGATTGTTTGGATCCTCATCCTACAAATCATCAAACTGAACAAATTGCTGGATCATTTGTACAATAAGTTAGGTTTGATTCAAAATTATTTTGCAATGACAGGAGGTCTAACAATACTTGATTCAGTTCCTGTTAAATTAGGTTTAGCATAATCATACATAGTTCGAGGAACAGGATTTTGATTCACCGGGTTTGCGGCAACCACAGGAGGTAGTGGATTATTATCATCCATATCTTCGGTAGTGTTGGTATCGTCCTCTTGCTCTTCTTCTATGTACTGTAGGCTTCACCTTATTTCCCTACGATTTACGAGCAAAGTACACCTTCTATATCACTGTCAAAAATCAAGGGTCCTGACGGGTTCCTCCTAGTCATAAACTAGAATTACCTGCCATAAGCAAATAAAAGAAAAATTAGCAAAGTTAGAAATAAAATAAAAATTAATTGCAAAAATAAAAATGGATAAAGTAATAAAAATCAAGTGTTCCTAATATCTTAGTCCCTGGCAACGGCGCCAAAAACTTGATCGTGTCCAAACTAACTATGACAACGAATAAGGCAAGCGCACCTATCGTTCGGTAGTATAGCTATGGCAAGACTGGAAATATCGTATCCTCAAGGACCAAGAGTACTAGTAGTTACTATCTTTTTTATTATCTAGCCTAAGTATTAAGGGAATAGATGTATAATTAACTAATTACTAAACTAAAGATGCTAAGACACAGAGAGTGAATTGGAAAAATACTTTTTGGGAAAATCAGTTGATTAAGAAAATACCCGAGGAAGAATCCACCTCAACTTCACTTGTTATTTAACACTGAACCAGACGATTTATTCACTTGACTTGATCCGTAGGATTCCCTAATTTATATTAATACCTCTTTCGAGGCTACTATCGTCTAACCCTAGGTCGATTAATTGAAATCTCTTTCTAATTAAAACCCCTAGTGTTGCATTAACTCGATCTATGGACTCCCATATTAGGTTTGACCCTAATCTGGCAGATTTTCATCATCCTATCTCTAGGGTTGCGATCAACTCCGCTTAACTATGCTAGATCTACTCTTAAACAGGGACTTTTGCTCCACTGCCTAAGCACATTAATACTTGAATCAATATCCTGAAATATTAAAACAAGAATTAAGAACACATAATTAAGAACAAATCAAGTATTTATCCTATAGTTCAGAAAACAATAACAAGATCCGTCTTAGGTTTCATCCCCCTAAGGTATTTGAGGGGTTTAGTTCATGTTTAATAAAGAATACATCTCAGAAGAAAGTAAATAACAAAACATAATAAAAACCCTAAAACCCCCTGAAGGAAATTGAAGGGAAGATCTTCCGTCTTGAGTGTGATTCCGTCTTCTGGGATGAATCAACTGGCTGTCTTCGAGTAATTTCCTGTTTTCGGCCCTCTCTGGCTCTGCCCCCCCGTCAAAATCCCTGACAAAAGGCTTCTGTCGAACTCCTCCTTTTAGGTTGCCCTCTAGGGTGATTATATAGGCTTTCGGGATGCCTTACTTGGCCCACAAGTATCCTATTCCGAGTGAAATTCATTTTGGCCACGGCAGGGACACGCCCGTGTGGAACGCTCATGTGAATCGAGCCCAAGGCCGTGTTCGAGTCTGCTAAAGTGGCACGGCCGTGTGGTGAACTCCAGGCCGTGTTGATTTCCTACTTTGCCCATTTTCTCCGTTTTCGGCCCGTTTCTCATTCTTTTCATCCTCTGATGCTCTCCTAAGTATAAAACATGAAATTAAAGGATTAAGAGCATTAAATTCCACAATTCAAGGATTAAATCATCCAAAAGTATGCTAAATTTGGGATTAAAATATGTATATATTATGGTTTATCAAATACCCCCACACTTGAGCATTTGCTTGTCCTCAAGCAAAATCCTCAACTCACAATTAAAATTCATTCTTCTCAACTTATAACTCTTATCAATAATGTTTCATCGTAATTCATAGGTAATTCATACATTGATAATTTAACTAGAAGAGTCCTAAAGATTCAAACAATCAAACTCATAGTTTTTTGTAGTACGAAAACATAGGTGTTTCCCCTTACTTAAATAATCACCTTTAATTCAAAATTGACAAGAATTGACATCCTCACTAAAGATTCACTCAAATCACTCGAAGTGTTTAAGGTTCAAAATTAAGCACTCAGAAGTCAAACATGACAAGTTAATCCCATAGGCTTGCATGAAAATCAAATCTCCACCACTAAAAAATGATGTGATACACAGATCAAAAGGTCTTTTACGGGTTGTAACGGGGCTTGGGTTAAAGGTGTGCATAAAGGCTGACTTAAAGGGTTAGAATCGAGAATTGATTTGAAAAATTACCTAACTAGAAAAATAAACTAGAACTTGAATAATTACATCAATTCAAAATTCATAACACGAGCTTCTTCTCAAGATGTGAAATTTAAACGTATAAGCTCAATTAACATAGAACTACTAATGAATATGCTTCAAATAATAATAGTTTTTTTAAGAACAAGTACATACGATAATATGAAAGAATTTACAATTGAAATAGAGAACATAGTTAGGCAACTTCTCAGATCAAATCTCGTCAAAAAGGCTTAACACAATAGGAAAAATTCTTCAAAGAATCAAAAAGAGTGAGTTTTGGGTTAATATTAAAGGTAAATCAAGAAACGGTTAATTAGGATCAAAGGGGTTCACTAGGGTTTAATTATGAAGGTAGGTCTTTTGGGAGTAAGTGGGTTAAAACCTAGGTGCCTTTATCATTTCAGTATATCAAATCAAAAGTGTGGTCTCGACATGTATAATCGAAGCAAGTTCTAGAATAACAAATCAATGTTGACACACTCATAATCAATAAAGTGAGCAAGAAAAGAATGTATGCTCTAAAAGGATCAAGATCTCACAAAAATTATGGGCTTTTGATGTCAACCTTGTAAATTTCAAACTTCAAGGTAATAATTAGATTCAGGTAGACAACCTAAAAAAAAAATTTAATTTTGAAAATAAACTCATCATGCTTGATTCTTTAGTTTCCTAAATTTTAAATCATCATTGCACAATTAACTATGACTTAATCCAAAACATATCTATGAAAATCATAAATCAACCAGAATTTGTTCTAATAGTGATATGATAAAGTGACTTGAGAAAAAGATAGAAATCAGGGATTTCAGAATAATGCCAAAAGTTAAGAACTTTTCAGAATAAAATTCACCCCCCACACTTAAGATGTACATTGCCCTCAATGTAAAAAGATAGATAATGATTAGTAAGAAAGTCATAAGAGAGGGAGAGAGGTGAAACTTCCTGAATTATGGATGAAATCCTTGGAGGATGATCAATGATGAACATGATGACTAGGAATAGGTGAAAGTGGGGAGGATACTCCGATGGTGGTGTGGTCGTTCGTTAACAGCCGCTTGAACCTAAATTAAAGAAATGAAAATATAATAATATAAATTAAAGACGAGAAAGATAAAAGAAAAGAAATTAAAAATGAAAATAAGAGAAAAAGAAAAATTAAATGGACTCAAAGGTCCCACGGGCGTGTAGAGGATCACACACCCGTGTTCTTTAGTCAGTGTCGACCACGGCCGTATCGCACAGCCGTGGTGTTTTATCACAGCCCGTGTTTTTGGGAAAAGTTTTGCCCTGTTTCCACACGGCCACGGCCACGCCCGTGTGCAAGGCCGTGTGGGTAGGGAAACTTGCGCTTAAAAATTTGTTTAGTTTTTAGTTAGATGCTAAAATTCGAAAATATGGACGTTAGTGGGGTTAGTGCTCGGGTTGCCTCCCGAGAAGCGCTCGTTTAAAGTCTTGAGCTAGACTTACCTGTCATTCGCATAACCATTGTGGTTTGAGGTGTCGAAACTCTTTTTTCTTACTATCAATTCTATCAACATATGTTTTGAGTCGGGTAATATTTACCTTAAAAGTGCCAAAATTAGAATTAGTTACCTCGACCGTTCCGTATGGAAAGACCTTTAGTATCGTAAAAGGAGTCGCACCGTTTGTATTAAGCTCTGAAGTGGCTATTCGAGGGTCAGTTGTATTTAACAGTACCTGATCCCCGATTTGAAATTGGTATGTCTCATCTTTAAGTTTGACATGGTTTTTCTTTGGTTCTTCATTTTTTTCGATTTTTCCTTGACGTGTGTCCGCCATTCATCTAGTTCATCGATTTCTAACCTTCGTTCCTCATGAACAGTTGTATTCTCAGTATGAACACGAGATCCTGGCTCTGTTATCTTTTCCTGAGAGCTTTCCTTTAAAGAAGATTGAACGTTAAGTTTATTTAAATTAACATGACTTGTATTCTCTTAATCGTTAGATATTCTGTCAGAATCACGTGCTTTGAGTTTAATCATGTCATCACCTACACGAAGTGTTACTTCCCCTGTATCAACATCGAAAATGGTCCTAGCAGTTGCTAAAAACGGTCTTCCTAAAATTAAAGGAACATTGTTGTCCTCATCCATGTCTAAAACGAAAAAGTCTACTGGGAATATAAATTTATCAACTTTCACTAGCACATCTTCGATTATACCCCTAGGAACTCTAATGGTTTTATCAGCTAATTGGATGCTCATCCTAGTTTGTTTGGGTTTCCCTAGACCTAGTTGTTTAAACAGTTTATAAGGCATGACGTTGATGCTTGCCCCTTAATCACCTAAAGCATTATTAATAGATAAACTACCAATTAAGCAAGGAATCATAAAACTCCCTGGATCTTTTAATTTTTGTGGTAGTTTATTTTGTAGAATTACTGAGCACACTGCGTTTAGCTCCACATGCGACGTATCATCTAACTTCTGTTTGTTTGTCAAAAGCTCTTTTAAAAATTTCCTTGAATCGGGCATCTGGGAAAGAGCTTCAAGAAACGGTAAGTTAATATGTATTTTTTTTAAAAGTTTAAGAAATTTACCGAATTGTTCATCTGTGTGATCTTTCTTTGTCGCATCAGGATATGGCACATGAGGTTGGTACTCTGTAATTACCGGTTTTGGTTTATCATGGCTTACCTAAACCTTACCTTCATCTGCCACATTCCCTTGCCTCAGTTCTGGTTCATCGAACCCTTCACTATCGGGAACAGTAATGGCGTGAATTTGCTCTTTTGGGTTAGTTTCAGTGTTGCTTGGCAAGCTTCCTTGTGGTCGTTATGAGATCAGCTTAGCAAGTTGCCTAATTGGTTCTCGATCCCTTGAATTGATGCTTGTTGATTTTTGAACGCTGTTTCGATGTTTTGGAAACGGGTTTCTAACACCGCGATGAATTTCGTTAGCATCTCCTCAAGGTTCGGCTTCTTCTCTTGTTGGTAGGGTTGCTGTTGAAAGCCTAGAGGGGGTTGTTGTCTTTGATTTCCTTGGCCACCCCACGAAAAGTTTGGGTAGTTCCTCCAACCTGGATTGTAAGTATTACTAAAAGGGTTATTTTGAAGTCTAGAAGTGTTACCCATATAGTTCATCTGTTCGCTTTCTATGCCAGGGTTGTACAGTGGGTATTCTGTATTGTTCGTCCCTCCTCCATTTGTATCGCACTACATCACTGGATGTACCTGCGAAGAACCACATAAACCATCAATTTTTTTTACTTAAAAGCTCTACCTGGTTTGATAGCATTGTCACTGCGTCGAGGTTGAAAAATCCGGCGGCTTTTGTTGGCTTCGTCCTCATCACTTGCCACTGATAGTTATTCATTGACAGCTCTTCAATGAATTCGTAAGCCACTTCAGGAGTTTTGTTATTCAGGGTTCCACCGGCGGTGGCATCTATCAGTTGCCTAGTTGAGGGGTTCAAACCGTTGTAAAAGGTTTGAACTTGTAACCATAGAGGTAACCCATGGTGTGGGCACCTTCTCAACAAAACCTTGTATCTCTCCCATGCATCATAAAGCATTTCTGAATCCATCTGCACAAAAGAAGAGATATCATTCCTCAACTTGGCCATTTTAGCTAGTGGAAAATATTTTAACAAAATTTTTTCGGTCATTTGCTCCCATGTAGTGATTGATCCCCGTGGTAACGAGTTCAACCACTGTTTAGCTTTGTTTCTTAATGAAAAGGGAAACAACCGAAGACGAATGGCATCATCAGAAATGCCATTTATTTTGAAAGTGTCGCAAAACTCAAGAAAATTTGCCAAGTGATTGTTTGGATCCTCATCCTACAAACCATCAAACTAAACAAATTGCTGGATCATTTGTATAGTGTTAGGTTTTAGTTCAAAATTATTTGCAGCGACAGGAGGTCTAACAATACTTGATCTAGCTCCTGTTAAATTAGGTTTAGCATAATCATACATAGTTCGAGGAACAGGATTTTGATTCACCGGGTTTACGGCAACCACAGGAGGTAGCGGATTATTATCAGTCATCTCTTCGGTAGTGTTGGTATTGTCCTCTTGCTCTTTTTCTTTGTACTGTAGGCTTCGCCTTATTTCCCAACGATTTCTACGAACGGTACCTTCTATATCACTGTCAAAAATCAAGGGTCCTGACGGTTCCTCCTAGTCATAAACTAGAATTACCTGCAAGAAGCAAATAAAAGAAAAATTAGCAAAGTTAGAAATAAAATAAAATTTAATTGCAAAAATAAAAATGGCTAAATTAATAAATATCAAGTGTTCCTAATATCTTAGTCCCCGGCAATGGCGCCAAAAACTTGATCGTGTCCAAACTAACTATGACAACGAATAAGGCAAGCGCACCTATCGTTCGATAGTATAGCTATGGCAAGACCGGAAATATCGTATCCTCAAGGACCAAGAGTTCTAGTAGTTACTATCTTTTTATTATCCAGCCTAAGTATTAAGGGAATAGATGTATAATTAACTAATTACTAAACTAAGGATGCTAAGACACAGAGAGTGAATTGGGAAAATACTTTTGGGAAAATCAGTTGATTAAGACAATAGAATTAACTAAGTTCACTTGTTATTTAACTTTCTGAAAGACGATTTATTCACTTGCTAAGATTCCCTAATTTATATTAATACGAGAGCTACTAACGTGAATAGGTTGAAAATTGAAATCTCTTTCTAATTTAGTGTTGCATTAAAATGGACTCCCATATTAGGTTAGACCCTAATTGATTCAAGCGATCAATCGCGCTTAACTATGCTAGATCTACTCTTAAGCAGGGACTTTTGCTCCAGGTAAGCACATCAATACTTGAATTAATATCTCAAATATTAAAACAAGAATTAAGAACACATAATTAAGAACAAATCAAGTATTTATCATATAGTTGAGAAAACAATAACAAGATCTCATCTTGGTTTCATCCCCTAAGGTATTTGAGGGGTTTAGTTCATGTTTAATAAAGAATACATCTCGTAAGAAAGTAAATAACAAAACATAAGAAAAATCCCTAAAACCCCCTAAAGGAAATTGAAGGAAGATATACCGTCCTTGAGTGTGATTCGCTCTCTCTGGGATGAATCAAACTATGCTAGATCTACATCTTAAGCCAGGACTTTTCCTCCTTGCCTAAGCTCTCATCAAAATCAAAAGCCCTAACAAGAATTAAGGCTAAGAACAAATCAAACTCCTCCTTTTAGGTTGCCCTCTAGGGTGTTTATATAGGATTTATTTGATGCCTTACTTGGTCCAAAAAGTATCCTAGAAAGAGTAACAAAAATTCATCTTGCCATGGCTTGAGTGTGGACACGAATCAAGTGGAGCGCCTGTTTGTGGCCCCTCTGCGCTCGTGAATCGAGCCCAAGGTGCCGTGTTTATATAGGATTTCGGGATCTACTAAAGTGGCATCCTATTAAGTGTGTGGTGAACTCAGTGGGCCTTGTTGATTTTCTACTTTGGCCCATTTTCTCCGATTTTCTACTTTGGCCCATTTTCTCCGTTTTCTTGCTTCTCGTTCTTTTCATCCTCCGATGCTCTCCTAAGTATAAAACATGAAATTAAAGGATTAGGAGCATCAAATTCCACAATTCAAGGGATTATATCATCCAAAAGTATGCTAAATGTGGGATTAAAATATGTATATATTATGGTTTATCAAGTATGCTTATAAAAGATAAGATAAAAAACATGTTTGTATGTAATGGTATGCCATGATGAATGATACAAATTGCTTAATTTGAAAGCTAGAATTGGTTAGCTTATGGATGTAAGTTATAGTGCAGGATTTTGGTATGATTTTAGGTGAGAAATGAAGCTAGGAATGGCTTTATTTTGTCCACACGGGTAGACACACGGGTCTAGACCGTGTGTGACACACAGCCGGGTACATGGGCGTGTAGTTAGGCCGTGTGTCCCTTGCATCTTAAAAATGAGGAACATAATTCTCAGAATTGAGCACATAGGTAGAGACATGGGCGTGTGTCTCAGCTGTGTGGTTGACACTGCCTTGGACACGGGCGTGTTACATGGCCGTGTGAAAACTGCTCTTAAATTTTGAAAATAAAATTCGCCACACGGCCTAGCACACGGGCATGTGACTTGGCCGTATGACTTTAATTTCTTCATGCATTAGAAGTCAGAGAGTTACACGGGTTAGGGACACGGGCGTGTGTAGTCACACGGCCCGACCACATGGGCGTGTCCCTAGACCACATGGGCGTGTGAGCCCTACAACTTAGAAAATTTTTGTAATTTTGCAAAAAATTCTTAGAGGTTCCGATTAAGTCCCGATTTGTTTCTACTTTTCATATTGGGCCTCGAGGGTCCATTTAAGGGATGTTATGATTGACTCCGAAAAATGAATAGTAATTTACATGAATTATCTGGAAATATTTTGAAAGTTTCGGTAATGCTCTGAAACCTTGTTCTAGCGACGGATACGGGTTAGGGGTGTTACACACTTGGCCTTCTTAAATATTCTCTTTGATAAAGTGTCTATCTATCTCAACATGTTTAGTTCTTTCATGCTGGACTGGGTTGTGAGCAGTACTAATGGCAGCTTTGGTATCACAGTACAACTTTATTGGTGAAGTTGTTGGTTTCCTCAGCTCTTCCATAATTCTTTTTAACCACGTCATTTCACAAATTCCGTGAGTCATTGATCTAAACTCAGCCTCTGCATTACTTCTTGCTACGACACTTTGTGTTTTGCTTCGCCAAGTCACAAGGTTTCCCCAAACAAATGTATAGTATCTTGCTGTTGATCTTCGATTTGTTTTTGAGCCTAGCCTGTCTACATCTGTATAAGCTTCAATTCCTCTTTATTCAGATTTCTTGAAGAATAAGCCCTTGCCAGATGAACTCTTCAAGTATATCAGAACCCGAAACACTGCTTCTTCATGTTCCTCCATTGGCAAGTGCATAAATTGACTCACTAAGCTTACTGCAAAAGCTATGTCTAGCCTTGTATGTGATAAGTAAATTAACTTACCAACTAATCTCTGGTACTTCCCTTTATCAACTATTCATCCTTCTTTATTTCCAAATTTGACATTTGGATCAATTGGTGTGTCAGTTGGGTGGCAACCACTCATCCCAGCCTCTTTTAAAAGATCAATCACATATTTTTTCTAAGAGACCACAAGACCCTTCTTTGATTGAGCAACTTCCATTCCAAGGAAGTATTCTAAATGACCTAAGTCTTTGATCTCAAACTCCAATGCTAGATGCTCATTGAGATGCCTTATTTCATCCATAACATCTCTTGTAAGAATGATATCATCGACATAAACTATAATAATTGATATTCTACCTTTTTGTGAGTGTCGATAGAACATTGTGTGATCAGCTTGCCCTTATGAGTAACATTATTTTTTAACAACCTGAGTGAATCGTTCGAACCAAGCTCGAGGAGACTGCTTTAAACCATACAAAGATTTCTTGAACTTACATACTCAAGTTCCAAGTTTTTCTTCAAAACCTAGAGGAGGATCATGTAAAATTCTTCTTCAAGTTTCTCATTTAGGAAAGCATTCTTCACAGCTAGCTGCTGTAAAGACCAATCAAGATTAACAATAATTGATAAAAGAACTCTAATAGATTTTAACTTGGCTACTGGAGCAAATGGTTCAAGATAGGCTATCCCGTATGTTTAAGTGTACCCTTTAGCCACCAGCTGGCTTTGTACCTATCTAAAGATCCATCCAGTTTGAATTCAGTTGTGAACACCCATTTACAGCCCACTATTTTTTCCCTATAGGTAATTCCACTGTTTCCCATATACCTATTTTTTCAATAGTGTGCATCTCCTCTAAAACAACCTCCTTCTATTTAGGAACCTGTAAAGCATATTTCACATTTTGGGTATTTTCACAGTATCAACACAAAAAAAAGGCTGAGAATGTCAAAGACAAGGCTTTATAGGCTTTATGGGATATTTGACAACATTTCTAACACTTGTTCTTTTAGCAATTGGAATATCTAGATCAAAAAATTCATTGGCTGGATTATGAGTTTTACCTGGACTTTTTGACAAGATCTTGCGAGTCGGATTCTTGGTGATGAATCTGGTGGATTCCACTTTTTTTATTTCAGTTTTTTCTTGAGTAAACCAATAACTCCTTTGTTTGTTCTCTATTCTCATGATCAAACTCTACACCTTCATACTCTTATTTATTAACAACATTAACATCATTAATTTCTGTGTTGATCATAAATTCACCTTTCCCATTATTAGAACCCCTATGTTGTATATTCCTAGTGTTTTCTTGATCAATTATTGAATCTTCCTTACTAGAATTCCCTTCCTGAAGATTAGAATCAAAGTAAGATTGTATTTCAACAAATGCGACATCCATGTTAATAATAATTTTCTTATCAATTGGATCATAACATTTGTAACCCTTTTTATTAGAAACATATACAACAAAGACACATTTTTTTACTCTAGGATCTAGTTTGCCTTTGTTGTGAAGATAAACAACAACACTACCCCCGAAAAGTCAAAGGGGTAAATCTATGATCAATTTAGAGTTAGGAAGCTATCTTTAAAAAAACTGAAAGTAGTTCTATAGTTTAGAGTTTTATTGGGCATTCTATTAATAAGATATGTAGCTGTTACCAAGGCTTTGCCCCAAGATAATATGGTACCTGACTAGTGAACATCAAGGCTCTAGTTACTTCTAAAAGATGGCAATCTTTTTCTTTCTGCAATCTCGTTCTGTTGTGGTGTTTTTGTACAAGAGCTTTGGTGGGCTATTCCATGTTTAGTAAAGAAATGCCTAATTGGTCACTAAAAAATTCCCCACCATTGTCACTCAGAAATACTTCTATTTTCACACCAAATTGTGTTTTCACCATAGCATAAAAATACTGAAACACATTTTTAACTTCAGACTTATCTTTAATAAAAACACCCAACAAATGCGAGTATGATCATCAATAAATGTGACAAAGCAATGTTTTCCTGAAAAAGTTGAGACTCTCGAAGGTCCCCAAACATCACTATGAATTAACGAAAAAGGTTTGGAAGCTTTATATTTTTGAGGTGGAAAGAATGACCAATGATGTTTAGCCAATTTACAAAATTCACAATGATATGAAGGACTTTTATTTTTGAATAGATCAGGTAACAAATATCTTAAATAGTAAAAATTAGGGTGTCCAAGCCTATAATGCCAAATCATAACCTTATCAAAACTAGAAACAGAGTTTAAATATAGAGTAGTTGTTGGTCGACTTAGATGGTCGTCATCAATGTAACACCCCTAACCTGTATCCATCACCGAAACAGGGTTACGGAGCGTTACCGAAACATTCAGAAACATTTACAGATAATTCATGCAAGTTACTATTCAAATTCCGAAATCATTCGTAACGTCCCTTAAATGGATCCTCGAGGCCCAAGACGAGCATTAGAATTGAGTCGGGACTTAATCGAAACCTCTAAGAATTTTTTGCAAAATTTCAAAAATTTTCTGAGGTGCAGGGCTCACACGCCTGTGCAGTCCAAGGGACACGCCCGTGTGACCTTGGGACATGCCCGTGCTGCAGGCAATGTTCGACCCCGTGTAACTCTCTGACTTGTGCACACAGTCATGCCACACGCCCGTATGCTAGGCCATGTGGTTAATTAATTCATTTCGAAATTAGGTGCAGGTTTCACACGACTAAGACACACGCCCATGTCTCTGCCCGTGAGCTCAATTCTTAGTATTTTATTTCTTAAAATTTAGGTGCAGGGGACACATGGCCTAACTGCACGCCCATGTACCCGACCGTGTGTCACACACGGTCTAGACACACGCCCGTGTGTCTACCCGTGTGGACAAAACAAAGCCATTTCTAGCTTCATTTCTCACCCAAAATCATACCATAATTTGCACCAAACTTACATCCAAATACCAACCATTCCAAGCATTGAATTCAAGAAATTTGTAACATCTAACATGATATATTGTTACATGTATTCATGCTTTTAATCTTATCTTTTATGAGCATACTCATTTAACCTTTCTCAATCAATCAATATTAAACACTTATGTTATCTCCATAAGATAAAATTAAACACATATATATACATGTACCAAAACATAATAATCACTAGCCATTCCAATGGCTAGATTACAATAATCATTTGCATTTACATGCCAATATGGCAAATATAACCTATACATGCCATTATAACCATAATTGCTTTACCATATTCACCGAAATAGGTCGATGGATATCGTGAGTGATCTCCGCCAAGCTTCCAATCCAACGAGCTTCCGATTTATTCTAAAACAGGGAAATAAAACTAAGTAAGCATAAAATGATTAGTAAGTTTGTATAACATGGTATTTAACTTACCATTCATTCTATTTTGAGGTAACTATGTAAGGCATATTCAATCAATTTGCCCTCAAGCCCTACACATATCCTCATTGCCCTTGTTAGTCATATATTCCATAATAACACCACAAACATATATGGGCTCAACAACAATCAAGTTTCCATGCACATATGCTTTCTACAACATGTATTCATTTAACATGTATAAATCAACTCTTTATATGACAAGTATAATTTCATAATAGTTCATCTCGAGTTCAGAACTTTACCCATATTACTCAGAATATCAAGGTCACGATTAGTACACTCAAGGTGTACAAGTCTATAATCAAGGATATACATACTCATCAAATAAATTCCATGTACAATATCATCATTTCATATTTCTATAAATCAATTATCACGTATCGTCATTTTCACGTATTTCAGGCCGATATGTGTAATAACTCATTTCTTATTTATATCTTCTCATGTCAAGAACTTTTACCCGTTGAATTTATCTGAAATATCGATGGATACACAGGTAGTACATTCGTGGTGTGCAAATCAGATCCGTCAATTCATATTCAATGATACCTATAGGGTACTATTTCAGAGAGTACACTCTTGAGCCACATATATATAAACAACAGGATTACCAGTCCAGGCTAAATCCTTTTTATGACATATTCTCTAAAGTGCTTGATCTGGATTACCCGTTCGGGCTAAATCCCATACATAACATATGGTCAAGAGGACTTATATCAGGATTATCTATCCGAGCTAATCCTTTCATAAATGAGGTCAATAGGATTACTCGTCCGAGCTAAATCCCGTCAGCGACAAATGCAGGACCTCATTCATTTCGGGAAATCACATATCCATCGATTTTCATTTATTCAAATGAGATTTAACATTTTTGAGCATTTCCCGGCATGTGATTATTTCATACATCTATAACATTCATATAATTCAAATGATCGCATTCCACATTCATTCCAAGCATAAAAGTAACATTTTTATCGTTTATCCTTTATCGGGCATTATCGTTGACCAGGTTTTGTCAGGTATATTTTCAATGTCATATACATATATGATATTTATACAATTCACAAACACAACATCTAATTCAAGCATATAAAATACACAATTTAGTTACACGAACTTACCTCGATAATTGTTCATGTACGTAAAATCTACTAATCCGACATTTTCCTCTTTTCCTCGTTCTAACTTCGAATTTGGCCTATCCGGATCTATATGAGTAAATTTAACATCAATTTATTACAATTAATATTCAAGTGGACTCAATTTTCATCCTAGGCAAAATTATCATTTTGCCCCTAACTTTTCCATAAATTCTCATTTCGTCCCTAGGCTCGAAAAATGAAATTTGTGCAATTTACTCCCTATTCCAAGCCTAACCAAAATTCCATCATAAAATTTACAGCACATTTTTTCTATAAATTTCAAAATTTTTCATCAATTTTCACAACTTTACATTTTAGTCCCAAAATCATGTTTTCATCAAAAATCACTTAGTAAAAGTTGTTTAGCTATCAACAAAATATCATTTTCTAC
Source organism: Gossypium sturtianum (assembly GCA_025698515.1). Lineage (NCBI taxonomy): Eukaryota > Viridiplantae > Streptophyta > Magnoliopsida > Malvales > Malvaceae > Gossypium > Gossypium sturtianum. Next base: position 116,796,119 of record CM046955.1, read on the forward strand.
CACAAATTTATATTTTTTAGCATATACATCCATGACCGATTTTCCATACTTTGATAACTTCTCAAATTAATCCCCCAATTAGACAGATTAAGCTATCCCAGTTTCAAAAATATCAAAATTACTAAAAACGGGCCAAGAAAACTTACCCAATTTGGCCATGTAAGTTTCTTCTCTCTCTCCTAGGGTTTCCATGTATTATTTTGGGGAAGAAGATGAGAAAATAAGATGATACGGCTTTTATCATCTTTTAATTAATTAAATATTTTCACTTTCCAATTTAGTCCTTGCCCTTTTTCTAAATTTACATGGATGAGTCACCAAAATATCTACATACTTTTTTTTAATGGTCTAATTACCTTATAAGGACCTTAAGTTTTGAATTCCATAGCTATTTAATCCTTATAGCTACTAGAATTCAACTTTTGCATTTTATGCGATTTGGTCCTTCTCGTAATTAAGCACATAATCGATAAAATTTTCTTCTCAAAATTTTCACATGACATTTCTAACATAATACGGTTCATATAATAAAATAAAAATAAATTTTATTTTCGACTCGAATTTGTGGTCCCGAAACCACTGTTCCGACACCGAAATTGGGCTGTTACAATCAAGAAAGTAAATTCCACCAGATTCTTTAGCATTGCCAATCATCCTCCCCAAGATGATGTCCTGAAATTTACATATAGAGGAGTCAAATATAACATGACAATTCGAGGACTAGGATAATTTACTAACCGATATGAGATTACAAGCTAGATTTGACACATGTAAAACATCATGTAAAACCAAGGAAGGTGAAATTTTAATAGTGCCTTTCCTGGCTATTGCCGAGAATGACCCATCTGCTGCTTTGATCTTTTTGGTTCCTACACAAGGTGTGTAAGTTGAGAAAAGAAAATGACTACTAGTCATGTGATCACTAGCTCTAGAATCAACGATCCACGTGTTTGTTTTACAAGGCTTGACATTGAAAAAAAATAGATACTTGATTGGGCAAAGAAGGAAGAAGGATTATTGGATGAGTTAGGAACAAAAGAATCCATCTGAAACTGTGGTAATTGAAAAAGCTTGTGTCAATGCTCTAATTGTTCCTTAGTGAATGGACCCTTCCCAAGAACTTTGCTGCTCATGATTTTCATTAGTCATCTGGAAAGCTTTGCTATCCCCTGATTGTGAACCACGACCATTGCCACTCTTTTTTTCCCATTCGTCGATTTTCCATGGAGCTTCCAAAACTTTTCTCGAGTGTGCTAATATTTTTTTGCAGTGGGTCACACCAATGTTTTTTTTCTTTTTTCACTGTCATAATTATTTTTAACAGTTACAAGAGCAGAATTATCATCATTAGCTTCAAATCTTGGCCATAACATTACTTTTCTCCTTGTCTCTTCTCTTCTAACCTCAGAAAAAATCTCACGGAGTGTTGGAAGTGATTTTTTTCCTAAGATTTGAGATCTCACTTCATCAAATTCTTTATTTAAACCAGCCATAAATAAATGAGCTCACTTATTCTCTTCTTTTTTCATAACTTTTACACCATCCTCGGGACACTTCCATTCATCATTATAACACTGATCTAGTTCTTGCCAAAGAGACATCATCTTGTTATAATAAAAAGTAACTTCCTTTTCCCCTTGTCTAGCCTTCCAGAGTTTTATTTTTAACTCAAAGATCTATGAAGCATTTTATAAATCTGAATAGGTGTCGTTAACAATGTTCCAAACATATTTAACAGTCGGGAGAAAAATAAAAGGTTTACCTATGGATGCTTCCATGGAATTAATAAGCCACATAATTATCATAGAATTTTCTGACCTCCACTTGCTCATCTTTGGATCGCCCACCTTTGGTTGCTTAACTTGTAATAGCTCATTTTTTGTGAAATTGGAACAGTGGTTTCGGGACCACTAATCCGAAGTCAGAAAAAAATTATTTTATTATTATTTTATGGTCTACAGCATGATAGAAATACCGTATAAAAATTTTGTTAAGAAATTTTACCATTTACATACTTAATTTGATAGAAGGGACTAAATTACGTAAAGTGAAAAAGTTGAGTTCTAATAGCTAAAGGTATTAAATAGCTATAGAATTTTAAATTGGAGGTCCTAAATGTAATTCCCCTTACCCGTATTCAACGCCTGAACAGGGTACGAGGCATTATCAGACTTACATCGCAAGCGAACATACAAACTGAGTCATAAATTTGCATCCAAATTAAAACCATCTGTATTCGATCATAAAGTCCCTAATACGAGCCTACGAGGCCCAAAACATGCTTTGGAAGTGGTTTGGGACTAAACCAAGAACTTAGGAAATTTTTGCAAAACTTAGAAAATTTTTGCCATATACAGGGGTCATACGCCCGTGTGGTTTGGGACACGCCCGTGTGGGCAGGCCGTGTGATCACACACGCCCGTGTCCCTAACTCGTGTAACTCTCTGACTTGTAAGGCATGAACAAATTGAAGTCACACGGCTGAGTCACACACCCGTGTGCTAGGCCGTGTGGTTAATTAAATTTTCATAAATAGGTGCAGACTTCACACGGTCAGGACACATGCCCGTGCTTGAGGCCGTGTCCCTCACACGGCTGAGACACACGCCTGAGTCTCTGCCTGTGTGCTCAATTCTGAGTATTCTGTTTCTCAAAATTAAGGTGCAGAGGATACACGGCCAAAACACATGCCCATGGAGCAGGTCGTGTGTCACACACGGCCTAGACACACGCCCGTGTGCCTACCCGTATGGACAAAATAAAGGCTATTTACCAAGCCATTTGCCACCCTCATTAACACATACACAAAAAAATTCAATGGCATGAATCATGGTATACTTAGGCAAACAAACATCCACAATCATGGCCAATACATGTCAAAGCAATACCATCATCCATCGTGCTCATGACATTTCATTATGCCAAATCAAACATACCAATGAACCAAACTCATCCATTCACCACAAGTCATTAGGCCACAATCAACATTTAGTGAATTAATATAAACTACATTACCAAGGATGTTGGCACATACATGCATATGCGTATATATATATAGGCTTACAACCAATTTAACCAAAATGAGCCAATTTACATGGCTAAAAACCAAATCAAGCCTTTGACAATTACAAGCCAATACATTTGGCCACATTCACAATGACACATATAACAAAATGACCAAGTCCCTATACATGCCAAATACTCAAATGTTAAGATCATCGATACCCAAAATGACGGTTTGATAGTGTGATGCAATCTCCGACAATCTCCAACCTGAGCTAGCTTGGTAATACTATAAAAAGTGGAAAAATAAAACGGAGTAAGCTATATAGCTTAGTAAGCTCATATGCAAGAAATAAGCAGACCTTACCATACATTGCCATGCAAGTGACATAATATAAAATAATGTAATTTGCAATAAATCTCATGGACATAATTTACTAAATCACATCTTACCAAGGATTTACCATTTTGTGAATTCAACCATCACAAGTGTTACGTACATACCTGTGCTATCTTGTAATAATTTCACACTTATCCTCATCTTTGACATACCCATTGAACCACTTGGAATAATATCGGATACCCGGGAAATCTCTCACACAAAGTGTCACATATGTAGCCATTGCTACCTCTTTATCAATACACATGTATATGCTCGCTCTCGAGCCATCAGCAGGTCTGCTCACACAAGCTGTCAGTCAAGACATAGCTACACGGTGCTACTCACACAAGTTGTCAAGTAACCGCAACATATGTCAAAATACTCAGCCACCGGTAGAACGTACAGGACCAGCACCCGGATCACATAACATAATACCCTAGTGACATGTCACTTGTATCCTAATCTATTCCTAAGGTTTAATCAGGATTTTTCGCTTGCTGAATCATTGTCGAACATGTCCGTAGAGCAGTTCATACAGTTTATGCAATATTAAAGTATTTAAAATACAATTATAAAGATGCTTATTTAACATATGAACTTACCTCGGTTACAAAAACGGCGTAAAGGATCTTTTTGTCAATTACTTTATTTTTCCCCCGATCTAGACCCGAACTTCATTTTTCTTGGTCTATAATACCATGTTTAACTTATTTAATCATCACATTATTCAGTATAGCCCAAAAAAACATTATGGAAAAAATTACATTTTTGCCCCTAACATTTCAACATTTTATAATTTAGTCCCTAGGCTCGTAAAAAGATTTCTTCAATTTCATCATAACCCAAGCCTAGCCGAATATTACTTGTAATCATAACAGCCCAAAATTTTCATTTATTCACACTTTTCTACACATTTTATAAACTTTTTACAAATAAGTCCCTATTTGACATTTTTACCGAAAATCACTTTACAAATGTTATTTAACTAACTATAAACATGCATTTTCTATCATCAAACATCAAAATACATGCATATTCAACATTGGTAAAATTCTAGACTTTAACTTTCTCTCAAATTGGTCCTTGGAATAGGTAGATCAAGTTACAACGATCTCAAAAATATAGAAATCATTAAAAACGGGACAATAACGGACTTACAATCGAGCTTGAAAGCTCGGAAAAAAACCCTAGCTATGGCTTCTTGAGAATTTTGGATATAGGGGACTAAATTGAAGAAGATGGACAATTTTATTTAGTTAATTTTGTCTTTATTTACCAAATTACTAAAATACCCCTAATGCATAACTTTAAAATTTTACCTAGCCATGTCCATTTTTGTCCACCCTAAATTATAATGGTCAAATTACTACATAAGGACTTCCAATTAAAATTTCATAGCAATTAGACACCTTTAACTTATAGAATTTAAGTTTTGCACCTATTACAATTTAGTCCTTCTAGACAAATTGAGTACTCAATCGACAAAATTTCTTAACGAAATTTTCACACAATCATTCTATCATGCTGTAGGCCTTAAATAAATAATAAAATAAATAGTTCTACTTCAAATTTGTGGTCCCAAAACCACTGTTCTGATTTGACCCAAAAATGGGCTGTTACACTTATATAGTAAATAGGCCATTAAAGTGGTTAGTGGATAAGTATGAATAGTCATCATTGAAAATTGAATGAAATTTTAAGGTTAATTTTGGAAATTAGTGATTAAAGTTATAATAAATTAATAAAATAACTTATTATTATCCATTCTCATCATCTTCCACCAAAAAAGAAAAAAGAAAAACTAGCCATGGAAGCTTGAAATTCAGGAAAGCTTATTTTGCTCAATTAGGTATGTATTTTTGTTCTGTTTTTGATGATTTCTATGTTTCCGAGATCGTAGTAGCTTAATCTAGCTAGCTCAGGGATTAATTTGCAAAACTGTTAAAGTATTAGGGTTTTTCCATTGATGAATATGCTTGAATTTTAAAGTTTGATAATAGAAAATGAATGGTTGTTGTTAGATAAACAACTTTTGTAAAGAGAATTTTGATGGAATTATCAATTAGGGATTAAATTGAAAAAGATGATAAATTTATGGTCAAAGTTGTAAATTTTCTAAAATATATGGGCTACTATTAATATGTATAAAATCGGCTAGGCTTGAGTAAAGATTAAATTGTATGAATTTCATTTTTCGAGCCTAGGGACTAAATTACAAATGAATTAAAAGTGTAGGGCAAAATGGTAATTTTGTCAAAAGTCCATGTTGGATTAAATTGAATGAGAATTATATTGAAATGAGTTAAATTTATTTGTATAGATCATGTCAGACCTCGTACAGAGTTAGATCGAGGTAAAGAAAAAATACCGGATTAGTCGCCTCGTGTTTACGTACACTTGTCAAGGTAAGCTCGTGTAATTAAATTGAGAATTTATATGTTTTAATTGAATCATATGTATGTGACTTGTATAAATGCTATGTATAAATACCGATCGCATATCCGACGATTACCGAGTTCCGTTTGAACCTTAGAAATTCGTAGGATACAAATGACATGTCATTAGGGTTACCAATTTGGTTTGGGTCTTGCATGTGTTGCGGACACACCACAGCTCGTATGAGCTTCTCGATTTACAGCTCGTATGAGCTTCCCGATTTACAGCTCGTATGATCTTCCCGATTCACAGCTCGTGAGAGCATACTGATTTATAGCTCGTAAGAGCATACATGAATATGAATTGACAGATTACAGTCCAGTACACCTCGTGTGTACTACCCGTGTATCCAACGATATTTTAAATAGTTCAACGGGCACAAATCTGTTATGAGATTATATGAGTTCGATATGAACTATCACTGGTATTTACATGAAATACATGAAATATGATTATTTGATGAATTCAACCATGTTTGTTGGATCTTATATGTGATTTTCATGGCTAATATGTTGGTGATCATGTGTTTAGGCTTTTGGCCAAATTGGTTGAGATATGCTATGATTACTTACCTATTTTATGGATATATGGTAAGTTAAATTCCGTGTTATACAAACTTACTAAGCTTAAATGCTTACTCTATGTTATTTTCCATGTTTTATAGTAATTCGAAAGATCGTTCGAGTTGGAAGCTGGTCGGAGCTATTTCACACTATCCATCGGCCCTTTTGGTACTTTCAGTAAATTAATTCCGGTTATAATGGCATGTATAGGTTAATTTGGCCAATGTTGGCATATAAGTGTTTTGTTGAGATTAATCACTTATTTGGCTTGTGTTTGGTATATTTTGATGTATATATATGTGTGGCCTTATCATATTTAATGTGTGTTTGATATGGTTGAATGATGGAAAACTTATAGGCATATTGATGATTGGTTTGAAATAGTATATTTGGTACAATTATGCATATATGTATTTGGTTATCTAGGTAAACTTGGATATTTGGTTGACATGTTTTTAAGTTGTCATTTGAGGTGTCTAAGGGCATATTGGTTGTATGTTGTGATAATACATGTTTAAAACTTGATTTTAGCTTGATTTGAATGCCTAGTTATGGCTTGTTGATGTGCAAATTGTTGTGTTTAGGTTAGTACCAAATTGGGTGAGAAATGTGGCTTGGAAAATGCTTTATTTTCATCTACACGGGCAGAGACACGAGCGTGTGTCTCAGCCGTGTGTGACACACGGCCGTGTGTCCCATGTATCTTCTTAAGAATGCAAGTCAGTATGCTCACATGGTCTAGCACACGGGCGTGTGACTTGGCCGTGTGACCCAAGTCAGAGAGTTACATGGGCACGGACATGGGATGTGACACGATCGTGTGTCCCTATTTCAAATGCCCACACAGCCTGAGACACGGGCGTGTCTCTTGACCGTGTGAGTCACACGACCTGGCCACACGATAGTGTGACCCCTGCAGCTTTGGAGAATTTCAATGTTCTCTGAAAATTTTCTTGAGTATCCGATTTAGTCCCGACTTGTTTCTAATGCGCATTTTGGGCCTCGAGGGCTCATATAAGGGACAATATGTAAAATTTTGATTAGTTTTTGACATGAATGCTATATGATATGAAATGTTTGCATTTTCTGTCTGTTTGATTTGTAAACTCCGGTAATGCTCTTTAACCCTATTTCAGCGACGAACTCGGGTTAGGGGTGTTACATAACTTCTCTACTTAAATGACATAGCTTGTCGCGCCTATCATTGCTAACTTTACTAACTATGACCATTCGAGATAATTCTTGCCATTTAGCTTGTGAGATGTCAATTGAAAAGAGAGGTGAGACGCCTTTGTCCCTTGAGTCATTGCACTCTCGGTAGTTGTTTCAACGACATAACTTTCTACCCCCGTTCGGTTGCTAGATCTCTTATCTCCAGTGAAGGCTATTTTAACCATGGTGTTACTAGAGATTTAACCTAGCTCCGATACCATGAAAGTTTTCAAGAGAGTATTTAATAAAATTGTTTTGTATTTGATTAACTGAAAACTGAATTTAAATTGAGAAAATAGTCATAACCTAACTGGAAAAATAATTCTCTTATTCTAATAAACTACTAAAAGATAAAATAAAATATTCCTAAAAATCTCAATTGATTATTCTAACATTTATCTACCTAAATAAGATTTATCTACCTAAATAACTTTAAAAAAATATCCCCAAAATATATGGGGTTTCACGTATTTATACAAAGAGAGCATTTCTCAAAGTCTGAAAATAAGATTTTTTGTTCTTCAACGACTTTATGATTCGTCACTTTCTCCCATCTTTTTTGAGCAAGAATATCAACAAAGTCAAAAGGTTTTACCTTGACAAATTCTTCATCCTTCTTGGACAGAATCTCTCGAAGAAGTTTAGAGTGAGTGTACGGACAGACCTCTGGTTTGACCATATTTCTTTTCCCTTTAATCTTAACACATGCATGTAACTAAGCTAGAGTTTCACTTGCTTCTTCAATCTGAAAAACTTGATTCTTGGTCTGATGAGTCATTTTCTTCTTTTACTGTAGTTCTCTTTATTGGTTCCTTCAAAGGTTCATCTTTCTCGTCTTGTGAAGAATTTGATTCTTAATAAAAAATCATCACGCTATCGTCAGTCTCAACAATAGTTGGTGTCTCTTTAGGCACATTGTATGTTTTCTCGATTTGGGAAAGAATCTCATCTATTTCTCTAATGGTGGCAATTGATGATGGTGGTAGGTTCTTCAATTTTTTAAAACCCTATTTCGATAACGCGACACTCAGGTTTTCTTTGTGTCATTCTCTTCACCCTTGTGACACTCAATTAATGGAGGAGAGAAAAATAATAGAAATCAAATACGAAAAAGATGATCATAAGGGCTGGCGGCGGCGAGAGGTTAAACCCAAAGATGAGTCATTTTCTTTTTCTTTAAGAATATGACAAACTTTTTCAAGATAACATTGAAAAGTTTAATGCTCATTTGTGTACCTTCCCAAAACAGAGACGTGAAGCGCGACAAATTTTGAAGGAATGGAAATAAATAAAATACCTCATATTCGACAAAGCCCAAGAGACCCTTTTAGGCTTTCAAATTGAGTTATATTCAAGCTCTTTGTAAAAATATCTGTCAATTGCTTCTTTGTTGAAATATACTTTAATTCCATCGTCTCAAATAAAATGATGATGAATCTCAATATGTTTAGTGTGAGAATGTAACACTGAACTCTTAGAAATATTAATTGCGCTTGTATTGTCGCAATAAACCGTTAGAACGTATGTTGGAACGTTGTAATCTGAAGCATTTATTTCATCCAAATGAGTTGAGTGCATCAACTTTTGGCTGCTATATGTTCGGCTTCAACTATCGAGAGAGAGAGATGGAATTTTGTTTCTTTCTATACCATGATACTAGATTATTCCCCAAAAAGAAACATCCCTTGGAGGTACTCTTTTGATCGTCAACACTGCCGACCAATCCGCAACACTATACCCAACAAGATTTATGTTTGTATCCTTAGTGAACCAAAACCCATAGTTGATAGTACCCTTCATGTATTTAATGATTCATTTCACTACTTTGAGGTGCAATTCTTTTGGGTTAGCTTGGAAATGAGCACATATACCCAAGTTGTTGGGATCTAGTGCCCTTAGTATAGTATTTTCGTCTAAGTATACTTGTATTTTTTGAACAAATTGATTTAATAAAGTATCCATTGATTACATTAATAGTCTTTGTAAATTGTCCTCAATAGTTTTGCACACAAAGCAAAATGGAAACAAATATTAGCTCACTAGTTATCTAATGTTTAACTAATACTAAGCGGTAATATGTGGTCAGATCGTAATAAGAAAAGACAACTTATATATTTGGTCAACCTAAACATGTTCTTAGTCTACTCGAAAATTATAAAACTAGTTCAAAGACTAATATGTCGTCTATCAAGTCCAATCGGGGAAATTTTTTGTTTTGATCATTAGAGCGGATGACTCCCAAAAGATAGATGTAATTGACTAGACTGACAATACATCGGACATGACCCAAGTAGAATAAATCTTAAATCCATTTATGGATTTATTCACTTGTGATGTTTATAATGTCACAGAACTTAATCTTGAGTGGATGATGGACTATGCATGCATGACTCATATACTTTGATGTAAGTAAAAGCTTGAGTTCGAATAGATAAGGAATAAAAAATGGATGCACTGGGTATACAACTTCTGCAATATGTAGCATCATTCACAATAGTGGATTTCATAGCCCAAATAATAGGTAAATGATATCCTCTCATAAATATTACATGATAGATGAAAATTAAACTTGGTCACGGGTTGTTTGCCTTCGTAATAAATGACCTGAAAACTATTTGATAGTAATTAACTTTTCATGAATGAAGATGTAATAGTTATCATGAGATAAAATAGGATCATATTGGGAGAGCGGATTAATCCTAAAGAGATTAAGGATATCTTATGATGGTAACACACTTATGACCAAATCATTGGATGAACACTTATTAAGTAGCTTTTATAATGATATGTAATTAGGGAGAGCTCAGTAACGATATTATAGTGGAATGACTTCGTGACTAAATAAATTTATAATTAATAGGCAAAAAGTTAGAACTTAATTATAAATTATTGGAGTCCTGATTATATTTTTCCAATCGATCTCTCCGCTAGCTCGTTGAAACCAGAAATGAATTGCATGAAGAAACAAATGAACTGAAATTAATGAAAATGATGAAGCTAGAGAAATGGGTCATATTTGCATTTTCTCACTAAGTATAGAAATGACTTGAGAATTAATTTAAGGTTTTTATATTATTATTTAATTAATTATAATTAAATATTGAAGTTTTAAAATGTAATTAAATTAATTAGTCATTATGAATATGTTGAATAAGGAAATTAAATATATTTCCTCATAGATTCTTTTACAGTAAAATTGTCATGACTTTAACAAAATTAGAAGTGGGTTGAGAAAATTATTTAATTGGGAAATTAATTTAGTTAATTTAAATAATTAAATTAATTAAATAGATAATATTTATTTTGGGGAATAGAAAACAAATATTGGTTTGGACTAAATTATAAAGTGCTGGGTCAAAAATCCAGGAAGCACATATAATTGGATCCAATACATGAGAGGCTCAATTCTCCTCATATGACAATTGAGGGGCGGTGATAAGTCTAGGATATAAAGTGATTTTACTACTCTTAAGCTTATATTTTTATCAAGATAAGAGTGAGTTAGAGTGCTTTTGTAGTTAATTTTTGAAGTTTTTATTTTAATAATGTATTTCTGCCAAATGAGATACTAAAAATGTGGATTTTTATCCTTGAAGGTGGCTAGTAGAACATTGAAAATGTGGAGAAAAGAATATGCTGAATTTTGACAACTGAAGCCCCAATGTTGCAGTAAAATCGTAGCATTAAGCTGATGGGAACAGATTGGAGACCCCATTTTTAAAGAATGTCACACCAGCTTTTGGGCTTAACACATTTCTTAATCAATTGTAGATAATGACTAAGAATCATAAGCAGTAGGGCTCCACAAAAATTGAAATGCCTAAATACTCCCAAGGAGACAAAAATAGAATAAAAAGGGGAGCTGACCTAGCCCCCACCATCTTTAAGGGATATAAATACCTCATTTTCAGAACATAAGTGTCACATCCCAAAATTCTATTAAATGTTGTTAGTTATTAAACAAGCATGAGAAGTGGTGTAGTGGTTAAGTAGCTTTAGTAACTTCGGTTAAAAGGTGAAAGGTATTGAGCGTGAGAGAAGATATAAAATCAAAACTCCGGTTAATAGCAAATTTGGCTTAGGGAGTTCTAACCCGTGTCCTGTGAAGAGAGCCTGGGATAATAGACCGCGATAGAACTCGGTTGCAATTGATACTAGAAACAAGACTCAAGAATGTGCTCGCTGTGGCAAACATCATCAAGGGGAATGTTGGAGGAAATTAGGAGCATGTCTGAGATGTGGACCCTTTAAGCATCAGATTAAGCACTATCCACGTATGAAGGAATAGAGGCAAGCACTGTAACCAAATTAGAATCAGAATCAAAAGGGATGAGGGAATAACAGAACTTGTAATACGGGACAGAGAGCATCTGGTTAGGCTGCAAACCATACTGAAGCGAGATAGCCTGCCTTGGTTTATGCAGTGAGGCGCAAAGAGGACTGTGATACAGCTAATATCATCGCAAGTACTTTTACAATTAATAATGTACAGTACTTTCCCTTTATAGATATAGGTTCTACTCATTCATACGTTGTCTGCTCTATGTCTGATAAACTGGGAATTATGATAGAAGATACCGTTGGTACTATTTTTATGGTTAGTTTTTTAGGGCAATCTGTAGTGGTGAATAAAACCTATAGACAATGTCCATTAGAAGTCCAAGGTGAAACATTTCTAGCCAATTTGATGGAATTACCATTTAGAGAATTTGACTTAATTCTGGGAATGGACTGGTTGGTCGAACATCAAGTCAGTCTAGAGTGTGCTTCAAAAAGGGTTTCGTTGAAGACGATTAGTGGGAAGGACATTGTGTTTGTAGGGGAGCGTAGAGTTTACTTGCCAAATGTAATCTCTGCTATTGTTGCTGAGAGAATGGTTAGAAAAGGATGTGAGGCATATCTAGCTTATGTACTAGATGCCAATGTTAGTAGCTCCGTTTTGAGTAACATGCACTGTAAAGGAATTTCTGGGTGTTTTTCTGGAGGAATTTTCTAGGATACCTCCCGATCGTGAAGTTGAGCTTGGAACTGAATTGTTTCCTGGTACAGCTCCAGTGTCCATTTCTCTTTATTGCATGGCACCAAAAGATCTTAAAGAACTTAAGATTCAGCTTCAAGAGTTTCTAAATCGTGGATTCATTCGACCAAGTGTTTCGCCATTGGGAGCACCAGTATTATTTGTTAACAAGAATGATGGTTCTATAAGGATCTGTATCAATTACAGACAATTAAATAAGTTGACCATCAAGAATAAGTACTCAATGCCTAGAATCGACAATTTGTTTGATCAATTTCGAGAGGTGAATGTGTTCTCCAAGATTGACTTAAGGTCGGGTTACTATCAGCTCAAAGTCAAGGAATTAGATGTGCCTAAGACTACATTTCAGACTCAATATAGTCATTACGAGTTCTTACTAATGCCTTTCGATTTTACGAATGCTCCGGTGTTTATTCAGCCTAAGCCTGGAAAAGATTACGTGGTTTTCAGTGATGCGTCACATACTGGTCTTGGATGTGTATTAATTCAGGAGGGAAAGGTGGTAGCCTATGCTTCGAGACAGCTCAAGCCATATAACTGTAATTATCCAACTCATGACTTGGAGCTAGCAGTAGTGGTTTTTACGCTCAAGATTTGGAGGCATTACCTCTACGGTGAGAAGTGTATTGTCTACATGGATCACAAGAGTCTTAAGTATATACTCACTCAAAAAGAGTTGAATATAAGACAACATAGGTGGATTAAACTGCTCAAGGATTATGATTGTACCATTAAGTACCACCCTAGTAAGGCTAATGTGGTAGCTGATGCACTAAGCCATAAAGCGATGACTGAACTTAGAGCTATGTTCGTAAGACTGAGTTTTTCCGAAGATGGTAGTATCTTGGTCGAATTACAAGTGAAGCCTTTGTTGATTGGTGAAATTAAAGAAAAGCAATCTCTGGATATTTCTTTTATACCTTACTTCAAGCAGGTTCAGGATGGTTCGATGACTAATTTTGAGTTTAATTCTGATGGAGTTCTTTGCTTCAGAGGAAGATATTGTGTACCGAATGATAAGGAGTTGAGACAGTCTATTCTCTGGGAAGCACATAGTAGTCCCTACGCTATGCATCCTGGAGGAAATAAGATGCATAATGATTTGAGACAGTGGTATTGGTGCCCGGGTTTGAAACGTGAGGTGACTAATTTGTTGCTAAATGTTTGACTTGTCAATAAGTGAAGGTTGAGCATCAACTTCCTTCTGGTTTGTTACAGCCTATTAAGATTCCTCAGTGGAAGTGGGAACATATAAATATGGATTTTGTTAGTGGGTTGCCTTTGACTCCCACTAAGAAGGACTCCATGTGGGTAATTGCAGATAGGTACACTAAGTCGACCCATTTTCTACCGATACATACTAATTATTCTCTTCAGAAGCTTGCAAAGATATATATTTCTGAGATCGTGCAGTTACACGACGTACCTGTGTTAATTATTTTTTATCGGGATCCTCAATTTACATCTTGATTCTAAAAGACATTGCATGAAGCTCTTAGTACTCGTTTGGATTTTAGCACTTCTTATCATCTGCAGTTTGATGGTAAATCTGAGCGAGTTATTCAAATTCTCGAGGATATGTTGAGAAGCTGTGTTATCGACTTTCAAGAAAGTTAGGAGGATCATTTACCATTGACTGATTTTTTCATACAACAACAGTTTCCAAGCTAGTATTCAGATGGCTCCTTATAAAGCTTTCCAAGCTCCTCTGTATTGGACTAAATTAGATGAAAGAAAAAATTTGGGACTCGAGCTAGTTCAAGAGTCTGAAAGTATAGTTAAGTTGATACAAGAAAGATTGTGAGCGACTTTTGACAGGCAGAAATCCTATGTCGATCTTAAAGGAAGGATATCGAATATTGTGTTGGGGGTCAAGGAGTACCATTTTGTACCATTTAGAAATAGGCGGTTACGCCGCTGCGTTGAAACATTATTGTACTGAAGAGATCAAGTCAATATGTTGTGTCACGATGAAGAACCCCAGAGTCGCGATGTCAACCTGAGATTTTGAAAACATTACAATTTGGTCTTGATTTGACCTTGGGCTAGCAATAGAGCATTTGTAAGCTCGTAAAGACCCGAAAATGATTGTATATCATATTATATGCATGTATTGCTCGTAATTAAATGTATAATGGTATAAATTGAATTTATTTAAGCATAGTTGCTCCGACAACGACTGTGGAAACCTATAGCTCAGACCTGACAATCAGGTCGGGTATGGGGCTTTACAGGTTTTGTAGTGGTGATCTATTGTAACAAGGGATGGGAAAAACGATGTTGTTTTCCCTTTAAACTATCTTCACATGGTTTCATAACAACCCCTCAAAGTTTTGGTAATCCTCGAATGGCTTCATGGTGTACAACTCTCTAAAGAATTTTGTAGCTTTGATACCATTTGAAAAATAATTAGTCTGTAGATATGATAGATCACCTTTGCTTACTGTTCATTGTAACGACAATTAGAACGAAAACAAACAACATAAGAAAAATAAGAATAGAAAAGAAGCGACATAACCAATCTTTGCTTACACAGTTCAGACGCAACAATCCTACATTTGTGAAGCCTCGCTCAAGATAAATCTTTATACAATCACCAAACACTTCAAAAGTACACTTCTTTCCCTATTGGCTAAAGCTCAAAATTCCTTCAAACAAGTACATGCAGCTCCAATAAAGAACTAATGATCACACACCACACAATATTCACTCAATGATAGTTTGACTAAGTGTTACAAACACTCTAGTCAACAAAACAATCACTCAAAAGAAGAAAGAAAGAAACAAGCTAAAAAACAAGATGCTCAAACTTTCGATGGAAAATCAATTCTTAAAATCAATACTTTCCCAAAGGAGAATAACGCTTATTTATAGGTTTAGAGAACAACAATATATTCTCATTTAATATAGTTTATTAGTCCTTGAAAAACTCTTTTGAATAAATTTGATATTTATCTCTAAAAAGTAACACTTCAACCACTAAGTGACAATAAAACTTTCATGCTTATCAAACCATCTCAAGATATTTGATTGGGAGACTTATCCAAGTTGACCCACGCTTCTATTTTGTCAAATGTTTGGTAGTGGAATAGATCAAATCCTAAAACCATTTCTAAAAATGAAGCAAGAAACTCTCCCTTTTTTATTCTTCGCGTCCAGGATTACATTATGGATCATTAGATAGGAATCCGAAGATGAAGAGAGAAACAAAGAATATTACTACGGTGTGAACAAAGAGTTTAAGAGTAAGCATTACACAATATCCAAAATCATTTTTTGGAAAAAGAAGAGAATAGATTCCCCGTTTTTATACCACATATCCTATTTTGTTTTGATTTTGACACAAAGAAATAAAGTGATTTCTAGAAATCAAAAAGAATTTTCAGAAATTCACTTGTAACAAGAGTTGAGTTTTTCATTACAAAACAAAATTCTTTCATACCAACAATTATATATTGTGGCAGACTCTAATCTAAATAGGGTTATTCGGCGAAAAGGGTCAGAATGAGGAAAAGGGATGATCCAAATTTATTAGGGCTATCCAAGAATTTCAATCTTTGAATTGAGGGTTCGTTCATAGTGTAAGACTTATCTGATCTTTTCAATTGTTAGAAGTTTTTTTTCTTGAATCATTCATGAATTTTTCTAGGACGATATTAAGGATCTCATCGAAAACTTACAGCAGCTTGCCAAACAAAGGCTAAGAAAAAAAAAAGAGAACAACTATTACTGGCATAAAATCTACGATTGGATTCAAAAAAGCATAGGCCTCGGGCAATTTGCCGAATAAAAAACTACTCGAAGAAAAGGAAGAATTAAAATAGATACAGATCAAATTAAAGATATTAAGCATAACAAAATTTTGTTCCTGGAGATAATTTTTATTGAGTTATTAATATGTTTTTTGATATAAGGAAAAAAAATGAAGAAAGGAAAATAAGGCAGACTAAACAATACTTCTTTGAACTCACCCAATCAAAAAGCCTTCAATTCTTACAAGAGAATAGAAGAAATCATACTTCCAT
Organism: Gossypium sturtianum; assembly: GCA_025698515.1. Taxonomy (NCBI): domain Eukaryota; kingdom Viridiplantae; phylum Streptophyta; class Magnoliopsida; order Malvales; family Malvaceae; genus Gossypium; species Gossypium sturtianum. Next base: position 116,812,778 of record CM046955.1, read on the forward strand.
ACAATATCTTAATTGAATTCTATGTAATGATCAATAAATTCGATTTAATTCTCTATCCATACGTGCAAAAATTGTAGCAAGAATCTATTCCATAGCTATAGCTATTTGGAACTGGAATTGACGAACAAGGAATATCCATATTAGTGTTTAGTAGTTTCAAATAGAAATCTAAATGGGGTGTGGCCAAGTGGTAAGACAATGGGTTTTGGTCCCGCTATTCAAAGGTTCGGATCCTTTTTTCCCACAGCATACTCTATTTATATATCAGAATAACCATATCCGAATCTAAATTGCTCTTTTTTTGTTTTTAATAACCTTCTTTCTAACAGTCAAGTATTAGAGAAAATGTGATTGTTGCTTTTGATTTTTAATGTTTTCTTAAGATTGGCACTCGAACAACTGTGAGATTGCTGGATCTATTCTACCGAGTTATTTGATCTATCGGGTTACTTGAAGATGTACGGTAGATTCAAAAAGATCAGTTTATTTGTGTTATTTATAATATTCGTGATATTATTAGTATTTTCGTAATATTATTATTAATGGACCAAATTCAACTTAATCGAAGTCTGTACTAGGCCTAACACGATGACCCATATAGAAAAACAAATTTGTTTTAATAGAACATAAAAAAAGAGCAGCAACAACATCCCCAACAAGTATATTTATTTTACTATTGTTTTGTTTTAACAAAGCTTGTAAATTTTCAAAATATATAAAATTTTTAAGAAAAAATTTCAACTATTTAAATATACTTGATAATAATCATCTAATAAAAAATCAAAATAAAGATAAATAAAAGGTCTGTTATCATTTAATACTAAAATAAATTTATATTTTAATTACACTCTCTACTAAAATCAAAATAAAGATAAATAAAAGGTTAGTTATTAACTACACTCTCTAATAATTACAAAGAAGTCTAATTCTCAGTTGTTAAGGTGAGGGATTTGTAGGAGATATTTTATTTGTATCAAGATTTTTAAAATTCTAAAAATAAATTTACTTGTTTGGCTAAATATATTCAAGAATTTCAATTTTGTGAGTAATTTCAAGGAACTCAATTTCCTTTTTCAAATTCCACATAAAGAGATAGTTTTCAAAAAAAAAAAATCATAATTTTATTTGATTTAATGCACATAGTCCCACTATAAAAAAAATAAACTTCAAAATTTATTTTTTTAATTATAATATATATTTTTAAAAAATTATTTATAATTTTTTACAAATATAATGATATTCATATTGAATATTTTATATTATTTATTTTTAATATAATTATTTTAAAATTCTAATAATCTATTTTTCTCAAATTAATTCTTCATTCAAATAAAACAATTGCAAATGCTAGCCTTTTGAATTGATAAAATTTAAAACACTAGCATTTTAAAAATTTTCATCAAAACTGTAACACTCCTAACCCGTCTCTGTCACCGAATTAGGGTTATGGAGTGTTACTGTACATAACAAAACAATTAATAACATTTAACCACTCAATTATCAAATAAAATAACAATTATTCAAATTCAAATGTCATTCATAGTATAAATACGATTATAGACAATAAATCGAGCTTATGGGACCTTAAAAGTAATTTGGGAACAATCAGAGACCAATTCGGAACAAAACAGAAAGTTTTAGAAAAATCTAAAAATTTTGAAAACAGGGGTCATACGGCCGTGTGGTCAGGCCATGTGACATAGCCCAGATCATGTAGACATTCGAAGTCTAGACACACAGCCATGTCCCAGCCTGTGTCTATCCGTGTCAGTATTCGAAATAGGGTCACACAGCCGTGTCACAGGCCATGTCTCAGACCGTGTGAAATCTGTACTTAAAACAATAATGACACACGGTCGTGTGGGGTGGCCGTGTGCTACCTAGATTACCCCTAAAACAAGCCACTTCTAACCCATTAGCTTAAGTGCCAAGACATACCAAAACACATGTTTACAAGGCTTCAAAATGCAATCAAACATACTCAAAAACAATCAACCTATGCTCCTAACCAATTTGCCATCATTGACACCAAAATTCAAACACTTAAACAATTCAAAATTTAAAGCTATGTTGTCATGTCACAAGCAGATATCAAATGATAGCATATAAGCTCATAAATTGCCTTACATTCAAGACAAAACTTACCATTTCTCTACTCATCTATACAAATGTACCATAACTTAACCACCTAAATAAGATTTATACCAAGTGACCAAATAGTATAACAACACTATAATCACACAATGTCTAGAACATGATCACATTTAACTATTACAAAACATAAACATTATTTTATCAATCTAACCATTACCACATATATGAAACAATCAAAACTTATACAATTTCACCTATTACATGACAAGTTCCGCACCATATTTGGATTTTCATAGCAAACCATGAACAAGCAAAATATTAACTAAAAGTAAACATTCATCACACAAGTATAAAACATACCACTTGTAGTAAGTACTTAAAACATAAACGAGATACTCCTATTACATGCCACATATTCCAAAATAAGTGTTTCCAAATACTACCGAAGATAGTTGGATAGTGTGATATTCCACTTGATCTGATTGCCCGGTTTCGCAAAACAAGATCTATAAGAAATCAGGAAAAAACAAAATGAGTAAGCTTTTAAGAGCTTAGTAAGTTCACAGGTTGAAACGTTATAACTTATCGTATAACCACAGTTTTATAATTAACAAAATCAATAGCTAACATTAACCCTGTCAATCACAGCCATTCAATAGGTGAGTTTCATAAATACAAGTCATTTAATCACCCCATTTATACAATATCAACCGTTAACAAGTCACAATAAAATATCGAAAACCATAAACACATGTACAAGTCTTTCACAAGAAATCATAACCAAATATCAGTTAACTATCATCATTAAATCATTTAACCATTAAAATTTAGCCCGATGAACGGTATAACATATGCAGATACGTGGTTATCCACCGAAACACACCAAAATGCTCAAACGAGCTAAACCAACCGTGAACACACCTTGATACCAAGTGCCTAGCCCGTAGGCTAACATCCCTCTAGTAACACACCTCGGCACCAAGAAGCCCAGAGGCTTTACATCTACCCCCGGTAACACACTAAAAACACTGTAAATATAATACGATAGTTCGCAACAAATGCTGGACTCCGGTATATTCAGTGAAAAAGAATAAATCAAGAATCATCATCTCATCTCAAACCATACCCGTACAGTGCGCAATATAAACTATTGACATGCCAATTGTATCCTATCGTATATTTCATCTGGGCTCGATATACAAAACCGCATAATAACTTACAATTCAATTACATTTCTCACCTTGAATCACTTTTATAATTATTTCATTAAATATATAATTATTCAATACATCATAAATCACATGTCATTAAAAGATTGCAAATTATACTAAATTAAACCGTATAAACTTACCAGTGACCAAACTGCAAGAATGATTGAAGTTTAGGGACTAATCCGTGACCTTTCCTTTTCCATAGTTATCTATTGAATTTTGATCTATAAAGTAATTTATTTCAATTATTAGCTTCTACTTCATATATTCAATTTAGTACAAATTCCCTCTTATTAACAATTTTTACACAATTGCCCCAAATTTTTACATTTTTTTCAGTTTGGTCCTTAGAACCAAAACATGATTATTTTCCAAATTAAACCCTATACCATTAAGAGCAAATACTTAACTACTCTAAACCAACCCCATAATTCTAAAATTTTCAAGAAAATATGCATATTTTAACTTATTTTCAATTTAATCCTTAAACATGAAAATTAATAGAAATTACTTTTCAAACTAGTTCAAAATCATCATCAAGCTTCCGACCAAAGCATAAACAACAAGAAGGCTTCAAAAACAACCATGGCAAGTTTCTTATACTTTGACAGTTTTGTAATTTAGTCCCTACCCTAGCTATATTTCATTACAACAATCTAAAAAACATAAAATTCATGAAAAAATGATATCAAATACACTTACATGCAAAGAAAAATGGTAAGACCGAAGCTTCCTTTCTTCCTAACAATGGCGTTCAGCGAGGAGATGAAATAAAGAAAATAATGGATGCCACTTGGTTTTTGTTTCCACTTTTATTCATTTTATTTTATTAACATTATTTATTAATTTAACATATATATTATAAAAACACTAATGTTTAAACGGCCACTTACACTAAAAAATGTATAATTTCCATTTTAAAACCATGAAATATAATTTTATACTCTATTAGCCCATTATAACTAATAGTGATGGACTTTTGCACATTTTATGAATTAATCCTTTTTCTTTAATTAACTATCTAAACATTAAAATTTCTTGACCAAAATTAAATACACCTATATAACAACTCCATAAACACTTAATAAATATTTATGGGCTCAATTTACAGAAACAATGTCCCGATACCTCATTTTTTGAAACCACTTAACTTTAAGGACAACCCACTTGTACTTAATTATTCTTTCAAATAGCAAAAATTATCAGATCATAATTCTATATAATACTATATTTGACTAGTAAATATTAAATAATAATATTTACAGATTCACATGTCAGATTTGTGGTCCCAAAACCACAGTTTTCGACACCACTGAAAAACATGTTGTTACAAAAATACTCTAATTGTTTATTTAATAAAGTATAATTACACCTTTAAAAAAAGTTTTTTCTAAAGAAAGTTTGAAAGTCATTATGGCTAATTATCGGTGTAATTACCCTAATTCTCGTAAAAAATTAAGCAAAACACTCAATTCGTTGAAATCCACTAATTACAAAAGTTATCCAAACATACCATACATGTGGAATTAAAAATATTACATCCAAAAACTAGTGAAGAAAATGGAAATTTCTCCGAATACCGGTGGTGACAGAAATTTTTTGGAGGCCAACAGTGGTGAAGGTTCTCAGGATGATGTAGATCGGAATACTAAGAAGGTTTGATTTAAAGAGGCCAACAAGGATGTGGACACAAACATGTTGGTTGACCCAAGTCTGATTCCAACTTTTTCTTGGAAGGATAAACAGCTGAGGAACATAATCGATAGTTTTGGGAAGACTACAGCGGTGGACTCTGATGTGGGGGTGATGATGATCTTGAATTTTTGGGAGGAGATATCATTAGATCTACAGTTAATGGAATTCCTGCTATCAATTTCTCAAATAGGATTCAACGAATACTTTTCAAGGAAATGGAAACTATAGTGGTTCTGAAATTGCTAGGGAGGAGTACTGGATATGTGGCACTGAATAATCAGATCAATAGCCTTTGGAGACCTTTAAAGCCATTCCATCCCATGGATATAAAAAACGGTAATTTCTTGGCCAAGTTTCAGTGTACCAAAGATTTTGAGAAAGTTTTATCGCAAGGACTTTGGTTAATCTAAGGTCAGTACTTGACTATCCAACCTTGGACCAAAGATTTTAATCCCCTGCAACCATATCCAAGCATGATGATGGCATGGATCCAGCTGTTGGGACTCCTAGGTTTCTTATATAAGAGGAGGGTCCTTGAAGAAATAGGTGGGACTATATGGAAGGTGGCAAAAATGGATTTCAATACAGATAGCAGAACTAGGGGCCGGTTTGCTCAAATGGCAGTTTATGTAAATCTCGAAAAACCTCTTGTGTGACAAGTTCTAGTTAATGGAGTTCTCCAGAGAGTGGAATATGAATCTCTACCAACAATTTGTTTTAAATGCGGGAAGTATGTGTAACACCCCAAACCCGGCCTAGACGTTATGGTCGTATCTGGCAATGTCACACGATAGTGTTTTTGAAACCTCGTTGTTACGATGAAAACATTCCATGTTATCATCTTTGGTAAACCTTTGTTAGAACTTAGGAAGTCGTCTTTATTCATTTAAAACATTTGTTTTGAAACATCCCTCGTTGCGGAAGCTTTAATAAAACAATCTAAGTGATCATGCGTTCAGAAATTACTTTAACTTTTTTAAAATCGAATTTCCTACGACCAGCAAGTATAAATCTATAAAGTAAAATAAATAAATAAAAACCCAAATTTAAAACCAAAGTCCAAGAGGGTCCTTAAATTACAACCCAAATAACCAATAATAATCAAATCATAAATCGTAAATTGAAAACCATGAAGTCCAAAAATTATTGTGGTCACCGCTGAGTCCTCCGTCGCACCGATCCGTCTAAGTCTGGGGATTACCTGTGCACATTAAAAAAAAGGGTGAGTTTACGTAAACTCATTGTGTAATCACGCAGAAACAAAAAAGCAATCAGTATTCACAGTGCATAGTTGAACAGTCTTGGGCCTAAGCCCTTTTCAGTATCAGTAACAGTTTGGGCCTTAGCCCATCTCAGTACAGTGTCAAAAATGCAGTAGGGCCTTAGCCCATCATAGTATCGTGAGCGATACTTGATTAGCTTATGCAAAGAGCAAAATCCTACCCAACCAGCCTCTACACACCATCTCCGTCCAACCCTACACTCTATGTGGGGATATAATCAACCCACCCATCCCTACACTCCAAGTAGTACCGAGTGCGGCACAAAATAGATGAGATTGCGGTGAAGCCACAAGAAATTAGGCTTAAAGCCTTTCAGTACACTTCTTCCGAATAACAACCCCCAACCCAATGCAATGCAACATACAATGGATGATATGCTATTATGCAATTTCAGTACATATATTCAGTTTAGATATTAACATGCTCAGTACAGATATCATTCAGTCAATTTCGTATATTTAGGGGTCTAAGTAGCGCTTACCGACCCTACAGTAGGTTCACAGTCGACTTGGGTGACCCGTGCAACCTTAGACATATTTCGGTAAAAATGGGCTCACGCGCCCATGTGATCTACCCGTGTGAGCCCACACGCCCATGTGGCCCACTCGGCCCAAATTGGCCTTGGCCGTGTGATCCATTTTTAATGTAACCCATGCTAGATAAATATTCATATATGTTTTCACTATTTACTTATATATTCATTCAAAGCTGTCTACTTGAGTCATTGTCACTAAATTATTTATATCTTGAGCTACGAAATTCCAAATTAAGATCCGCTTGATGTTTTTGAAACTAGACTCAAATAAATTTCTCTCATAAAATTTTCATAATTTATAGTTTATCAAATAAGTACAGTAAAATCTTCAAATTTGTCCCTATTTTGCTGTTTGATACCTTCAACCTTTCCTTACTAAAAAATATTTATCTCTTAGTACAGTATTTGGATGATGTTTTCGTTTGTTTCTCTTAAAAATAGACTCATTAAGAATTTAAAAATATAAATTTAATCCCATAATTATTTTTTTAAAATTTTTGATGATTTTCCAAAGTCAGAATAGGGGAACCCGAAATTATTCTGACCTTGTCTCACAAAATTTATTATATCTCATAATTTCCAATTTCATTGCTTACACTGTTTCTTCCATGAAAAACTAGACTCAACAAAATTTAATTTCATATTTTATTCAACCTCTAACTCAATTTACACTATTTTTGATGATTTTTCAAAATTAGACTACTGCTGCTGTCCAAAACTATTTTAGTGCAAAATGTTGATTTCCAAGTTTATAACACCCTTATTTCCTTTCTCTACAATTTTTCGCATCATTTTCTCTTATTTCTCAACAGCAAGCAATTTTGGCTTTTTTTTGAATCCCGTTTTCTGCGTTTCAGGTACACACCTGTATCGTTTTCGCTGCTTACGCAATCTCGAGATCACCAAAAACCTATAATCGACAATCCCAACTTTAGAATCGGTCTTAAACTAAGATTATACCGTATTCACGTACCAAAAGGTCTAATCTTGTCCATTCATCACTTACCTTCTAAATTTGCACAATCCCACCACTACTCAACACGAGGGAGATAGCAACCGAAACGATTCGCTACTGTAAAAATAACCATTCCTCATTAACGAAGAGTTCAACAAAGTTAAGAACGAATTCAAAGCCAAAACCACTCGCCCAAACAACATAAGAAAACGCATACCTTATACGCTTACCAAACGATCACCACTTCGAGTCAAATCGACGAATGTTAATTCCAGCCTCACGATCGACTCCTAAACAGTCAACAAAACACCCCTTAATCCCTTATCCAGAGTAACATTTGAGTTTAATAAAAAGGAAACTTATCGTACAACACAATTGCACGCTTGCACAAAGGGGAAAATATGAAGAAAGACAAAGAAAACGGAAGGGGAATTCAAAGGAAATTCGGCAGCAAGGATTTATTATTTAAAAAAAAAGAGGAAAACCGAAAATTGAGAGTGGGGGAGAAGAGAGAAAACGTCAAAAAGGTGGAAAAGAGTCCGGAATTTGAAAAAAAAAAACTAAACAAAAAAATAATGCCTAAAAATCTGGTAACTCATCTCCTTAATTCTCTCCCTAACCTCCCACAACAACTCCACTACTCGAAATTTCAATTTGACTAGAACTCCACCATGCCACACGGCCAAGAAACAAAAATAATTCCCTTGCTCGCGCAGGGACTTGACTCTAGACCTCCCACACGCCAACACACACCTTAGCCACCAGACCAGCAGGCCCATTCTGTTATATTTTTACCGACTTTTAACTATAAGCCAACTAACCAGTGATAGGGCTTTATTCATAAAAATACCAAAATTTGCCCAAGTCAAGGCTTGAACTTGGGACCTCTCACATACACCCAGAACACATAACCACTAAAGCAGATACACAATTGTGTGTCACACATACACGAAATCAAAAATAAAAATTTTGGGGCGTTACAGTATGGACACACTAAAAATATTTATGCCTTGCAGGAGCAGAGTTCAATGGTGGAGAAGGAGCGGACGAAATCTGCTTCGAATGAGGCTGTGGGTGGAGGAGATGATGTAGTTTATGGGTCGTGGATGGTGGTAGAGAAAAAATCTAGGTGAAACTCAAGGGATACTTAAAATTGGAAAGTTGATTTTCGGAAAATGAGGGTTCGGTTTCCAGATTTGCTGTGCTGTTTAGATTACAAATCTCGGAGGGTCTGGAGGTTGATATGACTAATGTAGCACCTAGAGAAGTGGCGGGAAATGTAACGTCTCGGTTTTTCTATAATTTCGGCTTTTGTAAAATTGACACAACTGTCTGTCTGCTTCAGTGGTTATGTGTTCTAGGTGTGTGTGAGAGGTCCCGAGTTCAAGTCTCAACTTGGGAAAATTTTGGTAGTTTTATGAATAAAGCCCAAACTCTAGTTAATAGGCTTATAAGTTAAAGTGTGTAAGTAATTAACAGAATGGGCCTACTGGTCTGGTGGTTAAGTGGAGTGTTGGAGTGTTGGTGGCCTTGTGTTCGAATCACGGCGTGAGCATTTTTTTTTTTTTTGTCTATCACGCCCAAAGAGTTTGTGTTGGATTGAAAATCTGATAGTAAGGAGAGATTTGGGGAGATGATAGGGGGAATATCATAAAATTTGTTCAGTTTTCCTCTCCCCAACAAAAACAAAATTTCGGTTTCTCTCATTCTCCAAAACCTTTGCCGCCGCCCCTTTCCATTCTTTGCTGTTATTTCTTTTACTTTAACTTTCGAGTTCAGTGGATAGTTATTCGGATATAGGGCTATCGATAAGTTGGGATTTTGCTATCCTAAACGTTCTGTGTTCTTTCTAAAAGGGATTTCCTTTTTGGTGTTAGGGGTTAATCAAAGAACGATAAACCAATTTCTAGGGACGAATTAAGTACAGGGATTACTCGTTTCGCTCAGAGGTAAGTTTTGGGCGCTCGTTGGATGAGTACCCCGTTTTGGGTTTGGTTGATTTCAATTGGTTAGGGGATTAACTGAAGAAACATTGTTCAAATATAGGTGCTGGTGATCTAGGGATTACGTAAAGAGCGAAACAGTAACAGGTATGTACCCGAAAATACAGAAAATGAGGTTTCAGCGAAAGCCGAAAACCTCACTGTCGATGCCACACGGGCGTGTGGTCACCTGTGTGGTAGGCCGTGTGCGAGACTGTAAGTCACCACACGGCCGTGTGATCAACGAGCCAGGTTGTGTGCAAGTGACACGGTCATGTGATGGTCGAGCAAGGCCGTGTGCGACACACGGGCTCGACCAATTGGGCCGTATGGGCCACAAGGATGTGTGGGCCTACACGGGTGTGTGGGATTCTAGGCCAAGTCGTGTGATCCACACCGCCAAGGCCAATTTGGGCTGTGTGGGCCACACGCCACATGAGCGTGTGAGCCTATTTTTCTGTAATATTCTGTAAGGTTGCACGGGTCGCCCTAGTCGACTGTGGACCTAATGTAGAGTCGGTAAGCTTTACTTAGACCACTAAATGAATGATCTGTCTGTTTGATTTCTGTACTAAGCATGTATACTGATCTGAATATATGAGTTTAATTGTATAACAACATGTCATTCTTGTATGTTGCATTGCATCGGGGTTGGTTGATTATGATTGGAGGAAGTATCTGAAAGGCTCTTAAGCCTGTTATTTGGCAGCTCAGCTGCAAATTTCTGACTTTATGCCGCATTCGGTACAGCATGGTGTGTAGGGATAGGTGGGTTGATTTTATCCCCACATGGTGTGTAGGGTTGGACGGAGTTGGTGTGTAGAGGCTGGTGGGTAGGGTTATGCTATTCTGTTATGGGCTAAGGCCCTAGAATATATCTGATTCTGTATCTGAGTGGGCTAAGGTCCATACCGATTTTGTAATGGGCTCAGACCCGAACTGTGAATTTATGTTTGTTCTCTGATATTATATGTAACACCCCTAACCTATATCCGTCGTCAGACTAGGGTTACGAGGTATTACTGATCAAATCGTAACTTTTAACCTCATATTTCATACAACATTGAACCACAATCAATCAACATCATTAAGTCCCTTAAATAGGTCTACGAGACCTTAAACATACATTAGAAAGGGGTCGAGACTAAACCGAACACATACGAAATTTTTCTGAAACTTAACAATTTTCTAAGTTACAGGGGTCACACGCACGTGTGGGTAGGCCGTGTGCCTCACACGGCCCCGGACACGCCCGTGTGTCCCAACCGTGGTCGACACTGACTTGCATCACACGGTCGAAGGCACGCCCAAGTGCTTCACTCGTGGTCGAAAATGACTTGCATCACACGGCCAGTCACACGCCCGTGTGTCTAGCCCGTATGCGAGCCTGACTTGAATCAAATTACAAATTTCAGGGACATGGTCGAGCCACACGCCCGTGTCCTCAACCGTGTGGGAAAAAATAGGCCATTTGCAAAGCCAATTTGCCATCCACGCTTTAGGATCATCTACAAGCATCAAACCATTCCAATTTCATACTCCATACACATCCCAAAAAATACCAAAACATGCACAATTTATCCTCTTAACATCATCAACCATTTCATATTCAAATCTAATTCAAATATACCAATCCAAAGTATCAATTTCACATCCAAATAATATAACCCATTCATCATTCAATCCTTACAAATCTAAACATGAAACATACCATTTCTATTTTACTAACTTATGCCAAAATGATCATTCACATAGAACATATATACACATATTAACCATCCTTTACACATACTCAAAGCATATACCAAAATCATTCATCTATCAAGCCATATCACATGGCAAGATATATCCATCTCAATCATACCATGTTTCACTAGCCTATACATGCCATATACCAAATATATACAACTTCCAAAAGTACCAAAATAGATGTCTGATAGTGTGATTGAGTTGCTGACGATCCCCGGATCTGAGCTAGCTTTAATTACACTATAAAACAGAGAAAACTTCACACAGTAAGCTTAAAAGCTTAGTAAGTTCGTAATATAATACTCTTCACTCAATAATTCAAATTCAATATATATAAAATAAACTCTCACATAGATCAATTCATAATATTACACAATTTCAACCATAGTCAATACTCACATAACAATCCATTCATCCATTTAAAAAATCATCAACCACATAGGTTCCGTATATACCTTTACCAACACTTAGTTATCGAACACTTTTGCTACTCAATGCTCAATATCACGTTTCGTTCAATCTTCATTAATCATTCAAGTTTCTCGTACACTTAATGCTAATTTCTTAGCTGAAGCTTAAATATCATCGCACACTTAGTGCCTTTACATTAAACTGAATTTAACTCGGTATCGCACACACAGTGCCAATCAATATAGTCGATAATTTCCTTATTTCGCACACACAGTGCCATTCACCTCTGTTTCAATTCTAATTACGCACACTTAGTGCCACATTTCTCAAATCCACATATAACATTTCTAATTCACCAACCACATATTCATTCATTTCATAACACATGAATATGAATTAAACAATTCGTATTATACACGAACTTACCTCAGACGTCGAAATTAAGAAACAAGTCGATCAATCAAGTACTTTGTCTTTGCCTCGATCTCGATCCAAATTTCTCTTTTCTTGATCTATACATATTCAAATTTAGCTCATTCAATCACCAAATCATTCAATTTAGTGGAAACACACATATTTAGGGCATTTTACAAAATAGCCCTCAAATTTTCACATTTTGACACTTAAGTCCCTATTTCATAAAATCACAAAATACACATAATTTCATTATTCCCATGCTTGGCCGAATATTCCTCATGTCTATACAAGCCCACATATTTCATTTATTTCACATTTTAGTCCTCCGATTTCTCACTTTCACAATTTAGCCCAAATTACTCAAATTCACCAAAAATTCAAAGAAAAATATGTTAATCTATCACCTATATTTCATATTTCATCATCAACTATCACAAAGCTTAAACATTCATCAATGGCATCTTACAAAATCACCAACAATTTCAGAAATTAAGACATGGGCTAGTTAGAGCACAAAGCAACGATCACAAAAACGTAAAAAGCATTAAAATTCGAGCTCAAAACATACCTTGATTTAGAACAACAATGGCCGAATGTTTCAAATCCCTAACTCTTTCTTTTTCTTTCAATTTTTGGCAACCACAAAGATGACAATGGCTTATTTTTCTTTTGTTTTAATTATAATGACTTTAATATATCATTTACCATTTTACCCTTAATGAATATTAATAATAACACCAAAAGCCATGCCATTATCGTCCACTTACTATCAGTTGGTTTAATAACAATATAAGGACCTTTCATTTAAAAAGCCATGCCAAATAAACACTTTAACAATTAGCACACAGCTTTTGCATTTTATGCGATTAAGTCTTTTTTCACAAATCAACACACAATTGATAAAATTTTCACACAGAATTTTCACACATGCTTAATCACATACTGTAAACACTAAAAATAATATTAAAATATTTATTTGACCTCAAATTTGTGGTCTCAAAACCACTATTCTGACTAGGGTCTAAATCGGGCTGTTACATTATACTATGTGTATGTTTTCTGTGGGGATTACACACTGAGTTTGCGAAAACTCACCATATTCTCATTTAACTGTTCTGTAATCCCCAGAGAGATGGGTCATGCAATGGGAGGACTCGGCAGTGACCACGGTTCTGGACTTTCACGGTTTTCTTATTTTTATTTATGGTTTTTGATTTTATCCAGGAAAAGTTTTACTGTAAATGGCCTTTAAGGGTTTTTATTTTAATTTGAGATTTTTATTCTGATTTATAACTGCTAGTAGTAGGATAAGACGGGAGTTTTCAAAATAAACAAATGTTTTACCAAAACACCACGATTACGTAAACTGATTTAAATGCTTCCGCGAACTATAAATAATTTGGAAAAATGGGCAACATTTTGAAAATGGATAATGATTGAAACAAATGACACGTATTTGGAAGGTAGCATAGAATAACGAAAAATGGTTTCATCGTAACTATGTTTTCTAAAGCACTATCATGTGACATCGCCAGATTCGGTCATAATGTCTGAGCCGGGATTGGAGTGTTACATTTAGTGGTATTAGAGCCAGGTTGCAAAACTCGATTATGGATTTGGGTTTTTAAAAAAATTAGTTTTTAAGAAATGATTTTAAGTGATTTAAAATATTTTTGGAATGAGTATGTGGTGCACCGAGTCTCTGGCACCGATCCTATAAGTGTTCTGAATTCTGTTTAAATTTGTTTGCAAATACTACTTGCATGCTTGAAACAGCCAATAGGTAGTATACTGTACTAAAACACTCTAGGTAGTGTAAACTAAAAACTGTAGCGAAACTGAAAATCGTAGTAAAACTGCGATTTGCGATAACGAACTCTGAACTTCTGATACTGTTCTGCATAAAACATCTGTTAATAAATATCGAAACTGTAACTAATGCATAAAACTATTAATACAGATAAACTCTGAATTTACAATGAGCGCACGAGGTATCCGCGGACGGGGTACTAGAGGCCGTGGTAGAGGCTGTAGGGGGCTCGAGCTGGGTCCTCAGCATCTGAAAATCTGCCTAATCTGGATACGAGCGAGACGCCGATCTCACATGCTACAAAGATTGGGTCTCATAATCGTGAGGCTAGGGATGGCGTACTATCCCGAGCCATGCTACGGATTTTAGAGAGGGTCGTTGGGCCCAACACCGGATCTGGGGGCTGAGGGTCGGTTACGGAACAACTCCGGTCCAATGGGGCTAAATTATTCAGGGGTGTCACTGGAGTCGCCCCTAATGTGGCCGAATACTGGATGGAGGCCACGAAAAGAATTATGGACGATCTGGATTTTACCGCGGAGCAGAAGCTTAAGGGGGCTGTCTCTCTGCTTCGTGATGAAGCATACCAGTGGTGGCTGACGGTTAAGGAGGGCACTCAGCCTGACCGTTTGACTTGGGACTATTTTAAGACAGCGTTTCAGAAAGTATGTTAGAGCCAGTTACATTGATGCTAGGAGACGTGAGTTCCTTAATCTCACCCAGGGAGACCGTTCAGTGGCCGAGTATGAGGCTGAGTTCCTGAGATTGAGCCGGTATGCCCGGGGCATGGTGGCGACTGAATATGAGCGATGCGTCTATTTTAAGGATGGACTCAGGGACAGCTTATGGGTTCTTATAGCTCCGCAAAGGGAGCGTGATTTTTCTGCTTTAGTGGAGAAGGCGAAGATCGCCGAGGAGGTTAAGCGCGCTGAGCGCTAAAATCGCTAAAAAGGAAAGAATAAGAGGGAATCGAAGCCCTCGAATTCTATGATGTGGCCTAAGAATAAGGCCAGATCTGATGGGCCAATGAGAATTGGGCCTCTTGTTGCACCTACTGGGGTGGCGCCTTGTGGACACTATGGTAGACGCCATCCAGGCAAATGTTGGAGGACGACTGGGGCATGTTTGAGATGTGGATCGACTGAGCACCGTGTCCGGGATTGTCCATCGAGGATCGATCGGATGCAACTCGCAGCAATCGAGTGCCGCTGTGATCAGAGAGTAGCTCAAAGCCCAGCCACCTAGGGGCTGAGGACAGGCCAGGGGTGGTCATGGCATGGGCCGAGGACAGAGAGCACTGAGTAGAGGTACGAAACCGACTGCGGCGAAGCAGCCTACACTAGTTTATGCGACACGTCATTGAGAGAATGGTGATGCTCCGAACGTCATTACGGGTACGTTCTTAATTTTTAATATACCCTACACTGCATTGATAGACATAGGCTCTACACACTCTTACGTAGCTAGCTCTGTGTCTGAAACTCTGGGGATTCCGATTGAGAGTACTTCGAATGAGGTAACTGTTGTGAGTCCGTTGGGGTAATCTATCCGGGTTAGTAAATTATATAGAGACGCCCCGTTAGAGGTTCAAGGGACAGTATTTTCAGCTGATCTGATAGAGCTTCCATTCGGAGAGTTCGATTTGATTCTGGGAATGGACTGGCTGGTCAAGCATCGATGAGTCTGGACTCTGCTACAAAAAGGGTTAATCTGAGAACTGAGGAGGATAGCGAGGTAGTGGTAATTGGGGAATGTCGAGACTACTTGACGAATGTGATTTTTGCGTTGGTGGCAGAAAGGTTGGTACGGAAAGGATGTGAGGCATTCTTGGCCTACATCAATGTTTCTGATTCTGGGGACTCTTTGGTTAAGGACATCAGGACCGTAAGGGACTTTCCGGATGTTTTTTTTTGAGGAATTACCGGGTCTGCCTTCGAGCCGAGAAGTGGAATTTGGGATTGAGCTCATTCCGAGTACAGCTCCGGTGTTTATTGCGCCCTACCGAATGGCACCGAAGGAGCTTACAGAGCTTAAGGCTCAAATTCAAGAATTGTTGGATCGTGGATTCATTCATCCTAATGTATCTCCATGGGGAGCACCGGTGTTGTTTGTGAAGAAGAAAGATGGGACAATACGGATGTGTTCGATTACCGACAGTTGAACAAGCTAACAATCAAGAACAAGTACCCACTGCTGAGGATAGATGATCTATTCGATCAGTTCAGAGGGGCTTCTGTGTTTTCCAAGATTGATCTACGATCAGGATATCACCAATTAAAAGTTAAAGAGGATGACGTGCATAAAATGGCATTTAGAACTCGCTACGGCCATTACGAGTTCCTAGTGATGCCATTTGGACTGACGAATGCACCAACAAATTTTATGGATCTGATGAACCGAGTGTTCTAGCCCTATCTGGATCAGTTCGTGGTAGTCTTCATTGACGACATTCTAGTGTATTCGAAGACTGAAGACGAGCATGATGAGCACCTCCGAGTGGTATTACAGACTTTGCGTGAGAAACAGTTGTACGCAAAGTTCAGTAAGTGTGAATTTTGGCTCCGAAAAGTAACCTTTTGGGGGCATGTGGTTTCTGTGGATGGGATTCGTGTGGATCCTCGTAAGATTGAGGCTGTGTTGGATTGGAAACAACCGAAGAATGTGTCTGATATCCGCAGCTTCCTGGGGCTAGCGGGTTATTATCGACGCTTCGTAGAAGGGTTCTCTTTGATCGCAGCGCCATTGACCAAGCTTCTGCGTAAGGGAGTTCCCTTTGTCTGGACTGATAAGCAACAAGAGAGTTTCGAGAAGCTCAAATCTATTTTGATGCAGGCTCCGGTTCTGATACAGCCTGAATCTGGGAAGGATTTTGTTGTATACAGTGATGCATCGCATGTGGGTCTGGGTTACGTACTAATGCAGGATGGTAAGGTGGTAGCTTATGCGTCACATCAGCTCAAGACACGTGAGGCTAACTATCCTACGCACGATTTAGAGTTGGCAGCGGTAATTTTCGCTTTGAAAATCTGGAGGCATTACCTGTATGGTGAGAAGTGTACTATCTACACTGATCACAAAAGCCTCAAGTATCTCCTCACTCAGAAGGAGTTAAACCTTAGGCAGCGTAGATGAGTTGAACTACTTAAGGACTATGACTGCACCATCGAGTACCATCCTGGTAAGGCTAATGTGGTGGCAGATACTTTGAGTCGTAGGGCCATGACCGATCTGAGAGCGATGTTCACTCGACTCAGCTTGTTCGACGATGGGAGTCTGTTAGCAGAACTTCAGGTTATGCCCACGTGGATTGATCAGATTAGAGATAAATAGAGGGAGGATAAGTCGCTTGAGGTGCGGTTCCGTAAAGTTGAGAATGGGGATACTACTGATTTTAGGGTTAACAGTGATGGGGTACTTTGTTTCTGCGATCGGATCTGTGTGTCGATTGATGAGGATTTGAGACAGTCGATTCTGAGGGAAGCGCATAATAGCCCTTACGCTATGCATCCCGGTGGGAATGAAATGTACCGAGACCTTCAAGAGTTGTACTGGTGGCCAGGGTTGAAACGTGAGGTTACGAATTTTGTTGCTCGCTGTTTGACTTGTCGCGTTGAGTTAAGGCCGAGCATCGCTTGCCTTCGGGGTTGCTTTGCTCAAGAAAGATTCCGATGTGGAAATAGAAGCGAGTAACGATGGACTTCGTTAGTGGGTTGCCCTTAACACCCACTAAGAAGGACTCTGTATGGGTCATCGTGGACCGATTGACCAAGTCTGCTCATTTCATTCCGGTCAGGACGAACTTTTCGCTCCAGAATTTGGCTAAACTGTATGTGTCTGAAATTGTGAGACTGCATGGGGTTCCTATCTTGATCTGGATCCTCGCTTCACGTCTCAGTTTTGGAAGAAATTGCACGAAGCTCTAGGTTCAAGGTTGGACTTCAGTACTGCTTTCCATCCTTAGACAGATGGTCAGTCAGAGAGGGTAATTCAAGTACTGGAGGATATGTTGAGGAGTTGTGTTATAGATTTTCGAGGCAGTTGGGAGGAGTATTTGCCATTGGCAGAGTTTGCCTACAATAACATCTACCAGTCTAGCATCCAGATGGCGCCTTACGAGGCCTTGTACGGTCGCAAGTTTCGCACTCCCTTATGCTGGACTGAGTTGGGTGAACGACGTGTTCTGGGTCCGGAATTGGTTTCTGAAACTGAAGATAAGGTTTTATTGATTCGGGATCGACTGAAAGTGGCATCTGATAGGCAGAAGTCCTATGCTAATCTGAAGAGAAAGGATATTGAGTATTCTATGGGGGACTTAGTCTTTCTCAAGGTCTCGCCATGGAAGAAAGTTTTGAGGTTCGGTCGAAATGGTAAGCTGAACCCTCGGTTTATTGGGCCGTACCGTATTCTAAAACGAGTGGGGTCAGTCGCATATCAGTTGGAGCTTCCTCCGGAGTTGGATCGCATTCATGATGTGTTCCACGTCTCAATGTTGAGACGCTACCGCTCTGATCCCACGCATGTTGTTCCTATTGAGGACATTGAGGTTAGACCAGATCTGACGTTTGAGGAGGAGCCAGTCCAGATCCTGGATCGCGACATTAAAGTTCTGCAAAAGAAGTCTATCCCCTTAGTGAAAGTGCTGTAGAGGAATCATAGCACTGAAGAGGCCACTTGGGAGCTGGAGGATTCGATGCGTCAATAGTATCCTCACCTTTTCTAATCAGGTAAAATTTCGAGGATAAAATTTTCTATTAGGGGGTAGAGTTGTAATGCCCCGGTTTTTCTATAATTTCGGCTTTTCTAAAATTGACACAACTGTCTGTCTGCTTCAGCGGTTATGTGTTCTGGGTGTGTGTGAGAGGTCACGAGTTCAAGTCTCAACTTGGGAAAATTTTGGTATTTTTATGAATAAAGCCCAAACTCTGGTTAATAGGCTTATAAGTTAAAGTGTGTAAGTAATTAACAGAATGGGCCTGCTGGTCTGGTAGTTAAGTGGAGTGTTGGAGCGTTGGTGGCCTTGTGTTCGAATCATGGCGTGAGCATTATTTTTTTTGTCTATCACGCCCAAAGAGTTTGTGTTGGATTGAAAATCTGATAGTAAGGAGAATTTGGGGAGATGATAGGGGGAATATCAGAAAACCTGTTCAGTTTTCCTCTCCCCAACAAAAACAAAATATCGGTTTCTCTCCTTCTCCAAAACCTTTGTCGTCGCCCCTTTCCATTCTTTGATGTTATTTCTTTTACTTTTACTTTCGAGTTCAGTGGACCGTTATTTGGATATAGGGCTTGCTATCGATAAGTTGGGATTTTACTATTCTAAACATTCTGTGTTCTTTCTAAAAGGGATTTCCTTTTTGGTGTTAGGGGTTAATCAAGGAATGATAAACCAATTTCAAGGGACGAATTAAGTACGGGGATTGCTCGTTTCGCTCGGAGGTAAGTTTTGGGCACTCGTTGGATGAGTATCCCGTTTCGGGTTTGGTTGATTTCAATTGGTTAGGGGATTAACTGATGAAACATTTTTCAAATATAGGTGCTGGTGATCTCGGGACTGCGTAAAGAGCGAAACAGTAACAGGTATATACCCGAAAATACAGAAAATGAGGTTTTAGCTAAATCCGAAAACCTCTCTGTCGACGCCACACGGGCATGTGGTCGCCCGTGTAGTAGGTCGTGTGCAAGACTGTAAGTCACCATATAGCCGTGTGATCGACGAGCCAGGCCGTGCGCGAGTGACACGTCCGTGTGATGGCCGAGCAAGGCCGTGTGCAATACACGGGCTCGACCAATTGGGCCGTATGGGCCACACGGGCGTGTGGAATTCTAGGCCAGGCCGTGTGATCCACACCGCCAAGGCCAATTTGGGCCGTGTGGGCCACACGGGCGTGTGGGCCCATACGGGCAGGCCACATGGGCATGTGAGCCCATTTTTCTGTAATGTTCTGTAAGGTTGCACGGGTCGCCCTAGTCGACTGTGGACCTAATGTAGAGTCGGTAAGCTTTACTTAGACCCCTAAATGAATGATCTGTCTGTCTGATTTCTATACTAAGCATGTATACTGATTTGAGTATATTAGTTTAATTGTATAACAGCATGTCATTCTTGTATGTTGTATTGCATCGGGATGGGTTGATTATGATTGGAGGAAGTATCTGAAAGGCTCTTAAGCCTGTTATCTAGCATCTCAGCTGTAAATTTCTGACTATGTGCCACATTCGGTACAGCATGTTTTGTAGGGATGGGTGGGTTGATTTTATCCCCACATGGTGTATAGGGTTGGACGGAGTTGGTGTGTAGAGGCTGATGGGTAGGATTATGCTATTCTGTTCTGATCTGTATATTATGTCTGAAATGGGCTAAGGCCCTAGAATATATCTGATTCTGTATCTGAGTGGGCTAAGGTCCATGTCGATTCTGTAATGGGCTCAGACCCGAACTGTGAATTTATGTTTATTCTCTGATATTATACTAAGTGTATGTTTTCTGTGGGGATTACACACTGAGTTTCCGAAAACTCAACCTATTACATTTAATCTGCTTGAGTAATCCCAATGAAGCGAATTGGCCACATTGCAGCAGAGGACTCGGCGGTGACCACGGTTCTGAACTTTCATGGTTTTCTTATTTTTATTTATGGTTTTTGATTTTATCTGGGAAAAGTTTTACTGTAAATGGCCTTTAAGGTTTTTTATTTTAATTTTGGATTTTTATTCTGATTTATAACTGCTAGTAGTAGGATAAGACGGGAGTTTTCAAAATAAACAAATGTTTTACCAAAACACCACGATTACGCAAACTGATTTAAATGCTTTCGCGAACTATAAATAATTTGGAAAATGGACAACGTTTTGAAAATGGATAATGATTGAAACAAATGACACGTATTTGGAAGGTAGCATAGGATAACAAAAAATGGTTTCATCGTAACTATGTTTTCTAAAGCACTATCATGTGACATCGCCAGATTCAGTCATAACGTCTAGGCCGAGTTTGTGGTGTTCCAAGAAACAAGGGAAAATTAAGGAAAAAAAGGGTTGATTCAAGGGTTGGCAAAATTTTGTAAGGGTTTAATTTAATGGAGGGAAAATTTTTAGCAAGTGATAGAAGGAATAGGGAGAACGTGGTGCCCTTGAGCCCAATAGAAAATGAGGCAGCATTATTAGATAATGTGGGCCTAGATATTTTTTGACTGATTTTAAAGTCTCTTGGGAAGAAACCAATCATGAACGTTGGGCCATCCATTATAAGTAGTGGGCCAGTTGAAGCATGTAACGTAGATTCAAAATCCATTAAGAAAGTGTGTACTGCAAGCTCCTCATGGACCAAGCTGTTTGTTATAAAGGATGAGATAGAGTCTAAAGATCCGATGATTATTCCTCTAAGTGATAATCAAGGAGGTCTTACCATTTTTTAAAATTCCAAATCTGACAATTCCCTAACTGGTTCTGGAATTTTTAATGCAATTTCCAATTATTTTAATTCCTCTTCATTGATTGTTTCTTATCTTAACCCCATTTTTGAAGGGTTGAAAGAAATGGTGGTAAAGTTGAACAATGCAGTGTTGGATACCAGAAAGCACTCAGTAGTCACTTTTAAAGAAAATAATGATCAAAATAGGGGATGTTTAGAGGATGGTGAAGGTCATACTGATGGTTGCGATAAGACTTTTGTTTCTAAAGGACGTGATCCATAAGTCAAAGGTGGCCAAATACGCAGTGGAAGGAGACTTAATCGGACAATTCGAGACCTTGGGGAGCAGTTTAAATTAGTTAGTAATTCCAAGGTTCCATTAGCTGACTCGATGAATTCGATAGTTGAGCCAATTAGTGTTCAATTAAACACGAAAACGGGGAAGGTGTTTGGTAGCCCAAGTGGAACGCTTTTGGATAAATCTAGGAATTTCAAGAAGTAAAGGTTGGTTTTCACTCACATCCATTACTTATGAATTTAACATTTTTTTCTTGGAATTGTCAGGGTTATGCGAGTGTTAAATTTTTGAGGATTTTTCGGGAGTATAACAAGGAATATAAACCAGATATTGTGAGTCTTCTTGAGACAAGGGTCAGTGGTGATAAGTCTGATAGAGTTATTGCAAAGTTAGGGTTCCAACATTCTCACCGAGTGGAGGCGATTGGTTTTTCTGGTGGTATTTGGATTGGTTGGAATAATTCGATCTAAGTTGAGATTATGTGTAATCATTCACAATTTATTTTAATACAAGTTCTCGAAGGTATAAATTCCCATTTCATTCTCATTGCTTTTGTTTATGGGAGTCTTGATAGACAGAAAAAAGAAAAAAAACTCTCTAAGAGGGCCTTAAATTGGTTATGTCGACTAGTTCTATTCCATGGCTTGCGATAGGTGGTTTTAATACTATTCTTTCTCCCAATAAAAATAAAGGTGGACGACAGGAAGGGAGGGGATATTCATTTTTTGGTAATTTTCTTGAAGAGGTTGATTTGCAGGATCTAGGCTTCAAGGGTCCCTCTATTACTTGGCACAGGGGGTATTTTTGAGCGATTAGATAGAGCGATTGGTGATTTTGCTTGGGGTAATGGTTTCCCACACTGTTCAGCCACTTATCTTCCTAGATTGAAGTCTGATCACTGACCCTTATTGCTCTATCTTAAGCCAAATGTCAATATGCCTAGGGGCCATCCGTTCAGGTTTTTGGCCGGTTGGGTAGAGCATCCTATTTTTTCTAATTTTGTTAGAGATAACTAGATTTTTAATGGAAATATGACTAAGTCTATATCTCGATTTACCATGTCCATCAAAGATTGAAATAAGCTGGTGTATAGGCACTTGGATGTTCGTAAAACACAGTTGGTGCAGAAACTTTCCCAGACTCAAGAAGCTCTAAAAAAATCAGCATCTGATTATTTGGGCCAGTCGAAATTTCAAGTCCAAGAGAATGGAAATGTCCTCCACCGAAAATAGAAAGTTAGATGTGATTGGCTACATCTAGGAGATCACAAAGTTCTTTCATGCATGCACATTGCTAAGAAGGAAACATAATCAGATCACGGGTCTAAAAAATGAGAACGGAGAATGGATCTATGATGAGGATGAACTTCAGGTAGAGGCTTTTAATTTTTTCAGAGCTTTTACGGGGAACGATCGGGTCGGATGCCAAAATTACCGACCAATTCATTTTCGAGGCTGGATTATAGTGATATTTTATTTTGGGGAAATGAGGTATCAAAGGAAGAGATTAAGGCTGCATTGTTTGACATGACCTCTTTAAAAGCTCCGGTGAGTGATGGTTTTCATGCACTCTTTATCCAAAATCAGTGGGACTTGGTTGGTGTTGTTGTTTGTGAGTGGGTTCAAAAGGTCTTCACTGGACATGACATTGATCAGGAACTGAATAACTCGTTGATTGTCCTTATACCGAAGGTTTCTAATTCTAAAAGTTATGCCCAATTTAGACCGAAAATGAAACACCCCACACCCGGCCCACGAGCCTGAACCGGATCTGGTTTGTTCCTTAAGTAAACCGGTTTTCAAATTCTTTGTTACTTAGAGAAAATTTGCATAATTTTTTTTTTAGAAAAATGTTGTTGTGGATTGGGCTCAGATTGGGAACCCATTTGATTTATTGGAAAATCCAATTTTTATTAAGGTGACAAAATAATTTTTAAAGTTTATAAAAATATATTTCACTTAGAATTTAATCCAACAATCGTTTGTAGCAAAATAATTAAAAATAAAGCAAAAATAAGAAAATCCATATGGGCCTTGTGGCCTTATTACATCAAGTAAAACCCAATAATAAAATCAAAGATACTAAAAAGAAATAAAGTCCAAATTAAATAAATTCCTCAATTGATGCATGGCCACCTCAAGGTCTACCGTCCCGGTCCATCACATTGTTCATCACCAAAATAGTTCCCACAACGGGTGAGTCAATGCACTCAATGTGTACACAACATTAACCTTCAACAAATCGGGCATATAAGTTCGTGATCAAGTTCATGTTCATATAAAATAAATGATGCAACCCAAACCCAAGCCTAATGGTCCATCCGCTACACACCACCCGCATTCGCCACCACACCGTGGGGACTACTAAGTCAACCCTCCATCCGCTACACACCATCGAAGGCGATCATTGCAATCGACGTGCTCATCGCCCATATAATTTGTGTCATTAGACACCATATTCAAATTATGTAACCGAAGTTACCAAATTCAGATAATGTAACCGAAGTTACCATATTCAAATTTTGTGACCGTAGTCACCATATTCCGTTGGTGAGACCGAAGTCAACACCTTCTTCCCCTTTCTCATATATCCCGAATGCCCCATAAATTTTTTATATCATGCATAACATACTTAATTTCTCATTATTCACATGTTAACAATATAACATATTCGTAATCCTATCGAAAGTAGGAAACGTACCTGGGTACTCTTACCACATTTGTGGTACTTAGCCACATTCACATTCTAATACATATTCATATGTTAAAATAATTGTCATATGATATATCGAAAGTTAGTGTGAGTACACACCTGATTGGCTTAATAGATTCCTTGAAATCCCGAAGAACGATCTACCGATCTAAAGTTTAGATCTGTTAATTCCTATATTCGGCCCATCATACAAAAACACATTAATAACCTTTTCGATTTTAAAACCAAATCCCAATAGGAATGGTATTACTAATACTTACCTTGTTTGCCGATTGGATTGATCAAGTTCCCAAAAATTACTAGTATCCCTTTTCCTTGAAATCGGCTAACACTAAATCATGTAATTTTATCAGTTTCTGACTTTTGGATCAATGAAAAATAATTCTAAATACCAAAAATAAGCCTTGGCCGATTAGATCTATGTACTTACCTTACGCTTTCCAAATCAAGAGGATTCCTGCCCTATATGTCTGTTGAAATCTTCATGTTAGATTTAATCTAACATATACATCATAACCTTTAATCAAATAAGTTTATCTTACCTTAGATCCTTGATCCTTATATTAGACAGCAGTTGTAGACCCCTTTAGATGTCGTAGTTGATTGTTCCTTTACTTAGAATCAACAAAGATTCGGCTTTGACAAGAGAAACAGAGAAGAAAATAGAAGAAGAGGAGATGGATTTTGCTTAAAGAAAAATTCGCAGAGAGGGGAGAGAGCTAGGAAAATTTTCGCACAGAGGAAGAGAAAGCAAAAGTTGATGAGTAGCCCTCCCGCCTCCTTTTATAGCCGAAATTATCAGCCTAGGAGTCCCTTACTTGGCCACCACTCCTCTTTTGATAATATTATCTCTTTTATTTAAAAGATAAAAGCCTTTAATCCATCAATTATCTCCTCAATTTTCTTAAAAGAAAATCCTTTATTTATCACTTATTATTCACATATTTATGCAAATAAAACTCTTCCTTTTCTAGAAACCCATGCCGTCCACCTCAGCCTTCCGGAAGCAAAAATAAAACTTATTTATTTGCTTCTCAAGTGACTCGAACCTGTGCCTATTTCCCGCATGTGACGCCACTTCCTTAGGCCCTAAGTGGCATCTTTGAGCCACTTTTCCAAGCCTTTGTTTGTGTGTCAAACTTCTCCAACTTTTTCTTTTAAGGCCCTCTAGCCCTTATTTCCTATTTTGAACTTTCAAATTTGACATTTTGGCATCATTTCTAAGTTTCCTAAAATTTTCGATCGGCTCTGTTTGTTGACCATTTTCTTACATTTCCGTGTTTCGAAATGTTCGGAGTTTCCAAAATGTTCGAGTTTCCAAAATGTTCAAGTTTCCAAAATGTTCATTTCCATTTCCATGCATTTCTAGGTTTCCAAAATATTCAAAAATTTATTCATAGTACTTGAGACTTGACATTTCGTACAATTAAATCTGAAAATGCATAGGCCCTATTCAGGATGTTGATTCTACCCCTTAAACAAAGTTTCGTCCCGAAATTTCCTAACTAAAATAATTGAGGGTATTCTTTGTCGCATTGTCTCCTCCGGCTCCCACGAAGCTTCTTCCGCTCCATGATTACGCCATAACACCTTGACTAGAGGAACCGACTTCCTTCGTAGTACTTTCACATCACGTTCCAAGATCCGAATCGGTTCTTCCTCGTAGGATAAGTCCGGCCTTAGCTCCACTTCTTCAACAGATACCACATGCGACGGATCCGATCGGTAGCGACGTAGCATGGATACAAGAAATACGTCGTGCATCTCGCCGCACTCGTGGCAACTCTAACGGTATGCCATCGCCCAACTTCGCTTCAATACTCGATAAGGTCCTATAAACCTTGGGCTTAACTTCCTTTTCGACCGAACCTCATCACCTTCTTCCAAGGCGAGACTTTTCAGAATACTTGATCTCCCACTTCAAACTCGATCTCCTTCCGCTTAAGGTCTGCGTAAGACTTCTGCCTGTCAGAGGCTTCCTTCAACCGTGCTCGAATTAACTCAACCTTCTCTTCAGTTTCCGCCACTAACTCTGGACCCAAAACTCGTCGTTCTCCTAACTCGGTCCAACAAGTAGGTGTTCTACACTTCCTACCATACAATGCTTCATATGGTGCCATTCGAATACTAGCCTGATAGCTGTTGTTGTAGGCAAACTCAGCTAAAGGCAAGTAATCTTCCCAACTTCCTCGGAAATCCATGACACAGCCTCTCAACATATCCTCCAACACTTGTATAACCCGTTCAGACTGCCCGTCGCATTGTGGATGAAACGCCGTAGTGAAGTCGAACTTAGTGCCTAAAGCTTGATGGAGTGCCTTCCAAAATCGAGACCGGAGATGATCGACATTGGTACTCCATGTAACCTCACAATCTCCGCCACATATAGCTTGGCTAATTTCTGGAGAGAATAATCAACCTTCACCGGAATAAAGTGCGCGGTCTTGGTCAAACGGTCCACTATCACCCATACCGAGTCCTTCTTAGTAGGCGTAAGGGGAAGCCCACTAACGAAGTCTATGGTAATCCTTTCCCACTTCCATTGGGGAATCTCAATTGGTTGAAGTAATCTCGATGGAACTTGGTGTTCAAACCTTGACTTGCGACACGTCGGACACTTTCCCACGAATTCTCACTTCCCGCTTAAGATCAAAGCCACCAAAATTGTTCTCTTAAATCTCTATACTGACTTGATGCCTCCGGGATGCATAGCATAAGGGCTACCATGCGCTTCCCAAAGAATCCTTTGTCTCAACTCTTTGTCCTCAAGCATGCGGACTTTTCCTTTGTAGCACAAGACTCCACCATCAATGACGCCATAATCCTTTACTTCTCCTTGCTGTACTTGCTGTAACTTAGCACTTAAGTCCCTATCAGCCAACTGTCCCTTTTTCACCTCATTCAGCCATGTGGGCTTGACTTGTAATTCTGCCAACAGGCTTCCATCATCATATAGACTTAAGTGAGCGAACAAAGCCCTTAGATCCGACACAACCTTCCTACTCAGAGCATCGGCTACCACATTCGCCTTGCCCGGATGATATTCTATCGAACAATCGTAGTCTTTCAGTAATTCCACCCACCTTCGCTGCCTCAAGTTCAACTCCTTCTGAGTCAACAAATACTTAAGGCTCTTGTGGTCTGTGTAGATAACTGACCTTTCTCCATAAAGGTAGTGCCTCCAAACCTTAAGGGCAAAGACCACTGCTGCTAGTTCCAAGTCATGAGTTGGGTAGTTAACCTCATGCGGCCTTAACTGCCGAGACGCATAAGCGACTACTTTTCCTTCTTGCATTAGCACACAGCCTAACCCCGTGTGCGAAGCATCACAGTATACCACAAAATCCTTTCCGCGCCTCCCTGTGAATTAACACTGGAGCTTCTGACAGCACCTTCTTAAGCTTTTCAAAGCTTTCCTGTTGCTTATCCGTCCACACAAAGGGTACTTCCTTCCTTAGCAACTTTGTCAAAAGCGCGGCTATTGACGAGAACCCTTCCACAAACCTTCTGTAATAGCCTACTAAGCCTAAGAAACTTCGTATTTCAGCCACGGACCTAGGTGGTTTCCATTCCAACACCGCTTCGATCTTCCTAGGGTCCACTCTTATCCCCTCTGCGGATACCACATGTCCTAAGAATGCCACCTCCTTAAGCCAAAATTCGCACTTGCTGAATTTGGCATAGAGCTTTTTCTCCCTTAACACTTCCAACACAACTTGGAGATGCTCATCATGTTCTTCTTCCGTCTTAGAATACACCAAAATATCGTCGATGAACACCACGACGAACCTATCCACATAGGGTTGGAAGACCCGATTCATCATGTCCATGAACGCGGCTGGAGCGTTCGTCAACCCAAACGGCATCACCACAAATTCAAAATGGCCGTATCTTGTCCTAAAAGCGGTCTTATGAATATCAGCCTCTTTCACCTTCAGCTGATGATATCCCGACCTCAAGTCGATCTTTGAGAATACTGCGGCCCCTTTCAGCTGCTCGAACAAGTCATCGATCCTTGGCAAAGGATACTTGTTCTTGATGGTCAGTTTACTCAACTGACGGTAGTCTATGCACATACGCATAGTTCCATCCTTCTTCTTCACAAACAGGACTGGTGCTCCCCATGGAGACACACTGGGTCGAATGAACCCACGATCCAACAATTCTTGGATCTGAGCCTTGAGCTCAACTAACTCCTTTGGCACCATTCGGTATGGAGCAATTGACACAGGAGTTGTTCCTGGTAGCAAATCTATCCCAAATTCCACCTCCCTATCTGGGGGTATTCCTGGTAATTCCTCCGGAAATACATCTTCAAAGTCCTTAACCGTTCTAACTCCGCTAACACCTTCTTCCTTCCCACCTATCGTACTAATGAAGGCTAAGAATGCCTTACACCCCTTCTTAACCATCTTCTCGGCCTTCAGCGCCGAAACCACGTTAGACAAGTAGTTTCTCCTTTCTCCGATCATAGCTACCACTTTACCCTCCGGGGTTCTTAGCTCCATCCGTTTAGCGCACAATCCAACACGGCTCGGTGCTCTACTAGCCAATCCATTCCAAGTATAAGCTCAAATTCTCCGAAGGGTAACTCCATTAAGTCAGCCCGAAAGCTTACTCCCTGAATTTCTAGGGGTACATTCCGAAAAATCTTATCTACCACAATAGTTTGACCTAATGGGCTTACTACAGTCATCTATCTATCAGAAAGTTCAGAGTCTAGGCCTAGTGTTTCCACTACACTACGTGCAACATATGAATGGGTCGAGCCCACATCAATCAAAGCAAAATAGGGTTTGTCAGAAATAAAGAACGTACCGGTTATTACATCCGGTGCGTCACCATCCTCCCTCCGGCGAACCGCATAAACCAAACCCGGTTGCCTTGCTTCTGCATTAGCAGCACCTCGGCCCTGTGCTCCACGGCCTCTGCCATTACCTCTGTTGGCCGAACCACGACCCCGTTGAGGCTGCTGACCGCCTCTACCAGTTTGGCTAGTATTCTGAGCTGCCGGTCGACTCTCATCTGGCTGCTTGGGACAATCCTTAAGCATATGGTCCTTGGACCCACACTTGAAACATCCTCCGTCTTTCTCCCAAGACTCTCCCAAGTGCTTCTTTCCACAATGCTCACAAGGGCGTCATCACGGCCTGCACTACCGACTTGTTAATTTCGTGGCCCGTCAACCCTAGGCCTCTTATGGCCCTTTCCAGATGGTCCAAAACCTCTTTTGGGCCTATTCCTATCCACAGCCTGCTTGGTATCAGAGCCCAGTTTTAAACTCTCGGCCTCTGGGCTAAGGCCCAAAACGTTTTCAAATCGAGCCCAAATGAGTTTTATGAAAGTATTTTTGAAAATGAGCGGTTTTTCGGCATGGCACCTAAGTCTCCGACCCGCATTCCACTGTAAGTACCCTAACCATTTGTGTGATTATGTGGTTTATGTTATGAATTATGGAAGGGTAGAAGAGGAATGGAACGTAGAATAGCATGGTAGGAACTTGAACCCTAGGACTAGTTTACTCAAACACAAACACATAAGACTTAATTCCATTAAACAAACCTATGACTAAGACGCAGAGAGTTAGGGTGTGGTAACCATTATGCGCATGTTAGGATTGATCCTCAAGAGCACTGGTACTTAAGCGGTCCTAGTGACTCACCTCCTCTTCGCTGGAATCCTCGCTCAGTGCGTAGTTTCGGTTCACCCTAACCAAGAGGACTCGGTTATAGGCTAAACACAATGACTAAAACCCGAAAGGGAACCGTGTTTTTATAAACCCTAGTTTTAAAACTCTTAAAATTACCTTTTTAATTTGTAAGAACTATTTTTACAAAATTCTTTCGAAAAATTTTTGATTTATAAAATTACAAAAATACCCCTAGTGGTAAATTACAAAAATACCTTTGGTTTATGAAATTCCCAAAATAACCATAGTTCTTATCAAAATTTTCATTACTTTATAAAATGTTCAAAAACCCTAATTTGCAAATTATCAAAAATACCTTGATTTGGAGAAAAATTACTTAAATTGCCCTTAACTCACAAAATTACCAAAATGACCTCGATTTTCAAAAATTTTGCAACATCACCGTTTTGGAAAGTAAAATTCTCAAAAAGAACCCTCAAAGTTTTGCAAATTTTGAAATATCCTGATTTATTAAACTTTACAAATTACCTCAGTTAATTACCAAAATACCCCAGAGTTCCAAAATTTATTGAAATACCCCGAATTTTAAAATTTTTCAAAATACCCGGGATTTCAAAATTACCAAAATACCCTTATTGAAAAAATCACCAAGGAACCTTATTTTGACAAATTACGAAAATACACAGTAGGACACATTACGAAAATACCCCACGGGTAGTGGAAAAACAACAACAATGAAAACTACAACATTTCTCTAAATGAACGAAAGTTCATAATTGGTTGATGAATGTGAACGTGACTTTCTGAATAGTGAATTTGAGTTGAGAACTTTGTTTGATCGAAAGAACCACTTTTAAACATCTCTTTTCATAAAATTGTTAGTGAATAATCAGTGGAACAAAATTTCTGATGCATAAAACTTTTAATCAGTTAAATCGCGACGTTAGAAATGAGTTCTAGGGACGTGAACTTAGAGGCGTGCCTAGAAAGTATGATGGTTCTATTAAGATCAGAGTGCGCAGCATAAGCGTAGTGCGGTGAGTTAAGATGAACGATTATTCGTTAATAAGTAATTTCGAGGACGAAATTATTTTTAAGGAGGGTAGAACTGTAACATCCTGAAAAGGGCCTATGCATTTTTGGTTTAATTGTACGAAATGACTATCTTATGTGTTATGAATATATTTTGAACACTTTTGGAAACACGAAATGTATGGAAATGTTAAGTTTAAAAGAGGAAAGTGAACATTTTTAGAACCTTGGAAATGTAAGGAAATGTCTTGTAAGGAAATGTCATGGAAATGTAAGGAAATGTCAAGTTTACAGAGAGCCGATCAAAAATTTTGGAAACTTAGAAATGACCTAGAAATGACGAGTTTTAAGGTTTAAAAGGGGAAATTAAGGCAAGGTGGCCTTAAAAGAAAAAGTTTGTGAAATTTGACACACAAACAGGCTTGGAAAAGTGGTCCAAGATGCCACTTAGGCCTATGGAAATGGCGCCATATGCAAGAGGAATGGGCCTAAGTTCGAGTCACATGGGAAGCAAATAAAAGAAATTTTATTTTGCTACAAGGAGCAGAGAGGTGGACGGCACATGGCTATAAATTAGGAGCTTTTATTATTTTATAAATAGTGGATAAATAAGGGATTTATTTATCATTATTTTCAAGAGATAATTGTTGGATTAAATTCTTTTAATTTGAATAAAGAGATAAAGAGGAAAATAAGGGAGAAGTGATGGCCAAGTAAGGGACTTTGAGTTTAATAATTTCGGCTAAGTAAGGATAGTTGCTGAATTATCTTTTATTTTGAGTGATAATTAAAGAGATAAAGCTATTAAAATAGAGGAGTGGTGGCCAAGTAAGGGACTCCTTAGATGATAATTTCGGCTATAAAAGGAAGGAATGAGGGCTACTCATCAATTTGTGCTTCCTCCTTTCTCTGTCGAATTCTTAGTGCTCTCTTCTCTTCTTTTCTTTCTTTTCTTTTGTCAAGTCGAGATTAAGTAATTGTTGGAACCTAGCTGAATATTTTCCTCTCCATTAGAAGCCATAGTCAAATCCTCCATCTTTATTCTTCCTTCTCTTTTATTTCCAATCCATCAAAAGCCGAATCTTTGAGGGGCTTCAAGCATAGGTGCTGTCGATTTCTTCAAGAAAGGGTAAGAACAAGTTTTGATTTCTATTCTTTTCTTTTAGATTTGTCGAAATCTAGGACTAATCCCATCAATATTCTTATTTGCCGAAACTTTGAAGAGATCTTTCGGGATTTACTAAGTGTCGACTACAAGGAAGGAGAAGTTCTTTTCCCGAAGGTACACCATAGGCCACGTGTTCCCTAGTTATTCGGTGAGTTTCGGGATTTAAAATCCACAAGGTAAGTTTAAGTATACTAATCCTACTAGGATTTGGATTTATGGCCGAATGGCTTTTTATTAAAGTAGTAGGTGATTAATCAAATGTAGGGATTAAGGATCCAAGCATTAGATCAAGCTTTTCGGGATCTCAAGGAAATTTTAAGCGAATCGGTGTGTACCCCACACTAACTTTTAATAAGCTTGATGGTAATATGTAAAATATGCATGTTTATAAGAATGTGGCTAAGGTACCATAATATGGTACAAAGTACTCAGGTACGTTTCCTACTTCCACTAGGATTATGAAATATGTTATTTATAACATGTGAAAATTTATAAGAATGTGAATTTAAGTATGATATGCATGATATGAATAATATGGGTCATTCGGGATATATGAAAAGGGGAAGTGAATGTGATGACTACGGTCTCACTATCTCGAATGTGGTGACTTTGGTCACATTATCTCGAATGTGGTAACTTCGGTTACATTATTCGAATGTTGTGTCTCATGACACAATTATCTCAGTGGCTATGCCACAAATTTTATATGGGCGATGAGCACGCCGATCGCAGCTGATCGCCTTCGATGGTGTGTAGCGGATGGAGGGTTGACTTAGTAGTCCCCACTGGTGTGGTGGCGGTGTGCGGGGTGTGTAGCGGATGGACAACTAGGTTTGGGTTTGGGAATGCATCATAACCTGTATTCTATGTTTTGAATGTGTAATATGTGATATGCCTGATTCTATTATGATTTAGTGTCGTGTACACATTGAGTCTGTTTGACTCACCCCGTTGGGAACATTTTTTGGTGATGAACAAAGTGATGGACCGGACTGAGAACTTGTGGTGGCCATGCTCAACATGAAGTTTATATTTTTGAGGACTCTTGAATTTATTTTAGTACTTTGAATTATTTTGGGAATTATTTGATGTAATAAGGCCATAAGGCCATAGTTGCTTCCTCATTTCTCTGCCGAATTCTTAGTGCTCTCTTCTCTTCTTTTCTTTCTTTTATTTTTGCCAAGCCGAAATACCTTGTGTTCTAGCCGAATCCTCCATCTTTATTCTTCCTTCTCTTTTCTTTCCAATCCATCAAAAGTCGAATCTTTGAGGGGCTTCAAGCAAAAGTTGATGAGTAGCCCTCCTGCCCTCCTTTTTATAGCCGAAATTATCAGCCTAGGAGTCCCTTACTTGGCCACCACTCTTTTTTTTGATAATATTATCTCTTTTATTTAAAAGATAAAAGCCTTTAATCCATCAATTATCTCCTCAATTTTCTTAAAAGAAAATCCTTTATTTATCACTTATTATTCACATATTTATGCAAATAAAACTCTTCCTTTTCTAGAAACCCATGCCGTCCAATTTCGGCCTTCTGGAAGCAAAAATAAAACTTATTTATTTGCTTCTCAAGTGACTCGAACCAGTGCCTATTTCCGCATGTGACGCCACTTCCTTAGGCCCTAAGTGGCATCTTGAGCCACTTTTCCAAGCTTTGTTTGTGTGTCAAACTTCTCCAACTTTTTCTTTTAAGGCCCTCTAGCCCTTATTTCCTATTTTGAACTTTAAAATTTGACATTTCGACATCATTTCTAAGTTTCCTAAAATTTTCGATCGGCTCTGTTTGTTGACCATTTTCTTACATTTCGAGTTTCAGAAATGTTCAGTTTTCAAAATGTTCTGAGTTTCCAAAATGTTCAAGTTTCCAAAATGTTCATTTCCATTTCCATGCATTTCTAGGTTTCCAAAATATTCAAAAATTTATTCATAGTACTTGAGACTTGACATTTCGTACAATTAAACTGAAAATGCATAGGCCCTATTCAGGATGTTACAGATAAGCTTATGCTCGATTCTTTATAAACTGGTCATGAAAGTTATTGCTAACCAGTTCAAGGTGGTATTCCCTAAAATTATCGCGTTGGAGCAAGCAGGGTTCATTGTGAGCAGAAACATATCTGATAACATCATTGTGGCTCAAGAAGTAATCCATTCCATAAGAAGCAAACAGAAGAATAAAATGTGGATGACCATCAAAATAGACTTGGAAAAAGCCTACGACCAGGTTGGATGAGACTTTATTGATGTCTCTCTCCATGTAGCAGGTTTTCTTGAATTTCTTATAAATGTTATTATGTCTGCCATTACGAGTTCCTCTATGCAGACACTGTGGAATGGGGTTCCAACGTAGAAATTCTGTTTGACAATGGGAGTTAGGCAGGGATGTCCTCTATCACCATACTTGTTTGTCTTGTGTATGGAATAGCTTGGGCATTGCATTAAGTCTAGTATCAGCTCTAGACAATGGTGTCCTCTACGTTTGTAACGATCCGATCTGACAGTTTCACATTTGTTCTTCACAGGTGATCTAGTCATTTTTTGGTCAAGCCAACATGCAACAGGTTAGTTTCATTAGGAAAGTTTTGGATAATTTTTGTGCTTTTTCAGGGCATCGGATTAATGCGTCTAAGACCAATGTGGTTTTCTCTAATGGGTTGGATGAAGAATATAGAAGGAAGTTGTATGCTATTCTCGGATTTTGAATGACACAGAATCTTGGAAGATGTCTCGGAGTTCTTCTATTTCATGAAAGGGTAATAAACAATTCCTTGTGGTTTATAATGGACAAGGTTCGGAACAAGTTATAGAGTTGGGATGCAACGCAATTGTCTATTACCGGTAGGGTTACTCTAGCTCAATCCATCCTCTTATCTATTCCCATTTTTTTTCATGCAGTCCTTAATGATTCCTCAAGAACTATGCAAGGAGATCGAATGTTTGGTACATCAATTCATTTGGGGGGCGTCTGGGGAAATAGGAAGATTTTTCTGGTTAATTGGCAAGTGATTTGTCAACCCAAGGCTTGTTGTGGGCTTGGGTTTTGCCTGCTAAAAGACCAAAATAATTCTTTTATGCTGAAATTGGGATTCAATATTGTATCTAGCATTGATTCTTTGTGGGTGCGAGTTTTCAAATTTAAGTATGGGGTTAAAGAAGGCATCCCAGAAGACATATCTCGCAGTAAGTGCTCTTTCCTTTAGAGGTCTCTTTCTAGAATATGGCCCTTACTTCAAGATAATTTATTTTGGTCAGTAGGTAATGGTGAAAGTATTAGGTGCTGGAAGGATAATTGGATACCGATTATTGGCCCTTTGGTTAATCACATTCGTTCCCATGTTAACCTTGATTTAGACTGTCCTATCAAAGAATTGGCCATTGATGATAGGTCGTGGAATATGGATATTTTCCGAGTTTGGCTGCCAAATGATACCACTAAATACATTGTTAATATTCCTCCTCCTCAGCCTTTAACGGGACCAGATAAAATTTCTTGGGTTAGGTCTGTATCAGGGGCCTTTTCTATTAAGAGTGCTTATCGAATGCTCAGAGACGAGTCATAGAATTTGAGAGATGATACACAGAAGATGGTGTGGAAATTCCCAAGACCACAGAGGGTTTGATTGTTCCTTTGGTTTGCATTTAAAGAGAGGTTACTCACACAGGTGGAGCGGGTAAGGCGAGGTTTAAGGGATAAAGAGTGTTGCACGGTGTGTGGGAATGCACCAGAAGATGTCATTCATGCCATTAGAGATTATTCTGTGGCTAAAGGAGTGTGGTCTCAACTTATACCAATGGAAAAGCAAGACAAGTTTTATTCAGAGAATCTACAGGAATGGCTTGAGTCCAATTTGGGGAATCATTATAGTTTTTCCTTAAGGGATGTGGATTGGCAATGTTTCTTTGGCCTAATGGTGTGGCGTATTTGGAAGAAACGAAATCTTTTCATATTTTAAGTAAATTAGTGGAGTATAGATGAAATGATTAAAGTTCCGTACAGTTGGGCCTTGCAATACAGCTCTTCCCATAAGTCATCTAATTCCATGAGACAAAATATAGGGATGTCAGCCACTAGGGAAGGTACTTGGGGTTGTTTTAATTCTGATGGCGCTGTGAAGTTAGATACCGGGTTGGTTGCTGCTGAAGGGGTATTGAGGGATCGTCATGGGAGTTGGATTCTTGGGTTTAACAGGAGTTTGGGTCATTGTTCGATCTTCAATGCGGAATTATGGGGTGTTCTTGATGGTTTGATGATTTTAAAAAGTCGGAAGTATGATGGAGTGTTGATTAGAATAGATAGTCAGGAGGCTCTTTAGGCTATTCAAGAATCCTTCTCAAAGACATCTTCTTGAACTCTTATCCAACGTATTCAACAGCACTTGATGGACATCGGTTAATGAAAGCTTGAGTATATACCTCACGAAAGGAACTTAGAAGCCGATTGTATTGCTAAGATGACTTTTAACAGGAATGAGGGTCTTCATTTAGTTGAAGATATTCCTTTAGATTGGGTTAAATTTATGTAATCATTCTGATTGTCTTTATCACAAAAAAAAAAATTCATCCAAATATAGTTACAATAAGCGACTTTTTAGACACACTTGCAATTAATATTGAGTTAAATAACAATAAATTATATAAATAAATATATAATATAATATAAAATGAAGCCTAAATATAGTAAATTTGGATGAAGATTTGAATGCTTCCCAACACCCAAACATTGCTCATAAAATTATGCTTGAATTGATACGTGCTACATTCCCCCTTCTCTCTTTCTTTTATTGCTAAATTATTGGTTCCAATTTTAAAAACACATAATTATACATGCAAATTATTGATGTTTGCTAAAGCAAAAACATTTAATACAATTCAAATATTATATTCTTTCACCTATGCTACGTTAATTATTGGAAACAATGCCAAGCTAATGTGGTGCAGTATCTTTTTCAACCACATCAACATCTTAATTTTTTTTTCAACCAAATAATTATAGTTTGCTTTGCTGATGACCAAAAATGGTTCTTCAAAATGTATCATTTTACGTCTTTATCTTGTGTTGGGTTGATTATTGCACGGCTCCCATCATTGAAAAACTTTGTCTCTTGTTCAAAATTGTATTATTTTTTATGTATCACAATTAAAATAAATAAATAATGAAATTGTCTTCATATATACATATAAAATAATTCTCAAAGAAATGAATTTGAAACCAACAAACCAAAAATTACAGCTGGAAAAAGAAATTACTGGAAAGACTTCATAGCGTGCGGGGTTCTTATTTGGACTCTCTTTTTTAATTTCAAATCTGATTCAAATTAATCCAACAAAACGAATAACTTGAATTTTGGATACTTCTATACGTAATTCAACTGGGAATTTTAGATTTCACAACTTGTAATATTTTATAGATTCGGCATATAAGTTTGTTCTTACAGTAGTCTGTGGTACTGGTAGGGTATTGAAATAATTTTCTCAAAAATTCTGTTTGATTTTACATTTAAATATTGGATTTTGAATAAATTTATTTCATGACAAGTTAAGACAGGTTTTTTTTTCTTTTGAAAAACAAGTGTAGAG
Organism: Gossypium sturtianum; assembly: GCA_025698515.1. NCBI lineage: Eukaryota > Viridiplantae > Streptophyta > Magnoliopsida > Malvales > Malvaceae > Gossypium > Gossypium sturtianum. The sequence continues at coordinate 116,850,768 of CM046955.1, forward strand.
CAATAGTAATTATTCGTTTCTCACCGATATTTTAAAATTATAATTATTATTTTATCTTTATATATTTAATTTTTTAAAATAATATTATGTATTTATAAGTGAAGAATTTCTTCCATAATATCTATATGTCACTAATGGGTGTTGAAATTATTAAAAAGAATCCAATGCTTATTAAAAATAATTAATAAACATCAATTTAGATTAAATAAAATATGTATAAAAACAAAACCAAACATACCAACAATAAAATAATAATCCACCCAAGTCTCATATTACAAAAAAGTTTCCATCAACAAATTTTGTTTTATGAAACTCAAGGCTTTAGGCTGAAAAGAACAGTGGGGAAAAATGTGTCAGCAAACAAGCAAAGTAGGCTTATAAAATATTATCTTGTCTTCCAGGTTTGTGTCATTACATCACTTGCTATTTTTCACTCATTTATGGTTTTAAACTATGGTTATTATTTGTTGAATTAAAAATGCCAGACCCCATTCTTTTTTTCGTCATCAACAACCATTAATCAGAAAACTTTAGAGGAAATTAATTATAACCAGTAAAACTATTTGATATTTTAACAATGTGAAACATTTTAATATTATGAAAAATTCATAATTATCAATAATATTAATAATTAATTTTTATCAAATTGACTCTAAAATCTGACTAAGATAAACATTTTCATCAAATTGTATTTAATAAATTAAATAACTTCACAATTATAAAAATTCAAACCTAATTATCAAATGGACTTGAATACTAAACATTTACTGTTAAATACCAAAATATATTTTTATGCGATATAAATATTGGGGTTGATATTTCTAAAACTTTATGATGACGTAACCAAAGTTATTTGCATTCAAACAAACCTAATCGTTGCATTTGTCAATTAATGCATAAAATGTCTGAATCACATGAGACGAGAAAAAAAGAAAGGACAATCCCCTCGCAAAGTGTGTGGTCCACTTATCTATCTTGATGGTAGATTAGGAGCCTGCCCAAAAGATTGATGTATTCTCCTCTCAACTAACATGCTTCTTTAGTTAGATATATGTAATCTTTTCATTATTCATCATATCCACGTGGTGCTACTCGGTCTCAGACTCGAATACCGACGTCAAAAACAAAATCTATGTCCGGCAGAAGTACACAGTTTTTTTTCCAAGTCTTTCATGTGCTAAGAGATCTTTAAAGAATCATACCCCTGTGTATCTCTATATCTGTGTCTAAATATACGTCAAACGTGGTCACAGGCATAGATACTCAAAAGAAAAAGGAAAATCGGAACAATATAGTGCATACCCTGAGTATGTTTATCGATCTTGGTGGTTTTTAACCTCCTCTATAAGACTGCAACAGGTTTCTTTTCTCTGCTTGAAGAAGTGATTAAGTAACCAAGTAACATGTAAATCTTACAAATGTAATGAGGCTTAGAACATTTAAGGTTCATGATAATTGCTCCAAAACAATAAATCTCGGTTTAATGATAATCTTCAAAAGAAAACAAGCCTATCAGCTACTCCAAGAGACTCCTTTAAAATTGGGAACAAAGAAAGTGATCCAATGTAATTGCTGATAGTTACCCGTAAGATACGATATAAGCTTGCAAAGGTTCTATGTGGAAGATACCGAAATTACCAAGACTGTTGTGTCACATATGGAAACCTTACTAAGAAGACTGCCAAGGAAGTCTTCATACCTTCAAAGTTGTCGTCTGTTGTTTGTTTAGTATTCGAGGTACAGCATTATCATCTTATGCTTGTCAAAAGGCAGTTTTAATCTCCAATCCTTTTGTTTACGACTAAATGGTCTACCCTTGCTGTTGGGGTCCCTGTTCTCCTTCACCTCTGCCAACTTCCATACACAGTTCTCTTCCTCGACCGAATCTAGTAAGAAGACTCCACTCTTTTCAGTATAATTAGACCCAGCGTCTTCAATATAACAAACTCTCATAGCCATATCTTTGAACCGATCTAAATCATCTGGTACCTTTAGTATTCTCTCTGCACCAGGAGATGATACCTTCAAAACAAAACATGGTTTTAGGATACGGAATATAGACATATCGGAGACTCAGCACGAAAGAACTAGCTACTTATTACCTGAAGAGCCAAATCATCTGGTATTTCTCTTCGTTCTCCAGCTTCATCTAATCTTTTCTTATATTCTTGACTATAACTCTGCAGTTCCTCCATGCTGGGACAACCATATCTGATGAAAGGAGCATTGGTCTTTTAATATTATAAACCCCAGAGATTCAACTTTCAAGTGCCAAGCTACATACATACACACATCGAAAGATTATCCATCACAAGATGACTGCATAATTCCTCTGGAAGTTTTCTACTTTTCAAGAGAAAAAAAAGGGGGTACAATTCAACCTTTTTCTAAGTGTGTTCCCATTTTTCCTTCTTTCTTCATCAGATACCAAATGAGTTGGGTCAAGCACAATAAATTAGACTACTAGGTTACTTCATTTGCTACTTACATTCTGCTTCCAAAAACAAATGGTAAAAAGCAATGAATTAAAGGAAATCTTAATTACTGAAATCGAACAAATTATTAAAATGAAACACTGCAGATGTAGCCACATTTGGAGTGGCAAGGTTGTTGTACATTGGCACCATAGGAGTTCAAGCCTTGTGCAACCCATCCCCTCCCAAAGTTTGTAAAGGTAAAGCTATGTATTTCATTCTCACAAAGATATATATTCTTCAAATCATTCACTACCAGAGATGCTGTTTGCCTTTCATTTCCAGAACAAATATAAGAGATAAAAGCAACAACCAAATGACAGCTATTAGTTAGGTTCTTGAAAGAAGCTTCAGCCTCTCCAGCTTGTTAGCGATCCATAAGGAAGACTACTTACTCATCTGACAATTTGTCAAGTCTGACATAAATGTATCCACGAGGTGTAGTCTTGAAAGCATAAAGTTTAATGTCATCGCTAAACAGTTTTAGTGCATCATGGGCTATAGAGAGAGCAGATTCACCCCAAGGAACACCTTGCAATACAACTCCACCACCATCCCCTCCATCACCAGCCTACATTCATAAAATAAAAATAAAAATAAAAATAAAAAAGACCCGTCATCAAAAGCAAGGAAAGAAATCCAATAAGATAGAAACGATGCATACCTTGGGCTCGACGGTTTCATCCTCTTCTTCCCACTCATCTGTGAATTCTCCATCATCTTCAGCAGTTCCATCTGCTCAAACCAAGAAGTTCAAAATAATCGGTTACTGACACAGAACTTTGATCAAACACTTGGTATGCACAGCAGAAGAAAGGAAAAAAAGACAAACAAAAATGCAGTTCTTCTTCTTCCTGTTGGCGGTTCTCGTTTTTGTTGTGAACGGAGGCTGTGCTGTGGAATAGACGGCGAGTGAAGGAAGAAGTGAAAGAGGAAATGGATTTTAGTTCAAAAGGAGGAGGAGGGTTAAGGGCAGTGGGGAGAGGTAAAGAAGAGAACCTTGCAGAAGACAAGGATGAAGCGGCGAAGCCCAAGGAAGGCCTTCGAGAGCTTCGTAACACAGACCGAAATATAATTCTACTATTGCTCATTCTTCTGTTTTACCCTCTCCCTCTTCAGCTGCCTTACACTTAATAACAGCACTTGTAACTGTTATTCTCTAAAGACAACGCCAACATAACCCCTCTTACATAAGCTTCAAGCCTTAGCATTTGTTTCTATTATTAAAACAGGCATAAGAATTTTTTGATAACGAAGAGATGTGTTGGAGTGTATTCTGTTAAAAAGAATAAATATTTATGTTGGTAGTCACCCTCAATTGTAAAAAAATAAATAATAATAAGAGTCTTACACATTTGAACTTTCTTGATAAATATATTGAATATTAATAGACCAAATTCTTGTTGTAAGGTCCATTATGAGTATTATGGCTCAAGTGTAGAAGTGTTCATAGATTAATTGATTTGATTGGCCTATTTGGGAGACGCTTGAGTTTGTATTTTTCTATTTTGAGTTGACTCCTTTTAAGATTTATAAAAAACAAAAAATGTAAAAGTAAATTTATATTAATATTTATAATTAAATTTAAATAATTTTTATCATTTTTCAAACAGTTAAATGGGCCATCTGATCAGGCCTAGATGGTCAAGCTTGGTCCTGAAAATATTTTAGATTTGGGCCTCAGCCCATTAACCCTTCTACTTATAAAACTCAACTTCATATATTGAACTGTTATTTTTGAGCCTATTCAGGTTGAAGCCCAATATGCTTTTCTAGTAGACTCAGAAATCAGTCCACTATTAACTGGATAAGATTGGCCCTAAAACGTGTACAATTTTGCAGTATTATTTTCTGATAATTGCATTACCAAAATTGAAAAGTTAGTGTATCTATTTTTTAAATTTTTTTCATATGCATGAAATTAATATATGTAATAAAATAGTAAAAATCAATAATTCAAGTTAATGTGTTTACTAATAACTAAATAAACTTTTGATGGTCATATTGTAGAACCAAATTTTGATAAATTGTATATTAAAGGGATGAAAGTTATAATGAAAACATAATTTTATTTAGAGAAGAAGAAGAAGAATAACACCACGTAGTTGGGAAATAAACATCTTCATCCCCAGTGAGCCCATCCGGCCCAATAGGCGTGAACAATATTTTTAGATAGGGTTTTGGGCAAGATCTTTAAGCATAGAAAAGACGGCTATTTTTCCTAAACCTAAACATTTCACTTTTCTCAAATAAAGTTGTTATATTTTGTTTTTTTTTGTAATTAGATAAACTCTTATCCTTTGATTTTACTAATTTTTTTTATTTCAAATAAGTATGCGTTAACGTTTAGTTAGATAGAAATTAAAAGTTTGGAACTTACTTTTTAGCTAAATTTAAATATATATTTTTTTAAAAATATTATAGAAAAAAGAAATGTTGGGAAATGCTTCTAATTCAAAGAAAAGGGAAGTGAAGTTGAATACATAATATAACATTGCTCTGAAAAGATTTAATTTGTTTTTTAGCAAAGTCCCTATCCAATTTCTTGAATAAAAAGTTTTAAAAGGTAAATGGTATAGGAACAATAAAAGTATACCAATACATATATTGTTGGGGATCGACTTGTATAAATAATGAGATAGTAAAAGTGGAGAAGAACGAACACAAATATTATACATGGAAAGCCCTCACTGAGGGATAAAAAACTACGGACAAAAGAGGCTTCGGCTTTTCACTAATCAACAAACAAGGAGTATAACGATAGAAAGTATTCAACCCGAATACAAAGAACAAATCCCAAAAGAAAACCAAATATCCCAAATACAAAAGCTCTGTCAAAAACTCTCCCTAAAAACTCTTTAACAAACCTCACATAAGAGATATTTAAAGCAAATATATCTTTCTAAATTTGATCAATCTAAACAGGGTTCTAAAGGCCCTTTAAATAGGCTTGGGACGTGGGTCCAATATGACTGAAATAACCATGTGGGAATTAGAGTTCAACTGGGAGAAGAAATCCTGTTGAGAGTAAAAAATTGTGGTTGCATTTGTGCAAAAATCATCGCCTTATCGTGACGTCACCTACCTACTCGTCACGACGCTGCAACCTTGTTTGGTTGAAAAAGACGTTGTATGGCTTTTTGCTCCCATTTGGTTTCTCATCGATTCTCGTCTTAATTGCCCGCAATGCATCCGATAAATCTGAGGCACAACCCACAAATCTCCATCTTGACTTGTATTTATCATGCTTCCTTTGCCAAAGCCCGCCATGAGCCTATCTCAAACTTCGTAGGATTCTAACAAAGTTTAAGCTTTTGAAACCGAAAGACTTCTAGTCTTCATCTTATGCACTGCCAAATCAAAATTGACTCGAGTTTTATTCCCATGAATGTAATGCTCTGTTTTTCCAACTCTTGCACACGAAAGAGAATCTTTCTTGTCCAAAATGGTCATACATTTTTCGCTTGTATGACCAAGTCATTTATGCCTCAGCTAAGTCGAATATGACTCTTTAACAAACGAGGAACTTCTGATTTTATCCCTTACCGTTGATCATTGCAGAACATAAAGACTGTTTGTCTTTCGACCTCTCATCAAAACTAAAGCAACACGAGACACCTTAATGTTGTTTGACTCGATGTTGATTCTACAACCCTTTGAGTCTAAATTTCCTAAGGAAATGAGGTTTTTCTTTAAATCAGTCATATGTCTAACATCTGACAAAGTTCTAATAATTCTATCGTGCATTCTGATCTGAATGGTGCCCATACCAATTATTTCGAGCTCTCATCAAAACTAAAGCACAACGAGACACCTTAATTTTGTTTGACTCGATGTTGATTCTACAACCCTTTGAGTCCAAATTTCCTAGGGAGATGATGCTTTTCTTTAAATCAGTCACATGTCTGACATCTGACAAAGTTCTAATAATTCTGCCATACATTCTGATCTAAATAGTGCCCATACCAATTATCTTACAGGGTGAAGAATTCCCTATAAACACAACTTCACCTTCAACTGAACTGTATGTGGAGAACAAGTCCTTGTCTGGACACATGTGAAAGGAACACGTTGAATCCAAGACCCCCTCGGACAAAAGTTTTGACCTTTCGGTCGTATATACTAATAACCAATCATCTTCCTTTTCTTCGACCACACTAGTATTGGCAACTTCAGCTTTGTGCTATTCATCCTCGTTGCTCTTAGAAACCCTCCTATTTTTACTTTTCAAACTATAAAATTCTGCTGTTATGTGACCAAACTTTTTGCAGTAGTTGCATCTTTTGTCATGGTTCCTGAATTTGGACCTTGACCTAGATTGTTGCTTGCCTCTAGTAACCAAAACCAATGCTCTTCCATTATATTTTCTACTTGAGTCTAATTCATTGTCGAGTTTTTCCTTACTCAACAAATTTCCCTCCACATCTTCAAATAAGAGTTTATTTCTGCTATAAATCAGTGTCTCCCTGAAAGTTTTATACGAAGGAGGCAAAGAGCACAATAATAACATAGCCTGATCTTCGTCATCTATCTTAACCTTGTGGTGGGCGTCGAAACCACCAAAAATAACTCCTACAAAATAACTCTAAATAGTAGTAGAGTGGTAGTAAGGTCGATTCCACAAGGATCGGATGTTTATTATCAATTTCTGTGTTTATCTCGTGAACAGAACATTTTTCGTGTCGAAGGTCGTGGCAAAGGTCGTGCCCACGACTCCAAAAGAACCTGCTGAAAAATAAATAAATCAGGGGGTTTTTAAATGTTTAGAAACTAAATAATTGAAACAGCACAAATAAATAATTAAATAAACTAGAAATCAAATTAAAAATTAAATTTAGATTTTGCAATCAAAGGAATTAAGCCTTAGCCTTAGACTCGGTAAATTTCGTGTTAAGAATCGATCCTCGAAAATTGATCTTCCCCTCCAAGCGATAAGCTGGTTATAGCGATTAAGAACGTCTTAACCACCAATTCCTCCTCTCGTAGCTGGTTTTGGTACGACCTGCAAACCAACCCTTATCGATTATCTAACCGAGATACACGTGTTCCCGATTGAAGATCCCGATAGCCTTGCATTCTGAAGAACCCAACTAGAATCAACGGCTTCAACTGCGTGGGTCATTTAAACCCGATCACCTCTTCCTTGATTTGTTCTCAGAAACCCAAATACAGCACGGCCGACTCGAACCTCCAACTGTCGGCAAGCACGATTCCAACCCAACGTGCACTTTGACTTGAAATCGAATTCAACCTTAAGCGATGATTTGTGCTATCCCGATACTTAGGAAAAAGGTGAATACCGATTGGAAAGATTTTTTACGCGAATACGAATCTCACGATTCCCGACCGGAAAGAGTACCAGCCTAAGGCTAAGATAGAATTTAGTGAAGCATGAAAGTGTTCATGCTTTTTAAACTTTGGAAGGTGGGTTGATGATTATGGTAAAGAAAGGAAAAGATACTTGGAGAGCAATTGGACCAATTTTGGAAAAGAAACAAGAATTGGAAACAATGCTACAAAATGTTAACGCCAAATTGAAAGGGAAAAAAAGTAATTCAATTCCAAATTGAAGTAGGAATGTAGAATTAATGGATGATTTCCTAAGAACAAAAAGCCCCTATTTATATACATGGGGTTTACTAAAAATAGCCTAAACTAATTTAAAATAAAATCTAAAATAAATAAAATAAACTAAATTAAGATTTTCTATTTTTGGCTTTTTACAAAGTCATAATATTTGATGTGTCCTTGGCTTCCTCCATCTTTTTTATTTGGCCTTATTTCAATGATTTTCTTTCAATTTGGCCATTTCCAGCTTGCTTTTGACCAATTGCATCCCTGACAAGATTTAAATCATAAAAATACTAATTTAGTAGGGATTGATTTAGAAATAAACCGAATTAAACACAAGAAACCATGCAAATTAACATGTTATCAAATCCCCCTACTTAGCTCATGCTTGCCCTTAAACATGTTATTCTTTTAAAAATTAGAATTGATTCTACAATTTATTAAAAATCGAGCCTCCTTTCTGCATCCATACTCAATGTAAACAACATAGGTAAAAATAAATAAATGCTCAGAACATATGGTTTAATCAACAAGTGTCATAAAATTTGAAATATGTGAACTAGATAATTTCATTAAATTGAGTTTGAATCCAATAATTTGCAAGGCATTATTAATCAACTATGCTTTAGAAAAAAAAATTAGACATGGTCAAACCTTTTTATGCGAACTAGGATGACAACCCAAGCACCCTATCCCGGTTATTCGGTTCAAACAGTCTTTATTATTATTATTATTATTAGGCTTTGTTAGCGGAATGTTATTAAGTTATCGACTTGTCACTTAAACCTTTTTACGCGAGATGAGATGACAACCCAAGCACCTCACCCCGGTTACTCAATCCGGTCACGTTTTCGAAACTTTCACTCATAACTTGAGCCTTTATTTATTTATTTATTTATTTTTTCAATTATCCATGCACAAGCAAATATTTTTTCAGACAATCAATTAATAAAAACAATCTAGCTACATATATCAACCTTAAAGCACAAATGTCGACTAATCTATATACCTGAGCATTTAAACTAAAAAGATTGCCCAATTGTCCAAGTTGACTAAGTATGAGATTAAAGGCTCAATGTCAAATAAACTATCGAATGAATTCAACGTAAGATTGAACACATGCAAAAGAGAGACATGCAACAAAAAGAAATCATGCATATTCATCATCAATTTCCACCCCCCACTGAAACTTTGCTTGTCCTCAAGCATGTGTCATATAAGAGAAAAGAAAAACAACAGCTCAAATAACAGGTAAAATAAAAAGTTCAGAATACCCCCATGTGTCTTTAATGATTTTGTCGGTGTTGGGGGTAACGACTTTGCAGGATATTAAGGATTGTGGAGACTTGATTTTCCATTATTCCAAGTCGCGCTTCAATTCGGCTTAAACGTGCCTCCACAGATAGAGGTTGTTCCTCTTGCTCTCTAGTATTGATGTGTGGACGTTGGTAAAAAACCAAATTCCCGCGAGTAGTCCGTGTACTTGGAGGAACAAAATAATACGAAGTAGGGGTGCCGGCAAGCAATCCCATAGAATTCAAACAATATTTATCTAAGCTGTCCATACTATATGCACATGTTAAGTCCGAGAAATCAATTTCAGCATGAAAAAGTCGAGAGGTTAAATTCGTAATATATGACCCATGTATTAGTGGACGATTACAACGTAAAACGGCATGAAAATTTCGTGCAAACCAATATCCTAAATTAACTTTAAAACCCGAATGCATACACCATAAAAAGAACAGTTCAGTCTTAGTTAGAACAGATGACGAGTCATTTCTACCTGAAAAACTAAAGGCTAAAAATCGATGAATATATCTTAAAGCAAGTTCATGCACCAATAAGTCTTTTGTGGTCTTCGGATTATAAAGATGATTAGAATGAGTTAAAACACGGTAAACATCTTGAGCATCAAAGTTGCTCAGAATATCTAACAGAGCAGAATGATAGGAATAAGATTGAATATTATCAGGGTCGACGAAACCCATGGCAATGTTAAATTCAGAAATTGACATCTGAAAGTCCCTCCCAAGCAAACAAAAACATACAATGTTTTGTGTTTCAACAGTTCGCAATGCATTTATATCGAAGCTAAATGTGGTGTAGAATTCATATACTAACTCATAATATGCTTTACAGGAAATATTAGCAAATGAATTCCAACCAATAGCATCAAAATAATGAAGCACAGCATCTCAAATATTTAAAAGTTCAAGAGTGGTGAAATCAATCTGCTTACAGACCGGGAGCGAACGTTGTCTGATGTCGTCGTATCGTGTTTGATGCTCTGAGGTCGAAAAGTCTAGAAATCCTCGCAATCGACCTTCAGTAGGAATAGTGTTTGCACGACCTCGTCTATTACGTTGACTGTCTCGGGATGGTCGAACACATTCGTTAGGCGAGTCGGGTGGACTTGCATTTTCAGCAGCATCAGTACTGCTGTTTGGGGGTGTCTCCGACTCATGTGTCGGTTGTCGACGGGTTCGAGTAGACCGTGTTTGGCGTTGAGAGACTGAGACACGTTCGTTCACGGTAGCTTCGACATGGTCGTCAAAAGTCCCAACCTATTCTGGATTACCTGCATTATATGTCAGTAAATGAGAGATATGTTGGGTATTAGAGATTGACCTTTCGAAAGTAGCGGGGCTGCTATCTGAACGTTCTATTTTGACCGGGGTCAGACTCCATTGACGGTGAGCTCTCGATGGGGCGGCGGTTTGTCTTGGAGGAGGTAGAGGAGAGTCATCGTCGGCTAAATCGACGACGGGAGGCGCTGGAAAATGGTGTCGATTTCAATTGAGTGAAACCGGAATATTTTTGGCCGTTTGGTTCCGAGTTCAGACCATCGTGTCCGTGCTAATGTCACGAAAAATTGTATCTGTTTGCTACGACAACGGCGAAGATAGTGGAGGCGCACGGCGGCGTTGGTGGCAGTTGGCGGCGACGAGCAGCGACAGCGCGATTTAGGCCGATTTTTAAAGAGGTGATGGTGGGGGTTTTGATTGTTGCGTTGGTTAAGGTGGTGGAGAGGGTGGTTTGGTGGTGGAGAAAAAAGAAAGAAAAAGAAATATGAAAGAGGTGGTGCTTGGGGTATCGAACGGCGAGTGTGTGGTGGGGGAGGGTAAATGCTTCGATGGAGAGTGGAACGGCGGTAGATGAGGCCGACGAACGGGGGTTGCAAGTGGTGGAGGAAAGAAAATGGAAGGAGGGGTGGGGAGGGTGTTCAGCGATGGCAAAAATGGGAGGGGGAGACGGCGATGGTGATGGCGGCGTTGGTTGGTGGTGGGGTAGAGGGATTTGTTTTGAAGAAGATGAAGATAGAAAAGGGTTTGGGGATTTTGGGGTGTTTATTATTATTTTTTTATTGAATTTCGGTTGGGCTTATTGGGTATTGGGTGTATTTTTGGGTAATTTGGGTTTTTGGGTAGGTGAGTTAATTTGGTTGGGTATTGAGTATTGGGCTAATTTTGGGATTGTGTTATTGGGTTGGTATTTAGGTATGTGTAGGTGGGTTAAATGGGTTGGTGGGTATTGGGTTTGGGTTTTAGGGTTTTATGAAGGTTAAATGGGTTGGTGGGTATTGGGTTTGGGTTTTGGGTATTGGGTGGGTAAATATTTGTCACCAAATTAGCATGTCGTGCCCGTGCCGCCACTATTATCCGACTTTCGAAAAAAATTCATGACCTCCATTCTATTCCTGAAAACATCAAATTAACAGAATTAAATAAAAATTTATTTATTTACACCCTAAATCTTACTAAAATTAAAATTAAATAAATGAAAAGAAATTTGGGTTGCCTCCCAAAAAGCGCATTTGTTTAACGTCGTTAGCTCGACGACCTGTTATTCAAATTCTGGGCTCATCGAGAACAATATCCTCAACTGTGTGCATTTGAAACTTCTCGAAAAAGGGTTTTAGTCGTTGACCATTCACCTTAAAGCACTTTCGGGTTTCTTCGCTTTGAATTTCCATTGCACCATTCGAGAATAAATTAGTAATAGTAAATGGTCCTATCCATTTGGATCGAAGCTTACCAGCGAAAATTTTTAAGGTGGAGTCGTATATGAGAACTTTTTGTCCTATTGAAAACTGCTTCCTAGTGATTAACTTATCATGAAACGCCTTCGTCTTTTCTTTATAAACTCGAGCATTTTTATATGCATCGTTTCTAATTTCCTCGAGTTCCTGGATGTCCAATTTTTGAGACCTTCCTACAGACTCCATCTCCATATTACACTGCTTAACTGCCCAAAATGCCTTGTGCTCTAACTCGACCGGAAGATGGCACGGTTTACCGAAAATGAGTCGGTAAGGTGACATGCCTATTGGTCCCTTGTAAGTTGTCCTATAAGCCCAAAGTGCGTCATTTAGTCTCAAACTCCAATCCTTCCTGTTAGGTTTAACAGTCTTTTCCAAAATAGACTTGATTTCTCGATTCGACACTTCAGCTTGCCCGTTTGTTTGTGGATGGTAAGCAGTGGCAATTTGTTGAGTCACTCCATATTTCTCCATAAGTGCACTTATGAGCTTATTGCAAAAATGAGTTCTCTCATCAGCGATTAATGCTCGTGGAGTGCCATACTGGAAAAGATAGAACTTTTAAGAAAGTCAACTACGGTCTTAGCATTATCATTGCGAGTGGCCTTCGCCTCTATCCACTTAGAGACATAATCAACAGCTAAGAGTATATAAAAATTACAGAAAGAAGAAACGAAAGGATCCATAAAATCGATGCCCCATACATCGAAAATTTCACAAATATGAATAAGAGTAAAGGGCATCTCATTTCGACGACTAAGGTTGCCAACTTTTTGGCATCTTTCACAGGTTCTGCAGAATAAAAAGGCATCACGAAATATGTTTGGCCAAAATAGTCCACATTCGAGAATTTTATGTGCGGTGCGTTTAGGTCCAAAGTGCCCTCCACATGCATAAGAATGACAAAAAGTTAGGATAGACTATACCTCTGTTTCTGTTACACACCGTCGAATTACCTGATCGGAGCAATGCTTTCAAAGGTAAGGATCGTCCCAAATGTAATACCGAGCATCCTTTTTTATCTTATCTTTTTTAGACCTTGGTAATTCTTAAGGAACACTACCTGTAACGAGGTAATTTACTATGTCTGCGTACCAAGGATGAACCGCATTTGCTGAAAATAGGTTTTCATCTGGGAAGTTGTCTTTCAATGGTGTGTCATCTACTGGAATCGGTAATCGACTCGGATGGTCAGCTATTAGGTTTTCGTATCCCTTTTTATCTCGAATTTTAAAATCGAACTCTTGTGGGAGCAGAATCCACCTAATCAGTCGAGGTTTTGCCTCCTTCTTCCCTATTAAATATTTCAAAGATGCATGATCAGAAAAGATAATCACCTTAGTTCCCAATAGGTAAGATCTAAATTTGTCTAAAGCAAACACAACAGCTAATAATTCTTTCTCAGTGGTTGTGTAATTGCTTTGGGCAGCATCCAAAGTCTTCGAAGCATAGTAGATAATATGAGGCTCTTTCCCTATTCTTTGGCCAAGAACAGCTCCCACACTTTGGTAACTTGCATCACACATGATTTCGAACAGGAAGTTCCAATTTGGTGGCTGCACTATAGGAGCGGAGACCAATTTCTGCTTCAACACGTCAAATGCGTCTTTACAAGTCTGGTCAAATTCAAATTCTTTATCCTTTTGTAACAGACTGCAAAGCAGTCGCACGATTTTTGAGAAATCTTTCATGAATCCTCTATAAAATCCTGCATGGCCAAGAAACGAACGAACTTCCCTCACGAATAAGGGGTAAGGTAACGAGTTAATAATATCCGTTTTTGTCTTATCGACCTCAATTCCTTTCGAGGAAACTATATGACCCAAAATTAATCCTTTGTTAACCATGAAATGGCATTTCTCATAATTCAAAACAAGATTAAATTCTAGGCATCTTTGTAATATCTTAGCAAGATTATCGAGACATTCGTTAAAAGAGTTACCGTATACCGTGAAGTCATCCATAAAGACTTCAATGATTTTCTTGACATAATCGAAGAATATGCTCACCATGCATCTTTAGAAAGTGGCCGGAGCATTACAGAGTCCAAACAGCATTCGTCTATACGCAAACGTTCCGAAGGGGCACGTGAAAGTTGTTTTGTCTTGATCCTCCGGAGCCACTGGAATTTGGAAAAATCCCGAGTACCCATCGAGACAATAATAATGGGTCTTACCAGCTAATCACTCGAGCATTTGATCGACGAAGGGAAGTGGAAAATGGTCTTTCCGGGTAGCTGCATTCAACTTCCTGTAATCAATGCAAACCCTCCATCCATTCTGGACTCGGGTAGGAACCAGCTCTCCTAATGAGTTTTTCACCATTGTCACGCCAATTTTCTTGGGCACGACATGAACCGGGCTAACCCAATCACTTTCGGCAATCGGGTATATCATTCCAGCATCTAACAGTTTCTGGATCTCCTTCTTTACTACCTCCATCATGGGTGGGTTAAGACGCCTTTGAGCATCTCTCTTTGGTTTCGTGTTATATTCGATGGAAATTTTGTGCATACAAGTGGATGGACTTAGCCCTTTTAAGTAGGCTATCGTCCAACCAATAGCTTCCTTATAATCTCTTAGAACTCAAACTAGACTTTCCTCCTCGTCTTTGGTTAGTTTCTTTGACACTATCACCGATAAGGTGTCTTTTTCTCCCAAAAAGACGTACTTAAGGTGGTCCGGTAATGCTTTAAGCTCCAAGGTTGGTGGCTGCAAAATCGAAGGTAACATTTTAGTTTGGAAAGGTAATAGTTCAAATTAGTTACCTTGGTTCGTCAACGATAGTTGCGTTTCTAAGTGTTTGACAATTTCTCGCAACGGATCTTCTATGATTGCTAATTCCTCGAGATGATGTAAAACATCCATGTCAATGCTTCTGTAAAGGACAGTTTCTAACTCATCAAAGTCATAATATTTGGAATAAGATTGAGTTAAACAATCTATAATATTGATACTAGAAATATTTAATAATGAGTTAGGATGACCTATAGCTTCATAGACATTGAATTTCACGATTTCGCCATCAACCTCCATTGTCAGTATTCCGCTCCGAACATCAATTTTTGCGCTTGCGGTACTTAGGAATGGCCTTCCAAGAAAAATGTTAGACGAATTAGTTAAGTTATCATCTTCCATATTAATAATGTAGAAATCTGCAGGGAAAACTAATTCGTTAACTTTAACAAGGACGTCTTCAAGCAACCCTTCGGGATAAACGACTGACCTGTCTGCCAACTGGATTATTACTCCTGTTTCTTTTAAAGGACCTGCGTTAATCAACTTATAAATAGAATAAGGCATAACATTAATGGAATCCCCTAAATCACACCTGGCTTTCTTAATGCCTACATTACCTATCTCACAGGAAATAGCAAACATACATTGGTCCTTGTATTTGGGCGAAACTTTCTTTTGCAGTACTGTGGAGACATTTTCTCCTACATTTACTCTTTCGTTACCTATTAACCTCCTCTTGCTAGAACACAATTCCTTGAGGAATTTCGTATAACGAGGGATTTGTTTGATAGCGTCGAGCAAAGGGATATTTACCTCCACCTTTCTGAATGTCTCGAGGATTTCTTTTTCCTCCTTCTCTTTCTTATCCCTTGCAAGCCTCCCTGGAAAAGGAGGTGGCATCACAACTGGTCTCCGAATTTCTAATTCTAGCCTGGCTGTTGGATCAGAGATCTACTTTTCCCGTTCCTTGTCTTGCCCATGACTTTTGTCTAGAACTGTTTCCAGAACCTTTCCGCTACGAAGAGTTATTGCACTTGTATTCTGTCGAGGATTCGGCTCTGTCTACGAAGGTAATTTACCTTGAGACTCCAAACGATTAACTGCCATCGAGAGTTTACTAACTTGATTAGTTAACTCTTGTATTGATGCATCTGTCCTCTGTTGATATTTTTTGACAAGACGGCAGTAAGTCTTTCCATAACAGCTTCTAGAGATGTGCTCGGCTTGGGTTGTTGTTGTGGTGGTTGCAGAGGTCTCGGTTGGTATGATGGATTATATCGGGGATTAGCTCCGTAATTCAAGTTGGGATGATCCTTCCACTCGAGATTGTAGGTGTTGGAGAAAGAATCATAGCTTCTTTACGGAGGTCCCGGAAAACCTCTGACAACATCAATATGTGCCGTTGAATTGTCGTTAAGGATTGGGCATGAATCCGTTGGATGTTCAGATGTAGTACAAATTCCACACAATTGGGTCAGATTCTTCTTTTCTGTAAGCAAAGATTGAACAACATTAGTAAGCTTATCAATTTATCTTCTAAGGATGAAACGTTTACCCCATTAACTCGTCTTGTGGGTTCCGAATTCGGCCGATACTGTTGAGAATTTACCGCCATGGTGGATATCAGTTCTCTTACCCTTTGAGGATTCATATTGACAAGCGCCCCTACTAGCAGCGTCAATCATCTTCATTTCTATAGGGAGCAAACTCTCGTAGAAATATTGAATAAATGATTGTTCGGTCAACCCGTGTTGAGGACAACTTGCACATAGTTTTTTGTACCGCTCCCAATAGTCGTAGAGCGATTCACTCTCCATTTGGCGAATTCCCACTATGTCCCTCCTAAGTTCAGCTGCTCACGATGCTGGAAAGAATCTGTCAAGAAATACACGAGATAAGTCATCCCACGTTGTGATAGAACCGGGGGGTAAGTAAAATAACCATTCTCTTGTTGTATCAACTAAAGAAAAATGAAAGGCCCGAAGTTTGATTTCATCTTTAGTTACTCCTTGAGGTTTCATGCTTGAGCAGACCATGTGGAATTCTCTCAAGTGAGTGTGTGGATTTTCGTTCTTCAAGCCTCAAAAAGTGGGCAAAAGGTGAATCAAGCCTGATTTCAACTCGAAAGGAGTTCCTCCGGTTGATAGTTGATGCATAACGGTGTTTGCTCATTGGGAGCAGTGGCTAGTTGACGAATGGTTCAGTTTGCCATCCTTTCTGGTTCACCGAGGTTGCCTTTCACTTCTTTTGTTTCAAAAAGTGGTTCGGTCTCAGGTTCAACCACTTCGACTTGTTTCCCACGTCGGATTGCCTCTGCACGAATTACTTCGCTCAACTTTTCGACGTCGGATTCTAGGATCCCTTGTCCTAGCTCAACTTCTGCTTTACTTGCACGTTTAAGAGCTTCCGTCTCTTTTCGTCGCGCTCGTACCGATTTCTTGATCTCTGGGTCGTATTCGAGATCTCCAGATGAAGATCTGGTCATAAGGTAAACAAACAAAAATTAGAAAAATATCTCCGATCCCCGGCAACGGCGCCAAAATTTGGTGGGCGTCGAAACCACCAAAAATAATTCCTACAAAATAACTCTAAATAGTAGTAGAGTGGTAGTAGGGTCGATTCCACAGGGATCGGATGTTTATTATCAATTTCTGCGTTTATCTCGTGAACAGAACGTTTGTCGTGTCAAAGGTCGTGGCAAAGGTCGTGCCCACGACTCCAAAAGAACCTGCTGAAAAATAAATAAATCAGGGTGTTTTTAAATATTTAGAAACTAAATAATTGAAATAGCACAAATAAATAATTAAATAAACTAGAAATAAAATTAAAAATTAAATTCAGATTTTGCAATCAAAGGAATTAAGCCTTAGCCTTAGACTCGGTAAATTTCGTGTTAAGAATCGATCCTCGAAAATTGATCTTCTCCTCCAAGCGATAAGCTGGTTATAGCGATTAAGAACGTCTTAACCACCAATTCCTCCTCTCGTAGCTGGTTCCGGTATGACCTGCAAACCAACCCTTACCGATTATCTAACCGAGATACACGTGTTCTCGATTGAAGATCCCGGTAGCCTTGCGTTCTGAAGAACCCAACTCGAATCAATGGCCTCAACCGCGTGGGTTGTTTAAACCTGATCACCTCTTCCTTGATTTGTTCTCGGAAACCCAAATACAGCACGGCCGACTCGAATCTCCAACTGTCGGCAAACACGATTCCAACCCAACGTGCACTTTGACTTGAAATCGAATTCAACCTTAAGCGATGATTTGTGTTATCCCGATACTTAGGAAAAAGGTGAATACCGATTGGAAAGATTTTTTGCGCGAATACGAATCTCACGATTCCCGACCGGAAAAAGTACCGGCCTAAGGCTAAGATAGAATTTAGTGAAGCATGAAAGTGTTCATGCTTTGTAAACTTTGGAAGGTGGGTTGATGATTATGGTAAAGAAAGGAAAAGAAAGGTACTTGGAGAGCAATTGGACCAATTTTGGAAAAGAAACAAGAATTGGAAACAATGCTACAAAATGTTAATGCCAAATTGAAAGGGAAAAAAAGTAATTCAATTCCAAATTGAAGTAGGAATGTAGAATTAATGGATGATTTCCTAAGAACAAAAAGGCCCTATTTATATACATGGGGTTTACTAAAAATAGCCTAAACTAATTTAATATAAAATCTAAAATATATAAAATAAACTAAATTAAGATTTTCTATTTTTGGCTTTTTACAAAGTCAAAATATTTGATGTGTCCTTGGCTTCCTTCATCTTTTTTATTTGGCCCCATTTCAATGATTTTCTTTCAATTTGGCCCTTTTCAGCTTACTTTTGACCAATTGAATACCTAACAAGATTTAAATCATAAAAATACTAATTTAGCAGGGATTGATTCAGAAATAAACTAAATTAAACACAAGAAACTATGCAAATTAACATGTTATCACCTTGACATTCTTCAGGTCATTCAAAAGTGTAATAAACTCACTAATGTGAGCCCTAATAGACGTTCTTTCATCCATACGAAACATGTACAAGCGCTATTTCTTCCATAAAGCAGTCATTGTTTTCTCTATAAGTACTTCCTGTAGTACATTATTCGTGAGGCATAATTGAATCGTAGATAGAGCTTTTTCATCAAGCTCTTCCCATTCCGATTTTTCCATACCTTCGGACTTTTTACTGGTAACGACCTTTTTTATGTCGTTCTGAACTAGAAGTGTTGTCATCTGAACCTGCCACAAACTAAAGTTTGTAATCCCATCAAACTTCTCAATGTCGAATCTCATTATCGTCACCCTGAGCGAGTTGATTTGTGGAAGCGTAACTTGGACTCCGATACCAATTTGTTGGGGATTGACCCGTATAAACAACGAGATAAGTAAAATTCAAGAAGAATGAATACAAATGTTTTACGTGGAAAACCCTCAGTGAGGAATAAAAAATCACAGAAAAAGGAGGATTCAACTATTCATTAATCAGCAAACAAAGAGTACAACAATAGAGAGTATTCAACCCGAATACAAAGAGCAAATCCCAAAAGAAACCCAAATATCCTAAATACAAAAGCTCTCTAAAAAACTCTCCCTAAAAACTCTTTAACAAATCTCGCACAAGAGATATTTAAAGCAAATCTGATTTTCTAAATCTGATCAATCTAAATAGGGTTCCAAAGGCCCTATAAATAGGCTTGGGACATGGGTCTAATATGACTTTTACTTGTCACTTTATTACTTGTTGCGATTGTGTACACTTGCACATTTCCATCATTCCAATACCCCACATATATCTATAATCTATAATATATATGTATATATATAAAAGCATGAGTTTAGAAAAAATTTTGAATTGATCAAAATACTTTTTTATTTTTTTATCATATTATTAAATTAACTTTAAAATAATTATAATTTAATTTAGAATTATTAGTTAATTTATGATAATTATAATTAGTTAAAAAATTTAATGTAAAAAAAGTTGTGCTAATTTTATTTTTTAAAATTATGTTAATTTTATTGATGTAAAATGAAGTTATTACTTGAATAGAACTGTAAGTATAAAATATAAGAAAAAAATGTGATAGTTATAATTATAATTATAATTTACAATTATCAGTTAAAAAATTACGTAAAAAAAGTTGTGTTAATTTTTTAAAATTGCGTTACTTTTATTGATGCAAAATAGAGTTATTAGTTGAATAGAACTATACGTATCTTAATTATCACTTAATTAATATAAGAGTTATATATCAATTAAAATTTAAGTTTAGCTTTATAAATAGCATTCGGTAGTTACACATATTTAATCAAGTAACATCTAACAAAAATTACCAGTAAAAAATGTAAAGTTAGAATTATATAAAAAAGAATGAAGCTTTAAAGGAATGGTTCGTCAAAGAAGTTAACGCTCTCAAAACTATTTTTTTATCTATGTATTATTTTTATTTTGTAGGTGAAAAATGTTTTGTGGGTTTGTTTTGAAAAGAAAGTAAAATTTCAACCATTATTTTTAATAACTATTACTAAATGTGTTTTTTAATTTAATATATATGTCTTTCCTATTTTTCATGAACTATTATAATTGATGTATGTTGTTTTACCTAAATTTTTTAATCTTTTTTTTCAAATTTACATTTAGTTTACTTCCATATATAGTTCGAAATTTATATATTATTTAAAAAAAAGAAGAAGGAGAAATTATCTTTATCAATGATAGGTAACAATAATTAAAAATGCATTCTTTAATAACTAATTAAAAATTAAACATGTAAAATCACATGCAATGCTTGTGACATTAAATGTAACATCACAAAAATTAGGGGTTAGAATTCTTAAAATTATTAAGAATTAAAATGTAGCATTATTGGTTAGAAGCCTAGTAGGAAGTCTTGAGAACTTAGGTTTAAGTCTTATAAATTTGATTTTATCTCTTTAAATTTTTCTGCACATGTAAAGCCTAGATAATATGGTTTATGTATTTATTTGTGTGTGTCTTGAGCATGAATGTGGGCACTAGCCCAATGGTTAAGGCATTCCCAAATTTTCCCTCATTTCCAAAGTTCTATCCATGTTAGCTTATCTTATTTTTGATGATTTTTATACAAATGGGCTATTTGCCTATTAGCCCTCAAACTCTCTAAGTCCTTTCCTAATTCTACTAAAATTCTCTATTTGTTATTTTATCAAATTGAAACCCTAACTCTCTCTATTTATATTCTAGTTTTCTCTCAAAAAAAGAAAAGAAACCTCTCTATTACAATTTTATTCTCAAGCCCTCGCCGCTAGAAACTTTCTTTGAAATTCTTGAATCTTTGCAATCAAGCCCTCATCAATTTTTCTCCAAATTATTGAATTCTGAGTCGTTAGATCGTTGAGTTTCTATCAAGATCAACCCTTGTAAGTGATTGGATTGAGCTTGAACGTAAGGTAGTCACCTGAGACCTCGGAAAAGTTAGGTGTGTGTTCTTTTACAATAAATCAAGTCAAATTTCGAAAATGCCCATTCGTACACAGCCTACCACACGAGTGTGTGGCCTGCCCGTGTGGATCACACGACCTCACACACGACCATGTCCCCATGTTTTCCCTTGCATCTGTGTTTTGCACATAGCCTGGAGCCTCGCACCTCACCACCCCTTCGTATCGCACACGGTTGTGTGGATCTATCGCACACGGCCTGGACACACGGCCGTGTGGCTCCTACACCTTCACCTTCACCCCTTCGCATCGCACACATCCTGGGGCATCACACACGGGCTGGTCACACGGCCATGTGGCCCTTGAAACTTAAAAATTATAGTTTTGCCTTGTCTTTCATTATTTTATGCAATTCAGTCCCTGATTAGGTTTTTAATGGCATATTGAGAACTAGATTATGCAATTAGGTCCTGGACTAGGAGTAGAATGACTGAATCAATGAATGAATGATCTTAATTACTTTTGATTGAGTGTTTGATCCATGAATGATTTTATATTTATCAATGTTATAAATGCTGAATGAACGTCTCGTATGCCTAAATGGTTAAACTATTGATTATTGGATATAATCGCGAATGGCGTTATTATGCAATGAAATAGAATGTTGAAAGTATTAATGATTGAGTGAATGAACGCATTAAAAAATTATTGCATTGCATATGCATGAGGGGGAACGATATGAAAGGAGGAAGAATGGCAGCTCATATTGATTGCATAAATGAATGATTGATTGTGTACCCACAGAACGATAGATTCCAACTGCAATCTCATTGTGCCGCACGATCCCTCTAACAGCTATTATCTGAGAGTGGTCGTGACTCCGCAGTTAAACGAATGTTCGCTGTATATTCACATTCATATCAAATACCAACTGCAATGGTCTTACTGTGTACCCACATTTACAGTAGAACCTAACTATAACGTTTTTGTATTGTGCTCTCACGATCCCTCCAACAGCTTTCTATTGGGAGCGGCTGTGTTTCCACAGTTACCGGCAGCTTTTATTTGCAGTTACCCAAATCTAAATGAATGTAATGGTAAAAGACCATGAGCAGAGTAAAAATGTAGAGGGGGTTCTAGGGAACTCCCTATCTGGAGAGCTAGTGGTCAGGGTAGAATTAATGAATGTTAAATGAAACATTAAACGAATGTTGCATGACATACTATGCATACTCATTGAAAAGGTACATGTTGAAATGACCAAATTAATAAAGGTGCATGTATCTAGTGAGAATGGTATTATGACTATATAGTCGAATTGTTCAATTGAATTCAATTGAATGTTAATGTTTTGTTTGTCTAAGTGACAAAAACTAAATTATCGTATTGATTAGGTTATTATATGAATTTGATTAATATAATTGACATGTACATTTGAATATTGTTTTGGTTTATTGTAAAGGGACTCACATTGAGCTTCCATAGCTCACTCCCCTTAATTTTCATCTTTTCAGATAACCTAATGGACTAGGACGCGTGCGGAGGGTCTCGGCTTGTTCTTGCTAATGATTTATTATTTATTATTTATTATTATGATTATCGTTTAATTTTATTAAAAACTGTGGTATGAGACAATTATTTTAAATCACATCAGTTAGGATGCATGTTATTAATGGGTATTTATATAGATAGAAAGGTTTATACTTATTTTTCCACATTGATAATGATTTTAGAATGTTGTTTATTTATTAAGTGTTTTAACTGGGTTGATTTATTATACAAAGATTATTGATTTATTTTCCGCTGCTAAATTAACCTTATGTTTAATTGATTAATATGATATGTTCACTATTAGAAACCAAGTTTAGAATTGAGGATGGATTTGAAAAAAAGATAGGATCATTTCTGATACATGCACGGATGGGGTGAAATTTATTAAATTTCATTCACCGAAGCTATCAATTTTCAAGTTTTGGAAATCATCAGACTTGCGACGAATTTTTGGATGGGTCTAGACATTTCTTGGTTAAGATATCTTCATGAGTTTGAAGCTCTATCTCTTAGCCTCAAAACTCACTTTGAATCACTCAATTTTGAGTTCGGGAGCTCAAGTTATGAATGTTTTAGTGAAGACTGCGCGAGTAGAATTTTTGGACGGGATTATAATGAGAATTACGAGTTTCGGGCTTTTAATTCGAGTTTAAATCATATTGGGTTTGGGTTTTAGGCTTAATTTTTATTATATATGAGCCCAATATTGTATTTATCAGCTTTTATTATTTTATTATTCCAAATTTTTAATAATTACTAAGTAGTTTAAGTTATTTAGGAGTTTTATGTCAACAAAAAAGTTTAGTTTAAATCTACTTCTTGTTTAGATTAATTAGCGTTCTAGTATACTTAAGAGTTTTATTTAGATTTATTTAGCTAGCCTATATATAGGCCTTTGCATTGTATACAAATCAGACAATTGTTTTTATTAATAAAGTTTTCAACTCTGGGAGTTTGTTTCTTGTGCAAGATTTCTTTCTTGTAGTTTTTAGAAGTAGTTTTCTTCTCGATTTACTTCAATGAGTCGTGAGAATCCATTCTTCACCCTTCAATTTGCCAAGGATTATTTCTTGGAGGGTTGATTAGAGCCATTAATTGAGTTTGTTGGGATTTATATCTCAAATGGTTCAATTGGACATTTATCCTTTTATTCATCATAACCATCGGTTTATTTATTTTTATATTATTATTTGTTATTTGTTCTCAAATTTCTTCTTTTACTGTTTTCGACTTCTTTATTACTGAATTTGTTTATTTCTTTTTTTTTTAAATCAGATCCAAATCTTTCCTTTTCGAGTCAAACAACTTGAATTCGATCCTTCTTCCGCTTCCTCCGTTCATTCTGTATCAATTTCGATGATTAATGTGATCTCTTCGACTCAGGTCTACTGTCTAGGCCGAATTGGGATGGTTTCATTAAAAACTAGTTTATATATAAAAACATGAGTATAGATGAATTGATCTAGCAAAATCATATTTTACGGTCAATTATTATTAAATTAACATTTAAATAATAAATTTTAAATAAAACTATAATAATATATTGATCTCTTAATAATTGCAAAATAATATTTTAAATAAAATCATAATAATTAAACAATAACTCTTATTTCATAATTAGAAATATCTGTAGAGAATCAAGTGAATGGACAATAAATAGGATAATAATTAAAGAATAACATTTATTAATTTAAATTAATAATTATCATTACAATTATATATCAATTAAAGCTGAACTTAACACTATAAATAGATTAACTAAATTCATTAGCATCCAACTTTTTGGAGTAGAATACAAACAAAATCAGAAAGCATATTAATTTTTAGGCTTAGATGCTAATAAAACTTTGTAATAATATAAAATATCAATGAAGCTCATGATGGAAATTAAAATCGCACTTGATTAGGTCCTTAATCAAAAGCTAACAATTAAATAAGGTCCTAAAATTTAGTTTTTCATCGAAACTTGACAAGTTATTAAGTGATGATATAGTGGCTAACATGATGACATGGAAAATGAGTGTAGTTTTCGATTAGAGACTTAATTAATCTTTTTAATTATTTTACAATAATTTGTTTAGTATTTAAGCCAAAAATTATAAACAACTTAAAAAATAAAAATAATAAAGATTTATAAAAATTCAAAATAATAAAAACTCTAAACAAAATATTTACATGAAATAGTTAGAAGGTATAATAATAAATTCAGTCTTCAACTTTTACATTTTTTTGTCAATTTGGTTCTTATTCTTTTTTGAGCTAAATTTGGTTATTAACCTTTTAAAAAGAGTCAAATAGTTTTTCTTAGTGGAAATATTGAATAAAATATTATTTTTTTAATGATGTTTGTGTGGCAACCTGTCTGACAGTCTATGTGTACTTCATACTAACATGACACTATTTGTCTTAAATGTCACGTTAAGAAATAATTTAAAAATTATAAAATGTTCAAAATTTAAAATAAAAAAAAAAGAAAATTCATAAAAATTGAAAATATTACCTTGAAGTATACGTGGATTGTCGTGTGAACTACCATATTTAAAAACTTAGCGTTTTAGCTAATATTTTTGTTAAAAAACGATAATTCAACTCTTTTTTGGAAGGTTAATAGTTAAATTTAGTTAAAAAGAAAAAAGAAATCAAATTGACAAAATATATAAATATTGAAAGTTAAATTTCTCATTATTCAGAATTTTAAAAGAAAAAAGGTTAATTGAAATTATTCAGAATTATAAAAGGAAAGAAGACATAATTAATAATAAGATATTTAAAAGTTAAATGATATTTCAATCTTAACCATACAATTAACTCTGATATAGTGATATTGTATATAAGAAAAAACCTTTGATACAGTGAGATTATTTGAACCGGTCTAAAATGAAATTATAGTATTTAAAACATATATTTAGTCTCCTATCCCATTTTCTTACCATTGAAAAAAATTCACAGAATTTATATTTGAAGTAGTGTTAAGTGTATAAATTTATACATAATTAATTAATTAATCAAATTAAAACATATCATTAGTAAATCAATAAATAATTTTAAAATTCATTAAAAATAAATATTTTTTTAACACATGATGGGGTGTTTGGTAAACAGAGTTTTGAGCCTTTTTAGTTGATTTATAGTTAAACCTTCTAATTGTAGTATTTGGTGAATGGAAGTTTGCAAGAGCTTGTTGAACTAAAACCTCCAAAACAAAAAATGCTGGGATTGACAACTTTTTTCACAGTTGATTGAGAATGAGATATGTGGAATGACATATCTGATCATGCTTGCTCAAAAATTACTCCATTTACCACTATGTACAATTATATTGATACACTATTAATATTTATCAATTTTCACAAGGTTAATATTTGCAAATAAGGAATTTTTGTTTATTTAAATTTTAAAAAATATTCACTAATTAATTTTCAGATGTTTTAATTCCTTGGCAATAGTGTTTTATTTCAATAGTTTCACCCAGTAAAGACTAAAGTATTATAAATAAATAAATACTTAACAATAAAATGTGTCTACTCTTATTTTTCATTTTACACATATCAGCTTTCAGCCATCAACTAAGTTTTACCAAGTACTTTTAAATAAACAGTTAATAGAATTAGTTGGTCAAATCGGTTAATAATATCAGCTATCAACCAATTGCCAAATAGGGCTGATATCTTTTTTAAGTGCTAACACATTATATTTAAAATAAAGTGAAATGCTGTTTTAATTAATTTTATTTATTTTTAAATATTTTTCCCATTAAAGAACATTTATTCAATCAATCATATTAAGCAATTATACTGTAGAAGCCCAATTTTGCCTTGGGCCCAACCAAACAGAAACCAAACCAAAAAAAAAAAAAATAATAATAACAGTCCAAGTCCATTACAATAATTCAACAGCCGAAATTATAAGCCCGAACAAAGGAAAAACCCTAATGGCCCAAATGGCCCATAACCTAAACAATTTTCAAAAAAAAAAACAAAAACCCTAACCTAGAGCCGTCGCCGCACCCTAGTGCCTGTCACCACCAACTGCTCTGCCACCGTCATCTTCAACCACCGCCTACAAGAAAAAGAAAGAAAAGACAGCAAGTAGTACAAAATAGTAAAAAATAATAAAAATAATATGTAACATTCAATATATAAAAAAAAAAAGAGGAGAGAACACAGAATCAAAAAAATTACCATAGTTTTTTGAAGGTATTATTTTTTTGCATATATATATATATATATTAGTATTATATATCTATAAAAGAAAATGAAAGTCCCTACCTTTTTTCGCCGGAGCCTCTTCTGGCCTAGAGGGCTGCCAAGCCCTCAGGGTATGCCTGAATCCTCGTCAAGAATGATTGAAAATCGAAAGTTTTTTTTTGGTTTTTTTTTTTAATTTTTGCGAATAGAAGGCTTTGCCTTCGAGATCAGGGCCAAAAAAGGAAAAAAAAAGATTTTTTGAGGTTTTCCATCCACTGGAGATAGCGGTCACCGTCGCCGACGACCGGTGACCGTGGCGGAGCCATGGCGGCTCCAATGGCCGGACCCAGCCCCTTTTCAGAGAAAAAAAATGGAAAACAAAGTTTTTTTTTTAAAAAAAATATTTCAAATGAAATTTTTTTGGGTTTTTTTTTACTTAAATAGGGCGCCAAAACGATGCCGTTTTGGGGTCGACCCGCCAAACCGACCCACCCGCCTCAGGATCCGCATGTTTTTTTTAAAATGGTCTATTTGCGCCTTTGGTCCTTCCGCTTTTACGGCTTGTTTCAATCTAGTCCTATTTTATTTTTTTATTTGTGATTTTGCCACTTTATTTTATTTTATTTTCATTTTGGTCCTTGGACCATTTTTAGAGATGGGTACCTAAAACGGCGTCATTCTGGCCGACCCGATCCGACCCAAACCACCCGACCTAGGATTCACGTGTTTTTTAAGGGGGTCTATTTGCGCCTTTGACCCTTCCGCTTTTGCGACTTCTTTCAATTTAGTCCATTTCCTTTCTTAATTACTTTATTTCTTTCTTGTAATTTAAATTGTTCATAATTTAGTCCCTGGATCAATGTGGACCCGCTTAGGGGATGACACGTGTCCCAGGGTTTGGGATAATTGCCCGTTTGGTCCCTGGTTATTTTCGCGCATTTTATTTTGATCCTTATTTTTGTTTTATTAGTTTTTTTATTTACAATTTGTCCCCTAAATTTCATTTAAATTTTGATTTAGTCCCCTATTTATTTATTCATTTATTTATTTATAGTTTAGCCCCCTTACTATTTATTTTATCCCTATTTCATCCCGATTTACCCTTTTAATTTCATTTAAGTTACAATTAAATCCTTTTTATTCTTTTATTCATTTATTAACTTATTTACTTATTTATTTATTTATTTTCAACTTTTCGTTAAATTATTATTATTATTTATTATGCTATTATTTGCTTATTTATTTATTTATTTATTATTGCCTTGCTCTTGTATTTTAAAATTTGTATTGTTCATTTTTGTACATATTTTTCATATTGTCATTATTATTTCATTATTTTTTTTGTTTTTTTATTTTTAATACTTTCATGTCTTGTCTTTTTAATCATGCATCTTCCGTTTATTTTTATTTTAAATAATCTTATCTATTTTATTATTATGATTACATTATTATTATAGTATTCCTTAATTTATTTATATTTTATCATTCTAATATCCTACCCATGTAGCCATTTTATTTTATTTTACCAAACTACTATATTATTTATTTATACATGTTATTCTATTTTATCCTTGTTATTATCATTTTACTTACTTATATTATTAATATAATAATAACTACGCTGTGATTAGTACCATTATTATAAAATCAAAATTATTAAAAAATTGATATTATTATTATAAAATTGGTATTCTCATTATTATTGCAGTTGCATTACTATCATCATTTCATATATTATATCACAACATATCATATATTATATCACAACATATTCATTCATTTTTGTAAAAAAAAAAATACATATAATTTTTTTTTTAAAAAAAGGGGTTATCTTTGTTTTATATAACGTATAAAATGTTCAAAACCAAGGTAATGTTCATTATTTTGGAATTAGAAAAGTCGTGTTCTTAACTTACAAAATATGACTTCTTTCTAAAACCGATATAGTCGAGTATCTACTTTAAAATAAATAAAAAACAAGGTTTTGGCGTTTGTTCTCGTTTTCGATGATTTAAGGCATTGTGTCCTAACTTACGGGACATAATCCTTTCTTCTCGATTAACTTGAAATAAGCCCTTTTTTTTGCGAAAATTACTTTAATTAGGTAATGCCTTAATACAAAAAGGGATCGTGTTTTAAATTCTCTTCAAATTTTCAATTCTCGACACTAAGACATCAAGTAATCAACTAGGTACCAATTTTGGGCGTCACGAGGGTGCTAATCCTTCCTAGTGCGTCGTTTTCAAAATATAAGTCGATTTACAAAAAAAGTTTCGATAGCTTGGCGACTCCACTGGGACAAAATAAGAGAGTCAAGCCGCAAGTTGATTACTTTTAGTCTTTTTGTCGAAAATTAATAATTTGGTTTAAATTTACGATCCTTTTGTTGCATTTCATCTTTCATTTTTGTGTTCTTCATCATTTTGTTACATAATGATATGTTTACTTTATTGGTTCAAGTCTCTTGGTATATTTCCGCATATTGCATTGCATAATCGTTCGATTTTGCCCTTCTTAAGTGGGAGTGAGAAGTTATTTCTTCGTGAGGTCTTCACCTCTATATAGGATAGTGGATCACTTTCGAGATACATTCGTACCTATGTCTTCGAGAGATTTTTATCTCCGTATAGCCATAAGGAAATGTATTCCCTGAACTGAACTCGGTTCGTATGAGCCTATAACGGGTGAGGATCAAGGAATCTGTTGGTCCAGGTACCCTTACTTTAGAACCGAACCGCATTTAATGAGCCCTAAGAGACTACCCTAGGTAGAACCATACTGAACCTTTAGTGGTCACCCAATTAGGTGTTCTATTTATTATTTCTTGCTTTGAATTCTAGATTTGTATGAAATGTACTAACTTATTTCGTTTTGTTTTGGCTTTGATTGCATTGCATTTTCATCATAGAAAAGGGTGTTGATTCACATTCAGTGCTAGATAGAGAGTTTGTCATGGAAAAGATATTTCTTGATAAAGTGGAAGATAATGCGGTCGTCCGAATATGGTCCAAAAAGACACAATAAGAAAAGGGTGACAGCCTGACGAAGGGATATATGTCAGATTTATGGGATTTCACTCGCATTAGTGTGACTCAGAATAACCTCTAAGAGTTGAAAGAGGAATGAGACCAATGGGATGACGAAACCAAGTAGTTATTCTACTATAACTATGGTGATTTACCTTACTTACTCGATGTCAAAGTGGATAAGCACTTATTCCGAGCTTTGGCCTAGTATTGGAATCCCGCCTATAGTTGTTTTACTTTTGGAAAGGTAAACTTGGTACCCCCACCATAGAAGAGTACACAACTCTGCTCCGTTGCCCAAGGATCCAAGCCGACAAAGTTTATTCTAGAGCAGCCAACGTCCCGACTTTCCTTAAAAAGCTAATGAGCATCACTGGAATGAGTGAGCAATGGGTCCCGGCCCGTATTAAACAAAAGGGAGATAGTAAATGTATCCCTTGGAAAAGTTTGCGGGATTTGATCTTGGCATATCCGGACACGAAAAAAATGGTCGGTGTCTTCTCTTTGAGTATTTACGGGTTGATTATTTTCCTAAAGCACTAAGGCACATAGATGAGGCAGTTTCAGATATATTTGATCGGCTTGACAAAAGGGGTACTCCCGTCCCGACGATTTTGGCTGAAACATTCAGGTCTTTGAGTGCATGTAACACCCCTTACCCGTGTTCAACGCCGGAAAGGGTACGAGGCGTTACCGGACAATAACACTTGAAACTGAACAAATTCAAGGCATAAATTTTTGTTTAAAATTTAAAACTTTTATCTTATATCATCAAGTCCCTAAAACGGGCCTACGAGGCCCAAAACATGCTTTGGGAGCGATTCAGGACTAAACCGAGAACTTTTAAAACTATTGGAACATTTAGAAAATTTCCTTGTTTTGGAGAGTCACACACCTGTATGGGCAGGCCGTGTCCTCCACACAACTGAGACACACAGCCGTGTCTTTGCCTGTGTGGCCAAGAAGTTGGTTATTTTCCAAGCCAATTTCTACCCTATCATGCCCATACTTGAGTATAACTTGAATGACACATTTCATGACATATTAAAGCTACCAAGACATCCACCACACACACGTAAAAAGTCATAGCATACAACTTACTCAACCATGGAATGCATCATCATGAGTTTATAGCATAACCTATCTATTGGCCACATTAAATGGCCTTATACACAATGAACTCCGAATATCATGGGTCATTATTCTAGGACAACTCATAGTAACATATACACATGACCAAGTTCCCTATACATGCCATAACCTTAAGTATAAAATCATCGATACCTAAATTGTAAGCTTGATAGTGTGATAGGTTCTCCGGCGACTTCCAACCCGAGCTAACCTGAGTACATTATAAACACGAAAAACAACGGAGTAAGCTATAAAGCTTAATAAGTATGTATGTAAATAATAAAAAATTGATTACCATGCTTTTAACAATCCTCATTATAAGCTCTCAAGATAATATCATCATTATTGCATAAAATTTCACAATTCATTTATGTTCATCTTGAAGTGCATTTACTCGAGTTCTGATCACTAAATTATTTTTATCTAGAGTTAAAGAACTCCAAATTAAGATCCACTAATTTTCCCTGAAATTAGACTCACATATATTCTTACCATAAAATTTCCAGGATTTTTGGTTCAACCAATCAGTACATTTTATTCTTTAAAGTCTCCCCTGTTTTGCTGTCCAATAGTACTAAAAAATAATTATCTCATTGTACAGAACTCAAATGATGTTTCCGTTTGTTTCTATTGAAAATAGGCTCATTAAGAAATTCAATAATATAAATTTTATCCCATGATTATTTTTGTACAATTTTTAATGAATTTCCCAAGTCAGAACAGGGGATTTCGAAATCATTTTGACC
The DNA here is from genome assembly GCA_025698515.1 of Gossypium sturtianum. NCBI lineage: Eukaryota > Viridiplantae > Streptophyta > Magnoliopsida > Malvales > Malvaceae > Gossypium > Gossypium sturtianum. The sequence continues at coordinate 116,882,648 of CM046955.1, forward strand.
CTGTCTCACTAAAATCCAAATATCTCACCATATAAAATTATTTTGCTTATTATGTTTCTTTTATGCAGAAATAGACTCAATAAGCTTTAATTTAATATCTCATTTAACCTCTAATTAAATTTCCACCATTTTTTTGGTGATTTTTTAAAGTCACACAACTGCTGCTCTCCAAACTGTTTTATTGCTAACTTTACTCTTTCATGTTTCCTTTATATTAATTTTCATTTACACACATATAACACCAAAGTATATCCATGGTTAGCCATTCCAATAACTAGTCATTATCAAATATTTACAAACCATTCATTGGCAAATTTAACCTATACATCAACAACAAAGACTTGAACATATCATTTCTCAATTTAATTTGGCCTAAAAGCCTCACACATGATCAGCAATCACATTTACCACATATTCATACATCATAAGCGTGGACTTATAATCACAAGGTCATTCTCATAGGTATAACTTACTCGTTTACACTCTTACCAAAATTCGATCACATACCGAGCACATTGCTCATGAGTGTATACATACATATACCTGCACTTGATCGTCACATATTCACATTCATTTACACTTTAGTCATTTTCCCGTTGAACACATCAGAATATTAACGGATACTCGGAACACTTGCACATACGTGCCACATATATGTAGCCGAAGCTACCTCTTATCACATTTCATATATATGCTCGTTCTCGAGCTATTCACATTTACGTTCTCGGGTCTGCTCACACAAGCTGTCGGTCATACGTAACTACTCAGTGCTGCTCACACAAGCTATCAGGTATTCGCAACACATGCTGGATTACCCAGCCACTAGTAAAACTTATAAGACCAGCACCCGAATCACTTAACATTCATGGGTCTGCTCACACAAGATGTCGGTCAGACGTAGCTACACAGTCCTGCTCACATAAGCTGTCAGGTATCCGCAACATATGCAGGACTACCTAGCCACTGGTAGACGTACAAGACCAGCACCCGGACATCACATAATCACATAACACACATAGGCTCGTTCTCTATCTATTCACATTTACATTCTCGGGTCTGCTCACACAAGCTATCGGTCATACGTAACTACTCAGTGCTGCTTACACAAGCTGTCAGGTATCTGCAATATACCGGAATACCCAGCCACTGGTAGGACGTACTAGACCAGCACTCGGATTCACTTAGTCACAATTTCATATAGTTTTCACATTTCCACACTATGCCATGGTTCGTCCATGGTCTTTTCCGTCAAATTATCATTTAGCACTGAACAGAATAGTTCAACCTTGCGTTTACTTGTTCGAACATTAGTTTCTAATATTCAACAAATAATACGAGTAATTTCATAATTTATTCGTCAATCTAACAAATAAACATTAATGTTTACCATACGAACTTACCTCGACTTAAAATGGCGAAAGGGACCGAGTCGTCCAATATTCGTCTTTCCCCGTTCTAAGTCTGAAACTCATTTTTCTTTATCTAAAAGATCACATTTGACTTATTAAGTCATTATACTATTCAAGTCAGTCCAAAAATCATATTATGGAAAATTACATTTTTGCCCTTAAACTTTTTCATATTTACACTTTTGCCCCTAGGCTCGTAAAATGATTTTTATTCAATTTCCTTGTATTTTAGGCCTAGCCGAACCATTTTCATAACTATAGTAGTCCACAATTTGCATTCATTCACACATTTTCATACATTTTTCAACTTTTTACAAACTAGTTCTTTTATGCGATTTCATCGAAAATCACTTAGTAAAAGTTGTTTATTACACACCGAGCATTCATATTCTACCATTAGACATCAAAACACATGCATGTCATCCATGGGTAAATTTTTAAACACAAACCCTAGCTCAAATTAATGGTAGAAATAGCTAAACCGAGTTACGGGGATCTCAAAAATGTAAAGAACATTAAAAACGGGGCTTGGATACAGTTACTATTGAGCTTGAAAGCTTGAAAACCCTATCCATGGTGTCCATAGAAACATTCGGCCAACATATGAAGAAGATGAACATGTTTTTGGCCTATTTTCCCTTTTTATTTCTTTTAATTACCAAATGACCAAAATGCCCTTCATTAAAACCTTTAGTATTTTATCCATCCTTGTCCATTTTTGTCCAAACTAAATTATAATGATCTAATTTCCATTTAAGGACCTCCACTTTAAAAACCCATTTCAAGTAAGTACCTTAGCTTCTAGAACTCACATTTTTCACATTGCAATTTAGTCCTAATTATCAAATTGGACACCCAATCGATAAAATTTCTTAACGAAAATTTCACACAATCATTCTATCACACTATAAACTTTAAATCTTAATCGTAATAAATTTTTCTACTTCGGATTTGTGATTTTCGAAACCACTATTTTGTTTAGGCCCTAAATCGAGCTGTTACAGTGCATGCCGGAGAGCGGGTGAAGGAAGATTTATCGGATGTGCACAACCCTTGCTAGCTTGGTTTCACAGCCACTTTTGGAAGGTAGAAAAGGTATTTTATCAAGCATTCTTCTAGAACAACTCTCTGTTGAAAGAATTCGTGGCTACGCCAAGGCGAGACGACATTTCAGAGGAAAAATGGATGGCAATTCTCCAGATTCTCCAAGACAAAGACATTGAATGGAGGGCTCATTGGATAATCCCTGATAAGATTTTGTATCGATGTGGAAACTTCGACTGGGCCTCTCTACTCGGGATATGGGGAGCTATTGGATATGCCCATATACTTGTATTGAGGCAGTATAGATCGAGGCAGTTCATTCCAGCAATGCAAGGGTTGACTCAGTGCGAGTTTGTGTACAAAGGTGATAATTACAAGAAGAAGGTTCGTGAAATATTGAACGCTTGGAACCAGACCTATAGAATGAAAAGATTTGTCAAAAATCCCATGACAACCCCCGAATATGATTGGTGGTGGGGCAAAAGAGTTAATGAAAATGTCCCTTTGTCAAATCAAGAAAACACTCGGTCGATAGAAGAGCACTAATAAATGATCCCGTCTGAGTTGGAAATAATAAAGTAAGACTTTGAAAAGAGGAGTTCAGAGCTGGGGAAAAAGATAGAACAGTTGGAAGAGGAAAAGATGCAGCTAGGATTAGACGTCGACGTCCAGAAGTTAGAAGCCGAGAAAATGAGAAAAAGAAAGAACAAGGCTGAATAAGACTTAGATAGACTAAAAACAGATTATAAGAAGTTGTGCTTGTTGATAAGGACTGTCGGGTTGGGTAAAACATCGGAGCAATGGCAGTAAGAGATCAAAGAAGAAAATATTAGAGCTGATCAGTGTGAAAAGAAATTCCAAGATGCTCGAATTCGAGAAGATGCTCTAGAAAGGGATTTGTTAGAAAGCTGAAATGAAAAGGTTAGATTAAGAGCCCGAGTAGCAGAATTAGAAAGGTCATTGCATCGATATCATAGTCGCAACTCCGCAATTGATTTGAAAGCAAGCCTAAATAAGATTAAAAAGTTGAAGAGAAAGATAAAAGAGCTCAAGACCGCACATCAAAATTGTGAACTTCGAGTTGAACTTCTTGAAACGAATAATGAAGACTGGAAAGAGCAATTCCAATGCTCTCAAGGTCAGATTAGAGATAGATATCACATCATGGGCGAAGCTGTGACTCAAGTACGGGAAGTAGCTGACCATTTGCAAACCCTAGCAGTTCAAGCCGACATGCTGAGCTTAAAATACGAATCAAAATTGGATCGGGGTCGAGAATTAGCTTGGCTTTTTAAGAAAGTCAAGGCTTTGAGTATTAGGGCAAGACCGTATATGTAAAATGTATCCGTTTTATGTAAGGAGATTCATTTTCTAATAAAGTTATTCTAATAGAATTGAATCAGATACATATCCACGCAGACTTTACCCTAGTAAATATCCAAGCTCAACCAGATACATATCCACGAAGGGTACCCGTTACCATAAAACCTCAAAAATATCAAGCTGGCACTTCAGCACAGGTGAATTACCCAACAGGTTCAGGTTCCAATCTTGGGGATAATTTGACCAACCCAGTTGTTCCCGATTTAGATGACATGGTCGAAATAGATAGAGCAAATGTAGAACTGCCAAAACAACTAGAAGATCGGTGCAAGTGGTTGGAAGAGAAATTCAGAGCTATAGAGAATGCCGATTACCTTTGCAAGGTTGATGCTAATGTGTTGAGCTTAGTCCCTGATCTAGTGCTCCCACCAAAATTCAAAACTCTAGAATTCGAAAAATATAATGGGACTAGTTGTCCTGAAGTCCATATCACAATGTTCTGCCGAAGAATGACGGGATACGTCAATAATGACCAATTGTTAATTCACTGCTTCCAGGATAGTTTGATCGGGTTGGCCACCAAGTAGTACAACCAGCTAAGCCGTGCCAAAATCAACTCATGGAAAGACCTGACACAGGCTTTCATGAAGCAATACAGTCATGTGACTGACATGACACCCGATAGAATTACACTGCAAAACATAGAGAAGAAGCAAAGCGAAAGCTTTAGGCAGTACGCTTAGAGATGGAGAGGTGGCAACGCAAGTCCAACCACCTCTTCTGGAGAAGGAGACAACAATGCTTTTCAGAAACACTCTAAAATCTCCGTTCATTAACCATATGTTAGGAACTGCTACCAAGAGCTTCTCAGATATAGTAATGTCCGGAGAGATGATTGAAAATGTAGTAAGGAGTGAGAAAATAGATGCGGGGGAAAACACTAAAAGATCAGCCCCGAGAAAGAAGGAAAATGAAGGAAACACTGCGAGTGTGTATAAAGGTTATTCAAAATCGGTCACTATAGGCCAACCAAGGACTGTAACAACTAGCCATCAATGCCCTTCAAGGCAAGAATCTAACTCAAGACCAAACACAGAAAAATTCCAGTTCACACCCATTCCGATGGCATATAGAGAGTTATATCAGAATTTTTTTGATGCGCATGTGGTATCCCCATTTTACTTAAAGTCCATGCAACCTCTGTTCTCAAAATGGTATGATGCGAATGCTCAATGTGAGTACCACGTAGGAATAACAGGCCACTCAATTGAGAACTGCATTGCATTTAAAAAACTAATTGAAAGGTTCATCAAAATAAGGATTGTAAGGTTCGATGATCCATCAAGACCTAATGTGGCAGAAAATCCGTTACCCAGTCATTCAGATCAAGGGGTAAACGCGATAATTGAAAGTGGAGGAAAGATGACTAAAACCAATGTGGCAGAAGTAAAAACCCCACTAAAATGGGTTTGGCAAAAGATGATAGACGTAGAATTAATCGTTCAAGATTCAGAGGAGGTACCTAAAGGGATGAGGAGCTATTGTGAGTTTCACGCTGAAGAAGGCCATGAGATTCAAAAGTGCACTAAATTTAGAGTTTTAATGCAAAGTCTAGTGGATAACAATGAGTTGGAATTCTTTGAAGATGTCAAAGGCTCGGAAGGAGGTGACATCTGTGCCTTAGAGGAAGGATCAATGGAGAAAGTCTCCAAGGTCAATCACCCAGTGGTGATTATTTCACAGCTGAGAAATAATGAAGCAGGAACACAAGCTACGCCGAGAGTCATAATTCAGAAACCCGTGGCTTTTCCATATAAAGATAGAAAAAGGGTTCCATGGAATTATGACTACAACATGATGATCCCAGGAGAGGAGAAATCGGTTAGCACTTTAGAAAAGAGCCAGGATATTGGTTTCTACATGCATAGTGGGAGGCGCTATGACCTTGCAAATATAACAACCGAGCCCGTTAAAGAAAAAACCCTGGAAGTTGAACATAAGAAAGAAAAGATGACTAGACTAGAATCACCAGTTAATAAGCTGGTAACTGAGAACGAGGCTAAGAAATTATTGAAATTCTTCAAGCATAGCTAGTATAGTGTTATTGAACAGCTACACAAACAACCAGCCCGCATATCAGTACTAGCCTTGCTCTTGAGCTCAGAGACACATCGTAGCGCGTTGATGAAGTTGCTGAGTTAGACTTATGTCGCTAATGATATCTCTGTGAATAAGCTAGACTGCCTGGTTAAAAATATAAGTGCCGACAATTTCATCTTTTTTAATGATGATGAAATACCTCCAGGGGGCATGGGATCCACGAAAGCCCTACATATCACTACCCGCTGCAAAGGATATACATTGCCAGGGGTGTTAATCGTCAATGGATCTGCGCTGAACGTCTTGCCTCTATCCACACTGAACAGATTACCAGTGGATAGCTCTCACATGAAGACGTGTCAAAATATAGTGAGAGCATTCGATGGTACAGAAAGGATGGTGATGAGAAGGATTGAAATACCTCTCTTAATTGGTCCGAACACATATGAGGTAGTTTTTCTTTGTGATTGATATCAAGCCCTCTTATAATTGCTTGTTGGCTAGACCTTGGATTCACTTGGTTGGGACAGTGCTGTCGTCACTACACCAAAAACTAAAGTTGGTAACGGAGGGTCGACTGGTGACAATAAACGCTGAAGAGGATATCATTGTATCCGTAACTAGTGACGCACCATACATAGGAGCGGATGATGAGGCAATAAAATGTTCCTTTCGATCACTAGAATTTGTTAATGCAACTTTCATTATTGAAGGAAGTAAAATCCCAGTGCCCAAAATATCCAAAACTGCAACAACCCATTTTTCAGCGAAATCGGAACAGTGGTTTTGGGACCACAAATCTGACCTGAAAATAAAGTTTATTTTTATTTTATTATATGGTTCTTATTATGATACACATGTCGTGTGAAAATTTTGATAAGAAAATTTTACCGATTATGTGCTTAATTACAAGAAGGACTAAATCGCATAAAATACGAAAGTTGAATTCTAGTAGCTATAAGGATTAAATAGCTATGAAATTCAAAACTTGAGGTCCTTATATGGTAATTAGACCATTAAAGAAAAGTATATAGATTTTTTGTGACTCATTCATGGAAATTTAGAAAAAGGGCAATGACTAAATTGGAATTTGAAAAATATTTAATTAATTAAAAGGTGAAAAGAAAATATCATCTTATTTTCTCATCTTCTTCAACCTAAAATACAGGGAAACCCTAGGAGAGAGAGAAAAAGCTTTCATGGCTTAATTGGGTAAGTTTCCTTGTCCCGTTTTTAGTAATTTTGATATTTTTGAAATCGGGATAGCTTAATCTATCTATTTGGGGAATCAATTAGAAAAGTTATCAAGGTATGAAATTTGGGTCATGGATGAATATGCTAAAAATTAGAAATTTATGGTAGAAAATGAAAGGTTGTTGATAGATAAACAACTTTTACAAAGTGATTTTTGATGAAAACATTATTTAGGGACTAAAATTTAAAATTGTGAAATTGAAGAAAAATGTTGAATTTTTATGAATACATGTGCTGTAAATTTTGTAATGGGATTTTGGTTAGGCTTGGAATAGGGAGTAAATTGCACAAGTTTTATTTTCCGAGCCTAGGGACGAAATTAGAATTTATGAAAAGGTTACCATTTCGCCTAGGACGTAAATTGAGTCCAAATGAATATGAAATATGAGAAATTGATGATTAAAGCTATTTATATAGATCTGGATAACACAAATTTGAGGTTAGACCGAGGAAAAGAAAAGGTTTCAGATTAGTAGATTATATACGCGAACAAGTGTCGAGGTAAGTTCTTGTAACTTAATCGAGCATGTAAATATGTTTAATTGAATGCTGTGTTTGTATGGAATGTGACTTATAATGATGTGCATTATTTGATTTATATAATGAAAAATTGAATACATGCTCGAAATGGTGAAAAAGGGGTTAAGTCCCAATTGAACATAGAGTTTCGATGAATATATGTGTTTTCCCAAAATGAATAAGGTCCTGCATTTGTTGCGGACGAGATTTAGCTCGGACGAGTAATCCTATTGACCTCATTGAAGAAAGGATTTAGCCTAGACGGGTAATTCTGATATAATACCTCTCGAGAATACGTTACGATTAGGGTTTAGCCTGGACTGGGAATCCTAATTGAGCTCTTCTGAGCATATGTTATATAAAGGATTTAGCCTGGACTGGTAATCATGTTATACGATATATAGCTCGAGAGTGTGTTTCTCGATTAAGTGCCCTAATGGGTACCCTTGAATAAGAATTGACGGATTATTCAATCGTACACCTCGACTGTACTACTTGAGCACCCATGGGAACTTCAATGATTCAATGGACAAAACTCTTGACAAGATGAGAGAATTATGAGATGAAATGATAATGTCTCAAAAGAATATTGCACGATGAGCTCATCTACGTTTACTTGATTGATATGAAGATTTTGTGACTAACATGATTGATTGAATGCATGTGTTTAGGCAATTTTTCCAAATGGATGGAAAACATTGTATGCTTAGATATAATAAACGGGATTGGTAAGTTTAGTTTTCGTTATACGAACTTACTAAGTATGTAATGCTTACTCCGTTTTATTTTCCCATGTTTTATAGTGCTCGAAAGCTCGCGAAGGTTGGAGATCATTAGAGCATCGTCACACTATCCACTAGTTTATTTTGGGTATACATAGTAAAATCATTTTGGTATAATGGCATGTGTAGGACAACTTGGCCTTTAGTGGCTTGATAATGATGTTTGTAATCTAGCCATTGGAATGGCTAGTAATGGTTGTTTTGATATACTTGAAATGTTATGCTATGGTAGCTATATATATATGTTAAGTAGTTGATCAAATCATATTTAACACATGGATTGAACCAAGGTAAGATGGTAAGCATGTATGCATGTACTGGTATGCTATGTTGAATAATGGAATTTGCCTAATTTGAATGCTTGAAATGGTTGGAATGTGCTTGTTATGTTTTAGTGCAAGAAAATGGTAAATTTGGGTGACAAATGAGGCTAGGAAATGGCTTTATTTTGTCCACACGGGCGTGTGTCTAGACCGTATGTGACACACGGCCGGGTACATGGGCGTGTAGTTAGGCCGTGTGACCCCTGCACCTAAATTTTGAGAAACAGAATGCTCAGAATTAAGCAAATGGGCAGAGACATGGGCGTGTGTCTCAGTCATGTTTGCCACACGGCCAAGAACACGGGCGAGTGTGTAACAGCCCGATTTAGGGGCTAGCCGGAACAGTGGTTAGGAACCACTAATCCGAGGTTAGAGAAAATTATTTTTCATGATATTTTATGAGTCAGAGCATGATTATATTAGTACATGAAAATTTTGGTATTTTAATTTTAGCGATTTCTTACTCAATCACGAAAAAGGACTAAATCGCATAAAGTGCAAAAATTCCATTTTATAAGCAAAGGGTGCCAAATAGCTATAGAATGTTAATTAGAGGTCTTTAAAAGGCAATTAACCTCTTGAATGAAGGTTGACCGGCCATAGGGGGACAAAGAAGTCAAAAATTGTCAAAGTGGGTGTAGTTGGTGGATTAAATTGATAAATAGAACAAAATAAAGAAGGAAAAGATATCATCTTTTTCTCTCTTCTTCACCACCAAAAATAGCAAGAAAAATAGGGTTTTTGAAAACTCAAAATTTTAGCAAACTCTTCTCCATTCAAGTAAGTTATTTTAATGGTTTTTCTTGATGATAGTTGTACTTTTAGAACCCCTAGAGCTTAAGCTTTCTAAAGAGGGGACTAATTTGCAATATGGTGAAAATTTTAGGGTTTTGCCATGAGATCTTGTGAGTGATTTGCTGCATTTTTATGGAAGAGAATGAGTCTTAGTTGTTAGATGAACAACTTTTGTGAAAGGTGTTGCCATGAAAACACCTAAATGAACCTTTTTGTAAATGTTGTAAAATTTGGTAGTAAGTGTGTGAAATGTTGGGTTTTGATGATAGCCATAAGAGAAATAAATGTCCACCTATGCTCATTAAAGGTAGAGATTTGATTAGAATTGATTTTCGAGCCTAGGGGTAAAATGGTCATTTTGCCAAAGTGTAAGGGCAAAATAGTAATTTTGCCAAAGCATGATTATTAAAATGCTTTTATTAATGTGATGATTGAAACGAGCTAATTTGCTATTATAGAGCAAGAAGAACCAAGAATCAACCTCGACCGGGGAAAGAATAAAGTCTCGGACTAGATCGACAATCTAGCTTATTTTGGAATCGAGGTAAGTTTGTATGTGATAAATTCAACATTTATGCTCGTATTGTTTGATAATGTTTGACACTATATTGATGTACGATATTCTAAGAAATTGAAATGTTGAAGTCCCGATTGGACTATAATGAATGTGAGTATATTATTATCGAGTCATGAGATAGATAAGGTCCCGTGTAAGACCATGTCGGGGACATGGCTTCGGCACCAAATTAAAATTCCGTATAAGACCATATCCGGGATATGGCTTCGGTATTGAATATGAAGATCGTATAAGACCGTATATGGGATATGGCATCGATACTTGAGGTGAGGTTCTATATAAGACCATATCCGGGATATGGTATCGATAATCAAAGGTAATCCCATGTAAGACCGCATCCAGGGTGTGACATTGGCTTCGGGTTCATGATAATGGTAATGAATATGCATCTTTGAGTGTCCCTAGCAAATTATTGGGATTAAATAATCTAGCAGTAAATATAGAATTGAGATTGGTATTTAAAGATATGTGATTGAGTGAAAACAGGTATGCGTGAGTAATTCACGAGGAACATTTACATTATGTGGCGTGGTGAGTGCTAGATAAGGGCAAATACGAGTAAGCTATGGTAAAGAGCCTATGACACTGTGTATGGTTATTTAATGTCATGGATGGGTATCTTTATGAGTTTATGGTTGCCATTTAATTTCATGCAAACTTACTAAGCTTATTGCTTACCCCTCTTATTTCTCTCTTCCTTGTAGTATTGCCAAGATAGTTCAAGAAATCACAGACGTCAGAGTTGGAGATCACACTATCGACTACTTTTTGGTATAACCCACTAGATTCATTTTGAGTATGGCATGTATAGGACTTGGTATTTTTGTCATGTCATATTTGAAAGCCAAATGTGTTGGCTATTCTAGTTGTTCAATTTATTTTGTAAAAGGTCATAGGAGGTTGGCCTATACTTGATATGTCCATATATTCAATGAAGATGAATTTCATGAAGTGTATGTTTTTGTGGATGTCTTGATTATTTTGAGTTCTTAGAGGTACCATATGGACATCTTAAATATTGAATTGTTTTGGTATGAGTGTGATTTCTTACTAGGGTGGCAAATGGCTTGGTAGATAGCCATATAATTGTCCACACGAGCAGACACACGGGCGTGTGTCTAGGCCGTGTGTGACACACGGTCAGCCCCATGGGCATGTGCCTAGGCCGTGTGAAGTCTGCACTTGAAGTTAGGAATTTAATTCGACACACGGTCTGAGGACACGGACGTGTGCCTTGGCCGTGTGACCATAGTGAGATGATGACTTCATAAACAGAATGCCAAGGTTTTGGCACATGGGCTAAGACACGGGCGTGTCGAGGCCGTATGAGGGACATGAGCCAGGGACACGGGCGTGTGTCCTACTGTGTGCATTAAGTCAGTGTCGACCACTGGCGAGGAGCACGGGCATGTCTCGGGGGCACACGGGCGTGTGGCCCCTGTTTAGGCAAAATTTTTCTAAGTGCGTAAAAGTTTTCGATTAATTCTCGAAACCTTCCGGAAGTATGTTTAAGGCCTCGTAGGCCTAGGATGAGTATGTTATGAGTTTAAATGGAAAGTTTTTGTGACCAAACAAAATTTTATTGCCCGAAACGTCATATTTAAGCAAGTTGAGATAGGTAATGCCTCGTATCCGGTTCCGGCTTCGAACACGGGTAAGGGGTGTTACAGAGTGTCTTAGCCGTGTGGTCTAGAACACGGGCGTGTGTCTTGGCCGTGTGAAACCTGCAGGTAATTTTGAAAGAATTTAATTAACCACACAACCTAGCACAGGCATGGCCGTGTGCACAAGTCATAAAGTTACATAGGGTCGAACACGGCCTGCAGCACGAGCATGTCTCGGGGTCACACGAGCGTGTCCCCTGGACCACACGGGTATGTGAGCCCTGTAACTTAGAAAAAATTTAAAATTTCGTGAAAATTTTTTAGAGGTTCCGATTAAGTCCCGACTCGATTCTAATGCTCGTATTGGGCCTCGAAGGTCTATTTAAGAGACGTTACGAATAATTTTAGAATTTGAATAGTAACTTGCATGAATTATCTGTAAACGTTTCTGAATGTTTCGGTAATGCTCCGTAACCCTGTCCGGCGACGGATACAGGTTAGGGTGTTATAAAAACTATGAGGATGAGCCTGCAGTTGATGGTTGGGAAATGAACCTTACCTGGGAAAGGATTTGGAAAATACCTACAAGGAAGGGTCGAGGCACCCATGCTGATGGACAAATGAGACCGCTTTGGCTTAGGATACAAGCCATACACGAGGCAAAAGAAAAAGGAGTTGGGGAAGAAGCAAGAAAGGAGAAGAGCGCGACTAAGTGGGAAAGAGGTCAAGTGGGAACCAATGACCTTTCCCCATATATCCAAAACGTTTGTGTCAGGAGAAACCATTTATCCTGAATGAAAGATGTCAAGAAAAGAAGCTGCGGAAGAAATGTTGGGAAACTTGAGCATTAATGCCATATCAAAAGAAGAAATTGGGGAAAACCAGTCAGGCATTCGTCCTTACATTCACGGAAGTGTTCTGAAAAACTGGATTGCAGAAGAAATCCTTTTAATTTTTAGAACTAATTCAGAGTAATGTTCAAAACACATTTATTGCTCTAAGCTTGGGAGCAATAAGAATCCTTTTGTGAAAAAGGCATATGTCCATTATTTTTATTTCAATAAAATGCATCTTTGTGTCTCATTTTGGAAAATATTCTTTTATTCTTTCCATTTAATTCATACTTATACCACACAGATAGTTATTCTTAGATTCATTTGTTTTTTGGGTCTTCCTTTGTTCCTATAACAGGTCTCCAGATATCAATAATATGAGCGACGCTACTACCGACTCAAAATCTTCTTTCGAGCAAAATATGTTGATAAACCATAATTTATACATATTTTAACCCCCTTAGCTTATTTCTGGATGAGTTTTCATTAGATTTGATGAATTCGATGCTCATAATCCTTTAATTTCATGTTTTACACTCAAGAGAGCTTAGGGAGTCGAAAAGAACGAGAAACGGGCCAAAAATGGACAAAATGGGCCTATCTTAGAATTCAACACGGCCTGGGCCATTGGACGCGGCCGTGTGCTACGAGCAGGATCAACCACGGCCTGGACTATCGTCCACGGGCAGACCACACGGCCGTGTGTGGTGGGCAGGATCGAGCACAACCTAAGGCAATCGAACACGGGCGTGTCCCTGCCGTTTCAAAGACTAATTCTATCCGGAAAAGGTTACTTGTGGGCAAAGAAAGACGTTCCAAAGCCTATATAAACACCCTAGGGGATAACCTAAAAGAGACGCAGAGTAGAATGCAGAAAATACTCGAAGACAGCTGTCGGAAGCAGCTCGGAGGAAGGATCTCCATCAAGACTGAAGATCTCCCATCTAGTTCTTTAGAAGTTTTTGGGTTTTCTTATGTTTTGTTGTTTTCCTTATTTTTAGATGTTTTCTTCTATCAGTATGAACTAAATCCCTTAGATACCTAAGGGGATGAAACCTAAGACGGATATTATTATTATTTGATTTATAAGATAAATACTTGTTCTTATTCTTAATTGTGAGTTCTTATTCTTGTTTTGATAATTCAGGTTATTGATTCAAGTCGAATGTGCTTATTCAGTGGAGCAAAAGTCCCTGTTTAAGAGTAGATCAACACAATTAAGCGGAGTTGGTTGCAACCCTAGACATAGGGCGACAAAAATCTACCAGATTAGAGTCAAATCTAATAAGGGAATCCATAGATCGAGTTAATGCAACAATAGGGGTTTTAATTAGAAAGAGATTTCAATTAATCAACCTAGAGTAAGTTGTTTTTAGTCTCGAGAGAGATATTAACATAAATCAGGGATTTCTACGGATTAAGTCAAGTGAATAAATCATATGAATCAAAAGTAATAAGTGAAGTCTAGGTGGATTCTTCCTTAGGTATTGCCTATCTCATAAAGTTGTCTAAAAGTATTTTCCTAATTCTTTCGTTGTCGTGTTTTCAATTAAGTTTTAGTTTAAAAGAATTCACTCCAATACTTAGGCTAAATAATAAGAAGATAGTAAGTACAAGTACTCTTGGTCCTTGTGGATACGATATAACCGGTCTTACCATAACTATACTATTAAACGATAGGTGTGCTGGCCTTTATTGTGGTCATAGTTAGTTTTAGACACATCAAGTTTTTGGCGCCGTTGCCGGGGACTAAGATATTAGGAACGCTAAATTTTTATTACTTTAGCCATTTTATTTACTTTTATTTGCAATTTATTTTTATTTTTTTATTTCTATTCACTAATTTTTTTCTTTGCTTCTGGCAGGAACTTTTAGCTTATGACTAGAAGAAACTCGTCAGAACCATTACTTTTTGACAGTGATATAGAAGATATAGCTCGCAGAAACCGAAGAGAAATAAGGCGAAGTCCACAATACATAGAAGAAGAGCAAGAAGACGAAATTAATACTATAGAAGAGATGGCTGATAATAATCCTGCTCCTCGTACTATGTATGATTATGCTAAACCTACTTTAATAGGAACTGAATCAAGTATTGTTAGACCTGCTATTGCTGCAAATAATTTTAAACTGAAACCTAACACTATACAGATGATTCAACAGTTTGTGCAGTTTGATGGTTTGCAGCATGAGGACCCAAACAATCACTTGGCAAATTTTCAGGAATTCTGCGACACTTTTAAAATTAATGGCGTTTCTGATGATGCCATTCGCCTTTGGTTGTTCCCCTTCTCGTTGAGAAACAAAGCTAAACAGTGGTTGAACTCGTTGCCACGAGGATTAATCATTACATGGGATCAAATGACCGAAAAATTTTTACTTAAATATTTTCCGCCGGCTAAAACGGCTAAGTTGAGGAATGATATCTCTTCTTTTGTGCAGATGGATTTAGAGACACTTTACGATGTATGGGAGAGATACAAGGATTTACTAAGAAGGTGCCATCACCATGGGTTACCTTTGTGGCTACAGGTTCAAACCTTTTACAACGGTGTGAACCCCTCAACTAGGCGATTGATTGATTCAAACCACGCGGTGGAACCCTAAATAACAAGACCCACAGGCGGCTTATGAGTTTATAGTGGAGTCACATTTGAATAACTATCGGTGGCAAGTTATGAGGACAAAGCCAACAAAAGCCGCCAGTGTTTTCAACCTCGACGCAGTAACCATGCTATCAAACCAGGTAGAACTGTTAAATAAACAGATTGATGGTTTGTGTGGTTCTTCGCAGGTACATCCAATGATGCAGTGCGATACAAATAGAGGAGGGTCGAACAATACAGAATACCCACCCTACAACCCTGGCATAGAAAACGAACAGATGAACTATATGGGTAACAATTCTAGACCTCAAAATAACCCTTATAGTAACACTTACAATCCAGGTTGGAGGAACCACCCAAATTTCTCGTGGGGTGGCCAAGGAAATTAGAGACAACAACCCCCTCCAGGCTTTCAACAACAACCCTACCCACAAGAGAAAAAGCCGAACCTTGAGGAGATGCTAACAAAATTTATCGCGGTGTCAGAAACTTGTTTCCAAAACACCAAAACAGCACTCAAAAATTAGCAAGCATCGGTTCAAGAGCTCGAGAACCAATTAGGATAACTTGCTAAGCTCATATCTGAACGACCACAAGGCAGCTTGCCAAGCAACACTAAAACTAACCTAAAGGAGCAAATTCATGCCATTACTGCTCACGATAGTGAAGGGTTAGACGAACCAAAACAGAGGCAAGGGAACGTGGTAGATAAATGTAAGGTTGAGGTAAGCCATGATAAACCGAAATCAGTAAATACAGAGTACAAACCTCGTGTACCATACCCCAATGTGACGAAGAAAGACCGCACAGATAAAAAAATTGGTAAATTTCTTAAACTTCTAAAGAAATTACATATTAACTTACCGTTTATTGAAGCTCTTTTGCAGATGCCCAATTCAGCAAAATTTCTAAAAGAGCTCTTATCAAACAAACGGAAGCTAGATGAAGCGTCGCATGTAGAGCTAAATGCAGTGTGCTCAACAATTCTACAGAATAAACTACCCCTTAAATTAAAAGATCCAGGGAGTTTTACGATTCCTTGCCTAATTGGTGGTTTATCTGTTAATAATGCTTTAGTAGATTTAGGGGCAAGAATAAATGTTATGCCTTATAAAATGTTTAAGCAGCTAGGTCTTGGGAAACCCAAACAAACTAGGATGAGCATTCAATTGGCTGATAAAACTATTAGAGTTCCTAGGGGTATAATCGAAGATGTACTAGTAAAAATTGATAAATTCATATTCCCAGTAGACTTTATTGTCTTAGACATGGATGAGGACAATAATGTTCCTTTAATTTTAGGAAGACCCTTTTTAGCAACTGCTAAAACTAGAATTGATGTTGGTACAGGTGAACTCACACTTCGTGTAGGTGATGAAACAATCACTCTTCAAGCTCTTGACTCGGCTAGGACATCGAGTAATAAAGGTGAGAACATAAATTCTATTAATGACCATTTGGTTCAACCTTCTTTTTAGGAAACACCACGAAATTACACAACTGAGCCACATCCTAGATCTCGTACCAACAATGAAATAACTCATGAGGAGCGAAGGCTTCAGATCGATGAACTAGACGAGTGGAAGACACATGTTAAGGAGAAACCAAGAACGCACGAAGCAAAACTGAGGCAACTCCATAACGAATTTAAAGATGAAGCAAGCTACTTTAGGGTTGGATACCAAGTTCTAATGGATACTACAGATCCTCGTGTTTCCACTTCTGAACCTAATGGAATAACTCCTTTCACGGTACTCAATACTTTCCCATACGGTACAGTCGAGGTAACTCATTCTCAATTTGGCACCTTCAAGGTAAATCGTACTCGTCTAAAACTGTATTTTAATACAAGTGATAGCAATAATGAGGAGTTTCAAATCCTCAAACCACCATGATTATGCGAATGAGAGGTAAGTCTAGCTTAAGACTTTAAACGAGCGCTTCTCGGGAGGCAACCCGAGCACTAACCCCTTTAAGTTTCATATTTTTTGAATTTTAGCACCTAACTAAAAACTAACCAAATTAATAAAGTGCAGGTTTCCCTACCATACGGCCTTACACATGGGCGTGGCCGTGGCCGTGTGGACACCACGAATACGCACATTGGCGTGCCAGAGACCGTGCGAACCAAGGACGACACTTTTCCCAAAACACGGGCTGCGACAAAATGCCATGGTCGTGCGATACGGTCGTGGTCGACACTGAGAAAGTAACACGGGTGTTCGACATGCCCGTGTCCCTAGGCCGTGGTCGACACTGATTAATCAAACATGGGCATGGAAACCTCTACACGGCCGTAGGAGAAACGAACGAAGCATCACATGGCCTTGTAACTCGACCGTGTGACCTAACACGCCCAGAGCACACGGGCGTGGACAACTACCTAACCCCCTTCTTCTATTCATCTTCATCCCTAATTCTTCTTCTACCTAACCCTAGCCACCATATCTTTTCTCAACTTTCACCACCGGCCACCGCCTCCTCACTTCACTTTACTCCCTTCATTTTCCTTTCCCTCTTTCCCTTCTTCTTTCTTCACCCCACCACCACACCGACCACCATCCTTGCCACCATACTAGAAGTAAGATCAAAGCACCATCTCCATGTCGAAAAACCGAAAGGCTCCTAGCACGGTCTCCCCGTGCGCAACTACTCTACATAAGTTCATACCGGCCGCTTCATTAATTCGACAAGACAAGGACCTTCGAGTCCATTTATTTTTATTTTTCTTTTATTTTTATTTTTAAATTCTTTCCATTTACCTTTCTTGTCCTTAACTTATATTAGTATATTTTGATTTCTTTAATTTAGGTTCAAGGGGCTATTACGAAACGACTCCACCACCACCGAAGTATCCACCACCCCTACCCAACTTTACACCGTTTCTTTTCTTTGACTCCATCCAAAAATTCAGGAAGTTTCACTTCTGTCCCTCTCTTATGAATTTCTTACTATATTGTCACTATTTATCTTTGTACATTGAGGACAATGTACATCTTAAGTGTGGGGAGGTGTCAACAATACTGAATTTTGCCTTGTTCTTAAGTAATTTTCTCATGTTACTATTAGAATGAAACTTCTATTGATTTATGATTTTCATCGATATGTTTTGGATTAAGTCATAGATAATTGTGCATTGATGGTTTAAACTTTAAGATATTAGAGAATCAAGCATGATAAGTCTATTTTCAGAATTAAAATTTTGTTAGGTTGTTTCACTAAATTTAAGTATTACTTTGAAGTTTGAAATGTGCAAGGTTGACATCAAAAACCATAATTTTTGTGAGATTTTGAGCCTTTTAGAGCATATTCTTTTCTTGCTCACTTTATTAATTGTGAGTGTGTCAATATTGATTGGTTATTCTAGAACTTGCTTCGATCATACATGTCGAGACCACACCTTTGATTTGATATACTGAGATGATAAAGGCACTTAGGATTTAACCCACTTATTCCACTGAAAAGCCTACCCTCACAATTAACCCATAGTGAACCCTTTTTAGCCTAATAAACTGTTTTCTTGACTCACCCATTAATATTAACCCGAAACCCATTTTGATTTGTTATCCCCATTTTTCTTGACTACCCTTTTCTCGAGATTTGATTTGATCAGTTGCCTAACTACATTCTTTATTTCAGTTGTTAAATTCTATCTTATTATTGTATGTACTTGTTCTTATTCTTTAAAAAAAATGTGGAAATTTTATTCATTATTAGTGTTATGAGCTTAAACTGTTAATTTCATTATCTTTAGAAGAAGCTCGTGTTATTAGTGATAAGTTTTCAATTGATGTAATTATTCAGTATTAGTCCAATTTTTCTAGTTAGGTAATTTATGAATTCAATCTCGATTCTAACCCTCTAATTCAGCCTTTATCCACACCTTTAACCCAAGCCCCATTACAACCCTTTTAAAGACCTTTTGATTTGTGTATCATCTCATTTTATAGTGGTGGAGATTTGATTTTCATGCAAGCCTATGGGATTAACTTTTCATATTTGACTTTTGAGTGCTTAATTTTTGAACCTTAAACACTTTGAGTGATTTGAGTGAATCTTTAGTGAGGATGTCAATTCTTGTCGGTTTTGGATCAAAGGTAATTATTTAGGTAAAGGGAAACACCTATGTTTTCATGTTATAAAAATCTATGACTTAGATTGTTTGAATCTCTAGGACTCTTCTAGTTAAATTATCAATATATGAATTATCTATGAATTATGATGAGACATTATGAATGATAATTATGAATTAAGGAAGTTAATTTTAATTGTGAGTTGAGGATTTTGCTTGAGGACAAGCAAAGGCTTAAGTGTGGGGATATTTGATAAACCATAATTTATACATATTTTAACCACATGTTTAGCTTATTTTTGGATGAGTTTTCATTAGATTTGATGAATTCGATGCTCCTAATCCTTTAATTTCATGTTTTACACTCAGGAGAGCTTAGGGAGTCGAAAAGAACGAGAAACGGGCCAAAAATGGACAAAATGGGCCTATCTTAGAATTCAACACGGCCTGGGCCATTGGACACGGCCGTGTGCTACGAGCAGGATCAACCACGACCCTGACTATCGTCCACGGGCAGACCACGGCTGCCGTGTGTGGTGGGCGGGAGCAGCAGCCGCACCTAAGGCAATCGAACACGGGCATGTCACACGGGCGTGTCCCTGCCGTATCAAAGACTAATTCTATCCGGAAAAGGTTACTTGTGGGAAAAGAAAGACGTTCCAAAGCCTATATAAACACCCTAGGGGTGACCTAAAAGAGACGTAGAGTAGAACACAGAAAATACTCGAAGACAGCCGTCGGAAGCAGCTCGGAGGAAGGATCTCCATCAAGACTGAAGATCTCCCATCTAGTTCTTTAGAAGTTTTTGGGTTTTCTTATGTTTTGTTGTTTTTCTTATTTTGAGATGTTTCATTCTATCAGTATGAACTAAATCCCTTAGATACCTAAGGGGATGAAACCTAAGACGGATCTTATTATTATTTGATCTATAAGATAAATACTTGTTCTTATTCTTAATTGTGAGTTCTTATTCTTGTTTTGATAATTCAGGTTATTGATTCAAGTCGAATGTGCTTATTCAGTGGAGCAAAAGTCCCTATTTAAGATTAGATCAACACAATTAAGCGAAGTTGATTGCAACCCTAGACATAGGGGCTAAAATCACGGATTAGAGTCGAATCTAATAAGGGAATCCATAGATCGAGTTAATGCGACAATAGGGGTTTTAATTAGAAAGAGATTTCAATTAATCAACCTAGAGTCAGTTGTTTTTAGTCTCGAGAGAGATATTAACATAAATCAGGGATTTCTACGGATTAAGTCAAGTGAATAAATCATATGAATCAAAAGTAATAAGTGAAGTCTAGGTGGATTCTTCCTTAGGTATTGCCTATCTCATAAAGTTGTCTAAAAGTATTTTCTTAATTCTTTCGTTGTCGTGTTTTTAATTAAGTTTTAGTTTAAAAGAATTCACTCTAATACTTAGGCTAAATAATAAGAAGATAGTAAGTACTAGTACTCTTGGTCCTTGTGGATACGATATAACCGGTCTTACCATAACTATACTATTAAACGATAGGTGCGCTTGCCTCTATTGTGGTCATAGTTAGTTTTAGACACATCATATGTGTTTAGAGGAACATCAGGACTTTGATGGTGATCGAGATTGTAACCTATCTTCTGATTTGTTAAGGATGGTAGCACAAGAGGAGAAATAGATTCCACATCATAAAGAGTCAGTAGAAATTGTGAGCCTAAGAGATGAACAAGAGAAGAAATAGGTGAAGATCGAAGCTTGCATCATCACAGAGACAGAGTGAGACCTCATTGAGTTACTCAAAGAATTCAAAGATGTCATCGCATAGTCGTATCAAGACATGTCTGGTATAAGTACTGATATCGTGGTACACCAGCTTCCCATAAGGGAAGAATGCAAGCCGGTTCAATAGAAACTCCGAAGGATGAGGCCCGACGTCCTGCTAAAAATAAAAGAAGAGGTTAAGAAGAAATTTGACGCTGGTTTCCTACAAGTGGTTAAATACTCAGAATGGGTAGCTAATATAGTTTCTGTCCCTAAGAAAGATGTGAAAGTACGAATGTGTGTAGGCTATAGGGATTTAAACAAAGCCAACTCGAAAGATAATTTCCCATTGCCTCATATCGACACCTTAGTGGACAACATGGCAGGTTATTCACTATTCTCCTTCATGGATGGTTTCTCTAGATACAACCAGAGTAAGATGCATCCTGAAGATATGGAAAAGACCACATTCGTAACCGTGTTGGGAACATTTTGCTATAAAGTGATGCCATTTGGACTGAAAAATGCGGGAGCGACGTATTAAAGAGCCATAGTAACCCTATTTCATGATATGATGCACAAGGAAATCGAGGTTTATGTCGATGATATGATTGAAAAATATCAAATAGAAGATGAGCATATACAAGTCCTAAGGAAACTGTTCTTGAGGTTGAGAAAATTTCAGCTAAAGCTCAATCCAGCAAAATGTACCTTTGGGGCTAGGTCGAGAAAATTGTTAGGATTCGTAGTTAGTGAAAAAGGGATCGAGATTGACCCAAATAAAGTCAAGGCTATACAAGAGTTGCCTCCGTCGCGCACTCAAAAAGAGGTCCAGGGTTTCTTAGGGAGATCAAATTATATTGCCCAGTTCATTTCACAATTGACCGAGAAACGTGACCCCATGTTCCGTCTCCTTAAGAAACACAATCCATGTGTATGGGATAAGGAATGCTAGAAGGCTTTCGACAAGGTCAAACATTACTTGTCCAATGCCCCAATGCTGATGCCACCTAGCCTAGATAAGCCGTTGATACTGTACTTGGCAGTATTTGGGAATTCCATGGGATGCATGCTTGGCCAACATGATGAGTTAGGGAGAAAAGAAAGAGCAATATATTACCTCGTGAGAAGTTTACTGAGACAAGATACTCGCCAATTGAGAAGTTGTGTTGCGCTTTAATCTAGACAACCCGACGGCTGAGACAGTATATGTTGTACGATAAGACTTGGCTCATCTCAAAAATGGACCCTCTAAAGTACATGATGGAGTCAATTGCTCTGAATGGAAAGATGACCCAATGGCAAATTCTACTTTCCAAATTTAATATAGTTTATGTGAACCAGAAGGTAGTAAAAGGGAGTGTAATAGCAGATTTTTTAGCCAGTAGAGCTCTAGAAGATTACGAGCCTCTAAACTTCGATTTCCCAAACGAATATCTGATGTATGTTGTGACTACTGAAGAAGGTGCTCAAGAAGAACATCCTTGGAAACTAATTTTTGATGGGGCTTCAAACGCTGTGGGTAACGGAATCGAGGCAGTCCTGGTATCCCTAAATGGAGATCATTATCCCTTTACTAGTAAATTGGATTTTAATTGCACAAATAGTATGGTAGAATACGAAGCATGTATCATGGGTATCCGTGCAGCCATAGAACGCAAGATCAAAGTACTAGAGGTATATGGGGATTCTACACCAGTAATTTATCAACTCAAAGGTGAATGGGAGACAAGAGATCCTAAGTTGATCGAGTATAGAAGGCTGGTCCTAGAGTTAATTAAAAAGTTTAATGATATCACCTTCTACTACCTTCCGCGAGATGAAAATCAGATGGCTGATGCCCTAGCTACCTTAGCTTCCATGGTCAAAATGAACAAACAAAAGGATGTAAAACCTATCCAAATGAGTATTTATGAGGTTCCGACTCATTGTTACAACATCGAGGAAGAGGAAAAGGATGATCACCCTTAATACCACGATATACTGCGATATGTAAAGAATCGTGAATACCCTGATCAGGCGATCGAGAATGATAAAAGGACGTTGAGGAGACTGGCCAATGACTATGTCTTAGATGGGGAGATTCAGTATAAATGAAGAAAGGATCAGGTGCTACTAAGATGTGTGGATGCCGTTAAGGCCAAGAAGATTTTGGAAGAAGTCCACGAGGGCGTTTGCGGAACACATGCTGATGGTTTTACAATGGCCAGTCAAATAATGAGATTCAGGTATTATTGGTCCACCATGGAAGGAGATTGTATTAGTTATGCCAAAAGATACCATAAGTGTCAAATTTATGAAGACAAAATTCATGTACCTCTTTCACCTCTTCATTTTATGACTTCTCCATGGCCTTTCTCTATATGGGGCATGGATGCCATTGGGCCGATCTCGCCAAAAACTTCCAATGGGCATCGATTCATATTCGTAATTATTGATTACTTCACTAAGTGGGTAGAGGCCACTTCTTACGCCAATGTCACGAAGTCGGCAATCAGCAAATTCTTGAAAAAATAGATCATATGTCGGTATAGGATGCCAGAAAGGATTATATCTCACAATGCATTGAACTTGAACAACAGCACGATAGCAGAGGTCTGTAGTCAATTCAAGATCAAACACCATAACTCATCACCATATCGCCCAAAAATGAATGGTGCGGTGGAGGCAGCCAATAAGAACATTAAGAAGATAGTGGGGAAAATGACTGAGACTTATAAATATTGGCATGAGAAATTACCATTTACCCTCTATTTTTATCGAACGTCTGTTAGGACCTCCACCGGGGCAACGCCTTTCTCATTGGTTTATGGAATGGAGACGGTTTTGCCTATTGAAGTCGAGATCCTTTCTTTTCGAGTTTTGTCAGTGTTGAAGTTAGATGAACCATAATGGATCCAATCCCGATATGATCAACTGAACATGATTAAAGAGAAGAGGTTGAAAGCTATTTGTCATGGTCAGATGTACCAAAAACAAATGATGCGAGCTTATGACAAAAAGGTTCGCCCCAAAGAATTCCATGAGGGGGACCTGGTATTGAAAAAGATTCTTCCTATACAAAAGGACTTTAGAGGAAAGTGAAGGCCAAATTGGGAAGGACCTTATGTGGTAAAGAAGGCCTTTTCTAAAGGAGTGCTGATTTTGACCGAGATGGATGGCAAAAACCAGCCTAATCCTGTGAATTTGGATTAAGTCAAGAAATACTTCACCTAAAAAAAAAAGGGAGAGGCCAAGGCGAAAACTTGCGAAGGGCGCCTTAAGACCAAAGGGGTTTTGAGTTGAAAACCCATAAAAGGGCAGCTCAAATTTGGATTGAAGATTGAATATGTGATGGTCGGGTCTTCTCAGAAGGAAGAACATTACATCTTGGGGCATCAACGAAGTACTCTGGATCTCCTAAACACGTATCAGGCTTAAAAGGGTTCTCGAGAAGTTAATGCGGAGAAGCTCATGCTACGATATCTGGGGCACCTAGTTTCATCTTATTCATTTTGTATTATAGCAACATTTGCTATTTTGATTAATCTATTCATTTCGAGCTTTGCTCCTAATAAATTTCAACCTTGTCCATTGTTACAATCTTTTTCAAGCATTTTTTATTGAAATAACGATTAATGGACTAATAATATTCAAGTAAAAGGATTTCTGTATATTACTCTGAAAGGTTTTCTAAATAGTACAAGGACTTGAAACAGGACCACTAGTCAGAACTGACCAAATCTAAGAGTTGGAAATGTTTGGGAACGATTAGTTTAAATTGTGATTACTTCTTCGGGTTTTTCGTCAAAGATATCAGATCTGAACAAGAAGGCATGGTAACACATCAGTGATGAAGTCTTGACGAACAACAAACAATGTCAATCTAAGCATTAAAAGGGGATTATTCTCGAAAAATGACATTCTGCATTCATGCAAATATCATTCGTACACATCTAGTTAGGAGCATCTGATTCATTGTAATCATAACATCCTAATCGCTTGGCATAAATATAGGCTCATGAAATGGATTCTACAGGTCATGTTCCCAGAGAACGGTGTAATAGATCAGTGAAACCACAAATTCTATACCCTTAAAGTTGCAGTGAAGCAGATTAAAACTACAAATCTTATCTCTCTGAAGTTGTAGTGGAGCAGATTAAAGATAGCGAATCTTATTTCCCTAAAGTTGCAGTGGAACAAATTAAAGTTGCAAGTCACCAATCTTATAAGATTTATTATCTTCAATCTACTCTAATGCAACTTCAGGGAGATAAGATTTATTATCTCTCTGAAGTTGTAGTGGAGCAGATTAAAACTACAAATCTTATTTCCTTGAAGTTGCAGTGGAGCAGATTGAAGATAGCAAATCTTATCTCTCTGAAGTTGCAGTAGAGCAGATTGAAGCTACAAGTCTTATTTCCCTGAAGTTGCAGTAGAGCAGATTGAAGATAGCAAATCTTATCTCTCTGAAGTTGCAGTGGAGCAGATTAAAGCTACAAATCTCATCTCCCTGAAGTTGTAGCGGAGTAGATTGAAATTATAAATCTTATACCTCTAAAATTGCAGTGGGTTAGAATGAAGCTACTTGAAAAAAAGGAGCACAAAAAAAGTCGAGATTCGGTAAGACCAGACAAAATTGGTCTTTCTTAAAGTCTTTGCTCCATTCTCGTTACATGACAACGAGCAAAGAGGGGCAGCTGTAGAAGCCCAATTTTTCCCTGGGCCCAACCAAATAGAAACCAAACCAAAAATAAAAAAATAAAAATAACAGTCCAAGTCCATTACAATGGTCCAATAGCTCAAACTACAAGCCCAAACAAAGGAAAAATCCTAATGGCCCAAATGGCCCATAACCTAAATAATTTTTAGAAAAAAAAAACAACAGAAACCCTAACCTAGAGCCGCTGTCGCACCCTAGTGCCTGTCACCACCAACTGCTCTGCCACCGTCATCTTCAACCACCGCTTGCAAGAAAAAGAAAGAAAAGACAGTAAGAAGTAGTACAAAACAGTAAAAAATTAAAAATAATATGTAACATTCGGCTATAAAAGCCACAAAAAAACATGTATCAAAAAAAGAGAGGAGAGGACACAGAATCAAAAAAATTACAATAGTTTTTTGAAGTTTTTTTTTTTGCATATATATATTCATTTTTTTAGTATTATATAAATAAAAAATACGAAAGTCCCTACCTTTTTTCGCCGGAGCCTTTTCTGGCCTAGAGGGCTGCCAAACCCTCGGGGTATGCCTGAATCCTCGTCGAGAACGATTGAAAATCGAAAGTTTTTTTTTTTTGGTTTTTTTTTATTTTTTGCAAATAGAAGGCTTTGCCTTCGAGATTGGGGCCAAAAAAAGGAAAAAATGGATTTTTTGAGATTTTTCGGCCACCGAAGACAGCGGTCGTCGTTGTCGACAAGCCGATCGATGGCATGAGCGCTGATACAGCAGCTCAATGGTGGACCAGCCCCTTTCAGAGAAAAAAAAGGAAAACAAAGTTTTTTTTAAAAAAAAAACTGTTTCAAATGAATTTTTTTGGGTTTTTTTTACTTAAATAGGGCGCTAAAACGACGCCGTTTCAAGGGGTTCTGAAATGCCCCAAAACGATGCCGTTTTGGGGCCAACCCGCCAAACCGACCCACCCGCCTCAAGATTCTCATTTTTTTTAAAAAAATTGTCTATTTGCGCCTTTGGTCCTTCCGCTTTTGCGGCTTGTTTCAATCTAGTCCTTTTTTGTGGTTTTGCCACTTAATTTTATTTTATTTTCATTTTGGTCCTTGGACATTATTAGAGATGGGTACCTAAAACGGCGTTGTTTTGGTTGACCCGATTTGACCCGAACCACTCGACCTAGGATTCGTGTGTTTTTTTAAGGGGGTCTATTTGCGCCTTTGACCCTTCCACTTTTGCGACTTCTTTCAATTTAGTCTCTTTCCCTTCTTAATTACTTTATTTCTTCCCTGTAATTTAAATTATTCATAATTTAGTCCCTGGATCAATGTGGACCCGCTTAGGGGACGACACGTGTCCCAGGGTTTGGGATAATTGCCCGTTTGGTCCCTGGTTATTTTTGCGCATTTTATTTTGATCCTTATTTTTGTTTTATTAGTTTTTTATTTACAATTTGTACCCTTAAATTTCATTTAAATTTTGATTTATTCCTCTATTTATTTATTCATTTATTTATTTACAGTTTAGCCCTCTTACTATTTATTTTATCCCGATTTACCCTTTTAATTTCATTTAAGTTACAATTAAATCCTTTTTATTCTTTTATTCATTTATTAACTTATTTACTTATTTATTTATTTAATTTTAACTTTTCATTAAATTATTATTTATTTATTTATTATGGTAATTTCAGGATTTTATGATTTATTTATTTATTTATTAATTATTGTCTTGCTCTTTTATTTTAAAATTTGTATTGTTCATTTTTGTACATATTTATCATATTGTCATTATTACTTCATTATTTTTATTTTTGTTTTATTATTTCTTTTATTTTTACTACTTTCATGTCTTGTCTTTTTAATCATGCATCTTCCGTTTATTTTTATTTTAAATAATCTTATCTATTTTATTATTATGATTACATTATTAGTATAGTATTCCTTAATTTATTTATATATTATCATTCTAATATCCTACCCATGTAGTAGACCTGCTAATGGGTCGGGCCACCTAGCCCGGCCCGAAAGCCTGCCCAAAATGTGGGAGGGTTTGGGTAAAAATAAAGGCCCGAAAAATGGGCTTGAACCAAAAAATAAAGCCCGTTTAAAAAACGGGCTGGGCCTCGAGTAAGGTATTTTTGGCTCGGGCCCGACCCGGCCCGAATTCACTAAAGGAAAGAAAAATCTACTTTTTTTTATTTTTAATATTATTTTCTTGTTGTTTTCTCCCTATTTTGCGACCATTTTACTATTATGTTGCTACTATTTTGTTGTTATTGTTTGGATATTGTATAAAACTTATTTTATTGTTAATTTTGTTATTATTTTAAAGACATTTGTTAATTTTGTTATTATTTTAGAGGCATTTGCTTATTAAGTTGCATCTATCTTAGTGTTATTTTAGTATACATATTTTTTAAAATTTATTTTCAATTTGTTGGGAAATATTTATTTTGATGTTTTTAGTATTTTTGATGTATTATATATATTTTAAAATTATATAAAAAATAATATAAAAATTAATATGGGCGGGCCGGGTCGGGCTTGGGCAAAATTTTAGGCCCATTTTTTGGGCCGGGCCCGGACCTAGCAAACGGACCTAAATTTTTTAGTTGAGCCCGGCCCAACCCGGCCCATGCACACCTCTACCATATAGCCATTTTATTTTATTTTACCAAACTACTATATTATTTATTTATACATGTTATTCTATTTTATCCTTGTTATTATCATTTTACTTACTTATATTATTAATATAATAATAACTACGCTGTGACTAGTACCATTATTATAAATCGATATTATTATAAAATTGATATTTTTATTATAAAATTGGTATTCTTATTATTATTGTAGTTGCATTACTATCATCATTTCATATATTATATCACAACATATTCATTCATTTTTGTAAAAAACAAAAATACATATCATTTTAAAAAGAAAAAAAGGGTTATCTTCGTTTTATATAACGTATAAAATGTTCAAAACCAAAATAATGTTCATTATTTTGGAATTAGAAAAGTTGTATTCTTAACTTACGGAATACGGCTTCTTTCTAAAATCGAGATAGTCGAATATCTACTTTAAAATAAATAAAAAAAACAAGGTTTTGACGTTTGTTCTCGTTTTTGAGGATTTAAGGCATTATGTCCTAACTTACGGGACATGATCCTTTCTTCTCGATTAATTTGACATAAGCCCTTTTTGCGAAAATTACTTTAATTAGGTAATGTCTTAATACAAAAAGGGATCGTTTTTTAAATTCTCTTCAAATTTTCAATTCTCGACACTAAGGCATCAAGTAATCAACTAGGTACCAATTTTGGGCGTCACGAGGGTGCTAATCTTTCCTCGTGTGTAACCGACTCCCGAACCCATTTTTTGAATTTTTGTAGACAAAAAATCGTTGTTTTAATAAATCAAACATTTTATTAAAATGATCCGATTACGAGGTGATCCGATCACACCTCATAAAAAGAATTGATGGCGACTCTCATTTTCGATTTCAAAATATAAGTCAATTTCAAAAAAAAAAAAAAGTTTCGACATATACATGAGCCAATGTTCCATCATTTCTACAAAGCTATTAAAAGAAATTTTAATTTATTTATTTCCCCTTTTTCATTACTTTATCTACTTTTTGTTCATCATCTTCCTCAACAACCAATGTCTAAAGTTAAACATCATTTATTAGGGATGATTATATGCCACTCAAAAGAAATCCCAACATTCTCTCTACCTATATTTTGGAATCAACCACATATCAAATATATATATATATATATATATTATACACAGATTTGCCCTAAGCTTAGGTTATTAAAGTTTCCAAATGATCCCTAGCATGCATGCAGAGCTGCACACACACATATATATGTACCAGCCGAATATTACTTATATTTTAATCATGCTAGCTAGTGGTTATATACATTGTAAGCACTAAATTTTATCCGGCTCGATTTCGTATTTTATTTTCAAAATTAGAAAAAAAATTGAAAAATACAAAAAAATTAAAATTATATTTAAACCCCTTAACTTTCCCAAAATTACATTTTGACCCCTTAACTTCCTTAAAATTACATCTTGACCCTTAACTTTTTAAAAAATTACATTTCAACCCTTTAACTTTCTAGAAATTACACTTTGGCCCCATAAGTTTTGCTGCGTTTGCAATTCGGTCTTTCTGTCAGAAAATCCCCAACAATCCGGTGGATTTCGCGCACCTAGCCCTCGATTTTCCGGCCACCGGCCTAGGGGATGGCCTCCCTCCCCCCTAGCCACCTAATACCTGCAAAAAAATAACACCATAAAAGGGGATTTTTTTCCCAAAAAAAAGAAGGCCCCCCACAACCCATAAAAAAAAAGGGAAAGTTTCGGCAAAAAAAAAAGAAAGAAGAAAAGAAGAGGAAAGGAAGAAAGAAGAGAAGAGAGAGACGGTGGCGACGGCGGCAACAGTGGCGGCGGGCTAGATCTTGGAGAAGAAGAAGAAGGAAGAAGAAGAAAGAAGAAGAAAAAGGAAGAAGGAAAAAAAAAGAAAGAAGAAAAAGAAAGAAAAAGAAAAGGAAAAGAAAGAATAAAAAAAATTTAAAAAAATTTTAAACTTATTGGCCGACCGACCCATGCGGCGACTCGACCACGACCAAGAAAGTCAATACCAAAGAAGAGCCCAGAGGCAAAAAGAGCCCAACAAAAAAAAGAAAAAAAAAGAAATAGGCCCAAAATGCCTACCCAACAGCCGATCAAGAAGAGCCCAAAGCGCCTAGCAAGCAAATACCAGCCCAAAGGCAAAAAAAAAAAAAAAAAAGAAGGAAAAAAGAAAAAAAGAAAAAAAAAAGACCTCAGGTCGTGTATCCCGTTCTTCAAGCCCGTAATTTTGGGCTTTTCGGTAATTTCTTTTTTTGCCCACTTTTTAATTTTGTCCGTGTATTTTTATGACATTTCGTTTTTAATATTATTGGTATTTTTAAGCATTTTTATTTTGTATTTATATATTTTTAATTTAAATAATTTTAATAAATAGGACAACGAATAGATTTGACACTAAGTCGTTGATTTCATCGCTATGTTGGGTGAATATCATCGGTTCGTGTTCAATACGACACGCCCTCTTTAAAAAAATTCAAAAATATAAAATTCAAAAATTCTTGGATTTTAAAATAAAATGTTTATTTTTATGGTTATTTTTAAATTATCAAAATTTCATTTTTAAAATGTATATAATACGATAATATGTAATTTATCAAAATTCTCGAGTTTCAAAAATTCTCGTGTTTTAAAATGAAATACTTATTTTTTGTAAATTATCAAATTATATTTAAAAGAATATATAATAATATAAAATTTATTAAATTTCTCGTGTTTCAATCAGATCACGATTAAATATTAAATTGAACTCGTATTTTTGAAAATTAAGATAATGCGCGCTTAACGAGATACCAATTTTGGGCGTCGCGAGGGTGCTAACATCTTCCTTGTGCGTAACCGACTCCCGAACCCTATTTTTCTTTGGAATTTTGAAGTAGACCTAAACTCGGCCCTCTTTTCTTTTTTAAAGAAAAAAGAAAAAATATTTTTTCTTTTAAAAAGAGGATTTATTAGGTGTCCGATCACACCTAGGAAAAAGGATCGGTGACGACTCTCTTTTTTAAATAAAATCGAAACTCTATTTTTAAATTTGTAATAATCATCTCAACTAGCGCCTGTGCTAAATTTTAGGTCACTACATACATATATTCCAGCCCATTCTTTTTCTGGCATAGCTTAGAAAGAGAACCCTGAAATAATGTAGCAGTAGCATAAGGCTGAATGAAACTTTCGGCATAAAGATAAATTGGATCCACTTTTGAAACAAAAGGATATGGTTCCCTAGCACATACATACATATATATATATATATATATATATATATTGTACGAACTCCAAAGTATAAATATTTAAAGTTAACTGAGGGTTTGATGATTATGGTAATTAACTGAAGCTGCAGTTGTTCATATCATCAGATCATGCATCACTTTTCTAATTACATTGTTATTCATATGTCATATATGTTGCTTTAATCATTAGTATAGTAATCATTTGTAAAGCAAGTTGGAAATCAAGAGAATGGTGAATATTGGAGAGGAACGTTTGGCCATGGGAATATTTTTATAGAGATGATGATGAGGATGATGAGAGAATCTATCAATTATAATAAAAGGAAAGCATCTTGCCAACTATGATTGGGTCAAGTAATAATGAGTTTGAGAGTTTGATATTTTTTTAAGCAAAGTCATGGCCTCAAATCTTATAGATAGAGAAAACAATATTAGGAGAGCTTTACCTCCGTTTAAGAGTCTAACTTGGCAAGACTTCAGATTTAATCGAGACTTAATGTAGTTATTGGACATCGATAATTAATAAAAAAAACTAAAAAATTAAAAATATTCTCATTAAAAAATTAAAAAGAATCAATTAAGCTTTCCTAAAAAAAATATTCACCCATGACAAAAAAAAAAAAAAAAAAAACTAATCAACTAAACCTCTCCATTAACATTAGCCATTACTTTTTGTTGATGTTATAAAGGACAAAATATGAAATAACATATGGCTTACCATGAGTAATAGCACCATGTAGCATACTGTCACCTCAGTAAATTCTAAAACTTTATAAAAAAATCATTGAAAATCTATAAAAAAAATTATAAAATATATATATATAAATGATTTAAAATATAAAAAAAATATTAAAATTTGTAGAAAAACATAAAAGCATTAAAAAATTGAAAAATGTTAAAAATATAGAAAAAAATTATAAAAAGTGTTTACAATATTGAAATTTATAGAAAATCATAAAAATATAAAATTTAATATAAAGTTATTAGAAAAATATAAAAATTATGGAAAATTATAATTTATTAAAATGTTATAGAAAATTTTAGAAAATTATAAAAATATTAAAAATGAAAAAAATAGAAAATTATAGAAAAACTATATGAATTATTAAAATGTTATTAAAATTTTAAAAATTATTAAAAACCATAAATTAATAGAAAATTATAGAAAAATTATATGAATTATTAATAAAAAAGAGAGTAAAAAGAATACCAACAAGTAGTTGGGTTAATGATTTAAATCTTGAAAACGATATTATTAAGAATAACAGACATTAACAGTAAAACAGACATAAAAAATACCAAAAATAAAAAGAATAAACTCTTTTTTATTTTCTTTCACACACTTCCTTATATTATATACCCCAATCCATTATTATCAACTTTCTTTTAATGAAAATCATTACTGATCATTTATATTAAATCACCAAATACTAAACACATGGTGACTTGCACCCATCCATGTGAATGATCATCCCACTTCAAAGTTGTATTTCCCTATTATCGAAATCATCGTCACCCTTAACCAACTCACTACCTAGCTACCTTCCCCAAATTTAAACCACACCGAGTAACATCATTCCATAATCACCATTCAAGTCCTCTAAATTCCTCTTTATTTGACCCACTATCAAACACGATAATCACACAAAACCTTACCAAACCCAAAACGTAAAAATCAATACTAAAGACTTCACCCTTGCAAAATAGCAAAAACTAAATTTTAAAGAAATTTAAATAATTTTTGAAATTTCCTATTTTTTCCTATAATTTTCTACAATTTTTATATTTTAATATTTTAAATAATAATTATTTATATTTTTATCATTTTAATAATTTATATAATTCTCTCTAAATTTTCTATAGTTTTTTTAATTTTTAATAATTCTAATAAATTTTCTATATTTTTATAATTTAATAACTTGACAATATGTCATGCCAACATCTATTACATGTGACATGTTATGGGTCATCATCATATGTTTTTGTTTATCATGCTAATAAATATAGGGGTCAATAAAGATATTTAATTGATTAATTTATCAGTGATAAGGGTTCAATTGGAACAAAAATATAAAAGTTTAACTGTTTTTATGAGGGTTTTTTTTTTTTTTTTTACCCATAGGGAAAAAAAAGGCTACTTGTTTGGCAATATGTAGAAAATTATTAGTTAATTTGGATATCCAATCCAAATCCCAAATGCATCTCTTTTACAAAGAGGAATAACCCCCAAAATTTAAAAAAATATGAAATAAAAGGTAGAGAGCTTTTTCCAAGCATATCAATAATATCATCCCTCCCTCCCCTCTTGAAAGATTTATATTCTTTTCTTTAATGAATATGAAAATATGCCCTTTCTCAACTGTTAAGGGAGCTTTCAGTTCTTATTCTTCAATCATTTGAAAAAAGTTTGTACTGTAAAGTAGGCTTTTATACCAAACAAAAAACAAATAAAGTAATGATGAGCTACTTATAGTATGGTTCCAAATTAGTAGCAAATATTGGCCAATGCAAATTATACCCACTTCTAAGGAATCTCTTTCTTTTTTTCTTTTTAAATATATATTATTCGAATGTCAATGTTGAGTATGAGGAAATAATAATATGAACAGGCAAAGATCGCAGACCTAAAATGGTGTAATCCTTCAAAAAATTATAATTTTTGGGTACAAAAGTCAAGTTACAAATTAAAAGAGAGAAATCATATCAATCGAGTTTGAACTCTAATCTTAAAATGGTAAAATATTACTTTAGTGCCTCCAAAATTATAAATTCGTAAGTTAATAAAAAATTAATTTGTATTTTAACCAACAAAAAAATTATAATTCAATTATAACCTTAAATAGTGAAAAATTAGTTTAAAGAATCCAAATAATATACTTTTTGAAAGCGAATTGAGGGTGTAAATCTCCTATATCAACTCAAAGATTTGCATTAACCACTTAGCTTAGAAGAAAAGAGGATATTTTTATTAATGAAATAATTCTTGAATGGTCTGTGTTTCATTCAAATGGATCTTTTAACCATGCTTTGAGAATAATATACACATATGATGAGACAAAATTAAAACACACTTACAAAAGAAGGAATAAAGGGGAAGGGGCACAATGGTTTAAAAGATTTCCTATGAATTTTTAGATTTATTGACTCAAAAAGAAATATTAAATTAAATGAGATTAAGAAAAAGAAGGAAATGGCCCAAAAAGAAATATCAACTTTAAAAAAGAGAGAAGGAAATGAAATGTGCCCAGATGAGACTTTCCCATATGTATTAGTTGCTCAATTAAATTTAAACTCAAGTCGGGTAAAATTCAGGGTAAAAAAGTTTCAATTTTATTTGTAAAATATCATATTCTAAAATTTAGAATATATACTATTTAATATTAATCGCACTTTAGTCTCTAAAGTATATATATATAAATATATATTCACTTTAGTTCATAAATTTTTTTTTGGCTCACTTTAGTCCCTAATATTATTAAATGTTCCTAGTTTAATCCTTTAGATATTAAAACTAACAACTGAAATATCCAATCAATCATATACTACCATGTGTCATCATAATAATGTCATCTTCCAAAAAAATCTAAAAAATATTTTAAAATGACAAAAAAATACGAAAAATTATAGAAAATTACAAAAATTTACTAAAATTTATAAAAATATTCAAAACTTTAATATTTTTAATATTTTATCAATTATATTTATTAGAGCTTGAACATGAGATGGTTCTCTTGGAAGGAGATCACCTATGATAATTGTTTTATAATTCAATCAATCAAAATTTATAATCAGTAGATCTTTTTAGGTGACAAGTTTAGAAATAAATTTTTTTTTTCAAATTATTTGAATAATAAAAAATAATTTCATTTCAATTAAATAATATTTTTAATTATTTCAAAAAAAAATCACTTTCTTAAAAAAAATTATTTGTCTCTAGATCAATATCTTAATTTGTAAATAAAAGTTTTTTAAAAGTGAAGTGGATATCTAGATACTAATACGTGCATCATTGTCTTAAAATATTTGAATCTAAATATTTTTTTGAATCCTTAATATTTATGATCACAAATACAAATCAAATGCTCGCAAGTATTCAGATATGCCATTTTTCTCCCTAAGTTCACCATTGTTGTCGAGTATTTGACCATTCTTAAAAATTTTGGTACAATTTTTATAAAAATTGATTCTACTTTTATCTATATACTTTATTCCAATATATAACAAATTTTACTACTTTTTTTCTAAAATTTTTAATATTCTTTTTACAATCTTTTACAATTTCTAATAATTTCTATAATTTCTTTTTAAATATTTATTTTTATATATATATTTTATATTTATTTGTAATTTTTTATATTATTAAAAGATTTTTCATATTTTTTTTAGATGACATGTGATAATTTATGATTGGTCACATATTTCAACCAGTTTTTTAATTTTAATGACCAAAGTGCTGAACCCAGAACCTTTGATAATGTTAGTTTGAAGTGGATCAAAAAGAACTTTAACGATGAAAATGAAAAAAAAAAAAAGAAGTATGCTTTAAGCCTATTGTATAATATAAAAGTAAAATATTAAATATATCAAAATCTTAGAAAGAGAAGCGATAAAAGCTCGCCTTGGCTCCTCCTTGGTTGGTAAAATTATTTTAGGCCCTTAAAATTTGTAAAATTATAACTAATTAAATGATGGAATTAGTACAGTTCCATTCTGACCTTCACCCTTGCCCGAAACTAGAATTCAAAGCGTCTTCTTGTCTAAAAATTGTCACGTACCAAAGAAAAAAAATCAAATTTTATTGTTAATCCTATGTAAACTTTAATACATAGTTTATATACATATGTGCTTAAAATAATCAAAACTACAACAACCAGAAAGCCATTTATCAGATAAATGTTGAGGTCTTTGCAACTTATTTTTGCATGGCTTGAAAGACATGCCTCATTTCCTTTTCCACCATCGAAGCAATGAGTATTTACCATATTTCAAGCAACTAATACATGTAACATGATGAGCTGCATGTAGATTTCTGCTATCCATGGATACCAATTGTAAACATTAAAAAAAGTACATAAATATGCTGTAGATAAGAAGAAATATTAGCTGAAAGACTTTGTACAATGCCATATATAAATATTGTTCCATCATTTTGCCCATAGTTTTCAGTACATAAAGAAAAGCCAACCCCCACCAAGATTCACAAAAGATATATATGCTCCTTATCTCACACCACTTTTTTCAAGCCCTACTTCATAGAACTTAATTATCATAGCAAAAGCTTAAAAACAGAACAGTAAATTCATAGATGCACCCCCAAGGGAGTTTTCAAGCAAACCTAGGCATTGCCTTGCAAACCAGAGGCTTCTTCATTTCCATGGAGAGTTTCAAATGTTCAAGCAGGTCCACATCTTTGTCCTCACAAGGGACCCATTTGAAAGCTTGGAGTAACTGAGCCAACCAGAGATGAACAGTGG
This sequence comes from Gossypium sturtianum, assembly GCA_025698515.1. Classification (NCBI taxonomy): domain Eukaryota; kingdom Viridiplantae; phylum Streptophyta; class Magnoliopsida; order Malvales; family Malvaceae; genus Gossypium; species Gossypium sturtianum. The sequence continues at coordinate 116,919,632 of CM046955.1, forward strand.
CCAAACCCATGGCTTTACCTGGGCAAACCCTCCTACCAGAACCAAAAGGAGCCAATCTAAGATCAGGTCCCATAATGCTCACATCTTCTTCCATGAACCGCTCTGGCTTGAACTTTTCTGGCTCAGCCCATACCTTTTCACTGTGAGTGATTGCCCACATGTTCACCATTGCTGTTGTGCCTGCTGGGATGAAATTGTCACCTATGTGAACATCATGGATGGCTAGGCGAGCCCATGAGAGAAGTGGCCCTGGTGGATGCACCCTAAGGGCCTCCTTCACAATGGCTCGAACGTAAGGCAGGTTTTGAATGTCAGAATCTGATACCAACTTTGAGCTCCCAACAACACCATCAATCTCAGCTTGAGCGTTTGCTTGGATTTCAGGGTGTAAAACCAGTCTTGCTAGGATCCATTCCAACAAGATTGCTACAGTATCAGTACCCCTAAATATCATTTCCTGAACAAAAAATTAAGGCATATAACAATAAGAAAACATTAAAAAAAACAGTTTGTACTTAAAAGAATGAATAAATAGCATACCCATAAGACAGCAATCATATCGGAGTCACTAAGTTTCTCATGTTTCTCCAAATCAAGCAACACATCAACAAAGTTCCCAACTTTGGCGTCACCATCATTGAAACCTCCATTAACCCTATTCACCCTATGTTCTTCTATGATCTTCCCAACAAACACATTAACTTTTGAGACCAAATTCCTACATCTTTTCCTTACTCCTTGCAAATCAAGCCAGCGTAGAAGAGGGAAATGGTCACTCCAGTTGAATATCCCCAACAACTCGTAGCCTTCACTAACAAGCTCCTCTAGCTCCAACCCTTCCCCAGGCTTCTCAAAGTCGTACTTTTTACCGAACACAGTGGTCATCACATTGTTCAAAGACCCAAAATGAAGCAGCCTTCGTATAAAAACTTCACCTTTTGCTTCCATTAAACACTTCACCTCTTCCACCATTTTGGTACCGGTCTCACGTCTGAACCCTTCAAAGCCAGCGATTCTCTTGGGACTGAACAAATGGGTGGCTGAGATACGCCTCAAGTTCCTCCAATACTCGCCGTAAGGAGCAAACCCCATTGCCCTATGAAACAAAAGCTCATAGGCTGACTCCTTCACTGGCCTATCAGCGAAAGCCGAGTTGTTGAGGATATCCCTCGCGGTTTCAGGGTCACTGGACACGATAAACCGAGTGAACCCCACGGAAAAAGCCATCAACTTCACTGCTTTAACGGTTTCAGCAAGTTTAGCCAGGGCTCGGTGAGGGGTGGCACCGGTGAACACGGTGAGCAACCCAAGAACTGGGGAACCAAGTGGACCAGGGATGGCAACACTTGCCTTGGACCTATAACGAGCCCACGCATGACCCCCTGGTGAAAGCCACAAGGAAACTATTCCAACCAATAGAATAGCCCATAGAAAGGCTTCAAAGCTCAACAAAGGAGATTGAAACAACAGCAAACCATGATCAAGTGACATTTTTGGCACTTCCTCTAAGATGGGTATTAAAAAAAACACTGATATTAACAAGTGGAGAAGCAGTTTTTTGAGAGCTTTGTCGTAGAGGAAATAAAGAGTTGCTTGGGTAGTGCAAGCGCCGAGTTGAAGAGGAGGGATTTAAATAGAGGAGGAGGACAGCTATCCAAGTAGAAAACTTATTATCTCAAATTGGTTACCCGTAGAGGTATAAAGGGTTTAAAATTGATTTTTTTTAAAATATTTTTTAATTTTTAAAATTAGGATTAAATTGATGAATTTTATAAAAGTTTAATATTAAATTTATTAAATTTTTTAGAATTAAAATTAAAATAAAAAATTTTATAAACATTAAAAGTTAAATTTATCATATTTAAAATCAAATCGATAAAATATATAAATATTAAAGAACTAATTTTATTACTAATAATAATAATTGAGTAATTGTAAAAGAGAAATTAATTTTTATGTTTCAAAATATTTTTTCGATAAAAAACCCAAATATAATCCGTGCATACTTTTTCCTTAGCTGAAAACAACAAATCCCAGAATTTTGATATATTATAAAAAGGGAGAATCCCATTTTGCTATCAGTCATTATGATTCGAGGCCACGCTCCCTCTCTTTCTCTCTATGTACAAAAATATGTTTTTTTCTGGGAAAAAAATGTGAAGCGACGTGTGCATCCCTAGGTAAAATTTGGACAGTGATCAAACATGATGGCCGTCTGATGTTGTCGATAAATGATGGGTATGTACCGGAAATTAAAGAGTTGGAATCAGTAGTGTTCTAATAATTAACTTATGAACTTAACTAAATTGGAAACTACAGTTGGAATCAGTTTTAAAATTTCATTAAAAAGGAGCATTAGGGCTAAAGAATTTTGCTTGGGATCACGTGGGTGTGCTTAGTGGGTATATAAATCAGATTTTATGAATGGGATTGAATTGCTAATTACTGGTGAAAATTCTTAGTGATAAGAAATGCCATATCTCATCATCTTACCCATCAAACATTTCTATATTCTAGTCCATTGGGTTTGTTATTAAATTATTCTTCCCATTAATTACAAAAAAAAAGTTAAATAAAGCAAATTTATTTATAAAATAATTATCATTTATTGTTTTATAAAATTAATATTTTTAAACTTTTACGCTTTTGTAAATTAAATTTTTTGATCGGAGTTAAACTACAAATGAATAAAATATTTTTCATGTTATTTTTTAAAGGTAAATTCATTAATTCATTCAATGAATGAAACCATACAATTCAAAGAAAAAAATAGCAAATACTCGTCATAGATGGTGAATGATAAGCTTCATCAACACAATAAAGGCTTTAGCCTCAGCATCAATAGAACATTATGACACGTTGACAATTGACTTTGTCACAACTTAAGCACGGCATATCTGGAGTGATTGCATGCACTTAATATGATAAGGAGATCAACCCCGAATGGTCCAAAGCAGTGAGCAAAAAGACAAAAGAATTGAACATTCACCAAACTAGAGAGGACGACAACAAAATCGTCCCTAAAATCACTTGTAAAACTAAGATTACATGCATAAGTAAGACTAAAAAACGTGCTACAAGAGCAGACAAAAACTTCTAAAACTGAGGACTTATTAAACAATGAAAAAACAAACAAAAAAACACATAAAACTTAAGACAACACGGGTCCAAATTGACACGTGAAACACTTTATTATTCTAAAATACTCTAAAAAAAGAAACAGATTAAGAAGTTGACGAAGAGCCACTCACTTTCCAAGAAAAACTACTAGTGGCCGATGGAGTTTAAGCGAATGACAGGCACCGTCATCTGTCCATCACAACTTGTGAAGACAATAAAGATACCCACAAAATAGATTAGCAAACTGAAAAGAGAGAAAACATGTGTAGTGAATGAGAAGAACAAAGAAAGCAGGGTTGATGGGAGAGGAAAAAGGCAGGCGATAGCCAGCCCGGAGGCTGGCACCGCCGCTGAGCTTTTCATTTCATTTTTAAACATTAACTCTGTAAAATATTGGCCTTATTTGATTTTCTTAAGTAATATAGCGACTAAAGTGATCCATTTAATAATAGAATGATTAATTTAATCCGATCTTTATCTATTAGATGTTTTAACCTAATTTTCATAGTCAAGAGTACGTGTATCGGTCCTTTTCTTTCATAAACTCAAATATAGTTTTGGTCCCTTTACTATTTTAATTTTGAGAATTAGTCTATATGTTTTAGTTTGATATAAATTCAATCTATCATGTTATTATTTAATCTAAATAGTAAACATGATTAACTACTCTGATTAAAATACTAATGTTAGTATGATGAGTTCGAAGAGATGCAAAGATAGTATTTTAACCGAATAATTAATAATGTTATTGATTTAAATTAATTAATGATATTATAAAAATAAATGAATCAAAGTGTATGAAATTTAAGTTTGTAAGCCACCAAGAAAACTGATTTTGAAGGCTGACAAATTTTTATTTTCCAATGGAAAACCTGCTTTATCTCGAAGCTATTGTAGAGTTCTTGAACTAAAAAACATCCTGAAATAAAGAGTTAGCAATTAGATGTATTTTGATATTTTATTTTATTTTTTTATTTAAGTTAATATATAAATTTAGCAATTAGGGTCAATTTAGTATTTGAACTAAGATTATGTAAAAGTGTAAGATATTTACTCAAGTGATGACATAGCATAATTTTATGAAATCAAAATTTAAATATTAAAGTAAACTTAATTATTAATTTCAAATATCAAACTCATAAATTCAAAGTTCAGAATTTACATTAACCCTACATAAAGGCTTTAGTAGTACGGAAATTCACTTAGAACAAACAGCAGTAGTGCATAAAATCATAAAACAAACAGTGCTTGTGAATATAGGATCAAAAAATAAGCAGTAATATTCAAAGAATCCTTTATTTCCAATAAAGGGGTACACAAGAATTTTATGTATTGCTTACTTTTCTATTGGATCCAATTCTTTTCTTTTGATGGAATAAGAATTCCTTGACTGCCATTGATGCCTCGCGAAACTGTTTATTTTGATGGGTTGGTAATTGGATCTCACGTCATGGTCTTACAATGCAATCTCATGGTGATAAGATAGAATGTTCTTCATACGTTAATTGTTTTTTATTCGAAGATGAAGTGTGTGGCAATGATATGTTTGTAAGAAGAGAGTTATGCTATATGAACAACACAGCCCTAGCTAGCTACCTCCTCTCTTATCTCAGGTTGCTTTTTAATTCTTGCCTCTTCAGCGGGCCGACCGTCGCTCCTCCTTCCGTTGCGTCCGTTTTTCTTTTTTCTTTTTTTTTTTTTTTTATATTAAATTGTAATTCTAGATTTCATCCTAGATGCAAATGACATGAATATTGTATAATGCATAACGTTTCTTATAAATGTGAATTCTTTTTCTTTCAACAATTATAATACTTTTAAAATATTATAATTTATACTTTTTAAAATTATATTTTATTATTTAATATTAATGATGCTCTATTATGATTTTATTTACTTTATAAAAACAAAACAAAAACCCTAAATTTATAAAAAAAAAAACCTTGAAAACGTATATTTATATATGATGATATCATACAAATACTATTATACTATATCATGGATAATGGCAATTCAATAGCATCTAAATATTCTCATATAAATTTAATTTTGCATCACTTTAAAAAAAAAAAGAATATACACTTATAAATATAAAACCTTTATTGTTTATGAAATACCACCAAAAGTGTTGGTAATGCAAAAATCTAACCGTTACAATATGACTGTTGGAATCTGAACATTACAATGTTGGAATCTAATTGTTGCAATATGATCATTGAATTTTTAGACCACTTTGTCCCTTTGAGAATCCTATAAATAGGAGATCATTTCTCCTTATTTTTTTACAAGCAACAAATACAAAGCTTCTCTCATTCTTCTTGATTCTCTCACCTTTCTTTTCTCTAAAACTTTGGCATCTTACTAAATTTATATTAGAGGAAGTTCTGTCTAGGAGATTGGATTTTAAGCGGGACCATCTGAGACCCCTCCAACCTTTCCTGGAATTGAACCTAGTGTGATTTTTTTGGTCAAGTTTTTCCGACCAACTTTAAACCTTTGTTTTTATCTTATTTCCTGATTCCTCAGAGAAGAGCAATACCAATTGTGTTCCACCTTCCTTATTCGGGTGTACGAATATTGAAGTTCTGTGTTAACCTTGGGGGCAATATGCACAACACGATTACATTAATCAAGGCGAATTTTCTCTAAGGCAGTAGTTCTTCCATGACACAATGATTCTTTCTTTTATTTATGCTTGGGTTATTTTCCAGTTAGTGCTCACGATTTTGTTTTACAGTTGTATTTTTCAACAATTTAGAAGCAAATTTACTACTTTTTAAATATGAGAATCATTTCTGTTTCCCACTACTGGAACCAATGAAGGCTCCTATAGATAACGAGTTAGAGTGTACACTTGAGAATCGTTGGAGCAAGTGATGTGTCCTATTGAGGCAATCAGTTTGAGGGCACCTGAGTAGTCAAGAGTGTGCCTAAGTAGTGTTGGAGCGGTTGCAAGCTCGACCTGTGTTGGCCAGTGGGCCATTACGATCAAGATGGGCTTAGAAGGCCTAGCGAGGTTGAGCCGAGATGGATCGGAGGTCCCTTTAGCTTGAGTTGGTCGGAAGACCCTTGAGTTTAAGTTGGTCGGAGGACCATGAGCGGATAGCTGGATCATTGTGTTTGGGATAGGGCTTACGATGCCCTTATCCATGATAAGCTACTAATACATGAGATTTGTGGAGCTAGTCTAAGCGTCACCGAGTTTTTAACCAAAGTAGACTAGAGGATTATCGAGTTCAAAAGCTTAAACAAGAGAACTAGTGGGGGATGTCTTGTTCAAGAAACCTATGAGATTGTGCAAAGAAAAGAGCAGTGTGCCAAAGTTTGCGTGAATGAGCATTAAAGTCCGAAATTAAGATTGAGATCGACCTAGTTCAATGGTGCCGCATGTGTTGTGGTCGGCCAAGATGGCCACACCAAATGAGGTGACCATGGAGGGGCTAAGAGGGCCTAACTTGGGGATGAACAATGTGTCTGAATTTCCCATATTGAGAACTTTTGTGTTGGTGCCGCTAAGGACAGTTGGCATAAATCACGTCTAGAGGGACACATCCAACGGGATGACGCAAGAGTGCAGATGGTAACAAATCCAAAGGGATATTTTGTTTGAGTATCAAAGACATGGTAATATTTAGTCGATAAAAGGTCATACCATTAAGGGTTCCTCAAGGTTGTAACCTGACAATTATGTGTTGTGTCATTAAGTCTGAGTGTTTGGAGGAAAAATCGGCATAGACAAGACTACACCAATGATTGAGATGAGATCAAGTTCGAGTCTATGTCTGATGCGTATTAAATTGATCATAACCTTAGGCCTTGAAGACCCAAGATGAATATGAGACTAAAATGTCAACTTGATGCAACAAGGTTACTAAAAGTGTGGCTTCATGTCGATGAGGGTATCGACATAGTAAGTGGATGAGTGTCATGGTCTACAATTTACTATGCTAGTTATCAACGTTGAGATTTCCCCAAATGGTCCTGAGTGAAATTAAAGTACAATAATTTGGAAGTTGGAATTTGTCTAATACCCTGTAGTCTTAGAGGGATGTTGTGATGCAAACTGGGTAACTGATAAAGTTAGCTTTACAAGTGGGTATGTCTTTACTTTGGGTGGAGCAACTATTTCTTGGAAGTTTTCTAAAAAAAAACGTGTATTGCTTACTCCGCGATAGAATCAAAGTTTATAACTCTTGATTGAGTCGAGAAAAAGGCTAGGTGACTTAGAAATTTACTTGCAAAGATTCTTTTGTATGAGAATGGACTACTTTCTTTGAAGTACGTTAGGTCTGAAAGGGACCTAGATGATCCACTAACCAAAGGGTTAAGTAGGAAAATGATTCTTGATTCGTCAAGAGGGATGAGTCTTAAGCCCAGTGGTTGAGGAATTCATGGTGGATACCCAACTTAGTTCTCTAAGTTCAATGTGGTCAAATGAAACCATGGAAAGACTCATAGTGTACATTCTACCTATCCCTATGGCGAATGATGTACATGCATAAGATCGAGTTCTCACTCTTAATGAAGTCATATCCTAGGATTTGGGTGGTCCTATTGAGACAGACTTGGTGAATTCATTGACATGTGAGGTTGAGTTTAATACTCTTAATGAGTTCATATCCTAGAGTTTGGGTGGTCCTATTGAGACAAGATGAGCTTAATAAATGCTCTTAATGATATCATAGTCCTAATTATATTGAGATAGACTTGAAGAAATCACCTACATAAGTGTGAAGGACTAGCCACCTTCTATGAAAGACATTGGGCAGTCTTTCTAGTGCACTTACCAACATTTCGGGGTGTATTGGCTAAAACTTGTTAATCTATCGCAGGACATCAATTGGATCTGAGATTAGTCGTGTTTCATGAGTTAAACTCTATCTTAACAAGTTCAAGATTCGTTCACTTGTTAAAGAGAAGAATCACTCATTTCGCTATGTACTAGTTCAAGTCCACAAGATACTAGTGCTTAAGTGGCTAATTTTGCTATTGCTCTTCTCACATTTTATCTTTTTTTATGTTTACAAAAAATTTCAATTCTTTTGCATTAGTGGGGAAATGTTGGTAATGCAAAAATCTGACTGTTACAATATGGTTGTTGGAATCTAACCGTTACAATATGGTTGTTAGAATTTGACCGTTAGAATCTGACTGTTGCAATATGGGCGTTGAATTTTTTGGACCACTTTGCCCTTTTGAGAATCCTATGAATAGGTAATTTCTCCTCAGTTTTTACAAGCAACAAAATCAGAGCTTTTCTCATTCTTCTTGATTATCTCATCTTTCTTTTCTATAAAACTTTAGCATCTTACTAAAATTACATTAGAGGAAATTCTGTTTAGGAGATTGGATTTTAAGCAGGACTGCCTGTGACCCCTCCAACCTTTCCTAGGAATTGAACCTAGTGTGATTTTTTTGGCCAAGTTTTTCCAACCAGTTTTAAAGCTTTATTTTTATCTTATTTCTTGATTCCTCAGAGAAGAGCAATACCAATTGTGTTCCACCTGCCTTATTCGAATGTACAAATATTGAAGTTCTGTGTTAACCTTAGGAGGCAATGTAACATCCCGATTTAGGGCCTAGTCAAAATAGTGATGTGAGACCATAAATTCGAGGTTTATGAATGAGTTTTTGAAGTTTATGCTATGTTTTCATTCTAGTGTGAAAGTTTCATGAAGCAATTTTGTGAAATTGCGGTTGAATTGTCCAAAAGGACTAAATTGCAAAAGTTGCAAAATGTGAGATTCTAGAAGCTATTTGTGTGAAATAGCTTTAGAATATTAATTAGAGGTCTTTAAATAGCAATCTTTCCAATTTCTAATTTTTGGACAAAATTGGGCATGGAAGAGTTAAAATAGAAAGTTTGTCAAAAAGGGCATTTCGGTCATTTAACAATTAAATGTTTTAAATGGGAAAAGATGATAGAAATTTATTCATCTTCTTCTCCAAGGCTGCCGAAAATTCAAGGAGCCATTTTTAGGGTTCTTCAAATTTTTCAATCTTGCTTGTAAGTGCAACCAAGCCCCGTTTTTGATATTCTTCGTATTTTTGAAGTCCTAGTAGCATGAGAAAGCTATTTTTAGCTATATGTTGAGCTAAGATGGATGTTCAAAAATGTACCCATGTATGACATGCATGTATTTTGATGTTTTATGGAAGAATATGAAAGCTTGATGTTGTAGAAACATCTTTAGCTAAGTGATTTTCCATGAAAATGCATGTAGGGATTTATGTGTGAAAGTCTTGAGATTGGTCATACATGTATGATTTAGTGAGAATTGATGATAGATTTAGTTGAGTAAATGGTTCGGCTAAGCATGAAAGGCTAGAAAGTTGAATAAAAATCACTTTACGAGCCTTGGGGCAAAAGTGTGAATATGAGAAAGTTAGGGGCAAAATAGTAATTTTGCTAAAGTATGAGATAAGGGTCAATTTAGTCAAAGTTTGTATTGAATAAGTTGATTTATTCATTATAGATCAAGAAAGACGAAGCTCGGATCGAAACCGAGGCAAGAGCAATGTGGTGGACTAAATTGCACATCTCTATACTTTTGAGTGCCGAGGTAAGTTTATGCGTAAACAATGCATTCATACTTACAATTTGTTAATGCTAGCTAGTGTGTAGCATGATTGAGAATGACTAAGAACCTATGTGGAATGAATGTGGTAGAAATTGTGAATGGATGTATGATTGAGTAAGTAGATATATGAATGTGTAGTGATAATGCTAAATGGTGGGCTAAGTGCGATACCATCCAAAGGCATAACGACGATGAGCTGGCTATGTGCGATGCTATCGTTAAGTATATTGTCTAATGGGCCATGTGCGAAACCACTATGATTACCTTTGTGGTAGGCTAAGTGCGATACTACCTTATTATTTGATTGTGGTGGGCTAAGTGCGAAACCACCGAGACATTAGTGTGTGGATTAGGTATTGTGTGGATTAGCTGTGTGTGGATGTATTATCGAGAAATAATGATATGTTGTATATTGTGTAAATGTGATATTGAATGCAGGGATGCATGTCAATGGTTATGAGTATGTGACTCATGATGTGTTGAAAAGGTGGTAAGGGATAGAAAGAGTAAGCATAGTTGTACATTATATGTTAGTATAATTGTAACACCCCATACCCGATTCCGAGGCTTAGATCGGATACGAGACATTACTATGCTTGAACTTGCTTAATCATGTACTTACGGGCTATAAAATTTCATTCTGAATTAAGAAATTCTCTTTCTTAATCAACTTGTACTTTTCATGGGCCTACGAGGCCTTAAACTCATGTCCGTAAACTTTCGGAACTCAATCAAAAAATTTTCATAGAAACAGGGGTCACACGCCCATGTGAGTTGGGACACGCCCGTGTAACCCTGAGACACGCCCATGTCTCCCAACCGTGCTTAAAACTCGAGCTTACTGCCAAATTTCACACGGCCATGGCACGCCCGTGGACTTAGACCGTGTACTACATCTTTATATACTGACTTATTTCACACGACCGGGCACACACCCATGTTCTAACCGCGTGTCATGCACGACCTTAACACACGACCGTGGGATTAATCCGTGGTCTATCCTTACTTATAAGACTAAGGTGCAGTTTACGCACGGCCTAGACACACGCCCGTGTGTCCAACCGTGTGGGCACTTAGAGGCTATTTACCAAGCCAATTGCCACCCTGAAATTAAGATCCAATTCATACTAATTTCAACAACTCAATACTACATCATTCTTGAATAATACTACATGCTTCATTGATAATTATAAACATATACACTTGGCCAATCACTTAGCCATATACAAAAGAATAACAAACTTAATAGCCTATACTTGCCCCTTTCTAAGACATATACTCAAAATGAAATGTTTCCTATACATGCCATACTTAATATAAACAAATTGGCTATACCAAAATAGCGATTGATAGTGTGCTCCGAGCTCCGATGACAATGATCCACGAGATTAGCTTGGCGGAACTCAATATACAAAATGTAGCTAGGTGTGCAATTTAGTCCTCGACCTTGTTCTTGCCTCGGTTTCGATCCGAGCTTCATTTTTCTTGATCTATAGTCATAAATAGATCATTTAATATTCACATTGACTAAATTGACCCTTTACTCATACTTGGGCAAAATTACTATTTTGCCCCTATACTTTCTCATGTTTGCACTTTTGCCCCAAGGCTCGTAAAATGAATTTCATTCGACTTTCTTAAACTTCATGCTTAGCTGATTCATTTTCTCTACTATAGCAATCATCAATTCCCATTATTTCTAATAGGTATGACTAATTTCATAACTTTTACAAACTAGTTCTTACTAGCATTTTTCATGAAACTCACTTAGAAAAAGATGTTTATCTAACATCAAACTCTCATAAACTTCCATAAAATATCATTTTACAAGCATGTCACTCTTGGGTAGATTTTTAAACATGCATCTTAGCTCATTTTATAGCTAAAAATAGCTAATTCATAATACGAGAACTTCAAAAACACGAAGAATATTAAAAACGGGGCTAAAATGAACTTACTAGCAAGCTTGAAAAAAATGAAGAACCCTAGCTATGGAGTCTCCAAATTTTCAGCACAAGAGGAAGAAGATGAATATATTTTTATCATCTTTTTCCTATTTTAATCACTTATTAGGCTAATGACCAAAATGCCCTTCTCTTTAAAAATTTCTATTTTACTAACTCATGTCCATTTTTGTCCAAAAATTATAATTTGGGCAAATTGCTATTTAAGGACTCATAATTAATATTCTAAAGCTATTTCATACAAAAAGCTTTTAGAAACTCATATTTTGTAACTTTTGCAATTTAGTCCTTTTTGATCATTCCATGTCAATTTCACAAAATTTCTACATGGAACTTTAGTACTATGATGCAAACATGTCTTAAACCTCAAGAACTCAATTTTACTGACTCGGGTTTGTGGTCTCGCACCACTATTCCGACTAGGCCCTGAATCGGGATGTTACAATTCTCCCCCTCTTAGGAATTTTCGTCCTCGAAAATCTTACCAGCAAACAGGTTTGGGTACTGGTTTCTCATGATTTCTTCTGGTTCCCACGTAGCTTATTCTACTCCATGTCTTTGCCACAATACTTTCACTAGGGCAATACTTTTATTCCTTAGCTGCTTGACTTCCCGAGCTAAAATCTTAACTGGTTCTTCACCATAAGTCATGTCGAGATGAATCTCTACCTCATGGTGGGAATTACATGCGAAGGGATGCGATCGGTAGCGTCTTAACATTGACACGTGAAACACATCATGTATCTTTTCTAACTCGATGGCAAAGCCAATGTAAGCTCTGAGCCCAACTTTCTCGATAATCTCATACGATCTAATAAAACGTGGATTCAACTTGCCTTTTCGGCCAAATCTGAGAACTTTTCTCCAAGGTGACACTTTCAAGAAAACTTTATCTCCGACTTGATATTCTATCTCTTTTCTCTTTAAGTCCGAATAGGACTTTTGTCTGTCTGATGCAGCTTTTAAACTTTCTCGTATCACTTTCACTTTCTCTTCAGCTTCTCTAACCAAATCAACCCCGTGAATTTGGTTTTCTTTAAGTTCAGTCCAATATAAAGGCGTTCGACACTTACGCCCATATAAAGCCTTGTAAGGCGCCATCTTTAAGCTCGATTGAAAACTATTATTGTAGGCAAACTCTACTAATGGAAGAAACTTTTCCCAACTGCCTCGGAATTCAAGAATACAACATCTGAGCATATCCTCGAGTACTTGAATTAACCTCTCGGATTGACCGTCAGTTTGAGGATGAAAAGTGGTACTAAAGTTCAACCTTGTACCCAAGGCCTCTTGTAACTTCTTCCAAAACCTGGATGTGAATCTCGGATCTCAATCCGATATGATTGACAAGGGAACTCTATGAAGTCTTACTATTTCTGAAACATACAAGTTTGCCAACTTGTCTAGTGAGTAATCAACTCGAACATGTATAAAATGGGCTGATTTCGTGAGTCTATCAACTACAACCCATACGGCATCTTTCTTGCTCGGAGATAGTGATAAACCCGTTACAAAATCCATAGTAATACGGTCCCACTTCCACTCCAGAACTAAAATGGGTTGAAGCAAACCCGAAGGTACTTGGTGTTCAGCCTTTACTTGCTGACAAATCAAGCATTTGGAAACAAATTTTGAAATATCTTTCTTCATTCTTGGCCACCAATACTGTTGCTTCAAGTCATTATACATCTTGGTACTACCCGGATGTACAGATAAACATCCATTATGGGCCTCATGCAAAATTTTCTGAATAAGCTCTTCTTTTCTCGGTACATAAACTCTATCTTTGAACATCAGACTTCCATTGGGACTAATTCGAAAGTCAGACTCAACATCTGTCTCGCACTGATCTCTCTGAACTTGTAATTCACTATCCTCTTTTTGGGCTTCAATGATCTCTTGGAGGAAAATTTGTCTAGCTCTCAACTCAGCTAGAATAGAACCATCGTCGGATAAAGTCATCCGTGAATTCATTGCCCTTAACGCAAATAAGGATTTTCTACTCAAAGCATCGGCGACTACATTCGCCTTCTCGGGATGGTAGTCAATGACCATCTCATAATCTTTTATCAACTCTAACCATCTCCGTTGTCTTAAGTTCAACTCTTTCTGCGTCATCAAGTATTTCAAACTTTTGTGATCAGTGAAAATCCGACATTTCTCACCATATATGTGATGTCTCCATATCTTCAATGCGAAGACTATGCCAGCCAATTCTAAATCGTGCGTCAGATAATTCTTCTCATGAGGCTTCAACTATCTGGAGGCATAAGCAATAACTTTGCCTTCTTACATAAGTACACAGCCTAATCCATTTAAGGATGCATCGCTGTAAATCAAAAATTCTTTCCCTGTCTCAGGTTGTACTAAAACTGGGGCTTCTGTCAACATTGCCTTCAACTTCTCGAAACTTTGTTGACATCATTCTGTCCACTCAAACTTCACATTTTTCTGTAACAATTTAGTCATCGGGGTTGCAATAACAGAAAACCCCTTGACAAATCGTCTATAATAGCCGGCTAGGCCTAGAAAACTTCTAATCTCAGAGATATTCTTTGGTGGCTTCCAGTCCATAATAGCCAAAATCTTACTGGGGTCTACTCGAACTCCTTCTTCCGAGACAATATGTCCCAGAAACCCTACTTCATTGAGCCAAAATTTGCTTTTACTGAACTTGGCATATAATTGATTTTCTCGTAAAATCTGTAAAACTGTCCGTAGGTGCTCAGCATGCTCATTCTCATCTCGGGAATAAATCAGTATGTCGTCAATGAAAACGACTACAAACTTGTCAAGGTATGGTCTAAACATGCGGTTCATTAAGTCCATGAATACCGCCGGAGCATTAGTCAAACCAAAGGGCATGACTAAAAATTCATAATGCCCATACCTTGTTCGAAAGGCTGTCTTAGACACATCTGATTCTTTTACTCTCAACTGGTAGTACCCTGATCTCAAGTCTATTTTGGAGAACACCGTGGCTCCTTTCAATTGATCGAACAAATCATCGATCCTAGGCAATGGGTACTTGTTCTTTCATCACACCTTATTGGGCGCGGTAATCTATGCACAATCTCATAGTGCCATCTTTCTTTTCACAAATAAAGCGGAGCACCCCATGGTGAACAACTTGATCTTGCAAAGCCTTTGTCATCAACTCTTGCAACTATGACTTCACTCCTTCAACTCCGTTGGAGCCATTACGTAAGGAGTAATAGATATTGGTATAGTACCGGGAGCTAGCTCAATTTGAACTCAACCTCTCTAGCGGTGGTAGTCTGGCAATTCCTCGGGGAAACACATCCACGTACTCACATACTATTGGCATCGACTCAATCCTTAACTCTATTTCTTTTTCATTCATCACAAAAGCCAAATATGCTTCATACCCCTTTCTCATGTATCTCTACGTGCCGTCACGTGAGAAATCAATTACGACAATCTACTGTTCATCGATTCTATGTGAAGGGTGTCCCCTTCCTCACATCTCATTTCAATGTATTTCTTCCCACAATTAACTATTACATTATGGGCAGTTAACCAGTCCATACCGAGAATGAGATCAAACTCGTCAAATGGTAACAACATAAGATTTGCTTTAAAACAATGACCTCTAATCATTAATGGACATTCTCTACATACTTCATTTACTAACACACTCTTGCCTAAAGGATTAGACACTCTAATCACAACAACATAAACTCTATAGGCATACTCAAATCGGATACCAATTTCATGCAAATGTAAGAGTGTGTAGATCCGGGATCTATTAAAGCAATAACTTTAACATCATGAAGAGAAAAGGTACCTGTGATAACATAATGGGAAGATGCCTCTTCGCGAGCGCAAATGGCATAAGTCCATGCAAGCGCCCCACCTTCGGGTCTCACGACCTGCTCTCTAGGGTTACCTCTTCCACTTGCCCCACTTCCGGGGTTTCTCTGCGGCCTTCCTCTGACCATACTCCCGGATCTTGGGTTCTGAGTTCTATCCTCTTTCATCATCTCTAGACAATCTTTTATGTAGTGGTCCTGGGAACCACATCTGAAACAGGCATTTTCTTGTGCTCGGCATTCTCCTAAATAACGTCTGCCACAATGTGGGCATTCGGGTCTATCAGATCGAACATTCCCCACACTAGCGACTGAAGTAGTCTGTGCTTTATTTCCCAAATACTGTTTACTCTTGTCTTTCCTGGAAAATCCAGTGGAAGTAGCCAATCGGGTAGGGAAATCTCTTGACTTCTTGGATGGAGATTGGAATGACTTGTTCCACTGCCTCTTTCTAGAGTCACGAGACTCCACTTCAGATTTCTTCTTCTCTTTTACTAGTTCTTCGGCTTTACAATCCATTTCGACTAGCACAACAAATTCCTTCAGTTCTAGGACAGCAACAAATAGTTTGATGTCCTCATTTAGCCCATCTTCAAATCTCTTACTCATGATGGCCTCGGTGGATACGAATTCTTGAGCGTATTTGCTGAGTCTTACAAACTCACGCTCGTAGTCAGTTACTGACATCTTGCCTTGTTTCAGTTCTAGGAATTCCTTCCTTTTCTGGTCCACAAACCTTTGACTGATATACTTTTTCTTGAACTCTTCTTGGAAGAATTCCCATGTGATCTTTTCTCTTAGGACTACTGATACCAAGGTGTTCCACCATTGATAGGTAGAATCTCTTAAAAGAGAAACTACGCACTTCATGCACTCTTCAGGTGTACATGACAACTCATTAAATACCCTGATGGTATTTTTTAACCAGAATTCAGCTCTTTCCGGATCATCATCTTTTCTAGTCCGAAATTCTTCTGCCCCATGTTTCCTGATTCTATCAACCGGAGGCTTCTCTCCTCTTACCACCTCTACTACTTGAGGGGTTATTGGGATAGGTTGAGGAATAGGTGGGGGTGGAGAGGGTTGTGCATTCGGGTTCGTACGAACGAACTCCATGTACCATGTGTTCATCATATGGAGGAAGGCTTCTCTAGCCTCTTCTCCTCCTCCTTGACTCACCGTAGTGGGTCTATTCTCGTTCTCATTCGGCACCGTCCCTTCAGCGGGAGCCGGCGCCTTACTTTCTACGTCATCTGCCATATCTCTTTCAGGATCTATTTACTATATATGTAAACATAATTTAAGTCGTCAGGAGTCGTCACACTATCATTATAAAATCATTCTTACGTATGGCATGTATAGCTAGACTCGTACTCATGCTACGTTAGTCCTAGAACCGACTAAACTGTAGCTCTGATACCACTAAATGTAACACTCCATACCCGAGTCCGAGGTTTAGACCGGATACGAGACATTACTATGCTTGAACTTGCTTAATCATGTACTTACGGGCTATAAAATTTCGTTCTGAATTAAGAACTTCTCTTTCTTAATCAACTTGTACTTTTCATGGGCCTACGAGGCCTTAAACTCATGTTCGTAAACTTTCAGAACTCAATCAAAAAATTTTCATAGAAACAGGGGTCACACGCCCATGTGAGTTGGGACACGCCCGTGTAACCCTAAGACACGCCCATGTCTCCCAACCGTGCTTAAAACTCGAGCTTACTGCCAAATTTCACACGGCCATGGCATGCCCGTGGACTTAGACCGTGTACTACATCTTGATATACTGACTTATTTCATACGACCGAGCACACGCCCATGTTCTAACCGTGTGTCATGCACGACCTT
This sequence comes from Gossypium sturtianum, assembly GCA_025698515.1. Taxonomy (NCBI): domain Eukaryota; kingdom Viridiplantae; phylum Streptophyta; class Magnoliopsida; order Malvales; family Malvaceae; genus Gossypium; species Gossypium sturtianum. The sequence continues at coordinate 116,936,984 of CM046955.1, forward strand.
AACACACAGCCGTGGGATTAATCCATGGTCTATCCTTACTTATAAGACTAAGGTGCAGTTTACGCACGGCCTAGACACACGCCCGTGTGTCCAACCGTGTGGGCACTTAGAGGCTATTTACCAAGCCAATTGCCAACCTGAAATTAAGATACAATTCATACTAATTTCAACAACTCAATACTACGTCATTCTTGAATAATACTGCATGCTTCATTGATAATTATAAACATATACATTTGGCCAATCACTTAGCCATATACAAAAGAATAACAAACTTAATAGCCTATACTTGCCCCTTTCTACGACATATACTCAAAATGAAATGTTTCCTATACATGCCATACTTAATGTAAACAACTTGGCTATACCAAAATAGTGATTGATAGTGTGCTCCAAGCTCCGATGATAATGATCCACGAGATTCGCTTGGCGGAACTCAATATACAAAATGTAGCTAGGTGTGCAATTTAGTCCTTGACCTTGTTCTTGCCTCGATTTCGATCCGGGCTTCGTTTTTCTTGATCTATAGTCATAAATAGATCATTTAATATTCACATTGACTAAATTGACCCTTTACTCATACTTGGGCAAAATTACTATTTTGCCCCTATACTTTCTCATGTTTTCACTTTTGCCCCAAGGCTCGTAAAATGAATTTCATCTGACTTTCTTAAACTTCATGCTTAGCTGATTCATTTTCTATACTATAGCAATCATCAATTCCCATTATTTCTAATAGGTATGACTAATTTCATAACTTTTACAAACTAGTCCTTACTAGCATTTTTCATGAAACTCACTTAGAAAAAGATGTTTATCTAACATCAAACTCTCATAAAATTCCATAAAATATCATTTTACAAGCATGTCACTCTTGGGTAGATTTTTAAACATGTATCTTAGCTCATTTTATAGCTAAAAATAGCTAATTCATAATACGAGAACTTCAAAAACACGAAGAATATTAAAAACGGGGCTAAAATGAACTTACTAGCAAGCTTGAAAAAAATGAAGAACCCTAGCTATGGAGTCTCCAAATTTTCGGCACAAGAGGAAGAAGATGAATAGATTTTTATCATCTTTTTCCTATTTTAATCACTTATTAGGCTAATGACCAAAATGCCCTTCTCTTTAAAAATTTCTATTTTACTAACTCATATCTATTTTTGTCCAAAAATTATAATTTGGGCAAATTTCTATTTAAGGACTCATAATTAATATTCTAAAGCTATTTCATACAAAAAGCTTCTAGAAACTCATATTTTGCAACTTTTACAATTTAGTCCTTTTTTATCATTCCATGTCAATTTCACAAAATTTCTACATGGAACTTTAGTACTATGATGCAAACATGTCTTAAACCTTAAGAACTCAATTTTACTGACTCGGGTTTGTGGTCTCGCACCACTATTCTGACTAGGCCCTGAATTAGGATGTTACAATAATGCTAATTGTTGTTTAGCTTATACTATGATGCTTAATTATTTATGTGTAAACTTACTAAGCTCAAAGCTTACTCCCCTTCTTTTCCTTTGTCTTATAGAGCAAAAGTGTTGAATCGAGATATGTGGATCAACTGGAAGATCACCGATATTATCAGCACACTCTGGTACATGAGACTCAATGTTTTATAAATGGCATGTATAGGGGCTAGACGAGTTAGTGAATTTTGTTGTAAATGGCTAAGACGTGTTGGCTTTTAGATGGATAATCTATTTTGTATAATGCCATAGTTGTTGGCTACTTTATTATATGAAAAAAAGTAGTTATCCATGTGAGATTGTAAGATTATGAGTTGGTTATGGATGTGTTGAATGAGTACTTGTTGTGTATGATTGAGGAGTGAAAAGAACTTGACAAATAGCTTTGTTCTTGTCCATGTGGGTAGACACATGGGCGTGTGTCTAGGCCATGTGTGACACACGGTCAGCCCACGGGCGTGTGACTTGGCCGTGTGTCCCCTGCATGTTAGTATTTTAAGTCAGAATAGACCACAGACTAGTCACACGGGCGTGTGCCTAGAATGTGTGTGTTAATCAGTGTTGGCCACGGGCTAGCCACATGGGTGTGTGTCTAGACTCTAGGCCGTGTTAAGGTAGTCAGTGTGCACCACGGGTGGAGAGCACGGGCGTGTGCTCTAACCGTGGGGCATTGGCAGAATGCTTGAGTTTTCATGCACGGGTAGTGTCCATGGGCATATGTGACCTCCACGGGCGTGCCAAATCTTACACGGGCGTGTGAGCCCTGTATAGATGGAAAAGTTTTAAAAATCGTAAAATTTTTGATATGGTCTCGAGAGCCCTCGTGAGTATGAGTGAGGCCTCGTAAGTCGAGAATGAGGTTGTTAAGGTGACTTAAGAGAGTAGTCACAATGAGCCTAAGTGGCGATCTTGAGGTTTTTTTTTTATGGAAATGCCTCGGGCCTGGTTCACAGTAGAACCGGGTAAGGGGTGTTACAGTTAGTGGTATCAGAGTTATGATTTAGTCGGTTCTAGGACTACCGTAGCGGGTGTAAGAGTTTAGCTATACATGCCATAAGTGTACAATGATAGTGTGGTGGCTTCTGATGATTTTAAACCTTGTTTTATATAGAATATGGAATCGATCATCGCTGGCGATGAAGCGACTAGTAATGCACCGGCTCTGCGCAAGGAGGCTGTGCTGTTCAAAGTGGACCCGAGGCTAGGGTCAAGGGGAAGAGGCACGGGAAGCCTTTCTCCGGATGATGAGTAATTGGTACTCGGATTACGCCCGAGCGAAACCCTAATGCTCAACCTCCTCCACCTCCTCCCATACCTCGAGTCAATTCCGGTGGCTCCTCAAGGTATTGATGTAGTGAGGATATCGAAACCCGGTGGATAAGATTAGGAAACACGGGTGAGGAGTTTAGAGCTAAGGTAGATGATGACCAGAGAGAGGCGGAGTTACAGTTAGAGAACTCAATGAGAGTATTCGATGAACTCTCTTGTACACCTGAAGAGAGCTTGAAGTGTGCCGTGTGTTTGATGAGGGACTCGGCATACCATTGGTGGAAGACGTTGACGTCAGTGGTCCCGAGAGAGCGGGTGACGTGGGACTTCTTTCTAGAAGAGTTTTGGAAGAAGTATATAAGCCAGAGGTTTACTGATCGAAAAAAGAAGGAATTCCTTGAGTTGAAGCAAGGAAGAATGTCAGTAGCAGAATATGAGCACGAGTTTGTTAGGCTTAGCAAATACGCTCAAGAATGTGTGTCGACAGAGACCATCTTGTGTAAGAGGTTCGAAGATGGACTGAATGAGGATATCAAACTCCTAGTTGGTATTTTAGAGTTGAAAGAGTTTGTTGTGTTGGTCGAGAGGGCAAGTAAGGCCGAAGAGTTGGGTAAAGAAAAGAGAAGGGCTATGAGTGAAGCCGAGATGCGAGGAAGAGGCCGATGGGCAAGTCGTACCAAGCCCGGTCGAAAAGATCCAAGAAAGTGAATCCTCGGACGACGACATCGGTGGGTTATTCGTGATCGAAACTTGGACAACACTCATTCGGGTTCGAGAGTCCAAGCCACTTCGATGGAAAGTGTGGGCAATCAGAAGAACAAATCGGAGTGTCAAGTTGTGGTAGATATCACACGGAGAGTGTTGGGGTAATGATAAGCTGTTATAAATGTGGTTCCTCCTACCATTTTATTCGAAATTGCCCGAGAGGATGATAAGGAAGAGAAGCAAGAGATGAGATGCAGCGATGTGTGTGCGCAAGGGTAGACCACCAAGGAACCTGAGAGGTGGGTCTAGTGGTAGAGGTGCATCCAGAGACTCTGCTGTGAGACCGGAGGGTCGTGCACCTGCGAGGACGTATGCCATTCGCGCTCGCGAAGAGGCATCCTCCCCTGATGTGATAACGGGTACTTTTTCTCTCTTTGACACCTTTGTTATTGCTTTAATAAATCCAGGGTCTACTCATTCTTATATCTACATGAGACTGGCATCTAGTTTGAGTATGACCGTTGAGCCTACAGACTTTGTGGTTAAGGTGTCAAACCCGTTAGGAAAGCATGTGTTAGTGGACAAGATGTGTAAGAAATGTCCTTTGATGTTTGAGAGTCAATGTTTTCCAGCAAATCTTATGTTGTTGCCGTTTGATGAGTTTGACTTAATCCTTGGCATGGATTGGTTGACTACCCATAGTGTCTTAGTGAACTGTGGTAGTAAGTATGTCGAATTGAAATGTGAGAGTGGAGATGTTGTTCGGGTTGAATCGGTGGATCGGATAGTCTACCGGTGATGATTTCTTCCCTAGTGGTGAGAAATGTTTGAGAAAGGAGAAAAGAGTCCTATCTTGCTTTTGTGTTGAATACTCGAGAGGTTGGAGTAGAGTTTGAAGCATTGCGATGAGTATGTGAGTATCCGGATGTATTCCCGAAAGAGTTACCCGGATTGCCTCCAGTGAGAGAGGTTGAGTTTGGGATTGAGTTAGTTCCGGGAACGGTACCTATTTCGATTGCTCCGTACAGAATGGCACCTTTAGAGTTGAAAGAACTGAAGGTTCAGTTGCAAGATTTGACAGATAAGGGTTTTGAAAGACCGAGCTACTCACCGTGGGGTGCTCCGGTATTATTTGTAAAGAAGAAAGATGGGTCTATGAGGTTGTGTATAGACTATAGACAATTTAACAAAGTGACATTTAAGAATAAGTATCCTTTACCAAGGATTGATGATCTTTTTTATCAACTGAAGGGAGCTACAGTGTTCTCCAAGATAGACTTGAGGTCTGGTTATTATTAGTTGAGAGTGAAGGAGCAGGATGTGTTGAAAACTGCATTTCGGACAAGGTATGGCCATTATGAGTTTTTGGTTATGCCGTTTGGTTTGACGAATGCACCAGTGATTTTTATGGATTTGATGAACCGTGTCTTCCGACCGTATGTGGATAAGTTTGTGATTGTCTTCATTGACGATATATTGATCTATTCTCGGGATGAGAATGATCATGAAGAACATTTGAGAATTGTCTTGCAAACTTTAATAGATAAGCAGTTGTATGCTAAGTTTAGCAAGAGTGAGTTTTGGCTTCGAGAGGTCAGATTCCTAGGACACATTTTGTCAGGTAGTGGTGTCAGAGTTGACCCGAGTAAGGTATCGGCTGTTGTGGATTGGAAATAGCCAAGGAACGTGTCGGAAGTTAGAAGCTTCTTGGGATTAGCGGGATATTACAGACGTTTCGTAAAGGGGTTCTCTGTGATTGTTACCCGATGACAAAATTGTTGCATAAGGATGTCAAGTTTGATTGGGTGGGGCATGTCAACGAGTTTTGAGAGATTGAAAACATTGTTGGTCGAGGCACCGATTTTGGTTCAACCAGAATCGGGGAAAGAGTTTGTGGTTTACAGTGACGCGTCGTTTAATGGTCTCGGTTGCGTGTTGATGCAAGAGGGTAAGGTAGTCGCTTACGCCTCGAGGCAATTAAAACCGCACGAGAATAATTATCAGACTCATGATTTGGAGTTGGCTGCGATTATTTTCGCGTTAAAGATTCGACGACATTACTTATATGGTGAGAAGTACCGAATCTTTACGGATCACAAGAGTTTGAAGTATTTGATGGATCTGAAGGATCTAAATTTGAGACAGAGGCGGTGGCTTGAGTTATTGAAAGACTATGAGTTAGTCATTGATTACCACCCGGGAAAAGCGAATGTGGTTGCGGATGCCCTGAGTAGGAAATCCTTGTATGCTCTAAGAGTTATAAGGACGAGTTTAGCATTGTCTGATGATGGTGCTATTCTGGCAGAGTTGAGAGCTAAGCCACTATTTGTTCAACATATATGTGAGGCTCAGAGAAATGACAGTGAGATGCTAACTAAGAGAGCTAAGTGCGGATCCGAAAGTGATTCGATTTTCGAGTGGGCTCGAATGAATGTTTGTTGTACTGCAATGTGAATTTGTGTACCCAGAGATGAAGAGTTAATCCGAAAGGTTTTGCATGAGGCACATAGTGGTTATTTGTCGGTACACATTAGGCGATGCGAAAATGTACAATGACTTGAAGAAGTCTTATTGGTGGCGGGTATGAAGAGAGATATCTCCAAATTTGTGGCAAGGTGTCTGATTTGTCAACAAGTGAAAGCCGAGCATCAAGTGCCTTTCGGATTGCTTCACCCGGTGATGGTTCTTGAATGGAAGTGGGATCGGGTTACCATGGACTTTGTGTGACGGGTTGCCTTTGACTCAGAAAAGAGATCTTTGTGTGGGTTGTTGTGGATAGATTGATTGAAGTCGGCTCACTTTATTCGAAGACGTGTTAATTATTCACTGGATAAGTTAGCTGAATTGTATGTGGTAGAGATAGTGAGGTTACATGGTATACTTGTGTCTATTATATCGGATAGAGATCCGAGGTTTACTTCGAGGTTTTGGAAGAAGTTGCAAGAGGCTTTGGGAACAAAGTTGAATTTGAACTCGCGTTCCATCCTCAAACAGATGGTCAATCTGGAAAGAGTGATTCAAGTTCTCGAAGATATGCTTTGATGCTGTGTGTTAGAATTTGAAGGTAGTTGGGAGAGGTATCTACCTTTGGTCGAGTTTGCTTACAACAACAGTTATCAGTCGAGTATACAGATGGCACCGTATGAAGCTTTGTATGGTCGTAAGTGTCAGACTCCATTGTATTGGACCGAGCTTAGTGAAAAATGGATCCATAGAGTCGATCTAGTGAAAGAGACTGAGGAGAAAGTGAAAGTAATCCGTAATAGTCTAAAAGCTGCTTCGGACCGACAGAAGTCGTACGCGGATTTGAAAAGAAAAGAAATTGAGTTTAAGGTGGGTGACAAAGTGTTTTTGAAAGTGTCCCCATGGAAGAAGATTATGAGATTTTGACGAAAAGGGAAATTAAGTCCAAGATTCATAGGACCGTATGAGATTCTGCTGCATGAGTTGGGCCAGTAGCTTACCGGTTGGCTTTGCCGGTAGAGTTGGAAAAGATACATAATGTGTTCCATGTGTCGATGTTGCGACGGTATCGCTCCGATCCTTCACATGTGATTCCTTTAATGGAAATTGAGATAAGACCGGATATGTCTTATGAAGAGGAGCCGATTAAGATCTTGGCTCGAGAAGTGAAACAGTTGAGAAATAAGAGTATAACACTAGTGAAAGTGTTATGGCAGAAACACGGTGTTGAAGAGGCTACATGGGAAACAGAAGAAGCTATGAGAGAGCATCATCTAAACCTCTTTACTGGTAAGATTTTCGGGGGCAAAAATCTCTAAAGGTGGGGAGAGTTGTAACATCCCGATTTAGGGCCTAGTCGGAATAGTGGTGCAAGACCACAAATCCGAGGTTTATGAATGAGTTTTTGAAGTTTATGCTATGTTTGCATGCTAGTGTAAAAGTTTCATGAAGCAATTTTGTGAAATTGCGGTTGAATTGTCCAAAAAGACTAAATTGCAAAAGTTGCAAAATGTGAGATTCTAGAAGCTATTTGTGTGAAATAGCTTTAGAATATTAATTAGAGGTCCTTAAATAGCAATTTTCCCAATTTCTAATTTTTGGACAAAATTGGGCGTGGAAGAGTTAAAATAGAAAGTTTGTCAAAAAGGGCATTTCGGTCATTTGACAATTAAATGTTTTAAATGGGAAAAGATGATAGAAATTCATTCATCTTCTTCTCCAAGGCTGCCGAAAATTCAAGGAGCCATTGTTAGAGTTCTTCAAATTTTTCAATCTTGCTTGTAAGTGCAACCAAGCCCCATTTTTGACATTCTTCGTATTTTTGAAGTCCTAGTAGCATGAGAAAGCTATTTTTAGCTATATGTTGAGCTAAGATGGATGTTCAAAAATGTACCCATGTATGACATGCATGTATTTTGATGTTTTATGGAAGAATATGAAAGCTTGATGTAGTAGAAACATCTTTTGCTAAGTGATTTTCCATGAAAATGCATGTAGGGACTTGTGTGTGAAAGTCTTGAGATTGGTCATACATGTATGATTTAGTGTGAATTGATGATAACTTTAGTTGAGTAAATGGTTCGGCTAAGCATGAAAGGCTAGAAAGTTGAATAAAAATCACTTTACGAGCCTTGGGGCAAAAGTGTGAATATGAGAAAGTTAGGGGCAAAATAGTAATTTTGCTAAAGTATGAGATAAGGGTCAATTTAGTCAAAGTTTGTATTGAATAAGTTGATTTATTCATTATAGATCAAGAAAGATAAAGCCCAGATCGAAACCGAGGCAAGAGTAAGGTGGTGGACTAAATTGCACATCTCTATACTTTTGAATGCCGAGGTAAGTTTATACGTAAACAATGCATTCATACTTACAATTTGTTAATGCTAGCTAGTGTGTAGCATGATTGAGAATGACTAAGAACCTATGTGGAATGAATGTGGTAGAAATTGTGAATGGATGTATGATTGAGTAAGTAGATATATGAATGTGTAGTGATAATGCTAAATGGTGGGCTAAGTGCGATACCATCCTAAGGCATAACGACGATGAGCTGGCTATGTGCGATGCTATCGTTAAGTATATTGTCTAGTGGGCTATGTGCGAAACCACTATGATTACCTTTGTGGTAGGCTAAGTGCGATACTACCTTATTATTTGATTGTGGTGGGCTAAGTGCGAAACCACCGAGACATTAGCTGCGTGGATTAGCTGTGTGGATTAGCTGTGTGGATGTATTATTGAGAAATAATGATATGTTGTATATTGTGTGAAAGTGATATTGAATGCAGGGATGCATGTTAATGGTTATGAGTATTGGACTCATGATGTGTTGAAAAGGTGGTAAGGGATAGAAAGAGTAAGCATAGTTGTACATTATATGTTAGTATAATGCTAATTGTTGTTTAGCTTATACTATGATGCTTAATTGTTTATGTGTAAACTTACTAAGCTCAAGGCTTACTCCCCTTCTTTTCCCTTGTCTTATAGAGCAAAAGTGTTGAATCGAGATACGTGGATCAATTGGAAGATTACCCACATTATCAGTACACTCTGGTACATGAGACTCAATGTTTGTAAATGGCATGTATAGGGGCTAGACGAGTTAGTGAATTTTGTTGTAAATGGCTAAGACGTGTTGGCTTTTAGATGGATAATCTATTTTGTATAATGCCATAGTTGTTGGCTACTTTATTATATGAAAAGAGGTAGTTATCCATGTGAGATTGTAAGATTATGAGTTGGTTATGGATGTGTTGAATGAGTACTTGTTGTGTATGATTGAGGAGTGAAAAGAACTTGACAAATAGCTTTGTTCTTGTTCATGTGGGTAGACACACGGGCGTATGACTTGGCCGTGTGTCCCCTGCATGTTAGTATTTTAAGTCAGAATAGACCACGGACTAGTCACACGGGCGTGTGCCTAGAATGTGTGTGTTAATCGATGTTGTTACGGCCAGGCACAGCCACACGGGCGTGTGTCTAGACTCTAGGCCGTGTTAAGGTAGTCAGTGTGCACCACGGGTGGAGAGCACGGGGCGTGTGCCCTAACCATGGGGCATTGGCAGAATGCTTGAGTTTTCATGCACGGGTAGTGACCATGGGCGTGCGTGACCTCCACGGGCGTGCCAAATATTACACGGGCGTGTGAGCCCTGTATAGATGGAAAAGTTTTAAAAATCGTAGAAGTTTCAATATGGTCTCGAGAGCCCTCGTGAGTATGAGTGAGGCCTCGTAAGTCGAGAATGAGGTTGTTGATGTGACTTAAGAGAGTAGTCACAATGAGCCTAAGTGGCGATCTTGAGGTTTTTTTTATGGTAACGCCTCAGGCCTTGTTCCAGCGTAGAACCCGGGTAAGGGGTGTTACAGGCAATGTCCACTACACGATTACACCGATCAAGGTGAATTTTCTTCTATGACAGTGGTTCTTCCACAATACAATGATTCTTTCTTTTATTTATGCTTGGTTTATTTTCCAATCAGTGGTAACGATTTTGTTTTGCAGTCGTATTTTTCCAACATAAAGCCTCTCTATTTTCATCATTCATTCAATTTAGATAGCTTCCCCTTTCATGTGAAAAATCTAGAGACATATCATATTATATGCAAAATGCGGAGAGATAGAACCATAAGATATATCATTGGCAAGGTGCATGTTGTTAATGGTAAGAGAAAGGTCCATAACTTAGATTTTGTCCAAAGTAAGGTGAATACAATGCATTTGGTTGGTAAGAATGAAAACTCTCATATGATGTTCACTACTTTCATTCTCATTTGTAAGTCAAACTACGTGATGATGAACAAAAATGAAAAATGAAAGTGTGCTCTCATCTTCCCATGTGTTCTATCATCTCGACCTTTTCTATTTTGTGAATTAGTAGAATCATTTATTTTGAACAAACCTTGACATGTCCACTCATGCCTTGGTTTTCATGAAAATGGCTAGAATACTCATGCTTAGGTTCATTTGGGAATGCACCTTCATTATTACCACCAAGATCATCACCATTTTAACCACCATTTCATGTTGATAACTCCTCATTAGATGCAGTACGCAACATTTCATCCATATCTACACCTTGAGTTTCTTTATCATGATTTCCATTATTAGTTTCGTTGAGTTAGAGAGGAGCATTTTTCGGTTTCAACAGACTAAATTAAGCAAAGCGGTTTAGTTAATTTTGGTTTATACATTTTTTTTCTATTGTGGATTCAATTTTGTTAGGTATTTCAATCAGTTATTAATTTTTGAATTTCCAAACTGACTCGACTGTCTAAATTATTTAAGATATATGTATATTTTATAGTATATATAATAAATACACATTAAACAATCTCAATAGCCCAACCCAATAATTAAACCAAGGATAACCCAATTACAAATAACACAAGTAACTAACTAATTAAAATTAACCTAAATATATAAAAAAACCCAATTATAAAGACCTAAACAAAAACAAAAATTAAATTAAAAGCTAAAAATTCCTAATTCCATCTAAATTCATAAATGCTAAATCATTTCTTTATTCATCTTTTCAAAAAGACCCTAAAGAAAATAATTTCTTTTTTTGGAAAATAGGTTAAGAAAAATAGTTTTGTTGCATAGTAAAATTTTAAAATTCTTCATAAAACCAACCCTTGGTTGTGACATCTATAATAATAAATTTCACCAAAATTAGTAATTATATTTTCAACTAAAGAGATTCTTTGGATCTTGGATCTAGCATCTAAATCCTTCTGATTTTCAACCAAATGATCGTCTTCGCTATTCTCAAAACCCTCGAATGCTTAGATAGTGAGAACTATTTAAAGAACCAGACACACACAAAAAAAAGGCTTTCCTATGGGGGAAGTCAACTTTCTCTAAGGGAAATCCAAAATCGAAAATATTCAATCTCACAAATTTGAATTATAATTGTCGTGAAGTTTGTAATTATAATCTCACAAATTTGATTTCTAGTTTCCTTAGTATTAGTTATTGTTGCACTGTTATCGCAATACAATATAATAATTTTTTCCATACTAGGAATTACCTCAAGTCCATTAAGTGTTAGGATTTTTATGCCCTTGCTGCAGTAATTTCATCATATTTGATAATTTACTAAAATGACCAAATTGATTATTCATGAAAATAAACAAATGTTATTCATTATCTCTACGTTTTATTATTGTCAATGCTTTTTGCAAGAAAAGTAAAATATATAAGCAAATATTGGCTCATTGGTTACCTAAAGTTTAATTGATATAAAGTTGTATTATATAAAAGGATTATAATATGAGAAGATAACTTATATTAGTAGGTAATTTAAATTGTCCATAGTCAATAGAATTAGATTAAGCAAATGATTCAAATAATATGGGACTATTATGTCATCTCTACATCTAATTGAGGAGATAACTTATCTTAGCCATCAAAGCAAGATTGACTCCCAAAGATAGAGACATACATGTGATTATTTGGACTAACAATACATTAGACATGACCCAAATTGAATTAATCTTAGATCCATTTATGGATTTGTTCACTTGTGGTGTTCATGGTGTAACACCCTGGTTTTAGGGGTTATGCGCTTGGAGCATAGCTCGAGCAGTTAGTAGGCTTATGGTCATGTTGGATAGATTTTTATGGGTTTGGAGAACCCTAGAAGGCAAAGAATGCCTTAGAAAATTTTTAGATTTTTGGGGTAAAAAGGGGAAATGGGGCAGGAAGGCCTTAAAATGATTTAGGGGAGTTTATGACACAAGAAAGACTTTGGCAAAGTGGCGATTGAGGCGCTGCTTGGGGGCTTTGGAAGGTGGCGCCTAAGTGAGCAAGGGTTCGAGTCCAAGCGGCAGCATTTTGGTTTTATTTTTGCGTCAAGAGACTGGGCTAAGTAGGCCTTAAGAATAAATGTCCAAGTTGATGGACATGAAAGTCCAATTGGGAGAAGTGGCTCTTGGGCGCTACTTAGGCGCTGGAGGGGAGGAGAGGTCGCGGTTTCGAGGGCCTGCAGAAGCATTTGGCGTTTTATTTTCGTTGTGCGGTTTATGGGTTTTGGCGTAGGAAGGATTTAAAATAAATGATGGGGGTTTTTAGCATGAAATTCAATGAGGCCGAGTGGCCTGGGCGTTAGGGGAAAGGTCAGCAGCGGCATGGTGTCCCAGGTTCGAACCCAAGGCTGTGCAATTGGGGTTTTTTTTTATTTCTTTTTGGGCAGCAAATTGAAGATTGGACGGCACATGGGTGAGTTGTTTAATCACTTTTGAATTCGGCTGGTAGGAGGTGATAAACATGTGTTTAGTTTTTATTTTAAATAATTATGGGATAATTATTTATTATTTATTATTTATTATTAATTAAATTAAGTGGGATAATTATTATTTATTTGTTTTTTTAATGATAATGGGATAATATGAGCATTTTTATTGGATTTTTTGTTTGGTTAATATTAAGGATAAAATGAGTTTTTTTAGGATTATTATAGGAGATAATCAAGGATATTATGAAGATTAAAAGAATTATTGGATTATTAGTAGAGTATTCAAATGGAATTGAATTAGTGAGGTGTTGGCCAAATTTTGGAGACTTCAAGGGGGTGTTGGCCGAATGCTATAAATAGGGGAGGGTAGAGTGCTAGTTATTCATCAAGTCTTTTGCCTCTCCCTCTTGGTGTGCCGATTTCTCCTTTGGCCTTTGTAGCCAAGTATTTCTTTTGTTTTCTTTTAATCCCTTGATAGCCGAAATCCTTAGCCCTCCATTTCTCTTCTACTTTATCAAGTTTGAAGCCGAACCGGTGAGGTGTAGTGCTGTCGACATTTAGAGCTTGTAGCCAGCGCCAAGGAGTCTAAAGGAAGGTCTCGAATTGTTTGGACTCATCAAGGGGCAAATCGACAAAGTACAGAGGAGCCTTTGAGATTTAAGATCGTTTCGGTAAGTAGTTAAATTGTAGTTGTTCGCTTGAGATTTTGTATCATGGTGTTTAACCAAAGGGTTCTAATTAAGTGATTACGATGGACGTGGGTTCGAGTACCGATCCAAGGTGGGCAAGGGAAAGCTCCCATCCCAAAGTTCAAGAAGAGATCCGTTTCTGTTTGTTCGAGATTGGCCACGTGGTGTGGGCCAACAGAAGAAGCGTTAAGCGAAGTAAAGTCGTAGTTTCGCTAGACGATAGCGTCGAGGATCGAGAGTCTAGAACTCCTAGTGATAAGGTGTGTAGTTAGCCATTGTTTCCGGATTTGCGTGATAAATGTCTATTTCATATGTATGCTAACCGGTCTGAGATAAATGTGAAAATGGTACCCTTTAAGGGTATGAAGATGATCGAGTTAGTAGCAAAGTTTGTAAATATGTGATCACCGATCTTATTATGTGAGTATGCCTATGATTGTGTTTAAATATGTACATGCACCACCTTATCATCATTTTATGTTACATGTGCATGGGTGGGTTTTGAAAGAAGGTGCGGGTGTACTTCGAGCACGTGGTTGATGTCGACTTTGTGCTACATCGGATTGGCGCCGATCGAGGTCGCGTTGTGGATCTTTGCGATTTAGTTCGCGTGGTTACCTTGATTGATATGGGCTTTATGCCATATCGTGGCTTGATGGATTGCTTTGTGTGCTCGTCGTGGTTTGATGTTAGCTATACGCTACATCGTGGATGGCATTGGTTGCTTTTTTTGGAGGGAAAAGGAGAGGGTGACTCGATAGTCCCCAGTGTGTGTGGTAATTTGGATAAGGGGTGTGTAGCGGATGGACCCTAGGTTGGGTTGGGAATCATGTTGCATTATTTTTGTGATAATATGGAAATGGGCCAAGCCCAATATGACATGTGGATAGGTATGTTTTGGGAACATACGTGGAAATGGGCCAAGCCCGGATGATATGTGGTTTATTGAGAAATGGGCCAAGCCCAAGTATGTGATGTGATTTGAATGTAGGCCAAGCCCAGATTGTAGTAATTGTTAAAATGATATATATATATATTACTTGTTGCATTTGATAATTGGGATATTATGTGGCTAGCATGTGGGTGGATTTCAAGTGGTTAACTTACACATTGAGTCATTGTGACTCACCCAATTATTTATCCATCATTGCGGTGAGTCGTGATTAGTGGACGGGTTGGAGTGGATACAAGGTGGCCCATGCGATGCGATTTTCATGCAGAAGTTGACGTTTTGAATATTTTTATTTCAAGCATTTTAATTACTTGGTTTCAATTTATTTGATGTAATAAGGGCCACTATGATTACAATACTCTATTTAATTTTGTTGAAGTTTACATTATATTCGAAATATTTTTATTAAAAAGGTTCATATTATAGTAATTTATAACAATGTTTTAATTCAGAAATTTTCAACAAACTTATATTGTGTATTAAATTTTTGTGGACACAATTTTCCAAAGATAATAAATTTTCATGTATTAAATTTTAAGTAAAGAAAATATTTTCACTAACATAACCAGATTCGGTCATAGTGAATATAAGTGGTTTGGGGATGTTACTGATTTAATATCGAGCCCGGTTCAAAACTCGGCTTTGAGGGTTTTAGCCCAAAAACGTTTCAAAATGGGCTTTTTAAAAAAAAAAAAAGGGCTTTTAGGAAATTATTTTCAGGTTATTCTGGCATGGCACCTGTACCTTCAACCCGAGTCCACCATGTAAGTACTTCAGACTTGTTAAGTAATTTGATATGTGAATTGTTATGGGCTTAGTTGGGCTCGTAGATTAGTGAACTAGGATCTGTTGAACCTTAGGACTAGTCTACTCAAACATATGCATAAAACTTAAAGCTACTAAACAAACCCGTGATTAAGTCGCCGAGTTAAGGTGTGGTAACCATTGTGCGCATGTCAGGAGTGGATCCGGAAGAGCACGGTACTTAAGCGATCCTAGTGACTCACCTCCTCTTATTTGGAATCCTACAGTGCGTAGCTACGGTTCACCTTAACCAAGAGGACTTGTTCATAGGCTAAACCAATTATTAAAACCCGAAAGGGATTTGCCTCACATTTTAAAACCCTAGTTGTAAAATTACAAAAATACCTATATGTTGAAAATTACTAAAATGCCCTGACTTTTAAAATTTCCGGTTTAACCCCAAGCTTAATAAAATTTTCTTACATTGCAAAAGTATCCAATTTTCTGTATGGCAAGAATAACCCTGACTTTGGAAATTTACAAAAATTACCCTGATTGTCAAAATTACCAAAATACCCCTGGTTACCAAAATCCTGTTATATCTTCAAATTGCGAAATTTTCAAAAATACTCTTCAATTTTGGGAATTTCAAAAAGATCCTGACCTATTAAAGTTTTTGAATCGCTCTGGTTTATGACGAAAATGCCCCTGTAGGAAAATGACGAAATTACCCCTGGGTAGGGAAGGAAACTTGATTGCTCGAAAGAACTACTCTCGGAAACTTCATTGCATAAAATTGCTCGTGGATAAAATAGTGAAACAATAATTTCTAATGCATAAAACTTTTTAAGCAGTTAAATCGCGACGATAGAGATGAGTTCTAGACGCGAGTAGAGGTAGAATGGCGACCGGAACCGGTAGGGTCCGCGGCCATGGGTCGAGAAAGTGAAGTACCGCCAAGCGTGGACGTAGAAGGGCAAGACCAGACAGGAGAAGATGACGCAGCGAGATCGCGGGCCATGTTACGAATTTTAGAACGTAGCAGGAGCTAGTAGAGGAAATGGAACTCGAAAGTCGGTGTCGGAAAGGCTTAGATTGAAGCGAGTGAGATCTTTAGAGGAATATCCGAGTAGCTCGAACGTAGCGGAGTATTGGCTAGAAGCAATCGAAAGAATCATGGACGATTTGGACCGCACCAATGAAGAAAAGTCGAAGGTGTCTTTGTTTCGTTGCTTCGCGACGAAGCTTATCGTTGGTGGCTCTTTCGTCAAGCAAAGTGTACCAACAGATCGGCAGGATTGGGACTTCTTTAAGGTTAAGTTTGAAGGAAAGTACGTAGGAGCCAGTTATTTGGACTCGCAAAGGAAAGCGTTTCTAAATCTAGTACAAGGAAGTAAGTCGATAAATGAGTACTGGCGGAATTCGTATGACTTAGTCAAGTATGCTAAGGGAATTGTGGCAACCGATTATGAGAGGTGCGTCCGGTTTGAGGACGGATTGCGAGATGAACTTGAATGGTGATTGCTCGCAGAAGGAGAGAGACAGCGGTGCTAGTGGAGAAAGCTCGTATAGTGAAGAAGTTAAAAAGACTATAAGAGAAAACCGAGAAAAGAATAGGAGCGAGAATAAGAGAAATATTGGACCGTCAAGTATCGCTTGGTAATGTCCAGAAAAGACCAAGAACCGAGAACCCCGTAAGTGTACTTGTACCAATGGATCGGAATCGTTCTTGTGTTCGATGTGGAAGACCTCACACTGGGAGAGTGTTGGGGAAATAGTAAAGAATGCTTTCGGTGCGGATCTAAGGCACATTTAGTTAAGAATTGTCCTCAGCGACGAGGGTCGTGGTTCAAGTCATGGAAGGAATGGTTCTAGTCGAGTCAACCAAGGATGTGATATTAGGTAAGCTCCTTTGCTTTGGTACATGCTTTAATTACTTTGTTTGATTACGATTTAGCCTTTTCTCGTGTTGCTAAGAGAGGTGTTTGAATTTTTAGCATGAACTTAGAGATGTGTGTAGTCACGATAGCCTTAGTAAGATCAGAGTGCGCAGCGTAAGCGTAAGGTGGTAAGATAG
The DNA here is from genome assembly GCA_025698515.1 of Gossypium sturtianum. Taxonomy (NCBI): domain Eukaryota; kingdom Viridiplantae; phylum Streptophyta; class Magnoliopsida; order Malvales; family Malvaceae; genus Gossypium; species Gossypium sturtianum. The sequence continues at coordinate 116,954,101 of CM046955.1, forward strand.
GTGGTATGGACGTTTATTAGTAAAGTAATTTCGAGGACGAAATTATTTTAAGGAGGGTAGAATTGTAACACCACGGTTTTAGGGGTTATGCGCTGGAGCATAGCTCGAGCGATTAGTAGGCTTATGGTCATGTTGGATAGATTTTTATGGGTTTGGAGAACCCTAGAAGGCAAAGAATGCCTTAGAAAATTTTTAGATTTTTGGGGTAAAAGGGGAAATGGGGGGAAGGCCTTAAAATGATTTAGGGAGTTTATGACACAAGAAAGACTTTGGCAAAGTGGCGATTGAGGTATTTGCTTGGGGGCTTTGGAAGGTGGCGCCTAAGTGAGCAAGGGTTCGAGTCCAAGCGGCGGCATTTTGGTTTTATTTTTTTGCGTCAAGAGATGGGCTAAGTAGGCCTTAAGAATAAATGTCCAAGTTGATGGACATGAAAGTCCAATTGGGAGAAGTGGCTCTTGGGCGCTACTTAGGCGCTGGAGGAGGAGAGGTCGCGGTTTCGAGGGCTGCGAAGCATTTGGCGTTTTATTTTTCGTTGTGCGGTTATGTAAAATTTGGCGTAGGAAGGATTTAAAAATAAATGATGGGGGTTTTTAGCATGAAATTCAATGAGGCCGAGTGGCCTGGGCGTTAGGGGAAAGGTCAGCAGCAGCATGGTGTCCGAGGTTCGAACCCAAGGCTGTGCAATTGGAGTTTTTTTTAATTTCTTTTTGGGCAGCAAATTGAAGATTGGACGGCACATGGGTGAGTTGTTTAATCACTTTTGAATTCGGCTGGTAGGAGGTGATAAACATGTGTTTAGTTTTTATTTTAAATAATTATGGGATAATTATTTATTATTTATTATTTATTATTAATTAAATTAAGTGGGATAATTATTATTTATTTGTTTTTTTTAATAATAATGGGATAATATGAGCATTTTTATTGGATTTTTGTTTGGTTAATATTAAGGATAAAATGAGTTTTTAGGATTATTATAGGAGATAATCAAGGATATTATGAAGATTAAAAGAATTATTGGATTATTAGTAGAGTATTCAAATGGAATTGAATTAGTGAGGTGTTGGCCAAATTTTGGAGACTTCAAGGGGTGTTGGCCGAATGCTATAAATAGGGGAGGGTAGAGTGCTAGTTATTCATCAAGTCTTTTGCCTCTCCTCTTGGTGTGCCGATTTCTCCTTTGGCCTTTGTAGCCAAGTATTTCTTTTGTTTTCTTTTAATCCCTTGATAGCGAAATCCTTAGCCCTCCATTTCTCTTCTACTTTATCAAGTTTGAAGCCGAACCGGTGAGGTGTAGTCTTTGTCGACATTTAGAGCTTGTAGCCAGCGCCAAGGAGTCTAAAGGAAGGTCTCGAATTGTTTGGACTCATCAAGGGCAAATCGACAAAGTACTGAGAGGAGCCTTTGAGATTTAAGATCGTTTGGTAAGTAGTTAAATTGTAGTTGTTCGCTTGAGATTTTGTATCATGGTGTTTAACCAAAGGGTTCTAATTAAGTGATTACGATGGACGTGGGTTCGAGTACCGATCCAAGGTGGGCAAAGGAAAGCTCCCATCCCAAAGTTCAAGAAGAGATCCGTTTCTGCTGCTCGAGATTGGCCACGTGGTGTGGGCCAACAGCAAGAAACGTTAGGCGTAAAAAGTCGTAGTTTTAAGCTAGACGATAGCGTCGAGGATCGAGAGTCTAGAACTCCTAGTGATAAGGTGTGTAGTTAGCCATTGTTTTCGGGATTTGCGTGATAAATGTCTATTTTATATGTATGCTAACCAAGGCAGATAAATGTGAAAATGGTACCCTTAAGGGGTATGAAGATGATCGGAGTTAGTAGCAAAGTTTGTAAATATGTGATCACCGATCTTATTATGTGAGTATGCCTATGATTGTGTTTAAATATGTACATGCACCACCTTATCATCATTTTATGTTACATGTGCATGGGTGGGTTTTGAAAGAAGAATGCGGGTGTACTTGAGTACGTGGTTGATGTCGACTTTGTGCTACATCGTGGATTGGCGCTGGCGATCGAGGTCGCGTTGTGGATCTTTGCGATTTAGTTCGCGTGGTTACCTTGATTGATATGGGCTTTATGCCATATCGTGGCTTGATGGATTGCTTTGTGTGCTCTCGTCGTGGTTTGATGTTAGCTATACGCTACATCGTGGATGGCATTGGTTGCTTTTTTTGGAGGGAAAAGGAGAGGGTGACTCGATAGTCCCCGGTGTGTGGTAGAAATTTGGATAAGGGGGTGTGTAGCGGATGGACCCTAGGTTGGGTTGGGAATCATGTTGCATTATTTTTGTGATAATATGGAAATGGGCCAAGCCCAATATGACATGTGGATAGGTATGTTTTGGGAACATACGTGGAAATGGGCCAAGCCCAGATGATATGTGGTTTATTGAGAAATGGGCCAAGCCCAGTATGTGATGTGATTTGAATGTGGGCCAAGCCCAGATTGTGGTAATTGTTAAAATGATATATATATTACTTGTTGCATTTGATAATTGGGATATTATGTGGCTAGCATGTGGGTGGATTTCAGTGGTTAACTTACACACTGAGTCATTGTGACTCACCCAATTATTTATCCATCATTGCAGGTGAGTCGTGATTAGTGGACGGGTTGGAGTGGATACAAGGTGGCCCATGCAGAAGCAGATTTTCATGCAGAAGTTGACGTTTTGAATATTTTTATTTCAAGCATTTTAATTACTTGGTTTCAATTTATTTGATGTAATAAGGGCCACTATGATTACAATACTCTATTTAATTTTGTTGAAGTTTACATTATATTCAGAAATATTTTTATTAAAAAGGTTCATATTATAGTAATTTATAACAATGTTTTAATTCAGAAATTTTCAACAAACTTATATTGTGTATTAAATTTTTGTGGACACAATTTTCCAAAGATAATAAATTTTCATGTATTAAATTTTAAGTAAAGAAACATATTTTCACTAACATAACCAGATTCGGTCATAGTGAATAGGCCGGGTTTGGGGATGTTACACATGGTGTGACTTACCTAAATCCTAAGTGAGTGAATAACTATGTGCGTGTAACTCATGTGCTTTGATATATTAAAAACCTATGCTTTCATGGTAGTAGGGCTAAAATTTGGTATGTTGCGTACATAAATTGTGCATGACATGGGAACACTTACAATAGTGGAATGCATAGCTTGAATCAAGAGTAAATGATAACCTCTCATTGGAATTGTATGAATTATGAAAATGGAACCCAGCTAGGGGTCATTTGTCTAAGATAAATTATTTTACCGTTACTAGTGTGAGTAATGATCATTTTCATTGCGAAAGATACAATGATGATCATAAGATAAAATAAATTGAATTAGTTGAACGAATTTAACCTAAAGGAATCATTGATATCCTATGAGGGCAACATACATATGACAATGTCATTAGACTAAAGCTTGAAATTTGTAGTTTTCATAATGATATATAATAGGGAGTTCAATCATGGCACTTTAGTGGAATGACTCCATGACTAAATAGTTTGTGATTAATAGAAGAAGAGTCAAAAATTAATTACAAATTATTTAAACACTAATTATATATGTTTAATTAGTCTCTCCACTAGCTCAAAACAACTCTTTAATGGATTGCATTTAACATGAATACTTGTATAAACTTGTAAACGATTGAGCAAGGAGAAATGGGTCACTAAATTAGTTCATTGGAGTAATAGTTGTTTTCTCGGTTTAATGATTAGATTGATTTGGGATCAATTTAGTCACTTCAGATATATATATTTAATTGGATTAAATGATGAACCCAAAGTGAAGGTAAATTAAGAGATCATGCTATCTAAGTATTTGGAATGGAATAAAATTAAGTAAAATTACATATGAATTTTAATATGATGAAGTTATCATGGTTTTAATAAGATTCAAATATGACTTACGTAAATTACTAATTGGGTAATTAATATTTGTTTGATAACTAAAATTAATTAAGAGTCCAAAATGCATATGTGCGCCTTAAAGTGACCCAAGAAGGGACAATAGGTGGCTGACCACATGTGGAAAGAAGCCTTGTTGCCCAAACAAGTAAGGAGATAGCATTAGGAGCCCTTTTGGGACTTAGTTTGTTGCTCAGTGCTATTAAAATAATCCAAATAATTAGAACTCTAATAAGCTCTTTATAAATATCTCATATTGGCTGAAGAGAAAAGATTGTTGAAAATTCGCAAATTGATTAGAACTAAAATTTCTTAACTATCAATTCACTTATTCGAAAAAAAAAAGAGTTTGTTTAATAATAAATTTTTTCTTTACAGAGTTCCGATCCAATACTTATGTTTGTTTTTGGAATAATTCTCACACATCATGTGATCTATGAGTTAGAGAATCATGGAGAAGAGTCGACCGATTGAAAGTAAAGATTGAAGTTACATGAGAATCCAAAAACAATCTCATAGGATTCTGCAAGATCAAATTTGACTTGACTTTTTGAGACCTTTTAACCACCTTTTTGGGCGATTCTTGTAAATCATATATCTTTAAGGGTCGCTTTGTTTACATGTAAAATGACTTACACTTTTAAAAAGTATAAGTCATTTTCCAGAAAAGAGCTCTTCTATAGGTAATTTTATTTTATATAAAAATTAACTTAAATCAAACTTAATAATATTATATTAATAATAAATTTTATTTTTATTTTTAAAATATTTTAAAATATTAAAATATTATTTTTTTAATATTATTAAACATACATATTTAATTATTTATATTTAGTCATTAAATAAATTATTAATATAATTAATATAATTTATTATTTTAATAAATTATTTAATATTTCAATTTTATTTTAATAACAAAATTTAAAAATGATAATTTTAAATAATATTCTTCACATATTATTGAAAATTTTCAATATTAATTTTTAATAACAAATATTTATTAAAATTATAAATATATTAACAATAAATATTTTGTAGTATAAAGGTTAAAATATGTCATAAGTCTATATACTCTTCACAAATTTGCAATTTAGTCTCTGTACTTTTATTTTCAAGATTTTAGTCCCTCTACGTTTCAGATTTGAAAATCAAGTCCAATTATTGACATTGTCAATTTTTTTTTCAATTTTGTTTATGTCACATTTTTAAATAAAAAAATACTTACTTGGTAGTCATGTAACTAAAAAATGATGTAATGAATCTGAATTTAACAAAATATTTTTAATATATGCAAAAATAATGTAAAATATAAATTTATAGATATAAAATAAAATCGATTAAACAATAAAAATATAAAAAAAATCTCAAATGTATGTTTGTTTAATTGAAAACAACTTTTATGAAATATTTTTAAGAAATCTGTCAAACAACAGAAAATATTTTACACAGATTCATCCAATCACTGGAAAATATTAACTTTTCAAAGAAAGTAAGTCATTTTCCAGAAATCATTTTCCGGAAGCCATTTTCAGTAAAACAAACAGACCCTAAGTTCTCTTCAAAACAATTTTTGAATCACCTTATTCGAGGTCTATAGCCTGAGATATGCTTGTTTCCATAAATGAGCGCGCTTATTTTATAGGAAGTTCAAGTTCAATCGCAAATCAACTTCTCAAACTTGTCAAAGCGAATTAGACACAACCAAGTAAAAGATTATTGATGTTTTATTGTTCTTAACTATCCGATTTGATCCTAGATGCATGAAAAAATTTAAAATTATATCGCGCATACCCACCATGTTTTTCTATCATTAAGAACTTTTAAAGCCATACTATTTTTTAGTAGCTTACGAAACAATCATATATTTGACCTCTATAGTGGAGCCATCAATACAAGTCTGCTTGATACTTTTTCACACTATGGCTCCGCCGCTTAGGACAAAAATATAGCTTGATGTTGATTTCCTTGAATCCCTACACTAGTAGAAGTCAACATTTTTATATCCATGGTGTTAGGTAAATACTTTAGTATGTGCTTAATTACTTGTCAATGTCTAGACATGTGCAGAACATAGCATATGTAAGGCTTCCTACTGCAGAAGTGTATGAGACCTTTCTCATATACTTTCTTTCTTCTATCCTCTTAGGATAGTCATCTAAAGAAAGATAGAAACCTAATACAAAAGGTTATGCACCTTTGGAATGATGCAATACTTGTGTTTCTATTTGGAATGATGCACACACATTGTGCAATCTGTGAGTTAGAGAATAGTGGAGAAAATTTGATCGGTTGAAAGCAAAGGTTGAATTTACGTGAGAATTCGAAACCAATCTAATATGGTTCTGTAAGGTTTAGTTCAACTTAACTTTCTAAGATCTTCTGATCATCTTTTTGGGCAATTCTTGTACCCAAACTGTAGATCTTTGAGTTCTCTTCGAAATAATTTTTGAATCATCTAATTTTGAGGTCTATGCTTTATACGAGGCAAACTTGAAGTCGATCCCAGTTTTCAATCGAATAACCTTCTCCACTATCCTCAAATCAGAAATTGCCTCGAGAGTAAGCTCGAGCAAAACACGAAATAAGTCACAGAATTAAAAAAAGTTATTTACTTTGAGTAGGAAAGTAGATTTTCTCTATAATTGGAAACTATGTGTTTTCCCCATAAAATAGAATTTATTCATTAAAATAAAATTTCACTACTTTCTGACAGAATAACGAAGTATGTTAAGTGCTGTAAATTGCTTAACACATAGTTTTTATTTAGAGAATAAGTATAAGAGTTATGTTCGAATAAGACTTGATTAAATAAATTTTAATAGAAAATACAACTTCTACTCTAAGTAGAAGTGCTAGGGGCTATGACACCCTTGTTCAATATACTAGGGTTTCTGCCCTTTGTACATCACATGGCCTTATTGAGCCTTTCATGTATTTGATCCAATTATACGTGTTTCTTGGAGTTTTTTTGTACAACACCAATAATTTATCTAACCCAATATTTATTTTTATTTTCCAAAATATTATTTATTTAATCAATTAATTTAATTAACTAAATTAATTTCTCAATTAAATAATTTTCTCAATTCAATTCTAATTCCATTAAAGTCATAACAACTTTTCCGTAATAGAATCTATGATGAAAATACATTTATTTTTCTTATTCAACAAATCCATAATGATTAATTAATTTAATTCTATCTTTGAACTTCAATTATTTAATTAATTAAATAATAATTCAAAGAACCTAAATTAATTATCAAGTAATCTTTTGTACTTAGTGAGAAAACACATTCATTGTGAATAAGGAGACATTCAATCCACTTCTCTTAGTTCGTCATTTTCATTCATTTCATATTTATTGGTTCTACATGCAATTCGTTTATGGTTATCTCAAGCTAGTGGAGGGATCGATTGGACATATATAATTAAGGCTCAAATAGTTTGTAATTAAGTTCAGGCTTTACGTTTATTAATTACAACATTATTTAGTCATGAAGTCATTCCACTAAAGTATCATGATTGAGTTCTCCCTTATTATATACCATTACGAAAGCTACTCAATAAGTGCTCGTCCAATGGCCTTGTAATAAGTGTGTTACCATCATAAGATATCCTTAATCTCTTTGGGATAAATTTCTTCTCCCAATATGATCATATTTTATCTCTTTGGTGGTCACATTTTCTTTTCATCTATCATGTATTGCTGATGAAAATATGTCATTGTCCCTTTATTGGGCTATGAGTTCTACTATTGTGGAATGATGCTACATATTGTGGAAGTCGTATACCCAAAGTACCAGCTTTCAGTTTCTTATCTATTTGAGCTCAATTTTTCATTTACATCAAAGTATATGAGTCACGCATACATAGTTCATCATCCACTCAGGATTAAGATATTCCACGCTATGAACGTCACAAGTGAATGAATCCATAAACGGATCTAAGATCTATTCTACTTGGGCTCTATCTGATGTACTATTAGTCTAGTCAGTCACATCTATATCTCTATCTTCTAAAATTCATTCACTCCAATACCCAAGACAAGGTAACTTCCCAATTGGACTTGATTGACGACATATTAGTCTTTCAATCAATTTCTCAATCTCAATCAGAGTAAGTACATGTTTTATATTATCTACTAATATAAGTCATATTTTTGTATTATGATCCGACCATGTAATATTGCTTAGTACTAGTTAAACGTTAGATAATTAGTAAGCTAATATTTTATTTCATTTTGCTTTGCATGCAAAATCTGTTGAGGGCAAGATACAAAGATATTAATGAAATTGATGGATATTTTATTAAATCAACTTGTTCGAAAAGTACAAGTCCATATAGACGAAAATACTACACTAAGGGCAATAGATCCCAATAGCACACTCATAACGTTTTTCTAACAATTGGCACCAGAGCCATCTTGATTTAGTTATTAACATAGATAATATAATATGAAATTCTCTCTTTTCTATGTATGGATTCAATTGATAGAGGGTGGCATTCTAAGATCTTTTACATGTTATTGAAATATATGTGAATGGATGTTGATGAATTATAAAATTGTTATTATGTAATTTTGGCAAAGTTGTATTTAGGATGTTGAATGGATCTTGATTTAGTTATTAACATAGATAAAAAGGACTAAATCGCATAAAGTGTAAAAGTAGAGTTCCATTAGCTAAAGGTATTCAATGGCTATGGAATCTTAATTTAGAGGTCCTTATGTTGTAATTTGACCATTTGACACATGAGTGGACATATTTGAACATTAAATGGATGATTTAAATGGTTTATAATTAAGGTTAAATTTGTAATTAATTAATAATGTTATATTAAATAAAAAAAGTTATATTTTAGTGTCATCTTCATCATATAGCCGAAAATGAGAAGAAGAAAAGCCATGGAAATAGCTTGGTACATTCGGCCTTGTCTTCTTGAGCATGTAAGTCCGTTTTTGCTCAGTTTTTAATGATTTCTATGTTTTTGTGATCGTTGCTTCGTATTCTAGCTAACTCCTATCTCCGATTTCAAAACTGTTGAAGTATTTGAATGTTGCCATTGTTGAATGCATGAGTATTTTGTTAGTTTATGATGGAAAATAAATCATTGTTGTTAGATGTACAAGTTTTGTAAAGTAAATTTTGTTAAAAATGTCAATTTTGGATTAAATTGTGAAATATAAAAATTTAGTGGTTGAATTTTAAAATAGATGGAAAATATGGGCTGATATGAGAATGGGTAATATTGGTCAGCATGAATTTTTATTAAATTGAATGAATTGTGATTTTATGTGATAAGGACTAAATTGTAAAAATGTGAAATAATAGGGGTAAAAATGTAATTTTTACAAAATGTATAAATTGTGCTAAATTAAATGAAATGATGATTAAATAAGTAAATTTTGATATTATATAGATTGAGATAAACGAGATTTGGATCTAGAACGGGGGAAAACAAAGTATCGGATTAGTCGACCTAATTCGTTGTTACAGCGAACGAGGTAAGTTCGTATGTTATAAATTCATTTCAAATGTATTTTATTTGCTTCAGTATAGCATGAATTGTGTTTATGTGATTACGTACGAGTTCAGAAATGATTCGATGAAGATTTGACAGTTGAAATCCCAGTTGAACCTTAGGAATAGTTTAGGATGCTAGTGACATGTCATTAGGTATACTTGAGTTGGCTTCGGGCCATGATTTAGCACTGTGTGTGTGAGATAAACCGATTTGGCTTTGGGCCATGCATATCGATTGATTTGGCTTCGGGCCATGATATCAGAATTTCGGATAAGTTACCTTAATTTGGCTACGGGCCATGGTATAGGTACTTATCGAGTGAGACCTTGAGTATTCGACTTCTATTCTGAATGGTTCAACAGGTAAAAGAAGAATGTGGTTGATTATGAGATTGGTACGAGATGGTACATGTACGTACAGAAATGAATTGAGTATTGAAAACTATGAAATTGATGAGTTTCTTGGTAAGCTATATGAATGATCATATGATGGCTTGAGATTTAATAGATTTGTTGCACATTGTTTTCTATTATATAAATAATTTATAAATGATGATAATTACTCAATGTTAACATACGAGCTTACTAAGCTATATAGCTTACTTTGAGTATTTTTCCATGTTTTATAGTGATTTTAAAGCTAGCTCGAATTCAGGGATCGTCGGAGATCGCTTCACACTATCCACCTATATCTTGGTATCAATGAACTCTGGCAATTTGAGTATATGGCATGTATAGGGACTTTGAGTCATGTTAGTTATATTTTGGTAATGTCTTTGGCCAAATGAATTGGCTTGTAAACGCTTATATTTTGGCTTGTATATATAGCCATGGGTAATGGCTTAATTTTGGTATATTTGGTATGTTTGAATTATGTGCATATATATATATGCTTATGTCTTGTGCTTATTTAGTTGGTTAAAATGATTGATGATAATAAGTACCATGAATGGTAAGTTAATGATTTGAGGAATTGGTAACATGCTTGTGAATGTAAATGTTTTGAATTGTAAATATAGCCATGAGAGTTGGATTAATTTGGTGAAATTTGGTTATGTACATATATTTGAGTATATGATTGATTTTAGATGTGAATTATGTTTGTGAATTGGTTCAAGATGATGTATGATTGGCAATAGTATAGTAAGTTGAATTGGTATGTTTTGATGGAGTAAGGTTTGAGGTTATAAGCATGTTGAATGTTGGTATAAAAATGGTATGGATTAGTCTTGATTGTGGCTGAATTGAATGTTATTTATGCTATGATTTGGTACCATTTGAGCTTGTTTAGGTATGTGCAAAATGGGTGGCAAAATGGCTTGGTAAATAGCATATTTTCGTCTACACAGGCAGAGCACACGGGCGTGTGACTCAACCGTGTGTGACACAAGGTCATAGTACACGACCATGTGTCCCCTGGTGTTGCAATTGGAAGCAAGTCAGTATGCTCCACTCGACCTCACACACGGGCGTGTGATCGGCCATGTGGCACAAGTCAGTATACCCCCTAATTGGCACACGGGTGTGTGACTTGGCCGTGTTGCATAAGTTAGTATACCCTATAGGTTTGGCACGGCCTAACACACGGCCTGAAACACAGGCGTGTGTGGCCACTTTGAAGGGCACACGGGCTAGACACACGGGCGTGTGGTTGGTCGTGTGACCCAAGTCAGTATGTACCCCATGTTTTCACACAGCCTGTGACACGGGCGTGTCTGGTGGCCATGTGAGACACACGGCCTGGCCATACGGGCGTGTGTCCCCTATTTTGAAGAAAAATTTGTTAAGTGTTGAAAAATTTCCAGAATTTCTAGTTTAGTCCCGAACCACTTCCAAAGCATGTTTACGGCCTCGTAGGCTCTTAATAGGGACAAATTCATTGAGATTGAATGATGAATAATTGAATTGAGCAAATGTATGTTAAATAGTTATTTTGTAACACCCCTTACCCGTATTCGACACTTGAACCGGGTAACGAGGCATTACCATACTTAACTTGCTCAATCATGCAACATCGATTCGTAAAAATTTCATTTCAAATTAAAATTTTTCATTCAAGACCATAATGTCCTTATTATAGGTCTACGAGACCCTAAATTTTGTACCCGGAATGATTCGGGACTAAACCGGAAACTTTTGAACCCTTAGACAAATTTGACATAAAACAGGGCCACACGCCCGTGTGAATGATGGAACACGCCTGTGTGGCAAATCACATCCCCGTGTTCCACACCCGTGTGTATTTATTTTTCAATTCGATCCTATAGGGGTTTTCACACGGCTGGACACACGCCCGTGTCCCTGGTCCGTGTCCCTCACACGGCCTCGACACGCTCGTGTCTTAGCCCGTGTGCAAAAACCTTAGCATTCTGTTTATGACGTCATCACCTCACTAAGGTCACACGGCCAAGGCACACACCCGTGTCCTTAGACCGTGTGTCGAATTAAATTCCTAATTTCAGGTGCAGACTTCACACGGCCTGGGCACACGCCCATGTCCATGGCCGTGCCTTCCACACGGCTAAGACACATTGCCGTGTCTTTGCCCGTGTGTTTACTACTGAGCGTACTGACTTGTAAACTTAGCATGCATGGGGACACACGGCCTCTCCACACGCCTATGGGGCTGACCGAGTGTCACACACGGCCTAGACACACGCCCGTGTGTCTACCCGTGTGGACAATTATATGGCTATCTACCAAACCATTTGCCACCCTACAAAGCAACCACACTTATACCAAATCAATTCAACATATATCATGACCATAAGAGACTTTTAAGAACTCAAAATTAAGACATCCACACAAGCGTGCATATCATGAATTTCATCATCATTGAATATATGAACTTGTCAAGTATTGGCCAATTTCCAATGACCATTTACAAAATGAATTGAACAACATTAATAGCCAACACTTTGGCTAACAAATATGACATAACAAAATGACCAAGTCCTATACATGCCATACTCAAAATAAATCTAACTTTGCTATACCAAAAGAAGTTGATAGTGTGATTTCCGAACTCCGACGTTCCACGAATTCCCGAGCTAGCTTGGCAATACTACAAGGAAAAGGGAAATGAGATGGGTAAGCATAAAGCTTAGTAAGTTTGCATGAAATAAGTAACAACAAAAAGACTCATAATGTCATCCATTAATTTCGTTGAAAAAAAGACACAAAGTCTTAAGCACACTGCCATAACTTACTCATGCTTACCAATACCAATTACACCTCATGCCCCATCTCGTAAACCATTCTCGTGAATTTCTCACATATACCTGTATCACTTCATCACATAGCTTTAACACTAATTTCATCTCAATTATAAGCTTAACTATTTATCCCATTGAATCACTTGGGATACTCAAGGATACATGATCATCATCATTCACATGAATACGACGTCAATGCCTCATCCCAGATGTGGTCTTACATGGGGTCACCTCTAGATGCCGATGCCATATCCCAGATATGGTCTTATACTGGAATTAATCTCAATTGTCGATGCCATATCCCAGATATGGTCTTATACGATCTTCCTATTCGATGCCGATGCCATATATCAGATATGGTCTTATACGGGATCTCAATTTGGTGCCGAGGCCATGTCCCAGACATGGTCTTATACGAGACCTTACCCATCTCAAGTCTTAATGATATTACTCTCTCATTTACTAAAGTCCAACCGAGACTTCAACATCACAATTCTTATCATTTTCTCATTCAACATCATTACTCAATTTCATAGAAATGTTATACATCTTCACAAATATCAAACATTTTAAAACATACTAGCATGATGTTGAACTTATTAGACACAAACTTACCTCGATTTCAAAATAGGCCAAATTGCCGATCTAGTCCGATACCTTACCCTTTCCTCGGTCAAGGTTAATTCTTCGTTCTTCTTGATCTATAATAACAATTCAGCTCATTTAATTATCACATTAATCAACACATTTCAATAATCATACTTTGGCAAAGTTACCATTTTGCCCTTATACTTTCACAAAATGACTATTCTACCCCTAGGATCATAAATCAATTCTAATCAAATTTCTTCCTTTAACGAGCCTAGGTGAACATTTATTTCTCTTATGGCAACTCTCAATACTCATCATTTCACACATTTACCACATGTTTTACAACCTTTACAAAAAGGTCCTCTTAGGTGTTTTCATGGAAACACCTTTCACAAAAGTTGTTTATCTAACAACTAGGAATCATATTCTTCAATAAAAATGCAGCAAACAACATAAATGTTCACATGGAAAAACCCTAGGTTTTCAACCATTTTGCAAAATAGTCCCCTCATTAGCTAACTTAAGCTTTAGGGGTTCCAAAAGTACAAATATTATCAAGAAATGATCATTAAAACACTTACTTGTAAGGAGAAAAGCTTGCTGAAATTTTTGAGCTCTCAAACCCCTATTTTGCTGCTGATTTTCGGTGGAGAAGAAGAGAAGAAAAGATGATATCTTTCATTTATTTATTTTATTATAAAACATCAATTTAGTCCACCTAATTTCAACCACTTTGACCAATTTGACATTGTTTGTCTCCTATGGCCGGCCACCCTATCTCTAGGGGTCTAATATCACTTTAAGGGCCTCCAATTAATATTCTATGGCTTTTAGGCACCTTTAGCTTGTAAAATGGAACTTTTGCACTTTATGCGATTTAGTCCTTTTTCGCAATTAAGCGTGCAATCACTAAAATTAAAGCACCAAAATTTTCATGCACCTATATAATCATGCTTTAACTCATATATTAATATAAAAAATAATTTTCTCCAACCTCAGATTAATGGTTCCGAAACCACCGTTTCGACTAGCCCCTAAATCGGGCTGTTACAATTCTCCCCCTTAAGGATTTTCGTCCTCGAAAATCTTACCGGTGAAAAGGTTGGGATATTGATTTCTCATAGTCTCTTCGGGCTCCCATGTAGCCTCTACTGCCCCGTGCCTTTGCCATAGGACTTTCACAAGAGCTATGCTTTTGTTTCTCAACTGTTTGACTTCTCGTGCCAAAATCTTAACCGGTTCCTCACCATAAGTCATATCCGGTTGAATTTCTACCTCTGATGGTACAATCACATGCGAAGAGTCCGAACGGTATCGGTGTAATATAGACACGTGGAAGACATCATGAATCTTTTCCAACTCTGGTGGCAAAGCCAAACGATAAGCTACCAGCCCTATTCTCTCGGTAATCTCATAAGGTCTGATAAAATGCGGACTCAATTTGCATTTCTGGCCAAATCTGAGGACCTTCTTCCATGGTGATACTTTCAGAAACACTTTGTCACCGATTTGAAACTCAATCTCTTTCCATTTCAAGTCTGCATAGGACTTCTGTCTATCTGAGGCAGCTTTTAAACATTCACGTATCACTTTTACCTTCTCTTCGGTTTCTCTGACTAAATTGACCCCGTGAATCTGACTCTCTCTGAGTTCGGTCCAATACAAGGGTGTTCGGCACTTACGCCCATATAATTCTTTATAAGGCGCCATCTTCAAACTCGACTGAAAGCTGTTATTGTAGGCGAATTCCACCAACGGTAAGTATTTCTCCCAATTACCTTGGAATTCCAAAACACAACATCGAAGCATGTCCTCAAGTATCTGTATTACTCTCTCCGACTGCCCGTCGATTTGTGGATGGAAGGTTGAAATAAAGCTCAAATTTGTGCCTAAATCCTCTTGCAACTTTTTCAAAAACCGTGACGTAAATCTCGGATCTCTATCCGAAATAATTGACAATGGTACCCCGTAAAGTCTTACTATTTCTGACACATACAAATCCGCCAGCTTATCAAGTGAATACTCAATCCGTATTGGTATGAAATGGGCTAACTTCGTAAGTCTATCGACCATGACCCATACGACATCTTTCTTTTTCGGTGACAACGGCAAACCCATCACGAAGTCCATAGTAATACGGTCCCATTTCCACTCGAGAACCATGATATGCTGAAGTAAACCCGAGGGTACTTGATGTTCAGCCTTCACTTGTTGACAAATTAGACATCTTGATACAAACTCAGAAATGTCTTTCTTCATACTCGGCCACCAATACCATTTCCTCAAGTCATTATACATCTTCGTGCCGCCTGGATGTACAGACAAACATCCACTATGTGCTTCATGCAGAATCTTTCGAATAAGCTCATCATCTCTGGGTACACAGACCCTACCTCGGAACATCAAACATCCATCAGGATTTATCCGAAATTCTGACTCAACATTTGACTCACATTAAACTCTTTTAGCTTGTAAATCATTGTCACCTTTCTAAGCTTCACAAATATCTTGGAGAAACATCGGTCTAGCCCTCAACTCGGCTAGAATAGAACCATCATCTGACAAAGCTATCCGTGTATTCATGGCTCTCAGCGCAAACATGGATTTGCTGCTCAAGGCATCGGCGACCATGTTCGCCTTTCCCGGATGGTAGTCAATCACTAGCTCATAATCCTTTATTAGCTCTAACCACCTTCTCTGCCTTAGATTCAACTCCTTTTGAGTCATCAAATACTTTAAGCTCTTATGATCCGTGAACACCCGACATTTCTCACCATACAAATGGTGTCTCCAAATCTTTAGTGCAAATACAATTGCAGCTAACTCCAAATCGTGGGTCGGGTAATTCTTCTCGTGCGGCTTTAACTATCTAGAGGCATATGCTATCACCATGCCCTCTTGCATGAGTACACAACCTAATCCATTCAAGGATGCATCGCTGTAAACCACGAATTCTTTTCCCAGCTCCGGTTGCACTAAAACAGGAGCTTCAGTCAACAACGCCTTTAGTTTCTCAAAACTCTGTTGGCACTTTTCTATCAATTCAAACTTTACACCTTTTTGTAGCAACTTCGTCATCGGAGTAGCTATCATGGAAAATCCCTTGACAAAACACCTATAATAGCAAGCTAGGCCCAGAAAACTTCTAACTTCGGTTACATTCCTTGGCGGCTTCCAATCCATAATTGCTGAGATTTTACTCGGGTCGACTCTAATTCCATCTCCCGAAACAATGTGCCCTAAAAATCCAACTTCCTTAAGCCAAAATTCACTTTTACTAAACTTGGCATATAATTGTTTATCTCTCAAAATTTGCAGAACCGTTCTCAAATGTTCAGCATGCTCGTTCTCATCCCGAGAGTAGATCAATATATTATCGATAAAAACTACTACAAATTTATCCAAATACGGCTGAAAAATACGATTCATCAAATCCATGAAAACTGCAGGGGCATTTGTTAAACCAAAAGGCATGACCAAAAATTCATAGTGGCCATACCTTGTCCAAAATGCGGTTTTCGGCACATCCGAGTCCTTGACTCTCAACTGATAATATCTGGACCTCAAGTCTATCTTGGAAAATACCGTGGCTCTCTTTAATTGATCAAATAAATCATCGATTCTTGGCAACGGATACTTGTTCTTCACAGTTACCTTATTGAGCTACCGATAATCTATACATAATCTCATAGAACCATCCTTTTTGTTCACAAATAATACGGGAGCACCCCACGGAGAATAACTCAGTCTTGCGAAGCCTTTATCCGTCAACTCTTGTAACTGTGCTTTCAGTTCTTTTAGCTCGGTTGGAGCCATTCTGTATAGAGCAATAGAAATGGGGGCAGTACCAGGAGCTAACTCAATCCCAAATTCAATTTCTCTAACCGGAGGTAGCCCTGGCAATTCCTCTGGGAAAACATCCGGATACTTACATACTATGGGCACTGTTTCAATTCTTAACTCAGTCTCTCTAGCATTCATCATAAAAGCAAGGTAAGCTTCGTACCCCTTTCTTAGATACTTTTGAGTCAACAAAGAAGATATCACTACTGGCAATCTGTCTTGCTCATCTGATTCTACATGAATAAGATCCCCACTTTCACATTTCAACTCAATAAACTTCCTTCCACAATTCACTATCACATCATGAGTGATTAACCAATCCATCCCAAGGATGACATCGAATTCATCAAACGACAATAACATAAGATTAGCCGGAAAATAATGACCCCTAATCATCAAAGGGCAATCTTTGCATACTCTATCGACCAACACACATTTGCCTAGGGGATTTGACACTCTTATCACAAGTTCAGTAAACTCTACAGGCATGTTCATGCTAGAGACTAATTTCATGTAAATATACGAGTGGGTGGATCCTGGATCAATTAAAGCTATTACATGAGTATCGTAAAGAGAAAATGTACCCGTAATTACATCGGGGGAGGAAGCCTCTTCGCGAGCACGAATGGCATATGTTCTCGCTGGTGCTCTACCCTCAGCTCTTGCATTCTGCTCTCTAGATATGTTCTTACTACCCATTTCATTTCTTGGGTTTCTCTGTGGCCTTCCTCTAGCAGTACCTCCCGGTCTTGCACCCTGAGGTCTCTCTTTCTCACCCACCTCGGGGCAATCTCTGATAAAATGGTCTAGAGATCCACACTTGAAATAAGCTTTCTCATTTACTCGACACTCCCCGGGATGATGTTTGCCACACTGCAGACATTTTGGTCTACTCGGTCGCGCATTGCCAACACTAGCAACCGATGTAGTCTGAGCTTTAGACCCCGAGTACTGTCTACCCTTACTTCTACTTGAAAACCCAGCTGAGGTGGCCGATCAAATAGTGAAATCTCTTGACTTCTTGGATGAGGATTGGAATGACTTGCCTAACTGTCTCTTCTTCGAGTCGCGAGACTCGTTTTCAGCCTTCTTTTTCTCTTTAACCAGTTCCTCGGCCTTACAGGCTCTATCTACCAGCACCACAAATTCTTTTAGTTCGAGGACACCAACAAACAAACGGACATCCTCATTTAACCCATCCTCGAACCTTTTGCACATGATGGCTTCTGTCGATACGCACTCTCGAGTGTATTTCTTGAGCCTTACGAACTCACCCTCAAATTCAGTCACTGCCATTCAGCCTTGCTTTAGCTCTAAGAACTCATTTCTTTTCTGGTCAATAAACCTTTGACTAATGTACTTCTTCCGGAATTCTTCTTGGAAGAATTCCCAGTTAACAATCTCCCTTGGTACCACCGACACAAGGGTGTTCCACCACTGATAGGCCGAATCTCTCAAGAGATATACCACACACTTCATGCACTCTTCAGATGTGCATGACAACTCGTCGAATACTCTGATGGTATTTTCAAGCCAGAATTCTGCCATCTCCAGATCATCATCTTTACTAGCCCAAAATTTCTCAGCTCCTTGTTTTTGGATTTTGTGAACCGGAGGCCTTTCTCTTCTTACTACCTCTAATACTTGGGGAGCTACAGGAGCGGGCTGAGGAATAGGTGGGGGTGGAGGGGGTTGAGCATTAGAATTTACTCGTATATACTCAGTATACCAATTGCTCATCATATGGAGAAAGGCTTCTCGAGCCTCTTCTCCCTGACCCAAAGTCTTGGATCTACTTTCTATTGCCGCGGTCTCTTTTGTGGGAGCCGGTGCATTACTTGCAGCATCATCGGCTGCAGCTCAATCGAAATCCATTTACTATATAAAAGCACAATTCAAATCGTCCAGAGTTGTCACACTATCATTATGGAAATACTCATACATATGGCATGTATAGCAAGACTCATGCTTACGCTACGTTAGTCTGAGAATCAACTAAATTGTAGCTCTGATACCACTAAATGTAACACCCCTTACCCGTATTCGACATTTGAACCGGGTAACGAGGCATTACCATACTTAACTTGCTCAATCATGCAACATCGATTCGTAAAAATTTCATTTCAAATTAAAACTTTTCATTCAAGACCATAATTTCCTTATTATAGATCTACGAGACCCTAAATTTGTACCCAGAATGATTCGGGACTAAATTGGAAACTTTTGAACCCTTAGACAAATTTGATATAAAACAGGGCCACACGCCCGTGTGAAGGATGGAACACGCCCGTGTGGCAAATCACATGCCCGTGTTCCACACCTGTGTGGATTTATTTTTCAATTCAATCCTACAGGGATTTTCACACGGCCGAAAACACGCCCGTGTCCCTGGCCCGTGTCCCTCACACGGCCTCGACACTCCCGTGTCTTAGCCCGTGTGCAAAAACCTTAGCATTCTGTTTATGACGTCATCACCTCACTAAGGTCACACGGCCAAGGCACACGCCCGTGTCCTTAGACCGTGTGTCGAATTAAATTCCTAATTTCAGGTGCAGACTTCACACGGCCTGGGCACATGCCCATGTCTATGGCCATACCTTTCACATGGCTGAGACACACGGCTGTGTCTCTACCCGTGTGTTTACTACTGAGCATACTGACTTGTAAACTTAGCATGCATGGGGACACAAGGCCTCTCCACACGCCCATGGAGCTGACCCTGTGTCACACACGGCCTAGACACATGCCCGTGTGTCTACCCGTGTGGACAAATATATGGCTATCTACCAAGCCATTTGCCACCCTACAAAGCAACCACACTTATACCAAATCAATTCAACATGTATCATGACCATAAGAGACTTCTAAGAACTCAAAATTAAGACATCCACACAAGCATGCATATCATGAATTTCATCATCATTGAATATATGAACTTGTCAAGTATTGGCCAATTTCCAATGACCATTTACAAAATGAATTGAACAACATTAATAGCCAACACTTTGGCTAACAAATATGACATAACAAAATGACCAAGTCCTATACATGGCATACTCAAAATAAATCTAACTTTTCTATACCAAAAGAAGTTGATAGTGTGATTTCCGAACTCCGACGTTCCACGAATTCCTGAGCTAGCTTGGCAATACTACAAGGAAAAGGGAAATGAGATGGGTAAGCATAAAGCTTAGTAAGTTTGCATGAAATAAGTAACAACAAAAAGACTCATAATGTCATACATTAATTTCGTTGAAAAAAAGACACAAAGTCTTAAGCACACTGCCATAACTTACTCATGCTTACCAATACCAATTACACATCATGCCACATCTCGTAAACCATTCTCGTGAATTTCTCACATATACCTGTATCACTTCATCACATAGCTTTAACACTAATTTCATATCAATTATAAGCTTAACTATTTATACCATTGAATCACTTGGGATACTCAAGGATACATGATCATCATCATTCACATGAATACGACGCCAATGCCTCATCCTAGATGTGGTCTTACATGGGGTCACCTCTAGATGCCGATGCCATATCCCAGATATGGTCTTATACTGGAATTCATCTCAATTGTCGATGCTATATCCCAGATTTGGTCTTATACGATCTTCCTATTCAATGCCGAAGCCATATCCCAGATATGGTCTTATACGGGATCTCAATTCGGTGCCGAGGCCATATCCCAGACATGGTCTTATACGGGACCTTACCCATCTCAAGTCTTAATGATATTACTCTCTCATTTACTAAAGTCTAACCGGGACTTCAACATCACAATTCTTATCATTTTCTCATTCAACATCATTACTCAATTTCATAGAAATGTTATACATCTTCACAAATATCAAACATTTTAAAACATACTAGCATGATGTTGAACTTATTAGACACAAACTTACCTCGATTTCAAAATAGGCCAAATTGCCGATCTAGTCCGATACCTTACCCTTTCCTCGGTCAAGGTTAATTCTTCGTTCTTCTTGATCTATAATAACAATTTAGCTCATTTAATTATCACATTAATCAACACATTTCAATAATCATACTTTGGTAAAATTACCATTTTGCCCTTTTACTTTCACAAAATGACTATTCTACCCCTAGGCTCGTAAATCTATTCTAATCAAATTTCTTCTTTTAACGAGCCTAGGTGAACATTTATTTCTCTTATGGCAACTCTCAATACTCATCATTTCACACATTTACCACATGTTTTACAACCTTTACAAAAAAGGTCCTCTTAGGTGTTTTCATGGAAACACCTTTCACAAAAGTTGTTTATCTATCAACTAAGACTCATATTCTTCCATAAAAATGCAGCAAATAACATAAATGTTCACATGGCAAAACCCTAGGTTTTCAAGCATTTTGCAAAATAGTCCCCTCATTAGCTAGCTTAAGCTTTAGGGGTTCCAAAAGTACAAATATTATCAAGAAATGATCATTAAAACACTTACTTGTAAGGAGAAAAGCTTGCTGAAATTTTTGAGCTCTCAAACCCCTATTTTGCTGCTAATTTTCGGTGGAGAAGAAGAGAAGAAAAGATGATATCTTTCCTTTCTTTATTTTATTATAAAACATCAATTTAGTCCACCTAATTTCAACCACTTTGACCAATTTGACATTGTTTGTCTCCTATGGCCGGCCGCCCTATCTCTAGGGGTCTAATTGCACTTTAAGGGCCTCCAATTAATATTCTATGGCTTTTAGACACCTTTAGCTTGTAAAATGGAACTTTCACACTTTATGCGATTTAGTCCTTTTTCGAAATTAAGCGTGCAATCGCTAAAATTAAAGCACCAAAATTTTCATGCACCTATATAATCATTCTTTAACTCATATATTAATATAAAAAAAATAATTTTCTCCGACCTCAGATTAATGGTTCCGAAACCACCGTTCCGACTAGCCCCTAAATCAGGCAGTTACATGTTTAATTGTTTCGTAAGTCCAGTAATGCTCCGTAACCCTATTCTGGTGTTGAATACGGGTGAGGGGTGTTACATATTGAGTTAATATTTATACACTCAAGATTATTTGAATTAAATAACTTCTCATGAAGCTCTATTTAAGTTAAAATAATGGCCAAAGTGTAACAATTATTAATATGTGTGTAGTCTTGCGATTTAGATTCACGTATTAATTAGATGGAATCTATATTCTTACTGGTTGAATTATGATTGCCCTCACAGTGACATTGTAACACCCTTCACCCGTATTCACCGTCAGAATAGGGTTACAGAGCATTACCGAAACTACAACACTTTTAAACATACGTTTTATATATAATTTATCAATTCAAATACAAATCAATCACAATCAATCATAGTGTCCCTTAAACGAGCCTACGAGGCCTTAAACAAGCATTGAGAGTGGTTCGGGACTAAACAGATAACTCGAGAATTTTTTCAACACTTATAAAAATTTTCTCCAAAACAGGGGACACACGCCCGTGTGACCAGACCGTGTGTCTCACACGGCCACCAGACACGCCCGTGTCACAGGCAGTGTGAACACTCGAAATGGGAGCACATGGCCGTGTCCCAGCCCGTGTCCTACCCCGAGTCCAAACAAGTGAGGTTACTGACTTGGGTCACACGGCCAACCACACGCCCGTGTGCCTTTCAAAGTAGCCACACACGCCCGTGTGCTGGGCCGTGTGCTAGGCCGTACCAAACCTGTAGGGTATACTGACTTATGCAACACGGCCAAGTCACACGCCCGTGTGCTAGGCCGTGTGCCAATTAAGGGGTATACTGACTTGTGCCACACGGCCGATCACACGCCCGTGTGTGAGACCATGTGGAGCATACTGACTTCATTGAATATCAACACCGTGTAACACACGACCGTGTAACATGACCGTGTGTTACACACGGCTGAGACACACGCCCTTGTCTCTGCCCGTGTGGAAAAAAATAGGCTATTTACCAAGCCATTTTGCCACCCCATTTGGTACACATCTTCACCTATACAATTGACACCAAACCATAGCATAATATACCATCCAAAACAACCAAGCCAAGTCAAAATCTTACCATTTCAATACTAACCAATTCAAGGCACATAAGTACCACAATATGCTATCTAAATTCATATAAATCCTTATAATCTCAACTCATCAAAATGACCATTATCAAAGATGCATTATTTGGCCTAATTTCACAAACATACCTATATTCACAAATCATCAATTTACCATTATAGAACCTATTATCATCAATCATCATACAACCATCAACCAACTCAATTCACAAGACTTAACTACTTATATATGTACCTTATTCAAACATACCAAACATACCAAAATGGTCCATCACACATGGCTATATATTTACATACTAAACATAAACATTTACAAGCCAATTCATTTGGCCAAAATCATTACCAAAACATAACTAACATGACTCAAAGTCTCTATACATGCCATATGACCCAAAACATAGTTTCAAAAGTACCAAAGTGACAGTGGATGGTGTGAAACGATCTCCGACGATCCCCAAGTCCGAGCTAGCTTTGATATCACTATAAAACACGGAAAATACACAAAGTAAGCTATAAAGCTTAGTAAGCTCGTATGTTAATAATGAGCAAATACCATCATTCAATTAATCATTCAAATAATAGAAAACAATATACAACAATTCTATTAAATCGCAAAGCTATTAAATGATCATTCACATAACTTACCAAGGAACTCATCAACTCCATAGTTTCAATACTCAATTCATTACCGTACGTACCTGTACCATCTCGTACCAATCTCATACTCGACCACATTCTTCATTTACCCATTGAACCATTCAAAATAGAAGTCAGATACTCAAGGTCTCACTCGATAAGTACCTATACCATGGCCCAAAGCCAAATCAAGGTAACTTATATGAAATTCTGATATCATGGCCCGAAGTCAAATCAGGTGACATGCATAGCCTGAAGCCAAATCGGTATATCTTGCACCTGAAGTGCTAAATCATGGCCCGAAGCCAACTCAAAGTATACCTAATGACATGTCACTAGCATCCTAAACTATTCCTAAGGTTCAACTGGGATTCCAACTTTCGAATCTTCATTGAATCATTTTTGAACTCGTTCGTAATCACATAATCACAATTCATGCTATATCAAAGCATATAAAATACATTTGAAATGAAATTATAACATACGAACTTACCTCGGATGTTAAAACGACGAATCGAGTTGATTAGTCAATTAATTTATCTTTTCCCTGATCCAAGTCCGTATTTCACTTTTCTTGATCTAAATATATTCAAAATTAAATTATTTAATCATCTATTGATTCAATTTAATCCAAATCACACTTTAAAACACATTTACACTTTTGCCCTTAAACTTTCACATTTTTACAATTTAGTTCTTATTACACAAAATCACAAATTCATGAAATTTCTTTAATACCTATTATAGCCGAATTCCTATAAGACCCTTAACAGCCCATAATTATCACTTTTTCACACATTTAACCACTAACTTTACACATTTCTCAATTTAATCCCTATTTTGCATTTTCTCTAAAAATCATTTTACAAAACTTGTGTATCTAACAACAAGATTTCATATTTCATCATCAAACATCAAAGAACACATATATTCATCAATGGAAACTTTCAAATTCTTTAACAGTTTTACAAATTAGTCCCTCGGCTAGCTAGTACTAGTTGCAACGATCACAAAAACACAGAAATCATTAAAAACGGGACAAAAATCATACCTTAATGAGCAAAAATGCCCTAGCCGAATGGTAGCCCTAAAATGGTGTTTCTTCTCTTCAAAAAATTGGTGGATAAGATGATACAACCACTAATTTGGTTTTTGTTTTATTTATGTTATGTTTAATAACTAATTTTCAATTATAACCTTAATAATAAACCATTAAAATCATCATATTAATGCCCATCTTTCTCCACTTAAGTTTCAAATGGTTTAATTACCATTTAAGGCCACCATATTCAAAAACCAAAGCTATTTAACACCTTTAACTTGTAGAACATGCATTTTACACCTTACGCAATTTAGTCCTTTTTTTTTATCAAATTGACCAATCAAACGATAAAATTTCTAAACGAAAATTTCACACAATCATATATTCATACTGTAGACATTAAAATAATAAAATAAATATTTTGACCTCGGATTTGTGGTCCCGAAACTACTTTCTGATTTGACTAAAAACGGGTTGTTACAGACATAATTTAATAGGTGTGAGGATTATCATTAAGTAAGCATCATGTTAATGCAACTTTTAAGTTTCCAAACAACAAGTTGCTAAAAATATGAGATTTTTTTATTTTGATGATCAGTTTGATATGGCACCAACTACTCTTATTACTTTTTAGCTGAAATCAAACTGGTAACAACTTTGATAGACTAGAAAATGAAACATATTGTTCTTAACTGTGTGAAACTAGAATTTGCAGTTGATTTGTAACACCCGTTGCCCGACCTAGTCGCCGAGTCCGAGTTACAGGATACTTGTAACAACTCGATTTTCAATGGTACCAAAAATGGTGGTTTCGGAAACCCGTTATTCGATGATTGAGCCTGTAAATATTATTTAATATTTACTGGTCTATTATTGTGTTATTGAATTTTGATCCAAAAATTTTAGTGATTTGATAGTTAGTTAAAGTACAAGTGGTTTAATCCTAAAGTTAATGGTTTTGGAAAATGAGGTATCGGGACCTCATTTCTATAAACCAAGCCCGTAAATATTTTTAGTAAATGTTTACAAAATTGTTATATAGGTGAGTTGAAGTTTGGATAGGTAATTTTGCCAAATTAGTGATTAATTAAGGTGCCAAGACTAAATCGTAAAAACCATAAAAATTAATCGCAATTGATTTTTAATAGTTAAAAAGCTTAATTAGTGATTATTTAAGGGTTTAAATGGAAAATTACCTATTTTTAATTATAATGGATGGTTGGTGCATGACTTTTAATAAATTATATGTTAAAATTTGGTTATAATAAAATGTAAAAATTAATAAAACATAAAATAAGAAAGAAAAACATCATCATCTTCATTTCTTTCTTTCAAAACTAAAACCACCATTGAAGAAGGCTTGGTGAATTCAACCAAACTTCTCCCTTGCATGTAAGTCCTATCTAAGCCATTTTTTTCGGAAATTTTATGTTTTTGAGATCATTGTAGCTTAATCTAACTTTGTAGCTTAATCTAACTAACCCCGGTACTAAATCGTAAAACTGTCAAAGTTTTGAAATGTTGCCAATGATGGTTTTTGATTTTTTTGTTAAATATCTTGTTTGTAAGGTTAGAATTTATTAAAGAATAATTTGTAAAGTGAATTTTGTTAGTTTTGAGCTTAGGGACTAAAATGAAAATATTTTGGAACTGACATGATTTTTTTAATTATTGAATTTAGATGGTTGTACAGGAATGAAATTGGTATAAAATTGAAAAATGAAGCTTAAAATTGAAAGATATATCAATTTCGATTTTAGGGGTTAAATTGAATAAAATGTAAAACTGTAGGGAAATTGTGTAAAATGAAATTAAGTTGTCGTATGCTTTGAATAGGATGTTATAAGGTAATTGGAACTGATAAGTGACAATGAATTATTATAGATCGGGATTTGTATCAATTAGATGATAATTGAGAAATAAGAGAAATTACATATTTGTCCTCAACTTCTTGTTGGTTGCTGTTTTTGACAGGTAAGTTCGTTTGGGACTTACTCTATTAATTCTAAATTTATTTTTATTATACCACTTTGTTTTTAGTTAGTAATGGTGAGTATAAAATGTTTTGGCATTAATCAGACTAAATTGTAAAATAAGAAATATAAATGATAATAGTGAATAGATGTGTAGTATTAACTGATTGAAGTTGTGATATGGTTGAATAATGTATACATGATGAAAAATCACCGTGAATGTATGTGAATTGTTATCAGAAATGGAAAAAGCGAGTATACAGTTACAAAGACTGAAAATAGAACGGATATGAAATTGAGGCCCGTGTGAATATAGTGAATGGTTAGGATACAAATGACTTGTCATTAGGGTCTAAAAAGCAACAGGTACTCTGTATAGGTGTCTAAAAAGTATTAGGTACCTTGTACCGGTGTTGGATACCTTAGTGATGGCTGAGATCCTACATGTGTTGCGGATTCTCCATAGCTTGTGTGACCAGCATCTAGTAAAGGTTAATGTCCTAATTTACAGCTCGTGTGAGCAATTTTTATCCCGAGTATCTGATGTAAAACCCTTTACCCGACCTGTTCACCGGGTTTGGATACTCGGTGTCTCAATTAACCTGAATGATTAAATAGAAATTCTAAACTGATTTATTTACAGACTTAGACAACGTTAAATTATAAACCCATAATTACCAATCGAATTTACTCCATTCCTTGGATAACAAGTTTCAAAATTTACACTTCAGTTAAATTCTATATTATACAAGTGTTAAGTTCTTACAATCATTTTGCCATACTAGGCCCGTATATCAACACTTACTAAGACATTAGAATTAATTTGGTATAATACACTTACCCAACCATGAGGTGTAGCCTCTATGGGTTCCCCTTTATATACATGATACAGTTATGAAGCCACTTGCGTCAGCCTGGAGGTGTCTGGCTTGGTCCCTCTACACGACCCTCGAGTTATTCATTTACCCTGCAGACAAGGCAATACATTTGTAAATTCAGATGAACTTAGTGAGATTCTATGCAACGGTAATCATAAAAGGCTCTAAATTTTCAGGTAAATAAGAATAGGAGCACATAATTAAAACTCCCTTAGTGTCTTAGGAGATTCCACAATCTGGTGTAGCCGACGCCCTTGCAATCACAAAAATAATCGTTGGCAGGCACGCTGACTAATTTAGTTGTAAATGTACTTTTCCAAACAGCCCTTTTCTAGTAATTGACCCTGTCTAGCTTCATCTCATACATCCATTTTACTCTTCTGACTTGACTCCTCACAAGATAACCATATACGCAACTATACAGATTAGTGTCAACTATTGGCAGAAATGTAAATATCTCGCCACAAGGCCTATTTCTCCCTGGTTCTTTCATTCCATACCAATCACAATATAGACATACCATATTATCCCAAAAATTTCCCTTTAATGACTTAGTCTATGCGAATACCCTTCCTTTAGGAAGACCTATTTACTACTATCCTTATTTTTTGCCCTTGAATATGAGGTTTAGATGATAGTTAAGCTCCCCCCTTTTTGCCTTGCGGACTTGCACTAGTAAGTAATCCTATTGGACTTTACCCCCTTCAGACCATCGACGGGACATTCCTATCAACCTCTAGTCTCTAGCAGACTATCCTATCCTTAGAACGTCTTTGGGGATATTCACCTTAGATAGTCCTGAGTGGACTTCTTTGTCTTGTTAATCTCAGACAGACTTTATCGATCAGTCAGTTACTAGCAGAAATTCCCTTCAAAGTGGTCCTTGGCGAACTTCCCACTTTTTTTCTGACCTCTTTATTAATAAACAGTTAGAATTTAAAGCTTGAAGAATCATTTCATTACTTTATAGTCAATGATGGTTTATACGTCAACACTGGCAGACTTTCAATGGCAGATACTATTTTTACAAATACCTTAAAGGAAATTCCCTTTCCTTACACATATGCCTACGTTTAAGATGCTTCTACCAGTTCCTCTTAACTTCGCATTTTGATGGATCCTCTTGCTAGCATGCTTGCTCGGGTTCTCAGTGTAAAACCCCTTACCCGTATTCAACGCTGGAACTGGATACGAGGCATTACCGAACTTAAATTGCATAAGTGTACATTATCGGGCTATAAAATTTTGTTTCAACTTAAAACTTTTGCATTCATACTCATAACGTCCTTATTATGGGTCTACGAGACCTAAACATACAATCGGAATGGTTCGGAACCAAACCGAAAACTTTTACTCACCTAGAATTTTTTTGCTTAAAACAGGGCTACACGCCCGTGTGAAATGGAACACGCCCGTGTGGGTAGGACGTGTGGTTACACACGCCCATGTTCCCAGCTCATGTGGATTTTATTTTTCATTTCGAACCTACAGGGGTTTTCACACGGCCTAGCGCACGCCCGTGTCTATGGCCCGTGTCTATGGCTCGTGTCCCTCACACGGCCTAGACACGCCTGTGTCCTCACCCGTGTGTGAAAACCTTGGTATTCTGTTTATGATGTCAGCTAACACTTAAGGGGCACACTGCCTAGTCACACGCCCGTGTGCTGGCCCATGTGACGAATTGATTTTTTGAAAATTTTGATGCAGGGGACACACGGCCTAACCACACACCCATGGGGCTGACCGTGTGTCACACACGGCCTAGACACACGCCTGTGTGCTTGTCCGTGTGGACAATTAGAAGGAAATTTACCAAGTCTATTGCCACTATGAAAAACACACGCACTTATACCACTATAAGCAACACATAACCTAGCAAAATACACTACAAGGAATCACTAACTCATCATGCATACACTTTTCATTTTTACTCGATCAGTAGCATGAACTTGCACTTCATGAATATCATCATCATTGGATATATAAATAAAACTTAACAAGTATTGGCAAATTTCCAATGGCCATTTACAAAATGAATGAGTGAAGATAATAGCCAACACTTTGGCTAACAAATATGACATAACAAAATGACCAAGTTCCTATACATGCCATACTCAAAATAAATCAACTTTACTATACCAAAAGAATGGTTGATAGTGTGATCCGAACTCTGACGTCCTACGATCCCCGAGCTAGCTTGGCGATACTACAAGGAAAATGGAAAAGAGAGGGGTAAGCATATAACTTAGTAAGTTTTCATGAAATAAATATCAACATTAAGACTTATAATAGCATCTATTTATCTCATCGAATGATACACAAGTTCTCAAATACCTCAACATAACTTACTCATGTACACTCTTACCAAATTACATATCACATATTGCATGCATTTCTCGTA
The DNA here is from genome assembly GCA_025698515.1 of Gossypium sturtianum. NCBI lineage: Eukaryota > Viridiplantae > Streptophyta > Magnoliopsida > Malvales > Malvaceae > Gossypium > Gossypium sturtianum. The sequence continues at coordinate 116,984,189 of CM046955.1, forward strand.
AATTACTCATGGGTACCTGTAACACTTCATCACATAACTTTAGCACTTTTATACTCTTTAAACATAGACTTAGCTCTTTGTCATCTTTACATAAACTTAACTCTTTGTCATCTTTACTTAACTTAGCTCTTTTCCCGTTGAACTACTTGGAATATCAAAGGATACACAATCTCATCATACATGTATCACGATGCCAATGCCATATCCCAAATATGGTCTTACATGGGATCACCTCTTGATGCCGATGCCATATCCCAGATATGGTCTTACACGGAATCTCATATCTCGATGTCGATGCCATGTCCCAGACATGGTCTTATACGAGATCGTATATAGATGTCGATGCCATGTCCCAGACATGGTCTTACACGAGATCTTTCTTTGGTACTGAGGCCATGTCTCAGACATGGTCTTATACGGGACCTTCCTTATTCGGTGCCGATGCCATGTCCCAGACATGATCTTATACGGGACCTACATTCGGTGCCGATGCCATGTCCCAGACATGGTGTTATACGGGACCTTTTTTATCTCATGTTGTGACATATGTATCCTTGTTATTCCGAAATGTTCAACCGGGACTTTAACTTAACATATTCCCATCATATTCTCATCAAGGCTTCATTAGTCGATTTTCATAGAAATGATATTCATTTGTCATAATATCAAGCAAATTTAAAATATAAAAACATTATGTAGTTTTAATTTCACACAAACTTACCTCGGTACTCAAAATGTGTGTAGATATTCGGTTTAGTCCACAACCTTGTTCTTGCCACGATTTCGGTCTGGGCTTCGTGTTTCTTGATCTATAATAGCAATTTCACTTGTTTAATACTCACATTGACTAAATTAACCCATGAATCATACTTTCACAAAATTATAATTTTGCCCCTAAACTTTTACATAATTACACTTTTGCCCCTAGGCTCGTAAAATGATTTTCATTCAATTTCTTTGCATTTTAAGCCTAGCTGAATCACTTTCATAACTACAACAGCCCCCAATTTCCACTAATTCACTCATGTATGACCATTTTTTTGACTTTTATAATTTAGTCCTTTTTATGCATTTTTCATGAAAATCACTTAGAAAAAGATGTTTATCATACATCAAACTTTCATATTCTTCCATAAATCATCAAAATACGTGCATGACATACATGGGTAAATTTTTGAACATAAACCCTAGCTCAAAATATAGCTAGAAATAGCTAAATCGAGCTACGAGGATCTCAAAAATACAAAGAACATTAAAAACGAGGCTAGGAGGTACTTACAATCAAGCTTGAAAGATGAAGAAACCCTAGATATGGAGTCCTTGTAATTTTCGGCCGAGCTTAGAGAAGATGGACACCATTTTTGACTTATTTTTCCCTTTTTAATTCATTAATTAACCAAATGACAAAAATGCCCTTAAGGCCCTTTCTTAAGATTTTTCCTTCCCATGTCTATATTTGTCCATCTTGAAATATATTGGTCTAATTGCTAAATAAGGGCCTCTAATAATTTTTATAATTCTATTTCCTACTTAAACCTTCTAGAATCTCATATTTTCTAATCTTTGCAATTTAGTCCTAATAAATAAATTGATTACTAATTAATAAAATTTCTTCATGAAAATTTCACATAAGCATGCAAACATGTCATAAACCTCATAAAAATCATAAAACACATATTTGTACTTCAAATTTGTGGTCTCGCAACCACTATTCTGACTAGGCCCTAAATCGGGCTTTTACAATTCTCCCCCCTTAGGGATTTTCGTCCCCAAAAATCTTACCTGTAAAAAGGTTTGGATATTGGCTTCTCATAGCCTCCTCGAGATCCTATGTAGCCTCTTCTATCCCATGTCTTTACCATAGTACTTTTACAAGGGCTATACTTTTGTTTCTTAATTGTTTGACTTTCGTGCTAAAATCTTAACCGGTTCTTCGCCATAAGTCATATCGGGTTAAATTTCAACCTCTGTCGGTGTAATCACATGCGAAGGATCTGATCGGTAACATCGCAACATAGACACGTAGAACACATCATGTATCTTTTCCAACTCAGATGGCAAAGCAAAATGATAGGCCACAGGTCCTATCCTCTCAGTGATCTCATACGGTCCGATAAAACGCGGACTCCATTTGCCCTTTTTACCAAATCTGAGAACTTTCTTCCATGGTGACACTTTGAAAAATACCTTATCACCGACTTGAAACTCGATCTCTTTCCGTTTCAAGTCCGAATAAGACTTTTGTCTATCAGAAGCAGCTTTTAAACAATCACGGATTGCTTTTACCTTCTCTTCAGTTTCTCTAACCAGATCGACCCCGTGAACCTGATTTTTCTTGAGTTCAGTCCAATACAAAGGCGTTCGACACTTATGCCTATACAAAGCCTCGTAAGGCACCATTTTCAAACTTGGCTGAAAACTGTTATTGTATGTAAACTCCACCAACAGTAAATACTTTTCCCAGCTGCCCTGAAACTCAAGAACACAACACCGGAGCATATCCTCAAGTATCTGTATTAATCTCTATGATTGTCCGTCAGTTTGTGGGATAAAAGCTATACTAAAACTCAACTTTGTGCCCAAAGCTTCTTGCAACTTTTTCCAAAATAGGGATGTGAATCTCGGATCTTTATCCGATATAATCAACAAGGGCACTCCATGTAGTCGTACAATCTCTGAAACATACAAGTCTGCTAACTTATCAAGTGAATAATCAACACGTACAGGTATGAAATGGACCGACTTCGTAAGTCTATCTACTACAACACATACATCATCTTTCTTGCTCGGTGTCAATGGTAAACCCGTTACAAAGTCCATAGTAACATAGTCCCACTTCCATTCAGGAACCATAATAGGCTGAAGAAAACCCAAAGGTACTTGGTGTTCAGCCTTCACTTGCTGACAAATCAAGCATTTCGATACAAACTCAGAAATATCTTTCTTCATACTCAGCCACCAGTACCATTTCTTCAAATCATGATACATTTTTGTGCTACCTGGATGTACAGATAAACATCCTCTATGTACCTCGTGTAAAATTTTCCGAATGAGCTCATCATCTCTCGGTACACAAATTCTATCTCGAAACATCAAACATCCATCAGAATTAATCCGAAAGTCAGACTCAACACCTGGCTCACACTGAACTCTTTTGGTTCGCAAGTCGCTATCATCTTTCTGAGCTTCACAAATCTCTTGGAGAAACATCGGTCTAGCCCTCAACTCAGCTAGAATAGAACCATCACTTGACAAAGTCACCCGTGTATTCATGGCTCTCAAAGCAAACAAGGATTTTCTACTCAAAGCGTCGACGACTACATTCGCCTTTCTCGGGTGGTAGTCAATCACTAGCACATAGTCTTTTATCAACTCTAGCCATCTTTGTTGCCTTAAATTCAATTACTTTTTTGTCATCAAGTACTTTAGGCTTTTATGATCGGTAAATATCTGACATTTTTCACCATACAAATGGTGTCTCTATATCTTCAATGCAAACACAATGGCGGCCAACTCTAAATCATGTGTCGGGTAATTCTTCTCGTGCGGCTTTAACTGTCTAGAGGCATATGCTATCACCTTGCCCTCTTGCATAAGTACACAGCCTAATCCATTCAAGGATTAATCACTATAAATCACAAATTCTTTTCCCGGTTTAGGTTGCACTAGAACTGGAGCCTCAGTCAACAATACCTTTAATTTCTCGAAACTCTATTGGCACTTTTCTGTCCACTCGAATCGGAGTCGCTATCATGGAAAGTCCCTTGACAAACCGTCTATAATAGCCAGTTAGGCCCAGAAAACTTCTAACCTCTGATACGTTTCTCGGCGATTTCCAATCAACAATAGCTGAAATCTTGCTCGGGTCAACTGGGATTCCATCTCCCGAGATAATGTGCCCCAAAAATCCAACTTCTTTGAGCCAAAATTCACTTTTGGTAAACTTGGCATACAACTGATTATCTCGTAAGATTTGTAGTACCGTCCTCAGGTGCTCAGTGTGCTCATTCTCATCACGAGAATAAATCAGTATATCATCAATAAAAACCACAACAAATTTATCCAAGTATGGCCGAAAGATGCGGTTCATTAAATCCATAAACACGGCAGTGGCATTTGTTAAATTGAAAGGCATGACTAAAAACTCATAATGCCCATACCTTGTCTGAAATGCAGTTTTCGGTACATCTGAGTCTTTGACCCTCAATTGGTAATAACCGGACCTCAAATCTATCTTGGAAAACATAATGGCTCCCTTCAACTGATCAAATAGATCACCGATCCTTGGCAATAGGTACTTGTTCTTCACGGTTACCTTATTAAGCTGCCGGTAATCTATAAATAACCTCATAGAACCATCTTTCTTTTTCACAAATAATACTGGAGCACCCCACGGAGAATAACTCGGTTGTGTAAAGCCTTTGTCCGTCAACTCTTGTAACTGTGCCTTCAATTCTTTCAACTCAGTTGGAGCCATTCTGTATGGTGCAATCGATATAGGTGTTGTACCAGGAGTTAACTCAATGCCAAATTAGACCTCTCTAACCAGAGGCAACCCTGGTAATTCTTCTGGGAATACATCTGGATACGCACATACTATCGGCACTGTAACAGCCCGATTTTGGGGCTAGTGGTTTCGGGACAGCTAATCCAAAGTTGAAGAAAATTATTTTGACATTATTTATGTATTATGGCATAATTATATGGATGTATGAAAATTTTGGTGCATTAATTTTAGCAATTGCATGTTTAACTGTGAAAAAAGGACTAAATCGCATAAAGTGCGAAAGTTCTATTTTGCAAGGTAGAGGTGTCTAATAGCCATAGAATATTAAATTGGAGGTCTTTAAAGTGCAATTAGGCCATCAAGGGTGTGTTGGCCGGCCATATAGACTAAGGAGACAAGAGCATTAAATTTTGGTCAAATTTGGTGGAATTAGGTGACTAAAAATGAATAAAATAAGACAAAGGAGAAATATATCATCTTTTACTATTCATTCTTCTTCTACCACTGAAAATTGAAGAGGAAATAAGAGTTTTTGGAGTTCAAACTTTCAGCCAAGCAAATCTCTTGTAAATCAAGAAGAGCGCGGAAACAACCTTGACCGAGGAAAAGGCAAGGTTACGGACTAAACCATCGATTAAAACGTTTTGCACCGAGGTAAGTTTATGTGTAAACGATATGTCTTTAATACATATATTTTTACTTATGGGTGCATTGTATAAATCTCGAAATAGATATGTAAGTGCTGAAAAATATCCGTAATTATTCTTTTGGTGGGCTGTGTGGGATACCACCTTATTACTTACTCACGATGGGCTGTGTGCGATACCATCGTTTATTTTATCATTTGGTGGGCTATGTGCAAAACCACCGTCAATATTCTTGTTGGTGGGCTATGTACGATACCACCCTATTATTGATTAATGGTGGGCTGTGTGCGAAACCACCGGGTACTTAGTATTATTCCGAGGGGTTCATCAAGAATTTGTTTAAGTGAATGTTTCATGTTGTTTTGTGATGTTGAGTGCAGGGAATGTGTACAAGTGAATGTGAGCAATATTATTGTTATATGGTTGGAATGTGGTAAGAAATGAAATGAGTAAGCATGATTGTGGGAATGTGAATTGTTCTTGCTTAGTATATGATTTTATTGATTGTTTAGTATATTTTATGATACTTATTGCTTACATGCAAACTTGCTAAGCTTAAAGCTTACTCCCCTTCTTTTCCCTTATTGTATAGTGTCAAAGAGCCAGTTCTGGATACAAAGATAACCGGAAGATCATCCACATTATCAGCTCATCTCTGTATATTTAGACTTAGCATTTTGAGTATGGCATGTATAGGGGCTAGGCTTAATGAAATGTTTTGTTGTTTTGGCCAAGTGTGTTGGCTCTTCTATAGATGAACTCCTTTGTATATTTCCATAGTTGATGGCTCATTATTACTATTTTATGAAAAGAAGAGGTTATTCATGAATGTGTTAGATGCATGATTGGGTTGCTTGGTAAATGGTTGAATGGGATTTATGTTGTGTGAGTTAGGGTGATAAAAGAGCTTGGCAAATAGCCTTATTATTGTCCACACAGGTAGGCACACGGGCGTGTGTTTAGGCCGTGTGTGACACACGGTCAGTCCCATGGGCGTGTGACCGGGCCGTGTTTCCCCTGCAGGTTAATGTTGCAAGTCAGTGTCGACCACGGGCTAGACACACGGACGTGTGCCTAGGCCGTGTGCCCCTTAGGAGACTGCTGACATCATAAACAGAATGCTAAGCTTTTCACACACGGGTGAGGACACGGGCGTGTCTAGGCCGCGTGAGGGACACGGGCCATTGACACGGGCGTGTGTCCGGCCGTGTGAAAACCCTTGTAGGTTCGAAATGAAAAATAAATCCCACACGGGCTGGGGACATGGGCGTGTGTGACCACACGGCCTGCCCACACGGGCGTGTCCCATTTCACATGGGCGTGTGGCCCTGTTAAGGAAAAAAATTTCTAAGTACATCAAAGTTCTTAGTTTTATTCCGATATCCTCCATTTGCATGTTTAAGGCCTCGTAGGCCCATAGTAAGGATGTTATGAATGTGAATTGGAAAGTTTTAATTTGGAATGAAATTCTATAGCTCAAAGTTGTATGTTCAAGTGTGTTATGTCCGGTAATGCCTCGTACCCAGTTCCGATGATGAATACGGGTAAGGGGTGTTACAGGCACTGATTCAATTCTTAACCCAGTCTCTTTGGCATTCATCACAAAGGCAAGATAGGCTTCATACCCTTTTCTTACATATTTCTGAGCAGACATATGAGAAATCACTACAGGCGATCTGTCCTGTTCATCTAATTCAACACGAAGAGTGTCTCCATTTTCACATTTCAATTCAATGTATTTCTTTCCACAGTTTACTGTCACATCATGAGCGGTTAACCAGTCCATACCAAGAATTATATCAAATTCATCAAATGGCAATTGCATGAGATTCGCCTTAAAATAATGACCTCTAATCATCAATGGGCAATCTTTGCATACCTTATCAACTAATACACATTTACCTAATGGATTGGACACTTTTATCACGAATTCTGTAGACTCTACAAGCATGCTCATACTAGATAATAATTTCATGCAAATATACGAGTGGGTAGATCCCAGATCAATTAAGGCAACAACATTAGTATCATAGAGAGAAAATGTACCCGTAATTACATCAGGGGATGACGCCTCTTTGCGAGCACGAATGGCATAAGTCCTCGCAGGCGCTCTACCCTCAGATCTTGCAGTCTGCTCTCAGGGTGTACTCTTACTGCTAATTCCACTTACCAGGTTTCTCTGCTATCTCCCTCTAGTAGTACTTCCCGATCTTGTACTCTGTATTTTCTCTTTTTCGACCATCTCAGGGTATTCTCTAATAAAATGATCTTGGGAACCACACTTAAGATAGGCTCTCTCATGTGCTTGGCACTCATCGGGGTGACGTCTACCACACTGTGGAAATTCTGGTCTATTTGGTCGAGCGTTCCCAACACTAGCAACTGAAGTGGTCTGGGCTTTAGACCCCGAGTACTGTTTACCCTTACTTCTATTCGAAAACCCAGCTGAAGTAGCTGATCAGGTAGGGAAGTCTCTTAACTTCTTGGATGAGGACTGAAATGACTTATTCAGTTGACTCTTTCTAGAGTCACGAGACTCCATTTCATCTTTTCTTTTCTCTTTAACCAACTCCTTGGCTTTGCAAGCCCTGTCCACTAGCACAACAAATTCCTTCAATTCTAGGACACCAACAAATAATCAGATATCTTCATTCAACTCGTCCTTAAACCTTTTACACATAATGGCTTCAGAGGATACACATTCCCGAGCGTATTTGCTGAGCCTTACAAAATCACGCTCATACTCGGTTACTATCATTCTACCTTGTTTCAGTTCAAGGAATTCTTTTCTTTTTTGGTCGATAAATCTTTGGCTAATGCACTTCTTCCAGAACTCATCTTGGAAAAACTCCCATGTAATCCTTTCCCTTGGTACAACTGACACAAGGGTGTTCCACCACTAATAAGCGGAATCTCTCAAGAGAGACACCACACATTTCATGCACTCTTCAGGTGTGCAAGATAATTCATCAAATACCCTGATGGTATTTTCAAGCCAAAATGCTGCTCTTTCCGGATCACAATCCTTATTAGCTCGAAATTCCTCGGCTCCTTGTTTCTGAATTCTGTCGATCTGAGGCTTTTCTCTCCTTACCACTTCTACCACTTGGGGAGCTACAGGGGTAGGCTGAGGAATAGGTAGGGGTGGAGGGGGTTGTGCATTCGGGTTCGTACGAACGAACTCTGTATACCATGCATTCATCATGTGGAGGAAGGCTTCCCTAGCCTCTTCTCCTCCTCTCTGACTTACAGTCGTGGGTCTATTCTCATTTTCATTCGGCACCGTCCCTTGGGTGGGAGCCGGCGTGTTACTTTATACATCATCTGCCACAGTTCTATCGGGATCCATTTACTATATAAGAACACAATTTAAATTGTCAGGAGTCGTCACACTATCATTAGGTATATACTCATACGTATGGCATGTATAGCTAGACTCATGCATATGCTACGTTAGTCCGAGAATCGACTAAACCGTAGCTCTGATACCACTAAATGTAACACCCTTTACCCGTATTTAATTCCGAAACTGGATACGAGGCATTATCGAACTTAACTTGCTTAAATGTACATTATCGGGCTATAAAATTTTGTTTCAACTTAAAACTTTTGCATTCATACTCATAACGTCCTTATTATGGGTCTACGAGACCCTAAACATAAGATCGAAATGGTTCGGAACCAAACCGAAAACTTGTACGCACCTAGAAATTGTTTTCTTAAAACAGGGCTACACGCCCGTGTGAAATGGAACACGCCTGTGTGGGCAGACCGTGTGGTCACACACGCCCATGTTCCTAGCCCGTGTGGATTTTATTTTTCATTTCAAACCTACAGGGGTTTTCACACGGCCTGGCACACGCCCGTGTCTATGGCCCGTGTCCCTCACACGGCCTAGACACGCCCGTGTCCTCACCCATGTGTTAAAACCTTGGTATTCTATTTATGACGTCAGCAAACACTTAAGGGGCACATGGCCTAGTCACACGCCCGTGTGCTGGCCCGTGTGACGAATTGAATTTTTGAAAATTTTGATGCAGGAGACACACGGCCTAACAACACACCCATGGGGCTGACCGTGTGTCACACACGGCCTAGACACACGCCCGTGTGTCTATCCGTGTGGACAATTAGAAGGCTATTTACCAAGCCTATTGCCACCCGGAAAAACAAACGCACTTATACCACAACAAGCAACACATAACCTAGCAAAATACACTACAAGGAATCACTAACTCATCATGCATACAATTTTCATTTTTACTCGATCAATAGCATGAACTTGCACTTCATGAATATCATCATCATTGGATATATAAATAAAACTTAACAAGTATTGGCAAATTTCCAATGGCCATTTACAAAATGAATGAGTGACGATAGTAGCCAACACTTTGGCTAACAAATATGACATAAAAAAATGACCAAGTTCCTATACATGCCATACTCAAAATAAATCAACTTTATTATACCAAAAGAATGGTTGATAGTGTGATCCGAAATCTAACGTCCTACGATCCCCGAGCTAGCTTGGCGATACTACAAGGAAAATGGAAAAGAGAGGGGTAAGCATATAGCTTAGTAAGTTTGCATGAAATAAATAGCAACAGTAAGACTTATAATAGCATCTATTTATCTCATCGAATGATACACAAGTTCTCAAATACCTCAGCATAACTTACTCATGTACACTCTTACCAAATTACATATCACATATTGCATGCATTTCTCATAAATTACTCATGGGTACCTGTAACACTTCATCACATAACTTTAGCACTTTTATACTCTTTAAACATAGACTTAGCTCTTTGTCATCGTTACATAAACTTAACTCTTTGTCATCTTTACTTAACTTAGCTCTTTGCCCGTTGAACTACTCGGAATATCAAAGGATAGACAATCTCATCATACATGTATCACGATGCCAATGCCATATCCCAGATATGGTCTTACATGGGATCACCTCTTGATGCCGATGCCATATCCCAGATATGGTCTTACACGGGATCTCATATCTCGATGTCGATGCCATGTCCCAGACATGGTCTTATACGAGATCGTATATAGATGTCGATGCCATGTCCCAGACATGGTCTTACACGAGATCTTTCTTTGGTGCCGAGGCCATGTCCCAGACATGGTCTTATACGAGACCTTCTTTATTCGGTGCTGATGCCATGTCCCAGACATGGTCTTATACGAGACCTACATTTAGTGCCGATGCCATGTCCAAGACATGGTCTTATACGGGACTTTCCTTATCTCATGTTGTGACATAGGTATCCTTGTTATTCTGAAATGTTCAACCGGGACTTTAACTTAACATATTCTCATCATATTCTCATCAAGGCTTCATTAGTCGATTTTCATAGAAATGATATTCATTTGTCATAATATCAAGCAAATTTAAAATATAAAAACATTATGTAGTTTTAATTTCACACAAACTTACCTCGGTACTCAAAATGTGTATAGATATTCGGTTTAGTCCACAACCTTGTTCTTGCCTCGGTTTCGGTCTGGGCTTCGTGTTTCTTGATCTATAATAGCAATTTCACTTGTTTAATACTCACATTGACTAAATTAACCCATTAATCATACTTTCGCAAAATTATGATTTTGCCCTTAAACTTTTACATAATTACACTTTTGCCCCTAGGCTCGTAAAATGATTTTCATTCAATTTCTTTGTATTTTAAGCCTAGCCGAATCACTTTCATAACTACAACAGCCCCCAATTTCCACTAATTCACTCATGTATGACCATTTTTTTAACTTTTACAATTTAGTCCTTTTTATGCATTTTTCATGAAAATCACTTAGAAAAAGATGTTTATCATACATCAAACTTTCATATTCTTCCATAAATCATCAAAATACATGCATGTCATACATGGGTAAATTTTTGAACATAAACCCTAGCTCAAAATATAGCTAGAAATAGCTGAATCGAGCTACGAGGATCTCAAAAATACAAAGAACATTAAAAACGGGGCTAGGAGGTACTTACAATCAAGCTTGAAAGATGAAGAAACCCTAGCTATGGAGTCCTTATAATTTTCGGCCAAGGTTAGAGAAGATGGACACCATTTTTGACTTATTTTCCCTTTTTAATTCATTAATTAACCAAATGACAAAAATGCCATTAAGGCCCTTTCTTAAGGTTTTTCCTTCCCATGTCTATTTTTGTCAATCTTCACATATATTGGTATAATTGCTAAATAAGTGCCTCTAATTATTTTTATAATGCTATTTCATACTTAAACCTTCTAGAATCTCATATTTTCTAATTTTTGGAATTTAGTCCTAATAAATAAATTGATTACGAATTAATAAAATTTCTTCATGAAATTTTCACATAAGCATGCAAACATGTCATAAACCTCATAAAATCATAAAACACATATTTCTACTTTGGATTTGTGGTCTCACAACCACTATTTCTGCTAGGCCCTAAATCGGGCTGTTACACTCAGACACGCCATGATCATCATGTTAGACTGCTCGCCACGCAAGTCATACAGTGACTTCCTTTTTCATTTTGTGACAGGCTTCCCTGTTCACTGTCCTGGCAGACTCAATTTTTTCCATAAGGTGTACTTGTTCACCATTGGATCATGCCATGGCTAACCATGAAATTTTGATTATGAAGAATTAGTAAACCACTTTCTAGGTGTTGCCCTGTAGGACCTATATACCGTTACCACGATATTGCCTCGAAGGACCTGTACACCTTTTACATGGTGTCTTCTCGAAGGACCTGTATACCATTTACACGATGTTTCCCTGAAGGACCAGTAGATAACCATTCCATGATGCCACAAAACTCCCTTGCATCCCCTATCAATTCGCCCATTCCTCCATTAATCCAAAATTTCCTATCTTCAACTAACCCGTAATAGTAACTCCCTTTGTACTTTGCATTTTATAAACATACTTTTCACGCATAATAATTCACTTATTACTATAACATATAGTACGCCATATATCAATACGTTAATACATAACCACATCTTGTATTCAAAGAGCATACTCGCAATTATTCATATATTTCCATAGCATTATACATGTATAGCTTACTTATTCACCGTATTCATACAACCATGGAATTCAGATTGAACTCAGAGTAGACACACGGGCAAAACATTCCAACAACACAACAACAAGCCAACACCCAAAGTGGAGTATAGAAACTCACCTTAAATCCTTCGTCCTTGCCAGCTTAGCTTGTCCAAATGCCAGAGCCTCCTTCGTCCTGGTCGTTAAGCATGACAACCCATACACTAATTAAATTGAAGATATTTAAATTAGTAACCAAAATCTAGTCTAATTCAAGAGCTTTTTCAAAGATTTTAGAAATCCTTAAATCTCTTTTTTGAATTTCATGAATACAGAAAGATAGAAAGGCTTACTAGTTTCTCGGATTCTCTACTTCCTTGTCTTAAACCTTATGGCCAGGGCCCCATGCTGGGCTTTCCTCATACTTTTCTCATTCGGAGACACTGAAGAAGATGATGAAAAAGGGAAGAAAATATAAACTAAATTGAGAAGAATTCGCTCTACTGAATAAGGCTTTTCACATACATATATAACCCTTCTCGCACGATCACTGAAGCCCCAATTAAGCCATTTATCGATAATCATTTTGTCTCCTTGTAACATCCCAAATATGGGGTTATTTGGAATTTGATTATTTTCTTGTTATGAACTGCTGTGATATTATTAATGGAATAATAGAGCTTAATTTAAGGCTTTGAGTGTGCCCGGTTTGATAGAAAAATTTCAGTTTTTAATTTTAAAAGAAGGGAGCCTTAGCAAGTGGGTGTTATAAGAATAAATGTGGGTAATTTAACACTAATTAGGCCTTGGATAAGTGGCAAAGCAAGCCCACTTAGGAGCTAGCATGTGACGCCACCAAGGAACAAGGGAGAGCCTTGGTTTGAGTCACAAAATCCTCCTTTTGTTTTTTTATTTGGACGGCACAAGGGGGAGAGTTTTCTCCTTCAAACTCTTTTATTAAGTGTTATTATCAAAGGATAATAGGAGAGTTTTAATTGTTTAATTATAGTATTAATAAAAGGGATAATGGATGGATTATTAGGAGATTATTATTTGATTAATTCAAGCTATTTTGAATATTTTCAAATGAGTGGCCAAGAGTAACTGGAGTGTTTGCCGAAATTTAAACACTTCATGGGAAGTGGACGGCAAGGCTATTAGGGGATGCCGAATGCCTATAAAAGGTTCAACTGGTCACCTTGGTTGCTTTTTGTCATTTTTGCTAAGTGCTTGAAATTCTCTTCAAAGCATTCTTCCATCTTTTATTTTGCTCCTTTGGCAATAGCCGAATTCCCTCTCTACTTCTTTTTGCCGAAACCCCACATTCAAATTCCCTTTTCTTTATTTCTTTGTTAACCGAACCTCTACTCCTTGTTGCAGAAACTCCAACACCCTTTTCTCCTCATTATTTTCCTCTTGCCCGAATATTCAAGCAAGGGTAATCTTCTCTAAACTCATCTCCAATCGATTCATAAGGTAGGTAGGTATGGCCGAATGCCATCTTTCTTCTCCTCCTGTGTTTTTTGTCGATTTCTATTAGGGGAATAAGTGCCGATTTCGGCAATGGTAATCGGGTTTCTAAATGCTTTCGGGAATTGATCTCTGCGCTAGGTACCCCAAGATTGTGAAGCAGTTGACCCAAGCCCTAATCTCTAGCAATCGGTTTTGGTAGTAGTGATTCGTGATTTGGGTGCTGAGACTAGTATTCAAAGCGAGTAGGTAAGGATTCGGGTTCAAGCAATAACCCTAAAAGGATTATTTGGTTTGGCCGAATGGCCCATATCACTAACACTATCTTGGCCGAATATAAGGGCTAGTAGATCTAAGGTGGTGACTTCTTCATTCGGGATTTAGATTATTCTGGGGTGACAGTGTGTACATACACACGTATAGCGATTAATGTTGTGTTATATATATATATATTTTGTATGTAAATCGCTTGATGTAGATGCAGATTGGTACCTTAACTGGTACAAGTGAGGATCGGTAAGTCTCGGTTAATGTGAGATTACTTTAATGCTTTTGGGAAGCATGGCTTATTGATACATGTGATAAATGCATGAGATCTATTGTTAATTCCATTTACCCGCTATGGGCTACATGAGAGGAGGGGGCGGTGATGTTTCGTCTTGACGAGCACCAGTGTTTTGGTAACACATCGTGACTATATGTCACCGAGAGGTTTGGTACCTCCGGAGGTTTGGCACCTCATAGCGACTTGTCCCCGTGGTTAACACCACCGTGGGTTGGGCCCCACTTGAGATATGGGATCGTGCGCGGTGATTTGGTATCACACGATGGGTTGGCCCCATCACCCGATTTTTGTGTCTACGGACACGGTGCTTTGGTAGCACATTGTGACTATATGTCACCGGTGGTTTGGCACCACCGGTGTTTTGGTAACACATTGTGACTACGGTCACAGTGGTTTGGTACCACATGGGGTAGACAAAGGCGTTTGGTTGGCTAGGTTGGGCACACGATATACTGCATATTAACTGTTATATGTTGTGTATGAAATGTTGTTTTTAAACGGGGGAAGGGTTACACACTGAGTCTTGGTGACTCACCTTCTCCTTTAACATTTTTCAGGTGACTCGTAGGTGGCGGTTGAGGAGCCGGTTGGACTCGAGGTGGCCATGCAGTGGATTTAAATTTATAGAATTTTAAATTTGGTTATTTTTACTTTGGTTGTAATAAGGCCTCCATAAACTTTATTTGTGTTTTTTTTTTTGGATGTTGGATATTTACTTTAAACTATATTATTAAATTGAACTAAAATCACATGTTTTCTTAAGTTAACACGAAAAAGTTTTATCGTGCCATCGGACACACTTGAAACTGGTATAATAATCGGGCTTAATTAAATTTCCAAATTAAATCTAAGTGTAGCTTTGGCAAGATAACCGAAAACGAGAAGTTTTCAATAAATCTTAAATAGGTATTGAAATGGTGTTCACAAGATTTTTCTCCGTAATAAATCAAATTCGGTCGTAATGTTTGGGCCGGGTTTGGGTTATTCTGACTGGTATCGAGCCCAGTTCAAAGCTTTGTGGGGGCCCAAGGCCCAAAAATGTTTTAGTAGGCCTTTTGAATTGTTTTTGGGTTTTAAGCGATGGCCCGAGTCTCCAGCACCGATCCGTCGGTAAGTACATCTAAACCTCTTTGTGAATTATATTCTGTAGAAGGGTAGGAAGCATGGAACGTAGATAGACTTATAGGACTTGGACCCTAGGTTTAGACTACTCAAACACACAAACAAGACATAAGACTTAAAGAACTAAACCAACCTATGACTTAGTCAATGAGCTAGGGTGTGGTAACCCACATGACGCATGTCTAGGATTGGATCCGGAAGAGCACGGTATTTAAGCGGTCCTCGTGACTCACCTCCTCTTCGCAGTATCCTACCAGTGCGTAGTTTCGGTTCACCCTAACTCAGAGGGCTCAGTGGTGTGGTAACCTCTGTGCGCATGTCTAGAAAGGTTTAGTGAGAGCTTGGTATTTAAGCGGTCCGTGTGACCCACCTCCTCTTCACTCGAATTCTGCCTGGTGCGTAGCTTTGGTTCACCCCGACCGGGAGGCGCGGTCATGGGCTAAACACAATGATTAAAACCCGAGAAGGGAATTAGCCTTATTTTTGAAATAGAATGAAACAAGCCCTAATGTTTTCAAAACTTGTCCAATAACTCTCTTAAACCCTAGAACATTACCTTTACAACGTTTTCCTCGGAAAACTTGACTTGTGAAAAATTACAGAAATACCCTTAGGAGTAAAATTTCCAAAATGCCCCTGACCCATAAAATATTAATTCGACGGTTTTGCCCAAAAATTTCAACTATTTTACAAATATTCAATAACTTAGCTTTGGAAATCATCAGCAAAATATTTTGGTCTGAAAATTACGAAAATACCCACAGGTTAGAAATGGGCGTAAAGGTCAGATGAGTGAATAGGTATGGAAAGTATTAAGGAATGGATGCATGAACTTCTTTGTGTGAACTAGGATAGGAAACCAAACATTGTTTGCTCGAAAGAATCTACGATTAAACCTTATCCATAAAATTTCTTCATGAGTAATAAAGTGAAACAAATGCTAACGCATAAAATTTTTCTTAATCGTCCATTAAAAGCGCGGTAGATAAAATGAGCTCTAGAGGGACGTGGACACCGTGGACGTGGTAGGGGTAGGATGACGGTGTCCGAACCCGTCAGTCGGGACAAGGTTCGAGAAAATGAGGTACCATCGCCACCACCACCTCCTACTTTTAGAGTGAGAGCGGGAGCGCACCGGTGGCGAGTCGGTATCGCAAGTCGTGTGTTGCGAGTCTTGGAGATGGTGGTGGGCTGGTGGAAATGTAGGAGCTCGGAAATCTGTCCCCGAGCGACTCAGATCTAACGGAGCGGAGGTATTCCGAGGTGTGTCGAGAGTGGCACCCAAAGGCTGTGGAATCTGGCTAGAGTCAATGAAAGAATCATGGATGACCTTGACCGACCGAGGAAGAGAAGCCGAAGAAAGGCGATGTCGCTTCTAAAGGATGAAGCGTATCGGTGGTGGCTTACGGTTCGAGATGGGGCTACTGCAGATGATTTGACGGGAGTATTTCGTAACCACCTATCGAGAAAAAGTATGTGGGCATTAGCTACACCGACGCCACAGAGAAAGGCTTTTTCAGGATTAGTGCAAGGAACTAAGTCCGTGTCGGAATATGAGGCGGAATTTCTAAGGCCGAGTAGATATGCGAGAGGCATCGTGGCTCATCGAACATGAGCGCTGTGTCCGCTTTGAGGACGGACTCGAGATGATTTAAGGTTACCGATTGCCCCACTGTGAGTTCGTGAGTTCTCATCTCTAGTGGAGAAGGCTAAGGTAGCCAGAAGGAATCAAGGAGGTTGTGAGGCGTAACTATAGTAAGAACAATCGAGAAGAGAAGTTTTGGGTCATTTGGATCAAGCGGAAGTGCTCGAGAAAAGGCTAGGCCAAGTGGGCCCAATCAGCGACAAGGCCCACGATCGCTAATCGAGGCCGACTCGGTCTGCAATCGCTATGGAAAGACCCATTGGGGAGGTTGTTGGACCGGTGACAAAGGATGTTTTGAGTGTGGGTCTTTGGAGCATCGCACGAGATTGTCCCCGAAACTAGCTAAGAAGCGACGAGAGGCGTAACTGCGTGCTCGGGATAGAAATGTAGGACCACGGAGGGTCGTGGTAATGGCAGAGGAAACAACGGTCCTAACCGAGGTCGTGGAACTCAAGGCGAGAGGTTCGGGCAACACGAGAGGCTAGGCACCTGGCTTAGTTTACGCAGCAAGGTGTCGCGAAGAAGGTGACGCACCGGATGTCATAACCGGCATGCGTTTCTAATTTTCGGTTTTCCTTATGTTGCATTGATTGATGTGGGCTCGACGCACTCGTACATTGCTAGTAGCGTGGTAGGAACTATGGACCTAAACTCAAAGCGCTTCTAGGGAGATGACCGTAGTTAGCCCCTTAGGTCACTCCGTAGTCGTAGATAGACTTTGTAGAGCGCGCACTAGAACATCAAGGGGTAGTATTTGTAGCAGATCTAATGGAACTACCGTTTGGGGAGTTCGATTTGATCCTTGGTATGGATTGGTTGGTTAAGTACCAAGCTTAATTTAGATTGCGCGCTAAGCGCATGGTCCTTAAGGCGGTGAAGGTGATGAAGTGGTTATGATAGGAGATAGAAGGAATTATCTATCCAATGTAGTGACCGCCTTGAAGGTGAAAAGATGGTCAAGAAGGGTTGTGAGGCGTATTTGGTTCAAATCGTGCTTTGGAAGCTAAGGGGTTAGTAGTTGGAAAGGTCCGAACGGTTGGGGAATTTCTTTGATGTATTCTGAGAAGAACTTCCGGTTTGCCTCCGGATCGAGAAGTCGAATTCGGTATAGACTTGCTACTGGAGCGGCACTGTGTCCATAGCACCATACCAAATGGCACCAAAGGAATTGGTGGAGCTAAAGGCTCAAATTCGGGAGCTCTTGGATAGAGGGTTTATACGACCAAGTATATCTCCGTGGGGAGCACTGTGTTGTTTGTCAAGAAGAAGGGCGGTTCTATGCGGATGTGCATCGACTCACCGTCAGTTGAACAAGTTAACGATCAAGAACAAGTATCCGTTGCCTCGGATTGGCGACTTGTTTGATCAAGCTGAAGGGTGCCTCGGTGTTTTTGAAGATAGACCTTAGGTCGAGTTATCACCAATTAAGGGTGAAGGAGGGTGATGTTCACAAAGCGGCATTTCGAACTCGGTATGGGCATTTCGAGTTCTTGGTGATGCCATTCGGGTTGACTAATGCGCGTGGCATTTATGGACTTGATGAATAGAGTATTCCAGCGAAGACTTGGACCGATTCGTCGTGGTGTTCATAGACGACATATTGGTTTATTCAAAGACAGAAGAGGAGCATGACAAGCATTTACGGATAGTTACGCAAGTATTGAGGGGAAGTAGTTATATGCCAAATTCGGTAAGTGTGAATTTTGGCTCAGGAAGTGGCTTTCTTAGGTCATGTAGTGTCGGTGAAGGAATTAGAGTAGACCCTCGCAAGATTGAAGCAAAGATTGGAGTGGAAACCACCTAGGACGGTGGCTAAAATACGAAGTTTTCTAGGTTTAGCAGGTACTATCGGAGATTCGTGGAAGGATTCTCTCTAATAGCAGCCACTAATTAACTAAGTTGCTAAGGAAAGGTGTCCCATTTGTATGGACGGAGAAGCGAGCAAGAAAGCTTTGATAAGTTAAGGAAGATTTTGACGGAAGCTCGGTTTTGAGTACGACTGAAGCGGGAAAGTTATTCACGATTTATTGTGATGCATCTCACACCGGTTTGGGATGTGTGTTGATGCGAGGATGGGAAGGTAGTAGCCTATGCATCCCGTCAATTAAGACCGCATGAGGTTAACTACCCAACTCACGACTTAGAGTTAGCGGCGGTCGTCTTCGCTCTGAAGATATGGAGACATTACCGTATGGAGAGAAGTCGATGGTCTACACGGATCACAAAAGCTTGAGGTATCTTCCACTCGGAAGGATCTCGAATCGAGGCAGCGTCGGTGGATTGAACTACTAAAGGACTATGATTGTTCAATCGAGTACCATCCGGGTAAGGCTAATGTGGTAGCTGACGCATTGAGCCGGAAGGTGGTGACGGACTTAAGAGCAATGTTCGCTCGGTTAAGTGCGTATGATGATGGGAGTCTTTTGGCGGAACTCCAAGTAAAGCCGACTTGGGTTGAGGAGGTTAAGGAAAAGCGGTTAGTGGATGAGGGCTTGAGCGCTAAGAGGGTACAAGTTCAAGACGGTGGTTTGGAAAGGTGCTGATCTGTCTAGTGATGGAGTGCTTTGTTTTCAGGACGCAGTATGTATGCCAAAGGATACTGAGAATTAAAGCGAGAAAATTCTCCAAGATGCACATAGCAGCCCATACGCTATGCATCCTGGGGAAGCAAGATGTATGGAGATTTGCGGAAAGCAGATTCGGTGGCACAGGTTGAAGCGTGAGATAACGGAGTTCGTAGGGAAGTGTCGACGTGTCGCCAGTGTTAAGGTGAACATCGGTTACCATCGGGACTACTTCAACCGATAAAGATCCTCAATGGAAATGGGAGAGGATCACCATGGATTTTGTTAGTGGGCTACCCCTCACGCCCACCAAGAAGGATGCGATTTGGGTAATTGTGGATCGCTTCGACTAAATCAGCTCACTTCATGCGGTGAGAATGGATTACTCACTCCGAAGCTAAGCGGCTGTATGTGGGTGAAATAGTGAGGTTGCATGGCGTGCGGTGTCGATTATCTCGGATAGGGATCCCGATTCACGTCAAGGTTTTGGAAAGCGTTGCATCAAGCTTTGGGTACGGTTAGATTTGAAGACGGCTTTCCATCCACAAATCGACTGACGATCGGAAAGGGTGATCTGATTTTAGAAGACATGTTAAGAGGTCGTGTCTTGGATTTTAGTGGTAGTTGGGAGGAGTACCTACCATTAGCGGAATTCGCTTATAACAATAGTTATCAAGCGAGTATTCAAATGGCTTTATACGAGGCCCTATATGGACGAAAGTGTCGTACTCCTACATGTTGGACGGAGTTGGGAGAAAGACAAGTTAGGTCCAGAA
The DNA here is from genome assembly GCA_025698515.1 of Gossypium sturtianum. Classification (NCBI taxonomy): domain Eukaryota; kingdom Viridiplantae; phylum Streptophyta; class Magnoliopsida; order Malvales; family Malvaceae; genus Gossypium; species Gossypium sturtianum. The sequence goes on from CM046955.1 coordinate 117,004,547, forward strand.
TTGGTAACAGGAGACGGAAGACAAAGTCAAGGTGATTCGGTCCTCGTCTCAAGGAAGCATCGGATAGGCGAAGTCTTATGCCGATCTCAAACGCAAGGAAATGGAGTATCTTTGTGGGAGACAAAGTCTTTACGAAAGTGTCGCCTTGGAAAAAGGTGTTGAGATTTGGACGGAAGGGAAGTTAAGCCCAAGGTTCATCGGGCCATATACTGATTGTGAAGCGAGTAGGACCGGTAGCTTATCACCTAGAGTGCCGAATCGAGTCGATTCATGACGTATTTCATGTGTCAATCTTTGAGGCAGTATCGGTCGAGATCCTTCGCACGTTGTGCGATGCGTGAGAAATTGAGGTGAACTCGGATTTATCTTTTGAAGAAGAACCGGTTCAGATTGTAGACCGAGATGTGAAAGTTCTACGAAGGAAGGCGGTGCCTTTAGTGAAAGTGTTATGGCGGAACCACGGAGTGGAAGAAGCTACGTGGGAGCAGGAGGTGATGCGGCAAAGCAATACCCCATCTCTTTTGATCAAGGAATTTCGAGGTCGAAATTTATTTTAAGGGGGTAGAATCGTAACATCCCAAATATGGGGTTATTTGGAATTTGATTATTTTCTTGTTATGAAGCTCTTTGTGATATTATTAATGGAATAATAGAGCTTAATTTAAGGCTTTGAGTGTGCCCGGTTTGATAGAAAAATTTCAGTTTTTAATTTTAAAAGAAGGGAGCCTTAGCAAGTGGGTGTTATAAGAATAAATGTGGGTAATTTAACACTAATTAGGCCTTGGATAAGTGGCAAAGCAAGCCCACTTAGGAGCTAGCATGTGACGCCACCAAGGAACAAGGGAGAGCCTTGGTTGAGTCACAAAATCCTCCTTTTTGTTTTTTTATTTGGGACGGCACAAGGGGGAGAGTTTTCTCCTTCAAACTCTTTTATTAAGTGTTATTATCAAAGGATAATAGGAGAGTTTTAATTGTTTAATTATAGTATTAATAAAAGGGATAATGGATGGATTATTAGGAGATTATTATTTGATTAATTCAAGCTATTTTGAATATTTTCAAATGAGTGGCCAAGAGTAACCTGGAGTGTTTGTCGAAATTTAAACACTTCATGGGAAGTGGACGGCAAGGCTATTAGGGGATGCCGAATGCCTATAAAAGGTTCAACACGGTCACCTTGGTTGCTTTTTGTCATTTTGCTAAGTGTCTGAAATTCTCTTCAAAGCATTCTTCCATCTTTTATTTTGCTCCTTTGGCAATAGCCGAATTCCCTCTCTACTTCTTTTTTTTAGAAACCCCACATTCAAATTCCCTTTTCTTTATTTCTTTGTTAACCGAACCTCTACTCCTTGTTGCCGAAACTCCAACACCCTTTTCTCCTCATTATTTTCCTCTTGCCCGAATATTCAAGCAAGGGTAATCTTCTCTAAACTCATCTCCAATCGATTCATAAGGTAGGTAGGTATGGCCGAATGCCATCTTTCTTCTCCTCTGTGTTTTTGTCGATTTCTATTAGGGGGGAATAAGTGCCGATTTCGGCAATGGTAATCAGGGTTTCTAAATACTTTCGGGAATTGATCTCTGCTAGGTACCCCAAGATTGTGAAGCAGTTGACCCAAGCCCTAATCTCTAGCAATCGGTTTTGGTAGTAGTGATTCGTGATTTGGGTGCTGAGACTAGTATTCAAAGCGAGTAGGTAAGGATTCGGGTTCAAGCAATAACCCTAAAAGGATTATTTGGTTTGGCCGAATGGCCCATATCACTAACACTATCTTGGCCGAATATAGGGGCTAGTGGATCTAAGGTGGCCGACTTCTTCATTCGGGATTTAGATTATTCGGGGGTGACAGGTGTGTACATACACACGTATAGCAGTTAATGTTGTGTTATATATATATATATTTTGTATGTAAATCTGCTTGATGTAGATGCGGATTGGTACCTTAACGGTATAAGTGAGGATCCTGTAAGTCTCGGGTAATGTGAGATTACTTTAATGCTTTTGGGAAGCATGGCTTATTGATACATGTGATAAATGCATGAGATCCGTTGTTGCTTGTTTACTCGCTATGGGCTACATGAGAGGAGAGGGCGGTGATGTTTCGTGGTCTTGACGAGCACCGGTGTTTTTTTGGTAACACTGCTGTGACTATATGTCACCAGAGGTTTGGTACCTCGGAGGTTTGGCACCTCATAGCGACTTGTCCCCGTGGTTAACACCACCGTGGGTTGGCCCCACTTGAGATATGGGATAAATGCGCGGTGATTTGGTATCACACGATGGGTTGGCCCCATCACCCGATTTGTGTCTACGGACACGGTGCTTTGGTAGCACATTGTGACTATATGTCACGGTGGTTTGGCACCACCGGTGTTTTGGTAACACATTGTGACTACGGTCACGGTGGTTTGGCACCACATGGGGTAGACAAAGGCGTTTGGTTGGCTAGGTTGGGCACACGATACTCTGCATATTAAGCGTTATATGTTGTGTATGAAATGTTGTTTTTAAGCGGGGAAGGGTTACACACTGAGTCTTGGTGACTCACCTTCTCCTTTAACATTTTTCAGTGACTCGTAGGTGGCGGTTGAGGAGCAGGTTGGACTCGAGGTGGCCATGCGGTGGATTTAAATTTATAGAATTTTAAATTTGGTTATTTTTACTTTGGTTGTAATAAGGCCTCCATAAACTTTATTTGTTTTTTTTTTGGATGTTGGATATTTACTTTAAACTATATTATTAAATTGAACTAAAATCACATGTTTTCTTAAGTTAACACGAAAAAGTTTTATCGTGCCATCGGACACACTTGAAACTGGTATAATAATCGGGCTTAATTAAATTTCCAAATTAAATCTAAGTGTAGCTTTGGCAAGATAACCGAAAACGAGAAGTTTTCAATAAATCTTAAATAGGTATTGAAATGGTGTTCACAAGATTTTTCTCCGTAATAAATCAAATTCGGTCGTAATGTTTGGGCCGGGTTTGGGTTGTTACACTCCTACTAAGGAACTAGCCAGTTCCAACTTAACCGAACAAAATTTGAAATCCAATTGTCTACTATTCAACCACTAAAGTTTCTAGATTTCTTAATAGGGTCCATCGATCCGAAAATTTCTTTCAGTTCCTCTTAAAGTCTGGACTTTATTGGAAACCCGGTGTGACATACGAGGTTAATTTGCTATAGTTCTCTGAGTAAAAACAATAATTAAATGAATATGAAATGAATAGAATGATTAAATGTGATATGAATAAGAACTAAAGTATATACGTTTATAAATCAATCATGAATTGGATATATTATGTTATGCTATATTGAATTGTTATACATGTATATATGAATTGCTTTATAAAGACTTGATGTATGAGCAATGATGAACCGTAAAAGTAACATATTTTAATCCCACATTTAGCATACTTTTGGATGATTTATCCCTTGATTTATGTAACAAGGTACTCTTAATCATTTCTTTTCATGTTTTATACTCAGGGAAGCACCGGAGGATGAAAAGAACAAGAAACGGGCTTAAAACGAGCCAAATGGGCCAAAGCACGAAATCAACACGGCCTGGGCTCAAGACCACACGGCCGTGCCTCCTCAATAATCTCGAACACGGTCTAAGCCACAAAATACACGGCCGTGCCTCATTAATAAAGTCAGAACACGGCCTAAAGACGATTCACATGGGTGTGTGCCATGGCCGTGTCCCTGCCACGGAAAAGAGCAATTTCAATCGGATTTGGATACTTAGGGGCAAAGAAACACATTCCAAAAGCCTATAAATACACCTTAAGTATCACCTAAAAGGGGGGAGTCAACGGGAGCCTAAAGCTACCGTTTAGGGGCGTCTTGCAAGGCCAGAGAAGGCAGATTTGTGGGAAGTCGCTCGGGGATAGCCAGTTGATTCATCTCAAGAAGCCAGAATCATACTCAAGACGGAGGATCTCCTCTTCAATTCCTTCAGGGGGTTTTAGGGATTTCTTATGTTTTGTTTTATCTTTTCCTCTGAGATGTTTTCTTTTATTGTTATGAACTAAACCCTCAGATACCTGAGGGGGATGAAACTTAGATGAATCTTGTTATCATTTGCTGAACTATATGATAAATATTTGATTTGTTCTTAATTATGTGTTCTTAATTCTTGTGTTGATATTTCGCGGATATTAATTCAAGTTGGATGTGCTTAGGTGGAGGAGGAAAAGTCCCTGCCTAAGAGTAGATCTAGCATAGTTAAGCAAAGTTGGTGGCGCGCCTAGAGATAGGGTGACGAGGCATTGCCGAATTAGGGTGAAACCTAATATGGGAGTCCCAGATCGAGTTAATGCAATTCTAGGGGTTTCAATTAGAAAGAGATTTCAATTAATCAACCTAGGGTTAGAGATTATTCGCCTCGAGAGAGGGTTTAATATAAATTAGGAAATCCTACGAATCAAGTCAAATGAATAAATAAATGCAGTTGAGTTAGATAACAAGTGAAGTCTAGGTGGATTCTTCCTTGGGTGTCGTCTTAATTAATTGGTTTTCCTCAAGTATTCTCCCAAATTCATTCTTCTTTGTCTTAGAGTCTTTAAGTTTAGTAGTTAATTAATTTAGATTAATCAACCATTCGCTTAATTCTTAGGCTAAATAATAAAAAGAAAGTTAGTATTAGTACTTTTAGTTCCTTTGGGTTCGACAATCCGGTCTTGCCTTAACTATACTACTGTTCGATAGGTGCACTTGCCTCAATCGTTGTCATAGTTAGTTTCCAGGTTTGATCATTATCTTTATAAATTTAAAACTCTGACTTCACAGCGATCAAGTTTTTGGTGCCGTTGCCGGGGAACTAAAATATTAAGAACACTCTATTTTTGTTACTTTAGCCATTTTTATTTTTTGCAATTTAATCTTATTTCTTATTTTATTTGCTAATTTTTCTTCTTTTATTACTTCTTCCTTCCAAGTACCTCTAGTTTATGACTAGAAGGAACCCGATAGGACCACTAGTATACGACAGTGATATTGAAGCTACCGCTCGAAGGAATCGCAGAGAAATTAGGCGAGCCCTAAATTACACAGAAAAAGAGCGAGAAGGCAGATCAATCCCTTTGAAGGGATGGACGAGAACAATCCACCACCCCAGGATGTGACAGAAAATTATGCTCCGCGTACTATGGATGGATATGCTAAACCCCATTTAACAGGAGCCGAATCAAGTATTGTTAGGCCTGCTATAGCTGCTAATAATTTTGAATTAAAGCCTAACACTATACAAATGATTCAACAATTTGTTCAATTTGATGGTTTGCGGGACGAAGATCCAAACACTCATATAGCTAATTTTTAGAGTTCTTTGATACCTTCAAAATAAATGGCATTTACGATGATGCCATAAGGCTTGATTATTTCCCTTTTCATTAAGGAATAAAGCCAAGCAGTTGGTTAAACTCGTTACCACGAGGGTCAATCACCACATGGGATCAAAGCGATTGAAAATTTTTATTAAAATATTTCCCTCGCCAAAGTGGCCAAATTACGAGAATGATATCTCTTCTTTTGTGCGGATGGATTTAGAGACATTATACGACGCATGGGAGAGATACAAGGATCTCTTGAGAAGGTGTCCGCACCATGGTTTACCCTTGTGGCTCCAAGTCCAAACTTTCTATAACGGTGTAAACCCTCAACGAGGCAACTAATTGATTGACCACCGGTGGAACCCCGAACAATGAGAACTCCCGGCGACCTACGAGTTTATTGAAGAGATGTCACTGAATAACTATCAGTGGCAAGTTACAAGGACAAAATAGACAAAATCAGCCGTAGTTTTCAACATCGATGCAGTAGCCATGCTATCAACACATGTAGAGATGATGAATAAAAAGCTTGATAGTTTGTGTTCTTCACAAGTACATCCAGTAATGCAGTGCGACGCAAGTGGAACTGTGGTGAATCCTGAGTACCTACCCTACCAACCGGGCACAGAAAGCGAACAGATGAACTATATAGGTAACAATTTCAGATCTAATAATAATTCTTATAGTAATAATTATAACCCAGGTTAGAGGAACCACCCAAATTTTTCATGGGGAGGACAAGGAAATCAAGGAAATCAAAAACAACAACCTCCTCAAAATTTCCAAAATCAGCCCTATCAACAGGAGAAGAAGCCGAACCTTGAAGAGATGCTGACAAAATTCATGGCAGCTACAGATAACCGTCTCCAAGACACTGAGACCACCCTTAAGAATCAACAGCATCAATTAAAGGGATCGATTGCCAAGTCGGGAACTCACTAAGACAGTTGGACAACTTACTAACACAGTTGGATGACTTGCAAAGATAATTTCGAACGGCGCAAGAGGCGTTTACCAAGCAACACTGAGATTAACCCAAAGGAGCAAATCCAAGCCATAACAGCTCACGAAAGTGAAGGGTTAGACGAGCCCAATTCAAGGCAAGAGGATGAGGTCAAAGAAGGTAAGGTTGAGGAAACACAAGAAAAGCCAAAATCGGTAATCAAATAATACCAACCTCGCATACCATACCACGAAGCATTAAGGAGAGGCGACACAGAGGAAGCAGATTCGGTAAGTTTTTAAACTTTTAAAAAAAATTACATATTAACTTACCGTTACTTGAAGCTCTTTCACAGATGCCAGATTCTAGAAAATTTTTAAAAGAAATTTTGACGAACAAGCGAAGGATAGACGAGGCATCACACGTGGAACTAAATGCAATGTGCTCAGTAATCTTGCAAAATAAACTACCACATAAATTAAAAGATCCAGGGAGTTTTACAATTCCATGTTTAATTGGTAGATTAACTGTTGATAATGCGTTAGCTGATCTAGGGGCAAGCATAAATGTCATGCCTTATAAATTGTTTAAACAACTAGGTCTAGGGAAACCCAAACAAACTAGGATGAGCATTCAACTAGCTGATAAAACTGTTAGAATTCCTAGGGGTATAATCGAAGATGTACTCGTAAAAATTGAAAAATTCGTATTCCCAGTAGACTTTGTCGTTTTAGACATGGATGAGGATAATTTGATCCCCTTAATCTTAGGAAGACCATTTTTAGCAACTGCCAAGACTAAAATTGATATTGATGCGGGAGAACTCATACTGTAGGTAGGTAAGTAGCAGGCAGTCACTCTCAAAGATCTTGATTCGGCTAGAACATCGAGTAATCAAGGTGAGAAAATAAACTCTATTGATAACCATTCGGTTAACCCTTCTTTTCAGGAAACACCACAAAGGAATACAACTGAACCCGATCTTAGACCCAGTGTTAACAAAGAAATAACTCATGAGGAACGAGGGATTCAATTCGATGATCTAGACTAGTGGAAGACGCATTTCAAGGAGAAATTAGGAATACATGAAGCCGAACCAGAGCCACTCCACGAAGCAAACAAATTCAAAATCGGAGATCAGGTATTGATAGAAAAAACAGACCCTCGAATATCTCCCCCTGACCTTAACACAAACAAAGAAATACCGTTTAGGGTAATAAGTGTTTTTCCATATGAAATAGTCGAGGTAAGTAATCCTATCTTTGGCACTTTCAATATAAACGCATCTCGACTTAAATTCTATCATGATAATACCGATAGCATGAGGAAGGACTTTCAACTCCTCAAACCACCATGAACATACAAATGAGAGGAGAGTCTAGCTTAAGACTATAACGCAGCGCTTCTCGGGAGGCAACGAATACTAACCCCATTAAATTTTACATTTTTATTTTGTCTATTTTATCTTTTCTTTATAGTATCTAACTTTAAACTAACCAAAAGTGCAGATTTCCAGGCCATACGGCCTTACACACGGCCGTGGCCGTTTGGAAGTACAGATTCACCGTACTGACACGGCAGAGAGGGTACAAGTCAGAAAGAATCAAATTTTTGAGTCACGGACTCCAACCATCAACCCACGGACACCGACAAAATGCCACGGCCGTGCGACGCGGCCGTGGATGATACTGACCTAGCACCAACGGGCGTGGCGACCTGAGCATGGGCATGGGAGAAACAAATGGAGCCCACCACGGCCGTGCGATGCGGTCATGTGACTTAGCACGCCTACAGTACACGGGCGTGGGGTTGTACCAGGCTTGAAAATTTATTTAAACCCCCTCCTTTTTCTCTTCTCCTACTAACTCTCAACTTTTCACCCCTTTGCAGCTTTCACCCTTCTTCCTACTTTACACCCTTACACCATACCTTCTTAGCATTCTTCATTCTTGTAGCATTCTTCATAATCTTTTGGCCATGTCGAAGAAACAGAAGGATCCCAGCACAGTCTCCCTCATGGAAACCGATCTACATAAGTTCATACCGGCCGCTTCAATCACTCGACAAGCCAAGGGTCTTTGAGACCATTTAATTTTTCTTCCTCTTTACTCTTCTCCTTTAATTTCCTTCTCTTTAACACTCTTATGCTTAATTTAGTTTATTTTATCTTAGTTTCTTAATTTTAGGTTCTGAAGGCTGCTAGGGAATCACGCCACTTTCGCCACCGCCAGCACCTCCACAGCCTTAGAGGTCACACCCACCTCGCGAACTATCCAACAATAAGGACCCTACGGTCCATTTATCTTTTCTTTTAATTTTAGTTTCATCTTTATTTTTCTTCACTTTAGCTTGCTATTCTTTAATTATTTAATTAGTATAGTTTTAATTATTATTATTATATCCTGGCTAATCCTCTACGAGCTACTCAATTTCTTCATCTAGCGCAGGATTGTCATCCAGACCGACCCCTCCAACATATTTTCCACATCCTCCAAGGATTTCATCCATAATTTAGGAAGTTTCATTTCTCCCCATATCTTATGATTTTAGTATTATTGTGTTAATATATAACTTTGTACATTGAGGGCAATGTACATCTTAAGTGTGGGGGGGTGAACAACCTAAAAAGGTGCCTAATTTTTTTCATTATTCTCAAATTCCTGAAATTAGGTGCCAAACTTTTTGCATTATTATCAAATCCCTGAATTTAGTCTTGTTTTTAAGTAATTTTCTAATATTACTAATTAGGATGAAATTTCCATGATTTATGATTTTTATTGATGTGTTTTAAATTAAGTCATTGATAATTGTGCATTGATAATTAAATTCTAAGAATACTAGAGAATCAAGCATGATAAGTCTATTTTTCAGAAATTAAAAATTTTCTAGGTTGTCTACCTGAATTTAATGTTACTTTGAAGTTTGAAATTTATAAGGTTGATATCAAAATACCCATAATTTTTGTGAGATTTTGAGCCTTATAAGAGCATAAAATCTTTTTCTTGCTCACTTCATTGATTGTGAGTGTGTCAACATTGATTTGTTATTCTAGAACTTGCATCGATTATACATGTCGAGACCACACCTTTGATTTGATATACAGAAATGATAAAGGCACCTAGGATTTAACCCACTTACTCCACTAAAAACCTACCTTCATAATTAACCCCTAGTGAAACCCGTTTAAACCTAACAACCCTTTTTATTGACTCACCCACTAATATTAACCCAAAACCCTTTGTTTTTGTTATCACCATTCCTTTTGACTACCCTTATATCGAGATTTGATTTGATTAATAGCCTAACTATGTTTTTTATTTCAGTAATTTATCCTTTGTTATGTATTTATGATTTGTTCTTAAAAAAAAGTATATACATTATTCATTATTAGTTTTGTGATTAAAGAGCTTATACGTTTGAATTCCAAATATTGAAGAAGAAGCTCGTAGTATTAGTATTTTTTCAAATTGATGTAATCACTTTTACTTAGTTCGTTGTTTTTGGTTAGGTAATTTGTCAATTCAATCTCGATTCTAACCCTCTAATTCAGCCTTTATCCACACCTTTAACCCAAGCCCCGTTACAACCCTGTTAAAGACCTTTTGATTTGTGCATCATCTCATATTACAGTGGTGGAGATTTGATTTTCATGCAAGCCTATGGGATTAACTTTTCAGGTTTGACATTTGAGTGCTTAATTCTGAACCTTAAACACTTTGAGTGATTTGAGTGAATCTTTTGTGAGGATGTCAACCCTTGTAGGTTTTGGATCAGAGGTAATTATTTAGATGAGGGGAAACACCTATGTTTTGTGCTACAAATGTATGACTTAGATTGTTTGAATCTTTGGGACTCTTTGAGTTAAATTATCCATGTATAAATTATCTATGAATCATGATGAGACATTGTTGATAGGAATATTGAATCATGGAAAGTTCGTTTTAATTCTAAGATGAGAATTTTGCTTGAGGACAAGCAAAAGCTTAAGTGTGGGGGTATGTGATGAACCGTAAAAGTAACATATTTTAATCCCACATTTAGCATACTTTTGGATGATTTATCCCTTGATTTATGTAAAAAGGTGCTCTTAATTGATTTATGTAAAAAGGTGCTCTTAATCCTTTCTTTTCATGTTTTATACTCAGGGAAGCACCGAAGGATAAAAAGAACAAGAAACGGGCTTAAAACAAGCCAAATGGGCCAAAGCACAAAATCAACACGGCCTGGGCCCAAGACCACACGGCCGTGCCTCCTCAATAATCTCGAACACGGTCTAAGCCACGAAATACACGGCCGTGCCTCATTAATGAAGTCTAAACACGGCCTAAAGACGATTCACACGGGCGTATGCCATGGTCGTGTCCCTACCGCAGAAAAGAGCAGTTTCAATCAGATTTGGATACTTAGGGGCAAAGAAACACATTCCAAAAGCCTATAAATACACCCTAAGTATGACCTAAAAGGGGGGAGTCGACGGGAGCCTAAAGCTACCGTTTAGGGGCGTCTTGCTAGGCCAGAGGCAGATTTGTTGGAATTCACTCGGGGATAACCAGTTGATTTATCTCAAGAAGCCGAAATCATGCTCAAGATGGAGGATCTCCTCTTCAATTCCTTCAGGGGGTTTTAGGGATTTCTTATGTTTTGTTTTATCTTTTACTCTGAGATGTTTTCTTTTATTGTTATGAACTAAACCCTCAGATACCTGAGGGGGATGAAACTTAGATGAATCTTATCATCGTTTGCTGAACTATATGATAGATATTTGATTTGTTCTTAATTATGTGTTCTTAATTCTTGTGTTGATATTTCGCGGATATTAATTCAAGTTGGATGTGCTTAGGTGGAGGAGCAAAAGTCCCTGCCTAAGAGTAGATCTAGCATAGTTAAGCGGAGTTGGTCGCGCGCCTAGAGATAGGGTGACGAGGCGTTGCCGGATTAGCGTGAAACCTAATATGGGAGTCCATAGATCGAGTTAATGCAATTCTAGGGGTTTTAATTAGAAAGAGATTTCAATTAATCAACCTAGGGTTAGACGTTATTCGCCTCGAGAGAGGGTTTAATATAAATTAGGGAATCCTACGGATCAAGTCAAATGAATAAATTGTGCAGTTGAGTTAGATAACAAGTGAAGTCTAGGTGGATTCTTCCTTGGGTGTCGTCTTAATTAATTGGTTTTTCCTCAAGTATTCTCCCAAATTTATTCTTCTTTATCTTAGAGTCTTTAAGTTTAGTATTTAATTAATTTAGATTAATCAACCATTCGCTTAATTCTTAGGCTAAATAATAAAAAGAAAGTTAGTATTAGTACTTTTAGTTCATTTGGGTTCGACAATCCGGTCTTGCCTTAACTATACTACTGTTCGATAGGTGCACTTGCCTCAATCATTGTCATAGTTAGTTTCTAGGTTCGATCATTATCTTTATAAATTTAAAACTCCGACTTCACAGTGATCAAGCAAACTAACAATTTGATTATTTCATGGAAATGTATATGAAAGTAATAGGATGCCAAAAGATTCCATACTTAGCTACATTATGTTTTCATTGCTTAAATGTTGATTTATCAGGGTAAGTTAAGTGAATTTCATATGGAATTACTGAGAATTCGTAATGCTTATATTGTTTGCTTTTCTATCTCTGTATAAGTTATTTCGCGGAATGCGTCGATTGGATCAACCCGGAGCTCACGCTATCCATCCTCTAATTTAATAGTCTTTTCAATATTCTAGACTCGATTATGTGGCATGTAAATAGGTTTGGATTTGTACTTATGTTGTCTTGAATGATTATAATTTTGGTCTATTGATGATATTGGTTTTGGATGATTTGGTAAGTTGTGCAAATGTGTGTGTAAATTGACATTGTGGTAAACCATGTTTGAGACAAGTGAATGGCTAAGTTCTAATATTCCATTGTTTGATATTACATGTTTGGATTGATAGGTTTGTTTGGCTTTGAATGTGATTTGGTAGTATAAGTTTTGGTATATGGAAATGATATTAAAATGGTGTAAAATGGTAAGTTTAGGTATATTGCTTGAATGGTATAGTATTGAACCATTTTGGAATGTTTGAATGGCTTATGTTGATCAAGGCCATCTTGATTTTTGTTGGTGCCTATTGGCATATTGGTTAGAGGTTTAAGTGAAGGAAATATAACATGTTTGTATTTTGTATTTGAGATGTTAGACTTGTTGGATTGGTTGAAAGTTCATAGTGTATAATGTTATGTTTTAGTACCAAATTGATGTGGAATGGTTGATTTTGTTGAGTTCATAAATGAATGACCCTATTATGTATTTTTTGGATGGTTTAAGTGCTAGTGTTATAATGCAATTATGCACCAATGTGTATTAAGTGATGTTGTTTTGAAAAGGTTTCAAAGTAGCCAAATTTGACAGCACACGGGCAGCCACACAGCCGTGTGAGATACACAGGCCAGAGGCCCAGCCATGTGCTTATTTGTAAAATTGTTACTTTTTGTTTCACACGATTCTTGAATGTTACATGAGTTGGCCACACGGCTGAGTGACAAACATGGTCTAGTGACACGGCTGTGTGACTACTAGAGGACATGGTCCTTTTTGTGCCACACAGATACACGGCCTGGCCAGACAATCGTGTGTCCCCTATTTTTCATTAATGCCCTTTATCGTTTGAAAATGTTTTAATTTGATCCTTATTTATGCTCGGGTCAACTTTAGAGCTTTTGTAAGCTTAATTAAGACTCGTATTTAATTGTATATTATAATATTTTAATGTTTATGATATGATTGATTATTTGAAGGATTTATTTATGATATAATTGATATATAATTTTGGACATGTTTCAAATTAGTCCTAGTTAAATTCTAGGTTGATACTAGAGCACATGTAAGCTCGTATAAAGCCCAAGAAAAATTATATTTGGTGATTATGCATTGAATTGATTATGATTGTATGATTCATTTTTAATTTGAACGTTAATTGTGTAGTTATGAAGTAATTCCATGTTTATTTGAAATAATCAATATGAATTGAATGAGTTCTGTTCTAGCATTGACTGTAGCACTCTTTAGCTCAAGTCCAGCGACCGAGACTGTTAAGGGGTGTTACAATACTACATTCATTGTTGAAGCAAACATATAAAATTACACACCACTTGATCATTTAAACATGTAAATAAGTATCATTCACATACATAATATGTTAGAAAATCATTTTAGGGTCAATTATATAATTTCTCAAGTCCTTTATCAAATTAGCTATTCCAATTATCTTACTTGCATTATTTAACATAACAAGCCGTACAAATTAAGGTTCTTACACATACTAGCTTTATACAAGATCAAACCATGCATCAATTAGATCACATACCAACATATTGCACAAGTTTAACCATTATCACATTACCACATAACCATTAATTCCAAATTGACCATTTGCGCAAAAAAGGACCTTATATACATGGCACAATATCTAGACTAAAAAATAAACATAATTGTAACACCCCAAACCCAGCCTAGAAGTTAGGCCCGAGTCCGGAATGTCACATTAAAGGCACAGTTCAAAACGATTTTACACATATAAGGGTATTTTAGTAATTTTACAAATATAAGGGTATTTTAGTAATTTTACAAATATAAGGGTATTTGGTCCCTCTCAGGTTTTAGTTATAAACTTTGGCCCATAAACAAGTCCTTGCGGTTAAAGTGAACAAACACTATGCACCAGGTAGGATCTCAAAAAAGAGGAGGTGGGTCACTCGGACCGCTTAAGTACCAAGCTCTCACTAGATCCAATCCTAGACATGCATATGTCGGTTACCACACTCTAACTAATCGACTTGTCCACAGACATGTTTGATTATTAGATTAAGTCTTATGTGATTTAAGAGTTGTTCAGAACTAGGCCTAAAGTCCATTAAACCCTAGCATACTTGTCTACGTCCCCATAAGCCCATCAAGCCCATTTTATGTCCTTATGGCCCGTTAGGCCCAAATCTCATCATATGGCCTATTAGGCCCAAAACATATCTAGATCATGTATCAAGCATGGCTAACCTAATTCGTATAATCAACCAAACCATTTTATCAAACTTAGCCTCAAGGCCCACCGGGCCCATTTAGCCACTTTCGGCTTTTCGGCTTTTCGGCATTGCCGATATCGTGTGTGTAGTGTTTGTACATACCTGGTAATCTTGCGTGCTGTGAACTCCTTAGTCACGAACCTACAATTGACATTAGTAGCGATTAACCAAAGTTTTAACATACACTGACTAAAACCGAAACCTCACCATACCCTTACCGTGTACCCCACGTTCTAGTAGCTCTTCCTTTGCTACTATTGGCGATTATCCTCTAGATCTGCACCCAAACACCTATATCGTCAAAACCAAGTGACCCACATTGATCATAAGTCACCCCTATGAGCCACAATAGATTCGGTCACTTATTAAAACTCTAACTGAACCGAGAATGCTTACTGCCTTAATAACAATCCTTACCTACCGCGCTTGCGATTGCTGAGCCTCACCCTTGCTAATACATGGTAACGACAAAGAGGGGTTAGATAGCCCTTCGACTTTTAATAAAATACTTTAAAAAAATTCAACTAAGCTCTTACCGAAATCTTCCTTTGATCTTGCGGCCTAAGTCCGGCTTTTGAGACTCGTAAGGTGACAGAGGTAATTCGGCAACACTAGGGAGAATATGAAAAGAGGCGATTCGGCTAGAACCAAGTTGTGAACCAAAAAGGAATTTTGAGAAGGGAGAGTGTGAAGAATTCGGCTATGGCACCCTTAGAGAAAGAAAAAACGTCTGAGCCTCACACAAGTGATGAAATTCGGCTAGAAGGAAAGCAAAAATTCAGCATTAACCTAGGAACTTAATTCAGCACTTATATTTATAGCCCCTAGCCGAAACTTCCCTTCCCTCAGAGTCCAATTCGGCACCACTATATCCACCTCCCAATCCCTATCTTTTCTCCCTTATCTTCACCTTAAATTTCTCTCCTGAACACTCCCTTTTAGAGTTCACATCCAACGCCACTACTAACCATCTAGAAGGCAAAAATTAAATCCCCAACAAAATACCATGCCACTACTCGAACCTTGGATTCCCTTTGCCTGCTAATGAAGCCACCTCCTGCTCCCTAAGTGGCGCCACTTTGCCACTACACCACAAGCTCTTTTGTGTCATTTTTCTTCTTCATTTATTTAAAAGGCCTACTAACTGAAGTCACAGTTCCCTTGGGTTAAAACTAAAATTTTCCCTATACCCTTACTTGATCCAGAACATCTCTAACACCCCTAGACACTCCAAATTCATTAACCCTCAAAGCCCACATGCCAATTGTCATATTCTCGCTCACTTAAAAATTTTCTGAGACCCAAAGCCCAATTCTTCTAGGCCCAAATTCGGGGCGTTACAATAAGTCTACCATCTTTTGATAGTGTGTGCTTCGCACTGATCCGACTCAGCAAGTTCCATAAGGTTGTGATCTACAAGGTAAAGAAACAACTAGAGTAAGCATTTAGAATGTTTAGTAAGTTCAAATGGAAATACTATGCTTACCTTGTTCATATATAAGTACAATAGCAAAATGTTAGCTAGAACATCGCATTCAAAACATTAACAATGTGAGCATATGTTTATATCTATGATCATTATATAATACAAGTAACTAAGCATAACAAGCCATATTAACTTCAAAGAACCTATCACAATAACACATTCAATCAACACATCACAAGGTTATACCAAGTATTCATTATTCATATCAATCACATTTCTATCATCAATGCATAAAGATGAATCATTTATAATTAAGTCCTTTTAATGACATTTCAAATTAACGTCCAAGTCCATTTCATCAGATTTTCAAGTTTCTAATTTCGTTTATACCATTTTGCCCGATTAAACCCTACTAAAATGGATTCAGATACACGGGTGAACTAGACAAAACCAAGTTGCTCGTTCGAGCTGAATATGTATATATCAGATTACCCGTTCGGGCTAAACCTATTTTATAATACATTAGGTTACTCGTCTGAACTAAACCTGTGTCACATAATACCTTGAAATTCACAACGAATGTTGGATCTCACTAAAAGCTATAATAATCCCTGTACAAGCGCGC
Organism: Gossypium sturtianum; assembly: GCA_025698515.1. NCBI lineage: Eukaryota > Viridiplantae > Streptophyta > Magnoliopsida > Malvales > Malvaceae > Gossypium > Gossypium sturtianum. The sequence continues at coordinate 117,020,946 of CM046955.1, forward strand.
ATAAGACCCTATTGGCATGCCAATCATATCCTAACCTTTTACTAAGTTCACATGGGAATCATTTACACAAATAAGCATTACAAATCCCTGTAATTATCCATATTTCATATTTTAACCTGTACATGATCAAATATTTCATTTACAAACCTATAACCAATCAAACTTTTGCATTTGTACCCTGTACTATTACAAAATGGCCAAGTATCACATAACATTTCAATTCGATCCACTTCTAGCCATACATGCCAATTTCTCTAGTGTTATAGTCAAATGTATATATATATATGAATTCAAACATAAAATTACACATAGCAATAAAGTAAGATGGATTCAAAATGTGAAAAGAATGGATATTTCAGGGACTAATCCACAATTTTAGCTTTTCCTCTATTAGCTCCACTTTGGTCCAAATCTTGATCTATACGACTATTTTATATAAAAAAATTAATACCAATTACTTTTAAACAATGTTATGATATGCATGAACTTATATAAATCTATTTTTGATTTTTCCTCAAATTTTACATTTTATTCAATTTAGTCCCTTAACTTTGAATAAGCATAACTTACGATTCCTAGCTTCGGATTAAAATCTGATTTCAAAATAATTATTAGGGACCTTATAATTTATATTTCCAATATCGTTCCATGAAAAATTTATTTTTATTCAATTTAGTCCATAATGTAACAAAGTTGACAAACAAGCTATGTAATAGCCCAATTTTCAATGGTGTCGGAAGTGACGGTATTAGAACCCCATTTCCATAAATCGAGTCTGTATAATATTAATATTTAGTATTTACGAGGCTAGTATTAAAGTTTATTAAAGATTAGTCTAGTAATTTGCCGAATTGATAGTTAATTAAGGTATCAAGATTGAATTGTAAAAGCTTATCACTATAGATTTTTAATTGGTCAAGGCTTGGGCACTGAAATTGCAATTAGACAAAGGTATAAAATTGAAATTGAACCATTTTGGGAGTAAGACTAGTGGATGGTAATGATTGTATCACTTAATAAGTTTAATGAATAGTTTTTTGTTAATTATGTTATATAAGCACGAGTTAGTGGATGTTCTTTCTTCTTATCATCTTCTTCATCGAAAGCACTTAGCAAAACCTAAAGAAAACCATGTTGAAGCTCAATACATTTGGCCTTTTATTAATAGGTAATTTTAAGTTCTTTTCATGTAATTTTTATGTTTTTGAGGTCATGAGAGCTTCATTTAGCTAGACTATGTACCAATTTGTAGAATCGTTAAAGGTTTGAAAGTTTTCGTTGATTATTTCTTGAAGAAATCGGTGTTAAATTGATAAATTTTAAGCTTAGATGTGAAAAAGAACTAGATTGTCAAGTTTAATTGATAGTTTTGTTTAAAAGGACCAAAGTGAATCAATTATATAATTAATGTGAAAATTTTATAATAATAGATAATAGAGGGTCCTAGAAGGATGTGATTGAGATCAGTTTTGAAACCAAATCTCAAAATTAAAAGTTATGGCTATTTCAGTTTTAGGGACTAAATTGAATAAAATAAAAATTTAAGGGGAATTCAGAATATGAAATTGAATAGATTCATGCGTATCATGGAATGTTACAAAATGTTTGGTATTGATAAATTGAATTGAATAATTGTATAGATTGGGAATTGAACCAAATCGGGGATAATCGAGGAAAAGGCTAAATTGTGGAATAATCCTTGAAGATTTAGTTTGCTTGCCGTTTTGACCAGGTAACTTCATATGATATGAATTTATTTATATTTTTATGTATTTTAATTGAGTTTGTATGTTCGATTGTGGATTGAATTATGGCAAATTGGCATAAAATGTGAGATTTGGACTAAATTGGAAAGAAATGTTTATATGTGTATTTCGTGCCCGTGTGAACTTATAAAGGTTAGGCTAGAATTGACATGCCAATAGGGTTATATGTGCGCTTGTACGAGATATGAGATTGTAACGCCCTAAACCTGATTCGATTCGTTGGATCCCGATCTCGGGTGTTACATTGTCAATTACAGACCTTTTACTGACTTGTAAAATATTACAACTCAATTGAAAAATCTTCTAATTGAATTTGCATTTGAGGCACAATATATAATGACATTGACCATGATGGGCTTTACATGAGGATAGTATGACTTAATTACATAGTTCTAATCATTTACTTCTAGGTGCTATCACTAGCTCGACCGTATTACTGACATGGTTTATATACAATCCTAAGCCTTATAAATGAATCTCTTAGTTGTTTGCATTATTCCCATTAGACTTGATCACTCCAACCCAAGCTCGCTCTGTATGCATAATAGCCCAACTCACCACACCCTTGGCATAGCCCTGGCGTCATCCCTCCTGCTTCTTGTTTAAGAATTTGATTTTCTATCTCCTTGTTCTTTATTTTCAATTTGACTTGGGCGAATACCTCTAAGGTTTCATTCGTTATGCCATAGGTGTTACGCCTCACTATGTGACAATAACTCACTTCGATATCTTATTCACGTTCTTCGTTTTGTCCTTTCATGATTCCTTAACCATTCCTGTTACAGAGGGCCTTACAGACAGAATACCTTTGGTTCGCCACTCACGTTGGAGCACTATTCTTACTTTAAGACTTCATGTAAAACTTTTCTTTCAGAGTTTTCCATACTTGTTGTTCCTTCAGAGGACTTCATACATCATTTTATCAGAGTTCACCATGGGGTTCCTATTTTTTTTTGTTTAAAGTCTGCCATTGAGGCATTTCCTTGAATGGTTGCCGTAAGGGTCATTCTTTAGATGGTGCCACGAAGGCATTCCTTATCAGAGATAGCCACAAAGGCTTCCATATCTAGAGATTGCCAAAAAAGCATCCTTTTCATTAAATACTCACCACAAAGCGTCCTTTAAGAGGGTTTTCCATAAGGGCTTACCCTTCCAGATTTTTCCACAAAGGTTGACCTTTAACAGTTTCGCCACAAAGGCTTACCCTTCTAGAGTTTTTTCACAAAGACTTTTCTTCTCCTGGTGATTTAGGCGATAGGGATTTGCCTAGATTCACACTTAGTGAGGTTTGCCCCTCATTTTCTTGGGACACACAGAGAACCACATTAGGTAATAATCTTCCTTAAATTTTTCCATATGATGCCATAACCCACCAGTTATGATCTTACACAATATGGTATTCTTCCTATATGATTCCATAATCCACTAGTTACGGTCTTACACGATATGGTCTTCTTCCAGTGCCATGGCCATGGACTTGTCTTTTCAGAGATTAATGTTTTTAGTCCCGACGGACCCCTTTGACGACTTCGAAGACAGGCACAAACTCATCATGCATTGACTCACTCATGGCAGACATTCTTATTCTTACCAGACATACATGCACCTCCTATCAGACTCGTTCTTATTTTCAGACATAAGTACACCATAGACATTCAGATTCATAAGTCTTACTTTTCTTATCAGATTCGTCCCATCATACTTTACAAGTTTCAGCCTCATGCTCTAGCCACTTAGCATAGAAGTTTCTAGAAGGCATGCAAAGCATGTAAGAGTTAGTTTAGAGACTCACCTAATACCCACGTACAAAAATTTGATCTCAAGGCTGACACATCCATTCACAAACTCTTAGGAATCACTACCCATGAAACATATGAATATTGCCAGAACTTCATTTGTATAGCTTTTATGCCGTTTGAAACCTAATCAACCTCCATGCCAGTTTTTACTCCTATATCTTTTCATTTACAAACATAGGTAAGCTTACTCTCGCAAAAAGCCACATGTGAGCCTAGAATACTTACCCGGAGTGAGGAAACCATCCTACACATTAACTCCAATCCTTAGTTTTAGCTTAGCAAGAAATTCCTGATTAGCTTCTAGAGCTAGACATCAATGGTTGTTATCAAATAGAAGGGAGAAGATAATTTATTTCCTTCTAAACTAAGTTACAATACTTTATAGAGAAAACTCGTGCTCTCCTAGTAGAAATTTACACGTGTCATTAATATTTGGTGTCATGTGAATTGAGATGCCTTGTGTCATATTGGTTGTATGAATAGGTAGCATATTGATCTAGCTTGGTTATGCATATTTTAGGTACACTTTGGATGATTGAAATGGGAACAAATGGGTTGTAGGTGTGTGCATAATTTGGGTGAAGGGAATGACTTGAAAATGACATATTTCTTGACCACACGGCCCAAGACACGGGCGTGTGTCTCAGCCGTGTGTGACACACGGCCATGCGACACGGTCGTGTGTCCCATGTAGGTTTCAAAAGGTTGCAGGTCAAGCAGTTACACGGCCTAGCACACGACCTGGCACAGGGGCATGCGAGGCCATTTCGAGAGTTACACGGCCTGGCACACGGGCGTGTGGCTTGGCCGTGTGACCCAAGTCAGAGAGTTACACGGGCACGGACACGGGCTGGGACACAGCCATGTGACCCTACTTTGAATGCCCACACGGCCTGAGACACGGGCGTATGTCTCATCCGTGTGACCTTTGAAGTGTGAAAATTTTTAACTTTTTCCCAAAAATTTATATGTTTCTGATTTAGTTCTGAATCATTTCTAAAATGTTTTTAAGGCCTTGAGGGCTCGAATAAGGGACGATATTCATGTGTTTGAATGGAATATGACATGATTCATGAAATGTTTCGAAATGAATGTTTTGAATTTTTAATTTCATAGTAATGCTCCGTAACCTTAATCTGGCAACAGATATGGGTTAAGGATGTTACATTTAGTCGTATTAGAGCTACGGTTTAGTCAATTCTAGGATTGAACGTAGCTTGTACGAGTCTAGAAATACATGTCATTATATAACCTGTGATAATGTTATAACTGTTGACTCATTTAAAATATGTTTTCATATAGTAATGACATCCAACTGAGCTGACTCCGATGAAGTTGAAAGTAATGCGTAAGCCTCCGTTCACGGAGCAGCGTCAAGTGGCGCTAGGCCTGTATCTGAGGGTTAGGGAGGAGAGGCTAAAGAAGCCTTCTTCCAAATGATGAGTGAATGGTTTACCGAGTTCGTACGAATGAACCCTGTAACACCCCTAACCCGTGTCCGCGCCAGAACAGGGTTACAAAACATTACCGAAACTTTTAGAATTATGAATAATTCACATCAATTACTAATCATTTACCGATATTGTTTGCAATGTCCCTTAAATGGACTGACGAGGCCCAATATGAGCATTAAAATTGAGTCGGGACTAAATCGAGACGTCATAGAATTTTTCGCGAAATTTGAAAAATTTTCCAAGATGCAGGGCACACACGCCCGTGTGGTCAGGGCACATGCCCGTGCCACAGGCCATGTCTAACCCCGTGTAACTCTCTGACATGCACCACACGGCCATCCACACGCCCGTGTACTAGGCCGTGTGTCACACACGGTCATGACACACGCCCATGTGTCTACCCGTGTGGACAAAATAAAGTCATTTCTAGCTTCATTTCTTACCCAAAACTTTGCCATGAACCTACATCAAAACTTACATTCAAATACCAACCAATCCAAGTATTGAATTCAATAAAATTCTAACATTTAATATGTTATATCATTGCATACATATATGTTTATAATCTTACCTTGATTTAATCTATACATTAAACATCATTTAATCAACCATACTTAACACATATGTGTTTATCATGATAAAATGCTTTATAAATACACCAAAATAAACCATTACTAGCCATTCCAATGGCTAGATTACAAACAACATATTCAAGCCAACAATGGCCAAGTTAACCTATACATGCCAATATACCAAAATAAGTTTACTATTTGTACCAAAATAAGATTGTAGATAGTGTGATGATGCTCCAACCGATCATAACTTTCGCGAGCTTCCGAGTACTATAAAACAAAGGAAATAAAACCTAGTAAGCATTATATGCTTAGTAAGTTCGTATAACAGGAATAAAACTTACCAATCTCATTTATTAAATTTAAACATACAATAACATGTTTTCCATCAACTTGTCAAATTACCTAAACACATGCACTCAATCAAACAAGTTAGTTACATATGTCTCATGTATATCAAATAAACATAGATGAGCTCATCATGCTATATTCTTTCAAAACATTATCCATTTCATCTCATAATTCTCATATCATGTCAAGTGTTTTATCCATTGAATCATTGAAATTCCGATGGATATTCAGATAGTACACTCAAGATGTACAATTTCAATAACCCGTCAATTCATATTTAGGAGTACCCATTACGGTACTTAATCAGAAAGCACACTCTTGAGCCACATATCATATAACAGGATTACTTGTCCAAGCTAAATCCTATTTCCAACATATGCTCACAAGAGCTTAATCAGGATTACCCGTCCGGGCTAAATCCTATCTGTAACATATGCTCAAGAGGACTTATATCAGGATTACCAGTCCAGGCTAAACCCTTTTTGTAATGAGGTCAATAGGATTACTCGTCCGATCTAAATCCCGTCAGCAACAAATGCAGGACCTCATTCAATAAGGGAAATCACATTATCCATCGAAATCCAATATTCAAATGGAACTTAACCCTTTTCAAACAATTTCAAGCATGTATTCATTTCTTATATTGTAAAATCCAAATAATTCATATAAATATAAATCACATTCTATACAAATACAACATATTTACATGCTTAATTAAGTTACACGAACTTACTTCGATAACAGTTCGTACAAGAAAATGTACTAATTCGAAACTTTCTCTTTTCCTCGATCTAGCTTCGAATTTGAGTTATCCAGATCTATATAAATGAATTTATCATCTATTTCTCACATTTCATATTCATTTGAACTCAATTTATATCCTAGGAAAAATTACCATTTTGCCCCTAAACTTTCTATAAATTCTAATTTCATCCCTAGGCTCGGAAAATGAAATTCATACAATTTACTCCCTATTCCAAGCCTAACCAAAATTTCAGTATACAATTTACAGCACATGTATTCTATAAATTTTAGAATTTTTCTTAAATTTTCACAACTTTACAAACTAGTCCTTAAATCATGTTTTCATCAAAATTCACTTTGTAAAAGTTGTTTATCTATCAACAACCTTTCATTTTCTACCATAAATTTTAAATTTTCAGCATATTAATCCATGGCATAATTTCTATACTTTGTTAACTTTTAAAATTAATCCCCCAAATAGATAGATTAGACTATCCCGATTTCAAAAATATAAAAATTACTAAAAACGTGACTTGAATACTTACCAATTTAAGCCAAGAAAGCTTGTTTTCTCTTTCCTAGGGTTTCCATGGAATATTTGGGGAAGAAGATGATATAAAATGATTTTGATTCTATTTTAATTCTTTATCATCTTTTAATTATTTCTATTTCCAATTTAGTCCTTAACCTTTTCTAATTTTTCCATGGATGATTCATCAAAATATCTACTAACTTTTGATTAATGGTCTAATTACCATATAAGGACCTCAAGTTTTGAATTCCATAGCTATTTAATCCTTCTAGCTACTAGAATTCAACTTTTGCATTTTATGCAATTTGGTCCTTCCTGTAATTAAACACCTAATCGATAAAATTTTCTTATTAGAATTTTCATATGAAATTCATATCACAATGCAAATCATGCAATAATATTAAAATAAATTTTCTTTTCGGGCCGAATTTGTGGTCCCGAAACCACTGTTTCGATTTCACTGAAATTGGGCTGTTACAAACCCGGTGGCTCAATGACCTCTACCCCACCTGTTCCCCAACCAATCCTCATTGTTCCTTAGGGTTTGGAACCAATGCGATTTAATAAACTGCCAATCAACAAAATTCGCAAATATGGGGCTGAAAAATTTTGAACTACAGCTGATGATAATCCGGAGAGAGCTGAATTCTGGTTAGAAAATACTATCAGAGTTTTTGACGAGTTATCTTGTACACCGGCAGAGTGTGTAAAATGTGCCATATCTCTACTAAAAGATTCAGTTTATCAATGGTGGAACACTTTGGTTTCAGTTGTGCCTAGGGAGCGTACTGATTGGGAATTCTTTCAAACTGAGTTTCAAAAGAAATATATAAGTCAGAGATTCCTTGATCTGAAATGTAAAGAATCTCTTGAGCTTAAATAGGACTGAATGACAGTGTCTGAATATGAGAGGGAATTTGTTAGATTGATCAAATATTCTAGAGAATGTATTTCAATCGAAGTTGCGATGTGTGAGCGGTTCGAAGACAGGTTAAATGAATATATAAAGTTGTTAGTCGGGTTACTTGAGCTGAAAGAATTTTTTATTTTGGTTGATTGAGTGCACAAGGTTAAGGAGTTTAGCAAAGAAAAGAGAAAAGCCTATTATGAAGCTAGAGATTCAAGAAAGAGATCATCGGGAAGGTCATATCAGTCATCATCAAAGAAATCGAGAGAACATTATAACCGTTCGATTGATTCAGTAGGATATTCTAGTAGAGATTGAGGTAAACAACACGCAGGTTTAAAAGCTCAAGCTACGTTTGTAGCGAGCATAGGTAGTGTTAAAGATAATAAGCCTGATTGTCAACGGTGTGGACGTTGACATTTTGGTAAGTGTAGTGCGAAATACAATGCGTGTTTCAAATGTGGGTCGTATAAGCATTTTATTTGAGATTGCCCAGAAGTACCCAAAAAAGAAAAGGTTCAGAATGTTCAGTCGATTTGATGTTATTGTCATTTGATGAATTTGACGTGATTATGGGCATGGATTGACTGACTCTGCATGATGCTATTGTGAAATATAGATGAAATCTTATTATGTTAAAGTGTTAGAATAGTGAAAAGCTTTAGATTGAATAAGATGGTTTGACCGGTATGCCTAATGTTATTTCGGCTATGTCAACAGAGAAATATGTGAGAAAGGGTTGTGATGGGTACCTTGCATATGTATTTGATTCTAGAGTTTCTGAGTTGAAGTTAGAATCGATTCCAGTGGTTTGTGAGTATCCAGATGTGTTTCCAGAAGAGTTACCCGGGTTACCGCCGATCAGAGAGGTTGAGTTTGCCATTAAGTTAATACCGGGAACATCACCTATATCGATAGCTCCTTACAAAATGGCACCTACAAAGTTAAAAGAGTTGAAAGCACAGTTGCAAGAGTTGACAGATAGGGGTTTTGCTCAACCTAGTTTTTTCCTTGGGGTGCACCTGTTATGTTCGTCAAGATAAAGGACGGATCTATGAGATTATGTATAGACTACCGCCAACTCAATAAAGTTACGATCAAAACTAAATATTCATTACCGTGTATTGACGATCTGTTTGATCAGTTGAAAGGTGCAACAGTATTTTCGAAGATTGATCTTCGTTCGAGTTATTATTAGCTACGAGTTAAAGATTCAGATGTGCCTAAAACTATGTTCCAAACCAGGTACGAACATTATGAATTTCTTGTGATGCCGTTTGGTTTAACTAATGCACCTGCAGTATTTATGGATTTGATGAACAAAATATTCAGACCGTATTTAGACCGGTTTGTTATGGTATTTATCGATGATATCTTGATTTACTCAAGAGATGAGACTGGGCATGCCAAGCATTTAAGAATTGTTTTGCAAACTTTGCGTGAAAAGCAATTATTCGCCAAGTTTAGCAAATGTGAATTTTGGCTTCTGGAAGTCAGATTTCTGGGACATATTGTATTTGCCGAGGGCATTAGAGTTGATCTGAGCAAGATTTCTGCTGTTATTGATTGGAAATCTCTGAGAAATGTATATGAGGTTAAAAGTTTTCTAGGGTTAGCCAGGTATTACAGAAGGTTTGCTAAGGGATTTTCGATGATTGCTACGCCGATGACGAGATTATTGCAAAAAGATGTGAAATTTGGGTGGTCCGAGAAATGCCAGCAACGTTCCAATCAGTTGAAAGCGTTATTGACCAAGGCACCAGTGTTAATTTAGCCTGAGTCGGGTAAAGAGTTCGTAATTTTCAGTGATGCATCTTTAAATGGTTTAGGCTTTGTTTGAATGCAAGAAAGTGATAGCTTATGCTTCCAGACAGTTAAAGTCGCACGAAAAGAATTATCTGACGCACGATTTAGAACTTGAAGCTATTGTATTTGCGTTGATGAATTGGCGTCATCATTTTTACGACGAAAAATGTCACATCTTTACAGATCATAAAAGTTTACAGTATTTAATGTCGCAGAAAGACTTGAATTTGAGACAGCGCAGATGGCTCGAACTATCAAAAGTTTATGATTTGATCATAGATTATCATCCGGGTAAAGGGAATGTAGTTGCTGATGCTTTGAGTAGAAAGTCTCTATTTGTTTTACGAGTGTGGAATACGCAATTGATGTTGGCTAATGATGGTTCGATCTTAGCTGAGTTGAAATCTAGACCAATGTTTTTACAACAGATGTGTGAGGCTTAAAAATGCGATGATGTGTTGTTAGCTAAACGAAAACAGAGTGAGTCGACTTCTGACTCAGATTTTCAGATTGGATCCGATAATTTTTTGTAATACAGAGGCAGAATTTGCGTTCCGAGAAATTCAGATCTAGTTCAGAAGATTCTGCTCGAAGCTCATAGTGGTAGCTTATTGTTCATCCTGGTAGCAATAAGATGTATAATGACTTGAAACAAATATACTAGTGGTCGGGTATGAAATGAGAGATTTCTGGGTTTGTATCGAGATGTTTAGTATGTCAGCAAGTTAATGTTGAACATTAGGTACCTTCTGGTCTGCTACAGCCAGTTCTGATACCGGAATGGAAATAGAAGCGTGTTACGTTGGACTTTGTATTGGGATTACCTTTGTCTCCGAGAAAGAAAGATGCAATTTGGGTTATCGTTGATCGTCTGATGAAGTTTGCACATTTTATTCCTGTACGTACAGATTATTCTCTTGAGAGATAAGCTGAGCTATATGTTACTGAGATTGTCAGATTGTAAGGAGTGCCAGTTCAATTATTTCGGATAGAGATTTGCAGTTTACATCACGATTCTGGAGTAAGTTACATGAGGCTCTAGGTACGCATTTAAATTTTAGCACTGCTTTTCATCCTCAGACATATGGTCATTCTGAGCAAGTAATTTAGATACTCAAGGATATGCTTCGATGTTGTGTGTTAGAATTCGAAGGCGACTGGGAAAAATATTTACTGTTATTTGAGTTCGGGTACAAAAACAGTTATCAATCGAGCATAAAGATGGCACCATACGAAGCTTTGTATGGTCGTAAATGTCGAACTCGTTGTATTGGATTGAACTCAGTGAGAAAAAGATTCACGGGGTTGATTTGATTCGAGAGACTGAAGAAAAAGTAAAAGTAATCCGAGATATTTTGAACGCAGCTTCAGATCGACAGAAATTGTATGTGGATTTAAAACGTAAAGATATTGAATTTCAAGTCGGCGATAAAGTGTTCTTGAAAGTGTCCGCAATTTATTGGGTTGTATGAGATTATTGAAAGAATTGGGCCAGTAGCATATTGTTTAGCTTTGCCATCGGAGTTGGAAAGGATTCATAATGTGTTTTACGTATCCTTGTTACAACAGTACCAATCAGACCCTTCAGATGTTATCTCACCAGTTGACATTGAGATTCAGCCTAATATGTCGTATAGCGAAGAACCGATCAGAATCTAAGCTCGAGAGGTTAAAGAATTTAGAAATAAAAACATAGCTTTAGTAAAAGTTCTCTGGCAACGACATGGGTTAGAGGAGGCCACTTGGGAACTAGAAGAAGCTATGATAAAATAATATCCGAACCTCTTTTCTGGTAAGATTTTCAGGGGCGAAAATTTTTTTAGGGGAGAGTAGTAACAGCCCGTTTTCAGTGAAATCAGAACAGTGGTTTCGGAACCAAAAATTTGATGTGGAAATATTTATTTTAGTATTATTTTAATATCTATAGCATGTTAGTGGTATCGTATAAAAATTTCGTTAAGAAATTTTACCGTTTGCATGCTTAATTTGATAAAAAGGACTAAATTGCAAAATGTGCAAAACTTGAGTTCTTTAAACTAAAGGGAACTAATGGTTATGATATTAAATGGTTGGGGGTTTTATGTGGTAAATAGACCATTAATATGTTGAGTGGACTTTTATGGACATCTTTAAATGATTATGAAAGGTTAATAATAAGGTTGTTTATGTAAATTAATAAAAAATTAAGTATGATTAAAGAAAAACAAATTGTCATCTTCAACCCAAATTAACTCCACCGAAAATTAAATCTTAGAAACTCTATGGGAGGACCTTGAGATTCGGCCAACACTCTTTTGCTTGCATATGAGTATTTTTCATCTCGTTTTAGCTTAATCTAGCTAGCCTAGGGACTAATTTACAAAACTGTTAAAAGATTAAAGTTTTTACATGAATGAATTCATGTTTTTTGTGAAGTTTGAAGGTGGAAAATGAATCTTTGATGTTAGATAAACAACATTTGTCAAGTAATTTTTGTTGAAAATGTCAATTAGGGATTTATTTGTAAATTTTGTAAAATACAAGATGAAATTGTGAAAATAATGAACTGTATGGGCTGCTATGAGTCTATATGAAATTCGGCTAGACTTGGGTAGGGATGAAATTGCATGAATTTCATTTTTCAAGCTTAAGGACTAAATTGTAAAGAAATTAAAATATTAGGGGCAAAAATGTATTTTTTGTAAAAAATGAATTTGGATTAAATTGAATAGAATGCGTATTGAATGAATTGAATTTATTCATTTAGATCAAGATAGACCTCAAACGGCTTTAGATCGGGGCGAAGATAAAGTTTCAGACTAATCGACTACGTATCTACGATTTATCGTTGAGGTAAGTTCCTATGTTTAAATAGCATTTTAAATTTATGTTTTAAATGCTCTCATGTTATATCATCATGTTATGTTTCGGTGGAAAAATCCAACGGCATATCGACGATTATCAATCAATGAAAAGGGATGGTTTTGTCCATCGATTATAAAAAGGGATAGTTTCGACTATCAACTATGAAAAGGGATGGTGACGACCATCAACTATGAAAAGGGATGGTGATGACCATCGACTATGAAAAGGGATAGTTTCGACTATCAATTATGAAAAGGGATAGTTTCGACTATCAACTATGAAAAGGGATGGTGATGACCATCGATTATGAAAATAGATAGTTTCAACTATCGACTATGAAAAGGGATAGTTTCGACAATCAACTATGAAAAGAGATGGTGGCGACCATCAACTATGAAAATGGATGGTAACGACCATCGATTAATGAAAAGGGATGGTTTCAACCATCATTAGGACACTTCATGTAAGCTTCGATAAGGGATTTCGATGCAATTTACTTGTTATTTGGAAAGGTAGAAAGTATGTATATTCATAATTATGGATAGTATGAGTTCATATGATTTGTACTTATGAAATTTATCTTATCATGTGTTGATTTTGAAGTTATGTGATGAAGCACTAATTTGGGATGTTTGTGATGCTTAGGCTCGTGCCAAGCTTGTGTTGGATTGATCCATATTTATTTTAAGCTTATAAATTGTATTGGTAAGCATTTTTATGAATTATGAACTTACTAAGCATTATATACTTACTTTGTGTTCTTTTACTATGTTTTATAGTTAATCGGAAGCTCGTTCGGGTTGAAAGATCGTCGGAGACTTATCACACTATCCATCGGCTATATCGGTAGATTTTGATGTTTTTAAGTCATGGTTATAATGGCATGTATAGGTGTTTTTAAGTCAAAATGAGTAAAATAAGACATTTACACTTATTAACTTAAAATCTAAAAATTCCAAAAAAAAAAAACTACAAAAAAGCGCTACTTTGGTTAATAAACTCTTTAAGTATACCAGGAAGCCTAATTTGCCATATCAAATTACGACAGATCACTCACCCAAATTACGATAGATCACTCACCCAAATGACCTGGTGCCCTGAGTGTAGTATATTCTTTTGTAAACTTGTAATTTTTCGAACAAATTGATTAATAAAACAAATTAATTGATTACATTAATATACTTTGTATAATTGTCCTTATATGGTTTTTTCACGCAAAGCAAAATGGAAACAAATATTGCTCATTGGTTGTCTAATGTTTAAACTAATACTAAGCGGTATTACATGGTTGGATCGTAATAAGGAAAGCCAACTTATATTAGTAGACGAACCTAAACATGACCTTAGTCTAATAAAAAATGAGCAAATTGATTGAAAGATTAATATATTGTTTATCAAGTCAAATTGGGGAGATGCTTTATCTTGGACATCGGAGCAGATGACTCCCAGAAGATAGAGACATAGATGTGACTGACTGGATTTACAGTACATCGGGCTGGACCCTAGAAGAATAGATCCTAAATTCATTTATGGATTTATTGACCATACCTTAATCATGAATGGATGATGGACTATGTATGTGTAACTAAGTAAAAGCCTGAGTTCGAATAGATAAGGAACTAAAAGCTGGTGCGTTGGGTGTACGACTTTTGCAGTATGTAACTTCATTCACAATAGTAGAATTCATAACTCGAGACATGGGTAAATGATCTCCTTTCATTGGAATTACATGGTTTTTTAAAAGTAAAAATAGCCACAGATCGTTAGTCTTCGTGATGGATGACTTGATCACTATTTGATAGTGATTGACTTTCTTGAAGGAAGATGTAATGGTTACCATGAGATAAAATAAGATCATATTGGGAGAACGGATATTATCCTAAAGAAATTAAGGATATTCAATGCCACCAAATGTGTGAACGCTTGATTGAAAAAAAAAACACCAAATATATACGAAATTGAAGTAGCGAACACCGCAAGTATACGGGTCAAATTGTAATATAGTTTTGTGTTACAATGAAACACATGGCAGTATTCCAAGGATCGTACCTAAGAGAGGATGAATTAAATCAATTAAAAATCTCTTTACAATAATAAGTATAAATAGTAATAATTAAATTCTATATTATGATAAATCATAAAAGAGATGAATATTAGAAATTAAATAACTAGAATAAATAAGAAATAAAATAAACAAACAACTAAACCAATTAAACCAAACAAGAAGATTAACTCATTTTTAGGTGTTGTGATTAACTTCAGATTCAGATTAACTATTAACTAACCAATTATTACCTCCTGGCCTCTAACTAATCAATTAATTGGTTGATACTCGCTTATCTCCCGACCTCACTTTCTCAACCAGGATAAATTACAATTTACTCGGCAAACTTATCTCCCAACCTTATTTAACTGTTGATTGCTTCCTAGGGTTGTAAAGCCTAGGGTTTAGGAACATGTGATTTACACTAACTAATCCTATTGACAAACCCTTAAACCTCCATTAATCACTTCCCCATCCACTCGTTAATCTTCCCTATGGAAATTACCTACTTGATTGTTTGTCAGAGTCTAAAAAATTTATATAATGGATGATCTAACCTAGAAACTAACTATCACCACGATTGAGGCAAGCACACCTATCAAATAGTAGTATAGCTTAGTGGCAAGACCGGAATGTCAAACCCAAAGGAACTAAAAGTACTAATACTAACTTTCTTTCTATTATTTAGCCTAAGAATTAAAGTGAATTATTATTTAATTTAAAATTAACTAACTACTAAGCTAAAGATGCTAAGACACAAAGAATGAAAAGGGGAAATACTTGTGGGAAAAAATAACCAATTGATTAAGACAATACCCGAGGAATAATCCACCTAGACTTCACTTGTTATTTAACTCTGAACCAGACGATTTATTCACTTGACCTGATCCATAGGATTCCCTAATTTATATTAATACCTCTCTCGAGGCTACTAACGTCTAACCCTAGGTTGATTAATTGAAATCTTTTTCTAATTAAAACCCCTAAGGTTGCATTAACTCGATCTATGGACTCCCATATTAGGTTTGACCCTAATCCAAGCATTTTCGTCATCCTATCTCTAGGGTTGCGATCAACTCGCTTAATTATGCTAGATCTACTCTTAGATGTGGTCTATTCCTCCTCTGCCTAAGCACATCAATACTTGAATCAATATCGTGAAATATCAAAACAAGAATTAAGAACACATAATTAAGAACAAATCAAGTATTTATCATATAGTTCAGAAAACAATAACAAGATCCGTCTTAGGTTTCATCCCCTCCAGTATCCGAGGGGGTTTAGTTCATAATAATAAAAGAATACATCTCAGAAGAAAATATAAAATAAAACATAAGAAAACCCTAAAACCCCCTGAAGGAATTGAAGGAGAGATCCTCCGTCTTGAGTATGATTTCGGCTTCTTGAGATGAATCATCTGGCTTTCTTCGAGTAAATCCCACGATTCTGACCTCTCCGGCTTGGCTCCTTGGCCTAGCTGGACCACCCGTAAAGGTTGGCCTTTTGGGTGTTTATATAGGCTTTTGGAATGCCTTTCTTTGCCTCTAATACCCTATTTCAAGTGAAATTCCTCTTTGTCACGGCAGGGACACGCCCGTGCAACACGCCCGTGTGAATTGAATCCAGGCTATGGTTGGGTCTGCTAGGGAGGCACGGCCGTGTGGTGAAACCCCAGGCCGTGTTGGTTTCCTACTTTGGCCCATTTGGTCCATTTTTGACCCGTTTCTCGTTCTTCTCATCCTCCTATGCTTTCCTAAGTATAAAACATAAAATTAAAGTTTTAGAAGCACCAAATTCCACAATTCAGGGAATAAATCATCCAAAAGTATGTTAAATGTTGGATTAAAATATGAACATATTACGGTTTATCAAATACCCCCACACTTAAGCTTTTGCTTGTCCTCAAGCAAAATTCTCAACTCACAATTAAAACTGAATTTCCTCAATTCATAACCTTCATCAATAGTGTTACATCATAATTCATAGGTAATTCATACATTGATAATTTAACCGGAAGGTTCCTAAAGATTCAAACAATCAAAGTCATAGTTTTTATAGTACGAAAAATAGGTGTTTCCCCTTACCTAAATAATTACCTTTAATTCAAAATTGACAAAAATTGACATCCTCACTAAAGATTCACTCAAATCACTTGAAGTGTTTAAGGTTCAGGAAAAAGCACTCATAAGTCAAACACGAAAAGTTAATCCCATAGGCTTGCATAAAAATCAAATCTCCACCACTATAATATGAGATGATACGCAAATCAAAAGGTCTTTAAAAAGGGTTGTAACGGGGCTTGGGTTAAAGGTGTGGATAAAGGCTTGAATTAGAGGGTTAGTATCGAGACTGAATTGATAAATTACCTACTAGAAAGTTGTACTAATACTAAATAATTACATCATGGAAACTTAATATTAATAACATGAGCTTCTTCTAAAGATAATGGAATTAATAGTTTAAGCTCAAATAACATAGAACTAATAATGAATATACTTCATTTTTTTTAAGAACAAATCAAATACAATAATAATATAAAATTTAATAATTGAAATAAAGGAAATAGTTAAGTAACCGATCAAATCAAATCTCGATATAAGGGTAGTCAAGAAAAATGGTGATAACAAATAGAAGATGGGTTTTGAGTTAATATTAATGGGTGAGTCAAAAAACAATAAAAGGGTTGTTAGGATCAAAGGGGTTCACTAGGGGTTAATTGTGAGGGTAGGCTTTTTATGGAGTAAGTGGATTAAAACCTAGGTGCCTTTATCATCTCAATATATCAAATCATAGGTGTGGTCTCGACATGTATAATCGAAGTAAGTTCTAGAATAACAAATCAATGTTGACACACTCATAATCAATAAAGTGAGCACGAAAAATGTATGCTCTAAAAGGCCTAATATCTCACAAAAATTATGGGCTTTTGACGTCAACCTTGTAAATTTCAAACTTCAAGATAATAATTAGATTCGGGTAGACAACCTAAAAATTTTTTAACTTTGAAAATAAACTCATCATGCTTGATTCTCTAGTCTCCTAAAGTTTAAATCATCATTGCATAATTAACTATGACTTAATTCAAAACATATCAATGAAAATCATAAATCAAAGGAAATTTCATTCTAATCGTAACATGAGAAAATTACTTAAGAATAAGACATAATTCAGGGATTTGAGAATAATGCAAAAAGTTAGGCACTTTTCACGATAAAATTCACCCCCCACACTTAAGATGTACATTGCCCTCAATGTACAAAGAAAGATAATAACCATTTAATAACAGATTATAAGAGAGGGAGAGAGGTGAAACTTCCTGGATTTCGGATGGATATCTTGAGTTGGGAGTGGGGAAACTTGAGGTAAAATAAATGGACTCAAATGTCCTTGGCTTGTCGAGTAAATGAAGCGGCTGGCATGAACTTATGTGGCTCGGTCTCGCACGGGGAGACTTTGCTAAGGTCCCTCCGTTTCTTCGGCATGGGGATGGTGGTGATGGAGAGTTTGGGACAGGAGAATGAGAGGAAATGGAAAGGGGAAGGATGAAAGGGTATGGAAGAAAGGGAATGGGGAGTAGGTGGGAAAGGGAGAGGGGTGTTTTTAAATAGAGATTTCAGGTCTAGTACATCCCCATGCCCGTGTGTCGTGGGCGTGTTGCACCGTACGGCCGTATCGCACGGCCGTGTGGTGGCTCATTCATTTCTCCCACGCCTGTGTAGAGGTCTCCATGCCCATGTCTCTTTCTCAGTGTCGGCTACGGCCTCAAAGCACGGGCGTGTCTCATACCCGTGTGAATTCCTCAGTGTCGGCCACGGCCATATCAGACGGCCGTGGCAATTTATAGTCGTCCGTGATCTAGGGATTTTTCGTCCTTGGCTCGTACGACCTCTGCCATGCCAGTGTATAAATCCGTGATGCCCACACGACCACGGCCACACCCGTGTGCAAGGCCGTGTGGCACGGAAACCTATGCTTTATTTACTTTGGTTGGTCTTTAGTTAGGTGCTAAAAATCAAAGACATGAAAATGAAGGGGGTTAGTGCTCGGGTTGCCTCCCGAGAAGCGCTTGTTTAAAGTCCTAAGCTAGACTTACCTTTCATTTGCACGATCATGGTGGTTTGAGGAGTTGAAACTCCTCTTCCCTGTTATCAATTCTAACAATATATGGTTTGAGTCGAGTGGTGTTTACCTTAAAAGTTTCGAATTCAGGATTAGTTACCTCGACTGTTCCGTAATGAAAGACATTCAGTACCGTAAAAGGGATTTCTTCGTTTGTATTACGGTCTAAGATAGCGACTCGAGAGTCTTTCTTATCCAACAATACCTGATCTCCTATCTTGAAGTTATTTGCCATTCCTATAAGCTCTTATGGGGGTTCCCTTGGTTTTGCTTCGTGTGATTTTGATTTCTCCTTGAAATGTGTCTTCCACTCGTCTCGTTCATCAATATGAAGCCTTCGATCCTCAAAAATTACTTCCTTGTTTGCATGAGATCTAGGACCAAGTTCAGTTTTGTAGCTTCGTGGTGTTTCCTGTGAGGAAGGTTGATCAAATTGGTTATCAATTGAATTTACTTTCTCTCCTCTATCACTCGATGTCCTAGCCGAGTCAAGAGCTTGAAGAGTGACTGTCTCGTCACCTACATGGAGTATGAGTTCACCTGTACCAAAATCAATTTTAGTTCTAGCAGTTGCTAAAAAGGGTCTTCCTAAAATTAAAGGGATCATATTGTCCTCATCCATGTCTAAAACGACAAAGTCTACTAGGAATACGAATTTATCAATTTTCACGAGTACATCTTCAATTATACCCCTAGGAATTCTAATAGTTTTATCAGCTAATTGGATGCTCATCCTAGTTTGTTTGGGTTTCCCTAGACCTAGCTATTTAAACATTTTATAAGGCATAACATTGATGCTCGCCCCTAGATCTGCTAAAGCATTATCAATGGATAAACTACCAATTAAATAAGGAATCGTAAAACTCCCTGGATCTTATAATTTCCATGGTAGTTTGTTTTGTAGAATCGCTGAGCACACTGCGTTTAGCTCCACATGCGATGCCTCGTCTAACCTCCGTTTGTTTGTCAAAAGCTCTTTTAAAAATTTCCTTGAATCTGGCATCTGTGAAAGAGCTTCGAGAAACGGTAAGTTAATATGTAATTTCTTTAAAAGTTTAAGAAATTTATCGAATTGTTCATCTGTGTTGTCCTTCTTCATCGATTTTGGGTATGGTATACAAGGTTGGTACTCCATAATTATCGGTTTTGGCTTATCATGACTTTCCTCAGCTTTACCTTTTTCTACCACATTCTCTTGCCTTAAATTGGGCTCATCTAACACTACACCATCATGAGCTATTATGGCTTGGATTTGCTCTTTTGGGTTAGTCTCAGTGTTGCTTGGTAGGCTTCCTTGTGGTCATTCGGAGATCAGCTTAGCAAGTTGCCCTAACTGGTTCTCGATCCCTTGGATCGATGCTTGTTGATTTTTAAGTGTTGTCTCGGTGTTCTGGAAACGTGTTTCTGACACCGCTATGAATTTTGTCAGCATCTCCTCAAGGTTCAGCTTCTTTTCCTGTGGGTAGGGCTGTTGTTGGAAGATTGGAGGGGGTTGTTGTCTCTGATTTCCTTGACCTCCCCATGAAAAATTGGGGTGGTTCCTCCAACGTAGATTATAATTGTTACTATAGGGGTTATTTTGAGATCTAAAATTATTACCCATATAGTTCATCCGCTTTCGCTTTTACGCCAGGTTGTAGGGTGGATATTCCGTATTGTTCGACCCTCCATTCGTATCACACCGCATCCTTTGGATGTACTGTGAAGAACTATACAAACCATCAATCTTTTTTATTTAAGAGTTCTACCGATTGGATAGCACGGTTCTCGCATCGAGGTTGAAAACTCGGTCGCTTTTGTTGGCCTTGTCCTTGTGACTTGCCACCGATAGTTATTGGTGACATCTCTTCTATAAACTCGTAGGCCGCTTCAGAGTTTTGTTATTCAATGCTCACGCGTGATGAATCAATCAATCGATCTGGTTGACGGGTTTACACCATTATAAAAGGTTTGGAATTGTAGCCACAAGGGTAATCCATGGTGTGGGGACCTTCTCAATAGATCTTTGTATCTCTCCCATGTATCTTAAAGTGTCTCTAAATCCATTTGCACAAAAGAAGAGATATCATTCCTTAACTTAGCCATTTTAGCCGGCGAAAAATATTTTAATAAAAATTTCTCGGTCATTTGATCCCATGTAGTGATTGACCCTCGTGGAAGAGAATTCAACCACTGTTTGGCTTTATTCCTCAAAGAAAAGGGAAATAAGCGAAGACGAATGGCATCATCAGAAATGCCATTTATTTTGAAGGTATCACAGAATTCAAGAAAATTTGCAAAGTGTGTGTTAGGATCCTCATCCTGCAAACCATCAAACTGAACAAACTGTTGTATCATCTGTATAGTGTTAGGTTTCAATTCGAAATTATTTGCAGCAATAGTGGTTTTAACAATACTTGGCTCAGTTCCTGTTAAATTAGGTTTAGCATAATCATACATAGTTCGAGGAGCATGATTTTTGGCCACCTCTGGAGGTAGTGGATTATTCTCAGCCATCTCTTCGGTAGTATTGTTCTCGTCTTCTTGCTCTTCTTCTATGTAAGTGAAGCTTCGCCTTATTTCTCTACGATTTTTGCGGACGGTACCTTCAATATCACTGTCGTAAATTAAGGGTCCTGTCGGGTTCCTTCTAGTCATAAACTAGGGGTACCTGCTAGGAACAAAATAAAAGAAGAAAAATTAGCAAAGTTAAAAACACAATAAAAGTAAATTGTAAAAATAAAAATGGCTAAAGTAATAAAAATTAAGCTTTCTTAATATTTCAGTTCCCTGGCAACGGCGCCAAAAACTTGATCGTTTGTCAGAGTCTTAAAAATTTATATAATGAATGATCTAACCTAGAAACTAGCTATCACAACGATTGAGGCAAGCGCACCTATCGAATAGTAGTATAGCTTAGTGGCAAGACCGGAATGTCGAACCCAAAGGAACCAAAAGTACTAATACTAACTTTCTTTCTATTATTTAGCCTAAGAATTTAAGTGAATTATTGTTTCATTTAAAATTAACTAACTACTAAGCTAAAGATGCTAAGACACAAAGAATGAAAAGGGGAAATACTTGTGGGAAAAAAATCAATTGATTAAGAAAATACTCGAGGAAGAATCCACCTAGACTTCACTTGTTATTTAACTCTGAACCAAACGATTTATTCACTTGACTTGATCCGTAGGATTCCCTAATTTATATTAATACCTCTCTCGAGGCTACTAACGTCTAACCCTAGGTTGATTAATTGAAATATCTTTCTAATTAAAACCCCTAAGGTTGCATTAACAAGATCTATGGACTCCCATATTAGGTTTGACCCTAATCCGGCAGATTTTCGTCATCCTATCTCTAGGGTTGCGATCAACTCCGCTTAATTATGCTAGATCTACTCTTAGACAGGGTCTATTCCTCCTCTGCCTAAGCACATCAATACTTGAATCAATATCTTGAAATATCAAAACAAGAATTAAGAACACATAATTAAGAACAAATCAAGTATTTATCATATAGTTCAGAAAACAATAACAAGATCCGTCTTAGGTTTCATCCCCTCGTGTATCCGAGGGGTTTAGTTCATAATAATAAAAGAATACATCTCGTAAGAAAATATAAAATAAAACATAAGAAAACCCTAAAACCCCCTGAAGAAATTGAAGGAGAGATCCTCCGTCTTGAGTATGATTTCGGCTTCTTGAGATGAATTAACTGGCTTTCTTCGAGTAAATCCCACAATTCCGACCTCTCCAGCTTGGCTCCTTAGCCTAGCTGGACCACCCCTAAAGGTTGGCCTTTAGGGTGTTTATATAGGCTTTTGGAATGCCTTTCTTTGCCTCTAAGTACCCTATTCCGAGTGAAATTCTTCTTTGTCACGGCAGGGACACGCTCGTGCAACACGCCCGTGTGAATCAAACCCAAGCTGTGGTTGGGTCTGCTAGGGAGGCACGGCCGTGTGGTGAAACCCCAGGCCGTGTTGATTTCCTACTTTGGCCCATTTGGTCCATTTTTGGCTCGTTTCTCGTTCTTCTCATCCTCCTATGCTTTCCTAAGTATAAAACATAAAATTAAAGGATTACAAGCACCAAATTCCACAATTCAGGGAATAAATCATCCAAAAGTATGCTAAATGTGGGATTAAAATATGAACATATTACGGTTTATCACTACTCATGGTATTCATAATCTCAAACTCAATTGATGTAGACATGTAAATAACACGAATAAACTGAAAGATAAAATAGATTTAGAATAATCCTAATTTGTATCGATTAAGAGCAGAATAGCAAATTTCTCGATTGGGATAATGAACCTTGTCTCTTGGAAAGGAAAATAAACTAAAATACTTCAATTGCATAGGAGAAATCTTGATTCGAAATCGATTCCAAGAGAGAAGAACAAAGCATTTAAGAAAAATAAAAGAAGACTATACCTAAATCCTACTCTTAAACTAGTAGGGTTTTTGGATGCGTCTAAGACGACTTAATTGCATCAAATTGCTAAGGTTTTATTTATAGAAGTGTTAGAAGCTTGAATTAGGTCTTCAACATGTCATATGTCTTCGTATAAGTTTGATTGTGTGGATGAAAATATCCTTCAAATGCTTTGGCTCCATGTCGATCCTATGTCGCGCCATACACAAGTTATGTTGGGACACGACATGTAATTTGTAGGGTTGGAAGTCCTCGTATGCTCTTGTGGCTCGTAAAGCTTCTGTCATACTCGTCCTAGGTTCCTACATCTATTAGGCCCTAATATCAACATCCTGCACACTCAAATTAACAGATTAAAACTACCTAAGGCCCGTGTCAACCTAATAGGTCGCTAACACTCACAAAATGTGTTAAAAACACTTATTTTATTAACTTTTACTAACTAACTACTAATTACTAAAAATGCGATAAAAATATAAAAGAATTAGAAAACAAGCTCCTTAAGTGCAAAAATATACTAAAATGACTACTACATTTGACGGCAGGTCAGATATCCTATGAGGGTAACAGACTTATGACAAGGTCATTGGACGAGCACTGATCGAGTTGCTTTCGTAATGGTATGTCGTTAGAGAGAGCTCAGCCACGATACTACAGTGAAATGACTTCTTGACTAAATGAGTTTATAATTAATAGGCGAAAAGCAGAAACTTAATTATAAATCATTTGAGCCTCAATTGAATAGGTCCAATCGGTCTCTCAGCTAGCTCATTGAAATTAGAAATGAATTGCATGTTGAATCAAATAAGCATAAATGAATAGAAATAGAGAAATAGAAAACATTTGGAAATGCTTAAGGCTTTCTCCTAAACGAAAACGAAAATGGAGAAATGAAATCATTTGGAAATGAATGTAGTTTTCTCCAAAATGAAAATAAAAATGAAAAATGAAAATAACTTGATAAATGAACTTATGTTTTTAGAACTATATGAAGTTCGAAAATGGAAATAAATCATTTGATCATAGTGAACCACTGAATGCAGAGATATTAAATATATTTTCTCTAGATTCTTTTATTGTAAATTCTTTATGATTTTAACAGAATTAGAAATATGGTTGAGAAAATTATTTAATTGGAAATATATTGAATTTTATTTTTGGGAAATAGAGAAACAAATATTAGGTTGGATCAAATTATAAATTATTGGGTTAAATGCAACGCCCCAAATTTTTGGGCCTAGTAGAATTGGGCCTATTGGGCCTTGGGCATGGGAGCGTTTAAAATTTTTTTGAGAACAAGAGGATGGCACTAATGCGAGTTGGGCCTATTAGGTGAGTGATTTTGGAGTGTTTAGAGGGTACTACGAAGTCCAGGGTTCAAGTTAGGGCATAGGAAAAATTTTGATTTTTATCCTTAGTGGAACCCTGATCTCTAATGGTATGACTCATAAATAAATTAGGGTAAAATAAGACACAAAAGGAGTTGTGGTCTAGTGGCAAATGGCGCCACATGGGAGATAAGGAAGTGACGCCATAGAGGAAGCAAGGGGTCCAAGGTTCAAGTCTTGGCTCTTGAAATTTATTTTGGTTTCTCTTTTAAATAAATCTGGAAGCGAGTAGGTAGGCTTTATAGTTAAATGTGTTGGACTTATGACATAAAGGAGCTTGTGTCCTAGTGGTGGTGGCGTGACATGGCTATCGAGAGGACTTTGGTTCGAATCCCTTTGCACGCAAAGGTGGATTATTTTGCTAAGGAGTCAATTTTTTTAGGATTGATAGAGAATCCCACATCGGGAAGCTAGCATGAGGATAGGCAAGAAGCTGGCTTTAAATAGAGCAAACCATGAGGAGAGTAAGGATACCTTTCTTGGCTTATCCCTTTCGCTTTGTGGCGTGCTCGTTTGGGTTAGGCGTTGGATCATTCGTTGATCTGTATGCCGTTGGGTCGCGGTGGTGGTGATCGAAGTTGATCGACACACCCCTTGGGGGTCAAGGGTACGATGATTGTTGGCTTCTGCGCAGAACAGTGTTCAAAGCGCGGATTAACTTCAGATTCCTATTAGGGGTGTATTTCGCACTACTCTAGCTGTAGAGCAGCAAATGCCGAAATGCTGGTCACACGACGATGGTAGCCACACAAGCATGCGAGCACACGTGTGGGAGCTTCAACGCGATAGTTGAGGCCCTCATGAGTATTCTTATGGGTTTAGGCTACCTTGGGTCGAGTGGGCATAATGGGCCCATGGGCCCATATGAATAAATTGTATGATTGTGTAGTAGAGATTGGACTGGTCTATGTGAATCTCATATCTGTGGCTAGATTTGGGCTGAATGGGCCACACGAGCGTGTAGGCCTATTTGGGCTGAGAATCGGCCCTAGGCCCATTCGCATCATTATCTCTGTATAGAATACTTTGGTTTAACTGGGCAAATCGCAGTTGATCGCTCTAGTAAAGGTGACGGGGCTCGTGATTATTTAGTACTCTACGTGATAAGGTGTGTATCCGTATACACTATTCTAATTGTTGATCGGTTGAAAAGCCGAAGGTGCGTATATTGTACTATTTTGACTGTTGATCGGCATTATGCCAAAAAGCCAAAATATCGGCGAATGATGCCATACGAGCATGCGATCGCGCATGTGGTGAACTGTGCTCACAGAGCGTGAGCGTGTGATGAGAAAGGCCACCATGAGCGAATTCATGGGCTTGGGCCGTAGTGGGTCACTTGGGCTGGAATGGGCTTCGATAGGCCAATAGGCCGTAGGGCCCGCGAATGCAAGTCACATTGTTAAATGGGAAATAGATAGGCTTATCATGTCGCGCACATGACTTAGGTGCTTTAGGCCGCGTCAGGCCGAAAGGGGGCCGTGTAGGCCCAATAGGCTTGTGGGCCCACATAGATGAAATGTCCGTGATGTGATAAGTTATTGATTTGGGCTGTGCCGTTGCATAGCCGTGGTTGTTTTTAGGCTAAATGGGCCACACGAGTGTGTGGGCCCACTTGGGCAGGGTAATAGGCCTTAGGCCCATCTTCACCGTTAAGTCAAGTTAGATTTCCTAAGTCGCTCGAGGCGACAGTGGACCTTCTGTTGGGTCATTAATACCCTTGATTTTCAAAATTACCGAAATACCCCTAATTTGTAAAATTACTGAAATACCATCAGTTTGTAAAATTACTAAAATACCTTCAGTTTGTAAAATTACTGAAATACCCTCGGTTTGTAAAATTATGGAAATACCCTCAGTTTGTAAAATTACTAAAATACCCTCAGTTTGTAAAATTACGAAAATACCCTC
Source organism: Gossypium sturtianum (assembly GCA_025698515.1). Lineage (NCBI taxonomy): Eukaryota > Viridiplantae > Streptophyta > Magnoliopsida > Malvales > Malvaceae > Gossypium > Gossypium sturtianum. Next base: position 117,047,601 of record CM046955.1, read on the forward strand.
GGTTTGTAAAATTACTAAAATACCATCAGTTTGTAAAGTTACTGAAATACCCCTGATTTGTGAAATTACCGAAAGACCCGTGAGTTATAAAATTACTAAAATACCCTCAATTTCTAAAACTACTGAAATACCCTTGGTTTACGAATTACTGAAATACCCCTGTAGGGTAGAACTACCAAATTACCCCTGTAGGGTAGAATCACCGAATTACCCTGTAGGGTAGGATCACCAAAATACCCCTGAGGGGTAGGATTACCGAAATACCCTTATGGGGTAAATGACTGTTTTGCCCTTGTGGGTAAATGACTGACTTGTGCTATGATTTGACCGATTTGACTGTGATCGTATGACTGTGTTTTAACTGACTTGACCGTGGGCGTGTGTCTGATATGCTGTTAATATGTGTTGAAATGACTGTTACTAAGCATGGCCATTTTGCATACACGTGTAATGATTGAGCATGACATACACGACATATTACATGGGGTTGAGAATTGTGTTGGAGGAAGTACTGTACTAGTGGCTCTACCACATTTTACTGCTCTAGTGGCTTCGCCACGTATACTAATTTTAGTGGCCTGGCCACGTTCACTGTTATTAGCAGCTCTGCTGCGTTAGTACTATGTACTAGTGGCGCTGCCAAGTTTTACTGTTATAGTGGCATCGCCACGTATGGCTCAGCCACGTATACTGTTATTAGCAGCTAGGCTACGTTATTGGTGTGCTGGTTGGGTGGGTCGACTTGGTCCCCACGGGGTGTGTTGGTTGGTACAGGAGGTGTGTTGGCTGGACTGGGTTGGGATGCATCCTTATACTGTTGCATATCTGTTTATGAGATCTGTCACATCGTTGGGCTTAGGCCACTTGTTCGCTATTGGTTTGGGCTAGGCCCAATTGATTCATATGGGTCGTGACCCAAATGATATTGTAGTGGGCTTTGACTCACGTATGCTTTGAACTGATTGTACTATTACTCTTAAAGGGCTTTGGCCTAGACTGTTTCAGTTTCTGTTTCTATATATTGATTGTTACTCTAGTAAGGGGATTACACACTGAGTTTTCATAAACTCACCTCGTTTTTAACTGTGCAAGTAATCCTCAGCCTTAGACGGGTCAGAGCTGCGAGGGACTCGGAGAAGACCACACACTGCTTATTCTTGCTGTTTTGATTATTTTTAAATATTTTTATTTTGGTTGTTATAAGGCCTCTCTAATTTTAACTTATTATTTCTGATATTTATTTATGATGTTTTCTAACTACTAAAAGTGGGATACGATTTCCAAAACGATAAACTGACTTCAAAACACTACGTTTCTGCAACGTTTTGAAAATGCTTCTGCTACTCAACTTTTAAACATCATGTTTTCGTATATTATTTATTTTAAATATGCTTCCGAAACAGATAAAGTTTTAAAAGTTACATTTGCAAGTGGTTAACAATTGCTTAAGTGTTTTGAGTTTTAACAAAGAGGCTTTAACTCTCAAACAAGTTTTAACAAACAAGAAACATGGTTTTGAAAAACACTTCCATGTGACATTCCAGATTCGGGCCTAACTTCTAGGCTGGGTTTGGGGTGTTACATTTAAAGCTCGAAAAGTAGTTTTAATTAGACCCGATATGAAAGAGGCCAAAAAGCCCCTTATGTAATAAGGAGGGACGACAAACTCTAGTGTAATTGACTAGGGTTGTCGCCCCCTACATCCTTGTTGAACTAGGATTTCATTTTTCTAGTTGAAATAAACCTCTCTAATTCAACAAGGGTTCTATCTTCTCTCCCTATAAATAGATAGCACTAGTAGGACTATTTACACACAACTTTCAAATATCCTTATTCTGGCCGAAAATAGAGAGACTTTTACTCTCAAAGAATTAAATTTATTTTTCAAGATAAAGATTCTGCTAGTTTTTATTTTGAAGAGAAAATTTTTGTTTTCACCCAAAAGAAAAGAAAATCATTTCTAGTATCTGTGTTTGATTCAATTTGTTCGAGCCTACACTTAAAGTAATTCGTGGTACGAGAATAGCGAAGAAGATCAATTGGTTGAAAGTCGAGAATGACAAGGATTCATCTATTCGAAAAAACATGTATGATTTTAGTCGAGGGTTTATTGCTATAAATATCACAAACCGAGTCAGTCTTCAAAATTTTTATTTTTCGCTGTACAAGAAGAAAGTCATTTTCAAATCGAATTTTTTCCAACACACACAACCCGCACTAGTAGCTTGAGATTGTGGATTACTCTACCTTGCTATTTCTCTCATCGAGATCCTTGTAGGAGTGGAGGAATGGATTTTGAAATCCCTTGACTTTTTGGCTGGAGGTTATAGGAATGCTTTAGCCATACTACATTTGTCGAAATCTCAAATCTTAGATTTAGCTTGTTTATTTTCATTCTGCATATCTTCTATTTCTGAGCTCGTTCAGATTAAACAAAAAATTCTTTCAACTCTGGAGCTCTCACTAGCATACAAAAAATGTAGCAACTTAAATTTTTGGTTTTAAATTTGTAGAACTATGTCAAGTTATAGGTTTAACCCAAAGGTTAAAAGCTTTCTTCCTTCCAGTGAGAACCCGAGTTCGACTTCCCTTGCTTGCAGAAAATCTATTTTATTTTTTATAATTGAGGATTTCCGCTTCCCTCCCTTAGGTGTGTCATCTATACCTAGTGGGAACCCTAGGTTTAAATACCAAATTTTAGTCAGAAAACAACTTTTCTGCATCCTTACTCTTTTCTCATTGCTTCCCAAGCCCTCCCTCTCTGGTTTTCTTTATTTTTATTTTCTTTCTTTTCTAGTTACTCACCTTTTCTACCATTACCACCACACCTATATTTTGTTTCATTGTTCCTTTATTTGACTTTCATTAAGGAATTGAATCGGGTAGGGTAAGTAAGCCAGTATAGATCTGATTTACGATTTCTTTCTTTCCTTATTCCATAATTATTTTTCTATGCTAAAAGGTTATGGTTACGTGAATTAATATGGGTGAAGGTTCGGATCGGAATCCCTTGAATCTTAAGTGAAGTTTGTGGTCATCTGCATTAGGAAATCAATCTGTGATAGTGTAAGTGTTCTTAGTCTTCATTCCTCTAGTTTAATCAAAATCTGTAGAATACCTTTGGGAATTGTTGTTAAACGTTTGATTTCGGTTTTAGGTACATACCTGATATAAATCTAGTCAGATTTGGGTTAAAGAAGCTACAGATTTACGATCTAGCCTTGGAGTGTAATTTTCAGGTGTGTTCTAGCTAAAAGTTAGCAAACCGAGTAGGGTGTTAGGAGCACACGACCACTGCACATGGGCTGTTGACACAGCCTAAGGATGTCTCGACATACCCTTGAAGATGGGCATACTGCCCTCAATGTCGCGTCACAGGACATGGTGTGTTGCGACATTGCATCTGCATAGGAAATAATATGAGCAAGGGGAATTTTGGTCAGCACAATCCAACTTTAAGCTCAGGAATGTCAGCTGACCTAGGGTTAAGGACGACTGCCATTCTAAGTCTATAAATAGGCTCAACTAAGACATGTTATGGACACTTTTTACTCTGTATAATTTTCTCTTTAGATCCAGACTTTTTATTTTCTCTTTTCTTAGTTTTTAGATTTTCGTTCTTGTTATTTTCCACTAGAAAGAAATCATATTCTGACATTCTTCTCGAACTCTGTGAGGATTCTACGCTTAAATTCAATATAATCAGGTTTCTTCTAAACTTTACTCTTAAAACTGTTCTTTATGTCCATTCTTTTGTTCAAGTTTATATTATTTACTAGATCTATAAGGAACTAATCCTCCTATGGGGGATTAGCTAGCGGAGGTATGAATAATTAACTGTTTTGAAGGGATTTCTTAACGGATCAACTGTTTAAGAAAGGAAGAACATAAACCCTAGGCCTGACAACCCTAGGAAGTAATCAAGGTGGGAATTAACCCAAATTTGGTATGGCCTATCCGTGAACACCTTAACCCTGAATCGGTCGGGACTGTGAGGTCGGAAGATAAGTAGTTCTTGCCGACTCAGTATTTCAATGGATGTACCGAAAGATCTTGCTGGGGTATTGACTAGTTGATTGAACAATAAAGCCCAAGATGATAGTTGATCATGATCACCGAAGCAAGCTAATTACCCATGCCCAGATTTGATACATATTTCCTTATTTGGTTTCTTGCCTTTCATTTGTTTAATTTCATTTTATGTTTTTAGCATAGTTTATTAAAAATCTTGTTTTTTTATCTTTCGTACTATAATTTGATTAAACTATTAATTAGATGTATTTATGTTTAAACTAGAATTAATTTAGTTCTCGCCTCCTTTGGGTACGATCCTCGAAGTACTTACCTACTTTGTTGTAACTATATTTCAACCTAACCCATATACTTGCGGATACCATTTGTTCACATTTTTTGTGCAGAATTTTTACTCTGGACGTTCGTACGTCCAGAGGCGGTCAACGGCTCAAGGAAGGTTACACGTCCTGGCACACGAACATAGTGAGTTACATGGCCTAGCCACACGACCGTGTACCTCAGTACAATGGTCTATACCCCCTCACGAAGCCTCTCCACATGGCCTAGTGACCCCTAGTTCCTTGTTTTCTTCTACTATTTTGTGAAATGTTTCCTTTTAGTCCCTGAGTAATTCCCTTTGTGTTAAGGCTCCTGTAAGTACGATTACGACTTCATTATTGTTTAACTAGTTGTATGGCCGTGATTCATATGATATTGCTTTTATGTAAGCATGCTTTGATTGCTACTATTAATATTGATTTCATGAAATCCATGTCTCTGAAACTGTTAAACTAAAGCATGTTGAGCATGCAATTGATATTGTTACTGTTATTGTTACTGTACTAATTAGCATCATATGCTACATGATTGGTATGCCATTTTGCACTACATGGAGTTGGGTTTGTTGGACGACAGAGGTGTTCCGTGGAGTACCAGTGGCATTTAAAGTCTGCATTATAGTTTTCAATGTACTGCATCGGAGTACTAAGGATATTAGGTGATTTAATAGCATTATTGATAGCGTATTAACCTGCACTATTGGTGGATTGAACATAACATTGGTAGCACTATCTGTGCTTCTACTAGTAGTTTATCTGCATTACTGTTACTGCTAGATCATCCACATTGAGCTTAGCTCGCACTATTTGGAGTTCGACAGAGTGTTCTAGGGAACTCGTGGTGTGTAGCGGTTGGATTGGTAGGATTATTGCACTATTTCACTAAGCATGCCATATACATAAATTATTGTGCCATGGTCAACTGTATGTATTGTATACTATGACGTTTGTTGTTCTGATTGTCTGCATGTCTACTTTTGCTTAGACTCACACTGAGCTTTCTTAAACTCACCCATTTGGTTTATTGCTTCTCAAGTAATGTTCAAAAATAGGATCGGACTCGGCATGCAGATGACTCTCGGACATCAGATTGTTTTTAAATAAATAAATTTTTTGATACTGTTTCATTGGTTTTTGGACTGTATTTCATTAGACTGGATTGTGGCTTGGTAATTTTTTTGGGGAAATATTTTATTCATGCATCATATGTTCGTGTAGTTCGGACTTAATAATCAATAAATGTATGCTATTTGGACTAAGTAAAATCTGGCATAGTTTATTTTTGTTGTAGAATGTGTGTTCATGGTTTTTATGAAACAAGATGACGACTATATGGTTTTTCTAAAACATCAGCATTAGCAATATAATGAATTCTAAAGATGGAATGAGCTATTAAATGAATGTTTTAACCTAACTTAAGGAGCAACTATGTTTTTCCAAAAATTAGGCGAGTTATGGGTTTTTTTGAAAAAAGTGTTTCAAGTTTGATAGCCATTCCGATGGCTAATGTAGACACTACGATTTGGCCACAATGTTTAGGCTGGGTTGGGGAGGTTACAAATACCGTCGTTCAATCCCCTCCCAAAATGGGTACACATCTCTGCTTTGGTAGACATGAGCTTCCTGGCATATTTACTGAGATGAACAAACTTGTGTTCATATTCAACTACTGTTATCTCCCCCTGTAACACCCCAAACCCGGCCCAAACACCACGACCGGATCTGGTATGTCACTAAGAAAATTTTGGAAGAACATGTCGTATTTTCGTAAAAAAATATTTTTCTAAAGTTTATCTTCTTATTCGAGAGAAATTTAATAGTTGATAGTTTAAATAAAATATGCCTTTATAAATTAAAACCCAAATTTAAATAGATACATTAGTTCAATAAGAATTTAAATAACTAAAAGTAATTAAAGCCCAAAATAAAACTGTAATATCCCGGGTTGGGGGGGCTATTTTGTTGTTGCATGATATTGCATGTATTGGTGTGCTATGTTGCTGTTTTGGTGTCTTAGGGGCTTAATTGTAGGCTAGGACTATGCTCGAAGCAGTAGGAAAATTTTAGTTTTTAAGCCTTAGGTGAGAGGAGCCGAGGAGTGGGGTTTTTATATTTTATTTGGTGTTTTAGAGTACAAAAGAGGAGCTGGTGGAGTGGCAAAGCATGCGCCACTTTGAGCCAGTGTTGGCGTCAATTTCGGGAGGCAGAGGTCCTGAGTTCAACCTGCGAAATTCCCCATTTTGGCTTCCATTTTGGCGGCTCAAGGAGGAGGAGTTGTTGGTAGTTCAAACTCTACCATGGACCAAGTCAAAGTATTCAAAAGAAAGGTGGAGAGTGAATTTAGGAGGAAGACTAGTTCAAACTAGTTTGAATGGATGGCTTGGAGTGTATGTTGGTATGGTGGCCGAATTTTAGGAGAGTTTGGGGGGAATGGACGGCTTGGTTTGTAGGGGAGTGGGAATGCCGAAATTCTTGTGGCATTTTTTGTGCTTTTCGCCAAAAGTTTATGGGTAAGCCAATTCTCCTTTTTGTCAAAACTATCAGAAATTTCATAGGTATTTCTCCATCTTTTCTCTTGAAAACCGAAAGTCCAAATGAACCCTTGCCGAATTTGCTTGCTTTCTCTCAATCTTCTTGGTAGCCGAATATTCTTTCCTCCCTACCTTTCTTCTTCATTTGTGTAAACCGAAAATAGTTCTCTCTTCCTCTCATACTCTCTTTTCTTGTTTTTGAAATCTCCTTAGTCGAAACACTATTCTCCAAAACACCTTCCTCCATTGTTCCTTCTCTTGTCAAACCGAAAGTATCTTTCTTTCTCTTTGTTTCATTTTGTTAATGGGTGAATCTCTCTTCTCTCCTAGTAGTGTTCACTTCTACGAATCTTCTTTTCCCTCCTAGTTCTCGTTCTTGGCCGATTGTTAGGTGGAGTGTGGGTCGCTTTTGGCGGTTGGTTCAAGCCTTGGAGAAGGTATTTAGGTAAGGCCGAATGCTTATGGTCTTTCTTACATTCTCTGTCGTCATCTTCAAAGGGGTAAGTGTTGGTTTTGGTGTTTGTTTGATGGCATATTGATCGTTGGTTGGAATCGTTTTGTCATAGGGTATCCCGGATTTCAAGGTGCAAGCAAAGCAATTATCTTTGGGTAAGCAATTAGTAGGTGGTGGTAAGAGGTTGGATGTTGGCTTATTCTTTTAGTTTCGGCTTGTGAGGCTAATTGTTTATGTTTTAGGGGTGGCCGTTTGTCAAGTGGAACCATTGGTTGGTTCGGGATTTGGTAAGAAACCAAATCAATCGTGAGGTATGAGGTTAATCGATAACCCTTTGGTTTAAAATGGTTATAGCCGAATGGTATGAGTGCTAATGCATGGTTGGCCGATTGTTTTAGGAGCAAGAGGATCAAGGGTCTTAGTTGGTTCTTCGGTTAAGGCTTGCAGGTGTGTACATTTGCACACTACTTCGTTATTATTTATATATATTGTGTGTTGTTTGATTCCATGAAAAGGTGGATTAAGTGCCATTAAGGTATGAGGCAAAAGGGTCAGGTAAGTCCCTGTTGTGATGCTTTTGGTAAGCATAGTATATCCAATATGTGTGCTATGATACTGGATTGTGATAAACAATATGTATGTTGCTTGACAAGCATGATGTATATTTCTGTTAAATGCATATTAGTGGTTGATATGGGTTGTACGAGCGGAGGGGGCAGTGATATTTTGTGCTGACGAGCACCAGTGTTTTGGTAACACAACTTTGTGACTTTGGGTCACCAGAGGTTTGGCACCTCCAGAGGTTTGGCACCTCAGCGTCTCGTCCCCGTAGTTTTGCACCACAGTGGGTTGGCCCCACAAGGCGGTATTGAGGGATTGACGCCAGTGATTTGGTATCACACGATGGGTTGGCCCCATCATCTGATTTGTGACTTCGGTCACCAGTGGTTTGGTACCACATTTGTGTCTTTGGGACACCAGAGGTTTGGCACCTCATTGCGACTCGTCCCTGTGGTTAACACCACCGTGGGTTGGCCCCACTTTGAGATATGGGATCGTCTGCTAGTGATTTGGTATCACACGATGGGTTGGCCCCATCATCGGATTTGTGATCGCGCCACCGGTGATTTGGTATCACACCGTGTCTTTGGGACACCAGAGGTTTGGCACCTCATTGCGACTCTCGCCCTCGTGGTTAACACCACCGTGGGTTGGCCCCACTTTGAGATATGGGATCGCCTCGCTAGTGATTTGGTATCACGCGATGGGTTGGCCCCATCATTGGATTATTCGTGACTTTGGGTCACCAAAGTGGTTTGGCACCACACTTATGGATATCGTGACTTTGGGTCACCGGTGGTTTGGCACCACCGGTGGTTTGGTACCACACACGGGTAGGAAGGTGATATAGATGGTTAGGATGGGGGTGCATTGATAATGTTGCTATGATATGATGTGTGTTAGCATGTTGTTTTATCGGGAGGGGGATTTATGCATCGAGTCTTGCGACTCACCCTCTCCTTTGACGCTTCAGTGACACTTAGACGCGGACATGGAGCCTGGATGGACTCGAGGTGCTCATGCCATGCTTTAATAAAGATTTGCTCAGACTTTACAAAATTTGGTACTTTAGTTTATTTATTACTATTTGGTTTTATTTTGGGTTGTAAATGGCCTTTAAATTAGGTTTTGCTATGTTTATGCTTAAAGTAGCTTTCTAATATGCTTTAACAAATTAATTGAGTTAAAATTTGCTAAAAACTTGGAAGAACAACGGTTTCAAAACTATAACGCAATGTGTTTTAAACTTTACCATCGGGTATCACTCTAAAACATTAAAATTATGACAAAGCTATCATGCCAAGATTTCGAAAAGTATAAAATATGACAAGGAGTTTTTCATCGAATCTCTAACCAGAAACCTAACCCTTCAAACGCGATTTTCCCCGTAACATGCCAGATTCGGTCGTGGTGTATTGACCGGGTTTGGGGTGTTACAGGCCAGGTATCGAGCCAAGTTCAAAGGTTTCTACTGTGGCCCGAGGCCCAAAATGCTTTCAAAAGTCCTGTTTTAAGTGTTTTGTTTGAAATAAATGGTTTGAAGGGCATGACACCGAGTCTCCTGCACCATCCACCAGGTAAGTACCCCTTACTATTTCTTGTGATTTATTGATGTGATTGGATGATTGCAATAGTGGATTACTTTAGAAATCAAATGAGATAGGATTCTCGTGAACTCGCGAGAACAAACCTCCTTAAATATTCATAAGACTTTGCTTTAAAACAGTGGAATAAATACTGATGCATAAAACTCCTAAATCAGATAGTAGAGAATTTGGTCATGAGTGCTAGAGGTGGACGTGGTCGTGGACGAGGTCGTGGTAGGATGACGGTTTCTGAACCCGTAGGGTCCGGTCAGGGTCGAAAATGAGATACCTCGGCATCGCCACCACCGGAGGTGGTGAGTTCCAAGATCGACCGAGACGACGCAGGTGTCACAGCGATGTCGCGAGTGTTGGAAAGAGTAAATGGAGTAGGTGGTGGTGCAGAGTTAGGAAATGCGTGCCTGAGCGACTTTCGCAAATGGGGCTGAATTCTTTCGAGGTGTTTCGTGTTGCTCCAAAGACCGCCGAGTATTGGCCGGAGGTAACTGGAGCGGATTATGGATGATCTGGACTTGATCGCCGAGGAGAAGTCAAGGGCATAGTATCGCTTCTTCGGGATGAGTCATACCAGTGGTGGCTCACTGTTCGGGATGGTGTGGCAAAGAGAGGATCCGATATGGGATTATTTGGTGCATTTCGAAAAAGTACATTGGAGCTAGCTACATCGACGCAGCAATAAAAGCATTTTTGAGGCTAGTCCAAGGGAGTAAGTCCGCTTCCGAGTATGAGGTCGAGTTCTTGAAGTCGAGCCAGATGCTAGGGGTATTGTGGCTACCGAACACGAGAGGTGTGTTCGTTTGAGGATGGTCCGAGAGACGAGTTGAGGTCGCTGATTGCTCCTCAACAGAGCGTGAGTTTGCTTTGTCCCGTTGAGAAGGCTAAGGTAGCCGAGGGTGTTAAGGAGTCCGTGGAGGCAGGTATGGACAGAAATGCATAAGAGGAGCTTTGGGTCTTCGGATCACCCGTAATCCTCGTAAAAGGGCTAGACAGAGTGGGCCGAATCGGCCCGTAGGGTTGTTGCCGCTAGTCGGGGACCGCCGTGTAACCATTGTGGGAGATATCATTGGGGGATTCTTGGGCGGACCGGTGGAAAAGGTTGTTTTGAGTGTGGTTCTCGGATCATCGCGTGAGGGACCGTCCGCGTAGTTGGTTGTGATTCACCGAGAGTCGTGGCCGCATCGGCCCGTCGGGAATAATGTACCGCCACCGCAGAGGGGCCGTGGTAATGGCGCAGGTAGTAATGGATCCGGTCGGGGCCGTGGAGCACCGGGCGTGGTGTGAGAAGTTCGACGCCTGCATACCGGGTTAGTGTATGCAACAAGGCGCCGAGAGGAGGGCGACGCACCGGACGCCATAACCCAGACGTTCTTGATCTTTGGTTCTCCTTTTATCGCTTTGATTGATGTGGGTTCGACGCATTCTTACATGGCCAGAGTATAGTAGAGACCATGGACTTAGACTCGAGATATCTTCTAGGCGGATGACCGTAATTAGCCCTTTAGGTCACTCGTGGTAGTAGATAAGTTGTTTAGAGATGTACCCCAGAACTCCAAGCGGGTAGTGTTTCTTCGCCGATCCGATGGAACCGCCATTTGGGGAGTTCGATTTGATTCTCGGGATGGAATGGTTGGTTAAGTACCGGGAGAAGTTGGATTGCGCGGCGCAAGCGCATGGTTCTAAAGACGATCGAGGGTGATGAAGTGGCTATGATAGGTAATAGGAGAGATTACTTATCTATCGTGGTATCCGCCTAAAGCGCGCAGAAGATGGTGAGAAAGGGCCGTGAAGCGTATGTGGTTCATGTGTATGCCTTGGAGGCTAAAGAGTCTCATTGTAGAAAAAGTCCGAACAGCTTAAGGAATTTGCTGATGTGTTTCGTAAGAACTTCCGGTTTGCCGGATCGTGAGGTAGAGTTTGGGATAGATCTGCATCTTGAATCGCGCGCTGTCTATTGCTTCAGATAGGATGGCGCCAAAGGAATTGGTGGAGCTTAAGGCTCAGATCCAAGAGTTGTTGGACCGAGGTTTTATCAAAGCCAAGTGTTTCACCGTGTGCGCGCGGCATTTTTGTTAAGAAGAAAGATGGTACAATGTGGATGTGCATAGATTACCGCCAATTGAATAAGTCGACGATCAAAACAAGTATCCGCTACACGGATAGATGACTTGTTTGATCACCAAGGGTGCGCAGTATTTTCTAAGATTGACTCGAGGTCCGGTATCACCATTAAAGGTGAAAGAAGCGGATATTCACAAGACAGCGCTTCGGACTCGGTGATGGGCACTACACAATTTCTCGTAATGCCGTCGGGTTGACTAACGCTACGGCAAAGATTCATGGATATGATGAATAGGGTGTTTCAAAGCGAAGATCCGGACCAGTTCGTGGTAGTTTTTATTGACGACATCCTGGTGTATTCAAGAACGTAAGAAGAGCATGATGCGATTTGCGGCGCGGTGGTAATCGCAGATTTTGAGGAGAAGCAAACTTCATGCTAAGTTCAAGAAATGCGAAGTTCGCTTAGAGAAGTGACTTTCTTGGGGCATGTAGTGTCACCGAGGGGATTCGGGTAGACCTCGGAAGATTGAGGCGCGATTTTGGATTGGAAACCGCCTAAGTCATGGTCGAGATTCGAGTTTTCTGGTTTGGCGTGATACTACCAAGGTTTGTAGAGGGTTTCTCGTTGATTGCGCACCAATGACCAAGTTGTTAAGGAAAGAGGTTCCGCTTGTCCGACCGAGAAACAAAGAGGAGAGTTTCAACAAGCTTAAGAAGATTCTAAATGTAAGCTCCGCTTTGATTCAACCCGAGGTCGGTAAGGAATTCACGGTCTCATCGCGATGCATCACATACGGGTTGGGTTGTGTGCCGATGCAGAAGGTAAGGTTGTGGCTTACGATCTCGGCGTTTGAGGCCACATGAGGTCAACTATCCGACGCACGATCCGGAGTAAGCGGTCGTAGTCTTTGCGTTGAAGATTTGGAGGCACTACTTGTATGGAGAGAGATCAATAGTCTACACCGATCATAAGAGTCCAAGTACCTCTTGACTCGTAAGGATTTGAATTTGAGGCGCCGCAGATGGGTTGAGTTGCTTAAAGATTACGATCGCTCGATTGAGTATCATCCGGCAAGGCTAATGTGGTGGTAGACGCGTTGAGCCGTAAGGTTGTTTCGGACTTAAGAGCGATGTTTGCTCATTTGAGTTTGTATGACGACGGAGTATTTCGCAGAGTTGCAGATTAAGCCTACTTGGGTTGAGCAGATCGAGAGAAACAATTAGAGGATGAGGTTACGAGTGCGCGGAGGTTGCGTGTACATGAGTGGTGGTTTGGAAGGTTACAACTTGTCTAGCGATGGGGTGTCGTGGTTTTCAAGGTAAAGCTTGTATGCCCAAGGATGTTGAGTCGAGGCAGAGGATTCTTCAGACGCACATAGTAGCCCTTATGCTATGCATCCCGGAGGTAGTAAGATGTATAGGGATCTCGTGAGAGCGCTTTTGGTGGCCCGGTCCGAAGAAAGAAGTGACAGAGTGTGTTGGGAAGTGTCCGACATGTCACAGTCAAGGCTGAACATAACATGCTTGTCGCCGTGGTTGCTTTCACCGTGAAGATTCCTCGATGGAAGTGGGAAAGGATAACCATGGATTTCACATCGGGTTACCGCCACGCCAAGCAAGAAGGATTCATTTGGGTAATTGTGGATCGACCGACTAAATCACTCATTTCATTCCTGGTGAGAGTTGACTACTCACTTCGTGAGGTTGGCGGTCGTATGTTTCGGAGATAGTGAGGTTGCACGGTGTGCCGTGATCGATCATCTCGGATAGGGATCCCGTGATTTACGTCAAGGTTCGGAAAGCGTTGCATCAGCTCTGGGCACGCGGTTGGATTTCAAAGACGGCTTTTCACCCGCAAATCGACGGACAACCTGAAAGGGTTATTCAGATCTTGGAGGATATGCCGAGGGGTTGTGTTCGGATTTTAGAGGTAGTTGGGAGGAGTTTCTACCATTAGTCGAGTTTGCCTACAACAACAAGCTACTGCGAGCATCAAGATGGCACCATATGAGGCGTTGTATGGTAGGGAAGTGTCGATCACCTATGTGTTGGACGGAATTAGGTGAACGCCAGCTTGTTGGGACCCGAGTTGGTTGGTCGAGACCAAGACAAGGTTAAGTTGATTCAGTTCTCGGTTGAAGGAAGCTTTGACCGGTGAGAAGTCTTATGCCGATCTTAAGCGGAGAGACATAGAGTTTTGTGTGGGGATCAAGTTTTTCGAAGGTCTCGCCATGGAAGAAGGTTTTGAGGTTCGAAAGAAAGGCAAGCTAAGTCCGAGGTTTATTGGGCCGTATAAGGTATTGAAACGAGTGGGACCAGTGGCGATCAACCTGGAGTTGCCGCAGAGCTTAGTCGATTCACGACGATTTCACGCTTTCGATGCTTCGACGTTATCGCTCGGATCCGCCGCATGTGGTAGCAAATGGAAGAGATCGAGGTAAATCCAGATTTGACGTTGGAAGAAGAACTCGTGCGCATTCTTGATCGGGATGTGAAGGTTTTGGCGTAAGAAGTCCGTGTGCCTTTGGTTAAGGTAATCGTGGCGTAATCATGGCGTGGAAGAAGCCACGTGGGAACCCGAGGATGTGATGAAACAAAGAAGATTCGCAACTCTTTTGATCGTAATTTCGAGGCCGAAATTATTTTAAGGGGGTAGAATCGTAATATCCCGGGTTGGGGGCTATTTTGTTGTTGCATGATATTGCATGTGTTGGTGTGCTATGTTGTTGTTTTGGTGTCTTAGGGGCTTAATTGTAGGCTAGGACTATGCCCGAAAGGTGTAGGAAAATTTTAGTTTTTAAGCCTTAGGTGAGAGGAGCCGAGGGAGCTGGGGTTTTTATATTTTATTTGGTGTTTTAGAGTACAAAAGAGAGCTGGTGGAGTGGCAAAGCATGCGCCACTTGGAGTGGGTGTTGGCGTCAATTGCGGGGAGGTAGAGGTCCCGAGTTCAAGCTGCGAAATTCCCCATTTTGGCTTCCATTTTGGCGGCTCAAGGAGGAGGAGTTGTTGGTAGTTCAAACTCTACCATGGACCAAGTCAAAGTATTCAAAAGAAAGGTGGAGAGTGAATTTAGGAGGAAGACTAGTTCAAACTAGTTTGAATGGATGGCTTGGAGTGTATGTTGGTATGGTGGCCGAATTTTAGGAGAGTTTGGGGGAATGGACGGCTTGGTTTGTAGGGAGTGGGAATGCCAAAATTCTTGTGGCATTTTTGTGCTTTTCGGCCAAAAGTTTATGGGTAAGCCAATTCTCCTTTTTGTCAAAACTATCCGAAATTTCATAGGTATTTCTCCATCTTTTCTCTTGGAAACCGAAAGTCCAAATGAACCCTTGCCGAATTTGCTTGCTTTCTCTCAATCTTCTTGGTAGCCGAATATTCTTTCCTCCCTACCTTTCTTCTTCATTTGTGTAAACCGAAAATAGTTCTCTTCCTCTCATACTCTCTTTTCTTGTTTTTGAAATCTCCTCAAATAAACACTATTCTCCAAAACACCTTCCTCCATTGTTCCTTCTCTTGTCAAACCGAAAGTATCTTTCTTTCTCTTTGTTTCATTTTGTTAATTGGCCGAAACTCTCTTCTCTCCTAGTAGTGTTCACTTCGGCCGAATCTTCTTTTCCCTCCTAGTTCTGTTCTTGGCCGATTGTTAGGTGGAGTGTGGGTCGCTTTTGGCGGTTGGTTCAAGCCTTGGAGAAGGTATTTAGGTAAGGCCGAATGCTTATGGTCTTTCTTTCGTTTCTCCGTCGCCATCTTCAAAGGGTAAGTGTTGGTTTTGGTGTTTGTTTGATGGCATATTGATCGTTGGTTGGAATCGCTTTGTCATAGGGTATCCTGGATTTCAAGCGAGGCAAGCAAAGCAATTATCTTTGGGTAAGCAATTGGTAGGTGGTGGTAAGAGGTTGGATGTTGGCTTATTCTTTTAGTTTCGGCTTGTGAGGCTAATTGTTTATGTTTTAGGGGTGGCCGTTTGTCAAGTGGAACCATTGGTTGGTTCGGGATTTGGCAAGAAACCAAATCAATCGTGAGGTAAGGGTTAATCGATAACCCCTTTGGTTTAAAATGGTTATAGCCGAATGGTATGAGTGCTAATGCATGGTTGGCCGATTGTTTTAGGAGCAAGAGGATCAAGGGTCTTAGTTGGTTCTTGGTTAAGGCTTGCGTGTGTGTACATTTGCACACTACTGCGTTATTATTTATATATATTGTGTGTTGTTTGATTCCATGAAAAGGTGGATTAAGTGCCATTAAGGTATGAGGCAAAAGGGTCGTAAGTCCTGTTGTGATGCTTTTGGTAAGCATAGTATATCCAATATGTGTGCTATGATCTTTGGATTGTGATAAACAATATGTATGTTGCTTGACAAGCATGATGTATATTTTCATTAAATGCATATTAGTGGTTGATATGGGTTGTAATGAGCGGAGGGGGCGATGATATTTTTGTCGACGAGCACCGTTGTTTTGGTAACACAACTTTGTGACTTTGGGTCACCAGAGGTTTGGCACCTCCAGAGGTTTGGCACTCTCGTCTCATCCCCGTGGTTTCGCACCACGTTGGGTTGGCCCCACAAGGCGCAGATTGAGGGATTGACGCCCGGTGATTTGGTATCACACGATGGGTTGGCCCCATCATCCGATTTGTGACTTCTGGTCACCAAAGTGGTTTGGTACCACATTTGTGTCTTTGGGACACCAGAGGTTTGGCACCTCATTGCGACTCGCCCTTGTGGTTAACACCACCGTGGGTTGGCCCCACTTTGAGATATGGGATCGCTGCGCTAGTGATTTGGTATCACACGATGGGTTGGCCCCATCATCGGATTTGTGATCGCGGTCACCGGTGATTTGGTATCACACTGTGTCTTTGGGACACCGAGGTTTGGCACCTCATTGCGACTCGCCCTCGTGGTTAACACCACCGTGGGTTGGCCTCACTTTGAGATATGGGATCGTCTGCGCTAGTGATTTGGTATCACGCGATGGGTTGGCCCCATCATTGGATTATTCGTGACTTTGGGTCACCAAAGTGGTTTGGCACCACACTTATGGATATCGTGACTTTGGGTCACCGGTGGTTTGGCACCACCAAAGTGGTTTGGTACCACACGGGGTAGGAAGGTGATATGGATGGTTAGGATCGGGTGCATTGATAATGTTGCTATGATATGATGTGTGTTAGCATGTTGTTTTATCGGGAGGGGATTTATACACCGAGTCTTGCGACTCACCCTCTCCTTTGACGTTTCAGTGACACTTAGATGCGGACATGGAGCCGGATGGACTCGAGGTGCTCATGCCATGCTTTAATAAAGATTTGCTCAGACTTTACAAAATTTGGTACTTTAGTTTATTTATTACTATTTGGTTTTATTTTTGGGTTGTAAATGGCCTTTAAATTAGGTTTTGCTATGTTTATGCTTAAAGTAGCTTTCTAATATGCTTTAACAAATTAATTGAGTTAAAATTTGCTAAAAAATTGGAAGAACAACGGTTTCAAAACTATAACGCAATGTGTTTTAAACTTTACCATCGGGTATCACTCTAAAACATTAAAATTATGACAAAGCTATCATGCCAAGATTTCGAAAAGTATAAAATATGACAAGGAGTTTTTCATCGAATCTCTAACCAGAAACCTAACCCTTCAAACGCGATTTTCCCCGTAACATGCCAGATTCGGTCGTGGTGTATTGACCGGGTTTGGGGTGTTACAAAAACAAAACATAAACTAGTGGCCCATAGCCTTATTACAACGAGATTTAAAATCCATTAATTAAAAATATAAAGTATTAACTTGAGACTTTTTGCTGGATCCAGTTGGTCTTTTGCATGGCCACCTTGCATTCCTCTCCAGCCCGGTCCGAAGCACTAGGTATCACCTGAAAGGTTAATTAATAGGGTGAGTCGCGAGACTCAATGTGCAACCCTCATGCACCACTAGATTTTAGCCTTAGGCCCATAAAACAGATTAATAATTCCATTTAAAAAAAATTACAAATAATATGCAAGGCCCAACCCATTTGCCTAGGTTTCCATCCGCTACATGCCCCGCATCAAATGATTCACACCATTGGGGATTTCTACAATCGACTCCACACCGCTACACGCCAAGATGGCGCTCATGCCGCTCATCAACATATTATGGTGAAACCCTTATAATGAGATCACACGATTAGCCGCTACAACATATAATGAGATCACGGTATAAACCGCTACACATATAACGTATAACTTCCTCCTTTCATCAACCCAACCCATGCAGTCATAAAATCAATATACTTTTATCATATAAAGTCAAACATTCACTGACTTGGAGATTTGCTTCACCCTTTTTGGGTTTCCAACATTAAACCGAGATATCGGTATTTATCACAACATATAAACTTATGAGCATACATTAATAATCAGATCTAGATGGTGGGGAAGTATTACACACCTGATATCGCGAAATCCAATATTCTTAGTCGATGTCCTTGCTATCCGGATCTATTATCCTCAATGTAAAGCCTTGCTCAAAAGCCGGAAAAACACACAAAGATTTAGCCCCTTCAACAATCGGCCAAGGTTAATAAATCCCAAATTACACGTTAAAACTAATAGATCCCTTACCTTGAAATCCCGAAAGTAACACGATTCTATAACTTAGAGATCTATGCGATTGACTCCACTAAAGTTCCCTTCAGATTTCGGCACAAGTAGGCACCACAGAAGTAATTCGATAATCACAGGAGATGAGATATAGGGATTTCGGCTTTTAGGAAAATCCTGGAAAAAGTATGAACAAGAGAAGGTTGATGTGTCTTTGGCTTTTAAAATACTTGAGTGAGGAGTTTTGATTTCTGACAGGAAAAGAGAAGAAGAAAAGAAAACAAGGAAGAGACTTGAAGATTTCGGCTAGGAAGAAAAAGAATGGAAAGAGTTTTGGCTTTTGAATCAAAGTGAAGATGAGGGTATAGGCTTAGAGATTTCGGCTTTTGCAGAGAATGAAGAAGAAGATGGAACTTTAGGAGTTTTCGGCTTTTACTCAGAGAAGAAGAGAAAAGAGTGAGAGAAAGACCCAAATGCCGAAATTGAAGAGATATTCCCCTTATTTATAGAAATTTCGGCACTTACCTAACCTTGCAGATAAATCCTATCTTTTCTCCTTTATCTTAATCTACTAGCTCATCTAAAAGAGACTTAATTATCTCTAACTCCTCCCTCCTTTATCAGCATATTATCCACATATTTTAATCATTAAAATCCCTAAATTTTAGCCTTTATCTGCTTATTATCCATATAAAATAAATTCTTAAATAATAGCCTTTATCTGCTTATTATCCACATATTTTAAACATTAAAACCCCTAAATTTTAGCCTTGTTGCCATCCACTCCACCTAATCCTAATGCCCAAATTTTAGCTAACTTAAATTAAAAGAATTGGGCTCCATGAAACTTAAATTTGAGCCCCTTACTCCCTTGTGTGGTGTCACATCTTAAGATTGGGCCACAAGCCCACTTTGGTATTTTAAACATAGATACTACCTTTTAAACCCTATAATGCCCAAACAGATAATTTTAATCAAGGCCTCTACCTAAGCCTGAGCCCAATTTGGACCCCTAACACTTAAATTAACACATTAAACATATCCACCCATTAAACGCATAGGCCCGAAAATTCAGGATGTTACACCCCCTGTCTCAGCTCCATGAATTCTCTTTTCTTCTTTTCTACATACAACCAACTGATGTATTTCTTTTTTTAACTCAGTGTAACAGCCCGTTTTTAGTCAAATCAGAACAGTGGTTTTGGGACCACAAATTTGAAGTAGAAATAATTATTTTATTATTTTTTTAATGTTTACAGCATGATAATATGATTGTGTGAAAATTTCGTTAAGAAATTTTATCGTTTGAATGTTTAATTTGATAAAAAGGACTAAATCGCGTAAAGTGTAATACTTGTGTTCTATTAGCTAAAGGTTCTAATAGCTATGGAATATTAAAGTGGAGGTCCTTATGTGGTAATTAGCCCATTTATAAAGTTAGTGGACATTCTTGGACATTATTTAAGTGAATTTTAATGTTTTAACTTAAGGTTAAATAGGTAATTTGGTTATTAAAGGTAAATTAAGTAAAACAAATGAAAATTTTATTCATTCATCTTCTTCCTAGCTGAAAATTTGGGTTGAAAAAGCCATTGAAATAGCTTGAAGCATTAGACATCTTCCCTAGCTTGCATGTAAGTGATTTTGACTCGGCTTTTAATGATTTCTATGTTTTCGGAGTCGTTGCAGCTTAATATAGCTAGCCCAAAGACTAATTTGCAAAATTGTTAAAGGTTTAGGGTTTTTCCATTGATGAATATAGGTGTATTTTGATGTTTGATGATTGAAAATGTATGCTTGTTGTTAGATAAACAACATTTGTAAAGTGATTTTTGGTAAAATTATCAATTAAGGATTTATTTGTAAAATGTGGAAATTTTGTGGTTAAATTGTGAAATAAATGAAAAATATGGGTTGCTATGGTAATAAGAGAAATTCAGCTAGCATGGGTAAGGACTTAATTGCATGAATTTGTATTTTTATAAGCTAAGGACTAAATTGTAAAAATGTTGAAATATTAGGGGCAAAAGTGTAAAGTTGACATAATATGCAATTTGGGCTAAATTGAATAGAATGATAATTAAATAAGCTAAATTTGATTACATATAGATAAAGAAAAGCGAAGTTCGGATTTAGATTGGGGGAAAAACAAAGTGTTGGACTAATCGTCTCATTTCATCATTTTTGCATTCGAGGTAAGTTCGTATGTTAATAAGCATTAATATAATTGTGTTTTAAATGCTTTATTATTGAATTATTTGTGAAAACAACCTTGCGGATATGTTCGATGAAGATTCAGCAAATGAGAAATCCCGGTTGAACCTTAGGAATAGATTAGGATACGAATGACATGTCATTAGGGGTTATGTGATTTGGGTACTGGTCCGTACATCCTACCGGTGGCTGAGTTATCCGGCATGTGTTGCGGATTCTCGCCAGCTTGTGTGAGCAGCACCGTGTATCTACATCATGACCGTCAGCTTGTGTGAGCAGACCCGTTGATAGCTCAAGAGTGAGCATTATATGTGATATGAGATTGAGATAGCTTCGGCTATGTATTGGCACTTAGGGTGCAAGGTTCTCGAGTATCCGATAGTATTTCAAATGGTTCAACGGGTATGTGAAAGATATGGATGAGTATAAGATTAGTACGAGATGGTACAGGTATGTACATGAACCGTATGAGCTTTGAATCGAAGAAATTTTTTAATTTCACATCTATCCACTTAAATGATCTTGTGATAGGTTTGTGGTTTTATATGAGTTGTATATTGTTATATTCAATTATGTAAATTATGTATTTATGGCAATTTGAGTTTATTACTATACGAACTTACTACGCTTTATAGCTTACTCTGTTTACTTTTCTGTGTTTTATAGTGAATATCAAAGCTAGCTCGGATTGGGAGTTGTCAGAGATTGCATCACACTATCGAGCTTCTACTTTGGTACTTTTGAGCTTATGTATTTGGTTATATGGCATGTATAGGAATTATGGTCGTTTTGTTATATAGTTTGGTAATGAATTTAGCCATTTGAGTCGGCTTGAAAATGTTAATTGTTTTGTTTTGTGTATCTGGCCATGTGATTTGGCTTATTTTGGTTGATTTGGTTGTGTATATATATGTGCAAATGGCTTTGTTATGCATTGAGTAATTGCTATGTAAATGCTGGTGGTGAATGGTTGTTTGTGAATTGGTAATTTGAGTATCATATAGTTGATAATTGAGAATTGGTATGCTTGTGATTTAGGTAAAGTGATACATAAATGAAAGTGAACATTTAAGTGATTTGAGAATGTGAAATTGGTATGAAATTGAATAGCATATTGTGGTATTTGTGTGCCTTGTATTTGATGGTTTTGAAATGGCATGAGTTATGCTTGGTTGAGATTGGTTTGAATGTCTATTGATGCTATGCTATATGCCAATTTATGTTTTTAGGTGGTTGCATTTTGGGTGAGAAAGATGGCTTGGTAAATAGCCTATTTTTGTCCACACGGGCTTGTGTCTTAGTCGTGTGTGACACACGGTCAGGTGACACGGTTGTTTGTCCCTTGGTGTTTAATTAGAAACCAAGTCAGTATGCTCCACACGGCCCAGCACACGGGCGTGTGACTTGGTCGTGTGGCATAAGTCAAGATACCCTACAGATTGGCACGGTTTAGCACATGGCCCGCACACGGAGTGTGAGGCCATTTTCGGCGGGCACATTTGACCGGTCACACGGGTGTGTGGTTAGTCGTGTGACCCAAGTCAGGGAGTTACACCGGGTCAGACACGGGCTGGGACACGACCATGTGATCCCATTTCGAATCTCCACACAGCTTGTGACACGGGCGTGTCTTTGGCCGTGTGAGACACACGGTCGGGCCACAAGGGCGTGTGTCCCCTGTATTTTGTAAAATTTTCTAAGTTTTCCTAAAATTTCCTGAGTTTTCTAAGTCCCAAACCACTTCTAACGCATGATTTGGGCCTCGTAGGCTCGTATTAGGGACTTGAAGAATGATTATGAATGACTTGTATTTGATTTGATAATTGTATGAGAAATTTATGTTCGATTGTGTAATAAGTCTGGTAATGCTCTGTAACCCTATTATGGCAATGGATACGGGTGAGGGGTGTTACACTCAGTCTAAAAGACTTCAATTTTACCCGATCTCTCGGGGTTACGTATTCCATATTCGTGCACCACTGATATGTTTCTTAAAATTTTGGGGATGTGCTTAGAGGCTAAGCTATGCTAGCTTGACATATCTTGTATCAATATATTATGTTATTTATAAAGATGAAGGTAGGGATTATAGTGAAAGATCAATGCTAACGCTTATTTAGTTTTTCTCTAAGCCTACCAAATATGGTATAAGATTGTATTGTAATATCCAAATCTAGAAGATCTTTGATACTTTGTCTCTGAAGTTTGTGATCTTATGGAAAACCTTTGGAATGAATAATTGAATCTTTTTCAATTATGAAAGATTTTCAAATCTTATAAGTTGAAATTGAAATATGGGTTTACTATTTAGTCCAAAGGAGAATTTTTTAAATTTAGGAGTTGTTATATCTTCGCAAAAGTCGAAAAGAATAAGCAAGTTAATGTAATTTAAAAGAAGTAGGATGCTAAATCTTTGGTTTTGCCACAATAGGATGATGTGGAGACTAAGAAAACAAGTGTTTCTATTGCGATTATGAAGGGTATGTCAAGTCAAATTGTAATAAGTACCTAATTGTCGAGATTGATAAAGTCATTTACATAATAACTTGATCAATGGGAGGTTCAAATACAATTCATTCATTAATTTTTGAACCACTAATCACGATTGAGTTTCATGATAAAGGTTCTAGGAAATGAAAAGTCTGCAAGTTAGGAGCTTTTCTTTATGAACCAATGATTAGAGCATAATGATGGCTAGAGAAGTGGGAGAATTGCATATTTACCTTGATAAAATT
Source organism: Gossypium sturtianum (assembly GCA_025698515.1). Classification (NCBI taxonomy): domain Eukaryota; kingdom Viridiplantae; phylum Streptophyta; class Magnoliopsida; order Malvales; family Malvaceae; genus Gossypium; species Gossypium sturtianum. Next base: position 117,070,695 of record CM046955.1, read on the forward strand.
AGGATTATTGTTTTTAAGATTGTTTAATATAACACATTCATTTTAAGGAATATAAAAATACAACATAAAATAAATGGATTGTTACATTGGAACAACAAATCTTACATTTCTACCAAAGGATGGAAAAACAATATGTATTTTTATCAAACCAAAGCAGTACACTTTTCTTGACATAGAATTGTGAATAATGAAAGGTTAAATGTTTCTCATTTTAAAGAGACGTGTCTTTAGCATGTAAGACTTTATCATATTAACTTAGAAAGGATTATGAGATTGGTAAAAGACATTCTTTAAGAAACGCTTAAGGAGATAAAAATACTTAAGGAGATGAGTCTTTCTTAATGTAAATCCTTACCAAAGGTTAAACTAACTTGGAGTTCTTTTGGAACTAGTGCACACTATTGTATGTGGCCCCACGAACATTAGCTAGCAAGAATACTATGATTACATCATAACTGTTTTAAATAATTATTCGGATTTCGATTTGGATTTGTACACCTAACACACCGTAAGGTGAAAAAGTAGTTAGGTTTATCCATGAAAGTGTTTTTATTTAATTAAAGTACAAAATACTTATTGGATGAATTTCTAAGACAAACCTTTTAGAGGATAGGATTCTATCCTATATAATTGAAATAGAAACTCTACATTAAGAGTAGTTTTGTTGAGAGAAGGAATGGAAACTTACTACACATGATACAATCTACGCAGAGTTATTCATAGTCACCATAATCCTTCTATTGATATATACTAAAAATGGTTTGTTATATTCTTATTTGTCCCAACTAGGGTTTCACCTAGGACTTTATAACTGTTGTGAGAAGGAAAAGAAGCAAAACCTTAATTATTTAAAGATATTGGGATGCGTAACACACATATTGAGTAAGAATGCAAAAGAGTTGGAGACATTGTTAGAATTTTGCATATTTGTAGAACATTCAAAAGGAAAATTGGGTGGACTATTATATAATCCAAAGGATCAAAATGGTCATTAATTTTGTTTGTACAACATTTATTAAGGAAAGTTGCTTAAATGACTTCAAGCCTCGAAGAAAATTTGATGAGCTTTTTGGAAATAAAATAACCCTAAAGGTTTTGGTCTTGGATCTTACTCCAAGTGATAAACTTGTGAATTACCAGTAAGATAAGGAGCTTTGACATAGTGGAAAAATCTCTTTTATACAGAACTTCTTAATGAATAAAGTTGTGGGAAGCCTTATGTACGCAATACTTTGAAAACATCCAAATATTTTTTATTTAGTTGAATCTATAGTTGATTTTAGGTGAATTACAAAAGTCAAGTACCAAAAGGATGTGAGGTGTAAAATAAATAATGTTTAAGGAATGAGGTATATGCAAGTGTATTCCAAAGGGACATAACACCAATAGAATATACAAGCTGACTTATGAACTTGTAGTGATTTGAAGAAATCATTGTCAGATAAGGAATTTGTAGAGGAATATCAATTAGCTTTTCACTATTCGATTCCATAAATTTAAATTTAATATGTGGATAGAGAAATTACAAAAAGAAATAATGATTAAATATATATGCTAATGGAATATTTGATGAGATTAGAATAAAATCTTATGTAAAATATGTATCTGAAATGGCACCTGTGAGAATGATAATGAATGTATATTTTGCATCTGAGGACAACGTGATGCCTACCTTTACTAAGTTCTAGTGGCTAGAAAATTTGGTAAAGCATGTCGGATGATAAATTTTATGAAATATGATTCACTTACTCTACTAGGGAAAGTGGAAGAATGTTAGGACTTTTGTGCCTTTAGTGCGGTAATTTCATCATATTTGATAAATTACTGATATGACCAAGCTGATTATTCATGAAAATAAACAAATGTTATTCATTATCTTTATATTGTGTTGTTCCCAATGCTTTTTGCAAGTAAAGAAAAATGTATAAACAAATATTGGCTAATCGATTACCTAAGTTTTAACTAATATAAAGTTGCATTATATGGACGAATGATAACGTGAGAAGACAACTTATATTAGTAGGTAATCTAAATTTCGCATAATCCATAGAAATAGATTGAACAAATGATTCAAATAATAGGCGATTATTCTGTTATCTATAAGTCCAATTAAGAAGATAGCTTGTATTGACTGTCGGAGAAAGATTGACTCCCAGAGGTAAAGACAGAGATAAAATTATCTAGACTAATAATACATTAGACAAGGCACAAGGTTAATTAATCCTAGATCTGTTTATGGGTTTTTTCATTTGTGACATTTATGGTGTGACTTAACTAAATATTGAGTAAGTGAATGACCATGTGTGTGTAACTCATGTGCTTTGATATATTGAAAACCTATGCTCTCAGGGTAGTAGCGGCCAAAGTTGGTATGTTGGGAACATGACTTGTGCGTGACATGGACTGGAAAATTTGGTATAGAAAACATGTTTGTTTGCATAGTAGAAATTAAAATATATTTCTTTTCTAAAACTCGAGACTTTGTGTTATTTATAGCAATGAGTTTTACCAAATTATTACTTGTGTTTTCAACTTTAGTAGTCTTGGTTGTTTCCCAACCTTCAACCAATACGATCTTCTCTATTATTCTCGAATCATTAGTTTGCTAATAGAGTGGGCTCTAATTCAAAAACTCTTATCAAACTATAATTTAAAAAAAAAACAAAATTCTAGTGGGGAAAATTAAATCTTTCTATTGACTAAAAACATAACTCGAGTTCTCACAAAAATAGAATTTATTTGGGAATAATAAATCTCATTACTTTTCAGTAAATTAACTACGCTCAATATGTGGTATATTTTTACCTAGATCATAACCTCTTTTTATAGGGAAATTTCATTACTTTTTATTGAAAATATATGAGATGGACCTCCGATTTCTGAATCCGAATCCTAACCTCACTGGTTATCTATAAGAATGTAAACTAAGGAGGGTGAGCTTGAAAAGATCAGTGTGAGTCTTAACAGAGCAAACAGTAGATTTGCAAACAATTAATAAATCACAATAGAGCACATAGTAACAATATCAATATCGGTATTAGATCAAGACAATTCAGTAATCATTGCATATGCATGCACATTTTCAAATGCAAAATACTGCAAAGGTCCTACCCATCCACCGCTACACACCACGAGTTCCCCAGAACCCATCATCTGAACTCCGAAACAATAAAAGCCAAAGCTCAATATGGATAAACCATTAGTAACAGTATGCAGTAACACTGCCAATAGGTTGCAGACAAGCTGCCAGAAAGTTACGATAAGTCGTTAGTAAATTGCAGACGAGCTGCTAGTAGGTTGATATAAGTCGCCAATAAATTGTAGACAAGCTGCCAGTAAATTGTGGTAAGTTGCCAGTATGTTGCAGACAAGATCCAACAATAATCCAAGGTTGCAGATAAACTGCCAATACAATAATATAGAAAAACCGCCAAAACTCCATGGAACTCCTCCATCACCATCAAATCCCAAAACCAAGCAATGCAATATGTCATGTAACCATATAGCACATCATGCTTTATCGATAACAATTTCAGTATGGTGGCATGTAATACATGCATTCAATGAATCAATGACAGTGATATGCTTTGCCTACATCCAGTAAATAGTATCTGTGACATGTTTTTCATGCATTCGATATATACAGTAAAATAGTGGCATCCTTTTACATGAAAACAATAAATAGTATCAACCAATCAATTTCCAGAAACCATTCAATCAACTTACCATTAAAGCACTTACACAATCAATCAGTCACGTTACAAGCCCTAGAACATTTGACCAATACTATTTGGGCACGTATTTTATTCGGTCAAATACCAAAGTAACTCATACACAAGTTTTTAGTGGTCATAAACACAAAAAGTTAGGGGCCACACCTGATTACCACAAATTCGACGCACTAACGTAAATATGCACCTATTACAACTTTAATCTAGACAGCAGTCAATCAAATCCAAACACAAAACACACAAACATGATTTAAAATTGGTCTTTGACACCCTTATAGGGTTCGACTGAAACAGGGACTAGCAGAAACAAATCAATTTTGGTTTTTGAATGTTACTTACTCTTCCAACATTAAACAGGAGATACAGATTATCCTTTGACGCTACTACTGATCCAAGGTGTAACACCCCAAACCCGGTCTATGCGTTTAGACAAGATTTGGTTTGTCACACCAATCATACATTCGTTTATTTTCATAGGGTTAAGATAAAATAGTGCTACAAAACTTTTTGTTATAAAACCAATGTTCTTAAGAAAACTTAACATATCTAAGATAAAACCATATTAAAAGTTTAGAAATAAAATTTAAACCATCCACACAATAAAATCCATAAAAACATATAAGAGGCCTTATTACATCAACCCAATAATAGCAATTAAAATAAAAACTTAAATAAAGTCATAGTTTATTAAAACCCAAGTTTGTAGTATGGCCTCCACCAAGTCATCTCCGCCCAAGTCCACGTCAATTTCCATTACCGAAATGGTTAATAAAATTTGGGTGAGTTACAAAGAACTCAAAGTGTGCAACTCACTTACCACCATTTTTAGGTCAAATCGTCAAGATATCATGTCGGGCTTGAGCCCATTAATGATTTCAACCATACATCGTAAAGTAACATAATTTAAAGAGAAGAATGCATGAAATATGAATTTCCCAAACCAACCTAGTATCCATCCGCTAACACCCCGTACTCAACCAACACACCGTGGGGATCAAGTCAACCCACCCCGCCAAACACACCAATCATGGGCTTAAAGCCCTTAAATAATTTTGTAGTGCACTATCAACTAGATTGTGACATTGTCACGAACTAGAGGCATTTAGTCGAATTTGTGGCAGAGCCACCGAACTAGAGGCATTGAGCCATATTGTGGCAGAGCCACCGAACTAGAGGCAATGAGCCAAATTTGTGGCAAATGGCCATTCTTCTCTTCATATAACCCACCCCATGCAATCATGCGTATATAACAAATATAATCATATAAATGATTTTCATTAATCCATATCATCGGTGGGCTTATCAATTAACCCTTCATTAGGCTCATATAAACAATTTATCAACTAGCCCATTTAGTAGTTTAGTGACTTTGGCCCATTTTAGCCCAATTTATCTAAACAGTAGTATTTTCGCCCATTTAATCGAACTAGAGTATTATCGCCCATTTAATCGAACTAGAGTATTATCGCCCATTTTATCGAACTAGAGTATTATCGCCCATTTTATTGAACTAGAGTATTATCGCCCATTTTATCGAACTAGAGTATTATCGAATTTTTTTTTTCTGCTTTTAACTGTTTTCATGCATTTACTCAAAAATATGAGTTACTACATATTTTTCCCGCTTTTACTATTTTACTAATTTATCACGTAACTTACAACATGATGTCCAACAGAAAATGAGTGTGAAGTTACACACCTGGTTATGGAGAGAACTAAACTTTCCCGCTCTTCAACACCTATACGTATTGTGTTAATTAAAACACTATAATCTATAATAAAACCGATCTAACTATAGCGATCTAGAAATTTACCCTCGGATTTTGTAAGACTTCTACTTGCGATTTCTCTCCGATTGATGGTTCGCTAACCGAATTGAATCCACGAACAAATAATGGTTCGGGAGTACGAACGACTTCGAACAGCTTGATTTTCCTCTGTTGAACGTCCACAACCCTGTGGGAAATCCGGATTGTCAAAAAATCCTTTGCTTGTACTTAGGGGAATAATGTAACCTCCCTTCTTCCGAAGGCTAAACACCGCCCTTTTCTTCCCTATTTTGAATGTCTTCAAAGACAAAGGAAGGTTAAACCAATGATATCAAAATAATCCTAAGGTTTTAAAGATATCATTTCCTTACCACAAAATTGATTCCAACGCTTTGTCACCCACGACTTCTTGATTCCAAACTTCCGTTATCGCACTAGTATAACAAAATAAACGTTAAAAGAAGGAACGTTTATTTTGATCTAATAAAGCTTTCAAACCATCATCAATATTCGCCATAACCACTATTAACTAATCAAACGAAAAGGATTCTTACCTATTTCACATTCTAAAAGATAGGATTTGAGAATAATATGGATCTAAGAAGAATTCGCTATGAAGAAACAAAGAAAAAGAGAAAATAAAATCGGTTATAGGCACTTTAACATTCGCCATGAAAGTGTAGGTGGAGAGAATTTCGATTGAAAGAAATCAAATAGAGAGAGATGGTGATGATGTTTCGTTTCCAAATAGAATGGAAAAGAAAAGAAAGAAAAAGATAAGTTTTGAGAGCAATGTATAATCGGCATGAATGGGGAGAAGAAAAGAAAAGAATGGTCTCTTTAGGTATTGGTAAAATCGGCACAAAGAGAAAGGCACAAAATTGACACCAAAGTGTAAAACAAAAATGACCAATTTGACAAAAGAAACTAGGCTTACCAAGTGCACAATTTCGGCCAAGGAAAAGAGAGTTTGAGAGAATTTTCAAAACTTGCACAAACTAAACAAAATGACCAAAACCAAAGACTAAAATTCCTAGCCAAACTATCACCAAAATCTGGCCCCCTAGCCATAATGCCGCCCATATGCTTGGTCTTTAGGCCAAGATATTGTTTCTTAAACAACTCCTTGATTCATGCCTCATATCCTCACATTTTCCTTATTCTTTTGATACCCTTCCTTAAGTTCAAATTTTCCTTATTCCTTTGATATACTAACCAAAAATAACAAGTCAACACCTTCCATATATGCTCTTGGCCGACACTTGCTATACATGGGCGTAAAAATCAAAAATAAAATTCACCTAGATGCTATTTAGGGATTCGAACCTTCACCCCATGTACTAGCTCATGCGCCAACACCATTTGTCCAACTACTCATCTTATGCTACACATTGACACTTAAATTAATTTATGTGTCAATGCCACTTAGTCTATTTCCATAAATTCTCAAAATTAATATTATTCCTTCTAAAAAAATTTTAAACCCTTCTTCAGACTATACTAACCACTAAAAATAAATCGTAAAATTTTACTTTCTAGAATAATTACTCAAAGCACACATAGAAAATAAATTACTCAAATTTTCGTGGTGTTACAACTCTACTTCTAAAAGAAAATTTTTCGCCCTCGAAATTTACTGGCTGAAAAAGGTGAGGGTATTGTTGCCGAATTGCATCCTCAGCTCCCACGTAGCTTCCTCCACTCCGTGGTTACGCCACAACACTTTGACCAACGGCACGCTCTTCTCTTTCTTAGCACCTTCACGCCTCGGCCTAAGATTTCCACCGTTCCTCCTCAAAAGACAAATCCAAATTCAACTCCACTTCTTCTACCCGGCACTATGTGCGAAGGATCCGATCTATAGTGCCTCAACATGGACACGTGGAAAACATTATGAATTTGGCTCAATTCCGAGGTAACTCAACTGATAGGCCATCGACCAACTCGCTTCACCACACGATATGGTCCAATGTATCTAGGACTCAACTTGCCCTTCTTCCCGAATCAATATCTTTTTCCAAGGTGAGACCTTCAAGAAAACTTGATCTCCTACGGCATACTCGATATCCTTACGCTTCAGATCCGCATACGACTTCGCCTCATCCAAGCTTCCTTTAACCGCGTCCGAATAACTTCTCACTTTTTCTTCCGCTTCGTAAATCATCTCGTGTCCTAACAATCGCCGATCACCCAACTCACCCAACAAATAGGAGAACGACACACCTACGACCATACAATGCCTCGTAGGTGCCATCCGAATGCTAGACTCGGTAGTCGTTGTTGTACGCAAATTCCGCTTAACGGTAGAAAATCCTCCCAACTACCTTTGAAGTCGATTACACATCCCCTTAACATGTCTTCCGTAATCGAATCACTCTCTCCGATCGACCATCGATCGAGGATGAAAAGCCGCACTAAAATTAAGCTTTGTACCCAAGGCTTCATGCAAAGCTTTCCAAAATCGAGATGTAAACCTAGGATCCCGATCCGATATAATCGATACAGTACCCCATGCAACCTCACGATTTCGATACGATACAGCCTTTCGCCAACTTCGCAACGAGTAGTCCGTGACGCGACCGGTAGAAAATGAGCGGTCTTCACGACGATCAACAATTACCCAAATGTAATTTTTCTTAGTAGGTGTTAAAGGTAACCCACTAACAAAATCCATTGTTATCCGCTCCCATTTCCAAAGAGGAATCTTAATCGTTGCAAAAGACCGACGGCAATTGATGCTCCGCTTTCACTTGCCGACAAGTTAAGCATTTTCCCACAAATTTCAAATCTCCCGCTTCAATCCAAAGCCACCAATACTGCTCACGAAGATCCCGATACATCTTATTTCCTCCGGGTGCATAGCATAAGGGCTACTATGCGCGCTCCCTCAAAATCATTTGCCTCAGATCTCAATCCTTAGGCATATGCACTTTCACGAAAAACACAATACACCTTCCGAATTTATTCCAAAATCCTCAATTTCACCATTTTCCACTTGTCAAATAAAAGTCTCAACTTCTCATCTAAAACTGTTTTTCCTTAATTTGTTCTAACCACATAGGCTTCACTTGAAATTCCGCTATCAAACTACCATCCTCATACAAACTCAAATGGGCAAACATAGCTCTCAAATCGATACCACCTCATTTAACTTAATGCATCCGCCACCACATTAGCCTTTCCAGGATGATACTCAATTGAGAAATCATAGTCCTTTAACACTCCACCCATCTTCGTTGTCTCAAGTTTAACTCTTCCGAGTAAGAAGATACTTAAGACTCTTGTGATCCAGATAGATGATAGACTTTTCACCATAGAGGTAATGCCTCCAAATCTTTAAGGCAAACACCACCGCCGCTAACTCCAAATCATGAGTAGGGTAGTTCACTTGTGCGGTCTCAATTGACGAGAAGCGTAAGCTACAACTTTCCCACTTTGCATCAATACGCAGCCTAAACCCGTATGTGACGATCACAATAAATCGTAAACTCCTTCCCACCTCAAAGTTGAATCAATACCGCGCCTGCTAAAACCTTCTTGATCGTCAAACTTTCTTGCCGCTTATCACCCATATAAACAACACTCCTTCCGCAAAAGCTTAGTTAGAGGTGCAAAGAATCAATGAGAACCCTCAACAAAGCGCCTATAATATCCACCAAACCCAAGAAACTCCGATCTCACCACCGACTCCGGTGGTTTCCAATCCAATACCGCCTCAATCTTCCGAGGATCCACCCTTATTCCTTCGGCTGATACCACATGACCCAAGAAAGTCACTTCTCTTAACCAAAATTCACATTTACCGAATTTGGCATACAATCGATTATCTCAAGCACTTGCAATACAATCCGCAAATGCGAAGTCATGTTCTTCTTCGCTTCTCGAATAAACCGTAATGTCATCTATGAATACCACCACAAACCGATCTAAGAATGGTTGAAAGACCCGGTTCATCATATCCATAAATGCAACTGGTGCATTGGTCAACCCAAACGGCATCACTAAAAACTCATAGTGTCCGTGAACGGGTTCTAACGCTGCCTTGTGAATATCCGCTTCTTTCACCTTAAGTCGGGTGGTAACCCGACCTTAAATCAATCTTGAGAAAATGTAAGCTCCCTTCAATTGATCAAACAGTCGCCAATCCTCGGCAGAGGGTACCGATTCTTGATCGCCGCCTTATTCAATTGCCTATAATCGATACACATACGCATTGACCCATCCTTCTTCTTAACAAACAAAACCGGTGCTCCCCACGAGACACACTCTGGTCGAATAAAACCCCGATCTAGCGCTTCTTGAATTTGGGCTTTAAGCTCCGACAACTCCTTCTGGTGCCATTCTATAAGGAGCAATGGACACCGGAGCGCTCCGCAAAAGCTCAATACCAAATTCCACTTCCGATCCGAGGTACACCAGAAGTTCTTCAGAAAACATCCAAAATTCCTTCACCGCTCTCACATCTTCCATCGATACTCTTTGGCATCTAAAGCACTAATAAATGCTAAAAATGCTCCATATCCTTTTCGTACAACTTCTCCGCCTTTAACGCAGTAAATCACGTTTGTCAAGAAATTTCTCCGCCGCCTATCATAACTATCTCCTTATCCTCCGCAGATTCTTATCAACATCCGCTTTTCAAAGACAAACCCAATTGCGCCCGGTGCTTAACCAACCAATCCATGCCTGTAATGATATCGACTCGCCAAAAGGCAATTCCATCAAATTTGCCAAGAATGTTTCTCCTTGAATAACTAAGGGCACGCCTCTAAACAGCTTTATTAACCACCACCGATCGACCTAAGGGACTAATCACCTCATCTCTTTATCGGAAATTTCGTAGTCTAATTTCAAGTTTCCAGATTATGGTGCTAGCAATGTACGAATGAGTAGAACCAATATCTATCAAGGCAATAACGGTACATCGTAAATGAAGAACGCATCGCTTATCACATCAGTGCATTGCCATCCTCACGACGCCCGACCGCATACACCAATCCCGGCCGTCTTGCATCCGCGCTGCTCTAGGACCATTGCCTCGACCCGCCGCACCTTGACCATGTCCAGCCCCATTACCACCACGACCTGGTCCCCGACCTCTCGGTGGTTGTCGAACTCCTCTTGCGGTGGTGCATCAAGAGCACGAACTTCTTGAGTTGTATCCATACGCCGAGGGCAACTCCTATATTGATGCTCTGTCGATCCACATTTATAGCAAGCACCCGCTTTCCTCCAACATTCTCCGGAATGTCTTTTCCCACATTCAAAGCACAATCCCGACTGATTAACAGCCATCGGTGCTCTTCCTTGAGCTGGTTCCTCATTCCGGGCCTTTTCAGAATTTTCTCAAGAACCCGAATGCTTCAGATCTTTTTCTTGCCTCGAATTTGCTCCCGATTTTGACGCTCCGAAGTTCTTAGCCTCTTCTGGCTATCTTGGCCTTCTCCACAAGAGCGGCAAAAGTTCTAACTTGTTGTGGGGCTATCGTAACCCGCAACTCGCCTTTCAAACCGCCCTCGGCGCACACAACGCCATGGTCCGTTGCCACTATCGCTCGAGCATAGCGACTCAAACGTAAGAACTCACCTCATATGTCGCCACCGCCTTATTTCTTGCACCAGTGTTCAAGAATTCCTTCCTTCGGGCATCCACATAGCTTGTTCCCACATATTTCCCTTGAAAGGAAGCCTTGAAAAATTCCCGATTAATTAAAGCAAGATCGCTGCCATCTCGGATAGTAAGCCACCATTGGTAAGCTTCGCTCTCTCAACAAAGATACCGCTCCTCTTAACTTTTGTTCCCAAAGTTGCACTCAAGATCGCCCATAATTCGCTCTATTGCCTCAAGCCAATATTCAGCGACATTGGGAGCTACACCGAGACACTCTGAAAACCTCAGCTCCACCGGATTTCGGGCCCGCCCGATATCGACCCACGAGCGGTTGGTCCAGCTTCGATCCAATCGACTTTTCAAGTACTCGCAGCATTGCTCGTGTCACAAAGATTATCCTCTTCCATATGGTCGTGCGATCCCGCCTCAATCTCGAGTGACGCAGTGCATCCATTTCCGACATATAACCCGGCACATCGCTGCGCCCCTAACACCTCGTCCTCTACCACGGCCACGCCTACCGCGCCCACGACCACGCCCTCTAGTGCTCATGGCGACTAATTCGATTTAACTGATTAAGAGTTTTATGAATCGAATAATATTTCAGCTTGTTTATTAACGATGTCTTATGATATGAAAGAGATAGAGTGTTTTCGCATCAATATCCTATTGTCTCAATCTCTACGGTTTTAACACCTAAAACTAGAAGTTCTAGAGTGTTTCTTATAATCATATCATAATCGTAATGCATAATCAAGATACTGAGATACTTACTTGACTTGGCGCTGGATGCTCATGGTGCCATACTACCTTTAATCAAAACACTAGAAATTATTTTCAAACAAATTTCTTTATTGAACCCAAACCACACCTGAGTTTTGAACTGGCTCGATACCACTAAATGTAACACCCCAAACCCGGCCTATGCGCTTAGACAAGATTTGGTTTGTCACACCAATCATACATTCGTTTATTTTCATAGGGTTAAGATAAAATAGTGCTACAAAACTTTTGTTATAAAACCAATGTTCTTAAGAAAACTTAACATATCTAAGATAAAACCATATTAAAAGTTTAGAAATAAAATTTAAACCATCCACACAATAAAATCCATAAAACATATAAGAGGCCTTATTACATCAACCCAATAATAGCAATTAAAATAAAAACTTAAATAAAGTCATAGTTTATTAAAAACCCAAGTTTGTAGTATGGCCTCCACCAAGTCATCTCCGGCCCAAGTCCACGTCAATTTCCATTACCTGAAATGGTTAATAAAATTTGGGTGAGTTACAAAGAACTCAGTGTGCAACTCACTTACCACCATTTTTAGGTCAAATCGTCAAGATATCATGCTGGGCTTGAGCCCATTAACAGATTTCAACCATACATCGTAAAGTAACATAATTTAAAGAGAAGAATGCATGAAATATGAATTTCCCAAACCAACCTAGTATCCATCCGCTAACACCCCGCACTCAACCAACACACACTGTGGGGATCAAGTCAACCCACCCCGCCAAACACACCAATCATGGGCTTAAAGCCCTTAAATAATTTTGTAGTGCACTACCGAACTAGATTGTGACATTGTCACCGAACTAGAGGCATTTAGCCGAATTTGTGGCAGAGCCACCGAACTAGAGGCATTGAGCCATATTGTGGCAGAGCCACCGAACTAGAGGCAATGAGCCAAATTTGTGGCAACTGGCCATTCTTCTCTTCATATAACCCACCCCATGCAATCATGCGTATATAACAAATATAATCATATAATGATTTTCATTAATCCATATCATCGGTGGGCTTATCAATTAACCCTTCATTAGGCTCATATAAACAATTTATCAACTAGCCCATTTAGTAGTTTAGTGACTTTGGCCCATTTTAGCCCAATTTATCAAACAGAGTATTTTCGCCCATTTAATCGAACTAGAGTATTATCGCCCATTTAATCGAACTAGAGTATTATCGCCCATTTTATCGAACTAGAGTATTATCGCCCATTTTATTGAACTAGAGTATTATCGCCCATTTTATCGAACTAGAGTATTATCGAATTTTATTTTCTCGGTTTTAACCGTTTTCATGCATTTACTCAAAATATGAGTTACTACGTATTTTTCCGCTTTTACTATTTTACTTAATTTATCACGTAACTTACAACATGATGTCCAACCCGAAAATGAGTGTGAAGTTACACACCTGGTTATGGAGAGAACTAAACTTTTCCGCTCTTCAACACCTATACGTATTGTGTTAATTAAAACACTATAATCTATAATAAAACCGATCTAACTATAGCGATCTAGAAATTTACCCTCTGATTTTCGTAAGACTTCTACTTGCGATTTCTCTCCGATTGATGGTTCGCTAACCGAATTGAATCCACGAACAAATAATGGTTCGGGAGTACGAACGACTTCAACAGCTTGATTTTCCTCTGTTGAACGCCCACAACCCGGTGGGAAATCCCTGATTCTTGAAACAAATCCTTTGCTTGTACTTAGGGGAATAATGTAACCTCCCTTCTTCCGAAGGCTAAACACCGCTCTTTTCTTCCCTATTTTGAATGTCTTCAAAGACAAAGGAAGGTTAAACCAATGATATCAAAATAATCCTAAGGTTTTAAAGATATGATTTCCTTACCACAAAATTGATTCCAACGTTTTGTCACCCACGACTTCTTGATTCCAAACTTCCGTTATCGCACTAGTATAACAAAATAAACGTTAAAAGAAGGAACGTTTATTTTGATCTAATAAAGCTTTCAAACCATCATCAATATTCGCCATAACCACTATTAACTAATCGAAACGAAAAGGATTCTTACCTATTTCCACGTCGAAAAGATAGGATTTGAGAATAATATGGATCTAAGAAGAATTCGCTATGAAGAAACAAAGAAAAAGAGAAAATAAAATCGGTTATAGGCACTTTAACATTCGCCATGAAAGTGTAGGTGGAGAGAATTTCGATTGAAAGAAATCAAATAGAGAGAGATGGTGATGATGTTTGGTTTCCAAATAGAATGGAAAAGAAAAGAAAGAAAAGATAAGTTTTGAGAGCAATGTATAATCGGCAATGGGGAGAAGAAAAGAAAAGAATGGTCTCTTTAGGTATTGGTAAAATCGGCACAAAGAGAAAGGCACAAAATTGACACCAAAGTGTAAAACAAAATGACCAATTTGACAAAAGAAACTAGGCTTACCAAGTGCACAATTTCGGCCAAGGAAAAGAGAGTTTGAGAGAATTTTCAAAACTTGCACAAACTAAACAAAATGACCAAAACCAAAGACTAAAATTCCTAGCCAAACTATCACCAAAATTGGCTCCCCTAGCCATAATGCCGTCCATATGCTTGGTCTTTAGGCCAAGATATTGTTTCTTAAACAACTCCTTGATTCATGCCTCATATCCTCACATTTTCCTTATTCTTTTGATACCCTTCCTTAAGTTCAAATTTTCCTTATTCCTTTGATATACTAACCAAAAATAACAAGTCAACACCTTCCATATATGCTCTTGGCCGACACTTGCTATACATGGGCGTAAAAATCAAAAATAAAATTCACCTAGATGCTATTTAGGGATTCGAACCTTCACCCCCATGTACTAGCTCATGCGCCAACACCACTTGTCCAACTACTCATCTTATGCTACACATTGACACTTAAATTAATTTATGTGTCAATGCCACTTAGTCTATTTCCATAAATTCTCAAAATTAATATTATTCCTTCTAAAAAAATTTTAAACCCTTCTTCAGACTATACTAACCACTAAAATAAATCAGAAAATTTTACTTTCTAGAATAATTACTCAAAGCACACATAGAAAATAAATTACTCAAATTTTCAGGGTGTTACACAAGGTGTTCAGATTAGGCCTTTCTAAGAAAATTACACATTAAAATTCAGCATGTGCAATTCGACCATTACTCTAGCATTATTAGGCCACTGTAGAAAATGGAACAGGAGAAAAAAAACATTGGAATTGTTATGAAAATAGTACTTACACTACTCGTTTTACATCTATGACGAAAGAAGTGCAGAACCAACAGTAAATAAAGAAGAAAATAGGTGCGATTGAGAAGCTTCAAAGCTGGCAATGATGTAAAAAATAGAAGTCAGGGTGGACGACAATCGTTAAAAATGGCAGCAATGGTGGCTATTCACTTAGACGGCGGCAACGATGGAAAAATAAAGAAAAACATAATAGGAAATTAGGCTTAGGGGCGGCATAATAAAAGAAGAATTGAAAAGAAAATTGGGGAAGATGAGAGAAAAAAAGAAGAGGGGGACAATAGAGAAAGTGAACAAATGAGAAAATGAGGCTAAGCTGAATCAAAAAGTACAATATATACCTAAGGTTTCTAGGTAGGGAGGACACAACTATGGTTTTGGGAAAAAATACAGTAAATAAAAATTATACAAGAAAGGGGAATTGAACTCAACACTCAAGGGAAGCTACCCTACTTCTTAACCACTAGGACAAAACACATTCTTATTCAAACTCTTACGACATTTACTATTAAAACAGGGTGTGACACATACTAAGGTTTGAAGGAAACTTACACGAAATAAAAATGATACGAGGGAAGGGATTCAAACTTGGGTTTCAGGAAAAAAATTAGTATCAATTAACAGTTAGACTAGTAACTCATTTTTTTAACAAACGAATAAAGACAACCTTGAAAATCGAGGTGTGACCACACTTGGTTCACAAACCCGATTCTACTAACCCGATTTTTAGGATGTGACATTGGATATATAATTAAGGCTCCAATAATTTGTAATGAAATTAAAACTCTTCATCTATTAATTATAGCATTATTTAGTCATGGAGTCAATCCACTAAAAGTACCATGACTAGATTTTCCCTTATTATATATCATTACGAAAGCAACTTGCAATTATGCTTGTCCAATGACCTTGTCATTAGTGCATTACATTCAAGGGATATAACTTAGCTTAAATTCATTCACCTAATTGTTGGGACCGCCGATATGCTCCGTGGCGCAGTGGAAAGAAATATTCCGGCGATCTACAACCATGGATCCATGTATGAGGAACGAAACAGGTTCAAATAAGGTTGAAGATATACCTTTTTAACCGAAAAAGATAAAAGGATGCTGCTAATTCAATGTTGATTCTAAGCCATAATGAAAACCTTCCGACCTCTACGTAGTCCACCCAGTATTAAAATGAACGACAAAACTCTCTTGGAACTATTCCAGATAATAATCTTCTAAAACGACTGCTAGACCTTATTTTTCTCAATTTTCTTTGAGACCACACTTACCCTAATTCAGGATTTTGGTATGCATATATTGAAAACTGAATCAATCCTATAGAGAACACATGAAAAGCATTAAACACGTTATATTTTTTCCAAAAAGAATTATAACTACCATGTTTCAATGTTTGACCAAAATCATAATTATAATCATTTATTATAATAATTCTGGTAAACTATATTCTATTAAAATTTTATATGAATCAAATTCATATATTAATTTTAACTATGTTCTCTATTTGCGTACAACAAGCTTGTACATTTAATTCGTTTAATTTTTAACTGTCAAATTAAATTTATTTATGTCATGTGACAGCTAAACACAATACCAACTGTGTTTAAATTTTGTAACACCCCTAACTCGGCCTAGACGTTATGGCCGAATCCGGAAATGTCACAAGAAATGGGTTTTGAAAACGTTGTCGTTACGTTAAATTATTTCAACTTATTTAACTCATATTCTTTTATGACCATTGTTGAAAATGTTATTTAATTAGTTTATTTGCCAAACCATATTTTACAGTGGTAGTTTTAAAAATCGTTATATTTTTAAAAGCCTATTCATATATTTTTAGAAAACCTTCTTCTTCTTTTTTGTAAAACCGTGATTTCAGACATGCGTTGCAATGAATACGTCAAATGCATCCAAACCAAAATAGAAACAACAGTCCGGAGAGTCCCAAAAATTACAACTCTCAAATGAAAACCAAAACCATAATTAAAACCATAATAGCCAAGTTTAAATAGTTTCCGGTAGAGTGGTCACCACTGAGTCTCTGCTGCACCAATCCGCCTAAGTCTGTGGATTACCTGAATAGAACAGACA
Organism: Gossypium sturtianum; assembly: GCA_025698515.1. Classification (NCBI taxonomy): domain Eukaryota; kingdom Viridiplantae; phylum Streptophyta; class Magnoliopsida; order Malvales; family Malvaceae; genus Gossypium; species Gossypium sturtianum. The sequence continues at coordinate 117,087,929 of CM046955.1, forward strand.
AATAGAAGTGAGTTTTTGTAAACTCAGTGTGTAACCCAACAGATATAGACATGCAATACATACTGTAGTTTTATATACAGTAAAATACAGATTCGGACCTAAGTCCTTTCAGATACAAATATCAGAAATAGTTATGCAGATCAGATAATCAAAATCCTACCCCTATTCTCTACACACCAACTCTGACCATCCCATCACACCATGTGGGGTTAAAAACACCCACCCAACCCTACACACCATATCGTGCCATTACGACACATCTTAGATAATGTGCAGCCACGCTGCCAGAATATAGGCGATGATCGCCATACAAAACACTTCCTCCTCATATACAAATCCCACCTCAATAACAGATGCAAAAATCAGATTCAGGTATAAAATATTAAACATGCTCAACATGCTTATATACGGATAACATATATACATATAGCAGTATAGTCAGGCATGCATTTAGTATCTTACTCAGATTAGTCTATTAGAATATCATAGCATACAAAATAGGGTTTAATTAGCCCTTACTAACCCTACAGTAGGCCCACAGTCGATCGGAACGACCCGTGCGACTCTAGGGAAAATTACAGAAATATGGGCCCACACGCCCTAATTGGCCTTACCAGTATGGCCCAACGCCCATGTGGCCCACACACCCAACTTGGCCTAGCCCGTGTGGCCCACACGGCCATGCCTCCGTCAATCACACGGCTGTGTCCTCGCACACGGCCAACCACACGGGTGACCACACGCCCGTGTGGCATTGACAGAATAGTTTTTTGGCTTTTGCCGAAATTCAGTTTTCTGCGTTTCGAGTACACACCTGGTATGTTTTCGCAACAATTGTAATCCCAATACCACCAGAACCTATAATTGATTCAGAATACCAAGTCAAAATCGAAACAAACGAAAAACTAAGAACCCCTAAAACTGAAGTGCTCACCTTAGGCGAAACGATGCTCCTCAGCACTTAACTCGTTAACGAATTAAAAGCCTCTTATTAACCCCATAAACCGATCAACAGCTCTAACAATTAATCCCACATTCAGAAAATTACAACGTACTTTCACAACAGAAATTTATAAGACCACAACGAGATTAACCAAATAACGTTACTTACATAATACCCAGAAGCAAATCAATTTACCCCCTCCACACTTCAATCAGGTAATGCAAGAACAAGAGAAACCCCAACCAAAACAAAAAGAAGGGCGGGAAAAATGGAGAAGAACGTAAAAAATGAACAGGAAATTTTCGACAGGAGAGAGGAACAAAACAAAATAGAAAAAATAAAATAATATTTTGACAATATCCCACTAAATCACAACCCCCATTATCCCACTACATCTTAACCACTTTAGAATTCTAACTCTACCCAAACACTCTCAGACAACCAGAGCAAAAATAACATCCACGCTCGCGCAGTGATTCGAACACGAGACTTCTAACACTCCAACTCCCTTAACACTCGAACCAGTAGGCTAATTCTCATATGACTTAACAGAAAATATTATGTAAGCCCACTTCACAAGGGTGAGGCTTGGATCAAAAGAAATACAAAAATTTCCAAAAGTGGAAATTGAACTTAAGACCTCTCACACACACCTAGAACACTTAACCACTAAAGCAGATACACACTTGTGTTAGATTTTATAGAAACAAAAACTAAATTAAGCAGGGCGTTACAAATTTTGTTTGATTTAACCATAGGGTATGACTCTGTAGGTTTTTGAAACATTAGTAGTAATACTAGAACATTTCTAATAATACAAGCAATGAGTGGCATCTAGCAATGCATCATTGCTACCTAAGTTACAATAACTCGTAATTCGACATAACCTTTCTGTGATAAACCTTTCATGTACTACATCCTTTTGTCCTTTATACTAGATTGGACACAAGTCTTGGAACAGTCACACTTGTATAATCCAATCTCAAGTTGCCTAAGATATTGCTCCCATTATTTAGGAGGGACAAATCCTATATTGATCAACCATATCCAGTACACAGATTGTGGCATATCCAACATCAGTCTTTTTAGTACAGCCTATTATAGAAGACGTTTGAATGTATAAAAATATACGACTCAGGATGTTGGGATGATGATGATCTCAAGTCTGAGAATCGTATACATAGTTATCACTATCAGTAATGTTATGACTATTACATATTAATCCAAGAAACATACTAATAGTGGGTCAGTCCAATATGTTGTTCTCTAGCACATATTCATGTACTGATTTTGACATCTCTATGTCAATGACAACATTTTGTCATCAATCAACTACACATTAGTCTCAATGCATTATTGTTGTCCAAGCCCACAATAATACTTGACTAAGGACCTTTTAAGAATAATCATGTTTTCTTAGGTTTTCATTACAATTCAGTTTATTTATATACACAGAAAAAGAAATTGAAATACTAATAACAATGTCTTATATTAATAAACAAGGTAAAACAAGTATGTAATTACAATCATCTCATGATTGGTGTTTGAGCATACTATAACACTAATATGATCTTATTTTATCTCATGGTAACAATTACATCTTCCTTCATGAAAAAATCTATTACTAACACATAGTAATAAAATCATTAGTCCAAACAAATGACCCATGGCCAAGTTTCTTTCTCATCAACCCTACAATGCCGATGAAAGGATATCATTTACTCTTTATTGGTCTATGAATTTCACTGTTTTAAGCTATGCCATACATAAGTCGTATACACCACATACATGCTTTCAACTCTATTACTAATTAAACTCAGGATTTTAATATATCAAAGCATACAAGTTACATATACATAGCCAGGTACTAAAGATTGATGTAAGTCACATCATAAATGTTACAAGTGAATAAATCCATAAACGAATCTAAGATAAATTAATCTTGGGTCATGTCCAATGTATTGAAAATCCAGACAATCACACCAATGTCTTTATCTTTCTTGAAGTCATCCACTCTGTTACCTAAAACAAGATACCTTCCCAATTAGACTTGATAGATAACATAATAGTCTCTTAAAATTAATTTTCTCAATTTTTGTTCTTCAGACTACAAATCATCTATATTACCTACTAATATAAGTTCTCTGCTTGCATCATCATCCAATCGCATGATGCAACTTTTAACACCGTATACCTAACTTGATGGCCAGGTCTGGGTACCAAATGTCACAAATAACCCAAGTTACTTAACAACAATTCTAACTTGATTTATTTAAAACTTAAATAACGCCAGAATTAATCCATATTTACCAAATAAATTTACTCTAATCTCTTTAATTATCAACAGGATTCAAAATATAACTACCAATAAACTTTCTACAATTTCTAAGTTTCTTACAATCAATTTGCCTTATTGAGCATGTATATGAATATATATATGTATGATAGTACTAGAAAGAACATATGTTTTCTCCCTACTTATTGGTTAATTTGTTCCCATTTAGTTATCTTTAGCACATATTTTAATATTTTCAGTTCAATAATTTACATTTTTTGACTCAGTGGATCTTAGCTTATCTAACCTTAATTTGGTCTCGATGTCGATGCATGAGTATTTGTGTCGATAGTTGTTCCAAAAATGTATTAGTTACAATCTTTAAGATAAATGTAACATATTCAATGTCAAAATATTTTGAGCATTACTGGACTTACGAAACAATTAAACAACTATTTAACATATAATTGTTTAAATCAATCATTCATCCTTCAATCTCAATCAATTTATCCCTATTAAGAGCCTACAAGGCCTTAAACATGCTTTAGAAGTGGTTCGGGACTAAGCTATCATACAAAAATTTTGGAAACTTAGAAATTTTTCTTAAAATGTTGGTCATATGCCTTAATAGACACGTCCGTGATGTCGTGAAAATAGGGCATACATGACTTGGGTCACACGCCGACCACACGCCGCGGTGTTCAGCCCATGTACCCTTCGAAGTGGCCACACACGCCCGTGGTGCCGTGCCGCCGTACTAGGCCATGTCAAACCGTAGGGCGACTTATGCAACACGGCCAAGTCAGTTGTTCCAATTAGGGTATATCGACTTGTAACAAAGACCGTGTGGATGACTTCAATTTAATTTCAACACAAGAGGAAACAGATAATATCCGTGTGTCTAGTACGCCGTGTCACTACTGTGGTGGTCAAAAATAGGCAATTTTCAAGGCTAATTTGCCACCCCATTTTGCACATACCTACATAGTACAAATGGTACCATTTCAAGGCACAAATATGCAGCCAAATCAATCCAAATTCATGCACATTTTATTCTTCAGTATTACAACTATTTCACTTACTCAAATATAAACCAAAACAACATCAGTAATGTAACATCCTAGATTAGGGGTTATGCGTTTGGAGCATAACTCAAGTATTAGTAGGCTTTAAGTGTGTTGGGATATATTTTAGGAGTTTTTGAGAACTTTGGGTGAAGGGGAAAAACTTTGGAAAATATTGGATTTTTAGGTAAAAAGGGGAAACTAGGCAGGGAGGCCTTAAAAGAAATTTTGAGAAGTTTAGGACATAAGAAATTAATTGGCAAAGTGGCTTAAAGGGTGCAAGGGGGCTCAGGAGGTGAGGGGTTCGAGTCCGGGTGATGGCATGGGAGTATTTTATTTTTCCTTTTTGCGTTAATTGGGCAGTGGAGGTCTTAAGAGAAGTTATAGGCGCTTTTGGACATAACACAAGCCTTGGTAAAGTGGCTTCCATCATAAGGGCGCCACTTCTGGAATGACGCCTGGGCAAGGGCCTTGGTTCAATTTATGGGCGTGTTTTTATTTTGTTTTGGCGTTAAGGTAAGGGGGAGCTAGGAAAGAGGTCTTAAAAGAAGTTTTGGGTGATTCATATCACAAAAAAATGCCATGGCAGAGTGGCTTTACGTTATATGCGACTTATGCAATGAGCTCCAAACTGGGGTTCGATGCAAGGGAGTGTTTTATTTTTATTTTGCATCAGATTGGAAAGGTGGTCATGTGGACTTCTTTGGATGAAGATAAAGGCTTGGTTAATCCTATTAAAACTACGAAAGAAGGTAGGATAAATATGGCTTTATTTATTTTATTTTATTAGTTTAAATAGGTAGATAAATGTGGGTTATTTTATTCAATTTAAATGATAGGATAAGAGATAAAGATTGGCTTAATTCAAATTATTTTTGAATGAGTTTGGGAGAGGAAAAATAGGTGCCGAAATTATCTTTTAGGAGTATCCATCTTTTGTCCTCCTTTAGACTTATTGCCGAATTATTTTCATTCTCTCTTCGTATTCTTTTTCCTTCTCTCAACCCTAATTCCTTCGATCACCATTGGTAAAGCTTAGCCGAATCTTATGAGCTTTCTTTGACTTTTCTTTCCTTGGGACCTTAAAGAACACCATAGTCGAAATATCTTTGCTTAAACCGAAACCTCTCTTAAAGTTGCCATTGCCGAATATTTCTACTACAATTGAGGAGCCATAGCTGATTTACCTTGGAGCCGATTCTTTCAAAAGCCGAAAGTGGTATGCTAGTTTCTTCTTCTCCTTTTTATGTCTTTTTGAATTACCTTTCCCGACAACTATTCTTTTCTTTCTTGTTATTTTCTTGCCGAATAATCCTTCTCCCGTGGCCGAATCTCTGCTGGTAGCATAGGGGAGGTGTCGTTGATTTCTTTTGGTGCAAGTTATTCAATCGGTTCATTATAAAGGTAAGGTGACATGTAGTTTCGGCTAAGGGCCTTGATTATGGATTTATGTATTAAAGCCAAATCGACATATGGTGTGTAGGGATTTCACTACTCAAGGCCCAAGTGACAATTTCTGTGGATTCGATAGGCAAGGTAAGTACCACAAATGAGCCTTCAAGATTTAGTTATTATAGCCGAATAGGCCTATGTCACTAACTGAGATGTTGGCCGAATATAGGGTCAAGGGATATAGCACAGTAGATCGGATCTTCGGGATCTAGGACTCGTGTTAGTAACAGGTGTGTACTTACACACTTCATAGCTAATAAAATTGTTAATAAATTGTATGTGTTAAACCGAAATTGTAGATCTGGATTTGATACCGTAAGGGTATGAACAAGAATTCGGGTAAGTCTGTTTAAATATGAGCTATGCTATATGATGCATGTTGATGCATGACATATTTGGTATATGTAATACATGTGAAACTATGACCTATAATAAATTCAGTATATATTAATATTTAAGCATGATTGGCATGATCTTTATATGCATATTATTGAGGGTGATATGAGTGGAGGGGGAAGTGATATCCGTGTCTTTGGACACCAGTGGTTTGGTACCACGTTTCGTGACTTTAAGTCACCAGAGGTTTGGCACCTCATAGCATCTCGTCCCAGTGGCTTAGCACCACAGTGGGTTGGCCCCACAGTTGACATAACGGGATTGACGCCAGTGATTTGGTATCACACGTGTGTTGGCCCCACAAGCTATTATTCATGACTTCGAGTCACCAGTGGTTTGGCACCACAATATTGATGGATATCGTGACTTTGGGTCACCAGTGGTTTGGCACCACCAGTGGTTTGGTACCACACGGGGTAGAAAAGGAGTGATGGATGGCTAGGTTGGGTGCATGCCATACTTAGTTATGATTTGTGTAAGCTGTTGCATTAACCGGGGGAAGGGTTACACATTGAGTCTTGGTGACTCACCTTCTCCCTTAACTTTTTCAGGTGACTCGTAGATCGCGGATGAGGAGCCGGAGGGACTCGAGGTGGCCATGCAATGATAAACTTAGTTTACATAAACCTTGGATTATTTTTTTTTATTTTATTCTTATTTTATTTAATTGAGTTGTAATAAGGCCCTAAAGGTTTTAAGTATCTTTACCAAGTAATTTTATTATTATGTTTATTATGGATTGACAATTTAATTATTAGTTACAAATGACTTTATTTCCTAAAATATTTATAAATATGCTAAAGTTTTAATCCGAGAATTTGGTAACAACTTAAGTTTATTTCTAAAATCAATAAATTTATTATTTCAACTTTAAGTCAAAATATTTTCGAACGTTTTTTTTTCCGCAGTGACATACCAGAGGTGTTACAAATTGGTATCAGAGCCCAGTTCAAAACTCGGCTGTGGGGGCCCAGAGGCCAAAATGGTTTTGGTAGGCCTCTGTGAAATATTATGAAAATGGTTTTTTTTTGTTTTGAACAGCATGGCATCGAGTCTCCGGCACCAATCTACCCAGGTAAGTACTTCTAACTACTGTGTGAATTATTATCTGTAGAGGGGTAGGAATGGAACGTAGATAGTATGATAGGTATTTGAACCCTAGGACTAGTTACCCCAACAATCACATAAGATTTTAAATGCCTAATTAAACAAACCCATGATTAAGTCGCCGAGTTAGGGTGTGGTAACCCCTGTGCGCATGTCTAGGATTGGATCCGGAAGAGCCTGGTACTTAAGCAGTCCTAGTGACTCACCTCCTCTTCGCAGGAATCCTACCTGGTGCGTAGCTTCGGTTCACCCAAACCAAGAGGACTCGGTCATAGGCTAAACACAATAACTAAAACCCAAAAGGGAACTAGCCGTGTTTTTATAAAAACCCTAGTTTTAAAACTCTTAAAATTACCTTTTTAATTTGTGAGAACTATTTTTACAAAATTTTTCCGAAAAATTTTCGATTTATGAAAATTACAAAAATACCCTTAGTGGAAAAATTACAAAAATGCCCCTGTGTTGTAAATTTCTAAAATGCCTTTAGTTTTTAAGATTTTCAGAAAATACCCTCGATTTTTGTTAAAATATTTCTACTTTACAAAAATATTGGAAACTTCTGTTTTGCAAACATCAAAATGCCATGATTTTGGAAAATTACGAAATTGCCCCTAACTTACAAAATTACCAAAATGACCCTGATTTTCAAAATTTTTGCAACACTGTCAATTTGGAAAACAAATTTAAAAAAAAAAAAAAACCCAAGTTTTACAACTTTTGAAACACCCTGGATTTATTTACCCTGGTAAATTATCGAAATGCCCCCGGAATTTCAAATTTCCGAATTGACCCCAGAATTTCAAAATGACCAAAATACCCTTGTTGACAAGTTACCAAGGAACCCTATTTTGACAAATTACGAAAATACCCCTGTAGGGCAAATGACGAAAATACCCCTGGGACAGGAACGGACAGAAATGTTCGAAGAGTGAAGGTGTATGGGAGATACTATGGAATGGATGAACTTTTCTGTGAATTAGGATAGGAAACTCGAAACTTTGAATGATCGAAAGAATACCTATTAAACTCTCTTTATAAAATTTCTTCGCGGATAACCAAGTGAAACAAAGTACTAATCCATAAAAATTTCTTAATCAGATTAAAGCGCAATCGTTAGAAATGAGTTCTAGAGGACGTGGCCATCGTGGACGCAGTAGAGGAAGAATGACCGTGTCAGAACCCGTTAGGTCGGGTCAAGGGTCTGATAATGAGATACCACCGCCACCACCACCCCCAACTTTTGGTGTTGAGCAAACAGGATCGACGGGGTGAGGCGAAGATCGCAGTCGCGGCCGCGAGTCCTTGAGATGGTGGCTTGAACAGGTGGAGGTATGGGACCTCGGAAATCTGTACCCAAACGACTCCGAGCCAATGGAGCTAAGGTGTTCCGGGGTGTATCAGGTGTGGCACCCAGTACGGCAGAGTATTGGTTGGAATCAACTGAGAGGATCATGGATGATCTAGATATGACGGCTGAGGAGAAGCTGAAAGGAGTGGTGTCGCTCCTTAGGGATGAGTCATACCAGTGGTGGCTCACGGTTCGGGATGGTGCTGCGGCAGATGACCTTACTTGGGAGTATTTCAAAGCAGCATACCAGAAGAAGTATGTGGGGACCAGCTACATTGATGCGCAGAGGAAAGCATTTCTGAGGTTGGTTCAAGGGAATAAGTCTGTGTCTGAGTATGAAGCAGAATTTTTAAGACTGAGCCGCTATGCTCGGGGAATTGTGTCAACGGAGCACGAACGCTGTGTCCGCTTTGAGGACGGACTTAGGGATGATCTAAGGTTGCTGATTGCTCCACAACAGGAGCGTGAGTTTTCAGTCCTAGTGGAAAAGGCTAAGGTAGCCGAAGGGATCAAGGAGTCCGTAAGACGGAACCACGAAAGGAACAAACAGAAGAGAGGCTTTGGATCGTCTGGATCGGGCAGTGATGTGCAGAAAAGGGATAGATTTGGGGAATCAGAAAGAGTCGCAAAGCCTGCTCAGTGGCCACCTCAGTGTGCTAGTTGCGGGAAATCCCACTAGGAGAATGTTTGGCTGGAAGTAGAGGGTGCTTTGAGTGTGGATCAATGGAGCACCGTGTAAGGGATTGTCCACGGAAGCTGGCTAGGACCCAAGCGGAGGATCAAGGATGTGGTCAATTCAGGAGGGATGGCCAGCAACCACAAAGGGGTCGAGGTGTAGCTAGGGGTAATGGAAATGGTAACGGGCGTGGCCGAGGTGCTGAAGGTGCAGAGGCAAGGCAACCAAGGTTGGTTTATGCAGTTGGCCGTCGCGAGGAGGAAGATGTGCCAGATGTGACAACGGGTAAGTTTCTTATTTCCCGAATACCCTCAATTGTCTTGTTTGTGGTTAAGTTAGTTCGTTCTTATGTTGCCAGTGAAGTGTAGGGAACTTTGATTATGAACTTAGAGATTGTGCCTAGGAAGTATGATGGTTTTATTAAGATCAGAGTGCGCAGCATAAGCGTAGTGCGGTGAGTTAAGATGTACGATTATTCGTTAGTAAGTAATTTCGAGGACGAAATTATTTTTAAGGAGGGTAGAACTGTAACATCCTAGATTAGGGGTTATGCGTTTGGAGCATAACTCAAGTATTAGTAGGCTTTAAGTGTGTTGGGATATATATTTTAGGAGTTTTTGAGAACTTTGGGTGAAGGGGAAAAACTTTGGAAAATATTGGATTTTTAGGTAAAAAGGGGAAACTAGGTAGGGAGGCCTGAAAAGAAATTTTGAGAAGTTTAGGACATAAGAAATTAATTGGCAAAGTGGCTTGGGGCGCTAGGGTGCAAGGGGGCTTCAGGAGGTGAGGGGTTCGAGTCTGGGTGATGGCATAGGAGTATTTTATTTTTCCTTTTTGCGTTAGGAAGGGAAGCTGGGCCAGGGAGGTCTTAAGAGAAGTTATAGGCGCTTTTGGACATAACACAAGCCTTGGTAAAGTGGCTTCCATGCGCCACTTAAGGGCGCCACTTAAGGGCCTGGAATGACGCCTGGGCAAGGGCCTTGGTTCGAATCCCGTTGGCGGCATGGGCGTGTTTTTATTTTGTTTTGGCGGTAAGGCAAGGGGGAGCTAGGGAAAGAGGTCTTAAAAGAAGTTTTGGGTGATTCATATCACAAAAAAACGCCATGACAGAGTGGCTTTGGGCGTTATATGCGACTTGCGGCAATGAGCTCCAACAGGTCTGGGGTTCGAGGCTGGTGAGCGGCAAGGGGAGTGTTTTATTTTTATTTTGCGTCAGATTGGAAAGGTGGTGGACAGCATGTGGACTTCTTTGGATGAAGATAAAGGCCTGGTTAATCCTATTAAAACTCGACTGCAGTAAGGTAGGATAAATATGGCTTTATTTATTTTATTTTATTAGTTTAAATAGGTAGATAAATGTGGGTTATTTTATTCAATTTAAATGATAGGATAAGAGATAAAGATTGGCTTAATTCAAATTATTTTTGAATGAGTTTGGGAGAGGAAAAATAGGTGCCGAAATTATCTTTTTAGGAGTATCCATCTTTTTGTCCTCCTTTAGACTTATTGCCGAATTCTTTTCATTCTCTCTTCGTATTCTTTTTCCTTCTCTCAACCTTAATTCCTTCGATCACCATTGGTAAAGCTTAGCCGAATCTTATGAGCTTTCTTTGACTTTTCTTTGCTTGGGACCTTAAAGAACACCATAGTCGAAATATCTTTGCTTAAACCAAAACCTCTCTTAAAGTTGCCATTGCCGAATATTTCTACTACAATTGAGGAGCCATAGCCGATTTACCTTGGAGCCGATTCTTTCAAAAGCCGAAAGTGGTATGCTAGTTTCTTCTTCTCCTTTTTATGTCTTTTTGAATTACCTTTCCGACAACTATTCTTTTCTTGTTATTTTCTTAAGCCGAATAATCCTTCTCCCGTGGCCGAATCTCTCCGGTAGCATAGGGGAGGTGTCATTGATTTCTTTTGGTGCAAGTTATTCAATCGGTTCATTATAAAGGTAAGGTGACATGTAGTTTCGGCTAAGGGCCTTGAATATGGATTTATGTATTAAAGCCAAATCTGACATATGGTGTGTAGGGATTTCGACTACTCAAGGCCCAAGTGACAATTTCGGGATTTCGATAGGCAAGGTAAGTACCACAAATGAGCCTTCGGGATTTAGTTATTATAGCTGAATAGGTCTATGTCACTAACTGAGATGTTAGCCGAATATAGGGTCAAGGGATATAGCACAATAGATCAGATCTTCGGGATCTAGGACTCGTGTTAGTAACAGGTGTGTACTTACACACTTCATAGCTAATAAAATTGTTAATAAATTGTATGTGTTAAACCGGAATTGTAGATCTGGATTTGATACCGTAAGGGTATGAACAAGAATTCGGGTAAGTCTGTTTAAATATGAGCTATGCTATATGATGCATGTTGATGCATGACATATTTGGTAATACATGTGAAACTATGACCTATGATAAATTCAGTATATATTAATATTTAAGCATGATTGGCATGATCTTTATATACATATTATTGAGGGTGATATGAGTGGAGGGGGAAGTGATATCCGTGTCTTTGGACACCAGTGGTTTGGTACCACGTTTCGTGACTTTAAGTCACCAGAGGTTTGGCACCTCATAGCGTCTCGTCCCAGTGGCTTAGCACCACAGTTGGTTGGCCCCACAGTTGACATAACGGGATTGACGCCAGTGATTTGGTATCACATGTGGGTTGGCCCCACAAGCTATTATTCGTGACTTCGAGTCACCAGTGGTTTGGCACCACAATATTGATGGATATCGTGACTTTGGGTCACCAGTGGTTTGGCACCACCAGTGGTTTGGTACCACACGGGGTAGAAAAGGAGTGATGGATGGCTAGGTTGGGTGCATGCCATACTTAGTTATGATTTGTGTAAGCTGTTGCATTAACCGGGGAAGGGGGTTACATTGAGTCTTGGTGACTCACCTTTCCCTTAACTTTTTCAGTGACTCGTGAGATCGCGGATGAGGAGCCGGAGGGACTCGAGGTGGCCATGCAATGATAAACTTAGTTTACATAAACCTTGGATTATTTTTTTATTTTATTCTTATTTTATTTAATTGAGTTGTAATAAGGCCCTAAAGGTTTTAAGTATCTTTACCAAGTAATTTTATTATAATGGATTGACAATTTAATTATTAGTTACAAATGACTTTATTTCCTAAAATATTTATAAATATGCTAAAGTTTTAATCCGGGAATTTGGTAACAACTTAAGTTTATTTCTAAAAACAATAAATTTATTATTTCAACTTTAAGTCAAAAATATTTTCGAACGTTTTTTTTCCGCAGTGACATACCAGATCCGGTCAGGGCTTGTGGGCCGGGTTTGGGGTGTTACAAGTAATATGGTTCATTTACCATAATTCACATATACAATTCAATCATCTAAATCATTCCATACATACATTATCAATCATCAATTCTCAAGCACATAGCTTTCCAATTTACCTAATATCATTAGTATTATTCATTAAACTTTAACCACACAATATAGGTCATGTAACAGCCTTATTTAGGGGCCAGTCGAAACAGTGGCCTCGGGACCACTAATCTAAGGTCAGAGAAATTTATTTTAATTTTATTTTATGAGTTAATGCATGTTTATAAGGGTGCATGAAAATTTTGGTGCTTTAATTTTAGCGATTGCATGCTTAATCGTGAAAAAAGACTAAATCGCATAAAGTGCAAAAGTTCTATTTTATTTGCTAGAGGTGCCAAATAGCCATGGAATATTAATTGTAGGTCCTTAAAGTGAAAATAGGCCATGGGGGAAGTAATGGCCGGCCATAGGGGGCAAAGAATAGACTTTGTCATTTGGTTAGGTGAAATTTGGTGATAAAAATTTATTTTTATCATAAAGTAAAGAAAAGAAAATATCACCTTTTCTCTCTATCTTCTCCACCAAAAATGAGCAGTAAAATGGGGGTTGAGAACTCAAAAATTTCAGCCAAGGTTTCCTCCTTACAAGTAAGTGATATTGGTGGCCTTTCTTAAAATTTTTTGTACTTTTGGAACCCCTAAAGCTTAAGCTAGCTAATGAGGGGACTATTTTGCAAAATGATTAAGAGTCCAGGGATTTTCCATGAGAGCAATTGAGTTGTTTTCTGTATTTTTATGGAAGAAAATGAGTCTTAGTTGTTAGATGAACAACTTTTGTGAAAGATGTTACCATGAAAACACCTAAAAAGACCTTTTTGTAAAAGTTGTGAAATAAGTGGTAAATGTGTGTAATAGTTGAAATCTTGAGTTGTTATAGGAAGGAATATGAATCGGCTAGGCTTGATTAATAAAGAAATTGGATAAAAACCGATATACGAGCCCAGGGGCAAAATTATAATTTTGCCAAAGTTCAGGGCAAAATGGTAATTTTTCCAAAGTAGAAATTTTGAATTTTATTGATTAGTGTAGTGATTAAATAAGTAAATTTTGTTGTTATGTATCGTAGACAATGAGGTTCGGACCTAGAACGGGAGAAAAGAGAAATATGGGCAAATAGGTCCCTTTTTACCCTTTCGATATCGAGGTATGTTCGTGTGCAAATATTACAATCCTACGTGAGGTATTTAATATTTCAATGTTGTATGAATTTTATATTGTCTCTATGAATATATTAAATACCATTTTGACGAGATGTCAAGAAATGAAAATCTTCAATTGAACTTAAGAATGGATGGAATGCAACTATCATGATACTAAGATAATTAAGGTCCTGTGTAAGACCATAATTGGAATATGGCCTCGATGTGAGATTTCTTATAAGACCATGTCAGGGACATGGCATCGATATGATATTTCATGGAAGGTCCTGTTGGGGATATGACGTTGATATGATACTATATGTATGAGACTGAAGAGTATACTTTAATATTTTGAGTGATTCAACAGGTATGTTGAAAATGAGAAAGTATATGGTTATTTCATGAGAGGTACAGGTATGTGCCCAGAACTCATTTAAAGTGAATTTAGTATATTACGAACCCATGTAAGTATATGTGTAAATGATGCATCCTGATTGCGTATGTTATATTTATTAATGCATTGCGTGAATGCGAATGATTATTGTAGAAATCTATTTAAAGATGATAGAGTGTGAGGAAATTCCCGAATGAACATTTGAAATAGGAAAATGAATGTGTGATAAATGGTGGGCTGTGTGCGATACCACCTTAATATTTGTTTACGATGGGCTGTGTGCGATACCATCGTATTTACTATCATTGGTGGGCTGTGTGCGATACCACCTTATTAATTGTTAGCGATGGGCTGTGTGCGATACCATTGCAATTATTATCAATAGTGGGATGTGTGCGATACCACCTTATTATTTGTTATCGATGGGCTGTGTGCGATACCATCGTGTTTAGTATTAATGGTGGGCTGAGCACGATACCACCTCATTAATTATTAAATGGTGGGTTGTGTGTGAAACCACTGAGTATTTATTATTATTCCGAGGTGTTATCGAGAAACTTAACTAAGTGAAATTACATGTGGCTTTGTGGTGATAAATGCAGGGTATAGATGTAAGTAAAGGTGAATAATGTTTTATGATGTGTGTTGTGATAAGTGAAGGTTTGGAATGAGTAAGCATTATGAATGATTGAATGGATAACCATGAGCTTAAATGCAAATGTAACATCCTGAAATTCGGGATTTTATGTTTTGCATTATACCATGCGTTAGGCTGGCTAAGAATGACAGTTGTGTATGTTTAGGGACCCTAAGAAGGCTTGGGGTTGAGTTGGGCCTTGGTAGAATTTTTGTGTTTATGCACTTAAGGGGGAGAAGGCAAGTGACGTCAAGACTTAAAAGAATAAGTGAGTTTTTTTTTTGCTAGCACAAGAAGAGCTAGTAGCAAAGTGGTGAGGCGTCACATGAAGGGGCTTAAGGGGTGGAGTTCGAATCTCACCTATTGCAAATATATTTTTTTTTGTGCTAATCATATGGAAGATGGTAAGTGTCGGCCATGGCTCTATAGAAGGAAAGGAAGACTTTCAAATGATGGAAAGAAGACTAAGGAAAAGAGAAAGGAGGAGATCAAGGGAAAAATAAGGAAAGAAGTAAAGGAAAGAGATAAGGGGGGATATGTTGGCCGAATTTTGGGAGGTGCTTGGGGAAAGAAAATTTGGTCAACCATAATCTTTTTGGTGTTAGGGACTTTACGGTTTGGTAGGGGAATTAGGAGCCGAATTTCCTATAGCCTTTTACAAGTTTTGTGCATGAAAAGTTTTTTCTCTCTTTTTGAACATTTTTTTTTGTGCTTCTTTTCCAACCTTTTCCTTTGTTTGCCGAAACACTAAAGCCATTTTGCTCATTTTTTCCCTAGTGTAGGCCAAAACTCTCTGACACCTCTTTTTCCATCTCTTCTTTTCTTTTTCACCATTTCTTCAACCCTTCTCTCTTTTTCTTTAGTCAATATTTTTGATGGCCAAATCTTGCTTGTTCTTTTCTCTCTAAGTAGCCGAATCCTCCTAGCCATTCTCTGTCCTCCATCTTGCCTGTTGATCACTTTCTTCCTTGGTTGAATCGGGTAAGTGGCTTCATTCTTTTCCTTTCATCTTCTTTTCTCCATAACCGAAGGTGTGACCATCATCATTCGGTTGTTTCACTTTATTTCTAAAGCTGAAACACCATTTCCTTCTACTCCCTCATATCATGATCATCTTCTTTTTGTAGTGTTCTTGTGGGGTTGGCCGAATCTCACATCCTTGCCGACTCATCCTTAGTCATAACTTGAATTGATGGGAATCGGGTTCATCATCGATTAAGGGACTTAACAACTCATTCTCCTCTACTTTTTGGTCTTTCGGAAGTAGTGTAGTAGCGATACTAAAGGAAAATCGATAGGAGGGCGAAAAGGGAGTGGACTTGCAATCTCTACTCCCAAGTTCAAACGTAGGGCGGTATCGGCAGTTCGGGATTTTCCACCATGTTTTGGACCGACATCTGGTGAAAATAGGCAGATCGTGGTCGTTCGCGATAGTGAGGGTGTCGACAATCAAGAAGGTTTAGTCCTTACCGTAATCAGGTGTGTAATCTCACACCAAAATCCTGTAGATTCGTGATTCACCATCATGTTAGAAAATAGATCATTATTGCTTACGAATCTAATAACCGTAATATGGCAAGAATCGAGTAACTTGCTTAAACAATGTTAATTTTAAGTTCTGTCAAAATCGGTATTAATTTGTAAAATTACAAAAATGCCCTTATGGGCCGAATTACTAAAAAGCTTTAATGGGCCGTTTTTATGAAAATGCCCCTATGGGTCGATTTACCAAAATACCTTAACGGGCCGATTTGCTAGAATGCCTTAGTGGGTTGATTTACCAAAGTGCTTTAATGGGCCGATTCATCAAAATATTTCATTAGATTAATGGTTGCTATATATGTGGATATACTTTTCTTATGTTGCATCTTTACATATTGCATGGGTTGGGAAGAATTGTATGGAGAGCAGTGTAGCCTGGTGGCATAGCCACAATTCGTTTATTATTGTGCTTAATTATGATTTCGGTGGCATGGCCACAAAAATAATATACTTTAGCAACTTGACCGCAAATTGGTGTGAGCGGCGGGGTGGGTTGACTTGATCCTCAGGTGTGATTGGCTGGTCGGGGTGTGATGGACGGATGGGTTGGGTTGCATTCATTTCTTTTAAAATTTGTTATGTAAATGGGCTTAGGCCCAAGATGTTTCTATACGGGTTCAGCCCAGTGGATGATGGTAAGGGGATTATGCATTGAGTTCTTGTAACTCACCCCCTTTCTTTCTTAATCCTTGTGTGATGCTCAAGTGATGAGGACTTGGGCCCATGGATGACTCGGTGGAGGCCATACTTTGAAAATAATCTTTTCGAACATTAGTAAACTTTTTTTCCGCTTTATTTCATTACTTTTACTATTTTGGGTTTAAAGTTGTAATAAGGCCTCTGATATTTTTATTTTGCTATATGTTTTGATATACTTATTATTTTCCATGAATTGTTTTAAACGGAAATTTTTCTGGGATCTTAAACAACGGTTTTCCAAAATTGATTAATAAACGGATTTCATAACAAATATGTACAAATAATTTAACTTGGATTTTCCTTCGAATTATCAATATCTTTTTCAAAAGTAACGGTTTTTAAAGTTCACTAGTTTGATTTTCGATTCACCAATCAACCTCTCAAGATTAGTGGTATTTTTTTATCGAATATTTATAATCAAACTTGTTTTTCTTAACCATAACCTAATAGCATCAACTTTAGTAGGAATCACAAGTTCTTTACACACTTTCTTCATGTGACATGCCGGATCCGGTCATACCGCATGGGCCGAGTTTGGGGTGTTACATTTTATGGTATCAGAGCCCGGTTGCAAAACTCGGCTGTGGTTTGGGTTCAAAAATATTTTCCAAAAAATGTTTGAAATCTGATTTATAAATACATGCCTTAGAGGAAGTATGGCACCACGGGTATCCGACACCAAGTCAGTAAGTCTTTGTTTTCATTTCATGATTATTATGGTATGACTGTAGTAAGAAAACTTCACATGATAGGAATACTCTAGAACTATTGGCTTTAGGAGTAGAAACTGTAGAGATTGAGACTTTAGGATACGTTTTGCGAAAACAACTTTACTTCTTATACTTCATAAAACATTGTTTAATAAACACTGAATAAGCATACTGATCCATAAGACTTTTAATCAAATTAAATCGAGTTAGTGAACATGAGCGCTAGAGGACATGGACGCGGTAGACGTGGCTGTGGTAGAGGCCGAGGTGCTAGAGTTGTATCTGAGGAATTGGGACATATGCTGGAAATGGACGCACCAAACCGCCAATGGATCAAACCGGGTCACATGATCGAATGGGAGGGGACGACGCCCGTCCCAAGCGATGTTATGGTACCGGAAAGGGTTGCTGGGGCTAGAACTGGGTCGGAAGCTTGTGGGTCGATATCTGAGCGACTTAGATCGAATGGGGACGAAGTTTTTAGGGGTATTTTGGGTGTAGCCCCAAGTGTTGCGGAGTACTGGCTTGAGGCGGTAGAGCAGATTATGGACGATCTGGATTGCACAGCTGAGCAAAAACTGAAAGAGGTTATGTCATTGCTAAGAGACGAAGCGTATCAGTGGTGGCTCACTATTCGGGAAGGCACTCAGGCTGATCGTATTACCTGGGAATTCTTTAAGACAGCATTTCAAGGAAAATATGTTGGTGCTAGCTATGTAGATGCCCGAAGAAAGGAATTCTTGAATCTGGTTCAAGGAAGTAGATCTATGGCAGTATACGAGGTGGAGTTTCTGCGTCTGAGCCGGTATGCTCGGGGAATAGTGCCGACTGATTATGAACGCTGTGTACATTTTGAGGACGGGCTGCGTGATGAGTTACGGGTATTGATAGCCCCACAGAAGGAGAGGAATTTTGCTACACTAGTGGAAAAAGCTAAGATTACTGAAGAAGTAAAACACTCGGAATGGCAAAATTGAGACAAGGATAGGGGCAGGAACAAGAGAGACTCTGGGTATTCAGGTCCTGCTAGAGGATTTCAGAAAAGGCCCAGGAATGAGGGACCAATTCGAGTGAGTGCTCCAGCTACTACCAATCAGTTACAGCCTTGTGTGGATTGTGGAAAACTTCACTCGGGTGAATGTTGGAAGAGAACTGGTGGATGTTTCAGTTGTGGATTCAAAGACCATCGGTTTAGGGATTGCCCTCGAGAGCCTTCTCAGACTTAGGTAGTTCAGAATGCATTTGACGGCGCAGCGCACAGAGGCGCCAAGAGCCGCACGAGAGGCCGTGGGCCAGGTCGAGATGGTAATGGCATGGGACGAGGTCAGGGTGCACCGGGTAGAGGTACCGGTAATAGGGGTATCACGGAGGCGAGACAACCAGGGTTGGTCTATGCGGTCAGACGTCGAGAGGATGGCGATGCACCAGATGTCATAACTGGTACATTTTTCATATCTGATGTACCGTTTACCGCTTTGATAGACATTGGATCCACCCATTCGTATGTTGCATGTGCTGTGTCTGGAACTTTGAATATTAGATCTGAGATTACTGTTAGAGAAACAACTGTGATTAGCCCTTTAGGACAGTCGGTGGTAGTAAATAAATTGTTTAGGGATGTGCCTTTAGAAGTTCAGGGAGTAGTATTTCTGGCGGATTTGATGGAACTGCCATTCGGGGAGTTCGACCTTATATTAGGAGTGGACTGGCTGGTTATGCATCTTGCGAACTTGGACTGTGCTGCAAAGCAGATGGTACTAAGAACTTCAGAGGGTAAGGAAGTGATGATGATAGGTGAAAGAAGAAATTATCTATCTAATGTGGTATCTGCTTTAAAGGCAGAAAGGTTGGTACGAAAGGGGTGTGAAGCGTTCTTAGCCTTTATCAGTGCTTTGGATGCCAAAGAGTTGTCGGTAGAGAGTGTTAGAAAGGTGAAAGAGTTTTCAGGCGTCTTTCCCGGGGAGCTTTCAGGATTGCCTCCAGATCGGGAAGTGGAATTTGGTATTGAGTTGTTTCCAGGAACGGCTCCGGTGTTCAATGCTCCTTACAGAATGGCGCTGAAGGAGCTAGTGGAACTTAAAGCTCAAATTCAGGAATTGTTGGACCGTGGATTTATTCGACCAAGTGTGTCACCTTGAGGAGTGCCTGTTTTGTTCGTTAAGAAAAAGGATGGGTCGATGTGTATGTGCATCGATTATAGACAATTGAATAAGTTGACGAGCAAGAACAAGTACCTGTTACCGAGGATCGATGATCTGTTCGATCAGTTGCGAGGAGCTTCAGTCTTCTCGAAGATAGACTTGAGATTAGGGTATCACCAGTTAAAAGTCAAGGACGAGGATATTCACAAGACTGCGTTCCGAACTCGTTATGGGCATTACGAGTTCTTGGTGATGCCGTTTGGGTTGACAAATGCACCAGCTGCATTTATGGACATGATGAACCTAGTCTTCTAACCCTATCTAGATCGGTTTGTGGTGGTGTGCATAGATGACACCTTGGTGTACTCAAAGACAGAAGAGGAGCATGATTCGCATCTACGGGTCGTGTTGCAGATATTAAGGGAGAAGCAGCTGTATGCCAAATTCAGTAAGTGTGAATTTTGGCTGAGGGAAGTGACCTTTTTGGGGCATGTTGTGTCTGCCGAGGGAATTATAGTTGATCCTTGGAAGATCGAGGCTGTATTGGACTGGAAGCCACCGAAGTTAGTGGCAAAAATCTGAAGTTTTCTAGGTTTGGCTGAGTATTATAGGCGATTCGTTGAGGGGTTTTCGTTGATTGCTGCACCCCTAACTAAACTATTGCGTAAGGGAGTACCGTTTGTGTGGTCAGATAAGCAGCAAGAAAGCTTTGAGAGATTGAAGAAGATTCTGACAGAAGCGCTAGTATTGATTCAGCCTGAGGCTGGTAAAGAGTTTATTGTTTATTGTGATGCATCACACACGGGCTTGGGATGTGTGTTGATGCAAGGGGGGAAAGTGGTGGCTTATGCATCTTGTCAATTAAGGCCGCATGAGGTGAACTATCCCACTCATGATTTGGAGTTAGTTGCAGTGGTATTTGCTCTGAAGATATGGAGACACTATCTGTACGGGGAGAAGTCGATTATCTACACGGATCATAAGAGTCTGAAGTACCTCCTTACCTGAATGAGTTAAACCAAGACAATGGAGGTGGATAGAATTGTTGAAAGATTATGATCGCTCAATCGAGTATCACCTGTAAAGCTAACGAGTGGCGGATGCGTTGAATCGTAAGGTGATATCGGATTTGAGAGTGATGTTCGCTCATCTCGGCCTTTATGAAGATCGTAGCTTGTTAGTTGAACTTCAAGTGAAGCTCGCGTGGTAAGTCGATTAAGGAAAAGCGTTTTTAGATGAAAGGTTGGGTTCTAGGCTTCGCAAGTGGAACGTGGTGAGATAGGGGATTTTGGATTAAATAGTGATGGAGTATTGTGTTTCCGCGGAAGAGTTTGTATGCCAGGATTTGGAATTGAGACAAATGATTCTGCGTGGAGCGATAGTAGCCCATATGCTATGTAACCTGTGGAAAACAAAATGTACCGAGACTTCCGTGAGCAAGTATTGGTGGCTGTGGTTGAAACGGAGGTTACCGATTTCGTGAGCAAGTGCTTGACATGTCAACAGTGAAGGCGGAACATCAATCGCCTTCGTGGTTGCTAACCGTGAAAATCCCACTATGGAAATGGGAAAGGATAATGATGGACTTTGTTAGTGGGTTACCTTTAACGCCTACTAAGAAAGATTCAAGATGGGTAATAGTGGATTGGTTAACGGTTCGCACATTTCCTACCTGCTCGCACGGATTATACGCTGCGAAGTTGGCCAAGTTGTATATAGCGTAAGTCGTGAGGTTGCATGGGGTACCAAAGTGTCTATTATATCGCATGGGGATCCTAGGTTTACATCACGGTTCTGAAAGCCTTTACATGAAGCTTTGGGTACAAAACTAAATTTCAGCACGGCGTTTCATCCGTAGACTGATGGTTAGTCGGAGAGAGTAATCCAGATTCTAGAAGACATGTTAAGGGGTGTGTGATCGACTTGTGGGTAGTTGGGAAGATTTTCTACCATTGGCAGAGTTTTCATACAACAATAGTTATCAATCCAGCATCCAGATGGCACCCTATGAGGCGTTGTATAGTCGTAGGTGTCGTACTCATACTTGCTGGATCGAGTGGGGAGCGGCGCTTATTGGGTCCAGAATTGATCTCGGAGACGGAGGAAAAAGTAAAGGTAATTCGGGATCGATTAAAAGAAGCTTCGGACAGACAAAAATCATATGCGGATCTGAAGCGGAAGGAGATAGAGTTCTCTGTGGGTGATCAGGTCTTTCTGAAGGTCTCACCTTGGAAAAAGATCTTAAGATTTGGACGGAAGGGCAAGTTGAGTCGTAGATTTATCGGACCTTACCGTGTATTGAAGAGTGTTGGGCCAGTGGCTTATCAGCTTGAGTTACCTCTGGAGTTAAGCCAGATACATAGCGTATTCCATGTCTCGATGTTAAGGCGGTATCGTTCGGATCCGTCTCATGTAGTGCGAGTGGAGGAAGTTGAGATAAGACCTAACTTGTCTTTTGAAGAAGAGCCAGTGCAGATTTTAGATCGGGATATTAAGGTGCTGAGAAGGAAGTCGGTTCCGTTAGTCAAAGTATTATGGCGTAATCACAGGTAAGAGGAAGCTACATGGGAGCCTGAGGACACGATCCGACAAAAATACCCTCATCTCTTTTAATCAGGTAAATTTCAAGACCGAAATTTCTTTAAGGGGGGTTGTAACACCCCAAACCCGGTCAACACACCACGACCGAATCTGGCATGTTACAGAGTGAAAATGTTTTGAAGAAAACAGGTTACCGGTTTATTTTCGGTGAAAACTCTTTGATTGCCTGTGTTTGGGGAAAACCGATGTATGTATAGTGGAAAATGTTAAGTTGCTTTGAAATCATGTGAATTGAATTTAGTTAATCCAAAACCATTTGTATTTAAGCTTTGAAAACTTAGATTTGAAAGATTATTTAAGTTGACATTGTTATCACCTTGTGAATGTTGTTACCCGATGGTAACGTTTAGAAAACTCGATGCGAAGTAAAGATTAGAAAACTTTGGTTATCAGGTAGTTTAAAACATGTTTAAGAAATTTATTTTGTAACATCCGAAAAATTAAAGCAGATATAATAAAACCCAAAATAAAAATACTAATGGCCTTATTACAAACCCAGATAAAAAAAACCCGAAATTTAAAATAAAGTACCCCAGTCAAAAGTCCATGTAAAACCGAAACAATTATCGCATGGCCACCTCGAGTCCACCCGGCTCCTCATCCGCGATCTACGAATCACCTGAAAAGATAAGGGAGAAGGTGAGTCACCAAGACTCAGTGCATAATCCCCCTCCCGATTATTGCAACATGCTTACAGAAATCATAATCAAGAAAACATATCATGCACCCAACCTAACCATCCACAACTCCATTTCCTACCCCGTGTGGTACCAAACCACTGGTGGTGCCAAACCACTGGTGACCCAAAGTCACTGATATCAATAATAATGTGGTGCCGAACCACTGGTGACCCAAAGGCACGAATAATCCAATTATGGGGCCAACCCACGTTGTGATGCCAAATCACTGGCGACAATCCCGTTTATCAAATGTGGGGCCAACCCACTGTGGTGCTAAACCACTGGGACGAGTCGCTATGAGGTGCCAAACCTCTCGTGACCTAAAGTCACGAAATCAAGCTGTGGTACCAAACCACTTTGGAGGTGCCAAACCTCCGAGGTGCCAAACCCTCCGTGACCCAAAGTCACAGATATCAATCTTCCCCTCCTCTCATATCACCCACCATAGTGCTCATGTACATGCAAATCATGCTATCATGCTTAATCATTAAACATATAGTGAAACATAGCATATGCAATTTCAACCGAATCAATTATCTTAAACTTATCAAATGGACTTACCCGAGTCCTTGCGCATACCCAAAAGGGTACCAAATCAAAATCTACACTGTTTTGGCTTTTAATAAAGTTTAGGTTATTAACAAGTTTACGACGATTAAGAAGTGTGTAAGGTACACACTGATTACTACTAACGCGACATCGAATCACGAAGGTCCCGATCTATCGCACTAGATCCCCTTTTCCTACATTCGGCCCACACTAAGATCATTAGCAAAAGCCATTCGGCTATACTAGCAAATCCCGAAGGGTGAGATAACGCATAACCAAACACAACCCTTACCTTACTGCCTTTCTAACGCTAACCACAACCCGAGATGTGCAAGACTGATCTTTCCCCTGCAATCGGCCAACATTAACACTTAATCTTAATAGCCTTTGGCTTTTCAGATCGAATCGGCATGAAACCTTACCACTGACTTACCGAAATCGCTTGACAGGAAATAGATGACCCCGATCTCATCGCTTCAAAATCCCGAAGGTCTTATAAGAAACCAATTGCATGGTTGATTAAAAGCCAAGACAAATGCCAAAATTCGGCTTTTGTCTACACATGACGAGAGAGAAAAGAGAAAGTGAGAATAGAGTTTCGCCAAGATTACTTACCCTCTTCAAATCCGATTAGAGAAGAACCAAGGAGATCTATGCTTGGTTGATATTCGCCAAAATAAAACAAGAAGAAAGTAGGAGATTTCGGCAATGGTGATGGACTTCAATGTGATCCGGCTATGGTGAAAGAAGAGAAAAGCAAATAAGATTCGGCTAAAGTGAAAGGAGATAATGGGAGAAAGATGAATGGTATTCAGCTTTGGTTTAAAGAAAAGAGATTAAGGGAGTTTCGGCAAAAGGAGGAAGAAAAAGAAGAAGATTCGGCACAAGAGAGAATGAAGAGAAAGGAAAGTTGTTGATTTGAGAAGAAGAGACTGTTGATGCGGTTTTGAACAATTATGAGAGAAAGAAAAAAGAGAGATGGGAGAGAAGGAGATTCGGCCAAGCACTTGAGAAGAAGAAGAAAAAGAAATAAAACTAAGGAAGTTTAGGTTGACATTCGGCTAGGTGCTTTCAAGAGAATTCGACAGGTGCAAAAAGGGATTTCGGCTTTTGCTTCAACATGGTGCATTAAGGGAAAATCGATGAGCAAAGAGGAGTTTCGGTTTGCTTCTCAACCGAATGCACTATAGCCTAGACTAGCCAAAAATGTCCTCCTAAGCTAACTATGGAGGGACGACACACCTAGCAAGTTCCCCAACCGAACACTCCTCCTCCACTATTCAAAATTCGGCAAACACCTCAAATTTCTCCTGACCAACAATTCAAATGTGTTTGAATTCCACAAGCTCCTAAATTTTCTCTTCTCCACCGGTTTAAATTAATTTGACTTAATCAACAAATCGACAGAGTTTGAGATGAGCACAACTCTTCCCTCCTTGGCGTCAAAATGGTAAGAGAAAATGGGATCTCATTGCTCGAACTCGAGCTCCCCTTCCCGCATGTGGCGTCCACTCAAGGCCCTAAGTGGCGCCTCCTTGCCACTTTCCCAAGCCAATTCTTGTGCTTAATTTCACCCAGAAATATATTTAACCCCTCGCTCCTTGGCTCCCTTGACCAAAGCTTAAAAACAAAATTTTCCTTATAGCTCGAGCCTACCTCGGCTTATACCTAGACCCTAGAACACCTCAATTAATACCACAATCAATACATACACATGCAAGAACAATTTAAACACAATAGCCCCTATTTAAGGATGTTAGCAGTTCTACCCCCTTAAAAATAATTTCGGCCTCGAAATTACCTGGTCAAAAGAGTTGAGGGTATTCTTCGCCTCATCACATCCTCCGGTTCCCACGTAGATTCTTCCACGTCATGATTTCGCCATAATACCTTTACTAATGGAATCGACTTCTTGCGTAAAACTTTCACATCCCGATCTAGAATCGTGACCGGTTCCTCTTCCATGGTCAAATCTGGGCTCACCTCAATTTCCTCCACCGATACAACATGCGATGGATCTGAACGATAGCGCCTAAGCATGGAGACGTGGAACACATCATGTATCTGACTCAGCTCCGCTGGCAACTCAAGCTGATAAGCTACTGGTCCCACTCGTCCCAACACCTTATATGTGCCAATAAACCTTGGACTTAGCTTGCCTTTCCTTCCAAATCTCAGCACTTTCTTCCACGGCGAGACCTTCAAGAAAACCCTATCACCCATTGCGAACTCTATATCTCTACGCTTAAGATCGGCATATGACTTCTGCCTGTCTGAAGCTTCCTTCAAACGAGCCTGAATCAACTTGACTTTATCCTCGGTCTCAGCAACCAACTTTGGTCCCAACATCTGACGCTCCCCCAATTCTGTCCAGCAGGTAGGTGTACGACACTTCCTACCATACAACGCCTCATATGGTGCCATCTTAATGCTTGCCTGGTAATTATTATTGTACGCAAATTCAGCTAACGGTAGAAATTCTTCCCAGCTGCCTCTAAAGTCCAAAACACAGCCTCTCAGCATATCTTCTAAGATTTGTATAACCCTCTCTGACTGTCCGTCTGTCTGCGGATGAAATGCCGTACTAAAATCCAACCGCGTTCCCAATGCCTGATGCAACACTTTCCAGAACCACGATGTGAACTTGGGATCCCTGTCTGAGATGATCGATACTGGCACCTCGTGCAGGCTCACTATCTCCGCCACATACAGCTTTGCTAACTTCTGAAGCGAGTAATCAACCCTTACCGGTATGAAATGAGCTGACTTAGTCAGACGATCCACAATTACCCAGACTGAGTCTTTCTTACTTGGCGTAAGGGGTAGTCCACTGACAAAATCCATAGTGATCCTTTCCCACTTCCACTGCGGAATCTTCACCGGCTGAAGTAAACCTGACGGCAACTGATGTTCAGCCTTGACTTGCTGACACGTCAGACATTTACCCACAAACTCCGTTGCTTCCCGTTTCAGACCTGGGCACCAAAACTGCTCTCGCAAATCCCGGTACATCTTGCTACCTCCAGGATGCATAGCGTATGGACTGCTATGTGCGTCCTGAAAAATCCTCTGCCTTAACTCGACGTCCTTCGGCATACAAGCTTTCCCTTGAAAACATAGTACTCCATCACTGGACAAGCTGTAACCTTCCAACCCACCATTCTGAACTTGCAACCTCCGAGCATTCAAACCCTCATACTCTAACTGTTTCTCCTTAATTTGTACTACCCAAGTTGGTTTTACCTGTAATTCTGCCAACAAACTCCCGTCGTCGTACAAGCTAAGATGAGCAAACATCGCTCACAAGTCCGACACTACCTTACGGCTCAACGTGTCTGCCACCACGTTAGCCTTGCCCGGGTGATACTCAATTGAACAGTCGTAGTCTTTCAACAGTTCAATCCATCTCCGCTGTCTCAAGTTTAGATCTTTCTGAGTCAACAGATACTTCAGACTTTTGTGATCCGTGTAGACTATCGACTTCTCTCCGTACAAGTAATGTCTCCATATTTTCAGGGCGAAAACCACTGCAGCTAATTCCAAGTCATGCGTTGGATAGTTAACCTCATGCGATCTCAGCTGTCGAGATGCATATGCCACTACCTTCCCTTCCTGCATCAACACACATCCCAAACCAGTATGTGATGCATCACAGTAGACCGTGAATTCCTTTCCTGCCTTAGGCTGAATCAAAACTGGAGCTTCAGTCAGAATCTTTCTTAACTTGTCGAAACTTTCTTGCTGTTTCTCAGACCACAAAAATGGAACTCCTTTCCTCAGTAATTTGGTTATAGGCGCTGCGATCAAAGAAAATCCCTCAACAAATCTGCGGTAATACCCTGCCAGTCCTAGGAAACTCCGAACTTCTACCACTGACTTAGGCGGTTTCCAGTCCAACACTGCCTCAATCTTTCGAGGATCCACTCTAATCCCCTCAGCTGACACCACGTGACCCAAGAAAGTCACCTCCCTAAGCCAGAACTCGCACTCACTAAATTTGGCAAATAACTGCTTTTCCCTCAGAATTTGCAAAACTACCCGCAAATGCGCATCATGCTCCTCCTCAGACCTTGAGTACACCAATATGTCGTCTATAACCACCACGAAAAACTGATCCAAATACTGCTGGAAAACCCGATTCATCATGTCCATGAATGCAGTCGTCACGTTAGTCAACCCAAACGGCATTACCAGAAACTCATAGTGCCCATACCGAAAAGTGCGCGAACGCCGTCTTGTGGATATCGGCCTCTTTCACCTTTAGGCCGATGATACCTCGACCTTAGGTCGATCTTCGAGAAAACCGATGCCCCCTTAAGCTGATCAAACAAGTCCTCTATCCTGGGCAATGGATACTTGTTTTTGATCATCAGCTTATTCAACTGGCGGTAATCTATACACATCCGCATTGTACCATCCTTCTTCTTGACAAAGAGCACTGGCGCTCCCCAAGGCGAAACACTTGGCCGGATGAAACCCCGGTCCAACAACTCTCACGACCGAGCCTTCAGCTCTACCAATTCCTTTGGCGCCATCTTATACGGGGCAATAGACACTGGTACGGTCCCAGGTAACAAATCTATACCAAATTTGACTTCCCGATCCGGAGGCAGACCCGGAAGTTCTTCTGGAAATACATCGACAAATTACTTCACCGTTCGGACATTCTCCATAGCTGACTCCTTGGCCTCTAAGGCACAGACATGAACCATAAACACCTTGCAACCCTTCCTGACCATCTTCTCAGCATTCAAAGCAGACACCACATTAGATATATAATCTCTTATATTACCTATCATCACCACTTCTTCACCCTCAGACATTTTCAAAACCATGCGCTTAGCCGCGCAATCCAAATTTGCCTGGTACTTTACCAACCAGTCCATCCCAAGAATCAGATCGAACTCCCCAAACGGTAGTTCCATCAGATCAGCTACAAACACTACCCCTTGGAGTTCTAAGGGTACATCCCTATACAGCTTATTTACTTCTACAGAGTGACCTAGAGGGCTAATTACTGTCATCTCCCTAGAAGTAATCTCAGAGTCTAAGTTCATGGTCTCTACTATGCTACTAGCAACATACGAATGCGTCGAACCCACATCAATCAAAGCAGGATATGGAAATCCAAAGATTAAGAACGTACGGTTATCACGTCCGGGCGTCGCCCTCCTCTCGATGCCTCGCCAGATATACCAATCCCTACTGTCTAGCCTCGGTGTTGCTGCTCCTCCGCCGCCCGGTGCTCCGCGGCCTCGACTAACGATTACCTCTCTACTGTAACCACAACCCCTCTGCGGTTGCGATCCTCATTTCAATCGAGCACGGCCCTCGACTGGCCGAATCTGGCTCGGCTAACTTCCGTGGACAATCCCTCACACGATGATCCAACGAGCCACATTCAAAACATCCTTTTCCACCAGTCCAACATTCTCCCCAATGAGATTTCCACACCGATTACATCGCTGGCTGGTCCCACGATTAGCGAGAATGTGCCTCCCAGATTGATCGGCCCACCATGCCTAGCCCTTTCTCGAGAATTACCAACCGACCCGGTGATCCAAAACCTCTCTTATGTCTATTCCTGTCATGATTCTGCCTCACAGATTCCTTGATACCCTCGGCTATCTTAGCCTTTTCTACTAACACAGCAAACTCTCGCTCCTGCTGTGGAGCAATCAACAATCTCAGCTCATCCCTCAGTCCGTCCTCGAACCTGACACATCGCTCGTGCTCCGTAGCCACGATACCTCAAGCATACCGGCTCAACCTTAAGAATTCTGCCTCATACTCCGATACGGACTTACTCCCCTGAACTAGTCTCAGAAACGCCTTCTGCTACGCATCAATGTAGCTAGACCCAATATATTTCTTCTGATAAGCTGTCTTAAAATAATCCCAAGTGAGATCATCCGCTGCAGCACTATCCCGAACCGTGAGCCACCATTGGTATGACTCATCTCGGAGAAGCGACACTATCCCTTTCAGTTTCTCCTCAGCCATCAAATCCAAGTCATCCATGATTCGCTCCGTGACCTCCAACCAATACTCAGCCGTATTGGGCGCCACACCAGAAACACCTCGGAATACCTCGGCTCCATTGGCTCGGAGTCGCCGGATCTGATTACGAGCTCTCGCACCTCCACCTGCTCCAGCCACTCTCTCAAGAACTCGCAGCATCGCCTGCGACACTGCGTCATCCCCTGTCTGATCCTGAAACTCAACACCTGCAGCTGGTGGTGGTGGCGGCATCTCATTTTCGAATTTCACGGATCCCACTGGTTCGCATACGATCATCCTACCCCGACCGCTTCCACGAGTATTACGACCACGACCTCGAGTGCTCATGTCTAACGTCTCAACTTATCTGATTTAAAAGTTTTATCTGACAGTCACTATTCCACTATTATTAAGGCACAGTCTTATGATCAGTTCTTATTAAAGAGTTTTGTCTTCGCGAGTTCCCAGAATCCTATAGGTTTTAGTCTCTAGGGTAGTCCACTATCACTAGTCGTTCATAACATATATCATCATAATCAAATGCAAACATTAGTTAGGGGTACTTACCTGGGCGGATTGGTGCCGGAGACTCAGTGCCATGCTTTTCAGACCCTGTATTTTCGAGCAAAAGTTTTTGGAACCACATTTTAAAACATTTTGGGCCTCTGGCCCACAACCGAGCTTTTGAAATTGGCTCTGATACCAAAATTGTAACACCCAAACCCAGTCAACACACCACGACCGAATCTGGCATGTTACAGAGTGAAAATGTTTTAAAGAAAACAGGTTACCGGTTTATTTTTGGTGAAAACTCTTCGACTGCCTATGTTTGGGGAAAACCAATGTATGTATAGTGGAAAATGTTAAGTTGCTTTGAAATCATGTGAATTGTATTTAGTTAATCCAAAACTGTTTGTATTTAAGCTTTGAAAACTTAGATTTGAAAGATTATTTAAGTTGACTTTGTTATCACCTTGTGAATGTTGTTACCCGATGGTAACGTTTAGAAACCTCGATGCGAAGTAAAGATTAGAAAACTTTGGTTATCAGGTAGTTTAAAACATGTTTAAGCAATTTATTTAGTAACATCCGAAAAATTAAAGCAGATATAATAAAACCCAAAATAAAAATACTAATGGCCTTATTACAAACCCGGATAAAAAAACCCGAAATTTAAAATAAAGTAAGTACCTATCAAAAGTCCATGTAAAACCGAAACAATTATCGCATGGCCACCTCGAGTCCACCCGGCTCCTCATCTGCGATCTACGAATCACCTGAAAAGATAAGGGAGAAGGTGAGTCACCAAGATTCAATGCATAATCCCCCTCCCGATTATTGCAGCATGGTTACACAAATCATAATCAAGCAAACATATCATGCACCCAACCTAACCATCCACAACTCCATTTCCTACCCCGTGTGGTAACAAACCACTGGTGGTGCCAAACCACTGGTGACCCAAAGTCACGAATAATCCAATTGTGGGGCCAACCCACGTTGTGATGCCAAATCACTGGCGACAATCCCGTTTATCAAATGTGGGGCCAACCCACTGTGGTGCTAAACCACTGGGACGAGTCTCTATGAGGTGCCAAACATCTGGTGACCTAAAGTCACGAAATCAACTGTGGTACCAAACCACTGGAGGTGCCAAACCTCTGGTGACCCAAAGTCACAGATATCAATCTTCCCCCTCCTCTCATATCACCCACCATAGTGCTCATGTACATGCAAATCATGCTATCATGCTTAATCATTAAACATACAGTGAAACATAGCATATGCGATTTCAACCGAATCAATTATCTTAAACTTATCAAACGGACTTACCCGAGTCCTTGCGCATACCCAAAAGGGTACCAAATCGAAATCTACACTGTTTTGGCTTTTAATAAAGTTTAGGTTATTAACAAGTTTACGACGATTAAGAAGTATGTAAGGTACACACCTGATTACTAACGCGATTACTGAATCCCGAAGGTCCCGATCTATCGCACTAGATCCCCTTTTCCTACATTCGGCCCACACTAAGATCATTAGCAAAAGCCATTCGGCTATACTAGTAAATCCCGAAGGGTGAGATAACGCATAACAAAACACAACCCTTACCTTACTTCCTTTCGAACGCTAACCACAACTCGAGATGTGCGAGACTGATCTTTCCCCTACAATCGGCCAACATTAACACTTAATCTTAATAGCCTTCGGCTTTTCAGATCGAATCGGCATGAAACCTTACCACTGACTTACCAAAATCGCTTGACAGGAAATAGATGACCCCGATCTACTACTTTAAAATCTCGAAGGTCCTATAAGAAACCAATTGCATGGTTGATTAAAAGTAAAGACAAATGCCGAAATTCGGCTTTTGTCTACACATGACGACAGAGAAAAAGAGAAAGTGAGAATAGAGTTTCGACCAAGATTACTTACCCTCTTCAAATCCGATTAGAGAAGAACCAAGAGAGATCTATGCTTGGTTGTTATTCGGCCAAAATAAAACAAGAAGAAAGTAGGGAGATTTTGGCAATGGTGATGGACTTCAATGTGATCCGGCTATGGCTGAAAGAAGAGAAAAGCAAATAAGATTCGGCTAAAGTGAAAGGAGAGAATG
The DNA here is from genome assembly GCA_025698515.1 of Gossypium sturtianum. Taxonomy (NCBI): domain Eukaryota; kingdom Viridiplantae; phylum Streptophyta; class Magnoliopsida; order Malvales; family Malvaceae; genus Gossypium; species Gossypium sturtianum. Next base: position 117,120,274 of record CM046955.1, read on the forward strand.
GGAGAAAGATGAATGGTATTCGGCTTTGGTTTAAAGAAAAGAGATTAAGGGAGTTTCGGCAAAAGGAGGAAGAAAAAGAAAAAGATTCGGGACAAGAGAGAATGAAGAGAAAGGAAAGTTGTTGATTTGAGAAGAAGAGACTGTTGATGCGGTTTTGAACAATTATGAGAGAAAGAAAAAAAGAGAGATGGGAGAGAAGGAGATTCGGCCAAGCACTTGAGAAGAAGAAGAAAAAGAAATAAAACTAAGGAAGTTTAGGTGGACATTCGGCTAGGTGCTTTCAAGAGAATTCGACAGTGCAAAAAGGATTTTGGCTTTTGCTTCAACATGGTGCATTAAGGGAAAATCGATGAGCAAAGAGAAGTTTGGTTTGCTTCTCAACCGAATGCACTATAGCCTAGACTAAGAAAATGTCCTCCTAAGCTAACTATGGAGGGACGACACACCTAGCAAGTTCCCAACCGAACACTCCTCCTCCACTATTCAAAATTCGCAAACACCTCAAATTTCTCTCGACCAACAATTCAAATGTGTTTGAATTCCACAAGCTCCTAAATTTTCTCTTCTCCACGGTTTAAATTAATTTGACTTAATCAACAAATGACAGAGTTTGAGTGAGCACAACTCTTCCCTCCTTGGCATCAAAATGGTAAGCGAGAAAATGGGATCTCCATTTGCTCGAACATGAGCTCCCCCTTCCCTGCATGTGGCGTCACTCTCAAGGCCCTAAGTGGCGCCTCCTTGCCACTTTCCCAAGCCAATTCTTGTGCTTAATTTCACCCCGAAATATATTTAACCCCTCGCTCCTTCACTCCCTTGACCAAAGCTTAAAAACAAATTTTCCTTATAGCTCAGGGCCTACCTCGCTTTATACCTAGACCCTAGAACACCTCAATTAATACCACAATCAATACATACACATGCAAGAACAATTTAAACACAATAGCCCCTATTTAAGGATGTTACAGGGGTAGAACTGTAACATCCTAAAATTCGAGATTTTATGTTTTGCATTATACCATGCGTTAGGCTGGCTAAGAGTGACAGTTGTGTATGTTTAGGGACCCTAAGAAGGCTTGGGGTTGAGTTGGGCCTTAGTAGAATTTTTGTGTTTATGCACTTAAGGGGGAGAAGGCAAGTGACGTCAAGACTTAAAAGAATAAGTGAGTTTTTTTTTTGCTAGCACAAGAAGAGCTAGTAGCAAAGTGGTGAGGCGTCACATGAAGGGGCTTAAGGGGTGGAGTTCGAATCTCACCTATTGCAAATATATATATTTTTTTGTGCTAATCAGGTCGAAGATGGTAAGTGTCAGCCATGGCTCTATAGAAGGAAAAGAAGACTTTCAAATGATGGAAAGAAGACTAAGGAAAAGAGAAAGGAGGAGATCAAGGGAAAAATAAGGAAAGAAGTAAAGGAAAGAGAGATAAGGGGATATGTTGGCGAATTTTGGGAGGTGCTTGGGAAAGAAAATTTGGTCAACCATAATCTTTTTGGTGTTAGGGACTTACGGTTTTGGTAGGGGAATTAGGAGCCAAATTTCCTATAGCCTTTTACAAGTTCGTGCATGAAAAGTTTTTTCTCTTTTTGAACATTTTTTTGTGCTTCTTTTCCAACCTTTTCCTTTGTTTTGAAACACTCAAGCCATTTTGCTCATCTTTTCCTTAGTGTAGGCGAAACTCTCGACACCTCTTTTCCATCTCTTCTTTTCTTTTTCACCATTTCTTCAACCCTTCTCTCTTTTTCTTTAGTCAATATTTTTGATGGCCAAATCTTGCTTGTTCTTTTCTCTCTAAGTAGCCGAATCCTCCTAGCCATTCTCTTTCCTCCATCTTGCGTGTTGATCACTTTCTTCCTTGGTTGAATCGGGTAAGTGGCTTCATTCTTTTCCTTTCATCTTCTTTTCTCTATAACCGAAGGTATGACCATCATCATTCGGTTGTTTCACTTTATTTCTAAAGCCGAAACACCATTTCCTTCTACTCCCTCATATCATGATCATCTTCTTTTTTTAGTGTTCTTGTGGGGTTGGCGGAATCTCACATCCTTGCCGACTCATCCTTAGTCATAACTTGAATCGATGGGAATCGGGTTCATCATCGATTAAGGGACTTAACAACTCGTTCTCCTCTACTTTTTGGTCTTTCGGAAGTAGTGTGGTAGCGATACTAAAGGAAAATCGATAGGAGGGCGAAAAGGGAGTGGACTTGCAATCTCTACTCCCAAGTTCAAACGTAGGGCGGTATCGGCAGTTTGGGATTTTCCACCATGTTTTGGACCGACATCTGGTGAAAATAGGCAGATCGTGGTCGTTCGCGATAGTGAGGGTGTCGACAATCAAGAAGGTTTAGTCCTTACCGTAATCAGGTGTGTAATCTCACACCGAAATCCTGTAGATTCGTGATTCACCATCATGTTAGAAAATAGATCATTGTTGCTTACGAATCTAATAACCGTAATATGGCAAGAATCGAGTAACTTGCTTAAACAATGTTAATTTTAAGATCTGTCAAAATCGGTATTAATTTGTAAAATTACAAAAATGCCATTATGGGCCGAATTACTAAAAAGCTTTAATGGGTCATTTTTATGAAAATGCCCCTATGGGTCGATTCACCAAAATGCCTTAACGGGCCGATTTGCTAGAATGCCTTAGTGGGCCAATTTACCAAAGAGCTTTAATGGGCCGATTCATCAAAATATTTCATTAGAATAATGGTTGCTATATATGTGGATATACTTTTCTTATGTTGCATCTTTACATATTGCATGGGTTGGGAAAAATTGTATGGAGAGCTGTGTAGCCTGATGGCATAGCCACAATTCGCTTATTATTGTGCTTAATTATGATTTCGGTGGCATGGCCACAAAAATAATATACTTTAGCAGCTTGACTGCAAATTGGTGTGAGTGGCGGCGTGGGTTGACTTGATCCCCACAGGTGTGATTGGCTGGTCGGGGGTGTGATGGATGGATGGGTTGGGTTGCATTCATTTCTTTTAAATACTTTTATGTAAATGGGCTTAGGCCCAAGATGTTGCTATACGGGTTCAGGCCCAGTGGATGATGGTAAGGGGGATTATGCATTGAGTTCTTGTAACTCACCCCATTTCTTTCTTAATCCTTGCAGGTGATGCTCAATGATGAGGACTTGGGCCCATGGATGACTCAGTGGGGGCCATACTTTGAAAATAATCTTTTTGAACATTAGTAAACTTCTTTTCCGCTTTATTTCATTACTTTTACTATTTTGGGTTTAAAGTTGTAATAAGGCCTCTGATATTTTTATTTTGCTATATGTTTTGATATACTTATTATTTTCCATGAATTGTTTTAAACGGGAATTTTTCTGAGATCTTAAACAACAGTTTTCCAAAATTGATTAACAAACGGATTTCATAACAAATATGTACAAATAATTTAACTTGTACTTTCCTTCAAATTATCAACATCTTTTTCAAAAGTCACGGTTTTTAAAGTTCACTAGTTTGATTTTCGATTCACCAATCAACCTCTCGAGATTAGTGGTATTTTTTTTATCAAATATTTATAATCAAACTTTTTTTTCTTAACTATAACCTAATAACATCAACTTTAGTAGGAATCACAAGTTCTTTACACACTTTCTTCATATGACATGCCGGATCCGGTCATGCCGCATGGGCCGGGTTTGGGGTGTTACAGTAAATCTCATTATAAAACCTTTGTGGTTGAGTAAAATAAATGAATGTCAATAGTTGATTATTATTTTCATGTGAATTTACTAAGTGTTATTTCTTACTCCTCTTCCTTTCCTATCTCTTATAGGTTAACCTAACTAGCTCAGGTTGGAGACCGCCGGAGATGCATTCACACTATCGAGCAGTCAGTTTGGTATAAATTTTCAAGTTTTTTTGAGATATGGCATGTATAGGGATCTTATCTTTTGTTTAATTAAGTCATCGTTAATGTAGTCAGATGTGTTGGCCTAAAACAGTTTATGGTTCGATGGTGTATAGCCATGGATGATGGCTTATGTCGTTTGTATTTATGCTAGTGGGAACTCTCTCTCGTATATGGGAAGATAGTTGGTTTCCATGGTTGAAATGTGAAAATTTAAGCATTATAATTGATGATTTGTGAATGATATGTGATAATGTGTGAATGTGTGCAAGTGAGGGTGGTTAAATGGCTTGGAAAATAGCCTTGAATTTGTCCACACGGGTAGACACACGGGCGTGTGTCGAGGCCGTGTGTGACACACGGTCAGTCCCATGGGTGTGTGACTGAGCTGTGTGTCCCCTGCATGTTAGTGTTACAAGTCAGTGTTGAAAACGGGCTAGACACACGGGCGTGTGCCTAGGCTGTGTGCCCCTTATGAGGTTGCTGACATCATAAACAGAATACCCAGGTTTTCGCACACGGGTGAAGACACGGGCGTGTCGAGGCCGTGTGAGGGACACGAATGAGGAACATGGGCGTGTGAGATTCCACACGGGCGTGTCCTTTCCTCCACACGGGCGTATGGCCCTGTCTTTAAGTAAAAGTTTTCTAAATGCTTAAAGGTTTCCGGTTTGGTCCCGAACCATTCCAAATGTAAGATTAGGGTCTTGTAGACATGTAATAAGGAAGTTATATACATGAATGAAAATTTTTTAAGTTGGAATGAAGTTTTATAGCCCAAAGTAGTATGTTCAAGTGAGATAAGTCTGGCAATGCCTCGTACCCAGTTTCGGTGTTGAATACGGGTAAGGGGTGTTACATTTAGTGGTATCAGAGCTATGGTTTAGTCGATTCTCGAACTAACCTAGCGTATGAGAGTTTAGCTATACATGCCATATTACTCCTCATGATAGTGTGATATCTCCCGGCTCTAACGAAATTGTTTTGTTAAGATAGAGATGATTCTCAATCGAGCTATTTTCGATAATGTTGTAAGTGATAATGAGATAATTGAAGTGTGCTTATGACGTGATGAAATTCAGTAAGGTATGAATAGAAGTTTATGACATGTGTGTGATAAGATACGAAATGAGATAATCATAAGTTGAGAAATGTGAAAAATATGGAATGAAATGAAAGTTATATGGTGATAAGCTCATCCATGTTTGTTCAACACGCATACGGTGTTATATGCTCAACGTATTTGATTAAGTGAATATGATGAGTAAACTTACCCAGTAAACGGGATATATGTGTACGTACATTAGTTTGAATAATGTATAATCAATATGTCCACATAGTTGAGTCCCATGTGTGACTGTTAAATTGGAGGATGTGTAATGTTTTGTTTTATGACTCTGTTATGAAGCCACAAATATTATAATAGTGTGGGAGTTGAACTGGGAAGTTAAATTAAGTAAAACGTAAGAAATGAGTACGGTCGCTCAAAGAAGAAATGATGGATAAGACCATGGTTGGACCATGGCAGTATATGTGATCCCATATAAGACCATGTTTGGGACATGGCATTGGCATCGATATGAGACCCCGTGTAAGACCATATCTAGGATATGACATCGGCATCGCCATGTGTTTCCATGTAAGACTGTATCTGGGATATGGCATTGGTATCATTATGAGATTTCGTGTAAAATCATAGCGAGACTATGGCAACATGAAGACATGTAAGATTATAACTGGGCTATGATATTGTGATATGAATAAGACCATAGTTGGACTATGGAAATCAAGTAAACGACGTACTCAAACCCGTAAGACGTTCTCTAATTTGATAAATGATGGTAAGAGAAATTGGGGTTAAATGTTGAGTACTTGAATAGATATTAATATGGAGCTTGAGTAAGTAAAAATCACTGTTCGAAATTATGGATGATAGAAACAATTGTAACATGAGTAAGTGTGAAGATTCGCTTGGACCGAGTTGTGTAATTACGATGATATTTCATTAATGATGAATGTTAAGTCATATGTGTGTAGTCGTGAAAGTCAAGTTAGAAGCTTTACGACCTCACCCCCTTACCAGTGTTAATCTATAATGAGACTTTTACGAGAGTCGAGTTGAAGATGTTCATAAGTGTGAAATAAAAGAGTTAGGTGGTGAAACAATTAGTAATGTATAAAGAGATGAAAGTAGTTGGAAAGTGAAAACAGTTTTGAGAAGAATATTAGAATGTTTTAAAGATTACACCGATTATGCAATGTTACGAGTAAAGAAAAAGCTAGTCTCTGCTATTCGACTCAATTGAGTATGAAGCTTAAAGTATGTACTCACCGAGATCTTCCCGAATTGATGTTCATTAGTGAAAGGAATAATAAAGGGTTTATGATAACGAAAATGGTCAGAGAAACAATATTCGAGCTGTAAAAGTGTTTGATTATGACAATCATGATTGAATAGATTATAATGATCTCTTTGAGTATTCTGTATAGATATCTATTTCCCTTCAGTGGTCATGTGGTTGTTCATTTTTAAGAAATTATGATCGTGTGAGAATGTTAGTTGACTGTGAAATCAGACGAATTTGTTGTCGATTTGGTTAGTTGCGATAGACATTTCTTTACCTTTTCGTAATTCTATTATGGTATTTTGGAGTAAAGCTGGCGATAAAAATGTTATGCGAGACTATTCTTATGTTTCTGTTGATTCGAGTTATGTGTATATTACGCATGCTTCAATAAAGAGAATAAATTCTGTGTATTCACGAGTATGAAGACAGATAGTCTGAATGAGGAAATTAGATTCCAGGAAGCATAATACAGAGATATGTCTATTGAAATATTCTAACCGGATGATGTTAATTACAAGTTGAAGTTGTTCTGATTGAAAAGTTATCACCTTTATGAAAGTTTAAATGGTCTGTTGCAGATTGACAAAGTCGAAAGCTATCGGTGGTATTATTAACTGAAAGTTCTAGTTCTGAGTTCACTTGAATTGAGCAAAGGAATTTATGATATTCAGTGATGCACTATTAAATAAATTGGAATATGTTTTAATACCAGGGTGTAAAAAGGTGGTTTGTACCTTTAGATGGTTAAAGTTACATCAAAAAGAATTGTTAGACTGGTGATTCAGAAACGATCACTTTTATGTCTGTGTTGTGAATTTGATGATATAGTATAATCTATGGAAAATGTCGTGTACTTCCTGAATCCTGATGAGTTAAAGTATCTAATGTTGCAGAAAAATATGAATGTAAGATAGTGAAAATGGCTTGAGTTATTACAAGAGTATGTATAGTTATCGAATTACTTTTCGGAAAGCGGACATAATACAGAGGTTGGGATAGAAAATCCTTATTTAATTGATACGATTTGATTACTTGATTGATCTTAGATGATAGTATCCTCATTTTATCGATGTTAAATGCTAAAGCGAGTTTTTCTTGTGAAACAAAGAAGTTCAGAAGAGTGATAGTGAATGGTAATTTAAATGAGTCCAGAATGAGTTTACTTCTGATGTTAAAATTCAGGTCGGATAAGATTTCTGTCATTATTGTTATCTCGAGATAAAATTTACGTATTGATGAATCCAAAACTTATGTAGAAGATTTAGTACGAGATTTAGTGGTAGCACGTCTGTTCGTCCAAGAATAATGAAATGAGCAGTCATATGAGTAGGTGTTCTGGTAATTGAGTGTAAATGTATATCACAATATTTTTGAGTTTATATCCAGATGTCGATTTTTCGACAGGTATAAGCTGAATTTCAAGAGTATTTTGGACTATTACAATCAGTGAAGATTCCAAAGAGAAAATGAGTTGAAAATACTACAGATTTTGATTTTGGACTGTTATAATCCTCAAAAAGAATGATATTATTTGGATGGTGGTAAATTGTTTGATAAAGATCTGTATAATCATGTTAGCATGTGCGAAGTATTATTTTGTGATTCACGAGTATATGTGTTTCAAAAAGAGAGTGGTTTAGATTTTAAAGTTGAGTTTAAACATTGTGTACTAAATTTTAAAAGTTATTGAAAAGAGATAAATGAGGGTTAAATCAATTTGTGATTCTGAAAGGTTGGTGGAAACATTTCATGAAAGTTGAAAGCAACTTCTTCTAGTAAGATTTTCGGGGACGAAAATCCCTAAGGGGGGGAATTGTAACAGCTTGATTTAGGGGCCAGTCAGAACAGTGGTCTCGGGACCACTAATCCGAGGTCAGAGAAATTTATTTTAATTTTATTTTATGAGTTATAGCATGTTTATAAGGGTGCATGAAAATTTTGGTGCTTTAATTTTAGCGATTGCATGCTTAATCGCGAAAAAGGACTAAATCGCATAAAGTGCAAAAGTTCTATTTTATTTGCTAGAGGTTCCAAATAGCCATGGAATATTAATTGGAGGTCCTTAAAGTGCAAATACGCCATGGGGGAAGTGATGGCCGGCCATAGGGGGGCAAAGAATAGACTTTGTCATTTGGTTAGGTGAAATTTGGTGATAAAAATTTATTTTTATCATAAAATAAAGAAAAGAAAATATCACCTTTTCTCTCCATCTTCTCCACCTAAAATGAGAAGCAAAATGGGGGTTGAGAACTCAAAAATTTCAGCCAAGCTTTCCTCCTTACAAGTAAGTGATTTTGGTGGCCTTTCTTAAAATTTTTTGTACTTTTGGAACCCCTAAAGCTTAAGCTAGCTAATGAGGGGACTATTTTGCAAAATTGTTAAGAGTCCAGGGATTTTCCATGGGATCAATTAAGTTTTTTCCTGTATTTTTATGGAAGAAAATGAGTCTTAGTTGTTAGTTGAACACCTTTTGTGAAAGGTGTTACCATGAAAACACTTAAAAGGACATTTTTGTAAAAGTTGTGAAATAAGTGGTAAATTTGTGTAATAGTTGAAATCTTGAGTTGTTAAAGGAGGTAATATGAATTGGCTAGGCTTGATTAACAAAGAAATTGGATAAAAACTGGTATACGAACCCAGGGGCAAAATTGTAATATTGCCAAAGTTTAAGGGCAAAATGGTAATTTTTCCAAAGTAGAAATTTTGAATTGTATTGATTAGTGTAGTGATTAAATGAGTAAATTTTATTGTTATATATAGAAGCAAACGTGGTTCGGACCTAGAACGGGAGAAAAGAGAAATATGGGCAAATAGGTCCCTTTTTACCCTTTCGATATCGAGGTATGTTCGTGTGCAAATATTGCAATCCTATGTGAGGTATTTAATATTTCAATGTTGTATGAATTTTATATTGTCTCTATGAATATATTAAATACCATTTTGACGAGATGTCAAGAAATGAAAATCTTCAATTGAACTTAAGAATGGATGGAATGCAACTATCATGATACTAAGATAATTAAGGTCCTGTGTAAGACCATAATTGGAATATGGCCTCGGTGTGAGATTTTGTATAAGACCATGTCAGGGACATGGCATCGATATGATATTTCATGGAAGGTCCTGTCGGGGATATGACGTTGATATGATACTATATGTATGAGACTCAAGAATATCCTTTAATATTTTGAGTGATTCAACAGGTATGTTGAAAATGAGAAAGTATATGGTTATGTCATGAGAGGTACAGGTATGTGCCCAGAACTCATTTAAAGTGAATTCAGTATATTATGAACCCATGTAAGTATATGTGTAAACGATGCATCCTAATTGCGTATGTTATATTTATTAATGCATTGCGTGAATGCGAATGATTATTGTAGAAATCTATTTAAAGATGATAGAGTGTGAGGAAATTCCCGGATGAACATTTAAAATAGGAAAATGAATGTGTGATAAATGGTGGGCTGTGTGCGATACCACCTTAATATTTATTTACGATGGCCTGTGTGCGATACCATCATATTTACTATCATTGGCTGTGTGCGATACCACCTTATTAATTGTTAGCGATGGGCTGTGTGCGATACCATTGCAATTATTATCAATGGTGGGATGTGTGCGATGCCACCCTGTTATTTGTTATCGATGGGCTATGTGCGATACCATCGTGTTTAGTATTAATGGTGGGCCGAGTGCGATACCACCTTTTTAATTATTAAATGGTGGGCTGTGTGCGAAACCACTGAGTATTTATTATTATTCCAAGGTGTTATCGAGAAACTTAACTAAGTGAAATTACATGTGGCTTTGCGGTGATAAATGCAGGGTATAGATGTAAGTAAAGGTGAACAATGTTTTATGATGTGTGTTTGTGATATGTGAAGGTTTGGAATGAGTAAGCATTATGAATTATTAAATGGATAACCATGAGCTTAAATGTAAATCTCATTATAAAACTTTTGTGATTGAGTAAAATAAATGAATGTCAATAGTTGATTATTATTTGCATGTGAACTTACTAAGCGTTATTGCTTACTCCTCTTCCTTTCCTATCTCTTATAGGTTAACCTAACTAGCTCGGGTTGAAGACCGCCAGAGATGCATTCACACTATCGAGCAGTCACTTTGGTATAAATTTTCAAGTTTTTTTGAGATATGGCATGTATAGGGATCTTATCTTTTGTTTAATTAAGTCATCGTTAATGTAGTCAGATGTGTTGGCCTAAAACAATTTATGGTTCGATGGTGTATAGCCATGGATGATGGCTTATGTTGTTTGTATTTATGCTAGTGAGAACTCTCTCTCGTATATGGGAAGATAGTTGGTTTCCATGGTTGAAATGTGAAAATTTAAGCATTATAATTGATTATTTATGAATGATATGTGATAATGTGTGAATGTGTGCAAGTGAGGGTGGCTAAATGGCTTGGGAAATAGCCTTGAATTGGTCCGCACAGGTAGACACACGGGCATGTGTCTAGGCCGTGTGTGACACACGGTCATTCCCATGGGTTAGTGACTGAGCCGTGTGTCCCCTGCATGTTAGTGTTACAAGTCAGTGTTGAAAACGGGCTAGACACACGGGCGTGTGCCTAGGCCGTGTGCCCCTTATGAGGTTGCTGACGTCATAAACAGAATACCCAGGTTTTCGCACACGGGTAAAGACACAGGTGTGTCGAGGCCGTGTGAGGGGCACGGGTGAGGAACATGGGCGTGTGAGATTCCACACAGGCGTGTGGCCCTGTCTTTAAGTAAAAGTTTTCTAAATGCTTAAAGGTTTCCGGTTTGGTCCCGAACCATTCCAAATGTAAGATTAGGGTCTTGTAGACCCGTAATAAGGAAGTTATGTACATGAATGAAAAAATTTTAAGTTGGAACGAAATTTTATAGCCCAAAGTAGTATGTTCAAGTGAGATAAGTCTGGTAATGCCTCGTACCCAGTTCCGGCGTTGAATACGGGTAAGGGGTGTTACAGGTCAATTACCATACTCAAATTAGAACCATTTACACATGTATAAACATCATCAAATTCATTATCATAAGCCAACTCAAATGGCTCAAAATACATGTTCATCAAACATACCAAAATGACTCAAGCCTGTACATGCCATATACCATATGTACACAATTCAAAAGTACCAAGTAGATAGTTCAATAGTGTGACGTAGACTCTGACGATCCCCGAATCCAAGCTAGTTTTGAATTCACTATAAAACACGGGAAAAACAAACAAAATAAGCTTCAAAGCTTAGTAAGTTCATACTAAATATACTCAAAAATTCATAAGATACAAATCATCAATTTGAACAAGTTAATGTATAATTAATGATAATATCAAACCTTCCATAAGCTTATTCATATACTTATATGCAAAGTCATAACCTTTTCTATTTGAACTTCATACTTACATGTACATACCTATACAAATTCATAACAAACTCATACCTTCCCGTAACACTGTCGAATACTCGATGTTTCGCACACCAAGTGCCATCGCATAGCCGAAGCTAATATAATGTCGCACACTAAGTGCCTTAATCGATGTTTCGCACACTAAGTGCCATCACATAGCCGAAGCTATTATAGTCTCGTACACTAAGTGCCTTTGTAACACCCCTTACCCGTATCCGGTACCAGAACTTGGTATGAGGCATTACCGTACTTAACCTGCTCAAACATGCAACATAGAGACATATAATTTCATTTCGACTTAAAACTTCTCATTCGAAATCATAACGTCCCTATTATAGGTCCACGAGACCCTAAACATATATACAAAATGTTTCGAGAATAAATCGGAAACTTTTGAACACTTGATTTTTGCTTAAAACAGGGCCCCACGCCCGTGTGGTAAGGGACACGCCCGTGTGGGCAGGCCGAGTGGTCACACACGCCCATGTCCCTAGTCCGTGTGGATTTTATTTTTCATTTCGAACCTACAGGGGTTTTCACACGGCCGGACACACGTCCGTGTCCCTCACACGGCCTAGACACGCCCATGTCTTAGCCCGTGTGCAAAAACCTTGACATTCTGTTTCTGACGTCATCAACCTATTAAAGTCACACGGCCAAGGCACACGCCCGTGTCCTTAGATCATGTGGTGAATTAAATTCCTAAATCCAGGTGCAGACTTCACACGGCCTGGGCACACGCCCATGGGGATAACCATGTGTCACACACGGCCTAGACACACGCCCGTGTGCCTACCCATGTGGAAAACTATAAAGCTATCTACCAAGCCAATTATCACCCTAAAAGCAACCACACTTAGACCATTTCAATGCAACACACAACATGACAATAAGGCACCTTTAGTATCTAAAAACAAAACATCCACATCTTATTATCAACCTACTTCATCATGCACATACTTCATTCATAACTCATTCAATTGCACAATTTGTATTTCATGAATTTCATCATCATTGATTGTATAAAAACTTAACAAGTATTGGCCAATTCTAATGGCCATTTACAAAATGAATGAGTAGCATTAATAGCCAACACAATTTCTAACAAATATGACATATCACAAAATAACCAAGTTCCTATACATGCCATACCCAAAATTAATCAACTTTACTATACCAAAAGAATAGTTGATAGCGTGAATCAAACTCTGACTTCCTCCTATTCCCGAGCTAGCTTGGCGATATTACAAGGAATAGGGAAAAGAGAGAGGTAATCATAAAGCTTAGTAAGTTTGCATGAAATAAATAGCAACATAAAAGTTCATGATAACATCCATTCATCACACTAAATAATACACAAGTTCTCAAACACATCAACATAACTTACTCATGCTTACTCTTACCAAATCACATATCACATTTTTTGCATTCATTACTCGTAAGTTACTCATGGGTACCTGTATCACTTCATCACATAACTTTAGCACTTTTATTTTCTTGAACATAGACTTAGCTCTTTGCTATCTTTAACATAAACTTAGTTATTTACCCATTGAACTACTTGGAATATCGAAGGATACTCAATTTCATCATACATGTAACACGATGCCAATGCAATATCCTAGATATGGTCTTACATGGGATCACATCTCGATGCCGATGCCATATCCCAGATATGGTCTTACACGGAATTTCATATCTCGATGTCGATGCCATATCCCAGATATGGTCTTATACGAGATCATATATCGATGTCGATGCCATGTCCCAGACATGGTCTTACACGAGATCTCCCTTCAGTGCCGAGGCCATGTCCCAGACATGGTCTTATACGGGACCTTCTTTATCTCATGTTGTGAAAACGGTATCCTTGTTATTCCAAATGTTCAACCGGGACTTCAACTTTACATAATTTCATTATACTTTTATTGAGGCATCATTAATCAATTTCATAGAAATAATATACATTTCTCATGATATCGAGCAATTAAAAAAACATAATAGCATTATGTAGCTTTAATTTCACACAAACTTACCTCGATACCAAAATATGTATAGTTGTTCAATTTAGTCCACAATTTTGTCCTTTCCTCGGTTTTGGTCCAGACTTCGTGTTTCTCGATCTAAAATAAAAATTTCACTTATTTAATGATCACATTGATTAAAATAATTCATGAATCATACTTCGGCAAAAATTACGATTTTGCCCCTAATCTTTTACAAAATTAGGATTTTGCCCTCAGGCTCGTAAATCGATTCTAATCAAATTTCCTCCTTTAACAAGCCTAGCTGAACATTTATTACTCTTATAGCAATTCACAATACCAATTATTTCACACATTCACCACCTATTTACAAACTTTACAAAAAGGTCCTTTTAGGGGTTTTCATGGAAACCCTTTTCACAAAAGTTGTTTATTTAACAACTAAGATTCATTTTCTTCCATAAAAATTCAGCAAACAACATAAATGCTCACATGGAAAACCCTAGACTCTTAACCATTTTGCAAAATAGTTCCCTCATTAGCTAGATCATGCTACAAGGGTCCCAAAAGTACAAAAATTATCAAGAAAGACCACCAAAATCACTTACTTTCATGGGTGAGAAGTTGCTGAAAATTTTAGGCTTCCCAAACCCCTTCTTGGCTGATATTTTTGGGGGAAGAAGATGAATGAAAAAGGTGATATCATCTTTCTCTTTATTTTATTTATTTCCTTCAATTTAGTCACCTAATTCACCTACTTTGACCAATTTTGACATTTCTTGTCCCCTATGGCCGGCCAACCCTTTCCTAAGGGTCTAATTGCATATTAATGACCTCTAATTCAGTATTCTATAGCTATTAGGCAGCTTTAGCTTGTAGAACAACACTTTCACACTTTATGCGATTTAGTCCTTTTTCGCAATTAAACATGCAATCGCTAAAATTAATGCACCAAAATTTTCAAGCATTCATATAATCGTGCTATAGCACATAAAATAATATTAAAACTAATTTCTCCAACCTCTGATTAGTGGTTCTGAAACCACTGTTCTGACTAGCCCCAAAATCGGGCTGTTACAGCCTTACTCGATGTTTCGCACACTAAGTGCCATCGCATAGCCGAAGCTATTATAATCCCACACACTAAGTGCCTTACTCGATGTTTCGCACACTAAGTGTCGTATATAGCCTAAGCTATTCCAAATCGCACACTAAGTGCTAAACACAGTCGATTTGTCGTCGAACATGACCGTAGTCTCGTATATACAAATTATGCAATATCAAAGCATTAAAAGCATAATTGTAACAATGTTTATCACGTACGAACTTACCTTGAATGCTAAAACAGCGAATCGAGTCAATTAGTCGATAACTTTCATTTTTCCCGATCCTGATCCGAATTCCGCTTTTCTTGATCTAAATGTATTCAATTCCGCTTTTCCTGATCTAAATGTATTCAAAATTAACTTATTCAATCATCTATTCATTCAATTTAATCCGAAAATACACATTTGGGCATTTTTACACATTTGCCCCTAATGTTTCACATTTTTACAATTTAGTCCTTATCACATAAAATTTCAAATTCATGCAATTTAGTTCAAACCCATGCTTAGCCGAATTACCTTAAGGCCCCTAGCAGCCCATATTTTTCATTTATTCACACATTTAACCACACAGTTTCATATTTTCACAAATTAATCCTTATTTTGCATATTTACTCAAAATCACTTTACAAAACTTGTTTATATAACAACAAACATTCAAAATCTATCATCAATCATCAAAACTCATACGTATTCATCAATGGAAACATTCAAAATCTTTAACAATTTTGCAAATTAGTCCCTGGGCTAGCTAGTACTAGCTGTAATGATCTCAAAAATATAGAAATCATTAAAAACGGGACAAAAACCGAACCTTAATTAGAAAACATAGCATAGCCGAATGAAGAGAAAAGAAATGGCTTCTTCTTTGACCTAACTTTCAGTTGATGATGAGCATAAAGATGATAATAATGTTTTGATTTTATTTATTTTATCTTTAATAATCAGTTTCCAAAATTAACCTTTAAAAACATTAGTAATTACACCAAATACCACTCCAATATCATCCACTATCTCATAAATGGTTTAATTACCACTTAAGGACCTTTACTTTAAGGTTCTATAGCTATTAAACACCTTTAGCAAATAGAACATCAATTTTGCACTTTACGCGATTTAGTCCTTTTTATCAAATTGACCAACTAAACGATAAAATTTCTTAACGAAATTTTCACACATACACTCAATCATGTTGTAAACATTAGAATAATAAAATAAATATTTTGACCTCGAATTTGTGGTCCTAAAACCACTGTTTTGATTTGACCAAAAATGGGCTGTTACAATAACTCTGATGAAAGGACACCTGGGGTATTTGGGAAAAATATAAATATTCACATAAAAAGAAAAAAAAAGAGAGCTTTTGGATTATCATCTTCTTCAACCTATCCTTTGTAGCTTTCGGCTACGGCGTCTTAAGCTCCGATGGGTGAACCGACGTGAAATGGATGTAGACCAGCTTCTGACGAGGAGCCCTGAGTGCAACACAAGAGGGAATAGAGAGATTAAAGTCGATTTGTCTAGGAATAGTATTCTCCACTTGTTTCTTTTATTTTTCTTTTCTAAACGTTGGTGATTACTTTCTATTTCATGTTAGTATAGAAGTTCATTGTCGATTTTGATCCAGAAATTGAAAGAACCATTCAGAGGAGACTTCGAGAACAAAGGAATATGGCTTTGCCATGAAACAATGCAGTTATACCACCGATGCAGAACCAAAATGCTAATGACCCACCGTTGCAGCAAGACGATCAAATACAAAACAGGATTATATGAGATTTTGTAGTACCTGTCTTGGATGACTTACAATCGGGAGTTGTTAGGCCAGCAATCCAAGCTAGAAATTTTGAACTCAAGCCAGTAATGTTCCAAATGCTGAATTCTAATGGGTAATATACTGGACTACCACATGAACATGCACGATAGCATCTAAAATCATTTTTTATTTGTGCTTCCTTCAGCCAACAAATCGTTCATGATGACTCTTTAAAGATGCAATTATTTCCTTATTCCTTGCAAGGAAGAGCTCGTACATGGTTCTCTGGGTTACCTGTCGGATCAATTACTTCTTAAAATGCACTAGCAACACAGTTTGTTTTGTGATTTAACCCACCGACAATGAATGCTCGTCTCTGAAATGATTTTACAGCTTATCATCAACTGGATGATGAAAATCTTTACACCACATGGGAACATTATAAATCTTTGCTTCAACGTTGTCCCATACACGGCATTCAACAGGAAACACAAATTGAGATTTTCAATAATGGGCTAAATTCACACACGAGGAATCTTGTCGACGCATCAGCCAATGGTCCTTTGTTGGATTGTACTTATACTAATGCTATTGGAATTCTGGAAAGAATTGCTCAGAATGATTATCAGTATCCTATTTCTAAAGCTGCACAAGAAAAAGCTACTCCGGGAATTATTTAACTGGATGCAATATCTGCACTTAGTGCTCAAGTTTCTTCTCTTGTAAATATGATAAAAAATATGTAAGGGACTAGTGACGTTGCACCTATACAAGTTGATGTTCCTACTTTTTCTTGTGAGATTTGCAGTGACAACCACAGCTATGAAGATTGTCCATAACATGCAGGAAATGCCTTTTATGTCAGTAACATCCATAACAATTCTTATGACACCTCTTATAATAATTCTACACACAATCAACAGTCTTGGGGAACTCAGAATGCTAGACAAAATGATGCGCCATACCAATATGGGAATATATTTGCTCAAGGTAATTATAGTTCAAGACAAGGGAATTACAATCAACAACAGCAGAACTACAATTAGCACACTCAAATGCATCCACAACAAGGCTAGATGCATCCACACCAGACCTAGACGCAACCACAACATTCTTTAATATCGAATTAGCATGGTCTAGAACATCGACAACAACAGTACACGCAAGCTTCTCCTTCTGACCCATTAGCTGCTCTTGAGGCTTTAATCTGGGAGCATATGATTCGCACAGAAGCTATTGTGCAAGGGAATTCATCTTCTATTTGGGCGTTGGAGGCATAATTAAGACAACTTTCTTCAAATCTGAATACTCGACCACCGGGCACACTACCTAGTGACACAGAAAATCCCAGTCCAAGAGGGAAAGAACACTATAAGGCTATCACTCTTAGGAGTCGTAAACAAACTGGTGAGCTGACTACAGACTCTGTTATAGCACCTCAAAATACTGGTGAAGTGATCCCTGGTAAAAAGGTTGAATCTGAAGAGCCTGTCGATGAACCAAACAAAGAAGTTCCACAAATTGTCACTCATATGCCTCATATCCGACCCTCAAAACTATTGACGCAATCAAGGGTGTCGGTGCAATCAGATGTATCTCTACCTTTACCTTTCCCACAAAGATTCAGGGAGAATGAACATGACAAGTAGTACCGACAATTCCTGAACACATTGAAGCAACTTCAGGTCAATATTCCTTTAGTAGACACTCTTGTGCAAATTCTAAATTATGGAAAATTTATGAAGGAGCTCTTTTCAAGGAAAAAGAAGCTTAGTGATATGGAAACTATTGCACTCATAAAAGGATGTAGTGTTGTTTTGACAAATAAGTTGCCCCTCAAAATGAAAGATCCTGGGAGCATTCCTATCCCATGTTCCATTGGCAACCATTATTTGGGCAAGGCCTTATGCGCCTTGGGAGCTAGCATCAACTTAATGCCAATATCTACTTTCAGAAAGTTGGGAATTGGTCACATGAAACTTAATGCAATGACATTGCAACTAGCTGATTGATCTTTGGCTCAACCTGAAAGGCAAATTAAAGATATATTAGTTCATGTGGATAAATTTATTTTTCCGGCTGATTTTATCATACTTGACTGCGAGGCAGACAAGGAGGTTCCCATAATCTTGGGACGACCATTTTTAGCCACCGAAAGAACTCTTATTGATGTTTACAAAGGTGATCAGACCATGCGACTTAACAATGAGCACGTTACCTTCAATGTTTTCGAATCTATTCAATACAAGGACAAAGAAGAATGCCATACTGTTGATGTGCTAGATGATTTAATTGCGGAAGAATTCAACAACCAAAGCACAATACTTTCTAAAGAGTTTGCAGTGACATCTGATGATGAATTAGTAGATGATTGTGACAGCATGGTTGAAGATAATAATATTTAACTAAGGCATGGATGGAAGATCGAATCCTTAGACTTAGCCAATAGAACAGCTCCATTTTTCAAACCATCTATTGACGAAGCTCCTACTCTGGAATTGAAACTGTTACCTACTCATCTTAAATACGTCTTTCTTGGTGATAACAATACTCTCTCTGTTATTGTCTCTGCAACATTAGATGTAACTTAAGAAGAGAAATTAGTTTATATTCTTAAGCAACATAAACGAGCCATTACTTAGAGTATTACCGATATTCGAGGCATCAGTCCATGTTTTTGCATGCACAACATCAAGTTGGAAGATGAAGGCAAGTAATCGATTGAGCAACAAATAAAATTAAACAAGAAGATGAAGGAAGTTGTGAAGAAAGAAATTATAAAATGGCTTGATGTTAGAATTATTTACCCTATTTCTAATAGCAATTGGGTAAGTCTAGTGCAATGCGTTCCTAAAAAAAGTGGCATCACTATGGTTAGCAACGACAAAGACAAATTAATTCCTACATGCATTCCTACGGGATGGCGAGTCTATATGGATTATCACAAACTTAATGCTGCCACAAGGAAGGACCACTTCCCACTTTCTTTCATTGACCAAATATTGGATAGGCTTGCTGGAAAAGCCTATTAATACTTCTTAGACGGCTATTCTGGATACAATCAGATTGTTATTGCACCGGGGGATAAAGAAAAAAACTACTTTCACTTGTCCCTTTGGTACTTTCAATTTTCGTCGAATGCCTTTCGGTCTTTGCAACGCACCAGCCAGATTTCAAATGTGCATAATGGCAATATTCTTGGATATGATTAAAGACTCTTTAAAGGTGTTTATGGATGATTTCTCAGTCTATGGGAATAATTTTAATCATTACGCTAAAAATTTGGATAAAATATTGTAGCGATGTGAAGACACACATCTTATTCTAAATTAGGAAAAATGTCATTTCATGGCAACTAAAGGCATTGTGTTAGGCCATCGTATCTCTTGTCAAGGAAAGGAAGTCGACAAAGCTAAAATGGAAATCATTGAGAAATTACCTCCACCAAAAAATGTGAAAGGTGTTCGCAGTTTTCTTGGGCATGCGGGGTTTTACCAAAGATTTATTAGAGATTTCTCGAAAATTACAAAACCCTTATGCTCATTGCTGGAATAGAATCGAAAATTCCTCTTTGACGATACATGTCTGGAGGCATTCATTCAATTGAAGATGCAGCTAGTAAATGCACCCATTGTCATAGCACCCAATTGGTTTCAACCTTTTGAAGTTATGTACGGTGCAAGCGACTTTGCTATGGGTGCTTTTCTAGGACAACGCAAGGGAAAAATATTTCACGCCAACTATTATGCTAGCAAAACTCTTACAGAGGCTCAAATCAACTTTACCACTACAGAGAAAAAATTGTTGGTTGTAGTCTTTGCTTTTGACATGTTTTGTTCTTATCTTGTAGGCACAAAGGTTACCGGATTTACTGATCACTCGGCATTGAGATATCTTTTTGCGAAGAAGGATGCAAAATCGAGATTGATACGCTGGATCTTACTGTTGCAAGAATTCGACATCGAGATAAAAGACCGCAACAGTTTAGAGAATCAAGTTACAAATCATCTGTCTCAATTGGAAGTTGGCAACGAAGATGGAAACATGCTTCAAATTGTCGACGCATTCCTATATGAAAAGTTATTTGCTGTAGATGCAACCCCTCAGTAAGCAGATTTGGTTAATTACTTAGTGTGTAGAAAACTCCCATTGGGTGTCACCGGCCATAAAAAAGAAAAATTACTTCGTGAAGTACTGAAGTATCATTGGAATGAACCGTATTTATTCAAGGTATGCAATGATGACATTATTCGACGTTGTGTTCCGGAAGAGGAGATGCTTTCAATCCTGAAGCACTGTCATGATGCTCCTTATAGAGGTCATTTCAGTGGCATGCGAACTACTGCTAAGGTTCTCCAATCATAATTCTACCGCCCTTCATTATTCAAAGACGCCCATAATTTTTTGAATCAATGCAACAGCTGTCAGTACACAGGCTCTATATCTCGACATAATAAAATGTTGCAGTAGCCAATTATGGAGGTCGAATTGTTTGATGTTTGGGGTATGGATTTTATGGGACCATTTCCAAGTTCATTTGGAAATCTTTATATATTAGTAGCTGTTGACTACGTCTCGAAGTGGGTTGAAGCTGTTGCATTCCCAAAGGATGATGCAAAGACAATGCTTAATTTTTTTCACAAGCATATACTCACTCGCTTTGGCACACCAAGGGCATTGATTAGTGATCAGGGTATACACTTTCATTGCAACCAAGTGGCAGCCGCACTGAAAGATATGAAGTCAAGCATAGAATGGCTACTACTTATCATCTGCAAACTTATGGGCAAGCCGAAGTGTCAAATCGACAAATTAAAACCATACTTGAGAAGGTTGTGAACCCTTTGAGAAAAGATTGGTCTTCCAGACTGGATGACGCCTTATGGGAATTGTGAACAGCATACAAAACTCCATTAGGGATGTCACCGTATCAATTGGTTTTTGGGAAAGCATGTCACTTGCCAGTTGAAATGGAACACAAAGCAATGTGGGTAATTAAGCAAGTGAACATGGACTATGAAGCTGCTAGAAAGAAAAGGCTGTTGGATATCACAGAACTGGAGGAGATTAGGTGAAATGCCTATGAAAACATTGCAATTTAGAAGGAAAAGACCAAATGATGGCATGACGGAATTATTTTTGCAGCGACAATTTATAGCGGGTCAGCAAGTTTTATTATTCAATTCTAAATTGACACTGCACCCGGTTAAATTGTGCTCACGTTGGTCTGGACCTTTCAAAGTTGTCGAAGTATTTCCTCATGGTGCAGTTGATCGTGTCAAAACTAACAATGACAACGAATAAGGCAAGCGTACCTATCGTTCGGTAGTATAGCTATGGCAAGACTGGAAATATCGTATCCTCAAGGACCAAGAGTACTAGTAGTTACTATCTTTTTATTATCTAGCCTAAGTATTAATCGAATCGATGTTTAATTAACTAATTACTAAACTAAGGATGCCAAGACACAGAGAGTGAATTGGGAAAATACTTTTGGGAAAACTAGTTGATTAAGACAATACCCGAGGAAGAATCCACCTAGACTTCACTTGTAACATCCTAAAATAGGGCCTATGCATTTTCGATTTAATTGTATGAGGTGACATGTTTTAAGTATTATGAATAAATTTTGAATATTTTTGAAAACCCGAAAATGAGTGAAAGTAAGTTAGAAATGAACATTTTTGGAAACCTGAAAATGTATGGAAATGTTAAGTTTAAAAATGGAAGGTGAACATTTTTGGAAACTAGGAAATGTAAGGAAAATGGAAAGTGAACATTTTTGGAAACTTGGAAATGTAAGGAAATGTCAAGTTTACAGAGCCGATCAAAAATTTTTGGAAACTTAGAAATGACCTAGAAATGACGAGTTTTAAGGTTTAAAAGGGGAAATTAAGGCAAGGTGGCCTTAAAAGAAAAAGTTTGTGAAATTTGACACACAAACAGGCTTGGAAAAGTGGTCTGAAGATGCCACTTAGGGCCTATGGAAATGGCCCCATATGCAAGAGGAATGGGCCTGAGTTCGAGTCACTTGGGAAGCAAATAAAGGAGGTTTTATTTTTGCTTCCGTAAGACCGAGGTGGACGGCACATGCTTCTAGAAAGGAGGTGTTTTAATTTCATAAATATTCGATTAAAAGGGTGATAAATAAAGGATTTTTTTAAATTGGATTATTTTGAAGAGATAAATGTTGGATTTAAACTCTTTTATTTATGATAATTAAAGGATAAAGTTATCAGATAGAGGAGTGGTGGCCAAGTAAGGGACTCCTTAGATGATAATTTCGGCTATAAAAGGAAAAGAGAGGCCATTCTGCATTATTTTCATTCTTTGAAAGCCTCTGTTGAATTCTCTTCACCAAATCTTCTTCTTCTTTTATTTTTGCCTGTTGAAATACCTTGTGATCTAGCCGAATCCTCCATCTTTATTCTTCCTTCTCTTTTCTTTCTAATCCCTCCAAAAGCCGAAAGTTGTGAGATCATCATCTAGCCATAGCCGAATCTCTGAAGGTTGAAGTGAAGGTGCAATCGATTTCTTCAAGTAAGGGTAAGATCTCATTCGGTTTCATCCTTTTTTCTTAAGATTTGCTGAAATCTAGGACTAACCCCATTAATATCTTGTTGCCGAAACTTTGAAGAGATCTTTCGGGATTTACTAAGTGTCGACTACAAGGAAGGAGAAGTTCTTTTCCCGAAGGTACACCATAGGCCACGTGTTCCCTAGTTATTCAGTGAGTTTCGAGATTTAAAATCCACAAGGTAAGTGTCTATAGCATTCGACCAAGGCCATGTTTGGTAAATATATGTGTTCATTAATTATTCAAAAGCCGAAAACTAGCCAAGTTAATTGATTCAATGCTTGGCCGAATGCAAGAAGAGTATAGCAGAGATTTCAAGACTTGATTCTTAAGTCAAACGGAAACAAGGTAAGTTTAAGTATACTAATCCTACTAGGATTTGGATTTATGGCCGAATGGCTTTTTATTAAAGTAGTAGGTGATTAATCAAATGTAGGGATTAAGGATCTAAGCATTAGATCAAGCTTTTCGGGATTTCAAGACCCTTTCGGTAAGTATGATAAGTTGTGGATATTTGGTTAAGAATTCGTATATTGATGATTAAATCGATTGTTCTCGATTAAATGTGTTGATGGAGGCGAATACCATTCAAGAAGGGAAAGGAAGGTCCCTATCCCGAAGTTTAAGAAGAGATCTGTCTCGCGATTAGGGATTGGCCACCGGGTATGGACCAAATCGAACAAGAAAGTAGGCAAAGCCGTAGTATCGCCTAGTGATAGCATCGGTATCGAAAGCATAGTTCTCAAGTGATCGGTGTGTGATTAACCCACCGTTTTCGGGTATATGATATGTATGTGAAATGTGTATGTGTTATGAATGTGCTAACTAGTGCAGTGGAAATTGTGATAAGGATACCCTCAAAGGGTATGTCGATAATCCGGTAAGTACCAAACCTGATGATATGTGATTATTAATATGAATATGTGATAATATGCTTGATGAACATGCTCATGCATCATTACATTGTATCATTATTTTATGTGGCATGTGCATGGGTGGGATATGATATGAAAGAAGGTACGGGTGTACTTCAAACGCGTGGTTTGATGTTAGCCTTGAGCTACATCGTGGATTGACGTTGACTGAGGTCACGTTGTGGATTAATTGCGATTAAGTTCGCGTGGCTTGATGAGTGGCTATGTGCCTCATCGTGGTTGATATCGGCTATGTGCCATATCGTGGTTGATGAGTGACTATGTGTCCCATCGTGGTTTTGGTGTTAGCTACGGCTACATCGTGGATTGGCGCCGACCGAGGTCGCAGAGTGGACTATTGTGCTTAATTGCACGTGGGACGGCAAAGTGATTGCCTTTGGAGTGAAAAGAGAGGGTGATTTGATAATCTCTTGGTGTGTGGTAGGTGGATAAGGGGGTGTGTAGCGGATGGACCCTAGGTTTGGGTTGGGCTTCATAATTGCATGATTTCAGTATGTGAACATATGTGGAAATGGGCCAAGCTCAATATGATATGTGGATTAATGTGGAAATGGGCTAAGCCCGGTATGTGGAAATTATGTGGTTAACTACCCTATTAGATGAATGTGATATGAATATGGGCCAAGCCAGAATGTGATAACATGTGAATTTGATAATTGATATCCGATATATGAGTTAATATGTGGTTAACATGTGGGTGGAATTCAGTGGACTATTTACACACCGAGTCAGTATGACTCACCCAATTTTTATTAAACATCGCAGTGATCGTGATTTTTGGACCGGGTTGGAGTGGATACAAAGGTGGCCATGCCTGAAAGCGATTTCCATGCAGAAAGATATTTTAATTAATTAAGTAGTTATATTTTCATTATTTTGATTAAGTGTTTATTGTAATAAGGCCCATTAAAGTGATTGAACATTTTTATTATGTTTAAGCTAGGCGACCATTAAATTATTATTGGGAAGTGCTTTTAATTTTGGCAACTTATATTTTAAAAGCTTATAATAAAGTTTTAATTTGGATATTTTATCAAGCTTATATTATTTAGAATTTTTAATTGGACATGGTTTTCAAATGACAAAATTTTTAATGTTTTTCCCAAAAGTGAAATCGGTCTTCAAACGTTTTTCCGCAGTGGCATTTCAAATTCGGTCGTAACGAATGGGCCGAGTTTGGGGTGTTACAGTTTGGTATCAGAGCCTGGTTCAAAACTCGGCTTTGAGGGTTTTGGGTCCAAAAACATTTTCAAAGATGGGCCTTTCAAAATATGAACTTTTATTTGAGGTTATTCTGGCATGGCATCTGTATCTCCGGCCCGAAGTCCACCAGGTAAGTACTTCTAATTATTGAAGTGACTTGTTTATTTGAACTGTTATGGGCTTATTTGGGCTCGTAGATTAGAATATTAGGGCTATTGAACCCTAGGGCTAGTGCACTCAAACACATGCATAAGACTTAAGGACTATTAAACAAACCTGTGAAGTAAGTCGCCGAGCTAGGGTGTGGCAACTGTTGTGCGCATGTGTAGGAGTGGATTCATGAAGAGCTTGGTATTTAAGCGATCCTAGCGACTCACCTCCTCTTTACTCGAATCCTACTGCAGTGCGTAGCTACGGTTCACCCTAACCAAGAGGACCTATTCACGGGCTAAACCCGATAATTAAAACCCGAAAGGGACTAGCCATGATAAAAACCCTAGTTTTAAAATCCCTAAATTACCCTTTTAATTGTAGTAAAAGATTATTGTGAAATTTTTTCCAAAATATCTCCGATTTACAAAATTACAAAAATGCCCCCTGTATTGTAAATTACTAAAATACCCTTAGTTCTTAAGATTTTCAAAAATACCCTCGATGTTTGCTACAATATTTCTACTTTACAAAGATATCAAAACTTACATTTTACAAATAACAAGATACCCCGATTTGGAAAATTTACTGAATCGCTTCGACTTCCAAAATTACCGAAATAACCTCGATTTTCAAATTTTTGCAACACCTCGATTTGAAAACAAAATAACCTGAGAGATTTTGTAAATTTGAAATACCTCTAATTTGAAAAATATTTTAATTAACCCCGATTTATTACCAAAATACCCTGTAGGGAAAATGACGAAATTACCCTGGGTAGGGAAATGGATGGAATGGCCATAAAAGTGTAGTGAATGATGTTGTGAATGAATGTGACTTCATGGAGAAATGAATGTGTCTCTGCTTATGAATGTGAATGTGACTCCCTGAGTTAGAGTAGTGAACTTGAACTGAACCTTTGTGTGATCGAAAGAACTACTTCTAAATATCTTTATATCATAAAATTGTTCGCGGTTAATAAGTGGAAAAAAGTCTGATACGTAAAACTTATTAATCAGATAAGTCGCGACGTTAGAAATGAGTTCTAGGGGATGTGGTCGTCATGGACGCGCAGAGAGGTAGAATGGCGAGATCGGAACCGATGTAAGGTCCGCCATGGGTCAGAAAACGATGTGCCCCCGCCAGCTGTGGGCACGGAGGATCAAGATCTGATAGGAGAAGATGAAGCAGTGTCGCGAGCTATGTTGCGAGTACTAGAACGTGTGGCAGGAGCTAGCATGAGAAGTGGAGCTCGGAAGTCGGTATCGGAAAGGCTTAGGTCCAACGGGGCTGACATTTTTAGAGGAGTATCGGAGTAGCTCCGAACGTAGCGGAGTATTGGTTGGAAGCGATCAAAAGAATAATGGGACGATTTGGGACTGCATCGATGAGGAAAAGTGAAGGGTGCGGTTTCGTTGCTCCGTGACGAAGCTTATCGATGGTGGCTCACTGTCAGACAAGGTGTCCCGGCAGATCGAGTGGATTGGAAATATTTTAAGGTTAAGTTTGAAGGGAAGTATGTTGGAGCTAGTTATTTAGACTCGCAAAGGAAGGCATTTTTAAACTTGGTTCAAGGAAGTAAGTCGGTAGAGAATATGAAGCGAGAATTTGTGCGGTTAAGTCGAAGACGCCAAAGGATCGTGGCTACTGAGTATGAAAGGTGCGTCCGATTCGAAGATGGGTTGCGTGATGAGCTACGAGTGTTGATTGCTCCGCATAGAGAAAGAGACTTTGCCATTCTAGTGGAGAAAGCTCGGATAGCTGAGGAAGTTAAGAAGACTGTAAAGCGTAACCGAGATAAGGAAAGGAATGGGAATAAGAGAAGTTTTGGACCACAAGATCGTTTGAAGATGTTCGGAAAAGACCAAGGATCGAGAATCTCGTGACGCACTGTGCGCTTTTTGAGAATCGGAATCGTTCCTGTGCTCGGTGTGGGAGAACTCACACAGGAGAATGTTGGGGAAATAGTAAGGAATGTTTCCGGTGTGGATCTAAGGCTCATTTGGTTAAGAAATGTCCTCAAGTGATGGATAGGGCTCGAGGCCAAGGTCGTGGAACACCCGACAGAGGAGCTGAAGGTTTGGATGCGAGACAACCAAGGATGTGATAGCGGGTAAGTTCCTTGTTTTGGAATATTACTTATTGCTTTAGAGATAATTCATTCTTGTGTTGCTAGTAAAATGCTTGAAACCCTGGATGTGAACTTAAAAATTGTGCCTAGGAAGTATGATGATTCTATTAAGATCAGAGTGCGCAGCATAAGCGTAGTGCGGTGAGTTAAGAGGTACGATTATTCGTTAATAAGTAATTTCAAGGACGAAATTATTTTTAAGGAGGGTAGAACTGTAACATCCTAAAATAGGGCCTATGCATTTTCGGTTTAATTGTATGAAGTGACATGTTTTAAGTATTATGAATAAATTTTGAATATTTTTGGAAACCCGGAAATGAGTGAAAATAAGTTAGAAATGAACATTTTTGGAAACCTGAAAATGTATGGAAATGTTAAGTTTAAAAATGGAAGGTGAACATTTTTGGAAACTAGGAAATGTAAGGAAAATGGAAAGTGAACATTTTTGGAAACTTGGAAATGTAAGGAAATGTCAAGTTTACAGAGCCGATCGAAAATTTTTGGAAACTTAGAAATGACCTAGAAATGACGAGTTTTAAGGTTTAAAAGGGGAAATTAAGGCAAGGTGGCCTTAAAAGAAAACGCTTTTGTGAAATTTGACACACAAACAAAGCTTGGAAAAGTGGTCAGAAGATGCCACTTAGGGCCTATGGAAATGGTGCCATATGCAAGAGGAATGGGCTCGAATTGAGTCACTTGGGAAGCAAATAAAGGAGGTTTTATTTTTGCTTCCAGAAGACTGAGGTGGACGGCACATGCTTCTAGAAAGGAGGTGTTTTATTTTCATAAATATTCGATTAAAAAGGGTGATAAATAAAGGATTTTTTTAAAATTGGATTATTTTGAAGAGATAAATGTTGGATTTAAACTCTTTTATTTATGATAATTAAAGGATAAAGTTATCAGATAGAGGAGTGGTGGCCAAGTAAGGGACTCCTTAGATGATAATTTCGGCTATAAAAGGAAAAGAGAGGCCATTCTGCATTATTTTCTGTTCTTTGAAAGCCTCTGCCGAATTCTCTTCACCAAATCTTCTTCTTCTTTTATTTTTGCCAAGCCGAAATACCTTGTGATCTAGCCGAATCCTCCATCTTTATTCTTCCTTCTCTTTTCTTTCTAATCCCTTCAAAAGCCGAAAGTTGTGAGATCATCATCTAGCCATAGCCGAATCTCTGAAGGTTGAAGTGAAGGTGCAATCGATTTCTTCAAGTAAGGGTAAGATCTCATTCGGTTTCATCCTTTTTCTTAAGATTTGCGAAATCTAGGACTAACCCCATTAATATCTTGTTGCCGAAACTTTGAAGAGATCTTTCGGGATTTACTAAGTGTCGACTACAAGGAAGGAGAAGTTCTTTTCCGAAGGTACACCATAGGCCACGTGTTCCCTAGTTATTCGGTGAGTTTCGGGATTTAAAATCCACAAGGTAAGTGTCTATAGCATTCGGCCAAGGCCATGTTTGGTAAATATATGTGTTCATTAATTATTCAAAAGCCGAAAACTAACCAAGTTAATTGATTCAATGCTTGGCCGAATGCAAGAAGAGTATAGCAGAGATTTCAAGACTTGATTCTTAAGTCAAACGGCAACAAGGTAAGTTTAAGTATACTAATCCTACTAGGATTTGGATTTATGGCCGAATGGCTTTTTATTAAAGTAGTAGGTGATTAATCAAATGTAGGGATTAAGGATCTAAGCATTAGATCAAGCTTTTCGGGATTTCAAGACCCTTTTGGTAAGTATGATAAGTTGTGGATATTTGGTTAAGAATTCGTATATTGATGATTAAATCGATTGTTTCGATTAAGTGTGTTGATGGAGGCGAATACCATTAAAGAAGGAAAGGAAAGTCCCTATACCAAAGTTTAAGAAGAGATCTGTCTCTCGCGAGTTAGGGATTGGCCACCGGGTGTGGACCAGCCGTCAGAACAAGAAAGTAAGCAAATAAGCCGTAGTATCGCCTAGTGATAGCATCGATCGAAAGCATAGTTCTCCAAGTGATCAGTGTGTGATTAACCCACCGTTTTCTAGGTATATGATATGTATGTGAAATGTGTATGTGTTATGAATGTGCTAACTAGTCTTTGTGGAAATTGTGATAAGGATACCCTCAAAGGGTATGTCGATAATCCGGTAAGTACCAAACCCTGATGATATGTGATTATTAATATGAATATGTGATAATATGCTTGATGAACATGCTCATGCATCATTACATTGTATCATTATTTTATGTGGCATGTGCATGGGTGGGATATGATATGAAAGAAGGTACGGGTGTACTTCGAGTACGTGGTTTGATGTTAGACTTGAGCTACATCGTGGATTGATGTTGACTGAGGTCACGTTGTGGATTAATTGCGATTAAGTTTGCGTGGCTTGATGAGTGGCTATGTGCCTCATCGTGGTTGATATCGGCTATGTGCCATATCATGGTTGATGAGTGACTATGTGTCCCATCGTGGCTTTGGTGTTAGCTACGGCTACATCGTGGATTGGCGTGACCGAGGTCGCGTTGTGGACTATTGTGCTTAATTGCACGTGGACGGGCGATGATTGCCTTTGGAGTGAAAAGGAGAGGGTGATTTGATAATCCCTGGTGTGTGGTAGGTTGGATAAGGGGTGTGTAGCGGATGGACCCTAGGTTTGGGTTGGGCTTCATAATTGCATGATTTCGTATGTGAACATATGTGGAAATGGGCCAAGCCCAATATGATATGTGGATTAATGTGGAAATGGGCTAAGCCCAGTATGTGGAAATTATGTGGTTAACTACCCTATTAGATGAATGTGATATGAATATGGGCCAAGCCTAGAATGTGATAACATGTGAATTTGATAATTGATATCTGATATATGAGTTAATATGTGGTTAACATGTGGGTGGAATTCAGTGGACTAATTACACACTGAGTCTGTATGACTCACCCAATTTTTATTAAACATCGCAGGTGATCGTGATTTTTGGACCGGGTTGGAGTGGATACAAAGGTGGCCATGCCGAAGCAGATTTCCATGCAGAAAGATATTTTAATTAATTAAGTAGTTATATTTTCAGTATTTTGATTAAGTGTTTATTGTAATAAGGCCCATTAAAGTGATTGAACATTTTTATTATGTTTAAGCTAGACGACCATTAAATTATTATTGGGAAGTGCTTTTAATTTTGGCAACTTATATTTTAAAAGCTTATAATAAAGTTTTAATTTGCATATTTTTATCAAGCTTATATTATTTAGAATTTTTAATTGGACATGGTTTTCAAATGACAAAATTTTTAATGTTTTTCCCAAAAGTGAAATCTGTCTTCAAACGTTTTTTCGCAGTGGCATTTCAAATTCGGTCGTAACGAATGGGCCGGGTTTGGGGTGTTACATCACTTGTTACTTAACTCTGAACCAGACGATTTATTCACTTGACTTGATCCGTAGGATTCCCTAATTTATATTAATACCTCTTTCGAGGCTACTAACGTCTAACCCTAGGTTGATTAATTGAAATCTCTTTCTAATTAAAACCCCTAGTGTTGCATTAACTCAATCTATGGACTCCCATATTAGGTTTGACCCTAATCCGGCAAATTTTTGTCATTCTATCTCTAGGGTTGCGATCAACTCCGCTTAACTATGCTAGATCTACTCTTAAATAGGGACTTTTGCTCCACTTCCTAAGCACATCAATACTTGAATCAATATCCTGAAATATTAAGGCAAGAATTAAGAACACATAATTAAGAACAAATCAAGTATTTATCATACAGTTCAGAAAACAATAACAAGATCCGTCTTAGGTTTCATCCCCCTCAGGTATTTGAGGGGTTTAGTTCATGTTTAATAAAGAATACATCTCAGAAGAAAGTAAATAACAAAACATAAGAAAAACCCTAAAACCCCCTAAAGGAAATTGAAGGTAAGATCTTCCGTCTTGAGTGTGATTTCGGCTTCTGAGATGGATCAACTGGCTTTCTTGGAGTAATTCCCTGTTTTCAGCCCTCTCTGGCTTCGCCTCCTTTTTAGGTTACACTTAGGGTGTTAATATAAACTTTCGGAATGTCTTTCTTCGCCTCTAAGTAACCTTCTCCGAGTAGAATTCATCTTGGCCACACCAGGGACACGCCCGTGTGACGCGCCCGTGTGAATCGAGCCCAGGCCGTGTTCAAGTCTGCTAAAGTGGCATGGCCGTGTGATGAACTCCAGGCCGTGTTGATTTCCTACTTTGGCCCATTTTCTCTGTCTTTGGCCCATTTCTCGTTCTTTTCATCCTTTGATGCTCTCCTAAGTATAAAACATGAATTTAAAGGATTAGGAGCATTAAATTCCATAATTCAATGGATTAAATCATCCAAAAGTATGCTAAATGCGGGATTAAAATATGTATATATTACAGTTTATCAACAGTCACAATCAGAGATTTAAATAATGGACACCAATTCAAAGTGAATGGTCAACGATTGAAACATTATCTTGGAAATATTGATCAAAAGAAGGCAAAGACCATTAAATTGGTTGAACAATTTTAATTTGAATTTTTTCTCTGCAATTTAATACTAGGTAATTTTACTTATTTTTGCTTCTGTTCAAGATTTTTTTTATTTTTTTTATTTTTATTTTTGCATAATAATTAGGTACCATTGTCGACGCACTTGGACTTTATTGTCAATGCAGTTCATACTATTCTATTGCTGCTTCTGACTCAGCCAGAATAAGGACAGCTTAGGAAATTCAGATCCCACCATTTGATCAAAAGTCACCTACCTGCTTGATTTTTATAAGAGAGCACAATTCTCATTGGACGTAATTATTCCCGTCAACTTTATTTCCTTGCAGAAAATCACGTCTTTCCATCTTCTTCTTTCAGTCACTATAAACCCCTCTTCACAATGTCGACTGTAAAACACCCAAGCAACCATTTTTATTCACTTTCTCTTCCCCAAGTTTGTACCTTTACACTTTTCAATCATCTTCACTCCACGAAACAAGCAAAATATGGCAAGAACAAGAGGATCGATTAAGAAAGCCACCAAGCCTGCTGAAGAACACTCATCCTCTGCAACTCCAGTTCATGAGTCAGAATCCTCTTGGCCAATGGAGAAAAAGGATTTGGTGATCTTTTTAATGAAAGAGGACAAAGACCGATTTCAAAACATCTTAAGGCGAAACTTCCACCCAGAACAGGGCATTCTCCTTTCGCAACAGCAAGACTTGGGCAAACAAGTTTCCAGAACCACCTCTAAGTTGAAGTGGGAAACTTTCCGCACGCATCCTAGAAGCTATTCTCCTTCATTGGTACGTGATTTTTACGCTAACCTTTATGGCCATGAGTTGGAGTTTATTTTTGTTCGGGAAGGTTTAATCCCATCGGATGCTACGAAAATCAATGAGCTGTACAACATTAAATTGGATGTCAACGAACACTCCAAGTTTATTGAGGATATCACAGACGACAAAATGGACTTGTTGGTGACGGATTTATGTGTCGAAGGAGCATTGTGGACGGGTTCACATCAAAAAAATTATACAATGCACCGCCGCTTCCTGACACTGAAAAGCCAAATCTTGTTTCATTTTGTCAATTGTAGGTTACTGCAATCCACTCACAGCACCACAGTCAACCTCGATAGAATGCGCCTCATACATTCTATTGTCAAGGGCAGAAAGATTGTTGTTGGCGCAATACTCCACCAGTAAATTACTAACTGTGCCACAAGGCAAAATGGAATTTTTGTTTTCTCGGTGTTCGTGATGCTACTGTGCCAGCAGAAAGGGATCGTGCCTAGTGATGATGAAGAGATCTTGGAAAATAAGGGCCCGATCAATGAAGCGTCAATTGAAATAATGACTCGTGGCAAAGATACGCCGACAATAAAGGAGGCAGAGACCAGCAAGACAAGGAAGGGTAAAACCAAAGCAGAAAACAAGGGAACAAACTTGACTGCAGAGACACCATTGCTACGTAAAATGAAGGTTATCAAGAAGTAGGCCAATTCCATTAGCAATGAGCAGATCAAACTTGTCACTACAATAGAGGATATAGACAGATCACAAAATTTATTCTATGCTTATACCATGGCCTATAACAACTCTATTGTCGCCAAATTACGTCAGTTAAGCCAAACCCTACTCCCAGAATTTCCAGTGTTCCCACCGATTATCCGAGAGTATGAACCCTCCTCTGAGGAAGATGACCTAGAGGACCGAGACAGATCGGTGTAATCCCCTCCTATTGTGCACGTCTCTGATGTTGAGAAAGAAGAAGACTCAAAGGATGTTGAGGAGTGCATGGGACAGATTGATAACCTGGTCAAGGGTGACTTTATTGCTGGTCAAGAGGCGTCTACTATTGAGAAGGAAGTTGTTGTGGAAGAGGAAAACGTCTGTGTTGAAGTTGTGAACGAGACGGCCGTGGTAAAAGCATATTTTGGTGCTGAGACAAAAGCTGCTGAGAAAGAATCTATTGAGGATATTGTCAATGCATCCAAGTTTGTGGGTGCAACTACTGATAATCTGGAGTGAGATGGAGCTAGACAGGCAAAAGCTACAGAGATAACAAGTGAGAAGCACCACAATTCATTAGCTATAGTGGTCTATACCGGACCACTCAAGGTGACCCCTCCTACACAAGAAGCAACCCATGATGCCGGGGCAGAGCCGGAACCTGAGGAGCTATTCGAGGACCGTGAAAAGCCGTAAGAAAAGAAGACAAAGCACTCCAAAGACAAGAAGCACAAGAATGAGGAGAAAAAGAGGAGGAAGAAGAAAAATCGTGCAGCCATATTGATAGTCGAGGAAAACAAAGACGTAATAATGAATAGTTGAGCCTTTTTTTTAAGAACAAATCAAGTACAATAATAATAAGATAGAATTTAACAACTGAAATAAAGAAAATAGTTAAGTAACCGATCAAATCAAATCTCTATATAGGGGTAGTGATCGTTGTATTTCAGAGTTTTAAATTTATAATGATCGATCTTGGAACTAACTATAACAACGATTAAGGAAAGTGCACCTATCGAACAGTAGTATAGCTTAGGCAAGACCGGATTGTCGAACCCAAAGGAACTAAAAGTACTAATACTAAATTTCTTTCTATTATTTAGCCTAAAATAAGTGAAGTTGTTTATTAATCTAAATTAACTAATTACTAAGCTAAAAACGCAAAGACAAAAAGAATGAATTGGGGAAATACTTGGGAAAATCTCAGTTGATTAAGACGATACCCTTAGGAAGAATCCACCTAGACTGAAACAGACGATTTATTCACCTGACTTGATCTATAGGACTCCCTAATTTATATTAAACCCTCTCTCGAGGCAAATAACATCTAACCCTAGGTTGATTAATTGAAATCTCTTTCTAATTAAAACCCCTAGAATAGCAGTAAATCGATCTATGGACTCCCATATTAGGTTTCACCCTAATCCGACAAAATCTCGCCACCCTATCTCTAGCGCGCGATCAACTCCGCTTAATTATGCTAGATCTACTCTTAGCGGGGACTTTTGCTCCACCACTAAGCACATTCAACTTGAATTAATATCCATGAAATATCAACACAAGAATTAAGCACACATAATCAAGAACAAATAAAGTATTTATCATATAGTTCAGAAAACAATAACAAGATTCATCTAGGTTTCATCCCCCTTCAGGTATCTGAAGGGTTTAGTTCATAATAATAAAGAAAAACATCTCAGAAGAAAAGATAAAACAAAACATAAGAAATCCCTAAAACTCCCTGAAGGAATTGAAGGAGAGATCCTCCGTCTTGAGTAGAATTCCGGCTTCTGGAGATGGATCAACTGCTATCCCTTGAGCGAATCCCCACAAATCTGCCCTTTTCGGCTCGGCTCCTTGGCCTAGCTAACCGCCCCTAAACGATAGCTTTGGGCTCCGACTTCTGCCGAACTCCCCGAATAAGTTGCCCCCTAGGGTGTTTATATAGGCTTTGAGATGCCTTACTTGGCCTCCAAGTATCCAAATCTGAATGGAGTTCCTACTTGGGTGTTTAAATAGACTTTGGATTGTGTTTCTTTGCCTCCAAGTATCCAAATCCGAGCAAAACTTCTCTTGGCCGCGGCAGGGACACGGCCATGGCACACGCCCGTGTGAATCGTGGCCAGGCTGTATGGACTCTATTAATGAGGCACGACCGTGTGGTCTTGGGCCCAAGCTGTGTTAATTTCGTGATCTGGCCTATTTGGCCCGTTTTAAGCCCGTTTCTTGTTCTTTTCATCCTCCGGTGCTTCCCTGAGTATATAACATGAAAAGAAAGGATTAAGAGCACCAAATTATATCAAATAAGGGATAAATCATCCAAAAACATGCTAAATGTGGGACTAAAATATGTTACTTTTACGGTTTATCAAATACCCCCACACTTAAGCTTTTGCTTGTCCTCAAGCAAAATTCTCAACTCATAATTAAAACAAACTTCCCTTAAATCATAATAGTCATTAATAATGTTTCGTCATAATTCAAGGATAATTCATACATGGATAATTCAACTCAAAGGGTTCTAAAGATTCAAACAATCTAAGTCATACATTTGTAGCACAAAACATAGGTGTTTTCCCCTCATCTAAATAATTACCTCTGATTCAAAACCGACAAGAATTGACATCCTCACTAAAGATTCACTCAAATCACTCGAGGTGTTTAAGGTTCAGAATTAAGCACTCAAAAGTCAAACATGAAGAGTCAATCCCATAGGCTTGCCTGAAAATCAAATCTCTATCACTATAATATGAGATGATGCACAAATCAAAAGGTCTTTGTCAGGGTTGTAACAGGGCTAGGGTTAAGGTATGGATAGAGGCTGAATTAGAAGGTTAGAATCGAGATTGAATTGATAAATTACCTAACTAGAAACAATAAACTGAATAATTACATAATGGATTGAAACTTTAAACTAGTAATACGAGCTTCTTCTTCAATAAATAGACTTTAACTGTACAAGCTCGCCTTTCATCGTACTAATACTAAATATATTTATATATATATATAATACATCTATTCATATAATAAGATGAAATAATTAGGTAGCTTAATCAAATCAAATCTCGATATAAGAGAAGTCGAAAAAGAATGGTGATAATAAATACAAAGGGTTTTGGGTTAATATTAGTGGTTATGTCAATAAAAAGGGTTGTTAGGATTAAAAGGGGTTCACTAGGGGTTAATTGTGAAGGTAGGCTTTTAATGGAGTTAGTGGGTTAAAACCTAGGTGCCTTAATCATCTCTGTATATCAAATTATAGGTGTGGTCTCGATATGTATAAACGAGGCAAGTTCTAGAATAACAAATCAATGTTGACATACTCATAATCAATAAAGTGAGCATGAAAAAGAATATATGCTCTATAAGGCTCAAAAACTCACAAAAATTATGGGTATTTTTAACATCAACCTCGTAAATTTCAAACTTCAAAGTAATATTTAAATTCAGTTCAACAACCTAGCAAATTTTAATTGAAAAAAATGGACTTATCATGCTTGATTCTTTAGTATCTTAAAATTTAATTATCAATGCACAATTATCAATGACTTAATCTAAAACATATTAATAAAAATTATAAATCATTAGAAATTTCATCCAAATTAGTAATATGAGGAATTTACTTAAAAACAAGACTAAATTCAGGGATTTTGAGAATAATGAAAAAAAGTTAGGCACGTCTAAGATTCACCCCCTCCCCACAATTAAGATGTGCATTGCCCTCAATGTACAAAGATAGATAATAGCAAAATAAAATCATAAAATCATAAGATGTGGAGAGAAGTGAAACTTCCTGAATTTTGGATGAAGTTAATGAAAAGAAACCGAATAGGATTGGAGGTGAACATGGGGAAGCGCCTCGAACCGTTTGAACTTGAATCCTCAAAGTAGCCGGTCTGATTTTATTGTATCATAATCTAAATCTAAATGGCATGAAGAATAAGAGGAAGATAATAAAGAAAATATAAAAATAAAAATAAAAATAAAAGTAAATAATGGAAAATGAAAGAAGAAAGGCAAATGGAAAAGAAAAAAGAAGAAGGGGGTTAAATAGAAATTATGGATCTGGTGGTTGCCCCCGCCCTTGTACCTTCCTGCAGTGGCCACACGGCCACGGCCACGGCCGTGTGCAAGGCCGTGTGGTATGGAAATCTGTACCTTGGTTAGTTTATGGTTAGGTGCTAAAAGGAAAAATAAAAGTGAAAATAAAAAAATGTAAAAATTAATAAGGTTAGTGCTGGGTTGCCTCAGAGAAGCGCCGCTTATAGTCTTAAGCTAGACTTTACCTCTCATTCATTCGTATGCTCATGGTGGTTTGAGGAGGTGAAAATCCTTTCTCATGCGATCAATTCGGTTATTGATATAAAATTTAAGTCGAGTAATGTTTTCCTCAAAAGTGCCGAAATTAGAATGTGTTACCTCGACCGTTCCATCTGGGAAGATTTTGAGTACCTGATCTCCTATCTTAAGCTGGG
The DNA here is from genome assembly GCA_025698515.1 of Gossypium sturtianum. Taxonomy (NCBI): domain Eukaryota; kingdom Viridiplantae; phylum Streptophyta; class Magnoliopsida; order Malvales; family Malvaceae; genus Gossypium; species Gossypium sturtianum. The sequence continues at coordinate 117,158,226 of CM046955.1, forward strand.
TTGTCCCATTATTAAGTTCGTCGTGGAGTTGCCTCATCTTTGCTTCATGTGTTTCTTTGAAGTGTATCTTCCACTCGTCTAGTTCATTGATCCGAAGCTTTCGTTCCTCATGAATTTATTCTTTATTGACACGAGGTCTAGGATCTGGCATCTGTGAAAGAGCTTCTAGAAACAGCAAGTTAATATGAAATTTCTTTGAAAGTTTAAGAGGCTTACCGAGTTGTTCCTCTGTGTGGTCTTTCTTTGTCGCATCAGGGTATGGCACACGGGGTTGGTACTCTGTAATCACCGGGTTTGGTAAATCATGGCTTACCTCAACCTTACCTTCACTTACCACATGCTCTTGCCTTGGGTCGGATTCCACTAACCTTTCCTTTGTCATGAGTCATTACGGCTTGAATTTGCTCTTTGGGTTAGTTTTCGGTGTTGCTTGGCAAGCTTTCTTGTAGTTGTTCTCGAGATTATCTTTGCAAGTTGTCCAACTGTGTTAGTAAGTTGCCCAACTGTCTTAGTAAGTTCCCCAACTTGGCTCTCGATCCCTTTGATTGATGCCTGTTGATTCTTAAGGGTGGTCTCAGTGTCTTGGAGACGGTTATCTGTGGCTGCCATGAATTTTGTTAGCACCTCCTCAAGGTTCGACTCCTCTTCCTGTTGGTGAGGTGGTTGTTGAAAATTTGGAGGAAGTTCCGGTCTTTGGCTACTTTGATCATCCCACGAGAAATTGGGATGGTAGCTCCAACCTGCATTATAAGTGTTATCATAAAAATTATTTTGAGGTCTAGCATAGTTACCCATATAGTTGACTTGTTTGTTTTCCATGCCATATCCATAGGGTGGGTACTCAGGATTCGCCACGCCTCCGCTTGTTTCACACTGCATAACTGGATGTGCATGCGAGGAACCGTATAAACCATCAATTTTTTTATGTAACATCTCTAACTGGGTTAATAGCCTGGTTACTGGGTCGAGGTTGTAGATATCGGCTGCTTTTGTTGGCTTTGTCCTCATAACTTGCCACTGATAGTTATTCAGTGTCATCTCCTCTATCTACCAAAATCAAATAAAAGAAAATTTAGCAAAGTAAAAAAAATAAAAATAATAATAAAAATAATAATAATAATAATAATGGCTAAAGTAATAAAAATAGAGTTTTCTTAATATTTTAGTTCCCCGGCAACGGCGCCAAAAACTTGATCGTTGTATTTCAGAGTTTTAAATTTATATTGATCGATCCTGGAACTAACTATAACAATGATTGAGGCAAGTGCACATATCGAACAGTAGTATAGCTTAGGCAAGACCGGATTGTCGAACCCAAAGGAACTAAAAGTACTAATACTAACTTTCTTTCTATTATTTAGCCTAAAATAAGTGAAGTTGTTTATTAATCTAAATTAACTAATTACTAAGCTAAAAACGCAAAGACAAAAAGAATGAATTGGGGAAATACTTGGGAAAAACTCAGTTGATTAAGACGATACCCTTAGGAAGAATCCACCTAGACTTCACTTGTTATCTAACACTGAACCAGAGGATTTATTCACTTGACTTGATCCGTAGGACTCCCTAATTTATATTAAACCCTCTCTTGAGGCGAATAACGTCTAACCCTAGGTTGATTAATTGAAATCTCTTTCTAATTAAAACCCCTAGAATAGCAGTAAATCGATCTATGGACTCCCATATAAGGTTTCACCCTAATCCGGCAAAATCTCATCACCCTATCTCTAAGCGCGTGATCAATTTCACTTAATTATGCTAGATCTACTCCTAAGCAGGGACTTTTTCTCCACCACCTAAGCACATTCAACTTGAATTAATATATGCGAAATATCAACACAAGAATTAAGCACACATAATCAAGAACAAATCAAGTATTTAGCATATAGTTCAGAAAACAATAACAAGATTCATCTAGGTTTCATCCCCCTTCATGTATCTGAAGGGTTTAGTTCATAATAATAAAGAAAAACATCTCAGAAGAAAAGATAAAACAAAACATAAGAAATCCCTAAAACTCCCTGAAGGAATTGAAGGAGAGATCCTCCGTCTTGAGTAGAATTTTGGCTTCTGGAGATGGATCAACTGGCTATCCCTTGAGCGAATCCCCACAAATCTGCCCTTTTCGGCTCGGCTCCTTTGCCTAGCTAACCGCCCCTAAACGATAGTGTAACATCCTGAAAAGGGCCTATGCATTTTTGGTTTAATTGTACGAAATGACATATCTTATGTGTTATGAATATATTTTGAACACTTTTGGAAACCTGGAAATGTATGGAAATGTTAAGTTTTAAAGAGGAAAGTGAACATTTTTAGAACCTTGGAAATGTAAGGAAATGTCTTGTAAGGAAATGTCATGGAAATGTAAGGAAATGTCTTGGAAATGTAAGGAAATGTCTTGTAAGGAAATGTCATGGAAATGTAAGGAAATGTCAAGTTTACAGAGCCGATCGAAAATTTTTGGAAACTTAGAAATGACCTAGAAATGACGAGTTTTAAGGTTTAAAAGGGGAAATTAAGGCAAGGTGGCCTTAAAAGAAAAAGTTTGTGAAATTTGACACACAAACAGGCTTGGAAAAGTGGTGCAAGATGCCACTTAGGGCCTATGGAAATGACGCCATATGCAAGAGGAATGGGCCTAAGTTCGAGTCACATGGGAAGCAAATAAAAGAAATTTTATTTTGCTACAAGGAGCAGAGAGGTGGAGCGGCACATGGCTATAAATTAGGAGCTTTTATTATTTTATAAATAGTGGATAAATAAGGGATTTATTTATCATTATTTTCAAGAGATAATTGTTGGATTAAATTCTTTTAATTTGAATAAAGAGATAAAGAGGAAAATAAGGGAGAAGTGGTGGCCAAGTAAGGGACTTTGAGTTTAATAATTTCGGCTAAGTAAGGATAGTTGCTGAATTATCTTTTATTTTAAGTGATAATTAAAGAGATAAAGCTATTAAAATAGAGGAGTGGTGGCCAAGTAAGGGACTCCTTAGATGATAATTTCGGCTATAAAAGGAAGGAAGAAGGGCTACTCATCAATTTGTGCTTCCTCCATTCTCTGCCGAATTCTTAGTGCTCTCTTCTCTTCTTTTCTTTCTTTTCTTTTGTCAAGCCGAAATTAAGTAATTGTTGGAACCTAGCCGAATATTTTCCTCTCCATTAGAAGCCATAGCCGAATCCTCCATCTTTATTCTTCCTTCTCTTTTCTTTCTAATCCCACCAAAAGCCGAAAGTTCTGAGATCATCATCTAGCCATAGCCGAATCTCTGAAGGTTGAAGTGAAGGTGCAATCGATTTCTTCAAGTAAGGAGATCTTTTGGGATTTACTAAGTGTCGACTACAAGGAAGGAGAAGTTCTTTTCCCGAAGGTACACCATAGGCCATGTGTTCCTTAGTTATTCGGTGAGTTTCGGGATTTAAAATCCACAAGGTAAGTGTCTATAGCATTCAGCCAAGGCCATGTTTGGTAAATATATGTGTTCATTAATTATTCAAAAGCCGAAAACTAACCAAGTTAATTGATTCAATGCTTGTCCGAATGCAAGAAGAGTATAGCAGAGATTTCAAGACTTGATTCTTAAGTCAAACGGCAACAAGGTAAGTTTATGTATACTAATCCTACTAGGATTTGGATTTATGGCCGAATGGCTTTTTATTAAAGTAGTAGGTGATTGATCAAATGTAGGGATTAAGGATCTAAGCATTAGATCAAGCTTTTCGGGATTTCAAGACCCTTTCGGTAAGTATGATAAGTTGTGGATATTTGGTTAAGAATTCGTATATTGATGATTAAATCGATTGTTCTGATTAAGTGTGTTGATGGAGGCGAATACCATTCAAGAAGGGAAAGGGAAGGTTCCTATCCCAAAGTTTAAGAAGAGATCTGTCTCGGCGAGTTAGGGATTGGCCAGGGGTGTGGACCAAATACGAACAAGAAAGTAGGCAAACAGCCGTAGTATCGCCTAGTGATAGCATCAGTATCGAAAGCATAGTTCTCCAAGTGATCAGGTGTGTGATTAACCCACCGTTTTTCGGGTATATGATATGTATGTGAAATGTGTATGTGTTATGAATGTGCTAACTAGTGCAGTGGAAATTGTGATAAGGATACCCTCAAGGGGTATGTCGATAATCCGGTAAGTACCAAACCTGATGATATGTGATTATTAATATGAATATGTGATAATATGCTTGATGAACATGCTCATGCATCATTACATTGTATCATTATTTTATGTGGCATGTGCATGGGTTGGGATATGAAAGAAGGTACGGGTGTACTTCGAGTACGTGGTTTGATGTTAGCCTTGAGCTACATCGTGGATTGACGTTGACTGAGGTCACGTTGTGGATTAATTGCGATTTAGTTCGCGTGGCTTGATGAGTGGCTATGTGCCTCATCGTGGTTGATATCGGCTATGTGCCATATCGTGGTTGATGAGTGACTATGTGTCCCATCGTGGTTTTTGATGTTAGCCTTGAGCTACATCGTGGATTGACGTTGACCGAGGTCACGTTCGGATTAATTGCAATTTAGTTCGCGTGGCTTGATGAGTGGCTATGTGCCTCATCGTGGTTGATATCGGCTATGTGCCATATCGTGGTTGATGAGTGACTATGTGCCCCATCGTGGTTTTGGTGTTAGCTACGCTACATCGTGGATTGGCGGCGATCGAGGTCGCGTTGTGGACTATTGTGCTTAATTGCACGTGGACGGCAAAGTGATTGCCTTTGGAGTGAAAAGGAGAGGGTGATTTGATAACTCACAGTGTGTGGTATTTGGATAAGGGGGTGTGTAGCGGATGGACCCTAGGTTTGGGTTGGGCTTCATAATTGCATGATTTCGTTTGTGAACATATGTGGAAATTGGCCAAGCCCAATATGATATGTGGATTAATGTGGAAATGGGCAAAGCCCAGATATGAATGTGGATCGGTGTGGAAATGGGCTAAGCCCGGTATGTGGAAATTATGTGGTTAACTACCCTATTAGATGAATGTGATATGAATATGGGCCAAGCCCAGTAATGTGATAACATGTGAATTTGATAATTGATATCCGATATATGAGTTAATATGTGGTTAACATGTGGGTGGAATTTAGTGGACTAATTACACACTGAGTGCGTATGACTCACCCAATTTTTATTAAACATCGCAGTGATCGTGATTTTTGGACCGGGTTGGAGTGGATACAAAGGTGGCCATGCGTAATGATTTCCATGCAGAAAGATATTTTAATTAATTAAGTAGTTATATTTTCAAGTATTTTGATTAAGTGTTTATTGTAATAAGGCCCATTAAAGTGATTGAACATTTTTATTATGTTTAAGCTAGACGACCATTAAATTATTATTTGGAAGTGCTTTTAATTTTGGCAACTTATATTTTAAAAGCTTATAATAAAGTTTTAATTTGGATATTTTTATCAAGCTTATATTATTTAGAATTTTTAATTGGACATGGTTTTGAAATGACAAAATTTTTAATGTTTTTCCCAAAAGTGAAATCAGTCTTCAAACGTTTTTCCGCAGTGGCATTTCAAATTCGGTCGTAACGAATGGGCCGGGTTTGGGGTGTTACAGATAGCTTTGGGCTCCGGCTTCTACCGAACTCCCCGAATAAGTTGCCCCCTAGGGTGTTTATATAGGCTCTGAGATGCCTTACTTGGCCTCCAAGTATCCAAATCTGAGTGGAGTTCCTACTTGGGTGTTTAAATAGACTTTGGATTGTGTTTCTTTGCCTCCAAGTATCCAAATCCAAGCAAAACTTCTCTTGGCAGTGGCAGGGACACGGCCATGGGACACGCCCGTGTGAATCGTGGCCAGGCCGTGTGGACTCCATTAATGAGGCACGGCTGTGTGGTCTTGGGCCAAGGCCGTGTCGATTTCGTGATTTGGCCTATTTGGCCCGTTTTAAGCCCGTTTCTTGTTCTTTTCATCCTCCGGTGCTTCCCTGAGTATATAACACGAAAAGAAAGGATTAAGAGCACCAAATTATACCAAATAAGGGATAAATCATCCAAAAACATGGTAAATGTGGGACTAAAATATGTTACTTTTACGGTTTATCAGGTAGTCATGAGAAATGGTGATAACAAATACAAAGTGGGCTTTGGGTTTATATTAATGGGTGAGTCAAGAAATGGTTTGTTAGTCTCAAAGGGGTTCACTAAGGGTTAATTATGAAGGTAGGCCTTTTAGGAATTAAGTGGGTTAAATCCTAGGTGCCTTTATCATCTTAGTATATCAGATCAAAATTGTGGTCTTGACATGCATAATCGAAGCAAGTTCTAGAATAACAAATCAATGTTGACACACTCATAACCAACAATAAAGTGAGCACAAAAAATATATACTCTAAAAGGCTCAAGATCTCACAAAAATTTATGGTTCTTGATGTCAACCTTGTAAAATTCAAACTTCAAGGTAATAATTAGATTCTGTAGACAACCTAACAAATTTTTAATTACACGAAAATAAACTCATCATGCTTGATTCTCTAGTCTCCTAAAGTTTAAATCACCACTGCACAATTAACTATGACTTAATCCAAAACATATCAATGAAAATCATAAATCAAAGGAAATTTCATTCTAACAGTAATATGTGAACATTTACTTAAGAACAAGATATAATTCAAGGATTTGAGAATAATGCAAAAAGTTAGGAATTTTTCAAAATAAAATTCACTCCCCCACACATAAGATGTACATTGTCCTCAATGTACAAATATAACAATTATAATAAGAAAAGCACAAGAGAGGGAGAGAGGTGAAACTTCCTGAATTTTGGATAGAGTCGAGAAAAAATGGGAAAAACTGGGTCGTGGTGTGGTGATTCCCAAGCAGCCTTTAGAACTTAAAACGATGAAACTAAAATAAAATAGACTGAATTAAGCACAAGATAGATAAAGAGAAGGAAAATAAAGGAGAAGAGAAAAGACATAGGTAAAATAAATGGACTCAAATGTCCTTGGCTTGGAGTAAATGAAGGCCGCATGAACTTATGTGGATGGTCTCGCATTGTGCTAGGGTCCTTTCGCTTCTTCGACATGGGGATGGTGGTGAAAAAGAACTATGGTGTTTAGGGTTGAGAGAAAAGTGTTTGGTGGAGAAGATGAATAGAGGGGTTTATATAGAAACAGGGGTACAAGCGTGAGTCGTTTGAGCCCGTGTTCTGAAAATTTGGGTTTTTAAGCGTGGTCGTGGTTGTTGTCCCCACACGATGAAGTGTCGATCGCGCCGATCTTCGCTCGCTTTCTCCCACGCTTATTTCATTCTTCCCCACGCCGTGTTGATTCAACAGTTTGGCCATAAAGGACGCGCGAACGCCCGTGGTATTTAGACCACGGCCGCATCGCATGGCCGTGGTGTGTTTTTCGTAGCCTTCGGTTTTTGGGGATTTTTTTGTCTTTGGTCCGCACGCCTCCGCCACACGCCAAAGGACGATTGTCCCTGTGGGGTGTGTGTCCACATCGCCCACCCACGCCTGATTGGGCGTGCAAAGCCGTGTGCAAGTGTGGAAGTGTAACCTATACTTTAAAGCATAAATGAAAGTAAAAAAACTAATTAGCATGGTTAGAGCTCGGGTTTCCTCCCGAGAAACGCTTGTTTAAAGTCCCAAGCTAGACTTACCTTTCATTTGCACGATCATGGTGGTTTGAGGAGTTGAAACTCCTCTTTCCTGCCATCAATTCTAACAATATATGGTTCGAGTCGAGTGGTGTTTACCTTAAAAGTGTCAAACTTAGGATTAGTTACCTCGACTGTTCCGTATGGGAAGATATTCAGTACCGTAAAAGGGGTCTCTTCATTAAGGTCTAGAACGGTGATTCGAGGGTCTGTCTTTTCTAACAATACCTGATCCCTATTTTGGAATTGATTTATGTCTCCCTTAAGCTCGTCGGGGGGTTGCCTCGGTGTCTCTTCAAGTGTTCTTGGTTTCTCCTTGACATGTGGCTTCCACTCATCGAGTTCATCGATCTGAAGCCTTCTCTCCTCATGAATTATTTCTTTGTTGGCACGAGGTCTAGGATATGGCTCAGATGTGTACTTTCGAGGTGCTTCCTGAAAAGGAGGTTGAACCGAATAATCATTAATAGAATTTATGTTCTCACCTTTCTCACTTGATGTCCTAGCTGAGTCAAGAGCCTGAAGAGTGATCGTTTCGTCACCTACACAAAGTGTGAGTTCACCTGTACCAACATCAATTTTAGTTCTAGCAGTTGCTAAAAAGGGCCTTCCTAAAATTAAAGGAACATTTTTGTCCTCATCCATGTCTAAAACGACAAAGTCTACTGGGAATATAATTTTTTCAACTTTCACTAGCACATCGTCGATTATACCCCTAGGAATTCTATTGGTTTTATCATCTAATTGGATGCTCATCCTAGTTTGTTTGGGTTTCCCTAGACCTAGTTGTTTAAACAGTTTATAAGGCATGACGTTGATGCTTGCCCCTAAATCAGCTAAAGCATTATTAATAGATAAACTGCCAATTAAGCACGGAATTGTAAAGCTCCCTGGATCTTTTAATTTTCGTGGTAGTTTATTTTAGTTCTCAATTGTCTAACCCTTCACTTCATGAGTAGTTATGACATGAATTTGCTCCTTTGGGTTAGTTTTAGTGTTGCTTGGTAAGCTTCCGTGGTCTTTTGGAAATCACCAGGTGTTGTCCTAATTGATTTTCGAGCCCTGAATCGATGCTTGATGATTTTTGATGTCAAGCTTCGGTGTTTTGGAAACGTGTTTCGGATAATCGCGATGAATTTTGTTAGCATCTCCTCAAGGTTTGGCTTTTCTCTTTATGGGTAGGGCTGTCGTTGAAAGCCCGAGGGGGTTGTTGTCTTTGATTTCTTTGACCTCCCATGAGAAATTTGATGGTTCCTCCACCCCGGATTATAAGTGTTACTATAAGTGGTTATTTTGAGGTCTAGAATTGTTACCTATATAGTTCATCCTGTTTCTTTCTATGCCAAAGGTTGTAGGGTGGGTATTTTGTATTGTTCGACTTCTCCTCCATTTGTATCAGATCGCATCATCGATGTACTCGCGAGGTCTCTTACTTAAAAGTTCTACCCGATTTGATAGCATGGTTACTACGTCAAGGTTGAAAACACTAGCGGCTTTTGTTGGCTTTGTTCTCATAACTTTCCATCGGTAATTATTCAGTTGACATCTCTTCAATGAATTCATAAGCAATGACCTCTGTTGTTTTATTATTTAGTGTACCGCCGCGGATGCATCAATCAATCGCTTAGTCGAGGGTTCACACGCTGTAAAAGGTTTGAACTCAGAGCCATAATGGTAACCCATGGTGAGGGCACCTTCTCAGCAGATCCTTGTATCTCCCTCATGCATCGTAAAGTGTTTCTAAATCCATCTGCACAAAAGAAGAGATATCATTCCTCAACTTAGCCATTTTAGTCGACGGAAAATATTTTAACAAAAATTTCTCGGTCATTTGCTCCCATGTAGTGATTGATCCTCGTGGAAGAGAATTCAACCACTGTTTGGCTTTATTCCTTAAAGAAAAGGGAAATAACCGAAGGCGAATGGCATCATCAGAAATGCCATTAATTTTAAACGTATCGCATAATTCCAAAAAGTTCGCTAAGTGTGTGTTTGGATCCTCATCCTGCAAACCATCAAACTGATCAAATTGTTGAATAATCTATATGGTGTTAGGTTTCAGTTCAAAATTATTTGCAGCGACAGCAGGTCTAACAATACTTGATTCAGTTCCTGTTAAATTAGGTTTAGCATAATCATACATAGTTCGAGGAACGGGTTCCTCCTAGTCATAAACTAGAATTACCTGCCAGAAGCAAATAAAAGAAGAATTAGCAAAGCTTAAAAATAAAATAAATATAAATTGCAAATAAATAATATGGCTAAAGTAATAAAAATTTAGTTTTCCTAATATCTTAGTCCCCGGCAACGGCGCCAAAAACTTGATCGTGTCTAAACTAACTATGACAACGAATAAGGCAAGCGCACCTATCGTTCAGTAGTATAGCTATGGCAAGACCGAAAATATCGTATCCTCAAGGACCAAGAGTACTAGTTGTTACTATCTTTTATTATCTAGCCTAAGTATTAAGAGAATCGATGTTTAATTAACTAATTACTAAACTAAGGATGCTAAGACACAGAGAGTGAATTGAGAAAATACTTTGGGAAAACCAGTTGATTAAGACAATACCCGAGGAAGAATCCACCTAGACTTCACTTGCTACTTAACTCTCGAACCAGACGATTTATTCACTTGACTTTGATCCAGTAGGATTTCCTAATTTATATTAATACCTCTTTCGAGGCTACTAACGCCTAACCCTAGGTTGATTAATTGAAATCTCTTTCTAATTAAAACCCCTAGTGTTGCATTAACTCGATCTATGGACTCCCATATTAGGTTTGACCCTAATCCGAGAAATTTTCGTCATCCTATCTCTAGGGTTACGATCAACTCCGCTTAACTATGCTAGATCTACTCTTAAACAGGGACTTTGCTCATCGCTTGCTAAGCACATCAATACTTGAATCAATATCACGAAATATTAAAGCAAGAATTAAGAACACATAATTAAGAACAAATCAAGTATTTATCATATGAGCTTTAGAAAACAATAAAGAGATCCGTCTTAGGTTTCATCCCCTCGTGTATTTGAGGGTTTAGTTCATGTTTAATAAAGAATACATCTCGTAAGAAAGTAAATAACAAAACATAAAAAAAACCCTAAAACCCCCTGAAGGAAATTGAAGGGAAGATCTTCCGTCTTGAATGTGATTTCAGCTTCTAAGATGGATCAACTGGCTTTCTTGGAGTAATTCCCTGTAACACCCCATACCCGAGTCCGAGGCTTAGACCGGATACTAGAAGTTACTATGCTTGAACTTGCTTAATCAAGTACTTACGGGCTATAAAATTTCATTCTGAATTAAGAACTTATCTTTCTTAATCAACTTGTACTTTTCATGGGCCTATGAGGCCTTAAACTCATGTCCGTAAACTTTGGAAACTCAATCGAAAACTTTCCATTGAAACAGGGGTCACACGCCCATGTGAGTTGGGACACGCCCGTGTAAACCTGAGACACGCCCATGTCTCCTAACCGTGCTTAAAACTCGAGCTTATTGCCAAACTTCACACAGCCATGGCACGCCCGTGGTCTTGGCCCGTGTGAAAAACCTTAGCATTCTGACTTATAACACACGGCCATGGCACGCCCGTGGACTTAGACCATGTACTACAACTTGATATTCTGACTTAAGGTACAATGGTGCAGGGTACACACGGCTTAGACACACGCCCGTGTGACCGACCGTGTGGGCACTTAGAGGCTATTTACCAAGCCAATTGCCACCCTGAAATCAAGAGCAAATTCTTAGTATCTCAACAACTCAAATCACTACAACTTTAATGAACAATATAACATGCTCCGTTGGTATCAATAACATACATACTTAGTCAATCTTGGCCAATCATTTAGCCATTTACAAAAGAATAATAATAAACTTGATAGCCCATGCTTTTCCCCTTTCTAAGACATATACTCAAAATGAAACGTTTCCTATACATGCCATACTTAAATAAACAACTTGGCTATACCAAAATAGCGGTTGATAGTGTGATTCGAGCTCCGACTTCAACGATCCACAAGTTAGCTTGGCGGGACTACATAGAAAGAAATAATAAAAGACGTAAGCATTTAGCTTAGTAAGTTTGCATAATGCACATAGCAACATACTTGCTTAATATAAACCATTTGACATAAACAATGGCATCATAAATTTCAGCTATAAAGCTTACTTACACATACTTGATTCTTACATAACTCATGAAACTTACTAGTCTCATACTTGATAGGCAAACAAAGTACTGTATCACTAGATCACATTGATCAAAGATACTTGAACATAATACTCATAATTTCTAATTCATCATTCATAACATGAATAATATTCTTTATCACTTGATAATAACCTTACTTACTTAGCTTTCTTGTTATCTCCTTAGAGCTTAACTCGTTTGCCCGATGAATTTATATGAATAACCGAGGATACTAAATCTCATCTAAATTTCCAGTTCCGACTTAACATGGACTTATACTGAAGTCTTTCTTGTTCTCACCAATGCCATACCTTAACTTGGACTTATATGGGATCACTTTCTCTTGATAACTTTTCAATGCCAAGCTTGCCTTGGTTTTACATGATAACTTGTTCAATGCCAAGCTTGCCTTGGACTTACATGATAACTTACTCAATGCCAAGCTTGCCTTGGACTTACATGATATCTTATTCAATGCCAAGCTTGCCTTGGACTTACATGATATCTTATTCAATGCCAAGCTTGCCTTGGACTTACATGATATCTTGCTTGCTTGCCGATGCCATGCCTCGTCTTGGTCTTATACGGACTTTCTTGTTTCATGTGGTAGATCGAGTATCCTGAGTTATTCAACTTCAATCGGGGCTTTCTCATGCTTGATCTCATTAATTTCTTTGTTTAACATGACATTAAACGTTTTTCATAATAACATTGTACATTATACTAAGCAATTCAATGATATAAATCATAAAGCTTAGAAATCATACAAACTTACCTCAATATACAAAATGTAGCTAGGTATGCAATTTAGTCCTCGACCTTGTTCTTGCCTCGGTTTCGATCCGGGCTTCGTTTTCTTGATTTATAGTCATAAATAGATCATTTAATATTCACATTGACTAAATTGACCCTTTATTTCATACTTTGGGCAAAATTACTATTTTACCCTATACTTTTTCATATTTGCACTTTTGCCCCAAGGCTCGTAAAATAATTTTCATTCAACTTTCTTAGACTACATGCTTAGCTGATTCATTTTCTCTACTATAGTAATCATCAATTCGCATTATTTCTAGTAGGTATGACTAATTTCATAACTATTACAAACTAGTCCATACTATCATATTTCATGAAATTCATTAAGGAAAAGATGTTTATCTAACATCAAACTCTCATAATCTTCCATAAAACATCATTTAACAAGCATGTCATTCATAGATGAAATTTTTGAACATGCATCTTAGCTTATTATATAGCTAAAAATAGCTAATTCATAATACGAGGACATCAAAAACACGAAGAATATTAAAAACGGGCCTAAGATGAACTTACTAGCAAGCTTGAAAAAAATGAAGAACCCTAGCTATGGAGTCTTCAAATTTTCGGCAATGGAAGGAAGAAGATGAATGAAATTTTATCATTTTTTTCCTATTTTAATCACTTATTAGACAAATGACCAAAATGCCCTTCTCTTTAAAAATTTCTATTTTACTAACTCATGTCCATTTTTGTCCAAAATTTATAATTTGGTCAAATTGCTATTTAAGGACTCATAATTAATATTCTAAAGCTATGTCATACAAAATGCTTCTAGAAACTCACATTTTACAACTTTTGAAATTTGGTCCTTTTTGACCATTCAACTTTATTTTAGCAAAATTGCTTCATGAAACTTTCACACTAACATGAAAACATGGCATGAACCTTAAAAACTCATAAATTCACCTCGGATTCATGGTCTCGCACCACTGTTCCGACTAGGCCCTAAATCGAGCTGTTACAATTCTCCCCCCTTAGGGATTTTCGTCCCCGAAAATCTTACAAGTGAAAAGGTTTGGGTACTGGTTTCTCATACTCTCTTCTGGTTCCCATGTCGCTTCTTCTATTCCATGTCTTTGCCACAATACTCTCACTAAGGTAATATTTTTCTTTCTTAGATGCTTCACTTCCCGAGCTAATATCTTGACTGGTTCTTCACCATAAGTCATGTCGGGATGAATCTCTACCTCTGACTGGGGAATTACATGAGAAGGGTCTGATTGGTAGCGTCTTAACATTGACACGTGAGACACATCATGTATCTTTTCTAACTCTGATGGCAAAGCCAATCTGTAAGCTACAGGCCCAACTTTCTCAGTAATCTCATACGATCCAATAAAACGTGGACTCAACTTGCCTTTTCGGCCAAATCTGAGAACTTTTCTCCAAGGTGACACTTTCAAGAAAACTTTATCTCCAACTTGATACTCTATCTCTTTTCTTTTAAATCCGAGTAGGATTTTGGCCCTGTCTCAGCTGAGCGGCTTTTCAAAGACTCTCGTATCACTCTTACTTTCTCTTCACTTCTCTCTAACCAAATCAACCCTCGTGAATTTGGTTTTCTTTGAGAGTTCAGTCCAAAATAAAGGCGTTCTACACTTACGCCCATATAAAGCCTCATAAGGCGCCATCCTCAAGCTCGACTGAAAACTATTATTGTAGGCAAATTTACCAATGGGAGAAACCTTTCCCAATTGCCTCGTAACTCTAGAATACAACATCCGAGCATATCCTCGAGCACTTGAGTTAACCTCTCCGATTGACCATCGCTTGAGGATGAAAAGCGGTACTAAAGTTCAACTTTGTACCCAAGTCCTCTTGTAACTTCTTCCAAAACCTGGATGTGAATCTCAGATCTCTATCCGATATGATTGACAAGGGAACTCCATGAAGTCTTACTATTTCTCAAACATACAAGTTTGCCAACTTGTCTAGTGAGTAATCAACTCATGACAGTATAAAATGGGAAGCGACCTTCAGTAAGTCTATCAACCACAACGCATACTGAGATCTTTCTTGCTCAGAGACAACGGTAAACCCGTTACAAAATCCATTATAATACCCATTTCCACTCTGGAACTAAAATGGGTTGAAGCAAGCTTTGAAGGTACTTGGTGTTCAGCTTTTACTTACAAAAATCATACATTTGAAACAAATTCTTGAAATGTCTCTCTTCATTTTCGCCACCAATATTTATTGTTTCCAAATCATTATACATTTTAATAGTACCTGGATGTATAAACACTATGTGCCTCATGTAAAATTTCGAATAAGCTCCCTCTTTCACTGTGACACAAATTTCTACCTTTACAAATTTTAATATCAGATCTTTTATCTGCTTCGTACCCAAGTCCTCTGTAACTTCTTCCAAAACCTCGATGTGAATCTTCATCTCTAACTCCGATATGATTGACAAGGGAACCTGAAGACAAACAACCTTAGTGAGTAATCAATGTGTAAAATGGGCTCACTCTATCAACCATGCATCTGACAAAAGATCTTTCTTGCTCGTGAGACAACGGTAAAATACAAAATCCAATAAGCTCCTCATTTTCAGCAAATTCAAGGTACTTGGTTAAACATCAAAAATCATACTTGAAACAACTAATCCATTTTTCGCCAAAGTCGTTGATTCAAATCATTATACATTTTAATAGTACCTGATGTACAGCTCGTTATGTCTCATGTAAATTTGCTAATCTTCTTTCACAGCACACAAATTCTACCTTTCAAATCTCTCTTGGAACTAATCCAAAGTCGGTCAACATAGCTCTGACCAACTTTTACTTATAATGG
This sequence comes from Gossypium sturtianum, assembly GCA_025698515.1. Taxonomy (NCBI): domain Eukaryota; kingdom Viridiplantae; phylum Streptophyta; class Magnoliopsida; order Malvales; family Malvaceae; genus Gossypium; species Gossypium sturtianum. Next base: position 117,173,676 of record CM046955.1, read on the forward strand.
AATCCATCATCGAGATAAAATTATCCGTGAATTCATTGCTCTTAATGCAAATAATGACTTTCTAATGCTTAAAGCATCGGCGACAACATTCGCCTTTCTTGGATGATAGTCAATGACTAACTCATAGTCTTTTATCAACTCTAACCATCTCCTTTGCCTTAAATTCAACTCTTTCTGCGTCATCAAGTACTTCAGACTTTTGTGATCGGTGAAGATCCGACATCTCTCACCACATTGATGATGTCTCCATATCTTCAATGCGAAGACTATGGCAGCTAACTCTAGGTCGTGCGTCGGATAATTCTTCTCATGAGGCTTTAACTGTCTTGAGGCATAAGCAATCACTTTGCCTTCTTGCATAAGTACACAGCCTAATCCATTTAAGGATGCATCGCTGTAAACTATGAACTCTTTCCCCATCTCAGGTTGTACTAAAACTGGAGCTTCTGTCAATAATGCTTTCAATTTTTTGAAACTTTGTTGGCATATTTCTATCCACTCGAACTTCACATTTTTCTGTAACAACTTCGTCATCGGGGTTGCAATCATGGAAAACCCCTTGACAAATCGTCTATAATAGCCGGTTAGGCCTAGGAAACTTCTAACCTCAGAGATATTCCTCGGTGGTTTCCAATCTGTAATAGCCGAGATCTTACTTGGGTCTACTCAAACCCCTTCTCCTGAGACAATATGCCCCAGAAATCCTACTTCATTGAGCCAAAACTCACTTTTACTGAACTTGGCATACAACTGATTTTCTCGAAGAATCTGTAAAACTATCCGTAGGTGCTTAGCATGCTCATTCTCATCTCGGGAATAAACTAGTATGTCGTCAATAAAAACGACTACAAACTTATCGAGGTATGGTCTGAAGATGCGGTTCATTAAGTCCATGAATACCGCAGGAGCATTGGTCAAACCAAAAGGAATGACTAAAAATTCATAATGCCCATACCTTGTTCGAAAGGCAGTCTTGGATACATCTGACTCCTTTACTCTTGACTGGTAATACCCTGATCTCAAGTCTATCTTAGAGAACACGGTGGCTCCTTTCAATTGATCGAACAAATTATCGATCCTTGGTAATGGGTACTTGTTCTTTACTGTCACTTTGTTAAGCTGACGGTAATCTATGCACAATCTCATAGTTCCATCCTTCTTTTTCACAAATAAAACTGGAGCACCCTAGGGAGAACAACTTGACCTTGCAAAGCCTTTGTCTGTTAACTCTTGCAACTGTATCTTCAACTCTTTCAACTCCGTTGGAGCCATTCTGTAAGGAGTAATAGATATTGGTACAGTACCGGGAGCTAGCTCAATGTTGAACTCAACTTCTCTGATTGGAGGTAATCCCGGTAATTCTTCGGGAAAAACATCCATGTACTCACATACTATCGGTACGGACTCAATCTTTAACTCTGTTTCTTTATCATTCATCACAAAGGCCAAATATGCCTCATACCCCTTTCTTATAAATCTCTGTGCCATCATATGAGAAATCAATACCGGCAATCCACTTTGTTCATCTGATTCTATATGGAGGATATCCCCATTCTCACATATCATTTCAATTTATTTCTTCCCACAATTAACTATTACATTATGGGCTATTTAACTAGTCCACACCGAGAATGAGATCAAACTCGTCAAATGGTAACAACATAAGGTTTGCTTTAAAATAATGATCTCTAATCATTAATGGACATTCTCTACATACTTCATTCACTAACACACTCTTGCCTGAAGGATTAGACACTCTAATCACAAATTCTGTAAACTCTATAGGCATACTCAAATCGGATACCAATTTCATGCAAATGTAAGAGTGTGTAAATCTGGGATCTATTAAAGCAATAACTTTAACATCATGAAGAGAAAAGGTACCTGTGATAACATCATGGGAAGATGCCTCTTCGCGAGCGCGAATGGCATAAGTTCGTACAGGCGCCCTACCCTCGGGTCTCGCACCGCTCTCTAGGGTTACCTCTTCCTCTTGCCCCACTTCCCTGGTTTCTCTCGCGGTCTTCCTCGACCATACTCCCGGATCTCGGGTTCTGAGCTCTCTCTTCTTTCATTGTCTCTGGACAATCCTTTATGTAGTGGTCTTAGGAACCACATCTAAAACATGCATTTTCGTGCACTCGACATTCTCCAAGATGACGTCTGCCACATTGTGGGCATTCGGGTCTTTCAGATTGAAAGTTCCCCACACTAGCGATCAAGTAGTCCAGGCTTTATTTCCGAATACATTTACTCTTGTCTTTCTTTGAAAACCCAATGGAAGTAGCCGATCGGGTAGGTAAATCTCTTGACTTCTTGGATGAGGATTGGAATGACTTATTCCACTGTCTCTTTCTAGAGTCACGAGACTCAATTTTAGACTTTCTCTTCTCTTTTACTAGCTCTTCGGCTTTACAAGCTCTCTCCACTAGCACAACAAATTCTTTCAATTCTAGTACAGCAACAAATAGTTTGATGTCCTCATTTAGCCCATCTTCAAATCTTTTGCTCATGATGGCCTCGGTGGACACGTATTCTCGAGTGTATTTGCTGAGTTGCACAAACTCACGCTCATAATCGGTTACCGACATCTTGCCTTGCTTTAACTCTAAAAATTCTTTTCTCTTCTGATCTACAAATCTTTGACTGATATACTTTTTCTTGAACTCTTCTTGGAAGAATTCCCATGTGATCTTCTCCTTGGTACCACTGATACAAGGGTGTTCCACCATTGATAGGCAGAATCTCTTAAAAGGGAGACTACACACTTCATGCTTTCCTCAGGTGTGCACGGTAGCTCATTAAATACCCTGATGGTATTTTCAAACCAAAACTCGGCTTTTTCTGGATCATCATCTCTTTTCACCCGAAATTCTTCTGCCCCATGTTTCCTGACCCTATCAACTAGAGGTTTGTCCCCCCTTACCACCTCTACTACTTGAGGGGCTACTGGAATAGGTTGTGGAACAGGTGGGGGTGGAGGGGGTTGTACATTTGGGTTCATACAAACGAACTCTGAATACCATGTATTCATCATGTGGAGGAAGGCTTCTCTAGCCCCTTCTCCTCCTTCTTGACTCACCGTAGTGGGTCTATTCTCATTCTTGTTCGGCACCGTCCCTTCAGCGAGAGCCGGCGCATTACTTTCTACGTCATTCGCCATATCTCTTTTAGGATCCATTTACTATATATATAAACATAATTTAAGTCGTCAGGAGTCGTCACACTATCATTATAAAAACATTCTTACGTATGGCATGTATAGCTAGACTCGTGCTCATGCTATGTTAGTCATAGAACTGACTAAACCGTAGCTCTGATACCACTAAATGTAACACCCCACACCCGAGTCCGAGGCTTAGACAGGATACGAGAAGTTACTATGCTTGAACTTGCTTAATCAAGAACTTACGGGCTATAAAATTTCATTCCGAATTAAGAACTTATCTTTCTTAATCAACTTGTACTTTTCATAGGCCTACGAGGCCTTAAACTCATGTCCGTAAACTTTCGAAACTCAATCGAAAACTTTTCATTGAAACAGGGGTCACACGCCCATGTGAGTTGGGACACGCCCGTGCAAACCTGAGACACGCCCATGTCTCCTAACCGTGCTTAAAACTCGAGCTTACTGCCAAACTTCACACGGCCATGGCACGCCCGTGGTCCCGCCCGTGTGAAAACCTTAGCATTCTAACTTATAACACACGCCATGGCACGCCCGTGGACTTAGACCGTACTACAACTTGATATTCTCGACTTAAGGTGCAATGATGCAGGTACACACGGCTTAGACACACGCCCGTGTGTCCGACCGTGTGGGCACTTAGAGGCTATTTACCAAGCCAATTGCCACCCTGAAATCAAGAGCAAATTCATACCATCTCAACAACTCAAATCACTACAACTTTAATGAACAATATAACATGCTCCGTTGGTATCAATAACATACATACTTAGTCAATCTTGGCCAATCATTTAGCCATTTACAAAAGAATAATAACAAACTTGACAGCCCATGCTTTTCCCCTTTCTAAGACATATACTCAAAATGAAATGTTTCCTATACATGCCATACTTAAATAAACAACTTGGCTATACCAAAATAGCGGTTGATAGTGTGTTCGAGCTCCGACTTCAACGATCCACAAGTTAGCTTGGCGGGACTACATAGAAAGAAATAATAAAAGACATAAGCATTTAGCTTAGTAAGTTTGCATAATGCACATAGCAACATACTTGCTTAATATAAACCATTTGACATAAACAATGGCATCATAAATTTCAGCTATAAAGCTTAATTTCTCATACTTGATTCTTACATAACTCATGAAACTTACTACTCTCATACTTGATAGGCAAACAAAGTACCTGTATCACTAGATCACATTGATCAGCATACTTGAACATAATACTCATAATTTCTAATTCATCATTCATAACATGAATAATATTCTTTATCACTTGATAATAACCTTACTTACTTAGCTTTCTTGTTATCTCCTTAGAGCTTAACTCGTTTGCCCGATGAATTTATATGAATAACCGAGGATACTAAATCTCATCTAAATTTCCAGGCCCTGACTTAACATGGACTTATACGAAGTCTTTCTTGTTCTCACCAATGCCATACCTTAACTTGGACTTATATGGGATCACTTTCTCTTGATAACTTTTCAATGCCAAGCTTGCCTTGGTTTTACATGATAACTTGTTCAATGCCAAGCTTGCCTTGGACTTACATGATAACTTACTCAATGCCAAGCTTGCCTTGGACTTACATGATATCTTATTCAATGCCAAGCTTGCCTTGGACTTACATGATATCTTATTCAATGCCAAGCTTGCCTTGGACTTACATGATGTCTTGCTTGCTTGCCGATGCCATGCCTCGGCTTGGTCTTATACGGACTTTCTTGTTTCATGTGGTAGATCGAGTATCCTGAGTTATTCAACTTCAATCGGGGCTTTCTCATGCTTGATCTCATTAATTTCTTTGTTTAACATGACATTAAACATTTTTCATAATAACATTGTACATTATACTAAGCAATTCAATGATATAAATCATAAAGCTTAGAAATCATACAAACTTACCTCAATATACAAAATGTAGCTAGGTATGCAATTTAGTCCTCGACCTTGTTCTTGCCTCGGTTTCGATCCGGGCTTCGTTTTTCTTGATCTATAGTCATAAATAGATCATTTAATATTCACATTAACTAAATTGACCCTTTACTCATACTTGGGCAAAATTACTATTTTGCCCCTATACTTTCTCATATTTGCACTTTTGCCCCAAGGCTCGTAAAATAATTTTCATTCAACTTTCTTAAACTACATGCTTAGTTGATTCATTTTCTCTACTATAGCAATCATCAATTCTCATTATTTTTAGTAGGTATGACTAATTTCATAACTATTACAAACTAGTCCATACTATCATATTTCATGAAATTCATTAAGGAAAAGATGTTTATCTAACATCAAACTCTCATAATCTTCCATAAAACATCATTTAACAAGCATGTCATTCATAGATGAAATTTTTGAACATGCATCTTAGCTTATTATATAGCTAAAAATAGCTAATTCATAATACGAGGACTTTAAAAACACGAAGAATATTAAAAACGGGGCTAAGATGAACTTACTAGCAAGCTTGAAAAAAATGAAGAACCCTAGCTATGGAGTCTTCAAATTTTTGGCAATGGAAGGAAGAAGATGAATGAAATTTTATCATCTTTTTCCTATTTTAATCACTTATTAGACAAATGACCAAAATGCCCTTCTCTTTAAAAATTTCTATTTTACTAACTCATGTCCATTTTTGTCCAAAATTTATAATTTGGTCAAATTACTATTTAAGGACTCGTAATTAATATTCTAAAGCTATTTCATACAAAATGCTTCTAGAAACTCACATTTTACAACTTTTGAAATTTGGTCCTTTTTGACCATTCAACTTTATTTTAGCAAAATTGCTTCATGAAACTTTCACACTAACTTGCAAACAAGGCATGAACCTTAAAAACTCATAAATTCACCTCGAATTCGTGGTCTCGCACCACTATTCTGACTAGGCCCTAAACTGAGCTGTTACATTCCCTGTATTCAGCCCTCTCTGGCTTCGCCTCCTTTTTAGGTTACACTTAAGGTGTTTATATAGACTTTCAGAATGTCTTTCTTCGCCTCTAAGTAACCTTCTCCAAGTAGAAGTCATCTTGGCCACGGCAGGGGCACACCCGTGTGACGCGCCCGTGTGAATCGAGCCCAGGCCGTGTTCAAGTCTGCTAAAGTGGCACGGCCGTGTGATGAACTCCAGGCCGTGTTGATTTCCTACTTTGGCCCATTTTCTCCGTTTTTGGCCTGTTTCTCGTTCTTTGCATCCTCTGATGCTCTCCTAAGTATAAAACATGAATTTAAAGGATTAGGAGCATCAAATTTCACAATTCAATGGATTAAATCATCCAAAAGTATGCTAAATATGGAATTAAAATATGCATATAATACGGTTTATCAGCAGTCACAATCAGAGATTTAAATAATGGACACCAATTCAAAGTGAATGGTCAACGATTGAAACATTATCTTGGAAATATTGATCAAAAGAAGGTAAAGACCATTAAATTGGTTGAACAATTTTAATTTGAATTTTTTTTCTCTGCAATTTAATACTAGGCAATTTTACTTTATTTTTGCTTCTGTTCAAGATTGTTTTATTATTTTTATTTTTATTTTTGCATAATAATTAGGTACCATTGTCGATTTATTTGGACTTTATTGTCAACGCATGATCATACTATTCTATTGTCGCTCGACTCGGCGTAATGAGGACAGCTTAGGAAATTCAAATCCCACCATTTGATCAAAAGCCACCTACCCGTCTGATTTTTCTAAGAGAGCACAATTCTCATTGGACGTAATTATTCCCGTCAACTTTATTTCCTTGCAGAAAATCACGTCTTTCCATCTTCTTCTTTCACTCACTATAAACCCCTCTTCACAATGTCGACTGTAAAACACCCAAGAAACCATTTTTATTCACTTTCTCTTCCCCAAGTTTGTACCTTTACACTTTTCAATCATCTTCACTCCACGAAACAAGCAAAATATGGCAAGAACAAGAGGATCGATTAAGAAAGCCACCAAGCCTGCTGAAGAACACTCATCCTCTGCAACTCCAGTTCATGAGTCAGAATCCTCTTGGCTAATGGAGAAAAAGGATTTGGTGATCTTTTTAATGAAAGAGGACAAAGACCGATTTCAAAACAACATCTTAAGGCGAAACTTCCACCCAGAACAGGGCATTCTCCTTTCGCAACAGCAAGACTTGGGCAAACAAGTTTCTAGAACCATCTCTAAGTTGAAGTGGGAAACTTTCTGCATGCATCCTAGAAGCTATTCTCCTTCATTGGTACGTGATTTTTACGCTAACCTTTATGACCATGAGTTGGAGTGTATTTTTGTTCGGGAAGGTTTAATCCCATCGGATGCTACGAAAATCAATGAGCTGTACAACATTAAATTAGATGTCAACGAACACTCCAAGTTTATTGAGGATATCACAGATGAAAAAATGGACTTGTTGGTGACGGATTTATGTGTCGAAGGAGCATTGTGGACAGGTTCACATCAAAAAAATTATACAATGCACCGCCGCTTCCTGACACTGAAAAGCCAAATCTTGTTTCATTTTGTCAACTGCAGGTTACTGCAATCCACTCACAACACCACAGTCAACCTCAATAGAATGTGCCTCATACATTCTATTGTCAAGGGCAGAAAGATTGTTGTCGGTGCAATACTCCACCAGTAAATTACTGACTGTGCCACAAGGTAAAATGGAATTTTGGTTTTCTCGGCGTTCGTGATACTACTGTGCCAGCAAAAAGGGATCGTGCCCAGTGATGATGAAGAGGTCTTGGAAAATAAGGGCCCGATCAATGAAGCGTCCATTGAAACAATGACTCGTGGCAAAGATACACCGACAATAAAGGAGGCAGAGACCAGCAAGATAAGGAAGGGAAAAACCAAAGCAAAAAGCAAGGGAACAAACTTGACTGCAGAGACACCATTGCTACGTACAATGAAGGATATCAAGAAGTTGGCCAATTCCATCAGCAATAAGCAGATCAGACTTGTCACTACAATAGAGGATATAGACATATCACAAAATTTGTTCTATGCTTATACCATGGCCTATAACAACTCTATTATCGCCAAATTACGTCAGTTAAGCCAAACCCCACTCCCAGAATTTCCAGTGTTCCCACCGATTATCCAAGAGTATGGACCCTCCTCCGAGGAAGATGACCTAGGGGACCGAGACAGATCAGTGTAATCCCCTCCTATTGTACACGTCTCTGATGTTGAGAAAGAAGAAGACTCAAGGGATGTTGAGGAGTGCATACGACAGATTGATAACCTGGTCAAGGGTGACTCTATTGCTGGTCAAGAGGCATCTGCTATTGAGAAGGAAGTTGTTGTGGAAGAGGAAAATGTCTGTGTTGAAGTTGTGAACGAGACGGCCGAGGTAAAAGCATATTTTGGTACTGAGACAAAAGATGCTGAGAAAGAATCTATTGAGGATATTTTCAATGCATCCAAGTTTGTGGGTGCAACTACTGATAATCTAGAGCGAGATGGAGCTAGACAGGCAAAAGCTACAGATGTAACAAGAGAGAAGCACCACAATTCATTAGCTATAGTGGTCTATACCGGACCACTCAAGGTGACCCCTCCTACACAAGAAGTAACCCATGATGCCGGGGCAGAGCCGGAACCTGAGAAGCTATCCGAGGACCGTGAAAATCCCAAAGAAAAGAAGAGAAAGCACTCCAAAGACAAAAAGCACAAGAATGAGGAGAAAAAGAGGAGGAAGAAGAAAAATCGTGCAGCCATATTGATAGTCGAGGAAAACAAAGAAGTAATAATGAATAGTTGAGCCTTTTTTTTTAAGAACAAATCAAGTACAATAATAATAAGATAGAATTTAACAACAGAAATAAAGAAAATAGTTAAGTAACCGATCAAATCAAATCTTGATATAGGAGTAGTCCAGAGAAATGGTGATAACAAATACAAAGTGGGTTTTGGGTTAATATTAATGGGTGAGTCAAGAAATGGTTTGTTTGTCTCAAAGGGGTTCACTAAGGGTTAATTATGAAGGTTGGCCTTTTAGGAATTAAGTAGGTTAAATTCTAGGTGCCTTTATCATCTCTTTATATCAGATCAAAAGTGTGGTCTTAACATGCATAATCGAAGCAAGTTCTAGAATAACAAATCTATGTTGACACACTTATAACCAACAATAATGTGAGCACGAAAAATATATGCTCTAAAAGGCTCAAGATCTCACAAAAATTTATGGTTCTTGATGTCAACCTTGTAAAATTCAAACTTCAAGGTAATAATTAGATTCAAGTAGACAGCCTAACAAATTTTTAATTCTGAAAATAAACTCATCATTCTTGATTCTCTAGTCTCCTAAAGTTTAAATCATCACTGCACAATTAACTATGACTTAATCCAAAACATATCAATGAAAATCATAAATCAAAGGAAATTTCATTCTAACAGTAATATGAGAACATTTACTTAAAAACAAGATATAATTCAGGGATTTGAGAATAATGCAAAAAGTTAGGAATTTTTCAAAATAAAATTCACCCCCGACACTTAAGATGTACATTGTCCTCAATGTACAAATATAACAATTATAATAAGAAAAGCACAAGAGAGGGAGAGAGGTGAAACTTCCTGAATTTTTGATGGAGTCAGAGAAAAAAATTAGGGAAATTCGGGCCGAGTTGGTGGTTACTAGGGTCGTGGTGTGGTGATTCCCAAGTAGCCTTTAGAACCTAAAACCAAGAAACTAAAATAAAATAGACTGAATTAAGCACAAGAGAGATAAAGAGAAGGAAAATAAAGGAGAAGAAAAAAGACATAGGTAAAATAAATGGACTCAAATGTCCTTGGCTTGTCGAGTAAATGAAGCGGCCAACATGAACCTATGTAGATCGGTCTCGCATGGGGAGACTGTGCTAGGGTCCTTTCGCTTCTTCGACATGGGGATGGTGGTGAAAAAGAACTATGGTGTTTAGGGTTGAGAGAAAAGTGTTTGGTGGAGAAGATGAATAGTGAGGGGTTTACATGCCCGTGTGAGTCGTTTTGAGCCCATGTGCTTCAAAAATTAGGGTTTTGGTACGCCTGGTCTTGCGGCCCATGTTCGTAAGTCGTGGGCGTGTTGTCCCACACGTCCGTGTCGCACGGCCGTGCCGAGCTTCGTTTGCTTCTCCCTCGCTCATTTCATTCTTCCCCACGCTCGTGTTGATTCAACAAGTTTGGCCACGGTTATAAGGCACGGGCGTGTCTAACGCCCGTGGTATTTACTCAGTTTCAACCATGGTCGCATCGCACGATCGTGGTGTTTTTTCGTAGCCTGTGTTTTGGGAATTTTTTCGTCTTTAGTCTGCACGGCCTCCGCCACGCCGATGGACGTACTCGTGGTGTCCACACGGCCACGGCAACGCCCGTGTACAAGGCCGTGTGGAGGTGAAACCTATACTTTAAAGCATAAATGAAAGTAAAAAAAAAACTAATTAGCTTTGATTCGCACGATCATGGTGGTTTGAGGAGTTGAAACTCCTCTTTCCTGCCATCAATTCTAACAATATATGGTTCGAGTCGAGTAGTGTTTACCTTAAAAGTGTTGAACTTAGGATTAGTTACCTCGACTATTCCGTATGGGAACACATTCAGTACCGTAAAAGGGGTCTCTTCATTAGGGTCTGGAATGGTGATTCGAGGGTCTGTCTTTTCCAACAAAACCTGATCCCCGATTTGGAATTGATTTATGTCTCCCTTAAGCTTGTCGGGGGGTTGCCTCGGTGTCTCTTCTAGTGTTCTTGGTTTCTCATTGACATGTGGCTTCCACTCGTCGAGTTCATTGATCTGAAGCCTTCGCTCCTCATGAATTATTTCTTTGTTGGCACGAGGTCTAGGATATGGCTCAGATGTGTACTTCCGAGGTGCTTCCTAAAAAGGAGGATGAACCGAATGGTCATTAATAGAATTTATGTTCTCACCTTTTTCACTTGACGTCCTAGCCGAGTCAAGAGCCTGAAGAGTGATCGTTTCGTCACCTACACAAAGTGTGAGTTCACCTATACCAACATCAATTTTAGTTCTAGCAGTTGCTAAAAAGGGCCTTCCTAAAATTAAAGGAACATTGTTGTCCTCATGCATGTCTAAAACGACAAAGTCTACTGGGAATATAAATTTTTCAACTATCACTAGCACATCTTCGATTATACCCCTAGGAATTCTAATGGTTTTATCATCTAATTGGATGCTCATCCTAGTTTGTTTGGGTTTCCCTAGACCTAGTTATTTAAACAGTTTATAAGGCATGACGTTGATGCTTGCCCCTAAATCAGCTAAAGCATTATTAATAGATAAACTACCAATTAAGCACGGAATTGTAAAACTCCCTGGATCTTTTAATTTTCGTGGTAGTTTATTTTGTAAAATTACTGAGCACACTGCATTTAGCTCCACATGCAACGTATCGTCTAACCTACGTTTGTTTGTTAGAAGCTCTTTTAAAAATTTCCTTGAATTGGGCATCTGCGAAAGAGCTTCAAGAAACGGTAAGTTAATATGAAATTTTTTTAGAAGTTTAAGAAATTTCCCAAATTGGTCGTCTGTACGATATTTATTCGTTGTATTGGGATATGGCACACGATGTTGGTATTCTACAATTACCGGTTTTGGTTTATCATGTCTTACCTCAACCTTACCTTTACTTACCTCAGCTTCCTGGCTTGGTTCTGATTTGTCTAACCCTTCACTTTCATGAGTAGTTATGACATGAATTTGCTCCTTTGGGTTAGTTTCAGTGTTGCTTGGAAAGCTTCCCTGTGGTCTTTCGGAGATTAGCTTGGCAAGTTGTCCTAATTGATTTTTGATCCCTTGAATCGATGCTTGCTAATTTTTGAATGCTGTTTCGGTGTTTTGGAAGCGTGTTTCTGACACCGCGATGAATTTTGTTAGCATCTCCTCAAGGTTCGGCTTTTTCTCTTGTGGGTAGGGTTGCTGTTGAAAGCCAGGAGGGGGTTGTTGTCTTTCATTTCCTTGACCTCCCCATGAGAAATTTGGATGGTTCCTCCACCCTGGATTATAAGTGTTACTATAAGGGTTATTTTGAGGTTTAGAATTGTTACCCATATAGTTCATCTGTTCATTTTCTATGCCAGGGTTGTAGGGTGGGTATTCTGTATTGTTCGACCCTCCTCCATTTGTATCTCACTGCATCACTGGATGTACCTACGAGGAACCACACAAACCATCAATTTTCTTACTTAAAAGTTCTACCTGATTTGATAGCATGGTTACTGCATCGAGGTTGAAAACACTGGCGGCTTTTGTTGGCTTTGTTTTCATAACTTGCCACTGATAATTATTTAGTGACATCTCTTCAATGAATTCATAAGCAGCCTCAGTTGTTTTATTGTTTAGTGTACCGCCGGCGGATGCATCAATCAACTACCTAGTCAAGGGGTTCACACTGTTGTAAAAGGTTTGAACCTGTAGCCATAATGGTAACCCATGGTGAGGGCACCTTCTCAGTAGATCCTTGTATCTCTCCCATGCATCGTAAAGTGTTTCTAAATCCATCTGCACAAAAGAAGAGATATCATTCCTCAACTTAGCCATTTTAGCCGACGGAAAATATTTTAACAAAAATTTCTCGGTCATTTGCTCCCTGTAGTGATTGATCCTTGTGGAAGAGAATTCAACCACTGTTTGGCTTTATTCCTTAAAGAAAAGGGAAATAACCGAAGGTGAATGGCATCACCAGAAATACCATTAATTTTAAACGTATCGCATAATTCCAAAAAGTTCGCTAAGTGTGTGTTAGGATCATCATCCTGCAAACCATCAAACTGAACAAATTGTTGAATCATCTGTATAGTTTTAGGTTTCAGTTCAAAATTATTTTCAGCGACAGCAGGTCTAACAATACTTGATCCAGTTCCTGCTAAATTAGGTTTAGCATAATCATACATAGTTCGAGGAACATGATTTTGATTAACGGGGTTTGCGGCAACTACAGGAGGTAGCGGATTATTATCAGTCATCTCTTCAGTAGTGTTGGTATCGTTCTCTTGCTCTTCTTGTATGTTCTGTAGGCTTCGCATAATTTCTCTTCGATTTCTGCGAACGGTACCTTCAATATCACTGTTAAAAATCAAGGGTCCTGACGGGTTCCTCCTAGTCATAAACTAGAATTACCTGCCAGAAGCAAATAAAAAAAGATTTAGCAAAGTTTAAAAATAAAATAAATATAAATTCCTAATAAATAATATGGCTAAAGTAATAAAAATTTAGTTTTCCTAATATCTTAGTCCCCGGCAACGGCGCCAAAAACTTGATCGTGTCTAAACTAACTATGACAACGAATAAGGCAAGTGCACCTATCGTTCGGTAGTATAGCTATGGCAAGACCGGAAATATCGTATCCTCAAGGACCAAGAGTACTAGTAGTTACTATCTTTTTATTATCTAGCCTAAGTATTAAGAGAATTGATGTTTAATTAACTAATTAATAAACTAAGGATGCTAAGACACAGAGAGTGAATTGGGAAAATACTTTTGGGAAAACCAGTTGATTAAGACAATACCCGAGGAAGAATCCACCTAGACTTCACTTGTTACTTAACTCTGAACCAGACGATTTATTCACTTGACTTGATCCGTAGGATTCCGTAATTTTTATTAATACCTCTTTCGAGGCTACTAACGTCTAACCCTAGGTTGATTAATTGAAATCTCTTTCTAATTAAAACCCCTAGTTTTGCATTAACTTGATCTATTGACTCCCATATTAGGTTTGACCCTAATCCGGCAAATTTTCATCATCCTATCTCTAGGGTTGCGATCAACTCCGCTTAACTATGCTAGATCTACTCTTAAACAGGGGCTTTTACTCCACTGCCTAAGCACATCAATACTTGAATCAATATCCTGAAATATTAAAGCAAGAATCAAGAACACATAATTAAGAACAAATCAAGTATTTATCGTACAGTTCAGAAAATAAAAACAAGATCCGTCTTGGGTTTCATCCCCCTCAGGTATTTGAGGGGTTTAGTTCATGTTTAATAAAGAATACATCTCAGAAGAAAGTAAATAACAAAACATAAGAAAAACCCTAAAACCCCCTGAACAAAATTGAAGGGAAGATCTTCCGTCTTGAGTGTGATTTCGGCTTCTAAAATGGATCAACTGGCTTTCTTGGAGTAATTCCCTGTGTTCAGCCCTCTCTGGCTTCACCTCCTTTTTAGGTTACACTTAGGGTGTTTATATAGACTTTCAGAATGTCTTTCTTCACCCCTAAGTAACCTTCTCCGAGTAGAATTCATCTTGGCCACGGCAGGGACACGCCCGTGTGACGCACCCGTGTGAATCGAGCCCAGGCCGTGTTGATTTCCTACTTTGGCCCATTTTCTCCGTTTTTGGCTCGTTTCTCGTTCTTTTCATCCTCTGATGCTCTCCTAAGTATAAAACATGAATTTAAAGGATTAGGAGCATCAAATTCCATAATTCAAGGGATTAAATCATCCAAAAGTATGCTAAATGTGGGATTAAAATATGTATATATTACGGTTTCTCAACAGTCACAATCAGAGATTTAAATAATAGACACCAATTCAAAGTGAATGGTCAACGATTAAAACATTATCTTGGAAATATTGATTAAAAGAAGGCAAAGACCATTAAATTGGTTGAACAATTTTAATTGAATTTTTTTTCTCTGCAATTTAATACTAGGTAATTTGACTTTATTTTTGCTTCTGTTCAAGATTGTTTCATTATTTTTATTTTTATTTTTGCATAATAATTAGGTACCATTGTCGACGCACTTGGACTTTATTGTCAACGCAGTTCATACTATTCTATTGCTGCTTCTGACTCAGCCAGAATGAGGACAGCTTAGGAAATTCAGATCCCACCATTTGATCAAAAGTCACCTACCCGCCTGATTTTTCTAAGAGAGCACAATTCTCACTATAAACCCCTCTTCTATTGCAAAAAATCACGTCTTTCCATCTTCTTCTTTCACTCACTATATACCCCTCTTCACAATGCCGACTACAAAACACCCAAGCAACGATTTTTATTCACTTTCCCTTCCCCAAGTTCGTACCTTTACACTTTTCAATCATCTTCACTCCACAAAACAAGCAAAATATGGCAAGAACAAGAGGATCGGTCAAGAAAGCCACCAAGCAAGCTGAAGAACACTCACCTCTGCAAATCCAGTTCATGAGTCAGAATCCTCTTGGCCAATGGAGAAAAAGGATTTGGTGATCTTTTTAATGAAAGAGGACAAAGACCGATTTCAAAACAACATCTTAAGGCGAAACTTCCACCCAGAACAGGGCATTCTCCTTTCGCAACAGCAAGACTTGGGGAAACAAGTTTCTAGAACCATCTCTAAGTTGAAGTGGGAAACTTTCTGCATGCATCCTAGAAGCTATTCTCCTTCATTGGTACGTGATTTTTACGCTAACCTTTATGACCATGAGTTGGAGTGTATTTTTGTTCGGGAAGGTTTAATCCCATCGGATGCTACAAAAATCAATGAGCTATACAACATTAAGGTGGATGTCAAGTTTATTGAGGATATCACAGATGACAAAATGGACTTGTTGGTGACTGATTTATGTATTGAAGGAGCATTATGGACGGTTTCACATCAAAAAAATTATACAATGCACCGCCGCTTCCTGACACTGAAAAGCCAAATCTTATTTCATTTTGTCAACTGCAGGTTACTGCAATCCACTCACAGCACCACAGTCAACCTCGATAGAATGCGCCTCATACATTCTATTGTCAAGGGCAGAAAGATTGTTGTCGGAGCAATACTCTACCAGTAAATTACTGACTGTGCCACAAGGCGAAATGGAATTTTGGTTTTCTCGGTATTCGTGATGCTACTGTGCTAGCAGAAAGGGATCGTGCCCAGTGATGATGAAGAGGTCTTGGAAAATAAGGGCCCGATCAATGAAGCGTCCATTGAAACAATGACTCATGGAAAAGATACACCGACAATAAATGAGGTAGAGACCAGCAAGACAAGGAAGGGAAAAACCAAAGCAGAAAATAAGGGAACAAACTTGACTGCAGAGACACCATTGCTACGTAAAATGAAAGAGATCAAGAAGTTGGCCAATTCCATCAGCAATAAGCAGATCAGACTTTTCACTACAATAGAGGATATAGACATATCACAAAATTTGTTCTATGCTTATACCATGGCCTATAACAACTCTATTGTCGCCAAATTACGTCAGTTAAGCCAAACCCCACTCCCAGAATTTCCAGTGTTCCCACCGATTATCCGAGAGTATGAACCCTCTTCCGAGGAAGATGACCTAGGGGACCGAGATAGATCGGTGTAATCCCCTCCTGTTGTGCACGTCTCTAATATTGAGAAAGAAGAAGACTCAAGGGATGTTGAGGAGTGCATGCGACAGATTGATAACCTGGTCAAGGGTGACTTTATTGCTGGTCAAGAGGCGTCTTCTATTGAGAAGGAAGTTGTTGTGGAAGAGGAAAACGTCTGTGTTGAAGTTGTGAACGAGACGGCTGAGGTAAAAGCATATTTTGGTACTGAGACAAAAGCTGCTGAGAAAGAATCTATTGAGGATATTGTCAATGCATCCAAGTTTGTGGGTGCAACTACTGATAATCTGGAGCGAGACAGAGCTAGACAGGCAAAAGCTACAGAGGTAACAAGTGAGAAGCACCACAATTCATTAGCTATAGTGGTCTATACCGGACCACTCAAGGTGACCCCTCTTACACAAGAAGCAACCCATGATGCCGAGGTAGAGCCGGAACCTGAGGAGCTATCCGAGGAACGTGAAAAGCCCAAAGAAAAGAAGAGAAAGCACTCCAAAGACAAAAAGCACAAGAATGAGGAGAAAAAGAGGAGGAAGAAGAAAAATCGTGCAACCATATTGATAGTCGAAGAAAACTGAGTTAGTTGTCTTTGGCACATATTTTAGTATTTTCAGCTCAGTAATTTACAATTTACGACTCATTGTATCTTAATTTATCTACCCTTAATTTGGTCCTATTTTGGTACTGATGTCGCTGTATGAGTAATTTTAGATTGCGCCCAGAATTGTCACCGCACCAGACAGTTGTCCGAACAGTGTAACAGGCCGTTTTTGGTCAAATCAGAACAGTGGTTTTGGAACCACAAATCTGAGGTCAAAATATTTATTTTATTATTATTTTAATGTTTACAGCATGATAGCATGTATGTGTGTAAATTTCGTGAAGAAATTTTATCGTTTAAATGGTCAAAATGAGAAAAAGGACTAAATTGCATAAAGTGTAAAGTTAGTGGTTAAAATGTGAAATAAATGAAAAATATGGGCTGCTAGGGGCATAAATATAATTCGGCTAGCATGTGTATAATTGGAATTTCACTAATTTGTGATTTTATGCAATAAGGACTAAATTGTGAAATATGTGGGGCAAAAGTGTAAATGTGTTTTAAAGTATGTTTTGGACTAAATTGAATGAATAGCTGATTGAATAAGTTAATTTTGAATACATTTAGATCAAGAAAAGCGGAATGCAGATCTAGATCGGGGAAAACAAAAGTTATTGATTAATCGACTCGATTCGCCATTTTAACATCCGAGGTAAGTTCATATGTTATAAATTCATTTCAAATGTATTTTATATGCTTTGATATAGCATGAATTGTGATTATATGATTACGGACGAGTTCGGAAATGATTCGATGAAGATTCGACAATTGAAATCTCGATTGAACCTTAGGAATAGTTTAGGATGCTAATGACATGTCATTAGGTATATTTGAGTTGGCTTCGGGCCATGATTTAGCACTATGTGTGCAAGATAAACAGATTTGGCTTCAGTCCATGCATATCGGCTGATTTGGCTTCGAGCCATGATATCAAAATTTTGGATAAGTTACCTTAATTTGGCTACAGGCCATGGTGTAGGTACTTATCGAGTGATACCTTGAGTACCCAGCTTCTATTCCGAATGGTTCAACGGGTAAATGAAGGATATGATTGAGTATGAGATTAGTACTAGATGGTACAGATACGTACGGAAATGAATTGAATATTAAAAACTATGAAATTGACGAATTTCTTGGTAAGTATATGAATGATCATTTGATAGCTTGAAATTTAATAGAATTGTTGTTCATTGTTTTCCATTATATGAATGTTTAATGGATGATGTTAGTTTCTCATTGTTATCATACGAGCTTACAAAGCTATATAGCTTACTTTGTTGTTTTTCCATGTTTTATAGTGATTTCAAAGTTAGCTCGGATTCGGGGATCGTCAGAGACTTCATCGCACTATCCACTGACTCTTTGGTACTTTTGAAACTATGTTTTAAGTATATGGCATGTATAGGTATTTGAGTCTTGTTGATTATGTTTTGGTAATGAAGTTGGCCAAATAAATTAGCATTGTAAATGTATATGTTTTGGCTTGTAATTATAGCCATGAGATTTGGCTTAATTTTAAGAATTTGGTTATGTGCTTATATATATGCATATTTGTTGATAGTTAAGTTCATGGATGGATATGAGGATGACTTATATTATGAGAATTATGGTCATTTATGCTAATTGGTATTATGAATGTCAAATTGATGATTTGAGAAAGTTGGTATGCTTGTGAAATTAGACTTAATAATGCATCTTTGATAATGATCATTTTGATGATTGAGTAGATAAGAATTGGTATGAATTTAGTTAGTATATTGTGATACTTAGGTGCCCTGAATTGGTTAGTATTGAAATGGTAAGATTTAGGCTTGGTTTGGATGTTTTGGATTGCATATTGTGCTATGAATTGGTGCCATTTGGGTTGTTTAGGTACATGAGATTTTGGGTGGCAAATTGGCTTGGTAAATAGCCTATTTTTGTCCACACGGGCAGAGACACGGGCGTGTGTCTCAGCCGTGTGTGACACACACACGGTCATGGTACACGGCCGTGTGTCCCCTGGTGTTGAAATTGAAATGAAGTCAGTATGCTCCACACGGTCTCATACACGAGCATGTGCTCGGCCGTGTGGTACAAGTTAGTATACCCCCTAATTGGCACACGACCCAGCACACGGGCGTGTGACTTGGTCGTGTTGCATAAATCAGTATACCCTACAGGTTTGACACGGCCTAACACATGGCCTGATATAAGGGCGTGTATGGCCACTTCGAAGGGCATACGGGCTAGACACACGAGCGTGTGGTTGTCCGTGTGACACAAGTCAGTATGTACCCCCTATTTTCACACGGTCTATGACACGGGCGTGTCTGGTGGTCGTGTGAGACACATGGCCTGGTCACATGGGCGTGTGTCCCTTGTTTGAAGCAAAACTTTCTAAGTTCACGAAAATTTCCTGAGTTATCAGTTTAGTATCGAACCAGTTATAAAGCATGTTTAAGGCCTCGTAGGCTCTTAATAGGGACGAATTGATTGAGATTGAATGATGAATGATTGAATTGAACAATTGTATGTTAAATAGTCGTTTAATTGTTTCGTAAGTCCGATAATGCTCCGTAACCCTATTTCGGCGTTGAATACGGGTGAGGGGTGTTACAGATAGGAACAAAAATGCGTGAGCTGTCCAGTCCAGTACAACTAACATGTACGTACAAAGCCAACATGACTCTAATGAAATGACACATGGGTATTTGGGAAAAATATAAATATTCACATAAAAAAAAGAGAGAGAGCTTTTGTATTATCATCTTCTTCAACCTATCCTTTGAAGCTTTCGACTATAGCGGCTTAAGCTTCGACGGGTGAACCGACATGAAAGGGGTGTAGACCAGCTTCTGACGAGGAGCCCTGAGTGCGACACAAGAGGGAATAGAGAGATTCAAGTCGAGTTGTCTAGGAATAGTATTCTTCACTAGTTTCTTTTATTTTTATTTTCTAAACGCTGGTGATTACTTTCTGTAACACCCCTAACCTGTAACCGTTGCCGGTCTAAGGTTAAGAAGCATTACCGATCAATCCGGAATATTTACTAACATTTTACAACACAAAGTTTATCATCATCCAAACATAACAAAATATATACATATAGTCACTTAATGAGGTCTACAAGACCTTAAACACGTGTTAGAAAGGGGTCAGGACTAAACCGAACACATACAGAATTTTTTAAAAATCAAACATTTTTCCAAGCTACAGAGGTCACACGCCCGTGTGGGTAGGCCGTGTGCCTCACACGACCTCGGACACGCCCATGTGTCCAAGCCGTGGCAAAATAGGGCATACATACTGACTTGTCCACACGGCCTGAGACACGCCCGTGTGCCTCACTCGTGGTCGACACTGACTTGCACCACATGGCCAGTCACAGGCCCGTGTGCTCAACCGTGTGGGCAATTATAGGCCATTTGCAAGGCCAAATTGCCACCCACACTTAGGGTCTCACCTACAAGCACAAACCAATTCAATTTCATACCTCACATAGCATTCAAACATACCAAAACATACTCAATTTAATCTCTTAACATCATCATTCATTATCCCAAACAAATCCATCTATACCTATCAATCCAAAGTACCAATTACATGACAAAAACTTTTAATTCATGCACCATATAATCTCAACCAAATCATAGCATGAACTCACTATCTCCATAGTACCAAAACATATCATAAGGTCATTCACTAGAACAAACATTCACATATTAACCAATCTTTACTCAAGCCCAAAACATATACCAAAATCATTAGCTACCAAGCCAAATCACATGGCTAAGTTTATACACTTCAAAACATGCTATATCTACTAGCCTATACATGCCATATACCATATATATATATATACATCTTCCAAAAGTACCAAAATAGATAGCCGATAGTGTGATTGAGTCGCTGACGATCCCTGGATCCGAGCTAGCTTTAAAGACATCAGAAATGAGAAACACTTCACACAGTAAGCTTTAAAGCTTAGTAAGTTCGTAATATAATACACTTAACTTAATGTTTCAACTACAATATACAAATTAATCCATCACATAGATCAACTCATAAATATATGTACCATATCATCCATAGCTAATATGCTTACTCAACCATCTAGATATCCATTTACAATTTCATCAACTACATAGGTTTCGTACGTACCTTAGCCAACACTTAGTTGTTGACCATTCATGCTACTCAATGCTCAACACTTCATTTTGAACAACCATTGTTATTCGTTCAATTTATTCACACACTTAGTGCCAAATTCATAACCGAAGCTTAAATATCATCGCACACTTAGTGCCTTTACATAGAGCCAAATTTATCTCGGTATCGCACACACAGTGCCAGTCAATAAAGCCGAGGCTTTCATTAATTCACACACAGTGCTATTCACCTCTGTCTCGATTCTAATTACGCACACTTAGTGCCACATTTCGCAATTCCATATATAAAAAATCTAATTCAATAACTAGATATTCATTCATTTCATAATTCATAGATGTAAATTTAACAACTCGTATTATATCCGAACTTACCTCGGACGTCGAAATAACAGAATGAGTCTATTAGTCGAGTACTTTATCTTTGCCTCGATCTCGATCAAATTCCCTCTTTTCTTGATCTATACATATTCAAATTTAACTCGTTCAATTACCAAATCATTCAATTTAGTCCAAACACACATATTTAGGGCATTTTACAAAATAACCCTCACATTTTCACATTTCGACACGTTAGTCCCTATTTCACAAAATCACCAAATACACAAAATTTCACTTCACATATGCCTCGCCGAATTCTCCTTATACTCATACAACCCCATATATTTCATTTATATCACATTTTAGTCCTTCAATTTTTCATTTTCACAATTTAGCCCAAATTACTCAAATTCACCAAAAATTCAAAGACAAATATGTTAATCTATCACATATCTTTCATATTTCATCACCAACTATCACAAAGCTCAAGCATTCATCAATGGCACATCTCAAATTCTTCATCAAATTCTAAAATTAAAGCATGGGCTTGATAAAACACAAAGCAACGATCACAAAAACATAGAAATTATCAGAAACTGAGTTAAAAACATACCTCAATCAAGCTAAACCATAACCAAATATCACAAAGCTTCAATGCCTAGTTCTCTTTTCTATTTTCGGTGGAAGAAAGATGAGAAAATGGCCATCTAATTTGTTTCATTTTAATTATATTAACATTAAAAATTAATTACCAATTTTACCCTTTTTAACTTCATTTAAAATCCACTAACCTTAACCCATTTTTTTCCATCCATTCTTTTAATGGTCTATTATCAACTTAAGGACTTCTCATTTAGAAAGCCATGCCAATTAGGCACTTTAACAATCAGCACACAACTTTTACATTTTATGCGATTAAGTCCTTTTTGCAAATTAAGCACACAATCGAATATATTTTCACACAGAATTTTCACACATGCTGAACCACATACTGTAAACATGAAAAATAATATTAAAATATTTTTTTGACCTCGAATTTGTGGTCTCGAAACTACTGTTCCGACTAGGGTCTAAACCAAGTTGTTACAACTCTCCCCCTTAGGGATTTTCGTACCCAAAAATCTTACTAGTGAATAGGTTCGGATATTGCTCTCTCATAACATCTTCAGGCTCCCACGTAGCCTCTTCAACTCCATGTTTGTGCCACAAAACTTTCACTAAAGGGATTTGCTTGTTCCTCAACTCTTTGATCTCGCGTGCTAAAACTCGAATCGGTTCTTCATTATACGACAAATCTGATTGAATCTCAACCTCAGTAGGAGTAATCACATACGATGGATCAGATCTGTATCATCGAAGCATCGATACATGAAACACATTATGAATCTTCTCTAGCTCAGATGGCAACAATAATCTATAAGCAACTGGCCCGGTACGTTCAATAATCTCATACGGCCCGATAAATCTCAGACTCAACTTGCCTTTTCTACCGAATCGAAGTATTTTCTTCCACGGAGATACTTTCAAAAACACTTTATCACCGATCTGAAACTCAATATCTTTTCGTTTCAAATCTGCATAGGATTTCTAACGATCTGAAGCCGCTTTCAAACTATCATGAATCACTTTCACTTTCTGCTCAGTCTCTTTGATTAAATCAACCCCATGAATCTTATTCTCGCTAAGCTCAGTCCAGTACAATGGAGTTCGGCATTTTCGACCGTAAAGAGCCTCATATGGTGCCATTTTGATGCTAGATTGAAAACTGTTATTGTACGAAAACTCAATCAACAGCAAATGTTTTTCCCACATACTTTCAAACTCAAGGCTGCAACATCTCAACATATCCTCAAGAATCTGAATGATCCGCTCGGATTGACCATCCGTTTGCGGATGAAATGATGTACTAAAATGCAACTTCGTACTTAAAGCCTCTTGCAATTTCTTCCAAAATCGTGAGGTAAATCTCAGATCTCTGTCAGATACAATAGATAGTGGCACCCCGTGCAATCTCACAATCTCAAAAATATACAATTCATCTAATTTATCAAGTGAATAATTTGTTCTCACCGAAATAAAATGAGTTGATTTTGTCAATCTATCAACTATCACCCAGATTGCATCTTTCTTTCTCGGAGATAAAGGTAGTCCCGACACAAAGGCCATCGTGATTCTCTCCCATTTCCACTAAGGTATCATAATCAGTTGTAACAAACTGGATGGAACCTGATGTTCAGCTTTAACTTGCTGACATACTAAACATCCTGAAACAAATTCTGAGATATCCCGTTTCATATCATGCCACCAATAAAACTGTTTCAGATCATTATACATTTCCGTACTTCCCGGATGAATAGCCAAATGACTATTATGAGCTTCGTTCAAAATCAACTGAATCAACTCTAAATTTCTCGGAATACAAATCCGGTCTCAGAATCTCAAACAATCATCACTATCAATTTGAAATTCTGAATCAGAATTCAAATCACACCGAGCTCATTTCGATAGCATTTCATTATCAACTTTCTGAGCATCACATATTTTCTGTAAGAACAACGATTTTGCTTTCAACTTAGCCAAAAATGAACCATCATCAGACAAGTCTACATGAGCATTCATCGCACATAATGCAAACAGCGATTTTTGACTCAATGCATCAGCTACAACATTAACTTTTCCCGGATAATAATCAATCACTAATTCATAGTCTTTTAGCAATTATAACCATCTCCGCTGTCTCAAATTTAATTCTTTCTGTGTTATCAGATATTTCAAACTCTTGTGATCAGTATAAATGTGGCATTTCTCACAAAATAGGTAATGACGCCAAATCTTCAATGTAAATACAATCGCAGCTAATTCAAGATCATGTGTCGGGTAGTTCTTTTCATGCGGCTTTAATTGTCTCGAAGCATGAGCTATAACTTTGCCCTCTTGCATCAGCACACAGCCCAAACCGTTCAACGATGCATCACTGTAAATTATAAATTCTTTACCCGATTCAGGTTGAACTAACACTGGTGCCTCTGTCAATAATGTTTTCAACTGTTCAAAACTCTGCTGGCACTTTTCTGACCACTCGAATTTAACATCTTTCTGTAACAACTTCGTCAACGGAGTCGCAATCATCGAAAAGCTTTTCATGAACCGCCTATAATATCCCGCTAGTCCCAGAAAACTATGGACTTCAGACACATTTCTCGGAGGCTTCCACTCTAAAATTGCTGAAATCTTGTTCGGATCAACTCGTATTCCCGTAGCTTATACAATATGTCCCAAAAAACCAACCTCATGCAACCAGAATTCACATTTTCTAAACTTTGCATACAATTGCTTTTCACGCAGAATCTACAACACGATTCTCAAATGCTCGGCATGTTGCGTCTCATCACAAGAATAAATCAAAATGTCATCAATAAACACCACAACAAATCGATCCAAATACGGTCTAAATATCCGATTCATCAAATCCATAAACACTGCAGGAGCATTTGTCAGTCCAAAAGGCATAACTAAGAATTCATAATGTTCGTACCTCATTCTAAAAGCAGTTTTCGGCACATCTGATTCTTTAACTCGTAGCTGATAATAGCCCAATCTCAAATCTATCTTAGAGAACACTGTAGCTCCTTTCAGCTGATCAAACAAATCATCAATTCGCGGTAGAGGATATTTATTCTTTATCGTCACTTTATTCAACTGTCGGTAATCAATATGCATCCTCATAGTTCCATCTTTCTTTTTCACAAACAACATAGGAGCACCCCAGGGCGAGAAACTCGGTCGTGCAAATCCTCTATCTGTCAACTCTTGCAACTGAGACTTCAACTCTTTCAATTCTGTCGGTGCCATTCTATACGGAGCTATTGAGATAGGAGTTGTTCCCAGAACTAAATCAATACCAAAATCAACTTCTCGTATCAGATGTAATCCCGGTAATTCTTCAGGAAACACATCTGAGAACTCGTAAACTACAGGTACATATTCAACTTTCTTTTTAGTCACTTTTGTATCTATCACATATGCAAGATAGGCTTCACAACCCCTTTTCACATAACTCTGAGCTTTCATCGAAGATATAATAGCCGGTAACCCATTCAAATCACTGGATTCAATTCGAACTATCTCACCATTCTAACTTCACAAATCAATACTCTTTCTTTTACAATTCACAATAGCATTATGAAAAGTGAGCCAATCCATACCCAGAATTATATCAAATTCATCGAATGGTAGTAACATCAAATTAGCCGGAAAACAAATATCCCAAAACATCAACGGACAGTTCTTGCACACTTTATCAACCAAAACACACTTGCCTAAGGGGTTTGATACTCTAATTACAAATTCAGTAGACTCCAGAGGCAGAGTCTTACTAGATACTAGATTCACACACACATAGGAATGAGTAGATCCTGGATCTATCAATGCAATCACATCAGTATCAAATAGAGTGAAAGTACCAGTAATGACGTCTGGAGATGATGCTTTTTCTTGAGCGCGAATAGCATAGGCTCGGGCAGGTGCTCTCGCCTCGGATCTCACAGCTGTATCCGTCGTCCCTCTCTGACTACCACTTACATTTTTGGTGTTTCTGGGTGGTCTACCCCTAGCCGTCGTATTGCTCGGTCTCACACTCTGAACATTGCATTTCTCAGCTAACTCTGGGGAATCTCGAATGAAGTGATCTCATGATCCACATTTGTAGCAAGTTTTATTATTTTACTTACCCCAACCTTCTCCAACATGTCGCCTCCCGCACTGTCTACACTCAGGCTTGTTGCTTTTGACACTTCCAACACTCGATTCAGTTAGAATTTGAGTTCTTGGACCAACACTTTATTTCATACGATCTCTACCCGAATGTCCAAACGAAACATTTGAGTGATTAGCTGCGTCTCTGAATCTCTTTGATAGAGGTTGATACGACTTTCTCATCGACCTTTTTTCTTTCATCTCTAGCTTCAGAATCGGCTTTCTTCTTTTCTTTGCTAAGTTCTTCAGCTTTGCAGGCTCTTTCAACTAACACTACAAATTCATTCAAATCAAGTATTCCAACCAGCAATTTAATGTATTCATTCAGCCCTTCAATGAAACGTTTACACATAGTAGCTTCAGTCGAAACACATTCTCGCGCGTATTGGCTCAATCTCACAAACTCTCGTTCATATTCAGTAACTGACATACGACCCTGTTTTAGCTCAAGAAATTCTTTACATTTTTTATCTATGAATCGTTGACTGATATATTTCATTCGAAATTCAGCTTGAAAGAAATCCCAGGTGACTCTTTCTCTCGGAACCACAGATATAAACGTTTTCCACCAATTATATACCATATCTCTCAACAATGAAATAGCACATTTCAAGCATTCATCGGGAGTCAATGACATCTCATCAAACACTCTAATTGTATTCTCGAGCCAGAACTCAGCTCGTTCAGCATCATCATCAACCTTAGCTCTAAACTCTTCAGCCCCATACTTTCGAATTTTATCCAAAGGAGGCTTACTCAGTCAGATTGGATCTGTCACTTGTGGCACTATAGGCACTCGTGGGGTGGAGGTTGTAGAGCAGCCGGATTCGTTTGAACGAACTCCAAAAACCACTAACTCATTATTTGGAAGAAGGCTTGTTTAGCCTCTCCCCCGTGACTACTAACTATCGGCCTAGATTCGGCTGGCGCTGTCCCTTGAGCGGGAGCAGGCGCATTGCTCTCTACATCATCAGCAACTACTCAATCGGAGACCATTTGCTATATAAAAACACATTTTTAACTGTCAGGATTCATCACACTATCACAAATATATATATGGCATGTATAGCTAGACTCACACCCGCTACGTTAATCCTAGAATAGACTACACCGTAGCTCTGATACTAATAAAATGTAACACCCCTAACCCGTAACTGTCGCCATTCTAGGGTTAAGAAGCATTACCGATCAATCCAGAATATTTACTAACATTTTACAACACAAAGTTTATCATCATCCAAACATAAAAAAATATATACATATAGTCCCTTGATGAGGTCTACGAGACCTTAAACACGTGTTAGAAAGGGGTCAGGACTAAACCGAACACATACAAAATTTTTTGAAAATCAAAAATTTTTCAAAGCTACAGAGGTCACACGCCCGTGTGGGTAGGCCGTATGCCTCACACGGCCTCGGACACACCCATGTGCCCAAGCCGTGGCAAAATAGGGCATACATACTGACTTGTCCACACGGCCTAAGAAACGCCCGTGTGCCTCACCCGTGGTCGACATTGACTTGCACCACACGGCCAGTCACACACTCGTGTGTCCAGCCCGTGTGCGAGCCTGACTTATTTCAATTTGCAAACTCGAAAGACACGGTCGAGCCACACGCCCGTGTGCTCAACCGTGTGGGGAATTATAGGCCATTTACAAGGCCAAATTGCCACCCACACTTAGGGTCTCACCTATCAGCACAAACCAATTCAATTTCATACCTCACATAGCATTCAAACATACCAAAACATACTCAATTTAATCTCTTAACATCATCATTCATTATCCCAAACAAATCCATCTATACCTATCAATCCAAAGTACCAATTACATGACAAAAACTTGTAATTCATGCACCATATAATCTCAACCAAATTATAGCATGAACTCACTATGTCCATAGTACCAAAACATATCATAAGGTCATTCACTAGAACAAACATTCACATATTAACCAATCTTTACTCAAGCCCAAAACATATACCAAAATCATTAGCTACCAAGCCAAATCACATGGCTAAGTTTATACACTTCAAAACATGCTATATCTACTAGCCTATACATGCCATATACCATATATATATATATACATCTTCCAAAAGTACCAAAATAGATAGTCGATAGTGTGATTGAGTCACTGACGATCCCCGGATCTGAGCTAGCTTTAAAGACACTGTAAAACAGAGAAACACTTCACACAGTAAGCTTTAAGGCTTAGTAAGTTCGTAATATAATACACTTAACTTAATGTTTCAACTACAATATACAAATTAATCCATCACATAGATCAACTCATAAATATATGTACCATATCATCCGTAGCTAATATGCTTACTCAACCATCTAGATATCCATTTAAAATTTCATCAACTACATAGGTTCCGTACGTACCTTAGCCAACACTTAGTTATTGACCATTCATGCTACTCAATGCTCAACACTTCATTTTGATCAACCATTGTTATTCATTCAATTTATTCGCACACTTAGTGCCAAATTCATAACCGAAGCTTAAATATCATCGCACACTTAGTGCCTTTACATAGAGCTGAATTTATCTCGGTATCGCACACACAGTGCCTATAATGCCCTAAATTTTTGGGCCTAGAAGAATTGGGCCTTGGGCATGGGAGCATTTAAATTTTTTGAGAATAAGAGAATGGCACAATTGCATGTTAGATCTGTTGGGTGAGTGGCGGCTTCTATGAAGTCCTGGGGTCAAGCCATGTCACATGGAAAATTTTTATTTTTAGCATTAGGGGAACCATGGCTCCTGGTTTTAAGTTTTTAGGTAATTGTGATTAAAAAGAGACACAAAGGAGCCTGTGGTGTAGTGGCAAGATGGCGACACAAGTGTGGCAAGGAGGTGGCGTCATAGGTGTGGCAAGGAGGTCATAGGTTCAAGTCTCACTGCATGGAAATGGGATTATTTATTTTGCTCATGTGTGGGTAAGAGTTTGTGTTAGATTTGAACTCTGTGTTGGAGAGTTTGAATGGGTCAAATGAGTGGTTTAAGGAGGGGATCATGGAGAGATCAGGGGAGGAATCAAGGAAAGTTGGGTAGGTGAAAGTTGGTGCTGAAATGGGGTCTTTGCTCTTGGAAATTTGGCTTGTATGTAGTAGGATTCCGTTTTTCTTTTAGCATTTCGGATTTTGGCTCATTTTGTTTAGTTCTTTTTTCCTTTTGCCAAAATCGAGTAATACCCTTTTCTCTGCTATTTTTCTTTGCAACAATTGTTGCTTGTGCCGATTCTCCCTTTATTCTCCTCCTCTTGAAACTTTTCTACTCTTCTTGTTTCTCAATTTGACCGAACCAATCCCTTCTATCCCTCCTTTCTTTCTCATTCGAAGTTCCTCTTCTCACTTATCTAAAACCGAATTCTTCTTCTCTCTGTTTCTTTTTCTGCAACTTTTCATCTCTATCAACCTTAAGTATTCTTTCTTAATCTGGAACTAGGCCGAATATTAGTTATCTTTACTTCTTATTCTCTTCTGATTTGGTTAACATTTGATTGCTGATTCTTGATCGATTCTCTTCCTCCCCATCTGCTTTAATCCACATCGTCAAAGGATTATTGGTTCTGTAGCCGAATATACCCTGTCCTTGTAACCGAATATTAATCTTTCCTCCATCTGTTGCTCCAACCTCTGAAGTGTCGAATCTGTTCTTCTCTTGAGGGTTGTCTGAGTTCAATTTATCTATAGGCCGGTTATTAGAGGTAGGTGGTTTGTACTTTTAATCATTGACCGAATGCTAGTTCTCTTGTTGGCCGTGTGTTTTCCTTAGGTTAGTATTTGATTAACCTTGGTTATTGGATATTGATGCTTAATAATGGTTGTGGTACAGATAAATCACAAAGAGGTGAGATCGATTCATAATCAAACGGCTTAGGAGGTATAAGCCGATTCAGTTAAGGTAGGTATTAATCTTGGGTTCAGCTTTTGTATTAGAAAGGCTTGTTAAATCTTATTAATAGAATGGCTAACTGAATACCTTAATCGAATATAGGTTCTACGCTCGTGGGCTACTGCGTTTTTTCTCCAACAAGGTGTGTACACACACCACTCCAACTGTAGATCGGCAAATGCAAAAATGCCGAAAAGCCGAAGATACGGCAACGGTTACCATACGAGCGCACGAACGCTCGTGTGGGAAAGTCGATGAAATGACGAAGGCCACCATGAGCGGTCTCATGGTCTTGGGCCGTTTTTGGGTCAAACGGGCCGTGTGGGCCCAATGGGATCACGGGCCCCAAATAGGGCGCATAATGGGCCTTGGGCCCATTCACACTGTTGATCGAAATACCTCCATAGGGTAAGTGACTGAAATACCCCCATAGGGTAAATGACCGAAATACCCCTATAGGGTAAATGACCGTTATGCCCCTAAAGGGTAAAATGACTAAAATGCCCCTACATGTTATATGATTGTTATTGTATGTCATTTATGGTATGTTTGCATTCATGTGATATTTTGCTACATGAGGGATGGGATCATTGATTTGGAGGAAGTATATGATTTGTTAGGGTCGCATGGTCGCTTGACGACTGTGGATCCACCGATGGCTTTAAGCCAATTACGTGATTGGTAGCTCTACTGCAATATTGGTTAGTACCGCAACCGGTGCTACATAAGGAGTGTAGGGATGGGTGGGTCGATTAAATCCCCACAGGAGTGCAGGGTTGGACAGGAGACAGAGTGCAGGGTTGGTTTGGGCATTTATGTATTGCATACATTGATTCTGATATTAAGATGGGCTTAGGCCCAGATAGATGTGATATGTGACATTTGATGTGGGTTAAGGCCCAACTGAGGCTATTATGGGCTAAGGCCCAAATGCCACCGTTACTGTGTTGGGCTTAGGCCCACATTGCTTACTGTAATGGGCTTAGGCCTGGATTGGTGTGATGCATGCTTTATGATCGATGAGGGTTGTACACACTGAGTTTTCGCAAACTCACCCCTCTTTTTAATTTTTCAGGTAATCCTCAGTAAGCGGTTCGACGTACTGGAGAACTCGGAGGTGGTCACACTACGAACAGCTTTAAACTTTAGTATTCTATTTTACCTTACTTAAACCGCATTCTTATTGGGTTGTAATAAGGCCTCTTTTAATTACTGGTTTTTACTTTTGGATTTTCAGTCATTACGTTTTCTATCTGTTAAATGTAGATCGCGATTTTCCAAAACAATAACTGTTTTCAAAACACTACGCTTTCACAACTTAATCTTTAAACATCACGCCAGAATCGTTACTTTTAAACTTAGCTTTCAGAATCAAAAGAAATTTTGGGAATAAACTTAATAATTTCTCTATGCACCACGTTTTAAATAATAATAAATAAACTAACGTAACTGGGATTTTACTCAAGCTTTTAATTAAGAAGGGTTTTCAATGAGAACATGGTTCTCGAAAAATAATTCAATGTGATATGCCAGATTCGGGCCTAACTTCTGGGCCGGGTTTGGGGTGTTACAGTTCCAGTCAATAAAGCCGAGGCTTTCATTACTTTGCACACACAGTGCTATTCACCTCTGTCTCGATTCTAATTACGCACACTTAGTGCCACATTTCTCAATTCCATATATAAAAAATCTAATTCAATAACTAGATACACATTCATATCATAATTCATAGATGTAAATTTAACAACTCGTATTATATCCGAACTTACCTCGGATGTCGAAATAATAGAACGAGTCTATTAGTCGAGTACTTTATCTTTGCCTCGATCTCGATCCAATTCCCTCTTTTCTTGATCTATACATATTCAAATTTAACTCGTTCAATTACCAAATCATTCAATTTAGTCCAAACACACATATTTAGGGCATTTTACAAAATAACCCTCACATTTTCACATTTCGACACTTTAGTCCCTATTTCACAAAATCACCAAATATAAAAAATTTCACTTTACATATGACTAGCCGAATTCTCCTTATACTTATACAAGCCCATATATTTCATTTATTTCACATTTTAGTCCTTCAATTTTTCATTTTCACAATTTAGCCCAAATTACTCAAATTCACCAAAAATTCAAAGACAAATATGTTAATCTATCACATATCTTTCATATTTCATCACCAACTATCACAAAGCTCAAGCATTCGTCAATGGAACATCTCAAATTCTTCATCAAATTCTAAAATTAAAGCATGGGCTTGATAAAACACAAAGCAACGATCACAAAAACGTAGAAATTATCAGAAACTGAGTTAAAAACATACCTCAATCAAGCTAAATCATAATCGAATATCACAAAGCTACAATGCCTATTTCTCTTTTCTATTTTCGGTGGAAGAAAGATGAGAAAATGGCCATCTAATTTGTTTCATTTTAATTATATTAACATTAAAAATCAATTACCAATTTTACCCTTTTTAACTTCATTTAAAATCCACTAACGTTAACCCATTTTTTTCCATCCATTCTTTTAATGGTCTATTATCAACTTAAGGACTTCTCATTTAGAAATCCATGCCAATTAGGCACTTTAACAATCAGCACACAACTTTTACATTTTATGCGATTAAGTCCTTTTTGCAAATTAAGCACACAATCGAATAAATTTTCACACAGAATTTTCACACATGCTGAATCACATACTTTAAACATGAAAAATAATATTAAAATATTTTTTTGACCTCAGATGTGTGGTCTCAAAACCACTGTTCTGACTAGGGTCTAAACCGGGCTGTTACACTTTCTATTTGATGTTAGTATGGAAGTACTCATGATTTCTGGATTAAATGTTATTTTATTCAATCTTGCTTCGACTGTTTAATCTTTGGGTTTGAATATTTTTAGCACAGAAATGTTATTGCAGTCACTTACACTGGAAGGTGCAGTGACAGTTCAAGGTAACAAGCATGACAACGGAAGTTGTTTAAGGATTAGAGGAATTTAATCCACTTGTTCTTAATAGTGTCCCATTGCTAGTATCGGAAGGTGGGGTTAATTTTCATGTTTAAGTCTTTGATTAAATATAGAAGTTAAGTTTGGTAAGATATTCATTGCAATTTAATGCACCGACAATCACCTATCCTTTTATACCTTGTGAGCACTTAGTATTCTGTTGAATATTCACATTTGGGATCCTAGTTTATCATTATCATATTTTACCTTGTTGTTTTAAATTTATTACTTCGACATCTACTCTCACAATTTATCTCATTTTATCTATTTATTACACTGACATTGTGTAACAGCCTGTTTTTGGGTCAAATCGGAACAGTGGTTTTGAGAGCACAAATCTGAAGTAGAAATATTTATTTATTTATTTATTTATTTATTTATTTAAGGTCTACAGCATGATAGAATAATTGTGTGAAAACTTCGTTAAGACATTTTATCGATTGAGTGCTCAATTTGTCTAGAAGGACTAAATTGCAATAGGTGCAGAATTTGAGTTCTATAGGTTAAAGGTGTCTAATTGCTATGAAATTTTAAATTGGAAGTCCTTAAATAGAAATTAGACCATTATACTTCATAGTGGACAAAAGTAGACATGGTTAGGTGAAATTCCAAAGTTTCGCATTAAGGGCATTTTGGTAAACTAGTAATTAAATGATTTAATAAGCTAAAAATAAGTAAAAATTATTATTCATCTTCATCTTCCTATGCCATAATTTCAAGGTAGCCCATAGCTAGGGTTTTGGCCACTTTCAAGCTCGATTGTAAGTCCGTTTTGCCCCGTTTTTGATGATTTTTATGTTTTTAAAGTTATCTTAACCTAATCTAGCTATTTCAAGAACTAATTTGAAAAGATGTCAAAGTCTAAAATTTTACCCATCTAGAATATGTATGTATTTTGATATTTAATGGTAGAAAATACATGTTTTTTGTTAGTTAAATAACATTTACAAAGTAATTTTTGATGAAAATGTCAAAAAGGGACCTATTTGTAAAAGGTTGTAAAATGTGTGTTAAAATGTGAATAAATGAAAAATGTGGGCTGTTATGAGTATGAATAAGTTTCGGCTAGGCTTGGGTTTTTAAAAAAATTGAATGAAATTCATTTTACGAGCCTAGGGACTAAAATGTAAAATGTCAAAAGTTTAGGGGTAAAAATGTAATTTTTCCATAAGTTTACGTTAAAGTATTATGCAAGGATTGTTCTCTGAATATGCTAAGTTGTAAAGAGGAAGAGATTTCTAAGAATGATGAGGATTTTTGGGTAAATTGAGTTATAGCTAAAGGTATTGTACGCCCAGTTTATTGGGATATCAAGTTAGTTACGTACTAACGAGGTAGTTAGGAGGGAACGAAGGGTTGGACCAAAAATAAAAAATTATTAAATTTCCATATACAGATGTAAACCATTTTTATTAAGGCAGTCTTGAAAGTTTAAGACACGTGTCAGGTTCCAATAAGGGCTTAGGTTATTTATAGAGATACTCAGGTTAGAAAAGAGGGAGTTTTTCTTCCTCCTTTCTCAAGAAGTACTGTTACCTGAATCTTAAATAAATTAAAATATTTCTCTCTCTTTCAAGATGGAGTTGTAGATCTGGATCTTCATCAGTGATTACTCCATGACAAGGTAAGATTTATGACTCTGTCTGTTATATTGTGAAAGAGTAAGTCTGTTGGATCTGGTAAATCAGTAAAATGAAGATATAAGGTCTTTCTTGGGGATTTCCAACGTTAGAAATGATGGGAAAATGGGTATATGAATAGATCTTAATAAGTTTCATGTTCTGTAGCAATAGTTGCTGTTGATTTGTGTGGTGGAAGTCTGGATCTGGAGTTTTGAGTTGTTGTAGGTGAAAATTAGGTAAGTCTCTATGTTGACTCTTGCATGTATTTTGTGCATTCGAGATGTTTTTATAGAAAGTGATTAAACTACAAATATAAAACTAGGAGAGTACAGTATGATGATTATGCTTTGATATGAATGTTTGATGAGCTTGCATGAATAGCTAGTGTGAAATCTAACAAGTTTCAGTAAGTGATATGAATCCTGAAGTTAAAGTATGGTTGTGTATAGGTATGTCTGGAAACATGAGCTAAGATATGTGTGTTCGTCGGGTTATAAGGAGGAAACAAAGTAATGAGTCAAAAAATGTGTTGATGCATGAAAAGTCTATCAAGTGAGTTTGTGTCTATTCACCACAGTGGAGTCTAAAGGGGTCCGTCGGGACTAAAAACATAGTCTATGATATGAATATTGAAGGAAAAGCCCATGGCCATGGCACCTTCCAAAAGGAACTAAAGGACAGTGATTACCCAATGGGGGTCTCTGCGTGTCTTAGGACGATGATGGGAAAACCTCACATAATGTGAGTTTAGGCAAATCCATATCATAAACACATCAGGAAAAGAGCACCTACATGGAGCAATATGAAAGGAAGGCTTTTGTGGCGAATCATAAAGGGATAGCCTCTGTGGCGAACCCTGCAATGAAAGCCTTTGTGGCAAACTCCGTAATGAATGCCTTCGTGGCACACTCTTAAGAACCGCCCTTATGGAAAAAAATGAATCAATAGCTTGTGTGGAAAATTCTGACGTGATAGCCTTTGTGGCGAAAACTTAGAAAAAGAAGGGCGTACATGGTGAAATCTGAAAGCAGTGTCCTTGTAATCTATCCTAGTAAATCTCTCAATGGTGTAACCTAAAGGAATGATTCTTGGTGGATTCTGTATTAAATTGTTTTGGCTCGTTCAGCATGGCTTGTAAGTATGATTAGAAATATTAGTAAGGCACAGTGTCTCTATGGGCTACGATAAAGTGTTATAAAATACCTTGATTCGATTGAGAATAATGAAGTGATAAGATATAGAAGAAGTGATGGGTAAACATAAAAGAAGTATATTCTGAGTAAGGATTTTTCTAACTGTATATCAGAAGGAATGTACCTGTTATGCATAGGTGATCAAACATGGATTTTGGAACAAAGGCTTAAAGTACGTATACAAGAGTGATGGTAATTCGATCGTATGGATCTTTGTAAAGGAAACAAGTAAAGACTTATGAAAGATCATATTGAAAGAGGTAAGTGACGTATTGAAGATGTTGATGGGTAAGAAATGAGCTCTAAGCAAGTTATAGTTTTTGACTTGTAAATGAGAATAGAAATTGAGGGAGTATTCACTAGTGACTAAGTTGAAGGTTCAAAACGATATGATCATCTAAATAAGTTACCAGTTGAGATATGCAAAAATGAAATAGGTAAAGCATGTTTTCCACACTAAGTTCTTATGAACTTATATGTGTGTGTTATGTTGCAGGCGTGATGTTGTCGATCTGGGCCAGGAGGGACGATGCCATGACTACGCCAAAAAGTGACGTATCGGGTTATTATGCGTATAGAGCAAGCTTGGTTGTAACACCCCTTACCTGTGTTAGATGCCGAAACAGGGTACGAGGCGTTACCTAACTCAAACACATACTATCATACATTTCCGATCATAAAAGTTCGTTCAAATTTAAAAATTTTCAAACTGTCTTAAAATCCCTAATATGAGCCTACGAGGCCCAAAACATACATTAAAAGTGGTTCAGGACTGAACCGGGAACCTTAGAAAGCTTTAGAAATTTTCACTGAAAATAGGGGAACACGCCCGTGCGAACTTGGGGCACGACCGTGTGGCTGGCACAGCCGTGTCCTTAGTCTGTTCGAGAGCCTGACTTGTGCTTCTTGAGAATTCAGGATGTCACACGGCCTGCCACATGCCCGTTTCCATGGCCCGTGTCCCTCACACAGCCATGACACGTCCGTGTCTCAGGCCGTGTGTTAAAACCTTGACATTCTGTTTCACCAAATTAAGGTGCAGGGGACACACGGCCAGACTACACGTCCATGGGGTAGACCGTGTGTCGCACACGGCCTAGACACACGCCCATGTCTCTACCCGTGTGGACAAAAACAAGGTTATTTACCAAGCCCTTTCTGCCACCCTTACTTGCACCAAAATAAGTCACATCAAATAACCTATTCATTCATGCATTAACCTACCAAATACTCAACCATGAATTTTGCACATTCATGAAAAAAATCATCATTTTCATATATCAATAATGAGTAATAGCCATCATCCATAGCCTTATACAAAATGAATCAATCTTCAAGACAAACCAACACATTTGGCCAAAACAATATGACACTTGACAAAGACCAAGTCCCTATACATGCCATACTCAAAATGATAAATCTAACTATACCAAATGTTTAGATTGATAGTGTGATCGAGCCTCCGACGTCCTTTGATCCCCGAGCTAGCTTGGCGGTACTATAAGAAAATAGAAAGGAAAGGGAGTAAGCATAAAGCTTAGTGAGTCACATGTAAATAATTAACAACAATTACCATACATTATTATACTCGTAACATTGTCTAAACTTGCACATAATTCTCAAATGATTTAAGGCATAACTTACTCATTTTCCTCCTTACTAAACACACAATGTAAATCGAGCTCATTTCTCATGAATTTCGTGTAGGTACCTGTATCACTTACAACTTAGTCGTACTTTTCTTACTTCTGACACAAGCTTTAAATTACCCGTTGAACCGGTTAGAATACCAAAGGATACTCGACAAGCCTCACACAAGAGAGTACGATGTCGATGCCGTGTCCCGCACATGGTCTTTACATCGCTCACATATCGAGGCCGATGCCATGTCCCGCACATGGTCTTACACTAGCTCTCGCCTCAATGCCGATGCCATGTCCTGCACATGGTCTTACACCGCGCTCGTGACAGGCCGATGCCATGTCCCGCACATGGTCTTACACTAGCACACATATCATCGCCGATGCCATGTCCCGCACATGGTCTTACATCGCTTTCATAATGTGGCCGATGCCATGTCCTAGACATGGTCTTACACTAGCACACATATCATCCAAATGTCATGGCTTGGATATCCAATCTATTCCTAAAGTTTAACCAGGAGTATATCACATCAAATTTCGTCATGCATATTTATAACAATAATCAAATATTTTATGAAATATCACTTGTTTAATGCATAATAACAATAGAGTTGTATTATTTACATAAAACTTACCTCGATATATAAAATATATGGGTGACTTGCTCAATTTAATCCAATAACTTGGTTTTCCCCGGGTCTAAGTTCGGACTCTGTTTTTCTTGATCTGTA
Source organism: Gossypium sturtianum (assembly GCA_025698515.1). Taxonomy (NCBI): domain Eukaryota; kingdom Viridiplantae; phylum Streptophyta; class Magnoliopsida; order Malvales; family Malvaceae; genus Gossypium; species Gossypium sturtianum. The sequence goes on from CM046955.1 coordinate 117,212,094, forward strand.
ATGATAAAATTCAATCATTTAATCACCACATAAATCAAGACATTCCACAATTCCTACTTTGGCAAAATTACCATTTTGCCCCTAAACTTTCACAAAATTATGATTTTTCCCCTAGGCTCGTAAAATAATTTTCATCAACTTTCCTCATTAACCAAGCCTAGCCGAATATATTTTAATCTTATAGCAACTCACAAATCCAATTATTTTACACATTTACCACCTATTTTACAACCTTTACAAAAAGGTCCATTTTAGGTGTTTTCATGAATACCCCTTTCACAAAAGTTGTTTATTTAACAACCAAGTTTCGTTTTCTTCCATAAAAATTCAGTAAAAAACACTAATTTTCTCATGGAAAAACCCTAGACTTTCAACCATAGTGCAAAATAGTCCCCTCATTAGCTAGATTAATCTATAAGGGTTCCAAACACACAAAAATCAACAAAAATAACCATCAAAATGACTTACTTGCAAGGGTGAAGAGTTGCTGAAAATTTTCAATCTTCCATGGTTGTTTTCTTGGGGAAAAATTGGTGGAGAGAAGAAAGATGAAAGGTGATATCTTTTCTTCTCTTTATTTTATTTTATTTCATCAATTAAGTCACCTAATGCTACCAACTTTGACCAATTTTCATTTTTTTCCCCTATGGCCGGCCATCACTCTTTTAAGGGTCTATTTGCACATTAAAAACCTCCAATTTAAGGTTCTATAGCTATTTGACACTTTTAGCTTGTAAAACAAAACTTTTGCACTTTATGTGATTTAGTCCTTTTTCAAAATTAAGCAAGTAGTCACTAAAATTAATTCACTAAAATTTTCATGCACTCATATAATCATGCTATAACACATATATAATCATTCTATAACACATAAAATAATATTAAAAATAATTTCTCCGGCCCCAGATTAGTGGTTTCGAAACCACTGTTCCGACTAGCCCCAAAATCGGGCTGTTACATTGGTGGCGAGTCAAAAGATTAAAATACTCCTTAGAAATCCATACTTGGGGTATTTGTAATAATTTAGGGTTTCAATTTGGATATCATTGTAATTAAATTACCTCGTTTTGTATTTGTATTTGCTTATGTATTTTGGTTTGAAATTTGTAATTAAGTTGTCATTATCTGTAAACCATATTAGTAAATGAAGCTTTTGTCTATATTTTTGTGGTAATACCCAAGATTCAGATCTGATCAATCGGATAGGATTGAGGGTGTTACAGAATGAACATATACACCACAAGCAAGGGACGTCACATTTGGACACTGGGACTACTTTAACTCGAAAATCAATTTCAAAACTTTGCTTTAACATAAATAGAGTCATTTCAAGCTACTCAAGTCAATTCTAGGCTTCCTCTAAATTTAAATTACAAATGAGGACCATTTGAGGATTTTTTTTTCCGGTTAAAACAGGGGTAAACAGGGTCAATGTCACGACACTGGGAAATGGGTGTTGTGTAACAGCCCATTTTTGGGTCAAATCAGAATAGTGGTTTCTGGACCACAAATCCAAAGTAGAAATATTAATTTTATTATTTATTTAAGGTCTACAGTATGATTGAATGATTGTGTAAAAATTTCGAAAAGAAATTTTATCGATAGAGTGTCCAATTTGACTAATAGGACTAAATTGCAAATGGTGCAAAATGTATGTTCTAGAAGCTAAGGTTGCTTAATTGCTATTAAATTTTAAATTGGAGGTCCTTAAATGGTAATTAGACCATTATACTTCATAGTGGACAAAAATGGACATGGTTAGGTGAATTTCCAAAGTTTCGCATTAAGGGCATTTTGGTAAACTAGTAAATAAAGACAAAATTAAGTGAAATAAAAGTGTCCATCTTCTCAAATTAGTCCCCCTTGTGCCGAAAATTTGAAGGAATCCATAGCTAGGGTTTTGGCCACTTTCAAGCTCGATTGTAAGTCCGTTCTTGTCCCGTTTTTGATGATTTTTATGTTTTTGAAGTTGTCTTAACCTAATCTAGCTATTTCAAGGACTAATTGAAAAGATGTCAAAGTCTAAAATATTACCCATGTAGAATATGTATGTATTTTGATATTTAATGGTAGAAAATGCATGTTTGTTGTTAGTTAAACAACATTTACAAAGTGATTTTTGATGAAAATGTCAACAAGGCACCTATTTGTAAAAGGCTGTAAAATGTGTGTTAAAATGTCAATAAATGAAAATTGTGGGCTGTAATGCGTATGAATAAGTTTCGGCTAAGCTTGGGTTTTTGAAAAATTGAATGAAATTCATTTTACGAACCAAAGGACTAAAATGTAAAATGTCAAAAGTTTAGGGGTAAAAATGTAATTTTTGTCATAAGGTGTTTTTGGGCTAAAATGAATAATGTGATAATTAAATGAGATGAATTTGATATTATAGATCAAGAAAGAAAAGGTTCTAACCTAGATCGGGGGAAAAACAAAGTATTTGACGATTAGGTCCATTTCGCCATTTTGTACCGAGGTAAGTTCGTATGTTAAAAATAAGCTTTAAACTAATTGCATTTAAATGCTTTAATACTGTATAAATTGTATGTTCGATTATGTGGATGAGTATAACTCTATGGACGAGTCCGACGATGATTCGACAAGCAAGAAATCCCGTTTGAACCTTAGGAATAGGTTAGGATACAAGTGACATGTCACTAGGGTTACTATGTGTTATGTGATTATGTGATCCGGGTGCTGGTCCTTTACGTCCTATCAGTGGCTGAGTATATAGACATATGTTGCGGTTACTTGACAGCTTGTGTGAGCAGCACCCTATAGCTACGTCTGGACTGACAGCTTTTGTGAACAGGCCCGTCGATAGCTCGAGAGGGAGTGATTATGTGATATGAGACTTAGGTAGCTTGGGCTACATATGTGGCACTTAGTGTGCAAAATTCCCGAGTATCCGACATTTTTATTCCGAGTGGTTCACGGGTATGTCAAAGATGAGAATATGTGTAATTTTCATTTCAAAATGGTACAGGTATGTACATAAAACTTATGTTTATTGAATTTCTAGAAATGAGGAATTTAAGGTAAGGTTGTGGAGGAATAAATTATAAATGCTAAACTTATGGTAATTTATATCATCTTATGTTATATCTCTTAAATGTTGATTACATGGTAGGGTTTGCTTATTTCTTTCATACGAGCTTACTAAGCTATATAGCTTACTCTATTTATTTTCCATGTTTTTATAGTGTCGCCAAGGTAGCTCAAATTGGAGATCATCGAAGATTCGCCTCACACTATCAAAACTATCATTTTGGGTATTGATGAAATTTAGCATTTTGAGTATATGGCATGCATAGGGACTTGGTCATTTTGTTATATGTGTCATTATGATTTGGCCATATGTGTTGGCTTGTAATTTTCAATGCTTCATTTTGAGTATAGCCATGAAAGTTGGCTAATGTTGATTATGAGTATATTCGTACATTAGTGCCTTTATGAATGTGTGAGTTGCATGACTTAATCTGGTAAAGTATGATGTTATAAGCTTGTTAAATGTTGGCAGGTGAATGTCATGTTATTGCCTTGGTTGTGGTGGTTTTGGTTGCATCTATATGCTTGGATTTGTGCCATGTGATGTTGTGTAGGTATGTGAAAGTGAAGGTGTCAAAATGGCTTGGTAAATAGCCTTATTTTTGTCCACACGGGTAGACACATAGGCATCTAAATGGACGTGTGTCCCCTGCACCTTAATTTTGAGAAACAGAATGCTCACGGGCAGAGACACGGGCGTGTGTCTCAGCCATGTGGACGGCACGGCCTCGAACACGGGCGTGTGCCCTGGCCGTGTGAAGTCTACACCTATTTTTGTGAAAATTAATTTTCCACACGGCCTAGCACACGGGCGTGTGACTTGGCCGTGTGACTCTAATTTGTTCATAAGTTACAAGTTAAAGAGTTACACGGGTTAGGGACACGGGCGTGTGTGACTACACGGCCTGCCCACACGGGCGTGTCCCAAACCACACGGGCGTCTAACCCCTGTTTCTAGCAAAAATCTTCTAAGTTTTATAAGAATTCCCTGAGTTCTCGGTTTGGTCCTGGGCCTCTACCAAAGCATGTATTGGGCCTCGTAGGCTCTTCTTAGGGACTCTATGATTGAATATGAATGGTTTTAATTTGGACGCAAAATTTATGACTCGATTTTTATGATTGTTTGTGATGAAAGTTTGGTAATGTCTCGAGCCTTGTTCCGGCGTTGAATACGGGTAAGGGGTGTTACAAATAGGGCGGTCTAGTTTGATCCCAACAACCATGTTGAAAATGCTACGTGTCACTTTCCAAGAAATCGTCACTTAACATGTCTATTTCTTTCTCCATGATAATTTTTTTAGAGAGTGACATGTGGCATCTTTGGGTTTTTTTTCAAAATAAATGATTAGTGTCGTCACCACAATGAACCAACCACTGGACATGACATTTTTTTTCTCTAACTCTTCAAAATTTTTCTAATTTTTAAAATTATTTAAAAACTAGCTTAAATTTCTAAATAATTTAACTTTTTGGTATGTTTAAAAAAACCCATTTTTTAAGATAAATGACAAACATTTATAAATTTTCAAATTCATATTCTTTTCTACAAAATTATTTTCTTTTACGCGACGTCGAGTAATTTGGCGAGCCTCAACTTTTTACTATTCTCTTTCTCTTATAGGCTTGAGATTCTTTACCTGTAACACCCAGCTTGGCAGGTCCTGAGTTTGACAAGTAAATTGAAAAGAATTATGATTGGCGCAGTCCTATTCGGCCAATGGATACTCTTGATGAGTACATCAGGCGCATAGTCAATATTAGAGCACTAGGTAAAGATGTTTATATGGATGAATGGGGATGCAAATAAGAAGAGAATTGGTAAGAATATTGAGGGTTTTTGAATGATGGGTATCTCCAAAGGTATAGTATGTCAAGTTTACCTAGTTGCTAAGCTAGTTAAATTCTAACGAAATAGTTAGGAATGATTGAAGTGATGAAATAAATATATATAATAAAAAGATGGATTCTCACATAAGTTTTTTTTTCCTACAGATGTTAACCATTTAAAGGGCGTGTTAAAAAAGATTGTGACACGTGTGTGGTTTTCCTATGAGGATGTGAGATTTTTATTGATGAGGGCTTGAGAAAATAGGGGAGTTATCTTCTTCCTTCTATTTGAAAACACCATTGCTGATTTGCTTTGGAGCTGATCAGGGATCTTTATTGCTGAGCTAAAACTAAGGATAATAGTTCATGCAGAAGGTTGTTTCATATTCTGCATAAGTATTATGGACTTGCATGTTGACTTCTGAAAGAGTAAGTCTGTTTTATGTGCGTAAATAGTAAGTTGAGGAAGTAAGATGTTGCATGGAGGTTATTTGGGTTCTAGATGTTGATAAAAGTCATATGAATGAGTTTTAATGATATCCTTATGTTTTATAAGCAGTGGTTGCTGAGATTTCTCGATGGATGTTTGGATCTGGGGATGAAGTTGTTGTTTTAGGGTTGTTAGGTGAGTCTCTAAACTGACTCATGTTTATAAATTGTTTATTCTATATGCTTCCATGAATAACCATATGAACTACAAACTAAAACTAGAAAAGGATGGTATGATGAGTATGTTGATGTGTGAATATTAGTTAACGGTTGCATGTATGACTCGTATGAATCTTACAGGTATAGAGTATGTGATAAATAATTTGAAGTTGAAGCTTGACTATATGGGCATGCTTTGAATGTATGAGGTGAATAGTGTGTTAAGTTTAAATGGTGTCAATGCATGAAAGGTCTGCTAGTGAGTCTATGTCTGTAACACCCCTAACCTGTATCCGTCGTCGGATTAGGGTTAAAGGTATTACCGGACAGATCGAAAACTTTAATAGACAATTTGTAAAATAAATCATCAATCACACTCATCATCTGACATCATAGTGTCCCTTTCTTAGATCTACGAAACCTTAGTCATGTATTAAACAGAGTCGGGACTAAACCAGTTAACATACGAAAATTTTCGGAAATTTAAAACTTTTCTAAGTTTCAGAGGTTACACGCCCGTGTGGGCAGGCCGTGTGCCTCCCGCTGCTACTAGACACGCCCATGTGCCTCCCCCGTGGTCGAATCTGACCTAACGACACGGCCACCAAGCACGTCCGTGTACCTTGGCCGTGGTCGATTCTGACTAAACCACACGGCTACCAAGCACGCCCATGTGTCGTGGCCATGTACCCTTAGTTAAATACTGACTTACACCCACGGTCATCAGGCACGCCCGTGTGCCACAACCGTGTGGCAAAATAGGCCATTTGCAAGGCCAAAATGCCGCCCACATAAGGGTCAAACCTACAAGCATATGACCAAAGCAAATCATGCACATTTGACAACCAAGATCATACCAAAATAATCAACCAATCTCTACAATCCAATCCAATTCTATTCATGCCAATTTACAAGACTAAAACACATGTGTACATAAGCATAATTCATCCATATTTACTAACCAAAAACTTAATCATTTCAAAGGCTATCAAGTCATACCAAAACATGCATCATATACTATTTTCATTAATACATATTGCAACCACATAACTAGCCAAATCACATGGCTAGATTCATCTCCGAACTTATACAAATTAGCTAGCCTATACATGCTATAGTTTCAAACGATGTACTACTTATAAAGTACCAAAGATAGCTAATAGTGTGATAGACTTGACGATGATCCCCGAGCTCGAGCTTAGACTTCAAAACCTAATAAGCAACACAACAACCACACAAAGTAAGCTATCTTAGCTTAGTAAGTTATAAGCAATTACATATAACAATGCTTTTAAACATTTTAAAAGAAAATTTACTCATTTCGTAACCCCTTTAACCGAATATACCAGCATTCAATAATAGGCATCACACAAGTATATAATCCATTCCTCAATTTAATATAAATGCATACCAAACTATTACCTTTCATAGCTCCAAAAACCGCATATGCATACATTTAACAATTGATATCTTATACATATATTACTTACAAAATCTATACTTACCAATCAAATAATAATCTCTCAAAGCATCGAAACTTACCAAAATCAATCTTGAATTTATATTTACTCCTACCTTTATTGCTCATCAACCGAATTTAAGCACTCGAAATGTCCTGAAGTTCAATTTATACACTTAAAGTTTTCATATCTAATTTCGCACACTTAGTGCTCATTATCCAATTTCGCACACTTAGTGCTCGGAAGTTCAATTCGCACACTTAGTGCTTATTATCCGATTTCGTACACTTAGTACTCGGATGTTAAATTCACACACTTAGTGCCACTTAACCGATTTCACACACACAGTGCTCGGTGTCTGAATTCACTTACTTGGCACATTACTTGAACTTGATACTTATCTAAATAAGCACATATATGTAACAAAAACTTGAACCCCAATCACATATACATTTATACATATACAATTTAACTTATTTCATTTCTATATCAATTCACATTCGGCTAAACACTATGAATAAACAAATATTCATCACTTCTAACCAAATTCATCTCTTAAATTAATGTCTCACATAGCTATCTCATTAACATATATATATACCTCACATTCGGCTAAATATACCTTCCAATCAACCTTACATTCGGCATAATGATAACATACCTACTAATCTCTATCAATACATATACATCAATATTGATAAAAATTCAATTCAATCCAATTGCTTAATAAACTTACCTTGAATATCGACGGACTTTGTTTTCCGACTATGCAATTAACTTCTCCTTTCCCCGATCCTTTTTGTTCTTGATCTAAATCAATTTCAAATTAAGCTCATTCAACATATTTTCATTCAATTTAGTCCAAAAACACATAAACGGGCAAATTACATTTTTACCCCTGACATTTTACACTTTTCACAATTTAGTCCCTATTTTACAAAACACAAAATATGCAAAATCTCACAACAACATAGCTAGGCCGAATCTTCCTTATAATGATATAAGTCCATACATTTCATTTATTTTGCATTTTGGCCCCTCAATTTATTATTTTTGCAATTTAATCCTAATTACTCAAAATCATCAAAAACTCCAATACAAAACATGTTAATCTAAAACATATCTTTAATATTTTATCATCAAACAACACAAAACACATATATTCATCAATGACCGAACTCCCAATATGCATCAAAATCAGAAATTCTAGTATGGGTCAGATAGTATTCGAAGCAACGATCTCAAAAACGTAAAAATTATCAAAAACCGAACAAATTACATACCTCAACCAAGCAAAACCAAGGCCGAATGTAACTTGTTCTTATTTCTTTCTTTTTTTCTTTTAGTTTCGGTTGAAGAAAGATGAACATGCATGTTTTGTTTCCTTTCTTTTATGTTTTATTTATTATTATAACTTTATATTATAATAATTATTATAATTATTAACTTAACCATTATAAATAATTATATAATAGCATAATGCCTTCTTAATGCCATCCACTATACTTGAAAAAATGGATAATTTACAACATAAGGCCTTCTCTTTATAAAGACACATCAATTTAACCACTCAATCAAGCAAAAGGCTACTTTTACCACTTATGCGATTTAGTCCTTTTTCTTAAATTAAACACACAAACAGACAAATTAACTCACAAAATTTTAATACATGCACAATCATATATTATAGGCATCGAATATAATATTAAAATATTTTACTAACTCGAATTTGTGGTCCCGAAACCACTATTTCGATTAGGGTCAAAATCGGGCTGTTATAACTCTCCCCCCTTAAGGGATTTTCGTCCCCGAAAATCTTACCGATGAATAAATTTGGATAGCGTTCTTTCATTGAATCCTCAAGCTCCCAAGTTGCTTCCTCAACCCCGTGCTTATGCCACAGTACTTTCACTAACGAGATTTTCTTATTACACAACTCTTTCACTTCGCGTGCCAAAATACGAATCGGTTCTTCCTCATAGGTCAGATCAGACTGAATCTCAATTTCTGACGGATTAATCACATGAGTAGGATCGGATCTATATCATCGAAGCATTGAAACATGGAAAACTTTGTGGATCTTTTCTAACTCCAGTGGCAACACCAACTTGTATGCAACCGGCCCGATACGCTCAATAATCTCGTACGGCCTAATAAATCTTGGACTCAGCTTTCCCCTGCGACCAAATCTAAGTATTTTCTTCCACGGCAAGACTTTCAAAAATACTCGGTCACCAATCTGAAATTCTATATCTTTACGTTTCAAATCCGCATAAGAATTACGTGCGGTGGCGCCCGGCGCTTTCAAACTTTCGCGGATCACTTTTACTTCATTCGGTTTCTTTGATTAGATCAACCCCGTGTATCTTGCTTTCACTTAGCTCGGTCCAATACAAAGGTGTACGACATTTACGTCCGTACAAAGCTTCGTAAGGTGCCATTTTAATACTCGATTGAAAACTATTATTGTATGCAAATTCAATCAAAGGCAAGTATCGTTCCCACGTACCCTCGAACTCGAGAACACAACATCTCAACATATCCTCAAGTATTTGAATAATTCTCTCAGATTGACCATCCGTTTGAGGGTGGAAAGCGGTGCTAAAATGCAATTTAGTACCTAATACATCTTGCAGTTTCTTCCAAAACCGCAATGTAAACCTCGGATCGCTATCGAAACAATAGAAATAGGTACTCCGTGTAATCGTACAATCTGAGAAATGTACAATTTAGCTAGCTTTTCGAGCGAGTGGTCTGTACGAACAGGAATAAAGTGAGCCGACTTCGTCAATCTATCAACAATAACCCAAATTGCATCTTTCTTGCTCGGTGTCAATGGTAATCCAGATACAAAATCCATCGTGACTCGATCCCATTTCCATTCGGGTATCATAATTGGCTGAAGCAACCCGGATGGCACCTGATGCTCGGCTTTTACTTGCTGACATATCAAACATTTCGTCACAATTTCTGAAATATCTCGTTTCATACCGTGCCACCAGTAGTGCTGTCTCAAATCATTATACATTTTCGTACTACCCGGGTCAACAGAAAATCTACTATTATGAGCTTCATTACAAAGCATCTGAATCAACTCAGGATCCTTTGGTACACATATTCGGTTTCTGAACCGCAAACATCCCTCAGTATCAACCAGAAACTCTGAGTCAGCATTCGAACCATATTGATTCTTTTTTGCTAATAAATTATCATCCATCTTTTGAGCTTCGCAAATTTGTTGAACAAATAACGGTCTCACTTTCAATTCTGCTATGATCGCACCATCGTCAGTTATGGCCATATCTGCGTTTATTGCATGCAGAGCAAACAGTGATTTTCGGCTTAGGGCATCGGCAACCACATTAGCCTTCCCCGGGTGATAATCAATCATAAGCTCGTAGTCTTTTAACAATTCCAACCATCGTCGTTGTCTCAGATTCAGATCCTTCTGAGTCATCAAGTACTTTAGGCTTTTATGATCGGAATAGACATAGCATTTTTCACCGAACAGATAGTGGCGCCATATCTTCAGAGCAAAAACTATAGCGGCTAATTCAAGATCGTGTGTCGAATAGTTCTTTTCATGTGGCTTTAACTGTCTCGAGGCATAGGCTACAACCTCACCCTCCTGTATCAAAACACAACCCAAACCATTCAAGGATGCATCACTGAAAATAACGAACTCTTTACCCGACTCTGGTTGAACAAGCACTGGAGCTTCAGTCAACAAAGTTTTCAGCCGATCGAAACTCTTCTGGCACTTCTCCGTCCACTCGAATTTAACATCTTTTTGAAGTAACCTTGTCATCGAAGTTGCAATCATCGAGAAACCTTTCACGAAGCGTCTATAATAACCGGCAAGTCCCAGAAAACTCCGAACTTCAAAAATATTTCGCTGGGGTTTCCAATCCAGTATAGTCGAGATCTTACTCGAATCAACTCGAATACCTGATGCTGAAACAACATGCCCCAAGAAGCTAACTTCGCGTAACTAGAACTCACATTTACTAAATTTTGCGTACAATTGCTTATCACGCAAAATCTGTAACACAAGTCTCAAGTGTTCGGCATGCTCGATTTCGTCGCGCGAATAGATCAGAATGACATCTATAAATACAACTACAAACCGATCTAAATACTGTCTGAATACCCGATTCATCAAATCCATGAAAACAGTAGGGGCGTTACTGATTCCGAACGGCATCACCAAGAACTCGTAGTGGCCGTATCTCGTTCGGAAAGTAGTCTTAGGCACATCAGAATCTCTAACTCGCAGCTGATAATAACCCGATCTTAAATCGATCTTCAAAAATACTGAGGCTCCCTTTAACTGATCGAATAGATCATCAATGCGCAGCAACGGGTATTTATTCTTTATGGTTACTTTATTGAGCTATCGATAATCGATACACATTCTCATAGTTCCATCTTTCTTCTTCACGAATAACACTGGCGCACCCTAGGGAGAGAAACTCGGTCGAGCAAAACCTCTATCTGTTAATTCTTGCAACTGAGCTTTCAACTCTTTTAATTCAGTCGGTGCCATTCTATACGGAGCTATCGAGATCGGAGTCGTCCCTGGCACTAACTCAATACCAAACTCTACTTCCCGAACAGGTGGCAAACCCGGCAATTCTTCCGAAAACACATCCGGATACTCACATACATGAGTGCTGATTCAATCTTCTTTTCGGTCACTTTATTATCAATCACATAAGCAAAGTAAGCTTCGCAACCCTTTCTCATATACTCTCGAGCCAACATCGAAGATATCATCTTTGGTAGCCCATTTAAATCTGCAGATTCAATCCGAATTATCTCATTGTTACGCACCGCAGATCAATAGTCTTTCGTCGCAATTCACTACGGCATCGTGCACAGTTAACCAATCCATACTGAGGATGATATTGAACTCATCAAATGGTAGTAACATCAAGTCAGCCAGAAAACATAAATCTCGAATCATCAAAGGGCAATTCTTGCACATCTTATCCACTAGCACACACCGACCCAGGGGGTTCGAAACCCGAATCACAAATTCAGTAGACTCAACAGGTAATGTAACACCCCTTACCCATATTCAACGCCAGAACCGGGCACGAGGCGTTACCGTATTAAAAACCTCAAGATCGCCACTTAGGCACAACATGACAACTCTCTTTGGCCATCACAACAACCTCAATCCCGACTTACGAGGCCTCTCTCAAACACACGAGGGCTCTCACGACCACATCGAAAACTCTTACAATCTTAAAATTTTTCCATCTATACAGGGCTCACACGCCCGTGTAAGATTTTGGCACGCCCGTGGATGTCACACACGCCCGCGGTCACTACCCATGGATGAAAACTCAAGCATTACGCCAATGCCCCACGGTTAGGGCACACGCGTGCGTGCCTTCCACCGTGGTGGTGCACATCGACTACCTTAACACGGCCTAGAGTTTGAGACACGCGCCGTGTGGCTGCCCGTGGCCAACATTGACTAACACACACGTTCTAGGCACACGCCCGTGTGACTAGTCCGTGGTCTATTCTGACTTAAAATACTAACATGCAAGGGACACACAGCCAAGTCACATGCCCATGAGTGCGACTGGTGTGTCACACATGGCCTAGACACACGCCCGTGTGTCTACCCACATGGACAAGAACAAAGCTATTTGCCAAGTTCCACCCTTCTAGCATACACAATCATGCACTCATTCAACATATCCACAATCAACTCAAAATCTTACAATCTCAATTAGATAACTACGTCTTTTCATATAATAAAGTGCCAACAACTATGGCATTATACAAAATAGATTATCCATCTAAAGCCCAACACATCATAGCCATATACAACAAAATTCATTAACTTGTCTAGTCCCTATACATTCCATATACAAAACATTGAGTCTAATGTACCATAGTGTGCTGATAGTTTGGGAGATCTTCCAATTAATCCTCGTATCTCGATTCAACACTTTTGCTCTATAAGACAAGGGAAAAGAAAGAGAGTAAGCTTTGAGCTTAGTAAGTTTACATATAAACAATTAAGCAACATAGTATAAGCTAAACAACAATTAGCATTATACTAACATATAATGTACAACTATGCTTACTCTTTCTATCCCTTACCACATTTTCAACACATCATGAGTCACTTACTCATAACCATTGGACGTGCACCACTGCATTCAATATCACATTTACACAATATACAACACATCATTAATTCTCAATAATACATCCACACGGCTATTCTCCTCACTATCATCATCCTGACCAAATCTCTCGGTGGTTCCGCACTAAGCCCACCACAATCAATTAATAAGGTAGTATCGCACTTAGCCTACCAACAAGGTATTCATAGTGGTTTCGCACATAGCCCACTAGATAATATACCTAACGATAGCATCGCACATAGCCAGCTCATCGTCAATATGCATTAGGATGGTATCGCACTTAGCCCACCATTTAGCATTATCACAACACATTCACAATCTACTTACTTAATCATTCATCCATTCATTTCACTTGAACCACATAGGTTCTCAATCATTCTCAACCATGCTATACACTATCTAGCATTAACAAATTGTAAGTATGAATGCATTGTTTATGCATAGACTTACCTCGATACTCAAAAGTATAGAAACGTGCAATTTAGTCCACCACTTTGCTCTTGCCTCGGTTTCGATCCGGGCTTTGTCTTTCTTGATCTATAATGAATAAATCAGCTTATTCAATACACACATTGACCAAATTGACCCACATCTCATACTTTGGCAAAATTGCTCTTTTGCCTCAAATCTTTCTCATAATTACACTATTGCCCCCAAAGCTCGTAAAGTGATTTTTATTCAACTTTCTAGCCTTTCATGCTTAGCCGAATCACTTACTCAACTAAAGCAATCATCAATTCTCATCACAACACACATGTATGACCAAACTCAAGATTTTTACAAACTAGTCCCTACATGCATTTTCTATGGAAACTCATTTAGCAAAAGATGTTTCTACTACATCAAGCTTTCATAATCTTCCATAAAACATCAAAATACATGCATGTCATACATGGCCACATTTTTGAGCATCCATCATAGCTCATCAAATAGCTAAAAATAGCTTACTCATGCAACAAGGACTTCAAAAATACAAAGAATATCAAAAACGAGGCTAGATGCACTTACTAGCAAGCTTGAAATTTTGAAGAACCCTAACAATGGCTCTCTCAAATTTTAATGACCTTGGAGAAGAAGATGAATGAATTTTGTCATCTTTTCTCCTATTTTAATCACTTAATTGTTAAATGACCAAAATGTCATTTTTGATAAACTTTCTATTTTAACTCATCCATGCCCAAATTTGTCCAAAAATTAGAAATTGGGAAAATTGCTATTTAAGGACCTCTAATTAATATTCTAAAGCTATTTCACACAAATAGCTTCTAGAATCTCACATTTTGCAAATTTTTCAATTTAGTCCTTTTGGACAATTCAACCGCAATTTCACAAAATTGTTTCATGAAACTTTTACACTAGCATGCATACATAGCATAAACCTCAAAAACTCATTCATATACCTCGGATTTGTGGTCTCGCACCACTATTTTGACTAGGCCCTAAATCGGGATGTTACAACTCTCCCCCCTTTAGAGATTTTTGCCCCCGAAAATCTTACCAGTAAAGAGGTTTGGATGTTGCTCTCTTAAAGCTTCTTCCGTTTCCCATGTAGCCTCTTCCACACCGTGTTTCTGCCATAACACTTTCACTAGTGCTATGCTCTTATTTCTCAACTGTTTCACTTCTCGAGCCAAGATCTTAATCGGCTCTTCATCATAAGACATATCCGGTCTTATCTCAATTTCCGTCGAAGGAATCACATGTGAAGGATCGGAGCGATACCGTCACAACATCGACACATGGAACACATTATGAATCTTTTCCAACTCTACCGGCAAAGCCAACTGGTATACTACTGGCCCAACTCTATCTGTAATCTCATACGGCCCTATGAATCTTGGACTCAATTTTCCTTTTCGTCCAAATCTCATAATCTTCTTCCATGGGGACACTTTCAAAAACACTTTGTCGCCCACTTCAAACTCAATTTCTTTTCTTTTCAGATCCGCGTACGATTTCTATCGATCTGAAGCAACTTTCAGTCTATTATGGATTATTTTCACTTTCTCCTCGGTCTCTTTTACTCGATCGACCCTATGGATCTGCTTCTCACTAAGCTCGGTCTAATACAAAGGAGTCCGACACTTACGACCATACAAGGCCTCATACGGAGCCATCCGTATACTTGACTTATAACTTTTGTTGTAAGCAAATTCGACTAAAGGTAGATATCTCTCCCAACTACCCTCGAATTCTAACACACAGCATCGAAGCATATCTTTGAGAACTTAGATCACTCTTTCAAACTGACCATCGGTTTGCAGATGGAACGCAGTACTGAAATTCAACTTTGTTTCCAAAGCCTCTTGCAACCTCTTCCAAAACCTCGAAGGGAACCTCGGATCCCTATCCAATATTATAGATACAGGTACACCATGTAACCTCACTATCTCTGCAACATACAACTCAGCTAACTTATCCAGTGAATAATCAACACGTACTGGAATAAAGTGAGCCGACTTCGTTAGTCTATTCATAACAACCCACACAGCATCTCTCTTTTTCGGAGTCATCGGCAACCCCGTCACAAAATCCATGGTAACCCGATCCCACTTCCATTCGGGTACCATCACTAGCTGAAGCAATCCCGAAGGCACTTGATGCTCAGCTTTCACTTGTTGACAAATCAGACACTTTGTCACGAACTCTGAAATATCTCTTTTCATACCCGGCCACCAATAAGACTTCTTCAAGTCATTATACATTTTCGTACTGCCCGGATGTACTGACAAACATCCACTGTGGGCCTCATGCAAAACCTTTTGGATTAACTCCTCATCTCTAGGTACACAAATTACATCACGAGTGCGACAAACAACCATTCGAGCCCACTCGAAAATCGGAATCATTTTTCGACTCACGCTTATCTCTCTTAGCTGACATCTCACTGTCATTTCTCTGAGCTTCACATATCTGTTGAACAAATAGTGGCTTAGCTCTCAACTCTACCAGAATAGCACCATCATCAGACAATGCCAAACTCGTCCTTATAACTCTTAGAGCATACAAGGATTTCCTACTCAGGGCATCCGCAACCACATTCGCTTTTCCCGGATGGTAATCAATGACTAACTCATAGTCTTTCAACAACTCAAGCCACCATCTCTGTCGCAAATTCAGATCCTTCTGATCCATCAAATATCTCAAACTCTTGTGATCCATAAAGATTCGGTACTTCTCACCATATAAGTAATGTCACCAAATCTTTAACGTGAAAACAATCGCAGCCAACTCCAAATCATGAGTCGGATAATTCTTCTCGTGCGGTTTCAACTACCTCAAGGCGTAAGCGACTACTTTACCCTCTTGCATCAACACGCAACCGAGACCATTAAACAACGCGTCACTGTAAACCACAAACTCTTTCCCCTATTCTAGTTGAACCAAAATCGGCGCCTCAGTCAATGATGTCTTCAGTCTCTCGAAACTCTGTTGACATGTCTCAGTCCATTCAAACTTGACATCTTTGTGCAATAGTTTCGTCATCAATGAAGACAACTACAAACTTGTCCACATATGGTCTGAAAACACGATTCATCAGATCCATAAAAATCGTCGGTGCATTCGTCAAACCAAACGGCATAACCAAAAACTCATAATGGCCATACCTTGTTCGAAATGCAGTTTTCAACACATCCTGCTCTTTCACTCCCAACTGATAATAACCAGACCTCAGGTCTATCTTAGAGAACACTGTAGCTCTCTTTAGTTGATCAAAAAGATCATCAATCCTTGGTAAAGGATACTTATTCTTAACCGTCACTTTGTTAAGCTGTCTATAGTCTATACACAACCTCATGGACCCATCTTTATTCTTCACAAACAATATCGGAGCACCCCACGGTGAGTAGCTCGGTCTTGCAAAACCCTTATCTGTCAACTCTTGCAACTGAACCTTCAGTTCTTTCAACTCTAAAAGTGCCATCCTATACGGAGCAATTGAAATAGGTGCCGTTCCCGGAACTAACTCAATCCCAAACTCAACCTCTCTCACTGGAGGTAATCCGGGTAACTCTTCCGGGAATACATCCGGATACTCACAAACCACTGGCATTGTTTCAAACTCTACTCCAACCTCTCGAGTATTCAACACAAAAGCAAGATAGGACTCACACCCTCTTCTCAAGCATTTATCAGCCATTAAGGAAGAAATCATCACTGGTAGACTATCCGATCCACCTGATTCAACCCGAACCACATCTCCACTCTCACATTTCAAATCAATAAACTTACTACCACAGTTCACTAAGATACTATGGGTAGTCAACCAACCCATGCCTAGGATTAAATCAAACTCATCAAACTGCAACAACATTAGGTTTGCCAGAAAGCAATGACTCTCAATCATCAAAGGACAATTCTTACACACCTTGTCCACTAACACATGCTTACCTAACGGGTTTGACACCTTAACCACAAAGTTCGTAGACTCAACAGTCATACTCAAACTAGATGCCAATCTCATGCAAATATAAGAATGAGTAGACCCTGGATCTATTAAAGCAATAACAAGGGTGTTAAAGAGACAAAAAGTACCCGTTATCACATCAGAGGAGGATGCCTCATCGCGAGCGCGAATAGCATACGTCCTCGCAGGTGCCCAACCCTCCGGTCTCACAGCAGAGTCTCTAGATACACCTCTACCACTATTCCCACCTCTCGGGTTCCTTGGTGGTCTACCCCTTGCAGACACATCATTGGATCTCATCTCTAGCTTCTCTTCCTTATCATCCCTCTCGGGGCAGTTTCGGATAAAATGGTTGAGGGAACCACACTTATAATAGTTTCAATTGTTTCCCCAACCCTCCCCGGTGTGATATCTACCACAACTTGGACACTCCAGTTTATTCTTTGGATTGCCCACACTTTTCGTCGAGGTAGCTTGGACTCTCGAACCCGAGCGAGTATTGCCCAAGTCTCGATGCGAATAACCCACTGGTGCTGTCGTCCTAGGACTCACTTCCTTGGACCTTTTCGACTGGGCTTGATACGACTTGCCCATCGGCCTCTTTCTAGCATCTCGGGCTTCACTCCACACCCTTTTCTTTTTCTCGTACTCAACTCTTGGCCTTACTTGCCCTTTTGACCAACACTACAAATTCTTTCAACTCCAAAATACCCACTAGGAGTTTGATGTCCTCATTCAGTCCGTCTTCGAACCTCTTACACAATATGGTCTCTGTCGACACACATTCTTAAGTGTATTTGCTAAGCCTAACAAACTCACGCTCATATTCCGCTACTGACATTCTTCCTTGCTTCAACTCAAGGAATTCTTCCCTTTTCCAATCAGTAAACCTCTGGCTTATATACTTCTTCCGAAACTCTTCCAGAAAGAAGTCCCACGTCACCCGCTCTCTCGGGACCACTGACGTCAATGTCTTCCACCAATGGTATGCCGAGTCCCTCAGCAAGGATACGACACACTTCAAGCTCTCTTCAGGTGTACAAGAGAGTTCATCGAATACTCTCATCGAGTTCTCTAACCAGAACTCTACCCTCTCAGGGTCATCATCAACCTTAGCTCTAAACTCCTCAGCCCCGTGTTTTCTAATCTTATCTATCGGGGGTTTCGATATCCTCACTACATCAATACCTTGAGGAGCCACGGGAATTGGCTGAGGTATAGGAGGAGGAGGTGGAGGAGGTTGAGCATTAGGGTTCGCTCGAACATAATTCGAGTACCAATTACTCATCATCTGGAGAAAGGCTTCCCGAGCCCCTTCCCCTTGACCCCTAGCCTCGGGTCCACTTTGAACAGGCATGGTTCCTTGCGCAGGAGCCGGCACATTACTAGCTGCTTCATCAGCAGTCAATGGATCGGAATCCATATTCTATATAAAACAAGATTTAAAATCATCAGAGGCCACCACACTATCATTGTACACTTATGGCATGTATAGCTGGACTCTTACACCCGCTACGGTAGTCCTAAAACTGACTAAACCATAGCTCTGATACCACTAAATGTAAAACCCCTTACCCGTATTCAATGCTAGAACCGGGCACGAGGCGTTACCGTATTAAAAACCTCAAGATCGCCACTTAGGCACAACATGACCACTCTCTTTGGCCATCACAACAACCTCAATCCCGACTTACGAGGCCTCTCTCAAACACACGAGGGCTCTCGAGACCACATCGAAAACTCTTACGATCTTAAAATTTTTCCATCTATACAGGGCTCACATGCCCGTAGAAGATTTGGCACGCCCGTGGATGTCACACACGCCCATGGTCACTACCAGTGCATGAAAACTCAAGCATTCTGCCAATGCCCCACGGTTAGGGCACACGCCCGTGCCTTCCACCCGTGGTGCACACTGACTACCTTAACACGGCCTAGAGTCTAGACACACGCCCGTGTGGCTAGCCCGTGGCCAACACTGACTAACACACACGTTCTAGGCACACGCCCGTGTGACTAGTCCGTAGTCTATTTTGACTTAAAATACTAATATGCAAGGGACACACGGCCAAGTCACACGCCCATGGTCTGACCGTGTGTCACACATGGCCTAGACACACACCCGTGTGTCTACCCACATGGACAAGAACAAAGCTATTTGCCAAGTTCTTTTCACCCTTCTAGCATACACAATCATGCACTCATTCAACACATCCACAATCAACTCAAAATCTTACAATCTCAATTAGATAACTACATCTTTTCATATAATAAAGTGCCAACAACTATGGCATTATACAAAATAGATTATCCATCTAAAGGCCAACACATCATAGCCATACACAACAAAATTCATTAACTTGTCTAGCCCCTATACATGCCATATAAAAAACATTGAGTCTAATGTACCAGAGTGTGCTGAAAGTTTGGGCGATCTTCCAATTGATCCTCGTATCTCGATTCAACACTTCTGCTCTATAAGACAAGGGAAAAGAAAGAGAGTAAGCTTTGAGCTTAGTAAGTTTACACATAAACAATTAAGCAACATAGTATAAGCTAAACAACAATTAGCATTATACTAACATATAATGTACAACTATGCTTACTCTTTCTATCCCTTACCACATTTTCAACACATCATGAGTCACTTACTCATAACCATTGACGTGCACCCCTGCATTCAATATCACATTTACACAATATACAACACATCATTAATTCTCAATAATACATCCACACAGCTATTCTCCTCACTATCATATCCACACAGCAAATCTCTCAGTGGTTCCGCACTAAGCCCACCACAATCAATTAATAAGGTAGTATCGCACTTAGCCTACCAGCAAGGTATTCATAGTGGTTTCGCACATAGCCCACTAGATAATATACCTAACGATAGCATCACACATAGCCAGCTCCTCGTCAATATGCATTAGGATGGTATCGCACTTAGCCCACCATTTAGCATTATCACAACACATTCACAATCTACTTACTTAATCATTCATCCATTCATTTCACTTGAACCACATAGGTTCTCAATCATTCTCAACCATGCTATACACTATCTAGCATTAACAAATTGTAAGTATGAATGCATTGTTTATGCATAGACTTACCTCGATACTCAAAAGTATAGAAACGTGCAATTTAGTCCATCACTTTGCTCTTGCCTCGGTTTCGATCCGGGCTTTGTCTTTCTTAATCTATAATGAATAAATTAGCCTATTCAATACAAACATTGACCAAATTGACCCACATCTCATACTTTGGCAAAATTACTCTTTTGCCCTAAATCTTTCTCATAATTACACTATTGCCCCCAAGGCTCGTAAAGTGATTTTTATTCAACTTTCTAGCCTTTCATGCTTAGACGAATCACTTACTCAACTAAAGAAATCATCAATTCTCATCACAACACACATGTATGACCAAACTCAAGATTTTTACAAACTAGTCCCTACATGCATTTTCTATGGAAACTCATTTAGCAAAAGATGTTTCTACTACATCAAGCTTTCATAATCTTCCATAAAACATCAAAATACATGCATGTCATACATGGCCACATTTTTTAGCATCCATCATAGCTCATCAAATAGCTAAAAATAGCTTACTCATGCAACAAGGACTTCAAAAATACAAAGAATATCAAAAACGAGGCTAGATGCACTTACTAGCAAGCTTGAAATTTTTGAAGAACCCTAACAATGGCTCTCTCAAATTTTTGGCAGCCTTGGAGAAGAAGATGAATGAATTTTGTCATCTTTTCTCCTATTTTAATCACTTAATTGTTAAATGACCAAAATGCCCTTTTTGATAAACTTTCTATTTTAACTCATCCATGCCCAAATTTGTCCAAAAATTAGAAATTGGGAAAATTGCTATTTAAGTACCTCTAATTAATATTTTAAATCTATTTCACACAAATAGCTTCTAGAATCTCACATTTTGCAACTTTTGCAATTTAGTCCTTTTGGACAATTCAACCGCAATTTCATAAAATTGTTTCATGAAACTTTCACACTAGCATGCATAAATAGCTTAAACCTCAAAAACTCATTCATATACCTCGAATTTGTGGTCTCGCACCACTATTTCGACTAGGCCCTAAATCGGGATGTTACAGGTAATGTCTTACTGAATACTAATGTTTCACACACATAAGAATGAGTTGAACCGGGGTCAATCAGAGCAATCACACTAGTATTAAAGAG
Source organism: Gossypium sturtianum (assembly GCA_025698515.1). Classification (NCBI taxonomy): domain Eukaryota; kingdom Viridiplantae; phylum Streptophyta; class Magnoliopsida; order Malvales; family Malvaceae; genus Gossypium; species Gossypium sturtianum. Next base: position 117,233,872 of record CM046955.1, read on the forward strand.
AGTAAATATACCGGTGATGACATCTTGAGATGAAGCCTCCTCTCGAGCACGAATGGCATAGGCTCTAGCAGGCGCACGAGCCTCTGATCGAATAGCTGTATCCGAAGTCCCTCTCTGAGTGCCGCTCCTACCTCCCACATTTCGGGGTGGTCTACCTCTAGCTACAGTACCGCTCGGTCTTGCACTCTGAGCATTATCCTTCTCAGCTAACTCCGGGCAATCCCAAATAAAGTGATCCTGCGAACCACACTTGTAGCAAGCTCAGTTATTGGACTTGCCCCAACATTCACCAAAATGTCGCCTACCACACTGTTGACACTCGGGTTTATTCGGTCGAGTATTACCAACACTAGCAATCGAGGTGGCTCGTGAACTCACTGGTGGTCGCTCTCGTATGGAAATCCCAGCATTAGTCTTAGATTGATTACTGTCATTTCGGAACTTCTTTGATGCCATCGAAGAAGTTTTACTTGCTGATCTCTTGCGAAAATCTCTAGCTTCGAATTCAGCTTTTCTTTTCTCTTTTCCGAGCTCTTCGACCTTGCAAGCTCGCTCGACAAGTACTACGAACTCTTTTATTTCAAGTATGCCGACAAGCAATTTTATGTTTTCGTTCAGTCCCTCCTCGAATCTTTTACACATAGAATCATCGGTTGTAACACACTCTCGGGCATAACGGCTGAGTCTCACAAACTCGCGCTCATAATCAGATACAGTCATACGACCCTGTTTTAATTCAAGAAACTCCTTGCGTTTCTGATTAATGAATCGCTGACTGATATACTTTTTGCGAAACTCCGTCTAAAAGAAATCCCAAGTGACCCGTTCCATCGGAACAACCAAAACTAAAGTGTTCCACCAATAGTAGGCAGAATCCCGTAATAAAGATATAGCACACTTCAAACACTCTTCGGGTGTACAAGATAGTTCATCGAAGACACGAATAGTATTATCGAGCCAAAATTCAGCCCGCTCAGCATCATCAGTAGCTATGGCTCTAAACTCTTCAGCTCCGTACTTTCTGATTTTATCAACAGGAGGCTTATCTTGATTACTCGTAGCTGGTCGAGATTCATCCGGCGCAGTCCCTTGCGCGGGAGCAGGCGCCACACTCTCGATATCACAGCTACAACCCGCTTGGGATCAGGATCCATTTACTATATAAAAAGAGAAAACATGTTTCATTGTCAAAAGTCATCACCCTATCATAATAAAGATATTTATGACATGTATAGCTAGACTCATACGTGCTACGTTAGTCTAAGAACTGACTAAATCGTAGCTCTGATACCAATTAAATGTAACACCCCTAACCCGTATTCGTCGCCAGATTAGGGTTAAAGGTATTACCGGACAGATCAAAAAATTTAATAGACAATTTGTAAAATAAATCATCAATCACACTCATCATCTGACATCATAGTGTCCCTTTCTTAGATCTATGAAACCTTAGTCATGCATTAAACAGAGTCGGGACTAAACCAGAACACATACAAATTTTTTTGGAAATTTAAAACTTTTCTAAGTTTCAGAGGTTACACGCCCGTGTGGGCAGGCCGTGTGCCTCCCACGGCTACTAGACACGCCCATGTGCCTCCCCCGTGGTCGAATCTAACTTAACTCCACGACCACCAAGCACGTCCGTGTACCTTGGCCGTGGTCGATTCTGACTAAACCACACGGCTACCAAGCACGCCCATGTGTCGTGGCCGTGTACCCTTAGTTAAATACTGACTTACACCCACGGTCATCAGGCACGCCCGTATGCCACAATCGTGTGGAAAAATAGGCCATTTACAAGGCCAAAATGCCGCCCACATAAGGGTCAAACCTACAAGCATATGACCAAAGCAAATCATGCACATTTGAAAACCAAGATCATACCAAAATAATCAACCAATCTCTACAATCCAATCCAATTCTATTCATGCCAATTTACAAGACTAAAACACATGTGTACATAAGCATAATTCATCCATATTTACTAACCAAAAACTTAATCATTTCAAAGGCTATCAAGTCATACCAAAACATGCATCATATATCATTTTCATTAAAACATATTGCCAACACATAACTAGCCAAATCACATGGCTAGATTCATCTCCGAACTTATACAAATTAACTAGCCTATACATGCCATAGTTTCAAACGATGTACTACTTATAAAGTACCAAAGATAGCTGATAGTGTGATAGACTTGACGATGATCCTCGAGCTCGAGCTTAGACTTCAAAACCTAATAAGCAACACAACAACCACACAAAGTAAGCTATCTTAGCTTAGTAAGTTATAAGCAATTACATATAACAATGCTTTTAAACATTTTAAAAGAAAATTTACACATTTCATAACCCCTTTAACCGAATATACCAGCATTCAATAATAGGCATCACATAAGTATATAATCCATTCCTCAATTTCATATAAATGCATACCAAACTATTACCTTTCATAGCTCCAAAAACCGCATATACATACATTTAACAATTGATATATTATACATATATTACTTACAAAATCTATACTTACCAATCAAATAATAATCTCTCATAGCATCCAAACTTACCAAAATCAATCGTGAATTTATATTTACTCCTACCTTTATTGCTCATCAACCGAATTTAAGCACCCGAAATGTCCTGAAGTTTAATTTATACACTTAAAGTTTTCATATCCAATTTTGTACACTTAGTGCTCGGAAGATCAATTCGCACACTTAGTGCTCATTATCCGATTTTGCACACTTAGTGCTCGGAAGTTCAATTCGCACACTTAGTGCTTATTATCTAATTTCGTACACTTAGTACTCGGATGTTAAATTCGTACACCTAGTGCCACTTAACCGATTTCACACACACAGTGCTCGGTGTCTGAATTCACTTACTTGGCACATTACTTGAACTTGATACTTATCTAAATAAGCACATATATGTAACGAAAACTTGAACCCCAATCACATATACATTTATACATATACAATTTAACTTATTTCATTTCTATATCAATTCACATTTGGCTAAACACTATGAATAAACAAATATTCATCACTTCCAACCAAATTCATCTCTTAAATTAATGTCTCACATAGCTATCTCATTAACATATATATATATATACCTCACATTCGGCTAAATATACCTTCCAATCAACCTTACATTCGGCATAATGATAATATACCTACTAATCTCTATCAATACATATACATCAATATAGATAAAAATTCAATTCAATCCAATTGCTTAATAAACTTACCTTGAATATCGACGGACTTTGTTTTTCGACTATTCAATTAACTTCTCCTTTCCCCGATCCTTTTTGTTCTTGATCTAAATCAATTTAAAATTAAGCTCATTCAACATATTTTCATTCAATTTAGTCCAAAAACACATAAACGGGTAAATTACATTTTTACCCCTGACATTTTACACTTTTCACGATTTAGTCTCTATTGTACAAAACACAAAATATGCAAAATCTCACAACAACATAGCTAGGCTGAATCTTCCTTATAATCATATAAGTCCATACATTTCATTTATTTTGCATTTTGGCCCCTCAATTTATTATTTTTTCAATTTAATCCTAATTACTCAAAATCATCAAAAACTCCAATACAAAACATGTTAATCTAAAACATATCTTTAATATTTTATCATCAGACAACACAAAACACATATATTCATCAATGACCGAACTCCCAATATGCATCAAAATCAGAAATTCTAGTATGGGTCAGATAGTATTCGAAGCAACGATCTCAAAAACGTAAAAATTATCAAAAACCGAACAAATTACATACCTCAGTCAAGCAAAACCAAGGCCGAATGTAACTTGTTCTTATTTTTGTCTTTTTTTCTTTTAGTTTCGGTTGAAGAAAGATGAACATGCATGTTTTGTTTCCTTTCTTTTATGTTTTATTTATTATTATAACTTTATATTATAATAATTATTATAATTATTAACTTAACCATTATAAATAATCATATAATAGCATAATGCCTTCTTAATGTCGTCCATTATACTTGCAAAAATGGATAATTTACAACATAAGGCCTTCTCTTTATAAAGACACATCAATTTAACCACTCAATCAAGCAAAAGGCTACTTTTACCACTTATGTGATTTAGTCCTTTTTCTTAAATTAAACACACAAACAGACGAATTAACTCACAAAATTTTAATACATGCACAATCATATATTATAGGCATCGAATATAATATTAAAATATTTTACTAACTCGAATTTGTGGTCCCGAAACCACTATTCTGATTAGGGTCAAAATCGGGCTGTTACAATGTCTGTCTCTACGAAGTCGTTTAAAGGGGTCCATCGGGACTTTAACACGACCTCTAAAAGGAAAAGTCCATGGTCATGACTCCATATTGTGTAAAACCATAATTAGGCTACGGCATCATATGGAAAGACCATATCGTGTAAGACCATAGCTGGTGGGCTATAACATCATGTGGAAAGAACTAAAAGAATGTTATTACCTAATGGGGTTCTCTGTGTGACCCAAGATGAGGGAAAAACCTCACGAAATGTGAGTCTAGGCGAATTCTTATCGGGACACGCTAGAGAATTGGAAGCCTTTGTGGAAATCTATGAAAATGAAAGCCTTTGTGGCTATCTATGAAAAATGAATGCCTTTGTGATGCGCTCTAAAGAATGGCCCTTGTGGCAATCATCCGAAGGAAATACCTCTACGGCAAACCCTGAATGGAAGAAATGGAATTATTGGCAAACTCTGAAGAAACAGTTGGTAAGGCGATCTCTAAAATCAAAGTCTTGGTAGTAGCGTATAAAGGAAATGCCTTTGTGGCGGATTATAAAGGAGCAACCTCTATGGTGAATCCTATAAAGAAAATTTTTATAGCGTACACAGGATAGTCTACTCTTGTGGCTTGTTCTAGAAAGACTCCCAAGGATAAACCATGAAAGACGCTCCTGTGGTGGATTCTGTATTAGTAATCGACATATTTCTTATTGTCCCTAAAAGCAAATAGTGAGATCAGTAAGTACAAAACGTATCTATGGGTAATATGGTAAGGTATTTGACTGAGCTAATGAAAATATAGTCTGAAAATGAAGTAAACATGATATGCTTGAAAGGAAGTATTGATCATCTAGAAATGGGTCTCTTCCTGAAATTCGAGGAAGTTATAGCTTAGTGAATGGAGAATGTGGGTAAGGTCTCAAAGGCATTGAATATAAGGAAATGGTCTCAGAGTAAATCATGGTAACGAACATGTGTAAAGAAATAAAATTGAGGAAGTTTTCAGTTGAGACAAGCTGAAAGATAAGAGTAACAAATAACCATTGAAACACTTGATGTGACGTTCGAGAATGATTCAGTTTATTGATGTTTGCCTCACTAGGTTCTCTTGAACTTACCTCAGTGTTATGTTTCAGGTGAGCTTTTAAAGGTCTTTGCCTAGAGGGACTACGTCATGACTACGCTGAAGGAGTGACGTAGTAGACTATTATGCATACAGAGCGAGCTTGATGGTAGGATCGAGTCTGTGCTGATAAATATAGAATTTTCCACGCGGGATAACTATATAGGCCAAGGCATTAGTCTAGTCCTGGTTGTAATTAAATTTTCTATGTATACCATTTGAATTTCCTCATTGTTTACATTTACGTATTTTATTAAGAAGTTTGAAACTTAACCGTCGTAATCGATTGAAATTTGAATAAGTAGGTTTAAGTACATTGATTTGAGTGGTAACACCCAAGATTCGAAACTGGTTCATCGGATCGGGTTTGAGGCGTTACATTACCAGTTGGTGGATTGATATTCAAATGCTAATTTAATATATAAGATCTTTTCCGAGCCTCTATTTAATGGCATGGACTGTTTAGCACTTTGGAAAGCTCGAAATAATTAAATTTTTAAAAGAACCAGAGAAGATCCTATCATATTGCATTTTGGCTTTTTTTACTCAAAAAATGGGTAAATTAATCACTGTATACTAGATTAAAGAGAAAATTGGTCTTTCTATTAAAAAACTCATCCATTTTTATTTTTGAAAACTAGTTCTTGTACATTAGCACGAGTTAAATGTGGCACCCCAAGCGTCACTATCTGATTATTCTATCAACTACGTTAGTTTTTAACTGTACGAAAAATCTAATGTATAGAAAATAATTTAACCTTTTTTTAATAGAAAAAATAAAATATAATCGAACTCCTAATAGAAGAGGCTCTAATACTTTTATAGAAACAAATTACAATTGAATTCGGGTCGATTCAAAAAAATTATGGTGTTTTTAAAAGATATTTAGGCTTTTGGGCCGATTTTTGAGATATTAAAGGAAATATGTCTATTTTGAAGTGAGAAACAGAAAATGTACCTCATAGGACGCGCTTTCTGACTTTTTAACATATCAGCTCATTTGGTTAGATGGTTAAATGTTAGATTTTGTCTTCGAGTCCTGGGTTTGATTCCTCTTCTACTCACATTTGTATTTTTATTTCATTTGTTTCAAGCTTTACTTTTATCTTTAATTACTATTTTTAACATATTACTTCTTTTGGTTAGATAGTTAATTAATAGTGATTTTATCTTTGAGTCCTAGGTTTAATTCCTCTTCTAAGCACATTTTTATTTTTTATTTCATGTTGTTTCAAGCTTTTTTTATTTTTAATTAATAAATATATTGTTTTCAAGTTTTATTATTTTTAATTCATATTATAAGTTAATAACTTTTTTATTTATAAAATCAAATAATTATTTCCAAATATCATTATTTTTAGTAAATATAATTTTTATGCGTAATATTTATTTTCAATCCATATCATGAGTGTAGTAAATTTTAGATTATGTATTTCGTATGTGTATTTGAAATAATTATTTGAAATATTTCACATATAAAAATATTTGAAATGTCATACCCACAGTGTAGATGAAAAAAATAATGATATTTGAAATATTTTACATATAAAAATAATAATGATATTTGAAATAATTATTTGATTTATAATATTAGAAATCACCATACCCACAATATAGGTAGAGAAAATAAATATTTGACATATAAATATTATATATAAATAAAAATATATCAAAAAATTAGTTTATATTTTAAAAAATAAAATATATTTAACATAATGATAAAAATCAATTTTATCAAAAAATATATTTTTTTATAAATAAAAGAGTTATTAATTAAAAAGATGAATTAAAAATAAAAAATTTGACAATATATTTATTAATTAAAAATAAAAAAAGTTTGAAACAATATGGAAAAATAATACAAATTAGAAGAGGAATAAAACTTGAGACTTAAAGATAAAATCACTATTAATTAACTATGTAATCAAAAAAAAGTAATGTGTTAAAAAAGTAATTAAAAATAAAAGTAAAACTTAAAAAAATTAAATAAAAATAAAATAGAATATAAGAGAAATTAAACTCATGACTTAAAACAAAATCATTAATATTTAATCATGGGATAAAAAATTGAAATATCAAAAAGTTAAATAACTCGATACATAGGATGCATTTTCACATCTTTCTTTAAAATTGATTTAATTTTTTAAATATTCCAAAAATCAATCTAAAATCTTAATTTTATTTTTTTATCAAATTCGGCCTTCAATTCGTAACCTCTTAAAGTTTCTTTACACATCGCCAAGCATACCTTTAGAATCTTTTTATCTCCCAATTAAAAACACCATGCGTGGTGATTATTGTTTAAAGGGAATTTGCCCTTTTGGAAAGATTTATACGAAAAAATTATAGTGATCACGTGAATAACAGGCACAGTAGTAGGTAAAAGAAAATCTTTTACGTGAAGACTCCCCCATTGAAAACAAACAGGGCATGGCAGTGTTGGGAGGTGGAGCAATGGGGTTTAGCCAGCCAACCCCCCATTTGCAGGCAGACAAAACCTGAATCCCCAAAAAACACAACAGTCGTAATCCGTCGTACAAATAATTTACAGGCGCCGCCCCTATGTTGCTTTCTCTCTCACTTGTCTAATTATTATTATCTGCATCTGCTGCACCATCAATTATAGTATTTGTTCTGTTTTTTGTCCTTTCCTTTTTGCGAAGCATCTCTGGCTATGGCATATAACACGTCACTACTTTTGCTTTCATGTCCATGTCTCTGTCTTTGATTCTGCCATTGGGATAAAGATGGTCGATCGAGCCATTTGGCATCAATCTGAAGGCTGCTCTAAAATAGATTTTTCATTTGCCACATCCTCTTTATTTTAATTTTAGTTTTATTTTGAGTTATTTTAGTGTTTTCGAGTTTAAATCATTTTATAATTCATGTTTTTATGTTAAGGTTGGATGGGTTTGAAAATGTTGACATTTTATGGTTAAATTAAGAATAGTTTAGGGTTGAATTCAAATTAATAGGATCCAGTTTTTTGGGTGGTGCTATTTTGATTGAGTGGTTTTTAGATTTTAGTTATTTATGGTTTCGGTTATTTTCCAATTTGAATTCATGAATTTAAATTATTGATATTTTATAATTAAATTAAATTAGTTCAAATTTAGATTTAGATTAATCAGATTAAGATTTCAAATGTGTTAAAATTCATAAAATAATTAAGGGTTTATACTTCTATAAGTGTATTTTTTTTTCCTAATATATTCATTGAAGTAAATTTAGTGATTAATCATGTACATTTTATAAGCCTATTAAGCAATAAATATTAGTAACGAGTTTTAAAATTACTCCGTACTAAAAAAAAATATCGAACATTTGATTATTGGTTAAGGTAGAAAAGATGCTTGCCCTCACATCTAATCCTATGATTATATAGTGCATATTTTAATAACACTAGAATTATCCTCTCTTTCGTCTGAGATGTTCAATTTATATAATTTTTTTATTTAATTAATTATATTTTTAATAAAATATGAAAAAAAAATTATAAATTAAACTGCTATGATAAATTATATAAAACATTTAATAAGATGAAACACAACACGTAAAAGTTAAAACATGAAATTTTCTATAAATTAAATCATAATAACAAACTATCCAAAACATAATATGAATTAATATATAGCATAAAAATAATATTAAAAACTATTATATATTATCCAAAAAAAATTTAAAAACCACTCATAAATTAAACTAAATTTTCAACCATAATAGGTCGTAAAAAACCATGCCTTTATGGATTGTATTATTTGTATATAGATGATTGATATGTTTTCCAAAATTAGATTAAACATTAACACCATGTTTAATTAGGAGAATGGAAAAATATTTCTTCTTTATTCATTAAATGGTAAATCATTCATTTATTTGGTTGAACGTAATACCCATTCAATGAGATGACTATTACTTCCTTATTACTTGTCTTCCTGTAATAATTATCATTTATTATCACCAAAGAATGACTATTCCATTGCAACCTTGAATAACAAAACAAAATTAATTTTCATGTTAGTCTTTTAAAACTTGGACTCAGAAAATATAAAAATAAAATATTGAAACATTTTAATATAATTTAATATAAAAATAATTATATTAAAAATGTTATTAAATTATATTTAATAATAATTATATTAAAATATGATTAAATAATTTATTATTTTTTATTAAATTATATTTAATAAAAATCCTATTAAAATTTAATAACAATAAAACTAATCATCTACCTAAAAAAATTTCTACTAAGGGTAATCTGGTCATTTCATTTTTTTCCTTATGCTATTACAACATCTATTCCATTCAACTAAACACAAGAATACTATTGCAGTTCTATTCTATTCTGTTCAACCAAACAATTGAATTACTAACTACAATTCTATTCCATTACAATTCTTTTCCATTACAACCCTATTCAATTACAGTGAACTAAACATGTCGAAAGGGTTAAAAAGGTTAATGTAAACAATTAGGTTTGACTGTTAAAAGTGCTGCGTGGTTAACGACAAGCACTAACAGCATGTTTGGTTCAATGTAATGGCTATTCCATTACATGCCTATTACAGGCTTATTCTGTGGCCCCACACAAGCAGACGTTTGCTTCAATGGAATACCTATTGCGGGTATATTCCATGTCGCGCTTAAGCAGCGATTTTTGGGGATTTCTATTCCCTTCCTTCTTCACCGTTTAGCTATTCGTTGCTTGAAGAACCCTTTTTTACCCTTACCAAAATTTCACCTCAAAAACACTCTCAATCGGCAGCCATTTCACGTACCCTTCGACTCCAGGCATTCCTCCTCTTCATCCAAGGTCAGGTAAACATTTTTGCTTCTGCTTCCTGCACATCATCTTCCTTCATCATCTTAACTTGAACTTTGTCTTTTGCCTTTTATTTTTTGTTTTATGTGTTCCTTACTGATTCATCGAAAGAAACAATGGCAGAGCCTTGAAGAAGTAGAGTATCTCGACGTTCTCATTAAAATCGGTAAAAAAATCGGTGTTTTCAAGCCCAGGCAGGTCCCTTCATTCTTGTCCATTTCTGGATTATCTGTTTCTGGATTATCTGTTGGCTTTAAGCATTCATGAGCGGTCATTTTCGAGCACTATTTCATCGATTTACATATCTCCCTTTTGCCTTATTATAATCAAGAACAAAAGGGTTTAATTGGCTTTATGCTACAAATGAACCATGTTCCTCCCTTCTTCACACGTGCCTCTCCAAAGAACATGTTCCTCCCCTTCTCTTCCTATCCTTCTCTAGTCCTTAGCTGGTCTGAATTATTAGTTACTACAGATTTTAATAATTATGGTGAATTTTCAAAAGAAAAAAATTCTTTGGAAGATTGGTGTTAGGTACTAAAAAACCCAAGGATTTTTGTTGTTCTTTGCTTTATTCTTAAAAGTGGATGGTTAGACCTAGGAGTGTTGGGATGGTACAGAGAGGAAAAAGCTATGAAAGAGGCTACATTTAGCTTCTTCATCTGCATAACATCTATGCTCCGTGTACCATGCCTTTTCAGTTCACTTAAAAATTAATTGCTATTTACGCTACCTTTGAATTTTTGGTAGTTCAAAAGAAGTCGAATTTGAGCATTTTCAAGAGTAGTCTCTGTAGAACCAAAAATGATTCCATTTATCGGTCTGTATGTGTTGGGTGTAAATACTACCGAAAACTGTGGAAGGATCATCCATATATAACATGGTTTCTTACATTTTATAGTTGAATTTAAGACCCTCCCAAGTTATTAAATGTACTATAATGTGCTAATCTTAAAGTTGGTTCTAGGAGGGTGAGACTGATTGGTACTTATCTTCAAGGCCAATTCACATGCTGCGTTTTGTTTTTGATCCTGTTTGCGGGGAAAATTCGCATAAGAATGTTGTTCAATTCATTGGCGCATGTACAAGATCACCAAATCAGTGCATTGTGACTGGTATAATCTAATTAACTTTTCTGCCATGTTTTACTATGCTCTATACTTTCTTCCTTATAGCGTAAAATTTAAAAATTTTGCTTCAACAATGTTCTTTGTTAAGAGTTTTGTTTTTCATCTTTACCAGATTAATCTATAATTATGTTGCTAGAAGGGAACAATTCTGGCTTTGGAGTGCAAACTGAGAGATTGACAAAACCTACCATTACGAATTTAATGTCTGTGAATTCCATCTCTATACCAAAATTTAATTTGTCAGATTTGTATGCCTTTTCACCCCTTCTAATTTTTGTAGATTTAAGTGAAAAAGATAGGTTATGAGTTTAAAAGTTATGTGCTTATGTCTCTGGATAAAAACTCTCATTTTCAGGAGGTGGTTTTTTAGAAGGTCTAAATTTAATTCAACCTTGTCGGGTAGAGCTGCAAATGAACCATGGCATGTGCTTGCATGTTAAGAGCTTAGCATGTCTCAATGTTGATCTCTGCTATCAGTTCCTAGGCATGGGTATCTCATTCCCACAAAACTTAGAGACTCGTCTTACCGTTTCTTATGCTTCATCTAGGCTGCCCTTTGCTTGTTATTTTCTTGTTACATAGAAGCCCAAAATCCATAAAAATTGAACTCGTATCTACAGAGGCATAGAAACAATATTATTTTTTTGGGGTCACCATGCCTCAAGTGATCCTGACAGATGGGATCTCTATCTCTTGCTTTTCTTCCTCTTATCATCACTTACAACTTTGATCATAAAGAAATGGGAAATTATGTGTATTGTTGAGAATTTTCTTCTAATGCATGTTGATTAGAAAATGATAATGGGAAGACAGATAGGAAACTAGGATGCAATTTATGCAACTTCATGATATGCTTCTTAAGTTTAACCATGACTAAAACACTTTTCATTTTTTGTATTAAAGCATAGCTAGTTCTTCGTTTCACCTCTGTTGGCTAATGATATAGTTTTAATAATGCTGCTTCCTTGGATGGGATTCATCCACTTTGTTTAATGCATTTTTTAACTATTCAATTTGCAATTTTCAATATCAGATGTACTTTTCAGATGCTTTAAAGTTCACAGGCTGTAACATCCTGAAATTGGGGCTATTTGTGATTGAATTATTTTTCTTGTGTTTAAATCTCTGTGATATTATTTGTGGTGTTATAAGACTTAATTAGGGGTCTTGAGTAAGCTCGGTTTAGTAGGATAATTCTTAGTATGGTTTATTTAATAAAGTGGATTATGTGAGGTTAGCACTTAAGTTAATTTAAGTGTTAATTAAAGCACATAAGGAATTAATGGCAAAGTGGTTATGGTGTTTGAACTTATAGCTTGAGGTTAGAGGTTCGAGTAGTATGTTTAGCATTTTTAAAAGTTTATTTTGTATGTTAGCATTAATGGTCGGTCAACTTATGATTATGATAGGTTGGACTTTCATTTTGGTAAGTTGAATTTATTTTAAAGGAAAGCATGGAATATGGGATAAGATTCCTAAGGTTATGGAAGGATATCTTGAAGTTATGGTAAATTGAGGGGACAAAAGGCTTGGTTTGTGGAAAATGTTTTGGAAACTAACTCATGGCCAATTGACCATGAACTTGGACGGCAATGTGGCTAAGGGGAGGATTTCGCCGAATATGCTAGTAATTGGTAAGGTTTAGGAGTGTTTTGGTCATTCCTAGCATTTGGTGAAAAAGGTTGCAATTCTCTCTCAATCTCTTTTCTTTTCTTTTGGCCGAATTTTACCTTGTGATAAGCCTAAACTCTTTTGACCATTTGGTCATTTCTTTTGCTCATCTTCTATTTTCTCCATTTCATTCTCTCAAAACCGAAACATTCATCAACATCTTGTTCTCCGATTTGTTTTGCTTAAACACCAAAAATCTTCTATACTCTCTTCTTTGCGAAACTCTATTCCCTTTTCCTATTATTTTCTTTTTGTTCTTTAGCCGAATATACCTCTTTGTTGTGCCAAAATTTTCTTCTCCTATCTTGAATCACTTTGGCCGAATATTAAAGGTAGCATAGTTTTCCTCGGGACTTTTCTATCAATTGATTTTGGTAAGGTGGTAAGGGTTTATTTCAAAGGATTATTCTTTTAAGTTTTCGTTTAAACCGAAGGCTAATAACCTTAATGATGATGGTTGGTTGTAGGGAAGTGAGAGACCGGTTCACATTTAGGAGTGTGTTGGCTAGTGTTCGAAGGCTTTTGGGTAAGGTTTCGGGTTCACAAGGAACCCTTCTCAATTATTTTGGTTTGGCCGAATAGGCCATGGCACTAATCTAGTTTTTGGCCGAATATAGGGGCAAGGAAAACTTGTGTGGCCGATTTGTCTATTCGGGATTTAGGACTCTCGTTAGTATCAGGTGTGTGCATACACATCTTATAATCTTTTAAATATGCTAAGTGTTATATTATGCCTAATCGGTTTGTGTAGACATGGATGTTATACCATCATGGTATTAACAAGGACACGGGTAAGTCTTTATTACTTTGAGATTATTATTTGATGCTTTTGGGAAGCATGTCACATTTGGTATATGCAATATTTGGTTTATGGTAATGATAAATCTATGAACGTTGTTAAATAAACCTATTATCATGATTTCAGTAAAAGTATATAATTGTTGATATGGGTTGATGAGTGGAGGGGGCAGTGATATTTGTGTCGACGGACACCAGTGTTTTGGTAACACATTGTGACTACGGTCACCAGAGGTTTGGTACCTCCAGAGGTTTGGCACCTCATAGCGACTTGTCCCTGTGGTTGATACCACCGTGGGTTGGCCTCACTTTGAGATATGGGATCGTCTGCCAGTGATTTGGTATCACACGATGGGTTGGCCCCATCATTTGATTGTGACTTCGGGTCACCAGTGGTTTGGTACCACAATATTGATGGATTTCGTGACTATACGTCACCAGTGGTTTGGCACCACCAGTGGTTTGGTACCACACGGGGTAGAGAAAGGCGTACGGATGGCTAGGTTGGGTGCATATTAAACTTGTGCATATTAAAATTTTGATTTGTGTATGATGTTACATTAAACCGGGAAAAAGGGTTACACATTGGGTCTTGATGACTCACCTTTTTCCTTTAACATTTTCAGTGACTCGTAGTTGCGGATAAGGAGCTAGGATGAACTCGAGGCGCGCCATGCAATGAAAATATGGACTAGGTGGATTTGGAACTATTTTTATTTTAATATGGGTTTGATTTATTTTGTTTAAGATGTAATAAGGCCTCCTAAAATTTGCACTTGGATTATTTTATGTTTTGATAAATTGCTTAACTATTTTATGATATTAAAATGGGTACACATGTTTTTCTCAAATTAATTCGTAAAAATGTTTTATTGTGCCATCGGGTACACTTGAAATCAGAATAACCTAACTTAGTATATTTTTAAATGACATTAAGTAATGCTTTCTTCATAACACCTCAACATTTTAAATCAAAACAATATCTTTTATCAAAATTTAAAACGACTTAAAAGGGATTTTCAAAAGTTTTTCCTCCGTAGCATACCAAATTCGGTCGTAATGTTTGGGCTGGGTTTGGTTTGGGGTGTTACAAATTGTATATCGAGCCCGGTTCAAAGCTCGGTGTGGGGGCCAAGGCCCAAAAATGTTTTGGTAGGTCTATTTGAAATATTTTGGTTTTGAATAAGCATGGCACCGAGTCTCCGGCACCGATCCACCCAGGTAAGTACCTCTAACTTTTTGTATGGATTATTATTATAGAAGGGTAAGAAGGGAACGTAGTTAGTGTGATAGGTGTTGAAGCTTAGGACTAGTCCACCCCAACAAAACTCATAAGACTTTAATGGCCTAATTAAAACCAACCCGTGACCAAGTCGTCGAGTTAGGGTGTGGTAACCTTAGTGCGCATGTCAGGATTGGATCAGGAAGAGCTTGGTATTTAAGCAGGTCCTCGTGACTCACCTCCTCTTCGCGGGATTCCTACCTGGTGCGTAGCTTCGGTTCACCCTAACCAAGAGGACTCGGTCATAGGCTAAACACGTTAAATAAAACCCAAAAGGATTAACCCTGCTTTTTGTGAAAGCTCTAAGTTTTAAAAATCGTTATGATACTCATTTCAATAGCAACAAAAATTTACTTTCGGAAAATTTTCAAAATATTCTTCAACTTACCAAAATTACTGAAATTTCCCTAGTGGAAAAATTACGAAAAATACCCCTGGGATAAAAACGGACAGTAATGCTCGAAGAGTGCATAGGTATGAAAGGTATAGGGAATGGATGTACTTTTCTATGTAAATTAGGACAGAAGACTTAAAACTTTGATTGATCGAAAGAATCTCTATTAAATTCTTTTCATAAAATTTCTTCGCGGATAACCAAGTGAAACATGTACTAATTCATAAAAATTTCCTAATCAAATTAAAGCGCGATAGTTAGAATGAGCTTTAGAGGACGTGGGCCGTCGTGGGACGCGGAAGGGGTAGGATGACCGTGTCGTAACCCGCCGATCGGGTCGGGGATCCGAGAATGAGGTAACACCGCCCCCCCAACCTTTGGAGCCGAGGAGCAGGATCAGACGGGTGATGACGCAGATGTCACAAGCGATACCGCGGGTTCTAGAGAGAGTATTGGAATGGGTGGAGGTGGAGGAGCTCGGAAGTCGGTACCGAGAGACTTTGAGCTAACTGAGCTGAATTTTTCCGAGGTGTGTCCGATTATAACGCCCAATACGGCTGAGTATTGGCTAGAATCAATCGAAAGAATCATGGATGAGATAGATCTGACGAATGAGGAGAAACTGAAAGGAGCGGTGTCGCTTCTCAAGGATGAGTCATATCGATGGTGGCTCACGATTCGAGATGGTGCTACGGCAGATGATCTGACTTGGGAATACTTCAAAGTTGCTTATCAGAAGAAGTATGTGGGCACAAGCTACATTGATGCACAGAGGAAAGCTTTTCTGGGGTTGGTACAAGGAAATAAGTCTGTGTCGGAGTATGAAGTAGAATTCTTGAGGTTGAGTCGCTATGCTCAGGGTATAGTGTCAACGGAGCATGATCATTGTGTCCGCTTTGAAGACGGACTTAGGGATGAGTTAAGGTTCTTTGATTGCTCCGCAGCGGGAGCGTGAGTTTTTGTCTTGGTGGAAAAAAAGCTAAGGTAGCCGAAGGGGTCAAGGAGTCCGTGAGACGTAACTATGATAGGAACAAGCGAGAAAAAGAGGATTTGGGTCGTCTGGATCGGGTGGTAATGTTTAGAAAAGGGTGAGGCGAGAGGGGCCGAATCAGCAGAAGGCCCATGGTCGCTAACCGCAGACAAGCTCACCGTAATCGGGCTGTGGCAAATCGCATTGGGGAGGTTGTTGGACCGGTGAGAAGGGTTGCTTTGAATGTGGGTCTTTGGACCACCGTGTAAGGGATTGTCCTCGAAAGTTAGCCAAGAATCGGTCGGAGGTCGTAACTGCGTGCAAAGCTACGAATGTAGGACCACCACGAGAGGGTCGTGGTAATGGTAGAGGAGGAAATGGATCTAATCGAGGTCGCGAGAATTTGGCAGAGGTACAGGCAAACACGAAGCAAAGCGGCACTGGTCTAGTCTATGCGGCGAGGCGCCGAGAGGAAGGTGACGACCGGACGTTATAACCGACGTTTTTAATCTTTGGTGTTCCATATAACGCTTTGATTGATGTGGGTTCGACGCATTCATACGTTGCTAGTAGTGTGGTAGAGACTATGAACTTAGACTTCGAGGCGCTTCTAGGAGATGATCGTAATTAGTCCTTTAGGTCACTCAGAGTAGTTGTTAATAAGCTATCTGAGAGATGTACCTCTAGAACTCCAAGGGGTCGTGTTTGTGGTTGATCCGATGGAACCGCCGTTTGGAGAGTTCGATTTGATCCTTGGTATGGGTGGTTGGTTAAGTATCGTGCAAGGTTGAGATCACGCTAAGCGCATGGTTCTTAAGATGGTGAGGGTGATGAAGTGGTCATGATAGGTAATAGAAGAGATTACCTATCTAATGTAGTGTCTGCGTTGAAGGTGAAAAGATGGTCGAAAGGAAAGGTTGCGAGGCGTTTTTGGTTCGAATTTGTGCTTTGGAAGCTAGGGAGTCGTGGTTGAGAAGGTCGAACAGTAAGGGAATTACTGATGTGTTCCCGGAAGAACTTCCGGTCCGCCTCCAGATCGGAAGTTGAATTTGGTATAGACTTGCTACAGGAACGGCACACGTGTCAATAGCACCTTACCGAATGGCACCAAAGGAATTGGTAGAGCTGAAGGCTCAAATTTAGGAGCTTTTGGACCAAGGATTTATCCGACCAAGTATATCTCCGTGGGGAGCACCTGTGTTGTTTGTTAGGAAGAAGGATGGTTCAATGCGGATGTGTATCGACTACCGCCAATTGAACAAGTTAACGATCAAGAACAGGTATCCGCTTGCCTCGGATTGATGACTTGTTTGACCAATGAAGGGTGCATCGGTATTTTCAAGATAGATCTTAGGTCGGGATATCATCAACTCAAGGTGAAAGAGGTTGATGTGCACAAGACGGCATTAGAACAAGGTGTGGGCATTACGAGTTTTTGGTGATGCCTTTTGGGTTGACTAATGCACCAAAGAAAGCATTCATGGACTTAATGAATAGAGTGTTTCAAAGAAGATTTGGATCAATTTGTCGTGGTGTTTATAGGCGACATATTGGTTTACTCAAAGACGGAGAAGGAGCATGACATGCATTTGCGTATAGTTCTACAAGTCTCGAGAGAGAAGCGATTATATGCCAAATTCAGTAAGTGTGAATTTTGGCTTAGAGAGTGTGGCTTTCTTAGGTCATGTGGTGTCACTGGAAGGGATTAGAGTAGATCCTCGCAAGGTGGAAGCGGTGTTGGATTGGAAACCCCTAGGTCGATGGCGCGTAAATCGAAGCTTTTTGGGTCCGGCGGGGTATTATCGGAGGTTTGTGGAAGGATTCTCTTTAATCGCAGCTAGCCGTTGACTAAGTTGTTAAGAAAGGGAGTTCCATTTGTATGGTCGGAGAAGCAACAAGAAAGTTTTGACAAGCTAAGGAAGATTTTGTGGAAGCTCCGGTTTTGGTACTGACTGAGGCGGGAAAGTTGTTTACGGTTTCATCGTGACGCGTCCCCATCTTGGTTTGGGATGCATATTAATGCAAGAAGGGAAGGTAGTGGCCTATGCGTCCCGTCGCCTAAGACCGCATGAGGTTAACTATCCAACGCACGACTTGGAGTTAGCGGCGATAGTTTTTGCTTTAAAAATATGGCGGCATTACTTGTATGGGGAAAAGTCAATAGTCTACACGGATCATAAAAGTTTGAGGTATCTTTTGACTCGTATGATTTGAATTTGAGACAGCGTCGGTGGATGAAGCTGTTAAAAGACTACGATCATTCGATTGAGTACCATCCGGGTAAGGCGAACGTGGTGGTCGATGCCTTGAGCGAAAAGTCGTGACAGACTTAAGAGCGATGTTTGCTCATCTCGATCTATACGACGACGGAAGTCTTTTGGCGTAACTACAAGTTAAACCGACTTGGATCGAGGAGATTAAGGAAAAGCGGTTGGTGGATGACGGTTTGAATGCAAGGAGGTTGCAAGTTCAAGACGGTGGTTTGAAAGGTGCAGCTTTGTATGCAGCGAGGAGTGTTATGTTTTCAAGGGCGAGCTTGTATGCCGAAAGATGTGGAGTTGAGGCAAAGAATTCTCCAAGATGCACATAGCGCCCATACGCTATGCATCGGGAGGTAGCAAGATGTATGGAGATTTGCGGGAACAGTTTTGGTGGCACAGGTTGAAGCGTGAGGTAACCGAATTCGTGGGTAAGTGTCGACGTGTCGCCAAGTTAAAGCCGAACATCGGTTGCCATCGTGGTTACTCCAACCGGTGAAGATTCCTCGTGGAAATGGGAGAGGATCACTATGGATTTTGTCGATGGATTACCCTCACGCCTAGTAAGAAGAACTCGGTTTGGGTAATTGTGGATCGACTAACTAAGTCGGCGCATTTCATACCCGAAGAGGTAGATTATTCACTTGAAGCTAGCAAAGCTATATGTAGCCGAGATAGTAAGATTGCATGGTGTGCCAAGATATCGATTATCTCGGATAGGGATCCGAGGTTTGCATCAAGGTTTTGGAGAGTTTTGCATCGGGCCTTGGGAACGAGATTGGACTTCAAAGATGACTTTTCACCCGCAAACCGACGGACAATCGGAAAGAGTGATCTGATTTTAGAAGATATCTTTGAGAGGTTGCGTTTTGGATTTGAGTGGTAGTTGGGAAGAGTATCTACCATTGGCGGAATTCGCTTATAACAATAGTTATCAGCGAGTATCCAAATGGCACCATATGAAGCACTCTATGGACGAAAATGCCGTACTTCTACGTGTTGGACGGAGTTAGGTGAACGTCGGAGTTTTGGGTCCGAGTGGTGGTCAAACGGAGGACAAAGTTAAGGTAATTCGGGCTCGTCTCAAGGAAGCATCGAGATAGGCAAAAGTCATATGCCGATCTCAAGCGCAAGGAAATGGAATACGAGGTAGGAGATAAAGTCTTTCGAAGGTGTCGCCTTGGAAAAAGGTGTTGCGTTTTGGGCGAAAAGGAAGTTAAGCCCAAGGTTCATCGCCCGTATACTATGTTGAAGCGAGTAGGACCGGTAGCTTACCACTCGAGTTGCCGGTAGAGTTAAGGCAAATTCACGACGTCTTCCATGTGTCAATGCTAGGCGATATCGGTCCGATCCATCGACGTTGTAAATTCGTGGCGCAGAGATTGAGGTTAACTCGGATCTATCTTTCGAGGAGGAGCCGATTCAGATCTTAGAACGTGATGTCAAGGTTTTGCGTAAGAAAGCAGTACCCTTAGTGAAAGTGCTATGGCGAAACCATGGTACGGAGGAAGCGACGTGGGAACCCGAGGATGTGATGAGGCAAAGCAATATCCCCATCTCTTTTCGATTAGGTAATTTCGAGGACGAAATTATTTTAAGGGGTAGAAGCGTAACATCCCCGAAATTGGGGCTATTTGTGATTGAATTATTTTTCTTGTGTTTAAATCTCTCGTGATATTATTTGTGGTGTTATAAGACTTAATTAGGGGTCTTGAGTAAGCTCGGTTTAGTAGGTTAATTCTTAGTATGGTTTATTTAATGAAGTGGATTATGTGAGGTTAGCACTTAAGTTAATTTAAGTGTTAATTAAAGCACATAAGGAATTAATGGCAAAGTGGTTATGGTGTTTGAACTTATAGCTTGAGGTTAGAGGTTCGAGTAGTATGTTTAGCATTTTAAAAGTTTATTTTGTATGTTAGCATTAATGGTCGGTCAACCTATGATTATGATAGGTTGGACTTTCATTTTGGTAAGTTGAATTTATTTTAAAGGAAAGCATGGAATATGGGATAAGATTCCTAAGGTTATGGAAGGATATCTTGAAGTTATGGTAAATTGAGGGGACAAAAGGCTTGGTTTGTGGAAAATGTTTTGGAAACTAACTCATGGCCAATTGACCATGAACTTGGACGGCAATGTGGCTAAGGGGAGGATTTGGCCGAATATGCTAGTAATTGGTAAGGTTTAGGAGTGTTTTGGTCATTCCTAGCATTTGGTGAAAAAGGTTGCAATTCTCTCTCAATCTCTTTTCTTTTCTTTTGGCCGAATTTTACCTTGTGATAAGCCTAAACTCTTTTGACCATTTGGTCATTTCTTTTGCTCATCTTCTATTTTCTCTATTTCATTCTCTCAAAACCGAAACATTCATCAACATCTTGTTCTCCTATTTGTTTTGCTTAAACACCAAAAATCTTCTATACTCTCTTCTTCTTTGCCAAACTCTATTCCCTTTTCCTATTATTTTCTTTTTGTTCTTTAGCCGAATATACCTCTTTGTTGTGCCGAAAATTTTCTTCTCCTATCTTGAATCACTTTGGCCGAATATTAAAGGTAGCATAGTTTTCCTCGGGACTTTTCTATCAATTGATTTTGGTAAGGTGGTAAGGGTTTATTTCAAAGGATTATTCTTTTAAGTTTTCGTTTAAGTAGAAGGCTAATAACCTTAATGATGATGGTTGGTTGTAGGGAAGTGAGACCGGTTCACATTTAGGAGTGTGTTGGCTAGTGTTCGAAGGCTTTTGGGTAAGGTTTTGGGTTCACAAGGAACCCTTCTCAATTATTTTGGTTTGGCCGAATAGGCCATGGCACTAATCTAGTTTTTGGCCGAATATAGGGGCAAGGAAAACTTGTGTGGCCGATTTGTCTATTCGGGATTTAGGACTCGTTAGTATCGTGTGTGTGCATACACATCTTATAATCTTTTAAATATGCTAAGTGTTATATTATGCCTAATCGGTTTGTGTAGACATGGATGTTATACCATCATGGTATTAACAAGGACACGGGTAAGTCTTTATTACTTTGAGATTATTATTTGATGCTTTTGGGAAGCATGTCACATTTGGTATGTGCAATATTTGGTTTATGGTAATGATAAATCTATGAACGTTGTTAAATAAACCTATTATCATGATTTCAAGAAAAGTATATAATTGTTGATATGGGTTGATGAGTGGAGGGGCGTGATATTTGTGTCGACGGACACCAGTGTTTTGGTAACACATTGTGACTACGGTCACCAGAGGTTTGGTACCTCCGCAGGTTTGGCACCTCATAGCGACTTGTCCCTGTGGTTGATACCACCGTGGGTTGGCCCCACTTTGAGATATGGGATCGTCTGCCAGTGATTTGGTATCACACGATGGGTTGGCCCCATCATTTGATTGTGACTTCGGGTCACTAGTGGTTTGGTACCACAATATTGATGGATTTCGTGACTATACGTCACCAGTGGTTTGGCACCACCAGTGGTTTGGTACCACACGGGGTAGAGAAAGGCGTACGAATGGCTAGGTTGGGTGCATATTAAACTTGTGCATATTAAAATTTTGATTTGTGTATGATGTTACATTAAACCGGGAAAAAGGGTTACACATTGGGTCTTGATGACTCACCTTTTTCCTTTAACATTTTCAGGTGACTCGTAGTTGCGGATAAGGAGCCGGATGAACTCGAGGCGGCCATGCAATGAAAATATGGACTAGGTGGATTTGGAACTATTTTTATTTTAATATGGGTTTGATTTATTTTGTTTAAGATGTAATAAGGCCTCCTAAAATTTGCACTTGGATTATTTTATGTTTTGATAAATTGCTTAACTATTTTATGATATTAAAATGGGTACACATGTTTTTCTCAAATTAATTCGTAAAAATGTTTTATTGTGCCATCGGGTACACTTGAAACTGTAACAACCTAACTTAGTATATTTTTAAATGACATTAAGTAATGCTTTCTTCATAACACCTCAACTGTTTTAAATCAAAACAATATCTTTTATCAAAATTTAAAACGACTTAAAAAGGGATTTTCAAAAGTTTTTCCTCCGTAGCATACCAAATTCGGTCGTAATGTTTGGGCCGGGTTTGGGGTGTTACACAGGCACTACGAAATAAGTCATTTTTTGGAAGCACTTTTCTCCCTAATTTTCTTTTTAAAGTGAATAGAATATCAAGAACTTCGAGATTCACAATCAGTTTGTTTAGTGCATTTTTCCATTACACGTGATGATGATATTTGGATTATCTATTTGGTTAATGCAGATTTGATTACACATAAATTTCTGTATAACGAAATTGATGTTGCAAATTAATGAGTTTATAGTTGTGAGGTTTTCTACTTACTGCATAGTTATCTTCTATAAGTTGAATTTGAGATTAAACAACTCCATAGATGGATGGTTAACATGAACCTACAAGGATTTCAAATTGAAAAATGCAAGAGAGCCATTATATGAAATTTGAATGTGGAAAAAGGACACATAGAGCAAAGGAGAGCCCCAAGTGCTAGTTAAGGTTATCATGTAGCTTTTTTAATATTTCATTAATTCTTGTGTTAAAAGCCAGTTCCTCTGAGACATTGAATATTTTTGTGTTTGTAATATTTGGGACGGTATGTTTTAGCTTGGTATTACATTAATCTATTTCTAATTATCTCCATATAGCTTTTTCCTTCAATAGCCATTGAATGTTTTGATCTTCTTGAAACGAATCATCAATCCTTAGTGCAATTTTAGCGATGGCATGGATATGATTTGAGTACCAATAGTCATTCCAAATTTCACGAACTCATGGAATTAAGAAAAAAATACTTCTTTATGCCTATTGGCTTTTTGAAACTAGTGAGAGTTAGGACAACATTAAATTATTTGAATAGATTTGCATGTCTTCGATTCATCGCTACTTTTGCTTCAAATAATTTGTTTCTTCTACAAGATGAAACATGTTTCTTGATCTAAAATCAGTTCTTTCTTATTAATTATATATATGGTAGATTATAGATGATGGAGTTACTTGTTATATGGTAAGAACGTATTTAGTAAAATGTTAAGAGCCAATAGAACAATAGATTTTCAATCAAATTCGAATGAGACTCGTAATGAATATTTTCAAGGATATATAATTTTGACAAAAATACGTAAGGTGTCCTCCTATTTTTGAGAAAATTTGAATAAAAAATTGCATTGATAAATCTTTGGGAAAACCAATTTCTAAAACTAATGGAGGTAGATTTAATTTGTGTCCCAATTTCTTCTTATGAATGCTTGCTTTATGCTTTAACTATACAAAAGAGGAGGAACAAGTAGGCTTTTAATTTCTTCTTCGAATGCTTGCTTTATGCTTTAACTATGCAAACAAAGAATTTTGGAGTTCTGAGTTTGTGAATCCAAAGAATTTTGGAGTTACTGAGTTGAACATCTTGTATTCATTGAAACACTTGTAAGTTATATGGCAATTATATTCTTTGATTTTGTTTCTGATTATTGAAATTAGTATTGAAGAAATGTGACGCTTTTACTATGATTTGAAGAAATTGAAACTTTAATATATTGCGATTATGGCTCAAATCGCGCTTTGATAGGACAAAGTGTGAGGCGTAAAAGAATTGGTCTCTTTGTTACAATATGGTTGCAAATGTGTACTGTTGCGAGTTGGTTCTTAGTTGCATTAGGTGCCATCCATAGCCTACATACTTATAGACCAAGGATTAGATCCTATATTTTAGATTTTTATGCACAACGAGATTATGTGACGAGACTTGTATATGCTAGTGACGAGACTTGTATTGAACAAGTTAGGATGAATAGAATTACCTTTTTTAAACTATTTGAGATGTTACAAACTTTAGGGGGATTGAAGTCGTCAAGGAACATGCTTGTTGATGAGCAAGTGGCAATGTTTTTACATATCAAGCATCACTTTAATAGGTCTGGGGAAACCGTTAGCAGATCATTTCACAATGTTTTAAATGCTGTCATACGCTTACAAGGTGTGTTATTTAAAAAGGCAGAGCCAATTACTGACTAATTCTACTGCACTCCAAGGTGGAAATGGTTCAAGGTATTGGAGTGAATACTATATATAGCTCGTACATAATTTAATCCTTTTACATTTAAATATAGTATCTTAACTCGAGGTTTTATACATGTGATGTAGAATTGCTTAGGTGCTTTAGACGGAACCCACATCAAGATTAGGGTTCCGAAGTTGATAAATCTAGATATCGAACGCTAAAAGGTGACATAGCAACAAATAT
Source organism: Gossypium sturtianum (assembly GCA_025698515.1). Taxonomy (NCBI): domain Eukaryota; kingdom Viridiplantae; phylum Streptophyta; class Magnoliopsida; order Malvales; family Malvaceae; genus Gossypium; species Gossypium sturtianum. Next base: position 117,258,856 of record CM046955.1, read on the forward strand.
GTTAGGTGTTTGTACACCGATATGCTTTTTGTTTATGTTCTTCCTGGTTGGGAAGGTTACATTGTTTGATGGACGAGTTCTTCGAGATGCTATTAGTAGGAGACATGGACTAAAAGTTCCGCATGGTAAAGTGCAAAATTATAGGAATTTGAATTAATTTTTAAGATCATACTTTTATGGGAAATTAACCATGACAAATAGTTTCTTTTTATAGGTTGTTATTATCTAGTTGATCTTTGGATACACAAGCGTGAGGGATTTCTTGCGCCATTTAGAGGACAAAGATATCATTTGAATGAGTGGCGCTGTGGTTACCAACCAAGTACTCGGAAGAATTTTTCAATATGAAACATGCTTGCCGCGTAATGTTATTGAAAGATGTTTTGGGTTATTAAAACTTAGATGGGGAATACTTAGGAGTCCATCATTCTATCTCGTGAGGGTGCACAATAGAATCATTATTGCATGTTGTTTGCTCCATAATTTTATTAGAACCTATATGAGTATTGATCCTATTGAAGCGGAGTTGGAAGAAAGATTACCTAGTAATGTGATAGATGATGATGAACCGAATATCGCAAATATTCATCCATCGGATGCATGGGCTACTTGGAGGATGGAACTAGCCAACCGAATGTTCGATGAATGGCAAGCATCTAGAAATTAGTTAGGTTTAGGGTAAAAATAGTAAATGTTACGTTGTTTATGTTATTTCATGTATCTAGTTTATGAAACTTTGGTGGTGTTTGAATTATTTTTTGGTATCGTACTAGACTTGTTGAATGATAATCTATTTTCCTTTGATTCATCATGTGTTATAATTGTAATGACCCGAATGTTCCGCAATACTTATTATTTAAGTAAATATTTAATGTATTTATTATTATTAAATTGATATTATGTGATGAATAAATTAAATTAAGACAAATGTATGGTGCATATGGCGACATGTGTAATACTAATATATATATTTGTAAAATACATGTATATATACTTATTATATAAGTATATTATTAAATTATATATTATTATTAAGTAAAAAGATATTAAGTAAAAGTATATATTATATTTTGGTATCTTTTTGTGTTTGTAATATTTGGATGGTATAATGACATGATAGAATGTCATTACAATGTTGTAACTTTTTGATATTGTAAAATTTTAAAACATATGGATTATGACATATAAACTAATGAAATCATGTAACTTTTTGTTAATATATGAATATTATGCTTGGATGTGAAATATAATTCTCAAGTTAATTAATTACTTCTAATATTTTTTTTTTGTAAAGTAATTAAATTATTTGTTTCAATAATAATATTTTAGCACATATATGTATTGCAGTTTAAAAATAACAAAATAAATTATATATATTTTTATAGTATTATATATTAAGATTTTTAATTCATATAATAATAATTATATTAAGCATGTTATTAAATTATATTTTTTATTAAATTATATTTAATAATAATTATGTTAAAATACGATTAAATTATTTATTATTTTTATTAAATTATTTTCAATAATAACCTTATTAAAATTTAATAACAATAACAATAATCATCTACCTAACAAAAATTCTGCTAAGGGTATTCTGGTCATTTTAGTTCTTTTCCTTATGCTATTACAACATCATTCCATTCAACCAAACACAGGAATTCTATTACAGCTCTATTCCATTCCATTCAACCAAACAGTTAAATTACTTATTACAGCTCTATTACATTACACCTCTATTCCATTACACCTCTATTCCATTACAGCGAACCAAACGTGCCCTAATAGATATCATGTGACATGCCACATAGAATGATACTGGCGTGGCATACTACATCGACAATTTTTAAAAAAAAGATATTTTTGAAAATTTTAAAAATAATTAATAAAAATTACATTTGAAATGAACCTAGACATATGATTGTCTGGGTTCATATAATCTAGACAACAATATATCCAAATTCATTCTAGATGAGTTCAAGACTATAAAAAGGTTTAGAAATTATAAAAAAAAAATTACTAATTATTTAAAATGTCTAAAAATTTTAAAAATTGAAAAATTAATTCTTTTATATATTTAATTTTTTCTAATAATTTATATATATTTAAATTTAAAAAACTTCAAATTGAAATTTTGAATTAGTAATTTTTATACTCAAATTTTGTATATATAAATTCGAATAATTTTGTATATAAATTTTTTATACAGAAATCCTATCACATGCGTATGCGTGTAAAAACCACAAAACTAAAACACAAATGTCTGTTCTAAAATAACATACGATAAATAATAAAATGTCCGGTTTGAAGCTAATAAATAATAACACATGAAATATGTACATTATTAAAATAAAAAAATTATATTAAAATTTTTATCATGGTGTTGTCATCAATTTTGAGTCGGTGTCAAGTTAACTTGATACGACAACATAGGGATCAGCGGAAGAAAATTGTGTTCAAGTTGTTCGACTCAAGAAATAAATATTTGGATCTGACCTGAAAAAAAAAAACAAACAGATTTAGGAAAAAAATAACTAAAATATAAAATTCAAGAACAAAGAATAAATATTCAAAACAATAAATAAATAAATAAACAATAGATTAACAAGTGGAAGATGGATCTGTAACATCCCCAAAAATTTTCGGAGCCTTAAACAGTGATAAATATACAATAAATTTGTCGAAATTTTGAGAAAAGTCAAATTGGAAATTTAAAGAGTTATGAGACATAAAAGATAGGTGTATAAGATATTTGGAAAATTATAAATATTAATATAAATCTATTTGGGGAAACGATTAAATTAATAAAAAATATTGAGACAATGTGAGAAAATTAGGTGTTGAATGATTAAATTAAATTGATGAAAAAGGAGGAGGGACTAGAGGTGAAAATATACCAAAGGAAATAGGACACATGGGTATTATTATAGAAAAAGTGAAAGGGAAAAATAGTAAAAGAATTAAAAAGATAATTATGAAAAAGTAATGGCTTAATTGTAATTAAGTAGAAAGGGTAAAATGGTAAATAAGATAAAAAGATATTTTTGTATAGATAAATTGATGGAAGAAACTAGAGAAATGGAGAAAATAAAGGATGAAATGGCTATAAAAAGCCATCAGCCATAGTGTTTTACGTCAGCCACCATTTTTACACCACTTCAACTTTTATTTTTTTTCAATTTAATCCCTCTCATCAAATACAAATCAATTAAGCTAGTTTTTTTCAAATTTCTTCAAGATTAGTGAGTAAAATTAGTAGAGAAGTGTAGTAACTACCCAACTGTTAAAAGAAATGCACCCATACTTGTCTCGAAGGAGAGAGAAAATAACAATTAGTGTTGAATACAAGTGATTAAGGTGAGAAAGTTAAACTTATCTTGAAATACAAGTTGGTTTTATTTGAAAAACATGAAATATGATATGTGAATATGATTTTAATGTGTAAATATTGTGTATTTTGATATGGAAAAAATGAAGAAAAAGTGAAGGGAAGTGAGAAACAAGTAGAGAAATAAAGCAAAGGAGGAGCTAAAGGAGGAAGAAGAGAAAGAAAGCTTGATTCCATATTTTGAGTTGTAAGTACAACTAAAGTTTTGTTTATTTTAAATATGTGATGAATTATTAAGTAAAATTTGTTGAGGATAAATGTAGATAGAGTGTTTAATTAGAAATTTACATATTATCTAATTTAAGAATAAAATGTGATAATGATTGAGTATATTGGTATGATGAATTGACTAAGTAAAATGTAATAGAGAAAATAAAAGAAAAGTAAGGAAAAGATTAGAAGTGTACAAAGGACTAATTCATAAGAGGTACAAAAGTTAATAGAACTATAATTTTTATAAATAATAAAATGAGTGTATGAGATGATAAATATAACTGATGAGTAGATTGATGTGGTAATGTTGTGGGATTATATAATAAAATATGAGAAAGAAAGGGATTACATTGTAAAGTGTGTAAAAGTGATATATGAAAAATATATATAATAAGATTAATAGTAAATTATGGAAGATTAATAAATATGAGATATGATACATGTATTATTGTTAGTAGAAAATAATGTTAAATAAACTATCGTTACAGGGACTACAATTTGTTAAAAATGTAAAAGTAGTATAAGGTAGATAAGATATGAATAAATGATGAATTATGGAAATAATATTAAATGGCGAAATATGCTACATGTATTAAAAAGATACGGATGTTCTATTTAGCAAATTGATGACCTAAGGACTAAGAATAATATATAAATATGATAATAAGAATTCATGGTGAAATATGGAAATTAAACTAAGAAATGAAATATGTTATAGATGTTATTAAAAGAAAAAGATATTGTTACATGAAATGTCATGATGAGGTCTAAATCTTAAAGTAAGTAAAAGTGGTAGGTGAAATGTATAATAAGAATTATTAATGAAATTATGGAAGATTATTAAATATTGAGACAAGTTACACGTGTTAATAAAAGAGGAAGATAATAATTATATGAAGTATTGCTAAAAGGATTAAATGGTAAAAAGTGTAAAAGTGACGTGTGCATACTATGACCTGCCCAAGTAGGCGAGATAAGAACTATTGAGATATTAGTGGCATGCCATTAAGGAACTTTAGCGCGCTCTCTGATTATTAGCACATTGGTGCTCTCTGATTATTAGCACGTCAGTGCTCATCAATTAGCACATTTGTGCTCTCTGTTCATTCGTTTCGGCGGTGTTTTGTTCTTTTCCTTATATCATGTGTGTTCTATTAAGTATACTGGGCCTCTGAAAAAGGTACAAAACTATTTTAGTGATTATTGAATCATATAGATTATATGTGTTGAAAAGTTATGAAATTGAGAAAAAAAATAAGAAAATATATGGTTGAAGTAAGTAAAGTAAATTATCAGAAATTTTAGCTAAATGGAGTAAATGAGAATTTAAAATAAATCATGTGATTCTAGTATTATATAGATGATAATTAAGTCAATATGTTTAGTTGGTGTTTAATGAGTAAATAATAAATGTGGACCTAATTGTAAAAGATAAGTGAATTGATTGGTAAATTATGTATGATGAATACAAGCAGGTCGTTTAAATGATTCTGTGTAGTGATAATAAATAAGTTATAATTTATAATATAGATTATGATCTAAATAATAGTTGCAATTACTAAGCTATAAATAGCTTAACGCGTGTTTATACGCGTAGGTTAAAAGTAGAAGAAAAGAATATTTGAAGATTGAAGGCACCTCGTCTCATCACATTAGTGGATTCGAGAAAGGGGTAAAGTATTAATTTCTGTCATTTCAGTAAATGGCATGTATCTAGGTGGGTGTATTAAGGTTGAATGTGATGGGACTCAAATGTGAAACTCGATGTTTGCTTAATTCATGTGAAAAAGTTTAAATGTTAATTAAGTGATATAAGAAAATTAGATTTTAGAATGCTTAATTACGATTTACAATTGAATTAAATTGGATTAAAATTTTGAGATTTGAATAAGGGTTAAATTAGGTAAACTTTAGGAATTAATTTGGCAAATTGTCCCTTGAATTTCAAACTTAAACACGGTTCCTGAAATCTACACAGTCGTGTTCCCCATTTTTCACAATGGCCCTTATTTCACTTTAGTAAATTGTTCTAAATGCAAGAATGGTTAAAAAAAATTATTTCGACTTATCCCAAATATCAATAAAAATATATATGTACTGAAATAACGGAACTAATATGTACAAATTATAATGTTATCTTATTTAGATATTATTATTATAGTTTCTGAAAACCAACGTAGCACTTTTATACTTAATCCGGTAATCGGGTTGGGTATAAGGGTGTTACAGGATCGAATAAATTGGTGGGTATGATGGATAGATGGATATGTGTTCAATTGAACCATTTAAGATATAAACCCCAACAAATTCAATTAATGGCTCTAACCAACCCTTTAAGAAATAATTCTTGGCAAATTGAAGGATGAATAATGAATTCCCAAGACTAATTGAAGAAAATGGAGAAGAAAATTGCTTCTAAAAATTCACAATGAAGTAATCTTGCACAAAAGAAACTAACTCCTAGAGTTGAAATTTTACTAATGTAAAACAATTATGTCTCTAATAAAGAATGAACAGGTATTCATATAGGGTAGGTAATTACATCCAAGTAAAACTCTCAAGTATACTGAAACTTTAATTAATCTAAATAAATAGTTTTAAATTAAATTTTTTGTTGACTATGAAACATAAAATTCCTAAATAACTTATGTCGAAACCATTTTTTTTTAAAAAACGAGAATCGACTTTGGTTTTGAAAACGAAAATAAAAAATGGGAGTCGCCACCAATCCTTTTTGATGAGGTGTGATCGGGTCACCTCGTAAAACGGTTTTTTTTTTAAAAACGGTTTGATTTATCAAAACAACGATTTTGGTCTACGAAACTCAGAAAATGAATTCGGGAGTCGGTTACGTACGAGGAAGGGTTAGCACCCTTGATATGCCCAAAATTGGTACCTAATTGATTAATTAACGTCTTAATGTCGAAAATTTGAAAAGATTTTAAAATATGATTTCTTTTAAAACATTTGAATATACTCGAGTTGAATATTAAGATTTTCTTGCTCCGGAAGAATAAAATATCACGTCCAGCACGTTAGGATACGACAATTTAAATCCTCGAATCCAAGATCATCTCATGATTCCCGAGACTCATGCATTGGAAATATCAAAAGGATATTCGATTATTTGGCCAAACAAAAAACCAAAACCCAGCACGTTAGGGCACGATTTCTCGAATTTCCAAACACGGAACATTGCCTAAAAAAATCTTATCTCAAGGTAACAAAATGTCACATCCAGTAAGTTAGGACGCAACATCTCGAATTCTCGAGAATAAGCTTTCTAAAACTTATGTATTTTAAAATTAAAAGGGTATTCGATTATTTAGATTCAACGAGAAAAATCGCAACCCAGTAAGTTAGGACACGATATTTCAAATTTCCAAATACCGAACATTGCCTTTATTTTGAAAATTTGTTTGATTAATATTAGACATAATGTTTACAGTATGCTTATTTTGTTTAAAAATAATACTTTAATAAACAAATATATTCGAACTTAAAAGTATAGTACGATGATGGATGAAATATTTTGATGATGCGAATATGATTGTAATAATAACAATTATTGATGATCCACTTGTATAATCAATAAAATATGGAATCTTAGAAATAAAACAAAATGGATAATGCACAAAAACTAAATAAAATAATATTAAGAATAAAAATAATATAGCAACGAAAATGCAAAAATGAAAGGAATAAAAATAAAAAATGTTAAAAGTAACGATAATAAAAAATAAGCAAATACGTGAATAAATCTAATTCTTATAAATAAATAAATAAATGAATGAGCAAATAAATAGTGAAATAAGAATAACAATAATAAAATCATAAAGATAAATAGAATGATAATAATAATAATAATAATAATAATAATAATAAATATGATAAATAAATAAATTGCTTTAAAGTACTAAAAAAGTAAAGAGCAATGAACGAATAAATAATAAGTAAATGAGATGACAAATAAATAAATAAAATAACAAATAAATAAATAATGAATAATATAATATAAAAAAATTCATAAATGGTGAAAATTAAGTGAATGAAGATCAAATTTAAGTTAAATAATGATGATAATAAAAAAATAATACATTAATAAATGAATAATAATAATAAAATAAATAAATAAATAAATAAGAGTAATAGTAAAAATAAAATAATAATAATGGTACTAGTAATAAAATAAAATATTAATAATAATAGTAATAATAATGGTAAAGAAAATAATAATAGTAACAAAAATAATACTAATAATAATAATGGCAAAAAGAAAAAAAATAAATAAATATTCGATGAAAAACCATTTTAAAATTTAAGAAAACAAGAAGTTATAAAATAAATACATAAGTAAATAAATAAATAAAATAAGAAATACAAAAAGAAATTGAAGTTAAGTAACTAAGGATTGAATTGAAATAGAAATAAAAACATAGGCCAAATCTAAAAATAAATAATAATAAAAAAAAACGCAAGGCCTTAAATGGAACATGCGCAAAGACAGAGGGACCAATCAGGATAATATTCCTAGCCCTCATGCGCATCCATGGGTCAAGGACGCGATTGAAAACCCAAAGAAAATTAAGGGTAAAATCTGTAAAAAGGAAAAATAACAAAAAAAGGCCCGATTGAATGGCGCTGCAATGGGGAGGGATCCACTACGCAAATATCCCTTTGAAGGGACAGGCGCAGTTCCCCTTTGTATCCAAACGGCGCCGTTTTCTTTTATTGTTTTAAACTAGAAAAAAAAAGTTTATTTCATTCTTTAATATTCTAGAACCAAAAAAAAATCAAAACCCCCCACCATTTCTCTCAAAAACCAAAAAAAAAGGGCTTCTCTCTCCCCATTTCTGTCCGACGATTGGACTTCTGTCGCCGCCCATCGCACCACCATCGCATCTGGTGGTCGGCGAAGCAGAACGGTGGGCTTTAGCCCCGTTTCCGAGTCCATACGAGGGCAAAGTCTTAGCGCTCCAAACCCCCGAGAGGAGAAGACCCTTTTTCCTACTTCTGGTTTGGATTCGACAACGAAGAAGAGGCTCCGACGACGACCTCCCCCCGGAGTTCAGGTTCGTTTCCTCTCCCCCCTTTTATTATTATTAGTATTTTGTTGTTTAAAAAAATAAAAGAAAAATAATAAAAAATGAAACCAAAAATGAAACCCTTTTGAAAAAAGAAAATCACCTTGAAGAAATCTGTTCTTTTTAATTCCGATGTTCGTTTTTTCTTTTTTTGAATTCGGAACATCCCCCCCGATTCATCCATTTTTGATAGCTTTTATAGCCGAATAATATTACAAAATAATAGCTTTTCTCTACTTTTTCTTGCTGCTGTTGGTTTTCGCTCTCATTGCGTGTTCTCCTTGATTTGCAGTAGCTAGGGGCATGGTGGAGCAGGTGGCTCTGACAGTAGCGGTGGAGCAGAGGCAGGGCAAGTGAAGGGGCTAGGCTGCGGCGCCACTTGGATTAGGGGGGCTAGGGTTTTGTTTTTTTTCATTTGGGTATTGGGCTAGGGTAATTTTGAATTGGGTCTATTTTTATGGGTTAGTTTAATGGGTTGTAGGTGTTATTGGGCGGACAAATTATGGGTCTTTGTTTGCCCCTCTTTGCTCATTGTCGTGTAACAAGAATAGAGCAAAGACATAAAGAAGGCCCAAATTTGCCCGGTCTTCTTGAACCCCGACTTCTTTGGTGCCCCTCTTCTTGATTAGCCTCGTTTGATCCATCGTATCTCGTTGTTTCGATCCACTTCACTTGACTTTGACAGAACAATTATTGCCTTCAATCGCTCTATGCAACCGGGAATGCCAAATCGCTAACCTAAAATCGATCCCTACAAACTTAGGGATCACCCGGTGATGTCTTCGATCCGCTTCCGCAACTTCGGGAACGTCAAATCCGCTTATCTTCAATCTGATCCCCGCAAACTCGGGGACCACTAGGATCGATGTCTTCGACCGCTTCCGCAACTTCGGAAGGTCAAATCGCTATTTTCAAACTGATCCCCGCAAACTCGGGAATCACTAGATCGATGTCTTCGATCCGCTTCCCGCAACTTCGGGAAGGTCAAATCGCTATTTTCAACTCGATCCTTGCAAACTCGGGAATCACTAGATCGATGTATTCGATCGCTTCGCAACTTCGGAAGGTCGGATCGCTATTTTCAATCGATCCCCGCAAACTCGGGACCACTAGATCGATGTCTTCGATCCGCTTCCTCGCAACTTCGGGAAGGTCAAATCGCTATTTTCAATCTGAGTCCTACAAACTCGGGAATCACTAGACCGATGTCTTCGATCCATTTCCGCAACTTTAGGAAGGTCAAATATGCTATTTTCAATCGATCCCCGCAAACTCGGGAATCACTAGATCGATGTCTTCGATCCGCTTCTCGCAACTTTAGGAAGGTCGATCCGCTATTTTCAATTTGATCCTGCAAACTCGGGGATCACTAGATCGATGTCTTCGACCGCTTTCTCGCAACTTCGGGAAGGTCGATCCGCTATTTTCAATCTGATCCCCGCAAGCTCGGGAATCACTAGATCGATGTCTTCGATCGCTTCTGCAACTTCGGGAAGGTCAAATCGCTATTTTCAATCGATCCCCGCAAACTCGGGAATCACTAGGATCGATGTCTTCGACCGCTCTCCCGCAACTTCGGGAAGGTCAAATCTTCTATTTTTAATCGATCCCCGCAAACTCGGGAATCACTAGATCGATGTCTTCGATCCGCTTCTCGCAACTTCGGAAGGTCAAATCGCTATTTTCAATCGATCCCCGCAAACTCGGGAATCACTAGGCGATGTCTTCGATCCGCTTCCCGCAACTTCGGGAAGGTCAAATCGCTATTTTCAACTGATCCACGCAAGCTCGTGGATCACTAGATCGATGTCTTCGTTTCGCTCCCTACAACTTCGGGAAGGTCAAATCGCTATTTTCAATCGATCCCCGCAAGCTCGGGGATCACTAGACTGATGTCTTGATGCCGCTTCCTCGCAACTTCGGGAATGCGGTCGTATCTTCGATCCGCTCCCTACAAACTCGTGGATTGCCAACTGCTATCTCCAATCTGCTCCCTTCAAAGCTCAGGAATGCCAGATTTGCTATCTTCAATCTGCTTCCTGCAAAGCTCAGGAATGCCAGATTTGCTGTCTTCAATCTGCTTCCTGCAAAGTTCAAGAATGCTAGATTGGCTATCTTCATTCTGCTTCCTGCAAAGCTCAAGAATGCCAGATTTGCCTTCGATCTTGCCCCACTACTGTTTAGGGCGACAAGGTCTACAATCTTCAACCTACTCCACTACTGGTCAGTGGCAATAGGACAATCTTCAACCTATTCCACTATTGGTCAGTGGCAATAGGACAATCTTCAAACTATTCCACTACTGGTCAGTGGCAATAGGACAATCTTCAAACTATTCCACTACTGGTCAGTGGCAATAGGACAATCTTCAAACTATTCCACTACTGGTCAGTGGCCATAGGATGGTCTTCAACCTATTCCACTCTTTGGTCGGTGGCAATAGGATAATCTTCAACCTATTCCACTCTTTGGTTAGTGGCAATAGGACAATCTTCAAACTATTCCACTACTGGTCAGTGGCAATGGGATGGTCTTTAACAATGTTGCTACACCGTCCTCTGGGGACATATCCTGTAAACTCAGTTTTATGTGCTTATGCTTATGCAAATGATGCGGATGCTATGATCGGAATGACTCAAACGTTCCTAACTACATGTGCTATGGATGACATTTACGTGAATGTAGAATGTCATGAGAATGATGATTTTTTTCAATGATTAAGATGCAATGATCGTAATAAATCGAATGCTCCTAACTAAATGATATTATAGAGGACATTTGCATGAATGCAGAATGTCATGATAATGATTCTTTGTTAAAAAAAAACATATAAGGATCAGGATGCGATTATCGAAACGCCCCTAATGATGATGTATGAATGTAAAATGAAATTATCCCTTTTTAATGCTTAGGGTTGTCTCTGCTCGTCGTCCATCAGAGTCTTATTGCTGACGTATTACGCTACTATCTCGCTCTGCTGGTACCTTTGCTAAAAACTCAAAGAAACAATCATATTTTGCTCAAATAACTTGCCCCAATGTAACTTCAAGATCCATTCCACGGCACCTATAGAACTTCAAGGCTTATACCATCTTCAGATCCCCTCTCTTCCACTTCAGGGGGTGTAGGATCTGTGCCATCTTCAATCCATCCCACTACGACTCAAGGGTATAGAATTTGTAACTTATTCAAATGATTTGGTCTACTACACCTTCCATTCCCTGGGTGTCATGACCAGGTGTATATGCATGATATTTGCACGGATACAGAACATCATTTTTTTCTCGCGAATGATTCCCCATTTACACATGGGTTAACATTGCCCCTTTTTCGTCAAGATGGTATTACTGACATAATATCTTGTCATTTTGTTCCATCACCATTTTTGACAAAATCTGAAGAGATAGTCTCAATTCAGACTTTCCCTCCACCAATATTTTTATCCCTTAAACTTGAGGAGTTTTAAGCAATAGTCTTGTTTGTGTCCTTGTATTATTTGAAGCTTCCAGAGTAATATGCGAAACTTCTTTTATGAAAGTATTATTGGTCCACCAATCGTTATTTCAATGCAAAATGCTTGAAAAATATCACAACAATGAACAAGAAGGGAACCAATTGAGAGCATAGCTCGAAACAAATAATTTGATCACAGCTAGCAAGTGCAAAGAAAAAAGAAAGTTTATTAAGAGTGTATTTTGCAAGGAATAAAATAACCATAAATAACAAAAATGGGTAAAATGGAAACTAGGTGCCCCAGATATCGCAGCCTGAGCTTCTCTGTTCAAACTTCTTGAGGACCATTTTAGGCTCAATATGTGTTTAGGGGATCCAGAGTACTTTGTCGATGCCCCAAGACGCAACATACTTCTTCATTGTTAATTCAAGTGTAGCAAGACTACTGTACGCCCTACTTTCGATCAAAATTTGAGCTGCCCTTCTCGGGTTTTCAACTTAAATCTCCTTTGGTCTCACGGCGCCCTTTGCGGGTTTTCGCCCTGGCCACTCATTTTTCTTATTTTTTTCCCTTTTTTTCTTTTTTTTCTTTTTTCTTTTTTTAAGCAAATCTGAACTCACAGGATTGGGCGGGTTCTTGCCATCCATCTTGGTTACTATCCATGTTTCCCCAGAACAGGCATTCTTTGCTGCATAAGGTATTTACTTTTCTTCTTGAGTCCTTTTGGACAAGAAGGATTTTTCTTAATGCCAGGTTCTCCTCTTGAAATTCTCTTGAGCGAACCTTTTTATCATAAGCCCGTATCATCCATTTTTGGTACATTTGACCATGAATACTTTCAATCAAGCTTACTGTAGATGTTCTGCTTTATCTAATTCAATCAAAACTTGGGGAAAAGGAATCTTATATTACAACAATTGTTTTCCTTTCATAAACCAATGGGAAAGATGCCCCGGTGAAAGTCCCGCTAACGTTCAAGAAACCTAGAGGGTGAATGGTAACTTCTCTATGCCAACCTTTACAAATCTCGGTCATTTTTTCGCCTTTTTGTGCAGATTGAATGGTGTCCGATCTTTGAACAGATCAGTAAATTTGTGCAATTATGTTAAACACATTTCTTTTCGGCATTCTTTATTGCCACTCTCTCTCTCTTTTTGGATTTGAATTTGATGATCACGACTTTGTAATTTTGGCATATGAAGCGACCTTCACCTTCTCGGTGAGGTAACCAACGACCATGAATATGAATCAATGTTGGCTAAAAGCTTTTGAGGAGGCGGCTTGATAACGTCCATGCCCCACATATAGGGAATCGTGAAGAAATAAAGGAGGCGCATAAGTCCTGTATTCAATTTCTCTTTTTTGGTAAACCGAAGCTTTCGAACCTCCGGTTTGTTGTAGAACCGTTAACATGGGTTCTTTAAACACCAATCTTAACAACATACCCACGTTTCAAGAGCCTAGGCGTGTCTTGATGTGATCATACGAAAACATCTTTAAATTCTCGGAGATAACTCAATGATGCCTTGCCTTATTTCTCGCTGTAAGCTAAGCTTCCATCTTCACTGTAGTAATCATTGACATTTCAGTAAGGTAGGATCTACCATTCTTAATAAGTTGCAATCTCTGTCGTCTTCAAAGTCCTTAGATCCCTCTAGACACATATCCCACTAGAAAGGGAGTCAGTAACAGCGTCGCTCATGTCATTGATATCTGGGACCCATTGTGGGTATGAAGGTAAATTCCAAGAACAAATGATTCCAAGAATGATTATTTATGAATGAAGAATAAATAGAATGTATAGTATGAAAAAGAAAAAATATATTTGTTCAAAAGATGTATTTTTCTTGAAATAGTAATTCGGACACAAGCCTATTTCACAAAAGAAATCTTATTGCTTCTAGGCTTAAAGCAACAAGTACGTTTTGTACATTACTCTAAGTAAGCTTCTAAATACTACAGGAATTTCTTCCGCAGTCTCATTGCCCAAAATGCTCCCAAGTTCATATTTTCGCATTTGGCGCCATCTATCTTCACAATACCCATGTTGATGAGTTTTTCCACCAATTTCTTGAAAGCAAGGCAATTTTCTATCGGATGCCTGTGACCCTGCGTGGTACTCACTTTGGGCATTTGGGTCATACCATTTTGGGTATGGAGATTGCATTGGTTTCAGGTAGTGGGGGGACACAACATGTGCATCAAATAAACTTTGATACAACTCCTTGTACGTCATTGGGATCGGCGTAAATTGGAGTTTCTCTGTGTTTTGCCTTGTGTCCGATTCTTTTCTTGATGAACCCTGATACCCAGTAGTCATTGTTTTTGGCTGGTTAACAGTAATCGACTTTGAGTACCTCATGTTCGTATTATTCACTTCATTTTCTTTCTTCTTCAAGGCTTTTAAGGTCCGTTCTCCCTTTTTCTTTGTTTCGGCTAAGCCATGTACCACAAGATTGACTCGATCATCCCCCAGATTAAAACCTGAACCTATTGGGAAGTTTAATAGGGCCAAAGTATCAGTCTGACATTGGGGTCCAATATTGACGGGTACCCCATGCGAATGCGCGTCTGGTTGAGTCGGGATATTTATTGGGGAATAACCGATGTCTTCATCATCATCTACACTATCGACCATTGGGTCACCCCCTTTTTTTAAGCCTTCCAACTAGTAACTGGGTTAATTGGCTCATCACATTCATTTGATCTCGCATATCCTATTGGATTTCGGTCAATTGCTCTCGCATCAGTATTTGCCTTTGCTCTAATCTCTCCAACCTTTGTTCCATATCTTCTGAAATAATTTCACCTAATTAGGGTCTTTCTACAAATTTTAATGCATATAATATGATGTAATGCAAATGCATGAAATGCAATGCAAATGCGTGGAATGAATGCAAAAAGAAAGAGAGGCGTTGATTATGAATTCAATTCCTTTAGAAGAACTTTTCTAGAAAATACGTTTCTTTACATAAAACGGATTGCGTGTACGGCTTTGTCCTCATAGTCCAGGTGAAAACACCAATCCTCTCCTTCGTATCCGGATGCTATGGTCGTGTCTCGTGAACTTTTCCAATAGATGCCGTTTCTAGCTCCTTGTTGCTTGGACTAGGCCGTACATCCTCACTCGCTTATCCTCCACGATGTCCATAGGCTTCTTTTAGAAAATAGAGACATGATGGCTCTCGAATAATCCTTGTCGGCTTGAATCCTCGGGCAAAGTTTTGTATTCTTCTACCTTCTTCGTATACAGATGTTATGGTCGTGTCCCGTGAACTTTCTCAATAGATGCCTCTTTTAGCTCCTTGTTGCTTGGTCCAGGCCATACCTCTTCACTCACTTATCCTCCGCGATGTTCATAAGGAGATTGAGACACGATGACTCTCGAATAATCCTTGTCAGCTTGAACCCTCGGGCAAAGTCTTGTATTCTTCTACAGGCTATCAGTCCTCTCTCGTTGTTTACCTGGACTATGACCGTATTATAATCCATTTTATCAAGTAACACATTTCCTTATGACAAACTCTTCTATTTAGCAATCGAATATGAATCAACACCTCCTTTCTAGGATGATGCGATACAATGCAATGCAAGTGCATGTAATGAATTCAAAAAGAAAGAGAACCGTTGATTATGAATTCAATTCCACTAGAAGAACTTTTCTAGAAAATAAAGCTCTTTACATAAAACGGATTGCATATACGATCTTGTCCTCATAGTCCAAGTGAAAACCAATCATTTTCTTCAGATCCGGATGTTATGGTCGTGTCCCGTGAGCTTTCTCCATAGATGCCTCTTCTAGCTCCCGGTTGCTTGGTTCAGCCGTACCTCTTCTTATCCTCCGCGATGTTCATAAGCTTCTTTAAGAAAGTCGAGACGTGACGACTCTTGAATAATCCTTGCTGGCTTGAATCCTAGGGCAAATTCTTGTATTCTTCTACGGACTATCAGCCTTCTCGTTGTTTACTTGGACTATATTCGCATTTAATCGTATTATAATCCACTTTATCAAGAAATTCATTTCCTTATGACAAACTCCTCTATTCGTAAATTGACTATTAATCAACACCTCCTTTCTATGATGATGCAATGCAATGTAATCAAAACAAGAAAACACGTTAGTACAAGAGAAATAAACAACACATAATAATTGTCCGGGTAACCACTAGGGCTTGGTGTGGCTCTATCTAGGGTAGGCTCCTAGGTCTCTCTATATGTGGTTTGGTTCTAAAGAAGGGTACCTGAACCAGCAGATTCCTCAATCCTCACCCATTATAGGCTCATACGGACCGAGTTCGGTTCAGGGGAATACATTTCCCTATGGCCATGCGGAGATGAAAATCTCACGAAGCACATAAGTACGGATGTATCCCGAAAGTAATCCACTAGCCCATGCGGAAGTGAGAACCTCACGAAGGCATAGTTTCTTACTCCCACTTAAGAGGATGCGACCACAACGGTCATGCAATGCAATGTGCGCAAGAAAACAACAAACAAATGCAACAAAAGGATCGTAATTTTCAAATTGAATTTTGAAATTTTCGACATCGGACAGAAAATAATCAATTTACGGCCTGACTTTCTTTATGTCCCCAGTGGAGTCGGCAAGCTGTCGAAACCATTTTTTTTTTGAAAAAACGAGAATCGACATTGGTTTTGAAAACGAAAATAAAAAATGGGAGTCGCCACCAATCCTTTTTGATGAGGTGTGATCGGGTCACCTCGTAAAACGATTTTTTTTAAAAAATGGTTTGATTTATCAAAACAACGATTTTGGTCTACGAAACTCAGAAAATGGATTCGGGAGTCGGTTACGTACGAGGAAGGGTTAGCACCCTCGATACGCCCAAAATTGGTACCTAATTGATTAATTAACGTCTTAATGTCGAAAATTTGAAAAGATTTTAAAATATGATTTCTTTTAAAACATTTGAATATACTCGAGTTGAATATTAAGATTTTCTTGCTCCGGAGGAATAAAATATCACGTCCAGCACGTTAGGATACGAAAATTTAAATTCTCGAATCCAATATCATCTCATGATTCCCGAGACTCATGCATTGGAAATATCAAAAGGATATTCGATTATTTGGCCAAACAAAAATCAAACCCAAAGACGTTAGGGCACGATTTCTCGAATTTCCAAACACGGAACATTGCCTAAAAAAATCTTATCTCAAGGTAACAAAATGTCACATCCAAGAAGTTAGACGCAACATCTCGAATCCTCGAGAATAAGCTTTCTAAAACTTATGTATTTTAAAATTAAAAGGGTATTCGATTATTTAGATTCAACGAGAAAAATCGCAACCCAAAGAAGTTAGGCACGATATTTCAAATTTCCAAATACCTAACATTGCCTTTATTTTGAAAATTTGTTTGATTAATATTAGACATAATGTTTACAAGATGCTTATTTTGTTTAAAAATAATACTTTAATAAACAAATATATCCGAACTTAAAAGTATAGTACGATGATGGATGAAATATTTTGATGATGCGAATATGATTGTAATAATAACAATTATTGATGATCCACTTGTATAATCAATAAAATATGGAGTCTTAGAAATAAAACAAAATGGATAATGCACAAAAACTAAATAAAATAATATTAAGAATAAAAACAATATAGCAACGAAAATGCAAAAATGAAAGGAATAAAAATAAAAAATGTTAAAAGTAACGATAATAAAAAATAAGCAAATACGTGAATAAATCTAATTCGTATAAATAAATAAATAAATGAATGAGCAAATAAATAGTGAAATAAGAATAACAATAATAAAATCATAAAGATAAATAGAATGATAATAATAATAATAATAATAATAATAATAAATATGATAAATAAATAAATTGCTTTAAAGTACTAAAAAAGTAAAGAGCAATGAACGAATAAATAATAAGTAAATGAGATGACAAATAAATAAATAAAATAACAAATAAATAAATATTGAATAATATAATATAAAAAAATTCATAAATGGTGAAAATTAAGTGAATGAAGATCAAATTTAAGTTAAATAATGATGATAATAAAAAAATAATACATTAATAAACGAATAATAATAATAAAATAAATAAATAAATAAATAAATAAGAGTAATAGTAAAAATAAAATAATAATAATGGTACTAGTAATAAAATAAAATATTAATAATAATAGTAATAATAATGGTAAAGAAAATAATAATAGTAACAAAAATAATACTAATAATAATAATGGCAAAAAGAAAAAAAATAAATAAATATTCGATGAAAAACCATTTTAAAATTTAAGAAAACAAGAAGTTATAAAATAAATACATAAGTAAATAAATAAATAAAATAAGAAATACAAAAAGAAATTGAAGTTAAGTAACTAAGGATTGAATTGAAATAGAAATAAAAACATAGGCCAAATCTAAAAATAAATAATAATAATAAAAACGCAAGGCCTTAAATGGAACATGCGCAAAGACGGAGGGACCAATCAGGATAATATTCCTAGCCCTCATGCGCATCCATGGGTCAAGGACGCGATTGAAAACCCAAAGAAAATTAAGGGTAAAATCTGTAAAAAGGAAAAATAACAAAAAAAGGTCCGATTGAATGGCGCTGCAATGGGGAGGGATCCACTGCGCAAATATCCCTTTGAAGGGACAGGCGCAGTTCCCCTTTGTATCCAAACGGCGCCGTTTTCTTTTATTGTTTTAAACTAGAAAAAAAAGTTTATTTCATTCTTTAATATTCCAGAACTAAAAAAAAAATCAAAACCCCCCCACCATTTCTCTCAAAACCCAAAAAAAAAGGGCCTCTCTCTCCCATTTCTCGATCGACGATTGGACTTCTCGCCACGCGCCGCACCACCATCGTGATCTCGGTGGCTTGCATAAGCGATCAAAGTGGGCTTTAGCCCCGCTTTCCGAGTCCATACGAGGGCAAAGTCTTAGCGCTCCAAACCCCGAGAGAGAAGACCCTTTTCCTACTTCCCGGTTTGGATTCGACAACGGAGAAGAGGCTCGACGACGACCTCCCCTGAGTTCAGTTCGTTTCCTCTCCCCCCTTTTATTATTATTAGTATTTTGTTGTTTAAAAAAATAAAAGAAAATTAATAAAAAATGAAACCAAAAATGAAACCCTTTTGAAAAAAAAAAATCACCTTGAAGAAATCTGTTCTTTTTATTTCCGATGTTCGTTTTTTCTTTTTTTGAATTCGGAAAATCCCCCCCGATACATCCATTTTTGATAGCTTTTATAGCCGAATAATATTACAAAATAATAGCTTTTCTCTACTTTTTCTTGCTGCTGTTGGTTTTCTGCTCTGTTGCGTGTTCTCCTTGATTTGCAGGTAGCTAGGGGCATGGTGGAGCAGGTGGCTCTGACAGTAGCGGTGGAGCAGAGGCAGGGCAAGTGGAGGGGCTAGGCTGCGGCGCCACTTGGATTAGGGGGGCTAGGGTTTTGTTTTTTTTCATTTGGGTATTGGGCTAGGGTAATTTTGAATTGGGTCTATTTTTATGGGTTAGTTTAATGGGTTGTGGGTGTTATTGGGCCGGGCAAATTATGGGTCTTACAACTTAAAATACTTACAAATATATCCAAAATTAGGAATAAATGTCACATCCCAAAAAATGGGTTAGAAGAATCGGGTTTGTGAAACCGAGAGTGGTCATGCCTTGGTTTATAAGGTTATCATTGTGCATTTGTTAAATAAATTAGTTACTAGCCTAATGGTTAAGTGTTAGTGAATCCACCCTAAAGTCCCAAGTTTAAGCCCCTTCCCTCTCATATTTTATTATTTTTGGTAATCCAGTTGTCACACCCCGAAATATATATGTAGGTTCAGTGTTTAAATTAAACATGAAATGAGCTATAGATTTAATGGCTAAAGTGCTAGAGCTCTTTCTTAGAGATCCTAGGTTCAAGCCTCTCATTTCCCTTTTAATTTTGTGATTTCAGCAAATACGCCCCAAAATATATATGATTAAATGTCTAAAATTAGCAAGAAATAAGATGTAGGCTGAATGGTTAGGTGTTATTGCATCTTCATTAGAAGCCAAGGTTCAAGCCCCTCCTTCCCCTTCATTTTTCCAATTTCGACAAGGCTAAGGGAAATTTGCATGTATAGTCCATAGAATTTAACCAATTCATTCCAAATTAGAATTCATATCTTGCTCTTTCTCAAAATTCCAAAAGAATTAGAATTTCACCATCTTTTTCTCTTCTTTTCCAAATTAGATTTCCATATTGCCCCTTTTCAAATCCTAATAGGATTCGCTCTCCATCTTTTGTTTCTTCTTTTTTTTCTCCTCTTTTCTTAATTTATTAATAGTAGTGCGAACAGTAATCTGTTGAATAGTTTGGTGAATCCACAATCTAAATTCCACGAATAATGAAATAAACTAAACTAGAATTACAATTGAAAAGAAACCTAAATTACAAATAGAAAATAAAAATAAACAAGCAACGAAAAATGAAACTAAGTGAAAATTGTTCTTAAACTAAACAGAGCAATCTTTTTTATAAGCCTAGGGTTGGCTGTCAGACCTTGACCTAATTTGGTTGGATATTTCTCGTTAAAATTTGTTGTGCAGACAAAAACACCCTTAGCTGATTAGTTGGCCTCATCATGTCGGTGTCGTGACACCCTATATCTTATGTCGCGACACCCTATATCTTGTGTTGCGACACCCTCTGGCTGTGTCACGACAATGAAGGTAGTCTACTCCTTTTTAGTTTTTTTTTCATTGTGTTGCGACATCGAAGCTCCATGTTGCAACATCATAGGCATTCTATTATCTTCGTGCCTCTGAATAATGTCCTACACCCTAATTGAATAGGTTAGTCTACCTTTAGATCTCTCTTAGCCCACACAGTCATATAAATAGTCAAAATTGCTCATTTTATTATCCATGAACTAAAAATGAAAACTAAACAAAAATATAACTAAATTGCTTTCTTACGAGCTAATTAAGTATGGAAAATAGTTTAATCTGCTTCAACAAATTGCAGCAGATCAAGGTGCATTAACGGAATGAAATATTAGTGAAACTGGGAAAATATATGCAAGAATGAGATGCAAATATATACATGAATATATGGAAACTTGTGAAAAGATAGGCCAATATACCTTGGAGGTTGCATGATCTTTTAGTATATTAATACGAAAATAATTGATGTTGAGATACCAAGTGATATTGGAATATGTAATTTGCTTCTTAACATGTGAAAAGATGATGTTATGCTTCAAAATTACACACTTGTTTATTGTTTACTTCATTTTGTATTGAATTTGAATTATTTTAGCATCATTGAGTATTCAATACTTAGCGTACGAATTTTTCCATTCGCGGGTTGTAATAACCCATTTTGCCCGGGCCCATTCCAAATAAATAAAAAATAATAAACCAATTTTTTTTAACAGTCCGTTTTACAGTAAAAGGGCTTAAAGCCCAAACCCAAATGCTAAACCTGGTACACCCTATGCCAGAACCTGTTACACTTAGCCCAAACCACTAAACTACCCTGGCCCGCTACATTGGACCCAATACCCTAACTGCCCAGACCCAAAACACCCGTGGCCCAAAAGGCCCAAAATTAACCAGCCTCAGCAGCAGCCTAGGGTTTCTACAAACCCTAGGCGCCGCAAATGTCCCAACAGTATCCCAACAGGATCCCAACAGTCACGCTGCTCCACGCGCCCAGCCCAACAGTCGTGTTGCTCCTTGCGCCCAGGCCAACAGTCGCGCCGCAGTCAACTCCTCGTACCAGCGCCAAGCCTTTGGTCGCACTACGACCTGTGCCGAATCGCACCATCATCGCCTGATTCTCCGAAAATCACCTGCGAAAGGAAAGAAAATCGACAGCAAAAATAGCAACATTTTTATTTATTTTTTTATTATTATTATTTTGTTTCGAAGGCTATAAAAGCCTTACAGAGAATCTGTAAACGGACACGAATACACAGAGACAAAAATATACACGAATAAACACAGATTTACACACCATTACTCAAAGTCAGTGAGTACAAATATTGTCAGGAAGTTCAGAGAAATAAAAGACAGATTTCGCAGAGGTGATTCTTTTAATATTCCATTCTGTTTATTTTATTTTTTTTATTTTCTTTACATATTGCGCATATAACCATTATTTTTAAAAAAAAAGTATAAAAGAGGAAGGTTTACCTTTCGAAGACGACGGAAATCGAAGTTTTTAGGTCTCCGGCCACCGGCCAGGGAGGCGCGTGTGGCGCGTGAGGCACGTTGCCTAGAAATCCGACGAACGGAGCTCAGGCGAAGGGACGAGAGGCTCAGAGGATTTTCGGAGTTTTTTTTTAAAAGAAACCAGACCAAATGAATTTTTTTTTACAAAACTGACTTTTATAAACAATGGAAAACGGCGATGTTTTGGTTAACAGATCGCGCGCCGACCCGAGGACCCAATAAAGATCCGCGTGTTTTTTAAAAAAAAGGGGAATTTACAATTTCAGCCCCTCCACAGTTTTATATGTTTCAATTTAGCCCAATTGGAACTTTTATTTTTTATAAAATTGGCCCTAAATTTGCATTTTGTTTTAATTAAGTCCCTTAAACTTTTTTAAAGGTGAAAATCACCACGACGCCGTTTTGAAAAAGGTTATAATTTTCCAATAAGTCCCTGGAATTTAACGCCCGATTCAATTTAATCCTTTATGCTTATTTTATTTGCTATTTAACCCTTCTTTCTTTATTTATTTTTTATGTTTATTCTAATACTGTTTTTAATTATTTTATCATGTTAAAATATCATATTACCTTTATTATTCATGTATTTATTTATTAAACTTGTATATTTTATTATATATTATCCTTACATATATTTTAAATTATTATTATTTATTATTTGATCTAACTATTTTATTTCATATTATTTTTAACTTATATATTAATTATCACATTATATATTTTTAAAATATTGTATATTATATTATATCTTATATTATTTTAAAAAATTTTATTTTATCTAAAATTATTTGTATTGAATAATATATTATTTATTTAAAAACTGTAGTTTTATATGTATTAGATTATTATAAATATATTTTTATTTAAAGTCATAAATTAATTATTTTCTTAATATATATATATATTATATGTTATTACATAAAAAATTTCAATTTACGTGAAAAGTGTTCATATTTATTTTATTTTGTTATTTATTTTTCATTATATTTGTTTACATTTCTTCATTTATTTACAATTGTTTTAGTGTAGATATTATTAGTTGCTATTATTTCTTTTATTGCCTATATTATAATGATGTTATTATTTCATGATGGCTTTCGATATTTATGTTTGATAATATATTAATATGATGCTTTTTTTGGATTATCGTTTTAAATAAAATACATTTTTCTTACAAAATTACTGAACTTTATCAAAAGGTTTTAAAATAAGGCAATGTTTTATATTTAGAAATTCGGGAAATAGTGCCCAATCGTGCTGGGTTGCGATTTTTCGTATGGCTAAATAACTAAATATCCTTTTAACAAGTTTTGTAAATCATGAGATGATGTTGATTACGAAGGTTTTATAATATCGTATCCTATCGTGCTGGATGTGATATTTATATTCCTTCGGAACAATAAAACCTCAAATTTTAACTCAAATTACTCGAAGTTTTTAAGAAATCATATTTTTAAATACTTTTAAATTTTAAACATTTGGACATGATTCTATCGATTAGGTACCAGTTTTTGGGCGTTATGAGGGTGCTAACCCTTCCTCATACGTAACCGACTCCTGAATCCGTTTTCTTGTTTTTCGTAGACCAAAATCAAATGTTTTAAAATAAAACATTTTACAAGGTGATCCAATCACACCTAAGTAAAAAAGGGATTGGTGGCGACTCCCATTTTTTTTTTAAAAGTCGACCCCGTTTTCTAAAACGTTTTTAAAATGGTTTCGACAGTTTGGCGACTCCACTGGGGACAATAAGAGAGTCAAGCCGTAAAATCGATAATTTCATGTCCTTTTGTTCAAATTTAAAATTCTGATTTTAAAAATATGGTCCTTTTATTGCATGTGATTTTAAAATATATCTCTTTGCATTGCACTGCATGACCGTCGTGGTCACACCCTTAAGTGGGAGCGAGAAGCTATGCCTTCGTGAGGTTTTCACCTCCGCATGGGCTAGTGGATTGCTTCCGGAATACATCTGTACCTATGTCTTCGTGAAGTTTTCACTTTCGCATGGCCATAGGAAATGTGTATTCCTCGAACCGAACTCGGTCCGTATGAGCCTATAATGGGTGAGGATTGAGGAATCACTGTTCTGGGTACCTCAACTTTAGAACTAAACCGCATATAGTGAAAACCTAAGGACTTACCCTAGGTAGAACTATGTCAAACCCTAGTGGTCACCTAGATAGGTGCCCTATTCTGTTATTTATTTCTTTGTGTTAACGTGTTCTCTTTTGTTTTGATTGCATTGCATTCATACCATAGAAAAGAGGTGTTAATTCAAATTCGATTGCTAAATAGAAAAGTTTGTCATAAGGAAATGGATTTTTTGATAAAGTGGATTATAATACGGTTGTCTAAATATGTTTCAAGCAAACACAACGAGAAAAGACTGATAGCCCGTGAAGGAATACAAGAGTTTATTGCCCAAGGATTCAAGCTGACAAAGGCTATTCGAGAATCACCACGGCAAGGCTTTCTTGAAGAGGCTAACAAGCATCATGCAGTATAAGTGAGCAAATGAGTCGCGCCCGGATCAAGCAAAAAGGAGCTAGTGGAGGCATCTATTAGAAGTATGCAAGATTTGACCTTTGCAAAGAAGGGGGTTGATGTTTTTGCTTGGAATATGAGGGCAAGACTGTATATACAATCCGTTTTATGTAAAGAAATTTACTTTCTAGAAAAGTTTTTCTAATGGAATTGAATTCAGAATCAATGCCTCTCTTTCTTTGCATTTATGCATTTGCATTACACCACATCATTTGCATTCAAGTCTATAGAGAGAGTCTAATTAGTTGAGATTATAACAGAGAGAAAAGAAAAAGAAGGAAAATCTGGAAGCTGAACATCCTTACGGTACACGTGCCAAATCAAAGAAAATGGATCAAAGATTGGAACAATTTCAAAGAGATATGCAAGATCAGATGCAGGAGCAATTGGCAAAGCTCCAATAAGAAATGATGGACCAAATGTTGGAGGCTCAAAAGAACATGATGGCTCAAATGGCCCAGATGATGAGTGGGATAATGGACAAAGGAAAAGGTCCCCTAGTTAATGCTGAAGACAATGAGGACTTTCCTAGGGGTTTCACCCCACCGCATGTACAACCTGGGGAGTATCCCCAAAGGCCACCTATCACAATTAGGCCTCAACAGGGGCAAGCTGATACTAGACCACCTATAAACTTCCAGGTCGGCTCAGGATCCAACCCAGGAGATAACCTTGCCAATCCCGTTATCCCTAATTTGGACATAGCAGAGAGAGAGAGAATAAGAACAGAATCTTCAAGGCAGTTGGAGGATCGCTGTAGATGGTTAGAGGAAAAATTCAAGGCTTTGGAAAATGTCAATCATTACCATGGCATTGACGTAAAGGATTTGAGTTTGGTTCCAGATTTGGTGATTCCTCATAAATTCAAGATGCCAGAATTTGAGAAGTACAATGGGACTAGTTGCCCTGAAGCCCACATCACCATGTTCTGTAGACGCATGACTGGCTACGTGTACAATGATCAACTTTTGATTCATTGTTTCCAAGACAGTTTAGTGGGGGCAGCGTCTAGGTGGTACAATCAACTCAACCGCGCTAACATTAGCTCATGGAGAGACTTAGCTCAAGCCTTCATGAAGCAATACAACCATGTCACAGACATGATGCCTGACAGAATCACTTTGCAAAACATGGAGAAGAAACCAAATGAAAGCTTCAGGCAGTATGCGCAAAGATGGAGAGAGGTCGCCATGTAAGTTCAGCCACCACTCCTAGAAAAGGAGACTACAATGCTCTTCATCAATACCTTGAAGGATCCATTCATCACTCATATGATAGGAAGTACTACTAAGAGCTTTGCGGATATAGTGATGGCAGGAGAGATGATTGAAAACGCCATAAGGGGTGGCAAGATTGAAGTAGGGGAAACCACTAGAAGGTCTACTCCTAGGAAAAAGGATGATGAGGTGAATAATACGAGTACATACAACAAAGGGTACTCAAAAGCAATTACTGTTAATCAGCCAAAGGTAATCACTGCCGGGCAACAAGGGTCGGTGAGACAAGAGTCGGGTACAAGGCAAAACTCTGAAAAGCTCCAATTTACGCCAATCTCAATGACGTATAAGGAGCTATATCAAAGTTTGTTTGATGCGCACGTGGTGTCGCCATTTTATTTGAAACCATTGTAACTTCCGTTCCCAAAATGGTATAACGAGAATGCCCAATGTGAGTACCATGCGGGAATAAAGGGTCACTCAATTGAGAATTGTATTACGTTTAAAAAGTTGGTTGAAAGATTCATTAAAATGGGAATCGTGAATTTCGACGATTCATCAAAACTTGATCACTTTGACGAGGCAGTAAATGCGATAATTGAAGAAGGAGACAAGAAAATTGCGACCCCTTGAAGGCGAAGAGGGAATCGGCGAATGAAGTTTCCAAGCCCTTGTATACTTGGGAGTGTTTTGAATAACGGGACTATGGAAGAGATCTCTGTATTTTTAGAGCTAATCTAGAGTAATATTCAAAACACGCTTGTTGCCTTAAGCCTAGAGGCAATAAGGACCCTTTTGTGAAATAGGCTTGTGTCTTAAATTCTTATTTCAATAAAATGCATCTTTTATTCATTCATACCATACAAATAATCATTATTTGAATTATTTATTCTTTGGAAATCTTCCTTTAAACCTACACTAGGTCTTCAGATATCAATGACATGAGCGACGTTGTTACGGATTCCCTTTTTAAATGAAATATGGGTCTAGGGGATCTTAAGACTTTGAAGATGATAGAGATTGTAACATTAAAGAATGGTAGAACAAGAGGAAAAACAGATCCTACCTTACATAGGGTCAATGAATATTGCGAGCCTAGAAAAGGGGTGAAGATCGAAGCCCAGCTCACCATAGAAATAATGCGAGACATCGTTGAGTTATTTTCAAGAATTCAAAGATGTTTTTGCACGATCATATCAGGATATGCCTAGGCTACTAAGACGCGGGCTAAACATGAGGATCAAGCACTATTGATCTATATAGAAAGGGATGGTATCAGCTATACCGTATTTAAGGAGACAAGATTCATGTGCCTTCTCCATTTCTTCACAAATTTTCTATATGTGGGGCATGGATATTATGAGGACAAACTCGTCAAAGGCTTCTAGTTGACATCGATTTACCATCATGGTCGCCGTCTACTTCGCTAAGAGGGTGGAAGTAGCTTCATATGTTAATGTTACAAAGTCGATAGCCATCAAATCGCAAAAAAAAAGAAGAAAGAAAAAAAGAAAAAGATCAAGATGCTAGCAGAATGCCATAAAAGATCGCGTTTAAATAACTGTACAAAGTTAAAGTTTACAGTTTGTCCAAAGATCAGGCAGCATATCACAGTGCAACAAAAGTTGCCAAAAAAAATGAAAAGTGGCTAAGACTTGTAAAGATTGGCATAAGAAGCTATCACTACTCTCTATGATTATCGAACGTTGGCCAGGACCTTCGCTGAGGAAACATCTTACCTATTGGTTTATGGAATGGAAGCATTTTTTCCAATTGAACCTAATTGAAGAAAAGGTTAAAAGCTATCCATCACAGTCAGATGATGTGAGTTTATGACAAAGAGGTTCGTCCTAGAGAATTCCACAAGGGGAACCTGATGTTGAAACAGATCTTTCTTCTACAAAATGACTTCAGAGGAAAGCATATGCCAAACTGGAAAGACCTTATGTTGAAAAGATGGCCTATTCTGGAGGTACATTGATATTGACTGAGACGAATGGCGAAGACTCGCCCAATCCGGTGAATTCAGGATCAATCAAGAAAGGTTTTACCTGAAAGAGGAAAGACCAAGGTGAAAACTCGCAAAGGGCGCCTTGAGCTCAAATTCATTCAAAAAAAAAAGGGAGAGGCCAAGGCGAAAACCCGCAAAGGGCGCTTTGAGACCAAATGGGCTTTGAGCCGAAAACCCAAAAGGGCGGTTCAAATTTTGATCAAAGATAGGGCATGTGGTAGTCTTGCTATGCCTGAATTAACAATGAGGAGGTATGCTGCGTCTTGGGGCATCGACAAAGTACTCCGGATCCCCTAAACACATATTGAGCTTAAGATGGTCCTCAAGAAGTTTGAACAGAGAAGCTCAAGCTGCGATATCTGGGGCACCTAGCCTATATCTTACCTATTTTTTTTTTTTTTAATTTGTTATCTTGGATTACTTTATTCTTTTCGAAGATACCCCAAATTAATTTTCTTTCATGGTCTTGGTTATCTTTAATTACTTTTTTCTTTTCAAGATACACCTTGATCAAATTTTCTTTTACGGCCTTGGTTATCTTTGAGTAACTTATTTGTTTCGAGCTATGCTCCTAATTAATTTCTTTCTTGTCCATTGTTGTGATCTTTTTCAAGCATTTTATATTGAAATAATGATTATTGGACTAATACTTTCATAAAAGGAGTTTTGTATATTACTCTGGAAGCTTCTAAATAATATGAGAATCTGACACATGACTATTGTTCAGAACTCACCAAACCTAAGAGTGGGAAATATTGAAAGATGATTATCTCTTCGAATTTTTATTGGATAGGACATTTGGTCGATGATACTATTTCGAAAAATGACGGGCAATGTTAACCTAAATGTAAAAAGGGATTATTCTCAAGAAACGAAAAAGGATACCCCACATTCGTGCAAATTTCAGGCACATACATCTGGTCATTTCACCCAGGGAATGGTGTAATAGAACAAGTTGATACAGATTCCAAAAGTTATTCCTCTGAAGTTGCAGTAGGAGGAACAAATTTTATGTCCTAAGGAAGGGGACTCGGAAATTACAGCGGGGCAAGCTTGCTGAGCAAAATATGATCGTTTCTTTGGGTTTTCTGTCAGAAGGTACCAGTTGAACGAGAAAGCATGGTAGCACATCAGTGATAGAAACTTGATGAACTTTGAGCAATGACAACCCAAACATTAAATAGGGATCATTCTCACACTTCCAATTAGGAGCATTTGATTCATTCCGATCATTGTATCCTAATCGTTGTACAAAAAAAAAGAGAGAGAGAAAAAGAAGGAAATTATTCTCATGACATTCTGCATTCATACAAATGTCGTTCATAATACATTTAGTTAGAAGCATTAGATTCATTTCGATCATTGCATTCTAATCATTACATAGGATCATTCTTATGACATTCTGCATTCATGCAAATGTCATCCCTAATATCATTTAGTTAGGAGCATTAGATTCATTCCAATCATGCATCCTAATCATTTTACATTTTTTTAAAAAATGAGATCATTCTCATGACATTCTGCATTCATGTAAATGTCATCCATAATACATTCGAGTCTACAGGACATGTCCCTCAGAGGACGTTGTAGCAAACCAAAAAGTTCAGATTTTGTTCTCTAGAGATGGTAGTGGAGCAAACTAAAGATTGAAGTCTTCCTGAAGATAGTAAGGAAGCAAACCAAAAAGTTCATAATTTGTTCCTTAGAGATGGTAGTGGAGCAAACTGAAGATTGAAGTCTTCCTGAAGATAGTAAGGAAGCAAACCAAAAAGTTCAGATTTTGTTCCCTAGAGATGGTAGTAGAGCAAACTGAAGATTGAAGTCTTCTTGAAGATAGTAAGGAAGCAAACCAAAAAGTTCAGATTTTGTTCACTAGAGATGTTAGTGGAGCAAACTGAAGATTGAAGTCTTCCTGAAGATAGTAAGGAAGCAAACCAAAAAGTTCAGATTTTGTTCTCTAGAGATGGTAGTGGAGCAAACTGAAGATTGAAGTCTTCCTGAAGATAGTAAGGAAACAAACCAAAAAGTTCAGATTTTGTTCCCTAGAGATGTTAGTGGAGCAAACTGAAGAATGAAGTCTTCCTGAAGAAAGTAAGGAAGCAAATTGGAAAGTTCAGATTTTGTTCCCTAGAGATGGTAGTGGAGCAGACTGAATATTGAAGTCTTCCTGAGATAGTAAGGAAGCAAACTGAAAAAGTTTAGATTTTGTCCTCTCAAGATAGTAGTGGGGCAGACTGAAGATTGTAGATCTGGCATTCTTGAGATTGTAGTGAAGCAGATCAAAGATACTAATCTGGCATTCCTGAGTTTGCAGTGAAGCAGATTAAAAGATGGCGGACATTGCCTTCCTGAAGTTGCAGTGAAGCAAATTGAAACCATCAGACTTATTGAAATCAAGAGGAAGTTCCAAAACCGTTAAAGATGCAGTGGAGTTGGAAGCACTTTGAAGAAAACGAAGAACAAAAAGCCGAGGCTCAGCAAAGACCGGGCAAAATTGGTCATTCTATTGTCTTTGCTCTATTTCCGTTACACGACAATGAGCAAAGAGGGGCAGCTGTAATAACCCATTTTGCCCGAGCCCATTCCAAATAAATAAAAAAATAATAAACCAATTTTTTTAACAGGCCGTTTTACAGTAAAAGGGCTTAAAGCCCAAACCCAAATGCTAAACCTGGTACACCCTATACCAAAACCTGTTACACTTAGCCCAAACCACTAAACTACCCTGGCCCGCTACATTGGACCCAATACCCTAACTGCCTAGACCCAAAACACTCGTGGCCCAAAAGGCCCAAAATTAACCAGCCTCAGCAGCAGCCTAGGGTTTCTAGAAACCCTAGGCGCCGCAAATGTCCCAACAGTATCCCAACAGGATCCCAACAGTCGTGTCGCTCCACGCGCCCAGCCCAACAGTTGTGCCGCTCCTTGCGCCCAGGCCAACAGTCGCGCCGCAGTCGACTCCTCGTACCAGCGCCAAGCCGTTGGTCGCACTACGATCTGTGCCGAATCGCACCATCATCGCCTGATTCTCCGGCAATCACCTGCGAAAGGAAAGAAAATCGATAGCAAAAATAGCAACATTTTTATTTCTTTTTATTATTATTATTATTTTGTTTCGAAGGCTATAAAAGCCTTACAGATAATCTGTAAACAGACACGAATACACAGAGACAAAAATATACACGAATAAACACAGATTTACACACCATTACTCAAAGTCAGTGAGTACAAATATTGTCAGGAAGTTCAGAGAAATAAAAGACAGATTTCGCAGAGGTGATTCTTTTAATATTCCATTCTGTTTATTTTTTTTTCTTTACATATTGCACATATAACCATTATTTTTATAAAAAAAGTATAAAAGAGGAAGGTTTACCTTTCGAAGACGACGGAAATCGGAGTTTTTAGGTCTCCGGCCACCGGCCAGGGAGGCGCGTGTGGCACGTGGCCCAGAAATCCGACGAATGGAGCTCAGGCGAAGGGACGAGAGGCTCAGAGGATTTTCGGAGTGTTTTTTTTAAAAGAAACCAGACCAAATGAAATTTTTTTTACAAAACTGACTTTTATAAACAATGGAAAACGGCGTCGTTTTGGTTAACAGATTCGCGTGCCGACCCGAGGACCCGATAAAGATCCGCGTGTTTTTTTAAAAAAGGGGAATTTACAATTTCAGCCCCTCCGCAGTTTTATATGTTTCAATTTAGCCCAATTGGAACTTTTATTTTTTATAAAATTGGCCCTAAATTTGCATTTTTTTAATTAAGTCCCTTAAACTGTTTTAAAGGCGAAAATCACCACGACGCCGTTTTGAAAAAGGTTATAATTTTCTAATAAGTCCCTAGAATTTAACGCCCAATTCAATTTAATCCTTTATGCTTATTTTATTTGCTATTTAACCCTTCTTTCTTTCTTTATTTTTTATGTTTATTCTAATACTGTTTTTAATTATTTTATCATGTTAAAATATCATATTACCTTTATTATTCATGTATTTATTTATTAAACTTGTATATTTTATTATATATTATCCTTACATATATTTTAAATTATTATTATTTATTATTTGATCTAACTATTTTATTTCATATTATTTTTAACTTATATATTAATTATCACATTATATATTTTTAAAATATTGTATATTATATTATATCTTATATTATTTTAAAAATTTTATTTTATCTAAAATTATTTGTATTGAATAATATATTATTTATTTAAAAATGTAGTTTTATATGTATTAGATTATTATAAATATATTTTTATTTAAAGTCATAAATTAATTATTTTCTTAATATATATATATATATTATATGTTATTACATAAAAAATTTCAATTTACGTGAAAAGTGTTCATATTTATTTTATTTTGTTATTTATTTTTCATTATATTTGTTTACATTTCTTCATTTATTTACAATTGTTTTAGTGTAGATATTATTAGTTGCTATTATTTCTTTTATTGCCTATATTATAATGATGTTATTATTTCATGATGGCTTTCGATATTTATGTTTGATAATATATTAATATGATGCTTTTTTTGGATTATCGTTTTAAATAAAATACATTTTTCTTACAAAATTACTGAACTTTATCAAAAGGTTTTAAAATAAGGCAATGTTTTGTATTTAGAAATTCGGGAAATAGTGCCCAATCGTGCTGGGTTGCGATTTTCCGTTTGGCTAAATAACTAAATATCCTTTTAACAAGTTTTGTAAATCATGAGATGATGTTGATTACGAAGGTTTTATAATATCGTGTCCTATCGTGCTGGATGTGATATTTATATTCCTTCGGAACAATGAAATCTCAAATTTTAACTCAAATTACTCGAAGTTTTTAAGAAATCATATTTTTAAATACTTTTAAATTTTAAACATTTGGACATGATTCTATCGATTAGGTACCAGTTTTTGGGCGTTATGAGGGTGCTAACCCTTCCTCATACGTAACCGACTCCCGAATCCGTTTTCTTGTTTTTCGTAGACCAAAATCAAATGTTTTAAAATAAAACATTTTACAAGGTGATCCAATCACACCTAAGTAAAAAAGGGATTGGTGGTGACTCCCATTTTTTTTTTGTTTTTGTTTTTAAAAGTCGACCCCGTTTTCTAAAACGTTTTTAAAATGGTTTCGACACGGGTTATTACAGGTTTTGATAGATTAAAAGACCCATGAAGCACCCAGGACTCAACAGCTTAACTCAGACCAAGGTTGCGTTTTTTTGCTTACAAATGGTTAAAGGCATGTACCTAGGTTGAGTCACATGGTTTAATGTCATTTTGGGTCCTTTTGATATGCTTTGGTGTATATTGGACTTATAGTTATCCTAACCATGAATCTTGATGCTTGGTTAAACAGCTAAATGCATGTTTTTGCTTACCTTGTTATCTACCTTTTCAAGTGAAAATATGATGCTTTAAATGTCATGTTTTCAAGAACTGTGAATGTATTTGATAAGTTAATCATGTGTGAAATGATATGGTACGATGTTATAAAAAGTTAGGTAATATTTGGATATGAATCTTATGCTTGAAATGTTGCATTTTGGATAATTTGATATGTTGGTCTCGAGACACTATGGTCAGGTCTCGAGACAACAATAACAAAAATGACCATTTCGTTCATTTTTCAATTTAGGTCTCAAGACATTTTGATTATGTCTTAAGACACATAATGCTATGTCTCGAGACAAATAGCCCATTGTCTCAAGACTAATAAACATCGAACCTAGATTTGTTTTGCCTTGTTCTAGGTTTCAAGACAAGAACCACTTATCTTGAGACATTCAAACATCGAAGCTAAATTAAGAAAACATGGGAAGTATGTCTAGAGACATGAACGACCTAGTCTCGAGACATGTACCCCAATGTCTCGAGACATGTTGTTGAATTTTGGTACTTTAAGTTGGATCCATATCCTAACTCCGAAATTGAAACTGTATAACCTCGAGACTTGATAATTAAGGATATGACATTTATAATGCATGTATGTGGATATGAATGATGATGGATTTGATATGTATGATATTTATAAGTTAAATTTGTGGAAATGTATTGAGCTAGTCTAAGTTGCTTCAGCAACATAATGTGATATCTTACATTCGAATCCGACAATAAGGTCAAGTGTGGGATGTTACAAACAGAGCATAGGAGCCAAAATTGAAATTTGACAATTATCTTATAATGTAAAAAAAAAGCAAAGACGAACTCAAAAGAAATAGGAAATCACTTGTCAGTCTCTAAAACTCTTAAGATATTCAAATTATATATAATGTAATATGTTAATAACAAATTTAACAATATTAACTATTTGGACTAGTTAATAATATTATAAAAGTATAGGATCAAATTACGTTATAAATTAAAGTATAGAGATAAAATCACAAAATTAAACATAATAGAGAGACCAAAATTGAAATATAATCACTAATATATAATGTAAAAAAAAAAAAAAAAACCATCATAAGATGCCATGTGTCAATTTTGAACTTTCTTTTATATATAGTTTATAGGTAATATAGTTATAGCTAGGGTTGAACAAGAAAAATTGAAAATTGATCCAAATTAAACTGTTTGAACAGTTTGTGAAATGCAAGTTTAAAAATTGAATCTACTTCTATTTTTTATTTAATACTTAATTAATTTTAATTTTTATGATATAAAAATAAATATTTTATATTTAAAATAGTGGAAATAATTTAAAAGTTTTTAAAAGTTATTCTTTTTAGAAATATTTATGAAAAAGAATTTGAGATTTTAACAAATAATATTTAAAAATCATAAAACAAAATTTATTTTGTCAAAATAAGTTTAAAAGTTAAAAATAAAGAATTAATATAAAAATATTAAAAATCGAGTAAAACTATGATAGACTATTCAAAAAATTCAAAAAAACTGAGGGAACTGAAATTGATACCGAAATATACGCTCCAAATTCTAGGGAAAAAGAAAAAGAAAAACCTTGTATACATCCCAACACTTAGATCGGGCATCATAAGCCGTCCCCAATAAGAGATATTTGCTCTTCACAAATGTTCATCGGAGATATTAAAAGCATACCTATATAGAAAAAGGAAAGTACTTTCCACTTTCCTTATGCTAACACATAATGCACACATCATTTTCTTTTCTTTTCTTTTATTTTTCATTTTATAAAAATGATTAATTTCCAATTTTAATTTATTATATATTTAAATTTAAAATTTAGTCTTTATATTTTAATTTCTAACCTAATTTAGTTTTTATATTTTTATAATATTATTCATTAATTCAATATTTTTATAATGTTATTAATTAATGTAAATAGTTAATATTGTTAATTTTTTATTAAAATGTTATGTGGATATATATAATTTGAAAGTGAATTTTTAAATCTAAAACATAAAATGATTAAATTCTTAAAAATAAAAATAGGAGAACTAAATTCTAAATGTATAAAGTGTAAAGACTTAAGGTCATGGTTCGAATTAAGAATCTACTAGGATATCGATTCGGAGAGAGAAATTAGACAGGTTTGATCCACGAACTTATATAGAACAATTGAACCATGTTAAAAAAATCAATTAAACTAGTTTTTCATTTTTTAAATATGTTTTTTATTTTTATAATTTTTTAATGATTTATTTAATTCAACTGTACGAATCAATGATTAATCAATTTTTGATCACCGATTCAATTCTAAAAATATAAATTATTTTTTATTATTTATTTTATAATTTAACACAAATAAAGAATGAAAGCATGGGTCAACCATGCTTATAATATAACACATCGGAAAAAAAAAACCATGCATCATTGAATTTCTACAGTAACCATGTTTTCTCTTTTTACGTATGTTATTATTATAGATAGTCAGTAAACATAATATTTGTATTAGTTATATCCGTATAACTTATAAGATATGTGTACTACGCTAATTTTTAAGAATTTTTTTTTAATTTTAAGAAAATAAATTTAAAATTAAAATGAAATAGTATGAAAATTATATAAAATATAGGATAAATTTAGACAAGATACAAACACGACTAGAGAAAAGGTATTTATACATGACATGATGCAAAAATAATACATATGCTATTAGACTTTGTATTTTGTGCAAATTGTGTATTAAATATTTTTACTTTAATTTGATTAATTTTAGTTCCTATACTATTTAAATTTTTAAATTTTAATCTAGACCTAATGATAACAATTAAATATGTTTGATTAAATTATGTTGTTATCTCTGTATTATACGTAAAGTTATAGATTTAATCCACGTTCACTAATTGGATTATTCTTAGTGGTTATATTTTTTAAATTTTAAAATCTTAGTCTTAATGTAAACAGTCGTTAAATCCATAAACTGATTTTTCGTGAGTAATATGTGAAAATAACAAACAGACATAACATTACAATGTGATAATATGTTCGACTCGACTTGATCATGAATCGGGCAACTCGCCTAGGCCCGAAGGCCCGCTTGAAAAGTGAGTAGGTTTGGGCAAAAATAAATGGGCTCGGACAAAAAATAAGACCCGTTTTTCAAATGGATTGAGCATCGAGTAGATTTTTTGGCCTGGGCCAAGCCCGACCCAAATAAGCCTAAACTTTTTTACCCTTTTTTTTTTGTTGTTGTTATGTTATTGTTTTGTTACTATTTTCTATTATATTACTACTATTTTGTTATTATTGTTTAGATATTATATAATTCTTGTTTTATTATTAATTTTTCTATTATTTTAGAGGCATTTACTGGTTAACTTGCAACTATTTTAGTGTTATTTAAATATAAAGACTTTTTTAATGTATTTTCAATTTGTTGAAAATTTTTAATATTTTTAGTGTATTTGATGTGTTATATTATTTTTGAAAATTTGTTTCTATATTAAAAAATGATCTAAAAAAATTTAATATGAGCAGGATAGGTTGAATTCGGGCTTAGCATTTTTAATCTGAACTAAACTTAAGCAAAATTTTACGCCCATTTTTTAAATCTGGCTAAGCCCAAGCTTAGAAAACAAGCTTAATTTTTTTGTTTTGACCCAACCTATGATCAAATCTATGTTTGACACATTAAATTTTAAAATTAACAAATTTTAACTTAATGAATTACAAAAACTGAAAATGATCAAATTAAAATATAAATCCTAAATTCACAACTTATACAAAATACAGAGTTGTAATAGCAGAATTTGACCAAAATAATACCAACGATTATATGCTAAAGATTTTTTTATTTTTTTATTTTTGAATTTTTCGAATATATAGCCCAAAACGGGTTTGACAGAACGGGCTTAAGTTATTCGAATTAGTCCTACCCAACTCATTTTACGATTCATATAATAAATATAGAAATAATTTATATTTATATTTAAATAAAATTATTATTTAAATAGCTAAACAAGGCCAAGCTCAAGCCCGAACTTAAAGAAGTTTTTGGAATAGAATCTTAACCCAATCCAGTCCATTAAGACTGACTTCTTCAATAATGAAAGGTTGAGAACGCTTAAAAGAAAAGAGTGAGCAAAATTGAATAAGAGAGTGCGTAGAGTAAGGAAAAACGACATAACTATGCATAACATGAAAAATATAACAATGTTCTTTTTAACCCAGCTCTGCAGAATTAGATGTTTGTGCACCTAATCTGGAGAACTCATTTGATTGAATCAACAAAACAACCACCACAAGACCTGCAATATTACACCACAAGAGACAGGCATGTTTTCATTGCTTCTATGTTCAAAGATTATAAGAACAGCATTTCATCCACAGCTTTACTGCTTCCCCCAAATCAACAAACAATACTCTCCCTTATCAAAGATGTTATTAAGGCACAATCTCATTTACTACCTCCAGGTCCACCAAATAGGTAGTCCAGAGAAGATCCGCCTCCAGGGGCAGAATGAACCTTGGTGGAAGGTCGATCCTGCATTCATGGAAAGACAACTAGTTAGAAAGTATACGATTTCAGCGACAAGTAACCATTCTATAAATTAAAAACCTTAAAGCAAAATCATTAAGGGGGCTATACCGTAAGGAAATTGCCAGTATTCTGACCATCAGCACGCATGTAATTGTTTGCGGAAATACTGTTAATACCAGCAGGAATTTGCTTGGAAATATCTACTGGTTCAGGAGCAGGGGCAGGTTTGGAGACAGCTGGTGCTTCAGCGGGAGCAGCTTGGGAGTTGTTTGTCCCTGGTTTAGGAGCTTCTCCGCTACCAAACAAATAACCTAATGAGCTCTGCCCACCACCACTGCTAACTCCGCGACCCATCTTTTTCAACTTACCAAGAAAAGGGAGGAAACAAATAGCTCAAAGTAAGAATCTAGAAGCAACAGGTGCAGACGAAAATGGTTTGAGTATAAATAAATTGACATTATACGACTAGAGAAGATTTAAACTACGTTGTTCATGACAAGCAAAAGACAGGAAGCAAAACAAGCATATTGAGAGAACCCTCATCAATGTTCTAGAATGCAATGCTAGCCTGCTAAGCTTTAATAACACTTTCAAACAAGATTCTTTCTATCCTGTGAAACCCCCACCCCCACCCAAAAATAAAAGAGTAAAACTCGATGAAATTCCCTAATGCTTGGCCATAAAGGATAGCACAACAGTGAGGTCACATAAACATTTGTTCCATCATAACATACTGGCTCTTTGTTGTTTTTAAATTGTCACCTTTTCTTTCACAGTTCAATTTCGAGTTTTAGCACATCCCACTCAAATCAAGAAGATCCAGTACATGATCTACTTAAAAGTAGCTCAACAAATCCCAATACAAAAGTTAAAATCCTAAACATTTGTCAGGCATGTTAATGTGCAATAAAAATAAAGGATTATAGTATATAATACCCCAATCAAATCAAAGAACACTCTTTTTTATTCCATTATCCATGGAATCCCCTTTTCATTTTCAACTACAGAAATGAAGATTTATCTACTGTGATCATAAAACAAATGCTCATTAATAAAATAAAGAAAAACTCTATTACCAGAAATCGCTATCTCCCTAGTGATTTTTTAATTGGGAAGCACATACTCAATTTGGGAGCACTAGCGATCCAATTCAGTAAAACTAACAATCCTAATAAATATGGTTTATTATAAATTTGTTGAGCAAAACAAACAATTCACAAATTTCAAAATTAATTTATTTAGAACTATAAGTTATTGTGAACACAAGAACTATATATATATATATAGGTTTCCTAAAACACCGTTCCAATAAATCATTTGTCGTTACAACAAAGCAAATCAGAAAAGACTACCCCTATCAAATTAGGTTTTTAGAAACATCGACTTGCTTTCTTGTTTTTGTTCCTTGTACCAGACCCATCCTCGTTCCAGATATCATTTCAATGAAACAAAAGCACTAGCCGGTAAGCACATATCTCATAATTTCATAGAATTTACAATATAATAAGTATTAAATAGAACATAAACGCAAAAAAGAAAACCTAATCATTTCCAGCTTAAAAACAATCGAATAATAAGCTTACAACATCGACACAGTCAACGAATCAGAAGAAAACAAACGTCACAATCCAAACCTTTTGACATCCTACTTCACATCCAAAACGATAAAAATTAAACAAATCAAATGAAGCATAAAAACGAACAGCGGCCAAAGCGAAAAAAATAAACATCAAACCAGATATAGTGAAAAAAAATGTTAAAATCAATAAATTGACTGCCGAACTCAGTGAACACAACACAAAATCTTATAGACGCAGAGAAGAACAAAGATCTAGGGTTAGGGTTTTGAAATTACCTGAAAATTCCTTTTTGCGATTCAGATCTGGAAGAGGGGAAGTAGAAACAACAGTTGGAGAGTTAGGAGAGTAACAGCAGCTGCCTACTGAAAAAGGAAAACGAAATGCAAGCGTTTCTTATATAGAAAATGATTCAAAATTACTTTTTTTTGAAAATTAAAATTATTATGTTTTTTTGAAATTTTAAACGAAATGTGATGAGTTCACTGCTAAGCTTTACTCATTCCACGATTTCAAATTTTCAAATCTGGTTTTAAACGGTTAAATTTCAGTTTTAGTCCCTTTACTATATTCAGTTATTTTTAATTTAATATAAATTGATCTTCTATTTTATAATGTCATTATCTAACGCTAGCAATTTTTCCTTTTTATATTTTTATGTTAATTTTTCAAATTTATTTTATAAAAAATATTATGTTAATTTTTATTTTACATTTTTAAATAAATAACATAAAAATAAAAAAAGTTTTCAACTTTATTTCTTTATAAAATAAAAAAAATTTATGTTAATTTTTATTTTAAATTTTGAAATGAAATTTTCAAAATTTATATTTTAATAATAGTAAAAACAATAACAAATTTAAGAATATTGCAAAAAAATAACATAAAAAATAAAGAAAATGTCTTTACAATAGGGGTATCCCCTGGGTGATATGCGACTCTCTTTTTATTAAAATATCATTTTTATTTATTTTATTACAATTTTTTAATAATTATATAATCCATTAAGTTAATTTTTATAAAAACATATTATTTTTAACTCATGCTATTTTCATAAATTTTTATTATTTTTGTGTTATTTACATAAAAACCCAAAAAGACCATGCTAGCATAATGAGTTAAAGAGTGTATTTAAGAAAAATCCACAAGTATTTTAACATAAATACTCGATTGTATTAGCTATTTAAATTAATTGGTGAGATTATAAAAATAAAAGGTTAAGTTATGCCCAAATAGTTAATGAGATATTGGCTTAATTATTCAATTAATGATGATAAATATTTATAGTTGTAAGCTGTAATTTAAAAAGACTAGATATTAAAATTAAATATAATAGAAGGAGGAAAATGATAATTTGATGGCTAGAAAAATGGAAAGTGTTGGGGAGTATGAAATTGTTTATAGTGGAATGAGCGAGTGGAAGTCGTAGCTTAGATTATAAGCCAAGGGTCAGGGGTGGGGTCCTTATCCGGGCATTACATGTGCAACCGCATTTGATTATGAAAACGGTGCCCTTCTCTTTCCTTCTAATGTTACTTTTTGTGTGGTGGATGGATGGAACATTTTTTTGTTAATGTTCTTTTTGGCATTTTTCTAACATCCAGTTGATTTTAACATATATTAAAGGGCAATTGACCCATAAATACCAAAAAATAAAAAATTTTACGGAAAAGGGCCGGAATTGGGAAAAATTACGGAAAAGGGCCGAATCCCCCAAAAACGCGGCCACGTAAGCGCGTTTTGGGGGGAAGGGGACCAAAAACGCGCCCTGCTGGCGTCATCCAAAAACGCTCCCACGTGGACGCGCCTTGCTGACGTGGACAAAAACGCTTCCAGCAGGGCGCGTTTTTGGTCCTTACTACCCGTGTTGAAGTTTTTGGCCCAATAGTCTCCGGCAAAATAATTTTGAGGAGACGTTTTCAACAAACACCGCCAAAAGCAAAGATGCGTTCGAAAACGCGCCTGCGGACGGCGTTTTTGCTACTGATGAGTCTACGGAGAAATAATTTTGAGGGACGTTTCGAACAAACACCGCCAAAAACAAAGATGCGTTACGAAAACGCAGCGCGTGGGCGCGTTTTTGCTACTGATAGTCTACGGAGAAATAATTTTGAGGAGGGCGTTTACGAATAAGCGCCAAAAACGCTTCCGGCAGGCCTTTGTCAAGATGCGTAATGAAAACGCTCCCACGTGGACGCCGCGCCTTGCTCTGATAGCCTCCGCAAAATTAGGCTATAAATCGGTGAAAATTCATTCTCGGTTGGCGAGAAAGGGAAATTGAGGCAAAGGAAAAAATTGAAAATGAGTGAACGTATTAATCTTTGTTATTTACTACGACGGTGAAGTTCGTGATAATCGAAAATGGCGTTGTTTTCTTATCGGAGAACACACAGTATGATCGAGTTTTAATCGGAACATCGATTTGGTTGAACTGCAAAAGAATTAGGCGTAAAATATTTGGAACAACGCCAATGAAAGTTCGAAGTGTATTAAGTATAGGTTTTGGCGCTTGGTTGATCCGGTGAGATATGAGTCGTTCGACATCAAAGGTGCTCGGGGCTTTGAGGCAATGGTGGAGACTCATATTGCGTGGATCACCCTATATGGAGGTATATGTAGAATTTTCATCTCTAAGTGATCTTGCTGCGACCTCGACATGTACCGCTGCTCGAGGGGAATACACGACCTGCCGACACGACACTGTAAGTGGGAGGCCAAACGAAAGTGCCCGTGTGCGGTCGTAGTATGGAAAACATAACCCCCGCACGACACTCTCGGTTGGTGGATGGGACATGCATATCCGTCAGTCGACGTCCGATGATAGAAATACGTACTAAGTAGGTTAAGGAGGCATGTTTGCCCCGAACCTGACATATGCGTTATATCAGATCGGGGCCCTGGAATACTTGCGGCAATAGAACGCCAGGAAGCGTATGGCATCGCACACACCATCGATATTGCCCGAGGCATGTCGCATCCAACTACTATGGGCAACATCGATCTAAAAGACAGAGACAACAAGTGATCGATATGGGTATGAAATATCTATTAATACAATTTCTTTTGAAAAATTCAATTTATTTGCAATTGAAGAGTGGTATGTAATATTAGCTATCAACGTATATTGGCGGTGGTATGAGATCAATAAAGACCGTTTCGAGGAGATCTTTGGCGATTTGCGCTCGAGATAACGCTGAAGGCGCAAGATACTGTGCAACATTCCTTTGGAACAGTGGACACAAGCATATGACGGCGCTCACGATATGGGCATATGACCACAAACCTTGCCGAATGCATAAACTCGTTTCGAAAGGAACCCGTCATCCGCCCATTACATCGATGCGTGCGAGAGACATATTTTTGGTTAAGCGGCACTATT
Source organism: Gossypium sturtianum (assembly GCA_025698515.1). Taxonomy (NCBI): domain Eukaryota; kingdom Viridiplantae; phylum Streptophyta; class Magnoliopsida; order Malvales; family Malvaceae; genus Gossypium; species Gossypium sturtianum. The sequence continues at coordinate 117,301,845 of CM046955.1, forward strand.
TAGAAGAGAGCGGCGATTTATAGAGAGGGCGATGGAAGGAGGCCATGTATGGAGCCCGAAGGTCTTGCAAGAAATCAACCGTGGGAAGGCACGAGGCGAACACCATGCACACGGTGTGTCACGATCGCGACAACCTATGGTTTCGTGTCACGAGTTTTGATGCAGATCAACCAAGGTATTGTTGGCGGCCATTATCGTGTACACTTGACAAATAGGACTCGCGATCGTGGAAATTTGATGCACTTCGTTACCCATGCGCCCATGTACTTGCGGCTTGTCGAGAATCTCCGTCTTGATCCAATGAGATATGTCGACGAAGTGTATAAATTACAAAACATGTACAACGTGTGGAGACACGTATTCCCACCTGATCCCGGATGAACGTAAGTGGCCCTTGGTATCGCTTGCACCGTATAAGCTATTACCGGATAGACAATTGAGGCGCAAACCAAAAGGTCGACCTTGCTCGTCTAGAATACGCAACAATATGGATATCCGAGAAACAAGCAACCAAAGTCGGTTGTGCGGATGGTGTAGGAACCAGGGCATACATCTCGCTTCGTGTCCAAGTCGGAATAGTTGACCGTGTTCTTAGGTGTTTTGTCTCATGGAAGCTATGTAATATCTATTTTTCGGAGGAAAACGGTTAACTTTTGTACAATAACTTTTATTTTATTAAATATATTAAAAATTAATTACAAAAAAAAATCAATTCTATTTTGTCAAATTTTATTAAAATAAGTAAAACAAATTAAAAAAATTAAATTACAAGGCAACAATTTGAACTCAAATTTTATTAAAATAAGTAAAACAAATATAAAAATTAAATGACAAGGCAACAAGTTAAACTCAAATTTTACTAAATATATTAAACATTAATTACAAAAAAAAACTTAATTAAAAATTCTAGTGATGATGGGTGGGAACCGATTGCCACACGAGGGGCGGTCGACGATTCTGCTACTGGATTCCTCCTTCTTCAAGCTTCCGGCGGGGTTGTGGAACCTCGGGCGGGAATCGATTCTCTCGTGATGGGTCCGGTTGCGGATGTTGCGATGGTGACCCACTCGACGATAAAATATTGACGCCGGAGGTGTTTGCATAAACCACGGCGGGGTGATCGTGCATCCCGAACGGCGAGCTGGCGAGAAAGAAGTGCTTCCCGATGCCGCCTCCTCTCGAACCCACATGCGACGTCGGCCTCACCATCGGATGGCAGCGGAAGTAGTCGATAACGGGCTCGAACCCGCCATGCACTCCAACTGGGCTAGGAATAGGAAATCAAACATATATGGGTTAGGAGGATACATATAAGGGGAAAGTGTACGATCCGCATGAACGGTAGATGCTTTGTGATGGGCCCGGTGTTGTCGGTTGAACTGATGGGCCCGGTGGATCGTGTAGGCGTTGTTCTTTGGGCGGTGATCGTGTCGGCGGTGATGATTGCCCCGCCTCATCACCCCTTCTCCTTGGGTGTAAAGGGCCTCGACGTTCCCTTCGCTCTCGAAGTTGTCGTCGCCTCTCTTCTTCCGACAATAGATATGGCTTGCCATGGATCCTAAACCATGGCATGTACTCCGCACGCATGCTAACTCTGGAACGACTATCGGTTCTCGGTCGGGTATATAGTCATATCGGTTCTCCCACGTCTCGATATGTTCGACCAAAATCTTGCCCAATTCGTATGTGTTTTGCCGTAAGTCTACTTTGTGCTCATCATCGAGCACCTCCGGTGGTACGGAATCCGTTGTCGAAATCCAAATTGCCGCATAACCCGATCCGCTGGTGCATCTCCACGGTCGAGTAGGTGATCAATGGGACCTTTACGTGCCACCGCTCGGATTTTGGAGGAACTCCTCCGGAATTATCGCTGCAATTTACGGGTCGTCATGACGGTGTCCATTCAAACTATATTCACATTACGAAAATTTTAGACATATACCTCATATTAGAGACACTACATACGAAATACTAAATTATAATAACAAATTTGAAACTTACTTACGATTCCGACCTTTGGTCCAACAGAGCCGTATATCCTCAAGCGATTTGGTATTCCAACATGATTCGCCGGATGGTTCCACCTAATTAAATAAACTTTTAGCATACAATTATACTATAAATATACGACATAATTGTAAAATATAATATTAAATTTACCTCGTTATCGGTGGGAATGAATATGGTTGGTCGAGTCGAGGGCGTAAAAATGGAAATCGAAACCATGCCCATGGCTGCAGAGTGATAGGCAACCTCCGATTTTTTGTTTACTCTAAGCAAATGTCGCTTCGCACATCTCTCGGTATAACCTCGATAGCACGGCGGACCCCAACTCAATTCACCGGTTTGCTCTGAAGTCAACAAGTTTCGAGGAGCCATCTCGGTGGACGAGGTTTCTAGAGAGGTCGGCATCGAGATAGCCTCCAATTATTTGAAGAATGTATGCTCGAGCATACCGTATTCTTTCTACTTGATCGAATCCTCGTTCGGCTGCGGGGAATGTGTGTCTCGTAACCACGCCATATCGATCCGAGCTCCTCGAATTCTATCCGGAATGGCACCCGTAAGCTCGTAGCATACGGCCATCCAATCGAGAGATGTTACGGACCGGTGACTACCGCCCGCCCACCGGTAATCCCAATCAGAATCGCGCACATCTTCTAAGGTGATGGTACACTCTCCGCATGGCAAATGGAAAGTGTGCGTCTCCGGTCTCCACCTCTCAATCAACGCGCTGATCAAAGGCGGCTCCAACTTGAACCCTCGGCCTATCGTGGCCACATGCCAAAAACCCGCTTCACGCGGTAATTCTCGATCAACGGCGATGGGGGATCATGCATGTTGCGAATATAACATTCCAACACCCGATCTACAAGATGTTTAAAAATCATAAAATTCAAAATTAATTAAAATTACATAATTGGATAAAAATTAAATAATATTTCAAAATTAAAATTAAAACTTACCATTTTTATTTGCTCGACGGCAATGTGCTTCTCGCCTAGGCGAAGTAATTCCCCGGCCATTGTAATCGGCTTTAAAATTTTCCGATAAAAATATCTTAAAAAAAAATTAAGGGCTTTTTTAGTAAATAGTAAAGGACTATTTTGAAATTTGAGCGTTAATTTCAAGGACCTTGAGAGAAAATTGAGAGAAAATTGAGAGAAAATTGAGAGAATATTGAGAAAGGATTGAAATGTGAAGAATAAAGGGTGGGGGTTTTATAGTTTTTTTTTCTCGATCGTTGGGGAGCCAGCGGTCAAAAAATTTGATCGTTGGGACCAAAAACGCGCCCGAAGGCGTTTTTGTCCACGTCGCAAAGCGGCGCCCACGTGGGAGGCGTTTTTGGATGACGTGGACAAAAACGCTCCAGCAGCGCGTGCTTTTTGTCCCCTTCCCAAAACGCGCTTACGTGGCGCGTTTTTGGGGATTCGCCCTTTTCCGTAATTTTTCCCAATTCCGGCCCTTTTCCGTAAATTTTTTTATTTTTTGGTATTTATGGGTCAATTGCCCTATATTAAATATTCATTTGTTTTTGTTACAGTAAGTGTATTTGAAAATAATAATTTTAGAAGAGTTTTGCTTTATGTTTAATTGTGAAAAGTATTTTTACTATACCAAATATACAAACGTTACTATTATCCTTTTAATAATATTAATATCACCAAACAATGATAAAGCGTCTTAAGCTAGTGAAATTCCAACAATTTTATAATTCATTATAAAATGAAAGCAATTTCGATCCAAAAATCTATGCCATACTTTGCCTAATTTGATATTTGTATTTGATAAAAAATTTATATTTTGGTACCTAAAGGTAATAATGTTAATTTTTTAGTGTTTAATTCAAGTTTTAGGATTGTTATTATCATGTTTGAATTTTTCATGATATTATTAACATGATAAATTTATTGTTAATTGTGAATTTATTTAATTTTATGTTTACTTTGTTAAATACAATCCAATGGATGTAATCTTTTAATTCGAGTTTTAAGGTTGATTTGATGAAAACTTATAATTAATTAATATTAGCATTTAACTTTCATCAAATCAACTCTAACACTCAAATTTAATACTAAAAAGTTAATATTATTACATTTAAATATTAAAATGCATCAAATATAAATACTGCATTAGATTAAAAAAAATAACCCAAGTAATATTTAAAAAAAAACGTGTCAGGTAGTAAACCAAAAATAAATAATAATGAAAGGAATAGAACTTTTATGTTTGTCAACCACTACAATTAGATACTGGTTATTGTGATACTTTTAATACATATAATTAATGTTTTTAACTTTAGTAAAATATATTAAATACAAGATGTTTCCAAAAGAGTATTTGATAATTCTTAATAAAGACCTGTATAAATAAATTTATTAGTTGGTAGGGTATCAATATTCGGAAATCATATATATAAAGTTATAAAATAAAAATCATATATATAAAGTTACAAATAAAGGTCGATTGAGTTTTAGCTCGATTGATATTAATATTGTTGTCAATTTAAGAGGATGTGGATTTGAATGTACTAAAGCGTATTATCCTCTTATTTAAGAGTTAGGGAGAGTATAAAAAAAAACAAATATCATAATAACCTATAATGATATTAATATTAAAAAAATTACAAATAATAAATATAAACTTATTTGACATAATTATATATCTGATTGGGAGCTTAGTTTAACAAAACATGTAAATTTTAATTAAGGTTAAAAAATCAAACCAAAAGTGGGTTTTCGTCTACTACTTTCTAGCACGGGTTTTCGTCTGTCCTCGTTGACACGCTTGTTTTTTTCTTTAATTTCTGGCAATTTTGGTTAGGTTTTTCGAGCGAGTTTTCTGGAACACCATGGAGGTTGAGTTGGCGAATCTGCATCTCGATGACGAGGAGGAAGATGCTTTCCAAGAAGATCCTAAGGAGACCGACCATCACTTGCAATTTTGTCTCGTGGGAACTTGTCTAATGGATAGTGTTGTCCACTTTCCGTCCCTTTGAAACACAATGGCCGTTCTATGGCACCCAGTCGATGGAATCGCTATGATAGATTTGGGTGAAAAACGGTACCTGTTTAAATTCTTTTATGCGATTGATATAAAAAGAGTGTTGGATGGCAAGTTGTGGTTTTTTAATAATCATATTCTTTTGCTTCATGAACTAAGGTTGTTTGATGATCCGTTAACAATCAATCTTAACTATGTTGTGTTTTGGATTCAAATACATGATTTGCCTTCGAGTCTGATGTCAGAATAATGGCGAGGCGATTTGGGTCTTTCTTGGGCGAATTTTTAGAGTATGATACCAATATCCCATCTTTGAGATTACAATGATATATGCGAATACGGGTTCAAGTGGATGTGGGATTACCCCTAAAACGGAGAAAAAACGTACTGTTGGGAGATAAAACATATTATGTCAACTTTAAAGATGAAAAACTTAGTCTATTTTGCTTCATCTGTGGAAAGCTTGGACATGGGGAAAGTTTCTGTCCGATACGTACTCATGTAGAACTGGAGAAGATTATTTTTGGCTGGGATATTACGCTTCGAGCACCAGCAAGGGGAAGGCCGACGAAGACTAGCAGATGGTTGAAACAGCCGGATGGAACGAGTTGTTGGTTTCTGGAAAAGGAAAGAGGTCTAAACATGCGTAATTCTGGGGATTGTTTGAGTAATTTAGGCCCTCATTCTAAGCAGGGATTTGCTGCCATTAAGGGAGGTATATCACCTGTATTTAATGTTGGTATTAAAACTAGATTTGGGCCGAACGGTATTGGAGATAATGTTAATGGGCTCATGGATTTGGGGTCCAACGAAGAAAGTAGCCTCATTCTAACTTATGAAGGGAAAAAATACCAAAGGACCTTCGTTGCTACTACAGAAGTCCTAGGAGTTTCAATTATGTCACGTGAACAAGATGATCAATCAGCTGACTCTACTAAGCAGAGTAGCCGGGCATTATGAAAATCTTTAGCTGGAATGTCTGTGGACCTGTGGACTAGGGAATCCACAGACAGTTCATCGTCTCAGGAATCACCTAAGAGAAGTTTGTCCCCGAATTTTGTTCTTAATGGAAACAAAAATAAGTACGAGGAAAATGGAAGGTGTCCGTAGAAAATGTGGCTTTCATAATGGTATAGAGGTAGGTGCTGAGGGTTCGAAAGGTGGATTGTGCCTAGGGTGGACACAATAGAATGTAGTTACTCTTCGGAGTTTCTCCCACAATCACATTGATGTTGAAATTCAAGATGAACAGTAACAGCCTATTTTTCAGTGAAATCGGAACAGTGGTTTCGAGACCACAAATCCGATCCGAAAATAAAATTTATTTTTATTTTATTACATGGTCCATAATATGTTAGAAATGTCATGTGAAAATTCTGATAAGAAAATTTTACTAATTATGTGCTTAATTACGAGAAGGACTAAATCGCATAAAATGCAAAAGTTAAATTCTAGTAGCTATAAGGATTAAATAGCTATGTAATTCAAAAATTGAGGTCCTTATATGGTAATTAGACCATTAAAGAAAAGTATGTAGATATTTTGGTGACTCATCCATGGAAATTTAGAAAAAGGGTAAGGACTAAATTGGAAATTAGAAATAATTAAATTAATTAAAAAGATGATAAAAGATATCATCTTATTTTTTTATGTCATCTTCAACCTAAAACACATGGAAACCTTAGGAGAGAGAGAAGAAACTTTCATGGCTTAATTGGGTAAGTTTACTTGTCCTATTTTTAGTAATTTTGATATTTTTGAAACCGTGATAATCTATCTATTTGGGGGATAAATTTGAAAAGTTATCAAGGTATGAAATTTGGGTCATGGATGAATATGCTGAAAATTAGAAATTTATGGTAGAAAATGAAAGGTTGTTGATAGATAAATAACTTTTACAAAGTGATTTTTGATGAAAACATGATTTAAGGACTAAAATGTAAAATTGTGAAATTGAAGAAAAATGCTAAATTTTTATGAATACATGTGCTGTAAATTTTGTAATGGGATTTTGTTTAGGCTTGGAATAGGGAGTAAATTTCACAAGTTTCATTTTCCGAGCTTAGGGACGAAATTGGAATTTATGGAAAAGTTAGGGGCAAATGGTAATTTTGCATAGGACGTAAATTGAGTCCAAATGAATATGAAATCTGAGAAATTGATGATTAAAGCTATTTATATAGATTTGGACAACACAAATTCGATGTTAGACGGAGGAAAAGAAAAGGTTTCGGATTAGTAAATTACTTACGCGAACACGTATTGAGGTAAGTTCGTGTAACTTAATCGAGCATGTAAATATATTTAATTGAATGTTGTGTTTGTATGGAATGTAACTTATATTGATGTACATTATTTGAATGCGATAATGAAAAACTTAATACATGCTTGAAATGGTGAAAAATGGGTTAAGTCCCGATTGAATATTGAATTTCGATGAATATATGTGCTTTCCCGAAATGGATGAGGTCCTGCATTTGTTGTTGACGGATTTAGCTCGAACGAGTAATCCTATTGACCTCATTATAGAAAGGATTTAGCCCGGACGGGTAATCCTGGTATATTACCTCTCGAGTATACGTTACAATTAGGATTTAGCATGGACTGGTAATCCTGTTATACGATATGTGGCTCGAGAGTGTGTTCCTTAATTAAGTGCCCTAATGGGTACTCATGAAAAAGAGTTGACGGGTTATTGAATCGTACACCTCGAGTGTACCACTTGAGCATCCATCGGAACTTCAATGATTCAACGGGCAAAACTCTTGGCATGATAAGAGAATTATGGAATGAAATGAATGATGTCTTGAAGGAAAATAGTATGATGAGCTCATCTATGGTTACTTGATGTATATGAAAACTTTGTGACTAACATGTTTGATTAAATGCTTGTATTTAGGCAATTTTGCTAAGTTGATGGAAAACATGTTATTGTATGCTTACATTTAATAAACAGGATCGATAAGTTTAGTTTTCCGTTATATGAACTTACTAAGCATGTAATGCTTACTCTATTTTATTTTCCCTTGTTTTATAGTGCTCAGAAGCTCGCGAAGGTTGGAGATCATTGGAGTATCATCACACTATCTACTAGCTATTTTGGGTATACATAGTAAAATCATTTTGGTATAATGGCATGTATAGGACAACTTGGCCTTTAGTGGCTTGATAATGATGTTTGTAATCTAGCCATTGGAATGGCTAGTAATGGTTGTTTTGATATACTTGTAATGTCATGCTATGGTAGCTATATATATATGTTAAGTAGTTGATCAAATCATGTTTAACACATGGATTGAACCAAGGTAAGATAGTAAACATGTATGCAAGCAATGATATGCCATGTTGAATGATGGAAATTGCTTAATTTGAATGCTTGAAATGGTTGGAATGTGTTCGGTATGTTTTAGTGCAGGAAAATGGTAAATTTGGGTGACAAATGAGGCTAGGATATGGCTTTATTTTGTCCACACGGGCAGACACACGAGTGTGTGTCTAGACCGTGTATGACACACGGCCAGGTACATGGGTGTGTAGTTAGGCCGTGTGTCCCCTGCACCTTAATTTTGAGAAACAGAATGCTCAGAATTGAGCACACGGGCAGAGACACGGGTGTGTGTCTCAACCGTATGTGCTACACGGCCTAGAACACGGGCGTGTGTCTTGGCCATGTGAAACCTGCACCTAATTTCGAAATGAATTAATTAACCACACGGCCTAGCACACGGGCGTGTGGCATGGCCATGTGCACTCAGAGAGTTACACGGGGTCGAACACGGCCTGCAGCACGAGTGTGTCCCAAGGTCACACGGGCGTGTCCCCTAGACCACACGGGCGTGTGAGCCTTGCACCTTGGAAAATTTTTGAAATTTTGCGAAAAAAATTCTTAGAGGTTCTGATTAAGTCCCAACTCGATTCTAATGCTCATATTGGGCCTCGAGGGTCCATTTAAGGGACGTTACGAATGATTTCAGAATTTGAATAGTAACTTGCATGAATTATCTGTAAATGTTTTTGAATGTTTCGGTAATGCTCCGTAACACTATTCCAGTGACGGATACAGGTTAGGGATGTTACAAACAGGATGGGTCGTGTTAGAGGTTTACTGGATTTTATGGTAATCTGGATGAACGGCTTAAAGGACTATCTTGGGATCTTCTCTGTTGATTGGGTAATAATCAAAGTCTCCATTGGTTAGTTGTTGGCGATTTTAATGAAATTGTCTTTTCTTTTGAGAAAAAGGGAGGTCGTATAAGGGCAGAGAAAAACGTGGTGGCTTTTTGTTCAGATTTATCTGATTGTGATCTTATGGACTTGGGGTTTTTTGAAATGTGGTACACTTGGAAAGGAGACAAATTTGTCGACACAAATAAACGCGAAAGACTTGATCGAGGAGTTACTAATAAGGCCTGGTGGAATTTGTTCATTGACTTCTCAGTAACTCATTTATGTCATTCAATTTCTGATGATTGTCCTCTGTTAGTAAATACAAGAGGATAGAACCCTTCATCTTACAGAATTGGTAGAAGGCAGTTTCGGTTTAATACAGATTGGTGTTTTGAAGGTGATTGTGAGAAAGTAATTAAAGATTATTGGGAGGCTACTTCGAACAATCTCCCTACGAAACTTGAAAGTTTGGGTAAGAAGCTTCTTGTTTGGAATTCATCAGTACAGAGGAATAGGAAGGCGCACAAGCAGAAGTTAGTCGATAGAATGAAGGAATTACATGTTGTTGAACAGACATATGACGCCCTTGTGGAATTGACTGAAATCTAATTAGGTTTAAATTTTGAGGTTGACAATGAGGAAATATTTTGGGAATAAAGGGCTTGATTGTAACAGTCTGATTTTGGGCCTAGTCGGAACAGTGGTTTTGAGACCACTAATCCGAGGTTGAGGAAAATTATTTTGACGTTAAATTATGTGCTGTAGCATGATTATATGGATGCATGAAAATTTTGGTGTTTTAAATTGAGTGATAGCATGCTTAATTGCAAAAAAGGACTAAATCGCATAAAATGTGAAAGTTCTATTTTTCATGGTAGAGGTGTCTAATAGCCAAAGAATGTAATTGGGAGGATTTTAAAGTGCAATTAGGCCATTTATCTAGTGATGGCCGGCCATGTGCATAGGGGAGACAAGGGCATTTAATGCTTGGTCAAAATTTGGGTGCATTAGGTGAGAAAAGATGAATAAAATATGGTAAAGAGAAAAGCTATCATCTTTCACTATTCACTCTTCCTCTCCACCAAAAATTTCAAGCTTAGAGGGGTTTTTAATGCTTTAAAATTTCAGCAACTCATCTTCTTCACAAGTAAGTGATTTTAGAGATCTTTCTTGATGATTTTTGTATTTTTGGAGTCCCCAAAGCTTAAGCTAGCTAATGAGGGGACTAATTTGTCAAATGGCTGAAGTTTTAGGGACTTGCCATAAGAGAGTTTATGTTGTTAACTGAGTTTTATGGAGGAAAATGAATGTTAGTGAGATGAGAAACAACTTTTGTGAAAGGTGTTAGCATGAAAACACCTAAATAGGACTTAAATGCAAAGATTTAAATTGTGTCATAAATGCATGAAATAGTTGTAATGGTGAGTAGTTGTAAGAGAAATAAATGTTCATCTATGCTTGTTCATTGAGAAAATATGTTGAAAAATAAATTACGAGCCTAGGGGCAAAATCGTAATTTTGCCAATGTACAAGGGCAAAATGGTAATTTTTACCCAAGTGTAGAATTTGAAGTATTATGATCATAGAATGATCTAAAAGAATAAATTTCATTGTTATAGATCAAGAAGAGCGCGGAATCAACCTTGACCGAGGAAAAGGCAAGGTGACGGATTAGATCGTTGGTTATACCGTTTTGCACTGAGGTAAGTTTATGTGTAAACAATGCATGATTGTGTAAATATTGTGTGGTTAACTAGTGTAAGGCAAAATCGAGAACATGTGTGGTTCAAATGGATTGAATGTTGAAATTGTTGAATAATTACTGTATGAATGATGAAATAGTCATATAAAAAAGCAATGTCGACACTTTTTGATGGGCTATGTGTGAAACCATCGTCCAAAATCCTTTGGTGGGCTAAGTGTAATGCCACCTTGCTGCTAATTTACGATGGGCTATGTGCGATTCCATCGTCTATTCATCTTTTGGTGGGCTATGTGCGATACCACCATAAGTAATCTTTTTGGTGGGCTAAGTGCGAAACCACCGAGTGGCTTGATTGTGTGAAATGGAATTAGAAATAGTGAATGTTGTATTATGTGACCTTGGGAGACTAAGTGCAGGGAAACTCTTAATGAGTATGTGCATTAAGATGTGAGATGGTTGAAATGTGGGAATGGAGAAAATGAGTAAGCATGTCATGAATGTAAATTGCTTCTTGCTTATTACGTAATGCTATGTATTTGTTCAATACGTGTTATAGTGTTGTGTTGTTTATATGTAAACTTACTAAGCTTAAAGCTTACTCCTCCTTCTCTTTTTCCCTTATTTTATAGAGTTTAAGAGCCGAAATAAATACACATTGACTATAGGAAGACCGCCCACACTATCAGCTCCTCTCGGTATACCTAGACTTAATGATTTTGTAAATGGCATGTATTGGTGCTAGGCTAGTTAAGTTATTTTGTTATTTTGGCCAAAGGTGTATTGGCATCTTGTAAGATATTGAAATTTGTAAATTGCCATGCATGATGGCTCATTCTACCTTTTATGAAATTATAAGGTTACCTATGGAAGTCCATGTTGAAGTTATGAGTGTTTATTGGTATGTTGAATGGATTCTTGTAGTGTAAGCTATAGGAGTTCTAAGAGCTTGGCAAAAAACCTTGTTCTGGTCCACATGGGTAGGCACACGGGCGTGTGTCTAGGCCGTGTGAGACACACGATCAGGCTATGGGCGGGTGCCCTGGCTGTGTGAAGTCTGCACTTTGAAATTAGAATTGGAATGGTCACAAGGTTAAAACACACGGGCGTGTTAAAACCGTGTGTGATTAGTCAGTGTCGACCACGGGTGAAAGGCACGGACGTGTGATAGGGTGCACGGGCGTGTTCCTAAAATGCATGGGCGTGTGCCTTAACCGTGGCAAATTGGCAGAATACTGGGTTTTTAGGCACGGTCTGGGGACATGGGCGTGTGTGCCTATGCACTGCAGGCGTGTCTCATCTTGCGGGCGTGTAAGACTGTCTTGAAAAGAAAAATTTTAAGAATGGAAAAAGTTTTGGATTAGTCTTGAGGGTCCTCGGGTGCATGTGTTAGGCCTCGTAAGTCGAGAATGAGGTTTTAGAGAGTAACGATGTAGAGCCTAAGTGGCGATTAAGTGGTTTGAGTTCGATAACGCCTCAGGTCCGGTTCTCTGCATAGAACCCGAGTAAATGGGTGTTACATTTAATGGTATCAGAGCTATGGTTTAGTCGGTTCTAGGACTACCATAGCGTGGGTAGGAGTCTAGCTATACATGTCATAAGCGTATGATGATAGTGTGGTGGCTTCTGATGATTTTAAACTTATTTATTGTAGCATATGGATCCCGAACAATCGGCTGCAGATGACGCAGCTAGTAATGCGCCGGCTCCTATGCAAGGGACCGCGCCTATGCAGAGTAACCCCGAGACTAGGGGTCAAGGAGAAGAGGCTCGGGAAGCCTTTCTCCAAATGATGGATAACTGGTACACTGAGTATGTACGAGCAAACCCTAATGCTCAACCCCCTCCACCCCCACCTATACCTCAGCCAATTCCTATGGCTCCCCAAGGTATAGAAATGGTGAGGATGGTTAAGCCCCCGGTAGACAAAATTCGGAAGCAAGGGCTGAGGATTTTTGAGCTAATATAGATGACGACCCTGAGCGACCAGAGTTCTGGCTTGAGAACTCAATAAGGGTTTTTGATGAACTCTTCTGCACACCTGAGGAGAGTTTGAAATGTGCTGTGTCTTTGCTGAGGGACTCGGCATACCATTGGTGGAAAATATTGACATCAGTGGTTCCTAAAGAGAGAGTAACGTGGGACTTCTTTTTGGAAGACTTTCGAAAGAAGTATATAAGTCAACGGTTTGTAGACCAGAAACGGAAAGAATTCCTTGAGTTGAAGCAAGGAAAAATGACTGTGGTAGAATATGAGCGCGAATTTGTGAGGCTCAGCAAGTATGCGCAAGAATGTGTATCCACGGAAGCTACCTTATGTAAGAGATTTGTAGATGGGTTGAATGAAGATGTCAGACTCTTAGTCAGAATTTTAGAGCTAAAAGAATTTGTGGTATTGGTGGATAGGGCTAGTAAGGCCGAAGAATTGAGTAAGGAAAAGAGGAAAGCCCTGAGTGAGGCTCGAGATGCGAAGAAGAGGCCGATGAGCAAATCATACCAAGCTCAATCGAAGAGGTCCAGGGAAGTGAACCCACGGACAACTACATCAGTTGGGTATTCGCAGAGAGAGTGAGGCAACATGTATTCGAGTTCAAGAGTTCAAGCTACCTCAATGGCAAGTGTGGGCAATCCAAGGCCCAAACCAGAGTGCCCAAGTTGTGGCAGACATCACACTGGGGAATGTTGGGGAAATAATCGAAATTGCTATAAGTGTGGATCCCCCGACCATCTCATCTGAAATTGTCCTGAAAGGGATGACAATGAGAGAAAGCAAGAGATAAGATCAAGCAGTGCATCCTTTAGAGGTAGGCCACAAAAGAACCTGGGAGGCAAAACTAGTGGTAGAGGTGTATCACGAGACACCACTGTGAGACCAAAGGGTCGAGCGCCAGCAAGAACTTATGCTATTCGTGCTTGAGAAGAGGCGTCATCACCGGATATAATAACGGGTACATTTTCTCTCTATGACACCTCTGTTATTGCTTTAATTGACCCAGGATCAACTCATTCTTATATTTGTATGAGACTGGCATCTAGTATGAATATGACTGTTGAGTCTACTAAATTTGTAGTAAAAGTGTCAAACCCACTAGGTAAACAGGTGTTAGTTGACAAGGTGTGTAGGAACTGTCCTTTGATGACTAAGGGTCATTGTTTCCCGGCAAACCTTATGTTGTTACCGTTTGATGAATTTGATTTGATTCTTGGTATGGATTGGTTGACTGCCCATAGTGTTTTAGTGAATTGTGGTAGTAAATTTATTGAATTGAATTGTAAAAATGGAGATGTTATTCGGGTTGAATCAGGTGAGTCAGATAGCTTACCGGTGATGATCTCTTCCATGATAGCTGAGAAATATCTGAGAAAAGGGTACGAATCTTATCTCGCTTTTGTATTAAACACTCAAGAATCTGAAGTCAGGATTGAAACAGTACCAGTTGTATGCGAGTATTCGGATGTATTCCCGGAAGAGTTACCTGGATTACCCCCAGTTAAAGAGGTCGAGTTTGGAATTGAGTTAATTCCAGGAACATCACCCATTTCGATTGCTCCGTATAGGATGGCCCCACTAGAGTTGAAAGAACTGAAAGTTCAGTTGCAAGAATTGACAGATAAAGGTTTTGCAAGACCGAGCTATTCACCGTGGGGTGCCTCAGTACTCTTTGTAAAGAAGAAAGATGGGTCGATGAGATTGTGCATAGACTACAGACAGCTCAATAAAGTAACTGTGAAGAACAAGTATCCTTTGCCGAGGATAGATGATTTATTTGATCAACTGAAGGGAGCTACGGTGTTCTCCAAGATCGACCTGAGGTCCGGCTATTATCAGTTGAGGGTTAAGGAGCAAGATGTACCGAAAACGACATTTCAGACGAGGTATGGTCATTATGAGTTTCTGGTCATGCCATTCGATTTAACGAATGCTCCTACAGTTTTTATGGATTTAATGAACCGTGTATTCCGACCGTATTTGGACAAGTTTGTGGTTGTCTTTATTGATGACATATTGGTTTATTCTCGAGATGAGAGTGATCATGCAGAACATTTGAGAATTGTCTTACAGACCTTAAGAGACAAGCAGTTATATGCTAAACTTAGTAAGAGCGAGTTTTGGCTTCGAGAAGTAGGGTTCCTAGGACATATTGTATCGGATGAAGGTATTAGAGTAGATCCGGGAAAGGTCTCGGCTATTGTGGAGTGGAAACTGTCGAGGAATGTGTCGGAAGTTAGGAGCTTTCTGGGTTTAGCAGGGTACTATAGGCGGTTTGTGAAGGGATTCTCTATGATTGCTATTCCAATGACGAAACTATTACACAAGGATGTTAAATTTGAATGGACTGAAGAATGCCAGCAGAGTTTCGAGAGATTGAAAATGTTGTTGACAGAGGCACTGGTTTTGGTACCACCTGAGTCGGGAAAGGAGTTTATAGTCTACAGTGATGTGTCATTAAGTGGTCTCGGTTGTGTGTTGATGCAAGAGGGTAAGGTGATCGCTTACGCCTCGAGACAACTAAAACCACATGAGAAGAATTATCTGACTCATGACCTGGAGTTGGCCGCGATTGTTTTCGCGTTAAAGATTTGGCGCCATTACCTATATGGTGAGAATTGTCGAATCTTCACTGATCATAAGAGTTTGAGGTACTTGATGGATCAAAAGGAATTAAATCTACGGCAACGACGGTGGCTTGAATTATTGAAGGACTACGAGCTAGTGATCGATTACCATCCGGGGAAAGCGAATGTAGTTGCAGATGCTTTAAGTAGAAAATCCTTGTATGCCTTGAGAACTATGAGCATGAATTTGTCATTGTCTGATGATGGTACTATACTGGCCGAGCTGAGAGCTAGACCACTATTTGTTCAACGAATATGTGAGGCTCAAAGGAATGATAGTGAGATACTAGCTAAAAGAGCTAAGTGTGAATCAGGAACTAATTCTGAATTCCGGGTGAGTTCGGATGGTTGCTTAATGTTCCATGATAGAATTTGTGTGCCTAAAGATGACGAGTTGATCCGAGAAATTTTACGGGAAGCACATAGTAGTTATTTGTCAAGACACCGGGCAAAGACGAAAATGTATAATGATCTAAAGAAATTCTATTGGTGGCCGGGAATGAAAAGAGACATCTCGGAGTATGTAACAAGATATTTGATTTGTCAACAGGTGAAAGCGGAGCACCAAGTGCCTTCAGGATTACTTCAACCAGTGATGGTCCCCGAGTGGAAATGGGATCGGATTACCATGGATTTTGTTACGGGCTTGCCTATGACCCCGAGAAAGAAAGATACTGTGTGGGTTGTCGTAGATAGACTAACGAAGTCGGCTCACTTTATTCCAGTACGTGTTGATTATTCATTGGATAAATTAGATGAGTTGTATGCGGCAGAGATAGTAAGATTGCATGGTGTGCCTGTATCCATTATATCGGATAGAGACCCGAGATTTACTTCGAGGTTTTGGAAGAAGTTACAGGAGGCCTTGGGTACGAAGTTGAATTTTAGTACTGCATTTCATCCTCAAACCGATGGTCAGTCTGAGAGAGTAATCCAAGTTCTTGAGGATATGCTCCGATGTTGTGTGTTAGAGTTCGAAGGTAGTTGGGAAAAATACCTACCCTTGGTCGAATTTGCTTACAACAATAGTTATCAGTCGAGCACACGGATGGCACCGTATGAAGCCTTGTATGGTCATAAATGTCGGACCCCTTTGTATTGGACCGATCTGAGTGAGAAGCAAGTTCATGGGGTTGATTTGGTTAAAGAGACCGAGGAGAAAGTGAAAGTTATTCGGGATAGTCTGAAGGCTGCTTCGGACCGGCAAAAGTCGTATGCGGATTTGAAAAGAAAAGAAATTAAATTTCAAGTGGGCGACAAGGTATTTTTGAAAGTGTCACCGAGGAAGAAAATATTGAGATTTGGTCGAAAAGGTAAATTGAGCCCGAGATTTATAGGGTCATATGAGATTACCGAGAGGATTAGGCCAGTGGCATATCGGTTGGCTTTACCAGTAGAGTTAGAGAAAATTCATAATGTGTTCCATGTATCAATGTTAAGGCGTTATCGCTCCAATCCTTCGCATGTGATTCCTCCAACAGAAATCGAAATATGACCGGATATGACTTATGAGGAAGAACCGATTAAAATTTTGGCCCGAGAGGTGAAACAGTTGAGGAACAAGGACATAGCCTTAGTAAAAGTGTTATGGAAAAAACACGGTGTAGAAGAGGCTACTTGGGAACCGAAAGAAGCTATGAGGGAGCAATATCCAAACCTCTTTACCGGTAAGATTTTCGAGGGCAAAAATCCCTAAAGAGGGGGAGAGTTGTAACAGTCTGGTTTTGGGGCTAGTCGGAACAGTGGTTTTGAGACCACTAATCCGAGGTTGAGGAAAATTATTTTGACGTTAAATTATGTGCTGTAGCATGATTATATGGGTGCATGAAAATTTTGGTGTTTTAAATTGAGTGATAGCATGCTTAATTGCGAAAAAGGACTAAATCGCATAAAATGCGAAAGTTCTATTTTTCATGGTAGAGGTGTCTAATAGCCAAAGAATGTAATTGGGAGGATTTTAAAGTGCAATTAGGCCATTTATCTAGTGATGGCTGGCCATGTGCATAGGGGAGACAAGGGCATTTAATGCTTGGTCAAAATTTGGGTGAATTAGGTGAGAAAATATGAATAAAATATGGTAAAGAGAAAAGCTATCATCTTTCACTATTCACTCTTCCTCTCCACCAAAAATTTCAAGCTTAGAGGGGTTTTGAATGCTTTAAAATTTTAGCAACTCATCTTTTTCGCAAGTAAGTGATTTTAGAGATCTTTCTTGATGATTTTTGTATTTTTGGAGTCCCCAAAGCTTAAGCTAGCTAATGAGGGGACTAATTTGTCAAATGGCTGAAGGTTTAGGGAATTGCCATAAGAGAGTTTATGTTGTTAACTGAGTTTTATGGAGGAAAATGAATGTTAGTGAGATGAGAAACAACTTTTGTGAAAGGTGTTAGCATGAAAACACCTAAATAGGACTTAAATGCAAAGATTTAAATTGTGTCATAAATGCATGAAATAGTTGTAATGATGAGTAGTTGTAAGAGAAATAAATGTTCATCTATGCTTGTTCATTGAGAAAATATGTTGAAAAATAAATTACGAGCCTAGGGGCAAAATCGTAATTTTGCAAATGTACAAGGGTAAAATGGTAATTTTTACCCAAGTGTAGAATTTGGAGTATTATGATCATAGAATGATCTAAACGAATAAATTTCATTGTTATAGATCAAGAAGAGCGCGGAATCAACCTTGATCGAGGAAAAGGCAAGGTGACGGATTAGATCGTTGGTTATACCGTTTTGCACCGAGGTAAGTTTATGTGTAAACAATGCATGATTGTGTAAATATTGTGTGGTTAACTAGTGTAAGGCAAAATCGAGAACATGTGTGGTTCAAATGGATTGAATGTGGAAATTGTTGAATAATTACTGTATGAATGATGAAATAGTCATATAAAAATGCAATTTTGACACTTTTTGATGGGCTATGTGCGAAACCATCGTCCAAAATCCTTTGGTGGGCTAAGTGCGATACCACCTTGCTGCTAATTTACGATGGGCTATGTGCGATTCCATCGTCTATTCATCTTTTGGTGGGCTATATGCGATACCACCATAAGTAATCTTTTTGGTGGGCTAAGTGCGAAACCACCGAGTGGCTTGATTGTGTGAAATGGAATTAGAAATAGTGAATGTTGTATTATGTGACCTTGGGAGACTAAGTGCAGGGAAACTCTTAATGAGTGTGTGCATTAAGATGTGAGATGGTTAAAATGTGGGAATGGAGAAAATGAGTAAGCATGTCATGAATGTAAATTGCTTCTTGCTTATTACGTAATGCTATGTATTTGTTCAATACGTGTTATAGTGTTGTGTTGTTTATATGTAAACTTACTAAGCTTAAAGCTTACTCCCCCTTCTCTTTTTACCTTGTTTTATAGAGTTTAAGAGCCAAGCCGGAATACGCAGCTAATCGGAAGACCGCCCACACTATCAGCTCCTCTCGGTATACCTAGACTTAATGATTTTGTAAATGGCATGTATAGGTGCTAGGCTAGTTAAGTTATTTTGTTATTTTGGCCAAAGGTGTATTGGCATCTTGTAAGATATTAAAATTTGTAAATTGCCATGCATGATGACTCATTCTACCTTTTATGAAATTATAAGGTTACCTATGGAAGTCCATGTTGAAGTTATGAGTGTTTATTGGTATGTTGAATGGATTCTTGTAGTGTAAGCTATAGGGGTGCTAAGAGCTTGGCAAACAACCTTGTTTTGGTCCACATGGGTAGGCACACGAGTGTGTGTCTAGGCCATGTGAGACACACGATCAGGCCATGGGCGGGTGCCTTGGCCGTGTGAAGTCTGCACTTTGAAATTAGAATTGGAATGGTCACACGGTTAAAGCACACGAGCGTGTCGAGGCCGTGTTGAATAAGTCAGAATACTAAGGTATGGCACACGGTTTAGACCCACGGGCGTGTTAAAACCGTGTGTGATTAGTCAATGTCGACCACGGGTGAAAGGCACGGACGTGTGATAGGGTACACGGGCGTGTTCCTAAAATGCATGGGCGTGTGCCTTAATCGTGGCAAATTGGCAGAATACTGGGTTTTTAGGCACGGTCTGGGGACATGGGCATGTGTGCCTATGCACGGGCGTGTCTCATCTTGCATGGGCGTGTAAGACCTGTCTTGAAAAGAAAAATTTTAAGAATGGAAAAAGTTCCGGATTAGTCTTGAGGGTCCTCGGGTGCATGTGTTAGGCCTCGTAAGTCGAGAAGGAGGTTTTAGAGAGTAACGATGTAGAACCCGGGTAAAGGGGTGTTACATTGATCAAACTGGATCACTCATGAAGACTGCAATACTTCCTTCTTCCATAAGGTGGCTACGGGGCGGAGGAAATGAAATGCTATCAAAAGACTTAAAGACGAAAATGGGAGATGGGTCTCTGATCAAGATGGAATTCTGAAAGTAGCATCTAGGTATTTTAATCAATTGTTATCCGCTTCTGGATAATGGATGAAATGAATGAAAAAATACTACAGGCGTTTTCTAAAGGAGTGGTTTGGAGGGTAGTCAAGGATATGGGGCCACTAAAGGCTTCTTAGATTGATGGATTTCCAGCTCTATTTTTTCAGAGATATTGGCACAAACGGGACCAGAGGTTACTTCTTATTGCCTTGAGGTGCTACGATGCGATATTGCGGTCGAGGATATTAATGCAACGTAGATTGTTTTGATTCCCAAGGTTAGTAAACCCCGTACTATTATGCAATTTAGACCTATTAGCCTCTGTAATGTCATTTATAAAATCATTGCTAAGGTCATTGTTAATAGAATGAGGGTTGCTAGACTACTGTATCCATGAGACACAAGGGGCATTCATACCAGGCAGACAAATTTCAGATAACGTTTTGGTTGCCTATGAGTTCTTTTACACTTTAAAAAACGAGAAATGGGAAAAGAAAGGTAATTTGGCACTCAAGCTCAATATGAGTAAGACCTATGACAGGGTAGAGTGGGATTTCTTGGCCATGATGATGTTAAGATTGGGATTTCATGAATATTAGATGACATTGATCATGAGATGTGTAGCGTCAGTCACATACACAGTGGGAATTAATGGTGGATGGAATGCCAGTTTTATGCCATCTAGGGGTTTGAGGCAAGGAGATCCCCTTCGTCCTTATTTGATTTTGCTCTATACTGAAGGTCTATCAACTCTTCTAGTCGATGCTCAACAGAAAAATTTGATACAGGGGTTTATTTAGGAAGAGGGCGTATGTCCATTAATCATCTATTTTTTGCGGATGATAGTATCTGTAACACCCCTTACCCATATCCGATGCCGAGACTGGGTACGAGGCATTACCGGACTTAACTTACTCAAACATACAACTTCGGGCTATAAAATCTTGTTTCAACTTTAAACTTTTTCATTCACATTTATAACATCCTTATTATGGGTCTACGAGGCCCTAAACATACATTCGGGAGGGTTCAGGATTAAACCGAAAAATTTTGAGCACTTAGAAATTTTTTGCCTTAAACAGGGCCACACACCCGTGTAGAACGGAACAGGCCCGTGTGGGCAGGCTGTGTGGTCACACACGCCCATGTTCACAACCCGTGTGGAATTTATTTTTCATTTTGAACCTACAGGGGTTTTCACATGGCCGGACACACGCCCGTGTCTGTGGCCCGTATCCCTCACCCGTGTGTGAAAAATTTGGGTATTCTGTTTATAACATCAGCAACCTCTTAATGGGCACACGGCCTAGGCACACGCCCGTGTGCTGGTCCGTGTGGCGAATCGAATTCTCGTAAGTTTGATGCAGGGGACACACGGCCTATCAACACACCCATGGGGCTGACTGTGTGTCACACACGGCCTAGACACACGCCCGTGTGTCTACCCGCATGGACAATTAGAAGGCTATTTACCAAGCCTATTGCCACCCTGAAACATAAACACACTTATACCAACTCAAGTAACACATAACATGGCAATATTACACTATGAAGAATCACTAATCTTCATCCATATACTTCACATTTTACTCCATTAAAAGCATGAACTTTCACTTCATAAATTATCATCATCATTGAAATATAAAACATAACAAATATCGGCCAATTCCTAATGGCCATTTACAATATGAATAAGTGACCATAATAGCCAACACTTTGGCTCACTAATATGACATAACAAAATGACCAAGTTTCCTATACATGCCATACTCAAAATAAGTCAACTTTACTATACCAAAAGAATGATTGATAGTGTGATCCGAGCTCCGACGTCCAACGATCCCTGAGCTAGCTTGGCGATACTACAAGGAAAAGGGAAAAGAAAGGAGTAAGAATATAGCTTAGTAAGTTTGCATGAATTAATATAACAACATAATAATTCATGGTAAAATCCATTCATCTCATAAGACAATAACATCATAAACTCTCAAGTGCTTAAGCATACTTACTCATGCTTACTCTTACCCATCACATATCACATTAGGGTTTCATAACTCGTATTTTACTCATGGTACCTGTGTCACTTCATCACATAATTTAGCACTTATGCTATCATGAACATAAACTTAAATCATTATCATCCTTAACTTAAATGTAACTCATTTTCATCTTTGTATAGCTTAACTCTTTGTCATCCTTGCATACATAACTCTTTTGCCCGTTGAACTACTCGGAATATCGGAGGATACTCAATCTCATCATATATGTATCACGATGCCAATGCCATATCCCAGATATGGTCTTACATGGGATCACCTCTTGATGCCGATGCCATATCCCAGATATGGTCTTACATAGGATCTCTTAACTCGATGTCGATGCCATGTCCCAAACATGGTCTTACACGAGATCTTCCTTTGGTGCTGAGGCCATGTCCCAAACATGGTCTTACACAGGACCTTCCTTATTCGATGTCGATGCCATGTCCCAGACATGGTCTTACACGGGACCTTCCTTATTCGATGCCGATGCCATGTCCCAGACATGGTCTTATACGGGATCTACATTCCGTGCCGATGCTATATCCCAGATATGGTCTTATACGGGACCTACATTCGGTGCCGATGCCATGTCCCAGACATGGTCTTATACGGAACCGTCCTTAACTCAGGTAGTGGCATATGTATCCTCGTTATTTCGAATCTTCAACCGAGACTTCAACTTAGCATAATGTCATTATAATCTCATGAAACATCATAAATCAATTTCATGTAATTTATATTCATTTCTCATAAAATAAGGTAATTAAAAGCATAATGATATCACGTAGCTATAACTCCATACAAACTTACCTCGGTACTCAAAATGTGTGAAGATGTTCGATTTAGTCCAACACTTTGTTCTTGCCTCGGTTTCGGTCCGGGCTTCGTGTTTCTTGATCTATAATAACAATTTCACTCGTTTAATACTCACATTGACTAAAATTGAATCATGAATCATACTTTGGAAAAATTAAAATTTTGCCCCTAAACTTTCACATAATTACACTTTTGCCCCTAGGCTCGTAAAATGATTTTTATTCAACTTTCTTGTATTTTAAGCCTAGCCAAATCTTTTTCTTAACTATAACAACCTCTAATTTCCACTATTTCACCCATGTATGACCACTTTCATAACTTTTACAATTTAGTCCTTTTTATGAATTTCTCATGAAAACCACTTAGGAAAAGATGTTTATCATACATCAAACTTTCATATTCTTCCATAAATCATCAAAATACATGCATTTCATACATGGGTAAATTTTTGAACATAAACCCTAGCTCAAAATATAGCTATAAATAGCTAAATCGAGCTACGAGGATCTAAAAAATACGAAGAACATTAAAAATGGGGCTAGGAGACACTTACTATCAAGCTTGGAAGTTGAAGAAACCCTAGCTATGGCTCCTTAGTGATTTTCGGCCATGGGAGAAGAAGATGGACACAATCTTGACTTCTTTTTCCTATTTTTAATCTTTTATTTACCAAATGACAAAAATGCCCTTAATGGTCCTTTCTTGAGATTTTTTTCCTTCCCATGTCTATTTTTGTCCATCATAATCTATATTGGTCTAATTGCTAATTAAGGACCTCTAATAATTTTTATAATTCTATTTCATACTTGAATCTTTTAGAATCTCATATTTTCTAATTTTTGCAATTTAGTCCTAATGGACAAATTGATCACTAATAAATAAAATTTCTCATGAAATTTTCACATAATCATGCAAACATATTATAAGCCTCATAAAAATCATAAAACACATATTTCTACTTCGGATCTGTGGTTTCGCAACCACCATTCCGACTAGGCCCTAAATCGGGTTGTTACAGTATCCTCTTTGGGAAGGCTACGAAAGAAGGAGTGGAGAATGTCCATTGGATGATAATGGAATATGAGAAAGATTTTGGTCAACTAATTAATTATGATAAATCTTTGATTTATTTTGGGGCAAATATAGATGAAAGTGACAGGAACATGGTAAGTAGTCTATTAAGGGTTCGTGTACCATTAAACCCTGAAAAATACTTAGGATTGCCTATGATGGTGGGAAGGAATAGAAAGCGGGCTTTTGAGACCTATGTGGATAGAATTTGTAGTAGATTGGAAAATTAGAATTTGCGATTTTTGTCTATGTGTGGAAAAGAAACTCTAATTAAGGCAGTCTTGCAAGCTCTTTCGATTTATGGGATGCAATGTTTCCTTTTTTCGAAAACTTTGTGTTTAAAAATTGAAAACGTGCTTAATAATTTCTACCGGAGAAATTTAAAATCTTTAAAGGGCATTCATGAGAGTGCTTGAAAGTATTTATGCTTGCTTAAGTCCGTTGGGGGCTTAGGTTTTCGAGATTTAGCCATGTTTAATGTTTCATTACTAGCAAAACAGTGCTGGTGTATTTGGTCTCAGCCAAAATATTTGTTGGCTTGAGTTTTAAAAGCATGTTACTATCTGCATACGGAGTTTTTATCTACAGGGTTAGGATCTTACCCTTCCTTTACCTTGAGAGGCATCATGAGTGCTCGCAGTCTGTTGGAGAAAGACATGGGTTGGTGTATTGGTGATGGGAAGTTTGTCAACATTCGGAATGATTCCTGGATTCTGGGACCTGGAAATGGTCAACTGCGTTGTCAGCAAATTGACATATGATATACGATGGTATCACATTTAATTAATCAGGAAGAAGGTACCTGGAATGAAGTAGCCATTCGTGAAATTGCTGATGAGGATCAAGTGCAAGCCATAATGTTTATCCCTCTTGCACGAACAAAATTACCTGATTCTCGGATATAAAGGATGGAGGGATCGGGGATGTATATAGTGAAGAGTGGATACAAGTTACCGGCTCGAGGAAATTATAAATTACAAACATACTTTCCTATTCTTATGTCTAATTCTGTGCAGAATTTCTTCTTGGTTTTATGGGCATTACAACTCCCAGAGAAGATAAAAATCACAATGTGGAATGTATACATCAACTTTATGCCTACATATGAAAACCTTAACAAAAGACACATTCTTGCTTTTTGTCCACTGTGGCAAACTGATTTGGAATCTGTTGACCATCTGTTGCGGTATTGTCCAGTAACAAAGTAGTTTTGGGTTTCTTTGAGTATCAATGTGCCCCCTATGTCAAAATATCTAGATTATAGATCATGGTTGGTAGAGGCTTTTCAGGCAACAAACGACAGAAGCAGAAAATAGATGACCTTGTCTGTTTGGTCCATTTGGTTTGCTCGAAACAAACTAATCCATAATGGTACAAGGTAAAATGTGAATGATATAGTGGGTTTCATTTTATGCTACTTATCTGAAATTGAAGCACTACAATCATTGAAATACCCTAGATGATCCACTACAAAGACTCACTGGAGGCCACCAAATCTAGACATTATCAAAATTAATTTTGACTCATCTTTTAATGTGCAGGAGAAAACATCTATCTCTGGAATTCTTGCAAGAAATGACAGAGGGTTGATTATGGGAGCTTGTACTTACCTCCATGCTAACATTGTTGATGCCTTTGTTGTAGAAGCCCGAGCGTGCAAACATACGATCCATTTTGCACAGGAGGTGGGTTTCCGTCGCGTCCAAATTGAGGGAGACTCATTGACAATTTTCAAGAAATTTCATGCAAATACAAATGATCGATCAGTTCTCAAGCCGATTTTAGCATATATCAAACAAAAGATGGGTTGCTTTGAACATATTACTTTTCATCATGTTAAAAGAGAAGCGAATAATGCGGATCATACCTTGGCAAATGAGGGGTGCAAATATTTCGAGGGACGCTTTTGGTTCGAAGAAGCACCAGAGACGGTGGAGCGCGTTACGGAGATTGACAGGTCTAATTGTTCGTTCCTATTTTAGGTTTTCTGGCTTTATTTCATCGGAACTCTCGATTTTTCACTCCGATGTGGATACTAAAGTTTGTACTCTCGTCTAGGTTTGTTGTTGGATCTTTACAACTTCTTCTTGCTAAAGTTTAGAGAGTTTAGCTAGTTCTGATTAGGTTTTTTTTTGGGAAAATTGTTTCTGACGTTTGGGTTTTGCTGTTGTTTTTTCTTTATTTATTTCTGGTTTTTGTTTGCATTTACTTTGGTTTGCACTTGTCCTTATGTTTGTTGAGTCCCGATGTGTGTATGGGACACATTTGTTGTAACGACCCAATAGTTAAGGGTGTTAGAAAACGTATTTTCGAGACTCCATTTTCGTAAATTGGACTTGTAAATATTTAATTAAATATTTATGAAGTTAGTTGGGTAGCTAAATAATTTTTAGATTAGTGAATTTTGTGAAATTAGGAGTTATTAAGGTATAGGGACTAAATCGCGTAAGGGATAAAAGTTGAATAAAAAATTAAAATAAACTAAAGGGGCTAAAATAGAATTAAACCATTTAATAAATGGTTGTTTATAGGTGGCTGAATATGGCTAAGTAAAATGCATATATATATTATATATATGTGTTAACATTAATGTATATATATATTATAATAATTAAAATTAAAGTTATAATAAAAGAAATAGAAAGAAAGTGGAAAGAAAGATGAAACAATTGCATGCAAATTAAAGAAAAGAAAAGAAAAGAAAGAAACAAAGTGGCCGACGACACCAAGGGCTCCAAACTTTCAAATTTCAATTAGTTAGTCAATTTAGTCTCTTTTTCTTGTAATTTTTATATTTTTAGAATCCCGGTACTTAAGGCTACCGCCATATTGTAATTTTTAGTATTGTTCAAGATTTTAGATGTTGACATTGTTGGATAGTAAGTATTAGGGATTAAATAGATAGATTTTAAGTTAAAAATGGAAAAAGGACTAAATTGTGGGATTAATTGTTAATTTTGAGAAATAGGGACTAAATTATGAAAAATTCAAAATTAAAGGGTCAAATTTGAAAAGAAGAAGCTAAATGTGGCCTAGAGTGAAATTAGTATTAAAATATGAAGTTAAATGTGATGATTAAAATTAGTCTCGGTTTAGGGACTAAATTTAAGAATAAGCAAAATATAGTGTGAAAATTGAAATTTAATGTGAAATTGAAATGTATAATATTAATGTGATTTAATTGTTTTATCCCGTAGCTAACGTCGTATTGAAATCCTCAAGTAAAAAAGGGAAGGATAAAATCGACGTCGAATAGCTCGAAAATCACGGTTTGTGTTTCTATAATTCGAATTAAATAGTAGATTATTGCATATATAATTATTTGCATATGGTAAGCATTTGAGGTGAGTATTTTGGTACTTGGGAATTGAATTAAATTGATAATTGAAATGAAATGGATTGATTTTGTATATTATGAAATATATTGATTATGAATATATGTGTATTGAGAAAAATGTGATTATTATCAAATTGAATATATGCTTATATATAATGATATATATTCATGAAATTGGATATTAGTTGTATTTGAAAAGTGAAATGAAACCCTATTAACTGTATCGGGCTGAGTCGGATATAAATGGCATGCCATAAGATAGGAAAAGTTCAAGGATTACTTCGACCTCGAGTCGATGAGGCACTGGGTGCCAATTTGCTTCAGTTTAACCCATGAGACACTGGGTGTCAATTTATATAGCGCTGGGTGCAACTATTATTTCGAATTTATCTGATGAGGCACTAGGTGCCAAACTGTTGTGTTGGTTGGATCCGTGTATCCGTCTGAGTCAGTGTCGTGTTAATAGGGGAAAGTAAAATAATAATTTATGTGATTGATATTGAAATGGAAAAGATGATAAATGAATATGAGATGAGAAAATATTGAAATGGAAAATATGAAAAATGATTATGAGATGAGAAAATATTGAAATGGCAAATATGAGAAATGATTATGAGATGAGAAAATATTAAAATGGCAAATATGAGAAATGATTATGAGATGAGAAATGAAATATGAAATGATGAATTGAGATGTGAAACTTAAATGAATTAAAGTATTGATCAAATATATGAATCATGCCATTGCATGAGATGATGTATTCAAATGTTAAATGAAATGCCATTGATGTATACTTATATATTTGAACATGTGAAAATCTTAGTAGATGTGAATAAGGAATGAGCAAAAATTATACTATTGAATTGAAACACACGAACATAGCTTACTTGTTGCATTTTCCATTTTAAAAACTTATATCAAGTTTATGTTATTTGGATTATAGAAATACCACTGAGTTTTACTTAGCGTGCGGTTTTGTTTTCCGTACGCATGCTAGGTACTATTTGAATTATTGCCGACTCAGCATCAAATCAAAAATCTCGAGCTCAAGTGTGGTGTTATTTTATTTTGTAATGGCATGTACCTAGGGAGTCTTTTTTGTTGATATTGTTTATAAGATGTTGTTAACTTAGTTGCTAGTGAAATGATGGTTAAATGAGTATATGGTTGTGGTTGAGGCTATGTTGGTATGCTAGCCTAGTTTATATTTTGATATGTGATAGTTTAAAGTTTGGTAGCTTAGCATAATGCTTGGTATGTTCTTAGCTTCATATTTGGTAACTTTAGAAGTTTGAAAGTTAGTTCAAATATGGTAAGTGAGATATGAATGAAAGTCTTGAATGTTTGATGTGTTGTTGATGTATTTGAACATATAAAATGTGGTACCAATGAGGGTACATTGGTTAGGCATATTAGGTGATGAATTTGGTGTATTTTGGGCATGTTTAATCGTGTTTTGAATAGGTTAACGATTAGTAATTGAGTTGCTTAGTGTCCAAGTAAATAGGAAATTGTAAACTTCAGTTTTAAGGTACTTTTGGGTGCACATGGCCTGGCCACACGGGCATGTGTCCCACACGGGCAACACACATGGGCGTGTGACCCAAGTGAGAGAGTTACACGGCCTGAGACATTGGTGTGTGTCTCAGTCGTATGAGGCACACGGCCTGGCCACACGGGCATATGAGGCATACGGCCTAGCCACACGGGTGTGTGACCCCTGAAATAAAAATTTTTGTAATTATTTCCTAAACTTCCAGAATTATTTCAAATTAGTCCCTACCTATTTTGAAACTACTTTTAGGGTCCCGTAGACTCGTAATAAGGGTTGTAAGAGTAACTTTTACTGTGAATTGGAATGGATTAGCAAACCTATATTAGGTGCATTCTACTAACATTATCGAAGATAAATTAAAAAGATAATCGTAGACGAAGTATAGACCAATACTCTGATGCTAATAATTGGAATAGTCTTGTATGTATCCAAATTCTGACATTCTAGAAGGTATAAACAATGATAAGAGTGTAGACAGTAGAAGACCAAGTTTAGCATTGCATAGCATGAATCATTGTTCGATTGTGTAATATTCTATTATGATATGATTTGATTGTTTGTGACCTGAACCTGTATATTATATTGTTAATGGCTAGTATATATATGTGTAATTATGATTGGTTAATTGTATGAAGTGTTAGTAATACCGGTGATCCTAATCCAACGACGGAGGGAGGTTAGGGGTGTTACATTTGTAACCTGGGACATGCTTGTTTCTTTTTCTTCCTTGTTTTAATGCCAGGTATTATTCATTTTAAAAGAAATCAAACCAAAAGTTAAACGGTGTAAAGTTATTGCTAAAATTTATACAATTTTTGCAAAATAAGTGGCAATGTATTTTAAATGTGAATTTAATCAAAAGTTAATTGTACATATTTTTTCTCTAAAAGGTAAGATATCAAAATAAATAATTTGCATGTATTTTAAATATCAAGTATTTCCCCTATTATCAATTAAGTTAACACTCTCTTTAAAATCTTTGACAAATACTAATTTTTTATATAATGCCAAAATCATACATTACTTAACTTTAGGAAATAAAATTAAATATAATAAAATATTTACATAACTAAACTTTTCCATATTTCTTAAAAAAAAACTTTTTCATCTAACACATTTTAAATAAATATAAATAATTAAAAACCTTACATTTTTTATTACTAATTTTCAACATTAACATTGATTTCCATATTAGTTCCAGATTCTACTTATAACCTTAAATATTTTTCCTTCTTTGATTTAATTTTTCCCTTAATTAACACTAATTTCTCACATTAATCTATTAATTGTTACATTTACACACCTATTATAAGTATTAAATATTTTTCAAAAATAGCCATATTAATATTATTATGTTTCCTCAAACTTCATAAACTCCATGGCCAAACTCATCAGTTCGCAAATTGACACTGAGACTAAAAAAGGGAATTTGCACCGCGATGGAAAAAGTCGTGAAGGAGGTTGCTAGTCAGTAATTGTGGTTAGTTTTCTTCCCCTCTTTATTTTATTATTATATGAGTTTTCCTTCTTTTTTTTTGGAACTGTCAAGGGTGTGATAGTTGTAAGTTCTGCATATTTTTCGTGAATACAATCGGGAGTATAACCCAGACATTGTTGGACTGTTAGAAACAAAAGTTAGTGGTGAAAAAGCTGATTCGGTTATCGTTAATCTTGGTTTTCGTTTCTCTCACCGGGTAGAAGCAATTGGTTATTCTGGTGCAATTTGGATTGAGTGGAAGAAGTCGCTTCAGGTTGAAATTCTCTGTAGTCACCATCAATTTGTTTTGACTCGTGTTGCTGTCAGTCCTTCCCAACAACTTATCTTTGTCGTTTTTGTTTATGGAGGCCCTGACAGTCGTAAACGGAGATGGTTGTAGAGTGCTTTAAAGATGACTATTCCGGGTAATGACTCTCATTGGGTGGCAATTGGTGACTTTAACGCAATTTTAGCTTCTGTCGAAAAGAAAGGTGGGCGAGTTAGTGGAAAAAATGCTCTTACTTTGAGGACTTTATGGATATGACTGGGGTTCATGATTTGGATTTCAGTGGGGCTCCATTCACGTGGTATAGGGCTGGATTCTATGAATGGCTAGATAGAGCTAAAGGAAATGATACGTGGCTTACGTCTTTTCCAAATTGCTATGTGACTCACCTCCCTAGACTTAAATCCGATCATAGGCCTTTGTTTTTGTCTCTTTAACCTAGACTTCATTCTGTCATGGGATGTCTTATTTGTTTTCTGGCGAGATGGATTGAACATTCAGAGTTTCCTGACTTTATTAAAACGAATTGGAATTTTAATGGTTCGATGTTCAGTACAGTGGCTAACTTCACGAGCCAACTTAAGGAGTGGAATAAGGTGTATGGTCACATTGGGTCTCGTAAAAGAAAGTTGCTTCAAAAACTTGATTCTATTCAACGAGATATGGACTATTGTCAGTAAGATTATCTTCTTCAGCTAGACTTGGAAGTTAGGGAGGAGCTGGAACAGGTCCTATACCACAAAAAACTTCTCTAGAAACAGAAGGCGAGATGTGAGTGGCTCTCTTTGGGTGACAGAAATACTAAATTCTTCCACAGGCACGCTTTTAGAAGAAGAAAGTAGAATTGTATTATGGCTTTGAAAAATAAGGGATGGGAATGGGTTTTTGGTGAGGAAGACTTACACCAAGAGGTGATTCATTTTTTAAAAAATCTCTATAGTGAAGACTCGGGGCCGATAAGGGGACTTCCTACTTGTTCTTTTCCACAGCTTGAGGATAGCGAGGTCCAATTTCTGAGTAAGTCTATTACTGATAAGGAGATAAAAAATGCTTTGTTTGACATGGGACCCCTAAAGGCTCTAAGAAGCGGCGGTTTCCATGCTCTTTTCTTCTAGAGTTAGTAGGATCATCTTAGGGGTTTGGTTTGTGCTTGGGTCAAACGTGTTTTTGCTGAGGGAAAAATAGACCCAAAGCTTAACAACACTTTAATTGTCCCCATTCCCGAGGTTCCGAATCTAGAATGTTTTCCTCAATTCTGACTTATCAGCCTTTGTTCGATTTTCTATAAGTTAGTGATGAAGATCATTGCTAATTGGTTCAAGCTGGCCTTCCCAAGAATTATTGGCCAAGATTAGACTGGTTTTATTGCCGAAAGGAGCACTACTGACAATATTATTATTGCTCAGGAAGTGTTTCACTCCATGAGAATCAAGCGAAAGTTTAATGAATGGTTTTCCGTCAAGATTGATATCAAAAAGGCCTATGATCGCGTGAGATGGGAGTTTATTGAAGCTTCTCTCCAAGTTGTAGGTATTCCAAACTTTTTAAATAATGTTATTATGTCTGCTATTAAAATGTCCACTATGCAGATTCTTTGGAATGGCACACCTACCCAGAAATTTTGACTAGTTAGAGGAGTTCGTCAAGGATGTCCACTGTCGCCTTACCTTTTCATCCTTTGTATGGAATGGCTCGGTCATAATATCCACTCGAGTGTTAATTCTGGGTGTTAGAGGCTTATTCGCTTATCTCAGTCAGCTCCCCCTCTCTCCCACTTGTTTTTTTTGCTGATGATTTGATTTTGTTTGGTCAAGTAGAAACAAATCAAGTCACAGTCATGAAGAGAATTCTGGATAGTTTCTGTGATTTTTTTGGATGCAAGATTAATGTCAATAAAACTAATATTTGCTTCTCAAATGGAGTAAGTGAGGATTTAGGAGATAGATTCTGCAGTCTTCTCGGCTTTCGAAAAGTCCACAATCTTGGGAAGTATTTGGGTTGCCATTGTTTCATGAAAGAGTCACAACTAACACCTTGTGGTTTTTTGTTGACAAGGTTCAGAGAAAATTACAATACTGGGATGCAAAGTCATTGCCTCTAGCTGGTAGGGTCACTCTGGGGCAATCGGTCTTACTAACAATTCCCAGTTATTTCATGCAGTCAATGATGATACCCAAAGGTCTTTGTGAGAAAATTAAACATATGGTGCATCAATTTGTTTGGGATCTTCGACTAGTAGAAGGAAAATGGCTTTGGTCAGTTGGGAAGATGCCTGCCAGCCTAAAGATCGTGGAGGTCTTGGTTTTCAGAAGCTTAAGGACCATAACACATCTTTTATAATGAAGCTGGGTTACAAACTTATGACAGATTCTAAAACTCTTTGGCTCTAGGTACTCTGAGCCAAATATGGGGTTGCAAAAGGTTTGCTTGATTCTCTATTGTGCAGCAGATGCTCTCTCTTGTGGAAAGCCCTTACTAAGGTTTTTCCACTTATTCGAGAGAATTTACTTTGGTCTGTGGGTGATGGGAAAAGTGTCAAATGTTAGAGTGATCAGTGGGTACCATTTGTGGGGCCTCTTGTTAGTATGATACCTGGTCATCCGAACCTTGATTTGAACTGCGTTTTGAGTGATATGGTTCTTGGGAATTGCTCTTGGAATCTTGATCTATTCCGACTTTGGTTGCTTAAAGAGATAGTTCATAAGATTACATGGGTCCCTCACCACATTTGGCAGCTGGTGTTGATAGAATTATATGGGGAGGCATTTCTACAAGCTTTTTTCTATTAAAAATGCTTATGGAAAACTTAAGAAGATGTCATTGAATCTGAAGGAGGTTGTGTCGCAGATTCCTTAGAAGTTTCAAGGACCCCATAAGGTAGATTCTTTATTTGGCTTGCATTCAAGCAGAGGTTGCTGACTAACGTGGAAAGAGTTCGTCAGGGTCTCGGGTACAGTTCAATGTGTGGGGTATGTGGTCATTTCTCGGAAGATGTGTTGCTTGCTATTAGGAACTACACTTCAACAAGAAACATTTGGAATCTTTTAATCCCCAGGGATCGACATGACAGATTCTTTTTTGAAAATCTATAAGATTGGCTCCCCTTAAACTTACAGGATCATTATAATTTGTGTTTTGGTGAGACTGATTGGCAATGCTTATTTGGGATTATTATTTGGCGTCTATGGAAGAATCATAATCTATTCGTATTCCAGGCTATTTCTTGGAGTAATGATGATGCTATTAAGGTCTTGTATAGTTGGGCCAAGCTTTATGCTTCATCTAGTAGTGCCCTAACATGTTCGAATCAAATCTTAACTCATTGCACACATTTGTTCGGGAATTAGGCATGTTTGAGTATTGATGGATCTGTCATATACAAAAATGATTCTGCTACTGTTGGGGATTTTGTGAGAAATCGTAATGGAGAGTGAATTATTTGTTTTAATAGATTCTTAAGGAGCTTTTCAATGTTTGAACCTGAACTTTTGGGACATCTTAGATGGTTTAGGCATTTTAATTAATCGGGGCTATAATCAAGTGAGAACCCAGACCGATAGCGTTGAGGCTCCTAAGGTTATTTAGAAGAGTTATAGGGGAGGATCTAACTCGACCTTGATAAGGAAGATTTTTTAGTTATTATCACAGTTATTATCACGGAAGATCCACATCTCCACCTTCGATTGTTTATGGAGGTGAGTGGTTCATTCAAGATAACCGATGTGACTAAAGACGCATTGAGGTTGAATTTGTTTCTGTACTCGTTGCAAGATCGAGCATGAGCATGGCTCAATTTATTGCCACCAAGTTCCATATCTACATGGCAAGAATTAGCAGAAAGATTTTTGGTTAAGTATTTCCCGCCTAGCAAAAATGCTAAGTTGAGGAACGAGATCACAACTTTCCAACAATTGGATGAAGAGCCTTTGTATGAGGGTTGGGAGCGATTAAAGGAGTTACTTCGTAAGTGTCCTTATCATGGGATTCCTCATTGTATCCAGTTGGAGACATTCTATAATGGTCTCAATGCACATACAAGATTGATTGTAGATGCTTCTGCGAATGGTGCAATTTTGTCTAAGTCTTATAATGAGGCTTATGAGATCATCGAGAGGATCGCGAGTAATAACTATCAATGGCTAACAAATCGAACCGCTTTAGGAAGACGTGTAGTCGAAGTTCATGAACCTGACGCCTTTACTTCGTTATCAGTTCAGGTATCGTCTATTTCCTCTATGTTAAAATAGTTTACCGCTAATAGTGCTAATAATTTTACAGCTCAACCACCAAGTCCGTTTGAAGTAGTTTCCTGTGTGTACTGTGGGGAAGGTCATTCTTTTGAGAATTGTCCATCAAATCCCGAGTCAGTGTACTATATGGGGAACCAACATCAAAATAGGAGTGGACAAGGACCCCAGTCCAACTTCTACAATCCTTCATGGCGTAATCATCCTAATTTTTCTTGGAGCAACCAAGGAAATGGACCAAACAACAACTTATTGCAGCATAGACCCAACCAATCTCAAGGGTTTTGTAACACCCCTTACCCGTAATCGATACCTGATCTGCGTACGAGGCATTACCGAACTTAACTTGCTCAATCATACGATATCTATCCATAGAACTTCATGTCAAATTAAAAATTTTCATTCGACTCCATAATGTCTTTATTATAGGTCTACAAGACCCTAAACTCATACCCGGAATGATTCGGGACTAAACCGAAAACTATTGAACCCTTAGACAAATTTTATATAAAATAGGGCCACACGCCCGTGTGAAGAATGGAACACACCCGTGGGGCATATCACATGCCCGTGTTCTACACCCGTGTGGATTTATTTTCTACTTCAAACCTACAGGGGTTTTCACACGGCCGACCACATGCCCGTGTCCCTGGCCCGTGTCCCTCACACAGCCTCGACACGCCCGTGTCATAGCCCTTGTGCCAAAAACCAAGGGATTCTACTTATGACGTCATCACCTCACTAAGGTCACACGGCCAAGGCACAAGCCCGTGTGTCGAATTAAATTCCTAATTTCAGGTGCAGACTTCACACGGCCTGAGCACACGACCGTGTTCGTGGCTGTGCCTCCCAAACGGTCGTGTCTCTGCCCGTGTGTTTACTACTGAGCATACTGACTTGCAAGCCTAGCATGCAAGGGGACACACGGCCAATCAACATGCCCATGGGCTGACCGTGTGTCACACACGGCCTAGACACACGCCCGTGTGTCTACCCGTGTGGACAATTATATGGCTATCTACCAAGCCATTTGCCACCCTACAAAGAAACCACACTTATTCCAAATCAAATCAACATATATCATGACCATAAGGCACTTCTAAGAACTAAAAATTTAAGACATCCATACAAGCATGCATTTCATGAATTTCATCATCATTGAATATAAGAACTTGTCAAGTATTGGCCAATTTCCAATGACCATTTACAAAATGAATTGAACAACAGATATGGTCTTATACGGGATCTCAACTCAGTGCTGAGGCCATGTCCCAGATGTGGTCTTATTCGGGACCTTACCCCTCTCAAGCCTTGATGATAATATTCTCTTATTTATTTAAGTCCAACCGGGACTTCAACATCATGGGTTCTCATTATTTCATCATTCAACATCATTACTAAAATTCATAGAAACAATATACATCTTCATAAATATCAAATATTTAAAGTCATACTAACATGGCGTTGAACTTATTACACGCAAACTTACCTCGATTTCAAAATAGGCTAAATTACCGATCTAGTCTGATACCTTACCCTTTCCTCGATCAAGGTTAATTCTTTGTTCTTCTTGATCTATAATAACAATTTAGCTCGTTTAATTATCACATTAATCAACACATCTCATAATTCATACTATGGAAAAATTACCATTTTGCCCTCATACTTTCACAAAATGACTATTTTACCTCTAGGCTCGTAATTTGATTTCAATCGCATTTCCTCTATTTACAAGCCTAGATGACCATTTATTACTCCTATGGCAGCTCTCAATACTCATTATTTCACACATTTACCACATATTTACAACCTTATCAAAAAGGTCCTTTAAGGTGTTTTCATGGTAACACCCTTCACAAAAGTTGTTTATCTAACAACTAAGACTTATTTTCTTCCATAAAAATGCAGCAAACAACTTAAATGCTCACATGGAAAAACTCAAAACTCTCAACCATTTTGCAAAATAGTCCTCTCTTTAGCTAGCTTAAGCTTTAGGGGTTCCAAAAGTACAATTATTATCAAGAAAAATCACCAAAGTCACTTACTTTCAAAGGTGAGAAGTTGCTAAAAATTTTGAGCTCTCAAACCCCTATTTTTCTTGTATTTTTCGGTGGAGAAGATGGAGAGAAAAGATGATATATTTTCTTTCTTTATTTTTTGATTAAAAATCAATTTAATCACCAAATTTTCACCTAACCAAATGACAAAGTCCTTTCTTTGTCCCTATGGCCGGCCACCTCTTGAAACAATGCCTAATTGCACATTAGGGACCTCCAATTAATATTCATTAGCTATTTGACATCTCTAGCTTGTAAAATAAAATTTTCGCACTTTATGTGATTTAGTCCTTCTTCAAAATTAAGCATGAAATCGCTAAAATTAAAGCGCCAAAATTTTCATGCACTCTTGCAATCATGTTATAACACATAAAATATTATAAAAATAATTCTCTCTGACCTCAGATTAGTGGTTCCAAAACCACTATTCCGATTAGCCCCTAAATCGGGCTGTTACAGGTTTAATCAGCAAGCTCCAAAACCACCTCAAGCTGAGGCATCAAACAGTTTGGAGAACTTGTTGAAAGCGTACATGGTAAAGAATGTTTCTTTGATCCAAAGCCAAGCAACAACATTGAAAAATTTGGAAAACCGAATGGGTCAGTTAGCTATGGAGCTTTGTAATAGACCGCAAGGAACCTTGCTGAGCGATACTGAGAATCCAAGAAATTTGGGTAAAGAACATATCAAGGTAGTGGCATTAAAAAGTCGTGAACTTCTGGAACCCCGATTGATTGATGTCGAAGATAAGCCTGTAGAGAAGAATTAACCAGCTGTTGAAAGTCATACACCAAAAGAGTCAGAATCTGCAAAGACTGACAAGGTAAATCCTAACTTAGTGAATTCAAATACTTTAACATCTTCTTTGGATGCAGATTTACCTACTCAGAAGAGTTATCCGATTCAACCGAAAGTTCCATCACCTCCATATCCGCAAAGATTGCAGCAACACAAGCAGAAACAGGAGGTGCAATTCAAGAAGTTTTTAGATGTTCTGAAGAAGTTACACATCAACATTCTGTTGGTGGAGGCTATAGAACAAATGCCAAATTATGTGAAGTTTATGAAGGATATACTGTCCAAGAAGAAATGACTAAATGAGTATGAGACTGTTGCCTTGACAAAGGAGTGCAGTGCGTTCTTGCAGAACAAATTGCCACTGAAATTGAAGGACCCGGGAAGCTTTGCTATACCGTGTAACATTGGTGAATCTTACTATGGTAAAGCTTTGTGTGATTTAGGAGCAAGTATCAATTTGATGCCTAAGTCTATTTTCAAGATGCTAGGGATAGGTGAAGTAAGACCTACAACTGTGACGCTTCAGCTAGCGGATCGATCTTTAGCATATCCCGAGGGAAAGATCAAGGATGTTTTGGTAATAGTCAAAAAATTTATTTTTCCTACTGATTTCATTATCTTAGATTTTGAAGCAGATAAGGAACTGTTGATCATCCTTAGGAGACCTTTCTTAGCCACGGGAAGAACGTTAATTGATGTGCAGAAAGGTGAACTCACCATGCGAGTTCAAGATGATTAGGTAACCTTTAACATTCTTAAAGCGATGAAATTTCCCGATCCGACAAAAGAGTGTTCAGTTATGGAAGAGATAGAAACCTTGGTTTATATGGAAAGCAATTTTGAAGAAGATCCATTGGAGAAAGCCTTAGATCTTGACCCTTTGGAGGATGAAGAAGGTGAAGAAAACATGGTTTTGATGGAAGCCAATCCGATAAATTTTATTCAATCCATACAGTTTGAACCGTTGGAGTTAGAAGTCAGAGAATTTGTGCAGCCCAAGTTGTCAATTGAAGAATCACCTAAAATCGAACTAAAGATACTTCCTTCCCATTTGAAATACGTTTATTTAGGTGATTGTTCCACTTTGCCTGTGATTATTTCAGCAGAACTGACGAAATATCAAGAGGAGCAACTAATTGCTGTTCTAAAGAAATTTAAGAAAGTAATTGTTTAGACCATAGCTGATATTCGAGGTATAAGTCCTTCTTTTTACATGCATAAAATTATTTTAGAAGAAGGTGAAAGAGCTCGAATTGATGGGAAAATGAGGCTCAATCCTATTATGAACGAAGTTGTGAGAAAGGAAGTAATCAAATGGTTAGATGCAGGAATCATCTATCCTACTTCAGATAGTTCGTAGGTAAGTTCGGTACAGTGTGTACCGAAGAAAGGTGGAATTACGATTGTTGAAAATGAGCGTAACGAGTTGATTCCAACGAGAACTGTTACTGGTTGGAGAATTTGTATTGATTACAGAAAGTTGAATAAAGCCACTCGGAAGGACCATTTTTCGTTGCCTTTTATGGATTAGATGTTAGATTGACTGGCAGGTAATGAATTCTATTATTTTTTAGATGGCTATTCGAGATATAACCAAATAGTTGTAGCTCCAGAGGACCAATATAAAACAACCTTTACTTGTCCGTACAGTATGTTTTCTTTTAGGCGAATGCCTTTTGGTTTATGCAATGCACCTGCAACATTTCAACGATGCATGATGGCAATATTCACTAATATGGTTGAAAATTTTGTTGAGGTTTTCATGGATGATTTTTCTGTTTTTGGTAACACTTATGATATTTGTTTGAGTAATTTGGCTAAGGTACTGAAGAGATACGAAAAGACGAATCTTGTCCTTAACTGGGAAAAATGCCATTTTATGGTTAAGGAAGGGATTGTCTTAGGGCATAAAATCTCAAAGAGAGGAATTGAAGTCGATAAAGCAAAGGTGGACATAATTGAAAGATTATCGGCCTCAATTAATGTGAAAGGAGTCAAAAGTTTCTTAGGCCATGCCGGTTTTTACCGAAGGTTTGTCAAAGATTTTTCAAAAAATTCTAAACCGTTGTGTTTGTTGTTAGAGAAAGATACAATGTTTGATTTCAACAAAGCATGTTTGGAAGCTTTTGAAGATCTAAAAAAAGGGTTAATCTCAGCCCCAATAATCGTTACACCTGATTGGAGCTCATCTTTTGAGTTGATGTGTGATGCAAGTGATTATGCCGTTGGAGCTGTGATGGGTCAAAAAAGAAACAAAGTGTTTCACCCT
Organism: Gossypium sturtianum; assembly: GCA_025698515.1. Lineage (NCBI taxonomy): Eukaryota > Viridiplantae > Streptophyta > Magnoliopsida > Malvales > Malvaceae > Gossypium > Gossypium sturtianum. The sequence continues at coordinate 117,341,697 of CM046955.1, forward strand.
ATTTACTATGCAAGTAGAACTTTGACGGGAGCCCAACTCAATTATACGATAACCGAAAAGGAACTTTTTGCTATAGTTTTTTCTATTGACAAATTCCACTCATTTCTTATAGGTACTAAAGTTACAGTATTTACTGACTATGCGGCCATTAAATACTTGCTCACGAAGAAAGATGCGAAACCGAGGCTAATTCATTGGATACTTTTACTTCAAGAATTTGACCTTGAGATCCAAGACAAAAAAGGTGTCGAAAATCAAATAGCTGATCATCTGTCGAGGTTGGAGCAAGATGAGGTAACTCGATTATGTGTGCCTATCAATGAGAATTTCCCAGATGAACACTTGTTTGAGGTAAGTCGAATTCATGAAACACATTGGTTTGCTGATTTTGCCAATTATCTTGCATGTGGAATAATTCCTCGATAAATGACATACCAACAAAGGAAAAAAATTCCTTCATGATAGTCAGTATTATTTTTGGGAGGATTCATTTTTGTTTAAATAGTGTGCAGATAATGTAATCCGAAAGTGTGTAGCTGAAAGTGATATTGTTGAGATCTTATATCATTACCATTCATCTCCAAGTGGGGGACTCTTTGGTGGTTCACGTACTGCAGAAAAGATTTTGCAAGTAGGTTTGTTTTGGCCTACACTATTTAAAGATGCTTATGCTTATGTAAAGAACTGTGATAAATGCCAAAGGATCGGAAATATATCAAGGAGGAATGAGATACCCTTGAAAAATATTTTGGAGATTGAATTATTCGACGTATAGGGCATTGACTTCTTAGGCCCATTTCCTTATTCGTATGGGAACAAATACATCTTAGTTGCTGTGGACTATGTCTCCAAGTGGGTTGAAACTGAAGCATACACTACAAATGATGCTAAGGTAGTCATGAGATTCCTACATAAGCATGTGTTTACACGATTTGGGACACCAAGAGCTATTATTAGTGATGAAGGTTTTCACTTTGTGAACAAATGGCTTAAGTGGTTGCTTGACAAATATGATGTGAAGCACAAGATTGCTACTGCCTATCACCCCCAGTCTAATGGGCAAGTTGAAAGAGTGAACAGTGAAATCAAAGGTATCCATGCAAGGGTAGTACGCCTTAGTAGAAAAGATCAGTCTCGAAGGCTTGATGATGCATTATGGGGCTATCAAACAACATTTAAGACACAGTTAGGAATGACTCCTTATCGATTAGTCTTTGGAAAGGCATGTCATTTTCCATTAGAGTTGGAGAATAGAGCTCACTGGGCTTTGAAGCAGTTGAACTTTGATCTTAAGCAAGCCGGTGAGAGAAGGATGTTAAAACTTGATGAGTTGGAAGAGTTAAGGTTGTTTTCCTATGAGAATGCCAAAATGTGTAAAGAAAGGTCAAAGAGATGGCATGATAGTCATATACAACCTCATGAGTTTAATGAAGGTCAGAAGGTTTTTTTGTTTAATTCAAGGTTGAAGTTATTTCCTGGAAAGCTTAAATCCCGATGGAAAGGACCCTATACCATCTACCGAGTTTATCCTTATAAAGCTATTGAATTATAAGACAAATACGAAGTTTGTAAATACAGTCTGAGTTTGAAGCCCAAGACAGCAAAAAGGAGGGAAAAATCCATACTTTGCCGCCACTCCCATTACTTGCCGCCCAAGTAACCCTAATGTAGCTAAATTTTCGCTACATGTTTCCCTAATTCTTCCCTATATAAACTCCTTTTCATTCTACTATTTTTCATATCCCTCAAAGTAATTTGATTAACCCTAAAAATCCCTAAATCTCCCTCTTGTGCCACTAGCCTCAAATCCCGAATGAAACCCTAGTTTCTCTTCCCTTTTTGTCGAAATCACCTATTGCCGCCGCAAGAAGATTGCCGAAGCACCAACGTTGTTTCCGCACATCCCTGTTGTCACTGCCGCACACCACCGTTGCTATCATACGCTGTCGTTACCTCCGCACCATCCTTGCCGTCGCAAGATTTTCATCGTAGCAAGTCCTTACCCACCTTACCGATTTCTCTTTTCCCCCTTGTGCAGAAACTTTGCCAAATTCTGAAGAATAGATACCATGTCTCGCAAAAGAACTAGATCTTCACAGACTACTCCTGAAAACCCGATTTTGATCGATGAAGAAGTGAAAGAGAGATTTCATTCAATCTTCAAGCATCAACCTATGATGCCGGAAAAAGGTTTTAACTTGAAGAGTCATGATTTGATGGTTGTTCCTATACCGATTAGAAAGAAAATCAATGCTCTCAAGTAGGAGCGATTTTGTGATGCTCGTTCACTTCCCGATGATGAACTAGTTCGAGAATTCTATGCTAGTTTGACTATGCAAGATGCTACTGAGGTCATCGTTCAAAAGAAAAAGGTACCTCTTACTTCTAAGTCCATCAATGATTTGTTTAACTTACCTGATGTTGAAGAAGATGAGTACTACCCTATGATGAACAATATCAATTGAGATTTTCTTCAACAAGTGCTTGATGTTTTAACAAATCCGGGATCCCAATGGATTATAAGAAAGTTTGGAAGCCATTTTTGTCGAAGGGAATACCTAAAACCAGTAGCAAAGGTATGGTTTTATTTCGTTTGCTACAGTTTTATGCCTATCTCACATAGTTCCACCATCTCGATGGAACGAATGCTCTTGTTATATGCAATTTTGACAGAAAAGTCCATTAATGTTAGGAATATTATTCTCAAGAAGATTCATGATTGTGCTAAAAAGAAGACAGGGAGTGCTTATTTCCCATCATTAATAACTTCACTTTGCTTAAAGGCCCATGTTAAAACACAAGCAAATCTGAAGCGGCAATATGTTCAAGGGTGCATTATAAATCATGATCTTGAAAGGTTAGTAGAGAAGGTGCATGAGATGAATCAAGGTGAGCAAGAAGAGCCAACTGAGCCAGATACTGAGGAGCCAACAAATGAAACTGGAACTGAAGTTAATTTAGTTACAGACACTGAAGAAGAATCTGATAAGGAACTGAACAGTCCTAAACCAGTTGAAGGATCTGTAACCCCTAAACCGAAGGTTGATCCAGAAGAACAAACAGTCAAGCTAAGTGTTGAACCTGAATCTACAACTCCAATGATGACTTCTGCAAGTACTTCAAAGAAATCGAAGTTGTCAATTATGATGGATATGTGCAAGTTCATGCACAATCAACAACAAACTTACTGGAAATATGCAAAAATTAGAGATGACTCAATTCGAAATACTTTTAAGAATATCTCTAATACTTTTGTTCCTGAATTCCTAGATGCTATCCTTGAGACATGGACAGAAGATACTGACTATGCAAGCGGAGATGGAGCTAAAGAAGACAAAGGGAATGAGTCAGAAAAATAAAAGGGGGGATTCTTGTCTTGTTATTTATTTAATTATTTTTAGGTCTTTAGGAATTTATTTCTTTCGTAATTAGGATTTAATTTCTACAGAATAAAACATAACAAGCATGAATAAACTTAACACTTCTTTAGAAAGAAAAAGCCTAAGTGATGTGGTAATGGGAATGAACATGTCTAGGATTGGGTTATTAGGAAAGACTTGGTATTTAAGCAGTCTTAATGACTCACCTCTCTTTCTTTACAACCCTACCTGGTGTTCAGTTTTCATTCATTACTTTGCTCTTGCAATGAGAACATTGCTTCTTTTTAAACGGGGTAAGGTAAATAAATTGCTTAAATTTTTAAAATGTTTCAAGTATGTTTCAATCATTTCTTTCATAAGTATATTTTAATAAATGAATATTTAGAGACGTTTTTTTTTTGTTAATGAGATAGTTTGTATGCAAGTATGAATGATGATTATATCTGAGTGAAAGTATGTTATCATGAAGAATGGAATGCTTGTATGATCTTAGTCTTAGTAATGATTGCCATGAAAACTTAGTTTCTCTTGAGATTAGACATGCATGAAGGTTTATATCTTTAGAATTGACTTAGTAAACTTTCTTGAGGCGAAATCCTAGGATAGATAAAAATCTAAAATGATATAGACACTATTTCTTTGGATCGTTTGAGCCTTTTCAAGCCAACCTTATGATATTAGACTCTTGAAACTGTAATTTTGAGCTTAAAGGCTTGTTAATTGTAATGAACCTACATTATAAGCCACATTACCAGCTTTTTAAGTTATCCTAATTTTGTGCGCCCATCTTAACTAAAGTTGTCTTGGTATTCAACATTTGAGGAAATTTTCAAAAAGATGTATGTGCTCATGCTTAAAATAAAAAAAGAGACGAAGAAATAGAGAAGAAAAGTTTGCTCAGTCTCCAAAAAGAAAAAATGTATGAGCATGAGTTCAAAATAAGTTTGGGGGTGTTCCAAAGGTTCACTTAAAGAAAAAGGTTGTATTTCGAGAAATCCAAGACAAAGTTAAAGGTTAAGATTTTGAAACCGAAATGTCTCATCTCTTAAAATCCCTACCTTTAACCGAGCCCCATTACAACCTTATAAAAGACCTATTGATTTGATGATTATGTCACCTACATTAGTGGAGAGGAAGTACTAAGTTCAACATATGAAGATCATAAATAAGCCTTATGATTGTTTGCTTGATTGATAAGAAATTATGTTGAATGAAAAATGTTATCTATGGCTGTGACATACATACAAACTATGATTCATGTTGGCATATTTTCAAACTTAGTATAAAATTCTAAAAATGTTTGCATATGAATTACTTGTTAATAAAGGAGATCTATGAACATGAAGTTATTAATGCATGATTATGGGACAAAGATTGATGCTGCTTACACAGTTAGCAATTTTGCCTTAGCAAGACCTTTTGCTGTGCATAAACATTGCTCGGGACGAGCAATGATTTAAGTTTTGGGGTGTGTAAACTGAAAAATATATAGGATTTTTCCTATGCAATTTATCACCTTTTTGCTTAAATTCGTTGTTAAAACTCACCTTTTTGCTTAAATTCGTTGTTAAAACTAAGTACTTGTTTAATAAATTAATGAAATATGTGAAAATATAAAATTAGGACATAGAAATTATTAAAATGTGATTTTATGCTTTATTATATAGTTTTCATGCATAAAATGGCTTATTTTATATTTATTTGAGCATATTATATTTTTAAGACATAAAATGGGCCTTGCATGATTAAATTAAATAATAAAACATAAAATTATATTTAATAATTCATTTTAAAATATTTCATTCATAATTTGGGTTTTAATTAATTATTTATTTTATTCTTTGGTCCTTTAATTTATTGATTTATTTTGGACAGGTCTGATAGCTTTGTTTGATTACAAAAACAGTCCAAATTGAAGACCAAGTCAACCCAATTTCGGCTACACATGGCTGTCCACATAAACCACTTTTTGGTTTAATTACACAAGGTCCTTGCAATGTTGAAGAAATTAGATATTTGCCTGAAGATTTACATTTCATCGAGTCTCAGTCCTGAGTTGTTATGGCATTTAAATTACTTAAAAATCAAGCAACATTCAACTCAAAATCCACTAATCATGGCTGGCCACTCATTGAAGAAGCTTGAAGAGACTAAACCTCTCTATTTTTAGCAAACTACTCTCCTCTCTTCACCTATAAATAAGACTTCATTTCACCATCCCTCATCCCTGATCATTCTCTCTTTTCTCTCAATTCTCTTTAGCATTTTCCATTCCCCATGCCTAGCATAATCTCTTCATAGAGATTTTAGCAATTAAGCCTCTTAAAGAGCCCTTGGTCGGCCACCTTGGAGAGCCATCAGCAAAGGAGCAAAGTGAATGAGCGAAGGAGCTTCGTCGGTCAGAGTCTTGGGTGACAGCCACTTTGATTTGGGTTTAATCTTTCTTTTCTTTATTTAATCTAAAAATGTTTGCCATGTGTTCTTTGTTCTTGTTTACAACAATGTTAGCTTAATTTTATTTAAGCTAGGATGATTGATTTGATTAAATAATATTTATTTGATTTATGTTTATAATGTTTGTGCCTCAATCGATCATTTTTTCAATTAAAATCAAGTCTGTATTTCATTCATACGTGATTGAAATGCACCTGAATTAGCTGAGCGATCCTAACCAGACGATGGCTAGTGGACACATAATTGAAATGTGCATGCTCAATTTAGATCCTAACCCGATTAAATTGCAGGTTGCATAACAACTCTAACCAAGCTCTGTTATCTGCCTAGTTTTTAGATTTGTGTGATTAAACTGTTTCAAACCTAACACGTCCCTGTTACCTCACACGAATGCTAAGAAACCCTTAGTAAATAAGGATCAGTAAAAGGCATATTTACTAAGTAAAGGATTTCGAAAGGACCTAATGTGTTTCCAAACTCATGAAAGATCGAGTTGCCATGGAATGTTTTTTCGAATGTTATTAAGCATGTTGATAATAAATTGAGTTTAATTAAAGTAATTGTCCTAGTTTATTTATGTTATAATTGTTGCAAATTGTGTTTAATTTTGTTAAAATCTATTTCATTCATATAGTTTGCATATTTAGGATAATTTGCATTGGGGATCATTGCATTTAGTTTAATATATTTAATTTTAATCATCACTTCTCAATCATATTGTGTTTTTATTTACCAAGTTGTTAATATAATTTTACAATTAAGTGATTTAACACAAATATAATCCCTGTGGAGACGATAACTCGATACTTACTTATTACTTGATAACGACTGTGTACACTTGCACAAACCTACGCGTTACACATATCCACTTAACTTTCAAAATATTTATACTATATATTTCTTTCATAATATATATTTATTATTATTAATTGTCTTACAAATTCTCACTATATTTTGTATGAAAATTTTATATTTTTTAAATTTTATATTACTTCAACACAAATTTTCCTGACTTAATTTCAATTCACCTTTTTTAATCTCCCTAAATCAAATTCCATCCTATACATTACTTACTTTCATTGTTTATGTACCTATTATATATTTCTTTTAAAAATATAATTATTTTTTCCATTATCTCTCAACCATTGTCAACACAAGGTAAAATCTTTATATGTATGCAAATTTTTTTTCTCTCCTGTTCCATTTAATTATTTTCACATGTCTAACTTTTTTCCTATAAAGTTTATTGAAAATGAATTTTTTAAGGAATTTGTGTAACAGCCCGATTTAGGGGCTAGTCGAAATAGTGGTTTTGGAAACACTAACCCGAGGTCAGAGAGAATTAATTTAATGATATTTTATAAGTTATAGCATGACTATATAGGTGCATGAAAATTTTGGTGCTTTAATTTTAGCGATTTCATGCTTAATTGTGAAAAATGACTAAATCGCATAAAGTACGAAAGTTCTATTTTTCTAGCTAAAGGTGTCTAATAGCCATAGAATATTATTTGGAGGTCTTTAAAGGGAAATTAGCCCCTTAAATAATGGTTGACCGGCCATAGGGGACAATAGAGGTCAAAATTTGGTCAAGTAGGTGGATTAAATTGGGATTTTATATTAAAATAAAGAAAGAAAAGATATCATCTTTTCTCCTTCATTCCTCCACCGAAAATTAGTAGCAAAAAGGGTTTGAAAGCTCAAAAATTTTAGGACACTCTTCTCCTTACAAGTAAGTGTTTTAGTGATCTTTTCTTGATAATATTTATATTTTTGGGACCCCTAAAGCTTAAGCTAGCTAAAGAGGGGACTATTTTGCAAAATGGTGGAAAGTTTAGAGTTTTACCATGTAAGCATGTATGTTGTTTGCTGCATTTTTATGGAAGAATATGAGTCCTAGTTGTTAGATAAACAACTTTTGTGAAAGGTGTTATCATGAAAACACCTCAACGGACCTTTTTGTAAAGGTTGCAAAATAAGAGGTAAAGGTGTGAAGTATTGAGTTTTGATAGTTTTCATAAGAGAAATAAATGTTTTTCTAGGCTTGTAAGAGGAGGAAATTCGATTAGAATCGAATTACGAGCCTAGGGGCAAAATGGTCATTTTGTGAGAGTCTAAAGGCAAAATGATAATTTTACCAAAATTATGATTATTGAGATGTGTTGATTAATGTGGTTATTAAATGAGCTAATTTGCTATTATATAGATCAAGAAGAACGAGGAATTAACCTTGACCGAGGAAAAGGCAAGGTATCGGATTAAATCGGCAAGTGACCTATTTTGAAACCGAGTTAAGTTTGTATGCGATAAATTCAACATCATGCTAGTATATTTGAGAATGTTTGATATTATAATGATGCATATATTGCTATGAAATTGAATAATGGTGTTGAATGAGAAAAATGATGAGAGTTGTGATTTTGAAGTCCCAGTTGGACTATAATAAATGTGAGAATACTATTGTCGAGACATGAGATGAATAAGGTCCCGTGTGAGACCATGTCGAAGACATGGCCTCGACACCGAATTGAGATCTCGTATAAGACCATATCTGGGATATGGCATCGGCATTGAATATGAAAATCGTATAAGACCATATCCGGGATATGGCATCGATAATTGATGTGAGATCTCGTGATAAGACCATATCGGGATATGGCATCGGCACTCGTGAGGTGACCCATGTAAGACCACATCCGGGATGTGGCATTGGCTTCAGTATTTATGTGGATGACGATGGATATGTATCTTTGATAATCCCAAGTGATTTAGTGGGATAAATAGTTAAGCTTGAAATAGAAATGAGTTTGGTGCTAAAGCTATGTGATTGAGTGAATACAGGTACCCGTGAGTAATTCACGAGAAAAGTTTATGTTATGTGTTATTGCATGTATTCAATAAGAGCAAATACGAGTAAGTTATGGCAAGTGCTTGAGACTTTACGGTTTTATTAAAGGCCATGGATGGATGATATTATGAGCTTTATGTTGCTATTTATTTCCATGCAAACTTACTAAGCTTTATGCTTACCTCTCTTATTTCCCTTTTCCTTGTAGCATTGCCAAGTTAGCGCAAGAATTCGTGGAACGTCGGAGTTCAAAAATCACACTATCGACTACCCTTTTTGGTATAGCAAAGCTAGATTCATTTTGAGTATGGCATGTATAGGACTTGGTCATTTTGTTATGTCATATTTGCTAGCCAAAGTGTTGGCTATTAATGTTGTTCAATTTATTTTGTAAATGGTCATGGGAAGTTGGCCTATACTTGATATGTTCATATATTCAATGATGATGAATTCCATAAAGTGTATGCTTGTGTGGCTGTCTTGATTTTGAGTTCTTAGAGGTGCCATATGGTCATAATATGTGTTGAATTGATATGGTATAAGTGTGGTTGCTTTGTAGGGTGGCAAATGGCTTGGTAGATAGCCATATAATTGTCCACACGGGTAGACACACGGGCGTGTGTCTAGGCCGTGTGTGACACACGGTCAGCCCCATGGGCGTGTCGAGAGGCCGTGTGTCCCCTTGCATGCTAGGATTACAAGTCAGTATGCTCAGTAGTAAACACACGGGCAGAGACATGGCCGTGTGTCTCAGCCGTGTGGGAGGCACGGCCATGGACATGGGTGTGTGCCCAGGTCGTGTGAAGTCTGCACCTGAAATTTGGAATTTAATTCGACACACGGTCTAAGGACACGGACGTGTGCCTTGGCCGTGTGACCTTAGTGAGGTGATGACGTCATAAACAGAATGCCATGGTTTTTGCACATGGGCTAAGACAAGGGCGTGTCGAGGTCGTGTGAGGGACACGGGCCAGAGACACGGGCGTGTGTCTGGCCGTGTGAAAACCCCTATAGGTTTGAATTGAGAAATAACTCCACACGGGTGTGGAACACGGGCATGTGATATGCCACACGGGCCTGTCCCATCCTTCACACGGGCGTGTGGCCCTGTTTTAAGCCAAATTTGTCTTTGTGTTTAAAGTTTTCGATTTAGTCCTGAATCATTTCGGGTGTAAGTTTTGGGTCTCGTAGGCCCATAATAAGGACATTATAAGTAGGAATGAAAAGTCTTAAGTTGAAACAAAATTTTATGGCCCGATGTGGTACGTTTAAGAAAGTTGAGTTAGGCAATGCCTCGTATCCGGTTCCGGCTTTGAACACGGGTAAGGGGTGTTACAAATTGAATTATTTATTTGCATAAATTGAACGAAACAAACAAAGTTGTCCAAACATGAAAAAAACTAAGCCAAAACAATTAAAATAAAACCAAACACAATAATCAAGACCAAACCAGCTTTCTTTTCAACAGAAAATTCTCGAACATCATCATTTCCAAGCTTATCCATTTTCCTTTTCCTTTGGTATTTAGCAACCAAGGAACCTGAAACGACAGTTCCTCTACCCCTGATTTCATCAAACTGTTTCCTCTCATTTGGATCACCGGTGAATCCTAAATTTTGAAACCCCATCTGTCACCATTTCTAAGAAAACCAGTAGTCAACCCTCTCACGCCATACCTCAACAATGTCAAATCCTAGCCTCTCCCATTATCCCTTAAGACCACCTTAGAAAAACCCCCAAAACTCCCACCAACCCTTCTGTCCCCCACCCCCTCGAAACTAGTCGTCAGAGAAGACCCCCACGAACCCTCCCCTCTCTATCCACCAACAGGGTCCGCTAATCCCTCTCCACCTCTATCTCAGCAAAGTCCAGCACACCCCTATTCAAGTAAGTGCTCCCACCCCTCCTCAAACCTTCTTTTGCTAGTAAACCAGACACTTTATTGCCATCTCTAGGAACATACCCAAACAAAAATTGTCTAAAACCCTTAGCTTTCGATTTGGTATCATGGATGTAAGCACCTATAACCGATTCATCTTACCTGGAGTAATTAAGCTTTCAAATCACCTTCAGGGCATCACCTTCCAAGAACACCTCCTATAGCCCAAGATCCAACCCCAAGCTTACTACCTGGAGACATGTAAGGGCCTCCGCTGCAAACCCTGAAGGTATGTGCCAATTTAGCATTGCTTGTGAACCAATAACATGACCTTAACAATCTCTGACTACTACCCATATGCAGGACCTCCTAGACTGTTCATGAAAGACTACATCAAAATTTATTTTTAGTAAATGTTCATCCAGAGGCCTCCATCTCTCAACCCCAATCCGTCGAACAAGTAATTTTTCTTGCACTGCATCCAATTCTTTGAGATAAGACTACACCTTGTGCACTATATTCTGGATTGAGAAAATTATGCCATCATGAACCCTCCTGTTTCTCGCATTCCATATAAATCACATTGAGCACACTATTTTCCTGCATATGTTTATAGGAGACACCACAAAAATATGCATTAACCAATCTTGCAAAGATACATATGAGAATTCATTATGTTATGTCATGGTCTTATTACATAAGCTCAATTAAAAAATTTTAAATACGAATATACTTTTGACGTATAAGAATCTAAACTTTTAACATCAAATCAAATTATTTATTTTACATAATATTTTAGTGGATCCAATAAAAGATTAATGTTCCGCAATTATACCTACATTTTGATTTAATTCATTTTGCTAATCTATAATATTTTGACATTATTTTTAATCTAATGTTTATGTACTCCAACACACCCTTTTAATGGTGTTTCTGTCGATGCTACACAGTTGCCTTTATTGTTCGTTTTGTACAGACATAGAAAAAATAAGCAAATATATACATGCATTTTTTAAACTTTTGGAAAAATACCATTTTTTATGATCCAAATAAGATCTCTAAAATAGAAAGGAAAAATGTTGGAAAAATTGTAATTTTTGGAAACTTTGAGGCATATTCTTGATTGGTAAAGGTGAAGAGTTGAATCATAAAAATATGGTTTTATATTATACTCCATGAGACCTTTACAACGATATATCATATGCTCAAAATGGTTGAGTGATGAATGAGAAATTGATGCTCAAAATAAGCTACTTGTGAATATTTGTTGAGGAAAAGGAAAGCTTAGATCCCACATTGGTTAAATGTCAAGTATGAGATATGTATATATATGAGAACCCACTTAAAAGGTTATTGAATGACTAAGCTTGAAACTGTAACAGCCCGATTTTGGGCCTAGTCGGAACAGTGGTTTTGGGACCACAAATTCGATGAGGAAAATCTTATTTTTATTATATTTTTATGGTTTAAAATTTCACGGAATGATTTCGTGAAAATTTCGTTCGAAAATTTTGACGTTTGGGCACTCAATTTAGTTAAAAGGACTAAATTATAAATAGTGCAAAAGTTGAGTTCCACATGTTAGAAGTGTCCAATTTCTATGAAATTTTAAATTGGAGGTGCTTAAATGGTAATTAGACCATTTTTAAATTGTTGGACAAAAATGGACATGAGATAAGTGAAATAGAATATTTTTAAGTTACGGACATTTTGGTAATTTGGTAATTAAATGGACTAAAAGACAAAATAAAAGCCAAAAACCCTTGTCCATCTTCTTTCTTGGCCGAATTTAGCATGGGGGAAGCCATGGCTAGGGTTTTCAAGCTTTCAAGCTCAATAATCAAAGAAAACGAGGTTCGAACTTAGAACGGGGGAAAAACGAGTAACTGACGGTTAGGTCCCTTTTTGCCATTTTAGTATCGAGGTAAGTTCGTGTGTAAATAATACAACATTATATTATGTATTTAATATTTTGATATTGCATGAATTGTATATATATATATTTTTACGGATTCGATTGATGATGATTTGGCGAAGAATCAAAGAATGAGAATCCCGGTTGAACCTTAGGAATAGAAAGGATACCTTTGTCACGACATTCGATTAAGAAGGTCCTGTAACATCCTAGGAAGGGCCTATGCATTTTTCAGATCAATTGTATGAAATGACAAGTCTTAAGTATTATGAATAAATTTTTGATACTTTTGGAAACCTAGAAATAAATGAAAATGGAAATGAAAATGGAGATGGAAATGAAAATGGAAATGGAAATGGACATTTTTGGAAACTTAGACATTTTTGAAACCTAAACATTTTTGGAAATGATCCAAAAATGGAAACTTGAACATTTCGGGAAACTTGGATATATGAGAGAAATAAAGGAGTTTTATTCACATAAATATGTGAATAATAAGAGAGAAATAAAGGAGTTTTATTCACATAAATATGTGAATAATAAGAGATAAATAAAGGAGTTTTATTCACATAAATATGTGAATAATAAGAGATAAATAAAGGAGTTTTATTCACATAAATATGTGAATAATAAGAGATAAATAAAGGATTATTTTCTAATGAGATAATTGAGGAGATAATTGATGGATTAAAGGCTTTTATCTTTTAAATAAAAGAGATAATATTATCAAAAGAGGAGTGGTGGCCAAGCAAAGGACTCCTAGGGTGATAACTTTGGCTATAAAAGGAGGACAGGAGGGCTACTCATCAACATTTGCTCCCTCTTCCTCTCTGCCGAAATTCTCCCTAGGCAAAACCCTCTCTCGCCGAATTTTCATTAAGCAAAAATCCTCTCTTTTTCTTCTATTTTCTTCTCCGTTCTCTTTGTTAATTTGAATCTTTGTGGATTCTAAGAAAGAGGGCAATCATCCACAACATCAAAAGGGGATCTTTCGGGAAATCTAAGGATCTAAGGTAAGGATTATAAATATAAATATGTGGTTAAAGATTATGATTCACGTTTTCAAAGTTAGATCTAATCTAACACGGAGTTATAGGATTTCAACAACAGCTTATAAAGGAATCCTCTTGATTTGGAATCCCATCATAAGGTAAGGGATATTCGGCCAAGGCATAATTTGTTTAAGTGTTTTCCATTATTTCAAAAACCGAAATCGACATGGTTACATACCTAGTATTAGCCGATTTCAAGGAAGAGGAATTCTAGCAATCTGTTGGGACTTGATTAAATCAATTCGGCAACTAGGTAAGTAATTCTACTTCTAGTAGGATTTGGTTTTAAGACCAAATAGGTTTATTTATATGTTTTAATTAATGGCCGAATATAGGAGTGAAAGATCTAGATCGGTAGATCGCTCTACGGGAATTCACGGAAACTATTAAGTTTAAAAAGGTGTGTACTCTTACTAACTTTCAATAAATTGCATGGCAATCATTAAATATATAAATATGTAATAAAGATGTGAATGTGGCTAAGCACCACAAATGTGGTAAGGAGTACCAGTGCACGTTTCCTACTTTTGATAGGATTGTGAATGTGATATATTTTGAACATGTGATTAGTAACATGAATGAAAATTAAGTATGTGAAATATGTTATGAAATAATTGGGGCATTCGGGATATTTGTGGAGGAAGAAAGTGAAGGTGATGACTACGGTCTCACCAACGTAAAGTGGTGACTACGGTCACATAAAGTGAAAAGTGGTAACTTCCGGTTACATCCGGTGAATACAAAGTGTCTAATGACAGAACATAAGTGGGCGATGAGCACGTCGATCGCAATGATTGCGCTTCGATGGTGTGTAGCGGATGGAGGGTCGACTTAGTAGTCCCCGCGGTGTACAAAGTTGGTACGGGTGGTGTGTAGCGGATGGACAAATAGGTTTGGATTTGGGTTGCATCATCCTTTATTTTGTATGAACATGATATTGATATGACTTGTATGCTCGATTTGTTGGAAATTAGTACTATGTACACATTGAGTCTGTTGACTCACCCGTTGGGGAATTATTTTTCGTGTGATGAGCAAGTAATGGACCAAGGGTCGGCAGGAGCTAAAGGTGGCCATGCATCGCTTGAAGAAATTATTTGGAATTTGGACTTTATGAAATTTTAGTACTTTATTTTGGGTTTGAATGATGTAATAAGGCCATAAGGCCCAGTTGGATTTTCTTTATTCTGTTTATTTTTATTTAAATATGATACAAATTATGTTTGATTAAAGATAAGTAAATTTATTTCTTTTAAAATAATAAACCCAAAAATTATTTTGTCACCTTATTTAAGTTGGATTTTGAATTTATTAAATAGGTTTCAAATTAAGCCCAACCCAAAACAATTTTTTAAAATTACACAAATTTTCTCTAAGTCATTTAGAACATTGAAAACCGATTTATTTAAGGAACATACCAGATCCGGTTCAAGCTCGTGGGCGGGTGTGGGGTGTTTCATTGGTATCGAGCCCGCTTTAAAACTCTCACTGTGGGCTCGTGCCCAAAACGTTTTCAATTCGAGCCCAAATGAATTCCTTTGAAATAAGCAGGTTTTATGGCATGGCACCTAAGTCTCCGACCATGATCCACTGTAAGTACCTTTAACCATCTGTGTGATTATGTGAATTATGAATTGTAAAAGGGTAGAAAAGGCATGGAACGTAGAATAGTGTGATAGGAACTTGAACCCTAGGATTAGACTACTCAAACACTTGAAACTCATAAGACTTAATGAACTTAACAAACCTATGACTAAGTTATTAAGCTAGGGTGTGGCAACCCCATGACGCATGTCTAGGATTGGATCAGGAAGAGCACGGTATTTAAGCAAATCCTAGTGACTCACCTCCTCTTCGTAGGTATCCCTACAGTGCGCGTAGCTTCGGTTCGCCCTAACTCGGAAGGCTCGGTGGTGTGGCAACCTGCATGCGCATGTCTAGAAAGGTCGGTGAGAGCTTGGTATTTAAGCGATCCGCGTGACTCACCTCCTCTTCATTCGAATCCTGCACAGTGCGTAGCTTTGGTTCACCACGACCAAGAGGGCTCGGTCATAGGCTAAACACAAAGAATAAAACCCGAAAGGGACTTAGCTTTTTTTTATAAAAAAATACCCTTGGTTTATAAAATGACCAAACCACCCATAGTTTTAACAAAATTTCATTACTTTATCAAATGTTCAAAAAACCTAATTTGTAAAATATCAAACTATCTTGATTTTGGAAAATTACAAAATTGCTCTAACTTACAAAATTACCAAAACGACTCGATTTCCAAAATTTTTACAATATCATTGCTTTGAAAAGTGTAACTCTCAAAGGAACCCTCAATGTTTTACAATCTTGGAAAATATCCTAACTTAATAAATTTTACAAATTTACCCCGATTTTTGAAAAAATTATCAAAATACCCCGAGATCAAAAATTACAGAAATACCCTGGATTTCAAAATTCTTCCAAAATTTCCGGAACTTTAGAAGTACCAAAATACTTTCGTCAAAATCACCAGGAACTTTTTATTTTTGAAAATTTACGAAAATACCCTGTAGGATAAAATTACGAAAATGCCCACGGGTAGTGGAAAAGCAAAATAACGAAAACAACAACAAGAATTACAACGCGTTTCTTTGAATGAACGAAAGTTCATATTTGTTGATGGATGAATGAATGAATGCAAGACTGTATGCATGTATGAATACGAAAGAACCACTCTTAAACTCTTCTTCATAAGATATCATCGCGGGTAATAAGTGAAACAAGAATACTAATACATAAAATTCCTTAATCGGATCTAAATCGATAATGAGCTCAAGAGGACGTGGTCGTCGTGGAAGAGGTAGAGGAAGGATGACCGTTAGATCGGGACAAGGTTCGACAATGAGATACCACCACCACCATCACCCCCAATTTGTCAATGTTGAGCAAAGAGCTCTCGCATGAGGAAGATGCCGTGTCGCAGTCGTCTTTGCGAGTTTTGGAATTGGTGGTCGTGCAGAAACAATTCAGAAATCGTAAAGTGCATTGCTCGAGCGGCTCCGTGCTAATGGAGCCGAAATGTTTAGAGGAGTATCGGGAGTGGCACCGATGCGGTGATCTTGGTTGGAAGCAACCGAGTGCATCATGGATGAGCTCGACTTGACCCCGAGGAGAAGTTGAAAGGGATGACGATCGCACCGCTACGCGATGAAGCGTATCAATGGTGGTTAACCGTTCGGGACGGTGCCACGGCAGTAAGATCTCGACACGGGAATATGCTAAGGAAGCATTTCGAGAGAAGAAGTATGTGGGAAACGGTATATAGATGAGCAAAGGAAGGCTTTTTCAGGGTTGGTACAAGGAAGTAAGTCATCACCAGAATATGAAGCGGAATTCTTGAGGTTGAGCCGATATGCCCGAGGAGTAGTGGCGATCGAGCATGAACGTCGTGTGTTCGTTTGGAGGACGGACTTAGGGACGATTTGAGACTTTTGATAGCACCGCATCGAGGAGCGGAATTCTCCGCCTTGGTGGAAAAGGCTAAAGTGGTGAGGGAATTAAGGGCGCCACCAAGCGGTCAGGATGTAAATAAGCCCAAAAGAGGTTTTGGGCCATCTGGGAAAAGGCCACAAGAGGCCTAGAGTTGACAGCCACAAAGTCAACAGTGAGTGCACGGCCGGCAATTTCGCCCTTGTGAACATTGTGGAAGGAAGCACGGGGAGAGTGTTGGAAAAGGCGGGACGATGTCTCAAGTGTGGGTCCAAGGACCATATGATTAAGGATTGCCCCAAGCTATTAGATGAGAGCCAACCAGACTCGCAGAATGCTAACCAGTGGTAGAGGCGGACAGCTGACCTCAAAGAGGTCGTGGGTCGGCCAACAGAGGTAGTGGCAGAGGCCTTGGAGCTCGGGCCGTGGTGCGAGGTGCTGCTAACGCCAAGCAAGGCAACCGGGTTTGGTTTACGCGGTTCGCCGGAGGGAAGAGGAGACGCGCGCCGGATGTTATAACGAGTGACGTTCTTTATTCATGACAAACCCTATTTTGCTCTTATTGATGTGGGCTCAACTCATTCCTATGTTGCATGTAGTGTGGTTGAAACACTAGGCCTAGACTCGAACTTTCTCGATAGGCGGATAATCGTAGTAAGCCCTTTAGGCCAAAGCGGTAAGGATAGATAGGATCTTTCTGAATATACCCCTAGAGATTCGGTGAGCGAACTTTGGGTGACTTAATGGAATTACCCTTCGGAGAGTTTGAGCTTATACTTGGAATGGATTGGCTAGTAGAGCATCGAGCCGTGTTGGATTGTGCGGCTAAACTATGGAACTAAGAACCGGGAAGATGAGGTAGTAGTGATGATCGGAGAAAGGAGGAACTACTTGTCTAACGTAGTTTCGTGATCAAGGCCGAGAAAATGGTTAAGAAAGGATGTAAGGCATTCTTAGCCTTCGTGAGTGCGTTAAGAGGAGAAGAGGAAGGTGTCAAGGAGTTAGAACAAGAAGGGATTTTGAGGATGTATTTCCGGAGGAGTTGTCGGAATACCCCGGATAGAGAAGTGGAATTTGGAATAGATTTGCTACGAGAGCAGCTCCGTGTCAATCGCTCCCACCGAATGGCACCAAAGGAGTTAGTGGAGCTCAAGGCTCAAATCCAAGAGTTGTTGGATCGTGGGTTCATTCGACCAAAGGTGTCTCCGTGGGGAGCACCGGTTCTCTTTGTGAAGAAAAAGGATAGAACTATGCGGATGTGCATAGATTATCGTCGATTGAACAAACCGACCATCAAGAACAAGTATCCTTTGCCAAGGATAGATGACTTGTTCGACCAACCGAAAGGGCATTTGTGTTCTCAAAGATCGACTTAAGGTGGGGTATCATCAATCGAAAGTGAAGGAGGTCGATATTCATAAGACCGCTTTTAGGACAAGGTACGGTCATTTTGAATTTGTGGTGATGCCGTTTGGGTTGACGAACGCATGCCGGCGCGCGTTCATGGATATGATGAATAGGGTTTTCCAACCCTACTTGGATAGATTCGTCGTGGTGTTCATCGGCGACATTTTGGTGTATTCCAAGACGAGGAGGAGCACGATGAGCATCTCCGAGTTGTGTTAGAAGTGTTAAGGAAAAGAAGCTTTATGCCAAATTCAGCAAGTGCGAATTTTGGCTCAAGGAAGTGGCGTTCCTAGGACATGTGGTATCCGCATGAAGGAATAAGAGTGGATCCTAGGAAGATCGAGCGTTGTTGGATTGGAAATCACCTAGGTCGGTGGGTGAAATCGAAGTTTCTTAGGCTTGGCAAGGCTATATTACAGAAGGTTCGTGGAAGGATTCTCGTCAATAGCCGCACCTTTGACAAAGTTACTAAGGAAGGAAGTACCGTTTGTGTGGACGGATAAGCAACAGGAGAGCTTTGAAAAGCTTAAAAGGTGTCTTGTGAAGCTCGGTGTTAATTCAATGAGGCGTAAGGACTTCGTAGTATATTGTGATGCTTCGCATTACGTGGTTAGGGTCGTGTGCTAATGCAAGAAGGAAAGGTAGTCGCTTATGCATCTCGACGATTAAGGCCGCATGAGGTGAACTACCCAACTCATGACTTGGAACTCATGGCAGTGGGTTTTCGCCCTCAAAGTTTGGAGGCACTACCTTTATGGAGAAAGGTCAAGAATTTACGGACCACAAAAGCCTTAAGTATTTGTTGACTCGAAGGAGTTGAACTTGAGGCAACGAAGGTGGGTGGAGTTATTGAAAGATTATGACTATTCGATAGAATACCATCCGGCAAGGCGAATGTGGTAGCCGACGCCTAAGTAGGAAGGTTGTGTCTGATTTAAGGGCTTTGTTCGCTCACTTAAGTTTGTATGAAGACTAGGCTTTGTTGGCGAGTTACAAGTCAAGCCAACCTGGTGAAGGAGGTGAAAGAGGGACGGTTGGCGGATAAGGACTTAAGTACTAAGTTACTGAGCAAGTACGGCAAGGAGGATTAAAGGATTATGGCGTCAATGATGAAAGAGAAAGTCTTGTGCTACAAGGAAAAGGTTTGTATGCCGAGGGATAAGGAGTTGAGACAAAGGATTCTTCGGGAAGCGCATGGTAGTCCTTATGCTATGCATCCCGGAGGCATCAAGTCAGTATAGAGATCTAAAGGAACAATTTTGGTGGTCGGACACAGAAACGAGAGGTGACCGAATTTGTGGGGAAATGTTTGACATGTCGCAAGTAAAGGTTTGAACACCAAGTCCCATCAGGATTGCTTCAACCAATTGAGATTCCCCAATGGAAGTGGGAAAGAATTACCATGGACTTAGTTAGTGGGCTTCCCTTACGCCCACTAAGAAGGACTCGGTATGGGTGATAGTGGACCGTTTGACCAAGTCCGCACATTTTATCCCCGTGAGGATCGACTATTCCTTCAAAAGTTAGCCAAGTTATATGTGGCGGAGATCGTGAGGCTACACGGGTACCGATGTCGATCATCTCTCGATAGAGACCCAAGGTTTACGCCTCGATTTTAGAAAGCACTTCATCAAGCATTAGGCACTAAGCTAGACTTCACTACTTTTCATCCACAATCGACAGGCGATGCGAACGGGTTATACAAGTGTTGGAAGATATGCTAAGAGGTGTGTGATGGATTTCCGAGGAAGTTGGAAAGATTACTTGCCTCTAGCCGTGAGTTCGCCTACAACAACAAACTATCGTGCAAGCATTCGGATGGCACCATACGAAGCATTGTATGGAAGGAAATGTAGAACACCAACTTGTTGGACCGAGTTAGGAGAACGCGCGTTTTGGGTCGAGTTAGTGGCGGAAGGCGAGGAGAAGGTGGAATTAATTGAGCACGGTTGAAAGAAGCTTCGACAGGCGTAAGTCGTCGCACGCAGACCTCTAAGAGGAAAGAAATTGAGTTTGAAGTAGGAGACCAAGTGTTTCTAAAGGTCTCACCTTGGAAGAAGGTTATGCGGTTCGATCGCAAAGGGAAGCTAAGCCCAAGGTTTATAGGGCCCTATCAAATCTTGAAGCGAGTTGGGCGGTGGCATACCAATTGGAGTTGCCACGAGTTGCATCAAATGCACGACGTATTTCATGTGTCCATGCTACGCCGCTATCGATCGGATCCGTCTCATGTGGTACCTGTTGAAGAAGTGGAGTTAAGGCGGATCTATCCTACGAGGAGGAGCCGATTCAGATCTTGGAACGTGACGTGAAAGCACTACTAAAGAAGTCGGTGCCTTTAGTCAAGGTGTTATGGCGCAATCATGGATCGGAAGAAGCTTCGTGGGAGCCAGAAGAGACAATACGACATGCAATACCCTCAATGTTTAGTTAGGAAATTTCGAGGACGAAATTTTATTTAAGGGGGGTAGAACTGTAACATCCTAGGAAGGGTCTATGCATTTTTCAGATCAATTGTATGAAATGACAAGTCTTAAGTATTATGAATAAATTTTTGATACTTTTGGAAACCTAGAAATAAATGAAAATGGAAATGAAAATGGAGATGGAGATGGAAATGAAAATGGAAATGGAAATGGACATTTTTGGAAACTTAGACATTTTTGGAAACCTAAACATTTTTGGAAATGATCCAAAAATGGAAACTTGAACATTTCGGGAAACTTGGATATATGAGAGAAATAAAGGAGTTTTATTCACATAAATATGTGAATAATAAGAGATAAATAAAGGAGTTTTATTCACATAAATATGTGAATAATAAGAGATAAATAAAGGAGTTTTATTCACATAAATATGTGAATAATAAGAGATAAATAAAGGATTATTTTCTAATGAGATAATTGAGGAGATAATTGATGGATTAAAGGCTTTTATCTTTTAAATAAAAGAGATAATATTATCAAAAGAGGAGTGGTGGCCAAGTAAAGGACTCCTAGAGTGATAACTTTGGCTATAAAAGGAGGACAGGAGGGCTACTCATCAACATTTGCTCCTCTTCCTCTCTGTAGAAATTCTCCCTAGGCAAAACCCCTCTCTGCGAATTTTCATTAAGCAAAAATCCCTCTCTTTTCTTCTATTTTCTTCTCTGTTTCATTTGTTAAATTTGAATCTTTGTGGATTCTAAGAAAGAGGGCAATCATCCACAACATCAAAAGGGGATCTTTCGGAAATCTAAGGATCTAAGGTAAGGATTATAAATATAAATATGTGGTTAAAGATTATGATTCACGTTTTCAAAGTTAGATCTAATCTAACACGGAGTTATAGGATTTCAACAGCTTATAAAGGAATCCTCTTGATTTGGAATCCCATCATAAGGTAAGGGATATTCGGCCAAGGCATAATTTGTTTAAGTGTTTTCCATTATTTCAAAAACCGAAAACTGACATGGTTACATACCTAGTATTAGCCGATTTCAAGGAAGAGGAATTCTAGCAACTGTTGGGACTTGATTAAATCAATTCGGCAACCTAGTAAGTAATTCTACTTCTAGTAGGATTTGGTTTTAAGACCAAATAGGTTTATTTATATGTTTTAATTAATGGCCGAATATAGGAGTGAAAGATCTAGATCGGTAGATCGCTCTACGGGAATTCACGGAAACTATTAAGCGAAAAAGGTGTGTACTCTTACTAACTTTCAATAAATTGCATGGCAATCATTAAATATATAAATATGTAAAAAGTATGTGAATGTGGCTAAGCACCACAAATGTGGTAAGGAGTACCAGTGCACGTTTCCTACTTTTGATAGGATTGTGAATGTGATATATTTTGAACATGTGATTAGTAACATGAATGAAAATTAAGTATGTGAAATATGTTATGAAATAATTGGGGCATTCGGGATATTTGTGGAGGAAGAAAGTGAAGGTGATGACTACGGTCTCACCAACGTAAAGTGGTGACTACGGTCACATAAAGTGAAAAGTGGTAACCGGTTACATCCAGTGAATACTGATGTCTAATGACACAACATAAGTGGGCGATGAGCACGTCAAATGCGCTGATGCGCTTCGATGGTGTGTAGCGGATGGAGGGTCGACTTAGTAGTCCGCGATGTATGCAGGTTGTTGGTACGTGGTGGTGTGTAGCGGATGGACAAATAGGTTTGGATTTGGGTTGCATCATCCTTTATTTTGTATGAACATGATATTGATATGACTTGTATGCGATTTGTTGGAAATTAGTACTATGTACACATTGAGTCTGTTGACTCACCCGTTGGGAATTATTTTTTGGTGATGAGCGATAATGGACCGGGTCGCGGGGAGCTAAAGGTGGCCATGCATCGCTTGAAGAAATTATTTGGAATTTGGACTTTATGAAATTTTAGTACTTTATTTTGGGTTTGAATGATGTAATAAGGCCATAAGGCCCAGTTGGATTTTCTTTATTCCTATTTATTTTTATTTAAATATGATACAAATTATGTTTGATTAAAGATAAGTAAATTTATTTCTTTTAAAATAATAAACCCAAAAATTATTTTGTCACCTTATTTAAGTTGGATTTCCAGAATTTATTAAATAGGTTTCAAATTAAGCCCAACCCAAAACAATTTTTTTAAAATTACACAAATTTTCTCTAAGTCATTTAGAACATTGAAAACCGATTTATTTAAGGAACATACCAGATCCGGTTCAAGCTCGTGGGCCGGGTGTGGGGTGTTTCAGGTCCCGTATAAGACCATATCTGGGATATGGCCTCGGCACCTAATCGAGATCCCGTATAAGACCATATCTGGGATATGGCATCGGCATCGAATAATGATTCCGTGTAAGACCACGTCTGGGACCTGGCTTCGGTATGAAATCGTGTAAGACCATGTCTGGGGCATGGCATCGGCATATGATCTCGTGTAAGACCATATCTGGGATATGGCGTCGACATCGATATGAGATCCCGTATAAGAGCATATCTGGGATATGGCATCGGCATCGGCATCGACATACGATCTCTTGTATGACCATATCTGGGATATAGCGTCGAAATCGATATGAGATCCCGTATAAGACCATATCTGGGATATGGCATCGGCATCGGCATGTGATCCCATGTAAGACCATATCTGGGATATGGCATTGGCATCTTACTACGTGTATGATAATTTCCGAGTATCCTTAAATATTCCAAGTGGTTCAATGGAATAAAGTATTAAAGTTGATGTTAAAGATGGAAAAATGGCTAAAGTTATGTGATGGAGTGATACAAGTACATATGCGAAACTCACGAGAAATGAGCTCGGAATGTGATTTCGTATAAGACCATGTCAGGGACATGGCATCGATATGATATTTCATGTAAGACCATATCGGGAATATGGCGTTGATACAGTACTATATGTATGAGATTCCCGAGTATCTTTTAGTATTTTGAGTGGTTCAACGGGTACGTTAAAAACGAGAAAGTAAGTGGCTATGTTACGAGAGGTACATGTATGTACATAGAACTCATGTGAAGTGAATTCGGTATATGATGAATTCTTGGGAAGAATGTACACGAATAATTTATACTTGTGAAATATTGGTATCCTTGTGATTAATGATCTACGTCCATGATGAATGGATACATGATAAGATTTGATAATGATCATGTGTGAGGCTTTTAAGCCAAATTAAATTGAGAAATGAAATGTTCAAGTCTTTGTTGTTGATGTATAGGTTAAATTGGCCAATGAATGGCTTGTAAATATTTGATGATGTCTAGCTATTGGCATGGCTAACTATGGATATATTTTAGTGTTATGTGTGTATAAATGAGAATTAATACAAAGAAAACATGATAGAGTAAAATTAGCAATAAAACAGTTTGGACAGCAGCAGTTGTCTCACTTTGAAAATTTACCAAAAATGGTGGAAATTGAATTAGAAGTTTAGTAATATATGAAATTAAATCTTATTAAGTCTATTTTTGTATAAAAGAAACGGTGTGAGCAAAAGAATTTCATATTATGAGATATTTGAATTTTTATAAGACAGGGTCAGAGTGATTTCGAAATCCCCTATTCTGACTTGGGAAATTCATTAAAAATTGTAAAAAATTAATCAAGGGATAAACTTTATATACTTGAATTTCTTAATGAGTCTATTTTCAAGAGAAACAAACAGGAATGTCATTAGAGTTCTGTACCACGAGAAAATAAATTTTTAGTTAAGAGGGGTCAGAATTGTCAGACAGCGAAATAGGGGAGATTTAAAGAATAAACTGTACTGATTGGCTAAACCAAAAATTCTGAAAATTTTATTGTAAGAAGAGATGAGAGTCTAGTTTCAGGGAAAATTATAGGACCTTAATTTGGAGTTCCTTAGCTCCAGATAAAAATAATTTAGTGATTGTAACTCGAGTAGACAGCTCAAGATGAACATAAATGAATTGTGAAATTTTATGCAATAATGATGGTATTATCTTGAGAGCTTATATTAAGGATTGTTAAAAGCATGGTAATCAATCGTTTATTATTTACATACGTACTTACTAAGCTTTGTAGCTTACTCCCCTTCCTTTCTCATATCTTATAGGGTTTTATGCTAGCTCGAGTTGGAGATCGTCGGAGATGCTATCACACTATCAAGCTATCATGTTGGGTATAAGTAAATGCAAAACCCTTTGAGTTCATGGAATGTATAGGGACTTAGTCAATTGTGTATGTGTCATTTGATTTGGCCAAATGTGTTGGTTCATAATGGTAATATGATTAATTTTGTATATAGCCATGAGATATGGTTCATATTGGTTAATGAGTTGTAATGCCTATTTATATGTGTTTGCTTATACTAAAGGTTTCATGTGATGTGGTTATGTGTGTTTGGTATGGATGGATTGAAGCTGTGTTTAAGTATGTGCAAATGAGGGTGCAAAATGGTTTGGTGTCCTAGGATACACACGGTTGAGACACACGGCCGTGTCTCTGCAATGGTACTATTGCCGCGATCATTTTGTTGTTGTATCCTAGGAGACAGTCGACCAACGTTTCTCTAAGTACCATAGGAGCGGCCGAATTTGTCTTAAGAAAACTGTGAAAACAAGCCTCAACATCTGTAAAACTCGATTCCCTTATTCCATTTCTAGTTTTTCAAAATTCTTGTTTATTTAATTATTTTCAAATTTGAAGTTTTTAAATAAATATAAATATTTATTTAATTTGTTTTGTTTTGTTTTAAATCTAGTGTTTTACATAAATATAAATATTATTTTATATTATTTTATTCCAGATCTTGTATTTAATATAAATATTTATATTTATATTTGTTCACTAACGTGTTTTGTCCAACAATCTTAAGATAGATTTATTATTTTACAATTCTCTAATCCGAGACGAACGAGAAACCAAGGTGAAAAAAATTGTATTTTATTTGAGCATAAAAATTAAAATTGAATAAAATCTGTTTCAAGATTTATTCCTACCGTTCAACAGATTTTATTCCACTTTGATTTTGTTTCCAAACGAGAATTAATTGAATAATTCTGTTTCGGGATTTATTCCCACCGTTTAATATATTTTATTCGATTTTGATTTTGTTTCCAAACAGATTTAATTAAATAATTTTTTTCGAGATTTAATCCTGTAGTTCAATAGAATTGATTTTGATTTTGTTTTAAAATTTTAATTCTGTCTTTTAACAAAATCAAAGGGTAATATAAACTGGAAATCAAATCTTCTATTTATTGTGGCCTTAATTGTGGCTTTAAATTGTGAAAGCTTAAATTGTAGCTTCAAAATTGTGACAACAAAGAAAAAGAAATTTATCAACGGTGAATTAAAAAGACAATATGAGAGTGCATGTCTAGGATTAGTTCTTTGAAAGACTTGGTATTTAAGCGTGACAAGTGCACCACCTCTCTTTCAAGGTTACCTACCTGGTGCATTGTTTTATTGTGTTTTTCGATTAGACTATGTAAACTTTTGTTTCGGGTTTTCTTAAATTCATGCCGTCTAATAAAAGTTGATAATTTTCTAATTCTGGTTTTGTTTCTGAAATCTAAACAGAAAATGGAAACTCCCACTAATGATATGGAAGATATGGACTTATGTGTTGTGATTTTTGAAATCAACATGGCTGACTCAAATCCAAGAGAATGGTGGCTTGATACTAGTGCCACACGTCATATCTGCTGCAATAAAAACTCCTTTTCTGAGTTGGAGCCTTGTGAAAATGGGGAGAAGCTCTATATGGGCAATGCTGCGACTTACAAGATCAAGGGGAAGGGTACTATGGTCTTGATGATGACTTCTGGTAAAGAACTCAAACTTTAAAATGTGTTGTATGTGCCTGACATACGCAAGAACCTTGTTTCTAGGACACTCCTTAGTGTACATGACTTTAAGATGGTGTTTGAATCCCAGAAGCTAGTTTTGTCTAAAGGGGAATGTTTTTGGGAAGGGGATATGTATTAAATGACATGTGAAAACTTAATGCAATCTCTGTAAAAGAAAAAACTATGAATAAGAATGTTGCTTCTTCTTCTGTTTATATGCTTGAGTCATTTAATTTATGGCATGGTAGGCTTGGACATGTTAATTATGATACTTTATGTAGATTAATTAATTTAGAGCATATTCTTTCATTTCACATTAATTATAAACATAAATGTGAAACTTGTGTTGAGGCAAAATTAACAAGGTCTTCATTTCAAACTGTTGAAAGAAGCACAAAACCACTTGATCTAATACATAGTGATATTTGTGACTTAAAGTTTGTTCAAACAAGAGGAGGGAATAAATATTTTATTACCTTCATTGATGATAGCACAAAATATTGCTACGTATATTTGCTTAAGAGCAAAGACGAAACTATAGATAAATTTATTCTCTATAAGTAGGAAGTTGAAAACCAACTTAATAAAAAGATTAAGATCGTGAGAAGTGATCGTGGTGGTGAATATGTTGAACCATTTGGTGAATACTATGCACAACATGTTATTATTCATGAAGTAACACCACCATACTCTCCTCAATCAAATGGAGTAGCCGAGCGAAAAAATCAAACTCTAAATGAAATGATGAACGCATTGCTAGAAAGCTCTGGGTTATCATAGAACATGTGGGGGGAAGCTATTATATCAACTAATTACCTTTTAAATAAGGTTCCTCACAAGAAAAAGGACAATACACCACATGATTTATGGAAAGGTAGAAAACCTTCTTACAACTACTTGAAAGTGTGCGGATGTCTTGCAAAGGTGATGGCTCCGTTACCAAAGCAAATGAAAATAGGTCCTAAAATGGTAGATTGTATTTTCATTAGCTATGCAGATCATAGCAATGCATATAGGTTTATTGTGTATGAATCAAAGAATCCTGACATTCACAAGAATACTATATTGGAATCAAATAATGTTCATTCTTTGAAAATATCTTCCTTTGTAAAGCTAGGAAAGTTTATTCAAGTTTAACTAAACGAACTTCTGGGACTATAGATGAAAATAGTCAAGACGAGGTTGAAATTGAGATAGAGCCAAGGAGTAAACGAGCAAGGGTGGACAAATCTTTTGGATCGGATTTTCTAACCTTTATGCTAGAGGCCGAACCTCAAATGTATAATGATGCTATACGGTCATCCGAAAGCACCTCATGTAAAGATGCTATTAAAAGTGAAATTGACTCCATCATGCAAAATCATACATGGGAATTAGTGGATCTTCCTCCAGGAATTAAACCACTAAATTCTAAATGGATTTTCAAAAAGAAAATGAAAGTAGATGGAACAATTGATAAGTATAAGACCTGTAATAGTCCGATTAATACCCTAGTCGGAACAGTAGTTTCGGGACCACAAATCTGAGTCCGTATAATATTTTTATATTATTTTCTGTGCAGTTAATATGTGATTAAGCATGCGCTAAATTTCTGTAAGCTAATTTGTCCGTTTGTGTGTTTAATTTAACAAAAGGATTAAAATGCATAAAATGTGAAATTTGCTTGCTATTTGCTAAAGTACCAATGTGTTGTGGCTTTTAAAAGAAAAGGCCTTATGAAGCAAATAGACCACTATGTAGTTAGAGGATGAATGAAAGTCAAATATGCCCTTATTACATATTTGTTTTATTTATTAATTGGATGGATATTTTAGTAAATGGGTTAAACATATGTTATTAATAAAATAAATGAAAGAGCTAGTGGATGTATTCATCCATTCTAGCCAAAAATATCAAGAAAAAAGAGAAAGAATAAAAGCTTAAGGGTTTCGGCACTTACAAGCCAAAATTAAAGGTATGCTTTTGGTCAGTTTTTGATAATTTCTACATTTTTGTAATCGTTGTTTCTCCTACTACCAAACCCATGTTTTAATTTTGTGAAATGATGATGTTTGTGTGAGACGCCATTGATGATATGTTAAGCTTTTTGATGATTTTTGGTGTTAAATGAAAGATATGAGCTAGATGAACACACTTTGTCCTTGAATTCTTAATGAATTTAGATAAATAGGGCTAAATTGAGAAAATGGTAAATTGAGGGACTAAATTGCAAATTTGATGAAAAATGTGGGCTTGTATGTGATGTATATGTATTCGGCCAAACATGTGTATGGGTGGATTTTGTGAATTTGATGTTTTGAGAAAAATGGACTAAATTGATAAAATGTGCAACTGTGAGGGCTAATGAATTAGTGAATAAAAGGGTTAATTTTGAATATGTTTAGATCAAGAACCGAGGAAAATAGATTTAGATTGCGGGAAAGCGAAAGTAACCGAGTAGCCGTTTTCATTCCGATAAACCGAATCCGAGGTAAGTCACTATGCAAATAAATGTATATGTATGCAATTATATTTGTTCATATGACAAATGTTGATGATGGATGCTTATGAGAGGTTATGAATATAAATTCCGAGGAAAGTTCGATATAGTGACTAAGTCCGAGAAGTCCCGTGTGAACCTAGGGTAGATAGGATTAGCCATGTCATGACATAGGTATCTGTTCTATTTTATCATGTAAGACCACGTCTAGGACGTTGGCGTTGATTTGAGACTTTGTGTAAGACCTCGTCCGGGACGTAGGCATCGATATGAGTTTTATGTGTAAGACCACGTCTGGGACGTTGGCATCGAGATAAGCTATACGTGTAAGACCATGTCAGGGACATCGGCATCTATTGATACGTGTAAGACCACATCTGGGACGTTGGCATCGAGATAAGCTATAAGTGTAAGACCATGTCAGGGACATAGGCATCGTATTGATACGTGTAAGACCCTGTCTGGGACAGCGGCATCAATGTCTGAATGCATGTAAGACCTCAAATGCGGGGCGTTGGCATTGTCACGACCATTCCGAGCTCTCCGAGTATCCTACTAGATTCCTTACGGTTCAACGGGCAAGTTTGTGATACGAAATAGCCATGTAAATAGTGAATCTGATTCAGGTACGTTGATTCATACACTAAGTGTGTATATAAGGTAAGTTCCTATGTAACCTTGCTATGATGGTTATGGACCTTTGAAATAGTTTTGTGCATAAGAGATTTTTGGAATTGATGAATGTGGCAAATGTGGCCAATAGTATGAACCAAAGTATATATGTGAGAAGATATTATGTATATGAAATGTGCCTATATTTCTATATGCTTATATACTTGTCTATTAAGTTTATTTGTATATGACTTACTAAGCTTTTGGAAAGCTTACTATGTGTGTGTTTTCTCTGTGTTATAGGTCGTCAAAACTACTGAAGGCTCGGGACCGTCAAGGATCGTCATTACACTACTAAACTCATTTTGGTACACTTTGAAAATGTATAAAGTTAGATATGGCATGTATAGGCTAGTATTTTATTACAAGTTGTTATGTGATCTTAGCCATGTGATTTGGCTATTTTTGAATTAAGACTTTGCTTAAATGAATGTGACATATGATGCATATCATGGTATGGTGAAAGCATGTGAAATGGCCAAGGTTTGAGTGAGCAAATGAATGAATTATGCTTGTAATGATATGAGTTTTATTCTTTGAAATTGTCATGGTTGGAAATGGTATGTTTTTTATGGTTATATGTGCATGAGATATGTTGGTAAATATGGCTTGTAGGTTGACCCTTATGGGTGGCATTTTGGCCTTGTAAATGGCCTATAATGCCACACTGATTTGTAACTTTGCAGGCGTGCCTAAGACCGTAGTTGAATTGGCAGAATGTAGCTTAAATTGCACACGGCCTCGACATGGGTGTGTTAGTTGGCCGTGGTGTACAAGTTAGTAGCTCGCTAAGAGCACACGGCCATGGCACACGGGCGTGCTTGGTGGCTGTGTTGGAAAATTCAGTATATGGTCTGGTAGCACACAGTCATGGCACACGGACGTGCCTAGTGACCGTGTTGATATAGTCAGTATGTAAACACGGATGGACACACGGAGGTGTCTAGAAGCCGTGGAGGGCACACGGTCTCCTCCCACGGGCGTGTCTCCTCTGAAAGTTAGAAAAGTCTTTAATTTTTATGAAATTTCATATGTGTTTCAGTTTAGTCCCAACTCGGTTTATATGCATGCTTTGGGTCTTGATGACTCATCTAAGGGACACTATGATCGTTAATGATGATTGTAATGTATGAAATGTTATGTAAGTTTTCGATCTGTCTGGTAACGCCTTTAACCCTAATCCGGCATCGGATACGGGTTAGGGGTGTTACATGTGGTTGGTATCAGAGCTACGGTTTAGCCGATTCTCGGACTAACGTAGCGTGTCAGAGTCTAACTATACATGCCATATATCTGAATTGTGATAGTGTGATGAATCCTGATGTATAAATGTGATTTCTGTATAGTAATGGATCACGGAAGAGCCGTAGCTGACGACGTAGAAAGCAATGCGCGCGATCTGCGCTCGGCAAGCGGCGCCTACTTTCGAATCGAGGATCGGCTACTAGCGGTCAAGGGGAAGAAGCTAAACAAGCTTTCTTCCAGATGATGAGTGAGTGGTTCACTCAGTTTGTAAAGAATAACCCGACTGTTTCGCAACCCTCGCCCCCTGTTAATTCCCCTCAGACTACAGTTATGCCACTAGGTATGCATCTGAATCTGTTGAATAAGCCTCCTGTTGACAAGATTCGTAAGTATGGGGTAGAAGAATTTTGGGCTACTAAAGATGATGATGCGAAAAGGCGAAGTTCGGATTGAAAATACTATCCAGGGTATTCGACGAAATGTCTCGACGACGGATGAATGTATAAAGTGTGTTGTATCGTTACTCCGAGATGCAGCTTATCAATGGTGGAAAACTCTGATTTCTGTTGTTCCGAGAGAACGAGTTAACTGGGACTTCTTTCAGAGCGAGTTTCGAAAGAAATATATCAGTGAAAGATTCGTTGATCAAAAACGGAAGGAATTTTTGGAACTTAAACAGGGCAGAATGACTGTTTCTGAGTATGAACGAGAATTCGTGAGACTAAATCAGTATGCTCGGGAATGTGTATCATCCGAAGCTATAATGTGCAAAAGATTTGAAGACAAACTTAATGAAGACATCCGTTTGCTAGTTGGTATTTTAGAAATAAAGGAGTTCGTTGTACTCGTTGACCGAGCTTGTAAAGCAGAGGCACTCGGGAAAGATAAAAGAAAAGCTGAGTCTGATACTCGAGATATGAAAAAGAGATTTCAGAGTAAATAATTTCAATCTGCTCCGAAAAGATTCAGGGATAATGTGAGATATTCGAACAGAAATCAATCTAGACCACAAATGAGTTCCAAAACTCCAGCAACTTCAGTAGCCAGTGTTGGTAATGTCCGGACTGAGAGACCTAAATGTAAACATTATGGAAAAAGGCATCCGGGAAGCTGTAGATTGAACGACAGAGCTTGCTTCAGATGTGGATCGCTTGATCATTTTATCCGTGATTGCCCTGAGCCTGTTGAGCCAGAGATGGTTCAAAATCGAGAGATCGATATTGTACGTGAGAGGTAGACCATCGAAGAATGTAAAGAATGTCAGTGGTAGTCAGAGAACTACAAAAGACAATGTTGTCAGATCTGAAGCTAGAGCACCTGCCAGAGCGTATGTTGTACGAGCTCGAGAGGAAGCTTCATCGCCTGACGTTATAATGGGTACTTTTACTCTTTATGATACTTCTGTGATTGCTTTGATAGACCCTGGTTCTATGCATTCATATATATGTATGAATTTAGTATTCAGCAAGACTTTGCCTGTAGAGTCTACTGAGTTTACTATAAAAGTATCGAACCCCTTAGGTAAAAGTGTCATTGTTGACAAAGTATGCAAGAACCGTCAGTTAATGTTTGAGATATCTGTTTTCCTAGCGATCCGATCTTTGTTGCCATTTGACGAGTTTGATATTATCTCAGGTATGGGTTGGTTGTTTTTGCATGATGCGGTTGTAAATTTTAAAAGAAAGACTGTTGATTTGAGATGTCCAAATAATGAAACTATGCGGATTGAGTCTAATGATATGAATGGATTGTCTGCTGTGATATCAGTATTGAAAGCTCAGAGTTATGTGAAGAAGGGATATGAGGCATATTTTGCTTATGTGATTGATTCAAAGGTATCCGAAAAGAAAGTTGAGTCAGTGCCTGTTGTCTGTGAATATTCTGATGTGTTTCCGAAAGAATTGTCGGGTTTACCTCCGATACGTGAAGTTGAATTTGGTATTGAGTTGTTGCCGGGTACTACGTCTATTTCAATAGCTCCGTATAGAATGGCACCAACAGAGCTGAAAGAGTTGAAGTCACAGTTATAAGAATTGACTGATAGAGGGTTTGCTAGACCGAGTTTCTCACCTTGGGATGCTCTCGTTCTGTTTGTGAAAAAGAAAGATGGCACGATGAGAATGTGCATCGATTATCGTCAGTTGAATAAGGTGACAATAAAGAATAAATATCCATTGCCCAGAATTGATGATTTATTTGATCGGTTAAAAGGAGCTACTATATTTTCCAAGATTGATCTGAGATCGAGATACTACCAGTTGAGAGTCAAGGATTCGATATTTCAAGCGCTTTCGTAACGAGCAGGTATGGGCATTATGAGTTTTTAGTTATGCCATTTGGACTAACCAATGCTCCTGTTGTTTTTATGGATCTGATGAACAGAATTTTCAGACCGTATCTAGATCAGTTTGTTGTAGTATTCATTGACGACATTTTGATTTATTCGCGTGATGAGACTGAGCATGCTGAGCATTGTGTTTCAAACTCTGAGAGAGAAGCAATTGTACGCAAAATTTAGCAAATGTGAATTCTGGTTACACGAGGTTAGTTTTCTGGGGCATATTGTGTCAGCTTATGGAATTCGAGTTGATCCGAGCAAGATTTCTGCTATTCGGATTGGAAACCTCCGAGGAACGTGTCTGAAGTCCGTAGCTTTTTGGGCCTATTGGTTATTATCGTCGATTTGTTAAAGGATTTTCGATGATAGCTACTCCGTTGACGAAAATACTTGAGTAAAGATGTTAGATTTGAATGGTCCGATAGATGTCGAGAAAAGTTTTGATCGGTTGAAAACTCATTAAACTAAGCTCGGTGTTAGTACGGACGAGAATCGGGCAAAGAATTTGTGATTTATAGTGATGCTTCGTTAAATGGGCTGGGATGTGTTTTGATGCAGGAAGGCAAAGTCGTAGCTTATGCTTTGAGACAATTAAAGCCGCATGAAAAGAATTATCCGACGCACGACCTCGAGTTAGCTGCGATTGTGTTTGCACTTAAGATTTGGCGCCATTATTTATATGGTGAGAAATGTCACATATTTTCAGATCATAAAAGTCTGAAGTATCTAATGACTCAGAAAGATTTGAACCTGCGTCAAAGAAGATGGCTTGAGTTGTTAAAAAATTATGAGCTTGTGATAGATTATCATCCAGGTAAAGCAAACGTGGTTGCTGATGCATTAAGTCAAAAATCATTATTTGCACTATGTGTTTTAAATGCTCAGTTAGATTTGTCTAATGATAGTTCTGTGATAGCTGAGTTAAAAGCGAAACCATTGTTTATACAACAGATATGTGATGCTCAGAAATCTGATAATGAACTACTAGCGAAACGAGCTCAGTGTGATTTGAATTCTGAATCTGAATTTCAAGTTGTTGATGATTGTTTGAAATTCCGAGATCGTATCTATGTTCCGAGAAATCCAGAGTTGATTCAGTTGATTTTGAGTGAAGCCCATAATACTCGTTTATCTGCTCATCCGGGGAGTACTAAAATGTATCACGATTTGAAGCAACACTACTGGTGGTCTGGTATGAAAAGAGATATTTCTGACTATGTGTTAAAATGTTTAATCTGTCAGCAAGTTAAAGTTGAACATCAAGTTCCGTCTGGGTTGCTTCAGCCGATTCTGATTCCTGAATGGAAATGGGATAGAGTAACAATGGACTTTGTTTCTGGTTTGCCTCAGACTTCGAGAAAGAAAGATCCAATTGAGGTCATAGTTGATCGACTGACGAAATCTGCTCATTTTGTTCTGGTAAGATCTGATTATTCACTTGATAGATTAGCCGAGCTATATATTTCCAAGATTGTTAGATTGCACGAAGTGCCACTATCTATTGTGTCAGATAGAGATCCGAGATTCACATCACGATTCTGGAAGCAACTACAAGAAGCTTTAGGCATTTAAAGCGCATTTCAAGATCTGACTTTTCATCCGCAAACAGATGGTCAATCTGAGCGGATTATTCAGATTCTCGAAGATATGTTAAGATGTTGTATACTTGAGTTTAATGGTTCGTGGGAACAGTATCTACCCTTGATTGAATTTGCATACAATAACAGTTTTCAGTCGAGCATCAGAATGGCACCATATGAAGCTTTGTATGGGAGTAAATGTCGTACACCTCTGTATTGGACCGAACTCAGTGAAAATAAGCTACACGGTGTTGATTTGATAAAAGATGCAATACAGAAAGTGAAACTGATCCGAGATTATTTGAAAGCGAGATCGATCGCGTCGAAGTCATATCTGAGACTTGAAACGAAAAGATATAGAATTTGAGATAGGCGACAATGTATTTCTGAAGGTGTCACCGTGCAAGAAAGTACTCCGTTTTAGACGTAAAGGCAAGTTGAGTCCGAGGTTCATCGGACCTTATGAGATCATTAATCGTGTCGGGCCTGTTGCATATAGATTAAGATTGCCCTCTGAATTAGAAAAGATCCACAATGTGTTTCACGTCTCGATGCTCCGTAGATATCGATCCGATCCATCACATGTAATTGCTCCATCTGAAATTAAAATCCGACCTGATATGACATATGAAGAGGAACCGATCCGTATCTTAGCTCGTGAAGTAAAAGAGTTGAGAAACAAGAAAATCCCGTTAGTGAAAGTATTATGGGATCGACACGGAATAGAAGAGCCTACATGGGAGCCGAAAGATTCAATGAGACAGCAATATCCGACTCTGTTTAACGGTAAGATTTTCGGGGATGAAAATCCCTAAAGGGGGAGAATTGTAATAGTCCGGTTAATACCTTAGTCGGAACAGTGGTTTTGGGACCACAAATCCGAGTCCGTATAATATTTTTATATTATTTTCTGTGCAGTTAATATGTGATTAAGCATGCGCTAAATTTCTGTAAGCTAATTTGTCTGTTTGTGTGTTTAATTTAACAAAAGGATTAAAATGCATAAAATGTGAAATTTGCTTGCTATTTGCTAAAGTACCAATGTGTTGTGGCTTTTAAAAGAAAATGCCTTATGAAGCAAATAGACCACTATGTAGTTAGAGGATGAATGAAAGTCAAATATGCCCTTATTACATATTTGTTTTATTTATTAATTGGATGGATATTTTAGTAAATGGGTTAAACATATGTTATTAATAAAATAAATGAAAGAGCTAGTGGATGTATTCATCCATTCTAGCCGAAAATATCAAGAAAAAAGAGAAAGAATAAAAGCTTAAGGGTTTCGACACTTACAAGCCAAAATTAAAGGTATGCTTTTGGTCGATTTTCGATAATTTCTACGTTTTTGTAATCGTTGTTTCTCCTACTATCAAACCCATGTTTTAATTTTGTTAAATGATGATGTTTGTGTGAGACGCCATTGATGATATGTTAAGCTTTTTGATGATTTTTGGTGTTAAATGAAAGATATGAGCTAGATGAACATACTTTGTTCTTGAATTTTTGATGAATTTAGCTAAATAGGGCTAAATTGAGAAAATGGTAAATTGAGGGACTAAATTGCAAATTTGATGAAAAATGTGGGCTTGTATGTGATGTATATGTATTCGGCCAAACATGTGTATGGGTGGATTTTGTGAATTTGATGTTTTGAGAAAAATGGACTAAATTGATAAAATGTGCAACTGTGAGGGCTAAATTACAAATAGCCCTAAATGTGTGTCCTTGGATTGAATTGAATGAATTAGTGAATAAAAGGGTTAATTCTGAATATGTTTAGATCAAGAACCGAGGAAAACAGATTTAGATCGCGGGAAAGCGAAAGTAACCGAGTAGCCGTTTTTATTCCGATAAACCGAATCCGAGGTAAGTCACTATGCAAATAAACGTATATGTATGCAATTATATTTGTTCATATGACAAATGTTGATGATGGATGCTTATGAGAGGTTATGAATATAAATTCCGAGGAAAGTTCGATATAGTGACTAAGTCCGAGAAGTCCCGTGTGAACCTAGGGTAGATAGGATTAGCCATGTCATGACATAGGTATCTGTTCTGTTTTATCATGTAAGACCACATCTGGGACGTTGGCGTTGATTTGAGACTTCGTGTAAGACCTCGTCCGGGACGTAGGCATTGATATGAGTTTTATGTGTAAGACCACGTCTGGGACGTTGGCATCGAGATAAGCTATACGTGTAAGACCATGTCAGGGACATCGGCATCGTATTGATACGTGTAAGACCACGTCTGGGACATTGGCATCGAGATAAGCTATACGTGTAAGACCATGTCAGGGACATCGGCATCGTATTGATACGTGTAAGACCCTATCTGGGACAGCGGCATCAATGTCTGAATGCATGTAAGACCTCGTCTGGGACGTTGGCATTGTACGACCATTCCGAGCTCTCTAAGTATCCTACTAGATTCCTTACGGTTCAACGGGCAAGTTTGTGATACGAAATAGCCATGTAAATAGTGAATCCGATTCAGGTACGTTGATTCATACACTAAGTGTGTATATAAGGTAAGTTCCTATGTAACCTTGCTATGATGGTTATGGACCTTTGAAATAGTTTTGTGCATAAGAGATTTTTGGAATTGATGAATGTAGCAAATGTGGCCAATAGTATGAACCAAAGTATATATGTGAGAAGATATTATGTATATGAAATGTGCCTATATTTCTATATGCTTATATATTTGTCTATTAAGTTTATTTGTATATGACTTACTAAGCTTTTGGAAAGCTTACTCTGTGTGTGTTTTCTCTGTGTTATAGGTCGTCAAAGCTACTGAAGGCTCGGGACCGTCAAGGATCGTCATCACACTACTAAACTCATTTTGGTAAACTTTGAAAATGTATAAAGTTAGATATGGCATGTATAGGCTAGTATTTTATTACAAGTTGTTATGTGATCTTAGCCATGTGATTTGGCTATTTTTAAATTAAGACTTTGCTTAAATGAATGTGATATATGATGCATATCATGGTATGGTGAAAGCATGTGAAATGGCCAAGGTTTGAGTGAGCAAATGAATGAATTATGCTTGTAATGATATGAGTTTTATTCTTTGAAATTGTCATGGTTGGAAATGGTATGTTTTTTATGGTTATATGTGCATGAGATATGTTGGTAAATATGGCTTGTAGGTTGACCCTTATGGGTGGCATTTTGGCCTTGTAAATGGCCTATAATGCCACACCTGCCAGGCAATAACAGCAAGCGTGCCTAAGACCGTAGTTGAATTGACAGAATGTAGCTTAAATTGCACACGGCCTCGACATGGGCGTGTCAGTTGGCCGTGGTGTACAAGTCAGTAGCTAGCTAAGAGCACACGGCCATGGCACATAGGCGTGCTTGGTGGTCGTGTTGGAAAAGTCAGTATATGGTCTAGTAGCACACGGTCATGGCACACAGACGTGCCTAGTGACCGTGTTGATATAGTCAGTATGTAAACACGGATGGACACACGGGGGTGTCTAGAAGCCGTGGAGGGCACACGGTCTCCTCCCACGGGCGTGTCTTCCCTGAAAGTTAGAAAAGTCTTTAATTTTTATGAAATTTCATATGTGTTTTAGTTTAGTCCCAACTCGGTTTATATGAATGCTTTGGGTCTTGATGACTCATCTAAGGGACACTATGATCGTTAATGATGATTGTAATGTATGAAATGTTATGTAAGTTTTCGATCTGTCCGGTAACGCCTTTAACCCTAATTCGATGTCGGATACGGGTTAGGGGGGTTACAAGACTAGATTGATTATAAAAGGTTATAGACAAAAGGAAGGCCTTGACTATTTTGATACTTTTTCTCTAGTATCCATGATAACTTTTATAAGGATGATACTTGCAATTGCCACCTTGCGGAATCTAAAAGTACATCAAATGGATGTTAAAATAGCCTTCCTAAATAGAGATCTTGATGAAGACATTTACATGGAACAACCTGAGTGTCATGTAGTTCCAGGACAATGGACTTAAGCAAGCACCAAAACAATGGCATGAAAAGCTTGATAATGTCATGATGACAAATGACTTTAAGATTAATGAGTTTGAAAAATGTGTGTATGTCAAAACTACCGATATTGGATATATAATCCTATGCTTATATGTTGATGACATACTCATTGTTGGAAGTAACAATGAAATGGTAAAACGTACCAAAGACATGTTAAATTCAAGGTTTAACATGAAATATATGGGACTAGCTGATGTGATTTTGGGCATCCAAATCAAGATATCATCTGAAGGTCTCATATTGACTCAGTCACACTATGTGGACAAGATTCTTGAGAAATTTAGCAAGGATTATTTTGATATAGCCAAAACTCTAATAGATACGAGCCAACATCTGTCCAAAAACAAAGGTGAAAATGTTGACCAAGTGGAATATGCAAGGGTAATAGGCAGTCTAATGTACCTTATGAGTTGTACTAGACCAGATATTGGTTTCATCATGAATAGTTTAAGCAAATTCACAAGCAATTCCGGAGAAAATCACTGGAAAGCAATTGTGAGGATACAGAGATATCTCAAATATACTCGGGATAATGGGTTGCATTATTCCAAAGATCCTGCTGTTTTAAAAGGATTTTCTGATGCCAATTGGATATCTGATATTCAAGATACCAAAGGCACAAGTGGATATGTTTTTACATTAGGAGGAGAAGTTGTGTCATGGGAATCCTCAAGACAAAATATTATAACCAGATCCACAATGGAATCTAAGTTTGTAGCTCTAGACAAATCTAAAGAAGAGGTCGAATGGCTTTGAAACTTTTTGGAGGATATTCCTGACTGGCCAAAGCCTGTGCCCACAATATGCATACAGTGTGATAACCAAACAACAATTGGTAGAGCACAAAATGTAATGTATAATGGTAAGTCGAGACATATGCGTCATCGACATAATACCGTTAGACAACTGATCTCAAATGGAGTTATCTCTATTGATTTTATAAAATCAAAAGATAACATTGCAGATCCGCTGACTAAAGGCTTAAACCGAGATCAGGTTGATAAAAAATCGAAAGGAATGAGACTTAAGCCTATGGAAATTAAAGGCGCTATGTGAAGGAAAACCCAACCACGTTGACTGGAGATCCCAAGATCTAGGTTCAAAATGACAACCTAATTGTATAGACCTTATGAGGTCACTGTGGGGGTTCTTATCCCAAGTCCGTTTCTATGATATAAATAATGATTTAAAGTGAGATAGGTTAAGCAAAGCTTTTAATAACCATTGTGTGTTTCGGTGAGCCGAGCGACATAAGTCACCTATGTGAGAGTGAAGTGGGGTCGCTTCGAGGATATTATTGGGGCATAGTTCTATGAAATTCTTGTAGAACTAGGAAGATGTTCACGGCCATATGAACATACCCATGAGAACTAAAAACCTTACCAGAGAGGTAGTTGTGTGAGGTATATCATCGTTTACACAAACGGCAGAACAATTCAAGGACATTGCGTCTACTGGTCAGTTATTAAAGTAAATATACTTTCACAAGGGAAGGTTCAAGGGTAGATGCCTACCTATCCTATAAAACTATCGATCGTAGATTCTATCAGCACATCGAGTCAATGTTTTTTCGTTAAAACTATCAATTTTCATTCATGTGGGGGATTGTTGGAAAAATTATAATTTTTGAAAACTTTGAGGCATATTCTTGATTGGTAAAGGTGGAGAGTTGAATCATAAAATTATGATTTTATATTTTACTCCATGAGACCTTTATAACGGTATATCATATGCTCAAAATGATTGAGTGATGAATGAGAAATTGATGCTCAAAGTAAACTACTTGTGAATATTTGTTGAGGAAAAAGAAAGCTTAGATCCCACATTTATTAAATACCAAGTGTGAGATATGTATACATATGAGAACACACTTAAAGGGTTATTGAATGACTAAGCTTGAAACCCTGCCTCGCGTGCAGGGGGTGCAGATCCAAACCCATTAGGGTTGGGGCGCACCCGCACGGCGTGAGCGACGCGAAATGTCCGGACCGGTCAGGCCCAAGAAGGGCCTGCGAATATTTTAAGCCCAACACGAAATTTATTTTTCTCAACAAATATTATTCAGAATCTATTTTAAAAGAACATATATCTTGATTTGATTTGATTCAAATCAATTTGATTTAATTTTATTCAAATTGATTTAAAGGCTCCTTTAATGCATATTTGTATATTTATTCATGGAAATTTCTAAAATTCCACCATAGTGAATGCCTATAAAAGCCTAAAGAATTCTACAGGATTTTTTGACACATAGCCACAACGAATTTATTTCACTCTCAAAATTCTTTTCTCTTTTCTCTCCAAATTTTTCAACATTTCGGTGATAGAAGACGGCAAGGTTTGTTCGTTGATCACTGCAAAGGTACTACTGCCGCGATTATTTTATTGTTGTATCCTGGGAGACAGTCGACCAGCGTTTCTCCAAGTACCATAGGAGCGGCCGAATCTTTCTTAAAGAAACTGTGAAAACATGCATCAACATTTGTAAAACTCGATTCCCTTATTCCATTTCTGGTTTTTCAAAATTCTTGTGTATTTAATTGTTTTCAAATCTGAAGTTTTTAAATAAATATAAATATTTATTTAATTTGTTTTGTTTTAAATCTGGTGTTTTACATACATATAAATATTTGTTTATATTATTTTATTCTAAATCTTGTATTTAATATAAATATTTATATTTGTTCACTAACGTATTTTGTCCAATAAAAATTTCCCAAATCTGTAAAAAGAAGACACCCAAATAATTACAATATCACTTTGCGCAATAGAATCAATTCCCGATGCCATCCAACTCGAATTATAGTATTTCGGCTACGGACCATCATTATATATGCTAAATTTCAAATGATATACTGAGGGATAAAAAAAGAAATCCAAAAAAATCATCAAACCTATATAATAAAATTTTGTTATTAATTTAGTTATTACATTAATTTCGGTTATGGATTTCTTTCCATTGTTTTTTTCCAAAAAATATTACTTTTCTATTGGTAATTAATTTACCAGTAAACAAACAGAGGTAAGAAAGTTAATAGCTTTCTTTTCTGGGTTTTATGTATTATTTTAAATCATTACAAAAAATTGTTTTTTTTTTTTTATATTTGTGCGTTTTTACAATTGGTCGAATTTGTTTAAAATTATTTGTTAGGTTTTGAAGATTTGCAGTGTTGTCTTTTATCAAATGAGCTAAGAGAATTCCTAAAACCATGTTAATGACAAGGATGAATAGATGAAAAAGGTAGAAAACGATGAAAATTTTAGAAATTTGGTGAAAGGAAAAAAAAATTAAGGGAAAATTTTAAAGGGGGTTTTTTAAAGGAAAATCTGGTGAAAGGAAAAAAAATCGTGAAACAGAAAAGAAAAATAAAAGAGAAAAAGAAAGAAGAGACCCGGGGAAAGAAACGTGAGAGAAAGAAATTGGAGAGTTTCTAGGATGACACGTGGTGGTGCACGAATAGCCAGCGCTGTCACGTCAGCAAAAAGGTAATGGTGTTAAGTTCGGGTACCAATATAGTGGACGAAAAAAAGTTTGGTTACTAATCTTAGACAAAAAAAGCTATAAGTATCAATCTGAGAGAAGTGAATAAATTTAGATACCAATTTTATATTTAATCCAATTGAGACTCGTATACTTCGAAAAAGTAGGATAAAATTGAGGACAAATTTTTATGAAAAAAATGTAAAAAAAAATTTTAAGACTAGAGTTAAAAAATAAATTTAAGACTAGATTAAATTAATTTACAAGTATTGAAATTTTTTATGATTAAATTAAAATAA
Source organism: Gossypium sturtianum (assembly GCA_025698515.1). Lineage (NCBI taxonomy): Eukaryota > Viridiplantae > Streptophyta > Magnoliopsida > Malvales > Malvaceae > Gossypium > Gossypium sturtianum. Next base: position 117,384,541 of record CM046955.1, read on the forward strand.
TTAAGTTTGAATATTGAAAGTTGGAAAAAAATATTTTTAAAACTTTGAAACTTTTTGGAGATTATATTAAAATATTTAAGTTTTATATATAATATTTGTATTTAATGTTTAATCTTTTATGTTAAAATTAATTTCAAAAGGCAAAATTTAATTAAATTTATTTTGATGAATAAAGCAAATATAAAGTTAAAGATATATTTTACGAAAGATATGCAATTTAAACTTAAACCATTTTTTTTAGTGTGAAAAAAAAAAAAACCTAACTAAACAAACATCCTAAAGCTAACTAGTAATTATTCTATTACTCTCATAATTTCCTAATAACATCCTCTAGTCTAAGTTTCGTCCACTAATCTGGTCCCAACTATGTATCAGATTATATTACGTTGCCCAACTTACTGATAAGTTAATTGTTTCTAAACTTATACCATTTTAAGTATGTTTTGGTTGCATTTTTTATTATATATTTAAATATTTAATAAAAAATAATATATTTAATTAATACATGAGTATAATGTGATTAAGCATGGATTAATGAAATATATATAATAATTAATAAAATACTTTTTGCATTTCAATAAAAAAGATTTTTTAAAATAATAATTAATTAATAGTCACTTTCCAATTTCAGAGGAAAAAGTTGATATATGATAAGTTATAAGATTATTCCTTTATTAGATTCTTTTGCTAATGTCAACTTTTATTAACTCATTTCCATATATCTATTATTAGTGTTCCTTGTAAAAATGGTTTCTAATAACAGAAATGGAATCATATTGCCCATACATCTAAGGGTAAATATTCGAAATATACCAAAAAAATTAAAAAATTACAGAATTGAGCCGATTTCTAGAAAATTTACAGAAAAGGGCCGTTTCCCCACAAAACGCGTCCACGTCAACGCGTTTTGTGGAGAAATGGCAGGAAAGCGCGCCCCTGTAGACGCGCTTTAGACCTGCAAAGGTCAAAATTTTTTGACCGTTGGTGCCACATCAGCAAAAGCCGCTACGACGTGGACGCGCTTTCTTTGAGGGCACAAAGCGCGCGCCCCCAGTAGCGCGCTTTAGGCCGAACGGTCAAATTTTTTTGATCGTTGGGCCTCCAACGGTAAAAAAAAAAACTTATAAAAACCCCCAACTCTTTTATTTTTTTCACACTTTAATCCTTACTCATTCTTCTCTCAAATTCCTCTCAAATTTCTCTTAAAGTCCTTCAAACTTCCTCTGAAATTTTGAAATAATCCTTTACTATTTACAAAAAAAGCCCTTTTTAATTTTTTTTAATATATATTTTTGGAAAATTTTAAAATTTTCAATCGTATTACAATGGCCGGGGAATTACTTCGTCTAGACGATAAGCACATCTCCGTCGATCAAATGAAAATGGTAAGTTTTAATTTTAATTTTTTAATATTTTTTACAATTATGCAGTTTTAATTAATTTTTATTTTATAATTTTTTAAACAGTCTGTAGATCGGGTGTTGCAATGTTATATTCGCAATATGCATGGTCCCCCATCGCCGTTGATCGAGAATTACCTGCGGGAAGCGGGTTTTTGGCACGTGGCTACGATAGGCCGGGGGTTCAAGTTGGAGCCGCCTTTGATCAGTGCGTTGATAGAGAGGTGGAGACCCGAGACGCACACTTTCCATCTTCCATGCGGAGAGTGTACCATCACTCGGAAGATGTGCGCTGCGATTGGGATTGCCGGTGGGCGGTCGGTAGTCACCGGGCCGCAACTTCACGGTGATTGGATGGTCAGATGCTACGAGCTTCTAGGTGCCATTCGGATAAAATTCAGGGGAGGTCGGATCGAGATGGCACAGTTACGAGACACATTCCCGAGCCGAATGAGGGTTCGACCGAAATAGAGCGAATATGGCATGCTCGGGCATACATTCTTCAGATAATTGGAGGCTATCGATGCTAGGACCTTTCTAGAAACCTCGTACACTTGAGATGGTGCTGAAACTTGTTAATTTTAAAGCGATCGGTGAATTGAGTTAGGGTCCGCCGTGCTATCAAGGTTGTATCGGGAGATGTGGGGCGGCAGCGCCGAGTAAAGCAAAAATCGGAGGTTGCCTATCACTCTGCGATCATGGGCATGGTTTCGATTTCCATTTTTACGTCCTCGACTCGACCACCCATATTCATTCCCAGCGATAACGAGGTAAATTTAATGTTATATTTTACAATTATTACGTAGATTTATAGTATAATTGTATGCTAAAAATTTATTTAATTAAGTGGAACCATTAGTGAGTCATCTTTGGAATACCTACCTCGCTTGAAGATATACGGCTTCTATTGGACCAACGGTCGGAATCACAAGTAAGTTTTAATTTTCGTATTTATAATTTAGTATTTCGTATTTAGTGTCTAGTATTATGTATATAACTAATATTTTGGTAATGTTAATATAGTTTCAATGGACACCGTACGAGGATCCGAAAATTCGGGCAGTAATTCCGAAGGAGTTCTTGCAAAATCCGAACAGTTGGCACGTGAAGGTCCCATTGATCACCTATGCGACCGTGCAGATGCACCAGTCAGATCGAGTTCTGGGATAATTTGGATTCTGGCAACCGATTCCCGTGCCACCTGAGGTGCTCGATGATGAGCACACAGTGGACTTACGACGGTTGCACATGGATTGGCCAAAATTTTGGTCAGCACATATCAAGACGTGGGAGAACCGGTATGACTATTTACCTGACCGGGAATCGATCGTCGTTCCGGAGTTAGCGTGCGTGCCGCGATACATACCATGATTTAGGATTCATGATAAGCCGTATTTGTTGTCGGAAGAAGAGAGGCGACAGCAACTTCATCAACAAAGGGAACGTCGGGCCCCTTAAATCCAAGGAGAATGGGTGATGAGACAGGGCCATCAACAGCGCCGACACAGTCACCGGGCCCATCAACAGCGCCCACATAGTCACCGGGCCCATCGATTCGGTAAGCGAGACCGACATCACGACCTTTACCCTTTATGCCAAAAAGTGCGCGTACCCTACCCCTTATATGTATCCTAACCCATATATGTTTCCTTTCCCCATCCCACCCTGAGTTGGAATGCATGGCGGTTCGAGTCCGTTCGACTATCTCGATCGCCGGCCGATCTTGAGGCCGTCGTCGCGTGAGGATCACGGGAGGCGCCGTCGGGGGAGCACTTCTTTTACTAGCCTCATTCGCCATACGGATTGGACACCCGCCGTGGTTTATGCAAACACCTCCGGGGTCGTTATTTTATCAAGGTGGGTCATCCTCGCAACACCCACAACCGGACTCCACCACCGGAGGAACCGGATCCCCGCCCGAGGTTCCACGACCCCGCCAAAGCTAGAAGAAGGAGGAATCCGGTACAGTAATCGCCGACCGCCCCGTATGGCATCGATTCCGACCGGCATCAACATTGATTCGGATGGGTTTTTATTTTTAAATTGTAATAATTTTTTTAATAAAAAAGTTATTTTTATTTGTGTTTGTAATTTAATTTTAATATTTCACTAAAATAGAAGTTGTTTATTTTTTTTTGTATGTAATTTAATTTGAATTTTTAATAAAATAAAAAGTTGTTTTTTATTTTTATTTTTGTAATTTAGTTTTAATATATTTAATAAAATAATAGTTGTTTAATTTTTTATTGTAATTTAATTTTAATATCTTTAATAAATTAGACATTGTTTAATTTTTTAATTGTAATTTAATTTTAATATATGTAATAAAATAAGAAGTTTTCTTTATTTTTATTTTTTTTGTATTTTAGTTTTAATATATTTAAGAAATAAGAAGTTTTCTTTATTTTTATTTTTTTGTAATTTAGTTTTAATATATTTAAGAAATAAGAAGCTTTCTTTATTTTTTATTTTTTGTAATTTAGTTTTAATATATTTAATAAATAAGATTTTTTTATTTTTTTATTTCATAAAATAATAGTTGCTTATATGTTTTTGTAATTTAATTTTAATATATTTTATAAAATAAAATTTGTTTAATTTTTTTTAAAATTTTAATTTTAAAAATAAATATCTAATATTTGAGAAAGGAAAGCGCACGAAGGCGCTTTGTGCCAAATCAGCAAAGCTCATCCACGTAAGCGTGCTTTTGCTGATTTGGCACAAAGCGCGCCCTCGGCGCTTTCTCGCCATTCCCCAAAAGCGTCTTTGACGTGGACGCATTTTATGGGAAAACGGCCATTTTCTGTAAATTTTCTAAAAATCAGCCCAATTCCGTAATTTTTAAATTTTTTGGTATATTTCAAATATTTACCCCACATCTAATGCTTAACATACTTTTTCGATTTTTTTTTTTTTTTGTATTTAACACATGATAAATTTAATTTAGCATGTGATAATCATTATATCATTATGATGTCATTATTCAAAAATTAAAAAAAAACTATATAAAAATATAATTATAAATATTTAAAAAAATTATAAGAATTAAATTTTTTATAATGTTTGATTAAAATCTAAAAGAAAAAAATTTGATTCAAATATTTTTATAAATTTCATAATGTTTTATAAAAAGAGTAACTTCTTATAAAAATTTAAATAATACTATAAGAATCAAAAGGCAAAAGGCAAAATGTTAACATATCATACATACTAAAATAAAATCTCAACTCTGCAGACAAGTACCAAGTTCTTTGTGGACGCATCCGCTATCTCTGAGATTTTACCCATGTCTAACAACGAAGCTGTTTATTGCTACCATAAGGCTTTCTGTACTCACATAGGTCTATTAGGAGACAAGGTGCTGTTTGATAAATTGAAAGTACTGAATTTATATTAGAAAGTTGTGTAGTATATTAATAAATTTAAGTACTGAACTTAATTATGTTGTTCGATAAAATTAAATCCTTTTTTAAAAACCTATTTATCTCTTAATTATGTTGGCATATTAGGAGCTTCCACATCAGCTCCAGCATATCCATTGGAAGATGCAGCTACAACTTGTTAGTCAACACTAGGATCCAAAGGAACCTTTTTTGTATAAAGCTGAAACCAATGACAACAAAGCTTTATGACCTAAACAATCTGACCCGAGATGCAAATCAAGCGACATGCTTACAAATGTTTCATGCATTTAAAGTGTCTGATTGATCATGGCAAGCAAATCAACACACATAAGGAACATAATCGAAAGGCAAATCCAGTCTTACCTTGAGAATTTGAAACCTTTCTTCTTCATTAGGTGTGGTAAGTGGTAACTTCAACTTCATCATCAAAACGCTCTGACCTTCTTCATTAGGCATCCAGCCTTGATGCACAAAAATACAGGTTAGCGACAATTTACAACGTTTAACCTAAAATGTTAGAACCCACTGCAACTAGCTTTCTATGAGTGAACCACCAGACAATCAATTAAGACGTTAAGAAAAAAAAATTACAATAAGGAGATAATTGAATGTACAAAATTTATAAGCCCAGTGCATTTAAATTTATAAAGACAGCATCATAGCCCACAAATAACGGAAGGATGCAAATCCTTAGTAAGGCACTTGGAGAAATGCTTAGGAAGTAGCCGAAACTGTGAAGCAGCAAGTAATACATTACTATTAGGTTATAACATAAGCATAAGACAAGAAATGTGAATGACATGTGAATCATCATATAAAATCTCCAGAAGCTTAACACCAAGTTCCTTATAAACGAGGCTGACTATGACACATATAAAGAATGAAGCTTTGTAACTTGAATTAGAGAAACCAACCTATTAGTTGATGCAACCCACAACAACTCGTGGTACAAAAGTTGCTGAGGGTTTCCATTAGTGTAAGGAGTTGAGAAGCTAGCCTAACATCCTGCTCACATCTGCAATTGAAGCATAGTTAGTTTACTGAAGTGTGCTTCGGAAAACAATCACTTGGTTACATGCAAAATGCAATGTGCATATACACTATATATCCTCAATTTTTATCAAAATATGATTCCTTTTTTTAGCCAAGTGAACCATTGATAGCAACCTCTAGAGCAATGTAGATGAAGGAAACAACATTAGAAATTTAGTGATAAATTTTAATCCGTACAATAACCAATTATAAGTGATCAACTATCATGCAAAGTTACATCTTGAATTCCATGAATTCTCTACTTGTTTGTCAATCACATTCAAATACAAATACCATTTAAAAAAAAAGGAGGCAATTTGAAGATGAGCAATTTTCTCAGAAAACAACCCATTGTTGCTCCCACTTCTTACAATACCTTGAATTGTGACGAGGGCAGAGTGCATCTATTTCATCAATGAAAATAATTGAAGGTTTGCCTGAACTTGCATGAGATGTCGCCTCTGAAAACACATCCCGCTAAATTCTCTCACTTTCTGCAGCATGTGCTCTGTAAACAGAATGTGGGCTGAAAAATAACTAAAAATCATAAAAGTTACAGAAACTCGAAAATGACAGAACAACTATTGAAACACTCAAAATTTGTACCATACATAAGCAATTTGATATCATACAAAGATCAATCCAAATAATGCAGTACCTAAGAACTATTAAATGGGCATCGGATTCCCGAACTTTTGCACGTACCAAGCTTGTCTACCATTGCAAAGAAAACCAAATTACTTCAACAGATATATAAAAGGATCATATATCTCCCTATCAGCTATAGATAGAAATTCACCCATTTTAGAAGAATGATTAATAATATATATTAGCTTTCTGGGTATTCAAATTTCAATAAACTAATGATAAAATTGAAGAAGAAAGAAAGAAAAGCATATGGATAAAGCAATAAGTTACCTTCCTAGTACTTGGGGGACCATATAGGAGCAAACCACAAGGTAACTGGAAAAAAACCCAAAAATCAATCACTCAAAACCAAAGCTACAACTTAAGGTTTTAAAAAATTATATATATATAAAAAAAAAGGTAAAAGCTGGATACTTTGAGACCAAGTTTCTGGGCTTCACGAGAGTAGAGAAGAGGGAAAACGATAAGTTCTCTCAAGGCTTGGAGAGCCCTGGCGTTCCGACCAATTGCTTCCTTCGCTTTCCATTGACCATCGGTTACGCTATTTATCCCGCCGTTAATGATGGTGCTGTTGCTATTGCTACTACTAACAGTAGCCATTTAAGCAACTTTGAAGAAAGGAAGTGAAGACAAGGTGGGGGGCTTTTGAGGTTTTCGTGGAAAGTAAATTTCTGTTAAGGTTAGGGGTATTATTGTTAATTTGGCCAGGCCGGTGTCGTTTAGAGTTCCAGTATAAGAATACTTGCATTTTCCTTTATCTGTGTTTTTTTTGGGGGGTAAGCCTTTTAAACTAGGGTGAGTAGTCGATTGAGTCGAGTCGAATTGAGTTAAAAAAATTCGAGTTAGTCGAGTTGATGAATTATATTTTAGCAACTGAATTTAATTTGAATTTTTCTCGAATCGAGTGAAAAAATTTCGAGTTAAGTCGAGTCGAGTTAACGAATCATATTATTTATACTCAATGTTACGTTTACATGGATCGATTATTTAACTAGTAGACGAAGTACAAGATTATTTAACTACATAAATAATATAATTATTTTACCTTTTAATTTAATGAGTAAATATTTATCAAAACATCGAAATTTTGCCTTTTAACTTAATAATTTAGACTTTTAATTTTAAAAAAAGTAAACATTTATCAAAATGACGTAATTTTACCTTTTTTTATTCGGATCTTTGGATAACTCGAATTGTGTAATTCATATTCGAGTTAAACAAAAAAACTAAATTTTTTATTCGAGTTGATCCGAATAACTTGATTAACTCAAATTATTTAATTCAAAATTTAAATTTTTTATCAAATTTTTTAAATCAAATCGAATTTTACTCACTCATATTTCAAACCTTATATATTCAATTCAAGTTTTGAACTAATGAAATTAGTCAAATCGACTCTTTAACCGATGTTAATCGTTAATATCTACCGTATTCATTGACATGATTATTAACAACACTAAATCGTTAATATCTAATGTATTTGGCACTGCCAGATCAACCTACCATATAAGTAGAAAATTAAAACTATTTCCCTTCACCAATAGTTCCATTCCAATCCTTAGGATGACATGGAAAAAGAAAGAATATGGAAAATGGAAAAAGAAAGGAAAAATAGGAAAGAAATAAAAAGAAAAAATGAGAACGAATTTTTTATCCATGGTAGTGCTGAGTCAGCATTATTAATGGCCACATCATTATTTTTGTTAGAAATTAACAATTAATTTTAGTTAAAGAGTCGATTGTAGAGTTCCAATTATTTGTTTAGAATAATTCAGAGGTTTATTTTCATTGAATGGTTGAATTCAGAGATGGCAATGGTTCGAAAAAATTATCCTCCATTCTGTTACGAAGTTTTGCCTTCACAATTTTCATAGTTGAAAATATTTGTACAATTATTGTGGTAGACACGAAAAGAATTAGCATTTAACACAATAATTGATACATTATATATCCTTAAAAGTGTATGTATACTATTTTTATAATCTAATATGTACTAAAGATAATTATGTCAGGTTATAAAGTAAATTTATATTATAATTATATAAACATTTGTTAACTTTTATTAATTAATTTAAAAAAGTAAATAATTTAATTGATAAAATAATAAAAAGGAATCTTTAATCTATAACTATATATAATTTTAATATATATGTTGTCTTGTAGATGTTTGATCTTAAAATCTTTGACAGATAGCTTTTTTTCTTCTTCTTTTTTTGGTGGGGTCGTTGGGCATGACGGTTATTGGGAAAAGAAAGCAAAAGATTATAAAGAAGATAAGAGAGAAGAAATAGAAAGAAAATGACTAAATGGAGAGAGAGAGAAAATGTGTATTCTACATATATTTATATTTTGTTGTTTCAATTTATGATTTATATTTGAGGATGGTGACTATTCTTCTCAACAATATTTTTTTTTAATGATTGAATTTGAATTTTCGTACAATACGCTTTACCATTGCACCAACACTTATTAATTACATTCATATATTTACACTTTATTTTATATGTTTTAATATTATTCATATTAATTTTATTTCATATACAATATAAAAGTTATTTAAATAATTTGTCATGGTAAAAATCATTTTATTAATTAATATAATATATTTTTAAGCACACAAATTAATTTAGAATTTACAATAGACTAAATATAAAATTTAAAATAATGTATTTTATTTAAAATTATATATTTAAAAGGCACAAATATGATGTTTTTTCACAGACTTGCTTCCCATCAGAACTGGCTTAAGTTAATAGACCAGCTCGAGGAGCAGAATGGGAAGACTGTTGTGGGTGATGAGGGGATCGAGCGGGTAGCTTGCCAATATTTTTCGGAGCTATTTACAACACAAGGTAAGGGGATATGAGTCGAATCCTTTCAGGTATCCCAAGTCAGGTTACTGATGGCATGAATGACTTTTTGCGGTCGAGATTTAGAGAGGAGTATGTTGTAACAGCCCTCCATAGTATGAGCCCTACTAAGGCGTCGGGTGAAGATGGTATGTTTGCTATTTTTTATCAAAAATATTGACATATTGTTGGTGATGAGGTTAGTAAATTCTGCCTAGACATACTGAATGATGGGTTGCCTATGTCTGATATAAATCACACCAACATTGTACTCATACCAAAACAAAGCTAGCCCTTGTAATATGACTCATTTTTGGCCAATTAGCTTATGTTATGTTCAATTTAAAATTATTTCCAAAACTATTGTAAACATACTGCAGGTGATTATGCCCTGTTGTATAGATGAGGCATAGAGTGTTTGTAACACCCCTTACCCGTATCCGTCGCCGGAATAGGGTACGACGCATTACCGGAACTTACGGAACCAATTTCCATTTATCTGAATCATGTACCATTTATTTATCGAAAATTATTATTACGTCCCTTAGATGGGCTTCCGAAGCCCAAATTATGCATCGGAACCAGACCGGAACCAAATCAGAATCATAGGGAATTTTTTTCGCAAAATCCCAAAAGTATACTTACTCTAGCCATGCCAATAGCTAGGTTACAAACATCCATTTCCATGTAAACATTGGTATTTAGTCTATACATGCCATTCTTTCAAAATAAGTCATTTTCATATACCAAAAGATATGGGTTGATAGTGTGATAAGGCTCCGACTAATCTTCGACCTTCGAGCTCCCGAGCACTACAAAACAGAAAAAAGAAGAGCAGGGTAAGCACATGGTGCTTAGTAAGTTCATGCAACAGAATTATACTTACCATACTTATACATCCATCATTTAACAACACAAGCACACATCCAATTCACATAAACATATACCTATCACGTACAAACTCAACTTTTGCATTAGTTTAGCAACATCATATAAATTCAATACAAAGATAAATGATTGATGAGCTCATAAATTCCATAATTTTCATGTTCTTCCATTTCTCATATTTATCCCGTTAAATTTCTTGGAATTTCGATGGATATTCAGTAGTACACTTTTGTGTACAATTCTGGGTCCGTCAATTCGTACACATATGGGTATACCCTTTTTCTAGAGAGAACACTCCATCGAACCGCATTTCTTACAGTGGGATTACCAGTCCAGGCTAAATCCCCTGCAATGACAATTACTCTAATGAGCTTAATTTGGATTACTCGTCCGGGCTAAATCCATTTCACACATATTCTTCGGGAAGGCTATATCATTAGGATCACCCGTCTGGGTTAGATCCTTTGTACCATCAATTCCCTTTTCAGTGATCCATCGAAGTCCATTTCATTCAACCGGGATTTATTTCCCCTTTTTATCGAGAATTATCAATTTTTTATTAAATATCATACAATGAACATCCAAACCATATTCACATAAATAAACAAACATTCCAAGCATTTAAGAATATAATTCAAGTTACACAAACTTACCCATAACAATTTGTAGTAGTTGTAGAGATTTCAAGGATTATTCGGCAACTTTTTCCTTCCCTCGTTTATCTTCAATTTCTTGATCTATAATATAAAATTTTTCATTTATCAGCATCTAATTTTAATATAATTTATTTCACAATTTATACCTCTCAATTTTTGAAATTGCATATTTACCCCAAATTTTATAGTTTTTATAATTTGGTCCCTACTCAATTAACCCCCCAATTGAGCTGATTTTTCCTCAATTAACACTTTATTCTATCATCTTAAACTACTTCACAACCTTTGGAAATCAGAATTTTAGCATCAAACCTTAATTCCAAACTTTTTTACAATTAAGTCCTAAAAATCAATTTCTACTAAAAACATTTAGTAAATCAATCTTTTTATAAAATTAAAACTTCAAATCCATGTTTATTCATCATAAACTTCCAGTACTCAACCATGGTAACTTTCAATTTCATCCATAAAATCAAAAACTAATGAATTTAATAGTAGGACCTAGTTGTAAAAGTCTTAAAAACATAAAAATTACAAGAAAAAGGCAAGAATTAACTCACTTGATGCAAAAATTATGAAATACCAGCTTAAAGAACCTCTCCTATGGCGTTTTGGCTGATGAGAATGAAGAAAAATCAAAAGAAATCTAGATATTTCCACTTTAGTCTTAACTTTATTTAGTTAATTATGCAATATTCCAATTTTGCCCTTAAATCATCAATTTTCTTACTGATTTCATACCCTTTCCGTCCAGCCCAAATAATTTTGGGTCTAATTGCCTTTTAAATCCTTTCTCATTAGACACTTAAGCTATTTAATCATTCTAGCAACTTTTACACCTTTTTCAATTTAGTCTTTTCTATTTAATTGACTACCCAAACGTTAAAATTTTCTAACGAAATTTTAATACCACAATACCAACATTTCATAAATATTTATAAAAATATTTTCGACTCAATTTTACGAGATCAAGGTCTCGATACCTCGTTTTTACCCAATTTCTTCAATATTTTTTTCTAATTAACCACTAAATCGGTAAAATTTTTCTATCGACATTTTCATACGACTTTCCTATCATATTAATATTCATGCAATAATTTTTTAAAATAAATATTCTTTTTAAATCGGATTTCTAGTTACGAAACCACTGTTCCGATAACCCTGAATTTAGGCCATTACAACTCTCCCCCCTTTAAGGATTTTCGTCCTTAAAAATCTTACTAGTAAAGAGGTTCGGGTATTGTTTCCTAATTGCCTCATCCGGTTCCCATATTGATTCTTCAATTCCGTGCTTTTTCCATAGTAATTTTACCAAATTTATCTTTTTTTGTTTCTGAGCTCATTTGTCTCTCGCGCCGAAATTTTGACTGGCTCTTCACTATAAGTCATATCAGGCTGAATTTCAACCTCTGTTGGGGAAATATCATGTGATGGATCTGAGCGGTACCTCCGTAGCATAGATACATGAAATACATTATGAATTTTGTCAAGATCTGGTGGTAAAGCTAACCGATAGGCAACCGGTGCAATCCGTTCCGTAATCTCATATGGCGCGATGAATCGTGGGCTCAATTTACCTTTTCGACCAAATCAGAGTACTTTTTTCCATGGTGATACTTTTAAGAATACCTTGTCACCGACTTGAAATTCAATCTCTTTTCGTTTCAGGTCGGCATAGGATTTTTGACGATCAGAGGCTGCTTTCAAGCTATTCCGAATCACTTTTACTTTTTCTTCGATTTCTCGAATCAAATCAGCCCCATATAACTTTTTCTCGCTAAGCTCTGTCCAATACAATGGAGTTCTACATTTTCTACCATACAAAGCTTCATACGGAGCCATTTTAATATTGGACTGATAACTGTTATTATAGGCAAATTCAATCAAAGGCAAATACTTTTCCCAGTTACCTTCAAATTCTAGTACACAGCATCAAAGCATGTCCTCCTATACACTCGTCCGTGTGCTTCAGCCGTGTGGCGGTTTAAATTCCAAGTGCAAGGTGCAGACTTCACACGGCCTGGGCATATGCCCATGTGCTAGTCGTGCCTTCCACACGGTTTAGACACACGCCCGTGTGTCTACCCATGTGGACAATTAGAAGGCTATTTGCCAAGCCCTTTGCCACCCTACATTGCACGTATACATACACCAATCCCATTCAACATAATTAATGACCCAAAGACACATCTAAATACTCAATTCAACATCCATACACAATGGCATACACTTCAAGAAAATCACTTTCATTAAGAAAAAGAATTTGCCAAGTATTTGCCTAACTTAAGGCTGTTTACAAAATGACTTTAGTAACATACATAGCCAACACTTTGGCTAACAATTACAACTTAACAAAATACTCGAGTCCTATACATGCCATACTCAAAATAAGTCTAAATTGTTATACCAAAGTGATGTCGATAGTGTGGTTTCCGAACTCCTACGTCCACGATCCTCGAGTTATCTTAGCAATACTACAAAGAAGAAGGGCAATGAAAGGGGTAAGCATAAAGCTTAGTAAGTTTGCATGGAAATAAATAGCAATAATAAGCTCATAATATAATCCATCCATGGCATTAACTAACCATACACGAGTCAAAGGCTTCTTGACATACTTACTTACGATTGCCCTTATTTAGCACATACCGTACCACATATCGTAATCGTTTTTTTTTCGTGACTCATTCACAGTACCTGTAATCACTCATTCACATGACTTTAGTACAATTCTCATTTGTACTTCTAAACTCATCTACTTATCCTATTAATCACTATGGATGGTCAAAGACGCATATTCATCGTCATTGAAGTAAGTACAAAGCCAATGCCACATCCCCGAGGTGGTCTTACATGGAGTCACCCCTAAATGCCAATGCCATATCCCGGATATGGTCTTATATGGGCTTTCACATCGAGTATCGATGCCACATCCTGGATATGGTCTTAAACGATTTTCATAATCACTTCTGAAGCCATATCCCGGATATGGTCTTATACAGGATCTTAACCCGGTGCCGAGGCCATGTCCTGGACATGGTCTTATACGGGACCCTACCCATTTCTCGTCTCGATGATAGCAATCTCATATTCATTATAGCACGCTAGGACTTCAACATCATATTCAACATTAATTTCTCAATTTAACGAAGTATCATGCATCAATGTGATACCGAGCATTCCCAATTATGCTAACATAAATATTGCATTAATCACATACAAACTTACCTCGTTTTCAAAATGAGCTAGTTCGTCGGTTTAGTCCAAGACTTTGTTCTTTCCCCGATCGAGGCAGACTCTCGATTCTTCTTGCTCTATAATAGCAAATTAGCTCATTTTAATCACTACATTAATAAAAGAATCTCAACAATCATGCTTAGGCAAAATTACTATTTTGCCCCTAGACTTTGATAAAATGACCATTTTGCCCCTAGGCTCGGATATTAATTCTAATCACATTTCTACCTTCAAAAAGCCTAGGTGAACATTTAATAATCTTATAGCTATCATCAAAACTCAACATTTCACATATTTACTACAAATTTGTAACCTTTTCATTAAGGTCCCATTAGGTGTTTTCAAGACAACACCTTTCACAAAAGTTGTTCATCTAACAACTAAGACTCAATTTCTTCCACAAAAATGCAGGAATTAACTATAGTAGCTCTCATGGAAAAACTCTAAAATTTTCACCACATTGCACATTAGTCCCCTCATTTGAAAGCTTAAGCCTTAGGGGTCTCAAAAGTACAATTATTTTCAAGAAAAGGTCACTAGAACACTTACTTGAATGGATGAGAGCTTGCTGAAATTTTGAGCATTCAAAAACCCCTATTTGCTTGCTATTTTCGGTGGAGAAGGATGAGCAAAAAGATGGACATCATCTTTTCTTTATTCTAATATTAAACTAACAATTTAGTCCACCAAACATCAACAACTTTGACCAACTTGGTCAATTCTTGTCCCCTATGAAGTCTATGGCCGGCCAAGCTAATATTGAGGGTCTAATTGCCTTTTAAAGACCTCCAATTGCCAATCTATGGCTATTTGGTACACTTAACTTATAGAATGGAACTTTCGCACTTATGTGATTTAGTCTTTTTTTGCGATTAAACATGAAATCGCTAAAATTAAAGCACCAAAATTCTCATGCACATATACTATCATGCTCTGACTCATAATATAACATGGAAATAAATTTCTCTAATCTCGAATTAGTGGGCCCGAGATCACTATTTCAACTAGCCCCTAATTTGGGCTGTTACAACTCTCCCCCCTTCAGGATTTTCGTCCCCAAAAATCTTACCGATGAAAAGTTTGGGATATTGGTTTCTCATCGTTTCCTCGGGCTCCCATGTAGCCTCTTCTATTCCGTGCCTTTTCCATAGAACTTTCACTAGGGCTATGCTTTTGTTTCTTAACTGCTTGACCTCTCGCGCCAAAATTCTAACAGGATCTTCACCATAAGTTAAATTCGGTTGTATCTCTACCTCCGTCAGAACTATGACGTGCGAAGGGTCTGAACGGTATTGGTGCAACATGGATAAGTGAAAGACGTCATGAATCTTTTCCAGCTCAGGTGGCAAGGCTAACCGATAAGCTACCGGTCCTATCCTCTCGGTAACTTCATAAGGTCCGATAAAACGCGGACTCAATTTGCCTTTTCGGCCAAATCTGAGGATTTTCTTCCAAGGTGATACTTTCAAAAACACTTTATCACCGACTTTGAAATCTATCTCTTTCCTTTTCAAATTCGAATAGGAATTTTGTCTATCTAAGGCGACTTTCAAACAGTCACGTATCACCTTTACCTTCTCTTCAGTTTCCTTAACCAAGTCGACCCCACGTATCTGTTTCTCTCGGAGTTCTGACCAATACAAGGGCGTTCAACACTTACGCCCATACAATGCCTCATAAGGCGCCATTTTTAAACTTGACTGAAAGCTGTTGTTGTAGGCGAATTCCACCAATGGTAAGTATTTCTCCCAATTACCTTGGAATTCCAAAACATAACATCGAAGCATGTCTTCAAGTATCTGAATTACCCTCTCCGACTGCCCGTCGGTTTGTGGATGAAAGGCTGTACTGAAACTCAATTTCGTGCCCATGGCCTCTTGCAACTTTTTCCAAAATCGTGACGTGAATCTCGGATCTCTATCCGAAATGATCGATAACGATACACCATGGAGTCTTACTATCTCTGACATGTATAAGTCCGCTAATTTATCAAGCGAATAGTCGACTCGCACTGGTATAAAATGAGCTAACTTTGTGAATCTATCAACCACTACCCATACTGCATCTTTCTTCTTTGGAGTCAACGGTAAGCCCGTCACGAAGTCCATGGTAATACGGTCCCATTTCCACTCAGGAACCATAATGGGCTGAAGTAAACCCGAAGGTACTTGATGTTCAGCCTTCACTTGCTGACAAATCAGACATTTCGATACAAACTCGGAAATGTCTTTCTTCATACCAAGCCACCAATACCATTTCCTCAAATCATTGTACATCTTCGTGCTACCTGGGTGTACATTCAAACATTCGCTATGCGCTTCCTGCAAGATTCTACGAATAAGCTCATCATTTCTAGGTACACAGACCCTATCTCGAAATGTCAGACATCCATCAGGATTTACTCGAAAGTCTGACTCAATGTTCGACTCACATAAAACTCTCTTGGATTGCAAAATGTTATCATCTTTCTGAGCTTCACAAATCTGTTGGAGAAACAATGGTTTAGCCCTCAATTCGGCTAAGATGGAACCATCATCCAACAAAGTCATCTGAGTACTCATGGCTCTTAGTGCAAACAATAATTTTATGCTCAAAGCGTCGGTGACTACATTCGCCTTTCCCGGATGGTAGTCAATTACCAACTCATAATCCTTAATCAGCTCTAACCACCTTCGTTGCCTCAAATTCAATTCCTTTTGAGTCATCAAATATTTTAGGCTTTTATGGTCAGTGAAAATTTGACACCTTTCACCATATAAATGATGTCTCCAAATTTTCAATGCAAACACAATTGCGGCCAACTCCAAATCATGAGTCGACTAATTCTTCTCGTGCGGCTTTAATTGCCTAGAGGCATAAGCAACCACCTTACCCTCTTGCATAAGTACACAACCCAATCCGTTCAAGGACGCGTCACTATAAACCACAAATTCTCTTCTCGGCTCAGGTTGCACCAAAACAGGAGCCTCAGTCAACAGTGTGTTCAATTTCTCAAAACTCTGTTGACACTTTTTTGTCCAATCGAACTTCACATCTTTTTATAAAATTCTCGTCATCGGGGTAGCTATCATGGAAAACCCCTTGACAAAACGCCTATAATAGCCGGCTAGGCCTAGAAAACTCCTTACTTCAGTTACCCTCCTCGGCGGTTTCCATTCAACAATTGCTGAAATCTTACCCGGGTCAACTTTAATCCTGTCTCCCGAGACAATGTGCCCCAAAAACCCCACTTCCTTGAGCCAACATTCACTCTTACTGAATTTGGCATACAATTGTTTTTCTCTCAAAACTTGTAGAACCATACTCAAATGCTCGGCATGATCGTTCTCATCCCGAGAGTAGATTAGTATGTCGTCGATGAAAACCACAACAAATTTATCCAAATATGACCGAAAAATGCGATTCAACAAATCCATGAAGATCACTGGGGCATTCGTTAGACCAAAAGGCATGACCAAAAATTCATAGTGGCCATACCTAGTCCTAAACGCGGTTTTTGGCACATTCGAGTCCTTGACTCTCAACTGATAGTACCCTGACCTCAAATTTATCTTGGAAAACACCGTGGCTCCCTTCAATTGATCGAATAGATCATCAATCCTTGGCAACGAGTACTTGTTCTTCACAGTTACCTTGTTGAGTTGCCGATAATCTATACATAGTCTCATAGAACCATCTTTCTTCTTCGCAAATAAAACGGGAGCACACCACGGAGAGAAACTCGGTATTGCGAAGCCTTTATCCGTTAGTTCTTGCAACTGTGCTTTTAGCTCTTTCAGCTCGGTTGGAGCCATTCTATATGGAGCAATATAAATAGGGGCAGTACCCGGAGCTAACTCAATCCCAAATTCAATTTCTCTAACTGGAGGTAATCCTGGCAACTCTTTCGGGAAAACATCTAGGTACTCGCATACTATGGCTACCGACTCAATTCTCAAATTAGTCTCTTTAGTGTTCAACACAAAGGCAAGGTAAGCCTCGTACCCCTTCCTCAAATACTTCTGAGTCGACAGAGTTGATATCACTACTGATGACCTATCGGGCTTGTCTGATTCAACACGAATAAGATTACCATTTTCATCTCTCAACTCAATATGCTTTATTCCACAATTCACAATTACTCTATGAGTAACTAACCAATCCATCCCAAGGATGACATCAAACTCATCAAACGGCAATAGCATAAGATCAACAGGGAAACAATGACCCTTAATCATCAAAGGGCAACCTTTGCAAACTCTATCAACCAACACACACTTGTCTAGAGGATTAGACACTCTTATGATGAATTCGGTAGACTCTATAGGCATGCTCATGCTAGAGACTAATTTCATGCATATGTATGAGTGGGTAGATCCCGGGTCAATTATAGCTATAACACGAGTATTATGGAGAGAAAAGGTACCCGTGATTATGTCGGGGGAAGATGCCTTTTCACGAGCACGAATGGCATATGTCCTCGCCGGTGCTCTACCCTCGACTCTAGCAGCTTGCTCTCTAGATGGATTCTTACTACCCATCTCATTTCCCAGGTTTCTCAGTGGTCTTCCCCTAGCAGTACTTCCTGATCTTGTATTCTGAGGCTTTTCTTTCTCGCCCACCTCGGGGCAGTCTTTGATAAAGTGGTCTAAGGACCCACATCTGAAACAAGCTTTCTCATTAGCTCGACATTCACCAGAATGGTGTCTGCCACACTGAGGGCATTCCGGTCTACTTGGTTGGACGTTGCCCACACTAGCAACTGATGTGGTCTGCCCTTTCGACCCTGAAAATTGCTTGCCTATACTTCGGGTTGAAAATCTTGCTGAAGTGACTGATCGAGTAGCGAAATCCCTCGATTTCTTAGATGAAGATTGGTAGGACTTATTTAACTGCCTTTTTCTCGAGTCACGGGACTCATTCTTAGCTCTTCTATTCTCTTTAGCCAACTCTTCGGCTTTACAAGCCCTATCCACCAATACTACAAATTCTTTTAACTCGAGGACTCCAACATATAAACGGATGTCTTCATTCAGTCCGTCCTCGAATCACTTGCACATGACTGCCTCGGTGGACACGCACTCTCGGGCATATTTGCTAAGCCTTACGAACTCCCGTTCGTAATCAGTCACTGACATATGGCCTTGCTTCAGTTCTAGGAACTCCTTCCTCTTATGGTCGATGAACCTCTGACTGATGTACTTCTTCCGGTATTCCTCTTGGAAAAATTCCCAGTTAACTCTCTCCTTTGGCACCAGCGACACCAGGGTGTTCCATCATCGGTAGGCTGAATCTCTCAGGAGAGATACCACAAACTTTAAGCACTCCTCAGGCGTGCAGGATAACTCATCGAATACCCTGATGGTATTCTCGAGCCAGAATTTCGCTCTCTCCGGGTCATCGTCCTTATTTACCCAAAATTCCTCGGCTCTTTGCTTCTAAATCTTATCCACCGGAGGCCTTTCTCTTCTCACCACCTCAACCACTTGAGGAGCTACTGGAGCGGGTTGAGGAATTAGTGGAGGTTGAGAGGGTTGAGCGTTAGGATTTGCTCGGGTATACTCAGTATACCAGTTGCTCATCATGTGGAGAAAGGCTTCTCGAGCCTCTTCCCCCTGACCCAAGGTCTCGAGTCTACTATTAGCTGGCGCGGTCCCTTGAGTGGGAGCCGGCGCGTTACTCGCAACATCATAGGCTGTAGTTCGGTCTGGATCAGAATCTATATACTACATAAAACACGATTTTTAAACGTCAGGAGCCGTCACACTATCGTTACTCAAACACTCTTACATAAGGCATGTATAGCTAGACTCGTACTTATGCTACGTTAGTCCTAGAATTGACTAAACTGTAGCTCTGATACCAATAAATGTAACACCCCTTACCCGTATAAAAGCCAGAACAGGGTTTGGGGCATTACCTAACTAATCTTGCTTAAACATCTCGAATATGGTTATAAAATTTCGTTTAAACCCATCACTTGCACATACTCGGCCTAGGAGACCCTAAACATACTTCTGAGAGGTTTCGAAACTAATCCGGGAACTTTTACGAGTTTAAGAAATTTTTTGACAAAACAGGGGCCACACGCCCGTGTGGGTCTAGAGACATGCCCGTGTGCCCCTTAGGCATGCCCGTGTCTTCCACCCGTGGTCGACACTGACTAATTTCACACGGCCTTGGCACGCCCATGGCCCTGGCCCGTGTGCCAAACCTTGACACTCTGGCTTATCCACACGGCCTATACACTCGTCCGTGTGTTTCAACCGTGTGGTGATTTAAATTCTAAGTGCAAGGTGCAGACTTCACACGGCCTGGGCATACGCCCATGTGCTAGCCGTGCCTTCCGCACGGTTTAAACACACGCTCATGTGTCTACCCATGTAGACAATTAGAAGGCTATTTACCAAGCCCTTTGCCACCCTACATTGCACGTATACATACACCAATCCCATTCAACATAATTCATGACCCAAAGGCACATCTAAATACTCAATTCAACATCCATACACAAGGGCATACACTTCAA
The DNA here is from genome assembly GCA_025698515.1 of Gossypium sturtianum. Classification (NCBI taxonomy): domain Eukaryota; kingdom Viridiplantae; phylum Streptophyta; class Magnoliopsida; order Malvales; family Malvaceae; genus Gossypium; species Gossypium sturtianum. The sequence continues at coordinate 117,405,160 of CM046955.1, forward strand.
GAAAATCACTTTCATTAAGAAAAAGAATTTGCCAAGTATTTGCCTAACTTAAGGCCGTTTACAAAATGACTTTAGTAACATACATAGCCAACACTTTGGCTAACAATTACAACTTAACAAAATACTCGAGTCCTATACATGCCATACTCAAAATAAGTCTAAATTGTTATACTAAAGTGATGTCGATAGTGTGATTTCTGAACTCCTACGTCCACGATCCTCGAGTTATCTTGGCAATACTACAAAGAAGAAGGACAATGAAAGGGGTAAGCATAAAGCTTAGTAAGTTTGCATGGAAATAAATAGCAATAAAAAGCTCATAATATAATCCATCCATGGCATTAACTAACCATACACGAGTCAAAGGCTTCTTGACATACTTACTTACGATTGCCCTTATTTAGCACATACCGTACCACATATCGTAATCGTTTTTTTCGTGACTCATTCACGAGTACCTGTAATCACTCATTCACATGACTTTAGTACAATTCTCATTTGTACTTCTAAACTCATCTACGTATCCCATTAATCACTATGGATGGTCAAAGACGCATATTCATCGTCATTGAAGTAGGTACAAAGCCAATGCCACATCCCCGAGGTGGTCTTACATGGAGTCACCCCTAAATGCCAATGCCATATCCCGGATATGGTCTTATATGGGCTTTCACATTGAGTATCGATGCCATATCTTGGATATGGTCTTAAACGATTTTCATAATCACTTTCGAAGCCATATCCTGGATATGGTCTTATACGGGATCTTAACCCGGTGCCGAGGCCATGTTCCAGACATGGTCTTATACGGGACCCTACCCATTTCTCGTCTCGATGATAGCAATCTCATATTCATTATAGTCCGCTAGGACTTCAACATCATATTCAACATTAATTTCTAAATTTAACGAAGTATCATGCATCAATGTGATACCGAGCATTCCCAATTATGCTAACATAAATAGTGCATTAATCACATACAAACTTACCTCATTTTCAAAATGAGCTAGTTCGTCGGTTTAGTCTAAGACTTTGTTCTTTCCCCGATCGAGGCGGATTCTCGATTCTTCTTGCTCTATAATAGCAAATTAGCTCATTTTAATCACTACATTAATAAAAGCATCTCAACAATCATGCTTAGGCAAAATTACTATTTTGCCCCTAGACTTTGACAAAATGACCATTTTGCCCCTAGGCTCGGAAATTAATTCTAATCACATTTCTACCTTCAACAAGCCTAGGTGAACATTTAATACTCTTATAGCTATCATCAAAACTCAACATTTGACATTTTTTCTACAAATTTGTAACCTTTTCATTAAGGTCCCATTAGGTATTTTCAAGACAACACTTTCACAAAAGTTGTTCATCTAACAACTAAGACTCAATTTCTTCCACAAAAATACAGCAATTAACTATAATAGCTCTCATGGAAAAACTCTAAACTTTTCACCATATTGCACATTAGTCCCCTTATTTGAAAGCTTAAGCCTTAGGGGTCTCAAAAGTACAATTATTTTCAAGAAAAGGTCACTAGAACACTTACTTGAATGGATGAGAGCTTGCTGAAATTTTGAGCATTCAAAAACTCCTATTTGATTGCTATTTTCAGTGGAGAAGGATGAGCAAAAAGATGGACATCATCTTTTCTTTATTCTAATATTAAACTAACAATTTAGTCCACCAAACATCACCAACTTTGACCAACTTGGTCAATTCTTGTCCCCTATGAAGTCTATGGCCGGCCAAGCTAATATTGGGGGTCTAATTGCCTTTTAAAGACCTCCAATTGCCAATCTATGGCTATTTGGTACACTTAACTTATAGAATAGAACTTTCACACTTATGCGATTTAGTCCTTTTTCGCGATTAAACATGAAATCGCTAAAATTAAAGCACCAAAATTCTCATGCACATATACAATCAAGCTCTGACTCATAATATAACATGGAAATAAATTTCTCTAATCTCAGATTAGTGGTCCTGAGATCACTATTCTGACTAGCCCCTAAATCGGGCTGTTACACCTCATGTAAAATCTTCTGTACAAGCTCTGAATTCTTCGGTACACATACTCTGCCTCTGAATAATAAACAACCATCAGTCCAATCTGAAATTCTGAATCATTACCTGACTCACATTGTACCCGTTTAGCCTGTAACTTCTCATCATTTTTCTGAGCTTCACATATTTGCTGTAGACATGTTGGTTTAACTCTCAACTCAGCTATGACTGAACCATCATCAACCAAAGACAATCGGGCATTCATAGCTCGCAAAGCAAACAGAGATTTTTGACTTAAAGCATCAGCAACAACATTAGCCTTACCCGGATGGTAATCAATAATCAAATCATAGTCCTTTATCAATTCAAGCCACCTGCGCTGTCTCAAATTTAGATATATCTATGTCATCAGATATTTCAGACTTTTATGATCAGTATAGATATGACATTTCTCACCATACAAGTAATGCCACCATATTTTTAGTGCAAATACAATAGCAGCTAATTCAAGATCATGCACCGGGTAATTTCTTTCATGTGGCTTAAGTTGTCTCGAAGCATAGGCTATAACTTTACCTTCTTGCATCAAGACACAACCTAAACCATTTAACGAAGCATCGCTATAAATTATAAATTCCTTACGGCTCCAGCCGCACTAGTACAGTGCTTTTCACAAGAGATCTTTCGATTTATCGAAGCTCTGCTGGCATTCATCAGTCCACTCGAATTTAACATCTTTCTACAATAGTCGATTCATCGGAGAAGCTATCATAGAGAACCCCTATACAAATCTCTGATAATACCCAGCTAGACCCAGAAAACTCCTGACTTCAGATACATTCTTCGGTGGACTCCAATTAACAATGGCTGAAATTTTACTCGGGTTTACTCTGATGCCTTCAACAGATACAATATGCCCAAGGAAACTCACCTCTTGGAGCCAAAATTCACATTTACTAAATTTAGCATACAACTGTTTTTCACGCAGGATTTGCAATACAATTCTCAGATGATCTGCATGCTCATTTTCATCTCAGGAATAGACCAGGATATCATCAATAAAAACTACCACGAACCTGTCTAAGTACAGTCTGGATATCCAATTCATCAGGTCTATAAATATTGCTGGTGCATTAGTCAGCCCAAACGGCATAACAAGAAACTCATAATGCCTGTACCTGGTTCTGAAAGCTGTCTTCGATACATCTGACTCCTTTACCCGTAACTGATAGTAGCCCGATCGAAGATCAATCTTTGAAAATACAGTGGCACCCTTCAACTGGTCAAACATATCATCAATCCGAGGCAACGGGTACTTATTCTTTATAGTGACTTTGTTGAGCTGTCGGTAATCAATACATAATCTTAAGGACCTGTCCTTCTTTTTCACAAACAGAACTGGAGCACCCCCAAGGTGAATGACTCGGTCGGACAAAACCCCTGTCAAAAAGTTCTTGCAACTGTGTCTTTAACTCCTTTAATTTCGTAGGAGCCATACGATACGAAGCTATGGAGATTGGAATAGTTCCTGGAATTAGATCTATAGAAAATTCCACTTCTCTTTCTAGTGGCAACCCCGGTAATTCCTCTGGAAACACATTAGAAAATTCACATACAACTGGCACTACCTGTATCTTTGACTCAGATACCTTAGTGTCTAAAACATATGCCAAATAAGCATCATACCCTTTTCTGACACACCTCTGAGCTATCATAACTGAAATCACATCATATAATCCCTCTGTCTGATCAGATTTAACCCGGAGTGATTCGCTATTCTGACACTTTAGCATAATATATTTTTGTTTACAGTTTACTACTGCATCATGCTGAGTTAACCAATTCATGCCTAATATCACATCAAACTCATCAAAAGGCAATAACATCAAGTCAACCGGGAAACAAATACCTTTTACCATCAATGGACAATTTTTACAAACTTTATCCACCATCACAAACTGGCCTAGGGGGTTCAAAACTTTAACCACAAATTCAATAGGTTCAACAGATAAATTTTTAACAAATACTAATTTTGTGCATATGTATGAATGTGTGGAGCCAGGATCAATTAATGCAATAATATCAGTATCAAGTAAAGAAAATGTACCAGTAATTACATCTGGTGCGGAGGCATCTTCTCTGGCACGAATAGCATATGTCCTGGCTGGTGCTCGTGCCTCAGATCTGCCTGCAGTATCTTTTGTAACTCCTCGGCTACCACTAACATTACTGGTAGGTAGAGGTGGTCTACCCCTCGAAGCAGGATTACTCAGCTTCGATGTCTGTTCTGCCTCTTTTTCTATTCTTTCGGGACAATCTCTGAGGAAATAATCGAAAGAGCCACATCTATAACAGGCTCCACTCTTCAGTCAGCATTCTCCAAAATGAACTTTATTACAGTACTGGCATCTCGGCTTAGGGGTACCAACACTGCCAACACTAGTCACTAATGGAGTGGAAGGTCTTGGATTAGTGCGTTGAGAACCTCGTTCTCTACCCGAATACCTAGTGGCTGAGGTAGAACGATTCTGGTATTTCTTCAATTTCTTTGAAGTAAAAAACTGGGATTTTTCCATTAGTCTTTTACTAAGAATTCGAGCTTCCCTCTCAGCCTGTTTCTTCTCTTTGCTCAATTCTTCTGCTTTATAAGCTCGCTCTGCCGATGTAGCAAACTCTCGAATTTCAAGAATTCTGATCAGTAGCTTAATATCTTCATTCAACCCTTCTTCGAATCGTTTGCACATTTCAGCTTCTGATTGTACCCATTCCCGAGCATATTTACTCAATCGGATAAATTCTCTTTCATATTCAAATACTGATCTGTTACCATGTTTCAGCTCAAGAAATTCTTTTCTCTTCTGATCGAGGAACCTCTGACTGATATATTTCTTTCTGAACTCGGTCTGAAAGAATTCCCATGTAATTTCTTCTTTCGGAACAACTGAAGCTTTAGTATTCCACCAATGGTAAACTGTATCTTTTAGCAATGTTATTGCACATTTCAGACACTCTTCTGGTGTGAAAGATAATTCCTCCAAAACTCGAGTAGTATTCTCTAACCAGAATTTAGCCCGTTTGGGATCATCATCAACTGCTGCTCGGAATTCTTTGGCCCCATATTTTCAGATTTTATCAACCGAAGCTTTCCCTTTTCTGACAGATTCAGTACCTGTACCCTGAGGGATCTCGGGAACCGGTGGAGGAGCAGGAGGGGGAGCTTGAGCTTGCTGCACTACAGGGTTAGTTCTTATGTATTGACTAAACCGTTCATTCATCATTTGAAAGAAGGTCAATTTAGCCTCTTCACATTGGTCCTCTGTCTCAGACCTTCTACTACTAGTAACTTCGACTTCCCTCTATGCCCGTTCTGAAGCCGGAGCATAACTCCCAGCTTCTTCGTGTTGAGCTCGGTTGGTAGGCATTTACTATAAGAAAAATACATTTTAAATGGTCAGGAGATATCACACTATCAAATATAAAATAATGGCATGTATAGCTAATCCCGTATTTGCTACGTCGGTCTGAGAACTGGCTAAATCGTAGCTCTGATACCAACAAATGTAACACCCCTTGCCCGTATTGTCTCCTGAATAGGGTACGAGGCATTACCGGAACTTACAGAACCAATTTCTATTTATCCGAATCATGTACCATTTATTTATCAAAAATTATTACTACGTCCCTTAGATGGGCTTTCGAAGCCCAAATTATGCATCGGAACCAGACTGGAACCAAATCAGAATCACAAGGAATTTTTTTCGCAAAATCCCAAAATTATACTTACTCTAGCCATGCCAATAGCTAGGTTACAAACATCTATTTCCATGTAAACATTGGTATTTAGTCTATACATGCCATTCTTTCAAAATAAGTCATTTTCATATACCAAAAGATATGGGTTGATAGTGTGATAAGGCTCCGACTAATCTCCGACCTTCGAGCTCTCGAGCACTACAAAACAGGGAAAAGGAGAACGGGGTAAGCACATGATGCTTAGTAAGTTCATGCAACAGGAATTATACTTACCATACTTATACATCCATCATTTAACAACACAAGCACACATCCAATTCACATAAACATATACCTATCACATACAAACTCAACTTTTGCATTAGTTTAGCAACATCATATAAATTCAATACAAATATAAATTATTGATGAGCTCATCAATTCCATAATTTTCATGTTCTTCCATTTCTCATATTTATCCCGTTGAATTTCTTGAAATTTCGATGGATATTCAGTAGTACACTTTTGTGTACAATTCCGGGTCCGTCAATTCGTACACATATGGGTATACCCTTTTTCTAGAGAGCACACTCCCGCAAACATTATTTCTTATAGTGGGATTACCAGTCCAGGCTAAATCCCCTGTATCATATGGTCAAAGAGTATTGTCGGGATTACCAATCAAGGCTAAATCCCCTGCAATGACAATTACTCTAATGAGCTTAATTTGGATTACTCGTCTTGGCTAAATCCATTTCACACATATTCTTCGGGAGGGCTATATCATTAGGATCACCCGTCTGGGCTAGATCCTTTGCACAGTCAATTCCCTTTTCTGTGATCCATCGAAGTCCATTTCATTCAACCGGGATTTATTTCCCCTTTTTATCGAGAATTATCATTTTTTCATTAAATATCATACAATGAACATCCAAACCATATTCACATCAATAAACATACATTCAGAGCATTTAAGAATATAATTCAAGTTACACAAACTTACCCGTAACAATTTGTATTAGTTGTAGAGATATCAGGGACTATTCGGCAACGTTTTCCTTCCCTCGTTTATCTTCAATTTCTTGATTTATAATATAAAATTTTCCATTTATCAGCATCTAATTTTAATCTAATTTATTTCACAATTTATACCTCTCAATTTTTGAAATTACATATTTACCCCAAATTTTACAGTTTTTATAATTTGGTCCCTACTCAATTAACCCCCCAATTGAGCTAATTTTTCCTCAATTAACACTTTATTATATCATATTAATCTACTTCACAACCTTTGGAAATCAGAGTTTCAACATCAAACCTTAATTCCAAACTTTTTCAGAATTAAGTCCTAAAAATCAATTTCTACTAAAAACATTTAGTAAATCCATCTTTTGATAAAATTAAAACTTCAAATACATGTTTATTCATCATAAAATTCCAGTACTCAACCATTGTAACTTTCAATTTCATCCATAAAATCAAAAACTAATGAATTTAATAGTAGGACCTAGTTGTAAAAGTCTTAAAAACATAAAAATTACAAGAAAAAGGCAATAATTAACTCAATTGATGCAAAAATTATGAAATACCAGCTTAAATAACCCCTCCTATGTCGTTTTGTCTAGTGAGAATGAAGAAAAATCAAAAGAAATCTAGATATTTCCACTTTTGTCCTAACTTTATTTAGTTAATTATGCAATATTCCAATTTTGCCCTTAAATCATCAATTTTCTTGCTGATTTCATGCCCTTTCCATCCAGCCCAAATAATTTTGGGTCTAATTGCCTTTTAAATCCTTTCTCATTAGACACTTAAGATATTTAATCATTCTAGCAACTTTTACACCTTTTTCAATTTAGTCCTTTCTATTTAATTGACTACCCAAACGTTAAAATTTTCTAACAAAATTTTAATACCACAATACCAACATTTCATAAATATTTATAAAAAAATTCCGACTCAATTTTACGAGATCGAGGTCTCGATACCTCGTTTTTACCCAATTTCTTCAACATTTTTTTCTAATTAACCACTAAATCGGTAAAAAATTTCTATCGATATTTTCATACGACTTTCCTATCATATTAATATTCATGCAATAATTTTTTAAAATAAATATTCTTTTTAAATTGGATTTGTAGTTATGAAACCACTGTTCTGATAACCCTGAGTTTAGGCCATTACAGTGTTTTTGTGACTGGAAGGTTGATAAAAGATAATGTTGTGGTGGCTTTTGAGCTACCGCACTCTTTTAAGTAGAAGAGAGGTGGTCGAAATGGCTCATTTGCATTGAATCTTGACATATGACTATGCTGAATGGCACTTGGTAGAGGAGATTATGTTGAAGATGGGTTTTGTAGTAGAGTGGGTGGAATTAGTGATGAGATGTGTTTGTTCAGTTAGTTACTCGGTGGTGTCGAATGGAGATACGAGAGGACATATTTCCCCATCAGTAGGGCTCCAGTAGGGGAACCCATTGATTCATTTTCTTTTTCTTTTTTGTAGTGAGGATCTATCGTCATTACTGCAATTGGCGAGTCGAAAAGGTTTGGTGAAAGAGGCTAAGGCATCTTGATTAGGCCCGGTGGTGTCCTATTTGTTTTTCGCTGATGATAGCTTGATTTTTCGATAGGTAACGTCATTCGGGGTAGAGAAAGTGAATAATATTTTGAAGGAGTATGAGAAATATTCAGGGAAAATGGTGAATTTTAATAAATCCCTTATTTGCTTTAGCTCAAACGTGGAAGAGAAAACTCGAAAGATGATGGTAGGGACATTAGGGGTGCGAAGCTCGGTGGATTGGAGAAATATTTGAGGATGCCAATTGTGGTAGAACAAAACAAGAAGATAGCCTTCCGAAGTATAAAGGACCAGGTTCGGGAAAGGATTAATGGTTGGTGTAACCGATGTTTATTGTAACAGCCTGTTTTCAGTAAAATCAGAACAGTGGTTTCGGGACCACAAATCTGAAGTCGGGAAAAAATTATTTTATTATTATTTTATGGTCTACAGTATGATAGAAATACCGTATAAAAATAAAAATTTTACCGTTTACATACTTAATTTGATAAAAGGGACTAAATTGCGTAAAGTGCAAAAGTTGAGTTCTAATAGCTAAAGGTATTAAATAGCTATAGAATTTTAAATTGGAGGTCCTTATATAGTAATTAGCCATTAAAGTTGTTAGTGGATAAGCATGAATAGTCATCATTGGAAATTGAATGAAATATTAAGGTTAATTTTGGAAATTAGTGATTAAAGTTATAATAAATAAAATAAAATAAACTATTATCATCCATTCTTATCATCTTCCACCAAATTTTTTTTTTTTTAAAAAAGAAAACCTAGCCATGGAAGCTTGAAATTTAGGCAAGCTTATTTTGCTCAATTAGGTATGAATTTTTGTCCCGTTTTTGATGATTTCTATGTTTCCAAAATCGTAGTAGCTTAATCTAGCTAGCTCGGGGATTAATTTGCAAAATTGTTGGAGTAGTAGGGTTTTGCCATTGATGAATATGCTTGAAGTTTGAAGTTTGATAGTAGAAAATGAATAGTTGTTGTTAGATAAATAACTTTTGTAAAGAGAATTTTGATGAAATTATCAATTAGGGGTTAAATTAAAAAAGGTGATAAATTTATGGTAAATTTTGTGAATTTTGTGAAATATATGGGCTGCTATTAATATGTATAAAAATCGGCTAGGCTTGAGTAATGATTAAATTGTATGAATTTAATTTTTCGAGCCTAGGGACTAAATTACAAAGGAATTAAAAGTATAGGGCAAAATCGTCATTTTTCCAAAATTCCATGTTGGATTAAATTGAATGAGAATTATATTGAAATGAGTTAAATTTTTCGTATAGATCCTGTCAGACCTCGTATAGAGTTAGATCAAGGTAAAGAGAAAGTATCGGATTAGTCACCTCCGTGTTTACGTACACTCGTCGAGGTAAGTTCGTGTAATTAAATTGAGTATTTATATGTTTTAATTGAATCATATGTATGTGATTTTGTATAATTGCTATGTATAAATACCGATCACATATCTAACGATTACCGAGTCCCGTTTGAACCTTAGGATCGTAGGATACAAATGACATTTCATTAGGATTACCGATTTGGTTGGGGTCCTGCATGTGTTGCAGACACACCACAGCTCGTATGAGCTTCCCGATTTGCAGCTCGTATGAGCTTCTCGATCTGCAGCTCGTATGAGCTTACAGGTTCGCAGCTCGTATGAGCTTACAGATTCACAGCTCGTGAGAGCATACCGATTCATAGCTCACATAAGCATACATGTACATGAATTGACGGATTACAGTTCAGTACACCTCATGTGTACTACCCGTGTATCCAGAGATATTTTAAACGGTTCAATGGGCACAGTTCTGTTACGAGATTATATGAGTTTGATATGAACTATTACTGGTATTTACATGAAATACATGAAATGTGATTATTTGATGAATTCAACCATATGTGTTGGTGATAATGTGTTTAGGCTTTTGGCCAAATTGGTTTGGATATGTTTTGTATGCTTACCTTAAATGTGATTAAATGGTAACTTAATTTCCTTGTTATACGAACTTACTAAGCTTAAATGCTTATTTCGTGTTATTTTCTGTGTTTTATAGTAATTCGGAAACTCGTTCGGGTTGGAAGCTTGTCGGAGCTATTTCACACTATCCATCGGCTCTTTTGATACTTTCAGTAAATTAATTCTAGTTATAATGGCATGTATAGGTTAATTTGGCCAATGTTGGCATATAAGTGTTTTGTTGAGATTAGCCACTTAAATGGCTAATGTTTGGTATATTTTAATGTAAATATATATATGTGGTATTATCATATTGATGTCTGTTAGAATGGTATATTTGGTACCATTTGGGATTATGCATATATGTATTTGGTTATTTAGGTAAGTTTGGATACTTGGTTGACATGTTTTTTTAAGTTGTCATTTGAGGTGCCTAAGGGCATATTGGTTGTATATGGTGATATTTCATGTTTAAGACTTGATTTTGGCTTGTTTTGAATGCCTTGTTATGGCTTGTTTATGTGCAAAAATGTTGAGTTAGGTTGTTGTCAAATTCAGTGAGAAATATGACTTGGAAATTGGCCTATTTTAGTCCACACGGGTAAAGACACGGGCCTGTGTCTCAGCCATGTGTGACACACGACCAGGTGACACGGCCGTGTGTCCCCTATATCTTCTTAAGAATGCAAGTCAGTATACTCACACGGTCTAGCACACGGGCATGTGGCTTGACCGTGTGACCCAAGTTAGAGAGTTACACGGGCACAGACACGGGCTGGGACACAGCCGTGTGTCCCTATTTTGAATGTAACGACCCGATAGTCACGGGTATCGGAAAGTGTATTTTTGGGTCTCCATTTTTGTAAAACGGATTTGTAAATATTTATTAAAAATATTTACGAAGTTAGTTGTGTAGTTAATTAGGTTTTGGCTAGGTGAATTTGTCTAAATTAAGAGTAATTGGGTATAAGGACTAAATTGCAAATAGGACAAAAATTGAATTATAGAATAGAGAAAAGTGAAGGGACTAAATTAGTAATTAAACCATAACAAGTGTATGGTAATAAATGAATACATATGTACTAATAATGTACACATGTATAAAAAAAATAAGTATTACTTAGTATTTAAGTATAAATATATATTATATTATATTATATTATAATATTTTAATAATAAAATAAACAAATAAAGTAAATAAAATAAATAAAAGAATAGAAAATGAAACAGAGAAAGAGAAAGGAGAAAGAAAAGAAAAAGGAAAAATTAGGGTTTTAAGGTTCTAAGTTCATTTGGTAAGTCAATTTAGCCCATTTTCTTATAATTTTGATGTTTTTAGAATCCTAGAACAAAATACTACTTGATTTATGTTGAAATTTTAGAAGTTAGTGAATTTTTAGATGTTGTTCATGTAGAATAAATTGAAGCATTAGGGGTTAAATTAATAGAATTTCAAGTTAGAATAGAGAAAATGATTGAATAGTAAAACAAATTATAAGTTTTGAAGTTTTAGGGACTAAATTGAGAAATTTTTGAAATTTAGGGTTTTATGGTGAAATTAAAGAGTTAAGTTTAGTTTTAAGTGGAAATTGTATGAAAATAAAGAATAAATTGTGAAAAAAATGGAGTTAGAATTGATTAAGGACTAAATTGGAATTTGGGCAAAAGTTGAGTATAAATTGAAATATTCAATGTGAAATTGTGTGTATTGATGATTTTAAATTGTTTTAATTTTCATAGCTAACGTTAAGTCGGAGACATCGGTTAAGAAAGGAAAAGACAAGATTAACAATGAGTAGCTCAAAAATTACGGTTTGTATTTCTATAATCCGAAACTAATATTTATTTGTTGAATTTATTATTTAATATACATGGTAAGTAAAATTGAGGTGAGTATTGGTATTGTGGTATTAAATTGAATTGAATTGAATTGGATTGAATTGAATTCATGAGTATATGTGATTGTTGATATTAAATTGAATATATGTGAATTAGTGATTGATATGATATTTGAGTATTGGAAAAATTGTGGTATTGAAAGTGATTTGAAAACCCCATTAACTATATCAGGCTGAGTCGGATATAGTTCGCATGCCATAAGATTGGAAGTGTTCAGGGATACTTCGACTTCGAGTCGATGAGACACTGGGTGTCAAATTGTTACTTCGGATAAATTCGATGAGGTACTGGGTACCAATTTTCTTCGGCATGGCCGATGAGGCACTGGGTGTCAATCTATTACTTCGAATTATACGATGAGGCACTGGGTGCCATACTGGTGTGTTTTGGTTGGATCTGTGTATCCGCCAAAGTCCGAGTCCTGTTAATAAGGGTAAATAAATGAATTGGCAATATGAATGATTTTGAATGATATTGAATATGAAATTGGAATGGAATATGGAATTGAATTACTCAAATGAAAAGCATGGAATAGATATTGATATTGGAAATGAATTGTGTATCCTATTGAGAAAAGCTATTTGAATAGCAATTATGAGATTGAAATAGTAAGAGATGAGAATTGAAAGTGTTATGAATGATGTATTTATGAAATTGATTAGTTTGTTTGAATGATTTTTGTTATGTGTGTTTAGATATATACAAATTATAAATTCTTGCTTAATAAGTATTCGAATTATAAAAATACCACTGAGTTTATACTCAGTGTACGGTTTGTTTCCGTGCGCAGGTTAGGTTAAAGATAGATCGTTGAATAGACATCTAAGGCCAATCCCGAACTCATTGTGGTGAAGTACATTTCTTTTTTATAATGGCATGTACCTAGGATGTTTTATGTTTATCATTTTGGAAAATGATTGTAAATAATATCATAAGTTGAAAATTGGTTGGTTATATATGAATATGAACATATAAGTTATGTTATGACAATCAAATAATATGTTTTGGTTGAAATTAGGATGATCATAATATTGACTTAAATGGTATTTGATTAAATTGTTTGGATCATTTATGTGAATATACTTATGAGGGTACCTTGGTTAGAACATTAGGTTGATAATTTTGACATGTTTTAGATATGTTTAATCGTGTTTTGGATTAGTTGGAAGATTGGATTTTGAGTTGCTTGTTGTTCAAGATTTGCAGGGTTGGTAAACTTGATGTATAAGGCTCATTTTGAGTCCACACGGCCTGGCACACGGGCGTGTGACCAGACCGTGTGAGACACACGGCTTATACACAGGCATGTGGTTAGGCCGTGTGTCCCCTGCATCTTAAAAATTTAAAACAGAATACTCAGGTAATACCACACGGGTAGAGACACGGGCGTGTGTCTCAGCCGTGTGAGTAAGTCAGAGAGTTACACAGAGTTGGACATGGCCTGAAGCACGGGCGTGTTTAGGGTCACACGGGCGTGTCCCTAGATCACACGGGCGTGTGAGCCCTGTACTTAGGAAAAATTTAAAAATTTCACGAAAAATTTTTTGGACTTCCGATTGAGTTCGATTTGTTTCTAATACGTGTTTTGGGCTTCGAGGACTCATCAAAGGGACTTTATGACTAAATTATGATGTGTATATTAAATAATTATATGATTGTTCTTATTTGTTCTGAATTGTCCGGTAATGCTCCGTAGCCCTGTTTCGGCGACGGATAAGGGTTAGGGGGATTTACATCGAATGCCCACACGGCCTGAGACATGGGCGTGTCTCCTGACCGTGTGAGTCATACGGCCTGGCCACACGGTCGTGTGACCCTTACAGCTTTGAAAATTTTCAATGTTTTCTGAAAAATTCTTTGAGTACCCGATCTAGTCCCGACTTGTTTCTAACGCGTATTTTGGGCCTCGAGGGCTCGTATAAGGGACAATATGTTTAATTTCGATTGGTTTCTGACATGAACGTATATGATATGAAATGTTTGTTTATTTGATCTGTAAACTCTGATAATGAATCGTAACCCTATTTCAGCGATAGATACGGGTTAGGGGTGTTACATTTATCACAATGTGGGAAAACAGTTTTTATTAAGTCAATTTTGCAAGCTATTCATATATATAATGTCATGTTTTTTGTTACCGAGCTCGTTTTGCAAGGAATTAGAATCGATTATGTGCAGATATTGGTGGCAGATATCTCAATTGCAGTGTGGTATTCATTGGTGTTCTTGGGGGTTCTTTGCGATTTAAAGGAGGTGGGGGCATGGGATTTCACAATTTGGAAAAATTTAACGTATGCTTTTGGCTAAGTAGAGATGATGATTAGTATGTAATCTGTCTTTGTTGGTGGCACGAGTACTAAAAGCAAATTACTATGTGAACAATGATTTCTTAGAAGCTAAGTTAGGGAGTTAACCTTCGATAGTATGAAGGAGAATATGAGTAGCGAAGGGACTTTTGATGGAGGGATGTAGCTAGTTAGTCAATGACGGGAGTTCAATTTTAGTGTAGGATATGCCTGGCAAAGTGAATTCACCCTGGGTTAATAGAATAGTAAAGGTGGCAGATTTAATTTATGAACAGAGTCGGACATGGAAGGAAGATATGGTGTTATCAATGTTTGATTACCAAGAGGCAATGAAATATCCTTAGTATACAACTAGTGCAGTAATGAGTTATGGACAGGCTAAAATAGTTTCCTGAGAGCTCCGGTGAGTACACTGTACGAAGTGGGTATAGAATCCTACTCAGAGGATTTCTCGAGATTGAGGAGGACAGTTACAGTTCCATCGACCAAAAGACTATGAGTATGTATAGACAGTTACGACAGGTACAATCACCGGAAAAGATGAAAATTACAATATGGAAATTTATAAATAATTTTGTGCCTACAAATTCCAATTTGTATCAAAGAAGAATACGAACGAATGAAGCTTGCCCCAGATGTGTTGAGGACTCTGAAACCAATATACATGCAAGTCGTGATTGTCCATTTGCCCTGCAGGTTTGGAAAGAGCTTGGAATTAATTGGATGGTGAATCAAACAAAGGCTCTATGGCTAATTGGGTTCAACGATTATTTTCTAAGGGCAGTAACCAGCAAAAATTAACAGCCATAATCGTAATCTGAGCAATTTGGCTTTCGAAAAATAAACTAGTGCATGAAAGAAAGTAAAAATCTAAGACTAAAATTGTTACCTTCATTTTGGAATATGTTTGTGAGTTGGAACTATTGACTGGGGAAAGAGTTGAACGAGCGGCAAAGGAGACGGTGGTGTGGCGGTCTCTCTCGGAACCTTTTGCCCTAGTAAATTTGGATGCAGGTTTCTACAAGGAGTTGGAGACGATGAGTACGGGGATTATCATTAGAAATAGCACTAGTCCGATAATGGGAGCAACTTGCCTATGGAATAGGTATGTATCGAATGCATTGGCGGCGGAGGCGTTAACTAGTACTCAAGCTTTCAAATTCGCATAGGAGTTGGTATTTTGGGCAGTGGAGGTTGAAGGGGATTCCTTATTGGTTATAACGAAGCTTTGAGTGGCATGCATTGACCGATCGAAAATTAGTAACCACATATGGGAAGCGAAACAGATTGTGCTGGGTTTTGAGAGATGTAATTTTTAGCATACCAAGAGAGGGGATAATCATGTTGCTCACCTATTGGCCAAAGAGGGGTTTCGCTAGAAAGGTGATGTCTAGTGGGTGGAGGACGACCCGACGGTGATTCAGGGACTAGTGGAGGAAGATGGACAATCCACTTTTCAGGTCAATTGAGGTCCATTGATATGGTGACAGTGGATGTCAGAAGATTCGATTATAGCTAGCAAGGTCAGATTGCTTCAAATCGGAGTAATTTAATTTCGGTTTTGGGTATTTGAAGCGATATATGGCATGTGGTGAAGGTTGTAAGAGGAAAGAAAGATTGTTTAGTTCATGTTTATTTATATGACCGAGGGTCACAATTATTATTGTTGTCTAACAACTTTTTTAGTAATAAATGCATGTCTTTACAGTAAAAAAAAATGTTAAATATCGCAAATTTAGGATTTGCACTTGATTTACTTGCAAATATTTTGTCTATTTTTAAATAATATATTATATATTTAAAGTAAGTTGAGTAAGAGTGTTATTTTTAAATAATATATTTAAAACGATTGCATTAGGTGTTAATTTATCTGTTAATTTAAAATATGTATACATTCTTAAATAAAATAAACTAAAATTTTATAATTAACAAAATTTTAAGTAATTATGATTTATTAAAATTTATTTCAAAAATAAGTTTTAATATTAATTAAATGAATTTATAATAAAATTTGAAAACCCCAGCTTAGCTAGGAGACAATACTAATATTTGTAAAATATACAAATTTTCATTGATCTCGAGTGTTAGAGTTGTGTGACCCAAATTCTAAGATATTGCTTGCAAGTCAAGTTAAACAAAATATATTTTCTTTCTAAAAGATTTATTATTTATTAGTATAATATATTTAGCATTTATTAGCATAATATATTTGACATTTATTAGAATTAGGTTTTTTCAACCTATAAATAGATGTAGTCGAAACTCCTATTGTATCATTCAAATTCGACAATAGTGAATTTTTTCTCCTCTGCTTATGGTTTTTCTCCCGAAAGGGTTTCCACGTAAAATCTATGTGTTCTATTTTTTTTCTTTGTGATCTTTTTTATATTGTCATTATCGACATTTAGTTTTTAATAAATTGGTATCAGAGCTTTCTGGGGTTGTTTGTTTCGATCATAGTAATATTGACAATAAAGTATGATATTCTGCTATTGGATCACAACATCAGATTCTCGTTGTGGCAGATAAAGATGCAGGCAGTTCTTACGTAGATGAATTTGGAGGATGTCTAGTTAGGGGTAGATCTTCGACATTGACGAAGGAAGATAAGAATCGTAAAGATCGAAAGGCTTTAACGCAATTACATATACATCTATCGAATGAAATTCTACAGGACATCATAAAGGAGAAGATCATTGCTGCATTATGGGCAAAGCTACAGCAGCTATGCATGTCAAAAACCCTAACTAGCAAGTTACATATGAAGCAGAGCCTTTATGCTCATCATTTGGAGGAAGGTGCGTCTATGCACGAACACTTAACTGTGTTTAAAGAAATTCTCTCAGACCAGAAGTCATGGAGGTTTAATACGATAAAGAAGGTTTAGGGTTAATTCTACTTTGTTTGTTGCCCCTGTCTTATTTAACTTTTAGAGCTACGATTTTGTATAGCAGTGAATCTCTCACAACTGATGAAGTTTATGCTTCCTTAACATCATATGACAAGATTAAGCATCTTGTGTCTGGATCCGACTCTTAGGAGAAGGTCTTATTGTTCATGGGAGACAAGAACGAAATACTAATGATAATCGTGAAAGGACACATGAATGAAATCCTCGCTATAAATCTAAGGGTAGATAGAGATATTCAAACAGATGCAAAACCATTAACTTCTACAAGAAGAAAGGGCACATTAAGTCTGAGTGTTATAAGTTGCGGAATAAGATCAAAAGGGAGGCAGTGAACCAAAAGGGAAAACAACCAGAACAATCTGGTGAAGCTGATGTTGTAGAAGACTACAGTGATGATGAACTCCTAATTGCTTTTGCCAGCAACCCTAAAGTGAGCGAGGATTGAATCCTTAATTCTGGTTGCACCTTCCATATGAGTCCCAATTGAGATTGGTTTTCAACATATGAAACAGTGTCTGAAGGTTTTGTTTTGATGGGAAATAATGCTTCATGTAAAATCGCAGATATTTGCATGATCAAAATTAATATGTTCGATGGAGTCGTTAAAACACTTATTGGCATATGATATGTACCAGAATTGAAGAAGAATTTGATTTCGTTGAGTATTCTTGATTCAAAGGGATACAAGTACACAATTGAAAGTGGGGTTCTGAAGATTAGTAAGGGTTCCCTTGTTGTGATGAAAGGGCAGAGAAAGACTGCCAAGTTAGATATTTTTCAAGGTTCAATTGTTATTGGTGATGCAATCGTCACTTCTTCTTCCTTGTTAGATGATGATGTTACTAGACTTTAGCATATGCGTCTAAGGCATATGAATGAGAACGACATGGCAGAATTGAGCAAAAGAGGACTTCTTGATGGATAAGGCATTAGCAAACTAAAGTTCTATGAGCACTACATTTTTAGGAAGCAAAAAAAATTTTGATTCACAAGAGGAATCCATAACACAAAGGGAACACTAGATTATATTCATTCTAATCTTTAGAGACCATCTAGAGTGCCTTTGAGGGGTGACACTAATTATATGCTGACAATCGTTGATGATTTTTCAAGAAAGGTTTGGGCATTCTTCCTGAAGTAGAAAAGTGATGTGTTTTCCACGTTTAAGGCTTGGAAAACTATGATCGAGAAGCACATAGAAAAATAGATTAAACACTTCCGCACAGATAATGACTTGGAATTTTATTCTGATGAATTTAATGAATTGTGCAATTCAGAAGGGATCGTGAGACACTTGACAGTTCGTCATACTCCACAACAAAACGGCGTCGCAGAACGAATGAATAGAATAATCATGGAAAAGGTTCGATGTATGTTGTCGAATGCTTGTTTACTAAAGTCGTTTTGGGTTGAAGCAGCCTCTACCGCATTTTTTTATTAACTGATCTCCGTCCATTACCATTGAGAAAAATATTCTACAAGAGGTATAGTCTTGTAGTCCTACTGATTATTCTAATTTAAAGATTTTTGGGTGTCCTGCGTATGCTCATGTTGATAATGGGGAATTGGAACCTAGATCCATTAAATGTGTTTTTCTTGGTTATAAGGTTGGTGTTAAAAGATATAAGTTTATGGTGTCCTGAAAATAGAAAAATTATGATTAGCAGAGATGATATTTTTGTTGAAAATATTATGTTGTCTAACTTACCTTTTAAAGACTCTTCCAATAAAGACCAGCAAAGTCCAAGAATACATGTAAAGCAGGTGGAGCTACAGATTGATCCAGAATTTATAACAGAGTCTACTCCTTATGTTAGTACAGAAACTCAAGAGTAGAGTTGCTTCTTCACCACAATATTCTATTGCCAAGAACAGACCTAGAAGAGAAATTAAACCTCCAAAGAGGTACGCCGAGGCTGATCTAGTTGCTTATGTTTTAAACATGGCTGAAGATATAGATGCAAATTAAGCTCCATCTACTTATTCTAAGGTAGTTAGCTATGAAGATTCAGGAAAGTGGATGTTTGTCATGCAAGAAGAGATGGAATTGCTCCATAAGAACAGAACATGAAATCTAGTAAAGCTTCTTAAGGGTAAAAAGGTTGTTTGTTGTAAATGGGTGTTCAAGAAGAAAGAAGAGACATTACGAATTGAAAAATTCATATATAAAGCAAGGCTGGTTGCAAAAGGTTACAGTCAAATTCCAGGTGTAGACTTCATAGATGTGTTTTCTCCTGTTGTGAAGCATAGTTCGATTCGAGCCTTTCTTGGTATTGTGGTCATGTATGATTTGGAGCTTAAACAGTTAGATGTAATAACAACGTTCTTACATGAAGAACTTGAGGAAGATATTTACATGAAACAACCAGAGGGTTTTATAGCCTCAGAAAAGAATGACTATATTTGTTTTCTTGAAAAAGTCTCTTTATGGCGTGAAACAGTCACGAAGGTAGTGGTACAACAGGTTTGATTCTTTTATGACTACTCATGATTTCAAAAGAAGCAGTTTTGACAATTGTGTTTATTTTAAGAAAAACAGTTATGGTTCTTTTATGTATCTACTCATTTATGTTGATGACATGTTGATAGCAGCCAAAGATGAAGAAGAGATAAGAAAGGTCAAAGCCCAACTTAGTAAAGAATTTGAGATGAAAGATTTGGGAGTAGCAAAAAGATACTTGGGATGGAGATTCTCAGAGATAGAAAAACATATAAATTGTACCTAAGTTAGAAATGATACATTGAGAAAGTTCTTCGCAGGTTCAATATACAAAATGCCAAGCCTGTTAGTACTCCTTTAGCAGCCCACTTCAGACTTTTATCGGCTTTGTGTCTGTATTCAGATGATGAGATTGACTACATGACACGCGTTCCATATTCTAGTGCAGTGGGATCTCTCATGTATGCTATGGTTTGCTCACGTCCAGATTTATCATATGCAGTTAGTGTAGTTAGTAGATACATGGCGAATCCTGGTAAAGAACACTGGAAAGTAGTTCAGTGGATTTTCAGATACTTACGAGATACTACTGATGTTTGCTTACAGTTTGGAATAACTAGAGATTGAGTCATTAGGTATGTTGATTCTAATTTTGCTAGAGACCTTGATAAAAGAAGATCTCTCACCGGGTATGTCTTTACTATTGGAGGTTGCGCAATCAATTGGAAAGCCACTTTGCAAACTACAGTTGTTTTGTCTACTACTGAAGCTGAGTACATGGCAATTACCAAAGCTTGTAAAGAAGCTATTTGGTTAAATGGACTCTTTGGTGAACTCAGTAAAGACTTTTAGATCAGTATAGTGTTTTGTGATAGTCAGAGTGTCATCTTTCTTACGAAGGATCAAATGTTTCATGAGAGAACAAAGCACAATGATGTTCGATAGCGTTTTGTGTGTGATATTATTGCTCGTGGTGATATTGTTTTGAGCAAAGTTAATACTCATGATAATCCTGCAGATATGATGACCAAGTCACTTCCTATAACCAAGTTCGAGCATTGCTTGGACTTGGTTGATGTTCATTGTTAAAGAATACCCTTAAGGGGTTTTGTGGAAGAGGTGGAGAACTTGTTCGTTGAGAATTCGTGTCAAGGTGGAAATTGTTAGAGTTGTGTGACCCAAATTCTAAGAGATTGCTTGCAAGTCAAGTTAAACAAAACATATTTTCTTTTTAGAAGATTTAATATTTATTAGTATAATATATTTAGCATTTATTAGCATAATATATTTGACATTGATTAGAATTAGGTTTTTTCAACCTATAAATAGAAGTAGTTGAAACTCCTCTCGTATCATTCGAATTCGACATCATTGAATTTTCTTCTCCTCTGCCCGTAGTTTTTTCCCAAAAGGGTTTCCACGTAAAATCTGTGTGTTCTATTTTTCTTTGCGGTCTTTCTACATTGTCATTATCGCCGTTCAATTTTTAACATCAAGTTTAATTTTAAATATTTATTTGATTATAAACAGTGAATTTAGTTGTTTTATTTAAAAACTTTATATAAAAATTATTTATCACTTTAAAAAATAATTTTTAAGTCGATCAATTCGTGACACAAACTCAATTAAAAGTTTTATAATAGGATAGATTAAGGAATGAGGTGATGCAATTCCTTATAAAATAATAATTTTTAAGACATTTTTTAATTTAATTAGTGTTCAATTAACTTGTAATACCCGCTCAGCTCTTATTTGATAAGTTGTTGAAAAAATAAATTAATATAATTTATAAAAAATAATTTTTGAAAAATGAAGATACGTGAAACATATGCCATTTTTGTTTTCATTTGCATGGGAAATGGAAAACATTCAAAAAATATGTTTGATCGAAAATCATAAAAATAATTTTTAGCAAATAAAAATATGTGAAAAATTAGAAAACAATAAAAAAATATTTTCATTGTATTCAGCTTTCACTAAAAATGCTTTGTAAAATTGAAAATGGTGAAAAATTTCAACTTTAACTAAATTGATTCTGATTCAAATCCATATAAACATAAAAATATTTATTTAATAGTTTTTCAAATATTAAATATGTTACCAAACCTATGTTTGTATTATAAAAAAATAGTTAGCAAACATATTTTTATTATTGAAAACAAATTTTTATTTCTATTTATTAAATGCTTTTTAAAAAAATAAAAAATAAAAACTATTTTCTAAAAAAATGAAAATAAAAAATATTTTTAAAAATCAGACGAAACCCAATATTCTGAATAATTTAATTTTTCGAACACGTTTAATAATCCATAATAAAAACCACTTGATAAAATTGTTTCCATAAAAGTGTGACAATTTATCAATAGATGAACAACTACTTATTAATTAAAGGAGAATAATTTTTTTTTTTTTAACATCATATATATTACAAGTTCTAAAAGTAACTGTTGAGATTATCTTTTAAATATTTGTGAAACGTTATGAAATAAAAATGATATTTTTTATAAAACAAAAATAAGATATTGTTTATATATATATATATACATATACATACTATTATTTAAGTTTGATTATTCGTGGCACAATTCGGTTAAAAAAATTATAAAAATATTCTTTTGTAATTAAAATAAGTTATATTGTTTGAGGGTACTTTAATCTTTTTATTTTTTTAAAAAGGTCAAAATAAATTTTATTTGTGGTGAGATTTGAAGTCATGTCAATTGCATTAGTAAAACCTTAAATTTACCACTCAATCAAATATTTTTTTATATTTTTAATTTTATTATTCACACTTTATTACCTCCATCAACTATATACATATATGTTAGGATCGACCCGATTAAGCAACGAACAAGTAATAATAGCGGAATAAATTGAAAAATTGGACATACAAATTTAACGTGGAAAAACCCCTCCAAAGAGGATAAAAAACCACGGGCAAAGATAATTTTACTATAATGACAACATAACGAAGAGTTCAAAAGATGGAGATAAAAACTAAACCCCGAAAACCCGAAAACAAAGAACCCTCAAAACGTAAACACAAAATTCTCTAAATGTGTTATGAGTTCTAATATCTAATGGGTGTTTTTCTAAGGTTGTAAAATAGCCTATTTATAGGCCAAATTCATAGGTCAAATAATAATAAAATAATCTAACTAATCAGTGTTTGATTGAAACAAATAAACAGAGTTTAACTAGAAGATTACTTCTCAAATTTGACTGAAATAGGAGTCATAATTAATAAATCTCCACCTTGACTCATATTTCCACAATGCCATCTTTGCCAAAGCCCGCCACGAGCCTATCTTGAACCATGCAAGGAATTAACTGAGTCGAATCTGTGCTTAGAAACTGGAAGACTTCTAGCCTTCGACTTGTACACTGCCAAATCAAAACTAACCCGGATTTGATTTTCACGAACACAGTGCCCTAACTTTTCAAAACCTGCATCCAAAAGAGAACCTCTCTTCAACGAAACGGTCATACCTTTTTCCCTCCTATGACCAAGTTGCCTTCGCTCTAAATGAGTTGACTTCGACTCTGAAGCGGACGAGGGCGTCCGATTTCACCGATCCATTGTAGAACCTTCCGAGAATATAAAGATCGCGCGCTTTTTTACCTTTTAACAAAACGAGAACTCCACGAGATACTTTAATGCCGCTCGACTCGATGTTGATTCTGCATCCTTTCAAGTCTAAAATACTTAAGGAGATGAGATTCTTTCGTAAATCAGGTACATACCTGACATCTGAGAGTGTCCTAATCATCCCATCGTGTATCCTAATTTTAATGAGTACCAATACCAATTACCTTACTAGATGAATCGTTTCCCATGCACACAACTCCACCTTCAACCGAACTGTATATGGAGAACCATTCTCTATTGGGACACATGTGGAAAGAACATCCCGAATCTAGGACCCACTCGGATGTGAGCTTGGAGTTATCGCTCGTTGACACTAACAAGAAATCATCGCCACTTTTATCGGCCAAATTAGCACACAGCTACATCTTCCTCGTTACTCTCGTGACTCTTTTCTTTCGCAGATTTATAACAATCGCTTTGATGTGACCTAACTTTTACAATAGCGACACCTTTTGTCTCGTTTCTTTGATGCTATCAAAACGGATGCTTGCTTATCTGCCTTGCTATCCAAATGAAGCTCATTGTCGAGTTTGTCTCTACTCAACAAATGACCCTTCACATCTTCGAACGAGAGTTTATCTCTGCCATAAATCAGGGTCTCCCTAAAAGACTTGTATGAAGGGGGTAAAGAGCACAATAATAGCATAGCCTAATCTTCATTGTAACACCCCTTACCCGGGTTCTACGCCCGGCGGGCCGGGAGGCGTGCGAACTCAAACCACTTGATCGCCACTTAGGCTCGTCGTAACTACTCTCTAAAGTCATCTCAACAACCTCATTCTCGACTTACGAGGCCTCACTCATACACACGAGGGCTCTCGAGACTAAACCGGAACTTTTTCCAATCTTAAAAATTTTCTCTTTTATACAGGTCTCACACGCCCGTGCAAGATTAGACACGCCCGTGCATGGACACACACACCCATGTCCCCAAACCGTGTCTAAAACCCCAGCATTCTGCCAATGCCCCACGGACAAGGCACACGCCCGTGCTTACCACCCGTGGTGCACACTGACTACCTTAACACGGCATAGAGTCTAGACACACGCCCGTGTGGCTAGCCCGTGGCCAATACTGATTAATCCCACACGCCCTAGACACACGCCCGTGTGGCTAGTCCGTGGTCTATTCTCGATTTCAAATACTAACATGCGGGGACACATGGTGTGAGTCACACGCCTGTGGGTGGCGTGTGTCACACATGGCCTAGACACACGCTGTGTGTCTATCCACATGGACAAGAACAAAGCTATGTGCCAAGTTATTTTCACCCTCTAGCATACACAACATATACTCATCTAACACAATCATAATCAACTCAAATTGAAGTGCAATCTCACATAGAAAACTACATCTTTCTTTCATATAATGTAATAGCCAACAACCATGGCATTATACAAATACACTATCCATCTAAAGACCAACACATCTTAGCCATTTAAAACAAAATTCACTAACTTGTCTAGCCCCTATACATGCCATATACAAAACATTAAGTCTAATGTACCAGAGTGTGCTGATAGTGTGGGTGATCTTCCAATTGATCCTCGTCTCGGTTCAACACTTTTACTTTATAAGACAAGGGAAAAGAAAGGGAGTAAGCTTTGAGCATAGTAAGTTTACACATAAACAATTAAGCATCATAGTATAAGCTCAACAACAATTAGCATTATACTACCAAAAATAATGAACAACTATGCTTACTCTTTCTATCCCTTACCACATTTCCAACACATCATGAGTCACATACTCATAACCATCGAAATGCACCCCTGCATTCAATGTCACATTTACACAATATACAACACATCATTATTTCTCAATAATTCATCCACACAGCTAATTAACTTAATAATACATCCACACAACTATTTTACTCAATAATGCAATCACATGGCTAATCCACACAATTAACCCACACAGCAAATGTCCCGGTGGTTTCGCACTTAGCACACCACAAAGGTAATCATAGGGGTTTCTCACTTAGCCCACTAAACGATATACCTCACGATAGCATCGCACATATATGACTCATCGTCAATATGCATTAGGATGGTATCGCACTTAGCCTACCATCTAGCATTATCACTACACATTCACATGTCTACTTACTCAATTAAACATCCATTCACAATTCTACTACATTCATTCTACTTGGACCACATAGGTTCTCAATCAATCTCGAACAAGCTACACACTAGCTATCATCAACAAATTGTAAGTATGAATGCATTGTTTATGCATAGACTTACCTCGATACTCAAAAGTATTAAGACTTGCAATTTAGTCCACCACATTGCTTTTGCCTCGGTTTCAATTCGGGCTTCGTCTTTCTTGATCTATAATGAATAAATCAGCTTATTCAATACATACATTGACTAAATTAACCCACATCTCATACTTTAGCAAAATTACTATTTTGCCCCTAAACTTTCTCATATTTACACTTTAGTCCCAAAGGCTCGTAAAGTGATTTTTATTCAACTTTCTAGTCTTTCATGCTTAGCCGAACCACTTATTCAACTAAAGCTATCATCAATTCTCACTAAAACACACATGTATGACCAAACTTAAGATTTTCACAATCAAGTCCCTACATGCATTTTCATGGAAAATCACTTAACAAAAGATGTTTCTACTACATCAAGCTTTCATAATCTTCCATAAAACAACAAAATACATGCATGTCATACATATGTACATTTTTGAACATCCATAATAGCTCACCAAATAGCTAAAAATAGCTTACTTATGCTACTAGGACTTCAAAAATACGAAGAATATCAAAAACCGGGCTTAGGAGCACTTACTAGCAAGCTTAAAAAATTGAAAGAGCCCTAACAATGGCTATTGGAATTTTCGGCAGCTTGGGGGAGAAGATGAGTGAATTTTTGTCATCTTTTCACCTATTTAATCATTTAATAACTAAATGACTAAAATGCCCTTTTTGATAAACTTCAAATTTTAACTCATCCATGCCCATTTTTGTCTAAAAACTAAAAATTGGGAAAGTTGCTCATTAAGGACCTCTAATTAATAATCTAAAGCTATTTCACACATATAGCTTCTAGAAACACACATTTTGCAACTTTTGCAATTTAGTCCTTTTGGACAATTCAACCATAATTTCACAAAATTGCTTCATGAAACTTTCACACTAGCATGCATACAAGGCATAAACCTCAAAAACTCATTCATAACCCTCAGATTTATGGTCTCGCACCACTATTCCGACTAGGCCCTAAACCAGGATGTTACATTCATCGTCAATATGAACCTCAACATTCTTTAAATCATTTAAAAGAGTAATGAATTGACTGATGTGATCTCTAAGAAGCTCACCTTCGTTCATGCGAAACGTAAATAGACGTTGTTTCAACACTAAACGGTTAGCCAGAGACTTAGTCGCATAAAGAGTTTCTAACCTTTTCCATAAGGCGGATGAGGTTTTCTCCATCAATACCTCCTGCAATACCGTATTCGCGAGGCACAACTGGATTGCAGACAAAGCCTTTTCATCAAGCTCTTCCCATTCTGTTTTATTTAGATTCTCAGGCTTTTTCCCGGTAACAACCTTTTTCAAACCGGATTGAACTAGAATTGCCATCATCCGAACTTGCCACAGATTGAAATTTGTCTCACCATCGAACTTCTCAATTTCAAACCTTGTTCTTTCGCCATATCCGAATGGGCTGATATATGAAAATTGAACTAGCTCTGATACCACTTGTTAGGATCGACCCGATTAAGCAACGAACAAGTAATAATAGCGGAATAAATTGAGAAATTGGACACACAAATTTAACGTGGAAAAACCTCTCCAAAGAGGATAAAAAACCACGGGCAAAGATAATTTTACTATAATGGCAACAGAACGAAGAGTACAAAAGATGGAGATAAAAACTAAACCCCGAAAACCCGAAAACAAAGAACCCTCAAAATGTAAACATAAAATTCTCTAAATGTGTTATGAGTTCTAATATCTAATGGGTATTTTTCTAAGGTTGTAAAAGAGCCTATTTATAGGCTAAATTCATAGGTCAAATAATAATAAAATAATCTAACTAATCAGTGTTTGATTGAAACAAATAAACAGAGTTTAACTAAAAGATTACTTCTCAAATTAGACTGAAATATGAGTCATAATTAACAATATATAATATTATTGATTGAGTTGATGTCACAAATTAACTCGAGCCCAACTCAAGATTGATGACAACAGTATGATAAATAATTGTAGTGCATTTATTATTCTTAATATGATGTATTTACGTGTTTAAATTTCATTTTACTCACAATTTAATCTATTCTTTATTTTAATATTGTACATATTTCATGTGCTATTATTAATTAGTTTTAAACCATTTATTTCATTATTTATTGGATGTTATTTTTAAACTAACATCTACATTTTAAATGCATAGTTGCAATATGCATATGCGTGCCATGGAATTTCTAGAATTAACAATGTTGTTGATTGAATTGTTGTCACAAATTTTTATTCAATATTATTTCTAAACACATCTTTATACTCTAAATACATGTTTTTCACACACATGTTATCTTTTATCCATTTAAAAAAAATTGATAATTATTTTTATCGTCTTTTAAAATGGAAAGTATCCCAAAAAAAAAAATAGAATATATTATTTTTGAAAACGGAAATAATCCAGGAGATAAAATAAAATAGACAAGTTAAGAAATTTAAAATAAAAAAAATATTGTTTTGATTCCTAAGTCCTAACTATATATTTTTAAGTAGGCACAGATGTATTTTTATACAATCACTTTTACTTGTATATATTTTTGGGAAGGGACCAATTAGTTTTGTAGTTATTGGTAGCCAATTTTGGTATTCTTATTATTAAATATCTTATCAAAATTTAAAGCATTTTTTTTATGATTCTAACTATAAAATATTTTTAATACAAAAAATAAATAAATAAATAAATAAATAGTTATATTATATTTTATAGATTTTACGTTCAAAATTTTGATTTTGTTTAAAATAATTTGAAATGTTAGAAAAATATGGGTAAAATGATAAAATAAAAAAAATTAATATACTAAATAATCCAATTATATTACATAATTAATTTATTAATCATATTTTATAACTTAAATAAATTGTTGTTGAATAGAATCTTGGAATTTTTCTGACACCTCGGAGTATTAACCAGTTACATAATTTAATATCAAAACCATAAATGACAACTGCCTCCGTAGCATAGTGGTAGTGCGTTCGCTTCGTAAGCGAAAGGTCGCGAGTTCGATCCTCGCCGGGGGCTGTTTTTAATTGTTTTACCTTTATGGGACAAGGGTTCAATCAGCGCCGAGCTCTTATCTCTTTCTTTTTTACTATCTTTACCAATTACTTTCGAGTCTTCCACATTCAGCCTTTAAAATAAAATTGAATAGGTTTAATTATGATTTTGGTCCCCATATCGTTGATTAAGCTTGAGATTTAGTCTCTTTAATTTAATTATGACAATTTTTTGTTCTATTGTGATTAGTTAATGGTGAAAAGTGAGATTCTTCGGCTCATGAATTATTTAAGTTCAGCTTTAAAAAAATTGAAATTATTGGTATAATGTTGAAAAATGTCGTTCATACACACACATATAATTTTAATTTTGATTTTGATTCAATTGTATATATTTAAAGAAAATGAATATATACATTTATTTTTATATTAAAATAATATATTGTTTGTGTATGTAATACACAACATAAAATAGTGTATAGTTTTAATATTTATTACATTTTAATTTATTATTATTGAGTTAAATTTAAGCTATCAATTAGCAAAGTTCAAGTATTTAAATATCATACTTTATAGCTCATGAGCTTCATTAAACTTTTTATTTATAGTGCCTTCTTTGTTTTAATCAAAATGTGACCGTTGATATTTTTAAATTAATTTTGTTTTAAATTTTGATTTCAATTATTTAAACAATTAAATTTTATAGAAAATATATATTTTAAAATTACTCATTGAAAGTTTTTTTCTTGACAATGTTTATCTTTTTTTAAAATCTTAATTCATAATTGTTCTTTTACTACAAATAACTTATGGAAAATAGATTGATTTTCTGATGTTGGAATAATTTTGTATAAAATGATTTTCGTTATTTAGCAAATTTTCTTGAAATCATTTTTTAACAACATAAATAATTTGCTACAAAATATTATAGTAGTATTTTTTTTGACAATCGAAAATTATTTTATAATAATAAATATCATATATAAATTAATCATAAATAATGTCTAATTAAAACTTAATTTAAATCACATATATGATAGTGAATAGTAACATATTATAATTGAAAGAGATAAATGAAGCTTAGAATGATATAAACGATTACTCTTATTTCTATAATTGAAATAATCCATTTTTATGCTATAAAACATTTATTATTAAATATTTATAATATGCAATATATATTTAT
The DNA here is from genome assembly GCA_025698515.1 of Gossypium sturtianum. NCBI lineage: Eukaryota > Viridiplantae > Streptophyta > Magnoliopsida > Malvales > Malvaceae > Gossypium > Gossypium sturtianum. The sequence continues at coordinate 117,435,088 of CM046955.1, forward strand.
TATTAAAATGTTAATATAAGTCTTTTTAAATAATATATTAAGAAAATTATCTAAAACTCAAATTTATAATTGTTAAATTTTATTATTAAAATAAAATTATAAAATTAAATATTTAATTATATTATTAATAGTAATATTCAACATTATATTATTTGATATTACTATTTTAATATTTTTTAAAATTAAAATAAAAAAATATTAATATAATACTATTAAGTTTGATTCGAGTTAATTTTTATATAAATAGGAGTGAACAATCAGTCGGTTCAACCGGTTCAATTTAAATAATCTAAAAATCAACTTAACTGAATTTATATTTTTCTAGAAATAAAAACCGACCTTATGAATAAAACCAAATAAATCAAGCCGACTTTTGTCGATCAATTCAGTCGGTTAACCGACTTAATTGGCATTACCATGTTTCTTTAGTATTGGGTTTAATTTTTAGTTGGGTTTGGTGTTTAGATAATATATTTAGGCATATTGAATTTATTTTAGGTTTGGGTAATCTATTTGACTGATTAAACCATTTTAATTGACCTTTACAACTAACCTAAAATCACAACCAAATAAATTGACCCGACAAAAATCAAAATCAATTGACCCAACTTTTGCACACCCCTATATAAAAATGAAGTTACTCATAAAGGAGGTTTTTTATTTTTTTATTTATAAAATGACTTATGATTTTCAAATGAGCAAGTCAATTTATAGGAAAATGAGCTTATTTTCTATTGATATGCAAGTCATTTTTCATTGACTAAATTATTTTTAATAAAACAAACACAGAAAAAAATGTAAAAAGTATAAATATCTTTCATAAAACAAAGGCATTTTAAAAATCAAAATATAAAAAATTTAATGGGAGGGAGAAAATATATAACTTCAATATTTTGTAATATAAATATACGATTTTATCCTCTTCATATATATACTAAAAACCCTTTCACCCATTTCAGAAACTCACCTCCTCTCTCACTCATTATCATTTAAATCAACCAAGTTTTTTGTTAATTTCAGTTTCACCCACATCATTAGAGAATTATATAAAAATAAATATTAACTTGTTTTTTACCCATGCATCTAAAAAATTGGAGTGTTTTTCTATAATTTAATTTATGCTGAAGTAAATGTACAACAAAATAAAATTATGTTAACAAATTTTAATTGTTTATTTACGGACAAAACATGGAATCAAAATATAACAGATAAAGTATATTAAACAATATCAATATATTGAGTACTAACAATTGAGTATCATTAATAAAAAAGTTTTTTTTTAACATTAATTTCATTATTGGTTCTTATCATATCTTCTCTTTTTGATACAATATCTAAAGTTATCCATAATCCCTCTCAACCCTTAAATATGAGGATAATGCGCTTTAGCGCACTCAAACTCACGTCCTCCTACACTGACAACAATATCAATGTTGTCACATCCCATGTTTTTAATTATTTTCTTGCTAAAATAAAAATAAGGAGTAATGTGGTAAAGTGGTTAAGAGCTTTAATTAAATTTTATAAGTCTTGTGTTTAAGTTTCCTCATCACTACTTTTTTAATTAAATTTTCTTGTGAATTTTCCATGTGCTAAATACCCATTGTTGTCCAACCTTTCTTACCATACTAAGGGAAGATTCTTTCCTTTCTTTTTAGTCAATATACCATACTTATGAGGACATGATCCCCTTTTCTTTCCCTTGTCCCCCTAACTTGGCATTCTCTTCACCATTACCATGAGTGATGTTCATTGAACCTAGAAATGTTTGACAACACCCTTTTTCATCAATCTTTTTGTTCTCCCCCTCTCATGGCTGCACCTCCCTAAAAACTCCTCCCTATTCTCTCATTTTCTCTCTTTTGTTTAGCCATAAACCACCCATCTTTTCTCTATTTCCTCCTCTCCTCCACCGTTCCTTGGTTTGAACCACCATCACCACCACCGAATCTCCTTTGCACCTCCACTTTTCTTCCTCTTTTTGTTTCACCACCGTGACAACCACCGCGTGCCACCGCAAATCATCATTCCTTTTTCTTTATTTTTATCTCTTTTAGTTCATTCTTCTTTTATAAAGTGATCGAAACCCTTCTTATTTCTTCCTCCTCCGCTGGACCACCACCTCCTTCGCCAGACCACCGCTGTCGTCGCCGTAGTACCACCGTCGATGATTATCGTTCAATTTTCCCGAATCAAAATCAAGACGAACCATCGACCTTTCCATTTCAACCGAGATAGTGGCCGATCGACATCAACCTGGGAAATCTTTAAACTTGGAAAAGGAATCTCGATTCTTAACGTTCATAAGGGTAATCCATTTGTTAGATCCAAGTATAAACGTTCTTAGATAAGTTGTAACACATCGGATCTACAATCAGGTGTGGGTTTAACATAAAATAAAAATATGAAAATATGTTTCATGTTGATTAAAATTTATTAGTATTATTATTAAAACTGTGCCTATTAATAATACTCTATGTATTCGAAAAGAGAAGTAAAAACCCATCGAAATGGAATATCCAAGTAAGTGGATCTAAACCGTTGTGGTTGTGACATGTATGATGTATGGTATTGATTATTATTATTGATTGAAACAAAGTGTATGATTGTCTCATTCTCATGTTATGTGATGTTATGGCATATGTGAATTTTGCATGAATTGTAAAATGAGAAATATTGATATAATAAGTACATATGTGATTTTCATGTTAAGTATGCCTATTTGATTTTAAGTGATAAGCGATATAATGAGCATGTCTCACACGCCAAAGTGAAAAATTAATTTTAAAGTGAAAATGTTATTTTTGTGGCCATATCACATGCATGGGGTGGGATATGTGAAAGGTGGAAGAAGTGGCAGTTTATCTGCAAAAGTGGTGGCTTGTCCACAATAATATTAAGTGGCAATTTATCTGCATTACTGGGACACTGTTCATAAATTGGACTGTTTGGATGGACGAGTTCTGGAAAGCTCGATTGTATTGTATAGTGGTGATGGGTAGGATGTTTTAAATATATCTGCATAAATGTTTCATAAAAACCGCGTTGCTATGATCATGTGCATAAAATGAAATATTTATCTTATTGATGATTATGTCTTTATTTACATTTATTTGTTAAAAAACCCACACTGGGCTTATAAAACTCACCCCTTTAGTGTTATAATTGTTTAGGTAATACTCAGACATAGGACTTGGATTCAGCATTCAGTGGAGCCTCTCGGATGAATTATTCTTATGGATTTTTAATAATGAATTTTAAAATTATTTGGATTTTGTTGTGGACTTTGGGCTTTGGACATTTCTTTTTATTTGGGTTGTGGTTTATTTTTATAAATTTTTTAATATCATACATGCATGCAAAATTTATGAGATTTCAAGTATTCTAAATTATGGAGTTTATTTAAACTATTTACGATTTTACTTGGTTTTAAACAAAATTATAACTCGTAATTTTCTAAGTAGTTTTATGAAAATCTGCTACGAAATATTTTTACCCAAGACTTTTTAATAAATAATTATAATGTAAATTCTTTTATTTTTCAAACATCTTAAAATGACATTACAATATAATGTCGCCCTTTTTCTTTTAAATGATTACATTTTTTTATAAGTATTTCTCAAAAAAAATAAAATCATTAAATATTTAAATTTTTTTAAGTTTTCAAAAAACAACACAAACATAGTTATTTTCAATAAGTAAATAATTTCGAACGTTGTTAGTGTAACTTATGTGATTCGACCATAACGTCTAGGCCAGATTTGAGGCGTTAGAAATGTCAATCGAACTAAGGGTCCGTTTGTTTACATGTAAAAGGTTTTACATAATATGTTTTTTTTTTTGCATTTTCCTGTGTTTGTTTAACATAAAACAGTTTGGTCAAGGGAAAATGACCTATAGGTCAATGTAAAATAAGCCATTTTTCCTATAAAATAACTTACCATTCTGAAAAGCGCAAGTCTGTAACACCCATAATCATTTTTGTCGCCGGATTAGAGTTACAGAGCATCACAGTACGTTTCAAAACATTCAAGAACAATAACATCCAGTCACTAGAATAATTAACAATTTCTTTTTACAAATAATTCAGATCGAAGTAAACATACACTTATGGACCCTAAATCGGGCTTACGAGGACTTAAAAATAGTTTAAGAACAATTAGAGACCATTTAGAAGCAAATCAGAAAGCTCGGGGAAAAACTAGAAATTTTTAGAAAAAACAGGGGTCACACGGCCGTGTGACTCAACCCAGGTCGTGTGGTGCAGGGGCACGCCCGTGTGGCCAACCATGTGGCAGACTGTGTACCTTTCGAAATAATTCCACACGGCCGTGTCCCAGGCCTTGTGCTAGCCCGTGTAACATTCAAAATACCCTCACACAGCCATGTCGCAGACCGTGTATATATTGCACTTGAACACACGCGTCCATATGAATTTCCCGTGTGTGACACATGGCCATGTGACAGCCCGTGTTTACCTAAAATTGACCTAAATCATGCTCTTTTCTTCACTCATATGCATAAGTACCAAAACATATTCAAACATACCATTTACAAGCCATCAAACATCTTCAATAACATTCAAAACATGTAAACACAATCAATCTAAGTGTCTGACCAATGTGCCATCATTGCCACCACAATGTATTTCATAGCATTTCACTTCCGTAGTTGTATATACAAGACACAATTTACACATCAAAATCTATATCCATTTCATTTCATACCATAACTCAACTTAGATAAAACATGCATATTTCCATAGTTATTCAAACACAACAACATAAGCTATAAGTGTAAACTTGCACCAAACTAAGTATCAATACAACATATCGTAAAGGGTCCTATTACATGCCATATATATCAAACCAAATCAAAGTTTACCAAAGATTCTCGAATAGTGTGGTTTCTTCGTGCTGATCCGATCTCCCGATCCACAAATGAATCTACAAGAAATAAGACAATTGATATAAGTAAGCTTTCGTAAAGCTTAGTAAGTTCGTCAATTGAACAGTAAAGCTTATCAAATCAAACAAAAATAATAATTCAAATAAAGATTAGTAAACATAGTTCCTGTCAATCACAACTTTCAATAGATGAATAATGATTAGAACATTATTTCAGTATTTATTTCCGAACCATCAGTCCAGTGAGACCTCATTTCACGTAATAAGTGGATATGGCTCGTTTGAGCATGCATTCAGTATAATCATTGGATATCGCTCGTTTGAGCAAACATTCAGTATAATCAGTGGGTATCGCTCATTTGAGCAAACATTTAGTATAATCAGTGGATATTACTCGTTTGATCAACTATTCAGTAGAACCAGTAGATATTGCTCGTGTAACACCCCCTAACCAAAAACCGTCGCCGGAACAGGGTTACGGAGCATTACCAAAACTTACAGATTAAATAATAGATATTCTATACCATACAGTATTCATGTCAGAAATCAATCATAAAGTCCCTTATATGAACCCTCGAGGTTCAAAACATGCATTAGAAACGAGTCGGGACTAAACTGAGTACTGAGAAAATTTTTCGCAAAATCTCAAAATTTTTCCTAGGTGCAGAGGTCACGCGCCCTTGTGGCTCACACGACCAATGACACGCCCATACCTCAGGCCGTGTAACTCTCTAACTTGGGTCACATGGTCAAGTCACATGCCCGTGTGCTAGATCGTGTGTAGGTGCAGGGGTCACACGGCCAATTCACACGCCCGTGTGCTAGGCCGTGTGATCAATTCTGAGCATTCTATTTTGACATTTTAAAGATGCAGAGGACACACGGCTAGATCACACGCTCATGTGTTAGGCCGTGTGTCACACACGGCTGAGACACACGCCCGTGTCTCTGCCCGTGTGGACAAAATTAGGCTATTTTCCAAGTCACATTTCTCACCCAATTTGTCTTCCTCTTGCACCAATACTTAAACATATTCACAAGCCATTTTAAAACAATTAATTCAAGTCAAAACCAAGTCTCATGCATGACAGATCATCACATACAACTAATGTGCTCTTAAACACTTTAAATGACACTTTACTATCATGTAATTAAATAAACAAACTTACTTAACTTATCGAATTCACCTATATGCATATTTTACCAAATATGTTATAATTAATTTCCAATATGCCAACATGATATCTATCCATCAATCATTTAAGCACACACCAAACATGTTATAGTGTAACACCCCTAACCCGTATCCGTCACCGGACTAGGGTTATGAGGTATTACCGATCAAATCATAACCTTTAACCTCATAGTTTATACAACATTAATCCACAATCAATCATCGTCACTAAGTCCCTTAATAAGGTTTACGAGACCTTAAACATGTATTGGAAAGGGGTCTGGACTAAACCGAGCACATACAAAAATTTTCCAAAAACTTAACATTTTTCAAAGCTACAGAGGTCACACGCCTGTGTGGGTAGGCCGTGTGCCTCACACGGCCTCAGACACACCCGTGTGTCCAAGCCGTGGCAAAACAGGGCATACCTACTGACTTGTCCACACGGATGAAGACACGCCCGTGTGCCTAACCCGTTGTCGACACTGACTTATTTCACACGGCCAGTCACACGCCCGTGTGTCTAACCCGTGTGCGAGTCTGACTTGTTTCAATTTGCAAACTTAAGAGACACGGTCGAGACACAAGCCCGTATGCTCAATCGTGTGGGCAAATATAGGCCATTTCTAAGGCCAATTTGCCACCCACACTTTGGGTCACACCTACAAGCATCAACCATATAAATTCATACCCCAAATGTATCCAAAACATACCAAAACATGCACCTTTTAATCTCTTAACATCATCATTCATTTCACATTCAAATTCTACTGAAACATATCAATCCACATTATCAAATTCACATCATAATCATGTAATCCATACATCATTTAATTCTTACCAATTCATAGCATGAAACATACTACTTCCATCCACTAAAACATATCATAAAGGTCATTCACACAAAGTCGCATAAACACATTATAACCATCATTCTCACATATCCAAAACTTATACTAAGATCATTCATCTATCAAGCCATATCACATGGCAAGATATATATATATCCACATCTCAAAACATCTCATATTCACTAGCCTATACATGCCATATACCAAATATACACCTTCCAAAAGTACCAAAATAGATGGCCGATAGTGTGATTGAGTCGCTAACGATCCCCGGATCTGAGCTAGCTTTAATGACACTGTAAAACAGAGAAACACTTCACACAGTAAGCTTAAAAGCTTAGTAAGTTCGTCATATAATACATTTAACTTAACCATTCAAATTCAATATACAAAATAAACTATCACATGGTTAAATTCACAATGATATACAATCTCATTCATAGTCATTACTCACATAATCATCCATTATCCATATACGATATCATCAACCACATAGGTTTCGTACATACCTGCGTCAACACTTAGTTAACGATCACTTTTGCTAATCAATGCTCAATACCACATTTCGTCCAATCTTCATTAACCATTCGATTTACTTGCACACTTAGTGCCAATTCTTTAGCCGAAGCTATAATATCATCGCACACTTAGTGCCTTTATATTAAACCGAATTTAACTCGGTATCACACACACAGTGCCAATCAATATAGTCGATGCTTTCTTTATTTCGCACACACAGTGCCATTCACCACCGTATCAATTCTATTTCGCACACTTAGTGCCACATCTTTTCAAATCCACATAAAGTATTACTAATTCATCAACCACATATTCATTCATTTCATAACACATGAATATGATTTAAACAATTTGTAATATACACGAACTTACCTCGGACGTCGAAATAACGAAACAAGTCGATTAATCGAGTACTTTGTCTTTGCCTCGATCTCGATCCGAATATCTCTTTTCTTGATCTAAATAATATTAAACTCAACTCATTCAATCATCAATCCATTCAATTTAATCCAAACACACATATTTAGGGCATTTTACAAAATAGCCCTCACATTTTCACATTTTGACATTTTAGTCCCTATTTCATAAAATCATCAAATACACATAATTTCCATTTACACATGCTTAGCCGAATTTTCCCCTAGCTCATACAAACCCACATATTTCATTTATTTCACATTTTAGTACCTCAATTTCTCATTTTCACTATTTGGCCCCAAATAGTCAAATTCATCAAAAATTCAAAGGCAAAATATGTTAATCTATCACATATCTTTCATATTTCATCATCAACTATCACAAAGCTAAAGCATTCATCAATGGCATATCTCAAAATCATCATCAAATTCTAAAATTAAAGCATGGGCTTGATAGTACTCTAAGAAACGTTCACAAAAACGTAGAAATTATCAAAAACCGAACAAAACTCATACCTTAATTTAGCCAAAGTCTTAGCCGAAACCTAGCAAGCTTATTTTCTTTCTTTTTCTTTCAATTTTCGGCATGAACAAGATGATAATGGCTTCCTTTTCATATTTGTTTTATTAATTATACATATAATAAGCCATTTACTAAAATAACCTTCTTATAAACATTTAAAATCCACTAACTATTGTCCATTATTGTCATTTAAGGCATTCAATGGTTAAATAACCACATAAGGACCTCTCATTTAAGAAGCCATGCCAATTAAGCACTTTTAACAACTAGCACACAACTTTTTCATTTTATGCGATTAAGTCCTTTTTCACAATTTAACACACAAACGATAAAATTTTCGCACAAAAAGTTCACACACGCTTAATCACATACTATAAACACCAAAAATAATATTAAAATATTTTTCTAACCTCAGATTTGTGGTCCCGAAACCACTGTTCCCACTAGGGTCTAAACCGGGTTGTCACAACTCTCCCCCTTAAGGATTTTTGTCCCCGAAGATCTTACCAGTGAATAGATTCGGATATTGCTCTTTCATAACATCTTCAGGCTCCCACATAGCCTATTCAACTCCATGTTTGTGCCACAACACTTTCACTAGAGAAATTCTTTATTTCTCAACTCTTTGATCTCACGTGCCAGAATTCGAATTGGTTCTTCGTTATACGATAAATCAGACTGAATCTCAACTTCAGTAGGGGCAATCACATGCGATGGATCGGATCGGTATCGTCTAAGCATCGATACGTGAAACACATTATGGATCTTTTCTAGCTCAGGTGGCAACAATAATATATAAGCAACCGGCCCGACACGTTCGATAATCTCATACGGCCTGATGAACCTCGGACTCAATTTGCCTTTTCTGCCGAAATGAAGTATTTTCTTCAACGGAGACACTTTCAAAAAAACTTTATCACCAATCTCAAATTCAATATCTTTTCTTTTCAAATCTGCATAAGACTTCTGACGATCTGGCGCTGATTTCAAACTGTCACGAATCACTTTCATTTTCTGGTCAGTCTCTTTTATCAAATCAACTCCGTGAATCTTATTCTCACTAAGCTCTGTCCAATACAATGGAGTTCTGCATTTACGACCGTAAAGAGCCTCATATGGTGCCATTTTAATGCTAGATTGAAAACTATTATTGTATGCAAATTCAATCAACGGCAAATGCTTTTCCCATGTACTTTCAAACTCAAGAATACAACATCTTAACATATCTTCGAGAATCTGAACGATCTGCTTGGATTGACCATCCGTTTGTGGATGAAATGCAGTACTGAAATGCAATTTCGTACCTAGAGCCTCTTACAGTTTCTTCCAAAATCGCGAAGTAAACCTCGGATCTCTGTCAGACACAATAGATAATGGTACCCCGTGCAATCGCACAACCTAGGAAACATACAATTCCACTAACTTATCAAGCAAATAATCTATTCTCACCAGAATAAAATGAGCTGTTTTCTTTAATCTGTCAACTATCACCCAGATTGCATCTTTCTTTCTCGGAGATAAAGGCAATCCTGGCACAAGTCCATTGTGATTCTCTCCCATTTCCATTCAGGAATTATGATTGGCTATAACAAACCGGATGGAACCTGATGTTCAGCTTTAACTTGCTGACAAACTAAACATCTTGAAACAAACTCTGAGATATCCCGTTTTGTACCATGCCACCAATAAAATTGTTTCAAATCATTGTACATTTTCGTACTTCCCGGATGAACAGAAAAATGACTATTATGAGCTTCGTTCAAAATCAACTGAATCAACTCTAAATTTATCGGAATACAAATCCGATCTTAGAATCTCAAACAACCATCATTATCAACTCGAAATTCTGAATCATAATTCAAACCACACTGAGCTCGTTTTGCCATCATTTCAACATCACTTTTCTGGGCATAAAAAATCTGACGTATAAACATTGGCCTCACTTTCAACTCAGCCAAAATCGAACCATCATCACGCAAATCTATCTGAGTGTTCATTGCTCGTAAAGCAAATAAAGTCTTTCGGCTCAAAGCGTCAGCAACCACGTTAGCTCTTCCTGGATGATAATCAATTACTAATTCATAGTCATTTAGTAATTCTAACCATCTCCGTTGTCTCAAATTCAATTCTTTCTGAGTCATCAAATATTTCAAGCTCTTGTGATTAGTATAAATGTGACATTTCTCACCAAATAGATAGTGACGCCAAATCTTCAATGCAAATACAATAGCTACCAATTCAAGATCGTGTGTCGGGTAGTTCTTTTCATGCAGTTTTAATTGTCTGAAGCATAAGCTATAACTTTGCCTTCTTGCATCAACACACAGCCTAAACCATTCAACGATGCATCACTGTAAAATATAAATTCTTTACCTGATTCTGGCTGACCTAACATTGGTGCTTCTGTCAACAATACTTTCAACTGTTCAAAACTCTGCTGACACTTTTTTGACCACTCGAATTTAACATCTTTCTGTAGCAATTTCGTCAATGGAGTCACAATCATCGAGAAGCCTTTCACAAACTGTCTATAATATCCCGCTAGTCCTAGAAAACTACGGACTTCAGACACATTTTTCGGAGGTTTCCAATCTAAAATTGTTGAAATCTTGCTCGGGTCAACTCGTATTCCCGCAACCGACACTATATGTCCCAGAAAACCAACCTCACGCAACCAAAACTCACATTTACTAAACTTTGCATATAATTGCTTCTCACGCAGGGTCTGTAATACGATTCTCAAATGCTCGGCATGTTGCGTCTCATCACAAGAATAAATCAAAATATTGTCAATAAACACAACGACAAATCGATCCAAATACGGTCTAAATATCCGGTTCATCAAGTCCATAAATACTGCAGGAGCATTCGTTAGTCCGAAAGGCATAACTAAAAATTCATAATGTCCGCACCTCGTTCTAAAAGTAGTTTTTGGCACATCAGAGTCTTTGACTCGTAGCTGATAGTAGCCCGATCTCAAATCTATCTTAGAAAACACTGTAGCTCCTTTCAGCTGATCAAACAAATCATCAATACGTGGCAAATGATATTTATTCTTTATAGTCACCTTGTTGAGTTGTCTATAGTCAATGCACATTCTCATAGTTCCGTCTTTCTTTTTCACAAACAAAACCGGTGCACTCTAGGGAGAAAAACTCGGTCGAGCAAATCCTCTATCGGTCAACTCTTGCAACTGAGATTTTAACTCTTTCAATTCTGTCGGTGCCATTCTATATGGAGCTATTGAGATAGGAGTCGTCCTCGGCACTAAGTCAATACCAAACTCAACTTCTCGTATTGGAGGTAATCCCGGTAGTTCTTCAGGAAACACATCTGGGAACTCACAAACCACAGGCACAGATTCAACTTTCTTTTCTATCACTTTTGTATCTATCACATATGCAAGATAAGCTTCACATCCCTTTTTCACATAATTCAAAGCTTTCATTGAAGATATTACAGTCGGTAGCCCATTCAAATCACTGGATTCAATTCTAACTATCTCACCATTCTAACTTCTCAAATCAATACTCTTTCGTTTGCAATTCACAATAGCATTATGCAGCGTTAACCAATCCATACCCAGAATTATATCAAATTCATCAAAGGGTAGCAGCATCAAATTAGCCGGAAAGCAAATATCCCGAAACATCAACTGACAATTCTTGCACACTCTATCAACCAGAACACACTTGCCTAAGGGGTTCGATACTCTAATCACAAACTCAGTAGACTCAACAGGTATAGTCTTACTAGATACTAAGTTCATACACACATATGAATGAGTAGATCCTGGATCTATCAATGCAATCACATCAGTATCAAAAAGAGTAAAAGTACCAGTAATGACATTTGGCGATGACGCTTCTTCTCAAACACGAATAGTGTAGCCTCTGGCAGCTGCTCTCGCCTCAAATCTCACAGCTGTATCCATTGTTCCTCTCTGACTACCACTCACATTTCCAGTGTTTCTGGTTGGTCTACCCCTAGCTGTCGTGTTACTCGGCCTCGCACTCTGAACATTATCTTTCTCAGCTAACTCTGGGCAATCCCGAATAAAGTGATATCGTGATCCATATTTATAGCAAGCTCTATTATTATACTTACCCCAGCATTCTCCGATATGATGTCTCCCACACTGTCTACACTCAAGCTTATTGCTTCTGACACTTCTAACACTTGATTCTATTGGAGTTTGAATTTTAAGACCAGTATTTTGTTTCACACGATCTTTACTCGGATGTCCAAACGAAACATTTGAGCGATTGTTTGCATCTCTGAATCTCTTTGACGAAGAATGATACGACTTACTCATCGACCTTTTTCTTTCGTCTCTAGCTTCTAAATCCGCTTTCTTCTTTTCTTTACTAAGCTCCTCGGCTTTGCAGGCTCTTTCAACCAATACTACAAACTCATTCAAATCAAGTATTCCAACCAACAGTTTAATGTCTTCATTCAAACCTTCGACGAATCGTTTACACATAGTAGTTTCTGTCGAAACACATTCTCGTACATACTGACTCAATCTTACAAATTTCCACTCGTATTCCATAACAGACATACGACCCTATTTCAGCTCTAGGAACTCTTTACGTTTCTGATCTATAAATCGTTGACTGATATATTTCTTCCGAAATTCAGCTTGAAAGAAATCCCAAGTGATTCTTTCTCTCGAAACCACAGATATCAATGTTTTCCACCAATGATATGCCGTATCTCTCAACAATGAAACAACACATTTTAAGCATTCGTCAGGAGTATAGGATAATTCATCAAACACTCTTATAGTATTCTCAAGCCAGAATTCATCTCGTTCAGCATCATCATCAACTGTTGCTCTGAGCTCTTTGGCCCCGTACTTTTGAATTTTATCCACAGGAGGCTTACTCAATCGAATCGGATCTGAAACTTGTGGCACTACAGGTACTTGTGGGGTGGACGTTGTTGAGCAGCCAGATTCATTCGAATGAACTCTGTAAACAACTCACTCATCATTTAGAAGAAAGCTTGCTTTGCCTCTCCCTCGTGACTACTAGCTATCGGCCTAGATTCAGCCGGCACTATCCCTTGAGCGGGAGCAGGCACATTACTCTCAACATCATCAGCTACTGCTCGATCAGGATCCATTTGCTATATAAAAACACATTTTTAACTGTCAGGAATCATCACACTATTGCAGATATATATATATATGACATGTATAGCTAGACTCTCACATGCTACGTTAGTCCTAGAATCGACTAAACCGTAGCTCTAATACCAATAAAATGTAACACCCCTAACCCGTATCCATCGCCGGACTAGGGTTACGAGGTATTACTGATCAAATCATAACCTTTAACCTCATAGTTCATACAACATTAATCCACAATCAATCATCGTCACTAAGTCCCTTAATAAAGTTTACGAGACCTTAAACATGCATTGAAAAGGGGTCGGGACTAAACTGAGCACATACGAAAATTTTCCAAAAACTTAACATGTTTCAAAGCTACAGAGGTCACACGCCCGTGTGGGTATGGCCTCAGATACACTCGTGTGTCCAAGCTGTGGCAAAATAGGGCATACCTACTGACTTGTCCACACGGCCGAAGACACGCCCGTGTACCTAACCCGTGGTCGACACTGACTTATTTCACATGGCCAGTCACACGCCCGTGTGTCTAACCCGTGTGTGAGTCTGACTTGTTTCAATTTGAAAACTTAAGAGACACGGTCGAGACACACGCCAGTGTGCTCAACCGATTGGGCAAATATAGGCCATTTGTAAGGCCAATTTGCCACCCACACTTTGGGTCACACCTACAAGCATCAACCATATAAATTCATACCCCAAATGTATCCAAAACATACCAAAACATGCACCTTTTAATCTCTTAACATCATTATTCGTTTCACATTCAAATTCTACTCAAACATATCAATCCACATTATCAAATTCACATCATAATCATGTAATCCATACATCATTTAATTCTTACCAATTCATAGCATGAAATATACTACTTCCATCCACTAAAACATATCATAAAGGTCATTCACACAAAGTCGCATAAACACATTATAACCATCATTCTCACATATCCAAAACTTATACTAAGATCATTCATCTATCAAGCCATATCACATGGCAAGATATATATATACACATCTCAAAACATCTCATATTCACTAGCCTATACATGCCATATACCAAATATACACCTTCCAAAAGTACCAAAATAGATGGTCGATAGTGTGATTGAGTCGCTGACGATCCCCGGATCTGAGCTAGCTTTAATGACATCAGAAAAGCAGAGTAACACTTCACACAAGATAGCTTAAAAGCTTAGTAAGTTCAATCATATAATACATTTAACTTAACCATTCAAATTCAATATACAAAATAAACTATCACATGGTTAAATTCACAATGATATACAATCTCAGTCATAGTTATTACTCACATAATCATCCATTATCCATATACGATATCATCAACCACATAGGTTTCGTACATACCTGCGTCAACACTTAGTTAACGATCACTTTTGCTAATCAATGCTCAATACCACATTTCGTCCAATCTTCATTAACCATTCGATTTACTTGCACACTTAGTGCCAATTCTTTAGCCGAAGCTATAATATCATCGCACACTTAGTGCCTTTATATTAAACCAAATTTAACTCGGTATCGCACACACAGTGCCAATCAATATAGTCGATGCTTTCTTTATTTTGCACATACAGTGCCATTCACCACCGTATCAATTCTATTTCGCACACTTAATGCCACATCTTTTCAAATCCACATAAAGCATTACTAATTCATCAACCACATATTCATTCATTTCATAACACATGAATATGATTTAAACAATTTGTAATATACACGAACTTACCTCGAACGTCGAAATAACAAAACAAGTTGATTAATCGAGTACTTTGTCTTTGCCTCGATCTTGATCCAAATCTCTCTTTTCTTGATCTAAATAATATTAAACTCAAATAATTCAATCATCAATTCATTCAATTTAATCAAAACACACATATTTAGGGCATTTTACAAAATAGCCCTCACATTTTCACATTTTGACATTTTAGTCCCTATTTAATAAAATCATCAAATACACATAATTTCCATTTACACATGCTTAGCTGAATTTTCCCCAAGCTCATACAAGCCCACATGTTATATTTATTTCACATTTTAGTACCTCAATTTCTCATTTTCACTATTTAGCCCAAAATAGTCAAATTCATAAAAAATTCAAAGACAAAATGTAACAGCCCAATTTAGGGGCTAGTCGAAACAGTGGTTTCGGAACCACTAATTCGTGGTTAGAGAGAATTATTTTTATAATATTTTTTGTTTTATAACATGATTGCAAGAGTGCATGAAATTTTTGGTGCTTTAATTTTAGCGATTTCATGCTTAATTTTGAATAAGGACTAAATCGCATAAAGTGTGAAAGTTTTATTTTACAAGCTAGAGGTGTCAAATAGGTAAGGAATATTAATTGGAGGTCCCTAATGTGCAATTAGGCCTTGTTTTAAGAGGTGGCCGGCCATAGGGACAAAGAAAAGACTTTGTCATTTGGTTAGGTGAAAATTTGGTGATTAAATTGATTTTTAATCATAACATAAAGAAAGAAAAGATATCATCTTTTCTCTCCATATTCTCCACCAAAAATACAAGCAAAATAGGGGTTTGAGAGCTCAAAATTTTCAGCAACTTCTCACCTTTGAAAGTAAGTGTTCTTAATGGTTATTTTTTTATAATAATTGTACTTTTGGAACCCCTAAAGCTTAAGCTAGCTAAAGAGGGGACTATTTTGCAAAATGGTTGAGAGTTTTGAATTTTTCCATGTGAGCATTTAAGTTTTTTGCTGCATTTTTATGGAAGAAAATGAGTCTTAGTTGTTAGATAAACAACTTTGGTGAAGGGTGTTACTATGAAAACACCTAAAATGACCTTTTTGATAAGGTTGTAAATATGTGGTAAATGTGTGAAATAATGAGTATTGAGAGCTACCATATGAGTAATAAATGTTCATCTAGGCTTTTAAATGGAGGAAATTCGATTTACGAGCCTAGGGGTAAAATAGTCATTTTGTGAAAGTATGAGGGCAAAATGGTAATTTTGCCAAAGTATGAATTATGAGATGTGTTGATTAATGTGATAATTAAATGAGCTAAATTGTTATTATAGATCAAGAAGAACAAAGATTTAACCTTGATCGAGGAAAGGGCAAGGTATCAGACTAGATCAGCAATTTAGCCTATTTTGAATCGAGGTAAGTTTGCGTGTAATAAGTTCAACGCCATGTTAGTATGACTTTAAATATTTGATATTTGTGAAGATGTATATTGTTTCTATGAATTTGATTAATAATGTTGAATGATGAAATAATGAGAACCAATGATGTTGAAGTCCCGGTTGGACTTAAATAAATGAGAGAATATGATCATCAAGGCTTGAGATGGGTAAGGTCCGAATAAGACCATGTCTGGGACGTGGCCTCGGCACCGAGTTAAGATCCCGTATAAGACCATATCTGGGATATGGCATCGGCATCGAATATGAAAGTCGTATAAGACCATATCTGGGATATGGCATCGACACCGAAATGAGATCCCGTATAAGACCATATCCGGGATATGGCATCGGCATCGAGATGTGACCCCATATAAGACCACATCCAGGATGTGGCAATGGCGTTGTGTTTATGTGTAAGATGATGATTATGTATCTTTGAGTATCCCAAGTGATTCAATGGGATAAGTAGTTAAGCTTAATAGAGACGAAATTAGTACTAAAGTTATGTGGTGAAGTGACACAGGTGCATGTGAGTAATTCACGAGAAATTTTATGATATGAGACATGATATGTAAATGGTAAGAGTAAGTATGAGTAAGTTATGGAAATTAGCTTAAGACTTGTGTTTTTATTCAATGCAATGGATGGATGACATTACGAGCTTTATATTACTATTTATTTCATTCAAACTTACTAAGCTTTATGCTTACTCCTCTCATTTCCCTTTTCCCTTGTAGCATTGCCAAGTTAGCTCGAGAATTCGTGGAACGTCAGAGTTTGGAAATCACACTATCGACTACTTTTTGGTATAGCCAAGTTAGATTCATTTTGAGTATGGCATGTATAGGACTTGGTCATTTTGTTATGTCATATTTGTTAGCCAAAGTGTTGGCTATTAATGTTGTTCAATTCATTTTGTAAATGGTCATTGGAAATTGGCCAATACTTGACAAGTTCTTATATTCAATGATGATGAAATTCATGAAATGCATGCTTGTGTGGATGTCTTAAATTTTGAGTTCTTAGAAGTGCCTTATGGTCATGATATATGTTGATTTGATTTGGAATAAGTGTGGGTTCTTTGTAGGGTGAAAAATGGCTTGGTAGATAGCCATATAGTTGTCCACACGGGTAGACACACGGGCGTGTGTCTAAGCCGTGTGTGACACACGGTCAGCCCCATGGGCGTGTTGATTGGCCGTGTGTCCCCTTGCATGCTAGGTTTGTAAGTCAGTATGCTCAGTAGTAAACACACGGGCAGAGACACGGCCGTATGTCTCAGTCGTGTGGGAGGCACGGCCACAGACATGGGCGTGTGCTCAGGCCGTGTGAAGTCTGCACCTGAAATTAGGAATTTAATTTGACACACGGTCTAAGGACACGAGCATGTGCCTTGGCCGTGTGACCTTAGTGAGGTGATGACGTCATAAACATAATGCCATGGTTTTTGGCACACGGGCTAAGAGACGGGCGTGTCGAGGCCGTGTGAGGGACAAGGGCTAGGGACACGGGCGTGTGTCCGGCCGTGTGTAAACCCCTGTAGGTTTGAAGTAGAAAATAAATCTACACGGGTGTAGAACACGGGCATGTGATATGCCCCACGGGCGTGTTCCATTCTTCACACGGGCGTGTGGTCCTGTTTTATGTCAAATTTGTCTATGGGTTCAAAAGTTTCTAGTTTAGTCCCGAATCATTCCGGGTATGATTTTAGGGTCTCGTATACCTATAATAAAGACATTATGGACTCAAATGAAAAGCTTTAATTTGACATGAAGTTTTATGGATAGATAATGTATGATTGAGCAAGTTAAGTTCGGTAATGCCTCGTACCCGGATCAGGTGTCGATTACGAGTAAGGGGTGTTACACAAAATATGTTAATCTATCACATATCTTTCATATTTCATCATCAAAAATCACAAAGCTCAAGCATTCATCAATGACATATCTCAAAATCATCATCAAATTCTAAAATTAAAGCATGGGCTTGATAGTACTCTAAGCAACGATCACAAAAACGTAGAAATTATCAAAAAGCCGAACAAAACTCATACCTTAATTTAGCCAAAGTCTTAGCCGAAACCTAGCAAGCTTATTTTCTTTCTTTTTCTTTCAATTTTCGGCATGAACAAGATGATAATGGCTTCCTTTTATTTTTATTTGATTAATTATACATATAATAAGCCATTTACTAAAATAACCTTATTATAAACATTTAAAATCTGCTAACTGTTGTCCATTATTGTCATTTAAGGCATTCAATGGTTAAATAACCACATAAGAACCTCTCATTTAAGAAGCCATGCCAATTAAGCACTTTTAACAACTAGCACACAACTTTTGCATTTTATGCGATTATGCCCTTTTTTCGCAATTTAACACAAAAACAATAAAATTTTCACACAGAAATTTCACACATGCTTAATCACATACTGTAAACACCAAAAATAATATTAAAATATTTTTCTGACCTCGAATTTGTGGTTCCAAAATCACTGTTCCGACTAAGGTCTAAACCAGGCTGTTACATATAGCCTCATTTATACATAACAAAACATGTTCATCACAAACCATTCCAATGGCTAGTTATAACTCAAACATTTACTTACCAACATTGGCTAATTAACCTATACATGCCATTATAACCATAATTGATTTACCATATATACCAAAATGGGCCGATGGATAGTGTGAGTGATCTCCGCTAAGCTTCCAATCCAATGAGCTTCCGAATTACTATAGAACAGGGAAAATAAAAACAGAGTAAGCATGAAATGCTTAGTAAGTTCATATAACATGGTAAATAACTTACCATATATCTATGTTCAAAATAAACATGCAAGGAACTATCAACCAATTTTATCACAAGCCCTAAACATATATACTCACCATGTTAGCCAAGTAATCACATATAATAGTCCTTAATCATGGATGAACAAAGTCAGCAAGCATGATCCACATTAATGTAACAATCAATTCATGCATCATTATATCAGGTAATATCATTTCCATGTACATACGGATAATAGTTCGTTTCTAAGTCATACTATCTCATATAAACATTAAGAAACATGTATGGGCTCAATAATAACCAAATTCACATATACATATACTTTCCACATCATGAATTCAAATAACATATACAAATCATACTCATGTATTTCAAGTACATTTTCATAATATTTCGTCTCAAGTTCAGATTATTCCATGTCACGATTTTGCTCAATAAAATCATTTGAAATGTCAGTGTCACACGGGTAATACACTCAAGGTGTACAAATCTAATAATCTTAGATGAAAATATTCATCAAACAAGTTCCATGTTCATATATCACCATCTCATACTTCCATATATCATGTATCATCATTTTCATGTATTTCAGGCAAATACATGTAATAATTCATTTCGTGTTCATATTTTCTCATGTTTTCTTTTAACAGAAGTTTATTCTGTTGAATCATTGAAATATCGATGGATACCCAGATAGTATACTCGAGGTATACAAATCAATGATCCGTCAACTCATGTTCAGGGGTACCCATAAGGGCACATAATCAGGAAGCACTCTCTCGAGCTATATATCAGGATGCTCAAATGAGCCATGTAACAGGATGCTTATATGGGCTAAATAGGAAACTCCTAATAGTTTAGAATAAGAAGCTCATTGAGCTTAACAGGTAACTCTGAAGAGTTAATAATAGGGAGCTCCGGATAGCATAAAAGGGTGTTCAAGCGAGCCATGTCAGGAAGCTCATAAGAGCCTATATCAGGACGCTCACGAAGAGCTGCGTTTGTGTCCGCAATAAATGTTGGATCACAACCGTTCGAATCATGTAACAGGACGCTCACAAAGAGTTGCGGCAGTGCGCAACACATGCAAGATCACTACCGATCAGGATGCTCGCAAGAACTATATAATAGGACGCTCGAGAGGGCTTATAACAGGATTGCTCGTCTGATCTATATTCTGTCCGCAACATATGCAGGACCACATTCAATATGGGAAATCATGTATCCATCGAATTTCATTATTCAAACAGAACTTAACATTTTTCGGACATTATCGAACATGTGATTATTTCATACGTTTATAACATTTTTATAATTCATATAAATACATACCACACTCAATTCAATCATAAAAATAAATACAATTTAGTTACACGAACTTACCTCGACAAATGTTCGTGTACATAAAATCTACTAATCCGACACTTTCTCTTTTCCTCGTTCTAACTCCGAATTTGATCTATCTGGATCTATACCAGTAAATTTAACATCAATTTAATACAATTTATACTCAATTCAGTCCAATTCATATCTTAGGTAAAATTACCATTTTCCCCTATACTTTTAATTAATGACGATTTCATCCTTAGGCTCGAAAAATGAAATTCATGCAATTTAATCCTTATTCCAAGCCTAGCCAAATTTTACATGTAACATTTACAACCCATGTATTTCATAAAAGTTTAGAATTTTCCATGAATTTTACAACTTTACAATTTAGTCCCTAAATCACAATTTCATCAAAACTCTCTTTGTAAAAGTTGTTTATATATCAACAACCTTTCATTTTCTACCATAAATTTCAAAATTTCAGCATTTACATCCATGGAGAAATTTCTATACTTTAATATTTTTACAAATTAATCCCCAAAATAGATAGATTAAGCAATTTCGATCTCGGAAATATAAAAATGAATAAAAACGGGACAAGAAAACATACCTAATCAAGCCAAGAAAGTTTGCTTGAACAGTTTTTTCTTTCCTAGGGTTTCCATGTTTTAATTTGAGGAAGATGATGAAAATAAGATGATATTTTCTATTTAATTTAATTATCATCTTTTAATTTTTCCACTTTCCACTTACCAATTTCATCCTTTTCTTTATTTTATTTTCCATGGATGAATCATCATCCTTAAAAACTAAGCATTTTTAATGGTCTGTTTACCATTTAAGGACCTCAAATTTTGAATTTTATAGCTATTTAATCCCTTTAGCTATTAGAACTCAACTTTTTCACTTTGTGCAATTTGGTCCTTTATCAAATTAAACATATAATCGGTAAAATTTCTTTATGAAATTTTCTTACGACATTATTATCATACTGTAGATCATAAAATAATATTAAAATAAATTTTCTTTCTGAAATCGAATTTGTGGTCCCGAAACCACTATTTTGATTTTACCAAAAATGGGCTGTTACAACTCTCCCCCTTAAAAATTTTCTTCCTCGAAAATCTTACCAGTAATGGGGTTCAGATATTACTTCTTCTATATCGTGTCATTGCCAAATTTTTTTTACTAAAGTTACCTTTTTATTTCTCAGTTCTTTCACTTCACATGCCAGAATTTCAATCAGTCCCTCACTGTGAGTCATGTCAAACTGAATTTCAATATTTATCAGAGAAATAACATGTGACGGATCTGATCGATACCGTCATAGCATATACACATAAATAACATTTATAAATTCTATCAAGTCTCTGACAATAATACCAATCTGTACGTAACAAGTCTGATTCTTTTCAATGATCTCATATGGCCCGATAAACCGCAGACTTAATCTATGTTTACGGCCAAAACGGAGAACTTCTTCCATGACAGATTTGCATTTAAGATTTGCATAAGATCTCTGACAATCAGAAGCTACCTTAAAACTATCTTGGACCGCTTTCACTTTTTTTTCGGTTTCACGGATCAAATCGATTCCATGTATTCTTTTTCTCACTAAGCTCAGTCCAATACTATGGAGTTTTACATTCATGATCATATAGAACTTCATACGGTGCCATTTTAATACTTGACTGGAATCTATTATTATATGCGAATTTAATTAACGATAATCATTTCTTTTCCAATTGCCTTCAAATTTTAAAATACAGCACCGAAGCATATTTTCAAGAATTTGAATCACACATTTAGGTTGACCATCCATTTGAGGATGAAATGCAGTACTAAAATATAACCACATACCCAGAGCTTCTTGTAACTTATTTCAGAATCGAGATGTGAACCGTGGATCTCAATTAGAAATAATGGAAACTGGCATACCATGTAATCTGACAATCTCAGAAACATATAATTCAGACAAGCTATTAAGGAAGAAATCCATTCATACCAGGATAAAATGTGTAGACTTCGTCAAACGATTGACGATTACCCCAAATAGCATCTTTCTTTTTCAGAGACAGGGATAATTTCGATACAAAATCCATAGTAACTTTATCCCATTTCCATTTCGGTATCGTCACTGACTGTACAGTCCCGAAGGTATCAATATCTAATGTTCAGCTTTAACTTACTGACATATCAAACATTTAAATACAATTTCAGAAATACCATGTTTCATTCCGGACTACCAATATATCTGTTTTAGATCATTATACATTTTATTATTTCCCAAATGAACATACATAATATCACTGTGAGCATTCGTGTATAATTTTTTGTACAAGCTCCAAATTTTTTGGTACACAGGCTCTGCCTCTGAATAACAGACAATTATCAGATCCATTCTAAAATTTTAAGTCAAAAGTTGACTTACTCTGTACTCGTTTAACTTGTAACTCATTATCACTTTTTCTGAGCTTCAATGCTTTGTTGTAGAAACATTGGTTTAACTTTAAACTCAGCTAAAAATTGAGTCATCATCAGGCAATAATAATCGGGTATTCATTGCTTATAAGGCAAACAGAGATTTCTACTCAGAACGTCAGCAATTACACTTGCTTTTCCCAAATGAAAATCAATTATCAAATCATAATCTTTCAGCAGTTCTAGTTATCCATACTGTCTCAGATTCAAATCTTTTTGCGACACCAGATAATTTAAACTTTTATGATCGGTAAATATATAGCATTTTTCACTAGCTGATAATGTCGCCAAATTTTCAGTGCAAATACAATAACTGTCAATTCTAGATTATGTATCGGGTAATTCTTTTCATACGGTTTTTAACTGTCTGGAAGTATAGGCTATTACTGTGCCTTTGTGCATCAAAACAAAATCTAGACCATTTAATGATGTATCACTGTAAATCACAAATTCCTTACCCGATTCAGGCTGAACCAGAATTGATGCTTCGGTCCACAAAGCTTTCAACTGATCATAACTTTGTTGACATTTATCAGAATATTCAAATCTTACTTCTTTCTGTAATAACCGTATCATTGGTATAGCTATCATAGAAAACCCTTCCATGAAAATTAAAAAGGGATCATATAATAAAGCTATTTCAATTTTTAACACTGAAGTTTTGAGTTATTCCGAGGCCACAACCATCAGATAGATTAAGAACCATAGTGCTACAATAGGGCCAACGTTTCAATAGTAGTCCTAATAACAACCAGTGCCATAATACAATTTCTATAATCTAAGATCCATATCACCGAGCTCCGATAATCGAGTCAGAATTTATAACAGTAATAAATGTAATTACCTCCGGCCAATGAATATCTTTTACAGATAAATCATGTTTGATAGATAAGATTAGACCATAAGAATAATAAGAATACCAAGATAATAAAATCCAAAATGTAAAACTTTACTGAATTTTCGAGAATAGAACCCATATTGAATGATAAAGAGATTGATGATATCCCAAAAAAAATCTAGAAGAGTAATATTGCACATACGCACTAGAAACAACTATGATAGAGACAATATAAATTGCATATTTTCAATTCAGAGCTTCAACCAGTAGAAGTAGAAAATAGTATCATATGGATCTTTTCATCAAGTCTTCTATCAAACATAATAGTTTAGAAAATCAGAGGAAGATAGAGCAATGTCGATCATAAATCAACCATACTAACAATAATTCCGTCTAATATCATGATTATCCAACCTTTCTATGTGATAAGAATCACATCTGAAAATGAACAGTTACATATATCTCTGAACATCAAAGAATATATATATAATACCCATAGGAAATCGCTGTGAAATACCCAATTATATCAGCTGCATTCAGATATCTTTGTAATTTCATCACTATTCCACTGACTAATAAAATCATCAATAATATCACATTATTCAATTCACTAAAGGAACAAATTCAGAAGAAATTTCTGGTTAATCCATTCTATAGATACCATATTTGAATAAGTCGATTACTCATGAATAACTTCTTCCTTAACAGTGACATTGCGTATCTCGAATAATCTTTAGAAAAATCTGATATCTCTTTTAAAAAGGTCTTTACTTACTAACCCATTCTCATCTCTGACTGCATTATTAATCATTCAGCCACTGAACTCTTCAGTTTCACACTTGTGAACTTAATCAATATAAATCTTGTGAATTTCATTGTATAAAACTATACTGGTAAAGGGGGTGGAGGTCGTAAACCCTCAAAATTTAACTTTTATAAATATACACATATAACATAACATTTACCATCAACATGTTCATTATAAAACATTTGTTTCATACCTTTATAAGTTCCGTTTCATCATAAGTAATATTTTTACTAAAACACTTGAGTATTGCTTTCAGCATTATTGGAATTAGCTCTATTGGAAAGCATCTCTGTCTATTAATAAAACAATTCTCATCAGAGTCGGGAGATATCACACTATCACAGGTTATATAATGGCATGTATAGCGAATCTTGTATACACTACGTTAGTTCGAGAATCGGCTAAATCGTAGCTTTGATACCAATAAATGTAACACCCCTAACACCAAACCGTCGCAAGAACAGGGTTACGGAGCATTACCAGAACTTACAAATTAAGTAACAGATATTCTACACCATACAATATTCATGTCAGAAACCAATCATAAAGTCCCTTATATGAACCCTCGAGGTTCAAAACATGCATTAGAAACGAGTCGGGACTAAACCGAGTACTCAGAAAATTTTTCGCAAAATCTCAAAATTTTTCCTATGTGCAGGGGTCACACACCTGTGTGGCTCACACGGCCAATGACACGCCCGTGCCTCAGGCCGTGTAACTCTCTGACTTGGGTCACACGGTCAAGTCACACGCCCGTGTGCTAGACCATGTGCAGGTGCAGGGGTCACATGGCCAATCCACACGCCCGTGTGCTAGGCCGTGTGATCAATTCTGAGCATTCTGTTTTGACATTTTAAAGATGCAGAGGACACACTGCCAGATCACACACCCATGTGTTAGGCCGTGTGTCACACACGACTGAGACACACGCTCGTGACAAAAATAAGCTATTTTCCAAGCAACATTTCTCACCCAATTTGTCTTCCTCTTACACCAATACTTAAACATATTCACAAGCCATTTTAAAATAATTAATTCAAGTCAAAACCAAGTCTCATGCATGACATATCATCACATACAACTAATGTGCTCCTAAACACCTCAAATGACACTTCACAATCATGTAATTAAATATACAAACTTAATTAACTTATCGAATTCACCTATATGCATATTTTACCAAATATGTTAGAATTAATTTCCAATATGCCAACATGATTTCTATCCATCAATCATTTAAGCACACACCAAACATGTTATAGCCTCATTTATACATAACAAAACATGTTCATCACAAACCATTCCAATGGCTAGTTATAACCCAGACATTTACTTGCGAACATTCACTAATTAACATATACATGCCATTATAACCATAATTGATTTACCATATATACCAAAATGGGCCGATGGATAGTGTGAGTGATCTCCGCCAAACTTCCAATCCAACGAGCTTCCGAATTACTATAAAAAAGAGAAAAATAAAAACAGAGTAAGCATGAAATGCTTAGTAAGTTTGTATGACATGGTAAATAACTTACCATATATTTATGTTCAAAATAAACATGCAAGGAACTATCAACCAATTTTATCACAAGCCCTAAACATATATCCTCTTCACGTTAGCCAAGTAATCACATATAATAGTCCTTAATCATGGATGAACAAAGTCATCAAGCATGATCCACATTCATGTAACAATCAATTCATGCATCATTATATCAGGTAATATCATTTCCATGTACTTCATGTACATACGGATGATAGTTCGTTTCTAAATCATACTATCTCATATAAACATCAAGAAACATGTATAAGCTCAATAATAACCAAATTCCCATATACATTTACTTTCCACATCATGAATTCAAATAACATATACAAATCATACTCATGTATTTCAAGTACATTTTCATAATATTTCATCTCAAGTTCAGATTATTTCATGTCAGGATTTTGCTCATTAAAATCATTTGAAATGTCAGTGTCACACGGGTAATACACTCAAGGTGTACAAATCTAATAATCTTAGATGAACATATTCATCAAACAAGTCCCATGTTCATATATCACCATCTTATACTTCCATATATCATGTATCATCATTTTCATGTATTTCAGGCAAATACATGTAATAATTTATTTCGTGTTCATATTTTCTCATGTTTTGTTTTAACAGAAGTTTATTCCATTAAATCATTAAAATATCGATGGATACCCAAATAGTATACTTGAGGTATACAAATCAATGATCCGTCAACTCATGTTCAGGGGTACCCATAAGGGCACATAATCAGGAAGCACTCTCTCGAGCTATATATCAGGATGCTCAAATGAGCCATGTAATAGGATGCTTATCCGGACTAAACAGGAAACTCCTAGGAGTTTAGAACAAGAAGCTCATTGAGCTTAACAGGTAACTCCAAAGAGTTAATAACAGGGAGCTCCGGATAGCATAACAGGGAGTTCAAGCGAGCCATGTCAGGAATCTCATAAGAGCCTATATCAGGACGCTTAGGAAGAGCTGCGTTTGTGTCTGCAATAAATGCTGGATCACAACCGATCAAATCGTGTAATAGGACGCTCACAAAGAGCTGCGGTAGTGCGCAACACATGCAAGATCACTACCGATCAGGATGCTCGCAGGAACTATATAACAGGACGTTCGAGAGGGCTTATAACAGGATTGCTCGTCCAATCTATATTCTGTCCGCAACATATGTAGGACCACATTCAATTTGAGAAATCATGTATCCATCGAATTTCATTATTTAAACGGAACTTAACATTTTCCGGAAATTATCGGACATGTGATTATTTCATACGTTTATAACATTTTTATAATTCATATAAATACATACCACACTCAATTTAATCATAAAAAAAACACAATTTAGTTACACGAACTTACCTCGACAAATGTTCGTGTACATAAAATCTACTAATCTGACACTTTTTCTTTTCCTCGTTCTAACTCTGAATTTGATCTATCCGGATCTATACGAGTAAATTTAACATCAATTTAATACAATTTATACTCAATTCAGTCCAATTCATATCTTAGGAAAAATTACCATTTTGCCCCTATACTTTTAATTAATGATAATTTCGTCCCTAGGCTCAGAAAATGAAATTCATGCAATTTAATCCTTATTCCAAGCCTAGCCAAATTTTACATGTAACATTTACAGCCCATGTATTTCATAAAAATTTAGAATTTTCCATGAATTTTACAACTTTACAATTTAGTCCCTAAATCACAATTTCATTAAAACTCTCTTTGTAAAAGTTATTTATCTATCAACAACCTTTCATTTTCTTCCATAAATTTCAAAATTTCAGCATTTACATCCATGGAAAATTTTCTATACTTTGATATATTTACAAATTAATCCCCAAAATAGATAGATTAAGCTATTCCGATCTCGGAAATATAAAAAATTACTAAAAATGGGACAAGAAAACATACCTAATCAAGCCATGAAAGTTTGCTTGAACATTTTTCTCTTTCCTAGGATTTTCATGTTTTAATTTGGGGAAGATGATGAAAATAAGATGATATTTTCTATTTAATTTAATTATCATCTTTTAATTTTTCCACTTTCCACTTTCCACTTTCCACTTTCCACTTTCATCCTTTTCTTTATTTTATTTTCCATTGATGAATCATCATCCTTAAAAACTAGGCATTCTTAATGGTCTATTTACCATTTAAGGACCTCAAATTTTGAATTCCATAGCTATTTAATCCCTTTAGCTATTAGAACTCAACTTTTGCACTTTGTGCAATTTGGTCCTTTATCAAATTAAACATATAATCTGTAAAATTTCTTTATGAAATTTTCATACGACATTATTATCATACTGTAGATCATAAAATAATATT
Organism: Gossypium sturtianum; assembly: GCA_025698515.1. Lineage (NCBI taxonomy): Eukaryota > Viridiplantae > Streptophyta > Magnoliopsida > Malvales > Malvaceae > Gossypium > Gossypium sturtianum. The sequence continues at coordinate 117,463,911 of CM046955.1, forward strand.
AAAATAAATTTCCTTTCCGAAATCGGATTTGTGGTCCCGAAACCACTGTTCTGATTTTACCGAAAACGAGCTGTTACAGCTCATTTGAGCACTTCAGTAGAATCAGTAAACATTGCTCATTTGAGCACATTCAGTAGGATCAGTAGATATTGATCATTGAGCACTTTCAGTAGAATCAATAGATATTGCTTGTTTGAGCACTTCAGTAGAACCAGTAGACATTGCTCGTTTGAGCACATTCAGTAGGATCAATAGATATTGCTCGTTGAGCACTTTCAGTAGAATCAGTAGATATTTCTCAATTGAGCACTTTCAGTAGAATCAGCAGACATTGCTCGTTCGAGCACATTCAGTAGGATCAGTAGATATTGCTCATTGAGCACTTTCAGTAGAACCAGTAGATATTGCTCGTTGAGCACTTCAGTAGAATCAATAGACATTTCTCGTTTGAGCACATTCAGTAGGATCAGAAGATATTGCTCGTTGAGCACTTCAGTAGAATTAGTAGATATTGCTCGTTTGAGCACTTTCAGTAGAATCAGTAGACATTACTCGTTTGAGCACATTTAGTAGGATCAGTAGATATTGCTCGTTAAGCACTTTCAGTAGAACTAGTAGATATTGCTCGTTGAGCACTTCCAGTAGAATCAGTAGACATTGCTCGTTTGAGCAATTCAGTAGGATCAGTAGATATTGCTCATTGTGCATTTTCAGTAATATCAGTAGATATTGTTCGTTTGAGCACTTTCAGTAGAATCAGTAGACATTGCTCGTTTGAGCACATTCAGTAGGATCAGTAGATATTGCGCGTTAAGCACTTTCAGTAGTATTAGTAGATATTGCTCGTTGAGCACTTCAGTAGAATCAGTATTCCCTTTTTTTTTCTTTTTTAAGATCATACCATTATACAATATAACATTTAAGAAAATTATATTAACAAAGAATATAAAAATCATTAGAAGTATAAATAAACGTACGAACTTATAGGATTGATTTGCAGTAACGGCTTAGAGTATCTCAGCCAGTGATTGACGTTATTTCAATTCGTTATTTCCATTTCAATTACACACATCAATAAAATTCAACATTATGCAATTAGGTTTATATAATACATTTATAAATTTACTAAAATTAAACCGAACGAGCTTACCTAACTAAATTACAGCAATGACAAAAGTACAGGGACTATTTAGTAATTTTCTCTTTCCTCGATTTTCCACTCGTTCTTGATCTAAAATAATGTTTTCATTCAATTAACTAATTCCAACAGTAAAATAACTCATTTTATGCACTTAATTCCTTTTTGATATTTTTACGAAATTACCTCCAATATTTCATTTTTATGCAATTTAATCCCTAGGTCCAAATCATTCAATTTAACCATTTTCTATTAAATCTAAGCTTAGCTGATCTATTAACCCCTTCATAACAGCCCATACTTGCTATTATTTTGCATCAAGTCCTTGTACTTTTACTATTTTCACATTTTAGTCCTTGAACATTAAAATCAACAAAAACTATTTTACAAAATAGTTCTATCTAGCAACCAAGCTTAATATTCTACCATAAAACTTCAAGAACAACTCAATTTCATCAATGGAATAATCCAAAACATTTAACAGTATTATAAATTAGTCCCCGATGTTAGCTAGATTAAGCTAATACGAGCTCAAAAACACAAATTACTAAAAATGGGCAACAATTACCTACTAAATAAGGAACCCTAGCTTGGCCGAAACTTGCAAGGTCCTCTCATGATGTATTCTGTTATCCCCAAGAAATGTCCATAAATGTCCATAATATAAGTATATGGTATAATTACCAACCAAGAAAGGTTTAATTTCACAATTGGTCGTTCAATTATTTTAAATTTTAACTAAACAAGCTTAATTTCAATTTAATCCTAAACTAATTAGGACTAAATGAGCAAATAACCCAAAGGTTAGTGGATTTAATAATGCCACCACCACTTGGACTTTTTTACCATGGTTAATTACCATTTCGGTCCTTTTACTATTTTAAATATATAACAATTGACTTTTACCTCTTTTATAATTTAATCGTTTTACCGTAATTAAGCAATAAATCATCAAAATTACCAGACCAAACTTCAATTCACATATAATATGACTCTGTAAATATTTAATAAAAATATTTACGGCCTTAAATTATAGAAACGAGGTCCTAATACTTCGTTTTCAATAACCACTTGACTTTTGAACCAAACCACTCATACTAACTTTTAATTCAATTGGTTAAAATTCCTCAAATCAGAATTTAATAAAAATTATTATTAACTCGTATAATTTAAGTACTAATTATTCGAACTCACTCGTCAGATTTGTGGTCCCGAAACTACTAAAAAATGGGTTGTTACAAAGTTATTTTCCAGAAAAGAACTCATACTAACTTTTAATTCAATTGGTTAAAATTCCTCAAATCAGAATTTAATAAAAATTATTATTAACTCGTATAATTTAAGTACTAATTATTCGAACTCACTCGTCGGATTTGTGGTCCCGAAACTACTAAAAAATGGGTTGTTACAAAGTCATTTTCCAGAAAAGAACTCATTTATAAGTATTTTTATTTTTATATAAAAATTAACTTAAATCAAGCTTAATATTATTATATTGATAATAAATATTATTTTTTATTTTTAAAAATATTTAAAATATTAATATAAAATATTATATTTTTTATATTATTAAACATACATATTTAATTATGTATATTTAGTCATATAATAATTTTTTATTATTTTAATAAATTATTTAATATTTCAATTTTATTTTAATAATAAATTTAAAAATAAAAATTTTAAATAATATTCTTCATATATTATTGAAAATATTCAATATTAATATTTTAATAACAAATATTTATTAAAATTATAAATATATTAATAATAAATGATTTGTAGTATAAAGATTAAAATATATCATAAGTCTATGTACTCTTCACAAATTTGCAAATTAGTCTTTGTACTTTTATTTTCAAGAATTTAGCTCCTCTACTTTTCAGATTTGAAAATCAAGTTCAGTTGTTGACATTGTTAAATTTTTTTATCACTTTTTTTTATGCCATATTTTTAAATAAAAAATACGCACTTGGTAGTCATGTAACTAAAAAATGACGTTGTAATGAGCCTGAATGTAACAAAATATTTATAATATATGCAAAAACAATGTAAAATATAAATTAGTAGATATAAAATAAACTCAATTAAACAATAAAAAGATAAGAAAATCTTGAATGTATATTTTTTCATTGAAAATAGTTTTTTAAAAATATTTTTTAAAAAATCTGTCAAACAACAAAAAATATTTTACACAAATTCATCCAAACAACAAAAAATATTTTACACAAATATTTTACACGACCATACGCTGCTTTCAGACTATCACGGATTACTTTCACTTTCTGTTCAGTGTCTTTTATCAGATCAACCCCGTGTAACTTATTTTCATTGAGCTCGGTCCAATATTGAGGTGTTCGACATTTGCGCCCGTACAAAGCTTCATATGGTGCCATTTTGATGCTCGACTGAAAACTATTATTATACACAAATTCAATCAATGGCAGGTACTGTTCCCACGTACCGTTAAACTCAAGATTGTAGCATCTCAACATATCCTCAAGAATCTGAATGATCCGCTCGGATTGACCATCCGTTTGTGGATGAAAAGCTGTACTGAAATGCAGTTTCGTGCCTAAAGCTTCTTGTAATTTCTTCCATAATCGAGATGTAAACCTCGGATCTCTATCTGACATAATGGATAGTGGCACCCCGTGCAATCTCACAATATCAGAAATGTAAAGCTCGGCTAATCTATCAAGTGAATAATCAGATCTCACCAGAATGAAATGGGCAGATTTTGTCAATCGATCTACTACAACCCAGATAGCATCTTTCTTTCTCGATGTCAGAGGTAATCCAGAAACAAAATCCATTGTCACATTGTCCCATTTCCACTCGGATATCAGAATCGGTTGTAATAAACCAGATGGGACCTGATGTTTAGCTTTTACTTGCTGACAGACTAACCATTTTGATACAAAGTCAAAAATGTCTTGTTTCATACCGGACCACCAGTAGTGTTGCTTCAGATCGTTATACATATTAGTGCTTCCCGGATGAACAGATAGGCGACTACTATGAGCTTCACTCAGAATTAACTGTAATAACTCAGAGTTTCTCGGAACACAGATACGATCTCGGAATCTCAAGCAATCATCAACAACCCTGAATTCAGAATCAGAATTCGAATTACACTGAGCTCGTTTCGCTAACGTTTCGTTATCAACTTTCTGAGCATCAACTATTTGTTGTAGAAATAACGGTTTTGCTTTCAATTCAGCTATCACAGAACTATCATCAGACAGGTCTAACTGAGCATTCAAAGCACGTAGTGCAAACAATGATTTCCTACTCAATGCATCAGCAACGACATTTGCTTTACCCGGATGATAATCTATGACAAGCTCATAATCTTTCAATAGCTCTAACCATCTTCTCTGACGCAAATTCAAATCTTTCTGATTCATCAGATATTTCAGACTTTTATGATTTGAAAACACATGACATTTCTCGCCGAACAGATAATGTCGCCAAATCTTTAATGCGAACACAATCGCAGCTAGCTCAAGATCGTGTGTCGGATAATTCCTTTCATGAGGCTTCAACTGTCTTGAAGCATAAGCTATTACTTTGCCTTCCTGCATCAATACGCATCCCAAACCATTTAATGAAGCATCCCAAGCTATTAGTTTTCCCGATTCTGGTTGTACTAACACTGGAGCTTCAGTTAACAGAGTTTTCAACTGATTAAAGCTTTTCTGACATTTATTGGACCATTCAAATCTCACATCTTTCTGAAGTAATCTGGTCAATAGAGTAGCTATCATAGAAAAGCCTTTTACGAATCTGCGGTAATAACCAACAAGTCCTAGAAAACTGCGAACTTCAGACACATTCCTCGGAGGTTTCCAATCCAGAATAGCAGAAATCTTGCTCGGATCAACTCGTATTCCAGAAGCCGATATAATATGTCCCAGAAAACTAACTTCTCGTAACCAGAATTAACATTTGCTGAATTTCGCATACAATTCCTTTTCTCTCAAAGTTTGCAACACGATTTTCAGATGTTCAGCATGTTCAGTTTCATCTCGTGAATAAATCAAAATGTCGTCTATGAATACATCAACAAATCGATCTAGGTACGGTCTGAAAATTTTGTTCATCAGATCCATAAAAATAGCAGGAGCATTCGTTAGTCCGAAAGGCATAACTAAAAACTCATAATACCTATACCTTGTTCTGAAAGCAGTTTTTGAAATGTCTGAACCTTTTACTCGCAACTGGTAGTAACCCGATCTCAGATCTATCTTTGAAAATACAGTGGCTCCTTTTAGCTGATCAAACAAATCGTCAATCCTGGGCAACGGATATTTATTCTTTATAGTCACTTTATTCAACTGACGGTAGTCAATGCACATTCTCATCATGGCATCTTTCTTTTTCACAAACAGAACAGGGGCACCCCAAGGTGAGAAACTTGGTCTAGCAAACCCTCTGTCAGTCAACTCTTGTAGTTGTGATTTTAACTCTTTCAACTTTGTTGGTGCCATTCTATACGGAGCTATCGAAATAGGTGTCGTACCAGGAAACAATTCAATTCCAAATTCAACTTCACGTATCAGAGGCAATCCCGGCAATTCTTCAGGGAAAACATCAGAGAATTCATAGACTACTGGCACCGATTCAACTTTCTTTTCAGACACTTTCGAATCAATCACATAAGCAAAATAAGCTTCGTAACCCTTTTTCATATAACTCTAAGCTTTCAACACACATATCACAGCAGACAATCCATTTAAATCATTCGACTCAATACGAACTATTTCGCCATTCGGACGACTCAAATCAATAGTCTTTCTTTTACAGTTCACAACAGCATCATGCAATGTTAACCAGTCCATACCCAGAATGATATCAAACTCATCAAACGGTAATAACATCAGATCAGCAGGAAAACAGATATCTTAAAACATTAACGGATAGTTCTTGCATATTTTGTCAACCAGGACACTTTTACCTAAGGGGTTCGATACTTTTATAACAAGTTCAGTAGATTTTACAGGCAAAGTCTCACTGGATACTAAGCTCATGCATATATACGAATGAGTAGAACCAGGGGCTATCAATGCAATCACAGAAGTATCATAAAGTGTAAATGTACCCGTTATGACATTTGGAGATGAAGCTTCCTCACGGGCTCGAATAGCATACACTCTAGCAGGCGCTCTAGCTTCGGATCTTGCAATTGTATCTCTCGTAGTTCTCTGACTACCACTGACATTTCTTACATTTCGAGAAGAAAACTGTTTGAATTTTAGTTTGTAGATTCATGACGTTTAAAGCGTTTCATGAAAAAAAATTGAATTGTTGAAGAGAAGATGAATTAGAGTTTTCGATTGCTGCAGGCGATGCAAACAAAGAAAGTTGTATAGTAGCGATTTTAACAGCTTAGTGATTTAAATGAAAACTTTTAAATAGTTCAATTGTAATACCTCTCGCCCGGTCCGGTCACCGGACCTAAGCCATAAGGTGCTATGAACAATTAACACACAATAACAAACAATTTACTATTCAAAATTATGAACAGATATTAAATAATTACATACGAGCATATATATGATCATGATTCAATCTAATTCAAATAAATATTAAGTATTCGGAGCCTAAAAAAAATTTGGTAATGAACAAGAATTAAATTGAATAAAAAAATAAAATGTAAAGGAAACTTGCATATAGGGAACACACGGTCGTGTCCCCTGACTGTATGTACCTGGAAAATGCATTTCAAAACAAAGCTACAAGCTATCATTTAAAACAAATTTAACATCTTTAAAAGTAATCACTTCAAGTCAAACTCATTATTTTAAACAATCATCCTAAGTGCCTAACCAATATGTCAAATTGGCACCTCATTCAACAATTCGAAACTAGCCATGACCACATTCATTTTTACAAATATACCTTCAATGGTATCTCAAGTATTCAAGCCACACATGTATACATTCAATCATTCAACCATCACATATTTAAGTATTAAACTTACCAAAACATTTCTTATAATCTAAGCATATCATCTATCAAACCAAAATCAAGCATCAACCAACTAAATTGCCTAGCATAATATTTTTCTCAACTAAGAAAACATTAAGCATATTACCAAAGCAACCTATCAAACTATCAACCACATCACTATTTCCATCACACTTATATATTTTTACATAATCTCAAAAAGGCTAACTAAATACAAAATAACCATTTAATCATTAAACACCTTAGGTACATGCCAAGACCAAAATGAACAATTCACCAATATTTGAGTTCGGGATTGTCGTTGGATGCTGAGTCGACAATCGAATCAATAGGTACCTAACCTACGCACGGGAAAATAATTCGTACGTTGAGTATAACTCAGTGATATTTCTATAATCCGAACATTAAAAGCAAAATACAATACATTAAATTTCTCAAGTTAAAACTAGATAATGCTATACTAATGTCATATCGAACGTGCAAGTTAAAATATGCATTAATTTATCAAATACATTTTACTAATAATAATACATGACAAATTCAATTAACATATAATATTGTATTCAAGCCTAATTCCATGTATACCATGATCACATCAACCATAATTCAGTTCATTTCATACATAAATCAACACCATTCCTTATTCACATATCCATTCACTATTTTAATTTCCAATTCACATTTCATTTCATTTCGAAACATTTCCTATTTTATTAGCGTTGTCATTTCAATGTCATTTGCCATATCAAAATAATTATTTTGAGTTTATCATTTTCTTCCCCGATTAACACGATTTGGACTCGGACGGATACACAGATCCAACCAACACACCCATTTGGCACCCAGTGCCTCATCGGATAAATCCAAAGTAAATAGTTGCGCCCAACACTATAAATAATTTGACACTCAATGCCTCATCGGTTAAACCGAAGCAAATTGGCACCCAGTGCTTCATCGACTCATAGTGAAAGAATCTATGAACTCTTCCTATTCTATGGCGTGCCAACTATATCCGACTCTACCCGAACAGTTAATAGGGTTTCCATTTCATTATTCAATATCAATCAATGTCTCAATTCACATTTATTTATATTAAGTAAACATTGATTCAACATATATAGCAACCACAATTATTCCAAATCATGTTCAATTTTCACATTTATAAAGAATACACACATTTTTCAAATATACTAAATTTAATCCTCATAATAATCAATCGATTCAAATAATTACAAATGAACAAGTAACCTCACCTTATAATCTTACTATGAATAAATAAATCAATATGCAACATTTTATAAGTTAGTTCGAATTATAGAAACACAAATCGTAAACTCTGAGCTATTCGTCGACGACTTTTTTTTTTCCTTTCTTTTTCGAGGAATTCGAGTCGACGTTAATTACAGATTAAAACAACCATAATAAATTATCAAGATATCACCAAAAGCTTCAACTATCTGACAATGATAACTTTATCAAACTTTAACAGTATCAAAAGTTACAACATGGGTTAGCTAGGTTGAATTATGAGGACTCCAAAAACATAAAAATTATAAGAAACGGATAAAATTACACTAACCTAATTAAGCTTCAACCTTAGAAAACCCAAATGTCTTTCTCCAATTTTTTTCTTCCTCTGCGTCGATGGTCTGTAGGATGAAGAAACAAATATGTTTCTTTTCACCCGCTCCCACTTTTTAATACATTTCTGTTGTAAATATATTAAATAGATGTCTATAACCTTTAAACATTTCTAAAAGTAATGAGTTAAACCCTTCATTCATTATTAAAGATGCTTAATGTACGAGTTAATGAAGCAGTTAAATAAGCTTCATTTATTTATGTTGCATTGAATGTGAATGTAGCACCCCAAACCCGGCCTAGAAGTTTAGACCGAATCCCGGATGTCACATTGATCACCGAAGTGACCGTAGGTAAATTTTTACAAAATCGGTTGTCATGTCAAACCGAAACATTTAGTCTTTTAAAATACAAATAGTAAAAATACAACTGAGAAATTATAAATCAGCGGAGTAAAACTAAAAACTTAAAACGAGATTTGTACCACATTTTTATAAATTCTTACAGTTCAAAACTGAAATATCAATTAGAAACTGAAAATACAAACTGAAAATTTATTCTACTCCGAGACTGTCTGAGACCTTCGCATACCGAGTTTAGCGTCAAAATTTTGAAATGTACCTGCAAAGGAAACACTAAGGGGGTTAGCTACTCGAGCTCAGTGTGAGTCTGAATCAAGCCTAAAAGTAGAATCACATAACTTAAATCAGCGGTGTAATAGACTTACAGACATGAGCAGAAAAAGATACCAAACAAGGCCCTAACACCCCCGCACAAAATCGAAACAGAGCACAACAAGTACACAGAACACTTACACATGGGTTGCTCAGGCAAACAGAACACATACAGATATTCTTACACCCACTACACACAAAAAGATGCGTATGAAATGCAGTCAGAAAATATAACCCACCCATCCAGCCAACACACCTCTTCGTCCCCCGATCACACCTCATAGGAGCTGTTAAAGCTCATCCAACCAATCACACCAATTAGGAACTCGAAAGGCCCATCACACCCTACACACCACATATGTGGACTAAGCCACTCAAATAATAATACGCAGCAGGGCTAGCGTACGTGCTGTACTATGTAATGCGGTAGATCGCTGTACAGGTGAGTTGTAGTTTAAACTGCCAGATCAGATAATGGTATGCGCAGAGCGACGACGTCTGATAAAGTGCAATGCGGTAATTTATCAGACAGACATGTTGCGATTAAACCGCGATCGATAATAGTGCGGCAAAAAGGCGACGCACGAGCGATCTGATATGATAAATCGCGGTACATATAAGTTGCAGTAGTACTGCCAGATCAGATCAGAACCAGTCTCCCTTCTCTTCACAACCTAACCCAAAATAGTTTATGCAAGTGCATGTATGCACTCAATCTCACAGAACAGTGACACAGTATCAGACATTCAGACAGAATAGATATGCACACACACACCCTGGTTAATCGGGTTCAGAGTCAGACATTACACATATCAGTCACAAATAGCACTTAAGCCGCAGCCCAAAACGGAGTCTTAACTGCCCTTGTTTAAGCTTAGCCAAGGGTTTAAGCATGCAAACACATTTTCAGATCAGAACCGCACACAAAACCAATATAAGTGTCTTAAGACCATACGCCCGTGTACTCTGGCCGTGTGGACATGCCTAGGCCGTGTGGGAGGTCACAAGCCCGTGTGAAAAGGGGCACACGGCTGTGTGAGTGTGGCACACACCCGTGTGAAGAGAGGCACACGGCTGTGTGACTGAAGCACACACCCATGTGGACAAGGGACATGGCCGTGGGAACAGGCTGTGTAACTTTCTGTCCATTTGCACTAAATTCGAGTACAGGGCTGACACAGCTGTGTGAGGGTCTCACACGCCCGTGTGCCCATCAGACACGGTCGTGTGTCCAAAACACACGCCCGTGTGGAATCTCTAAATCCCCAAATTAGCCACACGGGCGTGTGGCCAGGCCGGGTGGCACCCAATCACTTAAACCCTAATCCCCAAACTCACACGCCCGTGTGCCTGAGGGACACGACCGTGTGAGAAACGATAAAAATCTCAAGTCGGCCACACGGCCGTGTGGCACCAAAATTGGCCCGGAAACCCTAATTCCAAAAGGCACATGGCCATGTGAACTGGTACACGCCCGTGTTGAAACCCTAGTGGCCACGAAACCACTTCGGAACAAGCCAAAAAAATACCGTTTCAACCATCGTAACAGCTCCAACCTTCGCAATGACAGAAGGGGGTTGGGATATGTTGCATTTCCGAAACCTTTTCCAGCAACTAACACCCAAAATCGATAGTTTAGAGCATAATTGGGAATTTTCGAAACAACAATTCACAAAAATAAAAGTAGACAAGATTCGAATCCCACACATGTTTTGCAATCTACGACGTTCTGACACCGATTTGAGAACAAACGACCGATCTCTAAATCCAAATGTAGAAAACCCCCTCCCCAAAAAAAACCAAAAAGAAAAACCAAGAGAAAAGAAAAAGAACGTCTAGAAAACCAGAATAGAAAAATCAAAAATAAAAATAAAAATAGAAATAAAATAAAAATAAATAAATAAGTAATAATAAATATTTATTATTACTAACTAAAAAAAAAGCAAAATAATAAGGTTATCTCAAAATACGCACTCAAGGACTAGAACCCAGAACCTTGAGATTAACAACACACAACCAAACCACCAGACCAGCAGACCCATTCTGTCACTTACACGCAAGACTAACCACAAAAGCACACCTTTCCCTCAGACCCTAACCACTAACATCAGAACTTCTAACCCCCAAAATATGAGGTGTTACAACTCACCCCTCCTTAAAGAAATTTCATCCTCAAAATTTCCAACTAACAGAATAGTGGTATAACACAAGCTACACCACCACTCTCCCGCTACGCATTCTAACTCGAGCAAAACCAAATCGAACCTAAGACCTCATACACATACCCAAAACACTTAACCACTGAAGCAGACACACAGTTGTCCTATCACACATACAAACATTATCCAAACCGAATAGCCTTCAGTGTCATTCAAATGAATAAAACACAGATTCAGAACAATCTACAACCATACATGTCTTAATATCGTCGCGGACACTCCCTAACTCGATGCTCCATGGACCCGCATCTAAGACACGCTCCCAACTTCTTCCAACAGTCGCCCGGATGGCGCTTCTTATAGTGTCCACAAATCGATACACTCGCCCCATTACCGGAACCATTCGCACAACTGCTACTAACACCTAACTGCGTTTGAACACGCTTCGCAGAACGAGGCTCCAACCTCGGAGGACTGCGACCTCTTTTCTTCTCATAATCCACACACCTAGCTTGATGGGTTTCACTAGTCTCCCTAATCCTAGCCTCGAACACCTTCTCTAATACCTCCCTCGCTACCCGAGTCAATGCCTCAGTACCAAGCTCCGGGTTATCGCTACCCAAAGTTGGTGGAATCACACTGACTCCCAACTCTTGAACAAACTCACGCCCCGAAGAAGTAGACGACTCCTCACGATCTTGCTTACCCTCAGAATCCATATCTGTCCTGCGGCTAACTTATAGTATCTACACTTTCAGAAAACAAACACAAGATAAATACAAAAATCTATGTTTCTAATCTTACAGTTTCGAATTTCTACCTGGACCAGCATCAGAGTCTCAGACAGTTCCTTTCCGTAAAACTTTTCCCAAAATACAAATCGTTTTAGCTTACTGTGGTAAAGTTTTCTCAAGATTCCTTTTTAAAATAAAACACGTGCGCACACGAATACGTAAAAACATAGGCCGAGTTTTTACAAACCTAGCTCTGATACCACTAAATGTAGCACCCCAAACCCAGCCTAGAAGTTTAGACTGAACCCCAAATGTCACATTGATCACCGAAGTGATCGAAGGTAATTTTTTACATAATCGGTTGTCATGTCAAATCGAAACATTTAGTCTTTTAAAATAAAAACAATAAAAATATAGCTGAGATATTATAAATCAGCGGAGTAAAACTAAAAACTTAAAATGAGATTTGTACCACATTTTTATAAATTCTTACAATTCAAAACTGAAATATCAATTAGAAACTGAAAATACAAACTGAAAATTTATTCTACTCTGAGACTGTCTGAAACCTCCGCATACCGAGTCCAGCGTCAAAATTTTGAAATGTACCTGCAAAAGAAACACTAAGAGAGGGTGAGCTACTCGAGCTCATTGTAAGTCCGAATCAAGACTAAAAGCAGAATCACATAACTTAAATCAGCGGTGTAACAAACTTACAGACATGAGCAGAAACAGATACCAAATAAGGGCCTAACACCCCCGCACACAATCGAAACAGAGCACACCAAGTATACAGAACACTTACACACGAGTTGCTCAGGCAAACAGAACACATACAGATATTCTTACCCAGTACACACAAAAAGATGCGTATGAAATGTAGTCAGAAAATATAACCTACCCATCCAGTCAACACACCTCTCCGTCCCCCGATCACACCTCATAGGAGCTGCTAAAGCTCATCCAACCAATCACACCAATTAGGACCTCGAAAGGCCCATCCAACCCTACACACCACATATGTGGACTAAGCCACTTAGATAATAATACACAGCAGGGCTAGCGTATGTGTTGTACTGTGTAATGCGATAGACAGCTGTACAGGCGATTTGCAGTTTAAACTATCAGATCAGATAATGGTACGCAGCAGAGCTGATGTACGTACGGTACAATGCAATGAGGTAATCTGCTGTATAGACATATTGTAACACCTCTTACCCATACCTGAAGCCGAGACCGGGATTGAGGCATTACCTAATTAATCTCACTTGACATCTCGAAACGACCTATAAAATTTCGTTTAAACTCATCACCTGCACGCACTCGGCCTAAGAGGCCCCAAACATACCTCCGAGAGGTATCTGAACTATTCGGGGAGTTTTTACGAGCTCGAAAACCTTTCAACAAAACAGGGGCCACACGCCCGTGTTGGTCTAGGGACACGCCCGTGTGCCCCTAAGACACGTCCGTGTCAACAACCCGTGGTCGACCCTGACCAACTTCACACGGCCTAGACACGCCCGTGGTCAGTTCTGACTAACTTCACATGGTCTAGACACGCCCGTGTCTTCTACCCGTGGTCGATTCTGACTAACTTCACACGGTCTAGACACGCCCGTGTCTTCTACCCATGGTCAATTTAAATTCCACAATTAATGTGCAGACTTCACACGGCCTGGGCACACGCCCGTGTCCCTAGACCGTGGAGTACACTGACTTGCAAACCTAGTATGCAAGGGGACACACGGTCAATTCACACGCCCATAGGGCTGACCGTGTGTCACACACGGTATAGACACACGCCCGTGTGTCTATTCATGTGGACAATTAGATGGCTATCTACCAAGCCTTTTGCCACTCCACATTGCACACAAGCAAATACCAATCTATCTCAATACAATTCGCAACCCAAAGGCATATCCAAGTATTCAATTCAACAACCATACACGAGGGCATACACTTCAAAATAAAAATCACTTTCTTTAATCATAAAAATTTGCCAAGTATCGGCCTAACTTAATAGACCATTACAAAAGGAGGTTTTGATGCCTTACAAAGCCAACACTTTGGCCAACAATTACGACCTAACAAAATACTCGAGTCCTTTACATGCCATACTCAAAATAAGTCTAAATTGTTATACCAAAGTTGTGTCGATAGTATGATTTCTGAACTCCTACGTCCTCGATCCTCGAGTTATCAAGGCAATACTACAAGGAAAAAGAGCAATGAAAGGGGTAAGCATAAAGCTTAGTAAGTTTGCATGGATATGAATAGCAATAATAAGCTCATAATATAATACATTCATGACATGAACTAACTATACACAAGTCATAGGCTTCTTGCCATACTTACTCACAAATTACCCTTATTTAGCACATACCGTACCACATATCGTAATCGTTTCTTTGTGACTCGTTCACGAGTACCTGTATTCACTCATTCATATGACTTTAGTACAAATCTCATTTCTACTTCTAAACCCATCTACTTATCCCTTTAATTACTAGGGATAGTCAAGGACGCATATTTAACATCGTTCATGTAGGGACGAAGCCAATGCCATATCTCCTAGGTGGTCTTACATGGAATTACTTCTAAACGCCAATGCCATATCCCGGATATGGTCTTATATGGACTTTCACATCAAGTATCGATGCCATATCCCGGATATAGTCTTATACGATTTTCAAATTCATTACCGAAGCCATATCCCGGATATGGTCTTATACGGGATCTCAACTCAATGCCGAGGTCATGTCCCAGACATGGTCTTATACGGGACCTTATCTATTTCATATCTCGATGATAGCATTTTCATAATCACATGGTCCACTAGGACTTCAACATCTCATTCAACATCAATTTAATAGAGTGTCATGCATCAATATGATAACAAGCATTCTCAATTATGCTAACATAAATGTTGTATTAATCGCATACAAACTTACCTCGATTTCAAAATAAGCTAGTTTGACGGTTTAGTCCGAGACTTTGTTCTTTCCCCGATCGAGGCAGATTCTCGGTTCTTCTTGCTCTATAATAGCAATTTAGCTCATTTTAATCATCTCATTAATAAAAGCATTTCAATAATCATGCTTAGGTAAAATTACTATTTTGCCCCTAGACTTTGGCAAAATGACCATTTTACCCTTAGGCTCGAAAATCAATTCTAATCAAATTTCTACCTTTAATGAGCCTAGGTGAACATTTATTTCTCTTATGGCTATCATCAAAACCTAACATTTTACACATTTACTACCAATTTTCAAGGTTTACAAAAAGGTTCATTTAGGTGTTTTCATGGCAACACCTTTCACAAAAGTTGTTCATCTAACAACTAAGACTCATTTTCTTCCATAAAAATGCAGAAAATCACATACAAGCTCTCATGGCAGAACTCTAAACTTTTCACCATATTGCAAGATAGTCCCTTCATTAGAAAGCTTAAGCTTTAGGGGTTCCAAATGTACAATTTTTATCAAGAAATGTTCACTAGTGCACTTACTTGCAAGGAGAGAAGCTTGCTGAAATTTTTTAGCTCTAAAACCCCTTAGTTTGCTGTCAATTTTGGTGGAGAAGAAAAGAGAAAAAGATGATATCTTTTTCCTTTCCTTATTTTATTAATACAAGTCAAATTATCCACCTAACTTCAACAACTTTGACCAATTTTGACTCTTATTGTCCCCTATGGCCGGCCAACCATTAGCAAAGGGGCTAATTGCCTTTTAAAGACCTCAAATTAATATTATATGGCTATTAGGCACCTTTAGCTCATAAAATGGAACTTTCGCACTTTATGCGATTTAGTCCTTTTTTCGCGATTAAGCATGAAATCGCTAAAATTAAGGCACCAAAATTTCATAAACTTATACTATCATGCTTTGACTCATAATATAACCTAAAAATGAATTTCTCAAACTCGGATTAGTGGTCTCGAGATCACTGTTCCAGCTAGCCCCTAAATCGGACTGTTATAATTCTCCCCCTTAAGGATTTTTGTCTCCGATAATCTTACCAGTGAAAAAGTTGGGGTATTAGTTTCTCATCGTTCCTCGGGCTCCCATGTAGCCTCTTCTATTCCGTGCCTTTTCCATAAAACTTTCACCAGGGCTATGCTCTTGTTTCTCAACTGTTTGACCTCTCGCGCCAAAATCTTAACCGGCTCTTCACCATAAGTCAAGTCCGGTTGTATCTCTACGTCTGTTGGTACAATGACATGTGAAGGATCTGAATGGTACCGGTGTAACATGGATAAGTGAAAGACGTCATGAATCTTTTCAAGTTCAGGTGGCAAGGCCAACCGATAAGCTACCGGTCCTATGCTTTCGATAATCTCATAAGGTCTAATAAAGCACAGACTTAGTTTGCCCTTCCGGCCAAATCTGAGGACTTTCCTCCAAGGTGATACTTTCAAGAACACTTCATCACCGACTTTGAATTCTATCTCTTTCCTTTTCAAATCTGAATAGGACTTCTACCTATCTGAGGCGACTTTCAGACAATCACGTATCACTTTTACTTTTTCATCAGATTCCTTAACCAGATCGACCCCGTGTATCTGTTTCTCTCTGAGTTTGACCAATACAAGGGTGTGCGGTACTTATGCCCATACAATGCCTCATAAGGTGCCATCTTCAAAATTGACTAAAAACTATTGTTGTAGGCGAATTCCACCAACGGTAAGTATTTCTCCCAACTACCTTGGAATTCTAAAACGCAACATCAAAGCATGTCCTGAAGTATCTGAATTACCCTCTCCGACTGTCCTTCGGTTTGTGGATGGAATGCTATACTAAAATTTAATTCCGTGCCCAAGGCTTCTTGTAAATTTTTCCAAAACTGTGATATGAATCTCGGATCTCTATCCGAAATTATCGACAACGGTACACCATGGAGTCTTACTATCTCTGACATGTACAAGTCTGTCAATTTATCAAGCGAATAGTCGACTCGTACTGGTATAAAATGGGCTGACTTTGTGAGTCTATCAACCACTACCCATACTGCATCTTTCTTCTTTGGAGTCAACGGTAAGCCCGTCACGAAGTCCATGGTGATACGGTCCCATTTCTACTCAGGAACCATAATGAGCTGAAGTAAACCCGAAGGTACTTGATGTTCAGCCTCCACTTGCTGAAAAATCAGACATTTCGATACAAAATCGGAAATATCTTTCTTTATACCAAGCCACCAATACCATTTCTTCAAATCATTGTACATCTTCGTGCTGCCTGGGTGCACATTCAAACATCCGCTATGCACTTCATGCAAGATTTTGCGAATAAGCTCGTCATTTTTGGGTACACAGATCCTATCTCAAAATGTCAGACATCCATCAGGATTTACTCGAAAGTCTGATTCAACATTCGACTGACATAAAACTCTCTTGGTTTGCAAACTGCTATAATCTTTCTGAGCTTCACAAATATCTTGGAGAAACAATGATTTAGCCTTCAATTCGGCTAAAATGGAACCATCACCCAACAAGATCATCTGAGTGTTCATGGCTCTTAGTGCAAACAATGATTTTCTACTCAGAGCATCGGCGACTACGTTCGCCTTCCCCGGATGGTAGTCAATCACCAATTCATAATCCTTAATAAGTTCTAACCACCTTCGTTTCCTCAAATTCAATTCTTTTTCTGTCATCAAGTACTTTAGGCTCTTGTGGTCGGTGAAAATCTGACACATTTCACCATATAAATGATGTCTCCAAATTTTTAACGCAAACACAATTGCGGCCAACTCTAAATCATGAGTCGGGTAGTTCTTCTCGTGCGGCTTCAATTGCCTAGAGGCTTATGCAATCACCTTACCCTCTTGCATAAGTACACAACCCAATCCGTTCAGGGATGCATCACTGTAAACCACAAATTCTCTCCCCGATTCAGGTTGTACCAAAATAGGAGCCTCAGTCAACAGTATCTTCAATTTCTCCAAACTCTATTGGCACTCTTCTGTCCAAACAAACTTCACATCTTTCTGCAAAAGTCTCGTCATCGGGGTAGCTATCATGGAAAACCCCTTAACAAAATGCCTATAATATCCAGCTAGGCCTAGAAAACTCCTTACTTCCGTTACGCTTCTCGACGGTTTCCAGTCAATAATCACTGAAATCTTACTCGGGTCTACTCTAATTCCATCTTCCGAGATAATGTGCCCCAAAAATCGTACTTCCTTGAGCCAAAATTCACTCTTACTGAATTTGGCATACAATTTCTCTTCTCTCAAAACTTGTAGAACCGTACTCAAGTGCTTGGCGTGTTCGTTCTCATCTCGAGAGTAGATCAATATGTCGTCGATGAAGACCACAACAAATTTATCCAAGTATGGCCGAAAAACGTGATTCATCAAATCCATGAAGATCGCCATTGGCATTCGTTAGACAGAAAGGCATGACAAAAAATTCATAGTGGCCATACCTAGTCCTAAATGCGGTTTTTGGCACATCCGAGTCCTTGACTCTCAGCTGATAGTGCCCTGACCTCAAATCTATCTTGGAAAACACCGTGGCTCCCTTCAATTGATCAAATAGATCATTGATCCTCGACAACGGGTACTTGTTCTTCACAGTTACCTTGTTGAGTTGCCGATAATCTATGCATAGTCTCATAGAACCATCTTTCTTCTTCACGAATAAAACGGGAGCACCCCATGGAGAAAAACTCGGCCTTGCAAAACCTTTATCCGTCAGCTCTTGCAGCTATTCTTTTAGCTCATTTAACTCGGTTGGATCCATTCTATAGGGAGCAATAGAAATAGGGGCAGTACCTGGAGCTAACTCAATCCCAAATTCGATCTCTCTAACCGGGGGTAGTCCTGGTAACTCTTCCGGGAAAACATCTATGTACTTACATACCATGGGTACCGACCCAATTCTCAAATCAGTCTCTTTCGTGTTCAACATAAAGGCAAGGTAAGCCTCGTACCCCTTTCTCAAATACTTTTGAGTCGACAGGGTTGACATCACTACTGGTAGCCTATCTGGCTTATCTGATTCAACACGAATAAGATTACCATTTTCATCTCTCAACTCAATATGCTTCTTCCCACAATTCACAACTACTCTATGAGTAACTAACTAATCCATCCCAAGGATGACATCAAACTCATCAAACGGTAATAACATAAGGTCGACTGGGAAACAATGACCCTTGATCATCAAAGGGCAACCTTTGCAAACTCTATCAACCAATACACACTTGCCTAGGGGATTAGACACTCTTATTATGAATTCAGTAAACTCTACTGGCATGCTCATGCTAGAGACTAATTTCATGCATATGTATGAGTGGGTGGATCCCAGATCAATTAAAGCTATAACACGAGTATTATGGAGAGAAAAGGTACCCGTGATTACGTCGGGGGAAGATGCCTCTTCACGAGCACGAATGGCATATGTCCTCACCGGTGCTCTGCCTTCAAATCTAGCAGCTTGCTCTCTAGATGGATTTTTGCTACCCATTTCATTTCCCGAGTTTATCAGTGGTCTTCCCTTAGCAGTACTTCCCGATCTTGCATACTGAGGCTTTTCTTTCTCGCCCACCTTGGGGCAGTCTCTAATAAAATGGTCTAAGGACCCAAAACGGAAACATGCTTTCTTGTTAGCTCGACACTCACCAGAATGACGCCTGCCACACTGAGGACATTCTGGTCTACTTGGTCGAACGTTGCCCACACTAGCAACTGAGGTGGTCAGCCCTGTCGACCCTGAAAATTGCTTGCCTTTACTTCGAGTTGAAAACCCCGCTGAAGCGACTGATCGAGTAGTAAAATCCCTCGACTTCTTAGATGAGGATTGATGAGACTTATTTAGTTGTCTTTTCCTCGAGTCACGAGACTCATTCTCAGCTCTTCTCTTCTCTTTAGCCACTCTTGCTTTCTGTGCTCTATCTACCAACACTACAAATTCCTTTAGTTCGAGGACTCCCACTTATAAACGGATATCTTCATTTAATCCGTCCTCGAATCTCTTACACATGATGGCTTCGGTAGACACGCACTCCCATGCATACTTGCTAAGCCTTACGAACTCCCGTTCATAGTCGGTTACTGACATACGACCTTGCTTCAGTTCCAAGAACTCTTTCCTCTTATGGTCGATGAACCGCTGACTGATGTACTTTTTTTAGTATTCCTCTTGGAAAAATTCCCGGCTAATTCTCTCCCTCGACACCACCGACACCAGGGTGTTCCACCATCGATAGGCTGAATCTCTCAGGAGAGATACCGCACACTTTAAGCACTCCTCAGGGGTGCAGGATAACTCGTCGAATACCCTGATGGTATTCTTGAGCCAGAATTTCATTTGCTCTGGGTCATCGTCCTTATTTGCCCGAAATTCCTCGGCTCCTTGCTTCTGAATCTTATCCACCGGAGGCCTTTCTCTTCTCACGACCTCAACCACTTGAGGAGCTGCTGGAGCGGGTTGAGGAATTGGTGGGGGTGGAGGGGGTTGAGCGTTAGGATTTGCTCTGGTATACTCAGTATACCAGTTGCTCATCATGTGGAGAAAGGCTTCTCGAGCCTCTTCCCCTTGACCCAAGGTCTCGGGTCTACTATAAGTCGATACGGTCCCTTGAGCGGGAGCCGACGCGTTACTCACAACATTATCGGCTATAGTTCAGTCTGGATCACAATCCATATACTACATAAAACACAACTTTATACGTCAGAAGTCATCACACTATCATTACTCAGACACCCTTACATATGGCATGTATAGCTAGGCTCGTACTTACGCTATGTTAGTCTTAGAACCGACCAAATCATAGCTCTGATACCAATAAATGTAACACCCCTTACCCGTGCCCGAAGCCAGGACCGGGATTGAGGCATTACCTAATTAATCTCACTTGACATCTCAAAACAGGCTATAAAATTTCGTTTAAACTCATCACCTGCACGTACTCGGCCTAAGAGGCCCTAAACATACCTCCAAGAGGTATCTGAACTATTCTGGGAGTTTTTACGAGCTCGGGAACCTTTCAACAAAACAGGGGCCACACGCCCGTATTGGTCTAGGGACACGCCCGTGTGCCCCTAAGACACGTCCGTGTCAACCACCCGTGGTCGACCCTGACCAACTTCACACAGGCCTAGACACGCTCGTGTCTTCCGCCCGTAGTCAGTTCTGACTAACTTCATACGGTCTAGACACGCCCGTGTCTTCTACCCGTGGTCGATTCTGACTAACTTCACACAGTCTAGACACGCCCGTGTCTTCTACCCGTGGTCGATTTAAATTCCACAATTAATGTGCAGACTTCACACGGCCTGGGCACACGTCCGTGTCCCTAGCCCGTGGAGTACACTGACTTTCAAACCTAGTATGCAAGGGAACACACGGTCAATTCACATGCCCATAGGGCTGACCGTGTGTCACACACGGTATAGACACACGCCCGTGTGTCTATTCATGAGGACAATTAGATGGCTATCTACCAAGCCTTTTGCCACTCCACATTGCACACAAGCAAATACCAATCTATCTCAACACAATTCACAACCCAAAGGCATATCCAAGTATTCAATTCAACAACCATACACGAGGGCATACACTTCAAAACAAAAATCACTTTCTTTAATCATAAAAATTTGCCAAGTATCAGCCTAACTTAATAGACCATTACAAAAGGAGGTTTTGATGCCTTACAAAGCCAACACTTTGGCCAACAATTACGACCTAACAAAATACTCGAGTCCTATACATGCCATACTCAAAATAAGTCTAAATTGTTATACCAAAGTGGTGTCGATAGTATGATTTCTGAACTTCTATGTCCCTGATCCTCGAGTTATCAAGGCAATACTACAAGGAAAAAGAGCAATGAAAGGGGTAAGCATAAAGCTTAGTAAGTTTGCATGGATATGAATAGCAAAAATAAGCTCATAATATAATCCATTCATGACATGAACTAACTATACACAAGTCATAGGCTTCTTGCCATACTTACTCATAAATTGCCCTTATTTAGCACATACCGTACCACATATCGTAATCGTTTCTTCATGACTCGTTCACGAGTACCTGTATTCACTCATTCATATGACTTTAGTACAAATCTCATTTCTACTTCTAAACCCATCTGCTTATCCCTTTAATTACTAGGGATAGTCAAGGACGCATATTTAACATCGTTCATGTAGGGACGAAGCCAATGCCACATCCCCGAGGTGGTCTTACATGGAATTACTTCTAAATGCCAATGCCATATCCCGGATATGGTCTTATATGGACTTTCACATCAAGTATCGATGCCATATCCCGGATATGGTCTTATACAGCATCTCAACTCAATGCCGAGGCCATGTCCCGGACATGGTCTTATACGGGACCTTATCTATTTCATATCTCGATGATAGCATTTTCATAATCACATGGTCCACTAGGACTTCAACATCTTAGTCAACATCAATTTAATAGAGTGTCATGCATCAATATGATATCAAGCATTCTCAATTATGCTAACATAAATGTTGTATTAATCGCATACAAACTTACCTCGATTTCAAAATGAGCTAGTTTGATGGTTTAGTCCGAGACTTTGTTCTTTCCCCGATCGAGGCGGATTCTCGGTTCTTCTTGCTCTATAATAGCAATTTAGCTCATTTTAATCATCTCATTAATAAAAGCATTTCAATAATCATGCTTAGGTAAAATTACTATTTTGCCCCTAGACTTTGGCAAAATGACCATTTTACCCTTAGGCTCGAAAATCAATTCTAATCAAATTTCTACCTTTAATAAGCCTAGGTGAAAATTTATTTATCTTATGGCTATCATCAAAACCTAATATTTCACACATTTACTACCAATTTTACAACCTTTACAAAAAGGTTCAATTAGGTGTTTTCATGGCAACACCTTTCACAAAAATTGTTCATCTAACAACTAAGACTCATTTTCTTCCATAAAAATGCAACAAATCACATACAAGCTCTCATGGCAAAACTCTAAACTTTTCACCATATTGCAAGATAGTCCCCTCATTAGAAAGCTTAAGCTTTAGGGGTTCCAAATATACAATTTTTATCAAGAAATGATCATTAGTGCACTTACTTTCAAGGAGAGAAGCTTGCTAAATTTTTTGAGCTCTAAAACCCCTTAGTTTGCTTTCAATTTCGGTGGAGAAGAAGAGAGAAAAATATGATATCTTTTTCCTTTCCTTATTTTATTAATACAAGTCAAATTATCCACCTAACTTCAACAACTTTGACCAATTTTGACTCCTATTGTCCCCTATGGCCTGCCAACCATTAGAAAAGGGGCTAATTGCCTTTTAAATACCTCAAATTAATATTCTATGGCTATTAGGCACCTTTAGCTCATAAAATGGAACTTTCGCACTTTATGCGATTTAGTCCTTTTTCGCGATTAAGCATGAAATCGCTAAAATTAAGGCACCAAAATTTCATACACTTATACTATCATGCTTTGACTCATAATATAACCTGAAAATGAATTTCTCAAATCTCAGATTAGTGGTCCCGAGATCACTGTTCTCGCTAGCCCCTAAATTGGGCTGTTACACATGTTGCAGTTAAGCTTCCAGATCAGATAATAGTGCGCAGCAAAGCTGACGCACGAGCGGTACAGTACGATAAATCGCGGTACGTATAAGATGTAGTAGAACTGCCAAATCAGATCAAAATTAGTCTCCCTCCTCTTCACAACCCAACCCAAAATAGTTTATGCAAGTGCATGTATGCATTCAATCTCACGTAATGTTGACAAGATCGGACATTGCATGTAATCAATATGCATACACACCCCCTGGTTAATTGGGTTAAGATTCAGACATTACACACATCAGTTAAAAATAGAACTTAAGCTGCAGTCCAAAATGGAGTCCTAACTACCCTTGTTTAAGCTTAGCCAATGGTTTAATCACGTAAACACATTTTCAGATCAGAACCGCACACAAAACCAATATAAGTGTCTTAGGACCACACGCCCGTGTACTCTGGCTATATGGACATGCCTAGGCCGTGTGGGAGGTCACAAGCCCGTGTGAAAAGAGGCACACAACTGAAGCACACGCCCGTGTGGACAAGGGACATAACCGTGGGAACAGGCGTGTAACTCTCTGTCCATTTGCACTAAATTCGAGTACAGGGCTGACACGGCTGTGTTGTAACATCCCGATTTAGGGCCTAGTCAAAATAGTGGTGCGAGACCACAAATCTGAGGTTTATGAATGGGTTTTTGAGGTTTATGCTATGTATGCATGCTAGTGTGAAAGTTTTATGAAGCAATTTTGTGAAATTGCGGTTAAATTGTCCAAAAGGACTAAATTGCAAAAGTTGCAAAATGTGAGATTCTAGAAGCTATTTGTGTGAAATAACTTTAGAATATTAATTAGAGGTCCTTAATTAGCAATTTTCTCAATTTCTAATTTTTGGACAAAATTGGGCATGGATGAGTTAAAATAGAAAGTTTATCAAAAATGGCATTTTGGTCATTTAACAATTAAGTGATTAAAATAGGAGAAAAGATGACAAAATTAATTCATCTTCTTCTCCAAGGCTGCCGAAAATTTGAGAGAGCCATTGTTAGGGTTCTTTAAAAATTTCAAGCTTGCTAGTAAGTGCATCTAGCCTCGTTTTTGATATTCTTTGTATTTTTGAAGTCCTTGTTGCATGAGTAAGTCATTTTTAGCTATTTGATGAGCTATGATGGATGTTAAAAAATGTGGCCATGTATGACATGCATGTATTTTGATGTTGTACGGAAGATTATGAAAGCTTGATGTAGTAGAAACATCTTTTGCTAAATGAGTTTCCATAGAAAATGCATGTAAGGACTAGTTTGTAAAAATCTTGAGTTTGGTCATACATGTGTGATGTAATGAGAATTGATGATTGCTTTAGTTGAGTAAGTGATTCGGCTAAGCATGAAAGGCTAGGAAGTTGAATAAAAATCACTTTACGAGCCTTGGGGCAATAGTGTAATTATGAGAAAGATTTGGGGCAAAAGAGTAATTTTGCCAAAGTATGAGATGTGGGTCAATTTGGTCAATGTGTGTATTGAATAAGCTGATTTATTCATTATAGATCAAGAAAGACAAAGCCTGGATCGAAACCGAGGTAAGAGCAAAGTGGTGGACTAAATTGCACGTTTCTATACTTTTGAGTATCGAGGTAAGTCTATGCATAAACAATGCATTCATACTTACAATTTGTCAATGCTAGCTAGTGTATAGCATGGTTGAGAATGATTGAGAACCTATGTGTTTTAAGTGGAATGAATGTAAATAGATATGTGAATGTGTAGTGATAATGCTAAAAGATGGGCTAAGTGCGATACCATCCAAATACATATTGACGATGAGCTGGCTATGTGCGATGCTATCGTTAGGTATATTGTCTAGTGGGCTATGTGCGAAACCACTACAATTACCTTTATGGTAGGCTAAGTGCGATACTATCTTATTAATTGATTATGGTGGGCTAAGTGCGAAACCACCGAGACATTAGCTGTGTGGATTAGCTGTGTGGATGTATTATCGAGAAATAATGATATGTTGTATATTGTGTAAATGTGATATTGAATGCAGGGGTGCATATCAATGGTTACGAGTAAGTGACTTATGATGTGTTGGAAATGTGGTAAGGGATAGAAAGAGTAAGCATAGTTGTACATTATATGTTAGTATAATGCAAATTGTTGCTTAGCTTATACTATATTGCTTAATTGTTTACGTGTAAACTTACTAAGCTCAAAGCTTACTCCCTTTCTTTTCCCTTGTCTTATAGAGCAAAAGTGTTGAATCGAGATACGAGGATCAATTGGAAGATCGCCCACACTATCAGCACACTCTGGTACATGAGACTCAATGTTTTGTATATGGCATGTATAGGGGCTAGACAAGTTAGTGAATTTTGTTGTATATGGCTATGATGTGTTGGCCTTTAGATGGATAATCTATTTTGTATAATGCCATAGTTGTTGGCACTTTATTATATGAAAATATGTAGCTATCTAAGTGAGATTTTAAGATTTTGAGTTGATTATGGATGTGTTGAATGAGTGCATGATTGTGTATGCTAGGAGGGTGAAAAGAACTTGGCAAATAGCTTTGTTCTTGTCCATGTGGGTAGACACACGGGCGTGTGTCTAGGCCAGCCGTGACACACACTGGCCACCCTATGGGCGTGTGACTTGGCCGTGTGTCCCCCGCATGTTAGTATTTTAAGTTAGAATAGACCACACGGACTAGTCACGCGGGCGTGTGCCTAGAACGTGTGTTAATCGATGTTGGCCACGGGCTAGCCACACGGGCGTGTGTCTAGACTCTAGGCCGTGTTAAGGTAGTCAGTGTGCACCACGGGTGGAGGGCACGGATGTGTGCCCTAACCGTTGGGCATTGGCAGAATGCTTGAGTTTTCATGCGCGGGTAGTGACCATGGGCGTGTGTGACATCCACGGGCGTACCAAATCTTACACGGGCGTGTGAGCCCTGTATAGATGGAAAAATTTTAAGATCGTAAGAGTTTTCGATATGGTCTCGAGAGCCCTCGTGTGTTTGAGAGAGGCCTCGTAAGTCGGGATTGAGGTTGTTGTGATGGCCAAAGAGAGTGGTCATGTTGTGCCTAAGTGGCGATCATGAGGATTTTTATACGGTAATGCCTCGTGCCCAGTTCCGGCATTGAATACGGGTAAGGGGTGTTACATTTAATGGTATCAGAGCTATGGTTTAGTCAGTTCTAGGACTACCGTAGCGGGTGTAAGAGTCTAGCTATACATGCCATAAGTGTACAATGATAGTGTGGTAGCTTCTGATGATTTTAAATCTTGTTTTACATAGAATATGGATTCCAATCCATTGACTGCTGATGAAGCAGCTAGTAATGCATCGACTCCTGCGCAAGGAACTGTGCCTGTTCAAAGTGGACCCGAGGCTAGGGGTCAAAGGGAAGGGGCACGGGAAGCCTTTCTCCAGATGATGAGCAATTGGTACTCGGATTATGTTCGAGCGAACCCTAATGCTCAACCTCCTCCACCTCCTCCTCCTATACCTCAGCCAATTCCTGTGGCTCCTCAAGTAATTGATGTAGTGAGGATATCGAAACCCCCGGTAGATAAGATTAGAAAACACAGGGCTGAGGAGTTTAGAGCTAAGGTTGATGATGACCCTGAGAGGGCAGAGTTCTGGTTAGAGAACTCAATGAGAGTGTTTGAGGAACTCTCTTGTACTCTTGAAGAGAGCTTGAAGTGTGTCGTATCCTTGCTGAGGGACTCGGCATACCATTGGTGGAAGACGTTGACGTCAGTAGTCCCAAGAGAGCGGGTGACGTGTGACTTCTTTTTGGAAGAGTTTCGGAAGAAGTATATAAGCCAACGATTTACTGATCGGAAAAGGAAGGAATTCCTTGAGTTGAAGCAAGGAAGAATGTCAGTAGCAGAATATGGGCATGAGTTTGTTAGGCTTAGCAAATACGCTCAAGAATGTGTGTCGATAGAGACCATATTGTGTAAGAGGTTCGAAGACGGACTGAATGAGGACATTAAACTCCTAGTGGGTATTTTGGAGTTGAAAGAATTTGTGGTGTTGCTTGAAAGGGCAAGTAAGGCCGAAGAGTTGAGTATAGAAAAGAAAAGGGCTGTGAGTGAAGCCCGAGATGCTAGAAAGAGGCCGATGAGCAAGTCGTATCAAGCCCAGTCGAAAAGGTCCAAGGAAGTGAATCCTAGGACAACAGCACCAGTGGGTTATTCGCATCGAGACTTGGGCAATACTCGTTTGGGTTCGAGAGTCCAAGCTACTTTGATGGAAAGTGTGGGCAATCCAAAGAACAAACCGGAGTGTCCAAGTTGTGGTAGATATCACATCGGAGAGTGTTAGGGTAACAGTCGAAACTGTTATAAGTGTGGTTCCCCCGACCATTTTATCCGTAATTGCCCCGAGAGGGATGATAAGGAAGTGAAGCTAGAGATGAGATCCAATGATGTGTCTGCAAGGGGTAGACCACCAAGGAACCCGAGAGGCAGGAATAGTGGTAGAGGTGCATCTAGAGACTCTACTGTGAGACCGGAGGGTCGGGCACCTGCGAGGACGTATGCTATTTGCGCTCGCGAAGAGGCATCCTCCCCTGATGTAATAACGGGTACTTTTTCTCTCTTTGACACACTTGTTATTGCTTTAATAGATCCAGGGTCTACTCATTCTTATATTTGCATGAGATTGGCATCTAGTTTGAGTATGACTGTTGAGTCTACGGACTTTATGGTTAAGGTGTCAAACCCGTTAGGTAAGCATGTGTTAGTGGACAAGGTGTGTAAGAATTGTCCTTTGATGATTGAGAGTCATTGCTTTCCGGCAAACCTAATGTTGTTGTCGTTTGATGAGTTTGATTTAATCCTAGGCATGGATTGGTTGACTACCCATAGTGTCTTAGTGAACTGTGGTAGTAAGTTTATTGAATTGAAATGTGAGAGTGGAGATGTGGTTCAGGTTGAATCAGGTAGATCAGATAGTCTGCCAGTGATGATTTCTTCCTTAGTGGCTGATAAATGTTTGAGAAAAGGGTGTGAGTCCTATCTTGCTTTTGTGTTGAATACTCAAGAGGTTGGAGTAAAGTTTGAAACAGTGCCAGTCGTATGTGAGTATCCGGATGTATTCTTGGAAGAGTTACCCGGATTACCTCCAGTGAGAGAGGTCAAGTTTGGGATTGAGTTAGTTCTGGGAACGGCACCTATTTCGATTGCTCCGTATAGGATGGCACCTTTAGAGTTTAGAGAACTGAAGGTTCAGTTGCAAGAGTTGACAGATAAGGGTTTTGCAAGACCGAGCTACTCACCGTGGGGTGCTCCGGTATTGTTTGTGAAGAAGAAAGATGGGTCTATGAGGTTGTGTATAGACTATAGACAACTTAACAAAGTGACGGTTAAGAATAAGTATCCTTTACCAAGGATTGATGATCTTTTTGATCAACTGAAGAGAGCTACGATGTTCTCCATGATAGACCCGAGGTCAGTTATTATCGATTGAGAGTGAAAGAGCGAGGATGTGTTGAAAAGCGCATTTCGGACAAGGTATGGCCATTATGAGTTTTTGGTTATGCCGTTTGGTTTGACGAATGCATCAAGCGATTTTATGGATCGATGAACCGTGTTTTCAGACCATATGTGGACAAGTTTGTAGTTGTCTTCATTGACGACATATTGATCTATTCTCGGGATAAGAACAATCATGAAGAACATTTGAGAATTGTCTTGCAAACTTTAAGAGATAAGCAGTTGTACGCTAAGTTTAGCAAGAGTGAGTTTTGGTTCCATGAGGTCGGATTCCTAGGACACATTGTGTCGGGTGATGGTGTTAGAGTTGACCCGAGTAAGATGTCGGCTGTTGTGGATTGGAAATCATCGAAGAACGTGTCAGAAATCAGAAGTTTCTTGGGATTAGCAGGATATTACAGACGTTTCGTAAAAGGGTTAGTTGTGATTACTACCCCGATGACGAAACTATTGCACAAAGATGTCAAGTTTGAATGGGTGAGACATGTCAACTGAGTTTCGAGAGATCAAGACATTATTGATCGAGGCGTCGGTTTTGGTTCAACCGAATCGGGAAAGAGTTCATGGTTTACTGATGACGCGCGTCGTTTAATGGTCTCGGTTGCATGTTGATGCAAGAGGGTAAGGTAGTCGCTACGCCTCGTCTGATTGAAACCGCACGAGAAGAATTATCTGACTCATGATTTGGAGTTGGCTGTGATTGTTTTCGCGTTAAAGATTTGGCGACATTACTTATATGGTGAGAAGTGCCAAATCTTTACAGATCACAAGAGTTTGAGATATTTGATATATCAGAAGGATCTGAATTTGCGACAAAGACGGTGGCTTGAGTTGTTGAAAGACTATGAGTTAGTCATTGATTACCACCCGAGAAAAGCGAATGTGGTTGCGGATGCCCTGAGTAGGAAATCCTTGTATGCTCTAAGAGTTATGAGGACGAGTTTGGAATTGTCTGATGATGGTGCTATTTTGGTAGAGTTGAGAGCTAAGCCACTATTTGTTCAATAGATATGTGAAGCTCAGAGAAATGACAGTGAGATGTCAGCTAAGAGAGATAAGCGTGAATCAGAAAGTGATTTCGATTTTCAAGTGGGCTCGAATGGTTGTTTTCTGTACTGTGACAGAATTTGTGTACCTAGAGATGAGGAGTTAATCCAAAAGGTTTTGCATGAGGCCCATAGTAGATGTTTGTCAGTACATCCGGGCAGTACTAAAATGTATAATGACTTGAAGAAGTCTTATTGGTGGCCGGGTATGAAAAGAGATATTTTAGAGTTCGTGACAAAGTGTCTGATTTGTCAACAAGTGAAAGCTGAGCATCAAGTGCCTTCGGGATTGCTTCAACCAGTGTTGGTACCCGAATGGAAGTGGGACTTCTTTGTCGAATTTGCTTACAACAACAGTTATCAGTCAAGTATATGGATGGCTCTGTATGAGGCCTTGTATGGTCGTAAGTCTCGGACTCCTTTGTATTAGACCGAGCTTAGTGAGAAGTGGATCCATGGGGTCGATCTAGTAAAAGAGACCGAGGAAAAAGTGAAAATAATTCGTAATAGTCTGAAAGTTGTTGCGGATGACCGGATGTAAGTCGACGCGGATCTGAAAAGAAAGGAAATTGAGTTTGAAGTGGGCGACAAAGTATTTTTGAAAGTGTCCCCATGGAAAAAGATTATGAGATTTGGACGAAAAGGAAAATTGAGTCCAAGATTCATAGGGTCGTATGAGATTACAGATAGAGTTGAGCCAGTAGCATACCGGTTGGCTTTGTCGGTAGAGTTGGAAAAGATTCATAATGTGTTTCATGTGTCGATGTTGCGACGGTATCGCTCTGATCCTTCACATGTGATTCCTTCGACGGAAATTGAGATAAGACCGGATATGTCTTATGATGAAGAGCCAATTGAGATCTTGGCTCGAGAAGTGAAAAAGTTGAGAAATAAGAGCATAGCACTAGTGAAAGTGTTATGGCAGAAACACGGTGTGGAAGAGGCTACGTGGGAAACGGAAGAAGCTATGAGAGAGCAACATCCAAACCTCTTTACTGGTAAGATTTTCGGGGGCGAAAATCTCTAAAGGGGGGAGAGTTGTAACATCCCGATTTAGGGCCTAGTCAGAATAGTGATGCGAGACCACAAATTTGAGGTTTATGAATGGGTTTTTGAGGTTTATGCTATGTATGCATGCTAGTGTGAAAGTTTCATGAAGCAATTTTGTGAAATTGCGGTTAAATTGTCCAAAAGGACTAAATTACAAAAGTTGCAAAATGTGAGATTCTAGAAGCTATTTGTGTGAAATAGCTTTAGAATATTAATTAGAGGTCCTTAAATAGCAATTTTCCCAATTTCTAATTATTGGACAAAATTGGGCATGGATGAGTTAAAATAGAAAGTTTATCAAAAAGGGCATTTTGGTCATTTAACAATTAAGTGGTTAAAGTAGGAGAAAAGATGAAAAAAATCATTCATCTTCTTCTCCAAGGCTGCCGAAAATTTGAGAGAGCCATTGTTAGGGTTCTTCAAAAATTTCAAGCTTGCTAGTAAGTGCATCTAGCCTCATTTTTGATATTCTTTGTATATTTAAAGTCCTTGTTGCATGAGTAAGTCATTTTTAGCTATTTGATGAGCTATGATGGATGTTAAAAAATGTGGCCATGTATGACATGCATGTATTTTGATGTTGTATGGAAGATTATGAAAGCATGTAGTAGAAACATCTTTTGCTAAATGAGTTTCCATAGAAAATGCATGTAAGGACTAGTTTGTAAAAATCTTGAGTTTGGTCATACATGTGTGATGTAATGAGAATTGATGATTGCTTTAGTTGAGTAAGTGATTCGGCTAAGCATGAAAGGCTAGGAAGTTGAATAAAAATCACTTTACGAGCCTTGGGGTAATAGTGTAATTATGAGAAAGATTTGGGGCAAAAGAGTAATTTTGCCAAAGTATGAGATGTGGGTCAATTTGGTCAATGTGTGTATTGAATAAGCTGATTTATTCATTATAGATTAAGAAAGACAAAGCCCGGATCGAAACCGAGGCAAGAGCAAAGTGGTGGACTAAATTGCACGTTTCTATACTTTTGAGTATCGAGGTAAGTCTATGCATAAACAATGCATTCATACTTACAATTTGTCAATGCTAGCTAGTGTATAGCATGGTTGAGAATGATTGAGAACCTATGTGTTTTAAGTGGAATGAATGTAAATAGATATGTGAATGTGTAGTGATAATGCTAAAAGATGGGCTAAGTGCGATACCATCCTAATACATATTGACGATGAGCTGGCTATGTGCGATGCTATCGTTAGGTATATTGTCTAGTGGGCTATGTGCGAAACCACTACGATTACCTTTATGGTAGGCTAAGTGCGATACTACCTTATTAATTGATTGTGGTGGGCTAAGTGCGAAACCACCGAGACATTAGCTGTGTGGATTAGCTGTGTGGATGTATTATCGAGAAATAATGATGTGTTGTATATTATGTAAATGTGATATTGAATGCAGGGGTGCATGTCAATGGTTACGAGTAAGTGACTTATGATGTGTTGGAAATGTGGTAAGGGATAGAAAGAGTAAGCATAGTTGTACATTATATGTTAGTATAATGCAAATTGTTGTTTAGCTTATACTATGTTGCTTAATTATTTACGTGTAAACTTACTAAGCTCAAAGCTTACTCCCTTTCTTTTCCCTTGTCTTATAGAGCAAAAGTGTTGAATCGAGATACGAGGATCAATTGGAAGATCGCCCACACTATCAGCACACTCTGGTACATGAGACTCAATGTTTTGTATATGGCATGTATAAGGGCTAGACAAGTTAGTGAATTTTGTTGTATATGGCTATGATGTGTTGGCCTTTAGATGGATAATCTATTTTGTATAATGCCATAGTTGTTGGCACTTTATTATATGAAAAGATGTAGTTATCTAAGTGACATTGTAAGATTTTGAGTTGATTATGGATGTGTTGAATGAGTGCATGATTGTGTATGCTAGGAGGGTGAAAAGAACTTGGCAAATAGCTTTGTTCTTGTCCATGTGGGTAGACACACGGGCGTGTGTCTAGGCCATGTGTGACACACGGTTAGCCCACAGGCGTGTGACTTGGCCGTGTGTCCCCTACATGTTAGTATTTTAAGTCAGAATAGACCATGGACTAGTCACACGGGCGTGTGCCTAGAACGTGTGTGTTAATCAATGTTGGCCACAGGCTAGCCACACGGGCGTGTGTCTAGACTCTAGGCCGTGTTAAGGTAGTCAGTGTGCACCACGGATGGAGGGCACGGGTGTGTGCCCTAACCGTGGGGCATTGGCAAAATGCTTGAGTTTTCATGCACGGGTAATGACCATGGGCGTGTGTGACATCCACGAGCGTGCCAAATCTTACACGGGGGTGTGAGCCCTGTATAGATGGAAAAATTTTAAGATCGTAAGAGTTTTCGATATGGTCTCGAGAGCCCTCGTGTGTTTGAGAGAGGCCTCGTAAGTCGGGATTGAGGTTGTTGTGATGGCCAAAGAGAGTGGTCATGTTGTGCCTAAGTGGCGATCTTGAGGATTTTAATACGGTAACGCCTCGTGCCCAGTTCCGGCGTTGAATACGGGTAAGGGGTGTTACATGTGTGAGGGTCTCACACGGCCGTGTGCCCACCAGACACGGCCGTGTGTCCAAAACACATGCCCGTGTGGAATCTCTAAATCCCCAAATTAGCCACACGACTGTGTGGCCAGGCTGGGTGACACCCAATCACGTAAACCCTAATCCTCAAACTCACACGCCCGTGTGCCCGAGGGACACGGCCGTGTGAGAAACGATAAAAATCCCAAGTTGGCCACACGGTCATGTGGCACCGAAATTGGCCCGGAAACCCTAATTCCAAAAGGCACACGGCCGTGTGAACTGGCACACGCCCGTGTAGAAACCCCAGTGGCCACAAAACCACTTCGAAACAAGCCAAAAAAATGTCGTTTCAGGCATCGTAACAGCTCCAACCTTCTCAATGATAGAAGGGGGTTGGGATATGTTGCATTTCCCAAACCTTTTCCAGCAACTAACACCCAAAATCAATAGTTTAGAGCACAATTGAGAATTTTCGAAACAACAATTCACGAAAATAAAAGTAGACAAGATTCGAATCCCACACCTGTTTTACGATCTACGACGTTCCGACACTGATTTGACAACAAACGAGTGATTCTCTAAATCCAAATGTAGAAAAACCCCTCCCCAAAAGAAACAAAAAAGAAAAGCCAAGAGAAAAGAAAAAGAACGTCCAGAGAACCAGAATAGAAAAATCAAAATTCAAAAATCAAAAATAAAAATAAAATAAATAAATAAGTAATAATAAATAATTATTATTACTAACTAAAATTAAAACAAAATAATAAGGTTCTCTCTAAATCCGCACTCAAGGACTCGAACCCAGAACTTTGAGATTAACAGCACACAACCAAACCACCAGACCAGCAGGCCCATTCTGCCACTTACACGCAAGACTAACCACAAAAGCACACCTTTCCCTTAGACCCTAACCACTAACATCAGAACTTCTGACCCCCAAAATCCGGGGTGTTACAGTCAATGGCTTATACATAGAACTCTTTGTAAATGAAAAGAAGATACGAGAAAATTCTCTGTTTACTTTAAGTGTTCTTTTATTTGATTATTTTATAACACGTTATCAGTACGAGCTTCTACAAGTTTATACTGAAGTTCATGTCATTTCGAATTTATATAATTTGCCTGTATAGCTCCCATTAAACTATATACGGTATACATATTTTTATAATTCTTTTATTTTATTTTCTAGATGAAATATTTGCTTTGGGTAACATTTGCACATTTATTTTTACAACTCAAATATAATAATGATAATTATATATACATGTTTTTTTTATTAAAAGAAATTTCAATTAATGTAATTTGTGTTAAGTTATTATTATGACTATTACTCTCTATGCCAATATTAGACATACATATTATTATTTAGCGAATTTAGTATATATAATTGAATTATTTTACGATTGAGAATGCTTATTATTTTACTAATACTTTTTTTTATTCAAGTGATTATAATGTCAAATTTTGCTAAACTTGAATTTGCGGCCTTAGACATCTCAGGCAAGAATTATTTGTCATGGGTGTTAGATGCTGAAATTCACCTAGATGCTAAAGGTCTAGGAACTACTATATTAGCATATAAAGAAGCATCTAATCAAGACAAGGCAAAAGCAATGATTTTTATCCGTCATCATCTACATGAAGGATTAAAAGTGGAATGTCTCACTGTGAAATACCCTCTTGAGTTGTGGAAAAATTTGAAAGAACGATTTGACCATCAAAAAATAGTGATACTCCCTAAAGCTCATTATGATTGGATGCACTTTCGGTTGCAAGATTTTAAGATTGTAAGTGAATACAATTCAGAACTTTTCAAAATTAGTTCTAAACTAAAATTATGTGGAGAAAACATAACTGATGAGGACTTGTTAGAGAAAACATTTTCAAACTTTCATGCTACTAATGTGCTCCTGCAGCAGCAATACCGTGAAAAAGGTTTTAAAAGGTATTTTGAATTAATTTCGTGCCTTTTGGTGGCTAAACAAAATAATGAGCTGTTGATGAAAAATCATGAAATTCGTCTCACTGGTTCTGCACCATTCCCTGAAGTGAATGTAGCAGTACACAATAATTATGAAAATATAAAATATAGAGGTCTTGGCCATGGTCGTGGACGTAGTGGAGGACATGGTCGAGGACGTACTAGAAATCGTTATCATGGTGGTCATATCAATGATACTTCTAACCACCAAAAAAAGAATAACAATGAAATACAAGAAAAAAGTGGTCAAAATAATCCTTCAAAGATTGTTGAGAATATATGCTACCGATGTAGTATAAAGGGGCATTGGTCATGTACCTGTCGTACATCTGACCATTTAGTGAAACTTTATCAAGCATCCATTAAAAAGAAGGGAAAGCATATATAGACAAATTTTATATCCCAAAATGATGAAGTGGAGGCAAAAGATGAAGATACTCACTATAATACTAAAACTGATCATGCCTACGAGGGTGATAAATTTAATGACCTTAATAATATAACTCACCTAGATGTGACAGATTTCTTTGAGAATAATTAGAAAATTTGATATTATTTTGACATTTTTATGTTGTTTTAAGTATGCTTTATTTTTTTACATAAAGAATAATTTATATATTTAATAAATATTTGCAATGTTTCTCATATTATATTTTGCTTGTTTTTATGAAGAATATGAATATTCAACAAAATTTTAGTGGACCCTAAATCAATGGAGACATGTGTCTTGCAAATAGTGCTACAACACATACGATACTCAAAGATAAAAAATATTTTTCTCATTTGACAATAAGTAATGTCCATGTTAATACAATATCGGGTAGTTCAAAGCTTATTGAAGGCTCTAGAAGAGCTATTATATTATTACCTAAAGGTACAACATTTTTCATTGATGATGCTTTATATTCCACTAAGTCTCAAAGAAATTTATTGAGTTTTAAAGATATTCATCTTAATGGATATCATATTGAGACTATGAATGAGAAAAATATTAAATATCTATATATTACAAATGTTGAATATGGAAAGAAATATGTTTTGGAAAGGCTACCTGCTTTTTCATCAGGTTTATATTATACACATATTAGTATAATTGAGTCACATGTTACTACAAACCAGAAGTTTGTAGAACCACATACTTTTACTATTTGGCACGACTGGTTAGGCCATCCCGAATCTATTATGACGTGAAGAATCATTGAGAATTCAGTTGGACACCCATTAAAGAACCAAAAGATTCTTGAATTCAAGGATTCATCTTGTGTTGCTTGATCTCAAAGAAAATTGATAATTAGACCATCACCAGCTAAAGTTGGGATTGAATCTCCCGCATTTCTGGAACTTATTCAAGGTGATATATGTGGGCCCATTCATCCACCATGTGGACTATTAAGATATTTTATAGTATTGATAGATGCATCTAGTAGGTGGTCACATGTGTGTTTATTATCGACTCGCAACTTGACATTTTCGAGACTACTTGCTCAAATAATTCAATTAAGAGCACAATTTCCAGATTATGCAATCAAAACTATTCGTTTTGATAATGCTGGTGAGTTTACATCCCAAGCTTTTAATGATTATTATATGTCAATTGGGATAAAAGTTGAACATCCTGTAGCTCATGTTCACACACAAAACGGTTTAGCTGAATCATTTATCAAACGCCTCCAACTAATAGCTCAGCCAATGCTTATGAGAACAGAACTCCCTATTACAGCTTAGGGGTATGCTATTTTGCATGCAGCAGTACTTGTGCGCTTAAGGCCAACAAGTTATAATAAGTACTCCCCATTAAAATTGGCTTTTGGTTATGAGCCAAATATTTCCCATCTTAGAATTTTTGGATGTGCAGTATATGTTCCAATTGCTCCACCACAACACACAAAGATTGGTCCTCAAAGGAGGTTGGGAATATATGTTGGTTATGAATCCTTCTATAATTAAATATGTTGAACCATTAACCGGAGATTTATTTACTGCACGATTTATTGATTGTCATTTTGATGAAACAACATTCCCAACATTAGGGGGAGAGAAAATAAAACTGGTAAAAGAAATAACATGGAATGGATCATCATTATCTCAATTAGATCCTCGCACAAGTCAATATGAACAAGAAGTTCAAAGAATCATACATTTGCAAAACATCGCCAATCAACTGCCATATCAGTTACTGACCAAAAGAGAATTACAAAATCTCACATACCATCCGAAAATGCTTTAATACGAATTGATATCCAATAGGGCAAATTGTTAGTGCAAAAAAAAGTAATCCACGCCTGAAGCGTGGAAGGCCAATCAGTTCCAAAGATAAAAATCCTCGTAAAATGAAAGGAGCAATTATTCAAGATGGTAATATTGTAGAGGCAAGTGCCCAAGAAGAGGCCAAAGATATAACTAATCAAAAACCCCCAGAAGAGGTTCAGGTACTAGAAAGTGGTGATAACGAAGAGATCTCAATAAGTTATGTTACTTCAGGAAAAAGATGGAACCGAAAAAATATAGTTGTCGACAACAATTTTGCTTATAATTTTGCTATTGAAATAGCAAAAGAAAATGAGGATCCTAAGCCTAAATCTATTGAGGAATGTAGAAATAGAAAGGATTGGCCAAAATGGAAAGACACAATTCAAGCAGAATTAAATTCACTTTCTAAACGTGAGGTTTTTGGACCTATAGTCCAAACACCTAAATATGTAAATCTGGTAGGATATAAATGGATATTTGTGCAAAAACGAAAAGAGAAAAATGAAGTCGTAATATATAAAGCATAACTTGTAGCTCAATGATTTTCACAAAGGCCCGACATTGATTATGAAGAGACATAGTCTCCTATGTGGATGCA
The DNA here is from genome assembly GCA_025698515.1 of Gossypium sturtianum. Taxonomy (NCBI): domain Eukaryota; kingdom Viridiplantae; phylum Streptophyta; class Magnoliopsida; order Malvales; family Malvaceae; genus Gossypium; species Gossypium sturtianum. The sequence continues at coordinate 117,502,641 of CM046955.1, forward strand.
ATTACATTTAGATACCTTATTAGTCTGGCAGTACGTGAAAAACTTGACATACATCTAATGGATGTTGTTACAACCTATTTGTATGGTACACTTAATAGTGAAATTTATATGAAAATCCCAGAAGGATTTAAAATCCCTGAAGGATATAGAGTTTTCTGGGACAATTACTCAATTAGATCAAAGAAAAGTTTATATGGATTAAAACAATTTGGACGTATGTGGTACAATCGTCTTAGTGAATATTTGTTAAAAGAAGGTTATAAGAACGATCCAATCTGCCCATGTGTTTTTATAAAAAGGTATGGATCAAACTTTGTGATAATTGCTATTTATGTTGATGATCTAAATATTATTGGAAATCTTGAAGAGCTTTAAAATGCAATAAATTATTTAAAGAAAGAATTTGAGATGAAAGATCTTGGAAAAACAAAGTTTTGTCTTGGCTTGTAGATCGAGCATTTAAAAGATGGAATTCATGTCCATCAGTCAACTTATACGAAAAAGATCTTAAAAAAAATTATATGGATAAAGCACATCCATTGAGTACCCCGATGGTTGTACGATCGTTAGATGTGAATAAAGATCAATTTCATCCTTGCGAGAATGATGAAGGGTTTCTTGGTCCTGAAGTACCATATCTAAGTGCCATAGGAGCATTGATGTATCTTACAAACAACACAAGACCTAATAGCTTTTGTTGTAAACTTGTTAGCAAGATTTAATTCTTCTCCAACACGTAGATATTGGAATGGAATTAAACATGTATTTAGATATCTCAGAGGGACCATTGATATGGGGTTATTTTATTTAAATGATTCAAAATCCCTATTAGTTGGCTATGCTGATGCTGGATGTTTATCAGATCCATATAAAGATTGATCTCAAACGGGATATTTATTTACATGTGAAGGTACTGCCATATCATGGCGTTCGACAAAGTAAACATTAGTTGCTGCCTCTTCAAATCATGCTGAAATAATTACGATGCATGAGGCAAACTGAGAGTGTGTTTGGCTAAGGTTATCAACCCAATATATCCAGAAGATATGTAATTTTCCTTTATAGGAAAAGATGTCAACTATCTTATACGAAGATAATGCAACATGTATAGCTCAATTAAAGGGTGGTTATATCAAAGGTGACAGAACGAAACATATTTCACCAAAATTATTCTTCACTCATGATCTGGAGAAGAAATGTTATATAGAAGTTCAACAAATTCGTTCTAGTGATAATTTAACAGATCTTTTTACCAAGGCATTGCCAACTTCAATGTTTGAAAGAATACTACACAAGATTGGAATGCATCAACTGAAAGATGTAATGTGATATTGCCATTAGGGGGAGTCAAAAACACGATGCGCTCTTTTCCTTTAACCAAGGTTTTGTCCCACTAGGTTTTCCTGGTAAAGGTTTTTAACGAGGCAACTTGTAATAAGAGATTGCGTACTCCTTTTCCTTCATTAGGTTTTTATCCCACAGGGTTTTTCCTAATAAATGTTTTAATGAGACACATTTTTATTTAAAAGACATCCAAGGGGGAGTGTTGTAAATACATTAAATGGATGTCTATAACCTTTAAACATTTATAAAAGTAATGAGTTAAACCCCTCATTCATTATTAAAGATGCTTAATGTACGTGTTAATGAAGCAGTTAAATAAACTTCATTTATTTATGTTGCATTAAATGTCAATGACTTATATATAGAACTCTTTTGTAAATGAAAAGAAGATAAGAGAAAATTCTCTATTTACTTTAAGTGTTCTTTTATTTGATTATTTTATAATAATTTCATTTTTTTCTTCTTTTATTATTATTAACATATACTATAACAAACAATTACACACCTAAACGGCACTAACCCATTTAATGGTTAATTGTCACTTTAGTCCTTCCTATTTATTTCAAATTACATTTCTTTTATAAATTTTACTTTTATCAATTATGCAATTTAGTCCCCGTACTTAATTTAGGCACCACGTAAATGAAATTACCTATTTAAAATTCAATTAGCCTACAGATTACGGGTCCAGTTTACATAAATGGACTCCCGAAAACACACTTTCTAACACCACTGACTTTTGGGGTCGTTACATCAATGACCATTTAGTAACATTTTGAATTTGAGTGACCAAAATGTAGACTTACTAATAATTTAGTAACCTTGGGTGTAGTTTACCTAGAGAAAAACTTTTTATAACATCCCAAGTTAGGGGGTTCTGCATATCATGTTTCTGTGTGTTTGGCTTGTTTTGATTGCTTATTGGATGTGTTTGGGGGTCTTAGGAAGGCCCGGGTTCGAGTTGGAGTCTTGGTTAAATTTTAGTTTTAGGGCACTTTAGGGGGAAGCTGGTGGGGGGTAGGTCTTATATATTTGAGTGTAATTTGTGTCACAAGATGGAGAGTGGTAGAGTGGCAAGGTGATGCCTAGGAAGCAAGGAGAGATGACGCCACAGGGGAGCAGTGAGGGAGCAGGTTCGAGTCTCACAGCTTGCTTTTTGGAATTTCTTTTTAAGGCGTCGGGATGAGAGGTGGTAGATTTCGGCATGGACTCTTCAAGGTGAGTGTTGAAGGGTCAAAGAGTTTGAATGAATGGCCATGAGGGGTTGGTGGAGTTTGAATGGGTCAAACTAAATCAAATGGATGATGGAGAGGGAAAGTAGGAGGAAATCGTGGAGGGTGATGTTGGTGGTGGAGTTGGCCGAATTTGGGGAATTGGTGGAGTTGAGTTTCGGTTGGGAGTGTAGTGGTTGGTAAATTTCGGCATTGTGGATGTGGGGAGCTGGTAGCCTTTGAGTGAGTAGGTGCCGAAAGTCTTTAGGAGCATTTTAGTTTCCCTTTTGGTCATTTTCGGTCATTGTGTGAGAGTAGTGAAACCGAAACTTCAACCCTCTCTTGGTATTCTCTTTTTCTTTTGTTTTCTTCCCCTCTCATCTTTTCTCTCTTCAACCGAACCTAGTGCCTCATTCCCTTTCCACCGTTTGTGACTTGTTTCTTCTTCATAATCGAAACACCTTTTGTTTTTCTTCTCATTCTTGTTCCTTTGGTGATAGCCGAATGTCAGAGTGGTGATTTGTGCCTTTTCTATTTCTTTTCTTCCATTTTCTATTTGCTTCTTCATAGCCGAATCTAAGCCGAATCCCCTTTTTACATCAAGTGTGGGCACCCTTTCTATCGGTTTTGCTTGTAGCCGATCATAGATTCTTCACTCGTCAATCTCTTGGTTCGGTAAGGAGCCTTTCTTCTCTTTTCTTCTCGTTCTTCTTCATTTTTCTCTTGGTTTGCTTAAAACTGAAGTTCTGACTCACTTCTTTGGGCACTGACCAATTGTAGAGGGCTGTATCTCCAACATCTCGTCTTCGTGTGGCCTACTTTCGAGAGGGTCTTGGTAAGTTGGATATTGGCTGAATGGGTGGTAAGGAGGGGTTCATATCGGTTTGTTAGGCTGAAAGGCCACTTCTTGTTGTTCTATTTTGGAAACTGATTCTAACATGGTGATTATTTAGGGACTCAATCGGTTTCTTGGGCCAACCTTCTAGCATTCGATTTCTGTTAATCTAGGTGAGGAACTTCTTCGGGTTGGGTATCTATTTCTTTCTGTCTTTTCAATGCTTTAACCCAGTTTCCTGATCATCCTTTCACGGATACGAATGCCAGTCAAGGGAAGGAAGGGGTTGGACTCGTAGTCTCTGCCCCTAAGTTTAAGAAACGAGCGGTATCAGCAGTATGAGACTTTCCACCGGGTTATGGACCAGCTTCGAATCCGAATAGACAGATTGCGGTTGTTCCCTCTTCTGAGAGTGTCGACAATATTGAAAGTTTAGTTCTTCGTGTTTACAGGTGTGTAATTCCCACACCTTCTTTTGTTTATAAATATTAATAAAAAGTGCATGTGTTGTTTAAAAGCCGAAAATTCGGTAATGGCTATTGAGTTACCCTTGGAGGGTAGAATCGAAATACCAGGTTAGTTATTCTCTGACTATACCTTATGAATATTATTGTTAGCATGATTATGCATATGCTTTAAACATTCTATGTGTGCTACTATATGATGTATTTGATTCACTCTGTTTGCATATACATGGGATTTGGGAAATGTTGATGATGTTAAGGGGAAGTGTATATCGGTGACTTTGTCACACTATTCTGATGGCCCGGTGCCATATATGCTTATCGGTGACTTGGTCACATTACTTCAGTGGCTAGGTCACATATTGATTATCGGTGACTCTGTCACATTTTATCGACTTTGAGCAGCATGACTGTCAGCATGGCTACCAAAGCGGAGTGTAGCGGATGAAGGGTTGATTTAGTAATCCCCAGGAGTGTTGAGGTTGGATATATGGAGCGGAGTGTAGAGGATGGATTAATAGGATGGGTTGGGTTTATCATATTACTTATCTGATATGTTATCGTGTATTGGGCTTCGGCCAATTGAGATATGGGGGCTTTGGCCCAGTATGGTTATTGTGAGGTAATTGCACATTGAGTCTTCGTGACTCACTCTTTCTGCTTAAACTTTTGCAGGTAATTCTTAGCTCAGTGGACTTGGGCTGGAGCGGACTTCAAGGTGGCCATGCACGATTTTTATTAAAATTAAACTTTACCTTGATTTATTATTTTCTTTAATTTGGAGGTTTTTGATATGCAATAAGGCCACTAATCGTTTGGGTTATTTTCGATTTGAACTTTGAACGCTTCAATTATAAACTAATTGGTAAGACGTTTTCTTAATAGGACTTAAGTCAATAGTTTTTTTTTTTAAAAAGCTTGAACAACGAATTTACAAACAATACTAAATAATTACCTTAGGTCAATTTAATGCAACACCAAGTGTTTTCAATCGTCACCTAAAGGCATGTTTTGGGCTAAGTATAATCTTAATTAAATAAATACTGAGTTTTCAGATAAGCAACCAATCTTGATCTTTTAAAAGAGGTTTTCAAAATTTTCAGTTCAATGCGGAGTTTTATAAAAATCTTCTTATGTGACATACCAGATCCGGTCGTAGTGTTTGGGCCGGGTTTGGGGTGTTACACTTTTGGTATGGTAAGAGCATTTTTTTGTTGTAAAGTGATTAAATTATGAATAATTATTTGATAAATGAAAGCAGAAATTTTTAACTCCATAAGTAGAGTTGAGATTTTGTCATGTGTCCTTAAGTTGTTAATCGCATCCCGACGTGCGTGCGCCAAAACTATGAATCAACACAAATATAATTAGAAATATAGCAGTGTGCTACAAGTGTGACAAGTCAGTTGTAATATTTATAACTGTTACAATGGAACACTTCGAATATTCCAAGGATCGAACCCAATGGATTGTGAAATTGGTAAATGCGTTTATCAAGTTAAGCAATTATTAATCTACCTAATCGGATATTATTAGTGCAAATTCAAATATATAAACTAAATTTAAACTATAAATTAAACAAATTAAGCTAAACTTTTTCCTATTGTTTTAAACAATGTAAATGATTAAAACAATGACCGATTGATTCATTAATTGCTAACTAAGCTAATAAGCTTATACTGATTATATTGTTTACCACTCTTAGCTAGAAATCTCCTCTCGATCTCATCTTAGACTAAAATATACCACCTAAGCTCTCCTCCAGTCTCACCTAGGCATATAGATCTCCTCTTGACCTCATTATTCGACACAATTATATTGAACTATTTAACAATAAACTCTCCGTTCGGTCTTATTTCTCTAGATTTTTCACTAGAGATGTCAATTCTAGTGTATTAAACATTTTGATATAAAAGAACAACCAAACAATCAAGCATAGACATTAACTTAATTTAACAATCAATTCATCAATTAACCAACAAGCAATATCAACACATGATAAAGCTTAACAACCAAATAGACATTTAATCGAATAGGTGATATGCATAATATAAAGGTAAGGGCAAGAAATGCTCATTTAGATGTGGAACCAATGAAACCCAAAAGCTTGATTCATCTTCATTTACAAAAGTCTTTAATAAGAAGAAGAAATAAAAGAACAAAAATAAAAGGAAAAAGCTAACCTAAAAATGAAAAGAAAAGAAAAAAAAAAGAAACCTAACTTAAAAATATGAAAACTAAAGAAAGATGTTCAACCACAAAAAACTGGTCTCAAAAGCTTATAAGATAGTGTTTATAGTCTACTAACATTTAATCTAATATTGACAATCAAGCCCTTACATAAAAAGTGACTTAAGCTTGTCTGGATATAAAATTGCCCCTACAGTTTTCACCCGTTAGACTTCAGTGTCGCAACATCCGTGGCAGTGGGCATGATCTTAGCTTTGGGGGTTTTTGATGTCACGACATTAAGTAGCTAGTGTTGCGACACACTTGATAGTGGCCTTGGCTCATTCACTTTAACCATCAGCAGTGGTATCACGACCCTGAAGGTTGGGACTTGCAACTTCAAGCTTGGTACCGCGACACAACACACCTAGTGTCGCAACATCCTTGGCAGACTGCTCCAAGTTGGTTTCTCATTGAAGTCCTGCTCCCTTGAGGTGATAGAGGCTCGTTGTTGCGACATCCTGACATCAATGTCTCGACACCCACGACAGTCGATGCCTTCCTTCATGTTTGACCTTAATCATCTCCCTACATAAGCTTAAATCAATCATTAGACTCTCATACATAGTTTTGTCGATTTGGGTCTCAAAAGAGGTAAAATATAAGAAAACCTATCATTGATACTAAAATTTAAGAATTGAAAATTTTTTTTAAAAAGACTCGTAAACAACTTGAAAACAAGCTCATTAAGTACTCGAAAGAGCCTAATTTGACATCTCAAATTACGGCAGATCAATTGTATTTTAAAAACTTAAAAACAAATAAATAGAACATGTGAAGAAATGTCAACCCGTTTGTGGAATTAAAAATTTCCGCCATGTACCAAAAATTAACCATAAATTATACTAGAATTCGTATTACACATGTATGCATGTGAAAACCACAAATATGAATGAAAATATGTGTTTAAAAATAACATATAATAAATAATAAAATGTAAGGTTTGAAACTAATTAATAATAACACATGAAATTTATAAGATACTAAAATTAAAAAAAAAAAGACATTGTTTATCATTGTATTGTTATCAATCTTGAGTTGGTGTCGAGATAACTTATGGCACCAACTCAATCAAATACATTATTAATATATAATATCTCTCTCTATATAAATGATAAAAGTAATAAAGTATGCATGATAAAATTAAAATGTATACAAAAATATCAAAATAAAGTTTTAACTAAGTGAGAAATTAAATGTTTTACTAATGCATCGATTGATTTGGATTCAAATCCTATCACATGCATATATGTATTGATTTAAAAAAAATTAAAAAACTAAAATACCCTTGAATAATGTAACTTATTCTAATTACAAAATGGTATTTCCGTAATTTTTTAAATTGAACTGATGAGTTGATTGAGAATGACACCAACTCAATAAAATGAGAGTATAGATATACTTTTACGAATATAATATTATGAATATATATTGCATTATATTAAGGAAATATTAGATTAGATTAATCCTAATGCCGCGGTAATGTAATAACGTAAAGATATTAATTTACAAATAGGGAAACACATATTTGAACTAAAGTTAAAATGGATTTGAAGTCAAAACGTGATTCTTTGTATAATATAAAATTGTGGTTAATAAATAAAAGTAATATATTATAATAGTCACAATATATGGAAAAATATGGAGATTTTTAAGAGAATATTACCGTAAGCCAATTTAAATTTTATTAAAAAATATTTAGTTTGTAGCAATTAATTTATTTGATAATTGATAACGTAGCGAAATCGAGAGAGAGAAGATAGCGAGGATTGAGAGCGAGAAATAGAGAGGGAAGAGCACGAGAGAAGAAAGACAGAATTTCAGAATTTCATTGTCCAAGAAACATAAGCACCCTAGTACTGATAGGTGGCTAAAATAGGAAGGTAACGGTCTTACAGCTGTCTAACAAACTATACGCACCGTTTCACTTACTAAGCCAAACGTACCTTTTAGCATCTTAGCATATTCCCCCTCCCCCCATGAATTAACCGCCCCGTTTTATTAAAAGTAATTAAAACCTAGTTTTACCTCTTAAACAAAAAGGAAACAGAAAATGAAAAATAAAGTTGACCCGATAGTTGACTTTAGTTTGTTCCATATGAATAATACCATAATTTGCATATAATTACTAACGTGAGGTTTATTTCTTTAGTTGATGGTGTCATTTATTTTTAGTTGTGAAATGATTTTTTTAAAAGAATCTTAAATTGATATGATATATTTAACTTTATGAAAATAATATATATGGTGTGATAAAAGAATCTTAAATTGTTTTATTTGCTTGTTAAACTGTATTGATTTTGATATATTGCATTTGAATTTGTTAATTTAGTTTTCATGACTCCATCTACAATGGAATAAATCAGCACAATAACGTAGTAAACATATTACTTTTTAAAAATTCTGACTTCTAACATATAATCAAATATTTTTTTTTTGTCAAAATTAGGGTATTCATTATTGGTAGTAATGATAAATCTTTTCGTTGTGAGTGCTTTTTAAAGAAGTAAACGGTTGATAATGAAATGTGTTCTATTCTCATGGACGAGGATCAAACCCTCGACCTCATGTTTTTTTTTTTTTTTTGTTTTTTGAAAGGTAAATTCATTAATTCATTTAATGAATGGAACTATACAATTCAGAGAAAAAAATAGCAAACACTTGTCGTAGATGGTGAAGAACAAGCTCCATCAATACAACAAAGGCTTTAACCTCGGATGGTCCAAAGTGGCGAGCAAAAATTGACAAAAGAATCGAGCATTCACCAAACTAGAAAAGACGACACTAAAATCATCCCTAAAATCACTTGTAAAACTAAGATTACATGCATAAGCAAGACTAAAAAAAAGCTAAAAAAGCAGACAAAAACTTCTAAAATTGAAAACTTATTAAACAATGGAAAAACAAACAAAAAACATATAAAACTTTAGACAACACTGGTCCAAATCGACACGTGAAATCATTTATTATTCTAAAATACTTTTAAAACAGAAATAGATTAAGAAGTTGACGAAGAGCCGCCCACTTTTCAAGAAAAACTATTGGTGGCCAATGAAGTTTTAACGAATGACATGCATCGTCATCTGTCCATCACAACTTGTGAAGACAACAAAAATACCCACAAAATAGATCTGTAAACTGAAAAGAGAGAAGACATGTATACTGGAAAAGAAGAAGGAAGAAAGAAAGGGTTGATGAGAGAAGAAAGAGGCGAGTGATAGCCGGCACGAAGGTTGGTACCGCCACTGAGAAAAACAAAAGATAAGAAGCAAACGACTTGGAGAAAAAAAGAGATTTTTTTTTTTTTACTTCAACCCCTGACCTCATACTTAAAATATAAGGTGAACAACCATCACATCATATTTTATAATTCTTTTTCCTTTTTAATCGAACTTGAATTCTCTATATATTAATTTCATTAATTAATACATTTCAATGGATAATATATTTCCTCATTATTCAATGCTTTGTTTGAGTTTTTGTAAATTAAAAAAAGTAAAAATTTTAAAACTCAAAGAAATAACTCTCTTTTTATCATAAATTATCGTGAAATTTTCGTTATGTAGGCGCTTTTATATTCTAATAAAATATGCATAATAGAGAAGGGATTGTATGAAACGGTGATTCTACGTCATCCCTATCCCTTTCCAATAGGAAAATGATAAATCTAATTTTTCCTCCTGATTTTTAGTATTTTTAGTTGGATTTGAATTTTTTTTAGGAAAAAAATTGAATATAAAAAAATAATAATCTAATTTATCATTCTATTATTGAAAAGTGATAAAGATAATATGGAATCGTACAATCATTTCTCATTATTATACTTACATCCATCGGTTAAATTACGAAAATTGTAAACATTTAAACCTTTGAATTGGGATCATAACTGCATAAGTTAGCAATATTATAATTCAAGTATAAAAAATAAATTCAAATAGTTACTTACTCACCATGTAACAAATATCATCCGTTTAATTTATTTAGAAGTTATAATTAGTTTATATTTTCATGCGATGCTTTATAATATATTTTTAACATATTTCTTAAAGAAATCGAAAAAACAATTTAATTTAAAATATTTTAAAAGTTCATTACGAATTATTTTAATATTATTTAATCTTAAAATTTTTAATATTAAAACAATACAAAAATAATCATAATTTGAATATTAATATTAATTTAAATAATATTATTTGTGACTTTTTATAGGCTGTTTGTTTCATATATATTGTTAAATTATTTAGTTTTAATATTAAAATTGTTAATATTCATTTTTATGATATTATATCTATCTTTGATTTCCTTTAGATAATGAATGTAACTTAAGTAAATATTACAGAATAAAATCTTAAAGCATATGTGTGCATATTTTTTTTTTCCTATTTTTTAGCATTTATTTTAATAAATATTGAAATATTTATTTATCTTTGATTGAATCTTAAAATTTGTACTTATGGTAACCTATAATATTTTTTTTTAAAGAAATCTATTAACTACAGTTCTCATCATATTTTATCATTTATTTTAATAAATATTATCTTTGGCTGAATTTTTCTGTTTCAATATGAAAATCTCTACTTATAAATTTTTTTATGAACCCTATTAACTATAATTGTCATCATATTAATGTGACAACTCACAATATATATAAACTATATCACATAAGCTTTGTTTTTTTTTTTTTTAGAAAATATATATGATATTTTAATTGGAATGATGACGTTTGGAAACACAACACAAGTTCACAAAATATAGAATTTAACTTGAGAGTTTGCAAGCACTAAATTTCTAGAAAACGCGAGAATGTTTGAACCCCACATGGTTTTCAATACAAAACCTCAATTTGAAGTCAAACAACGCTTTTAATTGGACCATCATCTCATCTTAATTGTAATGGAGTGGTGGTGCGTTATTGTAACGCCACTAACTCGAATCCGTCACCGGAACAGAGTTACGGAGCGTTATCGGAGTTTACAAAATTAATTATCAGACATTTCCTTTTAAATAAGAAACATATACATATCCAGAATAATCCAATATTGATACCACAATATTCATAAAGTATATTCAACAACTTTAACTATTCCAAATTTCTAAGTTTTCATTTGCATTTCTTTACTTTCCTCACTCATTCCGTATGCATAACTCACCAATCATAAACATACCATACCACCATAACCATAAACTAATGCATTTGAACATAGCCTTTTTCGAATTGGTCACATGATAAGTCATTTTCTAAGAAATTGCACAATTTAAATCTTACCACTTTTTCATGAGCACAAGAATATTTTCTCTTGAGTACTTACCGCTTTCAATGCATCATATAAATAAACATATTACCATTTAACCAGTTGCTTGACACTTATCTAAGCATCAACAACAACACTTGTTAGCATACTTGAACATGTTTCATATAAATTCAACATTGATAAACTTATTTTATCAACTTATCACTCTTGAATTTGTTACTCATCACAACTTCAATCAATGAATACACTTATTTCAGATCAGTACCAATAATAACATTAAGTCTTCAAACATTAATTACATATGTCACTTACCAATCTTTGTCAAATTAGTGAACGTCTTACGGATTTGAGTACATCGTTTTCTTGATGCCATAGTCCAACTATGGTCTTACACATATAATGCCATGGCCCTACCATGGTCTTACACTCGTAGTGCCATAACCCAGTTATGGTCTTATCATCAGGATGCCATAGCCCAGCTATGGTGTTACACATATTCACATTTACTGCCATGGTCCAACCATGGTCTTACGTTCACGGTGCCATAACCTAGTTATGGTCTTATCACTGAAATGTCATAGCCCAGCTATGGTCTTACACTTATACATTGTAACACCCCTTACCCGTATCTGACGTCGGTACAGGGCCCGAGGCGTTACCTTACTTAAACGCATACAAACATACAATCCAGAGTCGTAAAAGTTCGTTCAAATTTAAAACTTTTCAAACTTTGTCTTAAAATCCCTAATATGAGCCTACGAGGCCCAAAACACACTTTAGAAATGGTTCGGGACCGAACCGAGTTCTTTAGAAAAACTTTGAAAAATGTCACTAAAAACAGGGGCACACGCCCCTGTGGAAGGGCGACACGCCCGTGTGATCTCATAACATGGCCAAGTTGAAGGACAGTGTAACTCACACGGCTTAAGCATATTGGGACACGCCCGTGTGGATTTATTTCTCAATTCAAACCTACAGGGGTTTTCACACGGCCTGGCACACGCCCGTGTCCATGGCCCGTGTCCCTCACACGGCCATGACACGTCCGTGTCTCAGCCCGTGTGTTAAAACCTTGACATTCTGTTTCTGACGTTAGCAACATTTTAGGGTCACACGGCCAAGGCACACGCCCGTGTGCTAGGCCGTGTGGAGAATTTAATTTCGCGTTTAAGGTGCAGACTTCACACTGCCTGGGCACATGCCCATGTACAATTGCCGTGTCTTCTACACGGTTGAGACATACGGCCGTGCCTCAGCCCGTGTGGTTACTACTGGCCATTCTGCTTTACAAAATTAAGGTGCAGGGGACACACGTCCAGACTACACGCCCACGGGGCAGACCGTGTGTCACACATGGCCTAGACACACGCCCGCGTGTCTACCCGTGTGGACAGAAACAAGGCTATTTACCAAGCCCTTTTGCCACCCTTACTTGCATCAACATAAGCCAAAAACAAGACATACACACATCAAGACCAGTACACTCTATTCACATGCAAAGCTTATCACATACTTTATCAATCTAATCATGCAACTTACTCATTTATACATTAACACACCACATATTTCACCATGCAAATTGCACATTCATGAAAAACATCATCATTTACATATATCAATATCAAGTATTAGCCATCATCCATGGCCTTATACAAAATGAATCAATCTTCAAGACAAGCCAACACAATTGGCCAAAACAATATGACACTTGACAAAAGACCAAGTCCCTATACATGCCATACTCAAAATGATAAATCTAACTATACCAAATGTTCAGATTGATAGTGTGATCGAGCCTCCTTTGATCCCCGAGCTAGCTTGGCGATACCATAAGAAAATGGAAAAGAAAGGGAGTAAGCACAAAGCTTAGTAAGTTGCATGTAAATAAGTAACAACATCAACCATGCCTCTTTAAACACATAGCATCTTATAAACTAGCACAACATTCTTGATTTAACAATGGTAGATTTACTACATATTTACACATCACAAGTATAAGCCAAAGTTTACAAGATCGTCCCGAAATCGTTCTCATAGATAGAACTTACTCAATTTCATCCTTACCATTAAGGCGTCATAACTAAGCTCATATCTCATGAGTTTCGAGTAAGAACCTGTATGTAACACACCTTACCCGTATTCAACGCCTGAACAGGGTACGAGGCATTACTAGGCTTACACGCAATCAATCATACAACTCCGAGACCTGACTTTCTACTCCAAATTTAAAACTTTTCATAATACCTCTTAAACAAGCCTATATGGCCTAAATCCTCCCTTTAGGAATGGGTCGGGATCAAATCGAACCCTTCTGAAGCTCTCTAGAAAATATTAGAAAATTTTCACTAAACAGTCCACACGCCCGTGTGGAGTAAGGGACACGTCCGTGTGGCATATCACATGCATGTGTTCCACACCTGTGTGGAATTATTTTTTAATTCGAACCTACAGGTGTTTTCACATAGCCGGACACACGTCCGTGTCCCTAGCCCATGTCCCTCACACGGCCTCGACACACCCGTGTCTTAGCCTGTGTGCCAAAACCTTGGCATTTTGTTTTTGACGTCATCACCCCATAAATGTCACACGGCCTAGGCACAAGCCCGTGTCCTTCGACCGTGTGGTGAATTAAATTCCTAATTTCAGGTGCAGACTTCACACGGCCTGGGCACACGCCCATGTCCATGGACGTGCCTTCCACACGGCTGAGACACACGGGCACACACGGTCGTGTCTCTGCCCGTGTGTTTACTACTAAGCATACTGACTTGTAAACCTAGCATACAAGGGGACACACGGCCTAACCACACGCCCATGAGGTTGACCGTGTGTCACACACGGCCCAGACACATGCCTGTGTGTCTACCCGTGTGGACAAGAACAAGGCTATTTACCAAGCTCTTTTTATCACCCTAACTCATACAAACATAAATCACATTCAACCATCAATCCATTCATGCACACTTTAACTAAGCAACCCAATCTTGCATCATACACATTCATGAATAACCCCATCTTTTCCTAGATTAACAATAATGAGCCATCAACTATGGCCTTATACAAAAGAGTTCATCTTTAGAAGAGCCAATACATTTGGTCAAAACAACATGACATTTCACTAAGTCTAGTCCCTATACATGCCATACTCAAAATGCTAAGTCTAACTATACCAAAATGAGCTGATAGTGATCCTTTGCTTATCTCCGTATCCCGAGCTAGCTCTTCGACACTATAAAATAATGGAAAGAGAAGGGAGTAAGCTTTAAGCTTAGTAAGTCTACATGTAAACAATAAGCATCATACCATATGCTAATCAACCAAAAACATTACAAACTATGTAAGAACAATTTACATTTTAATATTCATGCTTACTCATCTCAACTCTTACCACATCCCAACCACATATCATATACATTGCTCACATTTCCTTATACTTATGCCCTGCACTTAACACCACAAAGCCACATGAAATATTTACTTAAACAAGTTTCTCGATGAACCCTTCGGAACAATACAAGATACCCGGTGGTTTCGCACACAGCCCACCATTAATTAATAATAGGGTGGTATCGCACATAGCCCACCAACAATGATAATTACGGTGGTATCGCACATAGCCCACCAAATGATAATATAAACGATGGTATCGCACACAACCCATCGTGAATAGATAACAAGGTGGTATCGCACACAGCCCACCAAATGATAATATAAATGATGGTATCGCACATAGCCCATCGACAATTACACATTTACAGATATTTATCCGTGCCCATATTTCTATTCCGAGGTTCAATCGAGAATTATCCATTTTCTACCATTTTCAATCAATCACACTAATTGGCATTTACATCCATACAATGTATCTTTAAGTAAAAACATATGTATTAAGGATGTATCGTTTACACATAAACTTACCTCGGTGCAAAATATGTTAATTGACGGTTTAGTCCAAAACCTTGCCTTTTTCCCAGTTAAGGTTGTTTCCACGTTCTTCTTGATCTATAATTATAAAATTCACTCATTTAATCACTACATAAATCATAACACTTCAAAATTCTTATTTTGGAAAAATGACCATTTTGCCCTTATACCTTGGCAAAATTACGATTTTGCCCCTAGGCTCGTAAATCGTTTTTCCTCACATTTTCTGATTAAACAAGCCTAGCTGAACATTTATTAATCTTACAACAATTCACAATACCAATCATTTCATGCATTTACTACTCAATTATAACTTTTACAAATAAGTCCCATTTAGGTGTTTTCATGCAAACACCTTTCACAAAAATTGTTCTTTAACCCACTAACATTCATTTTCTTCCATAAAAACTCAGAAAACAACATATACACTCTCATGGAAAGTCCCTCATCTTCCAACCATTTTGCAAAATAGTCCCCTCATTAGCTAGCTTAAGCTTTAGGGGTTCCAAAAGTACAAAAATTATCAAAAATAACCATCAATAACACTTACTAGCAAGGAGAATAAGTTGCTAAAATTTTAAGCTCCCAAGGCCCTTCTTTGAGTGTAAAAATCGGTGAAAGAAGAAGAGAAGTGAAAAAGATGATAGCCTTTTCTTTATTTAATCTTATTTTATTCATTTAGGCACCTAACATCACCAAAATTTTGACCAATTTAATGCACTTGTCTCCCTTGGCCGGCCATCACCTTTAGGAAGGCCTAATTGCACTTTAAGGACCTCCAGTTTAATATTCTATAGCTATTAGACACCTCTAGCTTGTAAAATGAAACTTTCACACTTTATGCGATTTAGTCCTTTTTCTCAATTAAGCATGCAATCACCAAAATTTGCCCACCAAAATTTTCATACACTCATATAATCATGCTATAACACATAAAATAACATTAAAAATAATTATCTCGAACCTCAAATTAGTGATTCCGAAACCACTGTTCTGACTAGCCCCTAAATCGGGCTATTACAACTCTCCCCCCTTTAGAGATTTTCAACCCCGAAAATCTTACCGGTAAAGAGGTTTGGGTACTGTTCCCTCATAGCTTCTTTCGGTTCCCACGTAGCCTCTTCTACACCGTGCTTTTGCCACAATACTTTCACTAAGGCTATACTTTTGTTCCTCAACTGTTTAACCTCTCAAGCCAAAATCTTAATTGGTTCCTCTTCATAGGTCATATCTGGTCGAATCTCAATTTCGATTGGAGGAATCATATGCGAAGGATCGGAACGATATCGTCACAACATCGACACATGAAACACGTTATGTATTCTCTCTGACTCTGCCGGCAAGGCCAACCGATAAGCTACTAGTCCAATCCTTTCAATAACCTCATACGGCCCTATGAATCGTGGACTCAACTTGCCCTTTCGACCAAATCTCAATATTTTCTTCCACGGGGATACTTTCAGGAATACTTTGTCGCCCACCTGAAACTCAATTTCTTTCCTTTTTAAACCCGCGTATGACTTTTGTCGATTTGAAGCAGCTTTCAGACTATCACAGATCACTTTCACTTTCTCCTCGGTTTCTTTAACTAGATCAACTCCGTGAATTTGCTTTTCACTAAGCTCGGTCCAATACATTGGAGTCCGACACTTGCGTCCATATAAGGCTTCATATGGTGCCATCCGTATACTCGACATATAACTGTTGTTGTAGGCAAATTCAACCAAATGTAGATATCTTTCCCAACTACCTTCGAACTGTAACACACAGCATCGGAGCATATCCTCAAGAACTTGAATCACTCTTTCGGATTGGCCATCGGTTTTTGGATGGAACGTGGTACTAAATTCAATTTTGTACCCAAGGCTTCTTGCAACTTCTTCCAAAACCTCGATGTAACAACCCGATTTAGGGCCTAGTCGAAATAGTGGTTGTGAGACCACGAGTCTGAAGTAGAAATATGTGTTTTATGATTTTTAAGAGGCTTATGATATGATTGCATGATTATGAGAAAATTTCATGAAGAAATTTTATTAATTAGTGAATAATTTGTCCATTAGGACTAGATTGCAAAAAGTGGAAAATAAGAGATTCTAGAAGATTTAAGTATGAAATAGAAGTATAAAAATTACTAGAGGTACTTATTTAGCAATTAGACCATTAAATGTTAAGATGGACAAAAATGGACATGGGAAGGAAAAATATAAAGAAAGGGGCCTTAAGGGCATTTTTGTCATTTGGTTAATAAAAGAATTAAAAAGGGAAAAAGAAGCCAAAATCATGTCCATCTTCTTCCTCCTTGGCCGAAAATCACAAGAGCACCATAGTTAGGGTTTCTTCAACTTCCAAGCTTGATAGTAAGTGTATCCTAATCCCGTTTTTAATGTTCTTCGTATTTTTGATATCCTCGTAGCTCGGTTTAGCTACTTCTAGCTATATTTTAAGCTAGGGTTTATGTTTAAAAATTTACCCATGTATGAAATACATGTATTTTGATGTTTTATGGAAGAATATGAGAGTTTGATATATGATAAACATCTTTTTCTAAGTAATTTTCATGTAAAATGCATAAAAGGACTAAATTGTAATAGTTAAGAAAGTGGTCATACATGGTCGAAATAGTGGAAATTAGAGGTTTTTAGAGTTAAGAAAAAGATTCGGCTAGGCTTAAAATACAAGAAAGTTGAATAAAAATCATTTTACGAGTTTAGGGGTAAAAGTGTAAATATGTAAAAGTTTAGGGGTAAAATCGTAAATTTTGCCAAAGTATGATTTATGAGTCAATTTAGTTAGTGTGGGTATTAAACAAGTGAATTGTTATTATAGATCAAGAAACACAAAGCCTGGACCAAAACCGAGGCAAGAACAAGATTGTGGACTAAATTAATCAATTACACACATTTTGAGTGCCGAGGTAAGTTTGTATGAAATTAAAGCTATATAATGTTATTATGCCTTTAAATACTTTATTTTATGAGATATGTATATTAATTTCATGAAAATTTATCAATGATGTTTCATTGAGATTGAAATGAGATTTACAATAAGTTGAAGTCCCGGTTGAAGATTCGGAATAACGGGGATCCCTATGTCACGACATGAGATAAGGATGGTCCCGTATAAGACCATATCTGAGACATGGAATCGGCACCGAATGTAGGTCCCGTATAAGACCATGTCTGGGACATGGCATCAGCACCAAATGAAGGAGGTCCCGTATAAGACCATGTCTGGGACATAGCATCGGCACCAAATGAGGGAAGTCCCGTATAAGACCACGTCTGGGACATGGCATCGGCACCAAATGAAGGAGGTCCCGTATAAGACCATGTATGGGACATGGCCCCGGCACCAAAGGAAGATCTCGTGTAAGACCATGTCTGGGACATGGCATCGACATCGGGTTAAGAGATCCCGTATAAGACCATATCTGGGATATGGCACCGGCATCATAAGGTGATCCCATGTAAGACCATATCTGGGATATGGCATTGGCATCATAATACCAGCATGACGAGATTAAGTATCCTCCGATATTCTGAGTAATTCAACAGGCAAAAAGGGCTAAGTATGCAAGATGATTAAGAGATAAGTATGCAAAGATGGCAAGAGCTAAGCTATACAAAAAAAAGAAAGAAAGAGAAATTACATTTAAGTGAAAGATGATTACGATTTTAGTTATGTTCATGATAGCATAAGTGCTAAATTATGTGATGAAGTGATACAGGTACCATGAGTAAATACGAATTATGAAACCCTAATGTAACATCTGATGGGTAAGCTTGAGTATGAGTAAGTATGTCAAAGTATTTGAGAACTTGGATGGTTGTCATTCTATGAGAAAAATGAATTCTACCATGGGTATTTATGTTACTATTTTAATTCATGCAAACTTACTAAGCTATGAGCTTACCCCTCTCTTTTCCCTTTTCCATGTAGTTTCGCCAGGCTAGCTCGAGGATCGTAGGACGTCGGAGCTCGGATCACACTATCAACTATTATTTTGGTATAGTATAGTTGATTCATTTTGAGTATGGCATGTATAGGAATTTGGTCATCTTATGTTATGTCATATTTGGAAGCCAAAGTGTTGGCTACTAATGTTATACACTCATTTTGTAAATGGCCATAGAGAATTGGCCAATATTTATCAAGTTTCATATTTTAATGATGATGAGTTCATGCAAAGAAAGTTCATGAAATTGATGGTTTAAAGTGTGAAGTGCATGAATGATGATTTGTAATTCTTCATAGTATATTATTGCCATGTTATATGTTGCTTGAGTTGGTATATGTGTGATTATGTTTCAGGGTGGCAATTGGCTTGGTAAATAGCCTTATAATTGTCCACACGGATAGACACACGGGCGTGTGTCTAGGCTGTGTGTGACACACGGCCAACCCCATGGGTGTGTTGACAGGCCGTGTGTCCCCTGCATCAAATTTGTGAGAATTTGATTCGCCACATGGGCTAGCACACGGGCGTGTGCCTAGGCCGTGTGCACTTAAAGGATTGCTGACGTCATAAACAGAATGCAAGGGTTTTCTCACACGGGTGAGGACACGGGCGTGTCTAGGCCGTGTGGAGGACACGGGCCATAGACACGGGCGTGTGTCCGGCCGTGTGAAAACCCCTGTAGGTTCGAAATGAAAATAAATTCCACACGAAGTGGGAACATGGGCGTGTGTGACCACACGGCTCGCCCACTGCAGGCGTGTTCCATTCACACCGTGTAGCCTGTTTTGAGCAAAAATTTTCTAAGTGCGTAAAAGTTTCCGGATTGGTTCCGAACTATTTCGATTGTATTTTTAGGGCCTCGTAGGCTCATGATAGGGTAGTATTGTGCACGAATGCAAAGTTTTAAATTGAAACGAAATTTTACAGCCCAATGCCGTATGTTAAAGAAAGTAAAGTACGATAATGCCTCGTATCCAGTTCCGGCATGGAATACGGGTAAGGGGTGTTACACTCGAAGTAAACCTTGGATCTCTATCTGAGATAATGGATATAGGCACCCCATCTAATCTCACCACCTCAGCAATATACAGCTCATCCAATTTTTCTAGTGAGTAATCCACACGCACCGGTATAAAGTGAGCCGATTTCGTTAATCTATCAACAATAACCCATACAGTATCTTTCTTTTTCGGGGTCATAGGTAACCCCATTACGAAATCCATCGTAATTTGGTCCCACTTCCATTCGGGAATCATCACTGGCTGAAGTAATCCCGAAGGTACTTGATGCTCAGCTTTCACTTGTTGACAGATCAAACACTTTGTAACAAACTCGGAGATGTCTCTTTTCATACCCGGCCACCAATACAACTTCTTCAAATCATTGTACATTTTTGTGCTGCCTGGATGTACTGACAAGCAACCATTGTGTGCTTCAAGTAAAATTTTTCGGATCAACTCATCATCTTTTGGTACACAAAATCTATCATGAAACATCAAACAATCATCTGATCCAACCCGAAAATCAGAGCCATTTCTCGATTCGCACTAAGCTCTCTTAACTTGCATTTCTTTAGCATTCTTTTGAGCTTCACATATCTGCTGAAGAAATAATGGTCTAGCCCTCAACTCGGCCAATACAGAACTATCATCAGACAATGCTAAACTCGTACTCATAGTTCTCAAAGCATACAGGGACTTTCTACTCAAGGCATCTACAACCACATTCACTTTCCCTGGGTGGTAATCGATTACTAGTTCATAATACTTTAGTAATTCGAGCCACCGCCGTTGTCGCAAATTCAAATATTTTTGGTCCATCAGATACTTCAAACTCTTGTGATCAGTGAAGATTCGACACTTTTCACCATATAAATAATGACGCCAAATCTTCAAAGCGAAAACGATCGCAGCCAACTCAAAATTGTGAGTCGGATAGTTCTTCTCATGCAGTTTTAGCTGTCTAGAGGCATAAGCTACTACCTTTCCCTCTTGTATCAGCACACAGCCAAGACCATTTAATGACGCATCACTATAGACCACAAACTCCTTTCCCAACTCAGGTTGTATTAACACCGGAGCTTCAGTCAACAAAGCTTTCAGTTTTTCAAAACTCTGTTGGCATTTGTCTGTCCATTCAAAATTAACATCTTTATGTAACAGTTTCGTCATCGGGGTAGCAATCATGGAAAACCCTTTGACGAACCATCTGTAGTAATCCGCTAAACCCAAAAGGCTCCTAATCTCAGACACATTCCTCAGTGGTTTCCACTCCACAATAGTCAAGATCTTACTCGGATCAACTCTAATTCCATCACCCGACACAATGTGTCCTAAGAATCCGACTTCTCGGAGCCAAAACTCACTCTTGCTAAATTTAGCATACAACTGCTTATCTCTTAGAGTCTGCAACACAGTTCTCAGGTGTTCTGCATGTTCACTCTTATCCCGAGAATAAATCAGTATGTCATCGATAAAAACAACTACAAACTTATCCAAATACAGTCGGAAGTACGGTTCATTAAATCCATAAAGATCGCAGGAGCATTCGTTAAGCCAAATGGCATGACAAGAAACTCATAATGGCCATACCTCGTCCGAAATGCAGTTTTCGGCACATCTTGCTCCTTAACCCTCAACTGGTAATAGCCAGACCTTAAGTCTATCTTAGAAAACACCGTAGCTCCCTTTAGTTGGTCGAACAAATCATCTATCCTTGGCAAAGGATACTTATTCTTCACTGTCACCTTGTTGAGTTGTCAGTAGTCTATACACAATCTCATCGACCCGTTTTTCTTCTTCACAAAAAGTACCGGAGCACCCCACAGTGAATAGCTCGGTCTTGCAAAACCCTTATCCGTTAACTCTTGCAACTGAACCTTCAATTCTTTTAACTCTAATGGTGCCATCCTATACGGGGCAATTGAAATAGGTGTTGTACCCGGAACTAACTCAATACCAAACTCAACCTCTCTAACTGGAGGCAATCCGGGTAACTCTTTCGGGAACACATCCGGATACTCGCACACCACAGGCACAGATTCAATCTTTACCTCTGACTCTTGAGTATTCAACACAAAGGCGAGATAGGACTCATACCCTTTTCCCATGTATTTCTCAGCTACCATAGACGAAATCACTACAGGCGAACTATCCGATTTACCTGATTCAACCCGAATGACATCTCCATTTACACATCTCAATTAATAAACTTACTACCACAGTTTACTAAAACATTATGAGAAGTCAACCAATCCATACCAAGAATCAGGTCAAATTCATCAAACGGCAACAACATGAGATTTGTCGGAAAACAATGACCTCTAATTGTCAAAGGACAATTCCTACACACCTTGTCAACTAGCACATGTTTGCCTAACGGGTTTGACACTTTTACTACAAATTCTACCTACTCGACAATCATACTCATACTAGATACCACTTTCATGCAAATATAAGAATGGGTAGACCCCGGATCAATCAAAGCGACAACAAAAAATTCATGAAGAGAAAAAGTACCCGTTATCACATCTGGAGATGATGCCTCTTCACGAGCGCGAATGGCATAAGTCCTCGCAGGTGCTCTGGCCTCTGACCTCACAGCAGAATCTCTAGGCGCACCTCTATTACTAGTCCCACTCCCCGGGTTCCTTTGTGGTCTACCTCTCGAAGGTACATTGCTTGCTCTTACTTCTTGTTTTCTATCCTTTTCATCCCTCTCTGGACAGTTCCGAATGAAATGGTCAGGTGAACCACACTTGTAGCAATTACGGTTGTTTCCCCAACACTCCCCAATATGTTGTCTACCGCAATTTGTACACTCCGGTTTATTTGACTTTGTATTACCCACGCTTGCCATCAAGGTGGCCTGAACTCTCGAGCCCGAATACGTATTACCTCGATCCCGGTGTGAATACCCAACTGAAGCAGTCGTCCGAGGGTTCATTTCTTTGACCTCTTTGATTGAGATTGTAACGACTTGCTCATCGGCCTCTTCCTTGGATCTCGGGCCTCAATCATAGCTTTTCTCTTTTCCTTATTCAACTCTTCAGCGTTGCAGGCTCTATCGAACAATACCAAAAATTCTTTCAATTCCAAGATCCTAACTAGCAATCTGACATCCTCATTAAGCCCATCTTCGAACCTCTTGCACAAGATAGCTTTCGTAGACACACACTCTTGCGCATACTTTCTAAGCCTAACAAACTCGCGTTCATACTCTGCCACAGTCATTTTGCCTTGTTTCAATTCAAGGAAATCTTTCCGTTTCTGATCTACAAATCTCGGACTTATGTACTTCTTTCGGAACTCTTCCAAGAAGAAGTCCCATGTCACTCTCTCCCTCGGTACTACAGATGTCAGTGTTTTCCACCAACAATATGCCGAGTCCCTCAGCAATGACACAACACATTTTAAGCTCTCTTCAGGCGTGTAAGAGAGTTCATTGAATACCCGCATAGAGTTCTCAAGCCAGAACTCCACTCTCTCAGGGTCATCATCTATGTTGGCTCTAAATTCCTCGGCCCCTTATTTTTGAATTTTATCGACCGGGGGTTTGTTCATTCTCACCAAATCTATACCTTGAGGAGCCACAGGGACTGGCTGAAGTATAGGTGGGGGTGGAGGAGGTTGAGCATTAGGGTTCGCTCGTACAAACTCAGTGTACCAATTACCCATCATGTGGAGAAAGGCCTCCCGAGCCTCTTCTCCTTGACCCAAAGTCTTGGGTCTACTTTAAACAGGCGCGATCCCTTCAGCGGGACCCGGTGCATTATTAGCAGCGTCATCAGCAGCAGCTCGATCGGGATCCATTTACTATACGAAAACACAATTTAATATTGTCAGGAATCACCACACTATCAATATGTGTTTATGGCATGTATAGCTAGACTCTCACACACGTTACGGTAGTCCGAGAACTGACTAAACCATAGCTTTGATACCACTAAATGTAACACCCCTTACCCGTATTCAACGTCGGAACAAGGTACGAGGCATTACTAGGCTTACACGAAATCAATCATACAACTCTGAGACCTGACTTTCTACTCCCAATTTAAAACTTTTCATAATACCTCTTAAACAAGCCTATATGGCCTAAATCCTCCCTTTAGGAATGGGTCGAGATCAAATCGAACCCTTCTGAAGCCCGCTAGAAAACCTTAGAAAATTTTCACTAAACAGTCCACACGCCAGTGTGGAGTAAGGGACACGCCAGTGTGGCATATCACATGCCCGTGTTCCACACCCGTGTGGAATTATTTTTCAATTCGAACCTATAGGGGTTTTCACACGGTCGGACACACGCCTGTGTCCCTGGCCCGTGTCCCTCACACGGCCTCGACACGCCCGTGTCTTAGCCTATGTGCCAAAACCTTGGCATTCTGTTTCTGAAATCATCACCCTATAAATGTCACACTGCCTAGGCACACGCCCGTGTCCATCGACCGTGTGGCGAATTAAATTCCTAATTTCAGGTGCAGACTTCACACGGCCTGGGCACACGCCCATGTCCATGGCCGTGCCTTCCACACGGCTGAGACACACGGCCGTGTCTCTGCCCGTGTGTTTACTACTGAGCATACTGACTTATAAACCTAGCATACAAGGGGACACACAGCCTAACCACACGCCCATGAGGTTGACCGTGTGTCACACACGGCCCAGACACACGCTCGTGTGTCTACCCGTGTGGACTAGAACAAGGCTATTTGCCAAGCTCTTTTTATCACCCTAACTCATACAAACATAAATCACATTCAACCATCAATCCATTCATGCACACTTTAACCAAGCAACCCAATCTTGCATCATACACATTCATGAATAACCCCATCTTTTCCTAGATTAACAATAATGAGCCATCAACTATGGCCTTATACAAAAGAGTTCATCTTTTGAAGAGCCAATACACTTGGCCAAAACAACATGACATTTCACTAAGTCTAGTCCCTATACATGCCATACTCAAAATGCTAAGTCTAACTATACCAAAATGAGCTGATAGTATGGGTGATCCTTTGCTTATCTACATATCCCGAGCTAGCTCTTCGACACTATAAAACAAGGGAAAAGAGAAGGGAGTAAGCTTTAAGCTTAGTAAGTCTACATGTAAACAATAAGCATCATACCATATGCTAATCAACCAAAAACATTACAAACTATGTAAGAACAATTCACATTTTCATATTCAAGCTTACTTATCTCAACTCTTACCACATCCCAACCACATATCATATACGTTGCTCACATTTCCTTATACTTATGCCTTGCACTTAACACCACAAAGCTACATGAAATATTTACTTAAACAAGTTTCTCGATGAACCATTCGGAACAATACAAGATACCCGGTGGTTTCGCACATAGCCCACCATTAATTAATAATAGGGTGGTATCACACACAACCCACCAACAATGATAATTACGGTGGTATCGCACATAGCCCACCAAATGATAATATAAACAATGGTATCGCACACAGCCCATCGTGAATAGATAACAAGGTGGTATCGCACACAACCCACCAAATGATAATATAAACGATGGTATCGCACATAGCCCATCGACAATTACACATTTACGGATATTTATCCGTGCCCACATTTCTATTCCGAGGTTCAATCGAGAATTATCCATTTTCTACCATTTTCAATCAATCACACTAATTGGAATTTACATCCATACAATGCATCTTTAAGTAAAAACATATATATTAAGGATGTATCGTTTACAGATAAACTTACCTCGGTGCAAAATATGTTAATTGATGGTTTAGTCCGAAACCTTGCCTTTTCCCCGGTCAAGGTTGTTTCCACGTTCTTCTTGATCTATAATTGTAAAATTCACTCATTTAATCACTACATAAATCATAACACTTCAAAATTCTTATTTTGCCAAAAATGACCATTTTGCCCTTATACCTTGGCAAAATTACGATTTTGCCCCTAGGCTCGTAAATCATTTTTCCTCACATTTTCTCATTAAACAAGCCTAGATGAACATTTGTTACTCTTACAACAATTCACAATACCAATCATTTCATGCATTTACTACTCAATTACAACATTTACAAATAAGTCTCATTTAGGTGTTTTCATGGAAACACCTTTCACAAAAATTGTTCTTTAACCCACTAACATTCATTTTCTTCCATAAAAACTCAACAAATAATATATACACTCTCATGGAAAATCCCTCATCTTCCAACCATTTTGCAAAATAGTCCCCTCATTAGCTAGCTTAAGCTTTAGGGGTTCCAAAAGTACAAAAATTATCAAAAATAACCATCAAGAACACTTACTAGCAAGGAGAATAAGTTGCTGAAATTTCAAGCTCCCAAGGCCCTTCTTTGAGTGTAAAAATCGGTGAAAGAAGAAGAGAAGTAAAAAAGATGATAGCCTTTTCTTTATTTAATCTTATTTTATTCATTTAGTCACCTAACATCACCAAAATTTTGACAAATTTAATGCACTTGTCTCCCTTGGCCGACCATCACCTTTAGGAAGGCATAATTGCACTTTAAGGACCTCCAATTTAATATTCTATAGCTATTAGACACCTCTAGCTTGTAAAATGAAACTTTCGCACTTTATGCGATTTAGTCATTTTTCTCAATTAAGCATGCAATCACCAAAATTAACCCACCAAAATTTTCATACACTCATATAATCATGCTATAACACATAAAATAACATTAAAAATAATTCTCTCCAACCTCAGATTAGTGATTCCGAAGCCACTGTTTCGACTAGCCCCTAAATCGGGCTGTTACACTGTACCACTCACAACATGATCATATCCTTTCATATCTTTATCATAAGCTTTAAATAACCCGTGGAACCATTTGGAATACTAAAGGATATCCTATAAGCCTCACACAAGAGGGTAAAATGCCGATGCCATGTCCCAGACATAGTCTTACACTGGTTCACCTATCGAAGCCGATACCATGTCCCAGACATGGTCTTACACTAGCTCTCGTCTCAATGCCGAAGCCATGTCACAGACATGGTCTTACACTGGCTCTCATAATGTGGTCGATGCCATGTCCCAGACATTGTCTTACACTAGCACACAAATCAACGTTGATGACATGTCCCAGAAATGGTCTTACGCTGGCTCTCATAATGTGGCCGATTCCATGTCCCAGACATGGTCTTACACTAGCACACATATCACCCAAATTTCATGGCATGGATATCCAATTTATTCCTAAGGTTCAACCGAGAGTATACCACCTCAAATTTCGTCATGCATATTCATAACAATAATCAAAAATTTTATGCAATATCAATTGTTTAATGCATAATAACAATAGAGTTGTATTATTTACGTACAACTTACCTCGGTATACAAAAAGAGGGCGATTAGATTGAATTACTTTACTAGCTTGGTCTTCCCCCGGTTTGGGTCCGGACTCCGTTTTTCTTGATCTATAATGAAAAATTCACTTATTTAATCACTACATTAATCAAGACAATCTATAATTCATACCTGAGCAAAATTACCATTTTGCCCCTAGACTTTCACATAATTACGATTTTGCCCCTAGGCTCGTAAAACGATTTTAATCAAATTTCCTCATTAACCAAGCCTAGTCGAATCTATTTTTAGCTTATAGCAACTCACAAATCCAATTATTTCACACATTTACTACCCATTTTATAACTTTTACAAAAATGTCCATTTTAGGTGTTTTCATGAAAACCCCTTTCACAAAAGTTGTTTATTTAACAACCAAGATTCATTTTCTTCCATAAAATTTCAGGAAACAACATGAATACTCACATGGTAAAACCCTAGACTCTCAACCATTTTGCAAAATAGTCCCTCCATTAGTTAGCTTAAGCTACAAGGGTCACAAAAATACAAAAATCAACAAAAATGATCATCAAAATGACTTACTTACAAGGGTTGTAAGTTGCTGAAAATTTTCAAGCTTCCATGGCTGTTTTCTTGGAGAAAAATCGGTGGAGAAAAGAAAAGATGATAGCCTTTTCTTTTTGTTTTATTTTATTTTATCTATTAAGTCACCAAACCACCTAACCTTGACCAATTTCACAATTAAAAATTCCATGTCCAGCCACCACATTTTTATTTTTCTTTTTTACTCAATAAGAACCTCTACTTTAGTGTTCCATAGCTATTTAACACCTTTAACTTGTAGAACAAAACTTTTGCACTTTATGCGATTTAGTCTTTTTTTCAAAATTAAGCATGAAATCGCTAAAATTAATTTACCAAAATTTTCAAACACTAACATAATCATGACATGAAACTTGAAATAATATTAAAATAATTTCTCTGACCTCAGATTTGTGGTCTCGAAACCACTATTCTGACTAGGCCTAAAATCGGGCTGTTACAATTCTCCCCCTTAGGGACTTTCGTCCCCGAAAATCTTACCGTTAAAAAGGTTTGGATATTGATCTCTCATAGTCTCCTCGGGCTCCCATGTGGCCACTTCAACCCCATGTCTATGCCATAGTACTTTCACTAGTGCTATACGTTTATTTCTTAATTGCTTGACCTCTCGATCTAAAATCTTAACCGGCTCTTTACCATAGGTCATATCCGGTCGAATTTCAACCTCTGCTGGTGAAATAACGTGTGAAGGGTCAGAACGATAACAACGTAACATAGACACATGGAAAACATCATGGATCTTCTCTAACTCGGACGGTAAAGCTAATCGGTTCCGGTCCAATTCTCTCAGTCACCTCATAAGGTCCAATAAATCGTGGACTTAATTTGCCTTTCCTACCGAATCTGAGGATTTTTTTCCACGGGGATACTTTCAAAAACACCTTATCACCGACTTGAAACTCAATTTCTTTTAGGTTTAGATCCGCGTAGGATTTTTGTCTATCCGAAGCAGCCTTCAAACAGTCACGAATTACCTTTACTTTCTCTTCGGTCTCTTTGACTAAGTCAACCATATGAATCTGATTTTCTCTAAGTTCGGTCCAATACAAGGGCGTTCGACACTTATGCCCATACAAAGCCTCATAAGGCGCCATTTTCAAACTCGACTGATAACTATTGTTGTAGGCAAACTCTACCAACGGTAAGTACCTTTCCCAACTGCCTTGAAACTCAAGAACACAACACCACAACATATCTTCAAGAACCTGAATTACTCTTTCCAACTAACCGTCGGTTTGCGAGTGGAAAGCAGTACTAAAATTCAGTTTTGTCCCTAACGCTTCTTGCAACTTTTTCCAAAACCGTGATGTGAACCTCAAATCTATATCCAAAATGATCGATAAAGGTACCCCATGAAGTCTCACAATTTTAGAAACATACAAATCGGCCAATTTCTCAAGTGGATAATCGGTACGCACCGGTATAAAATGAGCCGACTTTGTTAGCCTATCAACCACGACCCATACGACATCTTTCTTCCTTGGCGTCAACGGCAATCCATACACAAAATCTACGGTAATACGGTCCCATTTCCACTCGGGAACCATCACAGGCTGGAGTAAACCCGAAGGTACTTGGTGTTCGGCTTTCACTTGCTGACAAATTAGGCACTTAGAGACAAACTCTGAAACGTCTCTCTTCATTCCCGACCACCAATACATTTTCACACTACCCGGATGGATAGACATACAACTGCTATGTGCCTCATGCAAAATTTTCCGAATAAGCTTATCGTCTTTGGGTACACAAATTCTATCTCGAAACATTAAACAACCATCTGAACCAATCCAAAAGTCTGATTCTATACCCGTCTCGCACTGAGTTATCTTAGCTTGCAATTCTTTATCACCTTTCTAAGCTTCGCAGATCTCTTGCAAAAACATTCGTTTCGCTCTCAACTCGGCTAAAATCAAACCATCGTCGGTTACTAACAACTGAGTGTTCATAGCCCTCAAGGCAAACAATGACTTCCTACTCAAAGCATCAACGACCACGTTCGCCTTCCCCGGGTGATAGTCGGTTACCAGTTCGTAATATTTTATGAGCTCTAGCCATCTCCATTGGCGAAGGTTCAGTTCCTTTTGAGTCATCAAATACTTTAGACTTTTATGGTCGATGAATACTCGACATCTCTCGCCATACAAATGGTGTCTCCAAATCTTCAGTGCGAACACTATGGCGGCTAGCTCTAAATTGTGTCTCGGATAGTTTTTCTCATGTCGCTTCAGTTGTCTCGAGGCATAAGCTATTACCTTGCCTTCTTGCATAAGCACACACCCCAATCCATTTATGGATGCACCGCTATACACCAAAAATTCTTGTAACACCCTTTACCCGTATTCAAGCCGAAATAGGGTTTGAGGTATTACCTAACTAATCTTGCTTAAAGATCTCAAATAGGGTTATAAAATTTCGTTTAAACCCAACACTTGCACATCATCAGCCTAGGAGGCCCTAAACATACTTCCGAGAGGTATCGGAACTATTCTGGGAACTTTTACGAGTTCGAGAAACTTTTCAACAAAACAGGGGTCACACTCCCGTGTGGGTCTAGGGACACGCCCATGTGCCCCTAAGGCATGTCCGTGCCTTCCACCCGTGGTCGACACTAACTAATTTCACACGGCTTTGGCACGCCCGTGGCCCTGGACCGTGTACAAAACCTTGGCATTCTGACATATCCACACGGCCTATACACACATCCGTGTGCTTCAGCCGTGTGGCGATTTAAATTCCAAGAGCAAGGTGCAGACTTCACATGGCCTGGGCATATGCCCATGTGCTAACCGTGCTTCCCATACGGTCTAGACACACGCCTGTGTGTCCACCCATGTAGACAATTAGAAGGCTATCTACCAAGCCCTTTACCACCCTACATTGCATGCATACATACACCAATTCCATTCAACACAATTCATGACCCAAAGACACATCTAAATACTCCATTTAACATCCATACACAAGGGCATACACTTCAAGAAAATCACTTTCATTAAGCAAAAGAATTTGCCAAGTATTTGCCTAACTTAAGGCCATTTACAAAATGACTTTAGTAACATACATAGCCAACACTTTGGCTAACAATTACAACTTAACAAAATACTCGAGTCCTATACATGCCATACTCAAAATAAGTCTAAATTGTTATACCAAAGTGATGTCGATAGTGTGATATTCGAACTCCTACGTCCACGATCCTCAAGTTATCTTGGCAATACTATAAGGAAAAAGGGCAATGAAAGGGGTAAGCATAAAGCTTAGTAAGTTTGCAAGGAAATAAATAGCAACAATAAGCTCATAATATAATCCACCCCTGGCATTAATTAACCATACAAAAGTCATAGGTTTCTTGCCATACTTACTCACTCTTGCCCTTATTTAGCACATACCGTGCCACGTATCCTAATCGTTTCTTCGTGACTCATTCACGAGTACCTGTATTCACTCATTCACATGACTTTAGTACGATCTCATTTCTACTTCTAAACTCATCTACTTATCCCATTAATCACTAGGGAAAATCAAAGACACATATTCGTCGTCATTAATGTATGTACGAAGCCAATGCCACATCCCCGAAGTGGTCTTACATGGAGCCACTTCTAGATGCCAATGCCATATCCCGAATATGGTCTTATATGGGGATTTCATATCATGTATCGATGCCATATCCCAAATATGGTCTTATACGGGATCTCAACTCGATGCCGAGGCCATGTCCCGGACATGGTCTTATACGGGACCTTATCTATTTCATATTTCGATGATAGCATTTTCATATTCACATGGTCCACTAGGATTTCAACATATCATTCATCATCAATTTAATGGAGTGTCATGCATCAATATGATTTCAAGCATTCTCAATTATGCTAACATAAATGTTGCATTAATCACATACAAACTTACCTCGTTTTCAAAATGAGCTAGTTCGCCGGTTTAGTCCAAGACTTTGTCCTTTCCCCGATCGAGGCGGATTCTCGATTCTTCTTGCTCTATAATAGAAAATTAGCTCATTTTAATCACTACATTAATAAAAGCATCTCAATAATCGTGCTTAGGCAAAATTACTATTTTGCCCCTAGACTTTGGCAAAATGACCATTTTGCCCCTAGGCTCAGAAATTAATTCTAATCACATTTCTAACTTCAACAAGCATAGGTGAACATTTAATACTCTTATAGCTATCATCAAAACTCAACATTTCACATATTTACTATAAATTTGTAACTTTTTCATTAAGGTCCCATTAGGTGCTTTCAAGACAACACCTTTCACAAAAGTTGTTCATCTAACAACTAAGACTCAATTTCTTCCATAAAAATGCAGCAAATAACTATAATAGCTCTCATGGAAAAACTCTAAACTTTTCACCATATTGCACAATAGTCCCCTCATTTGAAAGCTTAAGCTTTAGGGGTCTCAAAAGTACAACTATTTTCAAGAAAAGATCACTAGAACACTTACTAGTGAAGAGATGAGTATGCTGAAATTTTTGAAGCTTTCTTCCCTCTATTTGCTGCTAATTTTCGGTGGAAGAGTGAAAGGGAAAAAGATGATAGCTTTTCTTTCCTTATTTTATTAATACTAGTCAAATTAGTCCACCTACTATTACCAACTTTGACCATCATTGACAAATTTGTCTCCTATGCTAGTCTATGGCCGGCCAAGCAAGTATTGGGGGTCTAATTACCTTTTAAAGACCTCCAATTATGAATCTATGGCTATTTGGTACCTTTAGCTTATAGAATGGAACTTTTGCACTTTATGCGATTTAGTCCTTTTTCGCGATTAAACATGAAATCGCTAAAATTAAAGCACCAAAATTCACATGCACATATACTATCATGCTCTGACTCATAATATAACATGAAAATAAAATTCTCTAATCTCGGATTAGTGATCCCGAGATCACTATTCCAACTAGCCCTTAAATCGGGCTATTACAATTCTTTTCTCGGTTCCGGTTGCACTAAAACTGGGGCTTCAGTCAACAATGCTTTTAGTTTATCAAAACTCTGTTGGCATTTTTTTGTCCATTCGAACTTGACATCTTTCTGTAGCAACCTCGTCATCGGTGTAGCAATCATGGAGAATCCTTTAACAAACTGTCTGTAGTATCCGGCTATGCCCAAAAAGCTTCTAATCTCTAATACATTCCTCGACGGTTTCCAATCAACGATAGCCGATATCTTACTCGGGTTAACTCTAATTCCATCACCTGACACGATGTGTCCTAAGAATCCAACTTCTCGAAGCCAAAATTCACTTTTGCTAAACTTAGCATACAACTGCTTATCTCTTAAAGTTTGTAAGACAGTTCTCAAATGCTCCACATGCTCACTTTCATCACGAGAATAAATTAATATGTCATCAATAAAAACAACTACAAACTTATCCAAGTACGGTCGGAAAATACGGTTCATTAAATCCATAAATACTGCAGGAGCATTCGTTAAGCCAAAGGGCATGACGAGGAACTCATAATGGCCATACCTCGTCCAAAATGCAGTTTTCGATACATCTTGTTCCTTAACTCTCATCTGATAATAACCGAGCCTCAGGTCTATATTAGAAACACTGTGGCTCCCTTTAATTGGTCAAACAGATCATCGATCCTTGGCAAAGGATACTTGTTCTTCACAGTCACCTTGTTAAGCTGTCCGTAGTCTATAAATAAGCTCATCGACCCGTCTTTCTTTTTCACAAAAAGTACCAGAGCACCCCACGGAGAATAGCTCGGTCTCGTAAAACCCTTATCCGTTAACTCTTTTAGCTGAACCTTCAACTCTTTTAACTCCAACGATGCCATCCTATACGGGGCAACCGAAATAGGTGTAGTACCAGGGACCAACTCAATACCAAACTCGACTTCCCTAGTTGGAGGCAATCCGGGCAACTCTTTTGGAAACACATCCAGGTACTCACATACCACAGGCACTGACTCAATCTTTACTTCCGACCCTTGAGTATTCAACACAAACGCGAGATAAGACTCATACCCTTTTCTTATACATTTCCCAGCCGCCAAAGAAGAAATCACTACAAGCAAGCTATCCGATTCACCTGATTCAACCCCAAGGATATCCCCATTTTCACATTTTAGTTCAATAAATTTTCTCCCACAATCTACTATCACATCATGAGCTGCTAACCAGTCCATACCAAGAATCACGTCAAATTCATCAAATGTTAGCAACATAAGATTAGCCGGAAAACAATGACTTCTAATTG
Organism: Gossypium sturtianum; assembly: GCA_025698515.1. Taxonomy (NCBI): domain Eukaryota; kingdom Viridiplantae; phylum Streptophyta; class Magnoliopsida; order Malvales; family Malvaceae; genus Gossypium; species Gossypium sturtianum. Next base: position 117,537,019 of record CM046955.1, read on the forward strand.
TCAAGGGACAATTTCTACACACTTGATCAACTAGCACGTGCTTGCCTAAAGGGTTTGACACTTTTACCACAAATTCGGTAGACTCAACATGCATATTCATACTAAACACCAATTTCATACAAATATACGGATGGGTAGACCCCGGATCAATCAAAGCAACGGCAGAGATATCATGAAGAGAAAAAGTACCCGTAATCACATCTGGGGATGAAGCCTCTTCGTGAGCGCGAATGGCATAAGTCCTTGCAGGAGCTTTACCCTCTAATCTCACAGTGGAATCTCTAGGCGCACCTCTACTGCTAGCCCCACTTCCTGGGTTCTTCTATTTTCTACCTCTAGAAGGAGCATTACTCGCTCGCACATCTTGCTTTCTGTCTTTCTCATCCATTTCAAGACAGTTTCGAATGAAGTGGTCTAGTGAACCGCACTTCAAACAGCCTCTATCATTTCCTCGACACTCGCTGAAATGTCGTCTACCACACTACGAACACTCTAGTTTATTTGGTCGAGCACTACCAACACTCGTAATAGAAGTGGTTTGAGCTTTAGACGCAGTGTATTGCTTATTCTTATTTCTACTCGAGATTCCCACTAAAGCATTTCATCGAGTAGTGAACTCTTTCGGTTTCTTGGAGGAAGACTGAAATGATTTCCCCAACTATCTTTTCTTCGAGTCACGAGACTCGATTTCAGCTTTTCTTTTCTCTTTGGCCAATTCTTCGGCCTTGCAAGCTCTTTCAACGAGCACCACAAATTCCTTTAACTCTAGGATGCCAACCAAAAGTCGAATGTCTTCGTTCAATCCGTCCTCAAATCTCTTACACATGATGGCTTCGATAGATACGCACTCTCGAGCGTATTTGCTGAGCCTCACGAACTCACGCTCATACTCTGTTACCGTTATTCGGCCTTGCTTCAATTCAAGAAATTCCTTCCTTTTCTGGTCTGTAAAACTCTGGCTAATATACTTTTTACGGAACTCTTCCTGGAAGAATTCCCAAGTTAACCTCTCCCTCGGTACAACTGACACAAGGGTGTTCCACCATTGGTAAGCTAAGTCTCGCAGGAGTGACACTACACACTTCATACACTCCTCTGGTGTGCAAGACAACTCATCGAATACCCTAATAGTATTTTCTAGCCAAAATTCTACTCTCTCTGGGTCATCATCTATATTCGATCGAAATTCCTCGACCCCTTACTTTCGAATTCTGTCTACCGGAGGTTTTTCCCTTTTAATCATTTCCACTGCTTGGGGAGCTGTAGGGGTAGGCTGAGGTATTGGAGGGGGTGGAGGAGGTGGAGCGTTCGGGTTTCCACAAAAAAACTCCAAATACCAAGCATTCATCATATGGAGGAAGGCTTCTCTACCCCCTCCGCCCTGACTCAGTGTCATGGGCCCACTTTCAACTGGCACGGTCCCTTCTGCGGGAGCCGGTGCATTACTTTTGACATCATCTGCCATTGCTACATCGGGATCCATTTATAATATAAAAACATATTTTAAATTGCAGGAGTCGTCACACTATCATAATTCATATATGGCATGTATAGCTAGACTCCTACACACGCTAGGCTAGTTCGAGAATCGACTAAACCATAGTTCTGATACCACAAAATGTAACACCCCTTACCCGTATCCGACGCCGGTACAGCGTACGAGGTGTTACCTTACTTAAACGCATACAAACATACAATTCTGAGTTGTAAAAGTTCGTTCAAATTCAAAACTTTTCAAACTTTGTCTTAAAATCCCTAATATGAGCCTACGAGGCCCAAAACACACTTTAGAAACGGTTCGGGACCAAACCGAGTTCTTTAGAAAAACATTGGAAAATGTCACTAAAAACAGGGGCACATGCCCGTGTGGAAGGGCGACACGCCTGTGTGATCTCATAACATGGCCAAGTTGAAGGACAGTGTAACTCACACAGGTTAAGCATATAGGGACACGCTCGTGTCCCTTACCCGTGTGGATTTATTTCTCAATTCGAACCTACAGGGGTTTTGACGCGGCCTGGCACACGCCCGTGTCCATGGCCCGTGTCCCTCACACGGCCATGACACGTCCGTGTCTCAGCTTGTCTGTTAAAACCTTGACATTCTGTTTCTGACGTCAGCAACATTTTAGGGTCACGCGACCAAGGCACATGCCCATGTGCTAGGCCGTGTGGCGAATTTAATTTCGCATTTAAGGTGCAAACTTCACACGGCCTGGGCACATGCCCATGTACAATGGCCGTGTCTTCCACACGGTTGAGACACACGGCCGTGCCTCAGCCCGTGTGGTTACTACCGGGCATTCTGCTTTACCAAATTAAGGTGCAGGGGACACACGGCCAGACTACACGCCCACGGGGCAGACCGTGTGTCACACACGGCCTAGACTCACTCCCGTATGTCTACCTGTATGGACAAAAACAAGGCTATTTATCAAGCCCTTTTGCCACCCTTACTTGCACCAACATAAGCCACAACCAAGATATACAGATCAAGACCACTACACTCCATTCACATGCAAAGCTTATCACATACTTTATCAATCTAATCATGCGACTTACTCATTAATGCATTAACACACCATATATTTCACCATGCAAATTGCACATTCATGAAAAACATCATCATTTACATATATCAATATCAAGTATTAGCCATCATCCATGGCCTTATACAAAATGAATCAATCTTCAAGACAAGCCAACACATTTGGCCAAAATAATATGACACTTGACAAAAGACCAAGTCCATATACATGCCATACTCAAAATGATAAATCTAACTATACCAAATGTTCAAATTGATAGTGTGATCGAGCCTCCGACGTCCTTTGATCCCCAAGCTAGCTTGGAGATACTATACGGAAATGGAAAGGAAAGGGAGTAAGCACAAAGCTTAGTAAGTTGCATGTAAATAAGTAACAACATCAACCATGCCTCTTTAAACACATATCATCTTATAAACCAGCACAACGTTCTTGATTTAACAATGGTAGATTTACTACATATTTACACATCACAAGTATAAGCCAAAGTTTACAAGATCGTCTTGAAATCGTTCTCATAGATAGAACTTACTCAATTTCATCCTTACCATTAAGGCATCATAACTAAACTCATATCTCATGAGTTTCGAGTAAGAACCTGTACCACTAACAACATGATCATATACTTTCATATTTTTATCATAAGCTTTAAATAACCCGTGGAACCATTTCGAATACTAAAGGATATCCTATAAGCCTCACACAAGAGGGTAAAATGCCGATGCCATGTTCCAGACATGGTCTTACACTGGCTCACCTGTCGAGGCTGATGCCATGTCCCAGACATGGTCTTACACTGGCTCTCATAATGTGGCCGATGCCATGTCCCAGACATGGTCTTACACTAGCACACATATCACCCAAATGTCATGGCATGGATATCCAATCTATTCCTAAGGTTCAACCGGGAGTATACCACCTCAAATTTCATCATGAATATTCATAACAATAATCAAACATTTTATGCAATATCAATTGTTTAATGCATAATAACAATAGAGTTGTATTAATTACGTACAACTTACCTCGGTATACAAAAAGTGGGCGACTAGATTGAATTAGTTTACTAGCTTGGTCTTCCCCCGGTTTGGGTCCGAACACCATTTTTCTTGATCTATAATGACAAATTCACTTATTTAATCACTACATTAATCAAGACAATCTATAATTCATACCTGGGCAAAATTACCATTTTGCCCCTAGACTTTCACATAATTACAATTTTGCCCCTAAGCTCGTAAAACGATTTTAATCAAATTTCCTCATTAACCAAGCCTAGTCGAATCTATTTTTAGCTTATAGCAACTCACAAATCCAATTATTTCACACATTTACTACCTATTTTATAACTTTTACAAAAATGTCCATTTTAGGTGTTTTCATGAAAACCCCTTTCACAAAAGTTGTTTATTTAACAACCAAGATTCATTTTCTTTAGTTAGATTAAGCTACAAGGGTCACAAAAATACAAAAAAAAAATGATCATCAAAATGACTTACTTACAAGGGTTGTAAGTTGCTGAAAATTTTCAAGCTTCCATGGCTGTTTTCTTGGACAAAAATCGATGGAGAAAAGAAAAGATGATAGCCTTTTCTTTTTGTTTTATTTTATTTTATCTATTAAGTCACCAAACCACCTAACCTTGACCAATTTCACAATTAAAAATTCCATGTCCAGCCACCACATTTTTATTTGTCTTTTTACTCAATAAGGACCTCTACTTTAGTGTTCCATAGCTATTTAACACCTTTAGCTTGTAGAACAAAACTTTCGCACTTTATGCTATTTAGTCCTTTTTTCAAAATTAAGCATGTAATCGCTAAAATTAATTTACCAAAATTTTCAAACACTAATATAATCATGCCATGACACTTGAAATAATATTAAAATAATTTTTCCGACCTCAGATTTGTGGTCTCAAAACCACTATTCCGACTAGGCCCAAAATCGGGCTGTTACATACATATACTGCCATGGTCCAACCATGGTCTTACGTTCACGGTGCCATAACCCAGTTATGGTCTTTTCACTGAAATGCCATAGCCCAGCTATGGTCTTACATTTAACACTTTGTCATGGTCCAACCATGTTCTTATCCGTCAATTCATCACTGGTGTAACACCCCAAACTCGGCCTAAACGTTACGACCAGATCTGGTATGTTACAAAGTGAAGTAAAAACGAAATGTTGTTTCATTTAGGAGAAATCGTAGATTTGAAAACTTCTCGATTTATGCAATGTCTTGAAAACAGTGATTTGATAGTGTAGGAAAAATTTTGACTTCCTGTTAATTAAATATTCGTTAAGCTTGATGATTCTTGATAGAAAACATATGTTTTGAGTTACTCGTATTTCGAAAACCCCTTTTTGTGCATTTTCGTGAATAAAGTTGCATAGTGTCATTTCCTCTTAACTAAATGATAACTAAATAAAATATTACCCAAATATTAATTTAGAAAGGCCTTATTACATAAATAAAATCCCTAATTAAAATTTAAGTGAAGCAGGAAAAAGTTTACGTAAAGCAAAGTCTTTATGGCCTCCACGAGTCCGCCTCAGCTCCCATATCCACAATCTACTGATTACCTGAAAGGTTAAGCAAAAAGGGTGAGTCACAGAGACTCAGTGTATAAAACCATCAAACACTCAGCACGGCCCACGGCCTATCATCTCATATTTAGCCCACTCATGACATCATGCAACTACATGAATGCATCACGCCCAGCCCAACCTAGCATTTTCCATCCTCTACACGCCATCACGACAGTCAGGCTGTCAGTTATAACAATGATCACTATGTGACCTCAACATATCATTTGAGGCAGGGCCACCGATCACTAAGTGACCTTATAAAATCGATTGTGGCAAAGCCACCGATCACCGCGTGACCTTATCACTTCCCCTGCATCAACATTCCCGTATCTCATGCATCATACCCATATGACATAATGAATGTAACCTTAACCTATCCATCATAACAAATGCAACATATCAACCACAATGTACAGATTTAGCACATACATCCATCCATGCAAAGAAACGATACCCTCACGTACCTGGCAACCTTAGCCTTACCCATAAGGGTTTCACGACTGTCTACACAGCCTTTTCTGGCTTCTCAGCCCATACAATTAATCATACAGTTAAACATAAATAAAGTGTGTGAGGGTTTTACACACCTGATAACACGCAAATCAACACTTTCTATGTCGACACTATCGATAGCAGAAACGACTGCTATCTGCCTACGACTTTGTTCCGAAGCCGGCCCATAACCTGGTGGCCAATCTCGTACTGCTGACACGGCCCATCTCTTAAACTTAGGGGCTGGGTTCACGGGTCCAACCCTTTCCTCTGCATGATCGGTATTGGATTCCATCAAAAGATCTTGTCAGGTGATATTATAAGGAAACATGATTGTTTGCCAACAATTCAAGGTTAAGATAATGGACCTAAACAAAATCTAAAGAGAACACCCTTACCTTGAAATCCCAAAAAGAGAGATAGGGTTTAAAGATCAACGGTTTTCGGCTTAGAGACCCAGATGATCAGATTTCCTTCAATTCCTGAAGTAGCGCCCCAAAGAGAACACAAGAACAATAAGAATCATTAATCCAACGGTGGCCCTACCAATCCCATTAGCCATTCGGCTTTGGCTTCAAAACCAAAAAGGGAATAAAGAAATAGGGGAAATCGCCGCTTACCTTAACACAGCAGATTCGGATACACCCAAGAGGATTCGGCAATAACTATGGAAAAAGAGATCAAAGAAAAAGAACCAAAAATGATAATAAGGATTTTAGAGAAAATGAAGAGAGATATAGGAGAATAGATAGAGAGATTCGGCCAAAAGCAGAAAAAGAATGGAGAAGAGAATAATGAACAAAGTGTATTCGGCTTGTAGATGAAATCAGAAAAGAGAACTATGGACAAGGGACATTCGGCTATAGCATAGAAAACGGAGATGAGAAGGGGTTAGGGGTTTCGGCTTTTGAGAAAAATAACAATTGAGAGAAGAAGAGTGAAATGAAATGAAAAGAAGTGATAGAAATGGTAAAGAAGGAGAAGAATTTTCGGCAAGACTTGGGTAGGTTCGGCTTTAGCATAAAATGGAGAAGGGGATGAAAGAAACCTCAAATGCCGAAAATGGGAAGAGAACTCTCACTTGACTATTCAAAATTTCGGCACTCCCTAGCCACACAAAACCGATCCCCCCCTCTACTAAGAGTTTGATATTCGGCCAACACCCAGCTCACCATGCCCATCCCTTTTTTTTTCTCCTCAAATTCCTCTTGATCACCCGTTTGTCATAGTTTGAACACTTCAAACTCCACTTTTCCCTCTCAGCCACCCATTCAAGTTATTTGACTCAGTCCACTCTCCCATCCTGAAGTGTCTCAGTCGAACTCTGCCTCTGCTCTTCTTGACGCCAAAAAGAAATCTAAATTGAGTTCCACGCGACTCGAACCTGCTCCCCCTCAGCTCCCTTGAGGCGTCACTACCTGTACCTTAAGTGGTGCCTCATTGCCACTTCACCATTTAAATTCTTGTGTCAATCTACACGAGCTACAAACCTTAAGTCCTGCCCCCTACTAGCTGCCCTCCTAAGGTCCAAAAGTAAAATTCTGGCCAAGGTTCCGGCATAACCCTGGGCCTTCCTGAAAACCCCAAACATACTTAAACCACACACAGAGCATACTAAACACATAGAAACGAGATAAATGCAGAACCCCTAAATCTCGGATGTTACAGTTCTACCCCCTAAAAAAAATTCAGCCTCGAAATTACCTGGTCAAAAGAGATGAGGGTGTTGCTGCCGCATAACATCCTCTGGCTCCCACGTAGCTTCTTTCGATCCATGGTTCCGCCACAACACTTTAACCAAAGGAATTGATTTCCTACGTAATACTTTGACTTCACGACCCAAGATCTGCACCGGTTCTTCTTCAAAAGATAGATCAGGCCCCACTTCAATCTCTGCCACTGGCACAACATGGGATGGGTCCGAACGATAGCGTCTTAGCATCGAAATGTGAAACACATCATGAATCTGACTCAACTCCGAAGGTAGCTCGGTGATAGGCTCTTTGGTCGCACTGCGCTTTAACACCCGATAAGGCCCGATGAACCTGGGGCTTAACTTACCCTTCTGTCCAAACCTTAATACCTTCTTCCACGGTGAGACCTTTAAGAAAACCCGATCACCAACTGCGAACTCTACTTCCTTCCGTTTCAGGTCTGCATAAGACTTCTGCCTATCAGATGCTTCTCTCAACTGAGCCCTAATCAGCTTAACCTTCTCCTCTGTCTTAGCAACCAATTTTGGCCCCAACATCTGACGCTCACTCAATTCAGTCCAACAAGTAGGGGTGCGACACTTTCGACCATACAACGCTTCATAAGATGCCATCTGAATACTAGATTGGTAACTGTTGTTGTACGCAAATTCCGCTAACGACAGAAACTCCTCCCAGCTTCCTCTGAAGTCTATGACGCAACCTCTCAACATATCCTCCAAGATCTGGATTACCCTCTCCGATTGCCCATCAGACTGTGGATGAAAGGCTATGCTGAAATCTAACTTTGTACCCAGCGCTTGATGCAACGTCTTCCAAAATCTCGACGTAAACCTAGGGTCCCTGTCTAAAATGATAGATACTGGTACCCCGTGCAACCTCACGACCTCAGCTATATACAACTTAGCCAATTTCTGTAAAGAGTAATCAACCCAAACTGGTATGAAATGAGCAGACTTCGTCAAATGATCCATTATCACCCATATCGAGTCTTTCTTGGTAGGCGTAAGAGGTAGCCCACTAACAAAACCCATCGTGATCCCTTCCCACTTCCACTGCGAAATCTTTATAGGCTGCAACAACCCTGAAGGCAACTGATGTTCTGCTTTCACCTGTTGACACGTCAAGCACTTACCCACAAATTCGGTTACCTCCCGCTTCAACCCCGGCCAACAAAATTGCTCTCGCAGATCTCGATACATCTTACTTCCCCAATGATGCATAGCGTATGGGCTGCTATGCGATTCCTGCAAAATCTTACCCCTTAACTCAGGATCCCTCGGCGTGCAAATCTTTCCTCGAAAGCACACTACCCCATCATTATTCACACTGAATTCCGCGGTACCAACACCTGCTCCTAACTAAAATTTTGACTTCAACAACTCATCGGCCCACTACTTCTCTTTAATCTGACTGACCCAAGAAGGTTTCACTTGCAGTTCAGCTAATATACTTCCATCATCATATAAGCTGAGGTGAGCAAACATTGCTCTCAAGTCAGAGATCACCCTACGACTTAATGCATCAGCCACCACGTTAGCTTTACCCGGATGGTACTCAATCGAGCAATCGTAATCCTTCAATAGCTCAATCCACCGCCGCTGCCTCAAATTCAATTCCTTCTGGGTGAGAAGGTATTTTAAACTATTGTGGTCTGTATAAATAACGGACTTCTCCCCATACAGATAATGCCTCCAACTCTTCAGAGCAAACACCACTGCCGCTAATTCCAAATCATGCGTGGGGTAATTTAACTCATGCGGTCTCAACTTCCGAGACGCATACGCTACCACCTTCCCCTCCTGCATCAATACACACCCTAAACCCGTGTACGATGCATCACAATAAACCGCAAACTCTTTCCCAGCCTCGGGTTGTATCAACACCAGAGCCTCCGTTAAAATCCTTTTCAACCTTTTAAAACTCTCCTGCTGCTTCTCAGACCAAACAAAAGGTACCCCTTTTCTCAACAACTTAGTTAGAGGTGCTGCAATTAATGAGAACCCTTCCACAAACCTTCTATAGTACCCAGCCAAACCAAGAAAACTCCGGATTTCTGCCACAGACTTAGGTGGCTTCCATTCCAACACAACCTCGACTTTCCGAGGGTCAACCCTAATCCCCTCAGCGAACACTATATGGCCTAAAAAGGTAACTTCTCTCAGCCAAAATTCACACTTACTAAATTTGGCGAACAACTGCTTCTCCCTCAGGATTTGTAAAACCACTCGAAGATGCGAGTCATGCTCCTCCTCCGATCTTGAATAGACCAGGATATCGTCTATAAATACCACAACGAATCGATCCAGATAGGGTTGGAAAACCCGATTCATCATGTCCATAAACGCTGCTGGTGCATTGGTCAACCCGAACGACATTACCAGGAATTCGTAATGGCCATAGCGAGTCCTGAAAGCCGTCTTATGAATATCTGCTTCCTTGACCTTAAGCTGATGATACCCCGACCTCAAATCTATCTTTGAGAAAACCGACGCCCCCTTCAGTTGGTCGAACAAGTCGTCAATCCTCGGCAACGGGTATTTATTTTTGATTGTCAACTTGTTCAACTGACGGTAATCAATGCACATACGCATTGATCCATCCTTCTTCTTAACAAATAACACCGGCGCTCCCCAATGCGATACACTTAGTCGAATAAAACCCCGATCTAACAGTTCCTAAATCGGCGCTTTCAAATCCTTCAACTCCTTTGGCGCCATCCTATACGGTGTGATGGATACAAGCGCTGTTCCCGAAAAAAGGTCAATACAAAACTCCACCTCGTGATCGGGAGGCAACCCCGGAAGCTCCTCTGGGAAAACATCAGAAAATTCTTTCACTGTTCGTACATCCTCCACAGTTGATTCCTTGGCTTCCAAAGCGCAGACATAAGCTATAAACGCCTCACACCCTTTCCTCACCATCCTCTCAGCTTTTAAGACGGACACCACATTAGATAGGTAGTTCCTCATCTCACCTATTACCACCACTTCTTCACTCTCGAGAGTTCTTAACACCATGCGCTTGGCTGCACAATCCAAATTCGCTTGATACTTTACCAGCCAGTCCATACCTAAGATCAGGTCGAACTCTCCGAACGGCAGTTCTATCAGATCAGCCAAAAAAACTACCCCTTGAACTTCTAGAGGTACATCCCTATAAAGTTTGTTCACCACTACTGATTGTCCTAACGGGCTAAGTACAGTCATCTCCCTAGGGGTAATCTCAGAGTCTAAACTTAAAGTTTCTGATACCACACTAGCAACATAAGAATGTGTCGACCCGATATCAATCAAAGCAGTATAAGGCAACCCATAGATAAGGAACGTACCGGTTATGACGTCCGGTGCATCACCTTCCTCTCGGCGTCTAGCTGCATAGACTAACCCCGGCTACCCCACATCAGTGTTCGGCTCCTGCTGCTGGTGTTCCATGCCCGAGGCCGAAACCATTACCTCCTCCTCGATCGGGTGCGGCCTCTCTGTGGCTGCTGACCACCTCTCCCCGGCTGAGCATAACCCTGACTTCCTGGCCTTGCACCGCTCTGCTCTTGTGGATAGTCACTAATCTGATGATCAGTAGACCCACACCTGAAACATCTTCCGTTACTCGTCTAACACTCGCCCACATGAAATTTTCCACATTGAGCACACCGTTGAGATCGATTATCAGCAACAGATCTCTCAACCCGACTCGGCCCATCTATCCTAGGTCTTTTCTGAAAACGCCCAGCTGACCCTGATGATCTAAAACTCCTTTTATTACTACCTCTATCTCTATCCCGATTCTGCTTCTCTGACTGCTTTACTTCCTTGGCTATCTTAGCCTTCTCCACTAAAACAACAAATTCCCTTTCTCGCTGTGGAGCTATCAGCACACGTAGATCATCCCTCAACCCATCTTCGAATCGGACACAACGCTCATGGTCTGTGGCCACCATCCTACGGGCATATCGGCTAAGGCGTAAGAATTCCGCCTTATACTCAACCACCGACTTGTTCCCCTGTACCAAATTCAAAAATGCCCTTCGCTGCGCATCCACATAACTCGACCCAATGTACTTACTCTGGAATGAAAACTTAAAGAAATCCCAGGTAATGCGGTCAGCCACAGTACCAACTCTGACCGTAAGCCACCATTGATACGCCTCGTCCCGCAGAAGAGACACAACTCCTTTCAACTTTTCATCCTCTGTAAAATCGAGATCATCCATTAAACGCTCAACGGCCTCCAACCAGTACTCAGCTGCATTAGGGGCTATGCCAGAAACACCCCTAAACACTTCTGCTCCATTAGCTCAAAGTCGTTCTGACACCGATTTTCGAGCTCCTGTACCCAAACCTGCCTCGGCAACTCTCTTCAAAACCTGCAACATCGCCTGAGACACCGCATCATCTCCACCCGTTTGGTCCTGAAACTCTACTTCCTCGGCTGGCGGTAGCAGCATCTCATTTCCTAACCCATGACCAGACCCTACTGGTTCCGACACAGCAATCCTGCCTCTACCAGGTCCACGCACACTACGTCCACGTCCCCTAGTACTCATGTCTACTATCGCGTTTTAATCTGATTAAAAGTTTTTATGAATTAGTATCTTTCACTATTTAATACCAAGCAGTTTTATGAGTAATATCTTTAATGAGTAGTTTTCGCAGAACACATCACAACCTAGAGGGTTCAGTCTCTATAGTTTGCATCCCTAAGATTAACAAGCATATATCTTTAAGCTAACAACCATCCTATGCATGTACCATCAAATAATCAGAATACTTACCTGGGTGGATCGGGTGCCGGTAGACTCGGATGCCATATTCCAATCAAAACATTTTAACATCAACATCAATTTTGTAAGCACCGTTGAACCCATTTCACAGCCCGGTTTTGCAACCTAGGCTCTGATACAAGAATTGTAACACCCCAAACCTGGCCTAAACGTTACGACCAGATCTGGTATGTTACAAAGTGAAGTAAAAACAAAATGTTGTTTCATTTAGGAGAAATCATAGATTTGAAAACTTCCTGATTTATGCAATGTCTTGAAAACAGTGATTTGATAGTGTAGGAAAAATTTTAACTTCCTGTTAATTAAATATTCGTTAAGCTTGGTGATTCTTGATAGAAAACATATGTTTTGAGTTACTCGTATTTCGAAAACCCCTTTTTGTGCATTTTTATGAATAAAGTTGCATAGTGTCATTTCCTCTTAACTAAATGATAACTAAATAAAATATTACCCAAATATTAATTTACAAAGGCCTTATTACATAAATAAAATCCCCAATTAAAATTTAAGTAAAGCAGGAAAAAGTTTACGTAAAGAAAAGTCTTTATGGCCTCTACGAGTCTGCCTCAGCTCCTATATCCACAATCTACTGATTACCTGAAAGGTTAAGCAAAAAGGGTGAGTCACAGAGACTCAATGTATAAAACCATCAAATACGCAGCACGGCCCACGGCCTATCATCTCATATTTAGCCCACTCATGACATCATGCAACTACATGAATGCATCACGCCCAGCCCAACCTAGCATTTTCCATCCTCTACACGCCATCATGACAATCAGGCTGTCAGTTATAACAATGATCACTATGTGACCTCAACATATCATTTGTGGCAGGGCCACCGATCACTAAGTGACCTTATAAAATCGATTGTGGCAGAGCCACCGATCACCGCGTGACCTTATCACTTCCCCTGCATCAACATTCCCGTATCTCATGCATCATACCCATGTGACATAATGAATGTAACCTTAACCTATCCATCATAACAAATGCAACATATCAACCACAATGTACAGATTTACCACATACATCTATCCATGCAAAGAAACGATACCGTCACGTACCTGGCAACCTTAGCCTTACCCATAAGGGTTTCACAACTGTCTACACAGCCTTTTCCGGCTTCTCAGCCCATACAATTAATCATACAGTTAAACATAAATAAAGTGTGTGAGGGTTTTACACACCTGATAACACGCAAATCAACACTTTCTATGTCGACACTATTGATAGCAGAAACGACTGCTATCTGCCTATGACTCTGTTCTGAAGCCGGCCCACAACCCGGTGGCCAATCTCGTACTACTGACACGGCCCGTCTCTTAAACTTAGGGGCTGGGTTCACGGGTCCAACCCTTTCCTCTGCCTGATCGGTATTGGATTTCATCAAAAGATCTTGTCAGGTGATACTATAAGGAAACATGATTGTTTGCCAACAGTTCAGGGTTAAGATAATGGACCTAAACAAAATCTAAAGAGAACACCCTTACCTTGAAATCCCAAAAAGAGAGATAGGGTTCAAAGATCAATGGTTTCCGGCTTAGGGACTCAGATGATCAGATTTCCTTCAATTCCCGAAGTAGCGCCCCAAAGAGAACACAAGAACAATAAGAATCATTAATCCAACGGTGGCCCTACCAATCCCATTAGCCATTCGGTTTTGGCTTTAAAACCGAAAAGGGAATAAAGAAATAGGGGAAATTGCCGCTTACCTTAACACAGCAGATTCAGATACACCCAAGAGGATTCGGCAATAACTATGGCAAAAGGGATCAAAGTAAAAGAACCGAAAATGGGAATAAGGCTTTTAGAGAAAATGAAGAGAGATATAGGAGAATAGATAGAGAGATTCGGCCAAAAGAAGAAAAAGAATGGAGAAGAGAATAATGAACAAAGTGTATTCGGCTTGTAGATGAAATCAGAAAAGAGAACTATGGATAAGGGACATTCGGCTATAGCATAGAAAATGGACATGAGAAGGGGTTAGGGGTTTCAGCTTTTGAGAAAAATAACAATTGAGAGAAGAAGAGTGAAATGAAATGAAAAGAAGTGATAGAAATGGTAAAGAAGGAGAAGAATTTTCGGCAAGACTTGGGTAGGTTTGGCTTTAGCAGAAAATGGAAAAGGGGATGAAAGAAACCTCAAATGCCGAAAATGGGAAGAGAACTCTCACTTGACTATTCAAAATTTCGGCACTCCCTAGCCACACAAAACCAATCCCCCCTCTACTAAAAGTTTGATATTCGGCCAACACCCAGCTCACCATGCCCATCCCTTTTTTTTCTCCTCAAATTCCTCCTGATCACCCGTTTGAAATAGTTTGAACACTTCAAACTCCACTTTTCCCTCTCAGCCACCCATTCAAGTTATTTGACTCAGTCCACTCTCCCATCCTGAAGTGTCTCAGTCGAACTCTGCCTCTGCTCTTCTTGACGCCAAAAAGAAATCTAAATTGAGTTCCACGCGACTCGAACTTGCTCCCCCTCAGCTCCCTTGAGGCGTCACTACTTGTACCTTAAGTGGCGCCTCCTTGCCACTTCACCATTTAAATTCTTGTGTCAATCTACACGAGCTACAAACCTTAAGTCCTGCCCCCTACTAGCTGCCCTCCTGAGGTCCAAAAGTAAAATTCTGGCCAAGGTTCCGGCATAACCCTGGGCCTTCCCGAAAACCCCAAACATACTTAAACACACACAGAGCATACTAAACACATAGAAACGAGATAAATGCAGAACCCCTAAATCTCGAATGTTACAACTTGTCACGGAACGATCGTACTCAATCCTGCGTTCTACTCAATTTGAACTTTCGATCTGATTTTCATATTTTTACAATATTAATAATTCAATAACGAAGTTTGAAATAACACATTATACCATTCCTAAATTAACAATTAAACATGAAAATTCAACCATATGAACTTACCTGAATTGAATTGTAATAAATGTAGGAGTTCAGGGACTATTTCGTTATTTTTCCTTTTTCACAAGTATCTACGGAGTCTTGATCTCAAACATAAAATTTCTCATTCATTAGCATATATTTTAGTTCCAATTCATTTCACAATTTATACCCTTTAATTTTTCAAATTTACACAATTACCCCAACTTTTACAACTTTTGCAATTTAGTCCCTTGACTAGTTAATCTATTAAATCAACTATTTTTTTATCAATTATTAATTTATCAAAATATTCTAGGCTATCATGCAGCCCTTAATAAAATAGAAATTTAATACCAAACCCTAATATTTTAACTATTTTCACAATTTGATACTAACATCAATATTTAACAAAATCACTTTATAATATCATCGTACGACAAAATTAAAGCTCTAAACCCACTTGATATTAATAATTTCTTTCAATATATTAATTCAAACACTAAAACAATTCATTTAATGCAATTTGGTCATTTTTGACATTTTTACAAAATTTCCCTTTAAAATTTTACTCTTATTCAATTTAGTCCCTGAGCCTAAAACATGCAAATTTGCCATTTTTAATGTAAACCCATGCTAGCTGAATATTCATATATTTCCCTCCTCCTCCTCTCCATTCCACAACCTTAATGTATATAACATGCTTATATGTAATATTATCTATAATTTCACTATTTACTTATGTTCATACCAAAGCTGTCCACTTGAGTCATAGTCACTAAATTATTTATATCTTGAGCTACAGAATTCCAAATTAAGATCTGCTTGATGTTTTTGAAACTAGACTCAATATCTTTCTACCATAAAAATTTCAGAATTTATATTTTAGCCAATAAGTACAGTAAAATCTTCAAATTTATCCTTGTTCTGCTGTTTGATAGCTTTGCCTTTGCTTACTAAAAATTAATTATCTCTTAGTACGGGGTTTGGATGATGTTTCCGTTTGTTTATATTGAAAATATACTCATTAATAATTTAAACATATAAATTTAAACCCCTAATTATTTTTTTTACAATTTTTGATGACTTTCCAAAGTCAGAACAGGGGAACCCGAAGTCATTCTGACCTTGTCTCACAAAATTTATTATATCTCATAATTTACAATTACATTGCTTACACCGTTTCTTCTATGAAAAACTAGACTCAATAAAATTTAATTTCATATTTTATTAAACCTCTAATTCTATTTCCACAATTTTTGGTGATTTTTCAAAGTTGAACCATTGCTGCTGTCCAAAACTGTTTTAATGCAAAATGTTGATTACTCATGTTTATAACACCCTTATTTCCTTTCTCTACAATATTTCCCATCACTTTCACTTATTTCTCTTCACTAACATATCAAGAAAATAAAACCTTATATAAGAAAACTCTACTTTAACATCATTTTCATGCTTTTTCAATAATATCAAACTTGAAAATATATTGAAATCTTGATGTTCTTACCTTGTCCTATTGATTTCAATCTTTAGCCTGATTTTCTCTCTCCTCTAGCTTCTAATTCTTGAATCTAACTTGATATTCTAGCTCCCCATAGTCTCCTCATTATTTTTCTCTCTTGGTAGTCATGGAAATTTGTAACAGCCCGATTTTGACCCTAATCGAAACAGTGGTTTCGGGACCACGAATCTGAGATAGAAAATATTTTAATAATATTTTCTATATTCATTATGTGTGAATTGGTGTGTGTGAAATTTTTGTATTAAAATTTGATCGTTTTGGTGCTAAACTTTGAAAAAGGGCTTAATCGCGTAAAATAAAAATTTGATGGTTAAATGAGATAGTGCCTAATTGTTGTTGTCTTTATAAATTGGAGGCTTTAAGTAGCAATTTGGCCATAAATTGAGCATAGTGTCCGGGTGGGTGTGAATGTAATAGTAAATTGAATTGTTTATTATATATTTTATGATATTATGTAATAATTTAATATATGTTAATGGATTATAATTGAATAAAAATAAAATGAAAGAGAAAGTGTTCATCTTTCTCAAGAGTGGCCAAAACTAAGAGAGAAAAAGAGAGTTTTGAAGCTTTGACACATTCGGCTCTTACAATTTCAAATAGGTAAGTGATTTGAGTTCGGTTTTTGATAATTTTTGCGTTTTTGAGATCGTTACTTTGAATACTAGCTAGCCCAAGCTTGAATTTTTTAATTTGATGATGTATTCATGAAATGCCATTGTTGATAGCTTGATGAAATTGATGTTTAGTGATGGAAAATAAATATAGGATGTTAGATTGTTAAGTTTAATTAAGGCATTTTTGGTAGAAATGTCTAAATAGGATTAAATTGTGAAATTTGTAAATTGAGGGGTCAAAATGTGAAGTAAGTGAAACGTATGAGCTTGTAATAAGGCTATGAATATTCGGCCCTAAAGAAGTGTGGTCAAATTTTGTGTAATTTATGTTTTGTGTAAAAAGGACTAAATTGTAAAAAGTGTAAAATATCAGGGGCAAAATGGTAATTTGCCCATTTATGTGTTTTCGGATCAAATTCAATGGAATTATATTTAATTTAGCTAAATTTGAAATTTATTAGATCAAGAACAAAAAAGATCGGGATTGGATCGGGGAAAAGCGAAGTTAGTCGAATAGTCGGAAAAAAAAAACATAGTCCGTCGATACTCGAGGTAAGTTTTTAAGCAATCATGTTGTATGGGATTTATCTATATTAACGTATACGAATTTAATAGAAACATATGTAAAAATTGTTGATAAGCCGAATGTGAGGTATACTTATATGCTAATGGTATACCCGATTATGATATTGACTTGGAAGATGAATAAAACCGAATGTGAGGTATAAATATGTGTCAATGATATACTCGATTGTGATGTTGATTCGTGTGATGAACACGTTACTATGTATGTGCTTATGTGGTTGAGGTTTAAGTTCTATGAATATATATATATATATGTGTGTGTGTGAATAAGTAGCAAGCTTGAGAAATGCACCATATGTGAAAATTTTGATACCGAGCACTGTGTGTGCGAAATCGGTCATTTAGCACTAATTGTGCGAATTAAATTACCAAGCACTAAGTGTGCGGATTGGTTTAATGCACTAAGTGTGCGAACTGAATTTTCGAACACTAAGTGTGCGAAATCGGATAAAGAGCACTAAGTGTGCGATTAATTTTAATATTAAAGATTGAATTTGGTAAGCTGATACTATGAGATGTTATTATTGAAATCAAGTATATGTGATAAATTGTGGCTTGGATGGAGTGTTTATTTAAAAATGTATAATTTGAGTGATTAAGTCGATATGGGAAAATATTTACTAGAGCCTATTGAATGTTGTATGAACTATTAAATATGATTCGGTTATGTGAAATTTTGTATAGGATGTATATGTGGATAGCTCGAGAATTGAATATGTGGATGACACTTGAGAATGAAATTATATACTAGATTCGATCTTTTAAATTGAGAAATAACAAGTGTTTTATGATTGTACAAGTAAATGGGTAGATGATGAATCCTTGTTTATTATTTTTGTTCAAATCACTTTTAGGTTAGTTGATAGATTTTTAGATTGCTTATAACTTACTAAGCTATTAAAGCTTACTTGGTATTTTTTGTTATTCTTGTGATTTAGATTTTTGGGGTGATCGTTTCATGCTCAGGGATCATCAAAGAAGCTCATCACACTATCATCAATATTTTGGGTATTTTTTTAAGTTGAACTTAAATTTTATGGCATGTATAGGCTATGATACCCTTTTGAGTTTATTTCAAATGATATGTATATATATGCCATGCGAATATGGCTAAATTTTGATATTTAGGACTTATGCGAATTCGGTCATGGTATTAACTTATTATGGAAGTATATTTCATGGAGTGTATATGCTTGTGTTTGGGTTATATGGCTTGATAATGATGTTATTCATGATGTGTAATCGGTCAAGTGGTTAGCTCATTTTATAAGTATGCCATATAGTATAATATGTGTGATGGATGTTACTATGATTCGATTTAAATGTTGAGGTAATTGATGAATGTGATTTCAATTGTGGCATGGCTTATAAACTATGTGATGAAAACATCATTGTTTGTTAATTGGTCATATTGATACGGTTTGTAATGATAAGAAATGATTTGTTTCATTAATGATTTGTTGGACACTTAGGTTGGTAATATGAGTATAATTATTAAGGTTAATTTTATATGAAATGGTATACTTAGTTGAAACTTCCCTGCGTGTTAGTACGATCTTTTCTGGTTAATTTGATAGCCGAATATGTGATAAGTGAATTGGTCGTTTATAAGTAATTTTGGTATAATATTTAGACATATTATTTTAATTGTAAGATGGATATGCTATCAATTATCATTTGTGTTCCAAAAATGATTAATGATATTATAATGAAATGCTTATAAAATTAGTAAAGTACAAAATTGTATTGGACCATATGGTAATGCTTGCTAATGTCTTATAAATGAGGGTTGTAATATATATGTGCTTGGTTATAAAGTGAAATATACTTGTTTATAAACTAGGTATTCGAATACCATGCATGTAATGTTTGTATGTTTCGAACATTATGTTTAATAAGTATAAGTAGTTTAGCTTTGATGCATGTTAGTTGGTTAAAAAAAAATTGAATGAAAAAGTTGATATATCCGTAAACATGAAATGATTTATATGAGTGTGCTAAACTGTGTTTTGTCAGGTAATGCCTCGTAACCCTAATTCAACGACGAATACGGGTTAGAGGTGTTACATTTGATTGGAATCAGAGCTACGGTTTAGTCGGTTCTCGGACTAGCGTACCGCGTGTGAGTCTAGCTATACATGCCATAATTTTTACTGTGATAGTGTGATGACTCCTGACAATGAAATATGTTTTCCTTCTTTCGTATAGTAAATGGATCCTAATCCCGAACGAGCTGTGGCTGAGGATGTCGAGAGTGTGGCGCCTGCTCCCGCGCAAAGGACCGCGCCGGTTGAATCTCGACCAGCTACGAGTAACCAAGATGAGGGGGCTAAGCAAGCCTTCTTTAGTATAATGAATGATTAGTTTAATCAGTATATCCGGACAAATCTGGCTGTTCAACAACCCATGAACCCAAATAATCCACCTGTAGCACCTGTGGTACCCCCGATCATTAATCCTGAGAGAGTAAATAAGCCTCCTGTTGACAGAATCAGAAAATATGGGGCTCAAGAGTTCAGAGCCATTGCGGATGATGATGCTGAACGAGCTAAATTTTGGCTCGATAATACGATTCGTGTTTTTGATGAATTATCTTGTACGCCCGAGGAGTGCCTGAAATGTGCTATATCTTTATTACGGGATTCTGCCTACTATTGGTGGAACACTCTGGTTTCGGTTGTTCCGAAGGAACAGGTCACTTGGGACTTCTTTCAGGCAGAGTTTCGTAAAAAGTACATTAGCCAGCGATTCATCGATAAAAAATGCAAAGAATTTCTCGAACTTAAACAAGGTCGTATGACCGTATCTGAGTATGAACGCGAGCTTGTGAGACTCAGCCGATATGCCCACGAGTGTGTTTCATCCGAGGCTGCTATGTGTAAAAGATTCGAAGAAGGGTTGAACGAAGACATAACATTGCTCGTTGGTATACTGGAAATAAATGAATTTGTGGTACTCGTTGAGCGAGCCTGCAAAGCCGAAGAGCTAGGAAAAGAGAAACAAAAAGCTGAGTTCGAAGCTAGAGATTTCTATAAGAGATCAGTGGGTAAAACTTATCAATCAGCATCAAAGAAGTTCAGAAATGACAGTAGCCGATCTAAGACTAATGTTGGGTTTTCTAGACGAGAACGACCACCAGTGAGTTCACGAGCCATCTCAATAGCTAGTGTTGGCAATACTCGACCGAATAAACCCGAGTGTTAGCAGTGTGGTAGGCGACATTTTGGTGAATGTTGGGGCAAGTTCAACAACCGAGTTTGCTACAAGTGTGGCTCGCAGGATCATTTCATTCGGGATTGCCCAGAGTTAGCTGATAAGGATAATGCTCAGAGTGCAAGACCGAGCGGTGCTGCAGCTAGAGGTAGACCACCCCAAAATGCGAGAGGTAGAAGCGGCACTCAGAGAGGGACTTCAGATACAGCTATTCGATCAGAGGCTCGTGTGCCTACCAGAGCCTATGCCATTCGTGCCCGAAAGGAGGCTTCATCTCCAGATGTTATCAGTGGTATATTTACTCTCTTTAATACTAGTGTAATTGCTTTGATTGACCCCGGATCAACTCATTCCTATGTGTGTGAAACATTAGTATTCAGTAAGACTTTACCTGTTGAGTCTACTGATTTTGTGATTTGGGTTTCGGACCCCCTGGGTCGGTGTGTGCTGGTTGATAAGGTGTGCAAGAAATGCCCTTTGATGATTCGAGATTCATGTTTTCCAGCTGATTTGATGTTACTACCATTTGATGAGTTTGATATTATCCTCGGTATGGATTGGTTAACCGTACACGATGCTGTAGTAAATTGTAGACGAAAGACTATTGATCTGCGGTGCCAGAATAATGAGATAATTCGAATTGAGTCTACCGATCTAAATAGAATACCAGCAGTGATATCCTCGATGTTGGCTCGGAAGCATATGAAAAAGGGTTGCGAAGCTTACTTTGCCTATGTGATTGATAGTAAAGTGACCGAAAAGAAGATTGAATCTGTACCTGTTGTATGTGAGTATCCGGATGTGTTTCCGGAAGAATTACCGGGTTTGCCACCTGTCCGGGAGGTAGAGTTTGGTATTGAGTTAGTGCCAGGGACGACTCCGATTTCGATAGCTCCGTATAGAATGGCACCGACTGAATTAAAAGAATTGAAAGCGCAGTTGCAAGAGTTGACGGATAGAGGTTTTGCTCGATCGAGTTTCTCTCCCTGGGGTGTGCCAGTGTTATTCGTGAAAAAGAAAGATGGAACTTTGAGAATGTGCATCGACTATCGACAGCTCAATAAAGTGACCATAAAGAATAAATACCCGTTGCCGCGCATTGATGATCTATTCGATCAGTTAAAGGGAGCCTCAATATTTTCGAAGGTCAATTTAAGATCGGGTTCTTATCAGTTGCGAGTTAGAGACTCTGATGTGCCTAAGACTGCTTTTCGAACGAGAAACGGCCATTACGAGTTTTTGGTGATGCCATTCGGACTCACTAATGCCCCTGCCATTTTCATGGATTTGATGAATCGGGTATTCAGACAGTATTTGGATCGGTTCGTGGTTGTGTTTATAGATGACATTCTGATCTATTCGCGCGATGAAACCGAGCATGCCGAACATTTGAAACTTGTGTTACAGATTTTTCGTGATAAGCAGTTGTACGCGAAATTTAGTAAATGTGAGTTCTGGTTACGCGAAGTTAGCTTCTTGAGGCATGTTATTTCAGCATCAGGTATTCGGGTTGATCCGAGTAAGATTTTAGCTATACTTGATTGGAGAGCCCCGCGGAATATTACTGAAATTCGGAGTTTTCTGGGACTTGCCGGTTATTATAGACGCTTTGTGAAAGGTTTCTCTATGATTGGAACTCCGATGACAAAGCTACTTCAAAAAGATTTTAGATTTGAGTGGACGGAGAGGTGCCAGAAGAGTTTTGATCAACTAAAAACCTTGTTGACTGAAACTCCAGTGCTTGTTCAGCCAGAGTCAGGTAAAGAGTTCGTTATCTTCAGTGATGCATCCTTGAATGAGTTCGTTATCTTCAGTGATGCATCCTTGAATGGTTTGGGTTGTGTTTTAATGCAGGAGGGTAAGGTTGTAGCCTACGCCTCGAGACAGTTAAAGCTGCATGAAAAGAACTATCCGACGCACGATCTCGAATTAGCCGCTATAGTTTTTGCTCTGAAGATATGGCGCCACTATTTGTTTGGTGAAAAATGCCATGTCTACTCCGATCATAAAAGCCTAAAGTACTTAATGACTCAGAAGGATCTGAATCTGAGACAACGACGATGGTTGGAATTATTAAAAGACTACGAGCTTGTGATTGATTATCACCCGGGAAAGGCTAATGTGGTTGCTGATGCCTTGAGCCGAAAATCATTGTTTGCTTTACATGCGATGAACGCAGATATGGCTATGACTGGCGATGGTGCAATTATAGCAAAATTGAAAGCGAGACCGTTATTTGTTCAACAGATTTGCGAAGCTCAAAGGGTTGATGATAATTTGATGAAAAAAAGGAATCACTGTGGTTCGAATGCTGACTCGGAATTTTAGGTTGATGCTGAGGGATGTTTGCAGTTCAGAAACCGAATATGTGTACCAAAGGACCCTGAATTGATTTGGATGATTTGTAATGAAGCTCATAATAGTAGATTGTCTGTTCACCCGGGTAGCACGAAGATGTATAATGATTTGAAATAGTACTACTGGTGGCACGGTATGAAAAGAGATATTTCAGACTTCGTGTCGAAATGTTTGATATGTCAGCAAGTAAAAGCCGAGCATCATGTGCCATCTGGATTACTTCAACCGATTATGATACCCGAATGGAAATGGGATCGAGTTACGATGGATTTCGTATCTGGTTTACCATTGACACCGAGTAAGAAAGATACAATCTGGGTTATTGTTGATAGATTGATGAAGTCGGTTCACTTTATTCCGGTCCGTACAGATTACTCGCTCGATAAGCTAGCTGAATTGTACATTTCTCATATTGTACGATTGCACAGGGTACCTATTTCTATTATTTCGGATAGAGATCCGACGTTTACATCGCGGTTTTGGAAAAAACTGCAAGATGCATTAGGTACTAAATTGTATTTTAGTACAGCTTTTCACCCCCAGACGGATGGTCAATCCGAGAGAATTATTTAAATACTTGAGGATATGTTGAGATGTTGTGTTCTCGAGTTCGAGGGTACGTGGGAACGATACTTACCTTTGATTGAATTTTCGTACAATAATAGCTTTCAATCGAGTATCAAAATGGTACCTTATGAAGCTTTGTATGGTCGTAAATGTTGTACACCTTTGTATTGGACCGAGCTTAGTGAAAACAAGATATACAGGGTTGATTTGGTTAAAGAAACCAAAAAGAAAGTAAAAGTGATCCGTGAAAGTTTAAAAGCAGCGTCAGATCATCAGAAATCATATGCGGACTTAAAACTTAAAGATATAGAGTTTCAGATTGGTGATCGTGTGTTTTTGAAAGTCTCACCGTGGAAGAAAATACTCAGATTTGGTTGCAAAGGCAAATTGAGCTCGAGATTCATTGGACCATATGAGGTTTTGGAGCGGATTGGGCCGGTTGCGTATAGATTGCTATTGCCACCTGAACTAGAAAAGATTCACAATATTTTTCATGTTTCGATGCTCCGACGGTATAGATCTGACGCTTCTCATGTGATTAGTCCGTCAGAGGTTGATATACAGTCTGATTTAACCTATGAGGAAGAACCGATCCGTATCCTGGCTTGTGAAGTGAAAGAGTGGTGAAATAAGAAAATATCATTGGTAAAAGTGCTTTGGTTTAAGCATGGAATCGAGGAAGCAACTTGGGAACTTGAAGCTTCGATGAAAGAACGTTACCCAAACTTATTCACCGGTAAGATTTTCGAAGACGAAAATCCTTAAGGGGGGAGAGTTTTAACAGCCCGATTTTGACCCTAATCGGAACAGTGGTTTTGAGACCACGAATTTGAGTCAGAAAAATATTTTAATATTATTTTCTATGTTCATTATGTGTGAATTGGTGTGTGTGAAATTTTCGTATTAAAATTTGATCGTTTTGGTGCTAAATTTTGAAAAAGGGCTTAATCGCATAAAATGAAAATTTGATGGTTAAATGAGATAGTGCCTAATTGTTGTTGTCTTTAAAAATTGGAGGCTTTAAGTAGCAACTTGGCCATAAATTGAGCATAGTGGCCAGGTGGGTGTGCATGTAATAGTAAATTGAATTGTTTATTATATATTTTATGATATTATGTAATAATTTAATATATGTTAATAGATTATAATTGAATAAAAATAAAATGAAAGAGAAAGTGTTCATCTTTCTCAAGAGTGACCGAAACTAAGAGAGACAACGAGAGTTTTGAAGCTTTGACACATTCGGCTCTTACAAGTTCAAATAAGTAAGTGATTTGAGTTCGGTTTTTGATAATTTTTACGATTTTGAGATCGTTGCTTTGAATACTAGCTAGCCCAAGCTTGAATTTTTTAATTTGATGATGTATTCATGAAATGCCATTGTTGATAGCTTGATGAAATTGATGTTTAGTGATGGAAAATAAATATAGGATGTTAGATTGTTAAGTTTAATTAAGGCATTTTTGGTAGAAATGTCTAAATAGGATTAAATTGTGAAACTTATAAATTGAGGGGTCAAAATGTGAAATAAGTGAAATGTATGAGCTTGTAATAAGGCTATGAATATTCGGCCCTAAAGAAGTGTGGTCAAATTTTGTGTAATTTATGTTTTGTGTAAAAAGGACTAAATTGTAAAAAGTGTAAAATATCAGGGGCAAAATGGTAATTTGCCCATTTATGTGTTTTCGGATCAAATTCAATGGAGTTATATTTAATTTAGCTAAATTTGAAATTTATTAGATCAAGAATAAAAAGGATCGGGATTGGATCGGGGAAAAGCGAAGTTAGTCGAATAGTCGGAAAAAAAAACATAGTCCGTCGATACTCGAGGTAAGTTTTTAAGCAATCATGTTGTATGGGATTTATCTATATTAATGTATTTGAATTTAATAGAAATATATGTACAAATTGTTGATAAGCCGAATGTGAGGTATACTTATATGCTAATGGTATACCCGATTATGATATTGACTTGGAAGATGAATAAAACTGAATGTGAGGTATAAATATGTGTCAATGATATACTCGATTGTGATGTTGATTCGTGTGATGAACACGTTACTATGTATGTACTTATGTGGTTGAGGTTTAAGCTCTATGAATATATATATGTGAATAAGTAGCAAGCTTGAGAAATGCACCATATGTGAAAATTTTAAATACCGAGCACTATGTGTGCGAAATCGGTCATTTAGCACTAATTGTGCAAATTAAATTACCAAGCACTAAGTGTGCGGATTGGTTTAAAGCACTAAGTGTGCGAATTGAATTTTCGAACACTAAGTGTGCAAAATCGGATAAAGAGCACAAAGTGTGCGATTAATTTTAATATTAAAGATTGAATTTGGTAAGCTGATACTATGAGATGTTATTATTGAAATCAAGTATATGTGATAAATTGTGGCTTGGATGGAGTGTTTATTTAAAAATGTATAATTTGAGTGATTAAGTCGATATGGGAAAATATTTACTAGAGCCTATTGAATGTTGTATGAACTATTAAATATGATTCGGTTATGTGAAATTTTGTATAGGATGTATATGTGGATAGCTCGAGAATTGAATATGTGGATGACACTTGAGAATGAAATTATATACTAGATTCGATCTTTTAAATTGAGAAATAACAAGTGTTTTATGATTGTACAAGTAAATGGGTAGATGATGAATCCTTGTTTATTATTTTTGTTCAAATCACTTTTAGGTTAGTTGATAGATTTTTAGATTGCTTATAACTTACTAAGCTATTAAAGCTTACTTGGTATTTTTTGTTATTCTTGTGATTTAGATTTTTGGGGTGATCGTTTCATGCTCAGGGATCATCAAAGAAGCTCATCACACTATCATCAATATTTTGGGTATTTTTTTAAGTTGAACTTAAAGTTTATGGCATGTATAGGCTATGATACCCTTTTGAGTTTATTTCAAATGATATGTATATATATGCCATGCGAATATGGCTAAATCTTGATATTTAGGAATTATGCGAATTCGGTCATGGTATTAACTTGTTATGGAAGTATATTTCATGGAGTGTATATGCTTGTGTTTGGGTTATATGGCTTGATAATGATGTTATTCATGATGTTTAATCGGTCAAGTGTTTAGCTCATTTTAGAAGTATGCCATATAGTATAATATGTGTGATGGATGTTACTATGATTCGATTTAAATGTTGAGGTAATTGATGAATGTGATTTCAATTGTGGCATGGCTTATAAACTATGTGATGAAAACATCATTGTTTGTTAATTGGTCATATTGATACGGTTTGTAATGATAAGAAATGATTTGTTTCATTAATGATTTGTTGGACACTTAGGTTGGTAATATGAGTATAATTATTAAGGTTAATTTGATATGAAATGGTATACTTAGTTGAAACTTCCCTGCGTGTTAGTACGATCTTTTCTGGTTAATTTGATAGCCGAATATGTGATAAGTGAATTGGTCGTTTATAAGTAATTTTGGTATAATATTTAGACATATTTTTTGAATTGTAAGATGGATATGCTATCAATTATCATTTGTGTTCCAAAAATGATTAATGATATTATAGTGAAATGCTTATAAAATTAGTAAAGTACAAAATTGTATTGGACCATATGGTAATGCTTGCTAATGTCTTATAAATGAAGGTTGTAATATATATGTGCTTGGTTAAGAAGTGAAATATACTTGTTTATGAACTAGGTATTCGAATACCATGCATGTAATGTTTGTATGTTTCGAACATTATGTTTAATAAGTATAAGTAGTTTAGCTTTGATGCATGTTAGTTGGTTAAAAAAAAAATTGAATGAAAAAGTTGATATATCCGTAAACATGAAATGATTTATATGAGTGTGCTGAACTGTGTTTTGCCAGGTAATGCCTCGTAACCCTAATCTGGCGACGGATACGGGTTAGAGGTGTTGCAAAATTCTTTTGATTTCTAAGTGAAAATGGTGAATTTTTGGTAAAAGGACCAAATTGTAAAGAAAAGAAAATTTTCCTTCTTTCTTCTTCTTCTTACGTTGGAGCATGAGAAAGATGAAGAATTCTCTTCATCTTTCTCTCCCTATATATTAAATAAAATAATAATAAAATATAATAAAATAAAAATAAAATATCTCATTAAAATATTAATAAACTAATATTTATTTATTTATTTAATCTAAAATATCACCAAAATCATCATTGCCTTTTAGATTTCTCTCTCTTCTAATTGACCATTTTGCCCTTTATGATCTTTTAAAATTCCATCGTTGAGTCATCACTTAATTTGGTAAAATTGTAACACCCCAAACCAGGTCTATGCGTTAAGACGAGATTTGATTTGTTACATCGATCTATCATTCATTTAATACTCTAATGTTTTAGGTAAACAGTTCTATAAAACCTTTCGAAAATGATGTTTAGTTGAAAATTTAGAAATTGATTTAAAATTTGATGAATTAAGAAATACTAGTTTGAAATCTTATCATTTAGTACTTTAATTGTTTAAATCTTTAAAGTAGTTTTTAAAGAGTTCAAAAGGATTTAAAAACACGAATAGTTAAAGCATCTTCAACGTTTTAAAGGAAATTTAAATCCATCCACACACATAAAAATCCATAAAAGTATTAATAGAGGCCTTATTACATCATACCCAAAATAGTAATTAAAAGAAATTACTTAATAAAATTTCATAGTTTATAAAAACCCATATTCGTAGTATGGCCTCCATGAAGTCATCCTCGGCCCAAGCCTTCGTCAATTGCCATTACCTGAAATGGTTAAATAGATAGAGTGAGTTACTCAGAACTCAGTGTGTAACTCACTTACCACGTTCATTGAGCCGGATAATCAAGGCATTGTTTTGGGCTTGAGCCTATTTACGAATATAATATAATAAATTAAATGCATGCAAAATGAAATTTCCCAACCAAACCTAATTTCCATCCGCTACACACCACCGTACCAACCAACACACCTGTGGGGATCAAGTCAACCCACCCCGCCAACACACCAATCGTAGGCAATAAGCCGTTTTAAATATATTGTGGTGCACCACATAGAACTAGATTGTGACAAAGTCACCGAACTAGAGGCATTAAGCCATTAAAATTTTGTGGCAAAGCCACCGAACTAGATTTTTGGCAACTGTGAGCCTTTCTTCTCTTCATCGATTATCCCAACCCATGCAATCGGTATGCATAACAATTTATATCCATGTAATAATTTAACAAAAGGCCTACCATACATGTGAGTCTATATTACAAATTTTCATTTGAGTCCATAAGATAAAATAGCATTTAGCCCATTTAGCAATCTAGCTAACTTGGGCCCATATATCGATCTAACAGATTTTCGGCCCATTAACGATCTAGCAGTTTTCGGCCTATTTAACGATCTAGCAAATTTTCGGCCCATTTAACGATCTAGCAGTTTTCGGCCCATTTAACGATCTAGCAAATTTTCGGCCCATTTAACGATCTAGCAGTTTTCGTAAATTCCATGAATTTAACGGTTTTCATACATTTACACAAAAGTGTTAATTACTATGTATTTTCCGATTTTGCCATCTTTACGATTTTATCCAAATATTTACGGTTTAGTATCTAACCCGAGAGATAAGTGTGAAGTTACACACCTGGTTACTGTGAGAACTAGACTTTCCAGCTCGTCGATACCTAAACGCATCACGATAAATTAGAACACTATAATTGTAACACCCCAAACCCGGCCCATTCACTACGACCGAATTTGAAATGCCACTGCGGAACACGTTCGAAAATATTCTTACTTAAGAGTAAAAATCGTTAAAAATTTGTTCCCTTTAATAAAACCTTTTCGTGACTTAAAATATTCTAGGTAAAAAAAATTAAATTATTATGAAAACATCGGATTCAAAACTTTATTATACACACTTGAGAAAATAAAATCATTTGCAATCAATATTTAAATTGTCAATCCATAATAAATATAATAATTAAACTTAATGAAAAATACCTAAACAACCTTAAATACTTTAATGGGCCTTATTACAATAAAGACTTAATCAAAATACGGAAACTATAAATACTTAATTAATTAAATTATCTTACGCATGGGCCACCTCGTATCCACTCCAACCCGGTCCGATCATCATATCACTGCGATGTTTGATAAAATATTTGGGTGAGTCACACGGACTCGAGTGTGTAATTAATCCATCGAATTCCACCCACATGTTAACCACGTATTAACCCATTTATCGAGATAACAAAATAGCATACTCACATATTAACACATTCAGGCTTGGCCCATATTCATATCACATTCATCCAATAGGGTAGTTACCCACAAAATTTCCACATCTTGGGCTTAGCCCATTTCCACACCGATCCACATATCAACCTGGCTTGGCCCACTTCCACATTAAATACTCATATCACATTAATCCACACATCATATACAATTATGCAAAATGCACCCAACCCAAACCTAGGGTCCATCCTCTACACACCCCGTATCCGGCCTACCACACACGGGGATTATCAAATCACCCTCTCCTTTTTACTCCAAAGGCAATCGCTGCCGTCCACGTGCAATTAAGCACAATAATCCACAACGCGACCTCGATCGGCGCCAATCCACGATGTAGCCGTAGCTAACACCAAAACCACGATGGGACACATAGTCACTCATCAACTACGATATGGCACATAGCCGATATCAACCACGATGAGGCACAGAGCTACTCATCAAACCACGCGAACTTAATCGTAAATAATCCACAACGTGACCTCGGGCCAACGTCAATCCACGATGTAGCTCAAGGCTAACATCAAACCACACGCTCGAAGTACACCTGTCCTTCTTTCATAACCCACCCATGCACATGCAACATAAAATAATGCCATGATAATGCATGTACATGTTATTTAGCATATTATCACATATTCACATCAATAATCACACTTCATCAGATTCGGTACTTACCGGATTATCGACATACCCCTTGAGGGTATCCTTCTCATAACTTTTACTGCACTTGTTAGTACACAATCAACACATACAGATATAGCAAAAACCCGGAAAACGGTGGGTTAATCACACACCTGATTATTTAGCGAATCCTTAGCTACTTGAATTTAACACGATCTAGAATCCCGATACTCTGCTTACTTGTCGATTAGCCCCTAAAAATCATAATACACAATCGGTCATACCTAAACTTATAAAATGGCCTATGGCCGAATACCACATTAACTCACCTTGAGTAGTCGAATCCAAGAGGCTCTTCTAAGACTCCTTAACGCCTGCACTATTGTTGCTTGTGAAGACTAAATGAGAATAGGTCGGCTCTTTTATGGTGAAGAAGAAAACACAAAAGTAGAGGGAGTTTACTGCCTAGAGGATTCGGCTATGGTTCACCAAAGTATTTCGGCTTTTAAAAGAATTCTTAAAGAAAGGAAGAGAAGAAGGAGTTGAGCAATACTAACAGCGGTGGCAAAGGGAAGATTCGGCTAACAAAAATAAAAAGAAAGGAATTGGGAAAGGGATATAGATTCGGCCAAGAACAAATAGAAAAGAGGAATGAAACATAAGCGGCTTTGCACAAGGGAAAAAGGGCACTAATGGGGAAAAGAAACTAAATTCGGCACCCCTATTTATACTACTCAATTTCGGCACTCCTACCTCCTCTCAAATTCCACTTCCTTCTCCTATAATAACTCTTGAACACATATTCAAAATATATAAAATAAATCTATACTAATCTTCTATTTATCAACTTAAAATAAATCCACCTTAATTAATAGAATAAAAATTATCCATCATTAATCCCTTATCAAACTCCTAAATCATCTCTTATCACCTCTTCAAAAACAAATAAGATAAAATAAAAGCTTTATCTCCTCTTTATCTCTTATCCACATTTAAACTAAATAAAATAACACCTCTATTATCTAAAATAAATAATACAACCATTATCTCTACCTATTCAAAATAAACAAATAAAATAAATCCAACACTTATCCTTACTCCAAATTTAATTTCAAAAGGATAAAAAGCTTAATCCACTTTCAATTAAAAGTCTAATTGCCGCCCAATGCTTCTCTCTCTTGACGCCAAAAGCCAAAATTAAAACACCCAATCTTTGCTCCGTGCCTTGAACCGGGACCTATTGGAACCCTCAATCTGCAGTAACGTCCCCGCCACTTTGTCAAGCGCCGATCGTGATATAGTTCACCCCTGAACTCCTTTTAACACCTCTTTCCCTAGCTCCCCCTTTCCTAACGCCAAAGCAAAATAAAAACACGCCCATGCCGCCAACGGGATTCGAACCAAGGCCCTTGTTGCCGCAAGCCGCATATAGCGCTCCAAGCCACTCTGCCGTGGCGTTTTTATGACATAAACTCGCCACAACTAATTTTAAAGCCTCTTTATCTTGCTCCCCTCTTAACGCTAAAAGCAAAATTAAAACACCCATTTGCTTTCCACGCTACTCGAACTCCAGACCCTTGTTGGCGTCATTCCCAGGCCTTAAGTGGCGTCCTTAAGCCACTTTACCAAGCCCCCTTTCATGACCCAAAACGCCCACAAATTATTCTTAAGGCCTCCTCAGCCTAATTTCCTCTTTTTACACTTAAATCCAAAATTTTTCCAAAGCTTTCACCCTCATTCTAAAGTTCTAAAAACTCTTAAAACATCTCCAAATACCCTTAAAACCCACTAGCACTTGGGTTATGCTCCAAATGCATAACCCCTAATCTAGGATGTTACAATAATTTATTCACATATCGAATCTTAGAAATAACGATCTAGACTTTACCCTCAAAATTTTGAACCACTTCTATTTGTGGTTTCTCCTCGATTGATGGTTCGTTACCCGATAAAAAATCCACGAACAAACAAAGGTTTGGGAGTACGAACGATTTCAAACAACCGATTCTCCTCGGATGGCGTCCACAACCGGTGGAAAATCCGGATTCTTCAAAACGATCCTTTGCTTAAACTTAGGGGAATAAGCGGAACCACCCTCTTTCGAACACTATTCACCACCCTTTTCGTCCCTATTTTGATTATTTCTAATGACAAAAGATCATGAGTCCGACTAAATATATCGAAATTATGACTAATGATTTACAAGGGTGAGATTGCCTTACCACGAAATATCCTTGTTCCACAATATGCGAATTGAGCGATACGTCCCCTAAATTGAAATCGAGTTATAATCCATCTATATCAAAATGACGAGTAATATGAGAATCTTTGAATAAACTCCTTACCTTAACTCTTTAGATCGATTCCAACGATTCACTATACTCACGAACACTTGAGTTTCGGTCCTCCAAAATCACACTATTGTCCACGATTGAAAAAGAAACATTTGAGAAGAATACCTATGTATAGTAGGAGATTCGGCTATGAATAACAAAGTAAGGGAAAAATGGTTCGGCAATGGAGCAATCTAGCATTCGGCCATGAGAGAAAATAATGAAGAAAATTTAGTTGAGAAGAAAGTAGAAGGATGAAGGAAGGAGATGATGTTGATTCGGTTTTCAAGAGAGAAAAGAGAAAGGAAAAGAGATGAGTTTAGGAGTAAGGTACATTCGGCAATGGGGAAAAGGAGAAGGAAACGAAAATGATCTTAGCTTTGGTATTTCGGCCAAAAGAGAAAATGTCTTGAGATGCTAAGCAAAAATGTGTCCAAATGGTAACATGAAATGGTCAAAACAAAGCTTACCAAAAGCTCAAATTCGGCTAAAAGAAAGGTTGAGAAGAGAATTGCAAATTTTGCACAAAAATGCTAGAAATGACCAAAAGCTAACTCCTAATCCTAGCCAAGCTACTAACACATTCGGCCAACCCCCTTAGTCCACAATGCCGTCCATGTTCATGGTCAAAATGGCCATGAAGAAGTTACCAAAACATCAACCTTGATTCAAGCCTTGCAATCCTCCATTTTCCTAAAGTTTGAGAATCTTATCCCCAAAATCAAGCCATTCCATCCCTTAAATCATGCTTGCCA
Organism: Gossypium sturtianum; assembly: GCA_025698515.1. Classification (NCBI taxonomy): domain Eukaryota; kingdom Viridiplantae; phylum Streptophyta; class Magnoliopsida; order Malvales; family Malvaceae; genus Gossypium; species Gossypium sturtianum. The sequence continues at coordinate 117,570,867 of CM046955.1, forward strand.
TAAACCTTAATATCCTTACCATAAAAATTTAGTCCATCTTATCCATGTTTGATGCTTGGCCGACACATGCTAGGAAAAACCAAAAATAAAAGCTCCTAAATTGCATGCTAGGAGATTCGAACCTCTCCCCTCAAGTCCAACTTATGGCGCCATCACCCCTTTGCCAATTACTCATCTTATGCTAATTTTAGACACTTAAATTAACTTAAGTATCCGTGTCACTTGATCCACTTCAATAAATTCTCAATACTAAAAATTATTCTATACAGAATACTTCTATGCCCTTTTCAAGGCTATAATAAACACGAAAAAAAGAAGAAAGGAAAATTTTCATTCATAAGCTAAACACCAAAACATGCAATATATCGATACTCGGATTTTTAAGATGTTACAATTCTACCCTCCTTAAAGAAAATTTCGTCCTCGAAATTTACAGTTAAAAGAGGTGAGGGTATTGTTGTCGAGTTGTATCCTCGGCTCCCACGTAGCTTCCTCCGCTCCGTGATTACGCCATAAAACCTTGACCAACGGCCTTTGTCTTCTTTCTTAGCTCCTTGACATCTCGGCCTAAAATTTCCCTTGGTTCCTCCTCGAAAGACAAGTCCGATCTCAACTCCACTTCTTCTACCAGGTACTATGTGTGGCGGATCCGATCTATAACGCCTTAGTATGGAAACATGGAAAACATTATGAATTTGACTCAACTCGGAGGTAATTCAATCGATAAGCCACTGGACCAACACGCTTCATCACACGATATGCTCCAATGAACCTAGGACTCAACTTGCCCTTCCTTCCAAATCTGAAAATTTTCTTCCAAGGTGAGACCTTCAGAAAGAGACCGATCCCCACGGCAAACTCGATATCCTTACGCTTCAGATCTCAGATATGACTTCGTCTATCCAGAAGCTTCCTTTAACCGTGCTCGAATGACTTTTACCTTTTCTTTCATCTCCGATATTAACTCCGGACCTAACATCTGCCGTTCACCCAATTCAGTCCAACAAGTAGGAGAACGACACCTACGACCGTACAATGCCTCGTAGGGTGCCATCTCGTATGCTAGGCGATGAAGCATGTTGTTATACGCAAATTTCGCCAGCGGTAGAAAATCCTCCCAACTACCTTTGAAATCAATCACACATCCCTTAACATGTCTTCCAATAAGCTGAATTACTCTTTCCGAGTGACCATCCGGATCGAGGATGAAAAGTCGCATGAAGTTTACCTTTGTTCCCAAAGCTTCATGCAGAGCTTTCCAAAATCGTGATGTAAACCTAGGATCCCTATCTCGATATAATAGATGCTTTGGTATCCCATGCAACCTCACAATTTTAGATACATCTGACTTAGCCAACTTCGTAATGAATAATCCGCATCTGTTGGTAGAAAAATGAGCGGTCTTCGTCAATCGATCAACTATTACCCAAACGAAATTTTTCTTAGTAGGTGTTAAAGGTAACCCACTAACAAAATCCATAGTTATCCGCTCTCATTTCCAAAGAGGAATCTTTACCGGTTGTAATAAGCCTGACGGCAATTGATGCTCTGCCTTCACTTGTTGACAAGTCAAACATTTTCCCACAAACTCGTAAATCTCACGCTTCAACCACGCCACCAATCGTTTCACGGAGATCCCGATACATCTTATTTCCTCCGGGTGCATAGCATAAGGGCTACTATGCGCCTCCATGAGAATCATTCGTCTCAAATCGAGTCCTTAGGCATACAAACTCTTCCACGTAAACACAAAGACTCCATCTGTTTTTATACCAAAATCCTCTATTTCACCACTCCCAACTTGCTGAATTAAGGGTCCCAACTTTTTATCTGATATCTGTTTTTCCTTGATTTGCTCTAACCACAGAGGCTTCACTTGAAGTTCCGCTAATAGACTACCATCCTCATACAAACTCAGATGAGCAAACATTGCTCTCAAATCAGATACCACCTTACGGCTTAACGCGTCAGCTACCACATTAGCCTTTCCTGGATGATACTCCATTGAGAAATCATAATCCTTTAACAGTTCTATCCATCTTCTTTGTCTCAAGTTTAACTCCTTCTGAGTAAGAAGATACTTAAGACTCTTGTGATCCGTGTAAATGATGGACTTCTCACCGTAGAGATAGTGTCTCCAAATATTTAAAGCAAATACTACCGCAGACTAACTCCAAGTCATGAGTGGGGTAATTTACTTCGTGCGGTCTCATTGACGAGAAGCATATGCCACTACTTTTCCACTTTGCATCAAGACACAACCTAAACCAGTGTGAGACGATCACAATAAACGATAAATTCCTTTCCGACCTCAGTGAATCAAAATCGGTGCTTAGTCGAACCTTCTTCAATTTCTCGAAACTCTCTTGTTGTTTTTGGTCCAAATATACGGTACCCCTTTCCGCAGCAGCTTTAGTTAGAGGTGCAAAGCAATCGGAGAAAACCCTCAACAAAGCGTCTATAATAACCACCAACCCCAAGAAACTCGAATCTCGACGCCATCGACTTTGGCGGTTTCCAATCCAAAGATGACCTCAATTTTTCGAGGATCCACCCTTATTCCTTGGTGATACCACATGACCCAAGAAAGTCACTTCCTTAATTAGAATTCACATTTACTAAATTTGGCATAAAGTTGATTATCTCAAGTAACTGCAATACTATACGCAAATGCGAGTCATGCTCCTCTTCATTCCTTGAATATACCAAAATGTCATCTATGAACACCACCACAAACCGGTCTAAATATTGTTGAAAGACCCGATTCATCATGTCTATAAATGCAATTTGGTGCATTGGTCAACCTAAACGGCATCACCAAAAACTCATAATGTCCATAACGAGTTCGGAATGCCGTCTTATGAATATCCGCTTCTTTCACCTTAAAGTGGTGATAACCCGATCTCAAATCAATTTTGGAAAAAATCAAGCTCCTTTCAATTGATCAAACAGTCATCAGTGCAGGTAAAGGATACCTATTCTTGATCGTCAATTTATTCAATCGCTCGTAATCAATGCACATACGCATCGACCCATCCTTCTTCTTAACGAACAAAACCGGTGCTCCCCACGGAGACACACTCGGTTGAATAAAACCTCGACCCAGTAATTCTTGAATTTAAGCTTTAAGCTCCGCCAACTCCTTCGGTGCCATTCTATAAGAGCAACGGACCTTTGGAGCCGTTCGTGCAAAAGCTCAATACCAAATTCCACTTCCGATCCGGAGGTACACGGGAAGTTCTTCGGAAATACATCTAGAAATTCCTTCACCGTTCTCACGTCCTCCATCGATAACTCTTTGGCATCCAAAGCACTAATAAAGCTAGAAATGCTCCGCACTTTTCGCACCAACTTTTACGCGCTTTAACGCAGATACCACATTTGCCAAGTAATTCCTTCGTTCACTTTATCATTACTATTTCTTTATCATCCAAGTCCTTATTGACATCCGCTTTTCAAAGAGATCCAAAAGCGCCCGGTGCTTAACCAACCAATCCATGCCCAAAATTAGATCGAACTCGCCGAAAGGCAATTCCATCAAATTCACCAAAAATATTTCCCCTTGGATTTCTAAGAGCACGTCTCTAAACAGTTTATTTACAATTACCGACTGTCCTAAAGGACTAATTACCATCATCTCACTATCGGTAATTTCAGATTCTAGATTCAAGTTTCCAGATATGGCGCTAGCAACATACGAGTGGGTAGAACCAATATCTATCAAAGCAGTAACAGGTACATCAAAGATAAAGAACGTACTAGTTATCACGTCAGGTGCATTGCCATCCTCGCGGCGTCTAACTGCATATACCAATCCTGGCTGTCTTGCATCCGTGTTACCTCTAGAACCATTGCCTCGACCCAATACACCTTGACCACGTCCAGCCCCATTACCACCACGACCTGATCCACGACCTCTCGGTGGTCTGCTTTGAGTTCCTCTTGCCGGTGTGCTTGATGATACGAACTTTCTGAGTCGTATCCATGCGTCGAGGGCAATTCTTATATTGATGATCCATTGAACCACATTTATAACAAGCACCCGTTTTCCTCCAAAGACTCTCAAGAATGTCGTTTCCCACATTGATGCAGTCTCGACTCGATTATTAGCTGAGTGCTCTTCCTTTGGTGGCTCATCATTCCGAGGCCTCTTGTAAACCTTTTGAAGAACCCGAATACTTTATATCTCTTTTGCCTCTAACTCTTTCCCGATTCTCGACGCTCGAGCTCTTAGCCTCTTGGCTATCTTGGCTTTCTCCACAAGCGTGGCAAAAGTTCTAACTTGTTGTGGGGCTATCGAACCCGCAACTCATCATTCAACCCATCCTCAAAGCGCACACAACGCTCATGAGTGCATTGGCACTATTGTCCGATCATAGCGACTTAGGCGTAAAAACTCGACTTCATAAGCCGCCACCGTCTTATTTCCTTGAATCGATTCAAAAATTCCTTCCTTCTAAGCGCCCACATAACTTGTGCCTACATATTTCCCCGAAAGGCGGCTTTGAAGAACTCCCAATTAACTAATGCGACTTGATTGCCTTCGGACGATAAGCCACCATTGATAAGCTTCGTCCCCTTAGCAAGGACACCGCTCCTCTTAGTTTCGTTCTCTGATTGCACTCGAGGTCTTCCATAATTCGCTCCACCGCCTCAAGCCAATATTCGGCAACATTTGGAGCTACACCGAGACACCTCACGAAAACCTCAAGACCACTTGATTTGATCGCTCCGATATCGACCCACGATTTGTTGGCCCGGCTCTAGTCCGGCGACCCATTCAAGGACTCGCAGCATTGCTCGTGTTAAAGCATTATCTTCTTCCATTTGATCATGTGATCCCGTCTCACTCTCGAACGATGCAGGTGCATCCATTTCTGGCACATGACCCGGCACTTCAGACGCAGCACCTCGTCCTCTACCACGGCCACGTCTACCGCGTCCACGACCACGTCCTCTAGTGCTCATAATAACTAATTCGGTTTATTCTGGTTACAAGTTTTATGAATCAGAATACTATTTCAGTGTTTATTAACGATGTTTTATGAGATATAAGAGGTAAAGTTGTTTTCACAATCACGTCCTATAGTCTCAATCTCTATTGTTTTCAACACCTAAAACTAGAAGTTCTAGAGTGTTCCTATGATCATATCACAATAATAACAATCAATATACAAATACTTACTTGACTTGGTGCCGGATGCTCGTGGTGCCATACTACCTTTAGAACATAAAGTTTAAAAATTTAAACTGTTTCTCAAACAAAAATTGTTGTTGAACCCAACCACAGCCGAGTTTTGAAACTGGCTCTGATACCATTAAATGTAACACCCCAAACCTGGTCTATGCGTTAAGACGAGATTTGGTTTGTTACATCGATCTATCATTCATTTAATACTCTAATGTTTTAGGTAAATGATTCTATAAAACCTTTCGAAAATGATGTTTAGTTGAAAATTTAGAAAATGATTTAAAATTTGATGAATTAAGAAATACTAGTTTGAAATCTTATCATTTAGTACTTTAATTGTTTAAATCTTTAAAGTAGTTTTTAAAGAGTTCAAAAGGATTTAAAAACACGAATAGTTAAAGCATCTTCAATGTTTTAAAGGAAATTTAAATCCATCCACACACATAAAAATCCATAAAAGTATTAATAGAGGCCTTATTACATCATACCCAAAATAGTAATTAAAAGAAATTACTTAATAAAAGTTCATAGTTTATAAAAACCCATATTCGTAGTATGGTCTCCATGAAGTCATCCTCGGCCCAAGCCTTCGTCAATTGCCATTACCTGAAATGGTTAAATAGGTAGAGTGAGTTACTCAGAACTCAGTGTGTAACTCACTTACCACGTTCATTGAGCCGGATAATCAAGGCATTGTTTTGGGCTTGAGCCCATTTACGAATATAATATAATAAATTAAATGCATGCAAAATGAAATTTCCCAACCAAACCTAATTTCCATCCGCTACACACCCCCGTACCAACCAACACACCTGTGGGGATCAAGTCAACCCACCCCGCCAACACACCAATCGTAGGCAATAAGCCGTTTTAAATATATTGTGGTGCACCACAGAACTAGATTGTGACAAAGTCACCGAACTAGAGGCATTAAGCCATTAAAATTTTGTGGCAAAGCCACCGAACTAGATTTTTGGCAACAGGCCTTTCTTCTCTTCATCAATTATCCCAACCCATGCAATCAGGTATGCATAACAATTTATATCCATGTAATAATTTAACAAAAGGCCTACCATACATGTGAGTCTATATTACAAATTTTCATTTGAGCCCATAAGATAAAATAGCATTTAGCCCATTTAGCAATCTAGCTAACTTGGGCCCATATATCGATCTAACAGATTTTTGGCCCATTAACGATCTAGCAATTTTCGGCCCATTTAACGATCTAGCAAATTTTCGGCCCATTTAACGATCTAGCAGTTTTCGGCCCATTTAACGATCTAGCAGTTTTCGTAAATTCCATGAATTTAATGGTTTTCATACATTTACACAAAAGTGTTAACTACTATGTATTTTCTGATTTTGCCATCTTTACGATCTTATCCAAATATTTACGGTTTAGTAATCTAACCCGAGAGATAAGTGTGAAGTTACACACCTGGTTACTGTGAGAACTAGACTTTCCCGCTCGTCGATACCTAAACGCATCACGATAAATTAGAACACTATAATTTATTCACATATCGAATATTAGAAATAACGATATAGACTTTACCCTCAAAATTTTGAACCACTTCTATTTGTGGTTTCTCCTCGATTGATGGTTCGTTGCCGATAAAAATCCACGAACAAACAAAGGATCGGAGTACGAGCGATTTCAAACAACTGATTCTCCTCGGATGAGCGCCAACAACTCGGGTGGAAAATCCGGATTCTTGTCAAACGATCCTTTGCTTAAACTTAGGGAATAGCGGAACCACCCTCTTCCGAACACTATTCACCACCCTTTTCGTCCCTATTTTGATTATTTCTAATGACAAAAGATCATGAGTCCGACTAAATATATCGAAATTATGACTAACGTTACAAGGGTGAGATTGCCTTACCACGAAATATCCTTGTTCCACAATATGCGAATTGAGCGATACGTCCTCTAAATTGAAATCGAGTTATAATCCATCTATATCAAAATGACGAGTAATATGAGAATCTTTGAATAAACTCCTTACCTTAACTCTTTAGATCGATTCCAACGATTCACTATACTCACGAACACTTGAGTTTCGGTCCTCCAAAATCACACTATTGTCCACGATTGAAAAAGAAACATTTGAGAAGAATACCTATGTATAGTAGGAGATTCGGCTATGAATAACAAAGTAAGGGAAATATGGTTCGGCAATGGAGCAATCTAGCATTCGGCCATGAGAGAAAATAATGAAGAAAATTTAGTTGAGAAGAAAGTAGTAGAAGGATGAAGGAAGGAGATGATGTTGATTCGGTTTTCAAGAGAGAAAAAGAAAGGAAAAGAGATGAGTTTAGGAGTAAGGTACATTCGGCAATGGGGAAAAGGAGAAGGAAACGAAAATGATCTTAGCTTTGGTATTTCGGCCAAAAGAGAAAATGTCTTGAGATGCTAAGCAAAAATGTGTCCAAATGGTAACATGAAATGGTCAAAAAACAAAGCTTACCAAAAGCTCAAATTCGGCTAAAAGAAAGGTTGAGAAGAGAATTGCAAATTTTGCACAAAAATGCTAGAAATGACCAAAAGCTAACTCCTAATCCTAGCCAAGCTACTAACACATTCGCCAACCCCTTAGTCCACAATGCCGCCCATGTTCATGGTCAAAATGGCCATGAAGAAGTTACCAAAACATCAACCTTGATTCAAGCCTTGCAATCCTCCATTTTCCTAAAGTTTGAGAATCTTATCCCCAAAATCAAGCCATTCCATCCCTTAAATCATGCTTGCCATAAACCTTAATATCCTTACCATAAAAATTTAGTCCATCTTATCCATGTTTGATGCTTGGCCGACACATGCTAGGAAAAACCAAAAATAAAAGCTCCTAAATTGCATGCTAGGAGATTCGAACCTCTCCCCTCAAGTCCAACTTATGGCGCCATCACCCCTTTGCCAATTACTCATCTTATGCTAATTTTAGACACTTAAATTAACTTAAGTATCAAGTGTCACTTGATCCACTTCAATAAATTCTCAATACTAAAAATTATTCTATACGAGAATACTTCTATGCCCTTTTCAAGGCTATAATAAACACACTAAAAAGAGAAAGGAAAATTTTCATTCATAAGCTAAACACCAAAACATGCAATATATCGATACTCGGATTTTTAAGATGTTACAATTCTACCCTCCTTAAAGAAAATTTCGTCCTCGAAATTTACCTGGTTAAAAGAGGTGAGGGTATTGTTGTCGAGTTGTATCCTCAGCTCCCACGTAGCTTCCTCCGCTCCGTGATTACGCCATAAAACCTTGACCAACGGCAGATTGTCTTCTTTCTTAGCTCCTTGACATCTCGGCCTAAAATTTCCACTGGTTCCTCCTCGAAAGACAAGTCCGATCTCAACTCCACTTCTTCTACCGGCATTACTATGTGTGACGGATCCGATCTATAACGCCTTAGCATGGAAACATGGAAAACATTATGAATTTGACTCAACTCCGGAGGTAATTCAACTCGATAAGCCATGGACCAACACGCTTCATCACACGATATGGTCCAATGAACCTAGGACTCAACTTGCCCTTCCTTCCAAATCGAAAATTTTCTTCCAAGGTGAGACCTTGAGAAAGACGATCCCCACAACAAACTCGATATCCTTACGCTTCGGACCGCATATGACTTCTCGCTCATCCAAGCTTCCTTTAACCGTGCTCGAATGACTTTTACCTTTTCTTCCATCTCCGATATTAACTCTGGACCTAACATCTGCCGTTCACCCAATTCAGTCCAACAAGTAGGAGAACGACACCTACGACCGTACAATGCCTCGTAGAGTGCCATCTATATGCTAGACGATGATAGCCGTTGTTATACGCAAATTTCGCTAACCAGAGAAAATGCTCCCAACTACCTTTGAAATCAATCACACATCCCCTTAACATGTCTTCCAATAATCGAATTACTCTTTCCGACTGACCATCTGACTGAGGATGAAAAGCCGTACTGAAGTTTAACTTTGTTCCCAAAGCTTCATGCAGAGCTTTCCAAAATCGTGATGTAAACCTAGGATCCCTATCTCGATATAATAGATGCCGTATCCCATGCAACCTCACAATTTGGATATACATACAAATTTTAGCCAACTTCGTAATGAATAATCCGCATTTAATGGTAGAAAAATGAGCAGTCTTCGTCAATCGATCAACTATTACACAAATGAAATTTTTCTTAGTAGGTGTTAAAGGTAACCCACTAACAAAATCCATAGTTATCCGCTCCCATTTCCAAAGAGGAATCTTTACCGGTTGTAATAAGCCTGAAGGCAATTGATGCTCCGCCTTCACTTGTTGACAAGTCAAACATTTTCCCACAAACTAAAAAATCTCACGCTTCAACCCTGGCCACCAATACTGTTCACGGAGATCCCGATACATCTTATTTCCTCTGGGGTGCATAGCATAAGGGCTACTATGCGCCTCCCACAGAATCATTCGTCTCAAATCAGAGTCCTTAGGCATACAATTTCTTCTACAGAAACACAGCACTCCATCCGTGTTTATACCAAAATCCTCTATTTCACCACTCCCAACTTGCTGAATTAAGGGTCCCAACTTTTTATCTGATATCTGATTTTCCTTGATTTGCTCTAACCACAGAGGCTTCACTTGAACTTCCGCTAATAGACTACCATCCTCATACAAACTCAGATGAGCAAACATTGCTCTCAAATCAGATACCACCTTACGGCTTAACGCGTCAGCTACCACATTAGCCTTTCCCAGATGATACTCGATTGAGAAATCATAATCCTTTAACAGTTCTATCCATCTTCTTTTTCTCAAGTTTAACTCCTTCTGAGTAAGAAGATACTTAAGACTCTTGTGATCCGTGTAAATGATGAACTTCTCACCGTAGAGATAGTGTCTCCAAATCTTTAAAGCAAATACTACCGCAGCTAACTCCAAGTCATGAGTGGGGTAATTTACTTGCCGTGCGGTCTCGGTTGACGAGAAGCATATGCCACTACTTTTCCACTTTGCATCAAGACACAACCTAAACCCGTGTGAGACGCATCACAATAAACGATAAATTCCTTTCCACCTCTCAGTGAATCAAAACCGGTGCTTCCGCGAATCTTCTTCAATTTCTCGAAACTCTCTTGTTGTTTTTCGGTCCAAATATACGGTACCCCTTTCCGCCGCAATGATTTAGTTAGAGGTGCAGGAATCGAGAAAACCCTCAACAAAGCGTCTATAATAACCACGGTAACCCCAAGAAACTCCGAATCTCAGCTCATCGACTTTGGCGGTTTCCAATCCAAAGATGACCTCAATTTTCCGAGGATCCACCCTTATTCCTTGGTGATACCACATGACCCAAGAAAGTCACTTCCTTAACGAATTCACATTTACTAAATTTGGCATAAAGTTGATTATCTCAAGTAATCTGCAATACTATACGCAAATGCGAGTCATGCTCCTCTTCATTCCTTGAATATACCAAAATGTCATCTATGAACACCACCACAAACCGGTCTAAATATTGTTGAAAGACCCGGTTCATCATGTCTATAAATGCAATTTGGTGCATTGGTCAACCCAAACGGCATCACCAAAAACTCATAATGTCCATAACGAGTTCAAATGCCGTCTTATGAATATCCGCTTCTTTCACCTTAAGTGGTGATAACCCGATCTCAAATCAATTTTGGAGAAAATCAAGCTCCTTTCAATTGATCAAACGGTCATCAATGCGGGTAAAGGATACCTATTCTTGATCGTCAATTTATTCAATCGCTCGTAATCAATGCACATACGCATCGACCCATCCTTCTTCTTAACGAACAAAACCGGTGCTCCCCACGGAGACACACTCGGTCGAATAAAACCTCGATCCGATAATTCTTAAATTTAAGCTTTAAGCTCCGCCAACTCCTTCTGGTGCCATTCTATAAGGAGCAATGGACACTGGAGCCGTTCGAGCAAAAGCTCAATACCAAATTCCACTTCCCGATGGAGGTACACGGGAAGTTCTTGGAAATACATCTAAAAATTCCTTCACCGTTCTCACGTCCTCCATCGATAACTCTTTGGCATCCAAAGCACTAATAAAAGCTAGAAATGCTCCGTACCATTTTCGCACCAACTTTTACTCGCTTTAACTTTGAGATACCACATTTGCCAAGTAATTCCTTCGTTCGCCTATCATTACTATTTCTTTATCATCCAAGTCCTTATTGACATCCGCTTTTCAGCACAGTCCAAAAGCGCCCGGTGCTTAACCAACCAATCCATGCCCAAAATTAGATCGAACTCGTCGAAAGGCAATTCCATCAAATTCACCAAAAATATTTCTCCTTCGATTTCTAAGAGCACGTCTCTAAACAGTTTATTTACAATTACCGATTTGTCCTAAAGGACTAATTACCATCATCTCACTATCGGTAATTTTGATTCTAGATTCAAGTTTCCAGATATGGCGCTAGCAACATACGAGTGGGTAGAACCAATATCTATCAAAGCAAAGAATGAGTACATCAAAGATAAAGAACGTGCAGTTATCACATCAGTGCATTGCCATCCTCGCGCGTCTAAGCGCATATACCAATCGGCCGTCTTGCATCCGTGTTACCTCTAGAACCATTGCCTCGACCCAATGCACCTTGACCACGTCCACCCCATTACCACCACGACACGATCCACGACCTCTCGGTGGTCGCCGAGTTCCTCTTGCGGCTTTGCTTGAAGATACGAACTTTACGAGTCGTATCCATGCGTCGAGGGCAATTCTTATATTGATGATCCATTGAACCACATTTATAACAAGCACCCGTTTTCCTCCAGCACTCTCCGAAATGTCGTTTCCCACATTCGATCTGATCTCGACTCGATTATTAGCTACAGTGCTCTTTCTTGAGCTGGCTCATCATTCCGAGGCCTCTTCAGAAACCTTTTTGAAGAACCCGAATACTTTATATCTCTTTTGCCTCTAACTCTTTCCCGATTCTGACGTTCTGAGCTCTTAGCCTCTTTGGCTATCTTGGCTTTCTCCACAAGCGTGGCAAAAGTTCTAACTTGTTGTGGGGCTATCAGAACCCGCAACTCATCATTCAACCCATCCTCAAAGCGTACACAACGCTCATGGTCTGTTGGCACTATTGTCCGAGCATAGCGACTCAGACGTAAAAACTCAGCTTCATAAGCTGCCACCGTCTTATTTCCTTGAATCGATTCAAAAATTCCTTCCTTTCGGGCGTCCACATAACTTGTGCCTACATATTTCCCAAAAGCGACTTTGAAGAACTCCCAATTAACTAATGCGACCGATTGCCTTCCCGGACGAGAAGCCACCATTGATAAGCTTCGCCCCTTAGCAAGGACACCGCTCCTCTTAGTTTTCGTTTACACGATGCACTCGAGGTCTTCCATAATCCGCTCCACCGCCTCAAGCCAATATTCGGCAACATTTGGAGCTACACCGAGACACCTGCGAAAACCTCAAGACCACTTGATTTTGATCGCTCGATATCGACCCACGATTTGTTGGCCCGACTCTAGGTCCGGCGACCCTTTCAAGGACTCGCGGCATTGCTCGTGTTAAAGCATTATCTTCTTCCATATGATCATGTGATCCGTCTCACTCTCGAACGATGCAGTGCATCCATTTCCGTACATGACCCGGCGCAGACGCAAAGACTCGCCCTCTACCACGGCCACGTCTACCGCGTCCACGACCACGTCCTCTAGTGCTCATAATAACTAATTCGGTTTATTCTGGTTACAAGTTTTATGAATCAGAATACTATTTCAGTGTTTATTAACGATGTTTTATGAGATATAAGAGGTAAAGTTGTTTTCGCAATCACGTCCTATAGTCTCAATCTCTATTGTTTTCAACACCTAAAACTAGAAGTTCTAGAGTGTTCCTATGATCATATCACAATAATAACAATCAATATACAAATACTTACTTGACTTGGTGCCGGATGCTCGTGGTGCCATACTACCTTTAGAACATAAAGTTTAAAAATTTAAACTGTTTCTCAAACAAAAATTATTGTTGAACCCAACCACAGCCGAGTTTTGAAACTGGCTCTGATACCATTAAATGTAACACCCCAAACCTGGTCTATGCGTTAAGACGAGATTTGGTTTGTTACATCGATCTATCATTCATTTAATACTCCAATGTTTTAGGTAAACAGTTCTATAAAACCTTTCGAAAATGATGTTTAGTTGAAAATTTAGAAAATGATTTAAAATTTGATGAATTAAGAAATACTAGTTTGAAATCTTATCATTTAGTACTTTAATTGTTTAAATCTTTAAAGTAGTTTTTAAAGAGTTCAAAAGGATTTAAAAACACGAATAGTTAAAGCATCTTCAACGTTTTAAAGGAAATTTAAATCCATCCACACACATAAAAATCCATAAAAGTATTAATAGAGGCCTTATTACATCATACCCAAAATAGTAATTAAAAGAAATTACTTAATAAAAGTTCATAGTTTATAAAAACCCATATTCGTAGTATGGCCTCCATGAAGTCATCCTCGGCCCAAGCCTTCACAATTGCCATTACCGAAATGGTTAAATAGATAGAGTGAGTTACTCGTAACTCGGTGTGTAACTCACTTACCACGTTCATTGAGCCTAGGATAATCAAGGCATTGTTTTGGGCTTGAGCCCATTTACGAATATAATATAATAAATTAAATGCATGCAAAATGAAATTTCCCAACCAAACCTAATTTCCATCCGCTACACACCCCCGTACCAACCAACACACCTGTGGGGATCAAGTCAACCCACCCCGCCAACACACCAATCGTAGGCAATAAGCCGTTTTAAATATATTGTGGTGCACCACGTAACTAGATTGTGACAAAGTCACCGAACTAGAGGCATTAAGCCATTAAAATTTTGTGGCAAAGCCACCGAACTAGATTTTTGGCAATGAGCCTTTCTTCTCTTCATCAATTATCCCAACCCATGCAATCAGGTATGCATAACAATTTATATCCATGTAATAATTTAACAAAAGGCCTACCATACATGTGAAGCTATATTACAAATTTTCATTTGAGCCCATAAGATAAAATAGCATTTAGCCCATTTAGCAATCTAGCTAACTTGGGCCCATATATCGATCTAACAAATTTTTGGCCCATTAACGATCTAGCAATTTTCGGCCCATTTAACGATCTAGCAAATTTTCGGCCCATTTAACGATCTAGCAGTTTTCGGCCCATTTAACGATCTAGCAGTTTTCGTAAATTCCATGAATTTAATGGTTTTCATACATTTACACAAAAGTGTTAATTACTATGTATTTTTCGATTTTGCCATCTTTACGATTTTATCCAAATATTTACGGTTTAGTAATCTAACCCGAGAGATAAGTGTGAAGTTACACACCGTTCTTTGTGAGAACTAGACTTTCCCCTCCGTCGATACCTAAACGCATCACGATAAATTAGAACACTATAATTTATTCACATATCGAATCTTAGAAATAACGATCTAGACTTTTCCCTCAAAATTTCGAACCACTTCTATTTGTGGTTTCTCCTCGATTGATGGTTCGTTACCCGATAAAAAATCCACGAACAAACAAAGGATCGGGAGTACGAACGATTTCAAACAACCGATTCTCCTCGGATGAGCGCCCACAACTCGGTGGAAAATCCCTGATTCTTTCAAAACAGCGATCCTTTGCTTAAACTTAGGGGAATAGCGGAACCACCCTCTTCCGAACACTATTCACCACCATTTTCGTCCCTATTTTGATTATTTCTAATGACAAAAGATCATGAGTCTGACTAAATATATCGAAATTATGACTAACGGTTACAAGGGTGAGATTGCCTTACCACGAAATATCCTTGTTCCACAATATGCGAATTGAGCGATACGTCCCCTAAATTGAAATCGAGTTATAATCCATCTATATCAAAATGACGAGTAATATGAGAATCTTTGAATAAACTCCTTACCTTAACTCTTTAGATCGATTCCAACGATTCACTATACTCACGAACACTTGAGTTTCGGTCCTCCAAAATCACACTATTGTCCACGATTGAAAAAGAAAAATTTGAGAAGAATACCTATGTATAGTAGGAGATTCGGCTATGAATAACAAAGTAAGGAAAAATGGTTTAAGCAATGGAGCAATCTAGCATTCGGCCATGAGAGAAAATAATGAAGAAAATTTAGTTGAGAAGAAAGTAGAAAGATGAAGGAAGGAGATGATGTTGATTCGGTTTTCAAGAGAGAAAAGAGAAAGGAAAAGAGATGAGTTTAGGAGTAAGGTACATTCGGCAATGGGGAAAAGGAGAAGGAAACGAAAATGATCTTAGCTTTGGTATTTCGGCCAAAAGAGAAAATGTCTTGAGATGCTAAGCAAAAATGTGTCCAAATGGTAACATGAAATGGTCAAAACAAAGCTTACCAAAAGCTCAAATTCGGCTAAAAGAAAGGTTGAGAAGAGAATTGCAAATTTTGCACAAAAATGCTAGAAATGACCAAAAGCTAACTCCTAATCCTAGCCAAGCTACTAACACATTCGGCCAACCCCTTAGTCCACAATGCCGCCCATGTTCATGGTCAAAATGGCCATGAAGAAGTTACCAAAACATCAACCTTGATTCAAGCCTTGCAATCCTCCATTTTCCTAAAGTTTGAGAATCTTATCCCCAAAATCTAGCCATTCCATCCCTTAAATCATGCTTGCCATAAACCTTAATATCCTTACCATAAAAATTTAGTCCATCTTATCCATGTTTGATGCTTGGTCGACACATGCTAGGAAAAACCAAAAATAAAAGCTCCTAAATTGCATGCTAGGAGATTCGAACCTCTCCCCTCAAGTCCAACTTATGGCGCCATCACCACTTTGCCAATTACTCATCTTATGCTAATTTTAGACACTTAAATTAACTTAAGTATCAGTGTCACTTGATCCACTTCAATAAATTCTCAATACTAAAAATTATTCTATACCAGAATACTTCTATGCCCTTTTCAAGGCTATAATAAACACGAAAAAGAAGAAAGGAAAATTTTCATTCATAAGCTAAACACCAAAACATGCAATATATCGATACTCGGATTTTTAGGATGTTACACAAACACCTGACCGGATCTGGCATGTCACTTAGGGAGATTTTAAAAGTTGTCGCAATTTCGGAAAATATTTTTCTTGAGTTTAACACTTTATTCGAGAAAGCTAAATGGTTGGATGATTTGTAAAAGATATACATTTTATATTTATGCCTTAGTGGATTAAAAACCGAAATTTGATACATGCCTTAACTTAATTAAAACGTAAAATGTAAATGTCTAATAATAATAAAAGCCCAAAACAAACGAAAATATGAAGCTAGTGGCCCATGGCCTTATTACAATGAAATTTAAACCCACTAATTAAAAATATTAAAAATAAATAAACTAGTAAAGTCTTTTCTTTGAATCAAAATAATCCTCGCATGGCCACCTTGCGCTCTTCTCCAACCAGTCCAGGTGCACTAGGTGCTACCGAAAGATGTTAAATAATGGGGTGAGTCGCGAAACTCGATTATGTGCAACCCTCGTGCACCATCGATTGGGCCTTAGCCCCACTGAACGTATAACAGAGTATAATATATCAGAAAATATGCAAAGCCCAACCCAATCCTAGGTTTCCATCCGCTACACACCACCCTTACCTGCCAATCACACCATTGGGGATTTCTACAATCAACCCACACCGCTACACACCATCGATGGCAGTCATGCTGCAGATAGTCGCTCATCGCCGATCATGGCAATAGCCACTACAACAGATCATGGCATTAGCCACTACAACAGATCATGGCAAAAGCCACTACAACAGAACACTTCCCCTTTCATCAATCACCCAACCCCATGCAATCACAAAAACCGGCATACATGTTCATCATATCAAATCGACAGAAACATTCACTTTAAAATGACATAGATCACTAACCTGGTGATTCGCCTTTACCCTCCTCGGGTTTTCAATGACCATGCCAGGTTTTTGGCATTTAGCGTAATATAATGATTTATAAACATATACTAACAAGCAATCCAAATGGTGTGAGAATGTTACACACCTGATTAATACGTAGGACTATCCTCTATGTCGATACCCTCACTAATCAGATCTACTGCCCTTTGTCTACAACTTTGCTCAAAAGCCGGAAGAACGCGAAGATAAGGCCTCTCCTATATTCGGCCAAGGGTTAGTGTTTTACCCGAATTATATGCTTAAATTAACAGATCTCCTTACCTAAAACGATTGGATCCCGGAAGTAGGATGATTCGAGTGCTACCGATTTAGAAACCTATGCGACTAGATCTTCTTCAAATCCCGGAATGCCGCCTATGAAAGAAAATACGAGATTAGTCAACCATCTAGCCATTCGGCTATGGTCTCCAAAAGCCGGAAAAGATTGAAAGAATAACATAATCAACACTTACCACTTGTAAGATTTGGCTACCCCTTGCGGGAAGATTCGACAATCACGTAAGAAGATCAAGCGTAGAAGATTAGAGATCTAGGAATTTCAAATTTTTAAGAAAATCCGAAAAGATGAACAAAAAGGTGATGCGTTTGCGGCTTTTAGAAGAAGCGAGTGAGGAGTTTGGTTTGGCTTAGGAAAAGAAAACAAAAGAGCCTTGGAGATTTTGGCTAGGAAGTAATTTTGATGTAAGAAGAAAAAGAATAGAAAAGTTTTGCAATAGAGAAAATCGAGAGAGAGAGCTTCAGAGAAAAGAAGAAAAAAAGGAAAATCGATGCATCTTCGGCTTTTCCTAACTCTATCTAGCCGTCCCCCTTTATACACACAGTCCCCCATATTCGCCACCTCTATCCTCCTAAATAGCTCCTCATCCTTTCCCTTATCCTTATCGTAACACCTATCAAAAGAGACTTAATTAGCTCCAACTCCTCCCTCCTTTATCAGCACAATATCCACATATTGTAAACATTAAAAATCCCTAAATTTCAGCCTTGTTGCCGCCCCCTAGCTCCTCTTTAAGTGCTGAATTTGGCTCAAAAACTTGGGCTCCAAGCAGCCAAAATTTGGGCATTCTCCATCCACTAGTGACGCCCCCCTTTTCTCCTCTTTGGCGCCACCCTACTTTGGGACCACAAGCCCAAGTTGACATTTTAAACAACCAAAACCTTATTTTAAGCCCTAGAGTATCTAAGTAGAATATTTAATCAAGGCCTCAGCCCAAACCTGAACCCAATTTGCACCTCTAATACTTAAATTAACACATTAAATGTATCCACCCATTAAACGCATAGGCCCAAAAATTCAGGATGTTACAAAAATTGTGATTTAGTCCCTCATAACTCTTCACCTATTCAATTTGGTCCTAAATCATCCATTTTCCTTAGTTTCTAGATCATTCCACCCTTAAAATATTTGCACTATTGGTCCTTTAACTTTTCATATTTACACTTTAACTCCTCAAATTTTGAGTATTTACTCTTGGGCCACAAATCTTTTCTCACTTTTGCGATTTAGTTCTTTCTTGGAATTATATCATAATATACTTTCCAATGTTGACATAACTCAAAATTTTCCTTTTTGTCACTTTATTTCCTTATTTTACTATATCAAGAATAATGCCTTACTTTCTTACTGTAGTAATTTTTGGGGTATTACAGTTATACTCCTCTGCTTACGTGTCACCAAATAATTCGCCCTTCACTGATCACAACCTAATGCTAGCTTGGATTTTAGGCATTTTCTCCACAATACATATAGTTAAAAACTAATAGCTACCGCAGTGTCCTGACACGTTTAACATAGTCCTTTCTTATGTTAGTCCCTCTACTATTATAAAGTTTAAGATTTAAAATTTTTACTTAATTTGACATAATGTAATCCTTCTCTTTTTATAATGTTAATAGTAGTCCAAATTGACAATATTATTAGTTGTTGTTGGCAAAGGGATGACAGGATATTTTTCAAAATAACCTTAAATGTTCGATTAACATGTAAATTTATGATTGATTAGATATATTAATATTAGATTGTAGTTTCACATTGCCCTACAAATGTGACATAATAACAGTAAATAAAAATAGTTGCACATAATCACTTTAGTAATAAATAATTAACGATGTCATCGATTTAAATTTGGTAATAATATTATAGAAATGGAGGAATTGATTAATTGCAGATACTAAAATCAAAATTAAACCAAGTTTAAATTGTCAATTTTGTCTCACCTCCTATAGAAGCCGGTTTCCATCTTCAGCTTCCCACCAAACCCCTTTCGCATTCCATCTATATAATCAAATCAAAACCGTTGAAGCTAATGATCTAACACATTCATTAATCATAATTCGATCACGACCGCCAATCAAATCAGTTGGTCCACAAAATCATCGACGAGACCAAAAGTAAACATCTTTAAATTTTTTTAAAATAATTTTTTTAAAAAAAATCCAGTAAGGATTCGAGAATTTCACCATATATATATATCTCTCAAATAATAAGGTGAAATTTAGGTTACTTCCTTTTTTATTTTTCACCTTTCGATTCTCCATGGTGCCGCCAGGCACTGTTTTCTCTTTTCTAGGTAATCCAATTTTTCTTTTCTATTTTATATGATTTTAGATGGCATAATTTAATGAAATTAACCGTTTTCCAATCTGGGTTTAACATCAATCAGTATAGTGTTGTTTCTGTTATTGATTTCTGTTGGTTTTGTTTCTTGGAATTATAATCATAGCCTGAATTATGAAAAGTTTTTCCCTATGACCCGATATAGTAATATTGGATTATCCATTATTAAATTGTTAATAGATCTTAATTTTTAGTTACAATGCAGATTCATTTTTGATAATTAATGAATCAGTTTTCTTTAACCGATTGGATTCATACTAGTATAATGGTTTAACTTACCTGAAAAGGCATCGTCTTTAGGGTTTCGCAGTTTTGATTTGTTTTTTTCTCAATGGTAAAACGTAAATATTTTGGATATTGTTCTCTGCTTTTCAATTTTCACTGGGAAGTATTTCCTTAAACTTTTACATTATGTTGGGTTCTTACATGTTTTTGTGCTTATAACAACTTATCGTTAAGTGTTTTATTGTTTGTAGATGACAACGCAATCGGATCCATCGGCTTCCGATCCACAAGGGATTGGGAATGCCTTTGTCAAACAGTACTACACTGTTCTTCACAATGACCCTTCACATGCTTATAAATTTTATCTTAACTTGAGTGTGTTAAGCCGCCCCGGTACCGATGGTGCGATGAAGTCCGTGACTACCCTGAAAGTAAGTTTCTCTTTTGCAGACAATGCAATGGGAATGATTGAATTTTATTTTGTTTGTCTTATGGCAATTTACAATGTTTTCTGTAATGCGCGTAACAGGAGATAAATGAGTTGATTCTCTCATTGGACTACCAGAGTTATAAGGCCGAGATTTCTTTTGCTGATGCCCAGTTCTCATTAGCAAACGGTGTGATTGTTTTGGTTACTGGCTCTTTGATCGGAAAAGATGATGTGAGGAGGAAGTTTACGCAATCATTCTTTCTTGCTCCACAAGAGGGTGGATATTATGTCTTGAATGATGTTTTTAGGTATGTTGATGACAAAGAGCTAGTGGACGTGGCATATAATGATATCGATGAGAGTAGTCAAGCTGATTTTTCTCAAGATACCGGTGGGTTTTATGGTTTGTGCATATGTTTACTTACCGATTTTCATTTAGAGAAGAATGTTTAATTTAAAATGCTTGATTGCAGAGGTAACTCCTGTACCAAAGAATGCTGTGGCCAATCACACTACTTTTCCTTCGGACAACGATGATAACAATGTTAAAGAAGTCAGTCCTCTATTGGACAATGAAAAGCATACTGTTCCAGAGAATGGGGTTATTTCCGAGCAGCTACCACCTCCAACCGAGAAAAGTCAGAAAGATTCTCATCCTGTGAGCCAGACTTCGGCCCCTGTAATTCAGGATGATGCTACGAAAAAGTCATATCTATCAGTTGTGAGTTCATATATCCTTACCAGCATTTAGAAAACCACTTATTTTAAATGGGAAAAATAATGCTTTTCCTTTTTAAATACTTGTTTCAGGTACATGCATTGACAAAGAATTCTGCTCCATTTATTATGAGAGCTCCGGCTCCGAAACCTAAACCTGTGGAGCAGTCTCGCAAAGCTGCAATACCTGAAGAATCTTCTCCTAAAAGCTGCAATACCTCAGAAAAGAGCAATGAATCTTCAGGTTTTTGTTTATTGTTCTTCAAATTCATTAGTATCCAGTGCTTCAAAAATGTTAATGTTGCATAATTTTTTCATCCATATTCCTCATTTCAACTTGTTTCAGGTAAGAATACTTCAATATTTGTCGCTAACTTGCCTATGAGCGCAACTGAGGAAATGCTGGGGGAGGTTTTCCAAAAATTTGGACCAATTAAACCCAATGGCATCCAAGTCAGAAGCTTTAAGGTTTGTTCTTTACGTCTGTTTTGGAATTGATCAATGTTTTGAATGCTTGTTTGCACAACATTTACAACCTTCACTTGGTTCATGTCTTCAGGACAACAAAAACTGCTTTGGGTTTGTAGAGTTTGAGTCTGCTACTTCAGTGCAAAGTGCTGTTACGGTAGTGCCAGTCCTCCTCTCGTAGTTTTTATTTCATAAATTTCTCGCATCTCACATTTATAATTAGATTGATGCTGATTTTCTATTGCATGATGGCAC
Organism: Gossypium sturtianum; assembly: GCA_025698515.1. Taxonomy (NCBI): domain Eukaryota; kingdom Viridiplantae; phylum Streptophyta; class Magnoliopsida; order Malvales; family Malvaceae; genus Gossypium; species Gossypium sturtianum. Next base: position 117,592,772 of record CM046955.1, read on the forward strand.
GATGTTATGTCTGTCTAAAATTTTCAATTCCCATTATTGCAGGCTTCTCCTATTACAATTGGCAACAGGCAGGCCAATATCGAAGAAAAGCGAGGCACATTAACATATCTTCTTCAACTTATGCATTTTTATGTTGATGTTCTCTTCATGGCATGAAGGGCAAATGTTGTTATCATAAAGTTGTTTATAGCATAGCATAAGAGGCAAGGGGAAAGTTCATAAATTATGTTTGTTTTAAATAATTTGCAGGACCCAGCAGTGGTGGGAAACCAAGATATGGTGGTTATAGAGACGAAAATGGCTACCGAAATGACAACTTCAGAGGCCGTGGGAACTTCAATGGCAGCCGTAACTTTAAAAGAAACGAAAGGAATGAGTTCTCAGGTCAAGCTCGGGGCAATGCGGGGCGAAATGGAGAAGCTAACAGGAAAGTTTATCAAAATGGGGGACAAAGAGTTGCTGCTGCTCGCTATGATGAAGATGAAGGTGAAACTTAAGGGCTTTGAAGATTAGTTTCTTGCTTTTTATCACCAAAAAAGTAGGGGGAAACAAGAGAGTAATTTTTTTTTTACTTTTTTCTTTTCAAATTTCTACTTTTGAAGTCTAAATTTTCGTCATTTTCAGTTTTGAGTTTATTAAAAAACTTAAATTAGGTAGGCAGATGGCTGGGAGGCTTTGGAAAATAATCTGTGGAATTATTATTCTTTTTGCTTTATATTATTTAATCTTTGATGAGATTTTTGGATAAAAAATGGGTTTTTCTTATGCTGCTAGTGAGTTGGGAATGGGTAGAGAAGAGGGTTTAGTATAAAGGCTTAGCAGTTATGGCGTCGTAATCTGTGATGAGCAAGCAAGATGTTGTGAATTGGTTGTGGTGGGTGGTGACATAAATTAATCTGCAAATATCAATTGAGCATCTATTATTGTGTCCAAACAGCCGATGTTGCTGTTGAAACTCAACACCCAATTCCCAAATTCATCCTTCCATTTGCCACCCTTGCCCTTGCTGTGATGAATCCCATTTCATCTGCCTCATGGTTCTAAGCGCCCCACTTTTCCCCTCCCATTATTTACAAGTTCTATATAATTCAACATTTTTATACAAGTTTTAATTTCTTGATATTTTTTAAACAAAATATTTTTATAAAATTTTTGTTCTTTTTTAAAATTTAAAGATTATTTTGATGATTTTGTATATAGTTCGAGAGTGATTATTTTGCTTGTTTTCTTGATTTATTCAAGGGTTATAAATTATATTTCATTTTGACTCAAATTGATTCAATTAACTTAGTTTGATTAACCAAACTTTTTTTTACAACGGCTCCTATACTTTATAAATATTCTAATGTGATACTTTTAATTTCAAAATGGCTATTTTAATACCTTAACTTTAATTTCGTTTATCTGCAATTATCTTCTTTGTCGTGCTTGTCTAGCCTTTTCGGCCTGGGTTTTCTCCGCCATTCAAACTAAGCTTGTTTGCTTCACTCTTCTCATGAATGTCACTTGACCCTATCAATAGCTTTAAGTGAGTCCTACATTTCTTATTTGAGTTCTGCCAGTGCTTGATGATGGTAGAAGCTGAAGTTCAAGAACCTTAGTTGATTTCAAGGCCTGAAATTGAGGTTGCACTCCTCAAACATGAAAATGGAAGATGAACAAGGCATGAAATTGATGTTTCCTTTCATAAAATGGAAGATCAATTAGGGAATTTTGGGGATGAAGATGTTAAAAGATATTGAAATTGAAGTTGAGATGAACAACAAGATGGAATTTCGGTTTCAAAATTTGAAAGTTGAAATTTTTTGGTTTTTAATGTTTTATCTTTTTGGATTAAATTTTTTGAGTTATTTAACTTGAGTTCTCTCACATATTTTGAAATAAAAAATAATTTTTTTATAAAAAGTAGCAAGTGGCACCTTACAATTGGGACATATGTCTTAATAAGTCAAAATTTAACACTATTAGACATGTTTCATTGCAGTCAATTTCATTCCGATACCGTTCATATTGGTTGGAACGCTCTATTCCGATAGTAAATCGAAACAATAAACTTTAGGTTCAGTTTTGGTGTAAATTTCGATTGGTACCGTTCATACCAGTCGATTTTATCAATATTGATTGAAATATGGTGTATCGGTTGGTACCAAAGAAATTGAAAGTGTAGACACTAATATAATTATTTTCAAAATGGAAGTACCGTATTAAAAGATTTGTTCTGGTAGTAAATTGGAACAACATACTTTAGGTTCAGTTTTGGTGTAAATTTCGATCGGTACCATTCATACCAGTCGATTTTGTCAGTATTGATTGAAATATGGTCTATTGATTGGTACCAAAGAAATTGAAAGTGTAGATACTAATATAATCATTTTCAAAATAGAAGTACCATATTAACAGATTTCATAACAGATGAAAGATAAATATACCATTATCCCAAATTTTTTCAACTCTTTTAAATCCTTTACATGCAAATCCCCTTACTATAATTCCAATCCCCCTTCTTCCCATATTATTTGTTTTTCATCTTTGAAACCATCTCTTGTAAGTAAATTGGAATGGACAACACTTAGAGATTGTAGCTAGACAAAAATCAATGATTTAGATCCTCCCTCTTATGAAGATGAGTGCACGCAACATCTTGTGGAAACGAAAATTCATCTGTTAAACAATATAGCGGAAGAAAAAAAGGATCAGTGGTTTTCTTTGACCAAGATCTCTCACTCAATAGATCCCATTGGAGTCTTTGTTTAATTGCCATAATTCATGATTTTTAGGTATAAGAGAGTTTGCAAAATTCATATTAGGTGTGGTATAATTTGACATTTTAGAAACAATTGTCCAAATGATGAAGTGGAAGTTGAAGATATCCTTAAAGATGAAAAGGAGAATATCAAAAAACAAATTGAAACCTCTTTTTATTCTAATCAAATTCTTCTTAGGGGACCCATAAGAATAGCTTGAAGTAGAGGACCTAGAGGATCTACATATGTGGATCTCAGGCCAAAGGTAGCCATATGCAACAACTTGTGCCCTTTTTAGAGAAACCAATATCAACTTGTTGTAGGGGATAAAGGGATTGAAAGTGATGATTTATCTATGGAATATGATTTGTCGATGGGAAGTCAAAGGAATGTTTTTGAAGATTGAACACTTTTTGAGAAAAGAGAAGGCGACCAAACACAAGATGGTTGAAACTTGAAAAAAGATAACCATAGAATGGAGGGCAATGGTTATTAGAATGAAGCTTAATGCAATGAGAGGCAAAAGGGGAAGGGTAATGTTATAAACTAAATAGAGTTAGATTTTGATCAAAGATCAAAGAGAGACAAACCTTTTTGTTGACCCGATACCTTAGTATAAGAGAGTACAATCAGATGACTTAAAGGATATTAATGACTATTTTCCACCTCCAAGCACTCAGGTAAGGCAAGAGGCACATGAAAGGTTGTTAAAAAGATAGTAAGAGCAAATTGATAAGTTGTTAAGTGAACTCTCAAGTATGTGGATACTAAGGAGCCAACACTTACAATTAGATGCTGTGAAAAATATATCGTCGGTAATGACAAATATATCGCAAAGAAAAGAGAAATAAAAAATAAAGAACACACAGATTTTACGTGGAAACCCTTTCGGGAAAAAAACCACGGGCAGAGGAGAAGAAAATTCACTATGTCGAATTTGAATCTGTTTACAAGAGGAATAGACTATGTCTATTTATAGGCTTGTAAAGCCATATTCTAATATGAGTGTAGTAAGATTGAAACTCCTTATTCTAATCAATATCCAATAGATGGAGTTTAATAAGGTTTAAAAAACCTTATTTAAAATAAAATAAAAGAAGTGTAGTTCTATAGGGATTCTTCTTTTATTTTATTTTACCATTGTATTTTATTTAAATAAGGATTCGGGTCACTTAATTCTAACAATCTCCACCTTGACACGAATTCTAAATAAACAATTTTTTCATCGCGAACTCTCAACGAACAAGTTCTCCACCTCTTCCATAAAACCCCTTAAGGGTTTAACTTCAACAATAAACACCAACCAAGTCTGAGCAATGCTCAGACTTGGTTATAGGAAGTGACGTAGTCATCATATCTGCAGGATTTTCATGAGTACTAATTTTGCTCACAACAATATCACCACGAGTAATAATATCACGAACAAAATGATACGAACATCAATGTGTTTTGTTCTCTCATGAAACATTTGATCTTTTGTAAGGAAGATGGCACTCTGACTATCACAAAATATTGTGCTGATTTGAAGGTCTTCATTGAGCTCACTAAAGAGTCCCTTCAACCAAATAGCTTCTTTACAAGCCTCAGTAATCGCCATGTACTCGCGAGTGGTAGACAAAGCGACTGTAGTTTGCAAAGTAGCTTTCCAACTGATTGCACAACCTTCGATTGTAAAGACATAACCAGTGAGAGATCTTCTTCTATCAAGGACTCCAGCAAAATCAACATCAACATACCCAATGACTCCATCTCTAGTTCTTCCAAACTGTAAGCAAACATCAGTAGTACCTCGTAAGTATCTTATAATCCACTGAACTGCTTTCCAATGTTCTTTACCGGGATTCACCATGTATCTACTAACTGCACTGACTGCATATGATAAATCTAGACGTGAACAAACCATAGCATACATGAGAGATCCCACTACACTAGAGTATGGAACATGTGACATGTACTCAATCTCATCATCTGATTGCGGAGACAAAGCCAATGAAAGTCTGAAATGGGTTACTAAAGGAGTACTAACAGGCTTAGCACTTTGCATATTAAACCTGCAAAGAAGTTTCTCAATATACCCCTTCTGACTTAGGTACAATTTACTTGCTTTTCTATCTCTAAGAATCTCCATACCAAGTATCTTCTTTGCTGGTCCCAAATCTTTCATCTCAAATTCTTCACTTAGTTGGGCTTTGACCTTTCTTATCTCTCTTTTATCTTTTGCTTCTATCAACATGTCATCAACATAAAGAAGTAGATACACAAAAGAACCATCACTATTTTTCTTAAAGTAAACACAACTGTCAAAACTACTTCTTTTAAAATCATGAGAAGTCATAAAAGAATCAAACCTCTTGTACCACTGTCTTGGTGACTGTTTCAAACCGTAAAGGGACTTTTTCAGCAAGCAAACATAGTCCTCTTTTTCTGAGACTGTAAAACCCTCTGGTTGTTGCATGTAAATATCTTCCTCAAGTTCTCCATGCAAAAATGCAGTTTTTACATCTAACTGCTCAAGCTCCAAATCATGCATGGCCATAATACCAAGCAAAGCTCGAATCGAACTATGCTTCTGGCCCGGGAGAACACATCTGTGAAGTCCACTCCTGGAATTTGACTGTAACCTTTTGCAACAAGCCTTGCTTTATATCTAGGTTCTTCAACTTCTGGAGTCCCTTCTTTCTTTTTAAGCACCCATTTACAGCGAACAACCTTTTTACCTTTAGGAAGTTTCACAAGATCCCATGTTCTGTTTTTATGGAGTGATTCCATCTCCTCTTGCATAGCAAACATCCACTTTTCTGAGTCTTCACAGCCTAACCGTCTCGAGAATAATTAGACGGCTCTTGGTTTGCATCTATATCTTGGCCACATTTAAAGCATAAGCAACTAGATCGACCTCGGAATACTTCTTTGGAGGTTTAATTTCTCTTTACTACATTTTTGGCGATAGAGTATTGTGGTGAAGAAGCAACTCTATTCTCAATTTTTGTAATCGACTTGAGGAGTCGACTCTATATTAACTGATGCTCCACCGCTTTTGATTTTCTTTATTGGAAGAGTCTTTAAGAGATAAGTTAGGTAGCATAGCGGTTTCATCAAAAACAATATCTCTGCTAATCACAACTTTTCTATTTTCAGGACACCATAACTTATACCCTTTTACACCGACTTTATAACCAAGAAAAAACATTTAATGGATCTCGGTTCCAATTTTCCATTATCAACATGAGCATACGCAGAAACCCAAAGATCTTTAAATCGTAATAATTACCGGGATTACTGCACCATACCTCTTGTGGAGTCTTTTTCTCAATGGCAATGGATAGAGATCGGTTGATTAAAAAACATGCAGTAGAGGCTGCTTTGGCCAAACGACTTTGGTAAGTTGGCATTTGACAACATACATCGAACTTTCTCCATGATCGTTCTGTTCATTTGTTCTGCAACACCGTTTTGTTGTGGAGTATGACGAACTATCAAGTGTCTCACGATCCCTTCTGACTTGCACAGTTTATTAAACTCATCAAAACAAAACTCTAAGCCATTGTCTGTGCGGAGGTGTTTTATTTGTTTTCCCGTCTGTTTTTTAATCATAGTTTTCCAAGACTTAAATGCAGAAAACACATCGCTTTTCTGCTTCAGGAAAAATGCCCAAACTTTTCGGGAAAAATCATCAATAAAAGTTAGCATATAATTAGCTCCACCTCTTGAAGGCACTCTTGATGGCCCCCACAGATCATAATGAATATACTCCAACGTTCCCTTCGTGTTATGGATTCCTCTGGTGAATCGAACTCTCTTTTGCTTCCCAAAAACACAATGCTCACAGAACTTCAATTTGCAAATTCCTTGCCCATCAAGAAGTCCTTTTTTGCTCAATTCTGCCATGCCATTCTCACTCATATGCCCTAGGCGCATATGCCAAAGTTTAGTAATATCATCATCCGACAAGGAAGAGGAAGAAGCGGCATTTGCATCACCAATAATGAGAGAACCCTCGCAAAACATATAACTTGGCGGTCTTTCTCGCCTCTTTCATCACAACGAGGAACCTTTGGAAATCTTCAAAATCCCATTTCATTTGTGTATTTGTACCCTCTTGAATCAAGAGTACTCAACGAAATTAAATTTCTCTTCAATTCGGAACATGTCGACGTCACTAAGTGTTTCGACAACTCCATCAAACATCTTAACTTTAATTGTTCCAACACCTGCGATTTTACACGAAGCATTATTTCCCATCAAAACAACACCTTCAGACACTATTTCGTAATTTGTAAACCAATCCCGATTGGGACTCATGTGGAAGGTGCAACCTGAATCAAGTATCCACTCCTCGCTCACTTTAGAATTGTTGACAAAAGCGATTAGAAGTTCACTATCGCTGTAGTCTTCTACAACATCAGCTTCACCGGAATTTTCTGGTTATTTTCCCTTTTGATTCGTAGCCTCCCTTTTAATCTTGTTCTGTAGTTTATAACACTCAGATTTAATGTGCCCTTTCTTCTTGCAGAAGTTACAAGTTTTACCTCTGTTTGAAGACTTCGATCTACCCTTAGATTTACCGCGAGGATTCCGTTCCTGTGTCCTTCCACGATCATCATCAGCATTCCGATCTTGTCTCCCACGAACAATGAGACCCTCTCCCTGAGAGTCGGGTTTAATCACAAGATGCTTCATCTTATCATACGAGGTCAAAGAATCATAAACCTCATCAACTGTGAGAGACTCACGGCTATATAAAATCGTGTCTCTGAAGGTTGAATAAGACGGGGGCAACGAACAAAGTAGAATCAACCCTAGATCTTCCTTATCATACTGAACCTTCATGGCCTCCAAGTTTGAGAGAATTTCTTTAAACACTGTTAAGTGTTCGTGCACAGACGCACCTTCCTCCAAACGATGAGCATAAAGACGTTACTTCATATGCAACTTGCTGGTTAGAGTTTTCGACATTCATATTTGTTCTAGCTTCTTCCATAATGCCGCGGCGGTCTTCTCCTTAATCACATCTTGCAAAATTTCGTTAGACAAATGCAGATGTAACTGTGTTAACGCCTTTCAGTCCTTGCGCTTTTTCTCTTCCTCCGTCAATGTCGAAGGCATCTTATCTACCCCTAGCAGGGCTTCCTCTAAATCTATCTGTGCAAGAACTGCCTGCATCTTTATTTGCCACAACGCAAATCTGGTGTTGCGATCCAACAGCGGAATTTCATACTCTGAAGACGCCATTACCGTGATCGAGATGAAAAAACCCGAAAGCTCGGATACCAATTTGTGAAAAATATATCGTCGGTAATGACAAATATATCACAAAGAAAAGAGAAATAAAAAATAAAGAACACACAAATTTTACGTGGAAACCCTTTCGGGAAAAAAACCACGGGCAGAGGAGAAGAAAATTCATTATGTCGAATTCAAATCTGTTTACAAGAGGAATAGACTATGTCTATTTATAGGCTTGTAAAGCCATATAATAGGAGTGTAGTAAGACTGAAACTCCTTATTCTAATCAATATCCAATAGATGGAGTTTAATAAGGTTTAAAAAACCTTATTTAAAATAAAATAAAAGAAGTGTAGTTCTATAGGGATTCTTCTTTTATTTTATTTTACCATTGTATTTTATTTAAATAAGGATTCGGGTCACTTAATTCTAACAGATGCATTCAAAGAAGTCAGAATATAGCTAATAAACAATGTTTCGAGATTCATTAGGCTACCTAATTTAGATATTTGTTTTACTAATGAAAGATTTTACTTAGATGTGAAAGGAAATATTACTGAATCTAGTAGAATGGAGGCCGAGAGAGGTGTAGCGAGAAGGACTATAAGTGATGATTTGAGGTATACAAATTCCACTAAAACAATTATTATTGGTGGCGAAATTATGCAAGAGGAGTCTTTCGGTTTTTTTGTTTATGCTGAGATAAAAAAAAACTAATAATGTTCCTAATTTGATTAATGTGGATATTGCTACGACTACTAATAGTAAGGATATTGTGGTTCTTGATAGGATTAATGAAGTGCCTTTGTTATAACCTAAAGATGTTCGTGACTTTGGTAATAGTTTAAGGGGAAATACACCGAAAGATCTAGCTGGGATGGACCATGGGAAGAATAAGCCTCTGACGACTCATGCAATCAATGTGGAATTAAAAGGCATGAGGAGATGGAGGAAGAGTCTAGTACAAAGGAAAAATAACTTGTTGAAAAAAGGTTGCAATTATTGAATGTTTCAGAAGAATGAGGCAACTTAGATGAATATCAGGAATAAATCAATAAGGATTGAGAGGAGTAAACCCTAAAGGTGCATAACCCTACTATATGAGAGATTCTTGAAGTGATCACAAATGCTAGAGAGGGAACAAAATATGATGTTGTCCAATATAATATAGAAAATGTGGAGAAAGAAAATTGAAGTGGAAAAAAGGGGTGGAAGATGAATTGATAGAGTTGATTCCTAAATTTCTGACAAGGAGGAGGATGCAACTAGTGGTTGATGGAAATAATTTACGTATGATAGCTGGTGGTTGTAAGAACAAGAATATTCAAGGTCAAGTTTCTCCCATAATTGATAACAATGCTGTGAATGTTATGCTTAACTCTGAGTTTAGAATCGTAGAAGAGAGTAATCTTTTTATTGATAATGTTTGTAACTTCATTATTGTTGCTAATATAGAGGTTGAGTTTGGGGAGGGCAATCCCGGGAATAATTTCAATATGTTTCTAACTTATGGAAATGCTTGGGGTAAGGAAACTATTAATCGTTGATGATTGTGATACTCTGGGGGATTCAAGTAGGCAATCTTTAGGGATGACAATTCTGATTACAGATTTAGATATCTGTAGATATTCAATTTGAGTTTTCTAGATCTAGATATTGTGGATTCAAATAATATTCTATTTGGATGTTAAAATTACCATCCACTACAGATCCGGAGCAAATATGGATAGAGCCTCTCAGATATCCATTATCCAAATCCATATTGCGAATTCAAATAACAAATTCAGATAGATATCCGATTTCATAATTTTAATGTAGGTTAAAATTCGAATAATTTGAATCCAAATCTACTGGTTACAACAGGTTTGAACCTCAAATTTCTTATACATTAAGCTAAGTTTTAGCCATCAATACTTCTCTTGAACTTTAATTATTATTTATACAAATTAATATATAACGTATAAAAACATAATAAAAATATTTTCCAAAAATGAATATAATAACTATAATAAAATTAAAGTAATTACTTAAATATGTTAAAAAAAATTGTAAAAAAATATCTTCTTCAACATCTCTTAAATCTCATGTAACTTCTTTTAAATCTTATTCTTTTGTATTTGTAAACTTAACTGAACAATGGAATGGGACCATCAAAAGCCTTAAATTTGTCATTATCCCTTCTATTATTTGACCAACTCAATTAGTGAAATTACTTTAAACGAAAATTTAATTAATATGTATATAATTAAAATAAATTATAATACCAATTTATTTTATAATGCAACATAATTATAGTTACTACATATTATATTATAAAAAAAATATGACTGCATGTGCATGTGTACAGAAAATAAACAATTTAAAAGCGCGATTTTAACTGCAAGCGTACATTGTCAAGTTGTAATATTTATATGTGTTACAATGGAAAACACGGAGTATTCCAAGGATCAAACTCAAAGAATTTTCAAATTGGTAAATGTGTTTGTCAAATAAATTACAAGCTAAGCAATTACTAATCTATTCGAGTCAGTAATTATTAGTGCAACCAAATAAAATAAGATTTGAGTTATATCTAAATTAACAAATAAAAAATACCAAATTAACTTTATTCCTTTTTACTAGAAACAATGTAAATGGGTTGAAATGATGGTTGAATGAGTCATGGATTACTAACTAAGCTAATAAACCTAAGATGATTATATTGTTTGCCACTCTTAGCTAGGAATCTCCTTTCGATCTCATCCTAAACTAAAATATACCACCTAGGCTCTCCTTTTGGTCTCACTTAGCCATATAGATTTCCTCATGGTCTCACTATTCGACGCAAGTGTAACAAAGTTTTACACGATAGAGTTTCCTCTTGGTTTTGTCTATCTAAATCTTTCACTAGAGATGTCAATTCTAGTGCAATATGTAATTTAGTGAACTTGAGAAAAATAACTAATCAAGGCATAGATAATAACTTAGTTAAGTAACCCACTCATCAATCAACCAATAAAACAGTTCAACAAATGATTAAACGTAAATTCCACACAAACATTTTAACAAACACATGTAGGCATAAAATATAAAAGATAAAAGATGATAAAATTCTCATTAATAGATAAAAATTCGATGAAGCGCGAGTGTTTAATCCATCTCCATCCACAAGATTCCAACAAAAATGAAGAAACAAAAATACTACAATAAAAACAAAAACAAAAGAAAAAGTAAAGAAGAGAAAAGAAAAAAAATGAAAACCTAAGCTAAGAAAAGAAGAGTAATTTTTTTATACTATCTTATCCACCTCCAAATAGTTGATATATGTAACACCCCAAACCCGGCCTAGACATTATGGCCGGATCTAGCATGTCACATCAAAAGGTTGTTTAAAAGTTATGCATTTGTTAAAAACTTTGTATCCTTTTTGAAACTCCGAACTTCATTGTTTGTATAAACAGGATTTGCTTAAGGTGTATTCTTGAAAAGATATTATTTTTGAAAAAAACTTGTTTATTGCAGAAATCTGACTTAATGAAATGCGGAAATGTGATATTTTAAAAACGGTTGTTATTGTTTTAAAAAAAATCTGTGATTAACCGATTAACAATTTATAACTAGCAGAATTACCAAATGAAAGATTAGAAAGAAAAATCCAATGGCCTTATTACACAAAATATTAACCCAAAAATAATAATATAAAATAAATTAAAACCAAATTTACTAAGTTTCGTAAGAAGCAAATCCGACGTATGGCCACCTCCGAGTCCTCCCATGACTCCAAATCCTCTAACGCTGGGATTACACCGCACGGTTAAAAGAAAGGGGGTGAGTTACGAGAACTCAAGTGTGTAATCCCCTATAACGGTCACTATCTGGGCCTGAGCCCATACAGAATCAATCTGGGCCTAAGCCCTATTCAAGAGCAAGGTGGGCTAAAGCCCCAAAATCGTGGTAATGCAACAAAAATACAGCCCAACCCAATCCAACCATCACACCACCCGTACCAACCCTACACACCATGTGGGGACCAAGTCAACCCACCCAGCCCTACACACCAAGAGCGCAGCCGAGCTGCCAATATCAACGCAACAAAGGCGCGAAACGATATCGTGGTCGAGCCACTAAAATCGTGATATCGTGGCGGAGCCACTCGATCGATATAACGTGGCATAGCCACCAATCTGATACTTCCTCCAAAATACAAATCCCAACCCCATGCAATATGTCGTGTATGTCATGCGCAATCATTACACGTGTATGCAAAATGGCCATGCTCAGTAATAGTCATTTGGACATAAATTAATAGCATAACAGTCACACGACCACAGTCAAGTCAATTAAAACGTAGTCATACAATCACAGTCCAAATCAATCAAATTCATAGTCTAGTCAGTCATTTACCTACAAGGGCAAAATAGTCATTTTACCCTACAAGGGTATTTCGGTAATTTTACCCACCAAGGGTATTTCAGTAATTTTACCCACTGAGGGTATTTCGGTAATTTTACCCACCGAGGGTATTTCGGTAATTTATCACCAAGGGTAATTCGGTGATCTACCCCTCAAGGGTATTTCGGTAATTTACCCCTCGAGGTTATTTCGGTAATTTACCCACTGAGGGTATTTCGGCTTTTAGCTGGTTCACAGATCATGGCATTAACAGAACAAACAAGAGCGTGAGATTACATACCTTGATTACGAGTGTGCCGCCAACCCCTTAGCACCGATCCTTGTTTCACCAGGTTTTGCTAAGTTCTTTCCGAATACCAGTGAAGATTAAGAATCCCTGAAATTATCCTGCGATACAACGCACCCTAACAGGAAGAAACGAGATAACGATGCGATTGGGCCTAGGGCCTATTATCGGCCCAAATAGACCCACACGCTCGTGTGGCCCATTTAGCCCAAATTTAACTACAGATATGAGATTCACATTGACCAGCCCAATATCTACTACACAATCATATAATTTATTCATATGGGCCCATGGGCCCACTTGGCCCCTTTCGGCCCAACGTGGCCCAAATAGCCTAAACCCAAGGTATGCTTACTCTTCTCATGGTTTGCTCTATTTAAAGCCAGCTTCTTGCCTATCCTCATGCTAGCTTCCCGATGTGGGATCCCACCTTCAGCAGAGTTTAATTCCAACACAAATTCTGGCCGTCCCCACTTAGCAAAATAAATATCCCTTTTTGCTTGCAATGGGATTCGAACTCAGGCTCCCCTATAACATAATCCACGCCGCTAGCCACTTTACCAACTAGCTTCTTGTTGTCTTAAAACATGCGCAACTAAATATAAGCCTATGGCCCAAAGTCTAAGTTCATTTAAAAAGAAATCAAAATGAAATGCAAGCGCCAAGACTTGAACCTTGGACCCCTTGCTTCCTTGTGTGGCGTCATTCCCTTGTCTCCTATGTGGCACCATTTTCCACTAGACCACAACTCCTTTTGTGTCATTTTTCTCCACATTTTATTCTTAAAGCTTACTTACTAACTCACAGGGTTTTATTCACCTAAAACTAAAATTTTCCTAAAGCCCAGGTTTGATCTCGGGACTTCATGGAAGCCCCCTAACCTTCCAAAATCCCTCACCTAATAGGTCCAACTTGCATTAGTTCCGTTCTCTTATTCTCAAAAATTTTAAACGCTCCCACGCCCAAGGCCCAATGGGCCCAATTCTACTAGGCCCAAATTCGGGGCGTTACAATATAAGGTGGTATTTATAGGCAAAAGTATTTGACCCAACATTGGAAATTATGCCTTTTAAATAAAAAGTGACTTAAGCTTATGTGGGCACAAAATTGTCTTGCAGTTTTTCACCCGTCAGGCTTCAGTGTTGTGACACCTAGACTACGGTGTCACGACACCTTTGACAGTGGTGCACTCGTAGTTTTGGGGGTTCTCGGTGTAACGACATCACTTGTGGTGACCACAATTTCATCATTTCAACACCATCAGGGATATCACGACCTCAGAGGCTCAATATCGCGACTTTGGGCTTGGTGTCATGACTCTTCTGATAGTAGGCTACAAGTTGATTTCTCATTGTAGTGTTGCATCTTTGAGGCAAAGGGACTCGGTATCACAACTTCCATAGCATCAGTGTTGCGACACCCACGTTGAATGATGTTTTCCTCGAGGTTAGGCCATTGTCGTCTCCCTACACCAACTTAAGCACCTTGTTAGGTTTGCCATGACACCATTTTTCCAATTTGGGTCTCAAAAGGAACAAAACTAAACAAAAAAATTTATTAATTGTGAAAGCTAAATATCAACAAAAATATAGAAAAGACACCTAAATTGCGTGAGAATAAGCTCCCGGAATGTTTTGGAGAGCTTAATTTGACATATCAAATTATGACGAATCAATACATACAATGTTGGAAAAAATCCGATTTGAAAACGATTTTATAGCATAACAGAAAAATCAAAATTTGAAAACTGAGCCAGTTTGTGATATTTATAGCAATAATTTTTTTCCCAAAATTGCACTCGTGTCTTGGATTAGACGGATTCTTTTCGTTCTCGACTTTCAATCTAATGGCCTTCTCTGCTATTCTCGTACAACAAACTACTTCGAGTGTGTGCTCAAACAAAATTGAATCAAATATAAAACCATAAATTATTTACTTACTTTTAATAGGAAAGTAAATCTCTCTTTTATAGAAATTGGTAGAATTGTTATTTTTGGAAAATAAAATTTATACTTAGAAATAAATTCTCACTGTTTTAAGGTAGAATAACAATATCTCAAAGTTGTATTTAACTTATTTTGTTTATATCCCTACCGGTTCCATCTATTTATAGGGAGAGGAAGTGAAGCCCTTATTGAATTAGTAGAAGCATTGAATGACTATTTAATAGAAAAACAATCTCCTAGTTGAACTAGGAGAGAGAGGGGTGACAACCTTAGTTAAACATACTAGGGTTTGTTGTCCCTTGTATTCAATATGAGAAACTTTTGGGCCTCTTCTGTATCGAGTCTAATTATAAGTGCTTCATGTACTTTTAAGCCAACACTTTATAATTCAATCGAACACAATACATATTTTTCTATTTTCCAAAATAAATATCATAAATTAATTTAAAAAAATTAATTTTCCAATTAAATAATTTTCTCAACCCAATTCTAATTTTGTTAAAATCATGACAACTTTACTGCAAAAGAATCTATGATAAAATATATTTAATTTCTACATTCAACAGATTTCATAATGGCCAATTAATTTAATTCCATTTCGAGCTTCAATTAATTAATAATTTGAAAAACTATAAATTAATTCTCAGGTCATTTCCATACTTAGTGAGAAAACCAAATTCATTTTCGAATGTTTCTCGTTTCTCTAACATTACCATTTTTATCAATTTCTATTCATTTTATTCAATATGCTATTCATTTCTAGTTTCAACAAGCTAGCGGGGGGATCGATTGGACATATGTGATTAGGACTATAAATGTTTTATCCTCTTATAATATCTTTAATCTCTTTGGGATAAATCTGCTCTCCCAATATGATCCTATTTTATCTTATGGTAACCATTACATCTTCCTTCATAACAAGCCAATTACTATCAAATAGTAATTAAGTCATTCATCATAAAGGCGAATGACCCATGACCACATTCACTTTTCATCTAATATGTAATGCCAATGAGAGGAAATCATTTACCCATATCTTAGGCTATGAATTAAGCTTTTGTGAATGATGCTACATACTACAGAAGTCGTATACTCAATGCACCAACTTTCAGTTTCTTATCTATTTGAACTCAGGCTTTTACTTACATTAAAGTAGACTAGTCACACATACATAATCCATCATCCACCCATGATTAAGGTTGTCACACTATGAATGTCACAAGCAAATAAATCTATAAACGGATTCAGGATCTATTCAGCTTGGGTTCAATATGATGTACTATCATTCCAGGAAGTTACATCTATGTCTCTATCTTCTAGGAGTCATCCGCTTCGATGCCCAATATAAAGTAGCTCCCAATTGGACTTGATAGACTGCATATTATTCTTTCAATCGATTTTCTCATTTTCGATTAGACCAAGGACATGTTTAGGTTCATCTACTAATATAAGTTGTCTTTTCATATTATGATTCGACCTCGTAATATCGTTTAGTATTAGTTAAACATTAGACAAATAGTGAGATAAGCATGGTGATAATTATATGACTACGAATGTATGTTCATGCATATATGAGATAAGCATGCCATATAGATTAGAGAGAATGGCACATGTACTTGTTATGCATATATTGATAATTTATTATTGAAACTAGACATTAAAAACCTTGCATGTTTTTGAAATATTGAGTGAGAGAAGGTCCCTAAACAAGACATACGACCTCTATCAATGGTCTCTTGTGATGGCACGGTAATTTAACTACCCCATGGTAGGATTGTCATGTGGATCTCACTGAGGAGATTTCCTGAAAGTAAGTTGAACTCTCTTGTGATTGTATAATAGTTGGATTGGCCTTCGTGGTCGGTACTATCATACAATATTTCAAGAAGTTCTGTCTTCAAAGAGGACAACTAGTCACAACATGCTACTCGGTGAGATTGTCCCACTATGACTCATTTGTGGTCATGATGCGATGGGTGTTGAGTTGATGATTATACACTCAAGATCATTTAGTTAAGTAACTCCCCACGGAGCTTTAATTAAGTTAGAAAGATGGTCAAATGTTACACGATTATTAGTGCATTTGAAGGCCTAAGGAATTAGGTTCATGTGCTAATTGGATGGAAATCCATGTTCTTACTAGTTGATAATGATCACCTCATGGTGACTTGATTCATTGGGTGTAGAAATTATCGTTGCAACAACTTACAAATATTTTCAAGGTTTAATGTAAGACACATGCATCATCCTAATGCATATCGTAATGTTGTAAAACATTTTCAAACATTTGCTTAATACAAAGATATTAATATATGAATGTTTTATTTTTAGTTCGAAAATGGAACCAACTCCCTTATTGAACATACTCACTAAAAATAAAGTGAACGAAAATAACTGTAAGGAATTAAAAAGGAACTTGATAATTGTCCTAATTTTTGAGAAACTTAAATTAATTTTTGATAATAAGTGCCCTCTGGCCACTCAGACTAAGGCTAGAAAATGATGGGAGGATTCTGATTAGATAACCCATTGTTATATGCTGCCAAGCGTGACCAACACCCTATATAAGCAATTGGAGAGCTGTAAGACTACCAAAGCGATTATGGATAAGCTAGAAGACAGGAGGTCAAGCTGCCTTGGTTTGATAGTCTACTATAACTAGTTTGATGAATGCCTAGCAAAATCCCGATACTTCGGTCAAAGACCATATGATAACACTTATGAGATACTTTGTCGAAGCTACGGACAAAGAGGCCAATTTGGAGCAGAACACTTAGATTGAGGTGATGTTGAAGAGCTTGTCCAAGAATTTTGTTGGATTTTAAGCCGCATATAACTTTGGCAACAAAAACCTGACATTTACACAACTCATAAAGGAGTTATAGTCCTATGAGTTGATGTTGAATGGCGGCTAGCTAATCTGAAAAGTAGAAGCAAATATAGATGTCGCTTCTTTCTAAAAAGGAAAAAGAAAGTGCTCTAAGAAAGGTAAGGCTAAGGTCTCTGGGCCACCATAAGTGGAAAGGAAGAGAACCAAAAAGCCTAAAGACTTATCTAATTCTAAATGCTTCTTTTACAGTAAGAAAGGGCACTTCAAGGCGAACTGTAAAGAGTGGAAGGAATACCTGGCCACCAAAGGTAAAGGTATGAAACTTTTTATGTTAGAAGCTTGTTTAGTGGAAGATTCAATAGACCATTGGGTCATTGATTTAGGAGCCACTAATCATGTTTGTGTTTCTCTACAGGGTTTTGAGAAGATGGAAGATCTTAGAGATAAGAGTCTATCATTGCGGATTGAAACTAAGACAACTGTGGTTGCTAAAATAGTGGGGGATGTACATATTTATTTTGATAATTTTAGGAAGATTATTTGAAAGACATTTTATATGTACCAAGTTTCAAAATACTCTTAATTTCAGTTGCATGTTTATATAAAGATGACTTGACCATGACTTTTAATAATGGAATTGTAATATTTAGAAATCGCAATCTTATTTGTAATGGATGGATGTCAAATAATCTCTATTTTATCAAACCAAAGATGTACACACTACTTGAGACTGAAATATCAAAGAAGAAACTTAAAACTTCTCATTGTAATGAGGCATACCTTTGGCGTTTGAGACTTGGTCATCTTAACCAAGTAAGAATCACTAGATTTTTGAAAGACGCCATCTTAAGTTCGCTTAAAGAAATCGATCTTTCATAATGTGAATCTTTCTTGAAAAGTTAGATGACCAAGTGATCTTTTAATGAAAAAGGAACGAGGGCTGTAAAACCCCTAGAACTTGTGCACACTGATGTATGTGGTCCCATGAGCATCAATACAAGAGGTGATTATGAGTATTATGAAACCTTTGTTGAGGATTTTTTTCAGATATGGGTATGTGTACCTTATGCATCGTAAGAGTGAACTTTGATAAATTCAAAGAGTTTTGTGCAGAAGTAAAGAAACAACTAGGTTTACCCATAAAGACTGTAACACCCCTCACTTGGTCCGGTCGTCGGACCCGAGTTGCGGGATGCTACAGTATAATACCGGAACATCTATATGCAAATATTAGCAAGAAAATTTGTTTTAACCTTATTAAAATTTTTCTAAATTCTCACACATTAGAAGTTGTAAATATAAAGGAACCTCAAGTTTCAAAACAATCATCAATACATTTAAACATGCTTAAGAGAGTAAAAAATTTAAAAATAAAACACGCCGAGTTTATTTGCCAAAAAACTACCTGCCAAATGGCTATCCGCTAATAGGACGCTAAAATAGTCCACCATAACCCTAGCTTATACTCTGCAAGCCCTGACCACTTGCTTTTAGACATATCTGTCATGTTGGTTTGCCACTGGACGATACGTTAAATTACCTGAGTTCACGTAGTCTGCATATCATTTCCCACTTAGATTGTCCGCCATGAGCGCTCATACAAATACTATCCGCAATTTTTATTATATCATTATTATTATCCACTAGACAATCCTCATTCATAAGTTCGTCAAGCAATCAAATCTAACACCTTTAAGACATGCAATCATTTCCATTCCAACAACTAATTATCTATGCCATACACATGAACAAGCATCATCGATGCATATATGAACTTATCAATATCCTCATCTATTCACATTTACCTTTCAAAATAGAGCGGTATATCATTCAACCTATATACATGCCACTTGGTCGATTGTAGAATTTAAAATAATTCTATCAAAATAAGAGTTGGATAGTTTGAGTTGTGGATCAATCTTCCCATCGAGCTCCGCTAATTTCTCTATAGGGAAGGGAAAATGTAACGCCCCAAAAATTTAAGTCTTTAATTTTTGCATGTTATGA
Organism: Gossypium sturtianum; assembly: GCA_025698515.1. NCBI lineage: Eukaryota > Viridiplantae > Streptophyta > Magnoliopsida > Malvales > Malvaceae > Gossypium > Gossypium sturtianum. Next base: position 117,612,203 of record CM046955.1, read on the forward strand.
CACAAATTGCTTGTTTGTTTTAATGGCTAAGTGATTTGGGTGTGTATGGGGGTTGTGAGAAGCCTGGGTTCAAATCCTAGCTTTTGCAGAATTTTTAGTTTTTTCTCTTAAATGAATCTAGACGCTGGCATTTAGGCCTTATAAATAATAGTGCTTGTTTTATGACAAAAAGAACTGGTGATCTAGTGGCAAGGTGGCTTGTTGTGTAACTGTGGGGTCTGGGGTTCAAGTCTTGGGTTGCATAATGGAATGATTATTTTGCTACTTGAGCTGTGTAGGTAGTGGAGTTGGACTAAAACACAGCTAAGGGGAGTTTGAATAGAATTTGAATGGAGTTTGAACTGGTCATGGAGAGGTTCAAGGAGGGATAAGGGGAGAGATTCTAGGAGTAAATCAAGGAGTTTGGGTGAGGGAAGGAGTTGTGTCGTTTGGGGGAACTCAAGCCTTGAGAATTCAGCTGGGGGGAGAATGTCGAAAATTTTTCGGCATTGAGTTAGCATCTGCCGAATGTGGTAGGCTCTTTTGACACTTTTTTCTGCTCACTATTTGCATTTTCTTTCTTCTCCTCTGCCGAATTCCCTTTTCTTCCCTTCAATTCATCGACCTTTGGTTTATTCGTCCCTTTTCTTTTTTGTCAATAGGTCGATTTTGTGAGCAACTCTTCCTTTCTTTTCTCCCTTTTTCTCTTCCTCAAGTTGTACTCTCTTTTGGCCGAATAACCCTTCCCTTCCAATCAGTTTACCTTGTCTGAATATTTCTCCTTCTACCTTCTAGTTTGGCCGAATATCACCTTTTATTTTATCACTCTCTGTGCCGATCTTCTCTTTAATGTTTCTTGCTGTTCCAGTGCTACAAATGTTTTTTATTATCGGTAAGTGTTTATACTCCTCACTTTGTGATTAAACCTATTCTTTTCTATTCTTTTTCTTAAAACCGAATACCCTCTTATTCATCTATTGATTACCTATTGTTGTTTCCTTCTTTACGGTGGGTTACTCATTGCGGTTCTAGGGTTTTCCTTGAGGAGTGGTGGAGTGTAAGTAGTTTCGAAATACTCGCAACCCTCGTTCTTAGTGTTCAATCAAGGTAATGCGTTATCTCACTTTTGGAGTTTAGGCCATATACTGATTATGTTCTTGTAGGGATCATTTGTGGATTGAGGCCACTTATATGGCCTTCCGTGGTTAATGAGATCGGTGTTGTGGTACAGATAATCTATAAAGGCGTGTGATCACTTCTGGGTAGCGGTCTTGGAGGACTAAAGTCACCTCATTCAAGCAAGGTAAGGATGGTGGTTTTGGATTAAGTGTCAATAAGAGGATGTTCTACTCTAATGATTAAGGGACTGACATTGGGTCATGTTTGAATCTAGGTTGAGAACTTGTAGCAGTTTCGTAAACAGGTGTGTATTCACACTGTTTTAACTGTAGTACGGCAAAAGCCGAAAAGCCGAAAAGCCGAAAGATTGGGCTTTGAGGTCACATGGGCGTACAAATGCTCGTGTGGTCAAACTGAGCCTATGAATTACGAGCGTATGACTGTGGAGGCCTCCATGAGCATTTTCATGGGCTTAGGCCGTATTGGGCCACGTTGGGCTGAAACGGGCCGTGTGGGCCTAATGGGCTCGTGGGCCCCACAAAGATGAAATCCATGATTTGTGGAAAATATTGGATTGGGCTGTGTAGGTCTCATAGCCGTGGCGAAATCTGGGCTGAACGGGCCGCACGAGCGTGTGGGCCCACTTGGGCCGAGTAATGTGCCTTGGGCCCATTTACATTGTTAAGACCATTTAGGTTACCGGAGTCGCTCGAGGCGACTGCAGACCTTTTGAGAGGTCGATATCTGCACCGAGACCCTAAAGTAGGTAAATTACCAAAATACCCCTGAAGGGGGTGAAATGACTATTTTACCCCTAATAGATGAAAATGATCGTTATACCCCCTAAGGGTAGGTTGACTGATGTGTTCATGATTTGCATATGACTGTTACTGAGTATGACATTCTGCATACATGTATGATTTATGACATGACATACTGCATGGGGTGGGATACTGTTATGGAGGAAGTATACTGTACTAGTGGTTTTGCCACATATATCGCTCGCGACTTTGCCGCAATATTTTCATCGCGACTTTGCCGCAATATTCTTGCCGCGGCTTTGCTTTGCGATATTGGTGTGTTGGCTGGATGGGTCGATTTTATCCCCACATGGTGTGTTGGTGGTACGGAGTAGTGTGTTGGCTGGATTGGGATGGGTTACATTATTGCACTGTATTGATATGGTATTGGGCTAAGGCCCACATCTTTATATCTTGATTAGGCTAAGACCCACACCGCATCTTTGTTCTTTGAATAAGGCTCGTGCCCAGTACATATCGCATGTTATATATATTGACCGACTGATAGGGGATTACACAATGAGTTTTCGTAAACTCACCCTTTCCTTTTTACTGTACAGGTAATCCTTAGCCATAGACGATTTGGTGCGGTGAGGGACTCGAAGGTGGCCACACAACTACAGTTGTTTTACACTTGCTTTTGCTTAAATTTAAAGTTTATGTTGGGTTTTGTTTTTGTAATAAGGCCATTTATGTTTGTTTAAATTTTTAATTGGGCTTTGTTTATTTACTTTAAACTGCTAGTTTAGGAGAAGGCAAATTTTCAAAATAATTACTGCTTTCCAAGACATGAAAGTTAAACATTAAACTTTTCCAAAAGCTTCCGCGATTTTAAATTGTAACGCCCCGAATTTGGGCCTAGAAGAATTGGGCTTTGGGCTTTGGGTCTCAGAAAATTTTTAAGTGAGCGATAAAATGACAATTGGCATGTGGGCTTTGAGGGTTAATGAATTTGGAGTGTCTAGGGGTGTTAGAGATGTTCTGGGATCAAGTAAGGGTATAGGAAAAAATTTAGTTTTAGCCAAAGGGAACTGTGACTTCAGTTAGTAGGCCTTTTAAATAAATGAAGAAGAAAAATGACACAAAAAGGGCTTGTGGCCCAGTTACAAGTGGCGTTACTTGGGAGCTATGAGGTGGCGTGTTGTCAGCTAAGGAAGGGCCATTAGAACCCAGGGGCACACGGTAAGGTTACGGTAAGGTTTCGGCTTTTGAGTAAATATTTTTGATTAAGTATGAGTGGTTGATTGAAGGTTGGTTGGTTGTAGGATCAAGGCTAAGGATAGGGACAAAGACGTCGCAGTTGATCGTGTGTGTACAAACACAACACACACACGATATCGGCAATGCTGAAAAGCCGAAAAGTCGAAAGTGGCTAAATGGGCCGGTGGGCCCTGAGGCTAAGTTTGATGGAATGGTTTGGTTGTTATACGAATTGAATTAGTCTTACATAATGCATGATCTGGATATGTTTTGGGCCTAATAGGTCATATGGTAAGATTTGGGCCTAATGGGCCGTAAGGTTGTAATTTGGGTTTGATGGGCTTTATGAGGACGTAAGCAGATATGCTAGGGTCATGGACTTAGGCCTAGTTTGAACAACTCTTCAATTACATAAGACTTAAGTTAATTAAACATGCCTGCAGACAAGTCGATTAGTTAGAGTGTGGTAACCGACATATGCATGTCTAGGATTGGATCTAGTGAGAGCTTGGTATTTAAGCGGTCCGAGTGACCCACCTCCTCTTTTCTGAGATCCTACTTGGTGCATAGTGTTTGTTCACTTTAACCGCGAGGACTTGTTTATGGGCCAAAGTTTATAACTAAAACCCGAGAGGGACTAAAATGCCCTTATATTGGAAAATTACTAAAATACCCTTATATTGGAAAATTACTAAAATACCCTTATGTTGGAAAATTACTAAAATACCCTTATATTGTAAAATTACTAAAATACCCTTATATTGTAAAATTACTAAAATACCCTTATGTTGGAAAATTACTAAAATACCCCTAGATTTGTAAATTACCAAAGTACCCCTATTTTGCAAAAGTACCAAAATACCCCTATTTTCAAAATTACCAAGATACCCCTAATTTTCCAAATTACCAAAATACCCCTGTAGGGTAGAATTACGAAAATACCTCTGGGTAGTGAAATGACGAAAATACCCCTATGTGATGAATATGGGTTTGTGGATGTTACTTTTGTGTTTGATGCATTCATATGATATTCTGCTTAGGATGCATATGGGTGGGAATTATGGTACGGAGGAAGATTTGAGGATCGTATGGCCGTATGGTATGGATCCGGGATTGCATAGCCGTATGGTATGGATCCACCACAGGCTTTTTAGCCACCGAGCAGCCATCCTGCACCGATAATGTTACCGAGGGCTGTGTGCCATTAATATGGGCTTCGTGCCGTAATTATGGGCTTTGTGCCAATACCGAAGGCTTTATGCCGTAATTATAGGCTTTGTGCCAATACCGAAGGCTTTGTGCTGTTATTATGGCTTTGTGCCAATCATATTTACCGTGGCTATGTGCCTAACATATATATATTGATGACTCTGTGTCAGTATTTGAGGATCGCATGGCCGTATGGTATGGATCCAGGATCGCATGGCCGTATCGTATGGATCCACCGAAGGCTTTAAGCATAATATATGATTAGCAGCTTTGCTGCAACGTTCGGTAGTACCGCAACCGGGCTACCCATGGTGTGTAGCGGAGGGGTGGGTCGAGCAAGAATTCCCCACAAGAGTCATAAGGTTGGAAGGGAAATGGTGTGTTTAGCGGATGGATTTTTGGGGTGGGTTTTGCATTATCTGTTTATAAATGATACGATATGATATGATATGAGGTCATTGTGGGCTAAGGCCCAAGACCACCGATTTTGTTAGGGCTTAGGCCCAATGTGAATATTTGAATGTGATTTGACTGCCAAGGGTTGTACACACTGAGTTTCGAAACTCACACCCTTAATTTTAAATGTTTCAGGTAATCCTGATTAGGCTGCACGACGTGGGAGAGGACTCGGAGATGGCCACACTACAAGCTGTTCAAATGTTTTAATTTATTCAAATGATTTTGTTTTAAATACTTTGTTTATTTTTCATTTGATTGTAATAAGGCCATGTAACTCCTATTTGACTTTGAATTTTGGGTTTATTATTATTATTGTTTCAATTACCCACTTAAGAAATTTCATAAGATAATTAAAGTGTTAATAAGGTTTTCGAAATAATCTTATGGTTTGGGCTTTTGGGCCATAAATGGTTAATTAGTAAATTGTTTTGAAGTGCGCCTTTAATGTGACATTCTAGATTCGGGCCTAACTTCTAGGCCGGGTTTGGGGTGTTACATAAATCAACCTATTATAACAATAGCAGATAATAAGGCAAACGTTTTTACTAGATGATTCGTTAAATAATAAAGGGGTTTTAAATTTAGAAACGAGTTTTTACCAACAAGTCCAATTTTCGAAAGACACTTCAATGTGACACGCCGAATTCGGCCATAACGTCTAGGCCGAGTTTGGGGTGTTATAGAAAATTAAATGGGGTAAGCATTAAATATACTTATTAATATCATAGGTTTAAAACATTAAACTCAAGTCACAAAACATTCATACACATATATAGCTTAACTAAATTCTTTATCCTGCTAACACATACCACATGTACACGGTGAGTACATCGCATTCAAACATATAATGCATCCCAAATATTTCATTACTCATTCATACCTTATTTCAATTCATATAAGTCATATAGTCAACATTTCTATTTCAAAAACATTTAGCCCGACGACTCAACATGAGCAGAGAGGAATACGTGGGTAACCATCCAATAACATGCCAATTTGCTCTTAAGAGCTATTCCAACCAATAATACGCCAGATGCACATAATGCAAAGCCCGTAGGCTAAATATTCTCCCTTGATAACATGTCAAATTACTCATAAGAGCTTTGCAATCGATAACACACTAGATGCACATAGTGCAAAGCCCGTAGGCTAAATATTCTCCCTCGATAACATGCCATATTGCTCATAAGAGCTTTCCAACCTGTAACATCCTGGAAAGGGCCTATGCATTTTCGGTTTAATTGTACGAAGTAACATGTTTTATGTACTAAGAATAAATTTTGAACAATTTTGGAAACCTGAAAATGTATGGAAATGTTAAGTTAAAAAAAAATGGAAAGTGAACATTTTTGGAAACTTGGAAATGGATGGAAATGATTTGGAAATGATTCAAAATAGGAAAGTGCACATTTCTGGAAACTTGGAAATGTAAGAAAATGTCAAGTTACAAGCCGAACGAAAATTTTTGGAAACTTAGAAATGACCTAGAAATGACGAGTTTTAAGGTTTAAAAGGGGAAATTAAGGCAAGGTGGCCTTAAAAGAAAAAGTTTGTGAAATTTGACACACAAGCAGGCTTGGAAAAGTGGCCTGAAGATGTCACTTAGGGCCTCTGGAAATGGCGCCACATACAAAGGATTGGGCCAAGGTTCGAGTCACATGGGAAGCAAATAAAGAAATTTTATTTTTTGTTTCCAGAAGCCAGAGGTGGACGGCACAAGCTTTCTAGAAAGGAGGAGTTTTATTCTCTTTAAAATACAGCTAATTAGGGGGATAAATAAGGATTTAATTTGGAGAGATAATTAAGGATTATTCTTTTAATTATTTTAAATTAAGGTGATAAAGTTATCACAAAGGAAGAGTGGTGGCCAAGTAGGGGACTCTAGCCTAGTAATTTCGGCTAAAGAAGGAAGATTAAGGCTATTCTTCCATCTTTTCTAAGTGTTTGCCGAAAATCCTCTAGCCAAACTCTCCTTCTCTGCCGAATTTTCTTTGGCCAAGTAGCCTCTCTTTCATCAATTCTTTTCCTCTCCAAAATCCTTCTTTTCTCCTCTCTTCTCTTCTTTTCTTTCTTTTCCTTTGTCAAGCCGAAATTAAGTAATTGTTGGAACCTAGCCGAATATTTTCCTCTCCATTAGAAGCCATAGCCGAATCTCCCTGTGAATCTAAGCAAGGAAGTAGTCGACTGAAGTATTAAGGGGGATCTCTCGGGTTTCTACAACTGTCGACTACAAAGAGGAATATTTCGGGATCTAAGGTAAGAAACTATAAGATCCAAAGGTCTTGTTTTAAGTTTTAATGTTAGATGAAACCTAACATGTGATTATAGGAATTTCAACATCCCTAGGAAAGCAAGGATACTTTTCGGGATTTGAGATCACAAAGGTATGTGTTTAAGACATTCGGCCAAAGCCTATTTTAAGTATTTGGATTTATTCCCAAAAGCCGAAACTAACCTATGATGTGTTTTAATGTTGGCCGAATGCAAGAAGGAATACAACAAAGTTTTGGGACTTGATTCTTAAGTCAATCGGCAACAAGGTAGGTTTTCAGTATACAAATCCTACTAGGATTTGGTTTTAAAGCCAAAAAGGTTTATTAATGTGTTTAAATGATTGGCCGAATATAGGAGTTAAGGATCTAAATCAGTAGATCGGTTCTTCGGGATTTCAAGGACTTCGTTAAACGAATCAGGTGTGTACCCCACACTAACTTTTAATAAGATTGATGGTAATATGTAAAATATGCATGTTTATAAGAATGTGGCTAAGGTACCATAATATGGTACAGAGTACTGTGCACGCGTTTCCTACTCCTATTAGGATTACGAAATATGTTATGTTTATAACATGTGAAAATTTATAAGAATGTGAATTTAAGTAGGATATGCATGATATGAATAATATGGGTCATTCGGGATATATGAAAAAGGGGAAGTGAATGTGATGACTACGGTCTCACTATATGAATGTGGTGACTTGGTCACATTATCGAATGTGGTAACCGGTTACATTATTTGAATGTGGTGTCTCATGACACAATTATCTCAGTGGCTATGCCACAAATTTTATATGGGCGATGAGCACGTCGATCGCAAATGATCGCCTTCGATGGTGTGTAGCGGATGGAGGGTTGACTTAGTAGTCCCCACGGTGTGCAAAGGTTAGTGCGGGGATGTGTAGCGGATGGCACCTAGGTTTGGGTTTGGGTTGCATCATCATTTTTATCTGTTATATGAATAAGTATTGGATATGAAAAATGTATGCCTGATCTATTGAATTTTAGTGTTGTGTACACATTGAGTCTGTTGACTCACCCTGTTGTGGGACTATTTTTGTGTGACGATCAATAATGGACCGGGTTCAGTGAAGCTTAGGGATGGCCATGCTCACTTTGAAGTTTTATTCAATATGGATATTTAAATTTATTTAAGTATTTTAATTTTATTTTGGGATTTTACTTGATGTAATAAGGCCATAAGTTACATTTCTTTACTTTTATTTTTAATTACTATGTTACTTAATTATTTTCAATTAAAGTTAAGTAAAATTTATTTCTTTAAAAATAAACCCTAATTGTTTTTTTCATCTTAATTAATTGGACTTTAAAATAAGATTAATGGGTTTTTAACTCAAGCCCAACCCAAAACAATAGTTTTAAAAATCGCACAAGTTTTCCTCCGTAATAAAAGAATTTTGTAACCAATTTACTTAAGGAACATACAGATCCGGTCCAGTGCTCGTGGGCGGGTGTGGGGTGTTTCGATTGGCATATCGAGCCCGATTTTAAACTCTTGGCACGAGGGCTAAGGCCCAAAACATTTTCAAATCGAGCCAAGTAAGCTTTTTGAAAGAATTTTATGAAATAAACAGGTTTTTCGGCATGGCTCCTAAGTCTCCGACCCCATGATCCCAGGTAAGTACCCCTAACTATTTGTGTGATTATGTGTTATGAAATATGGAAGGGTAGAAAAGGAATGGAACGTAGAATAGCATGATAGGAACTTGAACCCTAGGACTAGTCTACTCAAACACAAACACATAAGACTTAAGGAACGTTAAACAAACCCATGGCTAAGTCACCGAGTTAGGGTGTGGTAACCCTCGCGGCGCATGTCTAGGATTGGATCCAGGAAGAGCACGGTATTTAAGCGATCCTAGTGACTCACCTCCTCTTCGCAAGAATCCTACCAGTGCGTAGCTTTGATTCACCCTAACCTGAGGGCTCAAGAGGTGTGGCAACCTCTGTGGCGCATGTCTAGGAATGGTTTTGGTGGGAACTTGGTATTTAAGCAGTCCGCGTACTCACCTCCTCTACACTCGAATCCCCGCTCAGTGCGTAGCTTTGGTTCACCACGACCAAGAGGGCTCGGTCATAGGCTAAACACAATGACTAAAACCCGAAAGGGAACTAGCCGTGTTTCTATAAAAACAACAAAACCCTAGTTTTAAAACTCTTAAAAAACTTTCTTTTAAATTTGTGAAAACCATCTTTACAAAATTTTTCGAAAATTTTTCTGATTTGTGAAAAAATACCGAAATACCCCCGAGGTCAAAATTTTTGAAATACCCTCGGATTTCAAAATTTTTTCAAAATACCTCGAGAATTTAAAAATACCAAAATACTTTGTGACGAAGGAACTCTTTCTTTCAAAAAATCACGAAAATACCCCTGTAGGACAAAATTACGAAAGTACCCCTGAGTAGTGGAGAAGCAATAACAATGAAAACTACAACCTTTCTCTGAATGAACGAGAGTTCATAATTGTTTGATGGATGTATGAATGAATGAATGGAAAGACTGAGTACATACGAAAGAACCACTCCTAAAACTCTTGTCATAAAATTCCTTCGCGGGTAATCAAGTGAAACAGAAGCACTAACTCATAAAACTTCTTAATCAGATTCTGACGTTAGAAATGAGCTCTAAGGGACGTGGTCGTCGTGGACGAGGTAGAGGAAGGATGACGATGTCAGAACCCGTTAGATCGGGTCAAGGGTCTGACAACGAGATACCATCGCCACCACCACCCCCTGCTGTGGGTGTTGAGCAGCAAGCTCAGACGGGAGAAGATGCTGTGTCGCAGGCGGTGCTGCGAGTTTTGGAGTTGGTGGCTGGTGCAGGAGGAAATTTGGGAACCCGTAAGTCTGTGCCTAAGCGGCTCCGAGCTAATGGAGCCGAAATGTTTCGTGGAGTATACGTGTGGCACCCAGTTCGGTGAAGATCTTGGTTGGAAGCAACAGAGCGCATCATGGATGAGCTTGACTTGACCCCTGAGGAGAAGTTAAAAGGAATGGTGGCACTGTTACACGATGAAGCATATCAGTGGTGGTTGACTGTTCGGGATGGTGCCACGGCTGAGGATCTGACCTGGGAATATGTTAAGGAAGCATTTCAGAAGAAGTATGTGGGAACCAGGTATACTGATGAGCAAAGGAAGGCAATTCTGGGACTGGTTCAAGGGAACAAGTTCGTGGCGGAGTATGAGGCTGAATTCCTAAGGATGAGCCGCTACGCTCGAGAAGTAGTGGCAACTGAGCATGAGCGCTGTGTCCGCTTTGAGGACGGACTAAGAGATGATCTGAGATTGTTGATAGCACCGCATCAGGAGCGGGAGTTTCCTGCTTTAGTGGAGAAGGCTAAAGTGGCTGAAGGAATCAAGGATTCTACAAAGCAGACTGTGGATCGAAATAGGCCCAAAAGAGGTTTTGGATCGTCTGAGAGGGCTCAAAAGAGGACTAGAGTTGATGGGCCGCAAAACTAGCAAGCTGGTGTAGGATGGCAGTATCGTCCTTGTGAACATTGTGGGAAGAAGCACTTAGGGAGGCTTTGGAAAAGACGGAGGATGTTTTGGTGTGGGTCCAAGGACCATATGCTCAAGGATTGTCCTAAGAAACCAGATGAAAGTCGACCAGCCACTCAGAATGTTAGTCAGGTTGGTAGAGGAGGACAGCAACCTCAACGAGGTCGTGGCTCAAGTAATCGAGGTAACGGTGCTAGTAGAGGACGTGGAGCACAGGGCAGAGGTGCTGCTAATGCGGAGGCAAGGCAACCGGGTTTGGTTTATGCAGTTCGCCGTAGGGAGGACGGAGACGCACCGAATGTTATAACCGGTACGTTCCTTATTTACGGCAAGCCTTATTATGCCTTAATTGATGTGGGCTCGACCCATTCATATGTTGCATGTAGTGTAGTGGAAACACTAGGCCTAGACTCTGAACTTTCTGATAGGGAGATAACTGTAGTAAGCCCATTAGGCCAAACTGTAGTGGTGGATAAGATCTTTCGGAATGTACCCCTAGAGATTCAGGGAGTGAACTTTCGGGCTGACTTAATGGAACTACCTTTCGGGGAGTTTGAACTTATACTTGGAATGGACTGGCTAGTAGAGCACCAAGCCGTGTTGGATTGTGCGGCTAAACGAATGGAACTAAGGACCCCGGAGGATGAAGTAGTAGTAATGATCGGAGAGAGAAGAAACTACTGCCCAACATAGTTTCGGCGTTGAAGGTGAGAAAATGGTTAAGAAAGGGTGCAAGGCGTTCTTAGCCTTCGTAAGTGCGTTAGGTGGAAAGGAAGAAGGTGTCGGTGGAGTTAGAACGGTGAAAGACTTTGAAAATGTATTTCGGGAGGAATTACTGTAAAATACCCCAGATAGGGAGGTGGAGTTTGGAATAGACTTGCTCGCCAGAAGCAGCTCTCCCGTGTCAATCGCTCCATACCGAATGGCGCCAAAGGAGTTAGTTGAGCTCAAGGCTCAAATCCAAGAGTTGTTGGATCGTGGGTTCATACGACCCAGTGTGTCTCCATGGGGAGCACCATTACATTTGTAAAGAAGAAGGACGGAACTATGCGTATGTGCATAGATTACCGTCGATTGAATAAGTGACCATCAAGAACAAGTATCCTTTGCCAAGGATCGATGACTTGTTCGATCGGTGAAGGCCGCAGATATTCTCAAAGATAGACTTAAGGTCGGGATATCACCAGTTGAAGGTGAAGGAGGCAGATATCTATAAGACCGCTTTTAGGACACGATACAGCCATTTTGAGTTTGTGGTGATGCCGTTTGGATTGACAAATGCTCCAGCCGCGTTCATGGATATGATGAATCGAGTTTTCCAACCACACTTGGATAGGTTCGTCGTTGTGTTCATCGACGATATTTTGGTGTACTCTAAGTCTGAAGAAGAGCATGATGAACACCTCCGAATTGTGCTGCAAGTATTAAGGGAGACGAAGCTCTATGCCAAATTCAGCAAGTGTGAATTTTGGCTTAAGGAGGTGGCATTCCTAGGACATGTGGTATCCGCAGAAGGAATAAGAGTGGACCCTAGGAAGATCGAGGCAGTGTTGGATTGGAAACCACCTAGGTCCGTGGCTGAGATTCGAAGTTTCTTAGGTTTGGCAGACTATTACAGAAGGTTCGTAGAAGGATTCTCGTCAATAGCCGCACCTTTGACAAAGTTACTAAGGAAGGAAGTACCCTTTGAATGGTCTGATAAGCAACAGAAGAGCTTTGACAACCTTAAGAAGGTGTTGACGGAGGCTCCAGTGTTAATTCAGCCAGAGGCTGGGAAGGATTTTGTGGTGTACTGTGACGCTTCGCATACGGGATTAGGATGTGTGTTAATGCAAGATGGAAAAGTAGTCGCGTATACGTCTCGGCAACTAAGGCCTCATGAGGTTAACTACCCAACTCATGACTTGGAACTAGCAGCAGTGGTTTTCGCCCTTAAGGTTTGGAGGCACTACCTCTATGGAGAGAGGTCAGTGATCTACACAGACCACAAGAGCCTTAACTATCTGTTGACTCAGAAGGAGTTGAACTTGAGGCAACGAAGGTGGGTGGAGTTGTTGAAGGACTACGACTGTTCGATAGAATATCATCTGGACAAGGTGAATGTGGTAGCTGATGCCCTAAGTCAGAAGGTTGTGTCGGATCTAAGGGCTATGTTCGCTCACTTGAGTTTATATGATGATGGAAGCCTGTTGGCAGAATTACAAATCAAGCCCACATGGCTGAATGAGGTGAAAAGAGGACAGTTGGCTGATAAGGACCTAAGTGCTAAGTTTCAGCAAGTACAGAATGGAGAATTAAAGGACTATGGCTTCAATGATGAAGGAGTATTGTGCTACAAGGGTAAAGTCTGTATGCCGAGAGACGAGGAGTTAAGACAAAGGATTCTTCGGGAGGCACATGGTAGCCCTTATGCTATGCATCCCGGAGGCATTAAGCTGTATAGGGATCTAAGGGAACAATTTTGGTGGTCTGATCTTAAACGGAAGTTACTAAATTCGTGGGAAAATGTCCGACGTGGTCGCTAGTTAAGGTGAACACCAAGTTCCATCGGGATTGCTTCAACCAATCGAGATTCCCCAATGGAAGTGGGAGAGAATTACCATGGACTTCGTTAGTGGGCTTCCCCTTACGCCTACTAAGAAGGACTCGGTATGGGTAATAGTGGACCGTTTGACCAAGTCCGCGCATTTCATTCCGGTAAGAGTAGACTATTCTCTTCAGAAGTTGTCCAAGTTATATGTGGCAGAAATTGTGAGGTTACATGGAGTACCGGTATCGATCATCTCCGATAGAGACCTAAGGTTCACGTCTCGGTTTTGGAGGGCACTTCATCAAGCTTTAGGCACTAAGTTGGACTTCACTACGGCTTTTCATCCACAATCAGACGGGCAGTCTAAACGAGTTATACAAGTGTTGGAAGATATGTTGAGAGGCTGTGTGATAGATTTCCGAGAAAGTTGGGAAAACTACTTGCCTTTATCTGAGTTCGCCTACAACAACAGCTATCAGGCTAGCATTCGGATGGCACCATATGAAGCATTGTATGGTCGGAAGTTTCAAACTCCTACTTGTTGGACTGAGTTAGGAGAACGTCGAGTTTTGGGTCCAGAGTTATTGGCGGAAACTGAAGAGAAGGTTAATACAATCCAAGCACGGTTAAAGGAAGCCTCTGATAGGCAGAAGTCGTACGCAGACCTCAAGCGGAAGGAAATAGAGTTTGAAGTGGGAGACCAAGTGTTTCTGAAGGTCTCGCCTTGGAAGAAAGTGATGAGGTTTGGTCGCAAAGGGAAGTTAAGCCCAAGGTTTATAGGGCCCTATCGAGCATCTTGAAGCGAGTTGGAGCGGATGGCATACCAATTGGAGTTGCCACCGAGTTGCGCGCAGATGCACCGGCGTATTCCATGTATCCATGCTACGTCGTTACCGATCGGATCCGTCTCATGTGGTTTTGTCGAAGAAGTAGAGCTAAGGCCGGACTTATCGTATGAGGAAGAGCCAATTCAAATATTGGAACGTGATGTGAAAGTGTTACGAGGGAAGTCGGTTCCTCTAGTCAAGGTGTTATGGCGTAATCATGGATCGGAAGAAGCTTCGTGGGAACCGAGAAGAGGCAATGCGACAACAATACCCTCAATTATTTTAGTTAGAAAATTTCGAGGACGAAATTATTTTAAGGGGGTAGAAGCGTAACATCCTGGAAAGGGCCTATGCATTTTCGGTTTAATTGTACGAAGTAACATGTTTTATGTACTAAGAATAAATTTTGAACAATTTTGGAAACACGAAAATGTATGGAAATGTTAAGTTAAAAAAATGGAAAGTGAACATTTTGGAAACTTGGAAATGGATGGAAATGATTTGGAAATGATTCAAAATAGGAAAGTGCACATTTCTGGAAACTTGGAAATGTAAGAAAATGTCAAGTTACTGAGCGAACGAAAATTTTTGGAAACTTAGAAATGACCTAGAAATGACGAGTTTTAAGGTTTAAAGGGGAAATTAAGGCAAGGTGGCCTTTAAAGAAAAAGTTTGTGAAATTTGACACACAAGCAGGCTTGGAAAAGTGGCTCAAGATGTCACTTAGGGCCTCGGAAATGGCGCCACATACAAAGGATTGGGCCAAGGTTCGAGTCACATGGGAAGCAAATAAAGAAATTTTATTTTTGCTTCCGAAGCTTGAGGTGGACGGCACAAGCTTTCTAGAAAGGAGGAGTTTTATTCTCTTTAAAATATACAGCTAATTAGGGGATAAATAAGGATTTAATTTGGAGAGATAATTAAGGATTATTCTTTTAATTATTTTAAATTAAGGTGATAAAGTTATCACAAAGGAAGAGTGGTGGCCAAGTAGGGGACTCTAGCCTAGTAATTTCGGCTAAAGAAGGAAGATTAAGGCTATTCTTCCATCTTTTCTAAGTGTTTGCCGAAAATCCTCTAGCCAAACTCTCCTTCTCTCGCCGAATTTTCTTTGGCCAAGTAGCCTCTCTTTCATCAATTCTTTTCCTCTCCAAAATCCTTCTTTTCTCCTCTCTTCTCTTCTTTTCTTTCTCTTCCTCCTTTGTCAAGTCGAAATTAAGTAATTGTTGGAACCTAGCCGAATATTTTCCTCTCCATTAGAAGCCATAGCCGAATCTCCCCGTGAATCTAAGCAAGGAAGTAGTCGATCAAGTATTAAGGGGGATCTCTCGGGTTTCTACAACTGTCGACTACAAAGAGGAATATTTCGGGATCTAAGGTAAGAAACTATAAGATCCAAAGGTCTTGTTTTAAGTTTTAATGTTAGATGAAACCTAACATGTGATTATAGGAATTTCGACATCCCTAGGAAAGCAAGGATACTTTTCGGGATTTGAGATCACAAAGGTATGTGTTTAAGACATTCGGCCAAAGCCTATTTTAAGTATTTGGATTTATTCCCAAAAGCCGAAACTAACCTATGATGTGTTTTAATGTTGGTCGAATGCAAGAAGGAATACAACAAAGTTTTGGGACTTGATTCTTAAGTCAATCGGCAACAAGGTAGGTTTTCAAAGATACAAATCCTACTAGGATTTGGTTTTAAAGCCAAAAAGGTTTATTAATGTGTTTAAATGATTGGCCGAATATAGGAGTTAAGGATCTAAATCAGAGATCGGTTCTTGGGATTTCAAGGACTTCGTTAAACGAATCAGGTGTGTACCCCACACTAACTTTTAATAAGATTGATGGTAATATGTAAAATATGCATGTTTATAAGAATGTGGCTAAGGTACCATAATATGGTACAGAGTACTCAGGTACGTTTCCTACTCCTATTAGGATTACGTAAATATGTTATGTTTATAACATGTGAAAATTTATAAGAATGTGAATTTAAGTAGGATATGCATGATATGAATAATATGGGTCATTCGGGATATATGAAAAAGGGGAAGTGAATGTGATGACTATGGTCTCACTATCCGAATGTGGTGACTTTGGTCACATTATCTCGAATGTGGTAACCCGGTTACATTATTCGAATGTGGTGTCTCATGACACAATTATCTCGTGGCTATGCCACAAATTTTATATGGGCGATGAGCACGTCGATCGCAAAGAATCGCTTCGATGGTGTGTAGCGGATGGAGGGTTGACTTAGTAGTCCCCACGGTGTGTGCGAGGTTGGTATGGGGATGTGTAGCGGATGGCACCTAGGTTTGGGTTTGGGTTGCATCATCATTTTTATCTCTGTTATATGAATAAGTATTGGATATGAAAAATGTATGCCTGATCTATTGAATTTTAGTGTTGTGTACACATTGAGTCTGTTGACTCACCCTTGTGGGACTATTTTTAGGTGACGATCAATAATGGACCGGGTTTGGCGGAAGCTTAGGGATGGCCATGCTCACTTGAAGTTTTATTCAATATGGATATTTAAATTTATTTAAGTATTTTAATTTTATTTTGGGATTTTACTTGATGTAATAAGGCCATAAGTTACATTTCTTTACTTTTATTTTTAATTACTATGTTACGAATTATTTTCAATTAAAGTTAAGTAAAATTTATTTCTTTAAAAATAAACCCTAATTGTTTTTTTTCATCTTAATTAATTGGACTTTAAAATAAGATCAATGGGTTTTTAACTCAAGCCCAACCCAAAATAATAGTTTTTAAAAATCGCACAAGTTTTCCTCTGGTAATAAAAGAATTTTGTAACCAGTTTACTTAAGGAACATACCAGATCCGGTCCAGGCTCGTGGGCCGGGTGTGGGGTGTTTCACAACCGATAACACGCCATAATCTCCAAATAAATTAAATTGAAAATTCACAACAAATGCAGAATTCCAGAAAACTTTAGTAAACTTCCATCATCTTGTTCACATCTCCCTTCTTCCCATAGTGCACAAATACCCCTATTAGCATGTCAATTTTATCCTTTGTTCATTTAGGAAACACACATATAACTGGACTTTCTTTTTACCATTTAACACATTTTCTCACCTTATTATACCAGTTTACTAACATTTTCTTTTTACATTCCCATTCAAATATTTCATAATTAAACCTAGCAACACCATATGAACTTACCTGGTACAGTTGCAGAAATTGAACATAAAATGATCAATCCATGATCTTTCCTTTTCCTTTGTTATCTACTAGTTGATTTTGTTCTTGATCTATAGGTTAATACATTCAATTCATCAATGACAACATTTCAAACTTTAATAGTTTTGAAATTAGAAATGTAGGTTAGCTAAATCAAGATATAATGATCTAAAAAACATGAAACTCATGAAGAACATGCTTTGAAAACACTTACATGCAAAGTTGACTAATCGAGAAAGCTTAGAGCTTTTCTTTCTTCTACAGAGAATAATGTTTTCGGTGGAGGAAGATAAGAATGAGACTCTCTTTCCCTCCACTTCAGCCCATAACCTTTAACATATTAATTTCATCGTTAAATGAAAATTAACAAGTGTTTTCACTAAACATTGACAAAATTGGCACTACCATGCAAGAGTGGTTATTTACCACTTCGAACCTTGAACAATTTTATTGAACTCATTTAACTAGCTATTTGCTAATTCTTACAGTTTAGTCTATACACTTTCATTTCTAATCTGCTAACCGAATTTACCAATTCAAACACCAATAAAATAATATAATGAGTTAGTAAATACTATTAAATAATATTTACTAACTCTATTGTCGGAATTGTGGTCCCTGAACCACTGTTTCCAAAACCATAGAAAATCGGGTTGTTACAAAGACACTTTATTTTGATCGAGGTGGAGAATATTTATCTGATGTGTTTTTAGGGTACCTTATAGAGAATGAGATTCTATCCTAGTTAACCAAACCGGGCACTCCACAACAGAATGGTGTGGTAGAGAGAAGGAATTGAACGTTGTTAAACATGGTATGTTCGATGTTAAGTTATTTGAAGTGGCCAATCTCTTTTTGGGATATGTTGTACAAACAACTTGCTATTTTCTGAATGATATGCCAACTAAGGTAACGTCGAAAACTCCATATGAATTATTGCACGACAGGAAGCCATACTTTAATGATCTAAGGATTTGGGGATGCCCGACCCATGTATTGGATAAAGATACTAGAAAGTTGGATACACAGAAAAATTTGTTTATGTTTGTAGGATATCCAAAAGGAACAAAAGTTGGCTATTTTATAAATCGAAAGAGAAAACTGTTATAGTGTCAACTCATGCAACTTGAAGAAAGTTACATGAATGACTTCAAACCTCAGAGTAAAGAGGCACTCGAGAAACTTTTGGAAAATATACAAAACCCGACAGAAACAATTCCAGAACCAACTCTTAATAGTAGACCAACAAATGACCCTATCACGTACGATGAAGTGATGCAGAGTGCTAACTCTAAGCTTTGAGAAATAGTTTTGAAAGCTGAGATGGATTCTATAGACTCCGACTTAGTGTAGGAACTTGTAATGTCCCATAAGTCAGGGGTGTCAGGAAATATACTTCTGGCCCCGCCTTCACGAATCGGGCTCAAAAATATTATTATTATATTTTTGGGAGTTACTTTAGAAATGAATTGAACATTAATTAGATAATTTTAGTTTAAAAGGGACTAAATTAAATAAGGGATAAAAGTAGGAATTACTATTGAATTTTAAGATAGAACTAGCTTAAGGGACTTATTAAATAAATAAACCCATATTTATAAGGGAAAGATTATAGTGGACGGGTTTTAATTAATTTTATAGTATTATATATATTAAGTTAGTATAATAATAAGTAAATGAATTATAAAGTAATAAATTAATGAAAACAAATTAAATAAAACATCAAAAGAGAGCACTAAAAGAAATTTTGATTAATTTTCTTCTTTTTGCTGAAAATAAAGAAAAGTAAGGGGGAAAGGAAGCCATTGATAAATCTTATGTTTTTGGTTTGAAGGTCTTGCATGTAAGTATTATTCAATTTGATTTTTCATGTTAATCATATTTTTGTGTTGGAAATGGTTTAATTTAGCTAATTCATGAGCTTAAGTATAAATTGTTTGGATGTAGTGGACTATGCCATTGTTGATGTTTTAAGGTTTTGAAACCTAGTGGTGAACCTTTGAGCATGGGTATTTTATAGCAAGATTTGTTAAAAAAGTATGATAAGTTATAAATCTATTTCATTAGTCATTTTGATTAAATTATGTGAAGGTTTAAGTGAAATTAATTGTTAGAGATGTAGCCTATTTCAAAACTAAAATGGCATGGTATTAAGTTATGAGATTCATGAGTAAGAGGACTGTTTTGAAACTATATAAATAATTATACATATACATTCGATGGGTTGAAGAAACTAGTATAAACTTAGGATTGATTTGTTGTATTTATGTCAAGAACCGAATTGATTAAATATCATATTTTAATGGTTAAATGGTTGGGCTTAGTTAATGAGTAATTGATTAAATTGAAACTATTAATTCTAGATCAAGATACGAGAGATTTCGTTGCTAGTCGTGGAAAAGAGAAAGCAAGGGAATAATTGTCTGCAAATGTGGTTTTAGCAAGTTCGTAGTCCCCAAACTCGAACTTTATAATTTGTATCAATTAATTTAGTTATTACTTGATGTTTTGTATTTTATCCTCAATATATTGTTAATTTAAGTGAATGATAGTTTCGTTTCGGATTACAGCATATGGTATTAAATTTTTTATTAGCAAATATTTAGAAAAGAGTGGTATATTGATATTATTAAAGGTTTATGGTAATTTTTATGTTGTTGAAACATAATTCATATGATTTGATTGTTCTTGTGGTTTGTTATGTAAATGAAGCCTATTAAATGTGAATTGGTTTTCATGTTTGCAGGTTAGATAAATAGTAGGTTCAGACTCGGCATCTTTCAAGAATCCAGAATTCAACGTTAGTGATGTTTCTATTTAAAATTTTGGCATGTACCTAGGGTGTGATTATGTTTATGAAGTTGAATCTTTTGAGTATGTGATTTCAAGTTATGTATATAGATATATGTTTTGTAGCATGTTTTGGTTATGGTTGGATTTTAGCCTACATGTTTATTGCATGAGATAATGTTCAATGAAATTAGTCATTTTGAGAAAGTTGAGCATAGGTTATGTTTTTACCATATTCAATTATGTATTTGTTTGAACTTTATTTGAGGTACCTATGAATGGTACATTAGATGTGAATGGATAATTTAAATGTGGTGTTGATGAGGGCACATTGGTTAAACACTTAATATGTGTGTTTTGTTATATTGTGAGCATGCTTTAATGTGCTTTGATGTTGCTTGATGTCCCTCTTATAGTGTGTTTAGTTAGGTTGAGTGAGTATGTATGTGTTGGTTTTGAAAAAGCTTATTTTTAGGTGATTTTTGGTTCACACGGCCCGGCACACGGGCGTGTGTCCCCTGTAGGTTCCTTTGCATGCAAGTCAGGTTGTTACACGGCCTAGCACATGGCCTAACACACGGGCTTGTGGCTTGGCCGTGTGACCCAAGTCAGTTAGTTACACAGGCACGGACACGGACTAGGACATGGTCGTGTGTCCCTACTTCAAATGCCCACACAGCCTGAGACACGGGCGTGTGTCTCAGCCGTGTGACCCTTGTAGTCAAAATAGTTTTAACTTTTCCTTAAACTTTTAAATTGATTTCTAATTGGTCCCGATATGTTTCTAAGGTATTTTTGGGGCCTCAAATTCTCGATTTAGGGACGTTACACATGTAAATGATTGAATTATAATATGTTTATGATTACATATTTATTGTATGTTAAAATTTTCAATTATACGGTAACACTCTGTAACCCTACTCCAGCAATGGACACGGGTTTGAGGCGTTACAGAACTTGTAGACTTACCAGAAGAGATAGAACCTATAGGGTGTAAGTGGATTTATAAGAGGAAAAAAAATACGGATGGAAAAGTGGAAACTCATAAGGCCAAATTTGTAGCAAAAGGTTATACTAAAAAAAGAAGGTATCGATTACGAAGAAACCTTCTTTTCGGTTGCCATTCTCAAGTCAATCTGCATACTGCTATTCATTGTGACGGCTCACGATTTGATCAAGTGATCCCTTATGGAACCAACTGGATATATGATGCAACCTACCAGATATATAGCTAAAGGAAATGAGCATAAAGTTTGCAAACTACTTAGATCCATATATGGACAAAAGCAAGCATCCCTCATGGAATCAAACATTTGATTAAGCGATCAAGAATTTTAGATTTAAGTAAAACATAGATGAACCTTGTGTTTATAAACATTTAGGGGATGGAAAAATGGTATTTCTCGTTCTATATGTCAATGACATTCTACTCATTAGGAATGATGTAGCGACATTTTCATCGGTTAAACTATGGTTAATCCAACAGTTTAGCATGAAGGACTTAGGAGAAGCTAATTTTGTTCTAGGTATTTGAATCCTAAGGGATTGAAAGAACAAAGTGATAGCATTGTCTCAGTCTTCATATATAGACAAGATATTGGAGCTTTATGTAATGACCTATTCGAAGAAGGGAAATCAACCCTCTATATCGAGTTTTCATCTCTCTTTGGAGGATTATCCTAAGATAGCGGAAGAAAGAGAGAACATGAGAAATGTTGCTTATGTTTCAGTAGTAGGAAGTCTCATGTATGCCATGTTATGCACACGCCCAAATATCTGTTTTACAGTGGGGTTGGCAAGTCGATATCAGGCAAATCCAAGACTAAGACATTGACAAGCAATTAAATATATTCTCAAGTATTTATGGAGAACTAGGGATTATATGCTTGTGTATTCTAGAGGAGATCGTACTCCTATAAGATATACTGATTCTAACTTTCAAACATGTCGAGATTTGAGGAAATCGACATCAGGCTGTGCTTTTGTCTTAGGCGACGAGTCTATTGTGTGGAGAAGTGTAAAGTAGAGTTGCAATGCTAACTTCACTATAGAAGGCTGAATATGAGGTATGGAAAAGCTATGGCACTGTAATTGTGCGGGTATAGCTAAAGCTCAAAGGACAAAACACTTTAATACAAAGTATCACAAGAGAGACGGTAGTGTTTGACGGAATAGTGGATGTAGTCAAAGATCACATTTGAGGACAAACCTTGGGGATCTGTTTGGCTAAGACTCTACTAGATAGAGATATTTTTGGGAAACATATGGAGGGGCACAAGAATGCAAAACATGACTCATCTACTTTACTAGGGCAAATGAGAGACTATAGGATTTGGTGCCCTAAGTGTAGTATTTTTATCAGTGTACACTTGTAATTTTTTTTGAAGAGATTAGTTAATAAAATAAATTTATTGATTAAATTAATAAACTTTGTAATTTTCCTCATATGGTTTTGCACGCAAAGCAAAATGAAGCAAATGTTGCTCATTGGTTGTCTAATGTTTAAACTAGTACTAAGTGATATTACATGGTCGGATCGTAATACGGAAAGACATCTTATATTAGTAGACAAACCAAAATATGTCCGTAGTCTAATCGATTGAAAGAATAGTATGTCATCTATCAAGTCAATTGGGAAGATGTTTTGTCCTTGGCATTGGAGCAGATGACTCTCAACAGATAGAGACATAGATGTGACCGATTGGACTGACATCACATCAAACTGGACCCAAGAAGAATAGATCATGAAATAGTTTGTGGATTTATTCACTTATGATGTTCATAGTGTGACATACCTAAATCATAAGTGGATGACGGACTATGTGTGTGTGACTTGTACACTTTGATGTAAGTAAAAGCCTGGGTTTGAATAGATAAGGAACCAAAAGTTGGTGCGTTGGGTGTACAACTTCTATAGTATGTAGAGTCATTCACAATAGTGGAATTCGTAGCCCGAGACATGGGTAAATGATATCCTCTCATTGGCATTACATGGTTGATGAAAAGTAAATATGGCCACGAGTTGTTCTTCTTTGTGATGGATGACTTGATTACTATTTGATAGTAATTGACTTTTAATGAAGAAAGATGTAATGGTTACCGTGAGATAAAAAGGATCATATTGGGAGAACAGATATTATCTCAAAAAGATTAAAGATATCCTATGAGGGTAACACACTTATGACAATGTCAGAGTGAAAACTGATCGAGTTGCTTTCGTAATGGTATGCCGTTGGGGAAAGCTCAGTCACGATACTATAGTGGAATGAATTAATGGCTAAATGAGTTTATAATTAATAGGCAAAATGCTGGAACTTAATTATAAAACATTTGAGCCTCAATTGCATATGTTTAACCGGTCCCTCTGCTAGCTCGTTGAAACCAGAAATGAATTGTATGTTGAATCAAATGAATAGAAATGGTGAAATGGAGAAATAGGAAACATTTGGAACTGATTATTATTTTCTCCAAAATGAAAATGAAAATGGAGAAATGAAATAATTTGGAAATGAATGTGGTTTTCTCCAAAAAGAAAATGAAAATGACCTGAAAATTGAATTTATGTTTTTCAAATTAAATGAAGTTAAAAAATGGAAACAAATCATTTGGTCATAGTGAATCGTTGAATGCAAAAATATTAAATATATTCTCATAGATTATTTTATAATAAAGTTGTCATGATTTTAACGGAATTAGATATGGGTTGTGTAACACCCCAAACCCGGTCTATGCGTTTAGACGAGATTTGGTTTGTCACACCAAACATACTTTCGTTTCTTTTCAAGATTTACGATAAAATAATGATGCAAAAACTTTTGAAAATCGAGTTAAAGATGTAGTACGAGGTTTTGAAAATAATTTAAGAATATACTTGTTTAAAACTTATCTTAAATAAAATGTTTATCGAAACTTTAAAACTTCTTAAAAGAATTTGGAGGAAAATTTTAAAGAAAATCGTCTAATTGTCAAAATATTAAATAAACGATATTTTTAGGAAAAACCAAATGATTTAACATAAACTCATAATTAAAGTCTCAAAATAAAAATTATAAAACCATCCACACGATAAAATCCATAAAACATACTTAGAGGCCTTATTACATCAACCCAATAATAGCAATTAAAATAAAAACTTAAATAAAGTCATAGTTTATAAAAAAAAAACCCAAATTCGTAGTATGGCCTCCACCAAGTCATCTCCGGCCCAAGTCCACATCAATTTCCATTACCTGAAATGGTTAATAAAAATTGGGTGAGTTACAAAGAACTCAGTGTGCAACTCACTTACCACCATTTTTAGGCCGGATCGTCAAGATATCATCTTTGGGCTTGAGCCCATTAATGATTTCAACCATACATCGTAAAGTAACATAATTTAAAGAGAAGAATGCATGAAATATGAATTTCCCAAACCAACCTAGTATCCATCCGCTAACACCCCGCACCAACCAACACACTGTGGGGATCAAGTCAACCCACCCCGCCAAACACACCAATCATGGGCTTAAAGCCCTTAAATAATTTTGTAGTGCACTATCAACTAGATTGTGACATTGTCACCGAACTAGAGGCATTTAGTCGAATTTGTGGCAGAGCCACCGAACTAGAGGCATTGAGCCATATTGTGGCAGAGCCACCGAACTAGAGGCAATGAGCCAAATTTGTGGCAACTGGCCATTCTTCTCTTCATATAACCCACCCCATGCAATCATGCGTATATAACAAATATAATCATATAACAGATTTTCATTAATCCATATCATCGGTGGGTTTATCAATTAACCTTTCATTAGGCTCATATAAACAATTTAACAACTAGCCCATTTAGTAGTTTAGTGACTTTGGCCCATTTTAGCCCAATTTATCGAAACAGAGTATTTTCGGCCCATTTAATCGAACTAGAGTATTATCGGCCCATTTATCAAACTAGAGTATTATCGGCCCATTTATCAAACTAGAGTATTATCGTATTTTTTTTTCTCGGTTTTAACCGTTTTCATGCATTTACTCAAAAATATGAGTTACTACGTATTTTTCCCGTTTTTACTATTTCACGATTTTAGCATAGCACTCACAACTTGATGTCTAGCCCGAAAATGAGTGTGAAGTTACACACCTGGTTATGGAGAGAACTAAACTTTCCCGCTCTTCAACACCTATACGTATTGTGTTAATTAAAACACTATAATCTATAATAAAACCGATCTAAATATAGCGATCTAGAAATTTACCCTCGGATTTTCGTAAGACTTCTACTTGCGATTTCTCTCCGATTGATGGTTCGCTAACCGAATCGAATCCACGAACAAATAATGGTTGGAGTACGAACGACTTGAGCAGTTGATTTTCCTCGGTTGAACGTCCGCAACCGGTGGAAAATCCCGGATTCCGAAATAGTCCTTTGCTTGTACTTAGGGGAATAATGAACCTCCCTTCTTCCGAAGGCTAAACACCGCCCGCTTTCTTCCCTATGTTGAATGTCTTCAAAGGCAAAGAACATTAATCTAATGATATCGAAAAAATTTCTAAAGTTTAAAAGATGTGATTTCCTTACCACGAGAATCGATTCCTATGCTTTGTCACCCACCACTTCTTGATTCCAACTTTCCGTTATCGCACTAAAGTTTATCAAAATAAACGTTAATAAAATAAACGTTTATTTTGATCCAAATAATGCCTTCAAGCCAACATAATATTCAGCACTAACCACTAATAACTAATCGAAACAAAAAGAACTCTTACCTATATTCCACGTCGAAAAGAAAGGATTTGAGAATAGTATGGTTTTAAGGAGGATTCGGCTATGAAAGATTAAAGAGAAAGGGAAATAATTTGGCTTATGAACACCTTAGCATTCGGCCATGAGAGAAATATTGGAGAGAAATATTGATTGATAATGAATAAAAATAAGAAAATGGAGATGATGATGAATTCGGTTTTCAAAGAAAATAAAAGAGAAAGAAAGAGAGGAGGTTAGAATCAAGACACATTCGGCAATGAAGAAAAGAGAGAAAAGAAAGGAATGGTCATTTGATGTAGGTGATTTCGGCACTCAAATGAAATAAGGCACAAAAGAATACCAATTGATGTGCAAAAATGACCAAATGGTCAAAAACTTTAGGACTTACCAATGCTCAAATTCGGCCAAAGGGAGAAAAGGTTGAGAGAGTTTTCAAAACTTGCACAAACTAACAAAAATGACCAAAACAAGACTAAAATTCCTAGCCAAAACTATCACCAAAATTCGGCTCCCCTATAGCCATATTGCCAGTCCAAGTACATGGTCTTTAGGCCAAGATATTGTTTCAAAAATTCTTCCTTGATTCATGCCTCATATCTTCACATTTTCCTTATTCTTTTGATACCCTTCCTTAAGTTCAAAATTTCCTTATTCCTTTGATATTTTAACCAAAAATAACAAGTCAACACCTTCCATAAAAGCTCTTTGGCCGACACTTGCTATATTGGTGCATAAAAATTCAAAATAAAATTCACCTAGATGCTAAACATGGGATTCGAACCTTCAACCTCATGCACAAGCTCATGCGCCATCACCACTTGTCCAATAATTCATCTTATGCCTCACTTTGACACTTAAATTAATTTATGTGTCAAAGTCACTTAATCCACTTCCATAAATAATTTCTTAAAATTAATAATATTCCTTCTAAAAAAATTTAAATCCTTCTTCAGGACTATACTAACCACGAAAATAAATCAGAAAATTTTACTTTCTAGAATAATTACTCAAAGCACACATAGAAAATAAATTACTCAAATTTTCAGGGTGTTACAGGTTGAGAACATTATTTAATTAGGAATATATTGAAGTTTACTTTTGGGAAATAGAAAAAAAAATATTGGGTTGAATCAAATTATAAAGTATTGGGTTAAAAGCTCGGGAAGTACTTGTAATTGGACATAATATGAAAAAGGCCCAAAAGCCCCCTACATCCTAGTTGAACTAGGATTTCATTTTTCTAATTGAAATAAACTTCTTTAATTCAATAAGGGTTCTACCTTCTCTCCCTATAAATCGATAGCACCGATAGAGCTATTAACACAACTTTCAGATATCGTTATTCTGCCCAAAAATAGAGAGACTTTTATTCTCTAAGAATTACATATATTTTCTGAAATAATGATTCTACTAGTTTCTATTTTGATGAGAAATTTTTGTTTTCACTCGAAAAGAAGAGAAAACTATTTCTAGTTTCTATGTTTTATTTGTTTTGTTCGAGCCCACAGCTGAAGCTATTCGTGGAACGAGAATAGTGAAGAAGATCGTTTGGTTGAAAGTCGAGTACGCCAAAGATCTGTCTATTCGAAAACATAGGTATGATTTCAGTCTAGGGTTTATTTCTATAAATATAAAAATCCGGGTCGATTTTCAAAATTTTTATTTTCGCTGTGCAAGAAAAACGTTTTCAAATTGGATTTTTTCCAACACATGATAGCATATGATTCATTAATGGATAAATTTATTTATGAGAAATATTGTTAGAATCTACTAGTTGAGTAAATGGAAGCAAAAACTTTGGATTCATAGATATGGAAAGGTCTGCTTACCAAGAGAGATATTTGTAATAGGGGGAAAGATATTCACATTTGGGGTGGTATTGATAATTGGGTGCAATAAGGTCAACCAAGTCTTTATATGAATATGGAGAGAATGAATCTTGAACAATTATGGTACAATATTGGTGTAAGAATAATGGAAATGGATGAGATCTTTGAAAAGTAGGAAATTGTCTTAATGAGAAGAACATATAGGTCTTTCATTTTTGGGGAAATTGTCCAAATTGTCTTAAAGTAGGAAAGAAGCTTATTCATTTTTGGGGAAAGAAATTCATACCAATCAAGTCACTATATAACATTCACGTGGAAAATTTGGAAAATCTGAAAATCCAAGAACTAGATAATTCTTAACAATGTACCTTCAAATTAGCTAGGGGCCCTGCACATATTAAGTGCACTAACGACATCCATTTTGGATTCCTTTTAAGATCATGAGAATGAGGATTGTTTAGTCCTTAATTGTAACACCCCTCACCCGTCTCCGACATCGGATTAAGATTACAGGATCCTATAACAATTCACCAATCAAGAATATGAAATTTCAACTCAAAATTCAATTTAATCATTCATTAATAGATAAACATTCAATAATCATGTTAATCATACAAAAAAAAGAATTAAATCGAGCCTAGTAAACTCTTGAATCAATTAAAAAAAAGAGGGACTAATTCGAAACAAAACAAAAAATTATGGTAAAAATAAAAAACAGGGGTCATATGGCTGTGTGACAACCTGATGTCGTATGGTGCTATGGGACATGGCCGTGTTGTTCAACCATGTGTGAGGACTAAAACCGTGTGGGTGGAGGTACATAGCCGTGTCTCCAAACCGTGTAACAGAATATGGTCGTGTGTGCTAATTGATAACTAAATCACATAGACCACACAACTATGCCATGTACCCATGTATAGCACGCGACCATGTGTCAAGCCGTGTTTCAGCCCTGTGAACCTAAATGTGTCTTCAAATACAAGTCATACCATTTCATGCTTACTTAGACCACAAGTATTCTACTAATTAATCATTCAACCTGTTCAATCTAGATCAAAAACATACTGAAACATGCCATTTACCTAATTCTAACCAATATTCCATAAGGCACCATCACAAACAACATTCAAGTCTAACATTCAACTTCAATCTATATCAAGTTCAAATTTAACTCAATAAGGCCATATAAAATGACAATGTACCATAATTCATTTATCGAATAACATTACTTGCCAAAATATATGCACCACAAATTAGCTGCCAAAAGAAAACCATCCATATAATAATTCATGATATTCACAACAACTCCAACCAGAGTATTATTTATACAAACATTACTTATCACATTAAATTCATTTATATGCATTTCATTCATCACACACATATATATTTAATCACATATCAAGAAAATATCACTTTCAAATCTCTAATCCAAGCTATGATTCACCATATCATTTACCATAAACATACAACTTATACACAAGCACAAAATATACCACTTATAAGAACACTTATAAACAAATACAAGATACTCCTATTACATGCCACATATCCTCAAAATAAATGTTTTCAAAGTCTACCCAAATATAGCTAAATAGTGTGATCTTCCACTTGATCTGATTGCCTAGTTCCGCAAAATGATATCTACAAGAAAACAAGAAAAAAAATGGCAAAAGTAAGCTTCAAGGAGCTTAGTAAGTTTATTGGTTGAAACAATATAACTTACCATATGTTCATAGATTAATAATTAATAATTAACAAGTTCATTAGATAACATTATTCTTGTCATCCACAACCATTCAATAGGTGAGTTTCGTATACACGAGTCATATAATCATCTCATTCTTATGATATCATTCAATACCAAGTCACGATATAGTATTGAAAATAATGAAAACATATACAAGTCATCAACAAGGCATTACAACCAAATATCAAATACATATCATCAACATGTCATTTAACCATTGAAAATCTGCTCGATGAACGATATAAACATGACATCCCTCCAGAAACACGCCTGGGCACCAAGTGCCAAGCCCATAGGCTTTACATCCGCCCCCAGAAACACGCCAGAATCACTGTAAATATAACTCGGTAATCCAAAAAAAATGTTGAACTCTAGTATATTTAGTATAAAATAATAAGTCAAGAATCATCATCTCATCACAAGTCAATCCCATGCAGCACACAAAATAACCAATTGACATGCCAATTGTATCATATCCTATGTTTATCCAGGCTCAATACATAAAATTGTATAACACTTTACAATTCAATTACTTTCTCTTCTTGTACCAATCCGTGGCAATTTAATTATATATACACATATTCAACGAACTACAATACACAAGTCAATATAGTATTAAAAATTATATTAAACTAAATTGTATGAACTTATCAGGCTAAATAACAAAAATTGCAATGTCAATGACTAATCAACAATTTTCTCTTTTCCACGATTATCTATCAACTCTTGATATAAACAATACTTTATTTCAAAAATTAGCCTCAATTAGATAACCACATCTAATTTGATGCAAATGACCTTTATTAGCATTTTTCACAATTTCTCTAAAGTTTTGCACTTTGTTCAATTTTGTCCCTAAAATCGAAACAAGCTTATTTTTCATAATTAAGACCAAAACTATTCTATCGAATTCATTATCATCCTAAAACAACCCTCAAATTCTAAAGTTTTAAAAGAAAACCCAACAAGTTTCAATATTTAATCAATTTTGTCCCTAAACTTAAAACTATTCAAAATCACTTTACAAATTAGTCCAAATTCATTATTAAGCTTCAAACTAAACCATTAACAACTAAAAAGCTTCAAAAATATCAATGGCAAGTTTTTAAATCTTTAAAAGTCTTTTAAAATAGTCTTCGGGCTAGATATTTCAAGCAACAACGATCTCAAATTTTTTTTACAAAAAACCGACTAATAAAATACTTACATGCATAGGTCAAAAGCTTTAGAAGTTTAAAGCTTATTTTCCTCCTTCAATGGAGATATTTTCGGTGATGAAAGAAACAAAGATGATGATTTTTCTTTTATTATTTTAATTATCATGGTTAATTAAATTATAACATATATTTTATAATATAACTTAATGACTAATCGACCATTAACAAATCTATGGTTAAATTGCCATATAAAACCATTAAATTATATCTCTATGCTCAATTAACCTATATAAATTAATAGAGATTAACTTTTGCAGCTTTTATGATTTAGTTATTTTTCCTTAATTAACTAACCAAACGTCAAAAATTTCGGACCAAATTTTAATACGACACTAATGACCTCGTAAATATTTATTATTTAATATTTATGGACTCACACGTCAAAATTGTGGTCCCGAACCCACCGTTTTTGACACCATTAGAAAAAGGGCTGTTACAACTCTCTCCCTTTAGAAAAATTCGTCCTCGAAATTTGTACCTGAGAATAGGTTCGGATATTACGATTTCATCGATTCCTTAGTTTCCCAAGAAGCTTCCTCGATACCGTGTCGATGCCACAGAACTTTTACTTACGGTACATGTTTATTCTGAAGTTCTTTTACGTCGCGAGCTAAAATCATATCTTCAGAATACGACAGGTCATGCTATAATTCAATCTCGTTAGTAGAAATCACATGTGAAATGTAACACCCCTAACCCGTATCCGTCGCCGAAGCAGGGTTACGAAGTGTTACCAAAACTTTTCAGAACATTCTCAGATAAGTCATGTCAATCACTATTCATTAACCGAGATCATTCATAACGTCCCTTAGATGGACTCTCGAGGTCCAATACGAGCATTAGAATTGATTCGGGACTTAATCGGAAACTCTAAATTTTTTTCATGACATTTCAAAAATATTCCAAGGTGCAGGGCTCACACGCCCGTGTGGTCCAAGGGACACGCCCGTGTGACCCTTAGACACGCCTGTGCCTCAGGCTGAGTCTGATTTAGGTTGCTCTCTGACTTGCACCAACACGGCCATACCACACGCCCGTGTGCTAGGCTGTGTGGTTATTTAATTCAATTCAAATTAGGTGCAGGTTTCACACGGCCAAGACACACGTCCGTGTTCAAGGCCGTGTCACTCACACGGCTGAGACACACGCCCGTGTCTTTGCCCCTGTGCTCAATTCTGAGCATTCTATTTTCTCGAATTTAAGGTGTTGAGGACACATGGCCTGGCTACACGCCCATGGGGTAGGCCGTGTGTCACACACGGTCTAGAAACACGCTCGTGTGTCTGCCCGTGTAGACAGAATAAAGCCATTCCAAGCTTCATTTCTCACCCCAATCTTTGCCATAATCCTACACCACATCTTGCATTCATAACCCAACAAATCCAAGCATTTTATTCAAGTTAATCCTATCATTTAACATGATATATCATCACATACAATTACTAACCATTTCAAGCATTCTAATCAAGCATATTCCACCCATCATCATGGTACATCATTTCATGCATACATGTTTACAATCTTACCTTGGTTATGTCATCATGTTAGACATAATTTGATCAACTACTTAACATATATGTGACTAACATAATATGACATTACAAGTATATCAAAACAATCATTACTAGCCATTCTAATGGCTAGATTATAAGCATCATTTACCTTTACATGCCAATATGGCCAACATATCCTATACATGCCATTACAACTATAATTGATTTACCATATTGTACCGTCATGGGCCGATGGATAGTGTGAGTGATCTCCGCCGAGCTTCCAATCCAACGAGCTTTCGATTTACTTTAAAAAAAGGGAAAATAAAACTGGGTAAGCATAAAATGCTTAGTAAGTTCGTATAACATGGTACTTAACTTACCATACATCCTATTTGAGGTAACTAAGTAAGGTATATTCAACCACTTTGATCTCAAGCCCTATACACATCCTCATTTCCCTTGTTAGTCATATATTCCATAGTAACATTAAGACATGTATGGGCTCAACAACAATCAAGTTCCCATGCACATATGCTTTCCACAACATGTATTCATTTAACATGTATAGAAATCTCTTATTAATACAAGTATAGCTTCATAGTAATTCCTTTCAAGTTCAAATCATTTCATGGCAGGACTTTACTCATTTTATTCGAGTGTTAAGGTAGCACAAGTAGTAGTACATTCAAGGCGTACGAGTCTATGATCTAGGATGAACATTCTCATCAAGTAATTTCCATATACAAATATCATCTTCTTGTATTTCACGTAATATTCTTTTCATGTCATATTTCCATATCATATTTATCATTCCATGTCAATTTGTTTTCAATTCATCTTTGCTCTTGTCAGAACTTTACCCGTTGAATTTATTCGAAATATTGATGGATACACAGGTAGTAGACTCGAGGTGTATAAATCAGGATCTGTCAATTCATGTCCAATGGTACCCATAAGGTACTATTTCAGAGAGTACACTCTCGAGCTACACATGTATAAAACAGGATTACCAGTCCAGGCTAAATCCTTTTTATGTCATATGCTCTAAAGAGCTTGATCTGGATTACCCGTCCGGGCTAAATCCAATCCATAACGTATGCTCGAGAGGACTTATATCAGGATTACCCGTCCGGGCTAAATCCTTTCTGTAATGAAGTCATTAGGACTACTCGTCCGAGCTAAATCCATTCTGCAACAAATGCAAGACCCCATTCATTTCAGGAAATCACATATCCATCGATTTTCCATTTATTCAACCGGGATTTAAACATTTTTCAAGCATTATCGATCATGTGATTATTTCATATATCCATAACATTCATATATTTCAATTAAACACATTCCACATTCATTTCAAGCATAAAAGCAACATTTCCATCGTTTACCCTTTTAACATCTATCGGGCATTATCAATTAATTAGAACATTTTTATTTATCGGGCTTGATCGGATATGTAATCCTTTCATATATATATGAAATTTATACAATTTACATAATTAAAATAAAAAAACATGTAAATAAAAATAATTTTGTTACACGAACTTACCTCGACAAAGGTTCGTGTACGTAAAATCTACTAATCCGACATTTTCCTCATTCCTCATTCTAACTCTGAATTTGGTCTATCCGGATCTATACGAGTATATTTAACATCAATTTATCATATTTTACATTCATGTGGAGTAAATTTTCATCCTAGGCAAAATTACTATTTTGCCCCTAACTTTTCCATAAATTCCATTTTCGTCCCTAGGCTCGGAAAATGAAACTTGTGCAACTTACTCCCTGTTCCAAGCCTAACCAAAGCCCCATTACAAATTTTACAGCACATGTATTCATAAAATTTCAGAATTTTTCATCAAATTTTACAACTTTTCATTTTAGTCCCTAAATCATGTTTTCATCAAAAATCACTTTGTAAAAGTTGTTTATCTATCAATAATCTTTCATTTTCTACCATAAATTTCTAATTTGCAGCATATACATCCATGATCCATTTTCATACTTTGATAACTTTTCAAATTAATCCCCAAAATAGAGAGATTAAGCTATCCCGATTTCAAAAATATCAAAATTACTAAAAACAGGACAAGGAAACTTACCCAATTTGGCCATGAAAGCCTCTTCTCTCTCTCCTAGGGTTTCCATGTTTTATTTTGGGGAAGAAGATGAGAAAATAAGATGATATCTATTTTATCATCTTTTTATTAATTAAAATTTTTACTTTCCAATTTAGTCCCTAGCCTTTTTCTCATTTTCCATGGATGAATCATCCAAAAATATCTACATACTTTTTATTAATGGTCTAATTACCATATAGGGACCTAAAGTTTTGAATTCCATAGCTATTTGATCCTTCTAGCTACTAGAATCCAACTTTTGCATTTATGCAATTTGGTCCTTCTCGTAATTAAGCACATAATTGGTAAAATTTTCTTTTCAAAATTTTCATACAAATTTCCTAGTATAATATGGATAATATAATAAAATAACAATAAATTTTATTTTTCAGCTCAGATTTGTGGTCCCGAAACCACTGTTCCGATTTCACCAAAATTTAGGCTGTTACATGAAAGATTTGATCTATACCGTCTCAACATTGAAACATGGAAAACGTTGTGAATCTTTTCGAGTTTAGAAGGTAGAGCCAATCTGTAAGCTACAGGACTTATTCTTTCAATAATCTTATGCGGTCGGATAAACCTCAGACTAGGTTTCCTTATTCTGTCGAATCGCAACACCTTTTTCCACAGTGAAACTTTTAAAAACACTCGATCGCCAAAAAAAAATTCTATATCTTCTCTTTTCAAGTTAGCACACGATTTCTGACGATCCAATGCTGCTTTCAGACAATCACGAATAACACAAACTTTATCTTTAGTTTCACGAATCAAGTCCCAACTAATTTGGTTTTGTTCAATTTTGACCAATATAGCGGTGTTCGACATTTCCATCCGTATAAAGCTTCAAACAGTGTCATTTTAATGCTGGACTGATAGTTGTTGTTATAAGCAAATTCAACCAACGAAAAATATTTTTTCTAGCTACCTTAAAACTCGAGAACTCAACACCGTAACATGTCTTCTAGAATCTGTATTATCCATTCTGATTGTCCATTTATTTGCAGATGAAATGTTGTACTGAAGTTAAGTTAGTACCCAACGTCTCGTGAAGTTTACCTCATAATCCAAAGGTGAATCTCATGTATCTATCAGATATAATAGACAATGGCACTCCGTATAATCTTAAAATCTCGGATACATACAACTCAGTTATCTTTTCAAGTGAATAATTTGTTCTGGCCAGAATAAAATGAGTCGATTTCGTCAGTCTATCAACAATAGCCCAGATCGAGTCTTTCTTTCTCAGTGTCACAGGCAATCCAGATATAAAATCCATCATGACTCATGATAAACCGAAATAGTAACATATTTTAAACCCACATTTAGCATGCTTTTGGGTGATTTAAGCCTTGAATTGTGTAATTTGGTGCTCTTAATCCTTTGTTTTCATGTTTTATACTCAGGAAAGCACTGGAGGATGAAAATAATGAGAAACGGGCTTAAAACAGACCAAATAGGCCAAATCATGAATTTGACACGGCCTGGGCCCAAGCAACACGGCCGTGCCTCCCTAATCAGACCTGAACACGGCCTAGCCACGATTCACACGGGCGTGTGCCAAGGGCGTGTCCCTGCCGTGGAGAAGAGGAATTTAACTCAGATTTGGATACTTAGGGGTAAAGAAACACATTCCAAAAGCCTATATAAACACCCTAGAGGCCAACTTTCAAGAGGCGTCCAGCTAGGCCAAGGAGCCGAGCCAGAAAGATCAGAATTGTGGAAATTGCTTGAAGAAAGCCAGTTGATTCATCTCAAGAAGCCGGAGTTATACTCAAGACGGAGGATCTCTCTTCAATTCCTTCAGGGGGTTTTAGAGTTTTTCTTATGTTTTGTTTTATCTTTTCTTTTGAGATGTATTCTATTATCATTATGAACTAAACCCTCAAATACCTGAGGGGGATGAAACCTAAGATGAATCTTGTTATTTTTTGCTGAACTATATGATAAATATTTGATTTGTTCTTAATTATGTGTTCTTAATTCTTGTTTTGATATTTCCGGGATATTAATTCAAGTTTGATGTGCTTAGGTGGAGGAGAAAAAGTCCCTGCCTAAGAGTAGATCTAGCATAATTAAGCAGAGTATATCGCACGCCTAGAGATAGGGTGACGAGATTTTGCCGAATTTGGGTGAAACCTAATTAGGGAGTCCATAGATCGAGTTAATGCGATTCTAGGGGTTTTAATTAGAAAGATATTTCAATTAATCAACCTAGGGTTAGAAGTTAGTCGCCTCGAGAGAGGGGTTAATATACATTAGGGAATCTTACGGATCAAGTCAAATGAATAAATCGTCTGGTTCAGAGTTAGATAACAAGTGAGGTCTAGGTGGATTCTTCCTTGGGTATTGTTTTAATCAATTGGTTTTTCCCACAAGTATTTCCCCAATTTCATTATTTTTGTCTCATCGTCTTTAGCTTAGTAGTTAGTCAATTTTCTAGATTAAACCGATTCACTTCAATTTTAAGGCTAAATAATAAAAAGAAAGTTAGTATTAGTACTTTCAGTTCCTTTGGGTTCGACAATCCGGTCTTGCCACTAAGCTATACTACTGTTCGATAGGTACACTTGCCTCAATCATTGTCATAGTTAGTTTTTAGGCTCGATCATTCTCATTATAAATTTTAAGACTGTGACACATCCGATCAAGTTTTTGGCGCCGTTGCCGGGGAACTGAAGTATTAAGAACACTCAATTTTTATTACTTTAGCCATTTTTATTTTCTACAATTTTACTCTTATTTTGTTTTCTATTTTTATATTTCTAAATTTTAGTCTTTGTTCCTTGCAGGTACCTCTAGTTTATGACTAGAAGGAACCCGACAGGACCTTTAATTTACGATAGTGAGATTGAAGCAACCGCTCGCAGAAACCGAAGAGAAATTAGGCAAAGTCTACAATACATAGAATAAGAGCAAGAAAACATCATAAATACCACTGAAGAGATGGCTAAAAATAATCTGCTACCTCTAGAGATGGCCAAAAATCAGGCTCCTCGAACTATGTATGATTATGCTAAGCCTAGTTTAGTTGGTACTGAATCTAGTATTGTTAGACCTACTATTGCTGCAAATAATTTCAAATTGAAACCTAACACTATACAGATGATACAACAGTTCGTTCAGTTTGATGGTTTGCAGGATGAGGATCCTAACACACACTTAGAAAATTTTTTGGAATTCTGCGACACTTTTAAAATTAATAGCGTTTCTGATGATGCCATCCGACTTCGGTTATTTCCCTTTTCTTTGAGGAATAAAGCTAAACAGTGGTTGCATTCTCTTCCCCGAGGATCAATTACTACATGGGAACAAATGACTGAAAATTTTGTATTAAAATATTTTCCACTGGCCAAAACGGCCAAACTAAGGAATGATATCTCTTCTTTTGTGCAGATGGATTTAGAAACACTTTACGATGCATGGGAGAGATACAAAGATCTATTGAGAAGGTGCCCACACCATGGATTACCCTTGTGGCTACAGGTCCAAACTTTTTACAACGGTGTGAACCCCTCAACTAGACAGTTGATCGATTCGAGAGCGGTGGTGGAACTCGAATAATAAAACACACAAGCGACTTACGAATTTATAGAGGAGATGTCCCTAAATAACTACCAGTGGCAAGTCACGAGGACAAAGCCCACGAAAGCTGCCAGTGTTTTCAACCTCGACGCAGTAACCATGCTATCGAATCAGGTAGATGTGTTAACTAAAAAAATTTATAGTTTGTGTAATTCCTTGTAGGTACAACCCGTTATGCAGTGCGAAACAAGTGGAGGTGTGGCGAATCCTGAGTACCCACCCTACGGACATGGCATAGAAGGCGAACAAATGAACTATGTAAGTAATAATTTCAGATATCAAAATAATCCTTATAGTAATACTTACAATCCAGGTTGGAAGAACCACCCCAATTTTTCATGGGGTGGTCAAGGAAATCAAAGACAACAACACCCTCCAAATTTCCAACAAACAGAGAGTACCCACAGTGAAAAAGAAGTCGAACCTTGAGGAGATGCTGACAAAATATATAGCAGCAACAAAAACACGTTTCCAAAGTATAGAAACAAAACTTGAAAAATAAGAAGCATCGACACAAGAGCTCAAAGATCAAATTGGGCAAATCACCAAGATCTTGACGAAACGACCACAAGGTAGATTGCCAAGCAACACTAAAACTAACCCAAGAGAGCAGATTCAAGCCATATCAACTCATGATAATGTAGGGTTAGATGAGCCTCATTTAAGGCAAGAGAATGTGGTAGAAGAAGGTAAGGTTGAGGAAGGAAGTGAAAAGCCAAAACCGGTAATTAAAGAATACCAACCTCGTATACCATACCCCGAGGCGATGAAGAAAGACGACACAGAGGAACAGTTCGGTAAGTTTCTTAAACTTTTAAAGAAATTACATATTAACTTACCATTACTTGAAGCTCTTTCGCAGATGCCAGATTTAAGGAAATTCTTAAAAAAACTTTTAACAAACAAGCGAAAGCTAGACGAGGAATCGCACGTGGAACTCAACGCAAAGTGCTCAGCAATTCTCCAAAATAAATTACCACAAAAATTAAAAGATCCAGGGAGTTTTACAATTCCATGCTTAATTGGTAGTTTATTTATTGATAATCGTTATTTGATTTAGGGCAAGCATAAATGTCATGCCTTATAAAATGTTTAAACAACTTGGTCTAGGGAAACCCAAACAAACTAGGATGAGCATTCAATTAGGTGATAAAACTGTTAGAATTCCTAGGGTATAATCGAAGATGTGCTAGTAAAGATTGATAAATTTGTATTCCCAGTAGACTTTGTTGTTTTAGACATGGATGAGGACAATAGTATCCCATTAATTCTAGGAATGCCCTTTTTAGCAACTGCCAGGACTAAAATTGATGTCGACGCAGGTGAACTCATACTCTGTGTAGGTGACGAAATAGTCACCCTTCAGGCTCTCGATTCGGCTAGAACATCGAGCAAACAAGGTGAGAAAGTAAATTCTATAGATAACCATTCGGTTAACCCTTCTTTGCAGAAAGCACCGCAAAAGAACACAACTAAACCTGATCCTAGACCCAATGCCAACAAAGAAACAACTCATGAGGATCGAAGGGATCAAGTTGATGAACTAGACGAGTGGAAGACACATTTCAAGGAAACACTAGGGATACACGAAGAGAAACCGAGGGAACCACCAGACGAGCTCGTAGGAACGGCAAATCACTTTAAAATAGGATACCATGTATTGATAGATAAAGCAGACCCTCGAATATCTCCTCCTGACCCTAACATAAACAAAGAAATCCCTTTTAGGGTAATCAGTGTTTTCCCATACGGAATGGTCGAGGTAAGTAATCCTATTTTTGGTACTTTCAATATAAGCGCATCTCGACTTGAACTTTTTCATGATAATGAAATTGATAGCATGAGGAAGGACTTTCAACTCCTCAAACCACCCTGATGATGTAAACGAGAGGTAAGTCTAGCTTAAGACTTTAAACGAGCACTTCTCGGGAGGCAACCCGAGCACTAACTCCATTACTCTTTATATTTTAGATTATTTCATTTTCACTTTTATTTCTCCTTTTAATAAACTAACTATAAACTAACCAAGGCCAATTTCCATACCACACGGCCTTACACACGGCCGTGGCCGTGGCCGTGTGGATGCACCGAATCTCCGTACTGACATGGCAGAGATGGTACGAGTCAGGACGGATCGTATCTTCGAGTCACAGACCCAACTACCCCGCCACGGCCGTGTGATATGGCCGTGGCCGACACAGAGGGAAGACACACGGGCTCCAACTAACTAGCCACGACCGTGCAATACGGCCATGATCGACACTGTTTGATCCTACATGGGCGTGGTGACCACGAAACGGGCGTGGGAGAAACGAACGAAACACAACACGAATGTGCGGTACGGTCGTCTGACCCAACACGCCCATGGTACACGGGCATAGGGATGTACCAGTTTTGAAAATTCTATTTAAAACACCCCTTGCCCCCTTTTCTCACCCACTCCCCATCCCTTTTTCCCTACTCACATTCACCCTCCCCTTCCAACCCCTCCATTCTTTCCTCTATTCCTCCATCTACAAAGCTCTTGAGCTATACCACATCCATGTCGAAGAAATGGAAGGATCCAAGCACAGCCTCCCTGTGGGAGATCGATCTATATAAGTTCATGCCGGCCGCTTCATATATTCGACAAGACAAGGGTCTTTGAGACCATTTAATTCTTCTTCTTCTTTACTCTTCTCCTTTATTTTCCTTATCTTTACTTCTCTTCTGCTTAATTTAATTTATTTTATTTTAGTTTCTTAGTTTTAGGTTCTTCAGGCTGCTTGGGAATCACGCCACAACGACCCTAATATCCACCCCTATAGAAATGTCTTCCTCCAACGCAGCCCGAATATTGTGACCCCATAAAAAATTCAGGGAGTTTCACCTCTCACCCTATCTTTTGATTTTCTATACTATATCTATCTTTGTACATTGAGGGCAATGTACATCTTAAGTTTGGGGGGGTGAACAACCTAAAAAGTGCCTAACTTTTTCATTATTCTCAAACCCCTGAGTTAGTTCTTGTTCTCAAGTAAGAAGAGGTGTCAACAATATAAATCCTGAATTATATCTTGTTTCTTAAGTAAATTTCTCATATTACCATTAGAATGAAATTTCCTATGAGTTGTGATTTTTATTGATATATTTTAGATTAAGTCATTGATAATTGTGCATTGATAATTTATACTTTAAGATACTAGAGAATCAAGCAGGATAAGTCTATTTTTCAAAATTAAATTTTTTTTTAGGTTGTCTACCTGAATTTGAATATTACTTTGAAGTTTGAAATTTGCTAGGTTGACATCAAAAAGCCATAATTTTTGCGAGATGTTGAGCCTTATAGAGCATATATTCTTTTTCTTGCTCACTTTATTGATTATGAGTGTGTCAACATTGATTTGTTATTCTAGAACTTGCATCGATTATACATGTCGAGACCACACCTTTGATTTGATATACTAAGATGATAAAGGCACCTAGGTTTTAACCCACTCACTCCACTAAAAAGCCTACCCATTTTATTAACCCCTAGTGAACCTCGTTGATCCTAAAAACCCTTTTTATTGACTCACCCACTAATATTATCCCAAAACCCTTTGTTTTTGTTATCACCATTCCTTTTGACTACCCTTATATCGAGATTTGATTTGATCGATTGCCTATTAATTTTGATAGTAAATTCATCAATTATTATATATATTTGATTTGTTCTTAAAAAAAATTGAAGTATATTCATTATTAGTTCTGTGATTAAGTGAGCTTATACGTTTAAATCCCAATGGTTGAAAAAGAAGCTCGTATTAGTAATGGTATTATTATTACAAGTTCTCAATTGATGTAATTGTTTATTATCAGTTCATTGTTTAGTTAGGTAATTTGTCAGTCAATCTCGATTCTAACCTTCTAATTCAGCCTATATCCACACCTTAACCCAAGCCCGTTACATAACCCCTGTTAAAGACCTTTTGATTTGTGTATTATCTCATATTATAGTGGTGGAGATTTGATTCTCATGCAAGCCTATGGGATTAACTTTTCATGTTCGACTTATAAGTGCTTAATTTTTGAACCTTAAACACCTCGAGTGATTTGAGTGAATCTTTAGTGAGGATGTCAATCCTTGTTAATTTTAAATCAGAGGTAATTATTTAGATGAGGGGAAACACCTATGTTTTCATGCTACAAAATGTATGACTTGGATTGTTTGAATCTTTAGGACTCTTAGAGTTGAAATATCCATGTATGAATTATCTTTGAATTATGATGAAACATTATTGATGAATATTATGAATCAAGGAAGTTCGTTTTAATTATGAGTTGAGAATTTTGCTTGAGGACAAGTAAAAGCTTAAGTGTGGGGGTATTTGATAAACCGAAATAGTAACATATTTTAAACCCACATTTAGCATGCCTTTGGGTGATTTAAGACTTGAATTGTGTAATTTGGTGCTCTTAATCCTTTGTTTTCATGTTTTATACTCATGAAAGCACCGGAGGATGAAAAGAACGAGAAACGGGCTTAAAACGGACCAAATAGGCCAAATCATGAATTCGACACGGCCTGGGCCCAAGCAATAC
Organism: Gossypium sturtianum; assembly: GCA_025698515.1. Lineage (NCBI taxonomy): Eukaryota > Viridiplantae > Streptophyta > Magnoliopsida > Malvales > Malvaceae > Gossypium > Gossypium sturtianum. The sequence goes on from CM046955.1 coordinate 117,654,434, forward strand.
GGCCGTGCCTCCCTAATCAGACCTGAACACGGCCTAGCCACGATTCACATGGCGTGTGCCAAGGGCGTGTCCCTGCCGTGGAGAAGAGGAATTTCACTCGGATTTGGATACTTATGGGTAAAGAAACACATTCCAAAAGCCTATATAAACACCCTAAAGGCCAACTTTCAAGAGGCGTCCAACTAGGCCAAGGAGCTGAGCCAGAAAGATCAGAATTGTGGAAATTACTTGAAGAAAGCCAGTTGATTCATCTCAAGAAGCCGGAGTTATACTCAAGACGGAGGATCTCTCTTCAATTCCTTCAGGGGGTTTTAGAGTTTTTCTTATGTTTTGTTTTATCTTTTCTTTTGATATGTATTCTATTATCATTATGAACTAAACCCTCAAATACGAGGGGATGAAACCTAAGATGAATCTTGTTATCGTTTATTTGAACTATATGATAAATATTTGATTTGTTCTTAATTATGTGTTCTTAATTCTTGTGTTGATATTTCAGGATATTAATTCAAGTTTGATGTGCTTAGGTGGAGGAGCAAAAGTCCCCGCTAAGAGTAGATCTAGCATAATTAAGCGGAGTTGATCGCACGCCTAGAGATAGGGTGACGAGATTTTACCGGATTAGGGTGAAACCTAATATGGGAGTCCATAGATCGAGTTAATGCGATTCAAGGGGTTTTAATTAGAAAGAGATTTCAATTAATCAACCTAGGGTTAGAAGTTAGTCGCCTCGAGAGAGGGGTTAATATACATTAGGGAATCTTACGGATCAAGTCAAATGAATAAATCGTCCGGTTCAGAGTTAGATAACAAGTGAAGTCTAGGTGGATTCTTCCTTGGGTATTGTTTTAATCAATTGGTTTTTCCCACAAGTATTTCCCCAATTTCATTCTTTTTGTCTCATCGTCTTTAGCTTAGTAGTTAGTTAATTTTCTAGATTAAACTGATTCACTTCAATTTTAAGGCTAAATAATAAAAAGAAAGTTAGTATTAGTACTTTCGGTTCCTTTGGGTTCGAAAATTCGGTCTTGCCATTAAGCTATACTAATGTTCGATAGGTACACTTGCCTAAATCATTGTCATAGTTAGTTTTTAGGCTCGATCATTCTCATTATAAATTTTAAGACTGTGACACATCCGATCAACTCACTCCCATTTCCATTCAGGAATCATAACAGGCTATAATAATACAGACAGAACTTGATGCTCGGCTTTCACTTGTTGGAAAACTAGACATTTAGCCACAAATTATGAAATTTCACGTTTCATCCCTAGCCACCAACACATCTATTTCAAATCACAAAACATTTTAGTATTAGCCGGATGAATTGAGTATATACTGCTGTGGGCTTCTGATAAAATGTCTCGTTTCAACTCTAGACCATTCAGAACACACAATCTATTGCGAAAATATAACATACCATCAATACCAACTCTGAATTCTGTAGATTGATCACTCTAAATTTGTTATCATTTAGCTATCAATTTCGGGTCATCATTTTGCAAATCCCAAATTATCTGAAAAAACAACGGCCTACCTTTCAATTCAGCTAAAATAGAATCATCACGATTCAATGTCAACTGAGCGTTCAATGCTCTCAAATCAAATAGTGATTTCTGACTTAACGCGTTAACAACAATGTTAGCTTTTCCCGAGTGATAGTAAATTACCATATCATAATTTTTCAATCACTCGAGCCACTGTCATTGTCCCAAGTTCAGTTCTTTTTGAGTCATTAAATATTTTAGGCTTTTATGATCGCATAAACGTGGCATTTTTCATCGTACAAGTAATATCGCCAAATCTTCAAATCGAAAACAATCACGACCAGTTCTAAATAGTGAGTCGGGTAATTTCCCTCATGTAGTTTTAGCTGTCGAGAAACATAACCTATAACCTTTTCGTCTTGCATCAATACACAACCTGACCCACTAAGCAACTCATCACTGTAAACAACATATTCTTTTCCGGATTCAGGTTGAGTCAATACAGGAGCTTCTGTCAATAAAACTTTCAGTTGAGCAAAACTCTGCTGAAATCTATCTGACCAAACAAATTCAACATTTTTCTGAACCAGCTTCGTCATCGGTAAAACAATTATCAAGAAATTCTTAACAAATTGATGATAATAACCAGCAAAGCCCAAAAAACTACGTACCTCCGAGACATTCTTCGGAGCTTTCTAGTTTACAATAGCAAAAATCTTACTTGGTTCAACACGAATCCCATCCAAGGAAATCACTTGGCCAAGAAATCCAACTTCTCTGAGCCAAAATTCACATTTACTGTATTTTGCAAATAACTATTTCTCGCCTAAACTCTGCAACATAATTCTCAAATGCTAAGCATGCTCAGATTCTGTTTTAGAAAAGATCAATAATATCATCAATAAACACAACTAGGAATCTATCCAGGTGAGGTTGAAAAACTCGATTCATTAAATCCATAAAAACAACCTGGGCATTATGTTAGCTCGAAAGATCAACTCGAAATCACTAAGAGAGGGGTGAATTGGCCTTTAAGAAAGTGGTGGAAGCAACGAATTAATGAGCAACAAAGAACACAATGCTTTATAGTAGTTCGATCCTAATTGCCTACTCCACTACCTTAGATTGCCACAACTAAGGATTTTTCCAAATTTACTAATTTGATAACCTTTGAGGACAAGGTTTAACCTTACAATCTCCCTTAAGATTTTTACCCAAAATCTTAAGATTGCAACTCCCTTAAGGTTTCTACCCAAACCTTAAGACTCAATCCTCTCAAAGAGTAAATTCAATTAGTAAACTAAGAAGTAATCCTTACAAGATGGGAATGTTTGCCAATTAAGAACAAGTAAACAAGAATACACTTGAGCTAAAGAATAATAATGAAAGCTAACAAGTGTGTACAAGAAAATATATGAAAGAATTAAGCACTAAGGTTGTATTGATTGATCTTTTGTCTTGATGATATCTCTTATTGTTGTAGGACCTTTGGAATATGACATTTATACCCTCTAATTCATTTTCAATCGTTGTGGTTGTTGGAAACATGAATAGAGCCATTGAGGATGAAAATACCAGATCATTAAATTCACTTGTACCAAAATGTATCGATACTTTTTATAATAATACCGATACTATTAGTATTTAATGCTTGATTCAGTGACCATTAAAGTTAGTTTACAACTATACCAAAGATAATTTATCGATACTTGGTAAAATGTATCGATACTTTTTGTAATTTATTGAAAACATAATGTAAATTTAGTATCAATTTTAGAATAAGTATATATATTTTGAAAACTATCAATACTTGGCCAAAAAGTATCAATACTTTTTGGCCAAGAGTAATACTAAGCAATACTAACTTGTTTTAAAATAGTTGTAACTTGATTGAAAATGTTTAACTCAATTGGAACCATTTTTACTTGATTTTATCATTTTACTAATTTTGTTCAACTTTAACTTTTATTCAAAAACATTTTAATTTGTTATATCAAAACATATTATCAAATAAAGCTAGGTATAACACATTAGCTAAACCAAACGACAATACCAAAAATTCATAGTGGCTATAACAAGTTCGAAAAGCAGTTTTCGGTACGTCAATATCTTTAACTCGCAACTGATAATAATCGGATCTAAGGTATATTTTTGAAAATACTGTTGTGCCTTTCAACTGTTCAAACAAATCATCGATACGTGACAAAGGATATTTATTCTTTATCGTGACTTTATTCAATAACTGATAATTGATACACAGTCTCATCAACTTGTCTTTCTTTTTCACAAACAAGACAGGTGCACCCTAAGGAGATACACTCAGCCAAATAAAACCTTTGTCTGTCAACTCTTGCAACTATGCTTTAAGTTCTTTCAACTTAGTTGGTGTCATTCGATACGGTGCAATTGATCTCACAGCAGTTTCAAGCATCAAATCAATCACAAATTCAACTTCACACTCAGGCGGTAATCCTATTAATTCTTCAGGAAATACATCAATAAACTCGCTAACAATTGGTACCTTATCAATTTTTTATCCTGATTCTCAGGTATCAAGTTTAAAAGACCTGTATTTTCGAGTATCAAATTTTAGTCTATAGTTCACTACAGCATCATGTAACGTCAACCAATCCATTCCCAGAATGATATCAAATTCATGAAATGGTAACAACATCTAATCAGCAAGAAAGTCAAAGCCCTGTATTCTCAACGAACACTTTTGACATATTAAGTTAACTATCACACTCTGACCTAGTGGATTATAACTCAAACATCAAACTCGGTTGACTCAATAGGTAAATTATTATCTATTACTAATGCAATGCAAATATACGAGTGAGTTGACCCAGGATCAATCAATGCATACATAGTAACATCAAAGAGATAGATTGTACCAGAAATAACATCAGGTACAGTAGCTTACTCCCTGGCTTGGATGGCATATGCTCGAGCAGGCACTCTAGCTTTAGATCTAACAGTTGTGTCTTTGGTCCCACTATGATTAGCTCCACTATTATTGCTCTAATTGGGACGTCTACCTTTTTGAGGCGTAGACAACTGATTTACACTCTACTCATCAGTATCTCCCGCTTTTCTCAAGCAATTACGCATGAAATGGTCCGTTGATCCACATATGAAACAAGCACCTAACTTGGTCCTACGTTCACTAGCATGTAACTTTCCATAATGTTTGCATACAGGCCTCAGAGCATTATGAACATTGCCAACACTATCCGCAAGAATTGCCTAAATTCTCAAATCATGCTGCCTCAATTTATTTCTACCCAAAAACTTAGATGGTGAAGTGAATCGGCTAAAAGCTTCTTTTGATTTCTTTGATGATGGAGTAGAAAACTGTATAGAGGAACTCTGTTTACCGAAATCCTTAGATTTTCGTTCATTCTGTTTCTTATTTTTGTAAATTTCTTCCATCTTTTGTGCCTAATCAAATAACACCACGAACTCTCGCAATTCTGTCGTTCCAACTAAAATTTTAATCTCATCATTTAACCCTTCTTCAAAATGGATGCACATTTCTTCCTCAGTTGACACAATTTCTGGGGAATATTTACTGAGCTGCACAAACTCTCGCTCGTACTCAGCTACAGATTTATTTCCCTTCTTCAATTCAAGAAATTCTTTCTTTTTCCGATCCAAGTACCGTTTGCTAACATATTTCTTTCTGAACTAAAATATGAAGAAATCCCAATTTACTCTGTCTCTCGGTACAACTATTGTTAACATGGACCACCGATTATAAGCCTCATCTTTAAGCAAAAACACATCACACCTAAGATAATCATCGGGAGAACAAGCCATTTCATTAAAAACTCTCTTAATGTTTTCAAGCCAATATTCTGCTCTAGCTAGATTGTCATCTGATTTACATCTGAATTCTTCAGCACCACGCTTTCTAACCTTATCAATCGGGAGCCGTCGAATTGTTTTAGTTGTTTGAGGACACGGGGGTGCCACAAAAGGCACAAAAAGGGGTTGAGTTTTTTGAGCCGCGGGATTGGCTCGCATAAATTCGTTAAACTACTGACCCATCATAACGAAAAAGACATTCCTACCATCACTTTCAGACATTTGTGGAACTGGTAGACTATGGCTTACTTCTTGTTCGGAAGCCAGAATATTACTGTCTACCTTATCAATGGCAGCTCGATTAGATTCTGCGAACATTCTTTAAATCTATAAGAAAAACAAGGTTAGATCAGATCAAGTAACATCACACTATCGTAGGTTTATGTGGCATGTAATTTCTAAACTCTACACATGCTACATTCAGTCCAAGAATTGACTAAACTGTAGCTCTGATACCACGAAATGTAACACTCTATAACCGATCCAACTGTTCGACCCAAACGATAAGGTATTATAATTATAAAACTTTTACATCGTTCTCAAATTAATATAAATAACCAAATAATTCATTCACAATCATTTTTCATGCTATTCAATCAAAACGAAACTTAATTCAAGCTTACAGAACATTTAAAACAATCCGGGAGCAATTCTAGATTAAAATAAAACTTTTACAAAATTTTGAGTAAAAAGTGAAAATAAGGGTCACACAGCCGTATGCCCAGGCCGTGTAACAGAGCTTAGCTCGTGTGGCTCAAAAACATGGTCATGTGGCCAAATTGTGTAACAATCTATGTTCTTGTAACTCAGGGTCACACGGTCGTGTCGTCAGGCCGTGTAACTCTCTAAGGCTGTGAGGACAAACCTACACCAAAAATCAAAGAGGCCACATGGTCATGTCATGCAACTATGTGGGACACATAGCTGTGTGGCAGATCGTGTCACAGACCGTGTGTGCCCAAAATACCTTCAAACACAAGCCAATTCACCCACAATTTCTTAGACTCCAAGCCATTCATTTACTATCGCAGAAACCTATTCCAAAATACCTTTAAAAACATGCCAATTCACATTCAACCTATGTGCCTAACCAATATGCCCTCGTTGGCACCACAATTCAAGCAAAAAAAAACAACTATCCAAACCAAGACATAATCGACATGTTAATCTCATTCAATCATCAACTAAGTCCTAAATACCATATGCCAAAATTATCCATTTATGCCACTTTCAAATGCAAATCATATTCCATATTAAGTTCATAAGTTACCAAAACCAAAATGTAAAATTTACATCCTAAATGTCATTAGTCATAACCAAGATATCTATTATCATAAACATACCGAAACCCTATTTACAAGCCATTTATAACCGGGCCAAAATAAACAAATAGCTACCAAAAGAGTTGTTGGATAGTGTGATCTCCAACGATGTTCCAATCGACAGAAAAAGTTCGACAATCTACAAAGAAGAAAAACCAAATAGAGTAAGCTTACGTAAAACTTAGTAAGTTCATAAAATTAACATTCCTTTGTCTTGTTCCAACATTCCAACTAAACGAAATGGTTAAGCCTAAATAGTTCATATCACCAATACATAACATGTTAAGAATCATATACCAAGATATCATCGACCAACTATAATTAATCATACGATATCATTTCATTTCTATTTCAATAACTAACTATTTTGCCTGGAGAACAATAGTAAATTAACTTCGGATACGCGAGAGTGTAATGTTCACACAAGTTGACAAAAGGATATTAACCAATACATGATACTGTTAACACAAGCTTTAGAGAATCAGTAACATATGCAGGATCTCAAGCCATCGGTATGATATCCATCATCGGTACATAGTACCTAGAACTGTAATCACCAGCACTAAGTGCATGAAACTGTAACACCAATACAAAGTTCCTGATACTGTAATCACTAACAACTAGTGTCTGAAACGCTCTAATGACATGTCATTTGTATCCTAGCAATTCACTAAGTTCACACGGGCTTATCTTGTTTTTCTGAGATCATCACATGTTCAAACTTTAAATTTCAATCTATTATCGTTCTATTTTATTACCTTTCAATAGATCATAGCATCATTAATATTCATATAACCAAACACATAATTAATTAAGACATTTACAAACATAATAAATGTAATACGAACTTACAAAAATACGATAGTTATCAACATTCGACGACGACTACTCGACATTTTTTCCTTTCCCGTGATAATCAAACGACTGATCCGTTTCTTGAACTAAATATAATAATTATTCAATTAAACAATTAAAATACCATAAAATAATTAAATTCACATATTTGACCCTTAATCAACATTTTACACTTTTACCTTTTATTCAATTTAGTCCCTAAACTCCAAACTTTCAAATCTATCACAATTAAACCAACCTCATGCTAGCCGAATTTTTTCGGTGCAATTACAGCCCATATTTATTAAAATTTCATAATAATTTCATGTCAAGTTTAGTATTTTATCAATTTAGTCCTTAAACTTAAAACTAACCAAAATCACTTTACAAAATAGTCCTATTTAACAACCAAGCTTGTAGATCTATCATCAAATTTCAAAAACATCACAAATTCATCAATGGCATAAATCAAAACATTTAACAGTTTTATGAATTAGTCCCTGGGTTAGCTAGATTAAGCTACAACGATCTCAAAAATATAAAAATGACTAAAAATAGGCTTGAGTTTCATACCATGCAAAGAGATTAAAGCTTGACCTATTCTTTGGTTTTTCAATCTACGGAGTTTCGGTTGGAAGGGTTAAAGATGATGAAAGAAAATAAAATGGCTTTTTACTTTTGTTTTTGTTTTATTATAATTAACATTATTTTAATATAAAATAACATATAATTTAATGAAAATTCCTTCAACAATAGTTCATCATATTTGATTAAGGGTAAATTTCTATTTTAACCCCTTGTTCTTTAACTTTTCAAGCCATTTAGCTAATGATAATCTATAACGATTGAATTTTGTAGTTTTTACGATTTAGTCCTTTTCACTTAATTAACCATTTAAACATTAAAATTTTCTAACCAATGTAACACCCCTAACCCGTATCCATCACCGGAACAGGGTTACGGAGTGTTACCAAAACTTTTCAGAACATTTTCAGATAAATCATGTCAATCATTATTCATTAACCGAGATCATTCGTAACGTCCCTTAGATGGACCCTCGAGGTCCAATACGAGCATTAGAATCGAGTCGGGACTTAATCGGAAACTCTAAGAATTTTTTGTGACATTTCAAAAATTTTCCAAGGTGCAGGCCTCACATGCCCGTGTCGTCCAAGGGACACACTCGTGTGACTCTTAGACATGCCCGTGCATCAAGCCGTGTCCGATTTAAGTTGCTCCCTGACTTGCGCCACACATCCATGCCACACACTCGTGTGCTAGGTCGTGTGGTTAATTAATTTTATACGAATTAGATGCAGGTTTCATACGGCCATGACACACGCCCGTGTTCAAGGCCGTGTTACCCACACGGCTGAGACACACGCCCGTGTCTCTGCCCGTGTGCTCAATTCTAAGCATTCTGTTTCTAAATTTTAGGATGCAGGGGACACACGGCCAAACGACACGCCCATGTGCTAGGTCGTGTGTCACACACGGTCAAGACACACGCCCGTGTGTCTACCCTTGTAGACAAAATAAGGCTATTTTCCAAGCCTTATTCCTCACCCTTTTTGCCTTATTCCTGCACCAAAAATTAAACACATTCTCATGGCCATATAAACATTCAACCAATATGCCTTTATGCACCACAATTTATTTCCATATCAATCTTGTACTCATATTTACCTATATACAATGGTCACATTTGTGCATTTTGTATCAGTTATACTAATTTAATTCATTCATCCATTTGTCAATGTGATTTCTATCAATTAACCATTTTAAACATATACTATGATAGCTTTCATACATAAACACCAAAGCATGTCCATAAGTAGCCATTCCAATGGCTAGTCATTATCAAATATTTACATATCATTCCTTGACCAATTTAACCTATACATGCCATTATAACCCTAATTGTTTTACCTTATATACTGAAATGAACTGTTGGATAGTGTGAGTGATCTCTGCCAAGCTTCCAATCCAACGAGCATTCCGATTTACTATAAGACAGGGAAAAATAAAACGGAGTAAGCATATAATGCTTAGTAAGTTCGTATAACTTGGTAAATAACTTACCAACCATTCACATTTAAGTTAAACATTGCAAGGTATAACCAAACCATTTGGTCACAAGCCCTACCACATATTCCCAATACCCATGTTAAACACATATTTCATATAAACATTAAGAATTATATATATGAGTCCAACAATATTCAGATTCTCATACACATGTTTTTCCACAACATGTATTCACAACATATATAAAAATTATTTCCATGTATCTCAAATTTATTTCATATTAATTCATCTCGAATTCTGGTATATTTCATGTCAGGACTTTACTCAACAATCAATTGCAGTATTGATAATCACTCGGATAGTACACTCAAGGTGTACAAATCTATTCTCATAGATGAACGTATTCATCAAACCATTTTATGTAACATCATTTCATATTTTTCAAGTAAATACATGTAAAAATCCCTTTTCTTTTCGTATTAGTATTTTACCCGTTGAATTATTGAAAACATCTATGGATACACAAATAGTACACTTGAGGTGTACAATTCCATAGTCCGTCAATTCATATTCAGTAGTACCTTTTAGGTACACTCTCGAGCCACATATCATATAGCAGAATTACCAGTCTAGGCTAAATTCTAGTTGTAACATATACTCTAAGGGCTTTGTCGGATTACCAGTCCAGGCTAAATCCTTTATATGACAAGGAATTCCCTATAGAGTCCATTCTGGATTACCAGTCCAGGCTGAATCTAGTCAATTAGGATTACCAGTCCAGGCTAAATCCTAATTGAAGCATATACTCGAGAGACTCATTTCGGATTACCCGTCCGGGCTAAATCCATTCTGCAACACATGCAGTTTTATCAGGGAAATCACATTTATCCATCGACTTCCATTTATTCAAATGGGATTTAACATTTATCAGGCAATTTTCGAGTATATGTTCAATCTCATAAATTTATGCATTTATGTAATTCACATTTTCACATTCAACTCAAGCACAAAAATAACATTTTTATCATTTATCACTTATCAGGTATTATCATTTATCGGGCTTTATTAGATATGCAATCATTTCACTTATATATTTATACAATCACATACGCAATTCAATTTAAGCAAAAAAACATGCATAGCTAAGTTATACGAACTTACCTTGATAAATGTTAGTATACATAAAGTCTATTAATTTGACATTTTCTCTTTTCCTAGTTCTAACTCTATATTCGATTTATCCGGATCTATACGAGTAAATTTAACATCAATTTAATGCAATTCATACTCAAATTAGTCCAATTTACATCTTAGGCAAAATTATCATTTTGCCCCTAAACTTTTAATAAATGATGATTTCGTCCCTAGGCTCGAAAAATGAAATTCATGCAATTTACTCCTTATTCCAAGCCTAGCCAAAATTTCAATATAAAATTTACAGCACATGTATTCTATAAAATTTAGAATTTTTCAATGGATTTCACATTTTTACAATTTAATCCCTAAATCAAGTTTTCATCAAAATTCACTTTGTAAAAGTTGTTTATCTATCAACAACCTTTCATTTTCTACCATAAATTTCATAATTTCAGCATGTTCATCTATGATAAAAATTATATACTTTGATATCTTTTCAAATTAATCCCCCAAATAGACAAATTAAGCTTTCCCGATCTCAAAAATATAAAAATTATTAAAAACGGGACATGAAAACTTACCAATTTGACCAATAAAGCTTGCTTTTTATTTCCTAGGGTTTCCATGGAATATTTGGGGAAGAAGATGATATAAAATGATTTTTATTTCTATTTAATTATTTATCATCTTTTAATTTTATCACTTTCTAATTTAGTCCTTAGCCTTTTTCTAATTTTCCATGGATGAATCATCCAAAATATCTACTAACTTTTCATTAATGGTATAATTACCATATAAGGACCTCAAGTTTTGAATTCCATAGCTATTTGATCCTTCTAGCTACTAGAATCCAACTTTTGCATTTTATGCGATTTAGTCCTTCTCGTAATTAAGCACATAATCGGTAAAATTTTCTTATCAAAATTCTCACATGATATTTATATCATATTACGGACCAGAAAATAAAATAAAAATAAAATTTATTTTTGGCTCGGATTTGTGGTCGCGAAACCACTGTTCCGATTCCACCGAAAAATGGGCTGTTACAACTCTCCCCCCTTAAGAAATTTTCGTCCTCGAAAATTTTACCAGTAAAGAGATCCTGACATTACTCTATTTCATAGTTTCCTCCAGTTCCTAGGTAGCTCCCTCTATATCATGTCACTGTCAGAAACTTTTACTAAAGCTACCTTTTCATTTCTCAGTTTTTCTCTTCCAGTGCCAGAATTTCAATCAATCTCTCACTGTAAGTCATGTCAGGCTAAATTTAACATTTACCAAAGTAATAACAGATGATTGGTCTGATCGATACTCGCATAATACATATACTCATAAAACATTGTGAATTCTGTTGAACTCTGATAATAGTATCAGTCAATACGCAACAGGTCCAATTCTTTTCATAATCTTATATGACTAGATAGACCACGGGCCTGATTTGCCTTTACGGCCAAACCGGGGAACTTTCTTCAATGGCGAAACTTTCATAAATATTCTGTTGCCAATCTGAAACTCCATTTCTTTTCATTTTAGATTCGCATCAGATTTCTGACGTTCAATTACTGCTTTTAAATTGTCTTAAATCATTTTTATCTTTCTTCGATTTGAACCTACTACATGTATCTTTTCTCACTGAGCTCCGTCCAAAACACCGGAGTTTTACATTTATGACCATATAAAGCCTTGTACAGCAAAATTTTATATTTGACTGTTAACTGTTATAAGTAATTTCGACCCAAGGCAAATACTTTTCTAAGTTACCTTCAAATTCAAGTACACAGCATCGAAGCATATCTTCCAAAATCTGGATCATATGTTCAGATTGATCATCTGTAACACCCCTAACCCAAAACTGTCGACGAAATAGGGTTAAGAGGCATTACCAAATAATCAAAACATTTCACATCCATTTCACGACACAAAGTCAATCGTTAATCAAACATATTCAAATACTAGCATATAGTCCCTTATCGAGGTCTACGAGACCTTAAACACGTGTTACAAAGGTCGGGACTAAACCGAACACTTATGAAAGTTTTCAGAAATATAAACATCCTTCAACACTGCAAAAGTCACACGCCCGTGTGGGCCGGTCGTGTGCCTCACACGACTACCGGACACGCCCATGTGTCCAGGTCGTGCCCAAACAGAGCATACATACTGACTTTTCACACGGCCACCAGACACGCCCGTGCGCCTTGGCCGTATGAAATTAAGCTAACTACTGACTTGGTCATACGGCCACCATGCACGCCCGTGGGCCACGGCCGTGTAACCTGTCCAGACCTACCTAGAAGTGACCCTTAAACCACACGGCAGAGACACACGCTCGTGTATCTTGGGCATATATGCAAAATAGGCCATTTGCAAGGCCAATTTGCCACCCATACAAGGGTCAACCAACAATCTTCAAAGCAATATCAATTCATGCTTCTAAATGCATTCAAACATACCATTTCATTCACCAATTAATCATCATCAATACCATCTACTTCCATACCTAATTTCTTTACAAATGAGTCCATTCAAGTAATAATTATACATCTCAAAACATATATATATATATATAAATATCAAGCATTATATAATCTATGCCACAATTCATCTTCAATACACATCTTTCATCAACCACATAAACATGAAATATACCATATTCATAGCTCATTCATAAGTTCAATACCATTCAACTTCCAAGCCAAATCACATGGCAAGGATTAAGCATTTCAAAACATGCCATAACTTCTAGCCTATACATGCCATATTTCAACTCTATACATTTTCCAAAAGTACCCAAAAATAGATTGCCGATAGTGTGATAGAGATGCTGACGATCCCCGAATCCGAGCTAGCTTTAGTGACACTATAAAACAGAGAAACAAATCACACAGTAAGCTTTAAAAAGCTTAGTAAGTTCGTAACATAATACATTCAACTTAATAGTTCAAATACAATGCACAACAAGAATTCATCACATAGATCAATTTCCAAATGTTTATACCATATCATTCATAGCCAATAATCTTGCTCAACCACTCATGAAGTCATACACAATCTCTTCAACCACAAAGGTTCAATACATACCTTAGCCAACACATATTTACCCACCATCCAAGCTAATTTATGCTCGATATTGTATCTCGATCCAGCCTTCATTATTCATTAGATTTAATCGCACATTTAGTGCCCAATCTGTAGTCGAAACTAAATTAACTTCGCACACTTAATGCCTCAAATCATAGCTGAAGCTTATATAACATCGCACACTTAGTGCCTCAATAAATAACCGAACGTAATTCGTAATCGCACACACAGTGCCAACTATGAAGCCAAAGCTTCTGTTATTTCGCACACACAGTGCTAATCAACTCTGTCTCAATTCAATTACGCATACTTAGTGCCTCGTTATTCAATTTCATTCATTACATTTCTAATTCAATATCTATCATTCAATTTACATCAAATAGAAGGTAAATTAACAACTTGTACTATGTCTGAACTTACCTCGGATGTCGAAATATCGAAACGGTCGATTAATCGAGCACTTTGTCTTTGCCTCGATCTCGATCCGAACCTCTCCTCTCTTGGTCTATATACATTCAAATTCAATCCATTCAATCATCAATTCATTCAATTTAATTCAAACACACATATTTAGGGCATTTTACAAAATAGCCCTTACATTTTCACACTTCGACACTTTAGTCCCTAATTCACAAAATCACAAAATACACCAAATTTCTACTCACACAAGCGTAGCCGAATTCTTCCCATGATAATACAAGCCCACACATTTCATTTATTTCACAATTTAGTCCTCCAATTTACACTTTTCTCAATTAAGCTCAAATTATTCAATTTCACTAAAAATCCCAAGACAAAATATGATAATCTTTTACATATCTTCCATATTCCATTATCAACTAACACAAAGCTCATGAATTCATTCATGGCACATTTCAAATTCATCACCAATTCACAAAATTTAAGCATGGGTTTCGTAGAGCACAAAGCAACGATTACAAAAACGTAGAAATTATCAAAAACCGATCAAAAACATACCTTGAATTAAGGCTTGTAATAGCCGAATGTAACAAAGCTTTTCTTCCTTCTTTTCTTTTGTGTTTTCGGTGGACAAAGATGAGCATATTCATCTTATTTTAACCTTTTGTTTGTTTAATAATCATATTATTAATCTATTTACTATATTAACCTTTTACTAAACATATATACATATATACATTAAGGGCATTAATGTCTTTCATCCATCCACTAACTTGTATAGTGGTTTAATTGCCTCATAAGGCCTCCACATTATAAAGACAATAACAATTAAGCACTTAACAATCAGCACACAGCATTTTACACTTTATGCGATTACGTCCTTTTCGTAAAATTTAACACACAATCGATAAAATCTTCACACAGGCTAAATCTCATACTGTAAACACAGAAATTAATATTAAAATATTTTTCTGACCTTAGATTTGTGGTCTCAAAACCACTGTTTCGACTAGGGTCTAAACCGGGCTGTTACAACTCTCCCCCCTTAGGGATTTTCGTCCTCGAAAATCTTACCAGTGAATATGTGTGGATATTGCTCTCTCATTACATCCTCAGTCTCCCACGTAGCCTCTTCAACTCCGTTTTTGTGCCACAACACTTTCACTAAAGAGATTTTCTTATTTCTCAACTCTTTGGTCTCTCGCGCCAAAATTCAAATCGGTTCTTCACTATACGACAAGTCTGACTGAATTTCAACCTCAGTAAGAGTAATCACATGAGACAGATCAGATCTGTACCATCTAAGCATCGACACATGAAACACATTATGAATCTTTTCTAACTCAGGTGGCAACATTAATCTATAAGATACCGGCCCAACTCGATCAATGATCTCATACGGCCCGATGAACCTCGGACTCAGGTTGCCTTTTCGGCCAAATCGAAGTATTTTCTTCAACGGAGACACTATCAGAAATACTTTATCACCAATCTCAAATTTGATATCCTTCCGCTTCAACTCTGCATAAGACTTCTGACGATTTGAGGCCGCTTTCAAACTGTCTCGAATCACTTTTACTTTCTACTCAGTCTCTTTTATCAAATCAACCCCGTGAATCTTATTCACACTTAGCTCAGTCCAATACAATGGAGTTCGGCATTTTCGTCCATAAAGAGCTTCATATGGTGTCATTTTGATACTAGATTGAAAACTATTATTGTATGCAAACTCGATCAACGGCAAATATTTTTCCCACGTACTTTCCAATTCAAGAATACAACACCTCAACATATCTTCGAGAACTTGAATGATCCGCTCAGATTGTCCATCCGTTTGCGGATGAAATGTAGTGCTGAAATACAATTTTGTGCCTAAAGCCTCTTGCAATTTCTTCCAAAATCGCGAGGTAAATCTCGGATCTCTGTCAGATACAATAGATAATGGCACCCCATGCAATCTTACAATCTCAGCAATATATAATTTAGCCAATCTATCGAGTGAAAAATCTGTTCTTACCGAAACGAAATGAGTTGATTTTGTTAATCTTTCAACCATCACCCAGATTGCATCTTTCTTTCCCGGAGACAAAGGCAATCCCGACACAAAGTCAATTGTGATTCTCTTCCATTTCCACTCAGGACTCATAATCGGTTGTAACAAACCGAATGGAACCTGATGTTCAGCTTTAACTTGCTGACAAACTAAACATTTCGACACAAAGTCAGAAATATCTCTTTTCATACCATGCCACCAATAAAACTGCTTCAGATCGTTATACATTTTCGTACTCCCCGGATGAACAGTCAAGCGACTATAGTGAGCTTCGTAAAAAATTAACCGAATCAACTCTGAATTCTTTGGAACACAAATCCGATCTCTGAATCTCAAACAATCATCACTATCGATTCGAAATTCTGAATTGGAATTCAAATCATATTGAGCTCGTTTTACTATTATCTCCTCATCACTTTTCTGAGCATCGCCAATCTGACTTACGAACATCGGCCTCACTTTCAACTTAGCCAAAGCTGAATAATCATCACACAGATCTATTTGAGTACTCATAGCTCGCAAAGCACATAAAGACTTTCGACTTAAAGCATAAGCAACAACATTAGCTTTGCCCGGATGATAATCAATCACAAGTTCGTAATCTTTCAACAATTCTAACCATCTTCTCTGTCGCAAATTCAATTCATTCTGAGTCATCAAGTACTTCAAACTCTTGTGATCGGTATAAATATGACATTTCTCACCAAATAGGTAGTGACGCCAAATCTTTAACGCAAACACAATCGCGGCTAATTCAAGATCATGCATCAGATAGTTCTTTTCATGCGGCTTTAATGCCTTGAAGCATAAGCAATGACTTTTCCTTCTTGCATCAGCACACAGCCCAAACCATTCAACGATACATCATCAGTAAACTATGAATTCTTTACCCGATTCATTTGAACTAACATCGGTGCTTCCAGTCAACAACGCTTTCAACTGCTCAAAACTCTGATGGCACTTTTCTGACCACTCAAATTTAACATCTTTCTGTAACAACTTCATCAACGGAGTCACAATCATCGAGAAGTCTTTCACAAACCGTCTATAATATCCCGCTAGTCCTAGAAAACTACGAATTTCTGACACATTTCTCGGAGGCTTTCATTCCAAAATAGCTAAAATTTTATTCGGATCAACTCATATTCCCGCAGTTGATACAATATGTACCAGAAATCCAACCTTACGCAACCAAAACTCACATTTACTAAACTTTGCATACAATTGCTTCTCACGCAGAGTTTGTAACACAATTCTTAAATGTTCGGCATGTTGCGTCTCATCACATGAATAAATCAGAATGTCATCAATAAACACCACCACAAAGCGATCCAAATACGATCTGAATATTCGATTCATCAGATCCATAAACACTGCAGGAGCATTCTTTAGTCCGAAAGGCATCACTAAGAATTCATAATATCCGTACCTCGCTCGTTAAAGCGTTTCAAGCACATCGAATTCTTTAACTCTCAACTGATAGTAGCCCGATCTCAAATCTATCTTAGAAAACACTGTAGCTCATTTCAGCTGATCAAACAAATCATCAATACGAGGCAGCGGATATTTATTCTTTATCGTTCCTTTGTTCAATTGTCGATAGTCGATACACATTCTCATAGTGCCGTCTTTCTTTTTCACAAACAACACAGGAGCACCCCAGGGCGAGAAACTCGGTCGTGCAAATCCTCTATCAATCAACTCTTGCAACTGAGACTTTATCTCTTTCAATTTTTTTGGTGCCATTCTATACGGAGCTATTGAGATAGGAGTCGTCCCCGACACTAAATCAATTCCAAATTCAACTTCTCGTATTGGAGGCAATCCCGGTAGTTCTTCTGGAAACACATCAGGAAATTCACAAACCACAGGCACATATTCAACTTTCTTTTCTGTCACTTTTGTACCGATCACATATGCCAGATAAGCTTCGCAACCCTTTCTCACATAGTTCAAAGCTTTCATCGCAGATACAATAGCTGGTAACCCTTTCATATCACTGGATTCAATTTGAACTATCTCACCGTTCTGACTTCTCAATTCAATACTCTTTCTTTTACAATTCACGATGGCATTATGCAAAGTGAGCCAATCCATACCCAGAATTATATCAAATTCATCGAAGGGTAACAACATCAAATTAGCCAGAAAGCATATATCCCGAAACATCAATGGGCAATTCTTGCACACTTTATCCACCAAGACACACTTGCCTAAAGGGTTCGATACTCTAATCACAAATTCAGTAGACTCAACAGGTAGAGTCTTACTTGATACTAGATTCACACACACATAAGAATGAGTAGAACCTGGATCTATTAATGCAATCACATCAGCATCAAATATAGTAAAAGTACCAGTTATGACGTCTGGAGATGCTGCTTCTTCTCGTGCATGTATATCATAAGCTCGGGCAAGTGCTCTCGCCTCGGATCTCACAGTTGTATCCGAAGTCCCTCTCTAACTTCCACTCATAGTTTCAGTGTTTCTGGGTGGTCTACCCCTAACCGTCATATTACTCGATCTCACATTCTGAACATTTTCTTCCTCAGCTAACTTTGGGCAATCTCGTATGAAATGATCTCGTGATCCACACTTATAACAAGTTCGATTATTATACTTGCCCCAGCATTCTCCCACATGTCATCGTCTGCACTGTCTACACTCGGGTTTGTTGCTTTTGGCACTTCCAACACTTGATTCAGTCAGAATTTGAACTCGTGGACTGATGCTTTGTCTCGCACGATCTCTACTCGGATTTCCAAACGAAGCATTTGATCGATTACTTGCATCTCTAAATCTCTTTGTCGAAGGTTGAGATGACTTACTCATCAATCTTTTTCTTTCATCTCGAGCTTTAGAATCAGCTTTCTTCTTTTCTTTACTGAGCACCTCGGCTTTACAGGCTCTTTCAACTAACACAACAAATTTGTTTATGTCAAGTATCCCGACCAACAACTTAATATCTTCATTCAGCCCTTCTATAAAGTGTTTACACATAGTAGCTTCGGTCGAAACACATTCCTGTGCATACTGGCTCAATCTCACAAACTCCCTTTCATACTCAGTAACGGACATACGGCCCTATTTCAGCTCCAGAAACTCCTTATGTTTCTAATCTATGAATCGTTGACTCATATACTTCTTTCTAAATTCAACTTGAAAGAAATCCCAAGTGATTCTCTCTCTCGGAACCACAGAAATCAACGTTTTCCACCAGTTATATGTTGTATCTCTCAACAAGGAAACTGCACACTTAATATATTCTTCAGGGGTCAACGACATCTCATCGAATACTCGAATTGTTGTAACACCCCAAACCTGGCCTAGAAGTTAGGCCTGAATCTGGCGTGTCACATGGAATAACTTGTTTGAGAATTACAGCCTCTTTGTTAAAATCAAAAACACTTAAGCAATTGTTAACTACTTGAAAATGTAATAATCTTTAAAAAAAACCTTTTTAGTAGCGAAAGCATATTTGAAATGAACAAAATAAAAATGTGATGTTTAGAAATAAAGTTGCAGAAGCATTTTGAAATCGTTGCGGAAACGTAGATAAAATACAAGTATTTTTGAAAGATTGATTGATGAGTCAACAATCAAGGTAGTGAACTTTAAAACCGTGACTTTTGAAAATATCATTTGATAGTTCGAGTGAAAATTTCCAATGTTAAAAATATTTGTAAAAGTTTGTTATGAAATCCATTTGTTAATCGATTTTGGAAAACCTTTATTTAAGTTTTTAGAAAATTCTCATTTTAAACAATTTAAGCAAAATAATAAGTATAACAACCATAAAGCAAATAATAAAATACTTCAGAGGCCTTATTACAACATAAAACAAACCCAAAATAGTAAAGTGAACGGAATTAAAAATCTAAAGTTCAAAATAAAACACCGTTTCTGAAGTATGGCCTCCACCGAGTCATCCATAGGCCCAAGTCCTCGTCACTGAGCATTACCGACAAGGGTTAATAAAAAGGGGGGTGAGTTACAAGAACTCAGTGTATAATCCCCTTACTGTCATCCACTGGGCCTAAACCCATTTAGCAATATTTTGGGCCTAAGCCCCTTTTCACATAATAATGTATCAATTATAACATTTGTATGAAATGCAATTCCCAAACCAAACCTAGTAATCCATCCGCTACACACCACCCGTACCAACCAACACACCTGTGGGGATCTTTTGTCAACCCACCCCGCCAACACACCAATCGCAGGCATTAAGCCATTTATAACAAAAATAATTGTGGACAAGCCACCAGAATAACAGAATTTACGTGGCATTGCCACTATACAGATTTGTGGCAGAGCCACCAGAACTTCTCTTCAATATTATCCCATCCCATGCAAAATCATGTATATAATGCATAACAATTCATGATTTTTACAATATAACAACAGTAATTTATTTGGATATTCATTATCAACAGTACGGCCCATTATAACAAATTATCAATTAGGCCCATATGGCAAAATATCAGATCGGCCCATTTAGCAAAATATCAGATCGGCCCATATAACAAAATATCTGATCGGCCAATATAGCAATTTATCAAATCGGCCCATTATGGCTATATATCAAATTGGCCCGTTAAGGCAATATATCAAATTGGCCCGTTAAGGCAATACGATCATTCGGCCCATAGGGGCATTTCTGTAATTCGGTCCATAAGGACATTTCGGTAAATCGGCCCATTATAACAATCTATCAAATCGGCCCATAGGGGCATTTTGGTAAATCAATAATTTTACCCACTAAGGGTAATTCGGTAATCTCGCAACCTAGGGGTATTTCGGTAATTTACACTCCAAGGGTATTTTGGTAATTTCGCAACCTCGGACTTAACTACTAATTTGGGCATAAAAATTTGAAACTGTCCATCTGCGTCATACTAACTAAATTGACTATAACTCGAGTTAGAAAACTCGAAATTTAAATCCGTAAATTTTCCTTGAAATTAGACTCATATATCTTCTTACTAAAAATTTTCCAGAATTTTTGGATTAACCAATTAGTACATTTTATTCCTTAAAGTTTCCCTTGTTTCACTGTCCAACGATTCTGACCTCTCTTACCTTAATTTCAAATATCTCACTGTACAGTTTTCATATGTTGCTCCCACTTGTTTCTATTGAAAATAGGCTCACTAAGGAATCTATATATATAAATTATAACTCATAATTCCCTTTGTACAATTTTAAACGATTTTTCCAAGACAGAACAGGGAACCACGAAGTCCATCAGAACTAGTCTCACTAAAATTAAGATATCACAGAATATACAATTCCTCTTCCTCCTCTGTTTCTTTCATATAAAAATAGACACAGTAAGATTTAATTCAATATTTTTTTCGCTTTCTAATTCCCTTTATCCTATTTTTCATGATTTTTCCAAAATCACGTCACTGCTGTTGACCAAACTGTTTCTTTGCAAACTATGGTTACCACTACGGACATACGCACGCCCAAGTGATCACGGATGCCGATTTTTGATTTTCTTCGGTATTTCGACCGAATCACAGAATATTTCATGCAAACTTTCAGAGAAGTGTGAGATTACACACCATTTCAAATATGTATACGGAAGGGTACAGGATTACACACCTTGATTACAAGTTGTGCTTTCTACCGTTTCAACACCACGAATGTGATCTCCCTCAGTGCACAAAAAATCGATCCTACCCTTTGGCTACTGAAATCCCGTCCTAACAATATTTGGTGAGCAAAAGAGTCGTTAGCAATTATCCTACCTTTGACCAAAACAAATCTTATAACAACGTTCTTACCCCACTTGCTTGACAAGTCAACGATAATGATTTGGTTAATACAAATCACTTGTGCTCCTTCACCTTGTTGAAAGCCCTAAATCCAACGATGGCCATATCACAGAAAAGAATGTAACTCAGACCCAATGAGAGAGAAAGAAGAACACTTGATTATTAAGGAAAAACTCGGATGAAACAAGGTTATTGACAAAGAGAGAACTACTACTTACCGATTCGATTCAAGAAGTGAGTGCCAACACGAACGAGAAAGAAATAACGTAAAAGAGATGAAGAATTCAAAAATTCGGTTATGGAGGGAAAAATGGACAAGAAAATTCAGCTGTGGTGAAAAGGATTAGAAAAGAAGAGATGCTTGAAGGATTTTGTGAAAAAGAAAAGAAAGAAGAAGAAAGATGTTTGACTAGCTTCGGTTTTCAAGAAAGATAAGTGAACAAATTTTTGGTCTCAATGGTTTGGGTACATTCGGCAACAAGAAGAAAGAAAAGAAGAGAATAAGCTCACCAATGGCCTAAAGATTCAACAAGAAGGAAATTTGGAGAGAAAAGAAAAATGGCACCAAAGTTGCATATAGGAATTTTGGCCAAAAACAACACCAAAACTTTTACCAATTGCCAAAGAAAATTCGGCTACCTCCCTCTACACCCAAAACCGTCCACATTCATGACCATAATGGTCAAAAATTGGCCAACCACACTTTCCATAACACTTCCCTTGAAAAAGGCCACATGTTCCCCTTACTTTCCCCTTTCTCTTGATTTCTTTCCTCACCTTCATCCTTTCCTATTTTCCTTAGCCATCTTGCCAAAAATAAAAAGTCCACCTTGCCTTATTTACATGCTTGGCCGACACTTAGGGAAAGAACACAAAAAAAATAGTCATAATTTTGCACTTGATGGGATTTGAACCCCATCCCTTAAAGTCCTTCATGTGGCGCCATAACCTCTTTACCATATGCTCAATTATGCAAGCAAATTGCTCTCTTATTTCCATAAGCCTTGATGCCACTTACTATCTCTCCTTAAAGTGCTAAAACACAAAACTTTACTAAAGCCCAACTTGAACCCGGAACTTCATTGAACCCCGTAACTTTCTAAAATCACCTTCCTAATAAGTCCAACTTGAAATAATGCCGTTCTCTTATTCTCAAAAAATTTTTAAAACGCTTCTACGCTCAAGGCCCAATGGGCCCAATCCTACTAGGCCCAATTTTGGGTCATTACAATTGTATTCTCAAGCCAAAACTCGGCTCGTTCAGCATCATCATCAGCTGTGGCCCTAAACTCTTCGACCCCGTATTTTTGAATCTTATCCACAGGAGGCTTATTCAATCGAATCAGATTTGTAACTTGTGGCACAACCAGTACTTGTGGGGGTGGAGGTTGTGGTGCAGATGGATTCGTTTGAGCGAACTCCGAAAACCACTCACTCATCATTCAGAAGAAGGCTTGCTTAGCCTCTCCTCCCTCACCACTATCATTTGGCCTAGATGTGGCCGGCACTGTCCCTTGAGCGGGAGCAGGTGCATTACTCTCAACATCGTCAGCAATTGCTCGATCGGGATCCATTACTATACGAAAACACATTTATAACTGTCAGGATTCACCACACTATCGCAATTTCATATATGGCATTTATAGCTAGACTTACACGCGCTACGTTAATCTGAGAATCGACTAAACCGTATCTCTGATACCAATAAAATGTAACACCCCTAACCCGAAACCGTCGCCAGAATAGGGTTAAAAGGCATTACCAAATAATCGGAACATTTCACATCCATTTCACGACACAAAGTCAATCGTTAATCAAACATATTCAAATACTAGCATATAGTCCCTTATCGAGGTCTACGAGACCTTAAACACGTGTTAGAAAGGTCGGGACTAAACCGAACACTTATGAAAGTTTTCAGAAATATAAGCATTCTTCAACACTGCAAAGTCACATGCCCAGTGTGGGCGGCCGTGTGCTCTCACGACGACACAGGACACGCCCATGTGTCCAGGTCGTGCCCAAACAGAGCATACATACTGACTTGTTCACACGGCCACCAGACACGCCCGTGTGCCTTGGCCGTATGAAATTAAGCTAGCTACTGACTTGGTCACACGGCCACCATGCACGCCCGTGGGCCACGGCCGTGTAACCTGTCCAGACCTACCTAGAATTGACCCTTAAACCACACGGCAGAGACACATGCCCGTGTCTCTTGGCCATATATGCAAAATAGGCAATTTGCAAGGCCAATTTGCCACCCATACAAGAGTCAACCAACAATCTTCAAAGCAATATCAATTCATGCTTCTAAATGCATTCAAATATACCATTTCATTCACCAATTAATCATCATCAATACCATTTACTTCCATACCTAATTTCTTTACAAATGAGTCCATTCAAGTAATAATTATACATCTCAAAACATATATATATAAATATCAAGCATTACATAATCTATGCCATAATTCATCTTCAATACACATCTTTCATCAACCACATAAACATGAAATATACTATATTCATAGCTCATTCATAAGTTCAATATCATTCAACTTCCAAGCCAAATCACATGGCAAGGATTAAGCATTTCAAAACATGCCATAACTTCTAGCCTATACATGCCATATTTCAACTCTATACATTTTCCAAAAGTACCCAAAAATAGATTGCCAATAGTGTGATAGAGATGCTGACGATCCCCGGATTCGAGCTAGCTTTAGTGACACTGTAAAACAGAGAAACAAATCACACAGTAAGCTTTCAAAAGCTTAGTAAGTTTGTAACATAATACATTCAACTTAATAGTTCAAATACAATGCACAACAAGAATTCATCACATAGATCAATTTCCAAACGTTTATACCATATCATTCATAGCCAATAATCTTGCTCAACCACTCATGAAGTCATACACAATCTCTTCAACCATAAAGGTTCAATACATACCTTAGCCAACACATATTTACCCACCATCCAAGCTAATTTAAGCTCGATATTGTATCTCGATCCAGCCTTCATTATTCATTAGATTTAATCGCACACTTAGTGCCTAATCTGTAGTCGAAACTAAATTAACTTCGCACACTTAGTGCCTCAAATCATAGCTGAAGCTTATATAACATCGCACACTTAGTGCCTCAATACATTACCGAACGTAATTCGTAATCGCACACATAGTGCCAACTATGAAGTCAAAGCTTCTGTTATTTCGCACACACAGTGCTAATCAACTCTGTCTCAATTCAGTTACACACACTTAGTGCCTCGTTATTCAATTTCATTTATTACATTTCTAATTCAATATCTATCATTCAATTTACATCACATAGAAGGTAAATTAACAACTTGTATTATGTCCAAACTTACCTCGGACGTCGAAATATCAAAACGGTCGATTAATCGAGCACTTTGTCTTTGCCTCGATCTCGATCCGAACCTCTTCTCTCTTGGTCTATATTCATTCAAATTCAATCCATTCAATCACCAATTCATTCAATTTAATTCAAACACACATATTTAGGGCATTTTACAAAATAGCCCTCACATTTTCACACTTCGACACTTTAGTCCCTAATTCACAAAATCACAAAATACACCAAATTTCTAGTCACACAAGCGTAGCCGAATTCTTCCCATGATAATACAAGCCCACACATTTCATTTATTTCATAATTTAGTCCTCCAATTTACACTTTTCTCAATTAAGCTCAAATTATTCAATTTCACTAAAAATCCCAAGACAAAATATGATAATCTTTTACATATCTTCCATATTCCATTATCAACTAACACAAAGCTCATGAATTCATTCATGGCACATTTCAAATTCATCACCAATTCACCAAATTTAAGCATGGGTTTCGTAGAGCACAAAGCAAAGATTACAAAAACGTAGAAATTATCAAAAACCGATCAAAAACATACCTTGAATTAAGGCTTGTAATAGCCGAATGTAACAAAGCTTTTCTTCCTTCTTTTCTTTTATGTTTTCGGTGGACAAAGATGAGCATATTCATCTTATTTTAACCTTTTGTTTGTTTAATAATCATATTATTAATCTATTTACTATATTAACCTTTTACTAAACATATATACATATATACATTAAGGGCATTAATGTCTTTCATCCATCCACTAACTTGTATAGTGGTTTAATTGCCTCATAAGGCCTCCACATTATAAAAACAATAACAATTAAGCACTTAACAATCAGCACACAGCATTTTACACTTTATGCGATTAAGTCCTTTTCGCAAAATTTAACACACAATCGATAAAATCTTCACACAGGCTAAATCTCATACTGTAAACACAGAAATTAATATTAAAATATTTTTCTGACCTCAGATTTGTGGTCTCGAAACCACTGTTCCGATTAGGGACTAAACCAGGCTATTACAACTCTCCCCCCTTAGGGATTTTCATCCCCGAAAATCTTACCAGTGAATATGTGTGGATATTGCTCTCTCATTACATCCTCAGGCTCCCACGTAGCCTCTTCAACTCCGTGTTTGTGCCACAACACTTTCACTAAAGAGATTTTCTTATTTCTCAACTCTTTGGTCTCTCGTGCCAAAATTCGAATCGGTTCTTAACTATACGACAAGTCTGACTGAATTTCAACCTCAGTAGGAGTAATCACATGAGACGGATCAGATCTATCCATCAAAGCATCGACACATGAAACACATTATGAATCTTTTCTAACTCAGGTGGCAACATTAATCTATAAGCAACTGGCCCAACTCGATCAATGATCTCATACGGCCCGATGAACCTCGGACTCAGCTTGCCATTTCGGCCAAATAGAAGTATTTTCTTCCATGGAGACACTTTCAGAAATACTTTATCACCAATCTCAAATTCGATATCCTTCCGCTTCAAGTCTGCATAAGACTTCTTACGATTTGAGGCCGCTTTCAAACTATCTCGAATCACTTTTACTTTCTGCTCAGTCTCTTTTATCAAATCAACCCCGTGAATCTTATTCACACTCAGCTCAGTCCAATACAATGGAGTTTGGCATTTTCGTCCGTAAAGAGCTTCATATGGTGCCATTTTGATACTAGATTGAAAACTATTATTATACGTAAACTCGATCAACGGCAAATATTTTTCCCACGTACTTTCCAATTCAAGAATACAACACCTCAACATATCTTCGAGAACTTGAATG
The DNA here is from genome assembly GCA_025698515.1 of Gossypium sturtianum. Taxonomy (NCBI): domain Eukaryota; kingdom Viridiplantae; phylum Streptophyta; class Magnoliopsida; order Malvales; family Malvaceae; genus Gossypium; species Gossypium sturtianum. Next base: position 117,681,632 of record CM046955.1, read on the forward strand.
ATCCGCTCAGATTGTCCATCCGTTTGCGGATGAAATGCAGTGCTGAAATACAATTTTGTGCCTAAAGCCTCTTGCAATTTCTTCTAAAATTGCGAGGTAAATCTCGGATCTCTGTCAGATACAATAGATAATGGCTCCCCGTGCAATCTTACAATCTCAGCAATATATAATTCAGCCAATCTATCAAGTGAAAAATCTATTCTTACCGAAATGAAATGAGCTAATTTCGTTAATCTGTCAACCATCACCCAGATTGCATCTTTCTTTCCCGGAGAAAAAGGCAATCCTGACACAAAGTCCATTGTGATTCTCTCCCATTTCCACTCAGGACTCATAATAGGTTGTAACAAACCGAATGGAACCTGATGTTCAGCTTTAACTTGCTGACAAACTAAACATTTTGACACAAAGTCAGAAATATCTCTTTTCATACCATGCCACCAATAAAACTGCTTCAGATCGTTATACATTTTCGTACTCCCTGGATGAACAGTCAAGCGACTATTGTGAGCTTCGTTCAAAATCAACCGAATCAACTCTGAATTCTTCGAAACACAAATCCGATCTCTGAATCTCAGACAATCATCACTATCGATTCGAAATTCTGAATTGGAATTCAAATCATATTAAGCTCGTTTTGCTATTATCTTCTCATCACTTTTCTGAGCATCGCAAATCTAACTTACGAACATCGGCCTCACTTTCAACTCAGCCAAAGCTGAATAATCATCACACAGATCTATCTGAGTACTCATAGCTCGCAAAGCACATAAAGACTTTCGACTTAAACCATTAGCAACAATATTAGCTTTGCCCAGATGATAATCAATCACAAGTTCATAATCTTTCAACAATTCTAACCATCTTCTCTGTCGCAAATTCAATTCTTTCTGAGTCATCAAGTACTTCAAACTCTTGTGATCGGTATAAATATGAAATTTCTCACCAAATAGGTAGTGACGCCAAATCTTTAACGCAAACACAATCGCGGCTAATTCAAGATCATGTTTCAGATAGTTCTTTTCATGCGGCTTTAACTGCCTCGAAGCAAAAGCAATGACTTTGCCTTCTTGCATCAGCACACAGCCCAAACCATTCAACGATACATCACTGTAAACTATGAATTCTTTACCCGATTCAGGCTGAACTAACACTGGTGCTTCCATCAACAATGCTTTCAACTGCTCAAAACTCTGATGGCACTTTTCTAACCACTCAAATTTAACATCTTTCTGTAACAACTTCGTCAACGGAGTCACAATCATTGAGAAGTCTTTCACGAACCGTCTATAATATCCAACTAGACCTAGAAAACTACAAATTTCTGACACATTTCTCGGAGGCTTCCATTCCAAAATAGCTGAAATTTTATTCGGATCAACTCGTAGTCCCGCAGGTGATACAATATGTACCAGAAATCAAACCTTACGCAACCAAAACTCATATTTACTGAACTTTGCATACAATTGCTTCTCACGTAGAGTCTGTAACACAATTCTTAAATGTTCGGCATGTTGCGTCTCATCACATGAATAAATCAGAATGTCATCAATAAACACCACCACAAAACGATCCAAATACGATCTGAATATCCGATTCATCAGATCCATAAACACTGCAGGAGCATTCTTTAGTCCGAAAGGCATCACTAAGAATTCATAATGTCCGTACCTCATTCTGAAAGCAGTTTTCGGGACATCGGATTCTTTAACTCTCAACTGATAGTAGCCCGATCTCAAATCTATCTTAGAAAACACTGTAGCTCATTTCAGCTGATCAAACAAATCATCAATACGAGGCAACGGATGCTTATTCTTTATCGTTACTTTGTTCAATTTTCGATAGTCGATACACATTCTCATAGTGCCGTCTTTCTTTTTCACAAACAACACAGAGCACCCGAGTGGCTAGAAACTCGTGCAAATCCTCTATCACCAACTCTGCAATCGAGACTTTAACTCTTTCAATTCTGTTGGTGCCATTCTATACGGAGCTATTGAGATAGGAGTCGTCCCCGGCAATAAATCAATTCCAAATTCAACTTCTCGTATTGCAGGCAATCCCGGTAGTTCTTCTGGAAACACATCAGGAAATTCACAAACCACAGGCACAAATTCAACTTTCTTTTCTGTCACTTTTGTATCGATCACATATGCCAGATAAGCTTCGCAACCCTTTCTCACATAGTTCAAAGCTTTCATCGCAGATACAACAGCTGGTAACCCTTTCATATCTCTGGATTCAATTCGAACTATCTCACCGTTCTGACTCCTCAATTCAATACTCTTTCTTTTACAATTCACGATGGCATTATGCAAAGTGAGCCAATCCATACCCAGAATTATATCAAATTCATCGAAGGGTAACAACATCAAATTAGCCAGAAAGTATATATCTCGAAACATCAATGGGCAATTCTTGCACACTTTATCCACCAAGACACACTTGCCTAAAGGGTTCGATACTCTAATCAAAAATTCAATAGACTTAACAGGTAGAGTCTTACTTGATACTAGATTCACACACACATAAGAATGAGTAGAACCTGGATCTATTAATGCAATCATATCAGCATCAAATATAGTAAAAGTACCAGGGATGACGTCTTGAGATGCCGCTTCTTCTCGCGCACGTATATCATAAGCTCGGGCAGGTGCTCTTGCCTCGGATCTTACAATTGTATCCGAAGTCCCTCTCTGACTTCCACTCATATTTTTGGTGTTTCTGGGTGGTGTACCCCTAACCGTCATATTACTCGATCTCACGTTCTGAACATTTTCTTCCTTTGCTAACTTTGGGCAATCTCGTATGAAATGATCTCATGATCCACATTTATAACAAGTTCGATTATTATACTTGCCCCAGCATTCTCCCATATGTCGTCGTCTGCACTGTCTACACTCGGGTTTATTGCTTTTGGCACTTCCAACACTTGATTCAGTCGAAATTTGGACTCGTGGACTGATGCTTTGTCTCGCACGATCTCTACTCGGATGTCCAAATGAAGCATTTGATCGATTACTTGCATCTCTAAATCTCTTTGTCGAAGGTTGAGATGACTTACTCATCAATCTTTTTCTTTCATCTCGAGCTTCAGAATTAGCTTTCTTCTTTTCTTTACTGAGTTCCTCGGCTTTACAGGCTCTTTCAACTAACACAACAAATTCGTTTATGTCAAGTATCCCGACCAACAACTTAATATCTTCATTCAGCCCTTTTATAAAGCGTTTACACATAGTAGCTTCGGTCGAAACACATTCCTGTGCATACTGGCTCAATGTCACAAACTCCCTTTCATACTCAGTAACAGACATACGGCCCTGTTTCAGCTCTAGAAACTCCTTATGTTTCTAATCTATGAATCTTTGAATTATATACTTCTTTCTAAATTAAACTTGAAAGAAATCCCAAGTGATTCTCTCTCTCGGAACAACAGAAATCAACGTTTTCCACCAGTTATATGTTGTATCTCTCAACAAGGAAACTGCACACTTAATACATTCTTCAGGGGTCAACGACATCTCATCGAATACCTGAATTGTATTCTCAAGCCAAAACTCAGCTCGTTCAGCATCATCATCAGCCGTGGCCCTAAACTCTTCAACCCCGTATTTTCAAATCTTATCCACATGAGGCTTATTCAATCGAATCAGATCTGTAACTTGTGGCACAACCAGTACTTGTGGGGGTGGAGGTTTTGGTGCAGATGGATTCATTTGAACGAACTCCGAAAACCACTCACTCATCATTCGGAAGAAGGCTTGTTTAGCCTCTCCTCCCTCACCACTATCATTCGGCTTAGATGTGGCCGGCACTGTCCCTTGAGCGGGAGCAGGCGCATTACTCTCAACATCGTCAGCAACTGCTCGATCGGGATCCATTACTATACGAAAACACATTTATAACTGTCAGGATTCACCACACTATCGCAATTTCATATATGGCATGTATAGCTAGACTTACACAAGCTACGTTAGTCCGAGAATCGACTAAACTGTAGCTCTGATACCAATAAAATGTAACACCCCTAACCCGAAATCGTGCCAGAATAGGGTTAAGAGGCATTACCGAATAATCAGAACATTTCACATCCATTTCACGACACAAAGTCAATCGTTAATCAAATATATTCAAATACTAGCATATATTCCCTTATCGAGGTCTACGAGACCTTAAACACGTGTTAGAAAGGTCGGGACTAAACCAAACACTTACGAAAGTTTTTCGAAATATAAACATTCTTCAACACTGCAAAAGTCACATGCCCGTGTGGGCCGATCGTGTGCCTCACACGACTACCGGACACTCCCATGTGTCCAGGTCGTGCCCAAACAGAGCATACATACTGACTTGTTCACACGGCCACCAGACACGCCCGTGTGCCTTGGCCGTATGAAATTAAGCTAGCTACTAACTTGGTCACACGGCCACCATGCACGCCCATGGGCCACGGCCGTGTAACCTGTCCAGACCTACCTAGAAGTGACCCTTAAACCACACGGCAGAGACACATGCCCGTGTCTCTTGGGCATATATTCAAAATAGGCCATTTGCAAGGCCAATTTTCCACCTATACAAAGGTCAACCAACAATCTTCAAAGCAATATCAATTCATGCTTCTAAATGCATTCAAATATACCATTTCATTCACCAATTAATCATCATCAATACCATTTACTTCCATACCTAATTTCTTTATAAATGAGTCCATTCAAGTAATAATTATACATCTCAAAACATATAAATATAAATATCAAGCATTACATAATCTATGCCATAATTCATCTTCAATACACATCTTTCATTAACCACATAAACATGAAATATACCATATTCATAGCTCATTCATAAGTTCAATATCATTCAACTTCCAAGCCAAATCACATGGCAAGGATTAAGCATTTCAAAACATGCCATAACTTCTAGCCTATACATGCCATATTTCAACTATATACATTTTCCAAAAGTACCCAAAAATAGATTGTCGATAGTGTGATAGAGATGCTGACGATCCCCGGATCTGAGCTAGCTTTAGTGACACTGTAAAACAGAGAAACAAATCACACAGTAAGCTTTCAAAAGCTTAGTAAGTTTGTAACATAATACATTCAACTTAATAGTTCAAATACAATGCACAACAAGAATTCATCACATAGATCAATTTCCAAACGTTTATACCATATCATTCATAGCCAATAATCTTGCTCAACCACTCATGAAGTCATACACAATCTCTTCAACCACAAAGGTTCAATACATACCTTAGCCAACACATATTTACCCACCATCCAAGCTAATTTATGCTCGATATTGTATCTCGATCCAGCCTTCATTATTCATTAGATTTAATCGCACACTTAGTGCCCAATCTGTAGTCGAAACTAAATTAACTTCGCACACTTAATGCCTCAAATCATAGCTGAAGCTTATATAAAATCGCACACTTAGTGCCTCAATACATAACCGAACGTAATTCGTAATCGCACACACAGTGCCAACTATGAAGCCAAAGCTTCTGTTATTTCGCACACACAGTGCTAATCAACTCTGTCTCAATTCAATTACGCACACGTAGTGCCTCGTTATTCAATTTCATTCATTACATTTCTAATTCAATATCTATCATTCAATTTACATCACATAGAAGGTAAATTAACAACTTGTACTATGTCCAAAGTTACCTCGGACGTCAAAATATCGAAACGGTCGATTAATCGAGCACTTTGTCTTTGCCTCGATCGAACCTCTCTCTCTTGGTCTATCTATTATTCAACATTTCACCGATTCATTCCATTAATCGAAAGCACTTTGTCTTTGCCTCGATCTCGATCCAACTCTCTCCTCTCTTGGTCTATATACATTCAAATTCAATCCATTCAATCACCAATTCATTCAATTTAATCCAAACACACATATTTAGGGCATTTTACAAAATAGCCCTCACATTTTCACACTTCGACACTTTAGTCCCTAATTCACAAAATCACAAAATACACCAAATTTCTACTCACACAAGCTTAGCCAAATTCTTCCCATGTTAATACAAGCCCACATATTTCATTTATTTCACAATTTAGTCCTCCAATTTCCACTTTTCTCAATTAAGCTCAAATTACTCAATTTCACTAAAAATCCCAAGACAAAATATGATAATCTTTTACATATCTTCCATATTCCATTATCAACTAACACAAAGCTCATGAATTCATTCATGGCACATTTCAAATTCATCACCAGTTCACAAAATTTAAGCATGGGTTTTGTAGGGTACAAAGCAACGATTACAAAAACGTAGAAATTATCAAAAACCGATCAAAAACATACCTTGAATTAAGGCTTGTAATAGTCGAATGTAACAAAGCTTTTCTTCCTTCTTTTCTTTTGTGTTTTCAGTGGACAAAGATGAGCATATTCATCTTATTTTAACCTTTTTTTTTGTTTAATAATCATATTATTAATCTATTTACTATATTAACCTTTTACTAAACATATATATATATACATTAAGGGCATTAATGTCTTTCATCCATCCACTAACTTGTATAGTGGTTTAATTGCCTCATAAGGCCTCCACATTATAAAGACAGTAACAATTAAGCACTTAACAATCAGCACACAGCATTTTACACTTTATGCGATTAAGTCCTTTTCGCAAAATTTAACACACAATCGATAAAATCTTCACACAGGCTAAATCTAATACTGTAAACACAGAAATTAATATTAAAATATTTTTTTGACCTCAAATTTGTGGTCTCAAAACCACTGTTCCGACTAGGGTCTAAACTGGGCTGTTACATCATCCATCTGAGGATGAAATACCATACTAAAATGTAACCATGTACCCAGGGTTTCTTGTAACTTGTTTCAGAATTAGAGAATAAACCGTAGATCTCTATCAGAAATAACAGAAACTAGCACATCATATAATTTGTCAATCTCGAAAACAGGTAAATCAAGCAATCTATCAAGCGAGAAATCCATTAATGTCAGAATAAAATGTACAGGCTTTGTCAAACAATCAACAATTACTCAAATAGTATCTTTTTTTTTCATAGACAGGGATAATCCCAACATAAAGTTCATAGTAACTTTGTCCTATTTCCACTTCGGTATTTTCTCTGACTATAACCATCTTGAAAATTTCATCCTTAACTTGCTGGTACATCCATCATTTAGGTACAATTTCAAAAATACCACATTTCATTTTCGGGCTACTAATATATCTTTTTCAAATCATTATGCATTTTATCATTCTTCTATTAAACAGGCGTAGTACCACTGTGATCATTCATGTAAAATTTCCAGTACAAGCTCTAATTTCTTCAGCCCACAAACTATGTCTCTGATTAACAGACATTTACCAAATCTATTCTGTAATTCTGATTCAGAAATTATTTCACACTGTACTCATTTATCTCACAACTCATTATCACTTTTCTGAGTTTCACTGATCTGTTGTAGAGACACCGGTTTAGCTCTATACTCAGCTAAAATTAAGTTATTATCAGACAATCATATTCGATATCCATGACTTGCAAAAAATACAGAGATTTTCTACTCAGAACATATGTAACCACATTCATTCTTTCCAAGTGATATACATATCAAATCATAATCTTTCAATATTTCAGACCATATACGCTATCTCAGATTCAAATCTTTTAGCAACATTAGATACTTCAAACTTTTATAATCGATGAATATACAACATTTTTCACCAAACAAGTAATGTTGTCAGATTTCAATTCAAAAACAATAGCCGTCAATTCTAAATCATATATCGAGTAATTCTTTCAATGTGGTTTCTAACTATCTGAAAGTACAGGCTATTACTTTGCCTTACTGCATCAAGACACAGTCTAATCCCATTCAATGTTACTTTACTGTAATAACATGTTCCTTACCCAATTCAAGCTGAATCAGAATCAATACTTTGATCAACAAAGCTTTCAACTAGTCGGAACTTTACTGATATTTATCGATCCATTCAACTCTTGCATCTTCTCTGTAATAACTATGTCATCAATGTAGCTATCAATTATTAACATTGAAGCTTTGAGTTTTTCCAAAGCCACAACCATCAGATAGATTCAAAACCATAGTGTATTAATATGACCGACATTTCAACTGTATAGATAAAGTAACACTTTAATATCAACAGTGTACCTCAAATCAGAAGAGGGAGAACCAAAAGTGACCCCAAGAATAACCAATACAGTAATTCAGTTTCTATAATCTGTGATCTCTATCACCATACCTCATGATCGAGTCAATATTTATTACGGTAATGAATGTAATTACCTCTGACCGATGAATATCTTTCTCAGATAAACCATGTTTAAATAATAGAAAGACTGATGATATTTCAGAGAAAATTCAGAAGAGTAATATCACGTATACATCAGTAGGAACAACTATGATAAAGACAATATAATTTGCATATTCGCAATTCAGGGCTTCAATCAGTAGAAGTAGTAAATAACATCATATGAACCTTATCATTAAATCTTATATCAATCATGATGAATTAGAAACCCAAGTAAGGTAGAGCGATACCGTTCATGAATTAACCAGACTTACAGTAATTCCATCTATCATAATTTACTAGCTTTTCAATACGATAAATATTACATCTGAACATGCACAATTTTACATGCCTCTAAGAATAACAGTACATATAGAATACCCATATAAAATACCCAGAAGGGATTGTTGTAATATATACCCGATTATAACAACTGTATTCAATATTTTTGCAATTTCATCACTATTCCACTAACATATATAGTCATCAATAATCGCACATCATTCAGTTCACTCGCGAAGCTTATTTGGAAGAAATTTTTTAGTTAGCCCATTCTGTAGATACCATACCTGAATCAATCAATTTCTCATAAAGAACTTCTTTCTTTAATAGGCATTGTATATCCCAAACAGTTTTCAGAAAAATCTGATATCTCTCTTCAGAACCCATCTTTATTTACTAACCCATTCTCGGTTCTAACTATATCATTAATCATTCAGCCATTGAACTCTTTAGTTTCACATTCATGAGTTTAATCCATATAAATCTTTTGAATTTCATTGTATAAAACTATACTGGTAAGGGGGTAGAGATCGTAAGCCTCAAAATTTATCTTTCGTAAATACACACATATCACTTAACATTTATCATTAACAAAATTCACTATAAAACATTTATCCGTACCTTTATAAGTCCCCTTTATCATATGTAACATTTTTACTCAAGCACGTGAGTATTACTTCCAGCAGTATCGGAATTAGCTCAGTTGGAAAGCATCTCTGTCTATTTGCAAAATAATTTTCATCAGAGTCGGGAGATATCACACTATCGCAGGTTATATAATGGCATGTATTTCTAGACTCCACATATGCTACATTCAGTCCGAGAACCGACTAAACCATAGCTCTTATACCACTAAATGTAACACCCTTAACCCGTATCCGTCGCCGGAACAGGGTTACGGAGCGTTACCGAAACTTTTTAGAACATTTTTAGATAAATCATGTCAATCACTATTCATTAATCAATATCATTCGTAACATCCCTTGGATGGACCCTCGAGGTCCAATACGAGCATTAGAATTGAGTCGGGACTTAATCGGAAACTCTAAGAATTTTTCGTGACATTTCAAAAAAAATTCAAGGTGCAGGGCTCACACGCCCGTGTGGTCCAAGGGACACACCCGTGTGACTCTTAGACACGCCCGTGCATCAGGTAGTGTCCGATTTAGGTTACTCTCTAACTTGCACCACACGGCCATGCCACACGCCCGTGTGCTAGGCCGTGTGGTTAATTAATTTAATTCGAATTAGATGCAGGTTTCACACGGCCCTGACACACGCTTGTGTTCAAGGCCGTGTTACCCACACGGTTGAGACACACGCCCGTGTCTCTGCCCGTGTGCTCAATTCTGAGCATTCTGTTTCTAAATTTTAGGATGCAGGGGACACGCGGCCAAACCACACGCCTATGTACTAGGCCGTGTGTCACACACGGTCAAGACACACACCCGTGTGTCTACCCGTGTAGACAAAATAAGGCTATTTTCCAAGCCTTATTCCTCACCCTTTTTGCCTTATACCTGCACCAAAACTTAAACACATTCTCATGGCCATATAAACATTCAACCAATATGCCTTTATGCACCACAATTTATTTCCATATCAATCTTGTACTCATATTTACTTATATACAATGGTCACATTTGTGCATTTTGTATCAATTATACTAATTTAATTCATTCATCCATTTGTCAATGTGATTTCTATCAATTAACCATTTTAAACATATACTATGATAGCTTTCATACATAAACACCAAAGCATGTCCATAACTAGCCATTCCAATGGCTAGTCATTATCAAATATTTACATATCATTCCTTGACCAATTTAACCTATACATACCATTATAACCCTAATTATTTTACCTTATATACTGAAATGAACTATTGGATAGTGTGAGTAATCTCCACCAAGCTTCCAATCCAACGAGCATTCCGATTTACTATAAGACAGGGAAAAATAAAACGGAGTAAGCATATAATGCTTAGTAAGTTCGTATAACTTGGTAAATAACTTACTAACCATTCACATTTAAATTAAACATTGCAAGGTATAACCAAACCATTTGGTCACAAGCCTAACACATATTCTCAATACCTATGTTAAACACATATTTCATATAAACATCAAGAAACACATATATGAGTCCAACAATATTCAGATTCTCATACACATATGTTTTTCCACAACATGTATTCACATAACATATATAAAAATTATTTCCATGTATCTCAAATTTATTTCATATTAATTTATCTCGAGTTCTGGTATATTTCATGTCAGGACATTACTCAACAATCAATTGCAGTATTGATAATCACTCGGATAGTACACTCAAGGTGTACAAATCTATTCTTATAGATGAACGTATTCTTCAAACCATTTTATGTAACATCATTTCATATTTTTCAAGTAAATACATGTAAAAATCCCTTTTCTTTTCGTATCAGTATTTTACCCGTTGAATTATTGAAAACATCGATGGATACACAAGTAGTACACTTGAGGTGTACAATTCCGTAGTCCGTCAAGTCATATTCAGTAGTACCTTTTAGGTACACTCTCGAGCCACATATCATACAGTAGAATTACCACTCCAGGCTAAATTCTAGCTGTAACATATACTCTAAGGGCTTTGTCGGATTACCAGTCCAAGCTAAATCCTTTATATGACAAAGAATTCCTTATAGAGTCCATTCTGGATTACCAGTCCAGGCTAAATCCAGCCAATTAAGACTACTCGAACTCCTTCTCCCGAGACAATATATCCCGAAAATCTTACTTCCTTGAGCCAAAATTCGCTTTTACTGAACTTGGCATACAACTGATTTTCTCGTAGAATCTGTAAAATTGTCCGTAGGTGCTCAGCATGCTCATTCTCATCTCGGGAATAAATCAGTATGTCGTCAATGAAAACGACTACAAACTTGTCGAGGTATGGTCTAAAAATGCGGTTCATTAAGTCCATGAATACCGCAAGAGCATTGGTCAAACCAAAAGGCATGACTAAAAATTCATAATGCCCATACCTTGTTCGAAAAGCTGTCTTAGATACATCTGATTCCTTTACTCTTAACTGATAGTACCCTGATCTCAAGTCTATTCTGGAGAACACAGTGGCTCCTTTCAATTGATCGAACAAATCATCGATCCTAGGCAATGGGTACTTGTTCTTCACCGTCACTTTATTAAGCTAATGGTAATCTATGCACAATCTCATGGTGCCATCTTTCTTTTCACAAATAAAGCTGGAGCACCCGGGAGAACAACTTGACCTAGCAAAGCCTTTATCATCAACTCTTGCAAGCGTGACTTGGCTCCTTTAACTCGTTGGAGCCATTCTGTAAGGAGTAATAGATATTGGTATAGTACGGAGCTAGTTCAATACCGAACTCAATCTCTCTTATGGGGGTAGTCACGGCAATTCTTGGGAAAAACATCCACGTACTCACATACTATCAGATTGACTCAATCTTTAACTCTGTTTCTTTATCATTCATCACAAAGGCCAAATATGCCTCGCCCCTTTCTTATGTATCTACGTGCCGTCATGTGAAAAATCATTGCGGTGATTTACTTTGCTCATCGATTCTATATGGAGAATATCCCCATTCTCACATCTCGTCTCAATATATTTCTTCCCACAATTAACTATTACATCATGAGTGGTCAACCAGTCCATACCAAGAATGATGTCAAACTCATCAAATGGTAGCAACATAAGATTTGATTTAAAGTAATGACCTCTAATCATTAATGGACAATCTTTACATACTTCATCAACTAGCACACTCTTTCCTAAAGGATTAGACACCTTAATCGTAAATTCTGTAGAATCTATAGGCATAATCATACTGGATACTAGTTTCATACAAATGTAAGAGTGTGTGGATCTGGGATCTATTAAAGCAATAACTTTAACATCATGAAGAGAAAAGGTACCCGTAATAATATCAGAAGAAGATGCCTCTTCGCGAGCGCGAATGGCATAAGTCCTCGCAGGTGCCCTACCCTCGGGTCTCGCAGCCTGCTCTCTAGGGTTACCCCTTCCACTTGCCCCACTTCCTGGGTTCCTTTGCGGCCTTCCTCTGACTACACTCCCGGATCTCGGGTTCGGAGCTCTATCTTCTTTCATTGTCTTTGGACAATCTTTTATGTAGTGGTCCTGGGAACCACATCTGAAACATGCATTTTCATGTGCTTGACATTCTCCAAAATGACGTCTGCCACACTGTGGGCATTCGGGTCTGTCCGATCGGATGTTCCCCACACTAGCAACTGAGGTTGTCTGTGCCTTACTTCCCAAATACTGCTTACTCTTGTCCTTCCTTGAAAACCCAGTGGAAGTAGCCGATCGGGTGGAGAAATCTCTTGAATTCTTGGATGTGGATTGGAATGACTTATTCCACTGTCTCTTTTTAGAGTCACGAGACTCTATTTCAGACTTTCTTTTCTCCTTTACTAGTTCTTTGGCTTTACAAGCCCTCTCTACTAGCACAACGAATTCCTTCAGTTCTAGGACAGCAACAAAAAGTTTGATGTCCTCATTTAGCCTATCTTCAAATCTCTTACTCATGATGGCCTCGGTGGACATGCATTCTCGAGCGTATTTGCTGAGCCGTACAAACTCACGCTCATAATCAGTCACAGACATCTTGCCTTGCTTTAACTCTAGAAATTCCTTTCTTTTACGGTCCACGAACCTTTGGTGATATACTTTTTCTTGAACTCTTCTTGGAAGAATTCCCATGTGACCTTTCGCCTCGGTACCACAGACACCAATGTGTTCCACCATTGATAGGCAGAATCTCTTAAAAGAGAGACTACACACTTCATGCATTCCTCAGATGTGCATGACAACTCATTAAATACTACAGCGGTGTATTTTTAACCGTAATTCAGCTTTTTTAGGATCATCATCTTTTCTAGCCTGTAATTATTCTCGCCCCATGTTTCTGATTCTATCAAGCTGGAGGCTTCTCTCCTCTTACCACCTCTACTACTTGAGGGGCTCTTTGGATAGGTTGAGGAATAGGTGGGGGTGGAGGGGTTGCGCATTCGGGTTCGTCACGAACGAACTCGTATACCATGTATTCATCATATGGAGGAAGGCTTCTCTAGCCTCTTCTCCTCCTTCTTGACTCACCGTAATGGGTCTATTCTCATTCTCGTTAAGACCGTCCCTCCAGTGGGAGCCGTGGCGTTTATTTTCACGTCATTCGCCACAGCTCTATCGGGATCCATTTACTAAATGTATAAACATAATTTAAGTCGTCAAGAGTCGTCACACTATCATTATAAAAACATTCTTACGTATGGCATGTATAGCTAGACTCGTGCTCGTGCTACGTTAGTCCTAGAACCGACTAAACTGTAGCTCTGATACCATTAAATGTAACACCCCTTACCCGGGTTCTACGCCGAAATCGGGCCCGAGGCATTACCAAACTCAAACCACTTGATTGCCACTTAGGCTCGTCGTAACTACTCTCTGAAGTCATCTCAACAACCTCATTCTCGACTTACGAGGCCTCACTCATACACACGAGGGCTCTCGAGACTAAACTGGAACTTTTTCCAATCTTAATTTTTTTCTCTTTTATACAGGTCTCACACCCGTGCAAGATTAGACACGCCCGTGCATGGACACACACGCCCATGTCCCCAAACCGTGCCTAAAACCTCACGATTCTCGCCAATGCCCCACGGCCAAGGCACACGCTGTGCTTACCACTCGTGGTGCACAGCGACTACCTTAACACGGCCTAGAGTCTAGACACACGCCCGTGTAGCTAGCCCGTGGCCAACATCGATTAATCCCACACGCCCTAGGCACACGCGTGTGACTAGTCCGTGGTCTATTCTCGACTTAAGATACAAAGGTGCAGTGGTGCACACGGCCAGACACACGCGCTGCGTGTGTCCATGCGTAATGGGCACTAAGAGGCTATTTACCCGACCAATTGCCACCCTGAAATCAAGACCAAACTCATGCTCAATTCAGCAACTCAAGTATTACATCTAACATGAACAAGGATGCATACTTCATTGATAGATTAAAACATACATACTTAATCATTCATGACTCATCTCTTTGGCCATATACAAAAAGAATACTAAGCTTGATAGCCAACACTTTGGCTAGTTTTAAAACATAACTCAAAATGAAATGTTTCCTATACATGCCATACTTAATATAAACAACTTGGCTATACCAAAATAGCGATTGATAGTGTGCTCCGAGCTCCGGTGACGATGATCCACGAGATTAGCTTGGCGGGACTACATGGAAAGAAAGAATAAATGACGTAAGCATTTAGCTTAGTAAGTTTGCATGTAATTCTCATAGCAATATATTTGCTTAACATTAACCATTCATCATAAACAATGGCATTATGAAATCTCAAGTATTTAAGCTTACTTACTCTTATGCGATTCTTACATATCTCATGGTACTTACTATTCTCATGCTCGTACGGTAACAAGATACCTATATCACTTGATCACATAGATCAGTATACTTTACTATGATAAGCATAATCTCAACTTCATCATTCATATCATGAATAATACTCTTAATTAACTCTGACTAGCATAACTTGATAATAACTTTACTTACTTAACTTTCTTACTTTCTTATTTAATCTTTACTCTTTTGCCCGATGAATTACTATGAATAACAGAGGATACTAAATCTCAAAACACATGTGTCTTGATGCCAATGCTATATCCTTGATATAGTCTTACATGGGATCTCTTACTTGGTATTGATGCCATGTCTTGACATGGGCTTACACGAAGTCTTCCTTATGAGTTCCCTTGGGAACTTACCATTGCCATGTCTTGACATGGTCTTACTTGGTATCTTTACTTGTCAATGCCGAGCCTTGGCTTGGACTTACATGAAATCTTTCTTGTTACTCACCAATGCCATGCATTGGCTTGGACTTACATGGGATCTCTATCTCTTTATAGCTTTTCAATGCCAAGACTTGTCTTAGACTTACATGATAACTTTGCTTGGAGACTCACCAATGCCATGCCTTGGTTTGGGCTTATATGGGTCTTCATCTTATAATAACTCTTCAATGCCAAGACTTGTCTTGGTCTTACATGATAACTTGCTTGATTGCCGATGCCATGCCTTGGCTTGGTCTTATACGGACTTTTTCATTTCATGTGATAGATCGAGTATCCTAAGTAATTCAACTTCAATCGGGACTTTCTCATGCTTGATCTCTTTGATTTCTTTGTTTAACATAGCATTAAACAATCTCATGAAATTTAAAATATATTCTACATTATACTGAGCAATTTAATGATATTAATCATAAAGCTTAGAAAACATACAAACTTACCTCAATATACAAAATGTGTGTAGATATACAATTTAGTCCTCGACTTTGTTCTTGCCTCGATTTCGATCCGGGCTTCATTTTTCTTGATCTATAATAATAATTAGATCATTTAATACTCACATTGACTAAATTGACTCTTAACTCATACTTTGGCAAAATTTCTATTTTGCCTCTCAACTTTCTCATATTTGCACTTTTGCCCCTAGGCTCGTAAAATGATTCTCATTTAACTTTCTTAAACATCATGCTTAGCTGATTCATTTTCTCTACTATAACAATCATCAATTCTCACTATTTCTAATAGGTATGACCAATTTCATAACTATTACAAATTAGTCCATACTATCATTTTTCATGAAATTCACTAACGAAAAGATGTTTATCTAACATCAAACTCTCATAAACTTCCATGAAATATCATTTTACAAGCATGTCACTATTGGGTAAATTTTTGAACATGCATCTTAGCTCATTTTATAGCTAAAAATAGCTAATTCATAATACGAGAACTTCAAAAATACGAAGAATATTAAAAACGGGGCTAAGATGAACTTACTAGCAAGCTTGAAAGATGAACAAACCCTAGCTATGGGGTTCTTCAAATTTTCGGCACCAAGGAAGAAGATGAATGAAATTTTTATCATCTTTTTCCTATTTTAATCATTTAATTGGTAAATGACCAAAATGCCCTTTTCTTTAAAAATTTACAAACTACTAACTCATGTCCATTTTTGTCCAATAATTATAATTTGGGAAAATTTCTATTTAAGGACTTCTAATTAATATTCTAAATCTATTTCATACAAAAAGCTTCTAGAAACTCATATTTTGCAACTTTTGCAATTTAGTCCTATTTGATCATTCCATGTCAATTTCACAAAATTTCTACATGGAACTTTAATACTATCATGCAAACATGTCATAAACCTTAAGAAATCAATTTACTAACTCAGATTTGTGGTCTTGCACCACTATTCCGACTAGGCCCTAAATCGGGTCATATACAATTCTCCCCTCTTAGGAATTTTTGTCCTCGAAAATCTTACCAGAAACAGAGTTTGGATCTTTGGTTTCTCATGCTCTTTCTCGGTTCCCACGTAGCTTCTTCTATTCCATGTCTTTGCCACAATACTTTTTTAGGGCAATACTTTTATTTCTTAGCTACTTGACTTCCCGAGCTAAAATCTTTAGCTGGTTCTTCACCATAAGTCATGTCGGGATGAATCTCTATCTCGACGAGGTAATTACATATGAAGGATCGATCGGTGGCGTCCCAACATGGACACGTGAAACATATCGTGAATCTTTTCTAACTCTGATGGCAAAGCCAATCGATAAGCTACCGGCCTAACTTTCTCGGTAATCTCATACTGTCTAATAAAACGTGGACTCAACTTGCCTTTCCGGCCAAATCTGAGAACTTTTCTCCATGGTGACACTTTCAAGAAAACTTTATCTCCGACTTGATACTCTATATCTTTTCTTTTTAAGTCCGAATAGGACTTCTGTCTATCTGATGCAGCTTTTAAACATTCTCGTATCTCTTTCACTTTTGCTTCAGCTTCTCTAACCAAATCAACCCCGTGAATTTGGTTTTCCTTGAGTTCAGTCCAAAATAAAGGCATTCTGCACTTACGCCCATATAGAGCCTCATAAGGCGCCATCTTTAAACTCGACTGAAAACTATTATTGTAGGCAAACTCTACCAATGGGAGAAACTTTTCCCAACTGCCTCGGAATTCAAGAATACAACATCTGAGCATATCCTCGAGTACTTGAATTAACCTCTTCGACTGACCGTCAGTTTGAGGATGAAAAGGTACTAAAGTTCAACTTTGTACCCAAAGCCTCTTGCAACTTCTTCCAAAATCTGGATGTGAACCTCGGATCTCTATCCGAGATAATTGACAACAGAACACCATGAAGCCTTATTATTTTTGACACATACAAGTTTGCCAACTTGTCTAGTGAGTAATCAACTCGTACAGGTAAGAAATGAGCTGACTTCGTGAGTCTATCAACTACAACCCATACAGCATCTTTCATGCTCGTTGATAATGGTAAACCCGTTACAAAATCCATAGTAATACGGTCCCATTTTCACTCCGGAACCAAAATGGGTTGAAGTAAACCCGAAGGTACTTGGTGTTCAGCCTTTACTTGCTGACAAATCAAGTATTTGGAAACAAACTCTGAAAGGTACTACCCGAATGTACAGATAAATATCCGTTATGTGCCTCATGCAAAATTCTATGAATAAGCTCGTCCTTTCTCGGTACACAAATTCTATCTTTGAACATCAGACTTCCATTGGGACTAATCCGGAAATCAGAATCAACATCTGTCTCGCACTGAGCTCTCTTGACTTGCAATTCACTATCTTCTTTTTGAGCCTCAAAAATCTCTTGGTGGAATACTGGTCTAGCTTTCAACTCAGCTAGAATAGAACCATCAGTGGATAAAGTCATCCGTGAATTTATTACCCTTATTGCAAATAGGGACTTTCTACTCAAAGCGTCGACGACCACATTCGCCTTCCCGGGATGGTAGTCAATGACCATCTCATAGTCTTTTATCAACTCTAACCATCTCCGCTGCCTTAAGTTCAACTCTTTCTGCTTCATCAAGTACTTCAAACTTTTATGATCGGTGAAAATCCGACATCTCTCACCATATAGGTGGTGTCTCCATATCTTCAATGCGAAGACTATAGCAGCCAACTCTAGATCGTGGGTCGGATAATTCTTCTCATGAGGCTTCAACTGTCTTGAGGCATAAACAATCACTTTGCCTTCTTGCATAAGTACACAGCCTAATCCATTTAAGGATGCATCGCTGTAAATCACAAATTCTTTCCCTGCCTCAGGTTGTACTAAAATTGGAGCTTCTGTCAACATCGCTTTCAGTTTCTCGAAACTTTGTTGGCATCTTTCTGTCCACTCAACTTCACATTTTTCTATAACAATTTAGTCATCGGGGTTGTAATAATAGAAAACCCCTTGACGAATCGTCTATAATAGCCGGCTAGGCCTAGGAAACTTCTAACCTCGAGACATTCTTGGTGGCTTCCGGTCCATAATAGCTGAAATCTTATCGGGTCTACTCGAACTCCTTCTCCCGAGACAATATGTCCAGAAATCCTACTTCCTTGAGCCAAAATTCGCTTTTCTTGAACTTGGCATACAACTAATTTTCTCGTAGAATCAGTAAAGCCGTCCGTAGGTGCTCGAGATGCTCATTCTCATCTCGGGAATAAATCAAGTATGTCGTCAATGAAAACGACTACAAACTTGTCGAGGTATGGTCTAAAAATGCGGTTCATTAAGTCCATGAATACCGCAAGAGCATTGGTCAAACCAAAAGGCATGACTAAAAATTCATAATGCCCATACCTTGTTCGAAAAGTCATCTTAGATACATCGATTCCTTTACTCTTAAGCGATAGTACCACGATCTCAAGTCTATTACGGAGAACACGGTGGCTCCTTTCAATTGATCGAACAAATCATCGATCCTAGGCAATGGGTACTTGTTCTTCACCGTCACTTTATTAAGTCGACGGTAATCTATGCACAATCTCATGGTGCCATCTTTCTTTTCACAAATAAAGCCTGGAGCACCCGGGGAGAACAACTTGACCTAGCAAAGCCTTTATCTGTCAACTCTTGCAATCGTGACTTGACTCCTTTAACTCCGTTGGAGCCATTTCGTAAGGAGTAATAGATATTGGTACGAGACGGGAGCCAGTTCAATGCCGAACTCAATCTCTCACTGGGGTAGTCACGGCAATTCTTCGGGAAAAACATCCACGTACTCACATACTATCGGTACTGACTCAATCTTTAACTCTGTTTCTTTATCATTCATCACAAAGGCCAAATATGCCTCGTACCCCTTTCTTATGTATCTCTGTGCCGTCATGTAAAAAATCATTATCGGTGATTTACTTTGCTCATCTGATTCTATATGGAGAATATCCCTATTCTCACATCTCGTCTCAATATATTTCTTCCCACAATTAACTATTACATCATGAGTGGTCAACCAGTCCATACCAAGAATGATGTCAAACTCATCAAATGGTAGCAACATAAGATTTGATTTAAAGTAATGACCTCTAATCATTAATGGACAATCTTTACATACTTCATCAACTAGCACACTCTTTCCTAAAGGATTAGACACCTTAATCGTAAATTTCAGCAGAATCTATAGGCATATTCATCTTTGGATACTAGTTTCATACAAATGTAAGAGTGTGTGGATCCGGGATCTATTAAAGTAATAACTTTAACATCATGAAGAGAAAAGGTACCCGTAATAACATCAGGAGAAGATGCCTCTTCGCGAGCACGAATGGCATAAGTCCTCGCAGGTGCCCTACCCTCGGGTCTCGCAGCCTGCTCTCTAAGGTTACCCCTTCCACTTGCCCCACTTCCTGGGTTCCTTTGCGGCCTTCCTCGACTACACTCCGGATCTCGGGTTCGAGCTCTATCTTCTTTCATTGTCTTTGGACAATCTTTTATGTAGTGGTCCTGGGAACCACATCTGAAACATGCATTTTCATGTGCTTGACATTCTCCAAAATGACGTCTGCCACACTGTGGGCATTCGGGTCTGTCCGATCGGATGTTCCCCACACTAGCAACTTAGGTTGTCTGTGCCTTACTTCCCGAATACTGCTTACTCTTGTCCTTCCTTGAAAACCCAATGGAAGTAGCCGATCGGGTGGAGAAATCTCTTGACTTCTTGGATGTGGATTGGAATGACTTATTCCATTGTCTCTTTTTAGATTCACGAGACTCTATTTCAGACTTTCTTTTCTCCTTTACTAGTTCTTTGGCTTTACAAGCCCTCTCTACTAGCACAACGAATTCCTTGATTCTAGGACGGCAACAAAAATTTGATGTCCTCATTTAGCCCATCTTCAAATCTCTTACTCATGATGGCCTCGGTGGACATGCATTCTCGAGCGTATTCTTGAGCCGTACAAACTCACGCTCATAATCGATCCATGAGACATCTTGCCTTGCTTTAACTCTAGAAATTCCTTTCTTTTACGGTCCACGAACCTTTGGTGATATACTTTTTCTTGAACTCTTCTTGGAAGAATTCCCATGTGACCTTTTCCCTCGGTACACGTGAGACACCAATGTGTTCCACCATTGATAGGCAAAATCTCTTAAAGAGAGACTACACACTTCATGCATTCCTCGGATGTGCATGACAACTCATTAAATACCACGATGGTATTTTTAACGAGAAGTCGACTTTTTTGGATCATCATCTTTTCTAGCCCGAATTCTTACGCCCCATGTTTCTGATTCTATCAAGCTGGAGGCTTCTCTCCTCTTACCACCTCTACTAATTGAGGCTGGGATAGGTTGAGGAATAGGTGGGGGTGGAGGGGTTGCGATTCGGGTTGCATCTTAACGAACTCTCGTATACCATGTATTCATCATATGGAGGAAGGCTTCTCTAGCCTCTTCTCCTCCTTCTTGACTCACCGTAGTGGGTCTATTCTCATTCTCGTTAAGACCGTCCCGGCGGGAGCCGTGGCGTTATTTTCACGTCATCCGCCCACGGCTCTATCGGGATCCATTTACTAAATGTATAAACATAATTTAAGTCGTCAATAGTCGTCATACTATCATTATAAAAATATTCTTACGTATGGCATGTATAGCTAGACTCGTGCTCGTGCTACGTTAGTCCTAGAACCGACTAAACCGTAGCTCTGATACCACTAAATGTAACACCCCTTACCCGGGTTCTACGCTGGAATCGGGCCCGAGGCGTTACCGAACTCAAACCACTTGATCGCCACTTAGGCTCGTCGTAACTACTCTCTGAAGTCATCTCAACAACCTCATTCTCGACTTACGAGGCCTCACCCATACACACGAGGGCTCTACAAACTAAACCGGAACTTTTTCCAATCTTAATTTTTTTTCTCTTTTATACAGGTCTCACACGCCCGTGCAAGATTAGACACGCCCGTGCATGGACACATACGCCCATGTCCCCAAACCGTGCCTAAAACCCCAGCATTCTACCAATGCCCCACGGCCAAGGCACACGCCCGTGCTTACCACTCGTGGTGCACACTGACTACCTTAACACAGCCTAGAGTCTAGACACACGCCCGTGTAGCTAGCGTGGCCAACATCGATTAATCCCACACGCCCTAGGCACGCCCGTGTGACTAGTCCGTGGTCTATTCTGACTTAAGATACAAAGGTGCAGGGTGCACACGGCCTAGACACACGCCCGTGTGTCTATCCGTGTGGGCACTTAGAGGCTATTTACCAAGCCAATTGCCATCCTGAAATCAATACCAAACTCATGCTCAATTCAGCAACTCAAGTATTACATCTAACATGAACAAGGATGCATACTTCATTGATAGATTAAAGCATACATACTTAATCATTCATGACTCATCTCTTTGGCCATATACAAAAAGAATACTAAGCTTGATAGCCAACACTTTGGCTAGTTTTAAAACATAACTCAAAATGAAATGTTTCCTATACATGCCATACTTAATATAAACAACTTGGCTATACCAAAATAGCGATTGATAGTGTGCTCGAGCTCGGTGACGATGATCCACGAGATTAGCTTGGCGGGACTACATGGAAAGAAAGAATAAATGGCGTAAGCATTTAGCTTAGTAAGTTTGCATGTAATTCTCATAGCAATATATTTGCTTAACATTAACCATTCATCATAAACAATGGCATTATGAAATCTCAAGTATTTAAGCTTACTTACTCTTACTTGATTCTTACATATCTCATGGTACTTACTATTCTCATGCTCAAATGCGGTAACAAGATACCTGTATCACTTGATCACATAGATCAGTATACTTTACTATGATAAGCATAATCTCAACTTCATCATTCATATCATGAATAATACTCTTAATTAACTCTGACTAGCATAACTTGATAATAACTTTACTTACTTAACTTTCTTACTTTCTCATTTAATCTTTACTCTTTTGCCCGATGAATTACTATGAATAAATGAGAGGATACTAAATCTCAAAACACATGTGTCTTGATGCCAATGCTATATCCTTGATATAGTCTTACATGGGATCTCTTACTTGGTATTGATGCCATGTCTTGACATGGGCTTACATGAAGTCTTCCTTATGAGTTCCTTGGGAACTTACCATTGCCATGTCTCGACATGGTCTTACTTGGTATCTTTACTTGTCAATGCCGAGCCTTGGCTTGGACTTACATGAAATCTTTCTTGTTACTCACCAATGCCATGCCTTGGCTTGGACTTACATGGGATCTCTATCTCTTTATAGCTTTTCAATGCCAAGACTTGTCTTGGACTTACATGATAACTTTGCTTGGAGACTCACCAATGACATGCCTTGGCTTGGGCTTATATGGGTCTTCATCTCATAATAACTCTTCAATGCCAAGACTTGTCTTGGTCTTACATGATAACTTGCTTGATTGCCGATGCCATGCCTTGGCTTGGTCTTATACGGACTTTCTCATTTCATGTGATAGATCGAGTATCCTAAGTAATTCAACTTCAATCGGGACTTTCTCATGCTTGATCTCATTGATTTCTTTGTTTAACATAGCATTAAACAATCTCATGGAATTTAAAATATATTCTACATTATACTAAGCAATTTAATGATATTAATCATAAAGCTTAGAAAACATACAAACTTACCTCAATATACAAAATGTGTGTAGATATGCAATTTAGTCTTCGACTTTGTTCTTGCCTCGGTTTCGATCCGGGCTTCATTTTTCTTGATCTATAATAATAATTAGATCATTTAATACTCACATTGACTAAATTGACTCTTAACTCATACTTTGGCAAAATTTCTATTTTGCCCCTCAACTTTTTCATATTTGCACTTTTGCCCCTAGGCTCGTAAAATGATTCTCATTTAACTTTCTTAAACATCATGCTTAGCTGATTCATTTTCTCTACTATAACAATCATCAATTCTCACTATTTCTAATAGGTATGACCAATTTCATCACTATTACAAATTAGTCCATACTATCATTTTTCATGAAATTCACTAAGGAAAAGATGTTTATCTAACATCAAACTCTCATAAACTTCCATGAAATATCATTTTACAAGCATGTCACTATTGGGTAGATTTTTGAACATGCATCTTAGCTCATTTTATAGCTAAAAATAGCTAATTCATAATACGAGAACTTCAAAAATACGAAGAATATTAAAAACGGGGCTAAGATGAACTTACTAGCAAGCTTGAAAGATGAACAAACCCTAGCTATGGGGTTCTTCAAATTTTCGGCACCAAGGAAGAAGATGAATGAAATTTTTATCATCTTTTTCCTATTTTAATCATTTAATTGGTAAATGACCAAAATGCCCTTCTCTTTAAAAATTTACAAACTACTAACTCATGTCCATTTTTGTCCAATAATTATAATTTGGGCAAATTTCTATTTAAGGACTTCTAATTAATATTCTAAAGCTATTTCATACAAAAAGCTTCAAGAAACTCATATTTTGCAACTTTTGCAATTTAGTCCTATTAGATCATTCCATGTCAATTTCACAAAATTTCTACATGGAACTTTAATACTATCATGCAAACATGTCATAAACCTTAAGAACTCAATTTACTAACTCAGATTTGTGGTCTCGCACCACTATTCCGACTAGGCCCTAAATCGGGCTGTTACAGTAAGGCCAGAGTTATAATAAAATTTACTATCTATAAAATAATCTTAAAAAAGGAAATGTTTGGGTTTTGTTTGTAGGTTTTTTTTTTTAAATATCTTTTATTTATAAAAATATTATTTTAATAAATAAATTTCATGTCAAAAAAAAAAGATACTCATTTTGGTTTTATAATTTTGTATGTATTTTTATAAAATATTATGTATTTTATTGAAAAATAAACTTTAAAATACTTTTTTTTTATTTTTAAAGCTTTTTTAATTTTGAATTTTAAATTTTTAACAAGTATAACTAAATTGATACAATGTGTAAAGTTGATGGTTAAATTTATTATTTTTTTTAGAATTAAGACTAAATTAATAAAATTTATAAACATTAAAAATTAAATTAATTATTATAACAATATAAAAAAAATTGCCTGAATAACCAAAATATTAAATTGCAATAACTAAAAAAAAAATTAAAGGTATTTGAGGAAAAACAAGAATAGGTGGTGACTATTTTCACAAAAAAAGAAAGTGTTGCAAACACCTGATCCATTTAGCCTCGTCACCCTCCTTTTATTAGTCGTATTTGGACATCGCCAATCAAAGTCCCACTTTTTTCCTTTACACAAACAACACGTGTCCTGTTTTTATCTGGGAGAATCTTTCTCTACCTCACTGACGTGTCCTCCCTAATCATTCTTCCCTGCCAACAATAATAAATTAAATTAAATTAATGTTGAAATTATGGCCAACGTTAAAATCCTTGCACGTGTTGCTACCTTTTCATTCCTTTCTTGTCAGAACATTGCATTGTGTTGCTACCTTTTCATTGGCTACCAAATGCAATGTCCTTAGGGATGATTTAAGTTTATTCGAACAAAATATGTTTTATATTTTAAATAGTAAAAATAATTTATATATTTTTCATTAAACCAAAACCTAATAATATAAAACATTGAGAACCCATCTAAATTATCATAAATTGTACAAAAGAAAAAATTCTAATTAGAATCAATTATAAAAATTGAAATTTCTATTTACAAACAAAATTATTCACAAATTTCGAAATAGAAAATAATAAGTAATCCTATCAAAATTAATATTCATTCAAGATAAATTTAGATAGTCGTTACGTTTAACTCTATTTAGTATAAAAACAACATTAACAATAAGATTAAATATTATAAAACTATCATATCATAAGACAAAAAAATAAACCAAATACACCACATCATCCATCCAAACCACCCTCAATTTCTTTTTCTTCTTTACCCTATTGTAATTAGGGAAACCCACGTGGCGATTCCTCAAACACCTAAACCAACTCGTACAGTCCTTGCCGGCTTTTCCCAACTAAGTAAAAAAAATCGCCAAAAAGGCAATAAACTTCAACACTTTGTCTCTTCAAATTATATTTCGAAACGTGTGTATATTCTTTTATAATATTTGTATTTTCATGGTCAAATTTTGGTTTCATCTCTCTATTATCTTTAATTTTTACACATAATCCTTATACTTTAATTTTACATAACATTATCCCTCTACTTTTATTTAATTCATACTTTAGCAACTAAAATATTAATATTTTTTTTAAAAAATATACATATATATATATTCAAACTCATCATATAAACATAGATTTATTTAAGATTGAGCAAGAAAATTGAGAAATAAAAAATCTATCTAAACATGGTATCTTGAACGATTTTGGTTCACAATTTAAAAATCGTGATTACTTAAACTAATCAAAGTCTAATTTTAATTATTTATGATGTAAAATAGCGTAAATAACTTAAATATTATATAAAATTTAGTTTTTTTAAATATTGAATTATTTTTTATTTAGTAGAAGATTTATTTTTTTAAAAAATATTTATGAAATTTTTTTTGAAATATTACCGAATAATGTTAAGAAGGCATAAAATAAAGTCAATTCATAGAAATAAAGTCCAAAAATTCAAAATTCAAAATTAGTATAAAAACCAAGAATGAAATCAAAATATCATAAATTGTTGAAATAAATAAATAAATAAAAGCGTTACACCAAACTGAACACAACCCTAGATTTATTTGTTATGGGATAGATGTTTTTAGGAAAGATTAACCTAGCATTTTAATCAAAATGATTAATGATGTGAATTATTTGAACTAATTATTCTTATTATGAAAAATAAAAAAGTTAAATTATGTCATATTAAAATAAAGGGACCAAAGCCAGAAATTGACCAATTTCTTTGATGTGAATAATCCAAGTTTAAGCTTTTATATACATGGGTTAAGGCTAACTTAGATCAAGGGCTGGTTTTTTTCTTCTTCTTTTTTTTTTTTTTTTTCTGTTTCATAGGCTAAGACAACAGCTTTATTTATACCAAAAAAAAACTCCTTTTGTTGGGTTTTATTTACTTTGTTTAATGTTTCCATCAAAAATGGGATCAGAAGCAAGTGAAAACAGAAGCAAAGAAATGGAGAATCTTTCTTTGGAAACAGAAAATTCCCCAAGAAACCTGTTACAAAGATTCATGTCAAGAGAAACACTAGATTCAACAAGAAGTGAAGGTGAAGATGATGAGGATGAAGAAGAAGTGGAGCTGAATCTTGGGTTATCATTAGGAGGCAGATTTGGGGTTGATAAGCATGCAAGTAAGTTGAAAAGGTCATCATCTATTGCTGGTTCAATACCAATATTTAGAGAAGATGATAGTGCCAATGCTCCACCACCATCTGTTCCTCACCCAACAACTCTCATCAGAGCCTCTTCTTTGCCCACCGTGACTGAGGAAGAGTGGAGGAAGAGAAAAGAGTTGCAGACCCTAAGAAGGATGGAAGCTAAGAGGAGAAGAAGTGAGAAGCTGAGGATTTCAAGAGGGAAAATGGAGGAAAGTAAAGGCCTTCAAGGTACTTTCTGCAGCATTATCTATGGGGGATTTGTATTGTATGTTTACAATTTGTTTCATACATAAGACCATTTGATGTTGATACCGATTTTGACCTAAGTTATTCTTGATGCTCAAGTGTGAGCATGTGTTAGATTTTTCTTCTTCTTCATGTATTTGGACTTTAGTGGTCTTCATCTCACTTATAAACAAAATAATATTTGCTGCATTTCTTTTTCGCTAAAGCATAAGTAACATTGCTTCTTATCATCACTAATTAGTTTAGACTTGTTTGATGTTCCTAAATATCTGCTAAACTTGTTGATTATTTTGGTACTTGGATGAATAATTTGTTTTGAATTTAAAGCACATGAAGTTCCTTTAATGGATGATGTTGGGAGAAAAATTTCCAGGATACAAATGGAGATATGTGGATCCAATATAATGCATTTTAAATAGCAATTATGATGGTAATGGGATCTGGATGCAAAAAGATGTGTTATTTCTTGTGAATTATTTGATTCAAAATTGTCAAGACATGGAAAGTTTCAATGTTAAATTTCCATTTATGATAAAAACAGTGATTACTCGCAGCTGGTTTTAATGGTTCTCATGATTACAATCACTGCAGGAGCTAGAAATTCTGGCGAAGCAAGAAGCTCTGGTAGTGCTTCATCCTTGCAAGAACAAGGCGATTCAGAGGCAGCTACCGGTTCTTCAGGGACAAAGACGAGCGGGAGCGAAAGAACTCTGGGACTGGAAGGCGAGACGGTCGAAAATAAGGAGAAAGGAGGGGGAAAGGCGATGGAAGATATGCCTCATGTGTTCACAAAGGGAGAAGGTCCTAATGGGAAAAGAGTAGATGGGATTTTATACAAGTATGGGAAGGGAGAGGAAGTGAGGATAATGTGTGTATGCCATGGCAATTTTTTTTCTCCAGCAGAGTTTGTGAAGCATGCAGGTGGTGGTGATGTGGATAACCCTCTTAGGCATATAGTTATTAACCCTTCCTCTTCTTCCCTTTTGTAATGTGGAGTATATGGCAACCCCCCACAAAAATGGGGCACTGTAAGTGAAAAGTTTGAAAAAAAACAAATTCTTTGCAATGTCTACAATAGTTAATTTACTCTTGCCGATGTTCGACTGCCTATTTTCGGATTCTGCAGTTTCCTAGAAAAAAAAACTTGCTACCATCGAAGTAAAAGATCAGCATCTCCATCTATGAGGAAAAGATTATATTTTGATACTAAACCTGCCTCAGTCAACATTAGATATGCAAAGTTTGTTATGATTTGTACACTTTGAGCTGTTCCTTCTAGATCAAGTCATGCACCTAGAAACCATATTATCGAACTGAAGAAGGTTGAATTCGTTTCAACCTTCGGACAACTTGCCTCATGGTTGGTCTGGTCGAGAGGCTATCGACTGTACACGTGACGGCCAAGTGCAGCAGTTCTACCAGATCATGATGAGGACCTGCATTCCATAACCTTAAAGTGAAAACATCCTTTGCTTGACCCTGTTGAAGCAGCATGCAGGCCCAAGAGACAATATTGAAACCATTTGCTTGCGAGGAGAATGAAGGATCCAAAGCTTTCTTATCTGATATCAACTCAAGCAACACGATACCATAGCTGTAAACATCAGCCTTCTCGGATACACGACAGGTCATGGCATACTCGGGTGCAACATATCCGAATGTGCCAGCTACACCGGTTGTTGCATGGGTTTCAGATGTACCCAGAAGCCTTGATAATCCAAAGTCAGACAGATAAGCATTACAATCATTGTCCAACAATATGTTACTCGGCTTGACATCCCGGTGTAGCACCTTCGGGGTGCATTCGTCATGCAGATAAGCAAGTGCATGGGCTATATCGAGAGCAATCTTGTGAATAATTTTCCAATCTACAGCTCTAGTGGATCTTTCCCTAATAAAATTTTCTAAATTACCACCTGGTAAGTAATTATATAAGAGAAACATATCCGTTTCATTAGCATGGTACCCTACAAGAGTTACAAGATTAGGGTGCCTCATTGTCTCAAGGGTCTTTACCTCGGCATGGAATTGCTGGATACCCTGAAACCTTCCAACAGCAAGCCTCTTGACTGCCACTGAGATTCCTGGAGCTATTTCAGCCCTGTAAGTGGCACCAAAACCACCAATTCCTATGCATTTGCCAGCACTGAAATTCCCAGTTGCTTGGACAATAGTTTCATACGTCAATGGAACCCCAATGTCGACAAAAGCTGTAATTTCCCTTGATTCAGAAACCTGAACCCTGGACTTTGGGACCCGTTTCCTGGTGTAAAAGAAGAGGACAGCTAGAACTAGAAGAACTGAAACAATGGCCGAGGCAGATGCTATGGATGCAATCTCAATGGGACCTAAGCTTTTATTGACAGTTCTGTTACCCGAAGAAGAAGCTACTTCATTTTGTGAATCTTCAGTGTTGATCGTCATATCAGCGGATCGTACAGCTAGTGAATTTGATGAAAGTTCTGACACTTCAAGGGAACGAAACCGTCCAAAGGTAGAAGGAATAGCACCACTCAGGTTGTTACTCCCCAAGGAAAGGTGTTTGAGATTTTTCAACTGATAGAGCCCTTTGGGTACCAGACCTCTAAGTTTGTTTCCACTTAGGTCAAGTAAAACAAGGGACTTCAAGTCCCTGAAACTTTGGGGAACGACTCCTTCAATCTGATTCTTAGAGACATCCAAAAATTTAAGGGATCTGCAAATTGCACCAATTCTTGATGGAATATGACCAGACAATCTGTTATTGCTAACATTGACTATCATCCCATGGAGCTTATTACAGTTTACAAATAAACTTCCCGGAAATGATCCAGTGAGATTGTTTCCACCAGCAAGAAAAGCATATTCAATCTGCTTAACCAATCTTGCTGGTGCAATTGGTAGCCATGGGAGTGAACCAGAGAAGTTATTTCCACCAAAATTGTGAATCAACACAGCTTTCGAACCCTGAAATGGCAAAATTGTTTCGAGGCGTGCTTTACATGTAAAGAATGACAGATAAGCAGATGGCGGATCATGGGGTTGGAGAAGTTCAAAACTAGAGGATAAAATACCAGGGCAGGCACGGTAATTGAACCTGGGGATTGATCCTGACATGAGATTTCCACTGATATCAAAGAGTGTCATACAAGGAACTCGAAGCTGCTCATCAAGCTCCCCAGTTAGCCTGTTCGAGCTCAAATCTAGATGACTTAGTTTCTTGCATCCATTGAACACTCCAGAGACATCCCCAACAAAGTGGTTCTGAGCTAAGTTTATGATTTCCAAGTTCTCGCAACCACCCCAATTTCTTGGTAACTTACCCTCAAGATTCGCCCTGAGCGCCCAAAGAACTTTAAGCTTTGGAAGGGTTGTGATTCCCATTGGAATGGAGCCTTGGAAACTATTATACTCATCGGTATTAGAATGTGGCAGTCTAAATGACAGCTCTTCATTTGAATTCTGCCCACTCAGCAAGGGATCGAAAAGATTAGACAGGACAAGAATGGACAACCGAACACAATCTCCAAGCTCTGTGGGGATAAAACCGCTAAGATTGTTCCTAGCAACATCAAGAACCTCAAGCTTATGCAGCTGGCCAAGCTCATTAGGAATAACACCATCCAACATGTTGGAAAACAACACAAGAGTCCGTAACTGCCGACAATTCCCCAAACTACCGGGGATATGCCCAACTAGGAAATTGCCAGACAGATCAAGATGCTCTAGATACCGACAATTACTTCCAAAAAAATCAAGAATCGGACCGTTTAGCTGATTATTAGACAAATGAAGTCCTTTCAAATAATAGAAACTACCAAAATAATCAGGGATAGACCCCTTCAGCTTATTCCCAGCTAAATTCAAAACCTCCAAATCCACAAATTTTGACAAAGACCCTGGGATCTCCCCTTCTAGTGCATTAAACCCGATACTCAAAACCCGCAAATTCCTCAGCCCCACAATTTCATCAGGCAACTTCCCAGTAAATGAATTCCCTTCAAGATCAAGTTGTTCTAATTTCTCTAAACCCCATAATTCTAAAGGAATTTCACCACCAATGTCATTAAAAGCAAGAGAGAGAACTCTAAGTTCAGTAAGTTTCCCAATCAAAGGTGACAAGTATCCCACTAATTTCCCCCTTGAACATGCTCTTCTTCTAAATCCAAAACCATAAAATGGAAGAAGCTTTGAAGAAGGAGAACAAGGTGGAGTAAAGTTACCTTCACAACAACCACCACCAGCAATATTAATGGAGATGACCTGAGACCTTGAATTGCATGAAACTCCATGCCAAGAGCAGTGGTTTGGGTTCTTCGAAAGGTCCCAGCTTGAAAGTATCCCAGAAGGGTCAAAAACAGAGGTTTTGAACTCCAACAGGATCCTTCTCTCAGGAACCAACAACTCCCCTGAAACTAAGCAGAAGACAAACAAAAACAAGACCAAACCTTTACACAACAAATGACATCTCATATTTGTTTCCCAAGAAAACAAAAACAAACCCAACAAGAACAACAAAAAGAATTCTCTCTGAGCTTCAAAAAGTCCACCAAAAGCCACTCACTCCTTTCACCCCCAAAGGAAAAAAGTATTTTATTTTTCTTAAACAACGGGAGGGAAAAGAAAAGGGGGTCTTTGGAGAAGAAAAACGCGTTTCTTTTTAAAAATTTGTTCTTTATTTTTTTGCTTCTTGTCGATGGAGTCGTGCAAAGTCTGGGTGTTTGAGCTTTGGTCTGTTCCTTTTCTCACTATTTTTGGGTTATTTTCCTTGCAAATGGAGAAACAGGGAAGAGGGGACCACGTAGTGTAAATGGATGATGGGGGTGATAGTGGGGTCCATCGGCGGGTCAATTAATGCATCTGACTGTCAACACACGGCGGCTCCGGGAAGGACCAGATGGAACTGGTGGGTCCCCTTTCTTGTTTGTTTTTACGTGGAATATCTTTGCCTCTCACTTAGAAGCCTGCGCTGTCGTTTTCCGTCACGTGGAAAAATGGAAAAAGGGTGAAACTGAAAGGTTAAAATTTTGAGATTTAATCTCTATATTTTAAAAGTTAAAGGCTTAATACATAATTTGGTGCATAAGTTTGACACTTTTTTCTAATGTGGTACCTATATTATTTTTTGGTCCAATCCGGTATTTGTATCTGAAAAAAGTTATATATTTTGGCAGACAAAGATAATGCTATTAATTTTTTAGTGTTTACTTCGACTTCTAGAGTTGATTTGATGAAAATTCATAATTAACTAATAATATTAACACTTAATTTTCATTGAAACAACTCTAAAACATGAATAAAATCACATTCATCGGATTGTATTTAATAAATTAA
This sequence comes from Gossypium sturtianum, assembly GCA_025698515.1. Classification (NCBI taxonomy): domain Eukaryota; kingdom Viridiplantae; phylum Streptophyta; class Magnoliopsida; order Malvales; family Malvaceae; genus Gossypium; species Gossypium sturtianum. The sequence continues at coordinate 117,714,510 of CM046955.1, forward strand.
TCGTAAAATTAAACAAATTCAAAATTAATACAAAATTTATTCTATTAACAATGTCATAAAAATTCAAAGCTAATACTATTAGTAATTAACTTTCATCAAATCAACTCAAATTAAAAACTAACTGTTAACATTGTTATCTTTGAATACCAAAATATATAATTTTTTTAAATACAGATACGAAATTGAATCAAAAAATAACATAGTACCATATTAAAAAAATGTCAAACTCGGATATTAAATAATATATTAAGAAAAAGCTAAAAACTAAATCTTCCTACTTTTTAAACTTAAAATCTTTGTCCAGTAATTAATACCATTAATAAATTTCATCAAAATTTATTAACTTAATATGTTTATTTTTATTAATTATATGCTAGATATATGAGAGAAGCCTAATCATATGCTAAGTTAGCATTTTAAGTACAGGGATTAAATATTAAAAATTTCAAACTATAGGGACGGATAACAGATTTCAACCAATCTGAAAACTACAAAGGATGCACGAGGAACTGGAATTTTCGCTGACGCAACCCTATCGCTAGCGTTAATTATGTAATAAATTTATTAGTCGCCTTTATTTTTATAATTGTTTCGAATGAATATTCAAGTTTTGAGTTCGAGTCGAGTTAGATTTTATAATTTGAATAATTTAAATAATATATGGGTGTAAATATCTCTTTGCTTGTCAATTTTGAAAATTAGGAAATTGTTCTCTCTCAATAAAAATTAAAAAAATTTAAATAATTTTTAAAATTTAAAATATTTATAAAAATTTTAAAATTTATATTTTTTAAAAATATATATTTTTTAGAAAATCTAAAGAATATATAAAAAAGTTAAAATTTAAAAAAATTTCTAAAACAAGAATTTTGGGACTTAAATAAGTTAGTTAATTAATGATTTAAGTTTATCATAGTAAAGTATATATTTTTTTATTCTGATTTGAAAAAGTTTTTAAATATATATGGTTTTAAATTCATATGCTCTTACATGGAATTAGTAATATTATAACAATATTTTAATTTAACATGTTTAATTTTTTTTAATTTAACTCGAACAATTTCACTCAATTCAACTCGATTCAAATTTCATTTAACTCAACTCGATTCAAAAAAATTTCAAACCAAGTTAGTATGATAAAATAGGACTTGTTAACTCGAAATTTTTTTACTTGATTCGACCAAACGCTCACCCCTAATAGTTAGTCACAAAATAAAAAATAGTTAGTACAAATTTTAATTTAAAATTAGAAATACGAGTAATAACACTTGTAAAAAAAAAATCTCTTCAAAATAAACAAAAAATTTTAATTCTATTTGCTAAAAATAAGTCATGAGTGTGACTACATATTACTAATTAAATTACTTTATTGTTAACTTATATATTAGAAATTGTAAAAAATAATACTCTTACCAAATGTAACATTAATTCATAACGTATTAATTATATATTTTTAATATCATTTTTTTACTAATAATCAATTTTTTTTTAAAAAGCTAGAAACTTTTTTTTGAATAATCTCATTATAGGTTCTGATAATAATTTCAAAAACTGTTTGTTTAATAGTAGAAAAATATAGGGTAAATTACATTAACAGACACTCAACTTTGGGGTAGCTGACAAACCAGTTACTCAGGTTTCAATTCAGTCACTCAACTTTTGAAAAATAACAAAATAGTCACCACTAATCATTTTCCGTTACAGACTTAACAGAAATACCATTTTTCGTCCCCTCCCCCTACTCTGATTCTCTCTCCCTCTCCCCCTCTTCCCCACCACCATTGCTATTAGAAGCCTAACCACATTGTCCTTCCATTTCATTCTCTTCCATGGCCATCCATTCTTGCCTTTGCACTTCTCACCATTTCCATCTTCGTTGTAACTTGGTTCATTTTTTTCACTCATGCTTCCATTATTTCCCAAATCATATGCAAAGAACAAAGTGTAAAATGAGAAGAACCAATGTATACCATGTCAACAAGAAAGGCTGGTCAAGCTTGTTAATGAGATTCAAGATAATGTTGTTATTAGTTACTACATCAAGTTTTGGTCCAGTGAACTACCCATTGATAAGAAGGATAACCTTCACAACAACAAAAAATCAAAACTTTTTTTTCTCAGAAACTCAGAAACATACATATAAAAAAGCACATTACTTTCAACAACCCAAAACACAATTTCAGAATTTGATAGTTTAGAGATCAGAGTAACCTACTAGGGAACTTCAGTAATAGAACGAGTACCATAAGTAACAGTCCAGGTGAAATACAAGTAAGGGTCTTCAGCATTCACCAAAGAAACGCCCAAAACAGCCAAAACACCAAAAACTAAATGAGGAATGAAGGATTTCTCCATTTTCCCTTTAATACACTGAAAGCCAACCAATCAAACATTTTTAAAAAAAAAAACCTAGCTGAAATTGGTTTATCAGAAGACTATCACCATTACCGCCTGAAACAGAAACTCACCTGTTGGTTTGAAACTCCCTGAAAAGTGAACTATTTTCATAACAAAATAGGGAAAAATATGTGTAACACCCCTAACCCGAATTCATCGCCGAAACAGGGTTACAGAGCATTACCGAAGTTTACAAAAAAAAATTCAGACAATTCATTTCATCTAGCATTCATATTAGAAACCAATTAAAATCATATATATTGTCCCTTAAACGAGCCCTCGAGGCCTAAATTACGCATTAGAAACAAATAGGGACTAAGTTGAAAACTCAGAAAATATTTCAGAAATATTTAAAGTTTTCAACATTGCAAGGGTCACACGGCCGTGTGGCCAGGCCATGTGACTCACACGGTTTGGAGGCACGCCCGTGTCTCAGGCCATGTGGGCATTCGAAACAGGGACACACGGCCTTGTCTCAGCCCGTGTGAGTATCTGACTTAGGTCATACGACCAAGTCACACACCCGTTTGAGCATTCTATTTTGTGCAAATTTAAGATGCAGGAGACACACGGCCGTGTCACCTGGCCATGTGCCACACACGGTTGAGACACACACCCGTGTCTCTACCCGTGTAGACGAAAATAGGCCATTTTACAAGCCATATTTCTCACCTAAATTTTATGTCAATCTACAATTAGCATTACACATATCAACAAGCCAAAATAAGTGGCTAAACTCAACAAATTAATAGACCATCACTAAGCAAAATACATATACATGCCATTATAACCAAAATCAAAACATTCGAAAGTGCCGATAGAACCGATGGATAGTGTGATACAACTCCGGCAAGCTTCCAACCCAATCGAACTTCCTATAATCTAAAAAGTAAAGGAAAATAAATACATAAGCAATGAATGCTTAGTAAGCTCATATAAACTTTAATCATAATACTTCTTTTCAAATATGAAATTTATACATATGAAGAATAATTCAAAACTGATACCGCAATATCATGAAGCTATATTCATCCACACACAAGGTGAATAAATCCACAACATCACTTATACATATTATCCCAAGCTTAGTAGGATTTAAATAACTTTAACTCTTCAAAATTTCTTTATTTTCATTTACATTTCCTTACTTTCCACACTTATTCCATATGTATGACACACAAGTCATAAACATACCAATTAACCATGGTCACAAGCTAGTGCATTTAAACAAAGCCTTTTTCGAATTGATCACATGATAAGTCATTTCGTAAGAAATTGCACAATTTAAAACTTACCATTTTTTTATGAGCACTAGCATATTTTCTCTTGAGTACTTACCACTTCAATGCATCATATAAATAAACATTTTACCATTCAACCAATAGCTTGGCACTTGTCTAAGTATCAAACAACAACACTTGTTAGTGTACTTGCACATATTTCATATAATTACAACATCAATAACCTTATTATCTCAACATGTCACACTTGAATTTATACTCGTCTCAACTTACATAATTTTCATGTATCACATATCAATATATTAATATATATACATTTCATGATACATATCATCTTTTACTGTTTCTTCATATATCATCCAAGACAACTCTTGATAACTTACCATTCGAGGAACGACTTACGGATATGAGTACATCGTTCTCTTTGTGCCATAGTCCAACTATGGTCTTACACATGCATTGCTATGGCCCAGCCGTGGTCTTACATTCATAGTGCCATAACCCAGTTATGGTCTTATCATCAGAATGCCATAGCCCAGCTATGGTCTTACTTATAAATACTGCCATGGTCCAACCATGGTCTTACGTTCAAAGTGCCATAACCCAGTTGTGGTCTTTTCATTAAAATGCCATAGCCCAAATATGGTCTTGCATATAAATATTTCCATGGTCCAACCATGGTCTTATTCGTCAATTCATCATTTGCTATAAAACGATTGTACTCAATCCTGCGTTCCACTCGTTTTGAACATTTAATTCAATTTCATAATTTAACAATAATTTTATTTTAAGCAATAGATATGAATAAATACATAATACCATTCATCAATTTAATAAATAAACATTATAGTTTAACCATACGAACTTACCTGAATTGAATTGTAATAATTGCAGGAGTTCAGGGCCTATTCCGCTATTTTTCCTTTTTCATGAGTATCTACGAAATCTTGATTCTAAAATATAAAATTACTCATTCATTAGCATATATTTCAGTTTCAATTCATTTCAAAATTTATACCCTTCAATTTTTCAAATTTACACAATTACCCCAGCTTTTACAACTTTTACAATTTAGTCCCTTAACTAGTTAATCTATCAAATCAACTAATTTTTCTCAATTAATAATTGATCCAAATATTCTAGGCTATCATACAACCCTTGATAAAATAGAAATTTAATACCAAACCCTAATATTTTAACCATATTCACAATTTGATCCTAACATCAATATTTAACAAAATCACTTTATAATATCATCATACAACAAAATTAAAGCTCTAAACCCACTTGATATTAATAATTTCTTTCAATATATTAATTTAGACAATAAAACAATTCATTTCATGCAATTTGGTAATTTTGACATTTTTACAAAATTACCTCTAAAATTTTACTTTTATTCAATTTAGTCCATGAGCCTAATACATGCAAATTAGTCATTTTTAATGTAAACCCATGCTAGCTGAATACTCATATATATTTTCCTCCTCCTCCTCTCCATTCCACATCCCTAATGTATATAACATGCATATATGTAATATTATCTATAATTCCACTATTTACTTATATGTTCACATCAAAGTTTTTCACTTGAGTCATAGTCACTAAATTATTTATATCTTGAGCTACAGAATTCTAAATTAAGATATGATTGATGTTTTTGAAACTAGACTTAAATATCTTTCTACCATAAAATTTTCAGAATTTATAGTTTAGCCAATAAGTACAGTAAAATCTTCAAATTTGTCCCTATTCTGCTGTTTGACAGCTTCGACCTTTCCTTACTAAAAATTAATTATCTCTTAGTACGGGGTTTGGATGATATTTCTGTTTGTTTCTCTTGAAAATAAACTCATTAATAATTTAAAAATATAAATTTAAACCCCTAATTATTTTTTTTTTATAATTTTTGATGATTTTCCAAAGTTAGAATAGGGGAACCCAAAATCAATCTAACTCTGTCTCACAAAAATTCATATATCTCATAATATGAAATTCTTTTACTTACACCGTTTCTTCTATGAAAAACTAGGCTCAATAGGCTTTAATTTAATACTTTAATTAACATATAATTCAATTTATACAATTTTTGGTGAATTTTCAAAGTCAGACTACTGCTGTTGTCCAAAACTATTTTAGTATAGAATGTTGATAACCAAATTTATAACACCCTCCTTTCCTTTCTATACAATATTTCCCACCACTTCCTCTTATTTCCCTTCACTAACATATCAAGAACATAGAACCTTATATAATAAAACTCTACTTTAACATCATTTTCATACTTTTTTAAATAATATCAAACTCAAAAATATATTGAAATCTTGATGTTCTTACCTTGTCCTATTAATTTCAATTGTTAACTTGATTTTATCTCTCCTCCAGCTTCTATTTCTTGAATTTAACTTGATATTCTAGCTCCCCATAGTCTCTTTATTATTTTTCTCTCTTGGTAGCTATGAAAATTCTTTTGATTTCTAAGTGAAAATGGTAAATTTTTGGTAAAAGGACCAAATTGTAAAGAAAAGAAATTTTCTTTCTTTCTTTTCTCTTCTCACGTTGGTTGCATGGAAAGATGAAGAGAATTCTTCATCTTTCTTCCTTTATATACTAAATAAAATAATAATTAAAAATAATTAAAAATCAAATCAAAATATTAATAAACTATTATTTATTTATTTATTTTAAAATATCACCAACATCATCATTACTCTTCAAAATTATCTTCCTTGCTAAATGACCATTTTGCCCCTATGATTCTTCAAAATTCCTCCATTGACTCATCACTTATTTTGGTAAAATTGTGATTTAGCCCCTCATACTTTTTCCACTTATTCAATTTGGTCCTAATTCATCCATTTTCCTTAGTTTCTAGATCATTCCACCCTTAAAATATTTGCACTATTGGTCCTTCAACTTTTTCATATTTACACTTTAACCCCTCAATTTTTGAGTATATACTCTTGGGCCACAAAACTTTTCTCACCTTTGCAATTTAGCCCTTTCTTGAATTAATATATCATAATATACTTCCCAAACAGATTTTGTTGACATAACTCAAAATTCCCCTTTTTGTCACTTTATTTTCTTATTTTATTATATCAAGGACAATATTTCACTTTCTTATTGAAGTAACTTTCGGGGTATTACAATATGTATACTTTAAAGCAAGTCGGAAGCTTGCATTTAAACTAATAATCGGCGCAACGCGTTTCCGCGTTAAGATAATTGCTTCTAGCTTATGTTTATTTTCACTACTTTAAAAAGGCCAAAAGTGAAAAAGAATGAATCATGTAATAGATGGGAAGGAAAATAAAAATGGAAATCTGGGTTAGGTTGAAGTAAAAATGGACTCTAACCAATTTGATGTAAACTCATAAGCCACAAATGTTACAACACCAATCTGATGCAAGGAACAAAGTAGTAACAGCAGCGACGGTGGTAATTGTGGTGGGGATGATGGTGAAGAAAGAATAGGGGGAAGAGGGGGAGAGGGCAAGGGTGGGGAGGTTTGCAAAAAGTAAAGAGACTTGTGATAGGGGGAGGGATGGTGGGGAAGAGGGAGAGGGATGGGAGAGCAGTGATACGGGGATGGAAAATGGTATTTCCTTTAAGTCTGTAACAAAAAATGGTAGCTTCGTTACAGACGTAAAAGAAAATAGTTAGTGGTGACTGTTTTGTTATTTTTCGAAAGTTGTGTGACTGAATTGAAACCTGAGTGACTGTTTTGTCAACTACCCCAAAATTGAGTGACTATTGGTGTAATTTACCCAAAAATATATTTAGATAAAAGGAAGAAATTCAGTAATTATTATTTATAATTTTAAGTTTTATTGTTGTTGTTTTTAAATAATGTTGCATTGGCAATAACCATGTGAAAATGGGATGGGCAAATAAATTTGTTGTAATAATTAAAACAACAGAAATCTCAAAACATTAATGTTTGGATTGGTGGAGTAAAAGCTCTCATCTTCATCCTTTTAATTAATTCACTAATCACTTCCACCACTAAGCAATGCTTCAAGGTTTCTTTTCTTAATTTAGTTGAAGGGATATTATTGATAAAATTTATGGCATGTTTGGTTGGCTGTAATACCAATACGTTACAACTTAATTCAGTGGGTCCATCACTAAGCCATTATTTGATTGGCTGTAATAAGCTATTATAGCCCTATTCCATATGGGCTTACTTAGGGCAAAAATGTTGATTACCATTCAGTGGTCTCCTAACGGAATGATGATTCAAGGAATGGGTGGATAACTTACGTTCGTTAAGCTTTCAATTTTACCGTCACCATTATCATTTATTTCTCACGTCTAAAACCTTTTCCCTCTTTTTCATGCTTCTTCATTCTATTGTAATCATCAACAAATTCCCAACTTATCAATTTAATTTTTTTTAATCCCATTTCCTCCCAACCCTATCTCCCTTTGACAAACCCTAACAAGGCCTTCAATCTCAGAATCGCTTTTCTAACTCCAAATGCCCTCAACAAGGCCTTCTCTTACTTTTGATTGAGGTTGAAACTTGAGAAGAGAAACAACCAGATAGTGGTTTAATGTGAGGCTTCAGCTGTACCTGAGAAGGAGGTCGAAGAGACCTTTAGGGAGAATTTTGAGTACCAAGCAGAGGTGGGTTCTTTTGCTTTTATTGGGTTTTGCTATTCTGTCTCTGCTTTTGGTGGAATATTTAGGGATTTACATGGTGGTGTTGGATTGGGCAATTTGGTGTTGGATTCTATTCTGCTTTTCTTGATGCTGAGAAGGTAACATGCTGTGATCTTAATATAACCTGCATTCTCATCTTCTGCTTCATGTATGAAGCCTTTTCGTTCAATAATTTTCAAGCTAATTGGGTTGCTTGTTTATATGTTTCTTGAACAGGTTGTTGTGTTCACAAAGAGTCCAAAATCAGACAAGCAATACGTTGGGAAGTTGTAGCAGACAGTAGCTTCTATGTGTATAGGGAGGAAACTAATCTAGAAAATCTTCTAGTCCGTGGTACACAGATTACACTTTATTTAAGGGTACTGCATTTGTTCATTCTTTTTCCTCTTTTACACCCTATTTGAATGTATTTGCATTTGCATGTTTAAAAATTTAAAGGAAGATAATAAATAGCATTGAGATTTTAATGTAGTGTTTCATGTTACAAATACAATTGCCTTAGAAATTTTTGTTTCTTCTAATGTACAATTCTTCTGAGTGCCAAATGTCTAAGATATTGTTCTCCTGCAGTCAGATGACAAGTACGAATTCTCAGATCCCACCAGAATTCAGAATTTGGTAAAGAATTATTCCCAATTTGTTTCTTTCCCAATCTACATTTATGGTAAGATACCAAACCAAACAAGAAATATCAGGTAGAAACACACACACACAAAAAGGAAATCCTGAGTAGGGAAGTTGTCAGTTTCTAATTCTATGCGTACTGCTGTTTACTTTTCTCCTTATTTATTTGTGTTATCATGTTGCAAAGTTTTTAATTTTATTTGCTTATTTTTAGACCAATATCTTATTCTGTTTTGCTTATAGGTTCCTCCAGCACATTTGAATCCTGAATTCTAATAATATGGGTGCTTTGGGAGACAGTGGAGATTTTGTGGCCTGGGAAAGTTGGTTAGATAATTTGCTCTAAAGTAATGATTGCAAGCTACTATTTAATGAATTTATTGTTTCTTTGAGTTATATTGAAGATAATTTTTAGCATTTCATTTCTTCTCAATTATATGTAATGATATGTAGAGATAGGATTTTTAGTTACCTTTGATGTCACAATTGTCGTCGTCAACAGATACGAGGTTTATCAACATAATGCTAATGCGCTCAATAAAATATTTCAAAACCATGCTTGCTTTGCTGACCAATTTCGATTGAACAATCAAGAGTTTCAGAGCAACATTATGAATGCAGTTGTTGAAATTTACCGGAGATTAGAAAGCGATCTGAAGTTGGCAAAGACTCGTCAAACATTGGAGGATCAAGCAGAGATAAAGAGATTGCGAGAAACTATCCGAGAAGCCAATCTGAAGTTGGCCAGGTTAAAGAAGAAATAACAGCTAGAGTAATTGCTGCTTCTCGTTATTTCATTCAAGTAATAGCAGTCTAAGAATCTTTTAGTGATTAATTGGAATGTTGATGAACTGATAGTAATGTATGCTTTTGTGTGAGGGTTTGTGTTTGAACAAGGAGAATGTTAAGAACTCATGTGGGTTTGATACTTTTGGTATTTAAAGTTGTTTTGTGTGGAACTGCAATTTTGTTTTTTTGTATTTTTCACATTAGTTTTACTGTCCATATTTGGGGTTAAAATTTTAATACTTTACTAATAGACCATATGGTTGTTAAAATTTTTGATAAATGCATGGCATAGTTGTTTAAACCGGATTAGACAGGGCTAGATTGTTCAGTCTAATCAAGAATCGACTGATATATCGATTTGAAAAGACATTGTTTTGAGCCTGGTTTTTTTTCCCAAATTTCTTCGCCTAAATCGGAAAAAGAAAATAAAAGTTCAAGCTTATTTCCTAAACTAGTTAGCCCAAATCTAAGAAATAAAAAAAAAATTTAATAAATGAGCCCAAGACTCAACCCATCCCAAACCAAAAAAGGGAAGAAAAAGTTAAACCTAAAGTTTGTTCATGTATTAAATATTTTAATCGAATTTGTAATGAATAAATGATGTTTATGTATTATTGTTATTTAAATGTGTATAGTTTTTTAATTAATTATTTTTTAGAATTTTTATTTTAAAATATTGAATTGATCTAATCAGTTTAACTATTAATCCAGTACTAAACACCAATATGCATGGCTGCATGGTGGTGAATCAAAGGATATGGAGCAATCAGGTAAGGATGGAAGGTAGTGGCAAAAAGTGAGAAAATAGTAGCAAAACATGGAAAAACAGTAGTAAAAACAACAAATCAACCAAAAATTGCAAATGAAATAAAAACAGATAGAAACAAATATGTATCTATAACTTCGACTTTCGTCGATTATCTCCCTAAGTACATGCAATGAAACTAAAAATAGTTTGATCTATATCTATTTTTGGATGTAAAATATAATTCTTAAGCTATTTATTAGTTCTAACCTTTTGCTTTTTAGTTTAGAAGAAAATTAAATTATTTGTTTTGCTAATGATATTTTAGCACATTAAATATACATTATAGTTTAAAAATAATAAAGTAGGTTATATATTATTTTTATAATATTCATATTAAGAATGTTATTAAATTATATATTATTTTATTAAATTATTTTTAATAAAAATTATGTTAAAATATGATTAAATTATTTATTATTATTAAATTATATTTAATAATAATCTTATTAAAATTTAATAACAATAATAATCATTAACTTAACAAAATTTGTTAATGGTACTTTAGTCATTTAAATCTTTTTCCTTATGCTATTACAAATCTATTCCATTCAACCAAACAAAAGAATACTATTACAGCTCTATTCTATTCCATTCAACCAAACAACTGAATTATTGATTATAACTCTATTCCATTACAGTCCTATTCCATTCCCTCTAACCAAACATGCTGTTAAGATTTTTCCATTTCCCGCTTTTTTATTATTATCAATTCTAACCTTTTGTTTAATTTTTCAATTTTAATTTGGGTCATCAAATAGTTGAATCAACCAATTTTTTTGTTTAATTGATTGAATCGAAATATCAATTTAAAATTTTCAACCATGACTATGATGTGATTGAAAATTTGTATGTGATGAAAATTTAAAAGCATAATAAATAATTTAACTCCTAACATTTACCTATATTGTTATTTTGTTTTTGTATTTTTATCACTTTGACTTTTGACCTTCGTAGTTTAGTCAAATTGTTTTGTTTTGGAAAGGAAAGGTTACTAAACTAATAAAATCTTAATAGCACTAAAGTGACAACCAGCATAATAATTCACGTGTATTTCTTTATTGATATAAACAAATTTTTTTATGAAATATATGTGAATTGCAACATAAATTATCACATTAGTACTATTAAAATTTTGATAGTTGAGTCTAACTTTCCATCTAATAAAATGCAATATAACTAAGGTTTAAAGATTGAGAAACAAAATAAGAAAAATAAGGTTAGGTAAAGCAAGCAGTGAGTGGAAAAAAAATATCTAAAGAAGCTAATGTATCAATAAACTAGATGTAAGAATTACAGAGCTATATAGATTCACAATATAACTACCTAAAAATTGGAACCCACCTTCCAAATCATGTAGGGTAAAGATGTTTTTTCCCTTCTCAACCATTGCCTCAAATTTCTGACATAATCATGTGTATGAGAAGAGAAATATATATGTGAAAGTACATGATGAGAGCCTTTTCAGTTACGGAGAAGTCATGATTGATTAAATAACATCAGATCAGAGCAAACATCCTGTAATATAAGCCATCGATTTTCCAAAGGATTTTTTGTTTTCGGCAAGGAGAGGGCGGGTTGAGAGTATTTTTCAATGTCATTTTCCTTGACAACAATTGTGACAGGAGCGACACCAGTGCCAATGCCATGTGCAGCATTGCCATTGCCGTTGACAACAAGGAAAACAAGAGCAACAGTTTCCGCAGCAAGATAATTTCGAGGGTGTTGAAGATGACAAGGGCTCTTGTTCTTCTTCTCGTCCTTGTCTTTGTTGCTGCTGCTGTTGCTCCCTTTTTTCTTCCATGGAAACAACATTTCTGCCATCTTGAAGACTGCAATGATCCAATATAAATTAAGTTGCAACACCTACAATGTAACTGCATATGACATGCATGAGCACATATGGTATGCACTATGCAGAAAGCAATAACTGCATAAAAAGCTACAAATTTCTATATTATTATACATACAAGTAGGCATGTCGAATATCAGGTTCACATTAACAACTACATAGATCCCAGGGAAAGGAATCAAGGCATCTATCTTGTTTTGCATGGAGAAAAAGCTACAAATTCTCATTCCACAAGGCATATATATAATATAACAAGTGAAGCACATGATTGTCAAAAGTAGGATTATTGGTGATAGAGAATGGTGTTAACTTACACTGGAAAGGCAAAGGAATTTACACTGGTTCCAACATCGGAATGGGTGGGTGAGGTCCAGAATCTCGGTGGATATGTTGGCTTTTCCTCATTTGGTTCTTCAGCACTTGGGTCTGTTTTATCCTTTGCACCATCATCTGATATCAAAGTTCCCTCACTCTTTTCAAATTCAACACTCTTTTTGTCAGTGGATGGACTTAACGCGAATAACTCCTCATCTGATTTGGAAAATTCTCCGGATTTTGAGTTCAGAAAATGCTCTCTGGAGAAACTGTTGTTCTCTACTTGAATGCTAAATAATGACTCATTAGAAGCAATACTCCAATCTGCAGGTGTTAAGGAATTTCTTCTTTTGAAGACCGAAGAGGAAATCCTATAAGGATCGTATCCTCCCTCTTGATCCATCATTTGGAGAGGAGGGGATATTGTCACTGTTGGTCCATGTACAAAACTAGGAACTCGAGATGTAGATGTTGCAGTAGCAGAGACATGATATTCATCATCACGTTTAGAGGAAGAAGTGAAAGCTATGCCTGATCTGGATTCTGATAACTTTTTATTAGCTTGAAACTGATCATCTGTAGATGAAGTGGATGAGGATGAAGAGGAGGACAGCCTCTGCTGTTTGGCTGAGACGACTTTACTACTTTCGGTTCCATTGAATACATCCTGGTTGAAGTAAAAAGGATCACTTGCAACACCAAGTTCTATATGTTCTTGTGAATGATCACTGGTTCCAGTACTCGTCCCACTCGAATGTGTATAACTTTGGTTTCCAACAAGTTCCGGATGCATCAATGAATGCTTACTGATTCCATTCCCATCACTTTTCTCTGTGCCTGTTTCTGAACACTTACTGGCTCCCTTCCCACGGCCAATGTCCATAACTTAAAAAAAGGAACTAGGTGAAATCCAAATTAGGTCGCCATTTCCATGAAGAGTTAAGAGGTTGACATTTCAACAGCTTCAAACATTGCCTAGGAACATAAACCCCTTTTAATACTAAATCCATCCATATCCATACATGAATGAAGCAGGGATAAATGGCAAAAAATTGAAGGAATCTATAAGGAAAAACATATATATATCTATATATATATCCCAAGCAAATGCAGTTCATCATATCTTGAAATTTTACCAAACACCATGTTTTGCAACATTAATTCAGGAAAGCTAATGAATACATTATTCAAATTTCAACTTTTAACATCTTTCTTGAGGACGTTGGGGAAAACACCGTATGCTGTTCTATGTGGATGAAGCAATTATTTTTTAAAATCATATATCTGATAAAGAATAAGATATTGAAGAAATTTTGCAATCAAGTTTGAAATTTGTTAAAGTTCAGACCCTCAACACCTTCAGCATTGACCTTTAATGGGGGGTTTTGTTTCACAACTCAAGTTTCTAAAACAAAACGAGCATGCATGCCTGAGAAAGTGAACCATTCGTAATTGCGCATGATCATAGATGAACCCACCAATAGCATATAAGGCATTTATGGGTGGAAATGCTAAATAAAGTATGAGTTTGAGTCCAATAATGTATAAAACTTGGGTTTAAGTCTGTTTATACGCAATTGTGCATGGCTCTTCTTCTCAAATAACTAAACAAAACAAGCGCGCATGCTTGAGAAAGTGAACCATAAGTAATTGCGCATGATAATAGATGAACCCAATAATGTATAAAACTTGGGTGGAAATGCTAAATAAAGCACTAGTTTGAGTCCAATAATGTATAAAACTTGGGTTTAAGTATGTTTATACGCAATTGTGTATGGCTCTTCTTCTCAGATAACTTAACAACCCCCCTCACCAAAACAACATGTTCTGAGGGTTAGACCCTCAAACAAAAACCTTGAATTTTGATAACGTTTTTCTTCGCTAATTCATCGAACAAACAAATTTGTCTCTGCATTACTTTAAAATAAAAAGTTCAACTCTAAATTATCGACACCATTTTCATCACAAAGAAAAGCTACAATTATCAAATCATTCAACCAATAATCTTCTAAACAGAAAATTTTAAAAAAATTAAAGAAAAATCATTGAGAGAGAGAAAAAAGCTTACTTTGGAACATTAAGCACCTGCTGAAATCAAACTCGTCGGAGGCAGCCTCCGACCCTCAACTGCCTTTCTGCGTTCAACAAGTATTTAAAATTCGCATTTACATATTAAATAAAAAATTTAAAAAATCAGACATTAAAAAAATACAAAAACTTTGAACAGATATTTGACAAGCAAAATATCAACAAACTTTTTTTTTTTTTGAGTAATGATTTGTAAGTAAATGTTGTAAAAATAATTAATTAAAATTAAAATTAAAAAAGAAAAGAAAATTGTAGGAGACAGATTGGAGTTGAACGGAGTAGCGCTATTTTCTGAATTTCTGTTTTATTTTGTATTTTGTAACTAATTTCACCATATCTGCGTTTCGCGCCATCTTTTATCATTAATTTTGGGTAAATTACATTAGTACTCACCCAACTATGCTTTTTTTTTTTCTTTTTTGGTCAACCCAATTATGAAAAGTTACAAAATAGTCACTCAACTATTCAATTTTGTCTTTTTTGGTCACTCAACTATGTTGGATTTTTGGGTGTTTCCATTTTTGTGTTAGTCAACTCATGACCAAAAAAGATAAAATTGAATAGTTGAGTGGCCATTTTTTAACTTTTCATAATTGGGTGACCAAAAAAGAAATATACTAATAATTGGGTAACTATTTGTAACTCTTTATAGTGGAGTGGCCAAAAAGGAAAAAAACTATAGTTGGGTGACCTCTACTGTAGTTTACCCTTAATATTTTTTATTAATATTGTGTTTGATACTGTTTGGTTTCGATGTTCAGTTTGGTATCTGATTTTTTTTTTTTGTTTTAATTTGGAACCTAAGTTTAGCTTCAATGTTCAATTAGTACTAAGCCTTTTTCTTCTTTCCCATTTAAGTACTTATATTTTTTTTACTAGAGCACAGATGTCAAATATTCATTAGGCCACATAATGTCAATCGGTCTAAGTACCAAATTGATCATTGAGGTCAAAATCGAGTATGAAATTAAGACAAAAAAATCAATTACGAAAATTGTGTAACATACCGATACCCGAGTCGATCACCGGATTCAAGCTATAAGGTGCAACATTCGTTGTCGGAGCAACTACAATCAAATTACATTCGATTTAAAACCATTTAACATTCAAATATAAGTAAAACATGTGCATAATATGATACATAATCATTTTTGGGTATTATACGAGCTTACGAAAGCTCTATTGCTACCCGAGGTCAAATTAGGACCAAATTGTAAAGAATTCATAATGTCGGGTTGACATCACAACTTCGGGAGTTCCTCGTCACGACGCAACATACTGACTTGGCTTGTCGCGACATTGAGAGTACGTTGTCATGACGTAACTCTCTGTTTGGTCTCGTCTCTCGCGATGTTGAGAGGTCGTTGTTGCGACATGATTGACTGTTTAAACACTTCAATATCTATAAGTTCCAATAACATACCAATTGTATTTATGCCAAAACATACCAAAATGGTAAACCGAGTTAACTTTTAACAACAATTGTTCAAAATGATCATTTGAGATACAAAACTGGTTCAAATCTTAGGTGCATGTCATATACTAAACGAAAGAGAACTTTACAAATATTGTTGAGTCGGGGATCGCCTCTTGGATGCTGGAATCACTTATCGGGACTTTAAGATGTACCTATACCTACGCACAAAGAAAACAAACCATACGTTGAGCGATAAAGCTCAGTGGTATTTTTATGATTCAAGTCAATGCAATAAAAGCTTATATCAATTGTATACATCCAATACAAATTCTATTATCACCTAATTCATATACCATTCATACCAAATCTTATTCAATACAGAAACCAATAAATGCTACTAAGAATACATTTACATCTTATAAATCAAACCATGCACAACTCAATTAACCAATCTAATATGCATATCATTTTAACATTCCAATGTCAATAGAGTTCACAGTCATATTCAATACCATAACAATATAGATATAAATAATTTCCAAATTGAATTGTTTGATTCGTCAAATTCTGTTTCGGCTTTTTGGGCTCATATTGAACACCCCAAAAGTCGCTACAATATGAAAGCAGTGAAAAATCGATATTTTGTCCTCGATAAAGTGAAATAAAGAGAAAAAAAAATAAGGAAATAAAAATGATAAAAGGGGGAGAAGTTGAGTTATATCAATTAAAAATTTTCTTGATTAAAAAGTACATTATGATGTATTGATTCAAGTAAGGAATAAATCATAAATGTGAGAAATTTTTTGTGGCCCAAGAGTAAATACTCAAAATTTGAAGGGTTAAAGTGTAAATATAAAAAAGTTGAAGGGCCAATAGTGTAAATATTTTAAGGGTGGAAGGATAAAGAAACTAAGGAAAATGGATGAATTAGGACCAAACTGAATAAGTGGAAAAAAGTATGAGGGGTCAAATCACAATTTTACTAAAATAAGTGATGATTCAATGGATGAATTTTGAAGGATCATAAGGGGCAGAAAAGTCATTAGCAAGAAAGATAATTTTGAAGAGTAATGATGATGTTGGTGATATTTGGTGATATTTTTAATTACTTAATTAGATAAATGTTATTTAATTAATATTTTAATTATATTTTTAGTAATATTTTATTATTAAATGATTAATATAAAAGGGAGGAAATCGTCCTCTTTCTATGCTTTCAATGTGAGTGGGAAAGGAAGAAGAGAGAATTTTGCTTTCATTGCAGATTGGTCCTTCCAACAAAAATCCATCATTTTCACCTAGAAATAAAAAGAATTTTCATAGCCACCAAGAGAGAAAAATGATAAGGAGAACATGAGGAGCTAGAAATATCAAGTTAGATTCAAGAAAATAGAAGTTGGAAGAGAGAGAAAGTCATGTTAAAGTTTGGTTTCAAGAGAACAATGTATGAATGTTAAGCTTTTATGTTGTTTTTAAGTTTAGTAGTAATAGAAAAATATAGAAATGATATTAAATTCAAGATTTCTTAGGGAAAGTATTATGTTTTTGACATGTCGATGAAGGAAGAAGTGAGAAAGTGAACTAAATGAAAAAGAAAAGAGAATAACAAGTGATTTTGGATAGAAAAGAAGTAAGTACCCATGAACTTTCTTGATATTTAAGGATTATAGTGTGAACTTAGTGTGTTAGAGTTGTGTGACCCAAATCATTGTTAAAGATAATATAGTGGTAAAGCTATAGATATGTGTACGAACCATGCATCACAAGTAGAATCCATATAGAACTACACTTTTTCTAATTGACATTGATTAGAATAAGGTTTTTCAACCTTTAAATAAATGTAGTCGAAACTCCTCTTGTATCATTAAGTTTTCAACATCAGTGAATTTCTCCTCCTCTACCCGTGGTTTTTCCCAAAAGGGTTTCCACGTAAAATCTGTGTGGTTTTTTTTTTCCTTTGCAATCGTTCTATATTGTCATTATCGATGTTAGTTTTAACATAGTGAGATATTAGTAAGTTAGTGGAACAAGATGTGAAATGATTTAACATAAGAAATAGGAAATTATAATAGAAACATATATAATAGATGTGCTATGTAATAGTGAAAAATACACAAAGTATTGAATTAGTGAAACTATGGAAAACTATGAGGAAACAAGGATTAAATTAAAAGACTTAAAAATTATATGTGGTGGAAATAATATAAGTGAAATACATAGAAATTGGGTGTGTAAAATAAGATATTGGGATTAATCATGTGAATTACATGAAATAAGAAAGGAAATTTATTTACTATGATTAAATAGTGAATAAAGGACTTTTATGTTAAAAGGTGACTAAATTGAAAAGTTAAAAAATTTACAAGAAAATATTGATAAATAAAGAATATGTTGAAAAATAAAAGAATATATGAATATTGTATTCCAAACTACAATTATTTTCTAAGTTGTGGAAATTAGGGGCTATATCTTGAATTTGGGAAAATTTATGTTAGAAATAGTAAAAGTGAAGTGCATAACACTTAATATGTGAAAATAGATATTGTGGTGAATTATGGAAATATTAAATAGTATTGAGATATGCTTTATGTGTTATTGAAAGGGAAATATATTGTTACATGAAATGTTGTAAGGATGACTAAATTATAAAGTATGTAAAAGTGTTATGTGAAATGTATAATAATAATTGTTAGTGAGTTATGAAATATTATTAAATATGAAGACAAGTTACATGTGTTATTGAGAGTGGAAGACATAATTATACTAAATATTGTTACAATGATTAAATTCTGAAAAGCGTAAAAGTGATATGAGTGCATTATATGATTTTCCCAAGTAAAGGAGATAAAAACTATTGGGATATAGATGGCATGCCATTAAGGAAATTTCAGCGCGCTTATCGTCTTACACTTTAGCGTTTAGTATTTCGCACTTCAATGCTTATCATTCTGCACTTCGGTGGCTACAATTTTGCACTACGGTGCCTACTGTTCTATTAGTGCATTTTAGTGCACCTCTGTATTAGTTCCGTATATCCTAAGTATTCTGCTTAGTCTACTGGGCCTCTGTTAAAAAGCCAAATAATTTTCATTATAAGCAAAAGTATAATAACTAATTGATGATTGAAATATTGAATCTAAAAAGTGAAAATATAAGAAAATCGAATATGTTCGAGGGAATATGAGGACGATAAGGAAGGGAAGATAAATGTGTAAAAGTATTTTGTAAAAGAAAAGATAAATTTTTGTGATGAAATAATGGAAATTTATACCAAATGTTGAAATATGATGCGTGTATTAAAAGAGTAGGAAGTTCTTATGGGTTGAATTGAGGACTTAAGAACTAAATTGTCAAATAAGTAAAAAGTGACAAATAAATATGATAATAAGAAATTGAGATGTAATAGGATACGTAAACAAAGAAATGAAATATTAAGAATTAATGAATTTAATAGATTTTGAATATCATGGGTACTTACTAAGTCTTCACAGACTTAACGCATTTATTTTTAACACGTAGGTACAGTGGTTTTTGAAGAGTCGTAGTTCAGGTCATGGTCATCCATCTCATCACATCTCCAAGTGCCAAGATAGTATGGTTTATTATTTGGCATAGAATGACATGTACTCAGGAAATCAAGTGTGTTCCAAGTAATAGGGACTAAAATATAAGTTATGAAAACTTTACTTACTTTGGTGTCTAATGAGCAACTTTAGTGATATTTGAATTGAATTATTAAAATCTAAATGCATGCATGCATCAATGGTTGAATATTTGTTAAATGAGGTTGATTTAGGACTGTTTTGAATTGGTTTTAAACTTTGAGTCCAAAATATGAGTTTTTAGCAAGTTTTCCAAGTGTTTTGTCCAAAAATTTACCCAAGGTATCGATACCTGGAGCTTGATTTTGAAAAATTCTGAGACAGAATGCATTTTTGGCATCGATTTTTATGTTGGTATCGATAATGAAGGAAAAGTAGCGATACTTTGGCCAAAAGTATCGATACTTTGCCTGTAACACCCCAAACCCGGCCTAGACGTTACGACCGGATCTGACATGCCACATGAAAGGTTGTTTAAAGAAACTGCGCGATTGTTGAAAAATTCGAGTTTTGTTTTCATTTTGAAAATCATATTCATTTTTAAGGTATTCTTGCAAAACGTTATTAATATTACTAACACCGAAAACTTGTTTTATAATGAAAATCAGATTCAGTGGGTTTTGGAAGTGTGACGTTTTGAAAACAATGGTTGTAGTTTTAAGAAAATCCCGTGTTTAATCATCAATAGGTTGTGGACCGCTCATTAATATTTTGGAAAATGGTTATTTACGTTATTAGGAAAACCCCGTTTTGATCAATTCATAATAGATAATAACCGCATTAAAACAAAAACCAAATTAAAATCCCAATGGCCTTATTACAGAACATAATCTCAAACTAAGATAAGTTTAAAGTAATGAAAAGCAGAGTTTACTAAAGAAGCAATGTATGGCCACCACAGAGTCCACTTCGGCCCCAAATCCTCAAGCTAGGGTTTACCTGCAAAGATTAAGCAGAGGGGTGAGTTACTAGAACTCAGTGTGTAATCCCCAAAACGAACACTAATTGGGCTCGAGCCCATTCAGATACCAACTGGGCCTTAGCCCTTACGAAATCACATTGGGCGAAGCCCATATGAGAAACGAACTGGGCACAGAGCCCTATTAAGCATGGTATAGCAGATAATGAATGCAATACAACCCAGCCCAACCTAAATATCCATCCGCTACACACCACCCATTCCAGCCAAAACACACCGGTGGGGATTTCTACAATCAACCCTCATTCGCTACACACCATCGATGGCAGTCACGCTGCTCAGCGCCGAAATTGTGGCAGTGCCACCGAAATAATGTGACAGAGTCACCGAAATATGTGGCAGAGCCACCGAAATACACTTCCCCTTTCAGCAATATCATATCTCCACCCCATGCAACATGTTATATCCTCATAATGTGGTGCATGCATACATATATCAATGTACATCAGATAATCAGAACACACGTACTATCATACTAATTTATCCAAATGGTATAGTCATAAAGGTTACTTACCTGGTATATCTCCAATCTTACCCACTTGGGTATCTCAACTGCATGCCCGTTAAAGTATTTCGGCTCTTAGCTGACACATAGTATAATACGAAACAAAACGAAATAAAGGTGTGAGATTACACACCTGATTACGCGAAGAACTATACACTCTCTTGATCGTCGTTACCTTCACTATCACGAACAACTACGATCTGTCTATTCAGATCCGATGTCGCCCCTCTTACACAACCCGGTGGGAAATCCCGAACGGCTGACACTCTACGCCATTTGAACTTAGGAGTAGAGGCTACAAATCCACTCCCCTTAAGCTCCTTTGTCGATACCTCCTTAGAACGGCTAGCACTCGCATCCATGAAGAGAGTTTTGATCGAGACAAGATTACTTCGTGAGAGAAGCGATGGTTGTCTAACAAGGAGGTTTGGTTATGGCAGAGAGAATGAAAAGAGAATAGACGAGCAGAAATCAGAGAGAACTCCTTACCTTGATAAATGAGGAACTGCACCACACCCGATTCGTCCTCGAATCAGAGATGAGTCACGAGAGAAGCAGAGGTTCAGCCTAACAGTCAAATGTTACTCTTGAGTATTTCGGCTTAAGAGAGAAAAGCAGAGGAAGTAGAGATGATGAAGGGAAAATAAAGTGTTACCTATTATTCGGAAGAAACAAAGTAGGAGAGGAAGGTTTAAGCAAGACAAGATAGTAACCAAAGATGGGCGTGGAGCAGAAACGAACAAGAGAGACTTAACTTCACTGAACGTCTACCACAAAGAATGTAGAAGAGAGGTTATGCAATCGGCTAAGGTGGAGGAAAAAAAAGAAATTTGAAAGAAAAGAAAGCAACTACAAGGGAAATTCGGCAACACCAAAAGAGAAAGATAGCCGAAAATGTTTGAAAAGAAAAGAGTAGAAGTCACTAGGCAACTTGAAGTTTACTAGGCAACTTGAAATTTCGGCAAAGAGAAGGGAAGCAGTCGAAATGTTTTTAGCCCAAAAAGCAAAAGAATAGAACTCTCTCTCTCAAATGACTACTTAGAGGAACGGCACTCTCCCTACACACTTATGACTGAATGTTGAAAAATGCCTAAAGAACCAAGGGAAAACGACACACACACCTACTAGCAAAAACTGAAAATGCTCCCTCACACCTTCCCACTTTCGGCCAAACATTTCCACACACCCACTCCCACGATTTTCTCCCTCATTTCCTCCACAATTCACTCTCCACCCATCATTTGAAATGGTTGACCATTTCAAACTCCCCAAACTCCTCTCCTCCATCCATTCAAACCCGTTTGACCCATTCAACTCCTCTTTGGTAGAGTCCCAGCCGAAAACCACCTCTCCTCCCTCTTAGCACAAAATAAATACTCCAAAATGCAGCCTGTAGGATTCGAACCCCACTCCCCCCTTCCATGCTCCCTTGTGACGCCAACACCACTCCACCAAGAGCTCCTTTTGTGTTATCAAACACAAATAATTATCCTTAAGGCCTGCTTCCACTAGCTCTCTCCCCTTATGCCCAAAAAGAAAAATTTTACAAAAGCTCTGGATCGAACCCGAGCCTCTCCAGGACCCCCAAACACACCTAAATAACAAGCTAAGCGAGATAAACGCATGCAACAACACAAAAATGCCAGACCCCTAATTTAAGGATGTTACAGTTCTACCCCACTTAAAGAAATTTTGGCCTCGAAATTTACCTGATTAAAAGAGGTGAGGGTATTGCTGTCGCATCACATCTTCTGGCTCCCACATGGCTTCCTCTAAACCGTGATTACGCCATAATACTTTAACCAATGGAACCAATTTCCTCCTCAATACCTTAGTATCCCGATCCAAGATCTGCACTGGTTCTTCTTCAAAAGACAGATCAGGTCTCACCTCAATTTCTACCACCGGCACCACGTGAGATGGATTTGAACGATAGCGCCTCAGCATCGAAACATGGAATACATTATGTATCTGTTTCAACTCCGGGGGTAACTCAAGCTGATAAGCCACTGGTCCCACACGTTTCAACACCCGATAAGGCCCGATAAATCTGGGGCTCAACTTGCCCTTCCGTCAAAACCTTAAAACCTTCTTCCAAGGTGAGACTTTCAAGAAGACACGATCCCCCACCGAAAATTTTATCTCCCTACACTTCAGATCTGCATACGATTTCTGTCTATCAGAAGCTTCTTTTAACCGGTCCCGAATCAGCTTAACCTTTTCCTCCGTTTCTGAGATCAATTCCGGACCCAACAACCGTCGCTCACCTAACTCTGTCCAACAGGTAGGGGTACGACACCTACGACCATACAACGCCTCATAAGGTGCCATTTGAATGCTAGACTGATAACTATTATTATATGCAAATTCAGCCAATGACAGGTAATCTTCCCAACTACCCCTGAAGTCAATCACGCAGCCCCTTAACATGTCCTCCAGAATTTGAATTACCCTTTCCGACTGACCATCGATGCGTGGGTGAAACATTTGTCTTTGAAATCCGACCTTGTACCCAAAGCTTCATGCAACGCCTTCCAGAACCACGATGTAAACCTAGGGTCCCTGTTTGATATGATAGACACTGGTACCCCATGCAACCTCACGATTTCTGCCACATACAGCTTGGCCAACTTCTGTAATGAATAGTCGGTACGAATCAGTATGAAGTGTACGGACTTAGTCAACCGGTCAACGATTACCCACACTAAATCTTTCTTAGTAGGCGTTAGGGGTAGCCCACTAACAAAGTCCATCGTTATCCTCTCCCACTTCCAAAGTGGAATCTTCACCGGTTGCAGTAACCCGAAGGCAAACGATGTTCCACCTTCACTTGGCTGGCATGTCAAACACTTACCCACAAAGTCGGTAACTTTGCATTTTGACTGGAGGCCACCAATACGATTCACACGAAGTCTCGATACATCTTGCTTCCACCGGGATGCATAGCGTATGGGCTACTATGCGCTTCCCGCAAAATCATCTGCCTCAACTCAGAGTCCTTCGGCATACAAATTCTTCCACGAAAACACAATACCCCTTCTCTGTTCAGACCAAAATCCCCTGTTTCACCACCTTCCACTTGCTGGAATTGAAAACTTAACGATTCGTCTAACAATTGCTTCTCTTTAATCTGGCTTACCCATGTCGGCTTTATCTAAAGTTCTGCTAACAGACTACCATCTTCATAAAGACTGAGATGAGAAAACATTACTCTCAAATTCGATATCACCTTATGACTTAACGCATCTGCCACCACGTTAGCTTTACCCGGGTGATACTCAATCGAGTAGTCAGTCTTTCAGCAACTCAATCCACCTCCGTTGTCTTAAATTCAGGTCCTTCTGGGTAAGGAGATATTTCAGACTCTTACGGTCAGTGTAGATAATCGACTTTTCTCCATACAGATAGTATCTTCATATCTTTAGGGCGAACACGACTGTAGCTAACTCCAAGTCATGAGTGGGATAGTTCATCTCATGCGGTCTTAGTGGACGAGATGTATACGCTACTACCTTCCCTTCTTGCATCAACACACAACCCAGACCTGTGTGCGATACATCACAGTAGACGACAAACTCTTTCCCCGCCTCAGGCTGAATCAACACTGGCGCCTCAGTCAGAATCTTTATTAACTTCTCAAAATTTTCCTGTTGCTTATCGGCCCAAACAAACGGTACTCCTTTCCGCAATAACTTGGTTAAAGGTGCAGCAATCAACGAAAACCCCTCAATGAACCTTCTGTAGTACCCAGCCAAACCCAGAAAACTTTGAATTTTTGACACAGACTTCGGTGGTTTCCAGTCCAAAACAGCCTCAACCTTTCGAGGATCAACCCTAATCCTCTCGGCAGAAACAACATGCCCCAAAAAGGTCACTTCTTTCAGCCAAAATTCACACTTGCTGAATTCGGCATACAGTTGCTTCTCTCTCAAAATCTGCAGAACTGTCTGAAGATGAGAATCATGCTCCTCCTCCGTTCTCAAATACACCAAAATGTCGTCTATGAACACTACCACGACCTCTCGGCGGCTGCTGACCACCCATCCTTAACTGTGCAAAACCCTGACCTATCGTTCGCATCTTTTCCAACTATTGTGGATAGTCCTTTATCCGATGATCCCTAGACCCACACTTAAAACATCCTCCCGTTCTTCCCCAACACTCTCCCGGATATGTTTTCCCACACTGTGCACACGGTCGCAACTGACTTACAGCAACAGGCATCCCCACTCGAGCTGGCCCATCGAACCTAGGCCTCTTTTGAAAACCCCCAGAAGAACCTGACGACCCAAAACTTCTCTTACTCTTGCCCCTATCCTTATCTCGGTTCTGCCTCTCAGAACGTTTCACCTCTTCGGTGATTTTTTCTTTCTCGACCAGAATGGCAAAATCTCTTTCTCACTACGGAGCTATCAGTACTCGCAGCTCATCCCGCAGACCATCCTTGAACTGAACACAACGTTCATAATCAGTTGTAACGATACCCCGAGCGTAATAACTCAAGCGCAGGAACTCCGCCTCATATTCAGCCACGGACTTATTCCCTTGGACCAAGTTCAGAAATGCCTTCCTCTGGGTGTCCATATAACTCGCCCCAACATACTTTCCCTGGAACGCTGTCTTAAAGAAGTCCCAGGTGATACGGTCCGCTGAAGTACCTTCCCTCACTGTGAGCCACCACTGGTACGCCTCATCTCGAAGGAGGGACACTACTCCTTTTAATTTTTCCTCTGCTGTGTAGTCCAGGTCATCCATAATTTGTTCAACCGCTTCCAGCCAGTATTCAGCTACGTTTGGGGCCACACCAAAAATACCCTTAAATATCTCAGCCCCATTTGCCCGAAGTCGCTCAGGAATAGATTTTCGGGCTACCGATCCAGTGCTTGCTCCAGCAACCCGTTCCAACACCTACAGTATCGCTTGGGACAAAGCATCGTCCCCTCCAGTTCTATCCTGAGACCCTGCCTCCGCTCATCGGTGATCTCGGCACTTCGCCTCCGGCATATGTCACGATTCTCGAGGATCGGCCTCGACACCGCCTCTACCACGGCCGCGTACACCATGTCCACGTCCTCTGGTGCTCATGTTCGCTAGATCGAATTAATCTGATTAAAAAATTTATGAATTAGAATATCATTTCAATGTTTAGTAACAATGTTTTATGCAAAGTGAGTATAGTAGTTGTTTTCGCAAATCAAATTTCCTAGCGTCTCAGTCTCTAAAGTCTTAACTCTTATAGCTAGCAGTCATAAAATACTAATTCTAATAATTCCTTCTAAAATCATTTCATAATATCAAAAAAAGTCAGGAGACTTACGGATTTGGTGCCGGAGACTCGGGTGCCATACATCCAAAAAGACATATATTTTCCTAAACCATATTTTAAACCAATTTTGAAAAATGTTTTTGAACCCATTTCACAGTCGAGTTTTGCAACCGGGCTCTGATACCATAAAATGTAACACCCCAAACCCGGCCTAGATGTTACGACCGGATCTAGCATGCCACATGAAAGGTTGTTTAAAGAAACTGCGCGATTATTGAAAAATTTGAGTTTTGTTTTCATTTTGAAAATCAGATTCATTTTTAAGGTATTCTTGCAAAACGTTATTAATATTACTAACACCGAAAATTTGTTTTATAACGAAAATCAGATTCAGTGGGTTTTGGAAGTGTGACGTTTTGAAAACAGTGGTTGTAGTTTTAAGAAAATCCCATGTTTAATTATCAATAGGTTGTGGACCGCTCATTAATATTTTGGAAAATGGTTATTTACGTTTTTAGGAAAACCCCGTTTTGATCAATTCATAATAGATAAGAATCGCATTAAAACAAAAACCAAATTAAAATCCCAGTGGCCTTATTACAGAACATAATCTCAAACTAAGATAAGTTTAAAGTAATGAAAAGCATAGTTTACTAAAGAAGCAATGTATGGCCACCACAGAGTCCACATCGGCCCCAAATTGTAACATCCTAAAATTTAGAATTTTATGTGTTGCATGATATCTTGTGTGAGGCTAGCTAAAATATTAATTGTGTATGTTTAGGGATTCTATGAAGGCTCGGGGTTGAATTGGGCCCTAGTAAAAAAATTTGTGTTTAAGCCTTTTAAGGAGAGATAGTAAGTGACATCAAGGCTTATGGAATAGGTGAGTAATTTGCTAGCATAATTGAGCATATGGCAAAGAGGTTGTGGCGTCACATGCAGGACTTTAAGGGAAGAGGTTCGAATCCCATTTGGTGCAAATTTTGGCTATTATTTTTTTGTGTTCCTTCCCTTAGTGTCGGCCAAGGTGGTATTTAAGGCAGGGAATACTTTTTAATTATGGTATGGTGGCTAAGGAAATAAGGCAAGGGTGAGGGTAAGGAAAGAAATCAAAAGAAAAAGGCAAGATAAGGGAACATGTTGGCCTTTTTCATGGGTGATGTTTTGGAAAGTGTTTTTGGTCAACACTTATCCCTTTTGGCAAAGCAAAACACGGTTTGGGAAGGGGTATTGGGGTAGCCGAATTCTTCATTTGTCATTTGGCAAACTTTGGTGCTTGTTAGGCCAAATTCCTTTTAGCATTATTTTGTGTCATTTTCTCCAAACTTCTTCTTCTCTTTGCCGAAACTTCAAGCCATTAGTGAGCATTTTCTTCATTTCTTTCTTGTTTGCCGAAAGTACCTAAGCCATTGAGACCAAATTATTTCACTCATTTTCCTTTGGAAAACTGAATCTAGTTAAGCACTCTTTTTCCATCTTTCTTTTCCTTTTTACAAAATTCTCCAACCCTTCTTTCTTATTCTCTAATCCATACCCCCATAGCCGAATATTCTTGCTTATTTTTCTTCTATAGCCGAACCCTTTATCTCTTCTTTATCATTTCTTCTCATTCGTATTGACACTCACTCCTTTGATCAATCGGTAAGTGGTTCTATTCTATCTTTTTACTTTTTTTTCCTAGCCGAATGTGTGCTATCAACATTCGGATATTCACTTTGTTCCAACCGAAATATCTTCCTTTCATAACTCTTTACAATGTGATCACTTCTAATGTAGAGTTATAGTGGAAGGCCGAAACTTTGACTCATCCGTAGCCATTGTACAATCGTTGGGAATCGGTTTTATAATCTTTAAGGTAAGGGATTCATCATGGTTCTTTTAGATCTTTTCGTTGGACCGGTTAGTTTGCTAAACGAAATAGTGGTTGTGACTAATCAATTATATTTTTAGGGACTAAATCACTCGATCTATCCACTTGTTGATCATACGATTCTAGTGGTAAGTCGAATCTTTTCCGTAGTCAATCATCTCATATCAACGTAATATCGTTCTGACTAAGATTTTATCCGATGGAGGCTAGGGGTACCGACTTGAAAGGGAAAGCGAGTGGAGAACACAAAAGGAGCGGATCTGCGATCCCTATTCCTAAATTCAAATGAAGGGCAGTATCGGCAGTTCGGGATTTTCCACCGGGTTGTGGACCATCATCCGGTGAGAATCGACAAATCGTGGTCGTTCACGATTTAGAGAGTAAGTATTTTAGATCGATGATTTAGATTTAGATTAATAAAAATCTCGTTCATTAGATTAATTGAGTGTTATGTTGTCATAGGTGCCGACGATCAAGAGAGTTTAATACTTACCGTAATTAGGTGTGTAATCTCACCGAAGTCCC
The DNA here is from genome assembly GCA_025698515.1 of Gossypium sturtianum. Lineage (NCBI taxonomy): Eukaryota > Viridiplantae > Streptophyta > Magnoliopsida > Malvales > Malvaceae > Gossypium > Gossypium sturtianum. Next base: position 117,743,456 of record CM046955.1, read on the forward strand.
GTAAATTTGTGTTTTAGCATCATATTAGAAATATCGATCATTGTTGCTTAAAAACTCAAAATCGGTAAAATGGTATGAATCGAGTGATTTGCCTAAACATCGTAAATACTGAGTTTTGTCAAAATATGGATTATTTGTAAAATTACAAAAATGCCCTTAAGTTTCAAATTACGAAAATGCCCCTATGAGCCGAATCATGGAAATGCCCCTAAAGGGTCGATTTGCTAGAATGCCTTAATGGGCTGTATTGCTTATAAATCCTTAAAAGTGTCGAATTACGAAAATACCCTTATAGGCTGAATTACGAAAATGCCCCTATGGGCCGATTTGATAGATTGCCCTAATGGGCCGAACTACAAAGTATGATAATGGGCCGATTTATCGTAACAAATTTCTGGATTAATGATTGTTGTTTATATTTGAAATTATTATGTTCTATATTATATGTGGCATTGTATAATTTTTCGCAAGGGATGGGAAAAATGTTGAAGAGAAGTGTAGCCCGGTGGCTTTGCCACAAAAATGTGTGTTAATATGTTTCATTATGATTCCGGTGGCTTGGCCACAATCAAATTATTATATAAATGGCAACTTGCCTGCGATTGGTGTGTTTGGCGGGGTGGGTTGACTTGATCCCCACAGGTGTGATGGGATGGTATGGGTGGTGTGTAGCGGATGGATATCTAGGATGGGTTGGGTTGCATACATTCATACATTTGCTTCATTTTAAGATTGTTATGTAAAAGGTCTTAGGCCCATGATATTGCTATATGGGTTCAGGCCCAGTGGATGACGGTAAGGGATTTCACACTGAGTTCTTGTAACTCACTCCCTCTTTTTCTTAACCCTTGTAGGTAATGCTCAGTGATGTGGATTTTGGCCATGGATGACTCGATGGAGGCCATACTTCAGTAATGGTGTTATTGAACTTTAGATTTCTATTTCCGCTTATTTTACTACTCTTACTATTTTGGGTTTTTATGTTGTAATAAAGCCTCTAGAATATTTTATTTTTGCTTTATGTTTGCCGTACTTACTATTTTGCTTGAATGATTTTAAATGGGTATTTTTCTAAAAACTTAAATAAAGGTTTTCCAAAATAGATTAACAAATGGATTTCATAACAAACTTTTACAAATATTTTAACTCGAAAAGTTTTTCTCGAACTATCAACGATATTTTCAAAAGTCACGATTTATAAAGATTTCTAGTTCAAATTATTGATTTATCAAACAACCTTCGAGGTTAGTAGTACTTTATCAAATATTTCAAATCAACTCGTTTTCTCAAAAGGATTTAACATGTTTTTCTCATGTGACATGTCAGATCCAGTCTTAACGCATGGGCCGGGTTTGGGGTGTTACATTTTATGGTATCAGAGCCCGGTTGCAAAACTCGACTGTGGTTTGGGTTCAAACACGTTTTCAAAGCAGTTTAAAATTTTAAGTTATACATGTATTTTCTAAAGGAAGTATGGCACCATGAGTATCCGACACCAAGTCAAGTAAGTAAATGTTATCATTTTATGATTATGATTATTGTGATATGACCGTAGAAATACTCTAGAACTTTTAGTTTTAGGAGTTGAAACTATAGAGATTGAGACTATAGGATGCGTTTTGCGAAAACGACTTTACTTCCTATACTTCATAAAATATTGTTTAATAAACACTGAAATTGTAACAGCCCGATTTAGGGGCTAGTCAGAACAGTGACCTCGGAATCACTAATTCGAGATTAGAGAAAATTATTTTCATGATATGTTATGTGATATAACATGTTTATAAGGATGCATGGAAATTTTGGTGCCTTACTTTTAGCGAATTCTAGCTAAATTGTGAAAAAGGACTAAATCGCATAAAGTGCGAAAGTTCTATTTTAAATGCTAGAGGTGCCAAATAGTCATAGAATATTAATTGGAGGTCCCAAATGTGCAATTTAGCCTTGTTAAATGTGTTGGCCGGCCATAGAAAGTCAAGGGGGACAAAGACATTAAATGATGGTAAAAAAATTGGTGATGTTAGGTGTTTAAATGAATATAATAAGGTGAATAAAGATGTTATCATCTTTTCACTATTCCTTCACCTTCTTCTACCAAAAATTGAAGAGAAATAAGGGCTATGGAGTTCAAAAATTTTAGCAAATATTCCTCCTCACAAGTAAGTGATTTTGATGATCTTTCTTGATAAAAAATGTACTTTTGGAGTCCCCAAAACTTAAGCTTTCTAAAGAGGGGACTAGTTTGCAATATGGTTGAAAGTCTAAGGACTTTCCATGAGAGATTTTATGTTTTTTGATGAGTTTTTATGAAAGAAAATGAATGATAGGATGATGGGAAACAACTTTTGTGAAAGGAGTTGTCATGAAACACCTAAATGAGACTAAAATGCAAAAGTTGTAATTTGTTCATTAAGGTATGAAATTGATGGAATTGAGAATAGTTGTAAGAGGATTAAATGTTCAGCTAGGCTTGTTTAACAAGGAAATGTGATGAAAATTTATTTACGAGCCTAGGGGCAAAATCATAATTTTGCCAAAGTATAGGGGCAAAATGGTCATTTTTGCCTAAGTAGAGATTATGTTGTAATACGATCATTGAGTGATTAAATGAGTAAATTTCATTATTCTAGATCAAAGAAAATAAGTTTCGGACCTAGAACGGATGAAAAGAGAAATGTGGGCAAAAGGTCCTTTTCGGCTCTTTTGACATCGAGGTAAGTTCATATGCGAATGTTGAAATTACGTATGAGCTTATTTAGTATTCCAATGTTGTATGGAATGTATATTAATATATGAATGTATGAAATGTCTCTTGATGAGATGTCAATGGAATTGAACTTAGAGTAATGGGAAATGTATGTGGAATGATATGATGATAGTTAAGGCCTCGTGTAAGACCATATTGGAATATGGCCTCGATGTAAGAATTTGTATAAGACCATGTCAGGGACATGACATCGACATGTTAATACAAGTAAGACCCTATTGGGGTATGAATGCTATGTGACATTATGTGTATGAGACTCGAGAGAGAGTTATTTAATAACTTGAGTGATTCAACGTATATGTTGAAAGAAAGAAAGTACGCGGTCGTATCACAGAAAAAGCACAAGTGTGTGTGCTAGAATTGAATTGATATGAATTCGGTATACGATGAACCCTTAGTGGGTTATATGTATTCAATACCCCTTAGTTGTATGAGATAGATTCATTAATGCATCGTGTGAATGCGAGCGAGCATCGTAGAAAGTTAAGTAAGAATAGAAGTATGTGAGGATGTTCTCGGAGGAACATTTGAAATGGAGATATACTTGAGGATTATTATTCATGAATGTAAAATAACGGTGAGCTATGTGCAAAATCACCATATTAATAGTAACCGATGGGCTAAATGCGAAACCACCGAGATATTAGTAGCATGAGTAGCTTAGTGAAAATGTTTGATGTGTTGTTTTATATGATCATGTGGTGATCAGTGCAGGAATGTACGCTTATTAAATGAGCAGTTGGCTTGTGACATGGTAAAAATGTGGTAAGAGACTGAATGAGTAAGTTCTAAGAATAGTTGAGTAAGTAACCATGAGTTTATGAGAGACACTCTTCATGATACTCTGTAATTATGTATATTAATATTTGACGCATTATGCAGATGAGCTTACTAAGCATTATTGCTTACTCCTTTACTTTTCTCATCTCTTATAGGTTATATTAACTAGCTCGGGTTGGAGGCCGCCGGAGATGTTTTCATACTATCGAGCAGACACTTGGTATGATGTATCAAGTCTCTTTAAGTTATGGCATGTATAGGGCTAGTACCTAAGGTTGAATAAGTCATTGTTGATGTGGCCAAATTATGTTGGCCTAAGAGAACTTATGTTTGTTTGTGTATAGCCATAGATGATGGCCTAAGTTGTTTGTAATTATATAGGAATTAGTTCTCCCTAGTGTATGGGATAAAGACCTCATTCTTTTCTAATCAAACGTCTTTAATTAAAGAGTAATGATGATACTATGTGTAGTTATGTGATGAGGTATGAATGTATGCAAATGTGGGTGGAAAAAGGCTTGGTAGATAGCCTCTAAGTGCCCGCACGGATAGACACACGGGCGTGTGTCTAGGCCGTGCGTAACCTGCACCTTAGTTTTATAAGTCAGGATAGGCCACGGGCTAATCCCATGGCCATGTGTTAAGGCCGTGCATGTTACACGGTTGGAACATGGGCGTGTGCTCGGTCGTACAAAATAAGTCAGTATGTCAAGGTATAGTACACGGTCTAAGTCCACGGGCGTGTCAAGGCCGTGTGGATTTAGTCAGTGTCGACCACGGGTGGAAAGCACGGGCATGTCTTAAGGGCACACGGGCGTGTTCCCAAACCGCATGGGCGTGTGCCTTAAGCCGGGGCATTTGGCGAGAATGCTTGGGTTTTTAAGCACGATTGTTGAGCATGGCCGTGTGTGTCTACACACGGGCGTGTCTCATTATACACGGGCGTGTGGCCCCCGTTTTAAAGAAAAGTTTTCTTTAACTCGTAAAAATTTTCCGAACGCAAGTTTAAGGCCTCGTAGACCCACAATACGAATGACTTGACTAAGAAAGAGAAGTTTTTAATTTGGAACAAAATTTTATAGCCCGTAAGTATATGTTTAAGGAAGTTCAAGCATAGTAATGTCTCGTATCCGGGTTTAGCCTCAGAAACGGGTATGGGGTGTTATAGAAATAGTATAACTGATTCATAAGACTCTTAATCAGATTAAATTGATCTAGCAAATATGAGCGCTAGAGGACGTGGACGCGATAGACGTGGCCGTGGTAGAGGCCGAGGTGCTAGAGTTGTGTCTGAGGCATCGGGGCATATGCCGAAAATAGACGCACCTGTGTCACCTGTGACTGAAGCTGGGTCACACGATCGTATGAGAGAGGACGACGCTCTGTCCGAAGCAATGTTGCGAGTTCTGGAAAGGGTTGCTGGGGCAAGAACTGGGTCGGCATCTCGTGGGTCGATATTGGAGCGACTCAGATTGAATGGAGTTGAGGTTTTTAGGGGTATCTCGGGAGTAGCCCCAAATGCAGCGAAGTACTGGCTTGAGGCGGTGGAGCGAATCATGGATGATTTGGATTGCACCGCCGAGCAGAAACTGAAAGGAGTAGTGTCTTTGCTGAGAGACGAGGCGTACCAGTGGTGGCTCACTGTGCGGGAAGGCATTCAGGCCGATCGCATTACCTGGGAATTCTTTAAAATCGCATTTCAAGGAAAATATGTCGGGGCTAGCTATGTGGATGCCCGAAGGAAGGAATTCCTGAATCTGGTCCAAGGAGGTAAATCTGTGGCAGCATATGAGGCGGAATTTTTGCGTTTGAGTCGGTATGCCTAGGGAATAGTACCGACTAACTACGAACGCTGTGTGCGTTTTGAGGACGGGTTGCGTGATGAGTTACGGGTACTGATAGCCCCACAGAAGGAGAGGAATTTTGCCACACTGGTGGAGAAAGCAAAGATAGTGAAGAAGCTAAACACTCGGGGAGCAGTAACCGAGACAAGGATAGGGCGGGGAGTAAGAGAGGCTCGGTTATTCGAGTCCCGCTAGAGGTTTTCAGAAGAGGCCCAAGAATGAGGAGCCAGCTCAAACGAGAATACAAGCTGCTACCAATCAGCTACAGCCCTGTGCGGATTGTGGGAAACTCCACTTAGGTGAATGCTAGAAGAGAACCGGTGGTTGCTTCAAATGTGGTTCCAAGGACCATCGACTTAGAGATTGCCCTCGACTGCCTGCTCAGACTCGGGTTATTCGTAACAATGATGTGCGGCCGGCTAGAGGCTCAACGATCGCCGAGAGAAGGCGTGGGCGGTCGAGGTGGTAATGGCGTAGGGCGAGGTTAGGTTGCACGGGTAGAGGTGCTGGTAATAGGGGTAACGCGGAGGCAAGACAGCCAGGGTTGGTCTATGCGGTCAGACGTCCGGAGGATGGCGATGCACCAGATGTCATAATCGGTACGTTTTTCATAGCTGATGTACCTGTTATTGCTTTGATTGATATTGGATCCACCCATTCGTATGTTGCTTGTGATGTGTCCGGAACCTTAAACATTAGATGCGAGATTATCGCTAGAGAAACAAGCGTAATTAGCCCTTTAGGACGATCGGTGATAGTAAATAAGTTGTTTAGGATGTGCCCTTAGAGATTCAGTGGGGAAATATTTCTAGCGGATTTGATGGAAGCGCCATTCGGTGAGTTCGACCTTATTTTAGCGATGGTGGTTGGTGAAACACCGTGCGAACTTAGATTGTGCCGCAGCGCGATGGTGCTATGAACTTCTGGAGGATAAGGAAGTGATGATGATAGGTGAAAGAAGAAACTATCTGTCTAATGTGGTATCTGCTTTAAAGGAAGAAAAGTTGGTGCGAAAGGGGTGTGGAGCGTTCTTAGCCTTTATCAGTGATTTGGATGCCAAAGAGTTGATGATAGAAAGTGTCAGAACGGTGAAAGAGTTTTCGGACGTCTTTCCTGAGGAGCTTCCAGGATTGCCTCCGGATCGGGAGGTAGAGTTTGGCATTAAGCTGTTGCCGGGAACGGCTCCGGTGTCTATTGCTCCTTATAGAATGGCGCCGAAGGAGTTAGCGGAGCTTAAAGCTCAGATTCAGGAGTTATTGGATCGCAGATTCATTCGACCGAGTGTGTCACCATGGGGAGCACCGGTCTTGTTCGTTAAGAAGAAGGATGGGTCGATGCGTATGTGCATCGATTATAGGCAATTGAATAAATTGACGATCAATAACAAGTATCCGTTGCCGAGAATCGATGATCTATTTGATCAACTGCGAGGAGCTTCGGTTTTCTCGAAGATAGATTTGAGATCGGGTTATCACCAGCTTAAAGTCAAAGAGGCTGATATTCATAAGATTGTGTTTCGAACTCGTTATGGGCATTACGAGTTCTTGGTGATACCGTTTGGGTTGACTAATGCACCAGCTGCATTTATGGACATGATGAACCGGGTCTTCCAACCCTATTTAGATCGGTTTGTGGTGGTGTTCATAGATGACATCTTGGTGTACTCGAAGAATGAAGAAGAACATGATTCGCATCTGAGGGTAGTATTGCAGATATTAAGGGAGAAGCAATTGTTTGCCAAATTCAGTAAGTGTGAATTTTGGCTGAGGGAAGTGACCTTTTTGGGGCACGTTGTGTCTACCGAAGGAATTAGAGTTGATCCCCAGAAGGTCGAGGCTGTGTTGGACCGAAACCACCAAGTCGATGTAGAAATTCGAGTTTCTTAGGGTTGTTTGGTTATTACAGTGGTTCGTTGAGGGTTTTCGTTGATTCGCACCCCTAACTAAGTACATTACGTGGGAGTACCGTTTGTATGGTCGGATAAAAAGCAAGAGAGCTTTGAGAAATTGAAGAAGATTTCGGCGAAGCACCGCATATTGATTCAACCCGAGGGTGGTAAGGAGTTCATTGTTTATTGCGATGCGTCACACACGGGCTTGGGATGTGTATTGATGCAAGGGGGAAAGGTAGTGGCTTATGCATCTCGTCAATTAAGGTCGCATGAGGTGAACTATCCTACTCATGATTTGGAGTTAGCTGCAGTGGTGTTTGCTCTTAAGATTTGGAGACACTATCTGTATGGTGAGAAGTCGATTATCTATACGGATCATAAGAGTCTGAAGTACCTCCTTACCCAGAAGGAGTTGAACTTAAGACAACAGAGGTGGATAGAATTGTTGAAAGATTATGACTTCTCAATCGAGTATCATCCCGGAAAGGCTAACGTAGTGGCAGATACGTTGATTCGTAAGGTGATATCAGACTTGAGAGCGATGTTCGCCCATCTTAGCCTGTATGAAGATGGTAGTCGCTAGCCGAACTCAGTGAAGCCCGCATGGGTAAGTCGAGTTAAGGAGAAGCAGTTAATAGATGAAAGGTTGGGTTCCTTACTTCGGCAAATGGAAGGCGGTGAGATAGGGGATTTTGGATTGAATAGTGACGGAGTATTGTGTTTTCGCGGAAGAATTTGTATGCCCAAAGATTCAGAATTGAGACAAATGATTCTGCGTGAGGCGCATAGTAGCCCATATGCTATGCACCCCGGGGGAAATAAGATGTACCGGGACCTCCGTGAGCAGTATTGGTGGCCAGGATTGAAATGGGAGGTTACTGATTTCGTGAGTAAGTGCTTAACATGTCAGCAAGTGAAGGCAGAACATCAATTGCCGTCGGGATTGCTACAACCGGTGAAAATTCCATTATGGAAATGGGAAAGGATAATGATGGACTTTGTTAGTGGGTTACCCTTACAGCCTACTAAGAAAGATTCCGTTTGGGTAATAGTGGATCGGTTGACGAAGACTGCTCATTTCATACCTGTTCGTATGGATTATTCATTGCAGAAGTTGGCCAAGTTGTATGTAGCGGAGATCGTGAGGTTACATGGGGTACCAGTGTCTATTATATCGGACAGGGACCCTAGGTTTACATCACGGTTTTGGAAGGCTTTACATGAAGCTTTGGGAACAAGGTTAAACTTCAGCACGGCATTTCATCCGCAGCATGATGGTCGATAGAGAGTAATATCTGAGATCTGGAAGACATGTTAAGGGGTTGTGTGATCGATTTCAGGGGTAGTTGGGAAGATTTTCTACCATTGGCAGAGTTTGCATACAACAACAGCTATCAATCCAGCATCCAGATGGCACCCTACGAGGCGTTGTATGGTCGTAGGTGCCGTACTCCTACTTGTTGGACTGAGCTGGGGGAGCGACAATTATTGGGTCCTGAGTTGATTTCGGAGACGGAGGAAAAAGTAAAGGTAATTCGGGCACGATTAAAAGAAGCTTCGAATAGACAAAAATTGTACGCGGATCTGAAGCGTAAGGATATTGAGTTTGCGGTGGGGGATCAGGTCTTTCTAAAGGTCTCACCTTGGAAGAAGATCTTTAGATTTGGACGGAAGGGCAAGTTGAGCCCTAGGTTCATCGGACCATACCGTGTATTGAAGCGTGTTAGGCCAATGGCTTATCAGCTTGAGTTACCTCCGGAGTTAAGTCAAATACATAGTGTATTCCATGTCTCTATGTTAAGGCGTTATCGTTCGGATCCATCTCATGTTGTACCAGTGGAGGAAGTTGAGTTAAGACCTGACTTATCCTTTGAAGAGGAGCCAGTACAGATTTTAGATCGGGACGTTAAGGTGCTGAGAAGGAAGTCAGTACCGTTAGTCAAAGTTCTATAGCGTAATCACGGATTGAAGGAAGCTACGTGGGAGCCTGAGGACGCGATTCGGCAGCAATATCCTCATCTCTTTTAAACAAGGTAAATTTCGAGGCCGAAATTTTCTTTAAGGGGGTAGAATTGTAACATCCTAAAATTTAGAATTTTATGTGTTGCATGATATCTTGTGTGAGGCTAGCTAAAATATTAATTGTGTATGTTTAGGGGTTCTATGAAGGCTCGGGGTTGAATTGGGCCCTAGTAAAAAAATTTGTGTTTAAGCCTTTTAAGGAGAGATAGTAAGTGGCATCAAGGCTTATGGAATAGGTGAGTAATTTGCTAGCATAATTGAGCATATGGCAAAGAGGTTGTGGCATCAAATGAAGGACTTTAAGGGAAGAGGTTCGAATCCCATTTGGTGCAAATTTTGGCTATTATTTTTTTGTGTTCCTTCCCTAAGTGTCGGCCAAGGTGGTATTTAAGGCAGGGAATACTTTTTAATTATGGTATGGTGGCTAAGGAAATAAGGCAAGGGTGAGGGTAAGGAAAGAAATCAAAAGAAAAAGGCAAGATAAGGGAACATGTTGGCCTTTTTCATGGGTGATGTTTTGGAAAGTGTTTTTGGTCAACACTTATCCCTTTTGGCAAAGCAAAACACGGTTTGGGAAGGGGTATTGGGGTAGCCGAATTCTTCATTTGTCATTTGGCAAACTTTGGTGCTTGTTAGGCCAAATTCCTTTTAGCATTATTTTGTGTCATTTTCTCCAAACTTCTTCTTCTCTTTGCTGAAACTTCAAGCCATTAGTGAGCATTTTCTTCATTTCTTTCTTGTTTGCCGAAAGTACCTAAGCCATTGAGACCAAATTATTTCACTCATTTTCCTTTGGGAAACCGAATCTAGTTAAGCACTCATTTTCCATCTTTCTTTTCCTTTTTACAAAATTCTCTAACCCTTCTTTCTTCTTCTCTAATCCATACCCCCATAGCCGAATATTCTTGCTCATTTTTCTTCTATAGCCTAACCCTTTATCTCTTCTTTATCATTTCTTCTCATTCGTATTGACACTCACTCCTTTGATCAATTGGTAAGTGGTTCTATTCTATCTTTTTACTTTTCTTTTTCCTAGCCGAATGTGTGCTATCAACATTCGGATATTCACTTTGTTCCAACCGAAATATCTTCCTTTCATAAATCTTTACAATGTGATCACTTCTAATGTAGAGTTATAGTGGAAGGCCGAAACTTTGACTCATCCGTAGCCATTGTACAATCGTTGGGAATTGGTTTTATAATCTTTAAGGTAAGGGATTCATCATGGTTCTTTTTAGATCTTTTTCGTTGACCGGTTAGTTTGCTAAACAGAATAGTGGTTGTGACTAATCAATTATATTTTTAGAGACTAAATCACTCGATCTATCCACTTGTTGATCATACGATTCTAGTGGTAAGCCGAATCTTTTCCGTAGTCAATCATCTCATATCAACGTAATATCGTTCTGACTAAGATTTTATCCGATGGAGGCTAGGGGTACTGACTTGAAAGGGAAAGCGAGTGGAGAACACAAAAGGAGCGGATCTGCGATCCCTATTCCTAAATTCAAACGAAGGGCAGTATCGGCGGTTCGAGATTTTCCACCGGGTTGTGGACCATCATCCGGTCAGAATCGACAAATCGTGGTCGTTCACGATTTAGAGAGTAAGTATTTTAGATCGATGATTTAGATTTAGATTAATAAAAATCTCATTCATTAGATTAATCGAGTGTTATGTTGTCATAGGTGCCGACGATCAAGAGAGTTTAATACTTACCGTAATCAGGTGTGTAATCTCACCGAAGTCCCGTAAATCTGTGTTTTAGCATCATATTAGAAATACCGATCATTGTTGCTTAAAAACTCAAAATCGGTAAAATGGTATGAATCGAGTGATTTGCCTAAACATCGTAAATACTGAGTTTTGTCAAAATAGGGATTATTTGTAAAATTACGGAAATGCCCCTAAGTTCCAAATTACAAAAATGCCCCTATGAGCCGAATCACAGAAATGCCCCTAAAGGGTCGATTTGCTAGAATGCCTTAATGGGAATTTGTATTGCTTATAAATCCTTAAAAGTGCCGAATTACTAAAAATACCCTTATAGGCCGAATTACGAAAATGCCCCCCTATGGGCCGATTTGATAGATTGCCCTAATGGGCTGAACTACAAAGTGTGATAATGGGCCGATTTATCGTAACAAATCTCCGGATTGATGATTGTTGTTTATATTTGAAATTATTATGTTCTATAATATATGTGGCATTGCATAATTTTTCGCAAGGGATGGGAAAAATGTTGAAAAGAAGTGTAGCCCGGTGGCTTTGCCACAAAAATGTGTGTTAATATGTTTTATTATGATTCTGGTGGCTTGGCCACAACCAAATTATTATATAAATGGCAACTTGCCTGCGATTGGTGTGTTTGGCGGGGTGGGTTGACTTGATCCCCACAGGTGTGATGGGATGGTATGGGTGGTGTGTAGCGGATGGATATCTAGGATGGGTTGGGTTGCATACATTCATACATTTGCTTCATTTTAAGATTGTTATGTAAAAGGTCTTAGGCCCATGATATTGCTATATGGGTTCGGGCCCAGTGTGGATGACTGTAAGGGATTTCACATCGAGTTCTTGTAACTCACTCCCTCTTTTCTTAACCCTTGTAGGTAATGCTGATGTGGATTTGGGCCATGGATGACTCGATGGAGGCCATACTTCAAGAATGGTGTTATTGAACTTTAGATTTCTATTTCCGCTTATTTTACTACTCTTACTATTTTGGGTTTTTATGTTGTAATAAGGCCTCTGGAATATTTTTATTTTTGCTTTATGTTTGCCGTACTTACTATTTTGCTTGAATGATTTTAAATGGGTATTTTTCTAAAAACTTAAATAAAGGTTTTCCAAAATAGATTAACAAATGGATTTCATAACAAACTTTTACAAATATTTTAACTCGAAAAGTTTTTCTCGAACTATCAACGATATTTTCAAAAGTCACGATTTATAAAGATTTCTAGTTCAAATTATTGATTTATCAAACAACCTTCGAGGTTAGTAGTACTTTATCAAATATTTCAAACCAACTCGTTTTCTCAAAAGGATTTAACATGTTTTTCTCATGTGACATGTCAGATCTGATCTTAACGCATGGGCCGGGTTTGGGGTGTTACACAAATCCTCAAGCTAGGGTTTACCTGCAAAGATTAAGCAGAGGGGTGAGTTTCTAGAACTCAGTGTGTAATCCCCAAAACGAACACTAACTGGGCCCGAGCCCATTCAGATACCAACTGGGCCTTAGCCCTTACGAAATCACATTGGGCGAAGCCCATACAGAAACGAACTGGGCCTGAGCCCTATTAAGCATGGTATAGCAGATAATGAATGCAATGCAACCTAGCCCAACCTAAATACCCATCCGCTACACACCACCCATTCCAGCCAAAACACACCGGTGGGGATTTCTACAATCAACCCTCATCCGCCACACACGATCGATGGCAGTCACGCTGCTCATCGCCGAAATTGTGGCAGTGCCACCGAAATAATGTGACAAAGTCACCAAAATATGTGGCAGAGCCACCAAAATAATGTGACAGAGTCACCAAAATATGTGGCAGAGCCACCGAAATACACTTCCCCTTTCATCAATATCATATCCCCACCCCATGCAACATGTTATATCCTCATAATGTGGTGCATGCATACATATATCAATGTACATCAGATAATCAGAACACACGTACAATCATACTAATTTATCCAAATGGTATAGTCATAAAGGTTACTTACCTGGTATATCTCCAATCTTACCCACTTGGGTATCTCAACTGCATGCCCGTTAAAGTATTTCAGCTCTTAGCCGACACATAGTATAATACGAAACAAAACGAAATAAAGGTGTGAGATTACACACCTGATTACACGAAGAACTATACACTCTCTTGATCGTTGTTACCCTCACTATCATAAACAACTACAATCTGTCTATTCAGATCCGATGTCGCCCCTCTTCCACAACCCGGTGGGAAATCCCGAACGGCTGACACTCTATGCCGTTTGAACTTAGGAGCAGAGGCTACAAATCCACTCCCCTCAGGCTCCTTTGTCGATACCTCCTTAGAATGGCTAGCACTCGCATCCATGAAGAGAGTCTTGATCAGTACAGTACTTTCAGAGAGAAGCGATGGTTGTCTAACAAGGAGGTTTGGTAATGGCAGAGAGAATGAAAAGAGAATAGATGAGCAGAAATCAGAGAGAACTCCTTACCTTGATAAATGAAGAACCGCACCACACCCTATTCGTCCTCGAATTAGAGATGAGTCGTGAGAGAAGTAGAGGTTCGGCCTAACAGTCAAAGGTTACTCTTGAGTATTTCGGCTTAAGAGAGAAAAGCAGAGGAAGTAGAGATGATGAAGGGAAAAGAAAGTGTCACCTATTATTCGGAAGAAACCAAGTAGGAGAGGAAGGTTCGGCAGCACAAGATAGTAACCAAAGATGGAACATGGAGCAGGAAACGAACAAGAGAGACTTAACTTCACTGAACGTCTACCACAAAGAATGTAGAAGAGAGGTTATGCAATCGGATAAGGTGGAGGAAAACAAAGAAAGTTGAAAGAAAAGAAAGCAACTACAAGGGAAATTCGGTAACACCAAAAGAGAAAGATAGCCAAAAATGTTTGAAAAGAAAAGAGTAAAAGTCACTAGGCAACTTGAAGTTTCGGCAAAGAGAAGGGAAGCAGTCGAAATGTTTTTAGCCCAAAAAGCAAAAGAATAGAACTCTCTCTCTCAAATGAATACTTAGAGGAACGGTACTCTCCCTACACACTTATGACCGAATGTTGAAAAATGCCTAAAGAACCAAGGGAAAACGTCACGTACACCTACTAGCAAAAATCGAAAATGCTCCCTCACACCTCCCCACTTTTGGCCAAACACTTCCACACACCCACTCCCACGATTTTCTCCCTCATTTCCTCCACAATTCACTCTCCACCCATCGTTTGAAATGGTTGACCATTTCAAACTCCCCAAACTCCTCTCCTCCATCCATTCAAACCCGTTTGACCCATTCAACTCCTCCTTGGTAGAGTTCCAGCCGAAAACCACCTCTCCTCCCTCCTGGCACAAAATAAATACTCCAAAATGCAGCCTGTAGGATTCAAACCCCACTCCCCCCTTCCATGCTCCCTTGTGACGCCAACACCACTATACTAAGAGCTCCTTTTGTGTCATCAAACACAAATAATTATCCTTAAGGCTTGCTTCCACCAGCTCTCTCCCCTTATGCCCAAAAAGCAAAATTTTACCAAAGCTCTGGCTCGAACCCGAGCCTCTCCAGGACCCCCAAACACACCTAAATAACAAGCTAAGCGAGCTAAACACATGCAACAACACAAAAATGCCAGACCCCTAATTTAAGGATGTTACATTGCCCCTGTTTTGTGCAAAAGTCATATTTTAAACATTTTCGAGCATAGTTGGTTAACGATAATGTCCCTGAACATCGGGAATGATAACATTGAATTAATTTAATGAAAACTTTATCATTTAATGTTTAAATTTATTAGTGATTAGGCAGAATTGTTTTGTCACCAAATGTAATATTCCTATATCGAGTTCCTTGGGTTGAACCAGGTATAGAGGTGTTACATTTAGTGGTATCAAAGTCTTGGTTTTATGATAATTGGGTAGAGAACGAGACTAGAAGTACATGCCATATAGGATATATCGATGTGATGAGATGTGGTATCAATGTTAGAAGTATCGATAAGTTTGGAAATCTGAATCTTTACTTATAAGGAAATAATTTTGAATTAGTTAGTGATGACACAAGAGGAAAATAGATAAATACTGAAATTTAATAAAAGCTTATTTTCTGTCATAGATATTGGAAGAAATGACAAGGAATATCGATATTGTTTGATGAGATAACGACTCCAACACAAAGGGAAAAAGTTGATAGGATGATGAGAGAAGTGCAAGATTATAGAATGAAACTAGAAGAAGACATCGTTCAACATCTTATTTCCGTAAATCGAAAGAAGCAAGAAGTGTTATGGAATGATCATGAACTGATTAGAAAGAATAAAGTGCAATACTTGACCCTTAGAGGGACATTAGTAGAACAGGAGCATCAAATGATTTTAGACTAACTTTGGAAGACATTGGTACCGCAAACTTATTGGAATATAGTTATAAGCTACACAAAGTTTATAATATTTTATGGAGCAAGGAAAATAGTAAGATAAAGTGTAGGTTCACGAAAATTGATTGGGAAGCAAAATGTCATTGACATGCCATGGATAGATAAATTAGTTGTAAGGAAATTATCAAGAGACTTTATAAATTCAATACCCGTTATAAAGATAGAAGAGGAAGAAGATCCTGAGGAATTTCTGAATTGGATTGTAGAAGATGAATTTGAAGAGAATTCAAAATTGAATATAGAGAATTTTTCAGTGGAAGATATAGAATCAGAGATAGAAGAAAACATAGAAATGAAATCAGGTGGTTAAAAGTAAAGAAAAAATAAAAGTTAAAGACTAAAGAATGTGAAGGAAAATGAGTATATAGAGTTGTACATGTACAAAATGAGAACTTAGAAAGTTTGAGCTTATTAACAAAAAGTTTGGCATATTGTTATAATGTTGGTCTTTTGGAAACAGAAGAGATGATAGAAATATAAGAATATAATAGAATAGAATAGTAATATTATTTAATTATAAAGATCAGAAAATGATTATTTTTAAAGAAAGAAGTATAGAGAGAAATAAAAACCTTAGTTAAGTAAATAATCAATATTAATAAGAGAATAATAGGAAATAGATGAAAATAATAGAATAAGTCTAAGAGATTGATGATATATAGTATTATGGTATACTAATGGTGATAAGTAATAGTTAAGAAGTGGAGTGTTTTTGTTAAAAAACAAAAAGAAAAAGGTAAAACCTATCAATAGCATATCATTATTAAGGTATAAATCTTAGTGAGAAGATAAATTGGAGATTTTCTTGAAAGAGTTTAAGAATAAATTGTTGGTCAGATATATCTTGAAAAGAAGAAAAGAGAAAAGAATTTAGGTAAAAGAGTGGAAACAAGTCCAATTCTATCACGTTTAACTAAGAAAGGTAGAGAAGCTCAAGAATTTATACCTGTTTACGAACAAGAAGAGCAAGATAAATTAGGATCTCGGGTTATCTCCAATACAAGTATTGAAGGTTTAAAGAAAAGACCTATTCAACCTTATGGTAAATGTGAAAAGTCCCATTGAGGTGAATATTGGATATTTTCTGAAGATTCTTTAAGCATGGCTCTAAGAGACATGAAATAAAGGATTGTTCATAAATTGTTGAGAAAACCAAGGAATAGTCTGTAAAGAGTATTAATAAGAGGATAAATTGATTTTTTTTAAAAGTAGAGAATAAAATTTGTTGAACAATTATACTCTGAAAAGACGAAGAATGGTGATTAAAAAAATTAGGAAAATAAGTAAAGGTGAATAGTAACAAGATAACGTACTATTAGGGAAATAAGAAGAGGAGAAGTGATAATGTTTCAGGATAGAAAAAGGTTTTAAGGAAAAGAAATTGTGAAGAGTTGGAAGATCCATGAAAGATATTAAGATCTAATGGTAAATGAGTATAAAGGAAAATAGGTTACAAAGTTGTGAAGAGATAAACATGTATTTGTAATAAAATAATCTAAAGTATAAACTAGGAGTGAAGGTAAATGTTATTTAGTAGTGTATAAAGATTTAATAGACGATTTGTAATCTTTATAGATAAGAATGAGAAGATACATTAAGAATACAAGGAGTGTTTTTAGGAATCTAAAGTTATGGAATAATAATAAGATTTATGATACGATGTATACACTTGAAAGATAATTGATAATCTCAGAATCATGAAAGAAATAAAAGAGGCAAATTTTGGTAGGGATAGTTACCTCGAGGAGACTGTTGGTAGCGGCCGAGCCAATAGATTTCTAAGAGGTTTGGATTTAGAGGATTAACTCTGATCAATAATTGGGATAATCATTGTTTACCTTGAAAAGAGAAAGAAAATAAATAAAGTGAAGGAATTTTATGAAAATGAAGATGAGATTTTAAAGCATAAGAAAGTAAAGTCTAAAAAAATGTTAAAAGAACATTGTTGTGATTCATATAAGATAGTTATGATAAGAATAAAAAGAAATGAAATAATAGAGAGTGAATATAAATGATAAGTTATGTGAATATGTGAGAAAGGAATTATAAAATCATAGAGATGATTTCAGGAAAACTAAATTAAGAAAGGAGTTCTAGTTAAGTGGAAAGAAAGGTTAAGTGGAAAGAAAAGAAATAGGAGACTAGTTGAGTAAAAAAGAAATATAGGATTATAAGAATAATTCCAAACATGATTGACTAAAGGTCTTCGATTCTTATGGAAAGGAGAACAATTTAAAAGAAGAATATAATTGCACAAGAAGAGAAAGACGATAGAAGGGCTAGAAATGTTTGTCATTGGAATTGGATAGATGAGAATAAAAGTTAAGGAAAAGCACAATAATGAAATATCAATATAAGAGAACGATAAGTGGGATTGTGAAGGAAGTTGATTCGGAAGGAAAGTCGAAAGGATATAGAAGTAATGAAGTACATGGTCAGAAGAACCAATGAAATTTTGAGGACGAAACTTATTTTAAGGAGGGAAGAAATGTAACAACCCCAAAGTCGTTATAGTATGAAAGCCGTGAAAAATCAAGATTTTATCCTCGATAAAGTGAAATAAAGAAAAAAATAAGGAAATAAAAGTGATAAAAGGGGGAGAAGTTGAGTTATATCAATTAATAAAAAATTATTAAGAAGTATATTATGATGTATTGATTCAAGTAAGGAATAAATCGTAAATGTGAGAAAAGTTTTGTGGCCCAAGATTAAATACTCAAAATTTGAGGGGTTAAAGTGTAAATATGGAAAAGTTGAAAGGCCACTAGTGCAAATATTTTGTGGGTGGAATGATCTAGAAACTAAAAAAATGGATGAATTAGGACCAAATTGAATAAGTGGAAAAAGTATAAGAGGCCAAATTGTAATTTTACTAAAATAAGTGATGATTCTGTAATATCCTAAAAATTTGAGTATCATCTTGTTACTTGTGTTAGCCGGGTATGATTTTATTGTGTGTTTAATATAGTCTAGTGAAGGCTTGGAATTATTAATGAAGCTAGAATAATTTTTTTTATTGAAAATTTAGTGAAGTGGATTAAGTGATCTTGACACTTAAGTAAATTTAAGTGTCTAATGTTAGCATAAATGAGCTAGTAGTAAAGTGGTGTTGGCGAATGAGTAATTGCATGAGGGAAGAGGTTCGAATCCCATGGATGGTAATAAGGTGACTTTTATTTTTGCATGTGTATGGCATGTGTCGGTCAACTCTAATTAAGGTAAGGTTGGACTATTTTCTTTTATGGATAGTAGACTAAGGGAAAAAGGCAAGTGATTAACTTAAGGAATGAAATCCTAAGCTTTTGGAATGATAAGGGGACATAAGGCATGGATTAAGGGATGAGGTTTGGAAACTTTTTAATGGCATTTTGTCCATGAACATGGATGGTTTTATGGACTAAGGGAGGAGCCGATTTTTGTGGTAAGTTTTGGGAAAAGTTGGTAGCTTGGGAGAAATTTCATTTTGGCCTTTTGCTCTCCCAAAAGCAATAGTGTTTCTCTCATCTTTTCCTCTTGGCCGAATATGCATAGTGAGGTTTGGGCATTCTTTTGTGCAATTTAGTTGTCTAGAAAGCTTGTGTGTTTTTCTTTGGAAACCGAAATAGGAGATCACTTGTGCACTATTTTCTTTCTTGACCTAAAGCCGAAACCATTTGTGCATCTTCTTCTCTTTTACCTTGCTAAGGCCGAAACTTTTCTCTCCCAATCCAACCATTGCCGCAACACCTTAAACCTCCCATCTCTCTCTTCCATTTTATTTGTTTTTCTTTCTCTTTTTCACTCTAGCTGAATTCTATTTGTTATCTTTAATCAACCATAGCCGAAACTCCCTTCATCACTCAACCACTTTGCCAAAATTTCCCATTTTCCTTTTGATTTGTCTTGGCCGAATATCAACAAGGGTTAATCTCTTTTGGGTTCTTCTTCAATCGGTTTTGAGAAGGGTAAGTAGTGTTGGCCGAATTTCTTTGTTCCTTTATTCTTCTCTCTGTTGATTTTCATGTGAGCAAAAGCCGATTTTTGGGCAATTGTTAGCAAGATTCTAACCATTCATAGGAATCAATTTCTCCTAGGTTCTTCAAGACTTTGGAAGCAGTCAATCTAAGCCTCTTTTCTTTGACAATCAATTTTGGTAAATCAAGTGGTAAGGATCTATGTTAGTTCATTATTCTTTTAGTGGTTGAAAAGCCGAAGGCTTTTGAGACTAAGGTTTGTTGTTGGCCGAATTGCCTATGATATTGATCTAAGTGTTGGCCGAATATAGGAATCAAGGATCTAAAGTAGTAGATCGGGATTTTTCGGGATTTTTTGGGGCTTTCAGCGAATTTGTTAAGTATATCAGGTGTGTACCCCACACTAAACTCTATTAGATTACGGCTTAAATTAATATGTATGCTTATAATAATGTGAATGTGGTTAAAGTACCATGCAATGGTACAAAGTACCAGCACGTTTTCCTATTCCTACTATGAGTATGAAATGAACTGATATGGCATATGTGAACATGATAAGAATGTGAAATAAGGCATGATTTTTGCATGATATGTATGACATGGGCATATGGGTGATTATGAAAGGGGAAGTGAATATGGTGACCTCGGTCACATTATTCGAATGTGGTGACTTCGGTCACATAATAATTATATCGGTGGCTATGCCACGAATTTATAAGGGCGATGAGCATGTAAATCTGCAAATGATCGCCTTCGATGATGTGTAGCGGATGGAGGGTTGACTTAGTAGTCCCCACGGTGTGCGAGTTGGTACGGGTGATGTGTAGCGGATGGTATCTAGGATTGGGTTTGGGTTTGCATCACTACTTTTATCTGTTATATATATTTATGAATTAATATAATATGCCTGGATTATTGAGGTCTAGTGTTGGTTACACATTGAGTCTGTTTGACTCACCCCGTTGGGGAACATTTTCTTTCAGGTGACGATCAGTGATGGACCGGGTCGGCGGGAGTTTAGTGGTGGCCATGCTCAGCTTGAAGTTTTATTTAATTTTTGGGACTTTTAGATTTTATATTTTTGGAGTTATTTTGGGTATTGTTTTCGTTTGTAATAAGGCCACTGATATTAAACTGTTGATGCATGTCTTTTAAGTTATTTTATTTTGATACGATTTTATTTAATTGAACTCAAATGAATTTTTTTTTTAATTTAGGAGAAATTTTGAAATGGAGTAATATAGTTTTACAAAACCTAGATTTCAAATAGATAAACTTGATTTCAACTTGAGCCTAACACAAATTAAAAATTTTCTTTCAAAACCAACCGAATCTTTCTAAAGTGCTCAAAAAGATTTGAACCGTTTTACTTGAGGAACATACCAGATTCGGTCAAGGCTCGTGGACCGAGTTTGGGGTGTTTCAGTTTGGTATCAGAGCAAGGTTTAAACTCTCGGCCTTGGGTATAAAGCTCACAATGTTTTTAAAATAAGGCCCAAACAAGTCTTGAGAAAAACTTTTCTGAAAAGAGCAGGTTTTCAGGCATGGCACCCAAGTCTCCGACCCGAAGTCCACCAGGTAAGTACCTCTATTTCATTTGGGTGATTTATAGCATGAACTGTAGAAGGGTAGAAATGGAACGTAGAATAGCATGATAGGTACTTAAACCCTAGGGCTAGTTTACCCCAACAATCACATAAGACTTAAGTGCCTAATTAAACAAACCTGTGAACTAAGTCACCGAGTTAGGGTGTGGCAACCTTTGTGCGCATGTCTCAGGATTGGATTCGGAAGAGCTTGGTACTTAAGCAGTCCTCGTGACTCACCTCCTCTTCACTGGAATCCTACCTGGTGCGTAGCTTCGGTTCACCCTAACCAAGAGGACTCAGTCATAGGCTAAACTCAATAACTAAAACCCGAAAGGGATTAGCTGTATTTTCATAAAAACTTTGGTTTTAAATCACCAAATTACCCTTTTAAATGGTAGCAGAATTTAGCTTGAAATTTTTCCAAAATATTTCCGATTTACAAATTACTAAAATACCCTTGGTGTAAAATTACAAAAATGCCCTTAGTTTATAAAATGTCCATACTACTCACAGTTTTATTAAAATTTCCTTACTTTATAAAATGTTCAAAACTCTATTTTTGCAAAATATTAAAATACTTCAATTTGGAAATTTTACGAAATTACCCTTGTTTTACAAAATTACCAAAATGACCCCGATTTTCAAAATTCTGCAACAACACCGATTTGGAAAAAATTCTCAAAAAGAACTCCAAGTTTTGCAAATTTTAGAAAATACCCTTGATTTATTAAGATTTTCAATTTGACCTCGGTTTATTACCAAAATATCTGTAGGACAAATGACTAAAATACCACAGGATAGGAATAGACGAAAAGGTTTGAATAATGAATGTGTGTGGTAGGAATATTGAATGAATGTGTTCCTCTGAATTAGGATAGAAGACTTGAAACTTTGATTGATCGAAAGAACCACTATTGAACTTCTAAAAAAAAAAAAAAATTCTTCGCGAATAATCAGTGAAACATGGACTAAATTCATAAAATTTCTTAATCAGATTAAAGCACGATAGTAGAAATGAGCTTTAAGGGACATGGTCGTAACGTACGAGGACGCGGTCGAGGCCGAATAACCGTGTCGGAACCCGTTAGGTCGGGTCAAGGTTCTAAAAATGAGGTACCACCGCCACCACCACCGCCTGTTGTTGGTGCGAATGCAGCAAGATCGACGGGGATGATGATCTTTGTATCGCAGTCGCGGCCGCGAGTTCGGAAATGGTGGTCGGAGCGGTGGAAATATGGGAACTCTCGAAGTCAGCACCGAGCGACTCCGAGCCAACAGAGCTGAGGTATTCCATGGCGTATCTGGTGTGGCACCCAGTACAGCTGCGTATTGGTTGGAGGCCACAGAGCGAATTATGGATGAGCTCGACTTGACCCCTGAAGAGAAGTTGAAAGGAATGGTGGCGCTATTACGCGATGAGGCGTATCAATGGTGGTTAACAGTTCGGGATGGCGCCACAGTTAAGGATCTAACCTGGGAGTACGTGAAGGCGGCGTATCAGAAAAAGTATGTCGGCACGCGTTATACTGATGAATAGAGAAAGGATTTTCTAGGGCTGGTTCAAGGGAACAAGTCCGTGGCGGAGTACGAAGCTGAATTCTTGAGGTTGAGACGGTATGCTCGAGGAGTGGTGGCTACAGAGCATGAACGGTGTGTCCGGTTTGAAGACGGACTAAGGGATGATCTGAGGTTACTAATAGCCCCACATCAAGAACGTGAGTTTGCCGCGTTGGTAGAGAAGGCTAAGGTGGCCGAAGGAATCAAGAACACTGTAAGGCGGAACTCAGATCGAAATAAGCAGAAAAGAGGTTTTGGATCGTCAGCATTGTCAGGAAATGTTCAAAAGAGGCCTAGAGCTGAGGGCCCGCGTGAGTCGCAAGTTTGGTACAGGAGGGCGATCGCATATGTTATCGGTGTGGGAAGATGCATTTAGGAGAGTGTTGGAAGAAGCAGGCGGATGCTTTAAGTGCGGGTCTAAGGACCATATAATTAAGGACTGTCCCATTAAGATAGACGGAGCGCCCAACGGGCCGTAATATTAATCAGGTAGAGGTGGTGGCGACCTCGGCCGAGGTCGTGGTTCGAATGGTAGAGGTAACGGTACTTGCGCAGAGGACGAGGAACACCGGGCCGAGGTGCGAGTAATACCGAGGCAAGACAGTAGGGTCTAGTGTACGCGTTCGTCGAAGGGAGGATGGAAACGCACCGGACGTTATAACCCGTGACGTTCTTTATTTTTGGTAAACCTTATGTTGCTCTCGATTGATGTGGGCTCGACCCATTCTTATGTTGCATGTAGAGTAGTTGAAACTCTAGACATAGCCTCTGAACTTTCTCGACGAGGAGATGATGTAGTAAGCCCTCTAGGCCAAAGCGTAGTGGTGAATAAAATCTTTCTGAGTGTACCTCTCGAGATTCAGGAGTGAACTTTCCTGCTTGACTTAATGGAACTACCCTTGGGAATTCGATCTTATACTTGGTATGGATTGGCTAGTGGAACATTGGGCTATGTTGGGTCATGCGGCTAAGCGAATGGAGTTAAGGACCCCAGAGGACGAAGTGATAGTCATGATAGGAGAAAGGAGAAACTACTTGTCTAACGTAGTTTCAAGACTTAATTTGTGAAGATGGTTGAGAAAGGGTGCAAGGCTTTCTTGACTTTCATTAGTGCGTTGGATGCAAAGGAAGAAGGTGTTAGTGGAGTTAGAACTGTAAGGGATTTTGAAGATGTGTTCCGGAGAATTTACAGAATACCCCGGATAGGGAAGTGGAATTCAAATTGACTTGCTACTGTGAAGCAGCTCCCGTGTCAATTGCCCCTACCGAATGGCACCAAAGGAGTTGGTTGAGTTCAAGGCTCGAGATCAGGAGTTGCTTGATCGTGGATTTATTCAACCCAAGTGTGTCTCGATGGGGAGCACCGGTCTGTTTGTGAAGAAGAAGGACGGAACTATGCGTATGTGCATAGATTATCGTCGATTGAATAAGTGACCATTAAGAACAAGTATCCTTTGCCAAGGATAGATGACTTGTTCGATCGGTGAAAGAACAATGATATTTTCGAAGATAGATCTACGGTCGGGATATCATCGACTTAAGGTGAAGGAGGCGGATATCCATAAGGCGACTTTTCGAACAAGATATGGGCACTACAAGTTCTTAGTAATGCCGTTTGGGTTGTGAACGCCATGGCCGTGTTCATGGATATGATGAACCGGGTTTTTCAGTCCTACTTGGATCGGTTCGTCATTGTGTTCATCGACGACATCCTAGTGTATTCCAAGACGGAGGAGGAACATGATGAGCATCTCCGAGTTGTGTTGCAAGTTTTGAGGGAGAAACAGCTATATGCCAAATTCAGCAAGTGTGAATTTTGGCTTAAGGAAGTTGCATTCTTAGGACATGTGGTGTCTGTTGAAGGAATAAGGGTGGATCCTAGGAAGATTGAAGCAGTGCTAGATTGGAAACCTCCTAAGTCTGTGGCTGAGATTCGTAGCTTCTTGGGATTGGCAGGCTACTACAGAAGGTTTGTAGAAGGGTTCTCATCGATCGCCGCACCTTTGACAAAGTTGCTAAGGAAGGAAGTACCTTTCGTATGGACGGATAAGCAACAAAAGAGCTTTGAGAAGCTTAAGGAAATGTTGACCGAAGCTCCAGTTTTGATTCAGCCTGAGGCAGGGAAGGATTTTGTGGTGTATTGTGACGCTTCTCATACAATATTGGGATGCGTGTTAATGCAAGATGGAAAGGTAGTTGCTTATGCGTCTCGGCAATTGAGGCCTCATGAGGTTAACTATCCGACACATGACTTGGAATTGGCAGCAGTGGTCATTGCTCTTAAAGTATGGAGGCACTATCTCTATGGAGAAAAGTCAGTGATCTACACTGACCATAAGAGCCTTAAGTACCTGTTGACTCAGAAGGAGTTGAACTTGAGACAACGAAGGTGGGTGGAGTTACTGAAGGACTATGATTGTTCCATAGAGTATCAACCGGGCAAGGCGAATGTAGTGGCGGATGCCCTAAGTCGAAAAGTGCTGTCAGATCTAAGGGCGATGTTTGCACATTTGAGTTTGTATGACGATGGAAGTCTGCTAGCAGAGTTGCAAGTCAAGCCGACATGGTTAAATGAGGTAAAAGAGGGTCAGTTGGCAGATGAGGATTTAAGTGCTAAGATGCGGCAAGTGCGAATGGTGGTCTAGAGAATTACAAGTATGTCCGGTGATGGAATATTGTGTTTCAAGGAAAGGTCTCAGATGCCAAGAGTGAGGAGCTTAGGCGAGAAGATTCTTCGAGAGTCGCATAGTAGCCCTTATGCTATGCATCCCGGAGGGACTAAGTTGTATAGAGACCTAAGGGAAGCAGTTTTGGTGGCCTGGTCTAAAACGGAAGTTCTGAGAATTTGTTGGCAAGTGTTTGACATGTCAACAAGTTAAGGTGAACATCGAGTTCTGTAACATCCTAGAAATGGGGTTATTTGGAATTTAATTATTTTTCCTTATGTATGAACTGCTGTGATATTATTTATGGAATAATAGAGCTTAATTAAGGCTTTGAGTTGGCACGGTTTGGTAGAAAATTTCAGTTTTTTTACTTTAAAGGCGTGGAGCCTTAGCAGGAGGGTGTTATAAGAATAAATGTGGATAATTTGACACAAAAATCAGCTTGGAAAAGTGGCAAAAGAAGGCCACTTAAGGGCTATAGATGACGCCACAAGGGGAACAAGGAGCTTGTATTCGAGTCGGAAATCCTCATTTTGCTCATTAATGGGACGGCACAAGGGGGAGTTTTTCCTCGGTTTAAACTCTTTTATTAATTATTATTAAGGGATAATTTGAGCACTTTAAATTGGTTTTAATTTGCTTAAATCTGGAGATAATAAGGGATATTATTAAATGGATTATTAATTGATTATTATGGGAACAATTCAAATTGTTTTGAATGAGTTTTAAATTAGTGGCAAGGAGAAGAGATAGGTGTTTGCCGAAATTGGAACTCCTCAAGTGGAGTGGGCGGCAAGTAAAGGGAGTTTAGTGCCGAATTCCCTTAGTTCTTCTCATAATTTTCGGCTAGCCTCATTAATCCCTATTTCACCTTTTATTTTTCTTTCTCTCACACTTTTGGCCGAATCTCCTACACCACCTTCAACCTATTTTCTTTCTTTTCTTTTCCTTGAATCAAAACTCTTCTCTACTCTCTTCTTTGCCGAATCCCTCTCCCACTTTCACCATCTTTTCTTCTTTTTCCACACTAGCCGAACTCTTTTTCCTCCTTTGTTAAACTTTAGCCGAATCTTAAGCAAGGGAGATCTCCTTCAACTTCTTCTTCAATCGGTCCCGAGAGAAGGTAAGTGTGCCGAAACTTCATGGTTTTTCCCTCCCTGTTCTTAGCCGATTTCCATTAGGGAAGGGGTAAGTGCCGATTTCGGCAATGGTTAATAAGGCTTCTAAACGTTCTTGTAAACGATTTTTCCTAGGAACCCGGGATATTTGGAAACAGGCAATCTAAGCCCCAATCTCTAGCAATCGGTTTTGGAAGTAAAGTGGTAAGATTAATCTCTTTATTTTGACATTTGATTAAGCCGAAGGATTTTGGTCTTATTTACTAATCGGTGGTAATTGATTAAGCGATTCGGAAATTGAGTAATCGTGGTTAGTAAATCGAAAGAATAAAGGTAAAGATTCGGGTTCAAGCAATAGCTTAAAAGAATTATTTGGTTTGGCGAATGGCCCATATCACTAACACTATTATGGCCGAATATAGGGACAAGTAGATCTAGGTGGCCGACTCTTCTTTTCGGGATTTAGAGCCTTCAAGAGTAACGGTGTGTACATACACACGTATAACTTATTAAATGTGCTTGATTGTTGTGAATGCTATCTTGATTTTATGTAGCATTGGATAATATACCATATCGGTATAGATGGTGATTCAGGTAAGTACTGTTAATATGAATTTGTTATTCGATGCTTTTGGGAAGCATGATGTATTGATACATGAGATTTAAGTATGTGATGACATGAAACATATACATATGTGGTGATGTGGGATTGATGAGTGGAGGGGGCAGATTAATCGTGTTGCGGCGGGCACCGTGTTTTGGTAACACACCGTGACTACGGTCACCAGAGGTTTGGTACCTCAGAGGTTTGGCACCTCATAGCGACTCGTCCCTCGTGGTGGTTAACACCACCGTGGGTTGGCCCCACTTGAGATATGGGATAAATGCGCGGTGATTTGGTATCACACGATGGGTTGGCCCCATCAATCGATTCGTGTCTCACGGACACCGTTGTTTTGGTAACACATCGTGACTATATGTCACAAAGTGGTTTGGCACCACCAAGTGGTTTTGTACCACAAGCAGGGTAGACAGTGGCGTTTGGTTGGCTAGGTTGGGGTACATAATATTCTGCATATTAATTGTTATATGTTGTGTATGAAAAATGTTTTTTTAAAACGGGGGAAGGGTTACATACTGAGTCTTGGTGACTCACCTTCTCCTTTACATTTTTTTCAGGTGACACGTAGATCGCGGATGTGGAGCCGGGTTGACTCGAGGTGGCCATGCGGTGGATTTAAATTAAATGAACTTTAATTTTAGTTATGATAAATTTCATTTCCGGTTTTTAGCTTATTTGGATGTAATAAGGCCTCCTGATATTTTATTGTTGTTATGTCGAATAATTGCTTTAAACTACGATTATTAATATTAAACTAAAGTCACATGTTTTCCCAAATTAACGCGAAAATGTTTTCACCGTGCCATCGGGCACACTCGATATTTTATAATAACTTGGTTGAATTAATTTTAAATAAATTCTAAGTAAGGTTTAACAAAACAATCTATTTGAAAAGGTTTTCGACAACTAAGGATTTTTACTTCCCAAAAGTGTTTTCCAAAATATTTTTTCACTGTAGCAAACTAGATTCGGCCATAGTGTTTGGGCCGGGTTTGGGTTGTTACAAAATTGTATATCGAGCCAGTTCAAAGCTTTCACTGTGGGGCCCAAGGCCCAAAAAGGTTTGGTTTTATGATTTGTAGGCCTTATTAAAGAATTTGAAATGTTTTTGGGTTTTTGAACGGCATGGCCCGAGTCTCCGGCAACTATCCGCCCAGGTAAGTACATCTAAACCTCTTGGTGAATTATATTCTGTAGAAGGGTAGGAAGCATGGAACGTAGATAGACTTATAGGAACTTGAACCCTAGGATTAGGCTACTCAAACACACAAACGAAGCATAAGACTTAAGGAACTAAACCAACCTATGACTTAGTCACTGAGCTAGGGTGTGGTAACCCCTGTACGCATGTCTAGGAGTGGATCCGGAAGAGCCTGGTATTTAAGCGATCCTCGTGACTCACCTCCTCTTCGCAGTATCCTACCAGTGCGTAGCTTCGGTTCACCCTAACTCGAGAGGGCTCGGTGGTATGGTAACCTCGTGCGCATGTCTCAGAAAGGTTCGGTGAGAGCTTGGTATTTAAGCGGTCCGCGTGACCCACCTCCTCTTCACTCGAATCCTGCTCAGTGCGTAGCTTTCGGCTCACCACGACCAAGAGGGCTCTGGTCATAGGCTAACCATAATGATTAAAACCCGAAAGGGAATTAGCCATGTTTTGAAAAAGAATGAACAACGACAACCCGAATGTTTTCGAAACTTTTACAATAACTCTTTCAAATCTGAGAACGTCATTCTTACAAACGTTTTCCTCGAAAAACTTAATTTGTGGAAAATTACAAAAATGCCCTTAGGGGTAAAATTACTAAAATGCCCTCGGATCATAAAATACCAGTTCAAAGGTTTTGCTCAAAATTTCAACTATTTTACAAATATTCAACAACTTAGCTTTGAAAATCATCAACAAAATATTTTGGTCTTGGAAAATTTCGAAATTGCCCCTGAATGACAAATTACCAAAATACCTCTGGTTTCAAAACGATGCCGTATCTCTAAATTTTACAGAGTTTTCAGAAAAACCCTCCAGTGTTGGGAATTGCAAAATGACCTACTTTACTAAAGTTTTAAAAAAAAAATTTCTTCTATTACGAAAATACCCCTGTAGGAAAGTGACGAAAATACCCCTGGGTTAGAAATGGGCAGAAATGTCCGAAGAGCGAATAGGTATGGAAAGTATTAAGGAATGGATGCATGAACTTCTTTGTGTGAACTAGGATAGGAAACTGAAACCTTGTTTGCTCGAAAGAATCTCTGATTAAAACTCTATCCATAAAATTTCTTCGTGAATAAGAAAGTGGAACAAATGCTAACGCATAAAATTTTTCTTAAAGCAGTTAAAGCTCGGTAGATAGGATGAGTTCTAGAGGACGTGGACGCCGTGGGACGCGGTAGGGGTAGGATGACGGTGTCCGAACCCGTCAGTCGGGACAAGGTTCGAAAATGATGTACCACCGCCACCACCACCTCCTACTTTTAGAGCCGAGGAGCGAGGATCGCATCGCCGGTGGAGGCGGTATCGCAAGCTATTTTGCGAGTCTTGGAGATGGTGGTCGGGTGGTGGAAATTTGGGAGCTCGAAAATCTGTTCCCGAACGACTCGATCTAACGGAGCGGAGGTATTCCGGTGTGTCGAGTGGCACCAAAGGTGCGTGAGAGAATCTGGCTAGAGTCAAATCGAAAGGATCATGGATGATCTTGACCGACCGAGGAAGAAAAGGCTGAAAAGGCGTGTCGCTTCTAAAGGATGAAGCGTATCGGTGGTGGCTTACGGTTCGCGACGGGGCTACTGATGAGATGATCTAACTTGGGAGTATTTCAAAACCACCTATCGGAAGAAGTATGTGGGTGCAGCTACACCGACGCCAGCAGAGAAAGGCTTTTCTCGGGATTAGTGCAAGGAACTAAGTCGTGTGTCGGAGTATGAGGCGGAGTTTTTTAAAGGTCGAGTAGGTATGCTAGAGGCATCGTGTCTTCTCGAGCATGAGCGCTGTGTCCGCTTTGAGGACGGACTCGAGATGATTTGATGTTACCGATTGCACCGCGGCAGTCCGCGAAGTTCTCATCCCTAGTGGAGAAGGCCAAGGTGGCCGAAGGGATCAAGGAGGTCGTGAGGCAAAATTATAATAGGAGTAATCGAAGAGAGGATTTGGGTCATTTGGATCCAGTGGTAGTGTCCGAGAAAAGGCTAGGCCTAGCGGGCCAAATCAAGTGGCAAGGCCCACGACTACTAATCGAGAGGTCGACTCAGGTGTAATCGCTGTGGAAAAACCCATTGGGGAGGTTGTTGGACCCGGTGATAGAGGATGTTTTGAGTGTGGGTCTTTGGAGCATCGTGTCGAGATTGTCCTCGGAAACTAGCCAAGAATCACCCGAGAGGCGTAATCGCACTCGGGGATAGAAATGTGGGACCACAGAGGGTCGTGGTAATGGCAGAGAGAAACAACGGTCCTAACCGAGGTTGTGGAACTCGAGGCGCAGGTTCAGCAACACAGAGGCTAGGCGCACTGGCTTAGTTTACGCAGTGAGGCGTCGCGAGGAGGGTGACGCACCGGATGTCATAACCGGTACTTTTCTAATTTTTGATCTTCCTTATGTTGCATTAATTGATGTGGGTTCGACGCACTCGTACATTGCTAGTAGTGTGGTAGGAACTATGGACCTAAACTTTGAAACTGCTTCTAGGGAGATGACTGTAGCTAGCCCTTTAGGTCACTCTGTAGTGGTAGACAAACTTTATAGAGACGTACCCCTAGAACTCCAAGGGGTAGTATTTGTGGCTGATCTGATGGAACTACCGTTTGGGGAGTTCGATTTGATCCTTGGAATGGGACCGTTGGTTAAGTATCGGCGAATTTGGATTGCGGCTAAGCGCATGGTTCTTAAGACGCGGGAGGTGATGAAGTAGTTATGATAGGTGATAGGAGGAATTACCTATCCAACGTAGTGTCCGCCTTGAAAGGTGAAAAGATGGTCAAGAAGGGTTGTGAGGCGTATTTGGTTCGAATCGTGCTTTGGAAGCTAAGGAGTCGATGAGTTGGAAAGGTTGAACGGTTGGGGAATTCGATGTGTTTCGAAGAGCTTAGGGTTTGCCTCCGGATCGGAAGTTGAATTCGGTATAGACTTGCTGCCCGAGCGGCTTTGTGTCTATAGCACCATACCGAATGACACCAAAGGAATTGGTGGAGTTAAAGGCTCAAATTCGGGAGCTCTTGGATAGAGGGTTTATTCGACCAAGCATATCTTCGTGGAGGAGCACTGTGTTGTTTGTCGGGAAGAAGGGCGGTTCTATGCGGATGTACATCGACTCACCGCCGATTAAACAAGTTAACGACCAAAAACAAGTACCCGTTGCCTCGGATCGATGACTTGTTTGACCAACTGAAGGGTGCGTCGGTATTCTCAAAGATTGACCTTAGGTCGAGTTATCATCAATTAAGGGTGAAGGAGGCTAATGTTCACAAGACGGCATTCAGAACTCGGTATGGGCATTACGAATTTCTGGTGATGCCATTCGGGTTGACCAATGCACCGGCGGCATTCATGGACTTGATGAATAGGGTGTTTCAAAGAAGATTTTAGATCAATTTGTCGTGGTGTTTATAGAGGCGACATATTGGTTTATTCAAAAAGACAGAGGAGGAGCATGACAAGCATTTACGGATAGTTACGCAAGTATTGAGGAGAAGCGATTATATGCCAAATTCGATGAAGTGCGAATTTTGGCTGAGGGAAGTGGCTTTCTTAGGGCACGTAGTGTCGGCGGAAGGAATTAGAGTAGACCCTCGCAAGATTGAAGCGGTGTTGGATTGGAAACCGCCTAGGTCGGTGGCTGAAATACGGAGTTTTCTGGGTTTAGCGGGGTATTATCGAAGGTTTGTGGAAGGGTTCTCTCTGATCGCAGCGCCATTTGACGGTTATTGAGGAAAGGAGTTCCATTTGTATGGTCGGAGAAGCAACAAGAAAGTTTTGATAAGTTGAGGAAAATTTCGACGGAAGCTCCGGTTTTGGTACAGCCTGAAGCAGGAAAGTTATTTATAGTCTATTGTGATGCATCTCACACTGGGTTGGGATGTGTGTTGATGCAGGATGGGAAGGTAGTAGCCTATGCATCCCGTCAGTTAAGACCGCATGAGGTTAATTACCCAACGCATGACTTGGAGTTAGCGGCAGTCGTCTTTGCTCAAGATATGGAGACATTACTGTATGGGGAGAAGTCGATAGTCTACACGGATCACAAAAGCTTGAGGTATCTTCCGACTCGAAGGATCCGAATCGAGAGAGCGGCGTCGGTGGATTGAACTACTAAAGGACTACGATTGTTCAATCGAGTACCATCCGGGTAAGGTTAACGTGGTAGCTGACGCGTTGAGCCGGAAGGTTGTGACGGACTTAAGAGCAATGTTCGCTCGGTTGAGTCTATATGATGATGGGAGTCTTTTGGCGGAACTCCAAGTTAAGCCAACATGGATTGAGGAGATTAAGGAAAAGCAGTTAGTGGATGAAGGCTTGAACGCTAAGAGGGTACAAGTTCAGGATGGTGGTTTGGAAGGGTACAGTCTGTCTAATGATGGAGTGCTATGTCTTCAAGGGCGAGCTTGTATGCCAAAGGATACAGAATTAAGGCGGAAAATTCTCCAAGATGCACATAGCAGCCCATACGCTATGCATCCGGGAGGAAGCAAGATGTATGGAGATTTGCGAAAGCTTGATTCGTGGCGGGGTTGAAGCGTGAGATAAGCGAGTTCGTAGGAAAGTGTCGACATGCCGCCAAGTTAAGGTGAACATCGATTACCATCGGGACTACTTCAACCGGTAAAGATTCCTCAATGGAAATGGGAGAGGATCACCATGGATTTCGTTAGTGGGCTACCCTTACGGCCAACAAGAAGGATGCATTTTGGGTAATTGTGGATCGCTCGACTAAATCGACTCACTTCATGCCTGGTGAGAATGGATTACTCACTCGAAGCTAAGCGAAGTTGTATGTGGGTGAAATAGTGAGGTTGCATGGTGTGCAAGATGTCGATTATCTCGGATAGGGATCCCGATTCACGTCAAGGTTTTGGAAAGCGTTGCATCAAGCTTTGGGTACACGGTTAGATTTCAAGATCGGCTTTCCATCCACAAATCGACGGACAATCGAAAAGGGTGATACAGATCCTAGAGGACATGTTAAGAGGATGTGTCTTGGATTTTAGTGGTAGTTGGGAGGAGTACGCCATTAGCGGAATTCGCTTATAACAATAGTTATCAAGTTTAGTATTGAGATGGCTCCATATGAAGCCCTATATGGACGAAAATGTCGTACTCCTACATGTTGGACGAGTTGGGGAACGACAAGTTCGGGTCGAGAATTGGTAACAGAGGCGAAGACAAAGTCGAGTGATCCGGTCTCGCCTCAAGGAAGCGTCGGATAGACGTAAATCCTATGCGGATTTAAAGCGCAAGGAAATGGAGTATCTTTGTAGGAGACAAGGTTTTTCCGAAAGTGTCGCCTTGGAAAAAGGTGTTGAGATTTGGCGAAAAGGAAAGCCGAGCCCAAGGTTCATCGGGCCATATACGATGGTAAAGCGAATAGGACCGGTAGCTTATCGGCTAGAGTTGCCGCGTGGGCGAGTCGATCCATGACGTATTTCATGTATCGATCTTTGAGGCGGTATCGGTCGAGATCCTTCGCATGCGTTGTGCCGATGAGCGCAGATTGAGGTGAACTCAGATTTATCTTTTGAAGAAGAACCGGTTCAGATCTTAGATCGAGATGTGAAGGTTCTACGTAGAAAGTCGATGCCCTTAGTGAAAGTGCTTTGGCGGAACCATGGTGTGGAAGAAGCTACGTGGGAATCGAGGATGTGATACTGACAATACCCCACCTTTTCTAATCGGGTAATTTCGAGGACGAAATTTATTTTAAGGGGGTAGAAGCGTAACATCCTAGAAATGGGGTTATTTGGAATTTAATTATTTTTCCTTATGTATGAACTCTTTGTGATATTATTTATGGAATAATAGAGCTTAATTAAGGCTTTGAGTTGGCACGGTTTGGTAGAAAATTTCAGTTTTTTTACTTTAAAGGCGTGGAGCCTTAGCGGGGAGGGTGTTATAAGAATAAATGTGGATAATTTGACACAAAAATCAGCTTGGAAAAGTGGCAAAAGAAGGCCACTTAAGGGCTATAGATGGCGCCACAAGGGGAACAAGGGAGCTTGTGTTCGAGTCGTGAAATCCTCATTTTGCTCATTAATGGGACGGCACAAGGGGGAGTTTTTCCTCGTTTAAACTCTTTTATTAATTATTATTAAGGGATAATTTGAGCACTTTAAATTGGTTTTAATTTGCTTAAATCCGGAGATAATAAGGGATATTATTAAATGGATTATTAATTGATTATTATGGGAACAATTCAAATTGTTTTGAATGAGTTTTAAATTAGTGGCAAGGAGAAAAGATAGGTGTTTGCCGAAATTGGAACTCCTCAAGTGGAGTGGACGGCAAGTAAAGGGAGTTTAGTGCCGAATTCCCCTTAGTTCTTCTCATAATTTTCGGCTAGCCTCATTAATCCCTATTTCACCTTTTATTTTTCTTTCTCTCACACTTTTGGCCGAATCTCCTACACCACCTTCAACCTATTTTCTTTCTTTTCTTTTCCTTGAATCAAAACTCTTCTCTACTCTCTTCTTTGCCGAATCCCTCTCCCACTTTCACCATCTTTTCTTCTTTTTCCACACTAGCCGAACTCTTTTTTCCTCCTTTGTTAAACTTTAGCCGAATCTTAAGCAAGGGGAGATCTCCTTCAACTTCTTCTTCAATCGGTCCTGAGAGAAGGTAAGTGTCCGAAACTTCATGGTTTCCCTCCCCTGTTCTTAGCCGATTTCCATTAGGGAAGGGGTAAGTGCCGATTTCGGCAATGGTTAATAAGGCTTCTAAACGTTCTTGTAAACGATTTTTCCTAGGAACCGGGATATTTGGAAACAGCAATCTAAGCCCCAATCTCTAGCAATCGGTTTTGGAAGTAAAGTGGTAAGATTAATCTCTTTATTTTGACATTTGATTAAGCCGAAGGCTTTTAGTCTTATTTACTAATCGGTGGTAATTGATTAAGCGATTCGGGAAATTGAGTAATCGTGGTTAGTAACCGAAAGAATAAAGGTAAAGATTCGGGTTCAAGCAATAGCTTAAAAGAATTATTTGGTTTAAGAATGGCCCATATCACTAACACTATTATGGCCGAATATAGGGACAAGTAGATCTAGGGTGGGCCGACTCTTCTTTTGGGATTTAGAGCCTTCAAGAGTAACGGTGTGTACATACACACGTATAACTTATTAAATGTGTTGATTGTTGTGAATGCTATCTTGATTTTATGTAGCATTGGATAATATACCATATCGGTATAGATGGTGATTCAGGTAAGTACTGTTAATATGAATTTGTTATTCGATGCTTTTGGGAAGCATGATGTATTGATACATGAGATTTAAGTATGTGATGACATGAAACATATACATATGTGACTGATGTGGGATTGATGAGTGGAGGGGCGATTAATCGTGCCGACGGGCACGAGTGTTTTGGTAACACACCGTGACTACGGTCACCGAGGTTTGGTACCTCCGGAGGTTTGGCACCTCATAGCGACTCGTCCCCCGTGGTTAACACCACCGTGGGTTGGCCCCACTTGAGATATGGGATCGTGCGCGGTGATTTGGTATCACACGATGGGTTGGCCCCATCAATCGATTCGTGTCTCACGGACACCGGTGTTTTGGTAACACATCGTGACTATATGTCACCAAAGTGGTTTGGTACCACAACGGGGTAGACAAATGGCGTTTGGTTGGCTAGGTTGGGGTACATAATATTCTCGCATATTAATTGTTATATGTTGTGTATGAAAATTTTTTTAAAACGGGGAAGGGTTACATCATCGAGTCTTGGTGACTCACGTTCTCCTTTACATTTTTTGGTGACACGTAGATCGCGGATGTGAGCCGGGTTGACTCGAGGTGGCCATGCGGTGGATTTAAATTAAATGAACTTTAATTTTAGTTATGATAAATTTCATTTCGGTTTTTAGCTTATTTGGATGTAATAAGGCCTCCGATATTTTATTGTTGTTATGTCGAATAATTGCTTTAAACTACGATTATTAATATTAAACTAAAGTCACATGTTTTCCCAAATTAACGCGAAAATGTTTTCACCGTGCCATCGGGCACACTCGATATTTTATAATAACTTGGTTGAATTAATTTTAAATAAATTCTAAGTAAGGTTTAACAAAACAATCTATTTGAAAAGGTTTT
Source organism: Gossypium sturtianum (assembly GCA_025698515.1). Lineage (NCBI taxonomy): Eukaryota > Viridiplantae > Streptophyta > Magnoliopsida > Malvales > Malvaceae > Gossypium > Gossypium sturtianum. The sequence continues at coordinate 117,779,717 of CM046955.1, forward strand.
CGGCAACTAAGGATTTTTACTTCCCAAAAGTGTTTTCCAAAATATTTTTTCACTATAGCAAACTAGATTCGGCCATAGTGTTTGGGCCGGGTTTGGGTTGTTACAGGTTCCGTCAGGGTTACTTCAGCCAATCAAGATTCTACAGTGGAAGTGGGAGAGAATTACCATGGACTTCGTTAGTGGGCTTCCCCTTACGCCTACCAAGAAGGACTCGGTATGGGTAATAGTGGACCGTTTGACCAAGTCCGCACATTTTATTCGGTGAAGAGTCGACTATTCCTTGCGAAGTTGGCAAAATTATATGTGGCGGAAATTGTAAGGTTGCATGGAGTGCCGGTATCTATCATTTCGGATAGGGACCCAAGGTTTACTTCTCGGTTTTGGAAAGCGCTACATCAGGCGTTAGGCACTAAATTGGATTTCACTACGGCATTTCATCCACAGTCGGACGGCCAGTCTGAGCGAGTAATCCAAGTGTTAGATGATATGTTGAGGGGCTGTGTGATAGACTTCAGAGGAAGCTGGGAAGAATTTTTGCCTTTAGCGAAATTTGCTTACAACAACAGTTACCAAGCGAGTATTCGGATGGCACCGTACGAAGCACTATATGGACGGAAGTGTCGCACTCCTACGTGTTGGACAGAATTTGGGGAACGTCAAGTTTTGGGTCCTAAGATGGTGGCTGAATCCGAAGAAAAGGTTAAGGTAATTCGGGCTCGGTTAAAGGAGGCATCTGACAGGCAAAAGTCGTATGCAGACCTTAAGCAGAAGGATATAAAATTTCTTTGTGGGGATCAAGTGTTCCTAAAGGTTTCACCTTGGAAGAAGGTGATGATATTTGGTCGCAAGGGAAAGTTAAGTCCTGTGTTTATAGGACCTTATCGGGTTTTGAAGTGGGTTGGACCGGTGGCATATCGATTAGAGTTGCCTTGAGTTGAAGCGAGTTGCATGATGTGTTCCATGTCTCCATGCTTAGACGCTATCGCTCGATCCATCGCATGTCGTAGTGCAAGAGAGGAAATAGAGGTGAGCCCAAATCTGACGGTGGAAGAGGAACCAGTGCAGATTCTAGATCGAGATGTGAAAGTGTTGCGCAGGAAGTCAGTTCCATTAGTGAAGGTATTATGGCGGAACCATGGCGCAGAAGAAGCTACATGGGAACCAGAGGATGTGATGAGACAGCAGTTTCCTCAACTCTTTTGATTAGGTAATTTCGAGGACGAAATTTTCTTAAGGGGGTAGAATTGTAATATCCTAAAAATTTGAGTATCATCTTGTTACTTGTGTTAGCCGGGTATGATTTTATTGTGTGTTTAATATAGTCTAGTGAAGGCTTGGAATTATTAATGAAGCTAGAATAAATTTTTTTATTGAAAATTTAGTGAAGTGGATTAAGTGATCTTGACACTTAAGTAAATTTAAGTGTCTAATGTTAGCATAAATGAGCTAGTAGTAAAGTGGTGTTGGTGCATGAGTAATTGCATGAGGGAAGAGGTTCGAATCCCATGGATGGTAATAAGGTGACTTTTATTTTTGCATGTGTATGGCATGTGTCGGTCAACTCTAATTAAGGTAAGGTTGGACTATTTTCTTTTATGGATAGTAGACTAAGGGAAAAAGGCAAGTGATTAACTTAAGGAATGAAATCCTAAGCTTTTGGAATGATAAGGGGACATAAGGCATGGATTAAGGGATGAGGTTTGGAAACTTTTTAATGGCATTTTGTCCATGAACATGGATGGTTTTGTGGACTAAGGGAGGAGCCGATTTTTGTGGTAAGTTTTGGGAAAAGTTGGTAGCTTGGGAGAAATTTCATTTTGGCCTTTTGCTCTCCCAAAAGCAATAGTGTTTCTCTCATCTTTTCCTCTTGGCCGAATATGCATAGTGAGGTTTGGGCATTCTTTTTGTGCAATTTAGTTGTCTAGAAAGCTTGTGTGTTTTTCTTTTGGAAACCGAAATAGGAGATCACTTGTGCACTATTTTCTTTCTTGACCTAAAGCCGAAACCATTTGTGCATCTTCTTCTCTTTTACCTTGCTAAGGCCGAAACTTTTCTCTCCCAATCCAACCATTGCCGCAACACCTTAAACCTCCCATCTCTCTCTTCCATTTTATTTTTTTTCTTTCTCTTTTTCACTCTAGCCGAATTCTATTTGTTATCTTTAATCAACCATAGCCAGAAACTCCTTCATCACTCAACCACTTTGCCGAAATTTCCCATTTCCTTTTGATTTGTCTTGGCCGAATATCAATAAGGGTTAATCTCTTTGGGTTCTTCTTCAATCGGTTTTGAGAAGGGTAAGTAGTGTTGGCCGAATTTCTTTGTTCCTTTATTCTTCTCTTTGTCGATTTTCATGTGAGCAAAAGCCGATTTTTGGGCAATTGTTAGCAAGATTCTAACCATTCATAGGAATCAATTTCTCCTAGGTTCTTCAAGACTTTGGAAGCAGATCAATCTAAGCCTCTTTTCTTTGACAATCAATTTTGGTAAATCAAGTGGTAAGGATCTATGTTAGTTCATTATTCTTTTAGTGGTTGAAAAGCCGAAGGCTTTTGAGACTAAGGTTTGTTGTTGGCCGAATGGCCTATGATATTGATCTAAGTGTTGGCGAATATAGGAATCAAGGATCTAAAGTAGTAGATCGGGATTTTTCGGGATTTTTGGGGCTTTCAATGAATTTGTTAAGTATATCGGTGTGTACCCCACACTAAACTCTATTAGATTACGGCTTAAATTAATATGTATGCTTATAATAATGTGAATGTGGTTAAAGTACCATGCAATGGTACAAAGTACCAGTGCACGTTTTCCTATTCCTACTATGAGTATGAAATGAACTGATATGGCATATGTGAACATGATAAGAATGTGAAATAAGGCATGATTTTTGCATGATATGTATGACATGGGCATATGGGTGATTATGAAAGGGAAGTGAATGTGGTGACCTCGGTCACATTATCTGAATGTGGTGACTTTGGTCACATAATAATTATCTGGTGGCTATGCCACGAATTTATAAGGGCGATGAGCATGTCGTCTGCAATGGCGCCTTCGATGATGTGTAGCGGATGGAGGGTTGACTTAGTAGTCCCCACGGTGTGCAGGTTGGTACGGGTGATGTGTAGCGGATGGTATCTAGGATTGGGTTCGGGTTTGCATCACTACTTTTATCTGTTATATATATTTATGAATTAATATAATATGCCTGAATTATTGAGGTCTAGTGTTGGTTACACATTGAGTCTGTTTGACTCACCCGTTGGGAACATTTTCTTCGGTGTGATCGGTGATGGACCGGGTCGGGAGTTTAGTGGTGGCCATGCTCAACTTGAAGTTTTATTTAATTTTGGGACTTTTATATTTTATATTTTTGGAGTTATTTTGGGTATTGTTTTCGTTTGTAATAAGGCCACTGATATTAAACTGTTGATGCATGTCTTTTAAGTTATTTTATTTTGATACGATTTTATTTAATTGAACTCAAATGAATTTTTTTAATTTAGGAGAAATTTTGAAATGGAGTAATATAGTTTTACAAAACCTAGATTTCAAATAGATAAACTTGATTTCAACTCGAGCCTAACACAAATTAAAAATTTTCTTTCAAAACCAACCGAATATTTCTAAAGTGCTCAAAAAGATTTGAACCGTCTTAATTGAGGAACATACCAGATCCGGTCAAGGCTCGTGGGCCGGGTTTGGGGTGTTTCAGATTCGATGGAGGAATTTTGAAAGATCATAAGGGGCAAAATGGTCATTAGTAAGAAATATAAATTTGAAAAGTAATAATGATGTTGGTGATATTTTGGTGATATTTTTAATTACTTAATTATATAAATGTTATTTAATTAATATTTTATTAAGATTTTTAGTAATATTTTATTATTAAATGATTAATATAAAAAGGGAGAAAATCTTCATCTTTCCATGCTTTCAAAGGGAGTGGGAAAGGAAGAAGAGAGATGATATATGATAAAACTAACATATTTTAATCCTATTCTTAATGCGTTTTTGGATGATTATTTATGCAAATTGGTGAATTTGATGCTTCTAATCCTTTGAATTCATATTCTTATACTTAGGTGAGCATTTGGGAGCAGAAGGAGCTAAAAACGAGCGAAAATCAGAGAAAAGGAACAGATTTCAGGAGCCACACGGGCTGGACACATGCCCATGTGCCAGCCCGTGTCGATTTCACACCTTGCTTCCTAAACACGCGGAAAAACACAATTTTTAGGCTTTCTGAGCATTCTAAAGTCTATAAATGCCAAATAGAAGAAGAGATATGAGGGCCATAAGAGAAGATCGGAGAAAACACTCAAGGAATACCATTAGAGCCACTTCCGAAGCAGATTTCCATCAAGCTTGAAGACCTCTTTTTAATTTCTTTTGAAGTTTTTATGAGTTTCTTTGTTTCTTGTGGTTTTTTTGACTTTGAGATGTTTTTATTCAGAATTATGAACTAATTCTCTAGATACCTAGGGAGGGTGAAACCTATGACAAATTCTATTATTTAATTTATGTTTTACATGATAAATACTTGATTCTTGTTCTCAATTATGTGTGCTTATTTCTTGTTTTAATATTTTCGAGATATTAATTCATGTTTAATGTGCTTAATTCAGTGGAGCAAAATTCCTTGTTTAAGAGTAGATCTAGTATAATTGAGTGGAGTTGTATGCAATTCTAGAAATAGGACAACATAAATCTATCAGATTAGAGTCAAATCTAATAGGGGAATCCATAGATCGAGTTAATGTGACAATAAGGGTTTTAATTAGAAAGTGATTTCAATTAATCAACCTAAAATCAGTTGCTTCTACTCTCAAAAGACATATTAGCATAATTTAGGGATTTCTACGAATAAAGACACCAAGTGAATAAATCGTTTAAATCAGATTAATAATAATATATGGAGTCTAGGTGGATTCATTCCTGGGTATTGTGTCTCTTATTAGTTATCTTTCGATTATTTTCCTGATTCGTTCTTTGTTGTGTTCTTAGTTAAATTAGTTTAGTAATTTTAGATTAAAACTCATCACTCCAAATTGTCGGCTAAATAATAAGAAAACGGTAATTACTAATAATTTTAGTCCTCGTGGATACGATATCTCTACTCACCGTAGCTATACTATTGTTTGATAGTTGCGCTTGCCTTAGTCGTATTTTTAGTTAGTACAAAAAACACATATCAAGTTTTTGGCGCCGTTACCGGGACTAAAATATTAGGAACACTTTATTCTTTTTTAAATTTAGCCAATTTTTAATTTATTATAACTTTTTAGTTCAATTTTTTCATTCTAATTTTCTTTTATTTGCTTCTGGCAGGTTCCTTTAGTTTATAACTAGAAGAAACCCGTCGGGACCATTGATTTACGACAATGAGATTGAAAGTATTGCTCGTAGAAACCATAAAGAAGCAAGGCAGAGTCAATAGAATTTAGTAGACGAACAAGAGGACATTATTATTATTGAGGAGATGGACGATAATCAGAATATTCAGCTACCTCCTATAGTGGCTACAACTCCTGTTCCTCGTACTGTGTATGATTATGCCAAGCCCACTTTGACTGGGGCTGAATCGAGTATTGTGCGACCCACCATTGCTGCAAATAACTTTGAACTGAAGCCGAACACTATTCAGATGGTACAACAATATGTTCAGTTCGATGGTTTGTAAGACGAAGATCTAAATACTCATTTGGCTAATTTTCTAGAAATCTGCGCCACTGTAACACCCCAAACCCGACCTAGAAGTTAGGCCCGAATCTGGTGTGTCACATGGAAGTAAAAACCATCTTTGCGATTATTAAAAACTTGCTTGAGAAATACAGCCTCTTTGTTAAAACAAAAAACTCTTAAGCAATTGTTAACTACTTGAAAACGTAATTATCTTTATAAACCTTTTCGTTTGCGGAAGCATATTTGAAATAAGCAATTTACGAAAATGTGACATTTATAAATAGAGTTGCAGAAGCATTTTGAAAACGTTGCGGAAACGTAGATAAAATACAAGTATATTTGAGAGGTTGTTTGATAAATCGATAATCGAACTAGTAATCTTTTAAAATCGTGACTTTTGAAAATGACGTTGAAAATTCGAAAGAGAATCCAAGTCTTTTGAAAATATCATTAATAGTTCGAGAGAAAATATCCGTGTTAAAAATATTTGTAAAAGTTTATTTTGAAATCCATTTGTTAATCGATTTTGGAAACCATTGTTTAAGTTTTTAGAAAATTTCCCTTTTTAAACAATTTTAAAAAAATAATAAAAACATCCCAACCAAAAAGCAAAAAATAAAAATAGTCCAGAGGCCTTATTACAACATTTAACCCAAAATAGTAAAGTAATAAAATAAACGAGAAAGAAGTCTAAAGTCCAAATAAACCATTTCCGAAGTATGGCCTCCCTCGAGTCATCCATAGCCCAAGTCCATATCATCAAGCATTACCTACAAGGGTTAAGAGAAAGGGGGGTGAGTTACAAGAACTCAGTGTGATATCCCCTTACCGTTATTCATTGGGCCGGAACCCAATTAGCAATCATCTTGGGCCTAAGCCCATTTACAAAAAATATTAAATGATGAAAATGTATGAATGCAACCCATCCCATCCTACCAACCGACTAACTCTCCACCCGTACCAACCAATCTCTCTTGTGGGGATCTTTTGTCAACCCTCCCCGCCAGTCTCTCCAATTTGCAGTCAAGCTGCCATTTATAAAATTTGTGGCTGAGCCACCAGATTCATATACGGTAATATAATCGACACACATCCTCGGTAAAAAAAATGATCGCACACGCAGTCGTTAATTCATATGTTAGGCCCATAGCCATGTAAATACGTTAGCACAAAGCCATAATCACGATGGCACAAAGCCAAAATCACGTTTATATTGGCACAAAGCCTTAATCACGATGGCACAAAGCCAAATCACCAAAATCACGATGTTAATATATTGGCACATAGCCTTAATCACGATGGCATGGCACAAAGCCAAATCACGTTTATATTGGCACATAGCCTTAATCACGATGGCACAAAGCCAAATCACGTTTATATCGTATTTGTGGCGTTTATAATGCCAGCCCTTATCGGTATTTGTGGCAATGCCACGGTCTACTTCTCTTCATTCATATTTTCCCATCCCATGCAAAATTATGTAAATGCAACATTCATAGTAAGGCATCATATTTACAAATATAAAACTCCAGAGATTTGTTACGATAAATCGGCCCATTAAGGCATTCTATCAAATCAGCCCATAAGGGCATTTTCGGTAAATCGGTCTATAAGGACATTTCGGTAAATCAGTCCATAAGGACATTTTGGTAAATCGGTAATTTTACCCACTAAGGGTAATTCGGTAATCTCGTAACCTAGGGGTATTTCGGTAATTTACCCTCTAAGGGTTATTTGGTAATTCGGCAACCCCGGACTTAACTACTAATTTGAGCATAGAAAATTGAAACTGTCTATCTGCATCATATTGACTAAACTGACCATAACTCGGATTAGGAAACTCAAAATTTAGATCCGTAAATTTTCCTTGAAACTAGACTCATATATATTCTTACGATAATTTTTCCAGAATTTTTGACTTAACCATTTAGTACAATTTATTCCTTAAAGTTTCCCTTGTTTCACTATCCAACGATTCTGACCTTTCTTACCTAAAATTCAAATATCTCACTGTACAGTTTTCATATGTTGCTCCCACTTGTTTCTATTGAAAATAGACTCACTAAGGAATCTGTACATATAAACTATAACTCATAATTCACTTTGTAGAATTTTATAAGATTTTTCCAAGACAGATCAGAGAACCACGAAGTCATTCAGAACCAGTCTCACTAAAATTAAGATATCTCAAAATATAAAATTCCTTTTCCTTCTCTGTTTCTTCCATATCAAAATAGACACAGTGAGATTTAATCTGATATCTTAGTCACTTTGTAATTCCTTTTTTCCTATTTTTCGTGATTTTTCAAATACATGTCACTATTTCTGATCGAAACTGTTTTATTACGAAGTACGATTACCACTACGATCATGCGCACGCCCGAGTGATCACGGATACCAGTTTTTGGTTTTCTTCGGTATTCCAACCGATTCATAGAATATTTCACACAAACTTTCAGAGAGATGTGAGATTACACACCATATCAAACATGTATTCGGAAGGTACGGGATTACACACCTAATTTTGATTTCCTAACGAACCACTCGTCGATGACCTAGAACAATACCAACCAAAAGTTAGCCTCGGATTTCCAAAAGATTTCGTATCACTTACACATGAATCACTTACCACTATATCCGAAGGATTTGCAAATAGGATATATCGAGTGGTTTCGTCCCTAAAACATAATTGATTAGTCGAAACTTCAATCCGATTTGCAACATAGCCAAATAGAGATATAACGAAAAATCCAAAATGAACCCCCTTACCTTAGTGATATTGGATCCAATTTCCACCGTTTGACTTCGGCTAGAACAATACACGGTCTCCCACTTAAAACGCTATGAAAAAGAGAAAATGATAAAGAAGAGATGAATGAACAAATTTTGGTCTCAATGGTTTGGGTACATTCGGCAACAAGAAGAAAGAAAAGAAGAGAATATGTTCTTTAGTGGCTTGTAATTTCGGCACAAGGTAGAAAGAAATTTGGAGAATACCAAATAGTGCAAAGAGAAAGGTTTTGGCCTAACAAGCACCAAAAATTCAATCAAAAGGCAAAGGAGAATTTGGCTATCAAGGAAGGTGGAAAGAAAATGAGTATGTGACCAAACAAAAGAGAGAAACAATGTACTATTGTGCTAATATGTTTCGGCAAGGAGGGTTGCAAATTAGGAGAAATGACACAACGTTGCGAAAGGGAATTTTTGCCAAAACACTACTAAGTCTTTACCAAATGCCAACTAAAAATTCAGCTACCTATTCTCCCCAAAACCGTCCACATGCATCCCCCCTTATGATAAGAGTTTGGCCACCCAAGCTTTCCAAAACATCACCCACGAAATAAGCCTCATGTCTCCCTTTCTTTCCTATTTCCCTTGATTCCTTTCCCCAACTTCAACCTTGCCTTATTCATATAGCCACCTTACCAAAATAATGAAGTCAACCTTGCCATGAATGCCTCTTGACCGACACTTAAGGAAAGAGTGCAAAAATAATAGTTAAAGTTAGCACACAATGGGATTTGAACCTTTTCCCTCAAAGTCCATCACTTGATGCCATAACCTCTTTACCAATAGCTCATTTATGCTAGCAATTTACTCTTTTATTTCCATAAGCCTTGGTGCCACTTACTATCTCTCCTTAATAGGCTTAAACACAAAATTTTACTAAGGCCCAACTTGAACCCGGAACTTCATAGAAACCTCGTAACTTTCCAAAATTACCTTTTTAATAAGTCCAACTTGAAATAATGCCGTTCTCTTGTTCTCAAAATTTTAAAACGCTTCTACGCTCAAGGCCCATTGGGCCCAATTCTACTAGACCCAATTTTGGGATGTTACAGCCACTTTCAAGATTAATGGCGCCACTGACGACGCCATTCGCTTATGGTTGTTCCCATTCTAATTGAGGAACAAAGCTAAACAGTGGTTAAACTCTTTACCACGAGGTTCCATCACTACATGGGCTCAAATGACCGAGAAATTTTTGCTGAAGTACTTCCCATCGGCTAAGACAACCAAGTTGAGGAATGATATCTCTTCCTTTGTTCAGATTGATTTAGAGACGTTATATGATGCATGGGAGAGATACAAGGACTTATTGAGATGGTGCCCTCACCATGAGTTACCTTTATGGTTACAAGTTCAAACCTTCTACAACGGTTTGAATCCCTCAACTAAGCAGTTAATCGATGCAGCAGCTGGTGAACTCTGAATAATAAGACACTTGAAGCGGCTTATGAATTTATTGAAGAGATGGCACTGAATAATTATCAGTGGCAAGGCATGAGGACAAAGCCGATGAAAGCAGTCGGTGTCTTTAATTTAGATGTAGTCACCATGTTATTGAATCAGGTAGAACTATTAAATAAGAAAATTTATGGTTTATATCTTCCTACGCAGGTACATCAGTGATGCAATGCGAAACAAATGGAGGTGGAATGAATAATCTAGAATGTTTACCCTTCGGTCCTAGCATAGAGAACGGAAAATTTAATTATATGGGTAACAATTCTAGGCCTCAAAATAACCCTTATAGTAATAACTATAATGCAGGTTGAGGAACCATCCCAATTTCTCTTGGGGTGGTCAAGGAAATCAAAGAGCACAACCATCTTTAGGCTTCCAACAACTTTATCAGCAAGAGAAAAAGCCAAACCTTCAGGAGATGTTGACCAAGTTTATCTTGGTGTCAGAAACCCATTTTCAAAACACTGAGGCAACACTAAAAAATCAGCAAGCATTTATTCAAGGGCTCGAGAATCAAATAGGACAGCTTGCTAAGATAATTTTAGAACGACCACAAGGTAGCTTGCCCAGCAATACTGAACCTAACCCTAGGGAGTAGCTTCACGCGATTACTGTTCGAGGCGTGGAAAGGTTAGTTGAACCTGAACAAGAATTGAGGCAAGAAGTTGTGGTGAACAATAATAAGGTTGAGGAAAAAACAACAGAGCAAAAGCCGGCTGTCAAAGAATATACACCTCGAGTGCCATATCCTAATGCGACGAAGAGAGACCACACAAAAAAACAATTTGGTGAATTCCTCAAGCTCTTAAAGAAATTACATATTAACTTACCGTTTGTTGAAGCTCTTTCATAGATGCCAAATTATGTTAAATTTCTAAAGGAGCTATTGGCAAACAAACGGAAGTTGGACGATTCATCGACTGTGGAGCTCAATGCAGTTTGCTCGGCCATCTTACAAAATAAACTACCCAACAAATTCAAAGATCTAGGGAGTTTTACTATTCCTTGTCTCATTGGTAGTTTAAATATAGATAATGCGTTGGCTGATTTAGGGGCTAGTATTAATGTTATGCCTTATAAAATGTTTAAAAAACTAGGTCTTGGGAAACCCAAACACACTAGGATGAGTATTCAATTAGTAGATAGAACCATCAGATATCCTAGGGGGTGTTATTGAGGATGTGCTTGTTAAAATAGATAAATTCATATTCCCCGTTGACTTTGTTGTGTTGGACATGGATGAGGGTAGTGAGGTACCTTTAATTTTAGGTCGCCCCTTTTTAGCAACTGCTAGGACTATTATTGATGTTGGTATGGGTGAATTAGTACTTTGTGTAGGTGACAAAATGATTACTCTCCAAGCTTGTGATTCTGTGAGAACATCTAGTGATAGAGATGATTTTAAATGTTCTATTAATGTTAGTGACCATGTGGCTCAACCTTCTTTGTAGGAAACCGATCAAGAAAACATCATAGAGCCATGCTACAATTAAGGTGACAAAAATTGAACAACTTATGAAAATCGAATGTTACAAATCGATGAACGAGATGAATGGCCAATGCATGCTAAGGAGAAATCGAAAGAACACGATAAAGAGCCAAGCGACACCATGAGGAGCATATGAATGGGACGAACCAATTTAAGGTTCGGGACAAAGTACTGCTGGACAAAATGAATCCACGGATCTCTCATTCGGAGCTCGAGTCAAACGAATCAAACCCATTTACAGTACTTAATGTCTTCCCCTACGGTACAGTCGAGGTAACTCATTCTGAGTTCAGCACATTTAAGGTAAATAGTAGTTGACTCAAACCTTATCTTGGTAGAATAATTGATAACGAGAAAGAGGATCTTTGGCTCTGCGAGCCACCGTAACCGCGCGAATACAAGGTAAGTCGAGCTTCGACTCTAAATAAGCGCTTCTTGGGAGGCAACCCGAGTGTTTAACATATGCTAATTCTTTTAATTCTATTGTATGCTAATTTAAAATTAAAAAAAAATGTTTTTGACCCACACGACCTAGACACATGGGCGTGTCCCAGGCCGTGTGCCAAATAGGCGAATCAATAGTGAGTCACACGGCCTGGTGACATGGTTGTGTGACCCACATAGCCTAGACACACGGACGTGTCCCAGGCCGTGTGCATAAGGGAGCAATTGACAGAGAGTTACACGGTGTAAAAACATGGCAATATGAGTCACACGGCCTGGACACATGGGCGTGTCCTTGGCCGTGTGAGTCCTGGGACTTAATTTTTCCAAAATTTGAAGATTACACGGCCGGGACACACGAGTGTGTGTGAGACATGGCCTAACACACGGGCATCGGAGAAGCGAAGAAGATCACACACGACCTAGCACACGGCTGTGTGAGCCACACGGCCTGGACACATGGGCGTGTCTGAGGCCGTGTGAAGATTGAGCTTGAATTTCAAATCACACACGGGCTGAGAACACATGGTCGTGTGGCCTAACACAGGCCTTTACACGGCTGTGCCCCCTTTTAACCCCCAAACCCTAATTTTTTCCTTTTCTTTTTACTTTGTATTTTTCCCTACCCTACAACCTAAGCCGTCGTTGATCCCCCTCTGCAACTCCGGCCACTCACCTCTCTTCGCCCTATCGTACCTTTCCCCTCGTTGAAAGCCCCGTCACCCCGTACAACCCCTATGCTCTCCTCCTCTCTTTTCCCTTTTCTTCCATCTTTCCCCTATCTCTCATTGACCCTCCCCTCGCCTCGCCGAATTGTCACCTTCCCACCTGTAACACCACTAACTCGTATCCGTCGCTGGAACAAGGTTACGGAGCCTTACCGGAGTTTACAGATCAAACAGACAGAAATTTCAAACATTTCATAACATATTAATATTCATAATAAAACCAATCAAAATCATAAATATTTCCCCTTATACGAGCCCTCGAGGCCCTAAATATGCATTAGAAACAAGTCGAGACTAAATTAGAAACTCAGAGAATTTTTTGTAAAACATTGAAATTTTCAAAGCTGTAGGGGTCACACGGCCAAGAGACACGCTCGTGTCTTAGCCCGTGTAGGAATTCGAAATAGGGACACCTGGCCGTGTCCCGACCCATGTTTGTGCCCATGTAACTCACTGACTTGGGCCACACGGCCAAGCCACACGCCCGTGTGCTAGGCCGTGTACCTTTCGAAGTAACCTCACACGTCCGTGTGCCAGGCCGTGTGCTAGGCTGTGTAATAGCCTAACTTGAAACTCTTTTGAAAACTATAGGGGACACACGACTGAGACACATGCTCGTGTGGATGAAAATAGGCCATTTTACAAGCCATATTTCTCACCCAATTTGACATGTACCTACACCCAAAATTGTGCATATAAGCCAACCATAATAATGTACCAAAACCATGCATTTTCTAGCCTTATACAAATGGTATAATCACATACAACCAATATGCCCTTAGGCACCTCAAATGACAATTTATAAACATGTCAACCATGTATTCAAACTTACCTAATTGATTAATTAACACATACGCATAGTTGTACAAAATCTTTCCATGTAAATTTCTTACCAAAACATAACCATTTGGTAACAAAACACCATTCTAAGACTAGCATCAAATGACCATATAAATCATATCCACAAAAGAGTCTATTTACCAAAATTTCATTCTATCACAAAGCACATATACAATATGCACATTCATGCCATAGTTTTCATCTTCCATAATTCAAGCATAGCAATCCAAACATCAACCATTAGAGAGCAAATATTTACATACCACATACTAAACTCATACTATCATCAAAGTGCCAAAATACAAGCCAAATAGATGGCCAAAATAACAACAAAACATGTAGGCCAACATTAGCCAAAATAACCTATTCATGCCATTATAGCCAAAATTAAACCAATCGAAAGTACGAAAAGAGCCGATGGATAGTGTGATATAGCTTTGACAAGCTTCCCACCCGAACGAGCTTCCGAATCACTATAAAACACAAAAAATAACATAGAGTAAGCATTTAAGCTTAGTAAGTTCGTATAACAAAGAATTTAAATTATCATTTAAGCACATATTAAGTAAGTAAACAATACATATCCTAACACAACTTGACAAAGTGCCTAACACATATTCACCAACATGTTAGCCATGTAAAATCACATATAAACCAAATCATGGATGAACTCAAGAAATAATCAAATTTCCATGTACATGTATCATCCATTTCACTTAACTATATACCATGTAATAACCTTTCCATGTATTTCATGTATATACATGTAATAGTTCGTATCGAACTCATATCATCTCGTAACAGAACATTGCCCGTTGAACCAATTAGAATATCGTTGGATACTCGGGATAGCTCACACATAGTGTGCTAAACTATAATCTGTCAATTCTTATACATGTATGCTCATACAAGCTGAGAATCGGGAAGCTCTCACGAGCTAAAATTGGTAAGCACATATGAGCTGTGGTGTGTCCGCAACACATGCAGGACCACAACCAAATTGGTAACCCTAATGACATGTCATTTGTATCCTACGAATTCTTAAGGTTCAAATGGGGCTCGGTAATCGTTGTACGTTATCGGATATGCAATCAGTATTTATACATAGTAATTATACAATTCACACACATATAATTCAATTAAAACATATAAATACTCAATTTAATTACGCGAACTTACTTCGATGAGTATACGTAGATACGGAGGTGATTAATCCGAGATTTTCTCTTTGCCTTGATCTAACTCCGTACAAGGTCTGACTGGATCTGTACAGATAAATTTGACTCAATTTAATATATTTTTCATTCAAATTAGTCCAAAACATATTTTTTGAAAAATTACCATTTTGCCCCAGTACATTTAGTTCTTTGCAATTTAGTCCCTAGTTCAATAAAATGGAAATTACAAAATTCATCACAACCCACTATGGCCGAATGTCAAATAGGTCCTTAGCATGTACTATACTTCAATTATTTCACAATTTCACCATATAATATTTCCTATTTTTCAATTTAGTCCCTATTTTACAACTTTACTAAAAATTCATTTACAAAAGTTGTTTATCTAACAACAGCCATTCATTTTCTATCATCAAACTTCAAAACTCAAGCATGTTCATCAATGGTAAAACCCTAATAGTTTAACAGTTTGACAAATTAATCCCCGGGCTAGCTAGATTAAGCTACAATGATCCCGAAAACATAAAAATAATTAAAAACGGGACAAAAGCGCATACCTAATTGAGCTAGATAAGCTTGGCCGAATGAAGCTTCAACACTGGCTTCTTTTTCTTTAACATTAGGTTAAAAAATGATAATGGAAGATGATGAAAATTTTGTTTTATTTAATTAACCTTTAATTTCTAATTTCTAAAATTAACCTTAATAATTCACCCAAATTTCAATATTGCCAAACCATTATCATCCACTAACATAAAAATAATTTAATTACCATATAAGGACCTCCACTTTAAATTTCTATAGTTATTTAATACCTTTAGCTATTAGAACTCAACTTTTGCACTTTACGCGATTTAGTCCTTTTTATCCAATTAAGCAAATGAACGGTAAAATTTATTAACGAAATTTTTATACAGTAGCAATATCATGCTATAGACCATAAAATAATAATAAAATAAATTTTTTGACTTTGGATTTTTGGTCCCAAAACCACTATTTCGATTTCACTGAAAACGGGCTGTTACACCACCGCACCCTCTCCCCTTTGCCCCCTTCTTCTTCCCTCACCGACGAGCAAAACCCCCTCGCCCCAAACCCCAATTTTCCCTTTCTTCCCTCACCGAACCACCTCCGATTTCCCCCTTCTTTTTCCTTTTTTCTCGCCCTTTCCTTTCATCCCCTATCAAATGCCCTTCTTTCCCCGCCATGTCTTTCCTGTCCGTCGATCGCTGCGCGAACCTCTGGCCACTGTCCCTCCGTTGGTCCTTCTGTTTACCCTCACTTATTATTTTATTTATTTATTATTATTCTTATTTCTATTATTATTTATTTTTATTTTATTTATCATGCTTTGTTTTCTTATTATTCTTTCTATTTGTTTTTATTATTATGTTTATTACTTTTATTCTTATTATTGCTATGTTATTTAGCTATGTAGTTATGTTTTGGTGATTTAAATTAGTCTGTTCCTTTTAGTTTTGGTTGTTTTATTACTTTCATTTATTATTACTAAGTCTTATTATTGTTATGCATAATTTTTGGTATTTCTGTAGTTATGTTAGTAGTTGATGACTTATTGTTTTATTATGTGCAGGTTTTGTTTTGTTTTATTATTATTATTATTATTTTATTATTCTTGCTGCTTAGTTATGTGTCGGTTGGATTCAAATAATTTTTTTAGCTGGGTGTTTGATCTTGTGACTACGGATTTTAGTGCGATTCGAAGTTCGTTTTGTTATTATTTGAACTACTTCATTGTGTCGATTCGTGCTTTTACATTGAATATTGAAATTGTTTTTTTTTTGGTTATCTTTTCCTGTAGATTCATCATGATGGACACTAGAGGCAAGTCTAAGGTCGACGTCCCTGCTTCAAAAAGTGGAAGACCCTGGGTGCGACCTCTTCTTTGGGTGCTTTCGCTGAGGCCCGAAATCCATGCCTCTAGTTCTCACAGGGTCCTCAAGAGGATCTATATCAAAATCTTTGACAGAGGCCATTCGAATTAGGCCGTTTCATTGATTGGGCAGCTTTAGAGTAGGTCCAGCTAGCTGATCGAGTCCGTGCACTGATTGCCATAGCTCCTTAGGATCAATTTTTCTCCATTGTTGAGCCCACCTACTTGGAGCTTACTCTCGAGTTCAGTTCAACATTCCTATTACAGTAAGTGATGTTGACACACGATGAGCCGAACACTATTACTTTCAGACTCAGCGGCACGATGTGTCATATGAGCGTCTCGAAGTTTAGAGTTGCATTAGGACTCTACACTAACAAGTTCATGAGTGCCGAGAGCTTTCTCACTTTATACCGACACATCTACTACTCGCCTTCTCTATGCTGGGTAGACCTTACTACGAGTACCCTTATGATGCAAGTCGATCGAAGGTGACTTCCTGACTTTGACTTTACGTTATATTCATGCCATCTTAGCTTACACTTTGACCGGTCGGAGGGAGAGCATCGGCGTCGTTGGTAGAACCGATGCTTCAATGGAGCATGGCCATGAGGTGAACCTTTGATATTCCTTATTTCATAGCCCTAGCTGTCCGCCATCAGACAGAGCGCAGTAGGAAGGGTCCTATTTGTTTAGGCCCTTACGTGACTCACCTCGCACGGCACTTCGACATCCTCGACACTTTGGAGCAGCCCTCCTCTTTCACCCTTGTTGGTCAGATGACCCCGCAAGGGTTATCCAGTATGAGTCACATGAGGACGATCGAGTGACTTCGTGGAGTGGATCCTCCTCAATACCGATTATCTCATTCTGACACTCAGGATGAGCATGTAGACTTCACTGATGATGTCCCATTCCACCACAAGAATCTACTTCATCCTCCATCTCAAAGTCACCATCCTCCTACTTCTGCTGCCACCTTAGCAGACCTTTTCTAGCGGTTCACTCGTTTCGAGCGACACTATTTTGAGCGGTTCGACAATATTGATGTGACATTGCAGTAGATCTGTCAGCACACCTACATCTCTTCTTCAGCGCTGGTGCCTCACGATCACGATGCCTCCGACGATGAAGACCATTGATTTTATTTAAGTTTTAGCTTTATTTTTTTTATTTTTATTTTTGCTTATAGTTGTTTTATTTTTATTTTCTTAGACTTATTTCGTTTCCTATCTTTTGAACTATATTTTTATTTTTATGGTTGTTTCTAATCAATTTTTTAACCTCTTAATCTTATTCATTATTTGTGTTTATTTTCTTATTAGTTTGCTCAGAATCATGCACTACATTCAGAATAGCCTACAATTCTGGTTTTCACCATTCTGGCGATTTCATCCATAATTCAAGGCAGTTTCAGTTTTCTCCCTCTCTTATGATATTCTGCTTACACTGTGCTTATATCTACTTATACATTGAGGAAAATGTACATCTTAAGTTTGGGGAGATTATTCATATAATTATTAGAAAATTCCTGAATTATTTCTTCTGTTTAAGTGAATTTCTCATACTTCCATTAGAATGAAGTTTTGTCGATTTGGGATTTTTGTTGATTTGTTTCGGATTAATTTGTAGATATTTGTGCATTAGTTTATTTAAACTTTAAGACGTGAGAGAATAAAGTATGATAAGTTATTTTTCAGAATTAAAATTTTTTGGTTGTTTTCTTAAATTGAGGTATTATCTTGAAGTTTTAAATTTGCAAGTTTGACATCAAAACCATGATTTTTTTTTGAGATTTTGAGCCTATAGAGCATACATTTTTCATGCTGATTCTATTATTGGTTATGAGTGTGTCAACTTGATTTGTTATTCTAGAACTTGCTTCGATTATTGGAACGATGGAAATGTGCAAGTGTACACAATCACAACAAGTAATAAAGTGACAAGTAAATGTCGAGTTATCGTACCCACAGAGACTGTGTAAGACAATTATCTATGAAATGAAATTGAAACACTTTGATGATTAAAAATATTTTGATTTTGAAGAAGTGATTAAAAGCTGAAATTTAACTAAGTGAAATAAAAAAAATAAAAAAAGTTCCAATGCACGATTTCAAAAGATGGTTTTAATCAAGATGACATAATTGTGTTAGATTATTACTAAAACAATGTTCATGTTGTTACGAATAAATTCACGGAAGCTAGGTAAGTTGTTAACTATATAGCACATACAGACTTACTAAATTAACTAATCTCTTGAACATATCACTATGCCAATTCAAACAATTAATCAATTTAAATAAGCAAGTAAAAGATTAAGTGAGGTAACAAAATATTCCTACATTGAAACAGTTTAATCACAATAATCTTACAAGTTATGCAAGGCTAATGTACCATTTAATACCGTCGCTAATTTAACCCTCAGCTGCCTTAGAAGATTAAACATGCATTGATTAAGTATTGTGTCAATTAATTACAATTTTAACATGATTAATAATTAATTCATTAGTTACCTTAAAATTGTAATGCAAGAATAACTTAATCATGGTTTTACTTAATCAAACAATTTACCAAGACATATAACAACACAAACATAATTTTAATAACTTAAGTAGGCGAAATGCAATCAACCTAACACGAATTAAATTTAAGCCATGTTAATTAAATTTAGAATAACAAAAAAACAAATATTTATAGACATTTTCATAACAAAAATAATAAAAATTAAAGGATAGGGAACTAGAATCAAATCCGATGTTTCTCCGAAGCTTGACTAGTTTGCTCTGCTCCTCATTCTCCGCTTGTTCTTGTTGAACTGAGGCTTCTACAAGCACTTGAATGCTGCTACCCAATGTTGTTGAAGGGCTCTTTTCCAAGAGGGGAAATTGGAAAGGGAATGGAAGGGAAAAATGGAGAACAAAGGAAGGGTTTTGAAGAGAGAAAGTGAGAGAGAAGTGTGAAGAATAAAGGTGTGAGAGGTGTGTTTCAAATGAGCAGCCAAGGGTGGTATTTACATGTTGGATAGGCTGCTAAAAATAGAAAAAATCAGCAGCCATTAACTCCCCCATGTCCGGGTACACATGTGGCAAGGTTGAAGCTTTCAAACTTGCTAAATTTACCTAGGGGCAAATCTACAAAAGCTTGATAAGTGGAGGGGTTTGAATGCAATTTCAAGGAAACTTCAAGGGCCGTTTTGCAAGCCAAATAATAAGCTAAATAAGCTGATTGGGTCAGCATGTGGGACGGTTTTGGGCAACCCATTTGCTCGGTTGGATCAATATCTTGGTTTAGCACAATTGGGCCTTATTTCATAATTTAATTAATTATAATTATTTAACCCAAAATAAATTGGATTAAAATTTAAATTAATTATATTATGAATTACTATTCATAATTTGGACCGTTTTAGGTTGAAAAATTAATTAGCCTCGATGCTTCAAAAATTGCTTCTTGGTTTTGCGCTTCTAGTAGTGTCTACCAAGCCAATTTTCACCCTTTGTTTGAATCTATCGAAAATATATCAAAATTAATCAAAATTTATTATAAATTAATTAAAATTCAATATGTTAATAATTTAAGTACAAAAAAACCTTTGAAAAATTCCTTCGGAAAACATTCTTCCAAAAATTACGAATTTAGTATACTTATGCTCAAGAATAAAAATTTTGAGATTTATTCTACTTAAGTATGCATATGGTTCAAATTAATCTCAATTATCATTATGATAGCAAAAATAGACTAAATGTTTTCACAATAAAAACATGTTAAATCCCTACCAAATTGATATTATTCCCTTATTTAAGATGAAGCTGCAATCATTTAGTTTAATTTATGCCTTCATATGTTGAACATAGCAATTTCTCTTCACTAATGTAGGTAGCATAGAAACTTGAATCAATAGGTCTTTTAAATAGGTTGTAACGTGGCTAGGCTAGGGGTAGGTAAAAGATAAATTTAGGCTAAAAACCCTAGACTCAGCTTGAATCGGACCTTCGAAACAATTATCTTCAATACACCAACTTTTTTTGCTTTCACATGCTCTTTTGTACATCTATTTCTTTCGAGTACATATGCTCTCTTTTTTGCTTTTCTTTCTTTCTCTTTTTTTTCATGAGGATTTTGCTGTATGTAGTACAACCTTTTTGAGCATTTGATACTTCTTTTCAACTCCCCTAAACTTATTTTCAAAGAATATTCTGAATAGTACCGAGTCTAGTGTTTGGGACAATTTAAAGATAAATAAGAGAAAATTGATAGCTAAATTTTGTAAAGGTTCAAATAAAATTAGGCCATATAGTCTCAAAGTTGGGTTTCAAAAGATAAAAATTTATTAAGGTTAGCTTGAAAGACTCAAACGGTCCAAACAAAGGTTTGCCTAAATCATTTTCAACATTCCATGCTTTCTAGGATTTCGCCTCAAGAAATTACTAAGTCAATTCTAGGGACTTAAACTTTCGTGCATGCCTAGCTTTCCTAAGGAACTAAAAGTTTTATGGTATGATTTACACACTTTATTAAGAGTACATTTGTGTCATAATTTAGCTAACATAACAATTATTGAAATAATAGAATTTTATTCATACTAAAGTTTAGTATACTTAACAAAATTTCAAATTTTGAACAAAATATAACCTAACAATAATTAAAAGAAAATTTTACTCTGAAAGGAAATAATTTCAATTTTTTGGTCCCCCCTACTTAAGATGAACAATGTTCTCATTGTTGTAAGTGAATAGATACTATATACTAGGTAGGACTCTAGAAAAGAGGAGGTGAGTCAATTTGACTGCTTAAGTACCAAGCTCTTTCAAGATCCAATCCTAGACATGTATATATCTATTTCCACACTTCGTACTTTGTAACTTGTTCATTTTTTTTTTATGATTTCCATCTCTTGTTTTATTATGCGAGAAATAAAAATCCTAATAGATCCTAATCCTAAAATAACCTTGGAAAGAAAATAACATAAGGTAAAGATCCCCCTTTTTTATTTATTTGCAGATCCCTCAGAATCTGACTCATCTTTTGCTAAATCATCTTTGTTTTTGCATGAATCGCTTCATTCCCTCTTCAATAGTGGACTCCATGGTTCAAATATAAAATCTGGAAAATTCAAGCAAAAAAATAAACGGGTCATTGAATATTTTCGTAAGAGCGCTTCTCATTGAGTCATCCCGTATTTTTGAATATCTCCAATAAGCTTGTTGCTACCACTGCATATGTTGCAGCTACCACTGCATATGTTGCATTATGTCCATCAATTTTGACAGCTCATCTCGAAGATCTGGGTTGGGCGATTGAGTTCTGAACATTGAGGTTTCCATGTTAGGTTCGGTTACTAGTTCCATTAGTTCCACCTTATCAGGGATTTCAGCTGAATGCATTGGTTTGATCTCTGTGGGATATTCTTCTTCTTCTTCGGGATCCTTGCTCTCTTCAACTCGTTGTTGCAAAATAGAATCTCCGGCTATTTGGTGAGGTCCCAATCTGTGATTGTGCCCTGCTATAACCTGTCTTCTTTACGTTTGCAAGAATTTTAGCTTTCAAGCACAAAATTGTTATCGTAAAGGGAAAGTAAGTTGGGCCAGAATGTCTAGCGGCACAATTTCGCATTTCTTTTAGAATGAATTTTCCCACACCAATGGTCTTTGTAGTTAAAATCGAGTATAATAAGACCATTTGCTCTAATGAAATTGTAGTCCCATGTGAAATAGGCATAAGGCTGAATCGAATGAAATAGAACTATACCTTCGCTATTGGTGTCAAATAATCTCTACGGCAAGTATGAGTTCCATTTTTTGACACAGTCCACTTAGAACCTTGATATATAGTTCTTGCGAGCATCCTGATCGGTAGTGATTTAGCATGTGTTGCGCACTACCACAGCTCTTTGTAAGCATCCTGATGTGGCTCGCTTGAACTCCCTGTTACCTTATCCTGTGCTCCCTGATATTATCTCTTCGGAGATATCTGATAAGCTCTATGAGCTTCCTGAGTAAAACTCTTATGAGTTTCCTGATTAGCCTGGATAAGTGTCCTATTACATGGCTCTTTTGAGCATCCTGATATGTGGCTCGAGAGTGTGCTTCCTGATTAAGTACCTTAATGGGTACCCCTGATTATGAATTGACAGATTTCAGATTTGTACACTTTGAGTGTACTATTTGAGTATCCATCGATATTTCAATAATTCAACGGATAAAACTCTTGACATGAGAAAATGATGAGATAAATAGAATATGCCCTGAATGTTTCTGAATTATTTGATGAAGGGTTATATGATGAGCTCATCCATGCTTATTTAATGTGCAAATGTATTATATGACTAACTTGCTTGATTGAGTATATGTGTTTAGGTAAACTTGCCAAATTGATGAAAAGCATGTTAATTGTATGCTTAATATTAATAAATATGATTGGTAAGTTTTAATTCTTGTCATACGAACTCACTAAGCATTATATGCTTACTAGGTTTTATTTTCTCTGTTTTATAGTGTAACAACCCGTTTTTGAGTCAAATCGAAACAGTGGTTTCGGGACCACAAATCCGAGATTAAAATATTTATTTTATTATTTTATTATTTTTTACAACATGATAGAATTATTATGTGAAAGTTTCGTAAAGAAATTTTACCGTTTAAATGCTTAATTCGGTAAAAAGGACTAAATCGCGTAACGCGTAAAAGTTGCATTATATTTGTTAAAAGTGTTTAATTGCTATGAATTATTAAATGAGAAGTCCTTATGTTTTAATTAGACCATAATTAAATTGAATGGACATTAGTGGGCATAATATTATGATTTTAAATGGTTTTATATTAAGGTTATTTTGGTAAAATGTTTATTAATGTTAATATTAATAAAACAAAACCAATTTTTTTGTTATTTCATTCATCTTTAGCCGAAAATTAGAAATAGAAGAATCCAAAATAGGGTTCCTCATTCGGCATTGATAAATTCTTCAATTAAGGTACAGTTTTTACTCGATTTTTAATGATTTGTACGTTTTTTATATCGTTGCTTTGTATACTAGCTAGCCCATGCCTTAATTTTTGAATTTGTTCATGATTTTGTGAAGTGCCATTGTGGAATATTTGATTTATTTGATGTTTGATGATGAATTTTGAATATTTGTTAATAGTTAAACTAGTTTTGTAAAGTGATTTTTGACAAAAATGTTAAAAATGGATTAATTTGTGAATTTGTAAAATGTGGTGGTTAAAAGTGTGAAATAATGAAAGATATGGGCTGCTAGGAGTCCCTATGAAATTCAGCTAGGCATGGGTAGGTACTAAATTGCATGAATTTGTAATTTTATGTGATAAAGACTAAATTGTAAAAATTGAAAAGTATAGGGGCAAATGTGTAAATTTTCCAAAATATGAATTATGGACTAAATTGAATAGATTGAATGCTGAATGTATTAAATTTGATAATATATAGATCAAGATAAGTCGAGATCAAGTTTAGATCAGGGAAAATGAAAGATTAACGAATAGCCGATAGTTTTATCCGATTAATACGAGGTAAGTTCGTATATTTAGAATCGAGCTTTTAAATATTTGTGAATATTTGAAATGAATGTTTTTTGATTGAGTAATTGATATACTTGAAATAAAAATACCTTATTGATATAGTTTAATGGTTACCGAGCCCCGTTTAAACTGTATGAATTCATAGGATAGAGTGACATGTCACTAGGGTTACCGTTTTGGTCGAGCTCCTGTATTTGTTGCAGACTAACCATAGCTCGTATGAGCGTACCGATATATCAGCTTGTAAGAGCTTACTGTTTCAGCTCGAATGAGCTTACTGTTCAGCTCGATAGAGCTTACCGTTTCAGCTCGATAGAGCTTATGGTTCATTAGCTCAGGAGGATCTTACTGATCATGGCTCAAAAGAGCAGAAATGATAATGAATTGACGGATTACTGTTATATATCACCTGAGTATCCTTTGGAGTTCTAATAGGTTCAACAGGCATAAATTCTATTTATACGAATGAGTAATGTTATTGAATGGATTATTGGTTATATGATTGAGAATGAAATGTTGAATGCTAGTTATATTGATTATTGAATTGTAATAATGGATGATTTCATGTATTAACATGTCTAACCTATGTATGAATGCTTGTGATAGGCATTTGGAAATTGTATGGAGTGTACTTTAGTTATTTGCTTTGATTATGCATAAATGGTAAGTTTAATTCAAAATTATACGGGCTTACTAAGCTATAAAGCTTACTCTATTTCTTTTTCTATGTTTTATAGAGGTTCGTTAGCTCGCTCGTTTCAGACAAGTCAGATTTTCAAATCACACTATCCAATTTCCGATTGGCACTTTTGAACTTGTGGAGATATGTAAATATGGCATGTATAGGCTAGTTTAAAAGATGTTTGTAATAGTCCGGTTTAGACCCTAGTCGGAATAGTGGTTTCGGGATCACAAATCTGAGCTAGTAAAATATTTTAATATTATTTTCTGTGTCATTGATATGTGATTAAGCATGTGTTAAAGTTTCGCAAGTTAATTTGTCTGTCTGTATGCTTAATTTGATAAAAGGATTAAATTGCATTAAATGCAGAATTTGCATGCTTTATGAAAAGACACCTATTTGAGATGAATTTTAAATGAGGAGGCCTTGAGAGGCAATTAAGCCAATAAATATTTAGTGGATGTTTAAAAGACATTAGTGACCTTATGTATATATGTTATTAAGTGTTTATTAAAAGGGTTAGTATGGTAAAATGTATATTAATATGTTTGTAATAAAACAAACAAATGAAAAGATGAATGTTATCATCTTATTTGGGTGCCGAAAGTTTGATGAAAAAGAAAGAAAATATCCAAGCTAGGTTTCGGCCATGTTCAAGCAAAATTGAGGTAAGTTTTGACTTCGGTTTTTGATAATTTCTACGTTTTTGCAATCGTTGCTTTGTAAGCTATAAAACCCATGTTTTAAATTTGAGAATTGATGATGCTTTTGAAATGAGCTTTTGATGAACTCATGTGTTTTATGATGTTTGATGGTGAATTATGAAAGATATATGTTTGATTATCATAGTTTGTCTTTGGAGTTTTGATGATTTTGAGTAATTTGGGCTTAATTGACAAAATAATATTTTGAAGGACTAAATTGTGAAATAAATGAAATGTATAGACTCATATGAACATGGGTGAAATTCGGCTAGGCATGGGTGATATGGAATTTGATGTATTTTGTGATTTTGAGAAATAGGGACTAAATTGTCTAAATGTGAAAATGTGGGGGTTAATTTGTAAATTACCCTAAATATGTGTTTTTGGATTGATTTGAATAAGCTGATGAATAAAAGGGTTAAATTTGAATATGTATAGATCAAGAACCGAAGAAAACGAACTTAGATCGCGGGAAATCAAAAGTAATCGAGTAGTCGTATCTGTTTCCGTTAAGTCGAACTCGAGGTAAGTCGATATACAAATAAATGTATTTGTATTGAATTATATATGTTCATATGACTATTGATAAGGATGAATGCACATGAGACTATGTATACATGAATTCCGAGATAGAATCGACATAGTGTCAACGTCCGAGAAGTCCCGTTTGAACCTGTGAATAGATAGGATAGTATATGTCATGACATAGGTGTCCGATATGTGATATCATGTAAGACCACGTCTGGGACATTGGCATTGATTTGAGATATCGTGTAAGACCACGTCTGGGACGTTGGCATCGATATGAGATTTACGTGTAAGACCATGTCTGGGACATTGGCATCGTATTGATTCGTGTAAGACCCTGTCTGGGATAGTGGCATCGATATCTGGTTACATGTAAGACTACGTCTGGGACGTTGGCATTGTACGACTATTCCGATCACTCTGAGTATCCTATTAGATTTCGAACGGTTCAACGGGCAAATCCGAGAAATGAATGACTATGTGAGTGGTACATCTGTTTCAGGTACGTTTGCAAAGTACACTATGTGTGTCTGAAAGGTAAGTGTCTATACGAACTTATTAAGATGAATATGTATATTGAAATGATGAGATAATATGTGAAGATATGCTTGAATGAGCTATGTGAATAAGTGATATTTGAGTTGAAGAATGTGGTAAGATATGGCTAAGCATATGAGCCAAGGAATATGTGATGAATTTGCTATGAGAACTATAAATGCCATTGTATTAATTTGATTATGTCTATTTTATGCTAAGTTTATTTGTATATGGCTTACTAAGCTTTTGAAAGCTTACTCTGTGTGTGTTTGCTCTGTTTTATAGATCGTCGAAGCTACTAAAGGCTCGGGGACCGTCGAGGATCGTCATCACACTACTCAAACTTGTTTTGGTACTTTGAAAATGTGTATATAGCTAAATATGACATGTATAGGCTAGTTATTTGGTATAAGTTTGAGGTATGAATTTAGCCATGTGATGTGGCTAGTTATGTGTTGGTATTATGCATTTGTGAATATGGTATATGATGTTGGTTTTAGCATGATCTTATGACTACGAAATGGACATGTTTATGGTAAGCATATGGATGAAATTTTGAGTATGTATGTTTGATCAAAGAAATGGTTATATGAAAGATAAATGTAGATGAATCATACTTGAATGTATATGTGTTCTGGTTGTGCAAATTGATAGATAAGTTTGCATGATTTGAGTTGAAATTGGATAAGATGGCATGTTGATCTTTTGACATGATTTTGTTTGTCAATTGTGCATGAGATGAATTGGTATATTGCTTGTAGGTATGACCTTAATGTGGGTGGCATTATGGCCTTGCAAAGGGTCTGTTTTGCTTACACTGTCGTGGCACACGAGCGTGTCTAGTAGCCGTGTGAATAAGTTAGTAGCTAGCCTAATTTTACATGGCTATGGTACACGGGCGTGCCTGATGGCCGTGTGATCAAGTCAGTACCTGGCATAGTTTCACACGGCCATGGCACACGGGCGTGTCTGGTGGCCGTGTGGACAAGTCAGTAGGTATGCTCTGTTTTGGCATGGCCAGGACACATGGGTGTGTCTGGTAGCCGTGGAAGGCACACGGCCTGACTGCACGGGCGTGTGACCTTTACAATTTTGAAAAATGTTGAAAACTTTGGAAAATTTTTTAAGTGATCGGCTCAGTCCTGGCCCAATTATAAAGCATGTTTGAGGTCTTATTGACCTAATTAAGGGACGCTTTGATGTGAAATGATGACTAAGTTATGAATTATCGGTAAAAGTCTCCGATCTGTTCGGTAACGCCTGTAACCCTAATCCGGCGACGGATACAGGTTAGGGGGTGTTACAATGTTAGTTATGTTACTTGATATCATGGTTTTGTTATATTTTTGTGTATAAGTTAAGCCATGTGATTTGGCTTATTTTGGTACTATGTTTTGGTTGAGTTTAAGTATTCAATTATGGTATGTTTTGGGCAAGGAATTGATGTAATGAAAAGGTGCAAAAGATGTCTTGTTTGAAAAAGTTAAGCCCTGCACTCCGTCTCCTGTCCAACCCTGCACTCCTATGGGGATTTAATCGACCCACCCATCCCTACACTCCTTATGTAGCACCGATTGCGGCACTAACTTATCAGTGCAGCAAGGCTGCTCGGTGGCTAAAAAGCCTTCGAGTAGCGGTATTACAATTGGCATAAAGCCATCAGTCACTGTATTATGTTTGGCACATAGCCATCAGCGACGGTAATATAATCGGCACACAGCCTTGGGTAAATATGATCGACACAGAGTCATCGATATATAAGTTAGGCACATAGCCACGGTAAATACGATTGGCACAAAGCCATAATATCGGCACAGAGCCTTCGGTATTGGCACAAAGCCCATAATTATGGCACGAAGCCCATATTAATGGCACACAGCCCTCGGTAACATTATTGGTGCAGCATGGCTGCTCGGTGGCTAAAAAGCCTGCGGTGGCTATAAAGCTTTCGGTGGATCCACAGTCGTCAAGCGACCATGCGATCCTATTTGCACTTCCTCCGTATTAATAATCCCAACCCCATGCAATATGTCGTGTATGTCATGCTCAATCATTACACGTGTATGCAAAATGGACATGCTCAGTAACAATTATTTAAACATGTAATAAAAGCATATCAGTCATACAACCACAGACAAATTAGACAACTCATTGCACAAGTCGATCATTACCTACAAGGGCAAATCAGTCATTTACCCTATAAGGGTATTTCGGTAATTCTACCCTATAGGGGTAGTTCGATAATTCTACTCATAACTAATCCATGTATGCAACGCATGTCAAACATAATCAATCATACAATTAACACATACAACGCTAGTACTACCACGAGGGTACAACGGTCATTTTATCGTTTAGGGCTAAAACGGTAATTTTACAAACCGAGGGTATTTCAGTAATTTCACAAATCGAGGGTATTTCTATAATTTTGCAAATCGGGGGTATTTCGGTAATTTTACAAACCAAGGGTATTTTAGTAATTTTATAAACTAAGGGTATTTTAGTAATTTTGTAAACCAAGGGTATTTTAGTAATTTTGCACCTGCAATGGCCTTTCCAAAGGCCTAATGTCGCCTCGAGCGACTCAACTACCATTTTCGGTCGTACCGAACTATTGGGCCTAAAACCCGATTTCGGCCCATTCGGGCCCACACGCTCGTGTGGCCCACCTAACACAAATCTAGCCACGTATATGAGATTCACCTAGTCTAATTCACTATATACTACACCATCATACATTTTATTCAATTGGGCCCACAGGCCCATTGGGCCTACTTCGGCCCATCATGGCCCAAGCAACCTCAACCCACAAGAATACTACTGATGGCCTCAACTATCGCGTCGAAGCCCCACACGTGCATTCGCACGCTCGTGTGGCTACTATTACCATGACCGCCACTTCGGCATTTGCCGCTCTACAACTAGAGTAGAGAGAGTTACACACCTGATAGGAATCTGGTGCTAATCCGCGCTCCGACCACTCCTGTGCCCAAACGCCCTCCAAGGTATCCTTCCTCCTATCATAGAATGCTCTATATATAGCTAGCTTCTCACCTTCCTTCTTTGTATCTTTCCGATGTGGGATCCCTTCGTCAGTAGAGTTTAAATCCAACTCAAACTCTTGCCGTCCAATTCGCAAAATAAATACTCCCTTACTTTTCATGAGATTCGAACCCAGGCTCCCTTCAATAGTTCAACATGCCACTTGCCACCAAGCCACAAGCTCCTCTTGTGTCTTAAACCATGCGCAACTAGATATAAATCTATAGCCAAAATTTAAAGTCCATTTAAAAAGAAAACCAAAATGCAAGAGCCAAGACTTGAACCTTAGACCTCCTTCCTTCCCTGTGGCGTCACTCCCTTACCTCTTAAGTGGCGTCACTTTGCCACTACACCACACCTCCACTTGTGTCATTTTTCTCCACATTTTATTCTTAAAGCCTACCTACCAACTCCCAGGGTTTTTTTCACCAAAAATCAAAATTTTCCTAAAGCTCAAGTTTAATCCTGGGACTTCATAGAAGCCCCCTAACCTTCCAAAATCACTCATCTAATAGGTCCAACAAGCCGTTCTCTTGTTCTCAAAAATTTTAAACGCTACTACGCCCAAGGCCTAATGGGCCCAATTCTACTAGGCCCAAATTCAGGTCGTTACATTGGCGACGGTTACGGGTTAGGGGTGTTACATTTATTGGTATCAGAGCTCGGTTTAGTCGATTCTAGGACTAACATAGCGTATGTGAGTCTAGTTATACATGCCATATATAAAACTGTGATAGTGTGATGACTCCTGATGTTTTCAAATGTGTTTTTATATAATAATGGATCCCGAACGAGCTGTAGCGGATTATGTAGAAAGTAACGCGCCAGCTCCCGCTCAAGGGACTACGCCTACTGAATCTAGACCCGTGTCTAGTAGTCACGGGGGTGAGGCTAAAGAAGCCTTCTTTCAGATAATGAATGAGTGGTTTACACAGTACATTTGTACGAACCCGGCTATTCAGCAACCTCCACCCTCACCTGTTCCCCAACCGATCCCTGTAGTTCCTCAAGGTATTGATCCTTTGCGATTGAATAAACCACCTGTTGACAAGATACGGAAACATGGGGCCGAAGACTTCAGAGCCACTGTTAACGATGACCCTGAGAGAGCCAAGTTTTGGCTCGAGAAGACAATTCGGGTATTTGATGAACTGTCCTGCACACCTGAAGAATGTTTAAAATGTGCTGTATCACTGTTACGAGATACTGCGTATCAGTGGTGGAATACCTTGCTATTCGTAGTTCCGCGAGAAAGAGTTACTTGGGATTTCTTTCAAGTTGAATTTAGAAAGAAATACATCAGCCAAAGATTCATAGATCAGAAAAGAAAAGAATTTCTTGAATTGAAGCAGGGCCGTATGTCAGTCACAGAATATGAAAGAGAGTTTGTACGACTCAGCAAATACGTCTGTGAATGTGTATCCTCTGAAGCTATAATGTGCAAAAGATTCGAGGATGGATTGAATGAAGAAATCAGAGTGTTAGTTGGAATTCTTGAGCTGAAAGAGTTTGTTGTTTTATTTGACCGAGCTTGTAAAGCTGAAGAGCTTTGCAAAGAGAAAAGAAAAGCCGATTCTGAGGCTAGAGATTCTAGAAAGAGATTCGCGGGCAAATCACATCAGTCAGCATCAAAGAAATTTAGATAAAATCATCCTCGTTCTACTGCTTCTGCAGGAATTTTGATTAGAGACAGAGATGTGAGATAATTCTATTCTAAACCTCAGGCGACATCCGTGGCTAGTGTGGGAAGCGTTAGAAATGCTGGACCTGAATGTAAACATTGCAGTAAGAAACATTATGGTGAATGTAGATTAGTGAGCGGAGCTTGCTTTAAATGTGGATCTCTTGATCATTATCCCCAGGACTGTCCAGAAAAGTTTACAGCTGAAAGAGAACAACCAGCAAAAGTAAGTAACACGGCTACTAGAGGGAGACCAACCCGAAATACTGGAAATATGAGTGGTAACCGAGGTGCTACGAGAGATTCAACTGTGAGATCTAAGGCACGAGCACCGCAGAGCTTATTTGTCAGTGCACGGAGGAGGCATCATCGCGGACGTTATTCAATCGGTACTTTTTCTCTTTTGATATGCGATATAGTTGCGTTGATAGATCCTGGATCAACTCATTCATATATCTGTATGAATTTATTATTTAAAAAGAGTTTACATGTTGAGTCTATAGATTTTGTAATTAAAGTATCGAACCCCTTAGGCAAGTCTGTTTTAATTGATAAAATTTGTAAGAATTGTCCTTTGATGACTCGGGGTTACTATTTTCGGGCTGACTTGATGCTTCTACCGTTTGATGAGTTTGATGTAATTCTTGGAATGGATTGGTTGACTATGCACGATGTAGTTTTGAATTGTAGACAGAAGACTATCGAATTAAAATGTCAAAATGGTGAGATTCTTCAGATTAAGTCTGATGATTCGAATGAATTACCTACTGTGATATCGTCTATGTTAGCTCGGAAATATTTGAAAAAAGGGCTGTGATGCATATTTTGCATACGTACTGGATACAAAGTTGTCTGAATCAAAGATTGAATCTGTACCTGTTGTTTGTGAGTTTTCGGATGTATTTCCAGAAGAATTATCGGGTATTGCCACCGATCAGTGAAGTTGAATTTGGTATTGAATTAATACCGGGAAAAATGCTGATATCGATAGCTCCATACAGAATGGCTCCAATAGAATTAAAAGAATTGAAAGCTCAGTTGCAAGAATTGACATACAGAGGTTTTGCACAACCGAGTTATTCAACCTGGGGTGCACCGGTATTGTTTGTGAAAAAGAAAGATGGCACGATGAGAATGTGTATCGACTACAGACAGCTGAATAAAGTGACTATAAAGAATAAATATCCTCTACCGCGGATTGATGATTTATTTGATCAGTTGAAAGGGGCTACAGTATTTTCAAAGATTGATTTGAGATCGGGTTATTATCAGCTACAAGTTAAAGAGTCGGATGTGCCGAAAACCGCATTCAGAACAAGGTATGGACATTATGAATTCCTTGTTATGCCTTTCAGTTTAACTAATGCTCCTGCCATTTTTATGGACTTGATGAATTGAATATTCAGACCGTATTTAGACAGATTTGTTGTTGTATTCATTGACGACATTCTGATTTATTCACGAGATGAATCTGAGCATACCGAGCACTTGAGAATTATGTTACAAACTTTACGTGATAAGCAGTTATTTGCAAAATTCAGTAAATGTGAGTTTTGGCTCAAAGAGGTTGGATTTTTGGGGCATATTGTTTCAGCTGACGGTATTAGAGTTGATCCGAGTAAAATTTCTGCTATTGTTGATTGGAAACCTCCGAGAAATGTGTCTGAAGTCCGTAGTTTTCCGGGCTTAGCGTGTAACACCCCTTACCCGTATTCATCGCCGAAATTGGGTACGAGGCATTACCGGACATAACTTACTTGAACATACAACTTTAGGCTATAAAATTTCATTCCAAATTAAAACTTTCCATTCCCATTCATAACATCCTTATTATGGGCCTATGAGGCCTTAAACATACAAACGGAGGGTTTCGGAATCAAACCAGAAACTTTTGTATACTTAGAAATTTTTTCCTAAACAGGGTCACACGCCCGTGTGAAATGGGACACGCCCGTGTGGGCAGACCGTGCGGTCACACATGCCCGTGTCCCTATCCCGTGTAGGATTTATTTTTCATTCGAACCTATGAGGGTTTTCACACGGCCGGACACACACCCGTGTCTTTGGCCCGTGTCCTTCACACGGCCTAGACACGCCCGTGTCCTCACCCCTGTGCGAAAACCTGGGTATTCTGTTTATGATGTCAGCACCCTCATAAGGGACACACGACCTAGGCACACGCCCGTGTGTCTAGCCCGTGGTTGACACTGACTTGCAACACTACCATACATGGGGCACACGGCCCAGTCACACACCCATGGGACTGACCGTGTGTCACACACGGCCTAGACACACGCCCTTGTGCCTACCCGTGTGGACAAGAACAAGGCTATGTACCAAGCTCTTTTTATCACCCTAACTCATATAACATCAATCCCATTCAACCATTTACCAAGCAACCCAATCATGCATCATACACATTCATGAATAACCTCATCTTTCATATATTAATACTAATGAGCCATTGATTATGGCCATTTACAAAGAGTTCATCTTTAGAAGAGCCAACACACTTGGTCAAAACAACAAAACTTTCACTAAGTCTAGCCCCTATACATGCCATACTCAAAATGCTAAGTCTAAATATACCGAGATGAGCTGATAGTATGGATGATCCACTAATTATCTTCGTATCCTGAGCCAGCTCTTTGACACTATAAAATAAGGGAAATTAAAGGGAGTAAGCTTTAAGCTTAGTAAGTTTACAAGTAAACAATAAGCATCATAACATATGCTAACCAGTCAATAACATTACATACTAAGTAAGAACAATTCACATTTCCATAATCATGCTTACTCATTTCATCTCTTACCATATTCCAACCATATAACAAATATAATGCTCACATTTTCTTGCACACATCCCCTGCACTCATCACCATAAAGCCACATGAAACATTTACTTAAATAATTTCTCGATGAACCATTCGGAATAATACTAAACATTCGGTGGTTTCGCACACAGCCCACCATTAATCTATAATAGGGTTGTATCGCACATAGCCCACCAAATGATAATATAAATGATGGTATCTGTAACACCCCTAACCCGTATCCGTCGCCGGACTAGGGTTATGAGGCATTACCAAACAAATCACAACCCAGAACAGGCAATCATATATAAAAATCATACATCTCTATTACCAGTCGAATAGAATAAACTTCACTCGCATAGTTATTGAATGCCTAATTCATTATCAAACATACTTCAATCATATTACAATACATCATAGCTGATCAAAAATTTTATCGGATGTTTATATCATACTCACTTGCACATATTTAAGAATCAACAGATATCATTTCATTCATAGATCATTTTAACACATAATCACAGCAACTGTCTCACGGGCATGTAATCAACCAAACCATTTACCTATCCATTTTAATACATCTCACAACCAAATACATAAGTACTTTATAACCAAATTATTAAGGCAAATAAAAAGGCCGAATATGACTAGGTATTACATGATTTATAATCTAAATCTAATGAACGTGTCATCAACAGTATACTTAACCTCTCACGGCATTCATACATTTATTCATATCCTATTATATCTACTAAGACAAAATACATGCTCATCAATTTAATACATATACATAAAACATAATCTTGTAGTCTCTTACATCTTCAAATTAAACATGTTTTAAGCTTACTAAGAGAGCTATTTCTAAGTCATACGTGTCTTTACATAATTAAAATATATAATCTAAAATATCATTCATACATATCAGGTTTATAATATATATCCAAGAAATCAAACCAACTCGTCCTATTTTATAAGTACAAATGCCGAATCAAATCATATGATTTGATTGTGGATTAAAAATCAAACCTATATACCAAATTCATATTCAATACATACACCATAATTCACTCATACCAAAACACATTATTAATTCCTATCTAATACTTTACGTTGCCCAAAAAAAACAAATATCCATTCACCATGCAATTTATAT
Source organism: Gossypium sturtianum (assembly GCA_025698515.1). Lineage (NCBI taxonomy): Eukaryota > Viridiplantae > Streptophyta > Magnoliopsida > Malvales > Malvaceae > Gossypium > Gossypium sturtianum. The sequence continues at coordinate 117,814,898 of CM046955.1, forward strand.
CATAAGATACATTTCTAAACAATCTTAGACCATGATCGAATACACACATAAGTCATAATATTATAGGTAAGCCACTTTCGCATGGCTTAAATATATACATATCCCAAACAATCCTTTCAAAATATAACTTAGCCTATACATGCCATAGTTTCAAAAATTCAACTTATAAAATACCAAAATTAGTTGATAGTGTGATAGACTTTGACGATGATTCCCCGAGCTCGCAACTTGTCTCCAAAATCTATAAAACAATGCAATTAAACACACACAGTAAGCTATCATAGCTTAGTAAGTTTTAAGCAATTTTTGTGACAACAATATGTTATATCATTATCTCGTAAATTTAATAAAAATTTAATAGACAAAAATCCATTAACTAATCATTTACTTGTGCAACCACAACACATTTCTTATCTCTCAAATTCAAGCCGAACCTAATATGATTATTTATTCTCCATGCATTATCCATATATTCAAGTTCCAAACTATTCAAACATATTTCTTATACCAAATTTCCACATATCCGAATCACATTTTGTGATTCATATACAATCAATATGACTATGTAAACATATGTACATATCAACTTACATCATCTTAACTATACATTTAAAAGACACATTCCATCAAATCCACAAATAATCACTTACTCTTGATATCAAATACCATTTCTCGTAATTTCAATACTTACCAAATCAGGTCTTTAAATTGAAAATTTACTCATACCCTTAATGCTCATTGACCGATTTCGCACACTTAGTGCTCGATAATTCAATTCGCACACTGAGTGCATAATAATTGATTTCGTACACTTAGTGCTCGGCATTTTAAATTCGCACAGTTAGTGCATAATGACCGATTTCACACACTTAGTGCTCGACATTTTAAATTTGCACACTTAGTGCCTTTCTCAGTCCTGTTACACATTTATATATCCAATCACGTAAAAATTAAACCTCCACTATAAATATACAAATTAGCTTAATTCAATCTCAATAATCAACATCCCATTCGGGTGTACCAACGGCACATATACATATCTCACATTCGGCTATACTATGCACATATATATATAGTTACCACAATCGGCTATATCAATAATACTTATACATACTTCCAGTAAATTCAAATATACCACTATAAGTAAAATCCAATTCAACTCAATTGCTTAAAAACTTACCTCGGAAATCGACGGATTAGGTTTCCCAGCTATTCATTCAACTTCGCTTTTCCCCGATCCAATCCCGATTCTTTTTGTTCTTGATCTAAATAATTTCAAATTAAGCTCATGCAACATTTTTCTCATTCAATTTAGTCAAAAAACACATAATCGGGTAAATTACAATTTTATCCCTGACATTTACAATTTTTACAATTTAGTCCCTATTGCACAAAACACAAAATACTCAAAATTTCAAGGTACTCATGTTTAGCCAAATTTTCATAGTGCTCATATAAGTCCATACAATTCATTTTTTCACATTTTAGTCCCTCTAAAATTTATTTTTTTTGCAATTTAATCCAAATCACTCAATTTCATCAAAAGTTCAAGAACAAAGCTTGTTACTCTATCACATATAATCAATATTTCATCATCAAACTACAAAAGCAACAAGCTTTCTTCAATGGAAATTCACAAAATACAAAACCAACTCAAAAATTCAAGCATGGGCTAGCTAAATCACATAGCAACGATCTTAAAAACGTAAAAATTATAAAAAACGGGCTAAACACATACCTCAATCAAGCTTGGACAAGGCCGAATGTAGCTAGGTTTTTCTTTCTTTTTATTTTGTTAAGTTTCGGGTAAGACAAATAAGAAAGATGAACACTTCATTTTTTTACCAAATATTATATTTTAACATATATTAAAATACTACACTTATCATAAAATAAAATAAACAATTAAGTTACTATTACATGCATTACTAACCAGCCACTATGTCTAATTTTGGCCTAATTACACAATCAATGCTTCAATTTATAAAACCATCATCAATTTAGTACTTACACATTTAACCACCAAATTTTCTTTTTATGCGATTAAGCCCTTTTTCACAATTAAGCACCAAAACGATCAAATTTTAATACGAAATTTTCACACACACCAATTCACACATAATAAGCATAGAAAATAATATTAAAATATTTTTCTGACTCGGATTCGTGGTCCCGAAACCACCGTTCCGATTAGTGTCAAAATTGGGCTATTACAACTCTCCCTCCTTAAGGATTTTCGTCCTCGAAAATCTTACTGGTGAATAAGTTTGGATATCATTCTTTCACCGAAGCCTCAAGTTCCCAAGTTGCTTCCTCGACCCCGTGCTTATGCCACAGTACTTTCACCAACGAGATTTTCTTATTACGCAACTCTTTCACTTTGCGTGCCAAAATACGAATCGGTTCTTCCTCATAGGTCAGATCAGACTTAATCTCAATTTCTGACGGATTAATCACATGAGGAGGATCAGATCTATATCATCGAAGCATCAAAACATGGAAAACATTGTGAATCTTTTCTAACTCAGGTGGCAACATTAATCTGTACGCAACCGGCCCGATACGCTCAATAATCTCGTACGACCCAATAAATCTCAGACTCAGTTTGCCCTTGCGACCAAATCTAAGTATTTTCTTCGCTGGAGAGACTTTCAAAAATACCCTGTCACCAATCTGAAACTCTATATCTTTACATTTCAAATCCGTATAAGATTTCTGACGGTCTGACGCTGCTTTCAAACTTTCGCGGATCACTTTTACTTTCTGTTCAATTTCTCTGATTAGATCAACCCCGTGTATCTTGCTTTCACTTAGTTCAGTTCAATACAAAGGCGTACGGCATTTACGACTGTACAAATCCTCGTAAGGTGCCATTTTGATACTCGATTGAAAACTATTATTGTACGCAAATTTAATCAAAGGCAAGTATCGTTCCCACGTACCTTCGAACTCGAGAACACAACATCTCAACATATCCTCGAGTATTTGAATAATTCTCTCGGATTGACCATCCGTCTGGGGGTGAAAAGCTGTGCTGAAATGCAATTTAGTACCTAATGCATCTTGCAATTTCTTCCAAAACCGTGATGTAAACCTCGGATCTCTATCTGAAACAATAGAAATAGGTACTCCATGTAATCGTACGGTTTGAGAAATATATAATTCAGCTAGCTTATCGAGCGAGTAATCTATACGGACCAAAATAAAGTGAGCCGACTTAGTCAATCTATCAATAATAACCCAGATTGCATCTTTCTTGCTCAGTGTCAATGGTAACCCAGATACGAAATCCATCGTGACTCGATCCCATTTCCACTCGGGTATCATAATCGGCTGAAGTAATCCCGATGGCACCTGATGCTCGGCTTTTACTTGCTGACATATCAAACATTTCGACACAAAATCTGAAATATCTTGTTTCATACCGTGCCACTAGTAATGCTTGTTTCAAATCATTATACATCTTCGTGCTACCCGGGTAAACAGACAATCTACTATTATGAGCTTCATTACAAATCATCCGAATCAACTCAGGATCCTTTGGTACACATATTTGGTTTCTGAACTGCAAACATCCCTCAGCATCAATGTAACATCCTGGAATTAGGGGCGTGGCATTATTGTGTATTGATGTGTGTTGATATGTTTTGATTATTGTTTTGATGTGTTTGGGGGTCTCGGAAAGGCTCGGGATTAAGTCTGAGCCTTGGTGAAAATTTTATTTTTACGCACTTTAAGGGAAGAGCTAGCTTAGGCAGGCCTTAGGGATATTTTATTGCGTTTTGTTAACACAAGTAAAGAGGTGGTTAAGTGGCAAGGAGGCACCACTTAGAGTGCTTGAAGTGGCGTCACAAGGGAGAAGCTGCAGGGGCAAGGGGTTTGAGTTGCGTCGCCAGCAAGGGGGTGTTTTATTTTTACGTCTAAGGAGCTTGGGTGGTGGATTTGGCATGGACACTACATGGATAAGTGTTGAATGAGTCAAAATAATTGAATGTGAGGCCATGAGCAAAAGGTGGGATTTGAATGATTCAAAATATTTTGAATGAATGAACAAGAGTGAATTTAGGAGGAAAGTAAGGGATTTTCAAGTGGATGGAGGAAGTGGCCGGTTGTGGGAAGCTTGAGTAGGGGTGTGGCCGAATTTTTGTCGGTGTTGGGGGGATTCGGTCAAAGGTGGTGGCATTCGATTTTAGGGATTGTAGGTGCCTAATTTTTTTTAAAGTGTTTAGCAACTAGGTAGAGAGAGTTTTCTTTTTCGGCATTTGGTGTTCTTCAGATTGGCAAATTTTTTTGGTTCTTTTCTTTGAGTAGCTGAACCCCTAAGGTCATTATTGCTCATTCTTTAGTTAGCTAAAACCGAAACCATCTTCTCTCCCTCTTATTCTCCTTTATTTTTCCTTTTGTTCCTATTTGTTTCACATCTCTTAACCCCTTAACCAAAACCTCCTACCACTCACACCATCTCATTACTTCTTTCTCATTTTGTTCTTCTTAGCCGAATCTTCTTCCCTTACCCTGAAAAATCATCTTTTGTTCTCTCTTTTTCCTGAGGCCGAAACCCTTTTTATTTTCCTTCTCATTTGTGTTGGTTCTTACTTTTCTGTAGGCCGAATCTTCCTTGGGTGATCATCTTCTGCTCTCGTTTTGTTTCATTGGGTTGTTGTTACCCACACCCTTAACTTTTCCAATCGGATTCTGCTTAATTAGTGAGGCTTGCCGTTACCTTTTTTCTCAACCTACTCAATCGGGTCCTTCCCGTTAAGTGGTAAGCGTTTTCTTCTCTCTCAATTCTTTCTTATTCTCTTGCTTTGGTTGTTAACCGATGGGGTTAATCTTGTCATCGAGGTTCTTTGGCCGAATGTAGGGAGCCTCCTTTTCATATTCTTTCGCATCTAGTCGGTGTTTGAAGGGTTCTAGGGGACAATCGGTCGATCAAGGTAAGAGGTTTATACCATTCGTTTGGCTGAAAGGCCACTCCTTCTAACTTATACCTTGGAAAGCCGAATCTGATTTGGTAAATGTGTAGGGACTTTAGCGACTCCTTAATCCAAGCTTAATAGACTCTGGGTTCTGTTGATCTAGGTAAGAAATCTTTCCATCTTGAGCGTATATCCTTATTTCCTCTGCTTCAATGCCTTAACCTGGTCTTCTGACCAAGATCGATTTCATGGAATCAAATGCTAGTCAAGGGAAGGAAGGGGTTGGACCTGTAGTCCCAGCCCCTAAGTTTAAAAAGCGAGCAGTGTCTGCGGTTCGGGATTGGCCACCGGGTTGTGGACCGGCTTCAGAACAGAATCATAGCCAGATAGCAGTAGTTCCTGCTAGCGATAGTGTCGACATAGATAGCATAATATTGCGTGTTATAAGGTGTGTAAAACTTCACACTCTATTATTCATCTGTATTGTTGATTGTATGGGCTGAAAAGCCGGAAAGATGTGTAGACAGTCGTAATACCCTTGTGGGTAAGGCTAGGGATGCCAGGTACGTGACTGTAATGTTTTCTTTGTGAGTATGGATGTATGTGGCAACCTTTCATTTGGCTTGATAACATGTTGCATTCATTAGTACATGTATGTTATGCATGGGCTTGGATTATGATGTGAAAGGGGAAGATTTTGAGACTGTCACGGTGGTTTGGTACCACGAGTGGGTTGGCCCCACGTAAATCTAATTTGGTGACCATGTCTCGGTGGCTTGGTGCCACGGTGGTTTAACACCACGTATATATACGATTTAGTGACTCATCCCAGTGGTTTGGTACCACGGTGGGTTGGCCCCACATATATTCATTAGGGATTGTCACGTGGTTGATACCACGGTGGGTTGGCCTCACGTATGTTAATAGTGACTCTGTCACGGTGATCTAGTATCACGGTGGTCTGGAACCACGAGTGGCCTGGTGCCACGTATGAGGCGTGCAGCGGATGGAGGGTTGATTGTAGAAATCCCTACGGTGTGATTGGCTGGTACGGGTGGCGTGTAGAGGATGGAAACTAGGTTAGGCTGGGACATATTGCATTAAATTCTTCTGCATGCCATCATGAGTGGGCTAAGGCCCAATATGGGGTTGTGGGCCATGGGCCGTTTATGTGATATAGGGGAATTACACAATGAGTCTTGGTGACTCACCCCGTTTGCTTAATGTTGCAGGTAATCAGTAGATTGTGGATCTGGGAGCCGACGCAGACTCGAGGAGGCCATAAAAAGTTTCTTTCGTACACTCGTTTTCTTTTACAAATTTATTTTTAATTGGGGATTTTATTATGTAATAAGGCCTTCTTATTTTAATAATTGGTTTTTAATATTATCTAATTACATATGACATCATTATATGTTAAAACCTGGTAAATAAGATAAAATTTTAATCACTTGCGCAACATAAAGAATTCGTTTTCTCTGAAATACCAACAATGACAACCAGTACTTATTTAACTTAATTCAATATTTTGTTTCTCTTATCCTTAAACCTCAAACAACTATTTTTAAAACATCAACCAAACGAAAAGTTTTTTTTCTTACAGTATCTCTCCAAAGTTTCAAACCATTTTTAATAACTTTTACCCTGTAACATACTAGATCTAGTCGGAACGTCTAGACTGGGTTTGGGGTGTTACAATTTTGGTATCAGAGCCAGGTTGCAAAAGTCAGGCTGTGAAATGGGTTCAACAGTGTTTTATAAAGTCGATTTAAATTTTACTTGGAGGAAATGTTTTGATGGGGAATATGGCATCCGAGTCTACCGGCACCCGATCCACGCAGGTAAGTATTCTAATTATTGGTGATGTATGTATGGAATGATTGTTTCCATGAAAGAATATGTTTGCTAGCACTAGGAGATCCAAACTTTAGAGACTGAAACCTCTAGGTCGAGATAGGATTGGTGAGAATTACTCTCTAAAGCTACTTCTAAGACTCGCTTAAAGGTATTAAACTAGTGAAAGAAATACTAACTCATAAAACTTTTAATCGATTAAAATCGGAAACCATGAGTACTAGGGACGTCATCGTGGCGCTTTGGCCGTGGTAGGCCGAGGTGTTGGGTCTAAAACCCGGAATCGGGACATGGGTCGGAGATGAGATGCCGGATCGCCATGAGCGATTTTTAGGATCAAACAGGAGATGATGCGGTGTCTCAGCGATGTTGCGCGTGTTTTGGAGAGGGTTCTTTGAGCGAGAGCACAGGATCGAGTGGCTCGGAAATCGTGGTTCGAACGACTTCGAGCTAATGGAGCGAGAGATGTTTAGGGGTGTATCGCAGTAGCTCCTAATGTGTAGTGAGTATTGGCTAGAAGCGAGTAAAACGCATAATGGATGATCTTGATTTTCTGATGGAAGAGAAGTTGAAAGGGGTTGTGTCTCTTCTGCGGGACGAGGCGTACTAATGGTGGTCGACGGTCGAGATGGTGCGATGGTGGATTTGTATTTCACAGGATTTCTTCAAATCGGCATTTCAAAGGGAAATACATTGGGTCAAGTTATGTGGATGCTCATCGTAAGGCTTTTCTAAATCTGGTTCAAGGGAATAAGTCAGTGGCTGAATACGAGGTGGAATTCTTACGTCTAAGTCGTTATGCCCGGGGTATTGTTGCTACAGACCATGAGTGTTGTGTTCGGTTTGAGAATGGTCTGAGGGATGATTTACGAGTGCTGATCGCTCCGCAACGAGAAAGAGAATTTACTGCTTTAGTGGAAAAGGCTAAGATAGCCGAGGAGGTGAAACGGTCCGAGAAGCAGAATCAGGATAGGGATAGAGGTAGAAATAAAAGGAATTTTAGATCGTCGGGGTTAGTTGGGCGGTTTCAGAAAAGACCTAGGTTGGATGGGCCGAGTCGGGTTGCGAGACCAGTTGTCGATAGTCAGCCTCAGAGGTGTAACCGATGCGGTAAATTTCATTTGGGCGAATGTTGGACGAGTAACAGAGGATGTTTTAGGTGTGGGTCTACGGATCATCTGGTAAGAAATTGTCCACGAGGCTGGGCAGCGCGCGGCCAATGGAGGTCGTGGTTATGTTCAATCCGGGTAGAGGTGGCGGCAGCCACCCACGAGAGGTCGTGGTCGGCTAGAGGAGGTAATGTTTCTGGTTTGTGTGGGCCGTGGAACAGGTCGAGCAGGTGCGAGGAGCAAAGATGCGAGAGGAGGTAATGGCCGGAGGGTTGTGGAACACTGTGCAAATGCAGTGGAGCAAAGATGCGCGGAGATGCACCAGAGGCGATGCACGGATGTCATAACCGGTACGTTCTTAATTTTTGGATTGCCTTTTTCTGCATTGATTGATATTGGGTCGACACATTCCTATGTTGCTAGTGTGGTATCTGGAACTTTAAGCATGGACTCTGAGATTGCTTCTAGGGAGATGACTGTACTTAGCCCTTTAGGACAATCTGTAGTGGTGAATAAACTCTTTAGGGACATACCTCTAGAAGTTCAGGGGATGGTTTTCCCGGCTGATCTGATGGAACTGCCGTTCGGGGAGTTTGATTTGATCTTGGGTATGGACTGGCTAGTGAAGTATCGAGCAAACTTGGATTGTGCTGCCAAGCGTATGTTGTTAAGGACTCTTGAGGATGATGAGGTGGTGGTAATAGGTGAGAGGAGGAACTACCTATCTAACGTAGTGTCCGCTCTAAAGGCTGAAAGAATGGTGAGGAAGGGTTGTAGGGCATTCATAACTTTTGTTTGTGCTCTAGAGGCCAAGGAACCAATTGTGGGGAATGTTCGAACAGTGAAGGAATTTTCTGATTTTTCCTAAAAGAGCTTTCGGGATTACCTCCGGAACGCGAGGTGGAGTTTGGTATTGATCTTCTTCCGGGAACAGCGCCTGTGTCTATTGTACCATATAGGATGGCGCCAAAGGAGTTGATGAAATTGAAAGCCCAGATTCAGGAACTGCTAGATCGAGGTTTTATCCAATCGAGTGTATCACCTTGGGGAGCGCCGGTGCTATTCGTTAAGAGGAAGGACGGATCAATGCGTATGTGCATTGACTATCGCCAGTTGAACAAGTTGACTATCAAGAATAAGTACCCGCTGCCGAGGATTGATGATTTGTTCGATCAACTTAAGGGAGCTTCAGTCTTCTCGAAGATAGATTTGAGGTCAGGATATCATCAGCTTAGAGTCAAGGAGGCGGATATTCATAAGACGGCGTTTCATACTCGCTATGGCCACTACGAATTTCTGGTGATGCCGTTCGGGTTGACCAATGCACCAGCAGCGTTTATGGACATGATGAACCGGGTTTTCCAACCCTATCTAGACCGATTTATCATGGTGTTTATAGACGATATCCTGATTTATTCAAAATTGGAGGAGGAGCATGATTCGCATCTTCGGGTGGTTTTACAAATTCTGAGGGAGAAGCAGTTGTTCGCCAAATTCAGTAAGTGTGAGTTCTGGCTAAGGGAAGTTACCTTTTTGGGTCACATGGTGTCTGCTGAGGGGATTAGGGTTGATCCTCGAAAAATTGAAGCTGTGTTGGATTGGAAGCCACCTAAGTCTGTGGAAGAGATCCAAAGTTTTCTTGGTCTGGCGGGGTATTATAGAAGATTTGTTAAGGGGTTCTCTTTGATTGCGGCACCGTTAACCAAGTTGTTACGGAAAGGGGTTCCGTTTGTCTGGTCTGATAAGCAGCAGGAGAGTTTTGAGAGGCTGAAGAAGATTTTGACAGAGGCTCAAGTGTTGATACAGCCTGAGGCTGGGAAAGAGTTTGCTGTTTATTGCGATGCATCGCACACAGGATTGGGATATGTGTTGATGCAGGAGGGGAAAGTGGTAGCATATGCGTCTCGGTAATTGAGACCGCATGAGTTGAATTATCCCACGCATGATTTGGAATTGGCAGCGGTAGTATTTGCCTTGAAGGTCTGGAGACATTATCTGTATGGGGAGAAGTCCGTCATTTATACAGATCACAAGAGCCTAAAGTACCTTCTCACCCAGAAGGAGTTGAATTTAAGGCAGAGGAGATGGATCGAATTGCTAAAAGATTATGATTGCTCGATCGAGTACCACCCGGGTAAAGCTAACGTGGTGGCGGATGCATTAAGTCTTAGGGTGATCTCTGACTTGAGAGTAATGTTTGCTCACCTCAGTTTATACGATGATGGAAGTTTATTAGCTGAGCTTCAAGTGAAACCTTCTTGGGTCAGTCAGATTAAAGAAAAGTAGTGGGCTGATGAGTTGTTAAAGTCGAAGTTGCAGTTGGGAATTGATGATAAGACAACGGATTTCAGTATGAATAGTGATGGGGTATTATGTTTTCGGGGAAAACCTTGCATGCCAAAGGATCATGAGTTGAGATGTAAGATTTTACAGGAAGCGCATAGTAGCCCATACGCTATGCATCCTGGAGGAAGTAAGATGTATCAGGATTTGCAAGAACAGTTTTGGTGGCCAGGTCTGAAGCGAGAGCTAACCGAATTTGTGAGTAAATGTTTGGCGTGTCGCCAGTAAAAGCAGAACATCGATTACAGCCGGGGTTGTTGCAGCCGGTGAAGATTCCGCAGTGGAAGTGGGAAAGGATCACGATGGACTTTGTTAGTGGGCTACCTCTTACGCCTACTAAGAAGGATTCGGTATGGGTAATTGTTGATCGTTTGACAAAGTCTACCCATTTCATACCGGTTCGTGTCGACTACTCTCTACAGAAGTTGGCTAAGCTGTATGTAGCAGAGATTGTGAGGTTGCATGGGGTACCAGTGTCTATCATATCAGACAAGGACCCTAGGTTTACGTCAAGGTTCTAGAAAGCGTTGCATCAGGTATTGGGTACAAAGTTAGATTTCAGTACAGCGTTCCATCCTCAGTCGGATGGTCAGTCTGAGAGGGTAATTCAGATCTTAGAAGATATGTTGAGAGGCTGTGTCATAGACTTTAGGGGTAGTTGGGAAGAGTTTCTACCATTGGCAGAATTCGCATACAACAACAGCTACCAATCTAGTATTCAGATGGCACCGTATGAGGTGTTGTATGGTCGAAAGTGTCACACACCTACTTGCTGGGCAGAGTTGGGTGAGCGACAATTATTAAGTCCGAAGTTGGTTTCTGAAACGGAGGACAAAGTTAAGTTGATTCGGACTCGGTTGAAAGAAGCTACTGACAGGCAAAAATCTTATGCAGACTTGAAGCGTAAAGACATAGAATTTGCAGTAGGTGACCAGGTTTTCTTAAAGGTTTCATCGTGGAAGAAAGTCTTAAGGTTTGGATGGAAGGGCAAGCTGAGCCCCAGATTTATCGGACCGTATCGTGTGTTGAAGCGTGTGGGACCGGTAGCTTACCGGCTCGAGCTACCTTGAGTGAGTCGATTCATGGCGTATTCCATGTTTCTATGTTAAGGCGCTATCGTTCGAATCCATCTCATGTTGTGCCAGTGGAAGAAATCGAAGTAAGGCCTGATCTATCCTTTGAGGAGGAACCAGTTCAAATCTTGGATCGTGACGTTAAGGTATTGCGGAGGAAGACGGTTCCGTTGGTTAAAGTGTTATGGCAGAATCACGGTTCAGAGGAAGCTACGTGGGAGCCAGAGGATGCGATGCGACAGCAGTACCCTCATCTCTTTTGATCAGGTAAATTTCGAGGCCGAAATTCCTTTAAGGGGGTAGAACTGTAACATCCTAGAATTAGGGGCGTGGCATTATTGTGTATTACTGTGTGTTGATATGTTTTGATTGTTGTTTTGATGTGTTTTGGGGTCTCGAGAAGGCTCGGGATTAAGTCTGAGCCTTGGTGAAAATTTTATTTTTACGCACTTTAAGGGAAGAGCTAGCTGAGGCAGGCCTTAGGGATAATTTATTGAGTTTTGTTAACAGAAGTAAAGAGGTGGTTGAGTGGCAAGGAGGCGCCACTTAGAGTGCTTGAAGTGGCGTCACAAGGGAGAAGCTGCAGGGGCAGGGGGTTCGAGTTACGTCGCCAGTAAGGGGGTGTTTTATTTTTGTATCTAAGGAGCTTGGGTGGTGGATTCGGCATGGACACTACATGGATAAGTGTTGAATGAGTCAAAAGAATTGAATGTGAGGCCATGAGCAAAATGTGGGATTTGAATGATTCAAACTATTTTGAATGAATGAACAAGAGTGAATTTAGGAAGAAAGTAAGGGATTTTCAAGTGGATGGAGGAAGTGGCCGGTTGTGGGAAGCTTGAGTGTGGGTGTGGCCGAATTTTTGTTGGTGTTGGGGGGGATTCGGTCAAAGGTGGTGGCATTCGGTTTTGAGGATTGTAGGTGCCGAATTTTTTTTAAAGTGTTTAGCAACTAGGTAGAGAGAGTTTTCTTTTTCGGCATTTAGTGTTCTTCAGATTGGCAATTTTTTTTTGGTTCTTTTCTTTGAGTAGCCGAACCCCTAAGGTCATTGTTGCTCATTCTTCAGTTAGCTAAAACCAAAACCATCTTCTCTCCCTCTTGTTCTCTTTTATTTTTCCTTTTGTTCCTATTTTTTTCACATCTCTTAACCCCTTAACCAAAACCTCCTACCACTCACACCATCTCATTACTTCTTTCTCATTTTGTTCTTCTTAGCCGAATCTTCTTCCCTTACCCTGAAAAATCATCTTTTGTTCTCTCTTTTTCCTCAGGCCGAAACCTTTTTTCTTTTCCTTCTCATTTGTGTTGGTTCTTACTTTTCTGTAGGCCGAATCTTCCTTGGGTGATCATCTTCTGCTTTCGTTTTGTTTCATTGGGTTGTTGTTACCCACACCCTTAACTTTTCCAATCAGATTCTGCTTAATTGGTGAGGCTTGCCATTACCTTTTCTCTCAACCTACTCAATCGGGTCCTTCCCGTTAAGTGGTAAGCATTTTCTTCTCTCTCAATTCTTTCTTATTCTCTTGCTGGTTGTTAACCGATGGGGTTAATATTGTACTGAGGTTCTTTGGCTGAATGTAGGGGAGCCTCCTTTTCATATTCTTTCTGCATCTATTTAGTGTTTGAAGGGTTCTAGGGGGACAATCGGTCGATCAAGGTAAGAAGCTTATACCATTCGTTTGGCCAAAAGGCCAATACTTCTAACCTATACCCTAGAAAGCCGAATCTGATTTGGTAAATGTGTAGGGACTTCAGCGACTCCTTAATCCAAGCTTAATAGCCTCCGGGTTCTATTGATCTAGGTAAGAAATCTTTCCATCTTGAGCGTATATCCTTATTTCCTCTGCTTCAATGCCTTAACCTGGTCTTCGACCAAGATCGTTTTCATGGAATCAAATGCGACCAAGGGAAGGAAGGGGTTGGACCCGTAGTCCCACCCTAAGTTCAAAAGCGATGAGAGGTTCGTGGTTTGGGATTGGCCACCAGGTTGTGGACCGACTTCAGAACAGAATCGTAGGCAGATAGCAGTCATTTCTGCTAGCGATAGTGTCGATATAGATAGCATAATATTGCGTGTTATAAGGTGTGTAAAACTTCACACTCTATTATTCATCTGTATTGTTGATTGTATGGGCTGAAAAGCCGGAAAGACTGTGTAGACAGTCGTAATACCCTTGTGGGTAAGGCTAGGGATTCCAGGTATGTGACTGTAATGTTTTCTTTGTGAGTATGGATGTATGTGGTAACCTTTCATTTGGCTTGATAACATGTTGCATTCATTATTACATGTATGTTATGCATGGGCTTGGATTATGATGTGAAAGGGGAAGATTTTGAGACTGTCTCGGTGGTTTGGTACCACGAGTGGGTTGGCCCCACGTAAATCTGATTTGGTGACCATGTCTCGGTGGCTTGGTGCCACGGTGGTTTAACACCACGTATATATACGATTTAGTGACTCGTCCCAGTGGTTTGGTACCATGGTGGATTGGCCCCACATATATTCATTAGGGATTGTCACGGTGGTTGATACCACGGTGGGTTGGCCCCACGTATGTTAATAGTGACTCTGTCACGGTGATCTAGTATCATGGTGGTCTGGAACCACGAGTGGCCTGGTGCCACGTACGAGGCGTGTAGCGAATGGAGGGTTGATTGTAGAAATCCCCACGGTGTGATTGGCTGGTACGGGTGGCGTGTAGAGGATGGAAACTAGGTTGGGCTGGGACATATTGCATTAAATTCTTCTGCATGCCATCATGAGTGGGCTAAGGCCCAATATGCGGTTGTGGGCCATGGGCCGTTTATGTGATATAGGGAATTACACACCGAGTCTTGGTGACTCACCCCGCTTGCTTAATGTTGCGTAATCGTAGATTGTGGATCCGGGAGCCGAAGCGCACTCGAGGAGGCCATAAAAGTTTCTTTCGTACACTCGTTTTCTTTTACAAATTTATTTTTAATTGGGGATTTTATTATGTAATAAGGCCTTCTTATTTTAATAATTCGTTTTTTTATATTATCTAATTACATATGACATCATTATATGTTAAAACCTGGTAAATAAGATAAAATTTTAATCACTTGCGCAACATAAAGAATTCGTTTTCTCTGAAATACCAACAATGACAACAAGTACTTGTTTAACTTAATTCAATATTTCGTTTCTCTTATCCTTAAACCTCAAACAACTATTTTCAAAACATCAACCAAACGAAAAGTTTTTTTTTTACTTACAGTATCTCTCCAAAGTTTCAAACCCTTTTTAATAACTTTTACCCTGTAACATACCAGATCTGGTCGTAACGTCTAGACCGGGTTTGGGGTGTTACAATTTATCTAAAATTCTGAGTCAGCATTCGAAACACATTGATTCCTTTTTGCTATCAAGCTGTCATCAACCCTTTGAGCTTCGCAAATCTATTGGACAAACAACGGTCTCGCTTTCAATTCTGTAATAATCGTACCATTGTCAGTTATAACTATATCTGCGTTCATAACACGTAAAGCAAACAGTGATTTTTGGCTTAGAGCATCAGCAACCACATTAGTTTTTACCGGGTGATAATCAATCACAAGCTCGTAGTCTTTTAAAAATTCCAACCATCGTCGTTGTCTCAAATTCAGATCCTTCTGAGTCATTAAATACTTTAGGCTTTTATGATCGGAATAGACATGGCATTTTTAACCGAACAGATAGTGGCGCAATATCTTCAAAGCAAAGACTATAGCGGCCAATTCGAGATCGTGCATCGGATAGTTCTTTTCGTGTGGCTTTAACTGTCTCGAAGCATACGCTACAACTTTACCCTCTTGCATCAAAACACAGCCCAAACCATTCAAGGATGCATCACTGAAGATAACGAACTCTTTACCTGACTCTGGCTGAACGAGCACTAGAGCTTCAGTCAACAAGGTTTTCAACTGATCGAAACTCTTCTGGCACCTCTCCATCCACTCGAATCTAACATCTTTTTGAAGTAGCTTTGTCATCGGAGTTGCAATCATGGAGAAACCTTTCACGAAGCATCTATAATAACCGGCAAGTCCCAGAAAACTCCGAACTTCAGAGACATTACGCGGAGGTTTCCAATCAAGTATAGCCGAAATCTTACTCGAATCAACCCGAATACCTGATGCTGAAATAACATGCCCCAGAAAACTAACTTCACGTAACCAGAACTCACATTTACTGAATTTCGCGTATAATTGCTTATCATGCAAAGTCTGTAACACAAGTCTCAAATGTTCAGCATGCTCAGTTTCATTACGCGAATAGATCAGAATATCATCTATAAACACAACCACAAACCGATCCAAATACTGTCTGAATACCCGATTCATCAAATCCATGAAAACAGCAGGAGCATTAGTGAGTCCAAACGGCATCACCAAGAACTCGTAATGACCGTATCTCGTCCGAAAAGCAGTCTTTGGCACATCAGAATCTCTGACTCGCAATTGATAATAACCCGATCTCAAATCTATCTTTGAAAACACTGAAGCCCCTTCAGTTGATCAAACAAGTCATCAATCTGTGGCAACGGGTATTTATTCTTTATAGTCACCTTATTTAGCTGACGATAATCAATACACATTCGCATAGTTCCATCTTTCTTTTTCACAAATAGAACTGGTGCACCCCATGGAGAGAAACTCGATCATGCAAAACCTCTATCTGTTAACTCTTGCAACTGTGCTTTCAACTCTTTTAATTCTGTAGGTGCCATTCTGTACGGAGCTATCGAAATCGGAGTCGTCCCTAGCACTAACTTGATTCCAAACTCTACCTCCCGAACAGGTGGCAAACCCGGTAATTCTTCCAGAAACACATCTGGATATTCACATACAACCGGTACAAATTCAATCTTATTTTCGGTTACTTTACTATCAATTACATAAGCAAAGTAAGCTTCGCAACCCTTTCTCATATACTTTCGAGCCAACATCGAGGATATCACTGTTGGTAGCCCATTTAAATCTGCAGATTCAATCTGAATTATTTCATTATTCTGACACCGCAGATCAATAGTCTTTCGTTTGCAATTTACTACGGCATCATGCACAGTTAACCAATCCATACCGAGGATGATATCGAACTCATCAAATGGTAGTAACATCAAATCAGTCGGAAAACATGAATCTCGAATCATCAAAGGGCAATTCTTGCACATCTTATCAACTAGCACACACCGGCCCAGGGGGTTTGAAACCCGAGTCACAAACTCAGTAGACTCAACAGGTAAAGTCTTACTGAATACTAATGTTTCACACACATAGGAATGAATTGAACCGGGGTCAATCAGAGCAATTACACTAGTATTAAAGAGAGTAAATATACCGGTGATGACATCTGGAGATGAAGCCTCGTCTCGAGAACGAATGGCATAGGCTCTAGCAGGTACACGAGCCTCTGATCGAATAGCTGTATCCAAAGTCCCTCTCTGAGTGCCGCTCCTACCTCCCACATTTCGGGGTGGTATACCTCTAGCTGCAGTGCCGCTCGGTCTCACACTCTGAGCATTATACTTTTCAGCTAACTCCGGGCAATCCCGAATGAAGTGATCCTGCGAACAACACTTGTAGCAAGCTCGGTTGTTAGACTTGCCCCAACATTCACCAAAATGTCGCCTACCACACTGTTGACACTCGGGTTTATTCGGTCGAGTATTGCCAACACTAGCAATTGAGGTAGCTCGTGAACTCACTGGTGGTCGCTCTCGTATGGAAATCCCAGCATTAGTCTTGGATCTGTTACTGTCATTTCTGAACTTCTTCGATGCCGATTGAGAAGTTTTTCCCACTGATCTCTTACGAAAATCTCTAGCTTCAAACTCAGCTTTTCGTTTCTCTTTTCCTAGCTCTTCGGCTTTGCAGGCTCACTCAACTAGTACCACGAACTCATTTATTTCAAGTATACCAACGAGCAATTTTATGTCTTCGTTCAACCCTTCTTCAAATCTTCTACACATAGCAGCCTCAGATGAAACACACTCACGAGCATAACGGCTGAGTCTCACAAATTCACGCTCATAATAAGATACAGTCTTACGACCCTGTTTTAATTCGAGAAACTCCTTGCGTTTCTGATCAATGAATCGCTGACTGATATACTTTTTGCGAAACTCCGTCTGAAAGAAATCCCAAGTGACCCGTTCCTTCGGAACAATCGAAACTAAAGTGTTCCACCAATAGTAGGCAGAATCACGTAATAAAGATATAGCACATTTAAAGCATTCTTCGGGTGTACAAGATAGTTCATCAAAGACACGAATAGTATTATCGACCCAAAATTCAGCCCGCTCAGCATCATCAGTAGCTGTAGCTCTAAACTCTTCAGCTCCGTACTTTCAGATTTTATCAACATGAGGCTTATTTAACCTCTCAGGATTAACAATCGAGGGTACCACAGGTGGAGTATTTGGATTCGGGGGTTGTTGAACAGCCGGATTGGTCCGGATATATTGGTTAAACCAATCATTAATTATACTAAAGAAGGCTTGCTTAGCCCCCTCATCTTGATTACTCGTAGCTGGCCGAGATTCATCCGACACGGTCCCTTGCATGGGAGCAGGCGCCACACTCTCGACATCATCAGCTACAACCCGCTCGGGATCAGGATCCATTTACTATATAAAAAGAGAGAAAACATGTTTCATTGTCAGAAGTCATCACACTTTCATAATAAAGATATTTATGGCATGTATAGCTAGTCTCATACGCGCTGCTGAGAACCGACTAAACTGTAGCTCTGATACCAATCAAATGTAACACCCTTAACTCGTATCCGTCGCCGGACTAGGGTTACGAGGCATTACCAAATAAATCACAACCCAGAACAGGCAATCATATATAAAAATCATACATCTCTATTACCAGTCGAATAGAATAAACTTCACTCGCATAGTTATTGAATGCCTAATTCATTATCAAACATACTTCAATCATATTACAATACATCATAGCTGATCAAAAATTTTATCGGATGTTTATATCATACTCACTTGCACATATTTAAGAATCAAATGATATCATTTCATTCATAGATCATTTTAACACATAATCACAACAACTGTCTCACGGGCATGTAATCAACCAAACCATTTACCTATCCATTTTAATACATCTCACAACCAAATACATAAGTACTTTATAACCAAATTATTAAGGCAAATCAAAAGGCCGAATATGACTAGGTATTGCATGATTTATAATCTAAATCTAATGAACGTGTCATCAACAGTATACTTAAACCTCTCACGACATTCATACATTTATTCATATCCTATTATATCTACTAAGACAAAATACATGCTCATCAATTTAATACATATACATAAAACATAATCTTGTAGTCTCTTACATCTTCAAATTAAACATGTTTTAAGCTTACTAAGAGAGCTATTTCTAAGTCATACGTGTCTTTACATTATCAAAATATATAATCCAAAACATCATTCATACATATCAGGTTTATAATATATATCCAAGAAATCAAACCAACTCATCCTATTTTATAAGTACAAATGCCGAATCAAATCATATGATTTGCACATTTTATACATTGTACTAAAATGTCAAATAAAAGCCAACTTACTTCTTATCAATTCGGCTAGCAAAACTTATCTTGAAACACTTCATTCGATTGTGGATTAAAAACCAAACCTATATAGCAAATTCATATTCAATACATACACCACAATTCACTCATACCAATACACATTATTAATTCCTATCTAATACTTTACGTTGCCCCAAAAAAAAAACAAATATCCATTCATCATGCAATTTATATCATAAGATACATTTCTAAACAATCTTAGACCATGATCGAATACACACATAAGTCATAATATTATAGGTAACCCACTTTCACATGGCTTAAATATATACATATCCCAAACAATCCTTTCAAAATATAACTTAGCCTATACATGCCATAGTTTCAAAAATTCAACTTATAAAATACCAAAATTAGTTGATAGTGTGATAGGCTTTGACGATGATTCCCCGAGCTCGCAACTTGTCTCTAAAATCTATAAAACAATGCAATTAAACACACACAGTAAGCTATCATAGCTTAGTAAGTTTTAAGCAATTTTTGTGACAACAATACGTTATATCATTATCTCTTAAATTTAATAAAAATTTAATAGACAAAAATCCATTAACTAATCATTTACTTGTGCAACCACAACACATTTCTTATCTCTCAAGTTCAAGCCGAACCTAATATGATTATTTATTCTCCATGCATTATCCATATATTCAAGTTCCAAACTATTCAAACATATTTCTTATACCAAATTTCCACATATCCGAACCACATTTTGTAATTCATATACAATCAATATGACTATGTAAACATATGTACATATCAACTTACATCATCTTAACTATACATTTAAAAGACACATCCTATCAAATCCACAAATAATCACTTACTCTTGATATCAAATACCATTTCTCGTAATTTCAATACTTACCAAATTAGGTCTTTAAATTGAAAATTTACTCATACCCTTAATGCTCATTGACCGATTTCGCACACTTAGTGCTCAGTAATTCAACTCGCACACTTAGTGCATAATAATCGATTTTGCACACTTACTGCTCGGCATTTTAAATTCGCACACTTAGTGCATAATGACCGATTTCGCACACTTAGTGCTCGGCATTTTAAATTCGCACACTTAGTGCCTTTCTCAGTCCTATTACACATTTATATATCCAATCACATAAAAATTAAACTTCCACTATAAATATATGAATTAGCTTAATTCAATCTCAATAATCAACATCCCATTCGGGTGTACTAACGGCACATATACATATCTCACATTCGGCTATACTATGTACATATATATATAGTTACCACAATCGGCTATATCAATAATACTTATACATACTTCCATTAAATTCACATATACCACTATAAGTAAAATCCAATTCAACTCAATTGCTTAAAAACTTACCTCGGAAATCGACGGATTAGGTTTCCCGGCTATTCGTTCAACTTCGCTTTTCCCCAATCCAATCCCGATTCTTTTTGTTCTTGATCTAAATAATTTCAAATTAAGCTCATTCAACATTTTTCTCATTCAATTTAGTCCAAAAACACATAATCGGGCAAATTACAATTTTACCCCTGACATTTACACTTTTTACAATTTAGTCCCTATTGCACAAAACACAAAATACTCAAAATTTCAAGGTACTCATGTTTAGCCGAATTTTCATAGTGCTCATATAAGTCCATACAATTCATTTTTTTTCACATTTTAGTCCCTCTAAAATTTATTTTTTGCAATTTAATTCAAATCACTCAATTTCATCAAAAGTTCAAGAACAAAGCTTGTTAATCTATCACATATAATCAATATTTCATCATCAAACTACAAAAGCAACAAGCTTTCTTCAATGGCAATTCACAAAATACACAACCAACTCAAAAATTCAAGCATGGGCTAGCTAAATCGCATAGCAACGATCTCAAAAACGTAAAAATTATAAAAAACCGGGCTAAACACATACCTCAATCAAGCTTGGACAAGGCCGAATGTAGCTAGGTTTTTCTTTCTTTTTCTTTTGTTAAGTTTCGGGTAAGACAAACAAGAAGGATGAACACTTCATCTTTTTACCAAATATTATATTTTAACATATATTAAAATACCACACTTATCATAAAATAATATAAACAATTAAGTTACTATTACATGCATTACCAATCGGCCACTATGTCTAATTTTGGCCTAATTACACAATCAATGCTTCAATTTATAAAACCATCATCAATTTAGTACTTACACATTTAACCACCAAATTTTCTTTGTATGCGATTAAGCCCTTTTTCACAATTAAGCACCAAAACGATCAAATTTTTATACGAAATTTTCACACACACCAATTCACATATAGTAAGCATAGAAAATAATATTAAAATATTTTTTTGACTCGAATTCGTGGTCCCGAAACCACCATTCTGATTAGGGTCAAAATCGGGCTGTTACATTATCGCACACAGCCCATCGTGAATAAGTAATAAGGTGGTATCGCACACAGCCCACCAAGAGGATAATTATGGTGGTATCGCACACAGCCCACCAAATGATTATTACGGATATTTTTTCGAGGTTCATATGGGAATTAATCACTATCTATCAATTTCAATCAATCTCAATCATAAATGATCTCGTTCATACAATGCACCGATAAGTAACAAAATATGTATTAAAGATGTATCATTTACACATAAACTTACCTCGGTGCAAAATATATTAGTCGATAACTTAGTCCGTGACCTTGCCTTTTCCTCGGTCAAGGTTGTTTCCTCGCTCTCCTTGATCTATAATAATAAAATTCACTCATTTGATCACTTTATAATTCATGATACATCAAAATTTCTACTTAGGCAAAAATGACCATTTTGCCCTTATACTTTGGCAAAATTATGATTTTACCCCTAGGCCCGTAAATCATTTTTCATCACATTTTCTCATTAAACAAACCTAGATGAACATTTATTTCTCTTACAACAACTCACAAAACTAATTATTTCATGCATTTATTACTAAATTACAATCTTTACAACTAAGTCCCATTTAGGTGTTTTCATGGTAACACCTTTCACAAAAGTTGTTCCTTAACTCACTAACATTCATTTTCTTCCATAAACATTCAGCAAACAAAATAAACACCCTCACGGAAATAACCTAAACTTTCAACCATTTTGCAAATTAGTCCCCTCATTAGCTAGCTTAAGCTTTGGGGGTTCTAAAAGTACAAAAATTATTAAGAAAGACCCCTAAAATCACTTACTTGCAAGAGAATGGCTTGGATGAAAGTTTGAACTCCAAAAACCTCTAATTTCCCTTCAATTTTAGGTGGAGAAGAAGCATGAATAGTGAAAGATGATATCTCTTGTATTTATCTTATTTTATTCATTTTTTTATCACCTAATTTCACTAAAATTTGACCAAAATTTAATGCCCTTGTCTCCTTGTCTCTATGGCCGGCCAACACACTCTTAATGGCCTAATTTCACTTTAAGGACATCTAATTTAATATTCTATGGCTATTAGACACCCCTACCTTGTAATATAGAACTTTTGCACTTTATGCGATTTAATCCTTTTTCACAATTAAGCATGCAATCGCTAAAATTAATGCACCAAAATTTTCATATATCCATATAATTATGCCATAATACATAAAATGATATCAAAATAATTTTCTTCAACCTCAGATTAGTGGTTCCAAAACCACTGTTCCGACTAGCCCTAAAATCGGGCTGTTACAACTCTCCCCCTTTAGAGATTTTCGTCCCCAAAAATCTTAACGGTAAAAAGGTTTGGGTACTGTTCCCTCATGGCTTCTTCCGGTTCCCCGTAGCCTCTTCCACACCGTTTTTTTTCCATAACACTTTTACTAAGGCTATACTCTTATTCCTCAACTGTTTAAACTCTCGAGCCAATATCTTAATTGGTTCCTCTTCATAAGTCATGTCCGGTCGTACTTCAATTTCTGTTAGAGGGATCACATGTGAAGGATCAGAACGATATCGCCGCAACATCGACACATGAAACACATTGTGTATTCTCTCTAACTCTGCTGGAAAAGCCAACCGGTATGCTACTGGCCCAATCCTCTCAATAACCTCATACGGTCCTATGCAACGTGGACTCAATTTGCCCTTTCGACCAAATCTCAATATTTTCTTCCACGGGGATACTTTTAGGAATACTTTGTCACCCACTTGAAACTCGATTTCTTTCCTTTTTAAATCTGCGTATGACTTTTGTCGATCCGAAACAGCTTTTAGACTATCACAGATCACTTTCACTTTGTCCTCGGTCTCTTTAACTAGATCGACCCCGTGAAGTTGCTTATCACTAAGCTCGGTCCAATACAAGGAAGTCTGACACTTGCAACCATATAAAGCTTCATAGGTGCCATCCGTATACTCGACTGGTAACTGTTGTTATAAGCAAACTCAACCAAAGGTAGATATTTTTCCCAACTACCTTCGTACTCTAACACACAGCATCGGAGCATATCCTCAAGAACTTGAATCACTCTTTCGGATTGGCCATCAGTTTGAGTATGGAACGCAATACTAAAATTCAATCTTGTACCCAAGGCTTCTTGTAACTTCTTCCAAAACCTCGAGGTAAATCTCGGATCTCTATCCAATATAATAGATATAGGCACTCCATGTAATCTCACCACCTCAGCAATATACAGCTCGACCAACTTATCAAGTGAATAATCCACACGCACCGGTATAAAGTGAGCCGACTTCGTTAATCTATCCACAATAACCCACACAACATCTTTCTTTTTTTGGAGTCATTGGTAACCCCATTACGAAATCCATTGTGATTCGATCCCACTTCCACTCTGGAACCATCACCGGCTGAAGTAATCCCGAGGGCACTTAATGTTCAGCTTTCACTTGTTGACAAACTAAACATTTCGTAACAAACTCAAAGATGTCTCTTTTTATACCCGGCCACCAATACAACTTCTTCAAATCATTGTACATTTTCGTACTGCCCGGATGTATTGACAAGCAACCACTGTGTGTGTAATATCTCGAAATTGGGCCTAGTAGAATTGGGCCTATTGGGCCCCGAGCGTAGAAGCATTTTAGAATTTTTGAGAATATGAGAATGGTATAATTGTGAGTTGGACTTAATGGGTAAGTCAATTAGGAAGGTTACGGGGCTTCTATGAAGTCCCGAGGTCAAGATTAAGCCATAGGCAAAATTTTGATTTTGGGCACTTTAGTGAGGTGAGCTAGTGGAGGCAAGACTTAAGCGTAATTGGTTGTATTTTGTTATCACAAGAAGCAAGGTGGCCTAGTGGGTGGCGTCACAAGGGAGCATGGAGGGGGGAGAGTGTTCGAATCCCACCTATTGCAAATTTTTGGATTTATTTGTGCTTCTTTCCAAAGTGTCGGTCATGGCTATAAATAAGGAAAGGAAGACTTTTTAATAATGGAAAGAAGACTAAGGAATATGGTAAGGAGGAAAACAAGGGAAAAACAAGGAAAGAAATAAAGGAAAGGGATAAGGGAAGGGGACATGTTGGCCGAATATTAGGAGTTGCCTAGGGAAAGAAATTTTGGTCAACTCTCATCTTTTGGTAAAGGTAGTACACGGTTTTGGTAGGGGGAATGAGGGAGCCAAATTTCCTATAGCTTTTTACAAGTTTTGTGCATGAGAGGTATTTTACTCTTTTTGGAACATTTTGAGTTTTCTCTTTTCCAATTTCTTCCTTCACTTGCCGAAACTCTAAAGCCAAAATTGTGCACATTTTTCCTTTGTTTTGCCAAAACACTCAAGCCACTTTGCTATTCTTTTCTTGTTTTCTCATCGTTCCTCCTATCTTTCTCTCTTATTTCTTTAGTCGACCATATTTGGAGGATGAATATTCCTCGTTTCTTTCTCTCAAAGTAGCCAAATCCTCTTAGCCACTATCTCTCCTCCATTTTTGCATGTTGGACATTTCTCCTTGGTTGAATCGGGTAAGGGGCTTCATTTTATTCCTTTCATCTTCTTTTCTTCCTAGCCGAATGTGTGTCCATCACTATTCGGTTGTTCTACTTTGTTTCTAAACCGAAATATCACTCTCTTCTACTCCCTCATATCTTGATCATCTTCTTTTTGTATAATTCTTGTGGGTTGGCCGAATATCTCATTCTTGCTGATTTATCTCTAGCCTTAAGCCAATCGGTGGAAGTTGGACCTATTCTTGTCAAGGGACTAAATCACTCATTCTTCTCTACTTGTTGATCCTACGGAAGTAGTGGTAAGCCGAATCCTATCCCTAAACAATTACATTCTCTCATCATAGTATTTTCTAACCGAGACTTTTTTCAATGGAGGCAAGTGGTAACGATTTTAAAAGAAAATGATAGGAGGGAAAATAGGGAGTGGACTTGCAATCTCTACTCCCAAGTTTAAGCGTAGAGCGGTATCGGCAATTCGAGATTTCCCACCGGGTTGTGGACCATCATCCGGTGAGAATAGACAAATCGTGGTCGCTCACGATACTAAGGGTAAGCATTCCATTAGATCGTTAGATTTAGATATTTGGATTAAGATACTCTCTTTTTGGTTGTTAATCGAGTATTATGGTGACATAGGTGTCGACGATCAAGAAGGTTTAGTCCTTACCGTAATCAGGTGTGTAATCTCACACAGAAATCCTGTAGATTCGTGATCCACTATCATGTTGGAAAATAGATCGTTGTTGCTTAAAATTCTAATAACCGTAATATGGCATGAATCGAGTAAATTGCTTAATCAATATTATTTCGAAAGATCTGTTAAAATCAGTATTAAATTGCTAAATTACGAAAATGCCCCTATGGGTCGATTTATGAAAATGCCCCTATGGGCTGATTTACCAAAATGCCCCTATGGGTCGATTTACCAAAATGCCCCTATGGGCCGATTTACCAAAATGCCCCTATGGGTCGAATTGCTAAAATGCTCTAACGGGCCGATTTGCTAGAATGGCTTAGTGGGCCGAATTACCAAAGTGCTATAATGGGCCGATTCACCGGATTAATTCACTAGATTAATGGTTGTTATATATATGTGGATATTATATTATATTGTATTATGTATGTGGCATTTTTACATATTGCATGGGATGGGAAAAATTGCATGGAGAGCAGTGTAGCCTGGTGGCATTGCCACAATTTGTTTACTAATGTGCTTAATTATGATTTCGGTGGCTTGACCACAAAAATATTATATAAATAGCAGTTCGACTGCAAATTTGGTGTGAGCGACGGGGTGGGTTGACTTGATCCCCACAGGTGTGATTGGCTGGTCGGGGGTGTGATGGATGGATGGGTTGGGTTGCATACATTTACTTCATTTAAATACTGTTATGTAAATGGGCTTAGGCTCATGATTATGCTTTGCGGGTTCAGGCCCAGTGGATGACGGTAAGGGGGATTACACACTGAGTTCTAGTAACTTACCCCTTTTTTCTTAATTCTTGCAGGTAATGCTCAGTGATGTGGACTTGGGCCATAGATGACTCGGTGGAGGCCATACTTTAGAAATGGTGTTTTTGAACTTTAGTAAATTTCATTTTCCGCTTTATTTCATTACTTTCACTATTTTGGGTTTAAAGTTGTAATAAGGCCTCTGGGATAAACTTTAATTTGCTTTATGTTTGGGACGTAATTATTATTTTTCTTAAATTGTTTTAAAAGGGGTTTTTCTAAAATCATAAATAACGGTTTCCAAAATTGATTAACAAATGGATTTCATAACAACCTTGTACAAATAATTTAACTTGGATTTTCTTACAAATTATCAACAATATTTTCAAAAGTCACGGTTTTAAAGTTCAATAATTCGATTCTTGATTCGTCAATCTACTTCTCGAAATTTTTAGTATTTTATCGAATATTTATAAACCAAACTTGCTTTCTTAACTATATCAAATTAACGTAAACTTTTAGTACATTCAAGAGTTCTTTAAACACTTTCTTCCTGTGACATACCAGATCCGCTCGTAACGCATGGGCCGGGTTTGGGGTGTTACAGTGTGCTTCATGTAAAATTTTTCAGATCAACTCATCATCCTTAGGTACACAAACTCTGTCATGAAACATCAAACAACCATCTTAACTAACCCGAAAATTAGAGTCATTTCCCGATTCGCACTGAGCTCTCTTAGCTTGCATCTTACTATCACTCTTTTGAGCTTCACATATTTGCTGAATAAATAACGGTCTAGTCCTCAA
This sequence comes from Gossypium sturtianum, assembly GCA_025698515.1. NCBI lineage: Eukaryota > Viridiplantae > Streptophyta > Magnoliopsida > Malvales > Malvaceae > Gossypium > Gossypium sturtianum. The sequence continues at coordinate 117,841,968 of CM046955.1, forward strand.
CTCGGCCAATATAGCACCATCATCAGACAACGCTAAACTCGTACTCATAGCTCTCATAGCATACAGGGATTTTCTGCTCAAGGCATCTGTAACCACATTCGCTTTCCCCGGATGATAATCGATTATTAACTCATAATCCTTTAATAATTCGAGCCACCACCGTTGCTGCAAATTCAAATCCTTTTGGTCCATCAAGTACTTCAAACTCTTGTGATCGGTGAAGATTCGACACTTCTCACTGTAATTGGTCCAATTTGTACGGGCCCAAGTAAATAAATCAGAAAAATAAAAAATAAAAAATATATCAAATGTGTATTAATACAGTTCATTTACAAAACCATTTACAAACCCAAACTAAACCCGATTAGCCCACTTACACCCTTAGCCCAAAACTAAACAGACCCAACCTAAACCTAAGCCCATGTGACCCAAATGGCTTGCGGACGCAGGAAACCCTAGGTTTCCATTGCGCCGCAAGCACCCTAACAGCCTCGATACCCAGCAGCCCTTCTTCGCGTCGAGGCCCCTAATCACGCCGCAAGTCGCGCCTAGTCATCGCCAGAATCCTCGTCGCCAACCTGCAAATAAGGAAAGGACAACAGTAAAAGGAAAGAAAGAAATGGCAGAAACAGAAAGAAATTTTTTGTATTTATTTCTAGTTTATTTTTTAGGGTTATAAATAACCCTAATGAACTTGTAAAAAGACACAGAAAAAAATACGAAAAAATAGAGACATACAGACAGTATACATATACACAAAAATACAAAAGATTTACAGAAATAAAAACACCAAACAGAAGGTGATTTCCTATTTCTTATTCGCGTTGTTCTTCTTATTTTTATTTTATTTTTTTCTTCGATTCCTGCAAACAGTAAATATTCTAGTAATAAAAAAATAGAAAGGATTTTACCTTTCGATCGGCATTTAAAAGGTGAAGGCTCTTGGCCTCGGCCGCCATATATCTGATGGCGCGCGTGTGGCGCGCGTGTGACTGACGCAGTGGCCGTCGGGCTGGGGTCCTGGCCTAAGGCCAAAGGACCGAGAGAATTTGTGGTTTTTTTTTAAAAAAACGAAGCGCAAATGATTTTTTTTTAGGAAACTGACTTATATAGCCTCATAAAAACGACGCCGTTTCTGCTTAAACCAATAAGCACCAAAACGATGTCGTTTTAAAGCCAGATCCGCGTGTTGACCCGATATCCAGGGGAGGATCCGCGCGTTTTTATTAAATGGTCTAATTACTTTATAGGCCCTTCCGTATTTTTGCAAAATTTCAATTATGTCCGAATATCATTTTTCCTTATTTTCAATTTAGCCATATAATTTATACTTTATTGCAATTTAATCCTTCGGGCTACTTAAAGGCCAACATCAGAACGGCGTCGTTTAGGAGACATGGCATAATTGCCGGATACGTCCCTAAGATGTGACGCGCGTTTTGATTTGATCCTTTTACATTTTTTTTATTATTTCTTTGTTTATTTTTTTAAACCCTTTTTTATTTTATTTTAAAATTATTTTAAAATTATTAACTTATCATATTAAAATTCTATTTTATTATTTGTATGTTAATTTATTAATAGTATAATTTTTTATACATTGTTTTTCTTAAATACATATTATTTTAAATTTATTACTATTTATTATTTTGTTTGGTTTAATATTATATTACATATTAGTTATTATATTATATTTTTAAAATCTTGTATATTACATAGTACTATATTATATAAAATCTTATTTTGTATAAAATTTATTTAAATTATATAACATATTTTATTTATATTGTTTAATTTTTATGATTAGTGTATTATATATGTTTTTATTTAAAATTATTATACTATTTATTCATCGTTTTTTATTATATATAATCATTTATATATGTATTAAATTATGTATTTGTTATAAGTTTTTTATATACTTTTTATTATTTATTTAAAACATTGTTTATATATATTAAATAGTTTTAGAAATTGTCATATTCTTTTTCTTATTATCTTTGTTTATTCAATGCTTAAGTATATCATTCCTTTATTTATTTCTACATTTGATCCTCGTCGATAAAGTTTAATATTCATTTCTTGAATTTTTATATTCCATATGATTTTTAATTATTCTTCGCTTATTGTATATGTTTATTTATGTTCCTTTAATTGTTTATTCTTTGCTTAGCATATTTATTTTCATTTCATATGTTAGTTGTTATATTCTTTTGTTAATTGACTATATTAGCATTAATTGTTAGTATAACTGTGATTATAATGAATCAATATTCTATATTTTGTAATGTATCAATACAAAATCGAATTCATATCATTTTTACAAAAACACATTTTCGCGAAATTATCGTATTTTATTAAAAAATTTAAAAAATATGGTGATATGTGATATTTGGGGACTTCGAGAAGAATTGTGCCCTAACTTACTGGGTTTCGATTTTTCTCGTGGAACTTAAGGTATTAAATATCCCTTCTCTTTTAAAACTGAAACTTACAAATTTCAAATCAAAAAAACTTATTCTTGGGAATTCAAAACGTTGTATCCTAACTTACTGGATATGATGTTTTGTGTCTCGAGGTAGGAATTTTCTAAAATAGAGGCGTGCCTAGTTTCGAAGTCATGAGATGCTATATCCTAACTTACTGAATATAGTATTTTATTTCTTTGAGATAGATAAGTCCTGGCTTTCCTTCAAATAAAAAGATTATATTTTAAATTTTTCAAAATTTCGATATTAGGACATGGAATTATCAATTAGGTACCAAATTTTGGGCGTTACGAGGGTGCTAACCCTTCCTCGTACGTAACCGATTCTCGAACCTATTTTCTGCTATTTTGTGGACCAAAAATCAATGTTTTGAAATAAAACGTCTTATAAGGTAATCCAATCACACCTAATTAAAAAGGGATTGGTGGCGACTCCAGTTTTCGTTTTTTAAAGTCTACCCCCGTTTTTAAATCAAACTTTAAAATGGTTTCGACAGCTTGGCGACTCCGCTGGGGAAAAAGAAGAGATTCAAGCCGTAAAATTTATAATTTCATGTCCTTTTGTCCGAATTTAAAATTCTGATTTTAAAAAACATAATTCTTTTATTACATGTGGTTCTAATTTATAAAATATCTCTGCATTGCATTGCATGACCGTTGTGGTCGCACCCTTAAGTGGGAGTGAGAAACTATGCCTTCGTGAGGTTTTCACCTCCGCATGGGCTAGTGGATTGCTTCTGGGATACATCTGTACCTATGTCTTCGTGAAGTTTTCACTTCCGCATGGCCATAGGGAAATGTATTCCCCTAAACCAAACTCGGTCTGTATGAGCCTATAGTGGGTGAGGATCGAGGAATCTGCTGGTTCGGGTACCTCAACTTTAGAGCTAAACCACACGTAGAAAACATAAGGACTTACCCTAAGCAGAACTATGCCAAACCTTAGTAGCTACCCAGATATGTGTTTGTTTATTTTACTTGCTTTATATTTTATTCCATGGTACTAACTTGTTGTGTTTTAATTTTTGTGCATGTCATTTCATATTTTAAGAGGTATCGATTCACGGTCAGTTTTTAAGTTAGAAAGCTGGTTATGGAGAACGAATTCCTTGATAAAGTGGAAGACAATGTAACCGTCCGCATGTGGTCAGAGCAAACACAATTAAAGAAAGGGGATAGTTTAGCTGAGGGGTATGTGTCGGAACTCCAGGATTTTGCTCGTATTAATGTCACGCAAAATGAGCTCCAGGAGTTAAAAGGAATATGGACCCAGTGGGATGATGAGGCAAAGCAACTGTTCTATCGTAATTATGGCGATCTACCTTACTTGCTTGACGTCAAGGTAGATAGGTATCTGTTTCGAGCAATGACTCAGTTTTGGAATTCTGCTTATAGCTGTTTCTCTTTCGGGAAAGTAGATTTAGTGACCACGGTGGAGGAGTATACGACCTTGCTTCGCTGTTCGAAGATCCAAGTTGACAAAGCTTATTCTAGGGCTGCTAATGTCCCAACTTTTGTGGAGAGGTTAATGAATATCACAGGGATGAGTGAGCAGTAGGTCTTGGCCAGAATTCAGGAGAAAGGTGAGAGAAAATGCATACCTTGGGTGAGTTTGAGGGACCTGATCCTAACACATCCAGACGTAAAGAAGAAGATTGACGTCTTTGCCTTTTGTATCTACGGTTTGGTAATCTTCCCTAAAGCTTTATGACATGTAGATGAAGCAGTTACTGATCTATTCGATCGACTTGACAAAAGGGTCACACCTGTACCTGCGATCTTAGCCGAAACGTTCAGATCATTGAATGCATGTCGGAGAGAAGGTGAAGGCAGATTCATTGGATGCGTACAGTTGTTATTAGCCTGGTTCCATAGTCATTTCTAGAAAGTGGAGAAAGTTTCTTATCGGGTTTTCTCTGAGAAAAACTCTCCTTTAAAAGAGATAGTGGCTACACCTAGGAGAGAAGACGTGTTCGAGGAAAACTGGATGGCGCTCCTTCAAAATCTTCAAGAGGAAGACATCGAGTGGAGAGCTCCTTGGATGATTCCCGACAAAATCCTTTATCGATGTGGGAGTTTTGACTGGGTTCCTTTACTTGGAATTTGGGGAGCCGTTGGGTATGCCCCTTTGCTCGTACTGAGGCAATATGGGTCGAGACAGTTTGTACCAACGACATATGGGCTAGCTCAATGTGAGTTCTCATACAGAGGGGAAAATTATAAGAAGAGGGTTAAGGAGATTTCTGCTGCTTGGAATCAGATTTGTAGGATGAAGAGATTATCCGTAGGACCAATGACGACCCCAGAATACAGTGGATGAAGGATTAGAAGGATTAATGATAACATCCCCGAGCTGAATCCGTAAGGCGCCCGATCAAGAGAGGAATGCTTGCAAGTGGTCCCATCAGAGTTAGAGATTGTGAAATAAGATTTCGAAAAGATGAGTTCAGAGCTTGGAAAGAGGATAGAGAAGTTGGAAGAAGAGAAAATGTATCTGAGGTTAGACGTGGATGTTCAGAAGTCAGAGGCTGAAAAACTAAGAAAAGGGAAGAAAAGGGGTCGAGGAAGATCTGAATGATTTAAAGACAGAATATAAGAAGTTGCGTCTGTCGATGAAAAATGCTGGATTGGGGAAGACTTTGGAACAGTGGCAACATGAGGTTCAAGAGGAAAAGGCCAAAGCTGACCATTGGGAGAAGAATTTCCTAGAGATGCAGATGCAAAACGAGGCCCTAGAAAAGAGGTTAGCAGAAAGCCAAAAGGAAAAAAGTGGATTAAAAGCTAGAGTGGCTGAGTTGGGACGATCTCTTCACCACCACCGAAGCCGTAATTCTGCGAATGAGCTGAAGTCGAGTCTAAGCAAGATCAAGGAAATGAAGGGCAAGATTGAAAGATTAGAATCGACATTACAGAATTGTGAACTCCGGATCGAGCAACTTGAAGCAAGAGAGGGGCATTGGAAGGAAGAGCTCTACCATTCCCATGACCAAGTTAGAAGTCGGGATTACCTCATGGGTGAAGCAATAGTTCAGATTCGAGAGGTAGCTGATCATCTACAGACTTTGGCAGCACAGGCTGATATATTGAGCATGAAGTATGAGCTACAGTCGGATCGTGGTCAAGAGCTAACCTCTTTGTTTGGGAAAATCAAAACTTTAAGCCTTAAGGCAAAAGCATATTTGTAATCCGTTTTATGTAAAGGATTTTGTTTTCTAATAAAGTTTTCTAAATGAAGTTGAATCAGAATCGATACCTCCTTGTATTCATGCATTTGTATTACATCACAGCATATGCATTTAAGTCCATAGATAGAACCTAATTAGTTGAAATTATCACAGAGAGAGAGAGAGAAGGAAAAATCTAGAAACTGAACACCATTACGGTACACGTGCCAAGACAACGAAAATGGATCAAATACTTGAACAGTTTCAAAGAGACATGCAAGACCAGATGCAAGAGCAATTGGCAAAGCTCCAGCAGTAAATGAGAGACCAAATGCTGGAAGCTCAAAGGAACATGATGGCTCAAATGGCCCAAATGCTGAACGGGGCAATGGACAAAGGAAAAGGTCCCATGGCTATTACTGGAGAAGAGAGCGAAGGCATTCCTCCGGGTTTTACCCTACCACATGCGCCAGCACAGCCTGAAGAGTATCCCCAAAGGCCATTTGTCACGATTAGTCCTTAACAAGGGCAAACTGATACTAGACCACCCATGAACTTCCATGTTGGCTCAGGATCCAACCCAGGAGATAACCCAGCTAATCCTGTTATTCCTGACTTGGATATAGCAGAGAGGGAAGGGACAAGAATTGAATCCTCGAGGCAGTTAGAGGATCACTGTAGATGGTTGGAAGAAAAGTTCAAGGCTTTGGAAAATGCCGATCATCACCATGGTATTGACGCAAAAGACTTGAGTTTGGTCCCAGATTTGGTGCTTCCTCATAAATTTAAGATGTCAGAATTTGAGAAATACAATGGAACTAGCTGCCCTGAAGCCCACATCACTATGTTCTGTAGACGCATGACTGGCTATGTGAACAATGATCAACTTTTGATTTATTGTTTCTAAGACAATTTAGTGGGGGCAACATCCAGGTGGTACAATCAACTCAGCCGTGCTAATATTAGCTCCTGGAGAGACTTAGCCCAAGCCTTCATAAAGCAGTACAATCATGTCACAGACATGACGCCTAATAGAATCATGTTGCAAAACATGGAAAAGAAATCGAATGAAAGCTTCAGAAAATACGCGCAAAGATGGAGGGAAGTTGCCATGCAAGTTCAACCACCTCTCCTAGAGAAAGAAACCACCATGCTATTTATCAACACTTTAAAGGCACCATTTATCACCCATATAATAGGAAGCACCACTAAGAGCTTCGCAGATATAGTGATGGCAGGGGAAATGATAGAAAATGCCATAAGGGGTGGTAAGATTGAAGCGGGAGAAACTACTAGAAGGTCTGCTCCTAGGAAAAAGGATAATGAGGTGAATAATATGAGTACATACAACAAAGGGTACTCAAAGGCAATCACTGTTAGTCAACCGAAAGTAGTTACTGTCAGGCAACAAGGGTTGACAAAACAAGAATCTGGCGCAAGGTAAAATTCTGAAAAGCTCCAATTTACGCCAATCCCAATGACGTATAAAGAGCTATACCAAAGTTTATTCGACGCACACGTCATGTCCCCATTTTATTTGAAGCCGTTACAGCCCCCATATCCCAAATGGTATGATTCAAACGCTCAATGTGACTACCATGCGGGAATAACGGGGCATTCAATAGAACACTGTACTGCCTTCAAAAATCTAGTCGAAAGATTCGTCAAGATGGGGATTGTGAAGTTTGATGATAAACCAAGTGTAGAGAACCCCTTACCTAACCATGGAGATAAGGGGATAAATGTGATCGGTGAAAAGGTCGTGAGAAAGATCAAGGGGGATATCTTAGAGGTGAAAACTCCGTTGAGAATGGTTTGGAGAGGAATGATGATAAGAGGATTGGTAGAATCATATTTTGTGAAAGGATGTGGAGGAATAAGGAACTACTGTGAGTTTTACAAAACAGAGGAGCATGAGATCCAGGAATGTGCTGAGTTCAGAGTATTGGTACAAAGCCTTATGGATAATAAGAAATTAGAATTTTATGAAGAAGGCTCAGAGGGAGGAAGCATATGCGTGACAGAAGGAGAGTTGACAAATCAGAAAGTCAATTACCCAAGGGTCATTATCTCCCGACCAAGAGGCACGGAAGGCGGAGCACAAGTCACTCCTAAAGTCGTAATCCAAAAACCTGTTTCCTTTCCTTACAAGGATAACAAAATGGTACCTTGGAATTACGACTGCAATGTGACAATACCAGGAGGAAAAAACTCAGTTGGCACTTCCGAGGAATCCCAAAATGAAGGGTCCTATACACGTAGTGGGAAGCGTTACGACTCGGGAAACATTAAAATAGAACCAGCGAAGTTAAAGATTGTGGCAGTTGAACGAGAGAAAGGACTTGAAGCCCTTAACAATGAACCAGTGAAGGAAGAAGAGGCTAAAGAATTTTTGAAATTCTTGAAGCACAGTGAGTACAGTGTGGTAGAGCAGCTGGGCAAGCAACTTGCTCGCATATCAGTTCTAGCCTTACTCTTAAGTTCAGAAGTGCATCGTGAAGCATTAATGAAAGTGCTGAATGACACTTATGTTACTAAGGATATATCCGTTAACAAACTGGATCGTCTGGTTAGTAACATAAGTGCTGACAATTTTATCTACTTTAGTGATGATGAAATTCCACCGAGGGGTATGGGATCGACCAAGGCTCTGCACATCACTACTCGTTGCAAGGGATACACTCTGCCAAGTGTGTTAATTGAAAATGGATCAGCCTTGAATGTCTTACCATTGTCCACGCTGAAGAGGTTGCCGATAGATAGTTCTCACATGAAGACATGCCAGAACATAGTGAGAGCATTTGATGGTACCGAGAGAAGAGTGATGGGAAGAATTGGCATACCATTGCTAATTGGGCCAAACACGTATGAAGTGGATTTTCTGGTAATGGATATCAAGCTCTCATACAATTGCTTACTGGGAAGGCCCTGGATTCATTCGGTAGGAGCAGTGCCCTCATCGCTTTACCAGAAATTGAAACTGGTGACAGAAGGTCGGCTAGTTGCTGTAAACGCAGAGGAGGATATCATAGCCACTGTTACCAACGACGCACCATATTTAGGGGTGAGTGAATAAGAAATTGAATGCTCTTTTCGATCTTTAGAGTTCGTGAACGTGACATTTATTTTGGAGGGGAATGAGGTTCCAGTGCCTAAGATATCCATGACCACGAGAATGTGCCTGCAAATGATGATAGGGAGAGGAGCCTTACCGGGCAAAGGACTGGGCAGACATCTTCAAGGAGAGACTCAAGTTCCAATGCTGAAAGAGAAGAGAGACCGTTTTGGCTTGGGTTTCAGGCCAGATGCCAGACAAATGAGAAAAGAAATAGAGAAAAAGCAAGAAAGAAGAAGATCACGGTTGAATAGGGAGGCAATCAAGTGGGAATCGATGATATTCCCCTACATATCCCAGACCTTTGTATCCAGAGAGATAATTCACCCTGCGAGAGGGTTATTGGAAAATCCTCACATTAATGCCATACACGAGGAAGGAGCTGAGCAAAGAAACCTGTTGGGCATTCGCCCTTATGAACCTGGAAGCGTTTTGAACAATTGGACTGCAGAGGAACTTCCTATAGTATTTAGAGATTGCACAGAGTAATGTTCAGAACACTCTTATTGTTTTAAAGCCTAGAAACAATAAGATTTCATTTGTGAAATAGGCTCATGTTAAGACATTGTTGCTTCAATAAAATACATCTTTGATAATTCGAGCAGATATTCTTTCATTTTTATTTCATTCTTTTGATTTTTTATTTTTATTCTCATCCACACCATACAAATAGTTTTTCTCGAATTCATTTGTTCTTTGTACATTCTTTGGTACCCACCACAGGTCCCTAGATATCAATGACATGAGCAATGATACTACAGATCCAGAGGTCCATTTTGAGCAAGACATGTGTTTAGAGGAATCTCAGGATTTTGAAGGTGACAGAGATTGTGACTTATCTCCAGATTTGTTAAGAATGGTAAAGCAAGAGGAGAAACAAATTTTACCCCATGAAGAGGAGGTAGAGAATATAGCCTTAGAGGAAGGGAAGGTTGTGAAAATTGGAACGCGCATAGCCAAAAAGACAGAGCGAGACCTGGTTGAGTTACTACGAGAATTCAAAGACGTCTTTGCATGGTCATACCAAGATATGCCTAGGTTGAGTACCGACATTGTAGTTCATTGCCTCCCCATAAGAGAAGAGTGCAAGCCAGTTTAGCAAAAGCTACGAAGGATGAGGCCTGATGTAGTGTTGAAAATAAAAGAGGAGGTCCAGAAACAGTTTGATGCTGGTTTTCTACAAGTGGTCAAATACTCAGAGTGGGTTGCCAACATTTTTCCTGTCCCTAAGAAAGATGGAAAGGTCCGAATGTGTGTAGACTATAGAGACTTAAATAAAGCCAGCCCAAAGGACAATTTCCCTTTGCCGCATATTGACACGTTGGTGGATAATACGGTGGGATACTCATTGTTTTCTTTTATGGATGGTTTTTCTGGATACAATCAGATCAAGATGCACCTTGATGATATGGAGAAAACTACTTTCATAACATTTTGGGGTACCTTTTGTTATAAGGTAATGCCATTCGGATTAAAGAATGCTGGGGCAACATATCAAAGAGCCATGGTAACATTGTTCCACGACATGATGCATAAAGAGATTGAAGTATATGTTGATGACATGATCGCCAAATCTCGAATAGAAAAGGAACATATTGAGGTTTTGAAGAAATTGTTTTTGAGGTTGAGAAAATTTCAATTGAAGCTCAACCCGGTAAAGTGTACTTTCGGAGCCCGGTTAGGGAAATTACTGGGTTTTGTGGTCAGCAAGAGAGGAATCGAAGTTGACTCAAACAAGGTCAAAGTAATACAAGAATTGCCTCCACCACGCACTCAAAAGGAAGTTCGAGGCTTTCTCGGAAGATTAAATTACATTGCTCGGTTTATTTCACAATTAACTGAGACATGTGATCCCATATTTCTTCTTCTGAAGAAACACAGCCAATGTGTATGGGATGAGGAATGTCAGAAAGCTTTTGATAAAGTCAAACAATATCTGTCAAATGCACCAGTACTATCTCCGCCTAATCCAGATAGACCATTGATACTGTATTTGTCAGTGTTCAATAACTCCATGGGATGTGTGCTTGGTCAACATGATGAGTCAGGAAGGAAAGAAAAAGCGATATACTATCTCAGTAAAAAGTTCACTGAATGTGGAATGAGATATTCATCAATTGAGAAATTGTGTTACGCCTTGATTTAGACAACTCGGAGATTGAGGCAGTACATGCTATATCATACTACGTGGCTAATTTCGAAGCTTGATCCGTTAAAGTATATGATGGAGTCCACTGCTTTGAATGGATGGATGGCAAGATGGCAGATTTTGCTGCCTGAGTTTGATATAGTCTATGTAAACCAAAAGGCTATAAAAGGGAGCGCAATAGCAAAATTTTTGGCTAGCAGAGCTTTGGAGGATTATGAACCATTAAGCTTTGATTTCCCCAATGAAGAGCTAATGTATGCGGCAACTTTTGAAGAATGTCCGTGGAAGCTAAATTTTGATGGAGCATCAAATGCTGTGGGAAATAGAATTGGGGCAGTTTTGGTATCCCCTAGTGGTGATCATTATTCATTCACATGCAAATTGGAGTTTGATTGCACAAACAATATGGCAGAGTATGAAGCATGCATCATGGGCATTCGAGCAGCTATAGAGCGTAAAATCAAAGTGCTAGAGGTATATGGAGATTCTGCACTAGTGATTTACCAGCTTAAAGGTGAATAGGAGACCAGAGATCCTAAACTGATCGATTATCGAAAGATAGTTTTGGGATTGATTGAGGAGTTTGATGACATCACCTTCAATTATCTCCCACGTGATGAAAACCAGATGACAGATGCCTTGGCAAACCTGGCTTCTATGATCAAAGTAAACAGACCAGAGGATATGAGACCTATTCAGATGAGTATTTTTGAAGTTCCAGCTCATTGTTATGACATCGAAGAGGAGGAAAAAGATGACCACCCTTGGTATCATGATGTATTGCGATATGTAAAAAATCTTGAATACCCAGAACATGCAACTAAGAATGAGAAAAGGACATTAAGAAGATTGGCCTGTGACTATGTTTTAGATGGGGATATCTTGTACAAAAAGAGAAAAGATCAAGTACTATTGAGATACGTTGATGCTGTTGTAGCTAGGAAAATCCTAGAAGAAGTGCATGAGGGCATTTGTGGAACCCACGCTAATGGATTCACAATGGCTAGGCAGATAATGAGATTTGGATATTATTGGTCCACCATGAAAGGAGATTGTATCAACTATGCCAAGAGATGTCATAAATGCCAAATTTATGGAGACAAAATTCATGTGCCTCCGTCGCCTTTGCATGTTATGACTTCCCCATGGCTTTTTTCCATGTGGGGCATGGATGTTATTGGACCAATCTCGCCGAAAGCTTCGAATGGACATCATTTCATCTTTGTGGTTATTGACTACTTCACAAAATGGGTAGAGGCAGCTTCATATGCTAGCGTTACCAAGTCAGCAGTTAGTCGGTTCCTGAAGAAGGAGATCATTTGTCGATATGGAATGCCTGGGAGGATCATATCAGACAACGCACTGAACTTGAACAACAGTACGATAGCGGAGGTTTGTAGTCAATTCAACATCAAACACCACAACTCGTCTCCGTATCGTCCAAAAATGAATGGGGCAGTGGAAGCGGCCAATAAAAATATCAAAAAGATAGTAGGGAAGATGACTGAGACTTACAAGGATTGGCATAAGAAATTACCATTTGCACTCTATGCTTATCGGACGTCCGTCAGAACCTCTACTGGGGCAACTCCTTTCTCATTGGTGTATGGGATGGAGGTAGTTCTACCTATTGAAGTCAAAATACCTTCTCTTCGAGTTTTGTCAGAAATAAAACTGGATGAGGCTGAGTGGATCCAAGCTCGGTATGATCAGTTGAACTTAATTGAAGAAAAGAGGCTAAAGGCTATTCGTCACGGTCAGATGTACCAAAATTGAATGATGCGAGCCTACGATAAAAAAGTTCGCCCAAGAGAGTTTCACGAAGGGGATCTTTTACTGAAAAAGATCCTTCCCATACAAAAGGATTTCAGAGGAAAATGGATGCCGAATTGGGAAGGACCATATGTGGTGAAGAAAGCCTTCTTTAGAGGTGCACTGATTCTGACCGAAATGGATGGGAAAAGCTTATCCAATCCTGTGAACTCGGATTTAGTCAAAAAGTATTTTGCTTGAAAAGGAGAAAAGGCCAAAGTGAAAACCCCCAAAGGGCGCTTTGAGTTTCTAAAAAAAAAAAAGAAGGAGAGGCCAAGGCGAAAACCCGCAAAGGGCACCTTGAGACCAAAGGGGTTTTGAGTTGAAAACCTGAAAAGGGCGGCTCAAATTCTGAATGGACATGCAGTAATCTTGCTACACTTGAATTAACAAGAAATGAAGTATGTTGCATATCGGGGCATCAACAAAGTACTTTGGGTCTTCTAAACACATGTTAAGCACAAAGCAGTCTTCGTGGAGTTTGTATATAGAAGCCCAATTTGCGATATCTAGGGCATCTGATCTTTGTCCTATTCATTTTACTATCTTTGGATTCTTTTTCTTCTCAAAGATATATTCCCAGTTAATTTTCTTTGTATTTTTGATAATTTATTTAACTCTCTTTGAGATCAATTTATTTGTTACTCATAAGCATGTTGCATTGAAATAATTATTGATGAACTAATAATTTCACAGAAGAAGTTCTACATATTACTTTGGAAATTTCTAGATAAAATAAGGAACCGAAACATGACAATTGTTTAGAATTTTCAGGTGCATAGATTGGAAATATTTAAGAAAGAAGAGTCAGGATAGAGATCATTTCTCTGAATTCTTTGTCTAAATGATAATTGGACAAAATAATGAGTTGATGTGACGAAAGTAAGTGATGTCATCAGGTCATAACATTCGGGGAATGATGTGAAAAACTAAGTTGATGAAAAATTCAGAACTCCTGAATCGCTGTGGAATGGATTGAATTTGAAATAAATCCTATACCCTGAAATTGCAGTAGGGATGGATTGAAAAAGTTTCAGTTCCTATCGTGGTAGGATGGTACAGGCCTTGTGTTCTTAAGTTTCAAGCGGAGTTGACTCTGAAATTACAGCGGGGCAAGCTTGCTGAGCAGAATATGATTGGTGTTTCGAGAGGAACACAGATGAAGAACAAATGAGTGATGACACCTAGAGTAGGAATCATACTCATAACATTTTTCATATAAATCTCATTAGGAGCATTTTATTCATTCCGATCATTGCATCCTAACCCTTAAACATTAAAAAAGGAATCATTTTCATGACATGTTGCATTCATGTCACTCATAACACATGTAGCTAGAAGCATTTGATTCATTCTGATCATAGCATCTTGGTCATGTGACATAAACATATGGAACCGAGTCTACAGGACATGTCCCTCAGTGGACAGTGTAACAATATCGGTGAATTTGCAAATCTTATCTCCCTAAGCAGTAGTGGAGCAGATCAAATTTGGCGAATCTTATCTCCCCGAGGTAGCAGAGGAGCAGATTTTAGCCACCAGCCTTATCTCCTTGAGGTAGCAAGGGAGCAGGCTAAAGTTCGTAGTCTTATCTTCTTGAGGTAGCAAGGAAGCAGACTAGAGATTGCAGATTTTGTCTCCCTGAAGTTGCAGTGGAGCAAATTGAAGACGGCGAATCTTATCTCCCCGAGGTAGCAGAGGAGCAGATTTTAGCCACCAGCCTTATCTCCCTGAGGTAGCAAGGGAGCAGGCTAAAGTTCGTAGTCTTATCTTCCTGAGGTAGCAAGGAAGTGGACTAAAGATTGTAGATTTTGTCTCCCTGAAGTTACAGTGGAGCAAATCGAAGATGGCGAATCTTATCTCTCCGAGGTAGCAGAGGAGCAGATTTTAGCCACCAGCCTTATCTCCCTGAGGTAGCAAGGGAGCAGGCTGAAGATTGTAGTCTTATCTTCCTGAGGTAGCAAGGAGGCAGACTAAAGATTGTAGATTTTGTCTCCCTGAAGTTGCAGTGGAACATATCGAATTTGGTGAATTTTATCTTCCTGATGTAGCAAGGGAGCAGATTTTAGCCACCAACCTTATCTTCCTGAGGTAGAAAAGGAGCAGGTTGTAGTTTGTAGTCTTATCTTCTTGAGATAACAAGGAAGCAGACTAAAAATTGTAGATTTTGTCTCCCTGAAGTTGCAGTGGAGCAAATTGAAGACGGTGAATCTTATCTTCCTGAGGTAGCAGGAAGCAGATTTTAGTCACCAGTCTTATTTCCCTAAGTTACAGCAGAGTAGACTAAAGACAGCAGATCTCATCTTCCTGAAGTTGCAGGAAGCAGATCAAAGACACTTTCAGCCTTATCTTCTTGAAGTTGTAAGAAGCAGATTGAAGCCATCAGACTTACTAAAATCAAGATGAAGTTCTAATACCGTTGAAGTTGCAGTGGAGTTGGAAGCCATTTGGAGAAGACGAGGGCCAAGAGGTCAAGATTCGGCAAGACCGGGCAAAATTGGTCCTTTTATAGTCCTTGCTCTATTCTCGTTTCACGACAATGAGCAAAGAGGGGCAGTTATAATTGGCCCAATTTGTCCGGGCCCATGTAAATAAATCAGAAAAATAAAAAATAAAAAATATATCAAATGTCCATTAATACAGTCCATTTGCAAAACCATTTACAAACCCAAACTAAACCCGATTAGCCCACTTACACCCTTAGCCCAAAACTAAACAGACCCAACCTAAACCTAAGCCCATGTGACCCAAATGGCTTGCGGACGCAGGAAACCCTAGGTTTCCATTGCGCCGCAAGCACCCTAACAACCTCGATACCCAGCAACCCTTCTTCGCGCCGAGGCCCCTAATCGCGCCGCAAGTCGCGCCTAGTCATCGCCAGAATCCTCGTCGCTAATCTGCAAATAAGGAAAGGACAACAACAAAAGGAAAGAAAGAAATGGCAGAAACAAAAAGAAATTTTTTGTATTTATTTCTAGTTTATTTTTTAGGGTTATAAATAACCCTAATGAACTTGTAAAAAGACACAGAAAAAAATATGAAAAAACAGAGACATACAGACAGTATACACATACACAAAAATACAAAAGATTTACAGAAATAAAAACACCAAATAGAATGTGATTTCCTATTTCTTATTCGCGTTGTTCTTCTTATTTTTATTTTATTTTTTTCTTCGATTCCTGCAAACAGTAAATATTCTAGTAATAAAAAAATAGACAGGATTTTACCTTTCGATCGGCGTTTAAAAGGTGAAGCTGCTGGCCTCCAGCCGTCATATACGGTGGAGCGTGCAGAGGCACGTGCAGCGACGAGCGGTGGCCGATCGGGCTGGGGTCCTGGCCTAAGGCCAAAGGACTGAGAGAATTTGTGGTTTTTTTTTTAAAAAAACGAAGCGCAAATGATTTTTTTTTTAGGAAACTGACTTATATAGCCTCATAAAAACGATGCCGTTTTTGCTTAAACCAATAAGCACCAAAACGACGCCGTTTTAAAGCCATATCCGCGTGTTGACCCGATATCCAGGGGAGGATCCGCGCATTTTTATTAAATGGTCTAATTGCTTTATAGGCCCTTCTGCAATTTTGCAAAATTTCAATTATGTTCGAATATCATTTTTCCTTATTTTCAATTTAGCCCTATAATTTATACTTTATTGCAATTTAATCATTCAGGCTACTTAAAGGCCAACATCAGAGCGGCGTCATTTAGGAGACATGGCATAATTATCAGATAAGTCCCTAAGATGTGACGCGCTTTTTGATTTGATCCTTTTACATTTTTTTATTATTTCTTTGTTTATTTTTTTAAACCCTTTTTTATTTTATTTTAAAATTATTTTAACATTATTAATTTATCATATTAAAATTCTAATTTTTTTATTTGTATGTTAATTTATTAATAGTATAAATTTTTATACATTGTTTTTCTTAAATACATATTATTTTAAATTGATTACTATTTATTATTTTGTTTGGTTTAATATTATATTACATATTATTTTATATATTAGTTATTATATTATATTTTTAAAATCTTGTATATTACATAGTACTATATTATATAAAATCTTATTTTGTATAAAATTTATTTAAATTATATAACATATTTTATTTATATTGTTTAATTTTTATGATTAGTGTATTATATATGTTTTTATTTAAAATTATTATACTATTTATTCATCATTTTTTATTATATATAATCATTTATATATGTATTAAATTATTAAATTATGTATTTGTTATAAGTTTTTTTTATATACTTTTTATTATTTATTTAAAACATTGTTTATATATATTAAATAGTTTTAGAAATTGTCATATTCTTTTTCTTATTATATTGTTTATTCAATGCTTAAGTATATCATTCCTTTATTTATTTCTACATTTGATCTTGTCGATAAAGTTTAATATTCATTTCTTGAATTTTTATATTCCATATGAATTTTTAATTATTGCTGCTTATTGTATATGTTTATTTATGTTCCTTTAATTGTTTATTATTGCTTAGCATATTTATTTTCATTTCATATGTTAGTTGCTATATTCTTTTGTTAATTGACTATATTAGCATTAATTGTTAGTATAACTTTGTGATTATAATGAATCAATATTCTATATTTTGTAATGTATCAATACAAAATCAATTCATATCATTTTACAAAAACACATTTTCGCGAAATTGTCGTATTTTATTCAAAATTTTAAAAAATATGGTGATATGTGATATTTGGGGACTTCGAGAAGAATTGTGCCCTAACTTACTGGGTTTCGATTTTTCTCGTGGAACTTAAGGTATTAAATAACCATTCTCTTTTAAAACTGAAACTTACAAATTTCAAATAAAAAAACTTATTCTTGGGAATTCAAGACGTTGTTTCCTAACTTACTGGATATGATGTTTTGTGTCTCGAGGTAGAAATTTTCTAAAATAAAGGCGTGCCTAGTTTCGAAGTCATGAGATGCTATATCCTAACTTACTGGGTATAGTATTTTATTTCTTTGATATAGGTAAGTCCTGGCTTTCCTTCAAATAAAAAGATTATATTTTAAATTTTTCAAAATTTCGATATTAGGACATGGAATTATCAATTAGGTACCAAATTTTGGGCGTTACGAAGGTGCTAACCCTTCCTCGTACGTAACTGATTCCCGAACCCGTTTTCTGGTATTTTGTGGACAAAAAATCAATGTTTTGAAATAAAACGTCTTATAAGGTAATCCAATCACACCTAAGTAAAAAGGGATTGGTGGCGACTCCCGTTTTCATTTTTTAAAGTCGACCCCCGTTTTTAAATCAAACTTTAAAGTGGTTTCGACACTCACCATATAAATAATGACGTCAAATATTCAAAGCAAAGGCGATCGCAGCCAACTCCAAATCATGAGTCGGATAATTCTTCTCACGCGGTTTTAGCTGTCTCGAGGCGTAAGCTACTACCTTACTCTCTTGCATCAACACACAGCCGAGACCATTTAATGACGCATCACTGTAGACCACAAACTCCTTCCCCGACTCAGGTTGTGCTAAAACTGGCACCTCAGTCAACAATGCTTTCAATCTCTCGAAACTTTGTTGGCATTTCTCAGTCCATTCAAATTTAACATCTTTGTCAACAGTTTCGTCATCGGGGTAGCAATCATGGAGAACCCCTTTACAAAATGTCTGTAGTACCCCGCTAAACCCAAAAAGCTTCTAATCTCTGACATATTCCGCGGAGGTTTCCACTCCACAATAGCCGAGATCTTACTCAGATCAACTCTTATGCCATCACCCGACACAATGTGTCCTAAGAATCTGACCTCTCAGAGCCAAAACTCACTCTTGCTGAATTTATCATACAATTGCTTGTCTCTTAAAGTCTACAAAACAATTCTCAGATGCTCTGCATGCTCACTCTCATCTTGGGAATAAATTAATATGTCGTCGATAAAAACAACCACAAATTTATGCAAATACGGTCGGAAGATACGGTTCATTAAATCCATAAAAATCACAGGAGTATTCTTTAAGCCAAATGGCATGACAAGAAACTCATAATGGTCGTACCTCGTCCGAAATGCAGTTTTCAGCACATCTTGCTCCTTAACTCTCAACTGGTAATAACCAGACCTTAGGTCTATGTTAGAGAACACCGTAGCTCCCTTCAGTTGGTCAAATAAATCATCTATCATTGGCAAAGGATACTTATTCTTCACTGTCAACTTGTTGAGTTGTCTGTAGTCTATGCACAATCTCATTGTCCCATCTTTCTTCTTTATAAAAAGTACCAGAGCACCCTACGGTGAATAGCTCGGTCTTGGAAAACCCTTGTCCGTTAACTCTTGCAACTGAACTTTCAATTCTTTCAACTCCAATGGTGCCATCCTATACGGGGCAACCGAAATAGGTGCTATACCCGGAACTAACTCAATCCCAAACTCGACCTCTCTAACTGGAGGCAATCCGGGTAACTCTTCTGGGAACACATCTGGATACTCACATTCCACCGGCACTGATTCAATTTTTACCTCTGACTCTTGAGTATTCAGCACGAAGGCGAGATAGGACTCATACCCTTTTCTCAAGTATTTCTCAGCTACCATAGATGAAATCATTACAGGCAAACTATCTGATTTACCTGATTCAACCCGGATGACATCTCCATTTACACATCTCAATTCAATAAACTTACTACCACAATTTACTAAAACATTATGAGCAGTCAACCAATCCATACCAAGAATGAAGTCAAATTCATCAAACGACAACAACATGAGATTTGCCAGAAAATAATGACCTCTAATTGTCAAAAGACAATTCCTACACACCTTATCAACTAACACATGTTTGCCTAACGGGTTTGACACTTTTATTACAATTCCCGTAGACTCAACAATCATACTCATGCTAGATGCCAATTTCATGCAAATGTAAGAATGGGTAGACCCCGGATCAATCAAAGCAACAACAGAGATATCATGAAGAGAAAAAGTACCCGTTATCACATCTGGAGATGATGCCTCTTCGCGAGCGCAAATGGCATAAGTCCTTGCAGGTGCTCGACCCTCCGAATGGCATAAGTCCTTGCAGGTGCTCGACCCTCCGGTCTCACAGCAGAGTCTCTAGGCGCACCTCTACTACTAGTCCCACCTCTCGGGTTCTTTTGTGATCTACCTTTTGAAGATACATTGCTTGGTCTTACTTCTTACTTTTTTTCCTTCTCATCCTTCTCTGGGCAATTTCGGATGAAATGGTCGGGTGAACCACACTTGTAACAATTACGATTATTCCACCAACACTCCCCAGTGTGTTGCCTACCACAATTTGGACACTCCGGTCTATTAGACTTTGGATTGCCCATGCTTGTCATCGAGGTGGCTTGAACTCTCGAGCCCGAGTATGTAATACCTCGATCTCGGTGTGAATATCCAACTGATGCAGTCGTCTTAGGGTTCATTTCCTTGGACCTCTTTGATTGAGTTTGGTACGATTTACTCATTGGCCTCTTTCTTACTTCTCGGGCCTCACTCATGGCTTTTCTCTTTTCCTTATTCAGTTCCTCGTCCTTGCATGCCCTATCAACCAACACCACAAATTCTTTCAATTCCAAGATCCCAACTAGAATTCTGATATTCTCATTCAGCCCATCTTCAAACCTCTTGCACAAGATAGCTTCTGTGGACACACACTCTTGTGCATACTTGCTGAGTCTAACAAACTCGCGCTCATACTCTGCCATAGTCATTTTGCCTTGCTTCAATTCAAGGAACTCCTTTCGTTTTTGGTTAACAAATCGCTGAATTATATACTTCTTTCGGAACTCTTCCAAAAAGAAGTCCCACGTCACTCTCTCCCTTGGAACTACTGACGTCAATGTTTCCCACCAACGATATGCCGAGTCCTTCAGCAATGACACGGCGCATTTCAAGCTCTCCTCAGGTAGGCAGGAGAGTTCATCAAATACCCTCATCGAGTTCTCAAGCCAGAACTCCGCCCTCTCGGAGTCATCGTCTATATTAGCTCTGAATTCTTCGACCCCTTGTTTCTAAATTTTATCGACCAAGGGTTTAGTCATTCTCACCAAATCTATACCTTGTGGAGCTACGAGGACTGCCTGAGGTATAGGAAGGGGTGGAGGAGGTTGAACATTAGGGTTCGCTCGTACATACTCCGTATACCAATTACTCATTATTTGGAGAAAGGCTTTCCGGGCCTCTTCTCCTTGACCCATAGTCTCGAGAATACTCTCTAGAAGCGCGGTCCCTTGTGCGGGAGCCGGCACATTACTAGCAGCGTCATCAGCAGCCGCTCAGTCAGGATCCATTTACTATACGAAAACACAATTTAACATTGTCAAGAGTCACCACACTATCAATATATTTATGGCATGTATAGCTAGACTCTTACACACACTATGGTAGTCCGAGAACTGACTAAACCATAGCTCTGATACCACTTAATGTAACACCCCTTACCCGTATTCATTGCCGGAACTGGGTACGAGGCATTACCGGACATAACTCACTTGAACATACAACTTTAGGCTATAAAATTGCATTCCAAATTAAAACTTCCCATTCACATTCATAACATCCTTATTATGGGCCTATGAGGCCTTAAACATACAAACGGAGGGTCTCTGAATCAAACCAGAAACTTTTGTATACTTAGAAATTTTTTGCCTAAACAGGGTCACATGCCCGTGTGAAATGGGACACGCCCGTGTGGGCAGACCGTGCGGTCACACACGCCCATGTCCCTAGCCCGTGTAGGATTTATTTTTCATTCGAACCTACCGGGGTTTTCACACGGTCGGACACACGCCCGTGTCTTTGGCCCGTGTCCTTCACACGGCCTAGACACGCCCGTGTACTCACCCGTGTGTGAAAACCTGGGTATTCTATTTGTGACATCAGCACCCTCATAAGGGACACACGGCCTAGGCACACGCCCGTGTGTCTAGCCCGTGGTCGAAACTGACTTGCAACACTACCATACAGGGGACACACGGCCCAGTCACACACCCATGGGACTGACCGTGTGTCACACACGGCCTAGACACACGCCCGTATGCCTACCCGTGTGGACAAGAACAAGGCTATGTACCAAGCTCTTTTTATCACCCTAACTCATATAACATCAATCCCATTCAACCATTTACCAAGCAACCCAATCATTAAGCATACACATTCATGAATATCCTCATCTTTCATATATTAATACTAATGAGCCATTGATTATGGCCATTTACAAAGAGTTCATCTTTAGAAGAGCCAACACACTTGGCCAAAACAACAAAACATTTCACTAAGTCTAGCCCCTATACATGCCATACTCAAAATGCTAAGTCTAAATATATCGAGATGAGCTGATAGTGTGGATGATCCACTAATTATCTTTGTATCCCGAGCCGGCTCTTTGACACTATAAAACAAGGGAAAAGAAAGGGAGTAAGCTTTAAGCTTAGTAAGTTTACATGTAAACAATAAGCATCATAACATATGCTAATCAGTCAATAACATTACATACTAAGTAAGAACAATTCACATTTCCATAATCATGCTTACTCATTTCATCTCTGACCACATTCCAACCATATAACAAATATAATGCTCACATTTTCTTGCACACATCCCCTGCACTTATCACCATAAAGCCAAATGAAACATTTACTTAAACAATTTCTCGATGAACCATTCGGAATAATACTAAACATTCAGTGGTTTCGCTTACAGCCCACCATTAATCTACAATAGGGTGGTATCGCACATAGCTGACCAAATGATAATATAAACGATGGTATCGCACACAGCCCATCGTGAATAATTAATAAGGTGGTATCGCACACAGCCCACCAAATGATTATTACGGATATTTTTCCACACTTACATATCTATTCCGAAGTTCATACCGAAATTACTCACTATCTATCAATTTCAATCAATCTCAATCATAAATGATCTAATTCATACAATGCACCAATAAGTAACAAAATATGTATTAAATATGTATCGTTTACACATAAACTTACCTCGGTGCAAAATATATTAGTCGATGACTTAGTCCGTGACCTTGCCTTTTCCTCGGTCAAGGTTGTTTCTGCGCTCTTCTTGATCTATAATAATAAGTTTTACTCATTTGATCACTTTATAATTCATGATACATCAAAATTTCTACTTAGGAAAAAATGACCATTTTGCCCTTATACTTTGGCAAAATTATGATTTTGCCCCTAGGCTCGTAAATCACTTTTCATCACATTTTCTCATTAAAAAAACCTACTGAACATTTATTTCTCTTACAAAAACGCACAAAACTAATTATTTCATGCATTTATTACTAAATTACAATCTTTACAACTAAGTCCCATTTAGGTGTTTTCATGGTAACACCTTTTACAAAAGTTGTTCCTTAACTCACTAACATTCATTTTCTTCCATAAACATTCAGCAAACAACATAAACACCCTCATGGCAAGTCCCTAAACTTTCAACCATTTTGCAAATTAGTCCCCTCATTAGCTAGCTTAAGCTTTGGGGGTTCCAAAAGTACAAAAATTATCAAGAAAGACCCCTAAAATCACTTACTTGCAAGAGAATGGCTTGGCTGAATGTAACAGCTCGATTTAGGGCCTAGTCGGGATAGTGGTGTGGTACCACAAACTCGAGTCAGTAAAATTGAGTTATTAAGGTTTATGACATATTTGCATCATAGTATTAAAGTTCCATGTAGAAATTTTGTGGAATTGACATGGAATGATCAAAAAGGACTAAATTGCAAAAGTTGCAAAATATGAGTTTCTAGAAGCTTTTTGTATGAAATAGCTTTAGAATATTAATTATGAGTCCTTAAATAGCAATTTGCCCAAATTATAAATTTTGGACAAAAATGGACATGAGTTAGTAAAATAGAAATTTTTAAAGAGAATGGTATTTTGGTCATTTGTCTAATAAGTGATTAAAATAGGAAAAAGATGATAAAATTTCATTCATCTTCTTCCTCCCCTTGCCGAAAACTTGAAGACTCCATAGCTAGGGTTCTTCATTTTTTTTCAAGCTTGCTAGTAAGTTCATCTTAGCCCCGTTTTTAATATTCTTCGTGTTTTTAAAGTCCTCGTATTATGAATTAGCTATTTTTAGCTATAAAATAAGCTAAGATGCATGTTCAAAAATTCATCTATGAATGACATGCTTGTTAAATGATGTTTTATGGAAGATTATGAGAGTTTGATGTTAGATAAACATCTTTTCCTTAATGAATTTCATGAAATATGATAGTATGGACTAGTTTGTAAAAGTTTTGAAATTAGTCATACCTATTAGAAATAATGAGAATTGATAATGGCTATAGTAGAGAAAATGAATCAGCTAAGCATGTAGTCTAAGAAAGTTGAATGAAAATTATTTTACGAGCCTTGGGGCAAAAGTGCAAATATGAGAAAGTATAGGGGCAAAATAGTAATTTTGCCCAAGTATGAGTAAAGGGTCAATTTAGTCAATGTGAATATTAAATGATCTATTTATGACTATAGATCAAGAAAAACGAAGCCCGGATCGAAACCGAGACAAGAACAAGGTCGAGGACTAAATTGTATACCTAGCTACATTTTGTATATTGAGGTAAGTTTGTATGATTTCTAAGCTTTATGATTTATATCATTGAATTGCTTAGTATAATGTACAATGTTATTATGAAAAATGTTTAATGTTATGTTAAACAAAGAAATTAATGAGATCAAGCATGAGAAAGCCCCGATTGAAGTTGAATAACTTAGGATACTCGATCTACCACATGAAACAAGAAAGTCCGTATAAGACCAAGCTGAGGCATGGCATTGGCAAGCAAACAAGATATCATGTAAGTCCAAGGCAAGCTTGGCATTGAGTAAGATATCATGTAAGTCCAAGGCAAGCTTGGCATTGAATAAGTTATCATGTAAGTCCAAGGCAAGCTTGGCATTGAGTAAGATATCATGTAAGTCCAAGGCAAGCTTGGCATTGAATAAGCTATCATGTAAGTCCAAGGCAAGCTTGGCATTGAACAAGTTATCATGTTAGACCAAGGCAAGCTTGGCATTGAAAAGTTATCAAGAGAAAGAGATCCCATATAAGTCCAAGTTAAGGCATGGCGTTGGTGAGAATAAGAAAGACTTCGTATAAGTCCATGTTAAGTTATGGCCTCAAAATTTAGATGAGATTTAGTATCCTCGGTTATTCATATAAATTCATCGGGCAAACGAGTTAAGCTCCAAAGAGATAATAAGAGAGCTAAGTAAGTAAGGTTATTATCAAGTGAAAAAGAATATTATTCATGTTATGAATGATGAATTAGAAATTATGAGTATTATGTTCAAGTATGCTGATCAATGCGATCTAGTGATACAGGTACTTTGTTTGCCTATCATGTATGAGACTAGTAAGTTTCATGAGTTATGTAAGAATCAAGTATGAGTAAGTAAGCTTTATATAGCTGAATTTATGATGCCATTGTTTATATCAAATGGTCTTTATTAAGTAATAATGTTGCTATTTATATTATGCAAACTTACTAAGCTAAATGCTTATGTCTTTCATTATTTCTTTCCATGTAGTCCCGCCAAGCTAATACTGAGGATCATCGTCATCGGAGCTTTGAGCACACTATCAATTGCTATTTTGGTATAGCCAAGTTGTTTATTTAAGTATGGCATGTATAGGTAGCATTACATTTTGAGTAAATGTTTTAAGAAGAGCCAAAGTATAGGCTATTAAGTTGGTTATTCTTTTGTATATGGCTAAGTGATTGGCCAAGTGTGTATGTTTATAATTATCAATGAAACATGTAGTATTATTCATGAATGATGTAGTATTGAGTTGTTGTAAATGAGTATGAATTGGATCTTAATTTCAGGGTGGCAATTGGCTTGGTAAATAGCCTCTAAGTGCCCACACGATTGGACACACGGGCGTGTGTCTAGCCCGTGCGTAAACTGCACCTTAGTCTTATAAGTAAGGATAGACCACGGATTAATCCCACGGCCGTGTGTTAAGGCCGTGCATGACACACGGTTAGAACATGGGCGTGTGCCCGATCGTGTGAAATAAGTCAGTATATCAAGATGTAGTACACGGTCTAGGTCCACGGGCGTGCTAGGGCCGTGTGGAAATTGGCAGAATACTGAGTTTTTAGGCACGGTCTGAGGACATGGGCGTGTATGCCTATGCACGGGCGTGTAACCCCTGTTTCAAAGAAATTTTTTTCGATAAGGTTCCGAAAGTTTACCAGTACGAGTTTAAGGCCTCGTAGGCCCATGAAATGTACGAATTGTTTAAGAATGAGAAGTTTTAATTTCAGAACGAAATTTTATAGCCCGTAATGTCATGATTGAGTAAGTTCAAGCATAGTAATGTCTCGTATCCGGTCTGAGCCTCGGACTCGGGTATGGGGTGTTACACTGAAAGTTTGAACTCCAAAAACCTCTAATTTTCCTTCAATTTTTGGTGGATAAGAAGCATGAATAGTGAAATATTATATCTCTTGTATTTATCTTACTTTATTCATTTTTTATCACATAATTTCACCAAATTTTGACCAAAATTTAATGCCCTTGTCTCCTTGTCTCTATGGCCGGCCAACACACTCTTAATGGCCTAATTGCACTTTAACGACCTCCAATTTAATATTCTATGGCTATTAGACACCCCTACCTTGTAATATAGAACTTTCGCACTTTATGCGATTTAATCCTTTTTCACAATTAAGCATGCAATCGCTAAAATTAATGCACCAAAATTTTCATACATCCATATAATTATTGTAACACCCCAAACCCGGCCTAAACGTTACGACCGAATCTGGCATGTCACATGAAAGGAATGTCTAAAAATTGTGCATTCGTTAAAAAGCTCATATTCTTTATAGTTGTGGTGAGAAATCGAGTTTAAGTAATTTTGAATAAGAAATGGTTTATTATCATTTTAGGAAAATCCCATATTGATCATTTAATAACAAGCAATAAACAAATTGAAAGCTGAAACCAAATAAAATACCCAAGGCCTTATTACATAACAAAAACTCAAATAAAAATAAGTCCAAATAAAAGAAACGAATTTACGAGTGAACATATGTATGGCCTCCATGAGTCCACCTCGGCTCCCAAATCCGCGATCTAATGATTACACCGCAAAATTTAACTAAGGGGTGAGTCATCGAGACTCGGTGTGTAAATCCCCATCCCTACAGGCCCTTACACAATTTCATATGAAAATATGCATATCATGCACCCAAACCTAGCCATCCACAACTCCTTTTTCTACCCCGTGTGGTACCAAAAACCACCGGTGGTGCCAAACCAGCGGTGTCCAAGGACACGATATTCATCAATATTGTGGTGCCAAACCACTTTGGTGACTCGAAGTCACGAATAATAGTGATGGGGCCAACCCATCGTGTGATACCAAATCACTTTGGCGTCAATCCCGTATAATCGTTTGTAGGGCCAACCCTTTGTGGTGCTAAGCCTTTGGGACGAGCATTTGAGGTGCCAAACCTCTGGTGACCCAAAGTCACAATAATCAATCTGTGGTGCCAAACCCTTTGGTGTCCCAAAGACACGGATATCATCTTCCCCCTCCTCTCATCATACCCATGCAATATGACATAATAATTCGTGTATGCAGTATGTCATGTATGCTAGACATATATCAAATATAAGTATAACATGAATTACCATCATAATCAGATAGACATAAAACAACATAATCACCCCAATCAACCTCTAAGGGTATAATCGTAATTTTACCTACCAAGGGCATTTTAGTAATTTACCCACCAAGGGTATATCGGTAATTTACCCACCAAGGGCATTTTCGTAATTTACCCACCAAGGGTATATCGGTAATTTACCCACCAAGGGCATTTTCGTAATTTACCCACCAAGGGCATATCGGTAATTTACCCACCAAGGGCATTTTCGTAATTTACCCACCAAGGGTATATCGGTAATTTACCCACCAAGGGCATTTTGGTAATTTACCCACCAAGGGCATATCGGTAATTTACCCTTCAGGGATATTTTGGTAATTTACCCACTAAGGGTATTCAGTAATTTCGTACACTGGAATGGCCTTTCCAAAGGCCAGATGTCGCCCGAAGCGACCCAACTTCCATTTACGGTCGAAATGGACTATTGGGCCTAAAGCCCAATTTGGCCCATCGGGGCCCACACGCTCGTGTGGCCCACCTAACACAAATCTAGCCACGTTTATGAGATTCACCTAGTCTAGTTCACTATATACTACACCATCATACATTTTACTATATTGGGCACACGGCCCATTGGGCCCCCCTTCGCCCATCGCGCCCAAGCGACCCCAACCCACAAGAATACCAACGATGGCCTCAACTATCAGTCGAAGCCCCACACGTGCGCCGCACGCTCGTGTGGCTACTATTGCCGTGATCGGCACCGGCATTTTCCGCTCTACGCCTAGAGTAGAGAGAGTTACACACGATAGGACTCGGTGTTAATCCGCGCCGACCACTCTTGTGCCCAAATGCCTTCCAAGGTGTGTCAACCCTCCTCTGGAATGCTCTTTATATAGCTAGCTCTTCACCTTCCTTCTTTGTATCTTTCCGATGTGGGATCCCTTCGTCGAGAGAGTTTAAATTCAATTGAAACTCTTCCCGTCTGCATCATAAAATAAATACTCCCTTGCTTCTCATGAGATTCGAACCCGGGCTCCCTTGCAACATAATCCCACGTTGCTAGCCACTTGGCCACAAGCTCCTCTTGTGTCTTAAACCATGCGCAACTAAATATAAATCTATAGCCAAATTCCGAGGTCCAAGTAAAAAAAACCAAAATGCAAAAGCCAAGACTTGAACCTTGGACCTCCTTCCTTCCTTGTGGCGTCACCCCCTTGTCTCTTATGTGGCGTCACTTTGCCACTACACCACACACTCCACTTGTGTCATTTTTCCCCACATTTTATTCTTAAGGCCTACCTGCCAACTTCCAGGGTTTTTTTTTCACCTAAAACCAAAATTTCCCCAAAGCTAATATTTGATTCCGGGACTTCATAGAAGCCCTCTAACCTTCCAAAATAACTTACCTAATAAGTCTAACTTGCATTAATGCCGTTCTCAAAAATTTTAAAACAAGGCCCATTGGGCCCAATCCTACTAGGCCCAATTTTGGGATGTTACAATTATGCCGTAATACATAAAATGATATCAAAATAATTTTCTTCAAACTCGGATTAGTGGTTCTGAAACCACTATTCTGACTAGCCCCAAAATTGAGCTGTTACATAGCGGGATATTACCGAAGATTCGTGAAAGGATTCTCGATGATTGCGACACCGATGACACGACTGCTTCAAAAAGACGTGAAGTTCGAATGGTCTAAAAAATTCCAGAAAAGTTTTGAACAGTTGAAAGTACTGTTAACTGAAGCACCCGTATTGGTTCAACCGGAATCGAGGAAGGAAATTGTGATTTATAGCGATGCGTCATTAAATGGTTTGGGATGTGTTCTGATGCAAGAAGGAAAAGTTATATCTTATGCTTCCCGACAATTGAAGCCGCATGAAAAGAATTATCCGACGCACGACCTTGAGTTGGCTGCAATTGTGTTTGCATTGAAAATTTGGCGACACTACTTATACGGTGAGAAATGTCACATTTATACGGATCACAAAAGCTTGAAATATCTGATGTCACAGAAAGACTTGAACCTACGACAACGAAGATGGCTCGAGCTACTGAAAGATTATGAATTTGTGATTGATTATCACCCGGGAAAAGCTAATGTTGTTGCTGATTCCTTGAGCCAAAAATCTTTGTTTGTATTACGAGCAATGAACACCCAATTGATGATTTGTGATGATGGGTCTATTTTAGATGAATTAAAAGCTAAACTGGTATTTCTTCAACAAATCTGTGAAGCTCAAAAAGATGATAGTGATTTACAAGCTAAGCGAATTCAATGTGAGTCTAATTCTGATTCAGAATTTCATATTGGAACTGATGACTGTTTAATGTTCCGAAATAGAATTTGTGTACCGAGAAATTTAGAACTCATTCAAAAGATTTTGCACGAAGCACACCATAGCTGCTTATCTGTTCATCCGGGAAGTACCAAGATGTTTAACGATCTGAAACAACTGTACTGGTGGTCGGGTATGAAACGGGATATATCGGAGTTTGTATCAAAATGTCTAATTTGTCAGCAAGTAAAAGCTGAACATCAAGTACCATCGGGATTACTGTAGCCTGTGATGATTCCTGAGTGGAAATGGGATAGAGTTATAATGGATTTTGTGTCGGGACTGCCCCTAACTCTGAAAAAGAAAGATGCTATTTGGGTTGTCGTTGATCGACTAACAAAATCTGCTCATTTTATACTGGTACGTACATATTATCACTTGATAGATTAGCAGAATTGTACAATTCTGAAATTGTTCGGTTACACGGAGTGCCACTATCTATTATTTTTTATAGAGATCCGAGATTTACATCGCGATTCTGGAAGAAACTGCAAGAGGCTCTAGGAACAAAGTTGAATTTTTGTACTGCTTTTCATCCTCAGATTGACGGTCAAACCGAGAGAGTTATTCAGATTCTCGAAGACATGTTGAGATGTTGTATTTTAGAGTTTGAGGGCAGTTGGGAAAAATAATTACCGTTGATTGAATTCGCGTATAACAATAGTTTCCAAACGAGTATAAAGATGGCATCGTGCGAAGCTTTATATGGCCGCAAGTGTCGAACTCTGTTATACTGGACTGAATTGAGTGAGAAAAAGATTCACGGGGTTGAATTGATCAGAGAGACTGAAGAAAAAGTGAAAATTATTCGCGACAGTTTAAAAGCAGCTTCAGATCGACAGAAATCCTACGCAGATTTGAAACGTAGAGAAATTGAATTTCAAGTCGGGGACCGAGTGTTTCTAAAGGTGTCACCGTGGAAAAAGGTTCTTCGATTCAGTCGTAAAGGAAAGTTGAGTCCGCGTTTCATCAGACTGTATGAAGTTATTGAACGAATAGGGCCAATGGCATATCGTCTAGCTTTACCGTTAGAACTTGAAAAGATCCATAATTTTTTTCACGTTTCTATGCTACGTCGATACATATCCGATCTATCACATGTGATTTCTCCAGTAGATGTTGAGATACAAGCTAATTTGACGTATAACGAAGAACCGATCAGGATTTTGGCTCGTGAAATCAAAGAGTTCAGAAATAAACGCATAGCCCTAGTAAAAGTTCTCTGGCATAAACACGGGATAGAGGAAGCTACATGGGAACCCGAGAAAGCTATGCAAAAATAGTACCCTAACCTATTTACCGGTAAGATTTTCGAGGACGAAAATCCCTAAGGGGGGAGAGTTGTAACAACCCATTTTTTAGTCAAATCAGAATAGTGGTTTCGGGACCACAAATCTGAGGTTAAAATATTTATTTTATTATTTTATTATTGTTTACAGCATGATAGAATTATTATGTGAAAGTTTCGTAAATAAATTTTACCGTTTAAATGCTTAATACGGTAAAAAGGACAAAATCGCGTAACGCGTAAAAGTTGCATTCTATTTGTTAAAAGTGTTTAATTGCTATGAATTATTAAATGAGAAGTCCTTATGTTATAATTAGACCATAATTAAATTGAATGGACATTAATGGGAATAATATCATGATTTTAAATGGTTTTATATTAAGGTTATTTTGGTAAAATGTTTATTAGTGTTAATATTAATAAAACAAAACCAATTTTTTTGTTATTTCATTCATCTTTAGCCGAAAATTAGAAATAAAAGAAGCCAAAATAGGGTTCCTCATTCGGCATTGATAAATTCTTCAATTAAGGAACGATTTTTACTCAGTTTTTAATGATTTCTACGTTTTTTATATCGTTGCTTTGTATACTAGCTAGCCCATGGCTTAATTTTTGAATTTGTTCATGATTTTGTGAAGTGTCATTGTTGAATATTTGAGTTATTTGCTGTTTGATGATGAATTTTGAATATTTGTTAATAGTAAAACTAGTTTTGTAAAGTGATTTTTGACAAAAATGTTAAAAAGGAATTAATTTGTGAATTTGTAAAATGTGGTGGTTGAAAGTGTGAAATAATGAAAGATATGGGCTACTAGGAGTCCCTATGAAATTTTGCTAGGCATGGGTAGGTACTAAATTGCATGAATTTGCAATTTTATGTGATAAAGACTAAATTGTAAAAATTGAAAAGTATATGGGCAAATGTGTAAATTTGCCAAAATATGAATTATGGACTAAATTGAATATATTGAATGTTGAATGTATTGAATTTGATAATATATATAGATCAAGATAAGCCGAGATCGAGTTTAGATCGGGGAAAAGGAAAGATTGACGAATAGCCGATAGTTTTATTCGATCAATACGACGTAAGTTCGTATAATTAGAATCGAGCTTTTAAATATCTGTGAATATTTGAAATGAGTGTTTGTGATTGAGTAATTGATATACTTGAAAAACAAATGCCTTATTGATATAGTTTAATGGTTACCGAGCCCCGTTTGAACTGTATGAATTTATAGGATACGAGTGACATGTCACTAGGGTTACCGTTTTGGTCGAGCTCTTGCATTTGTTGCAGACTCACCACAGCTCGTATGATCTTACCGATATATCAGCTCGTAAGAGCTTACTGTTTTCGCTCATTAGAGCTTACTGTTTCAGCTCGTATGAGCTTACTGTTTAGCTCAATAGAGCTTACCGTTTTAGCTCAATAGAGCTTACTGTTCATCAGCTTAGGATGATCTTACTAATCATGGCTCGAAAGAGCAGAAATGATAATGAATTGACAGATTACTGTTATATATCACCTGAGTATCCTTTGGAGTTCTAATAGGTTCGACAGGCATAAATTTTGTTTTTACGAATGAGTAATGTTATTGAATGGATTATTGGTTATATGATTGAGAATGAAATGTTGAATGCTAGTTATATTGATTATTGAATTGTAATAATGGATGATTTCATGTATTAACATGTCTAACCTATGTATGAATGCTTGTGATAGGCATTTGGAAATTGTATGGAGTGTACTTTAGTTATTTGCTTTGCTTATGCATAAATGGTAAGTTTAATTCTAAATTATACGGGCTTACTAAGCTATAAAGCTTACTCTGTTTCTTTTTCTATGTTTTATAGAGGTTCGTTAGCTCGCTCGTTTCGGACAAGTCAGAGTTTCACATCACACTATCCAATTTCCGGTTGGTACTTTTGAACTTGTGGAGATATGTAAATATGGCATGTATAGGCTAGTTTAAAAGATGTTAGTTGTGTTACTTGATATCATGGTTTTGGTAAGTTTTTGTGTATAAGTTAAGCCATGTGATTTGGCTTATTTTGGTACTATGTTTTGGTTGAGTTTAAGTATTCAATTATGGTATGTTTTGGGCAAGGAATTGATGGAATGAAAAGGTGCAAAAGATGTCTTTTTATGTAGTTGATATATGAATGGATAATGCATGATGTTAATTAGGCATTTGAATACTAAATTGAATTGGTATATTATGTGTATGAAATGTTATGGAATGATTGCCAATTGGGTTATGAAATGTGGTCATTTATGCTTATAAATGCTTGTGTGTATAGGGTGGCAAATGGCTTTGCAAATAGCCTATTTTTGTCCACACGGGCAGGGACACGGGCATGTGTCTTAGCCGTGTGTGACACACAGTCATGTTACACAGTCGTGTGTCCCCTGGTGTTAAAATGGAATTGAAGTCAGTATGCTCCACACGGTCTCACACACGGGCGTATGACTGGCCGTGTGGTACAAGTCAGTATACCCCTCTAAATGGCACACGGCCTAGCACACGGGTGTGTGGCTTGGCCGTGTTGATAAGTTAGTATACCCTACAGTTTTGGCACGGCCTGATACACAGGCGTGTGTGGCCATTTTGAAGGGCACACGGGCTAGACATACGGGCGTGTGGTTGGCTGTGTGACCCAAGTCAATATACTCTCCAGTTTTCATACGGCCTGGCACACGAGCGTGTCCTCGGCCGTGTGACACAAGTCAGTATGTATGCCCTGTTTTCACACGGTCTAAGACACGGGCGTGTCTACGAGCCGTGTGAAGCACACGGCCTGTTCACACGGGCGTTTGATACTTGAAATGTTGAAATTTTTCTAAGTTTCCAAAATTTTTATGTCACCGATTTAGTCCCGAATGCATGAATTAAGCTTTGTATGCTCGATTTAAATATACATTAAATGTGAATGAATGATATTTACTGAAATGAGATGATATTTGATAAATGATTGTTATGAACTGAGTTTCTAGTTCGGTAATGCCTCTTAACCTATTCCGGCGACGGTTACGGGTTAGGGGTGTTACATATAATGCACAAAAGCTCGCGAAGGTTGGATATCAGTCGGAGCGTCATCACACTATCCACTAGCTTGTTTTGGTATAAATAGTCAACTTATTTTGGTATAATGGCATCTATAGGTAATTTGGCCATTGTTGGCTTGTAAATGTTGTTTGTAATCTAGCCATTGAAATGGCTAGTAATGATTTGTTTTGGTATATTTATAAGGTTATATTATGACAAATACCTATGTGTTAAGTATATTAAGTATGGTTGATCAAGTTATGCTTAACATATAAGTTAAACAAGGGTAAGAATATAAACATGAATGCATATGATAGTGTAACACCCCTAACCATTATCTGTCGCCGGAACAGGGTTACGGAGCGTTACCGAAACTTTTTAGAATATTTTCAGATAAATCATGTCAAATACTATTCATTAATCGAGATCATTCGTAACGTCCCTTAGATGGACCTTCGAGGTTCAATACGAGAATTTGAATCGAGTCGAGACTTAATCAGAAACTCTAAGAATTTTTCGTGACATTTCAAAATTTTTCCAAAGTGCAGGGCTCACATACCCGTGTGGTCCAAGGGACACGCCCGTGCATCAGGCCGTGTCCGATTTAGGTTGCTCTTGCGCTACACGGCCATGCCACACGCCATGTACTAGGCCGTGTGGTTAATTAATTCAATTCAAATTAGGTGTAGGTTTCACACGACCAAGACACACGCCCGTGTTCAAGGCCGTGTCACCCACACGGCTGAGACACACGCATGTGTCTCTGCCCATGTGCTCAATTCTGAGCATTATGTTTTCTCAAATTTAAGGTGCAGGGGACACATGGCCTAACCACATGCCCGTGTTACCAGGCCGTGTGTCACACACGGTCTTGACACACGCCTGTGTGTCTGCCCGTTTGGACAAAATAAAGCCATTCCTAGCTTCATTTCTCACCCCAATATTTGCCATAATCCTACACCATATCTTGCATTCATAACCCAACAAATCCAAGCATTTTATTCAAGTTAATTCTATCATTTAACATGATATATCATTACATACAATTACTAACCATTTCAAGCATTCTAATCAAGCATAATCCATCCATCATCATGGCATATCATTTCATGCATACATGTTTACAGTCTTACCTTAGTTATGTCCTCATGTTAGAAATAATTTGATCGACTACTTAACATATATGTGGCTAACATAATATGACATTACAAGTATATCAAAACAATCATTACTAGCCATTCCAATGGCTAGATTACAAGCATCGTTTATGTTTATATGCCAATATGGCCAACATATCCTATACATGCCATTACAACTGTAATTGATTTACCATATTGTACCGACATGGGCCGATGGATAGTGTGAGTGATCTCCGCCAAGCTTCCAATTCAACGAGCTTCCGATTTACTCTAAAACAGGGGAAAATAAAATGGGGTAAGCATAAAATGCTTAGTAAGTTCGTATAACATGGTACTTAACTTACCATTCATCCTATTTGGAGGTAACTATGTAAGAAATATTCACTTAATTTGACCTTAAGCCATACACACATTCTCATTGCCCTTGTTAGTCATGTAATCCATGATAACATCAAGATATGTATAAGCTCAATCAACAATCAAGTTTCCATGCATATAGGCTTTCCACAACATGTATTCATTAAGCATGAATATATTATCTCTTATTATTACAAGTATAGTTTCATAGTAGTTCGTTTCAAGTTCAGATCATTTAATGTCAGGACTTTACTCATTTTATTCGAGTATTAAGGTCACCAAGTAGTAGTACACTCAAGGTGTACAATTATATAATCAAGGATGAACACTCTCATCAAATAATTTCCATGTACAATTATCATCTTTTCATATTTTCATACATCACTAGTCATAAATCATCACTTCCTTGTATTTCATGTAATATCCTTTTTCATGTCATATTTCATATCATATATATATATATATATATCATTCCATGTCAATTTGTCTTAAATTCATATTTTCCCTTATCAGAGCATTGCCCGTTGAATTTATTTGAAATATCGATGGATACACAGGTAGTACACTCGAGGTGTACGAATCAAAATCCGTCAATTCGAGTCCAATGGTACCCATAAGGTACAATTTCAGATAGTACACTCTCGAGCCACGTATATATAAACAACAGGATTGCCAGTCCAGGCTAAATCCTTTTTACGTCATATGCTTTAAAGAGCTTGATTTGGATTACCTGTCCAGGCTAAATCCAATCCATAACATATGCTCGAGAGGACTTATATCAGGATTACTCGTCCGGCTAAATCCTATCAGAATTGAGATCGAAGGATTACTCATCCGAGCTAAATCCTATCCGCAACAAATGCAGGACCTCTTTCGTTTCGGGAAATCACATATCCATCGATTTTCCATTTATTCAACCAGGATTTAAAACACTTTTCAAGCATTATCGGGCATTTGATTATTTCATACCTCCGTAACATTTATGTAATTCATGTAAAACACATTCCACATTCATGTCAAGCATACGAGTAACATTTTATTGATTTACCATTTTATCGGGCATATCGAGTAGGTGACCATTTCACATATTTATAACATTGATAAAATTCACAAACACAACATTTAAATCAAGCATAAAAACATATACAATTTAGTTACACGAACTTACCTCGACAAAGGTTCGTGTACGTAAAATCTACTAATTCGAAATTTTCCTCATTCCTCGTTCTAACTCCGAATTTGGTCTATCCAGATCTATACGAGTAAATTTAACATCAAGTTATCATATTTTACATTCATGTGGACTAAATTTTCATCCTAGGCAAAATTACTATTTTGCCCCTAACTTTTCCATAAATTCCATTTTCGTCCCTAGTCTCGAAAAATGAAACTTGTGCAAATTACTCCCTATTCCAAGCCTAACCAAAGCCCCATTACAAATTTTAAAGCACATGTATTCATAAAATTTCAGAATTTTTCATCAAATTTTACAACTTTTCATTTTAGTCCCTAAATCATGTTTTCATCAAAGATCACTTTGTAAAAGTTGTTTATCAATCAATAATCTTTCATTTTCTACCATAAATTTCTAATTTTCAGCATATACATCCATGACCCATTTTCATACTTTGATAAATTTTCAAATTAATTCCCCAAATAGAGAGATTAAGCTATTCCGATTCCAAAATATCAAAATTATTAAAAACGGGACAAGAAAACTTACCCAATTTGGCCATGAAAGTCTCTTCTCTCTCTCCTAGGGTTTCCATGTTTTATTTTTGGGGAAGAAGATGAGAAAATAATATGATATCTATTTTATCATCTTTTAATTAATTAAAATTTTTCACTTTCCAATTTAGTCCTTACCCTTTTTCTATATTTCCATGGATGAGTCACCAAGAAAAATCTACATACATTTCTTAATGGCCTAATTACCATATAAGGACCTCTAGTTTTGAATTCCATAGCTATTTAATCCTTACAGCTACTAGAATTCAACTTTCGCATTTAATGCGATTTAGTCCTTCTCGTAATTAAGCACTAAATCGATAAAATTTTTGTACCAAAATTTTCACATATCATACCTACCATAATTTGGACCATATAATTAAATAAAAATAAATTTTATTTTTTCGGCTCGAATTTATGGTCCCGAGACCACTGTTCCGATTTCACCAAAATTGGGCTATTACATATAGTATATCATATTAGATGTTAGAATTGGCTTGGATTTAATGCTTAAATTGGCTGGTATATACTTGTAAGTTTTGGTGTAGGTTATTGGCAAAATTGGGTGAGAAATAAAGCTAGGAAATGACTTTATTTTGTCCACACGGGTAGACACACGGGCGTGTGTCTTGACCGTGTGTGACACACGGCCTGGCACATGGGCATGTGGTTTGGCTGTGTCACCTGCATCTTAAATTTGAGAAACCAAACGCTCAGAATTGAGCAAACGGGTAGGGACAACGGGGTGTGTCTCAGCCGTGTGTGCTATACGGCCCAGACCACGGGCGTGTGTCTTGGCCGTGTGAAACCTGCACTTAATTTTGAAAAAATTAAATTGACCACACTGCCTAGCACACGAGCGTGTGGCTGGCCGTGTGGCACAAGTTAGAGAGTTACACAGAGTCGAACACGGCTTACAGCACGGGCGTGTACTATGGTCACATGGGCGTGCCCCTTGACCACACGGGCGTGTATGCCCTACATCTAGGAAAAATTTTGAAATTTTCGCGAAAAATTATTTGAGTTCCTGATTTAGCCCCGACTCGATTCCAATGTTTATGTTGGACCTCAAGGGTTCATTCAAGGGACAATATGACCACTTTCGGAAATGAATAGTAATAACATGAATTATCTGTAACTGTTTTGTAAAATCTGGTAATACTCTGTAACCTTATTCTGGCGATGGATACGGGTTAGGGGTGTTACATTTATTGGTATCAGAGCTACAGTTTAGTCGATTCTCGGACTAACGTAGCAAGTATGAGTGTAGCTATACATGCCATTATATAATTTGTGATAGCGTGATATCTCCTGACCATTTTAAATGTGTTTTTCATATAGTAATGTCATCCAACCAAGCTTGAGCTGAATCAGAGGAAGCTGAGAGCACTGCTCAAGCTTCCGTACAATGAGCTGCATCTAGTAGTAGAAGGCTCGTATCTGAGGGCCAAGGTGAGGAGGCAAAACAAGCCTTCTTTCAAATGATAAATGAATGGTTCACTGTATATTTGAGAACAAAACCTGTTGTACAACAACCTCCCCTACCTGCTCCTCAACTGGTTCCAGAGATGCCACAGGGAGTTGAACTCATTAGAACTGGTAAGCCTCCGTTAGATAAAATACGTAAGTATGGGGCGGAAGAATTTAAGACTACGGTTGATGATGATCCAGAGAGGGCTGAGTTTTGGCTGGAAAATACTATCCGAGTTTTAAATGAATTATCATGTACACCAGCAAAGTGTTTGAAATGTGCAGTTTCTTTATTAAAAGACACAACCTATCATTGGTGGAATACCATAACTTCTGTTGTACTGAGAGAAAATGTTACCTGTGAGTTTTTCCAAACTGAATTCAGAAAGAAGTACGTTAGTCAGAGGTTTCTGGATCAGAAAAAGAAAGAATTTTTAGAGCTCAAACAGGGAAACATGACTAAATCTGAATACAAGCGAGAATTTGTCAGGCTAAGCAAATATGCTAGAGAATGGGTTCCAACTGAGGCTGATATGTGCAAATGATTTAAAGATGGCTTAAATGAAGATGTCAAGCTATTGATTGGAATCCTTGAATTGAGGGAATTTGTGGTATTAGTCGGTCGAGCACACAAAGCTGAAGAATTGAGTAAAGAAAATAAACAAGCTGAAAGAGAATCTCGAGTTTCTAGTAAAAGATTTATGAGCAAGTCACAATCGTCTGATTCAAAGAAATCAAAGAAGTACCATGATCGTTCTACCACCTTTACGGGATATTCTAGAAAAGAGCGAG
The DNA here is from genome assembly GCA_025698515.1 of Gossypium sturtianum. Taxonomy (NCBI): domain Eukaryota; kingdom Viridiplantae; phylum Streptophyta; class Magnoliopsida; order Malvales; family Malvaceae; genus Gossypium; species Gossypium sturtianum. Next base: position 117,881,532 of record CM046955.1, read on the forward strand.
GCTCTCAACGCTTTAACTCGAAGTATTCATCTCCATCTGTAACCAGTGTTGGAAGTGTCGGTAATCCCAAACCAAAATGTAAATATTGCAACAAATTTCACTTTGGGGAATGCTATTTGAGAAGTGGAGCCTGTTACAGATGTGGTTCTATTGATCATTTTCTCAAAGATTGCCCGGAAAGAATTGAAAAAGATATTGATCAAACTTCAAAGCCGAGTAATCCCGCTTCGAGAGGTAGACCACCCCGTCACCCCGGTAATGTCAGTGGTAGCCGAGGTGCTACAAAAGATTCAATAGTTAAATCTGAGGCACGAGCACCGAAAACGACATATGCTATTCGTGCTAGAGAAGATGCTTTTGCACCAGACGTCATTACTGGTACATTTTCTCTACTTGATACTGATATTACTACTTTGATTGATCCTGGTTCCACACATTCATACATATGCACAAATTTAGTGTCTGTTAAAAATTTACCTGTTGAATTCACTGAATTTGTGGTTAAATTTTCAAACCCCTAGGGCCAGTATGTTATGGTGGATAAAGTTTGTAAAAATTGCCCGTTGATGGTAAAGGGTTATTGTTTTTTGGCTGATTTGATGTTATTATCCTTTGATGAATTTGATGTGATTTTGGGAATGGACTGGTTAACCCAACATGATGCAGTGGTAGATTGTAAATAGAAATATATTGTGTTGAAATTTCAAAATGGTGAATTACTTCATGTTGAATATGATAAACTGGATGGATTATCTAATGTAATTTCAGCAATATCAGCACAGAAATATGTCAGAAAGGGTTATAATGTCTATCTTGCATATGTGTTGGATACTAGAGTATCTGAGTTAAAGATTTAGTCAGTGCCGGTTGTTTGTGAATTTCTTGATGTATTTCCAGAGGAATTACCTGGTTTACCACCGGTTAGAGAAGTGGAGTTCTCTATAGACCTTGTTCCGGGGACAACACCGATATTTATAGCACCTTATACAATGGCTCCGACTGAATTGAAAGAGTTGAAAGAACAGTTGCAAGAGTTGATTGACATAGGCTCTGCTCGACCTAGTTTTTCACCTTGGGGTGCACCGGTTCTGTTTGTAAAGAAGAAAGATGGATCGTTGAGGCTGTGCATTGATTACAGACAGCTCAACAAGGTTACAATAAAGAACAAGTATCCATTACCTCGAATTGATGATCTATTTGACCAGTTGAAAGGTGCCAGTGTATTTTCAAAGATTGATCTCCGTTTTGGCTATTATCAGTTACGAGTGAAGGAATTAGATGTTCCAAAGACAACTTTCAGAACCAGGTATGGGCACTATGAGTTCCTTGTGATGCCGTTTAGTTTAACAAATGCACCTATGGTATTTATGGATCTGATGAACAGAATTTTCAGACCTTATCTAGACAGGTTTGTGGTGGTATTTAAAGATGATATTCTGGTTTACTCCCGAGATGAAAATGAACATGCTGAACATTTGAGAATAGTGTTGCAAACTCTGCGTGAGAAACAATTATATGCAAAATTCAGTAAATGTGAATTTTGGCTACGAGAAGTTGGTTTTCTCGGACATATAATTTCTGCTGAAGGTATCAGGGTGGATACGAATAAAATTTCAGCTATTGTTAACTGGAAGCCACCAAAAAATGTGTCTGAAGTCAGAAGTTTTCTGGGATTAGTAGGATATTATCAGAGATTTGTTAAAGGGTTCTCGATGATAGCTTCTCCGATGACTCGATTATTACAGAAAGATGTGAAATTTGAGTGGTCTGATAAATGCCAGCAGAGTTTTGACAGATTGAAAGCATTATTGACAGAAGCACCTATGTTAGTTCAGCCTGAATCGGGTAAAGAATTTATAATTTACAATGATGCATCATTAAATGGTTTAGGCTGTGTTTTGATGCAAGAAGGTAAGGTAATAGCCTATGCTTCAAGATAACTAAAACCACATGAAATAAATTACCCGATACATGATCTTGAATTGGTAGCAATTGTGTTTGCATTAAAAATTTGGCGGCATTACTTATTTGGTGAAAAATGTCACATATTCACTGATCATAAAAGTTTGAAGTATTTGAACTCACAGAAAGACTTGAATTTAAGACAGCGCATGTGGCTTGAATTATTGAAAGATTATGATCTTGTTATTGATTTTTCATCCGGGGAAAGCTAATGTGGTTGCTAATGCTCTAAGCAGAAAGTCTTTATTTTCCTTGAGAGCAATGAATACCCGGTTATCTATGTCTGATGATGGTTCAATCATAGCTGATTTAAAGGCTAGACCGACGTTTTTGCAATAGATTTCTAAAGCTCAGAAAAATGATGATAAATTGCGAGCTAAACGAGAAAGTGTGAGTTGAATTCTGATTCAGAATTTCAGACTGGGTCTGATGATTGTTTATTATTTAGAGGCAGAATATGTGTACCAAAGAACTCGAAATTGGTACAGAAGATTTTACATGAAGCTCATAACAGTACCATGTCTATTCATCCTGGTAGTAACAAAATGTACAATGATCTTAAAAAGATTTACTGGTGGCCGGGAATGAAATGAGATATTTCTAAATATGCATCTAAATGTTTGATATGTCAGCAAGTAAAAGTTGAACATCAGTTGCCTTCGGGATTATTACAGCCAGTCACGATACCGGAATGGAAGTGGGAAAAAATTACCATGGACTTTGTATCGGGATTACCCCTGTCTTTAAAGAAGAAAGATGCCATTTGGGTAATCGTCGATTGGTTAACAAAATCTGCACACTTTATTCTGGTACGTATGGATTATTCCTTGATAGATTGGTTGAATTATATGTTTCTGAGATTGTCAGATTGCATGGAGTGCCTGTCTCTATTATTTCTGATAGAGATCCTCGATTTACATCTCGATTTTAGAGCAAATTACAAGAAGCTTTGGGTACACAATTACGTTTCAGCACTGCATTTCATCCCCAGACTGATGGTCAATTCGAACGTGTAATACAGATTTTGGAAGATATGCTTTGGTGTTGTATAGTTGAATTTGAAGGTAACTGGGAAAAGTGTATGCCTTTAGTTGAATTTGCTTACAATAATAGTTATCAGTCCAGTATTAAAATGGCACCGTATAAACCTCTGTATGGCAGGAAATGTAGAACTCCATTGTATTGGATAGAACTTAGTGAGAAAAAGATACACGGAGTTGACTTGATCCGTGAAACAGAAGAAAAGGTAAAGGTAATTCAAGACAGTTTGAAAGCGAACGATCGTCAAAATTCCTATCTTTGATCTTAAGCGAAAGAAATAGAATTTCAGTCGGTGTGACAAGGTATTCTTGAAAGTATCACCTTGGAAGAAAGTTCTCTGGTTTGGCCGTAAAGGAAAATTGAGTCCACGGTTCATTGGGCCATATGAAATCACAGAAAGAATTGGACCTGTTGCATATTGGTTAGCTTTACCACCAGAACTTGATCGGATTCATAATGTTTTTCATGTATCTATGTTACGATGGTATCGATCGGATCCTTCACATGATATTTCTCCGTCAGAGGTAGAGATTCAGCCTGATATGACATACAGTGAAGAACTGATAAAAATCTTGGCCCGTGAAACAAAAGAGTTAAGAAATAAAAAGATGGCTTTAGTAAAAGTTCTTTGGCAACGGCATGGTATAGAAGAGGCTACCTGGGAACCGGAGGATATCATGAGGAAGCAATACCCGAATCTTTTTACTGGTAAGATTTTCGAGGACGAAAATTCTTAAGGGGGGAGAGTTGTAACAGCCCATTTTCAGTGAAATCAGAACAGTGGTTTCGAGACCAAAAATCCGAGCCAGAAAGAAAATTTATTTTAATATTATTGCATGATCTGCATTGTAATAGGAATGTCATAAAAATTCTGATAAGAAAATTTTATGAATTATATGCTTAATTGTGGAAATGACCAAATTGCATAAAATGCAAAAGTTGAATTCAGTAGCTAGAAGGATCAAATAGCTATGGATTTCAAAACTTGAGGTCCTTATATGGTAACTAGACCATCAATGAAAAGTTAGTAGATATTTTAGGATGATTCATTCATGGAAATTTTAAAAAAAAAAGGCAAGGACTAAATTGGAAATTGAATAAATTAAAAGATGATAATAGAAAATATCATCTTATTTTCATCATCTTCCTCAATATTTGCATGGAAACCCTAGGAGAGAGAAAGGAAACTAATAAAGCTTAATTGAGTAAGTATTCTTGTCCCATTTTTAGTCATTTTTATATTTTTGAGATCGGGATAACCTAATCTATTTAGATTGGGGATCAATATGAAAAGTTATCAAAGTATCAAAGTTTCGCCATGGATGAATATGCTGAAAATTTGAAATTTATGGTAGAAAATGAAAGGTTGTTGATAGATAAACAACTTTTCCAAAGAGAATTTTGATGAAATTGAGATTTAGGGATTAAAATGTAAAGTTGTGAAAATTAATGAAAATTTTTAAATTTTGTGAAATACATGTGCTGTAAATGTTATACTAAAATTTCAGTTAGGCTTGGAATAAGGAATAAATAGCACGAAATTTCATTTTCCGAGCCTAGGGACGAAATTGGAATTTATAAAAAGATTAGAGGCAAAATGGTAATTTTGCCTAGAGTGCAAATTGAACTCAATGGAATATGAAATATGATAAATTGATGATTTAATTCATTTATATAGATCCGGACAACTCAAATTCTAAGCTAGATCGAGGAAAAGAAAAAGTTTCGGATTAGTAGAATTTCTTGTACGGACAAATATTAAGGTAAGTTCGTGTAACTTAATTATACATGTTAATATGGTTCAATTGAATATTGTGTTTGGATTGAATGTGATATGAGTTCATGTGGATTTTATGAATGTTAAAAATGCATGAAATAATCATATGCCCGAAACAAGTCCAGAAAAGGTTAAATTCCGTTTGAGTATTGGATTTCGATGGATAGGTGATTACCTATATCAAAAGTGGTTCTACATATGTTGCAGAGAGGATTTAGCTCAGACGAGTAATCCTGATATAGCCCTCTCGAGTATCCTGATATATAGTTCTTGCGAGCATCCTGATCGGTAGTGATTTAGCATTTGTTGCGCACTACTGCAGCTCTTTGTGAGCGTTCTGATGTGGCTCGCTTGAACTCCCTGTTACCTTATCTGGTGCTCCCTGATATTATCTCTTCGGAGATATCTGATAAGCTCTATGAGCTTCGTAAGTAAAGCTCTTATGAGTTTCCTGATTAGCCCGGATAAATGTCCTGTTACATGGCTCTTCTGAGCATCCTGATATGTGGCTCAAGAGTGTGCTTCCTGATTAAGTACCTTAAGGGGTACCCCTGATTATGAATTGACGGATTTCAGATTTGTACACCTTGAGTGTACTATTTGAGTATCCATCGATATTTCAATAATTCAACGGATAAAACTCTTGACATGAGAAAATGATGAGATAAATAGAAATATTCCCTGAATGTTTCTGAATTATTTGATGAAGGGTTATATGATGAGCTCATCTATGCTTATTTGATGTGTAAATGTATTATATGACTAACTTATTTGATGAAGGGTTATATTATGACAAATACCTATGTGTTAAGTATATTAAGTATGGTTGATCAAGTTATGCTTAACATATAAGTTAAACAAGGGTAAGAATATAAACATGAATGCTTATGATAGTATATCATATTAGAAGTTAGAATTGGCTTGGATTTAATGCTTAAATTGGCTGGTATATACTTGTAAGTTTTGGTGTAGGTTATTGGAAAATATGGGTGAGAAATAAAGCTAGGAAATGGCTTTATTTTGTCCATATGGGTAGACACACAGGCGTGTGTCTTGGCCGTGCGTCATGGCATGTGGTTTGGCCGTGTGTCACCTGCATCTTAAATTTGAGAAACAGAATGCTCAGAACTGAGCACACAGGCAGAGACAAAGGCGTGTGTCTCAGCCGTGTGTGCTACACGGCCCAGACCACGGGCGTGTGTCTTGGCCGTGTGAAATTTGCACTTAATTTTGGAAAAATTAAATTGACCACACGGCCTAGCACACGGGCGTGTGGCTGGCCGTGTGGCACAAGTCAGAGAGTTACATGGAGTCAGACACGGCTTACAGCACGGGTGTGTTCTATGGTCACACGGGCGTGCCCCTTGACCTCACGGGCGTGTATGCCCTGCATCTAGGAAAAAATTTAAAATTTTCACGAAAAATTCTTTGAGTTCCCGATTTAGTCCCGTCTCGATTCCAATGTTTATGTTGGGCCTCGAAGGTCCATTCAAGGGACAATATGACCACTTTCGAAAATGAATAGTAATAACATGAATTATCTGTAACTGTTTTGTAAAATTTTGTAATACTCTGTAACCCTATTCCTGTGACGGATACGGGTTAGGGGTGTTACAAATATTTTCTCAAATATTTAATTAGTACAAAGTATTAACAATTCAATAAATTGAAAAACTAAATAATTAAATAAAATTGAGATTTAGGAGAAAAAATTGTCTTACCACCTTTGTATCAAAATTAAGAACTCAATACATAAAATTAGAAGCAAAAGATTTTAATTAAGGGTTGGTTGGAAGGGTGATCGGTTGGTGGCGAAATGAGATGGAATTATGGTACACAAGTGACAGGGGCGTGCGGCTAGCAAATGTGTGCTCGAGCTAGGAGCAAAGAACTGCAGCAGCAGGCTGGTGCGCGAGCAGGTGCGCGGGAGTAGCAGGCTGGTGCTCGACAACTTTGAAGCTGGGCGTGTAAGCAGGTGTGGTGATAGGGAGTAACTATTGGACTGTTGGCGCGCACAATCTGGAGCTGGTAGCAGCAATTGGTGCGCGTTGGGGCTGCTAGTGTACCGATGGTGGGCTTTGGTGTGGTTTGGTTAAGGTGATGTGAAAAAGTGGAGAAGATGGGTAGAATTTATAGTGAAGAGGGTAGGAGTTCAATTAGAATTATTAGAAAAAATTAATAATTAAAATATTTTAAATCCTAATTCCACACAAAGTTAATAATAATTAATAATTAATATGATGCATATTAAAATATTATTTGCTATTAATTTATTGAAATAAAAACTATTAATTAAAATATGATCAAATTTAAACTAATCCTAATTCTATATAAAGTTGACAATAATTAATATTTATAATAAATCTAATTATATACTAGTTATTATCATCATAAAAATTAAATTAAAAACATTTATTTTAGCTACATTTAAAAATATTTACAAAAAGAGACAGTTAATTTTTAATATTTACAAAAAGAACAACCAAATTTTACAAATAATTTAATTAAGTACCTAAACTTAAAGAAAATTTGAAAATTAAGTTGCAATTAAAACTTGGATCAAATTTGACCCTTTTATTTGAAAAACTAAAAATTTATTTTGCCATTTAGGGGATAATTTCTTGAAAGATTATGTTAAAATTAATTCTCAAGAAATATTGGAGGGGTCACAAGTGGTCCCGCTTAAGTTCCAATCTCCTAGACAGAATTTATTTAAACATACTAATCCTGGAAATATACCCTAAATCATTTATTTAAAAAGAAAGCGAGAAAATTTAAATGTCTGATAAAATGAACGAGATTTTATCCCGCTCAATTTTATCCCCCCAGCAATTTTTAAGCGCTGAGCATTGACTCGAAAATTACCTCCCTTACCTTGAAGTTCGACAACTCCATATGGAAAAACTTGGTGAATAGTAAATGGATCGGACCAACGTGATTTTAACTTACATGGAAAGAACCTTAATCTGGAATTGAATAACAAGACTTGCTGATCTGCTTCAAATTCTCGAACTTGTATGTGCTTGTTATGCCATCCTTTAAGTCTTTCCTTGAATAGTTTGGCATTCTCGTATGAGAACATTTCGAACTCTTCTAACTTGTTGAGTTGAAGCATCCGTTTCTCTTTAGCAACCTTAAGATCCAAGTTGAGTTGTTGGAGAGCCCAGTAAGCTTTGTGTTCTAACTCCAAAGGCAGATAACAGGCTTTCCCAAAAACCAACCTATAGGGTGACATCCCTAAAGGTGTCTTGTATGCTGTTCTGTAGGCCCATAAAGCACCGTCCAGTCTTTTGGACCAATCTCGTCGATTTAGACAAACGACCTTCTCGAGTATGCCTTTTATCTCTTTGTTCGCCAGTTCAGCTTGCCCATTCGTCTGCAGATGGTAAGTTGTGGCAACCTTGTGCTTCACTCCATGTTTGTCGAGTAACCATTTCAACCATTTGTTCACAAAATGGGACCCTTCATCACTAATGATAGCTCTTGGGGTTCCAAACCTTATGAACACATGCTTCTGCAAAAACTTCATCACAACCTTAGCATTGTTCATCGGATATGCCTCGGCCTCAACCCACTTAGATACGTAGTCTACTGCTACCAATATCTACTTGTGACCAAAAGACGGAGGGAAAGGACCAAGTGAAACACCCCAAACCCGGCCCAGGAGCTTTGACCAGATTTGGTATGTTCCTCAAGTAAACCGGTTCAAAATTCTTTTGTTACTTAGGAAAAACTTGTATGATTTTTAAAAAATATTGTTTGGGTTGGGCTTGAGTTGAAAACAAATTTATCTTATGTTAAAACCCATTTATTTAAGGTGACAAAACATTTAGAGTTAATTTTTAAAAAGGAATTTACTTAAACTTTAATTGATAAAAATCCATAAACATAATAAATAAAAGAAAAATAAAGAAAACCACAATGGCCTTATTATATCAATGATCCCAAAGTAAAACTTAAAATACTTAAAATAAATTGAAAGTCCAAATCATAAATTTCTTGCTATGCATGGCCACCTTTAAGCTCCTGTAGACCAGGTCCATTACTGCTCATCACTGAAAAATATTCCCCAAGCGGGGTGAGTCAATGAGCTCAATGTGTACACAACACTAAGTCGTAATAGAATCAGGCATGCAAATGATACACATTCAAATCATAGAATACAATTAATGATGCATTCCCAAACCCAAACCTAATTAACCATCCGCTACACACCACCCGTACCTACTAATCACACCGTGGGGACTACTAAGTCAACCCTCCATCCGCTACACACCATCGAAGGCAATCGCTGCAGTCGACGTGCTCATCGCCCATATCATTTGTGTCATTAGACACCATATTCAAATAATGTAACCGAAGTTACCAAATTCAGATAATGTAACCGAAGTTACCATATTCAAATTTTGTGACCGTAGTCACCATATTCCGTTGGTGAGACCGAAGTCAACACCTTCTTCCCCTTTCACATAGATCCCGAATGCCCCATAAATTTTATATCATGCATAACATACTTAATTCTCATTCATGTTACTATTCATATGTTCAAAATATATCATATTCATAATCCTATCGTAAGTAGGAAACGTGCACAGGTACTTTTACCACATTTGTGGTACTTAGCCACATTCACATTCTTATGCATATTCATATATTAAAATAATTGCCATATGATATATCGAAGGTTAGTATGAGTACACACATTCTTAATAATACATTTAATTTAAACATAGCCATGAACCTATCAAAACTTAGGGTAGGGTACACACCTGATTTGCTTAACGAATTCCTTGAAATCCCGAAATTTGATCTACTGCCTTAGATCTCAAATTCCTACATTTGATTAATCACTTACTAATTTAATAAAAAGCCATTCGGCCATAAATCCAAATCCTAGTAGGATTAGTATTCTTAAAACTTACCTTGAAATTCTCAAATCCCAAAATCCTTGTATCCCTCTGTCGAAATCCCTATAACTACATGTTAGATCAATTTCTAACATTTATTCACAACAAATAACCCTTAGCCGTATGTTAAATATGACTTACCTTAGATTCTTAAATCCCGAAATTCACCGAATAACTAGGGAACACGCGGCTTATGGTGTACCTTCGGGGAAAGAACTTCTCCTTCCTTGTAGTCGACACTTAGTAAATCCCGAAAGATCTCTTGACATGAGATATTAAGGGTATTAGAATCTTAATTTCGATAGCCTTAAAAGAAATAGAATGAGAATCTAACCTAATCTTACCCTTACTGAAGAATTTGATGGAACTCTTGCTTGAACCCTTAGCAGTATTCGGCTATGGCTTTGATGTGGATAACAATTTCGGTTCTTGAGGCTTAGTGAGAAATCGACTAGGGCTATTGGTATCTTCGGCTTTTGATTGTGTTTGTAATAGAAGAAGAAAGAAAAGAGAAAAAGTGAATAATGGCAGAGAAAATTTAGAGAGAGAAGAGGAGAAACTTTAGAGAATTTGCAGAGGTTTTCTTGAAAAGAAAAGAATGAATGAAGAATAGCCTTACTCTTCCTTTTATAGCCAAAATTACTAGCTAGAGTCCTTTACTTGGCCACCACTCTTCTATTTTGATAGCTTTATCCCTTGATTTATCACTTTAATAAAACTTAATCCAATAATTATCTCTTAATAAAAATAATACTAATAATAATCCTCTTTTATCTCTTCCTTATCTATCAAAATAAAAGAAATAATATCCACATTTATCTCTTGAAAATAATCTAAAATAAATCCATTATTTATCCCTTATTATTCACATATTTATGCAAATAAAACTCTTCCTTTTCTAGAAACCCATGCCGTCCACCTCGACCTTACAGAAGCAAAAATAAAACTTACTTATTTGCTTCTCAAGTGACTCGAACTCAGGCCTATTTCCCTGCATGTGACGCCACTTCCTTAGGCCCTAAGTGGGATCTTCAGGCCACTTTTCCAAGCCTGTTTGTGTGTCAAACTTCTCCAACTTTTTCTTTTAAGGCCCTCTAGCCCTTATTTCCTATTTTGAACTTTAAAATTTGACATTTCGGCATCATTTCTAAGTTTCCTAAAATTTTTGATCGGCTCTGTTTGCTGACCATTTTCTTACATTTCCAGGTTTCCAGAAATGTTCAGGTTTCCAAAAATGCTCAGGTTTCCAAAAATGTTCATTTCCATTTCTATGCATTTCTAGAATTCCAAAAATACCAAAAAATTATTCATAGTGCTTAAGACTTGTCATTTCGTACAATTAAACCGAAAATGCATAGGCCCTTTCCAGGATGTTACACCAAGGAAGTTAATACCCCAAACATCAAATAATTCTACCTCAATGATGTTTGTTCGGGGCATCTCGTTTCTGTTGGTGACATTTCCAACCCTTTGGCATTGATCACAACTCTTTACGTAAGCATATGCATCTTTGAATAGTGTTGGCCAAAAAAATCCAACTTGCAATACTTTGGCTGCAGTACATGTACCTCCAAAGTGTCCCCCACTGGGAGCTGTGCGACAATGATATAAAACCTTATGTACTTCATCTTCTGTCATGCATCTCCAGATCATTTGATCTGCACACTTCTTGAACAAGTATGGTTCTTTCCAAAAATATTACTTCACATCGTGAAGAAACTTTTTCTTTTGTTGATATGACTTATCAAGAGGCATCCAACCACAAGCTAGATAGTTAGCAAAATAAGCAAACCAAGGGATATTATGGACATGATTTACCTTCAGTATATGTTCATCTGGGAATGTCTCCTGAATGGGTATAATTTTAGAAGTCCCTTCTTGCGGCTCCAATCTGGACAAGTGATCTGTTACTTGGTTTTCTACTCCCTTTTGATCTTGAATTTCTAGATCGAACTCTTGGAGTAAAAGTACCCATCGGATCAATCTCGGCTTAGCGTCTTTCTTGGCAAGTAAATACTTAATTTTTGAATGATTCGTATAGATCGTCACTTTGGTACCTACAAGATAAGATTGAAAGTTGTCAAAAGCAAACTCAATAGCAAGTAACTCTTTCTCTGTTACCGTATAATTCAATTGAGCTCTTGCCAGAGTCCAACTTGCATAGTAGATGGGATGAAAAACTTTGTTCCTTCTCTGGCCCATCACAGCTCCTATCGCGAAGTCACTTGCGTCACACATCAGTTCAAATGGAAAATCCCAATCCGGTGTGATGATGATTAGTGCTGAAACTAACCGACTCTTCAAATCATTGAAAGCTCTTAAACACTCCTCATCAAATTTGAACACCGTGTCCTTCTCCAATAATTTGCATAAGGGTTTAGCAATTTTGGAGAAGTTTTTAATAAATCTCTGATAGAAATCGACGTGTCCCAAAAAGCTCCTAATAACCTTTACAGATGTTGGAGGTGGAAGTTTCTCAATAACATCTACCACTTCCACCTTTGCTTTATCTACCTTGATCACATGTCTTGTTATCCGATGCCCTAGAACAATACCTTCTCCTACCATGAAATGACACTTTTCTCAGTTAAGTACGAGGTTTGTTTCTTCGCATCGACTTAGTACCTTGGCTAATTTGGCTAGGCAATCATCATATGATCTCCGAATACTGAAAAATCATCCATAAAAACTTCCAAATATTTTTCAACCATGTTAGTAAAAATAGACATCATACATCTTTGAAATGTAGCAGGTGCATTACATAAACCAAATGGCATGCGTCTAAATGCAAATGTACTGTATAGGCATGTGAATGTTATCTTGTGTTGATCTTCTGGTGCTACTGTAATCTGATTATACCCCGAGTATCCATTGAGAAAATAGTAATAGTCTCGCCCCATGAGTCTATCTAGCATCTGGTATCAAATTCTCCAAGTCTCTATTTCTTGGACAAGATATCCTTCATGAATTTGACGTAATTTGATATTTGTTCAAGTGCTTCTACCAACAGAATTTTGATATGAAGTTGCTTGAGTACCTCTAAGAATTTATTAAACTGGACTTCCTGCTTTTGAAGTCTTTGAGGGTAGGGTGGTGGAGGAATCTTTACTAGAACTGGTTGATTCGTCTTCTGTGGTAATTCTGCATCTAAAGAAGTTGTTAGTTTATCAGAATTGACAGATTCTGGTTCTGATGAAACTGGAATTTCAACACTCGATTGAACTTCCACTGAGTCTTGAGCATCAGTTAGCTCTTCTTCAACTTCGACAGTGTTGGGCTCTAATGTCTTTCCACTCCTCATTGTCAATGCATTATAATGCTCTTTTCCCGGATTTCTTGGATTTCCTTTAGCACTAGGCAGAGCACCTTGTGGTCAGTTCCTAAGTTCAGTAGCAAGTTGACCCACTTGATTCTCCAAATTTCGTAAAGTGGCATAATTTTTTCCATACATGCCTTCAATAGTTTCTCTAAGCTATTGGAGGGTTCAGCTTGAGTTGGTTTCTAAACTTGTTGGGTAAAAACAGGTGGCTGGGTCGATTTAGGTTGGGCGTAAGTGTTACTGGTTCCAGCCCTTTGGTTACTCCAGGAAAGGTTAGGGTGGTTTCGCCAAGATGGGTTATGAAAATTGGATTGCAATCCTTGCCTTCCTCGGTTCTGGTTCTGGTTCTGATTACCCATGTAACGGATTCTGGATTTAATGGAAATTCTTTGAACAAATGTCTTTCCCCACAATAGACACAGACTATATTTTCAAATTGATTGGATGGCTGAGCTGCAAAATTATTAAACCTATTAGTTGTAAAATTTTTAAGCATTGAGGAAAATGAGGATACTTGAGATGCAAGTGAAGTGAGAGTGTCACCTTCATGTACTCCAGCGACTCGTCTTCCTGACGCTGTTCAATTGGTTGGCTATTGATAGTTGTTGTTGGCAATCCTCTCGATGATTTTATAAGCCTCGCTATAAGACTTAGAAAGGAGAGCACCATTAGTATAAGCGTCCACTACCATCCTCGTATGAGCATTGAGACTGTTATAAAACGTATGCAATACGGGAGTCCATGATGAGCACACTTTCATAATAACTCTTTGTACCTTTCCCATGCCTCATACAAGGACTCGTCATCCATTTGTTGGAAAGTAGTGATCTCGTTCCTCAACTTAGCATTCTTGCTAGGCGGGAAATACTTCATGAGGAATCTTTTTGCTAACTTTTGCCATGTGGAAATGGAATTTGGTGGCAATGAGTTTTACCAGGCTCAAGCTCTATCCCTTAGCGAATATGGGAACAATTTTAATCATAGTGCGTCTTCGGGTAATCCAACTAACTTGAAAGAATCTCTCACCTCCATAAACAGTCTTAAGTGAAGGTGAGGATCTTCGGTAGGCATTCCACTGAATTTGCCCACTGTCTGAAGCACCTGGAACATAAACAGATTCAACTCAAATTGTTGTGCCTCGATTTTAGGTCTCCTAATGCTCGGATTAAGATCATGAAACAGTGGCACGACATACTGTCTTAGAGCTCTATCACTATCATCAACAATAAGGATAGGTATTTGAGTAGGGTTTGCTCCATTTCCTTGATTCAGATTTTCGTAGTTCATCTCTTCGGTCCTTCTCTGAACTGCTTGTCTTCTTCATTGTCAAAAATTTCTTTCAAGTTCAGTATCTACAGGAAGTAAATCGATAATTCAATCAATACTGATAAACACCTGAAACAACACAGAAAAAATTAACTAAGTTAAATTGAACAGAAAAATAAACCAAAATGCAAAATTAACAAATTCACAAATAATGACTTTTAAAACAGTCCCCAGCAACGGCGCCAAAAACTTGGAACAATGGAAATGTGCAAGTGTACACAATCGCAACAAGTAAGTAAGTGACAAGTAAATGTCGAGTTATCATACCCACAGGGACTATGTAAGACAATTATCTTTGAAATGAAATTCAAACACTTTGTTGATTAAAAATATTTTGATTTTGAGGAAGTGATTAAAAACTGAAATTTAACTAAGTGAAATAAAAAAATAAAAATAAAAGCTTCAATGCACGATTTCAAAAGATGATTTTAATCAAGATGGCATAATTGTGTTAGATTAATTACATTTCTTAACTTAATATTACTAAAACAATGTTCATGCTGTTACGAATAAATTCATGGCAACTTAGTAAGTTGTTAACTATAGCACATATAGACTTACTAAATTAAAAAATCTCTTGAACATATCATTATGCCAATTCAAACAATTAATCAATTTAAATAAGAAAGTAAAAGATTAAGTGAGGTAAAAATATATTCCTACATTGAAACAGTTTAATTACAATAATCTTGCAAGTTATGTAAGGCTAATGTACCGTTTAATATCATTGCTAATTTAACCCTCAACTACCTTAGAAGATTAAACATGCACTGATTAAGTATTGTGTTAATTAATTACAATTTCAACAGGATTAATAAATAATTAATTAGTTACCTTACAATTGTAATGCAAGAATAACTTAATCATGGTTTTACTCAATCAAACAATTTACCAAAACCTATAACAACACAAACATAATTTTAATAACTTAAGTAGACGAAATGCAATCAACCTAACACGAATTAAATTTAAGTAATGTTAATTAAATTTATAATAATAACAAAACAAATATTCATGACATGTTCATAACAAAAACAATAAAAATTAAAGGATATGGAACTAGAATCAAATCTGGTGTTTCTTGGAAGCTTAACTAGTTTGCTCCGCTCCACCTTCTCCACTTGTTCTTGTTGAACCGAGGATTCTACAAGTACTTGAATGCTGCTACCCAAGATGGTTGAAAGGCTCTTTCCAAGAGGGGAAATCAACAAGGGAATGAAAGGGAAAAATGGAGAACAAAGGAAGGGTTTTGAAAAGAGAAAGTGAGAGAGAAGTGTGAAGAATGAAGGTGTGAGAGGTGTGTTTCATGTAACACCCCTTACCCAAATTCAACGTCGGAACAGGGCTCGAGGAATTACTGGACTTATAACACAAGCATTCATACAATTCCAAGTCATAAATTTGCGTCCAAATTAACCATTCATATTCAATCAAAAAGTCCCTTATACGAGCCTACGAGGCCCAAATCATGCTTTAGAAGTGGTTCGGGACTAAACCGAGAACTTTAGAAAATTTTACAAAACTTAGAAAATTTTTCATGTTACAGGGGTCACACGCCCGTGTGACCCTGAGACACACTCGTGCTACAGGCCGTGTTCAATTTAGGGTGCTCTCTTACTTGTGCCACACGCCCGTGTGCTAGGCCGTGTGGCCAATTTAATTTTTATAATTTTTCATAAAAGAGGTGCAGACTTCACACGGCCGGGGCACATGCCCGTGTTCAAGGCCGTGCAGCACACACGGCTAAGACACACACCCGTGCCTCTGCCCGTGTGCACAATTCTGGACATTCTGTTTTGCAAAAATTAAGGTGCAGGGGACACACGGCTGAACTATATGCCCGTGGGGCAGACCATGTATCACACACGGTCTAGACACACGCCCGTGTGTCTGCCCGTGTGGAAAAAATAAGGCTATTTACCAAGCCATTTGCCACCCCTTTAATGCTCTCACATACATAACATAACATAGCACCAATTCAAGCTTATACATACAACCAAATCATCCACAACCAAGACATCAACACATCATTCATATGCTAACATCTATCATACATAAACATCACATAACTTACCAACTCAAATCATGCAAGTTTCCACATTCATGAAAGGCATTATCATATGAATATACTTATACTAATGTTAGCCAATTTCAAATGGCCTTATACAAAATGAATTTCTAATCAACATAGGCCAACACATTTGGCCAAATCAATTATGACACATAATAAAATGACCAAGTCCCCTATACATGCCATAATTCAAAATGTTGAATTCATTGATACCAAAATAATGGTTGATAGAGTGAATGGATCTCTGACGATCTCCAATCCTGAGCTAGCTTGGTGACACTATAAGATAAGGGAAAGAAAGGGGAGTAAGATATATAGCTTAGTAAGTTCATATGCAAATAATAAACAACATAATAAGCTATATAGCTTACATTTATCATATGTATAACATAACATGAATCAACATAAATGTCATTAAAACTTCATGAACATAACATACTCAATCATATTCTTACCAATAGATCATCATATACCGAATCTATTCCCATTGAGTTTTTCGTACATACCTGCACTAACTCATAACGTAATCACATATTTTCTTATCTTTGACATACTCGTTGAACCACTTGGAATACTATCAGATACGCGAACATCATTGCACATAAGTGCCACTTATGTAGCCAATGCTACCACAAATCTCATAACACATACAAGCTCGCTCTCGAGCTATCCTCGGGCCTGCTCACACAAGTTGTCAGTCGAGACGTAGCTACGCGGTGCTGCTCACACAAGCTGTCAGGTATCCACAACATATGCCAGTTTATCCAGCCACTGGTAGGACGTACAGGACCAGCACCCGGGATGTAACACCCTAAACTCGGCCTAGACGTTACAGCAGAATCTGGCGTGTCACATTGAAGTGTTTTTCGAAATCAAGGTTTGTTGGGAGAAATCGTTCGAATTAAAATCCATTTAGCTTTTATTTCTTTGGAAACAATTGGTAAGTTGTAAAAACCAACACTTAGCAAAACGATTACCATGTTTGTTACTGTTGGTTTAAATTCGCGAAAGCTACTCTATTTACGGGTATCTTGAAGTCGAAAATATGTGTTTGTCTTGTAAAACAGTTATTAGTTGTGAAAACTTGTTGGTATCCGTTTGGCAGTTCAAAATAAGAAATTAAAAACCCAATTAAAAGAAATTAAAAATCACCAGAGGCCTTATTACAAAAATATCAGCCCAATGTAAAATATTTAAATAACCACGTTTAATTAAACATCCTCGATCGTGTGGCCCCCTCCGAGTCCCTCGCAGCCCCAAATCGCCTAAGACTGGGGATTACCTGTACAGTTAAAAGAAAAGGGTGAGTTACGAGAACTCAGTGTGTAATCCCCTATCACTCAATCAGTAATACATGTAGTGTGATGCGGGCACGAGCCCTGTTCGAGATAATGATGCGGTGTGGGCCTTAGCCCAAAATAGTAACAGTGTAGTGTGGGCCTTAGCCCATTACAGTATCAGAATCAGAATACATGTGGCCCTAAGCTCAATACAGTGACAGTATCAGTAACAGAAATGCAATAATGTAATCATGCAACCCATCCCAATCCAGCCAACACACCACCCATACCAATCAACACACCATGTGGGGATTAAATCGACCCACCCCGCCAACACACCAATATCAGCACCGGTTGCGGCACTAATCAGTATCGCAATAAAGCTGCCAGTAATCAGAATGGCTAAGAGCCATAAACAGGATAGCTATAACGCCGTAAGTACAGTAATATGATTGGCACAAAGCCATCGGCAGCTGTAGTATGACCGGTACAAAGCCATCAGTAGCTGTAATATGACCAGCATAGAGCCATTGGTAGCTGTACTATGACCGGCACAAAGCCATCAGTAATGGTGATATGATCGACACAAAGCCATCAATAGCAGTGATATGACCGGCACATAGCCATCAGTAGCATCGCAGCAAAGCTACCAACAATGGTATCGTAGCAAAGCTGCCAGTTGTAGTATCGCAGCAAAGCTACCAGTAACGTATATGTGGCAAAGCCACCAGTAACAGTGATTGTGGCAGAGCCACCAGTACAGTACCCCAACCCCATGCAGTATGTCGTGTATGCAAAATGCCATGCTCAGAATTAGACATACAAATCACAGACAGATCAGTCATTTACATCGCAAACAAATCAATCATTTACCTCGAGGGGCAAAATAGTCATTTTACTCTTTGGGGGTATATCGGTCAATTCACCTAACAGAGGTATTACAGTTATTTTACCTACAGGGGCATCACGATCATTTTACTTTATAGGGGTATTACGATCATTTTACCCTACAGGGGTATTACGGTCATTTTACCCTACATGGGTATTACGGTCATTTTACCCTACAGGGGCATTACGGTCATTTTACCCTACAGGGGTATTACGGTCATTTTACCCTACAGGGGCATTACGATCATTTTACCCGTTTTAGGGTTTCAGTGAAGATAATAACCTTTTCGAAGGTCTACAGTTGCCTCGAGCGAAACAGATAACCTAAATGGTCATAACGGTGTAAATGGGCCCAAGGCCCAATATTTGGCCCTAGTGGGCCCACACGCTCGTGTGGCCCATTTAGCCCAAATTCAATCATGGCTATGTGAATGTTATAGCCCAGTTCAGTATTTGCCACTTATCGTGGATTTATTCTGTGTGGGGCCCACGAGCCCATTGGGCCCACACGGCCCATTTCAGCCAAACGAGGCCCATAATGGCCCAAGAGCACGAGAACGCTCGTGGTGGCCTCTACAGTCTATCGCCCATGATTGTGGGCTCGGTTTACCATACGAGCGATCGCACGCTCGTTAAGCCTCATACGCCGAGGTTTCGGCTTTTCTGCTTTTGCCGATTCGCAGAGGAGATAGTGTGATTACACACCTTTTTACGGCGTCGTTCCAAGATCTATGTAACATCCTGGTATTAGGGGCTTTGCATTTTATGTCTCTGTGTGTTTGTCATGGTTTGTTTGTTAATTTGGTATGTTTGGGGGTCCCGAGAAGGCTCGGGGATAAGCTTGAGCCTTGGTGAAAATTTTGTTTTTAGGCACTTTAGGGGAGAGCTAGCAAAGGCAGGTCTTAAGTTTAAATATTTGTGTTTGATGACACAAGCAGTGAGGTGGTAAAGTGGCAAGGAGACGCCACTTAGAGTGTAGGGAAGTGGCGTCACAAAGGAGAAGCAGCAGGGAGGAGGTTCGAGTCTTGTAAGCCTCACTTTGAAGCTTTATTTTTGCACCTGAGAAGCTAAGGTGGTGGCTTGCGGCTGGACTCTCCAAGGTTGTTGGTTGAATGAGTCAAATACTTCAAATGAATGGCCATGAGGTGATGGTGGGGTTTGAATGGGTCAAACCGATTCAAATTGTTGGAGGGGAGTGAATGTAGGAGGAAAATATGGGATTTGATGTTGGTGGAGTGGTGGCCGAATGTGGGAAGCTTGAAGTGGGGGAAGAGAATTCGGTTTAGTGCTAGCTTAGGGTATGCCAAAGTTAGCTTTGTTTTGAGGTTAGTCTTGTGGGCATTTTTTTGGTTTAGGGAGTGTGTGTGTGTGCCGTTTTGCTGGTAGCCTACTCCTTGTAAGTGCTGAAAGTCCATAACCTTCTTCATTTTTTTGGAAATACTTTATCTTTTATTACGCATTTCTTTTCTCTTCCATCCTCTCTAGAACCGAACCATCTTTGTGGGTGCTAGCCAAATCTCTCCTCACCATTTCAGATTCTTGCTTGAACAACTTTTTCTCTTCTTTTGGTTTTCTACATTCTATTTCTCCTTAGCCGAACCTTCCCTTGATCATCACACTCTCTTTTCATTTTCTTTTTCCTTTTACTTTCTTTGATTCTTTTGGCCGAAACCCTCCTCTCCTCTACTTCTTCTTTTAGCCGAAACTTTGCATCCATTCTATTGACACCCTCTCGTTTGTTTTCTTTCTTTTAGCCGAATAGGTCCTGTAACCCCAAGCAAATCGGTTTCACTCTGCTTCTGGATTTTTGAAGGTAATATTTCTTTTCTCTCTTATTGCAAAAAGCCGAATCTCTTTTTTTTTTCTTTTCTTTCAGTTCTATTTGGCCATAGCCGAATGGTTATGTTGCTCCTGAGTTATGATTTGCGACTAATCTTTTCTCCCTTCATCTTTTCTCATTTTGGGACGTTACTTCGGGACACTCTTCTAGTCGAAGTGTTTGTAGTCTGAAGTCGGAGAGTTACTATTTGCTGAATCGGATCACTCCATTCGGGATATTAAGGTAAGGGGTAATCTCGTGATTTTCCAATTATTCATTCCTTTCAAATGTGATATGCCTTAACCAAATTTCGTTATTTAGTCAATCCACGCCTCCTTGTGTACTGATCAAAGATTCTTCATGGATGCAAGTGTAAGTCAAACCAAGGAGGGGAGTGTACCCATAGTATCCATTCCAAACTTTAAGCGTCGTGCGGTATCAGCGGTTCGAGATTTTCCACCGGGCTGTCGTAGAGAGCCGACGTCTGCTTGGGATAGACAGATAGCTATCGTCCCTTCTAGTGAAAGCGTCGACGTAGAAAGCCTAGTGTTACGTGTTATCAGGTGTGTATTACTCACACGTTTCTTGTTGTTGTGTTATTAACTGTATGGGCTGAAAGTCGAAATGACTAATTCGATAGTCGAGTTACCCTTGTGGGTAAGGTTGGAGACACCGGGTAAGTTCTTCGAAGTTAATATTTCTGATTATGTGCATGTATGAATGTTCGATATTATGCCTGTATGAGATAGTTATCTATTACACAATATGATTATAGTTGCATTCATACTTAACATAAAGTAAAGAGCATGGGCTCGGGATTGAATGAAAGGAGAAGGAGAATCAGTGACTAATGTCACGGTGGTCTAAGAACCACAGTGGTTGAAACCACGTATACGGATATCAGTGACTTATCTCGATGGTCTAAGACCACAGTGGGTTGGCCCCACGATTATATAATTAGTGACTTTGTCACGAGTGACTATTGTCACGAGTGGTCTAGGACCACGGTGGTCAAGAACCACAGTGGCATAATGCCACGGGTGTTTGGAGGAAAGGCTAGACTGGGTTGGACCGCATTGCATACATGTGACATACGCCATACTGAATCCGGTTTGAGTTATGTTGGGGATTTACACACTGAGTCTTCGTGACTCACCCCTCAGCTAAATTTTGCAGGTAATCAGTAGATCGTGGGTTTGGAGCTGAGGTGGACTCGAGGTGGCCATGCGATGTTGTTTTTCTTTCCTTCTCTAGTAAATTGCATTACTTTATTTGAACTTAGTTTAAAACGGATTTTTATTTTGTAATAAGGCCGCTATAACTTAAATTTGGGTTTTATTTCAATGCTGTTATTAAATGTTTTATAAACGGTTAGTATAGAATTTTTTCTTAAAAACGTAAATAAAGGTTTTCCAAAATATCAACGAATGGATCACAAGCCGTAAATAATTAAAACTTGGGATTTTTCTTAACACCACAAATATTATTTTCAAAAGATCACGAATCTCAACTTCGATCTCAAATGCTACCTTATCAAACATTCCAAGTCCGGTTTTTATAACGAACCCATTTTAACTCTAAGATATTTTGATATAAAGTAGGTAAAACATTCTTAATCAAAATTCTCAATTAGCCTTAGCTTGAACTCCCTAAACAAAGTGTTTTCCCAAATCCCGATGTTTTACCTAAATTTTTTTAAACCATCCATCCTGTAACAATCCAGATTCGGTCGTAACATTTTGACCGGGTTTAGGGTGTTACAATCTACGAGCACCCAACCTTGTTTGAATGAGGGTGATCTTAATCCCTCAACGATCGCTGTCCAAAAATGATCACACGCCTTCGCTGCCTTCCTAAAGTACAGTCAAGAACCGATTAGTAAGTGGTAGGGCATATTATTCGGCCAACCCTAAAAACATGAGGTAACCTTATTACCTTACCGGACGTTTTGAGAACGAAAGTGTGACTCTTCCAAGCCGTTCACACTTCACCACTCCTTGAGGAAGACCCTGGAATCGCAAAGGGTGCAGTTCAAGAAGAAAGAAATAACAATCGGTTAATGGGGTTATTCAGTTTTGGAAAAGAAATGAAGAGCATAGATGCATTCGATTTTAAAAGTAAAACAGATGATGGATTTTAAGCACTTACCGACTATCAGAGCCGTTGCAGAATCGAAACAAAGAGGTACAACACTTGGGTTTCAGCCCAAGTAAGAAGAGAAGCCAATCAAGAAGGGAGGAGAGGGACTTTCGGTCACCACCTACCAACTGTTGAAAAAGAAAAGAAACACAAGGGAGAGGCAAAGGTGGGGTTCGGCTGAAACAAAATAAGCCAGAGAAATGAAAAGGCAGTAGACCAAAACTTGAAAGGAGAGTTTCGGCAGAGGTTGATTCAAGAGAGAAAGGAATGGTCACTTGCAAAAGAAAGAACAGCCGGAACCGAAAAGCAAAAATACACGAGTGGTAAGTTGCAAATTCGGCACTAGAGAGAAAAGGGAGAAAAGTCCAAAAACTGGTGACAAAACTGACCAAAAATGAGGAAAAACTCCTCAGCCGAATTTCCTATCCCCCAATTCGGCACCCACACTCCTACACACTTCCAATTCCTTTATTCTCTCCACAAGACTCTTCCTTAATCCTCTCCACGATTTGCTCCTACAATCTCTCCATGACCAATTCAAACACCTCATCAGTAGTGTTTCAGTCCAACTCTTCTACCTTCCCAGCTCAAGCAGCAAAATAAACACTCCATTGCTTCTCCCAGGATTTGAACCTCAGACCACTAGTACACTCCACACGCCACTTTCCACCTTTACCAACAAACTCCTTGTGTCATGATTTCACCAAAAATATTTATAAAGCCTTCAAGCTAAGGCCAAGATTCACTTAAGATCAAAAATCAAAGATTTTGCTAAAGCTCAGGTTTGAACCCAGGACTTCTCCAACACTCCCAAACACACCCAAATCACTTAGCCATTGAAGAAAACAAGCAACTTGTGTCATTTTCTTGCACACATAGATATTTATGTGCAGTCTCGTAGCTGATCCCACGCTCAAGGCCCATTCCTTATAGGCCCAAATTCGGGGCGTTACACGGGACACATAATTCACATAATTACATGGGTTTCTAGTGACATGTCACTTGTATCCTAATCTATTCCTAAGGTTCAACCAGGATTTCTCTCTTACCGGAACTTCGTCGAATATGCTCATAGAATCAATCATACAATCCATGCAATATCAAAACACTAAGATACAAATATAAAATTGCGTTATTAACATACGAACTTACCTCGGTACAAAAATAGTGAAAATGGACCTAATCGTCAAACACTTTGTTTTTCCCTCGATCTAGGTCCGAACCTCATTTTTCTTGATCTATAATAGAAATTTTAACTCATTTAATACTCTCATTATTCAATTCAATCCAAAAATCACATTATGCCAAAAATTACATTTTTGCCCCTAACTTTTCAACTTTTTACATTTTAGTCCCTAAGCTCGTAAAATGATTTTTATTCGATTTCTTCATTACCCAAGCCTAGCCGAATCTTTTTCATGCTCATAGCAGCCCACACTTTTCATTTATTCACATTTTTACTACATATTTTACAACTTTTACAAATAGATCCTTTTAGGCATTTTCATCAAAAATCACTTAGTAAAAGTTGTTTATCTAACCTCAAACATACATTTTCTACCATCAAACATCAAAATACACAAATATCTAACATGATTAAAATTTTAGACTTTGACATCTCTTCAAATTAGTCCTTGAAATAGCTAGATTAGGTTGAAATAACTTTAAAAACGTAAAAATAATTAAAACGGGGCAAGAACGGACTTACAATCGAGCTTGAAAGCTTGGCCAAAACCCTAGCTATGCTGACCCTTGAAATTCGGCTATGGGGGACTAAATTGATGAAGATGAAGACTTTTATTTAGTTAACTTGGCTTTATTTACTAGATTACCAAAATGCCCTTCACCTAAACTTTGAAATTTTTCACTAATCATGTTCATTTTTGTCCATACTAAAGCATAATGGTCTAATTATCATCCAAGGACCTCCAATTTAAAATTTCATAGCAATTACACACCTCTAGCTTCTAGAACACACATTTTGCACCTTTTGCAATTTAGTCCTTTTAACTAAATTGAGTGCCCAAATGTCAAAATTTTCGAACGAAATTTTTACGAAATCATTCCATAAAACCGTAGACCATAAAAATATAATAAAAATAAATTTTATTGTGTCGGATTTGTGGTCCCAAAACCACTGTTCCGACTAGACCCAAAATCGGGCTGTTACATTTCAAATGAGCAGCCAATGAGGGTATTTATAGGTTGGATAGGCTGCTAAAAATAGAAAAAACCAGTAGCCATTAACTTCCCCCATGACCGGGCACACATGTGGCAAGTTTGAAGCTTTCAAACTTGCTTTATTTAGCTAGGGGCAAATCTACAAAAGCTTGATAAGTGGAGGGGTTTGAATGCAATTTCAAGGAAAATTTAAGGGTTGTTTTGCAAGACGAATAATAAGCTAAATAAGATGATTGGGTCAGCATGTGGGATAGTTTTGGATAGCCCATTTGCTCGGTTGGATCAGTCTTTCAGTTTAGCACAATTGAGCCTCCTTTCATAATTTAATTAATAATAATTATTTAACCCAAAATAAATTGGATGAAAATTAAAATTAATTACATTATGAATTAATATTCATAATTTGGACCGTCTTAGGCTGAAAAATTAATTCGCCTCGATGCTTCAAAAATCACTTCTTGGTTTTGCGCTACTAGTAGTGTCTGTCAAGCCAATTTTTGCCCTTTATGCGAATCTGTCGAAAATAAATCAAAATTAATCAAAACTCATTATGTTAATAATTTAAGTATAATTTAATTATTTTATAATTATATTATATTTTTCGTCAATAATTACACCGAAACTGCATGAACTTGGGTTAAAAAGGGCATGAAAAAATATATATTTTTGTGCTTCCAATTATGCATGTCGAGACCACACATTTGATTTGATATACTAAGATGATAAAGGCACATAGGTTTTAACCTACTTATCTCATAAAAAACCTACCTTTTTAATTAACCCTTAGTGAACCCCGTTGAGCCTAACACATCATTTCTTAATTAACCCATTAATGTTGACCCATAACCCATTTTTTTTCTTTGTGAATCTTTCCTGTTTTATTGACTCCCCTTTTGTTGAGATTTGATTTGGTTAGTTTCCTAGCTATGCTATTCTGTTTGATTTGCTGAATTATTTCTTACTGTTCTTGATAAAAAATAAAAAAAAATTGATTATTAATTAGTTATTTGTTGATTGAGCTTGAACAGTTAAATTCATATTTTGAGAAGAAGCTGGTTTTTTGTTCTTGAAAACTCTTGATTGATGCACTTGTTTTTTATTCAACATTTGTTTATTTTTCTAGTTTGGTAATTTATCAATTCAATCTCGATTATAACAAAACTTTCTTCCCTTTCTCTACACCCTTAACCTAAGCCCCATTACAACCTCTTAAAGACCTTTTAATTAGTGTGTCATATCATTTTATAGTGGTGGAGATTTGATTTTCAAGCAAGCTTATGGTAATAACATTTCTTGTTCGACTGTTGAGTGCTTATTCTTGAACCTTTAACACTTTGAGTGATTTGGGTGAATCTTTAGTGAAGATTTCAATTCTGGTCGATTTTGAATTAAAGGTAATTACTTAGATAAGGGAAGATACCTATGTTTTCGTGCTTTCAAAATTTTTTACTTGGATTGTTTGAATCTTTAGTGCTCTTTTAGTTGAATTGACAATGCATGATTATTTGTGAATTATTCTAAAACATTATTGATGAGAATTAGAAGTTGAGAAAGATTAATTATAATGTGAGTTAAGGATTTTGCTTGAGGATAAGTAAACGCTTAAGTGTGGGGATATTTGATAAATGATAAAACTAACATATTTTAATCACATTCTTAATGCATTTTTGGATGATTATTTATGCAAATTGGTGAATTTGATGCTCCTAATCCTTTGAATTCATGTTCTTATACTTAGGTGAGCATTTGGGAGCAGAAGGGGCGAAAAACGAGTGAAAATCAAAGAACAAGAGCAAATTTCAGGAGCCACACGGGCTGGGCACACACTCATGTGAGCTACACGATCTAGACACACGCTCATGTGCCAGCCCGTGTCGATTTTGCACATTGCTTCCCAAACACATGGAAAAACACAATTTTTTGGCTTTCTGAGCATTCTAAAGTCTATAAATACCAAATAGAAGAAGGGATATGAGGGCCATCAGAGAAGATCTAAGAAAACACTCAAGGAACACCATTGGAGCCACATTAGAAGCAGATTTCCATCAAGATCAAAGACCTCATTTTAATTTCTTCTGAAGTTTTTATGAGTTTCTTTTTTTCTTATGGTTTTTCTGACTTTAAGATGTTTTTATTCAGAATTATGAATTAATTCCCTAGATACCTAGGGAGAATGAAACCTATGACGAATTTTATTATTTAATTTCTATTTTATATGATAAGAACTTGATTCTTGTTTTCAATTATGTATGCTTATTTCTTGTTTTAATATTTCTGGGATATTAATTCATGTTTAATGTGCTTAATTCAGTGGAGCAAAAGTCTTCTTTTAAGAGTAGATCTAGCATAATTGAGTGGAGTTGCATGCAATCCTAGAAATAGGACGACATAAATCTACCAGATTAGAGTCAAATCTTATAGGGGAATCCATAGATCGAGTTAATGCGATAATAGGGGTTTTAATTAGAAACAGATTTCAATTAATCAACCTAGAGTCAATTGCTTCTACTCTCGAAAGAGATATTAGCATAATTTAGGTGTAACACCCCAAA
Source organism: Gossypium sturtianum (assembly GCA_025698515.1). NCBI lineage: Eukaryota > Viridiplantae > Streptophyta > Magnoliopsida > Malvales > Malvaceae > Gossypium > Gossypium sturtianum. The sequence goes on from CM046955.1 coordinate 117,908,794, forward strand.
CCCGGCCTAGAAGTTAGGCCCAAATCTGGAATGTCACATTAAAGGCACACTTCAAAACAATTTACTAGTTAACTATTTAAGGCCCAAAAGCCCAAAACAAAAGATTATTTCGAAATCCATATTAACACTTTAATAATTCTATGAAATTTCTTAAGTGGGCAGTTGAAACAATAATAATAATAAACCCAAAACTCAAAGTCAAATAGGAGTTACATGGCCTTATTACAATCCAATGAAAAAAAAAACAAAGTATTTAAAACTGAATCATTTGAATAAATTAAAACATTTGAATAGCTTGTAGTGTGGCCATCTCCGAGTCCTCTCCCTCGTCGAGCCGCCTATTCAAGATTACCTGTAACATTTAAAATTAAGGGTGTGAGTTTCGAAACTCAGTGTGTACAACCCTTGGCAATCAAATCACATACAAATATTCACATTCGGCCTAAGCCCTAACAAAATCGGTGGTCTTGGGCCTTAGCCCACAATGACCTCATATCATATCATATTGTATCATTTATAAACAGATAATGCAAAACCCACCCCAAAAATCCATCCGCTAAACACACCATTTCCCTTTCAACCTTATGACTCCTTTGGGGAATTCTAGCTCGACCCACCCCTCCACTACACACCAAGGGTAGCCCGGTTGCAGTACTATCGAACGTTGCAGCAAAGCTACTAATCATATGTTGGGCTTAAAGCCTTCTGTGGATCCATACCATACGGTCATGCGATCCTGGATCCATACCATACGGCCATGCGATCCTCAAATATTGACACAGAGTCATCAATATATATATGTTAGGCACATAGCCACTGTAAATATGATTGGCGCAAAGCCATAATAACAGCACAAAGCCTTCAGTATTGGCACAAAGCCCATAATTACGGCACAAAGCCCATATTAATGGTACACAGCCCTCGGTAACATTATCGGTGCAGCATGGCTGCTCGGTGGCTAAAAAGCCTGCGGTGGATCCATACCATACGGCCATGCGATCCTAGATCCATACCATACGGCTATGCGATCCTTAAATCTTCCTCCGTACCATAATTCCCACCCATATACATCCTAAGCAGAATATCATATGAATGCATCAAACACAAAAGTAACATCCACAAACCCATATTCATCACATAGGGGTAATTTCATCATTTCACTACCCAGGGGTTTTTTCGTAATTCTACCCTATAGGGGTATTTTGGTAATTTGGCAAATTAGGGGTATCTTGGTAATTTTACAAATAGGGGTATTTTAGTAATTTTACAATATAAGGGTATTTTAGTAATTTTACAATATAATGGTATTTTAGTAATTTTCCAACATAAGGGTATTTTAGTAATTTTCCAATATAAGGGTATTTTAGTAATTTTCCAATATAATGGGTATTTTAGTAATTTTCCAATATAAGGGTATTTTAGTCCCTCTCGGGTTTTAGTTATAAACTTTGGCCCATAAACAAGTCCTCGCGGTTAAAGTGAACAAACACTATGCACCAGGTAGGATCTCAGAAAAGAGGAGGTGGGTCACTCGGACCGCTTAAATACCAAGCTCTCACTAGATCCAATCCTAGACATGCATATGTCGGTTACCACACTCTAACTAATCGACTTGTCCACAGGCATGTTTAATTAACTTAAGTCTTATGAAATTGAAGAGTTGTTCAAACTAGGCCTAAGTCCATAAACCCTAGCATATCTGCTTACGTCCCCATAAAGCCCATCAAACCCAAATTACAACCTTACGGCCCATTAGGCCCAAATCTTACCATATGACCTATTAGGCCAAAAACATATCCAGATCATGTATCATGCAAGACTAATTTAATTCGTATAACAAACCAAACCATTCCATCAAACTTAGCCTCAGGGCCCACTGGGCCCATTTAGCCACTTTCGACTTTTCGACTTTTCGGCATTGTCGATATCGTGTGTATGTTGTGTTTGTACACACCTGGTAACCTTGCGTGCTGCGGACTCCTTAGTCACAAACCTACAATTGACATTACTAGCGATTAATCAAAGCGTTAACACACACTAACCAAAAACCGAAACCTCACCGTACCCTTACCGCGTGCCTCACTTTCTAGTAGCCCTTCCTTTGCTACTATTGGCGATTATCCTCTAGATCTGCATCCAACACCTATATCGTCAAAACCAAGTGATCCATATAGATCATAAATCACCCCTATGAGCCACATAAGATTCGGCCATTTACCAAAACCCTAACTGAGTCGAGAATACTTACCACCTTGCTAGCAACCCTTACCTACCACGCTTGCGATCTTTGATTCTTTCCCTTTTTAATACAAAGTTAACGGCAAAGATTGGGTTAGATAGCCCTTCGGCTTTTAATAAAACATACTAAAAATTCAACTAAGCTCTTACCGAAATTCTCCTTTGATCCTGTGGCTTAAATATCTACTTGAACAAGATTCGGCTTCCAAATGTGACTAAGAGTAGATAATAAACGATTGAGGTGGAGGAATAAACAACAAAGAATCGGCATAAACAGGGATTTCGATAAACAGAGATTTCGGCAAATAGAGATTTTGGCAAACAGGGATGGTGGTATTCGGCAATGGAAGAACATAAGGATAAGGGGAAAAAAAGAAGACAAAGAAAGATGGATACTCTAAGAACCCCTTCTAAGGATTTCGGCACCCCCCTTTTATAGCCAAAGCCGAACTGCCTTCCCCCCACAGTCCTATTCGGCCCCAAGACTTCACCATCCTCATCTCCTATCTTTTCTCTCTGAAAATACCTTTATCTTATCCGAAATCTCCTCCACATCCATCAGTCCTGCTTCCTTGAAACTCTCCACGGTAAGAGTTCAAAATCCACACAACTCTTGTCGTCCACCTATTCAAAATAAAACACTCCAAAATGCACCCCTCCTACTCGAACCTTGGACCTCCTCAGCTGACAACACGCCACCTCATAGCTCCCAAGTAATGCCACTTGCCACTGGGCCACAAGCCCCTTTGTGTCCTATTTTCTCTTAATCTACTTAAGAGACCTCATGCCTGAGACTAGGGTCCGCTGAGAAAGTAAAATAAATTTTTCCCTATGGTCTCCCTTATCTCTCAGGCTTCAAATAATCCCGATAATACCTTAATATTAATATTCTAAGTGTTACATATATTCCAAAAATAATTTAAACGCTCCCATTCCCAAGGCCTATTGGGCCCAATTCTTCTAGGCCTAAATTCGGGGTGTTACAGTTCTACCCTCCTTAAAGAAATTCCGTCCTCAAAATTTCCAACTAACTATAAAATGCACCGCTCAAGTCACACCACTATGCTTTCGCTGCGCACTCTGATTTAATAACACTAACACTTCCACGGCCTCTGCTGCGACCTTTTGCACCTCTTCTAGCGCTCATCGTTGCGTACGTATTTTTGGATTAGAATTTTTATGAATTTAGTTCATAGTTCCACTGTTTAAAACACATGTCTTATGCGAGTGACAATTTAAAAGTTGTTTCGCGGTCGTATATCCATTGTAGGATTAAGTTTCCTACGGGCTTTAGTCTCTAAAAGCCTATTTTTTTAAAGTAGCCCATTATCTATATAGTTCAGTAATTTAAACAAATGTAGTACAGAAAACTTACTTGGCTCGACGTCGAGGGCGCGGTGAACCACACTTCAAGAAACCTGCAAAAACTTCTTAGTCTACTTGTTTTAAAAACCCAAAACATAAGGCCCATTTCACAGCCCGAGCTTTGCAACTTGAGCTCTGATACCACTAAATGTAACACCCCAAACCCGGCCTAGAAGTTAGGCCCGAATCTGGAATGTCACATTAAAGGCGCACTTCAAAACAATTTACTAGTTAACCATTTAAGGCCCAAAAGCCCAAAACAAAAGATTATTTTGAAATCCATATTAACACTTTAATAATTCTATGAAATTTCTTAAGTGGGCAGTTGAAAAAATAATAATAATAAACCCAAAACTCAAAGTCAAATAGGAGTTACATGGCCTTATTACAATCCAATGAAAAAAAAACAAAGTATTTAAAGCAGAATCATTTGAATAAATTAAAACATTTGAACAGCTTGTAGTGTGGCCATCTCCGAGTCCTCTCCCCCGTCGAGCCGCCTATTCAAGATTACCTGTAACATTTAAAATTAAGGGTGTGAGTTTCGAAACTCAGTGTGTACAACCCCTTGGCAATCAAATCACATACAAATATTCACATTCGGCCTAAGCCCTAACAAAATCGGTGGTCTTGGGCCTTAGCCACAATGACCTCATATCATACCATATTGTATCATTTATAAACAGATAATGCAAAACCCACCCCAAAAATCCATCCGCTAAACACACCATTTCCCTTTCAACCTTATGACTCCTTTGGGGAATTCTAGCTCGACCCACCCCTCCGCTACACACCAAGGGTAGCCCGGTTGCGGTACTACCGAACGTTGCAGCAAAGATACTAATCATATGTTGGGCTTAAAGCCTTCTGTGGATCCATACCATACGGTCATGCGATCCTGGATCCATACCATACGGCCATGCGATCCTCAAATATTGACACAGAGTCATCAATATATATATGTTAGGCACATAGCCACGGTAAATATGATTGGCACAAAGCCATAATAACAGCACAAAGCCTTCGGTATTGGCACAAAGCCCATAATTACGGCACAAAGCCCATATTAATGGCACACACCCTCGGTAACATTATCGGGCAAAGCATGGTCTGCTCGGTGGCTAAAAAGCTGCGGTGGATCCATACCATACGGCCATGCGATCCTGGATCCATACCATACGGCTATGCGATCCTCAAATCTTCCTCCGTACCATAATTCCCACCCATATGCATCCTAAGCAGAATATCATATGAATGCATCGAACACAAAAGTAACATCCACAAACCCATATTCATCACATAGGGGTAATTTCATCATTTCACTACCCAGGGGTATTTTTGTAATTCTACCCTACAGGGGTATTTTGGTAATTTGGCAAATTAGGGGTATCTTGGTAATTTTACAAACAGGGGTATTTTAGTAATTTTATAATATAAGGGTATTTTAGTAATTTTACAATATAAGGGTATTTTAGTAATTTTCCAACATAAGGGTATTTTAGTAATTTTCCAATATAAGGGTATTTTAGTAATTTTCCAATATAAGGGGTATTTTAGTAATTTTCTAATATAAGGGTATTTTAGTAATTTTCCAATATGAGGGTATTTTAGTAATTTTCCAATATAAGGGTATTTTAGTCCCTCTCGGGTTTTAGTTATAAACTTTGGCCCATAAACAAGTCCTCGCGGTTAAAGTGAACAAACACTATGCACCAGGTAGGATCTCAAAAAAGAGGAGGTGGGTCACTCGGACCGCTTAAATACCAAGCTCTCACTAGATCCAATCCTAGACATGCATATGTCGGTTACCACACTCTAACTAATCGACTTGTCCACAGGCATGTTTAATTAACTTAAGTCTTATGAAATTGAAGAGTTGTTCAAACTAGGCCTAAGTCCATAAACCCTAGCATATCTGCTTACGTCCCCATAAAGCCCATCAAACCCAAATTACAACCTTACGGCCCATTAGGCCCAAATCTTACCATATGACCTATTAGCCCAAAAACATATCCAGATCATGTATCATGCAAGACTAATTCAATTCGTATAACAAACCAAACCATTCCATCAAACTTAGCCTCAGGGCCCACTGGGCCCATTTAGCCACTTTCGGCTTTTCGGCTTTTCGGCATTGCCGATATCGTGTGTGTGTTGTGTTTGTACACACCTGGTAACCTTGCGTGCTGCGGACTCCTTAGTCACAAACCTACAATTGACATTACTAGCGATTAATCAAAGCGTTAACACACACTAACCAAAAATCGAAACCTCAACGTACCCTTACCGTGTGCCTCACTTTCTAGTAGCCCTTCCTTTGCTACTATTGGCGATTATCCTCTAGATCTGCATCCAACACCTATATCGTCAAAACCAAGTGATCCATATAGATCATAAATCACCCCTTTGAGCCACATAAGATTCGGCCATTTACCAAAACCCTAACTGAGTCGAGAATACTTACCACCTTGCTAGCAACCCTTACCTACCACGCTTGCGATCTTTGATTCTTTCCCTTGTTAATACAAAGTTAACGGCAAAGATTGGGTTAGATAGCTCTTCGGCTTTTAATAAATCATACTAAAAATTCAACTAAGCTCTTACCGAAATTCTCCTTTGATCCTGCGGCTTAAATATCTACTTGAACAAGATTCGACTTCCAAACGTGACTAAGAGTAGATAATAATCGATTGAGGTGGAGGAACAAACAACAAAGAATCGGCATAAACAGGGGTTTCGGCAAACAGGGATTTTGATAAACAGAGATTTCGGCAAATAGAGATTTTGGCAAACAGGGATGGTGGTATTCGGCAATGGAAGAAAATAAGGATGAGGGGAAAAAAAGAAGAGAAAGAAAGATGGATACTCTAAGAACCCCTTCTAAGGATTTTGGCACCCCCCTTTTATAGCCAAAGCCAAACTGCCTTCCCCCCACAGTCCTATTCGGCCCCAAGACTTCACCATCCTCATCTCCTATCTTTTCTCTCTAAAAATACCTTTATCTTATCCGAAATCTCCTCCACATCCATCAGTCCTGCTTCCTTCAAACTCTCCACGGCAAGAGTTCAAAATCCACACAACTCTTGCCGTCCACCTATGCAAAATAAAACACTCCAAAATGCACCCCTCCTACTCGAACCTTGGACCTCCTCAGCTGACAACACGCCACCTCATAGCTCCCAAGTAACGCCACTTGCCACTGGGCCACAAGCCCCTTTGTGTCTTATTTTCTCTTAATCTACTTAAGAGACCTCATGCCTGAGACTAGGGTCCACTGAGAAAGAAAAATAAATTTTTCCCTATGGTCTCCCTTATCTCTCAGGCTTCAAATAATCCCGATAATACCTTAATATTAATATTCTAAGTGCTACATATATCCCAAAAATAATTTAAACGCTCCCATTCCCAAGGCCTATTGGGCCCAATTCTTCTAGGCCCAAATTCGGGGTGTTACAATTCTACCCTCCTTAAAGAAATTCCGTCCTCGAAATTTCCAACTAACTATAAAATGCACCGCTCAAGTCACACCACTATGCTTTCGCTGTGCACTCTGATTTAATAACACTAACACTTCCACGGCCTCTGCTGCGACCTTTTGCACCTCTTCTAGCGCTCATCGTTGCGTGCGTATTTTTGGATTAGAATTTTTATGAATTTAGTTCATAGTTCCCTTTATTTAAAACACATGTCTTATCGAGTGACAATTTAAAAGTTATTTCGCGGTCGTATATCCATTACAGGCTTAAGTTTCCTACGGGCTTTAGTCTCTAAAAGCCTATTTTTTTAAAGTAGCCCATTATCTATATAGTTCAGTAATTTAAACAAATGTAGTACAGAAAACTTACTTGGCTCGATGTCGAGGGCTCGGTGAACCACACTTCAAGAATCCTATAAAAACTTCTTAATCTACTTGTTTTAAAAACCCAAAACATAAGGCCCATTTCACAGCCCGAGCTTTGCAACTTGGGCTCTGATACCACTAAATGTAATACCCCAAACCTGGCCTAGAAGTTAGGCCCGAATCTGGAATGTCACATTAAAGGCGCACTTCAAAACAATTTACTAGTTAACCATTTAAGGCCCAAAAGCCCAAAAGAAAAGATTATTTCGAAATCCATATTAACACTTTAATAATTCTATAAAATTTCTTAAGTGGGCAGTTGAAACAATAATAATAATAAACCCAAAAATCAAAGTCAAATAGGAGTTAACTGGCCTTATTACAATCTAATGAAAAAAAACAAAGTATTTAAAACAGAATCATTTGAATAAATTAAAACATTTGAACAGCTTGTAGTGTGGCCATCTCCGAGTCCTCTCCCTCGTCGAGCGCCTATTCAAGATTACCTGTAACATTTAAAGTTAAGGGTGTGAGTTTCGAAACTCAGTGTGTACAACCCTTGGCAATCAAATCACATACAAATATTCACATTGGGCCTAAGCCCTAACAAAATCGGTGGTCTTGGGCCTTAGCCCACAATGACCTCATATCATATCATATTGTATCATTTAAAAACAGATAATGCAAAACCCACCCCAAAACTCCATCCGTTAAACACACCATTTCCCTTTCAACCTTATGACTCCTTTAGGGAATTCTAGCTCGACCCACCCCTCCGCTACACACCAAGGGCAGCCCGGTTGCGGTACTACCAACACATACAAAGACAAAGTCGCTAATCATATGTTGGGCTTAAAGCCTTCTGTGGATCCATACCATACGGTCATGCGATCCTGGATCCATACCATACCGCCATGCGATCCTCAAATATTGACACAGAGTCATCAATATATATATGTTAGGCACATAGCCACGGTAAATATGATTGGCACAAAGCCATAATAACAGCACAAAGCCTTCGTCATTGGCACAAAGCCCATAATTATGGCACAAAGCCCATATTAATGGCACACAGCCCTCGGTAACATTATCGGTGCAGTATGGCTGCTCGGTGGCTAAAAAGCCTGCGGTGGATCCATACCATACGGCCATACGATCCTGGATCCATACCATACGGCTATACAATCCTCAAATCTTCCTCCGTACCATAATTCCCACCTATATGCATCCTAAGCAGAATATCATATGAATGCATCAAACACAAAAGTAAAATCCACAAACCCATATTCATCTCATAGGGGTAATTTCATCATTTCACTACCCAGGGGTATTTTCGTAATTCTACCCTACAGGGGTATTTTGGTAATTTGGAAAATTAGGGGTATCTTGGTAATTTTACAAAGAGGGGTATTTTAGTAATTTTACAATATAAGGGTATTTTAGTAATTTTACAATATAAGGGTATTCTAGTAATTTTCCAACATAAGGGTATTTCAGTAATTTTCCAATATAAGGGTATTTTAGTAATTTTCCAATATAAGGGTATTTTAGTAATTTTCCAATATAAGGGGTATTTTAGTAATTTTCCAATATAAGGGTATTTTAGTAATTTTCCAATATGAGGGTATTTTAGTAATTTTCCAATATAAGGGTATTTTAGTCCCTCTCGGGTTTTAGTTATAAACTTTGGCCCATAAACAAGTCCTCGCGGTTAAAGTGAACAAACACTATGCACCAGGTAGGATCTCAGAAAAGATGAGGTGGGTCACTCGGACCGCTTAAATACCAAGCTCTCACTAGATCCAATCCTAGACATGCATATGTCGGTTACCACACTCTAACTAATCGACTTGTCCACAGGTATGTTTAATTAACTTAAGTCTTATTTGAAGAGTTGTTCAAACTAGGCCTAAGTCCATAAACCCTAGCATATCTGCTTACGTCCCCATAAAGCCCATCAAACCCAAATTACAACCTTACGGCCCATTAGGCCCAAATCTTACCATATGACCTATTAGGCCAAAAACATATCCAGATCATGTATCATGCAAGACTAATTCAATTCGTATAACAAACCAAACCATTCCATCAAACTTAGCCTCAGGGCCCACCGGGCCCATTTAGCCACTTTCGACTTTTTCGGCTTTTCGGTATTGCCGATATCGTGTGTGTGTTGTGTTTGTACACACACAAAGTAACCTTGCGTCTTTGCGGACTCCTTAGTCACAAACCTACAATTGACATTACTAGCGATTAATCAAAGCGTTAACACACACTAACCAAAAACCGAAACCTCACCGTAGCCTTACCGTGTGCCTCACTTTCTAGTAGCCCTTCCTTTGCTACTATTGGCGATTATCCTCTAGATCTGCATCCAACACCTATATCGTCAAAACCAAGTGATCCATATAGATCATAAATCACCCCTATGAGCCACATAAGATTCGGCTATTTACCAAAACCCTAACTGAGTCGAGAATACTTACCACCTTGCTAGCAACCCTTACCTACCACGCTTGCGATCTTTGATTCTTTCCCTTGTTAATACAAAGTTAACAGCAAAGATTGGGTTAGATAGCCCTTCGGCTTTTAATAAAACATACTAAAAATTCAACTAAGCTCTTACCGAAATTCTCCTTTGATCCTGCGGCTTAAATATCTACTTGAACAAGATTCGGCTTCCAAATGTGACTAAGAGTAGATAATAATTGATTGAGGTGGACGAACAAACAACAAAGAATCGGCATAAATAGGGGTTTCGGCAAACAGGGATTTCGGTAAACAGAGATTTTGACAAATAGAGATTTCGGTAAACAGGGATGGTGGTATTCAGCAATGGAAGAAAATAAAGATGAGGGGAAAAAAAGAAGAGAAAGAAAGATGGATACTCTAAGAACCCCTTCTAAGGATTTCGGCACCCCCCTTTTATAGCCAAAGCCGAACTGCCTTCCCCCCACAGTCCTATTTGGCCCCAAGACTTCACCATCCTCATCTCCTATCTTTTCTCTCTGATAATACCTTTATCTTATCCGAAATCTCCTCCACATCCATCAGTCTTGCTTCCTTCAAACTCTCCACGGCAAGAGTTCAAAATCCACACAACTCTTGCCGTCCACCTATGCAAAATAAAACACTCCAAAATGCACCCCTCATACTCGAACCTTAGACCTCCTCAGCTGACAACACGCCACCTCATAGCTCCCAAGTAACGCCACTTGCCACTGGGCCACAAGCCCCTTTGTGTCTTATTTTCTCTTAATCTACTTAAGAGACCTCATGCCTGAGACTAGGGTCCACTGAGAAAGAAAAATAAAATTTTCCCTATGGTCTCCCTTATCTCTCAGGCTTCAAATAATCCCGATAATACCTTAATATTAATATTCTAAGTGCTACATATATCCCAAAAATAATTTAAACGCTCCCATTCCCAAGGCCTATTGGGCCCAATTATTCTAGGCCCAAATTCGGGGTGTTACATTAGGGATTTCTACGGATCAAGACACCAAGTGAGTAAATCGTTTAAATCAGATTAATAATAATAGAAGGTGTCTAGGTGGATTATTTCCTTTGTATTGTCTCTCTCATTGGTTATCTTTCGATTATTTTCGTGATTTGTTCTCTGTTGTGTTCTTAGTTAAATTAGTTTAGTAATTTTAGATTAAAACTCATTACTCCAAATTGTCGGCTAAATAATAAGAAAACGGTAATTACTAATAATTTTAGTCCTCGTGGATACGATATCTCTACTCACCGTAGCTATACTATTGTTCGATAGGTGCGCTTTCCTTAGTCATATTTTTAGTTAGTATGGAAAACACACATCAAGAGAATTTTTCTTTCATTACAAATTAACCCTTTCAACAAAAATCCATCACTTTCACCTAGAAATCAAAAGAATTTTCACAGCCACCAAGAGAGAAAAATGATAAAGGAGAATATGGAAAGCTAGGAATATCAAGTTAGATTCAAGAAACTAGAAGTTGGAGGAGAGAGAAAGTCAAGTTAAAGTTTGGTTTCAAGAGAACAAGGTATGGATGTTCAGTTTTTATGTTGTTTTCAAGTTAGTAGTAATAGAAAAATATAAAAATGATATTAAAGTCAATATTTCTTATGAAAAGTATTATGTTTTTGACATGTTGATGAAGGAAAAAGTGAGAAAGTGAATTAAATGATAAAGAGAACAGAAGAACAAGTGATTTTGGGAAGAACAAGTGATTTTGAATAGAAAAGAGGTAAGTACCCATGGACTTTCTTGATATTTAAGGATTATAATGTGAACTTAGTGAAATATTTAGTAAGTTAGTAAAGCAAGATGTGAAATGATTTAACATAAGTTAAAGGAAATTATAATAGAAATATATATAATAGATGTGCTATGTAATAGTGAAAAATACACAAAGTATTGAATAAGTGAAACTATGGAAAAATATGAAATTTTATGAAAACAATGATTAAATTGAAAGACTTAAAAATTATATGTGGTGGAAATAATATAAGTGAAATACATATAAATTGGGTGTGTAAAATAAGATATTGGGATTAACCATGTGAATTAAATGAAATAAGAAAGAAAATTTATTTACTATGATTAAATAGTGAATAGGGGACTTTTATGTCAAAAGGTGACTAAATTGAAAAGTTCTAAAGTTTACAAGAAAATATTGATAAATAAAGAATATGTTGAAAAATAAAAGAGTATATGAATATTGTATTTCAAACTACAATTATTTCTAAGTTGTGAAAGTTAGGGGCAATATTGTGAATTTGAGAAAATTTATGTTAGAAATAGTAAAAGTGAAATGCATAACACTTAATATATGAAAATAGATATTGTGGTGAATTATGGAAATATTAAATAGTATTGAGATATGCTATATATGTTATTGAAAGAGAAAGATATTGTTACATGAAATGTTGTAATGAGGACTAAATTATAAAGTCTGTAAAAGTGTTATGAGAAATGTATAATAAGAATTATTAGTGAGTTATGAAAGATTATTAAATATGAAGACAAGTTACATGTGTTATTGAAAGTGGAAGACATAATTATACTAAATATTGTTACAATGATTAAATTGTGAAAAGTGTAAAAGTGATATGAGTGCATTATGTGATTTGCCCAAGTAGACGAGATAAAAACTATTGGGATATAGATGGCATGCCATTAAGGAAATTTTAGGGCGCTTATCGTCTTGCGCTTTAGTACTTATCGATTTGCACTTCGGTGCCTACTATTCTATTAGTGCATTTTAGTGCACCTTTGTATTAGTTCTGTATATCTTAAGTGTTTTGTTTAGTCTACTGGGCCTCTGTTAAAAAAGTAAATAATTTTCATTATAAGCAAAAGTATAATAACTTATTAATGATTGAAATATTGAATCTAAAAAATGAAAATATAAGTAAATCGAATATGTCCGAGGGAATATGAGGACGATAAGGAAGGGAAGATAAATGTGTAAAAGTATTTTGTAAAAGAAAAGATAAATTTTGTGATGAAATTATTGAAATTTATACCAAATGTTGAAATATGATGCGTGTATTAAAAGAGTAGTAAATTCTTATGGGTTGAATTGAGGACTTAAGAACTAAATTGTGAAATAAGTAAAAAGTGACAAATAAATATGATAATAAGAAATTGAGATGTAATAGGATAGGTAAACAAAGGAATGAAATATTAAGAATGTAACACCCCAAACCCAGGCAGGCCTAGAAGTTAGGCCCGAATGCTGGAATGTCACATTAAAGCGCACTTCAAAACAATTTACTAGTTAACCATTTAAGGCCCAAAAGCCCAAAACAAAAGATTATTTGAAAATCATATTAACACTTTAATAATTTTATGAAATTTCTTAAGTGAAATGATTGAAACAATAATAATAATAAACCCAAAATTCAAAGTCAAATAGGAGTTACATGGCGTTATTACAATCCAATGAAAAAACAAAGTATTTAAACAGAATCATTTGAATAAATTAAAACATTTGAACAACTTGTAGTGTGGCCATCTCAGAGTCCTCTCCGTCTTGAGCCGCCTATTCGAGGATTACTCAAACATTTAAAATTAAGGGTGTGAGTTTCGAAACTTAGTGTGTACAACCCTTGGCAATCAAATCACATACAAATATTCACATTGGGCCTAAGCCCTAACAAAATCGGTGGTCTTGGGCCTTAGCCCACAATGACCTCATATCATATCATATCGTATCATTTATAAACAGATAATGCAAAACCCACCCCATAAAAATCCATCCGCTAAACACACCATTTCCCTTCCAACCTTATGACTCCTGTGGGGAATTCTAGCTCGACCCACCCCTTCGCTACACACCAAGGGTAGCCCGGTTGTTGTACTACCGAACGTTGCAGCAAAGCTGCTTAATCACATACATTGGGCTTAAAGCCTCCGGTGGATCCATACCATACGGCCATGCGTTCCTCAAATATTGACACAGATTCATCAATATATATATGTTAGGCACATAGCCACGGTAAATATGATTGGCACAAAGCCATAATAACAGCACGAAGCCTTCGGTATTGGCACAAAGCCATAATTACGGCACAAAGCCTTTGATATTGGCACAAAGCCCATGATTACGGCACAAAGCCTTTGATATTGGCACAAAGCTCATAATTAAGGCACGAAGCCCATATTAATAGCACACAGCCCTCGGTAACATTATCGGTGCAGCATGGCTGCTCGATGGCTAAAAAGCCTGCGGTGGATCCATACCATACGGTTATGCGATCTCGGATCCATACCATACGGCCATGCGATCCTCAAATCTTCCTCCCATGCAGTAATTCCCACCCATATGCATCCTAAGCAGAATATCATATGAATGCATCAAACACAAAAGTAACATCCACAAACCCATATTCATCACATAGGGGTATTTTCGTCATTTCACTACCCAGGGGTATTTTCGTAATTCTACCCTACATGGGTATTTTGGTAATTTGGCAAATTAGGGGTATCTTGGTAATTTTACAAACAGGGGTATTTTAGTAATTTTACAATATAATGGTATTTTAGTAATTTTACAATATAAGGGTATTTTAGTAATTTTACAATATAAGGGTATTTTAGTAATTTTCCAACATAAGGGTATTTTAGTAATTTTCCAATATAAGGGTATTTTAGTCCCTCTCTGGTTTTAGTTATAAACTTTGGCCCATAAACAAGTCCTCGCGGTTAAAGTGAACAAACACTTTGCACCAAGTAAGATCTCAGAAAAGAGGAGGTGGGTCACTCAGACCGCTTAAATACCAAGCTCTCACTAGATCCAATCCTAGACATGCATATGTCGGTTACCACACTCTAACTAATCGACTTGTTCACAGACATGTTTAATTAGATTAAGTCTTATGAAATTGAAGAGTTGTTCAAACTAGGCCTAAGTCCATAAACCCTAGCATATTTGTCTATGTTCCCATAAAGCCCATCAAACCCAAATTCCAACCTTATGGCCCATTAGGCCCAAAGCTTATCATATGGCCTATTAGGCCCAAAACAAGTCCAAATCGTGTATCATGCGTGACTAACTCAATATGTTTAACAAGCCAAACCATTTAATCAAACTTAGCCTCGGGCCCACAAGCCCATTTAGCCACTTTCGGCTTTTCGGCTTTTCGGCATTGCCGATATCGTGTGTGTAGTGTTTGTACACACCTGGAAACCTCGCGTGCTGCAAACCCCTTAGTCACGAACCTACAATTGACATTACTAGCGATTAACCAAAGCGTTAATACATACTAACCAAAAACCGAAACCTCACCGTACCCTTACCGTGTACCTCACGTGCTAGTAGCCCTTCCTTTGCTACTATTGGCGATTAACCTCTAGATCTGCACTCAAACACCTATATCTTCAAAACCAAGTGACCCATGTCATACATAAGTCACCCCTATGAGCCACATTAGATTCGGCCACTTACAAAACCATGACTGGGTCGAGAACACTTACCACCTTGTTAGTAATCCTTACTTACCACGCTTGCGATTGTTGAGCCTTACCCTTGTTAATACAAAGTTAACGACAAGGATTGGGTTAGATAGCCCTTCGGCTTTTAACAAAACACACTAAAAAGTTTAACTAAGCACTTACCGAAATTCTCCTTTGATCCTGCGACTTAAATATCTACTTGAACAAGATTTGGCTTCCAAACGTGACTAAAAGTAGGTAATAATCGATTGAGGTGGAGGAACACACAACAAAGAATCGGCATAAACAGGGGTTTTGGCAAATAGGGATTTCGACAAAGCGAGGATTTGATGAAACAGAGATTTTGGCAAGCAGAGATTTTTGAAACAGAGATTTTGGCAAACAAGGATTTCGCAAAGCGGGGGTGGTGGTATTCGGCAATGGAAGAAAATAAGGATGAGGGAAAAAAAGAAAGAAAGAAAGATGGAAACTCCAGAACCCCTTCTAAGGATTTGGCACCCCCTTTTATAGCCAAAGCCGAAGCGCGCCTTCGCCCCTTCTGGTCCTATTCGGCCCCAACACTTCACCCTCCTCATCTCCTATCTTTTCTCTCTGATAATACCTTAATCTTATCCGAAATATCCTCCACATCCATCAGTCCTGCTTCCTTCAAACACTCCGCGGCAAGAGTTCAAAATCCACACAACTCTTGGCGTCTACCTACGTAAAATAAATCACTCCAAAATACACTCCTCCTGCTCGAACCTTGGACCTCCTCAGCTTTCACACACGCCACCTCATAGCTCCCAAGTGACGCCACTTTCCACTGGACCACAAGCCCATTTGTGTCCTATTTTCTCTTAATCTACTTAAGAGGCCTCATGCCTGAAACTAGGGTCCACTAAGCAAGAAAAATAAATTTTTCCCTATGGTCTGCCCTATCTCTAAGGCTTCAAATAATCCCGATAATACCTTAATATTAATATTCTAAGTGCTACATATATCTCAAAAAAATTTTAAACGCTCCCATTCCCAAGGCCTATTGGGCCCAATTCTTCTAGGCCCAAATTCGGGGCATTACAAAGAATTAATGAATTTAATAGATTTTGAATATCATGGGTACTTACTAAGTCTTCACAGACTTAGCGCATTTATTTTCAATGCGTAGGTACAGTGGTTTCTGAAGAGTTGTAGTTGAGGTTGTGGACATCCATCTCATCACATCTCCAAGTGCCAATATAGTATGGTTTATATTTTGAAATAGAATGACATGTACTTAGGAAAATCCAGTGTGTTCTAAATAATAGGGACTAAAATATAAGTTATGAAAACTTTACTTATTTTGGTGTCTAATGAGCAACTTTAGTGATATTTGAATTGAATTATTAAAATCTAAATGCATGCATGCATCAATGGCTGAATACTTGTTAAATGAGGTTGATTTAGGACTGTTTTGAATTGGTTTTAAACTTTGAAATGGTTTAAAAATAGTGCAGGGAGTTTTTAGCAAGTTTTCCAAGTGTTTTGTCCAAAAATTTACCCAAGGTATCAATACCTGGAGCTTGATTTTGAAAAATTCCGAAACAGAATGCATCTTTTGCATCATTTTTTATGTTGGTATAGATAATGAAGGAAAAGTAGCGATACTCAGGCCAAAAGTCATCATTATCTACAACTTTCATCTCCTCATATTTGCAGGGATGTGAGGAAACTAAAAATTTGTAGAATAGCCTGGACATCGTCCTCCCACAACGGAGAGCTATTTTGTCACTATTTTTTTTTCATTTTTTCGACCTTTACATTCTTATTAAATATCATCCCAACTTTTTGATGAGCTTCAAATACAACATCAACTGCTGTTTGTAAAATTACTCCCTTGAATTTAAGTATACTAAAATTGGTTATTCATCTTCAATGCAATCTCTCTTCTTCTATTAAACACAAATCTTTCTTCTTCTTTTTTCTCTATTTAACAGATTAAGAAAATTTCAACATAAAACAAAACTGATACAGATTTGGTCGAACTGTTAGGGGCATGTATATTGTGTTTGGAATCGGTGTCGGGTGACAGCTTGGCGGCGCCCAAAACATTTTAGTTTTCTGTAACATCGGTGCCGCTAGACAGTTAGGCGACACACAAAAAAAAAATTTTTACCATTCGACACCAGTCTGGCGGCACCAAAAAATTCCTACCAAATTTCTTTTTTTTTTTCAATCTAACAAAATATGTATTTTTTTAAATTTCTCCGGTGCTGCCTGATAGATCAGCGGCACCTATTAATTTTTTTCCTTTTTCCCCCTCCCTGAATTCCCGTATTTTTTATGAGTATTTTGAAATACACATACTGGTGCCGCTTGTCCAGTTGCGACACCTAAAAAAAAATATATATTTTTTTAAAATGCAATGATTAGGTCATCATTGGGGGGAGGTGTGGCCGATGGGTCTGGCGACACCGGCGAGCACTATAGACTTCAGGTCATTCTCGTACATGATTTTTCATTTAAATCATTTTTGTAAATAATTATTTTTTTGAGTCATTTTTGAAAAAAAAGAAGCACTTATTTACAATGTAGCAAAACAATAAAAAAATTATTTTGTTTTAGAAATAAGGAAATGCATCATCTACCTCTTTAAGTTGTAGTAAAATAATGAAAATTATTTATTAAAAAAATAATATGTAACATTTACTATTTAAGACTTGGCACTTTTAAATAAAAACATATGGTTGGAAGGATTAAGTTTTAGCTCAATCAGCACATTCACTATAGCAATAATTAGGAATTAGGTTTGAAGGTGCTTAAATATATATTATTATTTTTATTTAAAGATTTGGAGTATAGGTAGTAATAAAAATTGTATCAAATGTATATAATTGGGTTAATAGTGTTAGATGTGCCCGAACTATGGCTCATATTCTAGTTAGTTGCCAAACTTTATCATTCCAAGTGATTAAATATTAGTATTGTATGAATCAAGTGTTTCTGCTAGCCTAGCCATCAATTTAGTCGTTAAATTTTAACTTAGATATGCTTTGAGCATATTTAAAATATGTGAAAATTTTTTTAAATATGTTGAGTAGCTTAGATCTTCATTAATAATGTTTGTTTTGTTTAGCACTTAGATCCGAACTGTTATTTAACTATGAAATTAAACTAAGTTGATAACTATATTTGATTGATTCAATATTAATAACTTAAAGATTCTTAGTAATCAATGTCTAGTATAATTAACTCTATATAATTTTTTTTAAAAAAATTATATGGTGCATAAACCCCTTTTTAGAATCAAAATATACAGAATGTCAAAGGTGGTAATAATTTAGGAGCTTAAACTATTAAACCAGAAATGCAAAAGTTTAGAGTGTGGAAAATAGTTTTATTAATATCAAGGAAAGGAAAATCTGTGTTTTAATTTAGATTATGAGGCAAGGGTTGTACTTGGGCAGCTATCAACAGTGCAAGCCAAGATGTCCCTATAGTCCCTGGATATTGTGAAAGAATCACACACTTTTCCATCACTGCTCTTCTTGTATTCGAATAAGAGGCTCGAATGGTCAAACGCCGTGAGTTTTACGAATCCATAATCGTAGTCTTTGAAGAAACTCCATTTGGTGTTTAGGGCTGTAAATTCTGCAAGGCCTGCTCCTCCGCCACCGGCAACCACATGTATCGTCCCGTTCATGGCGCCTTTGTAATGTTGTTTCTCCTTGTTGGTGCATATATTCTGCAGCAGCAATGATCAATCCAATGGTGAGCAATCGAAGAGTTGAAGTTCATATTAGATCACTACTTTAAAGATACTACTTCAGAACGCTCAAGAAGAACATAACGAAGATAACCGCATTCGATGCAGTAAATTAGTGCATGCTTAACAGTTTCATCACCGTGTGAAGAACTTGACTTACCTGGTAAATCGGACATGTACGTTCATAGTGGTGTGCATGGCCATAGATGGCAATGTCAACTTTGTACTTCTGCCAAAGTTTTTGGAGGCTCTCCCTTCCCATTGGTTCCCCAAAAGATCCCGTATCAGCGTAAAAGGTTGCAGAAGAATAACCCAACACTCTATGTGCAAGGAAAATCAGCCACGGTTGCTTTTGTCTATCAACAGATGCAAGGCAGTGCTCGATGAATTGATATTGCTCTGTCCCTTCCCTCCAATCATGTTCCGTGTCAGCTACACAGAACCGGAACATACCGTAGTCCGTGGAGTACCTGATAGAATTACCAACTTTTACATCAATTCCCATGCATATCTTCAAACATAATACACAAACAAGTCACAACAGCTTAGAAAGAGGAAAACTGAACATATATGATATTGTAAAAAAAATTCCTATACCAGAACTTTGCTCTGTTTTCAGTAGGGACATAAAACATAGTCTCCGCCAACACGCCACATTCTCCCCCGGAATCCTTGTTCCCGTAGAAGGATCCACTTCCCGGCCAGTCACGCTCATGGTTACCACTGAAAGTAAAAACCACCAATTTCCATTTAAGATGAAGCCGACAATATACCGATATATAAATATATACATATGATCAAACAAGTACACCAGGTATGTTATGGCAGACCTTGCAATCATGAAAGGAACGGTTGAAGCAATCGGCTCAACTTGTGCAGTAAATTGGTCCCATTGTGAAAGGTACCCATTGGCATAACATATGTCTCCAATTAGGAAGGCTATATCGATGTTATTCAAGTCTCTAATAAGCTGCTTTGTAGTGTTTAGAGAGCCATGCTGGAAATCATTGTACTCATTGGAACCATCAGCTTCAGCCTGCAGTGTATCATGGAAATTGTTTATTGGTGGAAAACTTAGGGCTGAAGTCTGAAGATACAAATGACCTTTTCTTCTTTTCATTTCTTCGATTAAAATTTTACAACGTTATGCCATTTCTGAGCATGCAGTGTAAAAAGTTCAAACCTTTCCCATGTCTCCGAAAATGACGACCCGTTGTAAAGAATTTTGACCAGGATAAGGAGATGCTCTAAACTTGTATTCTTGACTCCAACCATATGTTCCATTGGACAAAATATGTCCAAGCTTATAGATGTACCTGTAAGTTCAATTAGTAAAGTTCAGCAGCGCGTATAACACGATTGATCATTGGTTTACTCTAGAAATAGTTCATGGAATATAACTAAACTACTGATCCATGGTAATTGAATTTCCAATACCCATGTGTCATTTATAGCCAGAATCTAGTACATGAAGCTATAAGGAAATGTAACATACAATGTGTTGGGCCACAACTCCTTCAGAAAACTGGTGTGTATAAATCCGGGATCTCGCCATCCCACTGTTCTTGCAGGTTCACCTGAGCACATTAACATGATAACACAAATCAAATGCCTTTTTAACTTGAGAAACAACTCAGGCAAAGCATTTCTGGTTTTCAGCAAATAATCTTAGCTTATTGTGCAAGAACTTCAGAAGAAGCCTTATCGACTGAAAGGATACACAGAAGAAATAGATATCAAATCATTTGTGACATAGCTAAATTCTAGATTATAAGAACGGTCAACTCACTAGCTCTACTTGATAGAACTGGGAAAACATTTAATGCTAACATAAAAATGAACCCAAGCTCTTGAAATCATCCTTTCTCCTCTTCTTAATGTTGGAAATGTTTTATAGGTTCTCTTTTACATCATGGTTCTTTTAACCGACTTATGTCTAATCCTCAATGCTGCATGGGAATCACATTCATTTTAAGATCACATGCATCGCAAAGCAAAATGTGGGTTAATGGGTTACACACCACACATGCTGTTCCTATCAAAAGTAAGCGTTCCAGCTGGTGAACGAATTGGCTGTCCTCCTTTTGGACCCCATTCAACAAAAGGTACAGCTTCACCAATCCCATATCCACTGGTCCAAGTAACAGTCATCTGGAAATCAGATTTCAGTTGTATTATCTCCAAAGCAAAATAGTAATATGCAGGATATGTAAAAAATTGCTCACAATACTATAGCTTGTCTATAGAAAGGGTGCAATGCAATACAATAATAAGTTTTCATGTCGGAATCCGATACAAGCAGCATAAGAACCTTTATGTCCTATGTTTCACATACAAATTGGCCGGAAAGTAGAGAGAAATTAGACTTACTTCATTCCATACTTTTCCTTGAGCTAATCGTGGGTAAACTGGTGCTTTTGGATTTGAGAATGCAACTTTATTCGACACCGCTACCACCTTTGGCTATAATATAATCAAGAAAAAAGGGAACATATAAATAATCAGTGGATAGGATGATCAAGTTTGAATCCATTAAGTAGCCCTAGTACTCATACAGGCTTGATGAGAAAAAATCATGAAAATGAGCACTAGCAGCCAACACAGTACAATCATTGGATCCCCCACTATTTGGTTGGTGTTATAATGAGACAAATTGATCTTCAAATGAATATGCATACTATAGAGAAAAGATGATTAAAAGCATACATTTGACAAACCGCCGGAAAATAGCGCGAAAGAGAAATCAGATCTCTGGTTAATCAACTGAAGCTTCAACGAGCCTTTTCCAGTTTCTTTGTACTTAGGAGTACTGTAGTTTGCATACTGATACTGCAAGAGGAGGTGAGCAAGTTAAATTTCACATCATTTACATCTTGCCCCACTTAAAAAAAAAGGGCAACTATTTTTCATCAAAGTAGAAGACAAAGCAAGCAGTGGATGAACCTTAATTGGAGCTGAACACAACAATGGAGGCTCTACCCATGGATTATCAGCTGGAGCAGGACAGGAAGAAGCGCTGCAAATTTAGAAACAGGTCAGTTTCGAGATTGAACTTCGCATATAGTCACACGAAAACATGGTTGGAAACATATGCTAGAGAGAACTAGGCATGTTATACCTGAAATTGGAAGGAGAAAACACTCCAATCCAATCCTCAACTGATGGATTTGGAGAACTGAACTCCACTGCCACCCAATCTGTATTTTGACCCTGCAATACTCACGAATGTTTTATAAACAGTTTTGCAGTAGCTATTTGGTTTTTGTGCGTTTTTTACTTAATGGGTGAAATGTTGACATTAAATCAACTACCATCAAGAATAAACTGAAGTAATCATTTTTCCCCCAAAAGGAAAAGGTGATAACTTGGCAACTACAAAAGCTTTACCTTCAACCCAAGAAGGGTAGGTGAGACTTTTATGTAAGCTTGATGATGGAGAGCAAAAGTTGCCTTTTGAACAGCAATAGTTGAAAGAGGCTGATCTCCATGTGAAGCAACCACTTCAAGTGTTGGAAAAATTAATAGAACAGACAATAAAATCAATCCCAATTCTCTCATCCTACCAAATTTCTGAAACCAATCACCAAAAGAAAAACAAACCGCACTACCATTAATTGAAAACTAACTTAGGAGCAAAGATAACATCAAAAGAAGCAGCAGGACATTGGGATTTTGAAAAGAAACTATCTGCTGTAATGAACTAGATCCCTTGAAAGGCATGCATAAAAACAGATCCAGAAAACCAATAAAATAACAAGTAATGGCCTATTGCATTATTCTATTGAGTTTTACTAAAACAAGATGAAGTATATCCACTCGTATAAAAGTTTCAATGGGGTTACCTTAAGAGGCACGACAGAGAAAAAAAGAAGCAAATATTCTGCTCAAAAGAATGGGACCTTTTAAGGGAGCTTGATGTTTATGAACAATCAAAAAGAGGAAGCAAGTGGAAGAGTAAAAGATATGGAGAAGAGCACACAGGTTGGCGAAACAGGTAAAATAAAAAGAAAGAAGAAACATCGGATCTGTCATGGGAAGATTCGAATGTTAATGATTGAAGCTGTCTCCATGCTCAAAAGTCAGCAAGGGCGGAAATGAAATTAATCTCAATAATTATAATTTTTTTATTAATATATTTATATAATAAATAAACTTAAATTAATTTTTCAAAAAAAAAATACAATCAATCAAAAATAGATGAAATTAATTTTTTTTTTTTTAAAAAAAAACAAGGTTAAATTGAAAATTAGATTTATTTTAGTATTTTTTTTATTTACTTTACCACTTGAACTTGATAATTAGATCTATTTTTATCATTGAACTAGAAAAACATATGTAACACCCCATACCCGAGTCCGAGGCTTAGACCGGATACGAGAAGTTACTATGCTTGAACTTGCTTAATCAAGTACTTACGGGCTATAAAAGTTTGTTCCGAATTAAGAACTTATCTTTCTTAATCAACTTGTACTTTTCATGGGCCTACGAGGCCTTAAACTCATGTCCGTAAACTTTCGGAACTCAATCGAAAACTTTTCATTGAAACAGGGGTCACACGCCCATGTGAGTTGGGACACGCCCGTGTAAACCTGAGACACGCCCATGTCTCCTAATCGTGCTTAAAACTCGAGCTTACTGCAAAACTTCACACGGCCATGGCACGCCCGTGGTCCTGGCCCGTGTGAAAAACCTTAGCATTCTGACTTATAACACACGATCATGGCACGCCCGTGGACTTAGACCGTGTACTACAACTTGGTATTCTGACTTAAGGTGCAATGGTGCAGTGGTACACGGCTTAGATACACGCTCGTGTGTGTCCGACCGTGTGGGCACTTATAGGCTATTTACCAAGCCAATTGCCACCCTGAAATCAAGAGCAAATTCATACTATCTCAACAACTCAAATCACTACAACTTTAATGAACAATATAACGTGCTCCATTGATATCAATAACATACATACTTAGTCAATCTTGGCCAATCATTTAGCCATTTACAAAAGAATAATAATAAACTTGATAGCCCATGCTTTCCCCCTTTCTAAGACATATACTCAAAATGAAATGTTTCCTATACATGCCATACTTAAATAAACAACTTGGCTATACCAAAATAGCGGTTGATAGTGTGATTCGAGCTCCGACTTCAACGATCTACAAGTTAGCTTGGCGGGACTACATAGAAAGAAAAAATAAAAGACGTAAGCATTTAGCTTAGTAAGTTTGCATAATGCACATAGCAACATACTTGCTTAATATAAACCATTTGACATAAACAATGGCATCATAAATTTCAGCTATAAAGCTTACTTACTCATACTTGATTCTTACATAACTCATGAAACTAGTCTCATACTTGATAGGCAAACAAAGTACCTGTATCACTAGATAATAACCTTACTTACTTAGCTTTCTTGTTATCTCTTTGGAGCTTAACTCGTTTGCCCGATGAATTTATATGAATAACCAAGGATACTAAATCTCATCTAAATTTCGAGGCCATGACTTAACATGGACTTATACGAAGTCTTTCTTGTTCTCACCAATGCCATGCCTTAACTTGGACTTATATGGGATCTCTTTCTCTTGATAACTTTTCAATGCCAAGCTTGCCTTGGTCTTACATGATAACTTGTTCAATGCCAAGCTTGCCTTGGACTCACATGATATCTTATTCAATGCCAAGCTTGCCTTGGACTTACATGATAACTTACTCAATGCCAAGCTTGCCTTGGACTTACATGATATCTTACTTGCTTGCCGATGTCATGCCTCGACTTGGTCTTATACGGACTTTCTTGTTTCATGTGGTAGATCGAGTATCCTAAGTTATTCAACTTCAATCGGGGCTTTCTCATGCTTGATCTCATTAATTTCTTTGTTTAACATAACATTAAACGTTTTTCATAATAACATTATACATTATACTAAGCAATTCAATGATATAAATCATAAAGCTTAAAAATCATACAAACTTACCTCAATATACAAAATGTAGCTAGGTATGCAATTTAGTCCTCGACCTTGTTCTTGCCTCGGTTTCGATCCGGGCTTCGTTTTTCTTGATCTATAGTCATAAATAGATCATTTAATATTCACATTGACTAAATTGACCCTTTACTCATACTTGGGCAAAATTACTATTTTGCCCCTATACTTTCTCATATTTGCACTTTTACCCCAAGGCTCGTAAAATAATTTTCATTCAACTTTCTTAGACTACATGCTTAGCTGATTCATTTTCTCTACTATAGCAATCATTAATTCTCATTATTTCTAGTAGGTATGACTAATTTCATAACTATTACAAACTAGTCCACACTATCATATTTCATGAAATTCATTAAGGAAAAGATGTTTATCTAACATCAAACTCTCATAATCTTCCATAAAACATCATTTAACAAGCATGTCATTCATAGATGAAATTTTTGAACATGCATCTTAGCTTATTTTATAGCTAAAAATAGCTAATTCATAATACGAGGACTTCAAAAACACGAAGAATATTAAAAACGGGGCTAAGATGAACTTACTAGCAAGCTTGAAAAAAATGAAGAACCCTAGCTATGGAGTCTTCAAATTTTCGGCAATGGAAGGAAGAAGATGAATGAAATTTTATCATCTTTTTCCTATTTTAATCACTTATTAGACAAATTACCAAAATGCCCTTCTCTTTAAAAATTTCTATTTTACTAACTCATGTCCATTTTTGTCCAAAATTTATAATTTGGGCAAATTGCTATTTAAGGACTCATAATTAATATTCTAAAGCTATTTCATACAAAATGCTTCTAGAAACTCACATTTTACAACTTTTGTAATTTGGTCCTTTTTGACCATTCAACTTCATTTTAGCAAAATTGCTTCATGAAACTTTCACACTAACATGCAAACATGACATGAACCTTAAAAACTCATAAATTCACCTCGGATTCGTGGTCTCGCACCATTATTCCGACTAGGCCCTAAATCAGGCTGTTACAACATAAAAGTTTGATAATGTGAGAGATTGTGCTACATTATCACTTGAAAATTAAAAAAAAAATTATATAAATTTTCAAGTGAAGATACGATACAATCTCAAAATATCACACCAATATTTTAATAACCAGATCGGTGGTTCAATCAGTCAGACTACTAGTTCTTGCTTCAATGTGTTTGATCGGTTCAATCGCTAGAACAAATAATAGTTTATTCATTAAAAATTAATAAAAATATAAAAAAGTTTATTAAAATGGTTCAACTTGTTCAGCTATTTGTTTTTGTTTCAGTTTTTTTTATATTTTTATCAATTTCAAGCAGTTTTCTATTCAATCGGTTCGACCTCTTTATTCAGACTGTTATATCGATCGATTCTCAATTCAATTAGTCCGATCAATTAATTCAATCATATTCTAATAACACTGATCACATTATCAAATTTTGACGAATTCTAAATTTAAAGATCAAATGAATTTAATTACCAAATTTAATACGAAAGTGGGCGGTAAAAAATACATGAACCAAATTCAACTCAAATGATAAGTTAAAATATTTGTTTTGTCTACGAGTTAGAACCGTACTTTTTCTTTCACTTAATACTTATCTTAGCCATTATACTACAAAGAAGTTTTGGTTTGGTATTTTAAAAATAAATTTGTCACTTTGGCGATTGTATTATCATTTTCTCTATCCGTTTCTCCACTTTACATTTCCGTTTTCAAAAAAATTCTCATCAGCCAATTAAAATGTCACGTGTGAAAGGGAAAAAGGTTAAAATGGTTAAAAAAGTCAAAAAAAATTCAAAAAATCATTAAAAATAAAATTTTTAAAAATTCATAAAATTAAAAAATAAAAAAATAATTGTTTTTTTCTAAATTAAAATATAAAATTATTAAAGATGTATGTTTAGAATTTATCTGAGTAAACACATGTCTAGGTTCATCCAACAAAATTAAAGGAATATAAAATTTGAGAATTTTTTTGGAATTTTTTTTTTGAAATGGGTAAGTTTTTAGATTTCGGGTCAGAGAGTTGACAAATGTGTTATAAGAGTATAGTTTAATATTTAAAAATAAATATTTAGAAAAAGACGTATGATAAATTTTTCATTGTTAGTGTATCAAATATTTTTCCTTTTGAAATTACAAATATATAATTATTTTAAAACCCATGACTTTCAAGACCAGAACGAACTGATGGATTAAACTTAGAATCGATGATCCAACTAGTTCAACCAATATTATAAAACTAGAGGAGTAAATCAGTACAAAAGTGATTAAATCAGATAAAAAAACCAATTAAAAATTGTTTGAACCGCATTTAAACTAGTTTAAATATTTAATTTTATTATTAATAATTATAAAATGATTGTTTATGTTTATGTTTATATTATTATTTATTTATGTTTATTTCTTATTCTTATTTCCTTTTCATGGTTGTCAAAATCGGATTGAGTTGGCCAGTTGAATTGATTGAGCTGAGAATCATCGGTCCAATTAGTTCAATTGATACTATAAATGTCACATCTCGAAAATTGGGTTAGTAAATCGAGACTTAGTGAGCCGAAAATTGAATTAGGTTAAATTGTTAAAATAAATAGGAACAAATAAAATATTAAAATAATTAGAATTAAAAATTTAGGTTAAGAGATAAAATATATGTTTTAGGGAATTTATTTTCTTAAAACGGATTTTTAAAAATAAGATTGAATTTGAAAATAATTTAGAAAATGAGTTTTAATTGAAAACAAGAATTGATTTGAAAAAGAAAAGAAATTGGAGGTGGTTAAAAGGATAATTGCCCAACTTTTAAAAATTGGTTGCCTATTTAACAACCCTCATCGTCCCTTCCCTCTCATTTTTCACCTCATTCAAAAATTTCTCAAACACCAAATTAAAGCTTTTCTCTCAAAATTGATTCATCCTTTTAGAATTTCTAGCCTTCCAAACACGAATTTCTCCTTCAATTTAAAGAAAATTCATCTTTTCTCTTGCAATCTCACCATTGTTCTTCAACATGTTTTTGGTCGAATTTGATCCTAAACTCGTCGATTACTTCAAATCGAGGTAACATTATGACTTTTTATGCTTAAACTAAGTATGTTGTTAATTCAGTTTGAGTTTAAATTTATTTAATCAAGATTTCAATAGATTTAATGATTTTAAACCAATTTTTGACTTGAAAATGGTAGATCTCGTAATACTAAGATAAGTTATTATTTTAAAGTGATTTTCAACTCATTTTGATCTAATTAAAAGGTTTTTAAACTTAATTTAACAAATCCTTAAAGAATTTTAATGAATTGGACGTTTTCCCCTTTTATGTGTTCTTATAAGCTTGATTTTTCTGGAAAAGTTAGATCTATATAATTAGATGAAATTGGTGATTTAGATATGTAATTAAATTGTATTTAGGATTTTTAGAAACTTATTTATGTTTTAGAAATGAAAATCAATTGATGAAACCTCTTATTTTGATAAATCTAGCTAATTTTCGATATTGTGAATGAGAAGCTTGGATTTGTGATTTTACTACTATTTGAATAAATTTGTGGTTGTTCATGATATGTCAAAGTGTCAAATCAATCGGGAGCCTCTACAAGAAAGGACAAGGACAAGCAAAAGCTTATTTGAGCTTTGGCTTTTAAGCAAAGCTTGATTAAGGTGAGTGATCTGGTATGCTATAATTAATGCACAAATCAGTATGTTAAAGGGGAGTTTAGGTAGCCTAAACACCTATCCTAAGTTCCAAGAGTAAATGTTTCTTCCTTGAGTTATAATATTTTGCAAATGATGATGAATTTTGATAAGATGTGTATGTGATATGTTAAAGAAATGGATGTGAATTTGTCAAAATATGCCTATTCATTGGTTGGTTTAATGCACACATCTGATATGAAAGTGTATGTGGCACAATGAGCAAAGTGATTGCACTTGAAAGTGCATTACTTGAGCATGTGATAAGTGTTTTTTATCATGATAAACATGATAAGTGTAAGTGTGCATAAATCAGAAAATGAACGTGTAATATGGATATATTGGCCTTGTGATCTCTTGAAATCATTGGATATAGTTGACATGCCATATGATTTGAGTACTCATATATGTTTTGATATTGGGACTGTTATGGGCCAATTCTGCCCGGAGCCCAAACCAACAACAGTCCAATTACAAGGCCCAAAATCCAATGGCCCAAAACAGTAAACATAAAAAAGAATAAAACCCAAACCCGAAGCCCAATTGCAAACCCAAACCTAAATCTACCCCAAGCCCAAAGACCCAACTAGCCCAAATTAGGGTTTCAAAAAAGCTGAAACCCTAAAGCGCCGTCCGTCCCATCATCAGTGCAAATGGCGCCTGACCACTGCCATGCCAGCCTTCGGCGCACCTGCTCTCTGCCACCGCCCACGACCCCTGCAAAAAAGGAAGCAAACACGCAACAACAACAAAAAGGAAAAAATGATGTATTTTTATCTTTTCTTTTTTATTTTCGGCTTTATAAAGCCGAACGGGAAAACAAAAAAGGGGGGATTCTGGATATAAAAAAAAACTCAGAGATAATCAATATAAGAACAATTTTGAATATTAGAGGTGATTTTTCTTTTCTTTTTTCTTTTTTGGTTTTATTTTTCAGAGATTAGCAAATAAAAAGGGTAAGGATATTACCTGCTTCTGGGAGTTGCGCCACCATCGGATGTCTCCTCCGCTCGCCGAAGCCACGGAAACCCTTTAGGGTTCCATTCGGGTTTCGTCCAAAAACAAGACAGGGAATCCGAAAGGCACTAGGATTTTTGTTTTATTATTATTATTATTTTGGCTCCAAAAACAATTAAATCGGGTCTATTTTTAAAAGGGAAATTTTTTAAAAAAAAAATTGAAACTTCGGCTTAAAACAGCAGAAGAAGTTGGCATGAGCCACCATGAGCCCGCCGGCGTCCTGGTCAAAATCTGGGTTCATCCCAGCAGAAACAGAGGATTTTGAAGTTTATTTCTTTGTTTTTTTTAGAGAAGGGTGTAAAAATGAAACAAAAAAATTGTTTGGCCTTTTTAAAAACAACCGAAACGACACCGTTCCCATTAGGCCCCCCAGACGCCCAAAACAGCGTCGTTTTGGGGGGGGTGACCCGAACCCGACCCGCTCCAACTTCAGGATCCGCGTGTTTTTCGAAAAGGGGGTATTTACGCGCGTGTTCCTTCCGCTTTTTCAATGTTTTGCAATCAAGTTTTATTTTTTTTGTTAATTTGGCCTGTTAATTTTTTTTAATTTACGTTTTGATCCCCCTTCATGCTGTGCGTTTTGGACAGGAGGGAATTTTACTCTTTTGGTCCCTCCACTTCTTTGGCGTACTACAATTTGGTCCTTTTACTCTTATTTATTCCTAATTTGGCCCCAATACTTTGTTTTAATTCGATTTTCGTTCTTTTGGCTATTTCCACCTATTTATTAATTGATTAATTGTTTTTTAATATTATTGTTACATGGCATTTAGTATTATTATTATTATTTATTTATTATTATCTATTTATTATTACTATTTATTATTATTATTATTATCATTATTTTATTATCACTAACACTATTGTATTTATTTATTTACTTATTTTATATTTTTTGTTTTTTTACTATTGTTTTGCTTATTATTATCTTTATTATATTTATTATTATTATCATTTCTATTATTGTTTTTGTAACCATTATATTATTATTATTACTATTATTATATTGCTATTTTTTGTATAATATATATTTTATTATTATTTTATTTATTAACTGCTATTATTATTACTATTACTATTATTTTATTTTTCTTTATAATACTATCATTATTATTTTATTATTATTACTTCTCATTTTATCATTTTTATTTCTATTATTACTTTATTATGATTATTATTATTACTACTATTTCTATTTATATTATTATTTCTTCTATTGATATTATTGTTATAGATGTATTGTTATTACTATTCTTTATTTTACTATTACCTAGCTGTGTAATTCATACTTTTATCAAATCATATTACTTTAGCCTTTATCCGATACATCAAGTTTCAAAATAATCAATATTTTGTATTTAGAAATT
This sequence comes from Gossypium sturtianum, assembly GCA_025698515.1. Classification (NCBI taxonomy): domain Eukaryota; kingdom Viridiplantae; phylum Streptophyta; class Magnoliopsida; order Malvales; family Malvaceae; genus Gossypium; species Gossypium sturtianum. Next base: position 117,939,976 of record CM046955.1, read on the forward strand.
TGGGAAATAGTGCCCTAACGTGCTGGGTTTCGATTTTCCGTTTGACTAAATAACTAAATATCCTTTTAATGAATTTTGGAAATCATGAAATGATCTTGGTATCGAGGGTTTGAAACATCGTGTCCTATCGTGCTGGATGTGGTATTTCATCTTTTCGGAACAGGAGAATTTCGATATCCAATTCGAATTATCCAAACATTTTCTAAAGGATTCGTATTTTAAAATCTATTTCAATTTTCAATATCAGGACATTAATCAATCAATAATGTACCAATTTTGGGCGTTGAGAGGGTGTCAATCCTTCCTCGCGCGTAACCGACTCCCGAACCCGTTTTCTTAAAATTCGTAGACCAAATGTTTTATAAGGTGACCCAATCACACTTCAAAAAAGGATTGGTGGCGACTCCATTTTTATTTTTAAAGTCGACCCCGTTTTCTAAAAAGCAAAAAAAATGGTTTCGACAGCTTGGCGACTCCACTGGGGAACGTCAATAAGAGAGTCAGGCCATTAATTGATTAATTTCTGTCTTTTGTCGAAATTTGAAAATCTGATTTGAATTCACGTTTTTTGTTGCACCTGTCATTTTTGCGATCTTGGTCGTAATATTCGCTTTGTTGGTTCGAGTCTTTAAATGTTTTTGCATACTGCATTGCATGACCTTTCGGTCCTACGTTTTAAGTGGGAGTGAAAAGCTATGCCTTCGTGAGGTTTTCACCTCCGCATAGGCTAGTGGACTGCTTCCGGGATACATCCGTACCTATGTTTTTGTGAGATTTTCATCTCCGCATGTCCATAGGGAAATGTATCCCTGTAAACTGAACTCGGTCTATATGAACCTATAAGGGGTGAAGATCGAGGAATCTGCTGGTTCAGGTACCCTTACTTTAGAACCGAACCGCATATAGCGAGCCTTAAGAGCCCGCCTTAGGTAGGACTGCGCTAAATCCTAGTGGCCACCCAAAGTAGGTGCTCTGTTTATTATCTATTTCCTCTGTACTAACGTGTTTCTTTTGTTTTCATTGCATTGCATCGCATCATTTTAGAAAGGAGGTGTTGATTCATATTCGATTGCTAAATAGAAGAGTTTGTCATAAGGAAATGGGTTACTTGATAAAGTGGATTATAATACAATCGTTCGAACATAGTCCAGGTAAACAACGAGAGAGGGCTGATAGTCCGCAGAAGAATACAAGACTTTGCCCGAGGATTCAAGCCGACAAGGATTATTCGAGAGTCATCATGAACATCGTGGAGGATAAGTGAGTGAAGAGGTACGGCCTGAACCAAGCAATAATGAGCTAGAGGAGGCATCTATTGAGAAAGTTCACGGGACACGACCATAACATTCGGATACGAAGAAAAGGATTGGTGTTTTCACCTGGACTATGAGGACAAAGCCGCATATGCAATCCGTTTTATGTAAAGAAATTTATTTTCTAGAAAAGTTCTTCTAATGGAATTGAATTCATAATCAACGCTTCTCTTTCTTTTTGCATTCATTCCATGCATTTGCATTACGTCATATCACATGCATTAAAATTTGTAGAAAGACCCTAATTAGGTGAAATTATTTAAGTTAACCTATAAGAAATGGAACAAAGGTTGGAAAGAATAGAGAAAATGCAAATACAGATGCAAGAGCAATTGACCAAAATTCAACAAGAGATGCAGGAACAAATGCTAGAATTCCAAAAGAATATCATGGGCCAGCTAACCCAGTTACTAGCCGGAGGACTTGAAAAAAGGAGTGGTCCAGTGGTCAACAGTGTGGATGATGATGAAGACATCGTTTATTCCCCAAGTTTTTCTCCAGTAAGTGTCCCAGTCCAACCAGACACGCATTCGCAAGGGGTACCCGTCATTATCGAACCCCAATGTCAGATTGATACCTTGGCACTGTTAAACTTCCCAATAGGCTCAGGTTTTAACCCGGAAGATGATCGAGCCAAGCCGGTTGTTCTGCTAGGAACAAAGGAAAAGGGAGAATGGACTTTAAAAGCCCCGAAGAAGAATGAAAGGGAAATGAATAGTATGAGTAGGTATAACAAGGGCCATTCGAAGCCGATTATAGTAAGCCAGCCAAGGACGGTAACTACCAACCATCAGGTCTCCTCAAGGCAGGAACCCAATCCAAGACCAAACTCAGAAAAACTCCAGTTCGCGCCCATTCCATTCTCGTATAGGGAGTTGTACCAAATTTTGTTTGAAGCACATGTTGTATCCCCTTTTTACGTGGAACCAATACAGCCTCCATACCCTAAATGGTATGATGTGAACGCTCAATGCGAATACCATGCAGGAATTACGGGGCACTCGATGGAAAACTGCACCGCTTTCAAGAAATTAGTCGAAAGATTCATCAAAATGGGCATTGTAAAATTCGATGATCCCTCTGGGGAAGAAAATCCGTTACCCAATCTTTCTGTTGAAGGGGTAAACATTGTGAGTTCCATGATAGATAGGGGCATGAGATCCAAGAATGCATCAAGCTCAGGGCCCTAGTGCAAGGCCTGATGGGTAATAAATTGAAGAGATCCAAGACCCGGTGGGAATGTAGGGGAATCTAAACATTAATGACGTATTCGAAGAGGGAACCGGGGAATAGAATTTTCCAAGCGTCTACCCTTACATGCTTGGGAGTGTTTTGAACAATGGGACTGTGGAAGAGATCCCTGTATTTTTAGAGCTAATTCAGAGTAATGTCCAAAACACGCTTATTGCTCTAAGCCTAGGAGCAATAAGAATCTTTTTGTGAAATAGGCTTATGTTCAACATCTATATTTCCAATGAAAATACATTTTTGTATCTCACTTTGAGAAAATATTCTTTTATTCATTTATGTTCATACCGCATAAATAATTTTTCTTAGATTCATTTGTTCTTTGAATATTCTTTTGTACCTACAACAGGTCCCTAGATATCAATGACATGAGCCATACTGCTACTGACTCAGAGTCTACTTTTGAGCAAGATATGTGTCTAGAGGGATCTCAGGACTTTGAAGATGATAGAGATTATGGCTTATCTACTTGATTCGTTAAGAATGGTAGGGCAAGATGAAGAATAGATCCTACCTTACAAAGGGTCAGTGCGCATTGCGAGCCTAGGAAAGAGAGCCTAGCTCACTACAAAAATAAGGCGAGACATCATTTCAAAGATGTTTTCGCACGATCATATCAAGACACGCCTGAACTAATGAGACGTGGGTATGCTGTTAAGGCTAAGGAAATCCTAGAAGACATTCATAAGGGTATTTGAAGATCACATGCTAATGATTTCACGATAGCCAAGCTAATCATGAGATTCAGATTCTGCTGGTCCATCATAGAAAGGGATTGCATCAGTTATGCCGTAAATGTTAGATTTATGAAGACAGGATTCATGTACCTCCCTCATTTCTTCATAGACCTCATCTATGTGGGGCATGGAGTTTATTGGGACGATCTCATCGGAAGCTTCTAGCAGGCATTAATTATTATTTCGCTAAGAGGGTGGAAGTAGCTTCGTAGGTTAATATTACAAAGTCGATAGTCATCAGAACAAAAAAAATAGGTCAAAAGATCACATTTAACCGCACAATGTAAAAAGTTTGCGGTCTGTTCCAAGGTCATGTGCCACATCACCATGCAGCAAAGGCAACAACAAAAAAAAGAGAGAGAGAGAAAAAAGTAACAAAACAAGGATCATTAGGAAGATGACCTAGACTTGTAAAGATTGGCATAAAGAAGTTACATTTACCCTCTATGCTTATCAAACATTGGCCAAGAACTTCGCCGGGGCAATGCCTTAATTTGTGGAATAAAAGTATTTTGTCTATTGAAGTCGACATTCTTTTTTTGAGTTTTGTCAGAACTGAAGTTGGAAAAGGATTTAATCCCGATATGGTCAGTTGAATTTGGAGAAAAATGTTAAAAGCTATCTGTCATGGTCAGATAATGAGAGCTCACAACAAAAAGGTTTGCCCTAGAAAATTTCATGATAGGGCTTTGAAGAAGATTTTTCCCATATAAAAGGGACTGCAGAAGAAAGTGGATGCCAAACTAGGAAGGACCTTATGCAGCAAAGAAGGCTTGTTCTAGGGAAGCATGGACATTGACTGAGATAGATGACAATGACCTGCCCAATCCAGTGAATTCAGATTCAATAAAAAGTTTTCAAAAAAAAAAGAAGGGGAAAAAGAAAAAGGAGAGGCCAAGGCGAAAACCCGCAAAGGGCGCCTTGAGACCAAATGGGATTTGAGTTGAAAACCCGAAAAGGGCAGCTTAAATTTTGATTAAAAGTGGGGCATACAACAGTCTTGCTATGCTCGAATTAACAAGGAAGAAGTATGCTACGGCTTAGGGCATCGACAAAGTACTCCGAATCCCCTAAACACAGATTGAGCTCAAAGTGGTCTTCAAGAAGTTGGTACAGAGAAGCTCAGGCTGCGATAACTGGGGCACCTAGTTTTCATATTACCCATTTTGAACTTGCTATCTTTGATTACCTTATTTTTTTCAAGATACGCTCCCAATAAATTTCATTTGTTATCTTGATTAATTCATTCTCATTTTGTGTTTTTTTCAAAATTTGATATCTTGATTAATTTATTTATTTCGAGTTTTGCTCTCAATTAATTTCCTTCTTGTCCATTCTTATAACATTTTTCAAGTATTTTTGCATTGAAATAACGATTGGTGGACTAATAATACTTTCATAAAAGGAGTTTCGCATATTACTCTGGAAGCTTCTAAATAATACCAGAACTTGAAACAAGACTATTGTTTAAAACTCATCAAGTTTAAGGGATAGAAATATTGGTGGAGGAAAAGTCTAAACTGAGACTATCTCTCCGGAACAATGGGGGTTGAACAAAAAAATAAGACATTTCGTCGGTGATACAACCTCGACAAATAACGAGCAATGTCAACCCAAGTGTACAAGGGGATCATTCTCGGGAAAAGAAAAATTATACTTTGCATTCATGCAAATATCAGGCATATACATCTGGTTATTACACCCAGCGAATGGTGTAACAGATCAAATTGATCCTATACCTCGGAGTTGCAGCAGGATGGGTGGAAGAAGCCAAATGTTATTCTCCTGAAGTTGCAGTGGGAGGTACAAACTTTATGTCCCAGAAGGTATAGTGGAAGGGACTCTGAAATTACAGTAGGGCAAGCTTGCCAAGCAGAATATGACTGTTTCGTTGGGTTTTCTGTCAAGAATACCAACTGAACAAGAGGGTGTGATAACACATCAGTGATACGATCTTGAGGAACAATGAGCAATGACAACCCAAACATTTAAAAAGGGATCATTCTCATAAAATTTTGCATTCGTGCAAAACACATTCAGTTAGGAGCAGTTGATTCATTTTGATCATTGCATCCTAATCATTATACATTTTAACAAAGGATCATTCTCATGGCATTCTGCATTCATACAAATGTCATCCACAATATTATTTAGTTAGGAGCATTCGATTCATCCTGATTATTGCATCCTAATCATTGTAAAAAAAATCATTCTCATGACTTCTGCATTCATGCAAATGTCATCCATAATACATTTAGTTAGGAGCATTAGATTCATTCTGATCATTGCATCCTAACCATTTTGCATAAGCATAAACACATAAAACCAATTTTACAGGATAGGTCCCCTAAAGGACGGTGCCGCAACATCAGTGAATTAGCAGATCTTGCCTTCCTGGGCGGAGCGGATAGAAGATACCAGTCTGGCATTCCTAAAGTTGCAGGAGCAGATTGAAGATACCAGTCTGCCATTCCTGAAGTTGCAGGAAGCAGATCGAAGGCATCAAATCTTGTCTCCCTGAGTTTGCAGTGGAGCAGATTTGAAGATAGCAGATCTTGCCTTCTTGAGCGAAGCGGATCGAAGATACTAGTCTGGCATCCCTGAGTTTGTAGTGGAGAAGATTGAAGATAGTAGATCTTGCTTTCCTGAGCGAAGCGGATCGAAGATACCAGTCTGGCATTCCTGAAGTTGCAGGAGCAGATTGAAGATACCAGTCTGGCATTCCTGAAGTTGCAGGAGCAGATTGAAGATAGCAGATCTGGCATTCCTGAAGTTACAGGAAGCAGATCGAAGACATCAAATCTTGTCTCCCTGAGTTTGCAGTGGAGCAGATTTGAAGATAGCAGATCTTGCCTTCCTGAGCGAAGCGGATCGAATATACCAGTCTGTCATCCCTGAGTTTGCAGTGGAGCAGATTGAAGATAGCAGATCTTGCTAACCTGAGCGAAGCGGATCGAAGATACCAGTATGGCATTCCTCAAGTTGCAGGAGCCGGTTGAAGATACCAGTATGTCATTCCTAAAGTTGCAGGAGCAGATTGAAGATAGCAGATCTGGCATTCCTGAAGTTGCAGGAAGTAGATCGAAGACATCAAATCTTGTCTCCCTGAGTTTGCAGTGGAGCAGATTTGAAGATAGCAGATCTTGCCTTCCTGAGCGAAGCAGATCGAAGATACCAGTCCGGCATCCCTGAGTTTGCAGTGGAGCAGATTGAGGATAGTAGATCTTGCTTTCCTGAACGAAGCGGATCAAAGATACCAGTCTGGCATCCCTGAGTTTGCAGTGGAGTAGATTGAAGATAGTAGATCTTTCTTTCCTGAGCGAAGCGGATCGAAGATACCAGTCTGGCATTCCTAAAGTTGCAGGAGCAGATTGAAGATAGCAGATCTGCCATTCCTGAAGTTGTAGGAGCAGATCGAAGACATCAGATCTTGTCTCCCTGAGTTTGCAGTGGAGCATATTGAAGATAGCAGATCTGGCATTCCTGAAGTTGCAGGAACAGATCGAAGACATCAGATCTTGTCTCCCTAAGCAGTAGTGGAGCAGATCAGTTAAGGATGGCAGATCTTATCTCACTAAGCAGTAGTGAAACAGATCGAAGACCATAATTTTTATCTCCTTGAAGTTCTAGTGGAGTAGGTTGAGGCTACAAATCCCTTCTCTCTGAGTTTACAAATGAGGATCAACCCTTATTTCCTTTAAGTTTCAATGGAAAGGGTCGAGGCTACAGATCCCTTTTCCCTGAAATTACATTGAGGATCAATTTTCATCTCATTGAAGTTCAGGCGGAGTAGATCGAAGCTACAAATCTTTGCTCCCTGAAATTACATTGGAGCGAATAAAGCCATATATCTTATCTCTCTAAAGTTGCAGTAAGGCAGGTTGGAGTTACCATGACAAGTCTTATCTCCCTGAAATTGCAGTGGAGCAGATTGAAGCTATTCATCCTATCTCCCTGAAGTTGCAGTGGAGCGAATTCAAGCGACAAATCCTACACCTCTGAAGTTTCAGTGGGTGGGATTAAATCTACTATAACTACAAATCTCATCTCTCAAGGTTGCAGTGGAGTGGATCGAAGCAACGAGAAGCAGTGGACTGGAACGAGGCTACATGAAGAAGAGGAGCACCAAAGAAGTCAAGACCCTACAAGACCAAGAAAAATTGGCCCTCTTAAAAGTCTTTGCTCTGTTCCTGTTACACGACAACAAGCAAAGAGGGGCAGCTGTTATGGGCCAATTCTGCCAGGAGCCCAAACCAACAACAGTCCAATTACAAGGCCCAAAATCCAATGGCCCAAAATAGTAAACAGAAAAAAGAATATAACCCAAACCCGAAGCCCAATTGCAAACCCAAACCTAAATCTACCCCAAGCCCAACAGACCCAACTAGCCCGAATTAGGGTCTCAAAAAAGCTGAAACCCTAAAGCACCGTCCGTCCCATCATCAGTGCAAATGGTGCCTGACCACTGCCATGCCAGCCTTCGGCGCACCTGCTCTCTGCCACCGCCCACGACCCCTGCAAAAAAGGAAGCAAACACGCAACAACAACAAAAAGGAAAAAATGATGTATTTTTATCTTTTCTTTTTTATTTTCGGCTTTCTAAAGCCGAACGGGAAAACGAAAAAGGGGGGATTCTGGATATAAGAAAAAACTTAGAGATAATCAATATAAGAACAACTTTGAATATTAGAGGTGATTTTTCTTTTCTTTTTTATTTTTTGGTTTTATTTTTTAGAGATTAGCAAATAAAAAGGGTAAGGATATTACCTGCTTCTGGGAGTTGCGCCACCATCGGAGGTCTCCTCCGCTCGTCGAAGCCACGGAAACCCTTTAGGGTTCCGTTCGGGTTTCGTCCAAAAAGAAGACAGGGAATCCGAAAGGCACTAGGATTTTTGTTTATTATTATTATTATTATTTTGGCTCCAAAAACACCTAAATCAGGTCTATTTTTAAAGAGGAAATTTAAAAAAAAATTGAAACTTCAGCTTCCGGCACGGTGAAGATGCGACGGAGCCACCGCGCGAGCCCACCGGTGTCCTGGTCAAAATCTGGGTTCATCCCAGTAGAAACAGAGGATTTTGAAGTTTATTTCTTTGTTTTTTTAGAGAAGGGTGTAAAAATGAAACAAAAAAATTGTTTGGCCTTTTTAAAAACAATCGAAACGACACCATTCCCATTAGGCCCCCCAGACGCCCAAAACGGCATCATTTTGGGGGGGGGGGGACAACCCGAACCCGACCCGCTCCAACTTTAGGATCCGCGTGTTTTTCGAAAAGGGGGTATTTACGCGCGCGGTCCTTCCGCTTTTTCTATGTTTTGCAATCAAGTTTTATTTTTTTTTGTTAATTTGGCCCGTTAATTTTTTTAATTTATATTTTGATCCCCCTTCATGCTGCGCGTTTTGGACAGGAGGGAATTTTGCTCTTTTGGTCCCTCCACTTTTTTGGCGTACTACAATTTGGTCCTTTCACTCTTATTTATTCCTGATTTGGCCCCAATACTTTGTTTTAATTCGATTTTCGTCCTTTTGGCTATTTCCACCTATTTATTAATTGATTAATTGTTTTTTAATATTATTGTTACATGGCATTTAGTATTATTATTATTTTTTATTTTTTATTATTATTTATTATTACTATTTATTATTATTATTATTATTATTTTATTATCACTAACACTATTGTATTTATTTATTTTATATTTTTTTTGTTTTTTTACTATTGTTTTGCTTATTATTAACTTTATTATATTTATTATTATTATCATTTCTATTATTGTTTTTGTAACCATTATATTATTATTATTACTATTATTATATTGTTATTTTTGTATAATATATATTTTATTATTATTTTATTTATTAAACTGCTATTATTATTACTATTATTATTATTTTATTTTTCTTTATAATACTATCATTATTATTTTTTTATTATTACTTCTCATTTTATCATTTTTATTTCTATTATTACTTTATTATGATTATTATTATTATTATTACTACTACTATTTCTATTTATATTATTATTTCTTCTATTGATATTATTGTTATAGATGTATTGTTATTACTAATCTTTATTTTACTATTACCTAGCTGTGTAATTCATACTTTTATCAAATCATATTACATTAACCTTTACCCGATACATCAAGTTTCAAAATAATCAATATTTTGTATTTAGAAATTCGGGAAATAGTGCCCTAACGTGTTGGATTTCGATTTTCCGTTTGACTAAATAACTAAATATCCTTTTAATGAATTTTGGAAATCATGAAATGATCTTGGTATCGAGGGTTTGAAACATCGTGTCCTATCGTGCTGGATGTGGTATTTCATCTTTTTGGAATAGGAGAATTTCGATATCCAATTCGAATTATCCAAACATTTTCTAAAGGATTCGTATTTTAAAATCTATTTCAATTTTCAATATCAGGACATTAATCAATCAATAAGGTACCAATTTTGGGCGTTGCGAGGGTGCCAATCCTTCCTCGTGGCAGAACCGACTCGAACCCGTTTTCTTAAAATTCGTAGACCAAATGTTTTATAAGGTGACCCAATCACACTTGAAAAAAGGATTGGTGGCGACTCCATTTTTATTTTTAATGTCGACCCCGTTTTCTAAAAAGCAAAAAAATGGTTTTGACAGGGACATGTTGGAGGGATAAGGGAATGTAGAGCTAAGCTCCATTCATCAGGACATGTTTGGTTTGTTGGACAGTGTTAGCTTAATGCTACGCTTACTTAGGACATGTTAGACTCTATGAGTCCTTGGAGTGATAGAGATCCGAGTATCCGATGTGCTGTATTTGTATACATATTTCATAATCACAAGATGCCAATGTATCAACATGATTAAATGATTAATGGTGATAAGTGTTATGTGCTTTCTAGTTTTGTTTTTAAACCTTGATATTATGGTTTATTGTAGCGCCTTGAGCACTCACTGAGCTTGTTTAAGCTCACACTCTCTTGTTTTTATTTTTACAGAGAAATAGCTTAAGTGAAGTGGTGAAGTGAGCAAGCTTGTGATTCCAAGGAAAATCTACTTGATTGTGTATCTGAGATGGTTTTCTTGGAAAATAAAGGATGACAATGTGGGATAATTTTGAGGGATTAGACTTTTGTTTTGTTTGGTTTGTAAATGGACATTCCATGGACTATTTAAGGACTTTTATAATTGGTGTTTGGATTCTTTTATTACTTAGAGTGTTGCATGAATGATGCTAGATGAGTGGTTAGGTTATATGTTGATTAGCATGCATGTGCCTTAGTGAAATGTGGTTATAGATGCTTAAATGACTGGATTGTAACATCACAAAAATCAGGTTAGAAGATATTGGGTTTTGAAACCAAGTATGGTCATCCTTCAATTTTGAGTTTAGATTTTGGAAATTTTTGACAAGGAAATTGATTTGGTTTAGTGCTTAGGTGTTTTGGTCATGTGTGAGAGGTTCTAGGTTCGAACCCTGTTCTTTGAAATTTTGTTATTTTTATCAAACCCTTATTCTTTATCGTCTGGCATAAGTTCTAATTTCGATCAACTAATGACAAGAATAAGCCTACTGGTTCAATGGTTAGGCGTTTGTATATCCTCTAGTCTTGTGTTCGAGTCTCTGTGTATGCAATGGGGAAATATTTTGCACCATTTCGTAATTTAGTTGTTTTGTTTGATTTTTAAAGAAAACAAGTTAATTAAGTTCCAAAGGGGATATTCAGAAGGTTCTCTTCTCCTTCTATTTTTCTTTCTTTGTTTTTGCTCCTCTCCATTCAATATTATTTTTTCCTTCTTTCTTCTGTTCCGTTGTTCTGTTGTTGAATCCTTTTGTAATTGTTATGTCAAGTTAATCTTCAATCAAACTGTAAGTACCCTTTGTCAAGTTTATTTGTTTGAGTTTGATGATGGTTGAAGTTATGTTTAGTTCTTTTCGTTGGAATAGATTCTAATTTGTGTAAGTCTTTGTCAGACGAAGTTCTCAAGAGTAACGTTCTTTCAACGTTCTAAGTTTGTACTGTTGACTTTTGTATGAGGGTAAGTGTTATTTTTCGTTTTGAGATTTCGTATCAAAGCTCTTCGACATAACTGCGATTTTGGAATGTTAGTTTTTAGTGATTTAACTACGAATATCATTTTGTTGGGCAATTGTTTGTCATTTAAGGACGGGAATACATCCTTGTTGCTCGTACATCGAGTTCGTATCAGGTGGGTGCCGAAACCCCTTTTTTAGCATTTTTAATCATAAAAAAATAGGACCGTGTGAGCCACACGACCAGGGACATGGGCGTGTGCCCAGGCCGTGTGAGCCACACGGGTCGGGACATGGGCATGTGTCCAGGCTGTGTAACTCACTGTTTACGCTTTAGAACCATATGGCCAGGGACATGGGCGTGTGCCCAGGCCGTGTGAGCCACATGGGCAAGGACATGAGCGTGTGCCTAGGCCATGTGAGCCACACGGGCAATGACATGGGCGTGTGCCCAGTCCGTATGAGCCATACGGGCAAGGACATGGGCGTGTGTCCAGGCTGTGTAACTCACTATTTATAATTTAGAACCACACGGGTAGACGGCATGGGCGTGTGCCCAGGCCGTGTGTCCAGGCCTTGTGGTATATGAATAGGATTCGGATCTTATTTTCGAGGCTATGAATGTTGCCCAACACGAGCACTGACCTCCACAATGTATTTATGATCTGAATTTGATCATAAGAGGACTATCTGATGCTCTAAGACTGATATATGGATGATATATGCGATATCTGAACATGTTAGACTGATGATGAACAACTTGTGATCTGTATGTATATCTGTTATGTTTGAACCTAAGTGAGTAGGATCCGTCAGAACATAATGTGCTATTATCTATGTGTGCGAATTATCAGGTATGATCTGTACTCTGTTAAGTTGTTGGTACACCTTTGCACTACTCTGTTGATGAGGAATATACGATATCTGAACATGTTAGACTGATTGTTACTGATTCTGATTTATAACAGTGCATGTGACTTCATGGAAAATCTGATATGGTATGTTGAGGTTTGATAAGCCTGTTTTACAAAACATGGACTCCCATATTTACTGATTCTGTTATTGAGAGGTAGCATGACTTACATACTCAGTACTCTGATTCTACATAAGCATGCTATGACACATTGCATGGGACTTGGGTTGATGTAAAAGGAGGAAGTTTATGGCAGTTTAATGATCTATATTATCTGGTGGTTTATCCACACTTTTGTTCCGGCAATTCAACTGTACTATAGTGGCTTGACCACATATATCTGACTGGTAGTTTAACTGTATATTGATAAGCCATCATTGTCGGGCAACTTGGGGTGGCGGGTCATCATTGCCGGGCAACTCGGGATGACTTTATTGGTGTGTTTTGGATGGATGAGTTCGAGGGAAAACTCTATTTTGGTGTGTTATGAAGTTTGGCAAGATTGTTTTTGATAAATATGTATTCTGATCTATTTGAAAAATACTGCATCTGCATAAACATATATGCCCCATTCTGCTCTGCTCCGTTCTGTTCTATTCTGTTCTGTTCAGTATTGCTCTACTCTACTCTGTTCCGTTCTGTTATGTTCTACTCTATTCGGTTCTATTTTGTTTGAATTGCGTTGTTCTACTCTGTTTTTTTTTGCTTTGTTTTGTTGTACTGCCTCTATTGAAATCCCTGTGATACTCTAGATTTGTTCCTTATTGGTTATACAACTGTTATCAAATGCTTGCGTTACTACAATCTATATATTATCTTCTGTTTATTTGCATTTGAGTTTGGTTATACGCGGTACTTGGTGACTCGTCATTTTTCTTACTTTTATCTGCCAGGAAGACATTTGATTTAGGTTCGGATGATGTGCAAGAGCTCGGATTGTTTTGCATTGAGATAACTATAATTTAATCCTTTGGATTTGTAATCTGTTTTGGACTTGTCTTATTTTTCTTTTTATAATCTCGTCAGTATCTGCCAAGTTTAAAATGAAAATACAAAATCTTCTAAATCGACTAGAATGAATTTATGGTTTTCAAAGTTAAAACTCTGATAAGAAGTGTGTTTTTACTATGTTGGTGTAACTCGTCCAGATTCAGCTTAGACTTTTAGGACTGGTTTGGGGTGTTACATAGATGAATGTTTGGACAAATGAAAAATGACCTGATGGTAAGGTATAGACCTATAATGCACTTAAAATTGCCTTATATGCAAATTTGGTATGTTGAGTAGATTGAATTAGGATTTTAGCAATGCATGCTAGCATAGATAATTGGATTGAATGTCAAAGTATGTTAATGTATCATATTGTGTATTTGACCATGATTTATATGATCTATGTATGTTATATGATATGTTAGAATAGGGAAATTGGCATGAAAACATGAAATGGTATGTCTAGTTTGGTGTCAAAGTGTCATATGCAAGTTGCTACAATTTTTCTACAAATATTGCAGTCGACGTCGTGACAAGCCATAAAAGATGTTGCGACAAGGGATCGTCGTCAAGACACCATTTATCGCGTCGTTGGGATGAAATTCTCCTTCTGGGTGATGTTGTGACGTGAGTAATCGCGTCATCACGATGTGGTAAGCTCTGTGTCTAGGCATGTTTTATTATCCTTGCAATTTAGTCCTAAGTTTTACACAATCAAATTGGAGTTCTTAAATGTTATAAAATGACTTGAAAATTTGCATGATTAAGTGTTATGTGGTAAATTTCATAATTTTACTCTTAATTTTTTAAAATGTTTTTCCGGATATTTTTCTAAATCTTACGATTTAATCATTTAAACTTCGTTTTAAAATTAAACGAGTTTTACTTATCATTTTGAACTGAATTTTTCAAACATAGTATTAAATAAGGTGTCTCAACTATATGTAGGTTTAATTGGATAATTTATGATTTTTTTGTACGATAATTGTAAAATGACACTTTTACCCATGTCATTATTTTGTTGTATTGTGATAAACGAAGATGTTTTAGGATTTTGTGTTATATTTCTAGATGAATTGAATATTATGCATGTATTACGTGGTGTGTTTTGGTGGTCGGTAAGGAAAGTCATGTAAGTGGCTAATTTGACGTTCCGGATTTGGGTCGGACCCTCCCAGCTGAGTTTGGGGCACCACAATAAAGTTGGAGGAGGAGTGAACCAAAGCAAAACTGATTGAATTGTGTAAAAGATTAGTTGAAAAACTGTTTGATCGAGATTTAAGTTAGTATAAATATTTGATTTTGTTGTTATAATTTATAAATGAATGTTTTTGTTTATATAATTATTTATTTATTTATGTTTTTTACTTTTTGAGTTGTTATGAATTTTTTGAAAATTTAATTTTATAACGATTAAACCGAGAATCAATTGTTTAACTTGTTTGATGACCAATTTGGTTCTTACAACATTGACTTTTTCTATTTTTATTTTTTGAATTTATTATTTTATAACGGTCGAACTAGAGGTTCAACTGTTTGAATAGGACTCAGTGATTTGACCAATTCAATTATTAGTTTGGTTCTTACAACATTGAAAAAATCACATTCAAAATGAATTTGAATAAGTAGGTGTCCAAATTCAACAAGACTTAGATATTCATTGTAGATGTGCATTTTTAGTAATTAACGCATAAAAAATATAAAAAAATACATGAAATTCTAAACAAAAGAAAAAAAAAGGATTTTTTTTTTTTGAAATTAAAAAACTTAAAATTAAAATGCATGTTTAGAATGAACATATTAGGTTGGTTATATCAAAATTCAAACAAAAATCTTATTTTTAAATTATTTTTACAAATTATAAAATTATTTTAAAAAATACATTTAAAATGAATTTGAATAAATACTTATTCAAATTTAGCTGAAAATGAACTTTCATTTATCCAATGCATTTTTTACATACATTTTTAATAATATATTATTATAATTTTATTAAAATAATAATATGAAATTTTTGATATTTTAAAAAAAATTCCAAATACTTTTAGAAATTTATATTTGACATATGCACTAGCTATTAGTGTAATCTCTCTTTCTTTTCTTTTCTCTTTTTTTGTCATAATAGATTTGTCATTTAATACCTCCAATTCTAGTCTTGGTTTGAATTTTGGGTTCCCATGCCCCACTCCAGGTGTACCCTAATCATATAAAAAACACACAATACAAATAAACTCAGTAAATAAATAAAGAAGGAAAAGGAAAAATCATTGAACTGAATGTATGTGCAACACTGCAAGTTGAATTTGTTGTTTGTATTTAACTAACCATGGCCAAAGAAATTTGTGGTAGTGTTCACACCATCTCGGCAAATGCAAGAGAATGACCTATCCAGACCAGAAAAGCCACACAAGCCTCCACTGGTTTCACAGTTCTTGCATGCAGGAGTGTAGTATGAATCATTATACTGCAAAGAAATCCCAAATTTCCATTTCATGGGATCCCCTTCATCTCTAAACTTGTATATCGATGTGTACAATGAGCATTAAAGTTTTGGGAGATCCAAAGAATAGCCTGATCCTATTCCCATGAAGGACATTGCATAGACTAATGGGTCTAAAATTTGTCATATTTGTAGGGTGTCAGGCTTCGGGTATCAACACAATATTAGTAACATTTAAGAACTTCAAATCTCTACCCTCATTTAAGATTTCCAAACAGAAAGAAGTTACCTCTGAACCTACGATGTGCCAACACTTTTGAAAGAAAATCGCTGGGAAGCCGTCATCACCGAGGGCCTTTGTAGGACCCATCCCTTTCAATGCTACCTAAATTTCTTCATTAATGTACTTTGTTGTAAGCATCAAATTTGCTTAATCAGAAATGCAATGTTCAATTCCTAACAAGACCGAATCCATATTGCTCACTCCTCTGATTGTAAACAACTCTTGGAAGAAACTTTTGGCAATCTTTCCTATCTCTTCCACATCACTAACTTCGTCCCCATTCTTGTTCCACAAGTTTCTTGTAGTATTAGATCTATTACGTTGGGTAGCAAAATTATGGAAAAAAGTTGTGTTTCTGTCCCCCAATTTTAGCCAATTAGCACGCACTCTTTGCTCCCAATAGGCCTCATCTTTATCAATTTCCAAATTGAGATGTATCTTTGTATCAATGATTTCAACCAAAATCTTATCAGTCCTATCCTCTTCCAACAGGCTCTTTAGTTTTCTTCTTAAATCTTTTTTGAGCCCCACCCTGCCCTTGCGAATCTAAAACACCCATTAAGTCAATCCCTGTCTTAAGCTCTCTAATTTATCCAATGTCGACCCCAAAGATGATCCCCAAATGTCCTTAACCATCTTTTCAAAATTTTCTTATAAAATCCACCATGCCTCAAACCGAAAGGGAGCCTTCCGTGCCTCCCTCTCTTACTTAGTGTGAATGAGAAAAGGATAATGATCCGAATGTGAGTAAGGCAAGTGTTGAATACGAGCATGTGGAAAAACTGAGAGTCATTTTGTATTTGCAACCCCCCTGTCAAGCCTTTCCCTTATGTTTGTTTCTGGTAAGTTTCCTCTTTCCCATGTGAACCACGACCCAGAGTATCCTATATCCAAAAAAGTCGACACTCGTCAAGAGCTGTCTGAAAAGCATCCATTCTTTTTTCATCTCTTGGAACCCCTCCCTTCTTCTCAAATAAGTACAAGATTTCATTAAAATCCCCACAAACAAGCTAAGGAAGGGTCTGAGCCTGTCCCAATTTTCAAAGTAAATGCCAAGTAGTACACCTTTTAGTAGCAAAATGTGCTCTATACAACCCCGTGAAGTGCCATTCCCTATCAAATTGATTCTCCTTAATCAGAACATCAATATGATTTTTAGAATAACTTATAATTGTAACAAGAACATCTCCTTTCCATGCCAATGATAACCCACCCCGCGAACCTTCTGCCTCAACATCAAACCCATTACTAAATCCGCAACTCCTCCAACCTATCCATACATTTTCCATCAACTTTCTTCTCCATGAGGAAGACCATTTGCGGATTATATTGCTTTAGCATGAACAGAAGTCTTCTTAGTGCCCGTAGACTCCCCAATCCACGGACATTCCAACTGATGGTTTTCATTGAGTCTAGTCGGCTTGCCTATGGGCAGCCATCGATCCTAATTGAGAGGAACCAACCAATTGTTCTTGAGGAGGCATCAAAGACTGATGATCAAGATCATCTCCACTAAATCTCCCCCTTTTATAAGTATACTTACTAAAAGAATAATTCTCAGTTTCATCCTCTGTAACTAAAAAACTCTTCCTCTTACCTGACACACTTTCCATTTGGACATCATCAATCTGCACAGTCTTTTCCAATCTCCTCCAACTCATCCTTTTGGGCTTTTCGGTCTTTTCTGTCGCTACTTCACCCAACCCATTCAGAATCTCATCTTTTCCCCAAAACTACTCATTCCTTGGGTTTGAGACTTGAGTATCAGCTTTTATATATTCAATTTCCGTAAAACAACGTTTGCTAGATGCGCTAATCTCCAAATCATCCTCATCTTCAAATGAAATCTGAAACAGATTTTGCCCTACAACTTGGATCTCAAAATTTCCCCTTGTTTTCCATATACTCTTCAATTGTGCATGAATACTATCCGGGTTATACGTTTCCTCGTCCACACTGAGCATAACAACGACAGGTTACCCTTCAGAACTACCAAAGAACTCTTCACCGTCAATTGAACCAGTTCTTCTTCTAAGAGGGAGATCTCGTCCCTCGCCATACCGAGAAAAGTCACCACCCTACTCCAACCCAACCACAGCAAGTACTGTTTCTCTGGGACACTAAGAGAGAGCACTCTTGACAATTCTAATTATATTTATTACTGTAGATGTGCATTTTTAGTAATTAACGCATAAAAATATAAAAAAAATACATGAAATTCTAAACAAAAGGAAAAAACAAGATTTTTTATTTTTGAAATTAAAAAACTTAAAATTAAAATACATGTTTAGAATGAACATACTAGATTGGTTCTATCAAAATTCAAACAAAAATCTTATTTTTAAATTATTTTTAAAAATTATAAAATTATTTTAAAAAAATACATTTCAAATGAATTTGAATAAATACTTATTCAAATTTAGCTGAACATATTATTATAATTTTAATAAAATAATAATATGAAAATTTTGATATTTAAAAAAAATTCCATAGAAATTTATATTTGACAGATGCACCTTATCTCTTTTTCTTTTTTGTCATAATAGATTTGTAGTGAAATTTTAATTTTGGTCTTTGCCTAAATTTAGGATTTAATTTTTATACATTAATTTAGTTTTTATATTTTTTATAATGTTATTAATTAATCCAAATAGTTAGTAATATTAATTTTTTATTAAAATATTATGTGATTATATATAATATAAATGCTTTAAGAGTCTTAGAGGCTAACACATGGCTTCTTAAATCTTTTGAGTTTGCCTTGCTTTTTTCTTCTTTTTTTTCTTTTACATTATAAGACAATGATCAATTTTCAAATTTGACTCATATTCTATGTTGAAATTTGAGATTTAATGTATATGCTTTAATTTTTTATATAATTGTTTTCATCTACTTTATAATATCACTAGTTAGTTTAAATAGTTAATATTGTTAATTATTTCAATCAAAATGTTAGGCATAAATTTTTTAACAACACTAAAAAAAATTATTTTATCATGATAAGTTCAAACATATGTTTTTAAGAAAAAATCCTAATAAATATTTTCAATATTATCTTTATTATTTACATGACTATCAAGTGAATATAGGTTTTTTTTTTTTTTTTTTGCAAAATGACACTATAGTAAATTTAATAGATGAGTTTTAACAACAATAAAAATTGAACCTGAATTTTTAAATTCGAAAAGTACAGAGACTAAATTTCTAAAATTAAAAGTAAGGATTAAAATACAAATGTACAAAATATATAAAGACTTAAAGCATATTTTAACCTTCAAACTTTTATTCTAAAATAAATTTTAGATAACTAAATAATTCAGTACTGGGAATAGTGGAAATCATACCGGTTTTTATAACTTTCAGTACAGTATTCTTTTTGGATTTTTCTCATATTTTTGGATTTTTATGATTTTCTTATTTTTAAGGAATTTTGACATTTTTGATACATGACATCATTTTGTTTTTTAAAAAAAAATAGAAATGTGTAACGGATAGATAGAATGATAATACAAGGACCAAAAATGATAAAAAAATTCTTGAAATGTGAATTGAGAATTTGTGTACAATACATGAGTGAAATCATGTATTAAGCCTCTTTTTTTTTTTTCTTTTTGTTTTATTTCTAGTTGAAAAATTAGAAAATGTTTTTCCTTTTATTCTCTTAAGGAAGTGGAAAGTCTAAAAAAATACAATTACATTCTTTTATGGTAAGCAAATGTGCATGGCTTTTTCTTCTAGAATTTCATTGCCTACGGCTAAAAGATATTTTAAATATAAAGATAGTTTTTTACCTGATTTTTCCGGGGTTCCTCAATTGTTTTGTCGTGGAAATTGGTTAGTCTAGTTTTAATATTTTCTAGTATATAACTTACACGTATAATTTACATTAGTAAAATGATTGAAGTACTTGAGAGGTTCTTATATTATAAGATCTAGATCAAATTAGTTCCTCTATTATTAAATAAATTAATTTAGTTTCTACATTATTAAAAAGAATCAAATAAATTTAAATTGTAGCAAAGTTAACATTAACCATATAAAAAACTGCCTCGAAATTTATTATTTTTACAATTGTAATTCATTTCTTAACAAAAAAAACTCCATTTACATGACCAGAAAAACTTTAAAAATGTTAACTCTATTCAATGATAAATGATATTTTTAAATATTAAATGTTAATTCCTGTTTAATAGTATAGGGATCCCCTCCTGAATAATTCACCTTATCTTAATTACAAAAAAAAAAAAAGAAAAGAACAATTGTCTTATTGACCCCAAATTGAATGCCAAGATTGAGGATTGATGTTGAAGGTTGAGGTCTGATATGGTGGACAGCAATGGCAGAGCATATGGTACATCAATCTAATGATTTTGTTTTCTTCTTGATGTTAAAAAAGTAGGAATGTGGATCTTCTAAAGAAGTTGTAAGGTAACGTTAGGGTTGTGAAAAACAAAAGTCAAGAAACCCAAAATGCATCCGATGGTACAAAAACCAACTCAACCTAGATAAGATACGTGAGTTTAAATAGTTATTATCAAGGAAAGGTTTACTGCATCATTGGATGTTGTTTCTTGTATTTATAGACTAGGATATACATCACTCAATTTTGATCTAATTTCGAGAATATATATGGATTAATTAAATCATAAAAATTAATGATTTATGCATGTTAAACCTCAATCATAATGACTAATACAAAAATCCAATCGAATGATTTTTAATTCTAAATGATCCGAATTAAAAATTGACTTGAATTCAAAATTCACACAATTCCTAATTACTCAAAAAAAAAAAAAAAAACCCCTCAAATTCACCTCATCCAAGTTAACAAGTTAACATGACAAAAAACTAACTCGCTCTACCCAATTAACAAGGTTACCTATATATGATTTCAACTCTAATTTAAAATTGTTAAGGATTGGGTTACTCTAAGTCCAAAATCTTACTTGAAATTTGGGAAGATTTGAAAAAAAAATATTATACTAGAAAAATATATCATTTTAATTTTATATATTATTATAAAATTTATAACATTGTATATAAATATAAAATTATGTTGAATTTTCTATATTTAACATTTAATAAAAGAAAAATATGTATATAAATATAAAATTATGTTGAATTTTCTATATTTAACATTTAATAAAAGAAAAATATACATATTAAATTATTAAATATTACATTAAAAATAACATAAACTTTTTTGTATATATATTTTTTAAAATGAGCAGACTTAAAATGAATTTAGGTTAATCATTTACAAACATGAATAAATTTAAGTAAATTTTAATATCCATAATTCAATTTATATCATATTCGAATAAAAATAAAGTACATAACCTTAATATTTTTCTCAAGCTAAATTAATATAATACAAAACCAACCCAAATGTAGTGTCGAGATTGCGGAGTATGGTAGGCCGCTATGTGCCTAATGGTAAGACATATGACTTTGTATTCTACATTAAAAAGTTAGACCCTTTCATTCTAACTAACATCTAATGTCACATGTATTATATTTTAATTTATGCATTTAATTTTAATTAATTTTTTTTAAAATAATATGTTTTTAATCACTATAATTAGTTTAAAGTAATATATATTATTCAAATGATTAAATATAATTAAAATATATTATCTTATTTAAAATTTTAAATATTATAATAAAAAATTCAAATCAGAATTAAAGCATTTTTACCACATTTAATTTTTAATATAATATAGTTAAGTCGTTGTCTGCCTTTCGGCACGGGGTTTTTGTTTTCTTTGTCCTTTATTGGGTTTGTTTGTTTTTAGATCGGTTTTTTACGTTTTTGCGCAATAACAGTGGTTTGTTTCGGCTAGGGAAGATGATATTGCAGGCTTGTCCCTTCGTGTTGATGAAGATGAAGCATGGCCAGTGGTCCCTAGGCGTTCTGATGGTGGGTCTGGGTTTGAGTTTTGTCTTGTTGGTTGTTTCCTCACGGCCAGTGTAATCTGTTTTGAAGCAATGCGAATGACAATGGCAAACCTATGGCACCCACTTGGGGTATTACAATTTTAGATTTGGGCAAAAAATGGTTTCTATTTCATTTTTATGCGGAAGTGGATATTGCTCGGGTTCTCAAGGGTAGTCCCTGAAATTTTAATAATCATTTGCTTGTGTTCCATTGTCTATTGCCGGGGGAGGACCCTTTTCAAGTGCCCTTGGGTTTCGTTGATGTCACAACCCATTTGTAACATCCTGATTTAGGGCCTAGTCGGAATAGTGGTTCGAGACCACAAATTCGAGGGTCATGAATGAGTTTTTGAGGCTTATATTATGTATGCATGCTAGTGTGAAAGTTTCATGAATCAATTTTGTGAAATTGTGGTTGAATTGTCCAAAAGGACTAAATTGCAAAAGTTGCAAAATGTGTGTTTCTAGAAGCTATTTGTGTGAAATAGCTTTAGATTATTAATTATAGGTCCTTAAATAGCAATTTATCCAAATTCTAATTTTTGGACAAAAATGGGCATGGATGAGTTAAAATTGAAAGTTTATCAAAAAGGGCATTTTGGTCATTTATCAATTAAGTGATTAAAATAGGTGAAAAGATGATAGAAATTCATTCATCTTCTTCCCATAGCTGCCGAAAATCTGAGAAGCCATTGTTAGGGTTCTTTCAATTTTTCAAGCTTGCTAGTAACTGCTCCTAAGCCCAGTTTTTGATATTCTTCGTATTTTTGAAGTCCCGGTAGCATGAGTAAGCTATTTATAGCTATTTGGCGAGCTATTATGGATGTTCAAAAATGTACATATGTATGACATGCATGTATTTTGATGTTTTATGGAAGAATATGAAAGCTTGATGTAGTAGAAACATCTTTTGCTAAGTGATTTTCCATGAAAATGCATGTAGGGACTTAGTTCTGAAAATCTTAAGTTTAGTCATACATGGGTGATTTAGTGAGATTTGATAAATGCTTTAGTTGAGTAAGTGGTTCGGCTAAGCATGAAAGAGTAGAAAGTTGAATAAAAATCACTTTACGAGCCTTCGGGACTAAAGTGTAAATATGAGAAAGTTTAGGGGCAAAATCGTAATTTTGCTAAAGTATGAGATGTGGGTAATTTTAGTCAATGTGTGTATTGAATAAGCTGATTTTTTCATTATAGATCAAGAAAGACGAAGCCCGGATCGAAACCGAGGCAAAACCAATGTGGTGGACTAAATTGCATATTTCTATACTTTTGAGTATCGAGGTAAGTCTATGCATAAACAATGCATTCATACTTACAATTTTTTGATGATAGCTAGTGTGTAGCTAATTCGAGATTGATTTAGAACCTATGTGGTTCAAGTAGAATGAATGTAGTAGAAATGGTGAATGAATGAATGATCGAGAATGATTGGGAATCTATGTGGTTTAAATAGACTTGTGCATGTGTTGTGATAATGCTAGATGGTGGGCTAAGTGCGATACCATCCGAATGCATATTGACGATGAGCTGGCTATGTGCGATGCCATCGTTAGGTATATCATTTAGTGGCTATGTGCGAGATCACGATGATTACCTTTGTGGTAGGCTAAGTGCGATACCACCTTATAAATTGATTGTGGTATGCTAAGTACGAAACCACCGAGATATTGGCTGTGTGGATTAATTGTATATATTAGCTGTGTGTAATAGCTGTGTGGATAAGATATGTGGATTAGCTGTGTGGATTAGCTATGTGGGTTAGCTACGTGGATGTATTATTGAGCAATGATGATGTGTTGTATATTGTGTAAATGTGATATTGAATGCAGGGGTGCATTTCAATAATTATGAGCATGTGACTCATGATGTGTTGGTAATATGGTAAGGGATATAAAGAGTAAACATAGTTTTATATTATATGTTGGTATAATGCTAATTGTGGTTGGGCTTATACTATGATGCTTAATTGTTTATGTGTAAACTTACTAAGCTCAAAGCTTACTCTATTTCTTTTCCCTTGTCTTATAGATTTAAAGCGTTGAATCGAGATACGAGGATCATCAGAAGATAGCCCACATATCAGCACACTTTGGTACATGAAACTTAATGTTTTGTATATGGCATGTATAGGGGCTAGATAAGTTAGTAAATTTTGTTGTAAATGGCTAAGATGTGTTGGCCTTTAGATTGATAGCTTATTTTGTATAATGCCATGGTTGTTGGCTATTACATTATATGAAAGAAAGATGTAGTTTTCTATGTGAGAATGCACTTTAATTTGAGTTGATTATGATGGTGTTAGATGAGTATATGTTGTGTATGTTAGAAGGGTGAAAAGAACTTGACACTTAGTCTTGTTCTTGACCATGTGGATAGAAACACGGGCGTGTGTCTAGACCATGTGTGACACACAGTCGCCCACGGGCGTGCAGCTTTGTGGTCGTCGGCCCCGTGATATTAATATTTGAAAACAGAATAGACCCCGGACTAGTCACACGGGCGTGTGCCTAGGGCGTGTGGGATTCATCAGTGTTGGCCACGGGCTAGCCACACGGGCGTGTGTCTAAACTCTAGGCCGTGCGAGGGAAGTCAGTGTTCACCACGGTTGGGGAGTACGGGCGTGCCTTGGCCGTGGGGCATTTGGCAGAATGCTTGGGTTTTTAGGTATGGTCTGGGGACATGGGCGTGTGTGCTCATGCACGGGCGTGTCTAATCTTGCACGGGCGTGTGAGACCTGTATAAAAGAGAAAAATTTTAAGGATCATAAAAGTTCCGGATTAGTCTCGAGAGTCCTCGTGTGTATGAGTGAGGCCTTGTAAGTCGAGAATAAGGTTATAGCGAGTAATGACGTTGAGCCTAAGTGGCGATTAAGCGGTTTTAGTTCGGTAACACCTCGGGCCCGGTTCCCGGTGTAGAACCCGGGTAAGGGGTGTTACATTTAGTGGTATCAGAGCTATGGTTTAGTCGGTTCTAGGACTACTGTAGCGGGTGTAAGAGTCTAGCTATACATGCCATAAGTGTACGATGATAGTGTGGTGGTTTCGATGATTTTAAATCTTGTTTTATATAGAATATGGATTCGATCCATTGACCTGCTGATGAAGCGCCTAGTAATGCGCCGGCTCTGCGCAAGGAACCGTCTTGGTACAAAGTGGACCCGAGGCGAGGGGTTAAGGGAAGAGGCACGAGAAGCCTTTCTCCATATGATGAGTGATTGGTACTCGGATTATGTCGTAGAGCGAACCCTAATGCTCAACCTCCTCCACCTCCTCCTATACCTCAACCAAATCTCGTGGCTCCTCAAGGTATGGATGTAGTGAGGATATCGAAACCCCGGTGGATAAGATTAGGAAACACAGGTCTTTGAGGAGTTTAGAGCTAAAGTAGATGACGACCACGAGAGGCGGAGTTTCAGTTAGAGAACTCGATGAGGGTGTTCGATGAGCTCTCATGTACACCGAGGAAAGTTTGAAGTGTGTCGTATCTTTCTTTGAGAGACTCGGCATACCATTGGTGGAAGACGCTGACATTAGTGGTCCCGAGAGAGCGGGTAATGTGGGACTTCTTTCTGGAAGAGTTCCGAAAGAAGTACATAAGCCAGAGGTTTACTGACCGAAAAAGGAAAGAATTCCTTGAGCTAAAGCAAGGAAGGATGACAGTAGCTGAATACGAGCGTGAGTTTGTTAGCCTTAGCAAATACGCTCAAGAATGTGTGTCGACAGAGACCATATTGTGCAAGAGGTTCGAAGATGGGCTGAATGAGGATATCAAACTCCTAGTTGGCATTTTGGAGTTGAAAGAATTCGTGGTATTAGTTGAGAGGGCAAGTAAGGCCGAAGAGTTGAGTTCAGATAAGAGGAGGGCTGTGAGTGAAGCCCGAGATGTGAGAAAGAGATTGATGGGCAAGTCGTATCAAGCCCAGTCGAAAAGATCCAAAGAAGTGAATCCTCGAATGTCAGCCTTAGTGGGATATTCACATCGAGACTTGGACAATACTCGTCAGGGTTCGAGAGTCCGAGCCCCCTCGATGGAAAGTGTGGGCAATACAAAGAGTAAACCGGAGTGTCCAAGTTGTGGTAGGTATCACACCGGAGAGTGTTGGGGAAACAAGTCGAAAATGTTACAAATGTGGTTCCCGACCACTTTATCCGTGAATCGTCCGAGAGGGATGATAAGGAAGAGAGGCAAGAAGTGAGACCTAGTGATGTGTCTACGAGGGTAGACCACCAAGGAACCCAAGAGGTGGGGCTAGTGGTAGAGGTGCGCCCCGGGGACTCTGCTTTGTGAGACCAGAGGGTCGGGCACTGCGAGGACGTCACGCCATTCGCACTCGCGAAGAGGCATCCTCCCCGATGTGATAAGCGGTACTTTTTCTCTCTTTGACACCTCTGTTATTGCTTTAATAGATCCAGGGTCTACTCACTCTTATATTTGCATGAGATTAGCATCTAGTTTGAGTATGACTGTTGAGTCTACGGACATTGTGATTAAGGTGTCAAACCCGTTAAGAAAGCATGTGTTAATGGACAAAGTGTGTAAGAATTGTCCTTTGTTGATTGAGAATCATTGTTTTTCAGCAAACCTTATGTTGTTGCCGTTTGATGAGTTCGATTTAATCATAGGCATGGATTGGTTGACTACCTATAGTGTCTTAGTGAACTGTGGTAGTAAGTTTTTTGAATTGAAATGTGAGAGTGGAGATGTAGTTCGGGTTGAATCAGGTGGATCGGACAGTCTACCCGTGATGATTTCTTCCTTAGTGGGTGAGAAATGTTTAAGAAAAGGGTGTGAGTCCTATCTTGCGTTTGTGTTGAATACTCAAGAGGTTGGAGTAGGGTTTGAAAGCAGTGATGCGGTGGTATGTGAGTACCCGGATGTGTTTCCGAGAAGAGTTACCCGGATTACCTCCGGTGAGAGAGGTCGAGTTTGGAATTGAGTTGGTTTTGGGAAGCAGCACCTATTTCAATTGCCCGTGCATGAATGGCACCTATAGAGTTGAAAAAGAATGAAGGTTCAGTTACAAGAGTTGATAGATAAGGCTTTTGCAAGACCGTGCTACTCACCGTGGGGTGCTCCGGTATTGTTTGTGAAAAAGAAAGATGGGTCTATGAGGTTGTGTATAGACTATAGACAAATGAACAAGGTTACGGTTAAGAATAAGTATCCTTTACCAAGGATTGATGATCTTTTGATCAAGCTGAAGGAGCTACTGAGTGTTGTCAAGATAGACTTGAGTGCAGTTATTATCACTCAGAGTGAAAAAGCAAGATGTGTTGAAAACTACATTTCGGACAAGGTATGGCCATTATGAGTTTTTGGTTATGCCGTTTGGTTTAACGAATGCACCTGCGATTTTTATGGATCTGATGAACCGTTTTTTCAGACCATATGTGGACAAGTTTGTGGTTGTCTTTATTGACGACATATTGATCTATTCCCGGGATGAGAACGATTATGAAGAGCACTTGAGAATTGTCTTGCAAACTTTGAGAGGTAAGTAGTTGTATGCTTAGTTTAGCAAGAGTGAGTTTTGGCTCCGAGAGGTCGGATTCCTAGGACACATGGTGTCAAGTGATGGTGTCAGAGTTGACCCGAGTAAGATATCGGCTGTTATGGATTGGAAACCGCCGAGGAACGTGTCAGAAATCAGAAGTTTCTTGGGGTTAGAGGGATATTACAAACGTTTCGTAAAGGGGTTCTCTGTGATTGCTACCCCGATGACGAAACTATTGCAGTTTGAATGGACTGAGACATGTCAACAGAGCTTCGAGAGACTGAAAACAATGTTGACTGAGGCACCGGTTTTGGCTCAACCAGAATCGGGGAAAGAGTTTATGGTATATAGTGATGCGTTGTTTAATGGTCTCGGTTGCGTGTTGATGCAAGAGGGTAAGGTAGTCGCTTACGCCTCGAGGCAGTTAAAACCGCACGAGAAGAATTATCTGACTCACGATTTGGAGTTGGCTGCGATTGTGTTTGCGTTAAAGATTTGGCGACATTATTTGTATGGCAAAAAGTGCCGAATCTTTACGGATCACAAGAGTTTAAAGTATTTGATGGATCAGAAGGATCTGAATTTGAGACAGAGACGGTGGCTTGAATTATTGAAAGACTATGAGTTAGTCATTGATTACCACCCGAGAAAAGTGAATGTAGTTGCGGATGCCTTAAGTAGGAAATCCCTGTATGCTCTAAGAGTTATGAGAGCGAGTTTAGCATTGTCTGATGATGGTGCTATTTTGGCAGAGTTGAGAGCTAGGCCACTATTTGTTTAACAAATATGTGAGGCTCAGAGAAATGACAGTGAGATGCAAGCTAAGGTAGCTAAGTGCGGATCAGGAAGTGATTCTAATTTTCGAGTGGATTTGAATGGTTGTCTGATGTATCGTGACAGAATTTGTGTTCCTAAAAATGAGGAGTTGATTCGAAAGGTTTTGTATGAGGCCCACGGTGGATGCTTGTCGATTACATCCGGCGATGCGAAAATGTACAACGATTTGAGGAAGTTGTATTGGTGGCCGGGTATGAAAAGAAATATTTCAGAGTTTGTGGCAAAGCGTTTGATTTGCCAACAAGTGAAAGCTGAGCATCAAGTGCCTTCGGGATTGCTTCAGCCAGTGATGGTTCCCGAATGGAAGTGGGATCGGGTTACCATGAATTTTGTGACGGGGTTGCCAGCGACTCAGAAAGAGAGATCTTTGTGTGGGTTGTTGTGGATAGATTGATGAAGTCAGCTCACTTTATTCCGAAGCGTGTTGATTATTCTTTGGATAAGTTATTTGAGTTATGCTGAAGGCGAGATAGTGAGATTGCATGGTGTACTTTGTGTCATGTAACATCCTAGGAAGGGCCTATGCATTTTTGAGATCAATTGTATGAAATGACAAGTCTTAAGTATTATGAATAAATTTTTGATACTTTTGGAAACCTAGAAATGAATGAAAATGGAAATGGAAATGGACATTTTGGAAACTTAGACATTTTTGGAAACCTAAACATTTTTGGAAATGATCCAAAAATGGAAACTTGAACATTTCGGGAAACTTGGATATATGAGAGAAATAAGGAGTTTTATTCACATAAATATGTGAATAATAAGAGAGAAATAAAGGAGTTTTATTCACATAAATATGTGAATAATAAGAGATAAATAAAGGAGTTTTATTCACATAAATATGTGAATAATAAGAGATAAATAAAGGAGTTTTATTCACATAAATATGTGAATAATAAGAGATAAATAAAGGAGTTTTATTCACATAAATATGTGAATAATAAGAGATAAATAAAGGATTATTTTCTAATGAGATAATTGAGGAGATAATTGATGGATTAAAGGCTTTTATCTTTTAAATAAAAGAGATAATATTATCAAAAAGAGGAGTGGTGGCCAAGTAAAGGACTCCTAGAGTGATAACTTTGGCTATAAAAGGAGGACAGGAGGGCTACTCATCAACATTTGCTCCCTCTTCCTCTCTCACGAAATTCTCCTAGGCAAAACCCCTCTCCGCCGAATTTTCATTAAGCAAAAATCCTCTCTTTTTCTTCTATTTTCTTCTCCGTTCTCTTTGTTAAATTTGAATCTTTGTGGATTCTAAGAAAGAGGGCAATCATCCACAACATCAAAAGGGGATCTTAGGAAATCTAAGGATCTAAGGTAAGGATTATAAATATAAATATGTGGTTAAAGATTATGATTCACGTTTTCAAAGTTAGATCTAATCTAACACGGAGTTATAGGATTTCAACAGGCTTATAAAGGAATCCTCTTGATTTGGAATCCCATCATAAGGTAAGGGATATTCGGCCAAGGCATAATTTGTTTAAGTGTTTTCCATTATTTCAAAAACCGAAAATCGACATGGTTACATACCTAGTATTTAGCCGATTTCAAGGAAGAGGAATTCTAGCAAGCTGTTGGGACTTGATTAAATCAATTCGGCAACTAGGTAAGTAATTCTACTTCTAGTAGGATTTGGTTTTAAGACCAAATAGGTTTATTTATATGTTTTAATTAATGGCCGAATATAGGAGTGAAAGATCTAGATCGGTAGATCGCTCTACGGGAATTCACGGAAACTATTAAGCGAAAAAAAGGTGTGTACTCTTACTAACTTTCAATAAATTGCATGGCAATCATTAGATATGTAAATATGTAACGAGTATGTGAATGTGGCTAAGCACCACAAATGTGGTAAGGAGTACTGTGCACGTTTCCTACTTTTGATAGGATTGTGAATGTGATATAGTTTGAACATGTGATTAGTAACATGAATGAAAATTAAGTATGTGAAATATGTTATGAAATAATTGGGGCATTCGGGATATTTGTGGAGGAAGAAAGTGAAGGTGATGACTACGGTCTCACCAACGTAAAGTGGTGACTACGGTCACATAAAGTGAAAAGTGGTAACTTCGGTTACATCCAGTGAATACTGTGTCTAATGACACAACATAAGTGGGCGATGAGCACGTCATTGCAATGGCGCCTTCGATGGTGTGTAGCGGATGGAGGGTCGACTTAGTAGTCCCCATGATGTATGCAGTTGGTACGGGTGGTGTGTAGCGGATGGACAAATAGGTTTGGATTTGGGTTGCATCATCCTTTATTTTGTATGAACATGATATTGATATAACTTGTATGCCCGATTTGTTGGAAATTAGTACTATGTACACATTGAGTCTGTTGACTCACCCAGTTGGGGAATTATTTTTCAGGTGATGAGCGAATGGATGGAGGTCGGCAGGAGCTAAAGGTGGCCATGCATCGCTTGAAGAAATTATTTGGAATTTGGACTTTATGAAATTTTAGTACTTTATTTTGGGTTTGAATGATGTAATAAGGCCATAAGGCCCAGTTGGATTTTCTTTATTCCTGTTTATTTTTATTTAAATATGATACAAATTATGTTTGATTAAAGATAAGTAAATTTATTTCTTTTAAAATAATAAACCCAAAAATTATTTTGTCACCTTATTTAAGTTGGATTTCAGAATTTATTAAATAGGTTTCAAATTAAGCCCAACCTAAAACAATTTTTTAAAATTACACAAATTTTCTCTAAGTCATTTAGAACATTAAAAACCGACTTATTTAAGGAACATACGAGATCCGGTTCAAGCTCGTTGGCGGGTGTGGGTGTTTCAGATTGGTATCGAGCCCGATTTAAAACTCTCGGCTGTGGGCTCGGGCCCAAAACGTTTTCAATTCGAGCCCAAATGAATTTCTTTGAAATAAGCGGGTTTTATGGCATGGCACCTAAGTCTCCGACCATGATCCACGGTAAGTACCTTTAACCATCCGTGTGATTATGTGAATTATGAATTGTAAAAGGGTAGAAAAGGCATGGGGCGTAGAATAGTGTGATAGGAACTTGAACCCCAGGATTAGACTACTCAAACACTTGAAACTCATAAGACTTAATGAACTTAACAAACCTATGACTAAGTTATTAAGCTAGGGTGTGGCAACCCCACATGCGCATGTCTAGGATTGGATCCGGGAAGAGCACGGTATTTAAGCGATCCTAGTGACTCACCTCCTCTTCGTGAGGTATCCCTGCAGTGCGTAGCTTCGGTTCGCCCTAACTCGAGAAGGCTCGGTGGTGTGGCAACCTCTCGTGCGCATGTCTAGAAAGGTCGGTGAGAGCTTGGTATTTAAGCGATCCGCGTGACTCACCTCCTCTTCATTCGAATCCTGCACAGTGCGTAGCTTTGGTTCACCTGGACCAAGAGGGCTCGGTCATAGGCTAAACACAAAGAATAAAACCGAAAGGGACTTAGCGTTTTCTTTTATAAAAAAATACCCTTGGTTTATAAAATGACCAAACCACCCATAGTTTTAACAAAATTTCATTACTTTATCAAATGTTCAAAAAACCTAATTTGTAAAATATCAAACTATCTTGATTTTGGAAAATTACAAAATTGCTCTAACTTACAAAATTACCAAAACGACCACGATTTCCAAAATTTTTACAATATCATTGCTTTGAAAAGTGTAACTCTCAAAGGAACCCTCAATGTTTTACAATCTTGGAAAATATCCTAACTTAATAAATTTTACAAATTTACCTCGATTTTTGGAAAAATTATCAAAATACCCTCGAGATCAAAAATTACAAGAAATACCCTGGATTTCAAAATTCTTCCAAAATTTCCCGGAACTTTAGAAGTACCAAAATACTTTCGTCAAAATCACCAGGAACTTTTTATTTCTGAAAATTTACGAAAATACCCTCAGAGGATAAAATTACGAAAATGCCCCTGGGTAGTGGAAAAGCAAAATAACGAAAACAACAACAAGAATTACAACGTTTCTTTGAATGAACGAAAGTTCATATTTGTTGATGGATGAATGAATGAATGCAAGACTGTATGCATGTATGAATCTGAAAGAACCACTCTTAAACTCTTCTTCATAAGATATCATCGCGGGTAATAAGTGAAACAAGAATACTAATACATAAAATTCCTTAATCGGATCTCGCCGATAATGAGCTCAAGAGGACGTGGTCGTCGGGAAGAGGTAGAGGAAGGATGATCGTTAGATCGGGACAAGGTTCGACAATGAGATACCACCACCACCATCACCCCTACCATTTGTCAATGCTGAGCGAGAGAGCTCGCATGGGGGAAGATGCCGTGTCGCAGTCGTGGCCGCGAGTTTTGGAATTGGTGGGTCGTGCAGTGAAACAATTCAGAAATCGTAAGTCTGCAGGCTCGAGCGGCTCCGTGCTAATGGAGTGAAATGTTTAGAGGAGTATCGGGAGTGGCACCCAAGACAAATTTGAGCATCGTTGGAAGCAAATCGAGCGCATTATGGATGAGCTCGACTTGACCCCGAGGAGAAGTTGAAAGGGATGACGGCGCATCGTTACGCCGATGAAGCGATCAATGGTGGTTAACCGTTCGGGGACGGTGCACACGGCGGAAGATTCGACACTCGGAATATGCTAAGGAAGCATTTAAGAAGTATGTGGGAACCAGTATATAGATGAGCAAAGGAAGGCTTTTTCGGGTTGGTACAAGGAAGTAAGTCATCACCGAATATGAAGCGGAATTCTTTGAGGTTGAGCCGATATGCCCGAGGAGTAGTGGCGATCGAGCATGAACGCTGTGGTTCGTTTTTGGAGGACGGACTTAGGGACGATTTGAGACTTTTGATAGCACCGCATCGGGAGCGGGAATTCTCCGCCTTGGTGGAAAAGGCTAAAGTGGTCGAGGGAATTAAGGACGCCACCAAGCAGTGTGGATTGAAATAAGCCCCAAAAGAGGTTTTGGGCCATCCGAAAAGGCCACAAGAGGCCTAGGAGTTGACAGCCACAAAGTCAACAGCAGCAGTACGGGGCAATTTCGCCCTTGTGAACATTGTGGAAGGAAGCACAGGGGAGAGTGTTGGAAAAAGGCGGGACAATGTCTCAAGTGTGGGTCCAAGGACCATATGATTAAGGATTGCCCCAAGCTATTAGATGAGAGCCAACCAAAGACTCTGTAATGCTAACCAGCCTGGTAGAGCGGACAAAAGCCTCAAAGAGGTCGTGGGTCGCCAACAGAGGTAGTGGCAGAGGCCGTGGAGCTCTGTGGTCGAGGTGCAGCTAACGCCAAGCAAGGCAACCGGGTTTGGTTTACGCGGTTCGCCGGAGGGAAGAGGGAGACGCGCCGGATGTTATAACCTAGACGTTCTTTATTCATGACAAACCCTATTTTGCTCTTATTGATGTGGGCTCAACTCATTCCTATGTTGCATGTAGTGTGGTTGAAACACTAGGCCTAGACTCTGAACTTTACGGAGAAGGCAGATAATCGTAGTAAAGCCTTTAGGCCAAACGGTGAGGATAGATAGGATCTTTGGAATGTACCCCTAGAGATTCAGGAGCGAACTTCCGGGCCGACTTAATGGAATTACCCTTCTGAGAGTTTGAGCTTATACTTGGAATGGATTGGCTAGTAGAGCATCGAGCCGTGTTGGATTGTGCGGCTAAACGTATGGAACTAAGAACCACAGAGGAGCATTGCAGCATAGAATAGTTTTCTCGGCTAAGATACTCGGACGTGTGCGTACACACAAAAGCATATCACGTGGTTATGGTATGATGCAATTATCCACTCCATCAGGTATTTCCGTTAGCTATAGCCTGAGGTCAATACCAACAAAGAGCCGTACATCTGCTAATAAGGCGTAACTAAGGCGAAGTCTGATGCTATGCACTCTGTAAGCGGATGCATGGCTGCTTGGCAGTAACCGGTGATCAGGCTGCTGGCGTTCACTGGATTAAGGAATTATAAGAGTGGCTCTCTTCCTAATCACAGCACTTAAGATTCGCTGGTTGGAATCATAAACCCATCGTAAATGACTATTTTTGTAGAATAGTATTCGAGACCCGAGGAGAGAGCAGTACACGTAATTTGCTGATCTCGTAAGAGTGGGTGCGGTAAGAGCGGGAAGAGCTTTTATGTATGCTTGCGAAGCATGCAAAGTAATAAGGCGCTATGACCACTGAGTATTTGTTGACTCGGAAGGAGTTGAACTTGAGGCAATGAAGGTGGGTGGAGTTATTAAAAGATTATGAGTATTCGATAGAATACCATCAGGGCAAGGCGAATGTGGTAGCCGACGCCTAAGTAGGAAGGTTGTGTCGGTTTAAGGGCTTTGTTCGCTCACTTAAGTTTGTATGATGACGGGCTTTGTTGGCGAGTTACAAGTCAAGCCAACCCGTGAAGAAGGAGGTGAAAGAGGGACAGGTTGGCGGATAAGGACTTAAGTACTAAGTTACGACAGAAATGCGGCAAGGAGGATTAAAGGATTATGGCGTCAATGATGAAGGAGTCTTGTGCTACAAGGAAAAGGTTTGTATGCCGAGGAATAAGGAGTTGAGACAAAGGATTCTTCGGGAAGCGCATGGTAGTCCTTATACTATGCATCCGGAGGCATCAAATTGTGTATAGAGATCTAAAGGAACAATTTTGGTGGTCGGACACAAAAGAGAGTGACTCGAATTTGTGGGGAAATGTTTGACATGTCAGCAAGTAAAGGCTGAACACCAAGTCCCATCAGGATTGCTTCAACCAATTGAGATTCCCCAATGGAAGTGGGAAAGAATTACCATGGACTTAGTTAGTGGGCTTCCCCTTACGCCCACTAAGAAGGACTCGGTATGGGTGATAGTGGACCGTTTGACCAAGTCCGCACATTTTATCCCCTGTGAGGATCGACTATTCCTTCAAAAGTTAGCCAAGTTATATGTGGCGAAGATCGTGAGGCTACACGGGTACCGATGTCGATCATCTCGATAGAGACCCAAGGTTTACGTCTCGATTTTGGAAAGCACTTCATCAAGCATTAGGCACTAAGCTAGACTTCACTACGGCTTTTCATCCACAATCAGACGGGCAGTCTGAACGGGTTATACAAGTGTTGGAAGATATGCTAAGAGGTGTGTGATGGATTTCGAGGAAGTTGGGAAGATTACTTGCCTCTAGGCGAGTTCGCCTACAACAACGGCTATCAGGCAAGCATTCGGATGGCACCATACGAAGCATTGTATGGAAGGAAATGTAGAACACCAACTTGTTGGACCGAAAGTTAGAGAACGCCGCGTTTTGGGTCGAGTTAGTGGCGGAAGGCGAGGAGAAGGTGGAATTAATTCGCACGCGGTTGAAAGAAGCTTCGAGCAGCAGTAAGTGCCTTGAGACCTTAAGAGGAAAGAAATTGAGTTTGAAGTAGGAGACCAAGTGTTTCTAAAGGTCTCACCTTGGAAGAAGGTTATGCGGTTCGGTCGCAAAGGGAAGCTAAGCCCAAGGTTTATAGGGCCCTATCAAATCTTGAAGCGAGTTGGGCGGTGGCATACCAATTGGAGTTGCCACGAGTTGCATCAAATGCACGACGTATTTCATGTGTCCATGCTACGCCGCTATCGATCGGATCCGTCTCATGTGGTACTGTTGAAGAAGTGGAGTTAAGGCGGATCTATCCTACGAGGAGGAGCCGATTCAGATCTTGGGCGTGACGTGAAAGCACTACGAAAGAAGTCGGTGCCTTTAGTCAAGGTGTTATGGCGCAATCATGGATCGGAAGAAGCTTCGTGGGAGCGGAAGAGACAATGCGACAAAGAATACCCTCAATGTTTAGTTAGGAAATTTCGAGGACGAAATTTTATTTAAGGGGTAGAAATCTGTAACATCCTAGGAAGGGCCTATGCATTTTTCAGATCAATTGTATGAAATGACAAGTCTTAAGTATTATGAATAAATTTTTGATACTTTTGGAAACCTAGAAATGAATGAAAATGGAAATGGAAATGGACATTTTGGAAACTTAGACATTTTTGGAAACCTAAACATTTTTGGAAATGATCCAAAATGGAAACTTGAACATTTCGGGAAACTTGGATATATGAGAGAAATAAAGGAGTTTTATTCACATAAATATGTGAATAATAAGAGAGAAATAAAGGAGTTTTATTCACATAAATATGTGAATAATAAGAGATAAATAAAGGAGTTTTATTCACATAAATATGTGAATAATAAGAGATAAATAAAGGAGTTTTATTCACATAAATATGTGAATAATAAGAGATAAATAAAGGAGTTTTATTCACATAAATATGTGAATAATAAGAGATAAATAAAGGATTATTTTCTAATGAGATAATTGAGGAGATAATTGATGGATTAAAGGCTTTTATCTTTTAAATAAAAGAGATAATATTATCAAAAGAGGAGTGGTGGCCAAGTAAAGGACTCCTAGGTGATAACTTTGGCTATAAAAGGAGGACAGGAGGGCTACTCATCAACATTTGCTCCCTCTTCCTCTCTTGAAATTCTCCTAGGCAAAACCCTCTCTGCCGAATTTTCATTAAGCAAAAATCCTCTCTTTTTCTTCTATTTTCTTCTCCGTTCTCTTTGTTAAATTTGAATCTTTGTGGATTCTAAGAAAGAGGGCAATCATCCACAACATCAAAAGGGGATCTTCGGGAAATCTAAGGATCTAAGGTAAGGATTATAAATATAAATATGTGGTTAAAGATTATGATTCACGTTTTCAAAGTTAGATCTAATCTAACACGGAGTTATAGGATTTCAATAGGCTTATAAAGGAATCCTCTTGATTTGGAATCCCATCATAAGGTAAGGGATATTCGGCCAAGGCATAATTTGTTTAAGTGTTTTCCATTATTTCAAAACCGAAAGCTGACATGGTTACATACCTAGTATTAGCCGATTTCAAGGAAGAGGAATTCTAGCAAGCTGTTGGGACTTGATTAAATCAATTCGGCAACTAGGTAAGTAATTCTACTTCTAGTAGGATTTGGTTTTAAGACCAAATAGGTTTATTTATATGTTTTAATTAATGGCCGAATATAGGAGTGAAAGATCTAGATCGGTAGATCGCTCTACGGGAATTCACGGAAACTATTAGCTTAAAAGGTGTGTACTCTTACTAACTTTCAATAAATTGCATGGCAATCATTAGATATGTAAATATGTAATGTATGTGAATGTGGCTAAGCACCACAAATGTGGTAAGGAGTACCTGTGCACGTTTCCTACTTTTGATAGGATTGTGAATGTGATATAGTTTGAACATGTGATTAGTAACATGAATGAAAATTAAGTATGTGAAATATGTTATGAAATAATTGGGGCATTCGGGATATTTGTGGAGGAAGAAAGTGAAGGTGATGACTACGGTCTCACCAACGTAAAGTGGTGACTACGGTCACATAAAGTGAAAAGTGGTAACCGGTTACATCCGGTGAATACTGGTGTCTAATGACACAACATAAGTGTGGGCGATGAGAGCACGTCGCGCAATGGATCGCGCCGATGGTGTGTAGCGGATGGAGGGTCGACTTAGTAGTCCCCGCGGTATGCGAGGTTGGTACGGGTGGTGTGTAGCGGATGGACAAATAGGTTTGGATTTGGGTTGCATCATCCTTTATTTTGTATGAACATGATATTGATATAACTTGTATGCACGATTTGTTGGAAATTAGTACTATGTACACATTGAGTCTGTTGACTCACCCGTTGGGGAATTATTTTTCGTGTGATGAGCGGTAATGGACCGGGTCGGCAGGAGCTAAAGGTGGCCATGCATCGCTTGAAGAAATTATTTGGAATTTGGACTTTATGAAATTTTAGTACTTTATTTTGGGTTTGAATGATGTAATAAGGCCATAAGGCCCAGTTGGATTTTCTTTATTCCTGTTTATTTTTATTTAAATATGATACAAATTATGTTTGATTAAAGATAAGTAAATTTATTTCTTTTAAAATAATAAACCCAAAAATTATTTTGTCACCTTATTTAAGTTGGATTTCCAGAATTTATTAAATAGGTTTCAAATTAAGCCCAACCCAAAACAATTTTTTTAAAATTACACAAATTTTCTCTAAGTCATTTAGAACATTGAAAACCGATTTATTTAAGGAACATACCAGATCCGGTTCAAGCTCGTGGGCCGGGTGTGGGGTGTTTCATCTACTATATCGGATAGAGATCCGAGATTTACTTCGTGATTTTGGAAGAAGTTGTAAGAGGCCATGGGTACGAGATTGAATTTCAGTACTGTGTTCCATCCGCAATCCGATGGTCAGTCTGAAAGAGTAATTCAAGTTCTTGAGGATATGCTTCGGTGCTGTGTGCTAGAATTCGAAGGTTGTTGGGAGAGATATCTACCTTTGGTCGAATTCACCTATAACAATAGTTATCAGTCGAGTATACAGATGGCACCGTATGAGGCTTTGTATGGCCGTAAGTGTTGGACTCCTTTGTATTGGACTGAGCTTAGTGAGAAGCGGATCCATGGGGTCGATCTAGTAAAAGAGACCGAAGAGAAAGTGAAAGTAATCCGTAATAGTCTGAAAGCTACTTCGGACCGACAGAAGTCGTATGCGGATTTGAAAAGAAAAGAAATTGAGTTTGAGATAGGCGATAAAGTATTTTTGAAAGTATCACCGTGAAAGAAGATTATGAGATTTGGACGGAAAGGGAAATTGAGTCCAAGGTTCATAGGGCCGTATGAGATTACAGACAGAATTGGGCCTGTAGCTTACCAATTGGCTTTGCCGGTAGAGTTGGAAAAGATTCATAATCTGTTCCATGTGTCGATGTTAGTGAAAGTGTTATGGCAGAAACATGGCGTGGAAGAGGCTACGTGGGAAACGGAAGAAGCTATGAGAGAGTAACACCCAAACCTCTTTTCTGGTAAGATTTTCGGGGGCAAAATTCTCTAAAGGGGAGGAGAGTTGTAACATCCCGGTTTAGGGCCTAGTCAGAATAGTGGTTCGAGACCACAAATCTAAGGGTCATGAATGAGTTTTTGAGTCTTATATTATATATGCATGCTAGTGTGAAAGTTTCATGAAGCAATTTTGTGAAATTGTGGTTGAATTGTCGAAAAGGACTAAATTGAAAAAGTTGCAAAATGTGTGTTTCTAGAAGCTATTTGTGTGAAATAGCTTTAGATTATTAATTAGAGGTCCTTAAATAGCAATTTATCCAAATTCTAATTTTTGGACAAAAATGGGCATGGATGAGTTAAAATTGAAAGTTTATCAAAAAGGGCATTTTGGTCATTTATCAATTAAGTGATTAAAATAGGTGAAAAGATGATAGAAATTCATTCATCTTCTTCCCATAGCTGCCAAAAATTTGAGAAGCCATTGTTAGGGTTCTTTCAATTTTTCAAGCTTGCTAGTAAGTGCTCCTAAGCCCGGTTTTTTATATTCTTCGTATTTTTGAAGTCCCGGTAGCATGAGTAAGCTATTTATAGCTATTTGGTGAGCTATTATGGATGTTCAAAAATTTACATATGTATGACATGCATGTATTTTAATGTTTTATGGAAGAATATGAAAGCTTGATGTAGTAGAAACATCTTTTGCTAAGTGATTTTCCATGAAAATGCATGTATGGACTTAGTTGTGAAAATCTTAAGTTTGGTCATACATGGGTGATTTAGTGAGATTTGATAAATGCTTTAGTTGAGTAAGTGGTTCGGCTAAGCATGAAAGAGTAGAAAGTTGAATAAAAATCACTTTACGAGCCTTTGGGACTAAAGTGTAAATATGAGAAAGTTTAGGGGCAAAATAGTAATTTTGCTAAAGTATGAGATGTGGGTCAATTTAGTCAATGTGTGTATTGAATAAGCTGATTTTTTCATTATAGATCAAGAAAGACGAAGCCCGAATCGAAACCGAGGCAAAACCAAGGTGGTGGACTAAATTGCATATTTCTGTACTTTTGAGTATCGAGGTAAGTCTATGCATAAACAATGCATTCATACTTACAATTTGTTGATGATAGCTAGTGTGTAGCTAATTCGAGATTGATTTAGAACCTATGTGGTTCAAGTAGAATGAATGTAGTAGAAATGGTGAATGAATGAATGATCGAGAATGATTGGGAATCTATGTGGTTTAAATAGACTTGTGCATGTGTTGTGATAATGCTAGATGGTGGGCTAAGTGCGATACCATCCGAATGC
Organism: Gossypium sturtianum; assembly: GCA_025698515.1. Taxonomy (NCBI): domain Eukaryota; kingdom Viridiplantae; phylum Streptophyta; class Magnoliopsida; order Malvales; family Malvaceae; genus Gossypium; species Gossypium sturtianum. The sequence continues at coordinate 117,980,365 of CM046955.1, forward strand.
ATATTGACGATGAGTTGGCTATGTGCGATGCTATCGTTAGGTATATCATTTAGTGGCTATGTGCGAGATCACGATGATTACCTTTGTGGTAGGCTAAGTGCGATACCACCTTATAAATTGATTGTGGTGTGCTAAGTGCGAAACCACCGAGATATTGGCTATGTGGATTAATTGTATATATTAGTTGTGTGTAATAGCTGTGTGGATAAGATATGTGGATTAGCTGTGTGGATTAGCTATGTGAGTTAGCTACGTGGATGTATTATTGAGCAATAATGATGTGTTGTATATTATGTAAATGTGATATTGAATGCAGGGGTGCATTTCAATAATTATGAGCATGTGACTCATGATGTGTTGGTAATATGGTAAGGGATAGAAAGAGTAAGCATAGTTGTATATTATATGTTGGTATAATGCTAATTGTGGTTGGGCTTATACTATGATGCTTAATTGTTTATGTGTAAACTTACTAAGCTCAAAGCTTACTCTCTTTCTTTTCCCTTGTCTTATAGATTTAAAGCGTTGAATCGAGATACGAGGATCATCAGAAGATAGCCCACATATCAGCACACTTTGGTACATGAAACTTAATGTTTTGTATATGGCATGTATAGGGGCTAGATAAGTTAGTAAATTTTTGTTGTAAATGGCTAAGATGTGTTGGCCTTTAGATGGATAGCTTATTTTGTATAATGCCATGGTTGTTGGCTATTACATTATATGAAAGAAAGATGTAGTTTTCTATGTGAGAATGCACTTCAATTTGAGTTGATTATGATGGTGTTAGATGAGTATATGTTGTGTATGTTAGAAGGGTGAAAAGAACTTGACACTTAGTCTTATTCTTGACCATGTGGATAGACACACTGCAGGCGTGTGTCTAGACCATGTGTGACACACTGGTCGGCCCACGGGCGTGTCTTTGTGGCCGTCGTCCCTCGCATGTTAATATTTGAAAAGCAGAATAGACCCGGACTAGTCACGGGCGTGTGCCTAGGGCGTGTGGGATTCATCGGTGTTGGCCACGGGCCAGCCACACGGGCGTGTGTCTAGACTCTAGGCCGTCGTGCGAGGAAGTCGATGTTCACCACGGTTGTGGAGTACGGGCGTGCCATGGCCGTAGGGCATTTGGCAGAATGCTTGGGTTTTTAGGCATGGTCTGGGGACATGGGCGTGTGTGCTCATGCATGGGCGTGTCTAATCTTGCACGGGCGTGTGAGACCTGTATAAAAGAGAAAAATTTTAAGGATCGTAAAAGTTCTGGATTAGTCTCGAGAGTCCTCGTGTGTATGAGTGAGGCCTCATAAGTCGAGGATGAGGTTATAACGAGTAATGACGTTGAGCCTAAGTGGTGATTAAGCGGTTTGAGTTCGGTAACGCCTCGGGCCCGGTTCCCGGCGTAGAACCCGGGTAAGGGGTGTTACAGCATTTTTCAGTGAAATCGGAACAGTGGTTTTGGGACCACAAATTTGATATGAAAATATTTATTTTATTACTATTTTAGAGTGTACGGAATATTATCAAGGTCATATAAAAATTTCGTTAAGAAATTTTATCGTTTGCATGTTTAATTAGTCAAAAGAACTAAATCATAAAAGGTGCAAAAGTAGAGTTCTAATAGATAAATGTATTAAATAGCTATAGAACCTTAAAGTAGGAATACTTAAATGGTAAATAGAGCATCATTATAGATAGTGGACATCCATGAGTTGGTTTTTGATGTAATTAAGCATATTTTTAAAGGTTAAAAATGTAAATAGGTAAATTAAGGTTAACTTAATTAAAACAAAAGTTTCTCATCTTCTTCAAATATGTTTTTCACCAAAAATTGAAAATAGAAAAGCTTGTTTAGGGTTCTTCCATTCAGCTGCATAAAATCCTTGCATGTAAGTGTGATTTTGTCCCTTTTTTAATGATTTTTATGTTTTTGAAGTCGTTCTAGCTTAATCTAGCTAGCTTGGGGACTAACTTGCAAAAATGTTAATAAGTTAGGGTTTTAACATGAATATATTCATGAGGTTTTTTATATTTGATGGAAGAAAATGAATCTTTGTTGATAGATAAACAACTTTTGTAAAGTGAATTTTGTTGAAACTGTCAAATAGGGATTTATTTGTAAAATGTATAAAGTACATGGTGAAAATTGTGAAATAATGAATTGTATGAGTTGATATGGACATATATGAAATTCGGCTAGCTTGGGTAGGGATGAAATTGCATGAATTTCATTTTACGAACTTAAGAACTAAATTGTAAAGAAGTTAAAATGTTAAGGGTAAAATTGTAATTATGCAATCAAATTGAATAATTGAGATTTATTGAAACATTTAATTGAAAATACTTATTTATTTAGATCAAGATATATCTCAGCCGGTTACAAACCGAGAGAAGGCGAAAGTCACTGATTAGCTCGATCGTACTCCTTCGCGATGGTTGTCAATGTAAGTTCATAGTATTTAGAATGTGTAATTGAGTTTCCATGTATATATATTTTCATCTTATAACCATGTAATAAAATACTTATTTTAATTATACTGATTGCACATACATGCCCTTGTTTGTACTTCGGTACCCCTGATTGCACATATATGCCCCTGTTTGTACTTCGGTACCCTTGATTGCACATAAGTGCCCCTGTTTGTACTTCGGTACCCCTGATTGCGCATACGTGCCTCTGTTTATACTTCAGTAATTTCAATCGAGTAAAATAAAAGTTTGCATTCAATTGATGATAAGTTAAAAGATTTTCTATGTTCTTACTAAGCTTTATAAGCTTATATGTTTTTTTTGTGTATTGTTTTGTAGATCATTATCGCTGACTTTTGGACGAATCGAATCTACGACTCACACTATCCATCGATGTTGGTAGTTGTAACACCCTAAATTTGGGCTTGGTAGAATTGGGCCTTGGGCATGAGAGCGTTTAAAATTTTTGAGAACAAGAGAACGACACAATTGCATGTTGGATCTATTGGGTGAGTGATTTTGGAAGGTTATGGGGCTTCTATGAAGTCCTGGGGTCAAGCCATGTCATAAGGAAAAAAATTATTTTTAGCATTAGGGGAACCATGACTCCTGGTATTAAGCCTTTTAAGTAATTGAGATTAAAAAGAGACAAAAAGAGAGCCTGTGATGGAGTGGTTGTGGCGTCACAGGTGTGGCAAGGAGGACAGAGGTTCAAGTCTCACTGCATGCAAAATGGATTATTTATTTTACTCTTGGGTGGGAAAGAGTTTGTGTTGGATTTGAACTCTGTGTTGGAGAGTTTGAATTGGTCAAGTGAGTGATTTAAGGAGTGGATTGTGGAGAGATAAGGGGGAGAAAATCGTGGACTTTGGGTGGGAAGACTTGTGCCGTATAGGGACTTTGGGCACTCAGAAATTTGGAATTTTAGTGTGGTGGGGGAGTGAGTGCCGATTCTTTCTCTCCATCTTAGGTTTTTAGCACTTTTTGGAGCCGGTTTTGCTAAGGGACTCTGGGGTTCTCTCGTTTCCTCTTTTGATTGCTTATTCCGAGTCTATTTTTCCCCTTTTCATCTTGCTTCTTTAGTCGAATATCTTGTTCTCTCAAGTCTGTCGGTCTTAGCATTTTCCTCTCCTTGCATCTTGATTCTTCTTTTAGCCGAATGCACTTTCTTCCCTCCTTCGATTCTTTTTGTTAACGGATTTCTTTTCTCTCCATCTTGCTATTAGGACTAAATACTGCATATTCTTCTCTCTGTTTGCCCTTAAACCGTTTCGCCTATCATGTTTTTTTTTTTTGATAACCAGGCTGAATCCTTCACCTTTCTCAAACTTTGTTCGGGTGGAGCAACAGTTTTTGGCAAATCGGTGAGTAGTTTGTTCAACTTTTGTTTGTTCTTTTTATTCTTTAAAGAGTATTACGTCTCCTCTCTTCTGCGCTCTTCTAAGCCGATTCCTTCCTTCCTTTTATGGCTGAATTCTCCCTTCTTTTTGTATGGTATGTTGATTCGTTTGATTCCTAGGTTTTCTCGTGGAATGAAGGAGTTGTGAGTGTTCTGAGATAGACGAAGCTTTTCTCTCATCACTCGATCAAGATACCCTTCAAGGGGTTTGTTATCAATCTCCGTCAACGGTTTAAGCGGGCTAAACCGCGCTCGTTCAATCAAAACAGGTATCGACATTGTTCGATTTAAGTATTAGAAGAGGGTGTTTGACTCTGTCATTAAGTGACTAATAGAATATCGTCGTTGATTGTAGGTTCGGTGCTCGTAGGTTATTCACTCGATTTTGGTAAATAGGTGTGTAGCAATACCCTGTGACCGATAGTCAGCAAAAGATCCGAAAAATGTGTGTACACGCACACCACTCCAAGTAGATCGACAAATGCCGAAAAGCTGAAATACCGGCGAATGATGCCACACGAGCATGCGATCGCACGTGTGGTAGACCGAGCCCACGAATATGGGCGTAAGATGGTTGAGGCCACCATGAGCGTCCTCATGGGCGTAGGCTGTTTTGGGGGCCAAATGGACCAGATTGGGCCGAGTGGGTCCAATGGGCCCGTGGGCTTTACGCGAGTAAATTTTGTGGATGGATAGGAAATAATGAGCCGGCCATGACGATCACATGGCCAAAGGCATTTTTGGGCTAAATGGGCCACATGAGCGTGTGGGCTCATTTGGGTCGAATAATGGGCCTTGGGCCCAATTACACTATTTTGACCATATATGTTATCTATGTCGCTTGAGGCGACTGTAGACCAGCGGGAAGGTCGTAAATTGACTGTAATACCCCCAATAGGGTAAATGACTGAAATACCCTCATAGGGTAAATGACTGAAATACCCCCATAGGGTAAATGACCGAAATACCCCTATACGGTAAATGACTAAAATACCCTTGTAGGGTAAATTGATTGAAATACCCCTGTAGGGTAAATTGACCAAAATACCCCCATAGGGTAAAATGACCATTATGCCCCTGAAGGAAAAAATGACTAAAACGCCCTTACATGTTATATGATTATTATTGTATGCTATTTATGGTATGTTGCATTCATGTGATTTTATGTTGCATGGGGGATGGGATCATTGATTTGGAGGAAGTATATGATTTGTTAGGGTCGCATGGTCGCTTGACGACTGTGGATCCACCGATGGCTTTAAGCCGATTATGATATTGGCAGCTCTGCTGCAATATTGGTTAGTGCCGCAACCGGTGCTACATAAGGAGTGTAGGGATGGGTGGGTCGATTAAATCCCCACAGGAGTGCAGGGTTGGACAGGAGCCGGAGTGCAGGGTTGGTTTGGGCATTTATGCATTGCATACACTGATACTGATATTGAGATGGGCTTAGGCCTAGATAGATGTGATATGTGATATTTGTTATGGGTTAAGGCCCAACTGAGGCTATAATGGGCTAAGGCCTAAATGCCACCGTTACTGTGTTGGGCTTAGGCCCACATTGATTACTGTAATGGGCTTAGGCCCGGATTGATGTGATGCATGCTTTATGATCGTTGAGGGTTATACACACTGAGTTTTCATAAACTTACCCCCCTCTCTTTAATTTTTTAGGTAATCCTCAGTAAGCGGTTCGACGTACTGGAGGACTCGGAGGTGGCCACACTACGAACAGTTTTAAATTTTAGTAGTCTAGTTTACCTTACATAAACCGCTTTCTTATTGGGTTGTAATAAGGCCTCTGTTAATTTCTGGTTTTTAACTTGGGATTTTTAGTTATTATGTTTCCTATCTTTTAAAAGTAGATCGCGGTTTTCCAAAATAATAACTGTTTTCAAAACACTACGCTTTCACAATTTAATCTTTGAACATCACGTTTTCGTAAATCGGTTACTTTTAAACTTAGCTTCCGCAACTGAAAAGAAATTTTGGGGAATAAACTCAATAATTTTTCTTTATACCACGTTTGAAATAAAATAATAATAAACTAACGTAACTGGGATTTTACTCAAGCTTTTAATTAAGAAGGGTTTTCAATGAAAACATGGTTTTCGAAAAACACTTCAATGTTACACGCCAGATTCGGGCCTAACTTCTAGGTCGGGTTTGGGGTGTTATAGTAGTTCTTGTTCTCTTTAGGGTTTTGGCATGTATATGTGGTTGTATAGGTTGTTTTTGTATAATATGGTGAGTTACTAAACTAGGTGATTAGGTAGTTGTTTAAGTATGTGAATAGATATCTTTTGATACAAATAGAATGTTATGAAAGTAAACACTTATAGATTGTTTTGGTTTGTTGATGAATTAAGTTAATATGTTTGATTTATAAATATGGTATATTGGTTTGTGTGCTTTTGGCACTTTGATGCTTTGTGGATTGGTATGGATATGGCCAAGTAAAAGTATGTTTTGAATGACCAATTTGGTATGTTTGATTTGTGGTTAATTAGGAAATGATATGGTATGAAGATAAACTAGTTGATGAATGGTTAAGTGTGATCATGTTTAGGCATGTTTTATGAATGTGTTTGAGGTGCCTATATGGCATATTGGTTGTACGGATCTTTTTCTACAGGTTTTGAGCATGTTTAGAAGTTTTTATCATGTGTGCAAAAGTGCCTAAGTTTAGGCTTGTGAAGGGTGAAAGAAATGGCTTGATTTTAGCCATTTACTTGTCTACACGGCCAAAGACATAGTCGTGTGTCCCCTGTAGGTTTCAAAGGTTTGCAAGTCAGGCAGTTACACAGCCTAGCACATGGCCTGACACACGGGCGTGTGAGGCCATTTCGAGAGTTACATGGCCTGGCACACAGGCGTATGGCTTGGCCGTGCGACCCAAGTCAGAGAGTTACACGGGTTCAAATGTCCACACGGCCTGGCCACACGGCTGTGTGACCCCTACAGTGTGAAAATTTCTATATTTTTCTATAAAGTTCTTAATGTTTCTGATTTAGTCCCAAACCGTTTCTAAATTGTTTTTAAGGCCTCAATGGCTCAAATAAGGGATGATATGCATAGGTTTGGATGAATTATACTATGATTAATGAAATGTTTAAAAATGAATGATTTAAGTTACGTATTATCGGTAATACTCTGTAACCCTATTCTGGCAACGGATATGGGTTAGGGGTGTTACAGTTGATTTTTGGGTGCAGGTTGATCATGTCCCTCTTGGCTACTAGTCTGAAGATCTAGCTAGGCAATTTTGGAATTTCCTTGGGACTTTTTTAGCATTTGATTCTACCAATTTTACTTATGGATCTCATCATTCCTTGCGGGTTTGTGTGAAAAAAGATGTCCGACTTCCTCTGAGGCGAAATAAAAGTATTGTTTTTTTCTTCTCAACAAAAGGGTCTATGTACAATTTCAATATGAACGGTTGCCGCTTTTTTTGTTCCCTATGTGGGAAATTGGGACACAGTGAAAGCTTTTGCCCTGTTCGACTGACTATTGGCATTAAATATAACAGCCCGTTTTTAGTCAAATCAGAATAGTGATTTCGGGACCACAAATCTGAGGTCAAAATATTTATTTTATTATTATTTTAATGTCTATAGCATGATAGTATGTTTGTGTGAAAATTTCGTTAAGAAATTTTATCGTTTGAGTGCTTAATTTGATAAAAAAGGACTAAATCTCATAAAGTGTAAAACTTGTGTTCTATTAGTTAAAGGTGTCTAATAGCTATGGAACTTTAAAGTGGAGGTACTTATGTGGTAATTAGTCCATTTATGAGATAGTGGATGATGATGGCTTAGTAATATTGTAATTTGAATTAATTTTTAAGGTTAATTTGGTAAATAGATAATTAAATGATAATTTAATAAAACAAAAACAAAAAATTTGGTTCATTCATCTTTCCTAGCCGAATTAAATAAGAAGAGAAACCATTGTTAGGGTTTTAAAATCGGCCAAGCTTCCTAGCTCAATTGGTGAGTGTATGTTGTCCCGTTTTTAATGATTTTTACGTTTTTGAGATCATTGCAGCTTAGTCTAGCTAGCCCAAGGACTATTTTGGAAAACTGTTAAATGTTTAGGGTTTTTCCATTGATGAATCTATGTGTGTTTTGATGTTTGATGATAGAAAATGCATGCTTGTTGTTAGATAAACAACATTTGTTAAGTGATTTTTAGTAAAATGTCCAATTAGGGATTAAATTGTGAAATGTGTAAATTGTGTGGTTAAATTGTGAAATAAATGAAAAATATGGACTGCTAGGGACCTAATTGAAATTCGGCTAGCATGGGTTTGGATTGAATTGCATGAATTTGTGATTTTAATAGATAAGGACTAAATTGTAAAAATGTGAAATATTGGGGGCAAAAATGTAAAAGTGCCTTAATGTGTGTTTTTGGATTAAATTGAATAGAGAGATTATTAAATAAGTTAGTTTTGATTATATTTAGATCAAGAAAGGCTAAATACGAATTTAGATCGGGGAAAGAATAAGGTTTCGGATTAATCGTCTTAACTCACCGTTTTTGCATTTGAGGTAAGTTCGTATGTAATAAACATTGTTATATTTGTGTTTTAAATGCTTTCGTATTGCATAAATTGTGATTACGACACTACAGACATGTTCGACGATGATTCGGCAAGTGTGAAATCCCAGTTGAACCTTAGGAATACATTAGGATACGAATGACATGTCATTAGGGGTTATGTGATTTGGGTACTGGTCCGTACATCCTACCGGCGGCTGAGTTATCAGGCATGTGTTGCGGATACTCATCACTTGCGTGAGCAAAGACCGCACCGTGTAACCGTCATGACCGTCGACTTGTGTGAGCGGACAGTGGATAGCTCGAGAGTGAGCATTATATGTGATACGATATTGAGATAGCTTCGGCTATGTATGTGGCACTTAGGGTGCAAGATTCCTGAGTACCCGATAGTATTCCAAATGGTTCAACGAGTATATCAAAGATACGGATGAGTATGAGATTGATACAAGATGGTACAGATATGTACATGAACCATAAGTTGAAACACCCCAAACCCACCCACGAGCTTTGACCCGGATTTGGTATGTTCCTCAAGTAAACCGGTTCAAAATTCTTTTGTTCTTAGGAAAACTTGTGTGATTTTAAGAAAAATATTGTTTTAGGTTGGGCTTGTGTTGAAAATAGGTTCGTTTTATATTGAAATCCCTTTTATCTTAAGTGACAAAATATTTTTAGGTTTAGTTTAAAAGAAATTTTAATTAAATTTTAATAGATAAAATTCATAATCATAATAAATAAAAATAAGTGTAAAGTAATTCAACTATGGCCTTATGGCCTTATTACATCAAATAATTCCCAAAATAATTCAAAGTACTAAAATAAATTCAAGAGTCCTCAAAGATATAAACTTCATGTTGAGCATGGCCACCACAAGTTACAATCGTCCGGTCCATCACTTTGTTCATCACCGAAAAATGTTCCCCAACGGGTGAGTCAAAGCAGACTCAATGTGTACACGACACTAAATCATAATAGAATCAAGCATATCACATATTACACATTCAAAACATAGAATACAGGTTATGATGCATTCCCAAACCCAAACCTAGTTGTCCATCCGCTACACACCCCCGTACCTGCCAGTCACACCGTGGGGACTACTAAGTCAACCCTCCATCCGCTACACACCATCGAAGCGCGATCAGCTGCAATGACGTGCTCATCGCCCATATAAAATTTGTGGCATAGCCACTAGATAATTGTGTCATGAGACACCACATTCAGATAATGTAACCGAAGTTACCACATTCAGATAATGTGACCGAAGTCACCACATTCAGATAGTGAGACCGTAGTCATCACATTCACTTCCCCTTTTTCATATATCCCGAATGACCCATATTAATCATATCATGCATATCATACTTAAATTCACATTCTTATAAATTTTCACATGTTATAAATAACATATTTCATAATCCTAGTGGAAGTAGGAAACGTACCTGAGTACTTTGTACCGTATTATGGTACCTTAGCCACATTCTTATAAACATGCATATTTTACATATTACCATCAATCTTATTAAAAGTTAGTGTGGGGTACACACCTGATTCGCTTAAAATTTCCTTGAGATCCCGAAAAGCTTGATCTAATGCTTGGATCCTTAATCCCTACATTTGATTAATCACCTACTATTTTAATAAAAAGCCATTCGGCCATAAATCCAAATCCTAGTAGGATTAGTATACTTAAACTTACCTTGTGGATTTTAAATCCTGAAACTCACCGAATAACTAGGGAACACGTGGCCTATGGTGTACCTTCGGGAAAAGAACTTCTCCTTCCTTGTAGTCGACACTTAGTAAATCCTGAAAGATCTCTTCAAAGTTTCGGCAACAAGATATTAATGGGGTTAGTCCTAGATTTCGGCAAATCTTAAGAAAAAGGATGAAACCGAATGAGATCTTACCCTTACTTGAAGAAATCGATTGCACCTTCACTTCAACCTTGAGAGATTCGGATTATGGCTAGATGATGATCTCACAACTTTCGGCTTTTGGAGGGATTAGAAAGAAAAGAGAAGGAAGAATAAAGATGGAGGATTCTGGCTAGAACACAAGGTATTTCGGCTTGGCAAAAATAAAAGAAAGAAAAGAAGAGAAGAGAGCACTAAGAATTCGGTAGAGAAAGGAGGAAGCACAAATTGATGAGTAGCCCTCCTTCCTTCCTTTTATAGCCAAAATTATCATCTAAGGAGTCCCTTACTTGGCCACCACTCCTCTATCTGATAACTTTATCCTTTAATTATCACTTAAAATAAAAGATAATTCAGCAACTATCCTTACTTAGCCGAAATTATTAAACTCAAAGTCCCTTACTTGGCCATCACTTCTCCCTTATTTTCCTCTTTATCTCTTTATTCAAATTAAAAGAATTTAATCCAACAATTATCTCTTGAAAATAATGATAAATAAATCCCTTATTTATCCACTATTTATAAAAGAATAAAAGCTCCTAATTTATAGCCATGTGCCGTCCACCTCTCTGCTCCTTGTAGCAAAATAAAATTTCTTTTATTTGCTTCCCATGTGACTCGAACTTAGGCCCATTCCTCTTGCATATGGCGCCATTTCCATAGGCCCTAAGTGCCATCTTCAGGCCACTTTCCCAAGCCTGTCTGTGTGTCAATTTTCACAAACTTTTTCTTTTAAGCCCACCTTGCCTTAATTTCCCCTTTTAAACCTTAAAACTCGTCATTTCTAGGTCATTTCTAAGTTTCCAAAAATTTTCGATCGGCTCTGTAAACTTGACATTTCCTTACATTTCCATGGCATTTCCTTACAAGACATTTCCTTACATTTCCATGACATTTCCTTACATTTCCAAGGTTCTAAAAATGTTCACTTTCCTCTTTTAAACTTAACATTTCCATACATTTCCAGGTTTCCAAAAATGTTCATTTCTAACTTATTTTCACTCATTTCGGGTTTCAAAAATATTCAAAATTTATTCATAATACTTAAAACATGTCACTTCATACAATTAAACCGAAAATGCATAGGCCATTTTCAGGATGTTACTGATTCTACCCTCCTTAAAAGTAATTTCGTCCTCAAAATTACTTATTAACGAATAATCGTACATCTTAACTCATCGCACTACGCTTATCTGCGCACTCGATCTTAATAGAACCATCATACTTTCTAGGCACGATCTCTAAGTTCACGTCCCCTAGAACTCATTTCTAACGTCGCGATTTAATCTGATTAAAAAGTTTTATGCATCGAAATTTTGTTCCATCGATTATTCGCGAACGTTTTATGAAAAGAGATGTTGAAGTAGTTCGTCGATCAACCAAAGTTTCTAGTTCAAGTTCACTACTCTAACTCAGGGAGTCACATTCACATTCATAAGTAGAGACACATTCATTTTTCCATGAAGTCACATTCATTCACAACATAATTCACTACACTTTTATGGCCATTCCATCCATTTCCCTACCTGTGGGTAATTTCGTCATTTTCCCCTGTGGGTATTTTGGTAATAAATCGGGGTCAATTCGAAAATATTTTTCAAATTAAAGGTATTTCAGAATTTACAAAATCTCTGGGTTATTTTGTTTTCCAAATCAGAGGTGTTGCAAAAATTTCAAAAATCGAGGTTATTCGGTAATTTTGGAAGTCAGGGGCAGTTCCGTAAAATTTCCAAATCAGGGTATCTTGTTATTTGTAAAACAGAAGTTTTTGATATCTTTGTAAAGTAGAAATATTTTAACAAAAGTCGAGGGTATTTTTGAAAATCTTAAAACTAAGGGTATTTTAGTAATTTACAATGCAAGGGCATTTTTTTGTAATTTTATAAATCAAAAATTTTTTCGAAAGAATTTTGTAAAAATAGTTCTCACAAATTAAAAAGGTAATTTTAAGAGTTTTAAAACTAGGGTTTATAAAAACACGGCTAGTTCCCTTTCGGGTTTTAGTCATTGTGTTTAGCCTATGACCGAGTCCTCTTGGTTAGGGTGAACCGAAGCTACGCACCATGTAGGATTCCAGCGAAGAGGAGGTGAGTCACTAGGACTGCTTAAGTACCAGGCTCTTCCGAATCCAATCCTAGACATGCGCACAATGGTTACCACACCCTAACTCGGCGTCTTAGTCATAGGTTTGTTTAATGGAATTAAGTCTTATGTGTTTGTGTTTGAGTAAACTAGTCCTAGGGTTCAAGTTCCTATCATGCTATTCTACGTTCCATTCCTCTTCTACCCTTCCATAATTCATAACATAAACCACATAATCACACAAATGGTTAGGGGTACTTACCCAGTGGATCATGGGTCGGAGACTTAGGTGCCATGCCGAGAAAAACCCGCTCATTTTCAAAAATACTTTCATAAAACTCATTTGGGCTTGATTTGAAAACGTTTTGTGCCTTAGCCCACAGTCGAGAGTTTTAAAGCGGGCTCGATACCAAATCTGAAACACCCCAAACCCGGCCCACGAGCTTTGACCAGATTTGGTATGTTCCTCAAGTAAACCGGTTCAAAATTCTTTTGTTCTTAGGAAAACTTGTGTGATTTTAAGAAAAATATTGTTTTGGGTTGGGCTTGTGTTGAAAAGCAGGTTCGTTTTATATTGAAATCCCTTTTATCTTAAGTGACAAAATATTTAGGGTTTAGTTTAAAAGAAATTTTAATTAAATTTTAATAGATAAAATTCATAATCATAATAAATAAAAATAAGTGTAAAGTAATTCAACTATGGCCTTATGGCCTTATTACATCAAATAATTCCCAAAATAATTCAAAGTACTAAAATAAATTCAAGAGTCCTCAAAAATATAAACTTCATGTTGAGCATGGCCACCACAAGTTCTCACATCGTCCCGGTCCATCACTGTTCATCACCGAAAAATATTCCCAAACGAGTGAGTCAAACAGACTCAATGTGTACACGACACTAAATCATAATAGAATCGGGCATATCACATATTACACATTCAAAACATAGAATACAGGTTATGATGCATTCCCAAACCCAAACCTAGTTGTCCATCCGCTACACACCCCCGTACCTGCCAGTCACACCGTGGGGACTACTAAGTCAACCCTCCATCCGCTACACACCATCGAAGGCGATCGCCTGCGAATCGACGTGCTCATCGCCCATATAAAATTTGTGGCATAGCCACTAGATAATTGTGTCATGAGACACCACATTCAGATAATGTAACCGAAGTTACCACATTCAGATAATGTGACCGAAGTCACCACATTCGGATAGTGAGACCGTAGTCATCACATTCACTTCCCCTTTTCATATATCCCGAATGACCCATATTAATCATATCATGCATATCATACTTAAATTCACATTCTTATAAATTTTCACATGTTATAAATAACATATTTAATAATCCTAGTGGAAGTAGGAAACGTACCTGAGTACTTTGTACCGTATTATGGTACCTTAGCCACATTCTTATAAACATGCATATTTTACATATTACCATCAATCTTATTAAAAGTTAGTGTGGGGTACACACCTGATTCGCTTAAAATTTCCTTGAGATCCCGAAAAGCTTGATCTAATGCTTGGATCCTTAATCCCTACATTTGATTAATCACCTACTACTTTAATAAAAAGCCATTCGGCCATAAATCCAAATCCTAGTAGGATTAGTATACTTAAACTTACCTTGTGGATTTTAAATCCGAAACTCACCGAATAACTAGGGAACACGTGGCCTATGGTGTACCTTCGGGAAAAGAACTTCTCCTTCCTTGTAGTCGACACTTAGTAAATCCCGAAAGATCTCTTCAAAGTTTGGCAACAAGATATTAATGGGGTTAGTCCTAGATTTTGGCAAATCTTAAGAAAAAGGATGAAACCGAATGAGATCTTACCCTTACTTGAAGAAATCGATTGCACCTTCACTTCAACCTTCAGAGATTCGGTTATGGCTAGATGATGATCTCACAACTTTCGGCTTTTGGAGGGATTAGAAAGAAAAGAGAAGGAAGAATAAAGATGGATGATTCGGCTAGAACACAAGGTATTTCGACTTGGCAAAAATAAAAGAAAGAAAAGAAGAGAAGAGAGCACTAAGAATTCGGCAGAGAAAGGAGGAAGCACAAAGCGATGAGTAGCCCTCCTTCCTTCCTTTTATAGCCAAAATTATCATCTAAGGAGTCCCTTACTTGGCCACCACTCCTCTATCGATAACTTTATCCTTTAATTATCACTTAAAATAAAAGATAATTCAGCAACTATCCTTACTTAGCCGAAATTATTAAACTCAAAGTCCCTTACTTGGCCATCACTTCTCCTTATTTTCCTCTTTATCTCTTTATTCAAATTAAAAGAATTTAATCCAACAATTATCTCTTGAAAATAATGATAAATAAATCCCTTATTTATCCACTATTTATAAAAGAATAAAAGCTCCTAATTTATAGCCATGTGCCGTCCACCTCTCTGCTCATTGTAGCAAAATAAAATTTCTTTTATTTGCTTCCCATGTGACTCGAACTTAGGCCCATTCCTCTTGCATATGGCGCCATTTCCATAGGCCCTAAGTGCCATCTTCAGGCCACTTTCCCAAGCCTGTCTGTGTGTCAATTTTCACAAACTTTTTCTTTTAAGCCCACCTTGCCTTAATTTCCCCTTTTAAACCTTAAAACTCGTCATTTCTAGGTCATTTCTAAGTTTCCAAAAATTTTCGATCGGCTCTGTAAACTTGACATTTCCTTACATTTCCATGGCATTTCCTTACAAGACATTTCCTTACATTTCCAAGACATTTCCTTACATTTCCATGACATTTCCTTACAAGACATTTCCTTACATTTCCAAGGTTCTAAAAATGTTCACTTTCCTCTTTTAAACTTAACATTTCCATACATTTCCAGGTTTCCAAAAATGTTCATTTCTAACTTATTTTCACTCATTTCTGGGTTTCCAAAAATATTCAAAATTTAGTCATAATACTAAAAACATTTCACTTCATACAATTAAACCGAAAATGCATAGGCCCTTTTCAGGATGTTACATAAGCTTTGAATCGAAGAAACTTATGAAGTTCAATTCTAACCTTGTGATTTAAAATGTAATAGGTTTGTGTATTTATATGAATTGTATATAGATATGTTGAATTGTTGATTGGTATATTTTGTTAAGTTGTGTTTATTATCATTTGAGCTTACTAAGCTATATAACTTACTTTGTTTGTTTTTCAGTGTTTTATAGTGAAATCAAAGCTAGCTCGAATTCGGGAATCGTCGGAGACTTCATCACACTATCCAACTATCACTTTGGTACTTTTGAATCTATGTTTTTGGGATATATGGCATGTATAGGGACTTTGGTCATTTTGGTATATGTTTTGTTAATGAATTTAGTCATTTGAAATGGCTTGTAAATGTTAATGTTTTGGTTTTGTATATAGCCATGAGAGTTGGCTTAATTTGGTTGGTTTGGTTGTGTTTTCATATGTGCATATGGTTTTGGTTATGTGTTTATTGATGGATATATGATGCTTGATGATATTTGATAATTAGGGTTACTAAATGGTTGTGAATTGAGTTTGGTATGTTTGTGAGATTAGGCTAAATGATGCATGGTTGAAAATGGTTGTATTGTTGATTTGAGATTATGAGTTTTCTACTGTATAAATTGAATGGCACATTGTGGTATTGATATGTTTGGTGTTGGTTAGTATTGAAATGGTATAAATGATGCTTGGATGGGATAGATTGAATGCCTATTTATGTATTGTTTTGGTTCCATTTGGTTTGATGTAGGTGTATACAAATTTGGGTGGCAACATGGCTTGGTAAATAGCCTATTTTTGTCCATACCGGCAGAGACACGGGCGTGTGTCTTAGCCGTGTGTGACACACGGTCAGGATGCACGGCCGTGTGTCCCCTGGTGTTGAATTAAAAATCAAGTTAGTATGCTCCACATGGCCTAGCACATGGGCGTGTGCCTTGGCCGTGTGGCATAAGTCAGTATACCTACAGGTTTGGCACAGCCTAACACACGGCCTGGCACACGGGCGTGTAAGGCCATTTCGAAGGGCACACCGGCTGGTCACACGGGTGTGTGGTTCGCCGTGTGACATAAGTTAGTGAGTTACACGGGGTCAGACACGGGCTGGGACACGGCCATGTGATCCCATTTCGAATGTCCACACGGCCTGTGACACGGGCGTGTCTTTGGCCGTGTGAGACACACGGCTGGGCCACATGGGCTTGTGTCCTCTGTATTTTGAAAAATTTTATAAGTTTTCTAAAAGTTTCCTAAGTTATTGATTTAGTCCCGAACTACTTCGAAAGCATGTTTTGGGCCTCGTAGGCTCGTATTAGGGACAACGTGAGTGAATTTGATTGATGATTATATGAATTTGAGAATTGTATGTGAAATGAATGTTTAATCGTGTTATAAGTCTGGTAATGCTCCGTAACCCTATTCCGGCGTTGAATACGGGTGAGGGGTGTTACATTAAAGATGTTCCTTTGGGTTGGGATATTTCTTTGCATGCACAACCACGTCGTCGACAACCCTAACCTAGTGTTTGGTTGCGTCCTGCACCAGAGGAACGGGGATTGAGTTTGGGCAGGGGTTCTAGTGTGCATAGTTCGCATCTTTCACATGTTTCTACTACGACCTTTGTGCAAGAAGTTAGCAATAACTTGGGTCTTACCTTAGACAAGTCCCAGCCTAAGGGAATTTCGGTTGGGTCTATGGATGCAAATGATCGGTGTATCGTCATGACTGAATTCGCACAACAACATTCCTCGACTACAATTGGTTTATGTGGGAAGAAACGGGCTTGGTTCTCTTCTACAGTCTCTGTTGTTTCTACAGGTTTGGATTCGACATAGACTCTTTCGACTTTTGATGCGGCTAGTTGATAAGCTATAAAAGTAACATATTTTAATCCCATTCTTGATGCATTTTTGGATGATTAATTATGCAAATTAGGGAATTTGATGCTCTTAATCCTTTAAATTCATGTTTTTATACTTAGGAGAACATTTGGGAGTGAAAGGAGTGAAAAATGAGCCAAAATCAGAAAAATAGAGCTGTTTTTAGAAGCCACACGGCTTGATCATTTCCACACAGGCTGGACATACGCCCCTGTGAGCCACACGGGCTGGACACACGCCATGTGCCAGCCCGTGCCAATTTCAGACCCTACTATCCGAACACGCGGAAAAACCAAATTTTTAGGCTTTCTGAGCATTCTAAAGTATATAAATACCCATTAAAAGAAGACATAATGGGGCAATCAGAGAAGATCGAAGAAAACACTCGAAGAACACCATCGGAATCATCTCGTAAGTACATCTCCATCAAGATCGAAGATCTCCTTTTAATTTCTTTCGAAGTTTTATTGAGTTTCTTTATGTCTTGTGGTTATTCTGACTTTGAGATGTTTTCATTCATGATTATGAACTAAATTCCCTAGATACCTAGGGAGGATGAAACCTATGATGAATCCTTTTATTTAATATTTTTTTACGCGATAAATACTTTATTCTTGTTCTTAATTATCTATGCTTATTTCTTGTTTTAATATATTTGGGATATTAATTCATGTTTAATGTGCTTAATTCAGTGGAGCAAAAGTCCCTGTTTAAGAGTAGATCTAGCATAATCGAGTGGAGTTGCATGCAAACCTAGAAATAGGATGACATACATCTACTAGATTAGAGTCAAATCTAATAGGGGAATCCATAGATCGAGTTAATGTGACGATAGGGGTTTTAATTAGAAAAAGATTTCAATTAATGAACCTAAAGTCAGTTGTTTTTACTCTCGAAAGAGGTATTAACATAATTTAGGGATTTCTACAGATCAAGATATAAGTGAATAAATCATTTAATTCAGATTCATAATAAGAGGTGAATTCTAGGTGGATTCTTTCCTGAGTATTGTCTATCTCTTTGGTTAATATTCAATTATTTCCTTGATTCATTCTCTGTTGCGCTCTTAGTTAAATTAGTTTAGTAATTTAGATTAAAACACATCACTCCAAATTGTCGGCTAAATAATAGAAAAACAATAATTACTAATACTTTTAGTCCTCGTGGATGTGATGTTCTTTACTCACCATAGCTATACTATTGTTCGATAGGTGCGCTTGCCTTTGTCGTAATTATAGTTAGTTTAGTGACCATAACATTTTTGGCGCCATTGCTGGAGACTAGAATATTAGGAACACTTTATTTTTATTAATTTAGCCATTTTTATTTTTATTTTATTTTTTTTAATTTAAGTTTTACATTCTAATTTTTCTTTTATTTGCTTTTGGCAGGTTCCTTTGGTTTATGACTAGAAGAAACCCGTCGAGACCATTACTGTTTCATAATGAAGTTGAAAGTACAACTCGTAGAAACCGTAGAGAGGCAAGGTAGAGTCGAGAAAATTTAGTAGACGAACAAGAGGACATTGTTATTACTAAGGAGATGGGTGATAACCAGAATAATCAGCTACCTCCTGCAGTTGTTGCAGATCCATATCCTGTTCTTCGTACTATGCACGATTATGCCAAACCCACTCTAACTGGGGCTGAATCGAGTATTGTGAGACCCACCATTGCTGCAAGTAATTTCGAACTGAAGCCGAATACAATTCAAATGATACAATAGTTTGTTCAGTTCGATGGTTTGCAAAATGAAGATCCAAATACTCATTTGGCCAATTTCCTAGAAATCTGCGATACTTTCAAAATTAATGGCGCCACTGATGATGCCATTTGCTTACGGTTATTCCCTTTCTAGTTGAGGAACAAAGCAAAATAGTGGTTAAACTCTTTGCCACAAGGTTCCATCACTACATGGGCCCAAATGATAGAAAAGTTCCTCTTGAAGTACTTCCCACCGGCTAAGACAACCTAGTTGAGGAATGATATCTCTTCCTTTGTGCAGATTGATTTAGAGACTTTATATGATGCATGGGAGAGGTACAAGGATTTATTGAGAAGGTGCCCTCACTATTGGTTACCCTTATGGTTACAAGTTCAAACCTTTTACAACAGTTTGAATCCATCAACTAGGCAATTAATTAAAGCAGCAGCCAATGGAACTCTGAATAATAAAAAACCTGAAGCGGCTTATGAGTTTATAGAAGAGATGGCACTGAATAATTATCAGTGGCAAGTCATGAGGACAACGCCGATGAAAATAACCGGTGTTTTCAACTTAGATGCAGTCACCATTTTATCAAATCAGGTAGAACTTTTGAATAAGAAAATTGATTGTTTATATGTTTCCACGCAGGTACATCCGGTGATGCAATGCGATACAAATGGAGGAGGAATGAATAATCCAGAATGTTTACCCTTCGCTCCAAGCACAAAAAAATGAACAAATCAATTATATGGGTAATAATTTTAGGCCTCAAAATAACCCTTATAGTAATAACTGTAATGCAGGTTGGATGAACCATCCCAATTTCTCTTGGGGTGGTCAAGGAAATCAAAGAACACAACCGCCTCTGGGCTTTCAACAACAACCTTACCAGCAAGAGAAAAAACCAAACCTTGAGGAGATGTTGATGAAGTTTATATCAGTGCCAGAAACGTGTTTTCAAAACACTGGAGCAGCACTTAAAAATCAACAAGCATCGATTTAAGGACTCGAGAATCAAATTGGTCAACTTGCTAAACTAATCTCAAAAAGACCATAAAGTAGTTTACTTATGTAACCTCTCAAACCCGGCCTAGACGTTATGGCTAGATTAAGAAGGCTACATTAGCCAACGAAATGGCCAAGCTAACTTACGTTACTTTTGAAGACCTTAAATAAACTCATTTTAGAGAAAATCGTAGTTATACTTTGAGTTATCTTAAAAGCATTCATTCATTAAGTCGTGTATACTTAGGATTCATTTTGTTGTTGATAGTGTTGTTTTAGAAAAACCGTTTGCTTGTCGCTCTTCTTAAAAAAAAAAAACTCGATGTTGAACTAATGCAGCAGAAAAACCATTTTTCAAGTCATTTTGGAAACTTAGTTGCCTTATCGATTTGTTTTTCAAAAACGGTTCCTTTTCAATGCAGTGGAGACTAAGGAACAATATCAAATTTTATTTAAGCCCGATATTATGCCTTATCCGGTTATTATGCTTGAGTAATCCATGCATGCAAAAATCCCAGAAGAAAAGTTACCAAGCCAAAGACCATAAGTCATTAAAAATTACAATCCAAAACAAATAGAGACTGATTAATACTTATTAAAAATAGTTCGAGGTCCAAGGTGATTCTCCGGATATCGAGTTCGATCCTAATTTCGAGGTTTACCTAAATAGTTAAACACTATTTAGGGGTAAGCTTATGAAAAGCTCAGTGTGAGTCAAACAATTATTGAAACGTACAAAAACATCAAATACAGTGAAACATATTAGTATTAACAGAAGAAAACAAAACCATCATAGGAATTTCATATCATTACATAGCCATTATCAATATCAATGTCAAACAGTGTATGAGCATGGATCATCATTCATCCGAATAACAATCATTAATTTTGATACCATTCAATACAACAAAATACAATACGTAGCATAAATTAATAACATTAGAATATATCGTGCACATGATGCAATGCAAGAAGGTTCCTACCCATACCATCCGCTACACTCCATGTGTTCCCCAAAACCTGTCATCTAAACTCCAAAACATTATGGGTTTAAGTCCGTTGTGGTTAAAACCACCGATAACAAAATGCAAAAAATTCTGCTAGTAAAAATGCAGATAAGCTGCCAGTAAAAATACAATAAATCGCCATTCCCCTCGGTACTTCAGTTACAGTGCACTGACTACGAAAAATGTCGACTTAATATGCCGCCAGTACTCCACAGAACTCCTCTGTCAACCACAAAATCCCAACCCAATGCATATGCAATATGTCACACAATCTCATACATAATCATATCTCAATACTTTTCACATTCATTTGAAATGCTCAGCATGTCCTCAATAATCACATACTTTCAGTAAATGGAAACAGTGTTCCAATCTTTCAAATTACCATTGTGTTGGTATCAATCAATATCGTTCAATTTCACATACTTTATGGATTTTCAATGTGCATAAATAGCACCATTTTCAGTACACAATATAAAAAATATCTCATGCATTTAAATCATACATAAGCTTAATATCTCAACATATTATATCATTCATTCAAACATTCTAATATCTCATAACTCAAATATGCAATTACAAACTCAATCAAACATTCATACTATCAAACTAGCAATTTTGCCAAAATGTCAATCTTTTAAGGCTCGAAACATACCTAGTTCGACGACTCACAAAATCAATAACTTTGCTATTATGTAAATCCAATCAGCAAGCTAATTTATAAAAAATAACATGATATTTAACATTTTCAAACAATTTTATGAGTTTAGGACCCACACCTTATTTTTCGCTTCCTTGCAACACACTAATGAATCTTCTAATTTTCCTTAATAATTCCTTAAACGAACCTAAAAAAAAATTCAGTATAAATTCAATCAATTCATCTCTTAAGCATCCCTTAAACTCCCGCTTATGGGTTCTGACCAATCGTCAAAATTACTACTATTTTACGAATCCAAACTAGTTAGATTTCTTACACTATTTTGTTGCGAAACGTGCACGCGAACGACTTTCGGCTTTACGGTTCATTTGGGGTGATCCGGTCAGAACCTAACACAATTATATACTGGAAAATTAGTAGCTAATATTTATTAAAATCCCTCATTTAATCAATCCATAAACTTTTCTCAACAACTTTGTCGAAACAACAAACTAGTTTACAATTAATCGCACTTACACTTCTCGAATTGTGAGATCTGAATGGCCAATTGACTAAGAACGTTTTTCCCTAATTGGCATGTGATTAAATACTGATTAGGATGGTTCAAGAACACAATTTAATGCTGGAAAAATATGGTCAAGACCCAAGAAACAAAACAACCCCCTTTCTTGCACATAGGCGCACGCACCACCACCCATGGTGGCCAAAATTAGGACTGAATTTTAAAACGGTTTTAGATATGACTAAAATCTGGAAAAATACCTTTGAAATCATTTAAAATCCCCCAAATTTCAGATCTAGAATTTTTTTTTTAATTGGCAAGATTAATCAAGAAATTGAAGAGAAAAGAGATCTCACCCAAGCTAGGTGAGAGAAACGACAATGGCACTTTCTTAGCAATGTTCGGGATCAATCTTCAGGTTCAAGATTTTATATTTGGGGCTGATTTGGATGAGGATAAATGGAAGCATTATAGTAAAGGAGATGGTGCACAATCTTGATGCAAAAAGAAGGAGAAAAAGATGGTAAAATAGGAGGTGTAGGCGACAACAACAATGGGAGAAAGAAAGAGAATTTAAGAGAAAAGATGAGAGGAAGAGGGGAACGGCTAGGGTAGGGAAAAATTGAATTAAAGGCTGAAAAATACAATAAAAAGTTGTATTTATACTTAGGGTTCAACGGTATGGATGGTACACACATTAAAAAAATAAGGGAGTTTGCAAAATTTAATTATTTCGCAAGGGAAAGGATTCAAACTTGGGACCTCATTTAATTTCCATGCTTTCTCATATTTCTTTTAACCATTAGGCTTCTTCCTCATTCTTGAAATAATTTTTCAATATTTATTTTAAAAACAAGGCATGTCACATACAAGGGTTTAAGGCAAATTTTGCAAAATAATAAAAATGGTGAGATAGAAGGGATTTAAACTTGAGTTTCAAGGAACGTTTCACTAACACTTATCCAACAAACCAATACCTCATTTATTTCCTAAAAACAAAAAGATAATCTCAAAATTTAGGGCATGACTACTCTTTCTCTCGATTCACAAACCCAATTCTACTAACCACCGATTTTTGGGATGTTACAGCTTAGCAATATAAAAACTAACCTAAGGGAGTAGCTTCATGGAATTACTGTTCGAGATGAAGAAGGGTTAATTGAATCTGAACAAGAACCAAGGTAAGAAATTATGGTAAATAATGATAAGGTTGAGGTAAGCTAGAAAGAGAAAAAGCCAGTTGTTATGGAATATAAACCTTGAGTGCCATATCCTAATGCGACGAAGAGAGACCACACGAACGAACAATTTGGTAAATTTTTTAAACTCGTAAAGAAATTACAAATTAACTTACCGTTTGTTGAAACTCTTTTGAAGATGCCCAATTATGTCAAATTTTTAAAGGAGCTTTTGGCAAACAAATGGAAGTTAGATTACTCGTCTTATACGACTCGTCGATCGTGGAGCTAAATGTAGTTTGCTTGGCCATATTGCAAAATAAACTACCCAACAAACTAAAAGGTCCAGTGAGTTTTACTATTCCTTGTTTAATTGGTAGTTTAAATATTGATAATGCTTTGGCTGATTTAGGGGCTAGTATTAATGTCATGCCCTACAAAATGTTTAAACAACTAGGTCTTGGGAAACCCAAACAAACTAGGATAAGTATTCAATTACCGGATAAAACCATTAGATATCCTAGGGGTGTTATTGAATATGTGCTTGTTAAAATCAATTAGTTTATATTCCCTGTTGACTTTTTTGTTTTAGACATGGGTGAGGACAGTGAGGAACCTTTAATTTTAGGACGACCCTTTTTAGCAACTGCTAGGACTATTATTGATGTTGGTACGAGTGAATTAGTACTTCGGGTAGGTGACGAAACGATTACTCTCCAAGCACGTGATTCTGTGAGAGTCTCTAGTAATCGAGATGATTTCAAATGTTCTGTTAACATGAGTAACCATGTGGCTCAACCTACTCTTCAGGAAATCCCACGAGAGAACATGATGGAGGCATGTTTCAGTCAATGCGACGGACACAAAACTATTTACGATGAATGAATGTTACAAATCGATGAACTAGATGAATGGCGGGTACATGTCAAGGAGAAACCGAAAAAACACGATGAAGAGCCAAAGCGACGCCATGATGAGCATATGAATGGAACGAACCAATTTAAGGTTGAGGACAAGGTACTACTAGACAAAATGGATCCACGAATTGCCTCTTCAGAGCTTGATGCAAATGGATCAAACCCATTTACAGTACATAATGCCCTCCCTTATGGTACAGCCGAGGTAACTCATTCTGAATTCGACACATTTAAGGTAAACAATACTCGACTTAGACCTTATTTTGGTAGAATAATTGATAGCGAGAAAGAGGAGCCTCAGCTCCGTGAACCATTGTGACCGTGCGAATACAAGGTAAGTCGAGCTTAGACTCTAAATAAGCGCTTCTCGAGAGGCAACCCGAGTGTTAACACTTTGCTAATTCTTTTAATTTTATTTCATGATTTTTTTAAAACTAATTAATTTAAAAAAAAAAATATTTTTAACCCACGCGGCCTGGACACATGGGCGTGTCCCAAGCCGTGTACACAATAAGGGGTTCGGTAGTGAGTTATAGGGCTTGGCGACATTGCCATGTAACCCACACGGCCTGGACACACGGGTGTATCCTTGGCCGTGTGGATCCTGGGACTTAATTTTTTCAAAAAAATTCGAAGGTTACACGGCCGTGCGACACGGGCGTGTCCTAGGCCGTGTTAGTCCTGGAGCTAATTTTTTTCAATTTTATTCCAAGTCAGAGAGTTACACGGGCAAGAAACATGACTGTGCACAAGACACGGCCGAGCCACATGGGCATGTGGGATCTCACACGGGCGTGGGAGAAGCGAATGAGATCACACAGCCGTGTGAGCCACACGACCTAGACACACGCGCGTGTCCGTGGTCATGTAAAGACTTGGTTAGATTTTTAATTGCATAGGGGTTGAAAATAATCCACACGGGCATGTGGCCCAAAACTAGCCTCTACATGACCTTGTCACCCTTTAAATCCCTAATTTCTCCTTCCTTTTGTTTTTCTTTTTGTCCTCCTTCATCAATACCTAACCCTAGCCACCAGTCTACCTTGACCCAAGTCAAACCACCCTCTCTGGCCACCGTCATCGCACCCCCACTCCGTTGCCCCCACGCTCTCCCTTTGTAACACCCCTCACCTGTATTCAACGCCAGAATAGGGTTACAGAGCATTACCGAACTTATAATACAATTAAACATACATTTCACATACATTTTCAAATTTCAAATAAACATCATTCAAAATCATTCACATTGTCCCTAATATGAGCCTACGAGGCCCAAATCATGCTTTAGAAGTGGTCCAGGACTAAACTGGTAACTTAAGAATCTTTTAGAAAACTTAGAAAATTTTTGCAAAATATAGGGGACACACGCCCGTGTGGCCTGGCCGTGTGTCTCACACGGCCAAAGACACGCTCGTGTCACAGGCCATGTGGACAATCGAAATAGGATCACATGGCCGTGTCTGACCTCGTGTAACTCACTGACTTGGGTCACACGACCAACCACACGCCCGTGTGCCTTTCGAAATGGCCACACATGCCCGTGTGCTAGGCCGTGCCAAACCTGTAGGGTATATTGACTTATGCCACACGGCCAAGTCACACGCCCGTGTGCTGGGCCGTGTGGAGCATACTGACTTGTTTTTCTTATTACACAATAGGAGACACACGGCCGTGTAACCTAATCGTGTGTCACACACGACTGAGACACACGCCCGTGTGGACAAAAATAGGCTATTTACCAAGCCATCTTGCCACCCAAATTTGCATACACCTACACCAAACCCAAATGGCACATATTCACATCTTCAAATGGCATTCAAACTCTTCTAAACTAAGTGTATTTTGTGCTATTTCAATACCAACAATACATGTCACATAAATACCACAATATGCCATTCAATTTCATGCTAATTTCACATTCTCAAATCATCTAAATGGTCATTTTCAATTATGCACTAATTGGCCTAAATTCACAAACATACCAAATTCAAATCTCAACCATTTAGTATCCCTAATTTCCAATTATCAACAAGCATCACATAACCCTCATCAAACATATAACTAAATCCATATGCACACACATATATATATACATTCATTACCAACATACCAAAATAAGCCAACTCTCATAGCTATATACAAACCAAACACTTAACATTTACAAGCCAATTCAAATGGCTAAAATTCATTACTAACATATACCAAAATGATCAAAGCTCCTATACATGCCATATAACCATAAACATAAGTTCAAAAGTACCAAAGTGATAGCTTGATAGTGTGATGAGGTCTCCGACGATTCCCAAATCCAAGCTAGCTTCGAAAACACTATAAAACACGGAAAATAAACAAAGTAAGCTATAAAGCTTAGTAAGCTCGTATGAAATAATAAGCAAAGCTCACCATTCAATTTTTATTCAATAATAACATGCTACAAAACATTTAACCACAATGTTAACATGTATTCAATCACATAATTAACCATGAACTCACAATTTCCATAGATTCGATGCTTATATAGTTTCCGTACATACCTGTACTGATACGCATTTATTTCTCACCATTTTATATCTTCGATATACCCGTTGTACCATTCGAAATACTATCAGATACTCGAGAATCTCGCACCCTAAGCGCCACATATATAGCCGAAGCTATCTCAATCTCGTATCACATATAATGCTCACTCTCGAGCTATCAACGGGTCTGCTCACACTAGCTGACGGTCAAGACGAAGCTACACGGTGCTGCTCACAGAAGCTGATGAGTATCCGCAACACATGCCGGATAGCTCAGTCACCGTAGGACGTACGGACCAGCACCCAAATCACGTAACCCCTAATGACATGTCATTCATATCCTAATCTATTCCTAAGGTTCAACTGGGATTTCACATTTGCCAAATCATCGTCGAATATGTCCGCAAGGTTGTATTCACAATTAATGCAATATCAAAGCATTTAAAACACAAATATAATAATGCTTATTACATACGAACTTACCTCGGATGTAAAAACGATAAACTAGATCGATTAATCCAACACCTTGTTTTTCCCCCGATCTAAATCCGAATTTCACTTTTCTTGATCTATATAATATCAAATTCAGCTTATTTAATAATCAATCAATTCGATGTAGTTCAAAATACACATTATAGCAACTTTACACTTTTGCCCCAAATATTTTAACATTTTTACAATTTAGTCCTTATCTTATAAAAATGCAAATTCATGAAATTCAACTTATACCCATGCTAGCCAAATTGCAGTTAAGTCCCTAGCAGCCCATATTTTTCATTTATTTCACATTTTAACCATAAAATTTCAACATTTCTCAATTTAATCCCTAAATGACAATTTTGTGAAAAATCACTTTACAAATGTTGTTTATCTAACAACAAGCATACATTTTCTATCATCAAACATCAAAATACACCGATATTCATCAATGGAAAAACCCTAAATCTTTAATAGTTTTGCAAAATAGTCCCTGGGCTAGCTAGATTAAGCTACAACGATATAAAAAACATAGAAATCATTAAAAACGGGAAAAAAATCGTGCCTCTTTGAGCAAAAATGCCTTGGCCGAATGTAAAGCTTCTCCCATGGCTATTTTAGGTTGTACTTTCGATTGTAGAAGATGAATGAAACAAAAATCTTAATTTGTTTTCTTTAATTATCATTAAATACTAAATTACAAAATTAACCTTAATGATAAACCATTAAAATCACTCAAATGATGTCCATCTTTGTCCACTTATACTAAAAATGGTCTAATTACAACATAAGGACCTCCACTATTTAATTTCATAGCCATTTAATACCTTTAGCTAAAAGAACACAAGTTTTACACTTTATGCGATTTAGTCCTTTTTATCAAATTAAGCACTCAAACGATAAAATTTCTTAACGAAATTTTCATACAATCATACTATCATGCCGTAGACATTAAAATAATAATAAAATAATTATTTCAACCTCGAATTTGTGGTCCCAAAACCACTGTTCTAATTTGACTAAAAACGGGCTGTTACAACTCTCCCCCCTTAGGAATTTTCATCCCTGAAAATCTTACCAAAAAAGAGGTTAGAGTATTATTTTCTCATAGCTTCCTCGGGTTCCCACGTAGCCTCTTCAACACCGTGATGTTTCCACAAAACCTTTACCAAAGCTATGCTCTTATTTTTTCAATTATTTAACCTCTCGAGCTAAAATTCTAATCGGTTTGTCGCTATACGTCATATCAGGTTGAATTTCAATCTCTGACGAAGAAATTGCGTGCGATGGATCTGATCTATATCAACGCAACATCGAAACACGAAATACATTGTGGATATTTACTAATTTTGGCGGCAAAGCTAGCCGATATGCCACTGGCCCTATTCTTTCGATGATCTCATATGGCCCGATGAATCGCGGACTCAATTTTCCTTTGTGACCAAATCAAAGAATCTTCTTCCAAGAAGATACTTTCAAAAATACTTTGTCTCCGAATTGAAATTCAATGTCTTTACGTTTCAAATCTACGTATGATTTCTATCGATCTGAAGCTACTTTCAAACTGTCGTGAATTACTTTCACTTCCTCTTCGGTCTCTCTGATCAAATCAACCCCGTGAATATTTTTCTCACTCAGTTCAGTCTAGTACAATGGAGTTCAGCATTTTCGACCATCTTTATACTCGATTGAGAACTGTTGTTATACACGAATTCAACCAATGGCAAATATTTCTCTCAGTTGCCTTCAAACTCTAAAACACAGCAACGAAGCATATCTTTTAGAATCTGAATTACTCTCTCAGACTGACCGTCAGTTTGCAGATGAAAAGCAGTACTAAAATGCAACCGTGTACCCAAAGCTTCTTGCAATTTCTTCCAAAATTGCGATGTAAACCTCGAATCTCTATCTGAGATAATAGAAACTGGCACCCCGTGTAATCTAACAATCTTAGAGATGCATAACTCAGTTAGTCTATCAAGTGAAAAATCTGTACGTACCGGAATGAAATGTGCAGACTTCGTCAGTCGATCAACGACAACCCAAATAACATCTTTCTTTTTTGGAGACAGGAGTAATCCCGGTACAAAACCCATCGTAACTCTATCCCATTTCCATTCTGGTATCATCACCGGTTGTTGTAATCACGAAGGCACTTGATGTTCGGCTTTAACTTTTTGACAAACAAAACATCTCGACACAAACTATGAAATGTCTCGTTTCATGCTTGACCACCAATACAACTGTTTCAAATCATTATACATTTTTGTACTTCCCGGATGAACTAATAAACAACCACTGTGTGCTTCGTGTAGAATTTTCTGAATAAGCTCAGAATTCTTTGGTACACAAATCCTACCTCGGAACATTAAACAATCATAGGATCCGATATGATAGTTTGAATTAGTAGTCGACTCACATTGCACTCTTTTAGCTTGTAAATCATTGTCACACTTCTGAGCTTCATAAATTTGCTGCAGAAATAACAGTTTAGCTTTTAACTCTGCTAGAATCGAACCATCACCAGACAAGGTTAACTGTGTGTTCATCGCTCACAAAGCAAACAAAGATTTTCTACTCAGAGCGTCTGCGACTACATTCGCTTTCCACGGATGATAATCAATCACTAACTCATAATCTTTCAGCAACTCGAGCCATCTTCGTTGTCATAAATTCAAATCTTTTTGAGTCATTAAATACTTCAAATTCTTGTGGTTAGTAAAGATATGGCACTTCTCACCAAATAGATGATGTCGCCAAATTTTCAATGCGAAAACAATAGCGGCCAATTCTAAATCGTGCGTCGGATAATTCTTTTCATGCAGTTTCAACTTTCTGGAATCATAAGCTATCACTTTGCCTTCCTGCATCAAAACACATCCCAAACCGTTTAATGACGTGTCACTATAGATCCCAAACTCTTTATCCGACTCAGGTTGAATCAAAATTGGTGCCTCAGTTAATAATGCTTTCAACTGTTCAAAACTCTGTTGGCATTTCTCAGACCACTCAAATTTCACATACATTTCACATACTCTGTTGCCTTCTCCCATTGGTATTTTAGGTTGTATTTTCGGTTGTAGAAGATGAACGAAACAAAAATCTTAATTTGTTTTCTTTAATTATCATTAATTACTAAATTACAAAATTAACCTTAATGATAAACCATTAAAATCACTCAAATGATGTCCATCTTTGTCCACTTATACTAACAATGGTCTAATTACAACATAAGAGCCTCCACTATTTAATTTCATAGCCATTTAATACCTTTAGCTAAAAGAACACAAGTTTTACACTTTACGCGATTTGGTCCTTTTTATCAAATTAAGCACTCAAACGATAAAATTTCTTAACGAAATTTTCATACAATCATACTATCATGCCGTAGACATTAAAATAATAATAAAATAATTATTTTGACCTCAGGTTTGTGGTCTCAAAATCACTATTCTGATTTGACTAAAAATGGGCTGTTACACCCTTCCTCGCCTTCACCCTTGTCGAGCACCCATGAACACGACCCACTCAACCCCCTTTCCTTCTTCCCCTCTTTTTTGCACCGTAGCCCTCCCTTTCCCCCTCTGCTTTTCCTTTGTCATCTTTCCCCACTAGCCCGCACCCATCCCCCTCTGTCGACCCCTATCCTCTTCATCTAGCCACCGTCCAAATCCACCCTTACCCACCTTCGATTCGCAACGTCCTCAACCCTGAACCACAATCCCTTTCCCCCTTCTCTTCCATGTTGCACGACCACGGGGCCCATTCTCCACTATGTGCGCCACTCACTGCCGCCATCCTCCTTACCCACCGTTTGCTCCTTCCCCTACCCTTTCAATTTCATTAATTATTAATTATTATTAATTATTTCATTTTAAATTATTTTTATTCCTATTTGTTTTATTACTATTATTTATTTTAATTAAAAATTTTTTATGCCTTTACTTACTGTTTTGTTTATTTTCTTTTCAATTGTTTTTATTCTTTACATTTAGTATTTTATTATATTTATTATTATTATTATTACTGCTAGTTTGTTATTCAATGTCTTATCCTTTTTAGGTTTAGTTTTTTTTATGCTTAGTTTAATTTAATTTATTATTATTATTTTCTTCTACTTCGTATTTATTCCACTTGTTATCTTAGGAGTAGTATCTTGCTATTGGAATTTTATTTTGGTTTCATATTGTGCTTATCTTTTGTCAATGCAATTTAAATTGTTTGATCTTTATGTTTTTCTTTGATTGCGTACTTGGTACTGCTTATCTTATTTTTCTGATGGTGGATTATTTTCTTTTTCAGGCATACCACGACGAACACAAGCAAAAAATCTAAGGTCGCCGTCCCCGCTTCGAAAAAGCAGAAGACCCCTGGCGCGAACTCTTCTTCGGCCGCTTCTGTTGAGGCCCGCCATTCGTACCTCCACTTTTCACAAGGTCTCCAGGAGGACTTATGTAACACCCCTTACCCGTATTCAATGCCGGAATCGGGTACAAGGCATTACCAGACTTATCTCACTTGAACATACAACTTTGGGCTATAAAATTTCATTCCACTTATGGGCCTACAAGGCCTTAAACATACATTCAGAAGGTTCCAGAATCAAATCGAAAACTTTTACACTCTTAGAAAATTTTAGCCTAAACAAGGGCCACACGCCCGTGTGGTAATTCGCACGCCCGTGTTCCTCACCCGTGGTCGACATTGAATTGCATCACACGGCCTATCACACGCCCGTGTGTTTAGCCCGTGTCCCTCACACGGCCCGTGTGCCAAAACCATGGCATTCTGTTTATGACATCATCACCTCACTATGGTCACACGGCCAAGGCACATGCCCATGTCGTTGGACCGTGTGTCGAATTAAATTCCTAATTTTAGGTGCAGACTTCACACGGCCTGGGCACACGCCCATGTCCATGGCCGTGCCTCCCACACGGCTGAGACACATGGTCGTATCTCTGCCCGTGTGTTTACTACTGAGCATACTGACTTGTAAACCTAGCACGCAAGGGGACACACGGCCGATCAACACGCCCATGGGGCTAACCGTGTGTCACACACGGCTTAGACACACGCCCGTGTATCTACCCGTGTGGACATTAAAAAGGCTATATTCCAAGCCAAATGCCACCCTACATAGCAACCATACTTATACCAATTCATTTCAACATAACTCATGACCCTAAGTGTAACATCCTAAAATAGGGCCTATGCATTTTCGGTTTAATTGTATGAAGTGACATGTTTTAAGTATTATGAATAAATTTTGAATATTTTTGGAAACCCGGAA
The DNA here is from genome assembly GCA_025698515.1 of Gossypium sturtianum. Lineage (NCBI taxonomy): Eukaryota > Viridiplantae > Streptophyta > Magnoliopsida > Malvales > Malvaceae > Gossypium > Gossypium sturtianum. The sequence goes on from CM046955.1 coordinate 118,012,933, forward strand.
ATGAGTGAAAATAAGTTAGAAATGAACATGTTTGGAAACCTGGAAATGTATGGAAATGTTAAGTTTAAAAGAGGAAAGTGAACATTTTTAGAACCTTGGAAATGTAAGGAAATGTCTTGTAAGGAAATGTCATGGAAATGTAAGGAAATGTCTTGGAAATGTAAGGAAATGTCTTGTAAGGAAATGTCATGGAAATGTAAGGAAATGTCAAGTTTACAGAGCCGATCGAAAATTTTTGGAAACTTAGAAATGACCTAGAAATGACGAGTTTTAAGGTTTAAAAGGGGAAATTAAGGCAAGGTGGCCTTAAAAGAAAAAGTTTGTGAAATTTGACACACAACAGGCTTGGAAAAGTGGTCCAAGATGCCACTTAGGGCCTATGGAAATGGCGCCATATGCAAGAGGAATGGGCCTAAGTTTGAGTCACATGGGAAGCAAATAAAAGAAATTTTATTTTGCTACAAGGAGCAGAGAGAGGTGGGACGGCACATGGCTATAAATTAGGAGCTTTTATTATTTTATAAATAGTGGATAAATAAGGGATTTATTTATCATTATTTTCAAGAGATAATTGTTGGATTAAATTCTTTTAATTTGAATAAAGAGATAAAGAGGAAAATAAGGGAGAAGTGATGGCCAAGTAAGGGACTTTGAGTTTAATAATTTCGGCTAAGTAAGGATAGTTGCTGAATTATCTTTTATTTTAAGTGATAATTAAAGAGATAAAGCTATTAAAATAGAAGAGTGATGGCCAAGTAAGGGATTCTAAGTTAGTAATATCGGCTATAAAAGGAAAAGAGAGGCCATTCTGCATTATTATCTGTTCTTTGAAAGCCTCTACCGAATTCTCTTCACCAAATCTTCTTCTTGTTTTATTTTTGCCAAGCCAAAATACCTTGTGATCTAGCCGAATCCTCCATCTTTATTCTTCCTTCTCTTTTCTTTCTAATCCCTCCAAAAGCCAAAAGTTGTGAGATCATCATCTAGCCATAACCGAATCTCTGAAGGTTGAAGCGAAGGTGCAATCGATTTCTTCAAGTAAGGGTAAGATCTCATTCGGTTTCATCCTTTTTCTTAAGATTTGCCGAAATCTAGGACTAACCCCATTAATATCTTGTTGCCAAAACTTTGAAGAGATCTTTCGGGATTTACTAAGTGTCGACTACAAGGAAGGAGAAGTTCTTTTCCCGAAGGTACACTATAGGCCACGTGTTCCCTAGTTATTTGGTGAGTTTCGGGATTTAAAATCCACAAGGTAAGTGTCTATAGCATTCGGCCAAGGCCATGTTTGGTAAATATATGTGTTCATTAATTATTCAAAAGCCGAAAACTAACCAAGTTATATGATTCAATGCTTGGCCGAATGCAAGAAGAGTATAGCAGAGATTTCAAGACTTGATTCTTAAGTCAAACGGCAACAAGGTAAGTTTAAGTATACTAATCCTACTAGGATTTGGATTTATGGCCGAATGGCTTTTTATTAAAGTAGTAGGTGATTAATCAAATGTAGGGATTAAGGATCTAAGCATTAGATCAAGCTTTTTGGGATTTCAAGACCCTTTCATTAAGTATGATAAGTTGTGGATATTTGGTTAAGAATTCATATATTGATGATTAAATCGATTGTTCTGATTAAGTGTGTTGATGGAGGCGAATACCATTCAAGAAGGGAAAGGAAGGTCCCTATCCCGAAGTTTAAGAAGAGATCTGTCTCTGCTAGATTAGGATTGGCCACAGGTGTGGACCAATGTGTCAGAACAAGAAAGTAGGCAAATAGCCGTAGTATCGCCTAGTGATAGCATCGTGATCGTAAAGCATAGTTCTCCAAGTGATCGGTGTGTGATTAACCCGTTTTTCGGGTATATGATATGTATGTGAAATGTGTATGTATTATGAATGTGCTAACTAGTGCAAAGTGGAAATTGTGATAAGGATACCCTTTAGGGGTATGTCGATAATCCGGTAAGTACCAAACACGATGATATGTGATTACTAATATGAATATGTGATAATATGCTTGATGAACATGCTCATGCATCATTACATTGTATCATTATTTTATGTGGCATGTGCATGGGTTGGGATATGAAAGAAGGTACGGGTGTACTTGAAAGTACGTGGTTTGATGTTAGCCTTGAGCTACATCGTGGATTGACGTTGATCGAGGTCACGTTGTGGATTAATTGCGATTTAGTTCGCGTGGCTTGATGAGTGGCTATGTGCCTCATCGTGGTTGATATCGGCTATGTGCCATATCGTGGTTGATGAGTGACTATGTGTCCCATCGTGGTTTTGGTGTTAGCTACGGCTACATCGTGGATTGACGTTGACTGAGGTCACATTGTGGATTAATTGTGATTTAGTTTGCGTGGCTTGATGAGTGGCTATGTGCCTCATCGTGGTTGATATCGGCTATGTGCCATATCGTGGTTGATGAGTGACTATGTGTCCCATCGTGGTTTTGGTGTTAGCTACGGCTACATCATGGATTGACGCTGACTGAGGTCGCGTTGTGGACTATTGTGCTTAATTGCATGTGGACGGCAGTGATTGCCTTTGGAGTGAAAAGGAGAGGGTGAATTGATAATCCCCTGGTGTGTGGTAGGCTGGATAAGGGGGTGTGTAGCGGATGGACCCTAGGTTTGGGTTGGGCTTCATAATTGCATGATTTCGTATGTGAACATATGTGGAAATGGGCCAAGCCTACTATGATATGTGGATTAATGTGGAAATGGGCAAAGCCCAAAGATATGAATGTGGATCGGTGTGGAAATGGGCTAAGCCCAAGTATGTGGAAATTATGTGGTTAACTACCCTATTAGATGAATGTGATATGAATATGGGCCAAGCCCGTAATGTGATAACATGTGAATTTGATAATTGATATCCGATATATGAGTTAATATGTGGTTAACATGTGGGTGGAATTCAGTGGACTAATTACACACTGAGTCTGTATGACTCACCCAATTTTTATTAAACATCGCAGATGATTCGTGGTGATTGGACCGGGTTGGAGTGGATGTGAGGTGGCCCATGCAGAAGACATCTTCTTTATTTTATTCAGTTTATTACTAAGAACTTTTGTTTAATTATTTATTATAATAAGGCCCAGTTAAAGTATTTAAGTATTTCTATTTGAGCATTTTTATTATGTTTAAGCTAGACGACCATTAAATTATTATTGGGAAGTGCTTTTAATTTTGGCAACTTATATTTTAAAAGCTTATAATAAAGTTTTAATTTGGATATTTTTATCAAGCTTATATTATTTAGAATTTTTAATTGGACATGGTTTTCAAATGACAAAATTTTTAATGTTTTTCCCAAAAGTGAAATCAGTCTTCAAACGTTTTTTCCGCAGATGGCATACCAGATCCAGTCGGGGCTTGTAATTTGGGTTTTGGGTGTTGCGATTTAGTATCGAGCCCGGTTCAAAACTCGGCCTTGAGGGTTTTGGGTCCAAAATAATTTTTTCAAAGATGGGCTTTTCAAAAGTATGGGCTTTCATAAACTTTTCAGTTATTCGGCATGGCACTCAGATCTCCTACAGAAGTCCACTGTAAGTACTTCTAATTATTGAAGTGACTTGTTTATGTGAACTGTTATGGGCTTATTTGGGCTCGTAGATTAGAATATTAGGGCTTTTGAACCCTAGGGCTAGTGCACTCAAACACATGCATAAGACTTCAGGACTATTAAACAAACTCGTGAAGTAAGTCGCCGAGAGCTAGGGTGTGGCAATCTGTTGTGCGCATGTCTAGGAGTGGATTCAAGAAGAGCTTGGTATTTAAGCGGTCCTAGCGACTCACCTCCTCTTTACTCGAATCCTGCAGTGCGTAGCTACGGTTCACCCTAACCAAGAGGACTTATTCACGGGCAAAACCCGATAATTAAAACCTGAAAGGGACTAGCCATGCAGTTTTATAAAAACCCTAGTTTTAAAATCCCTAAATTACCCTTTTAATTGTAGTAAAAGATTATTGTGAAAATTTTTCCAAAATATCTTCGATTTACAAAATTACAAAAATGCCCCTGTATTGTAAATTACTAAAATACCCTTAGTTCTTAAGATTTTCAAAAATACCCTCGACGTTTGCTACAATATTTCTACTTTACAAAGATATCAAAACACATTTTACAAATAACAAGATACCCTGATTTGGAGAGTTTACTGAATCGCTTCTAACTTCCAAAATTACCGAAATAACCTCGATTTCTGAAATTTTTGCAACACCTCTGATTTGGAAAACAAAATAACCCAGAGATTTTGTAAATTTTGAAATACCTCTAATTTTAAAAATATTTTCGAATTGACCCTGATTTATTACCAAAATACCCCTGTAGGGAAAAAGACAAAATTACCCCTGGGTAGGGAAATGGATGGAATGGCCATAAAAGTGTAGTGAATGAATGTGACTTCATGGAAAAATGAATGTGTCTCTGCTTATGAATGTGAATGTGACTCCCTGAGTTAGAGTAGTGAACTTGAACTAGAAACTTTGGTTGATCGAAAGAACTACTTCTGAACATCTCTTTTCATAAAACTGTTCGCGAATAATCAGTGGAACAAAATTTCTGATGCATAAAACTTTTTAATCAGATTAAATCGTGACGTTAGAAATGAGTTCTAGGACGTGAACTTAGAGATCGTGTGCCTAGGAAGTATGATGATTCTATTAAGATCAGAGTGCGCAGCTTAAGCGTAGTGCGGTGAGTTAAGAGGTACGATTATTCGTTAATAAGTAATTTCGAGGACGAAATTATTTTTAAGGAGGGTAGAACTGTAACATCCTAAAATAGGGCCTATGCATTTTCGGTTTAATTGTATGAAGTGACATGTTTTAAGTATTATGAATAAATTTTGAATATTTTTGGAAACCCGGAAATGAGTGAAAATAAGTTAGAAATGAACATTTTTGGAAACCTGGAAATGTATGGAAATGTTAAGTTTAAAAGAGGAAAGTGAACATTTTTAGAACCTTGGAAATGTAAGGAAATGTCTTGTAAGGAAATGTCATGGAAATGTAAGGAAATGTCTTGGAAATGTAAGGAAATGTCTTGTAAGGAAATGTCATGGAAATGTAAGGAAATGTCAAGTTTACAGAGCCGATCGAAAATTTTTGGAAACTTAGAAATGACCTAGAAATGACGAGTTTTAAGGTTTAAAAGGGGAAATTAAGGCAAGGTGGCCTTAAAAGAAAAAGTTTGTGAAATTTGACACACAAAACAGCTTGGAAAAGTGGTCAGAAGATGCCACTTAGGGCCTATGGAAATGGCGCCATATGCAAGAGGAATGGGCCTAAGTTCGAGTCACATGGGAAGCAAATAAAAGAAATTTTATTTTGCTACAAGGAGCAGAGAGGTGGACGGCACATGGCTATAAATTAGGAGCTTTTATTATTTTATAAATAGTGGATAAATAAGGGATTTATTTATCATTATTTTCAAGAGATAATTGTTGGATTAAATTCTTTTAATTTGAATAAAGAGATAAAGAGGAAAATAAGGGAGAAGTGATGGCCAAGTAAGGGACTTTGAGTTTAATAATTTCGGCTAAGTAAGGATAGTTGCTGAATTATCTTTTATTTTAAGTGATAATTAAAGAGATAAAGCTATTAAAATAGAAGAGTGATGGCCAAGTAAGGGATTCTAAGTTAGTAATATCGGCTATAAAAGGAAAAGAGAGGCCATTCTGCATTATTATCTGTTCTTTGAAAGCCTCTGCCGAATTCTCTTCACCAAATCTTCTTCTTCTTTTATTTTTACCAAGCCAAAATACCTTATGATCTAGCCGAATCCTTCATCTTTATTCTTCCTTCTCTTTTCTTTCTAATCCCTCCAAAAGCCAAAAGTTGTGAGATCATCATCTAGCCATAACCGAATCTCTGAAGGTTGAAGCGAAGGTGCAATCGATTTCTTCAAGTAAGGGTAAGATCTCATTCGGTTTCATCCTTTTTCTTAAGATTTGCTGAAATCTAGGACTAACCCCATTAATATCTTGTTGCCGAAACTTTGAAGAGATCTTTCGGGATTTACTAAGTGTCGACTACAAGGAAGGAGAAGTTCTTTTCCCGAAGGTACACCATAGGCCACGTGTTCCCTAGTTATTTGGTGAGTTTCGGGATTTAAAATCCACAAGGTAAGTGTCTATAGCATTCGGCCAAGGCCATGTTTGGTAAATATATGTGTTCATTAATTATTCAAAAGCCGAAAACTAACCAAGTTATATGATTCAATGCTTGGCCGAATGCAAGAAGAGTATAGCAGAGATTTCAAGACTTGATTCTTAAGTTAAACGGCAACAAGGTAAGTTTAAGTATACTAATCCTACTAGGATTTGGATTTATGGCCGAATGGCTTTTTATTAAAGTAGTAGGTGATTAATCAAATGTAGGGATTAAGGATCTAAGCATTAGATCAAGCTTTTTGGGATTTCAAGACCCTTTCGGTAAGTATGATAAGTTGTGGATATTTGGTTAAGAATTCGTATATTGATGATTAAATCGATTGTTCGATTAAGTGTGTTGATGGAGGCGAATACCATTCAAGAAGGGAAAGGAAGGTCCCTATCCCGAAGTTTAAGAAGAGATCTGTCTCGTAGTTAGGGATTGGCCACCGGGGTGTGGACCAACGTCGAACAAGAAAGTAGGCAAATAGCCGTAGTATCGCCTAGTGATAGCATCAGTATCGAAAGCATAGTTCTCCAAGTGATCAGGTGTGTGATTAACCCACCGTTTTCCGGGTATATGATATGTATGTGAAATGTGTATGTATTATGAATGTGCTAACTAGTGCAGTGGAAATTGTGATAAGGATACCCTTAAGGGGTATGTCGATAGTCCGGTAAGTACCAAACCTGATGATTTGTGATTACTAATATGAATATGTGATAATATGCTTGATGAACATGCTCATGCATCATTACATTGTATCATTATTTTATGTGGCATGTGCATGGGTTGGGATATGAAAGAAGGTACGGGTGTACTTGAGTAAGCACGTGGTTTGATGTTAGCCTTGAGCTACATCGTGGATTGACGCGTTGGATCGAGGTCACGTTGTGGATTAATTGCGATTTAGTTCGCGTGGCTTGATGAGTGGCTATGTGCCTCATCGTGGTTGATATCGGCTATGTGCCATATCGTGGTTGATGAGTGACTATGTGTCCCATCGTGGTTTTGGTGTTAGCTACGGCTACATCGTGGATTGACGTTGGATCGAGGTCACGTTGTGGATTAATTGCGATTTAGTTCGCGTGGCTTGATGAGTGGCTATGTGCCTCATCGTGGTTGATATCGGCTATGTGCCATATCGTGGTTGATGAGTGACTATGTGTCCCATCGTGGTTTTGGTGTTAGCTACGGCTACATCATGGATTGACGCTGAATGAGGTCGTGTTGTGGACTGTTGTGCTTAATTGCACGTGGACGGCAGTGATTGCCTTTGGAGTGAAAAGGAGAGGGTGATTTGATAATCCCCTGGTGTGTGGTAGGCTGGATAAGGGGGTGTGTAGCGGATGGACCCTAGGTTTGGTTTGGGCTTCATAATTGCATGATTTCGTATGTGAACATATGTGGAAATGGGCCAAGCCCAATATGATATGTGGATTAATATGGAAATGGGCAAAGCCCAGTATATGAATGTGGATCAGTGTGGAAATGGGCTAAGCCCAGAATGTGATAACATGTGAATTTGATAATTGATATCTGATATATGAGTTAATATGTGGTTAACATGTGGGTGGAATTCAGTGGACTAATTACACACTGAGTCTGTATGACTCACCCAATTTTTATTAAACATCGCATATGATTCGTGGTGATTGGACCGGGTTGGAGTGGATATGAGGTGGCCCATGCAGAAGACACCTTCTTTATTTTATTCAGTTTATTACTAAGAACTTTTGTTTAATTATTTATTGTAATAAGGCCCAGTTAAAGTATTTAAGTATTTCTATTTGAGCATTTTTATTATGTTTAAGCTAGACGACCATTAAATTATTATTGGGAAGTGCTTTTAATTTTGGCAACTTATATTTTAAAAGCTTATAATAAAGTTTTAATTTGGATATTTTTATCAAGCTTATATTATTTAGAATTTTTAATTGGACATGGTTTTCAAATGACAAAATTTTTAATGTTTTTCCCAAAAGTGAAATCAGTATTCAAACATTTTTCCGCAGTGGCATTTCAAATTCGGTCGTAACGAATGGGCCGAGTTTGGGGTGTTACACTAAGGCACTTCCAAAAACTCAATTCAAAGCATCCACACAAGCAGAAACTTCATGATTTCATCATCATTGAATATAAATAAACTTGTCATGTATTGGCCCAATTCCAATGACCATTTACAAAATGACATTGATAACATAAATAGCCAACACTTTGGCTATCAAAATGACATAACAAAATACCCAAGTCCTATACATGCCATACTCAAAATAAGTCTAACTTGTTATACCAAAGAGATGTCGATAGTGTGATTTCCGAACTCCGACGTCCCACGATTCTCGAATTATCTTGGCAATACTTCAAGGAAAAAGGGAATGAAAGGGGTAAGCATAAAGCTTAGTAAGTTTGCATGAAAATAAATAGCAACAATAAGTTCATAATGACATCAATTCGTGGCATTGGATAACCACACAAAGTCATAAGCACTTTGCCATAAATTACTCGTACTTGTTCTTATCTAGCATATACCATGCCACATATCGTAAACATTCCTCGTGAATTATTTACGGGTACCTGCATTCACTCAATCACATGACTTTAGTACTAATCTCATTTCTATTTCCAAGCTTATCTATTTATCCCACTAATTCACTAGGGATACTTAAAGACTCATATCCATCGTCATTAACATAAACACGAAGCCAATGCCACATCCCAGATGTGGTCTTATATGGGGTCACCTCTGAGTGCCGATGCCATATCCCAGATATGGTCTTATACGGAATCTCACTTCAAGTATCGATGCCATATCCCGAATATGGTTTATACGATTCTCATATTCAATACCGAAGCCATATCCCAGATATGGTCTTATACGGAATCTCAATTCGATGCCGAGGCCATGTCCCCGGCATGGTCTTACACGGGACCTTATCCATCTCATGTCTCGATAATAGTATTCTCACATTTATTATAGCCCAACCGGGACTTCAACATCTCAACTTTTATCATCTTTCTCATTCAACACCAATACTCAATTTCATAGAATATCATGTATCGTTACAATATCAAACATTCTCAAACATACTAGCATAAATGTTGAGTTTATCACATACAAACTTACCTCGATTTCAAAATAAGCTAGATCGTCGATCTAGTCCGATACTTTGTTCTTTCCCCGGTCGAGGTAAATTCTTGGTTCTTCTTGATCTAAAATAACAAATTAGCTATTTAACAATCACATTAATAAATGCATTTCAATAACCATGCTTTGGCAAAATTACTATTTTGCCCTTAGACTTTTGCAAAATAGCCATTTTACCCCTAGGCTCGAAAATCAATTCTAATCAAATTTATACCTTTATCGAGCCTAGGTGAACATTTATTTCTCTTATGGCTGCCATCAAAACTCAACATTTTACACATTTACTACATATTTTAAAACCTTTACAAAAAGGTCCTTTTATGTGTTTTCCTGGTAACACCTTTTACAAAAGTTGTTCATCTAACAACTAAGACTCATTTTCTTCCATAAAAATGCAGAAAATTACTTAAAAGATCTCATGGCAAAACTCTAAACTCTTCACCATCCCCTCTTTAGAAAGCTTAAGCTTTAGGGGTTCCAAAAGTATAATTTTTATCAAGAAATGATCACTAGAACACTTACTTGTAAGAAGAAGAGTGTGTTGAAATTTTTGAAGCTTTCAAACCCCTATTTGCTTCTAATTTTTGGTGGAAGAATGAAGGAGAAAAGATGATATCTTTTTTTTCTTTATTTTAATATAAAACAATCAATTTAGTCATCAAACTTTTACCAACTTTGACCAATTTTGACTCCCTTGTCCCCTATGGCCAGCCAACCATGATTTAAGGGGCTAATTTCCCTTTAAATACCTCCAATTAATATTCTATGGCTATTAGACACCTTTAGCTTATAAAATAGAACTTTTGCACTCTTTGCAATTTAGTCATTTTTCGCGATTAAGCATGAAATCGCTAAAATTAAAGCACCAAAATTTTCATGTACTTATATAATCATGCTCTAACTCATAAAATATCATGAAAATAATTTTCTCTAACCTTGGATTAGTGGTTCCAAAACCACTGTTTTGACTAGCCCCTAAATCGGGCTGTTGCAACTTATATCAGCTTCTTTGACTGAAGCCAGTTGGCTTAGGCCGATGTATTGATTGGGCCACTTTGGAGTAGGTCCAGTTAGCTGATAGCGTGCGCGCCATCATTGCCACAGCTCCTTAGGATCGATTTTTCTCTATTATCGAGCCCACATACATGGATCTGACTTTGGAGTTCTGTTCTACATTTATCCTTCAGCAGGTGATGACGACCCATGAAGAGTCGGACACCATCACTTTTAGACTCAGTGGCATGGTGCTACATATGAGTGTCCCAGAGTTTGGAGCGACATTGGGACTCTACACTGCCGAGTTCATGAGTGTCGAGAGCTTTCTCCAATTATACTGGCACATCTACTACCCGCCATCTCTTTGTTGGGTAGACCTCACGGCGAGTACGATGGCTTATGACATGAGTCACTCAAAGGCGACTTCTCTTCCTCCGGCCTTATGCTACATTCATGCCATCTTGGCACACACATTGGCTGACAGGAGACAGAGCGCCGGAGTCGTTAGTACCATCGATGCTTATTTCCTTTGGAGAATGGCCATGGGGCGTATTTTTTATTTAGCTTGCTTCATTGCTCTCGCCTTTCTCCATCAAATAGAGCGCAGCAGGAAGGGTCATATCTATTTAGGCCCTTATGTGACTGATCGACTGTTTAACATCACAACAACAATGAGCAAGCGTACATTGTCGATGTAAGTATAGTAGACAGATGTAAGCCTGTCGGATATCGATCCCATAGGGATGGTTGTCTTTTGTCTATTAATGTCAGTGTAATAACTAGATAGAAATGAGATAAATTGTGAGGATAGTTGTTGGTGCAATAACTTAAAAACAATAAAATAAAATATGATAAGGGTAAACTGGGATCCCCAACATGAATCTTCAGTAGAATACTAAGTGCTCACAAGGTATAAAAGGATACGTGATTGTCAAGGCAACAAAATTCAATGTATATCTTACCAAGCGTCACTCATTTATTTAGTATGAGACTTAAACATGCACATTAACCCCACCTTCTGATGATGGCAACATGGTATTATTAAGAATAAGTGGACTAAATTCCTCTAATCCTCACTCAGCTTCCGTTGTAATACTTGTTAGCTCAAACTGTCACTGCACTTTCCAGTGTCAGTGACTGCAATAACACTTCTGTGTGAAGGAACATTCAAACCCCAAGATTAAACAATAAAAGCAAGATTGAATAAGATAACATTTAACCAAGAATTCATGTGTATTTTCATACAAATAAAAAATAGAGAATAATCACTAGAATTTAGAAAAAAATAAGAAAGAATTGAGTGGAGAATACTATTCCTTGACAACTCGACTGAATCTCTCTATTCCCTTTTATCTCGTACTTAGGTCTCCTCATCAGAAGCTATTCTGCATCAATTTTCACGTTGGCTCACCCGGGAGAGGCTTAAGCTGCCATAGCCGCAAGCTTCAAGGTAGGATGAAGAGGATGATGATCAAGAAAAAGTTCCCCCTTTTCTTCTAACGTCAACCTTTTATGTCCTCCTCCAACAATACAAGTGTCCTTTCCTTAGAATTATTCTGTCATTGTACGTACAAGTTGGTTATACCTGACTGGACAGATCATGCAATTTTAGTTCTTATTCGGACAGTTGTCAACTGTGGCGATAATTCTGGACGCAATCTGGAATTAACTCATGTAGCAACATTAATGCAAAAAGATAGCAAAATTAAGGATAAAATAGGCTAGGATTCACTGAGTTATAAAATGCAATTTACTAACTGAAAATGCTAAAATATATGCTAAGGATAACTAAATGGGAACAATTTAACCAATAAGTAAGGGAGAAAACCTATGTTCTTTCTAGTGCTATCACACCCCCAAACTTGAGTTTTAAGTTGTCCGCAAGTAAAACAGAAACTAGCAAGGCTACAAAAATTTTACCAAGGCAAATGATCGTTCTAGCAACTTGAACCCTCTAAATTCCCAATGAATGAATCACATTCAGATGAAAGAATATTGCATCGACAATTCATAAGAATGAATAAATAATGTTGCAACTTCATCAATGCTAGCATCATGCTTCAAACCCTAAGTTCTATATGCCATTACAACATTTATTGTAAAATACTAAGTACTTATATATTATATATTTTTTTCGGAATAAGAGATATCGTTGCATTACTATACCCTTGTTCCTGAGAAGTAACGATGGGGTGCAACAAACCCCCAGGAAGTATGTAATTGCACCAACACACACTCATGCAACGATAGCCTTTGGCCTGATTGATTTTTCTAACGCTTGTATTGGAGTGTTCCCTCTTTAACATTCCATACTACACCCACTTTTGAGTGTCTCTAATTTATAACTATATATATATAAGCAGCTGTAAAAAGTAGATTCATTCAAGATTTAAGGAATGATAGCAGTCATCCATTACTAATGCAACCTAATCTATTCATCAAAAATTGAAGCTACAACCTTCTGTCAAATTTATCCAACTCATTCATTGATAATTCACACGATTCAAGAATTAAGCATCAAATGTAAGAAAAATTTTCGAACAGTTTTCATTAACTATAATTAAACCTTGCATGCTTCATTACAAAAAGAAAAATTTGAAATGTGGGTGCATTTCCAAGCCCCATGTGCATTACCCCAAAATTAAAGTTTGCATTGTCCCCAATGCACTAACATGAAAATATAATGACAATAAAAAAAGGCAATGACTGTAACAGCCTGTTTTCGGTGAAATCAAAACAGTGGTTTTGGGACCACAAATATGAAGTCAAAAAATTTATTTTATTGTTATTTTATGTTCTACTTTATGATAGAAATATCGTATAAAATTTTCGTTAAGAATTTTTACCGTGTACATACTTAATTTGATAAAAAGGACTAAATTGCGTAAAGTGTAAAAGTTGTGTTCTAATAGCTAAAGGTATTAAATAGCTATAGAATTTTAAATTTAAGGTCCTTATATAGTAATTAGCCATTAAGGTTGTTTGTGGATAACCATGAGTAGTTATCATTGGAATTTGAATGAATTATTAAGGTTAATTTTGGAAACTAGTGATTAAAGTTATGATAAATAAAATAAAATAAACTATTACCATCATCTTCCACCAAAACTAAAAAAAAAAAAAGAAAAGAAAACCTAGCCATAGAATCTTGAAATTTAGGCAAGCTTATTTTTCTCAATTAGGTATGCATTTTTATTCCGTTTTTGATGATTTCTGTGTTTCCGGGATCGTTGTAGCTTAATCTAGCTAGCTCGGGGATTAATTTTTAAAACTGTTAAAGTATTAGGGTTTTGTTATTGATGAACATACTTGAATTTTGAAGTTTGATGATAGAAAAAGAATGGTTGTTGTTAGATATACAGCTTTTGTAAAGAGATTTTTGGTAAAATCATCAATTAGTGGCTAAATTGAAAAAGGTGAAAAATTTATGGTAAAATTTGTAAAATTGTGAATTATATGGGCTACTATTAATATGTATAAAAATTGGCTAGGATTGAGTAAGGATTAAATTGCATGAAATTCATTTTCAAGCCTACGGACTAAATTACAAAGGAATTAAAAGTATAGGGCAAAATGGTAGTTTTGCCAAAATTTCCATGTTGGATTAAATTGAATGAGAATTATATTGAAAATAGTTAAATTCATTCGTATAGATCCTGTCAGACCTCGTACAGAGTTAAAGAGAAAATATCAGATTAGTTGCCTCCGTATCTACATACAGTTATCGAGGTAAGTTCGTGTAATTAAATTGTAAATTTATATGTTTTAAATTGAATTATATGTATGTGATTTGTATAATTTCCATGTATAAATACCGATCGCATATTCGACAATTATCGAGTCCCGTTTGAACCTTAGGAATTTGTAGGATACAAATGACATGTCATTAGGGTTACCGATTTGGTTGAGGTCCTGCATGTGTTGCGGACACACCACAGTTCGTAAGAGCTTATCGATTTACAGCGCGTGAGAGCTTACCGATCCTTAGCTCGTATGAGCTTATCGATTCTCAACTCGTATGAGCTTACCAATTCACAGCTTGTGAGAGCATACCAATTCAAAGCTCAAATGAGCATACATGTATATGAATTGACGGATTTTGATTTTGATTGGTTTCTGACATGAATGTTTTATGATATGAAATGTCTGTTTATTTGATCTATAAACTCCGGTAATGCTCTGTAACCTTGTTTCGGTGAGGGATACGGGTTAGGGGTATTACATTTATTGGTATCAGAGCTACAGTTTAGTCGATTCTCAGATTGAATGTAGTGTATACGAGTCTAACTATACATGCCATTATATAACCTGTGATAGTGTGATATCTCTTGACCGTTTTAAAACATGTTTTCATATAGCAATGACGTCCAACCAAGCTGATTCCGATGAAGTAGAGAATAACGCTTAAGCCTTCATTCAAGGAGTATCTTTGAGTGGTACTAAGCTCGTATATGAGGGACGGGGAGGAGAGGCTAAGGTAGCCTTCTTCCAGATGATGAATGAGTGGTTCACTGAGTTTGTACAAACCTGGTTGCTCAACATCCTCCGCCCCTCCTGTTCCTCAACCAATTCCCATTATTCCTTAAAGTACGGAACCTATCAGAGTTGGTAAGCCTCCTGTTGATAAGATCCATAAGTATGGTGCTGAAGAATTTTGAGCTACTATCGAGGATGATCCCGAGAGAGCTGAGTTCTGGTTAGAAAATACCATCAGAGTTCTTTATGAATTATCTTGTTCACCGACTGAATATCTTAAATGTGCAGTATCTCTATTAAAAGATTCAGCTTACCAGTGTTCGAATATGAACGAGAATTTGTTCGATTGAGCAAATATGCTCGAGAACGTATTCTGACTGAGACTGTAATGTGTAAGCGGTTTGAAGATGGCTTAAACGAAGATATAAAACTATTAGTCGGGATCCTCGAGTTGAAAGAATTTGTTGTACTAGTTGATCGAGCATAGAAAGCTGAAATGTTGAGCAAAGAGAAAAGACACGTTGAGACTGAAGCCAGAGATTCAAGTAAGAGATTAACGGGAAAGTCATACCAGTCAGCATCAAAGAAATCTAAACAACATCACTACCGTTCTACTACTTCTGTGGGATACTCCAGCAGAGACAGAGGTACTCGATGCTCCAGTCCTAAATCTCAGGCTACATTTGTAGCGAGTGTAGGTAGTGCTGGAAACACCAGACCCAAGTGCAAGCACTGTAACAAGCTACATTATGGTGAGTGTCGAATGAAGAGCGGAGCGTGTTTTAGATATGGTTCCTTTGACCACTAACTTAGAGATTGCCCGGAGAAATCTGAGAAAGATAATATTCAAATTTTGAGGCCGAGCAACACAACTGCGAGAGGTAAACCACCTCGTAATCTTGAAAATGTGAGTGGTAGCCATTGTGTGGCGAAAGACTCTACTGTAAGGTCTGAGGCACAAACACCAGCTAGGGCTTATGCTATTCGTGCGTGTGAAGATGCTTCTGCGCCAGATGTTATTACCGGCACTTTCTCTTTTATTGATACTGATGTAACTGCTTTAATTGATCCCAGATCGACTCATTCATATGTTTGTACAAATTTTGTGTCTAGTAAAAATTTACCTGTTGAGTCCACTAAATTCGTGGTTAAAGTATCAAACCCTCTAGGCCGTATGTGTTAGTTGATGAGGTTTGCAAGAACTGTTCGTTAATGACTCATGGTTACATTTTTCTGGCTGATTTGATGTTATTACCGTTCGATGAATTTGATGTGATTTTAGGAATGGATTGGTTAACTCTACATGATGCTATGGTAAATTGTAAACGAAAGCTTATCATATTGAAACGTCAAAATGGTGATATGCTTCATATTAAATCAGATAAATTTATTGGGTTGCCTATTGTAATATCAGCTATGTCAGCACAGAAATATGTGAGAAAATCTTGTAATGCTTACTTTGCTTATGTATTGGATACAAAAGTGTCTGAGTCGAAGCTTGAATCAGTGCCAGTGGTTTACGAGTATCCTAATGTGTTTCAAGAGGAGTTACCTGAATTACCGCCGATTAGAAAAGTCGAATTTGCTATAGAACTTGTACCGGGAACAACATCGATATCGATAACACCATACAGAATGGCTCCTACAGAGTTAAAAGGGTTGAAAGCACAGTTACAAGAGTTGACTGATAGGGGTTTTGCTCAACCTAGTTTTTCACCTTGGGGTACACTGGTTCTGTTTGTTAAGAAAAAGGACGGATCGATGGGATTATGCACTGACTACCGTCAGCTCAACAAAGTTATAATCAAGAATAAATATCCAGTGCCTTCCATTGATGATTTGTTTGATCAGTTGAAAGGTGTCACAGTATTCTTAAAGACCGATATTCGTTCTGGCTATTATCAATTATGAGTGAAAGATTTAGATGTCCTGAAAATGGCATTCAAAACCAGGTACGGACATTATGAATTTCTTGTGATGTCGTTTGGTTTAACTAACGCACCTGCAGTATTTATGGATTTGATGAATAGAATTTTCAGACCATATTTAGATAGATTTGTTGTGGTATTTATTGATGATATTTTGATATATTCTTGAAATGAGACTGAACATACTGAGCTATGAGAATTGTTCTGCAAACTTTACGAGATAAACAATTGTTTGCTAAATTTAGCAAATGTGAGTTTTGGCTTCGAAAAGTTGGTTTTCTGGGACACATAGTATCGGCTGAAGGCATCAAAGTTGATCCGAATAAAATTTCAGTGATTGTTAACTGGAAACCACCGAGAAATGTATCTGAAGTCAGAAGTTTTCTGAGATTAGTTGGCTATTACCGGAGATTTATAAAAGGGTTTTCGATGATAGCTACATCGATGACACGACTATTATAGAAAGATGTGAAATTTGAACTTTCTGATAAATGTCAGCAAAGTTTTAATCAGTTGAAAGCCTTGTTGAATGAAGCACCAATTCTGGTTCAGCCTGAATCGAGTAAGGAATTTGTGATTTTTCAGTGATGCGTCATTGAACAGATTAGGTTGTGTTTTGATGGAAGAAGGTAAAGTAATAGCTTATGCTTCTAGACAGTTAAAACCACATGAAAAGAACTATCCGACACATGACTTAGAGTTGGAAACTATTATTTTTGCGTTGAAAATTTGGCGACACCATTTGTTCAGTGAAAAATGTCATATATTTACCAATCACAAGAGTTTAAAGTATTTGATGTCGCAGAAAGATTTGAATCTGAGACAGCGTAGATGGCTCAAACTATTAAAAGATTATGAGTTAATTATTGATTATCATCCGAGAAAAGTAAACGTAGTGGCTGATGCTTTGAGTAGAAAATCCTTGTTTGTTCTACGAACGATGAATACCCGACTGTCACTTTCTGATGAAGGCTTGATTTTAGCCGAGTTAAAAGCTAAACCAACATTTTTACAACAGATTTGCGAAGCTCAGAAATGTGATAGTGAGATGTTAGCTAAACGGGTACAGTGTGAGTCAACTTTTGATTCAGAATTTCAGATAGGACCAGATGATTGTTTGTTATCTAGAGGTAGAGTTTGTGTACCGAAGAATCTAGAGCTTATACAGAAAATTTTGCACGAAGCTCATAGTGGTAGCTTGTCTATTCATCCGGGGAGTAATAAAATGTACAATGATTTGAAATAGATGTACTGGTGGTCGGGAATGACGTGATATTTCAAATTTTGTATCTAGATGTTTGATATGTCTGCAAGTTAAAGTTGAACATCAGGTACCTTCAGGACTGTTACAGCTAGTGATGATACTGGAGTGGAAACGGGATAGAGTTACTATGGATTTTGTATCGGGTTATCCCTATCTCCGAAAAAGAAAGATGCCATTTTGGTTATCGTTGATCGTTTGATGAAGTTTGCACATTTTATTTCGGTACATATAGATTTCTCACTTGACAGATTAGCAGAGTTATATGTTTCAGAGATTGTTAGACTACACGGAGTGCTAGTCTCCATTATTTTGGATAGAGATCCGCGGTTCACATCGCAATTCTGGAAAAAGTAATAGGAAGCTCTGGGTACGCGATTACATTTTAGCATTGCATTTCACCCACAGACCGATGGTCAGTTCAAGAGAGTGATTAAGATTCTTGAAGATATGCTTCGGTGTTGTGTTTTAGAGTTTGAAGCTAACTGGGAGAAATACTTACCGTTAGTTGAATTCACATATAATAATAGTTTCAATCGAGCATAAAGATGGCATCATATGAGGCTCTGTATGGTCGAAAATGCCAAACTCCGTTATATTGGATTAAGCTTAGTGAGAAAAAGATATACGGGATTGATTTGATTCTCAAAATTGAGGAAAAAGTGAAAGTGATCTGAGATAGCTTAAAAGCAGCTTCAGATAGTCAGAAATCTTATGCTGATCTTAAACGTAAAGATATAGAGTTTCAAGTCGGTGACAGGGTATTTTTGAAAGTTACGCCCTAGAAGAAAGTTCTTCGGTTCGATCGTAAAGGAAAGCTGAATCCGCGATTTATCAGGCCATATGAGATTACTGAGAGAATTAGACCTATTGCGTATCGATTAGCTTTACCGTCAGAAATAGAAAAGATTCACAATGTCTTTCACGTGTCTATGTTACGATGGTACCGATCTGACCCTTCATATGTTATATCCCTAACGAATGTCGAGATTCAACCTGACATGACATACAGTGAAGAACCAATCAAAATTCTGGCACGAGAGCTGAAAGAATTGAGAAATAAAAATGTAGCTTTAGTAAAAGTTCTTTGGCAGTGACACGGAATAGAAGAAGCTGCCTGGGAACCCAAAGAAACTATGAGAAAGCAATATCCGAACCTCTTTACTGGTAAGATTTTCGGGGAAGAAAATTTCTTTAGGAGGAGAGTTGTAACAACCCGTTTTCAGTGAAATTAGAACAGTGGTTTTGGGACAACAAATTTGAAGTCAGAAAATTTATTTTATTCTTATTTTATGTTCTACTGTATGATAGAAATACCGTATAAAAAATTCGTTAAGAAATTTTACCGTTTACATACCTAATTTGATAAAAGGGACTAAATTGCGTAAAGTGCAAAGTTGTGTTCTAATAGATAAATGTATTAAATAGCTATAT
Source organism: Gossypium sturtianum (assembly GCA_025698515.1). NCBI lineage: Eukaryota > Viridiplantae > Streptophyta > Magnoliopsida > Malvales > Malvaceae > Gossypium > Gossypium sturtianum. The sequence continues at coordinate 118,032,346 of CM046955.1, forward strand.
AATTTCAAATTGGAGGTCCTTATATAGTAATTAGCCATTACGGTTGTTAGTGGATAAGCATGAGTAGTCATCATTAAAATTTGAATGAATTATTAAGGTTAAATTTGGAAATTAGTGATTAAAGTTATGATAAATAAAATAAAATAAACTATTATTGTCATCTTCAACCAAAATGAAAAAAAAAAACCTAGCCATGGAAGCTTGAAATTTATGCAAGCTTATTTTGCTCAATTAGGTATGTATTTTTGTTCTGTTTTTTATGATTTCTATGTTTCTGGGATCGTTGTAAATTATTCTAGCTAGCCCGAGGATTAATTGCAAAACTGTTAAAGTATTAGGGTTTTGCTATTGATGAACATATTTGAATTTTGAAGTTTGATGTTAGAAAATGAATGGTTGTCGTTAGATAAACAACTTATGTAAAGAGATTTTTAGTGAAATCACCAATTAGTGGCTAAATTGAAAAAGGTGAAAAACGTATGGAAAAATTTGTAAAGTTGTGAATTATATGGGCTGCTATTAATATGTATAAAAATTGGCTAGGCCTGAGTAAGGATTAAATTGTATGAAATTCATTTTCAAGCCTAGGGACTAAATTACAAAGGAATTAAAAGTATATGGCAAAATGGTAATTTTGCCAAAATTTCCATGTTGGATTAAATTGAATGAGAATTATATTGAAATGAGTTAAATTCATTCATATAGATCCTGTCAGACCCCGTACAGAGTTAGATCGAGGCAAAGAGAAAATATCAGATTAGTTGCCTCCGTATCTACGTACACTTATCGAGGTAAGCTCATGTAATTAAATTGTAAATTTATATGTTTTAAATTGAATTATATATATGTGAATTGTATAATTGCCATGTATAAATACCGATTGCATATCCAACAATTACCGAGTCCCGCTCGAACCTTAGGAATTTGTAGGATACAAATGACATGTCATTAGGGTTACTGATTTGGTTGAGGTCCTGCATGTGTTGTGGACAAACCACAGCTCGTATAAGCTTACCAATTTGCAGCTCGTGAGAGTTTACCAATTCTCAGCTCGTATGAGCTTACCGATTCTCAGCTCGTATGAGCTTACCAATTCACAGCTCGTGAGAGCATACCGATTCATAGCTTGAATAAGCACACATGTATACGAATTGATGGATTATAGTTCAGTACACATCATGTGTATTACCCGTGTTTCCAATGATATTCTAAATGGTTCAACAGGCATAGTTTTGTTACGAGTTTATAAGAGTTCAATATGAACTAGTACAAGTTTTTACATGAATTACATGGAAATGATTTTATATATGATATATGGATACATGGTATAGATTTTATATGTATATGGAATTTGAACAGTGGTTGAATTACATGACTAACATAGTTGTTGAGGATATGTGTTTAGTCTTTTGGCCAAAATGGTTTGCACATGTTTTGTATGCTTACCTTAAATGTGATTAAATGGTAAGTTAATTTCTTTTTTATATGAACTTACTAAGCTTAAATGTTTACTACGTGTTAATTTCCGTGTTTTATAGTAATTCGGAAGCTTATTGGGGTTGGAAGATTGTCAGAGCTATTTCACACTATCCATCGGCTCTTTTGGTACTATCGGTAAATTAATATCAGTTATAATGGCATGTATAGGTTAATTTGGCCATTGTTGGCATATAATTGTTTTGTTGAGATTATCCACTTAAATGGCTTGTGTTTGGTATATTTTGATGTATATATATATGTGGTTTTATCATATTGATGTTTGTTAGAATGGTATATTTGGTACCATTTTGGATGATGCATATATGTATTTGGTTATTTAGGTAAATTTGGATACATGGCTGACATGTTTTTAAGTTGTCATTTAAGCTTCCTAATGGCATATTGGTTGTATGTTGTGATAATACATATTTAAGACTTGATTTTAGCTTTTTTTGAATGCCTTGTTATGGCTTGTTGATGTGCAATATGATGAGTTTAGGTTTGTGTCAAATTGGGTGAGAAATGTGGCTTGAAAAATGACCTATTTTCATCCACATGGGCAGAGACACGGGTGTGTGTCTCAACTGTGTGTGACACACGGCCAATTTACACGGCCATGTGTCCCCGTATCTTCTTAAGAATGCAAGTCAGTATACTCACACGGCCTAGCACACGGGCGTGTGACTTGGCCGTGTGACCCAAGTCAGAGAGTTACACGAGCACAGACACGGGCTGGGACACGGCCACGTGTCCCTATTTTGAATGTCCACACGGTGTAAGACACGGGTGTGTCTCTTGGCCGTATGAATCACACGGTTTGGCCACACGGTCGTGTGACCCCTGCAACTTTGAAAAATTTCAATGTTTTTTGAAAAATTCTTTAAGTACCGGATCTAGTCCCGACTTGTTTCTAACGTGTATTGATCGTTGTGAAGTCAGAGTTTTAAATTTATAAAGATAATGATTGAACCTTGAAACTAACTATGGCAACGATTGAGGCAAGTGCACCTATCGAATAGTAGTATAGTTAATGCAAGACCAGATTGCCAAACCCAAAGGAACTAAAAGTACTAATACTAACTTTCTTTCTATTATTTAGCCTAAAATAAGTGAAGTTGTTTATTAATCTAAATTAACTAATTACTAAGCTAAAGACGCAAAGACAAAAAGAATGAACTGGGGAAATACTTAGGAAAAACTCAGTTGATTAAGATGATACCCTTAGGAAGAATCCACCTAGACTTCACTTGTTATCTAACACTGAACCAGACGATTTATTCACTTGACTTGATCCGTAGGACTCCTTAACGTATATTAAACCCTCTCTCGAGGCGAATAATGTCTAACCCTAGGTTAATTAATTGAAATCTCTTTCCCATTAATAACCCCCTAGAATAGCAGTAAATCGATCTATGGACATCCCATATTAGGTTTCACCCTAATCCGACAAAATCTCGTCACCCTATATCTAGGCGCGCGATCAACTCCGTTTAATTATGCTAGATCTACTCTTAAGCAGGGACTTTTGCTCCACCACCTAAGCACATTCAACTTGAATTAATATCCGCGAAATATCAACACAAGAATTAAGCACACATAATTAAGAACAAATCAAGTATTTATCATATAGTTCAGAAAACAATAACAAGATTCATCTAGGTTTCATCCCCTTCAAGTATCTGAAGGGTTTAGTTCATAATAATAAAAGAAAACATCTCAAAAGAAAAGATAAAACAAAACATAAGAAATCCCTAAAACCCCCTAAAGGAATTGAAGAGGAGATCCTCCATCTTGAGTAGAATTTTGGCTTCTTGAGATGGATCAACTGGCTATCCCTTGAGAGTTTCCCACAAATCTGACCTTTTAGGCTCGGCTCCTTGGCCTAGCTGACCGCCCGTTGACTCCCCCTTTTAGGTTATACTTAGGGTGTATTTATAGGCTTTTGGAATGTGTTTCTTTGCCCCTAAGTATCCAAATCCGAGTGAAATTATTCTCCTCCATGGCAGGGGCACGGCCATGGCACACGCCCGTGTGAATCGTGGCCAGGTCGTGTTGGACTCCGTTAGTGAGGCATGGCCGTGTAAATCGTGGTTGTGGCAGTGTTCTAGTATATTTGAGGAGGCACGGCTGTGTGGGCTTTAGTCCAGGCCGTGTCGATTTCTTCTTTGGCCCATTTTGGTCCGTTTTGAGCCCGTTTCTCATTCTTTTTATTCTTGGGTGCTTTCCTGAGTATAAGACATGAAAAGAAAGGATTAAGAGCACCTTTTTACATAAATCAAGGGATAATTCATCCAAAAGTATGCTAAATGTGGGCCTAAAATATGTTACTATTTCGGTTTATCATGTATTTTGGGTCCCGAGGGCTCGTATAAAGGATAATATGTTTGATTTCGATTGGTTTCTGACATGAATGTTATATGATATGAAATGTCTGTTTATTTTATCTGTAAACTCCGATAATACTCCATAACCCTATTCCGGTGATGGATACGGGTTAGGGGTGTTACAATGACAATGTGTACTTATCAAAACAAAACTTACAACTACATGCAGTGCATGAAAACTACAGCTAAATCTTAAAATAAACTAACTCAGTTATCCTCAGCCACCGATGTGGCTTTTTATCGGTTGAGCGCTTCCTCTTCTTTTTTTGGGCTTCACACGGTCCTCGGATTGCTCCTCAATTTTTGACTCTGCCCCGGCATCCTCAGATGCTTGCTGTGTAAAAGAGGCTACCTGGAGTGGTCTAGTGTAGACCACTATTGCCAATGAATTACATTGCTTCTCACTGGTTACCTCATCAACTTCCACCGGTCTCTCTCCATCTGGCTCCAAAGTGTCAATAGTTGCACCCACAAACTCGGGTGCGGTGACAATTTTCACAATAGAATGTTCTTTTTCTTTTTCTTTCTCATTTTCAGTAACTTCTTCTTCTTCAGCAACAACTTCCTCTTCTGCAGTAGCAACTTCATTCTCAACAATAGTGTCCTCTTGATAAACAAAAATACCATCCTCGAACAAGCTATTAATCTTTCGCGGGCATTCTTCAATGTCCCTTGATTCTTTTTCTTTCTCATTATCAGAGAACTGCACAATGGATGGGGATGCCATCGATATGTCTCGGTCTTCTAAGTCGTCATTCACGGAAGAGATTTCATAATTTTGAATGATTGGTGGAAACACTAGGAACTTCGGTAGTGGGGATAGGCTCAGTTGGCCTAATATGGCTACAATAGAACTGTTTTAGGCTTTGGTATAAGCATAAAATAAATTTTGGGATTTTTCCATATCTTCTATTGTAGCGACAAGCTAGATCTGCATATTGTTGATGGAATTATCCATTTTTTCGACATCCTTCAGTTTGCGCCATAATGATCTCTCTACAATCAGGTTTGTTCCTTTGCTGTCAGCTTTAGTTTTGCCCTTCCTTGTTTTGCTGGTTTCTACCTCCTTCAGTATCGATGTGTCCTTGCCATGAGTCATTCTTTCTACAAGGGCTTTATTGATCGGGCCCTTATTTTCCAGGACGTCCTCACCAGCACGGGGCACGTTCCTCTTTGCTGGCACAATAACATCACCAATGATGGGAAAACAAAGATTCCAGTTTACCTTACGGTGCAATCAGTAATTTCCTGGTGAAGTATTGCGCCTACATCAATCTTTTTGCCCTTGATGATGGAATGTATCAGACACATTCTATCGAGGGTGACTGTGAGTAGAAGGCTTTAGCCTACAGTTGAAAAAATGAAACTAGATTTTGCCTTGCAGGGTCAGGAAGCGACGGTGCATCGTATAATTCTTTTAATGGGAACCCGTCTACAATACTTCATCGACACACAAGTCTTTCACCAACAGGTCTCGTTTTTCATCTGTGATGTCTTCAATGAACTCGGAGTGTTCGTCTACATCCACCTTAGTGTTGTACAGCTCGTTAATTTTCTTAGCGTCCCATGGTATTAAGCCTTCTCGAAAAAATAAACTCTAACTCATGATCGTAAAGGTTAGCATAAAACTCGCATACCAGTGAAAGAGAATAGCCTCCTGGATGGATGAAAAAAGTTGCCCACTTCAACTTCGAGATGGTTTTGTAGACTTGCTTACCCAAGTCTTGTTGTGGTGAAAAGGAAATGCCCTGTTCGAGATGGAAGTTTCAGTTCAACATGTTATCTTAAAATCGTTCCTTTGTCGTTTTATTCAAAAAGATAATTGGCTCCTTTGTCTGCACTGGCCTGGGGGATTTCGATTCACGAACTGTGGTAGCAGAGGACGCATGTTCTCCAGCAGATTTGGTGGCTTTCTTGACCGAACCTCTTGGTTTTTTCATCTTTTGTTAAGGGAAAATAGTTTAATGTTAAAAAGATATGATCTTGAGAAGAGAATAGAAATAAAAATGGTTGCTTGAATGCATTTGTAACACCCCAAATTTGGGCCTAGAAGAATTGGGCCCAATAGGCCTTGGGATTGGGAGCGTTTAAATTATTTTTGGGATATATGTAGCACTTAGAATATTAATATTAAGGTATTATCGGGATTATTTGAAGCCTAGGAGATAAGGGAGACCATAGGGAGAAATTTATTTTTCTTTCTCAGCGGACCCTAGTGTCAGGCATGAGGCCTCTTAAGTATATTAAGAGAAAATAGGACACAAATGGGCTTGTTGTCCAGTGGAAAGTGGCGTCACTTGGGAGTTATGAGGTGGCGTGTGTGAAAGCTGAGGAGGTCCAAGGTTCGAGTAGGAGGAGTGCATTTTGGAGTGTTTTATTTTGCATAGGTGGACGACAAGAGTTGTGTGGATTTTGAACTCTTGCCGTGGAGAGTTTGAAGGAAGCAGGACTGATGGATGTGGAGGAGATTTCAGATAAGATGAAGGTATTATCAGAGAAAAAAGATAGGAGATGAGGAGGGTGAAGTGTTGGGGCCGAATAGGACTGTGGGGGGGAGGCAGTTCGGCTTTGGCTATAAAAGGTGGGTGCCGAAATCCTTAGAAGGGGTTCTTAGAGTTTCCATCTTTCTTGTAATATCCGGGATTTAGGGGTTATGCTTTTTAACTCAAATTTATGTGGTAGCATGCCTAGGTGTGGTTTGAATATGTTCTAGGGGTTCCGGGAACTTTAGAATGTATGGGAATGCCTTAGAAAAAAAATATTAGATTTTGAGTTTTAAAATGGAGCTATGCAAGATAGGCCTTAAGAAAATTTGTATGAGGATTTAGACACAAGAATTACCTTGGTAAAGTGGCAAAAGAGGCGCCACTAATGTGTCAGGAGAGTGACGCCACAAGCAGAGGAAGGGGGCTTAGGTTCGTGCAGCACAAGCATCATTTTGGGTTTGCATTTTGCGGCAAAGAGGAGTAGTGATGGACGGCACAAGGACTTTAAGTGGATGAGGATGAGACTTGGTCATATTCTTTTAAAAATTCGGCTAAAGGGAGGAGATATGTGTTGACTCATTCAAATTATTTTGAATGAGTAAAGAAGAGGAAAAATAGGAGAAAAGCAAGGGAAGATAGTGTTTGAGTGTCAGCCGAATTCAGGAGAGGAGAGTGAGGTGAAGTGCAATCGGTTGGGGGATAGGCTAGTGTGCCGAAAGTTTAAGGCCATCAAAGTGCCATTTTTGCCATCTTCTTTTGCCGAAATTCAACTTCATTCTCTCCTGAGCTTTCAACCATTTTTCTTTCATAAGCAAACCGCACCAAAATTCACTCTTTTTCCTCTCTTGTTAGACTTTGGCCGAACTATCCATAGACCATTAGGGTCATTTGCCTTTTCTTTCTCTTCTTACTTGTTTAAGGGTAAGCCGAATCTACCATCTTCTCTTCTCTTCTTTTCTTTTTATTTTGCTTAGGCCGAATCTCTCTCTCCCAAAGTTCACCATTGCCGCAACCTCTTCAACCAAAATACCACCATTCTTTGAATCTCTGTGGGTTCAAGCAGGGTGCAATCTATCTCAACGATAGGGGTAAGGGTTAACTGCCATTCATTGTTCTTTCTTTTCTTTTGGATTAGCCGAAAGTTTGGAATCTAATCCCTTTTACTCTCTTTGGCCGAAACCTTGAAGGTGAGTTCGGGATTTGAATATTCAAGGTAAGTGAAGTGTGGTATTAGGCCGAAGGCCATTTACTTTGGTTCATTAAATGTTAGAATCGAATCTAACATAGACCATGTAGGGATTTTGACATCTCCAAGGACAAGTGACATTTTCGGGATCGAGACAATCAAGGTAAGGGGTCTTGATATTTGGCCAAAGGCCATATTGTTTATTAAGGTTGGCGATTCGACTATGATCTTTTAGGGCGGATCGACAGGATTAGGAGAAGTCTCGGGATTACGATCCATTACGTAAGGGTGTTTAAGTTGTAGTTAATCAATTAAGATCTCATATGTTAGTTAACCGGGTTTTCTGATTAAGTGTTGATTCAATGGATGTGAGTACCAGTAAAGGGGAGAAAGGGGTAGTGCCTACCCCTAAGTTCAAGAAACGTTCGGTTTCTGCTGTTCGTGATTGGCCACCGGGGTGTGGGCCAGTGTTGGAAAGGGATAAGCAATTCACTGTTATCCCTGCTAGCGAGAGTGTCGGTATCGATAGTATCATACTTACGGTTATCAGGTGTGTAGCCTACGCTAAAATTTCGATAGATTGATAGTATTAGTGATAGCATGTGTTAATAAGAAATCTTTGTGAATGTGGCTATGGGTACCATACTGTGGTACGATGCGTTCAGGTACGTAAACCTCTTAATATACTCAGTTAATGATGTTATAAGTATGGATATGAGATAAGTATGATTCTGTTATGACTTTGGGGTATATGGCATGATATCTGAATAATATGTTTATTGCATGGGCATATGGGTGATTTTGATAAAGGGGAAGTGTTCCGGTGGTTTTTGCCACATTATCCGGTGACTTATGTCACAATATTATACATCCGGTGACTTTTGTCACATATTATGAATCCGGTGACTCTGTCACATTATCTGGTGGCTATGCCACGATTATAAGGGTGATGTGCGGTTGACTGCAGCGACTGCCTTCGATGGTGTGTAGCGGATGGAGGGTCGATTTAGTAATCTCCACGTTGTGATTGGCAGGTACTAGTGGTGTGTAGCGGACGGATGTCTAGGTGGGCTCGGGATTGCATTTCATTTTATATGTACATGTGATTTAATCTGCCGTTATTTGATTTGCTATGTTATGGGCTGATGGCTAAATGTGATCCAAATGGGCTTTGCCAAAAATGTTATCGTTAAGACTATGATCGATTGGGTTTTAGTGTACTGTTACACATTGAGTCTGTTGACTCACCCTTCGTGGGATATCTTTTGCAGGTGATACTTAGTGATGGACCGGGTCAGCAAGGACTAGGTGGTGGCCATGCTCAACTCAGTATTTCGGTTTTCCTTTTAATAGAATTTACAACATTTTCTTTTATTATTAGGATTTATTTTTGGGTGATGTTTTTGTAATAAGGCCACCATTAGCTATGTTTTTATACGTTTTAAATTTTTATTTTCGCTACGAAAGACTTCAACTAAATGTTTCAAATTATTTCGATAAACAACTTAAACTGTTTTAACACCTAAACACCTAAGGTTTCCAACTTAATAATAAGTTCCAAATTGGGTTTTTTTTTCCTTTTGACTTATAAAATTTTCTAAACTCATAAAAATAATGTTTTAATGAGACACGAACTTAAATCACCACACGGTTTTCAACATGAACACACTTCAAATCTATTTTTCTTCGAAATCAACCTATTTTTTTCAAGATAACAAAACGAGTTTTACACCAGGAGCATGCCAGATCCAGTCAGGGCTTGTGGGCCGGGTTTGGGGTGTTTCATTTCTTTCTCTTCTTTTTTCCCCTCATCCTTATTTTTTTCCATTGCCGAATACCACCATCCCTGTTTGTCGAAATCCCTGTTTTCCGAAATCTCTATTTGCCGAAATCTCTATTTACCAAAATCCCTGTTTGCCGAAATCCCTATTTGACGAAATCTCTATTTGCCAAAATCTCTCTTTACTGAAATCCCTGTTTGCCAAAATCCCTGTTTGCCAGAACCCCTATTTATGCCGATTCTTTGATGTTTGTTCTTCCACCTCAATCGATTATTATCTACTCTTAGTCACGTTTGGAAGCCGAATCTTGTTCAAGTAGATATTTAAGCCGCAGGATCAAAGGAGAATTTCGATAAGTGCTTAGTTGATCTTTTAACGAGTTTTGTTAAAAGTCGAAGGGCTATCTAACCCTCCTTGTCGTTAACTTTGTATTAACAAGGGAAAGAATCAAAGATCACAAGCGTGGTAGGTAAGGGTTGCTAACAAGGTGGTAAGTGTTCTCGACCTAGTCATGGATTTGTAAGTGGCCGAATCTAATGAGGCTCATAGGGGTGACTTATGTACGATATGGGTCACTTGATTTTGACGGTATAGGTGTTTGAGTGCTGATCTAGAGGTTAATCGCCAATAGTAGCAAAGGAAGGGCTACTAGCACGTGAGGCACACGGTAAGGGTACGGTGAGGTTTCAGTTTTTGGTTAGTATGTGTTAACGCTTTGGTTAATCGCTAGTAATGTCAATTGTAGGTTTGTGACTAAGGAGTTTGCAACACGCAAGGTTGCAGTGTGTACAAACACTACACACACGATATCGGCAATGCCAAAAGCCGAAAAAGTGAAAGTGGCTAAATGGGCCCGGTGGGCCCTGAGGCTAAGTTTGATATAATGGTTTGGTTGATTATACGAATTAAGTTAGCTATGCTTGATACATGATCTGGATATTTTTTGGGCCTAATAGGCCATATGATGAGATTTGGGCCTAACGGGCCGTAAGGACATGAAATGGGCATGATGGGCTTATGGGGGCGTAGACAAGTATGTTAGGGTTATGGACTTAGGCCTAGTTTGAACAACTCTTCAATTTCATAAGACTTAAGTTAATTAAACATGCCTGTAGACAAGTCAATTAGTTAGAGTGTTGTAACCGACATATGCATGTCTAGGATTGGATCTAGTGAGAGCTTGGTATTTAAGCGGTCCGAGTGACCCACCTCCTCTTTTCTAAGATCCTACCTGGTGCATAGTGTTTGTTCACTTTAACCGCGAGGACTTGTTTATGGGCCAAAGTTTATAACTAAAACCCGAGAGGGACTAAAATACCCTTATATTGGAAAATTACTAAAATACCCTTATATTGGAAAATTACTAAAATACCCTTATATTGTAAAATTACTAAAATACCCTTATATTGTAAAATTACTAAAATACCCCTATTTGTAAAATTACCAAGATACCCCTAATTTTCCAAATTACCAAAATACCCCTGTAGGGTAGAATTACGAAAATACCCCTGGGTAGTGAAATGACTAAAATACCCCTTATGTGATGAATATGGGTTTGTGGATGTTACTTTTGTGTTTGATGCATTCATATGATATTCTGCTTAGGATGCATATGGGTGGGAATTATGGTACGGAGGAAGATTTGAGGATCGTATGGCCGTATGGTATGGATCCGGGATCGCATAGCCGTATGGTATGGATCCACCGCAGGCTTTTTAGCCACCGAGCAGCCATGCTGCACCGATAATGTTACCGAGGGCTGTGTGCCATTAATATGGGCTTTGTGCCGTAATTATGGGCTTTGTGCCAATACCGAAGGCTTTGTGCCATAATTATGGGCTTTGTACCAATACCGAAGGCTTTGTGCCAATCATATTTACTGTGGCTATGTGCCTAACATATATATATTGATGACTCAGTGTCAATATTTGAGGATCGCATGGCCGTATGGTATGGATCCAGGATCGCATGGCCGTATGGTATGGATCCACCGGTGGCTTTAAGCCCAATATATGATTAGCGGCTTTGCTGTAACATTCGATAGTACCGCAATCGGGCTACCCATGGTGTGTAGCGGAGGGGTGGGTCGAGCTAGAATTCCCCACAGGAGTCATAAGGTTGGAAGGGAAATGGTGTGTGTAGTGGATAGATTTTTGGGGTGGGTTTTGCATTATCTTGTTTGTATATGATGCGATATGATATGATATGAGGTCATTGTGGGCTAAGACCCAAGACCACCAATTTTGTTAGGGCTTAGGCCCAATGTGAATATTTGTATGTGATTTGATTGCCAAGGGTTGTACACAATGAGTTTCGAAACTCACACCCTTTAATTTAATGTTTCAGGTAATCTTGAATAGACGACTCGACGTGGGAGAGGACTCGGAGATGGCCACACTACAAGCTGATCAAATGTTTTATTTTGTTCAAATGAATTTATTTTGAATACTTTGTTTTTTTTTCATTGGATTGTAATAAGGCCATGTAACTCCTAAGTGACTTTAGATTTTGGGTTTTATTATTATTGTTTCAGCTATCCGCTTATTAAATTTCATAAAATATCTAAAGGTAACATGGTTTTTGAAATAACTTAACATATGAATGTTTTCTAAAAAATGGGCTTTTTCAACGTAACTTAACAAGATACAAGGGTTTTGGGCTTTTGGGCCTTAAATCATTAAATGGTAAAATCATTTTGAAGTGTGCCTTTGATGTGACATTTCAGACTCGAGCCTAACTTCTAGGCTGGGTTTGGGGTGTTACAGCGTTACAGTTGGTATAGTGGAGGAGGATTTATAGTGAGTGAAAGAGGAAGATAGAGAGGCGTGTTGTTTTGTGGAGAGATATATAAGGCTGTCGGGAATAGTTGTGTCCACTAGAAATTGTGCTCGCTCAGAAGGATCAAACGGCTGAGTGATTTTTGATCCAACAGTGGAATTTGAATTTCCCTGAATTCTGATGAGTTATAAATGGTAGTACATAATTTTGGAATGCATTGACAATAAGATTTCAATGTGTGTACAATGGTACCTAATTATTCTAGAAAAAGGAAGGTAAACAAACTTTAACAAAACATAAATAAAATAAACTAAAATTATGGAGTAGTAATTAAAAATTAAAACTTTTTGGCCAATTTAATGGTATCCATCACGTAAATCTCGAATTGTGACTGCACCATGAGGAAATATGTTGACAACTTCAAAAGGTCTAGACCAACATGAACACAATTTACCTGGGTGCAATTTAAGTCGAGAATTGAATAATAAAACCTGTTGACCCGCGATAAGTTGTCTGTAACATCCCGATTTAGGGCCTAGTCGAAATAATGGTGCGAGACCACAAATTTGAGGTTTATGAATGAGTTTTTGAGGTTTATGCTATGTATGCATGCTAGTGTGAAAGTTTCATGAAGCATTTTTGTGAAATTGCGGTTGAATTGTCCAAAAGGACTAAATTGCAAAAGTTGCAAAATGTGAGATTCTAGAAGCTATTTGTGTGAAATAGCTTTAGAATATTAATTAGAGGTCCATAAATAGCAATTTTCCCAATTTCTAATTTTTGGACAAAATTGGGCATGGATGAGTTAAAATAGAAAGTTTCTCAAAAATGGCATTTTGGTCATTTAACAATTAAGTGATTAAAATAAGAGAAAAGATGACAAAATTCATTCATCTTCTTCTCCAAGGCTGTCGAAAATTGAAAGAGCCATTGTTAGGGTTCTTTAAAATTTTCAAGCTTGCTAGTAAGTACATCTAAGCCCCGTTTTTGATATTTTTTGTATTTTTGAAGTCCTTGTTGCATGAGTAAGCTATTTTTAGCTATTTGATGAGCTATGATGGATGTTCAAAAATGTGGCCATGTATGACATGCATGTATTTTGATGTTTTATGGAAGATTATGAAAGCTTGATGTAGTAGAAATATCTTTTGCTAAATGAGTTTCCATAGAAAATGCATGTAGGGACGAGTTTGTAAAAATCTTGAGTTTGGTCAAACATGTGTGATGTAGTGAGAATTGAGGATTGCTTTAGTTGAGTAAGTGATTGGCTAAGCATGAAAGGTTAGAAAGTTGAATAAAAATCACTTTATGAGGTGGCTGATGAAGGCTATGGAAATGAGTTCATGCTATAAGTGTTAGGTGGGTAAAGAGCTTGGCATATAGCTTTCTTGTCTTGTCTGATGATGACACGCTATGGCCATCTAGGCGCATGGCGGTGCATAGTCGGTAATTTGCCAGCTATGACAGCTGGGCGATCGTAGATCCTCCGTGGTGTAGCAGTATTAAACAGAAAATGGATGTGGCGCTACTGCTGGTGGTATTACTGTATGCGGAGGTGAGAGATCATGCGTCACGGCCGCACATGTAGTGGGCGTAGCCTGTCGCGGTGTGTTGTTAAGTGTGACGGTGCCAAGCGGGCCTGCTGTGGCGTCCCAGAATTTCCAAGCGTTATGGCGACGTGCTGCAAGGCGACTGGCAGGTGTCCTTACATACACACTTAACGTCGTCATTCACTGGCGGGGAACGTCGGTAAAGAAAAAAAATAACACATGCAGAGAGTTTTGACATGAGTGAGGAAAGGCTAACTATATGGAAGTTTCTTAATTTCAAAGGAATCGGGAGTGCTGTTAGCTAGTGTCGGGAACATGAAGGCATCTATGTGATTACACATATAGTAGTATATAAATTACCGCTCCTATTTTCCAGTGGAGATCTCACGGGGGTGTTGGCATTGGTAGCACTGCAGGCCACGGGTCGGTCTTGTTCTTCACAGATCATCCTGATGTGGTAAAAGACTCATTGTTATACGCAAGGGTGAAAACATTACAAGGGTGTAATACCGAACGATTAAAATCAGCCATACGTAAGCAGACTTCCCACTCTCCGCCTGGGAAGCTAGTGCCTACCAGGTCTGACTTGTCACTGTTCACTCGGTGACTGCTGCCTGTCCTGTCGGGGGTCAGCGCGGGAGCAAAGTCATGGGTGCCTGTGAAACTTCTCGCAGATGATTTAGAGTGCACAGCTGCGAGGCTCTCTGCACGTTTCCTCTACCTACATTCTCGTTGCTGTCAGTTCTTTCGACTGCTGTTATTGGAGAGGTCCAAACTCTAAGGTGCAGTAGATAAGAGATGGAAACACAGAGGAGATGTGAGTCAAAGGCTACGGGAAAGCTGGTAGGAGGCGCAGCTTAAGGAGGCTGGAAAGCTAGGAGGAGGACCCTGAAACTGAGAAGCGGCTTTCTGCTGGCGGCAGAAATATCACCGGATGGGGATAAGATTTCAGTAAAGGATAGTCAGAATCAGGCAGGATCGCTAGGGACTTCTTCCCGGAAATCAAGAAGTATAAGAAGTATAAGAAGTATATGTCAAACAAAGCTGTGCCAGCACTCGGAGAGTGCGGAAGAAATACCGGTGTGGTGAAGTGATACAGGAGCGCGAGCTTCAAGAAGGCACATTTCTTCCTTCCAAGAGTATGTATGTCGATTGTGAGTAACTCATTTGAGGTATGAGGCGGATCAGGAATAGTGGAGCATCAGACTCTCCAAGGTGCATTGGATGCTCAGCACTCATTGGTAATTATTAGCTGCCACCGAGGGCAGAAAGCTAAAGCATTTAAGTAAAGTAGTCGTGGTCTTAGATACAAATGGCCGCCGGGACGACCTGAATACCGTCTATGGAAGCGGAAGGTCACTAGGGGCATGTAATACTGTGGTTGTTAGTGAACGTAACGATTCAATTGAAAGCCTGCCGGCTAGGAAAGTCAAAACCGCTTAACCGATAAGGCGCGGAACTAAAAGACATTTGGAGGTTTGAGCAGAGATATCGTAGCAGGTAGCATCCACTAGCCGTATCTAATGTAGTCTCTCTAAGCTTCTGGTAGAGATAGTATGAGCAATAGAGATAGATCGACGGGTGATGTGGAGCCTGCAGCGCGGAACTGTAGGGTACCGTGAACCTCACAGTGATGGCTGGCTTTCAGGCATATCTTTAGTTGGCTCAAGTGCATGTGACGTCCCTCCATGTGATAGTGCTTTCTCCTCGGACCGCTCCCAACCCCACAGTATCAGTAGTGTATTATGTTTTTGTACGTTTATGAGATCGCATCTTAGCTCGGAATTAAGGACTTGGCTGTAGTGCTGACTGGTATGTATCCAGCATGAAAAGTGCATCCACACGTGGGAGTCACAAAGTAAATCAAGGATGATCGTGGTACTAAGTCCTCAGCAGACTAATGTTCGTTCAAACGCATGGAATGTCGGTAGGATTAGCTGAGCCATGTTTGTGTACGTTGCGGGTGGTAAAATATCAATTGAAATGGAATGAGATGTGGTCTGAAAGATGCTGGATCAATTTGACGGGAGACCTCAACCAAAGTAATTTTCTTTCTCAATGCTTTGAGGATATACACGTTTGGACAGAAGCGTAGGTTGGAGTCATGTAGCGGTTAAAGGCCTTTGAGAGGTCGGGTAAGAAGATGATAGCCGGTCGATATGAAAGCATCCATATTCTCTAAAAGTATGATCGGATACCCTTCGTAGGATAAAAGTGCTGTGCTAATGGAGTTAGATTCGAGCTATAATTCTGGCTGGGACACTTTCAGGAGTCGTGAGCAGGATAGCAATTCTTTTACAGTTGAGAGCGAGAATGAGCAGCATCGATCGGAAGGACAGTTATATCGCTCTTGTTAGCGGGCATTCTCCCATCGGGTAGTCCTAAGGGTATGAGGAGGCGACGATGCATAAGGATGTGCCTAGCATCATAATGTAACAGTTTAGAAATAGCTATCGCACGAATGGGATAATTCTTGGACTGTAGGTGGAAGAGAAGTCTACGAGCTCTCGGCAAGTATAGACCGGTGGTGTACTTATCGGGCAATACTTGAGCGATATGATTGTTGGCCGTTTGATACCAAGCGCCTCGCCATATGCTTTGTATATGTATCATTTGCAATCTGCGGCCCGTAGCTTCTATTGGTGATCACCACGGGGAAGCTAATCAGATGTAGGAATAAGTTTCTGAAGATCATATTATACGTTTATATATTGATCTCATGCCCTAAGCACGAGGAACTACAAGAAGAACATTTGAAACTCGTCTTGCAACTACATGGAGTTAGATGCAAGTAATATCCTGCTAAGTTTGGCAAGAGTGAGTTTATTTCAGTTCGGTGGATTCAGGACCCACTTTAGAAGGCGAACACATGATGCCAGGTTAGAAAGGCGAAAATAAGATATCAGGATAGGGATTGGAAACCAACGGACGGCCGACGAAAATCGTGTAGATTTTGGGATTAGCGAGGATATTGGCTGCATGCAAGGCCGTGCGTGTTCTTCGATGTGATCGATGAGGATTTAACCACGTGCATGCATTGCGGTTTTGAATGACAGACAGACATGTCGTTCCTAGTATACCAAAACAATGCTGGATCCAGATAAATGTGATTTAGTTCAAATCTGATTGAAAAGAGTTTCCTGCTTTCCAATGGCGACGCCGCATTAATTGTCTCTATTGTTGATGCAAGAGGAGTAAGGTATGGTGAAACCGCATTAGCGCTTTACCAAGACAATTGAAACTACAATTAAGAGAAGAATTATCCCACTCATGATTTGAGTTGGCTATTATTATTGTTTTGTTAAGTAAAAGACGGCTTCCGCACATTACTTATATACCAATGGTGAGAAGTGCTTCTAATCTTGCGTATCACAAGAGTTTGAGATATTTGATGGATCCGGATCTGAACTAAATAGGCACAATTCTTTACTGCAGCCCGCGTGGCGGGTTGAGTTTGTTGGATGACCATGAGTTAGGGCCATCGATCACCACCAAAAGAAATAAAAAGCTTAATGTTTAACGTCACGGCGATGCCCGTAGGAAATCCTTTGCAGTGCTCGAAGAGTTACGATATGACTTTAGCCAGCATTGTTGATGATGGTGCTATTTTTGGCTTTACGAGTTAGCTGGCTGCAGCTAGCCAATTATTTGTTCAAGATGGGGGATTATGTGAGGTGTGCTGTGGAAATGACAAGAGATGCTAGCTTAAGAGATCGCGTGCAGAAAAAAGGATTCATTTCGCAGTGGGCTCTGAATGGTTGTTAACGGGAGCACGCACTTGTTCAGTACCAAGAGATGAGAGGTGTTAAACAGGAAAGCGTGTTTTGGTTCACGAGGCCTAGTGCGATGTTGTGTCGCGTACATCCACGCAGGCTTTAAAAATGTACAATGACTAAAGAAGTATTATTGTGTATTGCCGGGTAGAAAAAGAGATATTGAGTTGGGAAACAATCAGTGTCGACGGTATCAACGCGAAAGCCGAAAGGCATCATAACGCGTTCCGGCTTGCTTAACGCATCTAGTTGGTTGCACGAATTGAACGATAAAGGGATCTGGTTACGGTCATGGATTTTACTCGTGCAGACTCAAAAAAGATATCAGTAGTTATGTCGTTGATATGCACTCAACCATTTCCACTTTTATTCTCAAGGGATCCACGTTGGATTATTCCAATCGGATAAGTTGAGCTAAAATCTAGTAAGTTGCAGATAGATGAGGTTAAAGCATGTTTGCCTCAATATTACGATAGACCTTAGGGCCTAATGCAGGCTTAGAAAGAGGTTGCATTTAGAGGCTTTAGGAACATGCAAATTCCGCATCAAGGTGCATCCACAAACTGGTACCGGAAAGAGGGATTCAGGATCCTAAGATATGCTTTGATAATAAATTGGAATGTGCTGTAGCTTCGAGAGATATCACTTTAGTCAGATGCTTTACAAAATAACAAATACGGGTACCACACAGGATTATTCAGATGAGAGGCCCTGTAGCATAGTCAAAGAAGTGTCCGACCCGACTACAGTTAGTAGCTGACTAGCTCGGAGGTGAGAATCGGATCCATGGAGCTTCCGATTTAGAAAGAGACCAGGAGAAAGTAGAAAATAACTGAATTAAGTTCTGGAAAAGCTTTTGAAGCGGGGAGTTTTAATGGATCTAAAAGAAATAGAAAATTCGAGCCTGTTCAGAAGGATGAACCTGTCTTGAAGTGTCCTCTGTAGCGAAGTATAGATTTTGGATCAAAAGGCAAAAAATTGAGTCCAAGATTACATTGCGTGATGAGATGGACGCGTGAGAGTTAGTCCGGAGTATGGCATACCGTTTAATCGAGAGGCTTGGAAAAGATCTCATAATGTCTCCGCATAATAAACTGAGTATTTGATTTAACTCAAGGATTCCAGCCCGATCTCCTCACATGCGATTCTTCATTTGAAATTCTGGAGATAAGATGTGTATATGTAAACTACTTGAAGAGTCAGATTGCCAAGATCTTACTTCGCTGAGAAAATGGGGCCAGAAATAAGAGTATGTGACTGTGCGGAGGAAACACACTAAGAGGGCGAGACTGAAAAGTTTAGGAGAGAGCAACATCCAAATCTTAAGTAAGATTTCTATTACGAGAAAATCCCCAGAGTGAAAATCCATTATGATAGTATACAAAAGTAGCAAGATAGAAAGCAGACCACAAACTAAGGGTTCATAAGCTTTATGAATGGCAGGTTTGATGCCAGGCATGCATGGTAAACAAGCAATTCTGGTTGTGAAATGAAACAGCAAAAATAACTTGTCTGTAGTATAACAAATTAAAAAGGTAAAATGCGATTCCTAGGAAGCCATTTGTGGAAATAGCTTAGAATATTAATTAAACGTCCCTAACATACTTTTCTAATTTTCTCTAATTTTAATTTGTACAAATTAGTATGCATGAAAGTTAGAAACAAAGTTTTTTTCTGGTAAAGTGGCATTTGGCTCATTTAACACCAATTGTTGATTAAATATAGGAGAAAGATGAAGAATTATTCTATCTTCTCTTCTAACGTAATATTAGAGCCATTGTAGGGTCATAGTTCCTTAAAAATTCTTCCCTAAGCCAGCGCATATAAGTGCATCTGAAGCCCCATTTTGATATTCTTTGTATTTCAAGTCCTGTCGTGACGTAAGCCATTTTTTAGCTATTTGATGAGCTGGGTGATGGATGGATGCTGAAAAGCAAAAAAGGCGAGATGCATGTATTTTATGTTTTATTAAGAATATAAAAGGTTTGATGAGAGACCTGAACATCTTGCTGTTAAACTAACTGAGGTTTCTAATGAAAATGCATTTAGTGACTTCAGTTTTGTAAAATCTCTCGAGTTTTCCAATTATACATGTGCGCGATACATAGAAGGATGATTGATGACGGCTTTATAGTGTCTAGTTAGGAGTACTACAGTGAACGAAAGTTGACAGTTGAAGTTGAATAATCACTTCTTATTTATGCCCTCCTGGGGGCACAGAATGACTTAGTGAGAAAGCTGAGTGTAAAGCATTTTGCCAAATTGCATGAGACAGGTCAATTCTAGTCAATGTATATTGGATGGAGTTGAATTATCATTATAGATCAATATAAGAAGCACAAAGACACAAATCGATTGAAACCGAGCAAAGTGGTGGACTAAATCATGACTCTTATCTTTCTTTAATCGAGGTGTCTTATGTAGTATGGCGCAAACAATGCATTCAAATAATTTGTTAACTAATAGCCAATAGTATAGATGGTTGAGAATGATTGAGAACCCTGTGGTCTTCGCGAATGAGTGTGAATAGATCTTTTTGTAATGTGATGAATGATTGAAAGAAAATAGATATGGAATGTAGTGATATGCGTTAAAAGAGATGGCGCGCGCATACTATATTAATGCAAGCACAATGATGATGAATGCATAGTTAGCTGGGGAGTGCTTTATGGTTATATTGTTAGGGTGGCTAAGTGCGCAAAGAAACCACCCATTACCTATATGGTAGCAGGGCCAGGCCAGTTTTATACTATTACCTTGATTTATCACTGATGTGGTGAATAAAAGTTTGTGTGAACCACACTGAGACATTAGTTGCGCGATTGAAATGTAATGGCAGTGATGATGTATCATCTAGAGGATTTCAAAATACACGATATGTTGTATATTGTGTAATGTGATATTGAAATGCAGTGGTATGTCAATGGTTTACAGGCGAGTAAAGGACTATGATGTGCTGGGAATATAAAGGATGTAGAAAAAGAGGAATATTGTACATTATATGTTACTATAATGTATAATTCGTTGCTTTAATTTTATACTATACGTTAATTGTTTATGTGTAAATCTTACCAAGCTCTGCAAAAGCTTTACTCCCTTATTTTCCCGTCTTATAGAACACAAAGGTGAATCGTGGCGATAATGACGAGATCAATTGAAGATCGCTTGATAGCCTCATCAAAAAGCCACACTAGTACAGACTCAATGTTTTATATGGCATGTAAGGTATGGTTGGACAAGGTGGCGATTTTTGTAAATGGCCAAGTGATGTGCTCGAAGCTCTACATGGATAATCCCTATTTCTTGTATAATGCCAAAGTTGTTGGTACTCGGATTATATGAAAAGATGTAATGGGAATTATACTCACAGATCCAGTGAGTATATGGATTATGAGTGCATGCGAGTGTGGCGTGAAGTAAGGCGGTGCAAAAAGAATCCGGTATAAGCTTGTTCTTGTCCATGTGTGGATAGATGACACAACGCGTGTCTCTAGTGCTTGGCGTGTGCACACCAACGGACATGGGGACGTCCTCGGGTCCTCCTCGCATGTTAGGTATTTTAAATCAGAATAGAGACACACAGCCAGCACCACATCGGTGGCTGTGCCTAAGTGTGCTGGCGGTTAACTATCAGACATCAGGACGAAGCCACGTAAGGCTGCTGGTGTCTCAGCTGTATGTGGGTTGAAGTGCAGCAGTTAATAATGGCCAGCCACCTACGGTGCGCAGGCTCAAACCTTCTTAGCCGTCAGGTGTAAGAAACACTATCGCTATCGTAGAGGCATGAGCCGTGTCCACACATGCATGCATATCTCGGCACGTGTGTGTGTGTCCTACTCATACGAGAGCTGATTCATAGTGTTGAAACGGAATGAGTGCATGTTGTGTATGCGTATGGTGAAAGAACTTGTGCATATGGACTTCGTTCTGTCCGTAGCGGATGCGGGACAGACACGCAAGCGTTACTAGCTCACGTATATTGCGACACGTACCTGTCGCCAGGACTACGTGCGTGGGATTTGGCTGGACCGCACTTGACGGTCCGGTGGTGTCCTCCTGCATGTTGGGGCATATTTTTAAATTGTGCATAAATCAACTGAGTTAATAACTACGTGCGGCTCAGCAGCCCAGCGGCTTGCACCGTTAATCAACGCACAGATCGTAGTGATCACAGCCACGCAGCCTACGGCGTAGGGCTAGGGCCTGCTTAGGTAATCGCATCGGCTGTTGCTACAAGAGTGTATGGCGGTGTGTCGTCTAAACCCCAGGGGCCGGTGTAGGCGGAAGCTTGGTCAACACCACTGGCCTCGGATATTACCATGGTATGGTCGACTGGTGTGTTCAACACAATACACCGTACATTATCTTATACCCATACGGTGACGGTGGTGCAGATAAAAGAGAAAAAATTTAAGATCGGAAGAGTTTTGACATGGTCGAGCAGGCCTTCTTTGGCTTGTTTGAGGTGGAGGCGTCCGTGCAGTCGAGAGATTTGGAGGTTTGGGATGGGCAAAAGCAGAGAGGGTGGAGCCTATATGGGCGTATCTCGGAGTGATTTGGCCATGGTAAACGCTTACCATTCTTGTTTGTTGGAATACTGCAAGTGGCAAATTAGCATTGTCAGAAATAATCTTCATGCCATCTTTGGTCTTTTTCCTTAAATTGCAAAGCATAAAACATTTTCCCAATTCCTCCGTTGATATCCAGTAGGGCATTTTTCTTTTCCCTACTTCATGGTTTCCACGTGCCTCTTGCTTAATTGCACCACATTGCTTTAGTGTTCTAGTTCAACTGTAGCAGGACATGCTTTCCCTAAAAACCAATTGATACACACACATGCCTTCTTAATGGAGTTTGCATGGCGTTGTCTCAATGTCGCCTATAAGATCATCCAAACGGAGATTAATCTTTCCCCAAGGTTGGCTTTTAAGCAACCTCTTCAAGTTAATCGCTCTTTAATTTTTGCACATACTTTTGGGCTTGTCCATTGGTTTTTGGCGAGGGATGATAAGTACTAGCCATTCCCATGATTAACTCTATATCTCTTTCGAAGCAGTCTGGTTGCACAATGGTTGCACTGTAATTCGTGATCACTAATCAAGTGCTTATGTTCCAAAGCAGAGGTGAGTATATGCTTCAGTAAAAAACGAATTAAAGTCGTCCTTATCATCTCTTAATGGAAAGTTGAAACAACTCACTGTAGAGCGTGAGGTAGCGATACTACCAATATATAAAGATTTCCTAAATGAACCCGAAATGGTCCATAAAATCAATAATCAAACATCTAACTAACTTCCATAATTGGCCGCCGCCAGACGCCGCAACATTTCAGTCATGGCAAGGATATGGGAAATAGGGCATGAAGTATTATCACTATCGTATTGATTCACAAAATTGCAGGCATCTTTTAATACCGTCAAGAGGACTCTCGACTGAGAACCCAGCAGCTCTCTCATATAAATCTAAATGACTCCCATAGAGTATCAAGACAATCGCCGTGTGATTGAAGCTGTATCTCTCCTTCGGAATACAACGTCTAATGATGTTATTATGACAATACTGTGAATAAATGTTGTTTCCTAATGATACTTCAATCACGCCATGAAGAAGAAATCTTTTTTTTTATAGCCGACCCAATCAACGGAGTTTTTCACACACTAGATAATTAAAATTGCATATACCAAGTTGTGTTACATCTCAGCAATATAACTTTCATTCTCTGGAATGAATGTTGCATACCGAATTATGCTCCGTCACTTCGCGCACCTTTCCAACGTGGGAGTGATAACTGATCTTCCTTTTGAACACCGTCATTCTTCCCATGTCCTCGTGTCAAATGTCATTTAGCAATTCTCGCAAGTTACATCCATCGCCTCCTAGCACCTACATCCTTGAAACATGATCTCCACACGTGAAAGAGTGAGATCACGAACTGTAAACCTTTGCATATCTGGCGACAAGATAGTGGGACTAACTCATTGTTTAAAGGAACAGCAAAGCAAAAGAGTATAGCTTCTCCTAGTAATGAACTGAGCTGGAGCCTCTGAGCCTATGGGTTTTCAAGATGTTATAGTGATGCCAATACATTTCCCTTTCTTTTCTAGCTGCACCTAGAGCTCTCTTGCTCGTGAATGCGCAATGTAACTCGTGGAAGTGAGGCTCTAATCCGAAAAGTAAACTAAGCATTAGACTTACGTCAGTTAATCACATGCATATCGGATACACCACAAAAGAATTTCTGACTCCTACCTAACAGCAATTGCACTTTGCTTTGCACTAAAATCTTCATACAACGCCATGTAAAAAAAAGATGTCCAAATGCTTTCTTTCACTTCTTCAAGTTGAGGGGCAATTTCTCATCACGATTCAATCAGCTTGCCTTATGGAATGCCTGATTGGATTTAGCAAACTTACACAATGCTTAGGCTACTAGTGAAATGTAAAATTCTCCAATTCAAAGATTCGATTAAGGATGGATGTCTCTCTAATATCGTGTGGATTCATCAAAATGTAGCACAAGATCAGCACCATTCAGATTGGATAATCAATTCAAACAATTTACGTGGCTCCGGTACCCATCGTAAGCTATCAGTGCACATTTCAAGTTGAAGTTTTTTTATCTATGTGATGAAAGTGCTTGTTTTTTCTGCATCCTGCGATTTGGCCAAAGACTGACGTCTTGCAATCTAAAGGCGTACAGTGCTCTCTCAGTCGTTGACAGTCGAGTCACGAAGAAAGTAAAGCGATCTAACGCGTCAGTAGATCCAATGGTGGATGAACGAAACTTCTCGCCATCCCTGCGCTGAATAAGACTCAGACTATCATATGCACCTGTAATCTGGATGCCACCTTCCTTATGATGGGTAACGACCACCCATGTGTTTAATCATGCAAACAAATACGCACCTTCGTTACTTATTCCTCCTTTGGACAACTATTCATCTGTAATTGTGTCCGTTTCTTGATAGATCGGGCCATCTCAATGATTTCAGCACAAGCGAGCAATGATGACGCTCAATTTCAACGTAACTAACGAAGTGTACCGTAGTGTTATTTGGATAAGTGATTACTCTCTCTGGATATACCTGGTTACGTAAGTATACCACACCAAAGATATTGTGATCATCGGAACATTACAGTATTTGCGGGGTGGTTTCCAGATGAGCTTTGTTCAACAGATGGGGTCGGCGGGTTGTTCTCTTCTCACATTGGCTACTTTATGGATCTTGAACGGGCTTATCCCATACCTGGTGCCCAGGTATCCAATCTTGAAAGCTATCCCTGAATCGTGCGCGGTTCACATCAGGATCGGGGCGTCCACTGAGACCTTCTTCCGGGCATCGGGTACTGCCAATATTGGAATCTCGTACCACAAGATAAAAGTAGCATTGATCGCTGCTTTGGTCTTTGGTTTAAGGTACTTATGTTAGAATGATTTAATCCTGAGCCAACCCTACACCATTTATTTAAGCAGCGCGGCCGTAAACATTTCTATCGAGAGTACAACAGAGGCAAAGACTTGTGATTAGGTTTCAATCAAATAAACAATCAGCAGAGATATTACTAACTTTCACACAGTTATATGCTCGCTATTTTTAATTCCAAACCACTATTAGATCACAATACAAGGTTAGCACAAAAAAGACTATCAACTCAGGAGAGAATTAAAAGACTCCAAATTTGAGTCGGAACACCTGTAGTTAGACTACTGTGGATCCTATACATTATGAACATGGATGATCTAATCTTGGCTTTGGAATCGGACCTTAACATATATATTAAAACCTGGTAAGCTTCACACAACGTTTAACTTCCCAATCACAGAGATTAATTAGTGAACTTCTTCTCCTCTTTTTAGCAAACTCAGAATACTTGTGGTGATCATCTATGACTCATTATATTAAATCTTTCAATTAGCACATGCCTAATACAATTCCATCTCCTCTAGAGTGAATGCATGACGAACCTGTACTTAGCAACATTTCCCATGGCATTCTTCACTTAACAACGAGACTGGACGGACACATCTTTAAAACATAACAAATGTAGTCACAAGAACACTTATGCTAAACAAGAATGCCACCAAGGCACATTATCTATACTGAGAAGACAATAAGAGATCGGGTCTATATTCTAATTCTCGTCGTGTATCCATGCTGATGAGTAAAATAGAGCATTGTAAGAGAAAGATAAACAAACAAGGTAACATTAAACCTCAGATGCGACTAAAGGATATTCCGTCGTCTCTCGGGAGCACTGCAAGGCCTGATATGACTGAGCGCCATCACACCCGGAAAGGGAACTTTTCAACAACTCGTAGGCCTTATCGACATGGTAGCAGTGTCTGTTCTCCGACTGTTAGTGTATATCTTCAATTAATGCCCCCAGGTCTCTCAAAGCTCTTATAGACGGAGTAGGTTAAGGTTACACATTATCTGCAATTATACCTCAGAAGCTGACTCAAGCTTACTTCTTGAGGCACCCCGGGCCATCTCAACTCAAAGAATGTTTGGAGGATGATTGGGGACGAGATATTTACCCGCTAGCGTGGTAAGCTGTGTGGACAGGCTACATGTGGCCAAAGTCATGCGGCGCCTACTACATGTAGGTAATTTTACTGCGAAAATGGCATTCGTGTAATGGAGATCCTATGAGTGCATGGCTGGCCGTATTTTGTCGTGGCCAGTACTTTATCTTGGCGTGCCACGTCGGTCTGTGGCTTAGTTCGCCCTCTTCGATCCCTCGGTAGTCTCGAGTGAGCATAAGGCATAGAAAAAGAGCATTAGAGTGCAACTAATCACTGTGTCAGATATCCACAGTGCATACGCAAATATAATAAATAGAACAATTGGTTCAGTTACTATTACCTAGCGCTTTGCTTCATTGACTAAAAATTTTACCCCACTAGCACACTAGATCTAAGGACCATATAATTAACTAGATAAAGGTCCTGAGAGTCTAAGTGATAACTATAAGTATGAATGGTCAGCTTCTACCCAAGATTCCTGCTACCATTCAACAACAGTTGCTAGAGCCTGCAAGATTACAGAAAAGTTTCCCTTATATCTATCAATGGTCTGCATTCTGAATGATGGGCAAGTCCACCGCCGCAGATCTCTATCGAATCCCAGTAAGCTTGGGTATCAAAACTGAAACCAAAAAGCTTAATACAATATTAACCTGCTTTGGGTGAATCAATCTCCACTGTAGGTAGGAGCAAAATCAAGTATGTATGCTGTGCTGTAATCGCCAGTATTATAGTTATGAATAATGAACTAAGTTAACCTAGCAATTCACTCAAATTGACCAGTAAAAAATTGCAACTAAGAATCACACGAAACTTAATATGTAGTGCCTTGAAAATCTAATATAATACACAATGTCCATCATTGCATTTCTCTTTCTCCGCATATTTTAATTTAAATAAAATGTAAGTTTTCTAATCACAACTAACTAATAATGAATATACTTTTTTTTAATGCAGCGCAACAATACAAGCATAATAAAGCGATAACTAAATTCATAATCAGCAAACCAATCAGTGATCAAACAAATCATAGTGCAGGTCAAAGTTAGGAGAAACGTGATAATATTATAAAAGTGTCACACAAGTAGACAGGGTGAGCGTCAATTAAAATTGGCTGCTGTGCAGGAAATCTCCACTTAGGCACTGGTTAAGTAGCTTTTTAATGTGGAAAGTGTCAGTGGGTTGAACACCACAAGAGTGTTATCATCCTCGTGTATATCAAATCAAGTGTCCTCTAGCATGTATAATCTGATGCAAGTTTCTAATAAACAAACTGTGCTTACATAATTATTAATCACTAAAGTAGAGTACAAGAAGAGAATTTATGCCTTATAAGGCTTTCAAAAAACTCTACAAAACATTATGGCATTTCTGAGATCAACTCCTGATTAAAATATCAAAACTTCAGGTACATATTTGAAAAGATCATGTAAATTTGCAGGTTTACAATCTAAAAAAAATAGATATTTATGCTGGTTCTATGCATTTTATTTTTAACTCAATGCACAATTATCAATGACTTAATCTTAAAAACATATCAATAAAACTCAGTAATTACTGGAAATTTTATTCTAATCATAATATGAGAAACTCTTTCAGTATAAGGCATAATTAGGGATTTTCAACAATACTACCTAAGCTTAACTCTCTCCTTTAAGACGACATTAGTCACTCAATGTACAAAAGATAGATAAACAGTGGCAATATATAGTGAGAAAATCAAAGATAGTAGAGAGAGTGAAACTTCCGAATTTCGCATAAAGAATTAATGAAAAGAAACGATTTGAGTTGAGGTAGGTGAATAGTCGCCTGAAGCTTTGAATTTGAATTGAATCTAGATCAGTCCGCTTGCTTGATTTTTGTATTTAAAATCTCAAGCCAATCTAAATGAATTTAATAAAAAAATAAGTAAAGAAAAATAATAAAAGAAAAATAAAACAATGAAAACATAATGAAAAAATAAATAAAAAATGAAAATAAAAATGAAAAATATAATATAAAAAAATATAAAAATATAAAAGATATAAGTAAATTCAACTGTATATTTGGTTCACGCCCATGTGCGCGCTCACTCAATTGCGTAGGGTCAATATCAGGTCGTTGAACACTAAGAAGCACGCAAGGAAGCATATGCATGAATCGATGTTTCCACTTATTAGTTTATAGTTAGATCAAATAAAAAAAAAAAATATGAAAAATTAAAATGAGGTTAGTCGTAGGAGTTGCACTCTGGTACGCTTGCCCGCTCGCCATAGTCTAAGCCAGACTTTTTACCATTTCTGCATGGTCATGGTGGCCTCGAGGAGGGTGAAAACCTTCTAAATACCAAGGTGATGTATCAACCATTTGGATATAAAATTTCAAGTCCGAAGCAGTGTTTACTCCTCTAAAGTATTGAATTTAGATTGTTATGACTCCCTGAACCGCAGGTGAGATAGTGAAGACATAGTACTGCCTGCAAAGTGATTTTCGCTTTTATTCGAGGTGCTAAATTGTCTTATATATCAGGTCTCTCTCTTCTATTCAACAGCGATCCCTATTTTTGAAAGTGATTTTTTTGTAGCACTCGTCGGCTGCAGGAGTTTCTTTATTAGTTTATTCACCGGTATTCTAGTTTCTCAGCAAGCAGTAAGCTTTTTCCATCACTTGTCTAACTGCCATCGCACTGAAGCCTTTGTTCTTCAGCAAAAATTATTTTCTTTTATAAGGTAATGCTAGAGCCAAGATCTAGCCTAGCAGGTGATTTGTGACATGCTTCACACTGCTGAAGTGAACCAAAAGTGGTTATCACAAATTAACGCTATATTAGTCAAGTCCGGTCGCATGAGTAAGAGCCTGAAGAGTGATTGTTTGAATGTACTACACGTAACTTGGAGTTCAATCCACTTCTTTCCTCAGGTCTTTCTTATTGCATCAGCATATGGCACTAGAGTCAGCTGGTACTAGAATCGGGCGTTTCTTTGTATATCATTGCACACTTAACCCTTTACCTTCACTTACACAGCGCTTCTCAAATATCCTCGTAAGGGTTAGTTAGGTCGTCGAAGTGTTGTTGCATGATATTGCATGTGCGCTAGAAATGTCCGCCGGGCTATTTCTTTATGTTTCCTCTGGGGGGCTTAATTAGCCCAAGTCTCAAGGTATGTCAGTTGAATGGTCGAAAAATTTGATTTTGGTAAAAGGTCCGAGCTAGGCCAGGAAGCTAGAGGGTATAAGAGTTTTGATTTGGTGTTTTTTTAACAAGAAATGAGTTGGAGAGGTGTGGATAGTGCGCTTCTACCAAGGCTTGCTCAGTGTGTGCGCACAAGGTTGTGGAGGGAGAGATCTGTGTGTTTGGAGTAGGCCACCTTTTTTTCTTTTTAGACGCTCAGAAGGAGGAGAGAGAGTTTCAGCAGAAGGTTCAAATTTGCTGAGACCTAGCTCTATAGGGGTGAGATGGCAGCGAATTGTGGAAGGACTAATCTAAATGCTTTTTGAATTAGTGGCTAGTACTTATGAGTGGTCGACTTTACAGTTAATTCTAGATTTGGGGAGAGTACATTAACAGGTGCGTAGAAGTAGGAAGTTTAGATGTAACGTTCCTCGCAGTTGAGCTCAGCATTTCATCAAGACGAAGCATTTAAAAAGAAAAGCTCTCTCTGTCTTTCAGAAATAAACTTGAAGAGAATTTTCTCTCCATCTTCTCTTCACTTTCCTGAACCATCAAATATCATCAAACCCTTTTAGGTAGTGGTGCCGAAAAGTTGCTTTGTTTCTTTGGTTTTATGGTGGTTTTGTAATGCTGCTTTTCACTTCTTCCTTCTATTTCATTTGAGCATAACGAATGTGGAACTCTCTCTCCATATTTATTTTTTCTTTTGATTTGAAAACCTAGCTATTCTGAAAATTTCATTCCCCTAAAAAGCACTTCTTTATTTGCTGCTTTCACTTGGTCTGCGTAAAGGTACCCTCCTCATCTATCTTTATTTTCTTTCTCCTAAACTCTAATATTGCATTGTGATTTCTCTATTTCTTCCTCACCTTTTACTTATTTCTTTTCACGCTAAAGCGATCCTAGTAGTGTTCATATCGAATCTCCCTTTTTCTCCCAGTGGTTTCCATACGGTCAGTTAGTGGTGACTGGTTGCTGGCGAATGGCCATTTCTTTCTTCTTCTCTCTAGTGCTTGTGGTTTTATTTGATTAAAGTCTATTTTACCTTTATGAAGTGCGCGGAAGGAGGTAATTATTTCCTAGACGTTAGGATTCTCAGTGATTTTTTAGTATGCGAATGTAACAGATTACTTGCGTTGATCGCTGGTAAGTGGTAAAAAGAGGATGTTATTAGGGGCTATGTAGTTAGTTTCTACAAACGGGTTTAGTTTATTCTTTCTGCATGGTGGGTATCATCGAGTAAGTACGACCAATCCTAGGTTAAAGGGTAGAAACCAACATTTGGTAAGCAAAAGAGGAGCTTGATAAACCTTTGGTTAAAAATCCAAGCAGTATGGTCAATGGTGGTCTGGCAAAGTGATTAACTTGTTGACTTCCATTGTTATAGAGCAAATCATGAGCTCTCAGATGCGCTTTGTCAGGATTTTTGAGCGTATTACGGTAAACCAACACGCTGGAGTTGCTATCGACATGTTAATCTAATAAACCTTTTTTTGCACCACTAAAATCGCGAAGTCGTATGATGGATTATTGACCCAAGCAGGGGTATGTTGATGCCAGTAAGTCTTTAATTTTATTACAAGTTCGTATTATGATACCTTAGTTATGATTCATGTTATGTGTTATGCAGATGCAATAAGAGGGACATGCTGACAGTATTGTGGCAAGTTATATACATGATTTTGTACGGATACATGATTATAATTAGTATGGTATTATGTTGCTTATGGGCATGATAAGCAGCGGTGGAGTTGCTTGATATTTGTCTTGCGAGTCGTAAAGCAATTTCTGTGTTTAGCAATACCAACTTGTGACTTCTTTGGGTCACGGTAAAGTAGTAGTACTTAACATTTGTGTTCGGGACACGAGAGGTTGAGGCACTCTATCGACAATCTCTTTGTCCTCAGTTGCAATTTCACCGAGTTGTCACCAAATATTCGAGATAAGTAGGGATCGGCGCAAGGTTGATATCTCGCCCCCATGTGGCCTTATCATTTTGGAGTGTATTGCGATCATCACATGCGCTGCGCATTCAGGTTTGCAGCCTTGTACACGCAAGTTGCAACCGCTTTAATAGTGACTGTCCTACCACTCCACACCGGCTCTGGCCCACACTGAGATATTATGGGTCTGCCCTCATGGAAAACACTTTAGTGTGATTGGTATCAGGCTACGGTCAATATGGAATCTCACACTGATTTGTAGATTGACTCATTAGCTGCGTAAGGTTACCAGCACATTTTGTATGTGTCTTTGGGACACTGAGCATTGTGTAATGCACACAGGAAATATGTCACGAAAGGGTACTACTACTGCAGAAAAGGCGCATAATGTACTAATTATTAGGACTGCTGCATTAATCATGTTGGGCGGTGTATGATGTGTATAGTAAGATGTTGTCAACCATCCATGAGGGATTTATGTTGACCGAATATTACTGACCTACCCCTCGCTTGTTGACTTATTTAATCTATTGGCGGCTGACGTGAGCCAGAGCCTGTCGAGGTGACTCCGAGACACCATGCTTTTTAATAAAGTTTTCAGTAATATTCACTTCGTGTACTTTTTAGCTACTTTATTTTGATTTGAGATTTAATCTGATTTGTAAATGGCCTTAAATTATGTTTTTATGATGGTCATGTTCAATTAGATTCATGATGAATCGCTGCAACAAATAACTGGTATTTGAAAAATTTTAATAAAATTTGGTGTAAGATAATGGTTTCAAAAATTATAGCAGCAAAGGTTGTTTTAAACTATACCATCTATCTCGCGCTATGCTTTGCTATTAGAGTTGGGCAAGCTCAAATAGTTTCCAAATCAAACCCGATTTTCATTTTTGCAGCTTAAGCCTAAAAACTAAAACTGTTTCAAAAATAGCACCAAGAAACTATCAGGAAAATGCTAAAATGAAATCAACTGCTTTTGAACTAAATACTTGATAAGTTTTCAAAATCTAATCAAACAAGTACAAATTTTTCTCAAATTCACTCATGCTGCTCCCGCTCCCGCTGCCTCGCTTAAACAAACGGAAAACTGACCTTCAAAGATCGCTTTCTCCAGCAATGAATACGCGTGTAATACATCGGGTGCGGTCTCGGTCCTAAAGCTCGCAACGCAGAATGTTATCGCGGGTACCGGAGCATCGCAGAAAACAAAGGTCAGTACTCCTACCACCCGCGATTGTTTAAAAGATTGTTTGCTTTCTCTCCGATTATGGGTTGCTAGAGCATGGCAGTCGTAAGGTTCCCTGGCCTGCAGGTCTGCAAGTACTCTTGTCACTATGGGGTAGAATTGATTGATGATGATATGATTTCATGAATAGCAATAGTATATTACTTCTTAGAGCATTGAAAGGAGGTAGAGGATTTAGAAACGAGATCAAATTCCCTATTATTCATAAGACTTGCTTTAAACAAGCGGAATAATATGCTCGATGCATAAAATTTTTCTTTAATCAGTTAACGAATCGAAAGATTAACTGAGCTCGCATGAGTGGATCGGTCGGATCATTAGACAGCATTAGAGGATGCTCACGCATTCAGTAAATGAGATAACTGACGCACACGCCTGGAAGTGGGTGAGTTCCCAAGATCGACCGCGTGATCCGACTTGTCGCTGCGCCGCGAAAGTGCTGAGAAGATTGGCGGTGTAGAGTGGTAAATGTCTGAGTTAGGGAAATCCCAGCCACTTGGTTAATCCGCCAATGTTGGCCAATAAATAATTTTACGAATTCCTGGACAGACAGGTGTTGGTCAATTACTATTACCGACCGGAGGCAAATCAGGGATGAATGGATCTATGACGGACGACAGACCAGCGACTCGGTGAAGAAAAGGAGACCGTCGTAGAAAGCGCAGCATCGTAATTCGATTCTTCCTGGGATGAGGTATCATGGGCACGGTCTCGAAAGAGTGGGCACAGAGGATCTAACATGGACGATTATTTGGGATCGACATCAAAAGAAATACACTGCCAGCTTAGTTATATCGATCCTCCGGCCACAAAAAGGCTTTTTCCGACGAGGTGGCTTGTCTAGAGGAAATTGGCAGAGCGCCGCCAGCGAGTGAGTCTTCGAGCGGAAGCTCGGCAGGTATGCTACCAAAGGGAAGCATTGTCGAGCGAGCACTGAGTGTGTTGCTTTGTAGGATGGTCAGTACGACTCCACTTGAGCGTGCTCCGCTTGCCTCAAGGCCGAAGCCCAGTTTCCAGGAGAAGGCATGCGCGAGGCGGTGTTATGGGTTTGTGAGGCAGCAAGGCATGTACGTAGACATAAGAGGAGCTAACTCTCGGTCGCCTAGTCATTAGGGTAACTCCATTATAACTAGGCACCGCGAAGGACAACCGCCGCGTAGAAGGGTTGCCGCTAAGCTAAGACCGACGCAGGATGGGGTAGCAGACTCGGGCTGGTGTGAGGAAAGGGGGTCTCATCGGGTGGCCGAGTCGCTGAAAAAGGTTTGCGGAAAGGTGCGTGGGTTCTGAGCAATCGGTTCAGCAGTGCTCATAGGGTTAGCCAGAGGATCACCCGGTCGGGCCCGCAGCATGAGGCACAGAATTAATCAGGTGGGCACAAGGTGGCCACCAGGTAGGTTCGTCAAGTCCGTGGTAATGGCAGGGTGGTACGGGTTTGTCAATAAATGCCGATTAGGCATGCCAAGTAGTATGCGGTGTGGTGATCTCATGCTGACGGCATAACCGATATACTGGATTAGTGCAAGGCGCAGAGGCGAGATGTGAGTGGCATACTTGGCGGAACGTCATAACGTATTTGATTTTGGTGCCCTCTCTTATATCATCTAGCTTGAGATCGATGTGGGGTTCAACGCCCTTTCATATTTGCCCAGAGTATAGGTAGAGACTAGCTGATTTTAGATGAGATATCTTTCAGTGCAGCATCGCTCAGATTAGCCTCCTCAAGGGGTAGAGTCACGAGTAGATACCGACAATCCAGAGGAAGGTACCACGAACTTGGAGTAGTGTACGTGCGTTCATCCGGGGCCGTGGCTGCCCGTCAAGTATTCCGAATTTGAGGATGGATTGCTGGCCGGCCAAAAGGAGTGATTTGCCATTTCACACGGTTCGCAAAATGGATACGAGGTAGGTACGGAGGCGCTGATTACCAGATAGTAGTCCGCCCAAGAGGCGTATTATCATCGTGTGGTATTCAGCCTTCAAGGCGCGAGAAGGCATGATAAAGCCAAATTTTCAGGAGAGCCGGATCTGTAAGGAGTAGTTACCATGCGACAAGCTAGCGCTTTTCCCGAGGAGGTTAGTTTGCCGGCCGCCATGAGAGAGGTGTCGGGTGTGTTGGTTGGATATGTTTTCGCCGCCAGTGTCGGAGCTTCTGGCTCCCGCAGAGGTGGAGAGTTGATCTCGTGTTATCTCGTTATCATCCGATTCTGAATCCATACATAGATGGCCTAGCGAATTGGAATTGGAGCGCGTGCATCGCAGCGAGTTATTGATCGTAGTGCTCGCCACAGGCTTCCAGTATGGGGTGCGCCCAGGGCGCATTTTCGCATTTTGTTACAGAAGAAGAATGATGCCACCCGCACGATGTGCATGATCATTACCGCGCGATGCATTTGAATGATATCCGCTGCTACTCTCGCAGTCATGACAAGATGACGATTTGTTTGATCCGAGATCACCAGAAGGCATGGTACGTGATTTTGCCAAGATCACCAGTTAAGTGCAGCATCGCTCGCTCAAAACAGCGCTTTACATCCGCAGGCGAATACTCGCACCGGACGCTCGTGCACCACTACGATTTACGTGCAGCCACGGGGTGTTGACTAACGTTCAGCAGGCTCATTTGTTTCAAAGGAGAAGGAATCATCGGTGTTTTCACAAGATCACCGAGCAGACTGGGTGGTTCTTGCTTCATTTACATCTAAGGTGTACGACATGAGGAAATACAGATACGATGCATTCGGTGTGAAAGGTAGCTCTATACAGGGAGTGGAAAAATTTCCTCTATAGTCTAGCAAGTGCGAGTTCCGGGCGAGACTTTCATAAAGCCGGTGGTGAATCAGCAGATCCCCAGAATTAGCCGGCAGTTGTGTGCTTGCGCCTCAATGGTAGTTAGAGAGCCTTGTAGAGAGCTCTTACGAGGTTTACTGGAGCTCTGTTTTATGGTAGAGGGTTCGATGATACCGTGCCATATGCATCTAGCCAGGTACCGAGAAAAGGTTCAAGCTCCAGTAGGTCGTAAGCGAGAGCCCGTGAGGAGGAACATCAGTTAAAGAAGCATTTAGAGGTGCAGATCAACACGTAGTGTAGTAGGCGCCTCGGACACATCACTCATAGCCAATGGTTTCGATGCAAGCCAGCTGCAAGTGTAGTTGCTGTCGATGGCGACGCTTACGACTGCCATATGAGGGTCAACTATCGACGGTGTGGCTCGGCCCATGTGCCGGCTCACTGGTCTTCGGCGATGCAAGATTTGGAGAGCATCATCAGGACTGTATGGTAGAGATGACATTGTCATACCCATGTACTCACAAGAGGTCCGGGCATTTCATGATTTGAACTCTGGGCACGCACATGAAGGTTGTCCGGAAGACACATTGACCGGATTGTTCGAGTATCATCAGGTGCATTAGCGCGGTGGACGCTTATCGACTGAGCAGGCCAGGCGTTTTCTGATCTGCGGCAGCATTTGTTTGCAAGTTTGTATGACTTATGGAGGAGCATTACGGGCTGCAAACCTTCTCCACCTAGAGAGCCAAGGTGCCGGGAAGCCATTGACGAGAGGCTACGAGCAGTCGAGAAGTCTGACTTGTGGATGCGGGTTCGTGAGGCCACGCGGTTGTCTTGGACGTTGTCTCAAAGGTCGCGGTGTCTTTGGCCTCCTTATGGTTGCTAGATGTATCGGCAATCTCTTGCGCATGCACTTATTAGCCTGCTACGATCCTGAGAGGTGTACAGAGATGTATGAGATCTTGCAGAGCAGGTGTAAAGGCGGAAGCCGGCTTGAGGCCGAAGAGGCGACGGTGCTTCACTCGGGAAGCGCCTCCGGTCCCGGTGAAGATAACAAACCATCGCTTACCTGAGTCGTCGGAAGATTCTCAAAGAGAGCGTGGAAAGTGGATAATTCATGTGATTTTATAGCAAGGTAGTATACCCACTACGCGTACAAGCCAAGCAAAGATCAGCTTGAGGTACTAATTGGATCAATTGTCCGGCCTACACTTATTAGTTGGTACTCCGGCCGATTCCTAAGCCACGCCTCGTGACTTTACTGGCGTTCGGGGAGCGGTCGCGCAGCAAGCAGATAGTGAGGATTTGTAAAGGGCCTGGCATAATTCCTGTGAGTAGGATCCTGGGATTCCACGGCAAAAGCTTCTGGACCGGAAGTAATCGTGATCAAGCCGGTTTTCCGCTGATGAGTCAAGACGGCTTCTTTCAGCGCCAGCCCGGTGCATTAATCACGCCAATCGTAGAGTTATTTGTCCAGATCTTGTAGGATATAGAGGTTGTATCTCTGATTTAGAGGGTGAGGTAGTTGAGGGGAGTGGAGTTTCGTACCATTTAAATGGTCTGCGGCAGAAGGATGGCATCGAAGATGTACACATATATGTGCCAGAGAAAATGCCGGGCGTTCACCTCACGCTCGTGAGGTGGACGGGCAACGCCATGCAAATTATTGGGACTTGAGAAGTTGCACTAAGGAGAAAGCTGTTGTTGATCGATAGATTGAAGCTTCGACCGCCTTCCAGTCTATGAAGTCTTGCTTTATCGGAAGGATAGTAGAGTTAGTCGAGGGGATCGAAGATTCCTGTTCACTGCATAAATAGTTGTCAAGGCAAAGGTTGTCCGAGGCGGTTTATCGCCGATGAATTCCGTCCGACCCGCGACCTGAGGTGCTGCCCGTGAGACTACAGAAGTGGTCGACGACCACCACTGATTCCGACGATCATTCCGACAGCTTCAGACTGCAAGACGCATCGCATAGAAATGGCACGTGGTAGCAGTTGGAAGAAGTCGGTGATAAATCTGTTTGACCATGGTTGGAGGAGAACTCTCATTGCTTTTTGAATGATGGAAGAGTTCAAGTAAGGGTGCAATACTCTTGATTGTTCAAGGCAGTACTCATAGCCAATCATGTGGTGTGAAAACCAAGCGAAACCCGATATGATGAGCCAAAGCACTCGCGAACTTACTCTCAATTCGTGCACTTCGAGAGTCCGTAATTATTTTAAGGCGGGGCAAATCCGTGGCTGCTTTGTTGATCAGCCATATGCTCGCTTCCATGTGGCCGCGCCATGGTCATGTGGCCGCGTTATTTGGGCGCATTTTGGGGGACTTTAATTGTGCGGGTAGGCTCCTTGAAATGGAAAATTCTTGATTTTGGGTGTACCGCATAAGTCGCGAGCCGCTGGAGGCCGGGGTATGGTACTAGAGAGTTTTATTTGGTGTTTCTGGTGGAACAAGAAAGTGAGAGGCTCGTGGAGGAAGGCGAGATGAAACACTAAGGCTTATGTGTGTGAAGGCGGCTACCTCCATGTATGGAGGAGATCTGTCTGTATCTGGTGCCAGGTATATGAAGGGCCACCTTTGCTTTTTCACTTTAATTTTTTGGCCCAGGTAGTCCCAAGGGAAGAGTGAGAGTTTGTGCGGCCTTGCCAAGCTGCGCGTTGACTGACTCTATGGGGGCAGTGAGACTTATGCAATTTGAAGAGCATCCAACTAAATGCTTTGAATTATGGGCTTAGACACTTGGAGCAGTGCAACACTTTATGGATCTGGGATTTGCTACTAAAGTGGTAGGCAGAGGCCGAAGCGAATGATGCATACTCTTTGTCAAGATTGTTAGTCACGCCACATTTGCAATAAAATAAGAAAAGTTTTCCTGTCTTTGTTGTTAAACTCTAGAAGTGATTTCTCCATCTTCACTTTGAATCCACTGCCAAAGAAACATCAAAACCCCCTTTAGGTTTAAGTTGCTGCTGTTTCTTGGTTTCCATGCTTCAGTGATGCCTTTGCCACTTCTTCCCTCTTCTATTTCATTCTTGAGTGCATCAAGGTGTAACCTTCTCTCCCCATATTTTTTTTTCTTTCTTGATTTGAAACCTTGTTGTATTTCATTCCCCTAAAAAGCGCACAATATATTTTTCACTCTCACTTCTGGCTGCGTTGCATTCACCTCATCTATCTTTATTTTCTTCTCTTCCTCTAAGCCCCATTGCCGCTTGCTCGTTATTTCCTCTCCTTTCT
This sequence comes from Gossypium sturtianum, assembly GCA_025698515.1. Classification (NCBI taxonomy): domain Eukaryota; kingdom Viridiplantae; phylum Streptophyta; class Magnoliopsida; order Malvales; family Malvaceae; genus Gossypium; species Gossypium sturtianum. The sequence goes on from CM046955.1 coordinate 118,070,660, forward strand.
CACTCTACTTATTTTTCTACTTCAACCGCTCATGTAGTGTGTCATTGGGCGGCCAATACCTCACTTTCCCAGTTGCTGGCTCATTGTCTTCTTTCTCCTAATATACAGTGTTATGGTTGCGTCATAGAGTGGTGGTAGATGGCGCCATTTTTTCTTCCCTCTCAAAGGTGTTATGCGGGTTTAATTTGATTAAAAGCTCATCTTGCCTTCGAAGGTTATTGTTCTGCTCAGTTGAGAGTAACTCTGTGATTTCATAATACAAGTACAACGCTATTGATCATGAATTAGTAAGGGGATGTATTAAAGTTATCTTCAAGCTAGTAGTTTTCATCAAACAAGGATTTTGTTTATTTTTCAAGGTCATCATCAAGATGGCGACCATTTGTGTCTTAGTCATGAGGCAAATTTTGTGCGCAAAGCGGCTGTTGATAAACTCCACTTTGAGGTAACTGAATGAGCATTATGATTAACCTTGCTACCGATGTTATACATAATCCGATCTTAAGTTTCTATAGATCTTATGGTCGGATTTTATTGTCGATTTTAGGCCTTTACGTAACCATCCAACACGAGCAGCATTCAATGGCATTGTAAAACACAGCTGGTAATGTAAATCTGATAGACCTTGGTAGTTGATGGATTGGTTGATACTTTTAACGTATGTCACGCATCAAGTGAGCTTCGATTCTAATTATTGCTGTTCATTATGATAATTCGTGTATGATTATGTTATGGTGCTTATGAGATGTACGTTACTGTAACATGTTGCGTAGCTGATATGTATGACAAGTATAGTATAGCATTTGATGGGGTGACAGGATGAGCAAGATATTTAGCCGACAATAGGCAAAGCAGCGCTTAGTTATACTACGCCCTCTTTGCTTGACTTGGGTCACATGCATAGGTGGACAGACACATTCGGTCCTTGTGGGGGACACAAAGAGTTGCACCCTTGGCTGGTCCTTTGCAGCCTACCCATAGAGCTTGGCTCTCTATACTGAGACATTCTCAGTGATTGCACGAGTTATCTGCTACGGGTCTGGCTCATCACTGGGAATGCACTATTTGTCCCACGGGTATTTGGCCACTCTTAGTCTAGCACATGGTGTTTCAGACGAGAGAGAAGGGTAAGAGGCACACACTATCACAGCTTTGTCTACAATCCCCGCGCGTTGATACCTCACACGCGTGGGCTAAGAGACAATCGTCACAAATCAGGCCATGCGCCTATTTGGGTATCGCGGCTACTTACGTGCGATCGCTAATTGATCCAGGATCATCCAGTGCCACCAGCCGCTAATAATATGTGCCCTTTTTGTCGGCACACGCAGCAGTTTGGTTTGCATTGCTTTACAGATCTCAGATCGATCGTTGTAGTCACGGGCGTTGTTTCGGCACTATCGCGGGTATGCAATACACTGAACCGCGGGTAGGACTTTAGGCTTATTAGCATTATTAATTCATGGCGTTGCATATGGCATGATACAAGATGTGGTCGCCCTACTCCGGACGGCGGAGTGGATTTCCCGAAATATTCAAAGCCGCCTGACCCACCAATCCCTTGATACTGGACTGCTTCGCGCTTGAGACTGCATTGACTAGAAACAGTGCTATGCTTAAAAGTTAACCGGTTCGAAACTATCACTTGCGTTAGCAATTTTTATAAGTTTGATTTGAGATTTAATGATTTGTAAGCTAAATTATGTTTACGATGACGTGTAGTTAGATTGCAAAACCCAAGTAATAAATACTAACTTTGTGAAAAATTCTAATTAAACTTTGTAAGATAATGAGGGTCCAAAATTATATTGATTATTGTTTTAAATACGCACGGCTATCTTGCATACATATACTCCCATTAGTTTCTGTAAATCAAACTAGATTTTTCATTAGAAAGTTTCGCAAAATACTGTCTCCAAAAATAGTACCAAAGAAATCCTCAGTACTGGAAGGGGCCAATAGAAATCTCAACTTCTTAATCTGAACATACTTATAATTTCCAAAAATCAAAATCCGAATCTTCCATTCACTTCTCAAATCACCTACGCTTACCCTCTTACCCCGCGGACGGGAATACACCACCAAAAGATAAGCTATCGATTAATACCGGACAGCGAAGCGGTCTGTCGGCTCAGAGCATCTTTCCCATTGATTTGAATGCCCCAACCACCTTCTACCTATGTAGTCAAATGGCAGTTTCGCCTTTTACTGCAAGTTAGTTTGTCCCCAAATTTGCAGGAAAGCTCTGGGTAGTTCTGGAGTGCCCAATGATGCAATATTGTTGTATAACTGTGTCAGTGTCTCCTAACAATGATTAGCAGCCCCATCTCGATGGCGTTTGAGTCCCTAAGGTTTATTGTTCGATGCTTCGCAGAATTTTTGCTTTACATCTCTCCGCAGCCCACTTCCGAATGTAACCCCGTCAAGCAAGGGTGTGGTTGTTGCTAAAAATTCTGACCAGGGAGAGTTCTTCTATCTTGTCACTTTTGATCATCCATCTTGATGGAAAGTGGGATGGCACTCTGATTATCAGAGTGTCCTTCACTTATAAATTATTTTTGAGAGTTTGTGATGTATACCATAGTGGGACATTCGTCATTCTATGCTAAGTGGCGAAGAGTGTGTAATGTGGTTCTACGCTGGGCGGGCTTTGTCCTCGCATCAAGACAATCGCATAATCGATGTATCATACAGTAAGGAACCGAAGATAACTCACAAGGAGTTTATGCAAAGACTTATCAGGTTTGATACACGGTAGGCTAAGCATGGATGTTTCACATTGCTGCTTGCTGACTTTGTTCGTTCAGACTAAATGACGGCAGGTTCAAGCGCCGCACATTGTCACACATGCAAAGTAAAGATTGTGCAGCATGTAAATAAAATACTAAAAAAATTGCGTGCAGATATGAAAAAAAAATAGTTAAGTTACAATAGAGTTCAATATTTGTTTAAGTGCACGGCACACAGCCAAAACTCTGATCATTGCTTCTCATAAGGTTTAAAATATAATAAGAATGACTAACTCGTAAGACTCTCGACCCCCAGTATACGCGTAATTGCCTGCATCGTTTGAAGAGCAAGGCGGATCTACTCTATTTGTCAAAGCGGACCAAAAATCGAACTTCTTTTCATTATTATGTATCCACATAAGAATAAGCTAATTCAAACTCCATTAATTCATGTGTTAGAGCGAAGATAAGATCTTAAAATTAGAGATAACTTAGAGAAGCTAGTTTGACGACACTCGGTTTCAGAGGAAAGAATCTAATTTGTGATGCTCTTGTGTGCTGCCGACTGCAAGGATTTTATTCATGACTTCTGGATCTGCGGGACCATGATGATTAGCTCTCGGATGCTTATGCGACGCTTATTACGCTGGGGATAATTAGTGGAAATTCCTTCTCTTATGGTAACAAGATATAGTATGGCGAATCAGCAAAACGCAAAATAGACCTCTATTGAGTCTTCACAATAGTCTTCACCAAATTTGACATGTGCTGGGCACAACTCAAATACAGTTAAGACCAGACTTATAGACTCTATCTCTAAAGTATTTTCCTTCTCCAAATAGAACAACATCTGTCATGGATTTAACATACATTTAAATACCAAAGTAAATTAGTGACATACTGAAGAGTCATCGCATTTATTCTATAAAGAAAACAGTGACTCATGTCTGCAGGATCCTGAGTCTCTGAAGCTTAGGTTCAACTATAATTAAAAAACATGAAGAAGGTAAACAAAGTACATGTCTCTAAATTCCACAGAAGTTGAACAGATTGCTATGGATTATATAATCGTTAATCGGATGGATGAATTGACTCGGCTGTGTCTCTCATGGAAAAAGGTTGCTCGTTCAAGCTGTCAATATGGCGCTTCGATTTACGATGCCACTCCACACAGAGAGAGCACAATCCCCTACAAGTTGCCTGCAGTAGCAGCGGAAGAGCGCTACTTGGGCTTGGCCTATATTTAGTCACCTTCTAATGGGCGCGTATTTTTAGCTTGCACCAGATCCGGAGTCCAGGACCTGCAGTGATATCGGGTTCACCGTCTGCGGCGGCGTTTCCGTGATTTCTATCGAACGTAACGCACTACGCAGTCAAGGCAGCCATTTTCAGATCTCATGGCATGGCAGGACCTTCTCCGTGTCCGCCACGAATCCACTAACGATGCTGGCCCACCCCATTGTATTTACCTGGTGGCCTGCTCATGGCATCTCATCCCTTCCTCTGTACCCCTTACAATTAATATAAACGCGAAGCAGTCAATCAATATACTATATCGTGATAATCTATCCCGCGAACTTAAGTACAATATGGGACTGTGGTACAATTATTTCAGCAGTCATCAAGCAAGCCCACATTATATGGATGAGATCGTCTGCTGCCTCGTCTCATGATAATAATAGATTCAAATGATAAGAGCACTCCTCACTTAAATATTTAAGTCGCACGGCGGGATCTATGACCATACGTTACTGAATAAGTAGGTACATAATGCATCCAATGTGAACTCCTTGTTGGGCTTCACTGGGCCAGATGATAAATCAACTGGAAATACAATTTCTCCTGTAATCAAATATATATTCTTTGATTTTTTCTAGAAGCTTAGGACTTCATGATCGGCTGGCTGGTTGTGCCACTTTGCCAATTTTATAATCTCAGCTTCTAGCATAAGGCAGATGCCAATGCAGCTAGTCCCAGCTAGAAAAAGCTCACCTACCCAACAATGATTACACAGTTAATCTATGGACATTTTGAAGCAGTTCTTGTGGATCTGAATTACAGGTCTTGTTGTATCGCGCCAAATTAACCGCCGTCCACCGAGTGCATGCGTTTACAGGTTAGGCTTTTCCTGAGACGCAGAGGTCCTCCCACCATCCACTGGTGCAGAGAGCTCAGGTGTGCTGGACCGATCAGAGCAGTAAAGGTTTCCAGGTCAGAAAGCTAGCATACCGTGCCAATACCTTCTCTTTGGAACTCCGAAGTGCAGCGTAAAGTGAGTTCACTGTCTACATTGGCCTTGTACCTCAATTAAGTCTATAATAAGGCTGCATAGCACAGTGAGTTGATGGAGTGATAATTGGAAATTTTTACCTTGGTTTTGAGCAAATCTTTTCACTAACTGACCTCAGTCCCGGCTCAGATGTTTCGCACTAGAGGTGAAGCCAGCAGAGTTCATGTTAAACTAACCCCTCATATATTTGTTTACTCACCTGGCGATCAAATTTAAGTGCCTCCTCTAAATCCAAGTTCATTGCACCAGAGTGTATCGGTTCGATCGTTGAAAGATATTCAGTGAGTGGTAAAGTGGTTCCACCCACAGCTAGTTTCTGTAATGGGATGCAATTTAGGAATGCTTCTGGTCACCCATACCTTTCTCCGCCGAATTAGGTTACTGGAGTGCGCGCTCGAAGGCTAAGTCGCGTCGCCGGCGCGGGTATGCCATGCCACCGGCGCGTTCGCGGAATATTGTCGATCGATTCAAGGACAGAAAAAGCAAGCGCGCGGGCAATTTGACTTTTAAGCGTGACGTCATTGTCTCTGTTTGCTTGACTTTTGACAGGTGCAAAGCGATGTGCTCGCCATATTGTTACTTGACTGGTTTCAGAATACACTCTCAATTACAGACATTCTACGTCTACTCGAAATCTCATTCAAGGCCCAAAGATTCTCTGGCTTTCCAAAAGGTAGTTTGTTGTCGTAGATCTGTAGTGGTTGGTAGTAGTTGCAAACATAAATTGCATATGCACCATGCACGTAGTGATTCTTCTTTGGTGGCTTGCTGTGGAGCACCGTAGTCTGGTTGGATTTATTGCTTTATTCATAACACACAAATAAGTAGGAATATCAATCTAAGTAGCAACACAACGCCATACCACTGTCCTTCTCTATTTTTGTAACTGGCGTTGCAGGAAGGAAACTCGCAAACTGGATATAGTATTGTTATTCAACACTAACCTTGAGGTAAGTTTTCTGGTTTCAAAGGCAAATTGATGCTTAATCTGGATACTACCTTCCCAGAAATTTCCCAAAATAAAGATTTATTAGCATCCATGATGCAGGTGTCACGTTTGCCCGCCAGAATAAGACTCAGATATGCACGTGAATCAAATTTCACGTTTCAATGCATATTTCGATTTGAAGCTTCAACTGTGTGTCGTAACAGAGGATACAACGGTCGGCATAGATTCCATAACTCTAGTAAAAAGGAAGAGATTTTCTACTATCCGATTTGATTGAAGTGGCAAAGTTTACTATCAAGGCCGCATTTATATTCATCGTTACGTGTTCAACCACACATAATAACTGGTGGTTAAGGGCATCTAAGTTAACACTGATCGCGAAAGCAGCAGGGCCCACCCAAACTACACGTTCCCCTCAGAAGCGGAATATGGATCCCAGACCTGTGACGCTGCAATCACTGTTATTATTCGGGCGACGGCTACATATAGATCCCGTGCAAGCATGTCTCTCTTCAGTAGTGTGGTACTAATATATACTTGTTCAATAGAATTAAAGCATATGGAAGATACTGCTCAGTTCGAAATTGTGTTGTTGGTCAAACATCAACCTTGCCAATCTATCTATCAAAGCAATAAATGTCAGAGGCCAGTTGGTATGAAATTTATTAGGTAATTGTTAAGATGACATGACTGGTGTAGACTGTAAGTTCGCCAGATTGATATACGCAAACTTTCGCTCCTCACTCCAAGGTACCAATCCTTCTTTCCTTTCACATATATGGATGTAGCCAATTAGCCAACTAATTTCACAGCCGAAGAATAATAGAGCAAACAAGCTATCGGTCAGGTCATACATTATGCTAAGAAAAATAGCGCGCAAACCTTATACACACAAATAAAAAAAAATCGGATCAAACGTCAATTCGCTAACATTGCGTTTAATCTACTGACGATCGTTCGACATTAACATTATGTGACAGACAATACGACCGCTGCCAGTTTTAGCATGCATGACACATCCCGCGCGTGCACATCGGTGATGGCTATTTATTCTCTGCCCAGTTATGCCGCTCATAGAACCAGGGAGTGTAGGAATGAGATATAGGATCGTATGATAGCTGTTTATACAATCCAAAACACATAATAAATAAAATGACATATATCGGTCCCATGGGGCGAATCTCTTAGCGTACAGACATGGTTACCTATGGTTTATAGAGATCAGAGTCAGTCAGTTTATCCACGTCAGTGGAGGATAAAATGTATATTACCAGTCCCATTACCTTTCATTTTAACTGGTGAGACTTTAAATGGCATGACATTAACTCCTCCTTTCAGTAGTTGCAGTATATTATTTATTGGTAATAATAAATTTATCACCACTTCCAAACACTGTGTAGATAATTTGTGAACTTCGACCACTGTACTACATTCTAGCACAGAAGCAAATCAAAGGTAGCAGACGACCAACTAAGTAATTATGACATAATAATATTGGCGAACCCACTATCTGTGCTTAACCATCTGAACCAGCGATGGAGATAATCCGCTTCACAGATGATTAGCGAATCATGTGCAGTAAATTATATCTTAGGCAATGTATCTAATCGACTCTGGGACTATTCTTCATACACACCGGTTCCCCAATAAATGTGGTTTCAGCTTGTACTGTCTCATGATTTAGTCTAACCGAGAGCGGCTTTCGCGCCTAGTTCTGCTGAGAGGAGTGACGGAGGATTTGGGTTATGCCGGTTTCTCAAGTGTGGTGACCGGATCCGCCCGATGCATCGCTCTATGACCTCGGGGTACTGAGGCAGCTACCGTAGTTTAACTTCGAGAGGCGTGGAAGTAAGGTAAGCTTTCTGACTCCACGTTACCAGAATCTGACCCAAGTGGGCCTGTAAGGGCACATGGGTATTATGTAGCAATACCTGGTAGATTTGAGCGGTGAAGTAGCTAACCCAGATTAGGGAGACTTTTCATCTTTGGATTTCAAAATTACATTAAAATAAGGTTATTTAATAATTTAACACAATTAAATTCTTAATGCATAGCCTTAAAATAGCATTTCATTAAATTTTATCTTGGGGAATTATTATCTTCATTCCATCATGTTTATATCAGATAAAATATTACAATATTTGTGTGATTTGTTGATAATTCTTAATCTAATATTTTGGTTAAAATATTAGGCTAAATGTAATCAATAAAAGGAATTGCTTTAACTGTAGTTGTTTCTCTCAAACCCTTTATAGAGCTGGTATGTCACATACAATAATACACATGGAATCAAAGAGAGACAGAAAATTATGCCGCAATATTCTCCTAGCACTTTCAAGTGAGTTACATTTTCCTGTTTATAATCTTGACAATAAAAAGAGACAGAGAAATTCTGGGTAATCATCCTACTCATTAATTCTCGTATGTGGAGCCACCACGGTCCAAGACTTAAACACCCAGGTCTGCACATTTGGAATGTCGCATAGCTGAAGGCTCAATGCTCAAGGCCGGCGTTTCTTATCTGCATAAAATCAAAGCAATGCGTCTGTTATACATGCTTCTTTAAGATGTCTATTCAATATTATTTGAAAATTACAAAACGCTTGTTTCCCCAGAATTTATTTCATGCAGCCTTCTGCTGCAAGCACTGATCCGATCTGAATCATATCAAGCATGTAGACAATCCAAAATTCAAATCTTCCTCTTCTTAATGTGATTTATTGCAACAAAGTGGTGGTGGTATTTTCTTCAAATTCATACGTAATTTTAAATTATATGGGAATGGATTGATATTATATGTTACATAATTCTCCTGATATCAGGTTTACGGGTACCCACTTAATCAGGTTATATGCGACTGCGCACTTATTAAATACCTACCAACAAACAAATCTGGTGTACATTCTCGCCAGGTAAAATAAAAATTAAAAATCTTTACTCATATATCATCATGTTCCCAAACGTGTTTGAGCGTTCAAACACAAGTCAGAGGATCAGACTGACTACCGAGACTGAAAAACCTGCTTGAAATACGAATCTGTTTTGGAGAAGTCCACGGGCAGTGGCAAATGTACCACCCACCTAATTATGCGGCTCGTGTGACTCCCCGGTCGCCGTCTCCACGCGCAACGCATGAATGCCTTGCTGACGTCGAGGTCTGGGATCACTACGAGTCCGCCCACCGCATCGACTTTTCAGCCACCGCCTCACCGCCACTTATCTTCTCCTACACTCATCGGTCAGTCAAGGCTAGCTGGTTGGCTTCAAGTCACTTCACCATCAGGCTACATTATACACTATAACATGATGAGCACATGTTACCACTGCACACAATGCTAAAAACATTCAATTACGTCGCAATGTCACAGGCATAATTTGCTACTCGATGCTGCGCATCGTGTTTAGTTGAGTAAGATACACTACACACATTGAATGGCTATATACAACGTTGTGAACCTAAATATCAAGTGTCACGGTTTACGAAAGTATAGTATATACATATACAGACTCGGTCCATTACATGCATACAGTACTCCAAGGTATATATTAATCGCCGATCTTTCCTAATAACTGAATCATTGTGTTTCTGTGTTTGAGCAGTATGCTCCTCCCTGTGCATTCACCTAATTCAAGCATATAACTTTTATCCCATGATTATTTTTTTACAATTTTTAATGAATTTCCAAAGTTAGAATAGGGGATTCCGAAATCATACTGACCCTATCTCACTAAAATCCAAATATCTCACTATATGATAATCTTTTACTTATTCTGTTTCTTTTATATAGAAATAGACTCAATAATATTTAATTTCATATCTTATTCAACCTCTAATTCAATTTCCACAATTTTTGGTGATTTTTCAAAGTGATACAACTGCTGCTGTCCAAAATGTTTTATTGCTAATTTTACTCTTTCATGTTTCCTTTATTTTAATTTTCATTTACACACATATAACACCAAAGTAATCCATGGTTAGCCATTCCAATAACTAGTCATTGTCAAATATTTACAAGCCATTCATTGGTCAATTTAACCTATACATCAACAACAAAGACTTGAATATATCATTTCTCAATTTAATTTGGCCTAAAAGCCTCACACATGATCATCAATCACATTTACTACATATTCATACATCATAAGCATGGACTTATAATCACAAGGTCATTCCCATAGGTATAACTTACTCGTTTACATTCTTACCAAAATTCGATCACATACCGAGCACATTGCTCATGATTGTATACATACATATATCTACACTTAATCATCACATATTCACATTCCAAATACATATCATAGACATTGCTCACAATTACAAGAACTTATAATCCTGCACTTGTCACCACATTGTCACACGTAATTTCACTTAGTCAAATTTTCCCGATGAACACTTTGGAATAATACCGAATACACGGTGGTTTCGCACACAGCCCACCCACAATAATATAATCACGGTGGTATTGCACACAGCCCACCAATAATAATGAATATGGTGGTATCGCACACAGCTCACCAATAATAATGAATACGGTGTTCATCCGTATCCTTTTTCTATTCCGAAGGTTCATCCGGGAATTTCCTCACTTTTCATCATTTCAATAAATAACAATAATATTCACTCACATTTCACATAACACATTAATATGTAAAAACATAAATAAAAAGGATGTATCATTTACAGATAAACTTACCTCGATACCAAAATGGTAAAAAAGGACCTAACCGTCAATTACTCGTTTTTCCTCCGTTCTAGGTCCGAACCTCATTTTCTTTGATCTATAACATCACATTTAGCTTACTTATTAGTCACATTATTCATTGTGACCCAAAAGTCATACTATGGCAAAATTATGTTTTTCCCCTAAACTTTGTCATATTTACACTTTTGCCCCTAGGCTCGTAAAATGATTTTAATTCAATTTCTTTGTATTTTAAGCCTAGCTGAACCATTTTCATAACTACAACAGCCCACAATTTCCACTAATTCACACTTTTATGACAAATTTTATAACTTTTCCAAATTAGTCCTTTTTAGCATCTTTACCGAAAATCACTTAGTAAAAGTCGTTTATTACACACCAAGCATTCATATTCTACCATTAAACATCAAAACAAAAGCATTTCTCATATGGGTAAATTTTCAAACATCAACCCTAGCTCAAATAAATGGTAGAAATAGAGAGATTGTGTTACGAAGATTTCAAAAACGTAAAGAACATTAAAAACGGGGTAAAGACGGACTTACCACCAAGCTTGGAAGCTTGAAAACCATATCCATGGATTCCCCCATGCTAAATCGGCCAAGCAAGAAGATGGACAAGGGGTTTTGGCTTTTATTTTGTCTTTTAGTCCATTTAATTACCAAATTACCAAAATGCCCCTAACTTAAAAATATCCTATTTCACTTAGCTCATGTCCATTTTTGTCCAAAAATTTAACTAATGGTCTAATTACCATTTAGGGACCTCCAATTTAAAATTTCATAGAAATTGGACACTTCTAACATGTGGAACTCAACATTTGCACTATTTACAATTTAGTCCTTTTGACTAAATTGAGTGCCCAAACGTCAAAATTTTCGAACGAAATTTTCACGAAATCTTTCTGCGAAATCGTAGACCATAAAAATATAATAAAAAACGATTTTCCTCGTCGGATTTGTGGCCCCAAAACCACTGTTACGACTAGACCCAAAATCGGGCTGTTACATTTGTTATATAATTAGTTTAGGCCAAGGTTAGGTTTATTAGGAAATAGACTATGGACTATAATCTCCACGTAGGGTTATATTTTTTAAAAATTCATAGAATTCTTGTGAGCCGAAAACGAATATAGGACTTAAATGTATTTTTTTTTTCCAAAAGGAGTCCATGACGAGGAAAAGATGTGATGGCAATTGAAAACCCAATGAATGCCTTGTGGTGAAAATTTATGTAATTTTATTTTTCCATTTATTTTTTAGAAATAGAACCATGGAAACCTTGGATGGTAATTTTATTTTAATTAGCTATCTCATTATATATCTATTTTATAATTGTTTATAATATTTATATTATGTAATGTTATAATTGTGATATATATATGAGATGATCCACAGTTGATCGATTAAAAATAAGAAGTGTGGTAATGAGAAAATACATGTGTTGTATTCTTCTATTCACTTCTTTAGGTTATCTGGTAACTATGAGAAGTGTGGTAATGAGAAGGTGCATGTCTAGGATTGGCTCTGGCTAGGAAATTTTTGGTTTTTAAGTGATCAAATTTGACTCACCCCTCTTTCCTGGGACCCTACCTGGTGCACGATTCGCATTCACTTCTTCGGTTTTTCCCTTAATAGAAAAACTGTGGAGAATCAAAATTGTTTGTTTTTATGATTGATTGATTCTTGCAAATGAATGTGAATATTATAAAATTTCTATAGCATGCCATGCATATATTGGAAGCATGTCATTTAGATAAGGTAAGAATGCCACTGGGACTATTGTATGATCATTCTTGAAATTTGGAATCACGAACCTTGCATGTTTTTAAAATATCGAGTGGGAGAAGGTCCTTGAACAAGACCTACTGCCTCCATTGATGGTCCCTAAGTGATAGCATGATAAAGTTTCGAGCCAGTTCCTACCCTAGCCGCACCCCAAGGTAAACTTTGTCATGTGGGTTCACTAGATGAGATTTCCATTTAAGGAAAACTAGTCATGTGTAACAGCCCGTTTTTAGGTCAAATTAGAACAGTGTTTTTGGGACCACAAATTCGAGGTTAAAATATTTATTTTATTATTTTAATAAGGTTTACAGCATGATATAATTATTATGTGAAAATTTCGTTAAGAAATTTTACCGTTTAAATGCTTAATTCGGTAAAAAGGACTAAATCGCATAACGCGTAAAAGTTGCATTCTATTTGTTAAAAGTGTTTAATTGCTATGATTCATTAAACCAAAGGTCCTTATTATGATATTAGACCATTGATAGTGGAATTTGACAAAAAAGGCATTAAATGAATACTTAAAATGGTTTTTAATCAAGGTTAAAAAGGTAAATTAGTTAATTAAGTTATAATAAAAAAAAATAAACATTTTATCATCTTATTTTCATATTTCATTACCAAAAATACATAAGAAAAACAGCCATGGAGGTTTGAGTATTCGGCCAAGATATTTTGCTCAACTAAGGTACGGTTTTTGCTCGATTTTTAATGATTTTTACGTTTTTGAGATCGTTGCTTCGTATTCTAGCTACCCCGTACCCTAGATTTTGTAATTTTTGAAGATTTAACATGTTTCCATTGTTAAATACTTGAGTTTTTTGATGTTTAATGATAGATTATGGAAGCTTGATGATAGTTAAACTAGTTTTGTAAAGTGATTTTTGACAAAAATGCAAAATAGGGACTAAATTGTGGAAATGTAAAATGTGGTGGTTAAAAGTGTGAAATAATGAAAGATATGGGCTGCTAGGAGTCCCTATGAAATTCGGCTAGGCATGGGTAGGTACTAAATTGCATGAAGTTGCAATTTTATGTGACAATGACTAAATTGTAAAAATTGAAAAGTATAGGGGCAAATGTGTAAATTTGCAAAAATATGAATTATGGACTAAATTGAATAGACTGAATGCTGAATGTACTAAATTTGATAATATATAGATCAAGATAAGCTGAGATCGAGTTTAGATAGGGGAAAAGGAAAGATCGACGAATAGCCGGTAGTTTTTATCCAAGTAATACGTGGTAAGTTCGTATAATTAGAATCGAACTTTTATATATTTGTAAATATTTGAAATGAATGTATAATTCAATAATTGGTATACTTGAAATATGAATGCCTTATTGATATAATCTATTTGTTACCGAGCCCCGTTTGAACCGTATGAATTCGTAGGATACAAGTGACATGTCACTAGGGTTATCATTTTGGTCGAGCTACTGCATTTGTTGCGGACTCACCACAGCTCGTATGAGCTTACTGATATATCAGCTCGTAAGAGCTTACTATTTTCAGCTCATTAGAGCTTACCGTTTCAGCTCGTATGAGCTTACTGTTCAGCTCAATAGAGCTTACCGTTTCAGCTCAATAGAGCTTACTGTTCATCAGCTCAGGAGGAGCTTACCGGTCATGGCTTGAAAGAGCAGAAATGATAATGAATTGACGAATTACTTTTATATATCACCCGAGTATCCTTTGGAGTTCTAATAGGTTCAACGGGCATAAATTTTGTTTATATGAATGAGTATTGTTATTGAATGGATTATTGGTTATATGATTGAGAATAAAATGTTGAATGCTAGTTATATTGATTATTGAATTAAGATAATGGATGATTTCAAGTATTAACATGTCTAACCTATGGATGAATGCTTGTGATAGGCGTTTAGAAATTATATGGAGTTTACTTTAGTTATTTGCCTTGGTTATGTATAAATGGTAAGTTTAATTCTAAATTATACGGGCTTACTAAGCTATAAAGCTTACTCTGTTTCATTTCCTTGTTTTATAGAGGTTCGATAGCTCGCTCGTTTCGGACAAGTCGAAGTTACACATCACACTATCCAATTTTCAATCGGTACTTTTGAACTTGTGGATATATGTAAATATGGCATGTATAGGGTAGTTGAAAAGATGTTAGTTATGTTACCTGATATCATGATTTTGGTATGTTTTTGTGTATAAGTTAAGCCATGTGATTTGGCTTATTTTGGTACTATGTTTTGGTTGAGTTTAAGTATTCAATTATGGTATGTTTTAGTAAGGAATAGATGGAATGAAAATGTGTAAGTGAAGTCTTGATATGTAGTTGATATATGAATGGATTATGCATAGTATTAATTAGGTAATTGAATATCAAGTTGAATTGGTATATTATGTGTATGAAATGTTATGGAATGATTGCCAATTGGGTTATAAAAAGTGGTCATTTATGATTGTATAAGCTTGTGAAAATAGGGTGGCAAAATGGCTTTGCAAATAGCCTATTTTTTCCACACAGGCAGTGACACGGGTGTGTGTCTCAGCCGTGTGTGACACACGGTTAAGTACACGGCCATGTGCCCCCTGGTGTTGAAATGGAATTGAAGTCAATATGCTCCATGTAACACCCCAAACTCAGCCTAGACGTTATGGCCGGATCTAGCATGTCACATCAAACGGTAGTTGAAAAGCTAAACGGTCGTTAAAATGTTGCATTCCTTTTTGAAACTCTGAGTTTCGTTAATAGCATGCAAAAACCATGATTTGCTTAATGTATATTTTTGTAAAGTTGTAATTATTTTGAAAAAACTATTTTGTTATGAAAATCAAACTTGAATAGTTGCGAAAACGTGATATTTTGGAAAATAGTTATTATCGTTTAAAGAAAAACCCAGTGTTTAATCGTTTAACAATTTAGTAATAGCCAGAATGAAAGTTTAAAAGGAAAATAAAATCCAATGGCCTTATTACAAAATATTAACCCCAAATTAAATAACATGAAATAAAAGAAAAGAAAAACTGGAATTACTAAATATCGTGAGAAGCAACTCCGATGTATGGCCACCACCGAGTCCTCCGCAGCTCCAAATCCACTACCTCTAGGGATTACCTGTACGGTTTAAGGAAAAAGGGGTGAGTTACAAGAACTCAGCGTGTAATCCCATTTTAAGTCACAGTTTGGGCCTAAACCCATGCAGTATCAATTTGGGCCTACGGCCCCAAAATCATGGTAATGCAAATAGAGAATGCAACCCAACCCAATCCAACCAACACTCCACCCGTACCAACCCTACACTCTTGTAGGGACCAAGTCAACCCATCCGAATTTTTTACACACCAAGAATGCAAACAGCCACATTATAAACGCAAAGAAAGTCGCTCGTAATAGTATACGTGGCTAAGCCACTAAATCAGTATAATGTGGCATAGCCACCAGTACAGTACTTCCTCCAATATATATATATACATATATATATTCATCCCATCCCAATGCAAGATGTCGTGACATAATAATTCAGTGTATGCTATAATGTAACAACATAGAAATTAAACAGGTAGCACGCAAACATACTAAATCTACCTCTAAGGGTATAACAGTAATTTGGTCGGTATGGGTAAAACGGTAATTTACCCTTCAGGGGTATAACAGTAATTTTGCCCAAACGAGGGCGTTTTAGTAATTTTACCTACCGAGGGTATTTTAGTAATTTACCCACCGAGGGTATTTCAGTAATTTACCCATCAAGGGTATTTCAGTAATTTACTCACCGAGAGTATTTCAGTAATTTACCCACCAAGGGTATTTCAGTATTTTACTCACCGAGAGTATTTCAGTAATTTACCCACCGAGGGTATTTCAGTAATTTACCCACCGAGGGTATTTCAATAATTTACCCCTACAATGGCCTCACGAAGGCCCAATGTCTCGAGCGATTCGGTTACCGAAGACGGACATTCTGGTGCTATTGGGCCTAAAACCCGATTTCGGCCCATTCGGGCCCACACACTCGTGTGGCCCAATTCAGTTCGGTTTCAGTTACGATTCTGCGGACTTTGCAGACACATCGTTCAAAACATCTTTTTCGTCGTTTCACTGTCATGGGCCCATTTAACCCGTTGGGCCCATTTAGCCCGTATCGGCCCAACAAGGCCTGTTATGGCCTCAATTTCATGAGAGCGTTCGTGACACTCTCAACAGTTTATCGCCCTTCCTAGTGGCTCGATTTGTCACTACGACCACTCGCACGCTCAAGTGATCTTCATAGCCGGTATTCCGGCTTTCGGTATTTTGGCTTCTAGCCAATTCGCAGGTTGTGACAGTAATAGGTTAAGCGGGGTGTGAGATTACACACCTGTTTACGAGTTGCGGTACACAGCGCTTTCTAAATAACCTGAGATCATAATTGACTAATAGTTAGTCTTAATCCTTGATACTCCAAGATATAGAAACACTTTACCCATTGCTTTCCCTTACCAAAACGACGGCAACTTCTTGCTATGCTAGAATATTTGGTTTACTCCCTTTGATTACGAAATTGAGTCCCTAATGAAAAACACAGGTTAGCAATGCTATTCCAAGACAACAAAGAAACAGTCGTTCGGCCCTAAGAGACTCACAAAAAAAATAACAAGAACTATCCACCCCATTTTTGGTCATAGCTACCCTTACCAAACACTTCTCGAAACCCGGACGTTGAATGAACAGAGAAGAAGGTAAGCTTGATCCTTAATAAATTCGGCCTAGGCAGAGAAATGGAGCTAGGAATTTCGGTTTTGACATAGCAAGGAGAAGGAAGAAGAAGATGAGAGAGAAGAAACCAATACCTTGATCAGAGAGAAGCCGAATGGAAAGAAGAGATTTGGCACTAGAAGTAAAACAAAAGAACCAAAACCCGGCTATTAGTAAGGGAAAGAAGAATCAGTTTCAATTTGGAGAAGAGAGGGAGATTCGGCTTATGAAGAGGAAGGTGTAGAAAAGAAACAGGGAAGAAGAAAGGGAGATAAGGAATTCGACAAGAAATAAATTGCAAAAAAAAAAAATTGACCCGAAATGCTTAAGGAGAAAATGCCCAAAATGCAAAAATGCTAAGAGAAACTAGAGAAATTCGGCACCTACTCTACACTAGCTAAAAATGCCTAAACACCACCCCTTAGCCGAATTTCTCCTCCCCCCAACACTCCCACATTCGGCCACTACACTCTCCCCTATCCCGCGATTTTCTCCCCTTTTTGCTCCTCAATTTTCTCTCCACCTTCCATTCAAATTGTTTGACCAAGTCTCCAACTCCCATAGCAGAGTTTGATCCCAACTCTGCTTCCTCCTCTCCCCTATCCCGCGATTTTCTCCCCTTTTTGCTCCTCAATTTTCTCTCCACCTTCCATTCAAATTGTTTGACCAAGTCTCCAACTCCCATAGCAGAGTTTGATCCCAACTCTGCTTCCTCCTCTCCCAAAGCACAAAATAAAAGCCATCAATTGCAGCTTGTGAGATTCGAACTCCCCTCCTCCATGCTTCCCTTGTGACGCCACACCACCTTGCCACTAGCACACTTGTGTTAGCAAAACACATTCAAATTTCCTTAAGCCTTGCTTCCAACAGCCCTCTCCACTAAAGAGCCCAAAAACCAAAATTTTTTCCAGGGCTTGGCCTCGACCCCAGGCCTCCCTAGAGCCCCTAAACACCCTCAAATAACCCATAGAGCAAGCACAACATACAATTAAACAAAAATCACAAACCCCTAATTATTGGGATGTTACAATTCTACCCCCTTAAAGAAATTTCGGCCTTGAAATTTACCTATCAAAAGAGATGAGGGTACTGTTGTCGTATTGCCTCCTCAGGCTCCCACGTGGCTTCCTCTGAATCGTGATTACGCCACAACACTTTGACTAATGGAACAAATTTTCTCCTCAACACTTTAATATCACGATCCAAAATCTGTACAGGTTCCTCTTCAAATGTCAGATCTGGTCTTACCTTAATTTCTTCCACCGGCACTATATGAGAAGGATCTGAACGGTAGTGCCTCAGCATAAAAACGTGGAATACATTATGTATCCGGTGTAACTCAGGAGGCAGCTCAAGCTGATAGGCAACAGGTCCAACACGTTTCAATACCCGGTAAGGTCTAATGAATCTAGGGCTTAACTTGCCCTTCCGTCCAAATATCAGTATCTTTTTCCACGGTGAGACCTTCAGTAAAACATAATCCCCCACAGAGAACTCTATGTCTCTACGCTTTAAGTCAGCATACGACTTCTGTCTATCAGATGCTTCCTTTAACCGACCACGAATCAATTTCACCTTCTCCTCAGTTTCGGAAATTAACTCTGGACCCAACAACCGTCGCTCACCCAATTCTATCCAACAAGTAAGGGTACGACACCTACGACCATATAATGTCTCGTATGGTGCCATCTGACTGCTGGATTGGTAGCTGTTGTTATACGCGAATTCCGCCAAGGGTAAATAATCTTCCCAACTGCCCCTGAAATCAATCACACAACTTCTTAACATGTCTTCCAAAATCTGGATTACCCTCTCCGACTGACCATCAGTCTGTGGATGAAACGCTGTGCTAAAATCTAGCCTTGTACCCAAAGCTTCATGTAATACTTTCCAGAACCGAGATGTGAATCTAGGGTCCTTGTTTGAGATGATAGACACTTGTACCCCATGTAGCCTCACAATTTCTGCCACGTACAACTTGGCCAACTTCTGTAACGAGTAATCAGTGCGAATCGGTATGAAATGGGCAGACTTAGTTAACCGGTCTATAATTACCCATACTGAATCTTTCTTAGTAGGTGTTAGGGGTAGCCCACTAACAAAATCCATTGTTATCCTCTCCCACTTCCAGAGTGGAATCTTTACAGGTTCCAGTAGTCCCAAAGACAGTTGATGCTCAGCCTTCACTTGCTGGCCTCACAAACACTTACTTATTTAAGTCTCAGAATCCTCATGTTTTGATCTGCCACCACGATGCAGTTCATGTAGGTCTCGGTAATCTTATTTCCACCGGGATGCATAGCGTATGGGCTACCATGTGCCTCCCGCAGAATCATCTGCCTTAACTCAGAGTCCTTCGGCACACAAACTCTTCCACGAAAACATAACACCCATTCACTATTCAGCCCAAAATCCACCGTCTCTTCACTTTTCACCTGCTGAAAACGAGAACCCAACGACTCATCCAATAACTGCTTCTCTTTAATCTGATTAACCCAAGTCCGTTTCACCTAAAGTTCTGCCAACAAACTACCATCCTCGAATAGACTGAGACGAGCAAACTTTGCTCTCAAATCAGATACCACTTTACGACTTAGTGCGTCTACCACCACGTTGGCCTTTCCCGGATGATACTCAATCGAGCAATCATAATAATTCAGTAACTCTATCCATCTCCATTGCCTAAGATTCAACTCCTTTTGGGTAAGAAGATACTTAAGACTCTTACGGTCGGTGTTAATGATCGACTTTTCCCCATATAGGTAATGTCTCCATATCTTTAGTGCGAACACTACTGCAGCTAGTTCCAAGTCATGAGGGGGGTAGTTCACCTCATGTGGCCTAAGTTCACGGGATGCATACGCCACCACCTTCCCTTCTTACATCAGCATACAACCCACACCTGTGTGCGACGCATCACAATAGACAACGAATTCTTTCCCAGCCTCAGGCTGAATCAACACTGGTGCTTCAGTCAAAATCTTCTTCAGTTTCTCAAAACTCTCTTGCTACTTATCAGTCCAAACAAACGGTACCCCCTTACGCAATAACTTAGTTAGGGGTGCAGCAACCAAAGAAAACCCCTCAACGAACCGCCTGTAGTACCCAGCCAAACCCAGAAAACTTCGGATCTCTGATACTAACTTCGGTGGCTTCCAATCCAACACAGCTTCAACCTTCCGAGGATCAACCCTAATCCCCTCGGCAGACACAACGTGCCCCAAAAATGTCATTTCCTTCAGCCAAAACTCGTACTTACTAAATTTGGCATAGAGTTGCTTTTCCCTCAATATCTGTAGAACAACTCGAAGATGTGAATCATGCTCCTCCTCGTTCTTAAATACACCAGAATATCATCTATGAATACCACCACGAATCGGTCTAGATAGGGTTGGAAGACCCAGTTCATCATATCTATGAAAGTAGCTGGTGCATTCGTTAGTCCGAATGGCATAACCAGAAATTCGTAATGCGCATAACGAGTTCGAAATTTAGTCTTGTATATATCAGCCTCCTTGACCCTTAGCTGATGATACCCTAATCTTAGATCTATCTTTGAGAAAACTGAAACTCCTCGCAGCTGATCAAATAGATTGTCTATCCTTGGTAGCGGGTATTTGTTCTAAATCGTTAACTTGTTCAACTGACGGTAGTCAATACACATATGCATCGACCCATCCTTCTTCTTTACGAACAAAACCGGTGCTCCCCACGGAGATACACTCGGTCGGATAAACCCCCGATCTAGCAGCTCTTGGATCTGAGCCTTTAATTCTACCAGCTCCTTCGATGCCATCCTATAAGGGGCGATGGACACCGGAGCCATTCCCGGTAACAGCTCAATACCAAACTTGACCTCACGATTCGGTGGCAACCCCAGAAGCTCTTCTGGAAAAACATCCAGGAATTCCTTTATGGTCCTTACATCCCCAACAGACAAACTCTTAACCTCGGATGTGCTGACATAGGCCAGGAACGCCTTGCAACCCTTGCGAACCAGCTTATCAGCCCTTAATGTAGAGATTACATTGGTTAGATAATCCCTTCGCTCTCCTATCACCACCACTTTCTCATCCTCTAAAGACTTGAGCATCACACACGCTTAGCGGTAGCGATCTAAATTTTCCCGGTGCTTCACTAACCAATCCATGCCCAGAATGAGATCAAACTCACCAAACGGCAGTTCCATCAAGTCAGCCGGAAAGACAACCCCTTGAACCTCCAGGGGCACACCTCTAAACAGCTTATTCACTATGACAGACTGTCCTAAAGGTCTAATCACCGACATTTCTTTTTCAGCAAGTTCGAATTGTATACTCAAAGTTCCAGACACATTACATGCAACATACAAATACGTCGACCCAATATCAATTAAAGCAAAACATGGCACATCATGAATAAGGAACGCATCGGTTATGACGTCAAAGCGCCGCCATCCTCTCGGACGCCGAAAGCAGCATAAACCAACCCCGCTGCCTTGTATCGTCAGACCACGCACCTTCGCCCGGTGCTCACGACCCCGCCCAAACCCATTTCCCCTCGGGGTGAACCACGGCCTTCTGGTGGCTGTTGACCACCTCATGCGGCTAAAGATATCCCCGACCGCAAGCGGCATCGCACTCCGATTTTAGCGTCATGAGCCTCCTTAATTTCGTGGTCTCTTGACCCACACCGGCTGAGCCCCAATTTTCTTCCAACATTCACCCGCGATGAGATAACTCCGCATTAACGCGCAAGGCTACAATCCGCCACAGTAAACGGAACTCCAGCCTCGAATCGCCCATCAAATCTAGGCCTCTATGAAATCTATCTCAAGAAGCTGGAAGGCCTAAAATCTCTCTTATTCTGCCCATTTTCTTGTCACGCTTTGACGCCGTGAGGCGTTTCACCTCCTCGGCAATCTTGGCCTTCTCCACCAAAGCAAAGAAAATCTCTTTCCCTCTCCGGGGGCTATCGGTACCGCAACTCATCCCCAAGGCCATCCTCAAATCGCACCAGCAGCTCATAATCGGTTGCAACTATACCTCGAGCGCATCGCTCAGCGCAGAACTCGCCTCATACGCGCCATGATTTATTTCCCCGAACAGCATTCAAGAATTCCTTTCTCGGCGTCCACATAACCGCCCCGACATACTTCCCGGAAGGCCGTTTTAAAGAAGTCCAATGTTAATCGATCCGATCGGCTGTGTGCCTTCCCCACGTTGAGCCACCCACTGTACGCCTCATCTCTTAGTAAGGACACTACCCCTTTCAGTTTCTACTCCTTTGCAGTGCGATCCGAGGTCATCCACGGTCCGCTCTCAAGCGCGCTTCCAATGTTGGCTACATTCGGGCTACACTAAAGATGCCCTCAAGATTTCGCCCGTTTGACCGGAGTCGCCGCTCGAGAAATGGATCCTCAGACTCCGACCCGATACTTTCTCCAAGAACCCATTCTAAAACCCGTAGATTGCTTGGGACAAAGCATCGTCCCCCCAACTCGATCATGAGACCCGTCTCGATCGGGCGATATACGGTGCCTCCCTTTGAGCATATGCCCGATATCGAGGATCCACCCTAGCACCTCGGCCTCTACCCACGGCCACGTGTACCTCGTCCCGCGTCCTCTTGTACTCATATTGCTGAATCGAGTTAATCTATTTAAGAGTTTTATGCATCAGCTTGTTGTTCAAGTAATTATTGACAGATGTTTTATGAAAGAACAGTAATAGGAGTAGTTTTCGCGACTCAATTTTTCTAAAGTTTCAGTCTCTATAAGCTCAGTTTCCCTATCCAAAACTTTGATATTCTACTACTATCCCTAGTAGTTTTTTTTTCAGTACAATCACTATAGCATATAACCAAATATAAAATTAGAGAACTTACAGATTTGGTGCCGGAGACTCAGTGTGCCATAGTTCCAATAACGCTATATATATATATATATTTTTAAACCACAGTTTAAACTGATTTGGAAAAATTTTCAAACCCATTCCACAGCCGAGTTTTGCAACCTGGCTCTGATACCATAAAATGTAACACCCCAAACCTGACCTAGACGTTATGGCCGGATCTAGCATGTCACATCAAACGATAGTTGAAAAGCTAAGCGGTCATTAAAATGTTGCATTCCTTTTTGAAACTTCGAGTTTCGTTAATAGCATGCAAAACCATGTTTGCTTAATGTCTATTTTTGTAAAGTTGTAATTATTTTGAAAAAACTATTTTGTTATGAAAATCAAACTTGAATAGTTGCGGAAACGTGATATTTTGGAAAATAGTTATTATCGTTTAAAGAAAACCCAGTGTTTAATCGTTTAACAATTTAGTAATAGCCAGAATGAAAGTTTAAAAGGAAAATAAAATCCAATGGCCTTATTACAAAATATTAACCCCAAATTAAATAACATGAAATAAAAGAAAAGAAAAATCAACAGAATAAGATACATGGCCGAGCCAACCTAAATCGTAGATAACGTGGTATAGCCACTCAAATCGATAAAAGACTCGATAATATATATACATATATGTATTCATCCCGTCCTGAATACAGAATCTTGACATAATCTTAGTAGATCTACAACGCAACAAGATGTAAATTGTTATGTATACGCCTTACATACCAAATTCAATTTCTTAGGGCATAAATTGCAATCTCGTATTGGAAGGGTAGTAATAATTACTCCTGGCATAATTTTTTGCAGCAGTAACGTATGGCTTCATCAATTCTTTCCCAGGTGTTTTAACCGATAGTGGGTAGGGTGTTGGTAATTTACTAATCCAGGCTTCAGAATTTCCACTCACCTACCGCATATTAAACAGTTAACCGCAGGTGAATATTGAATGTTACTCTACAATGGCTCCGGCGTCTCACGTGTAGAGCTCTCGATTTGTTACTACCAATGCTAATTTGTCCAATCATTAGTTATCGCTGTGGCCTTAAATTTTCGCCCATTAGACCGTCGATAATCGCTGGCCCACCCGGCTCCAATTTTAGCTACTGCCTGCCACTGGGCGTATATATCACCAAAACATACCCACAAGGTTCTGTCAAGTCCACATGTGGCCCACTAAATGCTCATCATGACACTGCCACGTCTGCTATTCAATAATAGAGAGGCCGCTTCTGGGATAACTTCCACCGCTTAATCTGGGGCCCGGACACACAGGCCTTCGTGAACAGCTCGAGCTTGGCAGCTTGTGATTCATATCGAGTATTTCGAGACGGGCCCTTCTACACCTCAGCATTAAGCAGAGTTAGTTGTTGCAAGGTGTAAGTCATGCCGCACCGTTAATTGTTCACAAGTAGGTTATGTATAGCGCTCATTCAAAACTACTGTAGCACTAAATGACATATTCAACTCATGCTCAAGATCAGAACACACATTATCATTTTCTCACTCATAAATTCTATTTATAATAACCCTTACATATGCATATGGGTGAAGGTTTCTTCGATTAAGCGAGAGTCCTCAGAAACACGGGTGTTATAACGTTATAAGGTTCAAATACACAAGACCCACTGGCCGCTTTCTACTAAGAGAACTGCAAAATAGCAAGAATCATCCACTCTCCTATTCCTTTCCATGGTCAAATCAAACTCTTTACAAACCTTCACTTCTTTACTCTGGAGCGTGAAGAAGGCAAGCTGTGTGATCTCAATTACCAAATCTTAGGCTTACTGCGCAAACGATAGAACTCTGGCTTTGATACAAAGAAGAGAGGGAATAGAAGGAGATAGAAAAACACTCTCGGACAGTATAGGTTAGGGAACAAAGAGAGATCTTATGACTGAGCGACGCAAAACACACTAACTGCCTGCCATTATAGTGCAAGGCACAAATGGAAAGAAGAAATGGGGCCTACTCAAACGCTCTATCTTGAGAAGAGAGGAATTCATTGTACTATGATAAGAGTTGCAAGTGAGAGTCATTGTGGAGGAAGGAAGAAAGGAATTACAACCGTATCTGTTATATGAAACTGCAAAATAAAAATCGACTAATGTATGAGAAAAATACCCAATACACAGCAATCAGAAATCCCAGGTATACGAAGACCCACCTTAATCCAACCAAGAATGCTCAAACACTTCTACACCTAGCTCAGCTTGTCGCACCCTCCCCCCCCAACACACTTGCAGCACGCCGGGCTTACCACACCCTCCTATCCTAGTACAATTTCTTCCGCCCCCTTTTTGCTCTCAATTTCAAACTTCAATGGCCCAAATTAGCTCATCAGCCTCTACACCTGAATTCAGCGCAAGCTCTGAAGTCCTCTAACTGCTCTCGCTGCTTCCCAAGCACAAAATAGTGCTGAACACTCTGCGTAAACAATATGAGGGTCTTAATCTAAACCACTCTTCCCTCAAGATATCCTTTTGCCAGACTTCAAGCTAATAGTTAGCAAAAATTATCCATTTCTACATGTCAATCTCACCTTTCAAGCAGCCTAATGTGCTGCCGGTGCCGTTTGCCCCAATCTCAGCTTCAGCAACCTCAGCCAAACCTGAACAATATTGCGGAAAGGCAATAACCATTTATCAAACCAACCTCAATTGTAGAGATAGACTCCTTGCTACCATTACTGCCCAGCCCAAGCTTGACCTTCAGTGTGGCACAAGTACGTAGCCGAGGCTCTAATTGGCAAACGCTCAAAGACGTGCAGCAGGTTGCGTCACACGTGCTGATGTCGCAGCATAATTCTTCTCCATACTGCTTTGCTCAGCAAGCAGTGAATCACTTCATCTAGAAGACGGCTGGCGGTTACCCGTGGTACCGCCGCTAGTCGGTGACAGATGTTTGTTTCCGCTTTCATTGGCGTTTACACAACAAGCAGCGCAGCGTGGTGGACATTTCAGTGTACGCTTGAAATTCTCTAAGGTGCACTTAGTGGCAAAGCTACAGCATTTAGTCCTATCACTCTGCTTTGCATGCTGATTAATATTTATCAATGCGGAAATGGAATGATATTCCATGACACGATATTGGATAAATGATTCTCGAATGAGTTAATTTACGGTTTGGTGGTATGCTTCTTAACTCTGTCTTGACTGCCAAGTATTGAGTGTGTGCTATATTTGTTGGGTATCATTTAGGCATTTCTCTAGACCCCAGGACCAATATATAGCATGATGCTCTAGCCATACACGCAGTGGTTAGCTATGGTTTAGACACTCTCACTAGCCAAATGTAAGCTACAAAAAATGATTCAACGTATGCACAGGACGACAGAAAAGAAAGTGCAGGCACGGCACATTCGCTGACCCGCATCCAATACCAACTCCGGGAACTGTGGAAGTATGGGTGAAAGTAGCATAAGGTTTCTCTCTTTCAGTGAGCACGACAGCAAAGGTTTCACAGCGATATCGGCAACCTAACCCGCTCGGGCCAAACCAATCCCGCCTCATGCGCTTAAATCACTACGAAGGAAGCGCGCATTGATCTCATGACAACAAAAATTCGGCACATGGTGAGATATAACACTAACACGGTTGAGGAGATTGGTGGAGCTATCTTTAATGACATCTCTGAGAGCCATTTGCCGATGGAGCACGTGACTCAAGGGTTTCAATGGTATCGGCATTCCCGTATAATGAGTGCAACAACGGTTAAATGGCCGTTACTGTTGCTGACATCCTCAGCGACGACGTTGTTGTGTGTATAATTGATATCGTGAAATGACAAAGCAGTTATGAGTTTTCTCTGGCTTGAACTAGAAAGACTGTGCCAAGTGTCTGCACTGAGCAAGAAAGAATTTCCTTTGGACTTGGTTGCGTCCAAGCAGATCATGCGAAGAGAGAGCAATGATAGTTGCAAATACATGGAAATGCAGCATATTACCGCTATAATGTGGCCACACAAAAGACTGGATATTCACCTAAGAATGTGAAGGGGGATTTGGAGTCAAAGAGTTTATTTACTTATCACAAGTGAAATAAAATGAGCTGATAGCAAAGGAAAGCTTTACGAGGCAGATTTGGAGAAGATTTAAGTGTGAAAACTCGGCAGTGGGCCATCAAAAGACAAGAATAAAGCAAATCATCTGTTTAATGGTTTTCTAAGGAATTTTATCTCAAGCAGTATAGACGGATTCTGTTTAATACTCACAACCCTGCTACTGTTGTGTAAAGTTAAAGTTAGTGTTAGACAATTCATTTGAACTAAAGACGACATAATGAATGACTGCGGTACAGTATTAAAGACTTGGATCACATTCGATCACCAAAAGTTTACAGAATGACAGTACTGAAAAGAGATAATCACAAGCAAGCAAATATGCCATTACTACCAGGAGTGAGCATCACCCCGAAACATCGAAATATGAACAATACGACGGAGTCTAGCGTGTGCATACTAAAGAATGGTACCTATGAGGAGTATAAGTATTAGCAGAGGAGTGAGCCACACCCAGACACTATTATCAAAATTCTTTTTCGACATACATAATGGTTGACACTCTGTAACAGCACGCATATACATTCTCAGAACCAAGATTATGTTGAAGTCAATATGGATGCAAGCTTTAGAACGACTTTATGTCTATACTCTCCTTCATTTTGAAGCTGATGTACTGAAAGTATCTAACTCATGACAAGGTGCTTGAATTTCCTCTAATGACGATCGTTAACAGTCGAGAGTTTGAGTTTGATACGACTGTCGTGCTGGATCATGCATGCGCCGATCTAATCATCGTCGTCCCAACAGCGAGACCCTGACAAATGCTGGAGTTTTTGACGGAATAACTCTACCGGGTAGGATACTCGTCTCCTCATAGCTCAGAAATATATAGAACATATGCATTACATCCAGTCGTTTATTACAAGTTGCAAATACCAAGGTTGAAATTGGCAGATAGATGGTTTCCAAATACGGGTTTTCACATCGTGTAGTTGAATTTAGACTGAATAATGGCACTGTGAAGATGTACAGTCTGGTCTGAGAATTCCCCAATGTATTCAGTCTTGCTGGCGGTAGTAAGGTAATCGTATTGCATGGGCTTGAAACGCAGTTAGTTTTGCCAAAATTCTACATGGTGTTATAGTGTAACGACAAGGAAATATAGCACGCGTAAATTTACGGGACGAGATGCCAGATACGAGTATCGGCTGGACTGGCGCTGAATGGCGTGCAGTATTTAAAGTGCATTGATTCTTAGGGAATCTTGGTGGTTGTGTTTGACGACGCCGTACAAAGTGCACGAAGTTGCATACAGGAATGATGGCTGCGAGATCTCTTTTAACTAATATACACAATGTTCTGCATTTATATGGACCTACGTGAATGTTATTCGTAGTACCGTCGGGGGACGCTATCGAGGCGATTGTTGACATGATCGGTTCTATTTAGGTGTGATTAATCGGACACGGTTATCTCAAACTGTTCTGGCCATTGAATACTGTGTTAAAGAAATCTCATGGCAGATGAGATGGTAAACCAATGGTGAAGTGGCGACTGACAAAGTATTGGACTTAGTACATTATGGTTCTGATGTGTAGAGAGCTGGATCGGAGCAATACAAGTTATCGCTACTACTCTCAGTAATACGCTGAGCTGAAGCCTGACTCCTGGCAGACATCGGCACTGCTCGAAAAGACTATTTCTTATGGCGATAATTACTAAGTAACCGAATGGCAAGGTCCAAAAAAGGCGGTAGTCTAGGTTTAAATGCTGGCATAAAGGGAAAGGTTGCCATTTAAGAGCATCGATCCTATAATAATCTGTAGACGTCGATTGACCAACTGGAATGCGCGAGAATCTGACGACTAGCGATCCCAGCCAATTATGGTTTGGGATGATCTGGCGCGACGTGTTAGGAGACAACCAATGCGCCACCCGACATAATTGGAACAGTATTTAAAGAAATTATCAAGTGACTTGGGCTGACTGTATTCCCAGGATTTACTAATTACTTCATGGTTATGGAGAAAATGCTCATATCATCCCTTAACAGAAGTGTTTGAACATACCCAATGCTCCATTAATAAAGTACTCGAATCCCTGGCTACGATAGCTAGTAAGTACATGCTCGCTCGAAGACTTAACACAGAATTTTTGACTGGACATCACTAGAAAAAGTTTCGTTTGTTATTTCGATGATGAAGTATCATTTGTTCGCTCAAGAGCGCATACGAGATAATCGGGTGTGGACGATTCGTGCATGGGTTCATATTGATTGGATTAAATCTCAAACTGCACATTTTCAAATCGGGAGTTCCAAAAGAGATGTCAATTGATTATGGCGCTTAATGTACCAACTTAAGGCCTAATCAGAGAATCTGGAAAAGGACTCGCTCAGTAATCGCCATTTTAAGTTATTGGTAAAATCTTAATTTAACTAAAAAGATTTGAACGTAATTAAATTGTTTATCTGTTGTCGTCGTTGAGCACCATGATGGCCCTCTCACAAAATATGCATGGTGTGTGCAAGATAGATATACCTATTGTTAGAACACACGGCCGCTGATAATGTGCCATCGCATAATTAAATATACTGAGTCAGTCGTGATGATTCAATCAGTGAGGTCCCGGAGGAAGAGAGAGTGCCAAGATGAAGTTGTATGTACCTATAACAAAAACAACAGTTACGGCTTGGGTTTCTGCGGATACGATGAGCCAATCATATTTCAGCTTCAAGGTACGATGTACGTAGATCATAGATTATTAGTCCGAATGTCGAGTTGTAGACGAGAAGTATGTGTTCAAACGGCTTATCGGAAAGGCCCATTCACCCATACGGCGGCGAGGGACCACGACTCATATCAATGACTGGTAGGAAAGTAACTCATTAAGTTCCAGAACTAAGCTTGACCAAGTTCACGTACATCTCGGGTTGTATTTACTGAGTAAAAGTTGGGTCTGAGATGACGACACATTGTCGTAGGATGCCAGACGTCAGAATGCTGGAAAAAATCGTGAGGAAAAATATATCAGATGATTGAATGGCAGTTTTACATTTTTGAGATCGTTGCTTCAGTATTCTAGCTAGCCCGCACCCTAGATTTTGTAATTTTTGAAGATTAAACATGTTTCCATTGTTGAATACTTGAGTTCTTTGATGTTTAATGATAGATTATGGAAGCTTGGTAATAGTTAAACTAGTTTTGTAAAGTGATTTTTGACAAAAATGCAAAATAGGGATTAAATTGTGGAAATGTAAAATGTGGTGGTTAAAAGTGTGAAATAATGAAAGATATGGGCTGCTAGGAGTCCCTTTGAAATTCGGCTAGGCATGGGTAGGTACTAAATTGCATGAATTTGCAATTTTATGTGATAAGGACTAAATTGTAAAAATTGAAAAGTATAGGGCAAATGTGTAATTTTGCCAAAATATGAATTATGACTAAATTGAATACATTGAATGCTGAATGTACTGAATTTGATAATATACAGATCAAGATAAGACGAGATCGAGTTTAGATCGGGGAAAAGGAAAGATCGACGAATAGCCGATAGTTTTTATCCGAGCAATACGAGGTAAGTTCGTATAATTAGAATCGAACTTTTATATATTTGTAAATATTTGAAATGAATGTATAATTGAATAAATGGTATACTTGAAATATGAATGCCTTATTGATATAATCTATTTGTTACCGAGCCCCGTTTTAACCATTTGAATTCGTAGGATACAAGTGAAATGTCACTAAGGTTACCGTTTTAGTCGAGCTCCTACATTTGTTGTGGACTCACCACTGATCGTATGAGCTTTCTGATATATCAGCTCGTAAGAGCTTACTGTTTTCAGCTCATTAGAGCTTACCGTTTCAGCTCGTATGACCTTATTGTTCAGCTCGATAGAGCTTACTGTTCATAAGCTCAGGAGGAGCTTACCGATCATGGCACGAAAGAGAATAAATGATAATGAATTGATGGATTACTTTTATATATCACCCGAGTATCCTTTGGAGTTCTAATAGGTTCAACGAGCATAAATTATGTTTATACGAATGAGTATTGTTATTGAATGGATTATTGGTTATATGATTGAGAATGAAATGTTGAATGCTAGTTAAATTGATTATTGAATTGTGATAATGGATGATTTCATGTATTAACATGTCTAACCTATGGATGAATGCTTGTGATAGGCATTTGGAAATTGTATGGAGTTTACTTTAGTTATTTGCCTTGATTATGTATAAATGGTAAGTTTAATTCTAAATTATACAGGCTTACTAAGCTATAAAGCTTACTCTGTTTCATTTCCTTGTTTTATAGAGGTTCGATAGCTCGCTCGTTTTGGACAAGTCGGAGCTACACATCACATTATCCAATTGTCGATTGGTACTTTTGAACTTGTGGATATATGTAAATATGGCATGTATAGGCTAGTTTAAAAGATGTTAGTTATGTTACATGATATCATGATTTTGGTTTGTTTTTGCGTATAAGTTAAGCCATGTGATTTGGCTTATTTTGCTACTATGTTTTGGTTGAGTTTAAGTGTTCAATTATGGTATGTTTTAGTAAGGAATGGAAGGAATGAAAATGTGTAAGTGAAGTCTTGATATGTAGTTGATATATGAATGGATTATGCATAGTATTAATTAGGTAATTGAATATCAAGTTGAATTGGTATATTATATGTATGAAATGTTATGGAATGATTGCAAATTGGGTTATGAAATGCGGACATTTATGCTTGTATAAGCTTGTGAAAATAGGGTGGCAAAATGGCTTTGCATATAGCCTATTTTTATCCACACGAGCAGAGACACAGATGTGTGTCTTAGCCGTGTGTGACACACGGTTAAGTACACGGCCGTGTGTTCCCAAGTGTTGAAATGGAATTGAAGTCAGTATGCTCCACATGGCCTCACACACGGGCGTGTGACCAGCCGTGTGGTACAAGTTAGTATACCCTCCTAGATGGCACACGGCCTAGCACACGGGCGTGTGGCTTGGCCATGTTGATAAGTCAGTATACCCTACAGTTTTGGCACGGCCTGATACACGGGCGTGTGTGGCCATTTCGAAGGGTACACGGGCGTGTGGTTGGCCGTGTGACACAAGTCAGTTTGTATGCCCTGTTTTCACTCGGTCTAAGACACGGGCGTGTCTACTAGCCATGTGAGGCACACGACCAGTTCACACGGGCGTGTGATACTTGTAATGTTGAAATTTTTCTAAGTTTCCAAAATTTTCATATGTTACCGATTTAGTCCCGAATGCATGATTTAAGCTTTGTATGCTCGATTTAAATATATATTGAATGTGAATGAATGATATTTACTGAAATGAGATGATATTTGATAAATGATTGTTCTGAACTGAGTTACTAGTCCGGTAATGCCTCTTAACCTATTCCGGTGACGGTTACGGGTTAGGGGTGTTACAACATGCATGACTTTCAGAGAGATTGTCCCAAGATGACTCACAAATGAAAGCATGTTCATGATGGATTTTGAGTCAATGATTCACACTTAAGATCATCTCTTATTAAATAGTTTCCCAAGAAATGATATTTAAGCTAGAGATGATGGCCAAACATCAAATGGTCGTTAGTTCATGTGGAGTCTTGAGAATTAAGATTCATGAATTGATTAGATGTAATCCATGTTCTTGCTAGTTAGTCATAGACCCTCAAGAAGACATGGTTAATGGGTGTAAGAATGATCGTAGCAACGAAATTTTTTTTCAAGGTTTTAATACAAGACGAATGCATCATACTGCATTCTCGATATGTTGCTGAAATGAAAAATATTTGTTTAATACAAAAATATTAATTAGTGAATTCTTTAATTTTCAATTAAAATATGTCTCCTACCTATTAACATTTTTACTGAGAATAAATTAAATAGGGATAACTTTCGAGTATGGAAATGAAACTTACTAATAGTTATCAGCTATGAGAAACACAAATTCGTTCTTGACAAAACGTGCCCTCATGAAGCTCAGCCCAAAGTAAGAAATCGCTAGAGTCATTCTGACTCGATTGCTCAATGTTATAAGTTAGCGAGCATGAGTAGTGTGTTGCAAAAGCAGCACGAGAATTTCCATGCTGCCAAAGAGATCTTAACAAATTTGGAGGATTTTCTTAGAGGCCAAGTCACATTGGCTCTACAATTTGCTATTACAAATTTGATGAATTCTGAACAGAAAATTTACACTTCAGTCAAAGAACATATGCTTAAGCTTATTGGATTCTTTGTGGAAGCAGAGGACAATAGGGCTAAACTAGACGTGAACACTCAAATTGAAATAGTGTTCAAATCCTTAACCAAGGAGTTTGTTGGTTTTAGGACCGCTTACAACTTGGAGAGAAAGGCGCTTACCTTGACTCAGCTCATGAAGGAATTACAATCCTATGAGTTGATGTTGAATGGTGGTAAGCATATTCAGGAGAAACCTGAGGCAAACTTAGTTGTGAGCCCCTCGTCCTCTAAGGGGAAATAGAAAGTTAAGAGAAAGAAGAAGCTGAC
The DNA here is from genome assembly GCA_025698515.1 of Gossypium sturtianum. Taxonomy (NCBI): domain Eukaryota; kingdom Viridiplantae; phylum Streptophyta; class Magnoliopsida; order Malvales; family Malvaceae; genus Gossypium; species Gossypium sturtianum. The sequence goes on from CM046955.1 coordinate 118,104,232, forward strand.
TAAGTCTCCGGTTCCACCTCGTGTGGATAGGAAGAAGGCTAAAAACTCAAAAGATCCTAAAAAGATCAAATGTTTCTTCTACAATAGAAAAGGGCATTTCAAATAAAAGGGCAAAGGTATGGAACTCTTTGTGGTTGAAGCTTGCTTAGTGGAAGAATCAATTGACAACTGGGTTATTGATTCTGGAGCCACTAACAATGTGTGTGTTTCTTTACAGGGGTTCAGCAAAACAAGAATTCTGTGTGATAGGAGCCTCTCGTTGCGGACCGAAGATAGGAGCTTTGTTTCAGCCGGAGTAGTGGGAGAAGTTATTTTACACTTTTGATAATTTTAGGAAGATTGTTTTAAAGAACGTGTTTAATGTACCTCATTTTAAGAAGAATTTAATTTCTATAGCATGTTTATTTTATGACAGTTATACCGTGACATTCAATAAAGGGATTTCTATTCACAGAAATCATTCTTTAATCTATAATCGATGGATGCAAAACAATCTCTACTTTATCAAACCAAATAACTACTTGATGCTTCAAAATGAAATAGTGAATAAAAAGCTTAAAACTTCTCACTCTAATGAGGGGTACCTATGGCATTTAAGACTTGGTCCTAGTAACCAAGAAAGAATCACTAGACTTGTGAAAGATGGTCCCTTAAGTATACTTAAGAAATTTAGTCTTCCACAATGTGAATCTTGCTTGAAAGGTAAAATGACCAAGAGGTCTTTTAATGCGAAAGGAACAAGGGCCAGCCAACCTTTAGAACTTGTGCTCATTGATGTACGTAGTCCCATGAGCATCAGTGCCCGAGGAAGTTATGATTATTATGTGACTTTTATTGATGACTATTCTCGATATGGATGTGTACCTAATGTACAACAAAAGTGAAACCTGTGATAAATTTCAAGAGTTCTGTGCGTAAATGGAAAAGCAATTAGATTTATCCATAAAGAATCTTTGATCTGACCGAGGTGGGGAATATTTGTCCGATGAGTTCTTAGGATACCTTAGAGAGAATGGAATTTTATCTCAATTGACTGCGCCAGGCATTCAACAGTAGAATGGCGTAGTTGAGAGAAGGAATAGAAACTTGCTTGGCATGGTTCACTCAGTGTTAAACTATTCACAACTTTCTACTTCCTTCTAAGGATATGCGATACAAACGGCTCGCTATATTCTGAATGATGTGCCAACCAAGTCTTCTTGTAAGATACCTTTTGAACTCTGGCATGGAAAGAAACTCGCTCTAAATCACTTTAGAATATCGAGTTGCCCAGCACACATTCTGGATAAGGATGCAAAGAAGTTGGATGCATGGACAGAATTGTGCATGTTTGTAGGATATGCAAAAAGAACAAATGGGGGATTATTCTACAATCTGAAAGATAATATGATTAAATTTTCTACTCATGCTACTTTCCTTGAGGAAAGCTATATGGATAACTGTAAGCCTCGAAGTAAAGTGGTACTCAAGGAAATTTTAGGAGTGGTAGAACCATCACCAAGTTTAATTCTCGAGAAAGTTGTAGAAAAACCTACAAACGATTAACAACATAGGGGAGTCCATTGTAGTGGGATAGTTTTTAAGAAACCAGACTTCTTCATCTATGATGGTAGTATTTATAATATGAAAGCCAATCATGAGGATGATGATCCACTCACTTATGAGAAGGTTACGCAGGACGTTGATTCCAAGCTTTGGAAATAGGCCATGGATGTCGAGATAGATTCAATGAATTCCAATACAGTGTGGGAACTTGTAGACTTACCAATTGGGATTAAACCCATAGGGTGTAAGTGGATCTACAAGAAGAAGAGAAATGCGGAAGGGAAAGTAGAAACACACAAAGCTAGACTTGTAGGGAAAGGCTACACACAGAAAGAAGACATTGATTACAATGAGACCTTTTCTCTAGTAGCCATGCTCAAGTCTATCCGCATATGCATATCCACTGTCGCTGCTCTCGATTACGAGATCTGGCATATGGATGTCAAGACAACAATCTTGAATAATGATCTTGATGAGACCATTTACATGGCTTAACCCACTGGCTATGTTGTCAAAGGAATGGAGCAAAAAGTTTGCAAACTGCTAAGATCCATTTATGGACTTAAGCAGACATCCTGCTCATGGAATAAAAGATTTGATCAAACGGTCAAGACTTTTGGATTTGAGCAAAACGTTGATGAACCTTGTGTTTATAAGTGTATAAATGATAAAAAGGTGCTATTCCTCATTTTGTATGTTGATGATAATCTACTTATCGGAAACGATGTAGGAGAATTGCCATCGGTTAAACTGTGGTTAGCTCAACAGTTTAGCATTAAGGACTTGGGTAAAGCTAGTTATATTCTTGGAATTCAAATCCTTAGGGATCGAAAGAATAAAATGATAGCTCTATCTCAAGCTTCATACATCGATAAGGTACTAGAACATTTTGCAATGACTGATGTAAAGCCAGACATTCAAATGCTTGCATCAGGTTTTCATCTTTCTTTAGATGACTATCTTAAGACAGTAGAATAAAGAAAGTATATGAGTAAGGTTCCATATGCTTCGACAATTGAAAGCCTTATGTATGCGATGCTTTGCACACGTCCAGATATCTGTTTTACAGTAGGAATGGTTAGTCGATATCAGACGAACCCAGGTCTCAGGCATTGGCAAGTTGTAAAGCATATATTAAGGTATCTTAAAAGAACCAGGGATTATATGCTTGTGTATTCTGGGGAGGACCTTACTCCTACTGGATACACAGACTCAGACTTCCAAACCTGTAAAGATTCAAGGAAATCGATGTCGGGAAATGTATTCATTCTAGGCTATACAACCATCGTATGGATAAATGTAAAACAAACTTGCACTACTGAATCTACTATGGATGCTGAGTATATGGCTGCTTTTGAGGCAATGGAAGAAGCAATATGGGTATGAAATTTATTAATTGAACTTGAAGTTATTCCTGGTATGGAAAAAGCTATAACACTAAATTGTGATAACAATGCTGCAATAGCTAATACCAAGAAAATGAGAAGTCAGAAGAGGACGAAAGACGTTGATCGGAAGTATCACTTGATACGAGAGGTAGTAGCCAAAGGAATTGTAGATGTGATGAAAGTAGGTTCTTAAGATAACCTTACGGATCCGTTTACTAAGACTCTTGTAACTAGGAGTTTTAAAAAACATGTTGAGGGTATGGGATGCGAAACATGACACATTTACTTCACTAGGGCATGTGGGAAATTGTTGGGAAATGTGCCCATATTACAGTAAACATGTAACTGTTTTCTATTTATTTGAACGATGAATAAATAAATAAATTTAGTTTCACATTTCACTATTATGTCTTTTGTATTTTCTATCTTTTATATTTTGCAAAAATTGCGAAATTGTGACAAGCAAATATTAGCTCATTGATTGTCTAAAGTTCAAACATGACGAGGTCATTGGACAAAGTAGTTGGATGAATTGTTTTCGTAAAGAATATACAATAAGGAGTTTTCAATCATGGTACTTCTTGTGGACTGAGTCTATGATTAAGTAATTGCAAATTATCGGAACGATGCTTTTGGACATAATATCAATAACTAAAGCCTAATTGGATATGTCCGATTGGTCCCTCAGCTAATTCAACAAAAGCTCGATCGGACTGCATTTGAATCAGAAGAAAATTCTATGACTTTGGAAATAATTTAATTGAGTCGATTTATTCGATGTGGAATTAAATTAGGTGGTCGTAAGAATTATTCAACTAGAGAATTTTTGGTAAAATTAATTTTGATCAAGAAAAATTAAATTTATCAAATCAATTAAAATTAATATGATATTTTCGAAATTAATTGTCAAGTCAGACAATTGGCCCAATAGGTAAGTGAACTTGAAAATGGGACCTGATATCGTAAACTAGGCTCGGGAGCCCAAAATCAAGAACAAGACCCAAAAACTGGTCGAACTGGGCCTAGTATATGAAACTGGGCCGACAATCCAATTGGTGGCTAGATTGGACCAATCAGGTTGTCATTGACCCGGACCGAATCGATTCGGGGTGCCATAAGGGTGTCGGTACTTGCATCACCGAACACGATGGTGCCGACGACTACGACGGCGGCGTCCTAGTGGCCGACGGCGGTTGGTCATCGGTGGTTGAGCAGTGGAAGAGTTACACTCCTACTAGGGCTCTACCAGGGAATTTGATTTTAGATTAATTATTCCAAAAATAATATTATTTTAATAGTTTAATATTAAATTAAATTTAATACTTATCTTAATAATGTTTTATTAATTTAATATTAAAGTGATTATCTTAATGTTAAATTTAATTTAATGTTTATCTTATAGATAAACATTCTATTATTTTCATAAGATTTAGTATTAAATTCAATCTAATATTTATCTTGATAAATATTATATTAATTTAATATTAAAGTGATTAAGTTTAATCATAGTTGAACTCTCTAACTTCTACCTATATAAAGAGAGCCTTGGGTCATTATTTACACACACTTGAATTCAAGAGAAAGTTGTACAGAGAAAAATATCTGAAGATATTATTTTAGGACATTTCTAAAGATATTTTTCTGATTTACAACTTGACTCAAAAGTTTAGAGAAATTGCAAAATTACCAGAAATTTGAGGCGAGCCCACACTCGGTAGACGTGAGCTTGAGGATAGTGGAGGAGACTACTCGGTTGAAGCTCTCATTGTAACAGTCTGGTTTATACCCTAGTCGGAACAGTGGTTTCGGGACCACGAATCCGAGTCTGAATAATATTTTAATATTATTTTCTATGTCTTTAATATGTGATTAAGCATATACTAAATTTCCGTAAGTTAATTTTTCCGTCTGTGTGTTTAATTTGACAAAAGGATTGAATTGCATTAAAAGAGAAATTTGCATGATTTATGAAAGGATGCTTATTTGTTATGTCTTCTTAAGAGTAAGGACTCATGTGGCAATTAAGCCACTATCATAGTTAGTGGACGCCTAAGGTCATAAATGACCTTGAATTATATGTTTTAATATATTTGATTAAAGGTTAAAAATGTCTGTTATGTATTAAATGATTATAAGATAAATAAAAACATGAAAATGGCCACATTATCATCCTTTGTTAGCCGAAATAAGCAAAGAAAGAAAAGAAAAACATAGGCAAGGGTTCGGTCATAGTTTTGGTCTAATTCAAGGTTAGTTTTCGATCCGTTTTTGATAATTTCTACGTTTTTGCAATCGTTACTTCATCTACTATCAAGCCCATGTCTCAATTTTGTGTATTGATGATGTTTGTGTGATATGCCATTGATGATATGTTGAGCTTTGTGATGTTTTATGGTGTTAAATGAAAGATTTGAGCTAGATGAGCATACTTTGTTCTTGAATTTTTGATGAATTTGACTAATTAGGGCTAAATTGAGAAAATAGTAACTTGAGGGACTAAATTGAAAATTTGATGAAAAATATGGGCTTGTATGAGATGTATGGACATTCAGCTAAGCATGTGTATGAATTGATTTTTGTGAATTTAATGTTTTGAGAAAAATGGACTAAATTGATAAATTGTGCAAATGTGAAGGTTAATTTGAAAATAGCCCTAAATATATGTCTTTGGATTGAATTGAATGAATTATTGAATAAAAGGGTTAATTCTGAATATGTTTAGATCAAGAGCTGAGGAAAATGGATTTAGATCACGGGAAAGCGAAAGTAACCGAGTAATCGTTTTCATTCCGATAAACCGAATCTGAGGTAAGTCACTATGCAAATAAATGTATATGTATGTAATTATAATTGTTCATATGATTAATGTTGGTAATGAATGCCTATGAGAAGTTCTGCATATAAATTCCGAGAAAAGTTCGATATAGTGACTAAGTCCGAGAAGTCCCGTGTGAACCTAGGAGTCGATAGGATTAGCTATGTCATGACATAGGTATCTGTTCTGTTTTATCATGTAAGACCATGTCTGGGACGTTGGCGTTGATTTGAGATTTCGTGTAAGACCTCGTTTGGGACGAAGGCAACGATACGAGCTTTATGAGTAAGACCACGTCTGGGACGTTGGCATCGATATGAGCTTTATGTGTAAGACCATGTCTTGGACATCGGCATCATATTGATTCATGTAAGACCCTGTCTGGGACAGTGGAATCGATATCCGAGTGCATGTAAGACCTCGTCTGGGATGTTGGCATTGTACGACTATTCCGGGCTTTCTGAGTATCCTACTAAATTCCTAGTGGTTCAACGGGCAAGTTTGTGATACGAATTACAAATCCGAGCTATGAACAATTAGGTGATATTAAATCCGATTCAGGTACGTTGATTATACACTATTTGTGTATATAAGGTAAGCATCTAAGTGATCTTACTATGATGAGATGTATATGGAATTTATGATATGATAAGAATTGTTTTGGCTAGATGAGCTATATGTTTATATGATTCTTGAATGGTGAAAATTGTTAATGTGGTTAAAATTGTATGAACCAAAGTAAATAAATGAGAGTTTGCTAAGTGATTGATATGTTCCAATGTATTTATTTGCTTATATGCCTTCCATATCAAGTTTATTTGTATATGACTTACTAAGATTTTGGAAAGCTTACTCTGTGTATGTTTTCTCTGTTTTATAGGTCATCAAAGCTACTGAAGGCTCAGCACCGTCAAGGATCGTCATCACACTACTAAACTCTTTTTGGTACATTTTGGAAATGTTTGTGGGCTAGACATGGCATGTATAGGCTAGTATATGATCTAGTTGATGTATAAACTTAGTCATGTGATGTGACTAATTGTTGGGTCATATTATGCCTTGATGAATGTGGTATGTGTGATTGTTTTGGTATGGATTGATGCTCATGAAATGGTCAAGTTTTTGGGTAGGCAAATGAATGAAATATGCTTTAGTTATCTATATGTTTTGTCTTGAAAGTTGTCATGAATGAAATAGGTATTGAATGTGTAAATTGAATGCTCAATTTAGATTGTTTTTGGTTGCTATATATGTATGATATGAGATGGATAATGTTACTTGTAGGTATGACCCTTTTTGGGTGGCATTTTGGCCTTGTAAATGGCCTATAATGTCACATTTGTAACAGGCACTGGGCGTGCCTAAGACCGTGGGTGAATTGACAGAATGTAGCTTAAATAGCACACGGCCTCGACATGGGCGTGTCAGCTGGCCGTGTTATGCAAGTCAGTAGCTAGCTAAGAGCACACGGCCATTGCACACGGGCGTGCTTGGTGGCCATGTTGGAAAAGTCAGTATATGGTCTGGTAGCACACAGTCATGGCACACGGGTGTGCCTAGTGACCGTGTTGATATAGTCAGTATATAGACACGGAGGGACACACGGGGGTGTCTAGAAGCCATGGAGGGTACACGGTCTCCTGCCACGGGCGTGTCTCCCCTAGAAGTTAGAAAAGTTTTTAATTTTCATGAAATTTCATATATGTTCAGTTTAGTCCCAACTCGGTTTATATGCATGCTTTGGGTCTTAATGACTCATCTAAGGGACACTATGATTGTTAATAATGAAATGTAATGTATGAAATGTTATGTAAGTTTTCGATCTGTCTGGTAATGCTCTTAACCCTAGTCCGGTGTCGGTTACGGGTTAGGGGTGTTATATTTAGTTGGTATCAGAGCTACGGTTTAGCTGATTTTCGGACTAACGTAGCGTGTCAGAGTCTAGCTATACATGCCATATTTCTGAATTGCGATAGTATGATGAATCTTGACGTATAAATGTGATTTCTGTATAGTAATGGATCCCGAAAGAGCCGTAGCTGACGACGTAGAAAGCAATGTGCCTGATCCCGCGCAAGGGACAGTGCCCTCTGATCCGAGACCGGCTACTAGCGGTCAAGGGGAAGAAGCTAAACAAGCTTTCTTCCAAATGATGAGTGAGCGGTTCACTCAGTTTGTAAAGAATAACCCGACTGTTTCGCAACCCCCGCCCCCGGTTAATCCCCCTCAGACTACAGTTGTGCCACCAGATATACATCCGAATCTGTTGAATAAGCCTCCTGTTGACAAGATTTGTAAGTATGGGGCCGAAGAATTCCGGGCTACTAAAGATGATGATGCTGAAAAGGCCAAGTTCTGGATTGAAAATACTATCTGGGTATTCGACGAAATGTCTCTGACTTCGAAAGAATGCATAAAGTGTGTTGTATCATTACTCCGAGATGCAGCTTACCAATGGTGGAAAACTCTGATTTATGTTGTTCCGAGAGAACGAGTTACATGGGACTTCTTTCAGATTGAGTTCAGAAAGAAATATATTAGTGAGAGATTCGTTGATCAGAAACGGAAGAAATTTCTGGAACTTAAACAGGGCAGAATGACTGTTTCTGAGTATGAACGAGAATTCGTGAGACTGAGTCAGTATGCTCGGGAATGTGTATCATCCGAAGCTATAATGTGCAAAAGATTTGAAGACAAACTTAATAAAGACATCCGTTTGCTGGTTGGTATTTTAGAAATAAAAGAGTTTGTTGTACTCATTGACCGAGCTTGTAAAGCAGTGGCACTCGGGAAAGATAAAAGAAAAGCTGAGTCTGATACTCGAGATATGAGAAAGAGATTTCAGAATAAATCATTTCAATCTGCTCCGAAAAAATTTAGGGATAATGTGAGATATTCGAACAGAAATCAATCTAGACCGCAAATGAGTTCCAAAACTCCAGCAACTTTAGTAGCCAGTGTTGGTAATGTCTGGACTGAGAGACCTGAATGTAAACATTGTGAAAAAGACATCAGGGAAGTCAGAGATTGAACAGCATGAGCTTGCTTCAGATGTGGATCGCTTGATCATTTTATCCGTGATTACCCTGAGCCTGTTGAGCTAGAGACTGTTCAAAATCTGAGATCTGATATTGCACCTGTGAGAGGTAGACCATCGAAGAATGTAAAGAATGTCAGTGGTAGTCAGAGAACTACAAGAGACAATGTTGTCAAATATGAAGCTAGAGCGCCTGCCAGAGCGTATGCTATCCGAGCTCGCGAGGAAGCTTCATCACCTGATGTTATAACGGGTACTTTTACTCTTTATGATACTTCTGTGATTGCTTTGATAGACCCTGGTTCTACGCATTCATATATATGCATGAATTTAGTGTTCAGCAAGACTTTGCCTGTAGAGTCCACTAAGTTTGCTATAAAAGTATCGAACCCCTTAGGTAAAAGTGTCCTGGTTGACAAAGTATGCAAGAACTGTTCGTTAATGTTTCGAGACATCTATTTTCCTGCTGATCTGATGCTTCTTCCATTCGATGAATTCGATATTATTTTGGGTACAGATTGGCTGTTTATGCATGATGCTGTTGTGAACTGTAAAAGAAAGACTATTGATTTGAGATGTTCGAATGATGAGATTGTACGAATTGAATCTAATGATTTGAATGGATTACCTACTGTGATATCAGTATTGAAAGCTCAGAGTTATGTGAAGAAGGGATATGAGGCATATTTTGCTTATGTGATTGATTCAAAGGTATCCGAAAAGAAAGTTGAGTCAGTGCCTATTTTGCCTATTGATTCAAAGGTATCTGGAAGAATTGTCGGGTTTTCCTCCGATACGTGAAGTTGAATTTGGTATTGAGTTGTTGCCGGGTACTACACCTATTTCAATAGCTCCGTATAGAATGACACCAACAGAGTTGAAGGAGTTAAAGTCGCAGTTACAAGAATTGACCGATAGAGGGTTTGCTAGACCGAGTTTCTCACCTTGGGGTGCTCCTGTTCTGTTTGTGAAAAAGAAAGATGGCACGATGAGGATGTGTATTGATTACCGTCAGTTGAACAAGGTGACTATAAAGAACAAATATCCATTGCCCAGAATTGATGATTTATTTGATCAGTTAAAAGGAGCTACTGTATTTTCCAAGATTGATCTGAGATCGGGATACTACCAGTTGAGAGTCAAGGATTCAGATATTTCAAAAACTACTTTCAGAACGAGGTATGGGCATTATAAGTTTTTAGTTATGCCATTTGGACTAACCAATGCTCCTGCTGTTTTTATGGATCGATGAGCGTAATTTTCGCATCGCACCTAGATCGATTTGTTGTCGTATTCATTAATGACATTTTGATTTATTCGCATGATGAGACTGAGCACGCTGAGCATCTGAGGATTGTGTTGCAAACTCTGAGAGAGAAGCAATTGTACGCAAAATTTAGCAAATGTGAATTCTGGTTACACGATGTTAGTTTTCTGGGCATATTGTGTCAGCTTTTGGAATTCGAGTTGATCCGAGCAAGATTTCTGCTATTCTGGATTGGAAACCTCCGAGGAACGTGTCTAAAGTCTGTAACTTTTTGGGCCTAGCTGGTTATTATCATCGATTTGTGAAAGGATTTTCAGTGATAGCTACTCCGTTGACGAAATTACTTGTAAAGATGTTAGATTTGAATGGTCCGATAGATGTCGAGAAAAGTTTTGATCGGCTTGAAAACTCATAACTAAGCTCCAAAGTGTTAGTACAGCGAGTAATCAGGCAAAGAATTTGTGATTTACAGTGATGCTTCGTTAAATAGGATGGGATGTGTTTTGATGCAGGAAGGCAAATTCGTAGCTTATGCTTCGAGACAATTAAAGCCGCATGAAAAGAATTATCCGACGCACGACCTTGAGTTAGCTGCGATTGTGTTTGCACTTAAGATTTGGCGCCATTATTTGTATGGTGAGAAATGTCACATATTTTTAGATCATAAAAGTCTGAAGTATCTAATGACTCGGAAAGATTTGAACCTGCGGCAGAGAAGATGGCTTGAGTTGTTAAAAGATTATGAGCTTGTGATAGATTATCATCTGGGTAAAGCAAATGTGGTTGCTGATGCATTGAGTCGAAAATCATTGTTTGCACTACGTGCTTTGAATGCTCAGTTAGATTTATCTGATGATAGTTTTGTGGTGGCTGAATTAAGAACGAAACCATTGTTTATACAACAGATATGTGATGCTCAGAAATCTGATAATGAGTTAACAACAAAACGAGCTCAGTATGATTTGAATTCTGAATCTAAATTTCAAGTTGTTGATGATTGTTTGAGATTTTGAGGTCGTATCTGTGTTTAGAGAAATCCGGAGTTGATTCAGCTAATTTTGAGTGAAGCACATAATACTTGTCTATCTGTTCATCTGGGAAGTACTAAGATGTATCAGGATTTGGAACGACACTATTGGTGGTCTGGTATGAAATGAGACATTTCTGACTTTGTTTCGAAATGTTTAGTCTGTCAGCAAGTAAAAGCCGAACATCAAGTTTCGTCTGGGTTGCTTCAGCCGATCCTAATTCCTGAATGGAAATGGGATAGAGTAACAATGGGCTTTGTTTCTGGTTTGCCTCAAACTTCGAGAAAGAAAGATGCAATTTGGGTCATAGTTGACCAACTGACGAAATCTGTCCATTTTATTCCAGTAAGATCTGATTATTCACTTGATAGATTAGCCGAGCTATATATTTTCGAGATTGTTAGATTGCATGGAGTGCCACTATCCATTGTGTCAGATAGAGATCCGAGGTTTACATCAAGATTCTGGAAGAAACTGCAAGAAGCTTTGGGCACGAAATTACACTTCAGTACAGTTTTTCATCCACAAACAGATGGTCAGTTTGAACGAATCATTCAGATTCTCGAAGATATGTTAAGATGCTGTGTACTTGAGTTTCATGGTTCGTGGGAACAGTATCTGCTATTGATTGAATTTGCGTATAATAATAGTTTTCAATGAGTATCGAGGATGGCACCATATGAAGCTCAGATGCACGTAAATGTTGTACCCTCTCGTATTGGGTGAACTCGGTGAAAATAAGCTACACGGTGTTGATTTGATAAAAGATTCGCAAGTAAAGTGAAACCGATCCGAGATTGTTTGAAAGCGAGATTCGATCGTCGAAGTCGTATGCGGACTTGAAATAAAAAGATATAGAATTTGAGATTGGCGACAAAGTATTTCTGAAAGTGTCTCCATGGAAGAAAGTGCTTCGATTCGGACGTAAAGGCAAATTAAGTCCGAGGTTCATCGGACCGTATGAGATCGTTGAACGTGTCGGGCCTGTTGCATACAGATTAAGATTGCCCTCTGAATTAGAAAAGATCCACAATGTGTTTCATGTCTCGATGCTCCGTAGATATCGATCTGATCCGTCACATGTAATTGTCCATCTGAAATTGAAATTCGATCTGACATGTCATATGAAGAGGAACCGATCCGTATCTTAGCTCGTGAAGTAAAAGAGTTGAGAAACAAGAAAATTCTGTTAGTGAAAGTATTATAGAATCGGCACGGAATTGAAGAGGCAACGTGGGAACCAGAAGATTCAATGAAACAGCAATATCCGAATCTGTTTAACGGTAAGATTTTCGGGGACGAAAACCCCTAAGGGGGAGAATTGTAACAGTCCGGTTTATACCCTAGTCGGAATAGTGGTTTTGAGACCACGAATCCGAGTCTGAATAATATTTTAATATTATTTTCTGTGTCTTTAATATGTGATTAAGCACATACTAAATTTCCGTAAGTTAATTTGTCCGTCTGTGTGTTTAATTTGACAAAAGGATTGAATTGCATTAAAAGAGAAATTTGCATGTTTTATGAAAGGATGCTTATTTGTTATGTCTTCTTAAGAGTAAGGACTCATGTGGCAATTAAGCCACTATCATAGTTAGTGGACGGCTAAGGTCATAAATGACCTTGAATTATATGTTTTAATATATTTGATTAAAGGTTAAAAATGTCTTTTATGTATTAAATGATTATAAGATAAATAAAAACATGAAAATGGCCACATTATCATCCTTTGTTAGCTGAAATAAGAAAAGAAAGAAAAGAAAAACATAGGCAAGGGTTCGGTCATAGTTTTGGTCTAATTCAAGGTTAGTTTTCGATCCATTTTTGATAATTTCTACGTTTTTGCAATCGTTGCTTCGTCTTCTATCAAGCCCATGTCTCGATTTTGTTTATTGATGATGTTTGTGTGATATGCCATTGATGATATGTTGAGCTTTGTGATGTTTTATGGTGTTAAATGAAAGACTTGAGCTAGATGAGCATACTTTGTTCTTGAATTTTTGATGAATTTGGCTAATTAGGGCTAAATTGAGAAAATAGTAACTTGAGGAACTAAATTGCAAATTTGATGAAAAATATGGGCTTGTATGAGATGTAAAGACATTCGGCTAAGCATGTGTATGAATTGATTTTTATGAATTTGATGTTTTGAGAAAAATGGACTAAATTGATAAATTGTGCAAATGTGAGGGTTAATTTGCAAATAGCCCTAAATGTATGTCTTTGGATTGAATTGAATGAATTATTGAATAAAAGGGTTAATTCTAAATATGTTTAGATCAAGAGCCGAGGAAAATAGATTTAGATTGCGGGAAAGCGAAAGTAACCGAGTAACCGTTTTAATTCCGATAAATCAAATCTGAGGTAAGTCACTATGCAAATAAATGTATATGTATGTAATTATAATTGTTCATATGATTAATGTTGGTAATGAATGCCTATGAGAAGTTCTGCATATAACTTCCGAGAAAAGTTCGATAAAGTGACTAAGTCTGAGAAGTCTCGTGTGAACCTAGGAGTCGATAGGATTAGCTATGTCATGACATAGGTATCTGTTCTGTTTTATCATGTAAGACCACGTCTGGGACGTTGGCGTTGATTTGAGATTTCGTGTAAGACCTCATTTGGGACGAAGGCAACGATACGAGCTTTATGAGTAAGACCACGTCTGGGACGTTGGCATCGATATGAGCTTTATGTGTAAGACCATGTCTGGGACATCGGCATCGTATTGATTCGTGCAAGACCCCGTGCACGGGGCGATGGCATCGATATCCGAGTGCATGTAAGACCAAATGCAGGATGTTGGCATTGTACGACTATTAAGGCTTTCGAGTATCCTACTAAATTCCTAGTGGTTCAACGGGCAAGTTTGTGATACGAATTACAAATCCGAGCTATGAACAATTAGGTGACATTAAATCCGATTCAGGTACGTTGATTATATATTATTTGTGTATATAAGGTAAGCATCTAAGTGATCTTACTATGATGAGATGTATATGGAATTTATGATATGATAAGAATTGTTTTGGCTAGATGAGATATATGTTTATATGATTCTTGAATGGTGAAAATGGTTAATGTGGTTAAAATTGTATGAACCAAAGTAAATAAGTGACAGTTTGCTAAGTGATTGATATGTGCCAATGTATTTATTTGCTTATATGCCTTCCATATCAAGTTTATTTGTATATGACTTACTAAGCTTTTAGAAAGCTTACTCTGTGTATGTTTTCTCTGTTTTATAGGTCGTCAAAGCTACTGAAGGCTTGGCACCGTCAAGTATCGTCATCACACTACTAAACTCTTTTTGGTACATTTTGGAAATGTTTATGGGCTAGACATGGCATGTATAGGCTAGTATATGATCTAGTTGATGTATAAACTTAGTCATGTGATGTGACTAATTGTTGGGTCATATTATGCCTTGATGAATGTGGTATGTGTGATTGTTTTGGTATGGATTGATGCTCATGAAATGGTCAAGTTTTTGGGTAGGCAAATGAATGAAATATGCTTTAGTTATGTATATGTTTTGTCTTGAAAGTTTTCATGAATGAAATAGGTATTGAATGTGTAAATTGAATGGTCAATTTAGATTATTTTTGGTCGCTATATATGTATGATATGAGATGGATAATGTTGCTTGTAGGTATGACCCTTTTTGGGTGGCATTTTGGCCTTGTAAATGGCCTATAATGTCACACGATTGTGGCACACGGTCGTGCCTAAGACCGTGGGTGAATTGGCGGAATGTAGCTTAAATAGCGCATAGCCTCGACATGGGCATGTCAGCTGGTCGTGTTATGCAAGTCTGTAGCTAGCTAAGAGCACACGGCCATGGCACACGGGCGTGCTTGGTGGCCGTGTTGGAAAAGTCAGTATATGGTCTGGTAGCACACGGTCATGGCACACGGGTGTGCCTAGTGACCGTGTTGATATAGTCAGTATATAGACACGGAGGGACACACGGGGGTGTCTAGAAGCCGTGGAGGGTACACGGTCTCCTACCACGGGCGTGTCCCCCTGAAAGTTAGAAATTTTTTTAATTTTCATGAAATTTCATATGTGTTCAGTTTAGTCCCAACTCGGTTTATATGCATGCTTTGGGTCTTAATGACTCATCTAAGGGACACTATGATTGTTAATAATGAAATGTAATGTATGAAATGTTATGTAAGTTTCCGATCTGTCTGGTAATGCTCTTAACCCTAGTCCGGTGTCGGTTACAGGTTAGGGGTGTTACACTCATCCTAGACGAATCGAAATGGTACAATTTTGATTAAGTGTTTATTACTTTAGATATCACAACCAAGATCTTATTTTGGAAAAGTTTTTAAAACTCTAGTTTTTCCCTAAATTTATTTCCCGCTGCGTTTTCCAAACCCGTTTTTCCAACACTATAGATAGAACCTCTAAGACTTGAGACATGTAAGACAATGGGCACAATGTAAAGCTGGATGAAAGGTAAGAAGAAAAAACCTCTCTCAACTGGCGGGTTATAATATTATGTTGCTGTTGGAAGATAGAACTAAGGAAGATGGAGGTTGGCACTGATTCTAGAAGATCACACCGAGGAAAACCCCTCCTATTTCAGTGGAGTGGGTAACACAAGATGTAATATTGGGAGAGGTAATAGTTTGGGCCAAAGGTAATACCTCGATGGGGCTTTGGTTCTTTGGTTGTCAGGGATCAGACAATTATGTTGGAGAATCTGACTGATGGGTAGATACTTCAGGAAATAATGGATTGTCTGTCAAGATAGGAATTATAGGGGGATGAAAAATTATCGTGGCTGGTTTCTTGCCTGATTCAAATCATTTGAGATGAGGACAATCAATAGTTTTGATCTTTTGATATACTTCATCCATTTCGACCCTTTCTTTAGTCTTCTTTACTGAAGTTTTTCTAGATGGACCAGCAACAATTTTTCCCTTGGTATGAGCTTATTTGAGAATTGAAGTAATGTCCTTGTCTTGAACTGATTTCGGTGAGGTGTGAGAATGAGAGGTACAGCCTACACCCGCAACAATTGAATTAGCTTGATTTGATGATTAGGTAGAAGCTATATTGAGGTTAGTTACAATTTTCCAATTCCTAGGGTTAAAGACTACAAATATTGTAAAAGTAAAATGGAGGTTCTCGAATACGCCTCAATAAAATGTGCGCCAGTTCACTATCTAAGTTATATGGCCAAACTTTGAAGGCAGACAATAAGGAGGGATCATTGGTCGAATTAGTGAAATAATTTGGGCGACAACCATTTGGACTAAAATTTTTCAAACAATGTTGAAATACGTTTCTAACTAAAAGAAACTCCACCAAATCTAAAATGCATCCTGTTTTCAATCATTTGTATTGCCTCTCAGCAATGTGAGCATCCTCCGACTTGCATTTTGTACAGACATTTTCTAGAGGAAAGGACCACTGAGTTTGGAAACCAAAACTAGAATCAAGTTTGCTTGCATCTCTTATGTGTTTCTCGTTCCTTTAATGAAAATTTGAAATCTTGGCTCGAATAAAGGGTTCACACCCTTGGCGTACATGAAGTGAGCATTGCCAGCAGAGGTTCCTATTCTTTTGACCTTTAGTTGGTAAAAATTCTAGAAAACACCTAATAATGGTCGCTTTTTATGTATACAAAAGTCGATATAGAATGCCACCAGTGTCCACCAGGATAGGGCTAATAACTGTCTTGGTGCAATGCCGTAACTTTTGAGTACGACGCAGAAGAAGAGGTTGAAAGGCAAATGGGAACCTCCCTCTAGTAAAATCAATGGTAAGTTAAAACTGATAAAATAGTCATTGAGACGAAAACTTTGAGGAAGCTGAAAGGCATAAGAACAATTTGGATTTTGGAGACCCTAGGTGCCTAAATACTGATTCATTTCTTCTTAGGTAGTACTACAATCACACATTTTAGTGTCCACTCGCAGTGGAGTTGTAGGGGTAATGAATCAAATAATCTAGCCACGGCCCCTCCCTTTGGTAATAGCTCTCCTAATTATTGGGGATAAGGAAAAGTGGTACGAATTGGAGAAAGAAAAAAGTTTTATCTCGAAAGAATCTGAAGCAGTAGACGGAGAAGAAAAAAAGGTTGAGCTGGAAAAAGGTAAAGGTTTTGATCAACTCTGCAAGTGAGTGAAGAATTGTTTGTGTACTTGTTTTATAAAAAAAACTTGCACAAGAAGTTTAGTTAGTGGAAACCGTTCCAATTCTCTAGTAAAACTTTGACATCTATTATTTAGGGTAAGTGTGTAACATTTAAAATTCACACGGTAGTCATCAAAGTTTGAGTACACCCAACCTTCGTTACGCACTTGGTGTAGTTAATCAGTTACCAGTTATTCACAAAATTCTTCAGGTTGAAATTGTGAGGACAAAATTTTGTTTAGGGGAGGAGAGTTGTAACACTCCAGTTCTGACAAATGCAAGGTTTTGGCGAGTAGAATCAAATTAATATGTTTGGCGAGGCAATATCTGGCCAAGAATTTTCTTTGGTGAATCAAATAAGGTATTCCTAACAGTGTTTAAGTCAATGGTGGTTTAATGATAGATCATTATATTGGTTGGAATGAGATAGCAGCCAAGAGAAGAGATAACTATGGAAAGAGTACTAGCCTAAAGCGTAGTGTGCCATGTTATTAGAGTTACTATGCTAGTTGCATTGTAAGTGTAGTAGTTAAGGACCCTTTGGTTAGGGTAACTAGATATTGTGTAACATCCTGAAAAGGGCCTATGCATTTTTGGTTTAATTGTACGAAATGACATATCTTATGTGCTATGAATATATTTTGAACACTTTTGGAAACCTGGAAATGTATGGAAATGTTAAGTTTAAAAGAGGAAAGTGAACATTTTTAGAACCTTGGAAATGTAAGGAAATGTCTTGTAAGGAAATGTCATGGAAATGTAAGGAAATGTCAAGTTTACAGAGCCGATCGAAAATTTTTGGAAACTTAGAAATGACCTAGAAATGACGAGTTTTAAGGTTTAAAAGGGGAAATTAAGGCAAGGTGGCCTTAAAAGAAAAAGTTTGTGAAATTTGACACACAAACAGGCTTGGAAAAGTGGCACTGAAGATGCCACTTATGGCCTATGGAAATGGTGCCATATGCAAGAGGAATGGGCCTAAGTTCGAGTCACATGGGAAGCAAATAAAAGAAATTTTATTTTGCTACAAGGAGAAGAGAGGTGGACGGCACATGGCTATAAATTAGAGCTTTTATTATTTTATAAATAGTGGATAAATAAGGGATTTATTTATCATTATTTTCAAGAGATAATTGTTGGATTAAATTCTTTTAATTTGAATAAAGAGATAAAGAGGAAAATAAGGGAGAAGTGATGGCCAAGTAAGGGACTTTGAGTTTAATAATTTCGGCTAAGTAAGGATAGTTCTTTGAATTATCTTTTATTTTAAGTGATAATTAAAGGATAAAGTTATCGATAGAGGAGTGGTGGCCAAGTAAGGGACTCCTTAGATGATAATTTCGGCTATAAAAGGAAGGAAGGAGGGCTACTCATCAATTTGTGCTTCCTCCTTTCTCTGCCAAATTCTTAGTGCTCTCTTCTCTTCTTTTCTTTCTTTTCTTTTATCAAGCCGAAATTAAGTAATTGTTGGAACCTAGCCGAATATTTTCCTCTCCATTAGAAGCCATAGCCAAGAATCCCCATCTTTATTCTTCCTTCTCTTTTCTTTCTAATCCTCCAAAAGCCGAAAGTTGTGAGATCATCATCTAGCCATAGCCGAATCTCTGAAGGTTGAAGTGAAGGTGCAATCGATTTCTTCAAGTAAGGGTAAGATCTCATTCGGTTTCATCCTTTTTCTTAAGATTTGCCGAAATCTAGGACTAACCCATTAATATCTTGTTGCCAAAACTTTGAAGAGATCTTTCGGGATTTACTAAGTGTCGACTACAAGGAAGGAGAAGTTCTTTTCCCGAAGGTACATCATAGGCCACGTGTTCCCTAGTTATTCGGTGAGTTTCGGGATTTAAAATCCACAAGGTAAGTTTAAGTATACTAATCCTACTAGGATTTGGATTTATGGCCGAATGGCTTTTTATTAAAGTAGTAGGTGATTAATCAAATGTAGGGATTAAGGATCCAAGCATTAGATCAAGCTTTTTGGGATCTCAAGGAAATTTTAAGTGTATCAGGTGTGTACCCCACACTAACTTTTAATAAGATTTATGGTAACATGTAATATATGCATGTTTATAAGAATGTGGCTAAGGTACCATAATATGGTACAAAGTACTCAGGTACGTTTCCTACTCCTATTAGGATTACGAAATATGTTATATTTAACATGTGGAATATGATAAGAATGTGAATTTAAGTATGATATGCATACTATGAATAATATGGGGCATTGGGTTATATGAAAAGGGGAAGTGAATGTGACGACTTTGGTCTCACTATCCGAATGTGGTGACTTGGTCACATTATCTCGAATGTGGTAACCGGTTACATTATTCGAATGTGGTGTCTCATGACACAATTATCTTGTGGCTATGCCACAAATTTTATATGGGCGATGAGCACGTCGATCGCAATGATCGCCTTCGATGGAGTGTAGCGGATGGAGGGTTGACTTAGTAGTCCCACGGTGTATTTGGCAGTGTGCGGGGTGTGTAGCGGATGGACAACTAGGTTTGGGTTTGGGAATGCATCATAACCTGTATTCTATGTTTTGAATGTGTAATATGTGATATGCCTGATTCTATTATGATTTAGTGTCGTGTACACATTGAGTCTATTTGACTCACCCGTTTGGGAACATTTTTTGTGTGATGAGCAGTGATGGACCGGGACGGCGAGAACTTGTGGTGGCCATGCTCAACATGAAGTTTATATTTTTGAGGACTCTTGAATTTATTTTAGTACTTTGAATTATTTTGGGAATTATTTGATGTAATAAGGCCATAAGGCCATAGTTGAATTACTTTACACTTATTTTTATTTATTATGATTATGAATTTTATCTATTAAAATTTAATTTAAAATTTCTTTTAAACTAAACCCTAAATATTTTGTCACTTAAGATAAAAGGGATTTCAATATAAAACGAACCTGTTTTCAACACAAGCCCAACCCAAAACAATATTTTTCTTAAAATCACACAAGTTTTTCTAAGAACAAAAGAATTTTGAACCGGTTTACTTGAGGAACATACCAAATCTGGTCAAAGCTCGTGGGCCGGGTTTGGGGTGTTTCATATTGTCTATATTGGATTCTTATTTATAATCGCATTTACAGCTACATAGCATTAGTGAAGATATTTTGAAAGAGCATGACAATTGTCAAGTTTCATTATGGGAACATGAGTCTTATTTGTAAATATATATTAGTTAAATGGGCCTAGGAAAAAGATTTTTTCTTCTTCCTCCCATTAGGATGTTGCTGTAGGCTTCCTCTGAAAGTTGAATACTATTTGTAATCTTTGAACTAGAACTGAAGATCAGACCTAAAGTAGGACATTTCATCATAACTTGGGTAAGTATTTAAGTTATGCATGTGGAATCTTGAAGAGTGAGTTTGTTAACTTTTGAGAACAGTAAGATTAAAGAAAAATGGGCTTTGTATTGGGGTTGTCAATGTTTGAGAATGTGGTAAAAGTGTATATGAATGAGTTTTGATGATGTTTCCATGTTCTTTGAGCAATGATAGTTGTTGATTTCAAGTCAGATGTTTGGATTTGACATTCAAGCTGCTATAAGTTTGTGTTAGGTGAGTCGATATTCTAAATCTTGCATGTGTACTGCTCATACCAGAGGATCTATAGGAAATTGGTTGAAAGGTAATGCTGAGATCTGGAATGTTATAGCATGCTATGTACGTGACTATATGAGTGATTACTAAAGGATATCTGTGATTGTGTGAATGCTTGTTGATGATGGTAAATGGTATATAGTGTAATGAGTTTGAGTTTGTGATGAATGATGTATGAGCAATGTGATGTGTTGTAAGGTTGTACTTGAAGGTCTGGATTGTATAGCACGTGATGATTGGTGTACGAGTACCGAAATATCAAAGTATTTCTGAGTAGGTATATGTCTGAAATGTGTGATCTGAGACATGCATTCTATTTGGGTGTATGTTAGTGAAGTAAAAGGTTGAATTTAGATTGTATCAATGCATGAAGAGTCTTTCAAGTAAGTCTATGGCTATTCTCCGCGGATTTGTCTAAAAGGGGTCTGTCGGGACTTTAAACACGAAATCTAAAATGAAACTCTAAAGCAAAAGTCCATGACCATGACATCCTCTGAAAAGAACTATGGAATGGTGATTACCCAATGGGGTTCTCTGTGTGTCCCAGGACGATGATGGGAAAACCTCACGTACCATGAGTTTAGGCAAATCCATATCGTAAACACGACAGGAAAGAATAGCCTTTGTTGCGAATAATGAAAGGATAACCTTTTTGGCGATAAACTGAAAGAAACGCCTATGTGGTGCACTCTGAAGGAATGGCTTTCGTGGCGTACCCTGAAGAAATGTTCCTTATGGCGAATTCTGTAGTAAGTTTATTGGTGTAATTAGTATGGTTCTTAAATATAATTAGTAAGACCAACAAGGTATAATGTCTCTATGGTTTACACGGTAAAGTATTATATAAGAAGGTGACTCGATTGAAAATAATGAATTGAAGAGATATAGAGAAGTAAAGGGGTTGTATTGAAAGTTTGAACCAAATAAGGATTTAAGTTTGATTGTTCAAAAGAGTTATCTATCATCTGTGTACGTGTTCATTCTCGAATTGTGAATATAGCCAGCCCATTTTGCCCGGGCCCATTCAGAAAAAGAAACAAAATAATAAATAATAAATGTCTATTTTTTTTAAAAAATGTCCTGTTACAAAATAACCTGGTCCAGAGGCCCAAACTAGACCCACAGCCCTGTTACACACAGACCTAATACTTAAACTAACCCAAAACCATACCTAAACTAACCCAACCCCAAACCCAGGTTCGCGCGGCCCAAAAGGCCCAAATCTTCAGCAGTCAGGAAACCTTAGGCGCCGCAATGGCAGGAACCCGATCGTCGCGCCACAGCACCCTAGCCTTCGCGCCGTAGCCTCGAAATTCCTGGCCCCGATCACGCCGCATTCAGCGCATCACCAAATCGCGTCGTAGTTAGCACGCCTGGTCATCACCGCGAGATCATCGTCATCAACCTGCAAAAGGAAACAAATCGCATCAAAAATGGCAAAGCAGTAGCAAATTCCTTTTTATTTTTAAGGCTATAAAAGCCTGGTTATTTTGTAACAAAAACACACACAACGAAAAATACAAAAAAATATTCGGAATACAATACACAGTTGTTTTTTAAGAGGTGATTTTTTTTATTATTTGCATCATTTTATTTAATTCATGCATGTTTTTTTTACATAAATAATTTTGAAAAATAAAAATGGCGAGATTACCTTGCGACGACGAAGTTTCAACTTCCGACCACCATTCGCGGTGGCGCGTGGCGGTGGCCCCAAAGGATTGACGATCGGAATCCAGAAGAGGGCTCTCGAGAGAATTTTTTTTTAGTTTTTTTTTTAAGATAAGGCGCAAATGAATTTTTTGCCTAAAAAATTGATTTATATAGCAGTTAAAAAACGACGTCGTTTTCGCTTAATCTAATAAGCGCAAAATGTCGTTGTTTAGGGCAAAGGATTCGCGCGTTGACCCGATAACCCGGGTAGGATCTGCGCATTTTTTATTAATGGTATAATTTCCATTTTGGTCCTTCCGCTATTTTAATATTTTTAATTCGGTCCAATTTGAATTTTCATTATTTATTAAATTAACCCTAAATTTTGTTTTTGTTCCAATTTAGTCCCTCTGTTCGCATTAAGGGCCAAATTCATTACGACGCCGTTTTGAGAAAAGGCATAATTGCCCAATAAATCCCTGTCATTTAAAAATCTTTTTATTTTATTCCATTTTAAATTATTTTAATATTGTATTAAAATTATTTTGTTATATTAGATATTCTATACTATTGTCTTTATTATTTGTATATTAATAGTATAAGATTTATATATATATGTATATTTTATTATCTTATCTATTTAATATTATTTTATTATATATTATTTGTAATTTATTCATAAGTTATCATATTATATTTTTAAAATCTTATATATATTATATAATACTATATTAATGTCACATGAAATCTTGTTTTTTTTTTGTATAAAATTTATTTGTATTTTATAACATGTTTTACTTATATTATTTATATTATATTTTTAAATATCTTTATTCAAAATTATTAATATTATTTATTATGTATTATCTTTTATATATTTATCATAATATTTTATAAGTTTTTATATTATTATATATATTAATTATTTTTATAAAATTATCATTTTTTTATTTTTTATTTATTTTGTTTTGTTAAAATAATTATTTAGAGTTTAAATATTTCTTTCCCTTTTCGTTTAATTTTGTTATTTTGTGAAAATCTTACTAATTGCTATTTATTTTACATCACATGTTTATTTATTTGTGTTATTTTAATTGTTTAATATAATGCTTTATTTATTCATGTTATATTATTATTTTATTATTTATTGTTAATAAAATTTGTAGTTATGTAGAATTGCAATTGATATGTATGCTATAATGTCTTGCTCAAACTATTGTTTTATAAAAACGCCTCTTTCAAATGTTTTTTTTTAAAATAATACAGTGATATGTGATATTTGGGACTTCGAGAAAAATTGTGCCCTAACTTACTGGGCTTCGATTTTTCTTGTAGAACTTAAGGTATTAGATATCCCTCTTCTTTTGAAACAAAAATTTACAAACTTCAAATCAAAAAACCTATTCTTGGGAATTCAAATCGTTGTGTCCTAACTTACTGGTTATGACGTTTTGAGTCTCGAGGAAGGAATTTTCTAAAATAAAGACGTGCCTAGTTTTGAAGTCATGAGATGCTATATCCTAACTTACTGGGTATGGTATTTTATTTCTTTGAGATAGGTAAGTCTAAGTTTTTCTTCTAATAAAAGGATCATTTTCTAGAATTTTTCAAATTTTCAACATTAGGACATGATTTTATCGATTAGGTACCAATTTTTGGGCGTTATGAGGGTGCTAATCCTTCCTCATACGTAACCGACTCCCGAACCCATTTTTCTTATTTTTCGTGGACCAAAATCAGTATTTTGAAACGAAACATTTTATAAGGTGATCCAATCACACCTAAGTAAAAAAGGATTGGTGGCGACTCCATTTTCGTTTTTAATAGTCGATCCCCGTTTTTAAAATCAAATTTTAAAATGGTTTTGATAGCTTGGCGACTCCACTGGGGAACATAAGAGAGTCAAGCCGTTAAATTGATAATTTCATGTCCTATTGTTGCAAATTTAAAATTCTAATTTGAAAAATCATCATTCTTTTATTGCATGTGATTTTATTTTTTGAAATATCTTTGCATTGCATTTGCATGACCGTTGTGGTCGCACCCTTAAGTGGGAGTGAGAAACTATGCTTTCGTGAGGTTTTCACCTCCGCAGGGGCTAGTGGACTGCTTCCGGGATACATCCGTACCTATGTCTTCGTGAGGTTTTCACGTCCGCATAGCCATAGGGAAATGTATTCCCCTGAACTAAACTCGGTCCATATGAGCCTATAATGGGTGAGGATCGAGGAATCTGCTGGTTCGAGTACCTCAGCTTTAGAACTAAACCGCATATAGTGAACCCTAAGAACCCGCCTTAGGTAGAACTATGTCAAACCTTAGTGGTTACCCAAATAGATGTTTGTTTATTTTACTTGCCTTATATTCCATGGTACTAACTTGTTGTGTTTTATTCTTTTGTGCATATCATTTCATACTTTAAGAGGTATCGATTCACGGTCAGTTTCTAAGTTAGAAAGCTGGTTATGGAGAACGAATTCCTTGATAAAGTGGAAGATAATCCAATCGATCGTATATGGTCAGAGCAAAGGCAATTAGAGAAAGAAGGGTATGGATTCATTTGAGCAAGAGGGAAATGGGGCAGCGCTAGAATCCCTGCCACCTGTGCCTCCTGATGTTATTCCGATCAAAGCAAAATCGGATGCGAGGAAGATTGTACGACACCCTATGGCAAGGCGTGGTGTTGGAACTAAAGGGAAGAAGGTAACTATACTCACCAATCACTTCAAAGTGAGCGTGGGGAATAAGGATGGACACTTCTACCATTACAGCGTCTCTTTTTCATATGAAGATGGTCACCCTGTGGACGGTAAGAGTGTTGGAAGGAAAGTGACTGACAGAGTGCATGAGACCTACAAAAATAATTTGGATGGAAAGAATTTTGCCTATGATGGTAAAAAGAGTTTATTTATTATAGGTCTGCTACCAAATAACAAGCTTGAGTTTATTGTTGTACTGGAGGATGTTGCACCTACCAGAAACAATGGAAATGCAAGCCCTGATGGCCAGGATAACCCAAATGGACGTGTAAAAAAGGAGATTAAGAAGTCCGTATAATTCAAGAAATTGGTGGAGCCATCTAGGATTGAAAGATGGGCTGTTGTGAACTTTTTGTCTCCTCGTTGTGATCCAAACAACATTGCAAGGGATTTGATTCGTTGTGGAGAAATGAAAGGAATTTGTATTGATCCCCATTTGATATAGTCAATGAGATGAACCAGAATAGATGCCTTTCACCTGTGGTTAGAGTTGAAAAAATGTTTGAACAGATACAATCTAAACTTCCTGGAGCTCTGCAGTTCCTTCTTTGTTTACTTATTGATAGGAAAAATTCTGATCTTTATGGGCCACGGAAGCGGAAGAATCTTTCTGAGTATGGCATTGTGACTCAGTGTATGGCACTAATACTTTACAAATATTCTTCTGAAGATCAAGGTTAGGCTTGGACGATCTCTTCATCACCATCGAAGCCATAATTTCGTGATCGAGTTAAAGTCAAGCCTGAACAAGATTGAGGAAATGAAGGGTAAAATTGAAGAGTTAGAAGCAACATGGCACAGTTGTGAACTTTAGATCGAGCTTCTTGAAACAAGAGAAGGGCGTTGGAAGGAAGAACTTCACCATTCCTATAACCAAGTTAGATGTAACATCCGGGATTTAGGGGCTCTGCATTCATCTTGATTCTATGTGTTGGTATGCTCTGTATGTTGTTTATGTGTGTTTGGGGTCTTCGGGAAGGCCCAGGGTTAAGCCGGAACCTTGGCCAAAATTTTAGTTTTGGGCACTTTCAGGGGAGAGCTAGCTAGGATAGGACTTAAGGTGTGTTGTTTGTGTTGGATGACACAAGAGCTAAGGTAGTAAAGTGGCAAGGAGGCGCCACTTAAGGTGCAGGTAGTTACGCCTCAAGGGAGCTGAGAGGGAGCATGTTCAAGCTGCATGGAGAGCATTTTGGGAGTCTTTTTGGCGTCAAGGGGAGCAGAAGCAGAAGTCGACTGGGACACTTCAGGATGGGAGAGTGGATTGAGTCAAAATATTTGAATGTGTGGTGAGAGAAAATAAAGGAGTTTGGAAGCATTCAAAATAATTCAAACGGGTGATCAGGAGAAAATTGAGGAGAAAAGAAAGGGATGGGCATGTGATCTTGGTGTTGGCCGAATTTCAAACACTTGGTATAGGGGGGAATCGGTTTTGGCTTGTGTTGGGGTGTGCCGAATTTTGGAGGTGTTAGGTAGCTTGGTTTGAGAGCTCTTTTCCTTACGGTATCTGTGTGTTCTCCTTTTCGACAATTTCGGAACCCTTTTCCTTGTTTAGCCGAAACCTCTACCATCCTCTCTATTTTTTTTTTCATTTTCTTTCTTCTCATCTGCATTACCAAAAGCTGAACCCTTCTATCATCCCTTCTGATTTCTTTCTTTTTCTTCTTCTTTTCATTTGTTTCATCTAGAAGCCGAAACTTCTAAGTCTCTATTTGAGGTTCTCTCATTTTTATTTTCGGTTCATTTGCCTTGTTCTCTTTTACCATAGTCATTGCCGAATTCTCTTGGGTGTATTCGAATCTGCTGAGTTAAGGTAAGTGGTGATTTCTTCTATTTCTTTATCTTCCCTTTCGGTTCTTGGAGGCCAAAGCCGAATGGCTAATTGGCTTGGTGAGGCCATTGGTTGGACTTATGTTTCTTCTTAATTCTCTTATGTTCTCTTTGGGGTGCCTATTTCGGGAATCGAAGTAAGGCAAATCATCTGAATCTCAAGTTGGAAACCGTTAGTCTCTGAGCCCATCTCTCTTTTCGGGATTTTAAGGTAAGGGCGTTCTCTTTCGATTTTTTGTTTAGGTTCGCTTATCGTGTTCGTTAACTTAACCCTGTGATGTTGTTAAACAACCATATTTCCTTATAGTATTATCTGACAAGATCTTTTGATGGAATCCAATACCGATCAGGCAAAGGAGGGGGTTGGACCCGTGAACCTAGCCCCTAAGTTTAAGAAACGTGCGGTGTCAGCAGTACAAGATTGGCCACCGGGTTGTGGGCCGGCTTCAGAACAGAGTCGTAGGCAGATAGCAGTCGTTTCTGCTACCGATAATGTCGACATAGAGAGTATTAACTTGCGTGTTACCAGGTGTGTAAACCCTAACACACTTTATTTAAACTGTATTACTATTAATATGGGCTAAAAAGCTGGAAAAGGCTGTGAGTACAGTCGAAGTACCCTTGTGGGTAAGACAGGGAGTGCCAGGTACGTGGTTATAATGACTTAATATGAGGTTGGATGTATGTGATAATTCATTGTCTTGTTATTAGCATGTTTACGTTCGTGGTGACATATATGATGTGCATGGGATATGGGAATGATGATAAAGGGGAAGTGATAAGGTCACGTAATGATCGGTGGCGCTGCCACATTTGATTTATAAGGTCACATGGTGATCGGTGGCTAAGCCACAGTGGAATTCAAGGTCACATAGTGATCGTTATTATAACCAGCAGCATGACTGTCGAGACGGCATGTAGCGGATGGAGGGTTGATTGTAGAAATCCCCACGGTGTGATGGTTGGTACGAGATGGCGTGTAGAGGATGGAAAATGCTAGGTTGGGCTGGGCTTGATGCATTCATGTTGTTGTATGATATCTTATATGGGCTAAATATGAGATGGTAGGCCGTGGGCCGTGTTGTGTGTTATGATAGTTTTACACACTGAGTCTCCGTGACTCACCCTTTGCTTAACCTTTCAGGTAATCAGTAGATCGTGGATATGGGAGCCGAGGCGGACTCGTGGAGGCCATAAAGACTTTTTTTTCGTAAACTTTTCCTCCTTTACCTTAATTTTAATTGGGGATTTTATTTGTGTAATAAGGCCTTTCTAAATTAATATTTGGGTATTATTTTATTTATTTATCGTTTATCAAAATTTGACACTATGCAACCTTAATCACGAAGTTAACAAAAAAAAGGGGTTTCCAAAATACGAGTAACTCAAAACATACGTTTTCTTCCAAGTATCACCAAGCTTAACGAATATTTGATTAACTAAAAGTTGAGATTTTTCCTACACTACCAAACCACTGTTTTCAAGACGTTGCCTTAATCGGAAAGTTTTCAAATCTACGATTTTTCCTAAATTAAACAAAATTTCGTTTTTACTTCACCCTGTAACATACCAGATCTGGTCGTAACGTTTGGGCCGAGTTTGGGGTGTTACATTAGAAGTCGGGATTACTACATGGGTGAAGCCATAGTTCAGATTCAAGGGGTAGCAATCATCTACAGACTTTGGCAGTACGGGCTAATACGTTGAGCATGAAGTATGAACTACAGTCTGATCGTAGCCAAGAGCTGTCTTCATTGCTTGGGAAAATTAAAACTTTAGGACTTAGGGCGAAAGCATATTTGCAGTCCGTTTTATGTAAAGGATTTTGTTTTCTAATAAAGTTTTCTAAAATGAAGTTGAATCGGAATCGATGCCTCTTTGTATTCATGCATTTGCATTACATCATATAATATGCATTTAAGTTTATAAAGAGATTCTAATTAGTTGAATTTAACACAGAGAGAGAGAGAGAGAAAGAGAAGGGAAATCTGGAAGCTGAACACCCTTACGGAACACGTGCCAAGTCAAAGAAAATGGATCAAAGACTTGAACAATTCCAAAGAGACATTCAAGATCAGATGCAAGAGCAAATGGCAAAACTCCAACAAGAGATGAGGGACCAGATGTTGGAGGCCCAAAAGAACATGATGGCTCAAATGGCCCAAATGCTAAGTGGGGCAATGGACAAAGGGAAGGGTCCCATAGTTAACGCTGATGACAATGAGGATTTTCCTTCGGGTTTCACCCCACCGCATGTACAACCGGAGGAGTATCCCTAAAGGCCACCTGTCACAATTAGGCCTCAACAGGGGCAAGTTGATACTAGACCACCTATGAACTTCCAGGTCGGCTCAAGATCTAACCGAGGAGATAACCCTGCCAATCCTGTTAACCCTGATTTGGATATAGCAGAGAGAGAAAGAGAGAATAAGAATTGAATCTTCAAGGAAGTTAGAGGGTCGCTATAGATGGTTGGAAGAAAAGTTCCAGGCTTTGGAAAATGCCGATCATCACCATGGTATTAACGCAAAAGACTTGTGTTTGGTTCCAGATTTGGTACTTCCTCATAAATTCAAGATGCCAGAGTTTGAGAAGTACAATGGGACTAGCTTCCCTGAAGCCCACATTACCATGTTTTGCAGACGCATGACCGGCTATGTAAACAATGATCAACTCTTGATTCATTGTTTCCAAGACAGTTTGGTGGGGGCAGCGTCTAGGTGGTACAATCAACTTAGCCGCGTTAACATTAGCTCCTGAAAAGACTTAGCTCAAGCCTTCATGAAGCAATACGACCATGTCACGGACATGACGCCTGATAGAATCACTTTGCAAAACATGGAGAAGAAACCAAATGAAAGCTTCAGACAGTATGCGCAAATATGGAGAGAGGTCGCCATGCAAGTTCAGCCACCACTCCTAGAAAAGGAGACTACAATGCTCTTCATCAATACCTTGAAGGCTCCATTTATCACTCATATGATAGGAAGTACTACGAAGAGCTTTGCGGATATTGTGATGGCAGGCGAGATGATTGAAAATGCCATAAGGGGTGGCAAGATTGAAGCAGGGGAAACCACTAGAAGGTCTACTCCTAGGAAAAAGGATGACGAGGTGAATAATACGAGTACATACAACAAAGGGTACTCAGAAGTAATTACTGTTAATCAGCCAAAGGTGATCACTGCTGGGCAACAAGGGTCGACAAGACAAGAATCAGGCACCAGGCAAAACTCTGAAAGGCTCCAATTTGCGCCAATCCCAATGACGTATAAGGAGCTATATCAAAGTTTGTTTGACGCACACATGGTGTCTCCATTTTATTTGAAACCGTTGCAACCTCCGTTCCCAAAATGGTATAACGAGAATGCCCAATGCGAGTACCACGCGGGAATAAGGGGTCACTCAATTGAAAACTGTACTGCGTTTAAAAAGTTGGTTGAAAGGTTCATTAAAATGGGAATTGTGAAATTTGAAAATTCATCAAAACCTGATCACTTTGACGAGGCAGTAAATACGATAATTGAAGGAGGAGACAAGAAAGTTGCAATCCCTTGAAGAAATCGAAAGCGAAGAGAGAATTGGGGAACAATGTTTCCAAACCTTTGGATACTTGGGAATGTCTTGAATAATGGGATTGAGGAAGAAATCTCTATATTTTTAGAACTGATCTATAGTAATGTGCAAAACATGCTTGTCGCCTTAAGCCTAGAGGAAATAAGAACTCTTTTGTGAAATAGGCTTATGTTCGAAACTTTATTTCAATAAAATGCATTTTTTTAAGCAAATATTCTTTTATTCTTTCCATTTCATATTGTACATTCTTTTGTTTTAATTCTTTATTCATGACCATACCATGCAAATAATCATCCTTAGAATCATTTATTCTTTGGATTTTTTGCCTTCATACCTAGGTACCCAGATATCAACGACATGAGTGACGTTGTTACTCCCTCCCTTTTTGAATGAGATATGGGTCTAGGGGATCTAATGACTTTGAAGATGACAGAGATTGTAACCTACTGGAACGGTGAAAATGTGCAAGTGTACACAATTGTAACAAGTAATAAAGTGACAAGTAAATGTCGAGTTATCGTACCCACAGGGACTGTAAAAGAATTATTTATGAAAATTATTTTAAACACTTTGGTGAAGGGAAAATATTTGGATTTAATAAAAATTTAAAAACTAAAAATAAAACAAAGTAAAATAAAATAAAACAAAGTTCTAGTGCAGGATTTCAAAAGCTGGTTTTAATCAAGATGATATAATTGTGTTGGATTAATCACATTTCTTACCTTAGAATTATTAAACTCGTGTTTATACTTGTTAAAACATGGCAACTCGGTAATTTCCTAACTTATGAACATACTTACAAATAAAAATCCATTCATCTCTTGTACATATTTCTATGCAAATTTGATCGATTAAACAGACTTCTAAATGTAAACATGTTATTGCACATACATGCTTAAAAAATTAAACAATCTCTCACATATTCCTATGTGATTCAACTGATTAATTCAACCTAATAAGCATATAAAAGATCATGCGAGTTAGCAAAGTATTTTTACCTTGGAACACTTAATCACAAAAATCCTGCAAGTTATGCAAGGCATATGTATCTCCAAATACAATGCTAATTTAATCTTCAGCTACCTTAGAAGAATTAAACATGCACAGATTAAGTATCGTGTCCATTAATTAAAATTCCAATGCGTTTAAATAATTAATTCATTAGCTATCTAAACAATTAGAATGCTAGATAACTTAAACATGATTTTACTTAATCAAGCATTTTCATGAGGCCTTTTAACAAAGATAAACACAATTTTAATAATTTAATAGGACGAAATGCAATCAACCCAACACGAATTAAATTCAAGCTAAATTGATTAAATTAATCATTCCAAAAGCATAAATATTCATAAACATGTTTGTCAAAACAACAACGAAAATTAAAAGAGATAGGGAACAAGAAGCAAATCCGGTGTTTCTTTGTGGCTTGACTGATTGCTCCGTTCTTTGTTCTTCGTTTGCCTCAGCTATCAAGGTGGCTTATGAACACTCCAATTGCTGCTGCAAATGGCTGGAAAAATACCTCTTTTCCAAGAGGAGAAATCGGCACAAGAACACACAAAGGGAAAATGGAAAAAAATGGAAATTGAGAGAAAGTGAGAGAAGAGAATGTTGGATGCTTGAGGTGTGTTTTGAATGAGCAGCAAGGGGGTGTATTTATAGCTGATCAAGGCTGCTAAAAATAGAATATAGCAGCAGCAAAAGAGGCCTCCCTTGGCCGGCCACCTATGTGGCAAAGTTGATGGATTCAACTTTGCTAAAAATAGCATGGGGCAAATCTACAAAGCCATAATTTTTGGAGGGGTTTGAATGCAATTTTGAAAGGTCTTCAAGGGATTCTTTGCAAGATTAGTTAATCAGCTAATAAACTGAATTGTGCCAGCAATGTGGACGGTTTGGGCTGCCCAATTAGTGGCTGGTCCGGTTCAACCGGTTTGGTTCAACTTATGCGGTTCAACTGGGCCTTTTTCATAATTAATTAAGATTAATTTATTTAACCCAAATTAAAATGGGAATAAATTAAAATTAATTATGTTATGATTAAATATTCATAATTGGACCGTCTTGGGCTGGAAATAAATTTGCCTCGATACTTCAAATTGCTTCTCGGGTTTATTCTTCGACGATTGTCTGTAGAGAGCAATTTTTCGCCCTTCGTGCGAATCTGTCGAAAATAGTCAAAATAAGTCAAAATTAACTATAAAATTAATTAAAATTCATCATGTTCATATTTTTAGCACAATTTAATTATTTTATAATATTTAATTATTTTTCGACAAGAATTTAATCAAAACTGCATAAATTTGAGTTAAAAAGGGCATGAAAAAGTGTATAAATTTTCGTGTTTCCACCTACCTTCTGATTTGTTAAGGATGGTAGAATGATGAAAAACAGACCTTACTCTACAAAGGGTCAGGGGATATTATGAGTCTAGAAAAGAGGTGAAGATTGAAGCCTAGCTCATCACAGAAAAAAAATGGCAAGACATTATTGAGTTATCTTCGAAAATTCAAAGATGTTTTCGCACGATCATATCAGAATATGCTTGGGCTAATAAGAAGCGAGCTAAACAAGAGGATCCGACACTGTGGGTCCGCCATGGAAGGGGATTGTATCAGTTATACCGCAAATACTGAATTGAAGAAGACGAGATTTATGTGACTCTTCTATTTTCTTCACAGAATTTTCTATATGTGGGGCATGGATGTGATAGGGCCAATCTCATCAAATGCTTCTAGTTGACATTGATTCACCGTCATGGTCATTGTGTACTTCGCTAAGAGGGTGGAAGTAGCTTCATATGTCAATGTTACAAAGTCGATAGCCATCAAATCGCCAAAAAAAAAAGGGATCAGATGCTAGCAGAATGCCATAAAGGATCGCATTTAAATAATTGTACAAAGTCAAAGTTCTGATTTGTCCAAAGATCGAAAAGATATCACAATTGCAACAAAAGTTGCCAAAAAAAAGGTGGCTAAGACTTGTAAAGATTGGCATAAGAAGCTATCACTACTCTCTATGATTATCGAACGTTGGTCAGGACCCGTGCTGGGGCAACATCTTACACATTGGTTTATAGATTTGAAGCATTTTTATCAATTAAACCTAATTGAAGAAAAGGTTAAAAGCTATTTGCCACGGCCAGATGATGCGAGCTTAGGTTATAGAAGTTCATTTGAGGGAATTCTACGAAGAAACCTGATGTTGAAAAAGATTTTTCTTCTACAAAACGATTTTAGAAGAAAGCATATGCCGAACTTGGAAGGACTTATGTAGGGCCTGTTCTAGAGGAGCATTGATATTGACCGAGACAGATGGTGAAGACTTGCCCAATCCGGTGAATTTAGGTTAAGTCAAGAAGTATTTTACCTGAAAGAGGAAAGACCAAGGTGAAAACCCGTAAAGGGCGCCTCGAAATAAAAAAAAGGAGAGGCCAAGGCGAAAACCTGCAAAGGGCACTTTGAGACCAAAGGGGACTTGAGTTGAAAACCCGAAAAGGGCGGCTCAAATTTTGACCAAAAAAAGCGGGGCATACAGTAATCTTATTACAATGAGGAAGTATGTTGCACCTTGGGGCATTGAAAAAGTACTCCGGATCCTCTAAACACATATTGAGTTTAAAATGGTCCTCAAGAAGGTTGAACAAAGAAGCTCAGGCTACGATATCTGGGGCACTTAGCTTCTATCTTACCCATTTTTGAATTTGTTATCTTTGATTGCTTGATTCTTTTTGAGATACACCCAAATCAATTTTCTTTTATTGCCTTGGTTATCTCTGATTAAATCATTTTTTCAGAGCTATGCTCCTGATTAATTTCTTTCTCGTCCATTTCTGTGACCTTTTTCAAGCATTTTATATTGAAATAACGATTAATGGACTAATAACACTTTCATAAAAGGAGTTTCGCATATTACTTTGAAAACTTCTAAATAATATGAGGAATCTGAAACATGACTATTGTTCAGAATTCACCAATCCTAAGGGTTGGAAACATTGAAAAATGATCACCTCTTTGAATTCTTAGTAGATAAGACAATTTTGTTAGTGATACCATATCGGCAAATGACGAACAAGGTCAATCCAAGTGTAAAAGGGAATCATTGTCGGGATACCCTGCATTCATGTAAAATTCAGACACATACATCTGGTCATTACACCCAGGAAATGGTGTAACAGATCAAGTTGATTGAAAGTGATACAAGTTCTGTACCTATGAGTGGTAACAGAACAATGGAAGAAACCAAATGTTATTCCCCTGAAGTTGCAGTGGGAGATACCAACTTCATTCCCAGGATTCAAGTGGAGAGGACTCAGAATTACCATGGGGCAAATTATTTGAATGAAGATGAAACCTTGACGGATAAATGTGATGACACTTGAAATAGGAATCATTTTCATAACATTTTCACATTCATATATCATAGCATGTCTAATTAGGGGCATTTGATGCATTTTGATCAAAGCATCCTAATTATTAGACATATGCATATACCCATTCTACAGGTTATGTCCTCTAGAGGACAATGTAGTAAGATTAAGATAGCAGATTTGGCATTCCTGAAGTTGCAGGAAGCAGATCGAAGACATTAGTCTGGCAATCCCTGAAGTTGCAGGGAGCAGATTAAGATAGCAGATTTGGCATTCCTGATGTTGCAGGATGCAGATCGAAGACATTAGTCTGGTAATCCCTGAAGTTGTAGGGAGTAGATTAAAATAGCAGATTTGGCATTTCCTGAAGTTGCAGGAAGCAGATTGAAGACATTAGTCTGGCAATCTCTGAAGTTGTAGGGAGCAGATTAAAATAGCAGATTTGGCAATTCCTGAAGTTGCAAGAAGCAGATCGAAGACATTAGTCTGGAAATCCCTAAAGTTGTAGGGAGCTGATTAAAATAGCAGATTTACCAATTCCTGAAGTTGCAGGAAGTAGATCGAAGACATTAGTCTGGCAATCCCTGAAGTTGTAGGGAGCTGATTAAAATAGCAGATTTGGTAATTCCTAAAGTTGCAGGAAGCAGATCGAAGACATTTGTCTGGCAATCCCTGAAGTTGTAGAGAGCAGATTTGGCATTCTTGAGGTTGCAGGAAGCAGATCGAAGACATTAGTCTGGCAATCCCTGAAGTTGCAGGGAGCAGATTAAAATAGCAGATTTGGCATTCTTGAGGTTGCAGGAAGCAGATCAAAAGACACTTTTAGTCTTATTTCCCTGAAGTTGCAGTGGAGTAGACTGAAGAAAGAAGATCTTATCTTCCTGAAGTTGCAGGAAGCAGGTCAAAAGCACTTTCAGCCTTATCTCCCTGAAGTTGCAGTGGAGTAGACTAAAGAAATAAGATCTTATCTTCCTGAAGTTGCAAGAAGCAGATCGAAAGCACTTTCAGCCTTATCTCCCTGAAGTTGCAGTGGAGTAGATTGAAGACAGAAGATCTCATCTTCCTGAAGTTGCAGGAAGCAGATCAAAGACACTTTCAGCTTTATCTCCCTGAAGTTGCAGCAGAGCAGTCTGAAGATAGCAGATTTAGCATTCCTGAAGTTGTAGGAAGCAAATCAAAAACATCAGATCTTATCTCTCTGAGTTTGCAGTGGAGCAGATCGAAAAATAGTAGATTTGGCATTCCTGAAGTTGTAGGAAGTAGATTGAAGACATCAGACTAATTGAAGTCAGGATGAATTTCCAATACTGTTGAAGTTGCAGCGGAAATGGCGAGGACCAAGAAGTCGAGGCTCGGCAAAAACTGGGCAAAATTGGACCTTCTGTTGTCTTTGCTCTATTCTCATTTCATGACAATGAGAAAAGAGGGGGAGCTGTAGTCAGCCCATTTTGCCCGGGCCCATTCAGAAAAAGAAACAAAATAATAAATAATAAATGTCAATTTTTTTTAAAATGTCCTATTACAAAATAACCTGGTCCAGAGGCCCAAACTAGACCCACAGCCCTGTTACACACAGACCCAATACCTAAACTGACCCAAAACCATACCTAAACTAACCCAACCCCAGACCCAGGTTCGCGCGGCCCAAAAGGCCCAAATCTTCAGCAATCAGGAAACCTAGGGTTTCCTGGAAACCCTAGGTGCCGCAATGGCAGGAACCCGATCGTCGCGCCACAGCACCCTAGCCTTCGCGTTGTAGCCTCGAAATTCCTGGCCCCGATCACGCGGCATTCAGCGCATCACCAAATCGCGCCGCAGTTAGCACGCCTAGTCATCACCGCGAGATCATCGTCATCAACCTGCAAAAGGAAACAAATCGCAGCAAAAATGGCAAAGCAGTAGCAAATTCCTTTTTATTTTTAAGGCTATAAAAGCCTGGTTATTTTGTAACAAAAACAGACACAGAGAAAAATACAAAAAAAATATTTGGAATACAATACACAGTCGTTTTTTAAGAGGTGATTTTTTTATTATTCGCATCATTTTATTTAATTCATGCATGTTTTTTTTTACATAAATAATTTTGAAAAATAAAAATGGCGAGATTACCTTGCGACGACGAAGTTTCAACCTCCGGCCACCATTCACGGTGGCGCGTGAGGCGCGTGGTGGTGGCCCCAAAGGATTGACGATCGGAATCCAGAAGAGGGCTCTGGAGAGAATTTTTTTTTGAGTTTTTTTTAAGATAAGGCGCAAATGAATTTTTTGCCTAAAAAATTGATTTATGTAGCAGTTAAAAAACGACGTCGTTTTCGCTTAATCTAATAAGCGCAAAACATCGTCGTTTAGGGCAAAAGATCCGCGCATTGACCCGATAACTCGGGTAGGATCCATGCATTTTTTATTAATGGTCTAATTTCCATTTTGGTTGTAACACCCCTTACCCGGGTTCTACGCCGGAACTGGGCCCGAGGCATTACCAAACTCATATCACTTGATCGCCACTTAGGCTCGTCGTAACTACTCTCTGAAGTCATCTCAACAGCCTCATTATCGACTTACGAGGCCTCACTCATACACACGAGGGCTCTCGAGACTAAACTGGAACTTTTTCAAATCTTAAAATTTTTCTCTTTTATATAGGTCTCACACGCCCGTGCAAGATTCGACACGCCCGCGCATGGACACACACGCCCATGTCCCCAAACCGTGCCTAAAAACCCAGCATTCTACCAATGCCCCACGGCCAAGGCACACGCCCGTGCTTACCACCCGTGGTGCACACTGACTACTTTAACACGGCCTAGAGTCTAGACACACGCCCATGTGGCTAGCCCGTGGCCAACACTGATTAATCCCACACGCCCTAGACACACGCCCGTGTGGCTAGTCCGTGGTCTATTCTGTTTTAAAATACTAACATGTAGGGGACGCACGGCCAAAGCACACGCCCGTAGGCTAACTGTGTGTAACACATGGCCTAGACACACCCCCGTGTGTCTATCCACATGGCCAAGAACAAAGCTATTTGCTAAGCTCTTTTCACCTTTATAGCTTACACAACATGCACTCATACAACACATCCATAAACAACTCAAATTGAAGTCCAATCTCACATAGAAAACTACATCTTTCTTTCATATAATGTAATAGCAAACAACCATGGTATTATACAAAATACACTATCCATCTAAAGGCCAACACATCTTAGCCATTTACAACAAAATCCACTAACTTGTCTAGCCCCTATACATGCCATATACAAAACATTAAGTCTAATGTACCAGAGTGTGCTGATAGTGTGGGCGATCTTCCAAATGATCCTCGTATCTTGATTCAACACCTTTACTCTATAAAACAAGGGAAAAGAAAGAGAGTAAGCTTTGAGCTTAGTAAGTTTACACATAAACAATTAAGCAACATAGTATAAGCTAAGCAACAATTAGCATTATACCAACAAGTATTTCACAACTATGCTTACTCTTTCTATCCCTTACCACATTTCCAACACATCATGAGTCACATACTCATAACAATCGAAATGCACCCCTGCATTCAATTACACATTTACACAATATACAACACATCATTATTTCTCAATAATTCATCCACAGAGCTAATTAACTTAATTATACATCCACACAGTGATTTTACTCAATGATGCAATTACATGGCTAATCCACACAGTTAACCCACACAGCAAATGTCTCGGTGGTTTTGCACTTAGCACACCACAACCGATTAATAAGGTGGTATCGCACTTAGCCTACCACAAAGGTAATCATAGGGGTTTCTCACTTAGCCCACTAAACGATATACCTCACGATAGCATCGCACATAGCAAGCTCATCGTCAATATGTATTAGGATGGTATCGCACTTAGCCTACCGTCTAGCATTATCACTACCCATTCACATGTCTACTTACTCAATTAAACATCCATTCACAATTCTACTACATTCATTCTACTTGGACCACATAGGTTCTCAATCAATCTCGGACAAGCTACGCACTAGCTATCATCAACAAATTGTAAGTATGAATGCATTGTTTATGCATAGACTTACCTCGATACTCAAAAGTATAGAAATATGCAATTTAGTCCACCACATTGCTTTTGCCTCGGTTACGATCCGGGCTTCATCTTTCTTGATCTATAATGAAGAAATCAGCTTATTCAATACACATATTGACTAAATTGACCCACATTTCATACTTTAGAAAAATTACTATTTTGCCCCTAAACTTTCTCATATTTACACTTTAGCCCCAAGGCTCGTAAAGTGATTTTTATTCAACTTTCTAGTCTTTCATGCTTAGCTGAACCACTTACTCAACTAAAGCATTCATCAATTCTCACTAAATCACACATGTATGACCAAACTAAAGTTTTTTCACAAACTAGTCCCTACATGCATTTTCATGGAAAATCACTTAGCAAAAGATGTTTCTACTACATCAAGCTTTCATATTCTTCCATAAAACATCAAAATACATGCATGTCATACATATGTACATTTTTGAACATCCGTAATAGCTCACCAAATAGCTAAAAATAGCTTACTCATGCTACTAGGACTTCAAAAATACGAAGAATATCAAAAATCGGGCTTAGGAGCACTTACTAGCAAGCTTGAAAAATTGAAAGAGCCCTAACAATGGCTATTGGAATTTTCGGCAGCTTGGGGGAGAAGATGAGTGAATTTTTGTCATCTTTTCACCTATTTAATCATTTAATAACTAAATGACCAAAATGCCCTTTTTGATAAACTTCAAATTTTAACTCATCCATGCCCAATTTTGTCCAAAAGTTAGAATTTGGATAAATTGCTATTTAAGGACCTCTAATTAATAATCTAAAGATATTTCACACATATAGCTTCTAGAAACATACATTTTGCAACTTTTGTAATTTAGTCCTTTTGGACAATTCAACCACAATTTCACAAAATTGCTTCATGAAACTTTCACACTAGCATACATATAAGGCATAAACCTCAATAACTCATTTATAACCCTCGAATTTGTGGTCTCGCACCACTATTCTGACTAGGCCCTAAACCGAGATGTTACAACTCTCCTCCCCTTTAGAGATTTTTGCCCCTGAAAGTCTTACCAGTAAAGAGGTTTGGATGTTGGTCTCTCATAGCTTCTTCCGTTTCCCATGTAGCCTCTTCCACACCATGTTTCTGCCATAACACTTTCACTAGTTCTATGCTCTTATTTCTCAACTGTTTCACTTCTCGAGCTAAGATCTTAATCGGCTCTTCTTCATAAGAAATATCCGGTCTTATCTCAATTTCCGTCGGAGGAATCACATGTGAATGATCGGAGCGATACCGTCGCAACATCGACACATGGAACACATTATGAATCTTTTCCAACTCTACCGGTAAAGCCAACCAGTACGCTATAGGCCCAATTCTGTCTGTGATCTCATACGGCCCTATAAACCTTAGACTCAATTTCCCTTTTCGTCCAAATCTCATAATCTTCTTCCACGGGGACACTTTCAAAAACACTTTGTCGCCCACTTCAAACTCAATTTCTTTTCTTTTCAAATCCGCGTACGACTTCTGTCGGTCCGAAGTAGCTCTCAGACTATTACGGATTACTTTCACCTTCTCTTCGGTTTCTTTCACTAGATCGACCCCATGGATCTTCTTCTCACTAAGCTCGGTCCAATACAAAGGAGTTCGACACTTACGACCATATAAAGCCTCATACGGTGCCATCTCAGTATACTCGATCGATAATCGTTGTTATAGGTAATTCGACCAAAGGTAGATATCTCTCCCAACTACCTTCGAATTCTAGCACACAAAGATCGAAGCATATCTTCCGTAACTTGAATCACTCTTTCGGGATGACCATCGGTTTGCGGATGGAACGCACGATCTTTGAAATTCAATCTCGCACCCATGGCCTCTTGCAACTTCTTCCAAAATCTCAAGTAAACCTCGGATCTCTATCCAATATAATAGACACAGGTACACCATGCAATCTCACTATCTCTGCCACATACAACTCAGCTAACTTATCCAATGAATAATCAACATGTACTGGAATAAAGTGAGCCGACTTTGTCAATCTATCCACAACAACCCACACAGCATCTCTCTTTCTCGGAGTCATCGACAACCCCGTTACAAAATCCATGGTAATCCGGTCTCACTTCCATTCGGGTACCATTACTGGCTGAAGCAATCCCGAAGGCACTTGATGCTCAACTTTCACTTGCTGACAAATTAAACACTTGGTCACAAACTCTGAAACATCTCTTTTCATGCCCGTCCACCAATACAACTTCCTCAAGTCGTTGTACACTTTCGTACTGCCTGGATGTACTGACAAACATCCACTGTGGGCCTCATGCAAAACTTTTCAAATCAACTCCTCATCTTTAGGAACACAAATTCTGTCACGATACATCAGACAACCATTCAAATCCTTCTGATCCATCAAATACTTTAAACTCTTGTGATCCATAAAGATTCGACACTTCTCACCATACAAGTAATGTCGCCAAATCTTTAATGCAAAAACAATCGCAGCCAACTCTAAATCATGAGTCGGATAATTTTTCTCGTGCAGCTTTAGCTGCCTCGAGGCGTAAGCGACTACCTTACCCTCTTGCATCAACACGCAACCGAGACCATTAAATGATGCATCACTATAAACCACGAACTCTTTCCCCGGTTCTGGTTGAACCAAAACTGGTGCCTCAGTCAACATTGTTTTAAGTCTCTCGAAGCTCTGTTGACATGTCTCAGTCCATTCAAACTTGACATCTTTATGCAATAGTTTCGTCATCAGGGTGGCAATCACAGAGAACCCCTTTACGAAACGTCTGTAATATCTCGCTAATCCCAAGAAACTTCTGATTTCTGACACGTTCCTCGGCGGTTTCCAATCCACAACAGCCCAATATCTTACTCGGGTCAACTCGACACCATCACCGACACCATGTGTCCTAGGAATCCGACCTCTCAGAGCCAAAACTCACTCTTGCTAAACTTAGCATACAACTGCTTATCTCTCAAAGTTTGCAAGACAATTCTCAAATGCACTTCATGATTGTTCTCATCCCGAGAATAGATCAATATGTCATCAATGAAGACAACTACAAACTTGTCCACATACAGTCTGAAAACACGGTTCATCAGATCCATAAAAATCGTAGGTGCATTCGTCAAACCAAACGGCATAACCAAAAACTCATAATGTCCATACCTTGTCTGAAATGCATTTTTCAACACATCTTGCTCTTTCACTCTGAGCTGATAATAACCAGACCTCAAGTCTATCTTGGAGAACACTGTAGCTCCCTTTAGTTGATCAAAGAGATCATCAATCCTTGGTAAAGGATACTTATTCTTCACCGTCACCTTGTTCAGTTGTCTATAGTCTATACACAACCTCATAGACCCATCTTTCTTCTTCACGAATAATACCGGAGCACCCCACGGTGAGTAGCTCGATCTTGCAAAACCCTTATCTGTCAACTCTTGCAACCGAACCTTGATTCTTTCAACTCTCTGAGTTCCATTACGTATGGAGCAATTAAAATAGGTGCCGTTCTCGGAACCAACTCAATTCCAAACTCGACCTCTCTCATGAAGGTAATCAGGGTAACTCTTGGGAAATACATCCGGATACTCACATACCACCGGCACTGTTTCAAACTCTACTCCAACCTCTCGAGTAATCAACACAAAAGCAAGATAGGACTCACATCTTTTTCTCAAACATTTCTCAGCCACTAGGGAAGAAATCATCACTGGTAGACTATCCGATCCACCTGATTCAACCCGAACCACATCTCCACTCTCACATTTCAATTCAATAAACTTACTACCACAGTTCACTAAGACATTATGGGTAGTCAACCAATCCATGCCTAGGATTAAATCAAACCCATCAAACAGCAACAACATAAGGTTTTCCGGAAAATAATGATTCTCAATCAATAAAGGACAATTCTTACACACTCTGTCCACTAACACATACTTTCCTAACGGGTTTGACACCTTAACCACTATGTCCGTAGACTCAACGGTCATACTCAAACTAGATGCTAAACTCATGCAAATATAAGAATGAGTAGACCCTGGATCTATTAAAGCAATAACGAAGGTGTCATAGAGAGAAAAAGTACCCGTTATCACATCAGGGGAGGATGCCTCTTTGCGAGCGCGAATGGCATACGTCCTCGTAGGTGCTCGGCCCTCTGGTCTCACAGCAGAATCTCTGGGCGCACCTCTACCACTAGCCCCACTTCTTGGGTTCCTTGGTGGTCTACCCCTCGTAGACACATCACTAGGCCTCAGGTCTTGCCTCTCTTCCTTATCATCCCTCTCGGGACAGTTACGGATAAAGTGGTCAGGGGAACCACACTTATAACATTTTTGAATATTTTCCCAACACTCTCCAGTGTGATACCTACCACAACTTGGACACTCCGGTTTACTCTTTGTATTGCCCACACTTTCCATCGAGGTAGCTTGGACTCTCGAACCCGAGCGAGTATTGCCCAAGTCTCGATGCGAATAACCCACTTAGTCTTTGTCGTCCGAGGATTCACTTCCTTGGATCTTTTGACTGGGCTTGGTATGACTTGCCCATCGGCCTCTTTCTAGCATCTCGGGCTTCACTCACACGACCTTCCTCTTTCTCGAACTCAGCTCTTGGCCTTACTTTCCCTCTCAACTAATACCACAAATTCTTTCAACTCTAAAATGCCCACTAGGAGTTTGATTTCCTCATTCAGCCTATCTTGAACCTCTTACACAAGATGGTCTCGGTCGATACACATTCTG
Source organism: Gossypium sturtianum (assembly GCA_025698515.1). Taxonomy (NCBI): domain Eukaryota; kingdom Viridiplantae; phylum Streptophyta; class Magnoliopsida; order Malvales; family Malvaceae; genus Gossypium; species Gossypium sturtianum. The sequence goes on from CM046955.1 coordinate 118,148,098, forward strand.
AGCGTATTTGCTAAGCCTAACAAACTCACGCTCATATTCCGCCAACGTCATTCTTCCTTGTTTCAACTCAAGGAATTCCTTCCTTTTTGATCAGTAAACCTCTAGCTTATATACTTCTTAGGAACTCTTCCAGAAAGAAGTCCCACGTCACCCGCTCTCTCGGGACCACTAGCGTCAACGTTTTCCACCAATGGTATGTCGAATCTCTCAGCAAGGATACGGCACACTTCAAACTCTCTTCAGGCGTACTTGAGAGTTCATCGAACACGCTCATAGAGTTCTCCAACCGAACTCGCCTCTGCAGGTCATCATCTACCTTAGCTCTAAACTCCTCAGCCCCGTGTTTCCTAATCTTATCCACCAGTGGTTTCGATATCCTCACTACATCCATACCTTGAGGAGCCACTGGATTTGGCTGAGGTATAGGAGGAGGAGGTGGAGGAGGTTGAGCATTAGGGTTCATTCGAACATAATTCGAGTACCAATTACTCATCATCTGGAGAAAGGCTTCTCGTGCCTCTTCCCCTTAACCCCTGACCTCGGGTCCACTTTGAGCAGCGGTTCCTCGCGCAGAGCGGTGCATTACTAGTCGCTTCATCAAAGATCAATGGATCGGAATCCATATTCTATATAAAATAAGATTTAAAATCATCAGAAACCACCACACTATCATTGTACACTTATGGCATGTATAACTAGACTCCTACACTCGCTACGGTAGTCCTAGAACCGACTAAACCATAGCTCCGATACCACTAAATGTAACACCCCTTACCTGGGTTCTACGCCGGAACCGGGCCCGAGGCATTACTGAACTCATACCACTTAATCGCCACTTAGGCTCGTCGTAACTACTCTCTGAAGTCATCTCAACAACCTCATTCTCGACTTACGAGGCCTCACTCATACACACGAGGGCTCTCGAGACTAAACCGAAACTTTTTCAAATCTTAATTTTTTTCTCTTTTATACAGGTCTCACACGCCCGTGCATGGACACACACGCCCATGTCCCCAAACCGTGCCTAAAAACCCAGCATTCTACCAATGCCCCACGGCCAAGGCACACGCCCGTGCTTACCACCCGTGGTGCACACTGACTACTTTAACACGGCCTAGAGTCTAGACACACGCCCGTGTGGCTAGTCCGTAGTCTATTCTATTTTAAAATACTAACATGCAGGGGACGCACGGCCAAAGTACACGCCCGTGGGCTGACCGTGTGTCACACATGGCCTAGACACACCCCCGTGTGTCTATCCACATGGCCAAGAATAAAGCTATTTGCTAAGCTCTTTTCACCCTTATAGCTTACACAACATGCACTCATACAACACATCCATAAACAACTCAAATTGAAGTGCAATCTCACATAGAAAACTACATCTTTCTTTCATATAATGTAATAGCCAACAACCATGGCATTATACAAAATACACTATCCATCTAAAGGCCAACATCTTAGCCATTTACAACAAAATCCACTAACTTGTCTAGCCCCTATACATGCCATATACAAAACATTAATTCTAATATACCAGAGTGTGCTGATAGTGTGGGCGATCTTCCAAATGATCCTCGTATCTCGATTCAACACCTTTACTTTATAAAACAAGGGAAAAGAAAGAGAGTAAGCTTTGAGCTTAGTAAGTTTACACATAAACAATTAAGCAACATAGTATAAGCTAAGCAACAATTAGCATTATACCAACAAGTAATTCACAACTATGCTTACTCTTTCTATCCCTTACCACATTTCCAACACATCATGAGTCACATACTCATAACCATCGAAATGCAGCCCCGCATTCAATGTCACATTTACACAATATACAACACATCATTATTTCTCAATAATTCATCCACACAGCTAATTAACTTAATTATACATCCACATAGCGATTTTACTCAATGATGCAATTACATGGCTAATCCACACAGTTAACCCACACAGCAAATGTCTCGGTGGTTTCGCACTTAGCACACCACAACCGATTAATAATGTGGTATCGCACTTAGCCTACCACAAAGGTAACCATAGGGGTTTCTCACTTAGCCCACTAAATGATATACCTCACGATAGCATCGCACATAGCAAGCTCATCGTCAATATGTATTAGGATGGTATCGCACTTAGCCTACCGTCTAGCATTATCACTACCCATTCAGATGTCTACTTACTCAATTAAACATCCATTCACAATTCTACTACATTCATTCTACTTGGACCACAGAGGTTCTCAATCAATCTTGGACAAGCTACACACTAGCTATCATCAACAAATTGTAAGTATGAATGCATTGTTTATGCATAGACTTACCTCGATACTCAAAAGTATAGAATTATGCAATTTAGTCCACCACCTTGCTTTTGCCTCGGTTACGATTCGGGCTTCGTCTTTCTTGATCTATAATGAAGAAATCAGCTTATTCAATACACATATTGACTAAATTGACCCACATTTCATACTTTAGTAAAATTACTATTTTGCCCCTAAACTTTCTCATATTTACACTTTATCCCCAAGGCTCGTAAAGTGATTTTTATTCAACTTTCTAGTCTTTCATGCTTAGCCGAACCAGTTACTCAACTAAAGCATTCATCAATTCTCACTAAATCACACATGTATGACCAAACTAAAGTTTTTTCACAAACTAGTCCCTACATGCATTTTCATGGAAAATCACTTAGCAAAAGATGTTTCTACTGCATCAAGCTTTCATATTCTTCCATAAAACATCAAAATACATGCATTTCATACATATGTACATTTTTGAACATCTGTAATAGCTCACCAAATAGCTAAAAATAGCTTACTCATGCTACTAGGACTTCAAAAATACGAAGAATATCAAAAACCGGGCTTAGGAGCACTTACTAGCAAGCTTGAAAAATTGAAAGAGCCCTAACAATGGCTATTGGAATTTTCGGCATCTTGGGGGAGAAGATGAGTGAATTTTTGTCATCTTTTCACCTATTTAATCATTTAATAACTAAATAACCAAAATGCCCTTTTTGATAAACTTCAAATTTTAACTCATCCATGCCCAATTTTGTCCAAAAGTTAGAATTTGGATAAATTGCTATTTAAGGACCTCTAATTAACAATCTAAAGCTATTTCACACATATAGCTTCTAGAACATACATTTTGCAACTTTTGCAATTTAGTCCTTTTGGACAATTCAACCATAATTTCACAAAATTGCTTCATGAAACTTTCACACTAGCATGCATAGAAGGCATAAACCTCAATAACTCATTTATAACCCTCAGATTTGTGGTCTCGCTGTAACACCCCAAACCTGGCCCATTCGTTACGATCGAATTTGAGATGCCACTGCAGAAAAATGTTTGAAGACTGATTTCACTTTTGGGAAAAACATTTAAAATTTTGTCATTTGAAAACCATGTCCAATTAAAAATTCTAAATAATATAAGATTGACAAAAATATCCAAATTAAAAGAACTTCCAAATAATAATTTAATGGTCGTCTAGCTTAAACATAATAAAAATGCTCAAATAGAAATACTTAAATACTTTAATTGGGCCTTATTACAATAAATAATTAAACAAAAGTTCTTAGTAATAAACTGAATAAAATAAAGAAGATGTCTTCTGCATGGGCCACCTCGTATCCACTCCAACCTGATCCAATCACCACGAATCATCTGCGATGTTAAATAAAAATTGGGTGAGTCATACAGACTCAGTGTGTAATTAATCCACTGAATTCCACCCACATGTTAACCACATAATAACCCATATATCAGATAACAAATATCATATTCACATGTTAACACATTCTGGGCTTGGCCCATATTCATATCACATTCATCTAATAGGGTAGTTAACCACATAATTTCCACATACTGGGCTTGGCCCATTTCATCATCAACCCATATGACAGATAATGAGTTTATGCAAAGTGCACCCAACCCAACCTAGGGTCCATCCGTTACACCTACCTTAGCAGACCCCCTGCTCAAGGCCGTGGCTAATCCACCGATCAACTAAGTGATCCCACATATCTTACCTTGGCGGACTTGTCGCCAAGGCCGTGGCTGAGCCACCGATCACCTAAGTGATCCCACATATCATTCACCCACGGTGATGCACACAGCTATCAACCGCCGAGATGTGGCACCTAGCCAACACCTCCCTTGATGAAGCACATAGCTAACATCAAGCGCTAATGTAGCACAAGGATAACATTAGACCACGTACATAAAGTACACCCATACCTTCTTTCATATCATATCCCACCCATGCACATGCCACATAAAATAATGATACAATGTAATGATGCATGAGCATGTTCATCAAGCATATTATCACATATTCATATTAATAATCACATATCATCGGGTTTGGTACTTACCGGATTATCGACATACCCCTTGAGGTATCCTTATCACAATTTCCACTTTGCACTAGTTAGCACATTCATAATACATACACATTTCACATACATATCATATACCCGTAAAACGGTGGGTTAATCACACACACGATCACTTGGAGAAATATGCTTTCGATCATCGATGCTATCACTAGGCGATACTACGGCTATTTGCCTACTTTCTTGTTCTGACGCTGGTCCACACCCCGGTGGCCAATCCCTAACTGCCGAGACAGATCTCTTCTTAAACTTGGGGACAGAGACCTTCCCTTTCCCTTCTTGAATGGTATTCGCCTCCATCAACACACTTAATCAGAACAATCAATTTAATCATCAATATACGAATTCTTAACCAAATATCCACAACTTATCATACTTATCGAAAGGGTCTTGAAATCCCGAAAAGCTTGATCTAATGCTTGGATCCTTAATCCCTACATTTGATTAATCACCTACTACTTTAATAAAAAGCCATTCGGCCATAAATCCAAATCCTAGTAGGATTAGTATACTTAAACTTACCTTGTTGCCGTTTGACTTAAGAATCAAGTCTTGAAATATCTGCTATACTCTTCTTGCATTCGGCCAAGTATTGAATCAATTAACTTGGTTAGTTTTTGGCTTTTGAATAATTAATGAATACATATATTTACCAAACATGGCCTTGGCCGAATACTATAGACACTTACCTTGTGGATTTTAAATCCCGAAACTCACCGAATAACTAGGGAACACGTGGCCTATGGTGTACCTTTGGGAAAAGAACTTCTCCTTCCTTGTAGTCGACACTTAGTAAATCCCGAAAGATCTCTTCAAAGTTTGGCAACAAGATATTAATGGGGTTAGTCCTAGATTTGGCAAATCTTAAGAAAAAGGATGAAACCGAATGAGATCTTACCCTTACTTGAAGAAATCGATTGCACCTTCACTTCAACCTTCGAGAGATTCGGCTATGGCTAGATGATGATCTCACAACTTTCGGCTTTTGGAGGATTAGAAAGAAAGAGAAGGAAGAATAAAGATGGAGGATTGGCTAGATCACAAGGTATTTCGGTTTGGCAAAAATAAAAGAAGAAGAAGATTTGGTGAAGAGAATTCGCAGAGGCTTTCAAAGAACAGATAATAATGCGAGAATGGCCTCTCTTTTCCTTTTATAGCCGAAATTATCATCTAAGGAGTCCCTTACTTGGCCACCACTCCTCTATCGATAACTTTATCCTTTAATTATCACTTAAAATAAAAGATAATTCAGCAACTATCCTTACTTAGCCGAAATTATTAAACTCAAAGTCCCTTACTTGGCCATCACTTCTCCCTTATTTTCCTCTTTATCTCTTTATTCAAATTAAAAGAATTTAATCCAACAATTATCTCTTGAAAATAATGATAAATAAATCCCTTATTTATCCACTATTTATAAAATAATAAAAGCTCCTAATTTATAGCCATGTGCCGCCCACCTCTCTCTGCTCCTTGTAGGAAAATAAAATTTCTTTTATTTGCTTCCCATGTGACTCGAACTTAGGCCCATTCCTCTTGCATATGGCGCCATTTCCATAGGCCCTAAGTGGCATCTTGAGACCACTTTTCCAAGCCTGTTTGTGTGTCAAATTTCACAAACTTTTTCTTTTAAGGCCACCTTGCCTTAATTTCCCTTTTAAACCTTAAAACTCGTCATTTTTAGGTCATTTCTAAGTTTCAAAAATTTTCGATCGGCTCAGTAAACTTGACATTTCCTTACATTTCCATGACATTTCCTTACAAGACATTTCCTTACATTTCCAAGACATTTCCTTACATTTCCATGACATTTCCTTACAAGACATTTCCTTACATTTCCAAGGTTCTAAAATGTTCACTTTCCTCTTTTAAACTTAACATTTCCATACATTTCCAAGTTTCCAAAAGTGTTCAAAATATATTCATAACACATAAGATATGTCATTTCGTACAATTAAACCAAAAATGCATAGGCCCTTTTCAGGATGTTACAGTTCTACCCTCCTTAAAAATAATTTCGTCCTCGAAATTACTTATTAACGAATAATCGTACATCTTAACTCACCAGACTACGCTTATCTTGCGCACTCTGATCTTAATAGAACCATCATACTTTCTAGGCACAGTCTCTAAGTTCACGTCCCCTAGAACTCATTTCTAACGTCGCGATTTAATCTAATAAAAAATATTTATGCATCAGAAATTTTGTTCCACTGATTATTCGCGAACAGTTTTATGAAAAGAGATGTTCAGAAGTAGTTCTTTCGATCAACCAAAGTTTCTAGTTCAAGTTCACTACTCTAACTCAGGGAGTCACATTCACATTCATAAGCAGAGACACATTCATTTTTCCACGAAGTCACATTCATTCACAACATCATTCACTACACTTTTATGGCCATTCCATCCATTTCCCTACCTGTGGGTAATTTTGTCTTTTCTCCTCTGAGGGTATTTTGGTAATAAATCGGAGTTAATTGAAAATATTTTTCAAATTAAAGGTATTTCAGAATTTACAAAATCTCTGGGTTATTTTGTTTTCCAAATTAGAGGTGTTGCAAAAATTTCAAAAATCGAGGTTATTTCGGTAATTTTGGAAGTCGAAGCGATTTCAGTAAATTTTCCAAATCAGAGTATCTTGTTATTTGTAAAATGAAGTTTTGATATCTTTGTAAAGTAGAAATATTTTAACAAAAGTCGAGGTATTTTTGAAAATCTTAAAAACTAAGGGTATTTTAGTAATTTACAATACTGAGGGCATTTTTGTAATTTTGTAAATCGGAGATATTTTGGAAAAAAAGTTTCACAATAATCTTTTACTACAATTAAAAGGGTAATTTAGGGATTTTAAAACTAGGAATTTTATAAAAGCTGCATGGCTAGTCCCTTTCGGGTTTTAATGATTGGTTTAGCCCAGTGAATAAGTCCTCTTGGTTAGGGTGAGCAGTTACTACGCACGCAGGTAGGATTTGAGTAAAGAGGAGGTGAGTCGCTAGGATTTGCTTAAGTACCAAGCTCTTGCTGAATCCACTCCCTAGACATGCGCACAAGTTGCCACACCTAGCTCGGTGACTTACTTCACTGAGTTTGTTTAATAGTCCTTAAGTCTTATGCATGTGTTTGAGTGCACTAGCCCTAGGGTTCAATAGCCCTAATATTCTAATTTACGAGCCCAAATAAGCCCATAACAGTTCACATAAACAAGTCACTTCAATAATTAGAAGTACTTACAGTGGACTTGGGTAGGAGATACAGTGCCATGCGAGAATAAACTGAAAAGTTTATGAAAGCCCATACTTTTGAAAAGCCCATCTTTGGAAAAATTATTTTGGACCCAAAACCCTCAAGGCCGAGTTTTGAACCGGGCTCGACGATCAAAGCGTAATAACACCCAAACCCGGCCCATTCGTTACGACCGAATTTGAGATGCCACTGCGGAAAAACATTTGAAGACTGATTTCACTTTTGGGAAAAACATTAAAAATTTTGTCATTTGAAAACCATGTCCAATTAAAAATTCTAAATAATATAAGCTTGACAAAAATATCCAAATTAAAAGCACTTCCAAATAATAATTTAATGGTCGTCTAGCTTAAACATAATAAAAATGCTCAAATAGAAATACTTAAATACTTTAACTGGGCCTTATTACAATAAATAATTAAACAAAAGTTCTTAGTAATAATCTGAATAAAATAAAGAAGATGTCTTCTGCATGGGCCACCTCGTATCCACTCCAACCCGGTCCAATCACCACGAATCATCTGCGATGTTTAATAAAAATTGGGTGAGTCATACAGACTCAATGTGTAATTAATCCACTGAATTCCACCCACATGTTAACCACATATTAACCCATATATCGATAACAAATATCATATTCACATGTTAACACATTCAGGCTTGGCCCATATTCATATCACATTCATCTAATAGGGTAGTTAACCACATAATTTCCACATACTGGGCTTGGCCCATTTCATCATCAACCCATATGACAGATAATGAGTTTATGCAAAGTGCACCCAACCCAACCTAGGGTCCATCCGTTACACCTACCTTAGCAGACCCCCTGCTCAAGGCCGTGGCTAATCCACCGATCAACTAAGTGATCCCACATATCTTACCTTGGCAGACTTGCTGCTCAAGGCCGTGGCTAAGCCACCGATCACCTAAGTGATCCCACATATCTTACCTTGGTAGACTTGCTGCTCAAGGCCGTGGCTAAGCCACCGATCACCTAAGTGATCCCACATATCATTCAGTCCACGGTGATGCACACAGCTATCAACCGCCGAGATGTGGCACCTAGCCAACACCTCCCTTGATGAAGCACATAGCTAACATCAAGCGCTAATGTAGCACAAGGCTAACATTAGACCACGTACATAAAGTACACCCATACCTTCTTTCATATCATATCCCACCCATGCACATGCCACATAAAATAATGATACAATGTAATGATGCATGAGCATGTTCATCAAGCATATTATCACATATTCATATTAATAATCACATATCATCAGGTTTGGTACTTATGGATTATCGACATACCCTCGAGGGTATCCTTATCACAATTTCCATCGCACTAGTTAGCACATTCATAATACATACACATTTGACATACATATCATATACCGGGAAAGCGGTGGGTTAATCACACACTGATCACTTGGAGAACTATGCTTTGATCATGATGCTATCACTAGGCGATACTATGGCTATTTGCCTACTTTCTTGTTTCGACATTTGGTCCACACCCGGTGGCCAATCCCTAACTGCCGAGACAGATCTCTTCTTAAACTTGGGGACAGAGACCTTCCCTTTCCCTTCTTGAATGGTATTCGTGTAACACCCTGGTTTTAGGGGTTATGCGCTTGGAGCATAGCTCGAGCGGTTAGTAGGCTTATGGTCATGTTGGAGGAATTTTTAGGGGTTTGGAGAACCCTAGAAGGCAAGGAATGCCTTAGAAAATTTTGGAATTTTTAAGTAATAAAGGGAGCTTGGCTTTGGGAGGCCTTAAAAGAATTAATTGGGCGTTTTAAGGCACAAGAAAGGAATTGGCAATGTGGCTTGGGCGCTAAATGCAAAGGGAGTGCCAAGGGGGAAGGGGTTCGAATAACATGGGAAGCAGTTGGGCTTTTATTTTTTTTAGCGTTAAAGGAAGGGACTAAGGAAGTAGGGCTTAAAACAATTTTGTGGGCGTTAGTGGACAAGAAAAATGGGCTGGTAAAGTGGCCTGAGGCGCTACTTGAAAAGGCACTAGGTGCAGTCGCGGGTTCGAGGGTAGGAGAAGCATTTGGCGTTTTATTTTGTTTTGGGCGTTGGGCTTTGTAAGGCCTTAAAGGTATATGGTGAGGAATTCGGACAAGAAAGATGGGTGGTGGAGTGGTGCTCGTGCGGCACGTAGGCGCTGGAGGAGCGCAAGGGTGCGAGGTTCGAGCACCCTGAGCTGCGATTGGCGTTTTATTTTTGTTGGTGGTAATGGGCTTGAGTTAAGAAGGGTTTATAAATAAACGTTGAGGGTTTTTAGCATAAAAATCAAGGTGGCCCAAGTGGTGCAGGCGCTACTTGGCATTTGGGTTCCCCAGTGTCCTATGTTCGAAACAGAAATGTAGGTGGAATGGTTTCTCTTTTTCTTTGCCGATTGGGGTATTAGACGGCACATGGGGGCTTCAAATGGGATAAGATTAGGATTAATTTTGTTTAAATTAATTTGAAGGAGATAAGTATTAGATTATTCTTTTGTTTTTTTTTAGATAAGTGGTAGGATAATTGTAGGATAATTATTATTATTATTATTATTATTATTATTTTTATTTATTTATTTATTTTTATTTATCTATTATTAATTAGATTAAGTGAGGATAATTATTATTTATTTGTTTTTTTTTAAGTGATAAGTGGGATAATAGTGGAGTAATTCAACTTGTTTTGAAGTGAACTAATTCAAATGGAATTGAATTAGTGGCTAGAGAAGTGTTGGCCAAATCTTGGAGTCTTCAAGGGGGGTTGGCCGAATGCTATAAATAGGGGAGGGTAGAGTGCTAATTCTTCATCAAGTCTTTTGCCTCTCCCTCTTGGTGTCCGAAATTCCCTTCCCCTATTTAGTGTCATCTTGGCCGAATAGTAGAGTGGTGCTTGATCTCCTTGGTGTCCTAGTGTGGTTGGCGAACCTTAAGCAAGAGTGGTAAGTATGTTACGCCCTTAGTAATCGATTTATGAATTCCTTGTTGTAGTGGCCAAAACCGAATGGTTGGCCTTAGTTTTGGCATGGCTGAATGTCATAGTGCCATTAAGTATAATCTCTTGTGTGTAGCCGAAAGAAGGAAGCATTGAGGAAGTCTCTTGGATTCGATCATCTAAGGGGCAAATCGACAAAGTACGGAGGAGCCTTTGAGATTTTAGATCGTTTCGGTAAGTAAGTTAAATTGTAGTTGTTCGCTTGAGATTTTGTATTATGACGTTTAACCAAAGGGTTCTAATTAAGTGATTACGATGGACGTGGATTCGAGTACCGGTCACCAAGGTGGGCAAGGAAAGTCCCCATCCCAAAGTTCAAGAAGAGATCCGTTTCTGGCAGACGAGATTGGCCACCGGGGTGTGGACGTGCAATGTAAAACGCGTTAAGCAAATAGCCGTAGTTTCGCTAGACGATAGCATCGAGGATCGAGAGTCTAGAACTCCTAGTAATAAGGTGTGTAGTTAGCCATTGTTTCCGGGATTTGCGTGATATTTGCCTGTTTTATATGTTGCTAACAAGTGCAATTATATGTGAGAATGATACCCTTGAAGGGGTATGATGATGACCAGTTAGTAGCAAATCGACTAATATGTGATAATTGATTTTCAATATGTGAGTATGCCTATGATTGTGAATAGCATGCACATGCATCATCTACGCATTATATTATGTTACATGTGCATGGGTGGGTTATGAAAAGAAGGTGCGGGTGTACTTCGAGTACGTGGTTGATGTCGACTTTGTGCTACATCGTGGATTGGCGCTGATCGAGGTCGCGTTGTGGATCTTTGCGATTTAGTTCGCGTGGTTACCTTGGTTGATATGGGCTTTATGCCATATCGTGGCTTGATGGATTTTGTGTGCTCCATCGTGGTTTGATGTTAGCTATACGCTACGTCGTGGATGGCATTGGTTGCCTTTTTGGAGGAAAAGGAGAGGGTGACTCGATAGCCCCGGTGTGTGGTAAATTTGGATAAGGGGGTGTGTAGCGGATGGACCCTAGGTTTGGGTTGGGTATCATGTTGCATTGTTTCTTTATAAAATGATATGGAATGGGCCAAGCCCAATATGACATGTGGATAGGTATGTTTTGGAAACATACGTGGAAATGGGCCAAGCCCAGTTGATATGTGGTTTATTGAGAAATGGGCCTAGCCCAGTATTTGAGTATGATTTGAATGTGGGCCAAGCCCAGATTGTGGTAAATGTTTAAATGAATATATATATACTTGTTGCCTTTGATAATTGGGATATTATGTGGCTAAGCATGTGGGTGGATTTCAGTGGTTATCTTACACACTGAGTCTGTATGACTCACCCAACTTTTTAATCATCGCAGGTGAGTCGTGACTAGTGGACGGGTTGGAGTGGATACAAGGTGGCCCATGCAGAAGCAGATTTTCATGCAGAAGTAGACGTTTTGAATATTTTTATTTCAAGCATTTTAATTACTTGGTTTAATTTATTTGATGTAATAAGGGCCACTATGATTAAAGTACTCTATTTAATTTTGTTGAAGTTTACATTATATTCAGAAATATTTTTATTAAAAAGGTTCATATTATAGTAATTTATAACAATGTTTTAATTCAGAAATTTTCAACAAACTTATATTACTTATTAATTTTTTTTTGTGGACATACTTTTCCAAAGATAATAAATTTTCATGTTTTAAATTCTAAGTAAAGAAACATATTTTCACTAACATAACCAGATTCGGTCGTAGTGAATAGGCCGGGTTTGGGAGATTCTGATTTAGTATCGAGCCCTGGTTCAAAACTCGGCTTTGAGGGTTTTGGGCCCAAAAACATTTTCAAAATGGGCTTTTCAAAAATATGGGCTTTTAAGGAATTTTTCCAGTTATTACGGCATGGCACTGTACCTACCTCCAGGCCGAAGTCCATCGTAAGTACTTGGACTTTTGAAGTGTTTGTATTATTATGAACTGTTATGGGCTTAGTTGGGCTCGTAGATTAGTGAACTAGGATCTGTTGAACCCTAGGACTAGTCTACTCAAACATATGCATAAGACTTAAAATTACTAAACAAACCCGTGATTAAGTCGCGAGAGTTAAGGTGTGGCAACCATTGTGCGCATGTCTAGGAGTGGATCAGGAAGAGCTTGGTACTTAGCGATCCTCGTGACTCACCTCCTCTTTTTGGAATCCTACACAGTGCGTAGCTACGGTTCACCTTAACCAAAAGGACTTGTTCATAGGCTAAACCAATTATTAAAACCCGAAAGGGATTAGCCTTCTTTGTTTTAAAAATTCTTGGTTTTAAAATTTACAAGAATACCCCTATGTTGAAAATTACTAAAATGCCCACGACTTTTAAAATTTCCGGTTTAACCCCAAGTTTAATAAAATTTTCTTACTTTGCAAAAGTACCCAATTTTCTGTATGGCAAAAATAATAACTACGACTTTGGAAATTCACAAAATTACCCTGATTAACAAAATTACCAAAATACCCACAGTTGCAAAATCTGTTATACCTTTAATTTGCGGAATTTTTGAAAATACTCTTCAATTTCGAGAATTTCAAAAGATCTGACCTATTAAAGTTTTTGAATCGCGCTGGTTTATGACGGAAATGTCCTCAGAGGACAAAATGACGGAAATACCCACAGGGTAGAAAGCAGGCAGAAAGGTCCGAATAGTGAATGTGGGTTGAAGATATCACCGAGTGTGCCTTTCTCGAGGAAGGAATGTGTTCTTGTGGGACGAACGGATGTGTGTGTGAATATGATTCTTGAACTAGAGTAGTAAACTTGAGGCTGAAAATTTGTGTGATCGAAAGAACTACCTCTAGAAATTCTTTTCATAAAATTGTTCGTGGTTAAACGATTGGAACAAATACTAATGCATAAAACTCCTTAATCAGATTAATTGCGACGATAGAGATGAGTTCTAGGAGACGCGGTAGAGGTAGAATGGCAGCTTCGGAACCCGTAGGGTCTGGCCATGAGTCGAGAAAGTGAAGTGCCGCCCGGTGTGGACGTAGAAGAAGGGCAAGATCAGATAGAAGAAGATGACGCAGTTGATGTCGCGGGCCATGTTACAAATTTTAGAGCGTGTAGCAGGAGCTAGTAGAGGAAATGGAACTCGAAAGTCGGTGTCAGAAAGGCTTAGATTGAGCGGAGTGAGATCTTTAGAGGAATATCCGGAGTAGCCCGAACGTAGCGGAGTATTGGCTAGAAGCAATCGAAAGAATCATGGGACGATTTGGACCGCACCAATGAAGAAAAGTGAAGGGGTCTTTGTTTCGTTGCTTCGCGACGAAGCTTATCGTTGGTGGCTCCTTTGTCAAGCAAAGTGTACCAGCAGATCGACAGGATTGGGACTTCTTTAAGGTTAAGTTTGAAGGAAAGTACGTAGGAGCCAGCTATTTGGACTCGCAAAGGAAAGCGTTTCTAAATCTAGTACAAGGAAGTAAGTCGATAGCTGAGTACGAAGCGGAATTCGTGCGACTTAGTCAGTATGCTAAGGGAATTGTGGCCACTGATTATGAGAGGTGCGTCCGGTTTGAAGACGGATTGCGAGATGAACTTCGAATGGTGATTGCTCCGCAGAGGGAGAGAGACTTCGCGGTGCTAGTAGAGAAAGCTCGGATCGCTGAAGAGGTTAAGAAGACTATAAGAGAAAACCGAGAAAAGAATAGGAGCGAGAATAAGAGAAATATTGGACCGTCAGTATCGCTTGGTAATGTCCAGAAAAGACCAAGGACCGAGAACCCTGTAAGTGTACTTGTACCAATGGATTGGAATCGTTCTTGTGTTCAATGTGGAAGACCTCACACAGGAGAGTGTTGGGGAAATAGTAAAGAATGCTTTCGGTGCGGATCTAAGGCACATCTGGTTAAGAATTGTCCTCGAGCGATGAGGGGTCGTGGTTCAAGTCATGGAAGGAATGGTTCTAGTCGGAGTCAACCAAGGATGTGATATTAGGTAAGCTCCTTTGCTTTGGTACATGCTTTAATTACTTTGCTTGCTTATGAGTTAGCCTTTTCTGTGTTGCTAAGAGAGGTGTTTGAATTTTGAGCACGAACTTAGAGATTGTGTAAGGTACGATAGCCTTAGTAAGATCAGAGTGCGCAGCATAAGCGTAAGGTGGTAAGATAGGTTGTATGGACGTTTGTTAGTAAAGTAATTTCGAGGACGAAATTATTTTAAGGAGGGTAGAATTGTAACACCCTGGTTTTAGGGGTTATGCGCTTGGAGCATAGCTCGAGCAGTTAGTAGGCTTATGGTCATGTTGGAGGAATTTTTAGGGGTTTGGAGAACCCTAGAAGGCAAGGAATGCCTTAGAAAATTTTTGGAATTTTTAAGTAATAAAGGGGAGCTTGGCTTTGGGAGGCCTTAAAAGAATTAATTGGGCGTTTAAGGCACAAGAAAGGAATTGGCAATGTGGCTTGGGCGCTAAATGCAAAGGGAGTGCCAAGGGGGAAGGGGTTCGAATAACATGGGAAGCAGTTGGGCTTTTATTTTTTTAGCGTTAAAGGAAGGGACTAAGGAAGTAGGGCTTAAAACAATTTTGTGGGCGTTAGTGGACAAGAAAAATGGGCTGGTAAAGTGGCCTGAGGCGCTACTTGAAAAGGCGCTAGGTGCAGGTCGCGGGTTCGAGGGGCCGGAGAAGCATTTGGCGTTTTATTTTGTTTTGGGCGTTGGGCTTTGTAAGGCCTTAAAGGTATATGGTGAGGAATTCGGACAAGAAAGATGGGCTGGTGGAGTGGTGCTCGTGCGACACTTAGGCGCTGGAGGGCGCAAGGGCGCGAGTTCGAGCACTGGAGCTGCGATTGGCGTTTTATTTTTGTTGGTGGTAATGGGCTTGAGTTAAGAAGGGTTTATAAATAAACGTTGAGGGTTTTAGCATAAAAATCAAGGTGGCCCAAGTGGTCTGGGCGCTACTTGGCAGCTGGGTTCCCCCAAGTCCTATGTTCGAATCCTGGGGGCTGTAGGTGGAATGGTTTCTCTTTTTCCGCACGATTGGGGTATTGGACGGCACACATGGGGGCTTCAAATGGGATAAGATTAGGATTAATTTTGTTTAAATTAATTTGAAGGAGATAAGTATTAGATTATTCTTTTGTTTTTTTTAGATAAGTGGTAGGATAATTGTAGGATAATTATTATTATTATTTTATTTTATTTTTATTTATTTATTTATTTTTATTTATCTATTATTAATTAGATTAAGTGAGGATAATTATTATTTATTTGTTTTTTTAAGTGATAAGTGGGATAATAGTGGAGTAATTCAACTTGTTTTGAAGTGAACTAATTCAAATGGAATTGAATTAGTGGCTAGGAAGTATTGGCCAAATCTTGGAGTCTTCAAGGGGTTGGCGAATGCTATAAATAGGGGAGGGTAGAGTGCTAATTCTTCATCAAGTCTTTTGCCTCTCCCTCTTGGTGTGCCAAATTCCCTTCCCCTATTTAGTGTCATCTTGGCCGAATAGTAGAGTGGTCTTGATCTCCTTGGTGTCCTAGTGTGGTTGGCAGAACCTTAAGCAAGAGTGGTAAGTATGTTACGCCCTTAGTAATCGATTTATGAATTCCTTGTTGTAGTGGCCAAAACCGAATGGTTGGCCTTAGTTTTGGCATGGCCGAATGTCATAGTGCCATTAAGTATAATCTCTTGTCATGAAAGAAGGAAGCATTGAGGAAGTCTCTTGGATTCGATCATCTAAGGGGCAAATCGACAAAGTACGGAGGAGCCTTTGAGATTTTAGATCGTTTGATAAGTAAGTTAAATTGTAGTTTTAAGCTTGAGATTTTGTATTATGACGTTTAACCAAAGGGTTCTAATTAAGTGATTACGATGGGCGTGGATTCGAGTACCCGTCCAAGGTGGGCAAAGGAAAGTCCCCATCCCAAAGTTCAAGAAGAGATCCGTTTCTGTCACATGCGAGATTGGCCATTGGGGTGTGGACGTGCAACGAGAAAAGCAAATAGCCGTAGTTTCGCTAGACGATAGCATCGAGGATCGAGAGTCTAGAACTCCTAGTAATAAGGTGTGTAGTTAGCCATTGTTTAGGGATTTGCGTGATATTTGCTGTTTTATATGTTGCTAACAAGTGCAG
Source organism: Gossypium sturtianum (assembly GCA_025698515.1). Taxonomy (NCBI): domain Eukaryota; kingdom Viridiplantae; phylum Streptophyta; class Magnoliopsida; order Malvales; family Malvaceae; genus Gossypium; species Gossypium sturtianum. The sequence goes on from CM046955.1 coordinate 118,164,829, forward strand.
TATATGTGAGAATGATACCCTTGAAGGGGGTATGATGATGACAGAGTTAGTAGCAAATCGACTAATATGTGATAATTGATTTTCAATATGTGAGTATGCCTATGATTGTGAATAGCATGCACATGCATCATCTACGAATTATATTATGTTACATGTGCATGGGTGGGTTATGAAAAGAAGGTGCGGGTGTACTTGAGTGCGTGGTTGATGTCGACTTTGTGCTACATCGTGGATTGGCGCTGATCGAGGTCGCGTTGTGGATCTTTGCGATTTAGTTCGCGTGGTTACCTTGGTTGATATGGGCTTTATGCCATATCGTGGCTTGATGGATTCTTTGTGTGCTCCATCGTGGTTTGATGTTAGCTATACGCCACGTCGTGGATGGCATTGGTTGCCTTTTTGGAGGGAAAAGGAGAGGGTGACTCGATAGTCCCCTGGTGTGTGGTAATTTGGATAAGGGGTGTGTAGCGGATGGACCCTAGGCTTGAGTTGGGTATCATGTTGCATTGTTTCTTTATAAAATGATATGGAATGGGCCAAGCCCAATATGACATGTGGATAGGTATGTTTGGAAACATACGTGGAAATGGGCCAAGCCAGTTGATATGTGGTTTATTGAGAAATGGGCCTAGCCCAGTATTTGAGTATGATTTGAATGTGGGCCAAGCCCAGATTGTAGTAAATGTTTAAATGAATATATATATACTTGTTGCCTTTGATAATTGGGATATTATGTGGCTAAGCATGTGGGTGGATTTCGGTGGTTATCTTACACATCGAGTGCAGTATGACTCACCCAACTTTTAATCATCGCGGTGAGTCGTGACTAGTGGACGGGTTGGAGTGGATACAAGGTGGCCCATGCGTACAGATTTTCATGCAGTAGAGCGTTTTGAATATTTTTATTTCAAGCATTTTAATTACTTGGTTTAATTTATTTGATGTAATAAGGGCCACTATGATTAAAGTACTCTATTTAATTTTGTTGAAGTTTACATTATATTGAAATATTTTTATTAAAAGGTTCATATTATAGTAATTTATAACAATGTTTTAATTGAGAAATTTTCAACAAACTTATATTACTTATTATTTTTTTTTTGTGGACATACTTTTCCAAAGATAATAAATTTTCATGTTTTAAATTCTAAGTAAAGAAACATATTTTCACTAACATAACCAGATTCGGTCGTAGTGAATAGGCCGGGTTTGGGGGAGTTACAATTCGCCTCCATCAACACACTTAATCAGAACAATCGATTTAATCATCAATATACGAATTCTTAACCAAATATCCACAACTTATCATACTTACCGAAAGGGTCTTGAAATCCCGAAAAGCTTGATCTAATGCTTGGATCCTTAATCCCTACATTTGATTAATCACCTACTACTTTAATAAAAAGCCATTCGGCCATAAATCCAAATCCTAGTAGGATTAGAATACTTAAACTTACCTTGTTGCCGTTTGACTTAAGAATCAAGTCTTGAAATATCTGCTATACTCTTCTTGCAGTCGGCCAAGCATTGAATCACTTAACTTGGTTAGTTTTTGGCTTTTGAGTAATTAATGAACACATATATTTACCAAACATGGCCTTGGCCGAATACTATAGACACTTACCTTGTGGATTTTAAATCCAGAAACTCACCGAATAACTAGGGAACACGTGGCCTATGGTGTACCTTCGGGAAAAGAACTTCTCCTTCCTTGTAGTCGACACTTAGTAAATCCCGAAAGATCTCTTCAAAGTTTTGGCAACAAGATATTAATGGGGTTAGTCCTAGATTTCGGCAAATCTTAAGAAAAAAGGATGAAACCGAATGAGATCTTACCCTTACTTGAAGAAATCGATTGCACCTTCACTTCAACCTTCAGAGATTCGGCTATGGCTAGATGATGATCTCACAACTTTCGGCTTTTGGAGGGATTAGAAAGAAAGAGAAGGAAGAATAAAGATGGAGGATTCGGCTAGATCACAAGGTATTTCGGTTTGGCAAAAATAAAAGATGAAGAATATTTGGTGAAGAGAATTCGGCAGAGGCTTTCAAAGAACAGATAATAATGCAGAATGGCCTCTCTTTTCCTTTTATAGCCGAAATTATCATCTAAGGAGTCCCTTACTTGGCCACCACTCCTCTATCTGATAACTTTATATTCAGCAACTATCCTTACTTAGCCGAAATTATTAAACTCAAAGTCCCTTACTTGGCCATCACTTCTCCCTTATTTTCCTCTTTATCTCTTTATTCAAATTAAAAGAATTTAATCCAACAATTATCTCTTGAAAATAATGATAAATAAATCCCTTATTTATCCACTATTTATAAAATAATAAAAGCTCCTAATTTATAGCCATGTGCCGTCCACCTCTCTGCTCCTTGTAGGAAAATAAAATTTCTTTTATTTGCTTCCCATGTGACTCGAACTTAGGCCCATTCCTCTTGCATATGGCGCCATTTCCATAGGCCCTAAGTGGCATCTTGGACCACTTTTCCAAGCTGTTTGTGTGTCAAATTTCACAAACTTTTTCTTTTAAGGCCACCTTGCCTTAATTTCCCCTTTTAAACCTTAAAACTCGTCATTTCTAGGTCATTTCTAAGTTTCCAAAAATTTTCGACCGGCTCTGTAAACTTGACATTTCCTTACATTTCCATGACATTTCCTTACAAGACATTTCCTTACATTTCCAAGGTTCTAAAAATGTTCACTTTCCTCTTTTAAACTTAACATTTCCATACATTTCCAAGTTTCCAAAAGTGTTCAAAATATATTCATAACACATAAGATATGTCATTTCGTACAATTAAACCAAAAATGCATAGGCCCTTTTTAGGATGTTACACTCGCACCACTATTCTGACTAGGCCCTAAATCGGGATGTTACATTGGTCTTTTCGCTATTTTAATATTTTTAATTCGGTCCAATTTGAATTTTTATTATTTATTAAATTAGCCCTAATTTTTGTTTTTTTTCCAATTTAGTCCCTCTGTCCGCATTAAGGGCAAAATTCATTACGACGCCGTTTTGGGAAAAAGGCATAATTGCCCAATAAATCCCTGTGGTTTAGCGCGCGTTTTGGTTCAGTCCTTTTAATATGTTTTAATTGCTATTTAATCCCTATCATTTAAAAATCTTTTTATTTTATTCCATTTTAAATTATTTTAATATTGTATTAAAATTATTTTGTTATATTAGATATTCTATATTATTGTCTTTATTATTTGTATATTAATAGTATAAGATTTATATATATGTATATTTTATTATCTTATCTGTTTAATATTATTCTATTATATATTATTTTTAATTTATTCATAAGTTATCATATTATATTTTAAAATCTTATATATATTAAATAATACTATATTAATGTCACATGAAATCTTGTTTTTTTATAAAATTTATTTGTATTTTATAACATGTTTTACTTATATTATTTATATTATATTTTTAAATATCTTTATTCAAAATTATTAATATTATTTATTATGTATTATCTTTTATATATTTATCATAATATTTTATAAGTTTTTTATATTATTATATATATTAATTGTTTTTATAAAATTATAAATTTTTTATTTTTTATTTATTTTGTTTTGTTAAAATAATTATTTAGAGTTTAAATATTTCTCCCCCTTTTCGTTTAATTTTGTTATTTTGTGAAATTCTTACTAATTGCTATTTATTTTACATCACATGTTTATTTATTTGTGTTATTTTAATTGTTTATTATTATTTAATATAATGCTTTATTTATTCATGTTATATTATTCTTTTATTATTTATTGTTAATAAAATTTGTAGTTATGTAGAATTGCAATTGATATGTTTGCTATAATGTCTTGCTCAAACTATTGTTTTATAAAAACGCCTCTTTCAAATGTTTTTTTAAATAATACGGTGATATGTGATATTTGGGACTTCGAGAAGAATTGTGCCCTAACTTACTGGGTTTTGATTTTTCTTGTAGAACTTAAGGTATTAGATATCCCTCTTCTTTTGAAACAAAAATTTACAAACTTGAAATCAAAAAAACCTATTCTTGGGAATTCAAATCGTTGTGTCCTAACTTACTGGTTATGACGTTTTGAGTCTCGAGGAAAGAATTTTCTAAAATAAAGACGTGCCTAGTTTTGAAGTCATGAGATGCTATATCCTAACTTACTGGGTATGGTATTTTATTTCTTTGAGATAGGTAAGTCTAAGTTTTTCTTCTAATAAAAGGATCATTTTCTAGAATTTTTCAAATTTTCAACATTAGGACATGATTTTATCAATTAGGTACCAATTTTTGGGCGTTATGAGGGTGCTAATCCTTCCTCATACGTAACCGACTCCCAAACCCATTTTTCTTGTTTTTCGTGGACCAAAATCAGTATTTTGAAACGAAACATTTTATAAGGTGATCCAATCACACCTAAGTAAAAAAGGATTGGTGGCGACTCTATTTTTGTTTTTAAAAGTCGATCCCCGTTTTTAAAATCAACTTTTAAAATGGTTTCGATAGTGAAGTTATGATTGTTAAAAGAATGAAGGATGTAGTGATGTATCTAAGACATTGATGGAAAAAGAAATGATTGCAAAGTAAAGTAAGGTATCTAAAGTGTATAATAATAGAGTTAGAGGAAGTGCTCGCCAGTGGCAAAGTTAAAGGTTAAGAGAGAGAAGATTGTCATTATGATTATCCAGTTACAATGTGCAAGTATTATCGAGTTAAATAATGTTCCCTCACTAAGTTCTTATTAGCTTATCTTGTGTGTATTATGTTTTAGGTAAGACAATGTGAGTCTGCGCTAGGAATGACGATGCCAAAGTTATGCAAAATGAAATGGCGTATCGGGTTATTATGCATACAGAGCAAGTTTGGTGGCATGTATAAATTCAAAAATGTTAATTAGAAATTCAAATTTTGGGGAAACTGTAATATATGAGGATTTCAATTGAGATTTCTTTTAATTAAATTACCATGTACTATAGTTGTATTTACCTATTGTGTATGCATATGTAAATTAGTTTTAGTTGGTGTGTAGTTAAGTTGTAATTAATTGAAAGTTGTATAAGTAGATTAAGTTTTTGTCTGTATTTTTCTGGTAATACCCAAGACCCAGATTTGGCAAATCGGATCAGGTTAAGGGTGTTACAAGTTTGGTATCAGAGCCCGGTTCAGCCTATTCTCAAAAAACTTTCATGGAGGGATTCTTGTATGCATAATACATCGAGCCTGACTTAGTCTCTCAGGTATGTGAAGACAACTATGTTTATGTGTAAAGTAAATGGCGATGTAATGAAATAATAAGTAAGACTGCAGAGAAGGTAAAGTGATGATACATTAAAAACTAAGAACAATTCTACACGGTTCAAAATTTGGAAAAATGAAAGATAAATTAAAAGAAATGTAAAAGACTAAATGAACCAGATCTCAGTCCTCTCCCTCACCAGGATGAGTAATTGGCTCAATTGGGACCTCTTCATAAGGAAGGGTGTCGAGGGAGGAATAAGTAACCAGATTATTTTCATTCTTTCTGGAAAGTTTCCCACTCTTCACCCTCAGGACTATAAATGTTAAAATTCAGAGACTTGGAAGGAATATCGCTAAAGCAGTCAAAATCCACATGACTGATATCAAAAGGACCTATAGCCACTTAGGCGTGTAGAAGTAGATTTGACCTCCACTCTAGTAGAGCGTCATTAATATTTTTCTTAGTATCCTCCTGATACTTTTTGACGGTTTCATCATGATAACAACATAGATTTTCTAGTTCTACCTTGTGATTTTCCTCCAGAGCTCTGAGTTTCTCTTTTAAGGCAGATTTCTTGACCTTCAACAAATTGACTTCTTCTTTTAGATGCTCATTTTTGGTCAGATCATCACTATGCTTAACTAACAAAGTTATAATTCGTTCATCCAATCTTCCAATTAGATTTTGGGAATCTAGATATTTTCGGTGTAGCTCAGCCAAAGAATCTTCGCTAGATTTTGCAAATTTCTCTAAATTTACCACTTTACGATCATAATGATTATTGGCGTCTCTAAGAGCCCCACACAAAAGATTATGCTATATAAATAGGACCTATAAGACTTGGGACATGTAAGACAATGGGCACGATGTAGAGCTGGATGAAAGGAAATAAGAAAAAGCCTCTCTCAACTGGTGGAGTATTATATTCTGTTGTCGTGGAAAGATAGAACTAAGGGAGATAGAGGTTGGCACTGATTCCAAAAGATCACATTGATGAAAAACCCCTCCTATTTCAGTGGAGTGGACAACACGAGATGTAATATTGGGTGAGGTAAAAGTTTTGGCCAAAGGTAATACTTCTATGGGGCATTGGTTCATTGGATATCGAGGATCAGCCAATTGTATTGGAGAATCTGATTGATGGGTAGATACTTCAGGAAATAATGAATTGTCTGCCAAGACAGGAATTGTAGGGGGATGACAAATTATAGTCTATAGATAGGACCTATGAGACTTGGGACATGTAAGACAATGGGCATGATGTAGAGCTGGATGAAAGGTAATAAGAAAAAGCCTCTCTCAATTGGTAGGGTATTATACTCTGTTGCTGTTGGAAGATAGAACTAAGGGAGATGGAGGTTGGCACAGATTCCAAAAGATCATACCGAGGAATGACCCTTCTGTTTCAATGGAGTGGGCAGCACGAGATGTAATATTAGGAGAGGTAATAGTTTGGGCCAAAAGTAATACCACTGTGGGGATTTGGTTCCCTAGCTATCGGGGATCAGATAATTATATTGGAGAATCTGACATGATAAAATATAGAAAACAAAAGAATTGCTTGGTCTTGTTCATCTTTCTACTGAAAATTAGGGTGGAAAACTCCATTGAAGGAGCTTTAAAATTCGACTACCCTAATCTCAAGCATATCAAGAAAGAAAGAATTCAGATTTAGATTGGGGGGAAAGTAAGGTTATCGAGTAGTCGATCCGATCCGTCGATTCCGAATACAAGGTATGTTCGTATGTGGAAATTTAATTATAAATATATGTTAAATGCTTTGATATCGAATAAACTATGCTTATAAGATACGGATAATGTTTGAATTGTGAATACGACTCTACGGATATGTTTGACGATGAAATCGATAAGTGTAAATTCCCGGTTGAACCTTAGGACTAGTTTAGGATGCTAGTAACATGTCATTAGGTTATTTTGTTGGCTTCGGGCAACGATATTGGCACTACAGGTGTGAGTCATACCTTGATTTGGCTACGAGCCATGGTATAGGTATTTTAGAGATAAGTTACCTTGATTTGGCTACGGGCCATGTTATAGGTACTCCGGGATAAGTTACCTTGATTTGGCTTTGAGCCATGGTATAGGTACTTATCGATTGAGACCCTTGAGTATTCGACCTCTATTTCGAATGGTTCAATGGGTAAAGGAATGATGTGGTTGAGAAAGAGGTTAATACGAGGTGATACAGGTACGTACAGAACCTATTCGAGTATTAAATAGAGAAAGTTTGATGAGATGGTATTTGATCATGTTTTGAGACATGAGAAAGGTTTGTAGTTAATGTGTATATGGTGATGTTATGTAAAATTGATTTATTTGCATTTATTTGATGAATTAAGTTATTCATATACGAGCTTACTAAGCTATGAAGCTTACTTTGTGTTATTTTTCTATGTTTTATAGTGAATTAAGGCTAGCTCAGATCCGGTAGTCATTGGGAACATCATCGCACTATCGGACATCTATTTGGTACTTTTGAGTTGTGTATATATGGTATATGGGATGTATAAGCTACTTGTAGTATTTTGGTTGTGAATATAGCCATGAGAGTTGGCTTGTAAAATGATGTTAATATTGTTGTATGTTTAGCTATTAGAAATGGCTTGTGAATGTATATGTTTTTGTTGTATACATAGCCATGAGTGATGGCTTATTTTGGCATGTTTAGTATGAAAATGGTTATGGTTTTATAGTTGCAAATGGTTAATTGAATTATGGAGTTTAATGCTTGAGAAATGCTTTGGTGAAGTATGATTTTAGAAGTTGAGTTGATAAGTATTTGAATAGGTAATTGGCATTGAATTGAGAATTGATTTTGGTTGAAATGGATATGGTATGAATTGTGCTTTTTGGTTGATGATTTTGGCTGCCTATTGTATGATGAAATGGTACCATTTTGGTTACTTAATTGAGCATGAGAAAGGGTGGCAAATTGGCCTTACAAATGGCCTATTTTTGTCCACAAGGTCAGAGACACGGGTGTGTGTCTCAGCCGTGTGTGACACACGATCATGTTACACGGTCGTGTGTCCCATGGTAGTGAAATTGAATTTAAGTCAGTATGCTCCACACGGGCGTGTGATCAACCATGTGGCACAAGTCAGTATACCCCCCTAAATGGCACACGACTTAGCACATGGGCGTGTGACTTGGCCGTGTTGCATAAGTCAGTATACCCTATAGGTTTGGCACGGCCTAGTACACAGCCTAGCACATGGGCGTGTGAGGCCAATTCGAAGGGCACATGGGCATGTGGTCAGCCGTGTGACCCAAGTTAGTATGTATGCCCTGTTTCCACACGGCCTGTGACACGGGCATGTTTGAAGCCGTGTGAGGCACACGGCCTGTTCACACGGGCTTGTGACTCCTGAATGATTGAAAAATTTCTGAGTTTTCCAAGAATTTTGTAGGTTATCGATTTAGTCCTGAACCATTTCTATAGCATGTTTAAGGCCTCATAGGCTCTTATAAGGGACAATGTGATTGTATTAAATGATTTATGAGAATGAATGCTTTATGTTTGATAAATGTATGCTATATGTTGTGAATTGATCGGTAATACCTTGTAACCCTACTCCGGCGACAGATACGGGTTAGGGGTGTTACATTTATTGGTATCAAAGCTACGATTTAGTCAATTCTAGGACTAACGTAGTGTGTGTGAGAGTCTAGCTATACATGCCATATATACTCTACGTGTAACACCCCTTACCCGTATTCAACGCCGGAACCGGGTATGACGCAGTACCAGACTTAATATACTTCATCATGTAATATTGGGCTATAAACTTTAACTCAAACTTAAAACCTTTCATTCATATTCACAACGTCTCTATTATGGGTCTACGAAACCTGACATACAAATCGGAAGGTTCGGGATTGAACCAAAAACTTACGAACTCTTAGAAAGTTTTTGCTTAAGACAGGGCCACACGCCTGTATGGAGAGGGACACGCCCGTGTGGGCAGGCTGTGTAATCACACATGCCCATGTCCCTAGCCCGTGTGGGTTTTATTTTTCATTTCGAACCTACAGGGGTTTTCACACGGCCTGGCACATGCCCGTGTCTATGGCATGTGTCCCTCACACGGCCATGACACGCCCGTGTCTTAGCCCGTGTGTGAAAACCTTAGTATTCTGTTTATGACGTCAGCAAACCTCTAGGATTACACGGCCTAATCACACGCCCGTGTGCTGTGTAATAGCCTGATTTAGGGCCTAGTAGGAATAGTGGTTGCAGGACCACAAACCTGAAGTAGAAATATATGTTTTATGATTTTTTATGAGACTTATGATGTGTTTAAATGACTGTGTGAAAATTTTATAAGGAAATTTTATTTATTAGTGATCAATTTGTCCATTAAGACTAAATTGCAAAGCTTAGAAAATATGAGATTCTAGAGGATTTAAGTATGAAATAGAATTATGAAAATTAATAGAGGTCCTTATTTAGCAATTAGACCATTAAATGTTAAGATGGACAAAAATGGACATGGGAAGGAAAAATCTAAAGAAAGGGCCTTAAGGGCATTTTTGTCATTTGGTTAATAAAAGAATTAAAATGGAAAATAAAGCCAAAATCTTGTCCATCTTCTTCAACCTTGGCCGAAAATTTCAAGCTCACCATAGCTAGGGTTTTGTCATCTTTCAAGCTTGATTGTAAGTACCTCCTAGCCCTGTTTTTAATGTTCTTCGTATTTTTGAGATCCTCGTAGCTCGATTTAGCTATTTTGAGCTAGGGTTTATGTTAAAAAAATTACCCTTGTATGACATGCATGTATTTTGATGTTTTATGGAATAATATGAAAGTTTGATGCATGATAAATATCTTTTTCTAAGTGATTTTCATGAAAAATGCATAAAAGGACCAAATTGTAAAAGTTATGAAAGTGGTCATACATGGGTGAGATAGTGGAAATTAGGGGTTGTTGTAGTTGAGAAAGAGATTCGGCTAGGCTTAAAATACAAGAAAGTTGAATAAAAATCATTTTACGGGCCTAGGGGCAAAAGTGTAATTATGTGAAAGTTTAGGGGCAAAATCATAATTTTGCCAAAGAATGATTCATGAGTCAATTTGGTCAATGTGAGTATTAAACAAGTGAAATTGTTTTTATAGATCAAGAAACACGAAGCCCGGACCGAAACCGAGGCAAGAACAAAGTCTTGGACTAAATCGAACATCTACACACATTTTGGGTACCGAGGTAAGTTTGTGTGAAATTCAATCTACATAATGTTTTTATGTTTTTAATTGCTTGATATTGTGAGAAATGAATATTATTTCTATGAAATCAATTAATGATGCCTCGATGAGGACTTGATGAAAATATGTTAAGATGAAGTCCCGGTTGAAGATTCGAAATAACGAGGATACCTATGTCACGACATGAGATAAGGACGGTCTCGTATAAGACCATGTCTGGGACATGGCATCGGCACCGAATGTAGGTCCCGTATAAGACCATGTATGGGACATGGCATCGACACCAAATGTAAGTCCCGTATAAGACCATGTTTGGCACATGGCATCGGCACCGAATAAGGAAGGTCCTGTGTAAGACCATGTTTGGGACATGGCCTCAGCACCAAAGGAAGATCTCGTGTAAGACCATGTTTGGGACATGACATTGACATCTATGTACGATCTCGTATAAGACCATTATTGGGACATGGCATCGACATCGAGCTAAGAGACCCCGTGTAAGACCATATATGGGATATGGCGTCGGCATCAAGAGGTGATCCCATGTAAGACCATATCTGGGATATGGCATTGGCATCGAGATACATGTTTGATGAGATCAAGTATCCTCCGATATTTCGAGTACTTCAACGGGCAAAAGAGCTAAGTATACAAAAGTGTCAGAGTGCTAAGCTATACAAAGATGAAAAAGAGTTACATTTAAGTTAAGGATGATAATGATTTAAGTTTATATTCAAGATAGCATAAGTGCTAAATTATGTGATGAAGTGATACAGGTACCATGAGTAAGATACGGATTATGAAACCGTAATGTTATATGTGATGGGTAAATGTAAGTATGAGTAAGTATGTCAAAGTACTTGAGAACTTGGGTTGTTGTTGTTCTATGAGAAGAATGGATTTTACCATGAGTACTTATGTTTCTATTTCATTTAATGCAATCTTACTAAGATATATGCTTACCCCTCTCTTTTCCCTTTTTCCTTGTAGTATCGCCAAGCTAGCTCAGGGATCGTAGAACGTCGGAGCTCGGATCACACTATCAACCATTCTTTTGGTATAGTAACGTTGATTTATTTTGGGTATGGCATGTATAGGAACTTGGTCATTTTGTGTTATGTCATATTTGAAAGCCAAAGTGTTGGCTATTAATGTTATACACTCATTTTGTAAATGGCCATTAGGAATTGGTCGATATATGCCAAGTTTCATATTTTAATGATGATGAGTTTTATGAAGTGAAAGTTCATGCAATTGATGGAGTAAAATGTGAAGTGTATGAATGATGATTAGTGATTCTTCATAGTGTATATTTTCCATGTTATGTGTTGCTTGTGTTGGCATATGTGTGTTTATGTTTTAGGGTGGCAATTGGCTTGGTACATAGCCTTCTAATTGTCCACACGGGTAGACACACGGGTGTGTGTCTAGGCCGTGTGAGACACACGGTCTGCCCCATGGATGTGTTGATAGGCCGTGTGTCCCCTGCATCAAATTTGTGAGAATTCAATTCGCCACACGGGCCAGCACACGGGCGTGTGCCTAGGCCGTGTGCCCTTAAGAGCTTGCTGACGTCATAAACAGAATACCCAGGTTTTCACACACGGGTGAGGACACGGGCGTGTCTAGGCTGTGTGAGGGACACGGGCCACAGACATGGGCGTGTGTCTGGCCGTGTGAAAACCCTTGTAGGTTCGAAATGAAAAATAAATTCTACACAGACTAGGAACATGGGCGTGTGTGACCACACGGCCTGCCCACACGGGCGTGTTCCATTTCACACGGGCGTGTGGCCCTATTTTAGGCAAAAAATTTCTAAGTGTGCAAAAGTTTTCGGTTTGGTTCCAAACTATCCTGTATGTATGTTTAGGGCCTTGTAGGCCCATGATAAGGATATTATGGATATGAATGAAAAGTTTTAAGTTGAAATGAAATTTTACAGCCCGTTGTTGTATGTTTAAGCAAGATAAGTCCGGTAATACCTCGTACCCTGTCCCGGCGTCAGATACGGGTAAGGGGTGTTACATGATGGCCCGTGTGACGAACTAATTTTTTTGCAAATTAGGTGCAGGGGACACACGGCCTATCAACACGCCCTCAGGGCTGGCCATGTGTCACACACAGCCTAGACGCATGCCCGTGTGTCTACCCGTGTGGACAATTATAAGGTTATTTACCAAGCCAATTGCCACCATGAAAAACACTCACACTTATACCATTTCAAGCAATACATACATAGCAATAATGCATTATTGATATTCACTAACTCATCATGCATCAACTTCATACAATACTCATTCAATTTCGCTAGCTTGCACTTCAGGAATTTTATCATCATTGAATAGATATAACTTAACCAGTATTTGCCAATTCCAATGGCCATTTACAAAATGAATCAAGTAACATTAATAGCCAACACTTTGGCCAACCAATATGACATAACATAATGACCAAGTACCTATACATGCCATACTCAAAATAATCAAACTTTACTATACCAAAAGAATAGCTTGATAGTGTGAGTCGAACTCCGACGTCCTTTGATCCCCGAGCTAGCTTGGTGATACTACAAGGAAAGGGAAAAGAGAAGGGGTAAGCATAAAGCTTAGTAAGTTTGCATGAAATAAGTAGCAACATAAAGGCTTTTGATAACATCCATACATCACATTGAGTAATAACACAATTTCTCAAGCACATTGACATAACTTACTCATGCTTACTCTTACAAGCCTCATATCACATATCGGATTCATTTCTCGTAACTTACTCATATGCACCTGTGTCACTTCATCACATAAATTTAGCACTTTTACATCTTGAACATAAACTTATCTCTTTACCGTGTTGAACCATTTGGAATATTGAAGGATACCCGAACTTGTCATACTCGTAATAAGATGCCAATGCCATATCCCAGATATGGTCTTACATGGGATCACTTATTGATGCTGATGCCATATCCCAGATATGGTCTTATATGGGATCTCTTATCGATGTCGATGCCATATCCCAGATATGGTCTTATACGAGATCGTATATTGATGCCATGTCCCAGACATGGTCTTACACGATTTCATACCGAAGCCAAGTCCCAGACGTGGTCTTACACAGAATCTCTATTCGATGTCGATGCCATGTCCCAGACATGGTCTTATACGAGATCTCCATTTGATGCCGATGCCATGTCCCAGACATGGTCTTATACGGGATCTCAATTCGATGCCGATGCCATGTCCCAGACATGGTCTTATACGGGATCTCCATTCTGTGCCGAAGCCATGTCCTAGACATGGTCTTATATGGGACCTCCTTAATCTCATGTCATGATTCCTAAGGTTCAACCTGGACTTTCACATAATATAATTTAATCATACTTTCATCGTTACCTCATTAATCAACTTCATAGAGATAATATACATTTCTCATAATAACAAGCATATTTAAACATAATAACATTACGTTGATTTATTACACATAAACTTACCTCGGTATAAAAATATATATGGTTGTTCAATTTAGTCTACCAACTTGTTTTTTCCTCAGTTTCGGTCCGGACTTCATGTTTCTTGATATATAATAACAATTTCACTTATTTAACGATCACATTGACTAAATCGAACCATAAATCATACTTTGGCAAAATTACGATTTTGTCCCTATACTTTCTCATATTTACAAAATGGTCCTTAGGCTCGTATAATGATATACACTCATTTCCTTAGTTACCCAAGCTTAGCCAAATATTTATTGAGCTCATAACAGCTCACACTTTCCTTCAAAACTGATTTTTACTACATATTGTATCACTTTTACAATTAGGTCCTTTTTATGAATTTTCCATGAAAATCACTTAGAAAAAGATGTTTATCATACATCAAACATTCATATTCTTCCACTAAACATCAAAATACATGCATGTCATGCATTGGTAAATTTTTGAACATGAACCCTAGCTCAAAATATAGCTAGAAGCTAAATCGAGCTACAATGATCTCAAAAATATGAAGAACATTAAAAATGGAGCTAGGATGTACTTACAATCAAGCTTGAAAGTTGAAGAAACCCTAGCTATGGTGTCCTTGAGAATTTCGGCTAGCATGGAGAAGATGGACATGAATTTTGACTTCTTTTTCCCTTTTAATTAACTTATTAACCAAATGACCGACCCCTTTCTTGAGATTTTTCCTTCCCATGTCCATTTTTGTCCATCATAAGTTATAATGGTCTAATTGCTAAATAAGGACCTCTAATAAATTTTCTATTGCTTTCTCATACTTGAATCTTCTAGAATATCATATTTTTTAATCTTTGTAATTTAGTCCTAATGAATAAATTGATCACTAAATTATAAAATTTCTTCATGAAATTTCCACATAATCATGCAAACATGTCATAGACCTCATAAAAACCATAAAACACATATTTCTACCTCAAATTCATGGTCTCGCAACCACCATTCTAACTAGGCCCTAAATCGGGCTGTTACACTGTGATAGTGTGATGATTCCTGACAGCTTAAATTGTGTTTTCGTATAGTAATGGATCCCGAACGAGCGATAGCTGATGATGTAGAGAGTAATGCGCCCACTCCCGCTCAAGGGACAGCACCTACTGAATCTAGAACCATGTCGAGTAGTCACGGAGGTGAGGCTAAAGAAGCCTTTTTTCTAGATGATGAACGAGTGGTACACTCAGTATGTCCAGACAAATCCGGCGGTTCAACAACCTCCACCCCCACCTATTCCTCAAAAAATCCCCTTGTTCCTCAAGTTATAGATTCGATACGGTTGAATAAGCCGCCAGTAGATAAGATACGTAAACATGGGGTTGAAGAGTTCCGGGCTATTATTGATGATGATGCTGAGAGAGCTGAGTTTTCGCTCGAAAATACTATTCGGGTATTTGATGAATTATCTTGTACTCCTGATGAATGTATTAAATGTGTTGTATCTTTGCTGAGAGACACCGCTTATCAATGGTGGAACACGTTGATATCTGTGGTTCTGAAAGAATAGGTTATCTAGGAATTCTTTCAGACAGAGTTCCGAAAGAAATATATAAGTTAGTGATTCCTTGATCAAAAGCATAAAGAGTTTCTAGAATTAAAACAGGGCCGCATGACTGTCACTGAGTATGAAAGAGAATTCATACAGTTAAGCAAGTATGATCGAGAGTATGTGTCTACTGAGGAGATTATGTGTAAACGGTTCATTGACGGGTTGAACAAAGATATAAAACTACTAGTCAAAAATTCTATAGTTGAAAGAATTTGTTGTTTTGGTTGAAAGGGCTTGTAAAGTCGAGGATCATAGCAAAGAAAATAGGAAAGCAGATTCAGAATCTAGAGACTCGAGAAAAAGATCAATGAGTAAGCCGTAGCAATCTTCATCAAAGAAATCCAGAGATTTGTATGCTCGTCCAAATGCTTCAAATGAATATTCGAGTAGAGATCGTAGAAAACAATACTCCGATTCTAAAGCTCAAGCTACACCAGTGTCGAGTGTTGGCAATGTGCGAGACAACAAACCCGAATGTCAGCAGTATGGGAGACGACATTTTAGAGAGAATGCTGGAATAAAAATAATAAAGCTTGTTACAAATGTGGTTCATTAGATCACTTCATCTGAGATTGCCTTGAGTTGGATGAGAAAAGTAAAGTTCAAAATGTGAGACCAAGTAACACGTCGAATAGAGGTAGACCACCTAGAGTTGCTAGAAATGTAAGTAGTAGTAGAGGGGCGATAAAGGATTCAGCTGTGAGGTCTGAGGCCAGAGCACCTGCTAGAGCCTACGCTATTCGCGCTCGCGAAGAAGCGTCATCTCCAGATGTTATCATCGATACTTCCACTCTTTATGATACCAATGTGATTACATTGATAGATCCAGGATCAACTCATTCTTATAAATGCATGAATTTAGTATCTAGTAATACTTTGCTTGTAGAGTCTACTGAATTTATGATTAGAGTATCGAACCCCTTAGGAAAATGTGTTTTGGTTGACAAAGTCTGCAAGAATTGTACGTTAATGTATCGGGATTTCTATTTTCCGACTAATCTGATGTTGTTTCCATTTGATGAATTTGATATGATTCAGGGTATGGATTGGCTAACGATGCATGAGGCTATAGTGAATTGTAGATGAAAGACAATTGAATTGAAATGTCAGAATAATGAGACTATTGGAATTGAATCTGATGATCTGAATAGTTTGCCAGTTGTGATCTCGTCTATGTTAGCTCAGAGATTTGAGAGAAAGGGGTGTGAAGCTTATCTTGCATATGTACTTGATACGAAAGTGACCGAAACAAAGATTGAATCAGTACCAGTTGTGTGCGAATATCCAGATGTATTTCCTGAAGAGTTACTGGGTTTACCACCTATCAGAGAAGTTGAGTTTGGTATTGAATTAGTACCGGGAACAACCCCGATATCGATAGCTCCGTACAGAATGGCTCTGACAGAGTTAAAAGAATTGAAAGCTCAGTTGCAAGAATTGACGGATAGAGGTTTTGCTAGATCGAGTTTCTCTCCCTGAGGTGCACCGGTGTTATTTGTGAAAAAGAAAGATGGCACGATGAGAATGTGTATAGACTATCGACAGCTCAACAAAGTGACGATCAAGAATAAATACCCTTTGCCAGGAATAGATGATTTATTTGATCAGTTAATAGGGGCAACGGTGTTTTCGAAAATTGATTTGAGATCAGGTTATTATCATTTGCGAATTAAAGACTCTGATGTGCCAAAGACTATATTTAGAACAAGGTACGGACACTACGAATTTCTTGTTATGCCTTTCGGACTAACAAATGCACCTGCTATTTTTATGGACTTGATGAACCGAATTTTAAGGCCGTACTTAGACCGATTCATAGTTGTGTTTATTGATGATATTTTGATTTACTCTCGTGATGAATCTGAGCATGCCAAGCATTTGAGAATCGTATTACAAACTTTGAGAGATAAACAGCTATTTGAAAAGTTAAGCAAATGTGAGTTTTGGCTACAAGAGGTTGGTTTTTTGGGACATATAGTTTCAGCCGAGGGTATCCGAGTTGACCCGAGCAAAGTTTCAGCTATTATAGATTGGAAACCTCCAAGAAATGTATCCGAACTCCGTAGTTTTCTGGGACTAGCTGGCTATTATAGACGATTTGTAAAAGGTTTCTCGATGATTGCGACTCCGATGACAAGATTGCTTCAAAAAGATGTTAAATTTGAGTGGTCAAAAAAATGTCAGCAGAGCTTCGAGTAGTTGAAAGCATTATTGACAGAGGCACCAGTGCTAGTTCAACCTAAGTCGGGTAAGGAATTTGTAGTTTACAGTGATGCATCGCTAAATGGTTTGGGCTTTGTTTTGATGCGGGAAGGCAAAGTTGTAGCTTATGCCTCGAGACAGTTGAAGCCGTACGAAAAGAATTATCTGACGCATGATCTTGAATTAGCCGCAATAGTATTCGCATTAAAAATTTGGCGTCATTACTTGTTTGGTGAGAAATGCCATATTTATACCGACCACAAAAGCTTGAAATATCTGATGACTCAGAAGGATTTGAATTTACGACAGCGGAGATGGTTAGAATTGCTAAAAGACTATGAATTAGTGATTGACTATTATCTGGGGAAAGCGAACGTAGTTGCTGATGCTTTGAGTCGAAAGTCTTTATTTGCTTTACGTGCTTTGAACACACAGTTAACTATGTCTAATGACGGTTTGATAGTAGTCGAGTTGAAAGCGATACTGTTATTTCTACAGCAGATTTGTGAGGCTCAAAAATTTGATAATGAATTGCAAGCAAAACAAGCTCAGTGTGAGTCGACTTCTGATTCAGAGTTTCGAATATGGCCTGATGATTGTTTGATGTTTCATGATAGAATATGTGTACTAAGAAATTCTGAGCTTATTCGGAAGATTCTAAACGAAGCACACAGTAGTTGTTTATCAGTACATCCGGGAAATACGAAAATGTATAACGATTTGAAATAGCATTATTTGTGGCATGGCATGAAACGAGATATCTCAGAAATTGTTTCAAAATGCTTGATTTGTCAGCAAGTTAAAGCTGAACATCAGGTACCATCAGGTTTTCTACAGGCTATTTTGATTCCCAAGTGGAAATAGGATAGAGTAACAATGGACTTTGTATCGGGTTTGCCTTTATCTCCGAGAAAGAAAGATGCAATCTGGGTTGTTGTTGACAGATTAATGAAATCAACACATTTCATTCGGGTACGTACAGATTTCTCGCTTGATAAATTAGCTGAGTTGTATATTTCTAAAATTGTGAGATTTCATGGAGTGCCACTATCTATTGTTTCGGATAGAGATCCGAGATTCACTTCGCGATTTTAGAAGAAATTGCAAGAAGCTTTAGGTACAAAGGCATTTTAGCACTGCATTTCACCCGCAAACGGATGGTCAATCCGAGCGAGTTATTCAGATACTTGAGGATATGTTCTGTTGTTGCATTCTTGAGTTTGAAGGTAGTTGGGAGAAATATCTACCGCTGATTAAATTTGCTTAGAATAATAGCTTTCAATCGAGTATAAACATGGCACCGTATGAAGCTCTATACGGTCGTAAATGTCAAACACCATTGTACTTGACTGAGCTGAGTGAAAATAAGATTCACGGGGTTGATCTGATCAGAGAAAAAGAAGAAAAAGTGAAAGTGATTCGTGATAGTTTGAAAGCAGCTTCGGATCGACAGAAATCGTATGCAAACTTGAAACGGAAAGATATTGAGTTTCAGATTGGGGATAAAATGCTTTTGAAAGTGTCGCCGTGGAAAAAGATATTGCAGTTTTGTCGAAAAGGGAAATTGAGTCTGCGATTCATCAGACCGTATGAGATTACTGAGCGAGTTGGGCCAGTGGCATATCGGTTGTCCTTACCGTCTGAGTTGGAAAAGATACATAATGTGTTTCATATGTCGATGCTTCGACGATACTGATACGACCCTTCACATGTCATTTCCTCAACCGAGGTTGAAATTCAGTCTGATATGTCATATGTTGAAGAATCGATTTGAATTTTAGCTCGTGAGATCAAAGAGTTGAGAAATAAGAGAATAGCGTTAGTGAAAGTATTAT
This sequence comes from Gossypium sturtianum, assembly GCA_025698515.1. Lineage (NCBI taxonomy): Eukaryota > Viridiplantae > Streptophyta > Magnoliopsida > Malvales > Malvaceae > Gossypium > Gossypium sturtianum. Next base: position 118,184,395 of record CM046955.1, read on the forward strand.
GGAATCGACACGGGGTTGAAGAAGCTAATGGGAACCAGAGGATGCTATGAGAAAACAATACCCAAACCTATTCACTGGTAAGATTTTTGGGAACGAAAATCCCTAAGGGGGGAGAGTTGTAACAACCCGATTTTAGCTAAATCAGAACGGTGGTTTTGGAACCACAAATCCGATGTCAAAAAATTATTTTAATATTGTTTTTGGTGTTTATAGCATGATAGCATGTATGTGTGAAAATTTTGTGAGCTAATTTTATCGTTTAATTGCTCAATTTGAGAAAAAGAACTAAATCGTGTAAAGCGTAAAATTTGAGTTCTAATAATTAAAAGAATTAAATAGCTATGAAATTAAATTGTGGGAGTCCTTATGTTGAAATGGAACCATTGTTAAGGTTAGTGGACATTTATGTCCATGGTTTATGTGTTATATATTAATGTTTTATTACGGTTAATATAGTAATTTATAATAAAAGATGATAAAATATGAGAAACAAAAGAATTGCTTGGTCTTTGTCATCTTTCTACCGAAAATTAGGGTGGAAAACTCCATTGAAGGAGCTTTAACATTTGGCTACACTAATCTCAAGCATATCAAGAAAGAAAGAATTCAGATTTAGATCGGGGGAAAAGCAAGGTTATCGAGTAGTCGATCTGATCCGTCAATTCCGAATACAAGGTAAGCTCGTATGTGGAAATTTCAATATAAATATATGTTAAATGCTTTGATATCGAATAAACTGTGCTTATGAGATACGGATAATGTTTGAATTGTGAATACGACTCTACGGATATGTTCGAGGATGAAACCGACAAGTGTAAATTCTCGGTTAAACCTTAGGAATAGTTTAGGATGCTAGTGACATGTCATTAGGTTATTGTGTTGGCTTCGGGCCACGATATCGGCACTATGGGTTGAGTGATACCTTGATTTGGCTACGGGCCATGGTATAGGTATTTTAGAGAGAAGTTACCTTGATTTGGCTACGGGCCACGGTATAGGTACTCTGAGATAAGTTACCTTAATTTGGCTTCGGGCCACGGTATAGGTACTTATCGATTGAGATCCTTGAGTATCCAACTTCTGTTTTGAATGGTTCAACGGGTAAAGGAATGATGTGGTTGAGAAAGAGGTTAATACGAGGTGATACAGGTACGTACAGAACCTATTCGAGTATTAAATAGAGAAAGTTCGATGAGATGGTATTTGATCATGTTTTGAGACATGAGAAAGGTTTGTAGTTAATGTGTATATGGTGATGTTATGTAAAATTGGTTGATTTGCATTTATTTCATAATTAAGTTGTTCATATACGAGCTTACTAAGCTATGAAGCTTACTTTGTGTTATTTTTCTAAGTTTTATAGTGAATCAAGGCTAGCTCGGATCTGGGAGTCGTCGGGAACATCATCGCACTATCGGACATCTATTTGGTACTTTTGAGTTGTGTATATATGGTATAAGGCATGTATAGGCTACTTGTAGTATTTTGGTTGTGAATATAGCCATGAGAGTTGGCTTGTAAAATGATGTTAATATTGTTGTATGTTTAGCTATTAGAAATGGCTTGTGAATGTATATGTTTTTGTTGTATACATAGCCATGAGTGATGGCTTATTTTGGCATGTTTAGTATGAAAATGGTTATGGTTTTATAGTTGCAAATGGTTAATTGATTTATGGAGCTTAATGCTTGAGAAATGCTTTGGTGAAGTATGATTTTAGAAGTTGAGTTGATAAGTATTTGAATAGGTAATTGGCATTGAATTGAGAATTGAATTTGGTTGAAATGGATATGGTATGAATTGTGCTTTTTGGTTGATGATTTTGGCTGCCTATTGTATGATGAAATGGTACCATTTTAGTTGCTTAATTGAGCACGAGAAAGGGTGGCAAATTGGCCTTGCAAATAGCCCATTTTTGTCCACACAGTCAGAGACACGGGCGTGTGTCTCAGCCATGTGTGACACACGGCCATGTTACACGGCCGTGTGTCCCCTGGTATTGAAATTGAATTTAAGTCAGTATGCTCCACGTGGCCTCACACACGGGCGTGTGATTGGCCGTGTGGCACAAGTCAGTATACCCACCAAATGGCATACGGCCTAGCACACGGGCGTGTGACTTGGCCTTGTTGCATAAGTCAGTATACCCTACAGGTTTGGCATGGCCTAGTACGGCCCGGCTGCGGGCGTGTGAGGCCAATTCGAAGGGCACACGGGCTAGACACACGGGCGTGTGGTCGGCCGTGTGACCCAAGTCAGTATGTATGCCCTGTTTCCCCACGGCCTGTGACACGGGCGTGTCTGAAGCCATGTGAGGCACATGACCTGTTCACACGAGCGTGTGACCCCTGAATGATTGAAAAATTTCTAAGTTTTCCAAGAATTTTATAGGTTACCGGTTTAGTCTCGAACCACTTCTAAAGCATGTTTAAGGCCTCGTAGGCTCTTATAAGGAACAATGTGATTGTATTAAATGATTTGTGAGAATAAATGCTTTATGTTTGATAAATGTATGCTATATGTTGTGAATTGATCGGAAATACCTTGTAACCCTACTCCGGCGACAGATTCGGGGTTAGGGGTGTTACAGCCCCAATAAAATGTGCGCCAGTTCACTATCTGTGTTATATGGCCAAACTTCAAAGGCGAACATTAAGGAGGGATCATTGGTCGGATTAGTGAAATAATTTGGGCGACAACCATTTGGACTAAAATTTTCCAAACAATGTTGAAATACGTTTCTAACTAAAAGTAACTCCACCAAATCTAAAATGCGTCCCATTTTCAATCATTTGTATTGCCTCTCAACAATGTAAACATCCTTTGACTTGCATTTTATTCACATATTTTCTAGAGGAAGGGACCACTGAGTTGGAAAACCAAAACCAGAATCAAGTTTTCTTACATCCCTTATGTATTTCTCCTTCCTTTGATGAAAATTTGAAATCTTGTTTAGAATAAGGGCTTCACACCCTTGGTGTACACTGAAGTAAGCACTGCCAGTAGAGGTTCCTATTCTTTTGACCTTTAGTTGGTAAAACCTCTAGAAAACACCTAATAATGGTCGCTTTTCATGTATACAACAGTTGATATAGAATGCCACCGGTGTCCACTAGGACAGGGATAATAATTGTCTAGAGGGTTGTATAAGGATATAATTGAAATCGGAGCTTAATTGTAAAAGATATAATTGTTTCAGTTTTAGGGACTAAACTGAATACAATGGAAATTTTTAGAAATAATAATAGTATGTTATATGTATTAAATAATCTAGTATAAGGTATTTATAACTGATAATTGAAAATAAATTCCTGTATAGATCAAGAATCGGTAGATAATCAAGAAAAAGAGAAAATTACAGATTAGTCCCTAACACTCCTGCTTTTGTTGTTTTCTCTTGGTAAGTTCATACAGTATAACCAAGTTTCAATTGATGTTGTATTATGTTTAAATGTGCAATTGTGTTTTATTGAAAGTTTGAATTGGTTATGAACTAGTACACAAATTAAGTATTGAACTTCAATGAAATGGACTGTTACGAAATGGAAATGTTGAGGTTAAATCCCGATGAACTTAGTAAAATTCTTGTATACGAGGTTACAGGTTGATGCCTGATGATTTTGAGCTCCAAAATTTGTTGCGGACTTGAAGATACATGTGACGCAAGTTTAGCTTGGTCGAGTAACCTGATGTTGTCTTATAGGTTTAGCCCAGATGGGTAACCTTAAATGTATATAAAGCCCTGGAAATGATCTTTTTTATGTAGGTTTAGCCCAAACAAGTAACATGACACTAGTGTTTATGATTTGCTCGGATGATCATTTGGCATAATTTTCACCTGTGTACTGAGTTCTTTTTCAATGTTTCATCGGGTGAAAATAAAAGATGAAAAAAATGTAGAACTATAAAATTAATGTTGGCAAAAGATGAACATGATATGGATATGAGATGCAAATTGACTTGTGATTGATATATGGTATTATTTGATATAATCAACAAGGTGAAAAAGCAAAAGTCTCACCTACTTTGATGTTTGCTTTGTTATATTGTGGTAGGGAAGTTGTTTGCATAATGATTCATGTATTTGTTAAATGATTAAGGTAATGTATTTGTTTATATTGTATGAGCTTACTAAGTGTTTATAACAATTACTTTGTTACTAATTCTCTGTAGATTTTGGACGTATGGAACATGACAATCGGGTCAGCGAGAAACATACACCTATCATCTTCCGTTTTGGTAGACCTTTACTGTTTTAAGCTTGGTTATTTGTGGAATGTACATAGGATGGTTAAATACTTGCAAAGTGATGAATTTGTTTTTAACATGGTAGATCTTTATGTATATATAGATATATGGTAATTTGATGAAACGATAAATGGTTGAGCTCATAAATTTTTGGTAACTTTTTATGTAAATATGAATGATTAGTCATGATGAGTTTAAAGCTTGTGACTACTTTGGTATGAAATGGATAAGGAATATAAAATGGTTTTTATTAAATCCTATTACATGTTGTGTTTTGGTGCCAAATTTGGCATAATGGTTTAGGTATTGATGAATTAGTTGGATGATAGATTTTTACATGGTTATGGCATGTTTTTGAACAAGTTTTTATGGTTTAGAAATGCTTTATATGTCACTTTGAAGAAATGGTTTCTACTTTGCATCTTAGAGATTATATGCATTGCACATGGTCTAACACACAGCCGTGTGTTACACACGGGCTGGTGACACGACTGTGTGCTCAATGGAAATTATGGAACCATTGCATACATGATCACGGTTTGTAATACGGGCTGGCCACATGCCCGTGTATGTTTCGAAATTAAATTCCTTATTTTTGCACACTACATCAGTCAAATACACGACTGTGTAACTCTATGCCACACGACTGTGTGACCCTTGTTTACATATTTTTCCTTACTTTTTGTTAAGTTTTCAAATTAGTCATTAGTCAAGACATCATCCAATTCACCTTAAATTTCTTAGCTGTCTGATCGAGGAGACATCTGTATTGGTAAAAGTTAAGTTACTTTTGATCGGACCTAAGCTTGTTAATAGAAATAATAACATATATCAATGGACTGCGAGGTTCAACTTCAGCATAATCCCATAAGAATTTTCTACTGTGGAATTTCTCTTCTACGACACTCATACAGCACATCATTGTTAATGGTTTCGATATGATGACGCAGATATGATTGATTAGTGCATGAGATTGATTTTTAACTCCTACACAGTAGTAAAGGGTAGGGCAGACTTTCAACAGTAAACGTATTCAGAGCGCTACGTGCAAATTCCATTATAAATTCTGTATCATAAAACTATACATGACATACGCTGGCCATGATAACGCGGAAAATAAGGCACTCTAACAACATAATCAGAAAAACAATTGTAATCACCGGACTAATTTCGTAGTTTGAAGACGGAAAAAATATTCAGGTGTATAATTGGTCAGCGGGCAGTACTCTGCCTCCTGCTAATCAGTTGGAATTATCCCTGCTCTCCCAAGCGACGTTCCATCGACACAAAGTGTGGACTGGCTTTGTGTCGGCATCGCATCCTGGTTAGTGGTGTGCGCTTGATGTGCGCTAAGAAGCCGTCCTCAGTCAGTTCGGTCCCGCTAATGTGTGCTTCAGTGTGTTAGGGCTACGTGTATCCCACCACTGGCACCCACCATTACCATGTAGCACGAAGTCCACGGCTCGACCATGTGGACCGCACAATACGCTCCATGTTTAGCCCGTGTGGACTCCAAGTTGACCAGCAATACAGCCACTATTTCACTTACTACCCTACAGTAATCCAACTAGCACAAAAGGTTGTAAATTCTCCTACCACAATGTACCCTCATCGACAATAAGACAGTTACAGAATACAGAATTCATCACTTTAAAGCATGTTGAATTCATTAATATATTCTAGCACAGTTCTGCGATGAAATCCAACATCGACAACTTCTTATACACACATACAGCACTGCAATGCACACTTCTTCGGTAGGTGTAGAAAGCTACTCATTAAATTCATTTGAATTCTAGCATCATATTAAAAGTTTATAAACAAACACAATAGCATGACAAAACAAACAAACTCATTCCATGCACAAAGCAGTAGTATATGACTAGATGACCTGATCTTCAAAACCTCAAGAATGTGGATGGACATGGTGGACGAAAGCGTCTGGACAGTCAAATCTCAAGATATCAGGGCAGTAGAATAAAATTTTACGCCAATAAAAACCCAATAAGGCAAGAGATCTAATGAAGAAATGATAATCTGTTTTATACTGCAATACAAAAAAATCATCTTCTCACTGTATTAAATTGCTATATTCCCATGCATTGTTCATGTCAAAACCGAACTGATGCTGGATATTTGGCAGTCGATCCTGAAGGCCCAGGCATGCGTATCGTAGTCCAAATTACCAAACAGCATATCCGAATTCACCATTCAACGAGCTCCATCAAGACATGGAAGTGATAACATGAATATTCCGTCCGAATGCTTAATCACTAATCCAATTCAGGGCCATCATTTCATACATACTCCAAAGTGGCTTGGAGCACAAAAGAGACACAAATGCCCAAGAGACCGACTAACTTTACGTACCATACCCCACAATCGTCTGGCGACCAGTTCCAATCTAAACACATAATAGAAAGGTTGATGGATGACGATGGCTACTGGCCACAAACATTTAGGAAACTACAACACTACCAGGAGACATTACTATACATCTACTACCAAGATTCTGCAACTTCTACACATGTATATATCAGAATCTATCAGGACAGACCCTCTATAGTCTATCGTAAGTCGATTGATGGACTTGTCACATTTTACATACTACCTTATAAAACAGTTCTATTATCACAATACTCATCAAACATTCTACAGACAGCAATTATACGCCCAGATGATAAACTTATTTGGATCTCAAATCAGAAGCTAAGGGTATGGATCCTCAACTCCACAGCGCATTTTCTTTCCAGAAGTATGCATCTGGAGAATTCGATTTTAAGCAAATCTAACACAGGCATACTATACATCTCAATCAATTTAACACTTATTTCTTATTTTCTAGAGTACAATACCCCTCCTCTGGCTACTAATCTCTCTTTATACTAGAATCCCTATAACCAAATTAACAATAAATGCTATTCAAGCTGTAATATTATGTGACATATTTATTTAAGTGAACACCTCATACAGCCAAACATCATCATCTATTATCACTAATTTTGCACAATGATTTACCCATATATTTAAAATCTCAATCCAAATTTATGATAGCAACGCTGATTGTACTAATTGATCATTACACTAGTCAACACATACTATATTAGTAAACAAATCTACGCCCAAACAATCTAGTATCTAGAATCAGGGCTAATGGGCTATGTAGCGGAATTCAATCGACCATAAAGAGCAAAAATAAAAATTGGCACACTGGAATAATAACGTAAGAGAAAGTACTGATGCTCCTTGTTGACATTGCAGATAGTAGAAGAAATGGGAGTAGTATTAAATTACTATTTATTTTATTCTGCTTACTATTCAAATGATAGATAAATGGTACACTCATCGATTCCCCGGCTTTCCGCTGCAATATGTCAGGTCATAGGTGAAAGCGTCTTAAGGGGACACAAAGCGATATGACTGCCACCGAGCAAAGAGTTAATGCCCTGCTAGTGGTTTGCGATATATCGCCTAAAAGCGGTAAGATAAGCTATAGAAATTGGCATCGAGCACGAAACGTATCGACAAGACTTAACGGTATAATGTGGAAGCTTTAGAGAAGTTGTGTAAGACAACCAGGAATATAACAATTTAGGCTGTCTAACAAATTCTCCCCAAATTATAGTTTCTGACTAATATGATACATAGGTATAAATCAGAGAATTTTAGCATAAGCGGCATCTCAATCAATACTTATCACTAATGGGATTATATTAGTGGAAGATAACCAATCAACCTTCATCTCTCATGCTGGAATGACCTTAGTTATTGGGGTCTCCTAGACTTCTTTAGGCTGCAAATTTCATCTACTGTAGTATTATCTCTAAGATGGAGCGTGCGTATGGATTGGCATGTTTAAATCTAGTTGGATAAGACGAGCTGCTACTACATTCTAAAAGTGCACCCATATAGGTTACTCAAGTGCATATGATGATAGTATGCTGGAAGCTTCTGACGAGATACGCAGATGTTGATTTCATAGAGCACTGCTAAGAAATGATAAGCATGATTCGGTCCAGCTAAAGCTGCAGGAATCGGACCACAGTAATACTATGGCTGTTGTAACAGTGAAAGAATTGATTTATCATTATGGTTATAACTCACTGGAGCAATGGAGAACTGGCTCACTTCCATCTGCAAGTCACGAAATAAAGAGTAGTGTTTAAAGTTTAAAGACTCACAAAAGCAAGAAGGATAAGAAGGTGCTGACCAATAATTATAGTTGAAAAATGACTAATTATTGTCTAGATTAAGAAACTTGGACTTAGCAGCAGGGGCAAACAATCGGAGACTAATTGCAGATATCACGTACAGCCTGAGTGAGTCAGGCGGGATTTCGGCTTTTTAAGATTATTATATCATTGGTGCTTAGTAATGGCATATTGCCAATGTATCAGTTAGTGTTAACAAAAGAGTGAAAAGTTACAGCGAAAGTCGAATACATTATAGAGGCCTTCGACCACGCATAAGAGAACCAGTGAGCGCTGGGCACTTACCGAAGAATCGCTAAGTTTTCAAGTTCGAAAAGCCCTGCATCAGGATTAGTTACATGATGAACACTCGCTGCTAAAGTTGGCATAGCGTTTTAGAGTCTCGAGAAGAATACCATGTCCAGGGTTGAAGTCTTGGAATCTGTACTATGAGAAGTAGGATCACCATGTATAATCTGCAGTATGCTGTGCATTGGTGGCAACGGGTGTGGAGCACATGAAGTCCATGCCAAAGGCTCGGCAGCTGACAGTTTAAGATGCGCTAAGTAAGGCTAAGAAGACATGGTAACTGATGGTGGATTCCTATGAGCACACAAAGAGAAGATTTTGGAGTGAAGTCTCAGCCGTAAGACACAGCATCGATTTAAGATATCTCACCATATAGATATGGTGCATGAGGTGGACGAGATCTCGTATTCGTTATTCATGAATTGATGAAAGACGAAAGCTCGAAATGCACATAAGCAGTTGGGCAAGCAGTACGTGGCAAAAGAGTTAATATTAAGGATGCTGGAAATACAGGGGAACGATACTCTGACTTTATGTTTATAATACCTACATGGATGATGCTGAGCACAGCTTCTGAGCAATATGAGGAACAAAGTACTAAGAGATATGCTAAGGAACCCGCAGAATGCGAAACCAAACACTTTGCATCTGTATGCCATTATTTGTGGCGAACGGTTAATACACACAATATTAATGCTGCAGAATCGTGCATACTACTACGGTTGTTATTTGATCGCCCTTTATCTTTCTTCCGTAGTCCCACTAGCTATCCTTGATCGTCATACACGAGCTCCTCGGACTCGCAGAGCATTAATTATATCAATCCACATTATATTTTGGTAGCAATATGTTTTATAGTATTAGAATTATATGCGTGTGCGATCATGTTAGTATTTAAAATTACTATATCATCGTATTATATTATGCTTTATATAGACAATAAAGAAGTGGGTGTGCATTATATAGTTTATTTAATTTATCGACGGCGCAATGGCCATCTGTTCATGTGTTAGATGCATACTGAGTTGACCGTGACACACGGTTTGTCTTGATGATTGAGAATAAGCGCTTTGGGCATAGGCCTGCCGGAGATGGACTGCCTGGCGGTCTGCAGTCCTCACACAGTAGCGTGTGTCAGTGAGGATGCAACATGGCACACAAATACGCCAGCGTGTAACTGCTAAGTAATTTCGCACGTATGCGTGTGTAAGGCCCGTGTGTGGAAATGTGACTTACACTTACTCATTGCCAAGATCCGGCTACGCGCACGCCGTGCGAGTACGTTGGACGAATCGTCAGGTTTGCATACCATCACGCTTGTCACAATCAGAGCGGTACTTCACACGATTCAATTACCGTAGAGGAACGCGACTGCTTAGTGGCGCGCAAGAACTGGTCCTCACGCGGATTGCAGTGGACCTGTCCGAGAAGAGCCGGAATATTTTGAGCTGTAAATCGGGATCCCATGAGGAAAGGCCGTAAATCTCGGTTGGATCACAGTAGTTATAAGTTTCTTTAGAATGGAGCTAATTTTATAGCTTCAATGAGCGTTATTTGTTCATGATGGTATGTCACAGTAGCAATCGCGAACTTGCCAGCACTTAGCGTAGAGTGTAGTATCAATTAAGTGGTTTGAAATTTCCGGCCTTAGTCTGTTTCTAGTCAGGACTGAAAGTACGCCCAGAATCTGGGTTTATGCGTTAGATGACGCAGAACGTTTAATAAATATATACATACTCGCTTTATTTATTGCTTTTATACATTTAGTAAAATGGATCCGGCGTATGTCAGCGCGCATAGCGTAGGGCTCATGGCGCATTTGGCGTGTGTGATCTCCGAATCGGTGAATATCTACAGCTGGATACGAACCGAAACGATGAGAAAGGGGAATTAGTAGTCGCTCTCACCAGTGTTTCATATTAGAGACATCTGAAAGTCATTAGATACACTCGCTCCTACTACTTTGTTCTCACTCACTCAGTAATCTCCTGAAGCAGGTGTAGTGGTAGGAGAAAAGAGAAGTCTGATAGATAGGACACAAGAGTGTACACCTCCAAGGAAAGATGATGATCGGAGAAGGCCCTGATACAGAAAAATAATATGAAATCGTTGTCTACTTAATCTGAATCCGTATGGTGTATAGTAGCTCCGCTTTTAGAGATGGGGTCATAACAAATGGTATTAATCAGGGCCTTGGCTACTGCGGGTACCAAGAAAAAGACTCACATGAAATTTTTCAGAGAGTCCCAGAAAGCATAATCGAGTCAGACTGGTGAGTGAAAGAAAGATTCTCAGGAAAGCAAAGCAAGGCAAATGCGCGACTGATTATGGGCCATGAGTTTATCTCCACATGCTGCCGGAGTACGTGGTGTCCACAGAGGCCATCATGTAGATTTTGAAGATTGCCAAATGGAGACACTGCACTACATCTCAAGCATCACTAGTAAACTAAAGATCTGTTGTGCTAAATGTAGAAAGCATGCATTTGTGTGTCGTGGGTTAACTAAAAGGAAGAAGAGATAAATTGTAAAGTAGTCTCACTAAAGAGGCGATTGTGGATAAATTATCTTCAACTCTTCATCGAAAAAGCTTCAGGAGAATTTGTCTGAGGATCTGTCACCCCTTTGGAGAGGGCAAACAGCGGGAGAGCAAAGCGACGAATCAGCTACTTGTAGTGTGGGGAAACATCTGTCCTCCGACAGAACGAGAATATGGCGTACAGGCGTGAGCATATCTTCGAGAACATAGCACATGAAATGTATAAATTGAGATGAGATTTCAGGACTATCATATAAGGTGTGGAGATGCAGTAGAAAGAGATGGGAATCTGAATGGTGAATGAGAGCCAGGAGGAAGTAGAAACCCCCTGGGGCAGTGGAAGAGGCACTCTGAGAAGCGGGCTGTAGGGGTGCTATGCATGGACTTAAAAAGGCACAAAAGGACTTGATATGGCATGAAGATGAAGGTATCTTCTTCTCTTGATGTTACATTTGCACTTTCTCTTAAGTGATACGGTTGCTTAATAGATCTCGGACTAATAATAATTTTACATTTTATGTAAACCAAAGGTATTGTACGGAGATACGCACAGGAATTCAATTTCCGGCTGCATGCTATTAAGGTTAAGGTATCACATCGCGCTCTTTAGGTGCAGAGGAAGTATTTAGTATAAGATTATTCTAGTTTAATGACAGGAGGTCATTGCTAAAACCAATCTCATGGCTACGCCATTTGGATTGGTTTGATATCATTTGTACCACGTTGAGATGCAGTTGGTGGTGTGTATAATTGAGATAAAATGCAGAAATGCACACTCAAAATCATGTGAAATTACAGGCCATGGCAATGATCATCATGTGGCAGCGCACATGAAGCGAATTGCAAATGGTGGCACTTGGCGCTGCATGGATGATGAGAGCAGCAAAGGTGAATCCGAGGAGACGAGATAAAGAATGGACGTTTTCTGAGTGCAGGATCACACACGGGAGGTTGAGTTGGGGTGACGGAGCTTGCTCAGATTTCTGTATCAGTACTCAATATTCATTACTTAACGGTCTAAAGAAGTCGAGTTAAATCTGACACTGTCGTGTGTATGAAGGTTTTGACGACTGCTGTTCTCCGCGCGTCGGTTTATTTAGTAAGAGATGGGCAATTCAAGGATTGTGCATAGATACCTAGTCCAGCTACAAGTAAAAGCGCGAATAAGTACTCATTGCCAGGATCGGCGGATTTTGTCTGATCCAATTGTTGGGAGGAGCAATATTTGGTGTTTTAAGATAGAGATCTAAAGGAATCTGGTGATGGGAATTCCAAGAGCGGCTGTTTCGAGCGCCTTTTCACGAAAGGCATTATGAATTTTTAATATTGTCACTTTTATTTGGATGAATGGTAGGTATTCACGTGATTCTTATTGGATAAAACGTGAGATAATGCAAATCCTAAACAAGTTTGAATGCTTATGATCGGCGATACCGATTATCTTTAGACGAATCCATGCGAGAACGAGACGGTTGCGCGCATCGAATCACTATGGTCAAGTTCAAAGAAAGTGTGTGAAAAGTGATTTTGGCTCGGCGGAAGGAATAAGTTTTAGGACATATTGAACTTTGAGACGAAGTCAGGAAAGTAGATCAAGTAAGATTCGCCATAATGATCCAGACAATTTATGAAACAGTTCGAAGGTAGCTTGTGCCTGAGCATGTATCTTACTGGCAAGGATCATTATGGCTCCTTAAGATTACAACTCGACTATCGTGAAGCAGAAAATAGCTTCCGGGAGGGTATGTAAGCACAACATAAAGCTGGCTTCCAGCATAAGTTATGGCCGATTTTACATAACTGAGCAGGAAAATTTGTTATGATTCTGGCGCACTAAATTAAATGATTAGAATTTTTGTACTTAGAAGAGGCAAAAGCGATCGCACGTTCGGCAGATCTTTGTTGAAGGCTGCCACTTGGTATTAGAATTCATCAACTCATTATTCGAGTGTTGTCGCCAACTGCCATATCAAGATAAGGGACACCCACCTATAGTAGGAGATGTCAAATCTTCAGGTGCCTCAAAAGTCCAAGTAATGATTTGTGTGGCTGGAACTTAAGGGTGTTAGCGTTAAGTTGATGTTACTCAAGTGATCGGTACTGTCGGCCAGTCCGGGAGTTGAACACACACGATGAGAAAGTCTTTATTGCATTGAGTAATAAATTGCTGGACTCGTATCATGTGAGTGGATTTCATTCGCTGAAATGATTGCTGAAGTCAGGAACCCAGATTCTCCCGAGACTGGCTGAAGCTCAGTGAAGATGTGGACAGAAGTCAAAGGGCTGGTCTTGATATATATGCGAGTCGATTTACTGATTAGTCTCATATACCGGAATTTTGATAAACAAGACAGAGCGTATAGCGTATTTTATTAGAATTTGCGTGGAAGTTTACAGGACAAGTGTTTTATGCCGGTGGTGGTATATTGGTTACGTATAATGACTGAGCTAGTCACACAATAAGTAGAGCATGAAAGATATCGTGGTTCGCTCAAAAATGTGATTGTATGACATGTAATACTACACCACAGTACCTTAGGTTTGTTTAAACCCAGGTTTGTTCCGGAAAGTAAAATGTACCTATTACTATGTGGATTTTATAGTTTTAACAGACAGAATAATCTTTGATGTGTGGTAAGGTTGATGGAACTTATTGGGGCATTTTATACACTGCGTAGTTGATTACTCACTAGGCCAAAACATTTTGATGAAATAGTGCGCTTCACAAGTTCCGCTACAATCATCTCGGACAGAGAAGCTGCTGAGGGATTACAACCGGGAAGCTGAAAGAGATTGACAAGCAGGCCTCGGTACAAGAAACTGAAAATCAACACTATCCTTCTTAAGCTGGTCCAATGGGTTAATCTAAGCCTGGAGATATGCCTGGGAGGAGTTATTCCTCAGGAGGCTGGTTGGAGAAAAAGTTTCTCACTGTGATTGCCTATACAATAATGAGCTTTCTACCAAAGGAAAGATGGCTCTGGCGAAGCTTTATACGAGCATATGTGTGACACTTCATATTGGACCAGAAGAAAACCACTGGGGTTGATTTAAGATTGAAACTGAGAGTGGCGCGAAAGTGATAATATGGCTAAAGGCGGATAGACCAAAATCTATCTGGTGACGACATGAAGAAGAGTGCAGAAGTCTCGGATAGTTTTCAGTAAATACCCATGGGAGAAGGTTCAGGTTGGCCAGTAAAGTAATGAGTCCGCGTGATCCCGTTTTATGGGACCAATCAATAGGACATGAAGATAATGCTGTTAGCTTACCTGATTGGCTTCAAGCCAGAGGAAGATCGCCATGTGTTTCCAATGTCATATTACAGAGGCAGACCGACGGATCTTCAATTGCACTGAGATGTAGATTCATCGACTCATAGTGAAGAACCAATTAATGTTTTGAGTGCTCAAGAACATGAACAAAGTGTAGCCTTAAATAAAGTATCAAGGCATACGAACTGTAAAGCTTAATAGTCTCAGGCGTAAACCGAAAGTACCAAGGAGTGAGCTGGCAGCAAGATTCTATGGCGGGTCACTCAAGAGGGGGAGAGTAACATTCAGGGCCAATGAGGAGGCAATCAGAATTTTGATGCAAGACTAAGCTCAGTGTCACAATGAGCATCAAATATAATGAGATGAAGTTCAGCCGTGTGAGAATTGAGTGAAGATTGGACAGTCCAACAGAGATCAAATTACAAAAAGTTGCATGAGAGTAACATGAGTTTCTAGCTTTTTACAAGTGACTTAAGTTTGAATATAAATTAAGTCTTAACAGCACTACTAAGTTATAAGTTTTTTGAACCAAAAATGACAAGGATTATTAGAATCACCTTTTTAAAGTATGTATTACTATTTGCAAATAAATGATAAATAGAAAAGATGATGTACCCATTCCTCTTTCTTCTGCGAAAGTAGGGAGGCTTCAAATGGGCCTTTCAAACTGTTTGATAACTCATACCTATCTTAAATATTCTCCCTTATATCTTGAAGTCCTAAATACATAATTGTGCCTTATTTTGGGCTATAGCATGAAACTTGCTACTACGTTGAAAATCCACTATGTGTATCAGCCATAGAAAATGGAGCATATTTATGGAAGTTTACGGTAGCTCAGTTAGATATTTATCTTTCCTCGTAATTCAAGAAAATGATAGATGTTAATTGCATAGTTGGTGAGTGGTCACAGTGGAAATAGGTGTGATGGAGTTGATTGTTTATAGCAGAGGAGGCCAGATCACCCCTGACATGATGTTTGAGAGTTAAATTGGAAGATGTTCTGACTGACTTGTTTCCAAAAGTGCAATAAGCAAGTGTGTAATGGCTGAATTACAGAGCACGCTGAGCAAAGCCAAACACGAATAATGGTGTTAATGATCTTAATTATAGATCCACGAGAGAAATGGTCCCTAGAGTCAGCTTGAAGTAGAAAGTGCAGTGGACCAACTGTTATACACACCACGCATGTCAGGTGCAAGCCTTCTCTGTATGAGTTACATTATTGGAAGATCATTTAGATTGCATACATACTTCATAAGTTGACAAATACTTATTGTTATATTGGCCAAAGAATTAATGCAGGATGCAGTCGGGAGTCTGATTACTGATTTGGAATACTGACAATTTCCATTACAGAGAGCACAAGAACCAATAGATAAGGCGCTGTGTACCGACTAGAATGCGATGCAAGTCAAGAAAAGTCTTGCGTAACAAGTGAAGAGCAGGGATGAACCAGCTAAGACTCAGCGCAAGCTCTGCCAAGGCATGCGTAGGGTTGGGAAATTGCCAAGACAAACATAAGTCCGCGATAAAGCACTACTGGAAAGTTTTACCACTGCGAGTAGAGATTCATACAAGCTAAGCCGGCATGCATATAGAGGTAACAAGAAGATTCTGCTAGCCCAAAGCCCAGCAGCCAGATTGGACTGCTCATCATGAGAAGACGAGGTGTAAGGCTCATGTCAAGCACGCAGAATAAATCTGGCTGTAAGGAGGATGTAGCATTGAACGGAACACAGACGCTAAGATGATGCTGGTAATTAAAATATACTAGAGATGCGTCTTATACACTTAATTACATCGATATACAGCTTGTAAAGTTGGCGGGATGAGTCCAAGCATCTGCTATTCAAATTCCATTCTGCACACAAAGAGAGAGAAGCCCGAATGATATAGCAAGAAAGTTATGCAGCTATCGTTATGCTAGAGGTTAAGTACATTCATGAATATAGAATGGGATGGTGCTGATTATATCTTATCATGAAAGTAAATATACGTTCATGTGGATCCATACACAGGTCTATATTGTTCATCGCATTTATTTATCGCTTAGAGATGGTGTTACGCGAGATGCTGTGGTCTATAGAGATGTTTTTGTAACATTGAGAAGATCCATAACACATTAGTTTGCCAGAGTGAAGGTTGTAATGGCTAACATTATTGCAAGAGAATATTGCACGTTACCATGGTGTTGTACGCCCCTATTCTTTCTTTTTCACAGTCACTTTAATTAAATTCTAGGGTGATTCATGATGATCCACTGAGTGAAAGCACTCATCAATCATTGCATATAATAAGGCTACTGTGTAAATGGTATGCATAGTAATACTTATCTAGTGTTTCAGATGTAAATTATTGGGTTTAGCTTTGTATTCTTGCATATGCGACAAAAGACGAACGCGAATGACGGTAATGCACGACGCGACAATGTAGCTATGCATCCTGCTAAGTATGGGATGATAATAATGGAGATCATGTCAACTATCGGATAGGTTCATCCTTGATCGTCAGTGAGTAAGCTAGCAGTTAGGCGTCTATGGACGGGACCGGGCCCGCTGCTCTGCGGTTCAAGACTGCTGTCCTCCGGTCGTAGTGCGTTTTAGTAATTCACTTCGTAATTACGCCGCCAAGTGTCAGGTACTTAAGCCGCGCAGCACTGCAAACGCCCCCGGGCAGCAGGATCTAAGTCTACTTACACTTCAGTAAATTGAACTTGTACGTCACATACAATGACGCACACCAGCAGCGTAAAACAGGCACTGGAGGACAAGTGGTCGTACACGTAAGTTTACACCGCTGTCCAAAGGAGCTGGCGTACAAGATGACACGCCTATGAAAGAGACACCGCATGTTTGTGAAGTGCACAGAACACAAGTGACACTATCGCCTCGCTTCGGGAGAAAGTCCAGAGGAGTTAAGCCGAAAGATTATAACCGTCCCAGGTCCTCGGGAGAGAGTCACAACGCCTGACCGGGACGACTCAAGAAGAGAAGCTTTAACTCTAACACTGAGCATCCTGAGACTGCTTGCTTTGTGGTCCAACATGAACAACCAGAGCTCCAGCTTTGACTGTGTGCTGTACCATACCACCATCCCACCACATAATAACTTAATGCATAGCTTAACTCCTCTCATTTATCTAGCTAAATTTCTCGTCACCTGGAGAGGATCTTAATGACCATTAACATTCTATAATAATATCACGAAAATATTATCCACGTGATTTAAAATTCTTTGCTTAAACTACTATTCAATACCATTGAAAACAAATTGTCGTTATATCGACTTATTCAATAATCTGGATCTGAGTGCTTTAAGTAACAAATGAAATAAATAAATGTTGATGAACAAAGGCATCACATGTTAGCTGCTGCAATCTGTACCGTGAATGATTAAGAAATACGAATCGCATTCACGTGTATCTAGATACTAATCGGGCACGTTAGAATAATCAGGACATACACGATTAAGTTCGATAATTAGTTATATATTTTAGAAGAATTATATGATTTATCATCCAAGAGTAGATGATTGTTTTGAAGTTATTATGGTACCTTGAACTAACTTTCATCACACAGACATAAGCGGTTCATCGAATTAATCAGCACCAGTGCCAGTACTATTTATCAGAACGGTTCAGCAGAAGGTAATCTGGAAATGACAACGGGCTTACACTGGTGAGTTGCAAGAAACGGCGATTTTATATAACCTGCGAATATTATATAGTATAAAACAATTCAAATTCATATGACAACAAAGTATATGTTACTTTTAAGTATGAATTAATTGTTTAGTAAAAGTAGCAAAATTTTTTAGTATATTAATTCTGCTGCATTTGAAGAATTAGTTAAAAAGTTGCCAACATTACTTCTTCATACTTCTGATATAAAACGATGCGGAAATCCTTGTACATTTTTTAAATTATACAATCAATCGCTAATCATAGACCGAGCAACATAATTTCCATTATCATACTTGGCTTCAGTTGAGTTAGCATTAGTTATTTCTTCAATTTATGCAGTATAAATCTGAATATAATCGTGTAATAAAATCAGTACACTTTAGAGAAAAAAACAATTACAATGCGGAATGGTGGTAGAGCTGACGTGATCTGGATGAAGAAGTTTTTCTGTGCTTTATAATAACAATGTGTACGACTTATTTCCCACAAACCGACACTATGGAACTAGTGCAGGAATTGGTTGCTTAACTAGCCAACAAGCACGAATAGTAGGGGATAATTATCAATGATTACAAGATGATTTATTATAGGTATTCTAAATTTGGGTACATAGTATCATATTAGCTTGTCATCTATTTATATTCCTATAAAGGTTCCTTGTATCTGACTGATTTTGATTTAAAGAATTTGTACCTAACAGGTCTCTATATTAAAGAAAAGCTAACCCATGTTTGGCGATTATGGTGGCTAAGTTGTTATGATAAAAAGCAAGAGTCGCGCCATTTCGCATTCCATCAGGGAAGAGATCTTAAATCCCTTGGTATATAGAATCTCTCAAAAATCTTTGCACTTATTCAGGCTACGGTTTGCCTAAACTCTTACTTTTAGCATTTAGAAGCAGGTATAACACTGCACAAGAATTGAATTAAGGCAGAATCGTGATTATGGTACGAGTGGGGAAATATACACACTATGAATGTAGCTTCAGCTTTAGTACGGCTACCTTATTTTTGTGTCCTAAGTACTAGCTTGGAGTGCTTTATTTTTTGAATTTTAATACCCTGAAGTAAGGATAAAAGGTGTCTGGGTACATATTTTCCAATATTTGCTTTCCCCAAAAAACATTTATCTTTCTTATCTCCCCTAATGTACATGGATGTATTAAAGTTATCTTCAGTTTTTCTCTCTCGTCATTCCGCATTCTGACTATTTTATTCAACTGGCATTCCTTTCGCTTCTGAAACACAAACTCAGCTGGCTATTTCTTTTCTCTCTTTTGCACGTAACGCTTTCTAGTTCAAAACTCCATTGTTCTATTCTGAATGAACCAAAATCTAACAGACTTAATTGTCCTATGTACTTATTTCATTCCCTCTACAAATTTATTCGAAGATTTTTCCCTTTCTTTCTCCTATGGCCTACACGCAATTATACCACATCAAATTTTTTTCAGCTCAATATTTACAACACTTATCTTCTTCTCAAAACTATTTCTTCTCCGCCAGTTAATTTTAATCGCCTGCCACTATAATGTTTGTCATTCTATTTTCCTTCTCGGGGTAATAATTTACGTTGAGCGGCAGGAATACACTGACAGGCTCACTATACCACTGCCCCTATCCTTTTCGGGTTCTTTAGTAGAAACTTATGAAGAAGTCAAATTGGAGTAACTCCAATCAATCGCGGAATAACGCAGCCAGCCAGCGTGATCCAACCAAAGTTTGCGCGTTTTTTACTGGTGTAAATCTCTTATTACCTATACGGCTAACATTGTTAATTATCATCTTGTTAACGGATGCCACGCTGGATTTTCATCTGATTTAGTGGATTTACATGTAATTCTACTTCTTTAAAAATTAATCGGGTTTTAATTTCAATAGCTGAATTAATATTCAAATGAAAGATAAGTACATCATGTGGGTAGGTACAAAGAGATCAAAAAGGACCCGGCCATTCCTACTGATCTGTTATATTTTAGCAATCCCGAGATTTCATCTGCTGTGTCATCCTGCGGGAAACGCAGAGAGTGTGTGTTCGGGAGTTCCGGCAAGCCATTACTGCTGAGCTCTTCTTCAACTCTCTGCCACAATCCGAGAACTGGCTGGTATGTCAGGCAGTTATTCATTTTGGAGTAAAATTGACACCATTACAGATTTATTTTAAGGTTGTGCCTAATCGCTGCTATAACATTTTAGTGCTAAAAACACGAGTGCGGTGTGTGCTGTGTGTGTGTAACCACACTGCTACTCTGGTCAGCAAACTAGCATCAGAGAATAATGTGTTATTGAAAATCAGCTGGGTTTCTGCAGTTGTACACTTAACACTCTGGTCATAGACCAGTGAACATGTTGATTACGAAATGCTCATTTCCCTCTTAACGAGTGTCAGCAGGGGATAATTAACATGACGGAGAACGTACAAGTGGACGAGAAGATCAAGGTCCACATTTACAGATCATGAAATGGCCAATGGAAGCAGCAGGCCAATGAACTACTGCAGGATAGCACATTGTGTCGATATGTCGGACACAGTTATAGACCGGAATTGTTATTATTATAAGGTCTACGGGGATTGGCTGTTACTGACGAAATAGTAGCCCCGGAATTCACCATTCAAGTCTGGCTTTGGCTCAATTAGCCATGTCGTGCTCCGTCACTTGCGCCCGCCGAACATATGGTTCGCGGTCTGGCTCTGGGGGCTTGGAAATAAGATTTGGCAAATATGTCGCCTGTCTACTATATGCGAATCACCGCTGCGGTGGCTGTGTAAGTGATCATCAAGCCTCGCCGGTAAAAGCGCTAGTACGTGTAATGGCAGGTACGGAAGAAGCTGATTGAACTTGAGATCATCGTAAGTATATCATACCATTATATGAATGTTAAATTCACATTTGCAATAAACTCCAACAAATGCTTTCAAACATTCAGCTCAGCCTGCTCATGATGGCATTGGTTAATTTGGCTGGCACAATTACCCGCTCAATCTCTTCTGGTACGATGGAGTTTGACGCTGTTGACTTACTCCTGTGCCAGGCCATACTTTAACATTAAGTTACTCTAAATGATTCAACCTTATTAAAGCACTGTATTTGGCTGCAAGCGATGCATTGGGTTTCACAATTCACATATTTTTTAAATTATGATGTTTAATGGTGGGATGGATTTATTACGGGTTTTAAATATTGAAATGGGATTTTTCAAAGATAAACAAACTTGTTTTTCTATAACAAACGCATTCATGAGTTTATCTAGTTAATGGAGTCTCGTTAAGATTTTTCCATTTCCTTAAAATTCGCTTGCAAATTTCTTTGAACTCCTTCATTCGATTAATAAATCATATTTATTTTTCCAAATTGAGAAGCCTTACGCTCTTCGAAACTATTGGAACATATATTCTAATCTTTAAGCACAAAACAATCTTTCAAATAACATCTTATTTTAAAATCCGCTTAAGTACAAACCTTTAGTGACTTTGTTATATGATCATTCAGGGTGATAGATGTGTCGTAACCGATGCGCGCATGTAGCTTGGGATTGGCAGATCTATATGCGACTCGCCAAAACTCGCCAGGTGCGGCTCAGCATAAATACTGCTAAACCGCTAATTATAGACCTGGTGTTTTTAGCGCATGGCTTGTGTATCGAATCCCACCTAAGTCAAAGTGCAGAGCATCAGTACATAATAAATGATTACACAGATACACTGTGGGGAATTAATTTCCAGAACTAGCTTTAGGGTGCTGAACGAGCAGAGGGTGAAACACAGGACGCATGTATCTACACAACCTCATTCTGGTATTCTTATAATAATAAATTTGTTAATTAAATGATCCATAGTGATACATCTATAAACTAGTAACCAATCGATTCGCACTCCCAACAAGGAAATAATGGGGAGGATCGGACGCACCCGCCAGAGGCTTGACGCTGTAGCATTTCAGGAGCCACGCGTACTCCGACATGCAGGCATCGGGACATAATGTGGCCGGCTCCACTCGTCGCGAGAGGGATATCATTAGACCCGCGCCAGGAGTCGCCGGTAGAGCCCCAGAAGCGGGTTGTCAGCGCCAAGCTGGTGGATCCATCACAAACTACTTAACCGCAGCGCGGTTTTTAGTGGTGTCCCGTGGGTGTCCGGTGTAGTCTAAATGTATGTGAATAATAATGTCGTGGGAGCAACGAGAAACATCATGATGATCTTGAACGCCTACCACTACGTAAAACCCGGAAGAGTCTGGGCTGCGAAGCGCACGAATGGTGAACCATACACCGAGCAGGCGCCAGTCGACTTGGGGATTTTTCAAGACTACTGGCGAAAGTGATTATGCCCGGAAGAAGTATGTGGATGCTCCAGGAAGGGAATCTTTCTACGCTCATGAAATAACACTGGCAGCCAAATCAGAGGCGAAAAAATTTACACGCTGGAGCTATGTACTAAGACGACAAGAGCAATCCAATCGCTGGGTAACGCTGTGGACGATGCTGTCAACGATGAGTCATGCGGATGATATCTAACAAGAAAGCGCGACTCTTTGCCGTGTCGTCGTGAGGAGAAAAGGCTTAGAATCACAAGAGAGGCAGGCAGAACACTACGCCAATCAAGAAAAGAAAGGCAGAGAAGCAGTAGGGATTTCCGATAAGGTTCCCGAAGTCGTGAATGAGTGCCGGCACTCGCGTTTCACTGATTCGATCGACTCAGGGAGATTTACCGTGGGCATTTACACTGTGAATGCTTAAAGAGAGACTTGGTTAGCTGCGTATTTCTCACTACGGGCCAAGTTACACTATTCTCACTCGAACTGCCCGACCATATCTAAACTGGCGAGGCTAGAGGCCAATAGAGGAGGGGCAGGCCGGACTCGCCAGGTATGACCGGCTGGCTGGAGGCCAAGGTGCACCTGTAAAGTAGGGTATATTTCGAGTTTGCGCAGGACCGGAGACATGTTGAAGTATTAAAACTGCGTGCTATGATCGCGTGCGCCGGAGGAGCACGCGATGATAACGCAGATGTCATCTTGATCTTTTTTACACCGCCGGAGTAGACACCTGCCCACACTCAGAAGATAAAACATTAATACATCAGTGAATCTGAATAGTTATATTAGATTAGGACCGAGTAAGGACGATGACTCACAGTCTACCACCGAATAATTGAAGGTAACATAATTCTCAGAAACTAAGAAAGTATTTTTGTTGTTACTGGAATCGCGAAGTGTAATCATATTTATTGGTAATGATTACAGGCTAATCACTGACGATTAGCGCGGCAAAGTCCGATGCTTCGTGACTGAAGTTATGGAGCCATGGAAGATAAAGCGCTTAATCTGATAGAGGGGTGTTGCCAGATCCGCAGCACGGGCCAAGGTATAGTGAGATCCTATTCATTAAGGTGTGCACAGATGTAAGAATCATCAAGAAGTGGTGTTTAATCCAGGAGAAAGCACTTCTTTTCGAATCCACG
Source organism: Gossypium sturtianum (assembly GCA_025698515.1). Classification (NCBI taxonomy): domain Eukaryota; kingdom Viridiplantae; phylum Streptophyta; class Magnoliopsida; order Malvales; family Malvaceae; genus Gossypium; species Gossypium sturtianum. The sequence continues at coordinate 118,208,100 of CM046955.1, forward strand.
TTAACCTCTCGGACCGAGAGCAGGCGCATATCGAACGTGAGCCCTTCATCGCCCTACACCCAGTGAAATAGCTGGAAGGCGTAAGGCCCAACCAGAGATTATTTGACCGTGATGACGACCGGCGGCGTTCCGCGTGAAGTATACCTGTATGTCAAAAAGCGGATGCGTTCCGGGATATTGTATCGCCAAGTGCAATGGAATAATTGGATAATCGAAATAGTTCTCGCGACGTATGGCCCTTGCTTAATCTGACAGTCAGCTTCAGAATGATTGAACAAGCATTAACAACCGAGTATGAAGAGTATTCAAGGCAAAACATACAATCGAACCACAGAGCATTATATTTGTGATGCCGCTGTTTCACATGCATGCCAGGCTGACCGTGATAGGATTACGGAGATAACCCTAGCCTAACCTAACAGCTTTGGTAAGTGGGTGTCTAGAGGAGCATATCTAAGATGCTCGGAATTAGAAAGGTAGGACTATCAGACATATTGCACATTAAGTGTAATAGTAATCCTTATACAAATCATATGGTGATTGACTATGTAGCGGACTGGGACATAGCCAGGTACAGATGACTGGAAGTGACTAAGCAAGTAAAAGGTTAGTTAGCTCTGAAATGCAATGCTCTGAATCTGTAATGCAGTCTATCGCACTCAATGCGGCCGAGGTTTTGGATATTCGCCGCACTCCCTGGGCACCAGCAATCGGTAATGCGAACCGCTTACTTCAGCTGACAAATACAGCACCACAAGTTTACAGCAAATTTGAAGTTACAAAGTCTTCAACCTCTGAATGGGATCGAAGGATTCGCCATGCGATACGTCAGGCTACAGACAGACAAAGATGCAAGGTGAAAGTGGCAGCTAGATCTGCTTCTGCTGGCTGGTACGTCTTTGATCGTCTAAGCCACCATCCCCGCGAGATCGAGTTACTATGTCTGTTTTGTTTTTAAAGATTGGTTGTTCATTCTGTACGCAGAAATGTTTATCATCATAAACCAGCAGTTAGCAAAGATGCTCTTCTCACATAGAGCTGAAACTATGACAATGGCACATGAATGATAGGGAAGCGTAGGGGATTCACATGGGATCTTCAAGTAAAGCATCATTCTTAGGAGCAATGGTTAGCGCAAGAACATACGCTATGGCACATCAGCGGAGGCAGGATGTCATCATCCAGACCAGATGGATGGTCTTACTGATAGCTAGTCGTTTGGTGTGGTCAATATCGCTATGAGAGCAGCCACATCACACAGGTCACTAATTAATAGCGGAGGAGCGCGGTAATCAGGATTTAAATAGACATGGGAGAGCCAGGCATAAGGTCAGCGATCCAGACTCAATTCGCAGCGATCGTTCACAAAAGTAACAGGAAGCTTCTCCTATACTTATGCACTGAGGAAGCATATATCAGATATTCACTGAGATTGTGCGCATAGCAGTAGGTTGCTGATGATTTAGGTATTTTATGTCATCTTAGCTTGTCAAACGTCAGAAGGAATCATCACCGAGATTACATAACTCTATGAATTCCCATTATGGCGTGTGGAAACTTGCGTATAGATTTGGTTGATATGGTGCTATCACTCCAATTTCAAGCATGGGTCGCTCGGTAGGACTTGACGGCTGGGCTCCCTTGTTTTCATGGCCTGAATTACCCGGCGTGGCTGCGGCTGGTTGCTGCTAGATCTATCCGGAGCTTGGGTAATAGGCACCAGCACCGCACTCCAGAGCATGTGGACAGTAATCCAGGTTTTAGCACAGCTTGGTGGCGGTAATATGCAGCCTCTGGAACAAGAAATTTAACATCCTCTTTCACCTCGCACCACAAGAGAAGTTATAATCAGCAGTTTGAAGATGTTGTGGTTGGGGAGATCAGCATGGTGAGATTTACTTCACCGCTCTGCTATAGCAAGCTAGTCAGAACATCAACAGTGCAGTCGACCAAAAGATCACCAAACATCTAGATGAGTCCCTTAGGATAAAGTTGATTAGTCGAGGCCATACCTTCACTGCTGACCCACTAGCTAACGGTATATCGCTGCTACATCGGTTCCTATCCGGACACGGAAACTAAAAGACTACCATAGTGGTGCACAAGTCTTTTCATGAAGCCTCGGTAAGGAATGAAATGCCATGATTCATCGGGCCATGCGATGTTGGCTTCATCAAGAGATCGAGGTCTTAAAGTCTCTTCACTAAAGACTGTGTTTAAGAAGCGTATGAGCTGAGCCTTGAGGTTCATTACCGCAGACGTTGCGTCAGCACAGTAGGGATCAGTGCTCATATTATCACCTGAATCACTCTCGAACCCATAAGATCTATAGATTTTTCCTGCCCCAATGTTACAATCGCTAATTACACATGCAACAGTACGATGGTGTTGAAGCTCAATCACTACCCTTCTGGGTGCAGAAACTTGGAAACTTTTGGAATCTTTCGGGTATGTCATGAAGTGTTAAGGTTTTATCGCACAGTAATACACTAGTATGATAGCGAATCATTTGTGCCTGGAGCCACGCCAATGCTTGAGAGCCCGCCCGGGAGGATAAGTTGACGCTCCTCCTAATCCGTAAATTTCTGAGGACCTACGAAATCTTATGGGTTAAAATTTAACATCTAATTTGAATTTTTATATACCATTTGAGCCCGTCATTTATGCATGCTAAATGGGTCCCGGAAGGTCTTGATTAATTGATTTTAACAGAATTTTATGTAACAGGAACTTATCAGGTGTTGGAAACTTAATGACTTTGATATCATGGATGGTATGTAAGAAGACGAATTAGTGTAGGAGTTACTTCAGTTTCACTTTAGGAGCGTGGAGGGATTCATTGCTATCACTGCATATGGCATGGTGAGAATTCTATAACTAATTTCTCAAGACTATTCGTTAGCTTCTACCACCTCTTTTCTTTGAAGTTAGATCTTAGGTCTCAGTGGTTAAGGTGGCTGTGATCAGCGCAGGATGAAACCAGTAGTATTATATCAGACGTGCAGTGGGAAAACCCAAGTAGCTGTGCTGAGATATTTTGAAAAAGCCTGGAGACAAACTACCACTTGGGTATCAATCGTATCTTGACTAGCTATCATAAAAATATCAAAACAAATTTCACCTGTGACTTTGAGTATGATAGGTCTTATTAAAAGGCTTGCTGTTAGGTCATTTTGCTTTCAAAAACATTTTTCTCATCTTTCTCCCCCTATGCAATGCATGCGCACGATGTGATTGTTTCTCTTGTCATCAGATTGACCATTTACTCAGTACTCATTTGTTCTTCTGGTCATTTCTAAGGTGTTTAAACAACTCCAAAAGCACTCAGTATTCTTTCTTTCCTCCGATGTTAATAGGGCCGAGGAATTTAGTATAACCTTCTCTCTTGCTCATTCTACCAATTTGAAACGAATCTAAAGCTCAAAATACCTCACTGAATCACCATCTACTATTTTCCCATCTCATTAACCTCCTTCTGCTAAATTTATGTGTATTTTCTTTCTTCCCCTCTGGCGGGTCTAAAGTTACCGTCTCAACCAGAATTTTCTAGCATGCCGATGTTTCAAGCAAAACGATCTCCTCTCCTTCTCTCAGCATTTCTTTTCTCTCTTCACCTCACACTCAATTTATTTTAGATTACAACACCCCCAGTAATATTCTCTTATTTTCTCTCTGAGAAAATTCTGCGATAATGGACCACTTACACACACCAGCCTACCACACTCATTGGAAAACTAGTGAATACAATAGATCACTACCGGAAATAGATCGCGGAATCCGCCTCCAAAGTGAGGTGCATGGCTTTATAAGCAAGATCCTATATTGTATGCATATTTCTGTATTTACTGTTCCACGAGTTTCAGCCAACAAACAGCAGTTACATCCTTGAACTGATGGATTGGCACTTATTTTAAATTAACGCATTAATTTTTTAAACATGGGGCTCGTCATTATCGCGCGTCGAGGCAGCAAGATGCAAGAAAAGCGGTAGGTGAACACAGGGACTGATGGAAGGGGCTTGATGATGCTTATTCTTACTCTGAGAGAAGTGGTTGGCCGGAATTTTTCTCATCAGAGCAGAACTCATGATAAGAGGTTTAAGCTAAAAGCTGGTCGTCCGGGAATTCACGCCAGGTGTACCATTCGGTTTAGTGGGCACCGTCGTGGAAGGATCAGCACAACAGGTTGTTAGAAGTCCAGGTGGGTAAGAATTCGACTATTATCTTATAGTGGACAGATGATTTATTAAGTGGCTAAGCGCTATGAATGAACACGCTAAAGCGCTGCTGCTGCTGACAGTAGACGGGCGGTGCCTAATCAGAATGTGGTGTAATTCACACAATAATATATATTGAGGTGGAGTAAACCATGCACAAGTAAGGAATTAAATCCATGCGAAAGTTTGCAGGTAAAGTGGAAAGATTATTTTTAACTCTACATGCCATGAAATTATATCACGATTATGGTAGGATGTATCTTATGGGATAATGACAGTAAGTGACTTATCTAATATATATTGAATAACGCCAATGTAATGATTTTACATGCTACATGCTAAATGGGCCTAACGGGCTCTTGAGAGCGATATAGGCTACAGCAAATTCTGAATATACTGTATAGAACGTCATATGTTTGAAGTAGTAAAAGAAATACTGTTGTACATGGTACATGATCGTGAACTTGAAGAGGAAGGTTCTGTGCAGCTCTGGGCACAATTATTTGTCCATGCTGGAACATGGCCGTGTCCAAGCCCGGCTCATGAGCATGCTGAGGCGCTGGGCTGCGGGCATCAGATGTCTAGCTGTATGGTCAATGCACAGTCTAGTATTGGATGTGACTGTAGACCTAATGGTGGCGTACAATAGTGTGTAGCTGATAGGAAGCCAAGTCATTAGAATGCACAGTTTGATACCCTACTTCATGTTAGAATTGTTATTTGCGGTAGTAAAGGCCTCCATACTCTTTTTAAAATACCGCTCGGGCCTGTGGCCGGAACGTGCGGGTGCGTCGGTCAGTTCTGGGCAAGCTGAGCTCAGCCACTTCTACTCGCGACTCATCGAAGACCCATAAAGTGGACTCTGCATACTACTAGTTAGTAACTTCCTGCTGAGCATTTAACATTGCTTGCTTGGTATGCACCAGGTCCCTTCTTCACAACTACATGGATGTTTGCTGGTGGGATGGATTCCAAATGGGATTTCGTAGTAGTTACTTTATTACAAGACGTATTTGAAGTTCTATCTAGGTTATTTTAATAAATATTTTACAATCCTTTAAAATCTGTTTTAAGAATTTCTTGAACTTTTACTTATACTTACTGGATACTGCTCACATATGCTCGATATAATTCATTAATTATTAGACTATCACAATCAGCCCTACCTAGCTGCTTATTACAACTGCCTTTCTACCATTTATTTTTTTAAAAGTGCTGCTAAGCACTCAGAGACTCCTTATATATAGTCACTCAAGATATACACCAAATGCCCAAACCACGATTCTCAATGTACGACGAGGGTGCACTGGCTCATTACAAGTATTTCTGAATAATTGTTCTTCTAATGATTGTTAGCGTATATATGAAAAAGCTGCTATATGATCCAATAAAAGCTACAAAGTTTGGAATGGTTAGACTTACAGTATATAACAGTTCCAAATTCGAACTACCGTAATAAATCAGCCACATTGCGCCCAAAAGTTGTTTTACTACTTACATCCCCGATGATACATGACACTCGGATCTAGAAAAGTGTCCAAAGGGAATATCTACCGATGGTATTGGATTGTTTAATCGCTGCCACTGTCATTTTAGGCTAAATTCTTTTATTTTTTCGTAGAATTTGATATTCTTATTAGTTAGAAACCATCAGTAAGAATAAAACGAATTTGTTAGGACGAGCATCAGTACGGCCTTCCCATCTACGCATTCATTAAATGGTGAGTGGAGGTTCCAGAGATTTAAGCAGTTTTGTCTTTGGTGACTACGATTTCCTGAAGTTTTAAAGAAGGTATTGATAGTTTCTATATATCTATATTCCTTGCTCTACGATGCATGGCAAAAAGCAAACTTGAAAAAGCCAATGGCAGTGAGGACGGTGAGAGAGAGCAACTTGTATCCAGATGCGTACATATACGTCATAGGTTTGGCATCGTCGTGCTCACTTAAGCCACTACTAATTATTACAGGATTCCCGTGAGAGAGTACGAACTTGGTTACAAGCTGACTCAAGACTACGAAAGAGAGATTTATTTAGTACCAGTACTTGGACATGACAAGAAAACAACCCATTTTCTCTCTAATCCGGCACAATGCCAATTTATCTACCTGGCCTTCGTATCAGTTATGTGGCACATTTGGCTATTTTCAGATCGTAAAGGTCGCCTGTTTTCATTCCAATATGATCGAGATTAGATTCCTTACAAATATCACTCTCGATCGAATGTAAACAATTGAATCGTTGCAACATCCCATTGTTACTCTGCGATCGTATGTTTCGGTATTGAACCAGAAAATAGATTTAACTCATACTAATAGTGAAGCATAATCATTGAAATTGGAATTAATTTATTAATTGGTGCCAGCATATCGGCGGTGGAAACCAAAGAAGTAATACCATTATGTACTTCGTAACAACAGATGAACCAAGAAGGTAGTGTGACAGTTAGTCCACCGTGCTAAGCTTCGTTTCATGTTACATGATCTACTATGATGAGCAGATTCCAGGCGATATTGTGCCTGCTAGCACATATTCAAGATGCCATTCTTGGTCATGGATATCAATCTCTACTAGTGTATGAGAGTTGGTATGTTATAACATAGTTTGTGGATAAATTTTTTTGATTGTGAGGACAGATTTCCAAACTTTGAAAAGGGGAGAAACATAGGCAACTTCCCATAAGGAGAGGTGTTTTGATGCAGTACGCTCACAAGTCTGGATCACTTCATAGGATCAGATAGGAGATGAGATAGTCGCCGGCTTACTAGCTGCTGCTAGATCACAGTAAAAATAGACACATCTAATTTAGTTGGTATAAGCTTAAGAAATTTCCTCATTTCCCTCTCCACAGGATTTTGTCAGAGCTAGCAAGTTGCGCTCATCTCTTTACCATTTCCAATTTAGCATTATTTTCTCAACCTTTTTTCTTCCTCAGACACAGCACCAAAACCTTACTAGCTATCAGACCATTTTCTTCTTTTTCTCCTCTCGTCGATGACATGACCCAGCTCTTAGGTGCTAATCTCTCATCCCGCAAACCTGTTTCCCATCTCAATTTTCTTTCTTTTTTCAAAAGATTCTACCAGAAACATTTCTCTCCAAAAAATTTTTCCATGTGCATCGTCGATTATAATCTGGCGGAACTCTCTTCTCTACATCGTATTCACTTTCTCAAATCTCGATCATTCTTTTGTTCATACTCTCACCTAATCGGTGTGGTCAGGTCATTTCTTCACGTATTGCTAGTCCCATCTTGATCACAAGGCGATAGTGAAATGCATTCATCATTCATGTAGATGATGCATTTTATTTGTGGATTTACATGTTATTTTTTATTCGGGCTTACGGTGATGGTATCGATTAATCGATTCTGATCAGCTAAGGACCCTATTAATGACTACTCTTTGTGAACGATGAAACCATTGGGTAAAGATAAGTACAAGATATTATATGCGGCTGAAGGAAGTAGCGAATTGTAGTTAAGCTATTTCTTAAATTCAAGCGACGGGAGCGGTATAAGGAGATTTTCCACCTGTCCGGGTGTGGGACCTCGTCCCAAAAAATAAAAATCAATTGTAGAGTCATTAATTCTCACGAGCAAATGATCAATCTGCGGGTTCTTTTCGTAGTATAAGAACTATGTGGGAGAGAAATCCGCAACACATTAATCTCGGAATGCAGGCAGTGCAGGGCTCACTGGACAGAATAACTTTTACCTTATTGTTGCTACCTACATTGTCGACAAATATTTGTCGCATTTAGACAGAAAGCATTTTCCATGGGATTGCATTCAGTTATTAATGTAACTATGCTTTTATCTGCAAGTATCTTAGTAAAGGTGGTTATCTTCTGGGTCAAATGAAATGAGCTTTCAGAGATTAACAATGATGAAGTAACTTTGTGAAAGTGCTAAACTACGATGATAAAACGGCATTTAATTTGCGACTCTTAATAGCTATATTGGGTTTAGAGCATATGATACTTGACTATATATGGAGTTTTTTGTCTAGTCAAGTAAGAGAGACAGAAAAGTCGTGCGCGTGAAGGGCTCGTGGCATATACGCTGAATTTGCCTATCATTGGAGCCACTCAGATCGGGATAGCAGTCTAGATGTACAAGATCAAGCTGCAAAATCAAGATCATTAAAACGGTTAGCACCGTTATTTTTGATCATTCGTGCTGGATAACCTGTTAATATGGGATTTTTGCTGGAGAATCTCTGCATCACGAGAATATTGTGATCGTCTTCAATGACAATGCCGCCACGGAGGCGGATAGTCTACGAGGCGTACGAATTCCACCCACTACAACTCCTACCACCCAGTTCAATGATTGGAAATTCATACCTATCGAACGAAGCCCGTGGGCTCACACGCCAGCTCTAAAATGAAAAAGCACTGCCGCCCGGGATGTGTTGATCTATGTTGACAGTCGCTAATAAGGTTGATGTGGCTTGGCTGTGGTTAATTGTGCTGATGTGGATTAAAGTTTGCTCGTGAGTGTTATCCGCCACATCTCTGGTAGTATAGTGGCATTATGTGTATGTATGTCGCTTCAATACTAAAATTTGGGCGCGGTTCAAGCCACGTCGAGTCTCCTACAGTACCACTTTGACTGATTTCTCTTTCTCTTATCGAGTAAAATAATAATAATAATAATACTGTGAGATCATTGATGATCACGATGCGTGATGCACTTCACACTCTGAATTAGTTTTTACTGACTTGAACTTCTTTAATATTTATTTCTTTATTTTGACACTCATTTCGATCGGTATTCTTATTGCACATGTGTTGTTATTTATGGATTCTATCTTCGGAGTTGGAATTTAACATGTTTGAATGTAACGACTGCTCACATGATTTTATACGACTCAACTGGTCTGAGAAAATAAAGAAGTTTCAATACTCAATTCCAATACTTGTAGCTTCTTTATAAGCTAGAATTCAAATTATTTACCGAAAAAATCAATCGTGAAATTTACGATATTTAACAATTACAATTAGCATGGCTTCTCTAAATACATAGTGTTATTTGGCTGGTTGGACTCAGTGTTAGGTATTGTATACGTGCACCCGAGAATTAACCTATTTATAATCGGGTGTGAGGGTTGTTATATGCACGAGTAGTCGAGCTAGTGAAACTGAGAAGCCCACTCGCTTCTCAAAAGAAAATTTGTTTGCATGTACAATTTTGAACTTTTACGTTTAACCAAGGGTTAATTACAACCACCAGATGGGCATGTGTATTAAATATGTGCGGACATGAATACTGAGAATTTCCTCAAGTTTCTGGTTTAACAGTGTTAACTGGAGAAGACTGTTACTCATAGGATGTGATGGTGAACAACTATCCCTCTATACAACATCTCATAAATATCACACACTCTTCGCAATAAACCGGCTCCATTCAAAACTTGTAGGACATTTAATGGTTACATAAAGAGACTTTAATTAGGAGAGCTATTGGTAGACGTACGACCGCGGCAAACGTGACAGGGTAGAGGCAGGTGAATTACTGCAAGATCCTTGTTACGGTCAATGTCAGATGAATACCCCCTCCGAGAGGTGACCGGATCCTTAAGGACTATTAAAAGACGACGCATAACCACTATCTAAGAGTCTCATCCCGCCGTGAATCAGTCAGTCACTCAAGCAGTAGTGCGTAAGGAACTTGAACGGCACTCCAACTAGGAGCGGTTTGCAAATTGAATCTTTGTTGCGGTTAACTTTCTGCAGATATTGAATGTTATGCCTGTGAGATCGAGATAGTATTAAGGATGATTGAATTCAATCCGAGTACATGGGCGGCATTCGGTCCTGTTGAGACGGCCGAAGTGACCGCGACGAGCCAACGCTTCGGAGAAACTCCGAATTTAGACATCTGATCGATGCCATTTGAGGGAGTTTTCAATTCTGTTTCTAAAAATGCTGACTAGAAGCTTGATATGTCAGAAGAATTCTGGAATTTTCTTCTACAGCCAGGAGACAGTTGCAACCAGCAGCGTTATTCACTATGTGAGCCTGACACAGTACGCGAAAGAGCATTGTTGCGGTGTAACGCTCTCAAGATGCGGCCTTTACGGGCGATGCAAGGTTTATGTTCCGGAGCTCCATGATATCATGGAATAATCTACTCTCCGTGTGGAATAGAATGTCATAGGAGAAATCGGTGACATGTAATCCCAGAACTAAGCAGAGTCGGCGCAAAGGATTTGGTCGGGTCCTCATCGCTAAGCTGGTAAAAGAAGTGGCTGTTTCTGATTAACACGGCTAGATTATTGTCCAGATCCGTCGTAACATAATTCTGTGAGGAAATATCGAGGAAGGAATCTACGTTAACATAGTAAATAGTTCATGTCATGCAGGGTAGAGATGTTAATGCAGTCCCTCACCGGAGTACGGTCGGCCCGAACCTAAATTACACAAGAGCACGCATCACACCAACGGAGTGTGAGTAAGCCGAATTCGTGGTGGTGGGCTGCGAGCCTGTGCTGTAGGAGGCAAGATGGATGCCAAATGACGCTTCGTGGCAAGACAGGCCAGCCGAAAGACGACTGCTGTCGTCGATGCGTATATGCCATCGCGTTTAATATATATCGCACGCTGTGAAATTACAGCCAGATATGGGCGTTAATTGCGCATATCTAAACTCCGAACAGTATGCACGAACATCCGAGGCTGACTGGTGCCTGTTGTTCCGGTCGACTATTTGGAATTATTTATTTTCTAGGCGAGACGGTCGCCAAATTCAAGTATTGCGCACTTGACGATCGCTTCTCTTCTAATTTGATCTATTATGGTATGAATTGCTAGGTGGCTTAAGTACCGCGGCGAGTGACTTCAAGATGTCGATGTCCGGACGAGCAGTAAGTAATAAGATAAAGTGGCTACCGGCTGGACAGTTCTCGTTTGCATGCGTGCGCAGCGTATACCGGCGCTCACAGAGGTAGAAGATAGAAAGAAAGCGAGAAAGAATAGAGAGCATTCATCTTCTATTAATTGTGATGTGAGTATGCATATAGCTGAGGAGAACTGGGGGAGAGATCTTGTGTGTCTTTCAGGAGAAAATCTGCGATTCACACCTTTTATTGGATTGAGATAGATTTGCATAACATAATAGCTTCTGCATATTCGCCTATAGAATAAGTCTGAGGCGTAATATGTGAAGTAGCTCGAATTCAAGCACTGTTAGTCGGAGATTGACGATCCAGTATCGAACAGAAACTGTCTCTAGGGGAAGAGCAGAGCTATTGACTGCATTAAACGCGATACAGCAGAGGGTCACGTAATAACAGTAGGGTGAATAACTACATGAACGGCACAATCACGGTGCCGCAATCATCGGCTGTTGATCCAGTCGGTAGAGCCAGCTTTACCGCCGCAGACTTTGATTTTAGGTGTGCTATCATCGCTCATTCCAAAAGTAGTGGAATATTTAAGATCATAAGACCGCAACAACTCAGCTACTCACATGGACGTTGAGTTTTAGTCTGCGCTGTGTATGGATCCACACGCCAATACGTGACAAGGGAGGAATAGCAAGCGCCCAGCATCATGGGAAGAGGTAAATTGCTTCGGCGGATAACCTTTTGTAGTGGGGGGAGACGAAAGCTTAGATATATTGCGACGATTTTGAGAGGTACCTTCGTAATACAAGTACCCTATGCCAGACCAGAAAGAAATGCGTCGATTCTGCTGCCAAGCGGAGGACTTTCAATCGTCTATAATAGTATCAAGGGAAAGATAAGAAGTCGATCTAAGGATCGGAAGCAGGTCGAGTCGGGAAGGCAGCTTAGCCACGGTCGATGGGAAAAGCGCTAGATCAGCATTAGACGTGCCCTGGTTGGTGATTCGATTGCTCTGCTGTCAGGTTGCATGATGTTGAGGTGACCGTTAGACAGCCAAGTATGGGTTCGGTCACCGCAAAGATTCTCAACTGGTAAGCCACATTCATTCAAATCAAATTCGTTGCCGAAAGAGATTGCTCGTTATCAGATAAAACTTGTTGTGAATCTCTGACCGATGAGGTTGCTTGCGCTCACCGCTAAGCTTGGTAAACAACTCAATACCTTTACGCTTGACCTCGAGGCTGTTGTGCGCGAGTGGTATTGTTTTATTTGAAGTATTACTAGCTGATCACCATCAGAGGTTCCTAAGCACCCCTTAAAGATGAACTTCTGTTCGAGTAGTGGAGGTGTTAGAGGATTTCGCGATCACCCATCACGAGAGCTGCTAGCTGCCACGCACGGCTAGTTTTAAATCCGGAAAGTTAGAGCAGCATATTGCTTCAGTTCATCCTAGCCTTAATTAAAGGATGATGCAACTATGAATCCGTGGTAGGCCCAGGGGAGCAAGCACTGAGAGCATTTTAGTCAAACCCCTAATGTCTGACATAATGAATGGTATATCAAGGGATTTGATAACAGGATGTATGTTGGATATGAGTCAGGTTCGGAAAGGATTTATATGCTCGTTGGATTTTTTGAGAACCAAATGATTCTCAACAGTAGACATATAGTCTATTATCTTTACAACCGTAAAATAGCAAAGATGAATTTGTGAAAGTTCTGTGTAGTATCAGCTGGCAGATTGTGGAGTGCACCAGTTTTTGCAGAAAAGCATGCCGATCCTTACTGATGAATACAGTAATACAGCTGTGTGTTGAGGTGAGAGAATCGGCTTCAATGGAAGTAGCAAGTGCGGAAACGGCGGACGGATGAAAGGTAGAGCCCTTGCTCCTAATTCACTGAAGGTGTTGCTGGCGTTATGATGGTTGGCCATTTCACCCTATTCCTCAATTACCTCATCGAGAGATGCTAGAAGCAAAGATTGATGTATCAAGTCAGGATGGATCTAAATTTTACCAAAGCGTTCAGGTGTCATGTAGACGGTGGGATCAGGTTTTATCACAAGCGCTTGAAGAAAGCTTGTTTACACATGGCTTGAGGCAAGCTAACCATCCTCAGTACTTTCAACTCACCTGCCGACGGAATCAGTGGTCAATTTGATTTTGGAACACACGTTGGAAGAAGTCATCAAGGATTGAGTAGAGGTAGTCGGAGATTTTCATCCAAGCTGCAGGTGGATTCAGATTATAATATGAGTCAAATCAGATCAAATGGCTACTACATGAGCAATATATGGCGTAGGCAGTGTGTAGGTACACCCTACTTAAGTTGAATAAATTGAAACCTTGACGAACGTAGCTGTGGCCTTGTCAATGATGATAACCGTGACTAGAGTAGAGCAGGGTCACTTAACAGTAAAGAAAGCAGAGCAGACAAAGTAGCCATACTTGCGATCCCAGCCGATGATGATGGAGTTGTGAGGTCTGTGCCCTGAAAGTCTACTCTAAAAGAAAATTTTGAATTTGGGACTGCGAAGCGGGAGTTCTGGTTCATCGACCGCACTGACTTAGCTCAGGACCAAAGGGGAGACAGTGGCTGCGAGTATCTAACTCATGGAGCTTGACTAGTCTATAATGTTTCCATCATTTACGCTGTTATAGATCTCCTTCCTAGAATGAGAGGTGAAGCAGTTAGGTGAGTTATGCTAAAATGCCAACAATCACAAAATTCAAAGTATCGATTTATCGATGTTTGGGTGTTTTAATTTACGTATGAAAAATTACCTTTCTTTGTGCCTAGATCACGAATAAAGTATATAGAATCTTATCTTATGGAAATAATTTTTTATTAGTTGAGAATTTATTGAAGTGGGTATGTGCATTGATAATAAGATTGAAAATCTGGGCGTTAATGCGCATAAGATTTAGATTAATGGTATGGTGGTGGCTTTGGCTGTTATAGCTTGACTGAGAGAGAGTGGTTCTCGGATGGACATTTTGACAACTTTTATTTGCTCTTTCTATGGTGACAAGTTTTAAGCGTTTTATTTATGGTAAGTTGTTGACCTTGTTATTTTGGTTGAGTATATCACACAGGTGAATAGGTATAGAGTGAATTTTGGTAGGAATCAAGAAAATATGGAAAGATATGTGAGACATAGGAAAGTATCAAAGGAAGGAGTGTTTAGGAAACAAATTCATGGTCATGGTCATTCTGACCAATTGAATTTGGCCATAATATAGTTGTTAGGAAGGTTAGATTTGCTAGTAGTTAGCTAGGATTAGAGTTTGTTTTAAGCTTATTCCCCAGTATTTTTATGCAAAGGTTTACAATTTCTCCTTTTTCAACCTTTCTCCACGCTCCAGTCAGTAGTCAATTTGAGGTAACTCTATAATCTTTTGACCATTTGGTCATTTTTTGCATATCACATTAGTAAACTTTTTGTTTGCTTTGTCATAAGTTGAATTTCTACACATGATAAAAGAAAGCCATTCTTTTCCTTCCTTTCTATTTTCCTTTTGACTCGCCTCAATGTACCTTGCTTTATCACATATTTTTCTTCTTTTCCTTCTCTTGAAAACCGGGTCGAACCTCATCATCATCCTCTTTTTCTTCCATCTTTATTTTCCTCTTTTATTTCTTTTCAATCAAGATTTTCTCATTAATTCTCTGGTTGTCGTCAGATGTAACGGTTAATCAGATATTTTCTTATTTTCTTGTACTTATATGAAATGCAATCCTCCATCTTACACTGAAACATCTTTCTCAATCATCTCTTACTCATTTACCGTGGACAATAGTAAAGGATTCTTTAGGTCTCTGCTCAAAGCTTTATAGGTTGTCGCACCCATCTTGATATGAGAGGGGTATAAGGTTTTTAAACAGATCTCAAATAAACGCTCGCTGCTCTATTCATGCTTTTATTGGACCGACATACTTTTAGTGCAATAATGAACAATAGAACTCCATGTGTTAGAATTATCATAAGATTTGTCTTGGTCTCATTTTGGAATAGGTGGATCTTGTGGTGAGAAATTTCACCACTTTAACTCAGTCATATTCCGATGTAATATTAGATCGATTAACGATCTTTTTGTCTTGAAAGACAATCAAAATAGGAAGAAGGGTGGTGAATAGTAAGAGTGGTTCAGTGGTATTATTCTCTAGAAGTATAAAACAATCGCTAGCAAAGAATTTCCTATCGCAAGTGTCGTGGTGGACGCTTCATCGAGAGAATCCAATTGTTTAAGTAGTTGATCCTTCTCCATACTATTTGTCGTTTACCAAACGGTATTTGTTTAGCCGACGCTAGATCGATAGTCGGGGTTAAGAGTTTCGGAGGTAAAGTTAGATCAGCGTTAATTTTCCTAAGATTGATTCTGCTAATAAAATATAGTGATTTACCATTGGATATGTATGGAGGGAGTGTATGCCGAGGAAGTCTAGTTCTCACTATAACATGTGTGTAACTCTACCTTATCTTCGGGTGGGTTACGTGACTAAAATATATGTAGCATATATGATAGAGATCAAAATGGCCAAATCAAAAAATGCTTGTTGTAGTAATAAGCACTTTGTTGTAAAATCCAGCAGCAGCTAGATGCGAGATACGCCGATAAATTGATTCGGAAGTAAATTGAGCAAGGCAAACCGCTTAGATCGATGCAATCCCATAAACCCATAAAGTATTTGATAATCAGGGCCATAAATCAAATCGAAAGCGCTAGATGATAGAATTGGGACCATAAAGAAAGTTTAGCTATGCCTGCGCCAATCCTAATTGAGCATGGGCCAAGAAGTTTAATATGCTATATTGTTATGTCACTAAATGAGAGGCTTTGACATAAGCTCATTTAATATGGGTTACTTGATAACTATATTTATGATTAAGTTCATATTCATACATAAAATGACATGGATGGGATGGGATATGATGAGAGAAGAAAGTCCGGCTCGGGCCACATATCTAAAATCTTGGCGCTCCCGGCGCGTATTTTTAATGGCCAATGCAGCGTTTGGACTATATCATGCAATCTAGTTTGGGTGCACTGTAATATTATTTAAAGGCTAAATGCCTCACGATTGGTGTATTTGGCTGGATGGGTTGGTGGGTGTGTGCTGACTTGGGGCCAACGTGTGATGTGCATGAAAGGCTTAAGGTTAGGTGAAATTCATTTACACACATGCATTTTATATATATTTATTTCATTTTTATATTGTTAAAAATTTGTGGTGGGCCTTCCAGAGCCCAAATTAATATTCCTTGATCTGGTCCTGTGTGTAATGGTGGTAAAGTGAGTTACCGGTAGTTCTTTTGTAATCTCACCTGGTTTGTGCTATTATCCATCAAATGGCCAAATTGATGTGACTTAGTAATGTAGATGACATAAGAGTGGGAGAGCTATACTACAAGCTTTCTGTTTCATAAACTATGAACTTATTTAAGTTACTATTTTTAATTACTTAATTTTGGGTATGATGTAATAAGGCTCTAATTATGTTTTGTTATGGATTTTATGTGGATGGATTTTAATTTTATTTTTAAGACTCTTAATATGGAAGCTTCTTTATGTTAAATCTAATAAGTTTCTTAAAACAATATTGTGTTTTATAAAAAATTGACACCTAAAGTTACTTTTTCAATTTCCTTTCCAAATTGTACACTTTAAAACTACGTTAAAGGTTTTGACTAATATATATATGAGATTTCAAACAAGCATTTTACTTAATTCATAATCATTGTACTTAGTTTTACATTATCAAACCTTATTTCTAAAGGTTTGCATTCTACTTATTTAAGAGTCATTTAGAGAATTTTTGGATGTTGCTGTTTTCAGTGACAAACCAAATCTGGCTCTTAGCCATGGAGACCCGCCTCGGTTTGAGAGTGTTACATTTAATGGTATAGCTAAGCTAGTTTCAAAACTCTAGAGGCCAGTGGTTTGGAGTTCAACAAAAGATATTTGTTTGAGAAATAACTCAAATTTCTAGACTTTTGATTTAAAAGGTAGTATGGCAAATTTGCAGGCATTCCGTCAAGTCAAGTAAATATTTGTATATTGATCGATTTATTATCATTGTGATATGATCTATAAGAGAAACAATCTAGAACTTCTAGTTTTGGAAATGTTGAAAATCGTAGAGAGATTGAGACAATAGGATATGGTTCAAGGCGAAACAACTCTCATCTCTTTCATATCATAAAATATCGTTAATAAACACATCAAATAGTATTCGATTCATAAACTCATTACTCTAGATAATAATCACTATGAGCACTAGAGGACGTGAGTCAGACGACGTGACGACGATGGCGTGGCGTGGTGGACAGGTGTTAGAAAGAGGCGCAACACGAGGATGCGACTGAGATCATATGTCAAAATGGATGCACCTCGGCATTACCTTCGAAAGTGAGGCGCGATCACATGATCATATGGAAGAAGATAATACAGCAATACCGCTGCGGCGAGTCTTTGAAAAATTCGGCGGGTCACCGGAGCCAAGGCGGGCAAGCGGGCCAGTATGCCGTGGGTCATCAACAATTGAAATCAAGTGGTACATTGAGGTTTTGAGGTGTACGTGGTGTAGCTCCAAATGTGTTGAATATTGGCTTGATGGAAAGCGAATTATGGTTGATCTTGAGTGCTGTACCTGGTGGAACAAAAAAACTAAGCGAAGCGGTGTCCCTTGTTAGGTGCCAAGCATACGCCAAGGTTCCTACTTGGTCGAGAAGGCAGAGGCAGAACGCTTACATTAATTTGAGTGAATTCTTTAAAGTTTCCTTCAAGGGAAATATGTAAGGGACGAGTTATGTTGATGCCGTAAAGGATTTAAGGTCGAAGGGAATAACTCAGATATGCGAAAGAACATATGTAGATTTTGCGCTTGAGATTCAACGTTATGCTCGAACAATAGTACAACGGATCATGATGCGTTGTGCCAAGCGCTTGAGGATGGCTGAGGAGCATGACCGGGTTTTAATAGCCCTAATAACAAGTTAGAACTTTTTAAGCACGCTTTGTGGAAAAGGCCAAGATATCGAAGAGGCTAGACGCCGACCGGTATCGCGAGCCAGCAGATGCAAAGAGATATGGAAGTATTCAAGTTCTTCAAGAAGGTTTAAGAGACCTTGGAATGATGAACCAGCTCTTCGCTAGAAAACCTGCAGGCCGAGAATCGTTTAGCCGAGATTGTGTTGATTGTGGGGAAAAAAGGCCCGGAGGCCGAGTGCCGGAAGAACGGGTGCTTGCTCACTAAATGCGCGTCGATGGATCATCAATATAAGGTAAATTGCCGTGGGATACAACTGCGTAAGCTCGTACCGATGCACCCGTGAGTTAAGAGAATTGAACCCCAGAGAACGTGGACGACCGATACGGTGGTGGTAATGCGACGGGCGTGGTCACAAGGTGCAGTCTGCGGTCGACAATGGTCCCAGAGGGCAACTTACAGATGCAAGATAGCAATTGGTATATGCGCTGCAGCACGGCTTGTGAGGATGGCAATGCACTGATGTGATAACCGCACGTTCTTCATTTTTTGATGTACTTGTATTGCTTTGATAGATATTGGATTCTACCCATTGCATGTTTGCTAGCACCATATACAGTCTCGAAACTTGAATTTAGACTCCTAAAATTTCTGATAGTGAGATGAAGGTAATTAGTCCAGCTTTTGTGAGATCGAGTAAATAAACCGCGTGTGTCCCAGAGATGTGCCCTCAGAAATTCAGGAGAAATATTTTTTGGCGTGAATTTGATGGAATTGCCTTTATACAAGTTCGATATCATTTTGGGCATGGATTGGTTGGTTCAGTCAAGACTTACGCAACTTGGATTGTTCAGTCTAGCTGGATGTCAATAAGGCCGGAGGATAAAGAAATAATTATGATAGGCGTGGAAGGACATTCACTTTGGCAAATGTGCTATGTCAAGTTAAAAAGTTGGATCGCCGAAAAGCAGGTATGGGAGCATTTTAAGCATTTATTAGTGCTTTAGATGCCAAAAGAGTTGTCAGTGGAAGATGTATAACAAAGAGCATTGAAGAAATTTCCAGTGATGTATTTCCCCGAACCGAACTTCTCGCAGCATATCTCAGTGCATCGGGAAGTGGAATTTGGTATTGAGCTTTTGTAACGCCGAACGAGTCCAAAGCAACTACTCCATTGCCATTGTTCATTATAGAATGCAGCAATCGAAGATGGAGCTTAAGTTCAAATTCAAGAATTGCTTGCTAGATCGAGGCTTTATTGTAGATCGAGCGTGTCTCCGTACGCGTGCTACTCTTTTTTATTAAGAAGAAAGATGGCCGAGTCGGCGCGTAGATGTGTATTGACTGTGCACCATGTGCGCTAAATAAATTGATCGTATCAAGAATAGGTACCTCGCGCCAAATTGTGACGTAATGCTTAGATCACCATTGAAGGGAGTCGATTTTCCAAATTGATTTGAGTCATCTCTAAGTTATCATCTTAAAGGTGAAAGGAAGCTGGATATTCACAGACCACGGATTTTAACTTTCGTTATGGACATTATGAGTTTTAGTGATGACCGTTATTTTATTAATGCACTCAATGCCGCATTTATGGATATGCTGTGAACCTTCAACCATATTTAGATCTTCTGGATTTGTGAGTGGTATTCATAAATGACTTGGCATCTATATTCAAGGAATGAAGAGACGCATGTACGCGTTTTCGTATTCTGCATGAGATAATCATATGCCAAATTCAAATGTAATCTTCGTCGGAAGTGACTTTTTGGGTCATGCAGCTATCACCGGAAGGAATAAATGGATCTCGAAAAGATTAAATTTCAGTCATGTGGATTGTTGGAAACCACCAAAGCCAGAGTCGAGTGCGGCGAGTTGGAGTTTCTTGAGGATTTTGGGAGTTACTATACCGCTTTGTTGAGGAGGTTTGCATGGATTGCTCGATTACTCAGCCACTTCAACTAAGCTTTATCTAAGAAGTGAAGTACCATATATATGTGTGAATAACAGCTAATGAGAAAGGAGTTTAGAGAATTGAAGAAGATTTTTATGAGTCAAAGCGCTGGGCCGATCGATTCAACTTCGGAAAGGGTTTATAGTTTTCATCGCGATGCTTGCCACACACGATTAGGATGTGTATTGATGCAAAGTGGGGAAAGTGGTGCCATGGCTTATAACTATAGCTTGACTTGAGACCTTACCGAACCAGATAACCGCAAACTACCTGATGCTACTCATGACTTGGAGTTAGTCAGATTAGATGTTTGCTCGAGATTTGGAGGCATTACCTCTCATGGTGAAAAGTTTATCATCTTATGCACTGGATCCAGAGTCTTAAGTGTCTTCACTATGAAAAATTAAACTTGAGACAATCGAAGATGGGTGGGCCGCATTCAAAGGACTATGATTTTTTCAATCTACTATCATCCGAGAAAAGCTAATGTTGGTAGCCGTACGCGTTTGTTATCGCGCATGTCATGGTCTCCATTTGAGAACAATGTTTGCCCATTTGAGTTTAATGCGAGGATGGTAGTACTCTGATAAGCTTTAACTTCGGAACCGCGTGTTAAGCCTCAGTGGTTTCACAGAGAAACAAATCAGGGAAAAATAGATGCTCCGAAGAAGTTGGGGACTTTTAATTCAATAAGTTGAAAATGGTGGAATAGAGGGGATTTTAGCATATCCTTGGAGGAAGGTGTGTTATGTTTTCAGTGCAGGAGATTTTGTAAGGACATACCTGCGACTAAGATTCTGAGACAAATGATTCTGCCACCAGTGGGAGGCCATTAGCCACTTATGCTTATGCACCAGGAGAAAATAAGATGTTCTGCGATCTTGAAGTGTGAACAATATTGTGTGGCCAAGGTTTAGGCGTGAGATTGAATTTGTGGGGAAAGTGTTTAACTTGTCGCCGGCGGCAAGTGAGCTGCGCGAGCATCATGTGCCTGTGAGATTATTACAAGCTGAGGTAAAGATTCCTCTTTAAATGGGGGATAACAATGGATTTTGTTAGTGGGTTACCTTTAACACCTACTAAGAAAAAATTCCCGTTTGGTAATTGTTGATCGTTTGCTACTTATGACGCTCATTTTTCTACACGCCAGATATTGCTCAGATACGGATTACTGCCTAGTTGACACTACATGTTGATTGTTCTAATACCGCAGACGATCAGAAAATCGTGAGGGTTGCATATTGTGTATCATTATATAGATAGGATCCTAAGGTTTTACGTCTAACGATTTTGAAACTTTTGCAATGAAGCTTTGGGAACAAAGATAAACTTGATACGGCTTTTCATCCTCACAGATGGTCGAATGTAAAAGAGTAATTTAAGCGGAGAGCATGTTTAAAGGGGATGTATAATGCGAGCTTTCAAAGGTAGTTGGGAGGATTTTCATTACGCCATTGCGTAAATTTTGCTATCTAACTAAATGCTATCGATCCTAGCATTGAGATGGCACCTACTGAGGCATTAATACACTGGGTCGTGACGGTGTCATTCTCATAGTTGTTGGTAGGACACCAACGATGTTAGGTCCTGTTGATCTTCCGAAATGATCGGAAGAAAGTAAAAGCTATTAACTCTGACGCTTAAAGGAAAGCCTCCTGGATAGACAAAATTAAGTCATCCAAGCCAATCGACGCGTAAAAGTATCAGTATCTTTGTGGGGGATCATGTGGTTTTCTTGAAGGTCTCACCTTGGAAGAAGATTTTTGGAGTTTGGGAAGAAGCGTAGCGTTGAGTCCCGGTAGATACATTGGACCATATCGTGTGGTGAAGCATGTTGGTCTGCGGGCCTATCGTGGAATCCGAATTACCTCTAGTGAGTTGAGTCGATTCATAATGTTTTTTCATGTTTCCATGAGGCTATAGATCGGATCCTTCACGTCATCTCTGCCGAGAGGTAGAAGTGGAGTTGCTAGACTTGTCTTTCGAGGAGGAACCAAGTGAAATCTTAGCAGCCTGAGATGCTAAGGTGCTAAGAAAAAGAAAAACCGTACAGTTGGATGGTGAAGGTTTTTCTTATCGCGAGCTTAAATCACTCCTGGACGTTATGGAGGCTCATGAACGACTCGATGCAGTCACAGTCAATACCCGCCACCTTTTCAACAGGAGTAAATTTCGAGGCTAAATTTTCTTTAGGAGGTAGTAGAGTTGTAAATAATCGGCCCACCCTAAAATTCAAGTATCGATTTATTGCATGTTTTGGTGTTTAGTTTATGAAGGAAAAATTTTCTTATTTCTTTTGTGCCTATTATAGTCCTAAGAAGAAGGTATATAGTTATTGACCTATGGAATAATTTTTTTTATAGTTTGAGAATTTATTGAAGTGGAAGGCATCCTGGCATTGACACTTAAGTTAAATTAAGTGTTAAATAGTAGCATAAGATGAGTAAATGGCAAGGTGGTGTTGGGCTATGGGTTATAGCTTGAGGAGAGTGGTTCCGAATCCGCATGGATGGCATTTGACAACTTTTATTTTGCTCTTCTATGGTAAGTGTCCTAAGCTTATTTATGGTAAGTGTTGACCTTGTTATTTTGGTTAGTATATCATAGGAATAAGGTAAGAGTGAATTTTTGGTAGGGGAATCAAGAAAATATGGAAAGAGATGTCACTGGAGACATAGGGCAAGTATCATCAGGAAAGTGTTTTGGAAACAAATTCATGGTCATTTGACCAATGAATTTGGCAGCACCTGCAATATGTAGCACATTTGGCTGTGGGAAGGTTGGTCGAATTTTTGCTAGTAGTTGGCTAGGATTAGGAGTTTGTTTTGGTCATTCACCTAGCATTTTATGCAAAAGGTTTGCAATTCTCTTTTCAACCTTTCTCCGGTTGAAAATTGAGCTTTTAGTAAACCTTAATTTTTTGACCATTTGGTCATTTTTCTTCATATCACACTAGTACTCTTTTGTTTGCTTTGTCATAGTTTAAAGGATTGCTAACACCAAAAAGACCATTCTTTTCCTCCTTCTCTTCTGACATTCCCAAGTGCAAGATGTACTGGGTCATTTAGCTACATCTTTTTCTCTCTTTGAAAGAATCCATCATCATCTTTTCTTCCATCTTTTATTTCTTTATTTTGCTTTTCTTTTAAATCAATCAAAATTTTCTCCATTAATTCTTTTAGATAGAATGTTGATGTACCAGATGGAATCATTTTCTATTTTCTTTGGCCTTATAGGCAGAATCCTCCATCTTCGTGACATAAACATCTTTCTCAATCATCTCTTCTCGAACCATGGACAATAGGTAAGATTCTTTAGGTTCCGTTCCCATGGTATGTTAAACAATTAGTTATAGTTGTCATGCATCACACATCTTGATTATTGCGGGTATAAGCATTTTTAGATCGTAAATAAACGCGTTTTCTATTAACGTCGAACTTTTTTATTTGTTATACTTTAGTGCAATAGTGGAAGACCGACGAACTCAAGTGTTAGGAGTATCATAAAAATTTGTTTGATTCTGTCGCTTTTGGAACAAGGATCTTTGTGGTAAGCAAATTTCACCGCCTTTAACCCTTAGTCATATTTTAGATGTAATATTAGATTGGATTAACGATCTTTTGTCTTTGAAGACAATCAAAATAGGGGGAAGAAAGAAGGCGGTGAATAGTGTTCCAGGAAGAGGGGTGAGTGGATTGTTATTCCAAGTATAATCCACACAGACCAATTGAATACCAGGATTTCCGCCTGTCACGGGTTGTGCGTTCATCAGAGAACTCAATTGTTTGAAGTAGTTACTCGCAGTACTCAACCACCATTATTTGTTAGTGGATTTGATTTACGGTTGAACCATCAATCGAGCTTAGAAACGCCATAGCCAAGTAAAGTAGTTAGAAAATCGAGGGTAAAAGTTAGATCGTTAATTTCTAAGATTGATTTCAAGTTAATAAAATATAGTGATTCTAATTGGATATGTATAGGTGTTGCCAATGGACGGCTTAAAGTGTAGTTCTCACTATAACTGGTGTGTGTAACTTCACACACTTATCTTTAGGGTTAGATACTAAGCTGGGGATTAATATTATGATAAATCTGATAAAAATGGCCAAATCAAAAAGTGTTGTAGTAATAAGTACTTTTGTGTAAATCCATAAACGCCTAGATCGATAAATTGGGCCATAAATCGCTTAGCCAGATCGATAAATTGGGCCATAAACTGCGCTCATAGAGTCGATAAATAAATTGGGCAACCATAAACCGATCTAGATCGATAAATTGGGCCATAAAAAGTTTGCTAGATAAGCTAATGGGTACTCCTCTGTTAGTTCGAGATAGTGCGAGCAGTTGTCAATTATGTGATACAATGAAGTCAGCCGAGAGAGGTCTATACAAAAAACCTATTACATTATGGGTTGGATTAATATTGGTAGTTAAAAGCTTGTAATTCATACATCATAATCGCAATACAGGGTAGACGGTTAAATGAGAAGGTGTCCTACGACCTCACCGCTGGTATACCACCTGACAGAGTTTCTTGGGTACTTAGCCCATACAATTTCCTTAATCTCCGGTTGTCACAATCTAGAATGCAAAATAATTACGATACAGCTAACCCGTAATAGTATGTGTAGCTGTCGTCATAATGAGGTGTGAGTCCTAGCGCAGGTACCAATGATTGTTAAGCTAGACATAGATATATGTAGCTTGAGAGTCTACTGGGATGATGTATCTATATTTAGTGGCAGGTAGAGTCTGGCGATGTAATGCAAGCGCTTGGATATGTTAGACAAGCTTGGATACAAGACTCAATAATCTGTTTGCCCGATTTCACAACTACTCTAGTCAATTATCAATGACGAAAATTGGAAACATTAGAATCTAGCAGAAGTGTAGGAGGCTAGCATGCCGTCAGCTTCTACAAGCGTAGATGTGACATTGCAGTACAGTCCTTGCTTCGGGTGGTACGGGGTATTTATGTATGGTCGCTAGTGCTGTCTCTTATAGATTACACTTATTATTTTGAATCGTTGTTTAAGAATTTCTATGTAGCATGCATAATCGTCAGTGATTTTTCTGTTATAATACAGTATTTCAAAATTCTGAGTTCAGGATATTTTTTCTTTTCAGTTCTGAGTGTTTAGGAGACTACGCGTTAAGGTTTTGACTATAATATATAAGGCGGTTCTGAACAGCAATATAGCAATGTGAATCAGAATCCATTTTTATCCAAACCTTATTTCTAAAGGTTTTGCATTACCTTTTTTACTTAAGTCATTAGAGAATTTTGGATGTTGCTGTTTCGCGTGTGCACACAAACTCTGCGTCTTAATACGATAGACCCGGTTTGGGTGTTACAAGCTCTACTTGTCTTGAGGAGAACAGCGTGAAAATCTTAGGACCGTGATGTTAAGGTGCTAAGAAAGAAGACATGCAAGGTGCGTTGGTTTAGGTTCTATGGGCGTAATCACGGGCGGCGGAGGAAGCTACGTGGGAGCACGAGGTATAATTAATTCGTGCAACAATATCCTCAACTCTTTGTCCTAAATCGGGTAAATTTTCGAGGACAAAATTTTTTTAAGGAGGGGTAGAATTGTAACATCCTAAAAATATGAGTATCGATATGTTGCATGTTTTGGTGTTTAGCTTGTGAATGATTAAATTTGTGTGGCAATTAATATAGTCGGAGAAGGCATGGGATTATTTAGAATTAGAATAAGTTTTTAGTAATGAGTACTTTATTGAAGTGGAACAAGTGACCCGATGCTTAAGGTAATTAAATGGCAAAAGCTAGCATAAGATGAACTAGTAGCAAGGTGGAATAGGCGCCATGAGAGTTGCTTGAGGAAGAGGTTCGAATCCTATGGATAGCATTTTTGGTGACATTTATTTTTTGCTCTTTCTTAGCAAGTGCTACCAACCTCTATTCTTGGTAAGGATGGACTAATTCTTTTATGGTAAAGGTGGCTAAAGGTTATGGCAAACATGAATTTAGGGATAGAATTTGCCTTGATTTTGGGGATAGGATTTCAAAACTTTTGGAAGGTGGAGGAACATAAGGCACCTCTTAAGGGGAGAGTGTTTTGGAAAGGTATGATGGCCAGTTTGACCATGTATGTGGGCGCGCATAGGGGCTAAGGGGATGGCTATACGGTTTGGGTGCTACCTTGGTAGGATTAGGTGCTAAATGAGCACATCTTTCATTTCCACATATTTTGGGTGCTTTTCTTTAAAAAAATTTCTCCATTTTCCCTCTCCCTAGCCAGAATGTGCCATAAGCTTTAGGAAGTAGCAATTTGTTGACTCTTTTGGTCATTTCTTTCTTTTACCATTTAGGTCTTCCAGGATTGATTATTCTCCAAATCTTTTTCTTCCGTTGTGACCGACGAAACCATATAACCATCTAGGACCATTTCTTTTCTTCTTTTTTCCTCTTCATTGCATCAGAATGCATATTGGCTTCAAAGAAGTTTCTTCTTGGTTCATCTTCCATCCTCGAGCTTGCAAATACAAACCTCTCATCTCCATTTTTCTTTTCTTTTATACTTCTCTCACCCAAAGACTCACAAACATTTCTCTCTTCCAAAAATTTTCCACTATGGTCGAATGTTGATGACAATCTCAGCTTAGCCTAATCCTTCTCTCATCATCTATTCACTTCTCAATCATTCTTTTTATTCATACCTTGATCAATCGTGGTGTAGTGGAGTGTCGATCATTTCTTCATCGATAGTCGATCTTAGTCATCATAAGAAACGTGTGGAAAAAGGATTTCATCATTCAAGGTAAGAGGATTCATTTTATTTAGAAGGGCGGGTTTTATGTTATTTTTTATTTGGCTTATGATGGTATTGATTAATCGATCCTATCACTAAGGACCCCTATTAATTGACTCTCTTTTTGTGAAGCGTAAGAACACGTGGCAATCAAGATAGGGACAAAAAGGGTTGTTAATAGCGCGTTTGGAAGAGGGATGGATTCTCGGCTCATTCCCCTAAATTCAAGCGAAGGACTATTTTGGCAATCGTCAGATTTTCCACAGGGTTGTGGACCCTCATTCGTAGCAAAAATCAATTATTTGAAGTCATTCGTCACTCGAGCCTTTTATCGCTATCATATTAGTAGTGGTTCTTCATCGGGTTATGAACTATCGATGTCGAGGAGAAATCACAAATAGAACATGTCACATCTGGTCGTCCAGTTGCACATCAATAATGTGACTAGCATTAATGATTCAAATGGCATGTGAGATATTTAGTGGAAGACAAATGTAAGAGGGATGAGAGTAATTCATTTCCGATTGTCCATGAGACATCATTCCATACACTTTAATTACCAGAGTTGTATCTATGTAAAGTAAGTATTCGATTAAAAATCGTAAAGTCGCAAAATTGGAAAATACAGGTTTATTAGCACTTTTGGTGTGAAAGCATGAAAACATGAACATGAAGAAACTATTAAAGTTGTGAAAATTACCAATTTGCCCTTAATAAGCTATATTGTTAAAAAGTGATATTTTAGGCCATATGAATTATTTTTTGATAAATTGGCCAAGTGAGAAAACCAATTGTGAAAAGGGCCTCGTGTGTATATATGGACCCATAGCAAACCCACAGCTAGATCGATATATGGGCCAATAAAACTGCTCACCTTTAGATCGATATAAGGGCCAAAAATTGCTAGATCGTTAAATGGGTTAATTGTTATTTTGACTAATGGGCCAAGTTGATAACTTGTATCAGAGTTTTTTTTGTTGTTGAAATTTACCTTATGAATATATTGTGATGCATTCTATATATACATGATTACGCATGGGTTGGGATAATCGACGTGAACAGAGAAGAAAGGCCTCTCATTGCCAAAATCTAGTTCTACGGTGATCATCTGGCTAAATCTTGTTCTGACTCTATCACACCCATCTAGTTCTTGGTGGCTCGCGCCTTACAAATATTTTTAAATGGCTTAATGCGTGATTGGTGTGTTGGCGGGATGGGTTGACTTAAGATCCCAGCACCATGGGGTGTGATGGTTGGCATGGTGGTGGTGTGTAAAGCGCAGTCAGTTAGCAGCTTGATAAACATTAATATATCATGTATGCGCACTTTATGTTTGGTCAGGCGTTTGTGCGAATTTTGTAATTCTGTGCCGACCACGAAATAAAACCCTGCTTGTAATGTGCGTAATAGTTGTAGCCAGTGCTATATTAGAATGTAATGGCCAAGCTGCTCCACAATGCTCAGCGCTCTGCTCGCTCTCATTTTCTCTCTAGCACACTAGGCTGTTGGCTGGGATGGAAGCGGTAGGGGCTACATTAATATGATTGTTTTTATGAACGCAGAACCTCTTAAACTCTACACTTTATTATTTATTATTAAATCAATCAAATATACAATATGCAGAATCCGAGTATTATTATATAAGGTCTCAGAGTTTCTGAAGAATTGTTGGTTTGATTATTATTTATGACTAGTTTTTAGTTATACGTTGTTTGGACATACCTCATTGTGAAGCACACAATAAAAAAGTGCAATCACGAACTATGCATAGTTCAAGGTTGTGGAATACAGTCTTGTTCCAACTAATCTGTTTTCCAGGCCGAATATTGCAGATTCTTCTTTATCAGCTTTTAGAATAATATGAACTTAGAACTTTGATTCCTGCTGGCTTAATCAAATTACTTATTTTTCATATTCATGGAAGTATCATTGGTGTCCAATCACAAAAGCCAGTACTATATTCTGAAAGACTAATTTGTTATGTGAAACAAATGGAAAGGTTCAGTTTATTGATATTGTTTGAAAGCTGTCTCTAATCATCAGAAATTGTATACTAATCTGAAAAGGAAATATATCGAGTTTCAAACTGGTGAAAGCATTTCTGAAAGTCCCTTCGTGGAAGAAGGTATTACGATTCAGAAGAAAAGGGAAGCTTAATCTGAGAATTGTTTAGCCGTATAAAATTATCAAGAGAATCAATCTTGTGGCTTACAGACTAGCATTACCTTCAAAGCTCGAAAAGATTCATAATGTTTTCCATGTTTTGATGCTATGATGGTAGAATTACTTCTAAATAAAATCTTTCAACCTAAACAATTGAAAATAAGAAAAAGAAACTAAGAAAGTTCATAAGAACTTAGTGAGTTTCATAGAAGTACCACCTCGCATCAAGGTTCAACCAACACTGCATGACCAAATTACTTAGACCATTTAAAAAACATAACACTGCATGTGGAATACAAATTTCACTTTTCTAAGTAACCACTAGTGGATACCATCTGTAAGTGGATGCAGTCAATTGACAGGTATTATTCACTACCAGATACCAATATTTGGCAGACACATGTCGCGAAGGCACTATTAGCATGCCACCATTTTAAACTAACTTTTATACCCATTTCCACATACTATTTACACATCATGCAAATATCCACACATCGTTTAAACACATTTATGCACCTTTATACTAATACACTCCCTTCCTTGTGCTAGCTTCTGATCTTTGCTCCGAAGAGCCAACATTCCATTTCCATCATGCCACTCAGTAGAGCCAATAGACCAATTATACCAACCGAACCTCCACAAATTCTCTTTGTTAATTTGAACACTTCAGTGTTGCCCTGCAAGGCCAGGTATTCACCAATCACGGTTTGCATCAATGTGTCATACCAAAAGCGAAACATATAGTAACGATTCTTCTTTGTTTTTTTCACCATCATGCCTATCAACACTCTAATACCTCTTTTCATTGATCTGGATATAGAGCTTATGCACTAAGGAAAGAGTATTCATATCGATGCACATACAGGACTCATATATATTATTTACTAACATTACAAGTACATGCAGCGTCTCATTTCCACATTCCTTTGACAGACAAACCAAAACCTAAGGTTAGGAGCTTCATGCAAAAACTGGGACAACTCACCTAAGTAAATAGTAGGACAGTTTAAACATGTCGATACGGTGAACAGACACAGAGTACAAAGGAACTCATCAAAAACCTTCACACAGGGTTTTTATCTACTCAACGGGTTCTTTTCCCTTTGCACTGGGACCTCCTCCCATTTCTTTGGCTAAAAACAATCAAATAACCCTTTTAAATACAAAAACAACCGAAATTCAACATAATAGAAAGAATCGGTAAACATGCCAACAGTTTCTAGAAGGAAGTTTTCTTCTTGTCCAGTATTTCAGATGAAAACCCTAATGAACAACTCCTACAACTGCCTCTTCCTTTCTTGATGCGAGTCTCAAGTCCCAATTTCAGACCCATGGATGTGATGGGCTCACATTACCTCAAGGCCGAACAATAATGTCAAAGGTCAAGAAAATTAAACAAAGATTCAATCAAATACAAGATCTAAAGATGAATCTTTTCAAGGAAAGGAGGAATGATACATGTACGAATTGGGTGAAATTTATTAAATTCCATTCATCGAAGCTGCCAATTTTCAAGCTCAAGAAATTAGTAGATTTGCAATGAATTTTTGGATGGGATCCTGACATTTCTAGGTTGATATGTCTTCATGAGTTCGAAGACCAATCCCTTAGCTTCGAAACGCACTTTGAATCACTAGATTTTGAGTTCAAGAGCTCAAGTTATGATTGTTTTAGTGAAGACTGCTCGAGCAAAATTATAGGACAAGATTATGACAGAATTTACAAGTTCCGAGCTTTTAATTCGAGTTTAAATCATATTAGGTTCGGGTTTTGGGCTTAATTTTTATTATATATGAGCTCAATATTGTATTTAACAGATCTTATTATTTTATTATTTTATTATTTTATTATTCTGAATTTTTAATAATTATTAAGTAGTTTAAGTTATTTAGGAGTTTTATGTCAATAAGAAAGTTTAGTTTAAAACTACTTCTTGTTTAGATTAATTAGGCTTCTAGTATACTTAAGAGTTTTAGTTAGATTTATTTAGCTAGCCTATATATAGGCCTTTGCATTGTACATAAATCACACAATTCATTATTATTCAACTTCTCTTTTGAGTTAATAAATTCTCTTTGAGTTTTCTTTTCAAGAATTTCTCTTGAGTTTCTTTTAGAAGAGTTTTAACAATCCTTTTAGATTGTGGGGATTATCTTCAAACTTTTTCTTACCAAGTTTTCTTTCTTGGAGGAGAAATTAGAGTCGTTTGAAGGGGTTGCAAATTCTTCGTGTTTCCAAGGCTTCTTAGGACTTCTACATACCATGTTCTATCTTTTCATCTATCTTATTTATTTTCTTCCTTATTGTCTAGTAGTAGATTTATTTTTCTATTTTAATTATCTTAGTTATTTATTTAATTATTTTATCTAACTTGGATTTTGATTGCGCTTCAGGCTGTGTCAAAATCCAAGTTTCTTTCTGAATGTCTAGAGCCCTAAGTCAAATCTATGACTTGAACAAACTTTGCTATCCGCTTTCGCATTCATCCAGCTCATTCTTTATTATTTTTGGTGAAAACTTAAAGAAGGATTTAAGAGTTTACCAGTAGACAACTTAGAGAAGGTCGCTTCTACAAGTTTAATGATCAGTTCATCTGTTAAAAATAAAGAACACTTGTTAGTTTTCTTCGATGATAATGAATGTGAGTAGAGAAGATGAAAATAAAAGTCTTATCTCCACTATCGGGTTGTCTTATTTATAGAAAAACTCTAATCCTAATCCCACTCTAAGTAGGTTCTCTAATCAACATCCATACACACACGTTTCCACTAATTAATCACATCCTACGAGGTTCTCCAAGTGTCCTGGTTATTGACACGCTACCTCCACTAATATGCCACGTGACTTATACATGTCCCACTCACCACGATTTCCAACACAACTAATACGTTTATAGTAAAACAAAACACGGGTGATAGACTTTATGTAACAGCCCATTTTTCAGTGGTGTCAAAAAAGTGGTTTCAAGACCACAATTCTGATGAGAGAGTCCATAGATATATTTAATTAATATTTATGAGTTAAATATAGTATAATAGTGAATCGTGATTTAATATATTTTATTAATTGGTCAGTTAGTCAAGGTACAAGTGCTGTGTACCGAAAGTCAAGTGATTTTGAAAAATAAGGTATTGGGACCTCATTTTTGTAAACCAAACTCGTGAATATTTTTATTAAATATTTACAGAGCTTTTATATAGGTGAGTTTGGTCCAAAAATTTTAGCGATTGAATAGTTAATTAAGGGAAAAAAAGACTAAATCCTAAAATACATAAAATTTTATTGTTATTGAATTTTATTAATTAAAAGGTTTATTTGGTAAAGTGGGAAGACTTATATGGTATGTAGACCATAATGGATTGGTATGGACGGTTAAGGCTTTATTTTACTTAAAATTATATGATAAAATTATATTAAATTAAAGTTAAAAGTTAATAAAATATAAAAATAATTAGAAACCCATCATCTTCATTTTCTCTTAGCTCCAAACCGAAACACCATTGAAGAATATCTAGGATCTTTCAATCAAACAAAAATTTGTGCATGTAAGTGAATTCTTTACCCATTTTTAGTAAATTTTATGTTTTTGAGATCGCTGTAACTAGGTCCAGCAAACTCGTATCTCAAAAGTGTTGAAGATTTCTAAAGTTTCCATTGATGAAAATTGAAGTTTTTTATGTTAAATATTTTGAAAAGCTTAGATATGTTTAAAGATTAATATGTTAAGTAAATTTTGTAACTTTTGCATATAGGGACTAAAATGAAAATTTGATGAAATCGTCATGAAATTTATGTAAGTTTAGGTTTTAGAGGGTTGTAGAAGGACAGAATTGAAATCAGAATAAAAAACGGAGTTCAATTGTGAAAGATACAATAGTTTTGGTTTTATGGACTAAATTGAATAAAATGCAAAAATTTAAGGGGTATTCAAATAATAAAATTTAATTGATATATACTTATAATAGGATGATATAAGATGTTTGGAATTGAAAAGTTAAATTAAATTATTGAATAGATCATAAATTGGACCAAATTGAATAAAATCAGGGAAATGGCAAAATTTGCTGATTAGTTCTTAGAGAGTTATTTGTTTACTGTCTTGACCGGGTAAGTTCATACGGTATGCTTGTTTTAAAATTTTATGCATTTAGAATTATAATTTTAATTATTTTTAATTGTTTATAATTCGGCACAAAAAGGTGAGATAGAGGATTAAATAGAATACGATGAATTGTAAATTGAAATAATTATGAAATTGACCTTAAATTGGACTAAAATAGGATATGTTGTGTGATGATGTTATGAAATAAGTAGAATTGATTTGATTTAGATAGGTTGATAGTGATAAGGACCGAATTGGATATATATGAAAGTATGATATAATGTTGTAAACGTGAAATTGAATCAAAATGGTTATGTGATGTGCTATTATATTTGAGAATTGGTTGTTTGATTGATGAAATTATGTAATTAAATTGAGAAACTCTTACCCTATTAATTGTTCGGGTAGAGTCGTTTAACACCCCTAGCCCGTCTCCGTCGTCGGATTAGGGTTTGCAGAGTATTATCGAACAATTAGAACAACGTTAAACATCAAAACATCTCAATAAAATCATTTAATATTAATTAAATGAAACTCATTAAAAACCTATCAAACATATGCATTTGGACCCTAAATCGAGCCTTCAAGGCCCTAAAAATAGTTTAGAAGCAATTTGGGACTAATTTGAAATAAATCAGAAGATTTGAGAAAAATTGCAAAATTTGAAAACAGAGGTCACACAGCCGTGTGACCAGGCCGTGTGACATAGCCCAGGCCGTGTAACAATCGAACAAAGGGATACACGACTGTGTCCCTGCCCGTGTCTCCACTCGTGTAACTCACTAAGTTGGGTCACACGACCGTGTCGCAAGCCATGTGTCAGATCGTGTAACACAATGACTTGATACACTAACAATTACAAATGACACACGGCTGTGTTGCCAAGCCATGTGTGCCACATGACCATGTGACAGCCCGTGTCCCAGGTCGTGTGCTCCATAATTTGACCCTAATTTAAGCCATTTCAAGACCAAAACACACCTAATCATCCATCCCATTTGTGCACACATTCAATTGACCTAAGCATCATTCAAACACTTATAAACATACCACTTCAAACATCATATTTCATCTAACTAATATGTCATTCAAAGGCACCACATTTATATCAAAACATCAATGATAAAATCAAAGCAATATAGCCATATTTCAAGCATAGAACCTAGTTCATTTATCTACCAAATGATATCACATATGACCATTTACATGCCATCACAAACATACCAAAAAGAATCTTATATACAAGCACTTAAGAATTGCCAAAATGGCCTAACTTGTCAAAGCTCCCAAGTTCATCAAACCAAACACAAACTTCAAAAGTATATCTGTACCAAAATGATCATTAACACATTCATGAACTATCATTACTCAAAGTCATATACATGCCATATAACCAAGATATCCAAAATTTACCAAAATAGTCCTTGAGATAGTATGTTTCTTTGAGCTTGATCCAATCTCCCAACCGTAAAATGAAATCTACAATTACAAAGGACAAACAAAGGTGTAATATCCGGGATTTATGGCTTGTGCATTATTGCATAATTATGTGAAGTAGCATGCCTGTGTGTGTTGTAAATATGTTTTATGAATTTTTAGAACCTTAAGAGTGTAGGTGAATGCCTTAGAAAAATATTGAATTTTAAGTTTTAAAGGGAGCTAAGCTGAGAGGCCTTAAGAGAAATTGTGTAGGAAATTGGACATAAGAATCAGACATTAAAGTGGCAAGGAGGCGCCACTTAAGGCATTGGTAAGTGACGCCTCAAGCAGTGGAGAAGGGCTTGAGTTCGAGCCACAAGGGAAGCAAATAAAAGAGTTTTATTTTGCAGCAAGGAGCAAGAGAGGTGGACGGCAATGGGGCACTAAGGGATGAGTTTAAGATGTGGTTTAATTCCTTTGAAAATTTTAGCTAAAGCAAAAGATAAATAAGGATTTATTTTAAATTATTTTGAATGTGCAAGGAAGAGGAAAAATAGGAGAATAACAAGGTAAATCTAGTGTTTGAGTGGGTAATGAATTTATCAGTGAGTATTCATCTTTTCCTTGTTTTCTTTTATTTTCTCATCTCTTTCTCTGCCGAATTCTCCTCCTCTTCTTTTCTCAAAGTTTTTCTTTTCTAGCCGATTTCTTCCTAGCATCAAAAGCTGAAACATCCCTTGTGCTAGCCGAATCTTTATCTATCACCATTGTCAAAATTACTCAACCTTTCTCTTCTTCTTTTCGCAAATCTCAAAAGCCGAAAGCAAGTTCTTTCTAGCCATAGCCGAACTTCTCTGTGGATTTAAGCAAGTAAGCAGTCGACTACAGCATTAAGGGTAAGATCAGATGCTATTCAATTTCCTTTCTTTTCTTTTAGTCGAAACTTAGGAACTAATCCCAATATCACTCTTTGGCCGAAACTATGAAGGATCTTTTCGAGATTTTGGGGTAGCCGACTTCTAGGGAGATCATTCGGGATTTGATTCTTCAAGGTAAGTAAAGTGCAATATTAGGCCGAAGGCCATGTATGGTGTCCATTAAGTATTGGAAATCAGATCTAACATGAGCTTATAGGTATTTCGACAGATACCAACCAAGGGACACTTTTCAGGATTTAGATCCACAAGATAAGTGAATCTGACATTCGGCTAAGGCCATATTTGGTGATTCAGATCTATTTCTTATTTATTCAAAAGCCAAAATTAACCGGTTAAGTGAATTAGTAGTTGGCTGATTGCAAGAGGGAACATCACAAAGTTTCGGGATTTGATTAGTAGTCAAATCGGCAGCAAGGAACTAAGGATCTAGAGGTTTAGATCGGGATTTTCGGGATTTCAGTGAAAGCATTAAGTAAACCAGGTGTGTACCCCACACTAACTCTTAATAGATTTATGGCATCAATTTAATATATGTGTTTATAATAATGTGAAAAGTGGGCAAAGGTACCTTGTGATGG
The DNA here is from genome assembly GCA_025698515.1 of Gossypium sturtianum. Classification (NCBI taxonomy): domain Eukaryota; kingdom Viridiplantae; phylum Streptophyta; class Magnoliopsida; order Malvales; family Malvaceae; genus Gossypium; species Gossypium sturtianum. The sequence continues at coordinate 118,244,085 of CM046955.1, forward strand.
TACAAAGTACTCGGGTAAGTAACCTTAACATTATGTTAATAAATGATATGAATAATATTATGATATGAATATTTGGAATATGGTACATATGTGAATATCGATAAGAATGTGGAATAAGGCATAAGGAATGATATTGCATATTCTATGTGACATGGGGCATATGGGTTATATGGAAAGGGGAAGTGATCTGGTGGTTTATACCACAATATCTGAATGTGGTGACTCATGTCACGAAATCGAATGTGGTGACTTATGTCACAAAATAATGTCAGTGGCTATGCCACAAAATTTATAAGGGCGATGAGCAAGTAAATGCGATGGCGCCTTCGATGATGTGTAGCAGATGGAGGGTCGACTTAGTAGTCCCCACGGTGTGGTGGTTGGTACGGGTGATGTGTAGCGGATGGTTATCTAGGTATGGGTTCGGGTTTGCATCATTATTTCTATCATTATAAATACGTATGATATGATATGATATGCACGAATCGTTGGGGCTTAGTGTTGGTTATACACACTTTGAGTCTGTTTGACTCACCCGTTGTGGGATATCTTTTCAGGTGACACTCGGTAGATGGACAGGGTCGGCGGGAGCTTAGTGGTGGCCTGCTGCTCCGACTTGCGATTATTTTATTTTGAGACTTTATGTTTAAGTTTGGATTTATTTCGGGTTTGCTATTGATGTAATAAGGCCATAATTATTAAACTGTTTTATGTTTCAAATTTTTATTATGATACGATTATTATTAAATCGAGGGTTAAATAACTTATCTTGGAAACAATTTTAAATGTTTTGACACCTAACGCTTCCTCTTCAAAATGACCATATTTTCCAAATTGACAAACAAGATTTGAAATGTTTTACTCGAGGAACATGCCGGATTCGGTCGGGGCTTGTGGGCCGGGTTTGGGGTGTTTCAATTTGGTATCAGAGCCCAGTTTTAAACTCTCGGCCTTGGGTATAAAGCCCACAACGTTTTCAAAATCGAGCCCAAATAAGTTTTGTGAAAATTTTCATGAAATGAGCAGGTTTTCTGGCATGGCACCTAAGTCTCCGACCCGAAGTCCACTAGGTAAGTACCCCTAACCGTTGTGTGAATTAATGTATGATTTGTATATGGGTATAACGGGAACATAGATTAGTATATTAAGTTATGGAACCCTAGGATTAGCTTACTTCAATACAGAATTACATAAAACTTTAAGGCCTAATTAAACAAACCTGTGAGTAAGTCGCCGAGTTAGGGTGTGGCAACCATTGTGCGCATGTCTAGGATTGGATTCAGGGAAGAGCCTGGTATTTAAGCATCCTAGTGACTCACCTCCTCTTCACTCAAATCCTACCTGGTGCGTAGTAACGGTTCACCCTAACCAAGAGGACTCATTCACAGGTTAAACTCAATAATTAAAACCCGAAAGGGACCTGCTACATTGTTTTATAAATCTTAGTTTTAAAATCACCAAATTACCCCTTTGATTTGTAAAAACTATTTTAGACCTTAAAAAGAAAATTTTTCGAAATATTCCCGATTTACAAAAAAAAATTACCCAAATACCCCTGGTTTGTAAGATTACTAAAATACCCTTGGTTTATAAAGTTACTATATTATCCTCGACTTTTATTAAGATATTCCTACTTTACCAAAAATACCAAAAACCCCTATTTTTGCAAAATATCATGATACCCTGATTTGAAAATTTACCAAAATACCCCTATAGGACAAATTACGAAAATACCCCTGGGATTAAAACGGACAAAAATGTACAAGTGATGAATGTGTGTAGTAGATACTACTGAATGAAGGTGAATCTTTCTCTGAACTAGGATAGAAGACTTGAAACGAAACTCTGAAATGATCGAAAGAACTACTACTAAACTTCCTTACATAAAACTTGTTCGTGGATAATTAGTGGAACAAAGACTAATGCATAAAACTTTCTAAAACAGATTAAATCGCGATCGTAGACATGAGTTCTAGGGGACGTGGTCGTAATGTGCGAGGGCGTGGTGGAGGCAGAATGGCCGTATCGGAGCCCGTTAGGTCAAATTGTAGTGGTGAATAGAATATTTCGCAATGTACCTCTAGAGATTCAGGGAGTGATATTCTCTGCCGACTTGATGGAACTACCTTTCGGAGAATTTGATCTCATACTTGGCATGGATTGGCTAGTGGAACATTGGGCTATATTGGATTGTGCAGCTAAGCGAATGGAGTTAAGGACCCTGGAGGATGAGGAGATAATTATGATAGGAGAAAGAAGAAACTATTTGTCTAACGTAGTTTCCGCATTAAAGGCTGATAAGATGGTGCGGAAAGGGTGCAAGGCATTTTTGACCTTCGTTAGTGCGTTGGATGCAAAAGAAGAGGGAGTTAGTGGAGTTAGAACCGTAAGGGAATTTGTGGATGTTTTCCCGGAGGAGTTACCTGGAATACCCCTTGACAGGGAGGTGGAGTTCAGAATTGACTTGCTGCCTGGAACGGTGCCAGTATCTATCGCTCCGTATAGAATGGCACCAAAGGAATTGGTGGAGCTCAAAGCTCAAATTCAGGAGTTGCTTGATCATGGGTTCATCCGACCTAGTGTGTCTCCATGGGGAGCACCGGTCTTGTTTGTGAAGAAGGACGGGACTATGCGTATGTGCATAGATTATCGTCAGTTGAATAAGCTGACCATCAAGAACAAGTACCCGTTGCCAAGGATAGACAACTTGTTCGATCAGCTTAAGGGAGCCGCGGTGTTTTTGAAGATAGATCTAAGGTCTGGGTATCATCAGCTTAAGGTGAAGGAGGTGGATATCCATAAGACAGCTTTCCGAACAAGATACGGGCATTATGAGTTCGTAGTAATGCCGTTCGGATTGAAGAATGCCCCAGCCGCGTTCATGGATATGATGAACCGGGTTTTTCAACCCTACTTGGATCGATTCGTCATTGTGTTCATAAACGACATCCTAGTGTATTCTAAGTCAGAGGAAGAACATGACGAGCATCTCCGGACAGTGTTGCAAGTGTTAAGGGAGAAGAAGCTCTACGCCAAATTCAGCAAGTGTGAATTTTGGCTTAAGGAGGTTGCATTCTTAGGGCATGTGGTGTCTGCAGAAGGGATAAGGGTGGATCCTAGGAAGATCGAAGCAGTGCTGGATTGGAAACCACCTAAGTCGGTGGCAGAGGTTCGCAGTTTCTTGGGATTGGCAGGCTACTACAGAAGGTTCGTGGAAGGGTTCTCATCAATAGCCGCACCTTTGATGAAGCTATTGAGAAAAGAGGTACCCTTTGTATGGACAGATAGGCAACAGGAGAGCTTTGAGAAGCTTAAGAGGGTCTTGACTGAAGCTCCAATCTTGATTCAGCCTGAGGCAGGGAAGGATTTTGTGGTGTACTGTGATGCTTCCCACACAGGATTAGAATGTGTTTTGATGCAAGACGGGAAGGTAGTCGCTTATGCGTCTCGACAATTAAGGCCACATGAGGTTAACTATCCGACGCATGACTTGGAATTGGCGGCGGTGGTCTTTGCTCTTAAGGTATGGAGGCACTATCTATATGGAGAAAAGTCAGTGATTTACACAGACCACAAGAGCCTTAAGTATCTGTTGACTCAGAAAGAGCTAAACCTGAGACAGCGAAGGTGAGTGGAGTTATTGAAAGACTACGATTGTTCTATTGAATATCATCTGGGCAAGGCGAATGTGGTAGCAGATGCCCTAAGTTTGAAAGTAGTGTCGGATCTGAGAGCGATGTTCGCACATTTAAGCTTGTATGACGATGGAAGTTTGCTGGCAGAATTGCAAGTTAAGCCGACGTGGTTGAATGAGGTGACAGAAGGACAGTTGGCAGACGATGATCTAAGTGCTAAGTTGCGACAAGTGCAGAATGGGGAGGTAGAGGATTATGGTGTTAACAGCGATGGAATATTGTGTTTCAAGGGTAAGGTCTGTATGCCTAAGGATAAGAAGTTAAGGCAAAGAATTCTTCAGGAATCGCATAGTAGCCCTTATGCTATGCATCCTGGAGGTAGTAAGTTGTATAGAGATCTAAGGGAACAGTTTTGGTGGTAGGGTCTTAGCGGGAGATTCTGAGAATTTGTAGGGAAGTGCTTAGCGTGTCGAGCAAGTTAAAAATTTGAACACCAAGTTCCGTCGGGGTTGCTTCAGCCGATAAAGATTTCGCAATGGAAGTGGGAGAGAATCACCATGGACTTCGTTAGTGGGCTTCCCCTTACGCCCACTAAGAAGGACTCGGTATGGGTGATAGTGGACCGATTGACAAAATCTGCGCATTTCTTACCGGTGCGGGTCGACTATTCTTTACAGAAGTTGGTGAAGTTATATGTGGCAGAAATTGTGAGGTTGCATGGAGTGCCAATGTCGATTATCTCAGATAGGGATCCAAGGTTTACGTCTCGGTTTCTGGAAAGCACTACATCAAGCTTTGGGCACGATTAGACTTGATGACGGCATTTCATCCACGATCAGACGGCGATGCGGCGAGTGATCAAGTGTTAGAGGATATCTTTGAGGTCGTGTGATAGACTTGATGGAAGTTGGGAAGAATATTTGCCTTTAGCGGAATTTGCATATAATATGGCTATCAAGCCAGTATTCGGATGGCACCGTATGAAGAAGCGTTGTATGGGCCGAAAGTGTCGCACTCCTACGTGTTGGGCGAGAATTAGGAGAACGTCAAGTTTTGGGTCCGTAGATTGTGGCGAGAATCCGAAAGAAAGGTTAAGTTAATTCGGGCACGATTAAAGGAGGCATCGGCGATGTGCGAAGTCGTATGCGGATCTTAAGCGAAAGGAAATAGAATTTCTTTGTGGGAGATCGAGTGTTTCTTAAGGTTTCGCCTTGGAAGAAGGTGATGAGATTTGGTCGCGAAGGAAATTAAGTCCAAGGTTTATAGGACCTTATCGGGTATTGAAGCGAGTTGGTCGGTGGCATACCGATTAGAGTTGCCTCGGAGTTGAAACAGATGCACGATGTATTCCATGTTTCTATGCTACGTCGTTACCGATCGGATCCATCTCATGTAGTGCCAGTTGAGGAGGTGGAGCTAAGGCCAGATTTTTCCTACGACGAAGAGCCGATTCAGATTTTGGAAGCGAGATGTGAAAGTGCTACGAAGGAAGTCGATTCCTTTAGTCAAAGTGTTATGGCGCAATCATGGATCGGAAGAAGCCACGTGTGGAGCCGGAAGAAACAATGACGTGACAAGAATACCCTCACTTATTTCAGCCGGGTAATTTCGAGGACGAAATTATTTTAAGAGGTAGAAGCTGTAATATCCAGGATTTATGGCTTGTGCATTATTGCGTAATTATGTGAAGTAGCATGCTGTGTGTGTTGTAAATATGTTTTATGAATTTTTAGAACCTTAAGAGTGTAGGTGAATGCCTTAGAAAAATATTGAATTTTAAGTTTTAAAGGGGAGCTAAGCCTGAGAGGCCTTAAGAGAAATTGTAGGGAAATTGGACATAAGAATCAGCTTGTTAAAGTGGCAGGAGGCGCCACTTAAGGCATTGGTAAGTGGCGCTCAAGCGGTGGAGAAGGGCTTGAGTTCGAGCCACAAGGGAAGCAAATAAAGAGTTTTATTTTGCGACAAAGGAGCAAGAGAGGTGGACGGCAATGGGGCACTAAGGGATGAGTTTAAGATGTGGTTTAATTCCTTTGAAAATTTATTTAAAGCAGAAGATAAATAAGGATTTATTTTAAATTATTTTGAATGTGCAAGGAAGAGGAAAAATAGGAGAATAACAAGGTAAATCTAGTGTTTGAGTGGGTAGCCGAATTTATCAGTAGAGTATTCATCTTTTTCCTTGTTTTTCTTTTATTTTCTCATCTCTTTCTCTGGCCGAATTCTCCTCCTCTTCTTTTCTCAAAGTTTTTCTTTTCTAGCTGATTTCTTCCTAGCATCAAAAGCTGAAACATCCCTTGTGCTAGCCGAATCTTTATCTATCACCATTGCCAAAATTACTCAACCTTTCTCTTCTTCTTTTCGCAAATCTCAAAAGCCGAAAGCAAGTTCTTTCTAGCCATAGCCGAACTTCTCTGTGGATTTAAGCAAGGGAGCAGTCGACTATAGCATTAAGGGTAAGATCAGATGCTATTCAATTTCCTTTCTTTTCTTTTAGCCGAAACTTAGGAACTAATCCCAATATCACTCTTTGGCCGAAACTATGAATGATCTTTTCGAGATTTTGGGGTAGCCGACTTCTAGGGAGATCATTCGGGATTTGATTCTTCAAGGTAAGTAAAGTGCAATATTAGGCCGAAGGCCATGTATGGTGTCCATTAAGTATTGGAAATCAGATCTAACATGAGCTTATAGGTATTTCGACAGATACCAACCAAGGGACACTTTTCGGGGATTTAGATCAACAAGGTAAGTGAATCGACATTCGGCTAAGGCCATATTTGGTGATTCAGATCTATTTCTTATTTATTCAAAAGCCGAAATTAACCGGTTAAGTGAATTAGTAGTTGGTTGATTGCAAGAGGGAACATCACAAAGTTTCGGGATTTGATTAGTAGTCAAATCGGCAGCAAGGAACTAAGGATCTAGAGGTTTAGATCGGGATTTTCAGGATTTCAGTGAAAGCATTAAGTAAACCAGGTGTGTACCCCAAACTAACTCTTAATAGATTTATGGCATCAGTTTAATATATGTGTTTATAATAATGTGAAAAGTGGGCAAAGGTACCATGTGATGGTACAAAGTACTCGGGTAAGTAACCTTAACATTATGTTAATAAATGATATGAATAATATTATGATATGAATATTTGGAATATGGTACATATGTGAATATCGATAAGAATGTGGAATAAGGCATAAGGCATGATATTGCATATTCTGTGTGACATGGGGCATATGGGTTATATGGAAAGGGGAAGTGATCTGGTGGTTTATACCACAATATTTGAATGTGGTGACTCATGTCACGAAATCTGAATGTGGTGACTTCTGTCACAAAATAATGTCTGGTGGCTATGCCACAAAATTTATAAGGGCGATGAGCATGTCATCTGCAGCGACTGCCTTCGATGATGTGTAGCGGATGGAGGGTCGACTTAGTAGTCCCCACGGTGTGATGGTTGGTACTGGTGATGTGTAGCGGATGGTTATCTAGGTATGGGTTCGGGTTTGCATCATTATTTCTATCTGTTATAAATACGTATGATATGATATGATATGCCTGAATCGTTGGGGCTTAGTGTTGGTTATACATACTGAGTCTGTTTGACTCACCCCGTTGTGGGATATCTTTTCAGGTGACACTCAGTAGATGGACCGGGTCGGCGGGAGCTTAGTGGTGGCCCTGCTCAGCTTGCAGTTATTTTATTTTGAGACTTTATGTTTAAGTTTGGATTTATTTCGTGTTTGCTATTGATGTAATAAGGCCATAATTATTAAACTGTTTTATGTTTCAAATTTTTATTATGATACGATTATTATTAAATCGAGGGTTAAATAACTTATCTTGGAAACAATTTTAAATGTTTTGACACCTAACGCTTCCTCTTCAACATGACCACATTTTCCAAATTGACAAACAAGATTTGAAATGTTTTACTCGAGGAACATGTCGGATCCGGTCGGGGCTTGTGGGCCGGGTTTGGGGTGTTTCAAAAGGTAAGCTTACTTGAAACTTAGTAAGTTCTTAAAATAACGATAGAGCTTACCACAATTTAACTTAACAACAAAATTTATTAAATCAATTTGTTCAAATATCATTTGCTCGACATTTCAGAAATGCAGAGCACCGCTCACTCGATCTAGTTCTAGAACATTGACCATTTTGATATGTTGCTCACACAAGCTGGCGAGGGTCCGTAACATATGCATAACCTCAGCCATTGCTATGGTTCATTTATCATAATATTTAGTCATTTCACTAGTTCTCGATGCTGCTCACACAAGCTGTCGAGAATCTGCAACTTATCCAGGATTCTCAGTCATCAAAATGGTCTATATCATTAGAACATAATATTTAATCATTTCATCACTTCACATCCCGGCCAAAGGCCGAATCACATTAATCATTCGTATTACCAACCCTCAATAGATCCAGTATGCTTAGAAATTCTAAAAATTAAATATAGAAATTATATGAAAGAAACACTAATTATAAAATTTAGAAATACGAACTTACTAGGCTGATTTGTAGTAATAGCCAAAGTACAGGGACTACTCCGCTACCTTGTCTTTTCCTCAGTTATCAACACGTTTGTTACCTAAAAAAATAATTTCATTAAATTAACTGAATCAACAGAAAGTTTAAGTCATTTATGCAATAAGTCCCTTTTTGACATTTTACCAGATTACCCTAAACTTTTATTTATATTCAATTTAGTCCTAAAGCCCTAATCAAGTAATTAACCCAATTTTCTTAGAAACCCAATGTAGTCGATTGGTAACCATCACCATATCAGCCTTTACTTGTGATTATTTCACTTGAAATCCTTGAAATTTTAACACTTAAACAATTTAATAATTAAATATTAAAATCATCAAAAACCACTTTACAATATAGTCCTATCTAGCAACTAAAAGTAATAATCTATTTCAAAATTTCAAGAATAGCTAAATCTCAACAATGACATAATTCAAAACATTTAACAGTCTTACAAATTAATCATTGGGCTTGCTAGATTAAGCTAATATGAGTTCAAAAACATAAAAATTACTAAAAACGAGCATCAAACTCTTACCAATTGAAGCTTTAAAATGAAATCTTGAAAACCTAAATTTTTTTCTCTTTGTGCCGTGGAGAAGACGAAGAATAATCTAAAATTATTCTTTTTCTTTTCTTTTCTTTAATATATATACTTAGGTTATTTTGTAAATATTTTAAAGTTATTAATTAAACATTAATTATTCACAATTAACCTTAATTAAACTTATCCATTAAAATAAATAACCATGTTGATTCACCCATTAAATCATTATTCGCTAATTTATTCGTTTAGGCCTCTTAATTTAGTCAACTCTACTTTATAGTCCTTTCTACCAAATTAACTATCTAAATGATACAATCTCATAACCAAATTTTAATACTACACTAATGACCTCATAAATAATTTAACTAATAAATATTTACGAACCGACACGTCAATTTTGTGGTCCCGGAACCACTGTTTTTGACACCATAAAAAAATGGGCTGTTACAAGTCGGATATAATTGGCATGCCAAAGGATATAAAGAGTTCAGGGTTATACTGTAACACCCCAAACCCGGCCCAGACGTTATGGCCGAATCTGGCGATATCACATTGAAGTGTTTTTCGAAAACATCGTCTCTTTAGAAAATCCATGCTTATTATTAAACCTCGTTTATGTATCTTAACAGAAATTTAGGGTATCTTGTTCTTTTAAAACTTAAGTTATTTTAGTAGAACGTTGATCACATTAGTTTGTTACTATACTTTAAAACCAAGTTTAATGCGGAAGCTTTTATTATAAATTCTGGCGTGGTGTTTTGAAAACCAATTATCTTTTGGAAAATCGCGTTCTACTACTACTCGGATGTAAATTAAAATAAGTAAAAATCCCCAAATTAAAAGTTAAAAGTTTAAGAGGCCTTATTACATAACAAAAACCCAAATTAAATTTATAGGAAATAAACTCAAATATATAAATAGGTGCGGTTGTCGGCGACCGTGTAACCTTACCAGTCAAACAAGCGATGAAAATAGGCCCAAGGCCCATATTCTGAGCCCATGTGGGCCCTGCTGCGCGCGTGTGGCCCACACTTACCTTGAAATTGGCCTCGGCCGTATAAATTACCCCCTTGGCCCAAAAATCTCCACACGTTCGTGTGATTTACACATGTAGGGCCCTGGCTCGTTAGGCCCACCACGGCCCATTAGGAAACCAGCGTGGCCCCGAAATAGCCTAAGACCACAAAATTGCTCATGGTGGACTCAACGATTTAACGCCCGCGTTTTATGCGTTCGTTTCACCACGGCGGCGCGCTTCGTGTGGCGACAATTGTCATACTTTTCGGCGCCTTTGCGATTTGACGATTAGCGGTGTTTACACGGTTTTTGATAGATCTTGTGAGCGATCCTCGATCACTCCGAACCTATGTTCACCCAAAACATTCGATTTACTCACATATCAATTGAATTTAAAGCGAACCTATTCAACACATATATCCACTTGATCGTGACCACTTGCATTGATTGAACAGCGCGAGATCCTACGCACTTCACTCGCGTAAAGCGATGCAACCATCGTAATTATTTGGAAAAGAAACAAAGAAGAGGTAGGGAAGGGAAGAGGGTGTATTCGGCCAATAGAAAGAAAAAGGAGAGAAAGGAAGATGAGAAGAAAAGAAAGGTATGTTCAGCTAACACAAGCAGGGTGTTAGGAGGGGCAGTCCAAATCGGCAGAGAAGACTATGAGAGAGTGTGGTGGCAGAAAGGGAGAAAAAGTGAAACGGTTTAGGGGAGGAGAGGTTTCGGCAGAGGGAAAAGAAAGAAAAAAAAGGGAGAAGAGGTTTCAGCAAGGGGAAAAACAAAACAAAACCGAAATGAGAAACACCCCTCTAGCCGAATTCTTGAGTGCCTCAGAGTCCCAATTCGGCACACCACTACCTCTCCCCTCCCTTCCCTTGATTTTCTCCTCAAATCCCTCCTCAAATCTCTCCACCTGATCACACCTCCCCTCAACCACTCAATTGAATTCACCTCAACCACTTCGAGTTGTCTCGGTCAAACTCGAACACCTCCACAAGACAAAGACAAAATAAACACTCATTTTCCTTCAGCAAGATTCGAACCTTAGACCACTTGCATAGGTAACACGCCACTTACCCCTTAGACCAGCAAGCTCCTTATGTCATGCTTTACCCACATTTATTTAAAAGCCTACTAACCAAAGGCAAGGGTTTTATTCCATAAAAACCAAAATTCTGCACAAGCCTAGACCTGAACCCAGGACTCCTCAGACACTCCCAAACACACCCAAATCACTTAGCCACTAAATAAAATAGGTATTTATGTTAAAAACATGAAAAGATAAGTACTTAGAGTTTCAGGGTGTTACAACTCTACCCCCCTAAAAGAAAATTTCGGCCTCGAAATTTACCTGGTCAAAACAGATGAGGGTATTGTTGTCGCATCGCCTCCTCGGGTTCCCACGTGGCCTCCTCTGAACTGTGATTACGCCAAAGTACCTTAATCAGTGGGATAGACTTCCTTCTCAAGACTTTCACATCACGATCTAAAATCTGGACCGGTTCCTCTTCAAAAGTTAGGTCCGGTCTAACCTCAATTTCCTCAGTCGAAATCACGTGCGTGGGATCAGAGCGATAATGCCTCAGCATAGAGACGTGGAACACATCATGAATCCGATCCAACTCTAGAGGTAACTCAAGCTGATAAGCAACTGATCCCATACGTTTCAATATGCGATAAGGCCCAATGAACCTAGGGCTCAACTTGCCCTTCCGTCCAAATCTCAATACCTTCTTCCATGGTGAGACCTTAAGAAAGACGCAGTCCCCCAAAGAATACTCAATCTCCTAGTGCTTCAAATCCGTATACGACTTCTGTCTGTCTGATGTCGCCTTTAATCGATCCTGAATTAATCTAACTTTGTCCTCAGTATCAGAAACCAATTCAGGGCCCAAAACACGCCGCTCGCCCAACTCAGTCCAACACGGAGTATAACACCTACGGCCATATAGTGCCCCGTAAGGTGCCATCTGTATGCTAGACTAGTAGCTATTGTTATACGCAAACTCTGCCAACGGCAAGTAGTCTTCCCCATAGCCTCAGAAATCTATTACACAACACCTTAACATATCTTCCAGTATTTGAATCACCATTTCTGATTGACCATGCATGCTGGGGTGAACGCAAAGATCGAAGTCCGCTTGTACCCAAAGCCTCGTGTAACTTCTTTCAGAACCGAGACGTGAAGTGAGGATCTCTATCTGATATGATGGAAATTGGTACCCCATGCAGTCTCACTATCTCAGCCACATACAGTTTAGCCAGCTTCTGCAAAGAATAATCAGTACGAACTGGTATGAAATAGGTTGACTTGGTCAACCGATCCACTATGCCCATACTGCATTCTTCTTAGTAGGCGTTAGGGGTAGCCCACTAACGAAGTCCATAGTTACCCTCTCCCACTTCCAAAGTGGAATTTTAACTGGCTGAAGCAACCCTGAAGGTAACTGATGTTCAGCTTTAACCTCCTGGCAAGTCAGACACTTACCCACAAAGTCGATAACTTCACGCTTAAGACCTGACCACCAATATAACTCTCGAAGGTCTCGGTACATTTTATTCCCGTCGGGATGTATAACATAAGGACTACTATGCGTCTCTCGCAGTATAAACTGCCTCAAATCAGTATCTCTCCCACGGAAACACAGTACCCCTTCGCTATTAAGTCCAAAATCTGACGTTTCCCCACTCTCAATCCGTCGGAATTGAGGACCCAAAGACCCATCTTCCATCTGTTTACCCTTAATCTGTTCAACCCACGACGGTTTAACTTGGTGTTCAGCCAACAAACTACCATCATCAAATAAGCTGAGACGAGCAAGCATCGCTCTCAGATCCGTCATAGCCCTATGGCTCAGTGCGTCAGCCACCACTTTGGCCTTACAAGGATGGTATTCAATCGAACAGTCATAATCCTTAAGCAGCTCAATCCATCTACACTGCCTAAGATTTAGCTCCTTCTCAGTGAGGAGATATTTGAGGCTCTTGTGATCTGTGTAAATGATACACTTATCACCGTATAGGTAATGCCTCCAGATTTTCAGTGTGAATACCACCGCGGCCAACACCAAGTCATGCGTCGAATAATTCACCTCATAGGACTTAAGCTGGTGATATGCATATGCCACTACCTTACCCCCTTGTATCAATACACATCCCAAACCGACATGTGATGCATCACTGTAGACAGTGAATTCTTTCCCAGACTCTGGCTGTATCAAGACAGGGGCCTCTATTAGAACCTTCTTAAGTTTCTCAAAACTCTCTTGCTGCTTATCAGTCCAAACAAACAGTACCCCTTTACGCAACAATTTAGTCAGAGGTGAAGCAATCAACGAAAACCCCTCAACAAAACGTCTATAATACCCTGCCATGCCCAAAAACTTCAAATCTCAGATACCATCTTAGGCGGCTTCTAATCAAAACAACTTCAATTTTTCGAGGATCCACTCTAATCCCTTCAGTAGATACCACATGGCCCAAAAATGTTACCTCTCGTAGCAAGAATTCGCACTTGCTGAACTTAGCGTATAACTGTTTCTCCCTCAAAATCTGTAGAACAATTCGGAGATGTGCGCCATGTTCATCCTTAGTTCTCGAATACACCAAGATGTCATCTATAAACACCACTATGAACCGATCCAAATAAGGCTGGAAGACTTGGTTCATCAGATCCATAAATGCTGCTAGTGCATTCGTCAGTCCAAACGGCATCACAAGGAACTCGTAATGACCATAACGAGTCCTAAACGTTGTCTTGTTAACATCAGACTCTTTGACTCTCAGTTGATGATACCCCGATCGGAGATCAATCTTAGAGAAGACCGAAGCTCCTCGAAACTGGTCGAATAGATCATCAATCCTTGGCAAGGGGTACTTATTCTTAATCGACAGTTTATTCAGTTGCCGGTAGTCGATGCACATACGCATGGATCCATCCTTTTTTTTCACAAATAACACCGGTGCTCCCCATGGAGACACACTAGGGCAAATGAACCCTCGATCCAGTAACTCTTGAATTTGGGCCTTAAGCTCCACTAGCTCATTCGGTGCCATTCTATAGGGAGCGATGGACACCGGAGCTGTACCCGGTAGGAGCTCAACCCCAAACTCAACTTCACGGTTTGGAGGTAGTCCAGGTAGTTCATCGGGAAAGACATCCAGAAAATCTTTGACTGTTCTGATATCTTTAACAGACGGGACCTCAGAATCAACACCACTGATGTAGGCTATATACGCCTCACAACCCTTACGAACCAACTTCTCGGCCCTCAAGGTAGAAATCACATTTGACATATAATTCTGACGCTCCCCTATTAGCACCACCTCAACACCCTCCACAGTTTTAAGTACCACCCGCTTAGCAGCACAATCCAAATTCACTTGATGCTTAACCAGCCAATCCATGCCCAGGATTAAGTCAAATTCACTAAAAGAAAGTTCCATTAAATTCGCCAAAAAGATGATTCCCTGAACCTCCAACGGTATATCTCTGAACAATTTGTTTACTTTAACTGACTGCCCAAAAGGACTTAACACAGTAACCTCACTCGCAGTGGTTTCAACCCTTATACCCAAAGTCTCAGACACCGAGCATGCTATATAAGAATGCGTAGACCCAACATCAATCAGTGCAGTATAAGGTACATTATGGATAAAGAACGTACCAGTAATAACATCTGAGGCGTCTCCGTCCTCTCGGCGACGTGCAGCATAAACCAGAGCTGGCTGCCTCACCTCAGTATGACCAGTACCTCTGCCTGGTGCTCCACGACCACGGCCCATACCATTTCCATTTCTGGCCTGACCACAGCCTCTCGGCGGCTGCTGAACACCTCTCTGTGGCTGAACAGTACCCCGACCTATAGCTTGCATCTACTCGGGCCTCCGTGGACAATCTCTAATACGGTGCTCTAATGATCTGCACCTCAAACATGCCCTAATCCTTTTCCAGCACTCGCCCTGATGGCGCCTACCACAATCAACACATGGCTGCGGTCCAGTAGCAGTAATAGGGGCCCTAACTCTAACCGGCCCATCCATTCTGGCCTTCTTATTCGGCCTCTAAACAAAACTTGAGGGCTCCAAATCCCTCTTATTCCTACCCTTTTCTTGGTTCAGACGCTCAGTACGCTTCACTTCCTCGGTGATCTTCGCCTTATCTACCAGTGCGGTAAAATCTCGCTCCCTCTGCGGAGCTATCAACACTCTCAGACTATCCCTAAGGCCGTCCTCGAAATGAACACACCGCTCATAATCAGTTGCCACCATCCCACGTGTATAGCGGCTTAGTCGTAAGAATTCAGCTTCATATTCAGCCACTGATTTATCCCCCTGAGTCAATTTTAGAAATTCTCTCCTCCGGGCATCCACATAACTAGCCCCCACATACTTTCCTTGGAATGCAGTCTTAAAGAATTCACATGTCAATCGGTCAGCCTGAGTAACCTCTTTAACTGTAAGCCACCACTGATAGGCTTTGTCTCGCAACAAGGACACTGCACCTTTTAGTTTCTGTTTAGGGGTGCAGTCGAGGTCGTCCATGATCCTCTCTGTGGCCTCAATCCAATATTCAGCCACGTTAGGGGCAACTGCAGCAATACCCCTAAAAATCTCAGCCCCATTAGACCGGAGTCATTCCGTGACCGACCCACGACCAATAGTACCAGTATTGGGCCCAGCGACCTTCTCTAGAATTCGCAACATAGCTTGGGACAATGCGTCGTCCCCAGCCGCTCGATCGTAAGACCCAGACTCAGTCACAGGTGAAGCCGGTGCCTCTCTAGCTTCAGCGTTAGGCATGTGGCCCGATGACGAAGACCCAGCCCGAGCAACTCTACGGCCTCTGCCACGGCCTCTTGTACCCCTTCCACAAGTACCTCTGGTGCTCATTATCTATTTGCGTATTATCTATTTTTAATAATTTTATGTATCAGTTTTGTAACAGCACGATTTAGGGGCTAGTCGGAACAGTGATCTTGGAATCACTAATTTGAGGTTAGAGAAAATTATTTGCATGATATTTTATATGTTATAATATGTTTATAAAGAGGCATGATAATTTTGGTGCTTTAATTTTAGCGATTGAGGGCTTAATTGCGAAAAAAGGACTAAATCGCATAAAGTGTAAAAGTTTTGTTTGAATTGCTAGAGGTGCCAATTAGCTAAGGACTATAAATTGGAGGTCCTTAAAGTGATATTAGGCCATTTAATTAGTGATGGCCATCCACATAGGAAGCTAGGGGGACAAAGGCATTAAATGTTGGTCAAAAGTTGGTGATATTAGTTGACAAATGCATAAAATAAAATGAAATAAGCCAAGGCTATAATCTTTTCACTTTGCCTTCCTCTTCGCCGAAAATATCAGCAAGCTTAAGGATTTGAAAGCTTGAAAATTTCAGCTACATCTCATCCTTACAAGTAAGTCAATTTGATGTTTATTTTTGATGATTTTTGCATATTTGGAGCCCTCAAAGCTTAAGCTAGCTAATGAAAGGACTAGTTTGCAATATGGTTGAAAGTCTAGGGACTTACCATGATAGAGCTTATGTTGTTTGAAGAGTTTTTATGGAAGAAAATGAATGATAGGGAGATGAGAAACAACTTTTGTGAAAGGTGTTGTTATGAAAACACCTAATTAGGACTAATTTGTAAATGTTGCAAATTGGTAATAAGTGCATGAAATAGTTGAAATTTTTAGTTGCTATAGAAGAGAATATGATTCGGCTAGGCTTGATTAGTAAAGAAGATGGATGAAAATTTATTTACGAGCCTAGGGGCAAAATTATAATTTTGCCAAAGTGTAGGGGCAAAATAGTCATTTTTGCCTAAAGTGTAGATTATGGTGTATTATGATTTATAAATGATTAAATCAGTAAATTTCATTGTTCTAGATCATAGAAAATGAGTTTCGAACCTAGAACAGATGAAAAGAGAAATGTGGGCAAAAAAGTCCCTTTTGGCCCTATCGACATCGAGGTAAGTTCATGTGCAAATGTTGCAATTACGTATGAGTTAATTTAATGTTCCAATGTTGTATGGAATGTATATTTACTCTATGGATGTATGAAATATCTTTGATGAGAGGTCAAAAGAATTGAATCTAAGAGTAATGGGAAATGTATGTAGAATGAGATGATGATAGTTAAGGCCTCGTGTAAGACCATATTGGAATATGGCCTCGATGTAAGAATTCATATAAGACCATGTCAGGGACATGGCATCGACATGTTAATACAAGTAAGACCCTATTGGGGTATAAATTCTATGTGACATTATGAGTATGAGACTCAAGAGAGTTATTTAATAACTTGAGTGATTCAACGTATATCTTTGAAAGAAAGAAAGTATGTGGTTGTACCACTAAAAGCACAAGTGTGTGTTAGAATTGAATTGATATGGATTCAAAGATATGATGAACCTTTAGTGGGGTATGTGTATTCAATACACCTTAGTTGCATGAGATAGATTTATTAATGTATTGTGTGAATGCAAACGAGTATCATAGAAAGTTAAGTAAGAATAGAAGTATGTGAGGATGTTCTCGGATGAACATTTGAAATAGAGATATACATGTGGATTATATTCTATGAATGTAATATAATGGTGAGCTAAGTGCAAAATCACCAAAAGTATAAATGATTGGTGGGCTGTGTGCGATACCACCCTATTAGAGATTCAATGGTGGGATAAGTGCGAAACCACCGAGAGATTAATAGTATGAGTATCTTATTGAAAATGCTTGACGAGTTGTTTTATATGATCATGTGGTGATCAGTGTAGGAATATATGTACTAATTAAATGATCAATTGACTTGTGGCATGGTAAGAATATGGTAAGAGATAGAATGAGTAAGCTTCACGAATGGTTGAGTAAGTTACCGTGAGTTAATGAGAAAACTCGGTATAATACTTTGTGGTTATGTATATTCAATGAATGTCAATATTTGTCAGATTATGCTTATAAACTTACTAAGCATTATTGCTTACTCCCTTACTTTTCTCATCTCTTATAGGTTATTTTAATTAGCTCAGGTTGGAGACTGCCGGAGATGTTTTCACACTATCGAGCAGACACTTGGCATGAGGTATCAAGTCCTTATGAGTCATGGCATGTATAGGGATTCTTTTAAAGTTGATTAAGTTCTAACCGATGTAGCCAAATTGTATTGGCCTAAGAGAATCTAGAGTTGGTTGTGTATGACCATAGATGATGGCTTAAGTTGGTTGTATTTGTATTGGGAGTAGTTCTCCCTAGTGTATGGGATAAAGACTTTATCTCTTTAATGATTAAATGTGTTAATTCATGTGTTTTAATTGATGATTTGAGAATGTTTTGAAGTAGTATAATGAATGTATGCAAATGAGAGTGGTAAAAGGCTTGGTAGATAGCCTCTATGTGGCCACACGAATAGACACACGGGCGTGTGTCTAGGCCGTGTGTCTCCTACACCTTAGTATCTTAAGTCAGATTTGACCACGGGCTGGTCACACGGCCGTTTGTTCAGGCCGTGTGATACACACGGTTGGCACATGGGCGTCTGCCAAGGACGTGTGAAGTCCACACTTGACACATAGAAATTCAATTGCCACACGGCTGACGCACACGGGCGTGTGTACAGACCGTGTGGATAAGTCAGAATGCCAAGGTTTGGCACACGGGCCAGGGCCACGGGTGTGTTCGAGCCGTGTGGATTTTGCCAGTATCCTCCACGAGTGAAAGACACGGGCATGTTTTAGGGGTGCACGGGCGTATCCCAAGTCACACGAACGTGTGACCCCTGTTTCGAGAGAAAGTTTCCAGATGAGTTTCGAAAGTTTTGGACGTAAGTCTGAGGCCTCGTAGGCCCATGAAATGTCTGATTTGACTAAGAAAGAGAAGTTTTTAATTCGGAATGAAATTTTATAGCCCGTAAGTACATGTTTAAGAAATTTCGAGCATAGTAATGTCTCGTATCCGGTCTTAGCCTCGGACTCGGGTATGGGGTGTTACAAGTTTACAGTTTCAGTGTTGGTTAACAGATATCTTATGTAAGCAGTATCAGTATTTAAGAGTTTGTTTTCGCCGAACACAGTCTTACTACAGGTTTAGTTTTCCCCTAACCAGAATATTTTAGTACAGTCTACTGCCTATAATAGTCTCAATATTTCACCTTAAACAAACATAGGTTTCAGAGGACTTACAATATCGGCGTCGGGGATTCGATGTACCACACATCAGTAAAAATATTTCAAAATACTTCCAAATTGCTTGGAACAATTCTTTTTGAAAATTTTGAGTTTTTAGAAGAACCCAAAAACCACAGCCGTGTTTTGCAACCTGGCTCTAATACCACTAAATGTAACACCCCAAACCCGGCCCAGGCGTTATGGCCGAATCTGGCGATATCACATTGGAGTGTTTTTCGAAAACATCGTCTCTTTAGAAAATCCATGCTTATTATTAAACCTCGTTTATGTATCTTAACAGAAATTTAGGGTATCTTGTTCTTTTAAAACTTAAGTTATTTTAGTAGAACGTTGATCACATTAGTTTGTTACTATACTTTAAAACCAAGTTTGATACGAAAGCTTTTATTATAAGTTACGAAAACGTGGTGTTTTGAAAACCAATTATCTTTTGGAAAATCGTGTTCTACTACTACTCAGATGTAAATTAAAATAAGTAAAAATCCCCAAATTAAAAGTTAAAAATTTAAGAGGCCTTATTATATAAAAAAAACCCAAAATAAATTTATAGGAAATAAACTCAAATATATAAATAGGTGAAGTTGTGTGGCCACCTCCGAATCCCTCGCAGCACCGATCCGCCTAAGACTAGGGATTACCTGTACAGATGAATAGAGAGGTGAGTTTACGAAAACTCAGTGCTTAACCCCATGCAAGTAAATAGCCAATCATGCCTTAAGCAAGTACAGTCCGGGCCTAAGGCCAAATCAATATGATTCGATTCGATTGGGCCTTAGCCCATTACAAGATCGTCAGTGGGCCTTAGCCCATAATAGTATCGATGAATGAGCCTAAGCATGCAATTAGAAATCCTACCCATCCAGCCTCCACACTCCACTCCGTCCAGCCCAACACTCCATGTGGGGATAAAATCACCCACCCATCCCTACACTCCAAAATTTAGCACCGGTTGCGGCACTAAACAGAATTTACAGCAGAGCTTCCATTACAGTACACTTCCTCCAATCATAATAATCCCATCCCATGCAACATATCACACATGGATGCAACATAAATATATATATATCATGGCATGCTTATATACGGTCATACATAACATAGGGGCATAACAGTCATTTTACCATAAGGGCATAATAGTCATTTTATCGATTTGGGTCTAGGTATACTTACCGACCCATCAATAGGTCCACAATCGTCTTAGGCGACCCGTGCAACCTTACCAGTCAAACAGTGAAAATAGGCCCAAGGCCCATAATGCGGGCCCATGTGGGCCCACACGCCCGTGTGGCCCACATAGCCCATAATTGGCCTCGGCCATGTAAATTACACCCCTTGGCCCAAAAATCTCCACACGTTCGTGTGATTTACCCATGTGGGGCCCACAAGCTCGTTGGGCCCACACGGCCCATTCCGACCTAACGTGGCCTAAAACGGCCTAAGACCACGAAATCGCTCATGGTGGCCTCAACAGTTTAACTCCCATGTTTTATGCGTTCGGTTCACCACACGACTGAGTGCATGCTCGTGTAGGGTCAATTGTCATACTATTTTCGGCTTTTGTCGGTTTACGATTTGGCAGTGTTTACACACCTGGTTTCGGTAGATGCGCAGACAGTCCTCGATCACTCCAGAACCTATGTTCACGCAAAACATTTGGTTACTCACATATCAATTGAATTTAAAACGAACCTTATTCAACACATATATCCACTTGATCTCCAGCCACTTACCTTGATTGAACAATCGAATCCCTACGCACTTCACTCACTGTAAAACGATGATCACTAGATCTCAGGGTTATTACCTGCATTCCAATCGAAACCCCTTTTTAAGAAGTATCTACAAGAATGATTTAAGCCAAAACGAATAACAACTTACCGAAAGTACCAAACCGTAGACTAGAAGTGGACCACTAAATAGGCAGAGATCAAAGAAAAAGTCAGCACAGTATGGGTAGAAGAAGAGAGAAATGGCCAGGAATAAACAACAGCAACCGTCGTAATTATTTAGAAAAGAAACGAAGAAGAGGCAGGGAAGGGAAGAGGGTGTATTCGTCCAATAGCAGAAAAAGGGAGAGAAGGGAAGATGAGAAGAAAAGAAAGGTATGTTCGGCCAACACAAGTAGGGTGTTAGGAGGAGCAGTCCAAATCGGCAGAGAAGACTAGGAGAGAGTGTGGTGGCAGAAAGGGAGAAAAACAGAAACGGTTTAGGGGAGGAGAGGTTTCAGCAGAGGGAAAAGAAAGAAAAGGAAAAAAAGAGGGGAAGAGGTTTCGGCAGAGGGAGGTTTCGGCAGAGGGAAAAATAAAACAGAACCGAAATGAGAAACACCCCTCTAGCCGAATTCTTGAGTGCCTCAGAGTCCCAATCCGACACACCACTACCTCTCCCCTCCCTTCCCTTGATTTTCTCCTCAAATCCCTCCTTAAATCTCTCCACCTGATCACACCTCCCCTCAACCACTTCAGTGTTTCAGTTAAACTCCAACACCTCCACGGCACAGCAGTAAAATAAACACTCCTTTGCCTTCAGCAAGATTCGAACCTTAGACTACTTGCATAGGTAACACGCCACTTACCCCCTAGACCAGCAAGCTCGTTATGTCATGCTTTATCCACATTTATTTAAAATCCTACTAACCTAAGGCAAGGGTTTTATTCCCCAAAAACCAAAATTCTGCACAAGCCCAGACTTGAACCCAGGACTCCTCAGACACTCCCAAACACACCCAAATCACTTAGCCACTAAAGCAGATAGGTATTTATGTTAAAAACATGCAAAGATAAGTACTTAGATTTTTGGGGCGTTACATATACGACTAGGTTTCGGGGACTGCTAGGCACCCCATTTGTTGATTATACTGACCAGTGCTAGGGACATCTATTTGTCAATTTTACCGACCAATGAAAGGCACAACTTATTATTTTTTGATTTATCTGGTAGTTTCTATATGCCAAATTGGTGTGTTGGTTGGATCTGTATATCCGTCCGAGTCTGAGTCTGTGACACCCCTCACCCAGTCTAGTCGCTGGACCTAAGTTTCAGGATGCTATAACAACTACTGGAACTTATACACATGCATATATTATTTAAATTATGAGCAACGACTACCACTAACAACCTTTAAAGATGAAATCGCGAATAACCAACATATAATGAACATCAGAAATAGAATTATTCAAGAAATAGGGACCAATCTAAATTTTTTTGAAAAACAATGTAAGTATCAATACCGAACAGATAGATATCGGTACCATTTTAGCTCTCTGCCAATTTTGGTTAAAATATTTTATCGATACCTTGGCAGGGGTATCGATATTTTTATCATAGGTATTGATACTCGTGATTGGGTATCGATACCAAATTGGGTTACTACCGATTTTTGAAAATGTTTCGTTCTCATAGTATCAATATTTTGGGTCCCGAGTATCGATGCTTTTACTCAGAATGCTAAAAATTTCACAAGTTAAAATGTTCTTCATGCTCAAAACAATATTCTTATTCAACATACAACTAATGTCTAATTTAACTGAACCTACTAACATCTTTTAACCATTTGTTGTGCCATATCAATACATTTTCATCGAGAATACCTAACACACATTATCAACCTCAATCTCAAACATCAAAATGTTTATAAGCTAAGTCCAAAAGGAACACCAACATTCCATAATTCCTATCCCAAAATAGTAGTAATAAAATAATGATAATAAATAAAACTATAACTCTAACCCACATTGCCTTTATTCATAGTGTCCAAAAATTATAAAACCACCTACTCGAAACTTATTGCTTTGCTTAGATCACTTCCTTTGCCACTCCACTCACACTGAAAGTTCTATTTATCTGCAAAATTTTAACGTGGAGTGTGTGAGCTTAAATAAGCTCAATGAATATTTAGAATTACCACAAAGCATACATAACATCATAAGTTAAGCCAGAGCATACTAAGGAACATTCATAACCATATTTTTGTCAAGTCAAAATAACATATTCATGCTTCATTAATTCATAAAATTAGCATATACTGTCACATGCAATTACACACAACATAACTCATATATATAACTCATTTAATGATAATTTGATAGCTTGAGAATATGAAACATAAAAGTGGCTATATCACCACACATTAGATAAATGAATCTCTATCACACCAAAGACTCAAAGAGTCTAACATGTCTCAAAAGTGTAGCATAAAGCTAAATGCTTTCCAACACACCAACATGTCCCGATGAATGGAGCTTAGCTCAACATTCCCTTATCTCTCCAATCTGCCCCGGGGCCTCAATGCCCAAATCCCAAAAACAAAGGTGAGTACTCACAATCCTATTGCAGGCCAACTATATCCAAAGGTTTCAAGATATCACAAGGCCAAAATATCCATAATTACTCATATTTAATTACTATTTAAATACACATGATCTTTATTCACATTCCTTAATTTACATCACAAACTTGTACATAACGCATGCTTATCAGATTCACATTTAATTGCACTTCACATTCCACAATAATGTTCGTTGAGCCATCATATATTACATCTCATATGTGTGCATTACAACCAATATATCACATATCACATACAAGTATTCACACAAATTACCTGTCATAATAGCCTCACATTCCACAACACAACATACATTATGCATAACTTCACAATAAGGAAAAAAGTATAAATAAGGCTTACACTCGAAACTAAAGATAGGGGTTTAAGCTAATCCTAAGATCCCGATTAACGCTACAAATTACGCATACCAAGAATGACTACGTACACTCACCAATTATGCTTCTGCTTATAGTTGAGAGCTCAAACTAGCTTTTCCTTACTTTTGACTTTCTCAAAGAGGCTCTCACTTGATCCAACACTTAATTCAATGAAAACGAGAATCTAGAGCTCTAATCCAGGATTTGAAATCAAGAATAACAATGATGAATTTGGGGAAGAAAACGCAATTTTCATTTGAAATTTGGAGTTATTTTGGTGTTTGGAAAGTTAATAAATCTGAAGGAATGAATTGATTTTGAAGGAACTCTCTAATTTTAGATTTTGGAAAATTTTGAATGATTTGGGGTTTTGAAAATAACGAGGAAGACATGAGCGGCTGTAAGTAGGAAACCAGTTAACAAAAATTGGGTAATTTTCCCTTTTGGCCACTCCTAATTCTTCCATTTTCCAGTTAGGTCTTAAATCAAATAAAATCTATATTTTTTCAATTAGACCTTAAAATTGAATTTTTTTTAGCTACTTAATAAAATAAAAACTTGATTATGTTACTCGCATACTTAAATTACTCACTTATGACCCTATTTTCTAATATCTAACTCAACCATTGAATTAATGACCCGGTTCTACTAACTCGATTTTCGGGATGTGATAGAGTCATGTTAATAGGGACATGTGTATTGTAAATGGAATAAATGATATTCATATTGAGTTGATATGATTATCAGAGGATATATATACATATTGAGAATCGTTTATACAAGCCTAAGGGGACAAGACGAAAACATGGCAAATCAATGAATGTGATTCAAAATTTGTACTATGAAACAAAATAGTGATTGATATTAAATTAAAATTCAATATCTATTTGGTATAAAGATGAATTGAATGGAGAATTCAAATTATGAAATGAAAATAATGTTTGGCATTAATTTGAAATGGGATGTATTGCAGGTAAGTAGATTGCATGATATGATTAAGATAGTGAATTGATTAAATGAATATTTGTTTTGTGAATGGTGATGAAATGTTGAATAAGTGAATTGAAATGTTATATGATTGAGTTACTATATGGTATGATAAATGTTGAACTCGCCTTTTTTATATTTGTTTTTCCATGATAGGAAAACTTTACCAAGCTAAGTAACATGTAATGTATATTTATAACCTTAGGTAAGTTACTTGGTTTAATACCTATGAACTTACTAAGCATCGTATAAGGTTACCTCACTTTTTTTCCTTTTCCCTGTAGAATGCCAACTTACGAAAATCATCAAGCGGATCATCTGAATTTCACACTATCTCAGTATTGATTCAGTAGTCTTTCTATCATTTAAAACTCGATTTTTTGGCATGTATATAGGAGATCCATTTTTGGTCAATTTTGAATGTTGGAACTTTTTTTATTAATTGTGGTTTGTGTTTTGAATGGCTATATGTTATGTATATGAGCTATTTTGGGTTGATGATTTAAAGTTATAAGTTGAAGTTGCAATTTGTTATAATGGTTGTCATGTATAAAGTTGAATTTAATGAATACTATGGTATGTATATATGGTAAATGATGATAGTATGTGTGGTGATGGTATGCTTGATTTTGGATTATGAAATGGTTGGGAAATGGTTAAACTTGGATGAAATGCTTGGTATATGTGTTAGTTGATACTTGTAGTATATATATGCAATTATGGTACTAAGTTGTTTCATGGATTTGGTAAGTTGTGAATATGTACCAAAGTAATTGTGTGTTTGAGATTTATGTATGGATAATTTTGGTAAGAGTTAACGCACGTTTTAGGTTGATGAAATGGTAAGGTTTGGATGGTATTTATGGTAAAATGCACATTGGTGTTTATATATGCTTGTATGGATGGTTAAGTTGGATGTTTTATATTGGTTGTGATGGTGCCAAAATGGTACATTGGTTAGGCACTTAAGAATGATGTTTGAAATGGTGTTTTTGGTATGTTTTGGTGTATTTTGATTAGGTTTAAGAATTGGTATGAAGTGCATATATGGTATATGAGTGTTAATGTTTTGTAAATTGCCTTGTAGGATATTTATAGGTCTGCCACACGACCATGTGTCTTACATGGGCACATGACACGGTCATGTGGTGTATATAATTAGGTGACAATTAGGTCCACACAGCCACAATTAGTTACACGACCCAATGACACGGGCATATGACCCTTGTTTTACATTGTTGCCACAATTTTCTAAAATATTTCAAATTAGTCCCTATTTTTTCTTAATTGTTTAAGAGCTTTCATAAGCTCGATTTAACCCCAATAATGTATGAATAACATGTTTTTGACTATATGATTGATCAATGATTATTGCTTATAGAAATTTGAAATGATATAGCATGACTTTGTTCTGTTATGTGTTGTAACATCTTGTAACCCTAATCCGGTATGGAGATGGGTGAGGTGTGTTATGCTTTATTAGTGAAAGGATCCACCAAATAAGGATGTCTCCAAACAAAAAACTCACCACATGTGGAATGAGAGTTCGCAAGCTTAGTGAAGCTCAGTAAAATACTTTGCTAGGGAATTCGCCAACGCCAACCAGTCTAAATCTCGCAGCTTAGGTGGTTTCACCAATTCAATCTTCCAAAAATATCGGTTCACCAAGTGAGGGTGTGACATTGTAAGTACCATACTCAGTCGCTTTCCAAAAGCATATATCATTGCCTTCATCTTCCAAATATGGACTTGATTTAACAAGTAGGTGAATTATTTGATACGTCAACTTCCCTATAAGATACTTCCAATTCTAATCTCATTCTAGGGTCACTATTACAAAGACCCTAGCTTCCATAAAGGTTCGTCTTGGTAATGTGCAATAAGTTAGTGGTCCCAAGTCCCTAAACCATGTATCTTTCCAAAACTTCACATCCCCAGTAACAACCTTCCAGACCATATTTTTTCAGAGATCCTTCCAAATGCATCTCATTGATCTCCAAGTATAACTACACTGGTTTGATGATGTATTATTTGGAATGTGGTCAACCACCTTATACTTAGAACGTAACACTTTCACCCAGAAAACCTCCATATTGTTAACGAAGTTAATACCCAACCTGAGTAGAAAAAATTTGTTTTCGCTATGAATATGTCTAACCCAAGACCCTCTCTATCAATCGGCATGCAACATTTGTCCCAACCCACCAAAGAAATCTTACTGTAATAACCAATTTCTCAATGGTGTTAGAAACAGTGGTTTTGGGACCACAATTCCGACATGTCAGTTCGTAAACATGAATTATTTAGAATTCAATTAAACTCAAAGGGTCCTAAATATTTACGAGATCATTAGTGTCATATTAAAAATTTGGTTAAGAAAATTTATCATTTAGATGGTTAATTAAATAGAAAGGACTAAATCATAAAAGTTGAGAAAGTTTATTTCTATTAGTTAAAGTTATTAAATAGTTATAGGAATGTAAATTAAAGGACTTGAATGGTAATTAAACCATTACTACTCATAATGGACGGTAATGGGCTTATAATTGTTGGAATTTGAATGGAAATAATAAGGGCATAACAGTAATTAAGATAATAAATGAATTTAAAATAAAACATGATGGAAATTTCTAGTCCATCTTCCTCCATCATACTTCCTAAAATTGAAAACCATTATTAAAGGAGAAGGGAGCTTCGGTCTAGCTAGGGTTCTCTATTGGGTACGCTTTTGATGCCCGTTTTTAGTGATTTTTATTTTTTTGAGTTCATATTAACTTAATCTAGCTAACCCGAGGAATAATTTGTAAAATTGTAAAATGTTTTGGATTGTGCCATTATTGAGTTTGAGTTATTGTTGAAGCTTTATGGAAGATTATTGAGTGTGGTTGTTAGATATCACTATTTTGTAAAGTAGTTTTTGATGATTTTAATGTTTAAGGACTAGATTGTTAAAGTGATAAAATTACAAGGATTTGATATGAAATAATTGTAATTATAGACTGTAGTGAGGGCCTTTAATATTCATCTAACCTTGGATTTGAATAAAAAATTTTAAATTGCATGTTTTGGGCTTAGAGACTAAATTGCATAAAAGTAAAATGTTGTGGGTAATTTTGTAAAAATGCCAAAAAGGACTTAATTGCATAAAATGAGTTAATTTTTCTGTTAGAATTGTCTAAGTGAATGAAATTATTATTTTAGATCAAGAACGAGTGGAAAACCGAGGAAAAGAGAAAATTGCAGAATAGTCTCTATATTTTTGTTGTCTCTGCAGTTTAATCTGGTAAGTTCGTTCGGTTTAATTTCAATACAATTTAAATGCTTGTTATACAAACTTAGTTATTGGATGTTGGTTAATGAATTAATGTTTATACATGGAAATTGAATTAATGAGTTTTTATCGCATTGATCAATGATGAACTGCCCTAAGCCGAATGAATGTAGGATAGAGTATGATTGGCATGCCAATAGGTTATTTGATGATGATTTTTGTATATCCACTATTCACTGAATATACCGAGGTCCTACATTTTTTGCGGACTATTGAGTTATATTACAGTGTTTATCTAATGTGTTACTAGGGCGGACATTAGCCTTCAGGCTAAGCACTTGGTGCCTAGGTGTGTTATCGATTGGATTAACTCGTATGATCACCGGGTGTGTTCTAGATGGTTAACCGTGTACTCGTATCTGTATATCGTTCATCAGGAAATGATTTGTTGATCATTGAATGTTATTGAAATGTGAGAAATTGATTTGTACTATTGTTGAGCATTACTCACCTGTTGTGAGTTGTGATTAACAGGAACTCTGTTAGTAACCTTGTTATTTGAATTATTATTTTAATTTGGTAAGCTTTATCATTAATCGATAAACTTACTAAGCTTTATGTAAGCTTACTGGTGTTCTTGTCTTTTTCTTTCTAGATTATGTATCTGTGGAAATCGAGAGATCGGATCAACTCGAAGAATCACACTATCCGTTGACCTCTTTGGTAGATTTTAAATTTAACTTGGCTTATATGCCATGTAATAGGACCATTTGGTCATGATTGTATTGGTTCATAAGTATTTTTAATGTGTATGTGTTGTGGTTTTGATATTATGGAATGAGTAACTAATGTGGTATGCATGTTAAGTTCCAAGTTTAAGCATGTGTGGTCAAGTATGGAAAGGTAAGTTTGATATGAATTAATCAAGGTATGTTAGAATTGAATGCAAGTTATTTTGAATGGGTTGAGGCTTGTGTAATTTAATTCTAGGTAGGTGAAATGTTAAGTGTTTGAAATGTGGTGTCATTGATGACACATTGGTTAGGCCTTAGGTTGATTGTTTGGCATGCTTTGGGTGTCATTGAAACGCATTTTGAAGTCTTATAATCATGCATTGAGATTTGGTTTAGGTACTTAAGCATTTGGACATGAAATGAGCATATTTTGGGTCATTTTTAGGCACACACGACCTGGGACACAGGTTGTCACACTATCGTGTGTCACACACGGGTAACCCACACAGGGCTCCCCCAGCATGTTAGGTGCAGGATTCACATGGGCTGGCACATGGCCTGCGACACGGCCATGTGACCCAATTTAGTGAGTTACACGGGTGGACACACGAATGAGCACACAGGTGAGCACACGGGCGTGTGGGAGCCACACAGTCTTGGCTCTGTCACATGGCCTGGACACACGACCGTATGACCCCTGATTTGAAAATTTTCAATTTTTCCCTGAATGTTCTGATTTGCTTCGAATTGGTCCCTGATTGTTCCTAAACTATTTTAAGGCCTCGTAGGCTTGATTTAAGGTCCATAACTGTATGTTTTACTCTAACCTGATTATTTATGAATTTGTTAAACTTGATGCTATTTGTTATTATTTGTTCTGAATTGTATTGTAATACTCTGTAACCCTAATTCGGCGACGGGTACAGGTTATGGGTGTTACACTTACAGTCATTACTCAAAGCACCCAAGATGAACCTTATAATCTTCTCAATCTCTTGGCATACCCATTTTGGAATAAGTGTTGATTGCATAAAATAGCTTAGAATGGTAAATAACACCAATTTAGCAAGTGTTACTTGTCCAGCAAGAGAAAGTACCTTGGCATTCCACCCACTCAACCTTTTTCCAACCTTTTCAATTATGAGCGAGTATGTGGCATTAGTGACTCGTTTATGCAACATTGGGACACCAAGATATCTACCCAAATCTACAACATGTTCCACCCCAAGTGTGCATGTGATTTGGTTTGCTAAGTCATTTCCCACCGCCTCCGAAAAGAAAACTTGGGATTTAGATTTGTTGGCTCTATGCCCCAAACATCTCCCAAATTTCTGAAGGATGTTATTCACCATGTTGGCTTTTTGTACATTTTTCTTACATAAAAGAACTAGATCGTCCGCAAAAGATAGATGTGAAATACTAGGTCCATCATCAGTTAACCATATTGTCTCCCATGTTTCTTCCTCAATAGCATGTCTAATGCAATAGCCTAACCTTTCCATACAGAGTAAAAACAGATATGGTGATATAATATCACTTTGTCGAACCCCTCTTGAAGGTCTGAACTCGCTCGTATATTCCCCATTCCATGAGACTTGCATGGTTGAGCCCGTAATACAATTCATAACCACAAAGATTAAATGAGTCGGTAATCTTGCTACCTCAAAGTTTCCTTAAGAAATTCCCATCTAATCCGATCGTATGCTTTTTTTAGATCAATTTTAATTGTCATCTACTTTGGTCTCCTCCTATTAGTTTGCATTGAATGAATCACCTCTTGCATCATCAAAACATTATCCTTAATAGAACAGCCAGTCACAAAGCTCACCTGATTTGGTGCCACCAGTAGAGGCATGATGAACTTTAGCCTCCTCACAATAGTTTTTTTTTTATAATCTTGTACGCCACATAACACAAAGTTATTAGTCTAAACTGGCTCCACGATTCCGATCTCTGCACCTTCGGAAGTAAAACCAACACAGTTTTAGTGGTCCTTGGGTCCAACGGCCTGCCTTCAAAAGCTTTAACCACCATTTGAAACATCGACTCTCCAACAATATCCCACTGACTTTGATAAAATCTTGCATGAAGATCCTTACCATGTGCCTTTAAAGGAGCCATCGAGTCCAGTGCCGCATTAACCTCCTTTTTAGTGACTCTGGAACTCAAAGCTTCTTTGACAACCGTAGGCAATTCTTCAAAACAAAAAAAAAAACCCAAAGTCTGGTATCCAATCCCTATCAAAATCATCATTCAAATATAGCTCTTGAAAGAAACGAACGACTTCATCTTTTAACCTATCCTCGTCAAAACACCATTCTCCAGTATTTAACTTCAAACCCTTAATTGTGATATTAACCCACATATAAATACCAAAGATATGAATTTAAAACATATTTTTGTTTCGGCAAATTATTTTGAAGTCAAAGTTTTGCTATTAGAATTTTTATTTTTATTT
This sequence comes from Gossypium sturtianum, assembly GCA_025698515.1. NCBI lineage: Eukaryota > Viridiplantae > Streptophyta > Magnoliopsida > Malvales > Malvaceae > Gossypium > Gossypium sturtianum. Next base: position 118,275,166 of record CM046955.1, read on the forward strand.
TTTGAATTTTGAGACTTTAATCTTGATTGGTACAATAGTCATTAAATTTATTAACTAGAATAATGTGATTTAATTTTAAGTATTTAATTGGAAATAGTAGATTGAGATGACATAATATATGTGATGATATGTCAGCATAAGATTTTGTAAATAACATAATTTAACTCAACATATTTAATAGTTAGGGTTTAGTTTTAATTCAAACTATAACCATTAAATTTATTAACTAAAATAATGTGATTTTTTTAGTATAATGTGAAAATAACATGATAAAATGATATTACACATGTGATTATATATTTGTCGTATAAGATTTTGTAAATAACAATATTTAATTTAATAAATTTAATTATCACCATTTAATTATGATTAAAATAAAAAGATTAAAAATATCAAATTTAAAAATAAAAAATAAATTCATAACTTACACTTAATAAAATAATTGAATTTTGTTTTATGTTATACCCTTACTTATAGGATTCTTAAATAATTTAATTATTTAAGCTTGCTTAAGTTGACTAATATATCACATGATATCTTAGCTCTATAAAAAAGAAAGAAAAAGAAAAAGAAATTATATCTTTGCAGGTCTCAATCAAGGGCATTAAATAATTTATAGGGTCATATAGAATTTTTTAAACATTTTGATGGGGACCAGAAAAGAGAAATTGTGCAAACTTTAAACACTTACTGCAAAGTACTATTGACTTGGGGACTTACTGCAAAGCACTTTGACACTTTAATCCACACACTTCTGAGCATAAAGTTGATATTATTATTAAATCTTCAATATTTAAGTTTTTCGAATTGATTTATTACGGATTCAATCCTTTTAGATTTTGATCATTTTAATTCAGTTTTCAAAATATAGATTAAAAGGACATAAATGATAAAACTAAAAGTTAATAAATAATAAAAATTGTATTTTAACACCTTAAAATAAAATTACACTTTAATCGCTCAAAAATTTTATAGTTCAATTCCTACTTTATAAAAAAAAGAGTTCGTATTCCCATTGCTTGCAGCTAAATATTATCGGTTTTTATTTACTCCTGTAACCTTGCTTCCAATCACCGAGAATGGCATACTGTGTCCTCTTTTAAAATATTAGGGTAAAATATAATTCAAAAAAAATTAATATTTATAAAAATGACCCAGGTTCAAAAATAATCACCAAAATGACTTGAAATAAACATTATTTTTAGGTATTAGGAACCCAATGGCCGACACTACATAGTGTTTTGGTCTCATGATTGCCTGATGATTGTGTCAGGCCTTAAAAAATTGATTTTTTTTTCCTTTGGGAACCCAGTGGCCGGCACCAGGGTATTTTTTTTTAAATTGTATCATATTGGTATACAAAAATACCATTATTTAAAAAAAAAAAAATTGGTTCTGGCCATGTAATGGCCGGCACCAGAGATGTAAAAAAAAAAATTGGTGCCGGCCATCAGGTACTTTTTCGTGTCCTAATGCAATTTTTTTTTTTACTTTGGTACATCGATGGCTAAAGACCGATTAAATTTTAAAAAAATTGGAGTCTTGGCCATGTAATGGTCGGCACCAAGTACTTTTTTCGTGTCCCAATGCTTTTTTTTCTTGGAACACTGATGACCGGCACCAATTAAATTTAAAAAAAAATTTAGGTGCAGGCTATGTAATGGCCGGCACCAGTTAAATTTAAAAAAAAAATTTGGGTGCTGGGCATTTGATGACCAGCACCAAATACATTTAAAAAAAAATCGTGTCCCAAGGCAATTTTTTTTACTTTGGGACACTGATGGCCGGCACCAGTGAATTTAAAAAAAAAAAAAAACTTTAGGTGCTGGCCAGTAGATGGCCGGCACCAAATTTATCATATATATATATAGGTGTTTTATCTTCCATTTGAGTTTTTGTTTTTTTTTTTTTTTTTTTGCTTTATTAGTTGAAAATCGAGATTAAAAATATCAGTTTTTTCTTTGTTGAAAAGAAAGCAAAATTTTTTTAAGATGAGTTCTCAAATTTTGTTTGTTTATGTTCATTTCAATGGAAAAATGATAAATACAACTGAAGAAGGCTGTATATTTCAAAGTTGGAAAAAAATAGGAATGAGATTCAACAAGCGTGTTTCGCTGACGGATTTAAAATGAAAAATCAGTACAAAGATAGCAACCTGTTGCGGAAAGCAAATGTTGAGACAGTTTTACAAATTTCCGGTTTCAACTAATCCGCTCAAGTTCTCCGAAATGGAGCTTGAAGATGATGACGATCTAGTGACAATGATAGCAATTTATTGCCCCCTGAGATAGAAATCCCAGCCCGGTTGAGTTGTTCGCGGAGATAGCTGAACCGGATCTCATTCAAGTTGTAATTCCAGCAAGCCAGCACTCTAGAATTGATTTTGATCTTAACGTCTCTTGGAAAGATCTGTCGGGTTTTGGACGGTCAATGCTAACTCCCGAAAATCCAAACACCGGTGGATGTTCATATAACATCCCAAACTCGTGTACTCATCTAGAGATCCATCTAGAGGTGTTGGCCACCATAAAAGATGGTGATGAAGGGTCCGATAATGATGATCAGTCCCACCGTGATCCCAACGATGATTGCAGTGACCCCGATTTGCATGACATCCCTGAAGACATAGACGAGGAAGGGCCGGTGGAGGGTGAAAATGCAAACCCCCATTCGGCCGGGAACACGGGCCCTGGTATAGTTATAAGAAATAATCTAGGGTCCTTCATGACCGACGTGGATCCTGATGTGGCTCTTGCATGCGAATTCCCATACTATACAAACATTGTGCCGGCTCACCTACTTGATGATGAATTCGGCGATGAAGAGTTGTTTGTAGGACAACAATTCGATAACAAAAAAGACTGTTTACATGCTATAAAACAACTTAGCTTGAAGTTAGGTGTGGATTATAAAGTAACGAAGTCGACACAGTCTTTGTACGTAGGAGAATGTTGGAAAGCATCAAGTGGTTGTAACTAGCGTGTTCGAGCCGCATTAATGCAGCGGACACAGATGTGGATAATAAGGAAACTAGAAGGTCAACACACATGCACGTCTGCTCGTATGTCGCAAGACCATAGAAAGTTAGATTAAAAAACTATATGCAACTGCATCATCCCTTTGGTGAAAGAGTTGCCCACCATTCATGTGTCGATCCTTATTGCGGACATGCAAGCTCAATTCAAGTATAAAGTGTCGTACCGAAAGGCATGGTGGGAAAAGTAAATGGCGATGTTAGAGTTGTATGGTGACTGGGATGCGTCATACAACGAGCTTCAAGGGTGGATAGCAGGGATGCAGGAGTATGTGCCTGGGACAATGACTGATTTACAAACACTGTCGTATAAAGGCCCGGACGGGGAGATACAATAGAGGAAATGAGTTTTTCACCAATTGTTTTGGACGTTCGAGCTGTGTGTTAGGGCCTTCCCTCACTGCAAGCAGATGGTGCAGGTGGACGGGACATGGTTGTACGACAAATACACTTAAATACTCCTGACTGCTATTGCACAAGACGGCAACCGAAATGTACTTCCGATCGTTTTCGCCATCGTAGAGTGTGAGTGCTTCGAGTCTTGGGAATTTTTCCTCAGAAATCTGTAGAGGCACGTTGTCAGAGAAGACAACATTTTTGTTATATCAGATAGATCGAAAGGATTACTTGCTACGATAAGGCGATCGGGGGTTCCGTTGAGGTTTGTTTATTACATCTGGCACATCGCAGCAAACTTTCACAGAAATTATAAGAATAAAGATTGGAAAAAAGACCTCGTGAACATGGGTAAAAAAAAAATTGTTTGTATTTATTTCAAAAATTACTTTTCAATTTTTTTTAGCCTGTAAGTTTTTAAAATACTGATTTCAAATTAAATATGCAACTCATGAGTTAGAACCGCGAAGATTCAGGCAGAGGTTCGCGAGGCTTGAATCTCAGGTGTCATCTTTACCAACAGATCTTCGGACATGGTTAAGTAGCATGGAGAACTGGCAATAGACTCAAAGTTTCGATGAGGGGTTTCGGTATGGGCAGATGATGACCAACCTGGTAGAGGCGGCCAACTCTGTATTGAGGCGCACACGTCATCTGCGATTTCTGCTATTTTCTTGGCAACATTCTATAGGTTGGCCACATTGATGCCTAGGATGAGATTGAGACAAGCTAAGCAGATCGAGGCCGGGCAGGTGTACGTTCAGGGCGTCTGAAAGGCCATGGCGGTAAATAGTCGAAGGGCACAAACAATGAACGCAAAATTGTATTCGCGCGACTTGGAGACTTTCCGAGTTCAAGAGTACATCGACCGTCGTTTGGGTCTTCCACCTAGGTCGTACGCAATTGATCTGCAAAACAGGCGATGCGAGTGCGGCATATTTCAAACTCTTTGATATTCGTGTGCGCATGTTCATGCTGCGTGTGCAAGAGCAAACTTAAATGTTCAACAATTAATAGACGAGATCTACACGTTGCAACGCACATTGCGTATATGGGGGAATGAATTTCCTGTAATGTCCGATGTCTCAAACTGGGAAGTTCCACCGCCTGCTTCCGAGATAGTACCTGACTGTAGTCTCCGTAGACATCCTAAAGGTCGACCACAATCGACGAGAATTCGAAATGACATGGATGTCAGGGAGACGGCGAACCCAAACTGTGCATTGTGTGTCGAACATCCGGATCAACTTGCCCACATCGTGTCTATGTTTCCGGTCAATCGTCTCGTAATGCCGAACTTGAAGATGGCGAATGATATTTTATTGAGCGCAGTTCTTGTAAAAACTTTGTAAAAATATGAAAAATTAGATAAATGATATACTTTATTCAAATTATACACTTGATTAAATATAATACAATATACATACATATTTAATTTAAAACACATTAAAATGAAATAAATAACAATGAGAGAAAAATTAATATGAGAAAAATGTAAATTAAAATGGAAAGAAAGATAATTTAAATAAAAAGAGAAAAAAAATTTAAATAAAATGAGAAAAAAATTAAATTAAAATGGAAAGAAAGATAATTTAAATGAAATGAGGAAGAAATTAAATTTAAATGGAAAAAAATAATTTAAATGAAATAAGAAAAAATTAAATTTACATGGAAAAAAATAATATAAATGAAATGAGAAAAAAATTAAATTAAAATGGAAACAAAGATAATTTAAATGAAATGAGAAAAAATTTAATTTTAAATGTAAAAAAAGATAATTTAAATGAAATGAGAAAAAATTTAAATTTAAATGAAATGAGAAAAAAATTAAATTTAAATGAAAAAAATATAATTTAAATGAAATGGAAATGGAAATGAAAACGGAAATGAAATAAAATAGAAATTCAAATGAAATAGAAATAGAAATTCAAATTAAATGGAATTGAAATAGAAATGAAATGAAAAAAAAAAAGTGAAATGACATGTTAGGAAGGCCTGTGTCAGCCCTGCGCCAAGCCTAAGAAATGGGGTGTCATTGGTCGGCACCAACAGGAAAAAAAATGGTGAAATGACATGTTAGGCAGGCTTAGGTCAGGCCTGCGCCAGGTCTGAGAAATGGGGAGAGGTTGGCCGGCACCAGCAGGCCTACTCCTAGGATTTGACCCATTATTTCAGGCCTAAAAAACCCAAAAAAATGAAATGATAATTTTTTTTTAAATGAAATTTAAAATTTTGTAATGGAATAATATTTAAATTGACAAAAAAATTAAATAAAATATAAAAAATTTTAAATGACCCTGATATTGACACTACTTCAAATTAATATGAAAAAAAATGAAATGAATTGAAAAAAAAAATTGAATTGAAAAAAAGATAAATTGAAATGAGACTACTTGTGATTAATATGAAAAAAATATTGTATATTAGGAAAAAATAAATTTAAATGAAAAAATTTAATGAAATGAAATGTTAAATGAAATATTAATATGAAATGAAATGTAATTTGTAATGGATATGAAATTAAATAAAATGTTAAATGAATATAAAATGAAATGATAATTATGAAATGGAATGAAAGTCTAAATGAAAATAAATTATAAATTTAAATGAAAACAAATACTGAAATGAAAATAAAAATTTTGAAATGAGAAATAATTAAATTTAAATGTAAAAAAAATAATTTAAATGAAATGGAAATGTAAATGTAAATGAAATGAAATGAAAATATAAATAAAATGAAGAGGAAGAAATGAAATGCAAAAGAAATATAAATGAAATGAAAAAAAAAAAGGTGAAAGGACTTGTTAGGCCAGTCCTGCGTCAGGCCTGTGTCATTGACTAAGGCCAATTTGGCCTTCCAATGGCCGGCAATAGTTAACACAATTTTTTTTTCCAATTTTGCCCAAGCTCAGCCACTATAGTCCCCCTTTATAAATGGGCTATTTAAACCCATAACCGCTGACCACCGCCAATAACTGCTGATCATCTCCAAACACCTCCGACAATCATCGTTCACTGTCAACCATCGCCGACCACTGTCGATCACTCCATGGATCCTAATCCTAATATTATTTTAAATGACAATAACCACATTGCAGCCTATGTGCATAAGATAAACGAGAAGAAAAATGTCTCATTTAATTTTAAATATTCATTTAAATTCTTTTTTAAACAAGAAATATAACATTCTATATTTACTATAAACGCAGGATCTGTACTGAATTGTGAGACCCCGGTTGCATGATCCCGGTTATTTTCCTGATCGAAGAGTTTTTTCGTACTTCAATGTCGCAGGTTTTGGGGTAGCTGCGTACATTCAGATATCTGAGCTACGGGCCAATTTAATATCGGCATTAGTTGAAAGATGGCGCCCGGAGACACATACGTTCCACCTCCCGTGTGGGGAGGTAACTATTACACTGCAAGACATAGCAGTCTAACTAAGGCTATCTATAAACGGCGAAGTAGTGACTGGGCTTGGAAAAGTGCCCGATCCATGGGGCACTTGCGAACGGTTACTTAGAAGGGTGCCCCCCAATGACAAGGAATGACGATTAGCCTATATTAAATTTACTTGGTTAAAAGAAAACTTCCAGCATCTTCCGAGCATTCTAATATAGATGGACATTTTCTACACTGCAAGAGTGTTCATTCTGCAACTTATAGTGGGATACTATTGCCGGACGTCAACCAAAATAAATTCCCAATTATGTATCTCCCCTTATTAGAGGATCTCGAGCTTTCCGGAAGATTTAGTTGGGGCTCTGCAGTGTTGGCATGCTTATACCGCGAGCTTTGTCGAGCGACAAAGCCGTCTACGAAAACAATGGGCGGTTGCTGCCTTCTACTGCAGTCTTGGGCGTTATACTGAATGCCATTTCTGGCATCAGTGAGCCACCAACCGTATGTGTGTCCACTCGTTAATAGGCAAAAATATAGTTCAATTTTTCCATCTATTTTTTAATTGTATAGTATAGTATACTCATTTTTTGCATGGAAAAAATAATCTGATAATTTATTCGTTTTTTTTAGATGGGCAACTGTACAGGGAATCAGGCAATCGTTCACCGTACCTATGTATCGTATGATGATAGAGACTCATTCTGGGGATGGCGTAAAATACGATTCCGAATCTTTCTTTTTTAAATACAATAATTGCACAAGAAAAAATTAACTAATAACGTGTTGTCTATATTATGCAGTTTCTATGGATGCCATATGTTGAGGAAGACATCGCGGCGCTCATACCATCATAGGTTATCGAGCAGCAACAGTTGTTAGTGTCAAACGTACCTTTCATTCATTTCCATATGGTGGAGTGGCACAATGGAGGTCAGGTATTGAGGCAGTTCGGTTGCGCACAACCTATCCCGAACCCTCCCGTTGACATCACAGAAGTCCACGGAATGGACAAAAAGGGTTCGGGTCGGGACGCTTTAAATTGGGCGGAAAAACATGAATCGTATATCTTTCTGTGGAATGATCGACATTTAAGGCGCCCTCCCTTGTATGTTTTAGAGGGAGGGTTCGCTTCTACGCACGAGTACGTAGCATGGTATATGGCACACAGGAAGCCCTTTATATTCTAAGGTCGTTACATGCTGATCCAAAAAGATGCGCAACCAGAATCTTCCCGATGGTAATATATGAACGCACGACCGCGCTGTAACCGAGTTTCGCCATTCGGAAACACCCAAATTGATTCTGCCTCGAACCCCGATCCCGAGCCCCAATATGAAGCATCTAGCTCGTCATCACACCACCTGGAGCCCGAGCCCGAGCCCTAATTTCCTCCATTGTTCGAGGATATTTTTGGTGATGACCCCGAGCCCAACATTCGACACGGTCCGGATTATCCTCATACCACCCGGAGCTCGATCCGGAAGCACGTACACCTACCATTGAGGATATTTTTCCATCGGCACATCCGGTCACACAATACCCATTAACTCTCGATTATGGTGTAAATGATTATACTACTTTTCTAAGTACATCGAACGGGACACCGGAGGCCGGACCGAGCAATTATCAAACGCCACAGCAAGGTGCACGGCATCGTCGACAGAGGCATCCGGACCATTACACGCCAGCGCGGGGGACGTCGCCGAGATCACGTCAAATTTAATTTTTATCTGTAAATATTTACTTTATTTTTTAATTATTATATTTTTAATATTAATTTAATTTCTCTAAAATAATTATTTGTTTGAATAAATGAATTCGAAATATTTAATAAAAAAATATATAATTCGAATAAGTAATAGTACACGACAAATTAAATTTTTAGACACAATAAAATACAAACATTCTACAATATTAATACAAACAAATATAAAATTCAAACAAATATAAAATTCAAACAAAAATAATACGCACTAAATTAAATTTAAACACCTAACAAACTACAAACAGATGGAAAAAATTAATACACGAAAATTTTATATTCAAACTACATATAATACGGATTAAATTAAATTTACAGAAACAAAAAAATACAAACATTCTAAAAAATTAATATACGAAAATATAAAAATGAAACCTTAAATCCTAAACAACTATATTAAATTTACAGATATAAAAAAATACAAACATTCTAAGAAATTAATACACGAAAATATAAAAATGATACCTTAAATCCTAAACAACTACATTAAATTTACAGATATAAAAAAAAATACTAACATTCTAAAGAAATAATACAATTGTTTTAAATAGTAGTTTCTTCACAATTAGTCGTCTTCTGCTTGAATCAGGTCTACGTTGCATCACTACCCAACTTATAAGTTGCGGAATAAATGTTATTGCACCATAGATAATGTTCATCTGCGTTGGACATCTCGGTTAGCCATCTATGGCGCAGAAAGTCATCCAACCCTTAATGGCATAACCTTTGGGGTGGATATGACAGTATATAATTCAACTCTGTTAAAACATGACAGTATATAATTCAACCCCGAAACTTGATTGTACACTACGAAAAACTCCTATCTACAATCCACTACAAAAAACTCTTTTGATGATATACTACAAAACACTCTCATTTTGATGGCTCTCTCAAAAAAATATTTTGTCATCCATTTACACTATCAGAACCCAAACCACCCACTATATATAGGGTTTGGTGCCAGTCATCTGTGTTCCAAAATAAGAAAAAATAATTTTTTTAATGTGATAAAGTTGGTGCCGGCTATCGCTATCCCAAAACCAAAAAAAAAATAATTCGGTACCCGAAAAAGGTGATGCAGGCCATTAGTGTCCCAAAGAAAAAAAAATTGCATTGGGAGGAAAAAAAAGGTCCTTGGTGCCGGCCATTACATGGCCAGCAACCAAAAAAAATATTATTATTTTTTTAAAATACCCTATTGCCGGCCATCGGTGTTCCAAAAAAAAATTGCATTGGGAGCCGGAATTATATTTGGTGTCGGCCATTACATGGTCAGCATCCAAAACAAGTTTTTTTTTTTTTAAATTTAACTAGTGCCGGCCATCAGTGTTCAAAAAAAAATTGCATTGGGACACGAAAAAGGTACCTAGTGGCGGCCATCTACTGGCCAGCACCCAAATTTTTTTTTTAAAATTTTCAAATAGTGCCAGCCATCAGTGTAACAAAGTAAAAAAAATTGCATTGGGACACGAAAAAAAGTACACAGTGGAGGCCATCTATCGCCAAAGACCAAATTTTTTTTTTTACATCTCTCAGTCTTTGGCCATTACATGGCCAAAACCAATTTTTTTTAAATACTGGTATTTTTGTATACCAATATGATACGATTTAAAAATAAATATCCTGGTGCCGACCATTAGGTTCTCAAAGTAAAAAAAAATCAATATTTTAAAGTCTGACACAATCATCAGGCAATCATGGGGCCAAAATATAATGTAGTGCCGGCCATTGGGTTCTCAAAACCCTAATTTACTGTTTATTTCAGTTCATTTTGGTGATTGTTTTTGAACTTGAGTTATTTTTGTAAATATTAATTTTTTTTAAGTTAGATTAATAAAATAGCCAAATATTAGAGAACATTTTGTGATTGTCGGTTAATGGTATGCTTAAACATTAAATACATATATATATAACCAGCCATATCTGTTATGTCATGTTTGATTTTGGGGACAATACAGGCAGTTTGGACCGCAATCTTCCGCAAACCCTTTCAATAAGGAATAAAAGCATCAAATTCATTAAAAAAATAAACCAGATATAGCCAAGCTGGATCAGATCCACCCTTTGATTCAGATTCCATTAAAATACCACCCATTTGAGTATTCATCTATTTTTCCACTCATAGAAACATGAAAATATACCCACCAACCAATAAAAATTTGATCATCCATGCAACCCCTACAATAACTATTAGTATATATATATATATATATATTCTATATTGATATAATGAAGATATCATAAATTTAAAAATTATATTTAAAAATTTAATAGTTAGCAATACTTTGCCCCACTATGTATGGCGGAAAGAAAGAAGAAATGTGCAAATATCTAAAACAAGTTGCAGTCAAACGAATCTGCTTTAACTAGATAAGCTATAAAACAGATGGTTCCAGTTGGATTCAGCATATTCTTTTCTTTTATTTTCCCTAGTTCCGAGGTTCAAGGTAAAGTTAAAAAAGATACCTTTTTGTATTATCTTTCAATGACTCCATTGGAGAGCTTGTGAAAAGATGATTGGAGAACATGTTTTGAACTGACAAGTTTTTCTTGGTTTTAGGATTGTATCAGAAATTCCAGAGTGAAGATCATGTATGTAGTGGAGAGCAAAGGGGGTGCCATAGTGTGTATGCTGTTAGCTCTTTTGTTCCTGGGTACATGGCCTGCACTTATCACTCTGCTAGAGAGGCGAGGACGCCTTCCCCAGCACACTTACCTTGATTATACAATCACAAATCTCTTGGCTGCTGTTATTATAGCTTTAACATTTGGCCAAATTGGGGACAGCACGGTTGAAAGGCCCAATTTCTTCACGCAACTTTCCCAGGTGAGTTTCCCAGTTGGAATTGTTGCTATCTTGGAAAGTCTTCTAGTCTAGTTTGCCATTTCAAAGAACATAAAAGGTTTCCGTTATTTGCTACAACTGAAAAGATTCTAAGTGCTTAACCCGCTTGGTTCATATAGCCACTCAGAGAAATGGTATTTAGCAAGTTCGGTGCTGGAATCCCAATATCAGCAATCCCTTCACTTATTCCGAATGTAATATATTCATGGGAATTTGATGCAGGATAATTGGTCTTCGGTTTTATTCGCAATGGCTGGTGGGGTGGTTCTCAGCTTGGGAAACCTTTCTACACAATATGCTTGGGCTTTTGTTGGTTTATCAGTTGTAGAAGTCATTTCATCAAGCATGACTGTTGTTATAGGTTAGATATTGAATATTTGAATCTATTGACATTGAAAAGAACTTGGTTTCTGATTTTATTGATTAAATTTTCTTTGGTTCTAACAGGTACAACCTTGAATTACTTCTTGGATGGCAAAATAAACAAAGCTGAGATCCTTTTTCCCGGTGTTGGCTGCTTCCTAGTTGCTGTTTGTCTTGCATCAGCTGTTCACTCATCCAATGCAGCTGATTATAAAGCAAAGCTTAGCAGTTGGCTAATTGATAATGAAACTGGAAAAGGGTATGCTCGTTTTCCTTCCAATACATTACCTAAACAAATTTTGATTTTGATTCATTTTCCTGTTTGATTGATTTGTTACTATATATATGCAAATCATGAGATTGATCAGTGTTTTCCAGGACTGTGCTTTCATCGGCGTCTGAAGAAGCAGTTTTAAAGGATCGAGAGAACGGGGGTGGTCCTATACTCAAGGCAAAAGCCGGAACAGCAACCTTCTTGATAGAGCTTGAAAAAAGGAGGTCAATCAAGGTTGGGAAGTTAGTTTCAGCTTCACCATTTTCACTTTTGGGAAGTCTATTTGGTCTTGGCTTCATTTTGTTCTTTTTTTCTCTTCTGCAGGTGTTCGGAAAGAGCATGTTCATTGGACTGACCTTAACTTTCTTCGCCGGCGTTTGCTTCTCCCTCTTCTCACCGGCATTCAACTTGGCAACAAACGATCAATGGCACACTTTGAAACAAGGGGTTCCCAAGTTGGTTGTCTACACAGCATTTTTCTACTTCTCTGTCTCCTGTTTCGTAATTGCTCTCGTCCTAAACATCAGCTTCCTTTACCATCCAGCTTTGGGAGTCTCCAAATCGTCCTTTAAGGCCTATCTAAAGGACTGGAATGGCCGAGGGTGGGCCTTCCTGGCCGGGTTTCTGTGTGGGTTCGGGAATGGTCTCCAGTTCATGGGAGGCCAAGCTGCAGGCTATGCAGCAGCAGATGCTGTTCAGGTTTGATTTTAATGATCATTTCCATTGAATAAGAATGCTTAAGTTGTCTATTCGCCATCATATGTGAAATCTTTGATCATGGTTTCAGGCACTTCCTCTTGTGAGCACATTTTGGGGAGTGGTTTTATTCGGAGAGTACCGAAGATCGTCACGAAGAACATATATATTGCTGTTCGGCATGTTGTTCATGTTCATTGCAGCTGTTGGAATACTTATGGCATCATCTGGTCATAGGAAATGAAAATGCAGCTTTGGAAAACTACAGCTTATGTTGAAGTTAGAACATACTTCAGAGGCTGTGGTTGTTGGTTCATATCTAAGATCCATCGTTTTCTCCATAGCACACACACTTTGTTTCATAGTTTGTAAACTTCTTGAATTACACAATGATCAATGTCTTTCGGTTTTCCAACTCGATGACTTTAGCTGCAAAACGTATATTGACCGAGAAAAGAGTACACCAGAAATAGAATGAACACCTCAACTTGGCTATCACCAAGTAAGAAACTAGTCTTTACATAAGTTTAGCTCCATATTGTCCATCAACTAACTAGTAATGGTCATAAGCATTGAAATAAAACCAGTATGCACAACATGGTTATCAAAGCATGAGAAACAATGTAAGAAACTACTCTTTACATGAGTTTAGCTCCCTATTGTCCATCAACTAACTAGCGATAGTCATAAGCATTGAAATAGAAACCAGTATGCACATGGTTATTAGAGCATGAGAAAGAAATTAAAAATAAGGAAAAGAAAATAACAAGTGATGGTCATAGAAACCAGTATGCACAACATGGTTATTAGAGAGAAAAAAAAAATTAGAATCGCTAGAAAGAGGGCTTGAACCTCTGACCTTGAGGTTAACAGCCACACGCTCTAACCAACTGAGCTATTCCAGCAAGCACACCAGTAACTATCATAAAGCATTACATATCCATTTAGCATACAAAAAGTTATATTCATGTATCATCTACCACATCAGTAAATAGAAAGAGAAAGTATTTGCAATTTTATGTTGAAATGAGAAAAGCAATGCTTTCAATCCTTATACAAGCTTCTCTTCTTCCTCCATAATTGAAAGGGTATGCTCTTTTTCCTTCATATACATTGGCTAATTAATTATATGATATTCTTTTGATTTTATATTATGTATGCAACTCATGAGATTGATCAACGTTTTCTAAGACTATGATTTCATCTATGTCTGAAATAAAGCAATTTCATAGGATCATGAGTACAGTCCTTTACCCAAGGATAAAGCCAAAATAACAATCTTGCCGATAGATCTAGAGAAAAGGAGGTCAATCATGGTTAAAAATTTTTAACTTCACCATTTTTACATTTTATAATTGCTCTAATCTTAAACATTAGCCTCCTTTACACTCCAACTCTAAGAGTCCCCAAATCATTCTTTTAAAGCTTATCTAAAGGACTAAAATGGACAAGGGAGGGTTTTCATGGTGGAGTTTCTTTGTGAGATTGGGATTGGTCTCCAGAGGTCAAGTTGCAGGCTATGCAGCAGTAGATGTTGAAGTTTACGAAATATTAGAAGAAAAATAGCAAGGCACAAGGAGGCAGAGAGAATAAAATTTTATATCTGATACACCATCGAATGATATATATATATATATATATATATATATATAAGAAAAGTAAATAAAAAGAAAATTAACTCCTTAGTAATTAGCTAATTACATATCTACATATTCTTTAACACTCCTCAAACTAAAGCATAAATATTAACCATGCCGAGCTTGTTACAAATATAATAAATTCGAGGTTCAGTGAGAGATTCCGTAAAGATATCCTAATTGATCTCTCTTTTTGACTTAGTTTGTTGATATAAATTTTGTTGAATCTTCTCACGAATGAAGTGCCAATCGACTTCAATATACTTGGTTTGCTCATGAAATACTTGTAACAGCCCAAATTAGGGTCTAGTCGAAATAGTGGTTTCGAGACCACAAATCCGAAGTAGAAATATTTATTTTATGATTGATTTAAGGTTCATGATATGAATTCTTGATTGTGTGAAAGTTTCGTTGAGAAATTTTGTTGGTAAAGTGCCCAATTTGACTTTTAGGACTAAATTGCAAAAGTTGCAAAATGTGTGTTCTAGAAGCTTTAAGTATGAAATAGTTATGGATTCTTAGTTAGAGGTCCTTAAATAGAAATTTGACCAATTTCTATTTTTATGGACAAAAATGGACATGTTTAGGAAAAATTTCAAAGAAAGGCTTAGGGGCATTTTGGTCATTTAGTTAATAAAAGAATAAAAAGGGAAAAAGCAAGTCAAAATTGGTGTCCATCTTCTCCCCTTGGCCGAAAATTTCATGACACCATAGCTAGGATTTTCTTCAACTTTCAAGCTTGATTGTAAGTACATCCTAGCCCCGTTTTTAATGCTCTTTATGTTTTTGAAGTCGTATTCACCCGATCTTTCTATTTCTACCATCGTTTTGAAGTAGGGTTCATGTTTAAAATTTTACCCATGTATTAAATGCATGTGTTTTGATGTTTTATGGTAGAAAATGAAAGTTTAATGTATGATAAACGACTTTTGCTAAGTGATTTTTGGTAAAAAAACGTCAAAAAGGACTTGTTTGTAAAAGTTGTAAAATGGGTAGTAAAAATCTGATTTGATGAAAAATTTGGGCTGTTATGAGTATGAAAATAGTTTCGGCTAGGCTTGGGTGTGAGGAAATTGAATGAAATTCATTTTACGAGCCTAGGGACTAAATTGTAAATATGTTAAAGTTTAGGGGTAAAAATGTAATTTTGCCATAATGTGATTTTTGGACTGAATTGAATAATGTGAATAATAAATGAGTTAAATGTGATATTATAGATCAAGAAAAACGAGGTTCGGACCTAGAACGGAGGAAAAACGAGTAATTGACGATTAAGTCCTTTTGCCATTTTAATGCCGAGGTAAGTTCGTATGTAAATAACGCATTGTTTAATTTATGTTTTGAATGCTTTAATATTATATGAATTATGATCGATTCCTTGAACGTAATCGACAAAGTTCGACAAGCGAGAAAATTCCGGTTGAACCTTAAGAATAGATAGAATACAAATGTCATGACATTAGGATCACTAAGATTATGTGTAAGACCATATCTGGGATATGGCATCGATGTGAGACTTCGTGTAAGACCACGGCTAGGCTATTGGCATCGATACGAGATTACATGTAAGACCATATCTGGGATATGGCATTGGTACAGTACTGTATGTACTATATTCCCGAGTATCCTTTAGTATTCCAAATGATTCAACGGGAAATTCAACGGGTATGTCAAAGAAGAGAAAAAGTATGTGAGTACTACGAATTGGTACAGGTATGTACGTAAAGTTTATAAGCATTGACTTCATGGAATTGTGAGTTCATGATTTCCACGAGAATGATTTTATGAAAACCTTGTGATTATAAGTCTATACTTGTGATGTATGAAATACATAGTAAAGTTGATTGACGATTTTGTGATTGGCTTTCGGGCTAGATTGAGTTATGACATAACATGTTATATTCATGCAAATTGTGATTCATCGGAGAAGAGATAAAGGAAATATTTGCAAAATTGCCTATTAAAAATGATTATGGAAGCATGGAAGGATAAGAGTTTTGGCAATTGTAAGATGTAAGAGTATATGCTTGAAATGTAAATGCTCATAATTAATGTGTATGTTTTATGAGAGGTTTGAAATGGTTTGTTGATCGTGGTAAATGATGTGTTATTCTTATGACTGAGCAAGATGTGCTCATTAAGTTTAATGTCATTTATTTTGGCTTAAGTTATGTTATTCATATGAATGAGTAAGTTATGCTCATGAAGTTTAATGACATTTATGTTAATATATGTCATGTTATTCATATGACAATGTATAATTAATGTTGTTTATTATTTGCATATGAACTTACTAAGTTTTAAAGCTTACTCCCCTTCCTTTCTTATGTCTTATGGGGCTAATAAGCTAGCTCGAGTTGGAGATCGCCGGAGATACTATCACACTATCAAGCTACCATTTCGGTATACATAAGTTCAAGTATTTTGAGTTATGGCATGTATAGGGACTAAGTCAATTGGTTATATGTGTCTTTATGATTGTAGCCCATGTGTTGGCTTGTGATTGTCAAAGGTTTGTTTTGCTATTTGGCCATGTAAGTTGGCTCATATTGGCTAATATGGTTGTAAGCCTAAGTATATTCATACATGTGTCAATATCTATGGTGATAAAATCATGGTATGCTTGGTGAAAGTGGAATATTTGGAAATGTGATTTATGGCGTAATTGTGTAATATTGAAATTGTGACCTATTGATAAGATGAGGAATTTGAGTATAATTTGGTAACTAGATAGAAATTGAATGAAACCTAATAAATGTGGGATTTGTATGTTTGATTTAAGGCTTAATAAATATAGTGAGTATGTTGGATAAATATATAAAGTTGATATGTTTCAACCATGAATGTGGATGCTTTGGTTGCCTAAGTATGAAATGTTATGTGCCTTTGAATTGATGTGAGTGTATGTGTGAATAAGGGTGACAAATAGCTTGGTAAATAGCCTTTTTATTTTCCACACGGGTAGACACACGGTCTGCCCCACGGGCATGTGATCCGGCCGTGTGTCCCCTACACCCTAAATAATTGCAAAACAGAATGCTCAGTAATGAGCACACGGGTAGAGACACGGGCGTGTTCCCTGGCCGTGTGAAGTCTGCACCTATTTTATAAAAAAATTATAAAAGTTTAATCGATCACTCAGCCTAAGCGCACGGGCGTGTGACTTGGCCGTGTGACCTCAATTTGATGATGATGTCATAAACAGAATGCTCCCTAATTTGAACACGGCCTGAAGCACGGGCGTGTCATAGGGTTACACAGGTGTGTCCCGAACTCACACGGGCGTGTGACCCCTTTTTCATGAAAATTTTTCTAAGTTCTCCAAAAGTTTCCAAAGTTCTCGGTTTAGTCTCGAACCACTTCCGATGCATGTTTTGGGCCTTGTAGGCTCGTTCTAAGGACGATATGAATGTTTTTGAAAAATTTTAAATTTGATTGGAAATTCATGTCTCGGTTTTGAATGTTTGCTTGTGAATAAGTCCAGTAATGCCTCGCACCCTATTCCGGAGTCGGATACGGGTAAAGGGTGTTATAATACTGGGTTAGAAGATATATGAAGAGAAGCTTGTGTAACACCTTGAATTTGGGCCTAGAATAAGTGGGTTCGTGTGTCGAGAGAATGGATTTTTGTCGTTAAAAAAATTATTATTGCAAGTTTAGTTTAATTTTTAGGAGGTTTAGGAAGGGTTGGTAGTGTTGGAAAAGTCCTAGGCTCGATCTAGGGCTTTAGCAAAAATGTTGTTTTGTTAGGGAGGTTGGTGGTAGTAATAAGGCTTTTAAAATATTGTTGGGTTAAAAGATATCACAAAGAAGTAGGTGGTCTGGTGGCTTGGGGCGTTGTGAATAAGTTGGAGGTCAAAGGTTCAAGTCTTGGGTATGGCAAAAATTTTTATTGCACATATGATAGTATGAAGGCCAGAGTTTAGGCCTTATAATTAGTTGGGGATGTTTCATGACACAAGGAAACGCTTTGTGAGGGCAAAGGCGTTAGGAGTAGTAGGGGAACAAGGTTCTAGTCGCGTTGTCAGCGCGCGAAATGTTGGGTTTTTTAAGTAAACTGGAGCACGGAATAAAGGTTGATAATTAATTGGGAAGGAATTATGACTCAAATGAAACGGGTGGCGCAGATGGCAAGGGGCGTGCCTCATAGTGAAAAGGGCGGAGGTTCGAATGGGTGTCGGTTAATATTTTTGGATTTCTTTGGATGATTCGGTCGCTTGAAAGTATACTTTAAAAGAAGTTGACAACGGAATATATCATAAGAATGGTTCTAGTGCAGTGGCTGGTAGCGTGTGGTTGTGCTTGGAGGTCTCGGGTTTGAGTTGCCTTGTGCGCAATAGCTTGAAATTTTTTCTTTGGTGTGGGAAGGTATTTGAATTGGACCAAAATGCCAAAAGATGGCTACTGTTCGGGAAGCTATTTGAATGAAATTCAAATTGAATTTTTGGGCTAAATAAAAGGACTTTTTGATGAGGATAAATTTTTAAGATAATAAAGGAATTTAATTAGTGATAAGTTTGAGTTGATTAGGGAGTGTAGGTTTATTCTATTTATTTATTTATTTATTTATTTTAGTATATATGGGTACCAAATTTTCCCTTTTCTTTTAGCTTGACTTTTAGTTATCAGGAAGGGCGTTTTCGGGTTTGAACAATAGGTGCCAAAATTTCTATAAATAGGGGAGGATATCTCATTGATTCTGACATTTAAACACTAATTTCTTCTCCTTCCATTATGCCGAAATTCTTAGTCTCTCCCTCTCTAATTTCTTTTCTTCAATTTCTTCAAAAGCCGAAACCTCTTCTCCATTCTTTTTCCCTTTGAGCCGATTTCTCTAAAAAGCCGAAATCTCCATAGTTTTTCTTTATTCATCCTAGTTGAGAATTAGTTCTTTAGGCATTTAAATCTTTTCTTTGACATTCTTGAATCTTCTCTCCAAGTGCTAGCCGAATTCAGTATACTAAGGTAAGTGTCGACTCACTGTTAGATCTCATATTCTATTTCGGTTCTTGAAAGGCAAAAGTCGAAAAACTAATAGTTTAATGGTGCTATGTTGGGTGGCATTCCGGGATTTGAAGAAGACCTGATCGTCTAGATCTAAAAGCCGAAAATCGTTAGTCTCTAAGTATCATACCTCTTTTCGGGATTTTAAGGTAAGGTAGTTTTCTCTAGATTTTCGTTACGTTAGATTATCGTATTCGTAATCTTAACCCTATGTTATGGATCAACAACCACATGTTACGATGGTAGCAACTGATAAGGTCCCTCGATGGAATCAAATATGGATCAGGCAAAGGAGGGGATTGGATCTGTAAAACCAATCCCTAAGTTTAAAAAATGAGCGGTGTCAGCAGTTCGGGATTGGCCAGTAGGTTGTGGACCGGCATCCGAACAAAATCTTAGACAGATAGCAGTTTTAGCAGCTTCTAATAGTGTCGACATAGAGAGTGTCATCCTAACGGTAACCAGGTATGTAACCTTTCCCACTATTAGATTGGGTGCTAATACATATATATGTATAAATCTGCTATACTCTGTTAAATGCCGAAAACTCGGCATTATGATTGAAAACCCGAGGAGGGTAAAGGCTAATCATCAGGTTAGTGATTTCTGTCCTTCTTCAGTAATATGCTTTGCATGCCGGTTTCTCTGTATGCTTGGGGTTGGGTGAATGATGAAAGGGGAAGTGATCTGCTCGGTGGCTTATGCCATTTCACCGGGTGACTTTGTCACAACTCATTTCGTGGCTTATGCCATTTCACCTGGTGACTCTGTCACAACTTTGACGATGAGCGACTAATCGCAGCATGTCCGCCATTGATGGTGTGTAGCGGTGTGGGTTGATTATAGAAATCCCCAATGGTGTGCTTTATAAGGTAAGGGTGGTGTGTAGCGGATGGAAACCTAGGATTGGGTTGGGTTATGTATGTCATTTGCTAAATTATGTTTTATTTGCTAATTTGTGGGCTAAGGCCCAATCTGATGGTGCATAAGGGTTGCACACTAAGTTTCGCGACTCACCCAATTATTTTAACCATTTCAGGTGACACTTAGTGCATCGGACCAGGCTAGAGGAGGGAGCAAGGTGGCCATGCGACAGAGCATTGAGGATTCAGCAAAAAGACTTCACTTTATTTATTTATTTTTAAGAAATTTATCTTAAGTGGGTTTTAAGTTTCGTTGTAATAAGGCCATGGGCCACTAGACTATTATACTTTGCTTTGGGTTTTATTTTGGGCTTTCATTATTGACATTTAAAATTTAACTAAACTAAGGCATGTATTAAGATTTTGGTTTTTATTCATAAAACAACAAGTGAAATTTATATATTATTTAAACTTATCAAGTTATTAAGTTTTCCCGAATAAAAGATTAAATACAAGAAAAATATTTCCCGAAGATTGCGACATCTTTTACAAAACTCTTTTGAGTGGCATGCCAGATCCGGCTGTAGTGTTTGGGCTGGGTTTGGGGTGTTACAGCTTGATTGTCACCATAATCTTGTTGTTAATGACATTTTAAAACCTAGTTCATTCAGTAATGAATGTAACCACATAATCTCGCACATAGGTTGTGTTGGAAAAAATTCGGTTCGAAAATAGATTTCTTACACATCGGAAAAATAAAATTTTAAAAACTGAGTCAGTTTGTGATATTTATAGTAATAAATATTTTTTTCAAAATCGCACTTGTGTTTTGAGCTAAATGGATCCTAGACGTTCCTGGCTTTCAACTGAATGACCTTCTTTGCTATTCTCATACCACGAACTGCTTCGAGTGTGGGCTTGAACAATTTCAAATCAAACACAGAACCATAAATATTTTCTTTACTTTCAGTAGGAAAGTAATCCTCTCTCTTATAAAAATTAGTAGAATTGTTATTCCCGAAAAATAGAATTTATACTTAGAAATAAATTCTCTCTATTTTCGGACAAAATAACAATATCTCAAAGTTATGTAAAACTTATTTTATTTTTAGCCTTATCATTGCCATCTATTTATAGAAAGAGGAAATTAAACTCTAATTGAACTAGTATAATGCATTTAATGTCTATTTAATAGAAAAAATCAATTCCCTAGTTGAACTAGGAGAGAGGGGCCGCTAATTGAGTGTGCCTCCCATCACATGTATTATGATGGGGATTTGGGTATCTCCTATATTGGGTCAAATTATATATGTTTCTTAAACTTTTAACCCAACACTTTATAATTTAATCTAACCTAGTACATTTTTTCTATTTTTCAAAATAAACATTATTTATCAAATTACTCTAAATAAATTAAATTTTCCAATTAAATAATTTTCACAACCCGATTATAATTCCATTAAAATCATGACAACTTTACCATAAAAAATTATATGAGAAAATATATTTAATTTCTACATTCAACGAATTCACAATGACTAATTAATTTAATTCCATTTTCGAACTTTAATTAATTAAATAATAATTTGAAAAACTTAGATTAATTCTCAGGTCATTTCTATACTCAGTGAGAAAACCACATTCATGTTTGAATGTAATTCATTTATCTAACTTTATTATTTCTATCCATTTCTGTTCATTTGAT
Source organism: Gossypium sturtianum (assembly GCA_025698515.1). Taxonomy (NCBI): domain Eukaryota; kingdom Viridiplantae; phylum Streptophyta; class Magnoliopsida; order Malvales; family Malvaceae; genus Gossypium; species Gossypium sturtianum. Next base: position 118,297,147 of record CM046955.1, read on the forward strand.
TCAACATGCAATTCATTTCTTGTTTCAACTAGTTAACGAAGGGACCGATTGGACATATGTGATTAGGAATCAAATGATTTATAATTAAGTTCCAGCTTTTCGCTGATTAATTATAAACTCATTTAGTCACGAAGTCATTCCACTATAGTATAATGATTGAATTCTCCCCAACAACATACCATTACAAAAGAACTTGATCAGTGCTCGTCCAATGACCTTTTCATAAGTGTGTTACCCTCATAGGGTATCCTTAATCTCTTTGGGATAATATCTGTTCTCCCAATATGATTCTATTTTATCTCATGGTAATCATTACAACTTCCTTTATGAAAAGTCAATTACTATTAAAAAGTAATCAAGTCATTCATCACAAAGACATGAATACATTTACTTTTCATCAACCATGTAATGCCAATGAGAGGATATCATTTACCCATGCCTCGGGCTATGAATTCTACTATTGTGAATGACGCTACATATTGCAGAAGTCATACACCCAACACACCAGCTTTCAATTCCTAATCTATACGAACTTAGCCTTTTACTTACATCAAAGTGTACAAGTCACGCATACATAGTCCGTCATCCACTCAGGATTTAGGTATTTCACACTATGAATGTTACAAGTGAATAGCCCATGAATGGATTCATGATCTATTCTTCTTAGGTCCAGTCCAATGTACTATCAGCCCAATCAGTCACATTTATGTCTCTATCTTCTGGGAGTCATCCGCTCTGATGTCCAAGACAAAGTATCTCTCTTATTGGACTTTAATAAACAACATATTAGCCTTTCAATTGGTTTGCTCATTTTCGATTAGACTAAGGACATGATTAGGTTCGCCTACTAATATAAGTTGTTTTTTCGTATTATGATCCAACCATGTAATACCACTTAGTTTTTGTTTAAACATTAGACAACCAATGAGCAACATTTTCTTCCATTTTTCTTTACATGTAAAAACGTTATGAGAAAAATCATACAAAGTATATTAATGAATTTTTTTATTAACCATTTTATTCGAAAAAATTATAAGTTTACAAATGAATATACTACACTAAGAGAACCAGATCCAACACTATCTTCTAGGAGTCATCCACTCCGATGCCCAAGATAAAGAATCTACCTAATTGGAATTGATAGATGCCATATTAATTTTTCAATTGGTTATCTCATTTTTTATTAGACTAAGGACATGTTTAGGTTCATCTACTAATATAAGTTGTCTTTCCATATTACGATTTGACTGCGTAGTACTACTTAGTATTTGTTAAACATTAAGCAACCAATGAGCTAATATTTTCTTCTATTTTGCTTTACATGTAACAGCCCGATTTTGGGCCTAGTCAGAACAGTAGTTTTGAGGCCACAAATTCGATGAGAAAAATCTTATTTTTATTATATTTTTATGGTCTACGATTTCACGGAAAGATTTCATGAAAATTTCATTCGAAAATTTTGACGTTTGGGCACTCAATTTAGTCAAAAGGACTAAATTGTAAACAGTGCAAAAGTTGAGTTCCACATGTTAGAAGTGTCCAATTTCTATGAAATTTCAAATTGGAGGTCCTTAAATGGTAATTAGACCATTGGTTAAATTTTGGACAAAAATGGACATGAGATAAGTGAAATAGGATATTTTTAAGTTAGGGGCATTTTGGTAATTTGGTAATTAAATGGACTAAAAGACAAAATAAAAGCCAAAAACCCTTGTCCATCTTCTTGCTTGGCTGAATTTAGCATGGGGGAAGCCATGGCTATGGTTTTCAAGCTTACAAGCTCAATAGTAAGTGCATCCAAGCCTCGTTTTTAATGTTCTTTACATTTTTGAGATCCCCGTAACTCGGTTTAGTTATTTCTACCATTATTTTGAGCTAGGGTTTGTGTTTAAAAATTTACCCATGGATGACATGCATGTTATTTGGTGTCTAATGGTAGAATATGAATGCTCGATGTGTAGTAAACGACTTTTACTAAGTGATTTTCAATGAAATCGCATAAAAGGACTAATTTGTAAAAAGTTGAAAATGTATGAAAATGTGTGAATGAATGCAAATTGTGGACTGCTGTAGTTATGAAAATGGTTCGGCTAGGCCTAAAATACAAGAAAATTGAATAAAAATCATTTTACGAGCCTAGGGGCAAAATTGTAAATATGACAAAGTTTAAGGGTAAAAACGTAATTTTGTCATAGTATGATTTTTGGGTCACAATTAATAATGTGACTAATAAGTAAGCTAAATGTGATGTTATAGATCAAAGAAAACAGGGTTCGGACTTAGAACGGGGGAAAAACGAGTAACTGACGGTTAGGTCCCTTTTTGCCATTTTGGTATCGAGGTAAGTTCGTGTGTAAATAATACAATATTATATTATGTATTTAATATTTTGATATTGTATGAATTGTATATATATGTTTCTACGGATTCGATTGATGATGATTTGGCGAAGAATCGAAGAATGAGAATCCCGGTTGAACCTTAGGAATAGAAAGGATACCCTTGTCACGACATTCGATTAAGAAGGTCCGTATAAGACCATATCTGGGATATGGCCTCGGCACCTAATCGAGATCCCGTATAAGACCATATCTGGGATATGGCATCGGCATCGAATAATGATTCCGTGTAAGACCACGTCTGGGACCTAGCTTCGGTATGAAATCGTGTAAGACCATGTCTGGGGCATGGCATCGACATGCGATCTCGTGTAAGACCATATCTGGGATATGGCGTCGACATCGATATGAGATCCTGTATAAGACCATATTTGGGATATGGCATCGGCATCGACATGCTATCTCGTTTAAGACCATATCTGGGATATGGCATCGACATCAATATGAGATCCCGTATAAGACCATATCTGGGATATGGCATCGGCATCGTCATGTGATCCCATGTAAGACCATATCTGGGATATGGCATTGGCATCTTACTACGTGTATGACAATTTTTGAGTATCCTTAAATATTCCAAGTGGTTCAACGGGATAAAATATTAAAGTTGATGTTAAAGATGGAAAAAGGGTTAAAGTTATGTGATGGAGTGATACAAGTACATATGCGAAACTCACGAGAAATGAGCTCGGTAAGTGATTTCGTATAAGACCATGTCAGGGACATGGCGTCGATATGATATTTCATGTAAGACCATATCGGGGATATGGCATTGATACGGTACTATATGTATGAGATTTTCTAGTATTTTTTAGCATTCCGAGTGGTTCAACGGGTACGTTAAAAACAAGAAAGTAAGTGACTATGTTACGAGAGGTACAGGTATGTACATAGAACTTATGTGGAGTGAATTCTGTATATGATGAATTCTTGGGAAGAATGTGCACGAATAAGTTATACTTGTGAAATATTGATATCCTTATGATTAATGATCTACATTCTTGATGAATGGATACATGATAAGATTTGATGATGATCATGTGTGAGGCTTTTAAGCCAAATTAAATTGAGAAATGAAATGTTCAAGTCGTTGTTGTTGATGTATAGGTTAAATTGGCCAATGAATGGCTTGTAAATATTTGATGATGACTAGCTATTGGCATAGCTAACTATGGATATATTTTAGTGTTATATGTGTGTAAATGAGAATTAATACAAAGAAAACATGATAGAGTAAAATTAGTAATAAAACAGTTTGGATAGCAATAGTTGTATAGCTTTGAAAATTCACCAAAAATGGTGAAAATTGAATTAGAAGTTGAATAAGATATGAAATTAAATTTTATTGAGTCTATTTTAGCATAAAAGAAACGGTGTAAGCAAAAGAATTTCATATTATGAGATATTTGAATTTTTATAAGATAGGGTCAGAGTGATTTCGAAATCCCTTGTTCTGACTTGGGAAATTCATTAAAAATTATACAAAAATAATAAAGGGATAAAATTTATATACTTGAATTTATCAATGAGTCTATTTTCAAGAGAAACAAACAGGAATGCCTTTCGAGTTCTTTACCACAAGAAAATAATTTTTTAGTGAAGAGGGGTCAGAACTATTGGACAGCGAAACAGGGGAGACTTTAAAGAATAAACTGTACTGATTGGCTAAACCAAAAATTCTGGAAATTTTATAGTAAGAAGAGATGAGAGCCTAGTTTCAGGGAAAGTTAGCGGATCTTAATTTGGAGTTCTTTAGCTCCGAATAAAAATAATTTAGTGACTGTAACTCGAGTAGACAGCTCAAGATGAACATAAATGAATTGTGAAATTTTATGCAATAATGATGGTATTATCTTGAGAGCTTATATTAAGGATTGTTAAAAGCATGGTAATCAATTGTTTATTATTTACATACGTACTTACTAAGCTTTTTAGCTTACTCCCCTTCTTTTCTCATATTTTATAGGGTTTTATGCTTGCTCGAGTTGGAGATCGCCGGAGATGCTATCACATTATCAAGCTATCATGTTGGGTATAAGTGAATGCAAAACCCTTTGAGTTTATGGCATGTATAGGGACTTAGTCAATTGTGTATGTGGCATTTGATTTGGCCAAATGTGTTGGTTCATAATGGTAATATGATTCATTTTGTATATAGCCATGAGATATGGCTCATATTGGTTAATGAGTTGTAATGCCTATTTATATGTGTGTGCTTACACTAAAGGTTTCATGTAATGTGGTTATGTGTGTTTGGTATGGATGGATTGAAGTTGTATTTAAGTATAGGAAAATGAGGATGCCAAATGGTTTGGTAAATAGCCATTTTCTTTGCCACACGGGCAGAGACATGGCCGTGTGTCTCAACTGTGTGGAGGACACGGCCCCGGGACATAGGCGTGTGCCCAGGGCATGTGAAGTCTGCATCTATTTTTCAGAATTTAATTCGCCACACGGCCTAAACACACTGGCGTGTGAATTGGCCGTGTGACCCTATTTTGTTGATGACGTCATAAATAGAGAGTTACACGGGCTAAGGACATGGGCGTGTGTGACCACACGACCTACCCACACGGGCGTGTCACAAGCCACATGGGCGTGTGACCCCTGTTTTGATGAAAAATTTTCTAAGTCTTTTTAAAGTTTCCTAAGTTCTCGGTTTAGTCCCGAACAGTTCCCAATGTATGTTTTGGGCCTCGTGGGCCCATATAAGGGGCGATTTGCATGTTAATGAGAAATTTTAAATTGAATGGGATTTTATAGCCCGGTTTTGTATAAAGGTTTTTATTTAAGTCTGGTAATGCCTCGTATCCTGTCCCGGTGTCGGACACGGGTAAGGGGTGTTACATTTAGTGGTATCAGAGCTATGGTTTAGTCGATTCTCGGACTAACCTAGCGTATGTGAGTCTAGTTATACATGCCATATTACTACTCGTGATAGTGTGATATCTCCCGGCTCTAACGAATTTGTTTTTTTAAGACAGAGATGACTTCCAACTGAGCTATTTTCGATAATGCTGAAAAATGATATTGAGGTGATTGAAATGTGTTTGTGATGAGATGAAACTTAGAAAGGTATGAATAGAAGTTCATTATATGTATGTGTTAATATACAAAGTGAGATAACCATGAGTTGAGAAATGTGGAAACATGGAATAAAATGAAAGTTTATGTGGTGATAAGCCCATTCATGTTTGTTGGGCATGCATATGATGATATGTGCCCAACCTATTTGATCAAGTGAATATGATAAGTACATTTACACAAATTGACGGAATGTGTGTTTATGTACACTTGTTTGAATAAGTGTAATCAGTATGTTAATGTGGTTGAATTTTATGTTTAATTGTTAAATTACAGATAATATGATGTTATGTTTTACGTCTTTGTTAACGTAGGAAATGAGTGCGATCGTTCAATGATGAATTGATGGATAAGACCATGGTTGGACCATGGAAAAGTATGGATTGTAAGACCATAGCTGGGCTATGGCATTGTGATACGTGTAAGACCATGTCTTGGACATGGCATCGATATGAGACTTTGTGTAAGACCATAGTTGGACTATGGCATCAAGTAAACGACGTACTTAAACCCGTAAGGCATTCTCTAATTTGACAAATGTTAGTAAGTAAATTCATTGTTTGAAATTGTGGATGGCAGGAAACATTCGCAAAATGAATAAGTATATTAAATTGTCTGAAGTGAATTATGTGATTATGACGATATTACATTAATGATGAATGCTAAGTCATATGTGTGTATTTATGAGAGTCAAGTTAGAGGCTTTACGACCTCACCCCCTTACCAGTGATGCTTTATGACGAAATTTTACGAGAATCATGTTGAATAAGTTCATAAGTGTGAAACTAAAGAGTTCAGTGATGAAATGATTAGTAATGTATCTGAGAGATGAGAATAGTTTGGAAAGTGAAACTTGACTTTAGAAGAAATATCATAATGTTTTAAAGATTACATAGATTATGCAATGTCACAGATAAAGAAGAAGCTAGTCTTGACTATTCGATTCAATTGAGTTATGTGTATTTAAAGTATCCTCAATTATAGTAATGAATTTTGGGCATTCACGAGTATATAAACGGATAGTCTGAATGAAGAAATTATATTCTGGAAAGTATGATACAGAGATATGCCTATTGGATTGTTCTAATCGAATGATGTTATTATGAGTTAAAGCTGTACCGATTGATAAAGTCATCACATTTATGAAAATTTGAATGATCTATGCATGTTAGTAAAGTTTTAAACAGTTGAAAGTATTATTAACCGAAGCTCTAGTTCTGAGTTCAGTTTGAATTGAGTAAGGAATTTGTGATTTTTCAATGATGTACTATTGAACAGATCAAAAAATATTTTAATACAAGAATGTAAAGAAGCAGTTTGCACTTTCAGACGGTTAAAGTCACATGAAAAAGAACTGTTCGACTAATGATTTAGAGACGACCACTTTTATATCTGTGTTGTGAACTGGATGATTTCGTATGTTCGACAAAAAATGTCATATGCTTCCTGATCCTATTGGGTTAAAGTACGTAATGTCGCAGAAAGATCTGAAATTAAGACAACGTGAATGTTTTGAGATGTTAAAAGACTGTGAGTAATTATCGACTTACCTTTTGGAAAGCAAGTATGGTTACAGATGCTTGAATGGAAAATATTTGTTTATTTTTGTGAGTACTGGTTACTTGATTGATCTTATTTCACTACACCAAAACAGACTTTTAGCGGCGTTTTTTTTTGCTTTTAGCGGCGTTTTTAAGCGCCACTAATAGTATTTGCGGCGCTTTTGAAAGCGCCGCAAAAAAACGCCGCTAAAGAAGGCGCCGCAAAATTCAGTGGCGTTTATTGTGAAAAAACGCCGCTAAAAGTTAAGACTTTTAGCGGCGCTTTTCAAAAAAACGCCGCTAAAGGTGGGAACTTTTAGCGGCGCTTTTCAAAAAACGCCGCAAAAGGTAGGGGATTTTAGTGGCACTTTTCAAAAAAACGCCGCAAAAGGTAGGGGATTTTAGCGGCGCTTTTCAAAAAACGCCGCAAAAGGTAGGGGCTTTTAGCGGCGCTTTTCAAAAAAACGGCGCAAAAGGTAGGGGCTTTTAGCGGCGCTTTTCAAAAAATGCCGCAAAAGATATGGGCTTTTAGCAGCGCTTTTCAAAAAAATGCCGCTAATTTGCACAGATTTGCAATGCTCATTTTCTCCAATATCCTACCCTCCCTGCATTAAAACAAACCAAAAACAACAGCAATTGCATATAATTTCAACTCAAGACAGCAAATAAAACATTTAAATCTCACTAAAAGCATTAAATCTAAACGATACTTCAAATTTAATAAAAGATATATGATATACATTAATAAATGAAGTATAATTCAAACAATTCTTACAATAATGTTAAATGTAACAATGTTAAAAATCATCTTACAATAAGAAAACAAATGTCTAAGATGGCGCCTCTGCATATCTTTGGAACATCTTCATCATAGTCCAAGTCAGAATGGAGTTCTTCATACTTTATGTTCTGCTCTACCTCCTCATTCTTTTGCCTCCGCTCTAAGTTGAGAAATTTGCTCAGTTGTGCTCGCTTTCATCTGAGCTATCTGGTCTTTTAGTCTCTGAACTTTAGCACGAGATTGACTCCCGGAAGGCATGTACTGCTGGGAGCCGGATCCAAAATATTGGGTCGGGGTAACCCCAGATCCTTGACATCGAACCCGACCATACCTTTTAAGACCCAAAACATTAGTGATAATTTTGTTATAAATATACTCAAGATTAACAGAACTATCAATCGAAGCGATCGTACCTTTCGGGACCCAAAACATCGCATAATTTACGTTATCAATCTCCTCGAGATTAACGAACTATCACTCAAGCAACCGCTTCATACTCGCTTCTTCTTCTCCTTTAGTTTATCCTAATAAATCAACGAAAGAGTTAGAAACGAAATATATAATAAAAGAAATGCAACATAACTTAAAATTATAAATTTAAAACTACAAACGATGAATTAAAGTACTATAATTAAACATTATAAATATTTATAATAAATCAATTATTAAGTAAATATACCAAAATTTCTGCAGCTTCGGATGTCATCGGAGATCCGTCCTTCTTCCTATGCGTAATGTCAAAAAGCTGAAGGCATCCAACTTTTTGACCAGACTAAGCTTCCTACATTATAGCAGAAAAAATATAATTTAATAGTATAAAGTCATTAATATTTGAAAGAAATAATAAATTATAATACCTCGGCCTCAACTACACAAGCAAAACTTTTGGAACCTGCCGTGTGCGTAAATTTTTGTTTGTGTCTGCTGCTTGTTCCAACTCGCTCACGGTCCTACATAATGGAATTTGAATTATGTATATAATAAATACTATAAACCAAAAAATTTATAAGACTTTAAAAGTACGTAATACCCCACCTTTCTTTGAATTCCAGAATCTAACTTGATCTTCCCATTGGTACCTCAACATTCCCGGCGGAACATTTCTTAGTTTTTCGTCGAGGCTTATGTCTTTCTTAAAATATTGTTTTTTCAGCATGCTTTTATTGTCTCTCCATTTTTTACCCAATGTCTTCTTAGCATAGTCATCAGAGACCTCTAAAGCAAATCTGTCCTAAACAAAAAAAGTTTAAACAATTAATATAAATGAAAGTTAAAACAAATTATTATAAATTACATTCACTTCTTGTTACCTTAATATTATGGAGAGCCTGATTTTTATTGGCATCAGGCATGTGATGCCATGATTCGTAGTTAATGGGCAACATATTGGCATTTCGTGCCATAATGCCCAAATAGCCTGCTAACAGTCGAGCTTCAGATCCAACAGGCTGGCCATGATTGTTTCTCCTTACTTTAACATGCTTGACAGGCTCTAAGTCGTATAAATCTTTAAGCAATGTACGTCCCCGACCTCTGCGCGCCCCACCACCTTCAATTTGAAAAATGAATATATATTATTATATTAAAATTAAAAATGAATCAATAATAAAATTTAACATGCATGTAAAATAAACTTAACATTACTTTGAAATTCTGCAGGTTCGTCATCTATGTCTGGCAGACTAGAAGATCCAACAACTGTTTGTTGTTCACTATTTGTTTCTTCTGAATTTGGAGTATTGTGGACAATGTTTAAATCTCGTAATCGTCTTCTAGGCATTTTTCCCGCAATACACATGAAATAGTTCAACATTTTAGTAACAAATAACAATAATAATAGTACATTTAAAATAGTTAAATTATATAACATGCCCAACATTAAAATTATAATATTACATATAAATAATAAATCGTAAAATCTTACTAAATCATATTTCAGTAAATATCTTCGCCCACATCTGACGAACCCATTGAAATTGTTGACTAGTACTAGGGATATTTTCATTTAAGTTTTGTTCGAAAAGGCAATGTTTCGATCTTTCGACTATGTCATCTCTACTTCCACCGCCAATGTCGAAGAAGTCTCTAGGGGTGTTTCGAAGTACAACGTACCAACCCTCATCAGTTGGATCTTCTGAGTAAAAAACTTGTTTAACTTGAGGAGAAAACACATACGGCTCGTCTATCAGTTGTTTTCCAGTGTGTAACATCCAGAATTAATGGGCCTATGCGTTTAATGTGTAAATTTGAGTGTTAGGAGTCCAAATTGGGCTCAGGTTTAGGCAGAGGCCTTGGTTAAATTCTCTGTTTGGGCACTATAGGGTTTAAAAGGTGGTATTTGTGTTTAAAATACCAAAGTGGGCTTGTGGCCCAATATTAGGTGGCGCTGCAAGGGAGCTAGAGGGTGGCATCACTAGCAGTTGAAGAGGCCAACGTTTTGGCCGCAAGGAGCCCATGTCTTTGGACCATTTTCGGCACTTAAAAAGGGAGCAAGGGGGGACGACAATGGGGCTAGAAAATAGGAGGATTAAATGATTGGGATAATGTGGATATTATGCTGATAATAGTAGGGAGAGGTAGTGTTATTTAGGCCTCTTCTAAAGGTATGAATAGATTAAGATAAAGGAGAAAAGATAGGAGCTATCTACCGAGTGCAGTGTTGGCCAAAATTCCATCACCTAGAGGAGGGAAGAAATCGGTTTCTTTATGGCAAAGGGGTGCCAAAATTTCCCCTACTATTGGGTTAGTTGTTAGTTAGCAGGAAGGGCACTTTCGTTTTTGATAGGTAAGTGCCGAAATTCTCTATAAATAGGGGGTATCTCTTCAATTCCGGCATTTGAACCCCATTCTTTTAAAGCTTTTCTCTCATTCTCTGCCAAAGCCGAAATCCATAAATCCCATTCTCTCATCTTCACTTTTATGCAAAAAGCCGAAACTCTTGATTTTAATTCTCTTCTCCATTCTTTTTCTATAAGCCAAATATTCATTGTTCTTTGCTTTTTCTCTTTTACTGATCTCTTCACTAAAAGCCGAATCTACATAGATCTCTTCCTATCATCTTCTCTTTTCGATCTTCTCAAAAGCCAAAATCTTCTAGGAGTAGTCGAATCTCCTGTGATAGGGTAAGTGCCGATCTTTTTCTCTTCACTATTCTCTTTCGGTATTTGGAATTTAAAGCTGAAAGGCTATTGAGATTGGTAAGGTTGACGTTTGATTAATGGTTTGATATTTTCTTGTTGGGCAACGTCGGGAATCGAAGTAGATCGTTAAGATCTAAAAGCCGGAAACTACTAGTCTCTAAGTCTCAATCTTCTTCCGGGATTTCAAGGTAAGGGGTTCTCTTTAGATTTCCGTTAGGTTCGTTCATCGTAGTTATAATCTTAGCTTTATGATAAGGATTAACAACCATATGTTGTGATGGTAGCAACTGATAAGGTCATTTAATGGAATCAAATATCGATCAGGCAAAGGAGGGGATTGGATCTGTCAAACCAATCCTTAAGTTTAAGAAACGAGCGGTGTCTGCAGTTCGGGATTGGCCACCGGGTTGTGGACCGACTTCTGAACAACACCTTAGGCAGATAGTAGTTGTGTCGGCTACGGACAGCATCGACATAGAAAGTATCGTTTTATCGGTAAACAGGTGTGTAGATCTCTAACACACTAGTTAATCAGATTAAATATATATTGGGCTAAAAAGCGAGAAATAGGTTGTGTAGACGATCGAATAAAACCGAAAAAGTGGTCTCAGAAGGATGCAGTGCGTAATCATAGAAATCTCTATGTGTATCGATAAATATATATATATATATATAAAAGCTTATTTTCTTAAAGGTGGTATGATGTTTTTTTCATGTGTGTATGCATGGGGTGGAATTATGATAATGAAGGGGAAGTGCATAATAGGTCACATGGTGATCGGTGGTTAAACCACAAATTCAAATGTTAGGTCACATAGTGATCGGTGGCTATGCCACGTTTAATGATTCCTGATTAATAGGAATAGGCAGTACGGCTGTCGTTATGGTGTGTAGCAGATAGAGGGTTGATTGTAGAAATCCTTGAGGTGTGATGGTTGGTACGGGTTGGTGTGTAGAGGATGGAATTCTAGGATGGGTTGGGCTATTCATCATTTATTATTTATCATGTAACTATGATTGTTGCCTTTATGTATGGGCCAGGGCTCATAATGTGTTTGTGGGCCTCAGGTCATTGTGTGTTTCGGGATTTATACACTGAGTCTTGGTGACTCACCTTTTTATTTTTCCTACTCTTTCAGATGAGGAGTAGATCGTGGACAGTGGGAGCCGAGACGGACTCGAGGGGCCATCAAGTTATTTAATTTCATAGACTATTTCATTTTTTATTTAAGTTATAATTTTTGGGATTAATTATGTAATAAGACCCAGGGCTTAGGTTATCGTTTTCTTCATTTTATTTGCTGATGTTTACAGTTTAAAATTTATGTTCAAGGGCTTAAGTCTCAAAAAGTAATAAAATGGGTTTTCCAAACATGTTCCACGTAAAAACAAAGGTTTTCAACAGATATCTTATTTTTACCAAATGCCTAAGTAAAGAAACATTGATTTTTCTAAAATCAATTAAAGTAAAGTTTTTCACAATAAACCCCGTAGCATACCAGATCTGGTCGTAGCATTTGGGCCGGGTTTGGGGTGTTACATTTTGGTATCAGAGCCCAGTTCAAAACTCGGGCTGTGAATGGGTCTAGTAGTGTTTTGAAAATTTGATGTGAATTTGAGAAAATGTCTTGGATGAAGATATGGCCTTCGAGTCTCTAAGACCCGATCCACGCAGTAAGTATTCTAACTTCTGATATGATATGCATGATTGGGCTTGATGGGCTTGATGGACGTAGGCTAGTATATTAGACATTGATGGGCTTTAGGCTTAGGTTAAACAACTCTCTAAATTCATAAGATTTAATCCAACCAAACAAACCTGTGAACAAGTCGCGAGATTAGGGTGTGGCAACAGGCATACACATGTCTAGGATTGGATTCATGGAGAGCTTAGTATTTAAGCAGTCCTAGTGACTCACCCCTCTTCATTTTGGAATCCTACCAGTGCGTAGAGGACTGTTCACCTTAGCCACGAGGATTTGTTGTGAGCCAAAATCTATAATTAAAACCCGAAGGGGACCAGCCACCCTAATTTTAAAAATTTCCAAAATACCCCTGCTTTGTAAAAAAATTACTAAATTACCCTGATTTGAAAAAAAGACCAAAATCCCCTGGTTTGGAAAATTACCAAAATACCCCTGAAATGCAAAATTACCAAAATACCCTTATTTCGTAAAATCACCAAGATACCCTTTTTTTAAAATTTTTTATTTCGAAAATACCCCTGTAGGATAAAATTACGAAAGTACCCCTGGGTAGTGAAATAACGAAAATATCCTTATGTGATGAATGTGAGTTCATAGATGCTACTTGTATGTTGATGTATAATAGTTGACGTATGAGGTTCCTAGAACTAGGAGATACTGAGACTTGAGATCGAACCGTAGATATAATCGCTAATTCGAAAGAACTACTCTTAAAACTACATTCATAAGATTGTTCGTGGTTAATTAGTGGAAGAAATTAATAATTCATAAAATTTCTAACCGGATAAACGCGAATCGGTAGAATGAGTACAAGAGGTCGTGGGACGTCGCGCGTGGTCGTGGTGGTAAAGGGGGACGACGATGTCGAACCAGTGAGGGTCCGCCCATGGATCGGAAATGAGATGCCGATACCACCAAACGGTGCGGAGGAGGAATTTGGGACCAGACGATCGGAGATGATGCGGTATCTCAGGCAATGTTAAGGGTTCTAGAGAGGGTTGTTTGGGGCGGGCATGGGCACAGAGAGCCAGTAAATCTGTCTTGGAGAGGCTTAGAGCCAATGGGGCAGAAGTGTTTAGGGGAATTTTTGGTATAGCCCCGAGTTCCGCTGAGTATTGGTTGGAGGCAGTTGAACGTATAATGGATGATTTGGATTTCACGGAGGAGGAGAAGTTGAAAGGGGTTGTATCTCTCCTGCGGGACGAAGCTTATCAATGGTGGCTTACGGTTAAGGATGGCATGTGGTGATCAGATTTGTATCACTTGGGATTCCTTCAAAACGGCGTTTCAGAGTAAATACATTGGGATAAGTTTTGTGGATGCGCAGCGTAGAGGATTTCTGAATTTGGTGCAAGGGAGTAGGTCGGTGGCTGCGTACGAAGCAGAATTCTTACACCTTAGCCGTTATGCTCGAGGAATGGTGGCCACAGAGCATGAACGTTGTGTTCGATTTGAAGATGGTCTGAGGGATGATTTGCGTGTATTGATAGCTCCACAGCGGGAGAGGGAATTTGCTGTGCTTGTGGAAAAAGCTAAGATAGCTAAGGAGGTGAAGCGGACAGAGAAACTAAATCGGGATAGAGATAGGGGTGGAAGTAAGAGGAATTTTGGATCGTCAGGGGCAGCTAGGCGTACTCAGAAAAGGCCTAGATCAGACGGGCCGAGGCAGGAAGAGAGACCTGCTGCTGTTGGTCAAACACAGAAGTGTGTTCGATGTGGTAAATTCCATGTAGGCGAGTGTTGGGCAGGCAATGAGAAGTGCTTTAGGTGTGGATCTACGGACCATCAAGTTAGAAACCGTCGCAAAGAATGGGGCGATGAAGGGTCCACGCCAAGGGAATGCACAACCGGGGAAGAGGTGGTCGTGAGCCACAGAGAGGTCGTGGTCCGGCCCAGAGGTGGTAACAGTTCGGTCGGGGCCATGGAGCACCGAGGCCAAGGGGGCGTAAAACACCGAGGCGAGACAATGGGGGTTAGTTTATACCGCCGGACGTCGGGGAGAAGGCTGACGCACCGGATGTCATAATCGGTACGTTTCTAATTTTTGGTTTGCCTTACGCCGCCTTGATTGATATTGGTTCGACGCACTCTTATGTTGCTAGTGCTATAGCGGGAAGTCTGAACATAGGATATGAGACTTCTTCTAGGGAGATGACTGTAGTAAGCCCTCTAGGACAAATCAGTAAGGATGTACCCCGGAAGTTCAAGGGGTAGCTTTTTTTGGTCGATCCGATGGAACCGCCATTTGGGAGTTCGATTTGATCTTAGGAATGGATTGGTTAGTGAAGTATCGCTTAACTTGGACCGCAAGCCAACGCGTATGGTGTTAAAGGCTCCGATGGCGGTGAAGTGTTGATGATAGGTGAAAGGGGGAATTGTTTGTCAAATGTGGTGTCTGCCTTAAGGGCAGAAAGGATGATGAGGAAAGGATGCGAGGCAACTCTAATGTTTGTTCGGGCTCTGGAAGCCAAGGAACTAACTGTAGGAGATGTTAGGACGGTGAAGGAATTTCCTGATGTTTTCCCAGAAGAGCTTCCGGGATTACCCCCGGATCGTGAAGTGGAGTTTGGTATCGATCTTCTTCCGAGAACAGCGCCAGTATCTATTGCTCCGTATAGGATGGCGCCAAAGGAGTTGGTGGAATTGAAAGCAAAGATTTAGGAGTTGCTGGATAGAGGGTTTATCCGACCAAGTGTGTCGCCTTGGGGAGCGCCGATGTTATTCGTTAAGAAGAAGGATGGAACAATGCGTATGTGCATTGATTATCGCGCGATTAAACAAGTTAACCATCAAGAACAAATACCGTTGCCGAGGATCGATGACTTGTTCGATCGTTGAAGGAGCCTCATCTTTTTCCAAGATAGATCTCGAGGTCGTGGTACCATCAGCTTAAGGTCAAAGAGGCGGATATTCATAAGAAGGCTTTTAGGACTCGCTATGGTCACTACGAATTCATGGTAATGCCATTTGGGTTGACTAACGCACCAGCAGCGTTTATGGATATGATGAACCGAGTATTTCAACCCTACTTGGATCGGTTTGTCATGGTGTTTATAGATGATATTCTGGTTTATTCAAAATCGGAAGAGGAGCATGATTCACATCTTCGAGTGGTTCTACAAATTCTGAGGGAGAAGCAGTTGTATGCCAAATTTTGTAAGTGCGAATTTTGGCTAAGGGAGGTTACTTTTCTAGGTCACGTTGTATCGGCAGAGGGGATTAGGGTTGACCCTCGGAAGATTGAAGCGGTGTTGGATTGGAAGCCGCCTAAATCGGTAGCAGAAATTTAGAGTTTTCTTGGGTTAGCCGAATATTACAGAAGGTTTGTGGAAGGATTTTCATTGATCGCGGCGCCGTTAACTAAGTTGTTACGAAAAGGAGTTCTGTTTGTTTGGTCTTGTAAGCAGCAAGAGAGTTTTGAGAAGTTAAAAAGGATTTTGACGGAGGCTCCGGTATTGATACAGCCAGAGGCTGGGAAGGAATTTGTGATTTATTGTGATGCTTCACACACGGGATTAGGATGCGTGTTGATGCAAGATGGAAAGGTTGTTGCGTACGCATCTCGACAGTTGAGACCGCATGAATCAAATTATCCCACACATGATTTGGAGTTGGCGGCGGTGGTTTTCGCTTTGAAAATCTGGAGACATTATCTATAAGGGGAGAAATCTGTCATTTATACTGATCACAAGAGCCTAAAATACCTTTTGACTTAGAAGGAGTTGAATCTAAGGTAAAGGAGGTGGATCGAGTTGTTAAAGGACTATGACTGCTCGATCGAGTACCATCCGGGTAAAGCAAATGTAGTGGCGGATGCCTTGAGTCGTAAAGTAATCTCTAACTTGAGAGCAATGTTTGCTCACCTTAGTCTGTATGATGATGGGAGTTTGTTAGCTGAACTTCAAGTGAAACCCTCTTGGGTCAGTCAGGTTAAGGAGAAACAGCAAACTGATGAGTTGCTAAAGGAGAAGTTTTCGGTAGGATCAAGTGAAGGATCAACAGAATTTAGTGTGAATGATGAAGGGTTATTATGCTTTCAAGGAAGAGTGTGCATGCCGAAAGACCCGAGTTGAACTGTAGAGGATCTTGCAAGAAGCGCATGGTAGTCCTTATGCTATGCACCTGGGGGAGTAAGATGTATCGAGATTTGCATAGATCGGGCCCGTGGCGGGTTTGAAGCAAGAGGTGACCAAATTTGTGGGGAAGTGTTTGACCTGTCAGCAGGTAAAGGCAGAACATTAGTTACCATCAGGGTTGTTGCAGCTGGTGAAGATTCCACAATGGAAGTGGGAAAGGATCACAATGGACTTTGTTAGTGGGCTACCCCTCACGCCTACTAAGAAAGATTCGATTTGGGTGATTGTGGATCGCTTGACGAAGTTTGCTCATTTTGTACCGGTACGTGTCGATTACTCTTTGCAGAAATTGGCTAAGCTATACATAGCGGATGTAGTGAGGTTGCATGGGGTACCAGTATCAATCATATCGGACGGGGACCCTAGGTTCACCTCACGATTTTGGAAGGTGTTGCATCAAGCGTTGGGTACGAAGTTGGATTTCAGTACGGCATTTCATCCTCAGACCGATGGACAGTCTGAGCGGGTAATTTAGATCTTAGAGGACATGTTAAGAGGATGTGTCATTGACTTCAGGGGTAGTTGGGAGGAGTTCTTACCGTTGGCGGAGTTTGCGTACAACAATAGCTACTACGATCAAGTATTGGATGGCGCCTATGAAGCATTGTATGGGCGGAGGTGTCGTACACCTACCTGTTGGACGGAATTGGGGGAACGTCAAATTTTGGGTCCAGAGTTGGTTACCGAGACCGAGGAGAAGGTTGAGTTAATTCGGGCTCGATTAAAGGAAGCGCCGATGCAGACGTAAGTCCTATGCCGATCCAAGCGTAAGGACATAGAATTTACAGTGGGTGACAAGGTTTTCTTGAAGGTGTCGCCATGGAATAAAGTATTAAGGTTTGGTCGAAAGGGTAAATTAAGTCCCAAATTTATCGGACCATATCGAGTGTTGAAACGAGTAGGACCGGTAGCTTATCAGCTAGAGTTACCTTCTAAGCTAAGCCAGATTCACAATGTATTCCACGTCTCTGTGTTAAGACGCTATCGTTCAGATCCATCCCATGTAGTGTCTGTGGAGGAAATCAAAGTAAGACCCGATTTATCCTTTGAAGAGGAACCAGTAGAAATTCTGGATCGTGATGTCAAAGTGTTGCGAAAGAAGACGGTTCCGTTGGTTAAGGTTCTATGGCGGAATCACAGTTCTGAGGAGGCTACTTGGGAACCGGAGGAGACGATGCGGTAGCAATACCCTCATCTATTCTGATCAAGTAATTTCGAGGACGAAATTTCTTTAAGGGGGTAGAACTGTAACATCCAAAATTAATTGGCCTATGCGTTTAATGTGTAAATTTGAGTGTTAGGAGTCCAAATTGGGCTCAGGTTTAGGCAGAGGCCTTGGTTAAATTCTCTGTTTGGGCATTATAGGGTTTAAAAGGTGGTATTTGTGTTTAAAATACCAAAGTGGGCTTGTGGCCCAATATTAGGTGACGCTGCAAGGGAGCTAGAGGGTGGCGTCACTAGCAGTTGAAGAGGCCCACGTTTTGGCCGCAAGGAGCCCATGTCTTTGGGCCATTTTCGGCACTTAAAAAGGGAGCAAGGGGGGACGGCAATGGGGCTAGAAAATAGGAGGATTAAATGATTAGGATAATGTGGATATTATGCTGATAATAGTAGGGAGAGGTGGTGTTATTTAGGCCTCTTCTAAAGGTATGAATAGATTAAGATAAAGGAGAAAAGATAGGAGCTATCTGTTGAGTACAGTGTTGGCCGAAATTCCATCACCTAGAGGAGGGAAGAAATCGGTTTTTTTATGGCAAAGGGGTGCCGAAATTTCCCCTACTATTGGGTTAGTTGTTAGTTAGCAGGAAGGGCACTTTCGGTTTTTGATAGGTAAGTGCCGAAATTCTCTATAAATAGGGGGTATCTCTTCAATTCCGGCATTTGAACCCCATTCTTTTAAAGCTTTTCTCTCATACTCTACCAAAGCCGAAATCCCTAAATCCCATTCTCTCATCTTCACTTTTATGCAAAAAGCCGAAACTCTTGATTTTAATTCTCTTCTCCATTCTTTTTCTATAAGCCAAATATTCATTGTTCTTTGCTTTTTCTCTTTTGCCGATCTCTTCACTAAAAGCCGAATCTACATAGATCTCTTCCTATCATCTTCTCTTTTCGATCTTCTCAAAAGACGAAATCTTCTAGGAGTAGCCGAATCTCCTGTGATAGGGTAAGTGCCGATCTTTTTCTCTTCACTATTCTCTTTCGGTATTTGGAAGTTAAAGCCAAAAGGCTATTGAGATTCGTAAGGTTGACGTTTGATTAATGGTTTGATGTTTTCTTGTTGGGCAACGTTGGGAATCGAAGTAGATCGTTTAGATCTAAAAGCCGGAAACTACTAGTCTCTAAGTCTCAATCTTCTTCCGGGATTTCAAGGTAAGGGGTTCTCTTTAGATTTCTGTTAGGTTCGTTCATCGTAGTTATAATCTTAGCTTTATGATAAGGATTAACAACCATATGTTGTGATGGTAGCAACTGATAAGGTCTTTTAATGGAATCAAATATCGATCAGGCGAAGGAGGGGATTGGATCTGTCAAACCAATCCCTAAGTTTAAGAAACGAGCGGTGTCAGCAGTTCAGGATTGGCTACCGGGTTGTGGACCGGCTTCTGAACAACACCTTAGGCAGATAGCAGTTGTGTCAGCTACGGATAGCATCGACATAGAAAGTATCCTTTTATCGGTAAACAGGTGTGTAGATCTCTAACACACTAGTTAACTGTATTAAATATATATTAGGCAAAAGCCAGAAATAGGCTGTGTAGACAGTTGAATAAAACCCGAAAAAGGGTCTGTAAAGGATGCCAGGTACGTAATCATAGAAATCTCTATGTGTATCGATAAATATATATATATATATATAAAAGCCTGTTTTCTTAATGGTGGTATGATGTTTTTTTCATGTGTGTATGCATGGGGTGGAATTATGATAATGAAGGGGAAGTGCATAATAGGTCACATGGTGATCGGTGGTTAAACCACAAATTCAAATGTTAGGTCACATAGTGATCGGTGGCTATGCCACGTTTAATGATTCCTGATTAATAGGAATAGGCAAATGCAATTTGTCGTTATGGTGTGTAGTGAGATGGAGGGTTGATTGTAGAAATCTCGAGGTGTGATGGTTGGTACGGGTTGGTGTGTAGAGGATGGAATTCTAGGATGGGTTGGGCTATTCATCATTTATTATTTATCATGTAACTATGATTGTTGCCTTTATGTATGGGCCAGTGGCTCATAATGTGTTTGTGGGCCTGTGTGTCGTGTGTGTTTCGGGATTTATACAATCGAGTCTTGGTGACTCACCTTTATTTTTCCTACTCTTTCAGATGAGTAGTAGATCGTGGACAAGTGGGAGCCGAGACGGACTCGAGGGGCCATCAAGTTATTTAATTTCATAGACTATTTCGTTTTTTTATTTAAGCTATAATTTTGGGATTAATTATGTAATAAGGCCTGTGGCTTAGGTTATCGTTTTCTTCATTTTATTTGTTTGATGTTTTACGATTTAAAATTTATGTTCAAGGGCTTAAGTCTCAAAAAGTAATAAAATGGGTTTTCCAAACATGTTCCACGTAAAAACAAAGGTTTTCAACATATATCTTATTTTTACCAAATGCCTAGGTAAAGAAACATTGATTTTTCTAAAATCAATTAAAGTAAAGTTTTTCACAATAAACCCCGTAGCATACCAGATCTGGTCGTAGCGTTTGGGCCGGGTTTGGGGTGTTACACGGTGTGAATCAATCGAGAGAAATTTACCATTGTAAAGCCATATTGATCGTTTTTAATTTCGCGACCCGTATTCACATCAGCCCAATCACCTCGAAATAAGACAACTTTGCATTTTCCGTAATAATCCAACTCAATGATGTTAGTAATAAGTCCGTAATACTCCAGATTCCCCTCGACAGGATTACTGTCCCTACCACTAGCATAACTTGTAATTGAAGAACTAACAACGATTCCACAATTTTGGGTTCTCCTCAATCTCTCGCGATACCTTGTATGAAATCGGTATCCGTTGATGAGGAAGGCACTATATCTTTTCACTATTCTGTTTGGACCTTGTGAAAGCCATTTAACTTCATCATTAACTTCATTCCGACTCCAAACCTATTGAATCGAAAGTAAATCGAGTAATTATAAATGTTATGAGAAAACATTATTACTTGTCAACAAAAACTTAAATTGCATACCATTTGGCTTAACCATTCATGGAATGATTCTGTGAACAACTTATTAATTTCTTGCCAATTTAATCTTCGGGATCGTGAACGAGCTCTCAATATTTGTTTGTACTCACTACGTTTAAAAAAGGTTTACTTTGTTAGAAGACAAACAAATTATAATTGATGAGTATTTATCAAATTCTAGAACTTACTTCCGAAATGGTTCCATTGAATCGTGATGAAAAAGAACGTATCGATGTGCTTGGACCCACGATCTATCGTCTAATTCTGCGATTTTGACTTTGCCGATCGGTTCTCCGAAACTTTGAAATAAATAAGTTTCGGCCAAGTTATGATCTGTGAGCCCAGCATTTTTACTTGGTCTGTTCATTATTGTTTCAACATCTTCCAAATACCTCGAACAGAAAGTCATACATTCCTCTGCCAAGTAGCCCTCGAGAATTGATCCTTAGGATAACGCTTATTGCGGCAGTAAGACTTCAATTTGGATAGGAACCTAAACACGATATACAACATTATCAAAAGTTGCAACTAAAGGCATTGAGGTGAATGAAGGAATAATTTGCAAATAAAGTAAGACCTTTCAATGGGATACATCCATCGATAGAAAACGGGTCCACCAAGTATTGCTTCATGCGGGAGATGAATTAACAAGTGCACCATAATAGTGAAGAAGGAAGGCGGGAAGATCTTCTCCAGATTGCATAAAGTCAATGCGGCTCGATCTTGTAGTGTCTCAAGTTCTTGAACATTCAAAACTTTACCACAAATGCCTTTCATTATATTTGACAGTTCAATTACACAAGACGTCACCTTTTTCGACATACAACACCGCATAGCAACTGGCAGTAAGTCTTGCGTCAAGATGTGATAGTCATGCGATTTTAAGCCATATAGTCTTCGATCCTTAAGACTCACACATCGAGATATATTTGATGCATACGCATCCGGGACCTTTATATCCTTCAACACCATACAGCACACTTCTTTCTCCGTCTTCGACATTGAAAAAATAGCAGGCGACAATCGATATTTCATATTCGGAAGTGCTTGGGGATGAAGCTCACGCCGAATTCCCATTTGGACTAAATCAAGTCGACTTTGAAGATTGTCTTTCGATTTTCCATCGATATTCAAAATAGTCCCAATGATGTTCTCGCAGACATTTTTCTCAATGTGCATGACATCAAGATTATGGCGTAAAATCTGATGCTCCCAATAAGGCAACTAAAAAAAAATACTTCTTTTTTTCCACAAGTCCGCCTCATTAGGATCGTCCTCTTCATCAGATGCATCATCAGATTCATCCCTAGATCTTCTATTTCTTTGCGGGTTGGCCGGTTGATTCATCTTCCCATAAATGAAATTCATATCTTTCAACATTAACAATATTTCGGATCCACCGATCTGCGAAGGAGCTTCTCTGAACTCTTCAGTACCATCAAACTGAGCACTCTGAAATCTAAATCTATGATTTTCCGGTAACCACCGACGATGCCCCATGTAAGAGAACTTCTTCCCATTATATAACCATTGCGAACATGTTTGTGCAGCACAACACGGACAAGCATAACGTCCCCTGGTACTCCAACCAGATAAATTAGCATAACCCGGGAAGTCATTAATAGTCTACATCAAAGCTGCACGTAAATTAAAGTTCTCTTTTATCATTGCATCGTATGTCTCAACACCAGCCCATAGTTGTTTTAACTCTTCAACAAGTGGCTGCAAATAGACGTCAATATCATTCCCGGGCCCTTTCTCTCCAGGTATAATCATAGACAAGATAAAGGATGATTATTTCATGCAAACCCATGGAGGCAAATTGTAGGGAACAAGCACCACAGGCCAAGTACTATACACTATGCTCATGAGTTTGTAAGGGTTAAATCCATCGGATGCTAGCCCAAGTCTCACACTCCGAGGATCGCTTGCAAAGCTTGGAAATTTGGAGTCAAAAGATTTCCAAGCTAAAGAATCAGAGGATGCCTTAACAATCCATCATCGGTTCGTCCATCACGGTGCCACGTCATTGACTTCATTGTCTTCGGCGACATGAAAAGCCGTTAAAGCCTTGGTATTAGCGGGAAAATACCGCAAAATCTTAATCGATCGCTTCATTGATCGTGTATCGTGATCTTCCTCGTTACCATCCTCTGTATTTCTATTAATCCAACGGATTGACCGCATACATGACAAAGATCGTTGGTTTATCCGGCCGCCCCAATACAACATGCAATCATTTGGGCAACTATGAATTTTGTTGTAGCCAAGGCCCAAATCCTTTATCAGCTTTTTTTCATGTCTTTGGAAGATTGAGGAATTTTTATAAACGGAACATTTCTTGCGAAACTCTAACAAAGATTGTCAACAAGTTTCAGTCCATCCTCCCAAACATTTCAAGTGAAAAAGACGAATACTGTAAAGACGATTTGGAAAATTTTGATCCTCATACGCTTCTTCATTCATTTCACCAAGTAACGCATGAGAACCTCGCCGCTTCTTCATTTGGTGTTCATCAGGAACACTTCTTCCCCCTTCAGTGAAAGTATTTCCACCGAAATTATAATCATTGGTTGCACCCAATTCAGGTGGAAATGACCCGAAACCATCACTGCGCATATTAAAAGCATCCCGCAACATGCCTTCCATGTTATCATCTCTAACATTCGATTGTAAGCACTATGAGGATAACCCAGATTCATCGATGAAGATGCTCCACTAGATGTACACTCTCCATGAAAAATCCATTTTTTGTACCCCTGGTGTAACATCCTGAATTAATGGGCCTTTGCATTTGATGTGTGTTACGTTCAATATGTTAATTAAAAGGTTTAGGGGTCCAAATTGGGCTCAGGTTTAGGCAGAGGCCTTGGTTAAAATTTTCTATTTGGGCGCTCTAGTGGAGAGCCTGGTAGAATAAGGTTTAAAAGATAATAACTGTAAATTAGGACATAAATAGGCTTGAGGCCTAGTGGCAAAATGGCACCACTTAGAGGGTTAGGAGTTGGCGTCAATTGAGGGTCCAAGGTTCGAGTCGTATGGTACCTTTTATTTTTATTATTTTCGGCATTTACAAGATCAGTAGTGGAGTTCAGCAATGATGCTTAAATTTAGGAATTTATTTAATGTGATAATAAGGTGGATAATGTGCTGATAAAGGAAGGAAGAGGTAGTGTCATCCATGGCACTGTGGATGAGTAGTCAGATGAGGATAAAGAGAGAATCAAGGAGTTATCTGCAAGGCTAGGTGGTGGCCGAAATTTTGACTCTGGGAGGGGGAGGAGAAATCAGTTTTTCTATGATCAAGGGGTGCCGAAATTTACTTGATCAAATAGCTTAGTTTCGATTAAAAGAGGGGTATTTTCAGTTTTAGGCAGTAGGTGCCGAAATTCTCTTTAAATAGAGGGGATATCACTTCAATTCCTGCATTTTGAACCCTATTCTTTTCTTCATTCTCTGTGCCAAAAATCTCAGGAATTCTCTGCAATTTCTTTTCTTTTGATTTCTTCAAAAACTGAAACTACATAGACTTCTTCCTATCATCTTTTCTTCTGATCTTCTCAAAAGCTGAATCTCTAAGGGGGCAGTCGAATTCTTGGTGTAAAGGTGAGTGCCAATTTTCCTGTCTCTTCACTTTCTCTTACGGGTTTTGGAAGATAAAGAAAAAAAGTGATGGTTTAATGGTTTTATATATTTTCTTGTTGAGACGACATTCGGGAATTTAGGTAGATCGCTTAGATCTAAAAGCCGGAAACGCTAGTTTTGGAATCTCAATCTCTTTTCAGAATTTTAAGGTAAGGGTTAAAACTCTTCCTAGGTTATCTAATCGGTTTCTTTTTCATTACTCGTGCCTTAACCTAATGTTGCGTTAAGCAATCATCATAGTATCTTCTGACCAAGATCACTCATGGACTCGAATGTCAGCAAGTCAAAGGAAGGGGTTGGATTTGTAGTCCCAGCCCCAAAGTTCAAGAAACGCGCGGTGTTTGCTGTTCGAGATTGGCCATCGAGTTGTGGACCAGCTTCAGAACAGCATCTTAGGCAGATAGCAGTCGTATCGGCTTCTGATAGTGTCGACATAGAGAGTGTCATCCTAGTCGTAAACAGGTGTGTAGATCTCTATCACACTACTTAACCTGTTTATATACATGTGTTGTGGGCTAAAAGCCGAAAAAAAGTAGTTGTATGAGAAGATCGTGTTACCCAAAAAGGGGTAGGCAATGGATGCCAGGTACATAATCATAGAAATCTCTATGTGTATCGATAAATGTACATATGAAAGTCTGTTCTCTTAAAGATGGTATGATGTTTTCAATTCTTCATGTGTGTATGCATGGGGTGGGATTATGATAATGAAGGGGAAGTGCATAATAGGTCACATGGTGATCGGTGGTTAAACCACAAATTCAAATGTTAGGTCACATAGTGATCGGTGGCCATGCCACGTTTAGTGATTCCTGATTAATAGGAATAGGCAGTACGGCTGTTGTTATGGTGTGTAGTGGATGGAGGGTTGATTGTAGAAATCCCCGAGGTGTGATGGTTGGTACGGGTTGGTGTGTAGAGGATGGAATTCTAGGATGGGTTGGGCTATTCATCATTTATTATTTATCATGTAATTATGATTGTTGCCTTTATGTATGGGCCAGGGCTCATAATGTGTTTGTGGGCCTCAGGTCGTTGTGTGTTTTGGGATTTATACACTGAGTCTTGGTGACTCACCCTTTTATTTTTCCTACTCTTTCAGATGAGCAGCAGATCATGGACAGGGGGAGTCGAGACGGACTCGAGGGGCCATCAAGTTGTTCAATTTCATAGACTATTTCGGTTTTTATTTAAGTTATAATTTTTGGGATTAATTATGTAATAAGGCCCAGGGCTTAGGTTATCGTTTTCTTTATTTTATTTGCGGATGTTTACAGTTTAAAATTTATGTTCAAGGACTTAAGTCTCAAAAAGTAATAAAATGGGTTTTCCAAACATGTTCGACGCAAAAACAATGGTTTTCAACAAATGTCTTATTTTTACCAAATGCCTAAGTAAAGAAACTGAGATTTTCTAAAATCAATTTAAGTAAAGTTTTTAACAATAAACCCCGTAGCGTACCAGATCTGGTAGTAGCGTTTGGGCCGGGTTTGGGTTGTTACACCCGGACAAAGCCATCAACAACTAGATGTTCGTAGACAACTTCAGGATAATGCCAATTGATATTGCCACACTTGTTACACGGGCAAAGAATCATATTCTCTTGGCTTGCATTTTGAAATGCAAAATTCAGAAAAGTTTCTACTCCATTTCGATAGCCGTTGCTTACCCTTGACAATTTCATCCAAGTCCTATCCATTTCGTAGTTGTTGAATTCTAAAGTTGACAATAAATTACATGGCTAAATTGTTAATTTATAATTTATGTAAGTAATGATATGATCATATATATAACTGAGTACTATGTAAGTTATGTAAATTATGTAAGTTATGAAGTTTGATTTTAAAATTATGTAAGTTATGAAATTTGATCTTAAACTTATGTAAGTTATGAAATTTGATCTTAAAATTAAGTAAGTTATGTATTCTTTAAGATTCATCGTCACGTGGCATTGTTACACCTAGGAGGATCCATTATATCTAATGATGAGATATAAGGCAACCCGTCGAGTTTCCAACCTATATATTTTGAATCTTTTTTTTTTATCTATACAAGTATTATGTAAGTTATGTATTATGTAAGTTATGTAAGTTATGTATTATGTAAGTTAAATAATTTGATAAAAGCTATGTAAGTTATGTTATAATAACTTATTTAAATTTTAAATTACATAAATTACTAAAAAAATATAATTTAATAAGAGATTCATGCAATGTTATTATTGTGTTTTAAATATAAAAGTTAATTGTTAAAATATGTTATAAATTTTTTATATTTTAAATTTAATTCTTATACTTTTTTTTGGTTAAATTAAAGTTTATAACATATTTTAACAATTAACTTTTATATTTTAACATCTTATATGCGTGGGGTTTTGAGTTTTTTCCTAAGTCCTTAAAATTGGTAATTCATTTCGTTTTGAATTACATTGGGATTTGAACTTTTTTAATCTAATGGTAATGTCAATGTTTTGGTAACTTTGAAATTGATGTAGCATTTATAATTAATAACAAATTTTTCCAAAAATTTTATGTATATAAATTTATTAAAAATTATGAATTTTATTTCAAGTTTAAAATAAATATGAATAAATGATTGTCTAATTATCCGATCCGAATATGAAAAATCAATTATTTATATTCATTGTGGATGTATTTTCTTTTAGTAAGTATATATTTCAAATTTTTTATAAAATACTAGGTTTAATATTATTATATTAATAATTTATGTAATTTAAATAATAGTTCTAAAGCCCAATTACCTATTTATAACAGTTTTGATCATCATCACATTAATTTCCAATCACCATAAAATCATTCAATCAATAGGATTCAGAATTCTCACTTCCATCCCCAAAGTTGTTGTTTTTTTTAAAATTCATAATTACCAGTAGTATATAATTACTTTTTGATTTAGTAATATAGTCTGACTATAGAATACATATAAAATTTTGTAAGCATGTATCATAAATGTATTAAGTTTTTATTTGATTATAAATATCATTTGCTAAAAAGGAGCAATAAAATGTTTCCATCTCAAGAAGAATAATGGACACTACGCTACATTTTTATGGAACATAATCAAAGTGCGAATCATTTAGCCAAACTGACCTTTGCAAAAAAGGAGGATCTACAATTGGTTGACACTCCTACACTCCTACTCTCCTCCAATGCTTTTTGCTGGAATGAAAAGGAAAGAAAAGGAATCAAGCATATAAAATTTTGGAGTCAAATAAAACCAATCTCGATTAACATATTCTGACAAAACAAAATAAATGGGAAGGCAGTATACCCAAAACCATATTCATCAAGAACAGGGTAGATGATTTGCGGATGTTTAGGTTATCGTTTTCTTTATTTTATTTGCGGATGTTTACAGTTTAAAATTTATGTTCAATGACTTAAGTCTCAAAAAGTAATAAAATGGGTTTTCCAAACATGTTCGACGCAAAAAACAATGGTTTTCAAAAAATATCTTATTTTTACCAAATGCCTAAGTAAAGAAACTGAGATTTTCTAAAATCAATTTAAGTAAAGTTTTTAACAATAAACCCCGTAGCATACCAGATCTGGTCGTAGCGTTTGGGCCGGGTTTGGGGTGTTACATTTTGGTATCAAAGCCCAGTTCAAAACTCGGGCTGTGAAATGGGTCTAGTAGTGATTTGAAAACTTGTTGTGAATTTGAGAAAAATGTTTGGATGAAGATATGGCCTTCGAGTCTACCGGTACCCGATCTACGTAGGTAAGCATTCTAAACCTTTGGATGTGATATGTATGTTGGGCTTGATGGGCTTGATGGACGTAGGCTAGTATATTAGACATTGATGGACTTTAGGCTTAGTTTAAACAACTCTTTAAATTCATAAGACTTAATCCAACTAAACAAACCTGTGAACAAGTCGCGAGATTAGGGTGTGGCAACAGGCATACGCATGTCTAGGATTGGATTCAGGGAGAGCTTGGTATTTAAGCAGTCCTAGTGACTCACCTCCTCTTCGCTAGAATCCTACGGTGCATAGTGATTATTTCACCTTAGTCATGAGGACTCGTTGACGGGCCAAAATTTATAACTAAAACCCGAAAGGGACCAGCCACTCTATTTTGTAAAACTACTAAATTACCCCTGATTTATAAATGACCAAAATATCCCATATTTGCAAAATTACCAAAATACCACTGGATTGCAAAATTACCAAAATACCCTTCTTTCACAAAATCACCAAGGAACCCTATCTCAAAAAATTACGAAAACTACCCCTGTAGGATAAATTACGAAAATACCCCTGGGTAGTGAAACAACGAAAATACCCTTAGGTGATGAATGTAAGTTCGTGAATGCTACTGGTATGTTGATGTTTAATGATTGAATGTATGTGCTTCCTAGAACTAGAAGATGCGGACTTGAGACTGAATTGTAGATATAATTACGAATTTGAAAGAACTACTCTTAAAACTACTATTCATAAGACTGTTCGTGGTTAATCAGTGGAAGAAAACTAATAATTCATAAAAGTTCTTATCAGATAAATGCGAATCGGTAGAATGAGTACAAGAGGTCGTGGACGTCCACCGCGTGGTCGTGGTAGGGGTAGGATGACGGTGTCAGAACCAGTAGGGTCTGGCCATGGATCTGGAAATGAGATGCCGGTACCACCAGCTGCAGAGGAAGAATTTCAGGACCAGACGGTCGGAGATGATGCGGTATCTCAGGCGATGTTAAGGGTTCTAGAGAGGGTTGCTGGGGCAGGCATGGGCACAGGAGCCCAGAAATCTGTGCTAGAGCGACTTAGAGCCAATGGGGCGGAAGTGTTTAGGGGAGTTTCTGGTATAGCCCCGAGTTCAGCTGAGTATTGGTTGGAGGCAGTTGAACGCATAATGGATGATTTGGATTTCACGGAGGAGGAGAAGTTGAAAGGGGTTGTGTCTCTCCTGCGGGACGAAGCTTATCAATGGTGGCTTACGGTTAAGGATGGTACGGTGGCTGACCATATCACTCGGGATTCCTTCAAAACGGCGTTTCAGAGTAAATACATTGGGACAAGTTATGTGGATGCGTAGCGTAGAGCATTTCTGAATTTGGTGCAATGAAGTAGGTCGGTGGCTGCGTACGAAGCGGAATTCTTGCGCCTTAGCCGCTATGCTCGAGGAATGGTGGCCACAGAGCATGAACGGTGTGTTCATTTTGAAGATGGTCTGAGGGATGATTTGCGTATATTGATAGCTCCACAGCGGGAAAGGGAATTTGCTGTGCTTGTGGAAAAAGCTAAGATAGCTGAGGAGGTGAAGCGGACAGAGAAACTAAATCGGGATAGAGATAGGGGTGGAAATAAGAGGAATTTTGGATCGTTAGGGGCAGCTGGACGTACTCAGAAAAGGCCTAGGTCAGACGGGCCGAGGCTGGAAGAGAGACTCTTCTTTGTTGGGCGCATACGATGTGTGTTCGATGTGGTAAATTCCATGTAGGCGAGTGTTGGGCAGGCAGTGGGAAGTGCTTTAGGTGTGGATCCACGGACTATCAGGTTAGAAACTGTCCGCAGTAACGGGATAGTAGAGGGCCCACGGGCCAAGGGAATGCACAACCAGGAAGAGGTGGTCAGCAGCCACAGAGAGGTCGTGGTCCAGCCAGAGGTGGTAATGGTTCCGGTCGGGGCCGTGGAGCACCAGGCCAAGGGGAAGGAAACACTGAGACGAGACAGCCGGGGTTAGTCTATGCTGCCAGACGTCGAGAGGAGGCTGACGCACCAGATGTTATAACCGGTACGTTTTTAATTTTTGGTTTGCCTTACACTGCCTTGATTGATATTGGTTCGACGCACTCTTATGTTGCTAGTGCTATAGCGGGAACTCTGAACATAGGATATGAGACTTCTTCTAGGGAGATGACTGTAGTAAGCCCTCTAGGACAAACTGTAGTGGTGAACAAACTGTATAAGGATGTACCCCTAGAAGTTCAAGGGGTAACTTTTCAGGCTGATCTGATGGAACTACCGTTTGGGGAGTTCGATTTGATCTTAGGAATGGATTGGTTAGTGAAGTATTAAGTGAACTTGGACTGTGCAGCCAAGCGTATGGTGTTAAGGACTCCCGATGATGGTGAAGTGTTGGTGATAGGTGAAAGGGGGAATTGTTGGTCAAATGTGGTGTCTGCCTTAAGGGCAGAAAGGATGGTGAGGAAAGGATGCGAGGCAACTCTAATGTTTGTTCGGGCTCTGGAAGCCAATGAACTAACTGTCGGA
Source organism: Gossypium sturtianum (assembly GCA_025698515.1). Lineage (NCBI taxonomy): Eukaryota > Viridiplantae > Streptophyta > Magnoliopsida > Malvales > Malvaceae > Gossypium > Gossypium sturtianum. The sequence continues at coordinate 118,328,007 of CM046955.1, forward strand.
GATGTCAGGACGGTGAAAGAATTTCCTAATGTTTTCCCAGAAGAGCTTCCGGGATTACCCCCGGATCGTGAAGTGGAGTTCGGTATCGATCTTCTTCCGGGAACAGCGCCAGTATCTATTGCTCCGTATAGGATGGCGCCAAAGGAGTTGGTGGAATTGAAAGCGCAGATTCAGGAGTTGCTGGATAGATGGTTTATCCGACCAAGTATGTCGCCTTGGGGAGCGCCGGTGTTATTTGTTAAGAAAAATGATGGATCAATGCGTATGTGCATTGACTATCGTCAGTTGAACAAGTTAACCATCAAGAACAAATACCCGTTGCCGAGGATCGATGACTTGTTCGATCAGTTGAAGAGAGCCTCAGTCTTTTCAAAGATAGATCTGAGGTCAGGGTACCATCAGCTTAAGGTCAAAGAGGCAGATATTCATAAGACGGCTTTTAGGACTCGCTACGATCACTATGAGTTTATGGTGATACCGTTTGGGTTGACTAACGCACCAGCAGCGTTTATGGATATGATGAACCGAGTATTCCAACCCTACTTGGATCGATTTGTTGTGGTATTTATAGATGACATCCTGGTTTACTCGAAGTCGGAGAATGAGCATGATTCACATCTGCGGGTGGTTCTGCAGATTCTGAGGGAGAAGCAGTTGTGTGCCAAATTCAGTAAGTGCAAATTTTGGCTAAGGGAAGTTACTTTTCTAGGTCACGTTGTGTCGGCAGAGGGGATTAGGGTTGACCCTCAGAAGATTGAAGCGGTGTTGGATTGGAAGCCGCCTAAGTCGGTAGCAGAAATTCAGAGTTTTCTTGGGTTAGCCGGGTATTACAGAAGGTTTGTGGAAGGATTTTCATTGATCGTGGCGCCGTTGACTAAGTTGTTACGGAAAGGAGTTCCGTTTGTTTGGTCTTGTAAGCAGCAAGAGAGTTTTGAGAAGTTAAAAAGGATTTTGACGGAGGCTCCGGTATTGATTCAACCGGAGGCTGAGAATGAATTTGTGATTTATTGTGATGCTTCACACACGAGATTAGGATACGTGTTAATGCAAGATGGAAAGGTTGTTGCGTACGCATCTCGGCAGTTAAGACCGCACGAAGCAAACTATCCCACACATGATTTGGAGTTGGCGGCGGTGGTTTTCGCTTTGAAAATCTTGAGACATTATCTATACGGGGAGAAATCTGTCATTTATACCGATCACAAGAGCCTAAAGTACCTTTTGACTCAGAAGGAGTTGAATCTAAGGCAGAGGAGGTGGATCGAGTTGTTAAAGGATTATGACTGCTCGATCGAGTATCACCTGGGTAAGGCTAACGTGGTGGCAGATGCTCTAAGTCGTAAGGTAATCTCTGACTTGAGAGCAATGTTTGCTCACCTTAGTCTGTATGATGATGGGAGTTTGTTAGCCGAACTTCAAGTGAAACCCTCATGGGTCAGTCAGGTTAAGGAGAAGCAGCAGACTGATGAGCTGCTGAAGGAGAAGTTTCTGGTAGGGTCAAGTGATGGATCGGCAGAATTTAGTGTTAATGAGGACGGGCTATTATGTTTTCAAGGGAGAGTGTGCATGCCGAAGGATCCTGAGTTGAGGCACAGGATTTTGCAAGAAGCGCATGGTAGTCCATACGCTATGCACCCTGGAGGAAGTAAGTTGTATCGAGATTTGCGAGAACAGTTCTGGTGGCCGGGTCTAAAACGAGAGGTGACCGAATTTGTGGGGCAGTGTTTGACCTATCAGCAGGTAAAGGCGGAACATCAGTTACCATCAGGGTTGTTGCAGCCGGTGAAGATCCCACAATGGAAGTGGGAAAAGATCACAATGGACTTTGTTAGTGGGCTACCCCTCACGCCTACTAAGAAAGATTCGGTTTGGGTGATTGTTGATCGCTTGATGAGTCTGCTCATTTCATACCCGTACGTGTCGATTACTCTTTGCAAAAATTGGCTAAGCTATACATAGCGGAGGTAGTAAGGTTGCATGGAGTGCCAGTATCAATTATATCGGACAGGGACCCTAGGTTCACCTCACGATTCTGGAAGGCGTTGCATCAAGCGTTGGGTACTAAGTTGGATTTCAGTACAGCATTCCATTCTCAGACCGATGGACAGTCTGAGCGGGTAATTCAGATCTTAGAGGACATGTTAAGAGGATGTGTCATTGACTTCAGAGGTAGTTGGGAAGAGTTCTTACCGTTGGCGGAGTTTGCGTACAACAATAGCTATCAGTCAAGTATTCAGATGGCGCCCTATGAAGCATTGTACGGGCGTAGGTGTCATACACCTACCTGTTGGACGGAATTAGGGAAACGTCAGATTTTGGGTTCGGAGTTGGTTACCGAGACCGAGGAGAAGGTAGATTTAATTCGGGCTCGATTAAAGGAAGCGTCAAACAGACAGAAGTCCTATCCTGATCTGAAGCGTAAGGACATAGAATTTGCAGTGGGTGACAAGGTTTTCTTGAAGGTGTCGCCATGGAAGAAAGTATTAAGGTTTGGTCGAAAGGGTAAATTAAGTCCCAAATTTATCGGACCTTATCATGTGTTGAAACGAGTGGGACCAGTAGCTTATGAGCTAGAACTACCTTCTGAGCTAAGTCAGATTCACAATGTTTTCCACGTCTCTATGTTAAGACGTTACCGTTTGGATCCAACCCATGTAGTGTCTGTGGAAGAATTCGAAGTAAGACTCGATTTATCCTTTGAAGAGGAACCAGTGGAAATTCTGGATCGTGATGTCAAAGTGTTGCGAAGGAAGACAGTTCCGTTGGTTAAGGTTCTATGGCGGAATCATGGTTCTGAGGAGGCTACTTGGGAACCGGAGGAGACGATGCGGCAGCAATACCCTCATCTTTTCTGACCAGGTAATTTCGAGGACGAAATTTCTTTTAAGGGGGGTAGAACTGTAACATCCTGAATTAATGGGCCTTTGCATTTGATGTGTGTTACGTTCAATGTGTTTATTAAAAGGTTTAGGGGTCCAAATTGGGCTCAGGTTTAGGCAGAGGCCTTGGTTAAAATTTTCTGTTTGGGCGCTCTAGTGGAGAGCCTGGTAGAATAAGGTTTAAAATATAATATCTGTAAATTAGGACATGAATGGGCTTGAGGCCTAGTGGCAAAATGGTGCCACTTAGAGGGCTGAGAGTTGGCGTCAATTGAGGGTCCAAGGTTCGAGTCACATGGTACCTTTTATTTTTATTATTTTCGGCATTTACAAGAGCAGTAGTGGAGTTCGGCAATGATGCTTAAATTTAGGAATTTATTTAATGTGATAATAAGGTGGATAATGTGCTAATAAAGGAAGGAAGAGGTAGTGTCATCCATGGCACTGTGGATGAGTAGTCAGATGAGGATAAGGAGAGAATCAAGGAGTTATCTGCAAGGCTAGGTGGTGGCCGAAATTTTGACTCTGAGAGGGGGAGAAGAAATCGGTTTTTCTATGATCAAGGGGTGCCGAAATTTCCTGGATCAAATAGCTTAGTTTCGATTAAAAGAGGGGCATTTTTGGTTTTAGGCAGTAGGTGCCAAAATTCTCTTTAAATAGAGGGGATATCACTTCAATTCCGACATTTTGAACCCTATTCTTTTCTTCATTCTCTGTGCCGAAAATCTCAGGCATTCTCTGCAATTTCTTTTCTTTTGATTTCTTCAAAAACCGAAACTACATAGACTTCTTCCTATCATCTTTTCTTCTGATCTTCTCAAAAGTCGGAATCTTTAAGGGGGCAGTCGAATTCTTGGTGTAAAGGTGAGTGCCGATTTTCCTATCTCTTCACTTTCTCTTACGGGTTTTGGAAGATAAAGCCAAAAAAGCTGATGGTTTAATGGTTTTATATATTTTCTTGTTGAGACGACATTCGGGAATTTAGGTAGATCAATTAGATCTAAAAGCCGGAAACGCTAGTTTTGGAATCTCAATCTCTTTTCGGAATTTTAAGGTAAGGGTTCAAACTCTTCCTAGGTTATCTAATCGGTTTCTTTTTCATTACTCGTGCCTTAACCTAATGTTGCGTTAAGCAATCATCATAGTATCTTCTGACCAAGATCACTCTTGGACTCGAATGTCAGCAAGTCAAAGGAAGGGGTTGGATCTGTAGTTCCAGCCCCAAAGTTCAAGAAACGCGCGGTGTCTGCTGTTCGAGATTGGCCACCGGGTTGTGGACCGGCTTCAGAACAGCATCTTAGGCAGATAGCAGTCGTATCGACTTCTGATAGTGTCGACATAGAGAGTGTCGTCCTAACCGTAAACAGGTGTGTAGATCTCTATCACACTACTTAACCTATTTATATACATGTGTTGTGGGCTAAAAGCCAGAAAAGTAGGCTGTATGAACAGTCGTGTTACCCAAAAAAGGGTAGGCAATGGATGCCAGGTACGTAATCATAGAAATCTCTATGTGTATCGATAAATGTATATATGAAAGCCTATTCTCTTAAAGATGGTATGATGTTTTCAATTCTTCATGTGTGTATGCATGGGGTGGGATTATGATAATCAAGGGGAAGTGCATAATAGGTCACATGGTGATCGATGGTTAAACCACAAATTCAAATGTTAGGTCACATAGTGATCGGTGGCTATGCCACGTTTAGTGATTCCTGATTAATAGGAATAGGCAGTACGGCTGTCGTTATGGTGTGTAGCGGATGGAGGGTTGATTATAGAAATCCCCGAGGTGTGATGGTTGGTACGGGTTGGTGTGTAGAGGATGGAATTCTAGGATGGGTTGGGCTATTCATCATTTATTATTTATCATGTAATTATGATTTTTGCCTTTATGTATGGGCCAGGGCTCATAATGTGTTTGTGGGCCTCAGGTCGTTATGTGTTTCAGGATTTATACACTGAGTCTTGGTGACTCACCCTTTTATTTTTCCTACTCTTTCAGATGAGCAGTAGATCGTGGACAGGGGGAGCCGAGACGGACTCGAGGGGCCATCAAGTTGTTCAATTTCATAGACTATTTCGATTTTTATTTAAGTTATAATTTTTGGGATTAATTATGTAATAAGGCCCAGGGCTTAGGTTATCGTTTTCTTTATTTTATTTGCGGATGTTTACAGTTTAAAATTTATGTTCAAGGACTTAAGTCTCAAAAAGTAATAAAATGGGTTTTCCAAACATGTTCGACGCAAAAACAATGGTTTTCAACAAATATCTTATTTTTACCAAATGCCTAAGTAAAGAAACTGAGATTTTCTAAAATCAATTTAAGTAAAGTTTTTAACAATAAACCCTGTAGCATACCAGATCTGGTCGTAGCGTTTGGGTCGGGTTTGGGGTGTTACACCCGGACAAAGCCATCAACAACTAGATGTTCGTAGACAACTTCAGGATAATGCCAATTGATATTGCCACACTTGTTACACGGGCAAAGAATCATATTCTCTTGGCTTGCATTTTGAAATGCGAAATTCAGAAAAGTTTCTACTCCATTTCGATAGCCGTTGCTTACCCTTGACAATTTCATCCAAGTCCTATCCATTTCGTAGTTGTTGAATTCTGAAGTTGACAATAAATTACATGGCTAAATTGTTAATTTATAATTTATGTAAGTAATGATATGATCATATATATAACTGAGTACTATGTAAGTTATGTAAATTATGTAAGTTATGAAGTTTGATCTTAAAATTATGTAAGTTATGAAATTTGATCTTAAACTTATGTAAGTTATGAAATTTGATCTTAAAATTAAGTAAGTTATGTATTCTTTAAGATTCATCGTATGTGGCATTGTTACACCTAGGGAGGATCCATTATATCTAACAGTGAGATATAAGGCAACCCGTCAGGTTTCTAGCCTATATATTTTGAATCTTTTTTTTTTTTTATCTATACAAGTATTATGTAAGTTATGTATTATGTAAGTTATGTAAGTTATGTATTATGTAAGTTAAATAATTTGATAAAAGCTATGTAAGTTATGTTATAATAACTTATTTAAATTTTAAATTACATAAATTACTAAAAAAATATAATTTAATAAGAGATTCATGCAATGTTATTATTGTGTTTTAAATATAAAAGTTAATTGTTAAAATATGTTATAAATTTTTTATATTTTAAATTTAATTCTTATACTTTTTTTTGGTTAAATTAAAGTTTATAACATATTTTAACAATTAACTTTTATATTTTAACATCTTATATGCGTGGGGTTTTGAGTTTTTTCCTAAGTCCTTAAAATTGGTAATTCATTTCGTTTTGAATTACATTGGGATTTGAACTTTTTTAATCTAATGGTAATGTCAATGTTTTGGTAACTTTGAAATTGATGTAGCATTTATAATTAATAACAATTTTTTCCAAAAAAATTATGTATATAAATTTATTAAAAATTATGAATTTTATTTCAAGTTTAAAATAAATATGAATAAATGATTGTCTAATTATCTGATCTGAATATGAAAAATCAATTATTTATATTCATTGTGGATGTATTTTCTTTTAGTAAGTATATATTTCAATTTTTTTTATAAAATACTAGGTTTAATATTATTATATTAATAATTTATGTAATTTAAATAATAGTTCTAAAGCCCAATTACCTATTTATAACAGTTTTGATCATCACCACATTAATTTCCAATCACCATAAAATCATTCAATCAATAGGATTCAGAATTCTCACTTCCATCCCCAAAGTTGTTGTTTTTTTTAAAATTCATAATTACCAGTACTATATAATTACTTTTTGATTTAGTAATATAGTCTGACTATAAAATACATATAAAATTTTGTATGCATGTATCATAAATGTATTAAGTTTTTATTTGATTATAAATATCATTTGCTAAAAAGGAGCAATAAAATGTTTCCATCTCAAGAAGAAACATAATCAAAGTGCGAATCATTTAGCCAAACTGACCTTTGCAAAAAAGGAGGATCTACAATTTGTTGTCACTCCTACACTCCTACACTCCTCCAATGCTTTTTGCTGGAATGAAAAGGAAAGAAAAGGAATCAAGCATATAAAATTTTGGAGTCAAATAAAACCAATCTCGATTAACATATTCTGACAAAACAAAATAAACGGGAAGGCAGTATACCCAAAACCATATTCATCAAGAACAGGGTAGATGATTACTTTTGTTCTTGCATTTTGCATTGTAAAATTCAGTATCAAGCCAAAGCAAATTCACCTAACATAATACCAGCTTCAATGTAATAATAAAGTCCTTACCAACTAGTATTGTTGGTCAAAAAATACTGACAAAAGTATTTCTACAACAATAATCTATTATTTTTTATATTATGCCCTTTACAGGTAGGACACTAGCACCTTTAGGGGGCAAAAAGAAATTATAAATGAATACCTTAATGAGAAGACTCTTCCAAATAAAATCCCACTGAAAATAAGCGCACCAAACCACTTGACATCACTATTTTTTGGCCATTAACCTAAAAAATCATAATTAAATTTGAGTTATACATGCCTTTGAATAACATTGTTTACAAAACCAACTCTATTTTCATCATGCATATAAAGTGAAGCGAAATTGTACTAAAATGCAAAAGAGTAATCGGAAGAATAAACAAATAGTTGATCTTTGGGACTTAATAATTTTGAGCAGTATGCACATAAAATACAAACTTCTGGGTGTTAGAAAATAGAAATCAACCTTTGAACATATATAAAAGTGAAGAAGATCTTACATTAACTAAATAAATCAACAAAATTTACCGGCGATGTATTCCATTGGAAATGCTTCTGAACCTGGTAAAAGAAGATAAATAGCATCAGAATTTCTCATCAATGAGTACTGCTGTAAATTGTTTTTTACATGAACTTTGATTTTAGTGATAAAAAAAAGACATAATATGCAAACAAAGCAAGAATAAAATCAAAAAGAGATTTAGTGAATATTTTGCTAGTGAATATAAATTCACCCATAATCCATAGTATTAATCAAGCTTTAAGTAACTAATATTTTCAAAAAATAATAAATCTAGCATTGCTCAATAAAATATCAATAAATGTCAAAAAAAAAAACAAAAGGGGAAAAAATTAGCTAAATCACTTCTAACTTTACTAAAACAGAAAACCCATTACAACGAAGCTTCAATTTTCTCAATTTTCAACCATTAAAAAATTAATCGAAATGCAAATCAGCTGATAACAAAAATCAAAGTTATAAACAAACTTACCAATAAGAAAAATACAAGTTGAAGCTCAAAATCTCGTGAGCAAAGCAAAGGGAAAGCTTGAAACAGATCTAAGGGAAAAAAAGGGTATATATATCTATATAGCTTAAGTTGTGGAAAGCATTTGAGAGATGATTTTAAGGATCTAAAGAGATCGATTATCAAAGGCTATAGATACAATAAAAGAAGAAGGGGATTTTATTGAACAACAAAAATAATTTTATTTGTATAAAATAGTTTAGGGATTTTCTATATGGGAAATCAATGGCCGGTAGAAGGGTGAACTTTAGGGATTTGAAATTGGGGAAAAGGGTGAACAAGAGAGCAAAACGGATGTCAATGGGGGAAAAAGGGGTGAAAATACTTAGGGATTTAGGAGTAGGGAAAAGGGGGGAAATGAACCAGGCAGAACGAAATGGGAAACAAGGTAAGTGTTATCGTGTGGATAAAAAGCAAAAAGAGCAAAACGACACCGTTTTGCCCAAAGAAATTTAACATTTGCGGCGTTTTTAACCAAAGCGCCGCTAAAAGGGGAACCTATTGCGGCGTTTTACCAAAACGCCACTAAAAATCTAATAACACGGCGTCGTTTTGTTTAAAACATATGCGTTTAAAAATTAAAATTATTTAATATATAAAATAAAAACAATATAAATTTTTTTCATTTAAATAAAAACAATATTTAAAAGAATATATAAAATAAAAATAATATAAAATTATTTAATAATAGTATTTTAATTTTTTCATTTAAATAAATAATTTTTTAAAAATTTAAATAATATTTAAAAGAATTAGATCAAATTTGAAAACTTGAAAATTATTTAAAATTTGAATTTATTTAATATAAATTAAAACAAAGCAGTCATATACCCAAAAAACTTTAAATTTATTTTAATAATAGTATTTCAAATTGTTAACATATATTTTTCACATAAAATATGTAACACCCCGAATTTGGGCCTAGAATAATTGGGCCCAATGGGCCTTGGGAATGGGAGCGTTTAAAATTTTTTGAGATATAAGTATCACTTAGAATATTATTAAGATAGTATCGGGATTAATTGAAGCCTTAGAGTTAGGGGTGACCTTAGGGAAAAAAAATATTTTTCTCACTTAGTGGACCCTAGTCTCAAGCATGAGGCCTCATAAGCAGATTTAGAGAAGAGAGGACACAAATGGGCTTGTAGTCCAGTGGAAAGTGGCGTCATATAGGGTTTAAAAGGTGGTATCTGTGTCTAAAATACCAAAGTGGGCTTGTGGCCCAATGTTAGGTGGCGCTGCAAAGGAGCTAGAGGGTGGCGTCACTAGTAGATGGAGAGAGAGCCCAAGTGTTGGCCGCATGGAGCCCATGTATCTGGGCCATTTTCGGCAATTAAAGGGGAGATAGTTGGGACGGCAATGGGGCTAGAAAATAGGTGGATTAAATGATTGGGATGATGTGGATATTATGCTGATAATAGTAGGGAGAGGTGGTGTTGTTTAGGCCTCTTCTAAAGGTATGAATAGCTTAGGATAAAGGAGAAAAGATAGGAGCTATCTCTTTGAGTGCAAGTGTTGGCGAAATTCCCTCACCTAGAGGAGGAAGAAATCGGTTTCTTTATGGCAAAGGGGTGCCGAAATTTCCCCTATTATTTGATGAGTTGTTAGTTAGCAAGAAGGGCACTTTCGATTTTTGATAAGTAAGTGCCGAAAGTTTCTATAAATAGGGGTAGTATCTCTTCAATTCCGACATTTGAACCCTATTCTTTTCTTTATTCTCTGTGCCGAAACTCTCAGTCACTCTTTGCAATTTCTTTTCTTTTGATTTCTTCAAAAGCCGAAAACTCCATTGTTCTTTTCTCTTCTTTCTTCTAAAAGTCGAAACCTCATAATCCTTCCTCTATATTCTTTTGATCCTTGCTAAGGCCGAAACCACCCCTAGTCTGCCGAAATTCTCTTTTCCTCTTCCTGCCGATTTCTTTATTAAAAACCGAATCATCATAAACTTCTTTGAATCATCTTCACTTCTTGACTTTCGCAAAAAGCCAAAATCTCCTAAGAGTAGCCGAATCTCCTCTATTAAGGATTTGAAGGAAACCTGATCGTCTAGGTCTAAAAGCCAGAAATCGCTAGTCTCTAATTTCGGGATTTTAAGGCAAAGGAGAGGATTGGGTCTGTAAACCCAATCCCTAAGTTTAAGAAACGTGCGGTGTCAGCGGTTCGGGATTGGCCACCGGGTTGTGGAGCGGCTTACAGAACAACACCTTAGGCGGATATAGCGGTTGTATCGACTACGGATAAGCGTCGACATAGGAAGTATCGTTTTATCAGAATCGTCAGTGTGTAGATCTCTATCACACTACTTAACCTATTTATATACATGTGTTATGGGCTAAAAGCCGGAAAGGTAGGCTGTATGAACAGTCGTGTTACCCAAAAAGGGTAGGCAATGAATGCCAGGTACGTAATCATAGAAATCTCTATGTGTATCGATAAATGTATAAATGAAAGCCTGTTCTCTTAAAGATGGTATGATGTTTCAATTTTTCATGTGTGTATGCATGGGGTGGGATTATGATAATAAAGGGGAAGTGCATAATAGGTCACATGGTGATCGGTGGTTAAACCATAAATTCAAATGTTAGGTCACATAGTGATCGGTGGCTATGCCACGTTTAATAATTCCTGATTAATAGGAATAGGCAGTACGGCTGTCGTTATGGTGTGTAGCGGATGGAGGGTTGATTGTAGAAATCCCCGAGGTGTGATGGTTGGTACGGGTTGGTGTGTAGAGGATGGAATTCTAGGTTGGGTTGGGCTATTCATCATTTATTATTTATCATGTAAATATGATTGTTGCCTTTATGTATGGGCCAGGGCTCATAATGTGTTTGTGGGCCTCAGGTCGTTGTGTGTTTCGGGATTTATACACTGAGTCTTGGTGACTCACCCTTTTATTTTTCCTACTCTTTCAGATGAGCAGTAGATTGTGGACATGGGAGCCGAGACGGACTCGAGGGGCCATCAAGTTATTTAATTTCATAGACTATTTCGATTTTTTATTTAAGTTATAATTTTTGGGATTAATTATGTAATAAGGCCCAGGGCTTAGGTTATCGTTTTCTTTATTTTATTTGCTGATGTTTACAGTTTAAAATTTATGTTCAAGGAATTAAGTCTCAAAAAGTAATAAAATGGGTTTTCCAAACATGTTCAACGTAAAAACAAAGGTTTCCAACAAATATCTTATTTTTACCAAATGCCTAAGTAAAGAAACTGAGATTTTCTAAAATCAATTTAAGTAAAGTTTTTAATAATAAACCCCGTAGCATACCGGATCTCAGTCGTAGCGTTTGGGTAGGAGTTTAGGGTGTTACATTTTGGTATCGAGCCCAGTTCAAAACTCGTCTTTGTGAAATGGGTCTAGTAGTGATTTGAAAACTTGTTGTGAATTTGAGAAAAATGTTTGGATGAAGATATGGCCTTGAGTCTCTGGCAAGAACCGATCCACTTGCAGTAAGCATTCTAAACTTTTGGATGTGATATGTATGTTGGGCTTGATAGGCTTGATGGACGTAGGCTAGTATATTAGACATTGATGGACTTTAGGCTTAGTTTAAACAACTCTCTAAATCCATAAGATTTAGTCCAACCAAACAAACACGTGAACAAGTCGCGAGATTAGGGTGTGGCAACAGCATACGCATGTCTCAGATTGGATTCAGGGAGAGCTTGGTATTTAAGCAGTCCTAGTGACTCACCTCCTTTTCGCTGGAATCCTACCTGGTGCGTAGTGACTGTTCACCTTAGTCATGAGGACTTGTTGGCGGGCCAAAATCTATAACTAAAACCCGAAAGGGACCAGCCATTATATTTTGTAAAATTACTAAATTACCCCTGATTTATAAATGACCAAAATATTCCTGATTTGTAAAATTACCAAAATACCCCCGGATTGTAAAATTATCAAAATACCCCTGGATTGCAAAATTACCAAAATACCCTTATTTTGTAAAATCACCAAGGAACCCTATTTCAAAAAATTACGAAAATACCCCTGTAGGATAAATTACGAAAATACCTCTAGGTAGTGAAACGACGAAAATACCCTTAGGTGATGAATGAAAGTTCGTGGATGCTACTTGTATGTTGATGTTAAATGATTGAATGTATGTGCTTCCTAGAACTAGAAGATGCGGACTTGAGACTGAATTGTAGATATAATTGCGAATTCGAAAGAACTACTCTTAAAACTACTATTCATAAGACTGTTCGTGGTTAATCAGTGGAAGAAAACTAATAATTCATAAAATTTCTAGTCAGATAAACGCGAATCGATAGAATGAGTACAAGAGGTCGTGGACGTCCGCCGCGTGGTCGTTGTAGGGGTAGGATGACGGTGTCAGAACCAGTAGGGTCTGGCCATGGATCTGGAAACGAGATGCCGGTACCACCAGCTGCGGAGGAGGAATTTTAGGACTAGACGGGCGGAGATGATGTGGTATCTCAGGCGATGTTAAGGGTTCTAGAGAGGGTTGCTGGGGCAGGCATGGGCATAGGAGCCCGAAAATCTGTGCCGGAGCGACTTAGAGCCAATGGGGTGGAAGTGTTTAGGGGAATTTCTGGTATAGCCCCGAGTTCAGCTGAGTATTGGTTGGAGGCGGTTGAGCGCATAATGGATGATTTGGATTTCACGAAGGAGGAGAAGTTGAAAGGGGTTGTATCTCTCCTACGGGACAAAGCATATCAATGGTGGCTTACGGTTAAGGATGGTACGGTGGCTGACCGTATCACCTGGGATTTCTTCAAGACGGCGTTTCAAAGTAAATACATTGGGACTAGTTATGTGGATGCGCAGCGTAGAGCATTTCTGAATTTGGTGCAAGGAAGTTGGTCGGTGGCTGCGTATGAAGCGGAATTCTTACGCCTTAGCCGTTATGCTCAAGGAATGGTGGCCACAGACCATGAACGTTGTGTTTGATTTGAAGATGGTCTGAGGGATGATTTGCGTGTATTGATAGCTCCACAGCGGGAGAGGGAATTTGCTGTGCTTGTGGAAAAAGCTAAGATAACTGAGGAGGTGAAGCGGACAGAGAAACTAAATCGAGATAGAGAAAGGGGTGGAAGTAAGAGGAATTTTGGATCGTCAGGGGCAGCTGGGCATACTCAGAAAAGGCCCAGGTCAGACGGGTCGAGACGGGAAGAGAGACCTGCTGCTGTTGGTCAGACACAGAAGTGTGTTCGATGTGGTAAATTCCATGTAGGCGAGTGTTGGGCAGGCAGTGGGAAGTGCTTTAGGTGTGGATCTACGGACCACCAAGTTAGAAACTATCCGCAGCAATGAGGCAGTGAAGGGCCCATGGGCCAAGGGAATGCACAACCAGGAAGAGGTGGTCAACAACCACCAAGGGGCTGTGGTCAAGTCAATGGTGGCAATGGCACAGGACATGGTCGTGGAGGTGTAGGTTATGCTGAGGCGAGGCAGCCAGCTTTGGTCTATGCAGCACATCGCCAAGGGGATGAGGATGCTCTAGATGCGAATACCGGTGCGTACTCTACCATAGTATACTAAGTGTTTCTTTTGGCTTTAGAATTAGAGTGCGCAGCGAAAGCATAGTGGTGAGACTTGGGTAGTACGCTTAATTGTTAGTTGGAAATTTCGAGGACGAAATTTCTTTAAAGAGGGTAGAATTGTAACACCCTGAATTTGGGCCTAGAAGAATTGGGCCCAATGGGCCTTGGGAATGGGAGCATTTAAAATTTTTTGAGATATAAGTATCACTTAGAATATTATTAAGATATTATCGGGATTAATTGAAGCCTTAGAGTTAGGGGTGACCTTAGGGAAAAATTTATTTTTCTCACTTAGTGGACCCTAGTCTAAAGCATGAGGCCTCATAAGCAGATTTAGAGAAGAGATGACACAAATGGGCTTGTAGTCCAGTGGAAAGTGGCGTCATATAGGGTTTAAAAGGTGGTATCTGTGTCTAAAATACCAAAGTGGGCTTGTGGCCCAATGTTAGGTGGCGCTGCAAAGGAGCTAGAGGGTGGCGTCACTAGTAGATGGAGAGAGAGCCCAAGTGTTGGCCGCATGGAGCCCATGTATCTCGGCCATTTTCGGCAATTAAAGGAGAGCTAGTTGGGATGGCAATGGGGCTAGAAAATAGGTGGATTAAATGATTGGGATAATGTGGATATTATGCTGATAATAGTAGGGAGAGGTGGTGTTGTTTAGGCCTCTTCTAAAGGTATAAATAGCTTAGGATAAAGGAGAAAAGATAGGAGCTATCTGCTAAGTGCAGTGTCGGCCGAAATTCCCTCACCTAGAGGAGGGAAGAAATCAGTTTCTTTATGGAAAAGGGGTGCCAAAATTTCCCCTATTATTTGATGAGTTGTTAGTTAGCAAGAAGGGCACTTTCGGTTTTTGATAAGTAAGTGCAGAAAGTCTCTATAAATAGGGGTAGTATCTCTTCAATTCCGGCATTTGAACCCTATTCTTTTCTTTATTCTCTGTGCCGAAACTCTCAGTTACTCTCTGCAATTTCTTTTCTTTTGATTTCTTCAAAAGCCGAAAACTCCATTGTTCTTTTCTCTTCTTTCTTCTAAAAGTCGAAACCTCATAATCCTTCCTCTATATTCTTTTGATCCTTGCTAAGGCCGAAACCACCCCTAGTCTGCCGAAATTCTCTTTTCCTCTTCCTGTTTGATTTCTTTATTAAAAGCCAAATCATCATAGACTTCTTTGAATCATCTTCACTTCTTGACTTTCGCAAAAAGCCGAAATCTCTTAAGAGTAGCCGAATCTCCTCTATTAAGGATTTGAAGGAAACCTGATCGTCTAGATCTAAAAGCCAGAAATCGCTAGTCTCTAATTTTGGGATTTTAAGGCAAATGAGAGGATTGGGTCTGTAAACCCAATCCCTAAGTTTAAGAAACGTGCGGTGTCAGCGGTTCGAGATTGGCCACCGGGTTGTGGACCGGCTTCTGAACAACACCTTACGCAGATAGCAGTTGTGTCGACTACGGATAGCGTCGACATAGGAAGTATCGTTTTATCGGTAATCAGGTGTGTAGATCTCTATCACACTACTTAACCTTTTTATATACATGTGTTATGGGCTAAAAGCGGGAAAGGTAATTTGTATGAGCGATCGTGTTACCCAAAAAGGGTAGGCAATGGATGCCAGGTACGTAATCATAGAAATCTCTATGTGTATCGATAAATGTATAAATGAAAGCCTGTTCTCTTAAAGATGGTATGATGTTTCAATTTTTCATGTGTGTATGCATGGGGTGGGATTATGATAATGAAGGGGAAGTGCATAATAGGTCACATGGTGATCGGTGGTTAAACCACAAATTCAAATGTTAGGTCACATAGTGATCGGTGGCTATGCCACGTTTAATGATTCCTGATTGATAGGAATAGGCAGTACGGCTGTCGTTATGGTGTGTAGCGGATGGAGGTTGATTGTAGAAATCCCAGAGGTGTGATGGTTTAGTACGGGTTGGTGTGTAGAGGATGGAATTCTAGGTTGGGTTGGGCTATTCATAATTTATTATTTATCATGTAAATATGATTGTTGCCTTTATGTTTGGGCCAGGGCTCATAATGTGTTTGTGGGCCTTAGGTCGTTGTGTGTTTCGGGATTTATACATTGAGTCTTGGTAACTCACCCTTTTATTTTTCCTACTCTTTCAGATGAGCAGTAGATCGTGGACATGGGAGCCGAGACGGACTCGAGGGGCCATCAAGTTATTTAATTTCATAGACTATTTCGATTTTTTTATTTAAGTTATAATTTTTGGGATTAATTATGTAATAAGGCCCAGGGCTTAGGTTATCATTTTCTTTATTTTATTTGCTGATGTTTACAGTTTAAAATTTATGTTCAAGGACTTAAGTCTCAAAAAGTAATAAAATGGGTTTTCCAAACATGTTCAACGTAAAAACAAAGGTTTCCAACAAATATCTTATTTTTACCAAATGCCTAAGTAAAGAAACTGAGATTTTCTAAAATCAATTTAAGTAAAGTTTTTAATAATAAACCCCGTAGCATACCAGATCTGGTCATAGCGTTTGGGCCAAGTTTGGGGTGTTACAAAATACCCTAAACCCCTAACCCCTATCCTATTAACCCCTAAACCATAACCTCTGTCCTCTTAACCTTTAAACCCCTATCATCTAACACCTAACCCAGAAACCCTAAACCCATATCATTTAACCCCTAATCCTTAACCAATAACCCCTAAACATTAAATCATAGACTCTAAACCTTAAACCTTAAATCTTGAAATCGAAACCCTAAACCCATAACATTTTAAACTTATAAACCTTAAACCATAAAGCCTCGACCCTCGGCCCTAAATCACTAAACTTTGAACCTTAAAACCCTAAGCTTCAAATCCTAAATCCTAAATAATAAACCCTAAACCTTAAAACCCTAAACTTTAGAATCACAAACCTTAAAACTCTAAACCCTAACATCTATCCGCTTAACCCTTAAACCCATAGCACCTAAACCCTAAACCCTAAAAACGTATCCTTTAACCCCTAATCCCCAACGAATAACCCCTAAACCTTAAATCATGGACTATAAACCTTAAACCTTAAATCATGAACTCTAAACCCTAAACTCATAACATTTTAAACTTATAAACCCTAAACATTAAACAATTAAACCACTAAATTATAAACACTAATGCTGAGTTTTTTTTCCAATTTTTATATTGATACCAAAATGGCGCCGTTTATATTCTGGAATAAAATAGCTATTTGCAGCGTTTTTAGGTAAAACGCCGCTATTTCTAAACATTTAGCGGCATTTTTGAACAAAAACGCCACTATTTTATTTTTATATTGATACCAAAACGGCGTAGTTATATTTAGAAATAAAATAGTTTTTTGCATTGCTATACATTTACTGGCGTTTTTGAACAAAACGCCACTAATGTTGATTTTTTTTCAATTTCTATATTAAACCGAAACGGCGATGTTTTATTTTTAAATAAAAATAGTTTTAATAGATTTTTGTGGCATTTTAGTCAAAGCACCGCTAAAAGCTCGATCTTTAGCGGCGTTTATCTAAAAGCGCCACTAATTCTCGGACCTTTAGCGGCGTTTTTCTAAAAGCGCCACTAATGCTCAGACCTGTAACGGCGTTTTTCTAAAAGCGCCGCTAATGCTCGGACCTTTAGCGGCGTTTTTCTAAAAGCGCCGCTAATGCTCGGACCTTTAGCGGCGTAAACGCCGCTATTTATCGTTTTTAGCAGTGTTTTTATGTAAGCGCCGCTAATGCTTGGACCTTTAGCGGCATTTTCAGAAATGCCGCTAATGCTCGGACCTTTAGCAGCGTTTTCAGAAAAAATGCCGCTATTTATCGATTTTAGCAGCGTTTTGGAAATAAACGCTGCTATTGCTCTCTTTTTTTGCGGCGTTTTCTTTCAAACGCCGCTATTGTGTAATATTTGTGGCATTTTACTTTAAAATGCCACTAAAAACGCCGCTAAAAGTCTGTTTTGGTGTAGTGTTTGATGATGGACTAGTTCTAGCTAAGTTAAAAGCTTAAGCGATGCTTTCTTTGTGAATTGAGAAGCTTAGAGATGTGATAGAGAGTGGTGAACTAAACGAGTACAGTGTGAAATGACTTTCTATTCCGAATTCCAGGTTGGACCTGATTCCTGTTATTATTATTGTTCTGAGATAGAATTCACGTACTGGGTAATCTAGAGTTTGTATAGAAGTTTTGCACGAGACTCAGTAGTAGCTCATCGGTTCATCCAAGAATAATAAAAATGTGCAGTTATAGGAGTAGATGTTCGGGTGATTGAGTATGTATCACCATATTTTTTACTTTATGTTCAGATGTCTATTTCTTAACAAGTAAGCCGAAATCAAGTATATGCAGGACTAATATAGCCAATGATGGTAAGGGAGTGATGATGAGATAGAGTTACCATAGATTTCATATCGGGGTTGTCATTATCCCCGAAAAGGAAGATGTTAATTGGTTTATGGTTGATCATTTGACAAAGAAAGATCCGTATGATCATTTCAATATTTACAGATTTCTTATTTGACAGATTAGCCGAGTAATATGTTAATGAGGTTATTCGATTATGCAGAGTGCCAGATCCATTATGTCGGATAGAGATCCGGAGGTTTCATCGCAATTATAGGATGAGCCATAGGAAACTCTGAGTATGCAGTTGCATTTTGGCACAGTAATTTGTTTTTATATCAATGATAAGTCTAAGAGAGTAGTTCAGATTTTGGTGTACTGTACTTGACTTTGTGTGCTAAAGTTTAAAGGATATTGGAAAGAGATATATGAGATTAAATCGATTTTTAATTTCGAGAAGATTAGTGAAAGTGTTTCAGGAGAGTTGAAAGCAACTTCTTCTGGTAAGATTTTCGGGGACGAAA
The DNA here is from genome assembly GCA_025698515.1 of Gossypium sturtianum. Lineage (NCBI taxonomy): Eukaryota > Viridiplantae > Streptophyta > Magnoliopsida > Malvales > Malvaceae > Gossypium > Gossypium sturtianum. The sequence goes on from CM046955.1 coordinate 118,346,556, forward strand.
ATCCCTAAAGAGGGGAGAATTGTAATGACCGATTTTGGGCCTAGTCGAATAAAGTGGTTTTGAGCCACAAATCTGACGAGGAAAATCTTATTTTTATTATATTTTTATGGTCTACGATTTCACAAAAAGATTTTGTGAAAATTTCATTCGAAAATTTCGACGTTTGGGCACTCAATTTAGTCAAAAGGACTAAATTATAAATAGTGTAAAAGTTGAGTTCCACATGTTAGAAGTGTCTAATTTCTATGAAATTTCAAATTGGAGGTCCTTAAATGGTAATTAGACCATTGGTTAAATTGTTGGACAAAAATGGACATGAGATAAGTGAAATAGGATATTTTCAAGTTAGGGGTATTTTGGTAATTTGGTAATTAAATGGACTAAAAGACAAAATAAAAGCCAAAAACCCTTGTCCATCTTCTTGCTTGGCCGAATTTAGCATGGGGGAATCCATGACTAGGGTTTTCAAGCTTTCAAGCTCAAGAGTAAGTGCATCCAAGCCCCGTTTTTAATGTTCTTTACATTTTTGAGATCCCCATAACTCGGTTTAGCTATTTCTACCATTATTTTGAGCTAGGGTTTGTGTTTAAAAATTTACCCATGGATGACATGCATGTGCTTTGATGTCTAATGGTAGAATATGAATGCTCGGTGTGTAGTAAACGACTTTTACTAAGTGATTTTCGATGAAATCGCATAAAAGGACTAATTTGTAAAAAGTTGAAAAATGTATGAAAATGATTGAGTGAATGCAAATTGTGGACTGCTATAGTTATGAAAATGGTTCGGCTAGGCCTAAAATACAATAAAATTGAATAAAAATCATTTTACGAGCCTAGGGGCAAAAGTTTAAATATGACAAAGTTTAGGGGCAAAAATGTAATTTTACCATAGTATGATTTTTGGGTCACAATGAATAATGTGACTAATAAGTAAGCTAAATGTGATGTTATAGATCAAAGAAAACGCGGTTCGGACTTAGAACGGGGGAAAAACGAGTAAGTGACGGTTAGGTCCCTTTTTGCCATTTTGGTATCAAGGTAAGTTCGTGTGTAAATAATACAATATTATATTATGTATTTAATATTTTGATATTGTATGAATTGTATATATATGTTTCTACGAATTTGATTGATGATGATCTGGCGAAGAATCGAAGAATAAGAATCTCGGTTGAACCTTAGGAATAGAAAGGATACCCTTGTCACGACATTCGATTAAGAAGGTCCCGTATAAGACCATATCTGGGATATGGCCTCTACACTTAATCGAGATCCCGTATAAGACCATATCTGGGATATGGCATCGGCATCGAATAATGATTCCGTGTAAGACCACGTCTGGGACCTAGCTTCGATATGAAATCGTGTAAGACCATGTCTGGGGCATGGCATCGACATGCAATCTCGTGTAAGACCATATCGGGGATATGGCATCGACATCGATATGAGATCCTGTATAAGACCATATTTGGGATATGGCATCGGCATCGACATGCTATCTCATGTAAGACCATATCTGGGATATGGCTTCGACATCAATATGAGATCCCGTATAAGACCATATCTGGGATATGGCATCGGTATCGTCATGTGATCCCATGTAAGACCATATTTGGGATATGGCATTGGCATCTTACTACGTGTATGACAATTTTTGAGTATCCTTAAATATTCCAAGTGGTTCAACGGGATAAAGTATTAAAGTTGATGTTAAAGATGGAAAAAGGGTTAAAGTTATGTGATGGAGTGATACAAGTACATATGCGAAACTCATGAGAAATGAGCTCGGTATGTGATTTCGTATAAGACCATATCAGGGACATGGCATCGATATGATATTTCATGTAAGACCATATCGGGGATATGGAGTTGATACGGTACTATATGTATGAGATTTCCTAGTATTTTTTAGCATTTCGAGTGGTTCAACGGGTACATTAAAAACGAGAAAGTAAGTGACTATGTTACGAGAGGTACATGTATGTACATAGAACTCATGTGGAGTGAATTCTGTATATGATGAATTCTTGGGAAGAATGTGCACGAATATGTTATACTTGTGAAATATTGATATCCTTGTGATTAATGATCTACATTCTTGATGAATGCATACATGATAAGATTTGATGATGATCATGTGTGAGGCTTTTAAGCCAAATTAAATTGAGAAATGAAATGTTCAAGTCGTTGTTGTTGATGTATAGGTTAAATTGGCCAATGAATGGCTTGTAAATATTTGATGATTACTAGCTTTTGGCATAGCTAACTATGGATATATTTTAGTGTTATATGTGTGTAAATGAGAATTAATACAAAGAAAACATGATAGAGTAAAATTAGCAATAAAACAGTTTGGACAGCAGCAGTTGTATCGCTTTGAAAATTCACCAAAAATGGTGGAAATTGAATTAGAAGTTGAATAAGATATGAAATTAAATCTTATTGAGTCTATTTTCGCATAAAAGAAACGGTGTAAGCAAAAGAATTTCATATTATGAGATATTTGAATTTTTATAAGACAGGATTAGAGTGATTTCGAAATCCCCTGTTCTGACTTGGGAAATTCATTAAAAAGTGTACAAAAATAATCAAGGGATAAAATTTATATACTTGAATTTCTTAATGAGTCTTTGTTCAAGGGAAACAAACGGGTTAGAACTATCAGACAGCGAAACAGGGGAGACTTTAAAGAATAAACTATACTGATTGGCTGAACCAAAAATTCTGGAAATTTTATGGTAAGAAGAGATGAGAGTCTAGTTTCAGGGAAAATTAGCGGATCTTAATTTGGAGTTTTGTAGCTCCGGATAAAAATAATTTAGTGACTGTAAGTCGAGTAGACAGCTCAAGATGAACATAAATGAATTGTGAAATTTTATGCAATAATGATGGTATTATCTTGAGAGCTTATATTAAGGATTGTTAAAAGCATAGTAATTAATTGTTTATTATTTACATATGTACTTACTAAGCTTTGTAGCTTACTCCCCCTCCTTTCTCATATTTTATAGGGTTTTATGCTAGCTCGAGTTGGAGATCGTCGGAGATGCTATCACATTATCAAGCTATCATGTTGGGTATAAGTGAATGCAAAACCCTTTGAGTTTATGGCATGTATAGGGACTTAGTCAATTGTGTATGTGGCATTTGATTTGGCCAAATCTGTTGGTTCATAATGGTAATATGTTTCATTTTGTATATAGCCATGAGATATGGCTCATATTGGTTAATGAGTTGTAATGCCTATTTATATGTGTGTGCTTACACTAAAGGTTTCATGTGATGTGGTTATATGTGTTTGGTATGGATGGATTGAAGTTGTATTTAAGTATGGGAAAATGAGGATGCCAAATGGTTTGGTAAATAGCCATTTTCTTGGCCACACGGGCAGAGACATGACCGTGTGTCTCAGCTGTGTGGAGGACACGTCCCCGGGACATAGGCGTGTGCCCAGGGCATGTGAAGTCTGCATCTATTTTTCAGAATTTAATTCGCCACACGGCCTAAACACATGGGCGTGTGAATTGGCCGTGTGACCCTATTTTGTTGATGACGTCATAACTAGAGAGTTACACGGGCTAAGGACATGGGCGTGTGTGACCACACGGCCTACCCACACGGGCGTGTGACCCCTGTTTTGATGAAAAATTTTCTAAGTCTTTTTAAAGTTTCCTAAGTTCTCAGTTTAGTCCCGAACAGTTCCTAATGTATGTTTTGGGCCTCGTGGGCCCATAAAAGGTGCGATTTGCATGTGAATGAGAAATTTTAAATTGAATGGGATTTTATAGCCCGGTTTTGTATAAAGGTTTTTGTTTAAGTCCGGTAATGCCTCGTATCCTGTCCCAGTGTCGGACACGGGTAAGGGGTGTTACATTTAGTGGTATCAGAGCTATGGTTTAGTTGATTCTCGGACTAACCTAGCGTATGTGAGTCTAGCTATACATTCCATATTACTACTCGTGATAGTGTGATATCTCCCAGCTCTAACGAATTTGTTTTGTTAAGACAGTGATGACTTCCAACCGAGCTATTTTTGATAATGCTGAAAAATGATATTGAGGTGATTGAAATGTGTTTGTGATGAGATGAAACTTAGAAAGGTATGAATAGAAGTTCATTATATGTATGTGTTAATATACGAAGTGAGATAACCATGAGTTGAGAAATGTGGAAACATGGAATAAAATCAAAGTTTATGTGGTGATAAGCCCATTCATGTTTGCTGGGCATGCATATGATGATATGTGCCCAAACTATTTGATCAAGTGAATATGATAAGTACATTTACACAAATTGACGGAATGTGTGTTTATGTACACTTGTTTGAATAAGTGTAATCAGTATGTTAATGTGGTTGAATTTTATGTTTACTTGTTAAATTACAGATAATATGATGTTATGTTTTACGTCTTTGTTAACGTAGGAAATGAGTGCGATCGTTCAATGATGAATTGATGGATAAGACCATGGTTGGACCATGGCAAAGTATGGAATGTAAGACCATAGCTGGGCTATGGCATTGTGATACGTGTAAGACCATGTCTGGGACATGGCATCGATATGAGACTTTGTGTAAGACCATAGTTGGACTATGGCATCAAGTAAACGACGTACTCAAACCCGTAAGGCGTTCTCTAATTTGACAAATGTTAGTAAGTAAATTCATTGTTTGAAATTGTGGATGGCAGAAAACATTCGCAAAATGAATTAAGTATATTAAATTGTCTGAAGTGAATTATGTGATTATGACGATATTACATTAATGATGAATGCTAAGTCATATGTGTGTATTTATGAGAGTCAAGTTAGAGGCTTTACGACCTCACCCCCTTACCAGTGATGCTTTGTGACGAAATTTTACGAGAATCATGTTGAATAAGTTCATAAGTATGAAACTAAAGAGTTCAGTGATGAAATGATTAGTAATGTATACAGAGATGAGAATAGTTTGGAAAGTGAAAATAGCTTTAGAAGAAATATCATAATGTTTTAAAGATTACATAGATTATGCAATGTCACAGATAAAGAAGAAGCTAGTCTCGGCTATTCGATTCAATTGAGTTATGTGTATTTAAAGTATCCTCAAGTATAGTAATGAATTTTGTGCATTCATGAGTATATAGATGGATAGTCTGAATGAAGAAATTATATTCTGGAAAGTATGATACAGAGATATGCCTATTGGATTGTTCTAATCGAATGATGTTATTATGAGTTAAAGCTGTACCGATTGATAAAGTCATCACATTTATGAAAATTTGAATGATCTATGCATGTTAGCAAAGTTCTAAATAGTTGAAAGTATTATTAACCGAAGCTCTAGTTCTGAGTTCAGTTTGAATTGAGTAAGGAATTTACGATTTTTCAATGATGTACTATTGAACAGATCAGAATATGTTTTAATACAAGAATGTAAAGAAGCAGTTTTCACTTTCAGACGGTTAAAGTCACATGAAAAATAACTGTTCAACTAATGATTTAGAGACAGCCACTTTTATATCTGTGTTGTGAACTGGATGATTTCGTATGTTCGACAAAAAATGTCATATGCTTCCTGATCCTATTGGGTTAAAGTACGTAATGTCGCTGAAAGATCTGAAATTAAGACAACGTGAATGTTTTGAGATTATAAAAGACTGTGAGTAATTATCGACTTACCTTTTGGAAAGCAAGTATGGTTACAGATGCTTGAATGGAAAATCTTTGTTTATTTTTGTGAGTGCTGGTGACTTGATTGATCTTATTTGTTGATGGACTTGTAACATCCTAAAAATTTGAGTATCAATATGTTGTTTGTCTTTGGTGTTAGCTCGGGTATGATTTTTTTTATGTGCTTAATATAGTCTTGAGAAGGCTCGGGTTTACTTGGAATTAGAATAAATTTTAGTAAAGAATACTTTAGTGTAGAGAAATCAGGTGACCTTGAAGTTTGAGTTAATTAAGTGATAAAAGATGGCATAAGATGAGTAATTGGCAAAGTGGTGATGGCGCCATAAGTTGGACCTGAAGGGAGAGGTTCGAATCTCCTAGCATGCAATTTGGGAGCTTTTATTTTTGGTTTTTCCTAGCATGTGTCGGCCAACCATCAATTATGGATAAGATGGACTAAATTTTTATGGTAAGGAGACTTAAGGTTATGGTAAGCATGAATTAAGGGATCAAATTGCTTGATTTTAGGGATAGGATTTCTTAAACTTTGGGAAAGTGGAGGATTACAAGGCATGTATCAAGGTGGATGTTTTGGAAACTATTTCATGGCCATTTTGACCATGAACATGGGCGGCATTATGGACAAAGGGAGGAGCCGAAATTTGGTGTTTAGCTTGGGTAGGATGATAGCTTGTTAGAATTCTTTTTGGTCATTTTGTTTGAAGACATTATTCTCCACTCATCTTTTCCTTCCTTTGGCCGAATGTATTGGTAGAAGAAAGCAACTATTGCTTTATTTCGTTTGGCCATCTTTTTGACCAATTGGTCATTTCTTTGCTAATCATTTTAGTGTCTTACTCTTAGTCTTTGAAACTACCAACATAAAAAGGCCATTCTTTTCCTTTTCTTTCCCCATTGCCGAATGTACCTTTGCTCCAAAACACATCTCTTTTCTTTTCCTTTTCCCTCTTGAAAGCCGAATCATCATCATCTCTTTCTCTCATCTTTTATTTCTTTTCAACCATACCTTCTTCATTATTTTATCTCATGGCCGAATGTTAGTGTACTCCATTGCCGAATCATTTTCTCTTTTCTTTGGTTATTCATAGCCGAATCTTCCATCATACATAAGCATTTTTCTCAATCATTTCTTTTTCAACCGTGGACAATAGGTAAGAGTTCTTTTAGTTTATGTTGGTTATTAGTTGCTTTGGCCGAATCTTGATGGTGGTAAGAAAGATCTCTTTGATCGAAATCATCGTTCATTCTATTAAACGTTTTCTTTCGTTATATTTTAGTGTGATAGTGGAGGACCGAAACTCAAGTGTTCGTGAGTATCGTAGAACGTTGGAATCGATTTAAGGTGTTAAGGGAACGTTTTGCTCGATTCTCATATTGTGGAACAAGGATATTTTATGGTAAGGCAATCTCAAAACCGTTAGTCATAATTTCGATATATTATTAGTCGGACTAATGATCTTTTATCATTAGAGATAATCAAAATAGGGACGGAAAGGGTGGTGAATAGTGTTCGGAAGAGGGGTGGTTCTGCTATTCCCCCTAAGTTTAAGCGAAGGACTGTTTCAACAATCCGGGATTTCCCACCGGGTTGTGGACGCTCATCCGAGGAGAATCAGTTGTTTGAAGTCATTCGTACTCCCGAACATTTGTTTGTTCGTGGATTTTCATCGAGTAACAAACCATCAATCGGGGAGAAACCGCATATAGAAGTGGTTCGAAATTTTGAGGGTAAAGTCTAGATCGTTATTTCTAAGATTCGATTTGTAAATAAATTATAGTGTCCTAATTTATCGTGATGCATTTAGGTATCGACGAGCGGGAAAGTCTAGTTCTCACAATAACCAGGTGTGTAATTTCACACTTATCTCGGGTTAGATATTATATCGTAAGTATTGGGATAAAATCGTAAAGATGGCAAAATCAGAAAATATGTAGTAATTAACACTTTTGTGTAAATGTATGAAAATAGTTAAAGTCGTGGAATTCTGAAAAATTGCTAGATCGTTAAATGGTAGAAAAGCGCTAGATCGTTAAAAGGGCAGAAAAAGCGCTAGATCGTTAAATGGGTAGAAAAAGCGCTAGATCGTTAAATGGGCTGAAAAACTGCTAGATCGTTAAATGGGCCGAAAAATTGCTAGATCGTTAAATGGGCTAAATGCTATTTTATCTTATGGGCCTAAATGAAATTTAAAATATAGAATCACATGTATTGTGGGCTTTTTGTTAAATTATTATATGGTTATAAATTGTTATGCATACATGATTGCATGGCTTGGGATAATTGATGAAGAGAAGAAAGGCCTGTTGCCAAAAATCTAGTTCGGTGGCTCTGCCACAAAATTTTAATGGCTTAATGCCTCTAGTTCGGTGACTTTGTCACAATCTAGTTCGGTGGTGCACCACAATATATTTAAAATGGCTTTATGCCTACGATTGGTATGTTGGCGGGGTGGGTTGACTTGATCCCCACAGGTGTGTTGGTTGGTACGGGGGTGTGTAGCGGATGGAAATTAGGTTTGGTTGGGAAATTTCATTTTACATGCATTTTATTTATTATATTATATTCGTAAATGGGCTCAAGCCCAAAACAATGTCTTGATGATCTGGCTCAATGAACGTGGTAAGTGGGTTACACACTGAGTTCTAAGTAACTCACTTTGTTTATTTATCCATCTCGTAATGGCAATTGTGAAGGCTTGGGCCAAGGATGACTTCATGGAGGCCATACTACGAATATGGGTTTTATAAACTATGAACTTTTATTAAGTTATTTATTTTAATTACTATTTTGGGTATGATGTAATAAGGCCTTTATTAATATTTTTTATGGATTTTTATGTGTGGATGGATTTAAATTTTGGTTTTAAGACACTTAATATGGGCTTATGTTAATTCTATAAGGTTTTCTTAAAAATTGTGTTTTATAACATTTTAGATACTTTAATTATTTTTCTTTTCAAATTCTTTTGAACTCTTTAAAAACTACTTTAAAGTTTTTGACAATTAAATACTAAATGATAAGATTTCAAACTAGAATTTCTTAAATTCATCGATTTTTAAATCATTGCTCTTAATTTTTACTAAACTTCACTTTCAAAAGGTTTTGTGGAACTGTTTTACTTAAATCATTAGAGAATTAAATGGATGTTCGATCTGTGTGACAAACCAAATCTCGTCTTAACGCATAGACCTGGTTTGGGGTGTTACAGGACTAGTTCCAGCTAAGTTAAAAGCTTAAGCGATGCCTTTTTTGTGAATTGAGAAGCTTAGAGATGTGATAGAGAGTGGTGAACTAAACGAGTACAGTGTGAAACGACTTTCTATTCCGAATTCCAGGTTGGACCTGATTCCTGTTATTATTATTGTTCTGAGATAGAATTCGCGTACTAGGTAATCTAGAGTTTGTACAGAAGTTTTGTACGAGACTCAGTAGTAGCTCATCGGTTCATCTAAGAATAATAAAATTTGCAGTTATAGGAGTAGATGTTCGGGTGATTGAGTATGTATCACCATATTTTTTACTTTATGTTCAGATGTCTATTTGTTAACAGGTAAGTCGAAATCAAGTATATGCAGGACTAATATAGCCAGTGATGGTAAGGGAGTGATGATGAGATAGAGTTACCATAGATTTCATATCGGGATTGTCATTATCCCCGAAAAGGAAGATGTTAATTGGTTTATGGTTGATCATTTGACAAAGAAAGATCCGTATGATCATTTCATTATGTACAGATTTCTTATTTGACAGATTAGCCGAGTAATATGTTTATGAGGTTATTCGATTATGTAGAGTGCCAGATCCATTATGTCGGATAGAGATCCGGAGGTTACATCGCAATAATGGGATGAGCCATAGGAAACTCTGAGTATGCAATTTTGGCACAGTAATTTGTTTTTATATCAATGATAAGTCTAAGAGAGTAGTTCAAATTTTGGCGGTGTACTCCGACACTGTGTGCTAAAGTTTAAAGGATATTGGAAAGAGATATATGAGATTAAATCGATTTTTAATTCTGAGAAGATTAGTGAAAGTGTTTCAGGAGAGTTGAAAGCAACTTCTTCTGGTAAGATTTTCGGGGACGAAAATTCCTAAAGAGGGGGAGAATTGTAACAGCCCGATTTTGGGCCTAGTCAAAACAGTGGTTTTCAGGCCACAAATTTGACGAGGAAAATCTTATTTTTATGGTCTACGATTTCACAGAAAGATTTGGTGAAAATTTTATTCAAAAATTTCGACGTTTGGGCACTCAATTTAGTCAAAAGGACTAAATTGTAAATAATGTAAAAGTTGAGTTCCACATGTAAGAAGTGTCTAATTTCTATGAAATTTCAAATTGGAGGTCCTTAAATGGTAATTAGACCATTGGTTAAATTGTTGGACAAAAATGGACATGAGATTAGTGAAATAAGATATTTTCAAGTTAGGGGTATTTTGGTAATTTGGTAATTAAATGGACTAAAAGACAAAATAAAAACCAAAAACCCTTGTCCATCTTCTTGCTTGGCCGAATTTAGCATGGGGGAAGCCATGACTAGGGTTTTCAAGCTTTCAAGCTCAAGAGTAAGTGCATCCAAGCCCCGTTTTTAATGTTCTTTACATTTTTGAGATCCCCATAACTCGGTTTAGCTATTTCTACCATTATTTTGAGCTAGGGTTTGTGTTTAAAAATTTACCCATGGATGACATGCATGTGCTTTGATGTCTAATGGTAGAATATGAATGCTCCGTGTGTAGTAAACGACTTTTACTAAGTGATTTTCGATGAAATCGCATAAAAGGACTAATTTGTAAAAAGTTGAAAAATGTATGAAAATGTGTGAATGAATGCAAATTGTGACTGCTATAGTTATTAAAATGGTTTGGCTAGGCCTAAAATACAAGAAAATTGAATAAAAATCATTTTACGAGCCTAGGGGCAAAAGTTTAAATATGACAAAGTTTAGGGGCAAAAATGTAATTTTACCATAGTATGATTTTTGGGTCACAATGAATAATGTGACTAATAAGTAAGCTAAATGTGATGTTATAGATCAAAGAAAACGGGGTTCGAACTTAGAACGGGGGAAAAACGAGTAAGTGATGGTTAGGTCCCTTTTCGCCATTTTGGTATCAAGGTAAGTTCGTGTGTAAATAATACAATATTTTATTATGTATTTAATATTTTGATATTGTATGAATTATATATATATGTTTCTACGGATTCGATTGATGATGATTTGGCGAAGAATCGAAGAATGAGAATCTCGTTTGAACCTTAGGAATAGAAAGGATACCCTTGTCACGACATTCGATTAAGAAGGTCCCGTATAAGACCATATCTGGGATATGGCCTCGGCACCTAATCGAGATCCCGTATAAGACCATATCTGGGATATGGCATTGGCATTGAGTAATGATTCCGTGTAAGACCACGTCTGGGACCTAGCTTCGATATGAAATCGTGTAAGACCATGTCTGAGGCATGGCATCGACATGCGATCTCGTGTAAGACCATATCTGGGATATGGCGTCGACATCGATATGAGACCCTGTATAAGACCATATTTGGGATATGACATCGGCATCGACTTGCTATCTCGTGTAAGACCATATCTGGGGTATGGCGTCAACATCAATATGAGATCCTGTATAAGACCATATCTGAGATATGGCATCGACATCGTCATGTGATCCCATGTAAGACCATATCTGGGATATGGCATTGGCATCTTACTACGTGTATGAAAATTTTTAAGTATCCTTAAATATTCCAAGTGGTTCAACGGGATAAAGTATTAAAGTTGATGTTAAAGATGGAAAAAGGGTTAAAGTTATGTGATGGAGTGATACAAGTACATATGCGAAACTCACGAGAAATGAGCTCGGTATGTGATTTCGTATAAGACCATGTCAGGGACACGGTGTCGATATGATATTTCATGTAAGACCATATCGGGGATATGGCGTTGATACGGTACTATATGTATGAGATTTCCTAGTATTTTTTAGCATTTCGAGTGGTTCAATGGGTACATTAAAAACGAGAAAGTGAGTGACTATGTTACGAGAGGTACAGGTATGTACATAGAACTCATGTGGTGTGAATTCTGTATATGATGAATTCTTGGGAAGAATGTGCACGAATAAGTTATACTTGTCAAATATTGATATCCTTGTGATTAATGATCTACATTCTTGATGAATGGATACATAATAAGATTTGATGATGATCATGTGTGAGGCTTTTAAGCCAAATTAAATTGAGTAATGAAATGTTCAAGTCGTTGTTGTTGATGTATAGGTTAAATTGGCCAATGAATGGCTTGTAAATATTTGATGATGACTAGCTTTTGGCATAGCTAATTATGGATATATTTTAGTGTTATATGTGTGTAAATGAGAATTAATACAAAGAAAACATGATAGAGTAAAATTAGCAATAAAACAGTTTGGACAGCAGCAGTTGTATCGCTTTGAAAATTCACCAAAAATGGTGGAAATTGAATTAGAAGTTGAATAAGATATGAAATTAAATCTTATTGAGTCTATTTTCGCATAAAAGAAACGGTGTAAGCAAAAGAATTTCATATTATGAGATATTTGAATTTTTATAAGATAGGGTTAGAGTGATTTCGAAATCCCCTGTTCTGACTTGGGAAATTCATTAAAAATTGTACAAAAATAATCAAGGGATAAAATTTATATACTTGAATTTCTTAATGAGTCTATGTTCAAGAGAAACAAACGGGTTAGAACTGTCGGACAGCGAAAGAGGGGAGACTTTAAAGAATAAACTATACTGATTGGCTGAACCAAAATTCTGGAAATTTTATGGTAAGAAGAGATGAGAGTCTAGTTTCAGGGAAAATTAGCGGATCTTAATTTGGAGTTCTGTAGCTCTGGATAAAAATAATTTAGTGACTGTAAGTCGAGTAGACAGCTCAAGATGAACATAAATGAATTGTGAAATTTTATGCAATAATGATGGTATTATCTTGACAGCTTATATTAAGGATTGTTAAAAGCATGGTAATCAATTGTTTATTATTTACATACGTACTTACTAAGCTTTGTAGCTTACTCCCCCTCCTTTCTCATATTTTATAGGGTTTTATGCTAGCTCGAGTTGGAGATCGTCGGAGATGCTATCACATTATCAAGCTATCATGTTGGGTATAACTGAATTGAAAACCCTTTGAATTTATGGCATGTATAGGGACTTAGCCAATTGTGTATGTGTCATTTGATTTGGCCAAATGTGTTGGTTCATAATGGTAATATGATTCATTTTGTATATAGCAATGAGATATGGCTCATTTTGGTTAATGAGTTGTAATGCCTATTTATATGTGTGTGCTTATACTAAAGGTTTCATGTGATGTGGTTATGTGTGTTTGGTATGAATGGATTGAAGTTTTATTTAAGTATGTGCAAATGACGGTGCCAAATGGTTTGGTAAATAGCCATTTTCTTGGCCACACGGGCAGAGGTACGGCCGTGTGTCTCAGCCATGTGGAGAACATGGCCCTGGGACATGGGCGTGTGCCCAGGGCGTGTGAAGTCTGCATCTATTTTTTGGAATTTAATTCGCCACACGGCCTAAGCACACGGGCGTGTGACTTGGCCGTGTGACCCTATTTTGTTGATGACATCATAAACAGAGTGTTACGCGGGCTAAGGACATGGGCGGGTGTGACCACACGGCCTACCCACACGGGCGTGTCCCAAGCCACACGGGCGTGTGACCCCTATTTTGATGAAAAATTTTCTAAGTCTTCTTAAAGTTTCCTAAGTTCTCGGTTTAGTCCCGAACAGTTCCCAATGTATGTTTTGGGCCTCGTGGGCCCATATAAGGGGCTACTTGCATGTGAATGAGAAATTTTAAATTGAATGAGATTTTATAGCCCAATTTTGTATAAAGGTTTTTTTTTAAGTCTGGTAATGCCTCGTATCCTGTCCCGGCGTCGGACACGGGTAAGGGGTGTTACATTACATACAAAAACCACATGAGGACAATATAAAAAGGTATTAATTTAATTCATGAATAATTTTATTAAACTAATCTGTTCGAAAAAAATACAAGTGTACATACTACATTTAGGGCACCAAATCCAACAAGTTGTGCCATAACTTTGTATTCGGATTTCACACTAGACTGTGAAACTACACTCTCCTTTTTGCTTTTCCAAGAAATTAGATTCCGTCCCATAAAAACACAGTAACCTGTAGTTAACCTCATATCCATCTTTGATTATGCCTAATTTGCATTTGTGAAGCATCCAATATTTGTGTGCCTATAATTCTAATATAGAATACCATGACCTAGATCCCCCTTTAGGTAACATAAGATTTATTCTAACACTACCCAATGTTTAACTATTGGTGAAGACATGAATTAACTCACAACACTCACAAAATATGCAATATCAGGAAGAGTAACTATGAGATATTCAGTTTCCCAACTAATCTCCTATACCTCTCAGAACCTCAAACGGATCACTATCTTCCTTTATAAGTGACGAGTTGGAATCCATCCAAGTGCTACATGGTTTACATCCTGAATTTCTGGTTTCTTCAAGTAAGCCAGTGGGATATTTCCTTTAAGACTAGAAAATACATTTCTTTCTCCTAGTAACTTTAACTCCAAGAAAATATTTCAACTGCCCTAAATCCTTCGTTTCAAACTGAGCATGAAGGAACGATTTCAAAGTAAGAATGTATGTATAATCACTCCCAGTAATAAGAATATCATCAACATAAACTACTAGTAGAATATGACTACCTCCAAATGTTTGTAGATAATCGAGTGATCACAACTACTCTTCTGTAAACCAAAATCTTAGATCACCTCACTGAAATGTCTAAACCATGCTCATGGGCTTTGTTTCAAGCCATACTGTAACACCCCAAACCCGGTCTATGCGTTAAGACCAGACTTGGTATGCTACACAAATCGTACATACATTTGGTCATCTAATGATTTAAAGAAAATAGGTCTTCAAAAACTTATTTGGAGATGGAGTTTATCAAAAACTGAGGTTAATTTGAAATCTATGATTTTAAAACATAGGAGTTTAAAATTTGATCTCAGAAAAATAATTGGTTAACTTTTTAAAAAAATTTAAAAGAGTTCAAAAGGAATTTGGAAACGAAATTTATAAAAGAGTTTTCACCGAAATTTTTACGAGATAGCGATATTTAAGAAACCCCCTTTTATACGTAATTTAAAGAAAACATTTATAAACTTAAAATAGTCCACTTTAAGTATCCAAAACATATTAAAATCCATCCACGAAATAAAATCCATAAAAACAATACTAGAGGCCTTATTACATCGCTAAAATAGTAATTAAGTAAAAATACTAAAGAGTAGTTTAAAGTTCATAAAAACCATCATTTGAAGTATGGCCTCCATGAAGTCATCCCCGGCCCAAGCCTCCATCTATTATCATTACCTGAGAAGGGTAAGAAAACGGGGGAGTTACTTAGAACTCAGTGTATAACCCAGTTACCAAATCCACTGGGCCATATCATCAAAGCATTTTATTGTGCTTGAGCCCATTAACTAATTTAACAATATAGTAATTAAAGATGCATGCACAATGCAATTCCCAACCAAGCCTAAATTTCCATCCGCTACAGACCACCCGTACCAACCAGCACACCTGTGGGGATCAAGTCAACCCACCCCTCCAACACACCCACAGGCATAAAGCCATTTAAAATGTTTGTGGCTGAGCCACCCGAACTAGAATTTGTGGCAGAGCCACCGAACTAGATTGTGGTAGAACCACCAGAACTTCTCTTCAATTTAATCCCAACCCATGCAATCATGTATACATAAACAAAGCTTAACGAATTACATATGAAAATTTCAACATAAGGCCCATCCCACAAGTTGGCCCATTTCTCAATTTGGCCCATATGGTAATTTATCAAATCGGCTCCTTAAGCAATCTAACAATTCGGCCCATTAAGCAATCTAGCAAATTGGCCCATTAATCAATCTAGCAAATTGGCCCATTAAGCGATCTAGCAATTTGGCCCATTAAGCAATCTAGCAATTTGGCCCATTAATCACATGAGGCCCAAAATTACTTTTTATCAAATTAGCCCATTGAGGCGATTAGTAATTTCGCGACTTTAACACCGATTTCATGCACTTTACGAAAAGTGTTAATATACCGTATTTTTCCGATTTTACCAACTTTACGAATTTTTATTCTAATGCTTACGGTATAACATCTAACCCATGAGATAAGTGTGAAATTACACACCTGATTACGGTGAGAACTATACTTTCTCGCTCGTCGATACCTAAATATATGTCACGCTTGATTAGAACACTAATACTTATTATAAATCTATACTAAAGATAAGCGATCTAGATCTTTACCCTCGGAATCTCGAACAACAACTATTTGTCGGTTTTCCCCGGTTGACGATTCACAACCCAATGGAAAATCCTGAACAACTAAAGGCTTCGAACTACGAACAACTTCGAATAGTCAATTCTCCTTGGATGAGGGTCGTCCACAACCCGGTGGAAAATCCCAGATTGCCGAAACAACCCTTCGCTTGAATCTAGAGGGATTAGCGAGTCCGCCCCTCTTTAGAACACTATTCACCACCCTTTTCGACCCTATCTTGTTTGCCTCCATTGACAAAAGATAATTAGTCCTAACAATATATATATCGAATTTAAGACTATTGGTTTAAAAGAAATGAGTCGAAACACCTTAAAATTACGAGTGATTCCAAAAGAATCCCTTGAAAGTATATGATCCAAATTCGAATGACTTCAAGATGACTTGAAGAGATGATGATTCGGCTCTCCACTATTTCACTAAAAGAAAACGAAAGGAAATCGTCTAAGAGAATGAACGATTATCGATTTAAAGGCTCTTCTAAGCCAACCTATAGATTCGGCCAAGGTGACCAATTAGCAAAAAGAAAACAAAGAAGATGATTCTTACCGATGGTCCAAAGTTTGAATAGAGAAAATGATTGAGAATAAAATATATGAGGAAAAGAAAATTTGGCTATGATTTAATGGTGGTAGGGAAAAATAATTTGGCTATGGAGGTGGTCTCTAACATTCGGCCATGGAAGAAATAAGAAGGAAAAATGTGTTTGAAGGATGAGTAAAATGGAGAAGAAAAGAGAATAGAGATGAGATGTTTATGATTCGATTTTCAAGGGTGAGAAAAGAGCAAAAAGTAAGGTTTGGAACAATGTGCATTCGACAATGGGGAATAAAGAAGAAAAAGAAATGGTCTTTTGTGATTGATGATTTTGGCACTAGAAGAGAAACACAAAATGAAGCACTTGAGAGGTTGGCAAAATGACCAAATGAAACAAAACAAAGTTGTTTTCTCCAAGCATATGGCACATTCGACTAAGAGAGAAAAAGATGAGAGGAAATGGGTGTTTTGGGAGAGCAAAAATGACCAAATGGGATTCTATCTAGCTACCATCCTTACCCAAGCTTACCACCAAAATTTCGGCTCCCCCTTAGTCCACAAAGCCGTCCAAGTTCATGGACAAGTTGGCCATTCTAAGTTTCCAAAACATAACCCTTAAAATATGCCTTGTGTTCCCTCTACCTTCCAAAAGCTTAGGATTTCTTTCCCCAAGTTCCAAGCTTACCTTAACCATAAAAATAAAGGTCTAACTTACCAAATTTGATGCTTAGCCGACACTTGCTAGGAAAGAGCAAAACTAAATGTCACGAAATGCATTCCTAAAGATTCGAACCTCTTCCCTCAAGCAACACTTATGGCGCCAACTCCACATTACTACTAGCTCATCTTATGCTAGTTTTTGACACTAAATTTCCTTAAACATCAAGGTCACTTGATCCACTTCAATAAAGTACTCATTACTAAATTTTTTTTTCTAATTCTGAATAAATCCCGAGCCTTCTCAAAATGATATTAAACACACAAATTGAATCATTCACAAGCTAAGCACCAAAAAACATGCAACATATCGATACTCACTTTTTAGGATGTTACAATTCTACCCCCTTAAAGAAAATTTCGTCCTCGAAATTTACCTGGTTAAAAGAGGTGAGGATATTGTTGCCGAATTGCGTCCTTAGGCTCCCACATAGCTTCCTCTGATCTGTGATTATGCCGTTGAACCTTAACCAACGGCACAGTCTTCTTTCTTAGCACCTTAGCATCACGGTCTAATATTTTCACTGGTTCCTCCTCGAAAGACAAGTCTAGCCTTAACTCTACTTCTTCTACCGGTACTATGTGAGACGGATCCGATCTATAACACCTCAGTATAGAAACATGGAAGACATTATGAATCTGACTTAACTCCGGAGGTAATTCAAGCTGATAGGCCACTGGTCCTACACGCTTCAACACACGGTACGGTCCAATGAACCTAGGGCTCAACTTGCCCTTCCTTCCAAACACCGAAATTTTCTTCCAAGGTGAGACTTTCAGAAAAACCTGATCTCCCACCGCAAACTCAATATCCTTGCGCTTCAGATCTGCATACGACTTTTGTCTATCCGAAGCTTCCTTTAACCGTGCTCGAATCACCTTTACCTTTTTTTCCGTCTCAGATATCAATTTAGGACCCAACAACTGTCGTTCCCCCAATTCAGTCCAACAAGTAGGGGTACGACACTTACGACCATATAACGCTTCATAGGGTGCCATCTGGATACTGGATTGGTAACTGTTATTATACGTGAATTCTACCAACGGTAGAAAATCCTCCCAACTACCTCTGAAGTCGATCACACAACCCCGTAACATGTCTTCCAAAATCTGAATTTCTCTTTCTGACTGACTATCTGACTGAGGATGAAAAGCCGTACTGAAGTTTAACTTTGTTCCCAAAGCCTCATGCAAAGCTTTCCAAAACCATGATGTAAACCTAGGGTCCCTGTCCGATATGATAGACACTGGTACCCCATGCAACCTCACGATCTCAGATACATACAGCTTAGCCAACTTCTGCAGCGAGTAATCCGCATTTAACTGGTAAAAATGAGCGATCTTCGTCAATCGATCTACTACCACCCAAACGGAATCCTTTTTAGTAGGTGTTAAGGGTAACCCACTAACAAAGTCCATCGTTATTCGCTCCCATTTCCATAGAGGAATCTTTACCGGTTGTAATAAGCCCGACGGTAATTGATGTTCCGCCTTCACTTGTTGACAAGTCAAGCACTTACCCACAAAATCAGTAACCTCCCGCTTTAACCTTGGCCACCAATACTGCTCTCGTAGGTCTCGATACATCTTATTTCCTCCAGGGTGCATAGCATAAGGGCTACTATGCACCTCACGCAAAATCATTTGCCTCAAATCCGAATCCATGGGCATACAAACTCTTCCACGAAAACACAGCACTCCATCCTTGTTCATTCCAAAGTCCCCTATTATGCCACTTTCAACTTGTTGCATTAACGGACCCAACTTTTCATCTGATAACTACTTTTTCTTGATCTGTTCTAACCACAAAGGCTTCACCTGAAGTTTCGCTAGCAGACTGCCATCTTCATACAAACTGAGATGAGCAAACATTGCTCTTAATTCTAATACTACCTTACGACTCAACGCGTCTGCCACCACGTTAGCCTTTCCAAAATGATACTCGATTGAGAAGTCGTAATCCTTTAACAGCTCTACCCACCTTCGTTGTCTCAAGTTCAACTCATTCTGGGTAAGGAGGTACTTAAGACTCTTATGGTCCGTATAAATGATAGACTTCTCACTGTAGAGATAGTGCCTCCAAATCTTTAAAGTAAACACCACCGCAGCCAACTCCAAGTCATGAGTAGGGTAGTTGACTTCATGCGGCCTTAATTGACGAGAAGCATAAGCCACCACTTTTCCACCTTGCATTAGCACACATCCTAAACCCGTGTGACGCGCGTCACAAGAAAGCGATAAACTCTTTTCCAGCCTCGGGTTGAATCAAGATCTTGGCGCTTAGTCAAAATCTTCTTGAGTTTCTCAAAACTTTCTTGTTATTTATCGGTCCACACATACGGTACTCCCTTTCGCAACAGCTTAGTTAGGGGTGTAGCAATCAACGAAAACCCCTCAATAAAGCGTCTATAATAACCAGCCAAACCTAAGAAACTCCGAATCTCAGCCACTGACTTCGGTGATTTCCAATCCAACACTGCCTCTACCTTCCGAGGATCAACTCTTATTCCTTTGGGTGTCACCACATGACCCAAGAAAGTCACTTCCTTCAGTCAAAATTCACACTTACTGAATTTGGCATAAAGTTGCTTTTCTTGCAGTATTTGTAATACTGTGCGCAAATGTGAGTCATGCTCTTCTTCATTCCTCGAATATACCAAAATATCATCTATGAACACCACTACGAACCGGTCTAGATAGGGTTGAAAGACTCGGTTCATCATGTCCATAAATGCAGCTGGTGCATTGGTCAAACCAAATGGCATCACCAAAAACTCATAATGTCCATAACGAGTTCGGAATGCCGTCTTATGTATATCCGCCTCCTTAACCTTGAGTTGATGATAACCCGATCTCAAATCAATCTTGGAGAAAACTGAAGCTCCTCTCAATTGATCAAACAGGTCGTCGATTCTCGGCAATGGATACATATTCTTGATCGTCAATTTATTCAACTGCCTATAATCAATGCACATACGCATCGACCCGTCCTTCTTCTTGACGACCAAAACCAGTGCTCCCCACGGAGACACACTCGGTCGAATAAATCCCCGATCCAACAATTCTTGAATTTGAGCTTTATGCTCGCTAACTCCTTCGGCGCCATTCTATAAGGAGCAATAGACACTTTGGGCCGTTAGGGTAAAAGCTCAATGCCAAATTCTACTTCGATGCGGAGGTAGACCCGGAAGTTCTTGGGAAGACATGCGAAATTCTTTCACCGTTCTCACACCTTCCACCGATAATTCCTTGGCATCCAAAGCACTAATGAAGGTTAGGAACGCTCCATACCCTTTTCGTACCAACTTCTCTGCCTTTAAAGCAAATACCACATTTGCTAAAAAGTTCCTTCGTTCACCTATCATTACTACTTCCTCATCATCCACAGTCCTTATTGACATCCGCTTTTCAGCACAATCTAATTGCGCCCGGTGCTTCACCAACCAATCCATGCGCAAAATAAGATCGAACTCGCCGAAAGGCAATTCCATCAAATCCGCTAAAAATATTTCTCTTTGAATTTCCAAAGGCACGTCTCTATATAATTTATTTACTATTACCGACTGTCCTAAAGGACTACTTACCGTCATCTCTCTATCGGTAATCTCAAATCTAATGTTCAGGTTTCCAGCTATGGCACTAGCAACATACGAGTGGGTAGACCCGATATCTATCAAAGCGATGTGGTACATCAAAGATGAAGAAGCGTGCAGTTATCACATCAGGTGCATCGCCATTTTCACGACGCTTGACCGCATAGACCAACCCCGACTGTCTTGCCTCCGCGTTACCTCTAAAGCCATTACCTCGACCCGATGCACCTTGACCACGTCCAGTACCATTACCACCACGACTTGATCCACGGTCTCTCGGTGGCTGCTGAGTACCCCTAACTGACGGTGCATCAGGGTTACGAGCTTCACGAGTCGGGCGATCCGTCGAGGGCAATTCCTATATTGATGATCCTTGGAACCACATTTATAACAACCACCGTTTTTTCTTCCAAAGCATTCCCGGGGTGTCGTTTCCCACAGTCAGCACAGTCTCGACTCTGATTGGTAGCCACAGGTGCTCTAGCTTGAGCTGGCTCATCATTTCGAGGCCTCTTTTAGAACCTTTTTAAAGAACTCGAGTACTTAAAGTCCCTCTTGCCTCTGACTCTTTCCCGGTTCTGGCGTTCTGAGTTCTTAGCCTCTTCGGCTATCTTGGCTTTCTCCACAAGCGTGGTAAAAGTCCTTACTTGTTGTAGGGCTATCAGTACCCGCAACTCATCATTCAGCCCATCTTCAAAGCGTACACAGCGCTCATGATCCGTTGGCACTATAGTCCGAGCATAACGACTCAAGCATAGAAATTCTACCTCATAAGCTGCCACCGTCTTATTTCCTTGAACCAGATTCAGGAATTCCTTCCTCCGGGCATCCACATAACTTGTCCCTACATATTTCCCTTGAAAAGCAGCTTTGAAGAAATCCCAAGTAACAACTGCAGCCTCAGTGCCTTCTCGAACCGTAAGCCACCATTGATACGCTTCATCCCTTAGCAAGGATACCGCTCCTCTCAGTTTCTGTTTGACGGTACACTCTAGATCATCCATAATCCACTCTACAGCCTCGAGCCAATATTCCGCAACATTCGGAGCTACACCGGAGACACCTCTAAAAACCTCGGCACCACTTGATTTAAGTCGTTCCGATATTGATCCACGAAACGGGGGCGTTCTAGTCAACAACCCTTTCTTTCTTGGACTCGTAACATTGCTTGAATCAAAGCATTGTCCTCTCTCGTATGGTCATGTGATCCAGTCTCACTCCCGGGTGATGCAGGTGCGTCCATTTCTGGCATATGACCCGGCGCTTCAGACACAACCCTAGCACCTCATCTTCTACCACGGCCACGTCTACCGCGTCCCCGTCCACGTCCTCTAGCGCTCATACTGACTATTTCAGTTAAATCTAATTACAAGTTTTATGAATTAGAGTATTATTTCAGTGTTTATTAACGATATTTTATGAGATATAAGAGATAGAGTTGTTTTTGCAATCACATCATATAGTCTCGATCTCTACCGTTTCAATACCTAAAACTAGAAGTTCTAGAGTGTTCCTATGATCATATCACAATAATAAACATTCAATATACAAATACTTACTTGACTTGGTGCCGGATGCTCGTGATGCCATACTACCTTTAGATCATAGAGTCTAGAAATTTAAACAGTTTTAAAAATTATTGTTGAACCCAAACCACAGCCGAGTTTTGAACCTGGCTCTAATACCATAAAATGTAACACCCCAAACCCAGTCTATGCGTTAAGACCAGACTTGGTATGCTACACAAATCATACATACATTTGGTCATCTAATGATTTAAAGAAAATAGGTCTTCAAAAACTTATTTGGAGATGGAGTTTATCAAAAACTGAGGTTAATTTGAAATCTATGATTTTAAAACATAGGAGTTTAAAATTTGATCTCAGAGAAATAATTGGTTAACTTTTTAAAGAAATTTAAAAGAGTTCAAAAGGAATTTGGAAACGAAATTTATAAAAGAGTTTTCACCGAAATTTTTACGAGATAGCGATATTTAAGAAACCCCGTTTTATACGTAATTTAAAGAAAACATTTATAAACTTAAAATAGTCCACTTTAAGTATCCAAAACATATTAAAATCCATCCACGAAATAAAATCCATAAAAACAATACTAGAGGCCTTATTACATCGCTAAAATAGTAATTAAGTAAAAATACTAAAGAGTAGTTTAAAGTTCATAAAAACCATCATTTGAAGTATGGCCTCCACGAAGTCATCCCCGGCCCAAGCCTCCATCAATTATCATTACCTGAGAAGGGTAAGAAAATGGGGGAGTTACTTAGAACTCAGTGTATAACCCACCTACCAAATCCACTGGGCCATATCATCAAAGCATTTTATTGGGCTTGAGCCCATTAACTAATTTAACAATATAGTAATTAAAGATGCATGCGTAATGTAATTCCCAACCAAGCCTAAATTTCCATCCGCTACACACCACCCGTACCAACCAGCACACCTATGGGGATCAAGTCAACCCACCCCGCCAACACACCAATCGCAGGCATAAAGCCATTTAAAATGTTTGTGGCTGAGCCACCCGAACTAGAATTTGTGGCAGAGCCACCCGAACTAGATTATGGTAGAACCACCAGAACTTCTCTTCAATTTAATCCCAACCCATGCAATCATGTATACATAAACAAAGCTTAACAATTTACATATGAAAATTTCAACATAAGGCCCATACGACAAGTTGGCCCATTTCTCAATTTGGCCCATATGGTAATTTATCAAATCGGCTCCTTAAGCAATCTAGCAATTCGGCCCATTAAGCAATCTAGCAAATTGGTCCATTAATCAATCTAGCAAATTGGCCCATTAAGCGATCTAGCAATTTGGCCCATTAAGCAATCTAGCAATTTGGCCCATTAATCACATGAGGCCCAAAAATTACTTTTTATCAAATTAGCCCATTGAGGGCGATTCCGTAATTTTCGTGACTTTAACACCGATTTCATGCACTTACACAAAAAGTGTTAATATACCGTATTTTTCCGATTTTACCAACTTTACGAATTTTTATTCTAATGCTTACGGTATAACATCTAACCCATGAGATAAGTGTGAAGTTACACACCTGATTACGGTGAGAACTATACTTTCCCGCTGGTCGATACCTAAATATATGTCACGCTTGATTAGAACACTAATACTTATTATAAATCTATACTAAAGATAAGCGATCTAGATCTTTACCCTCGGAATCTCGAACAGCAACTATTTGTCGATTTTCCCCGGTTGACGGTTCACAACCCAATGGAAAATCCCAAACAGCTAAAGGCTCCAAACTACGAACAACTTCGAATAGCCGATTCTCCTCGGATGAGGGTCGTCCACAACCCGGTGGAAAATCCCGGATTACCGAAATAGCCCTTCGCTTGAATCTAGAGGGATTAGCGAGTCCGCCCCTCTTTAGAACACTATTCACCACCCTTTTCGACCCCATCTTGTTTGCCTCCATTGACAAAAGATTATTAGTCCTAACAATATATATATCAGAATTTAAGACTATTGGTTTAAAAAGGGCGAATTCGGCTTACCTTAAAATTTTGAGTGATTCCAAAGGAATCCCTTGAAAGTATATTATCCAAATTTGAATGACTTCAAGATGACTTTGAAGAGATGATGATTCGGCTCTCCACTATTTCACTAAAAGAAAAACGAAGTGAAATTGTCTAAGAGAATGAACGATTATCGATTTAAAGGCTCTTCTAAGCCAACCTATAGATTCGGCCAAGGTGACCAATTAGCAAAAAGAAAACAAAGAAGATGATTCTTACCGATGGTCCAAAGTTTGAATAGAAAAAATGATTGAGAATAAAATCTATGAGGAAAAGAAAATTTGGATATGATTTAATGGTAAGGGAAAAATAATTTCGGCTATGGAGGTGGTCTCTAACATTCGACCATGGAAGAAATAAGAAGGAAAAATGTGTTTGAAGGATGAGTAAAATGGAGAAGAAAAGAGAATAGAGATGAGATGTTTATGATTCGGTTTTCAAGGGTGAGAAAAGAGCAAAAAGTAAGGTTTGGAACAATGTGCATTCGGCAATGGGGAATAAAGAAGAAAAAGAAATGGTCTTTTGTGATTGATGATTTCGGCACTAGAAGAGAAACACAAAATGAAGCACTTGAGAGGTTGGCAAAATGACCAAATGAAACAAAACAAAGTTGTTTTCTCCAAGCATATGGCACATTCAGCTAAGAGTGAAAAAGATGAGAGGAAATGGGTGTTTTGGGAGAGCAAAAATGACCAAATGGGATTCTATCTAGCTACCATCCTTACCCAAGCTTACCACCAAAATTTCAGCTCCCCCTTAGTCCGCAAAGCCGTCCAAGTTCATGGACAAGTTGGCCATTCTAAGTTTCCAAAACATAACCCTTAAAATATGCCTTGTGTTCCCCCTACCTTCCAAAAGCATAGGATTTCTTTCCCCAAGTTCCAAGCTTACCTTAACCATAAAAATAAAGGTCTAACTTACCAAATTTGATGCTTGGCCGACACTTGCTAGGAAAGAGCAAAAATAAATGTCACAAAATGCATTCCTAAAGATTCGAACCTCTTCCCTCAAGCAACACTTATGGCGCCAACTCCACTTTACTACTAGCTCATCTTATGCTAGTTTTTGACACTAAATTTCCTTAAACATCAAGGTCACTTGATCCACTTCAATAAAGTACTCATTACTATTTTTTTTTCTAATTTCGAATAAATCCCGAGCCTTCTCAAAATGATATTAAACACATAAATTGAATCATTCACAAGCTAAGCACCAAAAAACATGCAACATATCGATACTCACTTTTTAGGATGTTACACATACACAGATTTCCAAAGATGACACACCTTTAAACTATCCCCCCGAGCTGTAACACCCCAAACCCGGCCCAAACACCATGACCGGATCTGGCATGTCACTTAGGGAGATTTTAAAAGAGGTCGCAATTTTGGAAAATATTTTTCTTGAGTTTAACACTTTATTCGAGAAAACTAAATGGTTGGATGATTTGTAATAGATATACATTTTATATTTATGCCTTAGTGGATTAAAAACCGAAATTTGATACATGCCTTAACTTAATTAAAACGTAAAATGTAAATGTCTAATAATAATAAAAGCCCAAAACAAACGCAAATATGAAGCTAGTGGCCCATGGCCTTATTACAATGAAATTTAAACCCACTAATTAAAAATATTAAAAATAAATAAACTAGTAAAGTCTTTTGCTGAATCAAAATAATCCATCGCATGGCCACCTTACGCTCTTCTCCAACCCGGTCCGATGCACTAGGTGCTACCTGAAAGATGTTAAATAATGGGGTGAGTCGCGAGACTCAGTGTGCAACCCTCGTGCACCATCAGATTGGGCCTTAGCCCCACAGAACAGATAACAGAGTATAATATATCAGAAAATATGCAAAGCCCAACCCAAACCTAGGTTTCCATCCACTACACACCACCCTTACCTGCCAATCACACCATTGGGGATTTCTACAATCAACCCACACCACTACACACCATCGATGGCAGTCATGCTACAGATAGCTGTTCATCATCGCCGATCATGGCAATAGCCACTACAATGAGATCATGGCATTAGCCACTACAATGAGATCATGGCAAAAGCCACTACAGCAGATCATGGCAAAAGCCACTACAACGAACACTTCCCTTTCATCAATCACCCAACCCCATGCAATCACGGCAAGCATACATGTTCATCATACCAAACCGACAGAAACATTCACTTTAGAATGACAGAGATCACTAACCTGGTGATTCGCCTTTACCCTCCTCGGGTTTTCAACAGCCATGCCGGTATTTCAGCATTTAGCAGAATATAAAAGATTTATAAACATATACTAACAAGCAATCCAAATGGTGTGAGAATGTTACACACCTGATAACACGTAGTACTATTCTCTATGTCGATACCCTCGCTAATCGGATCTACTGCCCTTTGTCTACAACTTTGCTCAAAAGCTGAAAGAACGCGAAGATAAGGCATCTCCTATATTCGGCCAAGGGTTAGTGTTTTACCCGAATTATATGCTTAAATTAACAGATCTCCTTACCTAAAACAATTAGATCCCGAAAGTAGGATGATTCGAGTGCTACCGATTTAGAAACCTATACGACTAGATCTTCTTCAAATCCCGTAATGCCGCCCATGAAAGAAAATACGAGATTAGTCAACCATCTAGCCATTCGGCTATGGTCTCCAAAAGCCGAAAAAGATTGAAAGAATAACATAATCGACACTTACCACTTCAGAAGATTTCGGCTACCCCCTTGCAGGAAGATTCGACAATCACAGAAGAAGATCGAAGCATAGAAGATTAGAGATCTAGGAATTTTGGCTTTTAAGAAAATCCCAAAAAAGATGAACAAAAAGGCTGATGCGTTTTCGGCTTTTAGAAGAACTGAGTGAGGAGTTTTGGTTTTGGCTTAGGAAAGAAAACAAAAGAGCCTTAGAGATTTCGGCTAGGGAAGTAATTTCGATAGAAGAAGAAAAAGAATAGAAAAGTTTCGACAATAGAGAAAACTGAGAGAGAGAGAGAGCTTCAGAGAAAAGAAGAAGAAAGGAAAAAGCGATGAATTCAGCTTTGCCTAACTCTATCTAGCCGTCCCCCTTACACACACACAGGTCCATATTCGGCCACCTCTATCCTCCTAGATAGCTCCTCATCCTTTCCCTTATCCTTAACAGAACACCTATCAAAAGAGACTTAATTAGCTCCAACTCCTCCCTCCTTTATCAGCACAATACCCACATATTTTAAACATTACAAATCCCCTAAATAATAGCCTTGTGCCGTCCCCCCTAGCTTCTCTTTAAGTGCCGAATTTGGCCCAATAATTTGGGCTCCAAGCAACCAAAACTTGGGCCTTCTCCATCCACTAGTGACGCCCCCCCTTTTCTCCTCTATGGCGCCACCCTACTTTGGGACCACAAGCCCAATTTTTCATTTTAAACAACCAAAACCTTATTTTAAGCCCTAGAGTATCTAAACAGAATATTTAATCAAGGCCTCAGCCCAAACCTGAACCCAATTTGCACCTCAAAATCTCAAATTAACACATTAAACGTATCCACCCATTAAACGCATAGGCCCAAAAATTCAGGATGTTACAGTTCTACCCCCCTTAAAGAAATTTCATCCTCAAAATTTCCAACTAACTATTAATCATACTACCCAAGTCTCACCACTATGCTTCCGCTGCAAACTCTAATTCTAAAGCCAAAAGAAACACTTAGTATACTATGGTAGAGTACGCACCGGTATTCGCATCTGGAGCATCCTCGTCCCTTTGGCGACGTGCTGCATAGACCAGAGCTGGCTGCCTCGCCTCAGCAACTCTTTCAAGGACCCGCAACATCGCCTGAGATACCGTATCATCTCCGGGTGCCTGGTCCTGAAATTCTCCCTCCACAGCCGGCATATCCGGCATCTCGTTTCCTGATCCATGGCCAGACCCTGCTGGCTCTGACACGGTCATCCTACCCCTACCACGACCACGCGACGGACGTCCTCGACCCTTTGTACTCATTCTTCCGATTGACATTTATCTGGTTAGAAATTTTATGAATTAATAGTTTTCTTCCACTGATTAACCACGAACAGTCTTATGAACAGTAGTTTAAGAGTAGTTCTTTCGAATTCGGAATTACATCTACAAGTTTCAGTCTTAGGTTTGTCTCCTATTTCTAGGAACCACATACATCCAACCATCACACATCAACATATAGACAACATCCACGAACCCACATTCAACACATAGGGTATTTTAGTCATTTCACTACCCAGGGGTATTTTCGTAATTTATCCTACAGGGGTATTTTCATAATTTTTTGAAATAGGGTTCCTTGGTGATTTTGTGAGAGAAAGGTATTTTGGTAATTTTGCAATCTGGGGGTATTTCGGTAATCCTACAAATCAGGGATATTTTGGTCACTTATAAATCAGGGGTAATTTAGTAATTTTACAAAATAGGATGGCTGGTCCCTTTCGGGTTTTAGTTATAAATTTTGGCCCGTCAACAAGTCCTCATGACTAAGGTGAACAGTCACTACGCACCAGGTATGATTCCAGCGAAGAGGAGGTGAGTCACTAGGACTGCTTAAGTACCAGGCTCTTCCGGATCCAATCCTAGACATGCGCATGCCTGTTGCCACACCCTAGTCTTGCGACGTGTCTACAGGTTTGTTCGGTTGGATTAAGTCTTATGCAATTGAGATTTGTTTAACTAGGCCTAAGGTCCATCAAGCTCTAATTAGAATAATCTACGTCCCTTAAATCCCATCAAGCCCACATATATATATAACACACAGTGAGTTCGAATACTTACAGCGACTTAATGGAGACGCAGTGCCATGCCGAGAAAACCCTCCTGTGTTATTTATAAACATGCATGTTTTCAAAAACCCAACTTTAGAAAACGTTTTGAGCCCAAAACCCCAAAGCTGAGTTTTGAACTGGGCTCTGATACCAATTTGTAATACCCCAAACCCGGCCCAAACACCATGACCGGATCTGGCATGTCACTTAGGGAGATTTTAAAAGATGTCGCAATTTCAGAAAATATTTTTCTTGAGTTTAACACTTTATTCGAGAAAACTAAATGGTTGGATGATTTGTAACAGATATACATTTTATATTTATGCCTTAGTGGATTAAAAATCGAAATTTGATACATGCCTTAACTTAATTAAAATGTAAAATGTAAATATCTAATAATAATAAAAGGCCAAAACAAACGCAAATATGAAGCTAGTGGCCCATGGCCTTATTACAATGAAATTTAAACCCACTAATTAAAAATATTAAAAATAAATAAACTAGTAAAGTCTTTTGCTGAATCAAAATAATCCCTCGCATGGCCACCTTGCGCTCTTCTCCAACCCGGTCCGATGCACTAGGTGCTACCTGAAAGATGTTAAATAATGGGGTGAGTTGCGAGACTCAGTGTGCAACCCTCGTGCACCATCAGATTGGGCCTTAGCCCCACAGAACAGATAACAGAGTATAATATATCAGAAAATATGCAAAGCCCAACCCAAATCTAGGTTTCCATCCGCTACACACCACCCTTACTTGCCAATCACACCATTGGGGATTTCTACAATCAACCCACACCGCTACACACCATCGATGGCAGTCATGTTGCAGATAGCTGCTCATCATCAGATCATGGCAATAGCCACTACAACAGATCATGGCATTAGCCGCTACAACAGATCATGGCAAAAGCCACTACAACAGATCATGGAAAAAGCCACTACAACAGAACACTTCCCTTTTCATCAATCACCCAACCCTATGCAATCACAGAAACCAGCATACATGTTCATCATACCAAACCGACAGAAACATTAACTTTAGAATGACAGAGATCACTAACCTGGTGATTCGGCTTTACCCTCCTCGGGTTTTCAACAGCCATGCCGGTATTTCAACATTTAGCAGAATATAACAGATTTATAAACATATACTAACAAGCAATCCAAATGGTGTGAGAATATTACACACCTGATAACACGTAGTACTATTCTCTATGTCGATACCCTCGCTAATCGGATCTACTGCCCTTTGTCTACAACTTTGCTCAAAAGCTGGAAGAACGCGAAGATAAGGCCTCTCCTATATTCGGCCAAGAGTTAGTGTTTTACCCGAATTATATGCTTAAATTAACAGATCTCCTTACCTAAAATGATTAGATCCCGAAAGTAGGATGATTCGAGTGCTACCGATTTAGAAACCTATACGACTAGATCTTCTTCAAATCCCGTAATGCCGCCCATGAAAGAAAATACGAGATTAGTCAACCATCTAGCCATTCGGCTATGGTCTCCAAAAGCCGAAAAAGATTGAAAGAATAACATAATCGACACTTACCACTTCAGAAGATTTTGGCTACCCCCTTGCAGGAAGATTCGGCAATCACAGAAGAAGATCGAAGCGTAGAAGATTAGAGATCTAGGAATTTTAGCTTTTAAGAAAATCTCGAAAAAGATGAACAAAAAGGCTGATGCGTTTTCGGCTTTTAGAAGAACTGAGTGAGGAGTTTCAGTTTTGGCTTAGGGAAAGAAAACAAAAGAGCCTTAGAGATTTCGGCTAGGAAGTAATTTTGGCAGAAGAAGAAAAAGAATAGAAAAGTTTCGGCAATAGAGAAAACTGAGAGAGAGAGAGCTTCATAGAAAAGAAGAAGAAAGGGAAAAACTGACAGAATTCGGCTTTGCCTAACTCTATCTAGCCGTCCCCCCCTTTACACACACAGTCCCATATTCGACCACCTCTATCCTCCTAGATAGCTCCTCATCCTTTCCCTTATCCTTAACAGAACACCTATCAAAAGAGACTTAATTAGCTCCAACTCCTCCCTCCTTTATCAGCACAATACCCACATATTTTAAACATTACAAATCCCCTAAATAATAGCCTTGTGCCGTCCCCCCTAGCTCCTCTTTAAGTGCCGAATTTGGCCCAATAACTTGGGCTCCAAGCAACCAAAACTTGGGCCTTCTCCATCCACTAGTGACGCCCCCCTTTTCTCCTCTATGGCGCCACCCTACTTTGGGACCACAAGCCCAATTTGTCATTTTAAACAACCAAAACCTTATTTTAAGCCCTAGAGTATCTAAACAGAATATTTAATCAAGGCCTCAGCCCAAACCTGAACCCAATTTGCACCTCAAATTCTCAAATTAACACATTAAACGTATCCACCCATTAAACGCATAGGCCCAAAAATTCAGGATGTTACACGAGCAATGCTCCATATAAACCTCATTCCATTGATCACTATGAAAAAATACATTTTTTATATCAAGCTGGTGTAAAGACCACCCATATATAGCTACTATAGAAATGAACAAATGGGAAAAAACCATCTTAGCCATCAAAGAAAAAGTATCCAATTAACCAACCCCAAAGGTTTGAGCATATCCTTTATTGAAAAGATGGGTTTTTGATGGGGCAACTAATCCATCAAGATTTAGGGCACCAGATCCAACAAGCTGTGCCGTAACTTTGTATTCAGATTTCACACTAGACTGTGAAACTACACTCTCCTTTTTGCTTTTCCAAGAAATTATATTTCGTCCCACAAAAACACAGTAACCTGTAGTTAACGTCATATCCATCTTTGATTATGCCTAATCTACATTTGTGAAGCATCCAATGTTTGTGTGCCCATAATTCTAATATAGAATACCATGACCCGGATCCCCCTTTAGGTAACATAAGATTTGTTCTAACACTACCCAATGTTTAACTATTGGTGAAGACATGAATTAACTCACAACACGCACAAAATATGCGATATCAGGACGAGTAACTATGAGATATTCATTTTCCCAACTAATCTCCTATACCTCTTAGAATCCTCAAATGGATCACTATTTTCCTTTATAAGTGACAAGTTGGAATTCATCGAAGTGCTACATGATTTACATCTCGACTTCTCAGTTTCTTCAAGTAAGTCAATGGGATATTTCCTTTAAAACAAGAAAATACATTTCTTTCTCCTAGTAACTTCAACTCCACGAAAATATTGAACTATCCTAAATCCTTCATTTGAAACTAAGCACGAAAGAATGATTTCAAAGTAAGAATGTCTATATAATCACTCTCAGTAATAACAATATCATCAACGTAAACTACTAGTAGAATATGACTACCTCCGAATGTTTGTAGATAATCGAGTGATCCCAACTACTCTTCTGTAAACCAAAATCTTAGATCACCTCACTGAAATGTCTAAACCATGCTCATGGGCTTTGTTTCAAGCCATACACAGATTTCCAAAAATGACACACCTTCACACTGTCCCCCGGAGTAATGCTTCATATAAACCTCCTTCTATAGATCACTATGAAAAAAATACATTTTTTATATCAAGCTGGTGTAAAGACCACCCATATGTAGCTACTATAGAAATGAACAAATGGGAAAAAGCCATCTTAGCCATCAAAGAGAAAGTATCCAATTAACCAACCCCAAAGGTTTAAGCATATCCTTTATTGAAAAGACGAGTTTTTGGTAGGGAAACTAATCCATCAAGATTAACTTTGACTGTGAAGACCTATTTACATTCACAAGCCTTTTTTTAGTCAGAAAATTAACCAATTCCCAAGTACCATTACTGATGAGTCCTTATCATATGATTATTTTGGACTATATCTTACTTACATTTGCTTAGTTTCTTGAGTATTTTTCTAACATCCCAATTTTTTTAATATTAAGTTCGGAAAATTATGACAAGAATAATTTATTGGCTTAATGGTTAATTGTATAATTGTATAATGGTTAATTGTATAATGGTTAATGGAAAATAAGGAGACAGTGTAATTGGCTTAAAGACCTAAGTTTGATTCCCCTCGCTCACAATTTTTCTTTCATTCTAGTTGTTTGTCATCCACTCCTAATCAAATTGTTAGATTTCAGTCTGACTCAAACACTGAAAATCTGATTAATTTGTATAATTAAAGGTTTTATCTAAATTATCAAAAAAGGGTTATTAGTTTTTTTTTTAAAAAAATAAACAAACAAAATCGATTTTATTGAATTTCCTTTAATCTTTTTCCATTTTTTTTCTCTTTCTTCTTTTCTCTTCTTCCCTAGTCGTCTCACTCACTCTCTTCTTTCTCTCATATTTTTCTACTTCCTCCTCCTTGTGCTGCCCAAACTCTAGGTTTTTTCTCAAGTGTGCCGACCTCTCCTCCTCCTTGTGTGGCATCATTTTGCTTCTTTTCCTCCTTTTCTCCCCTCCATTTGTTGACGATTTTTGTTGTTGTTTTTACAGTCAATTTATTGCTATTTTTAGCCTCAAAATCATTTTTTTGCTGCCAAAATTCCTCTTTTTTGCCACCCTAATCAGCTCTCTTTTGTCGTCGCATGTGGTGGTGTGCCACCCTTTGATCACCACTTTTGGGGCTGCCATTTTTCCTTCTTTTGTTTCACTATTTGATACCTTATTCAATCACTTATTCCTTGTTTAGAAAAGCCCCAAAATTTTTCAATTGAGTGTTCATTCGATCTCTTTTAGGTCGTTAATTCAGATATAGGAAACGGAAAGTGTAAGTACGAATTTTTTTGTTTAAAATTTATTGTTTTGGGTTGATTGTTCTAAGGCCTTACATTGATTTTTACCTACTAATTTTTAATAATATTTTAGTTTTAGGTACTAATTTTAATGCCTCGGTTCAATAGTGAAGTCAGATCTTATCCGCACTCTCTTTTTGGGTCAAAATAGTGTAAGTTCACTTATTATTTCAGATATGGAAATTTGGTGATGTGACACTGCCTTGGTTGAATCCTTAGAGGTGTTTCAAGGCTAGATGTTATCGATAATTTAATGTATTAGGTTTTGTGTTTTTTGGATTTAGGTTTGTTTAAGTCTTAAGTGCAGATTTTTACAAGTTAGGACTGCGAATTACAAATTAAGGCGTAGGTCCTAACTTTAAATAATTGTTTGCAATACATTAAAATATATGTTGAATTGGTAAATATTTCTTGCTGGTCGGACATGGCCGAGTCGTCAAATAAGCGTATTGAATGGTGCCGAACAAGGTACGTTATTTACAATTAACCGAGTGATGAGCCGTATTAAATTTGCATGAATGCAAAATTGACATGTCTGGTTAATTGGTTGCATGCTTGATATTGATATACTCTATAATGACATGACATGATATGGATTGTTATTGTTTATTGAGTACTTGAATGGCATGCGACTCATTGAGTTATTGTTTGATTGCATATTAAGTATGTTTGACTGCGATGCCATTGAATTGAATATGTTACCGTAAGCATGTAAAACATGCCATTGTACTGAAATTGTAATGACAGAAATGTCAGTGGTGTTGGAAAAAAATGTTTCGAAACCCCGATTTCATAAAGTAAACTCGTAAATATCTTTATTAAATATTTACGATGTTAATTTAGTAGTGAGTTGAATTTCGGTCGAGTAAATTTGCCAAGTTAATGTTTATTTATAGTGTAGGGACTAAATCATAAAAAGGTCAAAAGTTCAATTGTTATTAAATTATAAGGTGGATCATGACTAAAGGACCTTTAAATCAATTAAACCAATGGCTTTATTAAAGTGGACGGCATTGAGTATTATTAGATTAGAAATGTTATGAAATTTTAAATATAATAAAATAACATTAAATTAAAATGGTTAATTAAATTTAAAAAAAAAAGGTGACATGTAGTGGAATGAAAGAGAAACTTTCATTCTCTTTTCATGCAAGAACATTTCGAAAGCAAAAGAAGGGGGGAAGGATAAATGGCAAAGGGGTTTTAGGGATTTCAAGTTTTAATTGGTTTGTAACAACCCGATTCAGGGCCTAGTCAGAATAGTGGTGCGAGACCACAAATCTGAGTTAGTAAATTGAGTTCTTAAGGTTTATGACATGTTTGCATGATAGTATTAAAGTTCCATGTAGAAATTTTGTGAAATTGACATGGAATGATCAAATAGGACTAAATTGCAAAAGTTGCAAAGTATGAGTTTCTAGAAGCTTTTTGTATGAAATAGCTTTAGAATATTAATTAGAAGTCCTTAAATAGCAATTTTCCCAAATTATAAGTTTTGGACAAAAATGGACATGAGTTAGTAAATTGTAAATTTTTAAAGAGAAGGGCATTTTGGTCATTTACCAATTAAATGATTAAAATGGGAAAAAGATGATAAAAATTTCATTCATCTTCTTCCTTGTGTCGAAAATTGGGAGACTCTATAGCTAGGGTTCTTCAAATTTTTGAAGCTTGCAAGTAAGTCATCCTAGCCCCATTTTTAATATTCTTCGTATTTTTGGAGTCCTCGTATTATGAATTAGCTATTTTTAGCCATAAGATGAGCTAAGAAGCATGTTCAAAAATCTACCCATGTGTATCATGCATGTAAAATGATATTTTATGGAAGATTATGGGAGTTTGATGTTAGATAAACATCTTTTCCTTAGTGAATTTCATGAAAAATGATAGTATGGACTAATTTGTAATAGTTATGAAATTGGTCATACCTATTAGAAATAGTGAGAATTGATGATTGTTATAGTAGAGAAAATGAATCAGCTAAACATGATGTTTAAGAAAGTTGAATGAGAATTATTTTACGAGCCTAGGGGCAAAAGTGCAAATATGAGAAAGTTTAGGGGCAAAATAGTAATTTTGCCAAAGTATGAGTTAAGAGTTAATTTAGTCAATATGAGTATTAAATGATCTAATTATTATTATAGATCAAGAAAAACGAAGCCTGGATCGAAATCGAGGCAAGAACAAAGTCGAGGACTAAATTGCATATCTACATACATTTTGTTTATTGAGGTAAGTTTGTATGATTTCTAAGCTTTATGATTATTATCATTGAATTGCTTAGTATAATGTACATTATTACCATAGAAATGCTTAGTGCTATGTTAAATAAAGAAATTAATGAGATTAAGCATGAGAAAGTCCCGATTGAAGTTGAATTACTTAGGATACTCGATCTACCACACGAGATAAGAAAGTCTGTATAAGACCAAGCCAAGGCATGGCATCGGCAATCAAGCAAGCTATCATGTAAGTCCAAGACAAGTCTTGGCATTGAAGAGTTATTATGAGATGAAGACCCATGTAAGCCCAAGCCAAGGCATGGCATTGGTGAGTCTCCAAGCAAAGATGTCATGTAAGTCCAAGACAAGTCTTGGCATTGAAAAGCTATCATGAGGTAGAGATTCCATGTAAGTCCAAGCCAAGGCATGGCATTGGTGAGTAACAAGAAAGATTTCATGTAAGTCCAAGCCAAGGCTCGGCATTGACCAGTTCATGAGTAAAGATACTAAGTAAGACCATGTCAAGACATGGCAATGGTAAGTTCCCAAGGGAACACACAAGGAAGACTTTGAGTAAGTCCACGTCAAGACATGGCATCAATACCAAGATGAGAGATCCCATGTAAGACCATATCGAGGATATGGCTTTGGCATCGAGTTATGTGGGATGAGATTTAGTATCCTCGGTTATTCATAGAAATTCATTGGGCAAGAGAGTAAAGCTCAAATGATATAGTAAGAAAGTTAAGTAAGTAAAGTTATTATCAAGTTATGCTAGTTAAGAGTATTATTCATGAGATGAATGATGAAGTTGAGATTATACTTATCATAGCAAAGTATACTGATCTATGTGATCAAGTGATACAGGTATATTGTTTACCATACGAGCATGAGAATAGTAAGTACCATGAGATATATAAGAATCAGTAAGAGTAAGTAAGCTTAAATACTTGAGATTCATAATGCCATTG
Organism: Gossypium sturtianum; assembly: GCA_025698515.1. Taxonomy (NCBI): domain Eukaryota; kingdom Viridiplantae; phylum Streptophyta; class Magnoliopsida; order Malvales; family Malvaceae; genus Gossypium; species Gossypium sturtianum. The sequence continues at coordinate 118,383,788 of CM046955.1, forward strand.
TTTATGATGAATGGTTAATGTTAAGCAAATATATTTCCATGAGAATTACATGCAAACTTACTAAGCTAAATGCTTACGTCCTTTATTCTTTCTTTCCATGTAGTCCCACCAAGCTGATCTCGTGGATCATCGTCATCGGAGCTCGGAGCACACTATCAATCGCTATTTTGGTATAGCCAAGTTGTTTATATTAAGTATGGCATGTATAGGAAACATTTCATTTTGAGTTATGTTTTAAACCTAGCCAAAGTGTTGGCTATCAAGCTTAGTATTCTTTTGTATATGGTCAAAGAGATTGGTCATGAATCATTAAGTATGTATGTTTTTATCTATCAATGAAGTATGCATCCTTGTTCATGTTAGATGTAATACTTGAGTTGCTGAATTGAGCATGGGATTGGTCTTGATTTCAGGGTGGCAGTTGGCTTGGTAAATAGCCTCTAAGTGCCTACACGGATGGACACACGGGCGTGTGTCTAAGCCGTGTGTCCCCTGCACATTAGTGTTTTAAGTCAGGATCTTTAGGGTTTTTTTTGTTTGTTTGATTTTTTTTATTTGGGCTTAGTAATTTGGGATTGGGCTTGAATCGGGTTGTTGGGTAGTTGGGTCTAAGGTTGTAGAATGGGCCGGGCAAAAAATGGGTTGTACAGCTGCCCCTCTTTGCTCGTTGTCGTGTAACGGGAATGGAGCAAAGACTTTTAAGAAAAACCCATTTTGCCCGATCTTGCAGAGTCCTGACTTCTTTGGTGCTTCTCTTTTTCAAGTAGCCTCATTCTGGTCCATCGCATCTTGTCGGTTCGATCCACTCCACCGCTACTTTAGTGGGATAGAACCTATAGCTTCAATTTGCTCCTGCTGCAACTTCGAGGGGATGAGACTTGTTTATTTTAAATGGCTCCACTATATCTCTAGGGAGATAAGGTTTGTGATCTTCAACCTATTCCACTACTGGTCAGGAAGATAGGTAATCATGTTCCACTACTGTTTAGGGCAACAGGATCTACAATTTTGACTTATTCCACTGCTGGTCAGGGCAATAGGACGGTGGCTTAAATCATGTTTCCCTACTGTTTAAGGGCTACAGGATTTGCCTTCGATCTTATCCCGCTACTGTTTAGGGCGACAAGATCTACAATCTTCAACCTATTCCGCTGCTGGTCAGGGCAATAGGATGGTGGCTTAAATCATGTTTCCTACTGGTTAGGGAGCCAATATTTGCCTTCGATCTTGCCTCACTACTGTTTAGAGCGACAAGATCTACAATCTTCCACCTATTCCACTGCTGGTCAGTGGCAATAGGATAATCTTCAACCTATTCCACTACTGGTCAGTGGCAATAGGATGATCTTCAACCTATTCCACTACTGGTCAGTGGCAATAGGACAATCTTCAACCTATTCCACTACTGGTCAGTGGCAATAGGACAATCTTTAACCTATGCCACTACTGGTCAGTGTGCCCTGGGCGTGTGAAGTCTGCACTTTACACTTAGTAATTGAATTGTCACACGGCTAATGCACACGGGCGTGTGTATAGACCGCGTGAATAAGTCAGAATGCCAAGGTTTGGCACACGGGCCAGGGCCACGGGCGTGTCCAGGCCGTGCGTAATTTGCCAGTATCCACCACGAGTGAAAGACACGGGCATGTTTTAGGGGTGCACGGGCGTGTCCAAAGTCACACGGACGTGTGACCCCTGTTTGGAGAGAAAGTTTCCAGATGAGTTTCAAAAGTTTCAGGACATAAGTCTGAGGCCTCGTAGGCCCATGAAATGTTTGATTTGATTAAGAAAGAGAAGTTTTTAATTCGGAATGAAATTTTATAGCCCGTAAGTACATGTTTAAGTGAGTTCAAGCATGGTAATGTCTCGTATCCAGTCTTAGTCTCGGACTCGGGTATGGGGTGTTACATGGTTAGTCAATTTAGTCTTTTTTTTGTAATTTTTATGTTTTTGAAACCCCGATAATACGAGCTAGCTAACCCATATAGTATTTTACGGTATTGTTCAATATTGAAGATGTTTCCATTGTTAAACAATTAAAATTTGAGGTGTTATTTTGATAGATTTTAAGGTTAAAAGTGAAATAGGACTAATTTATTATATTTTTTCTAATCCATTGTAATATCCCGGGTTAGGGGCTGTTTTGTTGTTGCATGATATTGCATGAGTTTAGTGTGCTGTGTTACTACTCCGGTTTTAGGGGTTATGCACCTAGTGCATGTCTCTGTGTGTTATGTGCTTTTTGTGTGCTTAGTCAAGTTTTTTAGGGGTTTGGAGAACCCTGGGTGGTAGGGGAGGCTTTTAGAAATTTTTGATTTTTAGGGTGTAAAAAGGGGAGCTTGGCTTTTGGGGGTCTTAAAAGTATTTTTAGGTGGTTTGTGTCACATAGGATGGGTTAGCAAAGTGGCAGGTGGGACGCCACTAAGGCTTGTGTGTGTGGCGTCATTTGCGGAGGGGGAGATCTTGTGTTCAAGTTATGAGTGGCCACCTTTGGCTTTCTTTTGACGCCTAGGAAGGGAGAGTTTGTAGGCAGTTCAAACTCTGCCTTGGACCTAGTCTATGGGTGAGATGGATGGCAAGGAGCGATTTGTGGAAGGGGACTAATTCAAATGCTTTTGAATTAGTGGCTTGGAGTATTTTGAGGAGTGGTGGCCGAATTCTAGGGGATTTGGGGGGAGTGTGGACGGCTTAGTGTGGGAGAAGGGAAGGCCGAATGTACCTTTGTTTTGGGGTGCATTTTCGGTCACATTTGGTAAAGAAGAAAAGCTCTCTCTCTTTTGTCTTTTGTAGCCGAAACTTCAAGAGAATGTTCTCTCATTTTCTTCATTCTATTTGAAACCAAAACACCAAACTCCTATAGTTGCCGAATCTTGCTTTATTTTCTTGGTAGCCGAATGCATCTTTGAGCCCTTCTCATACTTCCTTCCTCCTTGATCTTTAGAAGCCGAAAGTTATTTCCCAAAACCTTTCCACCATTCTTTTCTTCTTCTTAAACCGGAAGTACTCCTTTTCTCTTCTCCTTTTTCCATCATTTTTGTCATTAGCCGAATACCAACCCCCTTTTCTTCTCATCTTTCACTTGTATTCTCTTTCTTTGGGTAAAGCCGAATTCTTCCTTCTTGTTTAATGAGTTTGGCCAAATTTCCCTTCTCTCCTAGTGGTGTTTATTTTGGCCGAATATTGGTGGAGTTTTTGGTGCTCATCTCGGGTGGTGCAATCGGTTGGTGAAGGGCCTTTTGGAAGCAAGCAAAAGGAGTCTTCCTACTCTGTTAACCGTTGGGTAAGTGATGGTAAGAAGTTGGTTGATGGTTCATTCTTGTTAAGCCTAGGGCTGAGACTAATTGTTGTGTTTTTAAGGGGAAGGCCGATTGTCAGGAGAACCATTGGTTGATCAGGATTTGGAAGGAAACCAAATCAATCGTGAGGAGCAAGAGGAGCCGCTTTTCTTACACAATTGATTAGTAAGGGTAAGTGATTGGTGTTAGTTTTGTTAGTTCAATCTTTTGTTTCCGATCAAGTCAAAGGTGACTAGGGATTAATTATTTGTCTTATAGGGTGCCGATTGTTGGAAGGAGAACCATTTGTTGGTTCGAGGTTTGGTTGGAAACCAAACCATTTGCAAGAGTAAGGTAATGGGTTCGATATTAACCCCTTTGGGTTTATATGTCTTTGGCCGAATGGTCTTAGTGCCTAATCCTATGTTGGCCGATTGTTATAGGAGCTTGATACTCGAGGGATATAGATCGTTTCGTTGGGATCTTTAGACTCAGATTACCAGTGTGTAAACTAACACACTATACCTAGTAATGTTATTAATAAACCTGCTTGTTCTGTTAAAAACTATACCAAGATGACGGATAATTGGATACCCAAACGGGGTATGTGTATGATATCTGGGTAAGTCTAATTTATTACCAGTTCTATTGTGGATACCTTGGGTATTATGATCTATGTTATGTATGCTATGAGATGTAATGCTAGACATGTTGGCATGATAAGCATGACTTGTATGATATGCATGATCACATGAGTTGGTATGTTGATGGGTGATATGAGTGGAGGGAGCAAGTGATATTTTTGTCTTGTGAGCACCGTTGTTTTGGTAACACACTTTGTGACTTTGGGTCACCAGTGCTTTGGTAGCACATTTGTGTCTTTGGGACACCAGAGGTTGGGCACCTCATTGCGACTTGTCCCTGTGGTTAACACCACCGTGGGTTGGCCCCACTTTGAGATATGGGATCGTCTCGCTAGTGATTGGGTATCACACGATGGGTTGGCCCCATCATTCGATTATCGTGACTACGGTCACCAAAGTGCTTTGGTAGCACATTTGTGTCTTTGGGACACCGAGAGTTGGGCACCTCATTGCGACTTGTCCCCGTGGTTAACACCACCGTGGGTTGGCCCCACTTTGAGATATGGGATCGTCGCTAGTGATTGGGTATCACACGATGGGTTGGCCCCATCATTCGATTATCGTGACTACGGTCACCATTGCTTTGGTAGCACATTGTGTCTTTGGGACACCAGTGTTTTGGTAACACATTGTGACTATATGTCACCGGTGGTTTGGCACCACCGGTGGTTTGGTACCACACGGCAGGGAAAGGAGATACGGATGGTTAGGATTGGGTTGCATTAATTATGTTGCTAAGTATGATGTGTGCTAGCATGTTGTTTCATCGGGAGCGGGATTTATGCACTGAGTCATTCGACTCACCCTCTCCTTTGACATTTCAGGTGACTCGTAGACGCGAACATGGAGCCGGGATGGACTCGGGGTGCTCATGCCATGCTTAATAAAGTTTTACTCAAACTCTATCATTTGGGTACTTTAGTTTAATTACTTTTATTGGTTTTTTTATTTGGATTTGTAAAAGGCCTTTAAATTATGTTTTTTTTTTTTATGGTTATGTTTTAATTAGATTCTCAACCTGCTTAACAAATAACTTGGTATGAAATTTTACTAAAAATTTGGTAAGATAATGTTTTCAAAACTATAACGCAATGTGTTTTAAACTATACCATCGGGTATCTCACTATGCTTTGCTATAAAGTAAACTCAAATGAGCTTCAAACCAAACTCGATATTCTACTAAGTCAAAAATGTTTCAAAATAGCACTAAGAAACTAGTGGATATGCTAAATGAAATCAACTCGTTTTTAACTATATACTTTGGATAAGTTTTCAAATCTAATTAAACAGGCCTACTTCAATTTTCCTCAAATTCCCTACGTTTTTACCCCGCCTTTAAACGAAAAATCTGATCACTCAAAAACGTTTTTCCCCGTAACATACCAGATTCGAACGTGGTGTCCTGTCCGAGTTTGGGGTGTTACAATTGTGGTATCAGAGCCAAGTTCAAAGGCTCGGCTGTGGGCCCGAGGCCCAAAATGTTTTTAAAAGTCTGCTTTAGGTGTTTTGTTTTGAAAGTATGGTTTGAAAGGCATGGCACCGAGTCTCCGGCACCAGTTCGCCCAGGTAAGTACCCCGAACTATTCTTTGTGATTTGATTGGATGTGATATGATCTGATGAATAGCAATAGTATATTACTTTAGAGATTGAAACTGATAGGATTCTGTGAACTCGCGAGAACAAATCTCCTTAAATATTCATAAGACTTGCTTTTAAACAAGTGGAATAAATACTGATGCATAAAATTCTTAACCAGATACGTAGAAAGTTTAGTCATGAGCGCTAGAGGTGGACGTGGTCGTGGACGAGGTCGTGGTAGGATGACAGTTTCTGAGCCCGTAGGATCTGGTCAGGGTTCAGAAAATGAGATACCGGTTCCGCCACCAGCTGGAGGTGGTGAGTTCCAAGATCAGACTGGGGACGATGCAGTGTCACAGGCGATGCTGCGAGTGTTGGAAAGAGTAGCTGGTGTAGGTGGTAATGCAGGAGTTAGGAAATCTGTTCCTGAGCGACTCCGGGCAAATGGGGCCGAATTCTTCCGAGGTGTATCTGGTGTTGCTCCCAAAGATCGCCGAGTAATCGGTTGGAGGCAACCGAGCGGATCATGGATGATCCGACTTAATTGGTGAAGAGAAGCTGAAGGGCATCGTATCGCTTCTCCGAGATGAGTCATATCAGTGGTGGCTCACGGTTCGGGACAGTGTGGCGCAGAAGGTCCGACATGGGATTTTTTCAGGGGCTGCGTATCAAAAGAAGTACATTGGAGCTAGTTATATTGACTCCCAGTGGAAGGCATTTACGAGGCTTGTTCAGTGGAGTAAATGCATTTCTTGAGTACGCAGGCCGAGTTCCCTGGCCGAGTAGGTATGCCGGGGCATTGTGGCCACCGAGCATGAGAGGTGTGTTCGCTTTTCGAGGATGGTCTCGCGAGACGACTTGAGGTCTGCTGATTGCTCCTCGCCAGGAGCGAGTTTGTTGTCTTAGTTGAGAAGGCTAAGGTAGCCGAGGGTGTTAAGGAGTCGCGTGAGACAGGCATGGACGTAAATAGGCATAAGAGGAGCTTTGGGTCTTCGGGATCGCCGTAATCCGCAGAAGAGAGCTAGACCGAGTGGGCCGAACCACCGCTAGGTTTGTTGTCGCTAAGCGTGGACCGCCGCAGATGTGACTGTGGAAAATCTCATTGGGGTGGTTGCTGGACTGGAGGAAAAGGTTGCTTCGAGTGTGGTTCTCTGGAGCACCGTGTGAGGGACTGTCCGCGTAGGTTGGCCAGGATTCAGTCTGAGAGTCAGGGCCGTAATCAGTTCAGAGGTAATAGACCGCCACCGCAGAGGGGCCGTGGTAATGGCAGAGGTGGTAATGGTTCTAGTTGGGGCCGTGGAGCACCGGGCAGAGGTGCGGGTAGTTCTGATGCTAGACAGCCTGGATTAGTGTATGCTGCGAGGCGCCGAGAGGAGGGCGACGCACCGGACGTCATAACCGGTACGTTTTTGATTCTTGGTTCTCCTTATACTGCTTTGATTGATGTGGGTTCAACGCACTCTTATGTTGCCAGTAGTATAGTAGAGACCATGGGTTTGGACTCTGAGATATCTTCTAGGCAGATGACTGTGATTAGCCCTCTAGGTCACTCTGTAGTAGTAGATAAACTGTTTAGAAATGTACCTCTAGAACTCCAAGGGGTAGTGTTTGTCGGCCGATCCGATGGAACCGCCGCTTGGGGAGTTCGATCCGATTCTTGGGATGGATTGGTTGGTCAAGTACCAAAGCGAGGTTGGATTGCGCGCTAAGCGCATGGTCCTTAAGACGGTTGAGGGTGAAGAGGTGGCTATGATAGGTAATAGGAGGGATTACTTATCAATGTGGTATCCGCTGAAAGCGAGAAGATGGTCGAGGAAGGGGCCGTGAAGCGTATGTGGTTCATGTGTATGCCTTGGAGGCTAAAGGGTCTCACCGTGGAGAAGGTTCTGATTTGTTAAGGATTTTGCCGATGTTTTTCCCGAGGAGCTTCCGGTTTGCCGCCAGATCGCGAGGTAGAGTTCGGGATAGATCTATTACCCTGAATCGCGCCAAAGGTCTATTGCTCCGTATAGGATGGCGCCAAAGGAATTGGTGGAGCTTTAAAGGCTCGATCCAGGAATTATTGGATCGAGGTTTTATTAGGCCTAGTGTTTCGCCGCTGCGGGGTGCGCGTGACGCTTTGTTAAAAAGAAAGATGGTACGATGCGGATGTGTATAGATTATCGCCGATTGAACAAGCCGACGATTAAAAACAAGTATCCGCTGCCACGGATAGATGACTTGTTTGATCACCAAGGGTGTCGCAGTATTCTCGAAGATCGACTTGAGGTCCGGGTATCACCGCTAAGAGTTAAGGAGGTCGATATCCATAAAACAGCGCTTTTGGACTCGGTATGGGCACTACGAATTTCTCGTAATGCCGTTCAGTTGACTAACGACATCAGCTGCGTTTATGGATATGATGAATAGGGTGTTTCAACAAAGATCCGGATCGGTTCGTGGTGGTTTTCATAGACGACATCTTAGTGTACTCAAGGACAGAGGAAGAGCATGATAAGCATTTGCGAGTGGTGTTGCGGATTTTGAGGAAAAGCAAATTTCTATGCTAAGTTCGTAAGTGTGAGTTCGCCAGAGAAGTGACTTTCTTGGGTCATGTAGTGTCTACCGAGGGATTCGAGTAGATCCTCGTAAGATTGAGGCGATTTTGGATTGGAAGCCTAAGTCGGTGGTCGAGATTCGGAGTTTTCTCGGGTTTGGCCTGATACTACCAAGGTTTGTTGAGGGTTTCGTTGATAGCAATGCCCGATGACCAAGTTGCTGAGGAAAGAAGTTCCGTTTGTATGGACTGAGAAGCAGCAGGAAAGCTTCGATAAGTTAAAGAAGATTTTGACTGAGGCTCCGGTTCTAATTCAACCTGAGGCTGGTAAGGAATTCACAGTCTATTGCGACGCATCACATACGGGCTTGGGTTGTGTGCTGATGCAAGAAGGTAAGGTTGTGGCTTACGCTTCTCGGCAGCTGAGGCCACATGAGATCAACTATCCGACGCATGACTTGGAGCTAGCGGCTGTGGTCTTCGCTTTAAAGATTTGGAGGCACTACTTGTACGGGGAAAGATCGATAGTCTATACAGATCACAAGAGTCTGAAGTATCTACTGACTCAGAAGGATTTGAATTTGAGGCAGCGCAGATGGGTTGAGTTCTTTGAAAGATTACGATCGCTCGATTGAGTATCATCCGGCAAGGCTAATGTGGTAAGCGCACGCGCTGAGCCGTAAGGTTGTTTCGGACTTAAGAGCTTTGTTTGCCCATTTGAGTTTGTATGACGACGGAATATTCTCGCAGAATCGCAAGTTAAGCCTACTTGGGTCGAGCGCATCGTAGAGAAACAGATTATTGGATGAGGTTCTGAGAGTGCGCGAAGGTTGCAAGTGCAGGATGGTGGTCTGGAGGGTTACAGCTTGTCTCGTGATGGGGTTCTGTGTTTTCAAGGTAAGGCTTGTATGCCTAAAGATGTTGAGCTAAGGCAAAAGATTCTTCAGACGCACATATAGCCTCCTTATGCTATGCATCCTGGAGGTAGCAAGATGTATAGGGATCTTAGAGAACAGTTTTGGTGGCCTGGCTTGAAGAAAGAGGTGACAGAGTTTGTTGGAAAGTGTCTGACTTGTCAGCAGGTCAAGGCTGAACATCAGTTGCCATCGGGGTTGCTTCAGCCTGTGAAGATTCCTCAGTGGAAGTGGGAAAGGATAACCATGGATTTTGTCAGTGGGTTACCGCTTACGCCAAGCAAGAAGGATTCAGTTTGGGTAGTGGTGGATCGATCGACTAAATCACTCACTTTATTCCGGTGAGGGTTGACTACTCACTCGTGAAGCTAGCTGGTCGTATGTGTCGAGAGATAGTGAGGTTGCACGGTGTGCGATTTCGATAATCTCGGATAGGGATCCCGATTTACGTCAAGGTTCTGGAAAGCATTGCATCAAGCTCTGGGCACTCGTTTGGATTTCAACACGGCTTTTCACCCGCAAATCGACGGTCACATCGAAAGGGTCATTCAGATCTTAGAGGATATGCCGAGAGGTTGTGTCTTGGATTTCGTGAGGTAGTTGGGAGGAGTTTCTACCATTAGTGAGTTTGCCTACAACAACGCTTATCAGCGAGCATCAAAATGGCACCGTATGAGGCGTTGTATGGTAGGAAGTGTCGCTCACCTACGTGTTGGACGGAGTTGGGTGAACGTCAGTTGTTGGGACCCGAGTTGGTGGCTGAGACCGAGGCAAGGTTAAGTCGATTCACCCCGATTGAAGGAAGCTTTCGGACCGGCAGAAGTCTTATGCCGATCTTAAGCGGAGAGATATAGAGTTTCTTTGTAGGGGATCGAGTTTTCCGAAGGTCTCACCTTGGAAGAAGGTGTTGAGATTCGGAAAGAAAGGCAAGCTAAGTCCGAGGTTCATTGGGCCGTATAAGGTTCCGAGACGAGTTGGACCAAAGAGCGTATCGGCTTGAATTGCCGCATAGCTTAGTCGATTCACGACGCTTTTTCACGCTTCGATGCTTCGAGGTATCGCTCAGATCCGTCACATGTGGTAGCGATGGAAGAGATCGAGGTAAATCCGCACTTGACCATGGAAGAAGAACCCGTGCGCATTCTTGATCGAGATGTGAAGGTTCCGCGTAAGAAGTCCGTGGCCTTTGGTTAAGGTACTTTGGCGGAATCATGGCGTAGAAGAAGCTACGTGGGGAACCCGAGGATATGATGAGATAGCAATACCCGCAACTCTTTTGATCGTAATTTCGAGGCCGAAATTATTTTTAAGGGGTAGAACCGTAATATCCGGGTTAGGGTCGCTTTGTTGTTGCATGATATTGCATGAGTTTAGTGTGCTTTGTGTTGCTACTCCGGTTTTAGGGTTATGCACCTAGTGCATGTCTCTGTGTGTTAGCGTGCTTTTTGTGTGCTTAGTCAAGTTTTTAGGGGTTTGGAGAACCCGGGTGGTAGGGGAGGCTTTTAGAAATTTTTGATTTTTAGGGTGTAAAAAGGAGCTTGGCTTTTTGGGGTCTTAAAAGTATTTTTAGGTGGTTTGTGTCACATAGGATGGGTTAGCAAAGTGGCGGTGGGACGCCACTAAGGCTTGTGTGTGTGGCGTCATTTGCAGGAGGGGGAGATCTTGTGTTCAAGCTATGAGTGGCCACCTTTTGGCTTTCTTTTTGACGCCTAGGAAGGGAGAGTTTGTAGGCAGTTCAAACTCTGCCTTGGACCTAGTCTATGGGTGAGATGGACGGCAAGGAGCGATTTGTGGAAGGGGACTAATTCAAATGCTTTTGAATTAGTGGCTTGGAGTATTTTGAGGAGTGGTGGCGAATTCTAGGGATTTGGGGAGTGTGGACGGCTTAGTGTGGGAGAAGGGAAGGCCGAATGTACCTTTGTTTTGGGGTGCATTTTCGGTCACATTTGGTAAAGAAGAAAAGCTCTCTCTCTTTTGTCTTTTGTAGCCGAAACTTCAAGAGAATGTTCTCTCATTTTCTTCATTCTATTTGAAACCAAAACACCAAACTCCTATAGTTGCCGAATCTTGCTTTATTTTCTTGGTAGCCGAATGCATCTTTGAGCCCTTCTCATACTTCCTTCCTCCTTGATCTTTAGAAATGAAAGTTATTTCCCAAAACCTTTCCACCATTCTTTTCTTCTTCTTAAACCTAAGTACTCCTTTTCTCTTCTCCTTTTCCATCATTTTTGTCATTAGCCGAATACCAACCCCCTTTTCTTCTCATCTTTCACTTGTATTCTCTTTCTTTGGGTAAAGCCGAATTCTTCCTTCTTGTTTAATGAGTTTGGCCGAATTTCCTTCTCTCCTAGTGGTGTTTATTTTGGCCGAATATTGGTGGAGTTTTTGGTGCTCATCTCGGGTGGTGCAATCGGTTGGTGAAGGGCCTTTTGGAAGCAAGCAAAAGGAGTCTTCCTACTCTGTTAACCGTTGGGTAAGTGATGGTAAGAAGTTGGTTGATGGTTCATTCTTGTTAAGCCTAGGGCTGAGACTAATTGTTGTGTTTTTAAGGGGAAGGCCGATTGTCAGGAGAACCATTGGTTGATCAGGGATTTGGAAGGAAACCAAATCAATCGTGAGGAGCAAGAGGAGCCGTTTTCTTACACAATTGATTAGTAAGGGTAAGTGATTGGTGTTAGTTTTGTTAGTTCAATCTTTTGTTTCCGATCAAGTCAAAGGTGACTAGGGATTAATTATTTGTCTTATAGGGTGCCGATTGTTGGAAGGAGAACCACTGTTGGTTCGAGGTTTGGTTGGAAACCAAACCATTCGCAAGAGTAAGGTAATGGGTTCGATATTAACCCCTTTGGGTTTATATGTCTTTGGCCGAATGGTCTTAGTGCCTAATCCTATGTTGGCCGATTGTTATAGGAGCTTGATACTCGAGGGATTTAGATCGTTTCGTTGGGATCTTTAGACTCAGATTACGTGTGTGTAAACTAACACACTATACCTAGTAATGTTATTAATTAACTGTTTTTCTGCTAAAAACTATACCAAGATGACGGATAATTGGATACCCAAACGGGGTATGTGTACGATACGGGTAAGTCTAATTTATTACCAGTTCTATTGTGGATACCTTGGGTATTATGATCTATGTTATGTATGCTATGAGATGTAATGCTAGACATGTTGGCATGATAAGCATGACTTGTATGATATGCATGATCACATGAGTTGGTATGTTGATGGGTGATATGAGTGGAGGGAGCGGTGATATTTTGTGCTGACGAGCACCAGTGTTTTGGTAACACACTTTGTGACTTTGGGTCACCAGTGCTTTGGTAGCACATTTGTGTCTTTGGGACACCAGAGGTTGGGCACCTCATTGCGACTTGTCCCTGTGGTTAACACCACCGTGGGTTGGCCCCACTTTGAGATATGGGATCGCTCGCTAGTGATTGGGTATCACACGATGGGTTGGCCCCATCATTCGATTATCGTGACTACGGCCACCAAAGTGCTTTGGTAGCACATTTGTGTCTTTGGGACACCAGAGGTTGGGCACCTCATTGCGACTTGTCCCCGTGGTTAACACCACCGTGGGTTGGCCCCACTTTGAGATATGGGGGATCCTCGCTAGTGATTGGGTATCACACACGATGGGTTGGCCCCATCATTCGATTATCGTGACTACGGCCACCAAAGTGCTTTGGTAGCACATTGTGTCTTTGGGACACCGGTGTTTTGGTAACACATTGTGACTATATGTCACAGTGGTTTGGCACCACTGGTGGTTTGGTACCACACGGGGTAGGAAAGGAGATACGGATGGTTAGGATTGGGTTGCATTAATTATGTTGCTATGTATGATGTGTGCTAGCATGTTGTTTCATCGGGAGCGGGATTTATGCATCGAGTCATTCGACTCACCCTCTCCTTTGACATTTCAGTGACTCGTGAGACGCGGACATGGAGCCTGGATGGACTCTGGGGTGCTCATGCCATGCTTAATAAAGTTTTACTCAAACTCTATCATTTGGGTACTTTAGTTTAATTACTTTTATTGGTTTTTTTATTTGGATTTGTAAAAGGCCTTTAAATTATGTTTTTTTATGGTTATGTTTTAATTAGATTCTCAACCTGCTTAACAAATAACTTGGTATGAAATTTTACTAAAAATTTGGTAAGATAATGTTTTCAAAACTATAACGCAATGTGTTTTAAACTATACCATCGGGTATCTCACTATGCTTTGCTATAAAGTAAACTCAAATGAGCTTCAAACCAAACTCGATATTCTACTAAGTCAAAAATGTTTCAAAATAGCACTAAGAAACTAGTGGATATGCTAAATGAAATCAACTCGTTTTTAACTATATACTTTGGATAAGTTTTCAAATCTAATCAAACAGCCTACTTCAATTTTCCTCAAATTCCCTACGCTTTACTCCCGCTTTAAACGAAAAATCTGATCACTCAAAAACGTTTTTCCCCGTAACATACCAGATTCGGACGTGGTGTCCTGTCCGAGTTTGGGGTGTTACATCCATAGCTTACATCGACCCGAAATCCTCGAGTAAGAAAGGAAAAGACAAGGTCGTCGACGAATAGTTCAGATTTTATGGTTTGTGTTTCTATAATCCGAACTATTTCAATTGTTGCATTTGTACATTGCATTGCATGGAAAGTTATAAGGTAAGCTATAAAACTTGATTCAGTGAGATATATTTTGAAGTGGTTGAATTTGTTAATTGTGTTAAGGATTATATTGAGTAGATGTGAAAATATTGAATATTATTTAAAATGTGAAATTGATTTTGATATGGAAATGAAATATGTGGCTATGTATATGAATATATATATGATTGATTCATTGGATTGATGAAATTGTGTTAAAGAATTGAGAAATTGGTTTATGATTGAATTGAAGAATATGTTACCTTATTAACTGTTCGAGCAGGGTCGGATATAATTGGCATGCCATAGGATAGGAAGAATTTAGGGTTTTATGACTAAGTGTCGGGGAGTTCTGGGCACCCTATTTTTTGGTAATACCGACCAATGCTGGGCACATCTATTTGTCAGTTTTACCAGTCAGTGCAGGGCGCAATTCATTATTACGGATTTATCTGTCAAGCACCGCTTGCCAATTTGGTGTGTTGATTAGATTCGTGTATCCGTCCAAGTCTGATTCATGTTAATAGGGGAAATAAATGGTGAAATCGATACAACAATTTTGAAATGGAAAATGATACGATAATGACAATGTTATTGAAATAGCTAACGTTATTGAATGAAATAAAATATGAAAAAGGAATATGAAATAGTAGATCAAACTATTAATATTGATTGTATGTGTTCAATGAACACTTGAAATGAGAAATCGAGATGAAATGTGTCATTACATTGGTTGAAATTGCTATTGACTATGAAATGTAACACCCCAAACCTGGCCCAGTCGTTATACCCGAATTTGGAAAGCTACATTGGCCACCAGAATGGCCTAGAAAAACTTTCGTAATTTTAAACGTAATTTTTAAACTATTTGCGCAGTTCGTTCAAAGCTAGTAAAATCAAATGTTAAACTTTATTTTTAATCACATATCAAATCCATTTGTCCATGAAAATGGCCAAAACAATCTTTCGAAGTTTTAAAAAATATATATTTTAATTCTATCGGCTTATCAATTCAAAACAAATGAAGTAAAGTGTTTGTTTTAATTTCATAAAAACCCTACACATTTCAAGAATCAAAATAATTAATATCTCAATTGTAGACATTCAATCTTTTATTCAAAACTATTTCGGGTTTTCAATCATACTTCTAAATCATTTGTATAATAACTTCAAATTCTCATTTGTAAACCTTTATAATTTTGAAAACTAAGTCTAATTTTGTTAAAAATTCATTTTTTCATAAATGCAGCGAAAAAATATATTATTGACAGATTTTATTTTAAAAATCGAGTTTCATACGAAATCTTATCAAATACTGACTTATGCAGTTTTTAAAACTTAATGTTGTGAAATCAAGTCATGCAAATCAGAATAAAATCCCCAAAGTAAAGTCTCATGCCATAGTACCATAATTTAACATAAAAAGTCCCAAATAGTAATAAAGTCCACAAAATCCAAATCATAAATAAAAAGTCCATATTTAAAAAACAATTCTGAGGGCATCACCGGCGACCACATCCGAGTCCTAACCACTAGGATTATCTGAAACACATAAGTAAAGTGGGTAAGCTTTAAAGAGCCCAATGTGATATCAACACAAATATAATCGCATACATATCAAAATATCGATCTCAACATTTCAATCATCATAATAATCACAAGTTTTAACACTGATACTTATGCATGAACATGTCGATGCATATTTTAAAACGATGCACATTTTATAAAATTTCCTACTCATCTTCTCTACACACCAATATCGAGTTCCCCAGAACCCGTCCATCCAATAACACACTATTTGTGGACAAGCCACCACATAATTTCCAATAACGACCACAAAATCGCAGATAAACTGCCACATAACTTCCACCTTTCACAAAACCGACCCCATGCATGTGATATGGCCATTTGTCAAATTTAACACATATAATTCACTTTTCACATTTTTCATGTAATAATGCTAATAATCTCACATAACACATATTTCTCAATTTTACACATATGCATGTAAACATGCTCACAATTTCATATATCACATAATATCCGCTTTTTATTCACTTTAGCATATTTTAATATATTTCTCATATTAAATCATGGATCTCATCACACACATATACATAACACGTATTTAAATCATCACATATCAATTAAGCCACGCATCACATAAAATGGAGATGAGATTTGCACACATGTTATCATCGCATACATCAACACATCACAAATCATATTTTCATGAACTTGTAATTTAGTATCACTTACTTGGATTTCCTTTTGATGAGTTTTTCAACTCCGTTTTGAGTACTTAGTGTACTCTCAATTAATTATTTATTAGCATATTATTAAAAATGAAAGTGACATTTAATACTCAAATTAAAGATTTAGAGCACATACCTTATATTGTAGATCCAATTGCCACAATCCTTAATAGTGATTTCACTCAGTCTATCTCGCAAAACAATCTAACACAAAAATAATGTTTCTTCATTAAGATTCCTTGATGATATTTCGTCACTTAAAAGGTTGACTATTAAAAGTCTCCTCAACACTTACCTCACGATCTAGAACTCGTGAAAGAAGGATTTCCAATTGTGAAGTTAGAGGTCTCCCCTTTGAGTATCGTTTGGCCCTTCAAAATTTCATATGAAATCGTATTAGTACAATAACAATTAAATAATAATAAAATATTATGTTAAAACTATGGCATTGTAACACCCCAAACCCGGCTCATTCACTACGACCGAATTTGAAATGCCACTGCGGAAAAACGTTTGAAAATATCCTGACTTGTGGTGGAACTTGAAAATTTTGTTCTTATTCAAAAACTATGTCCATTTAAAATTTTTAAATAATATAAGCTTGATAAAAATATCCGAATTAAAACTTTATTATAAGTTGTTATAATATAAATTATTTGCAAAAATATTTCTAAGTATAATATAAACTTCAAAAAAACTATAAATAGAGTACTTTAAATGGCCCTTATTACAAATAATAATTTAATCAAAAGTACTTAAAAATAATCTGAATATAATAAACTCTATTAAGTAAGAAAACACTTCTTCCGCATGGGCCACCTCAGATCCACTCCAAACCCGGGCCCAAGCATCACCGAGAGGTTAATAAAAATTGGGTGAGTCATACGCACTCAGTGTGTAATTAAACCACTGAATTCCACCCACGCAGTTAACCACATATTAACCCATATATCATATATCAAGTATCATATTCACATACTACCACATTCGGGCTTGGCCCATATTCATATCACATTCATATAAATAGGTAAGTAACCACTTGATTAACATATAATGGCCTTTTATTACCTGTCTCCATATACTAAAAATTATACTCAACTCTAGCATGACATCGGAATATCATCTCGTACTAAATAATGTTGTCCCTCTCCTGGAACCCATACGACCTATATCAATTAATGCCATAGACACGTAGCGAATGTGCATACCTGCAGGAACCACAACACATATATCAGTTCTGGGTTTGGCCTCGGGCACTCCAGCGTAAGCGCATCGAACAACTCTGTAAGAATGTATTTCAGCTCTCAATCATCATCCAATCATATACTCAATCGCCGAGCGCTTCGCACGAGGATTCAAGGCCGTATATACATATATATATAATCATCCTGTAGACATATAGCGTGATATATATATATATAATATATACTATATATATATATATATATATATATATATATACGGCGTATATTCTGCTAAGGATCATACCAGCGTCGATTGTCCACATCACATCTCATGTGAATCCTGGCAGGGATTCTGAATGCATATTACTTCTTTGATCGTCTGTCGACGCAGCGGCTACAGTTTAACATCCTTCAACATGGATTCATAATTCACTGACCGTTGCGGCCCGTCAGCCTGGTGAGGCTTGGCTAAATCACAAACGAGCGTTGATTCAAATAGTTCAGTCAACGTCCACATGGCCACGACATATATCCGCGACGTACCCAGCTAAACACCTTCTGGTGGAAATAGCCACTCGCCCTAACACGATAGCTGAATGCAATATCGTGGTTAATTTCTCTAACCTTCTATGTGATCTATCATGTCATGTGTCGATATACAAAGAGCTTTGGCAACGTATTGGCATGACATATTTACTATTGTATATATATAAATGGTACTATCGAGATAATACCATCAATTTCCGGCAATTATCTATCACTACGCACATAACATTAATACAATAAATACAATATACAAATAAAGTATAATGAAGATATAGTAGGGATTTAATAAGATCCAATGGCCGCTCAAAAAACCAGCATATTATACTGCCAATACGTGGCCGACAGCCATTTATGATTCTGAGTCTCGATCGTTTCTTCACTACTGAGTCACTGGTATTAAACACACATCAACCTCTTAAAGTCCACAGATATACACACACACACACAAAGTATATAACTAGCAGCATGGCAGTATACGCAAAGCAGTCACACGGTCGATCCTTTATGGCAAACTTTACTCTCAAATGCGGCACTGGTAGTCATCTGTAAACGTAATAACGGTGGTGATCGGACCGGCTCTCTAGAGGCCTGAAGAGCTGTCACTCTTCCGAAGGCCGCATGACTACATTCCTGGGTGATTTAGACCATTGGTCAGTTAATTTCCGTCGGGCACTCACTCCCACCTCACGCTGTGCGCTCAATACACTAGCTAATGGGCCAACCTCAAGTTCGGCACTCAGAACTGGTCCACCTGCCAAGTGACTGACTTCTCCAAGTAGTATCTTGGCTCTATTAGGCTCACGGCACTCAGCACCTGGGCCACCTAACTCAGCAAGATATACTGAGGCCCGAAGTCTCTACGCAAGGCTTTCCGGCGTGTGGCAACCACGTCAGGGCTGATTTTGTATTCGTCATGCCACTACAGAGTAGGGCATAGTTTATACACTTTGGAAGGAGATTCGGCGCTCATCACTTCAGGCGCTCCAATAACTCGAAGACAAGCCATTAGCCCAGATGTTCTACACCAAAGGCGCATTTCCACCTCCTTCTTGCATTCCTGGGATCCGCGTAGGATTGGACCACCAAGCGAAACTCGAAACTTCTTCTGCCGCTGTAGTTGATCACATCACTGTTTAAGAGAACCCGAGCTCCACAACTCCTCCCTATATACACTATCCATCATACACTACTCATGTCTTCAGGTCTAAAACACAAGTAATCTTGTAATGAAAGCAGCAATCGGGAGGGTCACAGCAAACGCGTGCTAGCTTGATCTAAACTTTGGACTTCCCACTCACGGCGGCGTGCGTCACTTCACCTCGCCAGTGGTATGCATGCTACTAATTTACCAACACCGCAATTTAATTTACATTGTCTATTCTCTTACATTTTATTTGCAAGCGCTTCCACCACAATCTCAGTATTTTTTTCATTCACCTTTCTACTAAATTCTAAAGGTTACGATATTCGAATCCGATCTCAAGTCTTCTAACTCTCCTTCAAATCAACATCCATTGAAACATCCTGTAGATTTGCATTCCTGCTCCTCTAAAAATTTGGAGCGTCTATCATGGTGCTCAAGCTCCGTCTACCTATCTCCTAGGGCCCAATCTTTTTTTTAATTTACAATCACTAAACTCTTCCTCATCCTAAAACATTCCAGCTTCCCAAACAAATCCACAACCAAGACCTAAATTATCACTCAACACTTTGATTTTATCAATTTACATACAACTCTCCTACGACCCACAAGCGGTTATAATTCCTTAATCATTTCATAACACACTAGGCTCCCTAATCTGTTGTCCTATTAGCGACAACTCCTACCTCTTCTCTAGTTGGGTACTTGGGACCAGAGTTACCATTAACCTACAATACAAGCGATCATCGCACATTTCTCAAATGTCTATTTACTAATTTACTCTGACTCCTATGTATATCCTCCACTACTGGCGATGAATCCGCGGACAGCTTTAGTCGATTGTGAATCTGCTCATCGTATGAACTATTAAATTTTGAGATGCTAGTCAGTCTTCTTTGGAAAGGGAACAGCTGTGCACCTGGGAAGGGGGGGTAATTCACTATCGCACCATCCGGAATAAGATCACTGGCCAACCGCCATACGTGGCGGTGCAGGTACTTGACAGTGAGACTCTGCGAGATGGTTGTGCAGTTACCAACTGGAACTCTATAAGCTCTACTAGGTCTGCTTGAATACTAAATGAGTGCTTAGTCTTGCAGGCATCTCGTGAAGTCCATTACACATCTCAACCAGGCTTCCATATTCACGCACATCTAGATCTGATACGGATTTATATCGGGAAGAGCTACAGTAACGCGAAAATAACATAGGTTCTCACCTTCTAATTGAAATATATTCTTTGGAGATAAAACTTTATTATAACTGCCTATTCATATTAAAAACTTATTATAGTTATCTACCTGAATAAACAGTCAGACTATACCATTTCAATAGCACTAATCTCTAATAACTCGTGTACAGGTGCTTAATTTAAAAATACAATGGCTCTTGACATAACTCAAACTCACCAAAATAGAATCTTATATCAAAAATAATTGGGAATACTAATATCATCTCAGCACGACGCAGTCAATTGCTCAAACACCCGTCTACCTACCAGACGATACACAATTTAAGAGCTGGTGAACTTAATTGGATCTGTAACAACATATTTCCATCAGAGGAGTGGCTGAGGCACTCAGCCGTTTTACCATCAACAATCATCGGCAGAACATTGAACTCTTACTTGCGAACCGGGTATAATTCAGCATCAAGTATCTTCCTGTCGGGGCCGTGTGTGGCGGTTATTACTGAATTTCCCATCTCAACAGGGATCTCCATACACTACTACATCGCGCAAAGACGCGACAAGCGTCTGTGTCACCGCAATAGCAAGAAAGTATTCTCACACATGGCATGGGCCATTTCATTGAGCGTGTGATCGCAGTACGCAACGACCCAGCTGTACATCGATTCGCAATTCACCCAGAAACGTTCCCGTGTGGCGTGACTAATCAACAGCACAGTAGTTCCAATACAGCACACCATTCGCGATGCCAGGCAACCAGTACGACGATGGGCCATACGAATCAACACTCCTTCGGTGCAAGTGCAGTTACAATGGCTAGCTATCATTATCACATTCCATGCAGGATCTCGGTGCTAATCCTAGCTACGTAACCGAAACTTGTACCCAGTAAGTGTCATTGATAACCATAGAACATCATAGGTTCGTACTTACTACATTTATCATCACTTCATCATGCATAATATATATATACGTATGTTTATATTTAATCAATTAACTCAACTTATTATTCATCAATGTACTATTATAGGCTACATACATACATACACATAAAGCGTATTGAACTAATCCACGGAAGAAAGGCAAGACACGTTGGATCTATGATCATCTAACGTCACTTAAAGCTATACATACATCATATTCATAATCATACTATTACACTGCTCAATAAAAGAGCGACAGGCTCTCCTCTTCCCAAGCACCATACAGATCACAATGAATAATCTCATCGCATTACACAAGCATAAAACAGTAATAAGAAACCAAGTCTCATGTTACCATCGGTAGCGTAATGAATGAATTCTAATAAGATGGAACATTCGTGGGGAATATCACTCGGGTATCTGGTTGTCGTATCAGACCGTGCACTCCAGTCTCTTCAGTTATTCAAGCTGGTAGCACGCCCGGGTTCACCCACCATCTCTCGCCAGATGACCAGTGCCTCTCGCTTCTCTTGTAGTCTGGCCGCAGTAAATGGGGCAATTCAATATTGTAATCATAGGCATACGTGAAGTGCCTGCAATTTCTCATTGAATCTATCACCAATCATAACCCACAGAAATCCCATCTACAAGACAATTGTGACACTGATCGCTAAATCCTGGCCTATTCACTTTTCTCCAACGTAAATTTCTAATCCGCATCATCACACATGCGT
This sequence comes from Gossypium sturtianum, assembly GCA_025698515.1. Lineage (NCBI taxonomy): Eukaryota > Viridiplantae > Streptophyta > Magnoliopsida > Malvales > Malvaceae > Gossypium > Gossypium sturtianum. The sequence continues at coordinate 118,405,370 of CM046955.1, forward strand.
AGCACCCAATTCATCGGTGACGGTCCGCACGCGCTCGCTTACAATCGGTGGTGATAGCATAATTAAGATTTCTCGGAAACCGCCCTTAAGCCGAGGGGACCCGGTAGACTGCGACTACCCAGCGCTCCAAGCATTTCATGATAAAGTGGTCCCTCTCCTGATGTTCATAGCTTCTTTCACCCTCCCTTTTGTATCTTCAGATGTAGTAGCTTCTAAATCAGTAGAGTTCTGTACCTAAACCTTCAGTCAGTCATGAGACCGTAGTAGCCAGATTCATTGCTATGTGTAAGTGATGAGGTCTAATCTCAAATCTGGTAGCAATATACTAGGCCACGTCACTCAATACATCTAGCAGCCTTGTGTCTTTAAAACCAAATTCATTTAGAATTGGGAATGAGACCTAGGCCACAGGCTCACAAAGAAATCGAAATGCAAAAAAGATAAACGCTCTTGGACTTCTCCCTCCCTTACGCAAGTCGCCGCTCGCCCTGCGTGCAGGCCACTTGCCTTTGCCAATTGCACTTCAATGGTACACATCAGGTCATCACATTTTGTATTCTGTGGCGCCACACGGAAACCAGGGGGTTTTTTTCCAGACAAAAAGCCAAAACAGAATCTCAAAGTAATAATATTTGATCCGATCAGAGGCTTCTTAACTCCTTTCAAATCACCATCCACAGTCGTCTGTCATTTAATGGGTCTATTTCTCAAAGACTAACGGTCCATCATCACCTAACGCCCATCAGTCATTCTCTCCTGTGAGGCTCACTCTTTTTTATCTAGAAAATTCAACAGTTCCCTCTAAATCCAACATCCAGGAGAACTCGAAAACCATAAATCATTTTCACGTAGCAATTTAATTTAAATAACCCATAGTTAAAGTAATACCAAAAACATAAAATGGCCTTTATTACAACCCAACAATTCAAATAAAGTACTTATATCAAAATTTAGCATGGAATAATTGAACATCATCCTCGGCATGGGCCACCTTGTCCTCTCCGATCCCGGTCCAGCTTTATGCACTACCTGAAATGGTTAATGAAAAGGGTGAGTCCACTGACTCAGTGCATAACCACAACACATATTTCCATCCGTATGGGCTTGGCCCATACCCACACAGCCATCGAAACAAATCATGCAAGAATGCATCTCAGCCCAACCTACTATCCAACCGTGACACCAACCTTAGCAGACTCCCTGCCTAAGGCCGTGGCTAATCCACCGATCACAACCGAGTGATCCCACATATGTTACCTCGGCAGACCTACTGCACAAGGCCGTGGCTGATCCACCGATCACAACCGAGTGATCCCACATATGTTACCTCGGCAGACCTGCTGCACAAGGCCGTGGCTGAGCCACCGATCACATCGTGATCCATAAATCTTACCTCGGCATTCTCGCCGCCGAGGTGTGGTGAGCCACCGATCAACCAAAGTGATCCAAATATCGTAATCTGTCTACGGTGATGCACATAGCAATCAACCGCCGAGATGGGCACCTAGCCAACACCTCCCTTGAGGTAGCACAAAGCTAACCCTCAAGCGCTAATGTAACTGAGCTATCATTAGACCACGTGTACATCCTGTGTACACTTCTTCCTTCTTCAATCCAATCCCATGCCCATGTGTCAATAAATCATGCAAGAATATCATATAGAATGAGTATTTATCACTTATCACTACCACATTGTACATATATAAATGTATATCAAGATTAACTTACCATCACCAGTTATTCATCACTTATGCCATTATAAACGGCTATTACACATAATACACACATAAACATGTTAGCAAACCAAACCACAGAAATAGTGCGATGATTACGCACCTAAATGATACCAAAACCCGAAACGCTACTTCGCTTCGCACTGCAGACTAACGGACTTACAAAAGGTTCCCAATGATGTGCTCTTCTTCCCTACAATCGGCCTTGGCATAAAAACAATGAACACTTAGGCCATTCGGCCAAGACAAAAACTATAGCACAAAGAAAACTAACACGCCCCTACCTTGCTAATCAACCTTTAAGGGTAAAATCGTAATTTTACCTACTAAGGGCATTTTCGTAATTTACCCACCAAGGGTATATCGGTAATTTCGTACCTGGAATGGCCTTTCTAAAGGCCCAAAGTGTCGCCCCGAAGCGACCCAACTACCATTTCTCGGTCGAAATGGACTATTGGGCCTAAAGCCCAATTTCCGCCCATTCGGGCCCACACGCTCGTGTGGCCCACCTAACACAAATCTAGCCACGATATAAGTTCCACCTAGTCTAGTTCACTATATACTACACAATCGCACAATTTACTCATAAGGGCCCACGGGCCCATTGGGCCCACCTCGCCCATCACGCCCAAGCAAAGCTGACCAACCCACAAGAATACTGCGATGGCCTCAACTATCGCGTCGAAGCCCCACACGCGCGCGCCGCGACGCTCGTGTGGCTACTATGCCGTAGTGTGACCAGGCATTTTGGCATTTGCCGCTCTACAACTAGAGTAGAGAGAGTTACACACCGATAGGATTCGGTGTTAATCCGCGCCCGATCACTCTTGTGCCCAAACGCCTCCAGATGTGTTTACTCTCCTCCTAGGATGCTCCTTATATAGCTAGCACTTCACCTTCCTTCTTTGTATCTTTCCGATGTGGGATCCTTCGTCGAGAGAGTTTAAATTCAATGAAACTCTTCCCGCCTGCACCGCATAAAATAAATACTCACTTGCTTCTCATGAGATTCGAACCCAGGCTCCCTTGCAACATAATCCACGCTGCTGGCCACATAGCCACAAGCTCCTCTTGTGTCTTAAACCATGCGCAACTAAATATAAACTATAGCCAAATTCTGAGGTCCAAGTAAAAAGAAAACCAAAATGCAAAAGCCAAGACTTGAACCTTGGACCTCCTTCCTTCCCTTGTGGCGTCACCCCCTTGTCTCTTATGTGGCGTTACTTTGCCACTACACCACACACTCTACTTGTGTCATTTTCCTCTACATTTTATTCTTAAGGCCTACCTGCCAACTTCCAGGGTTTTTTTTTTTCACCTAAAACCAAAATTTCCCCAAAGCTAATATTTGATCCCGGGACTTCATAGAAGCCTTCTAACCTTCCAAAATCACTTATCCAATAGGTCCAACTTGCATTTAAGCCGGTCTCTTGTTCTCCAAAAATTTAAACGCTACTACGCCTAAGGCCCATTGGGCTCAATTCTCCTAGGCCCAATTCCTTTTACCCTAAAAATCTAAATTTTCTAAAGCCTTCCTTCTCATCCCAACATTCTTAGAGCCTCTAAAACTCAACCAAGCACTCCCAAAACCTACTAACACTTGATTTATACCCCATATGCACAAAATTTCTAAACCGTAGGTGTTACAACTACTGACTATCCGCCTATTTTGTTGCTCTGACGCTGGTCCACACCCGGTGGCCAATCCCGAACCGCTGAGACAGATCTTTTCCTAAACTTCGGAATAGGGACTTCCCCTTTACTTTCTTGACCAGCATCCAGGTCCATTAATGATATCTTAATTAGAACCAAGCGGTTCATCGATAACATCATAATCTAAATATACCAAATTTTAACTATACTTACTAAATATTCTTACCAACGAATCGAATTCCGGAAGCTTAAACTTACTATAGTCGTTCGCCCCTAAAGACCATAATCCAAATCGGTCAACATTATTTCACTAAATATGGCCTATGGCGAATAGTACAAACCTCCTTACCTTACTTTACGAAAATCCCGAATCACCACTTAACTATGTAGCTGTCGAAAACCCTATATTCCATATGTTAAAATTGGCTAAAACATGATTTCAAAAATAATGGCCCTTGGCCCAATATTACCAATTGCTTACCTTAATCTCTGCAAATCCCGAAAGACTCCTTTTAATGCTCCCAATGTTTTTTTAAGAGAGGCTACAAGAAAGTAGTCGACGCCACCTTCCTTGATGATTCGGCTTTTGAGACTTGCGTCAAAAGAATAAGAATAAGGCACTTTTAATAATCGGCTATGGCTCTTTAATAAAATATAAATATAAATGGGAGTATGGCACTTACCAGGTTCGGCTAAAATCCTAATCAACAAAGGCACATTCGGCTATTCAAGAAAAATATAATGAATTGAATTGAAAGGAAGAAAAAGAAGGGAAAGTGAGAGATTACAAGAATTTCGGTAATGGTAGCAAGGAAGATTCGGCTTTACTAGAAGAAAGGAGAAAAAGAGAACTTTCTTGGCTTTAAATTTCGGCAATGGAGAGATCAAGAAAGAAATAAAAGATGAACTCCCTCCTATTAAAATAAGGCCACCCTTTCTATCTTATCTAATAAATAAATAAATAAAAATAAAAGCCAAAGATATATCCCAAATTAATTCAAAAACCAAAAACTAGCTTAATCTTTCTCTCTTTAACACCCATTCAAAGTAATAAAATAAAATAAATACTTTATCACCTCTTTACTTCTTATCAAATTCCTATATATTCTCTTACCCTTTAACAAATAAAATAAATTAATCCCATGCATTATCTCTTATCACCTTTTTTTAAAATCAAATAAAATAAACCTACCATTATCTAAAATAGAATAAAACAATCATTATCTCCTACCTTCCAGCCGAATTCTAAAAGGATTTAACAAGCCTTATTCTCTTTCAATTAAAAGTCCAATTGCCGTCCATTGCTTCCTTCCTTCCTGGCGCTAAAAACCAAAATTAAAACACCCAACTGCTGCTCCCACTCCTCGAACTCAAGACCTGCTGGAGCTTCACTGCAGATAACGCCCCAGCCACTCCGCCAAGACGCCTCTTTGTGATATAATTCACCCTGAACTTCTTTTAACACCTCTTTCCCAAGCTCCCCCTTGTCCTGACGCCAAAGCAAAATAAAAACACGCCCATGCCGCCAACGGGATTCGAACCAAGGCCCTTGACCAGGCGTCATTCCAGGCCCTTAAGTGGCGCCCTTAAGTGGCGCATGGAAGCCACTTTACCAAGGCTTGTGTTATGTCCAAAAGCGCCTATAACTTCTCTTAAGACCTCCCTGGCCCAGCTTCCCTTCCTAACGCAAAAAGGAAAAATAAAATACTCCCATGCCATCACCCAGACTCGAACCCCTCACCTCCTGAAGCCCCCTTGTACCCTAGCGCCCCAAGCCACTTTGCCAATTAATTTCTTATGTCCTAAACTTCTCAAAATTTCTTTTAAGGCCTCCCTGCCTAGTTTCCCCTTTTTACCTAAAAATCCAATATTTTCCAAAGTTTTTCCCCTTCACCCAAAGTTCTCAAAAACTCCTAAAATATATCCAACCACACTTAAAGCCTACTAATCACTCGAGTTATGCTCCAAACGCATAACCCCTAATTTAGGATGTTACAGGAATTATACCAATCGACCAAATTATGGGATCTTTAAGTGAAGGATTTACGATCCAAATAACCACACGTACACTTGATTCAACAAGGAATGGTCGAATAATCGAGAAAGGATTGAGATTGGCGATTTGAGTGATCTAAAATAATTAATAGACACTACACCAAAACAGGCTTTTAGCGGCGTTTTAATTAAAAACGCCGCAAATATTATACATTAGCGGCGTTTTCTTTAAAACGCCACAAAAAGTTGAGCAATAGCGGCGTTTCTGTGCCAAACGCCGCTAAAAAGAAGCAATAGCGGCGTTTTTTTACCAAACGCCGCTATAGATCCGAGCATTAGTGGCGCTTCCGTAGAAACGCCGCTATAGACCTGAACAATAGCGGCGCTTCCCCAAAAACACTGCTAAAAATCGAGCTTTTAGCGGCGCTTCCTTAAAAACGCCGCTATAAATCTGAGCAATAACGACGCTTCCCCAAAAATGCCGCTAAAGATCGAGCTTTTAGCGGTGCTTCCTTAAAAATGCCGCTATAAATCTGAGCAATAGCAGTGCTTCCCCAAAAACGCCGCTAAAGATCGAGCTTTTAGCGGCGCTTCCTTAAAAACGCCGCTATAAATATGAGCATTAGCGGTGCTTCCCAAAAACGCCACTAAAGATCGTGCTTTTAGCGGCGTTTCCTTAAAAACACAGCTATAAGCGCCGCTAAAGATCGAGCTTTTAGCGGCGCTTTTCCAAAAACGCCACAAAAATCTATTAAAACTATTTTATTTAAAAATAAAACGACGCCGTTTTTGTTTCAATATAAAAATTGAAAAAAAACTCAGCATTAGTGGCATTTTATACAAAAACGCCACTAAAGGTATAGCAATAGCGGCATTTTTTAACAAATGCCACAAAAAGCTATTTTATTTCTAAATAAAACGGCGCCGTTTTGGTATCAATATAAAAATAAAATAGTGGTGTTTTTTGTTCATAAACGCCGCTAAATGTATAGAAATAGTGGCGTTCTCGTTAAAAATGCCACAAATAGCTATTTCATTCCAGAATATAACGGCGTCATTTTGGTATCAATATAAAAATTGAAAAAAAAAACTCAGCATTAGTGTTTATAATTTAGTGGTTCAATGGTTTAGTGTTTAGGGTTTAGAGTGTATAGTGTTTAAGGTGTAGTGTTTATAGTTTAGGGGTTTAAGGTTTAGGATGTAGTGTGTAGTGTGTGTGGTGTATGGTATAGGGTTTAGGGTGTAGTGTTTACGGTTTAGTGGTTTAGTGGGTTTAGGCAGGTTTAAAGTGTAGGGTTTAAGATTTAGTGCTTATGGTTTAGGGATTTAGTGTCGAGGGTTTAGGGTTTAAGGTTTATAAGTTTAGAAGGTTATGGGTTTAGGGTTTAGAGTTTGAGATTTAAGGTTTAAGGTTTAGAGTCCATGATTTAAGGTTTAGGGGTTATTGGTTAGGGATTAGGGATTAAAGGATATGGGTTTAGGGTTTATGGGTTAGGTGTTAGGGATTTAAGGGTTAAGAGGACGGAGGTTAGGGTTTTGGAGTTAATGGGACAGGGGTTAGGGGTTTAAGGTATTTTGTGTGAAAAATATATGTTAACAATTTGAAATACTATTATTAAAATAAATTTAAAGTTTTTTGGGTATATGACTAATTTGTTTTTAATTTATATATTAAATAATTTCAAATTTTAAATAATTTTCAAGATTTCAAATTTTATCTAATTCTTTTAAATATTATTTAAATTTTAAAAAATTATTTATTTAAATGAAAAAATTAAAATACTATTATTTAAGATAATTTTAAAGTTTTTTGGGTATATAACTGATTGTTTTTAAATTTATATTGTTTTTATTTTATATATTAAATAATTTTAATTTGTAAAGGCATTTATTAGATTTTTAAACAAAACGGCGCCGTTTTATTAGATTTTTAGTGGCGTTTTGGTAAAACGCCGCAATAGGTTTCCCTTTTAGCGGCGCTTCAAGTAAAAAAGCCGCAAATGTTAAATTATTTTGGGCAAAATGGTGTCGTTTTGCTCCCTTGTTTTTTACCCACACGATAACACTTACAGTGTTTCCCATTTCGTTCTGCCTAGTTCATTTCCCCTATTTTCCCTACTCCTAAATCCCCAAGTATTATCACCCCTTTTTCCCCCATTCGACATCTGAAATCCCTAACGTAATAACCCCTTTTTCCCCAATTTCAAATCCCTAAAGTTCACCCTTCCTATCGACCATTAGTTTCCCATCTATAGAAAATCAGATTAACAAAGGCAAGGGTTTCAGAAGTTGGCTTTGGGGTTGAAGAAAACAGTTGAAGGTTAGTGTTAGGGTATTTACTGATATTTGTGTATTAGTATTAGTTTATGTTATTGATTTAGCCATTTTTTTCAAAAAATATGTTTTGATCTTGATTACGAGTTTGATGCAAAATCAGGTGATAACCCCCTTTCTCTAATTCTTTGCGCCTTTGCTTGGAGGGTGCTGCAAAATCAGGTGATAACCCCTTTTCTTTTACTTGGTTTTTTTTAAAGAACAACAACTTAATTAAACATATTTGTTGTACTTGTATAAAGGGAAATATATATTTTTAATAAGTTAGATATCCTAAATTTCCACCGTTGAAGACATCAGATAGGAGGTTTATTTTTAACAAAAAAAAAAAAATACGAAGAGGCAATAGTCTAAGAAAGTTGAAGATCTTGGTATATACTTGTATAATTTTGTTAAAGTCAGCTGCAATTTCATGTTAAAAGAAGTTCTTGTGTTTTAAACTGTGAAAAAGAAGCAGGATTCTAGGAATACTTAGTTCGGGTAGGGTTATGGTTTATATATATGGTTTAGTGGGTTGAGGTTGTTCATCCATTGAATTTGAGACTAATATTAATCGAAAGACTTAAACTTATGCCCTTTGTCACTTTATCTGTGATTTAGTGACAGCTAGGGTTATATCATTGATATTGTGAATTGTGTATTAGTTTATACAAGAGTCTCTATTTTATGTAGAAGGTTTTGATGAATTTAAGAAAGAATAAAATAATAAGTATCATAACTCTAAAATATCTAATTTTTTCAAATTTTTCTTCCTTATATTTGTAGGATGCTAGGATGTAATACATGAAGACTTGAAACAACATGCATGCTTTTTATTTGTATATGCATATCTAATTAGTGTTTGAGTAACTCTGAACTTTAATCATGCTGAAACAACTTGAAATGCAATCAGTCTTGTTTAAGACACAACATTTTACTTTGATGCAATGTTTGAGAAAGATCTTTTTGCTTTATTTTGCCTCTCCTGCAGGCCGAAAGTGCTATTGCAGCTGATGTGTTACATGTTTTTTTGGTTATAAGATTCAAAACTTTCCCTAAAAATTGTGATTATGCTGGTTGTTTCACGTGCAGGGTAAGCCCATCAAAGACACCTGTTCGGCCCTGTACTCTTCACCCTGTAATGCAGTGAAACATCCTTGCTTGTGTTCATTCAACTGGCAATATATTTACCACATAGATAGGTACAGCAGTACAATCGAGGTACTTTTGGCGTTAATGTTATTATCTTGTTCATGCAACTTAGCATCTTTATTTCTTGTAGAGGGTTAATTGCAGTTGTTTTCTTTAGCTTCTAGAGTTGGATGTTAAATTTTTTATGTTGCATGCGACAATGCAGTCTCTTGTTCCAATGTCATGTTATTAGCATGATAAAATAGTGTGCGATTCTTTCAATGCTATTCCAATGTCATGTTATTGGCATGTGCTTGCTGATACTAGGAAACCAATGAAAGTATCAAGTGAATTTGTTGTTGAATGTTTAGCATCTTAAAAATCATGCAAGCCTTCTACCGTTTAATTCACAGAAATGTTTTCGTGCTGCAGATATTTGCTGATCTAAAAGCTCAAATTTTGGCTTCACAGGTAAGTTTGAAAGTGAGTAGAATTGAAGAGGACTTAGATCGACTACTGAATTGACTATTTTTCTTTCAGTCAAAGAATGTGAGTATTAATTTTTAGCAAATAGCATTTTGTAATTAATCAATAGCATTTGTTAATTCATATGTTGTTTGTATTTCGGTTACTGCTTCCTACTGCTCCTGCAACTGTTGGATTGGATTTGGTGGTAATAACTTAACAGGTATAAAATCATTATTATTCTTATCTATATTCATTTTACTGATTTATATTCATTTGCACCAATACTTGCACCAATACTGCTTAATCAGAGATATTCATTTATTTATACTGATTTATATTGCTTAATTTTCCTTTTTATAATAAAGGTGTCATTATCACACTGAATGTAGCCAAAGGCTTTAAAAGGATAAAAGATGCAATGTCATGAATGTTAGAATCATCACGAAAGAAACATTTTTGAGTGCTGCCCCTTTTAGATGAAACAAAATACAGGGCAGGCACAAATACAGATTTATGATGCACAGAAATCCAATCATGACTAGAACTAAGAAAAATGAACTGCATTTGGTAAATTCTAGTTAAAGAAATTCAACCATGTTCTTTGATGTCATAAAGGATTGAAAGCCACATTCACAGAGCATAGATCAAGAATATATGTATACTGGCAAATAATGAGAGGCAATCAATCTAAGTTGCACTTTAATTTTGAATTAGAAGGAAGAGAATCAATCTAAGTTTGCATTGTTTCTAAGAACATTTGGCCAATTTAAAATGCAAGTAAACTAATTAATAGGTGGAACAATATCTACTTTTCTTTCTTAATGAATGCATCTTCTTGCCATTCTTCAACCCCATTTCCGTTCATGTTTGAGAACATTAAGGATGGTTTCTTTTTCTTTTTCTTTTTCTTCTTTTCCGACAACAACGCACTGGATACTTATATCCAGTATAGTTATTTATAATTTTTCATCATTCATGTTAATGTTTTTTTTTTAATTTCTATTTTTTTAATTTAAAGTATTAGTGAGTTAATGTTGTTTGTATTTCTGACTGCAGCCCCTGTTTCTTGGTGAGAGTGGAGTAGACCATCTTCTTGAAATTATTAAGGTATGTTTTAGTTCAAAATTCTGATCAGTAACAGTTATATCATGATGAATTTGTCCAAATTGTTGTCTAAATTGCTGTTTATTATCCTGCTTGATTGGTATATATCTTTATTTATTATCTCCTTGTCCAAAAAAAGATTCAAAGTATATAGGTGAAAACCCTACGGGTTGCCTTATATCTCATTGTAAGATATAACGGATCCTCCCTGTGTGTAACAATGCCACGTATGATGAATCTTAAAAATTTTCTGTCCAAATTCTTTGTCCAAATTCTTTGTTTATTATCCCGCTTGGTTGGTATATATGTTGTTTGTTATATTGTTTCCAAAAAAAAAAAAAAGATTCAAAGTATATAGGTTGGAAACCTAACAGGTTGCCTTATATCTCATTGTAAGATATAACGGATCCTCCCCTGTGTAACAATGCCACATATGATGAATCTTAAAAATTTCATCCAAATTGTTGTCCAAATTGTTTGTTTATTATATTGTTTGAACTGTTGTATATTATGTTTAATATGTTGCTGTTTACAACTGGTATAATATTATTAATTTCTCTCCCTAATTTCTTTGGTTTAATTTCTCATTGAATTGAACAAACTGGATTTTCGTGTGATTCTGTAAAAAGGATGTATACTGATCATCCTAAATAATAATAATTTTGAGCTTGCATGTATGTACAAGACAACAAATTATAACTATTGAAACATGCATCAGTGTAAGTCTAGCAAATCATTTTCCTAATTTCTGAAATTTTGTTGAAACAACAAATTCTTACCATTAGCAACAACAAATTGCTGATGTTCAAAGAAAATATGAAGAACTCCAAAGAATGCTTAGAGCAGATGCGTACAAAGAAGAATGAGGGAGGAAGGCGGCGGCAAGTGCGAGGGGAGGCAGAAGCGAGCGGCATCGATCGATGCGAGCGAGCGAGAAGTGTACGATGAGCTTGACTCTGACTTCAAAGATATGATGCGAGATGTTTCAGTGAATGTAGAAGCCGCCATCTTAGACATTTAGTTTCTCGTTGTAAGATTATTTTTAACATTATTACACTTAACATTATTGTAAGAATATTTTCAGTTATAATTCATTTAATTTATTGAATTTCAAGTATCATTTAAAATTAATGCATTTGGTGTGATTTTTATGCTACATTTCTTTGTTTTGGGTTGGAATTATATGCTATATTTCTTTGTTATTGGTTGGTTTTAGTGCGGGAGGGGTATGATATTGGACAAATTGTACATTGCAAATCTGTACAAATTAGCGGCGTTTGTAAAAAAAGCGCCGCTAAAAGTCATTACCATTAGTGGCATTTGTGGGGAAAGCGCCACTAAAGGTCATGACTTTTAGCGGCATTTGTGGGGAAAGCGCCACTAAAGGTCATGACTTTTAGCGGCGTTTGTGGGGAAGGCGCCGCTAAAGGTCATGACTTTTATCGGTGTTTGTGAGGAAGGCGCCGCTAAAGGTCATGACCTTTAGCGGCGTTTGTGGGAAAAGCGCCGCTAAAAGTCATGATCTTTAGCGGCGTTTGTGTGGAAAGCGCCGCTAAAAGTCATGACCTTTAGCGGCGCCTTCTCACAAACACCGATAAAAGTCATGACCTTTAGCGGATGTGCATCGACTACCGTCGATTAAACAAGTTAACGATCAAAAACAAGTACCCGTTGCCTCGGATCGATGATTTGTTTGACCAACCAAGGGTGCGTCGGTATTCTCAAAGATTGACCTTAGGTCGAGTTATCATCAATTAAGGGTGAAGGCGGGTGATGTTCACAAGGCGGCATTCGAACTCGGTATGGGCATTTCGAGTTCTTGGTGATGCCATTCGGGTTGACCAATGCACCGGCATCTATGGACTTAATGAATAGGGTATTTTTCAAGATACTTGGACCAATTCGTCGTGGTGTTCATAGACGACATATTGGTTTATTCAAAGACAGAGGAGGAGCATGACAAGCATTTACGGATAGTTCTGGCAAGTATTGAGGAGAAGCAATTATATGCCAAATTCAGTAAGTGCGAATTTTGGGTGAGGAAGTGGCTTTCTTAGGGCACGTGGTGTCGGCGGAAGGAATTAGAGTAGACCCTCGCAAGATTGAAGCAAAGATTGGATTGGAAACCACCTAGGTCGGTGGCTGAAATACGAAGTTTTCTGGGTTTAGCAGGGTACTATCGGAGATTTTTGGAAGGATTCTCTCTAATAGCAGCGCCATTAACCAAGTTACTAAGGAAAGGTGTTGTAACATCCCGAAATTGGGCCTAGTAGGATTGGGCCCAATGGGCCTTGATTTAAAATTTTTGAGAACGGCATTAATGCAAGTTAGACTTATTAGGTAAGTTATTTTGGAAGGTTAGAGGGCTTCTATGAAGTCCCGGGATCAAATATTAGCTTTGGGGAAATTTTGGTTTTAGGTGAAAAAAAAACCCTGGAAGTTGGCAGTAGGCCTTAAGAATAAAATGTGGGAAAAATGACACAAGTGGAGTGTGTGGTGGAGTGGCAAAGTGACGCCACATAAGAGACAAGGGATGACGCCATAAGGAAGGAAGGAGGTCCAAGGTTCAAGTCTTGGCTTTTGCATTTTGGTTTTCTTTTTACTTGGACCTCAGAATTTGGCTATAGATTTATATTTAGTTGCGCATGGTTTAAGACACAAGAGGAGCTTGTGGCCAAGTGGCTAGCAGTGTGGATTATGTTGCAAGGGAGCACAGGTTCGAATCTCATGAGAAGCAAGGGAGTATTTATTTTATGGTGCGGATGGGAAGAGTTTGATTGAATTTAAACTCTCATCGACGAAGGGATCCCACATCGGAAAGATACAAAGAAGGAAGGTGAAGTGCTAGCTATATAAAGAGCATTCCAGGATGAGGGTTGACACACCTTGGAAGGCGTTTGGGCACAGGAGTTGTCGAAGCGCGGATTAACACCAGAGTCCTATCAGGTGTGTAACTCTCTCTACTCTAGCTGTAGAGCGGCAAATGCCGAAGTGCCGATCACGGCAATAGTAGCCACACGAGCGTGCGAACGCACGTGTGGGGCTTCGACGCGATAGTTGAGGCCATCAGTAGTATTCTTGTGGGTTGGGGCTGCTTGGGCCGCGATGGGCCGAAGGGGGCCCAATGGGCCCGTGGGCCCAATATAGTAAAATGTATGATGGTGTAGTATATAGTGAACTAGACTAGGTGAATCTCATAAACGTGGCTAGATTTGTGTTAGGTGGGCCACACGAGCGGCGTGTGGGCCCGAATGGGCCGAAATTGGGCTTTAGGCCCAATAGTCCATTTCGACCGAGAAATGGTAGTTGGGTCACTCGGGCGACACTTGGGCCTTTGGAAAGGCCATTACAGTCTGAAATTACTGAAATACCCTTAGTGGGTAAATTACCAAAATATCCCTGAAGGGTAAATTACCGATATGCCCTTGGTGGGTAAATTACGAAAATGCCCTTGGTGGGTAAATTACCGATATACCCTTGGTGGGTAAATTACGAAAATGCCCTTGGTAGGTAAAATTACGGTTATACCCTTAGAGGTTGATTAGGGTGATTATGTTGTTTTATGTCTATCGATTATGATGGTAATTCATGTTATACTTATATTTGATATATGTCTAGCATACATGACATACGCATACACAATTATTATGTCATATTGCATGGGTTATATGAGTGGAGGGGGCAGTGATATTCGTGTCGACGGGCACCAGTGGTTTGGTACCACATTGTGACTACGGTCACCAGAGGTTTGGCACCTCCGGAGGTTTGGCACCTCATAGCGACTCGTCCCCCCGTGGTTAACACCACCGTGGGTTGGCCCCACTTTTGAGATATGGGATCGTCGCCGGTGATTTGGTATCACACGTGGGTTGGCCCCACAGATGGATTATTAGTGACTTTGAGTCACCGGTGATTTGGTATCACATTCGTGTCTCCGGACACCGAGGTTTGGCACCTCATAGCGCCTCGCCCCCGGTGGTTTGGTACCACAATGGGTTGGCCCACGAGATAATACAACGGGATTGACGCCGGTGATTTGGTATCACACGATGGGTTGGCCCCATCACTATTATTCGTGACTTCGAGTCACCAAAGTGGTTTGGCACCACAATATTGATGAATATCGTGTCCTTGGACACCAGTGGTTTGGCACCACGGTGGGTTTAGTACCACACGGGGTAGAAAAAGGAGTTGCGGATGGCTAGGTTTGGGTGCATGATATGCATATTTTCATATGAAATTGTGTAAGGGCCTCATTGGATGGGGATTTACACACCGAGTCTCGATGACTCACCCCTTAGTTAAATTTTGCAGGTAATCATTAGATCGCGGATTTGGGAGCCGAGGTGGACTCGTGGAGGCTATACATATGTTTACTCGTAAATTCATTTCTTTTATTTGGACTTATTTTTATTTGAGTTTTTTGTTATGTAATAAGGCCTTGGGTATTTTATTTGGTTTCAACTTTCAATTTGTTTATTGCTTATTATTAAATGATCAATATGGGATTTTCCTAAAATGATAATAAACCATTTCTTATTCAAAATTTCTTAAACTCGATTTCTCACCACAACTATAAATAATATGAGCTTTTAACGAATGCACGGTTTTTAAACATTCCTTTCATGTGACATGCCGGATTAAATGGCCGTAACGTTTAGGCGGGTTTGGGGTGTTACAATTATGGTATATCGAGCCTAGGTTCAAAAACTCGGTGTGGGTTTGGGTTCAAAAAAATGTTTTCAAAAGATGGTTTGGAAAATGGTTTAGAAAAATATATCTTTTTTTTTTTTTTTGAAATATGGCACCGAGTCTCGGCACCAATCCGCATTGTAAGTTTCCGATACTTTGCTTTGTTATATGTTGTATTTTGAATATCTATTCTGTGTGTTTGGGTTGGATGTGATGTTCGGATATAGAGTTGATTTGCGCATTTAAATATTTATGTCCTTTAATGGTTAGGTTTTTTTAGTATGTGTAGGATTTCTAAATTCTAGTTAAAAGTATATTAGGGTTATTGGAATCAGAGTGCGCAGCGTGAGCACTGGCGTTGTAGGTTAGGTGGTACGAATGTTCTGTAGTTGGAAATTTCGAGAGGACGAAATTTCTTTAAGGAGGGTAGATTTGTAACATCCCGAAATTGGGCCTAGTAGGATTGGGCCCAATGGGCCTTGATTTAAAATTTTTGAGAACGGCATTAATGCAAGTTAGACTTATTAGGTAAGTTATTTTTGAAGGTTAGAGGGCTTCTATGAAGTCCGGGATCAAATATTAGCTTTGGGGAAATTTTGGTTTTAGGTGAAAAAAACCCTGGAAGTTGGCGGGTAGGCCTTAAGAATAAAATGTGGGAAAAATGACACAAGTGGAGTGTGTGGTGGAGTGGCAAAGTGACGCCACATAAGAGACAAGGGATGACGCCATAAGGAAGGAAGGAGGTCCAAGGTTCAAGTCTTGGCTTTTGCATTTTGGTTTTCTTTTTACTTGGACCTCGTAATTTGGCTATAGATTTATATTTAGTTGCGCATGGTTTAAGGCACAAGAGGAGCTTGTGGCCAAGTGGCTAGCAGATGTGGATTATGTTGCAAGGGAGCACAGGTTCGAATCTCATGAGAAGCAAGGGAGTATTTATTTTATGATGCGGATGGGAAGAGTTTTGATTGAATTTAAACTCTCATTGTGAAGGATCCCACATCGGAAAGATACAAAGAAGGAAGGTGAAGTGCTAGCTATATAAAGAGCATTCCAGGATGAGGTTGACACACCTTGGAAGGCGTTTGGGCACAGGAGTTGTCGAGCGCGGATTAACACCGAGTCCTATCGGGTGTGTAACTCTCTCTACTCTAGTAGAGCGGCAAATGCCGAAGCCGATCACGGCAATAGTAGTTACACGAGCGCGCGACGCACATGCGTGTGGGGCTTCGACAGCGATAGTTGAGGCCATCGTGTAGTATTCTTGTGGGTTGGGGAAATTTTGCTTGGGCCGCGATGGGCCGAAGGGGGCCCAATGGGCCCGTGGGCCCAATATAGTAAAATGTATGATGGTGTAGTATATAGTGAACTAGACTAGGTGAATCTCATAAACGTGGCTAGATTTGTGTTAGGTGGGCCACACGAGCGTGTGGGCCCGAATGGGCCGAAATTGGGCTTTAGGCCCAATAGTCCATTTCGACCAGAAATGGTAGTTGGGTCACTCGGGGCGACACTGGGCCTTTGGAAAGGCCATTACAGGTACGAAATTACTGAAATACCCTTAGTGGGTAAATTACCAAAATATCCCTGAAGGGTAAATTACCGATATGCCCTTGGTGGGTAAATTACGAAAATGCCCTTGGTGGGTAAATTACCGATATACCCTTGGTGGGTAAATTACGAAAATGCCCTTGGTAGGTAAAATTACGGTTATACCCTTAGAGGTTGATTAGGGTGATTATGTTGTTTTATGTCTATCGATTATGATGGTAATTCATGTTATACTTATATTTGATATATGTCTAGCATACATGACATACTGCATACACGAATTATTATGTCATATTGCATGGGTTATATGAGTGGAGGGGGCAGTGATATTCGTGTCGACGGGCACCAGTGGTTTGGTACCACATTGTGACTACGGTCACCAGAGGTTTGGCACCTCCAGAGGTTTGGCACCTCATAGCGACTCGTCCCTGTGGTTAACACCACCGTGGGTTGGCCCCACTTTTGAGATATGGGATCGTCGCGCGGTGATTTGGTATCACACGTGGGTTGGCCCCACAGATGGATTATTAGTGACTTTGAGTCACGGTGATTTGGTATCACATTCGTGTCTCCGGACACCAGAGAGGTTTGGCACCTCATAGCGTCTCGCCCCAGTGGTTTGGTACCACAATGGGTTGGCCCCACGAGATAATACAACGGGATTGGCGCCGGTGATTTGGTATCACACGATGGGTTGGCCCCATCACTATTATTCGTGACTTCGAGTCACCAGTGGTTTGGCACCACAATATTGATGAATATCGTGTCCTTGGACACCAGTGGTTTGGCACCACCAGTGGTTTAGTACCACACGGGGTAGAAAAAGGAGTTGCGGATGGCTAGGTTTGGGTGCATGATATGCATATTTTCATATGAAATTGTGTAAGGGCACGTTGGATGGGGATTTACACACCGAGTCTCGATGACTCACCCCTTAGTTAAATTTTGCGGTAATCATTAGATCGCGGATTTGGGAGCTGAGGTGGACTCGTGGAGGCTATACATATGTTTACTCGTAAATTCATTTCTTTTATTTGGACTTATTTTTATTTGAGTTTTTTTGTTATGTAATAAGGCCTTGGGTATTTTATTTGGTTTCAGCTTTCAATTTGTTTATTGCTTATTATTAAATGATCAATATGGGATTTTCCTAAAATGATAATAAACCATTTCTTATTCAAAATTTCTTAAACTCGATTTCTCACCACAACTATAAATAATATGAGCTTTTTAACGAATGCACAGTTTTTAAACATTCCTTTCATGTGACATGCCAGATTCGGTCGTAACGTTTAGGCCGGGTTTGGGGTGTTACAGGTGTTCCATTTGTATGGACGGAGAAGCAGCAAGGAAGCTTTGATAAGCTAAGGAAAATTTTGACGGAAGCTCCGGTTTTGGTACAGACTGAAGCAGAAAGTTATTCACGCTCTCATCGTGATGCATCTCACATCGTTTGGGATGTGTGTTGATGCAGGATGGGAAGGTAGTAGCCTATGCATCCCGTCAGTTAAGACCGCATGAGGTTAACTACCCAACGCACGACTTGGAGTTAGCGGCAGTCGTCTTTGCTCTGAAGATATGGAGACATTACCTGTATGGGGAGAAGTCGATAGTCTACATGGATCACAAAAGCTTGAGGTATCTTCTGACTCAGAAGGATCTGAATCTGAGACAGCGTCGGTGGATTGAACTACTAAAGGACTACGATTGTTCGATCGAGTACCATCCGGGTAAGGCTAATGTGGTAGCTGACGCGTTGAGCCGGAAGGTTGTGACGGACTTAAGAGCAATGTTCGCTCGGTTGAGTCTATATGATGATGGGAGTCTTTTGGCGGAACTCCAAGTAAAGCCGACATGGATTGAGGAGATTAAGGAAAAGCAGTTAGTGGATGAAGGCTTGAGCGCTAAGAGGGTACAAGTTCAGGATGGTGGTTTGGAAGGGTACGGTCTGTCTAGTGATGGAGTGCTATGTTTTCAAGGGCGAGCATGCATGCCGAAGGATAAGGAGTTGAGGCGGAAAATTCTCCATGATGCACATAGCAGCCCATATGCCATGCATCCGGGAGGAAGCAAGATGTATGGAGATTTGCGAAAACAGTTCTGGTGGCCGGGGTTGAAGCGTGAGATAACTGAGTTCGTAGGGAAGTGTCTGACGTGCCAGCAAGTTAAGGCTGAACATCAGTTACCATCGGGACTACTTCAACCGATAAAGATCCCTCAATGGAAATGGGAGAGGATCACCATGGATTTTGTTAGTGGGCTACCCCTTACGCCCAACAAGAAGGATGCAGTTTGGGTAATTGTGGATCGCCTGACTAAATCAGCTCACTTCATGCCGGTGAGAATGGATTACTCACTCCAGAAGCTAGCGAAGTTGTATGTGGGTGAAATAGTGAGGTTGCATGGTGTGCCAGTATCGATTATCTCGGATAGGGATCCCAGATTCACGTCAAGGTTTTGGAAAGTGTTGCATCAAGCTTTGGGTACACGGTTAGATTTCAGTACGGCTTTCCATCCACAATCTGACGGACAATCGGAAAGGGTGATACAGATTTTAGAAGACATGTTAAGAGGTTGTGTCTTGGATTTTAGTGGTAGTTGGGAGGAGTACCTACCATTAGCGGAATTCGCTTATAACAATAGTTATCAAGCGAGTATTCAAATGGCTCCATATGAGGCCCTATATGGACGAAAATGCCGTACTCCTACATGTTGGACGGAGTTGGGGGAACGACAAGTTCGGGTCAGGTGTGGTATGAGACGGAAGACAAAGTCAAGGTGGTTAGGTCTCGTCTCAAGGAAGCATCGAGATAGGCGTAAGTCTTATGCCGATCTCAAACGCAAGGAAATGGAGTATCTTTGTGGGAGACAAAGTCTTTCTGAAAGTGTCGCCTTGGAAAAAGGTGTTGAGATTTGGACGAAAAGGGAAGCTAAGCCCAAGATTCATCGGGCCATATACAGTTGTAAAGCGAGTAGGACCGGTAGCTTATCAGCTAGATTTGCCGTGCAGAATCGAATCGATTCATGACGTATTTCATGTATCGATCTTTGAGGCAGTATCGGTCGAGATCCTTCGCACGTTGTGCCCGATGAGCGAGATTGAGGTGAACTCGGATTTATCTTTTGAAGAAGAACCGGTTCAGATCTTAGATCGAGACGTGAAGGTTCTACGTAGGAAGTCGGTGCCCTTGGTAAAAGTGCTATGGCGGAACCATGGTACAGAGGAAGCTACGTGGGAACCCGAGGATGTGATGCGGCAGCAATACCCCCACCTCTTTTAACCAGGTAATTTCGAGGACGAAATTTATTTTAAGGGGGGTAGAACTGTAACATCCCAAAGATGGGGCTATTTGGAAGTAAATTATTTTTCTTAGGTTGAACCACTGTGATATTATTTCTGGGAATATATGGGTTAATCTAAGGCCTTGAGTAGGCTCGGTTTGGTAAAAATTTCGGTTTTTAATTTTAAAGGAAGGGAGCCTTAGCAAGAGGGGGGTTATAAGAATAAATGTGGATGATTTGACATAAAAATCAGCTTGGTAGAGTGGCAAAAGAAGGCCACTTAAGAGCAAGCTTGTGACGCCACAGGGGATAGGGGAGAGCCTTGGTTCGAGTCACAAAATTCCCCTTTCTTTTTGCACTATGTTTGGACGGCACAAGTGGGAGAGTCTTCCTCCCTTTAAACTCTTTTATTATTATTATTAAAAGATAATATGAGCATTTAAAATTAGACTTTTATTTGTTCAATTTTAAGGATAATAAGGAGGCTATTTTATTTATGGATTATCATGGGATTAATTAGAGTTGGCAGAGGAAAAATAGGCATTTGGGTATTCAAATTATTTTGAATACTTTCAAAGGGAGTTTAGCCGAAATTTGAACTCCTTTGGAAGGAGTGGACGGCAAGTAAAAGAGGGGGGGGGAATGTTCCGAATTTGCTAGTCTCTTCCTCCTAATTTTCGGCTAAGCAATCACCTCTCTTGTTTTCTTTCATTCCTTCTCAAAACCGATTTCTACATCACCATGTTCCTCTTCTTCTACTTTTGATTTCTGACCAAAACACCTACCCTCTCCTTTCTCTCCTTTTCTTCTCCATTATTGCCAAGCCGATATACCCATTGGAAGTGCCGAATTCCTTTCTCATGTTTTTAACCTCTTTGGCCGAATACTAGGAAGGGTATAGATCTCTTTGGATTTTCGTGGTCAATCGTTTTGGTGAAGGGTAAGTATGCCGAAACTCTTTTCCATGTCCCATTCTCTCTGACGACTTGGTTAATAGAAAAGCTGAATTATTTTTGGCTAATCAATGTTAGAATCGGTTCTATTTAGGTACTCGGGATTTTGAAGTATTCGATCCAAGCCTCAGTCCCTGTAAATCGGTTTTGGTAAGGATCTATTCTTTTTGGGATTCAATTAAGCCAAGGGCTACTAATCATGATGATGGCCGATTGTAGGAAGTGAAGCAGATTTGTGAACCAGGTGCCGAAGTGAGTACTTAGAGGCAAATAGGTGAGGTTTGGGTTCAATTGGTAACCCCTTTAGATTTATTTGATATGGCCGAATAGGCCATAGTACTAATCCCATAGTTGGCCGAATATAGGTACAGTGAGATCTAGGGTGGCCGACTTCTCTTTTCGGGATTTAGACTTCTCATCGACATCAGGTGTGTACATACACACTTATAGCAGTTAATGGTTGTGTTAAATATATGTTGCCTGTAAATCTGCTTGATATAGATACGGATCTAGTACCTCAAGGGTACAAGCGAGGATTCCGGTAAGTCTCTCATATACGAGATTATTATGCTTTTGGGAAGCATGGTTCATATGTTACATGTGATAAATGTATGAGATCTATTCATGATTATTTGACTATTGTGGGTTAAATGAGTGGAGGGGCGGTGATATTTTGTCTTTGTGAGCACCGGTGTTTTGGTAACACTGCTGTGACTACGGTCACCGTGAGGTTTGGTACCTCCAGAGGTTTGGTACCTCATAGCGACTCCCCCTGTGGTTAACACCACCGTGGGTTGGCCCCACTTGAGATATGGGATCGTGCGCGGTGATTTGGTATCACACGATGGGTTGGCCCCATCAATCGATTGTGTCTCACGGACACCGAGGTTTGGCACCTCGGTGATTTGGCATCACATACGTGACTATATGTCACCAGTGGTTTGGCACCACCAGTGTTTTGGTAACACATTGTGACTACGGTCAAAGTGGTTTGGTACCACATGGGGTAGACAAAGGCGTTTGGTTGGCTAGGTTGAGGGCACATAATATTCTCGCATATTAATCGTTATATGTTGTGTATGGAAATGTTTTTTAAAACGGGGAAGGGTTACATATCGAGTCTTGGTGACTCACCTTCTCCTTTAACATTTTTCAGGTGACTCGTAGATGGCGGTTGAGGAGCCGGTTGGACTCGAGGTGGCCATGCAGTGGACTTGAATAAATTGAACTTTAAACTTAGCTATTTTATTTTATTATTGGTTTATTTTTATTTTGGATGTAATAAGGCCTCCATATACTTTACTTTTGTTATTTCTCACATGTGGATACTTTGTTTAAACTATAATATTAAAATTAAATTAAAATCACATGTTTTCTTAAATTAACACGAAAATGTTTTATTGTGCCATCGGGCACATTTGAAATTTGTATAATAACCGGACTCAATTAAATTTCCAAATTAAATCTAAGTATGGTTTCGGCAAGATAACCAAAGACGAGAAGTATTCAACTAAACCTAAACTGGTTTTAAAATGGTTTCAAAAAGTTTTTCTCCGTAACAACCCAAATTCGGTCGTAATGTTTGGGCCGGGTTCGGGTTGTTACATCTTATGTTCATTTTGAGTTTCGTTGTCTCTTAAAGGTTATGTAAATATGTAAAAATGTGATGGAAATGGTCATTTTGTTGATAGCTTGATGTTTTCTTTAGTTATTTGCTTAATGTCTTCATGGATGAAGTGGTATATGTTAGGCACTATGTTTGGTTAATGCTTGGACTTGGTTTGATTCATGAGATGCCTAGATTATGTCTTAGTATGGGATTAGTACAAGTCATGTTTATATTTATGTTATACTTAAAAGTTTTGGTAGCTTTTGTATCTAGGTTATTAAGCTAAAATGTGAATCAAGTGTAGAATGGCTATAAAGTTGAATGTGTTCATGATTGGCTTGAATATTTGAGTATCATTGAAGGTATATTGGCATGAATGAATGAGGTCATTTGGCTAGTTTTGGATTGTTGATTGAGGTATCAATTGTGGCATATTGGTTAGGCACTTAGGATGGTTGCTTAAAATGATGATTTTGATTTGAATTAAATGCTTTTAAATAAGTTAAAATATGGCTTAAAGGATAGTTTGTGGCATAAGTGTTTCATGGGTAAATTGCTTACTTTGAAAGACATTTTTCAGGTACACACGGCCGAGTGCCATACACGGGCTTAGGGCATGGCCGTGTGGTTTGTAAAATTTTAAGTGATTTTGGTGCACACAGCTCAGAGAGTTACATGGTTTGCTCACACGACCGTGTGACCTACCCACATGACCATGTGACCCACTCACACAGCCATGTGGCCTATCTCACACAGGCACGACTCTTATACATGGTTTAGCAACACAGTCATGTGGTTCTTCACACACGGGCTGAGTTTTTGCACACGGCCGTGTGTCCCTTGTATGTAGATTTTTCCTTCCTCATTATTTTTATTCAATTTAATCCCTGTTCAGTACCAAATTGTTTTTAGGATTTCGTATACTCAATATCTACCTGAAATAAATTAATTAATATATATTTATACACATTTGTGTGTGATTATTTAATATTTATTTGAGAATTATATGAATAAATTGTATGGAAATTGTTTGGTATTTGTTGTAGCATCCCATTACTTGGGTCCGACAACCAGACCGGGTAAAGGGTGTTACAGAAACAGAACTGGAAGCATGATTTTGCTCAATGATTGTATGTCATATTACATATGCATGGGGTGGGTTATTGTGGTTGATGGAGGAGTTTCGTGGAGTACTGGCGGTAGTTAAAGTTCTCAATATTGTTGTCAGTGCACTGCATCGAAAGTACCAAAGAGATTGGCAATTTATCCCATTATTAGAAGCTTGTCGCACTATTGGTGGCTTGTCCACTCTATTGGCAGGTTGACTGCATTTACTGTTATTGGTAGCTTGTCCACTATATTGGCAGCTTATCTGCATATTTATTTGCAGTTTCTCTACACTATTGCACTGGTGGTTTATTTACATCGAGCTTCGGCTCGCATTTTTTGGTGTTTGGCAGACAAGTTTTGTCACATCCCAAAAATTGGGTTAGTAAAAATTGGGTTAATGAACTGAGAGTGGTCACGCCAAAATTTTTTTAGATGATCTTTTGCTCATTTAATAATAAATAAGTATCAAGTATAATGATTGAGTAGTGGTAGAGCTGTCCTTAATGATCTGTGTTCAAATCTCTTCCCCCAAATTATTTTCTATATGGTGCAATTTTGCTTCAAACCTTAGCAAAGTTCACACCATATTTTTAAAATAAATGTTGTAGTTTGTAAACAAGGAAGTAAGTTGGCTTAGTGGTTAGGAGCTTAAATAATTTCTTAAGGGTTCTAGGTTTAAGTCTCCACACTCTTCATATTTTATTTAATTTTTTTTTTTTTGGAAACTTTTGCATGGGAAAAAGCTTCTATAATCATCCATTACTAGTTACCATGTAAAGGAAGATTCTTTCCTCTTTTAACTAGTCAACTTTCCCTCTTAAACCCCCATTTTCACTCCCATGATCCCCTTTTTGCTCATTTGTCCCATCAACATGCCTATTTTCTTCACCCTTACCTTGTGTGACATACATTGAACTTGAACAAGGTGAATTACACCTTTTAATATTCATTTTTTTTCCTTCCTCTCCATTTTTGCCACCCCCTCTTTTGCTCCTCCTCCTCTTTTCACCTCATTTCTCCTCCATTTCCTCTTCATTTTCCTTCCATTTCACCTCCTCAACAAAGATTTTTTTCTTTAATTCTTCCACATCTCCTCCATTCCTAGCCAATCACACCACCACCTCACCACCACATCTCCACCATCAGACCTCTACCATCACCACCGCCGTCGTGGTGCCGCCATTGACCACCACCATTTTCACCGTTTTCTTCTTTTCTCCTCCTCTCTTTTGTAATCAACCTTTTTATTATTCAACTTCATATCTTGATTTTATTGAAAGGTTTTATTGTTAATCTTTACTAATTTATCATTTTTATTATTTTATTTTATTTTATTTTATTTGTTAGTTGAGAATCCTCCTCTTTAATCGAATCACCGCAAGGATCATTCAGTCTCCTTACCCTCAAGATTACCTAAGTATTGGTAAATCCTCTAATTAGATTATTTCTTTCTTTATTCTCGTTTATGAAAGATTCTAACAAGGGTATTTCTTGTTCGTGCATGAAGCGTTTATTTGAAACCCCGGATCCATACTCCATCCTTTAGAGGTGTTCGTCATTAGGACCATTAATTAAGTAAGTGGTTCAACTTAATCATGTATTCGAAAATATTATTAAAAATGTCAATACACTGACATGGTATTAACATTTAACTAAAGATTCAAAGGTTGATCTCCTCTTTTGGAGTTGGTAAACGAAATCATTATTATCGGGTCATACGAATTCAGGTGTGGGTCTAAACCGATACAAGTTATATATATAACGTTAATAATGGCTAAACAAAATATTTTTATTTGATTTGTGATTAATGTGAATACTTTAAGTATTCTAAAATGAGAGACTAAATCCGTCAAAACGGATTATACAAGTGATTTCGAATCAACTAATTTTATGAAAAGTATGTTGTGTGGTTATGATTTTCACTGTTTGAAAAGTATGTTATTCTCATTCTCATGTTATGTGATATTATGGCATAATTTATTTTACATGACAAATAAATGGGGATATTTTGATATCTTGAAACAATACGTGAAATGCATATTAAACATGCCCTACATGATATTATATGATTCGATTTGCATGATTCAACATGCCCAATGTGATATATGATATTTTGAAATAAATATGTATATATGTTTATTTTGGCCATATCACATGCATGGGGTGGGATATTGTAAGGAGGAAGAATTGGTGGCTTCGTCCACATATTAGAGTGTTTGGATGGATGAGTTCCAAGAAACTCTTTTTGGAGTGTAGTGGTGATGGGTAGGATGTTTTATAAAAATTTGCATAATTGTTTTCCAAAAGTTGCACTACCATGGTCGTACGCATAATATTGATTATGTTGTACGATATGTATGTGTTTATTGTTATTTAACATGTTATAAGACTCTCACTGAGCTTTATAGCTCACCCCCTTTAGTTTTTTTTTTTTATTTTACAGATAACCCAGAGGTTAGGATGTAATGACAACATTTGGAAGAGTTTCTCGGAATTATTTTTAAATTAAAGTAATTAAATTTTATTTTGATATTTTGTTATTTTGGGTTTGAAATAAGTTTGATTATGGACTGTGGCATAATACTTTACTTTGGGGATTTTTCATTCTGATTTGCATGAATTACTTGCATGACATTAAGTTTTAAAAACTGCATAAATTAGTATTTGATTAATATTATGCATGAAATTTGGTTTTTATTAAAACTTGACAAAATCACTCTTTTTCGCTACGACAATAAAAACGAGTTTTAGACAAATATGACTTTTTTTGAGGTTTTAAATTGCCTATTGATGTTTTATCGAATTTACATGAAATATTGATTTTTAGCAAAATATAGTTTTAGTAAAATGGTTCATTGTGATTTTCGTAAAAATGTATCCATATTACATTTTTCCACTACAAATCTAAGAAATAAGTTCTTCATAAAATTAGACTTAATTTCAAAATTTATAATGTTTACAAATGAGATTTCTAAAGACATTTGATTTTATGAATTTAACATGTTTTTTTTTAAATAGTGATGAATAGTCAAGTTCTTTAGTTTTGAATAAATGATTTTAAAATATGATTGAAATTACAAAAGTTTTGAACAACGATCAAACTTTTACAAATAAAATACCAAAGTCATCGATTTCTAAAATTTCTTGATTTCACTAGTTTGAAATGATTTACGCAAAAGGTTTAAAAAAGTACGTTTGAAAACTACAAAAGATTTTTTGGGCCATTTCGATGGCCAATGTAGCTTTTCAAATTTGGCCATAGCGACTAGTCCGGGTTTGGGGGTGTTACAAGTTTGGGGAACTCACGGTGTGTAGCGGATGGATGGGTAGGAACCTTTTTGCATTGCATCATGCTCATGACATATTCATACGTTCATTGAAATTTGCCTTGTACCGTACTGTAATGAATGTTGATTGATTATATTGATATTGATATTAATATTGATTCACACTGAGCTATTTTAAGCTCACCCTCTAGTCTTAACTTCTCAGGTAATGATTGAGACTAGGATCAGACCAGGCATGCGGACGTGTCATGGACTTCAGACTATTCTTACTATTAATATTTTTTTATAAGTATTTATTCGGTTTTTGGACTGTAAAGTATTATTTTGAACTATGGTTTGTGGTTTTTGGATTGGGGTTTTATGCATGCATTATTTAAACACATTGACTATATATGTTAACCGGAAAATGCATATTACTCAACCTAATTAAAATTTGACATGAATAGTTTTTTTTTTTGCTGCCTTGAAAGATAACTGTAACACCCCAAACCCGGTCTATGCGTTAAGACCAGACTTGGTATGCTACACAAATCGAATATACATCTAGTCATCTAATGATTTAAAGAAAACAGGTCTTCAAAAACTATTTTGGAGATGGAGTTTATCAAAAACCGAGGTTAATTTAAAATCTATGATTTTTGAACATAAGAGTTTATAATTTGATCTCAGAGAATTAATTGGTTAAATTTTTAAACAAATTTAAAAAAAAAGTTCAAAAGGACTTTGGAAACAAAATTTATAAAAGAGTTTTCACCGAAATTTTTACGAGATAGTGATATTTAAGAAACCCCTTTTTTTATACGTAATTCAAAGAAAACATTTATAAACTTAAAATAGTCCACTTTAAGTATCTAAAACATATTAAAATCCATCCACGAAATAAAATCCATAAAAACCATACTAGAGGCCTTATTACATCGCCAAAATAATAATTAAGTAATAATACTAAAGAGTAGTTTAAAATTCATAAAAACCATCGTTTGAAGTATGGCCTCCACGAAGTCATCCCCGGCCCAAGCCTCCATCAATTATCATTACCTGAGAAGGGTAAGAAAACGGGGTGAGTTACTTAGAACTCAGTGTGTAACCCACTTACCGTGTCCACTGGGCCAAAACCATATAAGCATTTAATTGGGCTTGAGCCCATATACAAATATAACAATATAGCAATCATAAAATGCACGTGATATGCAATTCCCAACCAAGCCTAAATTTCCATGCCAAACACACCGATCGCAGGCATAAAGCCATTTAAAATGTTTGTGGCTGAGCCACCCGAACTAGATTTTGTGGCAGAGCCACCCGAACTAGATTTTGGTAGAACCACCAGAACTTCTCTTCAATTTAATCCCAACCCATGCAATCATGTATACATAAACAAAGCTTAAAAATTTACATATGATAATTTCAACATAAGGCCCATACTACAAGTTGGCCCATTTCTCAATTTGGACCATATGGTAATTTATCAAATCGGCTCCTTAAGCAATTTAGCAATTCGGCCCATTAATCAATCTAGCAATTTGGCCCATTAATCAATCTAGCAAATTTGGCCCATTAATCAATCTAGCAAATTTGGCCCATTAATCAATCTAGCA
Organism: Gossypium sturtianum; assembly: GCA_025698515.1. Lineage (NCBI taxonomy): Eukaryota > Viridiplantae > Streptophyta > Magnoliopsida > Malvales > Malvaceae > Gossypium > Gossypium sturtianum. Next base: position 118,433,846 of record CM046955.1, read on the forward strand.
AATTGGCCCATTAAGCGATCTAGCAAATTGGCCCATTAATCACATGAGGCCCAAAAATTACTTTTTATCAAATTAGCCCATTGAGGCGATTAGTAATTTCCACGACTTTAATACCGATTTCATGCACTTACAAAAAAGTGTTAATATCTTTGTATTTTTCGATTTTACCAACTTTACGATTTTTATTCTAATGCTTATGATATAACATCTAACCCATGAGATAAGTGTGAAATTACACACCTGATTACGGTGAGAACTATACTTTCCCGCTCGTCGATACCTATATATATGTCACGCTTGATTAGAACACTAATATTTAATATAAATCCATACTAAAGATAAGCGATCTAGATCTTTACCCTTGGAATCTCGAACAACTACTATTTGGCAGTTCTCCCCGGTTGACGGTTCACAACCCGGTGGGAAATCCCGAATAGCTAATGGCTCCAAACTACGAATAACTTCGAATAATTGATTTTCACCGGATGCGGGTCCACAACCCGGTGGAAAATCCCGGATTGCCGAAACAGCCCTTCGCTTAAATCTAGAGGGAATAGTGAAACCGCCCCTCTTTCGAACACTATTCACCACCCTTTTCGATCCTATCTTGTTTGCCTCCATTGACAAAAGATTATTAGCCCAACATATATATATCGAAATTTAAAACTATGGGTTTTAAGGGTGAAATCAGCTTACCACAAAAATATCTTTGCGTTCGCGGAATGAAAATCGAGCGATAACGTTCCTAAGATAAAATTGATTAGTAACCCATCTTTGACGAAATAACGAGTAAAATGGAAGTCCTTGATAGAAACCCTTACCTTAACACTTTGAATCGAATCATAGCGATTCACGATGATTCTGAATACTACGAGTTTGGCCTTCACTTTATCACTATAAAGACGAAAAGATTATTTAAGAGAAAGGAATAGAGGATGCTATTTCGGTCAAAAGACCCTCCCAACTAAAATGTGTATTCGGCTAAAGAAAAGAAGAGAATAAAGATTCGAAAAGGGTCCTTACCGATTGATTAAAACGAGGTTTGAAAGAATGATTAACAAGAACAATATATGTGAAGAGGAGATTCGGCTATAAAGAAAAATTTGAAGAAATGGTGTTAGCACCATTCGGCCATGGGGAAAAAGAGAAGAAAGAAAATGTGTTTGTGATCTTGAACAATAATGGAGAAAGAAAGAAATAGAGGATGAGAGGTTTTGGGACAAGAGCATTCGACAATGGAGAAGAAAAGAAAAAGAGAAAAAAAATGGCCTTTGTATTTTGGTGTTTTCGGCAATAGTGAAACAAGACTAGAGATGTTAGGCAAAAATGTGACCAAATGGTCAAAAAGAATGACCAAAAGAAAGTGAAACAAAGATGTTCACCAAAGCCTAAAGTGCATTCGGCAATGAAAGAAAAAGATGAAAAGAAATGTGTTTTGGGAGAAACAAAAATGACCAAAATGAGAGTAAACATTAGCTACACATCCTTACCAAAGCCTACCTCAAAAATTCAGCCACCCCCCTAGCCCCCAAAACCGTCCAAGTACATTGGCCAAAAGTTAAAGTTTTAGCCACCCAAAAGTTTCCAAAACATCACCCTTGTTTCATTCCTTGTGTTCCCCCCTACATGCCATATTCTCATGATTCCCTACCTTAAGTTCATTCTTACCATATCTTTTAGCCACCATACCATAAAATAAAAGTCTAACTTACCAAAAATATAATGCTTGGCCGACATTTGCTAGGAATGAGCAAAAATTAAAGTCACAAAATACATACTAGGGGATTCGAACCTCTTCCCTCAAGCAACACTCATGGCGCCAACTCCACTTTACTACAAGCTCATCTTATGCTAACTTTTGTCACTTAATTTCCTTAAACATCAAGGTTACTTGTTCCACTTCAATAAAGTACTCATTACTAAAATTTATTCTAATTCTGAATAAATCCCGAGCCTTCTCAAGACTATATTAAACACACAAATTGAATCATTCACAAGCTAAGCACCAAAATTATGCAGCATATCGATACTCAATTTTTAGGATGTTACAATTCTACCCCCCTAAAAGAAAATTTCGTCCTCGAAATTTACCTGGTTAAAAGAGGTGAGGATATTGTTACCGAATTGCGTCCTCAGGCTCCCACGTAGCTTCCTCCGCTCCGTGATTACGCCATAGAACCTTAACCAACTGTACCGACTTCTTTCTTTGTAACATCCTGAATTTATTGGGCCTATGCGTTAATGTAGGGATATGATTAACGTGTTAATTTAAGGTTAGGGGTCCAAATTGGGCTCAGGCTTAGGCATAGGCCTTGATTAAAATTTTCTGTTTGGGCATTATAGGGTTTAACAGGTAGTATCTGTGTTTAAAATATCAAGGTGGGCTTGTGGCCCAATATTTAGTGGCGTTGCAAGAGAGCTAGAGGGTGGTGTCACTAGCAGAGGAAAGAGGGCCAAGCATGGACGCAAGGAGCCCATGATTTTGGGCCATGTTCGGCACTTAAAAGGGGAATAAGGGGGGATGGCATTGGGGCTAGGAAATAGGAGGATTAAATAATATGGATAATAAGGATAAAGAGCTGATAAAAGAAGGAAGAGGTGGTGCTATCTAGGTTTCTTTTAAAGGTATGAATAGATTTAGATAAATGAGAAAAGTTAGGAGCTATCTGCTGAGAACAGAGTTGGCTGAAATTCCATCACCTAGAGGAGTAAAGAAATCAGTTTCTAATTGCTATAGGGGGTGCCAAATTTTTCCTTTTTATGGGCTTAATTCTTTAGTTATCAGGAAGGGCACTTTCGGGTTTTGATAGGTAAGTGCCGAAATTTCTATAAATAGAGGGGATAGCTCATCAATTTCGGTATTTGAACCCTAATCTTTTCTCCATTCTTTGTGCCGAAATTCTCAGTCTCCCTCTGCAATTTCTTTTCTTTTGATTCCTTCAAAAGTCGAAATCTCCTAATCTTCTCAACATCTTTTCTTTCAAAAGACAAAACCCTGAACTCTGTTCTCATCTCCATAGCCGAATACTCCCTATTCTTTGCCGACTTCTTCAACTAAAAGCCAAAACTACTTAGATTTCTTCCTATCATCTTCTCTTTTGATCTTCTCAAAAAGCCAGAATCTCTAAAGGGTAGTCGAATTCTCTGCGGTAAGGTGAGTGTCGATTTTCCTATCTCTTCAATCTCTCTTTCGGTTTTTAAGAGACAAGGCCGAATGGCCACTTGGTTGTTAAGGCTGCCGAATGAAGCTAATATTTCCTCTCTTTTGCGTTTGGGTGGCATTCCAGGATTTGAAGGAAACCTGATCATCTAGATTTAAAAGCCGAAAATCGCTAGTCTCCAATTTTGAGATTTTAAGGTAAGGTGATTTTCCCTAGATTTTCACTAGATTCGTTCATCACATGCGAGATCTTAACTTTATGATGTGGATTAACGATCATATGTTGTGATAGTAGTTCTGACAAGGACTTGTGATGGAATTAAATATGGATCAGGCAAAGGAGAGAATCCCTAAGTTTAAGAAATGAGCTGTGTCAGCAGTACGGGATTGGCCATCAGGTTGTGGACTGACTTTTGAACAACACCTTAGGCAAGTAGCAGTTGTATCAACTTCTGATAGTGTCGACATAGAGAGTGTCGTTCTAACCGTAATCAGGTGTGTAGATCTCTAACACACAAATAATCTGTATGAATGTATATATATGTTTATGTTATGGGCGAAAAGTCGGATAATAGGCTGTGTAGACAGTCGAATAAAACCCTAAAAGGGTTAGGCAAGGATGCCAGGTACGTAATCATAGAAATCTCTATGTGTATCGAAATATATGAAAGCCTGTATGATGTTTTCTTTATGTGTGTATGCATGGGGTGGGATTATGATAATGAAGGGGAAGTGCATGATAGGTCACAATAGTGATCGGTGGTAGAAATCCCACGTTATATAAATGTTAGGTCACATAGTGATCGGTGGCTATGCCACGTTTAATGATTCTTGACTAACAGGAATAGGCAGTACGACTGTCGTTATGGTGTGTAGCGAATGGAGGGTTGATTGTAGAAATCCTCGATGTGTGATGGTTGGTACGGGCTGGTGTGTAGAGGATGGAATTCTAGGATGGGTTGGGCTATTCATCATTTACTGTTTATCATGTAATTACGATTGTTGCCTCTATGTATGGGCCAAGGCCCATAATGTATTTGTGGGCCTCAGGTCAGTGTTTTCGGGATTTATACGCTGAGTATTGGTGACTCACGCTTTCCTTTTTTCTCTACTCTTTTAGATGAGCAGTAGATCGTGGACAAGGGAGCCGAGACAGACTCGAGGGGCCATCAACTTTTTATTTTTATAGATTATTTCGGTTTTTTTAAGTTTTAATTTTGGGAATATTTTTTGTAATAAGGCCCCATAGTTATATTTCACTACATAGTTTTCAATATTTGCAACTTATGAAACTTTGTCTAAGGTTTAATTATTCAAAATAATAATACAATGTTTATTTTTTTTTTTACAAATGATATTTATTTATTCAAATATGATCTAATTAACTTATACTTTCCAAAACCTACGCAGAAAAAGTTTTCAATGTACAACCCGTAGCATACCAGATCTGGTCGAAACTTATGGGCCGGGTTTGGGGTGTTACATTTTAGTATGAGCCAGTTCAAAACTCGAGAATTTGTGAAATGGGTCTAATCTTGTTTTAAAGTTGATAAGTATTTGAAAAAGTTTGGGTTGAGAAATGGCCTTGAGTCTCTGGCACCCGATCCACGCAGGTAAGTATTCGAACTTTTGGATGTGATATGAATGTGGGGCTTGATGGGTTTTATGGACGTAGACTAAGTATGATAGTATTGATGGACTTTAGGGCTAGTTTACACAACTCTTGATTTCATAAAATTTAATCCAACCAAACAAACTCGTGAACAAGTCGCCGAGATAGGTGTGGCAACAGCATACGCATGTCTAGGATTGGATTCGGTGGAGAGCTTGGTATTTAAGTAGTCCTAGTGACTCACCTCCTCTATTTGGAATCCTGCAGTGCGTAGTAGGACTGTTCACCTTAGCCATGAGGACTTGTTGGCAGGCTAAAAAAAAAAATTAAAACCCGAAAGGGATCAGCCACCCTATTTTGTAAAATTTCTAAAATCACCTCTAGTTTTGAAAATGACCAAAATACCCCTAATTTGTGAAATTACCGAAATACCCCCGGATTACAAAATTATCGAAATACCCCCGGATTGCAAAATTACCAAAATACCCTTATTTCGTAAAATCACCAAGAAACCCTATTTTGGAAAATTACGAAAATACCCCTGTAGGATAAAATTACGAAAATACCCCTGGGTAGTGAAATGACGAAAATACCCTTACATGATGACTGTGATGCCACTTGTACATTGATGAATGAAAGTATGTGCTCCCTGGAATTAGGAAACAAAAACTTGAGACTGAATCGTAGATATAATCGCGAATTCGACAGAACTACTCCTAAAACTACTATTCATAAGACTGTTCGTGGTTAATCAGTGGAAGAAAACTAATAATTCATAAAATTTCTAATCAGATAAATGCGAATCGGTAGAATGAGTATAAGGGGTCGTGGACGTCCGCCACATGGTCGTGGAGGTGTAGGTTATGCTAAGGCGAGGCAGCCAGCTTTGGTCTATGCAGCACGTCGCCAAGGGGACGAGGACGTTCTAGATGCGAATACCGGTGCGTACTCTACCATAGTATACTAAGTGTTTCTTTTGGCTTTAGAATTAGAGTGCACAGCGAAAGCATAGTGGTGAGACTTAGGTAGTACGATTAATAGTTAGTTGGAAATTTTGAGGACGAAATTTCTTTAAGGAGGGTAGAACTGTAACATCCTGAATTTATTGGGCCTATACATTAATGTAGGGATATGATTAACGTGTTAATTTAAGGTTAGGGGTCCAAATTGGGCTCAGGCTTAGGCATAGGCCTTGATTAAAATTTTCTGTTTGGGCATTATAGGGTTTAACAGGTAGTATCTGTGTATAAAATATCAAGGTGGCTTGTGGCCCAATATTTAGTGGCGCTGCAAGGGAGCTAGAGGGTGGTGTCACTAGCAGAGGAAAGAGGGCCAAGCTTGGACGCAAGGAGCCCATGATTTTGGGCCATGTTCGGCACTTAAAAGGGGAATAAGGGGGGACGGCATTGGGGCTAGGAAATAGGAGGATTAAATAATATGGATAATAAGGATAAAGAGCTGATAAAAGAAGGAAGAGGTGGTGCTATCTAGGTTTCTTTTAAAGGTATGAATAGATTTAGATAAAGGAGAAAAGTTAGGAGCTATCTGCTGAGAACAGAGTTGGTCGAAATTCCATCACCTAGAGGAGTAAAGAAATCAGTTTCTAATTGCTATAGGGGGAGCTGAATTTTTCCTTTTTATGGGCTTAATTCTTTAGTTATCAGGAAGGGCACTTTCGGGTTTTGATAGGTAAGTCTTTGAAATTTCTATAAATAGGGGATAGCTCATCAATTAGGCATTTGAACCCTAATCTTTTCTCCATTCTTTGTGCCGAAATTCTCAGTCTCCCTCTGCAATTTCTTTTCATTTGATTCCTTCAAAAGTCGAAATCTCCCAATCTTCTCAACATTTTTTCTTTTAAAAGACGAAACCCTGAACTCTCTTCTCATCTCCATAGTCGAATACTCCCTATTCTTTGTCGATTTCTTCAACTAAAAGCAAAAACTACTTAGATTTCTTCCTATCATCTTCTCTTCTGATCTTCTCAAAAAGCCAGAATCTCTAAGGGGTAGTCGAATTCTCTACGGTAAGGTGAGTGCCGATTTCCTATCTCTTCAATCTCTCTTTCGATTTTTAAGAGATAAGGCCGAATGGCCACTTGGTTGTTAAGGCTGCCGAATGAAGCTAATATTTCCTCTCTTTTGCATTTGGGCGGCATTTCGGGATTTGAAGGAAACCTAATCATCTAGATTTAAAAGCCGAAAATCGCTAGTCTCCAATTTCGGGATTTTAAGGTAAGGTGATTTTCCCTAGATTTTCACTAGATTCGTTCATCGCGTGCGAGATCTTAACTTTATGATGTGGATTAACGATCATATGTTGTGATAGTAGTTCTGACAAGGACTTGTGGTGGAATTAAATATGGATCAGGCAAAGGAGAGAATCCTAAGTTTAAGAAAGCGAGTTGTGTCAACGATGACGGGATTGGCCACTAGGTTGTGGACCGGCCACAACAACACCTTAGGCAAGTAGCGGTTGTATCGACTTCTGATAGTGTCGACATAGAAAGTGTCGTTCTAACGGTAATCAGGTGTGTAGATCTCTAACACACAAATAATTTGTATGTATGTATATATATGTTTATGTTATGGGTGGAAAGCTGGATAATAGGTTGTGTAGACAGTCGAATAAAACCCTAAAAGGGTTAGGCAAGGATGCCAGGTACGTAATCATAGAAATCTCTATGTGTATCGAAATATATGAAAGCCTGTATGATGTTTTCTTTATGTGTGTATGCATGGGGTGGGATTATGATAATGAAGGGGAAGTGTATGATAGGTCACAATAGTGATCGGTGGTAGAAATCCCACGTTATATAAATGTTAGGTCACATAGTGATCGGTGGCTATGCCACGTTTAATGATTCCCGACTAACAGAATAATAGGCGATCTGTTGTCGTTATGGTGTGTAGCGGATGGAGGGTTGATTGTAGAAATCCCCGAGGTGTGATGGTTGGTACGGGCTGGTGTGTAGAGGATGGAATTCTAGGATGGGTTGGGCTATTCATCATTTATTGTTTATCATGTAATTACGATTGTTGCCTCTATGTATGGGCCAAGGCCCATAATGTGTTTGTGGGCCTCAGGTCAGTGTTTTCGGGATTTATACATTGAGTCTTGGTGACTCACGCTTTCCTTTTTTCTCTACTCTTTCAGATGAGCAGTAGATCGTGGACATGGGAGCCGAGACAGACTCGAGGGGCCATCAACTTTTTATTTCTATAGATTATTTCGGTTTTTTTTAAGTTTTAATTTTGGGAATATTTTTTGTAATAAGGCCCCATAGTTATATTTCACTACATAGTTTTTAATATTTGCAACTTATGAAACTTTGTCTAAGGTTTAATTATTCAAAATAATAATACAAGGTCTGTTTTTTTTTTTTTACAAATGATATTTATTTATTCAAATATGGTCTAATTAACTTATACTTTCCAAAACCTACGCAGCAAATGTTTTCAATGTACAACCCGTAGAATACTAGATCTGGTCAAAACTTATGGGCCGGGTTTAGGGTGTTACATTCTTAGTACCTTAACATCTCGATCTAAAATTTTCACCAGTTCCTCCTCGAAAGACAAGTCCGGCCTTATCTCCACTTCTTCTACCGGTACTATGTGAGACGGATCCGATCTATAACGCCTCAGCATAGAAACATGGAAAACACTATGAATCTGACTCAACTTTGGAGGTAATTCAAGCTGATAGGCCATTGGTCCTACACGCTTCAACACACGGTACGGTCCAATGAACCTAGGGCTCAACTTGCCCTTCCTTCCAAACCTGAAAATTTTCTTCCAAGGTGAGACTTTCAGAAAAACTTGATCTCCCATCGCAAACTCAATATTCTTGCGCTTCAGATCTGCATACGACTTTTGTCTATCCGAAGCTTCCTTTAACCGTGCTCGAATCACCTTTACCTTTTCTTCCGTCTCAGATATCAATTCAGGACCCAACAACTGTTGTTCCCCCAATTCAGTCCAACAAGTAGGGGTACGACACTTACGACCATATAATGCTTCATAGGGTGCCATCTGGATCTTTGGATTGGTAATCGTTATTATACGCGAGTCGCCAACGGTAGAAAATCCTCCCAACTACCTCTCAAGTCGATCACACAACCCCGTAACATGTCTTCCAAAATCTGAATTACTCTTTACGATTGACCATCCGACTGAGGATGAAAAGTCGTACTGAAGTTTAACTTTGTCCCCAAAGCCTCATGCAAAGCTTTCCAAAACTGTGATGTAAACCTAGGGTCCCCCTGTCAATATGATAGACACTGGTACCCCATGCAACCTCACGATCTCGGATACATACTGACTTAGCCAACCGCGATGAGTAATCCGTGCGGCCCGGTAGAAAATGAGTAGTCTTCGTCAATCGATCTACTACCACCCAAACGGAATCCTTTTTAGTAGGTGTTAAGGGTAACCCACTAACAAAGCCCATCGTTATCCGCCCCTATTTCCATAAAGGAACCTTTACCGGTTGCAATAAGCCCGACGCTAATTGATGTTCTGCCTTCACTTGTTGACAAGTCAAGCACTTACCCACAAAATCAGTAACCTCTCGCTTCAACCCTGGCCACCAATACTGCTCACGGAGATCTCGATACATCTTATTTCCTCCAGGGTGCATAGCATAAGGGCTACTATGCGCCTCACGCAAAATCATTTGTCTCAAATCTGAATCCATGGGCATACAAACTCTTCCACGAAAAACACAAAGACTCCATCCTTGTTCATTCCAAAGTCCCTATTACGCCACTTTCAACTTGTTGCATTAACGGACCCAACTTTTCATCTGATAACTGCTTTTCCTTGATCTGTTCTAACCACAGGGGCTTCACATGAAGTTTTGCTAGCAGACTACCATCTTCATACAAACTGAGATGAGCAAACATTGCTCTTAACTTCGCTACTACCTTACGACTCAACGCGTGCGCCACCACGTTAGCCTTTCGGGATGATACTCAATTGAGAAATCATAGTCCTTTAACAATGACTCCACCCACCTTCGTTGTCTCAAGTTCAACTCCTTACGGGTAAGAAGGTACTTAAGACTCTTATGGTCTGTAAAAATGATAGACTTCTCACCATAGAGATAGTGCCTCCAAATCTTTAAAGCAACACTACCGCATCCAACTCCAAGTCATGAGTAGGCCTTAAGCGCCAGCAGACCGGCATTCTTCTTGACCACGGAGACAACCCATAATGAGACAAACTCGGGTCGAATAAATCCCGATCCAACAATTCTTGAATTTGAGCTTTAAGCTCTGCTTAACTTGATCTGCAGCGCCATTCTATAAGGAGCAATGGACACCGTGAGTCGTTAGCACATGAGCTCAATGCCAAATTCTACTTCGACCGAGGTAGACCGAAAGTTCTTCGGGAAAGACATCTGAAATTCTTTCACCGTTCTCACACCTTCCACCAATAATTCCTTGGCATCCAAGGCACTAATGAAGGCTAGGAAGCGCTCCATACCCTTTTCGCACCAACTTTTCTTTCTTCCTTCACGTTTCCAGAAACATTCTACCATAATTTTATTTGGCAATGCGGGTCACTTGCCAGCCCCTTAAGTCACATTTATCCTAATGGTATCCTCAGGTACCTTCTACCCATCTAATATCTGGGTCGAGCTATCGATAACATGTACAATCTGAGAGCGAGAGCATGTTTACGGGTATAGTTGTTACCATGAGCGTGCTGTATGGACGTACCACCAGTCATATGTGGTCATACCGCCATGCATCTGCGGCAGCCGCTGGCAGCCGCTCCAAGCGAGTGCTGCTCTCGTCAGCTGTGCTAGGAATTGACGTTATGGAGTTTTTTGCAGTGCGAGTACTCTGGCACTGATGTACTCAAATTCGACTTTGTGCAATTACAATTCTACAAAGTGATTTCATCCCGATGTCGGCGATCATTGGTCTTCAGACCATTCGCAATAACTAAACTATAGGTAGCACTCTGGATTGATTCCTTCGAGTCTGAGTCCTGTCCCATTCGCTTCAAGAAGCTAGCTTGAGGACTCATCATCCTCTTTTGAACCTTGTTGAAGAGAGTACTTAAAGTCCCTCTACCTACGGCATGCCGGTCCTTTTTTAGCTGGTGCATGCTCACGGTTAACACTCTTAACTCTGCCCCGGCGGCTAGGCTTCTTGGCTTTCTCCCTGCGTTGCTTAGCAATCCTTTATAGGCACATAGAATTTGTACGCATTGCACCATAACCGTACCACCCACCCAGCGTACCTCAGGACTAAATTAGCCGTGGCAGCCCAGCAGTTAAGCACGCCGAGTAAATTATATAGTGGCATCACGCACCACCATCTTATTTCCTTAGAACCAAATTCAAGAATTCCTTCCTTCCAACATAACATACCTCTCTTTGGAAAGTTTGAAGAAATCCCAAGTGTGCCCTCAAACCATTGCAGTCCTTCGTACCTACAAAGAGGACAGATCTCTGTTTACATGAAGTTCAGTATCACTCCGAAGTTCCATCAGTTATGCAAGCCACGCTCCAATATCTAGCCATGTTGGTGAAATATGTGACATCCTGCACAGAAGCCTGCCAAGAGCCAGTGATTTCGATTATTGATTCAGATGTGTTTGACACCTGAGCTGCCGGGCATCTAGTCGCGGCACATACATCTCTAGAACCCTCGTACAGCATGGAAAGCGTATCTTACCACATTGACCTGCTACCTGCGTGGTATTATTTGTATTACCGACGTAGTATATGGACGAAGCCTTTAGCTCAAGTAACTTCGGCTATTCTCATGTCATGGCGATCGTCCGTCGTAGGCGAAATAAATTTCGACTCTAAATTTTAGGTATGCATATTTGAAGGATCGATTACAGGGAATGTGGGAAGCTTATCTCTGTCTTACGACATTAACGAGATCACGATAAGTTAGGCAGAGTGGTTTCCCATGAATACGCTACACTTGAATACACCGAATAAGGGCGGTTCAGTCTTAGCCACCACCATTAAAACTAAGAAGTAGTGAGTTTTCACCAAAATTTTACGAGATATTGATATTTAAGAAACCCTTTTTTTATACGTAATTCAAAGAAAACATTTATAAACTTAAAATAGCCCACTTTAAGTATCTAAAACATATTAAAATCCATCCACGAAATAAAATCCATAAAAACCATACTACAGGTGTAATATCCGGGATTTGGGGTTATGTGTTTTAACTTGAATGTATGTAGTAGCATGTTTGTGTGTGGTTTTGTATGTGTTTGGGGGCTTCGGGAACCACAGGGAGTAGGTAGATGCCTTAGAAAAATATTGGATTTTTAAGTCTTAAAGGAGAGCTAAGGGAGCTAGGCCTTAAGGAGTTTAGTGTGTGGGCTAAGACACAAGAAACCAGCTAGTAAAGTGGCAAAGGAGGCGCCACTTAGAGCAGGAGGTGACGCCTCGGGGAGTGAGAAGAGGCCTAGGTTCAAGCAACACGGAGGTAGCGTTTTGGGGCTTTTATTTTTCGCCAAGGAAGAAGCGGTGTTGGACGGCACAAGGACTCTGAAGGGATGAGTGTGAGACTTGGTCAAATTCACTTGAAGATTCGGCTAACAAGGGAGATAAGTGTTGACTCATTCAAACACTTTTGAATGAGAGGTGAAGAGAGAAAAATAGGAGGAAAAGAAGGGATTTGAGAAGAGGGGAGAGTTGGCCGGCCAAGGGACTCCTAGGATGACACTTTTGGCCATGTAATTGGGGAGGAAGCCGAATATGCATAGTGAGGTTTAGGCATCTTTTGTGCGATTTCTTTTCTCGAAAGCTTTAGTATTCTTTTGCCAATCAAGCTTAAGTAAACCAAAAGAGACCACTCGTGCACTCTTCTTCTTCTTTTAGTTTGTTCTCTCTTTTTCCTTCACCTACTAAATGCCAAATCCATCTAGCACCCTAGCCGAATCTTTAAGTCTCATTTCATCACTTCTCCATAGCTCTTACGTTGAGTTTCTCTCTATACTTCCTGAAAGTGAATCCTTGATTGAGCCACACCACCATTCTTTTCTTCCTCTTTCTCACCAAAGCCGAATCACACCAACCTTCAACCTTTTCTCTTTTCTTTTCACGATTCTTCAAAAGCGAAGGTATCTACGGACTATAGCCGATTGTTCTTAAGCACTAAAAGCCGATCATCTTTCTCCTCCAGATCGACTTCTCTACTTTGGGTTTCCTCTTATGTCGACTTCTTAGAAGCCGAGTTGATCATTGCGTTTGGTCACTCTTTTTCGATAAGAGATCTCTTTCGATCTGAATCTCTCTGTATTATTCTAGCACTGTCGAAATCGAGAGGCCTAATCCTATCTTGATGTTATGGTCGAATCTATGCAAGGTTTTGGATTCGTAACCCTTCTTGGAAGCAAACGTTAGGAGCAGTGGAGATCTTTCAGAATTTTGGATATTCAAGGTAAGCAAAGTATGACCTTAGGCCGAAGGCCACTTACTTTCATCCATTAATGTTAGAATTGAATCTAACATAAGTTATGTAGGGATTCGACAACTTCTAAGGGCAGGTGACGATTTTCGGGATTTAATCGAGGAAGGTAAGGGAGTTGTAGTATTCGGCCAAAGGCCATATTATTTTTAAGGGATGGTTGATTCTAACTATGGTATTTTAAGGGGTTTTCGACAGAGATAAAGGAGGAGTCTCGTGATTCAGATCTATTTCGGTAAGGGTGTTTAAGTTATAAATTATGTTTCGTTTAGATCTTACATGTTAATTAATCGGGTTTTGATTAAGTGATATTCGATGGATGCGAATACCAGTGGAGGAGAGAAAGGGGTAGTTCCTACCCCTAGATTTAAGAAATGCTCGGTTTTTGTCGTACGTGATTGGCTACCGGGTTGTGGGCCAGCATCGGAAAGGGATAAGTAGATCGCTGTTATCCCTGATAGCGAGAGTGTCGGTATCGAGAGTGTCATTCTCACTATTATCAGGTGTGTAACCCTACACTAATTCCCGATAGATTAATAGTATTACGTTAAATATGTGTTAATAAAAATATGAATAACATGGCTAAGGGTACCATTCAATGGTATAGTGCGTTCAGGTACGTTACCCCTTAACACTCCGTTAATAATGTTTATAAACATGGATATGAAAATATGTGTAATTTTCGTTATGGCTTTAGGGTAAGGTATATTGCATGATATTTGTATATTTTGAATGATGCATGGGCACATGGGTGATAATGATAAAAGGGAAGTGTTAGATGGTTTTACCACGTTATCAGGTGACTTATGTCACATATTATGAATCGGTGACTCTGTCACATTATCCAGTGGCTATGCCACATTATAAAGCGATGTGTAGTTGTTATGTGACTACCTTCGAGGTGTGTAGCGGATGGAGGGTCGATTTAGTAGTAATCACGGTGTGATTGGCGGTGCACGGGTGGTGTGTAGAGGATGGATATCTAGGTGGGCTCGGGATTGCACTTTCATCTTATTAAAATGTGATTTGATATGCTATGATTCGATATGCTATGTGTGGGCTTATGGCCGAATGTGACTAAAATGGGCTTTGCCAAAATGTTATAGTTAAGGCTATGATCGGTTGGGTTTTTGGTGTAGGCGTTACACACTGAGAGTGCATTGACTCACCCTTCGTGGGCTAACATTTTGCGGTGATACCTAGTCTTTGTGGGCGTGGTCGGCGGGGACTATGTGGTGGCCATGCTCAGCGTTTTTGGGTTTCCGTATGGTTGAACTTTACGTTTTCTTTAGCATACTTTTCTTTCGGGATTTATTTTGGGTATTTACTTTGTAATAAGGCCACTATTTAACTGTTTTAAATTTTGCGTTTAAACTTCATGTCTATGCGACGGTAAACAATTGAGTAATCAAATATTTTCTTAAAACAACTTTAAATGTTTTATCACCTAATCAACTTACGATTTTCAACTTAATAAGCCCTAAAATCCGGTAATTCTTTTAATTTACGAAATATGAAGGAAACATTTTAATGAAATACAAACTTGAACGACAACTTGGTTTTCAACTCGTTAAAATTTCAAACTTGTTTTAATAATCGACTTATTTTACTAGAACAGAAGCGAAATTAAGTTAAGTTTTTACGAAGGAACATGTCGAGATCCGGTCGAGGCTTGTGGGCCGGGTTTGGGGTGTTTTAACTTAGTATCGAGCGATTTTAAACACTCGGCCTTGGTTTTGAAGCCCACAACGTTTCCAAAATTTGAGCAAAAAAATGGGTTTTTGAAATTTTTGTTAAAATGGTCTGTGGAAGCATGGCACCCAAGTTCTCGCCCAAGTCCATGAGTAAGTTCTTTAAATGATAAGTTGATTTGTATGTGCTAATGTATGATACTATAGATGATAGGCTTAGGAAACTATGCTATAGAGACATGAACCCTAGGTATATGTGTATACAACGGAAAAACCACGATTAAATCTCTCTGCATAAAACTTCTTTAAACAAGAAGTGGAAAGACTCTAATGCATAAAATTTCGTAAAAGCGATAAACCGCGACGGTAGACATGAGTTCTAGGGGCGTGGTCGTAATACTCGTGCGCGCGAGAGGCGAGAATGATCGTGTCGGAACGATCCAATGCAGTCGGGGTTCCGAGAAATGAGGCGCCACCACGTGTAAGAGGCGAAATTCGGGGAGCGAGACGAGGAGGAGATGGACATATCGAGGGCTATCTTTGCGAGTTTTTAGAGCAGTGGCAAGAGCTAGTATGGGAAATGGGGCTCGAAAGTTAGTATCTGAGAGACTTAGAGCAAATGGAGCCGAGGTTTTTAGAGGAGTATCTGGGGTAGCTCTAAACGTAGCGGAGTATTGGTTAGAGGCAGTCGAGAGGATCATGGATGATTTGGACTGCACTGTTGAAGAGAAGCTGAAAGGTATTTTTTCGTTGCTTCGGGATGAGGCCTACCAGTGGTGGCTCACTGTCAAAGAGGGTACCCCTGCAGATCGAGTGGATTGGGGTTATTTTAAAATTAAATTCGAGGGAAAATACGTCAGAGATAGCTACGTAGACTCACAGAGGAAGGCATTTCTAAATTTAGTGCAATGAGGCAAGTCGGTAGCGGAATATGAAGCGGAGTTTTTGCGGTTAAGCCGGTATGCCAGAGGGATTGTGGCTACTGATTATGAGCGATGTGTCAGATTCAAGGTTGGATTGCGAGATGAGCTGCGAGTGTTGATTGCCTCGCAGCGGGAAAGAGACTTTGCAATCTTAGTGGATAAGGCTCGGATAGCTGAAGAAGTTAAGCGGACCGAGAGACAGAACCGGGACAGAGGTCAGGGTAAAAATAAGAGGAACTATGGGTCATCAGGGTCATCCGAGAATTTTCAAAAGAGACCTAGAGTTGATGGGTGCGAGGTCGACAAGTTCTTTGTGAGAGAGACGATCTGCGTACTTGTGCTCGGTGTGGAAAGATGCACCGGGAGAATGTTAGAAAAGACAGGGGATGTTTTAAGTGTGGGTCCAAAGATCATATGATTAGAGACTGTCCGGTGGATACAGAGATAGGAAGACCAGCCCAGTCGGGGGTTTTAATCAGTGGAGGTGGGCGGTGCCGTCGAGGGTCGTGGTCCGATTGGCGAAGCTTCGATTTTGATTCATCCGGCTGAGGCGGGGAAGGATTTTGTGGTGTATTGTGATGCTTCTCACACTGGATTGGGATGTGTTCGATGCAAGGCGGGAAGGTGGTCGCTTATGCGTCTCGGCAATTAAGGCCACATGAGGTTAACTATCCGACGCATGACTTGGAATTGCGCGATGTAGTCTTTGCTCTTAAGGTATGGAGGCACTATTTATATGGAGAAAGGTCGGTGATCTACACGGACCACAAGAGTCTGAAGTATTTGTTGACTTAGAAGGAGCTAAATTTGAGGCAATGAAGGTGGGTGGAGTTGTTGAAAGACTACGATTGTTCTATAGAGTATCACCGGGTAAGGCGAATGTAGTGGCGGATGCCCTAAGTCGGAAAGTAGTGTCGGATCGAGGTGATGTTTGCACATCTTAGCCTTTATGACGATGGAAGTTTGCTAGCGAGTTGCAGTGAAGCCGACATGGTTAAGTCGGTGAAAGAAAAACAAGCGGTAGATGATGATGCGAGTGCTAAGCTACTGCAGTGTGCTGCAGGAAGGTGGAAGACTATGGGGTAAACAACGTGGTATTGTGTTTCGAGGTAGGGTATGTATCTTAGAAGGATGAGGAACTAAGGACAGAGAATTCTTGGGAATCGCATAGTAGTCCTTATGCTATGCATCCTAGAGGAAGTAAGTTATCTGAGGATCTGCGGGATCGATTTTGGTGGCTTTGGTCTTAAGCGGAAAGTTCTGAATTTGTAAGGAAGTGTTTAGCGTGTCGACAAGTCAAAGTGAACACCAAGTACCTTCGGGGTTGCTTCAACCAATAAAGATTCCATGATGGAAGTGGGAGAGAATTACCATGGACTTCGTTAGTGGGCTTTCCCTTACGCCTACTAAGAAGGACTCGGTATGGGTGATAGTGGATCGGTTGACAAAGTCCGCACATTTCATACCGGTGAGGGTTGACTATTCTCACAGAGGTTGGCAAAATTGTATGTGGCGAAATTGTGAGGCTGCAGCGAGTGCCAAGTGTCGATTATTTGAGATAGGGATCCGAGGTTTACGTCTCGGTTTTGGAAAGCCTTGCATCGGGCATTGGGCACGATTAGATTTCAGCCACGGCATTTCATCCATGATCGGACGGCCATCTCGAGCGGGTAATTCAAGTGTTAGAGGATATGTTGAGGGGTTGCGTGATAGACTTGAGAGGAAGTGGGAGGAATTCTTGCCTTTAGCGAGTTTGCGTACAACAACGGCTATCAAGCAAGTATTCGGATGGCACCGTATGAAGCCTTTGTATGGGCGGAAGTGTCGCACTCCTACATGTTAGAGCGAGAATTGGGGAACGTCATGTTTTGGGTGGAGATTGTGGCGAGAATCGGAAGAAAAGGTTAAGGTAATTCGCACGGTTGAAGGAGGCATCGGCGGACAAAAAGTCGTATCACGAGATCTCAAGTGGAAAGAAATAGAGTTTCTTTGTGGGAGATCAGTGTTTACGAAAGTTTTTCCGTGGAAGAAGGTGATGAGATTTGGTCGCAAGGGTAAGTTAAGTCCCGAGTTTATAGGACCTTATCGGGTTACGCCGGCGAGTTGGACGATGGCATATCGATTAGAGTTGCCTTGAGAAATTGAAGCGGATGCACGATGTGTTCCACATTTCGATGCTACGTCGTTACCGTCGGATCCATCTCATGTAGTGCGATTGAGGAGGTGGAGTGAAGTCGGACTTGTCCTACGAGGAAGAGCGATTCATTCTAGAACGAGATGTGAAGGTGTTACGGAGGAAATCGGTTCCTCTAGTCAAAGTGTTATGGCGTAACCATGGATCGGAAGAAGCTTCTTGGGAGCCAGAGGAAGCAATGTGGCAGCAATACCCTCACCTATTGTAGTTAGGTAATTTTGAGGCCGAAATTTTTTAAGGGGGTAGAAGCGTAATATCCGGGATTTGGGGTTATGCGTTTTAACTTGAATGTATGTAGTAGCATGTTTGTGTGTGGTTTGTATGTGTTTTGGGGCTTGGGAACCACGGGGGAGTAGGTAGATGCCTTAGAAAAATATTGGATTTTTAAGTCTTAAAGGAGAGCTAAGGGAGCTAGGCCTTAAAGAGTTTAGTGTGTGGGCTAAGACACAAGAAACCAGCTAGTAAAGTGGCAAGGGAGGCGCCACTTAGAGCACAGGAGGGTGACGCCTCAGGGAGTGAGAAGGGGCCTAGGTTCGAGCAACACAGTAGCGTTTTGGGGCTTTTATTTTTCGCCAAGGAAGAGCGGTGTTGGGCGGCACAAGGACTCGAAGGGATGAGTGTGAGACTTGGTCAAATTCACTTGAAGATTCGGCTAACAAGGGAGATAAGTGTTGACTCATTCAAACACTTTTGAATGAGAGGTGAAGAGGAAAAATAGGAGGAAAAGAAGGGATTTGAGAAGAGGGGGAGAGTTGGCCGGCCAAGGGACTCCTAGGATGACACTTTCGGCCATGTAATTGGGGGGGAGGAAGCCGAATATGCATAGTGAGGTCTAGGCATCTTTTGTGCGATTTCTTTTCCAGAAAGCTTTCGTATTCTTTTGCCAATCGAGGCCAGTAAACCAAAAGAGACCACTCGTGCAGTCTTCTTCTTCTTTTAGTTTGTTCTCTCTTTTTCCTTCACCTACTAAAAGCCAAATCCATCTAGCACCCTAGCCGAATCTTTAAGTCTCATTTCATCACTTCTCCATAGCTCTTCGGTTGAGTTTCTCTCTATACTTCCTTGAAGCCGAATCCTTGATTGAGCCACACCACCATTCTTTTCTTCCTCTTTCTCACCAAAGCCGAATCGCACCAACCTTCAACCTTTTCTCTTTTTCTTTTCACGATTCTTCAAAAGCCAGAGGGTATCTACGGACTATAGTGATTGTTCTTAAGCACTAAAAGCCGATAATCTTTCTCCTCACGAATCGACTTCTCTACTTTGGGTTTCCTCTTGTCGACTTCTTAGAAGCCACTTGATCATTGCGTTTGGTCACTCTTTTTCGGTAAGAGATCTCTTTCGGTCTGAATCTCTCTGTATTATTTTAGCCTGTCGAAATCAGAGGCCTAATCCTATACTGATGTTATGGCCGAATCTATGCAAGGTTTTGGATTAAGTAACCCTTCTTGGAAGCAAGCGTTAGGAAGCGATGGAGATCTTTGAATTTTGGATATTCAAGGTAAGCAAAGTATGACCTTAGGCCGAAGGCCACTTACTTTCATCCATTAATGTTAGAATTGAATCTAACATAGGTTATGTAGGGATTCGACAACTTCCAAGGGCAAGTGACGATTTCTGGGATTTAATCGAGGAAGGTAAGGGAGTTGTAGTATTCGGCCAAAGGCCATATTGTTTTTAAGGGATGGCCGATTCTAACTATGGTATTTTAGGGGGTTTTCGATAGAGATAAAGGAGGAGTCTCGGGATTCAGATCTATTTCGGTAAGGGTGTTTAAGTTATAGATTATGTTTCGTTTAGATCTTACATGTTAATTAACTGGGTTTTGATTAAGTGATATTCGATGGATGAGAATACCAGTGGAGGAGAGAAAGGGGTAGTTCCTACCCCTAGATTTAAGAAACGCTCAATTTCTACCGTATGTAATTGGCCACCGGGTTGTGGGCCAGCATCGAAAAGGGATAAGCAGATCGCTGTTATCCCTGATAGCGAGAGTGTCGGTATCGAGAGTGTCATTCTCACTGTTATCAGGTGTGTAACCTACGCTAATTCCCGATAGATTAATAGTATTACGTTAAATATGTGTTAATAAAAATACGAATAACATGGCTAAGGGTACCATTCAATGGTATAGTGCGTTCAGGTACGTTACCCCTTAACACTCCGTTAATAATGTTTATAAACATGGATATGAAAATATGTGTAATTTTGTTATGGCTTTGGGGTTAGGTATATTGCATGATATCTGTATATTTTGAATGATGCATGGGCACATGGGTGATAATGATAAAAGGAAGTGTTCCGGTGGTTTTACCACGTTATCAGGTGACTTATGTCACATATTATGAATCGGTGACTCTGTCACATTATCCAGTGGCTACGCCACATTAAAAGGGCGATGTGTAGTTGTCTGTGATCGCCTTCGAGGGTGTGTAGCGGATGGAGGGTCGATTTAGTAATCCCCACGGTGTGATTGGCGAGTGCACGGGTGGTGTGTAGAGGATGGGTATCTAGGTGGGCTCGTGGATTGCATTTTCATCTTATTAAAATGTGATTTGATATGCTATGATCCGATATGCTATGTGTGGACTTATGGCCGAATGTGACTAAAATGGGCTTTGCCGAAATGTTATGGTTAAGGCTATGATCGGTTGGGTTTTTGGTGTAGACGTTACACACTGAGTCTGTTGACTCACCCTTCGTGGGCTAACATTTTGCAGGTGATACCTAGTGCTGTGGACCGGGTCGGCAGGGACTATGTGGTGGCCATGCTCAGCGTTTTCGGGTTTCCGTATGGTTGAAAACGTTTTCTTTAGCATACTTTTCTTTCGAGATTTATTTTGGGTATTTACTTTGTAATAAGGCTACTATTTAACTGTTTTAAATTTTGCGTTTAAACTTCATGTCTATGCGACGGTAAATAATTGAGTAATCAAATATTTTCTTAAAACAACTTCAAATGTTTTATCACCTAATCAACTTACGGTTTTCAACTTAATAAGCCCTAAAATCCGGTAATTCTTTTAATTTACGAAATATGAAGGAAACATTTTAATGAAATACAAACTTGAACGACAACTTGGTTATCAACTCGTTAAAATTTCAAACTTGTTTTAATAATCGACTAATTTCACTAGAACAGGAAACGAAATTAAGTTAAGTTTTTCTGAAGGAACATGTCAGATCCGGTCGAGGCTTGTTGGCCGGGTTTGGGGTGTTTCAAGAGGCCTTATTACATCTCCAAAATAATAATTAAGTAATAATACTAAAGAGTAGTTTAAAATTCATAAAAACCATCGTTTGAAGTATGGCCTCCACGAAGTCATCCCCGTCCCAAGCCTTCATCAATTATCATTACCTGAGAAGGGTAAGAAAACGGGGTGAGTTACTTAGAACTCAGTGTGTAACCCACTTACCGTGTCCACTGGGCCAAAACCATATAAGCATTTAATTGGGCTTGAGCCCATATACAAATATAACAATATAGCAATCATAAAATGCACGTGATATGCAATTCCCAACCAAGTCTAAATTTCCATCCGCTACACACCACCCGTACCAACCAAAGACACTGTGGGGATCAAGTCAACCCACCCCGCCAAACACACCGATCGGGCATAAAGCCATTTAAAATGTTTGTGGGTGAGCCACCGAACTAGATTTTGTGGTGAGCCACCGAACTAGATTTTGGTAGAACCACGAACTTCTCTTCAATTTAATCCCAACCCATGCAATCATGTATACATAAACAAAGCTTAAAAATTTACATATGATAATTTCAACATAAGGCCCATACTACAAGTTGGTCTATTTCTCAATTTGGCCCATATGGTAATTTATCAAATCGGCTCCTTAAGCAATTTAGCAATTCGGCCCATTAATCAATCTAGCAAATTTGGCCCATTAATCAATCTAGCAAATTTGGCCTATTAATCAATCTAGCAAATTAGCCCATTAAGTGATCTAGCAAATTGGCCCATTAAGCGATCTAGCAAATTGGCCCATTAATCACATGAGGCCCAAAAATTACTTTTTATCAAATTAGCCCATTGAGGCGATTAGTAATTTCCACGACTTTAATACCGATTTCATGCACTTACACAAAAAGTGTTAATATCTTGTATTTTTACGATTTTACCAACTTTACGATTTTTATTCTAATGCTTACGATATAACATCTAACCCATGAGATAAGTGTGAAATTACACACCGATTACGGTGAGAACTATACTTTCCCGCTCGTCGATACCTATATATATGTCACGCTTGATTAGAACACTAATATTTAATATAAATCCATACTAAAGATAAGCAATCTAGATCTTTACCCTCGGAATCTCGAACAACTACTATTTGGCGTTCTCCCGGTTGACGGTTCACAACCGATTGGGAAATCCCGAACAGCTAATGGCTCAATTACGAACAACTTCAAATAATTGATTTTCACCGGATACGGGTCCACAACCCGGTGGAAAATCTCGGATTACCGAAATAGTCCTTCGCTTAAATCTAGAGGGAATAGCAAAACCGCCCCTCTTCTGAACACTATTCACCACCCTTTTCGACCCTATCTTGTTTGCCTCCATTGAAAAAAGATTATTAGCCCAACATATATATATCGAAATTTAAGACTATGGGTTTTAAGGGTGAAATCGGCTTACCACAAAAATGTCTTTACGTTTGCGGAATGAAAATCGAGCGATAACGTTCCTAAGATAAAATTGATTAGTAACCCATCTTTGACAAAATAACGAGTAATATGGAAGTCCTTGATAGAAACCCTTACCTTAACACTTTGAATCGAATCCTAGCGGTTCACGATGATTACGAATACTTCGAGTTTCGGCCTTCACTTTATCACTATAAAGACGAAAAGATTATTTAAGAGAAAGGAATAGAGGATGCTATTTCGGTCAAAAGACCCTCCCAACTAAAATGTGTATTCGGCTAAAGAAAAGAAGAGAATAAAGATTCGAAAAGGGTCCTTACCGATTGATTAAAACGAGGGTTGAAAGAATGATTAACAAGAACAATATATGTGAAGAGGAGATTCGGCTATAAAGAAAAATTTGAAGAAATGGTGTTAGCACCATTGGCCATGGGAAAAAAGAGAAGAAAGAAAATGTGTTTGTGATCTTGAACAATAATGGAGAAAGAAAGAAATAGAGGATGAGAGGTTTTGGGACAAGAGCATTCGGCAATGGAGAAGAAAAGAAAAAAGAAAAAAATGGCCTTTGTATTTTGGTGTTTTGGCAATAGTGAAACAAGACTTGAGAAGTTAGGCAAAAATGTGACCAAATGGTCAAAAAGAATGACCAAAAGAAAGTGAAACAAAGATGTTCACCAAAGCCTAAAGTGCATTCGGCAATGAAAGAAAAAGATGAAAAGAAATGTGTTTTGGGAGAAACAAAAATGACCAAAATGAGAGTAAACATTAGCTACACATCCTTACCAAAGCCTACCTCAAAAATTCGGCCACCCCTAGCCCCAAAATCGTCCAAGTACATTGGCCAAAAGTCAAAGTTTTAGCCACCCAAAAGTTTCCAAAACATCACCCTTGTTTCATGCCTTGTGTTCCCCCCTACATGCCATATTCTCATGATTCTCTACCTTAAGTTCATTCTTACCATATCTTTTAGCCACCATACCATAAAATAAAAGTCTAACTTACCAAAAATATAATGCTTGGCCGACATTTGCTAGGAATGAGCAAAAATTAAAGTCACAAAATACATACTAGGGGATTCGAACCTCTTCCCTCAAGCAACACTCATGGCGCCAACTCCACTTTACTACAAGCTCATCTTATGCTAACTTTTGTCACTTAATTTCCTTAAACATCAAGGTTACTTGTTCCACTTCAATAAAGTACTCATTACTAAAATTTATTCTAATTCCGAATAAATCCCGAGCCTTCTCAAGACTATATTAAACACACAAATTGAATCATTCACAAGCTAAGCACCAAAATTATGCAACATATCGATACTCAATTTTTAGGATGTTACAATTACGAGATTTTGCAAAACAAAGCAACAAACAATGGTCTTCTGAAAACATCACTATCAATAATAAAAAAGAGACTTAAGAATAGATGACTCAATAAATGAATATTTTTCAAACTAACTCAAGTTCAACTACAATTTTCCAAAATGTGTTGAATTAGGGTTTTTATGATCCAAAGGTTTACTTAGTCATTTCGGTGGCTAATGTAGTCTTCACGATCTAGCCATAATGTCTAGGCCGGGTTGGAGAGGTTACAATTTTTATATATTTGATATTCATTTTAGTGATTTGAATTTTTTTTGTTTGTAATGTAAATATTGTGTGTTTTTAGTGTTTTTCACACTTTTAGTTTCAATAAAATATTTCATGTGGAATTTGCATGTAAAACAAGTTTGGGAAGAAGATGTCAATACATGAAACCATGAGGTTACATGCACTAAGCCTAAAGTTGATCCAAGATGATGAGTGAAAGTTCAATGCTCAAAGGGTACCATTCTCTATAGGTGATATTGGGAGAATTTCATTCTACCATTTAATGAAAAATGAACTTATAATCTAACCTAGTTAGGAGATACATTTGAAATAAAAACCAATATACACAACATGGTGTATTGCATTGTCCTAATTGTTCTAGATAAGCTTTCAAAGACTGCACAAAATATTGTTAAGAATTTGGAACACTAACTTTACATTTGCATATAGGAGCTTAGTCATCTTTAACAACTTGAAAGTGGCCGATAAGGGCAAAACATTCTCCCAAGTTGAGACCTTTTTAGTAAAGAGAACTAAATATGTTTTTAGGAATAAGCATTAACATTCACTTTCGATAATACAATGGCACATGAAATCATTAAGAATTTGGAGCTATACTAAAAATTAAAAGGAAAAGGGAAACATAAGTGGCCTAAAGGGTATAAGATTGACTAATTACAATAATTATTGTCGAAACCATTTTAAAATCGGGTTTTAGAAAATGGGGATCGACTTTAAAAACAAAATGGGAGTCGCCACCAATCCTTTTAGGTGTGATTGGTTCACCTTGTAAAACGTTTTATTTAAAACATTTGATTTTGGTCCACGAAAAACAAGAAAACAGGTTCGGGAGTCGGTTACATATGAGGAAGGGTTAGCACCCTCATAACGCCCAAAAATTGGTACCTAATCGATAAAATCATGTCCAAATGTTTGAAGTTTAAAAGTATTCAAAAATATGGTTTCTAAAAAAAAACTTTGAGCCATTTAAGTTAAAACTTGAGATTTCTTTGTTTCGAGGGAATATAAACATCACACCCAGTACGTTAGGACACGATATTTAAGAACCTTCGTAATCAAAATCATCTCATAATTTACAAAACTTGTAAAAGGGTATTTAGTTATTTAGCCAAACGAAAAATCGCAACCCAGTACGTTAGGGCCCTATTTCCCGAATTTCTAAATACCAAAATATTGCCTTATTTTAAAAACTTTAAATAAAATATAGTAATCTTGTAAAAAAATGTATTTTTATTTTGAACAATAATCCATGTGACAATATCACATTTATAAACTATCATACATAAATATTAAAAAACAATTATAATACAATAGCATACAACATAAAATACAACTAAAATAACTACACTATAGTAATCATAAAAAAATAATAAATAAATAAAAGGGTATTACATAAAATATATAAAAAATATAATAAAGCAATATATGTAAAACAATAAAAAAACTAAATAAATATTATAATAAATATATAATTTAATACATATAAAGATAATAATATATATATAATAATTTTTATAAAGATTTTTTAAAAATATAATATAAATAATATATGTGAAAACATGTTATAAAATATAAATAAACTTTATACAAAAATTTTAAAACTAATATATAATATAATATAATACTTAAAAATATAATATAATAAATAATATATAAATATTAAAATAATATATAGATTATTAAACCAAGTAAAATAATATATAAAATAATAATTAAATATATATAGTATTAAAACATATAAAAATATATATAAAATTTATATTATAAACAAATTAAAATAATATGATAAAATAATTCAGTACAATATTAATTTTTTTTAAAATATAAAATAAAAAGCTCGAGGATCAAGTTGAAATAAAATGTAAGTTTTAGGGTTAATTCAAAAAAAAAAAAAAATTGGACGAACTTAAAAAAAACTAAATTATTGAATTAAGCAGAAACGGCGCCGTTTCCTCTATGCTATATAAGCAAAAATTCGACTGAAAAAAAATCATTTTCTTAAAGCAGTTTAAAAAAAACTTAGAAAACGCTCTTAAAATCCCCTTTCTCTCTTCGTTCGGGCTCCGAACATCGGACCTTAGCGCCACCGCCTCACGCGCTCCACACGCCACCACATCCGGTGGCCGGAGGTTCAAATTACTCCGTTTCGAAGGTATTTTCTCGCCTTTCTATTTTTTTGTATGTTATTCTGTGAATAATATATGCATAACTAAAAAAACACATCTAAAAATAACGAATCACCTCTGTAAAAAAACTCTTTGTATTCTGTTTTCTTTCTTGCTTGTATTACTGTATTTTTCTCCCATTTTTTTACAAATTTTACAAGGGTTTTATACCCAAAAACAAAATAAAAAAAAGGAAAATATATCTTTCCATATCTTTCCATATCTGTGCCTTTTCTTCGCTATGATTTGTTTCCTTTTCTGCTTCGGTGTTTTCCTTTTTTGTAGGTTGAAGAACTCGCGACGATGGGCATGAATCATGGCATGATCGAAGGGGCGCTGCGAAGGTGCGACGATCGGACTCCAGCTGCGACGATCCGGCTTCAGATATTGCGGCGCAACTGTTGGGATAGCCTTTGCTTGCGGTTGCGGCGCGAGGAGACCTAGGGTTCCAGAAACCCTTGGTTTCTGATTTGGAGTTGGGCCTTTTGGGCCACAAATGTTTGGGTTTAGGTAGTTTGAGTCAGGGTCTGTTTTTAGGGTATTGGGCCACAGGTGTAAATGGGTTAGGGTGTAGCTGTTTGGGTAGGCTGTTTTGGGCTTTGGTTGTAAATGGACTGTAAGGACATTTATTATTTATTTATTTTGTTTTTTTTCTGAATAAAAATGGGCCCGGTCAAAATGGGTTATTACAATTACCTTGGCTAGTTTCAATGAAATGTTGTGGAAAAATTGAGCTCCTCTAAAGGTTCAGTGAATCTAAAGTAAGGCACTAGAAGCCATGTAACTTGATATGTGGAGGAAAAAAGTATTCCTAATACCAAGCCAGATTTTCTCTTTTAGCTTCCTTCCTACTAATATGTTGGAAATCGATGAATACTTGGTACTCAAAACTACCATTTGCACAATAGCTCTTGCCATCGTCAATCAAGCATTCTGAAACCACTTTTGAGATACCTTGGCAGATAATCAATGATAATTCATTTTTCTCATTTTGGTCAAATTTACATTTAATCCTCAAACTTTCTAAAATTTTTAATTCAGTCCTTTTTGCCACATTCTTATTTCTAAAACTCTTTTCATTGATTTCCATCTCCAAAATCAACTTTACTTTCATAAGGACTCTTTATCTAACTCATTTTCCAAATTTTCTCACAAATTCTCTATATCTAATACTGGAATAGTACCACACGTCTTATCAAAATTTTTAGGGTGTTACAAATATACATAAGGAAAGATATATCGAAATAAATAGTTGATTTTTTTAAATATATATTTAACATAAAGATTTATTGAAAAATATAAATTTTCATCATATAATTACATGTTTATTATTTTTCCTATTGTAGTGACCCATTTGTGCCCGGGCCCATTTTATTCAGGAAAAGAAAAGAAAAGAAAAACAAAACAAAATAATAATAAATAAAGTCCAGTTTTACAGTCCACTTACAACCAGAGCCCAAAATAGATTACAAAGCCCAACAGACTACCCAGCAACCCAATTACAGACCCATTCCTAAACAGACTACTCAGCAACCCGCAACCCAAACCTGACCCAATACCCCAAAACAGACCTGACCCAAATTACACGGCCCAAAATCTTAAACATTTTTCAGTAAGCCTAGGGTTTTCTGAAACCCTAGGCGCTGTAGGAGCCAGCATCCCAACCGTCGCGCCGCAATCAGCTCCTCACACCCCATCAGCCCTCGGTCATGCCGCCATCAACGCGCACAAACCCCTCATCTCCGTCGCGAGATCTTCGTCCACGTGCAAAAGAAAGGAAAGAAAACGGTAGCAAGAATGGCAACAACAACGTTTCCTTTTTTATTTTTATTTTTTTAAAGGCTATAAAAGCTCGATTCTTCTGTAACTACAAAAAAAAAGACACAGAGGCATACAGACGAACAAATACACAAAGAAATACAGAATAAAAAATCGAGCAAAAGGTTTTTTTTATATATATATATTTTTAGAATCTGTCTATATGTAAAGTTTTCATTTTTATTTTTATTTTAATCTATATATATTTTGAAATAAACTGTACAAAAAAAGGAGTGGAAAAATTACCTTTTTGAATTCAGCCCTTGAGGCGACGGTGCGAGGCATGGTCGAAGCCTCGCACGAACTGCGGAAATCGCTTTGTGAGCATCGAGCTTTCTCGAAATTTTTTTAAAACACAAAGAGAAATGTTTTTTTTTCTAACTTGGGCTATTTATATAGGGTTTAAAACGGCGCCGTTTTAGACTTAAGCCCTACTGCCAAAACGATGCCGTTTCATTTAAAGACCCGAAATCCGACCCGCCCCAGCCTTAGGATCCGCGTGTTTTGGAGGAAGGGTCTATTTGTGCATTAGGCCCTTCCGCATTTTTTATTTTTTTAATTAAGTTTTCTTTTATTTTTAATTCAGCCCTTAAAATTTCCTCTGTTGCAATTTGGTCCACATTCGAACGGCATAGTTTCAGAGGGTGGGGTTATTTTCTGTTTTAGTCCCTCTACGTTGCGTGCGTGTTACAATTCGATCCTTCCCCTTTTATTTATTTTTGATTTTACCCAAAATTTTTATTTTTAAGTTTAATTTAGTCTTTTCTTTTATTTTCTTTTATTATTTTTTTGTTATTATTGTCCCTTTTGTTATTCTTGCTGTTATATCAAGTTTTTTTTAAAAATATTATTATTAGTTATTTTTATTATCATTATTATTAATACTATTATTATTATTTTATTATCTTTAAATCATTGTATATATTATTTATCTATTTGTTAATTTGATATTAGCTTTATTTTTTGTTATTATTTTCTTTTCTTTTATTTATTTATTTGATATTTACTTACTATCTTTTATTATTTAATATTTTTATTATTATGGCCTTCATTATTATTATGTAAATTGTTACCCACACTTTTATTCCGTTGAGCATGTTGACATTATGATTTATTTTTCATTTTATTACAATCATATTATATTTTCTTTGATGCATCAAAAATTTGGTTTTGAATAAACAAATACTCTGCGTTCTAAGGTTCGAAAGAAATCGTACCCTAACTTAATGGGTTGCGATTTTCTTCCTCGAGTCCAAAGAACCTATTACTTTCCTTTTAAAAGTAAAATAAAAACTTATTCTCGAGAATTCAAAATTGTCGTGTCCTAACTCACTGGATATGACGTTTTGTCATCTCGGGATAAGGATTTCAAAAAACAAGGCAATGTTTCGTGTTTGGAAGTTCGAGAAATCGTGCCCTAACATGCTGGGTTTCGGTTTTTCGTTTGTCCAAATAATTAAATATCCTTTTAATAAATTTTGTAAATCATGAGATGATTTTGGTCACGAGGGTTTAAAACATCATGTCCTAACGTGCTGGATGTGATGTTTGTATGCTTTCGGAACAAAGGAATCTCCAATTTCAACTCAAACTATCCAAATTTTTAAAGAAATCATATTCCCAAATCTTTTTAAAATTCTCGACATAAGGGCATTAATTAATCAATTAGGTACCAATTTTTGGGCGTTCATGAGGGTGCTAACCCTTCCTATATGCATGTCGACTCTAGAACTCATTTTACGGTATTTTGTGGACCAAAAATCAATGTTTTGAAATAAAACATCTTATAAGGTGATCCGATCCCACCTAATTAAAAAGGGATTGGTGGCGACTCCCGTTTTCGTTTTTAAGTCGATTCCTGTTTTTCATAAAATTTTAAAAATGGTTTCGAAACCTATATAAGTAAAATGAATTAAAATAAAAAATATACAAGGAAAAAATATTAAAATAATTATTTGATGTTTTTAAAAAGTAAAATATGTAACAACTCATTTTTTAGTGGTGTCGAAAACGACGATTTTGGAACCCTATTTTTGATGTCCGAGTCTGTAAATATTATTATTTAATATTTATGAGTCTAAATTAGTAATATGTTGAATTCCGGTTGTAACATCCTAAAATTTAAAATTTTATGTGTTGCATTATTTCTTGCGTTAGGCTAGTTAAAAATATTAATTGAGTATGTTTAGGGGTCCTAAGAAGGCTCGGGGTTGAATTGGGCCTTAGCAAAAATTTTTGTGTTTAAGCACTTTAAGGAGAGAAAGTAGGTGGCATCAAGGCTTATGGAAATAAGTGTGCATTTTGTTAGCACAAGTGAAGCTAGAAGAAGAGTGGTGTGGCGTTGCATGTATGGGCTTGAGGGGTGGAGTTTGAATCCCACTTAGTGCAAATTTTGGGATTTTATTTTTGTATTCCTTCCTAAGTGTCGGCCAAGGTGGTATTTAAGGCAAGGAAGACTTTTTAATTATGGAAAGGTGGCTAAGGATTATGGTAAGGAGGAAGATAAGGGTTAATGAAGGAAAGAATCAAAAGAAAAAGGCAAGATAAGGGAACATGTTGGCCTTTTTCGTGGGTGATGTTTTGGAAAGATTTTTTTTGGTCAACATCCATCCTTTTGGCAAGAGTACACATGGTTTTGGTTAGGGAATAGGGATAGCCGAAATTTTCATTAGTCTTTTGGCAAAATTTTGGTGCTTGTTAGGCCTAATTTCTTTTAACATTCCTTTGTGTTCTTTTCTCCAATTCTTTCTCTCATTGCCGAAACTCCAAAGCCAATAGTGAGTATTCTTTTTCTTCTTTTTTTTTCTTTGTTTTGCCGAAACCATCTAGCCATTGTGACCAAATTATTTTCGATTATTTTCCCTTTGAAAACCGAATCAAGTCAAACACTCTTTCTCCATCTTTCTTTTCTTTTTCACAAAAAAATTCTCCAACTCTTCTTTCTTCTTCTCTAATCCATGTTCTCATAGCCGAATTTTTTCTTGTTCATTTGTCCTCCATAGCCGAACCTTTCAACCCATAATCTCTCCTTCACAATTTCTTTCTCACTTGTGTGGACATCCTCTTCTTCGAACAAATCGGTAAGTAGTTTCTTGCCTCTTTTCATTTTTCTATTCTTTCTAGCCGAATGGGTGTTTACCACTATTCGGTTGTGTATCTTGTTTCTAAATCGATATGGGGTTTCCTTGTATTCCTTCACATCTTAATCATCCCCTTTTTCGTAGTGATCTAAGTGAGTGGCCGAATATCATTCTAGCCTTAACTCAATCGGTGGAGATCGGATCCAATATCGTTAAGGTAAGGAGTTTCTTTATAGATTACTTGATATCGTTCATTATTCAATTAGTTGGACTAAACGGATTATTATAGGGTCTAAAACGCTCGTTCTATTTCACTCGTGGATCCTTCGGATAAAGTGGTAAGCCTACTCCTATCACTAAAATAACTACTTTCTCTCATAGTAGTTTTCTAACCGGGATTTTTCCTATGGAGGCAAGTGGTACCGAATCGAAAGGAAAAATGATTGGAGAACTCAAAAGGAGTGGATTTTCGATTCCTACTCCTAAGTTCAAGCGAAGGGCAGTATCGGCGATTCGAGATTTTCCACCGGGTTGTGGACCATCATCCGGTGAGAATCGACAAATCGTGGTCGTTCAAAATTTTGAGAGTAAGTAATTTAGATCGCTCAGTTTAGTTTTGGATTAATAAAAATCTCGTTCGTTAGATTAAGCGAGTGTTATGATGTCTTAGGTGTAAACGATCAAGGCGGTTTAATACTTACCGTAATCAGGTGTGTAATCTCACACTGTAATTCTGTAGATTATGATTCGGTAACATGTTTGATAGTTAATTGTTATTATTATACGACTAAAGATCGTAAAATTGGCATTAAACGAGAAATTGGCATAAAGTACATTATTTTTATAGATTTGACAAAATCGGCATTAAAGTTGTTAGAATTACGAATATGTCCCTATAGACCGATTTACCGAAATGTCCCTATGGACGATTTATCGAAATGTCCCTATAGACCGATTTACCGAAATGCCCCTATGGGCCGAATTACCGAAATGCCCCTATGGGCCGAATTGTTAAAATGCCTTAGTGGGCCGAATTATTACAAAATGCTATAATGGGCTGATTCATTAAAAATATTCTATAGATTAATGGTTGTATTTATATGTGGATATTATATGTTACTATGCATATTGCATCTTTATATATTGCATGGGATGGGAAACTTGAATGAAGAGAAGTGTAGACCGGTGGCATTGCCACAAATTCTGATAATGGCTATGTGCCAATTTAAATATGGCTTAGTGCCATCGTGATTAAGGCTGTGTGCCGATTATATTACCGTATATGATACTCTGGTGGCTTAGCCACAAAAATATTGTAAATGGCAGCTTGTCTGCAAATTGGAGAGACTGGCGGGGTGGGTTGACTTGATCCCCACAGGAGAGATTGGTTGGTCGGGGGAGAGATTGGATGGATGTAAAACCCCAAACCCGGTCTATGCGTTAAGACCAAATTTGACATGTCACACAAAATGAACATACACCTAGTCCTTTAAAGATTTAAAGAAATCGGATTTAAAAAAAACATTTTGACGTGGAGTTTATTGAATATTAAAGTTGATTATTGAATCAACAATTTAAGTCGTAAGAGTTTATGAAACGAAACTTTGGAAAGTTTAATTTGAGAAAAAGAGTTTGAATGATAACTTTGGAAAAGTTTGAAGAATCAATGTTAAGAGAAAATTTTCCGAGTTAAAGTATTTAAGAATAAAATCTTTTACTTTTTTTTTCTTATTTTTTTTTCATGTCTATTTGAGAAAACGTTTATTTATGTTTTTAGAAAATATAATCCCTCTTGAAGTATTTAAAGCTATTTATAAAATCCATCAAACCTAAAGCAATATTAAAAATTTATCCGAAGGCCTTATTACAACTTAACTTAAAATAGTAAAATAATTAAAAGTACTTAAAAGAAATCCAAAATTCAAATAACCCATTATTCGTAGTATGGCCCCCACCAAGTTGTCTACAGCTCAAGTCTCCGTCACTGATCATTACCTGAGAAGAGTAAGGAAAAACGTGGTGAGTTACTTAGAACTCGATTGTGTAAACCACTTACCATCGCCCACTTTGGGCCAAAATCCAATTTAGCATTTATTGGGCCAAAGCCCAATACAAATATAACATAATAACATGTATTAAATGAATGTAATATGCAATTCCCAAACCAAACCTAATTTCCATCCGCTACACACCACCCGTACCAACCAGCACACCTGTGGGGAGCTTTAGTCACCCACCCCGCCAACACACCAAAATAGGCATTAAGCTGTTTATCAATTTGTGGACAAGCCACCAGATTTACAGAGTTTACATGGCATTTGCCATTTTTCAGATTTGTGGCAGAGCCACCAGAATTTTGGAGCAAAGCTACCAGAACTTCTCTTCGTCAATATCCCAACCCATGCAAATCATGTATATAATATGCATATTCATTTCAACAATCCATTCATATAATTATTACGAACAATATGGCCCATTATAAAAATTTCCACAATCTGGCCCATATCACCTTTTAGGCCCATATACCAAATATCACATTTGGCCCATATATCAAATATCACATTTGGCCCATATATCAAATATCACATTTGGCCCATTAAGGGTAATCTCGTAATTTTTACAGTCTTAATACCGATTTCATAGTCTTTACCATTTTAGTAATAATTATGCCATTTTACCCGATGTTACTAACATGCGATTTAATCAAACGATTAACACGATATAAATATCTAACCCATGGAATACGGTGTGAGATTACACACCTGATTACGGTAAGCACTACACTTTCCTGATCGTTGACAACTAAAAATATTTTTAACGCTCGATTAGAACATTAACACTTATAGTAAATCTATTCTAAGATAAACGGTCTAGGATTTTTACCCTCGGAATCGCGAATAACTATGATTTGCTGGTTTTCCCCGGTTGACGGTCCACAACCCGTTGGAAAATCCCGACTAGCTAATAGCTCAGAACTGCGAACAACCTTGAATAGTTGATTCTCACCGAATGAGGGTCCACAACCCGGTGGAAAATCCCGGATTACCGAAACAGCCCTTCGTTTGAATCTAGAGGGGATCGCGAATCTGCTCTTTTTCTGATCACTATTCACCACTCCTTTTGATTCGATCTTGTTTGCCTCCATTGACAATTAAATATTAGTCCAAACTAATATTTCGTAATTAAAAATGATTGGTCTTATGAGCGAAGTCGGCTTACCACAAAATCCTTACGTTCACAGGATGAAAATCGAACGATAGAGTCCCTAAGAAAAAATCGGTTAATCACCCTATCTTTAATAAGTAATATGGAATCCTTGAAAGAAATCCTTACCTTAGATTTTTGGACCAAATCCTAATGATAACACGATGACTTCGGACACTCCAAGTTTCGGCCTTCCACTAAATTTCTATGATAGAGAAAAAGAGATTCGAATAAGATATGGTATGATGATGGTCTCGATCCAAAAAGGCCATCCCACAACAAAGTATAGATTCGGCACAATGGATAAGGTGAAATAAAAATACCAAAATGTTGAAACTAGCCACTTACCGATTGATCAAAGTGAGAGTAGAAAAAAATGATTGAGAAGGAGATATGTGTGTGGTAGAAGATTCGGCTAAGGTGGAAAAATTGAAGAGAGAATGATGTTTGAGAGATTTTTGCAAAGAAGAAGAAAGGTATAAGAAAATAAGGTGTTTAGGTTTCGGTTCTTTTCAAGAATGGAAGATGAACAAAGAAGAAACTTTGAGACTAGTGTGCATTTGGCAAAGAAGAAAAGAAGAGAAAAGAAAAATGGCCCTTCAAGGTTATGTGGTTTCGGCACCAAGAGGAAAAGGTTTGGGAGAATAAGCAATTAAGACCGAAATGGTCAAAAATGAAATGGCCAAAAAGAAAGCAAAAGTTTACCTATTGTTCAAGATACATTCGGCTAGGGAGAGGAAATTAGAGAGAAAACCTTTGAAGAGAAACACAAAAATGCCAAAATGCCAAAGTGACCAACTAGCACCTAAACCTTACCAAAAGCCATCAAAAATTCGGCCACCCCCTAGCCCCTAAAACCGACCAAGTACATGGCCAAAAGGTCAAAGTTTGGCCACCCCAAACTTTCCAAAACATCTCCCTTGTTTTAAGCCTTGTGTTCCCCTACATACCTTTTCCATTTGATTCCCTTCCTTAAGTTAAAACTTGCCTTTTCTATTAGCCACCTTACCATAAAAATAAAAGCCCAACTTACCATATGTACTAGGCTTGACCGACACTATGAGGAAGGAAACCATAAAAATAAAATTCATGCACACTAAGGGATTCAAACTCCTTCCCTCAAGGAACACACATGGCGCCATCTCCTCTTCACTACTAGCTCACTTATGCTAACTTTTTACCACCTAATTACCTTAAGCTTTAAGGTCACTTATTCCATTTCCTTAAAGTACTAAATACCAAAAATTATTCCAAATCCAAAATAAATCCCGAGCCTTCTCAGGACTAAATAAACACACACATTGGATAATTAAACTAGCTGAGTACCAAAATAATGTAACATATAAAAACTCAAATTTTAGGATGTTACAATTCTACCCCTAAAAAAATTTCGTCCTCGAAATTTACACAGTTAAAAGAGGTGAGGGTATTCTTTGTCGAATTGCGTCCTCAGGCTCCCACATAGATTCCTCTGCTCCGTGATTTCGCCATAGAACCTTATCCAATGGTACTGACTTCTTTCTTAGCACCTTAACATCTCGATCTAAAATTTTCACTGGTTCTTCCTCGAACGAAAAGTCAGGCCTTAACTCAACTTCCTCTACCGGTACTATGTGAGACAGATCCGATCGATAACGCCTCAACATAGAGACATGGAAAACACTATGAATCTGACTCAACTCCGGAGGTAATTCAAGCTGATAAGCCACTGATCCTACACGCTTCAACACACGGTACGGTCCGATGAACCGAGGGCTCAACTTGCCCTTCCTTCCAAATCTAAAAATCTTCTTCCAAGGTGAGACCTTTAGAAAGACCTGATCTCCCACCGCAAACTCAATATCCTTACACCTCAGATCCACATACGAATTTTGTCTAACCGAAGCTTTCTTTAACCGTGCTCGAATCACCTTTACTTTTTCTTCCGTCTCGGATATTAATTCAGGACCCAATAACTGTCGTTCCCCCAATTCAGTCCAACAAGTAGGAGTACGACACCTACAACCATACAATGCCTCGTAGGGTGCCATCTGGATGCTGGATTGATAGCTATTGTTATACGCAAACTCTGCCAATGGTAGAAAATCCTCCCAACTACCTCTGAAGTCAATCACACAACCCCTTAACATGTCTTCCAAAATCTGAATTACTCTTTCCGACTGACCATCTGACTGAGGATGAAAAGCTGTGCTGAAATTTAACTTTGTTCCCAAAGCTTCATGTAAAGCTTTCCAAAACCGCGATGTAAACCTAGGGTCTCTGTCCGGAATAATAGACACTGGTACCCCATGTAACCTCACGATCTCCGCTACATACAACTTGGCCAACTTCTGAAGTGAGAAATCCGTACGAACAGGTAGAAAATGGGCAGTCTTCGTCAATCGATCCACTATTACCCAGACGGAATCTTTCTTAGTAGGCGATAAGGGTAACCCACTAACAAAGTCCATCGTTATCCGTTCCCATTTCCATAATGGAATCTTCACCGGTTGTAGCAATCTCGACGGCAATTGATGTTCTGCCTTCAGTTGTTGACAAGTCAAGCACTTACCCACGAAATCAGTAACCTCCCGCTTCAAACTTGGCCAACAATACTGTTCACGGAAGTCTCGATACATCTTATTTCCCGCGGGGTGCATAGCATAGGGGCTACTATGCGCCTCTCGCAGAATCATTAGTCTCAAATCCGAATCCTTGGGCATACAAATTCTTCTGTGAAAACACAGTACACCATCCTTATTCAATCCAAAATCCCCTATTACACCACTTTCAACTTGTTGAATTAAGGGACCCAACTTTTCGTCTGATAACTGCTTCTCCTTGATCTGTTCTAACCACATAGGCTTCACCTGAAGTTCCGCTAGCAAACTGCCATCTTCATACAAACTAAGATGAGCAAACATTGCTCTCAACTCCGATATCACCTTACGACTCAACGCGTCTGCCACCACGTTAGCCTTTCTAGGATGATACTCGATTGAGAAGTCATAATCCTTCAACAGCTCTATCCATCTCCATTGTCTTAAGTTCAACTCCTTTTGGGTAAGGAGGTACTTCAGACTTTTATGATCCGTATAAATGATCGACTTCTCACAAATGCATGGTAGTGCCTCCAAATCTTCAAAGCAAAACCACCGCACCAACTCCAAATCATGAGTAGGATAATTGACGTGCGGCCTTAATCGACGAGATGCATAAGCCACCACTTTACCACCTTGCATCAAGACACATCCCAAGCCGTGTGTGACGCATCGCGAAGAAACAATAAACTCTTTTCCAACCTCGAGTTAAATCAATACAGGCGCTTAGTTAGAATCTTCTTCAATTTCTCAAAACTCTCTTGTTGCTGATCCGATCACACAAATGGTACTCTCTTGCGCAATGATTTTAGTTAGAGTTTGCAATCAACGAAAACCCCTCAACGAAATGCCTGTAGTAACCGACCAACCCTAGGAAACTCTCGAATTTCAGCCACTAACTTCGGTGGTTTCCAATCCAACCTGACCTCTACCTTAGAAGATCAACTCGATTCCTTGGTACGACACAACATGTCCTAAGAAAGTCACTTCCTTCACCAAAATTCACACTTACTTGAATTTGGCAAAAATTGCTTTTCCGCAATATTTGTAATACTATCATGAGATGTGAATCATGCTCTTCTTCATTCTTTGAATATACCAAGATGTCATCTATGAACACCACCACAAACCGGTCTAAATAGGGTTGGAAGACCGGTTCATCATGTCCATAAATGCACGGTGGTGCATTGGTCAACCCAAACGGCATCACCAAGAACTCGTAGTGTCCATAACAAGTTCGAAATACTGTCTTATAAATATCCGCCTCCTTGACCTTAAGCTGGTGATAACCCGATCTCAAATCTATTTTCGAGAAAATTGAAGCTCCTCATGATTGATCGAACAGTCATCGATTCTCAAACAGCGGATACCTATTCTTGATCGTCAACTTATTCAACTGCCTATAATCGATGCACATACGCATCAACCCATCCTTCTTCTTGACGAACAAGACCGGTGCTCCCCACGATGACACACTCGGTCGAATAAATCCCCGATCCAACAACTCCTGAATTTGAGCCTTAAGCTCCGCTAACTCCTTCGGCGATATCCTATAAGGAGCAATGGACACCGGAGCCGTTTCGGGCAAAAGCTCAATGCCAAACTCTACTTCCCGGTCTAGAGGTAAACCCGGAAGTTTCTCGGAAAAAACATCTTAAAATTCTTTCACCGTTCTAACACCTTTCATTGATAATTCCTTGACATCCAAAGCACAAATGAAGGCTAGGAATGCTTCATACCCTTTTCGCACCAACTTTTTTGCTTTTAAAGCAGATATCACATTTGCTAAATAGTTTCTCCGTTCGCCCATCATCACCACTTCCTTATCTTCCAAAGTCCTTATCGACATCTACTTTGCAGCACAATCCAAGTGCGCACGGTGCTTCACTAACCAGTCCATGCCCAAAATAAGGTCGAACTCTCTGAAAGGTAGTTCCATCAAATCTGCCAAAAATATTTCTCTTTGAATTTCTAAGGGCACGTCTCTAAACAATTTATCCACTATCACAGACTGTCCTAAAGGACTAATTACCGTCATCTTTCTATCAGTAATCTCAGAACTAATGTTCAAATTTCCAGATATAGCACTAGCAACATACGAATGGGTAGATCCGATATCTATCAAAGCGATGTATGTGTACATCGAGAGATGAAGAACGCGTGCAGTTATCACATCAGGTGCATCGCCGTCCTCTCGGCGTCTGACCACATAAACTAACCCTGGCTGCCTCGCCTCCGCGTTACCCCTGAAGCTATTACCTCTACCCGGTGCACCTTGACCTCGACCTGCGCCATTACCACCTCGACCTGGTCCACGGCCCCTCGATGGCTGTTGAGTGCCTCTAGCTGGCTGTGTATCAGGGTTACGAGTTTCTTGAGTCGGAGCAGTCCGTCGAGACAATTCTTAAGCTGATGATCCTTAGAACCACATTTGAAACACCCACTGGTTCTTTTCCAACACTCACAGTGGTGTCGTCTTCCTGATCAAGACATGGTTGAATCGATTGGTAGTAGCAGATGCTCTAGCTTGAGCTGGCTCATCATTCCTGGGCCTCTTCTAAAACCTTTTAGCGGAACCCGAGTACTTAAAGTCCCTATTGCCTCTGCCTCTATCTCTTTCTCGGTTCTGACGCTCAGAGTTCTTAGCCTCTTCAGCTATTTTGGCTTTCTCCACAAGCGTGGTGAAAGTCCTTTCTTGTTATGGGGCTATTAGTACCCGCAACTCATCATTCAACCCATCCTCAAAACACACACAGCATTCATGGTCAGTTGGCACTATAGTCCGAGCATAACGACTCAAACGTAGAAATTCTACTTCGTAAGCGACCACCGTCTTATTTTCTTGAACCAAATTAAGGAATTCCTTCCTTCGAGCATCCACATAGCTTGCCCCGACATACTTTCCTTGGAATGCAGTTTTGAAGAAATCCCAAGTAACACGATCGGCCTGGGTGCCCTCCCGAACAGTAAGCCACCATTGATACGCCTCATCTCTCAACAAAGACACAGCTCCTCTCAGTTTCTGCTCGATGATGCACTCCAAATCATCCATGATCCGCTCTACTGCCTCGAGCCAATACTCCGCTACATTTGGAGCTACACCCGAGACACCCCTAAAAACCTCGGCACCACTCGATCTAAGTCGTTCTGAAATTGATCCACGAGCTGCTGGCCCAGTTCTAGCTCCAGCAACCCTTTCTAAGACTCCCAACATTGCTTGGTTCAAGGCAATGTCCTCTCTCGTATGGTCATGTGATCCGGTCTCACCCGGGTGATGCAAAGCGTCCATTTACGGTATATGTCCCGGCGCTCGAGGCGTAATCCTAGCACCTCAGCCCCTACCACAGCCACGTCTACCACGTCCACGTCCTCTAGCGCTCATTTTGAGTATTTTGGTTTAGTCTGATTACAAGTTTTATGAATCAGTATACTATTTCAGTGTTTATTAACGATATTTTATGAGATATAAGAAGTAGAGTTGTTTTCACAAACACATCCTATAGTCTCAATCTCTATAGTTTCCACACTTAAAACTAAAAGTTCTAGAGTGTTCCTATAGTCATATCACAAAAATAAGAATTATTCAATTCACTTACTTGACTTGGTGCCGGATACTCGTGGTGCCATACTACCTTTAAAAACATAAATTTTATAATTCAAAACAGTTTTGAACCATAAATGTTTTTGAACCCAAACCACAGCCGAGTTTTGAACCGGGCTCTGATACCATAAAATGTAACACCCCAAACCCGGTCTATGCGTTAAGACCAAATTTGACATGTCACACAAAATGAACATACACCTAGTCCTTTAAAGATTTAAAGAAATCGGATTTAAAAAAAAACATTTTGACGTGGAGTTTATTGAATACTAAAGTTGATTATTGAGTCAACAATTTAAGTCGTAAGAGTTTATGAAATGAAACTTTGGAAAGTTTAATTTGAGAAAAAGAGTTTGAATGATAACTTTGGAAAATTTTGAAGAATCAATGTTAAGAGAAAATTTTCCGAGTTAAAGTATTTAAGAATAAAATCTTTTACTTTTTTTTTCTTATTTTTTTTCATGTCTATTTGAGAAAAC
Organism: Gossypium sturtianum; assembly: GCA_025698515.1. Lineage (NCBI taxonomy): Eukaryota > Viridiplantae > Streptophyta > Magnoliopsida > Malvales > Malvaceae > Gossypium > Gossypium sturtianum. The sequence continues at coordinate 118,475,083 of CM046955.1, forward strand.
GTTTATTTATGTTTTTAGAAAATATAATCCCTCTTGAAGTATTTAAAGCTATTTATAAAATCCATCAAACCTAAAGCAATATTAAAAATTTATCCGAAGGCCTTATTACAACTTAACTTAAAATAGTAAAATAATTAAAAGTACTTAAAAGAAATCCAAAATTCAAATAACCCATTATTCGTAGTATGGCCCCCACCGAGTTGTCCATGACTCAAGTCTAAAATCACTTGATCATTACCTAAGAAGAGTAAGGGAAAACGGGGTGAGTTACTTAGAACTCAGTGTGTAAACCACTTACCATCGTCCACTGGGCCAAAATCCAATTTAGCATTTATTGGGCCAAAGCCCAATACAAATATAACATAATAACATGTATTAAATGAATGTAATATGCAATTCCCAAACTAAACCTAATTTCCATCCGCTACACACCACCCGTACCAATCAGCACACCTGTGAGGAGCTTTAGTCACCCACCCCGCCAACACACCAAAATAGGCATTAAGTCGTTTATCAATTTGTGGACAAGCCACCAGATTTACAGAGTTTACATGGCATTTGCCATTTTTCAGATTTGTGGCAGAGCCACCAGAATTTTGTAGCAAAGCTACTAGAACTTCTCTTCGTCAATATCCCAACCTATGCAAATCATGTATATAATATGCATATTCATTTACAACAATCCATTCATATAATTATTACGAACAATATGGCCCATTATAAAAATTTCCACAATCTGGCCCATATCACCTTTTTGGCTCATATACCAAATATCACATTTGGCCTATATATCAAATATCACATTTGGCCCATATATCAAATATCACATTTGGCCCATTAAGGGTAATCTCGTAATTTTTACAGTCTTAATACCGATTTCATAGTCTTTACCATTTTAGTAATAATTATGCCATTTTACCCGATGTCACTAACATGCGATATAATCAAACGATTAACACGATATAATTATCTAACCCATGGAATATGGTGTAAGATTACACACCTGATTACGGTAAGCACTACACTTTCCTGATCGTTGATACCTAAAAATATTTTTAACGCTCGATTAGAACATTAACACTTATAGTAAATCTATTCTAAGATAAACGGTCTAGGATTTTTACCCTCGAAATCGCGAATAACTATGATTTGTCAGTTTTCCCCGGTTGACGGTCCACAACCCGTTGGAAAATCCCGAATAGCTAATGGCTCGAAGCTGCGAACAACCTCGAATAGTTGATTCTCACCGGATGAGGTCCACAAACCCGTGGAAAATCCCGGATTTAAGAAACGACCTTTCGTTTGAATCTAGAGGGGATCGCGAATTCGCTCCTTTTTCGATCACTATTCACCACTCCTTTTGATTCGATCTTGTTTGCCTCCATTGACAATTAAATATTAGTCCAAACTAATATTTCGTAATTAAAAATGATTGGTCTTATGAGCGAAGTCGCTTACCATAAAATCCTTACGTTCACGGGATGAAAATCGAGCGATAGAGTCCCTAAGATAAAAATCGATTAATCACCCTATCTTTAATAAGTAATATGGAATCCTTGAAAGAAATCCTTACCTTAGATTTTTGGACCAAATCCTAATGATAACACGATGACTTCGGACACTCCAAGTTTCGGCCTTCCACTAAATTTCTATGATAGAGAAAAAGAGATTCGAATAAGATATGGTATGATGATGGTCTCGATCCAAAAAGGCCATCCCACAACAAAGTATAGATCCGGCACAATGGATAAGGTGAAATAAAAATACCAAAATGTTGAAACTAGCCACTTACCGATTGATCAAAGTGAGAGTAGAAAAAAAATGATTGAGAAGGAGATATGTGTGTGGTAGAAGATTCAGCTATGGTGGAAAAATTGAAGAGAGAATGATGTTTGAGAGATTTTTACAAGAAGAAAAAGAAGAAGAAAGGTATAAGAAAATAAGGTGTTTAGGTTTCGGTTCTTTTCAAGAATGGAAGATGAACAAAGAAGAAACTTTGAGACTAGTGTGCATTCGGCAAAGAAGAAAAGAAGAGAAAAGAAAAATGGCCCTTCAAGGTTATGTGGTTTCGGCACCAAGAGGAAAAGGTTTGGGAGAATAAGCAATTAAGACCGAAATGGTCAAAAATGAAATGGCCAAAAAGAAAGCAAAAGTTTACCTATTGTTCAAGATACATTCGACTAGGGAGAGGAAATTAGAGAGAAAAACTTTGAAGAGAAACACAAAAATGCCAAAATGCCAAAGTGACCAACTAGCACCTAAACCTTACCAAAAGCCATCAAAAATTCGGCCACCCCCTAGCCCCTAAAACCGACCAAGTACATGGCCAAAAGGTCAAAGTTTGGCCACCCCAAACTTTCCAAAACATCTCCCTTGTTTTAAGCCTTGTGTTCCCCCTACATACCTTTTCCATTTCCTTTACTAAATACCAAAAATTATTCCAAATCCAAAATAAATCCCGAGCCTTCTCAGGACTAAATAAACATACACATTGGATAATTAAACTAGCTGAGTACCAAAATAATGTAACATATAAAAACTCAAATTTTAGGATGTTACAATGGATGGGTTGGGTTGCATACTTTGCATTTATATATATATATATATATACTGTTTTATAATTGGGCTTCGGCCCAAGATTATGTTATATGGGCTCAGGCCCAAGATGTTATTATGGGCTTAGGCCCAAGTTGATGCTAAATGGGTTCAGGCCCAGTTGACAACGGTAAGGGGATTATACACTGAGTTCTAGTAACTCACCTCGTTTCCTTAACCCTTGCAGGTAATGCTCAGTGAAGTGGACTTGGGCCATGGATGACTCGGTGGAGGCCATACTTCAGAAATGGTTTTTATTAAACTTTAGATTTCTATTTCCGTTCACTTTAGTACTTTTACTATATTGGGTTTTTATGTTGTAATAAGGCCTCTGGAATATTTTTATTTTGCTTTATGTTTTGACGTACTTATTATATTGCTTGAATTGTTTTAAATGGGGATTTTTCTAAAAATTTAAATAAAGGTTTTCCAAAATAGATTAACAAATGGATTTCATAACAAACTTTTACAAATATTTTAACTTGGAAATTTTCTCTCAAATTATCAATAATATTTTCAAAAGTCATAGTTTATAAGATCTTTAGTTCCAATTATCGATTTATCAATCAACCTTCGAGATTAGTTGTATTTTATCAAATATTTCAAATCAAACTTATTTTTCTTGATTATAACAAAATAATACCTATTTTAGTACGAAACAAAAGGATTTTACACGTTTTCTCATGTGACATGTCAGATCCGATCATAGCGCATGGGCCGGGTTGGGGTGTTACACCGGTCTAGTAATTTTATTGAATCGATAGTTAATTAAGGTATAAGGATTAAACCGTAAAAGTGGTAAAAGTTAAATCACTATGAATTTTTATTTAGTTTAGAGACCAATTGGACCATTGGACCCTTTTTATTATTATTGGATGGTGGATGATGATGCCATCCTCCACTTATTCTTGCTTAATGATGATTAAGTTAAGCTAATTAAGGGTTAATTTAAGTTAATTAAAATTTATTAATTATTAAGCTTAGTATAAAAGGAAAATTTAAAAGAAATTATAACATTTTTCTCACCTACTCATCTTCCCCACCATGAAAAGAAATAAGAAACCCTTGTTTGAGCTTTCAAGCTTTAATCCTTCAATTGGTAAGTGATTTCAAGTCCGTTTATTGTATTTTTTAAAAAAAAAAATTTAGGTCCTAGGAGCTTATTTTAGCTAGCCCATGTATCAATTTGTAAAACTGTTAAAGTTTTCAAAAGTTTCTATTGTGATTTCTTGAAGCTTTTTGTACTAAATTGCTAGATTTTAAGCTTAGAAATGAAAAATGACTAGTTTGTAAAGTTTAATTGTTAGTTTTTGAACTTAGGGACTAATGTGTGTAAATTTCAAAATTGATGTTAAGTTTCTGTAATTATAGATAATAGAGGGTTATATAAGGATGTAATTGAGATCAGTTTCAAAATCGAAGCTCAAATTTGAAAGTTATGGTAATTTTGATTTTAGGGACTAAATTGAATAAAAATGAAAAACTTTAGGGAGAATTCAAAAATTGAAATTGAATTATCATAAGCATGTAATAGGATTTTATAAGATATTGGGAACTGATAAATTAAGATGGATTATCACATAGATCGGGAATTGAATCAAACGGAGGAAAATCGAGGAAAAAGACAAAAATTTGTATTAATCCTCGACATTTTGTTTGTTGTTGTTATTTCCAAGTAAGTTCATATGGTATGGTTATATGTGATTGTAATATATACTTGAATTATGAATTTGTGTTGTGTGAATGTAATTTGATTTATTTACGATTTGGTACAAAAAGGTGAGATATGGACTAATTTGTAAAGAAAAGGGTTATATGTGCTAAATGTGTCCTAGTGAACATAATAAATGATAGGATAAGATTGGCATGCCAATAGGGTTATTTGCGCACTAGTACGGGTTATATGTCATGGAACAGAGTATGTGATTGTACGGAGTTTATTACAGATCATATCGAGATCCATCATTTGTTGCAGATTATCGAATATTGAATGTCTCTACGGAGACTCTAGTGTGGTGGAGGGACATTTTATTATATGATTATTTGTGTTTGCCTATGGGCTTTGCACTTCGGTGCCCTAATGTGGTGTAGTTACTACTCTGGCGAACAACATGGTGTGGTGTAGTTACCTGTGTATCTAAATTTGTTTATTAGAGTTTATCGAGCTAAATGGTAAAAGAAAAGTGAAAAATGACAGTGAAATAGTATGAATTAATACAAAAAAGATTATATGTTGATTGAACTATACAAATGGTACTAAATTGTTGATCCTATATGAATGGCATTGAATTAAATGTTAAATGCTTGAATTGCTACTGATAAGGTCATATGAGGAACTCACCTTGTTGATATGTGATTGTCATGCCTAGGCTAACTTGCCAAGTTGAATTGCTTATTGTATTAAATTGTAAAATGAGGTAAGTTATTCTTTTATGCATATGAACTTACTAAGCATTTGATATGTTTATACCGTTGTTTCTTTTTCCCTTGTAGTTGTCAACTTACGTAACATGTCGATCAGATCGTCTTGAAGCTCACACTATCCTGCTATCAACTTGGTAGACTTTTGATCATTTTAAAGTCAGGTTATGTGGCATGTACATAGGTGTTAATATATGTGTTTACTTTGGATGATAGTTTGGTTTGAATTTGACTAATGTTTGGATTAGGGAATGATATTGTCCATATGTGTACATGTGTAAGATGAAAACTTAATAGGCTATAAATGTGGCACTTGAATGTCAAATTGCTTAATGAATTGATATGGTATGTAATGGTATTGAAAGGTTTAAAAGCATGAAAGAATAGGTTGAGATTGAATAGGTTGATTTAGTATGTTTGGTGTCAAATGAAGGCATATTGGTTTGAATGATGGCATATTGGTTAAAATGAAATGTTTAGATATGGTTTTGGTTCGGTTTTATGTAAGTATAAGTGTGCATTTAAGCACCATTTGGGTAAGTTGATAAGTTGGTATGAAATAGGTACCAAAATATAGATTTTTGACATTTTTGCTTTGAGGTATTGATACCTTAGAAAAGGGTATCGGTACTTTAGCAATTTTTTTTTAATTCTCAAAATATCGAACATTAAAATAGTATCGATACAAAGGTAAATTATCGATACCATGAAGAAGCTATCAATACTTTATGACTGCTATCGATACATTAGTTTTAATTTAATTTTTTTTCTAAACATCAAAGCTCAAAGTGATATCGGTACCTAGCAAGGGTATTAATACCTAATCTGAAATTTTAAAAACTTTGCAATTTTGTCCTATTTCATGTTCTAAATAGCAAATGAGCTTTCGTAAGCTCAATTGAGTCTTGGAAAAGTTTATATAGCATGTGATAACTGTGATTTATGGAATGTTTGAATGTTTAAATGATTTATTTATATTATTTTTTACTGTAGTTGCTCCGGTAATGGATGTGGCATCCTATTACTTGGACTCGACAATCAAGTCAGGCGAAAGGTGTTACAGAATATAATTAGCATTATATATTGTAAAATACAGTTTCGTCATATAATTATATATTTAGTATTTAGTCTATATAAATAAAAACTGTTAATTAAAACACGAATTAAAAGTAAAAATAAAAATCTTAAAAACTACATAAACTCAAGAGTATTTGAATCGAGCCATACTAATAAAATATCAAACATTTAGCCAATAATGAGATGCTTTGTTAACAAATAGCATGGTTTGTAAAAATTTCTTTTAAAAAATGTATGAACAAAACGACTTATTTCCCAAATAATTTCAAAATCAATTTAAAATCTATTTTTTTTTCTAAAATCAAACATTTATGAATAATTTTGTCTTTAAAGCACTTTTGAAAAAAATTTAAAAAAAAAGAAAGAAAAAAATAAGAGAAAAGGGAAGAAAGATAGGTATATATATATAAAAAAAAAGAAACAAAAAAATTAATGTGAATTAATTTTTTTTTAAAATTATAATCAAATTGATTAAATTTATTATTATATTAATTTTTAAATTATTACGCCTTTTCTCTTACTAATAGAATTAAGGGAACCAGGCGACAGACCTCATGGCTAAAGTAGCCACTAAACAGGAAATGGGTTTTCAACTGGTTCAACACTCATCGAAGGAGATGCTTTGGGTGCTATAGGTCGATAGAGAGGGTCAATCTATGCCCAGAACAGTCTTAATGTAACTTGTTTCGAGTTTTTGCTTTATTCACACCCAAAAAAATACAATTAATTGGTTAAAATATGTTGTTAGTCTCGGTACTTTATAGAATTTAAACTATTTACTTTAAAAATTAAAAATTCAATCCATCTATTTTTTTTAATTTAAAAATTCTAATCCAATTACTATTATTGTTGATAAATTACGTTAAAATTTGTCAATTTAATATATTTATTTATTAAATATATGTCACGTCATATGCATGCTAAATTGACAAGTTTTAACGGGAAATACTCACTAATTTAATGATTAGAATGTGATTTTTAAATTTAAAAATAGGGTGGCTTAATTTTTTACTTTTTAAGAATAGGGATTAAATATTAAATTTTATAAAAGTATAGGGACCAATATCAGAATTTAACGAAAAAAATTATGAGCCTCGCGGTTTACCAGGAAAAGAGAACAATATTAGGAGGAGAACAATGCAATGTTTGCAGATTTACGGTGAAATGTGGAGAAAAGCAGTATGTTCAATCCCACCCTATAGACCTTTCTCTTCTTCCTCCGCCACTGATATCCCAACTCTTTACTCTTTTCTTCAGCCTTCAATTTTTGCATTAAAACCAAACGAGCAATCAAAACAACCTCAGGACTCCACCAATTCCCAAACCAAAACCCTAACCGAAGAACAAAAAACCACTCTACAAACTACCCTTGAGAAATCCCTTCTCACCCACAACACTGATGAAGCCTGGAAGTTCTTCAAGGCCCTCACCACCTGCTGCAGTTTTCCCAATAAGCCCCTCACTAACTCCCTTATTACCCACTTGTCTTCCTTGCAAGACACCCAAAATCTCAAAAGGGCATTTGCCTCTGTGGTTTTTGTCATTGAAAAGGACCCAAAGTTGCTGTCTTTTGAAACCGTGACTACCCTTTTGAGTTCCATGAATTTTGCCAACACCGCTGCCCCTGCTTTTGCTCTTATAAAATGCATGTTCAGAAACAGGTACTTTGTCCCTTTTGGGTTGTGGGGTAATATGCTTGTTGATGTCAGTAGGAAAAGTGGTAGCCTTGTTGCATTTTTAAGAGTTTTTGAGGAATGTTGTAGGATTGCTATTGATGAAAAGTTGAATTATATGAAACCTGATTTGGCTGCTTGTAATGCTGCTCTAGAGTGTTGCTGTTGTGAGCTTGAATCAGTTTCGGATGCTGAAAAAGTAGTGGCAACTATGTCTGTCTTAGGTGTTCGGCCCGATGAATCAAGTTTTGGTTTCCTTTCTTATTTGTTTGCATTAAAAGGGCTTGAAAAGAAGATAGATGAGTTAGAAAAATTGATGGTTGAGTTTGGTTTTTCAAATAAACGGGTGTTTTTTAATAGCTTGATTGGTGGGTATGTCAAGTCGGGCAAAATAGACTCAGTTTCAACCATGGTTTTGCGTAGTTTGAGAGAAGGTAATGGGAAAGAGTGGATTTTCAGTGATGAAACTCACTGTGAAGTGGTTAAAGGGTATCTTCAAAATGGGGCTATGAAGAGTTTAGCTAGTTTGATCATTGAAGCTCAAAAGTTGGAGTCTCCCATGCTTGAGGTTGACAAGTCTATTGGATATGGCATCATTAGCGCCTGTATTAATCTTGGTTTAGCAGATAAGGCACACAGCATTCTTGATGAAATGAATGCTCAGAGTGGTTCCGTGGGGCTTGGTGTTTATGTGCCTATCTTAAAGGCTTACAGCAAGGAGCATAGAACTGCCGAAGCTACTCAATTAGTTATGGATATTGGTAATTCAGGGCTTCAGTTGGATGCAGGAATGTATGACATGCTAATTGAAGCGTCCATGACGAGTCAGGATTTTCAGTCTGCTTTTACATTGTTTAGGGATATGAGAGATGCAAGAATACTTGACTTGAAAGGGAGTTATCTTACTATCATGACAGGTCTGATGGAGAATCAAAGACCTGAGTTGATGGCTGCATTTCTAGATGAAGTTGTTGAAGACCCTCGCATAGAAGTTAAAACTCATGACTGGAACTCAATTATTCATGCTTTCTGTAAAGCTGGGCGGTTGGAAGATGCTAGGAGGACTTTCAGAAGGATGACTTTCCTGCAGTTTGAGCCAAATGATCAAACATATTTGTCCCTGATTAATGGTTATGTGACTGCAGAGAAATATTTCAGTGTTTTGATGCTATGGAATGAGATTAAACGGAAAATTTCAGGTGGCAAAGAGAAAGGCATCAATTTTGATCACAACTTAGTTGATGCATTCTTATATGCTCTTGTTAAAGGGGGTTTCTTTGATGCAGTGATGCAAGTCGTTGAGAAGTCGCAAGAGATGAAAATTTTTGTGGATAAATGGAGGTACAAACAAGCATTCATGGAGAAGCATAAGAAGCTTAAAGTGTCAAAGTTGAGGAGAAGGAGCTTCAGGAAAATGGAGGCACTTATCGCTTTCAAGAATTGGGCTGGTTTGAATGCATGAGTATCCACAGTACTTCTGAAACACAAGGAGCTTCAAATCGACAGAATTCTACTTGCCACGAGGCATCAGTACCATGAACTTTATGCTATTGTATTCTCTTGAAATATGTAGATGCCCAGGAAACTTGAAGCTCACTTGAAATATGGGGATTTCTAGGAAACTGAAAGCTCTTAGTGTTGTCGGTTATGTGAATTCTTCATCTCACTGGTGATTCCTAGTTGCCTTGGTATCTGCATGCGGTACAGACTCACTGTAAATCCAGTGGATGTGCCATGGTTGTTTTATCCGAGAAGAGTTTGAACCTGATGCAAGTTCAATATATGATGTAGGGGGATTGGTTAGGTTTTCTTTGCTGCTTGGCACTGAAGTGAATTTGAGAGGAAATATTTCCGTGTCTTTTATACATTTATTATTTACCATTAGCCATTATGTGAACCACATTTCCCTCTTTTAGGATATGACAGACTGATACTTTGCTCTATACTGACAGAGGATTTAGAAGCCCTGACTCAGTGAATCAGTTTGAAAGAGGAGTAAAACATTTTCTTTTTACATATTGTAAAAAATGCGACAAAAAAATAAATTTACAAGACGTGCTGTGTCCATGAATGGGGTTGCAGTTTTCTCTTCCCGTTTCACATGAATGAATACCACCGAAATGTTTTCTTTTCACACGAATGACATTCTTCTTCTTTTTAACCTCTTCTCTAGTCTCTCTTTCACAGGTCGCATGTTCCATAAGAGGTGGTAAATTTTACATTTTTGCTGTGGCATCATCTCTTTAACCTTTCTTTTCATTCTTAGGTATTGGGGATCCATATATGTCACAGTAACTTGGACAGACAAAGCGCTGTGACTAAATGGACTTTTAGGTGCTTATTTACCCCCCTTCTTTTTATTCAAAATAGTAATGAAAATCCATGGTGCTTTATAGCTAGAATGCACAAAATGACAGGCTCTTCTTTTTAGGATGGAAAAGGGGAAGAATGTTGAAATTTGATTAGCTCCACCGAAAAGAATACCATTTCTCCTCCTCATATCTTTTTAACTATTAGCTGCACTTGTAATTTGTTCTTCAACCAAAACCCTTTATCCATGTCACCTCTACCAGCTGCTTTCTTCATCAGCATTCTGTTCTTGCTTCCTCAACTCCATAAAGTTTGTGCTGCCAGCCATGCTGCTGGCCGCACCATACCGACCCGCGGTACATGTAACAACACTTGTGGTACAATCCCGGTTATGTTTCCCTTTGGCACTGGATTTGGGTGTGGCCACCCTTACTTTGCTAGATATGTAAAATGCAATGCTGATACTCTACAGTTCTCAACTGGTACTGGCATTTACACTATTTCTTCCATCGACTACCCAACCAGCACTATTGTTGTTGCAGATCCTTTCATGTCAACTTGCTCTTCAATGCAGAATTCTGGAAGTTTTAGCTTGGATCGAACGAGCCCGTTCACACTAACAGGTTCCAATATCTTTGTCCTGCTTGGTTGCTCAACTACATCTCCAGTGTTTGATCCAAGTGAGGATTTGTGTGATACCGGATCAGGTTCTCGTGTTTGCAGCGGTTTGTATTCTTGCAAAGGGGTAACTGGAATTGGGTTGCCACAAAATGCACCTACATCTACCTGTTGTGTTTATGACTCCTTGATGGGAATAGGATCAGGCTATTCTTTGGTTCTCCCAAAACTTCAGTGCTCATCGTACACATCGATATACGAGTTTGGAGATGAAGGGGATCCCATGAAATGGAAATTTGGGATTTCTTTGCAGTATAATGATTCATACTACACTCCTGCATGCAAGGACTGTGAAACCAGTGGAGGCTTGTGTGGCTTTTCTGGTCTGGATGAGTCATTCTCTTGCATTTGCCGAGATGGTGTGAACACTACCACAAATTGCTTTGGCCATGGTTAGTTCAATACAAACAACAAATTCAACTTGCACTGTTGCACATACATTCAGTTCAATGATCTTTCCTTTTCCTTCTTTATTTATTTACTGAATTTATCTGTATTGTGTGTTTTTGATATGATTAGGGTACACCTGGAGTGGGGCATGGGAACCCAAAATTCAAACCAAGACTAGTATTGGAGGTATTAAATGACACTACCACATCTTATCACTTAATTTTCATTTAACTTCTTTTACACCAAAAGTCTTCCTTTTGCAGGACTTTGTACAGTAGCATAGTGTTTTCCATTACTTTTTTTCCCATTACTTGCTTTCAAACATGCATGTTGACCAATTTTTGCTTTATTTTCACCTTTTGGTCTGCAGTGTTTTTGCTGTGGTGGATTTATCTTCTAGTTTGATGACGAAATGACTTCAAAATGAATGTGTGTGGTAGTCTAAGAAGATCATGTGATGTTACATGCAAATCTTACCTCAAATATCTCATGTAATTTAAGGGGGTCCAAAATTCATGAATATTCTTGCCATAAATGTAAGATCAAGCTTGGTTATTCGGATCATATGTATGCAGTGATGCACATTTCACTTGTTTTTTTGCTGACAATGGAATTTGCTGAAAAAAGGGTAATTTGAAATAGCCATAAATACTGATGGTTAAATGAAAGCGAAAATTGCCAAAACTGCAAAATAAATATTACTGCTATATTGAAATTTGAAATTTTTTACTAAATGAATGTTGGATGCATATGTAGTCGTCTTATTTTGCCTCACTTCATTTTATATTTATTAACTGTTTTTAATAATTTCAACATAATCTATAAATACTTCAGGGTTTATTGTATAATGTGTTATTATATTTTTCTTTATAAAAGTTAATATATATATATAAAGGGTAAAATTGTAGTTTCAAAATATTGAAGTTAGGTAGGGTGGGGCAAGTACTTGCCTTTCAAAAGAAAAAAAAGAACACCCCATCTCGTTGCCATTGTTTAAGGAGCAGATTCATCCAAAATCTATCAAATTTATTTATAACATATATTTATATAAGTTTGAATTTTTTTTGAATGAACTAATATAGCTTTTCTTTTTCATTGTATTACAGAATTTTTCATTTAAATATTTTTTATTATATAAAAGTTTTATCACTTTTATAAATAAAAATTTTAATTTTACTGAAATAATTGGTTAAATAAATTTACTTCATAAAAAAATTAATCATACTTATAAAAAAAATTATGGTTCAATTAAAAGAATTTTATTAAATAAATTTATATAATAATAAATAATTTAACTTTTATATTGAATTCATTTATAGTTATGTTTCCATTAAAAAAAAGAAAAAATATTTTACTTTAGTTTAAATAACAATATAGAATTATTTATATAATAAGTAAGTTTATATTTCATTTATAAATTATTTATAGTTTGTACAAATGCTTAATAACAATTAGAAATTTTTTTATTTGTCAAAATAATTTATATATGTTATTTATAATTACTATTTATTATTTTGAATAATACTAATTTGCATTAATTATATTATAAATTTTTTGAAAATGGTTTCCATAGAATATTAGATAAAAACAGACCCGCATGAGCGAGGTCCAAGTCCAAAGACAAGCAACAAACTGCATTATGTCCCAATACAATTAGAAAAATACCAAATAAAAACAGAAGACAAAAGAAAAAGAAACCTGAAAGGCTGCCCCATAAGCAGCTGATGGAAGCTGAAAATCCCAAAGCCAAATCCGATGAGCTTGTAAGCACGGCAATGGAGAGAAAAGAAGACACAACAAGGACAAGTAGAGAGATGTGATAGTTCAAGCCCAAGGCATGCGGCGAAATTAAGGCAGATGAGCGTTTGACCTCTCGTCCGTAGCCACCGCGCTTTCCACCTGAAACGGAACCTTATCAACCAAAAAACGGTCCGATGTCCAGCGAAATCCCAACGCCACGAGTAGGTGAGCAACCCGATTCTGTTCTCTGAAGCAATGGCAGACTGTAGCTGCTGCAAAAAGGTAATTAATCGCAACCTCCCCTCTGTAACCAATGCTCGGATATCTGACCGGTCAGCCTGTGTGCTATTGAGTTTGCGAATCACATGCAGAGAGTCCCCTTCAAACACGACTCGAGACAGACCAAGGTCCCGAACGGATTCCAACACCGACAAGAGAGACAACGCTTTTGCAGCAAAAGCCGATGAGACCTAACCATGGATCCTAGTACAATCACCAAGCACCTGGCTCTGGGCATCCCTCACCACCACCCCCGAGGAAGAAGACTGTGACCCTCTTCTATATACAGCATCGAAGTTGGCCTTAATTAGAGGCGCAGTCTGAGGATGCCAGCGTGCAGTACGTAAAACCCCCAGAATTGCTCCTGACACGGCAAACACCGATAGGCCACCCATGTAGGATCGAATAAAGGAGACTAACTCAAGAGACGTCCAACCAAGGCCCTCGTGATAGTACCTATTGCGTGACCATCATAGTGCCCAAATCGTGATAAGGATAAGTGCTAACTTGTTCCAAGTATGTACTTGACAAAGAAAACCCAACCAACTCACAAGATCCGAATCATTGTAGGTACCAACCCAGGATACGAGAAGCCAATTCCAAACCGAAATGGCAAATGGGCAGTCTCGAAGCACGTGAATAGGCGTCTCAGGTATATTTAGGCATCTAGGGCAGAATTGTGTGGCAGAGATGTATCGATTGTAAAGGTTATGTAATGTGGGTACATAATTGCAAAGGAATCTCCAAACTGTTATGTGAACTTTAGGAGGGACCCGAACCTTCCAAATCGTTGTAAACAAATCACGTGAATTCAGTGGGTTAGAAGGACTATAGGGAATAGGGATTTGTTGCATAGGCCAATGAAGCAACCTATAACCACTACGGACGGAGTAACAACCTGTCGAGTCGCCTTTCCAAACCACCAAATTATCACTAGCCAAACAAGAGAGAGGAATGCTTAGAATGTGATTTGCTTCAACAGTCGAAAACAACTCACGGACCAAGGTATGATTCCACTGATCCAAATCCTGTAACATCAAATCACTCACCCAAGTAACATTAGTAGTAACAGATGAGTGTGGCCAGGAACAATGCCTGGGAGCCAATCGTCGTTCCAGATGGAAATGGAGTGACCATTGCCCACCCGCCAACCGACGCCTTTTTCTAACAAACCTCGAGAGCACTAGATACTACGCTAGATATAAAAAGGGCGAGACCCTAAGCCCGCTATCAAGATATCAACAGTAGGAAAGTAACACGCTTTTAAAACTCGACTCCTAAGATAATCTAGATTTGTTAATAAGTGCCAACCCTACTTAGCTAGGAGTGCAATATTAAACTGAGCTGAATCACGAAAGCCCATACCCTCATCACACTTAGATGCGATCAATGCAGACCAAGAACACCAATGACTTCCCCGTCGACACCCTAATTTATGTCACCAGAACCTATTCATAATACCTTCAAGTGCCTTACAAAGGGAGGAAGGAAATAAAAAACATTGCATTGCAAACGTTGGGATTGCTTGCAAAACAGAATGTATAAAAACACCCTTACCACCATGAGATAAGTAACGTAGGTTCCAACTATCAACACATCGACGAAAGTGATCCTTATAATGATGGAAAGTCTCCCGCTTTCTCCTTCCAACCATTGGGGGAAGTCCTAAATATTTATCCATTTGATAAATAGTGCGTACACCTAAAACCGACCCGATGTTAGAACCGATAGAATGCTCCACATTTATACTGAAAGAAATAGCCGATTTATCAAAATTCACCACATGTCCAGTACATCGCCATATTCCTACAAAATAGAGTGGACCGTGGCAGCACTCTCAGTAGATGCCGGACCGAAAATCATACAATCGTTTGCAAAAAGAAGATGTATTAGATGATGACCTGTGTAACAGCCCGATTTTGGGTCTAGTTGGAACAGTAGTTTCGGGACCACGAATCTGAAGTAGAAAGATTTATTTTTATTATATTTTTATGGTCTACAGTTTCATGGAATTATTTCGTGAAAATTTAGTTCGAAAATTTTATCGATTGGGCACTCAATTTAGTTAAAATGACTAAATTGCAATAGGTGTAAAATGTGTGTTCTAGAAGCTAGAGGTGTCTAATTGTTATGGAATTTTAAATTGGAGGTCCTTAGATGGTAATTAGACCATTATGCTTTAGTATGGACAAAAATGGGCATGGTTAGTGAAAAATTTCAAAGTTTAGGTGAAGGGCATTTTGGTAATCTAGTAAATAAAGCCAAAATAACTAAATAAAAGTCTTCATCTTCATCAATTTAGTCCCCCATGGCTGAATATTGCAAGAGAAGACATATCTAGGGTTTTGGCCACTTTCAAGCTCGATTGTAAGTCCGTTCTAGCCCCGTTTTTAATAATTTTTACGTTTTTGAGATCCTTGTAACCTAATCTAGCTTTTCCAAGGACTATTTTGAAGTATTGTCAAGGTTTAAAATTTTACCCATGATAGATATTTGTTTATTTTGATGTCTAATGGTAGAAAATGTATGTTTGGTGTTAGATAAACAACATTTACTAGGTGATTTTTGATGAAAATGTCAAAAAGGACTTATTTGTAAAAGTTATAAAATAAGTTGTAAAAGTGTGATTAAATGGAAAATGTGGGCTGGTATGAGTATGAAAATGGTCCGGATAGACTTGGGATTTGAAGAAATGGAATACATTTCAAATTACGAGCCTAGGGACTAAATTGTAAAAATGTGAAACTTTAGGGGCAAAAATGTAATTTTACCATAATATGATTTTTGGGCTAAATTGAATAATGTGAGTATTAAATGAGTTAAATTTGTTATTATAGATCAAGAAAAATGAGGTTCGGACCTAGATCGGGGGGAAAATAAAGTGTTTGACGATTAGGTCCAATTCTACTATTTTTGTACCGAGGTAAGTTCGTATGTAAATATGCATTATTATATTTATGTTTTAAATGCTTTAATATTGTATGAATTGTGATTGACGCTTTGGACGTATTCGACAAAGTTTTGATAAACGAGAAATCTCGGTTGAACCTTAGGAATAGAATAGGATACGAGTGACATGTCACTACGAACCCATGTGTATATGCGATTATGTGATCCGGGTGCTGGTCTTGTACGTCCTACCAGTGGCTGGGTAGTCCGGCATGTGTTGCGGATACATGGCGACTTGTGAGCAAAGACCTTTGTGTAGCTACGCCCCTGGCGGACGACTTGTGTGGCAGGGCGCAGTGAATAGCTCAAAGCGAGCCTATATGTATTATGAGATATGAGGTAGCTTTAGCTACATATACGACACTTATGTGCAAGATTTCTAAGTATCCATTAATCTTCCGAGTGTTCAACGGGAATGTCAAAGTTGTGAAAGGATATGACTATGATGCGAGTTGGTACAGATATGTACGTAAAACTCATAAGTAATGAGCT
Source organism: Gossypium sturtianum (assembly GCA_025698515.1). Taxonomy (NCBI): domain Eukaryota; kingdom Viridiplantae; phylum Streptophyta; class Magnoliopsida; order Malvales; family Malvaceae; genus Gossypium; species Gossypium sturtianum. Next base: position 118,491,687 of record CM046955.1, read on the forward strand.
CGATATGTGATGAACCCTTGGTAAGGTGGTGATTGAGTAAGTTATGATTATAAGAGTTTAATAACATTCATGCTAATTTTTATCATGTTAATTGTATGTTAAATGAGTGGTTATGATGCTTATTATTTGCATCGGAACTTACTAAACTATATAGCTTACTCCCCTTTCTTTTCCTTGTCTTATAGTGTCACCAAGCTAGCTCGGGGTTCGGAGATCGTCGAAGATCCATACACACTATCAACAATTATTTTGGTATCAATGAATTCAACATTTTGAGTTATGGCATGTATAGGGGACTTGGTCATTTTGTTATTTGTCATAATTGATTTGGCCAAATGTGTTGGCTTACGTTGGTTAGAAGTTCATTTTGTTTAAGGCCAATTGAAATTGGCTAATATTGGTATAAGTATTCATATGATGATTCCTTTCATGGATGTGGAAACTTGCATGATTTGAGTTGATAAGTTATGTGATGTTTATGTATGATAGATGTTAGCATGTGAATGATGTGTTGATGTCTTGGTTGTGAATGACTTGGTTGTATGTATAAGCTTGAATTGGTGCTATGTTATGTTATGTAGGTGTGCATTAAAGGGGTGGCAAATGGCTTGGTAAATAGCCTTATTTTTTCCACACTGGCAGACACACGGGCGTGTGTCTAGGCCGTGTGCGACACACGGCTTGCCCCATGGGCGTGTGTATCGACCGTGTGTCCCCTGCACCTTAATTTTGAAAAATAGAATGTCCGGAATATAACATACGGGTAGAGACACGGGCGTGTGTCTCATCCGTGTGTGCTATATGGCCTAGATCACGGGCGTGTGTTTTGGTCGTGTGAAACCTACACTTAATTCAAATTTAATTAATTAACCACACGGCTTAGTACACGGGCGTGTGGCACAGCCGTGTGGCACAAGTCAGAGAGCACCCTAAACTAAACACAGTCTGAAGCACGGACGTGTCCTAGGGTGACAAGAACGTGTCCCTTGGACCACACGGGCGTGTGAGCCCTACAGTTAGCAAAAAAAATTTAAGTTTTGTAAAAAATTTCCTGAGTTCTCGGTTTAGTCCCAAACCACTTCCAATGCACGTTTTGGGCCTCGTAGGCTCGTATTAGATACTTTATGATTGAATGTGGATGGTTTTAATTTGGACGCAAATTTTATGATTCGATTTGTATGAATGTTTGTGTTGTATGTCCGTGTAACAGCCTGATTTTGGGGCTAGTCAGAATAGTGGTTTTGAGACCACTAGTCCGAGGTCAAATAAAATTATTTTAATATTAGTTTATTTGTTATAGTATGATTATATGAGTGCATGAAAATTTTGGTGAATTAATTTTAGTGATTGCATGCTTAATTTTGAAATAGGACTAAATCGCATAAAGTGCAAAAGTTTTGTTCTACAAGCTAAAGGTGTCAAATAATTATAGAACCTTAAATTAGAGGTCCTTAATGTGAAATTATGCCCTTTAGATGGTGATGGTTGGCCATAGGGGACAAAGAAATTAAAATTGGTCAAAGTTGTTGGAATTAGGTGACTAAGTTGATGAAATAAAATAAAATAAAGAGAAAAAAATATCATCTCTTCCTCTTCCTCCCTACCACCGAAATTTTCAGCAAAGAGGAGCTTTGGAAAGCTTGAAATTTTTAGCAACTTAAACCTTTGCAAGTAAGTCATCTTGATGGTCATTTTTGATGATTTTTGTACTTTTAGAACCCCTAAAGCTTAATCTAGCTAATGAGCGGACTATTTTGCAAAATGGTTGAGAGTCTAGGGTTTTGCCATGAGAAAATTAGTGTTATTTGCTGAATTTTTATGGAAGGAAATGAAACTTAGTTGTTAAATAAACAGCTTTTGTGAAAGGAGTTTCCATGAAAACACCTAAAATGGACCTTTTTGTAAATGTTGTAAAATAGGTAGTAAATGTGTGAAATAATTGGAATTGTGAGCTTCTATAAGAGTAATAAAGGTTCAGCTAGGCTTGTTAAAGGAAAAATTTGATTAAAATCGTTTTATAAGCCTAGGGGTAAAATCATAATTTTGTGAAAGTCTAGGGGCAAAACGGTAATTTTGCCAAAGTAGGAAATTTTGAAATTTCTTGATTAATGTGATGATTAAATGAGTGAATTTTATCAGTATAGATCAAGAAAAACGGAGTCCAGACTTAGACCGGGGGAAAACCAAGCTAGTTGATTAACTCAATCTAGTCGCTCACTTTTTGTATACCGAGGTAAGTTGTACGTAAATAATACAACGTTAATGTATTTATGCGTTAAATAATTGATATTGCATAAAATGTTTGATTATTGATGTGAATATGCATGATGAGAATTGATGAAGTAAAATTTCCCGGTTGAACCTTAGGAATAGATCGGATATCCATGCCATGACATGTGGGTTGATATGTGTGCTAGTGTAAGACCATGTCTGGGACATGGCACCGGCCACATTAGGAGAGCCAGTGTAAGACCATGTTTGGAACATGGCATCGGCATTAAGAGGGGAGCTAGTGTAAGACCATGTCTGGGACATGGCATCAGCCTCGACATGTGAGCCAGTGTAAGACCATGTCTAGGACATGGCATCAGCATTTTACCCTCTTGTGCGAGGCTTATCGGATATCCTTTGGTATTCTAATGGGTTCAACGGGTAAATTAAAGATTGTGTCAAAAGTGAGAAAAGTTACGACTATGTTGTAAGTGATACAGGTACCTACATGAGAGTCATGAGAAATGAGCTCGAATTATGTTGTGTGATTAGTAAGGGTGGAAATGAGTAAGTTATGCCTTTAATCTTTCGAGAATCATGTGCAAGTTTATAATATGCTATGAGTATGATAATGCATGTTAATTGTTGTTAATTATTTACATGCGACTTACTAAGTTTTATGCTTACTCCATTTCCTTTCCAATTTCTTATAGTATCGCCAAGCTAGCTCAGGGATCAAAGGACGTCGGAGGCATGATCACATTATCAATCTGAATATTTGGTATAGTTAGATTTATCATTTTGAGTATGGCATGTATAGGGACTTAGTCTTTGTCAAGTTTCATATTTTTTTGGCCAAATGTGTTGGCTTGACTTGGAGATTTGATTCATTTTGTATAAGGCCATGGATGATGGCTATTTCCTATAACTGATATATGAAAATGATGATGTTTTTTTTTTTTTATGAGTGAGCAAATTGCATGGTTGGATTGATAAGTATGTGATAAGTTTAGCATGTTAAAATAGTGTAGTAGCATTGATGTGAGTAAGTCTGGATGGTGGTTTATGTTGGTGCAAGTAAGGGTGGCAAAAGGGCTTGGTAAATAGCCTTGCTTTTGTCCATACGGGTAGACAAACGGGCGTGTGTCTAGGCCGTGTGTGACACACGGTCTGCCCCATAAGCGTGTAGATCGGCCATGTGTCCCCCTGCACCCTAAGTTGACAAAATTGAATACCAGTAGTAACCACACGGGCTGAGGCATAGCCGTGTGTCTCAACCGTTTGGAAGACACGGCCATAGGATATGGGCATGTGCCCAGGCCGTGTGAAGTCTACACTTGAATTTAGGAATTTAATTCGCCACCTGGCCTAAGAACACGGGCGTGTGCCTTGGCCGTGTGACCTAATTGAGTTGATGACGTCAGAAACAGAATGTCAAGGTTTTTACACACGGGCGTGTCATGGCCGTGTGAGGGACACGGACCATGGACACGGGCGTGTGCCAGGCCGTGTGAAAACCCCTGTAGGTTCGTATTGAAAAATAAATCCACACAGCTAGGGACAAGGGGCGTTTGTGACCACACGGTCTAACCACACGGGCGTGTCCCTTGCCACACGTGTGCGTGTGCCCCTGTTTTTAGTGAAATTTTCCAAAGTTTTCTAAAGTGCCTGGTTTAGTATCGTACATTTCTAAGGTATGATTTAGGCCTCGTAGGCCCATATTAAGGACTTTAAGATGAAGATTAAAAAGTTTTAAATTTGAACGAAATTTTATAACCCGAAATTGTATGTTAGTATGTATTTGAGTTAGGTAATGCCTCATACCATGTTCTAGTGTCAAATACGGGTAAGGGGTGTTACATTTAGTGGTATCAGAGCTATGGTTTAGTCGATTCTCGGACTAACCTAGCGTGTGTACGAGTCTAGCTATACATGCCATATATGAATAATGATAGTGTGACGACTCCTGACAATTTAAATGTATTTTTATATAGTAAATGGATCCCGACGGAGCAGTGGCGGATGATGTAGAAAGTAATACGCCGGCTCCCACAGAAGGGACCGCGCCAGCCGAAAGTGGGCCCGTGACACTGAGTCAGGGAGGAGGGGCTAGAAAAGCCTTCCTCCACATGATGAATGTTTGGTATTCGGAGTTTGTTCGTGCAAACCCAAACGCTCCACCCCCTCCAATTCCCTAGTCTGCCCCTGTAGCTCCCCAAGTGGTAGAGATGTTGAGAAGGGAAAAACCTCCAGTTTATAGAATTCGGAAGCAAGGGGCTGAGGAATTTAAAATGAATATAGATGATGACCCAGATAGGGCAGAATTTTGGCTAGAAAATACCATTAGGGTATTCGATAAGTTGTCTTGCACACCTGAGGAGTGTATGAAGTGTGTTGTATCACTCCTGCGAGACTCGGCCTACCAATGGTGGAACACCCTTGTGTCGGTTGTACAAAGGGAAAGGATTACATGGGAGTTTTTCCAAGAGGAGTTCCGAAAGAAGTATATTAGTCAGAGGTTTATAGACCAGAAAAGGAAGGAATTCCTTGAGCTAAAGCAAGGTCGAATGACAGTAATCGAGTATGAGCGTGAGTTCGTGAGGCTCAATAAATATGCTCGGGAGTGCGTATCCACCGAAGCCATCATGTGTAAGAGGTTTAAGGACGGATTAAATGAGGATATCCGATTGTTCGTTGGTATTCTAGAACTGAAAGAATTTGTTGTACTAGTGGAGAGAGCTTGCAAGGCCGAGGAATTGGCCAAAGAGAAAAGGAAAGCTTGTAACACCCCAAACTCGGCCTGGACGTTATGGCCGAATCTGGCGATGTCACATGATAGTGCTTTGGAAAACGTAACTGTGCTAAAACCATTTTTAGGTATCTTAGGCTATCGTCAAAACGTGTCGTTAATATATTTATTATCCATTTTTCAAGACTTTATACGCCACGAAAGCTTTTAAAACGATTTTGAAGGTCGTACATATTTTGATAAAACCTGTTTATTTTGAAAACTCGCATCTTGTCCTACTGCTAGAAGTTTATAAAATAATGATCCCAAATTTCAAACAAAAATCCGAAAGGCCTTGTTACATAAAATTTACCCAAATATAACCAAATCATAATTAAAAATAAAATGTAAATAAGTGTCCAGAACCATGGTCACCGCCGAGTCCTCCGTTGCACCGACCCGTCTACTGCCGGGGATTACCTGAACAGATTAAACAGAAAAGGGTGAGTTTTTGCAAACTCAATGTGTAACCCCCACAGAAAACATACACACAGTAATATCAGATAACAGACATAAATTCACAGTTCGGGTCTGAGCCCATTACAAAAATAATGTGGACCTTAGCCCACTCAGATATAGATTTAGACATATTACAGGGCCTTAGCCCATTTCAGACAGAACATGCAGAAAATTGAGTCCTACCCACTAACCTCTACACACCAACTCTGTCCAACCCTACACACCATGTGGGGATAAAATCAACCCACCCAGCTCTACACACCATGTTGTACCGAATGCGGCACATAATCAAAAATTTGCAGCTGAGCTGCCAGATAATAGGCTTAAGAGCCTTTCAGATACTTCCTCCAATCATAATCAACCCACCCCGATGCAATGCAACATACAAGAATGACATGCTGTTATGCAATTAAAACTCATATATTCAGATCAGTATACATGCTTAGTACAGAAATCAAACAGACAGATCATTCATTTAGGGGTCTAAGTATTGCTTACCGACCCTACAGTAGGTCCACAGTTGACTTGGGCAACCCGTGCAACCTTACAGAGTTTTTCAAAGAAATGGGCTCACACGCCCATGTGGCCCGCCCGTGTGGGCCCACACGGCCCAAATTGGCTTTGGTCGTGTGGATTACACGGTCTGGCCCAGAATTCCACAGGACCAATGTGGTTCACCCGTGTGGGCCCACACACCCGTGTGGCCCACACGTCCCAATTGGTCAAGCCCGTGCACGGCCGGGCTCGTCGATCACACGGCCATGTGGTGACTTACAGTCTTGCACACGACCTACCACACGGACGACCACAGGCCCGTGTGGCGTCGACACTAAGGTTTTCAGCTTTTTCCCAAACCTCATTTTCTGCGTTTCTAGGTACACACCTGGTCTCGATTGAAGCTAAGACGATCCCTGCGCACTCCAGAACCTAAGAATTGATATTCCACATCCAAATCAGTGTTTAAAACGAAACTAAATCGAGATGATAAACCTAATATCTCCCAAAACCTTACCTTCAATCAAGCCACCGAAATCCCCTGAACCTAAGTGTTCAAACAGCGTTTATGAGTCTCTTAATCTTCCCCTATCCAGTATTAATGATGCACATCAGTATAAGCCAACAACGAAAGTAAAACTACGCTACTCATCTTACCGAATCAAAGTGAAAACGAGTGTTGCACAGAAACGAGGCGACTACAGAGAGGATCAAAATTAAAATATGGTAGCGAGGAAGAGAGAAAGAACGACAAAAAGGGAAAGGGGAAAAAGAAGATGGAAGAATCGGCTATGGGAGGGGAGGATACTCAATTTTTGGCAGAGAGGGATTTTGGGAAAACACAACTGCTCAGAAAGTCTGATCCTCTCTTAATTTTCCTCCCACTAATTCTATTCACAAACCACCACTCAGTCTCCCATCTTGGCACAGCTCTAGCCGAAACTAGGAGCAAAAATTAAAGCCATTGCTGTCCCATAGACTCGAACCGAAGACCTCCTTCACCCCAACACTCCACTTAACCACTAGACCAGCCGGCCCATTCTGTTAACTACTTACACACTTTTACTTATAAGCCTACAAACAAGAGTTTGGGCTTTATTCATAAAAATACCAAAAATTTCCCAAGTCAAGGCTTGAACTTGGGACCTCACACACACATCCAAAACACTTAACCACTGAAGCAGATACACAGTCATATGTCACTTTTACAAAAGCCGAAATAAGAAAATCGGGGTGTTACAAAGCTGATCTTGAGTCTCGTGACTCAAAAAAAAGACAGTTGGGGAAATCATTTCAGTCCTCATCCAAGAAGTCAAAAGAGTTCACCACTCGATCAAATGCTTCAGTAGGATTCTCGAGTAGAAATAGGAGTAAGCAGTACTCGATTTCTAAGGCTCAGACCACTTCTATTGCGAGTGTTGGTAGTGCTCGACCAAATAAACTGGAGTGTTCACAGTGTGGTAGATGACATTTCAGTGAGTGTCGAGGAAATGAAAGAGGCTGTTTCAATTGCGGTTCACTAGACCACTTCATTCGAAATTGTCCTGAGATGGAAGAAAAAGACAGAAAGCAAGATGTGCGAACGAGTAATGCTCCTCCTAGGGGTAGACCACAAAAGAACTTGGGAAGTGGGGCTAGCAAAAGAGGTGCGCCTAGAGATTCTGCCGTGAGGTCCGAGGGCTAAGTGCCTGCAAGGACTTATGCCATTCGTGCTCGTGAAGAGGCATCGTCACTAGATGTGATTACGGGTACTTTTTCTCTTCACGATATCTCTGTTGTTGCTTTGATTGATCCGGGGTCTACCAACTCGTATGTTTGTATGAAATTGTTATCTAGTATGAATATGCCTGTTGAGTCCACAAAAATTGTCATAAAAGTGTCAAACCCATTAGGCAAGCATGCTAGTTGACTAAGTGTGTAGAAATTATCCTTTGACAATTAGAGGTCATTGTTTTCCGGCTAATCTTATACTGCTACCGTTTGATGAATTTGATGTGATTCTTGGTATGGACTGGCTAACAGCTCATGATGTGGTAGTAAATTGTGGGAGAAAATTTATTGAACTGAAATGTGAAAATGGGGATATCCTTCGGGTTGAATCAGGTGAATCAGATAGCTTGCCTATAGTGGTTTCTTCTTTGGCGGCTGGGAAATGTATAAGAAAGGGGTATGAGTCTTATCTTGCATTTGTGTTGAATACTCAAGAGTCGAAAATAAAGATTGAGTCAGTGCCAGTGGTATGTGAGTATCCGGATGTATTTTCGGAGGAGTTGCCCGGATTGCCTCCAATTAGGGAAGTTGAATTTAGTGTTGAGTTGGTCCTGGGTACGGCACCTATTTCGATTGCCCCATATAGGATGGCTCCGACGGAGTTAAAGGAGCTAAAAATCCAGTTGCAAGAGTTAACGGATAAGGGTTTTTCGAGACCGAGTTATTCTCCGTGGGGTGCTCCGATACTTTTTGTGAAAAAGAAAGACGGGTCGATGAGATTATGTATAGACTACCGATAGCTCAACAAGGTTACAGTTAAGAATAGGTATCCTTTGCCAAGGATCGACTATTTGTTTGACCAATTGAAGGGAGCCACAGTATTTTCTAAGATAGACCTGAGGTCCGGTTACTATCAGTTGAGAGTTAAGGAGCAAGATGTGTCGAAAACTGCGTTTCGGATGAGGTATGGCACTATGAGTTCCTGGTCATGCCCTTTGGCTTAACAAATGCTCCTGCCGTGTTTATGGATTTAATGAATCGTATTTTCCGACCGTATTTGGATAAGTTTGTCGTTGTTTTCATCGATGACATATTAATTTATTCTTATGATGAAAGTGAGCATGCGGAGCATTTGAGAACTATCTTACAAACTTTAGGAGATAAGCAGTTGTATGCTAAGTTTAGCAAAAGTGAGTTTTGGCTCTGAGAGGTTGGATTCTTAGGACACATCGTGTCGGGTGATGGAATTAGAGTCGACTGGAGTAAGATATCAGCTATCGTTGATTGGAAACCACCGAGGAATGTGTCAGAGATTAGAAGCTTTTTGGGATTAACGAGATACTACAGATGGTTTGTTAAAGGATTCTCCATGATAGCTACTCCGATGACGAGGTTGCTACAGAAAGATGTCAAGTTCGAATGGACAGAGAAGTGCCAACAAAGTTTTGAGAAACTAAAAGCATTGTTGACTGAAGCTCCAGTTTTAATGCAACCGAAATCGAGAAAGGAATTTGTGGTGTATAGTGATGCATCCTTAAATGTATTGGGGTGTGTACTTATGCAAGAAGGAAATGTAATAGCATATGCCTCGAGACAACTAAAACCGCATGAGAAAAAGTATCCGGCTCACGACTTAGAGTTAGCCGCCATAGTGTTCGCACTGAAGATTTGGAGACACCATTTGTATGGCGAGAGATGCCGAGTGTTCACTGACCATAAAAGTCTAAAGTATTTGATGAATCAAAAGGAGTTAAACCTACGGTAGCGGAGATGGCTAGATCTCATAAAAGATTACGAGTTGATAATTGACTATCACCCTGGGAAGGCGAATATGGTCGCCGATGCTTTGAGTAGGAAGTCATTGTTTACCTTGAAGGCTTTGAATACCCAGTTGTCTGTGACTGATGATGGTTCAATCATAGCTGAGTTAAGAGCTAGACCGATGTTTTTACAAGAGATTTGTAATGGTCAGGAGAATGATAAAGAGTTGCAAGATAAGATAACTCAGTACGAAACGGGTATAGACTCAGACTTTCAGATTGGTTCAGATGGCTGTTTAATGTTTCAAGAAAGAATTTGTGTACCCAAAAACGATGAGCTTATTCAGAAGATTCTGCATGAGGCACATAATAGTTGTATGTCTATCCATCCGGGTAGTGTGAAGATGTATAATGACTTGTAGAAAATGTATTGGTGGTCGGGAATGAAAAGAGACATCTCAGAGTTTGTCTCTAAGTGTTTAATTTGTTAGCAAGTGAAAGCCGAACACCAAGTACCTTCGGGTTTACTTTAACACGTGATGGTTCCCAAGTGGAAATGGGACAGTATTACCATGGATTTTGTATCGAGATTACCGTTGACGCCAAGGAAGAAAAATGCTGTATGGGTTATGGTTGATAGGCTAACTAAGTCGGCTCATTTTGTACCGGTGCGTACCGATTATCCACATGAGAAATTGGCCAATTTGTATGTTTCTAAAATTGTGAGACTTCACGGAGTACCTTTATCGATCATTTTGGATAGAGATCCGAGGTTCACATCTCGATTTTAGAAAAAGTAACAAGAAGCTTTGGGGACAAAGTTAAATTTTAGTACTGCCTTCCACCCGCAAACCGACGATCAGTCGAAAAAAGTAATTCAGATTCTTAAAGATATGTTACGGTGTTGTGTTCTTGAGTTTCAAGGCAGTTGGGAAAAGTACTTACTGTTGGTAGAGTTTGCCTACAACAATAGCTATCAGTCGAGCTTGAAAATGGCACCTTATGAGTCTGTGTATGGACGTAAATGTCGAACGCCTTTGTATTGGTCCGAACTCAAGGAAAATCAGATACACGGGGTTGACTTAGTCAGAGAAACCAAAGAGAAAGTAAAAGTGATTCGTGACTGTTTGAAGGCTACTTCGGATAGATAGAAATCCTACGCGGACTTGAAACGGAAACAGATTGAGTTTCAAGTAGGTGATAAGGTATTTTTGAAAGTATCCCCGTGGAAGAAAGTTTTTAGATTCGGTAGGAAAGGTAAATTAAGTCCAAGTTTTATTGGGCCATATGAGGTGACTGAGAGAATTGGACCGGTAGCATACCGATTAGCCTTGCCATCCGAATTAGAAAAGATCCACGATGTATTCCATGTGTCTATGTTGCGCCATTACCGATCTGACCCATCACATGTGATTTCACCAACAGACGTTGAGATTTGTTCAGACATGACCTATGGTGAAGAGCCGGTTAAGATTTTAGATCGGGAGGTCAAGAAATTGAGGAATAAAAGTATAGCACTTGTGAAAGTACTATGGCATAGACATGGGGTTGAAGAGGCCACATGGGAGCCCGAGGAAACCATGAGAGACCAATACCCGAACCTTTTTATTGGTAAGATTTTCGGGGACGAAAATCCCTAAGGGTGGAGAATTGCAAAAACCCTATTTTGGGGCTAGTCGAAACAGTGGTTTCGGGACCACTAATTCGAGGTTGGAGAAAATTATTTTAATATTAGTTTATGTGCATGAAAATTTTTGTGAATTAATTTTAGTGACTGCATGCTTAATTTTGAAAAAGGACTAAATCGCATAAAGTGCGAAAGTTTTGTTCTACAAGCTAAAGGTGTCAAATAACTATAGAATCTTAAACTAGAGGTCCTTAATGTGCAATTAGGCCCTTTAGAGGGTGATGGCCGGCCATAGGGGACAAATAAATTAAAATTGGTCAAAGTTGTTGGAATTAGGTGACTAAATTGATGAAATAAAATAAAATAAAGAGAAAAAAATATCATCTCTTCCTCTTCCTCCCTACCACCGAAATTTTTAGCAAAGAGGAGCTTTGGAAAGCTTGAAATTTTCAGCAACTTAAACCTTTGCAAGTAAGTCATCTTGATGGTCATTTTTGATGATTTTTGTACTTTTGGAACCCCTAAAGCTTAATCTAGCTAATGAGGGGACTATTTTGCAAAATGTTTGAGAGTCTAGGGTTTTTCCATGAGAACATTAGTGTTATTTTCTAAATTTTTATGGAAGGAAATGAAACTTGGTTGTTAAATAAACAACTTTTGTGAAAGGAGTTTCCATGAAAACACCTAAAATGGACCTTTTTGTAAAGGTTGTAAAATAGGTAGTAAATGTGCGAAATAATTGGAATTGTGAGCTACTATGAGAGTAATAAAGGTTCGGCTAGGGTTGTTAAAGGAAGAAATTTGATTAAAATCGTTTTATAAGCCTAGGGGTAAAATCGTAATTTTGTGAAAGTGGCAAAACGGTAATTTTGCCAAAGTAGGAAATTTTGAAATGTCTTGATTAATGTGATGATTAAATGAGTGAATTTTATCAATATAGATCAAGAAAAACGGAGTCCAGACCTAGACCGGGGGAAAATCAAGCTAGTAGATTAACTCAATCGAGTCGCCCACTTTTTGTATACCGAGGTAAGTTGTACGTAAATAATACAACATTAATGTATTTATGCGTTAAATAATTGATATTCCATAAAATGTCTGATTATTGATGTGAATATGCATGATGAGAATTGATGAAGTAAAATTCCCGATTGAACCTTAGGAATAGATCGGATATCCATGGCATGACATTTGGGTTGATATGTGTGCTAGTGTAAGACCATGTCTGGGACATGGCATCGACCACATTATGAGAGCCAGTGTAAGACCATGTTTGGAACATGGCATTGGCATTGAGACGAGAGCTAGTGTAAGACCATGTCTGGGACATGGCATTGTGTGAGGCTTATCGGATATCCTTTGGTATTCCAATGGGTTCAACGAGTAAATTAAAGATTGTGTCAAAAGTGAGAAAAGTTACGGCTAAGTTGTAAGTGATACAGGTACCTACATGAGATTCATGAGAAATGAGCTCGAATTATGTTGTGTGATTAGTAAGGGTGGTAATGAGTAAGTTACGCCTTTAATCTTTCGAGAATTATGTGCAAGTTTATAATATGCTATGAGTATGATAATGCATGTTAATTGTTGTTAATTATTTACATGTGACTTACTAAGTTTTATGCTTACTCCCTTTCCTTTCCAATTTCTTATAGTATCGCCAAGCTAGCTCAGGGATGAAAGGACGTCGGAGGCACGATCACACTATCAATCTGAATATTTGGTATAGTTAGATTTATCATTTTGAGTATGGCATGTATAGGGACTTAGTCTTTGTCAAGTGTCATATTGTTTTGGCCAAATGTGTTGGCTTGACTTGGAGATTTGATTCATTTTGTATAAGGCCATGGATGATGGCTATTTCCTATTAATGATATATGAAAATGATGATGTTTTTCTTTATGAGTGAGCAAATTGCATAACTGGATTGATAAGTATGTGATAAGTTTAGCAAGTTAAAATAGTGTAGTAGCATTGATGTAAGTAAGTCTAGATGGTGGTTTATGTTGGTGCAAGTAAGTGTGGCAAAAGGGCTTGGTAAATAGCCTTACTTTTGTCCACACGGGTAGACAAACGGGCGTGTGTCTAGGCCGTGTGTGACACACGGTCTGCCCCATGGGCGTGTAGATCGGCCGTGTGTCCCCTTGCACCCTAAGTTGAAAAAACAGAATGCCCAGTAGTAACCACACGGGCTGAGGCACAGCCGTGTGTCTCAACCGTGTGGAAGACACGGCCATAGGACATGGGCATGTGCCCAGGCCGTGTGAAGTCTGTACTTGAATTTAAGAATTTAATTCGCCACACGGCCTAAGAACACGGGCGTTTGCCTTGGCCATGTGACCTTATTGAGTTGATGATGTCAGAAACAGAATGTCAAGGTTTTTACACACGGGCGGAGACACAGACGTGTCATGGCCGTGTGAGGGACACGGACCATGGACACGGGCGTGTGCCAGGCTGTGTGAAAACCCCTATAGGTTCGAATTTAAAAATAAATCAACACGGCTAGGGACAAGGGGCGTGTGTGACCACACGAGCGTGTCCCTTTCCACACGGACGTGTGCCTCTGTTTTTAGTGAAATTTTCCAAAGTTTTCTAAAGTGCCTGGTTTAGTATCGTACCATTTCTAAGGTATGATTTAGGCCTCGTAGGCCCATATTAAGGACTTTAAGATGAAGATTGAAAAGTTTTAAATTTGAATGAAATTTTATAACCCGGAATTGTATGTTAGTATGTTTTTGAGTTAGGTAACGCTCATACCCTGTTCTAGTGTCAAATACGGGTAAGGGGTGTTACAGTCCGATAATGGCTCGTACTCTGTCTTGGCGTTGAATACAGGTAAGGGGTGTTACATTTAGTGGTACCAGAGCTACGGTTTAGTCGATTCTTGGACTAGCATAACGTGTGTAAGAGTCTAGCTATACATGCCATATCTGAACTGTGATAGTGTGATGACTCCAGACAATTTTAAACTGTGTTTTCATATAGTAAATGGATCCTGACCGAGTTGTAGCTGATGAAGTAGAAAGTAATGCACCGGCTCCCGCTCAAGGGGTAGCGCCATCTAAAAGTAGACCTCCCACGGTCAGTCAGGGAGGAGGGGCTAGGGAAGCCTTCCTCCACATGATGAACAAGTGGTATTTAGAGTTTGTTCGAACAAATCCGAATGCTCAACATCCTCCACCCCCTCCTTATCCCCAACTGATTCTCGTAGCTCATCAAGGTGTGGAATTGGTAAGACTGAATAAGCCTCCGGTTGATAAGATTCGAAAGTAAGGGGCTGAGGAATTCAGGGCTAATGTAGGTGATGACCCCGAGAGAGCCGAGTTCTGGCTTGGGAATACTATCAGGGTATTTGATGAGTTATCATGTACACCCGAAGAATGCTTGAAATGTGCTATATCATTATTGAGGGACACAACATATCACTAGTGGAAGACACTAGTATCTGTGGTATCGAGAGAGAGGGTTACATGGGAATTCTTTAATGAGGAATTCTGAAAGAAATACATTAGTCAGTTGTTCATCAATCAGAAACGTAAAGAATTCCTTGAGCTGAAACAGGGCCTAATGTCAGTGACAGAGTATGAGTGAGAATTTGTCAGGATATTATGTGTAAAAGGTTCGAAGATGGGCTGAATGAAGACATCCAACTTTTAGTTGGAATCTTGGAACTAAAAGAATTTGTTTTATTGGTTGAACGAGCTTGCAAAGCCGAAGAGATAAGCAAAGAGAAAAGAAAGGCCACGTGAGGTTAGAGATGCAAGAAAAAGGCCGATGAGTAAGTCATTTCAATCTCAGTAAAAGAAATCCAGAGAAATGTATTCTCGCTCGAATGTTTCAGCTGGGTATTCACACAGAGACCGCGGGAAGCAATATTCGGGTTTTAAATCTCAAGCTACTTCAATGGCAAGCGTGGGTAATGTTAGGTCTAACAGACCTGAATGTCAGCATTGTGGAAGAAGATATCCTGGCGAGTGTAAGATGAATGACTGAGCTTGTTTCAAGTGTGGTTCTTAAGAGCATTTTTTCTGAGATTGCCCTGATATGGCTGAGAAAGAATAATTTTCGAGTGCAAGGCCAAGTAATACTACCAATAGGGGTAGGCCACTAAGAAATATCGAGAATAGAACTAGCAGTAAAGGTGTGACGAAGGATTCAGCTGTGAGATCCAAAGCTAGAGCACCTGCTAGAGCTTATGCCATACATGCTCGTGAGGATGCGTCATCTCCCAATGTGATTATTGGTACATTTTCTCTTTATGATACTAATGTTATTGCATTGATCGATCCTAGATGGACTCATTCTTATGTTTGTGTGAATTTAGTATCTAGTAAGAGTTTGCCTGTTGAGTTTACTGAGTTTGGGATTAAAGTGTCAAACCCCTTAGGCAAATATGTGCTAGTTGATAAAGTTTGCAAGAATTGTCCTTTGATGATTAGAGGTCACTGTTTTCCGGCTGACTTAATGTTGTTTCCATTTGACGAATTCGATGTTATTTTGGGTGTGGACTGGTTGACACTACATGATGCCATAGTAAATTGTAGACTGAAAACTATTGAATTGAAATGTGAAAATGGTGAGGTTCTTTGGGTTGAAACCGATGAATCAAGGGAATTGCCTATTGTGATTTCGTCTATAGCTGCTCAGAGATACGTAAGAAAAGGTTGTGAAGCTTATATTGCTTATGTTTTGAATACAAAGATGTCTGAATTGAAACTTGAATCAGTGCCGGTAGTCTGTGAATACTCAGATGTTTTTCCTGAAGGGTTGCCTGGGTTGCCACCGATTAGAGAAGTTGAGTTTGGTATTGATTTAGCGCCAGGGACTTCACCGATATCGATTGCTCCGTATAGAATGGCTCCGACTGAATTGAAATAATTAAAAGCTCAGTTGCAAGAGTTGACAGATAAGGGTTTTACGAGACCGAGTTTTTCTTTCTAGGGTGCTCCAGTGTTATTTGTAAAAAAGAAAGACGAATCTATGAGACTTTGTATCGATTATCGACAGCTCAACAAAGTGACTATAAAGAAGAAGTATCCTTTGTCGAGGATTGATGACTTGTTTGATAAGTTGAAAGGAGCAACGGTATTCTCGAAGATTGATATGATATCTGGCTACTATTAGTTGAGAGTTAAAGAGTCGGATGTGCCGAAAACTACTTTCAGAACAAGGTACGGGCATTATGAATTTCTTGTCATGCCTTTCGGACTAACTAATGCTCCTACTATTTTTATGGACTTGATGAACCGAATCTTCTGACCATATTTAGAAAAATTCATGGTTGTGTTTATTGACGATATCCTGATTTATTCTCGAGATGAGTCTGAGTATGCCGAGCACTTGAGAATTGTATTACAGGCGTTGAGAGATAAGAAATTGTTTGCTAAATTCAGTAAAAGTGAGTTTTGGCTCCAAGAAGTCAGATTTTTGGGACATATCATTTCAAGTGATGGTATTCGGGTTGATCCAAGTAAGATTTCGGAAATTGTTAATTAGAAACCGGAAAGGAATGTATCTGAAGTTAGAAGCTTTTTGGGCTTAGCCAGTTATTACCGACGCTTTTTCAAAGAATTTTCAATGATTGCTACTCCTATGACCAAGTTTTTCAAAAAGATGTTAAATTTGAATGGTCTGAAAAATGTCAGCAAAGTTTTGAGAAATTGAGAGCATTGTTAACCGAGGCACCAGTTTTAGTACAACCTGAATCAGGAAAAGAATTTGTAATTTATAGTGACGCGTCATTGAATGGTTTGGGTTGTGTGTTGATGCAAGAGGGCAAAGTGATAGCTTATGCCTCGAGACAGTTGAAACCACACGAGAAGAATTATCCGACGTACGATTTGGAATTGGCCGCCATTGTTTTTGCTTTGAAAATTTGGCGTCATCATTTGTACGGTGAGAAATGCCATATCTTTACTAATCATAAAAGTTTAAGATATTTGATGACTTAGAAAGATCTGAACTTGCGACAACGGAGATGGCTCGAATTACTGAAAGATTATGAACTAGTGATTGACTATCATCTGAGAAAGGCGAATGTAGTCGCAGATGCTTTGAGCAGAAAGTCCTTGTTTGCTTTGAGAGCTATAAGTACGAGATTGACTTTGTCTAATGATCGTTCAATTTTGGCCGAGATGAGAGCTAGACCGATATATCTTCAGCAAATTTGTGAAGCTCAGAAAAATGATAGTGAATTGCAAGCTAAAAGAGCTCAGCGCGAATCGGGTAGTGATTCAGACTTTCAGATCGGTTCACATGATTGTTTGATGTTTAGAGATAGAATATGTGTACCGAAAAATGATGGACTTATTCAGAAAATATTGCACGAGGCACACAGTGGTTGTTTATCAATTCATCTGGGTAGTATGAAAATGTATAATGATTTGAAAAAATTGTATTGGTGGTCAGGTATGAAACGAGATATTTCGGAGTTTGTTTCGAGATGTTTCATTTTTCAACAAGTAAAAGCCGAACACCAAGTTCCTTCGGGTTTACTTCAGCCAGTGATGGTACCCGAGTGGAAATCGGATATGATTATGATGGACTTCGTAACAAGTCTACCTCTGACTCCGAAAAAAAGATGCCGTCTAGTTTGTTGTTGATAGATTGACGAAATCGGCTCATTTTATACCGGTACGTTCTGACTATTCACTTGATAAGCTAGCCAAATTGTACATTGCTGAGATTGTGAGATTGAACGGAGTGCCTTCTATTATTTCGGATAGAGATCCGAGGTTTACTTCGAGATTTTGGAAGAAATTACAAGAAGCTTTGGGTACAAAGTTAAATTTTAGTACCGCTTTTCATCCGCAAACTGATGGTCAATCCGAAAGACTAATTCAGATTCTTGAAGATATGCTCCGATGTTGTGTTCTAGAATTCAAAGGTAGTTGTGAGAAATATTTACCATTAGTCGAATTTGCCTATAACAATAGTTTTCAGTCGAGTATAAAGATGGCACCGTATGAGGCATTGTATGGCCGCAAGTGTCGAACTCTGTTGTATTGGACAGAGCTTAGTGAGAAACAAATTCATGGGGTTGACTTGGTTAGAGAAACCAAAGAAAAGGTAAAGGTAATTCGTGACTGTTTGAGAGCCGCTTCAGATCGACAAAAGTCGTACGCAGATTTGAAAAGAAAAGAGATTGAATTTTAGATTGGTGATAAAGTATTTCTGAAAGTATCTCCATGGAAGAAGATCCTGAGATTTGGTCGTAAAGGCAAGTTGAGTCCAAGTTTCATTGGGCTGTATGAGGTTATTGAAAGAATAGGGCCAGTAGCATATCGGTTAGCTTTACCGACAGAGTTAGAAATGATCCATAATGTGTTTTATGTGTCGATGTTGCGAAGATATCGTTCTGATCCTTCACATGTAATTTCTCCAACAGAGATTGAGATTCGACCGGATAGGACGTATGGTGAAAAACCGATCAAGATTTTAGCTCGGGAAGTTAAACAGTTGAGAAATAAAAGTATAGCCCTAGTGAAAGTCTTATGGCAACGACATGGGGTCGAAGAGGCTACGTGGGAACCTGAAAAAGCTATGAGAAAACATCACCCGAACCTATTTTCTGGTAAGATTTCCGGGGATAAAAATCCTTAAAAGGGGAGAGTTGTAATAGCCTAATTTTGGGTCTAATTGGAACAGTGGTTTTGGGACCACGAATCCGATGTAGAAAGATTTTTTTTATTATATTTTTATGGTCTACAGTCTCATGGAATTATTTTGTGAAAATTTCGTTCGAAAATTTTATCGATTGGGCACTCAATTTAGTTAAAAGGACTAAATTGCAATAGGTGCAAAATGTGTGTTCTAGAAGCTAGAGGTGTCTAATTGTTATGAAATTTTAAATTTGAGGTCCTTAGATGGTAATTAGACCATTATGCTTTAGTATGGACAAAAATGGGCATGGTTAGTGAAAAAATTCAAAGTTTAGGTGAAGGGCAGTTTGGTAATCTAGTAAATAAAGCCAAAATAACTAAATAAAAGTCTTCATCTTCATCAATTTAGTCCCCATGGCTGAATATTGCAAGAGAAGACATATCTAAGGTTTTGGCCACTTTCAAGCTCGATTGCAAGTCCGTTCTAGCCCCGTTTTTAATGATTTTTACGTTTTTGAAATCCTTGTAACCTAATATAGCTTTTCCAAGGACTATTTTGAAGTATTGTCAAGGTCTAAAATTTTACCGATGATAGATATTTGTGTATTTTGATGTCTAATGGTAGAAAATGTATGTTTGGTGTTAGAAAAACAACATTTACAAGGTGATTTTTGATGAAAATGTCAAAAAGTACTTATTTGTAAAAGTTATAAAATGAGTAGTAAAAGTGTGATTAAATGGAAAATGTGGGCTGGTATGAGTATGAAAATGGTTCGGATAGGCTTGGGTTTTGATGAACTGGAATACATTTCAAATTACGAGCCTAGGGACTAAATTGTAAAAATGTGAAACATTAGGGGCAAAAATGTAATTTTTCCATAATATGATTTTTGGGCTAAATTGAATAATGTGAGTATTAAATGAGCTAAATTTGTTATTATAGATCAAGAAAAACGAGGTTCGGACCTAGATAGGGGAAAAACAAAGTGTTTGATGATTAGGTCTAATTCTACTATTTTTGTACCGAGGTAAGTTCGTATGTAAATAATGCATTGTTATATTTATGTTTTAAATGCTTTAATATTGTATGAATTGTGATTGACTCTTTGGACGTATTCGACAAAGTTTTGACAAACGAGAAATCCCGGTTGAACATTAGGAATAGAATAGGATACGGGTGACATGTCACTAGGAACCCATGTGTATATGCGATTATGTGATCCGGGTGCTGGTCTTGTACGTCCTACTAGTGGCTGGGTAGTCCGGCATGTGTTGCGGATACCTGACAGCTTGTGTGAACAGCACTGTGTAGCTACGTCCTCACTGACAGCTTGTGTAAGCTGGCCCGTGAATAGCTTAAAAGCGAGACTCTATGTATTATGAGATATGAAGTAGCTTTAGCTACATATATGGCACTTATGTGCAAGATTTTTGTGTATTCGTTAATATTCCGAGTGTTCAACAGGAATGTCAAAGTTGTGAAAGGATATGGCTATGATGCGAGTTGGTACATGTATGTACGTAAAACTCATAAGTAATGAGCTCGGTATGTGATGAACCCTTGGTAAGGTGGTGATTGAGTAAGTTATGATTATAAGATTTTAATAACATTCATGCTAATTTTTATCATGTTAATTGTATGTTAAATGTGTGGTTATGATGCTTATTATTTGCATAGGAACTTACTAAGCTATGTAGCTTACTCCTCTTTCTTTTCCTTGTCTTATAGTGTCACCAAGCTAGCTCGGGGTTCGGAGATCGTCGGAGATCCATACACACTATCAACAATTATTTTGGTATCAATGAATTCAACATTTTGAGTTATGGCATGTATAGTGGACTTGGTCATTTTGTTATGTGTCATAATTGATTTGGCCAAATGTGTTGGCTTATGTTGGTTAGAAGTTCATTTTATATAAGGCCAATTGAAATTGGCTAATATTGGTATAAGTATTCATATGATGATGCCTTTCATGGATGTGGAAACTTGCATGATTTGAGTTTATAAGTTATGTGATGTTTATGTATGATAGATGTTAGTAAGTGAATGATGTGTTGATGTCTTGGTTGTGGATGATTTGGTTGTATGTATAAGCTTGAATTAGTGTTATGTTATGTTATGTAGGTGTGTGCATTAAAGAGGTGGCAAATGGCTTGGTGAATAGCCTTATTTTGACCACACGGGCAGACACACGTGCGTGTGTCTAGGCCGTGTGCGACACACGGCTTGCCCCATGGGCGTGTGTATCAGCCGTGTGTCCTCTGCACCTTAATTTTGAAAAACAAAATGTCCAAAATATAACACACGGGTAGAGACACGGGCGTGTGTCTTGGCCGTGTGAAACCTACACTTAATTCGAATTAAATTAATTAACCACACGGCTTAGTCCACGGGCGTGTGGCACGGCTTTGTGGCACAAGTCAGAGAGCTCCCTAAATTGAACATGGTCTGAAGCACAGGCGTGTCCCAGGGTCACACGGGCGTGTCCCTTGGACCACACGGGCGTGTGAGCCCTACAGTTAGGAAAAATTTTCTAAGTTTTGTAAAAACTTTCCTGAGTTCTCGATTTAGTCCCAAACCACTTCCAATGCACGTTTTTGGCCTCGTAGGCTCGTATTAGGGACTTTATGATTAAATATGGATGGTTTTAATTTGGACGCAAATTTTATGATTCAATTTGTATGAATGTTTGTGTTGTATGTCTGGTAATGCCTCGTACTCTGTTCCAGCGTTGAATACGGGTAAGGGGTGTTACAACCTGTATGACCAACATGTACACCCCTAAAAGAACCCTCTCGTAAGGCCAATAGGAACAAAGTAGAAAGTCCCTCTCCACAAAACAGAAAGAGGAAAGGATTGAGGGGATCCCCTTGCCGAAGACCCCGCGTCAGCTGAAAAGATTCTCCCCAATGGCCATTGAGAACCACTGAATAAGAAACCGTACGAATACAAGCCATGATCAAGGAATCCCAATCCAAATCGAATCCCATATGCAATATGCTAGCCTCTAAAAAATCCCACTCGACCCGATCATAGGCCTTGGTCATGTCAAGCTTGAGTGCGAAAGAACCGACTACCCCATAAGCAATTAGGAAGTTGTTAGTGATAAAACGGCTTGGGGCGAACACATTCTGTGCCTTATCAATACAAACAAACAAAACCCTTTTAAACCTTCTCACCAGAACTGTATAAATAATCTTGTAAAGGATGGAATAGAGACTAATTGGGTAGAATTGTGACATTTGTGTAGGGTTACGAACCTTGGGAAGAAGAATGAGATTTGTGGCAGTAATATCAGAAAAAGGGAGCTCCCTTCGAAGCTGTAATAGTCCGATTTAGACCCTAGTCGAAACAGTGGTTTCGGGACAACAAATTTGAGTCAGTAAAATATTTTAATATTATTTTCTGTGTCTTTGATATGTGATTAAGCATGTGTTAAAGTTTCATAAGTTAATTTGTCCATCTGTGTGCTTAATTTGAGAAAAGGTTTAAATTGGAATAAATGCAAACTAGCATGCTATTTGTTAAAGTACCTATGTGTTGTGGCTTTTGAATGTTGTGGCCTTATTAGGCAATTAAACCACTTTTAAGATAGTGGATTGTTAATGGACGGTTTTGTACATAGTTTATGCATTTTTCTAATTTGTTTTAAAAGGGTTAATATGGTAAAGAATTAATAAAATGTTATTAAATAAAAACAAAAGCCAAAATATCATCATCTTTTATGTTCATCCACCGATTATTAAAAGGAAGAAAGCAAGGGTTTGAGTTTTATATATATTCGGCTACTTTAAGGCTTAAATTCAAGGTATGTTTTTGATCCGTTTTTGATAATTTCTAAGTTTCTGTAATTGTTGCTTCGTATATTTTGTAACCCATTCCTTAATTTTGAGAATTGATGATGTTTTTGAAATGATCCTTTGATGAATTCATGTGTTTTATGATGTTTGATGATGAAAAATAAAAGATATGTGTTTGATTATCATAGTTTGTATTTGAAGTTTTGTTAAATTTGAGTATTTTGAACTCAATTGAGAAAATATTATTTTGGAGGACTAAATTGTGAATTTGATGAAAAGTATGGACTTGTATAGTCCCTAGGGAGATTCGGCCATGCATGTGTGTGAAAAAATTGTGTATATTTGATGTTTTGAGAAAAATGGATTAAATTGATAAAATGTACAAATGTGAGGGCTAAATTGAAAATTGCCCTAAATGAATGTTTTTGGATTGAATTGAGTGAATTAGTGAATAAATGGATTACATTTGAATATGTATAGATCAAGAATTGAAGAAATCGGACTTAGATCGCGGGAAAGCGAAAGTAGTCGAATAACCGAGTCTGAACAAATATCCGAATCCGAGGTAAGTCGATATACAAATAAATGTATTTGCATTGAATTATTTGAATGTATATGATATGTGAAATACTATGATTATCCATTGAGATGGAATGTATGTGAAATTTGAGTTGGCTAATAAGTCGATAAACTGATAAAGTTCATGAAGTCCCGTGTGAACCTAGGAATATATAGGAATTACGTATGTCATGACATAGGTGTCTGTTATGTGTTATCATGTAAGACCACGTCTGGGACGTTGGCGTTGATTCGAGATTTTGTGTAAGACCACGTTAGGGACATTGGCATCGATAAGAGATTTCGTGTAAGACCACGTCTGGGACGTTGGCATCGATGCGAGATTTACGTGTAAGACCATGTTCGGGACATCGGTATCATATTTGATTCGTGTAAAACCCTGTCTGGGACAGTGGCATCGATATCTAATTACATGTAAGACCACGTCTGGGACGTTGGCATTGTACGACCATTCCGAGCACTCTGAGTATCCTATTAGATTCCGAATGGTTCAACGGGCAAATCTGAGATAGAAATTATTATGTGAATTGTATATCTGTTTCAGGTACGTTTGGTATGTACACTAAGTGTGTATGAAAGGTAAGTATCTATATGAACTTACTATGATGATTATGTATATAAAATGATGAGATTATATGAGAAGTTATGCTTGAATGAGCCACGTGTATGTGTGATATTTGAGTTGAAGGAATTAGTAAGATATGGCTAAGCAAGTGAGCCAAAGAATTTATGTGATGATTTTGCTTTAAGAACCAATAATTTCATTGTGCCAATATGGTTATATGCATTTTATGCTAAGTTTATTTGTATATGGCATACTAAGCTTTTGAAAGCTTACTCTGTGTGTGTTTGCTCTGTTTTATAGATCGTCAAAGCTACTGAATGCTCGGGGACCGTCGAGGATCATCATCACACTAATTAAACTCATTTTGGTATCTTTTGAAAATGTATATAGTTAGATATGGCATGTATAGGCTAGTCACTTTGGAATATCTTTGAAATGTGTATAAAGTAGCCATGGGATGTGGCTTAATAAGTGTTGGTAATATGCATGAGTAAGTGTGTTATATAATGCTTAGTTTGGTATGGTTTGATAGCCAATGAATTAGTCAAAGTTATGGTAAGTATATGAATGCATTATGAGTATGCATGTTTGATCAAAAGAATGTTTCTATGAAGGGTAAATGTGGTTAAACTATTCTTATGTATATGTATGATTTAGTTGTGCAAATTGGCATGATTAGAAATGAGTTTGGTTGTGAAGAATTGTTGATCATTTGACATGTCTTTGGTTGTTAATTGTACATAAAATGAATTGGTATGTAGCTTGTAGGGTAAACCCAAGTGTAGGTGGCATATTGACCTTGCAAAGGGCCTGTTAAGCATACACGGTTGTGGCACACGGGCGTGCCTAGTGACCGTGGGATTAAGTCAGTATATAGCATAAGAGTACACGGCCATGGTACACGGGTGTGCATGGTGGCCGTGGAGATAAGTCAGTATACATTGCCCTGTTTTGGCACGGCCAGGACACATGGGTGTGTCTAGTAGCCATGGGAGGCACACGGCCTGACTGCACGGGCGTGTGACCTCTGCAGTGTTCAAAAAGTTCTAAATTTCCAAGAATTTCCATAGGTGTTTGATTCAGTCCCGACCCTCCTCTAAAGCATGCTTAAGGTCTTGGTGACCTATCTAAGGGACACAGTGATTGAAATCGATGACTTGTATTATAAAATGTCTGTAAACATTTCCAATCCGTCCGGTAATACCTTTAACCCTAATCTGAGGACAGATACGGGTTAGGGGTGTTACATTTGGTTGGTATCAGAGCTACGGTTTAGTCGATTCTCAGACTAACGTAGCATGTCAGAGTCTAGCTATACATGCCATATATCTGAATTGTGATAGTGTGATGAATCCTGACGTATAAAAATGTGAATTTCATATAGGAATGGATCCCAAAAGAGCCATAGCTGACGATGTAGAAAGCAATTCGCCTGCTCCTGCTGAAAGAACAACGCCCTCTGATCCGAGACCGGCTACGAGCGGTAATGAGGGAGAAGCTAAACAAGCTTTCTTCCAGATGATGAGTGAGTGGTTCACTCAGTTTGTGAGAAATAACCCGACTATTTCACAACCTCCGGCCCCGCCTAATCACCCTCAGACATCTGCTATGCCTCCGACTATGAATCTGAATCTGTTGAACAAGCCTCCGGTTGACAAAATTCATAAATATGGGGCTGAAGAGTTCAAGGCTACCAGTGATGACGATGCCGAGAAAGTCGAATTCTGGTTAGAAAACACAATTCGGGTATTTGATGAAATGTCCCTGAGTCTTGAGGAATGCATAAAGTGTGTAGTTTCTTTGCTACGAGATGCGGCCTATCAGTGGTGGAAAACTTTTATTTCTGTTGTTCCGAAAGAACGGGTGACATGGGACTTCTTTCTGATTGAGTTTCGGAAGAAATACATCAGTGAGAGATTCATTGATCAGAAACGGAAGGAGTTTCTGGACTTAAAACAGGGCCGTATGTCTGTTACTGAATACAAAAAAAAGTTTGTGAGATTGAGTCAGTATGCTCATGAATGTGTATCCACCTAGGCAATAATGTGTAAAAGATTTGAGGATGGTCTTAACGAAGACATCCATTTACTTGTTGGGATTCTGGAAATAAAAGAGTTTGTGGTACTTATTGATCGAGCGTGCAAAGCTGAAGCCCTCGGGAAAGATAAAAGGAAAGCTGAGTTTGAAGGTAAAGATGTGAGAAAGAGATTTCAGAGTAGATTATTTCAGTCTGCATCAAAGAAATTCAGAGATGAACAAAGCCGTTCAAGAGTTAATGTGGGACATTTGAATAGAGATCGAGCTAGATCACAAATGAGCTCCAAAACTCCGGCAACTTCAGTAGCTAGTGTTGGAAATGTTCGATCCGAACGACCTGAGTGTAAGCATTGTGGTAAAAGACATCCGGGAAGTTGTAGATTGAATGACCGGGTCTTGTTTCAGATGTGGATCGTTAGATCATTTCATTCGTGATTGCCCAGAGTCTGTTGAGCCAGAGACTATTCAGAATCCGAGATCAGATAATGCTCCAGTGAGAGGTAGACCTTCACGAAATACAAGAAATGTCAGTGGTAGTCAGAGAACTGCGAGAGATACTGTTGCAAGATCTGAAGCTAGAGCGCCTGCCAGAGCGTATGCCATCCGAGCTCATGAGGAAGCTTCATCTCCTGATGTTATAACTGGTACATTTACACTTTATGATACTTCTGTGATTGCATTAATAGATCCTAGTTCTACTCATTCGTATATATGCATGAATTTGGTATCTAGTAAGACTTTACATGTAGAGTCTACTGATTTTGTTATAAAAGTATCGAAGTTGACAAAATATGCAAGAACTGTCCGTTAATGTTACGAGATATCTGTTTCCCTGCTGATCTGATGCTATTACCATTTGATGAGTTTGTTACAATTCAGGTATGGGTCGTTGACATTGCATGATCTTTGTTGTGAATCAGAAAAGAAAGACTATTGATTTGAGTCGTCAGAATGGTGAAATAGTTCGTATTGAGTCAAATGATTTAAATGGATTGCCTGCTATGATATCTGTGTTGAAAGCTCAGAGTTATATGAAAAATGGTTACGAAGCTTATTTTGCTTATGTGATTGATTCAAAAGTGTCTAAAAAAGAAGTTGAATCAGTGCCAGTTGTTTGTGAGTTTTTTGATGTATTTCCTGAAAAATTACCGGGATTGCCTCCGATACGTGAAGTTGAATTTGGTATTGATCTGTTTCCTGGTACGACACCTATTTCGATAGCTCCGTATAGAATGGCACCAATAGAGTTGAAAGAGTTAAAGTCATAGCTACAAGAATTAACTGACAAAGGGTTTGCCAGACCGAGTTTCTCGCCTTGGGGTGCTCCCGTTTTGTTTGTGAAAAAGAAAGATGGTACGATGAGAATGTGCATTGATTATCGTCAGTTGAATAAAGTAACCATAAAGAATAAATATCCATTGCCCAAGATTGATGATTTGTTTGATCAGCTAAAAAGAGCCACTGTGTTTTCAAAGATAGATCTGAGATCGTGTTACTACCAGCTGAGAGTAAAAGACTCAGACATTCCAAAAACTGCTTTCAGAACAAGGTACAGACATTATGAGTTTTTAGTTATGCCTTTCGGACTAACGAATGCTCCTGCTATTTTTATGGATTTGATGAACAGAATTTTCAAACCGTACCTAGATCAATTTGTTGTTGTATTCATTGATGACATTTTGATATATTCATGGGATGAAACTGAACATGCTGAGCATCTAAGGATTGTGTTACAAACTCTGCGAGAAAAAAAATTGTATGCGAAATTTAGTAAATGTGATATCTTGTTGCATGAAGTCAGTTTTCTGGGACATATTGTATCGGCCTTTGGAATACGAGTTGATCCGAGCAAGATTTTTGCTATTCTGGATTGGGAACATCCGAAGAATGTGTCTGAAGCTCGTAGTTTTCTGGGACTTGCTGGTTATTACCGCAGATTTGTAAAAGGCTTTTCGATGATAGCTACTCCGTTAACTAAATTGCTTCAAAAAGATGTGAGATTTGAATGGTCCGATCAATGTCAGAAAAGCTTTGATCAGTTGAAAGCCCTTTTGACTGAAGCTCCAGTTTTGGTACAACTAGAATCGGGTAAAGAATTCGTGATTTATAGTGATGCTTCATTGAATGGTCTGGGATGTGTCCTGATGCAGGAAGGCAAAGTAATAGCTTATGCCTCAAGACAGTTGAAGCCTCATGAATAGAATTATCCGACACACGATCTTGAGCTAGCCGCGGTTGTGTTCGCATTAAAAATTTGGCAGCATTATCTGTTCGGCGAGAAATGTCATTCATTTTCAGATCGTAAAAGTTTGAAATATCTGATGACTCAGAAAGATTTGAATTTGCGTCAGAGAAGATGGTTAGAACTGTTGAAAGACTATGAACTTGTGATAGATTATCATCCGGGCAAAGCTAATGTAGTAGCCGATGCATTGATTCAGAAATCATTGTTTGCACTATGCACCCTGAATGCTCAATTAGATCTGTCTAATGATAGTTCAGTATTAGCTGAATTGAAAGCAAAGCCATTGTTTCTACAGCAGATATGTGAAGCTCAGAAAATTGATAATGAAATATTAGCGAAACAGGTTCAGTGTGATCCGAACTCTGAATCTGAATTTCGTATTGATAATGATGATTGCTTGAGATTTCAAGAACGGATCTGTGTTCCAAGAAATCCAGAGTTGATTCAGTTAATATTAAGTGAAGCTCATAACAATCGTCTATCTGTTCATCCGGGAAGTACAAAGATGTACCATGATCTGAAGCAACACTATTGGTGGTCTGGTATGAAACGAGATATTTCTGACTTTGTGTCGAAATGTTTAATCTGTCAGCAAGTTAAGGCTGAACATCAGGTTCCATCTGGTTTGTTACAGCCGATTCTGATTCCCGAGTGGAAATGGGATAGTGTGACGATGGACTTTGTTTCTAGTTTGCCTATGACTCCGAGAAAGAAAGATACAATTTGGGTTGTAGTTGATCGATTAACGAAATTTGCCCATTTTATTCTGGTACGATCTGATTTCTCGATTGATAAGTTAGCTGAGCTTTATATTTCCAATATTGTGAGATTGCATGGGGTGTCACTATCCATTGTGTCTGATAGAGATCCGAGGTTTACCTCTCGATTCTGGAAGAAATTGCAAGAAGCTTTAGGCACGAAACTGCATTTCAGTACAGCTTTTCATCCGCAAATGGATGGTCAATTCGAGCGGATCATTCAGATTCTCGAGGATATGTTGAGATGCTGCATTCTTGAGTTTAATGGTACGTGGGAAGCAAAGATTTACCTGCGATTGAATTTGCATATAATAACAGTTTTCAGTCGAGCATTAAAATGACACCTTATGAAGCTTTGTACGGATGCAAATGTCGTACACCTCTGTATTGGACTGAGCTCAGTCAAAATAAGATACACGGGGTTGATTTGATAAAAGACACTGAACAGAAAGTGAAAGTAATCCGTGGTAGTCTGAAAGCAGCGTCTAATCATCACAAATCTGCATAGGATTTCTAACATAAAGATATTGAATTTGAGATCGGTGACAAAGTATTTTTAAAAGTATCTCCGTGGAAGAAAGTACTCCGATTCGGACGTAAGAGCAAATTGAGTCCGAGGTTCATCGGACCGTATGAAATCATTGAGATTGTTGGACCTGTTGCGTATAAATTGTTGTTGCCCTCCGAGCTAGAAAAGATACACAATGTATTCCATGTTTCGATGCTCCGTAGATACCGATCTGATCCGTCACATGTGATTGCTCCGTCTGAAATTGAAATCCGATCTGATATGACTTACGAAGGAGAGCCGATCTGTATCTTTGCTTGTGAAGTGAAAGAGTTGAGAAATAAGAAAATTCTGTTAGTGAAAGTGTTTGTGGCATCGAAACGGAGTGGAAGAGGCTACATGGGAGCCTGAAGATTTAATGAGACAATAATATCTGAATTTGTTTAACGGTAAGATTTTTGGGGATGAAAATCCCTAAGGGGGGAGAATTGTAACAGTCCAGTTTAGACCCTAGTCGAAACAGTGGTTTCGGGACCACAAATCTGAGTCAGTAAAATATTTTAATATTATTTTCTGTGTCTTTGATATGTGATTAAGCATGTGTTAAAGTTTCGTAAGTTAATTTGTCCATCTGTGTGCTTAATTTGAGAAAAGGGTTAAATTGGAATAAATGCAAACTAGCATGCTATTTGTTAAAGTACCTATGTGTTGTGGCTTTTGAATGTTGTGGCCTTATTAGGCAATTAAACCACTTTTAAGATAGTGGATTGTTAATGGACGGTTTTGTACATGGTTTATGCATTTTTCTAATTTGTTTTAAAAGGGTTAATATGGTAAAGAATTAATAAAATGTTATTAAACAAAAACAAAAGCCAAAATATCATCATCTTTTATGTTCATCCACCGATTATTAAAAGGAAGAAAGCAAGGGTTTGAGTTTTATATATATTCGGCTACTTTAAGGCTTAAATTCAAGGTATGTTTTTGATCCGTTTTTGATAATTTCTAAGTTTTTGTAATCGTTGCTTCGTATATTTTGTAACCCATGCCTTAATTTTGAGAATTGATGATGTTTTTGAAATGATCCTTTGATGAATTCATGTGTTTTATGATGTTTGATGATGAAAAATGAAAGATATGTGTTTGATTATCATAGTTTGTATTTGAAGTTTTGTTAAATTTGAGTATTTTGGACTCAATTGAGAAAATATTATTTTGGAGGACTAAATTGTGAATTTGATGAAAAGTATGGACTTGTATAGTCCCTAGGGAGATTCGGCCATGCATGTGTGTGAAAAAATTGTGTATATTTGATGTTTTGAGAAAAATGGATTAAATTGATAAAATGTACAAATGTGAGGGCTAAATTGAAAATTGCCCTAAATGAATGTTTTTGGATTGAATTGAGTGAATTAGTGAATAAAGGGATTACATTTGAATATGTATAGATCAAGAATTGAAGAAATCGGACTTAGATCGCGGGAAAGCGAAAGTAGTCGAATAACCGAGTCCGAACGAATATCCGAATCCGAGGTAAGTTGATATACAAATAAATGTATTTGCATTGAATTATTTGAATGTATATGATATGTGAAATACTATGATTATCCATTGAGATGGAATGTATGTGAAATTTGAGTTGGCTAATAAGTCGATAAACTGATAAAGTTCATGAAGTCCCGTGTGAACCTAGGAATATATAGGAATTACGTATGTCATGACATAGGTGTCTGTTATGTGTTATCATGTAAGACCACGTCTGGGACATTGGTGTTGATTCGAGATTTCGTGTAAGACCACGTCAGGGACATTGGCATCGATAAGAGATTTCGTGTAAGACCACGTCTGGGACGTTGGCATCGATGCGAGATTTATGTGTAAGACCATGTTCGGGACATCGACATCGTATTTGATTCGTGTAAAACCCTGTCTGGGACAGTGGCATCGATATCTGATTACATGTAAGACCACGTCTGGGACGTTGGCATTGTACGACCATTTCGAGCACTCTGAGTATCCTATTAGATTCCGAACGGTTCAACGGGCAAATCCAAGATACAAATGACTATGTGAATTGTATATCTGTTTCAGGTACGTTTGGTATGTACACTAAGTGTGTATGAAAGGTAAGTATCTATATGAACTTACTATGATGATTATGTATATGAAATGATGAGATTATATGAGAAGTTATGCTTGAATGAGCCACGTGTATGTGTGTTATTTGAGTTGAAGGAATTGGTAAGATATGGCTAAGCAAGTGAGCCAAAGAATTTATGTGATGAATTTGCTTTAAGAACCAATAATGTCATTGTGCCAATATGGTTATATGCATTTTATGCTAAGTTTATTTGTATATGGCTTACTAAGCTTTTGAAAGCTTACTCTGCGCGTGTTTGCTCTGTTTTATAGATCGTCAAAGCTACTGAAGGCTCGGGGACCGTCGAGGATCGTCATCACACTAATTAAACTCATTTTGGTATCTTTTGAAAATGTATATAGTTAGATATGGCATGTATAGGCTAGTCACTTTGGAATATCTTTGAAATGTGTATAAAGTAGCCATGGGATGTGGCTTAATAAGTGTTTGTAATATGCATGAGTAAGTGTGTTATATAATACTTAGTTTGGTATGGTTTGATAGCCAATGAATTAGTCAAAGTTATGGTAAGTATATGAATGCATTATGAGTATGCATGTTTGATCAAAATAATGTTTCTATGAAGGGTAAATGTGGTTAAACCATGCTTATGTATATGTATGATTTAGTTGTGCAAATTGGCATGATTAGAAATGAGTTTGGTTGTGAAGAGTTGTTGATCATTTGACATGTCTTTGGTTGTTAATTGTACATAAAATGAATTGGTATGTAGCTTGTAGGGTAAACCCAAGTGTAGGTGGCATATTGACCTTGCAAAGGGCACATTAGCGGACACGGCCAGGCAGCACGCAGGCGTGCCTAGTGACCGTGGGATTAAGTCAGTATATAGCATAAGAGTACACGACCATGGTACACGGGCGTGCATGGTGGCCGTGGAGATAAGTCAGTATACATTGCCCTGTTTTGGCACGGCCAGGACACATGGGTGTGTATAGTAGCCGTGGGAGGCACACGGCCTGATTGCACGGGCATGTGACCTCTGCAGTGTTCAAGAAGTTCTAAATTTCCAAGAATTTCCATAGGTGTTCGATTCAGTCCCGACCCTCCTCTAAAGCATGCTTAAGGTCTCGGTGACCTATCTAAGGGACACAGTGATTGAAATCGATGACTTGTATTATGAAATGTCTGTAAACGTTTTCGATCCATCCGGTAATACCTTTAACCTTAATCCGACGACGGATACGGGTTAGGGGTGTTACAGAAGCACCTACAAACAATAATCTATGACATCAACGCTGATGATATGCCAATACTTCTGAAAAATAAAGCCGGGAATCCATCCTTACCCGGGGCTTTCAAAGGAGACATCTTGTCAATGGCAGACCAAATCTATTGAGATGTAAAATCAGAGAGCAAAACCTTATTCATTGAAGGAGTAATACACACCTCAATGTCATTCAAAAAATGATCAAAATTTTTCGGTCTAGATGAAATAAAAAGGCCCTAAAAATATCTCTCGAGGCAACCCCAAACATAGCATCCATGTTTTCACATTTAGGGCAATTTGAAAATTAGCCCTCACATTTTCACATTTTAACATTTTAGTCCTTATTTCACAAAATCACAAAATACACAAAATTTCATATTACCCATGCTTGGCCGAGTATTCATGTAGTTCATATGAGTCCATACATTTCATTTATTTCACATTTTAGTCCTTCAAAATATTATTTTCTCAATTTAGTCCAAATTACTCAAATTTACTAAAAATCCAAAGACAAAACATGTTAATCTAACACATATATTTCATATTTCATCCTCAAACATCATAAAACTCATGAATTCATCAATGGAACTTTTCCAAATCATCATCAATTTACAAAATTAAAGCATGGGTTTTGAAGAACACAAAGCAACGATTACAAAAACGTAGAAATTATTAAAAACTGAAACCAAAACATACCTTAATTTTTGCTTCTAGCTAGCCGAATATTCAAAGCTTAAAACTTTCTTTTCTTTTCTTGTTTCCAGTGGTGAATGATACCAAATAATGAAACAAATGTTTTATTTTATGTTTTAATTAACTTATTAATCATTTTACAACTTTAACCTTTGTTATAACATTATAAATTCCACTAACATATGCACATTAATGTCCATCCATACTCCCAATGGTGAAATTTCAATTTAAGGACTCCACATTATAAAGACAATAACAATATAGCACTTTAACAATTATCAAGTCACTTTTGCATTATACGCGATTAAGTCCTTTTTTATCAAATTAAGCACACAAATGGATAAATTATTTCACGAAACTTTCACACATGCTTAAACACATACTGTAGGCACGAAAAGTAATATTAAAATATTTTTTAGACTCGGATTTGTGGTCCTGAAACCACTATTCCGACTAGGGTTTAAACCGGACTGTTACAATTCTCCCCCCTTAGGGATTTTCGTCCCTGAAAATCTTACCGTTAAACAGGTTCAAATATTGTTGTCTCATTGTATCTTCAGGCTCCCATGTAGCCTCTTCTACTCCGTGTCGATGCCACAATACTTTTACTAACGAAATTTTCTTATTTCTCAACTCTTTAATCTCACGGGCCAAGATACGAATCGGTTCTTCTTTGTAAGTCATATCGGGTCAGATTTCAATCTCAGACGGAGAAATCACATGTGATGGATCAGATCGGTAAAGACGAAGCATTGACACGTGAAACACATTATGAATCTTTTCTTGCTCAGGTGGCAACAATAATCTGTACGCAACTGGCCCAATTCGTTCAATGATCTCATACAGCCCGATAAATCTCGGACTCAATTTTCCTTTCCGTCCAAATCTGAGTACTTTCTTCCACGAAGATACTTTCAAGAACACTTTGTCTCCGATCTCAAACTCGATATCTTTCCGTTTCAAATATGCATAGGATTTTTGACGATCTGACGCGGCTTTCAGACTATCACGAATCACTTTCACTTTCACTTTCTATTCTATTTCTTTAATCAAATCGACCCCGTGTATCTTACTTTCACTAAGCTCAAACCAATACAAAGGTGTTCGACATTTACGTCCGTACAAAGCCTCATAAGGTGCCATTTTGATGCTCGACTGGAAACTATTATTATACGCAAACTCAATCAATGGCAAATATTGTTCCCACGTACCATTAAACTCAAGGATGCAACATCTCAACATATCCTCGAGAATCTAAATAATTCGCTCGGATTGACCAGCTGTCTGTGGGTGAAAAGCTGTACTAAAATGTAATTTAGTACCTAAAGCCTCTTGCAATTTCTTCCAGAACCGTGAAGTAAATCTCGGATCTCTGTCAGATACAATAGATAGTGGCACCCCATGCAATCTCACGATATCAAAAATATAAAGCTCAGCTAACTTATTAAGTGAGTAATCAGATCGTACCGGAATAAAATGGGCTGATTTCGTCAATCTGTCAACTAGAACCCAAATTGCATCTTTCTTTCTCGGAGTCGAAGGTAACCCAGAAACAAAATCCATTGTCACTCTATCCCATTTCCACTTAGGAATCATTATCGGTTGTAGCAAACCAGATGGAACCTGGTGTTCAGCTTTGTAACACCCCTTACCCGGGTTCTATGCCGAAATCGGGCCCGAGGCGTTATCGAACTCAAACCACTTGATCGCCACTTAGGCTCGTCGTAACTACTCTCTGAAGTCATCTCAATAACCTCATTCTCGACTTACGAGGCCTCACTCATACACACGAGGGCTCTCGAGACTAAACCGGAACTTTTTCCAATCTTAAATTTTTTTCTCTCTTTTATACAGGTCTCACACGCCCGTGCAAGATTAGACACGCCCGTGCATGGACACACATGCCCATGTCCCCAAACCGTGCCTAAAACCCAGCATTTTGCCAATGCCCCACGGCCAAGGCACACGCCCGTGCTTACCACCCGTGGTGCACACTGACTACCTTAACACGGCCTAGAGTCTAGACACACACCCGTGTAGCTAGCCCGTGGCCAACACTGATTAATCCCACACGCCCTAGGCACATGCCCGTGTGACTAGTCCGTGGTCTATTCTGACTTAAGATACAAAGATGAAGGGTGCACACGGCCTAGACACACGCCCGTGTGTCCATCCGTGTGGGCACTTAGAGGCTATTTACCAAGCCAATTGCCACCCTGAAATCAAGACCAAACTCATCCTCAATTCAGCAACTCAAGTATTACATCTAACATGAACAAGGATGCATACTTCAGTGATACATTAAAACATACATACTTAATCATTCATGACTCATCTCTTTGGCCATATACAAAAAGAATACTAAGCTTGATAGCCAACACTTTGGCTAGTTTTAAAACATAACTCAAAATGAAATGTTTCCTATACATGCCATACTTAATATAAACAACTTGGCTATACCAAAATAGCGATTGATAGTGTGCTCCGAGCTCCGGTGACGATGATCCACGAGATTAGCTAGGCGAGACTACATGGAAAGAAATAATAAAGGACGTAAGCATTTAGCTGAGTAAGTTTGCATGTAATTCTCATAGCAATATATTTGCTTAACATTAACCATTCATCATAAACAATGGCAGTATGAATCTCATGTATTTAAGCTTACTTACTCTTACTGATTCTTACATATCTCATGGTACTTACTATTCTCATGCTCGTACGGTAAACAATATACCTGTATCACTTGATCACATAGATCAGTATACTTTACTATGATAAGTATAATCTCAACTTCATCATTCATATCATGAATAATACTCTTAACAAGCATAACTTGATAATAACTTTACTTACTTAACTTTCTTACTATATCATTTGAGCTTTACTCTCTTACCCGATGAATTTCTATGAATAATCGAGGATACTGAATCTCATCCCACATAACTCGATGCCAAAGCCATATCCTCGATATGGTCTTACATGGGATCTCTCATCTTGGTATTGATGCCATGTCTTGACATGGACTTACTCAAAGTCTTCCTTGCGTGTTCCCTTGGGAACTTACCATTGCCATGTCTTGACATGGTCTTACTTGGTATCTTTACTCATGAACTGGTCAATGCCGAGCCTTGGCTTGGACTTACATGAAATCTTTCTTGTTACTCACCAATGCCATGCCTTGGCTTGGACTTACATGGAATCTCTACCTCATGATAGCTTTTCAATGCCAAGACTTGTCTTGGACTTACATGACATCTTTGCTTGGAGACTCACCAATGCCATGCCTTGGCTTGGGCTTACATGGGTTTTCATCTCATAATAACTCTTCAATGCCAAGACTTGTCTTGAACTTACATGATAACTTGCTTGATTGCCGATGCCATGCCTTGGCTTGGTCTTATACGGACTTTCTTATCTCGTGTGGTAGATCGAGTATCCTAAGTAATTCAACTTCAATCGTGACTTTCTCATGCTTAATCTCATTAATTTATTTATTTAACATAGCAATAAGCATTTCTATGGTAATAATGTACATTATACTAAGCAATTCAATGATAATAATCATAAAGCTTAGAAATCATACAAACTTACCTCAATATACAAAATGTATGTAGATATGCAATTTAGTCCTCGATTTTGTTCCTGCCTCGGTTTCGATCCGAGCTTCGTTTTTCTTGATCTATAATAATAATTAGATCATTTAATACTCACATTGGCTAAATTGACTCTTAACTCATACTTTGGCAAAATTACTATTTTGCCCCTAAACTTTCTCTTATTTGCACTTTTGCCCCTAGGCTCGTAAAATGATTCTAATTTAACTTTCTTAAACATCATGCTTAGATGATTCATTTTATCTACTATAACAATCATCAATTCTCACTATTTCTAATAGGTATGACCAATTTCATAACTATTACAAATTAGTCCATACTATCATTTTTCATAAAATTCACTAAGGAAAAGATGTTTATCTAACATCAAACTCTCATAAAATTCCATAAAATATCATTTTACAAGCATGATACACATGGGTAGATTTTTGAACATGCTTCTTAACTCATCTTATAGCTAAAAATAGCTAATTCATAATACGAGGACTCCAAAAATATGAAGAATATTAAAAACGGGGCTAGGATGACTTACTTGCAAGCTTCAAAAATTTGAAGAACCCTAGCTATGGAGTCTCCCAATTTTCAGCACAAGGAAGAAGATGAATGAAATTTTTATCATCTTTTTCCTATTTTAATCATTTAATTGGTAAATGACCAAAATGCCCTTCTCTTTAAAATTTTACAATTTACTAACTCATGTCCATTTTTGTCCAAAACTTATAATTTGGGCAAATTGCTATTTAAGGACTTCTAATTTATATTCTAAAGCTATTTCATACAAAAAGCTTCTAGAAACTCATATTTTGCAACTTTTGCAATTTAGTCCTATTTGATCATTCCATGTCAATTTCACAAAATTTCTACATGGAACTTTAATACTATCATGCAAAATGTCATAAACCTTAAGAACTCAATTTACTAACTCAGATTTGTGGTCTCGCACCACTATTCCGACTAGGCCCTGAATCAAAATGTTACAAGCTTTAACTTGTTGACAGACTAAACATTTCGAGACAAAATCAGAGATATCTCTTTTCATACCAGACCACCAATAATGTTGCTTCAAATCATGGTACATCTTTGTACTTCCCGGATGAATAGACAGTCGACTATTATGAGCTTCATTCAAGATCAACTGAATCAACTCTAGGTTTCTTGGAACACAATCTGATCTCGAAATCTCAAGCAATCATCAACATCAACTCAAAATTCAGAATCAGGGTTTGAATCACACTGAGCTCGTTTCG
This sequence comes from Gossypium sturtianum, assembly GCA_025698515.1. Classification (NCBI taxonomy): domain Eukaryota; kingdom Viridiplantae; phylum Streptophyta; class Magnoliopsida; order Malvales; family Malvaceae; genus Gossypium; species Gossypium sturtianum. The sequence continues at coordinate 118,529,756 of CM046955.1, forward strand.
CTAGCAATTCGTTATCAGCTTTCTGAGCATCACATATTTGTTGTAAAATCAACAGTTTCACTTTCAATTCAGCCAAACTTGAACCATCATCAGACAAATCTAAATGAGCATTCATCGCACGTAATGTAAACAATGATTTTCGACTCAATGCATCAGCAACGACATTTGCTTTACCTGGATGATTATCTATCACAAGTTCATAATCTTTCAACAGTTCTAACCATCGTCTTTGTCGCAAATTCAAATCTTTTTGAGTCATTAAATATTTCAGACTTTTATGATCCGAAAACACATGACATTTTTCTCCGAAGAGATAGTGATGCCAAATCTTTAAAGCAAACACAATTGCAGCTAACTCAAGTTCGTGTGTCAGATAATTCTTTTCATGCGGCTTTAGTTGTCTCGAGGCATAAGCTATAACTTTGCCTTCCTGCATCAGAACTCATCCCAGACCATTCAACGAAGCATCACTATAAACCACAAACTCTTTACCCAATTTCGTCGTATTTAAAGCTGGAGCTTCCGTCAAAAGGGCTTTCAACTGATCAAAGCTTTTCTGACATTTATCGGACCATTCAAATTTTACATCTTTCTGAAGCAATCTCATCAATGAAGTAGCAATCATCGAAAAGCCTTTTACAAACCTTCGATAATAACCAGCAAGTCCCAGAAAACTACGGACTTCAGACACATTTCTCGGAGGCTTCCACTCCAGAATAGCTGAAATTTTACTCGGATCAACCCGTATACAAGATGCTGACACAATATGTCCCAGAAAACTAACTTCACGCAACGAGAACTCACATTTGCTGAACTTAGCATACAACTGTTTATCTCGCAGAGTTTGTAGCACAATTCTCAGATGTTCAGCATGCTCGTTTTCATCACGCGAATAAATCAAAATGTCGTCAATGAAAACAACCACAAATCGATCTAAATATGGTCTAAAAATTCTGTTCATCAAATCCATGAAAACAGCAGGAGCATTGGTTATTCCAAAAGGCATAACTAAAAACTCATAATGCCCGTACCTCATTCTAAAAGCAGTTTTTGGAATATCTGAACCTTTTACTCACAACTGATAATATCCCGATCTCAGATCTATCTTTGAAACCACAGTGGCTCCTTTAAGCTGATCAAATAAATCATCAATTCTGGGCAAAGGATATTTATTCTTTATAGTCACCTTGTTCAACTGACGGTAATCAATGCACATTCTCATCGTGCCATCTTTCTTTTTCACAAACCGAACAGGAGCACCCCAAGGTGAGAAACTCAGTCTTGCAAACCCTCTATCGGTTAACTCTTGCAACTGAGACTTCAACTCTTTTAATTCTGTTGGTGCCATTCTGTACGGAGCTATCGAAAAAGGAGTCGTTCTCGGTAATAGATCAATACCAAATTCAACTTCACGTATCGAAAGTAATCCCGGTAATTCTTCAGGAAACACGTAAGGGAATTTGCAAACCACTGGCACTGATTCTACTTTCTTTTCAGTCACTTTCGAATCACTTACATAGGCAAAATATGCTTCATGACCCTTTTTCACATAACTCTGAGCTTTCAACACTGATATCACATCAGGTAACCCATTCAAATCATTAGACTCAATCCTAACTATTTCATCATTCTGACATCTCAAATCAGTAGTCTTTCTTTTGCAATTCACAACGGCATCATGCAATGTTAACCAGTCCATACCAAAAATTATATCAAACTCATCAAAAGGTAATAGCATCAGATCAACCAGAAAACAGATATCCCGAAACATCAACGGACAGTTCTTGCATACTTTGTCAACCAAAACATATTTACCTAAGGGGTTCGATACTCTAATAACAAATTCAGTAGACTCTACAGGCAAAGTCTTACTGGATACTAAGTTCATGCATACATAAGAATGTGTGGATCTAGGGTCTATCAATGCAATCACAAAAGTATCATAAAGAGTAAATGTACCCTTAATAACATCTGGAGACGAAGCTTCCTCACGGGCTCAGATGGCGTATGCTCTAGCAGGTGCCCTAGCTTCAGATCCCGCAACTGAGTCTTTCGCAGCTCTCTGGCTACCACTAACATTTCTTGCATTTCTAGAAGGTCTACCTCTAGCTGAAACATTATCTGACCTCGGGTTCTGAACAATCTCTTGCTCAACAGACTCTGGGCAGTCTCGAATGAAATGGTCTAATGACCTACATCTGAAACAGGCTCGACCATTTAATCTACAACTACCCGGATGTCTTTTTCCACAATGTTTACATTCAGGTCGAACGGATCGGACATTTCCAACACTAGCTACTGAAGTTGCTGGAGCTTTGAAGTTCGACTGCGATCTAGCTCGATCTCTGTTCGAATGTCCCACATTAGCCTTTGAACGGCTATGCTCATCTCTGAATTTCTTTGAAGCAGACTGAAATGATTTACTTGAGAATCTCTTTCTCACATCTCTGGCTTCAAATTCAGCCTTTCTTTTATCTTTCCCGAGTGCTTCAGCTTTACATGCTCGATCAACAAGCACAACAAACTCTTTTATTTCAAGAATCCCAACAAGCAAACGAATATCTTCATTCAGACCATCTTCAAACCTTTTGCACATTATCGCTTCAGTTGAGACACATTCCCGAGCATATTGACTTAGTCTCACGAACTCACGTTCATACTCAGTGATAGACATGCGACCCTATTTCAATTCTAGAAACTCTTTCCATTTCTGATCAATAAATCTCTGACTGGTGTATTTTAACCGGAACTCAGACTGAAAGAAATCCCATGTAACCCGTTCTTTCGGAACAACAGAAATCAAGGTCTTCCACCATTGATAAGCTAAGTCTCGTAGCAAAGAAACAACACACTTTATGCATTCAACAGGAGTCAATGACATTTCATCAAATACTCGAATTGTGTTCTCAAGCCAGAACTCAGCTTTCTCGGCATCGACATCACTAGTGGCCCTGAACTCTTCGACCCCATACTTACAGATTTTGTCAACCGGAGGTTTATTCAACAGATTCAGATTCATAACCGAAGGCACAACTGAAGTCTGAGGAGGATTAGGTGGGGGCGGAGGTTGTGAAACAGCCGGATTAGTTCTTATATATTGAGTGAACCACTCGTTCATCATTTGGAAGAAGGCTTGTTTAGCCTCTCCCTATTGACCGCTAGTAGCCGGTCTCGAATCAGATGGCGCTGTCCCTTGAGCGAAAGCAGGCGCATTACTTTCAACATCGGCAGCTACAGCTCTTTCGGGATCCATTACTATACGAAAACACATTTTACACGTCAGGATTCATCACACTATCACAATTCGTATATATGGCATGTATAGCTAGTCTCTCATACGCTACGTTAGTCCTAGAATCGACTAAACCATAGCTCTGATACCAATCAAATGTAACACCCCTAACCCGTAACCATCGCCAGTTTAGGGTTAAATGCATTACCGAACAAAACAGAACCTTTTATGAACATTTCATATTATTATTCAACGAATCAAATCAAAGTGTCCTTTAAATAGGTCTACGAGACCTTAAACATGCATTAGAAATGGGTCGGGACTAAACCGAACACATACGGAAATTTTCAGAAAATTTAAAAAAAATTCAAAGTTACAGAGGCCACACGCCCGTGTGGGCAGGCCGTGTGCCTCCCACGACCTTAGACACGCCCATGTGCCCGAGCCGTGCCAAAACAGGGCATACATACTGACTTGTCCACACGGCCTGAGACACGCCCGTGTGGCTCACCCGTGGTCGAGCCTGACTTGCATCACACGGCCAGTTACACGCCCGTCTGTCCAGCCCGTGGTCGAGCCTGACTTGTGTTGAAATTTAACCACGAAGGACACGGTCGAGCCACACGCTCGTGTGCTCAATCGTGTGGGCAATTATAGGCCATTTGCAAGGCCAAAATGCCACCCACACTCTAGGCTATCCCTACAAGCATCATACCAAATCAAATCATGCCAAAATAACCAACTTTTCCAAGCATTCAAAAGCGTTTCAAGCATACCATCTTATGCAACAATTAGTTCAATTAAAAGACAAACATTTCCAAGTATAATTCATCACAGACTTACCATTTCATTATAACCACCATTCATCAAATATATGTTTACTTTGCATCAATAAGCTTACCATTATTTTGACCATTTCACTAACCATCAAACCATACCAAAACCAAGCATCATATAACATGACTACTCATTCATACCATAATCATTTATCTAGCCACATCACATGGCTATGTACATATCTCAAACATAATTCAAAGTGACTAGCCTATACATGCCATACTTTAGTCTATACACTTTCAAAAGTACCAAAATAGGATTGGGTAGTGTGATGACGATCCTCGACGATCCCCGAGCCTCCCGTAGCTGTAACGATCTATAAAACATAATAAACACACACAAAGTAAGCTTTCAAAAGCTTAGTAAGCCATATACAAATAAACTTAACATAAAATACACATAATCATATTAATACATGCCATAAATGTCTCTCAATTTCAAAATCAAAACATTTTCATTGGCTCATTTGTTTAGCCATAGCTTACCAACATACCATATCACAAAACATCTCTTTTGCTCGTATCATAGTCATACATATATCACATTTTATCACATTACTTCAATGCACATATTTCTCTTTTACAAGTACATAAGTACTCACCTTTCATGCTTAAACAAAGCATACACAACAAACGTACCTGAAATGGTTACACAATTCACTTAGTCTTTCATTTCTCAGATTTGCCCGTTGAACCCTTCAAAACTAAATAGGATACTCGGAATACTCAGAATAATCGTACAATGCCAACGTCCCAGACGTGGTCTTATATGTAACCAAATATCGATGCCACTATCCCAGACAGGGTCTTACACGAAATCAGATACGATGTCGATGTCCCAGACATGGTCTTACACGTATATCTCAAATCGAAGCCAACGTCCCAGACGAGGTCCTACACAATATCACATATCAGAAACATTTGTCATGACATATAAAATCCTATCTATTCCAAGGTTCGTACGAGACTTTTTGGATATTGACACTCGATCGATACTTTCTCAATTTCCATGTGTATAACATCTCGTACTCATTCATCACAAATAAATTTCATAGAAACATAAATAAGCCAATTCAAATTCATTTATTTGTATATAGACTTACCTCGGATTCGGATAATCAGACAGATTCGACTATTCGATCACTTTCGACTTTCCGCGGTCTAAATCCGTTTTCTTCGGTTCTTGATCTATACATATTCAAATTTAACTCTTTTATTCACCAATTTATTCAATTCAATCCAAAAATACACATTTAGGGCAATTTACAAATTAGCCCTCACATTTTCATTTTTTAACATTTTAGTCCTTATTTCACAAAATCACAAAATACACAAAATTTCATATTATCCATGCTTGGCCGAATATTCATGTAGTTCATATGAGTCCATACATTTCATTTATTTCACATTTTAGTCTTTCAAAATATTAATTTCTCAATTTAGTCCAAATTACTCAAATTCACTAAAAATCCAAAGACAAAACATGTTAATCTAACACATATATTTCATATTTCATCCTCAAACATCATAAAACTCATGAATTCATCAATGGCACTTTTCCAAATCATTATCAATTTACAAAATTAAAGCATGGGTTTTGAAGAACACAAAGCAACGATTACAAAAACGTAGAAATTATCAAAAATCGAAACCAAAACATACCTTAATTTTTGCTTCTAGCTAGCCGAATATTCAAAGCTTAAAACTTTCTTTTCTTTTCTTGTTTTCGGTGGTAAATGATACCAAATAATGAAACAAATGTTTTGTTTTATGTTTAATTAAGTTATTAATCATTTTACAACTTTAACCTTTATAATAACATTATAAATTCCACTAACATATGCACATTAATGTCTAGCCATACTCCCAATGGTGAAATTTCAATTTAAGGACTCCACAGTATAAAGACAATAGCAATATAGCACTTTAAAAATTGTCAAGTCACTTTTGCATTATACGCGATTAAGTCCTTTTTATCAAATTAAGCACACAAACGGATAAATTATTTCATGAAACTTTCACACATGCTTAAACACATACTGTAGGCACGGAAAGTAATATTAAAATATATTTTAGACTCGGATTTGTGGTCCCAAAACCACTATTCTGACTAGGGTCTAAACTTGACTGTTACAAATATAGGCCATTTGCAAAGCCAATTTGCCACCCAAAATTGGGTCATACCTACAAGCATCAAACAAGCATCAATTCACATCCCAAAAACAGTCAAAAAGATACCAAATCATGCAAAATTTGACCCGTAACAACATCACTCATTTCCATATACAAATCCAACTCAAGCATACCAATTCAAAGTACCAAGTTCACATAAAAAAAATGTGATTCATACATCATATTAATCCATTTCACTTCATAGCATTTCTCATCATATCAATTTTCCAAATCAACCATGAAACTTACCAAAATTGACCATTTCTGTTGGCCATTCATGAGCACATCACAACATACCAAAATTTTGCATCACATAGCATGCACTAAATTCACTCTATAATCACATTCATTATCAAGCCATATCACATGGCTATATTTACACATTTCAAAACATAATCAAAGTTCTCTAGCCTATACATGCCATACTTTAATATGTACATTTTCAAAAGGTACCAAAATATAGTTCGATAGTGTAGTGATGATCCTCGACGATCCCCGAGCTCCTAGTAGCTTTGATAATCTATAAAACAATGCAAACACACACAAAGTAAGCTTTCAAAAGCTTAGTAAGCCATATACAAATAAACTTATCACATAAACAATTACAAACTATTACATTCGTATGAGCTATGGTATAACACAATAGCAAATTCATATTTCTTATCTAGCTCAATTGTTTATAACCACTTGCTTATAAACATATCACATTTTCATGTAACTCACATATCAAATGATTATATTCATACTTATCTTCAATTGCCAAATTTCATATCATTTCACACGTACCTGAAACAGATACATATTCACATATTCAATCATACCTCGGAATGCCTGTTGAACCGTTTGGAATCAATAAGGATACTCGGATAGCTTGTAAAGCTCGTACAATGCCAACATCCCAGACGTGGTCTTACATGTAATTAAATACCGATGCCTCTATCCTAGACAGGGTCTTACACGAAATCATATGTAACATCCTGAAAAGGGCCTATGCATTTTTGGTTTAATTGTACGAAATGACATATCTTATGTGTTATGAATATATTTTGAACACTTTTGGAAACCTGGAAATGTATGGAAATGTTAAGTTTACAGAGCCGATCGAAAATTTTTGGAAACTTAGAAATGACCTAGAAATGATGAGTTTTAAAGTTTAAAAGGGGAAATTAAGGCAAGGTGGCCTTAAAAGAAAAAGTATGTAAAATTTGACACACAAACAGGCTTGGAAAAGTGGCCTGAAGATGCCACTTAGGGCCTCTGGAAATGGCGCCACATGCAAGGTGTTGGGCCTGGGTTGGAGTCACTTGGGAAGCAAATAAAGGAGGTTTTATTTTTGCTTCCAGAAGACTGAGGTGGACGGCACATGGCTATAAATTAGGAGCTTTTATTATTTTATAAATAGTGGATAAATAAGGGATTTATTTATCATTATTTTCAAGAGATAATTGTTGGATTAAATTCTTTTAATTTGAATAAAGAGATAAAGAGGAAAATAAGGGAGAAGTGATGGCCAAGTAAGGGACTTTGAGTTTAATAATTTCGGCTAAGTAAGGATAGTTGCTGAATTATCTTTTATTTTAAGTGATAATTAAAGAGATAAAGCTATTAAAATAGATGAGTGGTGGCCAAGTAAGGGACTCCTTAGATGATAATTTTGGCTATAAAAGGAAGGAAGGAGGGCTACTCATCAATTTGTGCTTCCTCCTTTCTCTGCCGAATTCTTAGTGCTCTCTTCTCTTCTTTTCTTTCTTTTATTTTTGCCAAGCCGAAATACCTTGTGTTCTAGCCAAATCCTCCATCTTTATTCTTCCTTCTCTTTTCTTTCTAATCCCTCCAAAAGCCGAAAGTTGTGAGATCATCATCTAGCCATAGCCGAATCTCTGAAGGTTGAAGTGAAGGTGCAATCGATTTCTTCAAGTAAGGGTAAGATCTCATTCGGTTTCATCCTTTTATCTTAAGATTTGCCGAAATCTAGGACTAACCCCATTAATATCTTGTTGCCGAAACTTTGAAGAGATCTTTCAGGATTTACTAAGTGTCGACTACAAGGAAGGAGAAGTTCTTTTCCCGAAGGTACACCATAGGCCACGTGTTCCCTAGTTATTCGGTGAGTTTCGGGATTTAAAATCCACAAGGTAAGTTTAAGTATACTAATCCTACTAGGATTTGGATTTATGGCCAAATGGCTTTTTATTAAAGTAGTAGGTGATTAATCAAATGTAGGGATTAAGGATCCAAGCATTAGATCAAGCTTTCGGGATCTCAAGGAAATTTTAAGCTTAATCGTGTGTGTACCCCACACTAAATTTTAATAAGATTTATGGTAATATGTAATATATGCATGTTTATAAGAATGTGGCTAAGGTACCATAATATGGTACAAAGTACTCAGCACGTTTCCTACTCCTATTAGGATTACGAAATATGTTATATTTAACATGTGAAATATGATAAGAATGTGAATTTAAGTATGATATGCATACTATGAATAATATGGGGCATTCGGGTTATATGAAAAAGGGGAAGTGAATGTGACGACTTGGTCTCACTATCGAATGTGGTGACTTCGGTCACATTATCGAATGTGGTAACCGGTTACATTATCGAATGTGGTGTCTCATGACACAATTATCTCGGTGGCTATGCCACAAATTTTATATGGGCGATGAGCACGCCGATCGCAGCTGATCGCTTCTTCGATGGAGTGTAGCGGATGGAGGGTTGACTTAGTAGTCCCCCACGGTGTGTGACGGTGCACGGGGTGTGTAGCGGATGGACAACTAGGTTTGGGTTTGGGAATGCATCATAACTCTGTATTCTATGTTTTGAATGTGTAATATGTGATATGCCCGATTCTATTATGATTTAGTGTCGTGTACACATTGAGTCTGTTTGACTCACCCCGTTGGGGAACATTTTTCAGGTGATGAACAGTGATGGACCGGGACGGCAAAACTTGTGGTGGCCATGCTCAACATGAAGTTTATATTTTTGAGGACTCTTGAATTTATTTTAGTACTTTGAATTATTTTGGAAATTATTTGATGTAATAAGGCCATAAGGCCATAGTTGAATTACTTTACACTTATTTTTATTTATTATGATTATGAATTTTATCTATTAAAATTTAATTAAAATTTCTTTTAAACTAAACCCTAAATATTTTGTCACTTAAGATAAAAGGGATTTCAATATAAACGAACCTGTTTTCAACACAAGCCCAACCCAAAACAATATTTTTCTTAAAATCACACAAGTTTTCCTAAGAACAAAAGAATTTTGAACCGGTTTACTTGAGGAACATACCAAATCTGGTCAAAGCTCGTGGGCCGGGTTTGGGGTGTTTCATCATATATGATGCCAATGTCCCAGACTTGGTCTTACACGTAAATCTCAAATCGAAGCCAACGTCCCAGACATGGTCTCACACGATAACTCATATCGGAATCCTATGTCATGACATATGTAGCCTAACTATTCCTATGGTTCGTACGGGGCTTTTTGGACGTCATCGCATTATCAAAACTTTCCCGAATGTCATATATTCAGCTCAAATAGCCATACACCACAATTCATTCACATATAAGTAATAATAATTCAATTCATACACATTTATTTGTATATCGACTTGCCTCGTACAGGAAAGAATGAAAATGAACGGCTATTCAACTACTTTCGATTTCCCCCGATCTAATTTCGTTTTCTTTGGTTCTTGATCTATACACATTCAAATTTAACTCTTTTATTCACCAAATCATTCAATTCAATCCCTATACACATATTTAGGGCATTTTACAAATTAGCCCTCACATTTTCACATTTTGACATTTTAATCCCTATTTCATAAAATCACAAAAGTTCACATTTTTCATGCTTAGCTGAATTTTCATGAAGTTCATTTAAGCCCATATATTTCATTTATTTCACATTTTAGTCCTTCAAATTCTCATTTCCACAATTTAGCCCATAATACTCAAATTCATCAAAAATCCAAATACAAAACATATTTATCTAACATCAAGCTTTCATATTTCACCATTTAACATCACAAAGCTCACAAAATCAACAATGGCATAACTCAAAATCATCATCAATTTCATGAATTAGGGTATGGGCTAGCTAGTACACTTAACAACAATCTCAAAAACATAAAAATCATCAAAAATCGATCAAAGAACATACCTTAATCACCCAATTTCCTAGCCAAACCCTAACTTGCTCTTAAGCTTTCTTTCTTTTCAAATTTTCGGCAAGAACAAGTGAAAAATGATGAATGAAAATGGTTTTATTTTTTTTAACTTACTTTATTTACTAATTGACTTATTTACCCTTAATGAAATAATATGAAAACTTTATTATGGTTGTCCATTACCGTCCACTTACCTATATAGTGGAAAATTTTCATTTTAAGGACTTATCAATTAATAAACCATAGCAAATTAGTACTTTAACAAATAGAAAGTCACTTTTGCAATTTACGCGATTAAGCCCTTTTCTCAAATTAAACAACCAATCGATAAAATTAATTCACGAAACTTTCACACATGCTTAATCACATATTGGAAATACGGAAAATAATATTAAAATATTTTTTTGACTCGGATTTGTGGTCTCAAAACCACTATTCTGACTAAGGTATAAACTGGGCTGTTACATGTACGTCGTCCTATTTCTAGGATTGCATGTAACTCCACTCAATTATTCTAGATCTACTCTTAAACATGGACTTTTGCTCCATTGAATTAAGCACATTAAACATGAATTAATATCTCAGAAATATTAAAACAAGAAATAATCATATATAATTGAGAACAAGAATCAATTATTTATCGAGTAAAAATAGACATTAAATAAAAGGATTCATCATAAGTTTCATCCTCCCTAGGTATTTAGAGAATTAGTTCATAATCCTGAATGAAAACATCTCAAAGTCAGTGTAGTCAGCCCATTTTGCCCGGGCCCATGTAACAAGCTAGAAAAACAAAAACAAAATAAAATAAATGTTCAGTTTATTTTACAGTCCAATTACAAAACCCAAACAGCCCAACCCTTTGACCCAATACCTAAAAATCGTGGCCCGTTACACCCTGACCCAACAAGCCCTAACCCAAAATTTATGCAGCCCAAAAGAGCCCAAAATTTTAGCAGATTCAATAGCCTAGGGTTTCTGGAAACCCTAGGCGCCGCAAGCTTTGCCCCAGCCTCGCGCCGCAATCAGCTCATCACACCCCATCAGCCCTCGGTCACGCCGCCATCAACGCACGGACAACCTCGCCACCAAGATCCTCGCTGTTGACCTGCACGAAAAAGGAAAAAAAACACCAAATAACAACAGCAGAACACAGCAAACATGGCAACATTTTTATTTCTTTTTTTTTTATTTTTCATCTCGAAGGCTATAAAAGCCTGTCCTAATCTGTAAATAAAGGACACAGAAAATATATACGGAGACAGAATACAAAAATATTCATAAAAAAGAGAACACAATACACGAGTTTTTTTTTACAGAGGTGATTCATATTTATATTCGCATTTTATATTCGATTCATGCATATGTTTTATGTAAAATAAAGTGCTAAAATAAAAAGGGCGCGCGTTTACCTTCCGATGGCGTTGAAAAGCCGAGATTTTGGCTTCCGGCCATCGTCTGCGGTGGCGCGTGTGGCGCGTGGGACGGTGATCCCTAAAGTCCGATGACCAGACCTCATCAGGGGAGGGGAGGATTTCAGAGAGTTTTTCGAAGTTTTTTTTTAAAAACAGTTTTAAAAATGATTTTTTAGCCCAATTTTTTATTTATATAATAATGCAGAAACGACGCCGTTTTTGCTTAATCTAAAAAGCACAAAACGACGTCGTTCAGGGCTGGGATCCGTGCGTTGACCCAAAAACCCGGGGAGGATCCGCGTGTTTTATTTAAAAGGGGAATTTACTGTTTCAGTCCATCTGTAATTTTATTAGTTTTAATTTAATCCAATTTAAATTTTTATTTTTTATTAAATTAGCCCCGAAAGTTTTTTTTTCATTTCAATTAAATCCTTGGGCTCCTTAAGCGCTAAGATCAGAACGGCGCCGTTTTAAAATTTGGCATAATTGCCATTTTAGCCTTTACAACATGACGCGCATTTTCGATTTAATCATTTATATTTATTTTTATTTACTATTTAATCCTCCTTTCTTTATTTTATTTTATTCTAATACTATATTTAATTATTTTATCATGTTAAAATATTATGTTACTCTTATTACTTGAATATTAATTTATTAATAGTATAAAACTTTTATATATTTATTATGTATTATCCTTATATATTTTAAACTATTATTATTTATTATTTTATTTGGTTTAATTATTTTTATTACATATTATTTTTAGACTTATATATTAGTTATTATATTATATATTTTTAAATTTTTGTATATTATATAGTATTATATCCTATTTTATTTTTCTTAAAATTTTATTTTATCTAAAATTATTCATATTGTATAATATATTATTTATTCTTAAAAATGTAGTTTTATATGTATTAGATTATTATAAATATATTTTTATTTAAAGTTATAAATTATTTATTTATTTTAAAATGTATTTTATTTATTTTCTCAATATATATATATAAATATTTTTATTTTTTTAGCATTTATTTATTACTTGTTATATGTCATTGTATGAAAATTTTCAACCTGCATGAAATGTGTTCATATTTATTTTGTAGTTTTTTTAATTTTATTTTATTATTTATTGTTTATTATATTTGTTTATACTTCATCATGTATTTACAATTGCTTTAGTATAGGTATTATTATTAGTCGTATTTTGTATTATTCTTTCTTTTATTGCCAATATTAATATGAAATGTTAATATATTATGATTGCTTTTGACATTTGATAATGTATTAATATGATATTTTCATAGATAATCGTTTTAAAATAAAATGCATTTTGCAAAATTACTATATTTTATCTAAAGGTTTTAAAATAAGGCAATGTTTTGTGTTTAGAAATTTGGGAAATAGTGCCCTAACGTGTTGGGTTTCGATTTTCTGTTTGACTAAATAACTAAATATCCCTTTGATAAAATTTTGTAAATATTGAGATGATTTTAGTTACGAGGGTTTAAAAATATCATGTCCTAACGTGCTGGATGTGATGTTTGTATTCTTTCGGAACAAAGAAATCTCAAATTTCAATTCAAATTATTCAGATTTTAAAAAAAATCATATTTTAGATTTTGTTAAATTTTCAACACCAAGACGTGATTTTATCGATTAGGTACCAATTTTTGGGCGTTATGAGGGTGCTAACCCTTCCTCATACGTAACCGACTCCCGAACCCGTTTTCTTATTTTTCGTGGACCAAAATCAAATGTTTTAAAATAAAATGTTTTACAAGGTGATCCAATCACACCTAAGTAAAAAGGGATTGGTGGCGACTCCATTTCCGTTTTTTAAAAGTCGATCCCCGTTTTTACCAAAACTTTAAAAATGGTTTTGATAGCTTGGCGACTCCACTGGGGACCAATAAGAGAGTCAAGCCGTAAAATCGATAACTTCATGTCCTTTTGTTCGAATTTAAAATTCTGATTTAAAAAAAAACATGATCCTTTTATTGCATGTGGTTTTAATATATATTTCTGCATTGCACTACATGACCGTTGTGGTCATGCCTTTAAGTGGGAGCGAGAAGCTATGCCTTCGTGAGGTTTTCACCTCCGCATGGGCTAGTGGATTGCTTTCGGGATACATCTGTACCTATGTCTTCGTGAAGTTTTCACTTCCGCATGGCCATAGGGAAATGTATTCCCCTGAATCGAACTCGGTCCGTATGAGCCTATAATGGGTGAGGATCGAGGAATCTACTGGTTCAGGTACCTCAACTTTAGAACCAAACCGCATATAGTAATCCCTAAGAACCCACCTTAGGTAGAACTATGCCAAACTTTAGTAGTTACCAGATAGGTGTGTGTTTATTTCACTTGCTTTATATTTTATTCTATGGTACTAACTCGTTGCGTTTCATTTTTGTGCATGTCATTTCATATTTTTAGAGGTATCGATTCACGGTCAGTTTCTAAGTTAGAAAGCTGGTTATGGAGAACGAGTTCCTTGATAAAGTGGGAGACAATGCAGCTGTTCGCAGATGGTCAGAGCAAATGCAATCGGAGAAAGGAAATAGCTTAGTTGACGGGTATGTATATGAACTATGGGATTTTACTCATATTAGTATTACACAGAATGAGTTCCAAGAATTGAAAGAGATATGGACCCAGTGGGACGATGAGTCAAAGCAGATGTTCTACCGTAATTATGGTGATCTACCCTACTTACTCGACATCAAGGTAGATAAGCATCTAATTCGGGCTATGACTCAATTTTGGAACTCTGCTTATAGCTGTTTCACTTTCGGGGAAGTAGATTTAGTGCCCACGCTGGAGGAATATACGACCTTGCTTCGTTGTTCGAGGTTCCAAGTTGACAAAGCTTATTTTAGGGCTGCCAATGTTCCAACTTTTGTGAAGAAGTTGATGAGTATCACAGGGATGAGTGAACAGTAGGTTACAGCTAGAATCCAAGAGAAAGGTGAAGGTAAATGTATACCTTGGGTGAGTTTGAGAGACCTGATCCTAGTACATCCAGATGAAAAGAAGAGGATCGACGTCTTTGCCTTATGTATTTATGGTTTGGTGATCTTCCCCAAAGCTTTAAGACATATAGATGAAGCAGTTACTGATTTATTCGACCAACTTAGCAAAGGGGTCACACCTGTACCTGTAATATTAGCCGAGACGTTCAGATCTTTAAATGCATGTCGGAGATCTGGTGAAGGTAGATTCATTGGATGCGCACAGTTATTATTAGTTTGGTTTCACGGTTATTTTTGGAAGGTTGACAGGGTTCCTTACCGAGTGTTCTCTGAAAGTTATTCTCCCTTAAAGGAGGCCACAGCTACGACAAGGAGAGACGATATATCAGAGGAAAGATGGATGAAAATTCTTCAAAACCTCTGAGAGGAAGATGTTGAGTGGAAAGCCCCTTGGATGGTTCCCGACGAAGTCCTTTATCGGTGCGGAAATTTTGATTGGGTACCTCTGCCTGGAATATGGGGAGCTGTTGGATATGTGCCGTTGCTCGTGCTAAGGCAATACAAAGCAAGACAGTTCATACCGATGACATATGGATTAGCTCAAAGTGAATTCTCATATAAGGGGGATAATTATAAGAAGAAGATTCGAGAGATTTCTGAGGCTTTGAAGCAGGCTCGCCGTATGAAGATATTGTTTGGAGGGCCGATGACAACCCCGGAATATAAGGAGTGGTCGAGCAAAAGGATCAATGATAACATCTCTGGGCCAAGTCTGGAGGGTGCTCGATCGATGAAGGAGTATTTACAAGTGGTCCCATCGGAGTTAGAGATTATAAAGTAAGACTTCGAAAGGCAAAGTTCAGAGCTCGAAAAGAAGATAGGGAAGCTAAAAGAAGAAAAGATGTACTTGAGGCTAGATGTGGATGTTCAGAAATCAGAAGTCGAGAAAGTAAGAAAGGAGAAAAGAAAGATTGAGGAAGATCGAGATAGCTTGAAGACTGAATATAAGAAGATGCGTCTATCAATGAAGAATGCCGGATTGGGGAAGACTTCAGAACAGTGGCAACAAGAGTTCCAGGAGGAAAAGGCCAAAGCTGACTATTGGGAGAGGAAGTTTCGAGAAATGCAAGCGCAAAACAAGGCCTTAGAGAAAAACTTGGCAGAAAGTTTAAATGAAAAGGGAGAATTAAAAGCTAGAGTGGTTGAACTTTGACGGTCTCTTCATCACCATCGAAGCCGTAATTCTGCGATCGAGTTAAAGTCAAGTCTGAACAAGATCGAGGAAATGAAGGGTAGGATTGAAGAGTTAGAATTAGAATTGCACAATTGTGAACTTCGGATCGAGCTTCTTGAAACAAGAGAAGGGCGTTGGAAGGAAGAGCTTCACCATTCTCATGATCAAGTTAGAAGTCGGGATTACCTCACGGGTGAAGCAATAGTTCAGATTCGATAGGTAGCTGATCACCTACAGACTTTGGCAGCACAGGCTGATGTATTGAGCATGAAGTATGAGCTACAGTCGAATTGTAGTCAATAGCTAACTTCTTTGTTCGCGAAAATCAAAACTTTAGGCCTTAGGGCGAAAGCATATTTGTAGTCCGTTTTATGTAAAGGATTTTGTTTTCTAATAAAGTTTTCTAAAATGAAGTTGAATCAGAATCGATACCTCTTTGTATTCATGCATTTGCATTACATCATATCATATGCATTTAAGTCCATAGAGAGAGTCTAATTAGTTGAAATTATAACAGAGAGAAAGAGAGAGAGAAAAAGGGAAGGAAAATCTGGAAGCTGAACATCCTTACGGTACACGTGCCAAATCAAAGAAAATGGATCAAAGACTGGAACAATTCCAAAGAGACATGCAAGACCAGATACAAGAGCAAATGGCAAGACTTCAACAAGAGATGAGGGACCAGATGTTGAAGGCTCAAAAGAACATGATGACTCAAATGGCCCAGATGCTGAGTGGGGCAATGGACAAGGGAAAGGGTCCCATAGTTAACGCTGAAGACAATGAGGATTTTCCTAGGGGATTCACTCCACCACACGTGCAAACACAACCTGAGGAATATCCCAGAAGGCCACCTGTCACAACTAGGCCTCAGCAAGGGCAAGCTGACACTGGAGTGCCCATGAATTTTCAAGTTAGTATAGGATCCAACCCAGGGGATAACCCCGCTAATCCTGTTATTCTTGATCTGGACATAGCACAAAGAGAGGGGATCAGAATTGAATCTTAAAGACAGTTGGAAGATCATTGTAGATGGTTGAAAGAAAAATTCAAGGCTTTGGAAAATGCCGACCATCACCATGGTATTGACGCAAAGGATTTGAGTTTTGTCCCAAATCTGGTGCTTCCTCATAAATTCAAGATGCCGAAATTTGAGAAGTACAATGGGACTAGTTGTCCTGAAGCCCACATCACTATGTTCTGTAGACGCATGACTGGCTATGTGAACAACGATCAACTTTTGATTCATTGTTTCCAAGACAGTTTAGTGGGGGCAGCGTCCAGGTGGTACAATCAACTTAGCCGCGCTAACATTAGCTCCTGGAGAGACTTAGCTCAAGCCTTCATGAAGTAGTATAATCATGTTACAGACATGATGCCTGATAGAATCATGTTGCAAAACATGGAAAAGAAATTGAATGAAAGCTTCAGGCAATACACGCGAAGATGGAGGGAAGTTGCCATGCAAGTTCAACCACCTCTCTTAGAGAAGGAAACCACCATGCTGTTTATCAACACTTTAAAGGCACCTTTTATCACCCATATGATAGGAAGCACCACTAAAAGCTTCACGGATATAGTGATGGCAGGGGAAATGATAGAAAATGCCATAAGGGGTGGTAAGATTGAAGCGGGAGAAACCACTAGAAGATCTGCTCCTAGGAAAAAGGATAATGAGGTGAACAATACGAGTACATATAAAGGGTACTCAAAAGCGATTCTTGTTAGCCCGGTAGAAAGTAGTTCTTCTTAGGGCAACAAGGGTCGACAAGACAAGAATCAGGCCCCAGACAAAATTCTGAAAAGCTTCAATTTACGCCAATCCCAATGACATATAAGGAGCTATATCAAAATTTATTCGATGCACGCGTAGTGTCCCCATATTATCTACAGCTGTTACAACCCCCATATCCTAAATGGTATGACTCAAACGCCCAATGTAATTACCACGTAGGAATAGCGGGGCATTCAATAGAAAATTGCACTGCCTTCAAAAAGGTAGTTGAGAGGCTCATCAAGATGGAGATTATCAAGCTTGATGATACACCCAGTGCAGAGAACCCATTACCCAATCACAGAGATAAGGGGATAAATACGATTGGGGAAAATATCGTGAGAAATATTAAAGGAGATATTTTGGAGGTAAAAACTCCGTTGAGAATGGTGTGGAAAGAAATGGTAAGAAGAGGAATGATATTATCCGATTCTTTGGAAGGAGGTGAAGAACCAAGGAACTACTGTGAGTTCCACAAAGTCAAGGACATGAGATCCAGGAATGTGCTGAGTTTAGGGTATTGGTACAGAGCCTTATGGACAATAGGGAACTGGAGTTTTACGAAGAAGGCTCAGAGGGAGGAAACATACATACAACTGAAGGAGAATTGACAAATCAAAAATTCAATTATTCGAGGGTCATTATTTCCCGACCGAGAAACACAGAAGGCGGAGCACAAATCGCGCCTAAAGTTGTAATCCAGAAACTTGTGCCCTTTCCTTACAAGGATAACAAGATGGTACCATGGAATTACAATTGTAACGTGACGACACCGGGAGTGGAGAACTCAGCTAGCACTTCCAAGGAGGTCCAAAGTGTGGGATTCTACACACGAAGTGGAAGGCGTTACGACTCGGTAAACGTCAGAACAGAACTAGTGAAATCAAAGACTGTGATAGTTGAACCAGAGAAAAAGCCTGGCGCCCTTATCAACGAACCTGTAAAGGAGGAAGAGGCTAAAGAATTTTTAAAATTCTTAAAGCATAGTGAATACAGCGTGATAGAGCAGTTGTGCAAGCAACCGGCTCGCATATCGGTGCTAGCCTTACTCTTAAGTTCGGAAGCACATCGTGAGGCATTGATGAAAGTGCTGAATGAGACTTACGTGACTAAAGATGTAACACCCAAAACCCGGCCCAAACGCTACGACCAGATCTGGTATGCTATGGGGTTTATTGTTAAAAACTTTACTTAAATTTATTTTAGAAAATCTCAGTTTCTTTACTTAGGCATTTGGTAAAAATAAGATATTTGTTGAAAACCATTGTTTTTGCGTCTAACATGTTTGGAAAACCCATTTTATTACTTTTTGAGACTTAAGTCCTTGAACATAAATTTTAAACTGTAAACATCTGCAAATAAAATAAAGAAAACAATAACCTCAGCCCTGGGCCTTATTACATAATTAATCCCAAAAATTATAACTTAAATAAAAACCGAAATAGTCTATGAAATTGAACAACTTGATGGCCCCTTGAGTCCATCTCGGCTTCCCCTGTCCACGATCTACTGCTCATCTGAAAGAGTAGGAAAAATAAAAGGGTGAGTCACCAAGACTCAGTGTATAAATCCCGAAACACACAACGACCTGAGGCCCACAAACACATTATGAGCCCTGGCCTATACATAAAGGCAACAATCATAATTACATGATAAATAATAAATGATGAATAGCCCAACCCATCCTAGAATTCCATCCTCTACACACCAACCCGTACCAACCATCACACCTCGGGGATTTCTATAATCAACCCTCCATCCGCTACACACCATAACGATAGCCGTACTGCCTATTCCTATTAATCAGGAATCATTAAACGTGGCATAGCCACCGATCACTATGTGACCTAACATTTGAATTTGTGGTTTAACCACCGATCACCATGTGACCTATTATGCACTTCCCCTTCATTATCATAATCCCACCCCATGCATACACACATGAAGAATTGAAAACATCATACCATCTTTAAGAGAACAGGCTTTCATATATACATTTATCGATACACATAGAGATTTCTATGATTACGTACCTGGCATCCATTGCCTACCCCTTTTTGGGTAACACGACTGTTCATACAACCTACTTTTCCGGCTTTTAGCCCACAACACATGTATATAAACAGGTTAAGTAGTGTGATAGAGATCTACACACCTGTTTACGGTTAGGACGACACTCTCTATGTCGACACTATCAGAAGCCGATACGACTGCTATCTGCCTAAGATGTTGTTCTGAAGCCGGTCCACAACCCGGTGGCCAATCTCGAACAGCAGACACCACGCGTTTCTTGAACTTTGGGGCTGAGACTACAGATCCAACCCCTTCCTTTGACTTGCTGACATTCGAGTCCATGAGTGATCTTGGTCAAAAGATACTATGATGATTGCTTAACGCAACATTAGGTTAAGGCACGAGTAATGAAAAAGAAACTGATTAGATAACCTAGGAAGAGTTTGAACCCTTACCTTAAAATTCCGAAAAGAGATTGAGATTCCAAAACCAGCGTTTCCGATTTTTAGATCTAAGCGATCTACCTAAATTCCCGAATGTCGTCTCAACAAGAAAATATATAAAACCATTAAACCATCAGCTTTTTTGGCTTTATCTTCCAAAACCCGTAAGAGAAAGTGAAGAGACAAGAAAATCGACACTCACCTTTACACCAAGAATTCGACTACCCCCTTAGAGATTCCGGCTTTTGAGAAGATCAGAAGAAAAGATGATAGGAAGAAGTCTATGTAGTTTCAATTTTTGAAGAAATCAAAAGAAAAGAAATTGCAGAGAATGCCTGAGAGTTTCGGCACAGAGAATGAAGAAAAGAATAGGGTTCAAAATGCCAGAATTGAAGTGATATCCCCTCTATTTAAAGAGAATTTCGGCACCTACTGCCTAAAATCGAAAATGCCCCTCTTTTAATCGAAACTAAGCTATTTGATCAAGGAAATTTCGGCACCCCTTGATCATAGAAAAACCGATTTCTCCTCCCCCTCCCAGAGTCAACATTTCGGCCACCACCTAGCCTTGCAGATAACTCCTTGATTCTCTCCTTATCCTCATCTGACTACTCATCCACAGTGCCATGGATGACACTACCTCTTCCTTCCTTTATCAGCACATTATCCACCTTATTATCACATTAAATAAATTCCTAAATTTAAGCATCATTGCCGAACTCCACTAATTGCTCTTGTAAATTCCGAAAATAATAAAAATAAAAGGTACCATGCGACTCGAACCTTGACCCTCAATTGACGCCAACTCCCAACCCTCTAAGTGGCGCCATTTTTCCATCGGGCCTCAAGCCCATTCATGTCCTAATTTACTGAGATATTATCTTTTAAACCTTATTCTACCGGAGCTCTCCACTAGAGCGCCCAAACAGAAAATTTTAACCAAGGCCTCTGCCTAAACCTGAGCCCAATTTGGACCCCTAAACCTTTTAATTAACACATTGAACGTAACACACATCAAATGCAAAGGCCCATTAATTCAGGATGTTACAGTTCTACCCCCTTAAAAGAAATTTCGTCCTCGAAATTACCTGGTCAGAAAAGATGAGGGTATTGCTGCCGCATCGTCTCCTCCGGTTCCCAAGTAGCCTCCTCAGAACCATGATTCCGCCATAGAACCTTAACCAACGGAACCGTCTTCCTTCGCAACACTTTGACATCACGATCCAGAATTTCCACTGGTTCCTCTTCAAAGGATAAATCGGGTCTTACTTCGATTTCTTCCCCAGACACTACATGGGATGGATCCAAACGGTAACGTCTTAACATAGAGATGTGGAAAACATTGTGAATCTGACTTAGCTCAGAAGGTAGTTCTAGCTCATAAGCTACTGGTCCCACTCGTTTCAACACACGATAAGGTCCGATAAATCTGGGACTTAATTTACCCTTTCGACCAAACCTTAATACTTTCTTTCATGGTGACACCTTCAAGAAAACCTTGTCACCCACTGCAAATTCTATGTCCTTACGCTTCAGATCAGCATAAGACTTACATGCATCGTCGGCGCTTCCTTTAATCGAGCCCGAATTAACTCTACCTTCTCCTCGGTCTCGGTAACCAACTCCGGACACAAAATCCGATGTTCCCCTAATTCCGTCCAACAGGTAGGTGTACGACACCTCCGCCCGTACAATGCTTCATAGGGCGCCATCTAAATACTTGACTGGTAGCTATTGTTGTACGCAAACTCCGCCAATGGTAAGAACTCTTCCCAACTACCTCTGAAGTCAATGACACATCCTCTTAACATGTCCTCTAAGATCTGAATTACCCGCTCAGACTGTCCATCGGTGTGAGGATGGAACGCCGTACTGAAATCCAACTTAGTACCCAACGCTTGATGCAACGCCTTCCAGAATCGTGAGGTGAACCTAGGGTCCCTGTCTGATATGATTGATAATGGTACCCCATGCAACCTCACTACCTCTGCTATGTATAGCTTAGCCAATTTTCGCAAAGAGTAATCGACACGTACTGGTATGAAATGAGCAGACTTTGTCAAGCGGTCAATAATCACCCAGACCGAATCTTTCTTAGTAGGCGTGAGGGGTAGCCCACTAACAAAGTCCATTGTAATCCTTTCCCACTTCCATTGTGGGATCTTCACTGGCTGCAACAATCCCGATGGTAACTGATGTTCCGCCTTTACCTGCTGACAGGTCAAACACTTTCCCACAAACTCAGTCACCTCTCGTTTTAGACCCGGCCACCAAAACTGTTCTCGCAAATCTTAATACATCTTACTCCCTCCAGGGTGCATAGCATATAGACTACCATGCGCTTCTTGCAAAATCTTGTGCCTCAATTCAGGATCCTTCGGCATGCACGCTCTCCCTTGAAAACATAATAGCCCTTCCTAATTAATACCAAATTCTGTCGATCCATCACTTGACCCTACCGGAAACTTCCGCTTTAGTAACTCATCAGTCTGCTGCTTCTCCTTAACCTGATTGACCCATGAGGGTTTCACTTGAAGTTCGGCTAATAGACTTCCATCATCATATAAGCTAAGGTGAGCAAACATTGCTCTCAAGTCAGAGATTACCTTACGACTTAGAGCATCTGCCACCACATTAGCCTTACCCTGATGGTACTCGATCGAGCAGTCATAATCTTTTAACAACTCGACCCACCTCCTTTGCCTTAAATTTAGCTCCTTCTGAGTCAGAAGGTACCTTAAACTCTTATGATCGGTGTATATGATAGATTTCTCCCCGTACAGATAATGCCTCCAAATTTTTAAGGCAAACACCACTGCCGCCAACTCCAAATCATGGGTAGGGTAATTCGCTTCGTCCGGTCTTAACTGCCGAGATGCGTACGCCATAACCTTGCCTTCTTGCATCAACACGCATCCTAATCCCGTGTATGAAGCATCACAATAAATCACAAATTCCTTCCCAGCCTCCAGCTGAATCAATACCGGAGCCTCCATTAAAATCTTTTTTAACTTCTCGAAACTCTCTTGCTGCTTACTAGACCAAATAAACGGAACTCCTTTCCGTAACAACTTAGTCAACGACGCCGTGATCAATGAAAATCCTTCCACAAACCTTCTGTAATACCCGGCTAACCCAAGAAAACTTCGAATTTCTGCTACCGACTTAGGCGGCTTCCAATCCAACACCGCTTCAATCTTCCGAGGGTCAACCCTAATACCCTCTGCCGACACAACGTGACCTAGAAAAGTAACTTCCCTTAGCCAAAATTCGTACTTACTAAATTTGGCATACAATCGCTTCTTCTCCTAATCTGCGAGAACCACCTGCAGATGTGAATCATGCTCATTCTCCGACTTCGAGTAAAACCGGGATGTCATCTATAAATACCACGACAAACCGATCCAAGTAGGGTTGGAATACTCGGTTCATCATATCCATAAACACTGCTGGTGCGTTAGTCAACCCAAACGGCATCACCATAAACTCATAGTGACGTGTAGCGAGTCCTAAAAGCCGTCTTATGAATATCCGCCTCTTTGACCTTAAGCGATGGTACCACGACCTCGGATCTATCTTTGAAAAGACCGAGGCTCCTTCAACCGATCGAACAAGTCATCGATCCTCGAGGCGGGTATTTGTTCTTGATGGTTAACTTGTTCAATCGGCGATAGTCAATGCACATACGCATTGATCCATCCTTTTTCTTAACGAATAACACCGGTGCTCCCCAAGGCGACACACTTGGTCGGATAAACCCTCTATCCAGCAACTCCTGAATCTGCGCTTTCAATTCCACCAACTCTTTTGGCGCCATCCTATATGGAGCAATAGATACTGGCGCTGTTCCCGGAAGAAGATCAATACCAAACTCCACTTCACGATCCGGGGGTAGTCCCGGAAGCTCTTCTGGGAAAACATCAAGAAATTCCTTCACCGTCCTGACATCTCTGACAGTTAGTTCCTTGGCTTCTAGAGCCCGAACAAACATTAGAATTGCCTCGCATCCTTTCCTCACCATCCTTTCTGCCCTTAGGGCAGACACCACATTTGACAACCAGTTCCCCCTTTCACCTATCACCAACACTTCACCACCATCGGGAGTTTTTAACACCATACGCTTGGTATCGCGATCCAAATTCGCGATACTTCACTAACCAATCCATTCCTAAGATCAAATCGAACTCCCCAAACGGCAGTTCCATCAGATCAGCCCAAAAAGCTACCCCTTGAACTTCCAGGGGTACATCCTTATAGAGTTTGTTCACCACTACAGTTTGTCCTAGAGGGCTTACTACAGTCATCTCCCTAGAAGAAGTCTCATATACTATGTTCAGAGTTCCCGCTATAGCACTAGTAACATAAGAGTGCATCGAACCAATATCAATCAAGGTAGTGTAAGGCAAACTGAAAATTAAAAACGTACCGGTTATAACATCCGGTGCGTCAGCCTCCTCTCAACGTCTGGCAGCATAGACTAACCCCGACTGTCTCGCCTCAGTGTTTCCTGCCCCTTGGCCTGGTGCTCCACGGCCCCGACCAGAACTATTACCACCTCTGGCTGGACCACGACCTCTCTGTGGCTGCTGACCACCTCTTCCTGGTTGTGCATTCCCTTGGCCCGTGGGCCCTCCACTATCCCGTTGCTGCGGACAGTTTCTAACTTGATGGTCCATGGATCCACACCTAAAGCACTTTCCACTGCCTACCCAACACTCGCCTACATGGAATTTACCACATCGAACACACTTCTGTGTCTGCCCAACAGCAGCAGGTTTCTCTTCCCGCCTCGACCCGTCTGACCTAGGCCTTTTCTGAGTACGCCCAGCTGCCCCTGACGATCCAAAATTCCTCTTACTTCCACCCCTATCTCTATCCCGATTTAGTTTCTCTGTCCGCTTCACCTCCTCAGCTATCTTAGCTTTTTCCACAAGCACAGCAAATTTCCTCTCCCGCTGTGGAGCTATCAATACACGTAAATCATCCCTCAGACCATCTTCAAAACGAACACACCGTTCATGCTCTGTGGCCACCATTCCTCGAGCATAGCGGCTAAGGCGTAAGAATTCCACTTCGTACGCAGCCACCGACCTACTTTATTGCACCAAATTCAGAAATGCTCTACGCTACGCATCCACATAACTTGTCCTAATGTATTTACTCTGAAACACCGTTTTGAAGGAATCCCAAGTGATACGGTCAGCCACCGTACCATCCTTAACCGTAAGCCACCATTGATAAGCTTCGTCCCGCAGGAGAGACACAACCCCTTTCAACTTCTCCTCCTCCTTGAAATCCAAATCATCCATTATGCGTTCAACTGCCTCCAACCAATACTCAGCTGAACTCGGGGCTATACCAGAAACTCCCCTAAACACTTTCGCCCCATTGGTTCTAAGTCACTCCGGCACAGATTTCCGGGCTCCTGTGCCCATGCCTGTCCCAGCAACCCTCTCTAGAACCCTTAACATTGCCTGAGATACCGCATCATCTCCGACCGTATGGTCCTGAAATTCCTCCTCCGCAGCTGGTGGTACCGGCATCTCATATCTAGATCCATGGCCAGACCCTACTGGTTCTGACACCGTCATCCTACCCTTACCACGACCACGCGGCGGACGTCCACGACCTCTTGTACTCATTCTACCGATTCACGTTTATCTGATTAGAAATTTTATGAATTATTAGTTTTCTTCCACTGATTAACCACGAACAGTCTTATGAATAGTAGTTTTTAGAGTAGTTCTTTCGAATTCGCGATTATATCTACGGTTCAGTCTCAAGTCTATATCTCCTAGTTCTAGGAACCTCATACGTCAACCATCATACATCAACATACATGTAGCATCCGTGAGCTCACATTCATCACATAAGGATATTTTCGTCATTTCACAACCCAGGGGTACTTTCGTAATTTTATCTTACAGGGGTATTTTTGAAATAATTTTTTTTAAAAATAGGGTATCTTGGTGATTTTACAAAATAAGGGTATTTTGGTAATTTTGCATTTCGAGGGTATTTTGGTAATTTTCCAAACCAGGGGATTTTGGTCTTTTTTTCAAATCAGGGTAATTTAGTAATTTTTTTTACAAACCAGGGGTATTTTGGAAATTTTCAAAATTAGGGTGGCTGGTCCCCTTCGGGTTTTAATTATAGATTTTGGCCCGTCAACAAATCCTCATGGCTAAGGTGAATAGTCACTACGCACCACTTAGGATTCTAGCGAAGATGAGGTGATTCACTAGGACTGCTTAAGTACCAAGCTCTCCCTGAATCCAATCCTAGACATGCGTATGCTAGTTGCCACACCCTAATCTCGTGACTTGTTCACAGGTTTGTTTAGTTGGATTAAATCTTATGAATTTAGAGAGTTGATTAATCTAAGCCTAAAGTCCATCAATGTCTAATATACTAGCCTACGTCCATCAAGCCCATCAACCTAACATACATATCACATCCAAAAGTTTAGAATACTTACCTGCGTGGATCGGGTGTCGGTAGACTCGAAGGCCATATCTTCATCCAAAACATTTTTCTCAAATTCACATCATTGTCAAATCACCTACTAGACCCATTCACAGCCCGAGTTTTGAACTGGGCTCTGAAACCAAAATGTAACACCCCAAACCCGGCCCAAACGCTACGACCAGATCTGGTATGCTACGGGGTTTATTGTTAAAAACTTTACTTAAATTGATTTTAGAAAATCTCAGTTTCTTTACTTAGGCATTTGGTAAAAATAAGATATTTGTTGAAAACCATTGTTTTTGCGTCGAACATGTTTGGAAAACCCATTTTATTACTTTTTGAGACTTAAGTCCTTGAACATAAATTTTAAACTGTAAACATCTGCAAATAAAATAAAGAAAACGATAACCTCAGCCCTGGGCCTTATTACATAATTAATCCCAAAAATTATAACTTAAATAAAAATCGAAATAGTCTATGAAATTGAACAACTTGATGGCCCCCTGAGTCCATCTCGGCTTCCCCTGTCCACGATCTACTGCTCATCTGAAAGAGTAGGAAAAATAAAAGGGTGAGTCACCAAGACTCAGTGTATAAATCCCGAAACACACAACGACCTGAGGCCCACAAACACATTATGAGCCCTGGCCCATACATAAAGGCAACAATCATAATTACATGATAAATAATAAATGATGAATAGCCCAACCCATCCTAGAATTCCATCCTCTACACACCAACCCGTACCAACCATCACACTCGGGATTTCTACAATCAACCCTCCATCCGCTACACACCATAACGATAGCCGTATTGCCTATTCCTATTAATCAGGAATCATTAAACGTGGCATAGCCACCGATCACTATGTGACCTAACATTTGAATTTGTGGTTTAACCACCGATCACCATGTGACCTATTATGCACTTCCCCTTCATTATCATAATCCCACCCCATGCATACACACATGAAGAATTGAAAACATCATACCATCTTTAAGAGAACAGGCTTTCATATATACATTTATCGATACACATAGAGATTTCTATGATTACGCACTGCATCCATTGCCTACCCCTTTTGGGTAACACGATTGCTCATACTGACCTACTTTTCTGGCTTTTAGCCCACAACACATGTATATAAACAGGTTAAGTAGTGTGATAGAGATCTACACACCTATTTACGGTTAGGACGACACTCTCTATGTCGACACTCTCTAAGTCGACACGATCGCTATCCGCCTAAGATGCTATTCGGCCGGTCCACAACCCGGTGGCCAATCTCGAATAGCGGATACCGTGACGTTTCTTGAACTTTGGGGCTGGGACTACAGATCCAACCCCTTCCTTTGACTTGCTGACATTCGAGTCCATGAGTGATCTTGGTCAGAAGATACTATGATGATTGCTTAACGCAACATTAGGTTAAGGCACGAGTAATGAAAAAGAAACTGATTAGATAACCTAGGAAGAGTTTGAACCCTTACCTTAAAATTCTGAAAAGAGATTGAGATTCCAAAACTAGCGTTTTCGGCTTTTAGATCTAAGCGATCTACCTAAATTCCCGAATGTCGTCTCAACAAGAAAATATATAAAACCATTAAACCATCAGCTTTTTCGGCTTTATCTTCCAAAACCCGTAAGAGAAAGTGAAGAGACAGGAAAAACGACACTCACCTTTACACCAAGAATTTGACTACCCCCTTAGAGATTCCGGCTTTTTAGAAGATCAGAAGAAAAGATGATAGGAAGAAGTCTATGTAGTTTTGGTTTTTGAAGAAATCAAAAGAAAAGAAATTACAGAGAATGCCTGAGAGTTTTGGCACAGAGAATGAAGAAAAGAATAGGGTTCAAAATGCTGGAATTGAAGTGATATCCCCTCTATTTAAAGAGAATTTCGGCACCTACTGCTTAAAACCGAAAATGCCTCTCTTTTAATCGAAACTAAGCTATTTGATCAAGGAAATTTTGGCACCCCTTGATTATAGAAAAACTGATTTCTCCTCCCCCTCCCAGAGTCAAAATTTCGGCCACCACCTAGCCTTGCAGGTAACTCCTTGATTCTCTCATTATCCTCATCTGACTACTCATCCACAGTGCCATGGATGACACTACCTCTTCGTTCCTTTGTCAGTATATTATCCACCTTATTATCACATTAAATAAATTCCTAAATTTAAGCATCATTGCCGAACTCCACTACTGCTCCTGTAAATGTCGAAAATAATAAAAATAAAAGGTACCATGCGACTCAAACCTTGGACCCTCAATTGACGCCAACTCCCAGCCCTCTAAGTGGCGCCATTTTGCCACTGGGCCTTAAGCCCATTCATGTCCTAATTTATAGATATTATCTTTTAAACCTTATTCTACTAGGCTCTCCACTAGAGCGCCCAAACAGAAAATTTTAACCAAGGCCTCTGCCTAAACCTGAGCCCAATTTGGACCCCTAAACCTTTTAATTAACACATTGAACGTAACACACATCAAATGCAAAGGCCCATTAATTCAGGATGTTACAAAAGATATATCTGTCAATAAACTTGACCGGTTGGTTAGTAACATAAGTGCTGATAACTTTATTTCCTTCAGTGACGATGAAATTCTGCCTGGAGGTATGGGATCGACCAAGGCCCTACACATAACTACTCACTGCAAGGGATATACCCTGCCAAGTGTGTTAATCAACAATGGATCAGCCTTGAATGTCTTACCGTTGTCAATGCTGAAGAGGTTGCCAATAAACAGTTCTCACATGAAGACATTTCAGAACATTGTGAGAGCATTTGATGGCACCGAGAGAAGAGTGATGGGGAGAATTGACATACCATTGCAAATTGGACAAAACACATATGAGGTGGACTTTCTGGTGATGGATATAAAGCCCTCTTACAACTGTTTGTTGGGAAGACCCTGGATTCATTCAGCAGGGGCAGTGCCCTCATCCTTGCACCAAAAGCTGAAACTGGTGACAGATGGTCGGCTGGTTACTATAAACGCGGAGGAAGACATCATAGCGACTGTTACCAATGACACGCCATATGTAGAGACAAATGAGGAGGCCATTGAGTGTTCTTTCTGGTCTTTAGAGTTCATCAATGCAACATTCATTTTGGAAGGAAATGAAGTTCCGGTGCCTAAGATATCCGAGACCACTAGGATGGGCTTACAAATGATGGTGGGGAAGGGAGCCTTACCAGGAAAAGGACTGGGTAGACATCTCCAAAGGGCAGTTCAAGTGCCGATGCTGAAAGAGAAGAGAGACCTTTTTGGCTTGGGTTTCAGACCAGATGCTAGACAGAGGAGAAAAGAAATAGAGAAAAAGCAAGAGAGAAGAAGGGCACGCTTGAATGGAGAAGAAATCCAGTGGGAATCAATGACATTCCCCCACATATCCCAGACCTTTATATCTAGAGGGATAATTCATCCTAAGAGAGGGTTATTGGAAAGTCCTCACGTCAATGCCATACATGGTGAAGAAGTTGAACAAAGAAACCTGTTGGGCATTCGCTCTTATGAACCTAGAAGCGTTTTGAACAATTGGAATGTAGAGGAACTTCCTGTAGTTTTTAGAGATTATACAGAGTAATATTCAGAACGCTCTTGTTGTTTTTAGCCTAGGAACAATAAGATTTCTTTTGTAAAATAGGCTCATGTTCAGAAATTATTGTTTTAATAAAATATATTTTTGTTAATTAACTTGAGCAAATATTCTTTCATTTTATTCTTTTGACTTTCTAATTTCATTCCAAATTTTTTATTTCTCATTCATATCATGTGAATAATTGTTCTCGAATTCATTTATTCTTTGTACATTTTTTGGTACCCATCACAGGTCCCTAGATATCAATGATGTGAGTAACGATAATACAGATCTAGAGGTCCACTTTAAGCAAGACATGTGTCTAGAGGAATCTCAGGATTTTGAAGGTGACTGATATTGTGATTTATCTCCAAATTTGCTAAGAATGGTAAAGCAAGAGGAGAAACAGATCTTACCCCATGAGGATGAGGTAGAGAATATAGCCTTGGAGGAAGGAAAGGTTGTGAAAATTGGGACGCGCATAGTCGAGGAGACAAAACAAGACCTTGTTGAGTTACTACGGGAATTCAAAGACGTCTTTGTATGGTCATACCAAGATATGCCTGGACTAAGCACTGATATTGTAGTACATCGCCTTCCCATAAGAGAAGAGTGCAAGCCAGTTCAGCAAAAGCTACGAAGGATGAGGCCCGATGTAGTGTTGAAAATAAAAGAAGAGGTCCAGAAACAGTTTGATGCTGGTTTTCTACAAGTGGTCAAGTACTCAGAGTGGGTTGCCAACATTGTTCTTGTCCCTAAGAAGGACGGAAAGGTTCGGATGTGTGTGGACTATAGGGACTTGAATAAAGCTAGCCCAAATGACAATTTCCCTTTGCCGCATATCGACACATTGGTGGGTAATACGGCGGGATACTCACTGTTTTCTTTCATGGATGGCTTTTCGGGATATAATCAGATCAAGATGCACCTTGAGGATATGGGGAAAACTACCTTCATAACATTGTGGGGTACTTTTTGTTATAAGGTAATGCCATTCAGACTAAAAAATGCTGGGGCAACATATCAAAGGGCCATGGTAACATTGTTCCACGACATGATGCACAAAGAGATTGAAGTATATGTTGATGATATGATTGCCAAATCTCAAACGGAAAAGGAACACATTAAGGTTTTGAAGAAATTGTTTTTGAGGTTGAGAAAATTTCAATTAAAGCTCAACCCAGCAAAGTGTACTTTTGGAGCTCGGTCAGGGAAATTACTGGGTTTTATGGTTAGCAAGAGAGGTATCAAAGTTGACTCAAACAAGGTCAAAGCAATACAAGAATTTCCTCCACCACGCACTCAAAAAGAAGTTAGAGGCTTTCTCGGAAGATTAAACTACATTGCTCTATTTATTTCACAATTAACTGAAAAATGTGATCCCATATTTCGTCTTCTCAAGAAACACAACCAGGGTGTATGGGATGATAAGTGCCAGAAAGCTTTTGACAAAGTCAAACAATATTTGTCGAATGCCCCAGTACTGTCTCCACCTAATCCAGATAGACCATTGATATTGTATTTGTCAGTATTCAATAACTCCATGAGATGTGTGCTTGGCCAACATGATGAGTCAGGAAGGAAACAAAAGGCGATATACTATCTCAGCAAAAAGTTCACTGAATGTGAAATGAGATATTCGTCGATTGAGAAATTGTGTTGTGCCTTGATTTGGACAACTAGGAGGTTGAGGCAGTACATGCTATATCATACTACCTGGTTAATTTCGAAGCTTGATCCGTTAAAGTATATGATGGAGTCCACTAATTTGAATGGGAGGATGGCTAAGTGGCAGATTTTGCTGTCTGAATTCGATATAGTCTATGTGAACCAAAAGGCTATAAAAGGGAGCGCAGTAGAAGAATTTTTGGCTAGCAGAGCTTTGGAGAATTATGAACCTTTGAGCTTTGATTTCCCAAATGAGAAGCTGATGTATGTGGCAAATATTGAAGATTGTCCGTGGAAGCTAAACTTTGATGGAGCGTCAAATGATGTGGGAAATGGAATTGGGGCAATCTTGGCGACCCTGGCTTCTATGATCAAAGTAAACAGACCAGAGGATATGAGACCTATTCAGATGAGTATCTTTGAAGTTCCAGCTCATTGTTATAATGTGGAAGAGGAGGAAAAAGATGATCACCCTTGGTATCAGGATGTATTACGATACGTAAAAAATCGTGAATAACCGGAGCATGCCACTGAGAATGAGAAAAGGACTTTAAGAAGATTGGCCTCTGACTATGTTTTAGACGGGGATATCTTGTACAAAAAGAGAAAAGATCAAGTATTATTGAGATGCGTCGATGCAGTTGAAGCTAGAAAGATCTTGGAAGAGGTTCATGAGGGTGTTTGTGGAACACACGCTAATGGATTCACAATGGCCAGACAGATAATGAGATTTGGATATTATTGGTCCACCATGGAAGGTGATTGTATCAATTATGCTAAGAGATGTCATAAATGCCAAATTTACGGAGATAAAATTCATGTGCCTCCGTCACCTTTGCACGTTATGACTTCCCCATGGCCATTTTCCATGTGGGGCATGGATGTTATTGGACCAATCTCACCAAAAGCTTCGAATGGACATCGATTCATCTTTATGGTAATTGACTACTTCATGAAATGGGTAGAGGCTGCTTCATATGTTAGCATCACTAAGTCAGCAGCTAGACATTTCTTGAAAAAGGAGATCATTTGTCGATATGGAATGCCCGAGAGGATCATATTAGATAACGCGCTGAATTTGAACAACAGCACGATAGCAAAATTTTGTAGTCAATTTGGGATCAAGCACCATAACTCGTCTCCGTATCGTCCAAAAATGAATGGGGTAGTGGAAGCGGCCAACAAAAATATCAAGAAGATAGTAGGGAAGATGACTGAGACTTATAAAGATTGGCATGAGAAACTACTGTTTGCACTCTATGCTTATCGAACATCCGTCAGAACCTCTACTGGGCAACGCCTTTCTCATTGGTCTATAGGATGGAGGCAGTTTTACCTATTGAAGTAGAAATACCCTCTCTTCGAGTTTTGTCAGAAATAAAGCTGGATGAGGCTGAATGGATCCAAGCTCGGTATGACCAGTTGAACTTAATTGAAGAAAAAAGGCTAAGGGCTATTCGTCATGGTCAGATGTACCAAAAACGAATGATGCGAGCCTACGATAAAAAAGTTTGCCCAAGAGAGTTTCATGAGGGGAACCTTGTACTGAAAAAGATCCTTCCCATACAAAAGGGTTTTAGAGGAAAATGGATGCCGAATTGGGAAGGACCATATGTGGTGAAGAAGGCTTTCTCTGGAGGAGCACTGATCTTGACCGAAATGGATGGGAAAAGTTTACCCAACCCTGTGAACTCTGACTCAGTCGAAAAGTATTTTGCTTGAAAAGGAGAAGAGGCCAAAGTGAAAACCCGTAAAGGGCGCTTTGAGTTTCTAAAAAAAAAGGAGAGGCCAGGGCAAAAACCCGCAAAGGGCGCCTTGAGACCAAAAGGGTTTTGAGTTGAAAACCCGAAAAGGGCGGCTCAAATTTTGAATGGACACGCAGTCATCTTGCTACACTTGAATCAACAATGAAATGAAGAATGTTGCATATCGGGGCATCAACAAAGTACTTTGGGTCTTCTAAACACATGTTGGGCTCAAGGCAGTCTTCATAAAGTTTGTATATAGAGGCTCAATCGGCGATATCTAGGGCATCTGATTTTTGTCCTATTCATTTTACTATCTTGGGATTCTTTTTCTTCTCAAAGATATTGTAACACCCCAAACCCGGACAAGACACCACGCCCGAATCTGGTATGTTACGGGGAAGAACGTCTTTGAGTGACCAGTTTTTTTTTCGTTTAGAAGTGGGGTGAAAACATAGTGAATTTGAGGAAAGTTGAGTAGGCTTGTTTGGTTAGATTTTGAAAACTTATCCAAGTATATAGTTAAAACGAGTTGATTTCATTTTAGTACTTCCAATAGTTTCTTAGTGCCGTTTTGAAACCTTCTAGACTTAGTAGCAAATCGAGTTTGATTTAAAAATCATTTGAGTTTATTGAATAACGAAACATAGCGAGATACCCGATGGTATAGTTTAAAACACATTGCGATATAATTTTGAAAACGTTGTCT
Organism: Gossypium sturtianum; assembly: GCA_025698515.1. Lineage (NCBI taxonomy): Eukaryota > Viridiplantae > Streptophyta > Magnoliopsida > Malvales > Malvaceae > Gossypium > Gossypium sturtianum. The sequence continues at coordinate 118,564,221 of CM046955.1, forward strand.
TTCCAAGTTTTAGTAGAATTTCATGCCAAGTTATTTGTTAAGCAGGTTGAGAATCTAATTAATACGTACCCATCAAAAACATAATTTAGAGGCCTTTTACAAATCCAAATTAAAACCCAAATAAAAGTAATTAAACTAAAGTACCCAAATGATAGAGTTGGAGTAAAACTTTATTAAGCATGGCATGAGCACCCCGAGTCCGTCCCGGCTCCATGTCCGCGCCTACGAGTCACCTGAAATGTCAAAGGAGAGGGTGAGTCGAGTGACTCAGTGCGTAAATCCCGCTCCCGATGAAACAACATGCTAACACACATCATACATAGCAACATAATTAATGCAACCCGATCCTAACCATCCGTATCTCCTTTTTCTACCCCATGTGGTACCAAACCACTGGTGGTGCCAAACCACTGGTGACATATAGTCACAATGTGTTACCAAAACACTGGTGTCCCAAAGACACAATGTGCTACCCAAGCACTGGTGACCGTAGTCACGATAATCGAATGATGGGGCCAACCCATCGTGTGATACCCAATCACTAGCAGACGATCCCATATCTCAAAGTGGGGCCAACCCACGGTGGTGTTAACCACAGGGACAAGTCGCAATGAGGTGCCCAACCCTCGGTGTCCCAAAGACACAAATGTGCTACCAAAGCACTTCGGTGACCGTAGTCACAATAATCGAATGACGGGCCAACCCATCGTGTGATACCCAATCACTAGCAGACGATCCCATATCTCAAAGTGGGGCCAACCCACGGTGGTGTTAACCACGGGGACAAGTCGCAATGAGGTGCCCAACCTCCGTGTCCCAAAGACACAAATGTGCTACCAAAGCACTTTGGTGACCCAAAGTCACAAGGTGTGTTACCAAAAACACTGGTGCTCGTCGGCACAAAATATCATGCTCCCTCCACTCACTTATCACCCATCAACATACCATACTCATGTAATCATGCATATCATACAAGTCATGCATATCATGCTAATATGTTTGACTCATGCCCCATATCACATACATACATAGTCATGATACCATATAGATCATCAAGTAATCTAGTAACAATCTCGACTTACCGGATACGCACACATACCCCATTTGGGTATCCAATGATCCATCATACTGTCATAGTTTTTAATAGGAAACCAGGTTTAATAACAATATTACTAAGCATAGTGTGTTAGTTTACACACCTGGTAAATCGCAAGTCTAAATCCTAAAGACCCCGTCTAAATCCCTCGATCAACTTGCTCCTAGAATCGGCCAAACCAGGGGTTAGTAACCAAGACCATTCGGCTATGACCAATTAAACCAAAGGGTGTATCGCTTAATCCTTACCTTGCAGATGGTTTGGTTTCCTACCAAACCTCGAACCAACAAATGGTTATTCTTTAACAACGGCACACCCTATTAAGACAAATAGTTAATCACCAAACACCTTTAACTTAACCGAAATCTAAGGATTGAACTCACAATAATATACCAATTACTTACCCTAACTTACCAATCGGTCACTCACAGTCAAGGCTTCAATTGATCGCACACCCGATCACCACCACAATCCAAGGCCCTAGCAGGAAAACGGTGCAACACAAAAGATTAACCCCCCTCAACACATGCCCAAGATCGGCTATTAACCAAACCACAATCAATAGAGAACAAGAGAGGGGAAAATGGCCATTCGGCCACCCACTTACCTTGTTCAATGATTGAACATCCACCAATTCCACCCTACACTGATATTCGGCCAAGAGAGCTACAAGGGAGAAGAGAGATTTGGCCTTGGCCACAAAGAAAACGCAAGCAAAAGATGAGGAAAAAGATTGATATTCGGCCAAAATAAGAACACGGGCTAGAAGGAAATTTCGGCTACCACCAAGAGAGGGTTCGGCTAAAATCTTAAAATGAAGCAAAATAAAAGATATGTTCAAGAAGAAGAGAAACGGCCAAGGTTCAGAGAGGAAAAGAAAAGGTGCACAAGGGTAGATGCTTTTCGGCTTAAGAAGAAAGGAATGGAGAAGGTATTTTTGGGAGGGTAAGATTCGGCCACCACTGTTTCAAGAAGAGGAAAAAGAATGTTGGAGAGGAGAGAGTTCGGTTTTAACACAATTAAGCAAAAGAAGAAGAAATGGGGTTGAACATTCGGCCACACACAAGAATTAAGGAAAAGAATGCAAATTTCGGCAAGGCTATAGGGATTTGGTCATTTAGTTTTGAAGAAATGAGAGAAACTCTTGAAGCTTGGGGTTGTTTTGACAAAAGAAGAAAATGTTGGCTTCAAAATGCCTTTTGGCCGAAAATGCACAAAGTGAGAAGTGCATTTCGGCACACCACACTTCCCATCACCAAGCCGTCCACACTCCCCCCCAAACCTCACCAACATTCGGCCATATCCCCTAATTCACTCCCAACCACAAATTCAAATGTGTTTACCAAGTCTTCCTCCTAAAATCCCTCTCCACCCTCCATTTGAATGTGAAGACTTGGTCCAAGGTAGAATCCAAATTGCTCTCAACCTCTTCCTCCATGCCGTCCAAAAATAAGTGACAAAATGGAGACTCTACAGCTCGAACACTGGACCTCCCTCACCTGAAGATGACGCCACACCAAGCTCCCAAGTGACACATGCCTTGCCACTTTGCCGCCTCTCTTCATTTGTGCTAAGAAATACGAGTAAATAAATTAAAACCCCCAACTTCCTCAACTCCCTTCACTTAACACTCAAAAACCAAAATTTTCCCATACACTCGTGCATACCCCTAGTCTACAATTAAGCCCCCAAGACACCAAAATAGCCACACAGCACACTAAACACATGCAATAACATGCAACAACAAAAGCAGACCCTAACCCAGATATTACAGTTCTACCCCCTTAAAATAATTTCGACCTCGAAATTACCTCGATCGTAAGAGTTGCGGGTATTGTTGTCTCATCATATCCCGGGTTCCCACGTCGCTTCTTCCACGCCATGATTCCGCCAAAGAACCTTAACCAAAGGCCACGACTTCTTACGCAGAACCTTCACATCTCGATCAAGAACGTTCCTCCTCCATGGTCAAATGATTTACCGATCTCTTCCCTTTGCTACTACATGCGACGGAACGATAACGCCAAGCATCAAACGAAAACGTCATGAATCACTCACCACTGCGCGGCAACTCAAGTTGATACGCCATGGTCCAACTCGCGCTCAATACCTTATACGGTCCAATAAATCTCGCTTAGCTTAGCTTGCCTTTCTTCCCGAACCTCAACACCTTTTCCAAGGCGAGACCTTCAGAACACTCGATCCCCACAAGAACTCTATATCTCTTCGCTTAAGATCGGCATAAGACTTCCTCCGAAGCTTCCTTCGCCTCTGGAATCGCCTTAACCTTGTCTTCTGGTCTCAAAGAACCAATTCGGGTCCCAACAACCGACGTTCACCTAATTCCGCCCAACACGTAGGTGAGCGACATTTCTACCATACAACGCCTCATACGGTGCCATCTTGATGCTCGCTTGGTAGCCGTTGTTGTAGGCAAACTCAGCTACTAATGGTAGAAACTCCTCCCAACTACCTCAAATCCAAGATACAACCTCTCAAAGATATCCTCTAAGATCCGAATGACCTTTCTCGATTGCCCGTCCGATCGCGGTGAAAAGCCGTGTTGAAATCCAAACGAGTACCCGTGAGCTTGATGCGGTGCTTTTCCGAACCTTGAGCGTGAATCTAGGATCCCTATCCGAGATTATCAAAGCGGCGCACGCCGTGCAACCTCACTATCTCGACACATACGCTGCCGCATGAAGCTCAAGTGAGTAGTCAACCCTCACCTAATAAAGTGGTGATTTAGTCATCGATCCACCACTACCCAAACTGAATCTTTCTTGCTTGGCGAAGCGGTAACCACCGATTTAAATCCATGGTTATCCTTTCCCACTTCCATCGAGGAATCTTCTTCACGGTCAAGCAAACCCGAGCGACAATCGATGTTCAGACCTTGACCTGACGACAAGTCAAACACTTCCCAACAAAACACTCTCAAGCCTGCCACCAAAATCGCTTCTAAGATCCCTATACATCTTGCACCATAATGAGGATCGCTGTGCGCTCCTAAGATCCTACTCAACATCTTAGGCATACAAGCCTTACCTCAAAACCGTAACTCCTCGAGACAAAGCATAAGCATCCAAGCCACCGCCCCGCTACTGCAACCTTTGCGCACTCGTAACCTCATCCACAATCGCTTTCCGCGACCGGCTCAGTAGGCTTTCGCAACTCGGCATACTCAAGCGCCATACAAACTCAAATGGGCAACATCGCTTTAAGTCCGAACAACCTTGCGTCACTCGCCACCACGCTAGCCTTGCCCTGATGATACCATCAAGCTTTCGCATCTCCAACATCTCGCACGCCGCTCAAATTCAAATCCTGAACTCGCCAGAACCTCTTGTCCTCTGTAGACTATCGATCTCTCCGCATAAGTAGTGCTCCAACCTTAAAAGCTTAACTTGCTCAGCTACCTCTGCGAGCTCACATCTGCTATAGGCCAGAAGGCAACATCGCTCTATCAAAACACGTAACTCGTACAGACAAACTATAACCATGGGCAAACGCACCGAGCACTTTAACCTCGAAACAACCTTGCGGCTCAACCCAAGTAGGCTTAACTCGCAACCACCGCCGATACAAACTCAAATGGGCAAACATCGCTCTTAAGTCGCTCAATGCCACCACGTTAGCCTTGCCGGATGATACCAATGCCTTCGTAATCTTTCAAATTCTCAACCCATGCAGCCTCAAATTCAAATCACACAACTCTTGTGATCCGTGGTAGACTATCGATCTCTCTCCGCACAAGTAGTGCCTCCAAATCTTTAAAGCGAAGACTACACGATGCTAGCTCCAAATCGTGTGTCGGATAGTTGACCTCATGTGGCCTCATTGCCAGAAGCGTAAGCCACGGGCCTTACCTTCTTGCATCAAGACAACTTGTATGTGACGCGTCGCAATAGGCGTAATTTCTTACCCGGCCTCAGTTGAATTAGAACCGGAGCCTCGGTCAAAATCTTCTTTAACTTGCCGAAGCTTTCCTGCTTTGGTCCATACAAACGGAACTTCTTTCAACTTGGTCATCTGCGGCGCGCTATCAATGAGAAACCCTCAACAAACCCGGTGAGTATCCGGCCAAACCAGAAAACTCGAATCTCACCCACCGACTTAGGCGGCTTCCAATCCAAAATCGCCTCAATCTTACGAGGATCTACTCGAATTCCCTCACCGACACTACATGACCCAAGAAAGTCACTTCTCTAAGCCGTAACTCGCAGACTCATCGAACTTAGCATAGAAGCCGCTTTTCCCTCAAAATCTGCAACACCACTCGCAAATGCTTATCATGCTCTTCCTCGTCCCCCTGAGTACACCAAGATGTCGCTCATGAAAACCACGACAAATCGATCCAAATATCTTCTTTGAAACACCCTATTCATCATGTCCATATGCGCAGTCGTGCGTTAGTCAACCCGAATGGCATTACCGTAAATTCAGTAGTGCCCATACCGAATCAAACGCTGCTTTTATGGATATCCGCCTCCTTAACCTTTCGGTGATACCTGGACCTCAAGTCGATCTTGAAAATACCGCGAAGACTCCTTCACCGGTGATCAAACAAGTCATCTATCCGTGGCAAGCGGATACTTGTTTTTAATCGACTTGTTCAACTAGGTAGTCATATACACATCCGCATCGTGCCATCTTTCTTCTTGACAAAGAGCCGGCGCACTGCACGGCGAGACACTAGGATAAAACCTCGATCCAATAACTCTTGATCTCGAGCCTTAAGCTCCACCAACTCCTTTGGCGCCATCCTATACGGCTAATAGACGCGGCGCATTCCGGCAACAGATCAATCCCGAACTCCACCTCGCGATCTGGCGGCAAACACCGAAGCTCCTCGGGAAAAACATCAAGAAACTCCTTAACTGGTGCGAACCTTCTCCGCGGCGCAGACTCCTTAGCCTCCAACGCATACACATGAACTACATACGCTTCACACCCTTCCCGACCATCTTCTCGCTTTCAAAGCGGATACCACATTTGATAAGTAATCCCTCCTATTACCTATCATAGCCACCTCTTCACCCTCGACCGCCTTAAGAACCATGCGCTGGCTGCGCAATCCAACCTCGCTGGTACTTAACCAACCAATCCATCCCAAGAATCGATCGAACTCCCCAAGCGGCGCAGCTCCATCGATCAAAGAAAGCAAACACTACCCCTTGGAGTTCTAAGGGTACCTCTCTAAACAGTTTATCTACTACTACAGAGTGACCTAGAGGGCTAATCACAGTCATCTGCCTAGAAGATATCTCAGAGTCTAAATCCATGGTCTCTACTATACTACTGGCAACATAAGAGTGCGTCGAACCCACATCAATTAAAGCAGTATAAGGAGAACCAAAAATCAAAAACGTACCGGTTATGACGTCCGGTGCGTCGCCCTCCTCTCGGCGCCTCGCAAAGCATACACTAATCCAGGCCGTCTAGCATCGAGCTACTCGCACCTCTGCCGGTGCTCCACGGCCCCGACTGAACCATTACCACCTCGCCATTACCACGGCCCCTCCGCGGTGGCGGTCCACTACCTCTCGAATCGACATTACGACTCTCGGGCCGAATCCTAGCCAACCTACGCGGACAGTCCCTCACCCGGTGCTCCAGAGAACCACACTCGAAGCAACCTTTTCCTCCAGTCCAGCAGCCACCCCAATGAGATTTCCCACACTGATCACACTGCGGCGGTCCTCGCTAGCAAAGAACAAACCTAGCAGGTGATTCGGCCCACTCGGTCTAGCCCTCTTCGCGGATTACCCGACGACCCGTAAGACCCAAAGCTCCTCTTATGTCTATTTCTGTCCATGCCTTGTCTCACCGACTCCTTAACCCCTCGGCCACCTTAGCCTTCTCAACTAAGACAATGAACTCGCTCCTGGCGAGGAGCAATCAAGAGCCTCAAGTCGCCTCGCAGCCATCCTCGAAACGCGAACACACCTCTCATGCTCGGTGGCCACAATGCCCCCGGCATACCTACTCGGGCCAGAACTCGGCCTGCGTACTAAATGTGATTTACTCCCCGAACAAGCCTCGGAAAAGCCTTCCACTGGGAGTCAATATAACTAGCTCCGATGTACTTCTTTTGATATGCGACCACTGAAATAATCCCATGTTAGATCCTCTGCGCCACACTGTCTCGAACCGTGAGCCACCACCGATATGACTCATCCCGAGAAGCGTCACGATGCCCTTGGCTTCTCTTCTTGGTGTCAGTCCAGATCGTCCATGATCCGCTCGGGCCGCCTCCAGCCAATATTCAGCAAATCTTTGGGAGCAACACCGTAAACACCTCGGAAGAATTCGGCCCCATTGGCCCAAGTCGCTCAGAATGATTTCCTAACTCTGCATTACCACCAACACCACTACTCTTTCCAACACTCGCGAAGCCGCGTCCGTGACATCGCTGCGTCGTCGCCCGATCTTGGAACTCACCACCTCCGGTGGTGGCGGAACCGTATCTCATTTTTCGAACCACGACCGAGATCCTACGGCTCGTAAAGCGTCATCCTACCACGACCTCGCCCACGACCACGTCCACCCCTAGCGCTCATGACTAATCTTTCTACGATTCGGTTAAGAATTTTTATGCATCAAGACTTATTCCACTTGTTTAAAAGCAAGTCTTATGATTATTTAAAGAGGATTTGTTCTCGCGAGTTCACAAAATCCTATCAGTTTCAATCTCTAAAGTAGTATACTATTGCTATTCACCAGATCATATCACATCCAATCAATTCACAAGCAATAGTACGGGGTACTTACCTGGGCGAACTGGTGCCGGAGACTCGGTGCCATGCCTTTCAAACCATACTTTAAGAATAAAGACTAACAAAACAACCTTTTGAAAACATTTTGGGCCTCAGCCCACAAGTGAAGCCTTTGAACTTGGCTCTGATACCACAATTGTAACACCCCAAACCCGGACAAGACACCACGCCCGAATCTGGTATGTTACGGGGAAGAACGTCTTTGAGTGACCAGTTTTTTTTTCGTTTAGAAGTGGGGTGAAAACATAGTGAATTTGAGGAAAGTTGAGTAGGCTTGTTTGGTTAGATTTTGAAAACTTATCCAAGTATATAGTTAAAACGAGTTGATTTCATTTTAGTACTTCCAATAGTTTCTTAGTGCCGTTTTGAAACCTTCTAGACTTAGTAGCAAATCGAGTTTGATTTAAAAATCATTTGAGTTTATTGAATAACGAAACATAGCGAGATACCCGATGGTATAGTTTAAAACACATTGCGATATAATTTTGAAAACGTTGTCTTTCCAAGTTTTAGTAGAATTTCATGCCAAGTTATTTGTTAAGCAGGTTGAGAATCTAATTAATACGTACCCATCAAAAACATAATTTAGAGGCCTTTTACAAATCCAAATTAAAACCCAAATAAAAGTAATTAAACTAAAGTACCCAAATGATAGAGTTGGAGTAAAACTTTATTAAGCATGGCATGAGCACCCGAGTCCGTCCCGGCTCCATGTCCGCGCCTCACGAGTCACCTGAAATGTCAAAGGAGAGGGTGAGTCGAGTGACTCAAAGGCGTAAATCCCGCTCCCGATGAAACAACATGCTAACACACATCATACATAGCAACATAATTAATGCAACCCGATCCTAACCATCCGTATCTCCTTTTTCTACCCCATGTGGTACCAAACCACCTGGTGGTGCCAAACCACTGGTGACATATAGTCACAATGTGTTACCAAAACACCGGTGTCCCAAAGACACAATGTGCTACCCAAGCATCGGTGACCGTAGTCACGATAATCGAATGATGGGGCCAACCCATCGTGTGATACCCAATCACTAGCACACGATCCCATATCTCAAAGTGGGGCCAACCCACGGTGGTGTTAACCACAGGTGGACAAGTCGCAATGAGGTGCCCAACCTCCGGTGTCCCAAAGACACAAATGTGCTACCAAAGCACCGTGACCGTAGTCACAATAATCGAATGACTGGGCCAACCCATCGTGTGATACCCAATCACTAGCAGACGATCCCATATCTCAAAGTGGGGCCAACCCACGGTGGTGTTAACACATGTGGACAAGTCGCAATGAGGTGCCCAACCTCCGTGTCCCAAAGACACAAATGTGCTACCAAAGCACTTTGGTGACCCAAAGTCACAAGGTGTGTTACCAAAACACTGGTGCTCACAAGCACAAAATATCATGCTCTCCTCCACTCATATCACCCATCAACATACCATACTCATGTAATCATGCATATCATACAAGTCATGCATATCATGCTAATATGTTTGACTCATGCCCCATATCACATACATACATAGTCATGATACCATATAGATCATCAGTAATCTAGTAACAATACTGACTTACCCGGATACGCACACATACCCCATTTGGGTATCCAATGATCCATCATACTGTCATAGTTTTTAATAGGCAACCAGGTTTAATAACAATATTACTAAGCATAGTGTGTTAGTTTACACACCTGGTAAATCGCAAGTCTAAATCCCAAAGACCCCGTCTAAATCCCTCGATCAACTTGCTCCTAGAATCGGCCAAACCAGGGGTTAGTAACCAAGACCATTCGGCTATGACCAATTAAACCAAAGGGTGTATCGCTTAATCCTTACCTTGCAGATGGTTTGGTTTCCTACCAAACCTCGAACCAACAGTGGTTATTCTTTAACAATCGGCACACCCTATTAAGACAAATAGTTAATCACCAAACACCTTTAACTTAACCGAAATCTAAGGATTGAACTCACAATAATATACCAATTACTTACCCCTAACTTACCAATCGGTCACTCATGGGTCAAGGCTTCAATTGATCTACACCGATCACCACCACAATCCAAGGCCCTAGCAGGAAAACGGTGCAACACAAAAGATTAACCCCCTTCAACACATGCCCAAGATCGGCTATTAACCAAACCACAATCAATAGAGAACAAGAGAGGGGAAAATGGCCATTCGGCCACCCACTTACCTTGTTCAATGATTGAACATCCACCAATTCCACCCTACACTGATATTCGGCCAAGAGAGCTACAAGGGAGAAGAGAGATTTGGCCTTGGCCACAAAGAAAACGCAAGCAAAAGATGAGGAAAAGATTGATATTCGGCCAAAATAAGAACACGGGCTAGAAGGAAATTTGGCTACCACCAAGAGAGGGTTTGGCTAAAATCTTAAAATGAAGCAAAATAAAAGATATGTTCAAGAAGAAGAGAAACGGCCAAGGTTCAGAGAGGAAAAGAAAAGGTGCACAAGGGTAGATGCTTTTCGGCTTAAGAAGAAAGGAATGGAGAAGGTATTTTTGGGAGGGTAAGATTCGGCCACCACTGTTTCAAGAAGAGGAAAAAGAATGTTGGAGAGGAGAGAGTTCGGTTTTAACACAATTGAGCAAAAGAAGAAGAAATGGGGTTGAACATTCGCCACACACAAGAATTAAGGAAAAGAATGCAAATTTCTGCAAGGCTATAGGATTTGGTCATTTAGTTTTGAAGAAATGAGAGAAACTCTTGAAGCTTGGGGTTGTTTTGACAAAAGAAGAAAATGTTGGCTTCAAAATGCCTTTTGGCGAAAATGCACAAAGTGAGAAGTGCATTTCGGCACACCACACTTCCCATCACCAAGCCGCCCACACTCCCCAAACCTCACCAACATTCGGCCATATCCCCTAATTCACTCCCAACCACAAATTCAAATGTGTTTACCAAGTCTTCCTCCTAAAATCCCTCTCCACCCTCCATTTGAATGTGAAGACTTGGTCCAAGGTAGAATCCAAATTGCTCTCAACCTCTTCCTCCATGCCGTCCAAAAATAAGTGACAAAATGGAGACTCTACAACTCGAACACTGGACCTCCCTCACTGAAGATGACGCCACACCAAGCTCCCAAGTGACACATGCCTTGCCACTTTGCCGACTCTTCATTTGTGCTAAGAAATACTGGAAATAAATTAAAACCCCACTTCCTCAACTCCCTTCACTTAACACTCAAAACCAAAATTTTCCCATACACTCAGGCATACCCCTAGTCTACAATTAAGCCCCCAAGACACCAAAATAGCCACACAGCACACTAAACACATGCAATAACATGTAACAACAAAACAGCCCCTAACCCAGGATATTACAGATATATTCCTGGTTAATTTTCTTTGTATTTTTTATAATTCATTTAACTCTTTTTTAGATCAATTTATTTGTTTCCCATTATTCATAAATGTGTTGCATTGGAATAATGATTGACGAACTAACAATCTCAAAAAAAGAAGTTCTACATATTACTTTGGAAATTTCTAGATAAGACAAGGAACCAAAACATGACAATTGTTTAGAATTTCCATGTGCATAGAAATATTTGAGAAAGAAGAGTCTGGATAGAGACAATTTCTCTAAATTCTTTGTCCAAATGATAATTGGACAAAATAATGAGTTGATGAGATAAAAGTAATTGATGTCATCAGGTTATTCAGGGAATAGTGTGACAAACTAAGAAACCCTGAATTGTGGTAGAATGGGTTGAATTCGAAATAAACCCTATACCCTAAAAATTACAGATGGGTCGGACTGAAAGAGTTTCGATTCCCATTGTGGTAGGATGGTACAAGCCTTGTGTTCTAAAGATCCAAGCAGAGTTTACTCTGAAATTACATTGGGGCAAGCTTGTTGAGCAGAACATGACTGATGAACAAGAATGAAGAACAAATGAGTGATAACACCTAGAATAGGAATCATACTCATAACATTTTTTGTATCATAGCAAATTTCATTAGGAGCATTTGATTCATTTCGATCATTGCATCCTAATCCTAATCCTTTAAAAGGAATCATCTTCATGACATGTTACATGTAGCTAGAAGCATTTGATTTATTCTGATCATAGCATCTTAGCCATGTGACATAAACATACTAAACCGAGTCTACAGGACATGTCACTCAGTGGACAGTGTAGCAATACCGGTGAGTTTGCAGATCTCATCTTCCTGAAGTTGTAGGAAGCAGATCAAAAACACTTTCAGTATTATCTCCCTGAAGTTGCAGCGGAGTAGACTGAAGACAGAAGATCTCATCTTCCTAAAGTTGTAGGAAGCAGATCGAAGAGACTTTCAGCCTTATCTCCCTGAAGTTGCAGCGGAGTAGACTGAAGACAGATCTCATCTTCCTAAAGTTGTAGGAAGCAGATCAAAGACACTTTCATTCTTATCTCCCTGAAGTTGCAGCGGAGTAGACTGAAGACAGAAGATCTCATCTTCCTGAAGTTGCAGGAAGCAGATCGAAGAGACTTTCAGCCTTATCTCCCTGAAGTTGCAGCAGAGTATACTAAAAATAGAAGATCTCATCTTCCTGAAGTTGCAGGAAGCAGATCAAAAACACTTTCAGCCTTATCTCCCTGAAGTTGCAGTGGAGTAGACTGAAGACAAAAGATCTTATCTTCCTAAAGTTGTAGGAAGTAGATCAAAAGCACTTTCAGCCTTATCTCCCTGAAGTTGCAGTGGAGTAGACTGAGAACAGAAGATCTTATCTTCCTGAAGTTGCAGGAAGCAGATCAAAAGCACTTTTAGCCTTATCTCCCTAAAGTTGCAGTGGAGTAGACTGAGAACAGAAGATCTTATCTTCCTGAAGTTGCAGGAAACAGATCAAAAGCACTTTCAGCCTTATCTCCCTGAAGTTGTAGTGGAGTAGACTGAGAACAGAAGATCTTATCTTCCTAAAGTTGCAGGAAGCAGATCAAAAGCACTTTCAGCCTTATCTCCCCAAAGTTGCAGTGGAGTAGACTGAAGACAGAAGATCTTATCTTCCTGAAGTTGCAGGAAGTAGATCAAAAGACACTTTTAGTCTTATCTCCCTGAAGTTGCAGCGGAGCAGACTGAAGACAACAGATCTCATTTTCCTGAAGTTGCAGGAAATAGATAAAAAAAACACTTTCAGTCTTATCTCCCTGAAGTTGCAGTGGAGTAGACTAAAGACAGAAGATCTCATATTCCTGAAGTTGCAGGAAGCAGATCAAAGACACTTTCAGTCTTATCTCTTTGAAGTTGCAGAGGAGTAGACTGAAGATAGAAGATCTCATATTCCTGAAGTTGCAAGAAGCAGATTGAAACCATCAGATTAATTGAAATCAAGCTGAATTTCCAATACTGCTGAAGTTGCAGTGGAAAAGGCGAGGACCAAGAAGTCGAGGCTCGGCAAAGACCGGGCAAAATTGGACCTTCTGTTATCTTTGCTCTATTCTCATTTCACGACAATGAGCAAAGAGGGGCAGCTGTAGTCAGCCCATTTTTCCCGAGCCCATGTAACAAGCTAGAAAAACAAAAATAAAAAATAAAAATAAATGTTCAGTTTATTTTACAGTCCAATTACAAAACCCAAACAGCCCAACCCTTTGACCCAATACCTAAAACCCGTGGCCCGTTACACCCTGACCCAACAAACCCTAACCCAAAATTTATGCGGCCCAAAAGAGCCCAAAATTTTAGCAGATTCAGTAGCCTAGGGTTTCTGGAAACCCTAGGCGTCGCAAGCTTCGCCCCAGCCTCGCGCCGCAATCAGCTCCTCGCACCCTATCAGCCCTCGGCCACGCCGCCATCAACGCACGGATAGCCTCGCCACCAAGATCCTCACTGTTAACCTACACGAAAAAGGAGAAAACACCAAATAACAACAGCAGAACACAGCAAACATGGCAATATTTTTATTTCTTTTTTTATTTTTCATCTCGAAGGCTATAAAAGCCTGCCCTAATCTGTAAATCAAGGACACAAAAAATATATACGGAGACAGAATACAAAAATATTCATAAAAAAGAGAACACAATACACGAGTTTTTTTTTACAGAGGTGATTCCTATTTATATTCGCATTTTATATTCGATTCATGCATATGTTTTATGTAAAATAAAGTGCTAAAATAAAAAGGGCGCGCGTTTACCTTCCGATGGCATTGAAAAGCCGAGATTTTGGCTTCAGGCCACCGTCCGCGATGGCGCATGTGGCGCGTGGGACGGTGATCCCTGAAGTCTGATGACCAGACCTCATCAGGGGAGGGGAGGATTTCAGAGAGTTTTTCGAAGTTTTTTTTAAAAACAGTTTTAAAAATGATTTTTTAGCCCAATTTTTAATTTATATAATAATGCAGAAACGGTGCCGTTTTTGCTTAATCTAATAAGCATAAAACGACGCTGCTCGAAGTTTGGGATCCGCTAGCGTTGACCCGAAAACCCGGGGAGGATCCGCGTGTTTTATTAAAAAGGGGAATTTACTGTTTCAGTCCCTCTGTAATTTTATTGGTTTTAATTTAATCCAATTTTAATTTTTATTTTTTATTAAATTAGCCCCAAAAGTTTTTTTTTATTTCAATTAAATCCTTGGGCTCCTTAAGGGCTAAGATCAGAACAGCGCCGTTTTAAAATTTGGCATAATTGCCATTTTAGCCTTTACAGCATGACGCGCATTTTCGATTTAATCATTTATATTTATTTTTATTTGCTATTTAATCCTCCTTTCTTTCTTTATTTTTTATTTTTATTTTATTTTATTCTAATACTATATTTAATTATTTTATCATGTTAAAATATTATGTTACTCTTATTATTTGAATATTAATTTATTAATAGTATAAAACTTTTATTTTTTTTATGTATTATCCTTATATATTTTAAACTATTATTATTTATTATTTTATTTGGTTTAATTATTTTTATTACATATTATTTTTAGACTTATATATTAGTTATTATATTATATATTTTTAAATTTTTGTATATTATATAGTATTATATCCTATTTTATTTTTTCTTAAAATTTTATTTTATCTAAAAGTATTCATATTGTATAATATATTATTTATTCTTAAAAATCTAGTTTTATATGTATTAGATTATTATAAATATGTTTTTATTTAAAGTTAAAATTTATTTATTTATTTTAAAATGTATTTTATTTATTTTCTCAATATATATATAAATATTTTTATTTTTTTAGCATTTATTTTGTAACATTTCGAAATTGGGCCTAGCAGAATTTGGCCTATTGGGCCCGAGCGTAGAAGCCTTTTAGAATTTTTGAGAATAAGGAATAGCATAATTGTGAGTTGGACTTAATGGGTAAGTCAATTTGGAAGTTTATGGTGTAACATCCTGAAATTCAGAATTTTATGTGTTGCATTATACCATGCGATAGGCTAGTTAAATTATAAATTGTGTATGTTTTAAGGTCCTAAGAAGGCTCGGGGTTGAGTTGGGCCTTAGTAAAATTTTTGTGTTTACGCACTTTAAGGAGAGAAGGTAAGTGGCATCAAGGCTTAAGGAAATAAGTGTGCATTTTGCTAGCACAAGTGAAGCTAGTAGAGGAGTGGTGTGGCGTTGCATGTATGAGCTTGAGGGGTGGAGTTCGAATCCCACCTAGTGCAAATTTTGGGATTTATTTTTGTGTTCCTTCCCTAAGTGTCGGCCATGATAGTATTTTTGGTAAGGGAGACTTTTTATTTATGGAAAGATGGCTAAGGGAATATGGTAAGGAGGAAAACAAGGGAAAAACAAGGAATGAAATGAAAGAAAAGGAAAGAGAAGGGAACATGTTGGCTTATAGTATGGAAGGTGTTTTGGAAAGATTTTATTTGGTCAATGTTCATCTTTTGGTAAAGATGATACACGGTTTGAGAGGGGGTTTTGGGTAGCCGAATTCTTCATTAGTCATTTGGCAAATTAGTGCTTGGAAGGCCTACTTTCTTTTTAGCATATTGGTGTTTTCTCTTCCCAACTCTCTTCCTTTGTTTTGGCCAAAATTCTCTTTGCATTTTGTTCATCTTGTTCCCTTGTTGTGCCGAAACTCTCAATCCATCTATACTCATTCTTCCCTTGTTGCCGAAACACCCATCTCATATTGATCATCTTGACCATTTTGATCATTTTCATTTATGTGTCAACCTAAAACTCCTAACACTTCTTTTCTATCTCTTTTTCTCTTTTCTCTTCACTAGCCGAACCTATTAACACCTAATCTCTTCTTCTTCTTTTCTTTTTATTTTGTGTTGGACACTCATTTCTTGACTGAATTGGTAAGTGACTTCATTCCCCTCTTTTCATCTTCATTTTCTTTTTCTTCCTAGCCGAATATGTGTGTCCATCACTAATCGGTATTTCATTTTGTTTCTTTATCAAAATATATCTCTCCTACTCTCTTAAATCATGTTTTTCTTCTAGTGTAGTGTTATAGAGGAAAGCCGATTCTCATAACCTTGTCTTATCCGTAGCCATAAGTCAATCGATAGAAATCGGATTCATCATCATTAAGGTAAGGGATTCGTCATGGTTCATTTTAATCTTTTTCGTTGACCGGTTAGTTGCTAAACGGAATAGTGGTTGTGACTAATTGTTTATTTTTTAGGGACTAAATCGCTCGATCTATCCACTTGTTGATCATACGGAAATAGTGGTAAGCCGAACCTTCTCCTTAGACAATCATTTCATATCATCGCAATATCGTTTTGATTAAGATTCTTTTTCCAATGGAGGCAAGTGGTACCGATTTGAAGGGAAAAGCGTTAGTGGGAGACAAAAGGAGTGGATTTGCAATTCCTACTCCTAAGTTCAAACGAAGGGCGGTATCGGCGATTCGGGATTTTCCACCGGGTTGTGGACCATCATCCGGTGAGAATAGACAAATCGTGGTCGTTCACGATACTAAGAGTAAGCAATTCATTAGATAGTTTGATTTAGATTTAGAATAATAAAATATCGTTTGTTGGATTAATCGAGTGTAATGGTGATTTAGGTGCCGACGATCAAGAATGATTAATCCTTACCGTAATCAGGTGTGTAATCTCACACCGAAATCCCGTAGATTTATGATTCGATATCACGTTGGTAATAAGATCATTATTATTTATATGGTTAAAATTGTAATATGGCATAAACCGGGAGATTTGCTTAAATTACATTATTTCAATGAACCTGTCAAAATTGGTATTAAAATTGTTAAAATTACGAAAATGCCCCTATGGGCCGATTTACGAAAATTCCCTTATGGGCCGATTTACGAAAATGCCCCTATGGGCTGAATTACGAAAATGCCCTTATGGGCCGAATTGCTAGAATGCTTTAGTGGATCGAATTACAAAGATCTATAGTTGGTCGATTTACCGTAAGAAATTGTTGGATTAATGATTGTTGTACATATATGTGGATATTATGTTTAATTATGTATGATGCATGTTACATATTGCATGGGTTGGGAAAAATGTTGAAGAGAAGTGTAGCCTGGTGGCATTGCCACAATAAAATGTTTATTAAAAATGTTTACGTATGATATCGGTGGCTTGGCCACAATAAAAATATTATAAATGGCAACTTGCCTGCGAATTGGTGTGATTGGCGGGGTGGGTTGACTTGATCGCCACAGGTGTGATTGGCTGGTACGTGAAACACCCCACACCCGGCCCACGAGCTTGAACCGGATCTAGTATGTTCCTTAAATAAATCGGTTTTCAATGTTCTAAATGACTTAGAGAAAATTTGTGTAATTTTAAAAAAAATTGTTTTCGGTTGGGCTTAATTTGAAACCTATTTAATAAATTCTGGAAATCCAACTTAAATAAGGTGACAAAATAATTTTTGGGTTTATTATTTTAAAAGAAATAAATTTACTTATCTTTAATCAAATATAATTTGTATCATATTTAAATAAAAATAAACAGGAATAAAGAAAATCCAACTGGGCCTTATGGCCTTATTACATCATTCAAACCCAAAATAAAGTACTAAAATTTCATAAAGTCCAAATTCCAAATAATTTCTTCAAGCGATGCATGGCCACCTTTAGCTCCTCGCCGACCCGGTCCATTCACGCTCATCACCGAAAAATAATTCCCCAACAGGGTGAGTCAACAGACTCAATGTGTACATAGTACTAATTTCCAACAAATCGCATACAAGTCATATCAATATCATGTTCATACAAAATAAAGGATGATGCAACCCAAATCCAAACCTATTTGTCCATCCGCTACACACCACCCGTACTAACTTTGTAATCGCGGGGACTACTAAGTCGAACCTCCATCCGCTACACACCATCGAAGGCGATCATTGCGATCGACGTGCTCATCGCCCACTTATGTTGTGTCATTAGACATTTGTATTCCTTGGATGTAACCAAGTTACCACTTTTCACTTTATGTGACTTGTAGTCACCACTTTACGTTGGTGAGACCGTAGTCATCACCTTCACTTTCTTCCTCCACAAATATCCCGAATGCCCCAATTATTTCATAACATATTTCACATACTTAATTTTCATTCATGTTACTAATCACATGTTCAAAATATATCACATTCACAATCCTATCAAAAGTAGGAAACGTGCACAGGTACTCCTTACCACATTTGTGGTGCTTAGCCACATTCACATACTTGTTACATATCTATATATTTAATGATTGCCATGCAATTTATTGAAAGTTAGTAAGAGTACACACCTTTTCGCTTAATAGTTTCCGTGAATTCTCAGAAGCGATCTACCGATCTAGATCTTTCACTCCTATATTCGGCCATTAATTAAAACATATAAATAAACCTATTTGGTCTTAAAACCAAATCCTACTAGAAGTAGAATTACTTACCTAGTTGCCGAATTGATTTAATCAAGTCCCAACAGTTGCTAGAATTCCTCTTCCTTGAAATCGGCTAATACTAGGTATGTAACCATGTCGATTTTCGGTTTTTGAAATAATGGAAAACACTTAAACAAATTATGCCTTGGCCGAATATCCCTTACCTTATGATGGGATTCCAAATCAAGAGGATTCCTTTATAAGCCCTGTTGAAATCCTATAACTCCGTGTTAGATTAGATCTAACTTTGAAAACGTGAATCATAATCTTTAACCACATATTTATATTTATAATCCTTACCTTAGATCCTTAGATTTCCGAAAGATCCCCTTTTGATGTTGTGGATGATTGCCCTCTTTCTTAGAATCCACAAAGATTCAGCTTAATGATGAGAACGGAGAAGAAAATAGAAGAAAAAGAGAGGATTTTTGCTTAATGAAAATTCGCGAGAGAGGGGTTTTGCCTAGGAGAATTTGTGAGAGAGAGGAAGAGGAGCAAATGTTGATGAGTAGCCCTCCTGTCCTCCTTTTATAGCCAAAGTTATCAGCCTAGGAGTCCTTTACTTGGCCACCACTCCTCTTTTGATAATATTATCTCTTTTATTTAAAAGATAAAAGCCTTTAATCCATCAATTATCTCCTCAATTATCTCATTAGAAAATAATCCTTTATTTATCTCTTATTATTCACATATTTATGTGAATAAAACTCCTTTATTTATCTCTTATTATTCACATATTTATGTGAATAAAACTCCTTTATTTATCTCTTATTATTCACATATTTATGTGAATAAAACTCCTTTATTTCTCTCATATATCCAAGTTTCCCGAAATGTTCAAGTTTCCATTTTTGGATCATTTCCAAAAATGTTTAGGTTTCCAAAAATGTCTAAGTTTCCAAAAATGTCCATTTCCATTTTCATTTCCATCTCCATTTTCATTTCCATTTTCATTTTCATTTCCATTTTCATTCATTTCTAGGTTTCCAAAAGTATCAAAAATTTATTCATAATACTTAAGACTTGTCATTTCATACAATTGATCTGAAAAATGCATAGGCCCTTCCTAGGATGTTACAGTACGGGGGTGTGTTGGATGGCTGGGATGGGTTGCATACATGTCTTATTAATATTATTTTGTAAGTGGGCTTAGGCCCAAGTTAATTCTAAATGGATCCAGGCCAGTGGATGACGGTAAGGGGATTATACACTGAGTTCTAGTAACTCACCCCTTTTTTCCTTAACCCTTGCAGGTACTGCTCAGTGAAGTGGACTTGGGCCATGGATGACTTGGTGGAGGCCATACTTCAGAAATGGTTTTTATTGAACTTTAGATTTCTATTTCCGTTCAATTTAGTACTTTTACTATTTTGGGTTTTTATGTTGTAATAAGGCCTCTGGAATATTTTATTTTTGCTTTATGTTTGACGAACTTATTATCTTGCTTAAATTGTTTTAAATGGGAATTTTACTAAAAACATAAATAAAGATTTTCCAAAATAGATTAACAAATGGAGTACATAATAAACTTTTACAAATATTTTTAACTCAAAAATTTTCTCTCGAATTATCAACAATATTTTCAAAAGTCATGGTTTATAAGATCTCTAGTTCAAATTATCGATTTATCAATCAACCTTCGAAGTTAGTAGTACTTTATCAAATATTTCAATTCAAACTTGTTTTCTTGATTATAACAAAATAATACCTATTTTAGTACAAATAAAAAGGATTTAACATGTTTTTTTCTCATGTGACATGTCAGATCCGGTCATAACGCATGGGCTGGGTTTGGGGTGTTACATATTTATTACTTGGTATATGTCATTGTATGAAAATTTTCAAAACTGCATGAAATGTGTTCTTATTTATTTTGTAGTTTTTTTTAATTTTATTTTTTTATTTATTTTTTATTATATTTGTTTATACTTCATCATGTATTTACAATTGCTTTAGTGTAGGTATTATTATTAGTCGTATTTTGTATTATTCTTTCTTTTATTGCCAATATTAATATGAAATGTTAATATATTATGATTGCTTTTGACATATGATAATGTATTAATATGATATTTTCATAGATCATCGTTTTAAAATAAAATGCATTTTGCAAAATTACTATATTTTATCTAAAGGTTTTAAAATAAGGCAATGTTTTGTGTTTAGAAATTTGAGAAATAGTGCCCTAACGTGTTGGGTTTCGATTTTCTGTTTGACTAAATAACTAAATATCCTTTTGATAAAATTTTGTAAATATTGAGATGATTTTAGTTACGAGGGTTTAAAAATATCATGTCCTAACGTGCTGGATGTGATGTTTGTATTCTTTCGGAACAAAGAAATCTCAAATTTCAATTCAAATTATTCAGATTTTTAAAAAAAAATCATATTTTATATTTTATTAAATTTTCAGCACCAGGACGTGATTTTATTGATTAGGTGTCAATTTTTTGGCGTTATGAGGGTGCTAACCCTTCCTCATACGTAACCGACTCCCGAACCTGTTTTCTTATTTTTCGTGGACCAAAATCAAATGTTTTAAAATAAAACGTTTTACAAGGTGATCTAATCACACCTAAGTAAAAAGGGATTGGTGGTGACTCTATTTCCGTTTTTTAAAAGTCGATCCCCGTTTTTACCAAAACTTTAAAAATGGTTTCGACAGTCAGAATAACCACAAGACAAAGAAACTCAATGAACTTCGAAAGAAATTAAAAGGAGATCGTCGATCTTAATGGAGATCCGCTTCCGAGATCTTCGATTGTTTTCTTCGATTTTCTCTGATTGCCCCATTATGTCTTCTTCTAATGGGTATTTATAGACTTTCGAATGCTCAGAAAGCCTAAAAATTGAGTTTTTCCACGTGTTCGGGAAGCAGGGTGCGAAATCGGCATGGACTGGCACATGGGCATGTGTCCAGCCTGTAACAGTCCGGTTTAAACCCTACTCGGAATAGTGGTTTTGGGACCACAAATTCGAGTCATAAAATATTTTTAATATTATTTTCCGTGTTTTTGATATGTGAATTAGAATGTGTGAAATTTCTGTGAGTTAATTTGTCCATTTATATGTTCGATTTGAGGAAAAGATTAAATTGCATTGAATGCAAATTTGCATGCTTTATGAAAAGACACCAATTTGAGATGGCTTTTAAATGAGGAGTCCTTAAAAGGCAATAAGCCCATTATTTGAGTAAGTGGATGAACATGGTCAAAAATGACCTTATATGATATGTTTTATGCATTTAGAATTAAAGGTTAGTTTTGTACATTGATAATTATGTATAATTAATTAAACTAAAAGCCTGAAATAGCCATCATCTTCTTCTTTGTTTCACCGAAATTAGAAAGAAAGAATAGGGATAATACCTTTGAAGCATTCAGTCATGGTCTAAGCATAATCTGGTATGTGTTTTTGATCGGTTTTCGATAATTTCTATGTTTTTGTAATCGTTGCTTTGTATACTACAAGACCCATGCTTAAATTTTGAGAATTTATGAATATTTTGAAAAGTTCTATTAATGAATTCATAAGCTTTGTGAAGTTTTATGATGAAATATGATGTATTTGTAATTGATTAACATGTTTTGTCTTTAGAGTTTTGTTGATTTTGAGTATTTTGGACTTAATTAAGAAAATAGTATCTTGAGGGACTAAATTGTGAAATAAATGAAATGTATGGATTTGTATGAGATACATGAATATTCGGCTAAGCATGGGTATATGGTAATTATGTGTATTTTGTGATTATGTGAAATAAGGACTAAATTGTCCAAATGTGAAAATGTGAGGGCTAGTTTGCAAATTGCCCTAAATATGTGTTTTCGAATTGAATTGAATGAGTTGATGAATAAATGAATTAAATTTGAATATGTATAGATCAAGAACCGAAGAAAACGGATTTAGATTGCGGGAAATCGAAAGTTGTCGAATAGTCGAATCCGATCGAATATCCAAATCTGAGGTAAGTCGATAAACAAATAAATGTATTTGAATTGACTTATTTGTGAATATATGAAATTTGAATTGCTATGAATAATACTCAAAATAATGAATATATGTATTCCGAGAAAGTATCGAGAGATGGTTAATGTCCGAGAAGTCCCATCTAAACCTAAGAATAGATAGGATAGTATATGTCATGACATAGGTGTCTGATATGCGATATCATGTAAGACCACGTCTGGGACGTTGGCATTGATTCGAGATTTCGTGTAAGACCATGTCTGGGATGTTGACATCGATTTGAGATTTACGTGTAAGACCATGTCTGGGACATTGGCATCGTATTTGATTCGTGTAAGACCCTGTCTGGGACAGTGGCATCGATATCTGAGTACATGTAAGACCTCGTCTGGGACGTTGGCATTGTACGATTATTCTGAACACTCTGAGTATCCTATTAGATTCCAAACGTGTAACATCTCGATTTAGGGCCTAGTCGGAATAGTGGTGCGAGACCACAAATCCGAAGTAGAAATTATGAATTTTAAGGATTTTGAGATGTTTGCATGTTTATGTGAAAGTTTCATGAAGCAATTTTGCTAATTGTGATTGAATTGTCCAATAGGACTAAATTGCAAAAGTTGCAAAATGTGAGATTCTAGAAGCTTTAAGTATGAAATAGCTTTGGATTATTAATTACAGGTCCTTAAATAGCAATTTGCCCAATTTCTAATTTTTGGACAAAAATGGGCATGAGTGGGTAAAATTTGAAAGTTTGGCAAAAAGGGCATTTTGGTCATTTGTCAAATAAGTGATTAAAAAGGATGAAATAGTCAAAAGTTTATGTTCATCTTCCTCTTTAGTGCCGAAAATTTGAAAAACTCCATAGCTAGGGTTTGTTCATCTTTCAAGCTTGCTAGTAAGTGCATCCTAGTCCCGTTTTTTATATTCTTCATATTTTTGAAGTCCTCGTAACATGAGTTAGCTATTTTTAGCTATATGTTGAGCTAGGATTCATGTTCAAAAATATACCCATGTATGACATGCATATATTTTGATGTTTTATGGAAGATTATGAGAGTTGGAAGTAGAATAAACATCTTTTACTAAGTGAATTCCATGAGAAATGCATGTAAGGACTAGTTTGTAAAAGTCTTGAAAATGGTCATACATGAGTGATTTAGAGAGAATTGAAGGTTGCTATAGTTGAGGGTATGCGTCAGCTAAGCATGAAATACTAGAAAGTTGAATGAAAATCGCTTTACAAGCCTTGAGGCAAAAGTGTAAATATGAGGAAGTTTAGGGGCAAAATGGTAATTTTTCCAAAGTATGAGTTTTGAGACAATTTAGTCAATGTGTGTATTAAATGAGTTGATTTATGAATATAGATCAAGAAAGACGAAGCCTGGATCGAAATCGAGGCAAGAACAAAGTCGTGGACTAAATTACACGTCTTCATACGTTTAGAATACCGAGGTAAGTTTATGTGTAAACAATGCATTTATACATATACATTGTTGATGCTAAATAGTGTATAGCATGATTGAGAACCTATATGTTTCAAGTGGATTGAATGTGGTGGTTGTTGTGAATTGATGTATGAATTGCAAAGTAGATAAGTGAATGTGTAATGATAATACTTGACGATGGGCTAAGTGCGATACCACCTTAATACTTAACTACGATGGGCTGTGTACGATGCTATCGTTAAGTATATTATTTAGTGAGCTATGTGTGATACCACTATAATTACCCTTTTTGGTAGGCTATGTGCGATACTACCCTACTATTTGATTGTGGTGGGCTAAGTGCGAAACCATCGAGTGATTTAGCTGTGTGGTTGAATTAGTGAGAAATCATGATGTGTTGTATCATGAGAAATGGTGGTGTTGAGTGCAGGTATGTAAATGAATGAATGTAAGCATTAAGCTTGTGATGTGGTGGAAATATGGTAAGGGATAGAATGAGTAAGCATAGTTGTGGATGTGATTTGTCTTGTTTAGTATAATGCTAATTGTTGTTTAGCTCATACTATGATGTAAATTGTTTATATGTAAACTTGCTAAGTTTAAAGCTTACTCCCCTCTCTTTTCCCTTCTCTTATAGAGATAAAGAGTCGGGACGAGATACGCGGATAATTTGGCAGATTGCCCACACTATCAGCTCACTTGGTATATTTAGATTTAGTGCTTTTGTATATGGCATGTATAGAGGCTAGACAAGTTAGTTTATGTTGTTGTATTGGCCAAGGGTGTGTTGGCCCTTTTGATGGATAATCTATTTTGTATAATGCCATGGTTCAAGGTTTATCTTGTTATATGAAAAGATGTAGTTATCCATGAGAGTTTATATTGCAAAACATGAATTGTTTGATGATGTGTTAAATAGATACATGTTGTGAGAACTAGACGGGTGAAAAGAGCTTGGCAAATAGCCTTGTTCTTGTCCACTCGGGTAGACACACGGGCGTGTGTCTAGGCCGTGTGTGACACACAAGCTAGCCACATGGGTGTGTGACTTGGCCGTGTGTCCCCTGCATGTTAAGGTGGTAAGTTAGTGTCGACCACGGGCTAGCCACACGGGCGTGTGCCTAGGCCGTGTAAGATGGTCAGTGTTCACCATGGATGGAGAACACGGGCGTGTTCTTAGGCCGTGTAATACAAGCAGAATACCCAAGTTTTTATACACGGGGTAGAGACATGGGTGTGTGTGACCACACGACCTCCTCCTACGGGCGTGTCCCATTTCACATGGGCGTGTGGCCCTTGTCAAGGTGAAAGAAATTTTAAGATCGTAAAGGTTTTCGGTAGGATTCCAGAACCCCTCGTATGTATGTTTAAGGCCTCGTGGGTCTTTAATGAGGTCGTTTTGGTGACTATAGAGAGTTGTCAAGTTGGGACTAAAGTGGATTAAGTCTGGTAATGCCTCGAGCCCGGTTCTAGCGTAGAATACGGGTAAGTGGTGTTACATTTAGTGGTATCAGAGCTATGGTTTAGTTAGTTCTCGGACTACCGTAGCGGGAGTAAGAGTCTAGCTATACATACCATAAGTGTATAATGATAGTGTGGCGGCTTCTGATGATTCTAAACTTTGCTTATTGTAGTATATATCCCGATCAATCGACTGCTGATGACGCAGCTAGTAATGCGACGGCCCCCGCGTAAGGGGCCGCGCCTGTTCAGAGTGGACCCGAGATTAGGGGTCAAGGAGAAGAGGCTCGGGAAGCCTTTCTCCAGATGATGAGTAACTGGTACTCGGAGTATGTTCGAGCAAACCCTAATGCTCATCCTCCTCCACCTCCTCCTATATACCTCGGCCCGGTTCGGTGGCTCTTAAGGTATAGAAGTAGTGAGAGTAACGAAGCCCCCGGTAGATAAGATTCGAAAACAAGGGGTTGAGGAGTTTAGAGCTAAAGTAGATGATGACCCTGAGAGGGCGGAGTTTTGGCTAGAGAACTCAATGAGGGTATTTGATGAACTCTCCTGTACACCGGAGGAGAGCTTAAAGTGCGTCGTGTCCTTGCTGAGGGACTCATCATACCATCGGTGGAAAATGTTGACATCAGTGGTTCCAAAAGATAGGGTGACGTGGGACTTCTTTTTGGAGGAATTAGAAAGAAGTATATAAGTCAGCGATTTCTTGATCGAGAAGCGGAAGGAATTCCTTGAGTTAAAGCAAGAAGAAGAATGATCAGAGTGAATATGAGCGAATTTGTTAGGCTTAGCAAGTACGCACAAGAATGTGTGTCAACGGAAACTATTTTGTGCAAGAGGTTCGAAGATGGGCTAAATGAGGATATTAAACTCCTAGTTGGTATTTTGGAGTTGAAAGAGTTTGTAGTGTTGGTTGATAGGGCAAGTAAGGCCGAAGAATTGAGTAAGGAAAAGAGGAGAGCTGTGAGTGACGCCTAAGATGCAAGGAAACGGTCGATAGGCAAATCGTATCAAGCTCAGTCGAAAAGATCCAAGGAAGCGAACCCTCGGACGACTGCATCAGTTGGATATTCACATCGAGATCGAGGTAATACCTACCCGGGCTCGAGAGTTCAAGCCACTTCGATGGAAAGTGTGGGCAATCCGAAGACCAAATCGAAGTGTTAAAGTTGCGGTAGACTTCACACTGGAGAGTGTTGGGGAAACAACCGAAATTGTTATAAGTGTGGTTCCCCCGACCATTTTATCCGAAATTGCCCCGAGAGGGATGACAAGCAAAGGAAGCAAGAGATAAGATCCAGTAATGTATCTGCAAGGGGTAGGCCACCAAAGAACCCGGAAGGTGGGACTAGTGGTAGAGGTGCGTCACGAGACTCTGCTGTGAGACCGGAAGGTCGGGCACCTGCGAGGACGTATGCCATTTGCGCTCGCGAAGAGGCATCATCCCCAGATTTAATAACTGGTACTTTTTCTCTTTATGACACCTTTGTTATTGCTTTGATTGATCCAGGGTCTACCCATTCTTATATTTGCATGAGGCTGGCATCTAGTTTGAGTATGACCATTGAGTCTACAGAAATTATGGTTAAGGTGTCAAACCCGTTAGGTAAACATGTGTTAGTTGACAAGGTGTGTAGGAATTGTCCTTTGACAATTAGGGGTCATTATTTTCCGGCAAACCTTATATTGTTGCCGTTTGATGAATTTGACTTGACCCTTGGTATGGATTGGTTGACTACCCATAGTGTTTTAGTGAACTGTGGTAGTAAATTTATTGAATTGAAATGTGAGAATGGAGATGTTATTCGGGTTGAATCAGGTGGATCAGATAGTCTCCCGATGATGATTTCTTCCTTAGTGGCCGAGAAATACTTGAGAAAAGGATGTGACTCCTATCTCGCTTTTGTATTGAATACTCAAGAGTCTGAGGTAAAGATTGAAACAGTACCGGTGGTATGTGAGTATCCGGATGTATTCTCGGAAGAGTTACCCGGATTGCCTCCAGTTAGAGAGGTCGAGTTTGGAATTGAGTTAGTCCTGGGAACGGCACCTATTTCGATTGCTCCATATAGGATGGCACCATTAGAGTTGAAAGAACTGAAGGTTCAGTTACAAGAGTTAACGGATAAGGGTTTTGCAAGGCCGAGCTACTCATCGTGGGGTGCTCCGGTATTATTTGTGAAGAAGAAAGATGGGTCGTTGAGATTGTGCATAGACTACAGACAACTCAACAAAGTGACGGTGAAAAATAAGTATCATTTACCAAGGATATATGATATATTTGATCAACTAAAGGGAGCCCCAGTATTCTCCAAGATAGACCTGAGGTCTGGCAATTACCAGTTGAGGGTTAAAAAGCACGATGTGCTAAAAACTGCATTTCGGACGAGGTATGGCCATTATGAGTTTCTGGTCATGCCGTTCGGTTTAACGAACGCTCCTGCGATTTTTATGGATTTGATGAACCGTATCTTCCGACCGTATTTGGACAAGTTTGTGGTTGTCTTCATTGAAGACATGCTGATTTATTCTCAGGATGAGAGTGATCATGCAGAGCACCTGAAGATTGTCTTACAAACCTTAAGAGACAAGCAGTTGTATGCTAAATTTAGCAAGAGTGAGTTTTGGCTCCGAGAGGTTGGATTCTTAGGACACATTGTGTTGGGTGATGGTATTAGAGTCGACCCGGGTAAGATCTCGGCTATTATGGATTGGAAACTGCTGAGAAACGTATCGGAAGTCAGAAGCTTTTTAGGATTAGCGGGCTACTATAGACGGTTTGTGAAGGGGTTTTCTATGATTGCTACCCCGATGATGAAACTGTTACATAAGGATGTTAAGTTTGAATGGACTGAGAAATGTCAACAGAGTTTTGAGAGATTGAAATCATTGTTGACTGAGGCACCGATTTTGGTTCAACCAGAATCGAGGAAAGAGTTTGTGGTTTACAGTGACGCGTCATTAAATGGTCTTGGTTGTGTGTTGATGCAATAGGGTAAGGTAGTCGCTTACGCCTCGAGGCAGCTAAAACTGCATGAGAAGAATTATCCGACTCATGATCTGGAGTTGGTTGCGATTGTTTTTGCATTAAAGATTTGGCGACACTATTTATATGGTGAAAGGTGCCGAATCTTCACGGATCATAAGAGTTTGAAGTATCTGATGGATCAAAAGGATATGAATTTGCGACAACGGCGGTGGCTTGAGTTATTGAAGGACTATGAGTTAGTCATCGATTACCATTCGGGAAAAGTGAATGTGATTGCAGATTCCTTGAGTAGGAAATCCATGTATGCTTTGAGAGCTATGAACACGAGTTTAGCATTGTCTGATGATGGTGCTATATTGGCCGAGTTGAGAGCTAAGCCACTATTTGTTCAACAGATATGTGAGGCTCAAAGGAATGATCGTGAGATGCAAGCTAAGAGAGCTAAGTGTGGATCAGAAAATGATTCTGATTTTCGAGTGGGTTCGGATGATTGTTTATTGTTTCATGACAGAATTTGGGTACCCAGAGATGATGAGTTGATCCGAAAAGTTTTGCATGAGGCACATAGTGGTTATTTGTCAGTACACCCGGGGAATACAAAAATGTACAATGATCTGAGGAAATTTTATTGGTGGCCAGGTATGAAAAGAGACCTCTCTGAGTTTGTGACAAAATGTCTGATTTGTCAACAAGTAAAAGCTGAGCATCAAGTGCCTTCGGGATTGCTTCAGCCAGTGATGGTTCCCGAGTGGAAGTGGCATCGGATTACCATGGATTTTCTGACGGGGTTGCCTATGACTCCGAAAAAGAAAGATGTTGTGTGGGTTGTCATTGATAGACTAACAAAGACGGCTCACTTTATTCCAGTGCGTTTTGATTATTCACTAGATAAGTTGGTCGAGTTGTATATTGCAGAGATAGTGAGATTACATGGAATGCATGTATCTATTATCTCGGAAAGAGATTCGAGATTTACTTCGAGATTTTGGAAGAAGTTGCAGGAGGCCTTGGGTAAAAGGTTGAATTTTAGTACTGCATTCCATTCGCAAACCGATGGTCAGTCTGAAAGAGTAATTCAAGTTCTCGAAGATATGCTCTGATGTTATGTGTTAGAGTTTGAAGGTAGTTGGGAGAGATATCTACCTTTGGTCGAATTTGCTTACAACAACAGTTATCAATCAAGCATACGGATGGCACCATATGAAGCGTTGTATGGTCGGAAATGTCGGACTCCTTTATATTGGACCGAGCTTAGTGAGAAGCAAATTCATGGGATCGATCTAGTAAAAGAGATCGAGGAGAAAGTGAAAGTGATCCGTAATAGTCTGAAAGCTGCTTCAGACCGACAGAAATCGTACGCGGATTTGAAAAGAAAAGAAATTGAGTTTAAAGTGGGCGACAAGGTATTTTTGAAAGTGTCCCCATGGAAGAAATTCTTGAGATTTGGACCAAAGGGGAAATTGAGTCCGCGATTCATAGGGCCGTATGAGATTACTGATAGAATTGGGCCAGTGGCATACCGGTTGGCTTTGCCGGTGGAGTTGGAGAAGATACATAACGTGTTTCATGCGTCGATGTTGTGATGATATCGCTCCGATCCTTCGCATGTAATTCATTCAACAGAAATTGAGATACGACCGGACATATCTTATGAGGAGGAGCCGATTAAAATCTCGGCCTGAGAAGTAAAGCAGCTGAGGAATAAGGACATAACCCTAGTGAAAGTGTTATGGCAAAAACACGGTGTAGAAGACGCTACGTGGGAACCGGAAGAAGCCATGAGGGAGCAATATCCAAACATTTTTACCGGTAAGATTTTCGAGGGCAAAAATCTCTAATGGGGGGAGAGTTGTAACATCCCGATTTAGGGCCTAGTCGGAATAGTGGTGCGAGACCACAAATCCGAAGTAGAAATTATGAATTTTAAGGATTTTGAGATGTTTGTATGTTTATGTGAAAGTTTCATGAAGTAAATTTGCTAATTGTGATTGAATTGTCCAATAGGACTAAATTGCAAAAGTTGCAAAATGTGAGATTCTAGAAGCTTTAAGTATGAAATAGCTTTGGATTATTAATTACAGGTCCTTAAATAGCAATTTTCCCAATTTCTAATTTTTGGACAAAAATGGGCATGAGTGGGTAAAATTTGAAAGTTTGGCAAAAAGGGCATTTTGGTCATTTGTCAAATAAGTGATTAAAAAGGGTGAAATAGTCAAAATTTTATGTTCATCTTCCTCCTTAGTGCCGAAAATTTGAAGAACCCCATAGCTAGGGTTTGTTCATCTTTCAAGCTTGCTAGTAAGTGTATCCTAGTCCCGTTTTTTATATTCTTCATATTTTTGAAGTCCTCGTAACATGAGTTAGCTATTTTTAGCTATATGTTGAGCTAGGATTCATGTTCAAAAATATACCCATGTATGACATGCATATATTTTGATGTTTTATGGAAGATTATGAGAGTTGGATGTAGAATAAACATCTTTTACTAAGTGAATTCCATGAGAAATGCATGTAAGGACTAGTTTGTAAAAGTCTTGAAAATGGTCATACATGAGTGATTTAGTGAGAATTGAAGGTTGATATAGTTGAGAGTATGAGTCAGCTAAGCATGAAATACTAGAAAGTTGAATGAAAATCGCTTTACGAGCCTTGGGGCAAAAGTGTAAATATGAGAAAGTTTAGGGGCAAAATGGTAATTTTGCCAAAGTATGAGTTTTGAGTCAATTTAGTCAATGTGTGTATTAAATGAGTTGATTTATCAACATAGATCCAATACTTAACTATAATGTGGTGATACCATAGTTAGTTATTGCATGCGGTCACGTGTATGGATATACTCAATCAATTCCTTCTTGCAGGCCATGCAGAGATTAATACCCTTACCATTGGTAGGTGGTTAACTATCTGTATTTATTTGATATTTGGTTGGTGAATTTCAAGGATGAACCGAAGATGTGCTGTCACAATAATTACAGCTGTTTGGAGTTGCAGGAGCAGCAAAACTAACAGATGAATTATTGTTTAGGATGGCTACGTGTAGACAATTATGCAAGCGGTCAGATGACTGTGTCTGGTTTTAGTATGTACAATCGGGTTGGCTACGAACGTCACATGTAAACATTTATTAAACTTCATGCACTTCCTCTTGCAGTTCGTTCCTTATGCTAAGTGGAGTTCGGGGATGGACACTGCTCACCACACCACGGCTCCTGCAGCATTAGATCACTTGCAGCTTACAGCTGACAAAAGGTTGTGGTCACCAGTGGTAAGGTATCGTTTGACGAATCACTGGGCACACAAATAAGCTAATAGTTGGTTTATCCATACAAGCATGGATATCACGTTATCACACACTTGAACGCGCACAAATTAGGTGAAACAGGTGCAGTAGAAG
This sequence comes from Gossypium sturtianum, assembly GCA_025698515.1. Taxonomy (NCBI): domain Eukaryota; kingdom Viridiplantae; phylum Streptophyta; class Magnoliopsida; order Malvales; family Malvaceae; genus Gossypium; species Gossypium sturtianum. The sequence goes on from CM046955.1 coordinate 118,596,188, forward strand.
AGTCTGGCAACAGTTCGTCTGTACTTTCGAGACACCGCGTGGCGTGATCTGCCGAGTCGTGTGATATATACAGGCACCAGTGTATGACTGCGCAAGGCGCAGCGCTCGTGATGCTGGGCGTGGGCGTGCGCGTGCGAACCTGATTATCGCCAGCCATCCAAGCGGGGTGCGCAAGAGGAAAGCCGTACGAAAATCAATCACGTGTGGAACACCGAAACTTCACTCGTACGTGTAATACGTAGCTGCCAAATAAGGTTCGGGCTTTATACACCGTGATAGAGAATATATCACATTACCTGACTTCGGGCTAGACCCATTTCATTTCACGTGAAGTGGCCTGGCTGGCCTCACAAGGTGAACAAGTATTGAGATCAGTGAAAGCAAAGCGTTCAGCAGAGTAGATTCGAATCTCCCAGGCGTAAGGGGTCTCGTGGCCCAATGGTGTACACAGTGTCTGGTCGAGACTACAAAGGATTTTATCCAGCAATACCCGGCTTATCGCACTGCCTTAGGATACCACATTACGCATCCGCTGCCTAACGTGCAAACGTGTCTGAGGAAACTGAACTAACGATATGAGTTGTATATCGCTTCAGGTAGCACACAATTATCATATGGCAAAGGTAAATTATATGGAACTAATACATGAATATGCTGAATGATGAGATAATATGGGCAAACGCGCTGTTGCCATGAAATGATGTATATGGGAGCTATCGGAGTTTGATGAGAATACAGCAAAGCTTGTTATGGCGCCACAAATGAGCTAAAAGTAATACGTGATGCAATATGCATATCGAGAAAACATTACGCAATGTATCATTATATTAGGTGGCATTTTATGATGTTTATTATATGTTGATTGCTTAGCTTACTTTACTTGTGTGTGTTTCATGTATGCCGTGTATTTATGATCATTATAAGAGGGCCTACAGTAATCTGAGATCATCACTCCACACTATCAAATTCAACTTTGTACTTTTGAAATGCAAATAGCTAAATATGGTGCATGTAATAGGAAGGTTATTTTGGGAAACATGTCAGGGATGTAAATGTAAAACAGCAGATGCGCGATATTGTTGGTAATGTACAGTATTATATGATTTGGATTGCATAGCGGATCTGTTGCTTCTGATAATCACATGAAGTAAGTATAATGATGCAGATTATATTAATATATATGCTTGAACAATGAGATGGTTCTTATAAATACAATTGTGAGTATTGGTACATAGATTTAGGTTGGTGTATGATCTGTGACAAAGTATTAATTTGATATATGAGTTGATACAGGATTAGAAAATGAGGAGATTTGTCGATGATAGCTGATTTATCAGGACGTATAGCTGCAAAACTCGGAAAAATAGTCAGTACAGCAAAGTCAGTGAATAAGTACACGGGGGTGGCATTTTCACATACTCATTTAATAAGGCACTCAGTAAAACAAGCAAGCGCCTGTGACGGTGGAATCGCAATGTGAATTTCTTAGCACCGTGAAAACTCGGCCAAATCGATGACAAGCGCTACGGCGTGCGTGGTCATAATGGTTTGAATCATTGGGACAGGTATTAGAAGGACATTTATAAGATGATGACAGACACCGCATTTCGTGGACCTCAGATTTAAAAATGTTCAAATTCCCCGATACCCTTGTCGTACGTGTAGTTCCTGGGCTGCTAGTCCCCGCTCATTCTAAAGAGGTATGTTCAAGGTCTCGAAGGACTCATTCACATGACGCTGGCGGATATGATGAATTACAGTGTCCAGTGAATGTCCAGAAACTGCCCTGCGAACGCTCAACCCTGTATTCCGTAGTGACGACTCGGATGGATACAAAACAGATAAGAAAAGTGGGCTATATCAAAATCCTTTCAGGGTTACATGGCGTGCACAGTGCGCCAGCCCCTCCGAAATGTGCGCGCCGCCATAGCCTGCAAAAGCCTGTTTTTCATTTCCCTTCATATCATCCCTAAATGTTCTCCCAGCATGACACAAAACATGAATCAAAGGGATTAGAGGAGAACATAAATTCTACTAATTCTCAATTAATCAATACTAAAACGATCAAGAATAGGATTTAAAAATATTACTACTTTATAGTACTCATCAACATCTTATTGACTACGGGATGGTCATATATCCTCTAGCAAAAATCTTCAACTCTACATTCTCAAATTAATCTTTTCTCAACTTGTAATTCTATCAATAATGTCTCAAAATAATTCAAATAATCATGCATTGGCAATCAACCAAGAGATTAAAGTCTCAAACAATCAGCTTTTTTCTAAACATGAAACATAGGTGTTCTTATTTAAGAATTACCTCGAACTAAAAATTCTACAAGAATGGCATCCATCCAAAGATCAATCAAATTACCTGCCAGTGTTTTATACTACACACACCACTCAGTCAAGAAGAAACACATTATTTACAGTGTATGAAACCTCAAATCACGACCACTCACTACCATAAATGAGACATGTGATACACAATACAGCCCTGTGCTTCGATTAAGCAGGTTAAATAGTTGGAGTAAGGTAAGCGAGAAAGAAAAGAGGCGCAGGTGAAAAGCTACAGCATCATCAACGATAAATTAATAAAACTAAAAAATGCTAACTAAAACATGTATACAACTGAGAATTATTCTAGTAAAATCGTACTTTTCCTCTTCAAAATATGAATTCTAATTGCTCGTTCTAACTATAACAAATCAATAATCTAATTTTCTCTCTCTTTTCTACATCTGTATAAAAAAATAAAGAATCAAAAAGGAAGAAGTACAATAAGTTACCAACAACTCCATTTCTAAGCTAACTAAGTCATTAAATAGGAAGTCTCATCTCACTAACAAAAATGAGTTAGTAAAATGAGGCACAACTACAACAGGCAGGTAGTATATCCCGTGTCTACTAGCTGCTACTGATGTAAGGCCTTACGATGTATGGGTTAGGGGTTAAAAACTTAGTGTGTGCATTATCACTTAATCAAAATGCTGCGGTATCCTGATCGAATCGGCCAAGCGAGGCAACAAATCCATGTCGTTACACCCTACAACTCAATATAGAAAGCATAATGAAACGCATACCTCCAACTATCCAAAAATATATATTTTATGTCAACTTGTCATACCTGCATCTTCTAAAAACTCAAAGAGAATTCCTTCCTTTAATCTGTGTGGAATAACCAAAATTTCTATTGAAAAAATAACTACTGCCGATCTTCCTCTCATATTGTACATTATATCATCCAAATTCTTAAAAAGATTTTATTTTAAGTTTAACCAACTATCACATTATTAAATATACGCAATCTAACTAAAACATCAAATAAAATCCACTAAGATAAAATTACATCTTTTGAAGAAGAGAAAAAGTGCAATTTAACACAAGACACATAATCTGGTTGGACTTCAACAAATATGTAACAGAACTCCCATACACAGGCATTGTCTCCTCAAGCATGACAAAAACATATACTAAAGCTAATACTCATAGAGGAGAGTAGGGATCCTCTACAGCTGCACAAATTGTCTAATCTAGGAAATGCGATTAGCAACCTAATGTGATGCATGATTCTATATACTAATAAGAAAAATAAAATACATGTCAGTGAGGAAGAAGATTAAAGTGTTACTAATTGGGACACAAATAAACTAAAATAAACATTGTTCAAGATAAGAACAAAATGCTGCCACTGCCAAGAAAAAATAACATATAGATTAAAAATAATATAAATAAAATAAAATAATAAAGAGAACAAATCAGAGCATTTGATTTATAGTCTTACAAATAGTGTCTTTCTACCATTACAACTGAATGAGTGAGTAAATTCCATTTTAATTATATTTTTGCGCCCGCGCTGAAACTTGCCGAAAAATACAAGTCAAAATTGCAGATCTTGGGCACACAATTTAATTAGCATCAACGTAAAAATTATAAACTTTGGAATTCTATATATGTTAGGTCCAATTTCTTCTATGAAATTTAAAATCTTGATGTCTTAATACATTATATGACCATTTGCTTGCTGATACAAAAATGCATATGTATAAGCGGCGTTTTAAGTTTCTATTAAGTACTAGTATGTTGGTACAAATGAATTAAAGTCAAATTAAAGTTCTTCTCCCATCTCCTCATGGTAGCAATAATAAACCATGGCTAGGGTTTATGTAACGCCACTACAAATTTGGGCTTAGAAACCTCTTAAGAAGACTCGATACTAGACAAAAGCAGGCCAATAGACTCTCTAAATGATATTAACAAGTGACGATGTAAATACTATACCACCAAGTCCACCAATTAAGATCAAGGTAGAGCATATGGCTTTGATGACTACTATACATTATATAAGATTGACACAATTATACGCTCACCCACGCACTCATGTCATATTACCAAACATGAATCATGGTAAACAAAACATAATCACACATTATAAAATATTAGATAAGACATGAATAATTCGTCGCATAAATCATAATGTCACATCTCACAGCCATAAATAAATCAATATAACTCCATCTATACTAATAATAATGGCTACTAATTCAACCAAACTCCAGTGCACTAACTCTAATGAAATTTTAAGGTCTATTATATCAAGTGTGTTACTTTGATAAAAGCGTATGACGCCTCCAGCGCTCAACCTCTCAACCGAAACCAAAGGGAAAGAAGGTGAGGAGAAGCTTTATTAAATAGAGAAGCTTAGGTTACTGCATGAGAAAAATAAAAAGCTCTCCTTATTTCTCATGTGGTAATACAAACTCAACCTAATACAAGTATATTCTCCAGTCCAAGTTATTTTCGAAAGGAGTTAGCACTAAATTATTTATATCTGACCGTAATCAAAATTCAAGTCTCACTACAAATTCTGGAAAACTAGATTTATCTCTCTTACTGCAATAAAATTTAGACTCTTTAATTATCAACAAGTCAATTAGTGCCAAGGCTGGGCTATGACTCATTAAAAATCTCCCCGTTATTGGCATCGGGTCCCAAATTCTTGGACCTGACTAAAATACAATTGCACTGTAATTAAAGCTATATATGAGCTTGTTTACATTTGTTTTCTAATGAAATAGATCATTTAAGATTTCATTAATATAAATTATATCTCATAATTATTTTGTAAATTTTAATTTTTCAAAGTTGGAAATAGAGGATTCTTGAAAACTCATTCTGAACTGTCTCACTAAATTGAAATATTTCAGCAATATAAAATTTTTACTACTGTTGTTTAATATAAAAATAGATACATAATATTTAATTTCACATATCTTATCCACTTCTAATCTTCCATTTCATATTCTGTGATTTTTCAATGTTGATGTTTGGTAAAACTGTTTTAATGCAAGCATTTATCTTTTCATGTTTTCTTTATTCATCACTTATTTAAACATAGATAACACAAAATACGTTAAGCTGTGTAACGGTTACATTATGTAACAGGATTCAATGGCCAAGCATCTACACTTGCTTCACAAATACTTAAAGCCATCAAAACAAAATATATCTAAAACATCTTATTTCGATCAAATTTGATATGGCCTAAAAAGTTCAATACATGATTCTCAACCAAATACATACATCATCAATATAATTACTTCATTCTAAGATCTCATTTGGCCACTTATAATGATAATAAGAACAATATCATCATAAGAAGACTTTATAAAAATTGATACTATATTTACATTTGCTACATACATTTACGCGTTTACATGCATACTGCCGCACATTTATATACAATTACATGCTTTATCTAAATGTATCACTCACTGAACCGAACCATTTGGAATAATTAAAGGATACAGAACGCAATATTTCTGTATTACAAGGCGTTATGTTACTGTAAGTCACACGGTGCCACATGAGCCTACTAACCACTACCTAAATGTAGCTATTACTAGGTTCGGACTATGGACAGGGGGGTCGATCACTCGAGCATATGTAGTGTTACCACTTATCACTAAGTATTCTTCATGTCAACTTGTTATTTGTTCGTGAGACGGCATGGTACATACATACACTCTATTTCTCAAATCAATACACATCTATATAATAATTACTTCGTAACTATCAAATATTTGTAATGACAATCATAATATTTCGTTGACATGATAATCTATTTAATAATACATAAAGCTCTCTATTTTAAAACATACAAGGCATTATTTGCACATAAATGCAATTGTTAATTGAATATCATTTCAAGTACAATATCAATATAAAAATTGAATACAATCATATAAAGAGTAGTAGACTTCGCGCGGCATATTAAACGACATCAATATCATGCCCATTTAATCACTTAATTTGGATTTACCAGAATGCTAGGAATCCAATTACATTTTTCCTAAACCTAGCTCCAATAACTTCATTCTCTCCTCACCTAGTCCAATTCTCTATGTTTCTAATTCCAATACGTCAATTAATAATTTGATTTTACATTTATCAACACAACCAATAATTCAATTCAACTGATTATCAAATTGTAATTTAAGCAATTTTTTGCTCAACTTTCGCTTTTAAAATTAATTTCTTCTCATTCTAAAACTCTGAAACACTTTTATCAATTTTCCAGTGTTTGGTCATTATATATTCGGAATATTTTTGTTCTCTATATGGTAACACTCAATTTTCCTATGCCAAATTCACACTCCTTAATGACTTTATAAATCCTCTATAATTTAATCATTATGACAATGCTTACATTTCATCGTATCGAAAATCATCTTAATAAACTTCTGTTAATCATGTACACATGCATAATCTACATAATTCATCAAATATAACCATTATTAAGCATAATAATTTAAAATTAACCTTACCAAAAATAAGGTGGTAGAAAGAAACCGGTGTCTGGATTAAAATAATAATACATAATGAACATTAAAATCTGCCTAATCAACTACAAGAGATCCTGAAAACAAAAAACCTGGCGTGAGTCACAAATTGTCCGGCAAAATCAAGTTAGATTTATGGATTTTTTCACTTTATTTGCCTTTAATCATTTTAAAAACACTAAAGTGACTAAATAACTATGCTGCTTCTCTTTCCAATTTGCTTATCTATGCCATTTTAACCACATCACAGTTGTCAATGTTCATTTACTCTTTTATGACACTTCACTTCTTCTAAAAAAACTATAAAGAATTCTGAGCTAATAATATATAGAATTCTGCCTTTAATGTTTGCATTATCTTATACTCTTAGTCTCTTCGATCAAATCTATACGTTTCAAACATTTAAAGCTCTAGAATAAATTTCTTAATTACGAAATCTTTTTCTTTTAAGTAAATTATCATAAAAATATATTAGAAATAAAATTTCATCGACATTGTTGTGTGTCTCAATACTAGATAGAATATGCGAAATGGCAACATCTACGCGAAAGAAATGATGACGTTGTCATGAATGTAGCATGGTTGGATTCGTAAGTGTACTAGGAAAGGCTGGAGAAGTCCCGTCAAATCGCGCTTAATAACTTGATTTTTTCCATGGAAATTCAGTCTTCCTAGCCAGTTGTGGTAAATTAAAATATATTTTTGCATCGCGCAGTGGAGTCTCATTCAGCGCAGAAAGCGCAAAGTTAAGGTGCGGAGTGTACCAGCTTGGTCTGGAGGTCGACTATCGCTTACGTAAAATGGAGATTTCAAGTCAGCTGTACATAATATGATGAATGAGGTCAGGTTTCTGGATCCAAATTTCGGTTTCAGGAATATGCACTTTGTAACTGTAAGGTATTTACTCTTGGGGGAGGAAAGTATGGGAGATGTTGCACATGCTCAGAGGATCAGAGTGATTTTGAGAGAATATGGGACCAACTTGGGTGGGGGAGTAGAGTCGTTGTGATTGCCGCATCGATTTCTGTAACTATCTGATCGCTGCTTTCAAATTCTGCAATATGTTTTTCTCTTACTGACTCCCACTCCCACAACGCGACCGTATTACGAATCACTCGACCCTCTTCTCTCTTCCAATCTTTCTCCCACTACCTTATTTTCAAGTGCACTCTCCTTTGTCACCTTCCTCGAAAAGTCGGCGCCTGTATCGGTCTTCTCTCTCTTCTCATTCTTTTTTTCCCGAAGTTAAAAAATAATTGTCTGGTGTCAATTCCAAACTCTCTCCATTTTTCTTTCTTCTGCTCTATTCTCTTTTTCCAAAAATTAATTCCTCCTCCTAAATATCTTCATCTTTTTGATTTCTTTCGCTCTCTTATCGGCCGTGCACTGGGTCACTCAAAATTGTTGTCCCCCGTTGCGCCAGATGCTCATGCTACATCTGCACCGGGGTGTTCTTCGTAAACACATCCCGATTAAAAACCTAAATGTACAAGTTCTCTCCTCTCCTTTTCTTCCAAAAATGAATAAACTCTATTAATCGATCGTACATTTCATTCTTTCACATCGCACCTCACGATTCTGGGGTTTCTCTTCCTATGGCGGTTGTGAAACGTCGGAGAGAGTCCAAGCTGCCTCAAACATCCGGTGGGTGAAAAGGTACTGCATCAAGCCCATGGCGTTTCGTTGGCTTTTACATGCCTTGTACCACTCACTAATCATGATTGTACGCTTAGAAAGCAAGGTGATCAAGCTCGAAACAAATGCACGTCAGGATTAGTCAACTCATTCAAAACAAGGTCCTGATCTGAACCACCACATAAGCGCGTGTGTAATCACACTATTCTCTTTCGCGGCTAATCGGCAAAGCCGGCAAAAATCCAAAACCTCCTCGGGACCGTAGCAGGCTCAATGCAGCATGATCGCTTAAATCGCACTCACACCACTAAGCGTGATAAGTGACCTGGGACCGTAGAGGTTGCGTGGCTTACAGCTGGATAAATGTCGACTCCAAATCAGCCCTGCTTTACCGAATAAATTCTACTTACAGTGGCAATATGCATAGCATGTATAACGCCTCACGTAGCCGGGATCCTACCACGCACCGGCTACATTTCGTACCCAGCTTCTACATACATAGAGCTTGTCTCATTTACATATCGTTTGATCATACATTATCATTAACTGTTGATTTAGGATCCTCTGTAGGTGTAAACGGGACATCAAAAAGTAAAAATGACAAAGCACGGGCACAGGTCCGTGACAGTGACTCACTAGGAGAAGGGTAGTATGATTGAATTTCGCTGAGCAGTGCAAACGAGATGGCTACAGCAATGCCTAAACACCCAATGCCGCAACGTAAACAACAATGATAAGATAATGCCGCCAAAGTGCAGCGAAATGACTGAATGCCCTCGGCAAAAATAACAGAATGCCCACTTGGGTCAGAGAGGGTGAAATGACTGAATACCAGGTGAGGGGTGAAATGACCGTAATGCCTCTGCACAGGGTAAAACGACCCTATTAATGCGCATGTAGGAGTAAAATGATTGTATGACCAGCAGTGTGTAATGGACCAGTGGATGCCTTCTGGCAAATGACTGCAGGTCAATTATGCAGTGAATTGATTGGCAATATACAATTCCGCATAATGATCATTTCGCTCTAAGCCGGCAAAATGATTGACGGAGAAGGCGAATATATGATTAATCTTATGAGGCATATAATGGTGATGGGACTGCTTCGTTGGGATTTAAAATGATTGATTATGCGTCGTGGATTGAAGCGATTTTCCGACTATTGCCATGTGGCATTTTGCATGATACCGCAGTTTATTTAGATCGGGATGGATGCGGCGAGATGACTCTGCGGTTCTGGCTTACAACAAACCGACCTTTCACCACATATCAAGACATCAAGTCGCAATCCTATCACAGACATTGTTCGTTGCTGGATAACCGGCTATCGTTTTTTCTGACGGCGACATGGTTGGATACAAAAGCAACTGGTACTACTAACTGATGTTAACGCAGTGTAGCTTTTGAGCCCACGCACATCATCGGTTCCCCTGGATCGGTCATCATGCATTCAGCTGGCATGGATGCAGTCAACGCATATTACTGGAACTCTACGGTATTTAATAATTTGTCTGTTTACCGATGAGCACTACTTCGATAGTAGTCATGCTGAGCATATCTGCACAGAATCTTTGTGTGTGTGCGGGTGGGCCTTTAACTACGTCTTCCTCACACGGTGTGCTGCAGGTTAAGAGGTACTGGTGTGTGGTCGATCGGCTGATCGTGTTGAAGCACATCGGGCTACTCGCGTAAGTATATCAAATGACCAACAGGGATAAATGTGGCCTGCTATACTGCTAATCTTCTACGAATGTACCCGCCATAATCGTGTATCCACACCTTAGCCCAACCACTTTATTCTGGCATGACAGGTGATAATGATGTGTGCCCAACACGTAATTTGGCTTAATAGCCTGGGCAGCAGACAGCTTGGGAGGTGGATAGTGTGGGATATAAAAGCTCTCCCTTAACTCCACCTTCTTTTCTTTTTAAATCAGAGTTGTAATCCACTGCCTAGATGATTTAGATGAGGGGACGTGGGTACATGCTATCTTCGCTTAATAGAAGTTATTTGATGACCAAGCATAAAATTTTTTGTATGCTTTGATATTTTTTGGTACAAGCTCCTGTGATTTAAATTCATTATAATCGTTTAATTACTCATTTTTAACTCTGCCAAGCTGGATACTCAATAGTTTTTCAAAACTACAATTATTTTACAAGGAAACGAGCATATTTTCAACTCAAGATACCTGCAGAGAACAGAGAGTAGCGTTTCTCAATTTAAAACTATGAATATGCAGTGTGCAATGTGCATGGTAATTGCTTAATATGTTGGCTTCTATACTACTAATCGGCCGCTCAGAAATAAAACTAATGTATTTAACCTCGAATTCCATTCCTGATCAAACATTGATCAAAACATGATCGTGTTACATCGATGATCCTCACGTACGTAAATTTGGTCAGTAATGCAGAAGGTATTTTAAGACAGATACAAGGCCTGGACGAATGTGGGTTTCTAAAGCTTGATTTAAAGGTTGTTAATCATAGTTATTTGAGAGATACTTAACCTTACAGGCAGTGCTATGAACACACCCCCTGGATTTGGCACAATCCGGGGTAGAGCTGTTTTCTCAATACTATGCTTGGTTTAAATTAACCACCATGTGCAAGAGTTAGAATATAAGCATTGTTTTTAGGTAGACACTATACCACTTCTAGTTGCACAGTAAAATTAAAACACTGAGCTAATTAGGATTTATTTATTCGGTGTATGTTTATCAGATATAGGGAAATATCATATGCAGCTGCTAGGTGATAAATTTGTTCATTGAATAAAGAGGTTTAAGATTAAGATAAAGGCACAGCAAGTTATTTGTAAGGTAGGAGCGTGTGCTGGATAAGTTATAGATAGTTGCATAGGTGAAAAGAGTATAGACATAATGCCTCAAAAATTTCAGAGGATGAAATTTCTTAAGGAAGGTGAATTAGAACGCTTCCTTGAATCGCTCATGAATGGGCCTGAAAAGCCGTGTGAGGTGGAGACAACAGATTAATATCTGTTATAGCGTTAATGAAAAATGACATAGGTGCTTTGTTTTAATGGCATGAAGCGATTTGTGTGGTTGAGAGTGTTGGAAAAGTCCCTGGGTTCAAACCTTCATTAGAAAAATCTTGATTTTTGTTCCAAGGAATCTACCTAGTAAGGTTTTATAAATATTTTGTGTAAAATAGGACACCATGATTGTGAGTCAGTCAGCAGTAGGTAAGGCTTACAAAGTGCGCGCAGGAGTGATGTAGCTGGCATCGGAGTCTCTGCCCAATCCTACTTATAAAATGGAGATTTTACTTTGAGTCCAGTTATGAATGAGGGCTGGACCAAAAACACCAAAAAGTTGGAATGTGATTTAACGCAGAATGAATGTGGAGGAAAGACATTTCTTGGGTCGGGAGTGCTTCGTAGTGGAATGGTAGATTTAGAGCAGAGAATTCCGAAATCTCCTGGGGAGTAGATGGCATCGATCACCGACGATTCTCCTAACCACTGTGTAGATTTAAGCCTTCCTACTGCCTCTTCTTACCTACAAGATTTGAGTGCCTCTCGTTCGCCGAGAGATTTGAATCATTTTTTTGCCCACTCTTCTTGAATTTTCTCAATTCTGTTTACTCTTCTTCTCCACTTTCTTTCCCTCTAGCATCTATTTTCTCGTTTGCATTTTTTTGTCACCGCAGGGTTGCGTTTCTCGTAACTCCTTTTAATTCTCCTATTCTTTTTTTCTTTCAGAAGTGTGTCAGTAAATCGATCCGTATTTTCTTTTCATTTCCATGGTATCCTTTCCAAAAATTAATCTCCTCCTCCCTACCTCCTCTCCTTCATCTCTCCTTTCTCGATTGCTTACTCTTAACCTAAGTTGGTCCCTTCTACTGGCCTTCTTATCGCTTCATTCTAATCTAGCAAGTAAGTGTTCAAATCTATCCTTTTTTCTGTGAAGGCACGTAGGTTCCTCCTTTTCTGAAATGTAACAACCTCATTAATCATTGTTATTTATTCATTGTATGTTCTGCACCTACTAAGTTGGCGATTCTTAGGTCTTCCAAGGGTCGGCAGTGCATGCAGTGTTTGAAGTGAGTCACACTGCTCTCGAATCCGAGCTAGTGGTTACTCGTGCTTTTCAAGATATGCCTAACACTACTATGTGAACATACTTCAGCCAGCGGCAAAGGGCAATGTGATCATTTACGACAACCATGCGCGGATTAAAGTCACCGCGTTACCAAACAAGGCTATGTGGGGAGATCTCGCTGGAATCCATAAAAGGTGTGTGTGTAATCACACTATCTCCCTTCATGCACCGGCCAAATGGGTGGGAACCTGGCGTGGGTTGTGAGGATGGCCTCATCAAGCTGAGCAGTATCGTCAGTAGGTGGCAAACCAGAGCCTTCTACAAATCATGGTGAGCAGGATCGAGAGTAAGGCGCACCAATGCCGCGCGCTGGCCTAGATTACGCTCCTCGGCTTGAACATGGAATGAAATGTCTACCGGCCTATTTACCAATTCAAATGGGTGGGCCTCATATATTGAGATAAATCACGACTGTGGCAACTAGATAGAAAGGCAGGCTCACATAATGGTCCCACTACCTCCAACAATAAAGTCCACGACCACTGGTAGTCTATTATTGAATTGGACGCATTTACACTTCATTCGATCATATTATCGTCACTGGTTAGTGTCTCACTGTTAGAATTCCCCAGCATGGTTTTGATAATATGAGGGGCCAAATACCTAAAGATGAATGAAATGATTAAGGGTAAAAATGTGATCCAATGCGCCATCAAGATTAAATAAATAGACGTGCCGAGGGTAGTTAATGGACCAATGCCCAGAAATGGTAATGCCTATTGGTAAATGACGAATGCCCACCATGGATAAAATACAGTGAGAGAGGGCTGCAGTAGAAATGACAAGAATGCAGGGGTAAATCTTAATGCATCCTCGCAATGACCGTAATGCTGAGAGTAAGAAATGAATAGAATGCCGTTATGTAAAAAATGACTCCTCAATGCCCATAATAAATGACATCGAGAATACCCCCGTATAAAAATGACTGATGCCCGTATGAGGCAAATGTACCTTAAGGTGAATTGATCGACATACCATGCGGGTAAAATGAGCGGCTTCATTTCGCTCTGACTGATATTTGAATGAAAGTGTGTATAACGCAATGATTTGCCGATATTTATGGGATGATGTCCGCATGGATTTAAACGATGTCCCGACCGGTGCGGATTTGTACCTGATTAGATCATGGCGCGGAATTTGCATATACCCAAGGCGTCAAGCCGTTGTCTTGCGGGAGGTGGAAACCGCATCGGGTTGTTCTTCCCGCCAAATCACTGGCCGGTGGCTTGCTGGCTACACATACTCCGCACTTTCCATATTTGCTCTTAATCGCGCCTTTGCCGCGACATCGTTATCGCATCTTGCCGCGATGCCATCGATGGTCGTGTGTCGATCATATCACCGCCATTACGGCTTTGCGCATCATATTAACGCCATCGATGTTCATGTGTCGCATCATGCTACTACTACCATCGATGGCTTTTGCCAATCATATTATTGTACTCATGGCGCTATCGCTATCCTGCTCATGGCACTCTTAGCCATTTTGATTATCGGTAGCTTCTTTGTGGATATTGATTAGTGCCGCAACCGATGCGATATTGGTGTGTTGAGGGTGGGTCGATCTTATCCCTCACATGGTGTGTTGCTGGTAAAGGGTGGTGTGGTTGGTCGGATTGGGATGGGTTGTATGATTGCATTGTTGCATTTCGCCATCGACGTCGCCATTTGTGGTAGGCTTAGGCCACATGTATTCATTTTACGATTCGATATTGTATCGGGCTTAGGCCCACATCTGCATACATGATAATGGATTACACTGCGAGTTCTCGTAACTCACCCTTTTTTTTAACTATATAAGTAATCCCCAACCTTAGATGATTTGGAGTGCGAGGACTCGGAGGTGGCCACACATTCGCTAATAGTTTATTTTAGACCTAGTTAATTAAATTTTTATATTGGGTTGATATTTTTGTAATAAGGCCTCCGTGATTTTAATTCATTATAATTGGGTTTAATTTCTTATTTTGAACCGCCAAACGGATACCAACAAGTTTTCACAACTAATAACTGCTTTTACAAGGAAAACACATATTTTCAACTTTAAGATACCCATAAATAGAGTAGCTTTGTAATTTCAACCAACAAGAACAAACATGGTAATCGCTTTGCTAAGTGTTGGTTTTTATAACTTACCAATTGCTTCCCAAGAAATAAAAACTAAATGGATTTTACCTCGAAAGATTTCTCCCAACAAACTTTGATTTGAAAAACACTTCGATGTGACACGCCGGATCGATCGTAACGTCTAGGTAGGGTTTGGGGTGTTATATTTAGTGGTATATCGAGCCAAGTTGCAAAACTCGATTGTGGAATGGGTTTTCAAAGTTTTGGATTTCAAAAGGTTGTTTTCGAATATTTAAAGTATTTTGAGATACTTCTTCTAAAAGTGTGGCACACCGAGTCTCTGGCGCTGAATCCGTAAGTTTTCTGAATACCATTGTTAGTTTAAAACTAAAATGCAGTAGGTTAGGGAATACTATGATTGTTTTAGAGATCAGACTATACTACTCTAGTTATAGTAAATTGAAACACTTGAGTTTAGATTTGGTATTTATCTGTGTGTGTTTTTTTGTGATATAGGAATTATATGCATGTGTAATAAATATTTGTGCCTTACGTGGTTAAATGTTTTGGATGTGTGTAAGAGGTTTCAAGATTAAGATAAAAGTGTATGAGTGTTATTGGGATTAGTGTGCACAATGGTAGCATAGTGGTGTAGTTGTTATACAACTACCTGTTGATTGTAAATTTCGAGGATGAAATTTCTTAAGGAGGAGGGTGGTGAATTAGCATGCCTGATTTTGGGCCTAGAAGGAATGGGCCTTGAGCGTGGGATCACTAGAGACCGCTGCATAAATATCTATGTGTGCAAGAAAATGACACAAGTTGCTTGTTTGCTTTAATGGCTAAGTGATTTGGGTGTGTTTGAGAGTGTTGGAGAAGTCCTGCGTTCAAACACAGGCTTTAGCAAAATCTTTGATTTTTGCTCTTAAGTGAATCTTGGCCTTAGCTTGAAGGTTTTATAAATATTTTTCGTGAAATCATGACACAAGAAGTCTCTACGGTAAAGGTGGAAAGTGGCGCGTGGAGTGTACTAGTGGTCCGAGGTTCGAATCCCTGCTTATGCAAATGGAGATTTTTTTACGGTTGGCCATGGAAGGAGGTTGTGTTTGACCGAAACACCAAAAGTTTGAACAGATTTGAATGGGGTTGTTGTTAGCCGAATTTGGGAGTGAAAAGGAGGATTTTCAGTTGTTGAGGTTTGGAACAGGAGTGATTTTAGGAGGAAAGAGGGGAATTCAATTTGGAGGAGTAGTGGTACCTAAACGGATTCTTCTCAACCATTCTTTTTTTCCCGAAAGGTGTCAATTGTCGAAACCTCCCATTTTCTTTTCTCATTTCCATATTCCCCTTTTTCCAAAATTAATCTCCTCCTCTTAATTCTCATTCATCTTGCCTTCTTGATTTGGCTTCTCTTCTTACTTGGGTGAAACCCAAGTGTTGTCCCTCTCTGTTTCGGTTCTCGCAACGGCTCTCACAATCGGTAAGTGTTCAAAATATATCCCCGCTTTACTTTTAAAACCGAATGCACCAATGCCCTTCCTTTCTTTTCCAAAACGAATAACCCCATTAACCGATTGTTATTTCATTCTTCACGTATTGCACTCATTGAGATTCTAGGGTCTTCCTAAGGGAGTGGTGCAGTGTGAACGATTTGAAGGAGTCACAATTTCGTTCTCAAATGTCCCGTAAGGTAATAAGGTTACCTCATGTTTTTAGGGTTGGCCGCGAATATGCCCTACCACTTACTAATCGGTGCTTAAATGTACTTTAGAAAAATAAGGCGTGTGATCGCTTTCTCGAACAACGATCGTTGGGGGATTAAGGTCACCCTCATTCAAACAAGGTTGGGTGCTCAGAGATCTTGGAATGACTCAGTAAAAGGTGTGTAATCACACTATCTCCTCTCGCGAATCAAGAAAAGCCGAAAAGTCAAACCTCGGCAGATGAGGCCTCACAAGCGTGTGACCACTCGTGGTAAACCGAGCCCACAACTATGGGCGATATCTTCAGATCGGCCGCCACGAGCATTCTCGTGCTCTTGGGCCGTTATGGGCTTCGTTTTCCGAAATGGGCGTGTGGGCCCAAATCTACTCGTGGGCCCCATATTGAATAAATCCACGATAAGTGGCAACATCTTGAAACAGGGCTATAACGTTCACATAGCCGTGGATCGAATTTAGGCTAAATGGGCCACACGGCGTGTGGGCCCACTTGGTGAATATTGGGCTTTGGGCCCATTTACATCGTTCGATCATATATGTTTTTCGTGTCGCTCAAGCGATCGTAGACCTTCTCGGGAAGGTTTTAAAATGACCAAATACCCCTAAAGAGTGAAATGACTAAAATACCCCCATAGGGTAAAATGACCGTAATGCCCCTGTAGGGTAAAATGACCGTAATGCCCCTGTAAGGTAAAATGACCGTAATGCCCCTGTAGGATAAACTTATCGTAATGCCCCATGTATGGTAAAATAACCGTAATGCCCCTGTAAGGTAAAATGATCGTAATGCCCTTGTAGGGTGAAATAACCGTAATGCCTCTGCAGGGTGAAATGACCGTAATGCCCCTGTAGGGTGAAATGACCGTAATGCCCCTGTAGGGTAAAATGACCGTAATGCCCCTATAGGGTAAAATGATCGTAATACCCCTGTAGGGTAAAATGACCGTGATGCCCTTGTAGGCAAAATGATTGTAATACCTCTGTTAGGTGAATTGATCGATATACCCCTAAAGGGTAAAATGACTATTTTGCCCCTCGGGGGTAAATGATTGATTTGTGTGCGATGTAAATGATTGATTTGTCTGTGACGTAAATGACTGATCTATATATGATTTAAATGACTGATTTGTCTGTAATTTGTATGACTGATTCTGATCATGGCATTTTGCATACACGACATACTGCATGGGGTTGGGATACTGTTATAGAAGAAGTATTGTACTGGTGGCTCTGCCACAATCACTATTACTAGTGGCTTTGCCACATATATCGCATATCTGGCGCCTTTTCGCGACTATTATTAGCGGCTTTGGCGCGATACCGGTATTGGCGACTTTGTCGCGATGCTATTGATGGTTTTTCGATCATATCTATCGCTCGCATCGATGGCTTTGTGCGGATCATATTACCGCATCGATGTCCGTGTGCCGATCATGTTACTACTCATCGATGGCTTTGTGCCAATCATATTCTCGTACTCATGGCGTTATCGCTATCACATTTCTGACGCTTACGCTAGCCATTCTCGACATCGGGTAGCTTTGCGCGACATCGATTAGTGCCGCAACCGATGCCGATATTGGTGTATTGGGGGGTGGGTCGATCTTATCCCCACATGGTGTATTGGTTGGTACGGGTAGTGTGTTGGCTGGATTGGGATGGGTTGCATGATTGCATTGTTGCATTTCTTTTACTGATACTATCACTGTATTGGGCTTAGGGCAACATGTATTCTATTTTTGATTCGAATCGATATCAGACGCTTAGGCCCACATTCTTATCATTGTGCTAAGGCCCACACCGCATTCAGCATCGAATAGGCTCGGACCCGCATCATTATTGCATGATAAGGGATTACACACTGAGTTCTCGTAACTCACCATTTTCTTTTAACTGTACAGGTAATCCCCAGCCTTAGATGATTTGGAGCTGCGAGGGACTCGGAGGTGGCCACACGTTTGTTAATAGTTTATTTTAGACCTAGTTAATTAAATTTTTATATTGGGTTGATATTTTTGTAATAAGGCCTCTGGTGATTTTAATTCATTATAATTGGGTTTAATTTCTTATTTCGAACTGCCAAATGGATACCAACAAGTTTTCACAACTAATAACTGTTTTACAAGGAAAACACATATTTTTAACTTTAAGATACCCATAAATAGAGTAGCTTCCGCGAATTTAAACTAACAGTAACAAACATGGTAATCGTTTTGCTAAGTGTTGGCTTTTATAACTTACCAATTGCTTCCAAAGAAATAAAAACTAAATGGATTTTAACTCGAACGATTTCTCCCAACAAACTTTGATTTCGAAAAACACTTCGATGTGACATGCCAAATTTGGTCGTAACGTCTAGGCCGAGTTTGGGGTGTTATATTTAGGGGTATCAGAGCCAAGTTGAAAAGCTCGGTTGTGGAATGGGTTTTCAAAGTTTTGGATTTCAAAAGGTTGTTTTCGAAAATTTAAAGTATTTTGAGATACTTCTTCTAAAAGTGTGGCACACCGAGTCTCTACTTGAATCAGTAAGTTTTAAGAATACCATTGTTAGTTTAAAACTAAAATGCAAAGTAGGTTAGGAATACTACGATTGTTTTAGAGATTAGAGTATACTACTCTAGTTAGAGTAAATTGAAACACTTGAGTTTAGATTTGGTATTTATTCTGTGTGTGTTTTGTTGTGATATAGGAATTATATGCATGTGTGATAAATATTTGTCTGATTCTGTGGTTAAATGTTTTGGATGTGTGTAAGAGGTTTCAAGATTAAGATAAAAGTGTATTAGTGTTATTGGGATTAGAGTGCACAGCGGTAGCATAATGGTGTAGTTGTTATACAACTAATCCAGCAGTGGAAATTTCGAGGACGAAATTTCTTTAAGGAAGGGGTGAATTGTAGCGCTCAATTTGGGCCTAGAAGGAATGGGCCTTGAGCGTGGGATCAGCTAAGAGACTGCACATAAATATCTATGTGTGCAAGAAAATGACACAAGTCGCTTGTTTGCTTTAATGGCTAAGTGATTTGGGTGTGTTTGAGAGTGTTGGAGAAGTCCTGGGTTCAAACCTGGGCTTTAGCAAAATATTTGATTTTTGCTCTTAAGTGAATCTTGGCCTTAGCTTGAAGGCTTTATAAATATTTTTCGTGAAATAATGACACAAGGAGTCTGTGGTAAAGGTGGAAAGTGGCGCGTGGAGTGTACTAGTGGTTTGAGGTTGAATCATTGCTTATGCAAATAGAGATTTTTTTCTTGTTGGCCATCGAAGGAGATTGTGTTTGACGAAACACCAAAAGTTTGAACAGATTTGAATGGGGTTATTGTTAGCCGAATTTGGGGAGTGAAAAGGGGATTTTCGATTGTTGAGGTTTGTGAGCAGGAGTGATTTTAGGAGGAAAGAGGGGAATTCGAATTTGGGGGAGTAGTGGTTGCAGAAATGGGATTCTTCTCAACCATTCGATTGTCTTTGGAGCCTCTAGCCATTCGGTCATGTTTTCCCCTTTACCGAAATCTTGGAGGTCTTTCTTAGAATCTTTTTTTTTTTTTGCTACTCTCTCGAATTCTTCTCTTCTTCTCCACTTTTCTTCCTCTAGCATCTATTTTTCTTCCGTTTGCATTTTTGTCAATTTCAGTAAGTCAAGTGCTTCTCTGTACCTTTCGAGTCTTTTTCTTCTATTATTTTTTTTTTTCCGAAAGGTGTCAATTGCCAAAACCTCCCATTTTCTTTTCTCATTTCCATATTCCCTTTTTCCAAAATTAATCTCCTCCTCTTAATTCTCCTTCATCTTCCCTTCTTGATTTGGCTTCTCTTCTTACTTGGGCTGAAACCCAAGTGTTGTCCCTCTCTGTTTCGGGTTCTCGCAAGCGGCTCTGTCAATCGTTAAGTGTTCAAAATCTATCCACGCTTTACTTTTAAAACCGAATGCACCAATGCCCTTCCTTTCTTTTCCAAAACGAATAACCCCACTAACCGATTGTTATTTCATTCTTCACGTATTGCACTCATTGAGATTCTAGGGTCTTCCTTAAGGGAGTGGTGCAGTGTGAACGGTTTGAAGGAGCCACACTTTCATTCTCAAACGTCCCAGAAGGTAATAAGGTTACCTCATGTTTTTAGGGTTGGCCGAATATGCCCTACCACTTACTAATCGGTTCTTAATTGTACTTTAGGAAAGCAGCGAAGGCGTGTGATCGTTTCTGAACAACGATCGTTGGGGGATTAAGGTCACCCTCATTCAAACAAGGTTGGGTGCTCGTAGATCTTGGAATGACTCCGTAAAAAGGTGTGTAATCACACTATCTCCTCTCCGAATTGGCAAAAGCCGAAAAGTGAAACCTCGGCGATGAGGCCTCACTGAGCATGTGATCACTCGTGTGGTAAACCGAGCCCACAACCATGGGGGTGATAGAGGCCGCCACGAGCATTCTCGTGCTCTTGGGCCGTTATGGGCTTTGTTTTGCTGAAATGGGCCGTGTGGGCCCAAATCTACTCGTGGGCCCCACACGGAATAAATCCACGATAAGTGGCAATTACTGAATAGGGATATAACGTTCACATAGCCGTGACTGAATTTGGACTAAATGGGCCACACGAGCGTGTGGGCCCACTTGGGCCGAATATTGGGCTTTGGGCCATTTACATCGTTTCGATCATATATGTTTTTTGTGTCGCTCGAAGCGATTATAGACCTTCGGGAAGTTTTTAAATGATTTGAAATAGCCCTAAAAAGTAAAATGACTAAAATACCTCCATAGGGTAAAATGAATGTAATGCCCCTGTAGGGTAAAATGACCGTAATGCCCCTGTAAGGTAAAATGACCGTAATGCCCCTGTAGGGTAAACTGATCGTAATGCCCCATGTATGGTAAAATAACCGTAACGCCCCTGTAAGGTAAAATGACCGTAATGCACTTGTAGGGTGAAATGACCGTAATGCACTTGTAGGGTGAAATGACCGTAATGCCCCTGTAGGGTGAAATGACCGTAATGCCCCTGTAGGGTGAAATGACCGTAATGCCCCTGTAGGGTAGAATGACCGTAATGCCCCTATAGGGTAAAATGACCGTAATACCCCTGTTAGGTGAATTGATCGATATACCCATAAGGGTAAAATGACTATTTTGCCCCTCGGAGGTAAATGATTGATTTGTGTGCGATGTAAATGATTGATTTGTCTGTGATTTGTATGACTGATCTGTCTGTGATTTAAATGACTGACTTGTCTGTGATTTGTATGACTGATTCTGATCATGGCATTTTGCATACACGACATACTGCATGGGGTTGGGATCTTTGTTATAGAGGAAATATCAGATCGGTGGCTTTGCCACAATCACTGATACTAGTGGCTTTGCCACATATATGTCATCGCGGCTTTCTTTGCGATATCACGTATTGGCGGCTTTCTTTTGCGATACCGCTCTTGGCGACTTTGCGCGATGCTATTGATGGTTGTGTGCCGATCATATCATTGCCATCGATGGCTTTATGCGAGATCATATTATCGCATTCGCGATGTCGTGGTGCCGATCATGTTACTACTACATCGATGGCTTTGTGCCAATCATATTATCGAACTCTATGGCATTATCGCTATCCATTTCGACGCGCTTAGCCATTCTCGACTAGTACCTTCTTTGCGATCATCGATTAGTGCCGCAACCGATGCTGATATTGGTGTGTTGGGGGGTGGGTCGATCTTATCCCCACATGGTGTATTGGTTGGTACGGGTGGTGTGTTGGCTGGATTGGGATGGGTTGCATGATTGCATTGTTGCATTTCTTTTACTGATACTATCACTGTATTGGGCTTAGGGCAACGTGTATTTTTTTTTTTTCTTTGTATCGGGCTTAGGCCCCACTTTATTCTTGACATTGTACTAAGGCCCACCATTGCCGCATTTTATTCTTGAATAGGGCTCGGACCTGCATTATTCTTGCATGATAAGGGATTACACACTGAGTTCTCGTAACTCACCCTTTTCTTTTAACTGTACAGGTAATCCCCAGCCTTAGATGATTTGGAGCTGCGAGGGACTCGGAGGTGGCCACACGTTCGCTAATAGTTTATTTTAGACCTAGTTAATTAAATTTTTGTATTGGGTTGATATTTTTTGTAATAAGGCCTCTGGTGATTTTAATTCATTATAATTGGGTTTAATTTCTTATTTTAAACTGCCAAACGGATACCAACAAGTTTTCAAAACTAATAATTATTTTACAAGGAAAACACATATTTTCAACTTCAAGATACCCGTAAATAGAGTAGTTTCCGCGAATTTAAACTAACAGTAACAAGCATGGTAATCGTTTTGCTAAGTGTTGGTTTTTATAACTTACCAATTGCTTCCCAAGAAATAAAAACTAAATGGATTTTAACTCGAACGATTTCTCCCAACAAACATTGATTTCAAAAAAACACTTCGATGTGACACGCCAGATTCGGTCGTAACGTCTAGGCTGGGTTTGGGGTGTTATATTTAGTGGTATAAGAGCCAAGTTGCAAAACTCGATTGTGGAATGGGTTTTCAAAGTTTTGGATTTCAAAAGGTTGTTTTCGAATATGTAAAGTATTTTGAGATACTTCTTCGAAAAGTGTAGAACAGAGTCTCGAGTCTCCGCGTAGAATCCGTAAGTTTTCTGAATACCATTGTTAGTTTAAAACTAAAATGCAGTAGGTTAGGGAATACTATGATTGTTTTAGAGATTAGACTATACTACTCTAGTTAGAGTAAATTGAAACACTTGAGTTTAGATTTGGTATTTATTCTGTGTGTGTTTTGTTGTGATATAGGAATTATATGCATGTGTGATAAATATTTGTCTACTTCTGTGGTTAAATGTTTTGGATGTGTGTAAGAGGTTTCAAGATTAAGATAAAAGTGTATTAGTGTTATTGGGAATAGAGTGCGCAGCGATAGCATAGTGGTGTAGTTGTTATACAACTACCCTGTTAATTGGAAATTTCGAGGATGAAATTTCTTTAAGGAGGGGTGAATTGTAACGCCTTGAATTTGGGCCTAGAAGGAATGGGCCTTGAGCGTGGGATCAGCTAGGATACTGCACATAAATATCTACGTGTGCAAGAAAATGACACAAGTTGCTTGTTTGCTTTAATGGCTAAGTGATTTGGGTGTGTTTGAGAGTGTTGGAAAAGTCATGGGTTCAAACCTTGGCTTTAGAAAAATCTTTGATTTTTGTTCTTAAGTGAATCTTGGCCTTAGCTTGAAGGTTTTATAAATATTTTTTGTGAAATCATGACACACGGAGTCTGCTAGTAAAGGTGGAAAGTGGCGCGTGGAGTGTACTAGTGGTCTGAGGTTCGAATCCCTACTTATGCAAATGGAGATTTTTTTACTGTTGGCCATGGAAGGAGGTTGTGTTTGACCAAAACACCAAAAGTTTGAACAGATTTGAATGGGGTTGTTGTTAGCCGAATTTGGGGAGTGAAAAGGGGGATTTTCGGTTGTTGAGGTTTGTGAACAGGAGTGATTTTAGGAGGAAAGAGGGGAATTCGAATTTGGGGGGAGTAGTGGTACCGAAACGGGATTCTTCTCAACCATTCGGTTGCCTTTGGAGCCTCTAGCCATTCGGTCATGTTTTCCCCCTTTACCGAATTCTTGGAGGTCTTTCGCCGAATCTATTTTTTTTTTGCTACTCTCTTGAATTCTTCTCTTCTTCTCCACTTTTCTTCCTCTAGCATCTATTTTTCTTCCGTTTGCATTTTTTTGTCAATTTCTGGTAAGTCAAGTGCCTCTCTGTACCTTTCGGGTCTTTTTCTCTTCTATTCTTTTTTCTTCCGAAAGGTGTCAATTGCTGAAATCTCCCATTTTCTTTTCTCATTTCCATATTCCCCTTTTTCCAAAATTAATCTCCTCCTCTTAATTCTCCTTCATCTTCCCTTCTTGATTTGGCTTCTCTTCTTACTTGGGCTGAAACCCAAGTGTTGTCCCTCTCTGTTTTGGTTCTGCAACGGCTCTATCAATCGATAAGTGTTCAAAATCTATCCTCTGCTTTACTTTTAAAACCGAATGCACCAATGCTCTTCCTTTCTTTTCCAAAACGAATAACCCCATTAACCGATTGTTATTTCATTCTTCACGTATTGCACTCATTGCGATTCTAGGGTCTTCCTTAAGGGAGTGGTGCAATGTGAACGGTTTGAAGGAGTCACACTTTCGTTCTCAAACGTCCGGTAAGGTAATAAGGTTACCTCATGTTTTTAGGGTTGGCCGAATATGCCTTACCACTTACTAATCGGTTCTTAATTGTACTTTAGGAAAGCAGCAAAGGCATGTGATCATTTCTGAACAACGATCGTTGGGGGATTAAGGTCACCCTCATTCAAACAAGGTTGGGTGCTCGTAGATCTTGGAACGACTCCGTAAAAAGGTGTGTAATCACACTATCTCCTCTGCATATCGGCAAAAGCCGAAAAGTCGAAACCTCGGCGTATGAGGCCTCACGAGCGCAATCGCTCGTGTGGTAAACCGAGCCCAAAACTATGGGTGATAGACTGTAGAGGCCGCCACGAGCGTTCTCGTGCTCTTGGGCCGTTATGGGCCTCGTTTTGCTGAAATGGGTCGTCTGGGCCCAAATCTGCTCGTGGGCCCCACATTGAATAAATCCACGATATGTGGCAAATACTGAACAGGGCTATAACGTTCACATAGCCGTGACTGAATTTGGCCTAAATAGGCCACACGAGCATGTGGGCCCACTTGGGCCGAATATTGGGCTTTGGACCCATTTACATCGTTTCGATCATATATGTTATCCGTGTCACTCGAAGCGACTATAGACCTTCGGGATGGTTTTAAAATGACTGAAATACCCCTAAAGAGTGAAATGATTAAAATACCCCCATAGGGTAAAATGACCGTAATGCCCCTATAGGGTAAAATAACCGTAATGCCCCTGTAGGGTAAAATGACCGTAATGCCCTTGTAGGGTAAATTGACCGTAATGCCCCATGTAGGGTAAAATGACCGTAATGCCCCTGTAGGCTAAAATGACAGTAATGCCCCTTTAGGGTGAAATGACCGTAATGCCCCTGTAGGGTAAAATGACCGTAATACCCCTGTAGGGTGAAATGATCGTAATGCCCCTATAGGGTAAAATGACCTTAATGCCCTTATAGGGTAAAATGACTGTAATACCCCTGTAGAGTAAAATGACCGTGATGCCCTTGTAGGCAAAATGACTGTAATACCTCTGTTAGGTGAATTGATCGATATACCCATAAAGGGTAAAATGACTATTTTGCCCCTCGGGGGTAAATGATTGATTTGTGTGCGATGTAAATGATTGATTTGTCTGTGACGTAAATGACTGATCTGTCTGTGATTTAAATGACTGATTTGTCTGTGATTTGTATGACTGATTCTGATCATGGAATTTTGCATACACGACATACTGCATGTTGTTGGGATACTATTATGGAGGAAATCGCATGCGGTGTCTCTCGCCACAATCATCGCATTCATGGTGGCTTTGCCACATATCGCTATTTCGCGCTTTCTTTGCGATCATCATTCTTATCGCTTGCTTTGCCGCGATACCGCATCGCATCTTGCTGCGATGCTACTGATGGCTGTGTGTCGATCATATCACTGCTATTGATGGCTTTTTGCAGATCATATTAACGTTACTGATGTCTATGTGTCGATCATGGTACTACTACTGATGGCTTTTTGCCAATCATATTATTGTACTCATGGCGTTATCGCTATCCTGTTTACGACTCTTAGCCATTTTGATTACTGGTAGCTTTGCTGTGATACTGATTAGTGCCGCAACCGATGCTGATATTGGTGTGTTGAGGGGTGGGTCGATCTTATCCCCACATGGTGTGTTGGTTGGTAAGGGTGGTGTGTTGGCTGGATTGGGATTGGTTGCATGATTGCATTGTTGCATTTCTGTTACTGATACTGTCACTGTATTGGGCTTAGGGCCACATGTATTCTGTTTCTGATTCTGATATTGTATCAGGCTTAGGCCCACACTGTTACTGTATTGTGCTAAGGCCCACACTGCACTGTTACTGAATAGGGCTCAGGCCCAGACTGTTACTACATGATAATGGATTACACACTGAGTTCTCGTAACTCACCCTTTTTTTTTAACTATATAAGTAATCCCCAACCTTAGATGATTTGGAGCTGCGAGGGACTCAGAGGTGGCAACACATTCGCTAATAGTTTATTTTAGACCTAGTTAATTAAATTTTTATATTGGGTTGATATTTTTGTAATAAGGCCTCTGGTGATTTTAATTCATTATAATTGGGTTTAATTTCTTATTTTGAACTGCCAAACGGATACCAACAAGTTTTCACAACTAATAACTGTTTTACAAGGAAAACACATATTTTCAACTTTAAGATACCCATAAATAGAGTAGCTTTCGCGAATTTCAACCAACAGTAACAAACATGGTAATCGTTTTGCTAAGTGTTGGTTTTTATAACTTACCAATTGCTTCCCAAGAAATAAAAACTAAATGGATTTTACCTCGAAAGATTTCTCCCAACAAACTTTGATTTCGAAAAACACTTCGATGTGACACGCCAGATTCGGTCGTAACGTCTAGGCCGGGTTTGGGGTGTTATATTTAGTGGTATCAGAGCCAAGTTGCAAAACTCGATTGTGGAATGGGTTTTCAAAGTTTTGGATTTCAAAAGGTTGTTTTCGAATATTTAAAGTATTTTGAGATACTTCTTCTAAAAAGTGTGGCACACCGAGTCTCTGGCGCTGAATCCGTAAGTTTTCTGAATACCATTGTTAGTTTAAGACTAAAATGCAGTAGGTTAGGGAATACTATGATTGTTTTAGAGATCAGACTATACTACTCTAGTTAGAGTAAATTGAAACACTTGAGTTTAGATTTGGTATTTATTCTGTGTGTGTTTTTTTGTGATATAGGAATTATATGCATGTGTAATAAATATTTGTCTGCTTCTGTGGTTAAATGTTTTGGATGTGTGTAAGAGGTTTCAAGATTAAGATAAAAGTGTATGAGTGTTATTGGGATTAGTGTGCACAGCGGTAGCATAGTGGTGTAGTTGTTATACAACTACCCTGTTGATTGGAAATTTCGAGGATGAAATTTCTTTAAGGAGGGGTGAATTGTAACGCCCTGAATTTGGGCCTAGAAGGAATGGGCCTTGAGCGTGGGATCAGCTAGGAGACTGCACATAAATATCTATGTGTGCAAGAAAATGACACAAGTTGCTTGTTTGCTTTAATGGCTAAGTGATTTGGGTGTGTTTGAGAGTGTTGGAGAAGTCCTGCGTTCAAACCTGGGCTTTAGCAAAATCTTTGATTTTTGCTCTTAAGTGAATCTTGGCCTTAGCTTGAAGGTTTTATAAATATTTTTCGTGAAATCATGACACAAGAAGTCTACTGGTAAAGGTGGAAAGTGGCGCGTGGAGTG
The DNA here is from genome assembly GCA_025698515.1 of Gossypium sturtianum. Lineage (NCBI taxonomy): Eukaryota > Viridiplantae > Streptophyta > Magnoliopsida > Malvales > Malvaceae > Gossypium > Gossypium sturtianum. Next base: position 118,624,011 of record CM046955.1, read on the forward strand.
TACTAGTGGTCTGAGGTTCGAATCCCTGCTTATGCAAATGGAGATTTTTTTACGGTTGGCCATGGAAGGAGGTTGTGTTTGACCGAAACACCAAAAGTTTGAATAGATTTGAATGGGGTTGTTGTTAGCCGAATTTGGGGAGTGAAAAGGAGGATTTTCAGTTGTTGAGGTTTGTGAACAGGAGTGATTTTAGGAGGAAAGAGGGGAATTCGAATTTGGAGGGAGTAGTGGTACCGAAACGGGATTCTTCTCAACCATTCTTTTTTTTTCCGAAAGGTGTCAATTGTCGAAACCTCCCATTTTCTTTTCTCATTTCCATATTCCCCTTTTTCCAAAATTAATCTCCTCCTCTTAATTCTCATTCATCTTGCCTTCTTGATTTGGCTTCTCTTCTTACTTGGGCTGAAACCCAAGTGTTGTCCCTCTTTGTTTCGGTTCTGCAACGGCTCTGTCAATCGGTAAGTGTTCAAAATCTATCCCCTGCTTTACTTTTAAAACCGAATGCACCAATGCCCTTCCTTTCTTTTCCAAAACGAATAACCCCATTAACCGATTGTTATTTCATTCTTCACGTATTGCACTCATTGAGATTCTAGGGTCTTCCTTAAGGGAGTGGTGCAGTGTGAACGATTTGAAGGAGTCACAATTTCGTTCTCAAACGTCCCGTAAGGTAATAAGGTTACCTCATGTTTTTAGGGTTGGCCGAATATGCCCTACCACTTACTAATCGGTTCTTAAATGTACTTTAGGAAAGCAGCGAAGGCGTGTGATCATTTCTGAACAACGATCGTTGGGGGATTAAGGTCACCCTCATTCAAACAAGGTTGGGTGCTCGTAGATCTTGGAATGACTCCGTAAAAAGGTGTGTAATCACACTATCTCCTCTGCGAATCGGCAAAAGCCGAAAAGCTGAAACCTCGGCGTATGAGGCCTCACATGCGTGTGACCACTCGTGTGGTAAACTGAGCCCACAACTATGGGCGATATACTGTATCGGCCGCCACGAGCATTCTCGTGCTCTTGGGCCGTTATGGGCTTCGTTTTGCTGAAATGGGCCGTGTGGGCCCAAATCTACTCGTGGGCCCCATATTGAATAAATCCACGATAAATGGCAAATACTGAACAGGGCTATAACGTTCACATAGCCGTGACTGAATTTGGGCTAAATGGGCCACACGAGCGTGTGGGCCCACTTGGGCTGAATATTGGGCTTTGGGCCCATTTACATCATTTCGATCATATATGTTTTTCGTGTCGCTCGAAGCGACTGTAGACCTTCGGGAAGGTTTTAAAATGACTGAAATACCCCTAAAGAGTGAAATGACTAAAATACCCCCATAGGGTAAAATGACCGTAATGCCCCTGTAGGGTAAAATGACCGTAATGCCCCTGTAAGGTAAAATGACCGTAATGCCCCTGTAGGGTAAATTGATCGTAATGCCCCATGTATGGTAAAATAACCGTAATGCCCCTGTAAGGTAAAATGATCGTAATGCCCTTGTAGGGTGAAATAACCGTAATGCCTCTGCAGGGTGAAATGACCGTAATGCCCCTGTAGGGTGAAATGACCGTAATGCCCCTGTAGGGTAAAATGACCGTAATGCCCCTATAGGGTAAAATGACCGTAATACCCCTGTAGGGTAAAATGACCGTGATGCCCTTGTAGGCAAAATGATTGTAATACCTCTGTTAGGTGAATTGATCGATATACCCCTAAAGGGTAAAATGACTATTTTGCCCCTCGGGGGTAAATGATTGATTTGTGTGCGATGTAAATGATTGATTTGTCTGTGACGTAAATGACTGATCTATCTGTGATTTAAATGACTGATTTGTCTGTAATTTGTATGGTGATTTCGATCATGGCATTTTGCATACATACACACATCTTGCATGGGGTTGGGATACTGTTATAGAGGAAGTATTGTACTGGTGGCTCTGCCACAAACACTATTACTAGTGGCTTTGCCACATATATCGTTATCGCGGCTTTTGCCGCGACATCGTCATGGCGGCTTTTGCCGCGATATCAAGCATCGCGACTTGTCGCGATGCTATTGATGGTGTTTTTCGATCATATCTCGCATCGATGGCTTTGTGCAGATCATATTACGCAATTCATCGATGTCTGTGTACCGATCATGTTACTACTACTGATGGCTTTGTGCCAATCATATTACTGTACTCATGGCGTTATCGCTATCCTGTTTACGACGCTTAGCCATTCTCGACATTGGTAGCTTTCTTTGCGATCATCGATTAGTGCCGCAACCGATGCTGATATTGGTGTATTGGGGGGTGGGTCGATCTTATCCCCACATGGTGTATTGGTTGGTACGGGTAGTGTGTTGGCTGGATTGGGATGGGTTGCATGATTGCATTGTTGCATTTCTTTTACTGATACTATCACTGTATTGGGCTTAGGGCAACATGTATTCTATTTTTGATTACGATCGACATCAGACGGGCTTAGGCCCACATTCTTGTATCAGATTGTGCTAAGGCCCACACCGCTTTATCAGCATTGAATAGGGCTCGGACCGCATCATTCTTGCATGATAAGGGATTACACACTGAGTTCTAATAACTCACCATTTTCTTTTAACTGTACAGGTAATCCCCAGCCTTAGATGATTTGGAGCTGCGAGGGACTCGGAGGTGGCCACACGTTTGTTAATAGTTTATTTTAGACTTAGTTAATTAAATTTTTATATTGGGTTGATATTTTTGTAATAAGGCCTCTGGTGATTTTAATTCATTATAATTGGGTTTAATTTCTTATTTCGAACTGCCAAATGGATACCAACAAGTTTTCACAACTAATAACTGTTTTACAAGGAAAACACATATTTTTAACTTTAAGATACCCATAAATAGAGTAGCTTCCGCGAATTTAAACTAACAGTAACAAACATGGTAATCGTTTTGCTAAGTGTTGGCTTTTATAACTTACCAATTGCTTCCAAAGAAATAAAAACTAAATGGATTTTAACTCGAACGATTTCTCCCAACAAACTTTGATTTCGAAAAACACTTCGATGTGACATGCCAAATTCGGTCGTAACGTCTAGGCCGAGTTTGGGGTGTTATATTTAGGGGTATCAGAGCCAAGTTGAAAAGCTCGGTTGTGGAATGGGTTTTCAAAGTTTTGGATTTCAAAAGGTTGTTTTCGAAAATTTAAAGTATTTTGAGATACTTCTTCTAAAAAGTGTGGCACACCGAGTCTCCGGCGCCGAATCCGTAAGTTTTCTGAATACCATTGTTAGTTTAAAACTAAAATGCAGTAGGTTAGGGAATACTACGATTGTTTTAGAGATTAGACTATACTACTCTAGTTAGAGTAAATTGAAACACTTGAGTTTAGATTTGGTATTTATTCTGTGTGTGTTTTGTTGTGATATAGGAATTATATGCATGTGTGATAAATATTTGTCTGATTCTGTGGTTAAATGTTTTGGATGTGTGTAAGAGGTTTCAAGATTAAGATAAAAGTGTATTAGTGTTATTGGGATTAGAGTGCACAGCGGTAGCATAATGGTGTAGTTGTTATACAACTACCCTGTTAATTGGAAATTTCGAGGACGAAATTTCTTTAAGGAAGGGGTGAATTGTAACGCTCGAATTTGGGCCTAGAAGGAATGGGCCTTGAGCGTGGGATCGACTAAGAGAGCGCACATAAATATCTATGTGTGCAAGAAAATGACACAAGTTGCTTGTTTGCTTTAATGGCTAAGTGATTTGGGTGTGTTTGAGAGTGTTGGAGAAGTCCTGGGTTCAAACCTGGGCTTTAGCAAAATATTTGATTTTTGCTCTTAAGTGAATCTTGGCCTTAGCTTGAAGGCTTTATAAATATTTTTCGTGAAATAATGACACAAGGAGTCTGCTGGTAAAGGTGGAAAGTGGCGCGTGGAGTGTACTAGTGGTTTGAGGTTCGAATCCCTGCTTATGCAAATAGAGATTTTTTTACTGTTGGCCATCGAAGGAGATTGTGTTTGACCGAAACACCAAAAGTTTGAACAGATTTGAATGGGGTTATTGTTAGCCGAATTTGGGGAGTGAAAAGGGGGATTTTCGATTGTTGAGGTTTGTGAACAGGAGTGATTTTAGGAGGAAAGAGGGGAATTCGAATTTGGGGGGAGTAGTGGTTACGAAATGGGATCCTTCTCAACCATTCGGTTGTCTTTGGAGCCTCTAGCCATTCGGTCATGTTTTCCCCCTTTACCGAAATCTTGGAGGTCTTTTGCCGAATCTGTTTTTTTTTTTGCTACTCTCTCAAATTCTTCTCTTCTTCTCCACTTTTCTTCCTCTAGCATCTATTTTTCTTCCGTTTGCATTTTTTGTCAATTTCTGGTAAGTCAAGTGCTTCTCTGTACCTTTCGAGTCTTTTTCTCTTCTATTCTTTTTTTTTCCGAAAGGTGTCAATTGCCGAAACCTCCCATTTTCTTTTCTCATTTCCATATTCCCCTTTTTCCAAAATTAATCTCCTCCTCTTAATTCTCCTTCATCTTCCCTTCTTGATTTGGCTTCTCTTCTTACTTGGGCTGAAACCCAAGTGTTGTCCCTCTCTGTTTCGGTTCTGCAACGGCTCTGTCAATCAGTAAGTGTTCAAAATCTATCCCCTGCTTTACTTTTAAAACCGAATGCACCAATGCCCTTCCTTTCTTTTCCAAAACGAATAACCCCACTAACCGATTGTTATTTCATTCTTCACGTATTGCACTCATTGAGATTCTAGGGTCTTCCTTAAGGGAGTGGTGCAGTGTGAACGGTTTGAAGGAGCCACACTTTCATTCTCAAACGTCCCGTAAGGTAATAAGGTTACCTCATGTTTTTAGGGTTGGCCGAATATGCCCTACCACTTACTAATCGGTTCTTAATTGTACTTTAGGAAAGCAGCGAAGGCGTGTGATCGTTTCTGAACAACGATCGTTGGGGGATTAAGGTCACCCTCATTCAAACAAGGTTGGGTGCTCGTAGATCTTGGAATGACTCCGTAAAAAGGTGTGTAATCACACTATCTCCTCTCGCGAATCGGCAAAAGCCGAAAAGCTGAAACCTCAGTGTATGAGGCCTCACAAGCGTGTGATCACTCGTGTGGTAAACCGAGCCCACAACTATGGGCGATATACTGTAGAGGCCGCCACGAGCATTCTCGTGCTCTTGGGCCGTTATGGGCTTCGTTTTGCTGAAATGGGCCGTGTGGGCCCAAATCTACTCGTGGGCCCCACACGGAATAAATCCACGATAAGTGGCAATTACTGAATAGGGATATAACGTTCACATAGCCGTGACTGAATTTGGGCTAAATGGGCCACACGAGCGTGTGGGCCCACTTGGGCCGAATATTGAGCTTTGGGCCATTTACATCGTTTCGATCATATATGTTTTTCGTGTCGCTCGAATCGACTGTAGACCTTCGGGAAGGTTTTAAAATGACTGAAATAGCCCTAAAGAGTGAAATGACTAAAATACCTCCATAGGGTAAAATGACCGTAATGCCCCTGTAGGGTAAAATGACCGTAATGCCCCTGTAAGGTAAAATGACCGTAATGCCCCTGTAGGGTAAACTGATCGTAATGCCCCATGTATGGTAAAATAACTGTAACGCCCCTGTAAGGTAAAATGACCGTAATGCACTTGTAGGGTGAAATGACCATAATGCCTCTGCAGGGTGAAATGACCGTAATGCCCCTGTAGGGTGAAATGACCGTAATGCCCCTGTAGGGTAGAATGACCGTAATGCCCCTATAGGGTAAAATGACCGTAATACCCCTGTAGGGTAAAATGACCGTGATGCCCTTGTAGGAAAAATGATTGTAATACCTCTGTTAGCTGAATTGATCGATATACCCATAAGGGTAAAATGACTATTTTGCCCCTCGGAGGTAAATGATTGATTTGTGTGCGATGTAAATGATTGATTTGTCTGTGATTTGTATGTCGATCCATGCGTGATTTAAATGACCGACTTATGCGTGATTTGTATGACTGATTCTGATCATGGCATTTTGCATACACGACATACTGCATGGGGTTGGGATACTGTTATAGAGGAAGTATCATCTTGGTGGCTCGCCACAATCAACATTACTAGTGGCTTTGCCACATATCGCGTCATCGCGGCTTTGCCGCGATATCAGCATCTTGGCGGCTTTTGCTGCGATACCGCTCTTGGCGACTTGCTTCGTGATGCTATTGATGGTCGTTTTCACGATCATATCGCGCATCGATGGCTTTATACGAGATCATATTACCGTATCGATGCGATGTATGCGTACCGATCATGTTACTACTACTGATGGCTTTGTGCCAATCATATTACTGTACTATGGCATTATCGCTATCCTGTTTACGACGCTTAGCCATTCGATTCATCGGTACCTTTCTTTGCGATCATCGATTAGTGCCGCAACGCCGATATTGGTGTGTTGGGGGTGGGTCGATCTTATCCCCACATGGTGTATTGGTTGGTACGGGTGGTGTGTTGGCTGGATTGGGATGGGTTGCATGATTGCATTGTTGCATTTCTTTTACTGATACTATCACTGTATTGGGCTTAGGGCAACGTGTATTTTTTTTTTTTATTCGTCATCAGACGCTTAGGCCCACATGCATATCTTGTATTGTGCTAAGGCCCACACCGCATTACATCGAATAGGGCTCGGACCTGCATCATTATTGCATGATAAGGGATTACACACTGAGTTCTCGTAACTCACCCTTTTCTTTTAACTGTACAGGTTATCCCCGGCCTTAGATGATTTGGAGCTGCGAGGGACTCGGAGGTGGCCACACGTTTGCTAATAGTTTATTTTAGACCTAGTTAATTAAATTTTTATATTGGGTTGATATTTTTGTAATAAGGCCTCTCGTGATTTTAATTCATTATAATTGGGTTTAATTTCTTATTTCGAATCGCCAAATGGATACCAACAAGTTTTCACAACTAATAAGCTGTTTTACAAGGAAAACACATATTTTTAACTTTAAGATACCCATAAATAGAGTAGCTTAGCGAATTTAAACTATGATAACAAACATGGTAATCGTTTTGCTAAGTGTTGGCTTTTATAACTTACCAATTGCTTAGAAGAAATAAAAACTAAATGGATTTTAACTCGAACGATTTCTCCCAACAAACTTTGATTTGAAAAACACTTGATGTGACATGCCAAATTCGGTCGTAACGTCTAGGCCGAGTTTGGGGTGTTATATTTAGGGGTATCAGAGCCAAGTTGAAAAACTCGGTTGTGGAATGGGTTTTCAAAGTTTTGGATTTCAAAAGGTTGTTTTCGAAAATTTAAAGTATTTTGAGATACTTCTTCTGAAAAGTGTGGCACACCGAGTCTCCGGCGCCGAATCCGTAAGTTTTCTGAATACCATTGTTAGTTTAAAACTAAAATGCAGTAGGTTAGGGAATACTATGATTGTTTTAGAGATTAGACTATACTACTCTAGTTAGAGTAAATTGAAACACTTGAGTTTAGATTTGGTATTTATTCTGTGTGTGTTTTGTTGTGATATAGGAATTATATGCATGTGTGATAAATATTTGTCTGATTCTGTGGTTAAATGTTTTGGATGTGTGTAAGAGGTTTCAAGATTAAGATAAAAGTGTATTAGTGTTATTGGGATTAGAGTGCACAGCGGTAGCATAGTGGTGTAGTTGTTATACAACTACCCTGTTAATTGGAAATTTCGAGGACGAAATTTCTTTAAGGAGGGGTGAATTGTAACGCCCTGAATTTGGGCCTAGAAGGAATGGGCCTTGAGCGTGGGATCAGCTAAGAGACTGCACATAAATATCTATGTGTGCAAGAAAATGACACAAGTTGCTTGTTTGCTTTAATGGCTAAGTGATTTGGGTGTGTTTGAGAGTGTTGGAGAAGTCCTGGGTTCAAACCTGGGCTTTAGCAAAATATTTGATTTTTGCTCTTAAGTGAATTTTGGCCTTAGCTTGAAGGCTTTATAAATATTTTTCGTGAAATAATGACACAAGGAGTCTGCTGGTAAAGGTGGAAAGTGGCGCGTGGAGTGTACTAGTGGTTTGAGGTTCGAATCCCTGCTTATGCAAATAGAGATTTTTTACTGTTGGCCATCGAAGGAGATTGTGTTTGACCGAAACACCAAAAGTTTGAACAGATTTGAATGGGGTTATTGTTAGCCGAATTTGGGGAGTGAAAAGGGGGATTTTCGATTGTTGAGGTTTGTGAACAGGAGTGATTTTAGGAGGAAAGAGGGGAATTCGAATTTGGGGGGAGTAGTGGTTCCGAAATGGGATTCTTCTCAACCATTCGGTTGTCTTTGGAGCCTCTAGCCATTCGGTCATGTTTTCCCCCTTTACCGAATTCTTGGAGGTCTTTTGCCGAATCTTTTTTTTTTTGCTACTCTCTCGAATTCTTCTCTTCTTCTCCACTTTTCTTCCTCTAGCATCTATTTTTCTTCCGTTTGCATTTTTTGTCAATTTCTGGTAAGTCAAGTGCCTCTCTGTACCTTTCGAGTCTTTTTCTCTTCTATTCTTTTTTTTTCCCGAAAGGTGTCAATTGCCGAAACCTCCCATTTTCTTTTCTCATTTCCATATTCCCCTTTTTCCAAAATTAATCTCCTCCTCTTAATTCTCCTTCATCTCCCCTTCTTAATTTGGCTTCTCTTCTTACTTGGGCTGAAACCCAAGTGTTGTCCCTCTCTGTTTCGATTCTGCAAACGGCTCTGTCAATCGGTAAGTGTTCAAAATCCATCCTCTGCTTTACTTTTAAAACTGAATGCACCAATGCTCTTCCTTTCTTTTCCAAAACGAATAACCCCATTAACCGATTGTTATTTCATTCTTCACGTACTGCACTCATTGCGATTCTAGGGTCTTTCCTTAAGGGAGTGGTGCAGTGTGAACGGTTTGAAGGAGTCACACTTTCGTTCTCAAACGTCCGATAAGGTAATAAGGTTACCTCATGTTTTTAGGGTTGGCCGAATATGCCCTACCACTTACTAATCGGTTCTTAATTGTACTTTAGGAAAGCAGCGAAGGCGTGTGATCGTTTCTAAACAACGATCGTTGGGGGATTAAGGTCACCCTCATTCAAACAAGGTTGGGTGCTCGTAGATCTTGGAACGACTCCGTAAAAAGGTGTGTAATCACACTATCTCCTCTGCGAATCGGCAAAAGCCGAAAAGCCGAAACCTCAGCGTATGAGGCCTCACAAGCGTGCGATCGCTCGTGTGGTAAACCGAGCCCACAACTATGGACGATAGACTGTAGAGGCCGCCACGAGTGTTCTCGTGCTCTTAGGCCGTTATGGGCCTCCTTTTACTGAAATGGGCCGTGTGGGCCCAAATCTGCTCGTGGGCCCCACACAGAATAAATCCATGATAAGTGGCAAATACTGAACAGGGCTATAACAGTCACATAGCCGTGACTGAATTTGGGCTAAATGGGCCACACAAGCGTGTGGGCCCACTTGGGCTGAATATTGGGCTTTGGGCCCATTTACATCGTTTCGATCATATATGTTATCCGTGTCGCTCGAAGCAACTGTAGACCTTCGGGAAGGTTTTAAAATGACTGAAATGACTAAAACACCCCCATAGGGTAAAATAACCGTAATGCCCTTGTAGGGTAAAATGACCGTAATGCCCCTATAGGGTAAAATGACCGTAATGCCCCTGTAGGGTAAATTGATCGTAATGCCCCATGTATGGTAAAATAATCGTAATGCCCCTGTAAGGTAAAATGACCGTAATGCCCCTGTAGGGTGAAATGACCGTAATGCCTCTGTAGGGTAAAATAACCGTAATGCCCCTGTAGGGTGAAATGACCGTAATGCCCCTGTATGGTAAAATGACCGTAATGCCCCTGTAGGGGAAAATGACCGTAATGCCCCTGTAGGGTAATATGACCGTAATACCCCTGTAGGGTAAAATGACCGTGATGCCCTTGTAGGCAAAATGAATGTAATACCTCTGTTAGGTGAATTGATCGATATACCCCAAAAGGGTAAAATGACTATTTTGCCCCTCGAGGGTAAATGATTGATTTGTGTGCGATGTAAATGATTGATTTGTCTGTAACGTAAATGACTGATCTGTCTGTGATTTAAATGACTTATTTGTCTGTGATTTGTATGACTGATTCTGATCATAGCATTTTGCATACACGACATACTGCATGAGGTTGGGATATTGTTATGGAGGAAGAAATCGCATCTCGGTGGCTCGCCACAATCATCAGCATCGTGGCTTTGCCATATATCTTATTCGTTGCATCGCAACTTTGCTGCGATATCATTCATGGCGGCTTTGCTGCGATACCGTTGCTGGCAGCTTGCTGCGATGCTATTGATGGTTGTGTGCCGATCATATCACTGCTACTGATGGCTTTTTGTAGATCATATTACCGTTACTGATGTCTGTGTGCCGATCATGTTACTACTACTGATGGCTTTGTGCCAATCATATTACTGTACTCTTGGCGTTATCGCTATCCTGATTACGGCTCTTAGCCATTTCGATTCATCGGTACCTTTGTCGCGATCATCGATTAGTGCCGCAACCGGCGTCGCGATATTGGTGTGTTGGAGGGTGGGTCAATCTTATCCCCACATGGTGTGTTGGTTGGTACGGGTGGTGTGTTGGCTAAATTGGGATGGGTTGCATGATTGCATTGTTGCATTTCATTCGACATCATCATCCTTTGTATTGGGCTTAGGGCCACATGTATTCTATTTTTGATTCTGATACTGTATCGGGCTTGAACGATTTCTCCCAACAAACATTGATTTCGAAAAACACTTCGATGTGACACATCAGATTCAACCGTAACGTCTAGGCCGGGTTTGGGGTGTTACATTTCAAGCTTCCAAGCTCGATTATAAGTCCGTTGTAGCCCCGTTTTTAATGATTTTTATTTTTTTGAAATCCTTGTAACATGATCTATCTATTTCTACCACTAATTTAAGATATGATCAAGGTCTAGGGTTTTACCCATGTTGAATATGTGTGTATTTTGATGGTTGATGGTAGAAAATGCATGTTTGTTGTTTGTTAAACGACTTTTGCTAAGTGATTTTCGGTAAAAATGCCTAAAAAATGTGAATAAATGAAAATTGTGGGCTATTATAAGAATGTATAAGGTTCGGCTAGGCATGGGAATGGAAGAAATTGAGTACATTTCATTTTACGAGCCTAGGGACTAAAATGTAAATATGTCAAACTTTAGGGGCAAAAATGTAATTTTTTTGCCATAATGTTATTTTGGGCTAATTTTAATAGTATAATGATTGAATAAGTTAAATGTGATATTATAGATTGAGAAAAACGAGGTTCGAAGTTAGAACGAGAGAAAAACGAGTATTTAACGATTTAGTCCTTTTTACAATTTTTATGCCGAGGTAAGTTCGTATGTTTAATAAGCATTAAATTATATATGTTTAAATGCTTAATTGTTATAATTGTGGTAAATGCTATATTATTGAAATAAAATGTGAATGCTATTGAGTACGTTATTACGAAAATGAAATGAGAGATCCGACATAAATGAAAGTCCGGTTGAACCTTAGGAATAGATAGGATACAAATGTCATGACATTAGGGTTACTGAGATTACGTGTAAGACCATATCTGGGATATGGCATCAATATGAGACTTTGTGTAAGACCATATCTGGGATATGGCATCGATATGAGACTTTGTGTAAAACCATAGCTGGGCTATTGGCATCGATACGAGATTACATGTAAGACCATATCTGGGATATGGCATTGGTACGATACTGTGTGTACGAGATTCTCGAGTATCCTTTAGTATTCCAAATGGTTCAATGGGAAATTCAACGAGTATGTCAAAGAAGAGAAAGAGATGTAAGTAATAGCGAATCGGTATAGGTATGTATGTAAAGTTTATAAGCATTGACTTCATGAAATTGTGAGTTCATGATTTTCCACAGTGATGTTTTTGTGAAAACCTTGTGATTATTGGTCAATACTTGAGATGTATGAGATACATGGTAAATTTGATTGATGATTATGTGTTTGGCTTTCGGGCCAAATTGAGTTATGATATAGCATGTTTAATTCATGCAAATTGTGATTTATCGGATATGAGAAAATGGGAAGATAAGAACTTAGGCAATTGAAAGATGTTAAAGTATATGCTTGAAATGTAAATACTCATAATTAATGTGCATGTTTACTATGAGGTTTGAAATGATTTGTTATTTGATGTAATATGTTACAAAGGAGAGAATATGGTTGTTAGGCTAATGCCAATATATGTTAAATTATGCTTATAAGTTGATAGAGTAAATATTATGATTGAATAAGAATTATAACTGTGAAATTTATAGTAATTTGTATTATCTTGTGTTTAAATTATTGGACTTGATAAAAGCTTTGAAAGAGTTGCTTATTATTTTCGTACAGACTTGCTAAGCTATATAATATAGCTTACCCCATTCATTTCCCATGTTTTATAGTGTCATCGAGCCAACTCGGGTTGAAGATCGCCGGAGATCCTATCAAGCTATCACTTTGGGTATAAATGAATTCAAGCATTTTGAGTCTATGGCATGTATAGGGACTAGGCCAATTTGTTATGTGTGTCATTATTAATTTGGCCATATGTGTTAGCTTGTAATTGTTAATGCTTCATCTTATATATAGCCATGAATGATGGCTTATGTTGATCATAAGTTTATTCATATGTTAATGCCCTCTTGTGAATGTGAAATGTTTGGAAATGTGATTTATGACATGATTGTGTAAACTTTTGGAAATGTGACCTATTGATGAGATTAGGAATCTAAGTATAATTTGGTAACTAGAAAGTAGTTGAATAAAGCCTAATGAATGTGAAATTTATAGGTTTGATTTAGGGCTTAATAAATATAGTGAATATGTTAGAAAAAGATATAAAGTTGATATGTTTTACCCATGAATGTGGATGTTTTTGTTGCCTAAGTATGTATTGTTTTGTACCTTTGAATTGGTGTAAGTGTAAGTGTGAACAAGGGTGGAAAATGGCTTGGTAAATAGCCTTTATTTTTCCCACACAGGTAGACACATGGGCGTGTGTCTAGGCCATGTGTGACACACGGTCTGCCCCACGGGCATGTGTTCTGGCTGTGTGTCCCTGCACCTTAATTGTTGCAAAACAGAATGTCCTTAATTGAGCACACGGGCAGAGACACAGACATGTGTCTCAGCCGTGTGTGCTACACGGTCTAGCACACGAGTGTGTGGCACGGCCGTGTGGCACAAGTCAGAGAGCACCCTAATTTGAACACAGTCTGAAGCACGGGCGTGTCCCTTGGACCACACGAGCGTGTGAGCCCTGTAACATGGAAATTTTTTTAAGTTTTGTAAAATTTTCTAAAGTTCTCGGTTTAGTCCCGAACCACTTCCAAAGCATGTTTTGCGCCTCTTACGCTCTTATTAGGGACTTTATGATTAAATGCAAAAAGTTTTAATTTCGACTAAAATTTATGACTCAGAAATGTATGTTTGCTTGTGTTTATGTCCGGTAATGCCTCGTACCCTGTTCCGGCGTTGAATACGGGTAAGGGGTGTTACACAAATAAGCTCAATGATCCTCATCGTCAGAGGCGTCAGTGTCGTGAGTTGCCGGTGCTGAAGAGGAAATATGGAGGTGCTGACAGATTTGCTGCAATGTCGCGTCAATACTGTCAAACCTCTAAAAGAAGTGCTGCTCGAAACGAGTGAATTGCTCGGAGAGGTCCTCTAATGTAGCAGTAGAAGAAGCAGGACGATGACTCGAAGGTGGATGATGAGGTGGATCCTCGTGATGGAAGGGGACATCATCAGTGAAGTCCTCTAGCTCATCCTGAGGATCAGAATGAAATAATTGGTACTGAGGAGGATCCACTCCACGAAGTCGCTCAATCATCCTCATATGGCTCATGCTCGATAATCCCTACAAAGTCGCCACACCTGACAGCTGTCCCAATTAGAACTAAAATTGCATGAGTTGTCCAGTCTGGTATAACCAACCTGTACGTACAAGGACAGAATAATTTTGAGGAAAGGACACATGTACTATTGGAGGAGGACATAATCCCTTCGGCCCGATTTCACATATCGGGCCCAGTTCGACCAATTTTTAGGTCTCGTTCATAGTTTTGGGCCCCCGGGCCCAATTTACGATCTCAGGTCTGATTTTCAAGTTCAATTACCCATTGGGCCAATTGTCTAACTTGAAAATTTATTTCCAAAAATATCATATTAATTTTAATTGACTTGACTAATTTAATTTTACTTGATCAAAACTAATTTTCCCAAAAATCACTTAGATTTTCCAAATTAATTTTTCAAGAAAATTCTTTGATCAAATTCTCTAGTTGAACAATTCTTACAACCACCTAATTTAATTCCACATCAAATTAATCGACACAATTAAATTATTTCTAAAGTCGTAGAATTTTCTTCTGATTCAAATGCAGTCCAATCGAGCTTTTGTTGAGCTAGCGGAGGGACCAATCGGACATATACAATTAGGCTCTAGTGATTGCAATTATCTCCAGAAGCATCGTTCCGATAATTTGCAATTACTTAATCATGGAGTCAGTCCACAAGAAGTACCATGATTGAAAACTCCTTATTATATATTCTTTATGAAAATAATTCATCCAACTGCTTTGTCCAATGACCTCGTCATGCATGTGTTACCCTCATATGATATCCTTGATTCCTTTGAGTTAAATCTGTTCACTCAATACAATTCTATTTTATCTTATTGTCAGCATTGTGTCTTTTCAATGATTAATATGGATAAATTGCTCGTTCGAGTACAAGCAACTCATGGCCACGTTCCATATTTATCAATCCACACAATGCCAATGAGAGGATATCATTAACTCTTTAATTGATCTATGAATTTCACTGCTGCTAGTAAAGCCATGCCATACACAAGTCATGTACCCAACATACTGGCTATAGGTTCGATCATCTTTAGAGCATAAGCCTCTACTTATATCAAAGCATATGAGCTGCATAGGCATGGTTAGTGACTAACTCAGGATTTAGGTAAATCACACCATGAATGCCACCAGTGAATTAATTCACAAACGGATTCAGAATTAATTCATCTTGGATCCAGTCCAATGTATGAATACATCTATGTCTTTACTTGTGGAGTCAACTACTCCAATAGCCAAGACTAGCCATTTCCCCAATTGAAATTGTAGACGACATAATAATCCTTCTCAGTATTTGAATCAAATGCTCACTTTGACTATTTTACAGGATTACAGACTCATTTAGATTCTCTACTAAAGTAAGTTGTCTTTCTTGTAATGTAAACGTTCTTACAATGCCACTTATCTTAAGTTTGAACTTTAGACAATCAGTGAGCTAATATTTGCTTGTCACAATTTCACTATGAATGTAAAATATAAAAGACAGAAAATACAAAAGACATAATAGTGAAATGTGAAACTAACTTTATTTATTTATTCATCGTTCAAATAAATAGAAAATAGTTACATGTTTACAACAATATGGGCACACTTCCCAACTATACATAATCTTTGGAATGGGGCTCTTAGAAATGCCAAAGGATATCACGATACCTCGAAAAATTTCAAACTTGAGGGTCCTATTAAAGAGTGGATATCACCATACCCAAAGTGGATATCGCAATACCACTGAAGGGTGGTCTCCAGTCTCGAGTTTATTGGAGGTATCGCGATTCTAATGTTTGGATATTGCAATACCCTCTCCTTTGGTGTCATTCTCACTCGTTTTCAGCCTCCAACACATCCCTACATCATTTAACCATATGTTAGGTCCCCTAATGGCACTATTGGCCAAATTGGGTCTCAAAATGAGTAAAAGTAATTCATTTACACTTATTAACTTAAAATCTAAAAATTACAAATAAAAAAAACTACGAAAAAAACACTATGCTTGAGAATAAGCTCTTTAACTGTACCAGGAAAGCCTAATTTGACATATCAAATTACAGCAGATCAGTCTCTTCGTTTATGTATAGATTATTGACAACTAAACAATGTGAGCATCAAGAATAAGTACACGTTGCCCAGAATTGAAGACCTGTTTGATAAATTGAAAGGAGCCAAAGTATTTTCGAAGATTGATCTTCGTTCGAGGTATTACAAAGTTAAGATCAAGAGTGATGATATTCCTAAATTTGCCTTTCGCACTCGCTACAGGCATTATACATTCCTAGTACTGCCTTTCAGTTTGATGAATGCATCAGCCGTGTTCATTTTGTGGTCACCTTCACCAATGATATTCTGGTTTATTCTAAAGTAAAGCGAAACATGTGCAACATTTATAGATAGTTTTGAATATCCTCCGTGAAAATAAGTTATTCACTAAGTTTAGCAAGTGTGAATTTTGCCAAAAGGAAGTCCACTTCTTAGGCCATGTCATTTCAGATGATGGAATCAAAGTGGATCCCAAAAAGATCAGGGTTATGTTGGATGTGAATATGCCAAAGAATGTCACCAAGGTACGTAGTTTTCTTGGGTTGGTGGGTTATTACAGAAGATTTAAAGGGATTCTCTATGATTGCAACACCTTTGATGCAACTTCTAAGGATGAGAAGTTTTAGTGGTCAAATGAATGCCAATAGAGTTTTGACAAGTTAAAGAAGGCATTAACCGAAGCACCAGTTTTAAGCCAACCAAAATCGAAAGCAGGATATATAGTGTTTATCGATGTGTCCCTTAATGGTCTGGGTTGTGTGCTCATGCAAAATGGAAGGGCGATCGCATATGTATCATGTCAACTCAAGCCTCATGAGAAGAACTATCCAACACACGATCTAGAAATGGTCGTCATTGTTCTAGCTTTAAAAATTTGGAGACACTATCTTTATGTAGAGAAGTGGCGTATATTCTCTAATCACAAGAGTTTGAAGTATTTGCTCACCTAGAAGGAGCTGAATTTATGCCAACGGTGATGGATGGAGTTTCTGAAAGATTATGATCTAACAATCAAGTAGCATCCAAGGAAAGCAAATGTCGTGGTCGATGCGCTGAGCAAAAAAATTGTTTCGAATTTGGCTTCTTCGCGAGTGAAATAACGCCTGACGGTTGATGCCTGATGGGTGATAGATCACATTTCATCAAGCTAAAGGCGTGTCCTATTTTTCTTTCTCAAATACTGAAGTCTCAAGCAAAGGATGGGTGATATGGAGAAGTAAAGAAGCGGATAGAATCAGGCGATATAAGGAATTTTAGCCTTGGAAAATAGGGTGAGCTACGTTTCATAGAAAGATTATATCTTCCAAACGAGGGTAATCTAAGGCAAGAAATTATAAGGGAAGCTCATCAATGACCCTTTTCACTCTATTCAGGAAGCGTGAAAATGTATCGAGATTTGAGTAGCTTGTTCTGGTGGCTAGGAATGAAGAGGGAAATATCTGAATCCATGATGAAGTGCTTTGTAACAGCCCGGTTTAGACCCTAGTCGAAACAGTGGTTTTGAGACCACAGATCCGAGGTCAAAAAAATATTTTAAAATTATTTTCGATGTTTATAATATGTGATTGAGCGTGTGTGAAAGTTCTGTGTAAAAATTCTAACGTTTGTGTACTTAATTTGAGAAAAGGACTTAATCGTGTAAAATGCAAAAAGTGCCTTGATAATTGCTAAAGTGCTTTAATTTTATGTTCTTTTAATATGAAGGCCTTAAAAGGGAATTAGTCCATTGTATTATGGCATGGACGGTAGTGGACATGCATTTTAATGATGTTATAAAGTTTCATTAAGGGTAAAATGGGAAATAGACTATTAATAAGGAATTAAATAAAACAAAAGCATAAAAATTAGTGATTATGCTCATCTTTTGTGCCGAAAATACAAGAAAAAGAAAGAAAGAAGACTAAGCTTCATTCAGCTAGGTTTAAGCTTGATTAAGGTATGTAATTTGTTCGGTTTTTGATAATTTCTATGTTTTTGTGATCGTTGCTTAGCATACTATCAAGCCCATGTCTTAATTTTAGAATTTGATGATGATTTTGAGAAGTTCCATTGATGAATATGTGAGCTTTGTGTTGATAGTTGGTGGAATATGAAAGTTTAATGTTGGGTTAACATAGTTTGTATTTGAAATTTTGATGAAATTGAGTAATTTGGGCTAAATTGTGAAAATGAGAAATTAGAGGACTAAAATATGAAATAAACAAAATATATGGGCTTGTATGAGCATAAGGAAAATTTGGCTAGGCATGTGTGAAGTGAAATTATGTGAATTTGATGATTTTATGAAATAGGGACTTAAGTGTCGAAATGTGAAAATGTGAAGGCTATTTTGTAAAATGCCCTAAATATGTGTGTTTAGACTAAATTGAATGATTTGGTGATTGAATGAGCTAAATTTGAATATGTATAGATCAAGAAAAGAGGGATTTGGATCGAGATCGAGGCAAAGATAAAATGCTCGATTAATCGTGTAACACCCCAAACCCGACCCATGCGTTATGAGCGGATTTGGTATGTCACACGAGCAAAACATGTTAAACCCTTTTTGTTCGTACTAAGATATTGCTTTGTTAAAAATCAAGAAAACAAGATAAAATACTACTAACCTCAAAGATTTGATTGATAAATCGATAAATTTGAACTAATAATCTTACAAAACCGTGACTTTTGAAAACGACGTTGAAAATTCGAAAGAGAATCCAAGTCTTTTGAAAATATCGTTAATAGTTCGAGAGAAAATATCCGTGTTAAAAATATTTGAAAACGTTTATTTTGAAATCCATTTGTTAATCGATTTTGGAAACCATTGTTTAAGTTTTTAGAAAATTCCTCTTTTTAAACAATTTAAGAAAAATAATAAAAACATCCCAACCAAAAAGCAAAAATAAAAATAGTCCAGAGGCCTTATTACAACATTTAACCCAAAATAGTAAAGTAATAAAATAAACGAGAAAGAAGTCTAAAGTCCAAATAAACCATTTTCAAAGTGTGGCCTCCCTCGAGTCATCCATAGCCCAAGTCCATATCATCAAGCATTACCTACAAGGGTTAAGAGAAATGGGGGTGAGTTACAAGAACTCGAGTGTGAAATCCCTTACTCAAGTTATTCATTGGGCCGGAACCCAATTAGCAATATTTTGGGCCTAAGCCCATTTACAACAACAATAATGTATCAAATATAATATGCATATGATATGCAATTCCCAAACCAAACCTAGTTTTCCATCCGCTACACACCACCCGTACCAACCAGCACACCTGTGGGGAGCTTTAGTCACCCACCCCGCCAAAACACCAAAAGTAGGCATTAAGCCGTATATATCAAGTTTGTGGACAAGCCACCAGATTAACAGAATTTACATGGCATTGTCATTTTTCATTTTTGTGGCAGAGCCACCAAAATTATGTAGCAAAGCTACCAGAACTTCTCTTCATCATTATCCCATCCCATGCAAATCATGTATATTATGCATAGCCATTCACAACAATTTATTCAGATATTTATTACAAAATTATGGCCCATTACAACAATTAATCAAAAGGCCCATTAAGCAAAATATCAGATTTGGCCCATTTAGCAAAATATCATATTGGCCCATATAGCAAAATATCAGATCGGCCCATTTATCAAAATATCAGATTGGCCCATATAGCAAAATATTAGATTGGCCCATTAAACAATTTCGTAATTCGGCCCTTTTATCAAAATATCAGATTGGCCCATTTATCAAAATATCAGATTGGCCCATATAACAATTTCGTAATTCGGCCCTTTAAGGGCATTTTTGTAATTTTGACCCATAGGGGCATTTTCGTAATTTCGATAATTTACCCACTAAGGGTAATTCAGTAATTTCGCAACCTAAGGGTATTTTGGAAATTTCGCAACCTAGACTTAACTACTAATGTGGAGCATAAAAAATCGAAACTGTCCATCTGCATCATACTAACTAAATTGACTATAACTTGAGTTAGGAATCTCGAAATCTAAATCCATAAATTTTCCTTGAAACTAGACTCATATATCTTCTTACTATAATTTTTCCAGAATTTTTGACTTATCCATTTAGTACAGTTTATTCCTTAAAGTTTCCCTTGTTTCACTGTCCAATGATTCTGACCTCTCTTACCTTAATTTCAAATATCTCACTATACGGTTTTAATATACTGCTCCCACTTGTTTCTAATGAGAATAGGCTCACTAATGAATCCATACATATGAATTATAACCCTTAATTCACTTTGTAAAATTTTATACCATTTTTCCAAGACAGATCAGGGAACCACGAAGTCATTCAGAACCAGTCTCACTAAAATTAAGATATCTCAGAATATAGAATTACTTTTCCTTCTCCGTTTCTTCCTTATCAAAATAGACATAGTAATTTTTAATCTGATATCTTATTCCCTTTGTAATTCCTTTTCTCCTATTTTTCGTGATTTTTCAAATACACATCACTATTTCTGACCGAAACTGTTTTATTACGAAATACGATTACCATTACGATCATAACGCACGCCCGAGTGATAACGGATGCCGGTTTTCGGTTTCTTTGGTATTTTGACCAAATCACAGAACATATCATACAAACTTTCAGAGAGATGTGAGATTACACACCATATCAAACATGTATTCGGAAGGTACGGGATTACACACCTGATTTTGATTTCCTAACGAACCACTCGTCGATGACCTAGAACAATACCAACCAAAAGTTAGCCTCGGATTTCCAAAAGATTTCGTATCACTTACACTTGAATCACTTACCACTATGTCCGAAGGTAGAATATATCGAGTGATTTCATCCCTAAAACATAATCGATTAGTCACAACCACTATTATCCTTTAAACGAATAAAGAACGATTTCCAATAATCCATGAAGAACTCCTTACCTTATTGATATTGGATCCAATTTCCACCGTTTGACTTAGGGCTAGAATGATACACGGCCACCCACTTAGAACACTATGAAAAAGAGGGTGATTACAATATGAAGGAATGGAAGATAACACCATTTCGGTTAAGATCAAGATTTACAACCGAATAGTGATAAATACCTATTCGGCTAGAAAGAAAAGAATATGAACATAGAAAAGAATTCACTTACTGATTCAATCGAAGAAAAGAGTGTCAACGCACTTGAGAAAATGATAAAGAAGAGATGAATGAACAAATTTTGATCTCAATGGTTTGGGTACATTCGGCAACAAGAAGAAAGAAAAGAAGAGAATATGTTCTTTAGTGGCTTGTAATTTCGGCACAAGGTAGAAAGAAATTTGGAGAATACCAAATAGTGCAAAGAGAAAGGTTTTAGCCTAACAAGCACCAAAAATTCAATCAAAAGGAAAAGGAGAATTCGGCTATCAAGGAAGGTGGAAAGAAAATGAGTATGTGACCAAACAAAAGAGAGAAACAATGCACTATTGTGGTAATATGTTTCGGCAAGGAGGGTTGCAAATTGGGAGAAATGACACAAAGTTGCCAAAGGGAATTTTTGCCAAAACACTACTAAGTCTTTACCAAAAGCCAACTAAAAATTCAGCTACCTATTCTCCCCAAAACCGTCCACATGCATCCCCCCTAGGATAAGAGTTTGGCCACCCAAGCTTTCCAAAACATCACCCACGAAATAAACCTCATGTGCCCCTTTCTTTCCTATTTCCCTTGATTCCTTTCCCCAACTTCAACCTTGCCTTATTCATATAGCCACCTTACCAAAATAATGAAGTCAACCTTGCCATGAATGCCTCTTGGCCGACACTTAAGGAAAGAATGCAAAAATATAAGTCAAAATTTGCACACAAAGTGATTCGAACCTCTTCCCTCAAGGTACTACATGTGGCGCCATAACCCTTTTACCAATTGCTCATTTATGCTAGCAATTTACTCTTTTATTTCCATAAGCCTTGATGCCACTTACTATGTCTCCTTAATAGGCTTAAACACAAAATTTTACTAAGGCCCAACTTGAACCCGGAACTTCATAGAAACCTCGTAACTTTCCAAAATTACCTTCTTAATAAGTCCAACTTGAAATAATGTCGTTCTCTTATTCTCAAAATTTTAAAATGCTTCTACGCTCGAGGCCCATTGGGCCCAAATTCTACTAGGCCCAATTTCGGGATGTTACAAATCGACTTATTTTGTTATTTCGACGTCCGAGGTAAGTTCGTGTATAATACGAATCACTTAAATTGTATTCATGTATTATGCAATGAATGAATATATATATTTTTGGTGAATTGGTAATGCTACATGTGGATTTGAGTAATATGACACTAAGTGTGCATAATTAGAATTGAGACAGAGGTGAATGGCACTGTGTGTGCGAAACAAAGAAAGCTTCGGCTGTATTGATTGGCACTGTGTGTGCAATACTGAGATAAATTCGGTTAAATGTAAAGGCACTAAGTGTGCGATGATATTTAAGCTTCGGCTATGAAATTGCCACTATGTGTGCAATTAATTCGAAGGAAAAATGAAGATTGATCAAAATGTGATATCGAGCATTGAGTAACAAAATTGATGATTAACTAAGTGTTGGCAAAGGTATGTGCGAAACCTATGTGATTGATGATTTTGTAAATGAATATATATGGAAGGTTGAGTGAGCATATTAGCTATGGATGATATGGTCTATATTTGTGGATTGATCTATGTGATGGTTTAGTTTGTATATTGTAATTGAATTATTGAGTTAATAGTATTATATGACGAACTTACTAAGCTCTTAAGCTTAATGTGTGAAGTTTTCTCTGTTTTACAGTATATTTAAAGCTAGCTCGGATTCGGGGATCGTCAGCGAATCAATCACACTATCGGCTATCTATTTTGGTACTTTTGGAAGTTGTACATATTTGGTATATGGCATGTATAGGCTAGTGAATATGGCATGATTTGAAGTGTATAAATCTTGCCATGTGATATAACTTGGTAGTTGATGGTTTTGATATATGTTTTGGGTATGTGTAAAGAATGGTTCATATGAGTATATGTGTTTCATGCAAATGGTAATTTTGGCATAAGTTAGTTAAATGGTAATTTGGTGGTATTATGTTTCTTGCTATGAATTGGTAAGGATTAGATGATAAATGGATTACTTGTTTGGTTATGAAGTTGATACTTTGGATTGGTATATTTGAATTAGATTTGAATATGAAATGGTTGATGATGTTAAGAGGATAATTGGTGCATATATTAGTATGTTTTGGTTGCCATTTGAGGTATGAATGTATATGGGTTGGTGATTGTAGGTGATTCCAAAGTGTGGATGGAAAATTGGCCTTGTAAATGGCCTATAATTGCCTACACGGTTGAGCACACTGGCGTGTGGCTCGACCGTGTCTTTCGAGTTTGCAAATTGAAACAAGTCAGACTTGACCACGGGCTAGACACATGGGCGTGTGACTGGCCGTGTGGTGCAAGTCAGTGTCGACCACGGGTGAGGCACACGGGCGTGTCTCAGGCCATGTGAACAAGTCAGTATGTATGCCTTGTTTTGCCACGGCTTGGACACATGCGCGTGTCTGAGGCCGTGTGAGGCACACGGCCTACCCACACGGGCGTGTGACCCCTGTAGCTTAGAAAAATGTTTAAATTTTGGAAAATTTCGTATGTGTTCTGTTTAGTCCCGACCCCTTTCTAACATGCGTTTAAAGTCGCGTAGACCTCATTAAGGGACTATAGGTATATATATTAATATGTTTGAATGGTGTTATACTTTGTGCTGAGAAATGATTGTAAATGTTCCGATTCTTCGGTAATGCCTCTTAACCCTATTCTGGCGATGGTTACGGGTTAGGGGTGTTACATGCTTGACCTACCAAAGAGTTAAGGTGGAACATCAAGTCCCTTCTGGTATGCTATATCCACTAGAGGTTCCCAAGCAAAAGTGAGATAGAATCACCATGGATTTTGTTTCGAGTTTACCTCTTAGTGCATCAAAGAAGAATTTGCGTGGGTAATCGTCGATAGGTTAACAAAATTAGCTCACTTTGTGGCTGTACGTACGAACTATTCGTTGGAAAAGCTTGTGGAGCTATATATTTTAGGGATAGTTCGTCCTCATGGCATTCCCTCATCAATTGTTTATGATCATGATCCCAGATTCACATCGAGATTCTGGAAACAACTACAGATGTCTCTTAGAACCAAGCTTTCATTCAGCATTTTTTTCTATCCTCCAACCAATGGTCAGTCAGAAAGGGTAATCCAAGTGTTAGAGGATATGCTTAGTAGTTGCGTGATTGACTTCAGAATGAATTGGGAGAAGTATTTTCCTTTGGCAGAGTTCGCCTACAACAATAGTTTCCATTCCAATTTGGGCATGTCTACCTTCGAGGCGTTATATGAAAGGAAATGTATGTAACACCCCTAACCCATCTCTGTCGTCAGATTAGGGTTATAAAACATTACAACACACATCATAACAATTACTAACATTCAACCTTTCAAATATCAAATTAAACAACATATAAACAAACTCAAATGTCATTCATTGCATAAATATAATTGTTGACCTTAAATCAGGCTTACAAGGCCTTAAAAATAATTTAGGAACAATCAGGGACTAATTTGAAACAAAATTGAAAATTTTAGAAAAATTAAAAAAATTGAAATTAGGGGTCACACAACCGTGTGGCTAGACCATGTGACATATCCCAGACCGTATGGACATTCAAAGTTTGGACATACGGCCGTGTCTCAACCCGTGTTTCCGTATGTGTGAGTATTTAAAATAGGGCCACACGGTCGTGTTGCAGGCCGTGTACCAAATCGTGTGTTCATTCAATGTTGGGTCACACGACCGTGTCGCATGTTGTTGTGTCAGACCGTGTTACAAACTGACTTGAGACACACGACCGTGTCACAAGCCGTGTTCTAGACCGTGTGAAACCTGCACCAAAATAAAAAAATAACACACGTCCATGTGGGTGACCGTGTGAGGCACACGGCCGTGTGACAACCTGTGTCCCGAGCCGTCTGCAAACAAATTTGCTTAAAAAACAAGGCAAATTTCACACTTATCTTGAATGCCAAGCCAAACATAAAAAATAACCTTATTTACCATCAAATGCACCTTCAAATAAGTCTAAAACATTTCCAATACATACAATTTATGTGCAATACCAATGTGCCCTCATTGACACCACAATCAATCATAAACTAAAAATTTCCATTCAACTTTAACTAAACCATACATTTCATTCATTCAAAAATCAAGACTCGTCAATGTTGTACCTACAACTTCATACCATATGTCAACCTAGTTTAGCATGATTTATACCACAAACACACTCCCAAATGAACCAAATTTGCATAACACTTATCAACTACACAAAAACAACCATTTGCATCTTGTTACAAAACATCTTCAAACATTATATACCAAACATCCTATATACATGCCATATTTAACCTCCAACAAGACTTCAAATAAAAGTCTACTAGTGCAAATTGATGATAGGTGTGAGCTTTAATGATTCGATCAACGCTTCAAAAGTTCAAAATCTACAGAAAAGTAATAGCAAAGTAAGTACGTAAATTACTTAGTAAGTTTTCAATATTTAACATATAACTTACCAAAGCTCATTTAACTGATACTTGCACATAGCAAATAACCTTAACCTTATCACAATCACAAACCATTGATTTCATGTCAGTAACATTTAATAGTACAGATAATCAAATTCCGTATCAATTATCTTTCTTTCTTCCAATGGATCTTTGTAAAAGTATTCAAATACATGAGTCCGGAAACACTATACAATACTTAAATTCAATTAACTAATTCAAACACTATACAATACTTAAATTCAAGCCATTCCACCGTTAATTAAATTTTACACATTTATCCTCAACAGTTAATTTTTATTTAATTTAATCCTTACTTCAAATTTTATCAATTCACATCCCTAGCTAAGTTCCACACCAACCAAATTCCTTATAACTCTATATCAATTTATAATTTACATAATTTCATAAAAATCCTATGAACTTTACCATTTAACACTTAAGTCTTAAATGAAAAAAATCACCAAAATTGCTTAACAAAACAATATGATTTAAACATCAAACTTGCAACATCATCTCAAAACTTCAAAAATATCATAAATTCAACAATGGTCCAAAACAAAACATTCAATAATTTTACAAAATAATACCCAATTTAACTAAACCTAGTTATAACGATCTCAATAACTTATAAATTATTAAAAATAAATACAAATTTCCTACCATGAAATAGAGAAATCTAAGCAAAAGCCAAGCTCCTTCAATGGCTTCCCCCTCCTTCAATTTCGACAAAACTAAAGAAAGATGATAGCTTTCTTTCTTTTGTTTAATTTACTAATAAATTGATTTACCTTTTTTGTAACACCCTGAATTAGGGGTTATTTGTAAATTAAATAAATTTCATGTGGACTTCAAGAAATAAATAAATATTATTTTATTTAGCATGATTTAGGGTCTAGAAATAACCCTGATTTAGGTCGAATTTGGGTTAAAAAAAAGAAGAATTAAATTAAAGTACTTAAAAGGAGGGAGCTAGGTGGAGATAGGGTTTAAATAAAAATTGAGGGAAACATGACACAAGAATGCATTTGGTGTAGTGGCTTGGTGCGTCTAAGGGAGGGTTACAAGGGAGGAGGTTCGATCCGTGGAAGCAAAGCAAAGGGAATTGTTTTTTTGGCGTTAAAGGAAGGGCCCTGTAAGGAAGGCCTTAAAGAAATTTTGGGTAAGGTTCATGGCATGAAAGTTTAATGAGGAGAAGTGGCAAAGGACGTTGGAGAGTGAGGGGCTGCGGTGAGGACTCGGGTTCGACTCATGGTAGGCGCAATGACGTTGTTTTTTTAGGCTTTGGCGTTGAAAGGAAAAAGGGCCCAGATTATAAGGCTTTATAAAAATGGAGAAGGGATTTGACATGAAAGTCGAGTTGGAAGAGTTGGTTTGGGGCGCTTAAAAGGAGGTTTTCTTTTCTTTCTTTGTGGGATGAGTCATTGGTTCGAATAATACCAAGTGACATCTTGGATTTTTTTTTTTTATTTTTGTATTTTTTTCTTCCTTCCTGTCTTTGGCGTATAAAGGGGGAATTTGGTTCAATTTAGGACTCCTAATTAGGCATATTTTTATGTCATAATTAGCTGGAAGAGGGGAATTTTAGTGTTTTATTTGCTATTAAATTGTTGAGGGATTAGGAGATTAAAGCTAGATTTATTTTGTGATAATTCAAGGCTAAAAATTATCACAAAATAAAGAGAATTTGGCTTGACTTTGGGACTCGCAGTGGTCATCCATAATTATTTTACAAAGAAAGAAGGGCCAAAAGTTCTTTAATTTTTCTCTTCTCTTTCTCACTTGTTACTTGCCAAAATTCCCTAAGCAATTGCTCAATTCTCCAGCTTCTTTTCTTCTTCTTTACAAGCCGAAACCCCTTGAACGCCTACCACCTTCTTCGCCAAAATCTCCCTGGACAAACCGCCCAAAATCTCTCAAAATTCCAGCATCATCTCTTGTTTTCCTTAGCTGAATCTACTCCCCTATTTGGTGCAGTGTTGGCCGAACATCAAAGCAAAGGGTGCTCTTTTCTTCAATCGATTAGAACAGAGGAAGCTTTCGGAATTATTTTTCAAGGAAAGTCGGTAAGCACATTCTGGCTAAAGGCCTTTCAATTAAAAATTCTATGATTAAATGCCGAAACTAACGTATGCCATGGATTTAGGGACTAAGTTAGGCCGGGATTTGATTGGAAATCAAATCCATTCAAGGGACAAAAATCTAGTGTTGTAGATCGGATCTTCTTGGGATCTAGGAATTTGGTAAAAAAACAGTGTGTAAACTCTTTACACACTTTATTATTAAACTTACAATATTATTGTCTTGTGTATGAATTTTGGTAGTGACCTATGATATGCTTGTGGGCTTAATCATGGATTAGGGTAAGTCCCCTAATTTGTGATTTTGATATATGATTTGTATGCCATCACATGATGATTAAATGCTATGATATGATTTATGAAATTTTTATTAAAGCATGTGATGGTGGGATTGATGAGAGGAGGGGGATGAAATATGGGATCGTCGGTGGTTTTGACCACAAGATGGGTTGGCCCCATCAGATTATTTGTGACCTATGGTCATCGGTGGTTTTGACCACAACGATTGAATATTTGCGACTAAGTCCCGGTGGTTTGGTACCACCAAAGTGGTTTTGACCACACTTTGATATTTTGTGACCTATGGTCATCGGTGGTTTTGACCACACGATGGGTTGGCCCCATCATCCGATTTGTGACTCTAAGTCATCAAGTGGTTTTGACCACCGGTGGTTTTGACCACACGGGGTAGGAAAGGAGTATGGATGGTTAGGTTGGGTTGCATGTGCATGTTTATTAATGACTTGTGTATGAGTTATCTTACCGGGTGGGGATTACACATCGAGTCTTGGTGACTCACCCCCTTCCTTTACCATTTTGCAGATGAGTAGAACGCGGAGATGGAGCCGAGAGGACTCGAGGCGCCATGCTTATCGTTGGATTTGATTTACCTTGCCATTGTTGAAATTAATTATTTTCTAAGTCTTTTATTTTTGTTAAGTTGTAATAAGGCCTCCTAGAATTATTTTATTATTGTTACATACTTTGAATATTTGTTTAAACTATTTAATTATGTTAATAATGAGTTCACATCTTTTCCAAATCGAACGAAAAAATGTTTAAAAGTACCGTCGGGTACATTTGAAAACTATAAACAACTCGACTTAATAAATATTTTTTTTAAACAACACTAAGTACGGTTTTTAACAAGAGACTTGAAGTTGAAAGATTTTCGACAAAACTTAAATCGGTTTTTAAATGGTTCTCAAATTGTTTTCTCTGTAGCAAACCAAATTCGGTCGTAATGTTTGGGCCGGGTTTGGGGTGTTACAAAATGGTATCAGAGCCCGGTTCAAAGCTCGGCTGTGGGGGCCCAAGGCCCAAAAATGTTTTAGTAGGCCTTTTGAATTGTTTTTGG
Source organism: Gossypium sturtianum (assembly GCA_025698515.1). NCBI lineage: Eukaryota > Viridiplantae > Streptophyta > Magnoliopsida > Malvales > Malvaceae > Gossypium > Gossypium sturtianum. The sequence goes on from CM046955.1 coordinate 118,652,982, forward strand.
GTTTTTAAGCAGCATGGCCCGAGTCTCCGGCACCAATCCGCCCAGGTAAGTACATCTAAACCTTTTTGTGAAATATATTCTGTAGAAGGGTAGGAAGCATGGAACGTAGATAGATTTATAGGACTTGGACCCTAAGGCTAGATTGCTCAAACACATTTAAGCATAAGACTTAAGGAACTAAACCAACCTATGACTTAGTCAATGAGCTAGGGTGTGGTAACCCTCAGACGCATGTCTAGGATTGGGTCAGGAAGAGCACGGTATTTAAGCGGTCCTCGTGACTCACCTCCTCTTCGCAGTATCCTACCTGGTGCGTAGCTTTGGTTCACCCCGACTGTGAGAGGGCTCGGTCATAGGCTAAACACAATGATTAAAACCGAAAAGGGAATTAACCATGTTTTGAAATAGAATGAAACAACAAACCCTATTGTTTTCAAAACTTGTGCAATAACTTTCTCAAATCCTAGAACATTACTTTTACAACGTTTTTCTAAAAACTTGACTTGTGAAAAATTACGTAAATACCCTTAGGAGTAAAATTACCAAAATGCCCCCGACCCATAAAATATTAATTCAATAGTTTTGCCCAAAAATTTTAACTATTTTACAAATATTCAACAACTTAGCTTTGGAAATCATCAAGCAAAATATTTTGGTTCGGAAAATTACGAAAATACCTCTGTAGGGAAAAAGACGAAAATACCCCCCAGGATAGAAATGGGCAAAAAGGGTCCATGAGCGAATAGGTATGGAAAGTATTAAGGAATGGATGCATGAACTTCTTTGTGTTAACTAGGAAAGAAGATGGAACATTGTTTGCTCGAAAGAATCTCTCGATTAAATCTTATCCATAAAATTTCTTCGCGAGTAATAAAGTGAAACAAATGCTAACGCATAAAATTTTTCTTAATCGATTAAAAGCGCGGTCGATAGAATGAGTTCTAGAGGACGTGGACGCCGTGGACGTGGTAGGGTAGGATGACGGTGTCTCGAACCCGTCAGTCGAGACAAGGTTCTCGAAAATGAGGTACCACCGCCACCACCACCTCCTACTTTTTAGAGTCGAGGAGCCGGATCGGGCCGGTGGCGAGTCGAAGTCCAGATCGCAAGTCGTGTTGCGAGTCTTGGAGATGGTGGCTGAGGCGGGTGGAAATGTGGGAGCTCGGAAATCGTGTTCCGAGCGACTCCGATCTAACGGAGCGGAGGTATTCCGAGGTGTGTCGAGTGGCACCTAGTGCGAGAATCATCGCTAGAGTCAATCGAAAGAATCATGGATGACCTTGACTGACCGAGGAGGAAAAGTCGAAAGGGGATGATCGCTTCTAAAGGATGAGGCGATCGGTGGTGGCTTACGGTTCGAGATGGGGCTACAAAGCAGATGATTTGACTTGGGAGTATTTCGAACCACCTATCGGAAGAAGTATGTGGGTACTAGCTACGTAGATGCACAATAAAGGCTTTCTTGAACCTGGTCCAAGGCAATAAGACAAATGGCGGAGTATGAGGCCGAATTCTTCGGTTGAGTAGGTATGCTCGTGGTATTGTGGGTACTGCAGAGCATGAACGCTGTGTTAGATTCGAGGATGGGCAATGAGAGATGAGTCGAGGATGATGATAGCTCCACAACAGAACGAGAGTTTCTTTGTTCTTGTGGAGAAGTCTAAAGTTGCTTTGAGGAGTAAGACACAGTCCATTAAGCGGAACCAAGAACGGAATTGGAATAAGAGAAGCTCGGAACCTTCAAGGTTCTTGGGTAATGAACAGAAGAGGACGAAGTTTGATGGGTCGGATCAAACTACTAGGCATGCTGCTGCCAATACCCAATGGCCGCCACAATGTGCTCGGTGTGGCAAGCCTCACAAGGGTGAGTGTTGGAGTGGTAATCGAGGGTGCTTTGAGTGTGGATCGACGATCACCGTGGTAAGGGATTGTCCTCGGAAATTCGCTAAGAATCAACCAGAGGGTCGAACCGCGTGCTCGTGTTAGAAATGAAGGACCACCACAGAGGGTCGAGGTGCGCACTAGAAATAATGATAATGTTAGCAGGCATGGTCGAGGTGCTGACGGTGCAGAAGCGAGGCAACCAAGGTTGGTTTATGCAGTTGGCCGTCGCGAAGAGGAAGATGTGCCAGACATGACAACGGGTAAGTTTCTTATTTTTGGAATACCCTCAATTGTCTTGGTTATGGTCACGTTAGTTCATTCTTAAGTTGCTAGTAAAGAGTATGAAACTTGGATTATGAACGTAGGGAATGTTTCTAGAAAGTATGATAGATTATTAAGATCAGAGTGCAAAGATAAGCATAGCACGGTGAGTAAAGATGTACGGTTATTCGTTAGTAAGTAATTTCGAGGACTAAATTATTTTAAGGGGGTAGAAGCGTAACACCCTAAATTAGGGGTTATTTGTAAATTAAATAAATTTCATGTGGACTTCAAGAAATAAATAAATATTATTTTATTTAGCATGATTTAGGGTCTAGAAATAACCCTCGATTTAGGTCGAATTTGGGTTAAAAAAAGAAGAATTAAATTAAAGTACTTAAAAGGAGGAGCTAGGTGGAGATAGGGTTTAAATAAAAATTGAGGGAAACATGACACAAGAATGCATTTGGTGTAGTGGCTTGGTGCGTCTAAGGGAGGGTTACAAGGGAGGAGGTTCGATCCGTGGAAGCGCAAGGGGAATTGTTTTTTTGGCGTTAAAGGAAGGGCCGGGTAAGGAAGGCCTTAAAGAAATTTTGGGTAAGGTTCATGGCATGAAAGTTTAATGAGGAGAAGTGGCAAAGGACGTTGGAGAGTGAGGGCTGCAGTGAGGACTCGGGTTCGACTCATGGTAGGCGCAATGACGTTGTTTTTTTTTAGGCTTTGGCGTTGAAAGGAAAAAGGGCCCAGTTATAAGGCTTTATAAAAATGGAGAAGGGATTTGACATGAAAGTCAGGTTGGAAGAGTTGGTTTGGGGCGCTTAAAAGGAGGTTCTTTACTTTCGTGTGGGATGTGTCGGTTCGAATAATACCAGCAAAGATCTTGGATTTTTTTATTTTTGTATTTTTTCTTCCTTCGTTGTCTTTGGCGTATAAAGGGGGAATTTGGTTCAATTTAGGACTCCTAATTAGGCATATTTTTATGTCATAATTATTTGGAAGAGGGGGAATTTTAGTGTTTTATTTGCTATTAAATTGTTGAGGGATTAGGAGATTAAAGCTAGATTTATTTTGTGATAATTCAAGGCTAAAAATTATCACAAAATAAAGAGAATTTGGCCAGCTTTGGGACTCCGCAGGGTTGTCCATAATTATTTTACAAAGAAAGAAGGGCTAAAAGTTCTTTAATTTTTCTCTTCTCTTTCTCACTTGTTACCGCTAAAATTCCCTAAGCAATTGCTCAATTCTCCAGCTTCTTTTCTTCTTCTTTTACAAGTCGAAAACCCCCTTGAACGCCTACCACCTTGTCGCCAAAATCTCCCTGCATAAACCGCCCAAAATCTCTCAAAATTCCAGCATCATCTCTTGTTTTCCTTAGCTGAATCTACTCCCTATTTGGTGCAAAGTGTTACGAACATCAAAGCAAAGGGTGCTCTTTTTCTTCAATCGATTAGAACAGGAAGCTTTGGGAATTATTTTTCAAGGAAAGTCGGTAAGCACATTCGGCTAAAGGCCTTTCAATTAAAAATTCTATGATTAAATGCCGAAACTAACGTATGCCATGGATTTAGGGACTAAGTTAGGCTTCGGGATTTGATTGGAAATCAAATCCATTCAAGGGACAAAAATCTAGTGTTGTAGATCGGATCTTGGGATCTAGGAATTTCGGTAAAAAAGCAGTGTGTAAACTCTTTACACACTTTATTATTAAACTTACAATATTATTGTCTTGTGTATGAATTTTGGTAGTGACCTATGATATGCTTGTGGGCTTAATCATGGATTAAGGTAAGTCCCCTAATTTGTGATTTTGATATATGATTTGTATGCCATCACATGATGATTAAATGCTATGATATGATTTATGAAATTTTTATTAAAGCATGTGATGGTGGGATTGATGAGAGGAGGGGATGAAATATGGATCGTCGCCGTGGTTTTGACCACAAGATGGGTTGGCCCCATCGATTATTTGTGACCTATGGTCATCGGTGGTTTTGACCACAACGATTGAATATTTGCGACTAAGTCCCGGTGGTTTGGTACCACCGATGGTTTTGACCACACTTTGATATTTTGTGACCTATGGTCATCGGTGGTTTTGACCACACGATGGGTTGGCCCCATCATCCGATTTGTGACTCTAAGTCATCGGTGGTTTTGACCACCAGTGGTTTTGACCACGGGGTAGGAAAGGAGTATGGATGGTTAGGTTGGGTTGCATGTGCATGTTTATTAATGACTTGTGTATGAGTTATCTTACCGGGTGGGGATTACACACTCGAGTCTTGGTGACTCACCCCCTTCCTTTACCATTTTGCGGATGAGTAGAACGCGGAGATGGAGCCTAGAGAGGACTCGAGGCGCCATGCTTATCGTTGGATTTGATTTACCTTGCCATTGTTGAAATTAATTATTTTCTAAGTCTTTTATTTTTGTTAAGTTGTAATAAGGCCTCCTAGAATTATTTTATTATTGTTACATACTTTGAATATTTGTTTAAACTATTTAATTATGTTAATAATGAGTTCACATCTTTTTCCAAATCGAACGAAAAATGTTTTAAAGTACCGTCGGGTACATTTGAAAACTATAAACAACTCGACTTAATAAATATTTTTTTTAAACAACACTAAGTACGGTTTTTAACAAGAGACTTGAAGTTGAAAGATTTTCGACAAAACTTAAATCGGTTTTTAAATGGTTCTCAAATTGTTTTCTCTGTAGCAAACCAAATTCGGTCGTAATGTTTGGGCCGGGTTTGGGGTGTTACATTTTTGCCATTAAAATTTTAGCCAAATTTCATAATTTATTAATCATGACCGTCCACTATATTGAGAAATGGTCAAAATACTATATAAGGCCAACAACTCAAACACTTAAAACTATATACTACTTTTAACATATAATCATTAACTTTTTCAACTTTTATTATTTAGTCCTTTTTACTTAATTATCAACTAAACTTCAAAATTTATAATTAAAACTTTAATAAGACACTATCCAAATTCTATAAATACTAAATAAGCAATAATTCAATAACTTACTAGTCGAAATAATGGTCTCGAAACCACTATTCTCAACACCACTAAAAAATAGGATGTTATAATGTAGGTCTCTAGTCCACTGGTCAGAGCTTAGTAAAAAGAAGCTTGTTGGTCCAAAATTGATTCGCAAAACAGAAGAGAAAGTGTTAATCATTAAGAATCATTTGAAGACTGTGCAGGATCACCAAAAAGCATATGCGGATCGAAAAAGAAAGATGTGTCATATGAAGTTGGTGACGAGGTATTTCTCAAGGTCTCGCCTTAGAAGAAAATTATTTGTTTTAGGTTAAAAGGAAACTTAACCCAATGTTTATTGGACCTTATGAGGTATTAGAGCGTATACGACCAGTGGTGTATCGTTCAGTGCTCCCATCAGAATTGTTTAAGATCCACAATGTTTTCCACGTGTCAATGCTAATAAGATATCGTTCTGATCCAGATCATGTGGTGCAAAAAGAGGCATTAGAAGTGGCGTCAAGTCTATTATACGAAGAAGAGCTTATTTTCATTTTGGATAGAGATATAAAGAAACTAAGGAATAAAGAAATTCCCATAGTAAGAGTTTTGTGGAGGAACCATAAGGTTGAAGAAGTTACGTAGGAGAGGGAAAGCACCATGAAAGAGCAATACCCTCACCTCTTCAAAGGTAAGAAATTTTGGGGATGAATTTTTTCTTTAAAAGTGGGGGAGTTGTCACACCCTCACTTGGCAAATCGGTATTTTTGGAAGATTGAACTGGAGGAACCTCCTAATTCGTGTGATTTAGACTAGTAGGTGTTGGCGAATTCCCTAGCGAAGTATTTCGCTAAGCTTCGCCAAGCTTGCGGACCCTCGTTCTGCAGTTGGCGAGTTCTTTGTTTGGCGGATCCTCCCACTAATAAAGTTTGCCATTCGTGTTTTGTGATATTGTAAATGTATTAGTTGTGTTGAAAATCGTGGTGAGTGAGAACGTATAAGTCACGTGGAATTCTAGTGGAGGTAGCATGTCAATAACCAAGACAATTGGAGAACCTCGTAAGATGTGATTAATTAGTGGAAATTTGTGTGCATGGATATTGATTAGAGAACTTACTTATAGTAAGATTAGGATTAGACTTTTTCTATAAATAAGACAACCACCTTCATTATCATCAAAGAAAACTTAAAAGTGTTCTTCATTGTTAATAGAGGAACTTATCGTTAAGCTTGTAGAAGTGACCTTCTCTAAGTTGTCTGCTAGTAAACTCTTAAATCCTTCTTTAAGTTTTTACCAGAAAGAAAGAGGTAGTTGTAGGAGCTGTTTATTAGGGTTTTCATCTGAAATACTGGACACGAAGCTGGAAATTGTTTCCATGTTTATCGATTCTTACTATTATGTTTAATTTATATTGCTTTTATATTTAAAAGAGTTATTTGATTATTTTAAGCTAAAAAATGGGAGAAGGTCCCAATGCAAAGGGAAAAGAACCCGTCAAGTAGATAAAACCCTATGTGAAGGTTTCTGGTGAGTTCACTTGTACTTTGTGTCTTTTAATTGTATCAACATGTTTAAACTATCCTATTATTTACTCAGGTGAGTTGTCCCAATTTCTGCATGAAGGTCCTAACCTTTGGTTTTGGTTTGTCTGCCAAAGAAATGTAGAAGTGAGGCGATGCATGTTCTGGTAGTGTTGGTAAATCATAGATATGAGTCCTACATGTGCATCGATATGAATACTCCTTCCTTAGTGCATAAGCTCATATCCAGATCGATGAAAAGAGGTATCAAAGTGTTGATACATATGATGGTTACAAGAATAAAGGTGAATCGTTACTATATGTTTCGTATCTGGTATGGCACATTGATGAAAACCATGACTAGTGAATACCCAGCCTTACGGGGGAACACTTAAGTGTTCGAATTAACAAGGAGGATTTTTGGAGGTTCGGTTGGTATAATTGGTCTACTGGCTCTACAAAGCTGCATGATGGAAATAGAATGTTGGCTCTTCGGAGAAAGGATAAAAAGTTAGTGTAACACCCCTCACCCGTATTCACGGTCAGAATAGGGTTACGAGGTATTACTAATCAATACACATCATTTAACATACATAACTCATACATTTATGCATCCATACTCAAATATCATTCAATCATATTCACATTGTCCCTTATAAGGGCCTACGAGGCCTTAAACATGGTTTAGAAGTGGTTCGGGACTAAACCGATAACATATAAAAATTTTGGAAACTTAGAAAATTTTCAAACATATAAGGGTCATACGCCAGTGTGAACAGGCCGTGTGCCTCACACGGCTCTAGACACGCCCGTGTCTCAGGCCGTGTGAAAATAGGGTATACATACTGACTTGGGTCACACGGCCAACCACACACCCGTGTGTCTAGCCCGTATACCCTTCAAAATGGCCACACACACCCGTGTACCAGGTGATGTGCTAGGCCGTGCCAAACCTGTAGGGTATACTGACTTATGCAACACAGCCAAGTCACACGCTTGTGTGCTAGGCCATGTGCCATTTAGGGGGTATACTGACTTGTGCCACACGGCCAGCCACACGACCGTGTGTGAGACCGTGTGGAGCATACTGACTTCATTTTAATAAACACCAGGGGACACACGACCGTGTAACATGACCGTGTGTGACACACAGATGAGACACACTCCCGTGTCTCTGCCCGTGTGGACAAAAATAGGTCATTTACAAGACCAAATTGCCACCCCAATTTCAATGTACCTACAGAAGGAAAAATGTACAATTTTCAAACACAAAGAGCAGCCAAATCAATCCCAATTCATGCATAATTCATGCTACAATAAGACCTTTCTCAAGCTTTCATCCACCAATTCAAATAACCATTTTAACTTCCATAGTATCTTGGTTACAATCATGCCAAAACAAACCATATTACAAGGCAATATAAACATCATACAAAAATCATTATTAACCATTTCTAATAGCCAAACACACATCAATATTAACATTATTTACAAGCCATATCGGATAGCTATAATCACATCCAAAATACAACATCTAGCCTATGCATGCCATTATAACCAAAATTTATAAAACCACAATACCAAACTAGTCGATAGATAGTGTGATGAAATCTCTGCCAACTTTCAACCCGAACGAGCTTTTGATATCTACACGCACAAAGGAATTAACAAAAAGTACGCATGAAATGCTTAGTAAGTTCGTTATGCAAAAAATAAAAATTATAACTTCAATTTATAAGCATAATTCACTTAAGTCACTCCAACATGCCTTGGCATTAGCCTAAACAACATTAGCCTTTCAATTTAAACATCACATGAACTAGCAAATTATTACAAAACATTATGACATAAGTTTACATTACTTATGTGCATTCACATATCAAGCATATGGCTAAATATATTTCAATCATCCAAAAACTCATTCTTTTTTATGCTCTCAATAGCAATTCAAATCAAAGAATTTTCTGATCTTTACATTTTTCTCATATCCGTTAAGTCACAATTTAAATGAATAAGCATATCTTAATATTACTCATATTGTTCCACAAACCTATCACACATTCATTCACAAGGTTAGTAATGAAATTCACAAATTCCATTTATTCACTGCTTGCACGGTTCTTGTACATACGTGTACCATCTCATACCAATTCCATACTGAATTACATCTTTCGTTTACCCGTTGAACCATTCGGAATAGAAGTCAGATACTCAAAGATCTTAATTCGAAAGTACCTATACCATGGCCCGAAGCCAAATCAAGGTAACTTATCCCCGGAGTACCTATACCATGGCCCATAGCCAAATTAAGGTAACTCATTTTCGGAATACCTATACCATGGCCCGTAGCCAAATTAAGGTATCACTCGCACCCGTAGTGTCGATATTGTGGCTCAAACCCAACACATCCTATATTCACGGCTCGAAGCCAAATCGGTATATCATCTTATAACATATCATCAGTATCCAAAATCTATTCCTAAGGTTCAACTGGGAAGTTGCACTTGTCGATTTCATCGTCGAACACATTCGTAGAGTCGTATTCACAATTCAAACATTATCTGTAATCTCATAATCACAGTTTATGCAATATCAAAGCATTTAACATACATTTATAATGAAATTACCACATACGAACTTACCTCGTCATTAATGTAATTTAATTAGGTCGACTAATCCGATACTTTGTTTTCCCCGTTCTAGATCCAAATCTCGTTTATCTCAATCTATATAATATCAAATTTTACTTATTTAATCATCATTTCATTCTATTTAGCACAATTTAAACATTTTGGCAAAATTACATTTTTGCCCCTATTATTACACATTTTTGCAATTTAGTCCTTATCACATAAAATCACAATTAATTCAATTAATACAATTTCATTCTGGCCAAATATTACCTATTCTCATATCATCCCATATTCTTCATTTATTTTAAAATTCAACCACTAAATTTTCATATTTCACAATTTAATCCAAAATTGACATTTTTACCAAAATTTACTTTACAAAACTTGTACACCTAACAACAATGATTTATTTTCCATCATCAACTAACAAAATACTCATGCATTCAACAATGGCAAAATTCAAATACTTTAACAGTTTTGAAATCAGAGATACGGGCTAGCTAGATTAAGCTACAATGATCTCAAAAACGTAGAAATTATTAAAAACGGGACAAAAATGGGACTTACATGCACAAGAGAGAGATGGTCCAATGTTGAAGCTCTCCCATGGCTTCTTTCTCTTTCAATTTCGGTTGAAACCATGTTAAAGATGATAACTTTGCCTTTTTGTTTTACTATTATTAACTTACTACATAAATTACTATATTAACCTTAGTAATAAAACATTTAAATCTAATAATGGTTGTCCATATTTGTCCACTAATATAATCAATGGTACAATTACCACTTAAGGACCTTAACTTTAAGGTTCTATAGCTATTAAACACCTTTAGCTATTAGAACTCCACTTTTGACACTTTACGCGATTTAGTCCTTTTTACCGAATTAAGCATTTAAACGGTAAAATTTCTTTACGAAACTTTCACGTAATTAATCTATCATATTATAGATCTTATTAAAAAATAAAATAAATAATTTGACTTTTGATTTGTGGTCCCAAAACCACTATTTTGATTTGACCAAAAATGGGCTGTTACAGTTAGCACAAGGAAGGGGGTGTATTAGTATAAAGGTGCATAAATGTGTTTAAACAATGTGTGGATATTTGCATGAAGTGTAAATAGTACATGGAAATGGTTATAAAAGTTAGTTTAAAATGGTGGGATGCTAATAGAGTCGTCACAATGTGTGTCCACCAAATATTGGTATTTGGCAGCGGATAATATCTGCCAAGTAACTATATCCACTTGTCGATGGTATCTGCCGAAGGATACTTCAAAAAGGGAAATTTGTATTCTGCCTGTAGTGTTGTGTCTTTTAAATAGTCTAAGTAATTTGGTCATGCAGTGTTGGTTGAATCTTGATGCGATATGGTACTTCTAGGAACTCACTAAGTTCTTATGAACCTACTTAGTTTCTTTTTCTTATTTTCAGTTTTTAGGTTGAAAGGTTTTGTTTAGAAGGGATTCAGCCAGAACATTGGCCTCTTTCATGAGCCATTTCTCATTTACACTCGTAACATATATTCCTTGGGATAGGATAAGTGTTAGATTTTGCTAGTTTCTAATTTAAAAACTTGTATCTAAACAATTTATTTTGTACTCTTGGGTTTTTATTAGCCATGTTACTAGGGCACTCCACCAAAATTTTTAAATGGTGGCAGCCAGCCAATAATGAATTTTGAACTTTTGAATGAGAGTTAGCATATATTATATTATATATATCAATGATTAAAGGGCTTTTGCAAAATGTTTGATTACACATTGTTTATTTGTACATAGCGTATTACCGCATAAAGTCTACTATTAAAGCTTATATGTCATTTGATATTTTGGGTTAATTTCACAGTTCGTAGAGTAGTTTGTCGAACTCAAGGTGTTAGATTTTTATTTGGTTCACCAGTCCGATCTGTTTTAAATTGTGGCACCCCATACTTAGACTCGACGATTAGGCCGGGTGTAGGGTGTTACAATTTTATTAGTATTAGAGCTTTGATTTAGCTGATTCTCAAAAGCCGACGTAGTTAGAAACCCCACGATACATGTTACATAATTTTGGCTTAGTCCCTTATAGTGTTACTAAACTAATTTTGTATTTTGTAATAAAGAAAATAAAAATGTTTGTCAATTCAAGAAATGCTTAAAGAGAGGAGATCGAAAGCAATGCTCCTCCTCAAGCAAGTAGCCCGGGTCCCACAGCAGGTCAGGGAGCTTTAGGAGTTAAAGCCAGAGAAGCCCTCCTGGAAATGATGGGTCATATTATGGGGCAATGGTTGGTTCGATATATGGGCGTTGCTCCATCCTCTCCTCATCGATGACATGAAGGGATGAGACTAGAAGAAATGGTGAGAACAACTAAAGTTGCACAACCATTAAATCCCACACCCCTTGTTCATATGGTAACAATGTCCAGTAGGGATCCGGTGGAGGTAATTCACAAGCGCGGGGCTATAACATTCCATCCGATGAAGCATTAGTGTTCAAATACGATTTAAGGCATTAAGGCATATAGAGTAAGTTGTTAGTGTATATAGTATTAGAATTTGGCTAAGTTTAAGAATTTTATAAACGTGCCTAAAAAGCCCCAGTTTTGGCAGACCCTGGAAGAGATGAATGGTGAGTACGATGAATCCTTGAAGAATGATAGGCATGACTAGTTTTGAAGGAAGGTAAGTAGGATAAACCCCAAAGAGATTATATGTGTGGTTAGCCTTAAAGGACTGAAAGGTATGGCAAACTCTGAATGAGTAGTGCGTATGGAAAACGTTGAGGGAAACGGTTTTGTAAGGGATAATGTGGCGTATTTTGCATAGTCGTAAAGCAATATGATTGGTGAAGTAGTGTAACATTTTTTTTTTGCGCATAGAGTGGGCAGACTCCAAAATGAAAATAAGTGAATAAGGGTTCCATGTAAGGCTATCATGATTAGGGGGATGAGATTTGTGGTTAAGTGAAATTATTTTTAAGGTATGAGTTTACACCAGTAGCATTGTGCACATGGTGGCTGTGGTTTTGTGCCATTAGGTTACAAGGTAAGCTGGTTAAGACTAACTGAATGTGAACTAAAAGAGTTAAAGGCTAAGGAGATAATTGATTAGGTTTCATTGAAAGTGGCAAATTTGGGATAAGTCAACTCAGTATGGATGTGACATTTACCAAGTTCCAATAGAGACTTAGGTTAAGTTAAAAGGGAGCTCTAGTTTGGTTAAAGGTAGTTATCTTCTTCCCTTTTTCCTGTAAAGTATTAAGACCTAGAACTGGAGGAAACAAGAAGCATTTTTCTTGTTTAAGATAGACCTAAAATTCTGGGTTTTACTAAGTGATTTTTCTCCATGTCGAGGTAAATTTATGGCTTGGGAAAAGTAGATTTTGCATGAATGCATGATAAAGTAAGGCTTTGTTTATGGGTTACTTAGTGTTTGAAATGATTGTAAAAGCGACTCAAACAGGTTTTAATTGTAATAAATTTCATTTTTGGTGAAATCGAAGCTTGATGGTTTTGGGACTGTAAATCCGGTCCGAAAATAAAATTTATTTTTATTTTATTATATGGTCCGTATTATGTTAGAAAAGTCATGTGGAAATTTTGATACGAAAATTTTATCGATTATGTGTTTAAATAGGGAAAGGACTAAATCGCATAAAATGCAAAATTTGAATTCTAGTAGCTATAAGGATTAAATAGCTATGGAATTCAAAACTTGAGGTCCTCATAGGGTAATTAGACCATTAATAAAAAGTTAGTAGATATTTTTGGATGATTCATCCATGGAAAATGAGAAAAAGGCTAAGGACTAAATTGGAAATCAAAATTATTAAAATATGATAAATTATTAAATAGAAATAAAAATCATTTTTATCATCTTCTTCCCCAAAATATTCCATGGAAACCCTAGGAAAGAGAAAGAAAGCTTTCTTGGCCAAATTGGGTAAGTATTCAAGCCCCGTTTTTAGTAATTTTTATATTTTTGAAATCGGGATAGTCTAATCTATCTATTTGGGGGATTAATTTGAAAAGTTATCAAAGTATGGAAAATGGGTCATGGATGTATATGCTGAAAATTAGAAATTTATGGTAGAAAATGAAAGGTTGTTGATAGATAAACAACTTTTACAAAGTGATTTTTGATGAAAACATGATTTAGGGACTAAAATGCAAAGTTGTGAAATTTGATGAAAAATTCTGAATTTTTATGAATACATGTGCTGTAAATTTTGAGATGGAATTTTGGTTAGGCTTGGAATAGTGAGTAAATTGCACAAATTTTATTTTCTAAGCCTAGGGACGAAATGGGAATTTATGGAAAAGTTAGGGGCAAAATAGTAATTTTGCCTAGAATGAAATTCGAGTCCACTTGAATGTGAAATATAATAAATTGATGTAAAATTTACTCGTATAGATCCGGATAGACCAAATTCGGAGCTAGAACGAGGAAAAGAGGAAATGTCAGATTAGTAGATGTTATGTACACGAACATTTGTCGTGGTAAGTTCGTGTAACTAAATTGTGTTTATTTACATGCTTGCATTGATTGTGTTTATGTAAATTGTATAAATTTCATGAATATGTGAAATGATTGCATATCCGATCGAGCCCGATAAATAAAAATGTTTAAATTAAACGATAATGCCCGATGGATGATAAAGGATAAACGATGAAAATATTACTTGTATGCTTGGAATGGATGTTGAATGTGATAATTTGAATTATATGGACGTTATAGATGTATGAAATAATCACATACCAGAAAATGCTTGAAAATTTTAAATCCCGTTTGAATAAATGAAAATCGATGGATAAATGTAATTGCCGAAATGAATGAGGTCCTGCATTTGTTGCAGCATGGATTTAGCTCGGACGAGTAATCCTAATGACTTCATTACAGAAATGATTTAGCCCGGACGGGTAATCCTAATGTAAGTCCTCTCGAGCATATGTTATGGATTGGATTTAGCCCGGACGGGTAATCCAGGTCAAACTCTCTAGAGCATATGTCATAAAAAAGATTTAACCTGGAATGGTAATCCTGTTGTATACATGTGTAGCTCAAGAGTTTACTCTCTGAAATTATACCTTATGGGTACTATTGGACATGAATTGACGGATTCTGATTTGTACACCTCGAGTGTACTACCGGTGTATCCATCGATATTCCAGATAAATTCAACGGGTAAAACTCTTGACATGAGAAGATATGAATAAGAAATGAGTTATTACATGTATCTACATGAAATACACGAAAATGGTGATATGTTATAATTGATACATGGAAATATGAGACGTTGATATTTGTACTTCGAATTTGGTTGATGAATATAATTTCATCCTTGATTATAGACTCGTACACCTTGAGTGTACTACTACTTGTGTGACCTTAATATTCAAAAAATATGAGTAAGGTCCTGACATGAAATAAGCTGAACTCGAAACGAACTACTATGAAACTATACTTGTAATAATAAGAGATGATTTATACATATTAAATGAATACATGTTTTGGAAAGCATATGTGCATGGAAACTTAATTGTTGTTGAGCTCATACATGTCTTGATGTTACTATGGATTATATGACTAACAAGGGCAATGAGGATATGTGTAAGGCTTGGGGGCAAATTGATTGAATATGCCTTACATAGTTACCTCAAAATAGAATGAATGGTAAGTTAAGTACCATGTTATACGAACTTACTAAGCATGTAATGCTTACTTAGTTTTATTTCCCTGTTTTAGAGTAAATCCGAAGCTCGTTGGATTGGAAGCTTGGCGGGGATCACTCACACTATCCATCAGCCCATGTCGGTACAATATGGTAAATTCAATTGTGGTTATAATGGCATGTATAGGTTATATTGGCCATATTGGCATGTAAATGTAAATTATGCTTGTAATCTAGCCCTTGGAATGGCTAGTAATGGTTTGTTTTGATATAATTGTAATGTCATGCTACGGTAGCTACATATGTGTTAAGTAGTTGATCAAATTATGCCTAACATATGGACTAAACCAAGGCAAGATCATGAACATGTATGCATGTAATGGTGTGCTATGTTGAATGATAGAGTTTGCTTAACTTGAATGTTTGAAATGGTTGGCATGTGGATGTGAGTTTAAGTGCAAGTCATTGGTGTGATTTTGGGTGAGAAATGAAGCTAGAAATAGCTTTATTTTGTCCACACCGACGTGTGTTTAGACCGTGTGTGACACACGGCCTGGTACATGGGCGTGTGGTTAGGCTGTGTGTCCCCTGCACCTTAAATTCGAGAAAAATAGAATGCTCAGAATTAAGCAAACGGGCAGAGACACGGGCGTGTGTCTTAGCCGTGTGGGAGACACGGCCTTGAACACGGGTGTGTGTCTTGGATGTGTGAAACCTGCACCTAATATTGAAAGAATTTAATTAACCACACGGCCTATCACACGGGCGTGTGGCATGGCCGTGTGCACAAGTCAGAGAGTTACACGGGGTCGAACACCGCCTGTAGCACAGGCGTGTCCTAGGGTCACACGGGCGTGTGAGCCCTGCACCTTGGAAAATTTTTGAAATTTCGCGAAAAATTCTTAGAGTTCCCGATTAAGTCTCGACTCAATTCTAATGCTCGGTTGGACCTCGAGGGTCCAATTAAGGGACGTTACAAATAATCTCGGTTAATGATTAGCGATTGACATGATTTATCTAAAAATGTTCTGAAAAGTTTTGGTAACACTCCGTAACCCCATTTCAGCGACGGATACGGGTTAGGGGTGTTACATTTAGTGGTATCAGAGCTACGTATTAGTCGGTTCTCAGACTGAACGTGGCATATGTAGAGTCTAGAAATACATGCCATTATATAACCTGTGATAGTATGATATCTCCCGACTCTGATGAAAATTGTTTTACAAATAGACAGAGATGCTTTCCAACCGAGCTGGTTCCGATACTGCTGAAAGTGATACTCACGTACCTGAGTAATAATGTTACTTATGATGAAATGATACTTGTAAAGGTATGAAATAAATTTTTTATAGTGAATATGTTAATGGTACACGTTAAGTGATATGTGTGTATTTATGAAAGTTAATTTTTGTGGCTTACGAGCTCCACCCCCTTGACCAGTATAGTGTTATACAATGAAATTCACAAGATTTATATGGATTAAGCTCATGAATGAGGAACTAAAGAGTTCAAAGGCTGAATGACTAATGATGTAGTCATAATGAGAATGGGTTAGTAAGTAAAGACGGTATTAAAAGAGATATCAAATTTTTCTGAAGATTATTCTGAATATGTGATGTCATTGTTAAGGAAGAAGTTATTCATGAGTAATTGACTTATCCAGATATGATAATTACAGAACGGATTAGCCGAAAATTATTCTGAATTGACTCTTTCATTGAACTGAATAATGTAAGATTATTGATGACATTATTGGTTAGTGGAATAGTGATAAAACTGCAAAGATATTTGAATACAGCTGTTATAATTGAGTATATTACAGCAACATTTCCTGGGTACTCTATAAGTTCTGTTATTCTCAGAGGCATATGAAATTGTTCATGTTTAGATGCAATATTTTTCGTATTGAAAGGCTAGTAAATCATGATAGATGAAATTACTGTAAGTCTGGTTAATTCATGAGTGGTATTGCTCTATCATACTTGGGCTTTCTAATTCATCATGATTGATATAAGATTTGATGATAAGGTTCATGTGATGTTATTTTCTACTTCTACTGATTGAAGCCCTGAATTGCGAATGTGCAAATTATATTGTCTTTGTTACAGTTGTTTCTACTGAGTATGCGTGATATTACCTTTCTGAATTTTCTCTGAGATATCATCAATCTCTTTATTATTCAAACATGGTTTATCTGTGAAAGATATCCATTGGTTGGAGGTAAATTACATTTATTACCGTTATAAATATTGACTCAATCATGAAATTTGGTGATAGAGATTACAGATTATAGAAACTGAATTACTGCATTGGTTATTATAGGGGCCACTTTTGGTTCTCCCTCTTATAAATTGAGGTACACTATTGATATTATATCTGATGGTTGTCGATTTGGAAAAAAAAACTCAAAGCTTCAATGTTAATAATTGAAATAGCTACATTGATGACCCAGTTATTACAGAAAAGAGGTAAGATTTGAATGGACCGATAAATATCGGTAAATTTTTGACCAGTTGGAAGCTCTGTTGATCAAAGTATTAATACTGATTCAGCCTGAATCGGGTAAGGAATTTGTTATTACAGTGGTGTACTATTGAATGGGATTAGACTGTGTTTTAATGTAGTAAGGAAAAATAATAGCCTGTGCTTTCAGATAGTTAAAAACCACATGGAAAGAATTACCCGATACATAATCTAGAATTGACAGGTATCGTTTTTGTATTGGAGTCTGACAACATTACTATTTTGGTGAAAAAAATGTCATATATCCACCGATCCTAAGAATTTGAAGTATCTTATGTTGCTACAAGATTTGATTTTGAGATAGCGTATATGGTTTGAATTGTTGAAAGATTGTAATTTGATAATTGAATATCATTCGGAAAGAACGAATGTGGTTGCATGTATTCTAAGTAGAAAATTTCTGTATACTTTGCAAGCCATGGATACCGATTATGATTGTCTGATAATAGCTCAATTTTAACTGAGTATAGAGCTAAACCGATGTTTCTACAACAGATTAGTGAAACCCAGAAAAAGTGATAATGAATTGTAAGTTGAATGAATATAGTTTGAAACAATTTCTGATTCAGAATTTCAGAATAGATCTGATAAATGTCTGTTATTCAGGGACAGGTTCTGTGTACTAAAGAATTTGGAGCATGTACAGAAAATTTTACATGTATGATTACAGCGGTACTATGTCTGTTTATCTGGGGAAATGATAAAATACATAATGATTTGAAAAAGATATATTAGTAGCTCGGAATGAAATATGGTATTTCTGAAATTGTATTTAAATGTCGGATGTATCAGCAAGATAGAGATGATACTTTCAGGATGGTTATAGCCAGCGAAGATACCGAAATGGAAATGGGACAAGATACTATGAATTTTATATCGGAATAATCCCTGTCTATGAAAAAGAAAGACACTATTTGAGTAATTTTCGATTGTTCGACAAAGCCGGTACATTTTTTCCTGGTATGAATGGATTTCTCACTTGATAGATTGCTTGAATGATCTGTTTTTGAGATTGTCAGATTTCATGATGTGCTAGCATCTGTTATTTCCAATAGAGATCTATAGTTTATATTCCAATTCTGAAACAAGTTACAAGAAACTCTGGGTATACGGTTACATTTTAGTACCGTATTTCATTTTCAGATGGATGATCAATCTGAACATATGATTCAGATTTTGGAAGATATGCTTCGATGTTGTGTACTTGAATTCAAAGGAAATTGAAAAGGAAATATTTGCCGTTGGTTGAATGAAACACCCCAAACCCGGCCCACAAGCCCCGACCGGATCTGGCATGTTCTTCGAGTAAAACATTTCAAATCTTGTTTGTCAATTTGGAAAATGTGGTCATTTTGAAGAGGAATCGTTAGGTGTTGGGTTCAAGTTGAAAATGGTGTCTTTTTTTTTTTTGAAGTCCATATTAGAACAATATTTTTGTATTTGAAAACTATAAGTTAGAAGAAACTGCCGAATTTTAGGGTTTAACATTAAGTTGAAAATCGTTGGTATTTAGGTGTCAAAGCATTGAACATTTATTTTAAAGATGAGTTATTTAACCTTCAAGTTAATAAGAATCGTATCGTAATAAAAATTTAGAGAGCAAGCATAAAACAGTGTAATAATAGTGGCCTTATTACATCAATAGCAAAACCCGAAATAAATCCAAACTTAAAAATAAAGTCTCAAAATAAAATAACTGCAAGCTGAGCATGGCCACCACTAAGCTCCCGCCGACCCGGTCAATCTACTGAGTGTCACCTGAAAAGATATCCCCCAACGGGGTGAGTCAAACAGACTCAGTGTGTATAACCAACACTAAGCCCCAACGATTTCGGCATATCATATCATATCATACGTATTTATAATAGATAGAAATAATGATGCAAACCCGAACCCATAACTAGATAACCATCCGCTACACATCACCCGTACCAACCATCACACCGTGGGGACTACTAAGTTGACCCTCCATCCGCTACACATCATCGAAGGCGCGCTGCATTTACGACTTGCTCATCGCCTCTTATAAATTTTGTGGCATAGCCACCAGACATTATTTTGTGACATAAGTCACCACATTCGATTTCGTGACATGAGTCACCACATTCGAGATATTGTGGTATAAACCACGAGATCACTTCCTTTCCATATAACCCATATGCCCCATGTCACACAGAATATGCAATATCATGCCTTATGCCTTATTCCACATTCTTATCGATATTCACATATGTACCATATTCCAAATATTCATATCATAATATTATTCATATCATTTATTAACATAATGTTAAGGTTACTTACCCGAGTACTTTGTACCATCACATGGTACCTTTGCCCACTTTTCACATTATTATAAACACATATATTAAATTGATGCCATAAATCTATTAAGAGTTAGTGTGGGGTACACACCTGGTTTACTTAATGCTTTCACTGAAATCCTGAAAATCCCGATCTAACACTCTAGATCCTTAGTTCCTATATTCGGCCAACACTTAATACTTTTAGTAAAAAGCCATTCGGCTAAACAATCAAATCCCGAAGGATTATTGCATTCAAAATCCTTACCTTGCTGCCGATTTGATTACTAATCAAATCCCGAAACTTTGTGACACTCCTTCCTTGCAATCGGCCAATACTAGATCACGGACTTGGTTAGTTTCGGCTTCTAAATAACTAAGAAACATATTTGAATCACTAAATATAGACTTGGCCGAATGTTCAGGTTCACTTACCTTGCGAATCTTAAATCCCGAAATTGCTACTTGCTCTTGGCGATGTCGAGATCCCTATAGGTATATGTTAGATTCGGTTCTGACACTTAATCTCAATAAATGGCCCTTGGCCGAATACATATTGCTTACCTTGAGTACCTCAAATCCTGAAAGAACACCTTTACGCTGGTTACAACCAAAAGAAACACATTAATATGGCCTTAAGCATATTCGGCCATCCTTAGAAATCAAGGCCTACCCTTGATTTCGGCTCACCAAATAAGAAAAGATAAAACCGATTGCTAAGAGGAATACTTACCACCAACGTTTGCTTGAAGAGACTAAAAGAGAAAAGATTTTGGCTAACTCTTTCGGCTTTTAAAAACTTGCGACAAAGAGGAGAGAATAAGGGCACCTTGAGATTCGGCTATCACCAAAAATAGATATAGACTTGAGTTTGAGTGGAAGAAAAGAAGTATGGAAGTGAGCTAGGAGAATTCGGCAATGGTGTACTTTGAGAGAGAGAGGTTTCGGCTATGGTGTTTCTTTAAGGTGTCAAGCAAAGAAAAGAGAAAAAGAAGCTACCAAATTCGACTATGACTCTAGGTGCAAATAGGGTATTCGACCAGAAGAAAAATAAGTATGGATTTGGAGTTTGAAAGAACGAAAAGAAGAATAGGAGAAGAGTGGAATAATTTCGGCAACACCTTAATGCACTAAATGACCGAAACTTGGAGAATATGAGCATCCTACCAACTAAATTTCGGCACCCCCTAGAGTCCTACATTCGGCCACTAGCCTTCCTTCTCTCCTATCCCTTATTTTGCTCCTAATTTTCCTCTCTGCCTCTCATTCAAAGAATTTGAATGAGTCCAACCTTCATCCACCCTCCTTAGCCGAAATTTGAATGCATTTGACTTGATCAAATGTTCATCCACCTAGAGTCCCATTGCCGTCCACCTCTGCCCCTCCTTGCTGCAAAAATAAAACTCTTTTATTTGCTTCCCTTGCAGCTCGAACCTAGCCTCTTGCCCATCGCATATGGCGTCACTTACTGAGCTTTAAGTGGCGCCTTCATGCCACTTTACCAAGGCACTTTTTGTGTCTAATTTCCCTACTATTTCTCTTAAGGCCTCTTTTGTTCAATTCCCCTTCAATACTTAAATTTTAATATTTTCTAAGGCATTCACCTACACTCTTAAGGTTCTAAAAATTCATAAAAACACATTCAAAACACACATAGGCATACTAGCACATTCAATTTAGCAAAAATGCACAAGCCCTAAATCCCAGATATTACAGTTCTACCCCCTTAAAATAATTTCGTCCTCGAAATTACCTGGCTGAAATAAGTGAGGGTATTGCTGTCGCATTGTTTCTTCCGGATCCCACGAAGCTTCTTCCGATCCATGATTGCGCCATAACACTTTGACTAAAGGAACTGACTTCCTTCGTAGCACTTTCACATCTCGTTCCAAAATCTGAATCGGCTCTTCCTCGTAGGAAAATTCTGGCCTTAGCTCCACCTCCTCAACCGGTACTACATGAGATGGATCCAATCGGTAACGACGTAGCATAGAAACATGGAATACATTGTGCATCTGCTTCAACTCTGGTGGCAACTCTAACTGGTACGCCACTGGTCCAACCCGCTTCAATACCCGATAAGGTCCTATAAACCTTGGAATTAATTTCCCTTTGCGACCAAATCTCATCACCTTCTTCCAAGGCGAAACCTTAAGAAACACTCGATCTCCCACAGTAAATTCTATTTCCTTTCGCTTAAGATCCGCATACGACTTCTGCCTGTCAGATGCCTCCTTTAATTGTGCCCGAATTAACTTAACCTTTTCTTCAGATTCTGCCACAATCTCTAGACCCAAAACTTGACGTTCTCCTAATTCTGTCCAACACGTAGGAGTGCGACACCTCCGTCCATACAACGCTTCATACGGTGCCATCCGAATACTGGCTTGATAGCTGTTATTATATTCAAATTTCGCTAAAGGCAAATATTCTTCCCAACTTCCATGAAGTCTATCACTGATTTCTCAAGATATCCTCTAACACTTGGATCACTCACTCGATCGCCGTCGATCGTGGATGAAATGCCGTCATGAAGTCTAATCACGGTGCCCAAAGCTTGATGTAGTGCTTTCCGAACCGAGACGTAAACCTTGGATCCCTATCTCGAGATAATCGACATTGGCACTCCATGCAACCTCACAATTTTCGCCACATATAACTTCGCCAACCACGTAAAGAATAGTCGACCCGCAGGTAAGAAATGCGCAGATTTTGTCAATCGGTCCACTATCACCCATACCGAGTCCTTCTTAGTGGGGCGTAAGGGAAGCCCACTAACGAAGTCCATGGTGATTCTCTCCTACTTCCACTGCGGAATCTTTATCTAATTTGAAGCAATCTCGACGGAACTTGGTGTTGGCCTTAACTTTCATCGACACGTTAAGCACTTCCCTACAAATTCGGTAACTTTCCTCTTAAGACCAGGCCACCAAAACTATCCCCTTAGATCTCTATACAACTTACTACCTCCAGGATGCATAGCATAAGGGCTACTATGCGATTCCTGAAGAATTCTCTGCCTTAACTTCTTATCCTTAGGCATACAGACCTTACCCTTGAAACACAATACTCCATCGCTGTTAACACCATAATCCTCTAACTCCCCACTCTGCACTTGTCGCAACTTAGCACTTAGATCATCGTCTGCCAACTGTCCTTCTTTCACCTCATTCAACCACGTCGACTTAACTTGCAATTCTGCCAGCAAACTTCCATCGTCATACAAGCTTAGATGTGCGAACATCGCTCTCAGATCCGACACTACTTTCCGACTTAGGGCATCTGCTACCACATTCGCCTTGCCCGGATGATATTCAATAGAATAATCGTAGTCTTTCAATAACTCCACCCACCTTATTTGCCTCGGGTTTAGCTCTTTTCGAGTCAACAGATACTTAAGGCTCTTGTGGTCTGTGTAAATCACTAACTTTTCTCCATATAGATAGTGCCTCCATACCTTAAGAGCAAAGACCACCGCCGCCAATTCCAAGTCATGCGTCGGATAGTTAACCTCATGTGGCCTTAATTGTCGAGACGCATAAGCGACTACCTTCCTGTCTTGCATCAAAACACATCCTAATCCTGTGTGGGAAGCATCACGGTACACCACAAAATCCTTCCCTGCCTCAGGCTGAATCAAGACTGGAGCTTCAGTCAAGACTCTCTTAAGCTTCTCAAAGCTCTCCTGTTGCCTATCTGTCCATACGAAGGGTACCTCTTTTCTCAATAGCTTCGTCAAAGGTGCGGCTATTGATGAGAACCCTTCTACGAACCTTCTGTAGTAACCTGCCAATCCCAAGAAACTACAAACCTCATCCACAGACTTAGGTGGTTTCCAATCCAACACCGCCTCAATCTTCCTAGGATCCACCCTTATTCCCTCTGCAGACACTACATGCCCTAAGAACGCAACTTCCTTAAGCCAAAATTCACACTTGCTGAATTTGGCATATAGCTTCTTTTCCCTTAACACTTGCAACACTATCCGGAGATGCTCGTCATGTTCCTCCTCCGACTTAGAATACACTAGGATGTCGTCTATGAACACAACGATGAATCGATCCAAGTAGGGTTGAAAAACCCAGTTCATCATATCCATGAACGCGGCTGGGGCGTTCGTCAATCCGAACGACATTACTATGAACTCATAATGCCCGTATCTTGTCCGAAAAGCTGTCTTATGGATATCCGCTTCCTTCACCTAAAGCTGATGATATCCAGACTGTAGATCTATCTTCGAGAACACCGCGCCCCTTGCTTGGTCGATCGAACAAGTCGTCTATCCTTGGCAACGGGTACTTGTTCTTGATGGTCAGCTTATTCAACTGACGGTAATCTATGCACATACGCATAGTCCCGTCCTTCTTCTTCACAAACAAGACCGGTGCTCCCCATGGAGACACACTAGGTCGGATGAACCCATGATCAAGCAACTCCTGAATTTGAGCTTTGAGCTCCACCAATTCCTTTGGTGCCATTCTATACGGCTATAGATAACGCCGCTGCGTTCGGGCAACAAATCAATTCGAACTCCACCTCCCCGCTGTGGGGTATTCGAGTAACTCCTCCAGGAAAACATCCACAAATTCCCTTACGGTTCTAACTCCACTAACTCCTTCTTCTTTTGCATCCAACGCACTAACGAAAGTTAAGAATTCCTTGCACCCTTTTAGAACCATCTTATCAGCCTTTAATGCAGAAACTATGTTAGACAAGTAGTTTCTTCTTTCTCCTATCATAATTATCTCCTCATCCTCCAGGGTCTTTAACTCCATTCGCTTAGCTGCACAATCCAATATAGCTCGATGTTCCACTAGCCAATCCATGCCAAGTATGAGATCAAATTCTCCGAAAGGTAGTTCCATCAAGTCGGCAGAGAATATCACTCCCTGAATCTCTAGAGGTACATTCTGAAATATCTTGTTCACTACTACAGTTTGACCTAACGGGCTTACTACAGTCATCTCTCTACTAGACAATTCAGAAGCTATGCCCAGAGTTTCAACTACTCTACATGCAACATACGAGTGGGTCGAGCCAATATCAATTAAAGCAAAGTAAGGCTTATCAGCTATAAGGAACGCATCGGTTATGACGTCCGCGGTGCGTCTCCATCCTCCCCTCCGACGAACTACATACACCGGACCGGTTGTCTTGCCTGCGTGTTACCAACACCTCTCGCCGGTGTTCCCGCCCTCTTCGGCACCATTTCTCTCGCCATTCGGACCACGACCCGGTGGTCGTGCGGTCCACCTCTTCCACTGATTGAAATTTCGACACTGTTGGTGGCCCCCGTCTATTTTTATAGGGACAGTCCTTAATCATGTGGTCCTTGGACCCACACTTGAAACATCCCCTGTCTTCTTCCAACACTCTCCTAGGTGCCTCTTCCCACACCGATCACAAGTACGACATCGCCTCCCGTAGCAACTTTCTCACGACCTCGCGCGCCCATCAACTCTAGGCCTCTTTTGAACATTCCGGATGACCCCGATGGCCTAAAACCTCTCTTGTGCCTATTTCGTTCAAATGATACGCCTCACGAGTCCTTAATTCCTTTGGATACCTTAGCCTTTTCAACCAACACGGCAAACTCTCGCTCCTGCTGTGGAGCTATCAACAACCTTAGGTCATCCCTCAGGCCGTCCTCAAACCGGACACATCGCTCATGCTCAGAGCCACGATACCTCGAGCATACCTGGCTCAACCTTAAGAATTCAGCCTCAGACTCGCTACGGACTTGTTCCCTTGAACCAAATTTCTAAATGCCTTCCTCACGAGCATCGGATAACTAGTTCCAACATACTTCTTCTGATATGCCGCCTTAACATACTCCCTAGTGAGATCCTCAGCTGTAGCACCATCCCGAACTGTGAGCCACCACTGATATGCCTCATCGCGAAGTAGCGACATCATTCCCTTCAGCTTCTCTTCAGCAGTCAGATCCAGCTCATTCATAATTCGCTCTGTCGCTTCCATCCAATACTCAGCCGTACTGGGTGCCACACCAGATACGCCACGGAATACTTCAGCTCCATTTGCTCGGAGTCACTCGGGTATAGATTTTTGAGCTCCCCCACCTCCACCTGCTCTAGCTACCCTCTCAAGAACCCGCAAAGATCGCGCTGCATCGCATCATCCCCGTCGATCCTCGATGCTTAACGCCAGCAGCTGGTGGTGGTGGTACCTCATTCTCGGACCCTTGACCAGACCTAACGGGTTCCGATACGGCCATTCTGCCTCTACCACGTCCTCGCACATTACGACCAAGTCCCCTAGAACTCATGTCTACGATCGCGATTTAATCTGTTTTAGAAAGTTTTATGCATTAGTCTTTGTTCCACTAATTATCCACGAACAAGTTTTATGTAAGGAAGTTTAGTAGTAGTTCTTTCGATCATTACTGGTGGTTTCGTTTCAAGTCTTCTATCCTAGTTCGGAGAAAGTAGCACATTCATTCAAAGAGTATCTACTACACACATTTATCACTCGAACGTTTTGGTCCGCTCCAATCCTGTGGGTATTTTAAGTAATTTGTCCTATAGGGTATTTTGGTAAATTTTCAAATCGGGTATTTGGGTAATTTTGTAAATCGGGAATATTTTGGAAAAATTTGCAAAATAATTTCCCTACAAATTAAAGGGGTAATTTGGTGATTTTAAAATTGAGGTTTTATAAAACAGTATGGCTAGTCCCATTCAGGTTTTAATTATTGAGTTTAGCCCGTGAATAAGTTCTCTTGGTTAGGGTGAACCGTCACTACGCACCAGGTAGGATTCGAGCGAAGAGGAGGTGAGTCACTAGGACTGCTTAAATACCAGGCTCTCCCTGAATCCAATCCTAGACATGCGCACAATGGTTGCCACACCCTAACTCGGCGACTTAGTCATAGGTTTGTTTAGTTAGGCCTTAAATTTTATGTAGTTTTTGTGTTGGGGTAAACTAATCCTAGGCTTCCATAACTTAATATACTAATCTACGTTACCGTTATACCCCTATACAAATCATGCATTAATTCACACAACGGTCAGGGGTACTTATTTGGTGGACTTCGGGTCAGAGACTTAGGTGCCATGCCAGAAAAACCTACTTATTTCACAAAATTTTCACAAAACTTATTTGGGCTCTATTTTGAAAACGTTATGGGCTTTAAACCCAAGGCCGAGAGTTTAAAACTAGGCTCTCATACCAAACTGAAACACCCCAAACCCGGCCCACAAGCCCCGACTGGATCTGGCATGTTCCTCGAGTAAAACATTTCAAATCTTGTTTGTCAATTTGGAAAATGTGGTCATTTTAAAGAGGAATCGTTAGGTGTTGGGTTCAAGTTGAAAATGGTGTCTTTTTTTTTTTTTGAAGTCCATATTAGAACAATATTTTCGTATTTGAAAACTTTAAGTTAGAAGAAACTGCCGAATTTTAGGGTTTAACAATAAGTTAAAAATCGTTGGTATTTAGGTGTCAAAACATTGAACATTTATTTTAAAGATGAGTTATTTAACCTTCGAGTTAATAGAATCGTATCATAATAAAAATTTAGAGAGCAAGCATAAAATAGTGTAATAATAGTGGTCTTATTACATCAATAGCAAAACCCAAAATAAATCCAAACTTAAAAATAAAGTCTCAAAATAAAATAAGCGCAAAAGTGAGCATGGCCACCACTAAGCTCCCATAGGCCGGTCCATCTACTTGAGTGTCACCTGAAAAGATATCCCCCAACGGGGTGAGTCAAACAGACTCAGGACTCGGTGTGTATAACCAACACTAAGCCCCAACGATTAGGCATATCATATCATATCATACGTATTTATAATGAGATAGAAATAATGATGCAAACCCGAACCCATACCTAGATAACCATCCGCTACACATCACCCGTACCAACCATCACACCGTGGGACTACTAAGTCGACCCTCCATCCGCTACACATCATGGAAGGCGATCATTTGCAGACGACTTGCTCATCGCCCTTATAAATTTTGTGGCATAGCCACGGACATTATTTTGTGACATAAGTCACCACATTCGATTTCGTGACATGAGTCACCACATTCGAGATATTGTGGTATAAACCACGGATCACTTCCCCTTTCCATATAACCCATATGCCCCATGTCACATGAATATGCAATATCATGCCTTATGCCTTATTCCACATTCTTATCGATATTCACATATGTACCATATTCCAAATATTCATATCATAATATTATTCATATCATTTATTAACATAATGTTAAGGTTACTTACCTGAGTACTTTGTACCATCACATGGTACCTTTGCCCACTTTTCACATTATTATAAACACATATATTAAATTGATGCCATAAATCTATTAAGAGTTAGTGTGGGGTACACACCTGGTTTACTTAATGCTTTCACTGAAATCCCGAAAATCCCGATCTAACACTCTAGATCCTTAGTTCCTATATTCGGCCAACACTTAATACTTTTAGTAAAAAGCCATTCGGCTAAACAATCAAATCCCGAAGGATTATTGCAATCAAAATTCTTACCTTGCTGTCGATTTGATTACTAATCAAATCCCGAAACTTTGTGACACTCCTTCCTTGCAATCGGCCAATACTAGATCACCGGACTTGGTTAGTTTCGGCTTCTAAATAACTAAGAAACATATTTGAATCACTAAATATAGACTTGGCCGAATGTTCAGGTTCACTTACCTTGCAAATCTTAAATCCCGAAATTGCTACTTGCTCTTGGCGATGTCGAGATCCCTATAGGTATATGTTAGATTCGGTTCTGACACTTAATCTCAATAAATGGCCCTTGGCCGAATACATCTCGCTTACCTTGAGTACCTCAAATCTGAAAGAACACCTTTACGCTGGTTACAACCAAAAGAAACACATTAATATGGCCTTAAGCATATTCGGCCATCCTTAGAAATCAAGGCCTACCCTTGATTTCGGCTCACCAAATAAGAAAAGATAAAACCGATTGCTAAGAGGAATACTTACCACCAACGTTTGCTTGAAGAGACTAAAAGAGAAAAGATTTCGGCTAACTCTTTCGGCTTTTAAAAACTTGCGACAAAGAGGAGAGAATAAGGGCACCTTGAGATTCGGCTATCACTAAAAATAGATATAGACTTGAGTTTGAGTGGAAGAAAAGAAGTATGGAAGTGAGCTAGGAGAATTCGGCAATGGTGTAATTTGAGAGAGAGAGGCTTCGGCTATGGTGTTTCTTTAAGGTGTCAAGCAAAGAAAAGAGAAAAAGAAGCTACCAAATTCGGCTATGACTCTAGGTGCAAATAGGGTATTCGGCCAGAAGAAAAATAAGTATGGATTTGGAGTTTGAAAGAACGAAAAGAAGAATAGGAGAAGAGTGGAAGAATTTCGGCAACACATTAATGCACTAAATGACCGAAACTTAGAGAATATGAGCATCCTACCAACTAAATTTCGGCACCCCCCTAGAGTCCTACATTCGGCCACTAGCCTTCCTTCTCTCCTATCCCTTATTTTGCTCCTAATTTTCCTCTCTGCCTCTCATTCAAAGAATTTGAATGAGTCTAACTTTCATCCACCCTCCTTAGCCGAAATTTGAATGCATTTGACTTGATTAAATTTTCATCCACCTAGAGTCCTATTGCCGTCCACCTCTGCCCCTCCTTGCTGCAAAAATAAAACTCTTTTATTTGCTTCCCTTACAGCTCGAACCTAGCCTCTTGCCCACTGCATATGGCGTCACTTACCAGAGCTTTAAGTGGTGCCTTCATGCCACTTTACCAAGGCACTTTTTGTGTCTAATTTCCTCTACTATTTCTCTTAAGGCCTCTTTTTTTCAATTCCCCTTCAATACTTAAAATTTAATATTTTCTAAGGCATTCACCTACACTCTTAAGGTTCTAAAAATTCATAAAAACACATTCAAAACACACATAGGCATACTAGCACATTCAATTTAGCAAAAATGCACAAGCCCTAAATCTCGGATATTACATTGAATTTACTTGTTATAACAGTTAACAGTCAAGTATAAAATTATACCGTATGAGGTTTTATATGGTCACAAGTGTAAAACTCCAGTGTTTTGGACTGAGTTTAGGGAGAAAAGATACAAGTAGTTGGTTTGATTTTTTGAAACTGAAGAAAATGAAAGTGATCTGAGACAGTTTGAAAGCAGTACTTGATAGTCAGAAATCCGATGTGAATCTAAAAATGGAAAGAAATAGAGTTTCAGATTGGCGACAAAATATTTTTGAAAGTTTCACCATGGAATAAAGTTTCCCGATTTGGCCGTAAAGGCAAATTAAGTCTGTGGTTTATCGGGTCATATAAGATTATTGAAAAAAATTGGACCTGTTGCGTATTGATTGATACTATTATCAGAGTTCTATAGAGTTCACAATGTTTTTATGAGTATATGTGTTATGACAATATCAATCAGACCCATCATCTGTTATTGCTTTGATAAATGTTAAATTCAGCCTTACACGACTTACAGTGAGGGATTGATTGAAATTCTAGCATTTGAAGAGAAAAACTGAGAAATAGAAAGGTAGCTTTGATAAAAGTTTTCTAACAATGACATGATAGAGAGGGAGCTACCTAGGAACTGGAGGAAACTATGAGAGAGGGTAATGTCTGAATCTCTTTACTGGTAAAATTTTCGAGGACGAAAATTCCTTAAGGGGGAGAGTTGTAACAGCCCATTTTTCGGTGAAATCGGAACAGTGGTTTCGGGACCACAAATCCGGTCCGAAAATAAAATTTATTTTTATTTTATTATATGGTCCGTATTATGTTAGAAAAGTCATGTGGAAATTTTGATAAAAATTTTTTATCGATTATGTGTTTAATTAGGGAAAGGACTAAATCACATAAAATGCAAAAGTTGAATTCTAGTAGCTATAAGGATTAAATAGCTATGGAATTCAAAACTTGAGGTCCTTATATGGTAATTAGACCATTAATAAAAAGTTATTAGATATTTTTGGATTATTCATCCATGGAAAATGAGAAAAAGGCTAAGGACTAAATTGGAAATCAAAATTATTAAAAGATGATAAATTATTAAATAGAAATAAAAATCATTTTTATCATCTTCTTCCCCAAAATATTCCATGGAAACCCTAGGAAAGAGAAATCAAGCTTTCTTAGTCAAATTGGGTAAGTATTCAAGCCCCGTTTTTAGTAATTTTTATATTTTTGAAACCGGGATAGTCTAACCTATCTATTTGGGGATTAATTTGAAAAGTTATCAAAGTATGGAAAATGGGTCATGGATGTATATGCTGAAAACTAGAACTTTATGGTAGAAAATGAAAGGTTGTTGATAGATAAACAACTTTTACAAAGTGATTTTTGATAAAAACATGATTTAGGGACTAAAATGCAAAGTTGTGAAATTTGATGAAAAATTCTGAATTTTTATGAATACATATGCTGTAAATTTTGAGATGGAATTTTGGTTAGGCTTGGAATAGGGAGTAAATTGCACAAATTTCATTTTTCGAGCCTAGGGACGAAATGGGAATTTATGGAAAAGTTTTGGGCAAAATAGTAATTTTGCCTAGAATGAAAATTGAGTCCACTTGAATGTGAAATATAATAAATTGATGTAAAATTTACTCGTATAGATCTAGATAGACCAAATTCGGAGCTAGAACAAGGAATAGAGGAAATGTCGGATTAGTAGATGTTATGTACACGAACATTTGTCGAGGTAAGTTTGTGTAATTAAATTGTGTTTATTTACATGTTTGCATTGATTGTGTTTATTTAAATTGTATAAATAACATGAATATGTGAAATGATTACATATCCAATCGAGCCCGATAAATAAAAATGTTTAAATTAAACGATAATGCCCGATGGATGATAAAGGATAAATGATGAAAATGTTACTTGTATGCTTGGAATGGATGTGGATTGTGATCATTTGAATTATATGGATGTTATAGATGTATGAAATAATCATGTAACAGCCCGGTTTTAGCTAAATCAGAACAGTGGTTTCAAAATCACAAATTCGATGTCGGAAAATTATTTTAATATTGTTTTCGGTATTTACAGCATGTTATTTGATATGTGTGAAAATTTTGTGAGCTAATTTTATCGTTTAATTGCTCAATTTGAGAGAAAGGACTAAATTGCGTAAAATGCAAAAGATGCATTCTACTTGTTAAAGGTGTCTAATAGCTATACAACCTTAAAGTTAAGGTCCTTATGTTGTAATTAGACCATTTTAATTGTGAGTGGACAAAGATGGACAAGCAATAAATGATTTATATGTTTATTAATTAAGGTTAAAAATGTAATTTGGTAAATTAAGTTAAGATAAATAAAACAAAATAAAGCCATCACCTAATATCATCATCTTCAACCGGTTCTAAAAGAGGAAGAAACCATTTTTTTTTTAGGTTTTACATTCGGCCTTGGTTAAATTGCTCATTAAGGTACGATTTTTGTCCCGTTTTTAATTATTTTTACGGTTTTAAGATCGTTGCAGCTTATTCTAGCTAGCCCAGGGACTAATTTGCAAAACTGTTATAGATTTTGACTGATGCCATTGATGAATATGTATGAGTTTTGATGTTTGATGATAGATTATGAATATTTGTTATGAGTATTAGAAGTTTTGTTAAGTGATTTTTAGTAAAAATGCAAATTAGGGGCTAAATTGAGAAATGTTGAAATTTAGTGGTTAAAATGTGAAATAAATGAAAATTATGGGTTTCTAGGGGTATTATGGTAATTCGGCTAGCATGGGTTTATTTTGAATTTCATTAATTTGTGATTTTATGAAATAAAGACTAAATTGTGAAAAATGTGAAAGTTTAGGGGCAAATGTGTAAATGTGCCTTAAAGAGTATTTTGGATTAAATTGAATAAAGTAGTGATTGAATAAGCTAAAATTAATATTATATAGATCAAGAAAAGCGAAATTCGAACCTAGATCGGGGGAAAACTAAAGTTATCGACTAAACGACTCAATTCACCGTTTTAGCATCCGAGGTAAGTTCGTACGTGATAAACATTGTTACAATTATGCTTTTAATGCTTTGATATTGCATAAATTGTATACACGAGACTACGGTCATGTTCGACGATAAATCCATTATGTTTAGCACTTAGTGTGTGATTCGAGATAGCTTCGGCTATTTATGGCACTTAGTGTGCGATTTGGAATAGCTTCGGCTATATATGGCAATTAGTGTGTGAGACTGAGATAGCTTCGGCTATGTAAGGCACTGAGTGTGCGGGATTATAATAGCTTCGGCTATGCGATGGCACTTAGTGTGCGAAACATCGAGTATTCGACAGTGTTACGAGAAGGTATTAGTGTGTTATGAATTTGTACAGGTATGTACATGTAAGTATGAAGTTCAAATAGAAAAGGTTATGACTTTGCATATAAGTATATGAATAAGCTTATGAAAGGTTTGATTTTATCATGAATTATACATTAACTTGTTCAAATTGAAGATTTGTGTTTTCTGAATTGTTGAGTATATTTAGTACGAACTTATTAAGCTTTGTTGCTTACCTTGTTTGTTTTTCCCGTGTTTTATAGTGAATTCAAAGCTAGCTCGGATTCGGGGATCGTCAAAGACTACGTCACACTATCCAACCATCTACTTGGTACTTTTGAGTTGTGTATATATGGTATATGGCATGTATAGGCTTGAGTCATTTTGGTATGTTTGATGAACATGTATTTTGAGCCATTTGAGTTGCCTTATGATAATGAATTTGATGATGTTTATAAATGTGTAAATGGTTCTATTTTGAGTTTGGTAATTGACCTATATTGTGTGGTTGAAGTTGAATCTATAATGCTAAATGATATTAGGTAATTTGGGAAGCTATGTGCTTGAGAATTTATGCTTGATAATGTATGTATGGAATGGTTTAGTTGATTGAATTGAATATGTGAATTAGGTATGAAATTAGATGGCAAATTGCAGCATATTTGTAAACATTGGTTGATGTTTTTGGATGCATATTAGTGCCTTGAATCGGTATCATTTGTGCTTGTGTAGGTATGTGCAAATTGGGTGGCAAAATGGCTTGGTAAATAGCCTATTTTTGTCCATACGGGCAGAGACACGGGCATGTGTATAACAGCCCGATTTTGGGCGTAGTCGGAACAGTGGTTTTGGGACCACAAATCCGACATAGCAAAGTTCATTCTTATTATATTTTTATGGTCTTCAGTTTCACGGAATGATTTCGTGAAAATTTCATTCGAAAATTTTGACATTTGACCACTCAATTTAGTATAAAGGACTAAATTGTAAAAAGTGCAAAAGTTGAGTTCTACAGGCTAGAGGTGTCTAATTGCTATGAAATTTTAAATTGAAGGTCCTTAGATGGTAATTAGACCATTTGTTAAGTTAGTGGACAAAAATGGACATGGTGAGATAAAATTTCAAAGTTTTAAGTGAAGGACATTTTGGTCATTTGGTAATTAATGAATTAAAAACCAAAAATCAAGCCAAAATTTAGCCCATCTTCTTCATGCTTGTGCTACAAATTAGAAGAGAAGCCATAGCTAGGGTTTGGCCACTTTCAAGCTCGATTATCAAGAAAAACAAAGTTTGGACCTTAACTGGGGAAAGAATAAGGTGTTTGACGATTAAACCATTTTCTACTATTTTGTACCGAGGTAAGTTCGTGTGTAAATAAAGGCAATGTTATATTTGTATTTTTATGTTTTTTTATTATGCATGAATTTTATGAATGGCAATGTGATACGTTCAACGACGAATTGACAAGTGAGAAATCCCGTTTGAACCTTAGGAATAGATTAGGATACGAGTGACATGTCACTAGGAAACCATGTGATATATGTGATTTATGTGATCCGGGTGCTGGTCTCGTACGTCTACCAGTGGCTGGGTAGTCCGACATGTGTTGTGAATACCTGACAGCTTGTGTGAGCAGCACTGCGTAGTTACGTCTTGACTGAAAGCTTGTGTGAGCAGGCCCGTGATTAGCTCGAGAGCAAGCCCCTATGTGTTATGAGATATGAGGTAGCATTAGCTACGTATGTGGCACTTATGTGCAAGACTTTCCGTGCATCCGATTAGTATTCCAAGTGTTCAACGGGTATGTCAAAGATGAGAAAGAGTACGATATGTTACGAGTTGGTACAGGTATGTACGAAAAACTCATAAGAATGAGCTCGGTATGTGATGAACACTTGGTAAGATTAAGAATGAGTAAGTTATGCTTATGAACCTATGATGACAAATATGTAACTTGTGTTATACTAAGTGTATGATATTAATGTTAAATGTTGTTTAATGTTGCTTATTATTTGCATGTGAACTTACTAAGCTATAAAGCTTACTCCCTTCCTTTCATTTATCTTATAGTGTAACCAAGCCAGCTCGGGATTTGAGATTGGTCGGAGATCCATACACACTATCTACAACGATTATTTTGGTACCAATGAATTCAAGTATTTTGAGTTATGCCATGTATAGGGACTTGGTTATTTTGTTATGTGTCATAGTTGATTTGGCCAAAAGTGTTGGTTTATGTTAGCTGATAATTCATTTTGTAAACGGCCATTGAAATTGGCTAATATTGATTAAGTATATATGCATATGATGATGTCTTTCATAGATGTGGATTTTGCATGAGATGATAAGTTTGTGATGTTGTATCTGATCAAAAATAGCATATGAATGATATATTGATGTCTTGTTTGTGGTTGATTGGTTGTATAAATATGTTTAGATTGGTGCTATGTTTTGTTGTGTAGGTTGGTGTATGGAAGGGTGGCAAAAAGGCTTGGCAAATAGCCTTATATTTGTCCACACGGGAAGACACACGTGCGTGTGTCTAGGACGTGTGCGACACACGGTCTGCCACATAGGCATGTGTTTCGTCTGTGTGTCCCCTGCACCTTAATTGTTGCAAAACAGAGTGCTCAGTAATGAGCACACGGGCAGAGACACGGGCGTGTATCTCAGCCGTGTGGACGACACAGCCTTGAACACTGGTGTGTGCCTGGTCGTGTGAAGTCTGCACCTATTTTATGAAAAATTATAAAAATTTAATCGATCACACGGCCTAAGCACACAGGCGTGTGACTTGGCCGTGTGACCTTAATTCGATGATGACATCATAAACAGAATGCTCCCTAATTTTAACACGGCCTGAAGCACGGGCGTTTCATAGGGTCACACGGGCGTGTCCCGAACCCACACGGGCTTGTGACCCTTTTTTCATGAAAAATTTCCTAAGTTCTCCAAAAGTTCCCAAACTTCTCGGGTTAGTCCTGAACCACTTCCAATGCATGTTTTGGGCCTCGTAGGCTTGTAATAGGACGATATGAATGTCTTTGAAAAGTTTTAAATTTGAGTGGAAATTCATGTCTCGATTTTGAATGTTTGCTTGTGAATAAGTCCAGTAATGCCTCGTACTCTATTCCAGCGTCGGATACGTGTAAGGGGTGTTATATTTAGTGGTATCAGAGCTACGGTGTAGTCTATTCTCGGACTAACGTAGCGTGTGTAAGAGTCTAGCTATACATGCCATAAATGAACTGTGATAGTGTGATGACTCCTGACAATTTTAAACTATGTTTTCATATAGTAAATGGATCCCGACCGAGCTGTAGCTAATGTAGTAGAAAGAAATGCACCGGCTCCCACTCAAGGGGTAGAGCCATCTAAAAGTAGACCTCCCACGGTTTGTCAGGGAGGAGGAGACGGGGCTAAGGAAGCCTTCCTCCATATGATGAACCAGTGGTATTCGGAGTTTGTTCGAACAAATCTGAACGCTCAACCCCCTCCACCCCCACCTATTCCTCAGCCGGTTCCCGTAGCTCCACAAGGTATGGAATTCATGAGATTGAGTAAGCCACCAGTTAATAAGATCCGAAAGCATGGGGCTGAATATTTTAGAGCAAACGTCGATGATGATCCTGAAAGGGCAGAATTCTGGCTCAAAAACTCCATCAGAGTATTTGATGAACTGTCATGCACACTGGATGAATGTCTGAAATGTGCTGTGTCACTTCTAAGAGATTCAGCATACCGGTGGTGGAAAATCCTTGTGTCAGTAGTACCGAGGGAGAGGGTTAATTGGGAATCCTTCCAAGATGAGTTTAGGAAGAAATATATCAGCCAACAGTTTATTGATCAGAAACGCAAGGACTTTTTAGAGCAGAAACAGGGTCGAATGTCGGTAACCGAGTACGAGCGAGAGTTTGTTCGGCTCAGTAAGTACGCTCAGGAATGTGTTTCCATCGAGGCCATCATGTGCAAAAAGTTTGAAGATGTGTTGAATGAGGATATCCAATTGTTAGTTGGAGTCCTTGAGCTGAAAGAATTTGTGGTGCTATTCGACCGAGCTTGTAAAGCTGAAGAATTAAGCAAGGAGAAGAGAAAAGCGGAGTCTAAGGCTAGAGATGCAATAAAAAGTCCAATGAGTAAGTCATTTCAATCCTAGTCTAAGAAATCGAGGGATTTGTATGTTCGATCGAGTGCTTCAACTGGGTATTCCAATAGAGATCGTGGGAAACAACACTCGGGTTCTAAATCCCAAACTACATCAGTAGCGAGCGTTGGTAACGCTAAGTCTGGTAGGACTGAATGTCAGCGCTGCGGCAGACGACACCCCGACGAATGTAGAATGTATGACCGGGTTTGTTTTAAGTGTGGCTCTCATGACCACTTTATTAAAGATTGCCCAGAGATGGTTGAAAATAATAAGTTTCAGACTACAAGATCGGGCAACACTGCCTCTAAAGAGAGACCACCAAGGAACACGGGAAATGGAGCTAGCAGTAAAGGTGTTGTAACAGTCCAATTTTTACCCTAATCGGAACAGTGGTTTCAGGACCACGAATTCGAGTCAAAAAAATATTTTAATATTATTTTATATGTTCATTATGTGTGAATTGCTATGTGTGAAATTTTTTTGTGATTTAATTTTATCGTTTGAGTGTCGAATTATTAAAATGGGCTTAATCGCGTAAAGTGAAAACTTGATAGTTTAAAGTGTTAGGACCCAATTGTGGATGTCCTTTTAAATGGAAGCATTTAAAATGAAAAAAGCCCATTTTTAAAGGTAGTGGCCAGCCATGGACAAGATTAACCTTATGTTATAATGTTTAGTTATTTATAATAAAGGTTAAATAGGTAAATGAATAAAATGTTAATATATGTTATAATAAAACACAATAAATTTTTTTTATCATCTTTTGTTCTTGATGACCGAACCATTAAAAGAAAAAGAAGAAACCTTAGCTTAGGTTATTCGGCCATCTCTCAAGCTTAAATCAAGGTTAGTTTGTTTTCAGTTTTTGATAATTTTTACGTTTTTGAGA
Organism: Gossypium sturtianum; assembly: GCA_025698515.1. Classification (NCBI taxonomy): domain Eukaryota; kingdom Viridiplantae; phylum Streptophyta; class Magnoliopsida; order Malvales; family Malvaceae; genus Gossypium; species Gossypium sturtianum. The sequence continues at coordinate 118,691,083 of CM046955.1, forward strand.
TTGTTGCTTCGAGTACTACCCGACCCATGCTTGAATTTTTTATTTTGGTGAATATTTTGAGTTATGCCATTAATAAATATTTGTGTTTTGTGATGTTTGGTGATAAATTATGAAAGATATGTTTCGGATTAATATGTTTTGTATTGGAGTTTTTGATGATTTTGAGTTATTAGGATTAAATTGCGAAAATAAATTTTTGAGGGACTAAAATGTGAAATAAATGAAATGTATGGACTTGTATGAGTGTAAGTAACATTCGGCCTACGCATAATATAGTCAAATTTTGAATATTTTGTGTTTTGTGCAATAGGGACTAAATTGTGAAAATGTGAAATATTAGGGGTAAAAATGTAATTTACCTATTTATGTGTTTTTGGACTAAATTGAATGAAAATATGTTTGAATGAGCTTAATTTGAAATTATTTAGATCAAGAACAAAAAGGATCGAGATTAGGTCGGGGAAAAATGAAGTTAAGCGAATAGTCAGAAAACATAGTTCGTCGATATCTGAGGTAAGTTTTAAGCAATTGAGTTGAGTTGAATTTATCTATAATGATGCACATGTATTTAATAGAGGTAAATATGTACAATGTTGATATTTCCAAACGTGATATTGGTTGGGAGATGAATATAGTCGAATGTGATGTATATTTATATGTCAATGATATAGCCGAATGTGATGTTGATATGGAAATGAAATGAGCTAATATGTATATATGTATATATATATATATGTAATTGAGGTTTAAGTTTTATATATGTATTTATTTAAATGAATAACAAGTTCAAGTAATGCACTAAGTGTGCCAATTTAAATACCGGGCACTAAGTGTGCGAAATCGGTCACTTAGCACTAAGTGTGCGAAATGTTAAATGTGACGGCACTAAGTGTGCGATACGTTACGAGAATTTGGCACTAATTGTGCGAGATGTTAATGTGACGGCACTAAGTGTGCGATACGTTACAGGGTTTGGCACTGAGTGTGCGGATATATTGATCCTTCTGTAACATCCTAAATTTACGGGCCTATACATTTAGTGTAGGGATAGGTTTACTATGTTAATTTAATTGATAGGGGTCTAAATTTGGGCTTAGAATTAGGCAAAAAGGCCAAGATTAAAGTGGCATCATTAACAGTTAAAAAGGAACAAGTTTTGGGTCGCAAGGAGACCATGTTTTAGGCCAAATTTGGCACTTTAAATGAAGAGAGGGTGACGCCACACACAAGGAATTAGGGGCCCAAGTATTAAGTTTAATGAGGCCTAAATATTTTAATTTAAGTGAGTTAAATTTGGCATTGGGGATTAGTAGAGGTGGACGGCTACAAGGCTATAAAATAGGAGAATTTATGTGGATTTTTAAGTGATAATATCATAGATAAAAAGGAGAAAAGTTAGGAGCTTATATTCAAAGGAAGTGTTGGTAGAAAATCCACCACTGGAGGAGTGTAAAATTCGCCTTCGCATGGCAAGGAGGGTGCCGAATTTCTCCTCTCTTTTAGCTTGAATTTTTAAGGGTGTTTTCGGTTTTTTAGCAAGAGGTGCCAAAATATCTATAAATAGGGGCTAGCTCCTTGATTCGACATGAAAACCCCGAATTTCTCTCCCATTGTGCCGAAATTCCTAGCCTCTCCTCTCCAATTTCTTTTCTCCAATTTCTTTAAAAGTCGAAACTCTTCTCCACTTTTTCCTTTTTGTGCAGATTTCTCTAGAAAGCCAGAAGCATCCATAGTCTTTTCTTCTATTCATCCTATTTGAGAATTAGTTCTATACTTCCGGCATTTAAATCTTCCATGGGCATTGCCGAATCCTCTCTCTAGTGCTAGCCGAATCTCCTATGCTAAGGTAAGTGTTGATTTTTGATTAGTTCTCATGATCTATTCCCGATTTTTGAAAGGCAAAAGCCAAAAGCTAATAGTTTAATGGTTTTATGATGGGCGGCAATTCGGGATTTGAAGGAAGCTTAGTCGACTAGATCTAAAAGCCGAAAATCATAAGTCTCCAATTTCGGGATTTTAAGGTAAGAAGATTTGTTATTCAAATATTTAAAATTTGGTAGAACACTAACCATGGCCGAATGTAGGAGAGGCCCTAGTTTCGCATCTTTTCGACTTTTTGAGCAAAGTTGTAGCTGTGGTATCGACATTAATCGGTGTGTAGATCTCTAACACACTACTAATAAACCTGTATGTATGTTTATTTATATATGTTATGGGCTAAAAAGCCGAATAAGGTGTGTAGATAAATCGAATGGAACCCTAAAAGGGTTAGGCAAAGATGCTGTGCACGTAAACATAGAACTCCTATGTGTATCGAAAAGTATATAAGTGCGTATGATGTTTTCTTTATGTATGTATGCATGGGGTGGGAATGATGATATTGAAGGGAAGTGCATGATAGGTCACTTGGTGATCGGTGGTAGAAATCCCACATAATTTAAATGAAAGGTCACATAGTGATCGGTGGCGATGCCACGTTAAATGATTCCTAATTAATAGGAATAGGAAGTACGGCTGTCGTTTTGGTGTGTAGCGGATGGAGGGTTGATTGTAGAAATCCCCAAGGTGTGATGGTTGGTACAGGATGGTGTGTAGAGGATGGAAACCTAGGATGGGTTGGGTTTTTAATTATTTATTGTTTATCATGTGATTATGATTGATACGTTTATGCATGGGCCAGGGCCCATAATGTGTTTGTGGGCTCAGGTCGTTATGTGTTTTGAGATTTATACACTGAGTCTTGGTGACTCACGCTTTCCTTTTTTCTACTCTTCCAGATGAGCAGTAGATCGTGGACATGGGAGCCAAGACGGACTCGAGGGGCCATCAAGCTTTGTTTCTATAAATTATTTTTTTTGGGGATTTCTTTAAGTATTATTTTATTTTTACTTTGGAATTATCAATGTAATAAGGCCCCATAGTTTAATCCAACTAAGTAGTTTTAATGTTCTGCAACTTATGAGATTATGTCAAAGGTTTAATTATACTTAATACAAGGTTTTATTTTTAAAATGCCGCTTATTTACTTAAATAATGTCTATTTAATTTACGACTTCCAAAACCAACAAGACAAAAGTTTTTAATGTACAACTAGTAGCATACCAGATCTGGTCGAAACGCATGGGCAGGGTTTGGGGTGTTACACCTTCAAGGATATTGGTTATTAAAAGTGTTAAGCAAAATAAAATGATCAGGTATGTGATGATAGATAATATAAGGATAGTAAAGTAAGTATTGGCGGTTGAAATGAAATTATGTATTTTGCATATCAATATGTGATTAATGAGGGTTTGAAATGTAAGTAGAAATTCAGTAAATGATAGATGCATATGAAATTAAGAAAAATGTATATGTATTTGTTTTGAGATGAGAAAGATATACATAAATCGATATGAAATCTATTTTTGAATATGTGTATGTTCGGCCTTAAGGTTAAAATGTAAAAATTTACTATTTTAATGGTATAATGTATTGTAGTTTTGTAATTTCTTATAACTTACTAAGCTGTTAAAGCTTACTTGGTTCTTGGTTGCTCTCGTGTTTTAGATTTCCTTTGGGTGATCGTTACGTGCTCGGGGATCATCGTTAAAGCTCGTCACACTATCATCAATATTTTGGTACCTTTTTTAGGATAAACTTAAAGTTTATGGCATGTATAGGCTATGTTACTTTTTGAGTTCATTTCGAATGGTGTGTGTATATATTTATATGCCATGCGAAAATGGCTAAATTGTGGTATTTTGGTCTTATGTGAATTCGGCCATGGTGTTAACTTATTATGAAAGTACAAATCCTGTTATGTTTATACTTGGTGTTTGAATATGTGGCTTGATTGATCATTGAGTTGAATCATAGTTGTGTGATTTCGACCATGCTGTTTGTATGATGTGGTAAATAATTTTCATGATAGGTATGAATAGCGTTAAAGGTTATATATTTTGGTTGTGCAAAATTGCTCATGATACACATATGTGTGTGTAATGAGCTTAGTTTTATATGTTTTAGGTTATTTGTAATATATATATGGTTTTGATAATTTGGCTATGTTAATTATAAGAGATGTGATCTATAATATGGTTGGATGCTTTCAGAAATTGGTATTGAATTTGGTATATCCTAGATTCGGTTAAGTAAGGTTTTAGTATATATGTATATTTGGTTTTGATAATTGATAATTTGTTTTAGAAAAAAATGATTATAAGCATGTGCATATTCGGCTATTGTAACTTAACTGACCAAATGAATAGTAACTTTTACGATTTGATGAAAAATGCTTATATGTGACTTTGGCTATATGGATTTAAGATATTTACGTTAATGTTTAAAGCATACTATGATAGTACATCATTACTTATAATGGATTCGGTTATGTTCATATGAATAGTAAATATTTGTTATGACCTGTGCTATGTCTGGTAATGCCTTGTAACCTTAATCCGGCGACGGATACAGGTTAAGGGTGTTACAGGTGTGACAAAAGATACAGCTATAAGATTTGAGGCTAGGGCACCTGCTAAAGCCTATGCCATCCGTGCGCGCGAAGAAGCGACATCTCCCGATGTTATCACTGGTACTTTTTCTCTCTATGATACTAATGTTATTGCATTGATCGATCCTGGATCGACTCATTCTTATGTTTGCATGAAATTGGTAACTAGTAAAAACTTGCCTGTTGAGTTTACTGAATTTATTGTTAAAGTGTCAAACCCCCTAGGCAAATATGTGCTGATTGATAAAGTTAGCAAGAATTGTCTATTGATGATTCGAGGTCAATGTTTTCCGGCTGATCTAATGTTGTTTCCATTTGATGAGTTTGATTTCATTTTGGGTATGGATTGGTTGACACTACATGATGTTGTAGTGAGTTGTAGAAGAAAAATTATTGAATTGAAATGTGAGAATGGTGAAATTCTTCGAATTGATTCAGATGAGTCGGGTGAGTTACCTGTTGTGATTTCTTCAATGACTGCCCAAAAATATATGAGAAAGGGTGGTGAAGTTTATCTAGCTTATGTGTTTAATACAAGAGTGTTCGAAATAAGGATTGAATCAGTACTGGTAGTTTGTGAATATCCGAATGTGTTTCCAGAGAAGTTACCTGGGTTACCTCTGATCAGAGAGGTTGAGTTTGGTATTGATTTAGTACCAAGGACTTCACTGATATCGGTCTCTCCATATAAGATGGCTCCGACTGAATTTAAAGAGTTGAAATCTCAGTTGCAAGAGTTGACAAATAAGGGTTTTGCGTGACCGAGTTTTTCACCATGGGGTGCACCGGTGTTATTTGTCAAGAAGAAAGATGGATCCATGAGACTTTGTATTGATTACCGACAGCTCAACAAAGTGACTATAAAGAACAAGTATCCTTTGCCAAGAATAGATGACTTGTTTGATCAGTTGAAAGGGGCAACAGTATTTTCGAAGATTGATTTGAGGTCTGGCTACTACCAGTTGAAAGTTAAAGAGTTAGACATGCCGAAAATTGCTTTCAGAACAAGGTACGAGCACTATGAATTTCTTGTCATGCCTTTCGGACTAACTAATGCTCCTGCTATTTTTATGGACTTGATGAACTGAATTTTTCGACTGTACTTAGATAAGTTTGTGGTTGTGTTCATCGATGACATTTTAATTTATTCTCGGGATGAGTCTGAGCATGCCTAGCACTTGAGAACTGTGTTGCAGATTTTGAGAGATAAGAAGTTGTTTGCTAAATTCAGTAAAAGTGAGTTTTGGCTCCGATAAGTCAGATTTTTGGGACATATTGTTTCAGCTGATGGTATTCGGGTTGATCCCAGTAAGATTTTGGCAATTGTTGATTGGAAACCGCCAAGAAATGTGTCCGAAGTCAGAAGCTTTTTGGGCTTAGCCGGTTATTATCAACGTTTTGTCAAAGGATTTTCGATGATTACTACTTCTATGATTAAGCTGTTGCAAAAGGATGTTAAGTTTGAATGGTCAGAAAAATGTCAGCAAAGTTTTGAGAAGTTGAAGGCATTATTGACTGAAGTGCCGGTTTTAGTACAACCTGAACCGGGAAAGGAGTTTGTGATTTATAGCGACGCATCACTGACTGGATTTGGATGTGTGTTGATGCAAGAGGGTAAAGTGATAGCCTATGCCTCGAGACAATTGAAGCCATATAAGAAGAATTACCCGACGCATGATTTGGAATTAGCCGCTATTGTGTTTGCTTTAAAAATTTGGAGACATCATTTGTACAGTGAGAAATGCCATGTTTTTACTGATCACAAGAGTTTAAAGTACTTGATGACTCAGAAAGATTTAAATTTTCGACAACGAAGATGGCTTGAGTTACTGAAAGACTATGAGTTGGTGATTGATTATCACCCGGGTAAGGCGAATGTAGTCGCAGATTCCCTGAGTAGGAAATCTTTGTTCGCTTTGAGAGCGATGAATACACGGTTGACTTTGTCCAGTAATGGTTCGATTCTAGCCGAGTTGAGAGCTAGACCGTTGTTTCTTCAGTAAATTTGTGAAGCTCAGAAATGTGACCGTGATTTGCAAGCCAAGAGAGCTCATTGTGAATCGGTTAGTGATTTAGATTTTCATATTGGATCCGATGATTGTTTGATGTTTCGAGGTAGAGTTTGTGTACCGAAAAATGATGAAATTTCTTCATGAGGCGCATAATGGTTGTTTATCTGTGCATCTGGTTAGTACGAAAATGTATAACGATTTGAAGGCATTGTATGGCCGCAAGTGCTGAACACATTTGTATTGGACCGAGCTTAACGAGAAACAGATTCACGGGGTTGATTTGGTTAAGGAAACCAAAGAGAAAGTAAAGGTAATCCGTGATTGCTTGAAAGCAGCTTCAGATCGACAAAAGTCATACGCGGATTTGAAAAGAAAAGAGATTGAGTTTCAAGTTGGGGATAAGGTATTTTTGAAAGTATCTCTGCGGAAGAATATTCTCAGATTTGGCCGTAAAGGCAAGTTGAGTCCACGTTTCATTGGGCCGTATGAGATTATTGAAAGAATAGGGCCAGTGGCATATCGGTTAGCTTTACCGACAGAGTTGGAAAAAATTCATAATGTGTTTCATGTGTCTATGCTGCGACGTTATCGATCAGACCCTTCACATGTGATTTCTCCAACAGAGGTTGAGATTCGACCTGATATGACTGATGGTGAAGAACCGATCAAGATTTTGGCTCGGGAAGTTAAACAGTTAAGAAATAAGAGTATAGCCCTAGTGAAAGTTTTATGGCAACGACACGAAAACAAAGAGGATACATGAGAACCTGAGGAAGCTATCCGAAAATAGTACCCAAACCTTATCTCTGGTAAGATTTTCGAGGACGAAAATCCCTAATGGGGGAGAGTTGTAACAGCCCGATTTTCGGCCTAGTCAAAACAGTGGTTTCGGGACCACAAATCCGACATAGCAAAGTTCATTCTTATTATATTTTTATTTTCTACAGTTTCATGGAATGATTTCGTGAAAATTTCGTTCGAAAATTTTGACGTTTGAGCACTCAATTTAGTATAAAGGACTAAATTGTAAAAAGTGCAAAAGTTGAGTTCTACATGCTAGAGGTGTCTAATTGCTATGTAATTTTAAATTGAAGGTCCTTAGATGGTAATTAGACCATTTGTTAAGTTAGTGGACAAAAATAGACATGGTGAGATAAAATTTCAAAGTTTTAAGTGAAGGGCATTTTGGTTATTTGGTAATTAATGAATTAAAAACCAAAAATCAAGCCAAAATTTAGTCCATCTTCTTCATGCGTCTGTCGAAAATTAGAAGAGAAGCCATAGCTAGGGTTTGGCCACTTTCAAGCTCGATTATCAAGAAAAACGAAGTTTGGACCTTGATCGGGGAAAGAATAAGGTGTTTGACGATTAAACCCTATTCTACTATTTTGTACTGAGGTAAGTTCGTGTGTAAATAAAGGCAATTTTATATTTGTATTTTTATGTGTTTTATTATGCATGAATTTTAAGAATGGCAATGTAGATATGTTCAACGACGAATTGACAAGTGAGAAATCCCGTTTGAACCTTAGGAATAGATTAGGATACGAGTGACATGTCACTAGAAAACCATGTGATATATGTGATTTATGTGATCCGGGTGCTGGTCTCGTACGTCTACCAGTGGCTGGGTAGTCCGGCATGTGTTACGGATACCTGACAGCTTGTGTGAGCAGCACTGCGTAGTTACGTCTTGACTGACAGCTTGTGTGAACAGGCCCTTGATTAGCTCGAGAGCGAGACCCTATGTGTTATGAGATATGAGGTAGCATTAGCTACGTATGTGGCACTTATGTGCAAGACTTTCCGTGCATCCGATTAGTATTCCAAGTGTTCAACGGGTATGTCAAAGACGAGAAAGAGTATCATATGTTACGAGTTGGTACAGGTATGTACGAAAAACTCATAAGAATGAGCTCGATATGTGATGAATACTTGGTAAGATTAAGAATGAGTAAGTTATGCTTATGAACCTATAATGACAAATATGTAACTTGTGTTATACTAAGTGTATGATATTAATGTTAAATGTTGTTTAATGTTGCTTATTATTTGCACGTGAACTTACTAAGCTATAAAGCTTACTCCCTTCCTTTCCTTTTTCTTATGGCGTAACCAAGCCAGCTCGGGATTTGAGATTGGTCAGAGATCCATACACACTATCTACAACGATTATTTTCATACCAATGAATTCAAGTATTTTGAGTTGTGGCATGTATAGGGACTTGGTCATTTTGTTATGTGTCATAGTTGATTTGGCCAAAAGTATTGGCTTATGTTAGCTGATAGTTCATTTTGTAAATGGCCATTGAAATTGGCTAATATTGATTAAGTATATATGCATATGATGATGTCTTTCATAGATGTGGATTTTGCATGGCTTGAGATGATAAGTTTGTGATGTTGTATGTGATCAAAAATAGCATATGAATGATATATTGATGTCTCGTTTGTGGTTGAATTGGTTGTATAAATATGTTTGGATTGGTGCTATGTTTTGTTGTGTAGGTTGGTGTATGGAAGGGTGGAAAAAAGGCTTGGTAAATAGCCTTATATTTGTCCATACAGGTAGACACACGGGCGTGTGTCTAGGCCGTGTGCGATACACGGTCTGCCCCACGGGCATGTGTTTTGGCCGTGTGTCCCCTGAACCTTAATTTTTGCAAAACAGAATGCTTAGTAATGAGCACGGGCGAGACGACGCGCAGGTGTGTCTCGGCCGTGTGGGACGCTGACCTCGAACACGGGCGTGTGCCCTAGCCGTGTGAAGTCTGCACCTATTTTATGAAAAATTAGAAAAATTTAATCGATCACACGGCCTAAGCACATGGGCGTGTGACTTGGCCGTGTGACCTTAATTCGATGATGACATCATAAACAGAATGCTTCCTAATTTTAACACGGCTTGAAGCACGGGCGTGTCATAGGGTCACACGGGCGTGTCCCGAACCCACACAGGTGTGTGACCCGTTTTTCTTGAAAAATTTCCTAAGTTCTCCAAAAGTTCCCAAAGTTCTTAGCTTAGTCCTGAACCACTTTCGATGCATGTTTTGGGCCTCGTAGGCTCGTAATAGGGTCGATATGAATGTCTTTGAAAAGTTTTAAATTTGAGTGGAAATTCATTTCTCGATTTTCAATGTTTGCTTGTGAATAAGTCTTGTAATGCCTTGTTCCCTATTTCGGCGTCAGATACGGGTAAGGGGTGTTACAGTGTGTCTCAGTTGTGTGTGACACATGGTCAAATTTCATGACTGTGTGTCCCCTGGTGTTGAAATTAAATTGAAGTCAGTATGTTCCACACGGTCTCACAAACGGTCGTGTGACTGGCCGTGTGGTACAAGTCAGTATACCCCCTAATTGGCACACGACCTAGAACACGGGCGTGTGACTTGGCCGTGTTGCATAAGTCAGTATACCCTACAGTTTTAGCACGGCCAAACACACGGCGTGGCACACGGGCGTGTGTGGCCACTTCGAAGGGTACACGGGCTAGACACACGGGCGTGTGGTCGGCCGTGTGACCCAAATTAGTATGTATGCCCTATTTTCACACGGCCTGAGACACGGGCGTGTCTACTAGCCATGTGAGGCACACGGCCTGTTCACACGGGCGTGTGACCTTTGTTTACATGAAAAACTTATAAAGCATGTTTAAGGCCTCGTAGGTCCTTATAAGGGACAATGTGATTGGGTTGAATGATTTATGAGAACGAATGCTTATTGTTGCATAAATGTATGCTATATGTGTTGTGAATTGATCGGTAATACCTCGTAACCCTATTCCAACGTTGAATACGGGTGAGGGGTGTTACAAATCACATACCAAAAAATGCTTGAAAATGTTAATTCCCATTTGAATAAATGAAAATCGATGGATAAATGTAATTGCCGAAATGAATGAGGTCCTGTATTTGTTGCAGCATGGATTTAGCTCGGACGAGTAATCCTAATGACTTCATTACAAAAAGGTTTTAGCCTGGACGGGTAATCCTGATATAAGTCCTCTCGATCATATGTTATGGATTGGATTTAGCCCGGACGGGTAATCTAGGTCAAACTCTCTAATGCATATGTCATAAAAATGATTTAGCCTGGAATGGTAATCCTGTTGTATACATGTGTGGCTCGAGAGTGTACCCTCTGAAATTGTACCTTATGGGTACTATTGGACATGAATTGACGGATTTTGATTTGTACACCTCGAGTGTACTACCGGTGTATCCATCAATATTCTAGATAAATTCAACGGATAAAACTCTTGACATGAGAAGATATGAATAAGAAATGAGTTATTACATTTATCTACCTGAAATACACGAAAATGATGATATGTGATAATTGATACATGGAAATATGAGACGTTGATATTTGTACTTGAAATTTGGTTGATGAATATAAGTTCATCCTTGATTATAGACTTGTACATCTTGAGTGTACTACTACTTGTGTGACCTTAATATTCGAAAAATATGAGTAAGGTCTTGACATGAAATAAGCTGTACTTAAAACAAACTACTCTGAAACTATACTTGTAATAATAAGAGATGATTTATACAAGTTAAATGAATACATGTTGTGGAAAGAAGATGTGCATGGAAACTTAATTGTTGTTGAGCTCATACATGTCTTGCTGTTATTATGGATTATATGACTAACAGGGCAATGAGGATATGTGTAGGGCTTGGGGGCAAATTGATTGAATATGCCTTACATAGTTACCTCAAAATAGAATGAATGGTAAGTTAAGTACCATGTTATACGAAGTTACTAAGCATGTAATGCTTACTTAGTTTTATTTCCCTATTTTAGAGTAAATCAGAAGCTCGTTGGATTGGAATCTTGGCGGGGATCACTCACACTATCCATCAGCCCATGTCGGTACAATATGGTTAATTCAATTGTGGTTATAATGGCATGTATAGGTTATATTGGCCATAATGGCATGTAAATGTAAATGATGCTTGTAATCTAGCCATTGGAATGTCTAGTAATGGTTTGTTTTGATATAATTGTAATGTCATGCTATGGTAGCTACATATGTGTTAAGTAGTTGATCAAATTATGCCTAACATATGGACTAAACCAAGGCAAGATCATGAACATGTATGCATGTAATGGTATGCTATGTTGAATGATAGATTTTGCTTAACTTGAATGTTTGAAATGGTTGGCATGTGGATGTGAGTTTAAGTGCAAGTCATTGGTGTTATTTTGGGTGAGAAATGAAGCTAGAAATAGCTTTATTTTGTCCACACGGGCGTGTGTCTAGACCGTGTGTGACACACGGCCTGGTACATGGGCGTGTGGTTAGGCCGTGTGTCCCCTGCACCTTAAATTCAAGAAAAATAGAATGCTCAGAATTGAGCACACGGGCAGAGACACGGGCGTGTGTCTCAGCCATGTGGGAGACACGGCTTTGAACACGGGCGTGTGTCTTGGCCGTGTGAAACCTGCACCTAATTTTGAAAGAATTTAATTAACCACATGGCCTAGCACACGGGCGTGTTGTAATAGCCCAATTTAGGGTGCAACACCCTAAACTCGACCTAAAAGTTAGGCCCGAATCTGGCGTGTCATATTGAAGTGTTTTTCGAAAACCATGGTTTCATTGAAAACCCTTCTTGTTTAAAAGCTTAAGTAAAATCCCAGTTACGTTAGTTTATTTTTAAAACGTGTTACATTGAAAAATTATTAATTTTATTCCCAAAATATCTTTTAAATTTTGAAGCTAATTTTGAGAGTAATCGATTTACGAAAAAGATTAAGTCGCGAAACCATTCCGAAAATGTAGCGAAAATGTAGTATTGTTTTAAAAACTATTAGCATTTTGGAAAACCGTGATTTACTTCTAACGGATATAATTCAAACATAAATAAAAACCCAAAGTTAAAATCCAGAAACTTAAAGAGGCCTTATTATAGAAATTAATACCCAAAAATGGAATTTAAAACATAAATAGAGTCCAAAGCATAACAGCCGCAGTCGTGTGGTCACCTCCGAGTCCCTCGCGGCACCGATCCTCCTAACGCTGGGGATTACCTGCACAGTTAAAAATGGGGTGAGTTTACGAAAACTCAGTGTGTAATCCCCTTACTAGTCCAGTTAAAACCGAAACAATCTGGGCCAAAACCCTTTAACAGTAACAGTACAGTCCAGTTCAGAGCATACGTGGGCCAAAACCCACTATAGTAACATTTGGGTCACAGCCCATAACAGAATCAATTGGGCCTAGCCCAAAATAATAACAGAGCAAGTGGGCCTAAGCCCAGTACAGTGACAGATCTCATTACAGATATGCAATAGTATGAGGATGCATCCCACCCCGATCCAGCCAACACACCACCCGTACCAACCCTACACTTACGTGGGGATAAAATCGACCCACCCAGCCAGCACACCAATGTTAGCACGGTTGCGGCATGCCCCTAACTGATCGCGGCAAAGGCGCTAGTATATATATATGGCTCTAAGCCTTCAGTAGCGGTATTATAATTGGCACAAAGCCATCAGTAACTGTATTATGTTTGGCATATAGCCATCAACGACGGTAATATAATCGGCATACAGCCTTGGGTAAATATGATCGACACAGAGTCATCGATATATATGTTGGGCACATAGCCACGGGTAAATACGATTGGCACAAAGCCATAATCAAGATGGCACAGAGCCATATTTAGGTTGGCACAGAGCCATAATCAGATTACGCGGCTTTAAGCCATCCGTCGGTCCACAGTCGTCTCATGCGACCCGTGCGACCTTAACAGATCAATATTGGATCCACTGTCGTCATGCGACCCATGCGACCCTATCAGAACTTCCTCCGTATCAATGTCCCAACCCCATGCAATATGTCGTTTATGTCATTCTCAATCATTACACGTGTATGCAAAATGGCCATGCTCAGTAATAGTCATTTCAACATATATTAACAGCATATCAGTCACACGCCCACAGTCAAGTCAGTTAAAACACAGTCATACGATCACCGTCAATTCAGTCAAATTCATAGTCTAAGTCAGTCATTTACCCACAAGGGCCAAATAGTTATTTTACCCTGTAAGGGTATTTCGGTAATCCTACCCTACAGGGGTATTTAGGTAATTCTACCCTACAGGGGTATTTCGGTAATTTTACAAACCAGGGGTATTTCGGTAATTTTACAAATCAGGGGTATTTTAATAATTTCACAATCCGAGGGTATTTCGATAATTTCACAAATCGAGGGTATTTTGGTAATTTCATAAATTGAGGGTATTTTGGTAATTTTACAAATCAAGGTATTTCGGTAATTTCACAAATCGAGGGTATTTTGGTAATATCACAAATCGAGGGTATTTCGGTAATTTTTGCAAATCGTGGGTACGATAATTTCACAAATCGAGGGTATTTCAGTAATTTTACAAATTAGGGGTATTTCGATAATTTCCCAATCCAATGGTATTTCAATAATTTCGTAAATCAAGGGTATTTCAGTAATTTCACAAATTGAGGGTATTTCAGTAATTTTACAAATCAGGGATATTTCGATAATTTCACAATCTAAGGGTATTTCGGTAATTGTACAAATCGAGGGTATTTCGGTAATTTTGTAAATCAGGGCTTAACGACCCAATAGAAGGTCCACCGTCGCCTCGAGCGACTTAAGTAACCCCAAACAGACACAACGATGTAAATGGGCCTAAGGCCCATTATTCGGCCTAAGTGGGCCCATACGCTCGTGTGGCCTAATTAGCTCAGAAATAGCCTCAGCCATACGGGCAGCACAGTTCAAACCAATAGAAACCATATAACATGCATTTTATCCGTGTGGGGCCCACCAGCCCAGTGGCCCACGCGGCCCATTGTCCAAAAACGACCCTAGCCATGTGGACTACATGGCTCGGTCTAACATTTACCATAATATGCAAATTTAATCTGTGTGGGGCCCACAGGCCCATTGGGCCCACACGGCCCATTTCGGCCCCAACGCGGCCCAAAGCGACCTAAGCCCATGAGAACGCTCATGGTGGCCTCAACCATCTTACGCCCATATTCGTGGGCTCGGTCCACCACACGTACGATCGCACACTCGTGTGGCCTCATTCGTCGGTATTTCGGCTTTTCAGCATTATGTCGATCTACGAACAGAAGGAGTGTGGTTACACACACTCTATCGGCTTTCTCGCCGACTATCGAATCTGTGGTACCGTTACACACCGATCACGTAGAGTACTAAAAATTCACGATCGCTTGAACCTACATTCAAACATAACATTGGTTAATCACTAAACAAATAATGTTAAGAAAAACTCTTAGCAACCACCTAACCGAGAGATCGATACCACATGCCTTGACTAGATCTGTAACAGCCCGATTTAAGGGCTAGTCGGAACAGTGATCTCGGGATCACAAATCCAAGGTTAGAGAAAATTATTTTCATGTTATTTTATGTGTTATAACATGTTTATAGAGATGCATGAAAATTTTGGTGCTTTAATTTTAGCGATTTCTTGCTTAATCGCGAAAAAAGACTAAATCGCATAAAGTGCGAAAGTTCCATTCTATTAGCTAAAGGTACCAAATAGCCATAGATTGATAATTAGAGGTCTTTAAAAGGCAATTAGACCCTCAATATTTGCTTGGTCAGCCATAGGGGACAAGGAATGACCAAGTTGGTCAAAGTTGGTGAGTAGGTGGACTAATTTGACTAGTTTAATATTAGAATAAAGAAAAGATGATATCCATCTTTCTTGCTCATCTCTCCCACCGAAAATTGGCTGCCAATAGGGGTTGAAAGCTTCAAAAATTTCAGCACACTCTTCTCTTCACAAGTAAGTGTTCTAGTGATCTTTTCTTGAAAATAGTTGTACTTTTGAGACCCCTAAAGCTTAGGCTTTCAAATGAGGGGACTATTGTGCAATATGGTGAAAAGTTTAGAGTTTTTCCATGAGAGCTATAATTGTTATTTGCTGCATTTTTATGGAAGAAATTGAGTCTTGGTTGTTAGATGAACAACTTTTGTGAAAGGTGTTGTTTTGAAAACACCTATTTGGACCTTGTTGGAAAGGTTATAAAATTGTAGTAACATTGTGAAATGTTGAGTTTTGATGATAGCTATAAGAGTATTAAAGGTTCACCTAGGCTTGTTGAAGGTAAAAATGTGATTAGAATTTATTTTCGAGCCTAGGGGTAAAATGGTCATTTTGCCAAAGTCAAGGGGCAAAATAGTAATTTTGCCTAAGCATGATTATTGAAATGCTTTTATTAATGTGGTGATTAAAATGAGCTAAATTGCTATTATAGAGCAAGAAGAATCAAGAATCTGCCTCGATCGGGGAAAGAACAAAGTCTTAGACTAAACCGACGAGTTATATCATTTTGAAATCGAGGTAAGTTTGTATGTGATAGATTCAACATTTATGTTAGCATGTTTGAGAATGCTTGGCATTATATTGATGCATGATGCCCTACTAAATTGAGTAGTTAATATGGAATGAGATGTCGAAGTCCTAATGGACCCTATTGAATATGAAAATGTTATCATCGAGATATGAAATTGATAAAGTCCCGTATAAGACCATGTCCGGGACATGGCCTCGGCACCGAGTTGAGATCCTGTATAAGACCATATCCGGGATATGGCTTCGGTAATGAATATGAAAATCGTATAAGACCATATCTGGGATATGGCATCGATACTTGATGTGAAAGTCCATATAAGACCATATCCGGGATATGGCATTGGCATTTAGAGGTGACTCCATGTAAGACCACCTCGGGGATGTGGCATTGGCTTCGTACCTACATTAATTCTGATAAATATGTGTCTTTGACTATCCCTAGTGGTTAATGGGATAAGTAGATGAATTTAGAAGTAGAAATGAGGATTGTACTGAAGTCATGTGAATGAGTGAATACAGGTACTCGTGAATGAATCACGAGGAAACGATTATGATGTGTGGAACAGTATGTGCTAAATATGGGCAATTGTAAGTAAGTATGACAAGAAGCCTATGACTGGTATATGGTTATTTAATGTCAGGGATGGATTATATTATGAGCTTATTGTTGCTATTTATTTCCATGCAAACTTACTAAGCTTTATGCTTACCCCTTTCATTGCCCTTTTTTCCTTGTAGCATTGCCGAGATAACTCGAGAGGTTGCAGACGTCAGAGTTCAGAAATCACACTATCGACATCACTTTGGTATAACAATTTAGACTTATTTTGAGTATGGCATGTATAGGACTCGAGTATTTTGTTAGGTCATAATTGTTTGCCAAAGTGTTGGCTTTGTAAGGTATTGAAGTCTTTTTGTAATGGTCTATTATGTTAGGCCGATACTTGGCAAACTCTTATGCTTAATGAAAGTGATTTTTCTGAAGTGTATGCCCTTGTGTATGGATGTTGAATTGAGTATTTAGATGTGCCTTTGGGCTATAAATTATGTTGTATTGAATTAGTGTATGTATGTGTGCAATGTAGGGTGGCTGTAACATCCCAAAAATGGGGTTATTTGGAATTTAATTATTTTTCTTATTATGAACTGCTGTGATATTATTTATGGAATGTCAAGGCTTAATTATGGATTTTTAGTAAGCTCGAGTAGTGGGAAAAATATTATTTTCAAGCCTTGAGGTAGGGAGCCTTAACAAGTGGGGGGTTATAAGAATAAATGGGGATAATTTGGACATAAGATGAGCCTAGAATAAGTGGCAAAGTAAGCCCACTTAAGAGCTAGCATGTGACGCCACCAAGGAGCAAGGGAGAGCCTTGGTTCGAGTCACAAAATCCTCTCTTTTTGCTCTTTAAGTGGACGGCACAAGTAGGAGAATTTTTCTCCCTTCAAACTCTTTTATTATTATTAAAAGATAATATGAGAGTTTTATTTGTTTAATTATAGTGATAATAAGAGGATATTCATGGATAATTGAGGGATTATTAGGAGATTATTATTTATTAATTCAAATTGTTTGAATTAAATCAAATGAATGGCCAAGAGAAAAACTAGGAGTTGGCTAGGAGTTTGAACTCCTTGTTGCCAAGGGTGGACGGCAAGCTTGAGGAGGGGGGGGCCGAATGCTTATAAAAACCTCACCCTACCACCTTGTTTTGTTTTTTTTTCCATTCTTGCTAGTTGCCGAAAATCCCTAACCCCTCTCCCTTTGTGCTCTTTTATTTTCTTTGTTCTCTCAAACCCCTTCAAGCCGAAATTTCTAGCACCTTTCTTTCCCATTATTTTCTTTCTCCCCTTGGCCGAATACACTCCCTTGGAAGTGCTGATTTCTTTTTCTCTTTACCTCTCTGTTGGCCGAATATTGAGCATAGTATCTTCCTGCATCTCCTTTGTTAATCGATTTGGATCAAGGTAAGTAATGGCCGAATATCTATCTCTCCTTTTCCTTCTTTTTCTGTCGATTTCTTTTACAAGGGGGGTGCCAATTTCGGCAATGGTTATAAGGCTTCTAATCGAGTAGTGAACGATTCTTCTAGGTGCTCAGGGAAGGAAAGCAGTCGACTCAGGCCCTGATCTCTAGCATTCGATTTCGGTAAGTGGTGGTAAGATCAATTTCTTTATTATAACAATTCGATTAAAAGCCGAAGACTATTAGTTTTACTTACTAATCAATGGTGATTGACGAGTAGATTCGGGAATCAAGTATTGCGATTAGTATCCAAAAGTGTGAAGGTAAGGATTCGGGTTCACAAGGAACCCTCTCAAATTAATTGGTTGGCCGATTAGGCCATAGTACTAACCTGGGTATTTGGCCGAATATAGGGATCAGTAGATCTAGGGTGGTCGACCCTTCTTTTTCGGATTTAGAGCATCCAAGGGTGACAGGTGTGTACATACACACTTATAATTAATTAAATGTACTAAAGCATTTGTGTGTGCTAACCGGATCTGTGTAGATTCGGGATTAATACCATGAATGGTATAAGCAAGGAACCGGTAAGTCCTTGTTGACTATGAAATATTTTAAGATGCTTTTGGGAAGCATGGTGTGTCTAGTACACGTTGCTTATTCTTGATGATAAAACCTGTACATGTGATTAAGTATATGGTAGCACAAATTATGTGATATAGATGTTGATGTGGGATTGATGAGTGGAGGGGGCAGTGATATTTCGTGTTGACGAGCACCGTGTTTTGGTAACACATCGTGACTATATGTCACCAGAGGTTTGGTACCTCCAGAGGTTTGGTACCTCATAGCGACTTATCCTCGTGGTTAACACCACCGTGGGTTGGCCCCACTTGAGATATGGGATAAAATGCGCGGTGATTTGGTATCACACGATGGGTTGGCCCCATCACCCGATTTGTGTCCACGGACACGATGTTTTGGTAACACATCGTGACTATATGTCACCGGTGGTTTGGCACCACCAGTGTTTTGGTAACACATTGTGACTACGGTCACCAAAGTAGTTTGGTACCACATGGGGTAGACAAAGGCGTTTGGTTGGCTAGGACGGGTGCATGACTTAGTACATGATGATTGATTATATGTTGTGTATGAAATTGTTTACATACGAGGGAAGGGTTACATACTGAGTCTTGGTGACTCACCTTCTCCTTTAACATTTTTCAGGTGACTCGTAGATGGCGGTTGAGGAGCCGGTTGGACTCGAGGTGGCCATGCAGTGGACTTGAACAAATTGAACTTTAAACTTAGCTATTCTATTTTATTATTGGTTATTTTTATTTTGGTTGTAATAAGGCCTCCATAAACTTTACTTTTGTTATTTCTTATATGTTGGATACTTTGTTTAAACTATATTATTAAAATTAAATTAAAATCACGTGTTTTTCTTAAATTAACACGAAAATGTTTTATCGTGCCATCGGGCACACTTGAAATTTGTATAATAACCGGACTCAATTAAATTTCCAAATTAAATCTAAGTATAGTTTCGGCAAGATAACCAAAAACGAGACGTTTTCAACAAAACTTAAATTGGTTTTAAAATGGTGTTCATAAAGTTTTTCTCCGTAACAAATCAAATTCGGTCGTAATGTTTGGGCCGGGTTTGGGTTGTTACAAAATTGGTATCAGAGCCCAGTTCAAAGCTCGGCTGTGGGGGCCCAAGGCCCATAAATGTTTTGGTAGGCCTTATGGAATGATTTTTGGTTTTTTGAACAGCATGGCCCGAGTCTCCGGCACCAATCCGCCCAGGTAAGTATATCTAAACCTCTTGGTGAATTATATTCTGTAGAAGGGTAGGAAGCATGGAACGTAGATAGACTTATAGGACTTGAACCCTAAGGTTAGATTACTCAAACACAAACATGACATAAGACTTAAGGAACTAAAACCAACCTATGACTTAGTCAATGAGCTAGGGTGTGGTAACCCCTGTACGCAGGTCTAGGATTGGATCCGGAAGAGCATGGTATTTAAGCAGTCCTCGTGACTCACCTCCTCCTCGCAGGTATCCTACCTGGTGCGTAGCTTCGGTTCACCCTAACTCAGAGGGCTCAGTGGTGTGGTAACCTCTGTGCGCATGTCTAGAAAGGTTCAGTGAGAGCTTGGTATTTAAGCGGTCCGCGTGACCCACCTTGTAACATCCCCAAACCCGGCCCATTCACTACGACCGAATCTGGTTATGTTATGGGAAAAACTTATTGGCGAAAACAGGTTGCCGTTTAACTTTTTTTCTAAACTCCTTTAGAGTAGTTTCACTAGCAGAAATCTTGGGCATGTTTGTTTGCAAACCGTCAGGTTACTTTGAAATCTCGGGGTTTCGTCTTTAAAACTCTTAGTTGTCAATTTGCTTAGGTTGGAAAACATTTAAAACATCATACTCAAGTGGTTTAAGCTTAGTTCATAAAAGTAACATTATTCCCAAATCTCTTTAGACATAAGTTACCAAAAGAAAACCAAATAACTTAAGAGGCTCTTATTACAACATAATGATTCCAAGTACTTGGTAATAAAGTGCATAAAGAAAATATTAAAACGTCCTCTGCATGGGCCACCTTCAAGTCATACACAAATACTGGACTAGGCCCTTTTCACATTAGTCCACTGATCACTGGGTTTGGCCCATGTCCACGTATGTCCCCAAAACTTACCTATTCATTGGGCTTGGCCCATTTTCATATTATTTCATAAACGGAATAATGCAATCATGAAACCCACCCAAACCTAGGGTCCATCCGCTACACACCCCCTTATCCAGCCTACCACACACCAGGGGACTATCGAGTCACCCTCTCCTTTTCCTCCAAAAAGGCAACCAATGCCATCCACGATGTAGCATATAGCTAACATCAAACCACGATGGAGCACACAAGAATCCATCAAGCCACGATATGGCATAAAGCTCATATCAATCAAGGTAACCACGCGAACTAAATCGCAAAGATCCACAACGCGACCTCGATCGGCGTAATCCACGATGTAGCACAAAGTCGACATCAACCACGCACTCGAAGTACACCCGCATTCTTCTTTTCATAAACCCACCCATGCACATGTAACATGATATAATGCGTAGATGATGCATGTGCATGCTATTCACAATCATAGGCATTCTCACACAATAAAATCGGTGTTCACATAATTACAAACTTTGCTACTAACTCCGATCATCTTCATACCCTTAAGGGTACCATTTCCACATTTAATCGCACTTATTAGCATCATACAACATAAGCGGATATACTCAAATCCGGAAACAATGGTTAATTACACACCTTATTACTAGGAGTTCTAGACTCTCGATCCTCGACGCTATCGTCTAGCGAAACTACGGCTATTTGCTTAACGTTTCACATTCTGTGGCCCACACCGGTGGCCAATCACGTCTGTAAACCGCTCTTCTCTTGAACTTTGGGGACAGGGCCTTCCCTTGCCCACTCTGACTGGTTGTGGGCTCCATGCAAAAGCTTAATCAGTAAACAGTTAACCCCAAAACACCACTTAAGCACTTAACCTTAATAAGTAATCTTACCTCCACTTGACCAAACCGATCGCTAACGGAGGCTTGGCCGACCACTAAAACCCCAAGTATCTCGGTCCACGGAACTCGAAAGGATCTAAGCTAACACTCGGCCCCAAGTGCTATCAAGTTGAGGGAAGGAAATTCGGCAAAGGGTAGATTCGGCTACTAATTAAATCAAGGAGAGGGAATAGCAATTTCGGCCAAAGAGGTATTTTAAGGAGGAAAGAAGAAGTGTGGGGTGTACTTTCTCGGTTTGGAAGTGAAAAGGAAAGGGAAATAGGGAGAGTGGAGGTTCGGCCACTTGGGGAAAATGTGGGAGGAGAAGAAAGGAGAGAAGGCAGATGGATGGATGAAGAATGAGCACTCCCCTATTTATACTAAAAGGCCAAGCTCCAACCCCAAAAATAGTCCCCAAAATCCTCCTAAAATAGCTCCCTACCACCCATTCAAAAAGTTTGAAGGAGTCAAACTTTTACCTAGCCAAATTTAAAAAAAAATGACCAAGTCTTCTCCACCTTTCAAGCATCCAGAAACCGCCTTGACTTCTATCCTCCTTGACGCAAAAACAAGGCCAAAATGCTACCCTTGCGAATCGAACTCGAGCCCTTCCCCCGCAAATGGCGTCACTTCTCCATGCTCTAAGTGGCGCCTCCTTGCCACTCTGCCAAGCCACTCTTTATGCCAAAACTCCACCAAAAATTCTCTTAAGACCCCTCTATCCAAGTTCTCCTTTTTAGCCCCTAAAACTAAAAATTTTCTAAGGCAACCTACCACCACCTAGGGTTCGGGACCCCTAAAACTTACCCAACCACACTTTGAAGTGTGCCAACACTCGAGCTAAGCACCAAATGCCTAACCCCTAAAACTAGGGTGTTACAATACTACCCTCCTTAAAATAATTTCGTCCTCGAAATTACTTTACTAACAAACGTCCATACAACCTATCTCACCACCTTACGCTTATGCTGCGCACTCTGATCTTACTAAGGCTATCGTACCTACACAATCTCCAAATTCGCGCTCAAAATTCGAAACGCCTCTCTTAGCAACACCGGAAAGGCTAACTCATAAGCAAACAAAGCAATTAAAGTATGTACCCAAGCAAAGGAGCTTACCCAGTATCACATCCTTGGTTGACTCCGACTAGAACCATTCCTTCCATGACTTGAACCATGACCCCTCGTCGCTTGAGGACAATTCTTGACCAAATGTGCCTTAGATCCACATCGAAAACATTCTTTACTATTTCCCCAGCACTCTCCTGTGTGAGGTCTTCCACATCGAGCACAAGAACGATTCCGATCCACCGGTACAAGTACACTTACAGGATTCTCGATCTTTGGTCTTTTCTGGACATTACCAAACGATGCTGACGACCCAATATTTCTCTTATTCTCGTTCCTCTTCTTTTCTCGGTTTTCCCTTACCGTCCTCTTAACTTCTTCGGCTATACGAGCTTTCTCCACTAGCACCGCGAAGTCTCTTTCCCTCTGCGGAGTGATCAGCACTCGAAGCTCATCTCGCAATCCGTCTTCAAACCGGACGCACCTCTCATAGTCAGTGGCCACAATTCCCTTAGCATATTGACTTAGCCGTACAAACTCGCTTCAGATTCGCTATCGACTTATTTCCTTGCACCAGATTTAGAAACGCCTTCCTTTGCGCATCTAAGTAGCTTGCTCCAACGTATTTTCCTTCAAACTTTTCCTTAAAGTAGTCCCAATCCATTCGATCTGCCGGCACACCTTGTTTGACAGTGAGCCACCAACGATAAGCTTCCGTCCCCCGAGGTTTAAACAAAGACCTTTTAGCTTTTCCTGCAGGCGCAATCCAAGTCGTCCATAATTCTCTCGACTCCTTCTAGCCAATACTCCGCTACGTTCGGAGCTACTCCAGATACTCCCCTAAAAACTTCAGCCCCGTTAGACCTAAGCCTCTCGGGCACTGACTTCCGAGCTCCTTTTCCCCTACTAGCTCTTGCCACTTGCTGAAGCACGCGTAACATAGCCTGCGACACTGCGTTCTCTTCACTTATCGGGTCTTGTTCCTCTACATCCACTGCTGGCGGCACTTCGGTTTCTGACCCATAGCCAGACCCTACTGGTTCCGAAGCTGTCATTCCATCTCTACCGCGTCCCCTAGAACTCATCTCTAGTGCTTCGATTTAATCTGTTTAGAAAGTTTTATGAATTAGAAATTATTGTTTCACTGTTTTATTCACGAGCAATTTTATGCAATGAAGGTTTCGAGAGTAGTTCTTTCGAGCAATCAAGTTTCCTTTTTCCTACCCAGGGGTAATTTCGTCATTTTCCTACAGGGGTATTTTTTGGAAATTTCGTAAATCGAGGAAACATCTTTCAAAATCAGATTTAGAGTTTCACAAACCAAAGGGGTAAATTTTGGAAATTTTAAAACTAAGGGTTTTAAAACAGTGAGGCAAATCCCTTTCGGGTTTTAATAACTGGTTTAGCCTATGAACAAGTCCTCTTGGTTAAGGTGAACCGTAGCTATGCACCAGGTAGGATTCCTGCGAAGAGGAGGTGAGTCACGAGGACTGCTTAAGTACCAAGCTCTTCCGGATCCACTCCTAGACATGCGCACAATGGTTGCCACACCTTAACTCGGCGACTTAATCACAGGTTTGTTTAGTAACCTTAAGTTTTATGCATATGTTTGAGTAGACTAGTCCTAGGGTCCAACAGATCCTAGTATTCTATTCTACGAGCCCAAACTAAGCCCAAATCAATTCATACAAACAGATCACTTCAAGAGAGTCCAAGTACTTACAGTGGACTTGGCCTGAGGTACAGTGCCATGCCGAGTAACTGAAAAATTTCTTAAAAGCCCATTTTTTTGAAAAGCCCATTTTGAAAACGTTTTTGGGCCCTAAAACCCTCAAAGCCGAGTTTTGAACCGGGCTCTGATACCAAACTGTAACATCCCCAAACCCGGCCCATTCACTACGACCGAATGCACGGTTATGTTATGGGAAAAACTTATTGGCGAAAAACAGGTTGCCGTTTAACTTTTGTCTAAACTCCTTTAGAGTAGTTTCACTAGCGTAAATCTTGGGCATGTTTGTTTGCAAACCGTCAGTTACTTTGAAATCTCGGGGTTTCGTCTTTAAAACTCTTAGTTGTCAATTTGCTTAGGTTGGAAAACATTTAAAACATCAGACTCAAGTGGTTTAAGCTTAGTTCATAAAAGTAACATTATTCCCAAATCTCTTTAGACATAAGTTACCAAAAGAAAACCAAATAACTTAAGAGGCTCTTATTACAACATAATGATTCCAAGTACTTGGTAATAAAGTGCATAAAGAAAATATTAAAACGTCCTCTGCATGGGCCACCTTCAAGTCATACACAAATACTGGACTAGGCCCTTTTCACATTAGTCCACTGATCACTGGGTTTGGCCCATGTCCACGTATGTCCCCAAAACTTACCTATTCATTGGGCTTGGCCCATTTTCATATTATTTCATAAACGGAATAATGCAATCATGAAACCCACCCAAACCTAGGGTCCATCCGCTACACACCCCCCCTTATCCAAACCTACCACACACCGGGGACTATCGAGTCACCCTCTCCTTTTTCCTCCAAAAAGGCAACCAATGCCATCCACGATGTAGCATATAGCTAACATCAAACCACGATGGAGCACACAGCAATCCATCAAGCCACGATATGGCATAAAGCTCATATCAATCAAGGTAACCACGCGAACTAAATCGCAAAGATCCACAACGCGACCTCGATCGGCGCCAATCCACGATGTAGCACAAAGTCGACATCAACCACGCACTCGAAGTACACCCGCACCTTCTTTTCATAAACCCACCCATGCACATGTAACATGATATAATGCGTAGATGATGCATGTGCATGCTATTCACAATCATAGGCATTCTCACACAATAAAATCAGTGTTCACATAATTACAAACTTTGCTACTAACCTGATCATCTTCATACCCCTTAAGGGTACCATTTCCACATTTAATCGCACTTATTAGCATCATACAACATAAGCGGATATACTCAAATCCGGAAACAATGGTTAATTACACACCTTATTACTAAGAGTTCTAGACTCTCGATCCTCGACGCTATCGTCTAGCGAAACTCTGGCTATTTGCTTAACGTTTCTGTTGTTGCCCACACCCCGGTGGCCAATCACGTCTGCCATAAACCGCTCTTCTCTTGAACTTTGGGACGGGGCCTTCCCTTGCCCACTTGGACTGGTTGTGGGCTCCATGCAAAAGCTTAATCAGGTAAACAGGTTAACCCCCAAAACACCACTTAAGCACTTAACCTTAATAAGTAATCTTACCTCCACTTGACCAAACTGACTGCTACAACGGAGGCTTGGCCGACCACTAAAACCCCAAGTATCTCGGTCCACGGAACTCGAAAGGATCTAAGCTAACACTCGGCCCCAAGTGCTATCAAGTTGAGGAAGGAAATTCGGCAAAGGGTAGATTCGGCTACTAATTAAATCAAGGAGAGGGAATAGCAATTTCGGCCAAAGAGGTATTTTAAGGAGGGAAAGAAGAAGTGTGGGGTGTACTTTCGGTTTTGGAAGTGAAAAGGAAAGGGAAATAGGGAGAGTGGAGGGTTCGGCCACTTGGGGAAAATGTGGGAGGAGAAGAAAGGAGAGAAGGCAGATGGATGGATGAAGAATGAGCACTCCCCTATTTATACTAAAGGCCAAGCTCCAACCCCCCAAAAATAGTCCCCAAAATCCTCCTAAAATAGCTCCCTACCACCCATTCAAAAAGTTTGAAGGAGTCAAACTTTTACCTAGCCAAATTTAAAAAAAAATGACCAAGTCTTCTCCACCTTTCAAGCATCCAGAAACCGCCCAGCTTCTATCCTCCTTGACGCAAAAACAAGGCCAAAATGCTACCCTTGCGAATCGAACCTGAGCCCCTTCCCCCTGCAAATGGCGTCACTTCTCCATGCTCTAAGTGGCGCCTCCTTGCCACTCTGCCAAGCCACTCTTTATGCCAAAACTCCACCAAAAATTCTCTTAAGACCCCCTCTATCCAAGTTCTCCCTTTTTAGCCCCTAAAACTAAAAATTTTCTAAGGCAACCTACCACCACCTAGGGTTCTCAGGACCCCTAAAACTTACCCAACCACACACTGAAGTGTGCCAACACTCGAGCTAAGCACCAAATGCCTAACCCCTAAAACTAGGG
Organism: Gossypium sturtianum; assembly: GCA_025698515.1. Lineage (NCBI taxonomy): Eukaryota > Viridiplantae > Streptophyta > Magnoliopsida > Malvales > Malvaceae > Gossypium > Gossypium sturtianum. The sequence goes on from CM046955.1 coordinate 118,717,725, forward strand.
TGTTACACACCTCCTCTTCACTCGAATTCTGCCTGGTGCGTAGCTTTGGTTCACCCTGACCAGGAGGGCTCGGTCATAGGCTAAACACAATGATTAAAACCCGAAAAGGGAATTAGCCTTGTTTTTCGAAATAGAATGAAACAACAAACCCTAATGTTTTCAAAACTTGTGTAATAACTTCCTCAAATCCTAGAACATTACTTTTACAACGTTTTTCTCGAAAAACTTGATTTGTGAAAAATTACAGAAATACCCTTAGGAGTAAAATTACCAAAATGCCCCTGACCCATAAAATATTAATTCAATGGTTTTGCCCAAAAATTTCAATGATTTTACAGACATTCAAAAACCTTGCTTTGAAAATCATCAGCAAAATATTTCGGTTCTAGAAAATTACGAAAATACCCCTGTAGGAAAAAGACGAAAATACCCCTGGGATAGAAATGGGCAAAAATGTCCGATGAGCGAATAGGTATGGAAAGTATTAAGGAATGGATGCATGAACTTCTTTGTGTGAACTAGGAAAGAAGACTGGAACATTGTTTGCTCGAAAGAATCTCTGATTAAACCTTATCCATAAAATTTCTTCGCGAGTAATAAAGTGAAACAAATGCTAACGCATAAAATTTTTCTTAATCAGATTAAAAGCGCAGTAGATAGAATGAGTTCTAGAGGACGTGGACGCCGTGGGCGTGGTAGGGTAGGATGACGGTGTCCGAACCCGTCAGTCGAGGACAAGGTTCTCGAAAATGAGGTACCACTTGCCACCACCACCTCCTACTTTTAGAGTGAGAGAGCCGGATCGGGCCGGTGGTGAGGCGATGTATCGCAAGCCGCTTTTGCGAGTCTTGGAGATGGTGGTCGGGGTGGTGGAAATGTGGGAGCTCGGAAATCTATTCCGAGCGACTCCGATCTAACTGAGCAGAGGTATTCCGAGGTGTGCCGGGAGTGGCACCAGGCGCGTGAATGGAATGGCTAGAGTCAACAGAAAGAATCATGGATGACCTTGACCGACCGAGGAAGAAAAGGCCGAAAGGGGGCGTGTCGCCTAAAGGATGAAGCGATCGGTGGTGGCTTACGGTTCGAGATGGGGCTACACAGCAGATGATTTGACTTGGGAGTATTTGAGAACCACCTATCAGAAAAAGTATGTGGGCACCAGCTACACTGACGCGCAGAGAAAGGCTTTTCTGGGATTAGTGCAAGGAACTAAGTCCGTGTGTCCGAATATGAGGCGGAATTTTTAAGGCTAAGTAGGTATGCTAGAGGCATCGTGGCTCTCGAACATGAGCGCCGTGTCCGCTTTGAGGACGGACTCCGAGATGATCCGAGGTTACCGATTGCCCCACAAAGAGTTCGTGAGTTCTCATCTCTAGTGGAAAAGGCTAAGGTAGCCGAAGGGATCAAGGAGGCTGTGAGACAAAGTTATAGTAGGAATAATCAGAAGAGAGGGTTTGGGTCAGCTGGATCAAGCGGTGGTGTTCAGAAAAAGGCTAGGCCAAGTGGGCCCAATCAGGCGGCAAGGCCCACGACTACTAATCAGAGGCCGACTCAGTGTAATCGCTGTGGAAAGACCCATTGGGGAGGTTGTTGGACCGGTGATAAAGGATGTTTCGAGTGTGGGTCTTTGGAGCATCGTGTCGAGATTGTCCCCGAAACTAGCTAAGAATCACCGGAGGCGTAATCGTACTCGCAGAATAGAAGTGTGGGACCCGCAGAGGGTCGTGGTAATGGCAGAGGAAACAACGGTCCTAACCGAGGTCGTGGAACTCAAGGCAGAGGTTCGGGCAACACAGAGGCTAGGCGGCTGGCTTAGTTTACGCAAATGAGGTGTCGCGAGGAAGGTGACGCACCGGATGTCATAACCCAGACGTTTCTAATTTTTGGTTTTCCTTATGTTGCATTGATTGATGTGGGCTCGACGCACTCGTACATTGCTAGTAGTGTGGTAGGAACTATGGACCTAAACTCTCAAAGCCGCCCTAGGGGATGATCGTAGTTAGCCCTTTAGGTCACTCTGTAATAGTAGACAAACTTTATAGAGGCGCACCCCTAGAACTCCAAGGGGTAGTATTTGTGGTCGATCTAATGGAACTACCGTTTGGGAGTTCGATTTGATCCTTGGAATGGACCGGAGTGGTTAAGTATCAAGCGAATTTGGATTGCGCGACCAAGCGCATGGTTCTTAAGACGGCTGAAGGTGATGAAGTGGTTATGATAGGAGATAGAAGGAACTACCTATCCAATGTAGTGACTACCTTGAAGGTTGAAAAGATGGTCAAGAAGGGTTGTGAGGCGATTTGGTTCAAATCGTGCTTTGGAAGCTAAGGGGTCAATAGTTGGAAAGGTCCGAACGGTTGGGAATTTGTTTGATGTGTTCTGAGAAGAACTTCCCGGTCCGCCTCCGGATCGGGAAGTCGAATTCGATATAGACTTGCTACAGAACGGCACTGTGTCTATAGCACCATACCGAATGGCACCAAAGGAATTGGTGGAGCTAAAGGCTCAAATTCGAGGAGCTCTTGGATGAGCGTTTATTCGACCAAGTATATCTCCGTGGGGAGCACTGTGTTGTTTGTCAAGAAGAAGGACTCGGTTCTATGCGGATGTGCATCGACTCACCGTCGGTTAAACAAGTTAACGATCAAAAACAAGTACGTTGCCTCGGATCGATGATTTGTTTGACCAACCGAAAGGGCGCGTCGGTATTCTCAAAGATTGACCTTAGGTCGTTATCATCAATTAAGGGTGAAGGAGGCCGATGTTCACAAGGCGGCATTCGAACTCGGTATGGGCATTTCGAGTTCTTGGTGATGCCATTCGGGTTGACCAATGCACCAGCGGCATTTATGGACTTAATGAATAGGGTATTTCAACGTTACTTGGATCAATTCGTCGTGGTGTTCATCGGCGACATATTGGTTTATTCAAAGACGTAAGAGGAGCATGACAAGCATTTACGGATAGTTCTGCAAGTATTGAGGAGAAGCGCTTATATGCCAAATTCGGTAAGTGCAAATTTTGGTGAGGAAGTGGCTTTCTTAGGGCATGTAGTATCGGTGAAGGAATTAGAGTAGACCCCGCAAGATTGAAGCAAAGTATTGGATTGGAAACCACCTAGGTCGGTGGCTGAAATACGAAGTTTTCTGGGTTTAGCAGGTACTATCGGAGATTCGTGGAAGGATTCTCTCTAATAGCAATACCAAGTTAACCAAGTTACTAAGGAAAGGTGTTCCATTTGTATGGACGGAGAAGAGCAAGGAAGCTTTGATAAGCTAAGGAAAATTTTGACGGAAGCTCGGTTTTGGTGACTGAAGCGGGAAGAAAGTTATTCACGATCTATTGTGATGCATCTCACACTGGTTTGGGATGTGTGTTGATGCAGGATGGAAAGGTAGTAGCCTATGCATCCCGCCGCTTAAGACCGCATGAGGTTAACTACCCAACACACGACTTGGAGTTAGCGGCAATCGTCTTCGCTCACGAAGATATAGAGACATTACCGCATGGGGAGAAGTCGATAGTCTACACGGATCACAAAAGCTTGAGGTATCTTCTGACTCAGAAGGATCTGAATCTGAGACAGCGTCGGTGGATTGAACTACTAAAGGATTACGATTGTTCCATCGAGTACCATCCGGGTAAGGCTAATGTGGTAGCTGACGCATTGAGCCGGAAGGTTGTGACGGACTTAAGAGCAATGTTCGCTCGGTTGAGTCTATATGATGATGGGAGTCTTTTGGCGGAACTCCAAGTAAAGCCGACTTGGATTGAGGAGATTAAGGAAAAGCAGTTAGTGGATGAAGGCTTGAGCGCTAAGAGGGTACAAGTTCAGGATGGTGGTTTGGAAGAGTACAGTCTGTCTAGGGATGGAGTGCTTTGTTTTCAAGGACGAGCTTGTATGCCAAGGGATACAGAGTTAAGGCAGAAAATTCTCCAAGATGCACATAGCAGCCCATACGCTATGCATCCCGGGGCAAACAAAATGTATGGAGACTTGCGGAAAGCGATTGGTGGCACAGGTTGAAGCGTGAGATAACTGGAGTTCAGTAGGAAAGTGTCCGACGTGCGCCAAAGTTAAGGTCTGAACATCAGTTACCATCGGGACTACTTCAACCGATAAAGATCCCTCGATGGAAATGGGAGAGGATCACCATGGATTTTGTTAGTGGGCTACCCCTTACACCCACCAAGAAGGATGCAGTTTGGGTAATTGTGGATCGCCCGACTAAATCGCTCACTTCATGCCGGTGAGAATGGATTACTCACTCCAGAAGCTAGCGAAGCTGTATGTGGGTGAAATAGTGAGGTTGCATGGTGTGCCAGTATCGATTATCTCGGATAGGGATCCCAGATTCACGTCAAGGTTTTGGAAAGCGTTGCATCAAGCTTTGGGTACACGGTTAGATTTCAGTACGGCTTTCCATCCACAGTCTGACGGACAGTCGGAAAGGGTGATACAGATTTTAGAAGACATGTTAAGAGGTTGTGTCTTGGATTTTAGTGGTAGTTGGGAGGAGTACCTACCATTAGCGGAATTCGCTTATAACAATAGTTATCAAGCGAGTATTCAAATGGCTCCATACGAGGCCCTATATGGACGAAAGTGCCGTACTCCTACATGTTGGACGGAGTTGGGGAACGACAAGTTCAGGTCCGAATTGGTAGCAGACGGAAGACAAAGTCAAGGTGATTCGGTCTCGTCTCAAGGAAGCATCAGATAGGCGTAAGTCTTATGCCGATCTCAAACGCAAGGAAATGGAGTATGCTGTGGGAGACAAGGTCTTTCTGAAGGTGTCACCTTGGAAAAAGGTGTTGAGATTTGGACGAAAAGGGAAGCTGAGCCCAAGGTTCATCGGGCCATATACAGTTGTAAAGCGAATAGGACCGGTAGCTTATCGACTAGAGTCTGCCGCAGAATCGAATCGATTCATGACGTATTTCATGTATCAATGCTGAGACGATATCGGTCAGACCCTTCGCACGTTGTGCCAGTAGCAGAGATTGAGGTGAACTCAGATTTATCTTTTGAAGAAGAACCGGTTCAGATTGTAGACCGAGATGTGAAGGTTCTACGTAGGAAGGCAGTGCCTTTAGTGAAAGTGATATGGCGGAACCACGCGAGTGGAAGAAGCTACGTGGGAGCCCGAGGAGGTGATGCGGTAGCAATACCCCATCTCTTTTGATCAAGGAATTTCGAGGACGAAATTTATTTTAAGGGGGTAGAATCGTAACATCCCAAAAATGGGGTTATTTGGAATTTAATTATTTTTCTTATTATGAATATTCTTTGTGATATTATTTATAGAATGTCAAGGCTTAATTATGGATTTTAGTAAGCTCGAGTAGTGGGAAAAATATTATTTTCAAGCCTTGAGGTAGGAGCCTTAACAAGTGGGGGTTATAAGAATAAATGGGGATAATTTGGACATAAGATGAGCCTAGAATAAGTGGCAAAGTAAGCCCACTTAAGAGCTAGCATGTGACGCCACCAAGGAGCAAGGGAGAGCCTTGGTTCGAGTCACAAAATCCTCTCTTTTGCTCTTTAAGTGGACTGGCACAAGTAGGAGAATTTTTTCCCTTCAAACTCTTTTATTATTATTAAAAGATAATATGAGAGTTTTATTTGTTTAATTATAGTGATAATAAGAGGATATTCATGGATAATTGAGGGATTATTAGGAGATTATTATTTATTAATTCAAATTGTTTGAATTAAATCAAATGAATGGCCAAGAGAAAAACTAGGAGTTGGCTAGGAGTTTGAACTCCTTGTTGCCAAGGGTGGACGGCAAGCTTGAGGAGGGGGCCGAATGCTTATAAAACCTCACCCTACCACCTTGTTTTGTTTTTTTCCATTCTTGCTAGTTGCTTGAAAATCCCTAACCCCTCTCCCTTTGTGCTCTTTTATTTTCTTTGTTCTCTCAAACCCCTCAAGCCGAAATTTCTAGCACCTTTCTTTCCCATTATTTTCTTTCTCCCCTTGGCCGAATACACTCCCTTGGAAGTGCTGATTTCTTTTTCTCTTTACCTCTCTGTTGGCGAATATTGAGCATAGTATCTTCCCTGCATCTCCTTTGTTAATCGATTTGGATCAAGGTAAGTAATGGCCGAATATCTATCTCCCTTTTCCTTCTTTTTTCTCGCGATTTCTTTTACAAGGGGTGCCGATTTCGAAAGCAATGGTTATAAGGCTTCTAATCGAGTAGTGAATGATTCTTCTAGGTGCTCGGGAAGGAAAGCAATCGACTCGTGCCCCGATCTCAGCATTCGATTTCTGTAAGTGGTGGTAAGATCAATTTCTTTATTATAACAATTCGATTAAAAGCGAAGACTATTAGTTTTACTTACTAATCAATGGTGATTGACGGCGATTCGGGAATCAAGTATTGCGATTAGTATCCAAAAGTGTGAAGGTAAGGATTCGGGTTCACAAGGAACCCTCTCAAATTAATTGGTTGGTCGATTAGGCCATAGTACTAAACAGGTATTTGGCCGAATATAGGGATCAGTAGATCTAGGGTGGTCGACCCTTCTTTTCTGGATTTAGAGCATCCAAGGGTGACAGTGTGTACATACACACTTATAATTAATTAAATGTACTAAATCTGTTGTGTGTGCTAACTTAGGATCTGTGTAGATTCGGGATTAATACCATGAATGGTATAAGCAAGGAACCAGTAAGTCCTTGTTGACTATGAAATATTTTAAGATGCTTTTGGGAAGCATGGTGTGTCTAGTACACGTTGCTTATTGGCGATGATAAAACCTGTACATGTGATTAAGTATATGGTAGCACAAATTATGTGATATAGATGTTGATGTGGGATTGATGAGTGGAGGGGCGGTGATATTTCGTGTTCGACGTGAGCACCAGTGTTTTAGTAACACACATTGTGACTATATGTCACCAGAGGTTTGGTACCTCCGGAGGTTTGGTACCTCATAGCGACTTATCCCCGTGGTTAACACCACCGTGGGTTGGCCCCACTTGAGATATGGGATAAATGCGCCGGTGATTTGGTATCACACGATGGGTTGGCCCCATCACTCCGATTTGTGTCCACGGACACGATGTTTTGGTAACACATCGTGACTATATGTCACGAGTGGTTTGGCACCACCGGTGTTTTGGTAACACATTGTGACTACGGTCACGGTGGTTTGGTACCACATGGGGTAGACAAAGGCGTTTGGTTGGCTAGGGCGGGTGCATGACTTAGTACATGATGATTGATTATATGTCGTGTATGAAATTGTTTACATACGAGGAAGGGTTACATATCGAGTCTTGGTGACTCACCTTCTCCTTTAACATTTTTTCAAAGGTGACTCGTAGATGGCGGTTGAGGAGCGGTTGGACTCGAGGTGGCCATGCGGTGGACTTGAACAAATTGAACTTTAAACTTAGCTATTCTATTTTATTATTGGTTATTTTTATTTTGGTTGTAATAAGGCCTCCATAAACTTTACTTTTGTTATTTCTTATATGTTGGATACTTTGTTTAAACTATATTATTAAAATTAAATTAAAATCACGTGTTTTTCTTAAATTAACACGAAAATGTTTTATCATGCCATCGGGCACACTTGAAATTTGTATAATAACCGGACTCAATTAAATTTCCAAATTAAATCTAAGTATAGTTTCGGCAAGATAACCAAAAACGAGACGTTTTCAACAAAACTTAAATTGGTTTTAAAATGGTGTTCATAAAGTTTTTCTCCGTAACAAATCAAATTCGGTCGTAATGTTTGGGCCGGGTTTGGGTTGTTACAGTGGCAAAGGGCTTGGTAGATAGCCATCTAATTGTCCACACGGGTAGACACACGGGCGTGTGTCTAGGCCGTGTGTGACACACGGTCAGCCCTATAGGCATATGGATCGACCGTGTGTCCCATTGCATGCTAGGTTTGCAAGTCAGTATGCTCTACGGGCAGACACACGGCCATGTGTCTCAGCCGTGTGGTAGACACGGCCTAGGACATGGGCGTGTGCCCAGCCCGTGTGAAGTCTGCACATTAATTGTGGAATTTAATTCGACACATGGCCTAAGGACACGGGCGTGTGCCTTGGCCGTGTGACCTTAGTGAGATGATGACGTCATAGTCATAATACCAAGGTTTTTGCACACGGGCTAAGGACACAGGCGTGTTGAGGCCGTGTGAGGGACACGGGCGTGTGTCTGGCCGTGTGAATTTAGTCAGGATTGACCACGAGTGGAAGACACAGGCATGTCTTAGGGGCACACGGGCGTGTCCCTAGACCAACACGGACGTGTGGCCCCTGTTTTGATGAAAAGTTTCTCGAGTTCGTAAAAGTTTCAGGATTGGTTCCGAAGCCTCTCGGAGGAATGTTTAGGGCCTCGTAGGCCGAGATTGAGTAAGTGATGGGTTAAAATGAAATTTTATAGCCCTCTTCGAGATGTTAAATGTGATAAGTTAGGTAATGCCTCAAACCCGGTTCCGACTTCCGGCATGGGTAAAGGGTGTTACAAGATCGGTCGACTGTGATTTCCCTAGTCAATTCAAAGTTTGATGCAGTCACCCTTCCGCATCCTGGCGAAAAATCCTGAATAGTCGACACCGCACGTCTCTTAAACTTGGGAGTAGAGGCTACATGCTCAACCTCAGTCGGTACCTTTGCCATCGCTTTATTACTAGCACCCTCTTCACCCATTGGAAGTTCGATTAACAGAGCCGTTGCAGAATCAAAATAGAGAGGGAAAGGAAACGGAGAATTTGGTCACCACCGAACTAAGCAAGAGAAAAGACTTGGTTCACGAGCTAATAAGAAACCGAAACCAAACAAAAAGAGGAGGGATGATATTCGGCTTAAGAGAAGAAAGGGAGAAGAGGGAAGAAAGAAAGAAGAAGAAAAAGAGAAAACAAATGAATGGAAAGGGAGGGAGAGGAAGTATATTCAGTTTAGATTGGAAGAGGGAGAGGGAAGCAAGTATTCGGCCAACAAAAGCTTGAAGAAAAAGGTGCAAAACTCAAGCAACAAAATCCCCGAGTGGTAACTTGCTATTTCAGCACTTAGAGAGAAATGAAAGAAAACTCTTCAGCAAAGAATTTCGGCACACCCAAGAAGTGCCCAAAACCGAACAAGTGCAGAGAAAAGCACTCAGAAATCCCCCTGCCGAAATTGCATGCACATGGACTCCTTGTTCGGCTACAACACACCCACCTTTGAATTTGCTTGATTCTCTCCACAATTCACTCCTTGATTTACTCCAACTCCCCATTCAAATTCAATTCAAACTCTTATGACCAATTCAACCACAGAGTTCCAGTCCAGTTCTACCACCTCCCCAGCTCAAGCAGCAAAATAAACATAAAATTGCGCACGCCCAGCCTCGAACCTCAGACTCCTTGCCACACATGTAACGCCACCACCACTGCACCAACAGGTTCTTTGTGACACATTTTACTCTTAATTAATTAAGAGGTCTAAAGGCCAAGGTCCAGGTTCCTTTAAAAGAAAAACCAAAATAAATTGCAAGGGCCAAGACTTGAACCCAGGCTCCCTTGCACCCTTAATGACGCCACAACCACTAGGCCACCTGCTTCCTTGTGTCATGATTTCCCCAACAATATTCTTAAAGCCTATTTACCTACATCAAGGGGTTTTATTCACCTAAAACCAAAATTTTCCTAAAGCCCAGGTTTGAACCCAAGACTTCTTCAACACTTCTCAGGACCCTTAATCACCAAAGCAGACATACTTTTAGGTTATTCACATGCACAACTAAATTCCAATTCCTCCGGCACGCGAAGCCCATTTCTTCTAGGCCATAAATTCGGGGCGTTACATAGGGGCTAATCGGAACAATGGTTTTGGAACCACTAATCCAAGGTTAGAGAAAATTATTTTCATGATATTTTATGAGTTAGAGCATGATTATAGAAGTGTATGAAAATTTTGGTGCTTTAATTTTAGCGATTTCATGTTTAATCGCGAAAAAGGACTAAATCGCATATAGTGCGAAAGTTCAATTTTAAAAGCTAAGGGTGCCAAATAGCTATGGAATATTATTTGGAGGTCTTTAAAGGGCAATTATCCCCTTAAATAATAGTTGGCCGGCCATAGGGGACAAACAATGTCAAAATTGGTCAAAGTTGTTAGATTAGGTGGATTAAATTGGGGAAATATAATAAAATAAAGAAAGGAAAAAGATATCATCTTTCCTCTCTTCTTCTCCATCGAAATTTTCAACAAACAAGGGGTTTGAGAACTCAAAAATTTCAGCCAAGCTTTTTCCTTGCAAGTTATTGCTTTAGTGATCATTTCTTGATAAAAATTATACTTTTGAAACCCCTAAAGTTTAAGCTAGCGAAAGAGGGGACTATCTTGCAAAATGGTTGAAAGCTTAGGGTTTTGCCATGTGAACATTTATGTCGTTTTCTGTATTTTTATGGAAGAAATTGAGTCTTAGTTGTTAGATGAACAACTTTTGTGAAAGGTGTTACCATGAAAACACCTAAAAGGACCTTTTTGTAAAGGTTGTAAAATATGTAGTAAATGTGTGAAATGTTGAGTTTTGATGGTAGCCATAAGAGAAATAAATGTTCACCTAGGCTCGATAAAGGTAGAAATTTGATTAGAATTGATTTTCGAGCCTAGGGGTAAAATGGTCATTTTGTAAAAGTCTAAGGGGAAAATAGTAATTTTGCCAAAGCATGGTTATTGAAATGCATTTATTAATGTGATTTTTAAATGAGCTAATTTTCTATTATAGATCAAGAAGAACCAAGAATTTACTTCGACCGGGGAAAAAACAAAGTATCGGACTAGATTGACGATCTAGCTTATTTTGAAATTGAGGTAAGTTTGTATGTGATAAATTCAACATTTATGCTAGTATGTTTGAGAATGTTCGATATTATAATGATACATGATATTCTATGAAATTGAGTATTGGTGTTGAATGAGAAATATGATAAAGGTTGTAATGTTGAAGTCCCGGTTGGACTATAATAAATGTGAGAATACTATCATCGAGACATGAGATGGATAAGGTCCCGTGTAAGACCATGTCGGGGGCATGGCCTCGGCACCGAATTGAGATTCTATATAAGACCATATCTGGGATATAGCTTCGGTATTGAATATGAGAATCGTATAAGACCATATCCGGGATATGGCATCGTTACTTGAAGTGAGATCCCGTATAAGACCATATCTGGGATATGGCATCGGCACTCAGAGGTGACCCCATATAAGACCACTTCTGGGATGTGGCATTGGTTTCGTGTTTATGTTAGTGACGATGAATATGCGTCTTTGAGTATCCCTAGTGAATTAGTGGGATAAATAGATAAGCTTGGAAATAGAAATGAGATTAGTACTAAAGTCATGTGATTGAGTGAATACAGGTACCCATGAATAATTCACGAGGAACGTTTACGAGTAAGTTATGGCAAAGTGCTTGTGACTTTGTGTGGTTATCCAATGCCATGAATTGATGTCATTATGAACTTATTGTTGCTATTTATTTTCATGCAAACTTACTAAGCTTTATGATTACCCCTCTCTTTTCCCTTTTTCCTTGTAGTATTGCCAAGATAATTCGAGAACTGTGGGACGTCGGAGTTCGGAAATCACACTATCAACATCTCTTTGGTATAACAAGTTAGACTTAATTTGAGTATGGCATGTATAGGACTTGGGTATTTTGTTATGTCATTTTGACAGCTAAAGTGTTGGCTATTTACGTTATCAAAGTCATTTTGTAAATGGCCATCGATATTGGACCAATACATGTCAAGTTATTATTATGCAATGGTGATGAAATTATGAAGTTTATGCTTGTGGGGATGCTTTAAATTGAGTTTTTAGAAGTGCCATATGGTTATAAAATGTGTTGAATTGATTTGGCATAAGTGTGGTAGCTTGGTAGGGTGGCAAATGGCTTGGTAGATAGCCATATAATTGTCCACACGGGTAGACACACGAGCGTGTGTCTAAGCCGTGTGTGACACACGGTCAGCCTCATGGGCATGTGGAGAGGCCGTGTTTCCCCTTGCATGCTAGGTTTACAAGTCAGTATGCTCAGTAGTAAACACAAAGGCAAAGACACGGTCGTGTGGGAGGCACGGCCATGGACATGGGCGTGTGCCCAGGCCGTGTGAAGTCTGTACCTAAAATTAGGAATTTAATTCGACACATGGTCTAAGGACACGGGCGTGTGCCTTGGCCGTGTGACCATAGTGAGGTGATGACATCATAAACAGAATGCCATGGTTTTTGGCACACTGACTAAGACACGGGTGTGTCGAGGCCGTGTAAGGGACACGGGCTAAACACACGGGCATGTCATAGGCCGTGTGATGCAAGTCAGTGTCGACCACGGGTATGGAGCACGGGCATATGAAATGTCACATGGACGTGTCCCATTCTTCACACGGGCGTGTGGCCCTATTTCGTGTCAACATTTTCTAAGTGTTTGAAAGTTTTCGGTTTGGTCCCGAAACATCACGAGTATACATATAGGGTCTCGTAGATCCATAATAGGGAAGTTACGATTGTAAATGAAAAAGTTTTAAGTTCGAACGAAATTTTATAGCCCAAAGTTGTAAGTTTAAGCAAGATAAGTTCAGTAATGCCTCAAAGGAGTAGATGCGCACCGCACGTCCTGGGGATCCACAGATGTCACTGGATAATTGAAATTTGATTTTTTCCCAGCACGTATGTGATTTTGATCAGGTTGGATAATGCAAATAGGATATACAGTGTACGCTGTGTAGTGTGAATGGGGAGATAGTAGCATAAGCTTTTAATATTGCTGATCCATACTGTATATTATCTTGCTGTGTAGTATTCGTATCTTATATATTTAAATATCTGATATGATGATAGAACGCATCTAAAGATGGAGTCGGTCATAGGCGGATGGACAATAGTGAGATGATCTACCTCGGAATGAAAAATCAGGTATGGAGAACGCGAATAAGTGCAGAGCCGAAGTAGACACATCCCTGCGGAGCTCGTGGGCGTCCGGAATTGGCAGTCATGTCACGTTGTGCGGACGTACTCAGACTGGCGTTGTTTGTGCTGTGCTGCAGCTGTTCGGATTGGAACCACTTGCTGATGTGTGCGGCATGGAAAGCTGATCTGAGCTAGCTATTGTCAGCGGATGGTCGGTTTAAGGCCTGGAAGGAAGGCTGTGTACTAAATATATGTGTTAGTTTTTTTGAGTGGCGTGGCCATATGCTAGCTATTAGGTAGATTCTCATTGTTATGGTTATTGCAAGAGCGAGTGGGTACGGGTATATCGAGATGGGACGAGGTGTATGCGTTTGGTATGGCAAAAACCCGTGAAGAAAAATCAGAATTCGAGTAGATAGACACTTATGTAGCAGTATGAGTATTGGGTGCTTAAGTTCAGTGGAGTTTCAACATTAAGCCGATGCTGGAGAGAGCCGTGTACTATGCCAGCACTTACTTGATGAGTATTGATCGGTATCTGATTTCATAGTACTGTATGAAATGAATCTAAGCCAAGCTAGTATCACCCTCCTTCATTTGTCTCTTACTTAAGCATTTATCAGTCGTCGCAAGGCCTGCGACCGATTGACTAGGCCGTAGGGAATATCATCCTCGATTAGTAAATGCTTGGATTGGTGCCATATGATATTGTTTATGTATGTACAAGTGAGGGTGGCAAAATGGCTTGGTAAATAGCCTTATTTTTGTCCACATGGGTAGACACACGGGCGTGTGTCTAGGCCGTGTGTGACACACGATCTGCCCCATGGGCATGTGTTTCAGCCGTGTGTCCCCTGCACCTTAATTGTTGCAAAATAGAATGACTAGAATATGGAACACAGGCAGAGACACGGGCGTGTGTCTCGGCCGTGTGTGCCACACGGCCTTGGACACGGGCGTGTGTCTCGGCCGTGTGAAGTCTGCACATATTTTATGAAAAATTATGAAAATTAAATCGACCAAACGGCCTAGCACACGGGCGTGTGGCACGACCGTGTGGCACAAGTCAGAGAGCAACCAACTTTGAACACGGCCTGTAGCACGGGCGTGTCTAAGGGTCACACGGGCGTGTGAGCCCTGTAACATGAAAAATTTTCTAAGTTTTGTAAAATTTTCTAAAGTTCTCGGTTTAGCCCCGAACCACTTCCAAAGCATGTATTGAGCCTCGTAGGCTCATTTTAGGGATGATATGAATGTGTATGAAAAGTTTTAATTTGAATGGAAATTTGTGACTCGGAAATGTATGTTTGCTTGTGTTTTTGTCCGGTAATGCCTCGTACCCTGTTCCGGCGTTGAATACGGGTAAGGGGTGTTACAGTACAAGGTAGTGGTTAATGCAATATCTTTCTGAGAGTGGGATCTGGAGTCTAAGCTGCCCTTCAAGGTTATCAGGTGAGTCCCTAAGCTGAATGTAACAGGCCGATTTTAGGTCTAGTCGGAACAGTGGTTTCGGGACCACAAATCCGACGCGGTAAAATTTTTTTATTATCTTTTTATGGTCTACAATTTTATGGAACTATTTTGTGAAAATCTCGTTCGAAAATTTCGACGTTTGGGCACTCAATTTAGTTTTAAGGACTAAATTGTAAAAAGTGCAAAACTTGAATTCTAGATGTTAAACGTGTCCAATTGCTATGAGATTTTAAATTAGAGGTCCTTATATGATAATTAGGCCATTAGTTAAGTTTATGGACAAAAATGGACATGATTAGGTGAAATTTTAAAGTTTGGCAAAAAGGGCATTTTGGTCATTTAGTAATTAAATGAATTAATAAGCAAAATGAAAGCAAAATTTGTTCATCTTCTCCTACCTTGTGCCAAAAATTTTAAGGTCACCATAGCTATGGTTTTTTCAACTTTCAAGCTTGATTGTAAGTACATCCTAGCCCCGTTTTTAATGCTCTTTACGTTTTTGAAGTTGTTATCATCCGAGCTACCTATTTCTACTATTAATTTAAGATGTGGTTGATGTCTAGGGTTTGACCCATGTTATAAATATGTGTATATTTATGTTTAATGGTAGATTATGCATGTTTGATGTGTGATAAACAACTTTTACTAGGTGATTTTTGATGAAAATGCATAAAAAGGACCTAATTGTAAAAAGTTATAAAATGGGTAGTAAAAGTCTGATTTAATGGAAAAGTTGGACTGCTATAAGCTTGAAAATGGTTTGGCTAGGCTTGGGTTACCAAGAAATTGAACATATTTCATTTTATGAGCCTAGGGACTAAAATATAAAATGTCAAAAAGTTAGGGACAAAATAGTAATTTTGTCTAGGATGCAAATTAATTTAAATGTATGTGTAAAATGATGAATTGATAGTCAAATGTGCTTATATATACCCGGAACAACTGATTACGAAACTAGATCGAGGAAAACGAAAAGTCTCGGATTAGTTGAGTTTCAAATACGAACCATTCTCAAGGTAAGTTCGTGTAATTTAATTTGGTATGTTATTATGTTTTAATTGAATTATGTAATTGAGATAATATATATGTGATGATATACCATATGAAATAATCACAAGATGATAAACACGAGTAAAATGTCATTGTCCCGGTTGAACATTGTATTTCGATGAATTATAATAATTTCCTTGAAATGAACAAAATGATATAGAAAGGATTTAGCCCGGACGGGTAAGCCTGAGCTACACTCTCTTGAGTAAATGTTATGAAATGGATTTAGCCCGGACGGGTAATCCATAGTAGGCTCATTAGAGCTAACGTTATCGAAAGGATTTAGCCTGAACTGGTAATCCTGAATAAACTCTTGGGAGCGAATGATAAAGACGGGATTTAGCCTGGACTGGTAATCCTGTTATATAAATGTGGCTTGAGAGTGTGCTCTATGACTATGTGCTTAAGGAGCACTTTAGATGTGAATTGACAAACGATTGACATGTATACCTCGAGTATACTACCCGAGTATCCATCGAAATTACAATAGTTCAATGAAAAGAAATCCTGAAAAATGGAATAGTGAAATGATATGAAAGTTTATACCATGGTGAGCTCATCTATGTTGGTTTGATAACTTCATGATGTGTATGACTAACTTGTTTAATGAGTGAATGTATTTAGGTAACTTGTCAAAATATTGATGGAATGAATGCATATATATATGCTTATTTGAATAATAATAACTGATAAGTTTCTTTCTATTACGCGAACTTACTAAGCATGAAAATGCTTACCCCGTTTTACTTTTCCTTTTTTTTTATAGTGCTCGTAAGGCTCGCGAAGGTTGGAGGATTCGGTTGGAGCAAGATCACACTATCCACAAATCTCCTTTTTGGTACAGCTAAACGATTCATTTTGGTATAATGGCATGTATAAGCTACTTGGCTTATATGAAGGCTTGTAAGTAATATTTTGTGACTTAGCCATTGGAATGGCTAAGGATGTTCAATTGGCACATGTATGATGTTAAAGTATGTCCAAATTCCTAAGTGTTAAGTATGGTGGATAATTCATTATGTAAGTGGCCATTGGAATTGGCTAATATTGGTTTAGTTATATATGCATATGATGATGTCTTTCATGGATGTGAGAATTTGCATGGTTGAGTTGACAAGTATGTGATGTATGTGATAGAAAATAGCATGTGAATGATGTGGCTGATTTGGTTGAGTGTATGTGTTTGGATTGGTGCTATGTTTTGTTGTGCAGGTATGTGCATTGAAGGGTGACAAAATGGCTTGGTAAATAGCCTTGGTAAATAGCCTTGTTTTTGTCCACACGGGTAGACACACGGACGTGTGTGTAGGCCGTGTGTGACACACGGTTTGCCCCACAGGCATGTGTTCTGGCCGTGTGTCCCCTGCACCTTAATTAATGTAAAAAAAAATGTTCAGACTATAGCACACGGGTAGAGACACGGGCGTATGTCTCAGCCGTGTGTGCTACACGGCCTTGGACACAGGTGTGTACCCCGGCCGTGTGAAGTCTGCACATATTTTATGAAAATTTATGAAAATTAAATCGACCACACGGCCTAGAACACAGGCGTGTGGCACGGCCGTGTGGCAAAGTCAGAGAGCACTCTATTTTGAACACGGCCTGTAGCACGGGCGTGTCTCAGGGTCGCACTGGCGTGTCCCGGACCCACACGGGCATGTGACCCCTGTTTTAGCAAAAATTTTCTAAGTGTCATAAAACTTTCTAAAGTTCTCGATTTAGTCCCGAACGCTTCCAAAGCATTTTTTGGGCCTCGTAAGCTCGTTTTAGGGACGATAGGAATGTAAATGAAAAGTTTTAAATTTGGATGGAGATTCACGTCTCAGTTTTGTATGATTGCTTGTGTTTATGCCCGGTAATGCCTCGTACCCTGTTCCGGCTTCGAATGCAGGTAAGGGGTGTTACACTGACTCTTGTATATGTATGATTTTTATTCTAGATGCTTCTGCGAAAGATCGTATGAACTGATATTTGAACCTAATAGGGATGGTATGATGAATATGTTGGTATATGATTGTTGGACAAGATTTACCTGTATAGCTTGTATGAATCCGTTAGGTTTAGAGTATATAATGAGAAGTCTGGAGTCGAACGTATAGCTATAAGTGAATGTTTGAGATATATGTTAAGTTGGTTTAAATGCATGAGAGGTCTAATACGAGATCTATTGATTTAAGCATGTGATGTGAACCTTAAGGATGAAAAACGCTTGTATAAGAATGATTGAAACGTATATGTGTATCTTGAAGTTATGTTTGAGTTCATGTCTGTTAGGAGTAAGTCAATATAAGATGAGTCTGTGTCTGTCTTCACGGAGTCGTGTAACATCCCGAAATTGGGCCTAGTAGGATTGGGCCCAATGGGCCTTGATTTAAAATTTTTAGAGAACAAGAGATCGGCTTAAATGCAAGTTAGACCTATTGGATAAGTGATTTTGGAAGGTTAGAAGGCTTCTATGAAGTCCCGGGATCGAACTTTGGCTTTAGGGAAATTTTGGTTTTAGGTGAAAAAACCTGGAAGTTGGCGGCAGTAGGCCTTAAGAATAAAATGTGGGGAAAATGACACAAGTGGAGTGTGGTGTCTATCGCAAAGTGACGCCACTTAAGGAACAAGGGGTGACACCACAGGGGAAGGAAGGAGGTCCAAGGTTCAAGTCTTGGCTCTTGCATTTTGGTTTTCTTTTTACATGGACTTTAATATTTGGCTATAGATTCAAATTTAGTTGCGCATGGTTTAAGACACAAGAGGAGCTTGTGGCCAAGTGGTTAGCGGCGTGGATTATGTTGGCAGGAGCCCAGGTTCGAATCTCATGAGAAACAATGGGGTATTTATTTTATGGATTGGACGGCAAGAGTTTTCAGCTTGAATTTAAACTCTATCGACGAAGGGATCCCACATCGGAAAGATACAAAGAAGGAAGGTGGAGAGCCATTCCAGGAGGAGAGTTAACATACCTTGGTGGGCGTTTGGGCACAGGAGTGGTCGCAGCCGGCGGTTTTAACACCAGACTCCTATCAGTGTGTAACTCTCTACTCTAGTTGTAGAGCGGCAAATGCCGGAAGCGCTTGCATCCACGGCAATAGTAGTTACACGAGCGCGTGCGAGTGCGTGTGGGGCTTCAACGCGATAGTTGAAGCCATCGATGAGTATTCTTGTGGGTTGGGGTCGCTGGGGCGCGATGGGGTGAAGTGGGCCCAATGGGCCCGTGGGCCCTTATGAGTAAATTATGCGATTGTGTAGTATATAGTGAACTAGACTAGGTGGAACTTATATACATGGCTAGATTTGTGCTAGGTGGGCCACACGAGCGTATGGGCCCGAATGGGCGGAATCGAGTTTTAGGCCCAATCGTCCGCAGACGACCAGGAAATGGTAATTTGAGTCGCCGGGGGCAACATTTGGGCCTTTGGGAAAGGCCATTGCAGTGCAAAATTACCGATATACCCTTGGTGGGTAAATTACGAAAATGCCCTTGGTAGGTAAAATTACGGTTATACCTTTAGAGGTTGATTAGCGTGATTATGTTGTTTTATGTCTATCCGATTATGATGGTAATTCATGTTATACTTATATTTGATATATGTTTAGCATACATGACATAACGCATACACGAATTATTATGTCATATTGCACGTGTAATGAGAGGAGGGGAAGGCTTGTTTCTAGACTGTCATCAGTGGTTTTGACCACACAGTGGGTTGGCCCCGCTTTCTATATTATAATCGTGACTAAGTCTCAGTGGTTTTGACCACCAGTGGTTTTGACCACCAGTGGTTTTGACCACACATATACTATTTATGACTACGGTCACCAGTGGTTTTGACCACACATGGATTATTTGTGACTCGTCCCAGTGGTTTGGTACCACAGTGGGTTGGCCCCACATGTTGATTAGGGGATTGTCATCGGTGGTTTTGACCACACGGTGGGTTGGCCCCACCATATGATTTGTGACTACGGTCACCAGTGGTTTTGACCACACTTATATGATTTGTGACTACGGTCACCAGTGGTTTTGACCACTAGTGGTTTTGACCACACGGGGTAGACACAGGAGTTCGGATGGTTAGGTTGGGTTTGCATGAATTGCATATTGACTTATGTATTGTGTAAGTGCTTTGTTATTATCGGGATGGGGATTTATACACTGAGTCTCGGTGACTCACCCTTCCCTTACATTTTTGAGATGAGGCATAGATCGCGGATGTGGAGCCAAGGCGCACTCGAGGTGGCCATGCGTTATGTTTTCGGGTTTTATCTCATTTACTATTTTGGGTTAATTTACTTTTAAATTTGGTTTTGGATTTGTAATAAGGCCGCTAAATTCCATTATTTTGGGTTTTTTGATTATCTGCTATAAGTTTTATTATATTGTGCTTAAGTTAAACAACATGGCATGTTAATAACTCGTTAACTCAATGTTTTCAAAAAGTTATACCTCTTATCGAGATTTTCAAACTTTATCATCGGGTAATAACAAACAAATGGTGTTAACGAACAACTCAGATTTTCGCCAACCTAAGTTTTACTTTAAGTTCAAATACAAAACGGTTTTCAACTTTGCATTTTAATCAAAGTCGGTATTTCCTTAAAAATAAACGGTTTTCTCAAAGGAGTTTTCTTCTTTTGTCCAAACTTTAAACAGCAAAGTGTTTTATAGCGTTATCTTCAAAATTTAAACCTACAACTTGTTTTATTCAAATTATTTTTACCCTGTGACATGCCGAATCCGGTTGTAGTGTGTTGACCGAGTTTGGGGTGTTACAAGTCGTCTAAAAGAGTCTGTTGGGACTTTAAACACGATTCCTTGAAAGGAAAATTACATGGCACCATCTCGTGTAAGACCATAGCTGGTGGGCTATGGCGTCATATGGAAAGACCATATTGTATAAGACCATAACTGGTAGGTTATGGCATCATATGAAAAAAACTATAAGAAGGTTATTACCTAGTGGAGTTTTCTGCATGACCCAAGGCGATGAAGGGCAAACCTTACGTAATGAGTCTAAGCGAATCCCTATTGTGAATGCGCCGAGAAAAGAAAAGCCTTTGTAGCAAAACTCTGTTAGGAAAGCCTTTGTGGCAAAACTTTGCAAAGAAAAGTCTTTATGGCGAACCTCTAAAAGGAAAGCCTTTGTGGAAAAACTCTGCAAAGGAAAATCTCTATGGCGAACCTCTGCAAAGGAAGCCTTTGTGGAAAACCTTTGCAAGGAAAGCCTTTGTGGGAAACCACCGTAAAGGAAAGCCTTTGTGGCAACCTCTGAAAAAGAAAGCCTCATGGCAATCTCTAGAATGAAAAGCCTCTATGGTAATCCATGAAAGGAAATGTCCTTGTGGTGTAGTCTGAAGGAAAAGTCTTGGTGGAAATTCTAAAAAGAAATACGTTTATGGCATAATGTGACAAGGAAGCCTTTGTGACGTGTCATAAAAAGAGAAGCCTTTATGGTGCAGTATGGAGGAAAAGCTTTTATAGCGAAACTCGGAAGAAACTGTATGTACGGCGAAGTCATAAAAGGGTTGAATCTTGAAGTGAGCCATAAAATAAATGGATGTGGCACAACTAGCAAGACTCATAAGAATAATTAGTGTAATTTACATTTTGTAGAATACTAGATTTTGTTCCGATAAGGATGACAAATTGAAAGTAGATAGAGAAGTTATAAGCCAACTTATGGGAGCATATTTTTAATAAAGGATCTTAATCGTGTAATTTTGAAAGAACGTTGACTAACTATGGGTAACCGTTAAAGTATTTCGGTGAGACGACAACCAAGGGTTGATGAATGATGAAATGGTAGCGTTTTGGGTGAATAGATCTCTGACAAGGAATAAATAAAGTAATTAGGAGAGTATTCACCAGAGTATGTGGCGAATACAAAAGAATGAGTCTAATTAAGGAAAACATGAGAAGGTGCAGTGACGAATGCGAGTATTGCATAAGGAAAGGAACAGATGTAAGATATGATGTCAGGGTAAGGTACAACACCATGGTATGAAGGAGGAAAAACCTTAGAATGATATATACCAGAGCTAAGTTGAAGAATAAGTATAATGAGGTGGATAAAGGAAGTGTTAAATACAATACAGGTAATTAATGTTTGCCTCACTAAAATCACATGAACTTATTGTTGTGCCTTATGTTTCAAGTGAGCTGAAATAGGTCTACGCTTGGAGGGACGATGCCAAGACCATGCCAAAGGAGTGGCGAGATGGGGCTATTATGCATACAGAGCAAGTTGAACAGTGGGTTCAAACCTAAATACATTGTTGTAAATCAGTGTCTTAAGGCATTTATGTTAGATTTGGAGTTAAACAAAGGTGTCACTAAAATTTTAACTACCATACGTCACAATTGTAATCATGCGTTGTATATATATAAACTAAATAATTCAATTCGAAGCTCTCATAACTATGCAAATGTTCAAGAATAAAAAAAAATTTTACTTAAGTAAACAATTAAGTTATATTTGTACTAGGGCGTGACACCCAATATTCGGGTCCTGTAACGACCCGATAGTTAGGGGAGACGGAAAGTGTAGTTTTGGGACTTCGTTTCCGTAAACCAGACCCGTAAATATTTAATAATATTAGAGACAAATTAATCTTTTGTTCTTGGATTAGTAATTTTTATGAAATTAGGAGCTATTAAGGTAAAGGGATTAAATTACGTAAGGGCTAAAAGTTGAATTATAGATTTAAAATAAATTAAAGGGGCTAAAGTTAGCAATTATACCTTTATTTTAGTTGTAGTGGAAGGTCATTAATGTTATGTATATTATATATATGTTATACATTTAAGTTAACTTTAAAATATATTATAATAATAAATAAAAATTAAAGTAAAATAAGTGAAATAAGAATGAAACTGGAAGGGGATGGATTTATTTTATGCAAACAATAAAAGAAAGAAGAAAGAAAGAAAATAGCAAGGGAAACGTACGGCTAGGGGTTCAAATCCAAATTGGTTAGTCAATTTAGTCCATTTTCTTATAATTTTTACGTTTTTGGAATCCCGATACTTAGAACTAGTTGACCCATGTTATAATTTTTAGTATTATTCAACATTTATGATGTTACCATTGTTGATTTGTTAGAGTTTTAATGGTTAATTTGATCAATTTTAAAGTTAGAAATGAAAAAGGACTAAATTGTGGAGTTAATTGTTGATTTTGAACAATATGGACCAAATTATGAAAAATTCAAAACTTGGGGGTAAAATTGAAAATAAGGAGCTAAATTTAGCTTATAATGAAATTAGTATAAAAATTTGAGGTTAAATGTGGAGATTTAATTAGTCTCGATTTAGGGACTAAATCAAAAATTAAGCAAAATGTAGTATAAAATTTGAAATTTAATAAAAATTGAGTTGTGTATTATTAATCTATTGTAATTATTTTATTCCATAGCGAACGTCGTTCTGGAATCCTCAAGTAAGAAGGGAAAAGAAAAGGTCGACGTCGAGTAGCTCGGAATATACGATTTGTGTTTCTATAAACCGAAATAAATTACAACTTATTGCATACTGAATTGTTTGCATATGGTAAGTATTTGAGGTGAGAACTCTTGTATTTTGGGCTGAATTGAGTCAATTGAGGATTAGAATGAACTAATTATGAATATCAAGAAGTGTGGTGTTTTTATGAATATTGAAATGAATGTGTGTATCGAGAAATTGTGGTTGTTACCAACTTGAATATATGCTTATATGTAATCATGTACATTTATGAAATTGGGACATATTTGTATTGAAAAGTGAAATGAAACCCTATGAACTATTTCGGGCTAAGTCTGACATAGATCGCATGCCATAGGATAGGAAGAGTTTAGGGATTTCTTCGACCTTGAGTCAATGAGGCACTGGGTGCCAATTTGCTTCGGTTTAACCGATGAGACACTTGGTGTCAACTTTTTATAGCACTATGCGCTATTTGCTTCGGATTTATCTAATGAGGCACTGGGTGCCAAACTAGTGTATCTGTTGGATCCGTATATTCGTCCGAGTCCAAGATGTGTTAATAGGGGGGAATAAATTATTATAATCAATGAGGTGGATATTGAAATAATAAAGGATGAGAAACTAAAATGAGATGTGAAATGAAATATGAAATGGTAGATTTTGTTGTGATTATTGATAAATTATGTTTGATGAACTCATGGATTGGAAATACAAATGAATAATGCCATTGTATGAGTTGATTTATCAAATGCCTTATGAAATGTTATTGTCATGTATTGGAATTTGCAAGATTTGTTGCATGTGAACAAGAATGAATAAATTAGCATGATGAATTTGATATACTATATGACATTACTTAAATGCACCTTATATCTTAATTATTTACATCAAGTTTTAATTGTTAGGATTATAGAAATACCACTGAATTATACTCAGCGTACGGTTTTGTTTCCCGTCGCAGGTTAGGTACTTTTCAGCGTATCGCCAACTCAACATCCAACAGCGATTCCAGACTCAAGTGTGGTGATGTTTTATTTTGTAATGGCATGTACCTAGGAGGTCTTTTGAATAATAGTTGTTATGTAATGTGATGATTTTAGGAGTCCTATGTGTAATGATATTGATGTGTTCTTAAAGTTGAGGCTTAATCTATATTTTGGTATGTAGTCAATGTAACAGTCCAGTTTATACCCTAGTCGGAACAGTGGTTTCGGGACCACAAATTCGAGTTCGTATAATATTTTAATATTATTTTCTGTGCCATTGATAAGTGATTAAGCATGTATTAAATTTCCGTAAGTTAATTTGTCTGTCTATGTGTTTAATTTGACAAAAGGATTGAATCACATTAAATGTGGAATTGCATGTTATATGTCAAAGCACCTATTTGTTGTGGCTTTTTAAATAAGGAAGCCTTATGTGGCAATTTAGCCAATTATAAGATAGTGGGTAATTAAATGACAAAATAACCTTATTGTTATTTGTCTTATATGTTTAATGAATGGATAGAATAGTAAAATGCATAATAATATGTTTGTAATAAAATAAACAAGTGAAAATATGAATGTTATCATCTTTGGGGGGTGCCGAAAATCAAACAAAAGAAAAAGAAAGAAGAAGCTAGGGCATTCGGTACTCATTAAGCAAAATTAAGGTATGTGTTGAGTATGATTTTTTATAATTTTTATGTTTTTGAGATTGTTGCTTAGTTTACTATCAAGCCCATGTCTCAATTTGATGAATTGATGTTGTTCATGAGAAATGCCATTGATGTTATGTTGAGCTTTGTGATGAGTTATGGTGTTAAATGGAAGATTTGAGCTAGATGAACATACTTTATTCTTGGAATTTTGATCAATTTAGCTAAATAGGGCTAAATTAAAAAAATGGTAACTTGAAGGACTAAATTGCAAATTTGATGGAAAATATAGACTTGTATGATATGTACGAATATTCGGCTAAGCATGTGTATGTAATGATTTTGTGAAATTGATGTTTTGAGAAAAATGGACTAAATTGATAAATTGTGCAAATGTGAGGGTTAAATTGCAAATAGCCCTAAATGTGTGTCCTTAGACTGAATTGAATGAATTAGTGAATAAAAGGATTAATTCTGAATATGTTTAGATCAAGAACCGAGGAAAACGGACTTAGACCGTGGGAAGGCGAAAGTAACAGAGTAGCCGTTTCCATTTCTGATAAATCGAATCCGAGGTAAGTTATATTGTAACACCCCAAACCCGGCCCATTCGTTACGACCGAATTTGAGATGCCACTGCGGAAAAACGTTTGAAGACTGATTTCACTTTTGGGAAAAACATTAAAAATTTTGTCATTTGAAAACCATGTCCAATTAAAAATTCTAAATAATATAAGCTTGATAAAAATATCCAAATTAAAAGCACTTCCAAATAATAATTTAATGGTCGTCTAGCTTAAACATAATAAAAATGCTCAAATAGAAATACTTAAATACTTTAACTGGGCCTTATTACAATAAATGATTAAACAAAAGTTCTTAGTAATAAACTGAATAAAATAAAGAAGATGTCTTCTGCATGGGCCACCTCGTATCCACTCCAACCCGATCCAATCATCACGAATCATCTGCGATGTTTAATAAAAATTGGGTGAGTCATACAGACTCAGTGTGTAATTAGTCCACTGAATTCCACCCACATGTTAACCACATATTAACTCATATATCAGATATCAATTATCAAATTCACATGTTATCACATTCTGGGCTTGGCCTATATTCATATCACATTCATCTAATAGGGTAGTTAACCACATAATTTCCACATACCGGGCTTAGCCCATTTCCACACCGATCCACATTCATATCTTGGGCTTTGCCCATTTTTACATTAATCCACATATCATATTGGGCTTGGCCCATTTCCACATATGTTCACATACGAAATCATGCAATTATGAAGCCCAACCCAAACCTAGGGTCCATCCGCTACACACCCCTTATCCAAACCTACCACACACCGGGGATTATCAAATCACCCTCTCCTTTTCACTCCAAAGGCAATCATGCCGCCCACGTGCAATTAAGCACAATAGTCCACAACGCGACCTCGATCGGCGCCAATCCACGATGTAGCCGTAGCTAACACCAAAACCACGATGGGACACATAGTCACTCATCAACCACGATATGGCACATAGCTGATATCAACCACGATGAGGCACATAGCCACTCATCAAGCCACACGAACTAAATCACAATTAATCCACAACGTGACCTCGGTCAATGTCAATCCACGATGTAGCTCAAGGCTAACATCAAAAACCACGATAGGACACATAGTCACTCATCAACCACGATATGGCACATAGCCGATATCAACCACGATGAGGCACATAGCCACTCATCAAGCCACGCGAACTAAATCGTAATTAATCCACAACGTGACCTCGATCAACGTCAATCCACGATGTAGCTCAAGGCTAACATCAAACCACGCACTCAAGTACACTGCGTACCTTCTTTCATATCCCAACCCATGCACATGCCACATAAAATAATGATACAATGTAATGATGCATGAGCATGTTCATCAAGCATATTATCACATATTCATATTAATAATCACATATCATCGAGTTTGGTACTTATGGATTATCGACATACCCTTGAGGGTATCCTTATCACAATTTCCCAATCGCACTAGTTAGCACATTCATAACACATACACATTTCACATACATATCATATACCCGTAAAACGGTGGGTTAATCACACACCGATCACTTGGAGAACTATGCTTTTGATAATCGATGCTATCACTAGGCGATACTACGACTATTTGCCTACTTTCTTATTCTCGTATTTGGTCCACACCCGGTGGCCAATCCCTAACTACCGAGACAGATCTCTTCTTAAACTTCGGGATAGGGACCTTCCCTTTCCCTTCTTGAATGGTATTCACCTCCATCAACACACTTAATCAGAACAATCGATTTAATCATCAATATACAAATTCTTAACCAAATATCCACAACTTATCATACTTACCGAAAGGGTCTTGAAATCCCGAAAAGCTTGATCTAATGCTTAGATCCTTAATCCCTACATTTGATCAATCACCTACTACTTTAATAAAAAGCCATTCGGCCATAAATCCAAATCCTAGTAGGATTAGTATACTTAAACTTACCTTGTTGCCGTTTGACTTAAGAATCAAGTCTTGAAATCTCTGCTATACTCTTCTTGCATTCGGCCAAGCATTGAATCAATTAACTTGGTTAGTTTTCGGCTTTTGAATAATTAATGAACACATATATTTACCAAACATGGCCTTGGCCGAATACTATAGACACTTACCTTGTGGATTTTAAATCCCGAAACTCACCGAATAACTAGGGAACACGTGGCCTATGGTGTACCTTCGGGAAAAGAACTTCTCCTTCCTTGTAGTCGACACTTAGTAAATCCCGAAAGATCTCCTTACTTGAATAAATCGATTGCACCTTCACTTCAACCTTCAGAGATTCGGCTATGGCTAGATGATGATCTCACAACTTTCGGCTTTTGGAGGGATTAGAAAGAAAAGAGAAGGAAGAATAAAGATGGAGGATTCGGCTATGGCTTCTAATGGAGAGGAAAATATTCGGCTAGGTTCCAACAATTACTTAATTTCGGATTGACAAAAGAAAAGAAAGAAAAGAAGAGAAGAGAGCACTAAGAATTCGGCAGAGAAAGGAGGAAGCACAAATTGATGAGTAGCCCTCCTTCCTTCCTTTTATAGCCGAAATTATCATCTAAGGAGTCCCTTACTTGGCCACCACTCCTCTATCTGATAACTTTATCCTTTAATTATCACTTAAAATAAAAGATAATTCAGCAACTATCCTTACTTAGCCGAAATTATTAAACTCAAAGTCCCTTACTTGGCCATCACTTCTCCCTTATTTTCCTCTTTATCTCTTTATTCAAATTAAAAGAATTTAATCCAACAATAATGATAAATAAATCCATTATTTATCCACTATTTATAAAATAATAAAAGCTCCTAATTTATAGCCATGTGCCGTCCACCTCTCTGCTCCTTGTAGTAAAATAAAATTTCTTTTATTTGCTTCCCATGTGACTCGAACCAGGCCCAACACCTTGCATGTGGCGCCATTTCAGAGAGGCCCTAAGTGGCATCTTCAGCCACTTTTCCAAGCCTGTTTGTGTGTCAAATTTCACAAACTTTTTCTTTTAAGGCCACCTTGCCTTAATTTCCCCTTTAACCTTAAAACTCGTCATTTCTAGGTCATTTCTAAGTTTCCAAAATTTTCGATCGGCTCAGTAAACTTGACATTTCCTTACATTTCCATGACATTTCCTTACAAGACATTTCCTTACATTTCCAAGACATTTCCTTACATTTCCATGACATTTCCTTACAAGACATTTCCTTACATTTCCAAGGTTCTAAAAATGTTCACTTTCCTCTTTTAAACTTAACATTTCCATACAGATTGTGTTTCCAAAATGTTCATTTCTAACTTATTTTCACTCATTTACAGGTTTCCAAAAATATTCAAAATTTATTCATAATACTTAAAACATGTCACTGCATAATTAAAAGAAAATGCATAGGCCCTATTTTAGGATGTTACATATATTGCAAATAAATGTAATTGTATTGAGTTGAGCATATTCATACGCCTATTGTCGATATTGAATGCTTATTTGTTGTAATGTAAATGATTTCTGAGATAAGATCGACTTAGCGACAATGACCGAGAAGTCCCGTACGAACCTAGGAATCCATAGGTATCTGTTTTGTTTTTATCATATAAGACCACATCCGGGACGTTGGCGTTGATTTGACATTCGTGTAAGACCATGTCTGGGACGTTGGCATCGATATGATCTTTTCGTGTAAGACCACGTCTGGGACGTTGGCGTCGATATGAGCTTTACGTGTAAAACCATGTCTGGGACATCGGTATCGTATTGATTCGTATAAGACCCTGTATGGGACAGTGGCATCAATATTTGAGTACATGTAAGACCTCGTCTGGGACGTTGGCATTGTACGATCATTCTGAGTTTCCGATTAATCTATTAGATTTTGAACGGTTCAACGGGCAAATCCGAGCTATAAACGATTACGTGAATGTATATTCATTTCAGGTACGTTTGGTATGTACACTAAGTGTGTATAAAAGGTAAGTACCTATATGAATTTGATTTGAAGAAAATTATGTTTGAATATGAGAATGTGAATGAGATGCAAGAATGGTTATGAATGGGGCATAGGTAGCCAAGAATATGGATCAAAGTATATATGTGAGAAATTGCTATGTATATGAATTGTACCAATGTTTCTACATGCTTATATGCTTTACATGTTGAGTTTACTTGTATTATGACTTACTAAGCTTTTGGAAAGCTTACTTTGTGTGTGTTTTCTCTGTTTTATAGGTCGTCAAAGCTCAAATTTGGGACCGTCAAGGATCGTCATCACACTACTAAACTCATTTTGGAACATTTTGGAAATGTATATAGCTTGATATGGCATGTATAGGCTAGTTTTTATATGAGTTTGTTATATGAACTTAGCCATGTGATTTGGCTAGCTATGAGCTGAGAATTTGTTTGAATATATGTGATATATGAAGTATGTTTTTGGCATGGTTAGTTGATGCATGAAATGGTCAAGTTTTGATTAAGCAAAGGAATGATTTATGCTTGTGATGAGATGAGTTTTAGCCTTGTAATTTGGATGGTTATTTTGGTATGTTCTTGGTTGTCAAATAGGCATGAGATGTCGTGATGATTTTGCTAGTAGGTATGACCCATTGGGTGACATTTTGGCCTTGCAAATGGCCTATAATGTCATACGGTTGTGGTACACGGGCGTGCCTAGTGACCGTGGGGCTAAGTCAGTAGCTAGCCTAATAGCACACGGCCAAGACACACGGGCATGTCTAGTAGCCGTGTGAGAAAGTCAGTATATGGCCTAAGAGTACACGGCCTTAGCACACGGGTGCTGGGTGGCCGTGGGTGTAAAGTCAGATTCGACCACGGCCAAGGCACACGGGCGTGCTTGGTGGCCGTAGAAGTGAAGTCAGATTCGACCACGGCCAAGGTACATGGGCGTGCTTGGTGGTCGTGGATGTGAGGTCAGATTCGACTACGAGGAGGACACATGGGGGTGTCCAGCAGCCGTGGGAGGCACACGGCTTGCCTACACGGGCGTGTAACCCCTGAAACTTAGAAAAGTTTTAAATTTTCGTAAAATTTGGTATGTGTTCCGGTTTAGTCTCGACCCGGTTTATACGCATGTTTTAGGTCTCGTTGACCGTATTAAGGGACATTATGTTTGAGATTGATAGATGAATGTATGAACTTCTGAAAATACTTTTGATCTATCCGGTAACGCCTTTAACCCTAATCTGGCGATGGATACGGGTTAGGGGTGTTACATTTTGTTCGTATTAGAGCTACGGTTTAGTCGATTCTCGGACTAACGTAGCGTGTTAGAGTCTAGCTATACATGCCATATTTCTGAATTGTGATAGTATGATGAATCCTGACGTATAAATGTGATTTTCGTATAGTAATGGATCCCGAAAGAGCCGTAGCTGACGACATAGAAAGTAATGCGCCTACTCCCGCGCAAGGGACAGCACCCTCTGATTCGAGACCGGCTACTAGCGGTCAAGGGGAAGAAGCTAAACAAGCTTTCTTCCAGATGATGAGTGAATGGTTCACTCAATTCGTAAAGAATAACCCGACTGTTTCACAACCCCCGCCCCCGATTAATCCCCCTCAAACCTCAGTTGTGCCTCCGGTGATGGGTATAAATCTGTCGAACAAGCCTCCGGTTGACAAAATCCATAATTATGGGGCTAAAGAGTTCCGGGCTACTAATGATGATGATGCCGAGAAGGCCGAATTCTGGTTAGAAAATACCATCCGGGTATTTAACGAAATGTCTCTGACTCCGGATGAATGCATAAAATGTGTTGTATCTTTGCTTCGAGATGCGGCTTATCAGTGGTGGAAAACTCTTATATCTGTTATTCTGAAAGAACGAGTGACATGGGATTTCTTTCAGATCGAGTTCTGAAAGAAATATATCAGTGAGAGATTCGTTGATCAGAAACGAAAGGAATTTCTAGAATTGAAACAAGACCGTATGACTGTTACGGAATATGAACGAGAGTTTGTCAGACTGAGTCAATATGCTCGTGAATGTGTATCATCTGAAGCAATAATGTGCAAAAGATTCAAAGATGGCCTTAATTAAGATATCCGTTTGTTAGTCGAAATTTTAGAGATAAAAGAGTTTGTTGTACTCGTTGATCGAGCGTGCAAAGCTGAAGCACTCGGGAAAGACATAAAGAAAGCTGAGTCAGAAGCCCGAGAAGTGAGAAAGAGATTTCAGAATAGATCGTTTCAGTCCACTTCAAAGAAATTTAGAGATGATCAAAGCCGTTCGAGAGGCAATATGGGATATTCAAATAGAAATCGAGATAGATCACAAATGAGTTTCAAAGCTCCAGCAACTTCAGTGGCAAGTGTTGGGAATGTACGATCCGAGAAACCAGAGTGTAAGCACTGTGGGAAAAGACATCCGTGAAGCTGTAGAATGAATGACAGAGCTTGTTTCAGATGTGGATCACTTGATCATTTTATCCGTGATTGCCCTGAGTCTGTCGAGCCTGAGAATGTTCAAAATCTGAGATCTGATAATGCACCTGTGAGAGGTAGACCTTCGAAGAATGTAAGAAATGTCAGTGGTAGTCAAAGAACTAAGAGAGAGACTGTAGCGAGATCTGAAGCTAGAGCGCCTGCCAGAGCGTATGTTATTCGAGCTCGTGAGGAAGCTTCTTCACCAGATGTTATAACGGGTACTTTTACACTTTATGATACTTCTGTGATTGCATTGATAGACCACGGTTCTATGCATTCGTATATATGCATGAATTTAGTGTTCGATGAAGACTTTGCTGTAGAGTCTACTCGAGTTTGTTATAAAAGTATCGAACCCCTTAGGTAAAAGTGTCCTGGTTGACAAAGTATGCAAGAACTGTCCATTAATGTTTCGAAATATTTGTTTCCCTGCTGATTTGATGCTTTTTCCATTTGATGAGTTTGATATCATTCTGGGTATGGACTGGTTATTTTCACATGATGCTATTGTGAACTGTAAAAGAAAGACTATTGATTTGAGATGTCCGAATGACGAAATTATACGGATTGAATCTAATGATTTGAATGGTTTGCCTGCTGTGATATTTGTATTGAAAGCTCAAAGTTATGTGAAAAAAGGGTTATGAGGCATATTTTGCTTATGTGATTGATTCGAAAGTGTCTGAGAAGAAAGTCGAATCGTGCCTATTGTCCGTGAGTTTTTCGATGTATTCCTCAAGAGTTACCGAGTTTGCCTCTACGATTCGTGAAGTTGAGTTTGGTATTGAGTTGTTACCTGGTACTACACCTATTTCGATAGCTCCGTATAGAATGGCACTAACAGAGTTGAAAGAGTTAAAGTCACAGTTGCAAGAATTGACCGATAGAGGGTTTGCTAGATCGAGTTTCTCGCCTTGGGGTGCTCCTGTTCTGTTTGTGAAAAAGAAAGATGGCACGATGAGAATGTGCATCGATTATCGTCAGTTGAACAAAGTGACCATAAAGAACAAATATCTGTTGCCCAGGATTGATGATTTATTTGATCAGTTAAAAGGAGCTACTGTATTTTCCAAGATTGATCTGAGATCGGGATATTATCAGTTGAGAGTTAAAGATTCAGATATTCCAAAAACTACCTTTCGAACGAGGTATGGGCATTATGAGTTTCTAGTTATGCCATTTGGACTAACCAATGCTCCTGCTGTTTTTATGGATTTGATGAACAGAATTTTCAAACCGTACCTAGATCAATTTGTTGTTGTATTCATAGACGATATTCTGATTTATTCACGTGATGAGACTGAACATGCTGAGCATCTGAGAATTGTGTTGCAAACTCTGAGAGAAAAGGAATTGTATGTGAAATTCAACAAATGTGAATTCTGGTTACATGAGGTTAGTTTTCTGGGGCATATTGTGTCAGCTTCTGGGATTCGAGTTGATCCGAGCAAGATTTCTGCTATTCTGGATTGGAAACCTCCGAGAAATGTATCTGAAGTCTGTAGCTTTCTGGGCCTAGCTGGTTATTACCGCAGATTTGTAAAAGGCTTTTCGACGATAGCTACTCCATTGACTAGATTGCTTCAGAAGAATGTTATATTTGAATGGTCGGATAAATGTCAGAGAAGTTTTCATCAGTTGAAAACTCTGTTAACGGAAGCTCCAGTGTTAGTACAGCTGGAATTAGGTAAAGAATTTGTTATATACAATGATGCTTCATTGAATGGTCTGGGATGTGTATTGATGCAGGATGGAAAAGTTGTAGCTTATGCTTCGAGACAATTGAAGCCTCATGAAAACAACTATCCGACGCACGATCTCGAGCTAGCTGCGATTCTGTTTGCACTAAAGATTTGGCGTCATTATTTGTTCGATGAGAAATGTCACGTGTTTTCGGATCATAAAAGTCTGAAATATCTGATGACTCAGAAAGATTTGAACTTGCGTCAAAGAAGATGGTTAGAGCTGTTAAAAGATTATGAACTTGTAATAGATTATCATCCGGGTAAAGCAAACGTTGTTGCTGATGCATTGAGTAGAAAATCATTGTTTGCACTATGTGCTTTGAATGCTCAGTTAGATATGTCTGATGATAGCTCTGTGATAGCTGAATTAAAAGCGAAACCATTGTTTATACAGCAAATATGTGATGCTCAGAAATCTGATAATGAGTTATTAGCAAAACAAGCTCAGTGTGATTCGAATTATGAATCTAAATTTCGAGTGGTTGATGATTGCTTGAGATTCCGAGATCGTGTCTGTGTTCCGAGAAATCCAGAATTGATTCAATTGATTTTGAGTGAAGCACATAATAGTCATCTATCTGTTCATCCGGGGAGTACTAAATTGTACCATGATTTGAGGCGACACTATTGGTGGTCTGGTATGAAGCGTGATATTTCTGACTTTGTTTCAAAATGTTTAATCTGCCAGCAAGTCAAAGCTGAACATCAAGTTCCGTCTGGGTTGCTACAACCGATTCTGATTCCTAAGTGGAAATGGGATAGAGTGACAATGGATTTTGTTTCTGGTTTACCTCAGATTCCAAGAAAGAAAGATGTGATATGGGTCGTAGTTGATCGATTGACGAAATCTACCCATTTTATTTCGGTAAGATCTGATTATTCACTTGATAGATTAGCCGAGCTTTATATTTCTGAGATTGTTAGATTGCATGGAGTGCCACTATCTATTGTGTCAGATAGGGACCCGAGATTTACATCGAGATTCTGAAAGAAATTACAAGAAGCTTTAGGCACGAAACTGCATTTCAGTACAGCTTTTCATCCGCAAACAGACAGTCAATCTGAACGGATTATTCAAATTCTTGAAGATATGTTAAGATGTTGTATACTTGAGTTTAATGGTTCATGGGAATAGTATTTGCCATTGATTGAATTTGCATACAATAATAGTTTTCAGTCGAGCATCAAAATGGCACCATATGAAGCTTTGTACGGACGTAAATGTCGTACACCTCTGTATTGGACTGAGCTCAGTGAAAATAAGCTACACGGGGTCGATTTGGTAAAAGATTCTGAACAGAAAGTGAAATTGATCCGAGATTGTTTGAAAGTAGCATCTGATCGTCTGAAGTCTTATGCGGACTTAAAACGAAAAGATATAGAATTTAAGATCGGCGACAAAGTGTTTCTGAAAGTGTCACCATGGAAGAAAGTACTTCGTTTCGGACGTAAAGGCAAGTTGAGTCCGAGGTTTATTGGACCGTATGAGGTCATTGAGCGTGTTGGACCTGTTGCATATAGATTAAGGTTGCCTTCTGAGTTAGAAAAGATACATAACGTTTTCCATGTCTCAATGCTCCGTAGATATTGATCCGATCCGTCACATGTGATTGCCCCATCTGAAATTGAAATCTGATCTGATATGACATATGAAGAGGAACCGATTCGAATCTTAGCTCGTGAAGTAAAAGAGTTGAGAAATAAGAAAATACCGTTAGTTAAAGTATTATGGCATCGACACGGTATAGAAGAGGCTACATGGGAACCTGAAGATTCAAAGAGACAGCAATATCCGACTTTGTTCAACGGTAAGATTTTTGGGGATGAAAATCCCTAAAGGGGGAGAATTGTAACAATCCGGTTTATACCTTAGTCGAAATAGTGGTTTCGGGACCACAAATTCGAGTCCGTATAATATTTTAATATTATTTTATGTGCCGTTGATAAGTGATGTGTTTAATTTGACAAAAGGATTGAATTGCATTAAATGTGGAATTGCATGTTATATGTCAAAGCACCTATTTGTTGTGGCTTTTTAAATAAGGAAGCCTTATGTGGCAATTTAGCCAATTATAAGATAGTGGGTAATTAAATGACAAAATAACCTTATTGTTATTTGTCTTATATGTTTAATGAATGGATAGAATAGTAAAATGCATAATAATATGTTTGTAATAAAATAAACAAGTGAAAAGATGAATGTTATCATCTTTGGGGGGGTGTCGAAAATCAAACAAAAGAAAAAGAAAGAAGAAGCTAGGGCATTTGGTACTCATTAAGCAAAATTAAGGTATGTGTTGAGTATAATTTTTGATGATTTTTATGTTTTTGAGATTGTTGATTAGTTTACTATCAAGCCCATGTCTCAATTTGATGAATTGATGTTGTTCATGAGAAATGCCATTGATGTTATGTTGAGCTTTGTGATGATTTATGGTGTTAAATGGAAGATTTGAGCTAGATGAACATACTTTGTTCTTGGAATTTTGATGAATTTAGCTAAATATGGCTTAATTAAAAAAATGGTAACTTGAAGGACTAAATTGCAAATTTTATGGAAAATATGGACTTGTATGATATGTACAAATATTCAGCTAAGCATGTGTATGTACTGATTTTGTGAAATTGGTGTTTTGA
Source organism: Gossypium sturtianum (assembly GCA_025698515.1). Taxonomy (NCBI): domain Eukaryota; kingdom Viridiplantae; phylum Streptophyta; class Magnoliopsida; order Malvales; family Malvaceae; genus Gossypium; species Gossypium sturtianum. The sequence continues at coordinate 118,753,667 of CM046955.1, forward strand.
GAAAAATGGACTAAATTGATAAATTGTGCAAATGTGAGGGTTAATTGCAAATAGCCCTAAATGTGTGTCCTTAGACTGAATTGAATGAATTAGTGAATAAAAAGATTAATTCTGAATATGTTTAGATCAAGAACCGAGGAAAACGGACTTAGACCGTGGGAAGACGAAAGTAACAGAGTAGTCGTTTCCATTTTCGATAAATCGAATCCGAGGTAAGTTTTATTGCAAATAAATGTAATTGTATTGAGTTGAGCATATTCATAATCCTATTGTCGATATTGAAGGCTTATGTGTTGTAATGTAAATGATTTCTGAGATAAGATCGACTTAGCGATAATGACCGAGAAGTCCCGTACGAACCTAAGAATCCATAGGTATCTGTTCTGTTTTTATCATATAAGACCACGTCCGGGACGTTGGCGTTGATTTGACATTCGTGTAAGACCACGTCTGGGACGTTGGCATCGATATGAGTTTTTCGTGTAAGACCACGTCTGGGACGTTGGCGTCGATATGAGCTTTACGTGTAAGACCATGTCTGGGACATCGGCATCATATTGATTCGTATAAGACCCTGTCTGGGACAGTGGCATCGATATTTGAGTACATGTAAGACCTCGTCTGGGATGTTGGCATTGTACGATCATTCTAAGTTTTCGATTAATCTATTAGATTCCGAACAGTTCAACGGGCAAATCCGAGCTATAAACGATTACGTGAATGTATATTCGTTTCAGGTACATTTGGTATGTACACTAAGTGTGTATAAAAGGTAAGTACCTATATGACTTTGATTTGAAGAAAAGTATGTTTGAATATGAGAATGTGAATGAGATGCAAGAATGGTTATGAATGGGGCATAGGTAGCCAAGAATATGGATCAAAGTATATATGTGAGAAATTGCTATGTATATGAATTGTACCAATGTTTCTACATGCTTATATGCTTTACATGTTGAGTTTACTTGTATTATGACTTACTAAGCTTTTGGAAAGCTTACTTTGTGTGTGTTTTCTCTGTTTTATAGGTTGACAAAGCTACTGAAGGCTGGGGACCGTCAAGGATCGTCATCACACTACTAAGCTCATTTTGGTACATTTTGGAAATGTATATAGCTTGATATGGCATGTATAGGCTAGTTTTTTATATGAGTTTGTTATATGAACTTAGCCATGTGATTTAGCTAGCTATGAGCTGAGAATTTGTTTGAATATATGTGATATATGAAGTATGTTTTTGGCATGGTTAGTTGATGCATGAAATGGTCAAGTTTTGATTAAGCAAAGGAATGATTTATGCTTGTGATGAGATGAGTTTTAGCCTTGTAATTTGGATGGTTATTTTGGTATGTTCTTGGTTGTCAAATAGGCATGAGATGTCTTGATGATTTTGCTAGTAGGTATGACCCATTGGGTGACATTTTGGCCTTACAAATGGCTTATAATGTCATACTTGATTTGCACACTGCAGGCGTGCCTAGTGACCGTGGGGCTAAGTCAGTAGCTAGCCTAATAGCACACGGCCAAGACACGGGCGTGTCTAGTAGCCGTGTGAGAAAGTCGAGATATGGCCTAAGAGTACACACGCCCAGCACACGGGTGCTGGGTGGCCGTGGGTGTAAAGTTAGATTCGACCACGGCCAAGGCACACGGGCGTGCTTGGTGGCCGTGGAAGTGAAGTCAGATTCGACCACGGCCAAGGTACATGGGCGTGCTTGGTGGCCGTGGATGTGAGGTCAGATTCGACCACGGGGAGGACACACGGGGGTGTCCAGCAGCCGTGGGAGGCACACAGCTTGCCTACACGGGCGTCTAACCCCTGAAACTTAGAAAAGTTTTAAATTTCCGTGAAATTTCGTATATGTTCCGGTTTAGTCCCGACCCGGTTTATAAGCATGTTTTAGGTCTCGTTGACCGTATTAAGGGACATTATGTTTGAGATTGATAGATGAATGTATGAACTTCTGAAAATACTTTCGATCTATCCGGTAACGCCTTTAACCCTAATCCGGCGACAGATACGGGTTAGGGGTATTACAGTCAAGCTTAATGTTTTGCATGTGTTTTAGTTTTAAGCTTGGTAACCTAAATAGCTAAAACATTAGTTCAATTATGGTCATTTGGTATGAATGAATGTTTGGATGGTTAATGTCTTATAGATATGTTTGGAAATATAAAATGTGGTACCAATGAGGGTACATTGGTTAGACACTTAATATGGATGTTTTGGCATGTTTTAAACATGTTTAATTGTGTTTTGAATAGTTTAAATGGTTGGTAATTGGGTTGCTTAGTGTCCAAGTAAGCATGATTTGGTAAACTTGAGTTTTAAGGTGCATTTAGGTACACACAGCCTAAGACACTGACTGTCACACGGCCGTGTGTCTTGTAAATTTTAGTGCAGGTTTCACACGGTCTAGCACACGACCTGCGACACTACTGTGTAACCCAAGTAAGTGAATTACACGAGCAGGGACATGGTCGTGTGTCTCAAGTCAGTAAGTTACACGGGTAGAGACACGAGTTGGGACACGACCGTTTGTCCCAACTTCGAAACCCACAAGGCCTAGGGCATATCACACGTCCGTGTGACCCATTTTTCTAAATTTTTTAAAATTTTCCCCAAACCCTTTTGAATTGTTTCAAATTAGTCCCTATTTTTTTTTAATTATTTTTAGGGTCCCATAAACTCATATTAAGGACTGTAAGAGTATTTTTACGCTAATTTTAAATGAAGTAGCGAACCTTAACTAGGTGAAGTATGTCATTCTACTAATATCATTGGATGTAGATAGCCAGAGTATAATCCGATACTCTGATGCTAATAATTAGAATAGTCTTGTTATGTATCTAACTTCTAGCTTTAAGAGGGGATAAATAGTGATAAGATAAAATACTGGAAGACCAAGTTTAGCATTGCATAGCATATCTCATCATTCAATTGTTTAAGATAATAATATGGAAACATTAAATTAGCATGTTCTGCTCTCTGTATAATATGATGTTAATAGTTATCTTGCACCTTTGCTTATGTTGTAATTAAATGTTCTGATTGGTTAGTAATGCCCGTGACTCTAATCCAACGACGGAGGCGGGTTAGGGGTGTTACATTTAGTTGTATTATAGTTACAAGTTTAGCCGATTCTTGGACTAAATCAAACTCAGAATTGAGTCTAGAGGTACATGCCAACATTAAGTCGAGTCTGAGTCAGGATTTGGATGCTGATTTTAATTATTTTTGTTTTATAGTTAAAAGTTGGCAAATGAATCAGATAATGAAATTGAATAAGTGTTTTACTCTAGCGATGATTATACTACGGATTATGAAGAAACTGAGTCGATAACACTAAATGCTAACCCAGCTAGTGCTCAACAACATAATGTTGAGCGAGATAATAATGAGGGAGTAGTTTATTCAAATTTACTTCAAGCTATCGCTGATGCTCTTCAACATGTTGCAGGAACTACTTCGGCTACAATACCTACACCTACTGTTCGACGAGCTCCGATAAAAGAATTGCGGAGATTTGGTGCGACTGAGTTTTTAGGGTTGAAAAGGGTTGATCCCTCAGCAGCTGAAGTTTGGATTAAATCTAATAAACGTGCCTTACAACAAATTCAATGCAACCCTCGCGAAAGTGTAATTTGTGTTGCTTCTCTATTGCAAGGAGAAGCGTATACTTGGTGGCAGTCAATAACACGCCACATACCTATCATACGGGATGATTGGGAATTCTTTCAAAAGGAATTCCAAAAGAAATACGTCATAGAATTGTATCTCGAAGATAGGAAACAAGAGTTTTTACTATTAAAGCGGAGTGAAATGACAGTGATTGATTATGAACGGGAGTTTTTACGACTTGGTAAGTATGCTATTGAATTTGTGCCACCTAAAATTGAAAGTTGTTAATGATTTCTACATGGGCTACGTGATGAACTTTGAGTACGGCTAGTATCGCATCGAACCACAGAGTTTGTTAATCTAGTTGAACGGGCAAAAATGGTAGAACAAGCTTTGGGTCTTAATAAAAAGGCTGAGATTACTCGTACTGTTGGAAATCGACCTTTAAGTCTGACCAATCTGATAGAAATCGTGATTGAAAATCGACTGTGTCTACTGGTAATGTACGAGGTCCGTCCAGGGACATTGACATTTTGAATTGTGAATACTGTGGGAAAAAGCATCGGGGTGAATGTTGGGAGCTAACTCGAGCTTGTTTTTGATGTGGATCTACGGAGCATTTTGCTTGAGAGTGTTTGAAAAATGATAATGCTACCCCAATTTCTTCTCGAAAGTTTGTACCTGCATCTAGAGGTTGTGGATCAAGTCGTGGTGGTTCTTTTGCCAGAAGCGATGTTAGAAAGGGAAGTGATGCTTTTACTTATCAGACAGAGGCCAAAGCGCCAGCCCGAGCATATGTTGCACAGACACGCGAGGAAGGTGATGCTACTGACGTTGTTGCAGGTTTCTTTTTATGACATTCAGAACATGTTTATGCTTTGATAGATTCGATATCTTCACACTCGTATGTTAATGTTGAGTTAGTCAAATTAGGAAGTGTCTAGAGTATCTATGGTTGTGTCAAGTCCTTGGGGGCAGTTTGTGTTAGTTGATCAAGTGCGTAAGAGGTGCTTGTTAGAAATACAGAATATATCCTTCCCTGTTGACTTGCTGATAATGCCATTTGGCGATTTGATCTGATTTTGGGTATGGATTGGCTTACTAAACATGGAGTGATTCTAGATTGCTGTAAAAAGAAGTTTGTGGTTCAAAGTGAAAACGGTAACATGATTGAGGTGAATGGTGTCTGAACGAGTGGTTCGACTCGTATCATTTTAGCAGTTCGAGTTAATAAACTTCTTAATCAAGGCTATGAAGCTTTTTTGGCCTATGTCATTAACTCGAATTCTAGTGATAGTCGGAGCAGTTAGATTCATACTATTTTTGAATTCCTTGATGTGTTTCTTGAAGAATTATTGGGATTACCACTAGATCAGGAGGTTGAATTCGCAATTAAAGTGTTTCCTAGTACGGTTCTGGTGTCAATGTCCCCTTATCATATGGCACCCACTGAGCTGAAGGAATTCAAAGTGCAATTGCAAGATTTACTGGATCGTGGCTTTATACGCCCTAATATATCACCTTGGGGAGCTCCAGTATTATTCGTTAAAAAGAAATATGGCTCAATGGGACTTTGTATAGATTATCGAAAATTGAATAAGTTGACGATTAAGAATTGATACCCCCTACCTTGTATCGATGACTTGTTTGATCAACTAAAAGGAGCTTCTGTCTTTTCTAAGATTGATTTGAGATCTGGTTACTATTAGCTGAAAGTAAAAGATAGTGACGTACCTAAAATGGCGCTTCGTACGCGTTATGGCCATTATGAATTTTTGGTGATGCCTTTTGGGTTGACTAACGCCTCGGCGGTATTCATGGATCTCATGAACCGTATCTTCCAACCTTATTTAGATCAATTTGTGGTAGTTTTCATTGATGACATCTTGATCTACTCGAAATTTGAATCCGAGCATGAGCAACACCTTAGAATTGTTTTGCAGTTGTTGTAAGAGAAACAATCATATGGAAAGCTTAGCAAGTGCGAATTTTGGTTATCAGAAGTTGTGTTTCTGGGGCATGTTATCTCGGTGAATGGAGTTAGATTTTATTCGAAAAAGATTGAGGCTATTGTTTAGTGGAAAGCACCGAAAAATGTGTCGAAAGTCTGCAGTTTTCTTGGTTTAGCTGGTTATTACCAAATATTTGTAAATGGATTTTTGAAGATAGCCTTGCCGATGACAAAGCTATTACAAAAGAACATTCAATTCGTTTGGAGCAATCAGTGTCAAAAAAGTTTCTAGAATTTGAAACAGATGTTGACTGAAGCGCTGGTGCTAATTTTACTGGAATCGAGAAAAGATTTCGTGGTCTACAGTGATGCTTCATTGAATGGTCTCAATTGTGTCTTAATGCAAGGCGAGAAAGTGATCGCGTATGCGTCTCATCAACTAAAAATGCATGAACATAATTATCCGACGCACGACTTAGAGTTAGCTGCTATAGTCTTTAGTTTAATGATCTGGAGACACTATCTTGAAGTTGAGGCTTAATTTATGTTTTGGTAAGTAGTCAAGCTTATTGTTTTGTATGTGTTTTAGTTTTAAGCTTGGTAGCCTAAATAGCTAAAACATTAGCTCAATTATGGTCATTTGGTATGAATGAATGTTTGGATGGTTAATGTCTTATTGATATGTTTGGATATATAAAATGTGGTACCAATGAAGGTACATTGGTTAGACACTTAAGATGGAAGTTTTGGCATGTTTTAAGCATGTTTAATTGTGTTTTGAATAGGTTAAATGGCTAGTAGTTGGGTTGCTTAGTGTCTAAGTAAGCATGATTTGGTAAACTTGAGTTTTAAGGTGCATTTAGGTACACACGGCATGAGACACGGTCTGTCACACGACCGTGTGATACACACGCCGTCTGTCTTGTAAATTTTAGTGCAGGTTTCACACGGTCTGGCACACGACTCGCGACACAGCTGTGTAACCCAAGTCAATGAGTTACACGGGTTGGGACACGGCCTTGTGTCTCAAGTCAGTGAGTTACACAAGTAGAGACACGGGTTGGGACACGGCCGTGTGTCCCAACTTCGAAAGCCACATGGCCTAGGGCATATCACACGGCCGTGTGACCCCTGTTTCTAAATTTTTTTAAAATTTTCCCCAAACCCTTTAAAATTGTTTCAAATTAGTTCCTATTTGTTTTTTGGTTATTTTAAGGGTCCCGTAAATTCATATTAAGGACTGTAAAAGTATTTTTACGCTAATTTTAAATGAAATAGCGAACCTTAACTGGGTGAAGTAGGTCATTCTACTAATATCATTGGATGTAGATAGCCAGAGTATAATCTGATACTCTAATGCTAATAATTAGAATAGTCTTGTTATGTATCCAACTTCTAGCTTTAAGAGGGGATAAAAAGTGATAAGAGTGTAAACAGTGAAAGATCAAGTTTAGCATTGCATAGCATATCTCATCATTCGGTTGTTTAAGATAATAATATGGAAGCATTAAATTAGCATGTTCTGCTCTCTGTATAATATGATGTTAATAATCAGCTTGCACCTTTGCTTATATTGTAATTAAATGTTTTGGTTGATTAGTAATTCCCATGACTCTAATCCAACGATAGAGGCGGGTTAGGGGTGTTACAGGTCCAGTTTATCGGACCGGGTTTGGGGCGTTACAATGATGAAAGAATTTAAAGGAAGTAAGGAAGATGACTCGTTGGTGGCCGAAAATTGGCTCTCGCGAGTTTTTCCTGTGACAGAAGAGTTACAATGCTCTCCAACTGATAGTCTTTGATGCACAATTTCCTTGCTAGAAGATGAAGCTTATCAATGGTGGAATATTGTACCCATTATCGTTCCTAGAGATTAAGTGAACTAGGAATTTTTCTTGAAGAAGTTCAGAGAGAAGTTTATTAATAGGCTCTTCATTGAGAAAATGAAGAAGGAATTCCTAGAGCTCAGATAGGGGAAAATGACTGTGTTCGAGTATGAACGAGAATTCATCCGATTGAGTAAATACACTAAAGATTTGGTCCCACATAAGGAAGGCCTTTGTATCAGATTTGAAGGAGGATTGAACATAGAACTCTTTTTGTTGTTATCCACATTAGAAATTTGAGACTTTGATGTCTTGACGGCAAAGGCTCAAAGAATGGAATCAACGATTCAGGAAAGAAATAAAGTCAGAGGCAGGGAGATGAACAAACGTGGAGCCTCTGGTGCATTTTCAAATGTTGGATTTAAAAAGCCTAGGGATGTAAGGGTTTACTCTGCTACTCCAGTAAGGGAGTCTCAAATAGTTGGCTTCCTCAAAGATCGAAGTCAACGACAAGCCCTAAACTCTACTATTAAAATCTAAAAGCTTCAAAATTTGACAACACATTATGTGTTTGAATGCAATTTGTTTCTAAAGTTTGCACAATTTCTCTTTTCCGGTCCTCAACAAAATGTTTAAAAGAGGCGGAAAAAATGTTTATAGTTTCAAAATTCAATATGACTAGACTTGTTCACGGGTTGGGCTACTCGTTTAGGCCCAAAGGCCCGCCCAAGATTTGGGACGGTGTGGGAAAAAATATTAGGCCTGAAAAATGGGCTTGGGCAAAAATATTAGGTCCGTATAAAATATGGGCTGAGCTCAGGCTTGAACATTCAAGGCTCGAGTTGTTTTAAGTTTATAATACTTTATATTCTGCTATTTTTATATATTATATAATTTAGAACACATTAAAATAATAAACCTATACTAAATATATAATACTACTATAATGTAAACATTAAAATAATATTAAGATGACTATATAAAAAAATTCAATAAATAAAAATTGTATAAATTTATTAAATCTTAAAATAAAATAAAATAAATATTTTTAAAAAAATTTTAAAAATATGGACGGGCCTAAAATGGGATTGGGTTAGTCTTTTACAAATATGGGCGAAATTGGGCAAAATTTTAGACCCAGATTTCGGGCCAAGTCGAGCTTGGACAAGTAAAAAGTATATCAATGTCATGCTTAGACCCGATTCGTCCCGACCCATGAGTACCTCTAAATATGATCCTATCGATTATTTAATGCTCTTGATTGATACCTACTAAGATATAATTTCTTTTTCTTTTTCTTTCTTTGTATAGAGCTAAGATATCATGTCATATATTAGTCAACTTAAGCAAGCTTAAATAATTTGTAGAAATGATCAACGAAGTTGTATTTTTTATTTAAGAATCTATCAGCAAGGGTATAACATAAAACAAAATTCAATTATTTTATTAAATGTAAATTGTGAATTCAATTTTTATTTTTTAATCTGATATTTTTAATCTTTTTATTTTTTATATTTTAAAATTTTAATCATAATTAAATGGTGATAATTAAATTCATTAAGTCAAATATTGTTATCTATAAAATCTTATACAACAAATATATTATCACATGTGTAATATTATTTTATTTTGTTATTTTCATATTATACTTACAAAAAAATCACATTATTTTAATTAACAAAATTAATGATTATAGTTTAAATTAAAACTGAACCCTAACTATTAAATATGTTAAGTTAAATGATGTGATTTACAAAATCTTATGTAACATAAGAACAAATATATAATGTCATCTGGATATGCTATTTTTAATTAAATACTTAAAATACATCATATTATTCTAATTAATAAATTTAATGATTTCAAAAAGTAAAAAAAAATCAATAGCAAAACTTTGACTTCAATAACAGTAAAAGGGTGGCCAGATAAACCAAATAAAATATGCTGTAAATTTAACATTTAAAACATAGTGAGTTAAAAATCTTTACAAGGTGTGTGTATCCTACTATTAAAATCTAAAAACTTCAAATACTTTTTTCTCTTATATGTATTCATAATATTTATCCATCAAATTTAAAATTTTACATCTGAAAAAAAAAAGAGAGAAAAGAAAAACTGCTGCTTTATCTACATCAAAATTGAAAGTACACAAAATTTGGAGGTCCAAAACCGAAATCATAACAAAATTACCTAATAATATTCCTTTTTTACTATTTTCGCTTTCGGCTTTGATATTATTGCTTATGCTTACTGCATCAGATTTCAACAAAGCAGCCTGACTGGACAAACCCAGAAAACTCATCAGGCACATTGATTTTCTCCAATTTACCAATTTGCCCTTCCTTGACTTCCACAATGTAAAATCCATGCGGTCCACCTTGATACTCCGACCCGGTAACCAACACCCGTCCCCCAAACATAATCCCCCTTGCTCCGACCCGAACAGCAGTGTCCAGCTCTGCCCAGTTCATCAATTTCCCGCCTTTACCGATCCCAACACTCGACCTCGGGCACTGACCCGATTCCCAAATCCCTTCGGCCACCCTCCATTCACCCGACTTGAACCCATAAACATCAGCACTCTCATCGAATTGACCCTGCCTCTCTGTCCCATATCCGCTCACAACCCAAAACTCGTCTTCCCCAATCACCACACCTTCACACTCGTCTCGCTCTTTACTCAACTCACCCATCTGACCCCACTCATCCTTTCTCAAATCATAAACCCACGCGGTTCTCAACGCGTTCTTGTTCTCGTCATGCCCGCCCGCAATATAGACCCGACCTGAACATGCTCCGATTGCAAAGAAGGACCTTTTGGACGGCATATCCTTCCCTTGTCTCCATTGCTGAGTCGTGAAATCATAGATAAAAACGTCAGCAACCGGGTCGTAACTCACTGGGCTCCACCCGCCCATCACCACTAGCTTTCCTTCACAGCTTGCCAATTGACAAAACAAAGGCAACCCATTTGGGTACTTGGGAACAGGGGGCAGTCTATACCAGCCCCGATTCAACGATTCAAACACAGAAATTCCATAACTCGGTAACTCACCCGGTCTTTTAGGTCCATTCACTGTTCCACCACTAAAGGCTTGAACCAAGCAAGCGACTTTCTGGGTGTACCCTAATTTTTTGCGGTGATAATGAAAATCTGGGCTTTGGAACAAATCCCGCCATCGGTGACATACTCCGGAGGCGAGTCTGTGAGTTGTGTAAGGTAACCGAGTTAAGCACTCAAGACCGAGTTCATTGGGTAAACCCGGAACCAACTCAGTTGAAAACTCGAAACTTTCCATTTCTTTTTAAGTTTCTAGAAGGTTTTTTCTTTTATTTTCTCTGAAAGGCCATGGAAACATTGGAAACCAAACTATAAGCCGCGGCTTATTTATAGCAGACAGTTGGGTAACGGACAATGATGAAAGCCTTTTATTTACTGACACGTGTAAGTCAAATTTTAATACCAAGTTTCAAAAAACAATTTAATACAACTCTAAAACAGATCTTTTGACTGCTTGTTATAATAGAGAGGATAAGTACAAAGAATAAATTACACGTGGCATTATCTTAGCAATCTGATTACTGCTAGTGGGTCCACATCCAACAGATGGTTCTGATCGATCAGGTTAATAAGATATGGACACGTGGTAGTAAATGGATAAAGTTCTCTCGTATGTGCATACGTGGCTAGAGTTTATTCAAAAGAATTTTTTTAAAAATGGTAAATTCATAGATTATGTTGGGTAAATATCCCATATATACCAAAAAATTAAATTATTTATGAAAATGGACCAGTTTGAAGAATATTTACGGAAAAGGGCCGTTTCCCCCAAAAAGGCGTCCACGTCAGCGCGTTTTTGGGGGAAACAACAGCAAAGCGCGCCCCTGAGGACGCGCTTTGTGCCACCTCAACAAAAAGCGGCGCGCGTAAGCGCACTTTGCGATGTGGCACAAAGCGCGCGTCCTCGAAGCGCGCGCTTTGTAACGAATAACCAGAAAACGCTACCGACGTGGACGCGCGTTTTTGCCTCTCCTTTCCGTCCACTTACGGTATGAAAAATTAATTGAATTTTTGGGGTAGGGAAAAAATTAATTGAATTTTTGTGATAGTAGTCTCCGGCAAAATTAATTTGAGGAGACGTCGAACAAACAAGAGCCAAAAACACTTCCAAAGCAGGTGCACTGTCGCCAGGAGTGCGAAAAGAGCTCCCACGTGGACGCTCTTTTGCTCTGATGAGTCTCTCGGCAAAATTAATTTGAGAGGCGTTTACGAACAAACGATGTGCAAAAACGCTTCAAAGCAGGTGCCTGTCGTCGAGAGTACCGAAAAGAGCTCCCACGTGGACATTTCTTTTGCTCTGATGAGTCTCGGCAAAATTAATTTGAGAGACGTTTCGAACAAACGATGGCAAAAACGCTTCCGGCAGTAGGTGCATTTGTCGGCGAGAGTATCGAAAAAGAGCTCCCACGTGGGACGTTCTTTTGCTCTGAGAGTCTCCGGCAAAATTAGGCTATAAATCACCAAATTTCATTCTCGGGTTGCATAAGGAAATTGAGGCAAAAAAAAAAGCGAAAATGAGTGAACGTATTAATCTTTGTTATTTACTACGATGGTGAAGTTCGTGACACGAAAATGGTGTTGTTTTCTTATCGGAGAACACGGTCTGGCCATCGAGTTTTAATCGGAACGTCAATTTGGTAGAACTGCTGAAAAGAATTAGGCGTAAAATATTTGGAACAACGCCAATGAAAGTTCGATCTATTAAGTATAGATTTTTCGCCGGTTGATCAGGTGAGATATGGCTCATTCGACATCAAAGGTCCCTGAGCTTTGAGGCAATGGTGGAGACTCATCTTACCCGGTGGATCACCCTATATCGAGGTATATGTAGAATTTTCATCTCCAAGTGATCTTTCTGCGACCTCAACATCTCTGCCGTTCGAGGGGAATACACGACCCCAAGCCGACACTCTGTAAGTGGGAGGCAAAACACGAAGTGCGGGTGTGCGGTGGTAGTATGGAAAACATAACCCCGCATCGCGACACTCGGTTGGTGAATGGGACATGCATATCCGATCCTTCGACGTCCGATGATAGAAATACGTATTGGGGGACGTCATCAACTTCTAGTGGTTGGTAATCCACATATGATTGGGATCTTTACGAAAGATGTTTAAGGAGGATGATGTACTCTCGGCGACATCCACCGGCGAGGGCCCTCGTTTGTTGCGAGTTATGGAGGGTCGGGACGATGAATCGATGTGGATCCACCTCGGGAGCCGGGCCCGACGGTCGCGCGAAGTTGGATTATTTTTTCAACCGAGCCCGTTCCAATTGTACTGAAGGCGTTAAAGGCGGTTCGGGACGAAGAAGAAGAAGATCCGCTATCCGGAGGTGTTTGCATAAATCACGGCGGGGTGACTGTATCCCGTACGGCGAAGGAGCCTGGTAGAAAGAAGTGCTCCCCGACGGTGCCTCCTTTGATCCCACATGCGACGTCGGCCTCACGATCGATCGCGGTGGGAGTAGTCGGGGAATGACTCGAACCACGCCATGCATTCCAACACAGGTGGGACTGGAAAACTGAAACATATATGGGTTAGGAGGATACATATAAGGGGTAGGGTACGCACCTGGCATAAACGGTAGACGCTGTGATGTCGGTGTTGTCGGTTGAACTGATGGGCCCGATGACTGTGTAGGCGCTGTTGTTGGGCCCGATGACTGTATCGGCGCTGTTGATGGCCCCGTCTCATCACCCTTTCTCCTTGGATTTAAAGGGGCCCGACGTTCCCTTCGCTCGCGAAGTTGCCGTCGCCTCTCTTCTTTCGACAACATATACGGCTTGCCATGGATCCTAAACCATGGCATGTACTCCGGCACGCACGCTAACTCAGGAACGATGATCGATTCCCGGATAGGTAAAAAGTCATACCGGTTCTCTCACGTCTCGATATGACCTGACCAAAATCTTGGCCAATCCGTGTGCGACTGTCGTAAGTCCACTTTGTGCTCATCATCGAGCACCTCAGGTGGCACGGGAATCGGTTGTCGGAATCCAAATTACCGCAGAACCCGATCTGACTAGTGCATCTCCACGGTCGCGTAGGTGATCAATGGGACCTTAACGTGCCAACTGTTCAGATTTTCGAAGAACTCCTCCGGAATTACTGCCCGAATTTCTATATCCTCGTATGGTGTCCATTGAAACTATATTAACATTACCAAAATATTAGTTATATACATAATACTAGACACTACATACGAAATAGTAAATTATAATAACGGAATTCGAAACTTACTTGTGATTCCGACCGTTGGTCCAATAGGAGCCATATATCCTCAAGCGAGTTAGGTATTCCAACATGACTCGCCGAATGGTTCCACCTAATTAAATAAACTTTTAGCATGCAATTATATTATAAATCTACGAAATAATTGTAAAATATAATATTAAATTTACCTCGTTACCAGTGGGAATGAATATGGCTGGTCGAGTCGAGGACGTAAAAATGGAAATCGAAACCATGCCCATGACTACAGTAGTGATAGGCAACCTCTGATTTGTGCTTTACTCGGCCGCGTCGCCCCGCACATCTCCCGGTACAACCTCGATAGCACGGCAGACCCCCAACTCAATTCACCAACTGCTCTGAAATCAACAAGTTTCAGGAGCCATCTCAGGTGAACGAGGTTTCTAGAGAGGTCCGGCATCAGATAGCCTCCAATTATCTGAAGAATGTATGCCCGAGCATACCGTATTCTTTCTACTTCGGTCGAACCCTCATTCGGCTCCGGGAATGTGTCTCGTAACCAGGCCATATCGATCCAAGCTCCTTGAATTTTATCCGGAATGGCACCCAGAAGCTCGTAGCATACGCTCATCCAATCGGTAGATGTTGCGGACCCGGTGACTACCGACCCGTCCACCGATAATCCCAACTGCAACTGCATATCTTCTAGAGTGATGGTACACTCTCCGCATGGCAGATGGATAGTGTGCGTCTCGGGTCTCCACCTCTCTATCAACACGCTGATCAAAGGCAGCTCCAACTTGAACCCCCAGCCTATCGTGGCCACGTGCCAAAAACCCGCTTCCCGCAGGTAATTCTCGATCAACGGCGATGGGGGACCATGCATGTTGCGAATATAACATTCCAACACTCGATCTACAGACTATTTAAAAAATTATAAAATTAAAAATTAATTAAAATTGCATAATTGAAAAAAAAATTTAATCATATTGAAAAATTAAAAATTAAAACTTACCATTTTCATTTGCTCGACGGAGATGTGGTTGTTGTCTAGGCGAAGTAATTCCGGCCATTGTAATCCGATAAAAAAATTTAATAAATTTTCCAAAAAAATATATTACAAAAATTATAAAGGGCTTTTTCAGTAAATAGTAAGGACTATTTTGAAATTTGAGCGTAAATTTCAAGGACTTTGAGAGAAAATTGAGAGAAAATTGAGAAAGGATTGAAGTGTGAAAAAATAAAGGGTTGGGGTTTTTATACTTTTTTTACCGTTGGGGGCAACGGTCAAAAAAATTGGTCGTTGGGTTTTGACTGTTGCGAGGCTAAAGCGCCTTCGAGGGCGCTTTGTGCCACCTCGACAAAGCGCTTACGCGCACGCGCTTTTCTTTGAGGTGGCACAAAGCGCGCCCTCGTGGCGCCTTTGCTGTTATTTCCCCAAAACGCTACCGACGTGGACGCATTTTTGGGGGAAACGGCCCTTTTCCGTAAATATTCTTCAAACTGGCTCATTTCCGTAAATAATTTATTTTTTTGGTATATATGGGATATTTACCCGATTATGTTGGGTCCTGTTTAAGTTTAAAATAAATTTAATTTCAGAATTCAAATTTCAGAGTTGAAGAAGATGGCGTGTATGCATGCATGTGATGAAAGATACGATACGGTAGATCTTTGAATAGTTTCAGAATAATATTTCATAAATTACATTTATTAAGTGAAATGTTATGGTTTTATTTATTATAAATGGTGAAACTATGATTTTCGTCTCTTTAATATACACCTATTTTAAATTTAATTAGTATACTTTATTTTAGCATAATTTTGAGGATTTATTTTTATAATATTATCAATGTAAATGTAATTAGAGTCTTAGTTTTTTTTTTGTCAACTAGCTGTTACTTATTTGGTGTTAATGGGTTTCTACTATTAAATTAATTCTTCATTTTTCTTATTATCATTTTTTTTTTACAAATCTAAAATGGTATTAGAGCTAAGTTCAAGGTTGGTTTGATGTCTTCTTCGATATTATTTTGAAGTTTGGTGAACCTACTCTATTTACAAAGGGGCATGTTGATACGTCTTTGGTACTATTAATGTATGTTGATGATATAGTTATTTTTGGTAAAAATTTAAATTTGTTGCATGAGGTTCGAAACTTTGTTAAGCAATTGTGGAGTGTGTCTCGCATTTTAGAACCCTTTCAGGCACTTACCGTTACCCGTATCACAACACGAGGACGTTAGAATTGCAACACCTCCAACAGACGACAACGTCGCAACAAGGAGATTTTCGACGTCATGACGAGGAGTTTCCCGACGTCATGATGACGGACGATGTTGTGACAAGGTGATTTGGGACGTTGCAGTGTGGCGACGTGTTCCCACATAAATCGAGTTTCTTTTTCTAGTTAAACTCTGTTATTTGTTGTAACACCCTTAACCTTTATCATTCGCCGGAACAGGGTTACGGAGCATTACCGAACTTTACAGACTAATTACAGACATTTCACAACCTTTATTGTTCATATTAAGAATCAATCATAAAACACTAATATTGTCCCTTAGATGGGCCCTCGAGGCCCAAAATAAACATTAGAAGTGAATCGGGACTAAACCGAACACTTAGGGAATTTTTCCCAAAATCTTAATTTTTTTCTTAGGAGCAGGGGATACACGCCCGTGTGGCCAAACCGTGTAGCTCACACGGCCAGGAAACACGCCCGTGTCTTAGGCCGTGTCCAAATTAGGGTAGCTACTGACTTGGGCCACATGCCAACCACACGCCCGTGTACTATGCCGTGTGTGAAGTGCAGGGGTCACACGGCCAAGTCACACTCCCATGTGCTAGGCCGTGTGCAAAAACGTGGGCATTCTGTTTTAAAATTTTAAGCTGCAGGGGAAACACGACCAGACTACACGTCAGGCCGTGTGTCACACACGGCTGAGACACACACCCGTGTCTCTGCCCGTGTGGATGAAAATAGGTCATTTTAAGACCACTTTTCTCACCCTTAATAACATTAACCTGCACACAACATAGAAATACACTAATATATCCCAACTAAGCAACCAATTCATGTAAAAAATTCATGTTTTAAACATAATATATAATCATACGACTCATTTGCAGAAACTCACTATAATAACTTCATTCCTTGATTACTAAAAATTACTACTAGATACACACAAACAAATATACATGTATGTATCATTCATAACTATTTTTCAAGTTTAATTCTTTTCTAATTCAACCCTATACATGCCATATAAATCATAGGATTGTATTACAAAATCTACCGGAGAAATCTGGATAGTGTGGCCCGATGTGTTGATCCGATCCTCCGAACTCACGTCAATCTACAAGAAACATTAAACATGTAACACCCCTTACCCGTATTCGATGTCGGAACCGGGTATGAGGCATTACCGGACTTAACATACTTAATCATGCAAAATCGGGCTATAAATTTTCATTCGTGTTCATAACGTCCCTATTATGGGCCTACGAGACCCGAAACATACATATAGAGTGGTTCGGAACTGAACCGAAAGCTTACGAGCACTTAGAAAATTTTTGCTCAAAATAGGGCCACACGCCCGTGTCTATGGCCCGTGCGTGAAAACCTTGACATTCTATTTATGACGTCAGTAGACATTTAGGGTCACACGGCCGAGTCACACACCTGTGTGCTAGATTGTGTCCTCCACACGGCTGAGACACATGGCCGTGTCTCTGCCTGTGTGGTTAAGAAGTTGGCTATTTTCCAAGCCAATTTCTACCCTATCATGCCCATACTTGAGTATAACTTGAATGAAACATTCCATGACATATTAAAGCTACCAAAACATCCACCACACACACGTAACAAGTCATAGCATACAATTTACTCAACCATGGAATACATCATCATGAGTTTATAGCATAACCAATTTATTGGCCACATTAAATGGCCTTATACAATAATGAACTCTGAATATCATGGGTCATTATTCTAAGACAACTCATAGTAACATATACACATGACCAAGTTTCCTATACATGCCATAAGAAAATGTATAAAATCATCGATACCTAAATTGTAAGCTTGATAGTGTGATAGGTTCTACGGCGACTTCCAACCCGAGCTAACCTGAGTACATTATAAACACGGAAAACAATGGAGTAAGCTATAAAGCTCAGTAAGTAAGTATGTAAATAATAAACAATTTATTACCATGCTTTTAACAATCCTTATTATAAGCTCTCAAGATAATACCATCATTATTGCATAAAATTTCACAATTCATTTATGTTCATCTTGAGTTGTCTACTCAAGTTATAGTCACTAAATTATTTTTATCCAGAGCTACGAAACTCCAAATTAAGATCCGCTAATTTTTCCTGAAACTAGACTCAAATATATTATTACCATAAAATTTCCAGAATTTTTGGTTCAGCCAATCAGTACAGATTATTCTTTAAAGTCTCTCTTGTTTCGCTGTCCAACAGTTCTGACCCCTCTTCACTAAAAATTTATTTTCTCGTGGTACAGAACTCGAATGATGTTCCCGTTTATTTCTATTGAAAATAGACTCATTAAGAAATTCAAGCATATAAATTTTATCCCTTGATTATTTTTTTACAATTTTAATGAATTTCCCAAGTCAGAACAGGGGATTTCGAAATCACTCTGACCCTGTCTTATAAAAATTCAAATATCTCATAATATGAAATTATTTTGCTTACACCGTTTCTTTTATGAAAAAATAGACTCAATAATATTTAATTTCATATCTTATTCAACTTCTAATTCAATTTCCACCATTTTTGATGAATTTTCAAAGTGATACAACTGCTGTTGTCCA
The DNA here is from genome assembly GCA_025698515.1 of Gossypium sturtianum. Classification (NCBI taxonomy): domain Eukaryota; kingdom Viridiplantae; phylum Streptophyta; class Magnoliopsida; order Malvales; family Malvaceae; genus Gossypium; species Gossypium sturtianum. The sequence goes on from CM046955.1 coordinate 118,772,168, forward strand.
AACTGTTTTATTGCTAATTTTACTCTATCATGGTTTCTTTGTATTAATTCTCATTTACACACATATAACACTAAAGTATATCCATAGTTAGCCATGCCAACAGCTAGTCATCATCAAATATTTACAAGTCTTCATTGTAACACTTACTCCATATCAACCTTACCAAATTTCGATCACATATCACATACCGGACTCATTTCTCGTGAGTTTCGCATATGTACCTGTATCACTCCATCACATAACTTTAGTCATTTTTCCTTCTTTAACATAAACTTTAATTCTTTACCCCGTTGAACCACTTGGAATATCGAAGGATACTCAAAAATTGCCATACACGTAGTAAGATGCCAATGCCATATCCCAAATATGGTCTTATATGGGATCACATGTCGATGTCGATGCCATATCCCAGATACGGTCTTATACGAAATCTCATATCGATGTCGACGCCATATCCCAGATATGGTCTTACACGAGATATTACGTCGATGCCATGTCCCAGACATGGTCTTATATGATTTCATACTGAAGCTAGGTCCCAGACGTGGTCTTACATGGAATCACTATTCGATGTCGATGCCATATCCCAGATATGGTCTTACACGGGATCTCAATTCGGTGCCGAGGCCATATCCCAGCTATGGTCTTACACGGGATCTCAATTCGGTGCTGAGGCCATATCCCAGATATGGTCTTATACGGGACCTTATTAATCTAATGTCGTGACAAGGGTATCCTTTCTATTCCTAAGGTTCAACCGGGACTTCAATATAGTAAATCTTCATCATTTTATTCATCGAGACCTCATTAACCAATTTCATAAAAAGAATATAAATTTCATGTAATATCAACATAATGTTGATTTATTACACACAAACTTACCTCGGTACCAAAATATAGATAGTTGTTCAATTTAGTCCACCACCTTGTTCTTTCCTCGGTTTAGGTTCGAACTTTGTGTTTCTTGATCTATAATGAAAGATTTCACTTATTAAATTATCACATTGACTAAATCAGCCCATGAATCATACTTTGGAAAAAATATAATTTTACCCCTAAACTTTCACATATTTACAAAATGGTCCCTAGGCTCGTATAATGAAATGTGTTCATTTTTCTCACACCCAAGCCTAGCCGAACCTATCTTAAGCTTATAATAGCTTACATTTTTCCTTCAAATCCGATTTTTACTACACACTTTAATCACTTTTACAAATAGGTCCTTTTTATGTATTTCCATAAAAAATCACTTAGAAAAAGATGTTCACTACACATCAAACTTTCATATTCCTCCATTAAACATCAAAATACATGCATGTCATACATGGGTAAATTTTTGAACATGAACTCTAGCTTAAAATATGGCTAGAAATAGCTAAATCGAGCTACGAGGATCTCAAAAATACGAAGAACATCAAAAACGGGGCTAGGAGGTACTTACAATCAAGCTTGAAAGTGAAACAAAACCCTAGCTATGGCTCCTTGAAATTTTCGGCTATGGAGGATGAATATGGACGCCAATTTTGACTTATTTTCCCCTTTTTATTAATTTATTAACCAAGTGACTAAAATGCCCTTAAGGCCCTTCCTTGAGATTTTTCCCTTCCATGTCCATTTTTGTCCATCATTAGATATAATGGTTTAATTACTAAATAAGGACCTCTAATAAATTTTCTAATGCTATCACATACTTAAAACTTCTAGAATCTCATATTTTTTAATTTTTGCAATTTAGTCCTAAAAGATAATTTAATCACTAAATCATAAAATTTTCTTCATGAAATTTTCACACAACCATGCAAACATGTCATAGACCTCATAAAAACCATAAAAAAAATATTTCTACTTCGAATTTGTGGTCTTGCAACCATTATTCCGACTAGGCCCTAAATCGGGCTGTTACAAAACACACAAGAGTAAGCTTATAGAAGCTTAGTAAGTTCATAGGCTTTAAAAATAAATCTTACCGAACAAACTATAATAAAACATTAAACAAAGCATTTCACTAACATTGCCTGCCAATCACAATTTCAATTAATAAAATTCACTTGGTTGAGCTCAATATCAATAACTTCTTAGATTTTTCCATAATAAATCTATATAACACCTACCAATACTCATCAAATTAGAGAACGTCTTACGGAATTTGAGTACATCGTTTTCTTAATGCCATAGTCCAACTATGGTCTTACACAAATATTGTCATGGCCCTGCCATGGTCTTACACTCGTAGTGCCATAACCAGTTATGGTCTTATCATCAGGATGCCATAGCCCAGCTATGGTCATACACATGTATTTACTACCATGGTCCAACCATGGTCTTACGTACACGGTGCCATAACCCAGTTATGGTCTTTTCACAAAAATGCCATAGCCCAGCTATGGTCTTACATTTAAACATTGCCATGGTCCAACCATAGTCTTATCCGTCAATTCGCTTTTCGTCACTGGATGATCGTACTCAATCCTACGTTCTACTCAAATTGAACTTTTAATTCGATTTTTATATCATTACAATATTCATAATTTAATAACAAAGATATAAAATAATACATTATATCATCTCTAATTAACAATTAATCATAAAATTCAACCATATGAACTTACATGGAGTAGATTGTAGAAGTTGTAGAAATTCAGGGACTAATCTGTTAATTTCTTTTTTCCACGTTTATCTTCGAGTTCTTGATCTATAATATAAAATTATTCATTCATCAGCGTCTAGTTCAATTCTAATTCACTTCACAATTTATGCCCTTCAATTTTTGAATTTACACATTTACCCCAATTTTTTATAATTTTTACAATTTAGTCCCTAATTAATTAACCCATCAATTGAACTATTTTTTCTCAATTAACAATTTATCTAATTATTTTAGGCTACTATACAGCCTTTGATACTCAAAATTTCAACACTAAACCCTAATTCTTAACTTTTTCACAATTAGGTCCTAATTTCAATTTCTATTGAAATTACTTAATAAAATCATCTCATAACAAAATTAGAGCTTCAAATATATGTTTATTCATCATAAACTTCCAGCACTCATCCATGGTAACTTTAAAAATCACTCATAGAATCAAAAACTAATGAATTAAATAGTTGGACCTAATTGCAAAAGTGTTAAAAACATAAAAATTACATGAAATAATCAAGAATTAAGCTTACATGGAGTAAAACTATTAAAAACCAGCTTCTTTGAGACCTCCTATAGTGTTTTTGGCTGAAGAATTATGAAGAAATGTCTAGATTTCTTTTAAGTCCCATTTTATCTAATTAAATTTTTCTTTATTTCCCATTTTGCCCCTTAATCATCCAATTTCTTTGTTTTTTTCTGCCTTCACCGTTTCAGCCATCCAATTTAGGGCTAATTTGCCTTTTAAATCCTTATTTATTTATTACTTGAGCTATTTAATCATTATTTCTTTAATTTGCAAGTTTTACACATTTTTCAATTTAGTCCTTTTTAATTAATTAACTATCAAAACATTAAAATTTTCTAACGAAACTTTAATACTAATTCACTAACACTCCGTAAATATTTCTAAAAATATTTATGGCTCGGTTTATGAAATCGAGGTCTCGATACCTCGTTTTCGACCCAGTTTACCCAATAAATTCTTTTAATTCACAAAATTTTTTAATTCAAGAATATTTCTAAAATCACATTTGACTTATAAATATTAATTTATTAAATATTCAAACTTACTCGTCGGATTTAGTGACCTCGAATCACTGTTTCTGACACCACTAAAAATTAGGCTGTTACATTTGTTCCCATGTAAACTATAATTATTCTATGGATATTATAGTCATATATTCACATGAACTTCAACATATAAAAGGGCGTTTGTAACCCTAGAATTGATATCTTCATCACATTAAGATGAAGAGAAGATTAAGAGAGTTTTGAGAGAGCTTTAAGGGAATTTCGTGTTTTAATTAGAGAGCTTTGTTTTCGAAGTTTAAGGTTTGTTTGTTTTTGTGTTATCTCCATCTTAGACTCATTCAGATTATTTTTCATTTTAGTGAAGTTTTTTTTTTTGCCCATGATTTTTATCCTCTTCAGAGGAGTTTTCCACGTAAAATATTTGTATTTGATCTTCTCTATATTTTCTATTTCGTTGTTTATACGGGTCGATCCTAACAAATTGGTATCAGAGTTTGGTTTGAATTTCGTAATTAACCCGTTTAGATATGGTAATGAGATTTGATATCGAGAAGTTTGATGGAATCACAAATTTTAATTTATAAAAATGTGAAAAAAATAACTCAATTTAGATACCAATTTGTAGGTTCACCATTTTCTTATAAAATAGTCATAACGGTTTGACTAACAGAAACACCAATTAAGAGAAAAAGATAATTAAAATATCATTTATGATAAAAAAAATACAAGTAGAAAAAAGAGAAAAATTGTATAATTTAAATAGTAATTTGTGAATTAAAACTTAATTAAAATATTAATTTTAAGAGAAAAATCAAAACGAAGCGGGACCAAGGCGTAGCTATGCCGCCACTCCAATTTGTCAAAATTTTTTTTTTTTCCCAAAATTTGTCAAAGTTCAAATAACTAATAATTTGCAAGAATTTGAATTAATTATAATGAAATGTTGAATGAAAGTAATAAGTGACAGTAGGACAAATTTATTAAAAGGTTTGATACTTTTCAACGTTATTTTTTTTATGCCCCCATATTCTTTATTAAAATTAAACCTTATAATCAACAAAAGTTCAAAAGAAAGAAGTTATAATCGACAAATTTATTTAATACGACGGGCCACCGACGACATGTGAATTTTCTGCATTAGCTAAGCATGGCAATCACAAAGCCAATTTGCTTGACTTGAGATTCTATCATTTTGGAAATAATACGAAAAATAGGATACGATGAATTTATAGTTTTCATTCTTTAATTATTTTATTTAAAAAAGAAATAACTTTTCCATGTTAACATGATTTTTTTTTTTTTTTTTTTTTTGCGTTAGAAAAGTGTGATACATTTATCATATTCATGTTTAACTTTATTTTATTTAAATCTTTTAGGACAATTTATTTAACATATTATTTATTTATGTTTTACATGATTAATATTTAAAAAAAAAACACGAGGCATCACATGCATACAAACGTTAGTGAAAGTTAATCAAAGGTCCAAAAGGCAACATGGAGGGCTATTTTTATGCAATACTTTGATGATAAAGTTTTACAAGTCACATTCATACTTTTGTCCCAATCAATCAGTTCTCTAACCAAGAAAAATAACACTCATTTTGTAACCCAAAAGTTAGAATTTCTTTTTCATTTCTTATTTGATATAAAAATAGTGAAATTTTTTAATTTTATATTTGCTTATAAATTTTTTTTTGTTTATTAACAATGAATAAAATAATTACCAATCGAATTAAATATAATTATGTTATTTACTTTTTAATACAATACTTAAAACTATTAATATTCTCTCTTAATTTTTAAACAGAAAAATAAAAATATTTCAACGTAATATGTTTCTATTAATTGATAATATTAAATAACATAATATTCCGAGAGGTGAAGCATTGGAATTAGATAAATCCAAAGTTGATAATTAACAGTGTATGTGCTTAATAATTGAGAGTGAACATATTTGATTTTTCTTTCTTTTAAAAGAAATATATATTCCTTTTTTTCCCTTTTATCAACATGTAATGCCAAGGTCGCCAATTGTTTTCTCGCGCAACAACTAGTGCTAGTCTTCACTTTTTCTATTGTGTTGTGCTAAAATCGACCTTTCATTGCATTTGAATAAGCCATGAAAAAGAATAACTTTGTGATAAAAGAAGAAAAAAGGCTTTGTTTTATATAAATTAAGTACCTTAAATTAGGGGTCAACATTCGACCGAATCGAGTGAAAAGTTTTTTGAGTTAATGAGTCTTATTTTATCATCTTAACTCAAATTTGAAATTTTTTTTGAATCGGGTGAAATTATTCGAGTTAAATTAAAAAATTAAAAATGTCAAATTAAAATCTTGTTATAGTATAACTAATTCCATGTTAGAGCACATAAATTTGAAACCATATATATTTGAAAATTTTTTCAAAGAAAAATAATAAAAAAATACTTTAGTATGATAAATTTGAATCATTAATTAATTTATTTAAGTCCCTAAAATTATTATTCTAGAAAATTTTTAATTTTTTAGCTTTCTTTATATTTTTTTTGAAAATTTTATAATTTTTAAAAAATATAAATTTTGGAATTTTTATAAATATTTTTTATTTTAAAAATTATTCTGAATTTTTGAAAATTATTTTGAATTTTCTTTTTTGTAATCTTTGTTGAGAGAGACCAATTTGCTTACTTTCAAACTTGACAAGGACCAAAAGGGTATTTACCCCAATCTATTATTCGAACTGTAAAATTCAACTCGAAAATCAAATTGCTTATTTGAGTTGACTCGAATAACTCGATTTGGTTAACTCGAAATTTAATTTTTTTCGATTTTTTTAATCGAATCGAGTTTTGTTCACCCCTACCTCAAACTTAAATTTATTGTGTTTATATTTAGGTTAAAATATGCTCCTAGCTCCTGTATTTTCTGTATATTTAAAATTTAACCCTTTTCCTTTTATTTCCAAGAATTTAATTTTTCCTCTTTCAAATTTCAAATTTTAGGTCCAATTATTAATATTGTTAAATTTTCTATTAAAAATGCTAGTGTAATATTTTGAAATTAAAAAAGTTACTTGGTAATTATGTAACAAAAGAAAATAATGATAAAATGGACTTGAATATAACAAAAGAATTTTAACAATGTTAACAATTGAACCAATATTTTTAAATAATAAAAGTAGATGAACAAAATTCCCTAAAATAAAAATAAGACTAAATTTCAAATGTATAAAGAGTATAAGGACCTAGAGCATATTTTAACATTATGTTTATTATTCATTATTTTAATTCTCATGTATTGAACATGTAATACTATTAGGGTTAAGTACACCAAATATCATTAAACTGTCGCTTAGATTCTAAATTAATTCATAAACTTCAAAATATTTTAATTGAGTCTTTAAAGTATTCGTGTTGTATTAGTGAAGTCCTTTCACTAGTTCAATAGTCAATTTAAAAGTTAAATGCTAGTTTGGATTTAATATGGAGTATTTTTAACATATGTTGATCAAATTGTAAATATATGGATAACTTGGTTGTGTCGCTAAAATTTAGAAAAAGTTATTTTATTAACATGTTAGATCCAACTTATTAATGAAATAGATACACATATTTACGATTTGATCCACGTGTTTTAAATATGCTCTATATCTTTTAATTAGTATTTAGCACCAATTGATTGATATGAAATTAAAACATTGATTATTTAATTAAAGTTTTTGAAATTTAAAATCTAAATTGATGTAATTAACCCGAAAATTTACGAATCCAACCTGTTTTGCAGTGGTTTCAAACTTGAGTCAAGCTTTTTCTGAATAAATTTATCCGATATTTAAATTTTATGAATAAAACATGTAAATGTCAGCTTTTTGCAACGGAGGGTTCATAATTTTGCAAGCCTACCAACTTGATCGTTTGCTAGAGGCAAAAGCCAGAAAGTGGTCCCTAAAGCTCCCATTCATTGCTCTGTTATCCAATTGGGCCACATTTACCTTTTCAAGGTGTGGGAATAATAATCCCTTTTTTAAAATCTTCTAGAAGCATTGGAAAAAAATACCCTTCTAGAAGGATTGTATTTATTAGATTTCCTGTATTTTTAGTATATTTATATTCTTTTAGTTCAACCTTATCAATAGTCCAAGTTGGTCTATATAAGTTTGATATACTAATAAGTTGTGTTATATCAATTTTGGTCTTTTATATATACCCAAAACAGGAGGAGAGAAATATAGATATCTTCCTCTAACATTTTCTCTCGATTCAACTCTTTTATCTATCACGAGTGAATTAAAATTATTTTAATTCAATTTTTTGGAGTTTTATTATTTCGGACCTATCTTCAATTAGATCATACCTAAACTCCGTTAGTGATGAATGGGTGAAAAATTGAAAAGGTTATTGCTGTCATTTTCAGCACACTTTTTAAAATGAAAAAACAGAAAGAAGAAGTAATATCTAGTTTCTCAACTGGGTTGTGATTAACCTGTATATCTGAATAGGATTAAATTATGAACGTTTATTTAAATAGTTCAACTTTCAAATTGAATAAACACATTAATTATTTAATTAATAAACCCTACATTCATATAAAACCCAATCCATCTAATTAAATGCTCAAATAATCCAACTTGAAAACTAAAATTAATAAATAAAACCCCTAAATCTAAAATTCTTTAAAAGTTTTAGATTTGAATTATAAAAAATAGATTTTAAATTTTAAATCCAAATTCTTTTTATTTGGATGTTTAGTAAAAAAATCGGATTCGAATTTAAGTGAACTCAACTTTAATTTTAAAAGAAATAAAATTTAGATTTCGAATTCATTTAAAAAAAATAAAATTGCAAAATCCAATATTATAATATATAAATATTACCTTAGTCTTAATTCCATTCCATTTCAAGTTTATTCTTTAAGATTCAAACTATGAATGATTGTGAAAATCAAATTATATTATTCTTTATTCTACTGAAAGTTTTTCTCTTATATAAAATATTAATAACTTTAGAATTTTTGTTGTAATGTGTCGAAGCTACAAATAGTGCGGAGATAAAAGAAAATTCAATACAACATCCTATTTGTAAAGTTAAAATTTGTTACCGTCAGTGTACAAGTAATTAATAAGAGAAGTGAACATGTAATTATCGTGTTTTATTGAATTGGTGTTACTTTCAATCGATCACCAATTTAGTTGTTAAATTATGAAATTGTCCTTTTTCATTTGAAAAAACTAATAAAAATATGCATATTGTCGTAATTATTTTTTTGTAAAACAGGTCGACTTTATATTTTGGAAATGAAAACGAAAAACGGGAGTCGCCACCAATCCTTTTTGATGAGGTGTGATCGGGTCACCTCCAATTTTAATCATTTTAATAAAAGTTTAAATTTATCAAAACGATGATTTTTGGTCTACAAAATCCAGAAAAGGGAGTTCGGGAGTCGATCACGCACGAGGAAGGATTAGCACCCTCGTGACGCCCAAAATTGGTACCTAATTGATTAATTAACATCTTAATGTCGAAAATTTGGAAAGATTTCAAAATACGATCCTCTTTATTTGAAAACCCGAATGAATTAAAATGGATGCTGGGACCCACTTATTTCGAAGAAGTAAAATGTCATGTCCAGTGAGTTAGGATACGACGTTTCGAGTCATCGAAACTAAGCTTGTCTTTTGACTTTTAAAACTAGAGCATTTAAATTCAAAAAAGATATTTGGCCATTTGGGTCAAACGAAAAAATCGAAACCCAGTAAATTAGGGCACGATTTCCTAAAATTCCAAATACAGAATATTGCATTTGTTTTTAGAAATTATTACCCCGAGATAACAAAAGGTCACATCCAATGAGTTAGGACACAATATTTTTGAATTCCGGGAATAGGTTTTTATTTAACTTATGTGCTTTAAAAAATAATTGGTTCTTTAGACTCGACGAGAAAAATCGAAACCCAGTAAGTTAGGGTACAGTTTCTCTCGAATCTTAGAACGTGAAGTATTTTCTTATTTCAAAAATCGGATAAAATGTGATACGATCGTAGTAAAATGGAAGATGAATTATAGTACACATGCATAATAGAATAAAAACAAGGGTAACAATGTAAATAACAAAAATAAAAGCAAAAATAAAATACAATAAAATAAAATTTAAAACCAACCATCTATATGAAATACTAGGAAAAAGAACAAATAAATAAAAGAAAATAATAACAAAAATAAAAACTAATGGTAAATCAATAAATAAATAAATACTATATACAATAATTTAAAATAATAAAATAATAATAGTAACAAAAATACAATAATAATAATAAAATATGTGAATAAACAAATAATAATAGTAAAAATAAATAAATAAGAGTAATAATAATAATAATAATAATAATAATAATAATAATAATAATAGGTAAAGTAATAATAATAGTGAGTATAATAATGGTAATATATAAAAATAAAAATAATAAAAATGGAAATAATAATACTGTAATAAAAAAATAATAGTAATAGTAATAACAATAAGATTAATAATAAAAAAAATAACAGTAATATTAATAATAATAACCATATAAATATTAAAATAATGATAAAATAGCAAAATTAACAAAATAAAATAAAAAAGGGACTAAATCGGAATAATAATAAAATTTAAAGCCCAAATCGTAATAAATCTAGACAAAATAGGACCAAAATCGAACACGCTTAAATCATCGAGGACCTATTCAAAAAATAACCCCAACCCTGGACACGTGTCTAATTCTCAGAGCATCAATGGGTTGGGGACTTGATTGAGATGCGCAACAAATTCCATGACCAAATTTAAAAAAAATAAAAAATAAAGAAAAAGGACTAAATCAAAAAGGTCCAAAAAAGCGGAAGGGCCAGGGTTGCAAATAACCTATTTAGCAAAAACGCGCGGATCCTCTGGACGGGTCGAGTTGCGCACGCGGATCCTGTTCAAAACGGCGCCGTTTTGGCGTTTAAAACCCTGAAGCAAAACGACGCCGTATTCTGTCACTATATAAGGCCGATTTTTTTTTAAAAAAAAACTCATTTTTGCTTTCTGCTAAAAAAAAAGGAAAAAGGGGCTCATTTTTCTCTGGACTAAGTCCAGAATCCGGCCGAGGGAAGCACCGTGGCTCCGTCGCGTCTCGGCCACCGGCGACCATCGTGCGCGGCGGCCGGAGCTCCGATAGGTAATTTTTTACTGTATTTTTATACGCATATATATATATATATATGTATATATAGTTTTAAAAAAAATAAGAATGAGATCTTTATATGTTACAAACAGTTTCGAAGAGTGAAAAAAAAAAGGAAAAAAAGAAAAAGAGAAAAGAGGATACAAAGAACCTTTTTGATCTGCTTCGTTATTTTTTTGGTATTGAAAACTTTCTTTCTTTTATTCCCCAAAAATCCCCATGAATATATTAGGGTTTGTGGCTTTATATAGCCGAAAGAAACTAAATTTTTTACATTTTTTCACTATTTCTGCTTTCTTGCTGTTGTCTTCTCTTTTTCTCTGTTTGCAGGTGGCTGTGGCAGCAGAGAAGGCACTGACAGGCGGTGGCAGAGGCACATGGGGCAGCAGGTGGGGGAGCGGCGCCTAGGCTGCAGCGCTAGGGTTTTCAAAAACCTTAATTTTCTGAAAAATTTTAATTTGGGCCTGTTGTATTTTGGGCCTTGTAATTGGGCTAGTAGGAAGTAGGCCAAGGTTAATTGGGTTTTGGGTTTAGATTTGGGTTAATGGACTGTAAATTGGACTTTTGTTTTTTTGTTTTTTTTTTTAATTTCTGTTTGCTTTTTTTTGTTTGGGTTTTATTTTTGTTTGGTTAATTGGGCCTCGGGCATAACTTGGGTCCTACAGCTGCCCCTCATTGCTTATTGTAGTGTAACGAGAATGAAGCAAAGACTTTAAAAAGGACAAATTTTGCCCGGTCTCACTGAATCTTGACTTCTTTGGTGCTCTTCCTCAGGTAGCTTCATTCCTGTCCACCGCATCTTGTTGCTTTGATCCACTCCACCATCGCTTCAGAGAGATAGGACTTGTAGCTCCAATTTGCTCCGTTGCAACTTCAGGGATATGAAATTTGTAGTTATAGTATATTTAATCTGACCTACTACAACTTCAAAGGTATAGGGTTCGTCATTTTAATTCGCTCCACTGCAACTTCAGGGAGATAGGATTAGTAGTCTCAATCTACTCCACTGCAACTTCAGGGAGATAAGATTGCTATCTTCAGTCTGCTCCACTGCAACTTTAGGGAGATAAGGTTTGCGATGATCTGCTCTACTGAAACTTCAGAGAGATAAGATCTGTTTATTTATAGCTTCAATCTGTTCCACTGCAACTTTAGGGAAATAAGATTTGCTATCTTCAGTCTGCTCCACTGCAACTTTAGAAGTATAAGAATTGGTGTTTCAATTCGCTCGAATGTAATTTCAGGGAGAAGAGATTTGTAGCTTCGACCTACTCCACTGAAGTTTCAACGAGATAAGAATTTAGGGAGAAGAGATTTATAGCTTCGATCTTCTCTATTGGAACTTCAAGGATATAAGAATTCAGAGAGAAGAGATTTGTAGCTTCGATCTTCTCTACTAAAACTTCGAGGAAATGAGGATTTCAGGGAGAAGGGATTTGTAGCTTCGACCTACTCCGTTGGAACCTCAAAGGGATAAAAATTCAGGGAGAAGAGATTTGTAGCTTCGATCTTCTCTACTGAAACTTTAAGGAAACGAGGATTTTAGGGAGAAGGGATTTGTAGCTTCGACCTACTCCGTTGGAACCTCAAAGGGGTGAGAATTCAGGAAGAAGAGATTTGTAGCTTCGATATTCTCTACTGAAACTTTATGGAAATAAAAACTGGTAATTTCAACCAGCTCCGCTGTATCTTCAAGGAGACGAGGTTGGTGGCTTAAATCTACTCTCTTTGCTTCATGGAGATAAGATTCGCTGCGTTTCGATCCGCTCCACTCATCGCTTAAGGAGACAAGATCTCGTAATCTTTCTGCCTACTCCATTGCCGCTTTGCCGAGGAGATAAGGTGATGGCTTAAATCTACTCACTGGCCGCTTCATGGAGATAAGATTCGCCATCTTCGATCCGCCTCCACTCATCGCTTAGGAGACAAGATCTGTAATCTTCAATCGCTCCATCGCAAACTCGGGGATGCCGGATCGGTATCTTCGATCCGCTTTCACGCAAACTCGGGAAGACAAGATCCGCTATCTTCAATCGCTCCTTCCATCGCAAACTCGGGGATGCGGATGGTATCTTCGATCCGCTTCATTGCAAACTCAAGAAGACAAGATCTGCTATCTTCAATCGCGCTCTCATCAGAAACTCGGGGATGCGGATGGTATCTTCGATCCGCTTCACATCGCAATCTCGGGAAGACAAGATCGCTATCTTCAATCTGCTCCATCGCAAACTCGGAGATGCGATGGTATTTTCGATCCGCTTCATCGCAATCTCGGAAGACAAAATCGTTATCTTCAATCGCTCCACCGCAAACTCGGGGATGCGGTCGATATCTTCGATCCGCCACGCAAACTCGGGAAGACAAGATCTCGCTATCTTCAATCGCTCCCATGCAAACTCGGGGATGCGGATGGTATCTTCGATCCGCTTCATCGCAATCTCGGGAAGACAAGATCTCGTTATCTTCAATCGCTCCATTTGCAAACTCGTGGATGCGATGGTGTCTTCGACCGCCGCCACGCAAACTCGGGAAGACAAGATTCGCTATCTTCAATCGCTCCACGCAAACTCGGGGATGCGATGGTATCTTCGATCCGCTTCATCGCAATCTCGGGAAGATAAGATCTGCTATCTTCAATCGCTCCACCGCAAACTCGGGGATGCGGTGGTATCTTCGATCCGCCATTTTGCAAACTCGGGAAGACAAGATCTGCTATCTTCAATCTGCTCCATCAGTAAACTCGGGGATGCGGTGGTATCTTTGATCCGCTTCATCGCAATCTCGGGAAGACAAGATCTCGCTATCTTCAATCTACTCCACTGCAAACTCAGGGATGCCAGACTGGTATCATCGATCTGCTTCACTGCAACCTCAGGAAGACAAGATCTGCTATCTTCAATCTGCTCCACTGTAAACTTAAGGATGCCAGACTGGTATTTACGATCTCCTTCACTACAAACTCAAGAAGACAAGATCTGTGAATTCACCGATGTTGCGACACCGTCCTCTGGGGGACCTATCCTGTAAAATTGGTTTTATGTGTTTATGCTTATGCAAAATGGTTAGGATGCAATGATCAGAATGAATCTAATGCTCCTAACTAAATGTATTATGGACGACATTTGCATGAATGCAGAATGTCATGAGAATGATCCCCCTTTTTTTTAAATGTACAATGATTATGATGCAATGATCGGAATGAATCAAATGCTCCTAACTAAATGATATTATGGATGACATTTTCATGAATGTAGAATGTCATGAGAATAATCCCTCCTTTTTTTTATTCAATGATTAGGATGCAATGATCGGAATGAATCAAATGCTCCTAACTAAATGATATTATGAATGACATTTGCATGAATGCAGAATGTCATGAGAATGATCCTTTGTTAAATGTATAATGATTAGGATGCAATGATCGAAATGACTCAAATGCTCCTAACTAAATGTGTTTTGCATGAGTGCAGAATTTCATGAGAATGATCTCTTTTTAAATGCTTAGGGTTGTCATTGCTCGTTGTTCTTCCAAGTTATATCACTTGACGTAATATCCTGTCTTCTTGCTTGAGTGGTATTCTGACCGAAAACCCGAAGAAACAATCGTATTTTGCTCAACCGGTTTGCCCCACTGTAACTTCAGCGTCCTTTCCACTGTACCTTGGGGACATAAGGTTTGTACCATCTTTAAACCATCCCACTGCGACTTATGGCTATAGGATCTGTATCAACTTCAACCCATCCCACTACAACTTAAGGGTATAGGATCTGTAACTTGTTTAATCAATTTGGTCTGCTACACCTTCCATTCCCTGGGTGTCATGACCAGATGTATATGAATGTCGAATTTCTTTGAGACTAATCCCATTTTAATGCTTGGGTTACTCATTATTTGTCGAGGTTGTATCACCGACACAATATCTTGTCTTTTTATTCAACTGATACTTTTGACAAAAAATATTAACAGGTAGTCTCAAATTAAACTCCTTTCCAACCCTTAGTTTTGGTGAGTTCTAAACAATAATCTTGTTTCAAGTTCTCATACTATTTAGAAGCTTCCAGAGTAATATGCAGAACTTCTTTTGTGAAAGTATTATTAGTCCACTAATCGTTATTTCAATGCAAAATGCTTGAAAAAGATCATAACAATGGACAATGAGGAAATTAATTAAGAGCATAACTCGAAACAATGATAGCAGATGCAATCAAGAAGGAAATTTATTGGTAGCGAATAAAATAATTAAAGATAGCAAATTCAGAATGGGTAAGATTGAAACTAGGTGCCCCAGATATCGCAGCCTGAGTTTCTCAATTCCAACTTCTTGAGGACCATTTTAAGCTCGATATGCGTTTAGGGGATCCAGAGTACTTTGTCGATGCCCAAGACATAACATACTTCTTCACTGTTGATTCAAGTATAGCAAGACTATTGTATGCCCCACTTTCGATCAAAATTTGAGCTGCCCTTTTCGGGTTTTCAACTCAAATCCCCTTTGGTCTCAAAGCGCCCTTTACGGGTTTTCGCCTTGGCCTCTTCTTTTTCTTTCTTCTTTTTTGATGAAAATTTTATTTTTTCCTTTTTTTGATTTTTTTTAAGGTCTCAGGGCGCCCTTTGCGGGTTTTCACCTTGGCATCTCCTTTAAATGAAATCTGAACTCACTGGCCTGAACATGTCCTTGCCATCCATCTTGGTCAAAGTTAATGATCTTCCAGAACAATCTTTCTTCATCATATAAAGTTTTCCAAATTTGGCATTTACTTTTCTCTGAAGTCCTCTTGTATGAGAAGAATCCTTAATGCCAGGTCCCTATCATGAAATTCCTTTGAACGAACCCTTTTTTTATCATAAGCCCATATCATCCGTTTTTTGGTACATTCGACCATGATGAATACTTTCAATCAAGCTTACCAGAGACATTCTGCTTCATCTAATTCTCAATTCGATCAAAGCTTGGAGAAAAGGAACCTTAACTTCCAACAATTGCTTCCCTTTCATAAACCAATGAGAGAGATGTTGCCCCGGTGAAGGTCCTGACCAGCGTTCAAGAAGCAAATAGGGTAAATGGTAACTTCTCTATGCCAACCTTTACAAATCTCAGTCATTTTTCAAAAATTTTGAATGGTTTTTTGGCAGCCTTTGCTGCACTGATATAGTGTCTAATCTTTAAACAGACTGTAAATCTTTAACATTGTGCAATTATGTTAGACATGTTCCTTTCTGGCATTCTTTATTGCCATTTTTTTGAATTTGAATTTGCACTTTGAACTTAAATTTGAACTTTGAATTTGAACTTTGAATTCGAATTTGGATTTGGATTTGGATTTGGATTCATATTTGAATTTAAATTTGAATATGATGACTGCTGACTTTGTAACTTTGGCATATGAAGCGACCTTTACCCTTTTAGTGAAGTAATTGACAACCACGAAGATGAATTGGTGTCGGCTAGATGCTTTTGATGAGATCGACCCCATAACATCTATGCCCCACATATAGGAAAAATAGAGGTAGTAAACCAGTAGAACGAACCTCTTGATTAGCCTGGCCATTATAGAACCATTAACATGAGTTCTTTAAACACCAATCTTAACAGCATACCCACGTTTCAGTAGCCTGGCATGTCTTGATATGATCGTGTGAAAACATCTTGAATTCTTAAAAATAACTCAATGATGTCTCGCCTTATTTCTGTGGTGAATTAGGCTTCGATCTTTGCCTCTTTCCTAAACTCGCAACATCCACTGACCCTTTGCAAGGTAGAGTCTATCTTCATCTTGTTCTACCATCCTTAACAAATCAAAAGATAGGCTACAATCTCTGTTATCTTCAAAGTCCTTAGATCCCTTAGACCCATATCTCATTCAAAAAGGGAGTCAGTAACAACGTTGCTCATGTCGTCGATAACTGAGTACCTAGGTGCGAAGGCAAAAAATTCAAAAAATAAATGATTCTAAGGATGATTATTTATATGGTATGGTCATGAATAAAGAAAGAAAGAATATTCTAAAAAAACAAAAGAATGTATATTATGAAATGGAAAGAATGAAAAAATATTTGCTTAAAAAGATGCATTTTATTGAAATAAAAATTCTGGACACAAGCCTATTTCACAAAAGGATTCTTATTGCATCTAGGCTTAAAGCAAAAAGCGTGTTCTAAATATTGCTCTAATTTAGTTCTAAAAATACAAGGATCTCTTCCACAGTCCCATTGTTCAAAACATCCCAAGTACGTAAAGGCAGAAGCTTAGAGAAGTCTATTCCTCGATTCCCTCTTCGAATATGTTGTTAATGTCTAGATCTTCCAACATTCCCACCAGGTCTTTGATCTCTTCAATTTATTATCCATCAGGCCTTGCACTAAGGCCTTGAGCTCGATGCCTTCTTGGATCTCATGCCCCTATCTATCATGGAACTCACAATGTTTACCCCTTTAACTGAAAGGCTGGGTAACGAATTTTCTGTACCAGAAGGATCATCGAATTTTACAATACCCAATCTGATGAGTTTTTCGATTATCTTTTTAAAAGCGGCGCAGTTTTCGATCGAATGCCCTGTGATTCCTCCATGGTATTCGCATTGGGCATTGACGATGTACCATTTGGGGTATGGGGGCCGTATTGGTTCTATATAAAAAGGGGATACAACATGTGCGTCAAACAAAATTTGGTACAACTCCCTATACGTGATTGGGATGGGTTTGAATTGGGGTTTTTCTGAGTTCGGTCTTGGACTGGGTTCTTGCCTTGGGGAGACCTGATGGCTGGTAGTTATCGTCCTTGGCTGACTTACTGTAATCGGCTCCGAATGGTCATTGTTATACCTACTCGTACTATTTGGTTCCTTTTCCTTCAGCTTCGGGGCCTTTAAAGTCCACTCTCTCCTTTTTTTTTTGTTTCTGCCAGGACAACCGGTTTAGCTTGATCATTCTCTGGGTTAAAACCTGAACCCATCGGGAAGTTCAATAGGGCCGAAGTATCAGTATGACATTGGGGTCCGATAATGACGGGTACCCCATGCGAATGCGTGTCTGGTTGAGTCGGGACACTTATCGGGGAAAAACCTGGGGAATAGATGATGTCTTCATCATCATCCTCACTGTTAACCACTGGGCCACTCTTTTTTTCAAGTCCTCCGGCTAGTAACTGGGTTAACTGGCCCATCATATTTCTTTGGACTTCTAGCATTTGTTCCCAGATTTCTTGTTGAATTTTGGTCAATTACTCATGCATCTGTATTTGCATTTGCTCTATTCTTTCCAACCTTCGGTCCATGGTTTTTTTTCTTGCGCGAGTACCGTAACAATGCTCAGTTCAGTAGACCTTTGTCGGTTCCCCAGTTAGCTGAAATAATTTTACCTAATTAAGGTCTTTCTACAAATTTTAATGCATATGATGTGATGTAATGCAAATGCAGGAAATGCAATGCCAATGCATGGAATGAATGCAAAAAGAAAGAGAGGTGCTGATTCAAAATTCAATTTCGTTAGAAGAACTTTTCTAGAAAATAAATTTCTTTACATAAAACGGATTACATATGCGACTTTGTCCTCATAGTCCAGGTGAAAAAACCAATCTTTTCCTTCGTATCCGGATGTTATGGTCATGTCCCGTGAACTTCCTCAATAGATGCCTCTTCTAGCTTCTTGTTGTTTGATCCAGGCCGCGACTCTTCACTCACTTATCCTCCGTGATGCTCATAAGCTTTTTAAGAAAATTGAGACGTGATGACTCTCGAATAATTCTTGCTGGCTTGAATCCTCGGGCAACGAGGCAAAGTCATATACTATCAATCTTTTCTCGTTGTGTTTACTTGGACTATATTTGGACGAACGTATTATAACCCACTTTATCAATAAATCTATTTTCCTATGACAAACTCTTTTATTTAGCAATCAGATATGAATCAACACCTTCTTTCTATGATGATGAAATGCAATGTAGTCATAAACAAAAGAAAAAACACGTTAGTATCATATACAGATGGTAAAAATCAAATCAAACAGAAAATAGTCAAACACCTATCCAAGTGACTGCTAGGGTTCAACATAGTTCTACCTAAAGTGGGCTCCTAGGGTTCACTATATGTGGTTTGGTTCTAAAGAGAGGTACCCGAACCAGCAGATTCCTCGATCCTCACCCATTATAGGCTCATACGGACCGAGTTCAGTTTAGGGGAATACATTTCCCTATGGCTGCACGGAGATGAAAATCTCACGAAGACATAGGTACGGATGTATCCCGAAAGCGATCCACTATCCTGCACGTAGGTGAAAACCTAACGAAGGCGTAGTTTCTCACTTCCACTTAAAAGGGTGTGACCGAGCGGACATGCAATGCAATGTGTAGAGATATACAAAAAGCTCAAAGCAAACAAATAAAATATGAATAAAACGATGAAGATCGTAACACAAAACGGATGAAATGCAATAAAAGGAACGTATATAAAAACCAAATTTTCAACTTTTGACAAAAAGACAAAAGTTAATCAATTTCTGGCTCGACTCTCTTTTTGGTCCCCAGTGGAGTCGCCAAGCTGTCGTAACCATTTTTTGTAAAACATGTGACTTTATATTTTGGAAATGAAAATGAAAAACGGGAGTCGCCACCAATCCTTTTTGATGAGGTGTGATCGGGTCACCTCGTAATTTAATCATTTTAATAAAAGTTTAAATTTATCAAAACGATGATTTTTGGTCTACAAAATCCAGAAAAAGGGGTTCGGGAGTCGGTTACGCACGAGGAAGGATTAGCACCCTCGTGACGCCCAAAATTGGTACCTAATTGATTAATTAACATCTTAATGTCGAAAATTTGGAAAGATTTCAAAATACGATCCTCTTTATTTGAAAACCCGAATGAATTAAAATGGATGCTGGGACCCACTTATTTCGAAGAAGTAAAATGTCATGTCCAGTGAGTTAGGATACGACGTTTCGAGTCCTCGAAACTAAGCTTGTCTTTTGACTTTTAAAACTAGAGCATTTAAATTCAAAAAAGATATTTGGTCATTTGGGTCAAACAAAAAAATCGAAACCCAGTAAGTTAGGGCACGATTTCCCGAAATTCCAAATACAGAATATTGCCTTTATTTTTAGAAATTATTACCCCGAGATAACAAAACGTCACATCCAATGAGTTAGGACACAACATTTTTGAATTCCGAGAATAGGTTTTTATTTAACTTATGTGCTTTAAAAAATAATTGGTTCTTTAGACTCGACGAGAAAAATCGAAACCTAGTAAGTTAGGGTACGGTTTCTCTCAAATCTTAGAACGCAAAGTATTTTCTTATTTCAAAAATCGGATAAAATGTGATACGATCGTAGTAAAATGGAAGATGAATTATAGTACACATGCATAATAGAATAAAAACAAGGGTAACAATGTAAATAATAAAAATAAAAGCAAAAATAAAATACAATAAAATAAAATTTAAAACCAACCATTTATATGAAATACTAGGAAAAAGAACAAATAAATAAAAGAAAACAATAACAAAAATAAAAACTAATGGTAAATCAAAAAATAAATAAATACTATATAAAATAATTTAAAATAATAAAATAATAATAATAGTAACAAAAATACAATAATAATAATAAAATATGTTAATAAACAAATAATAATAGTAAAAATAAATAAATAAGAGTAATAATAATCATAATAATAATAATAATAGGGAAAGTAATAATAATAGTGAGTATAATAATGGTAATATATAAATATAACAATAATAAAAAATGGAAATAATAATACTGTAATAAAAAAATAATAGTAATAGTAATAACAATAAGATTAATAATAAAAATAACAACAGTAATATTAATAATAATAACCATATAAATATTAAAATAATGATAAAATAGCAAAATTAACAAAAGAAAATAAAAAGGGGACTAAATCGGAATAAGAATAAAATTTAAAGCCCAAATCGTAATAAATCTAGACAAAATAGGACCAAAATCGAACACGCTTAAATCATCGAGGACCTATTCGGAAAATAACCCAACCCTGGACACGTGTCTAGTTCTCAGAGCATCAATGGGTTGGGGACTTGATTGAGATGCGCAACAAATTCCATGGCCAAATTTAAAAAAAATAAAAAATAAAGAAAAAGGACTAAATCAAAAAGGTCCAAAAAAGCGGAAGGGCTAGGGTTGCAAATAACCCATTTAGCAAAAACGCGCGGATCCTCTGGACGGGTCGGGTCGCGCACGCGGATCCTGTTCAAAACGGCGCCGTTTTGGCGTTTAAAACCCTGAAGCAAAACAACGCCGTATTCTGTCTCTATATAAGGCCGATTTTTTTTTAAAAAAAACTCATTTTTGCTTTCTGCTAAAAAAAAAGGGAAAAGGGGGCTCATTTTTCTCTGGACTAAGTCCAGAATCCGGTGAGGAAGCACCGCAGTAGCTCGTCGCTGCGTCTCACGGAGACCACCGTCTTGTGCGCGGCTGAGTCTCAGATAGGTAATTTTTTACTGTATTTTTATACGCATATATATATATATATGTATATATAGTTTAAAAAAAAATAAGAATGAGATCTTTATATGTTACAAACAATTTCGAAGAGTGAAAAAAGAAAGGAAAAAAAGAAAAAGAGAAAAGAGGATACAAAGAACCTTTCTGATCTGCTTCGTTATTTTTTTGGTATTGAAAACTTTCTTTTTTTTTATTCCCCAAAAATCCCCCTGAATACATTAGGGTTTGTAGCTTTATATAGCCGAAAGAAACTAATTTTTTTACATTTTTCATTGTTTACGCTTTCTTTCTTGTCGTCGTCTTCTCTTTTTCTCTTTTGCAGTGGTCGTGGCGATGGAGAAGGAGAAGGCACCGACAAAGTGATGTGAGGCACATGGGGGCAGCAGTGGGGAGCGGCTCCTAGGCTGTGGCGTTAGGGTTTTCAGAAACCCTAATTTTCTAAAAAAATTTAATTTGGGCCTATTGTATTTTGGGCCTTGTAATTGGGCTAGTAGGAAGTGGGCCAAGGTTAATTGGGTTTTGGGTTTAGATTTGGGCTAATGGACTATAAATTGGACTTTTGTTTATTTTGGTTTTTTTTTTAATTTCTGTTTACTTTTTTTTTTGTTTGGGTTTTATTTTTGTTTGGTTAATTGGGCCTCGGGCATAAATTGGGTCCTACACATATAATGAAATTTGAACATGAACTAATTGTATTAGTAAAACTTTTAATTAACCACTCAATTAAAGTTTTATTCTAATATTTTATACATTTTAATTTTAATCATGCACACTTTTTTACTTCAATCTATTACATATCAATAATGTATTTGATTGGGTTGGTGTTGCAAGTTAACTTGACACCGATTCTCAATTTTGTTGACAAAATCATGATAAATAATTGTAGTGCATTAAGTATTATTTATCTGATGTATTTAAAATTCGTTTTACTTACAATTTAATCTATTTTTTAATTTTAGTATTATACATATTTCATGTGTTATTATGATTAATTAGTTTCGAACCATACGCCTCATTATTTATTGTATGTTATTTTTAAATACACTTCTGTGTTCTAAATTCTTGATTTCCACACAAATACACGTGTGATAATATTTCTAGTATATATAATTTACTTTTGAATGAGTGTTAAAAGAATCAAACAATAAAAAAGGAAATTATCATCATAAAATTTATAATTTTATAATTGCAATGATAATTATTGAAGGGTTCGGTTTCTCTGGTATTAGTTTTTGAAGTATTATTTTTTGAGCAATCGATTCGAACCTCAATAATTGAAAGTATTATTCTTGTGTCGGCGTTTTGTACCATTCCTACGTGAACCGTGTAGCTCAAGTGGTATCATATTTGCACACATACTATATATAGGGCCTTGGTTTGTGGTTTGAGCTATGACACTCTTAAATACCTCTATTATTATTCACACACTTTAATACTAACACTTATATTGGGTTTTGAAGTTATCTACCTCTACTGATCGAGACGTCCCCTCCGTGAACTATACACAGCTCTCTATAAAAGTTAAAGACAAATCTTTAATACGAGAATAATATCTTTAATTGTTGAAGTCCAGATAAACTCCCTAGAAAATAGAACTTCAAGAACTTATACATGAGAAGCGGATTCTCCTCAATAATAATATTTTTTTTATAAATAAATAGATCGTAGAAAGTAAAAGGCCGAAACCAAAAAAGTTAACTGAACCCAACCGAAAACGTTTAGATCGGTTATTTTGGCATTGGCAATAGAATTATCAGTTAAATTCAATTTTGATGGATTAATTTATTTTTATATATACACGAAATCAACCAACTGGTTGAATATTAAATTTAAAATTACCACATTTTCTTACTACACCACATAAATTATTAAATAATATATTAAAATTTTAAAGTAATAAATGTGTTATGTTAGAAATATTTTTAAAAAAAAATTATTTAATAATGAATATAGATGAAGTGGTAATAGATTAATATTTTAATATTATTGAACACATACTCAATATTTAGATTGATAGTTTTTAATTATTTTATTTGGAAGATGATATAAAATTATGAAAAAATATAATTATTTCATTTAAAAAAACCATACTTGGGAAAAAAGAAAAAAACATAAATGACAGTTAAGTTTGAGGAAGGCTGTATTTTGTGTATGTTTATTTTACAACATTGTTTTAAGCCCATCCCTCTCCACAATCTTCATAAGCAATGCTCCTTGTCTGCTTTTGCTTTTTTATTATTTCTTTTAATAATTCTTTTGTATTTTCCCACAAATACAATGAACAATCTATGGATATGAATATCAGCATCTGTTTTGAGTTGTTTCATCAAGCCCTGAGTTTATATGCAATGCAATAACTTATTTTGATCACTCAAAAGCTTCCTGCAATGCTCATTTTCGATGCCCTGACGATTCCATTAGAACACCAACAGCTACAATGAACATAAACAACATCCCGAAAAGCAATACGTATGTTCTCCGCGACGATTTTTGGTATTCTCCAAACAATAGTATGCCCCAAAATGTGCTCACAAGTGGAAGTGCCTTACCTCATCACCAAATTCCAGATTAGTTCAAACAATATATATGAAAATTGATGTTATGTCATGTTTTTTTTAATATGGTATTGAAGATGGACTAAAAGACCTGCACAGCATCCGCAGCTGCATACCCTGCAGCTTGGCCTCCCATGAACTGGAGACCATTCCCGAACCCGCACAACAACCCAGCTAAAAGTGCCCAGCCTCTGCCATTCCAGTCATTGATGTAAGCCTTGAACGATGATCTCGGTAGGTCTAATACAGGAAGGTAGAGGAAGGTGATGTTAAGGATGAGGGCGATCATGAAACAAGAGACCGAAAAGTAGAAAAATGCGGTATAGACAACCAAGTGTGGAACCCCTTCCTTCAAAGTGTGCCATTGATCATTTGTTGCCAAGTTGAAAGCTGGAGAGAATAGAGAGAAGCAAACACCAGCAAAGAAAGTTATGGATAAACCAATTATAGTGCTCTTCCCAAACACCTGCAATGACATTCAAACCAATATCATGTATAATATATGCAAAAGCCCTTGAATGAAGAAACTAAAACCTCGAAAGTCCAACCTTAATCGCTCTCTGTTTCTCGAGCTCTAAAAGGAATTCCGCAGTTCCGGCCTTTGCTTCCTCTATAATACCGGTCCCCTTCTCCAGATTCCTTAGTTCTGTTTACTAGTAAAAGGAGTCTCAGAATAAGAAGTGAGCAGCAAGTAACAAGGTAAGATATACTAGAGCTTTGTACCCTCATTTGTGATTGCCCCATTTGATGTGGGGGAATATCCAGCCCTGGAAAATAGAACAGATATAGGAACTTATATGCATAGGAACTATAAAGGCTTTAAACGTAACAAAGTTCATATACGGTTCATTGTCGAAGCAAATTGAACAGGAAATACCCTTTAAGTTTTGCTTTATTATCTGCAGCATTTGATGAGTGAACAGCTGATCCGAGACAAACAGCAATCAAGAAGCAACCGACGCCCGGGAAAAGAATTTGAGCTCTGTTGATCTTGTCATCCAAGAAGTAATTCAAGGTTGTGCCTGTTCAATCAGCACAAGGTTAACTAAAATTAAGAAATTCGAAGATCAAGTTCCGTTTATGCACGGACTGAAATGCGGACCTATAACAACTGTAATGCTTGCAGTGATCACTTCTGTCACTGATAGACCAACAAAAGCCCATGCATACTGTGTAGACAAATTCCCAAGGCTGAGAACCACCCTGCCGGCCATCGCAAACAAAATGGAAGGGCAGTTATCCTGCATCAATCACCATTAAAAGACTGCGATAGTCTACATTCAGAGTCTCAATTCCATCATGAATATGGAGGGGACTAACCTGAGATAGTTGAGCAATAAAATTGGGTTTCTCAGGAGTGCTGCTGCCAATTTCACCAAATGTTAAAGCAATAATAACAGCAGCCAAGAGGTTTGTCATAGTATAATCAAGGTAAGTATGTTGAGGAAGACGACCTCGACGTTCGAGAAGCGTCATAATAGCAGGCCATGTGCCTAAAAAGAACAATGCCAGAAGCATACAGGCAATGGCACCTCCTTCGCTTTCCACCACGTACATTTTCAAACCACTACAAATGATCCTCTATTGGTAGAGATACCAGAGATGCAATGCCTGCAAAATCCTGTTATAAACAAGAAGTCTTAGAGTCCAATCTAATCTTTCATTTGAGCAAAGTTTAGTTAAATTTCTTGGCTATTAAGCCCTATATGTCCCAAAACTATTACAACACCATAGGTGAGGCTCCAAGAAGCTGGCAATTGGTGAAAGAAAGAAGCCTATATCTGAGTAGGCAAAAGCACATACACAGAGAGGACATTGCTATAAAACCAGATTGGCCTCCTTAGAAATAACTGGTTTAGAGCTCATATTTAAGAAAGATAAAGCTTCATAATTCCCAGAAAAGAAAAACATGGAATATGCAAATAAACAAACAGCAATAGAGCATGCTCTGTGGGGAAAAACAGATCCAGAATTGGTAATCAAAAGTCAACGGAACAAAGAAACCAAAGAAAAATTCCAGCAAAAACTCCAATTCCTGAAGTATGAACAGCATGTTTGTTATGAATTAGACACTTACCATATGCAAATCATAGGGAAAAGCAAAAGGGTATGAAAATAAGTGACCAAATAAGGTAGACCACCCAAAGTCCCAACAATAGTCTAGTTATCAAATAAACTATAATAACCCAGAAAAGTTCAGTAGGCCACACATGAATACACATGACATCACAATTATATGATTGTTTGAAGTTTTTACCTTAACCAGTTTAATGGCAAGAAACTGTGACTCAGAGAATTGTGCTAAAACAAAGCTGAGATACGTGCAGATTCAAGGAAAATAACAAACGACAAAGAAGAATATAGAAATTAAAAGGGTGGAAAGGCCGCAAGTAAACTAAAGAAAGGGGAATGTGAAACCTCAGTAAGAGATTCCCTTTGGATTCAGACTCTGATAAGGATACCTTAACTCCTTGCAAATGATTTTCAATGGTTGGTTGGCTTAGACATAGCCCATAGCTACTTACTGTAAAGTCAATATGGGGCTTTATTTAATTGCATAACATCCAAAATTATTGTCAAATAACAACAAAGAAATAAAAATGTGTACTTATAACAAATAATCAAAAACAAAACTTTCGAAAAAAACACCCAACAAAGCACCACTTAGAATAAAAGAAAGCAGAAAATTACACTGCAATAGTTTTGGTTTATACGTTTAAATTATTATATGGTAGAAAAATAATACAAGAAATCTTTATAAAAAACAACTCAGAAGACAAAAACAAATAATTAACAACAGAAACGAAACCACCAAATTTCATACATTAAACAATTATCATATATAAGAAAGAAAAAGAAAAGAGAATTCCCATATATTAAACTAATTTGGATATCCTTGTATCAATCAAAATCATATTTAATCATTTTGTAATTTTTTATATAAATAATTATAATGTTTATATAAATAATATATAAATTGCTTAAAGTTTATTCCAAATATAATTAGTTGTATAATATTTTAAATACTTTTTATATAGTTTTTTAAATTTAAATTAGCTTTTTTGGAAAAAAAAACCTAATTTATTGAAAGAAGTTTAAATTTTTTATACATTTTTAATTAAAAAACTGTAGGATGTTTTTAACATATTTTAATCACTTTTTAAACATTTAAGTCAAAATTCTAATAATTTCAAGAAGGTTTCGAATATGTTTGTTAATTTTTTTTTAAATTCTGTTAAAAATTTTAATGTACAAAACATTTTTAAAAATAATTTAATTTAAAATTTTAAACATATTAATTTAAAATATTTTCAAAATATTGAGAATGTTAAAATAAACTGTTTTAACTTTCAAATTTATTAAAGTGTTTATGGAAATATGTAAAAGTAATCTACAAAATTATTTTTTAAAAATATAACATTGTCTATGTGTTAAAAATATTTAACTTTTTTTTTATTACAGTTTTTTAAACATAAAAAGAAAAGAAAAAACAAATACTTTGAAGTGTTTATGACAAGCTTCCATTTATTTTCATATATTCCTACTTTTATTTTGCAAAATTGTTCAATATTAATTATAAATTAGACTCATAAGACTTTTTTTTAAACAAAAGCTCATATATAATTTAGTAAAGACTAAAGAGTAACAAATAATTTAACATATTATAACTTAAAGTTATAGTTTTCATATATTTGCAATAATTATTAATGGTTAGTATTTTTAATCAATTATTTAATAATAAATTGATTTTTCAAAATGACAAATAATTAAGATTTTAAGTTTTGCTAATATTAATTTAAATAAATGAAATAATAATACGTTACCAATACATATTAAAACTAATAATTTATTTTTACTAAAAAAAACTAACAATTTATTAAAACAATATTTATACAACTGAGACAAATTTTTAACGATCCACAGATTTGGTTGTATATATCAATTAAATTTTATAGCATTTCAACAATACTAATATTTAGAATATAATAATAAACTAAGATAAATATTTAATTTTTAAAATTATGATTTGTATTATGATAAATATATAAATTAAAAATTATAATTTAAAATAAAGGTGAATTAATATAAACCCATATCAATTCGTTTAATTCAATGACATTAACTGTGTATTGAATATTTAATATTTATGAATCTATTTTAAAAAAAATCTATTTGTTTAGGCAACTTTATATTCACCTGTGCATTTTTAATTTAATATATCGAACAACAACACAGGTTGATTGGCACAGGTGTAACACCCCTTACCCGTGTTCAAAGCCGGAATCGGATACGAGGCATTACCTAACTCAACTTGATTAAACGTATCATATCGGGCCATAAAATTTCATTTCAACTTAAGACTTTTCCTTCCTACTCATAATGTCCTTATTATGGGCCTACGAGACCCAAAACTTACACCCGAAATGATTCGGGACTAAACCGAAAACTTTGAAACACAAAGACAAATTTGGTTTAAAACAGGGCCACACGCCCGTGTGAAGGATGGGACACGCCCGTGTGGCATATCACATGCCCGTGTTCCACACCCGTGTGAATTTATTTCTCAATTCTAACCTACAGGGGTTTTCACACGGCCAGACACACGCCCGTGTCTGTCTCTGGCCCGTGTCCCTCACACGGCCTCGACACGCCCGTGTCTTAGCCCGTGTGCAAAAACCATGGCATTCTGTTTATGACGTCATCACCTCACTAAGGTCACACGGCCAAGGCACACGCCTGTGTCCTTAGACCGTGTGTCGAATTAAATTCCAAATTTCAGGTGCAGACTTCACACGGCCTGGGCACACGCCCATGTCTATGGCCATGCCTCCCACACGGCTGAGACATACGGCCGTGTCTTTGCCCGCGTGTTTACTACTGAGCATACTAACTTGTAAACCTAGCATGCAAGGGGACACACAGCCTCTCCACATGCCCATAGGGCTGACCGTGTGTCACACACGGCCTAGACACACGCCCGTGTGTCTACCCGTGTGGACAATTATATGGCTATCTACCAAGCCATTTGCCACCCTACAAAGCAACCACACTTATACCAAATCAATTTAACACATATTATGACCATATGGCACCTCTAAGAACTTAAAATCAAGACATCCACACAAGCATACACTTCATGAAATTCATCATCATTGAATATATGAACATGTCAAGTATAGGCCAACTTCCCATGACCATTTACAAAATAAATTGAACAACATTAATAGCCAACACTTTGGCTAGCAAATATGACATAACAAAATGACCAAGTCCTATACATGCCATACTCAAAATGAATCTAGCTTTGCTATACCAAAAATGGTAGTCAATAGTGTGATTTCCGAACTCCGATGTTCCACGAATTCTCGAGCTAACTTGGCAATGCTACAAGGAAAAGGAAAATAAGAGGCGTAAGCATAAAGCTTAGTAAGTTTGCATGAAAATAAATAGCAACATAAAGCTCATAATATCATCCATCCATGGCATTGAATAAAACCGCAAAGTCTCGAGCACTTGCCATAACTTACTCGTATATGCTCTTATCGAATACATGCAATAACACATAACGTAAACTTTTCTCGTGAATTACTCACGGGTACCTGTATTCACTCAATCACATAGATTTAGCACCAAACTCATTTCTATTTCAAGCTTAACTATTTATCCCACTAAATCGCTTGGGATATTCAAAGATACATATTCATCGTCATCCACATGAATACGAAGCCAATGCCACATCCCAGATGTGGTCTTACATGGGGTCACCTCTGAGTGCCGATGCCATATCCCAGATATGGTCTTATACAGGATCTCATATCAATTATCGATGCCATATCCCGGATATGGTCTTATACGATTTTCATATTCAATGCCGATACCATATCCCAGATATGGTCTTATACGGGTTCTCCATTCGGTGCCGAGGCCATGCCCCCGACATGGTCTTACACGGGACCTTATTCATCTCATGTCTCGACAATAGTATTCTCACATTTATTATAGTCCAACCGGGACTTCAAAATCACAACTTTCATCATTTTTCTCATTCAACACCATCATTCAATTTCATAGCAATATATGCATTATTATAATATCAAACATTCTCAAATATACTAGCATGATGTTGAATTTATCACATACAAACTTACCCCGGTTTCAAAATAGGTCACTTGCCGATTTAATCCGATACCTTGCCTTTTCCTCGGTCAAGGTTAATTCCTCATTCTTCTTGATCTATATAATATCAAATTAGCTCTTTTAATAACCACATTAATCAACGGTAAAATTACCATTTTGCCCTTAGACTTTCACAAAATGACTATTTTACCCTTAGGCTCAGAAATCAATTCTAATCAAATTTCTTTCTTTAACGAACCTGGGTGAACATTTATTACTCTTATGGCAGCCCTCAATACTCATTATTTCACACATTTACCGTACATTTTAGAACCTTTACAAAAAGGTCCTTTTAGGTGTTTCCATGATAACACCTTTCACAAAAGTTGTTTATCTAACAACTAAGACTCATTTTCTTCCATAAAAATGCAGTAAACAACTTAGAAGCTCACATGGAAAAACTCTAAACTTTCAACCATTTTGCAAGATAGTCTCCTCTTTAGCTAGCTTAAGCTTTAGGGGTTTCAAAAGTACAATTATTATCAAGAAATGATCACTAAATCACTTACTTGCAAGGAGAAGAGTTTGATGAAATTTTTGAGCTTTCAAACCCCTATTTTTCTTGTATTTTTCGATGGAGAAGATGGAGAGAAAAGATGATATCTTTTCTTTCTTTATTTTATTTTATTTCATCAATTTAATCCATCTACTACACCAACTTTGACTAATTTTGACTTCTTTGTCCCCCTATGGCCGACCACCCTATATCTAAGGGTCTAATTGCCCATTAAAGGCCTCCAATTAATATTCTATGGCTTTTAGACACCTTTAGCTTATAAAATGGAACTTTTGCACTTTATGCGATTTAGTCTTTTTTCGCGATTAAGCATGCAATCGCTAAAATTAAAGCACTAAAATTTTCATGCACCTATATAATCATGCTTTAATTCATAAAATAATACTAAAATAATTTTCTCTGACCTCAGAGTAGTAGTTCTGAAACCACTGTTCCGAATAGCCTCTAAATCGGGCTGTTACAATTCCCCCCTTAAGGATTTTCGTCCTCGAAAATCTTACCGGTGAAAAGATTGGGATATTGGTTTCTCATAGCCTCTTCGGGCTCCCATGTAGCCTCTTCTATCCCGTGCCTTTTCCATAGTACTTTTATAAGAGCTATACTTTTGTTTCTCAACTGCTTGACCTCTCGTGCCAAAATCTTTACCGGCTCTTCGCCATAAGTCAAGTCCGGTTGAATTTCTATCTCTGATGGTACAATTACATGTGAAGGGTCCGAACGGTATCGGTGTAACATGGACACGTGGAAAACATCATGAATCTTTTCCAGCTCAGGTGGCAAGGCCAAACGATAAGCTACCGACCCTATCCTCTCGGTAATCTCATAAGGTCCGATAAAACGCGGACTCAATTTGCCTTTCCGACCAAATCTGAGGACTTTTCTCCATGGTGATACTTTCAGAAACACTTTATCACCTACATGGAACTCAACCTCTTTCCTTTTCAAATCCGAATAGGACTTTTGTCTATCTGAGGCAGCTTTCAGACATTCACGTATCACTTTTACCTTCCCTTCAGTTTCTCTAACTAAATTGACCCCGTGAATCTGATTCTCTCTGAGTTCAGTCCAATACAAGGGCATTCGACACTTACGACCATATAATGCCTCATAAGGTGCCATCTTCAAACTCGACTGAAAGTTGTTATTGTAGGCGAATTCCACCAACGATAAGTATTTCTCCCAATTACCTTGGAATATAACACTCCTTACCCGTATTCAAGCCGGAACAGGGTTTGAGGCGTTACCTAACTAATCTTATTTAAACATCTCGAATAGGGTTATAAAATTTCATTTGAACCCATCACTTGCACATACTCGGCCTAGGAGGCCCTAAACATACTTTCGAGAGGTATCGAAACTATACCGGGAACTTTTACGAGTACGAGAAACTTTTCAACAAAACAGGGGCCACACGCCCGTGTGGGTCTAGGGACACGCCCGTGTGCCCCTAAGGCATGCCCGTGTCTTCCACCCGTGGTCGACACTGACTAATTTCACACGGCCTTGGCACGCCCGTGGCCCTGGCCCGTGTGCCAAACCTTGGCATTCTGACTTATCCACACGGCCTATACACACCTCCGTGTGCTTCAGCCGTGTGGCGATTTAAATTCCAAGTGCAAGGTACAGACTTGACACGGCCTGGGCATACGCCCATGTGCTAGACGTGCCTCCCACACGGTCTAGGCACACACCCGTGTGTCTACCCATGTGGATAATTAGCAGGCTATTTACCAAGCCTTTTGCCACCCTACTATGCACACATACAATCTCCAACTCCTTTCAACATAATTCATGACCCAAAGACACATCTAAATACTCAATTCAACATTCATACACAAGGGCATACACTTCAAGAAAATAACTCTCATTAAGCAAAAGAATTTGTCAAGTATTTGCCTAACTTTAGGCCATTTACAAAATGACTTTAGTAACATACATAGCCAACACTTTGGCAAACAATTACAACTTAACAAAATACTCGAATCCTATACATGCCATACTCAAAATAAGTCTGAATTGTTATAGCAAAGTGATGTCGATAGTGTGATATCCGAACTCCTACGTCCACGATCCTCAAGTTATCTTGGCAATACTACAAGGAAAAAGGGCAATGAAAGGGGTATGCATAAAGCTTAGTAAGTTTGCATGGAAATAAATAGCAATAATAAGCTCATAATATAACCCATCCATTGCATTAACTAACCATACATGAGTCAAAGGCTTCTTGACATACTTAATTACAATTGCCCTTATTTAGCACATACCGTGCCACATATCGTAATCGTTTCTTCATGGCTCATTCACGAGTACCTGTAATCACTCATTCACATGACTTTAGTACAATTCTCATTTGTACTTCTAAACTCATCTGCTTATCCCATTAGTCACTAGAGATGGTCAAAGACGCATATTCATCGTCATTGAGGTAGGTACAAAGCCAATGCCACATCCCCGAGGTGGTCTTACATGGAGTCACCCCTAAATGCCAATGCCATATCCCGGATATGGTCTTATATAGACTTTCACATCAAGTATCGATGCCACATCCCGGATATAGTCTTAAATGATTTTCATATTCATTTCTGAAGCCATATCCCAGATATGGTCTTATACGAGATCTTAACTCAGTGCCGAGGCCATGTCCTGAACATGGTCTTATACGGGACCCTACTCATTTCTCATCTCGATGATAGGATTCTCATATTCATTCTAGTCCATTAGGTCTTCAACATCATATTCAACATCAATTTCTCAATTTAATGAAGTATCATGCATCAATATGATGCCAAGAACTCTCAATTATGCTAACATAAATATTGCATTAATAACATACAAACTTACCTCGATTCCAAAATGAGCTAGCTCGTCAGTTTAGTCCAAGACTTTGTTCTTTCCCCGATCGAGGCAGATTCTCGGTTCTTCTTGCTCTATAATAGCAATTTAGCTCATTTTAATAACCACATTAATAAAAGCATTTCAATAATCACGCTTAAGCAAAATTACTATTTTGCCCCTAGACTTTGGCAAAACGACCATTTTGCCCCTAGGCTCGGAAATTAATTCTAATCACATTTCTACCTTCAACAAGCCTAGGTGAAGATTTAATACTCTTATAGCTATCATCAAAACTCAACATTTCACATATTTACTACAAATTTGTAGCCTTTTCATTAAGGTCCAATTAGGTGTTTTTAAGACAACACTTTTCACAAAAGTTGTTCATCTAACAACCAAGACTCATTTTCTCCCATAAAAATGCAACAAACAACTTAAAAGCTCACATGGCAAGTCCCTAGACTTTTCACCATAATGCAAGATAGTCCCCTCTTTAGAAAGCTTAAGCTTTAGGGGTCTCAAAAGTACAATTTTCTTAAAAAAAAAATCATCAAAATCACTTAGTAGGATGGAGGAGAGCTTTCTGAAAATTTGAGCTTTCAAAAACCCCTATTTGCTTGCTATTTTTGGTGGAGAAGAATGAACAAAAAAGATGGATATCATCTTTTCTTTATTTTAATACTAATCTATCAATTTTATTCACCAACTTCACCAACTTTGACCAACTTGGTCAATCCTTGTCCCCTTTGCTAGTCTATGGCCGGCCAAGCCTTCTCAAAGGGCTAAATTGCCTTTTAAAGACCTCAAATTAACAATCTATGGCTATTTGGTACCTTTAGCTTATAGAATGGAACTTTCGCATTTTTTGCGATTTAGTCATTTTTCGCGATTAAACATGAAATCGCTAAAATTAAAGCACCAAAATTCTCATGCACATATACTATCATGCTCTGACTCATAATATAACGTGAAAATAAATTTCTCTAATCTCAGATTAGTGATCCCGAGATCACTATTCTGACTAGCCCCTAAATCGGGCTGTTACATGGAATTCCAAAACACAACATCGAAGCATGTCTTCAAGTATTTGTATTACTCTTTCCGACTGCCCGTCGATTTGCGAATGGAAAGCTGTGCTAAAGCTCAATTTTGTGCCTAAGGCCTCTTGCAATTTTTTCCAAAACCGTGACGTAAATCTCAGATCTCTATCTGAAATAATTGACAACGGCACTCTATGAAGTTTCACTATCTCTGCCACATACAAATCCGCCAACTTATCAAGTGAATAATCGACTCGTACAGGTATGAAATAGGCTGACTTCATGAGTCTATCCACTACGACCGACACGGCATCTTTCTTTTTCGGCGTCGATGGTAAACCCGTCACGAAGTCCATAGTAATACGGTCCTATTTCCACTCGGGGACCATAATAGGCTGAAGTAAACCCGAAGGTACTTGATGTTCAGCCTTCACTTGTTGACAAATTAGGCATCTCGATACAAACTCAAAAATGTCTTTCTTCATACATGGCCACCAATACCATTTCCTCAAATCATTATACATCTTCGTGCTGCCTGGATGTACAGACAAACATCCACTATGTGCTTCATGCAGAATCTTTCGTATAAGTTCATCATCTCTGTAACACCCCTTACCCGTATTCAAGCCGGAACAGGGTTTGAGGCATTACCTAATTAATCTTGCTTAGACTTCTCGAACAGAGTTATAAAATTTTGCTTAAACCCATCACTTGCACATACTCGACCTAGGAGGCCCTAAACATACTTCCGAGAGGTATCAGAACTATTCCGAGAACTTTTACGAGTTCGAGAAACTTTTCAACAAAACAGGGGCCACACGCCCGTGGAGGTCTAGGGACATGCCCGTGTTTCCCTAAGACATGCCCGTGTCTTCCACCCGTGGTCGACACTGACTAATTTCACACGGCCTTGACACGCCCGTGGCCCTGGCCCGTGTGCCAAACCTTGGCTTTCTAACTTATCCACACAGGCTATACACACGCCCGTGTGCTTCAGCCGTGTGGCTATTCAAATTCCAAGCGCAGGGTACAGACTTCACACGACCTGGGCACACGCCCATGTTCTAGCCGTGCCTCCCACATGGTCTAGACACACGTCCGTGTGTCTACCTATGTGGACAATTAGCAGGCTATCTACCAAGCCCTTTTGCCACCCTACATTGCATACATTCATACACCATCACACAACACTCTCAAATCATCGATTATAACACATTTGATTTATGAAAATGAAGTCTTCATCCCCTACACGAGGGAGAACTATTTCTAGTATAATTACAATCGACCTTAGCCATCATCTATGACTATGCACAACCTAACCGTAAACTCTCTTAGGCCAACACATTTGGCTATATCAACTATGACTTAATCAACTTTAAAAGAGATCCCTATACATGCCATAACTCATAAGGACTTAAAACCTCATACCAAGTGTCTGCTCGATAGTGTGAAAC
This sequence comes from Gossypium sturtianum, assembly GCA_025698515.1. NCBI lineage: Eukaryota > Viridiplantae > Streptophyta > Magnoliopsida > Malvales > Malvaceae > Gossypium > Gossypium sturtianum. Next base: position 118,808,084 of record CM046955.1, read on the forward strand.
ATCTCTGGCAGTCTCCAATCCGAGCTAGCTAAATTAACCTATAAGAGATGAGAAAGGAAGAGGAGTAAGCAATGATGCTTAGTAAGTTCATATGCATATAACAATCAACTATTGATTATGTTCAACCACTAAGTATTATAATGAGTTTTACTCTTAAACTCATGGTTACTTACTCAACTATTCTTGAAACTTACTCATTCTGTCTCTTACCACATTATAACCATGCCACAAGCCAAATGCTCATGTTAATTTGCATACACCCCTGCACTTGTCGCCACATAATCACATAATACAATACATCAAACATTTTCAATAAGCCACTCATACTATCTAACACTCGATGGTTTTGTACTTAGCCCATTCTCAATCTCTAGTAGGGTGGTATCGCACTTAGCCCACCAATCATTTATAATATAAGCGATGGTGTCGCACACAGCCCATCATTTAATAATTAATAAGGTGGTAACGCACATTGCCCACCGTTAATATACATTCATGGATAGTTATCCACATGCATTTCTCTATTTCAAATGTTTATCTGAGAACATCCTCGCACTCTACCATTCTTACTTAGCTTGCTATGATAATCGTTCGCATTCACACAATGCATTAATAATTATAACTTATGCCACCAAGGCGCATCATTTACATATGACCCACTATGGGTTCCTCATATACCGAGATCATCTCAATTTAGTTCTAACACAAACCTGTACCTCTCGTGGTACAACCACATTCATTCTCATTTTCAACATACTTGTTGAATCACTCAATTTGTTAAATAACAATCTTGAGTTTCATACACATAATGTCCCATTAACATCATACCCCCGATAGGGTCTTACACGAAATATCATATCGATGCCATGTCCCTAACATGGTCTTATTCAATATCTCACACCGAGTCCATATTCCAATATGGTCTTACACGGGACCTTAACTATCATCATATCATGCTATTTGCATTTCTCACTATCTTAGATTCAATTCTTTTAACAACTCGTCAAAACATATTTAATACATTCATAGCGTAATTATACATTCCATACAGCATTGGAATATTAAATAACCCGTACGTAATTGCAACATTTGCACACGAACTTACCTTGATGCCGAAAAGGGGTCGAAAGGGACCTATTTGTCCACATTTCTCTTTTCTCCCGTTCTAGGTCTGAATCTCGTTTTCTTCGATCTAGAACAACAAAATTTACTCATTTTATCACCACACTAATCAATACATTTTAAAAATTCTACTTTGGCAAAATTACCATTTTGCCCTTAGACTTTGGCAAAATTATGATTTTGCCCCTAAGCTCGTAAATAAAATTTTCATCACATTTTCTTATTAAACAAGCCTAGCCGAACATTTAATCCTCTTATAACTATTCTCAATTCCAACTATTTCATGCATTAATGAACAAATTTCAACATTTGCATCTTAGTCCTAATTAGGGGTTTTCATGACAACACCTTTCACAAAAGTTGTTTCTCATCTTCCTAACATTCATTTTCTTCAATAAAAACTCAGCAACCAACATAAAATATCTCATGGAAATTCCCTAGACTTTCAAGCATATTGCAAATTAGTCCCCTCATTAGCTAGCTTAAGCTTTGGGGACTCCAAAAGTACAATTTTTATCAAGAAAGATCACCAAAATCACTTACTTGTGAGGAGAAATGTTTGCTGAAATTTTTGAGCTCTCCAACCCTTGTTTGTACCAATTTTTGGTGGTGATGAAGAAAAGAAAAGATGACACCTTTCTTTTCTTTATTCTTCTCTTATTTTATTCAATTATCAATTAATCTCACCAACTTTTGACCAAAATAAATGCTCTTTTTCCCTATGCATACTATGGCCGTCCAACTCACTTAAAACAAGGTCAAATTGCATATTTGGGACCTCAAATTAATATTCTAGAGCTAGTTGGCACCTCTAGCAAATAAAATAGAACTTTTACACTTTATGCAATTTAGTCCTTTTTCGCAATTAAGCCTTCAATCGCTAAAATTAAAGCACCAAAATTCTTATGCCTCTTTATGAACATATTATAACACATAAAAAATTATCAAAATAATTTTCTCCAACCTCGGATTAGTGATCCAGAGATCACTGTTCTGACTAGCCCCTAAATCGGGCTGTTACAATCTCTGGGTACACAGACCCTATCTCAGAACATCAAACATCCAACATGACTTATCCGAAAGTCCGACTCGACTTTTGACTCACATTGAGCTCTTTTAGCTTGTAAATCATTGTCGCCTCTCTGGGCTTCACAAATCTCTTGAAGAAATGTTGGTCTAGCCCTCAACTCGGCTAGAATAGAACCATCATCTGAAAAATCATCCGTGTGTTCAAGGCTCTCAGCGAAAACAAGGATTTCTTGCTCAAGGCATCGGCGACCACATTCGCCTTACCCGGATGGTAGTCAATTACTAACTCGTAATCTTTTATCAACTCTAACCATCTTCGTTGCCTAAGGTTCAACTCTTTTTGAGTCATCAAGCACTTTAGGCTTTTAGTATCAGTGAACACCCGACATCTCTCACCATACAAATGGTGTCTCCAAATCTTTAGTGCAAAAACAATTGTAGCTAGCTCCAAGTCATGAGTCGGATAATTCTTCTCGTGCGGCTTTAATTGCCTAGAGGCATAAGCAATCACTTTGCCCTCTTGCATGAGTACACAACCTAATCCATTCAAGGATGCATCGCTGTAAACCACAAATTCTTTTCCCAGCTCAGGTTGCACTAAAAAAGGAGCCTCAGTCAACAACGTCTTCAATCTCTCAAAACTCTGTTGGCACTTTTCTATCCAATCAAACTTCACATCTTTTTTTAGCAACCTCGTCATCGGAGTAGCTATCATGGAAAATCCCTTGACAAAACGTCTATAGTAGCCGGCTAGGACCAGAAAACTCCTAACCTCAGTTACGTTCCTTGGTGATTTCCATTCAACAATCACTGAGATCTTACTCAGGTCGACTCTAATTCCATCTCCCGAGACAATGTGCCCCAAAAATCCCACTTCCTTAAGCCAAAATTCACTTTTACTAAACTTGGCATATAATTGTTTATTTCTCAAAATTTGCAGTACCACTCTCAAATGCTTAGCATGCTCGTTCTCATCCTGAGAGTTGATCAATATATCATCGATAAAGACTACCACAAATTTATCCAAATACGGCCGAAAAATGTGATTCATCAAATTCATGAAAACTGCAGGGGCATTTGTTAAACCAAAAGGCATGACCAAAAATTCATAGTGGCCATACCTCGTATGAAATGCAGTTTTTGGCACATCCGAGTCCTTGACTCTCAACTGATAATATCCAAACCTTAAGTCTACCTTGGAAAACACCGTGGCTCTCTTCAATTGGTCAAATAAATCATCGATTCTTGGCAACGGGTACTTGTTCTTCACAGTTACCCTATTGAGTTGCCGATAATCTATACATAACCTCATGGAACCATCTTTCTTCTTTACAAATAATACGGGAGCACCCCACGGAGAATAACTCGGTCTTACGAAGCCTTTATCCGTTAACTCTTGCAACTGTGCTTTCAGTTCTTTTAGCTCGGTTGGAGCCATTCTGTATGGAGCGATAGAAATGGGGGCAGTACCAGGAGCTAACTCAATCCTAAATTCGACTTCTCTAACTGGAGGTAACCCTGGCAATTCCTCTGGGAAAACATCTAGATATTCACATACTATGGGCACTAATTCAATTCTTAACTCAGTCTCTCTAGCATTCATCATAAAGGCAATGTAAACTTCGTACCCTTTTCTTAAATACTTCTGAGTCGACAAGGAAGATATCAATACTGTCAATCTGTCTTGCTCACCTGATTCAACATGAATAAGATCTCCACTTTCACATTTTATCTCAATAAACTTCCTTCAACAATTCACTATCACATCATGAATAGTTAACCAATCCATCCGAAGGATGACATCAAATTCATCAAACGGCAATAGCATGAGGTTAGCAGGAAAACAATGACCCCTAATCATCAAAGGGCAACATTTGCATACTCTATCAACCAACACACATTTGCCTAGGGGATTTGACACTCTTATCACAAATTCAGTAGACTCTACAGGCATACTCATGTTAGAGACTAATTTCATGCAAATATACGAGTGGGTAGATCTCGTATCGATTAAAGCTATAACACGAGTATCATAGAGAGAAAATGTACCCGTGATCACGTCAGGGGAGGATGCCTCTTCGCGAGCACGAATGGCATATATTCTTACCGGTGCTCTACCTTCAGTTCTTGCAGTCTGATCTCTAGATGAATTCTTGCTACTCATTTCATTTCTCGATTTTCTCTGTGATCTTTCCCTAGCAGTACTTCTTGGTCTTACATTCTGAGGCTTTTCTTTCTCACCCACCTCGGGGCAATCTCTGATAAAATAGTCTAGAGATCCACACTTAAAACAGGCCTTCTCGTTTGCTTGACACTCACCGGGATGACGTCTGCCACACTGTGGGCATTTCGGTCTACTCAGTTGAGCGTTGCCAACACTAGCAACTAAAGTAGTCTGAGCCTTAGACCCCGGGTACTGTCTATCTTTACTTCTGTTTGAAAACCCAGCTGAAGTAGCTGATCGAACAGTAAACTCTCTTGACTTCTTGGACGAGGATTAGAATGACTTGCCTAACTGTCTCTTCTTCGAGTCGCGAGGCTCAATTTTAGCTTTTTTTTTCTCTTTGATTAGTTCCTCAGCCTTACAGGCTCGATCTACCAGCACTACAAACTCTTTTAGTTCGAGGACACCAACAAACAAACGGACATCCTCATTTAACCCATCCTCAAATCTTTTGCACATGATGGCTTCTATTGATACACACTCTCGAGCGTATTTGCCGAGCTTTACGAACTCACACTCATAATCAGCCACCGTCATTCGACCTTGCTTTAGCTCCAAGAAATCCTTTCTTTCTGGTCGATGAACCTTTGACTAATGTACTTTTTCTGGAATTCCTTTTGGAAGAATTCCCAGCTAACTCTCTCCCTTGGTACCACCGACACAAGGGTGTTCCACCACTGATAGGCCGAATCTCTCAAGAGAGATACTACATACTTCATGCACTCATCAGGTGTGCATGACAACTCGTCGAATACTCTAATGATATTCTCAAGCATGAATTCTGCTCTCTCCGGATCATCATCCTTACTAGCCCGAAGTTCCTCGGCTCATTGCTTCCGGATCTTATCGACCGGAGGCCTTGCTCTTCTTACTACCTCTACCACTTGAAGAGCTACAGGAGCGGGCTGAGGAATAGGTGGGGGTGGAGGGGGTTGAGTATTAGGATTTGCTCGGATATACTCAGTATACCAGTTGCTCATCATATGGAGAAAGGCTTCTCGAGCCTCTTCTCCCTGACCCAAAGTCTCGGGTCTACTCTCTACTGGCGCGGTCCCTTGTGCGGGAGCTGGAGCATTACTCACAGCATCATCAGCTGCAGTTCGGTCGGGATCAAGATCCATTTATTATATAAAAACACAATTCAAATAGTCAGGAGTCGTCACACTATCATTATACAAATACTTTTACGTATGGCATGTATAGCTAGACTCATACATACACCATGTTAGTCCGAGAATCGACTAAATCGTAGCTCTGATACCACTAAATGTAACACCCCTTACTCGTGTTCAAAGCCAGAACTGGATACGAGGCATTACCTAACTCAACTTGCTTAAACGTACCACATCGGGCCATAAAATTTTATTTCAACTTAAGACTTTTCCTTCCTACTCATAATGTCCTTATTATGGGTCTACGAGACCCAAAACTTACACCCAAAATGATTCGCGACTAAAGCGAAAACTTTGAAACACAAAGACAAATTTATGTTTGTGTTTGATTGAAAATATGATAGTAAGGAGAGATTTGGGGAGATAATAGGGGGAATATCAGAAAATCTGTTCAGTTTTCCTCTCTCCAACAAAAAAACAAAATTTTAGTTTCTCTCTTCTTCTCCAAAACCCTTGCCGCTGCCCCTTTCCATTCCTTGCTGTTATTCTTTTTACTTTCAAGTTCAGTGGATCGTTATTCGGCTTTAGGGCTCGCTATTGGTAAGTTTGGATTATGCTTTTCTAAACGTTCTGTGTTCCTCCTAAGAGAGATTCCCTTTTGGTATTCAAGAATTAATCAAGGGATGGAATATCGTTCTCAATCGACGAGTTAAACGCGTGGAATTTTTGTTTCGATCAAAGGTAAGGTGTCGATAGTTAGGGATTAACGCCTCATTACAATTCTGTTTAAATCCCGGTTATGTTACTAAATGGGGGCCTTGGTTTGTCGAATATAGGTACTGAAGTGTATGGGAGTCGTTTTAGCTTCAATCGAAACCAGGTGTGTACCCAAAAATGCAGAAAACGAGGTTTCAGCGAAAGCCAAAAACCTCACTGTCGACGCTACACGGGCGTGTGGTCGCCCGTGTGGTAGGTCGTGTGCAAGACTGTTAGTCACCACACGGCCATGTGATCGACGAGCCAGGATGTACGCGAGCGACACGGCCGTGTGATGGCTGGGCAAGGCCGTGTGTGACACACGGGCTAGACCAATTGGGCTGTGTGGGGTACACGGGCATGTGGTCCCACACGGGTGAACCACACGGGCGTGTGGGATTCTGGATCACACGGCCAAGGCCAATTTGGGCCGTGTGGGCCACACGGGCAGGCCACATGGGCGTGTGAGCCCATTTTTCTGTAATGTTCTGTAAGGTTGCATGGGTCGCCCTAGTCGACTGTGGACCTAATGTAGGGTCGGTAAGCTTTACCTAGATTCCTAATTATGTGATTTGACTTTTGATTTCTGTACCGAGCATGAATTTTGATATCTGAATGTATGAACTGTGTTTGCATAATAGCATGAAATTTTATGTATGTTTCATTGCATCGGGGTGGGTTGATGATTCGGAGGAAGTATCTGAAAGGCTCTCAAGCCTGTTATCTGGCAGCCCAGCTGCAACTTTCTGATTATGTGCCGCATTCGGTACAGCATGGTGTGTAGGGATAGGTGGGTTGATTTTATCCCCATATGGTGTGTAGGGTTAGACGGAGTTGGTGTGTAGAGGCTGGTGGGTAGGATTCTGCTATTCTGTCTGATCTGTTTATTATGACTGAAATGGGCTAAGGCCCTAGACCATATCTGATTCTGTATCTAAGTGGGCTAAAGTTCACACCGTTTCTGTAATGGGCTCAGACCCGAACTGTGAATTGATGTCTGTTATCTGATATTACTATGTGTATGTTTTCTGTGGGGATTACACACTGAGTTTGCGAAAACTCACCCTTTTCTGTTTATTCTGTTCAGGTAATCCCCAGCGGTGGACGGATTAGTGCAGCGGAAGACTCGGCGGTGACCACGATTCTGGACACTTATTTACGGTTTATTTTTAATTATGGTTTTGTTATATTTGGGTAAATTTTATGTAACAAGGCCTTTCGGATTTTTGTTTAAAATTTGAGATCATTATTTTATAAACTGCTAGTAGTAGGACAAGACGCGAGTTTTCAAAATAAACAAAGGTTTTATCAAAATACGTACGACCTTATAAATCGTTTTAAAAGCTTCCGCAACGTATAAAGTTTTGAAAAATGGATAATGAATAAATAAGCAACACGTTTTGACGATAGCCTAAGATACCTAATAATGGTTTTAACGCAGTTACGTTTTCCAAAGCACTATCATGTGACATTGCCAGATTCGGCCATAACGTCCAGGTCGAGTTTGGGGTGTTACACCTACCATGCACATAACATTCAAATAACATAACATAATTAAATGTGAACCTACCATAGTTTCATAATCACAATCTAACCCATCACAAAACTTACCTCATATTCATCATTTCACACATTTAATAAGCATAAGCTTTACATACATACCTGAGCCATCTCAAAATGAATGTACACATGCTTTCATATTTGACATACCCGTGAACCACTCGGAATAACAATGTCGGATACTCGGGAAACTTTTCACACTAAGTGCCACATATGTAGCCAAAGCTACCTAAGTCTCATATCACATAATCGCTCGCTCTCGAGCTATCGACGGGCCTGCTCACACAAGCTGTCAGTCAAGACGTAGCTATACGGTGCTGCTCACACAAGCTGTCAAGTATCCGCAACATATGCCGGTATACTCAGCCACCGGTAGGATGTATTAGACCAGCACCCGGATCACATAATCACATAACACATAACGACCCTAGTGACATGTCACTTGTATTCTAACTTATTCCTAAGGTTCAAACGGGATTTCTTGCTTGTCGATTCGTCTTCGGACTCGTTCGTAGGATTATACTCATTCAAAAAAGCAAACATACAATTCATGCAATATTAAAGCATTTAGATACAATTATTCTAAAGCTTATTTTTAACATACGAACTTACCTCGGCACAAAATGGATAATTGTTCGATTTAGTCCTCAATCTTGTTCTTTCCCCAGTCTAGGTCAAAACCTCGTCATTCTTGATCTATAATATCAAATTTAGCTCATTCAATTATCACATTATTCAATTTAATCCCAAAAACACCTTATGGCAAAAAGTACATTTTTGCCCCTAACTTTTCAACTTTTTACATTTTAGTCCCTAGGCTCGTAAAATGAAATATAGTCAATTCCTTCAAAAACCAAGCCTAGCTGAATCTTTTTCATGCTCATAGCAGCCCAAAATTTTCATTTATTCACATTTTTACACTCATTTTACAACTTTTACAAATAGGTCATTTTTAGGTATTTTCATCAAAAATCACTTAGTAAAAGTTGTTTATCTAATATCAAACATACATAATCTACCATTAGACATCAAAATACACAAATATCTAACATGGGTAAAATTTTAGACTTTGATTTTCTTTCAAATTAGTCCTTGAAATAGCTAGATTAGGTTACAAGGATCTTAAAAACATAAAAATCATTAAAAACGGGGCTAGAACGGACTTACAATCGAGCTTGAAAGTGGCCAAAACCCTAGATATGTCTTCCTTCAAATTTTCGGCACAAGGGGGACTAATTTGAGAAGATGGACACTTTTATTTTAGTTTTATTTGTCTTTATTTACTAAATGACCAAAATGCCCTTAATGCCAAACTTTGAAATTTCACCTAGCCATGTCCATTTTTGTCCAACTTAAAGTATAATGGTCTAATTACCATCTAAGGACCTCTAATTTAAAATTTCATAGCAATTAGACACCTCTAGCTTCTAGAACACACATTTTGCACCTTTTTCAATTTAGTCCTTTTAACTAAATTGAGTGCCAAAACGCCAAATTTTTTTAACGAAATTTTCACGAAATCATTCTATAAAACGGTAGACCATAAAAATATAATAAAATAAATTTTACTGTGTCAGATTTGTGTCCCGAAACCACTGTTTCGACTTGACCGAATATCAGTTGTTACAAATTTAGCCAGGTAAGTTCATATGGTTGAACTTTTATGATTATTTGTTAAATTAGAAATGATATAATGTATTATTTCATGTGTTTTTCATTGAATTGTGACTATTGAAAGTATCTGAAAAGTGATTTGAATGTTCAAATTGAGTAGAACGCTGGATTGAGTACGATCATTCAGTGATAAGTGAAATGGTAAGTGATGAATTGACGGATAAGACCATGGTTGGACCATGGAAAGTGTGTAAATGTAAGACCATAGCTGGGCTATGGCATTTCAGTGAAAAGACCATAACTGGGTTATGGCATCGTGAACGTAAGACCATGGTTGGACCATGACGGTATATGTGCATGTGTAAGACCATAGCTGGGCTATGGCATCATGAAGATGATAAAGCCATATCTGGGATATGGCACTACGTGAGTAAGACCATGGCTGGGCCATGGTAATACAAGTGTAAGACCATAGTTGGACTATGGCATAAAGAAAACGATGTACTCAAATCCGTAAGACGTTCTCTAATTTGACAAAAATTGGTAAGTGACATATGAAATTAATATTGAAAGACTTATGGTTATTATTGATATTGATCTGAAATAAGTGTACCCATTGATATTTAAATGATCTAACGGGCAAAGTTCTCGATATGAGATAACATGAGTTTGAAATGAATTATTACCAGTATATACCTGAAATACATGGAAATGATGGTACATGAAATATTGATATAATGAAATGAATGATATATGTTTATTAAGAAACGACAAAAGAATGATATGTATTATGACATGTAAATATGTGCTTATCTTTATTATGTTGATACGAGGAAATTATGTATGTTGTGATGAGTAACAAACTCAAGTGTAACCTGTCGGGAAAATAAGTTTATCAATGTTGAAATTATATGTAATGTGTACAAGTACACTAAACAGTGTTGTTGCTTGATACTTAGACAAATGCCAAGCTATTGGTCGAATGGTGATATGTTTATTTATATGATGTATTGGAATGGTAAGTATTTAAGTGAAAATACGTTAGTGCTCATGAAAGAGTGGTAAGGTTTAAATTATTCAATTTCTTATGAAACGACTTATCATGTGATCAATTCGAAAAAGACTTTGGCTAAATGCACTAGCTTGTTACCGTGGTTGAATGATATGTTTATGACTTGTGTGTCATGCATTGGAATAAGTGTGGAAAGTAAAGAAATACAAATGAAAATAAAGAAACTTGGAAGAATTAAAGATATATTAAATTTTACTGAGCTTGGGATAATATGTATAAGTAATGTTATGGATTTATTCACCTTGTGAATTAATGAATATAACTTCATGAGTATTGGGATTATCAAAAGCTCGATTAGGTTAGAATCTTGTCAGAGATATATCATACTATCCATTGGTTCTATCGATAATTTTGGATTATTTGATTCTGGTTATAGTGGCATGTATAGGTTAATTTGGCCAATGATGACATGTAAATGATTGGTTATGACTAGTCATTGGAACGTCTAGTGATGAATATGTTTTGGTGTTTATGTATAAAAGTCCATATCAGGGTATGTGCTTGAAATGGTTGATTGATAAAAATCGTATTGGCATATTGATGATTGAAGTTAGTTAGCATATTTGATATAATATGCATAAATGTGAAATTGGTATCTAGGCAAATATGAGTTTAAGATTGATACGGAAATAAATTGTCATTTGAGGTATCTATGGGTACATTGGTTGTATGTGGTTAATTATCATGTATAAGACTTGATTTTGGTATGAATTAATTGTCATGGAATAGCCTATTTTCGTCCACACGGGCAGAGACACGAGCGTGTGTCTCAGCCGTGTGTAACATACGACCTAGCACATGGGCGTGTGGCCTGGCCGTGTGAGCCACACGGCCTACACACACGGGCGTGTGACCCCTGTACATGAGAAAATTTTTAAATTTCGCGAAAATTTTTTCTATGTTCCCGATTTAGTCCTAACACGATTCTAATGTATATTTTAGGCCTCGAGGGTCCATCTTAGGGACATTATGGTTAATATTGGAAAATGAACAGTAATGATACGAATTATCTGTAAATGTTTTGAAAACACCAATAATACTCCGCAACCCTGTCCCGATAACAGATACGGGTTAGGGGTGTTACAGGAAAAGAAAGAAATCATAACATTATTAAAAGATATCTCTATTAGATAATTAATGCATGATGGAGATTTTGTTCTTTTAAATTAATTGATTCTAAATCCTTTATTATTTTATATAATGAAAAATGACAAATTATTAGGTATGCCACATAAGAATATTTCCCTAATTTGAAACATCAAATTGCTATAGTATATATATTAGATACCAGCCAAAGGAAGGTTATTAGCCAAAACAGTTGTGTAACAGCCCGATTTAGTGGCTAGTTGGAATAGTGATCTCGGGATCACTAATCCGAGATTAGAGAAATTTATATTCATGTTATATTATGAGTCAGAGCATGATAGTATAAGTGCATGAGAATTTTGGTGCTTTAATTTTAGCAATTTCATGTTTAATCGTGAAAAAAGACTAAATCGCATAAAGTGCGAAAGTTCCATTCTATAAGCTAAAGGTGCCAAATAGCCATAATTTGAGGCCTTTAAAAGGTAATTTAGCCCCTTGAAAAGGCTTGGCCGACCATAGCGGACAAGGATTGACCAAGTTGGTCAAAGAGGGTGAGTAGGTGGACTTAATTGATAGTTTAATATTAGAATAAGGAGAGAAAAGATATAATCTTTCTCCTTCATCTCTCCCACCGAAAATTTATAGCCAAATAGAGGTTGAAAGCTTCAAAATTCCAACACACTCTTCTCTTCAAAAAGTAAGTGTTCTAGTGACCTTTTCTTGAAAATAGTTGTACTTTTGAGACCCCTAAAGCTTAAGCTTTCAAATGAGGGGATTAATGTGCAATATGGTGAAAAGTTTAGAGTTTTGCCATGAGAGCTATTATAGTTAATTGCTGCATTTTTATGGAAGAAATTGAGTCTTAGTTGTTAGATGAACAACTTTTGTGAAAGGTGTTTTCTTGAAAACACCTAATGGGACCTTAATGAAAAGGTTACAAATTTGTAGTAAATATGTGAAATGTTGAGTTTTGATGATAGCTATAAGAGTATTAAATATTCACCTAGGCTTGTTGAAGGTAGAAATGTGATTAGAATTAATTTCTGAGCCTAGGGGCAAAATGGTCATTTTGCCAAAGTCTAGGGGCAAAATAGTAATTTTGCCTAAGCATGATTATTGAGATGCTTTTATTAACGTAGTGATTAAAATGAGCTAATTTGCTATTATAGAGCAAGAAGAATCGAGAATTTGCCTCGATTGGGGAAAGAACAAAGTCTCGGACTAAACTGTCAGGCTAACTCATTTTGAAATCGAGGTAAGTTTGTATGTGATTAATGCAACATTTATGTTAGCATAATTGAGAATGCTTGATATCATATTGATGCATGACACTCCATTAAATTGATGTTGTATGAGATGTTGAGTCCTAGTGGACCATGTGAATATGAAAATGCTATCATCGAGATATGAAATAGATAAGGTCCCGTATAAGACCATGTCCGGGACATGGTCTCGGCACCGAGTTGAGATCCCGTATAAGACCATATCCGGGATATGGCTTCGGTAATGAATATGAAAATCGTATAAGACCATATCCGGGATATGGCATGGATACTTGATGTAAAAGTCCATATAAGACCATATCCGGGGTATGACGTTGGCGTTTAGAAGTAAATCCATGTAAGACCACCTCGGGGATGTGGCATTGGCTTCGTCCCTACATGAATAACGTTGAATATGCGTCTTTGACTTTCCCTAGTGATTAAAGGGATAAGTAGATGAGTTTAGAAGTAGAAATGAGATTTGTACTAAAGTCATATGAATGAGGGAATACAGGTACTCGTGAATGAGTCACGAAGAAATGATCACGATATGTGGCACGGTATGTGCTAAATAAGGGCAATTGTGAGTAAGTATGGAAAGAAGCCTATGACTTGTGTATGGTTTGTTAATGTCATGGATGGATTATTTTAGGAGCTTATTGTTGCTATTTATATCCATGCAAGCTTAATAAGCTTTATGCTTACCCCTTTCATTGCTCTTTCTCCTTGTAGTATTGCCAAGATAACTCGAGGAACGAGGACGTAGGAGTTCGAAAATCGCACTATCGACACCACTTTGGTATAACAATTTAGACTTATTTTGAGAATGGCATGTATAGGACTCGAGTATTTTGTTAGGTCGTAATTGTTGGCCAAAGTGTTGGCTTTGTAAAGCATTAAAGTCTTCTTTTTGTAATGGTCTATTAAGTTAGGCCGATACTTGGCAAACTCTTATGCTTAATGAAAGTGATTTTCTTGAAGTGTATGCCCTTGTGTATGGCTATTGACTTGAGTACTTAGATATGCCTTTGGGTTATGAATTATGTTGAATTGGATTGGTGTTTGTATGTGTGCAATGTAGGGTGGCAAAGGGCTTGGTAGATAGCCATCTAATTGTCCACACGAGTAGACACCCGAGCGTGTGTCTATGCTGTGTGTGACACACGGTCAGCCCTATGGGCGTGTGGATCGACCGTGTGTACCTTTGCAAGTTAGGTTTGTAAGTCAGTAAGCTCCACGGGCTAGGGACACGGGCGTGTGCCCAAGCTGTGGGAAGTCTACACTTTAATTGTGGAATTTAAATCGACCATGGGCGAAAGACACGGGCGTGTCTAGACCGTGCGAAGTTAGTCAAAATTGACCACGGGTGGAAGACACGGGCGTGTCTAGGCCGTGTGAAGTTAGTCAGGATCGACCACGGGTGGAAGACACGGGCATGTCTTAAGGGCACACGGGTGTGTCCCTAGACCAATACGGGCGTGTGGCCCCTGTTTTGTTGAAAAGTTTCTCGAGTTTGTAAGAATTTTTCGGATTAGTTCCGATACCTCTCAGAGGTATGTTTAGGGTCCCTTAGGCTGAGTATGTGTAAGTGGTGGGTTTAAACGAAATTTTATAGCCCGTTTCGAGATGTTAAGTGAGATCAGTTAGGTAATGCCTCAAACCCGGTCCTGGCTTCGGGCACGGGTAAGGGGTGTTACATTTATTGGTATCAGAGCTACGGTTTAGTCGGTTCTAAGACTAACATAGCGTAAGTACGAGTCTAGCTATACATACCAATTGTAAGAGTGTCTGAGTAATGATAGTGTGATGGCTCTTGACGTATAAAATCGTGTTTCATGTAGTATATGGATTTTGATCCAGACCAAACTGCAGCCGATGACGCTGCGAGTAACGCGCCGGCTCCCACTCAAGGGACCGCGCCAGCTAATAGTAGACCCGAGACCTTGGGTCAGAGGGAAGAGGCTCAAGAAGCCTTTCTCCACATGATGAGCAACTGGTATACTGAGTATACCCGAGCAAATCCTAACGCTTAACCCCCTCCACCCCACTAATCCCTCAACCTGCTCCAGTAGCTCCTCAAGTAGTTGAGGTGGTGAGAAGAGGAAGGCCTCTAGTGGATAAGATCCGGAAGCAAGGAGCCGAGGAATTCCGGGCAAATAAGAACGATGACCCGGAGAAAGCGGAATTCTGGCTCGAGAATACCATCAGGGTATTCGATGAGTTATCCTGCACGCTTGAGGAGTGCTTAAAGTATGCGGTATCTCTCCTGAGAGATTCAGCCTACCGATGGTGGAATACCCTAGTGTCGGTGGTGCCAAGAGAGAGGGTTAGCTGGGAATTCTTCCAAGAGGAATACCGGAAGAAGTACATCAGCCAGAGGTTCATCGACCACAAGAGGAAGGAGTTCTTAGAACTGAGGCAAGGCCGCATGTCAGTGACTGATTACGAACGGGAGTTCGTAAGGCTTAGTAAGTATGCATGGGAGTACGTGTCTACCGAATCCGTCATGTGCAAGAGATTCGAGGATGGATTAAATGAAGATATCCGTTTATATGTAGGAGTCCTCGAACTAAAGGAATTTGTAGTGTTGATAGATAGAGCCTGTAAAGCCGAAGAGTTGGCTAAAGAGAAGAGAAAAGCTGAGAATGAGTCTCGTGACTCGAGGAAGAGACAACTGAATAAGTCTCACCAATCCTCATCTAAGAAATCGAGGGATTTCGCTACTCGATCAGTCACTTCAGCGGGGTTTTCAACTCGAAGTAAAGGCAAGCAATTTTCGGGGTCGAAAGGGCATACCATATCAGTTGCTAGTGTGGGCAACGTTCGACCAAATAGACCAAAATGCCCTCAGTGTGGCAGGCGCCATTCTGGTGAGTGTCGAGCTAATGAGAAAGCTTGTTTTAGATGTGGGTCCTTAGACCACTTTATCAGAGACTGCCCCGGGGTGGACGAGAAAGAAAAGCCTTAAAATGCAAGATCGGGAAGTACTGCTAGGGGAAGACCACTGAGAAACCCGGGAAATGAGATAAGTAGCAAGAATCCATCTAGAGAGAAAACTACTAGAGTCGAGGGTAGAGCACCGACAAGGACATATGCCATTCGTGCTCGTGAAGAGGCATCTTCCCCCGATGTTATCACGGGTACCTTTTCTCTCCATAACACTCGTGTTATAGCTTTAATTGATCCGGGATCCACCCACTCATACATATGCATGAAATTAGTCTCTAGCATGAGCATGCCTATAGAGTTTACCGAATTCATAATAAGAGTGTCTAATCCCCTAGGCAAGTGTGTGTTGGTTGATAGAGTTTGCAAAGGTTGCCCTTTGATGATTAAGGGTCATTGTTTCCCGGTCGATCTTATGTTATTGCCGTTTGATGAGTTTGATGTCATCCTGGGAATGGATTGGTTAGTTACTCATGGTGTAATTGTGAATTGTGGGAAGAAGCATATTGAGTTGAGAGATGAAAATGGTAATCTTATTCGTGTTGAATTAGATAAGCCAGATAGGCTACCCGTAGTGATGTCAACCTTGTCGACTCAGAAGTATTTAAGGAAGGGATACGAGGCCTATCTTGCCTTTGTGTTGAACACTAAAGAGACTGATTCGAGAATTGAGTCGGTACCCACAGTATGCGATTACCCAGACGTTTTCCTGGAAGAGTTACCAAGGCTACCTCCGGTTAGAGAAATTGAATTTGGGATTGAGTTAGCTCCAGGTACTGCCCCTATTTCTATTGCTCCATATAGAATGGCTGCAATCGAGCTAAAAGAGCTAAAAGCACAATTGCAAGAACTAACGGATAAAGGCTTCGCAAGGCCGAGTTTCTCTCCGTGGGGTGCTCCTATTTTATTCGTAAAGAAGAAAGATGGTTCTATGAGACTATGTATAGATTACCGACAACTCAACAAGGTAACTGTGAAGAACAAGTACCCGTTGCCGAGGATCGACGATCTATTCGATCAATTGAAGGGAGCCACGGTATTTTCCAAGATAGATTTGAGGTCGGGGTACTATCAGCTGAGAGTCAAGGACTCGGATATGCCGAAAATCGCGTTTAGGACTAGGTATGGCCACTATGAATTTTTGGTCATGCCTTTTGGTCTAACAAATGCCCCCGCGATCTTCATGGATTTGATGAATCGCATTTTCCGACCATACCTGGATAGATTTGTTGTAGTCTTCATTGACGATATATTGATCTACTCTCGAGATGAGAACGAACACCCCGAGCATTTGAGTATGGTTCTGCAAGTTTTGAGAGAAAGACAGTTGTATGCCAAATTCAGTAAGAGTGAATTTTGGCTCAAGAAAGTGGGATTTTTGGGGCACATTGTCTCGGGAGACGGGATTAGAGTCGACCCGAGTAAGATTTCAGCAATTGTGGATTGGAAATCGCCGAGGAGCGTAACTAAAGTAAGGAGTTTTCTAGGCCTAGCCGGCTATTATAGGCGTTTTGTCAAGGGGTTTTCCGTGATAGCTACCCTGATGACGAGACTTTTGCAGAAAGATGTGAAGTTTGTTCGGACAGAAGAGTGCCAACAGAGTTTTGAGAAATTGAAGACATTGTTGACTGAGGCTCCTGTTTTGGTGCAACCTGAATCGGGAAGAGAATTTGTGGTTTACAGTGATGCATCCCTAAATGAATTGGGTTGTGTACTTATGCAAGAGGGTAAGGTGATTGCATACGCCTCTAGGCAATTAAATCCGCACGAGAAGAATTACCCGACTCATGATCTAGAATTGGCCGAAATTGTGTTTGCGTTAAAAATTTGGAGACACCATTTATATGGTGAAAGGTGTCGGATTTTCACTGACCATAAGAGTCTAAAATATTTGATGACTCAAAAGGATTTGAATTTGAGGCAACGAAGGTGGTTAGAGCTGATTAAGGATTATGAATTGGTGATTGACTACCATCCGGGGAAGGCGAACGTAGTCACCAATGCTTTGAGCAGAAAATCATTGTTTGCACTAAGAGCCATGAGTACTCAGATGGTCTTGTTGGATGATTCCATTTTAGTCGAGTTGAGGGCTAAACCATTGTTTCTCCAAGAGATTTGTGAAGCTCAGAAAGATGATAACATTTTGCAAGCCAAGAGAGTTTTATGTGAGTCGGATGTTGAGTCAGACTTTCGAGTAAATCCTGATGGATGTCTGACATTTTGAGATAGGGTCTGTGTACCCAGAAATGATGAGCTTATTCGTAAAATCTTGCATGAAGCGCATAGCGGATGTTTGAATGTACACCCAGGCAGCACGAAGATTTACAATGATTTGAGGAAATGGTATTGGTGGCTTGGTATGAAGAAAGACATTTTTGAGTTTGTATCGAAGTGCCTGATTTGTCAGCAAGTGAAGGCTGAACATCAAGTACCTTCGGTTTACTTCGGCCCATTATGATTCCTGAGTGGAAATGGGACCGTATTACCATGGATTTCGTGACGGGCTTACCGTTAACTCCGAAGAAGAAAGATGCAGTATGGGTAGTGGTTGATAGACTCACAAAGTCAGCCCATTTTATACCTGTGCGAGTCGACTACTCGCTTGATAAATTAGCGGACTTGTACATGTTAGAGATAGTAAGACTTCATGGTGTACCGTTGTCGATCATTTTGGATAGAGATCCGAGATTCACGTCACGGTTTTGGAAAAAGCTGCAAGAGGCCTTGGGCACGAAGTTGAGTTTCAGTACAACCTTCCATCCACAAACCGACGGACAGTCGGAGAGGGTATTCCAGATACTTGAGGACATGCTTCGATGTTGTGTTTTGGAATTCCACGGTAATGGGGAGAAATACCTACCGTTGGTGGAATTCGCCTACACTAACAGTTTTCAGTCAAGTTTGAAAATGGCGCCTTATGAGGCACTGTATGGACGCAAGTGTCGAACGCCTTTGTATTGGTCAGAATTCAGAGAGAAACAGATACACGGGGTCGATTTGGTTAAGAAAATTGAAGAAAAAGTAAAAGTGATACGTGACTGTTTGAAAGTCGCCTCAGATAGGAAAAAGTCCTATTCGGATTTGAAAAGGAAAGAGATTGAATTCCAAGTCGGGGATAAAGTGTTCTTGAGAGTATCATCTTGGAGAAAAGTCCTTAGATTTGGCCGGAAGGGCAAATTGAGTCCGCGTTTTATCAGACCTTATGATGTTACCGAGAGGATAGGACCGGTAGCTTATCGGTTGGCCTTGCCACCTGAACTAGAAAAGATTCATGACGTCTTTCACGTATCCATGTTGCGCCGATACCGTTCAGATCCTTCACATGTCATTGTACCAACAGAGGTAGAGATACAACCGGACTTGACTTATGGTGAAGAGCCGGTTCAGATTTTGGCGCGAGAGGTTAAACTGTTGAGAAACAAAAGCATAGCCCTAGTAAAGGTTCTATGGCAAAGGCACGGAATAGAAGAGGCTACATGGGAGCCCGAGGAAACGATGAGAAACCAATATCCCAACCTTTTCACCGGTAAGATTTTCGGGGACGAAAATCCTTAAGGGGGGAGAATTGTAACAGCCCGATTTAGGGGCTAGTCGGATAGTGATCTCGGGATCACTAATCTGAGATTAGAGAAATTTATTTTCATGTTACATTATGAGTCAGAGCATGATAGTATAAGTGCATGAGAATTTTGGTGCTTTAATTTTAGCAATTTCATGTTTAATCGCGAAAAAGGGCTAAATCGCATAAAGTGCGAAAGTTCCATTCTATAAGCTAAAGGTGCCAAATAGCCATAGATTGTTAATTTGAGGCCTTTAAAAGGCAATTTAGCCCCTTTAAAAGGCTTGGCCGGCCATAGGGGACAAGGATTGACCAAGTTGATCAAAGTGGGTGAGTAGGTGGACTTAATTGATAGTTTAATATTAGAATAAGGAGAGAAAAGATATAATCTTTCTCCTTCATCTCTCCCACCGAAAATTTATAGAAAAATAGAGGTTGAAAGCTTCAAAATTTCAGCACACTCTTTTCTTCAAAAAGTAAGTGTTCTAGTGACCTTTTCTTGAAAATAGTTGTACTTTTGAGACCCCTAAAGCTTAAGCTTTCAAATGAGGGGACTAATGTGCAATATGGTGAAAAGTTTAGAGTTTTGCCATGAGAGCTATTATAGTTAATTGTTGCATTTTTATGGAAGAAATTGAGTCTTAGTTGTTAGATGAACAACTTCTGTGAAAGGTGTTGTCTTGAAAACACCTAATGGGACCTTAATGAAAAGGTTACAAATTTGTAGTAAATATGTGAAATGTTGAGTTTTGATGATACCTATAAGAGTATTAAATATTCACCTATGCTTGTTGAAGGTAGAAATGTGATTAGAATTAATTTCCGAGCCTAGGGGCAAAATGGTCATTTTACCAAAGTCTAGGGGTAAAATAGTAATTGTGTCTAAGCATGATTATTGAGATGCTTTTATTAACGTAGTGATTAAAATGAGCTAATTTCCTATTATAGAGCAAGAAGAATCGAGAATCCGCCTCGATCGGGGAAAGAATAAAGTCTCGGACTAAACCGTCAGGCTAACTCATTTTGAAATCGAGGTAAGTTTGTATGTGATTAATGCAACATTTATGTTAGCATAATTGAGAATGCTCGATATCATATTGATGTATGACACTCCATTAAATTGATGTTGTATGAGATGTTGAGTCCTAGTGGACCATGTGAATATGAAAATGCTATCATCGAGATATGAAATAGATAAGGTCTTATATAAGACCATCTCCGGGACATGGCCTCGGCACCGAGTTGAGATCCCGTATAAGACCATATCCGGGATATGGCTTCGGTAATGAATATGAAAATTGTATAAGACCATATACGGGATATGGCATCGGTACTTGATGTAAAAGTCCATATAAGACCATATCCGGGGTATGGAATTGGCGTTTAGAAGTAACTCCATGTAAGACCACCTCGGGGATGTGGCATTGGCTTCGTCCCTACATGAATGACGTTGAATATGCGTCTTTGACTATCCCTAGTGATTAAAGGGATAAGTAGATGAGTTTAGAAGTAGAAATGAGATTTGTACTAAAGTCATATGAATGAGTGAATACAAGTACTCGTGAATGAGTCACGAAGAAACGATCACGATATGTGGCACGGTATGTGCTAAATAAGGGCAATTGTGAGTAAGTATGGAAAGAAGCCTATGACTTGTGTATGGTTTGTTAATGTCATGGATGAATTATTTTATGAGCTTATTGTTGCTATTTATATCCATGCAAACTTACTAAGCTTTATGCTTACCCCTTTCATTGCTCTTTCTCCTTGTAGTATTGCCAAGATAACTCGAGGAACGAGGACATAGGAGTTCGGAAATCACACTATCGACACCACTTTGGTATAACAATTTAGACTTATTTTGAGTATGGCATGTATAGGACTCGAGTATTTTGTTAGGTCGTAATTGTTGGCCAAAGTGTTGGCTTTGTAAAGCATTAAAGTCTTCTTTTTGTAATAGTCTATTAAGTTAGGCCGATACTTGGAAAACTCTTATGCTTAATGAAAGTGATTTTCTTGAAGTGTATGCCCTTGTGTATGGCTATTGAATTGAGTACTTAGATATGCCTTTGGGTTATGAATTATGTTGAATTGGATTGGTGTTTGTATGTGTGCAATGTAGGGTGGCAAAGGGCTTGGTAGATAGCCATCTAATTGTCCACACAAGTAGACACCCGGGCGTGTGTCTATGCCGTGTGTGACACACGGTCAGCCCTATGGGCGTGTGGATCGACCGTGTGTACCCTTGCAAGTTAGGTTTGTAAGTCAGTAAGCTCCACGGGCTAGAGACACGGGCGTGTGCCCAAGCCGTGGGAAGTCTGCACTTTAATTGTGGAATTTAAATCGACCACGGGCGGAAGACACGGGCGTGTCTAGGCCGTGCAAAGTTAGTCAAAATTGACCACGGGTGGAAGACACGAGCGTGTCTAGGCCGTGTGAAGTTAGCCAGGATTGACCACGGGTGGAAGACACGGGCATGTCTTAGGGGCACACGGGCGTGTCCCTAGACCAATACGGGCGTGTGGCCCCTATTTTGTGGAAAAGTTTCTCGAGTTTGTAAGAAGTTTCCGGATTAGTTTCGATACCTCTCGGAGGTATGTTTAAGGCCCCTTAGGCTGAGTATGTGTCAGTGATGGGTTTAAACGAAATTTTATAGCCCGTTTCGAGATGTCAAGTGAGATCAGTTAGGTAATGCCTCAAACCCGGTCCTGGCTTTGGGCACGGGTGAGGGGTGTTACAAGTAGCCTGTAATAATGGATTAAACTTTCTATTTTTATATGCATGTATATAGTATACATTGACCATTTCATTTAAGCATTATCATCTGATTTCATTTGCCTCTCACCATGCACCTGTTGCGACACATTCTCAAGGAAGTTACCCACTAGTAGCCTCTGATCCAAAACCATATCGGGTAGCTGCATAGCATGCATATGCATATGCACATCAGCATATGTATACGTAGATGTATGAGGCAGGGTCAGTATAAAGCTAAAAGAGAGAGAAGACTACCTTATGACCAAAGAAAATTTTGGTGTTATTAGCGATGGCCTCTATAAACTTGAGCTCAAGAAATTCAGGGGTCAGCTTCATCTTGTTTGCTTCAGCTTCTTTCATTGCACTAAAGGGAAGGGACAAAAACAGTATCCATCCTATATGTTAGACAACACACACACATACATACATAGAGTAGGAAAGATGATTTAATTACCTATAAAAATCAGCATCTGCTAGACATTTTTGATGAGCAATGAACATTTGGTTCTCAATCTCCTGCAGTTCCATGGCATTTTCCTTCTCCTTTAGCTTTTGTTCCCTTAGGATGTTGCTAACAGTGGCTGTTTTTTCAGCTTCATGAATGGCCATTTTTTTCTGGGTTTCTGATTCTTTCTCAACTACTTTTTGCCTCTCAATTGAAATTAAAACCTGGACTCCAATACCATTATAGATTGATACATATATATATATAAATCATAAAATTATGAATTAAATTATGGTTTTAGTTGCAAATTATACTAAACTTAGGAATTTAGTCCCTAATCCCTATACTTTAATTTAATATAATTTAACCATTTTATCATTATTAATGTTATTCCTTAGTCCAAATCAAAACTTGAAATTCCCTATATGATTTAAAAAGTGAAATTATGATTATCAAAAATAAATATTTTTCACTAATTTTTCATTTTTTTTAAAAAAATTTAGATAAGCCCACTAACAGAATTCTTTAATGGTTTTAGTAATTTGGATTAATACATAAAATCTAAAAAAATTAAAAATAAAATAAAATAGTGTCGTATTAAAATATTAAATCCTAAAATTAGGTACAATTTAGTGACGGAAATCATAATTTGACCTAAAATTATGTGGGGATGGAAGATTAGGAAGTGATGGATACCTTGGTGCGTTCTTCTTCCATTTGTTCATAATTTCTTCTAATTCTTTCAGGTATAATGGGCTTTCTAACCCTTACACTAAGAATTTCAATTCCTGGTGCGTACTTTGTGCAATCACATTGAAGTGCATCTTTCATCTTTTCATCAATCTAAAACATTAAAAGAAAAAGAAAACTTATGATTAATTATATATTATAAGTGAAATAAATTTTATATATAATATTCACCCTTTCTCCTATATACCTGATCAAAAACATCTATGTATACTTGCTGAAGAGAGTGAGAGCTGCAGAATTGATTTATCTCATGATGAATCTTATCATATATCCACGTGTTATCGTAATTAACACCATAGTTCAGCAATGTCTCATACACATACTTTTTTTAAGCTTATTCACAACCCGAAATATACGCAAAATCATATTTAAGTGAATCGGAAATATTCTAATATTCAATAATTATATTGGACTTTAATTAAATTTAGAATAAATTTGGATTGGACTGCTAAATTAAAAAAGTAAATTTCTTCTAACATTGTTTTCTCTATCTACAATACTTAAATTCGATATCTTATTTAAAGAACACTTAAATTTTTACTATTTGATACAACAGTTAATAAAATAAAAAGGTAATTTAAACTAGTTTTAAAGCCGTACCTCTATCTTTTCAAAGTTAATCATTACGCCCCCTTTAGTACCACATGGAATATCGCTCACCTGCAATAAATTTTTTTAAATCATGAAAGCCAAAATAATAATAATTTCTTCATAATTTGGGCCAAAACAAATACCTGATCTGTCTGAAGAGTAACTAGAACAGGCTCATACTGGGTTACAAGAGGCATCTTCAAATGGAAACCTGATCATATGGTAAAGATAAAATAAACCTTTAGACTATAGACTATATATGTTTATTATGATTAAATTTAGTTTCTTATTTTAATTTTGTAGTCCTCTTATTTCAATATGTTTAATTAGAGTTGAGTAAATAATTGGAGATAATTGAAAATTGATTCTAATCCTATTGTTCAATTTGATGTTATTTAATTCAGTTTGATTATAACTTAAAAGGTATTGGATTCAGTTTGCAGCTCACAAATTAAAAATAATAATTATTAGAACTGAATTTTTTTTATAATATAAAAATATTAGTAAATTAATTTTAAATTACTATATAAAAATATTTTTGAAAATATTCAATAACCTATGAATTCCAACCAGTGAAATTCTATTTGGCTATCTTCGAAATGTTGTTCAATTTCGATTTTGTTTTAGAAAAAAACCCTAATATGGTCCCGTAACCACAATTATTTTTAAACTGCTTTCATCCTATACTATTTATTACTCAGTTAGTGTTACTATCAATCGAGTTTTAACTCAGTTAAAAAATTACTAAAAAAAATTTTTATTTGCAAAGTAAGTTATTTGTCTTTCATATTTCTATAAATCAATAAAAAAAAAATTCATAATGAGATTTAAACCTAGAACAACATACATATAAAACTTTTTCATTTACCATTTGAACTAAAATAATTTTTAATTTTCATTTGAAACTTTTATAAGTATATTTATATTCTAAATTTGTATATATTTGTGTATATATAAATAATATTATTGATTAAGTTAGTGTCAGAAATAATTTTATGTAATAAGATTCCTAATATTAATAGTAATTCTTTGTTATGTTAATAATTTAGACTGATGGTCCATATTAATAAAAAAATAAAATAAAATATAATGACAAATTAAAGTGTAGGTACTAACCTGGCTCGGTTATTGTTTTTAGAAGAGCCCCACCCTTCCAATAAACACCAACATGGCCTTCAGGGACTTGATGCAAAATGGATAAGCTGTTTCTAGTATACCAACATGATGGCACCATTGCCTGAAAATTCCAATCATGAATTTGGGTGCTAAAATTAGGGTTTTAAGTTTTAACAAAGAATCATGCAAACGTATTAATAATAAAAAATAAAAACTAAACCATACTCATAGCGACTCAATTATCAATAAATTTTGTTGATAAGGATATTTAGGATGGTGAGGAGGAAATCAAATCAAATTCTATTTATAATTAAATTTTATTTTTTATAATATAAAAACAAATAATTAATATTGAAATCAGTAAAAACAAAATTAAACTAGTATATAAAATATTTTTTAAAAGAAAATATAAAAACTAATAAATTGAACCGATCCGAGCCAATAAATTTAATTTGGTTCTGTTATCTTCGATTACAATTTAATTTTTGAAAAAAAATCAAAATATTGTATAGTAATTAAATTTTTTCTTTTCAATTACCGATTTAAACCCAACCCATATTAGATATATGTTCAGATTATGTTGCAATTCCTTAGCATTTACGTGTGAAAACGAAGAATGAAGGCACTTACCGGGGAGGCGATGATAACTATGGAAGCAAAGACAAGCATTGCGGGGATTCCGAAAGAACCGCCGCTTTGAGCCGGGGGAGACGGTGGTGCTGCACTATCTTGCGGAGGATCCATGGCTGTTGAACATAGCAGTGTTTTGTTTTCTCTATTTTTTCTTTAGGGGAAGCTGCGAAATCTTGAGCACAAAGATTGGGACTCGAATCTTTAAAGAGCATTGGATTAATGGCGGCGACAAATTTGATATAATTTTGATTCATTTTCAATTAAATTTATAGGAAAGTTCTTCAGCTAATTAACTTGGCAAATATATTTATTATTATGATAAATTTAACCCTTTATATATATATATATATATATATATATATATATATTAATATTTTTGTTTTAATTCTTTTTTTACTTTGATCCTTAATTCTTTTTATATATAGTATCAGAGTTAGGAGATGAGAGTAACACAGTTTGAACCCGTGTCAAATCGGTGTTTGACAAGAGTTTTAACCATTACTCCATTCAAGTCAAGACTTGATCCTCAACTTTTAAAGTTCAATCAAATTGTCTTTTACGGAAAAACTTATTAAACTGTTAAAATTTTAACAACATTGGCATGGCAACCTGCGTGGTACTCCTTATGCACATTATTTTTTATGTGAATACTTTTTTGAATTTTTATGAGATACATGAAGATTACCACTTGGGCTGTCACTGTTAATACCGTTAACTTTTAATAGTTTAATCAATATTATTATTTAAAAAAGATTAAAGATCAAAGTAATAAAAATAGAATTAAAAATAAATTAATAAAATAATAAATATTAAGGTTAAATTTGATATTATGCTTAAATTAAAATAAGATGCATCTACTAACCCTAAATCTAAGAAATTGCACGTCCGCTGCATAGAAATAGCATTTTAGAAAAAAAGAAAACGAAAAAGAAGAAGAAAAAATAGTCGACTTGTTTGTTTGTTGACTTTAAGTTTTAATTTTCTCTTAAGAGAAAAAAAAAAAAGTACGACCAAGAATTTGCTAGAAATATAAATCAATGGATAATGCAATTCGAGGAAATTGCCCCTTTTACTTTTATTATTATTTTTATATTAAAAATAGGTGAAAATTATATCCACAACTAAAATAATTTAGACTTTGGGTTAAAAGTAGTCATTTTTAAGTCATAAATCTATAGATATGATAAAATAAAAAGATTATCAACATCCTTTTTATTTACATTAAAAAAGAATAAAAGCAATATTGCAACTTACATTCTAAATTTTATTTGTTGGTAATCTAAAAGAATATTTTCAATTGTAGAAAATTTTTTAACTGTTGTAGAAAATATTTTCAAAATATTTTTGATTGAGTAAAATTCTCTGTTATTCTTGAAAATTGACACTGCTATTTTATCATTTTACCATTAAAAAAACTATATAAATAGGAGGTCATTTTCATCAATTTTCACAGAACACAAGAGAAAAATAGAGAGAAAAACAACTCTCATATTTCTGTTCTCTAAATTCTGGTGTTTTGCGAAATTACACGAGAGGGAAATTCTGCCTAGGAGATTGGGTTTTAAGCGGGACCATCTATGACCCCTCCAAACTTTCCTGGGAATTGAACTTAGTGTGGTTTTACCAGTTTTCTTCCAGTTTATTTTCCGATCAGATTTTCAACCAACTGTTTTTGTTTTTTTGGTTTCCATTCCTATCAAGAAGAGCAATGCCAATTGTGTTTCACCTTCTTTATTCAGGTGTACGAATACTGAAGTACTATGTTAACCTTGGGAGACAACGTCCACTAAATGACTACACTGATCAGGGCAAATTTGCTTCTAAGGCAGTTGTTCTTCCACGACACAGTGATTGCTATTTTATTTACACTCAATTTAGTTTCCTATCAGCACTAATGGTTTTGTTTTGCTGTAATATATTTTCAACATTATTTTCTTTTACACTTTGGAAGCAAGGTTTGAGCTAATTTAAAAGTAAAAGTAACAATTTCATGATAAATAAATAAAACTAACAATGTTTTCTAATAATTTTCTCATTCATCAACAAAATGTGTTTGATATGCATCACCTCAATTAACTTATCAACCCCTTTTGGTGGTAAAAATATCGTGGAGGCCCATACATTAATATTCAGATTATATTTTGCTCTCTTTACTAAAAAAATGAGCAAATTAGTCCATGTACGTTGAATCAAATAGCAAACTAGTTATTTTTATTAAAAATTCTATCCATTTCTACTGTTAAAAATTGAGTGGTTGATAAAATGACCAAAAAACGTGTACCTCATTTTGACGTACAAAGATCAATTTTTAGTAGTAAAAATAGATAAATTTTTAATAGAAACATCAATTTACTCTATGATCTAATGTATAAGGATTAATTTACCCAGTTTTTGAGTAGATGAGGCAAAATGTAATTCGACTCTTAGTACAAAGGCCTCTGTGGTACTTTTAAGTCATTGGTACTCTTAGTACAAGGGCTTCCATGATACTTTTTAATTCACTGCATCAATATAATCTCTTATTCAGTTTTCATTAATGGGGCAACAAGGGGGAATATTATTCTGGCGAGAGGCTTGCATCAGGGTGACCCATTGAGTCCTTATCTGTTTCGAGGGTTTTTCGACATTACTCAAGATGACTAGTAAATAAGGTCGATTTTCTGGTGTAAAGTTGTGTCGTCATAAGCCAAGTATTATCCATCTGTTTATAGTATCATATTTGGGAATGCCACCAGCAAAGAAGCTTTGGCTATCAAAAGAATCATTGACGAATTCTCAGAGGTGTCCGAGCAATGTTTTAATTTCAATAAATCTTCTATGGTGGGTCGTGGTAATATTTTGAGATATGGTTTTTAATATTTTGAGGATTCGAAGTTCGAATAGTCCAGAACGTTATTTGAGACTTCCTATAATGGTGGTTTGTGGGAAGAGGGCTGCGTTTCAGAACTTGAAGGACCAACTTGTTAAAAAGGTGAGTACTTGGAGTTCTAAGATGCTTTCTCTAAGAGGTAGGGAGGTCTTCATTAAATCGATGCTTCAAGCCATACCTCTTTATGCGATGTTGAAATCTTTTTGTGGAGAGTTAAAGGCGGTAATTTGCAAGTTTTGGTGGCAAAAATATTATAATAAAAGAGGGATTTATGTTGAAAGGCTGGTGTTGGTTACTGGTTAGTTTATAAATCTAACTAAAGTTTGTTACTTAATTAGTTAGGGACTAAAATGTTGATATATAAATAGGTTGTGGGTGTAATTTAAAAATATTCCTTTTATCTCTTAATAAAAGCATCTTTCAGATTACTTTCGTTTCCCCTCTTTTTTATGCCCTAAATATCGACGCTATTACTCTGCTCTATTTCTTTGTGATTATCACCGACGTAACACCAACCGACTACGGTCACTGACATTTTCCAGCATGGTATCAGAGCCACCACCGGTTGTTTCTTATTTGGTTGTCTTGAGTCTATTCTCCATTTGATTTTTCCTTTACAGACGTAACTTTTCTCTTCTGCAAATTTATTCTGTTTGATTGTTCACCAATCAGTAACTTTCGTGGCATAATTGTGGTTGTTGCTGATTGCTGATTGATTAGAATGGTGACTCCTTCGAATTATGTTATCGATTTCAACCATCCATTGTATTTGCATCCATCTAATACTCCAGGTACACAATTAGTTTCTTAACAACTTCTTGGGCCTGAGAATTTTACTTTTTGGAGTTGTGCTATGCGAATAGCACTGTTGGCACAGAATAAATTGGGTTTTGTTTATTGTTCCTATTCTAAAGAATCGGTGCCAGCCGATTTATATCTGCAGTGGGATAGATGCAATGCTCTAGTGTTGTCATGGATTTTAAACACTATTAGTAAGGAGCTTTCAGCTGGAATAGTCTTTACTTCTAGTGCTGCGACAGTTTGGACAGATCTTGGTGAATGGTTCAACAAAGTTGATGGTTCTCGAGTTTTCTTTTTGCATCGTGAGATTGCTTCTCATTTTCAGGGGAATATATCAGTGTCTGTATATTTCACCAAAATGTGCCTGTTGTGGGATGAGTATGATGTGCTTGTTACATTTTCTTCTTGTAGTTGTTGTGAACACTCAAAGCAAAATGCTGACCATATTATTCAGCAATGTTTGTTCTAGTTTTTAATGGGTCTGAATGAAACTTATGGTGCTATTCGTAGTCAGATTCTGTTAATGACCCCGCTGCCCACTGTTAATTAGGCCTATTCCATGTTGATGCAAGAGGAATCTCAACGATTTCATGCTTCAGGGCCGGTTGGTTCTGAGCCAACATCGGTTTTTTCGGCTAATGTAGTTCAAAAGAAACGATTTAATGGTGTCTGTGACCATTGAAAAATCAATGGACACAAAAGGGAAAACTGTTACAGGTTAATTGGATATCCTCCTGATTTTAAGTTCACAAAAAGGAAGACTACCAATTCCACTAACTCAGTGGTGAATAATGTGATTGCAACTGGCACGATGGATACAATGGCTAATGTTGATCCATCTCATGCTCCTCAAGCTCCTATCTTCACACAAACTCAATATCAACAAATATTAAGCTTGTTGAATAAAGTGTCTTCTGTAACGCCCGCTGCAAGCTTAGTCGAGACTAGTTTGGTAGGTATGGTCTTACCTTGTGAATGGATATTGGAAACTGGCGCTACTAACCACATGTTATCTAACTTTTACTGTTTAGAATCTACTTTTTCATGTGCATCGTCTTCATCTTGTGTTCGGTTACCTACTGGTTCATCCTCGTCAATCACACATACTGGTTCTTGCATTGTTTCTCCTGATATTAAATTAGCCAATGTGTTGTATATACCAGATTTTTGTTATAATTTGCTTTCCATTTCTAAGCTTACTAAAAACTTGCATTGTTTCGTTTCATTTTATCCCCATTTCTGCATATTTCAAGATCTCTCAAGTGGAAAGATGAAGGGGATTGGTAGAGAACAAGATGGTCTGTATATCCTTCATCCTTCTCGAACTATATTTTCCCCAAATTCAGCTTCAATTCTGTCACCAAAATCTGCATCAACCATGGGTAACATATCATTTCATACAACTGCCACTACTGGTTCGTCTTTACTCTGGCATTCCCAACTTGGTCATGCTTCTATTTCGAGGTTGAATAAGATGCCTTTGCAACCATGTATTTTTCCAATAGTACTTCTATACAACAATGTTCTGTATGTCCTCTAGCAAAACAAACTAGACTGCCATTTCCAATAAGTAAAACTCGGGCTGAAGCAACGTTTTCTCTTATTCATTTAGATTTGTGGGGTCCGTATAGAGTTTCAACCCATAGTGGGCATAGATATTTCTTGACTATTGTAGATGATTTTACTCGTTTGACTTGGGTGTATCTTTTGCGTTTAAAGAGTGATGTTATAGTACAGCTCAAACAATTTTTTGCTACTGTTAAAACTATACAGAGTGATAATGGAAGTGAATTTTTTAACACTGCATGTACTGAATTTTTTCGTACCATGGGAATTATACACCAAAGTTCTTATACTCACACTCCACAACAAAATGGGGTGGCTAAGTGTAAACATCGACATTTACTTGAGGTAGCCCGCTCTTTAAAATTTCAATCTCATATGCTTAGCAAATTTTGGGGAGAGTGTGTCTTAGCAGCCTATTTTATTATTAATCATTTACTGACTCCTCTTTTAGATTGGAAAAGTCCTTTTGAGGTTTTCTATAAGAAATTACCTGATCTTTCTTGTTTAAAGGTTTTTGGTTGTCTTTGCTACGCCACTATGCCTTATTATTGTGATAAATTTTCCCCAAAAGCAATACCATCTATTTTCATGGGGTATTCTACTATCCAAAAAGGCTATATTTTATTCAACCTCCACACGGAAACATTTTTTGTTAATCGGGATGTCATTTTTCATGAAAATATTTTTTCTTTTAAATTTCCTGTTCAATCTCCTTTTTTCTTCCCTACATCTAATAGTATCACTTTTCTTGACCTTGATAATTCTTTTTCCCATCTCCCTAATATCATGGCTTCACCACCTGGTTCATCATCCATTCTTCCTTTTTCTTTCCTCGATTCACTGTTGTTCCTCCATCACCTACACCACCCTTACATCGCACTTTGAATCTTCCTAAACAACCACAATGGATGCAAGACTATGTTTGTTCTAACCAATCCTCTGCTCCTTCATTTGAGACAGGTCAGTATGCCATTTCTCGGTTTTATTCTTCTTCTCATTTACCATATCCTTATTGTTCTTTTACTGCTAATATTTCTGCTATTATTGAACCCCAAACTTATCAAGAGGCTATTCTGGATTCGAGATGGATTGGTGCTATGAAACAGGAAATTCGGGCTTTGGAAGAAAATGGCACGTGGGAGGTGGTGTCATTGCCTCATGGTAAGATTCCCATTGGCTGCAAATGGGTTTATAAGGTGAAATATAAATTTGAAGGCTCCATTGAGCGGTTCAAGGCACGGGTTGTTGGTAAAGGTTATCGGCAGCAAGCATGAGTGGATTTTCAAGAGACTTTTTCTCCAGTCGCGAAACAAGTTACTGTTCATACTATTATTAGTGTTGCTACTATGAATGATTGGCCATTTTTTCAAATGGATGTGTATAATGCATTTCTTCAGGGTGATTTGTATGAAGAGGTTTACATAGACCTTCCAGAGGGTTTTCGTAAACAGGGGGAGCATAAGGTTTGTCGTTTACTCAAGTCCCTTTATGGTTTGAAACAAGCTTCTCGAAAATGGAATTTGAAGCTGACTGAGGCTCTCTTACATGGTGGATATGTTCAGAGCAAACATGATTATTCTTTGTTCACAAAAAAATAAGGTGATAAGATTGTTGTGTTACTTGTTTATGTAGATGACTTGCTGATTACCAGAAATGACATTGGGATGATTGATGGGTTAAAAAATATTCTTCATAGGAGTTTTAAAATGAAAGATTTGGGAGAACTGAAGTATTTCCTTGGCATTGAGATAGCACGATCAAACAAGGGCATGTTTTAAGTCAGAGGAAGTATGCATTGTAGTTGATATTGGATGTTGGGTTCGGCGAAGCCAAGCCAGCTAGCACACCACTTGAGTAAAATAAGAGGTTTACCACAGCTGAATATGATGATCTTGTGTGTTTAAGAGGATGTAATGATAAGTTGCTGCTAGATATGTCAGCATATCAAAGACTTATGGGTCGATTGTTGTACTTAACAAATACACGGCCAAATATATCATATGTAGTTCAAAACTTGAGCCAATTTATGCAAAAACCAAAGAAATCTCACTATGAAGCGGCACTTCGAATTGTTCAATACATAAAGAAGAGTCTAGGGCAAGGGGTTTTTTTGGCTGCTGAAAACAAAGCACAACTTGTTGCCTATTGTGATTCTGATTGGGCTGCATGTCCTATGACTAGAAAATCAATCACTGGTTTTTGTATTAAACTTGGCAATTAGCTTGTTTCTTGGAAGTCAAAGAAGCAAAGCATGGTTTCACGTTCATCAGCTAAAACTGAGTATAGGAGTATGGCATCAACAGTTGCTAAAATAATATGGTTAAGTGGTCTGTTAAAAGATATATGTTTTGATCAATTTAATTCAGCCTTGTTGTTTTCTGATAGCCAAGCAGCACTTCAGATTGCAGCAAATCCAGTATTCCATGAAAGAACTAAACACATTGAAATCGATTGCCATTTTGTTAGAGAAAAAATACGAGAATGGTTAATTCAGACACAACATGTACGTACTGATGAGCAGCTTGCAGATATGATGAAAAAGGCAGTTGGAGTCCAACAACATGAGTATTTGATGTCCAAGGGGGTTAAGGATCTTTATCACCCTCCAACTTGTGGGGGAGTGTTGAAAGGCTGGTGTTGGTTACTGGTTAGTTTGTAAACCTAACTAAAGGTTGTTACTTAGTTAATTAGTTAGGGACTAAAATGTTGATATATAAATAGGTTGTGGGTGTAATTTTAAAATATTCCTTTTTATCTCTTAATGAAAGCATCTTTCAGATTACTTTCGTTTCCCCTTTTTTTCATGCCCTAACTATCGACGTTATTACTCTTCTCTGTTTCTTTGTGATTATCACTGGCGTACCACCAACCGACGATGGTCACTGACGTTTTTCAGCAATTTATTGGTGCTCTTGATTGAAATTATGCGCACTTAAAGACGATGGGCGTATGGTGAAAAGATCTGACAAAGTTTAATGTTGCGTTATTGGCAAAACAAGGTTGGAGGCTTGCTAGTAATGCTGGCTCGTTGGTGAGTCGAGTATTGAATGCTAAGTATTATCCCAATACAAATTTTATGAGAGTTGAGTTAGGTTTACAACCTTCTCTTAATTGGCGCAACATTTGGAGTGCTCGTGGTCTTTTGGAAATCGGTCTTCGTTGGCAAGTTGGTACGAGCAGTAACATTTCTATCTGGAATGACCGATGGTGATGGGTCTCGCATGATAAGCCCTACAGAGAGTAATCAACCATTGTAAGTGATGTGTCTTGGGTGTCTGACTTGATAGGAGTCACAAACATGGAAGATGGATGTGCTAAGTCACTTTTTTAGTAGTGAGGAGATGAATCGTATTTGTTGTATTCCTATTTCGAGATCACCGCATGAGGATATTTTGGTATGAGGCATGGAGAACACGGGGGAGTATAGTGTTATGAGTGGGTATAAGTCCCTAATGCAAGGGATTGGCAACAGTGAGTATAATGGGAGCCCTAGGATTTCGAATGATGGGAGGCGGCTAAGCAAATGTGGGAATGCACAGTGCCTGCTAAAGTGCGAATCACAGTGGAGATTTTACAGAATTTTGTTCCAAGTAAACTTAATTTGCTGATTATATGACTTATATCGGACGCTGTTTGCCCAAGGTGTCAATGTGCTGTTGAGGATTTGCTACATGTTGTGTAGGATTGTCTTGTTGCGAGTCAACTTTGGAGTAAACTAGAGGTGATTTGGCCAACAAATGACTCAGGGAACGATATGCAGGAGTGGCTGGGGTCTGTCTTCACAAAATTCACCCTACCGGAAATGCAAAATGTAATCCTGGTATCAATCTGGGCACTTTGGTTCGACAGAAACAAAAACTTTTACATGCAGGAAGGAGACGATCAGTCGTTGACTTTTATTCCTTTATTAAGGGATAGTGCCAGGACTTGAATTGGGTCCAAAAGGAACGATGGTTTTTGAATGTCGAAGCCAAACTCGTTGGGTGGTGCCGTCATCTCAGTAC
The DNA here is from genome assembly GCA_025698515.1 of Gossypium sturtianum. NCBI lineage: Eukaryota > Viridiplantae > Streptophyta > Magnoliopsida > Malvales > Malvaceae > Gossypium > Gossypium sturtianum. Next base: position 118,842,958 of record CM046955.1, read on the forward strand.
GTAAAAGTAAATTCTGATACAAGCTACAAGGGCGAGAACCAAAGATCAATTTCTGGGATAGTTATTCGCAACTTTGAGGGACTAATAATGGGAGCTCGCCAACAATTATATATCTACTACTTTTGCAGCGGAGGCTTTTGCAGCATTGCAAGCGCTTAATTTGGCTCGGGACTTGGGTTTTTCAAATATAATGCTGGAAGAAGACTCCTTGTCTACGATTACAAAGCTTAGAACAAAGGAGGATGACACATAGTAAGTGTGTATAACAGAGATGCAAAACTTGTTGCCCAAAATTTTCAACAATGTCAGTATAGTCTCGTACCTAGGCAAGGGAATATGGCAGCTCATGTTCTGAACAATGGAAGATGACCAACAACAATTTGATCTATCCAACTCTAATCACCATGCTGTTCCAATTTCGTATGTTTTACCTTTAATACAAATTTTATTAAAAATATATTTCACTTATCAATTTTAGTTTAATGAATCCTTTTTGTCCTTAATTTAATATCTTCCAATTTTTAAGGACAACCTTCCTCAAAGAAAAGGTAATATAAAACTTACAATATTAATACTAATATTTTGAAATTTTCATTTCAATTTTTGTTAATAACTTTGATTGAAATATATATATATATATATATATATATCTTTTGATTCGCTTTGCAATTTGCATTTTAGTTAATTCAATTCTGGAAACAAAATTAACTATTAATATTTAGTGCTTGATCACTAAAGACTATGCAAATAAACTCGAAAAATATGTTGATGTCAGAAACAAATGGCCTAATGAAACTAAAAAAAATAAAAATTTCCCCCATAATAAATATTATTTATGTAATAAATCATAGATATCATGTATATATATATATATATATATATATATATGATGGAACACAAGCATAAATGGAAACATTAAGTTTTGAGTTAATTTTTTAAGTTTCAAAATATTTCTTATTTTTAATTATATTAAAATTGAGTCCCATTTCTAAATTATGTTTTGAATATGATTAAGTGAGTCCTATTTTTAATATATATATATATATATTTTAATTATATTAAAAATTTGAAATTATGTTTTAAATGTTATTAAATGGGTCCCATTTTTAATATATATTTATAACATAAAAAAGGAATAAAAATATATATGTAAACATTAAGTTTTAGGTTAGTTTTTTTAATTATAAAATACTTCTTTTTAGTTATATTTAAAGTGATTCTAGTTTTTTAATTAATTTTTAATAATAAATTATATTAATCATATATATATAAATCAAATATTAGTTTTTTTTTTGCATTAATCGTGTTCATTTTACAGTTCATATTTGAGGTTTGTAACAATGTTGTCTTTAAAGTTCGAACAGGCTTTTTTGCTTAGGAATATAATGTGCTTTACCATTGACATTTTTTAAAACAAACAAATATATTATTATACATATTTTAGCTAAGAAAAAAATAATGGTGTAATGTTGAGTAAAAACAGAATTTGTTGTATTTCTATTTCATTTTTAACAATTTACAATATTAAAATAATAAAATATATAAATTTATATTATTATCTATTTAATTTATAATTAATGGTGTCTCAATATAAATTTACAATATTAATATACATCCGTTCTCATATATATTTTTAACCAATCAAATTTATGAATTTATGGAATAAAAATAACATCATCTTTGTTTATTTAGATTATAAATTTTTTATCCATTTCATGTTGCAGTAATACTTTTGACTTTGTTATGAACTAGAATTTATATTTTATTTTTTAAATCATTTTAATATTATATATCCAAACTAAGGAAACAGACAATTTATGTTATTATATCTTTTTTAAATTTTAAGCAAAATGCTACAATTTAAAAAATATTTTAATTAATCAACACTGGTATAAAATAAGGTATGGGAGTATATATGAAAACATTGAGTACTTGATTAGTTCATTGGGTTCCAAAATGTTTCCTTTTTTAGTTATATTTAAAGTAGGTAAAGTTTTAAATATGATTTTCTTGCCATTTTTAATTAGAATTTATTTACAATTTTTAGTGATGGTGTATAATTATATTAATGAGAAGTTTAAATATACCAATTTTAAACCTATAATTATCTTTACTTTTACTAATGCATTAAACAACACATCAATCGATAATAATAACTAAATTTGCTTTATTGATAATATATGAAAGGGTTAAATATAAAATTGGTACTTGAACTTGTCCACTTCTCTCAGATTGGTACTCGAACTTTTTCTCCTTCAACTAAATTGATACCCACATCTAACGTTGTTAGTTTTTTTGATGACGTGGTAGCACTGGCCAATCGTGCGTTGCCACGTGGTGTCCTATTTGGCAACTGACGGGACCCTTTTAAAATCTCATTAATCAAATTTGCCTTTAAAAAATCCCTTAAAAAGTTTCCCATTTAATTTCTTTCCTTTCACCAGATTTCTTAACATTTCCATAAACTTCTTCCTTTTCCATCTGTTCATCCTTTTCATTAACATTCTCTTAGGGTTTATCTTTATAAAACACATATTTCCATAGCTAGAGTCAAAGAACCAAAGAAGGGAAAATGTCTTCACCAATTAATAGAAAATTTGAAATAAGAAGCGTTTTGTATTGCCATTGCGGGTTAAGAGTTCTAGTTTGCAATGTGAATACTCCACGAAACAAAGGGAGAAAATTCATTGGGTGTGCAAACTTCAAGGAGGTAAAAGTTTGAATTTTAATTCTGGGTTGAAGGAAATTCTTTGGGTTGTGTTGTAACACCCCTTACCCGTATTCGACGCCGGAACCGGGCACGAGGCATTATCGGACTTAACTTACTTCTTTATACAATATCGGGCCATAAATTTTCATTCATACTTAAAAACTCTTCATTCGTACTCATAATATCACTATTATAGGTCTACTAGACCCTAAACATACATCTAGACTGGTTCGGGACTGAACCGGAAAACTTGCAAACACTTAGAAATTTTTTGCTTAAGACAGGACCACACGCTCGTGTGAGAGAAGTGACACGCCCGTGTGGCATATCACACGCCCGTGTGCTAGCTCGTGTGACAAACTGGATTTTTTCATAAATTAGATGCAGACTTCACACGGTCTGGCACAAGCCCATGTCTTGAGTGTAACAGCCCGATTTAGGGCCTAGTCAGAATAGTGGTTGCGAGACCACAAATCTGAAGTAGAAATATGAGTTTTATGATTTTTATGAGGCTTATGATATGTTTGCATGATTATGTGAAAATTTCATGAGGAAATTTTATTAATTAGTGAACAATTTGTCTATTAGGACTAAATTGCAAAGATTAGAAAATATGAAATTCTAGAAGGTTTAAGTATGAAATAGCATTATAAAAATTATTAGAAGTCCTTATTTAGCAATTAGACCAATATATGTCAAGATGGACAAAAATAGACATGGGAAGGAAAAAAAAAATCTTAAGAAAAGGGCCTTAAGGGCATTTTTGTCATTTGGTTAATAAAAGAATTAAAAGGGAAAAAGAAGTCAAAATTCATGTCCATCTTCTTCCTAAGTGCCGAAATTTTCAAGCTCTCCATAGCTAGGGTTTCTTCATCTTTCAAGCTTGATTGTAAGTGTCTTCTAGCCCAGTTTTTAATGTTCTTCGTATTTTTGAGATCCTCGTAGCTCGATTTAGCTATTTCTAGCTATATTTTGAGCTAGGGTTTATGTTAAAAAATTTACCCATGTATGACATGCATGTATTTTGATGATTTATGGAAGAATATGAAAGTTTAATGTACGATAAACATCTTTTCCTAAGTGATTTTCATGAAAAATGCATAAAAAGAACCAAAATGTAAAAGTCATGAAAATGGTCATACATGAGTGAATTAGTGGAAATGGGGGGCTGTTGTAATTATGAAAATGATTAGGCTAGGCTTAAAATGCAAAGAAATTGAATGAAAATCATTTTACGAGCGTAAGGGCAAAAGTGTAATTATGTGATAGTTTAGGGGCAAAATCATAATTTTGCCAAAGTATGATTCATGGGATAATTTAGTCAATGTGAGTATTAAAGAAGTGAAATTGTTATTATAGATCAAGAAACACGAAGCCCGGATCGAAACCGAGGCAAGGTTAAGGTTGTGGATTAAATCGAATATCTATACACATTTTGAGTACCAAGGTAAGTTTGTGTTAAATTAAAGCTACATAATGTTATTATGTTTTTAATTAATGTATTTTATGAGAAACATATATTATTTCTATGAAGTTGATTAATGATGCCTCAATGAGATTGTAGTGAGATCATGTTAAGTTGAAGTCCCGGTTGAACGTTCGGAATAGCAAGGATACTAATGTCACAACATGAGATAAGGAAGGTCTCGTATAAGACCATGTCTGGGACATGGCATCAGCACCAAATGAAGGAGGTCCCGTATAAGACCATGTCTGGGACATGGCATCGACACCAAATGAAGGAGGTCCCGTATAATACCATGTCTGGGACATGGCCTCGGCACCAAAGAAAGATCTCGTGTAAGACCATGTCTGGGACATGGCATCGACATCTATATACGATATCGTATAAGACCATATCTGGGATATGGCATCGACATCGAGATATGAGATCCCGTGTAAGACCATATCTGGAATATGGCATCGGCATCAAGAGGTGATCCTATGTAAGACCATGTCTGGGATATGGCATTGGCATCATGATACATGTATGATGAGATTTAGTACCCTTCAATATTCCGAGTAGTTCAGCGGGCAAAAAGCTAAGTTTATGTACAAATGACAAAGAGCAAATTCTATGTTTAAAGAGTATAAAAGTGCTAAAGTTATGTGGTGAAGTGATACAGGTACCCATGAGTTACTTATGAGAAATGAATGCAAAATGTGATATGAAATAGGGAAAGAGTATGCATGAGTAATTTATGTTAATGTGTTTGAGAACTTGAGTATTATCCAATGAGATGAATGGATGCTATTATAAGTCTTAATGTTCCTATTTATTTCATGCAAACTTACTAAGCTTTATGCTTACCCCTCTCTTTTCCCTCTTCCTTGTAGTATCGCCAAGCTGACTCAGGGATCGTAGGACGTCAGAGATCGGGACACACTATCAACTATTCTTTTGGTATAGTAAGGTTGATCTATTTTGGGCATGGCATGTATAGGAACTTGGTCATTTTGTTATGTCATATTTGTTAGTTAGAGTGTAGGCTGTTATTGTTACACATTCATTTTGTAAATGGCCATTGGGAATTGGCCAATACTTGTTAAGTTATATATATATATATATATATATCCAATGATGATGTTAGTCATGAAGTACAAGTTTGTGAAATTGATCGAGTAAAATGTGAAGTGTATGCATGATAAATTAGTGATTCTTCATAGTGTATTATTGCTATGTTATGTGTTGCTTGTGGTGGTATAAGTGTGCTTGTTTTTCAGGGTCGCAATTGGCTTGGTAAATAGCCTTATAATTGTCCACAAGGGTAGACACACGGGCGTGTGTCTAGGCCGTGCGTGACACACGGTCAGCCCATGGGTATGTTGATTGGCCGTGTGTCCCCTACATCAAATTTGCGAGAATTCAATTCGTCACACGGGCCAGCACACGGGCGTGTGACCAGGCCGTGTGCCCCTAAGTGTTTGCTGACTTCATAAACAGAATACCAAGGTTTTCACACATGGGTAAGGACATGGGCGTGTCTAGGCCGTGTGAGGGACACGGGCCATAGGCACGGGCGTGTGTCTGGCTGTGTGAAAACCCCTGTAGGTTCGAAATGAAAAATAAAATCCACACAGGCTAGAAACATGGGCGTGTGTGACCACACGGCCTTCCCACACGGGCGTGTTCTATTCCACACGGGCGTGTGGCTCTATTTTAGGCAAAAATTTTCTAAGTGTGCAAAAGTTTCCGGTTTAGTCCCGAACCAATCCGTATGTATGTTTATGGTCTCGTAGACCCATAACAGGAATGTTATGAATATGAATGAAAAAGTTTTAAGTTGAAACAAAGTTTTATGGCCCGAGGTTGTATGTTTAAGCAAGTTAAGTTCGGTGATGCCTCGTATCCGGTTCTGGCATTGAACACGGGTAGTGAGTGTTACATTAAGTGGTATCAGAGCTACAGTTTAGTCGATTCTCGGACTAACATAGCGTATGCATGAGTCTAGCTATACATGCCATACCTATGAGTATTTACATAATGATAGTGTGACGACTCCTGACGATTTAAATTGTGTTTTCATATAGTAAATGGATCCCGATAGAGCTGTTGCGGATGATGTAGAAAGTAACGCGCCGGCTCCTGCCCAAGGGACGGTGCCGAATGAAAATGAGAATAGACCAACGATTGTAAGTCAGAGAGGAGGAGAAAAGGCTAGGGAAGCCTTTCTCCACATGATGAATGCATGGTAAACGGAGTTCGTTCGTACGAACCCGAATGCGCAACCCCCTCCACCCCCACCTATTCCTCAGCCTACCCCTGTAGCTCCCTAAGTGGTAGAAGTGGTAAGGAGAGAAAAGCCTCTGGTTGATAGAATCTGGAAATAAGGAGTCGAGGAATTTCGAGCCAGTAAAGATGACAATCTGGAGAGGGCAGAATTTTGGCTTGAAAATACCATCAGAGTATTTGATGAATTATCTTGCACACCTGAAGAGTGCATGAAGTGTGTGGTGTCTCTCTTGAGAGATTTCGCTTATCAATGGTGGAACACCCTTGTGTCGGTTGTACCAAGGGAGAGAGTTAATTGGGAGTTTTTCCAAGAAGAGTTCCGGAAGAAGTACATTAGCCAAAGATTTATTGATCAGAAGAGAAAGGAATTCCTTGAGTTAAAACAGGGTCGGATGATAGTAACCGAGTATGAGCGTGAGTTTGTAAGGCTTAGCAAATACGCTTGGGAATGTGTATCCTCTGAAGCCATCATGTGTAAAAGGTTTGAGGACAGATTAAATGAAGATATCCGATTATTCGTTGGTGTCCTAGAATTGAAGGAATTTGTTGTGCTAGTGGCAAAGCCGAGGAGTTGGTTAAAGAGAAAAGAAAAGCTAAAATGGAGTCTCGTGACTCAAGAAAGAGACAACTGAATAAGTCATTTCAGTCCTCATCCAAGACGTCAAGAGACTTCCCTACCCCATCAGCTACTTCAGCTGGGTTTTCGAATAGAAGTAATGGTAAACAGTACTCGGGGGTTAAAGCTTAGACTACTTCAGTTGCTAGTGTTGAGAATGCTCGACCAAATAGACCAAAATGTCCACAGTGTGGTAGATGTCACCCCGGTGAGTGCCGAGCACATGAGAGAGCCTGTTTTAAGTGTGGTTCCCAAGATCATTTTATTAGAGAATGCCCCGAGATGGTCGAAAAAGAGAAAATTTAGAGTGCAAGATCGGGAAGTGCTACTAGAGGGAAACAACAGAGAAACCCGGGAAGTGGAACTAGTAGTAAGAGTACACCCAGAGAGCAGACTGCAAGATCTGAGGGTAGAGCACCTGCGAGGACTTATGCCATTCGCGCTAGCGAAGAGGCGTCATCCCCTGATGTAATTACGGGTACATTTTCTCTCTATGATACTAATGTTGTTGCTTTAATTGATCTGTGATCTACCCACACATATATTTGCATGAAATTAGTATCTAGTACGAGCATGCCTGTAGAGTCTACAAAATTCGTGATAAAAGTGTCCAATCCTTTAGGAAAATGTGTATTAGTTGATAAGGTATGCAAAGATTGCCCATTGATGATTAGAAGTCATTATTTTAAGGTGAATCTCATGCTATTGCCATTTGATGAATTTGACATAATTCTTGGTATGGACTGGTTAACCGCTCATAATGTGACAGTAAATTGTGGAAAGAAATACATTGAATTGAGATGTGAAAATGGGGACACTCTTCATGTTGAATCAGATGAACAGGACAGATCGCCTGTAGTGGTTTCTCATATGTCTGCCCAAAAATATGTAAGAAAAGGGTATGAAGCCTATCTTGCCTTTGTGATGAATGCTAAAGAAACTGGGTTAAGAATTGAATCAGTGCCGGCAGTGTGTGAGTATCCAGATGTATTTCCAGAAGAATTGTCAGGGTTGCCTCCGGTTAGAGAAATTGAATTTGGCATTGAATTAAACCCTGGTACTGCACTTATATCGATAGCTCCATACAGAATGGCTCCCACTGAGTTGAAAGAATTGAAGGCACAGTTACAAGAGTTGACGGACAAAGGATTTGCACGACTGAGTTATTCTCTGTGGGGTGCTCCAGTATTATTTGTGAAAAAGAAAGATGGTTCCATGAGATTATGTATAGATTATCGGTAGCTTAATAAGGTAACCGTGAAGAACAAGTACCCATTGCCAAGGATCGATGATTTGTTTGATCAATTGAAGGGAGCCACTGTGTTTTCCAAGATAGATTTGAGGTCGGGATATTACCAGTTGAGAGTCAAGGACTCAGATGTGCCGAAAAATGCATTTCAAACAAGGTATGGGCACTATGAGTTTTTAGTCACGCCTTTCGGTTTAACGAATACCCCTGCTGTGTTTATGGATTTAATGAACCGCATCTTTCAGCCTTATTTGGATAAATTTGTTGTGGTTTTTATTGATGATATATGGGTTTATTCTCATGATGAGAATGTGCACGCTAAGCACTTGAGGACAGTTCTACAGATTTTACGAGATAATCAGTTGTATGACAAGTTTAGCAAAAGTGAATTTTGGCTCAAAGAAGTTGGATTTTTGGGGCACATTATCTTGAGAGATGGAATCCGAGTTGACCCGAGCAAGATTTCAGTTATTTTTGATTGGAAACCACCGAGAAATGTATCTAAGGTTAGAAGTTTTCTGGGCCTAGCTGGCTATTACAGACGGTTTGTCAATGGATTTTCCATGATAGCTACACCGATGACGAAGTTGTTACAGAAAGATGTAAAGTTTGAATGGACAGAAAAGTGCCAACAGAGTTTCGAGAAACTAAAGGCATTGTTGACTGAGGCTCCCGTTCTAGTGCAACCTGAACCGGGAAAAAAAATTGTGATTTCTAGTGATGCATCCTTGAATGGATTGGGCTGTGTGCTTTTGCAAGAGGGCAAGGTGATAGCATATGCCTCTAGACAGTTAAAGCCGCATGAAAAGAATTACCCGACACATGATTTAGAGTTGGCTGCCATTGTGTTTGCATTGAAGATATGGAGACACCATTTGTATGGTGAAAAATGTCAGATATTCACCTATCATAAAAGCCTAAAGTACCTTATGACTAAAAAGGAATTGAATTTAAGGCAACGAAGATGGTTAGAACTGATAAAGGACTACGAGCTAGTGATTGACTACCACCCGGGAAAGGCGAATGTAGTCGCTGACGCTTTGAGTAGAAAATCCTTATTTTCATTGAGGGCTATGAATACACGGGTGACTTTGTCAGATGATGGTTCTATTCTAGCTGAGTTGAGGGCTAGGCCGATGTTTCTCCAAGAGATTTGTGGAGCTCAGAAAGGTGACAGCAACCTACAAGCCAAAAGAGTTTAGTGCGAGTCAGGTGTGGAGTCTAACTCTCGGATTAATTCTAATGGATGTTTGATGTTCCGAGACAGAGTCTGTGTACCGAGAGATGATGAGCTCATTCAGAAAATTCTACACGAGGCACATAGAGGATGTCTATTTATACATCCAGGCAGCACAAAAATGTATAATGACTTGAATAAATGGTATTGGTGGCCAAGTATGAAGAAAGATATTTCTGAGTTTGTATCAAAATGCTTGATTTGTCAGCAAGTGAAGGCTGAGCACCAAGTAACTTCGGGTTTACTTCAGCCTATTATGGTTCCCGAGTGGAAATGGGACCGTATTACTATGGACTTTGTGACGGGTTTGCCGTTGACACCAAGTAAGAAAGATATTGTATGGGTTGTAGTCGATAGACTTACAAAGTCGGCTCATTTCATACTGGTACGTGCTGATTATTCACTCGATAAGTTGGCGGACTTGTATGTTTCAGATATTGTAAGACTACATGGAGTGCCTTTGTCGATTATATCGGATAGAGATCCGAGATTCACATCACGATTTTGGAAAAAGTTGCAAGAGGCTTTAGGCACAAAGTTAATTTTTAGTCCAGCTTTCCATCCGCAAACTGATGGACAGTCGGAGAGACTAATACAGATACTTGAAGATATGCTCCGGTGTTGTGTCCTTGAGTTTCAAGGCAGCTGGGAAAAGTACTTACCGTTGGTAGAATTTGCCTATAATAACAGTTTCCAGTCGAGTTTGAGAATGGCACCTTATGAGGCTTTGTATGGGCGTAAGTGCCGGACGCCTTTGTATTGGACCCAACTCAAAGAAAATCAGATTCACGGGGTTGATCTGGTTAGAGAAACCAAAGAGAAGGTAAAAATAATTCGTGATTGTTTAAAAGCTGCTTCGGATAGACAAAAGTCCTACTCGGACTTGAAACGGAAAGAGATCGAATTTCAAGTTGGTGATAAGGTATTCTTGAAAGTGTCTCCGTGGAAGAAAGTTTTCAGATTTGGTCGGAAAGGCAAATTGAGTCCGCGTTTTATCGGACCATATGAGATTACTGAAAGGATAGGACCAGTAGCTTATCGGTTGGCCTTACCATCTGAGCTGGAAGAGATTCATGATGTGTTCCATGTGTCTATGTTACGTCGTTACCGATCAGATCCTTCGCATGTGATTACACCGACAGAGGTTGAAATTCAACCCGACATGACTTATAGCGAAGAGCCGGTTAAGATTTTGACACGAGAAGTTAAACAATTAAGAAACAAAAGTATAGCCCTTCTGAAAGTACTATGGAAAAGACACGGGGTAGAAGAGGCTACATGGGAGCCCGAGGAGGCTATGAGAAATCAATATCCAAACCTTTTTACCGGTAAGATTTTCGGGGACGAAAATCCCTAAGGGAGAGAATTGTAATAGCTCGATTTAGGGCCTAGTCAGAATAGTGGTTGTGAGACCACAAATCCGAAGTAGAAATATGAGTTTTATGATTTTTATGAGGCTTATGATATGTTTGCATGATTATGTGAAAATTTCATGAGGAAATTTTATTAATTAGTGAACAATTTGTCTATTAGGACTAAATTGCAAAGATTAGAAAATATGAGATTCTAGAAGGTTTAAGTATGAAATAGCATTATAAAAATTATTAGAAGTCCTTATTTAGCAATTAGACCAATATATGTCAAGATGGACAAAAATAGACATGGGAAGGAAAAAAATCTTAAGAAAAGGGCCTTAAGGGCATTTTTGTCATTTGGTTAATAAAAGAATTAAAAGGGAAAAAGAAGTCAAAATTCATGTCCATCTTCTTCCTAAGTGCCGAAATTTTCAAGCTCTCCATAGCTAGGGTTTCTTCATCTTTCAAGCTTGATTGTAAGTGTCTTCTAGCCCCGTTTTTAATGTTCTTCGTATTTTTGAGATCCTCGTAGCTCGATTTAGCTATTTCTAGCTATATTTTGAGCTAGGGTTTATGTTCAAAAATTTACCCATGTATTACATGCATGTATTTTGATGATTTATGGAAGAATGTGAAATTTTAATGTACGATAAACATCTTTTCCTAAGTGATTTTCATGAAAAATGCATAAAAAGGACCAAATTGTAAAAGTCATGAAAATGGTCATACATGAGTGAATTAGTGGAAATTGGGGGCTGTTGTAATTATGAAAATGATTTGTCTAGGCTTAAAATGCAAAGAAATTGAATGAAAATCATTTTACGAGCCTAGGGGCAAAAGTGTAATTATTGGAAAGTTTAGGGGCAAAATTGTAATTTTGCAAAGTATGATTTATGGGTTAATTTAGTCAATGTGAGTATTAAACAAGTGAAATTGTTATTATAGATCAAGAAAGACGAAGCTCGGACCGAAATAGAGGTATGAACAAGGTTGTGGATTAAATCGAATATCTATACACATTTTGAGTACCGAGGTAAGTTTGTATGAAATTAAAACTACATAATGTTATTATGTTTTTAATTACTTTATTTTATGAGAAATATATATTATTTCTATGAAGTTGATTAATGATGCCTCAATGAGATTGTAATGAGATCATGTTAAGTTGAAGTCCCGGTTGAACGTTCGAAATAGCAAGGATACTAATGTCACAACATGAGATAAGGAAGGTCCCGTATAAGACCATGTCTGGGACATGGCATCGGCACCAAATGAACGAGGTCCCGTATAAGACCATGTCTGGGACATGGCATCGGCACCAAATGAAGGAGGCCCCGTATAAGACCATGTCTGGGACATGGCCTCGGTACCAAAGAAAGATCTCGTGTAAGACCATGTCTGGGACATGGCATCGACATCTATATACGATCTCATATAAGACCATATCTGGGATATGGTATCGACATCGAGATATGAGATCCCGTGTAAGACCATATCTAGGATATGGCATCGGCATCAAGAGGTGATCCCATGTAAGACCATATCTGGGATATGGCATTGGCATCATGATACATGTATGATGAGATTTAATACCCTTCAATATTCTGAGTAGTTCAACGGGGAAAAAGCTAAGTTTATGTACAAATGACAAAGAGCAAATTCTATGTTTAAAGAGTATAAAAGTGTTAAAGTTATGTGGTGAAGTGATACAGGTACCCATGAGTTACTTATGAGAAATGAATGCAAAATGTGATATGAAATAGGGAAAGAGTATGCATGAGTAAGTTATGTTAATGTGTTTGAGAACTTGAGTATTATCCAATGAGATGAATGGATGCTATTATAAGTCTTAATGTTGCTATTTATTTCATGCAAACTTACTAAGCTTTATGCTTACCCCTCTCTTTTACCTCTTCCTTGTAGTATCGCCAAGCTGACTCAGGGATCGTAGGACGTCGGAGATCGGGACACACTATCAACTATTCTTTTGGTATAGTAAGGTTGATCTATTTTGGGCATGGCATGTATAGGAACTTGGTCATTTTTTTATGTCATATTTGTTAGCTAAAGTGTGGGCTATTATTGTTACACATTCATTTTGTAAATGGCCATTGGAAATTGGCCAAAACTTGTTAAGTTTTATATATATATATCCAATGATGATGTTAGTCATGAAGTACAAGTTCATGAAATTGATCGAGTAAAATGTGAAGTGTATGCATGATGAATTAGTGATTCTTCATAGTGTATTATTGCTATGTTGTGTGTTGCTTATGGTGGTATAAGTGTGCTTGTTTTTCAGGGTGGTAATTGGCTTGGTAAATAGCCTTATAATTGTCCACACGGGTAGACACATGGGCGTGTGTCTAGGCTGTGTGTGACACACGGTCAGCCTCATGGGTGTGTTGATAGGCCGTGTGTCCCCTGCATCAAATTTGCGAGAATTCAATTCGTCACACGGGCCAGCACACGGGCGTGTGACCAGGCCGTGTGCCCCTAAGTGTTTGTTGACGTCATAAATAGAATACCAAGGTTTTCACACACGGGTAAGGACACGGGCGTGTCTAGGCCGTGTAAGGGACACGGGCCATAGGCACGGGCGTGTTTCTGGCAGTGTGAAAACCCCTGTAGGTTTGAAATGAAAAATAAAATCCACACGGGCTAGAAACATGGGCGTGTGTTTACATGAAATAAATAGCAACATAAAGGCTTATGGTAACATCCATACATTACATTGAATCATAACACAAGTTCTCAAGCACATTGACATAACTTACTCGTGCTTAATCTTACTAATCACATAACACATATCAGACTCATTTCTCGTGAGTTTCTCATATGTACCTGTATCACTTCATCACATAACTTTAGCACTTTTACCATCTTGAACATAAACTTAGCACTTTACCCCGTTCAACCTTTTGGAATATTGAAGGATACTCGAACTCGTTATACACATAATAAGATGCCGATGCCATATCCCAGATATGGTCTTACATGTGATCACATATTGATGCCGATGCCATATCCCAGTTATGGTCTTATACGGGATCTCTTATCGATGTCGACGCCATATCCCAGATATGGTCTTATACGAGATCGTATATCAATGCCATGTCCCAGACATGGTTTTACACGATTTTCATAACGAAGCCAGGTCCCAAACGTGGTCTTATACGGAATCTTTATTCGATGCCGATGCCATATCCCAGATATGGTCTTACACGGGATTTCAATTCGGTGCCGAGGCCATGTCCCATATATGGTCTTATACTGGACCTTAATAATCTCATGTCGTGACAATGGTATCCTTTCTATTCCTAAGGTTCAACTGAGACTTCCACATAATATAATTTCATCATATTTTCATCGAAACCTTATTAATCAATTTCATAGAGATAGTATAAATTTCTCATGATGTCAAGCATATAAAAACATAATAACATTACGTTGATTTATTACACACAAACTTACCTCGATAACAAAATATGTACAGTTGATCAATTTAGTCCACCACTTTGTTCTTTCCTCGATTTCGGTCTGGACTTCGTGTTTCTTGATCTATAATGACAATTTCACTTATTTAATGATCACATTGACTAAAATAACCCCTGAATTATACTTTGACAAAATTACAATTTTGCCACTAGACTTTCACATATTTAGAAAATGGTCCGTAGGCTCGTATTGTAACACCCCTTACCCGTATTCAACGCCGGAATCGGGTACAAGGAATTACCGGATTTATCTCGTTTGAACATACAACACTGGGCTATCAAATTTCATTTCCAATTTAAAACTTTTCATTCACATCCATAACTTTCTTATTATGGGCCTACGAGGCCCAAATCATGCAAACGGAGGGCCTCGAGATCAAACCGGGAACTTTTGAAAACTTATAAAAATTCTGCTTTACCAGGGCCACACGCCCGTGTGGAGAGAGGGACATGCCCGTGTCACGTGCAACACGCCCGTGTTCGACACCCGTGGTCGACACTGACTTGCATCACATGGCCTGTCACACGCCCGTGTGTCTGGCCCGTGGTCGCCTCTGACTAGCATCACACGGCCAGTCACACGGCCGTGTCCTTCGACCGTGTGGCAAATTAAATTCCAAATTCAGGTGCAGACTTCACACTGCTTGGGCACACGTCCATGTCCCCGGCCGTGCCTTCCACACGGTGAGACACTGCGCCGTGTGTCTCGCGTGTGTTTACTATAGAGCTTATCGACTTGTAAAACTAACATGCAGGGACACACGACCTAGCCACACACCCATGGATTTGTTGTGTGTCTCACATGGCCTACACACACGCTTGAGTGTGCCTACCCTTGTGGACAAGAACAAAGCTATTTGCCAAGCTCTTTTCATCACCCTACATCACACAACCTAAATCCATTCAACCAATTGCTAAGCAAAGAAATTATGTAACATACACATTCATGAATAACCTTGTCTTTGCATAAATTAGTAATAATAAGCCATCAACTATGGCTATATACAAAAGAATTCATCTTTAAGGGAGCCAATACACACTTGGCCAAAATAACAAAACAATTCATCTAGTCTAGCCCCTATACATGCCATACTCAAAATGCTAATTCTATATATATACCGAGATTAGCTGATAGTGTGGGTGATCTTCTAATTATCTTCGTATCACGACCCGACTCTTTGACACTATAAAACAAGGGAAAAGAAAGGGAGTAAGCTTTAAGCTTAGTAAGTTTACATGTTAACAATAAACATCATAATATGTGCTAATCGATAAATAGCATTTCATAATGCGTAAGAACATTCTACATTCCAAGATCATGCTTACTCATTTCATCTCTTAACACATTCCAACCATATCACAAGCCAAATGCCCACATTATTTAACATACATCCCTGCACTTATCAAATCACCACATGATCACATGAAACAATGCATTACAATTTCACAATAAGCCATTCGTAGTATTACCTAACACTCGGTGGTTTCGCACTTAGCCCACCATTTAACTTTAATGGGGTGGTATCGCACATAGCCCACCAATGAGATTATTTATGGTGGTATCGCACTTAGCCCACCAAACGATGGTATCACACACAACCCATCGTGAATAAGTATTAAGGTGGTATCACACATAGCCCACCAACAAGAATAATTAAAGTGGTATCGCACACAGCCCACCATTAATTACTACGGATAATATTCCATACCTACATATCTAATTCAACATCCGTAAGGAATTTATTCATTTTCTACCACATTCAATCCATTTAAATTGTAAGTGTTATCAATCATACAATGCACCAATAAGTAACAACATGTATAATTAAGATGCATCGTTTACACATAAACTTACCTCGGTGCAAAATGTGTTAATCAACGGCTCAATCCGTGACCTTGCCTTTTCCTCGGTCAAGGTTGATTCCGTGCTCTTCTTGGTCTATAATAACAAAATTCACTCATTCAATCATTTTATAATCATAATACATCATAATATCTATTTAGGCAAAAATGACCATTTTGCCCTTGTACTTTGGCAAAATTACGATTTTGCCCCTAGGCTCGTATATCATTTTTCATCATATTTCCTCATTAATCAAGCCTAGCTGAACATTTATTACTCTTACAACTACTCTAAATTCCAACTATTTCATGCATTTATTACACAATTTCAACTTTTACAACTTAGTCCCATAAAGGTGTTTTCATGACAACACCTTTCACAAAAGTTGTTTCTCATCTCCCTAACATTCATTTTCTTCCATAAAAACTCAGCAAACAACATAAACTCTCTCATGGCAAGTCCCTAGACTTTCAACCATATTGCAATTTAGTCCCCTCATTAGCTAGCTTAAGCTTTGGGGGTTCCAAAAATACAAAAATCATCAAGAAATACCTCTAAAATCACTTACTTGCTAGAGAATATGTTGGCTGATAGTTTGAGCTTCAAAACCCCTATTTCTTGCTAAAAATTTTGGTAGGAGAGGAAGAGAAATGAAAAAGATGATAGCTTTCTTTTTACTTATCTTATTTTATTCATTTTTATCACCTAACACTACCAAATTTTGACTCATTTAATGCTCTTGTCTCTCTCCTAGTTCCCTTGCCCGGCCATCATCTTTAGGGAGGTCTAATTGCACTTTAAGGACCTCCCATTAATATTCCATAACTATCAAACACTTCTATCTTATATAATAGAACTTTCGCACTTTATGCGATTTAGTCCTTTTTCACAATTAAGCACACAATTGTTAAAATTAAGGCATCAGAATTCCCATGCAACCTTATAATCATGTTATAATGCATAAAATAATACCAAAATAATTTTCCTCAACCTCGGATTAGTGGTCCCGAGACCACTATTTTGACTAGCCCTGAAATCTGGCTGTTACACGTATAATGAAATGTACTCATTTCCTTGGTTACCCAAGCCTAGCCGAACATTTATTGAGCTTATAATAGCTAACACTTTCCTTCAAAATGGTTTTTTTACTACATATTTTATCACTTTTACAACTAGGTCATTTTTATGAATTTTCCATGAAAATCACTTAGAAAAAGATGTTTATCATACATCAAACTTTCATATTCCTCCATTAAACATCAAAATACATGCATGTCATACATGGGTAAATTTTTGAACATGAACCCTAGCTCAAAATAATGGTAGAAATGGCTAAATCGAGCTACGAGGATCTCAAAAATACGAAGAACATAAAAAACGCGGCTAGGAGGTACTTACAATCAAGCTTGAAAGTTGAAGAAACCCTAGCAATGGTGTCCTTGAGAATTTCGACCAAGCATGGAGAAGATGGACAAGATTTTTGACTTATTTTCCCTTTTTAATTCTTTTATTATCCAAATGACAAAAATGCCCTTAAGGCCCTTCCTTGAGATTTTTTGTTCCCATGTCCATTTTTGTCCATCTTGACATATAATGGTCAAATTGCTAAATAAGGACCTCTAATAATTTTTCTAATGCTAACTCATACTTGAATCTTCTAGAATCTCATATTTTTCAATCTTTGCAATTTAGTCCTACAATTTAGTCCTAATGAATAAATTGATCACAAAATTATAAAATTTTATCATGAAATTTTCACACAACCATGCAAACATATCATAGACCTCATAAAAACTTTAAAACACATATTTCTACTTCGAATTTGTGGTCTCGCAACCACTATTCTGACTAGGCCCTAAATCAGACTGTTACAATTTTCCCCCTTAGGGATTTTCGTCCCTGAAAATCTTATCTGTAAAAAGGTTTGGATATTGGTTTCTCATAGCCTCATCGGGCTTCCATGTAGCCTCTTCTACCCCATGTCTTTGCCACGATACTTTCACAAGAGCTATACTTTTATTTCTTAATTGCTTGACTTCCCGTGACAAAATCTTAACCGGCTCTTCACCATAAGTCATGTCGGGTTGAATTTCCACCTCAGTTGGTACAATCACATGTGAAGGGTCTGATCGATAACGGCGCAACATCGATACGTGAAACACATCATGTATCTTTTCCAACTCAGATGGCAAGGCCAATCGATAGACTACTGGCCCTATCTTCTTGGTAATCTCGTACGGTCCGATAAAGCGTGGACTCAATTTGCCTTTCCGGCCAAATCTGAGAACCTTCTTCCATGGTGATACTTTCAAAAATACCTTATCACCAACTTGAAACTCAATCTCTTTCCGTTTCAGATCCGCGTAGGATTTCTGTCTATCCGAAGTAGCCTTTAAACAATCGCGAATCACTTTTACTTTCTCTTCGATTTCACTGACCAGATCGACCCCGTGAATCTGATTCTCTCTGAGTTCGGTCCAATATAAAGGCGTTTGGCACTTACACCCATATAATGCCTCATAAGGCACCATTCTCAAACTCGATTGAAAACTATAATTGTAGGCAAATTCCACTAACGATAAATACTTTTCCCAATTACCTTGAAATTCCAAAACACAGCTTCGGAGCATGTCTTCAAGTATCTGTATTACCCTCTCTGACTGTCCGCCGGTTTGTGGATGGAAAACTGTACTAAAATTCAACTTTGTGCCCAAGGCTTCTTGAAACTTTTTCCAAAATTGTGATGTAAATCTCGGATCTCTATCTGGAATAATCGACAACAGTACTCCATGAAGTCTTACAATTTCTGAAACATACAAATCCGCTAACTTATCAAACGAATAATCAATGCGTACTGGTATAAAATGGGCCGACTTCGTAAGTCTATCAAACACAACCCACACAGCATTTTTCTTTTTCGGTGTTAACGACAAACCCATCACAAAATCCATAGTAATACGGTCCCATTTCCACTCGGGAATCATAATAGGCTGAAGTAAATCGGTGGGTACTTGGTGTTCAGCTTTCACTTGCTGACAAATCAAACATCTCGATACGAACTCAGAAATATCTTTCTTCATACTTGGCCACCAATACCATTTCTTCAAATCATTATACATCTTTGTACTGCCTAGATGTACAGATAAACATCCATTATCTGCTTCATGTAAATTTTTTAGAATAAGTTCATCATCTCTTGGTACAAAGACCCTATCTCGGAACATCAAACATCCATCAGAACTAATACGAAAGTCTGACTCAACACCCGACTCACACTGAACTCTTTTGACTTGGAACTCACTGTCGCCTTTTTGAGCTTCACAAATCTCTTGGAGAAACATCGGTCTCGCTCTCAAATCAGATAGAATAGATCCATCATCTGATAAGGCAAATCGTGTATTCATAGCTCTCAATGCAAACAAGGATTTCCTACTCAGAGCATCGGCGACCATATTCACCTTTCTCGGGTGGTAGTCAATTACTAGCTCGTAATCCTTTATCCACTCTAACCATCTTCGTTGCCTTAGATTCAATTCCTTTTGAGTCATCAAGTTCTTTAGACTTTTATTATCAGTGAATACTTGGCATTTCTCGCCATATAAATGGTGTCTCCAAATCTTCAATGCAAACACAATAGTATCTAACTCCAAATCGTGTGTCGGGTAATTCTTCTCGTGCGGCTTTAACTGTCTAGAGGCATAAGCTATCACCTTGCCCTCTTGCATGAGTACACAACCCAATCCATTCAAGGATGCATCACTATAAACCACAAAGTCTTTTCCCGGTTCAGGTTGCACTAAAACTGGAGCCTCAGTCAACAATGCCTTTAGTTTCTCAAAACTCTATTGGCACTTTTCTGTCCATTCAAACTTTACATCTTTTTGTAATAGCCTCGTCATCGGAGTAGCTATCATAGAAAATCCCTTGACAAACCGTCTGTAATGACCAGCTAGGCCCAGAAAACTTCTAACCTCAGATACGTTCCTTGGCAGTTTCCAATCAACAATTACTGAAATCTTACTCGGGTCAACTCTAATGCCATCACCCGAAACAATGTGCCCGAAAAATCTAACTTCTCTAAGCCAAAATTCACTTTTACTAAACTTGGCATATAACTGATTATCTCGTAAAATTTGTAGAACCATTCTAAAGTGCTCAGCATGCTCATTCTCATCACGAGAGTAAATCAATATATAATCAATAAAAACAACAACAAATTTATCCAAATATGGCCGGAAGATGCGGTTTATTAAATCCATAAACACGGCAGGAGCATTTGTTAAACCGAAAGGCATGACTAAAAATTCATAGGACCATACCTTGTCTGAAATGTAGTTTTTGGCACATCTACATCTTTGACTCTCAACTGGTAATAACTCGACCTCAAGTCTATCTTGGAAAACACAGTGGCTCCCTTTAGTTGGTCAAACAAATCATCAATCATTGGCAAGGGATACTTGTTCTTGACGGTTACCTTATTCAGTTGACGGTAATCTATACATAACCTCATAGAACCATCATTCTTTTTCACAAATAATACGGGAGCACCCCACGGAGAATAGCTTGGTCTTGTGAAACCTTTATCCGTCAATTCTTGTAATTGTGCCTTCAATTCTTTCAACTCGGTTGGAGCCATTCTGTACGAGCAAACGAAATTGGCGCAGTACTAGGGGCTAACTCAATTCCAAATTCAATCTCCCTGACCGGAGGCAACCCTGGCAATTCTTCTGGAAATACATCTGGATACTCACATACTATGGGCACTGATTCAATTCTTAACTCTAATTCTTTAGAATTCATAACAAAAGCAAGATAAGCTTCATACCCCTTTCTTATGTATTTTTGAACACACATGAAAGAAATCATTACAGGCAATCTGTCCTGTTCATCTAATTCAACACGAAGAGTATCCCCATTTTCACATTTCAACTCAATATATTTCTTTCCACAATTTACTATCACATCATGAGCAGTTAACCAATCCATACCAAGAATTACATCTAATTCATCAAACAACAATAACATGAGATTAGTCGGAAAGTAATAACCTCTAATCATCAAAGGGAAAGCTTTGCATACTTTGTCAACTAGCACACATTTGCCTAGGGGATTTGACACTTTTATCACAAATTCTGTAGACTCTACAGGCATGTTCATACTAGATACTATTTTCATGCAAACATATGAGTGGGTAGATCCCGGATCAATTAAAGCAACAACATGAGTATCATTGAGAGAAAAGTACCCGTAATCACATCAGGGGAGGACGCTTCTTCGCGAGCACGAATGGCGTAAGTCATCGCAGGCACTCTACCCTCAGATCTTGCAGTCTGCTCTCTAGGTGTATTCTTACTACTCGTTCCATTTCCCAGATTTCTCTGTGGCCTTCCTCTAGTAGTACTTCCTGATCTTGCACTCTGAATTTTCTCTTTTTCAACCATTTTGGGGCAATCTCTAATGAAGTGATCCTGGAAACCACACTTGAAACAAGCCCTCTCATTTGCTCGGCACTCACCGGGGTGACGCCTTCCACACTGTAAAAATTTTGGTCTACTTGGTCGAGCATTATCGACATAGCAATAGAAGTGGTCTGAGCTTTAGAACTCGAGTACTGTTTACCTTTACTTCGTTTGAAAACCCAGCTGAAGTGGCTGATTGAGTAGTGAACTCTCTTAATTTCTTGGACGAGGATTGAAATGACTTTTCCAATTGTCTCTTTCTCGAGTCACGGGACTCAATTTCGACCCTTCTTTTCTCTTTGGCCAATTCTTCGGCCTTGTAAGCTTTTTCTACTAGCACAACAAATTCTTTCAATTCTAAAATACCAACAAACAACCGGATATCCTCATTTAATCCATCCTCAAACCTTTTGCACATGATGGCTTCAGTGGATACACACTCTCGAGCGTATTTACTAAGCCTCACAAATTCACGTTCATATTCAGTTACTATCATTCGACCTTGTTTTAGCTTAAGGAACTCCTTTCTTTTCTGGTCGATGAACCTTTGGCTAATGTACTTCTTTCGAAACTCTTCTTGGAAAAATTCCCAATTAACCTTCTCTCTCAGCACAACCGACACAAGGGTGTTCCACCATTGGTAAGCCAAGTCTCTTAAGAGAGACACCACACACTTCATACACTCTTCGGGTGTGTCAGATAGTTCATCAAATTCTCTAATAGTATTTTCAAGCCAAAATTCTGCTCTTTCCGGATAGTCATCTTTATTAGCTCAAAATTCCTCAGCTCATTATTTTTGAATTCTATCAACCGGGGGTTTTTCCCTTCTTACCACTTTTACGACTTGGGGAGCTACCGGGGTAGGCTGAGGAATAGGTGGGGGTGGAAGGGGTTGCGCGTTTGGGTTCGTTCGAACAAACTCCGTATACCAAGTGTTCATCATATGGAGAAAGGCTTCCCTAGCCTCTTCTCCTCCTCTCTGACTCACAGTCATTGGTCTATTTTTATTCTCAGTTGGCACCGTCCTTTGGGCGGGAGCTGGCGCGTTACTTTCTACATCATCTGCCACTGCTCTTTCGGGATCCATTTGCTATATAAAAACATAATTTAAATCGTCAAGAGTCGTCACACTATCATTATATAAATACTCATACGTATGTCATGTATAGCTAGACTCGTGCTTACGCTACGTTAGTTTGAGAATCGACTAAACTGTAGCTCTGATACCACTAAATGTAACACCCCTTACCCGTATTCGATGCCGGAATTGGGCACGAGGCATTACTGGACTTAACTTACTTCTTCATACAATATCGGGCCATAAATTTTCATTCATACTTAAAAACTCTTCATTCGTACTCATAATGTCACTATTATAGGTCTACTAGACCCTAAACATAAATCTAGACTGGTTTAGGATTGAACCGAAAAACTTGCAAACACTTAGAAATTTTTTGCTTAAGACAGGGCCACACGCCCATGTGAGAGAAGTGACACGCCCGTGTGGCATATCACACGCCCGTGTGCTAGCCCGTGTGACGAACAGAATTTTTTCGTAAATTAGATGCAGACTTCACATGGTCTGGCACACGCCCATGTCCTGAGGCCGTGGCCTTCACATGGCTTAGACACACAGCCGTGTCTCTGCCCGTGTGCTTTCTACTGAGCATTCTATTTTACTAGTTTTGGATGCAGGGGAACACACGACCTATCAACACGCCCGTGGGGCTGACCGTGTGTCACACACACGGCCTAGGCACATGCCCGTATGTCTATCCGTGTGGACTAATTCAAGGCTATTTACCAAGCCATTTGCCACCTTGAAAAGCTACCACATTCATACCAATTCATGCAACACTTAACTTATCAATAATTTCCTTCTAACATACACTATTAAGACATCCACACCTTAACTACTCACTACAACATGGAGCACATACTTGCTCATCATGAAATTTATGATCATTGGATAGATATGACTTAGCTAGTTTTGGCTTATTTCAATGGCCATTTACAAAATGAATTGAGTAACATTAATAGCCAACACATTGGCTAACCAATATGACATATAACAAAATGACCAAGTTCCTATACATGCCATACCCAAAATAATCAACTTTACTATACCAAAATAATAGCTTGATAGTGTGAACCGAGCTCTGACGTTCTACGATCCCCGAGCTAGCTTGGCAATACTACAAGGAAAAAGGAAAAGAGAGAGGTAAGCATAAATCTTAGTAAGTTTGCATGAAATAAATAGCAAAATAAAGGCTTATGGTAACATCCATACATTACATTGAATCATAACACAAGTTCTCAAGCACATTGACATAACTTACTCATGCTTAATCTTACCAATCACATAACACAATCGGACTCATTTCTCGTGAGTTTCTCATATGTACCTGTATCACTTCACCACATAACTTAAGCACTTTTACCATCTTGAACATAAACTTAGCACTTTACCCCGTTGAACCATTTGGAATATTGAAGGATACTCGAACTCGTCATACACATAATAAGATGCCAATGCCATATCCCAGATATAGTCTTACATGTGATCACATATTGATGCCGATGCCATATCCTAGATATGGTCTTATATGGGATCTCTTATCGATGTCGATGCCATATACCAGATATGGTCTTATACGAGATCGTATATCGATGCCATGTCCTAGACATGGTCTTACACGATTTTCATATCGAAGCTAGGTCCCAGATCTGGTCTTATACGGAATCTCTATTCAATGTCGATGCCATATCCCAGATATGGTCTTACACGGGATCTCAATTTGGTGCCGAGGCCATGTCCCAGAAATGGTCTTATACGGGACCTTAATAATCTCATGTCGTGACAATGGTATCCTTTCTATTCCTAAGGTTCAACCGGGACTTCCACATAATATAATTTCATCATATTTTCATCGAAACCTTATTAATCAATTTCATAGAGATAGTATACATTTCTCATGATGTCAAGCATATAAAAACATAATAACATTACGTTGATTTATTACACACAAACTTACCTCGGTAACAAAATATGTACAGTTGATCAATTTAGTCCACCACTTTGTTCTTTCCTCGATTTCGGTCTGGACTTCGTGTTTCTTGATCTATAATGACAATTTCACTTATTTAATGATCACATTGACTAAAATAACCCCTGGATTATACTTTAGCAAATTTATGATTTTCCCCTAGACTTTTACATATTTACAAAATGGCCCTTAGGCTCGTATAATGAAATGTACTCATTTCCTTGGTTACCCAAGCCTAGCCGAACATTTATTGAGCTTATAACAGCTCACAATTTCCTTCAAAACTGATTTTTTTACTACGTATTTTATCACTTTTACAACTAGGTCCTTTTTATGATTTTTCCATGAAAACCACTTAGAAAAAGATGTTTATCATACATCAAACTTTCATATTCCTCCATTAAACATTGAAATACATGCATGTCATACATGGGTAAATTTTTTAACATGAACCCTAGCTCAAAATAATGGTAGAAATGGCTAAATCGAGCTACGAGGATCTCAAAAATACGAAGAACATAAAAAATGGGGCTAGGAGGTACTTAAAATCAAGTTTGAAAGTTGAAGAAACCCTAGCTATGGTGTCCTTGAGAATTTTGGCCAAGCATGGAGAAGATGGACAAGATTTTTGACTTATTTTCCCTTTTTAATTCTTTTATTATCTAAATGACAAAAATGCCCTTAAGGCCCTTCCTTGAGATTTTTCCTTCCCATGACCATTTTTGTCCATCTTGACATATAATGGTCAAATTGCTAAATAAGGACCTCTAATAATTTTTCTAATGCTATCTCATACTTAAATCTTCTAGAATCTCATATTTTTCAATATTTGCAATTTAGTCCTAATAAATAAATTGATCACTAAATTATAAAATTTCATCATGAAATTTTCACACAACTATGCAAACATATCATAGACCTCTTAAAAACTTTAAAACACATATTTCTATTTCGGATTTGTGGTCTCGCAACCACTATTATGACTAGGCCCTAAATCGGGCTGTTACATGTGTACTATCATTGTTAGATGTGTGAAAAAAAAATTGTTTTGTGATTTTAGTTGAAGATTTTGTGCATTTTATGGTTTTAATGACATGTTTTGGAAATAGATTTGAAATATTTTGCTTCGAAATTGTAAATATATAAATTTTACCTTAATTACAAATATATATTCTATTTTTTTGTTGTATGAGTGAAGATCGGGGATTGTGATTTTTTTTCGGTGGGTTGAAGGTAACAGTGACAACACGAATTCAACTGGAGAAGAACAATGATGCAAAATTGATGAAATAATCCTTCAAAATAAGATGTTATTAATAGAGAATAAGAGATTAAGAGTTGAGAACAATGAACTCAATATTGTCGAAATGCAAAGATGTGTTTGAAGGTAACTTGTTTGGAAGAGAAGATCATATTCTACAAGACTAAAATGTCAAGGAGTAACAAAGTAATATTTTCTTATAAGATGTTAATTGTATCATGGATGGTGTTTTTGGGTTATCTTGCTTATGGATGGTGATTTTTGTCTATGTATTTGTTGCATTAGTTGTTAAGAATGAATTAATTGAATGAAATATCTTTATATTTTGCTATAAAAGAATCATCATATACAATTTAAGGTCCATAGAGAAAACATGATTGAATGATAGTATCATCACATAAAGGATACTTGGAAAGAATTCAAGTACCTTATTATATTATGTGCAAAAATGGTTAAATAAAATTGATAGAAATGATTGAACTGATAATAATATTAACAAAATATTGTATGTACCATCAAATTATCAATAGTACGTTGACAAAATATTGTACCATCAAATTATATATAGTATGTTAACAAACTTAACCCAATTGGGAGGTATAAACAACAAAATAGAGTGTGTGGCTCATCCAACCTAACCAAAACAGTTTCACTCATCAATAAAACATGTTTCTTGAGGCCGTAAACCATCAATTTTCTTAACTTAATATCTCCATGGCTTAGGATTTTGCTTGGGTGGATTTTTGGACTTAGATTTTTTTCTGTTCCTACTTTCTTGAGTGCCACTTGCAATTTGAATGTTGTTGTTTCCCTTCCTTTTATTGGTGCCCTTGGTTGGGCAGTTACTAAGGTTTTCCCTTTCATACCAGGCTGCAATGGCACATAATAAAAAAATGTCCCCAAAATACAATAAACATAAACAACAATTGGCAGAGAATAGGAAAATTGGTAAGTTACATTCAAAATTTGCATCCCTGACCTCTCATTTGTGTATAACCTAATCCCTTGCACAACTTGTTTTCCCTTGCTACGATGTCTTGTAAGTATTTGTTTTGTTGAAGAGGTTTGCATGGTGGAAGGAGTTGGTTGTGTTGAATGAGGTGGTGGTTGCTACAGTAGATGTTGTAACATTAGTCTAATGCTATGGAATAATAGTTAATAAAAGACTTCAAAAAGTTTACCACACAAGATGTAGTTCTAGCATGATTGGTAGCTGAACGAGATGTTGGTCTTGCTACAGATAAGGGTGATGTTGCTGGAGTTGGGTAGATGCTTCTGATGTAGTTATTTAAGTAGGAGCTGGTGGAGCAAGAGTTGGTGGAGTAAGAGCTGGTGGAGTTGGATTAGGAGTTATCAAATTAGTCAACAATTATAATGCATTATTTTTAGGAAACTAAACACTTACAGTAGATGAAGTTTGATAGCTTCTGGTGTTGTGTCCAACCACGAAACGTTTCTAGCACTTTATCTTTCTCCCTCTTCTAGATATTTTACTCCCACTCTTCTCTCCCTCTTCCTCTTACTTTGTTCTTTTTGGGTCTCCCAGGCATTTTCTTTTGTATTAGGGGGTTCAATTGGTCCCATATCGATTTTATACCAATATTTTTCACTAGGGATAATAGGAAATACAAAGCAATACAACTTTTCAAACATTTTTTTAAACCCTGTATGCACATAATTAGAAATATCAACTTTCTTTCACAAAATTGTTGCAACAACATGTGGACATGGGATGCCAGTGAGGTCCCATCTCCTATAACTATATGACCACTCAGTTAAGTTGAAAACTAGAACATCACCAAAGTTTGCCACTTCAAACCTTTTTGCTCCATTCCATCTAACATGACTATGTACTCAATTAGACAGTCTTGTGTAACTTGGCACATATTTTAGGACATAATGCATCATTCCAATTTTTAAAATTGGAAAAATTGTTTAAAATCCTCTCCATTACATATTGCCTGATTTCTTCTAACATGGAAATGATAGCCATTGACCTAGCTCCTACAATTATTGAATTAAAAGACTCAACAAAACTGTTCTCAGCTGCATCACATATAGACCTACCAAAAATAATGCCTTTGACCATTGCTCAAGATCAGTCCTCAGTAGACTTACCTTAGAACTATGTGAGTAGACTTACCTTGGAACTATGTTTAATATGGTCAATCTTATTGATGTTAACTTCAAAGTCAGTAGTTATGTATGATTTGCATGCTGCCTAAAATGCTTGTTGTAGGTCTCCTCCTAGATTTGCTTTCCCTCATTTAGCATATAAATTCCTTGCATAGACTTTGTGCTCCACCCTTGGCAATTACTCAGTTATCTCCATTAATCCTTAAATACATATCAAATAAATGTTATTAGATGGATTGTTTAATAAATTAGGCATACTAGGATAGAATTAATTTAGTAAGGTCTCAAACATACCTTTTGTTTATCAGTCATAAAGGTGAATCCAACACCATTACCAATTTGTAAATATAAAATTAGATTTTTAAGAAACTAACACCATGTTTTTTTGCTTTCATTCTCCATAACAGCCCATGAAATAGGGTAGATTTGGTCATTGCCATCTCTGTCGAAAGTAAACATAATTTCCCCATTGAATTTTCCTTTTAAAAGTCCACCCCCCCCAAAAAAGGTCTAAAACACTTATTAAACCCTTTCCTTAATGCATTAAACACTACACAAAATCTTATAAACTTGGGAACCTCAATAAGAGTTGGTATTTCTACCATCAGTTCTATATTTGCATCTGAATCTTCCTTCCTAAGTGCATATGCATAGTCTCATAGCCTCTTAAACTCATATCTTACCCTTCCATTGATCTCTTCCAATGCCCATCTCCTAGCCTTGTGACATGTACCCGTACTCAGATCAACTTTTAACTTTTCCTTGGCTAGTTTTTGCATCTCAGTTAACTTCAACTTTAGAAGCACACTGATTTTACTTAAGAAATGTTTCCCGAAAAACTTGTAAGTTACCCTTTTGTTTTTAAAAGTTATTGAACACTCATGAGTTTTTATAAATTTTTTATAAAAATTTTTATCTTGTAAAACCCATCACTATTTTTTTTAGCAACATATATCCTAAAAGGACACCCATCTTCCCTACACCTAGCTCTAGTCCTCTCATTTTCATTCCTAAGATAGACAATATCAAAACCACTTGTTTAATGCTAACTTTGCTAAAGCAGTCTTGAATTCCTCGACACCATACCAATCTCTAAATATGGGATTGAGTTAGTAGGATAAAAAAAATACATATTGGCTTCTCCTATAGATTACCTCACCTTATGAATCACTTCCATAAGACCCCTGTAACATCCTAAAAATATTAGAGTATCATCTTGTTATTAGTGTTAGCTCGGATATGATTGTTATTGTGTGCTTAGTATATTTGTGTGAAGGCTTGGAAATATTAGCTAAGCTAGAATAATTTTTAGTGTGGAAAATTTAATGAAGTGGATTAAGTGAGCTTGACACTTAAGATAATTTAAGTGTTAAATTAAAGCACATGAGGAGTTAGTGGCAAGGTGGTTATGGCGCATGAATGGTTGCTTGAGGGGAGTGGTTCGAATCCCATGGATGGACTTTAGGTGACTTTTATTTTTTCATTTATTTGGCATGTGTTGGTCAAACTCTAATTAAGATAAGGTTGGACTATTGTCTTTTATGGATAGTAGACTAAGGAATAAGGCAAGTTATTAGTTAAGGTATGGAATCAAGATGTTATGGAAGGATAAGGGGACAAAAGGCTTGGCTTAAGGAAGATGTTTTGGAAACTATTCCAAGGCCTTTAGTGCATGTATGTGGACGGCATGTATGGCTAGGGGGTGGCCGAATATTGATAGGAGGTTTGGGGAAGGATAGTTGGCCAACTTTAGCATTTGTGCACCTTTTGGCATTTGTTTCTTTTCTCTCCAAAAACTCCTTCTTTGGCCGAATGTACTTAGGCATTTTTGTGCAAATTTGCTTTGGATTTTAGCTCTCATTTTTGTGTTGAACCAAATACCATTCTCTTTCTCTCATTTTTCCTTTTGAAACCGAAACTACATTTGAACTTTGTGCATTTTTGTGCACTTTTCTTCTTTGGTAAAATAGGTGTTGGCCGAATCTCTTAATCCCATTTTCTCTCTTTTCTTTCTTTTGAATATTGTTCAAAATCACAACATTTCTTTTACTTTCTTCTTGGCCGAATCTCTTTCTTCCCCTTTCCCCTTGATTTTTCTTTCATTAGTTGCTAAAGCGGAATCATCCTTCTTCCCTTTTCATTTTTTTTCTTTTTCTTTTCTTCTTCGCCATACTAATTCTTCATCTCTTTTGAGCCGAATATCAATTTTTTTCTTTCAAAATCATAGCCGAAACTCTCATATCCTATTTGATTTGTCTTGGCCGAATTTCTTCAAGGGTAGGACTTCATTTGGTTTTCTTCAATCGGTTTTGGAAGATAGGTAAGTGTTATGGCCGTTTTTCCTTAGTCTTTTTATTGTTTCTATGTTGTTCCTCTTGTGGACAAAGGCCGAATTTTGGGCAATTGTTGCAAGGTTCTAATCATTCTTAGAAATCGATTTCTTTTAGGCTCCTCGGGACATTGGAAGCAATCAATCTAAGCCTCGTTTCTTTGTCAAATTGTTTTGGGTAAGCTTTAGGTAAGACTTGGTATTTCAAGTGATAACTTATTGGGATTTAGTAGTATGGCCGAATGGCCTTTGTTTATAATTTAAATATTGGCCGATTGTAGGACAAGGTGATCTAGTGCGATAGATCGGGTCTTCGAATTTTAGTACTTGCGGTAGTGTCAGGTGTGTATCTTACACACTTTATAACTTGGTTTATATATATATATATATGTGTGTGTGTTAAATAACTATTCAAGTTGTTAAAGCCGAAACTATGAGATATTGATATGATACCTTGATGGGTATGAGCAAGGATACGGGTAAGTCCGTTTCGATATGATGTTGCTATATGTTGTTTAATATCACGATCTACGATATGTATTGGTTATATGTTCATATCAAAGTACACTGACATGATTTGTTTATCTTTTGCATTGGTATGGGCAATATGAGAGGAGGGGGAAGATTAATATTCGTGTCTTCGGACACCAGAGGTTTGGCACCTCCAGTGATTTGGTATCACATTTGTGTCTTTGGGACACGAGGTTTGGCACCTCATAGCGACTCGTCCCCCGTGGATTAACACCACCGTGGGTTGGCCCCACTTTTGAGATATGGGATTGTCGCCGGTGATTTGGTATCACAAGTGGGTTGGCCCCACAACTTGATTATTTGTGACTTTGGTCACCAGTGGTTTGGCACCACCAGTGGTTTGGTACCACACGGGGTAGAAAAAGGAGTTACGGATGGCTAGGTTGGGGTGCATAATATATATATTGCTTGGTTATAATTTGTGTAAGTATGTGGTATTTACCCGGGAGAGGAATATGCACTGAGTCTTGGTGACTCACCTCTCCCTTACTTTTTTCTGTAATTCGTAAATTCGCGGATGAGGAGCCGGATGAACTCGAGGAGGCCATGCAATGAAATTTGGTTTTACATGAACTTCCATTTGGGTACTTGATTTTAATTTGGTTTTCATTTTTATAGGTTTGTAATAAGGCCTCTTTAATTATGTTTTTGGATTATTTATATGTTTTGGATTTGTTTTAGGAATAACTTGCAAATTACATGATTGATTTAATGATATGTGAACAAAGTTTTCTAAAATACAAAGCGCGATGGTTTTTAAAACGTTACCATCGGGTAACATAAATCAATTGATAGTATTTAACAACTTAAGTATTTTTGATAACTCATACTATTTTCCAAAACTCCAGTTTCCAAATTTCTATTAGATACAATTTTCAACCTAATTGCTTTAGTTTCTCTTTAATTTATAAATGGTTTACGAATCTAAACTGCGACTAAGTTTTAAAAATCTATTTACGGAATTGCAAAGTAAAATATCAGTTTTCAACATAATTTTTTTTACGAATTTAGAATAATAAAAAGTTTTTCACTAAAATTTTAATCAGTAACTCGTTTTTCCTCAAAAAGTTTTCCCCTGTGACATACCAAATTCGATCGTGGCGTATTGACCGAGTTTGGGGTGTTACGAATTGGTATCAGAGCCAAGTTCAAAAGCTCGGCTGTGGGCCCGAGGCCTAAAATGTTTTAAAGTATGGTTTTAAAATGATTTTGTTGAAAATTGTATGGTTGGAAAGGCATGGCCCGAGAGTCTCCGACATCAATCCGCTCAGTAAGTACATCAAATCGTTGATTTTGATGATATGATATGATGATGTTGGCATGATCGTGTATAGTAGTAGGAACTACTCTAGAGACCCAAACTATAGGTTGAATGTACTCATGAAACAACTTCTTATTAAAATTATTCATAAAGCTGTGTTTTAAAGAAAGTGGAATAATGACTAATGCATAACGCTTTTAAATCGGATAAGTCGAGACTTTAGACATGAGTACTCGTGGTCGAGGTCGTTTTACTCGTGGACGCGGTCGGGTAGGATGGCGTGTGCAGAGCCGGTGAGGTCCGGTCAAGGATCCAGAGAATGAGGTACCACTACCCCACCACCACCGGTTGGAGTTGAGCATCGAGGATCAAACGGGGATGACGCAGTGTCTCGAGCGATGTTGCGAGTTCTTGAGAGGGTATTTGGAATAGGTGGAGGCGCGGAATTGGAAATCCAGATCTCGAGCGACTTCGAGCCAATGGAGCCGAGGTATTTCGAGGTGTTTGGTGTGGCTCCCGACGGCAGAGTATTGGTTAGAGAGGCGACGGGCGAATCATAGATGACTTGGATCCGAGTGCTTAGGAAAAGGCGAAAGGGATTGTATCGCTTCTTCGGGATGAGTCATATCGGTGGTGGCTCACGAGTGCGGAATAGTCTTTGCAGCGGAGGATCTCACTTGGGATTATTTTAAAGGCGTATCGGAAGAAATATGTTGGGTCGAGTTACATTGATGCAGCGTAAGGCATTTCGAGTTTGGTCCAAGGTAATAAGTCCGTGTTAGAATATGAGGCGAATTTTTAAGATTTGAGCGGTATCTTTGGAGGTATCGTGGGCTTGAGCACGAGCGATGTGTCCGGTTCTCAAGATGGATTGAGGGACGAGCTGAGATTTCTTGATTGCTCCACATCGGGGCGAGAGTTTGCTCGCGCTAGTTGAAAAGACTAAGATAGCCGAAGGGATAAAGGAATCGAGAAGGCGAGGCACGACAAGAATAAACATAAGAGAGGTTTTGGATCATCCGGGTCGGTGATAATTCTCGTAAGAGGGTTAGGCGAGTGGCCGAATCAATCTGGGAGGCCTGCATCGCTAATCGAGGACCAAAGATAAAGGTAATCGATGTGGAAAATCTCATTGGGGCGAATGTTGGACCGGAGGGAAAGGATGTTTTGAGTGTGGCTCATTTGGATCATCGTGTGAGGATTGTCCACGTAAGCTAGCCAGAATCGATCCCGAGGGTCAAGGTCGTGCTCGGGTTCGAGAAATGAGGACCGTCACCGCAGAGAGAGGTCGTGGTAATGGTAGAGGAGGTAATGGTTCGGTCGAGGCCGCGCGAGCATTTGGCGAGAGGTGCGGCAACAACGAGGCAAGACGACTGGTTTGGTGTATGCAATGAGACGTCGAGAGGAGAGCGACGCTTGACGCCGTCAACCGCCGACGCGTTCTTAATCTTTGGTGTACCATATACGGCTTTGATAGATGTGGGTTCGACACATTCGTATGTTGCTAGTAGCATAGTAGAGACTATGAATCTAGACTCGAGACTACTTCTAGGAAGATGATGAAGATTTAGCCCTCCGGGTCACTCAGAGAAGTAAATACTGTCAGATAGAGATGTACCCCTAGAACTCCAAGGGGGTAATGTTTGTAGTCGATCGATGGACCGCTGCCGTTTGAGGAGTTTGATCCGATTCTTGGGATGGATTGGTTGGTCAAGTACCAAGCAAGTTTGGATTCTTATTTGCTAAGCGCATGGTTTTGAAGACGGTGATGGCGAAGAAGTGGTCATGATAGGTAATAGAAGAGATTATCTATCCAACGTGGTATCTGCATTGAAAGCTGTGAAGTTGGTCAGGAAGGGCTGTGAGGCATTTGTGGTTCATGTATGTGCGTTGGAGGCTAAGGAGTCTCTTTGTGGGGAATGTCCGAACAGTAAAGGAATATGTTGACGTATTTCCGGAAGAACTTCGGATTACCTCCGGATCGTGAAGTTGAATTTGGTATAGATCTATTACAGGAGGCTGCGCGCGGTGTCTATTACTCCGTATAGGATGGCACCGAAGGAATTAGGGGAATTGAAGGCTCAAATTCAAGAGTCTTAAGTATCTTTTAACTCAGAAGGATTTGAACTTGAGGCAGCGTAGATGGATTGATTTGTTAAAGGACTACGACTGTTCGATTGAGTATCATCCAGGCAAGGCTAATGTGGTGGCAGACGCGTTGAGCCGTAAGGTTGTATCAGACTTAAGATCGATGTTTGCTCATCTTAGCTTATATGACGATGGGAGTCTTTTGGCTGAATTGCAAGTCAAGCCGACTTGGTTAGAGTAAATCAATGAGAAACAGTTAGAGGATGATGGTTTGAATGATCGGAGGTTACAGGTTCAGAATGGTGGTTTAGAGGATTATAGTTTGTCCAAGGATGGAGTATTGTGTTTTAAAGGAAGAGCTTGTATGCCAAAGGATGTTGAGTTGAGGCAAAGGATTCTTCGGGACGCACATAGCAGCCCATACGCTATGCATCCTGGAGGTAGCAAGATGTATCGGGATTTAAGATAGCAGTTTTGGTGGCCAGGTCTGAAGCGTGAGGTAATTGAGTTTGTGGGTAAATGTCTGACGTGTCAGCGGGTCAAAGCGGAACATCAGTTGCCGTCTGGGTTACTTCACCGGTGAAGATTCCCTGATGGAAGTGGGAAAGAATCACTATGGACTTTGTCAGTGGATTACCCCTTACACCTAGTAAGAAGGACTCAGTTTGGGTGATTGTGGATCGTCTGACTAAGTCAGCTCATTTTATTCCGGTAAGGGTGGATTACTCGCTTCAGAAGTTGGCTAAGTTGTATGTGGCGGAGATAGTAAGGTTGCACGGTGTACTAGTGTCGATCATCTCAGACAGAGATCCTAGATTTACGTCGAGGTTTTGGAGAGCGTTACATCGGGCTTTGGGTACGCGGTTGGATTTTAGTACCGCATTTCATCCTGATCGACGGGCGATCGGAAAGAGTTATACTGATTTTAGAGGATATGTTGAGAGGTTGTGTATTGGACTTCAGAGGCAGCTGGGAAGAGTTTTTACCTTTAGCAGGGTTCGCATACAACAATAGTTATTAGGCAAGCATTAAGATGGCACCATATGAGGCGTTGTATGGTAGGAGGTGTCGCACACCTACATGTTGGACAGAGTTGGATGAGCGCCAGATGTTAGGACCAGAGTTGGTTGCAGAGACTGAGGATAAGGTTAAGTTGATTCAAGCTCGGTTGAAGGAAGCTTCGGATAGGCAGAAGTCATATGTCGATCTCAAGCGGAGGGATATAGAATTTTCCGTGGGTGACAAAGTTTTTCTGAAGGTCTCGCCATGGAAGAAACTGTTAAAATTTGGGAGAAAAGGCAAGTTAAGTCCAAGGTTTATTGGGCCGTATAAGGTGTTGAGACGAGTGGGACCAGTAGCCTATCAGCTCGAATTGCCAACGAGTGAGTCAGATTCACGATGTGTTCCATGTCTCCATGCTTAGACGCTTATCGTTCGATCCATCGCATGTCGTGTGATGAGAGGAAATAGAGGTGAGTCCAGTTGGCGATAGAAGAAGAAGAACGCAAGTGATTCTAGATCGAGATGTGAAAGTTTTTGCGTAGGAAGTCCGTTCCTTTAGTGAAGGTTTTATGGCGAAATCATGGCGTGGAAGAAGCTACGTGGGAACCAGGAGGATGCGATGAGGCGGCGATACCCTCAACTCTTTTGATCGGGTAATTTCGAGGACGAAATTTTCTTAGGGGGTAGAATTGTAACATCCTAAAAATATTAGAGTATCATCTTGTTATTAGTGTTAGCTCGGATATGATTGTTATTGTGTGCTTAGTATATTTGTGTGAAGGCTTGGAAATATTAGCTAAGCTAGAATAATTTTTAGTGTGGAAAATTTAATGAAGTGGATTAAGTGAGCTTGACACTTAAGATAATTTAAGTGTTAAATTAAAGCACATGAGGAGTTAGTGGCAAGGTGGTTATGGCGCATGAATGGTTGCTTGAGGGGAGTGGTTCGAATCCCATAGATGGACTTTAGGTGAATTTTATTTTTTCATTTATTTGGCATGTGTTGGTCAAACTCTAATTAAGATAAGGTTGGACTATTGTCTTTTATGGATAGTAGACTAAGGAATAAGGCAAGTTATTAGTTAAGGTATGGAATCAAGATGTTATGGAAGGATAAGGGGACAAAAGGCTTGGCTTAAGGAAGGTGTTTTGGAAACTATTCCAAGGCCTTTAGTGCATGTATGTGGGCGGCGGCATGTATGGCTAGGGGTGGCGATTATTGATAGGAGGTTTGGGGAAGGATAGTTAGCCAACTTTAGCATTTGTGCACCTTTTGGCATTTGTTTC
Organism: Gossypium sturtianum; assembly: GCA_025698515.1. NCBI lineage: Eukaryota > Viridiplantae > Streptophyta > Magnoliopsida > Malvales > Malvaceae > Gossypium > Gossypium sturtianum. Next base: position 118,879,599 of record CM046955.1, read on the forward strand.
TTTTCTCTCCAAAAACTCCTTCTTTGGCCGAATGTACCTAGGCATTTTTGTGCAAATTTGCTTTGGATTTTAGCTCTCATTTTTGTGTTGAACCAAATACCATTCTCTTTCTCTCATTTTTCCTTTTGAAACCGAAACTACATTTGAACTTTGTGCATTTTTGTGCACTTTTCTTCTTTGGTAAAATAGGTGTTGGCGAATCTCTTAATCCCATTTTCTCTCTTTTCTTTCTTTTGAATATTGTTCAAAATCACAACATTTCTTTTACTTTCTTCTTGGCGAATCTTTTTCTTCCCCTTTCCCCTTGATTTTTCTTTCATTAGTTGCTAAAGCCGAATCATCCTTCTTCCCTTTTCATTTTTTTTTCTTTTTCTTTTCTTCTTTGCCATACTAATTCTTCATCTCTTTTGAGCCGAATATCAATTGTTTTCTTTCAAAATCATAGCCGAAACTCTCATATCCTATTTGATTTGTCTTGGCCGAATTTCTTCAAGGGTAGGACTTCATTTGGTTTTCTTCAATCGGTTTTGGAAGATAGGTAAGTGTTATGGCCGTTTTTCCTTAGTCTTTTTATTGTTTCTATGTTGTTCCTCTTGTGGACAAAGGCCGAATTTTGGGCAATTGTTGCAAGGTTCTAATCATTCTTAGAAATCGATTTCTTTTAGGCTCCTCGGGACGTTGGAAGCAATCAATCTAAGCCTCATTTCTTTGTCAAATCGTTTTGGGTAAGCTTTAGGTAAGACTTGGTATTTCAAGTGATAACTCATTGGGATTTATTAGTATGGCCGAATGGCCTTTGTTTATAATTTAAATATTGGCCGATTGTAGGACTAGGTGATCTAGTGCGGTAGATCGGGTCTTCGGATTTTAGTACTTGCGGTAGTGTCAGGTGTGTATCTTACACACTTTATAACTTGGTTTATATATATATATATATGTGTGTGTTAAATAACTATTCAAGTTATTAAAGCCGAAACTATGAGATATTGATATGATACCTTGATGGGTATGAGCAAGGATACGGGTAAGTCCGTTTCGATATGATGTTGCTATATGTTGTTTAATATCACGATCTATGATATGTATTGGTTATATGTTCATATCAAAGTACATTGACATGATTTGTTTATCTTTTGCATTGGTATGGGCAATATGAGAGGAGGGGGAAGATTGATATTCGTGTCTTCGGACACCAGAGGTTTGGCACTTCCAGTGATTTGGTATCACATTTGTGTCTTTGGGACACCAGAGGTTTGGCACCTCATAGCGACTCGTCCTTGTGGATTAACACCACCGTGGGTTGGCCCCACTTTTGAGATATGGGATTGTCGCCAGTGATTTGGTATCACAAGTGGGTTGGCCCCACAACTTGATTATTTGTGACTTTGGTCACAGTGGTTTGGCACCACCGGTGGTTTGGTACCACGGGGTAGAAAAAGGAGTTACGGATGGCTAGGTTGGGGTGCATAATATATATATTGCTTGGTTATAATTTGTGTAAGTATGTGGTATTTACCCGGGAGAGGGAATATGCACTGAGTCTTGGTGACTCACCTTCTCCCTTACTTTTTTCAGGTAATTCGTAAATTCGCGGATGAGGAGCTAGGATGAACTCGAGGAGGCCATGCAATGAAATTTGGTTTTACATGAACTTCCATTTGGGTACTTGATTTTAATTTGGTTTTCATTTTTATGGGTTTGTAAGAAGGCCTCTTTAATTATGTTTTTGGATTATTTATATGTTTTGGATTTGTTTTAGGAATAACTTGCAAATTACATGATTGATTTAATGATATGTGAACAAAGTTTTCTAAAATACAAAGCGCGATGGTTTTTAAAACGTTACCATCGGGTAACATAAATCAATTGATAGTATTTAACAACTTAAGTATTTTTGATAACTCATACTATTTTCCAAAACTCCAGTTTCCAAATTTCTATTAGATACGATTTTCAACCTAATTGCTTTAGTTTCTCTTTAATTTATAAATGGTTTACGAATCTAAGCTGCGACTAAGTTTTAAAAATCTATTTACGGAATTACAAAGTAAAATATCAGTTTTCAACTTAATTTTTTTTACGAATTTAGAATAATAAAAAGTTTTTCACTAAAATTTTAATCAGTAACTCGTTTTTCCTCAAAACGTTTTCCCCTGTGACATACCAAATTCGGTCGTGGCGTATTGACCGGGTTTGGGGTGTTACAACCCCAAATATGATGAATCAACATAATATTTTCCCCACCAGTTTCATTTGATACCTCATCATTTTTTCTCTTCTACCACATTTATTCTTCCTTTGACTACCTTCACCTACCTTTACACCTTCATTGTTAACCCTATTTGTTGCCACTATTTCCTTCTTATTGTTAGCTTTATAACTTTTATACCAAGCCTTGATATTTCTCACCTCTTCAGCCTTAGATTCTACCCCTAAAATCTCTTCATTGTCTAATGAAGTGTCTGCATTAGTGGACCCACCAATTTCAGAATTTTCTTCCTCACTCTCAGCATAGAAATCATTACTCCCATCCAAATTTGGTTCCACATTAGATTCCCCACCTAACTTTTGTATCTGGTGCCCTAAGTGTAGTATTTTTATCTAAGTACACTTGTAATTTTTCAAACAGATTGGTTAATAAAATTATTCATGAATTACATTAATACTTTGTATATTATCCTCAAATCATTTTTTTCATGCAAAGAAAAATGGAAACACATGTTGCTTATTGGTTGTCTAATGTTTAACTAATACTAAGTGATATTATGTGGTTGGATCGTAATACGAAAAGACAACTTGTATTAGTAGATAAACCTAAACATGTCTTTAGTCTAATAAAAAATGAGCAAACCAATTGAAATACTAATATGTCATCTATCAAGTCAAATTGGGGAGATGCATTGTCTTAGGCATCGGAGCAGATGACTACTAGAAGATAGAGACATTGATGTGACTGACTGGACTGACAGTACATCAGATAAGACCCAAGTGGAATAGATCCTGAATCCATTTATGGATTTATTCACTTTTGACGTTCATAGTGCGACATACCTAAATCTTGAGTGGATGACAGACTATGTATGCGTGACTCGTACACTTTTATGTAAGTAAAAGCCTAAGTTCGAATAAATAAGGAACCGAAAGCTAGTGCGTTGGGTGTACATCTTTTGCCGTATGTAGCATCATTCACAATAATGGAATTCATAGCCCAAAACATGGGTAAATGATATCCTCTCATTAGCATTACATGGTTGATGACAAGTAAACGTGGCCACATGGCATCCGTCTTTGTGATGGATGACTTGATCACTATTTGATAGTGATTAACTTTTCATGAAGGAAGATGTAATGATTACCATGAGATAAAAGATATCCTATAAGGGTAACACACTTATGATAAGGTCATTGGACGAGCACTGAGCAGTTGCTTTTGTAATGACATGTCGCTGGGGAGAGCTCAGCCACAATACTATAGTGGAATGTCTTTGTGACTAAATGAGTTTATAATTAATAGGTGAAAAGCTAGGACTTAGTTATAAATCATTTGAGCCCATATTACATATGTCCAATTGGTCCCTCTGCTAACTCGTTGAATAGGAAAAATGAACAGAATGAATTACGAGTATGAATAGAAATGAACAGAATGAATAGGAAAAGATAAATGGAAAACAATAAAAAAAGACTATGGTTTTTTTTCAAAATGGAAAAATGGAATCATTTGGAAATGAATGTAGGTTTCCAAAAATGGAAATGGAAATGATCCATTTGCAATTCTATATGGATTACTTAAAAATGATCGGAAGAATGAGTTTATGTTTTTGAGCAGTTTTGAAGCCCGAAAATGAAAATAAACCATTCGATCATAGTAAACATGTTGAGTTATGAAATATTGAATATATTTTCTCAAAATTTTACTAGGGGTAAAATCATAAAAATTTTTACTGAGGGTAAAATCGTCAAAAAATTTACTAAGGGTAAAAATTTCAAAATTTTATTGGTGGTAAAATAGGGATGAGAAAATTTTTAATATAGAATATTAAATTTTATTTTGGGAAATAGAAAAACTGAATCGGGTTGGATCATTTTACAGATTACTGGGTCAAAAGGCCTAGGAAGTACTCGTAATTGGACCTGATGTGAGAGAGGTCCAAAACCCTTCATATAACATGAAGGGGTGGTAACCCTAGTAGGAATACTAGGGTTTTTCGTCCACCCGACTCCTACTCTAAGTACGAAGTTTGTTTTTCCTATTTGAAATAAACCACTACAACTCAATAAGGGTTCTACCTTCCCTTCCTTTAAATAGATGACACTAGTAGAGCGATTAACACAACTTGAAGAGATTGTTACTCTGCCGAAAAATAAAGAGAATTTATTCTCAACTATCAAATATATTTTTCCATAATAACAATTCTACGAGTTTCTATTAAGAAAAGAAAATTTTTGTTTTTACCCTAAATAAGAGTGTGATAACTTTTCATAGTTATGTGTTTCAATTCAATTGGTTCAAGCCTAGACTCAAAAAAATTCGTGGTACGAGAATAGTAGAGAAGATCATTTGGTTAGAATCTAGGAAAAACAAACGTCTGCTAAGCGAAAAACAAAGGTGTGAATTCGGTTAGGTTTTATTGCTATAAATATCACAAATCAGATCAGTTTTCAAAATTTTAATTTTCCGCCGTGCAAGAAAATAGTTTTCAAACCTGGTTTTTTCCAATAGTTTCCTAATACAAGATGGTAAAGTAATTACATATGCGTTTTAACAGCTAAAAATGCATGAATGTAATTATTCGATGCATGATTTAGAGATGGCCACTATGGAGTTTGCTTTAAGGATCTAGAAGCATTATTTTTATGGTGAGAAGTGTCATATCTATATAGATCACAAGAGTCTCAAATACCTTCTCTCCCAAAAGGAGTTGAATCTAAGACAATGTTGTTGGATTTAGCTACTGAAAGATTATGATTGTATAACCAATTGCCATCCTAAGAAAGCAAATGTTTTAGCTGATGCTTTAAGTAGAAAGACAAGAATTGAATTGTGAGAAATTTTTGCTCATATCAATATTTGTGATGAAGGCAGCCTATTGGCTGAGTTGAGGATTAAGAATGTGTTTTTTGAATGAATAAAAGAGGTGCAGTTTGTCGATGCTAAGTTACCTGAGAAAAAGAAGCTTGTTCAGTAAGGCATCATTAAAATTTTCAACATGGATGAGAATGATTCCCTTAGGTTCTGTAATCGGATCTGTGTTCCTAATGATGTTGAATTGAAAGAATTGATTTTGCATGAGGCTCACGATGGTTCCTTTGCTATGCATCCTAGTGTTGCAAAAATGTACCGTGACCTACGAGAATCATATTCGTGGCCCAAAATGAAAAAGGAGTTTGTCGAATATGTCGCTAAATGTTTGACCTGTTAGTAGGTGAAGGCCGAGCACCAAGTTTCCACTGGGTTGTTACAGCCTACATCTATTCCGGAATGGAGATGGAACGAATTGCAATGGATTTCATAGTTGGTCTGCCAACTTCGCTAAACAAAATAAATATGATCTAGGTGATAGTGGACTGATTGAAAAAATCTATTCATTTTTTTGGCGGTTAGAACTTATTGGTCACTCTCGAAGCTGGATGAAGTGTATATTCGAGAGATAGTCACGGTGTGCCTATGCCTATTATCTCTGAGCAAGACCATCGTTTTACCTCGAGATTTTGAAAACAGTTGCATGAATGCTTAGGTACGAGGTTAAATTTAAGCATAGATTCCCATCCTCAGCTGATGGCCAATCAGAACAAATTATTTAGGTGTTGGAAGATATGCTACGAGTATATGTTACTAGTCCTGAATATGGCTGGGAACATTATTTAATGCTGGTGGAATTTGTGTATAACAATAGTTTTCAGTGGTATCGAAAATAGTGGTTTTGAGACCACAATTTTGATGCATGATTCCATAAATATTATTTAATTAATATTTACGCGGTTATTAGAGTCTCATATTAAATTTTGGTCTAATAATTTCGACGTTTGAATTGTTAATTAAAGAAAATGATTAAATTGTGAAAAATGGTGAAAGTCAATTGCTATGGATTTTATTTAGTTAAAATACTTAAATGGTTAAAGTGGGAGGATTAACATGGTAATTAGACCATAAGGAGTGGTAATGGACGATTATGACCTATGAATTAGTGAAATTAAAGTTTTAACTTAAGGTTAATTTGGTAATTAAGAAATTATGTTAAGTTTAACAAAAGATACAGGCATCATCATCTTCACTTTGCTTTCTTTATCACCGAAAACTCTATTGTTAATTAAGGGAGAATTGACCAAGATTTATTTCTCATGCATGGCATGTAAATTGAGCACGTTTCTTGTAATTTTTACGTTTTTGAGATCGTTGTAGCTTAATCTAACTAGTTTAGGGACTATTTTGAAATACTGTTAAAGTTTTGAAAAGTCACAATTGATGTTCTTGAAGCCTTTTAGATGTTAATGGTTGAGTTAGAAGCTTGGTGATGAAACATGACTATATTGTAAAGTGATTTTGATTAGTTTTGAGTTTAGGGACTAAAGTGATAAAATGTTCAAATTGGCTTAGTTTTCTTGTAAATTTCCAGTTATTGAGGGTTGTGTAGGGATGTTATTGAATTTGGCACTATGTTTTAAGGTTCAATTATGAAAATAAGTGTAATACACCAAACCTGACCCTATGATAGGATCCAAGTTTGATATGTCACTACTCAAAATGGGACTAGCTTATAGCAAAACAAATTGGTGGAAGCTTTATAAAATTATTACAAAGTTATACATATAAACATATGATAGTTGTGGCTATACTAAAGTTTGAAAGAAATCATTAATAATTTGGAATAACGTTCAAGCCATTTGGCGTATAAGTTCAAATATAATAACTTCATTAAACATAATACAATAATTCAAATCCAGACGTTTATACTTAATAGAAATCTCGTAAAAAAAGAGTCTTGTCAAAATAAAAGTTCTTTATAAAAACCATTTCCAAAATACATTTATCCGCCACCCCCAAGAGGCATGCATGATACAATACAAAACAGTCAGCTCACAATAGTAGCAACACTCTAGCATAGTTCTTCTAACAAAGTCTTCCTTTTTTAGTCAACAAGTCTGAGAAGGAAAAGGTAACAGAGTAAGTTCATATGAACATAGTGAGTTCCAAAGAGAAAATCATACATATCATTACTTACAACATAATCGAGCATTTTAGAGAGACTTACATACAATAAACATAGTACGCCCAATGGCGTATACAGAACACAAACAAATTCAATACGCCAACTTACTTATCACTTGGGTGTATACTGTACGCCAACTTAACACAACTCAAACAATCCATCTTCATGCGAGCCACGTACCCAGAATTTAGAATCAGAAGCATATCATACAGTTTTATTCACATACCAGTTTTATTCACATACATTCTCCCCCTTAACTCCTCATATCATTTTCATCCTGAATAGCATGTTTTATTGTGATCTGCCAATCCGATTTGTAATATGGCTACCTTATCGGAGGCTACACAAACATATCTCCTCTTTTCCATCACCATAGACCAGATCATATTTCTCATATCAGATGTAGATGGTAATGGCCTAGACATGAAGGATGGCGCTCACTTCATATCACAAACATACTGAACTCAAACTAATGACACTGAATGACCATTAACCACACATACACCATTCATACATTACAAACGAGTATTACTTACCTTACACGAATTATATAACAAAGAATTTTACACCACATGGAAGTAAGAAGGAACTAACTAGAAATTCTAGCACAAGTTTACAAAGCAGGTCTTTTACCTTTATTAATGGAACCTTTTTAGTTTCTTGAGCTAAAAGAAAGATAATTGAACACATCAAATCATCAATCTATCAAATCTTAACATGCATGCAAGAATTGATAGCCCAAAATCTAGAAACAGAAAGTTTCCTTCCCCTCACACCATTCTGTTATATATGCATGCAATATTAAAAACATGTAAATGACTTCAATGATAACCTAAGGGTTCATCAATAATTATCAGTGAGCTGGTACTAATGTATAAGTTAGCTAGATACTGCAAACCTTCACTTCAATAAAGTTTTCTAAACTTAAGTTTTTTTAGAGACTTTCAGAGGAAATCAAGAAAGAAGAAGAATACACAAAGGTGTTTAGAAAGACCACCTCTATCCTTATAAACTTAAGCAATGGAGACAAGGATTAATAGAAAATCAGATAATTCCACTAACTCTCTTGATTCACATGATTAAGTGCACTTAACAAGATTTAGGTCTTATCATCTACAGTAGTCTAATTCTGTTCTAACTAGACCTCAACTTGACTAACCAAATCACCTTACTAAAATAATAAGCAAATCTAAACAACTGTGAACTAACGAGTTCACCTAAAGCATATGGGTTGGGAAAATACTTAACAAAAGAGTCCTCTAAACCTTAGAGCTCATCAAACTAGGATTTCATCAAATGGCGTATTACGCAAAATTCTATACTTAGCCAAAACAAATACTTTACTTACTCAAATCTATCCTTAATTTACCATCTATACACCAAATAGTAACCAAATACGGAGACTGCGCTGGGTGGGCTGTTATAATAAGTTTGTTTTGATTTTAGGGACTAAAGTGAACAAATTGTAAAAAATTAGGGAAATTGTGAAAAAATGTTAGTAGGAGGTCATATGCATAAAATTAAATGTTATAATGTAATTGGGAATGATAAATTGAAGAAATTGTGAAACAAATGTTAATAGGAGGTCATATGCATAAAATTAAATGTTATAATGTAAATGTGAGTGATAAAGTGAAATAAATTACTATATAGATAAAGAACCAGTAGATATTCATGGAAAAGAGAAAATTGTTGACCCTGATATTGCTATCTCTGTTGGTTGGCCCTAGTAAGTTCATATGGTATTGTTTTTTGTATTTTGATAACATTTTATTAAATTTTGTATATTGTGAATGTGAATGTAAGTTTGGAAGTTACAATTGGTACAAGGAGAGAAAAATGGACTGAAATAAGAATTATTATACTGGTATATGTATCGTGCCTGGATGAACATAAGATAGGATACAATTGGCGTGCCAATAGGTTATTTTGTGCACTGTACGAGATTGGTACGTGATGAAATGATGATATATGAATTGTTATTATACACTGAATATACCAGTCCAACATTTGTTGCGCATTACTGAGTTATATTTACAGTGATTCTGGCATGTTTATGAGGGTGGATGTAAGGCCTACGAGTTTGGCACTTGGTGCCTAGACGTGCTTTTGAAGGGATGTTAGCCTACGGGCTAGACACTTGGTGCCCAAGTGTGTTCTTGGTTGGATTAGCTCGGTTGAGCATTTTGGCGTGTTTTGGGTGGATAATCACGTATCCGTATCTGTTTATATAGTTCATCAGGCTAAATGTTGATGGTTTAATGATACAATGATGTGAATCTAAAACTTGGGAATAATGCTTTGGTGAATGATTCGTAAATTTGTTCACATTTTTTAATTTTATATCATGACTTGGTATTGAATGATCTTGTACTACTTGAATAGTTTTATAATTGGCGCATATAAAGATCTCACACGTTAACATGGTTGTGATGACTTGATTTTGTTAAATTATAAATGTGATCATAAGGTATGTTATACTATTTTCGACCTATTAACTTACTAAGCTCAATTGAAGCTTATTCGTGTCACTTTCCTGTTTCTTTGTAGATATCATTTTGCGGAACCGAGCGATTGGATCAAATTGAAGATCACATTATCCAGCCACCCTTTTAGTAGGTTTTGAATCTGTTATAATTCAATTTTGTGGCATGTAATAGGAGTGTTTGATATATTTACATATGTGTTTATGAAAGTATATATGTTTTATGTCTGTACAAGTTATGTATATGTGTTTGATTGATAAATGGTAAGGTTGTTCATAGTCTATAAGTGAAAATTTGAATGTGGATTGTGTGTGGTATATGATAGGATGAGATAAAATGTTGATATATGGAAATTTGTTGTAGAAAGAATGATTAGTGATAGCTTGGTTGGATGTTGTGGTAATATAGTTGGATATGGAATTTGAATGTCATGAATATGATATTTGCATTGGTTCTTTTGTTGGTAAATGCATTAGTGAATGTGATTTGGTTCATGGATATTAGTTGATGAAAGAAATGGTGGAATTTTACACTTTACATGACATTGTTTAGACAAGCTTGAATTTGATAGAAAATGGAATTGAGTTTTGGTTTGAATGTTGTATGTGATGGTGCCTTATGGAATATTGGTTAGAACTAGACAAATGACATACTTTGGTATGATTTTGATGTGTTTTGAGTTGATTTAATGAATGGCTATTGGTATGCTTGGGACTTAAGTAAACCATTGGTGCATGTTTTGCATTTCAAGGTACAATTTAGCACACATGGGCTTCACACGAGATGTCACACGATCATGTGTCACATATGGGTAAGTGGCACAACTGTGTGCTCTGTTTGATTTTGGTGACTTTAGGTACACATGACTACAGTCTGCTACACAGCCTGGCGACACGATCATGTAACCCTTTTATACACAGCATCAGTCTGTTGCACGATTTGGGGACACAACTGTGTGATATTGCATCACACGGTCGTGTGACCCCTGTTTTCTATTTTTATCTTGCTTTTATGTTATGTTTTGAATTTTTCCCTACTTGTTCATGAATTGATCCTAGAACTTCGTATGCTCAATTTAAGCCTCATTTTTTTTTATGAATAACATGAATATTAAAAGATTATTTTTTTATAATTGTTTCAAAAGTAGATTTTGAATTGAAATTGTATGTTCTTGTCCTGTTAATTCTTGTAGCATCTTGTAACCCTAATCTGACAATGGAGACAGATGAGGGGTGTTACATGAGTATTCAGATGGCTCCATATGAAGCATTATATGGCTGACGATGTAGAACGCTTTGTGTTTATTCGAAATTGAGTGAAAAAAAGGTTGTCGGGCCAGAATTAATTCAAGAAGCGAAAGATGTAGTTAAGTTGATAAGGAATAGATTAAAAGTGACTTTAGATAAGCAGAAATCATATGTTGATATGAAACAAATGGATATTGGGTATGTTGTGGGTGATGAGGTATTCTTGAAGGTTTCTCCATTGAAAAAGATCTTGTGCTTTGGTCACAAGGGAAAGTTGAGTCCCAAGTATATTGGGCTTTATGAGATTATTGAGAGAGTGGACTAGATGCTTATTGTCTAGCTCTATCACTAGAATTGTAAAATATTCATGAATTATTCGTTGTGTCTATTCTCCGATGATATCGGTTCGATCCATCTCATATTATATCGATTAAGGCAATTGAGATTCAGTCTAATTTGTCGTATAAAGAAGAATCGGTAGATATTTTAGCTTGAGAAGTGAAAGAGTTGAAAAATAAGTGCATACCATTGGTGAAAGTCTTGTGGTGCAGTCATAGCATTGAAGAAGCGACCTAGGAACCAAAAGAGACAATGAAATCCTAGTATCCTCACCTCTTTCGAGGACGAAATTTCTTAAGAGGGGAGAAGTGTAACGACCCGGTTTCTTATGGTGTCGAAAAATACAGTTTCGAAGCCCCATTTTCATAAATAGAGTACGTAAATATTAAATAGGGACATTTATGGAGTTAGTATATAAATTAATTAAAATTCGGTTAAGTAATTTAGTTGAAATTGTGGTTTTAAGGCTCAGGGACTAAATTGTAAAATGTTAATCGTTCTAGATTTTTAATTAGATAAAGGCTTGGGGAGTTAAATAACAATCATCCAAAGGGCTAAAATGGTTAATAAACCATCTTAAAATGGAAGTTAGTGCAAGATGATGATAGATGCCATTAATTTAGTTTAATTGTGATTAATTTTAATTAGAACATGATTAATTAGGTAAATTAAGTTTAATTAAATTATAATCCGAATATGTAAATGAAATTAGTGGAAGGATAGATGCAATTTCATCTGCTCCAACCGACCAAAAACAAAGAAATAAAAGGGAGGACGCCATTTTTGGGTTTTAAACTATTTGGTCATTAATTCAAGTCCCTAACCATTTTTCTTTGATTTTTATGGAATTTGAATCATGGGAGTTTGATTTAGCTACCCCATGTACTAATTTGTGAAAATTTTAAATTTTTAGAAAGTTTCCATTGTTGATTTATTAAAGAATTAGGTGCGGAATTGATAGAAATTAAGCTTAGTTGATGAAAAGGGCTAAATTGTAAAGCTTAAATGAAATGAAAAATGTTATGAAATTTTGATAACAGAAAGTAGGAGGTCCCTAATGAATATATGTGAAATCATATTTTAATCTAAAGCTCTAGATTGAAAGTTATGCTTGTTCCAGGTTTAAGGACTAAATTGAATAAATTGTAAAATATGCTTGATATTGTATTTGATTGTGACTTGAATGGAAATTAATGGTGTTATATGTTTGTGATTATATTTAGCTAACCTCAATGCGAAACCTTTGCTAGGGAAAGGAAAAATAAAAGTTGTCAATAAGTGACTCGAAAATTTGTTTTGTATTTCTATGATTTGGGATCTATTTAATTACTGTATATTCATGAAATTTTGCATTATATGGTGTTGAGGTGAGTTGTTAATGGTTATTTCAACTGAATTGTTATGATTGAGATTAAATATCGAGATAAGGACTAAATTTAATATAATAGAAAGTAGTATGATTTAATTGATATATGCTATTTGGTATGAAATTGTGTTGAACATTTTATATGATGTGTTGAAATGATGATAAACTGAGAATGGAAGAATTTGAATTGAACTATATGTAATGAATCGATAATTTGGTTACCTTATTAGTAGTTCGGACCGTGTCGGATATAATTGGCAAGTCATAGGGTGAGGATATTGATTGAAAATCACCGTTGTCGGGCAACCTAGGGTGGTAGATTGTGTAACACCCTTACTCGAGCCGAAAGCCGAATATGGGTATGGAGTGTTACAACTGACCGAATTGGTCCTAACCACCAATTTTAAACCTAGCTATTTTAAATAGCATACTTTCTTACTTAATAATAACTAGTCCTACATCAGAAGCCTTAAATTAAAATTAAAATTTATATCTCTAATTTCAAAAGGAAAATGTCGATTACATTATATTCGAACCCTAGGCGAAGTCTCTAAAGGTACCCCTTCCTATGTGCATGACACCAAACTAATGATTGCTCCTTGATCTATCTCGGCCTGGCTTGATCCCTCCTTAAGATCCTTAATCAACCAACGATTCCTATAACCATAAGTTAACATTTTGTAAGTTCATAAGAACTTAGTGAGTTTCTTTTGTGCAATACTAAAAAATAGACCCTTTCTTACATGAGTAGTAAAAGAAAAGAGACTAGGAACATTTAAATCATTGATCATTTAAGGGCGACTTCTCTAAACTAGAATTCTGAAATCTGATTTCCTTTTCAAGCTTATCTACTGTCAGGTAATCTGCACCCAGTCCTTTCTCTAACCATTCAACCAGCTTTGGTAGTTCCTCAAGTGTCTCGCCCTAACCGCAATCTTTGTTCTTTCCTTACGTACATTCTTCCTCTATTTATCCTTTGTCCAGGATATCTGTCTACTCGTAGCTTATAGTTCTTAATCGCATAATTTTGGTGGTCGGTTACTAATGTGGATTCTCGTTTGCAATATAACTTATGAGGTAGTTCCTCCTAGCTACCATTCTAAGGACCCTTTTATTATGCCTCCCTTGGCGATCATTGCAAGTTTCACTAGTCTTCAGTGGACTTTATTTTCTTACTTTAATCTTGTATGTCTTACTTACATCCCACCAGTAGGTTTTTCTAAATGAGGACACACGCCACTGTGGCGGACTAGATCTCATTTCACCCTTTATTAATGTTGCAAAGCTGTTTGGGTTACTCCCTTATGAATAATTTTAATGGTGATACCTTGCTTTTAAGCCGCATGTCTTTCTGCTATGGACAACTTTGGTCTATAGTGATTCCACAAATTGTCATCTAAGTGACCATTCGAGTTTACTATTACTCTCATATTTATGTTCCCTATGGAACTAGCCCTTCGGCTGGTATTTTCTCAATAGTTTCCCCTTAAAGAGGAATAGTCTTTACAGACATATGTGTCACTCGGTTATACCTTATTAGTACCTCTTTCCTGTCATTGGGTTCTAACTAACCCCTCTTTGCCAATTAGTCGATCTGGGGTACATACGATTACACCTCCCCGCGCCAACCATAGGTTCAACAAACCTTATATCGGGAAAATAACTCCCAATAACCTTCCAAGGTTCTCCCTTAAAATGCAGAGCTTCTCTGAACCTTACTTGGCGGATCCTTACCCGTGATCTACGAATAGATCCCCCTCCATTGCTTATTTACTAGGTATTTAAGGCGCATCTTTTCCCCAACAGATCTTAGCTAGGTTATCACCATACGCCATACTGGCTCTCATGTTTACCATTGGGTGGAATTTTCCCATTTTTATTACTTTTTGTTCCTTTCTGGCAATTCTCCTCAAATCTATTGGTTAGCCATTGCCTATAATTACTTGCAATTCTTCTCGTTCACATGACTTTTCGTATTTATAGTCTTGGTGGACTACATGTGTTTATCGTCCTGGTAGACTATCCCATGTTTAATATCCTGGTAAACTCTCTATGTTGTCATAGTCGAGCCATGGTCTTACAGAATATATCCCATATTTAATGTCTGGTAGAAGTCTCCTTGTTTACTGTCCCGGCAAACTACCACATGTTTACTATTCTAACAGACTATACTGGTTGCCATAGCTGAGCTATGGTCTTACACGTTAGACCTCTTTGGAGGTGTCACCCCGTAGGACCTTACCACTATTGCGGTGTCGCCCCTTAGAGCTTGCTAATCACCATCTTAGTGGTTCTCTATGGAACCTAATTACCATCGTCATAGTGTCACCTCGAAGGACTTATTTTACATTTCACCTTGATGCTTGAACGCCGAAGTGTCCCCCCACAAGGCCTGGATCTTTGTACATTACAGGTTGCACTCAACAATACCATATGACGGAATATTAATGGAAATTCCATTTTCCCTCTATATCCGCCCATTCCTCTATTTGTCCAACCTAACATTGATGCTCGAACACCGCAGTATCCTTTTCACACGGCCTAGAGCTTGGAACATCACGGGTTACACTCAGGAACACTGTATGGTAATATCTAATAAAAATTTCCATTCCCAAATCTTAGCTTCAACTATACTGTCAATAATCTCTCTTCGTACTTTACAATTTAAAAACATGGAAGCACATGCATATGAGCAAGAAAACATAATACCATGGAGCACAAAAAACTTATCTATGTGTTACTTCAACCATTTTATGCATACCGACACACTTGCAAATACCCAATTAGCTACTCAACTATGTACATACATAGCACTCTCAAACAAAAAAGATCATATAACTCATTCTGGACTCGACCTAGATTCATGCCAGTCATACAACATCCCAGAAATGGAGTTTAGAAACTCACCTGATTCTTCTTTTCCTTCTCAACTTAGCTTTTCCGATTGCCAGAGCTTCCATACTCTTGGTAGCTAAGCATTACAACCAAGGTCATAGTTAAACTCAACATTTTCAACTCAAAACTCGGTTTTCCAAAACATGTAGAACCTCTAAAAGGGTTCCTGAAAATTCTTAACTTCATTTTCTAAATCTTACATATATCCAAGGATATGGAGCCTTACTAGCTTACTAGATTCTTTACTTTTCCCGACTCAAACCTCATGATCATCGTTCCATGTAGAGCTTTCCATGAATGTTTATCCTTCGAAGCAACTAAAGAAGAAGATGAAGAAGAGAAGAGAATCAAATATAATTGAAAGGAATTCACTTGAGCTCATGCACGATCTTCAACCGGATAAAAAGCATCCAATGCTAATCATTTTGTCTGTAACACCCCTAACCCGTATCCGTCGCCGGATTGGGGTCACAAGGTATTACTTAACACAATTTAAACACTTTGCTTTATAATTTTGAACATGTCGATACATGGATTAATGTTCACAAACAAATAATGCATTTTCAATCCATATTATGATTAAGCATATTATAACAGTCACAAAAATCCTATGTGTATTTGACTATTTCGAATTAACCAATCATACAAGACATGTATACACTTTGCCATATGTTCCATATCCAATTCGGTTATCAAGATAAATGCCATACAAATTTCTTTTCATATTCATGCTTTACTCAAATACTAGTAATTGTCTATATACAAGTAAATATATACTCATACCATACTTATATGGTCAACCAAATCATACCAATATGTAATTGAATGTATACTTAGGCATAGAAAAATTTTTATGAACAAATATCCGAAATAATGAAGTCATACAGCTATTAATTTATCTATCACTTTATTCACATAGATAGAATCCATCATTTAACTATCAAACATCATGACATATACAACATGATATATATATATATGTGCACTTATTTATACCATAACCGAATAGGCCATTTCATACATAAAAACCTACGCTTGCACATTTTAACCGATCAGACCATATACATATAACATTCCTTCCTCTATTCGATATAAACTTGAGTAAATCACTTTAACAACATTTCTTCCTAAGTTCAAGAATCAAACACGTTCACATATATTTATACAGAAATTAACTACTTAAATGTAATCAACTAACGGACTTTGCAAAGTCAATCTTGTTCGATGGCTAACTTGACTTTTAGGTCAACTATATGAATATCTATACTAAACAAAAATGTATTTCTCACTTTAATGATACAATGAGTTAATGACTAATTAAATGAATGACATGAATGTCATGGTGATTAGCTAAACATCCATCCATGCAACTCCTATTATCGATTATACTACCATGAAGCGCATGCATCAAAGTCACATTCATTTAAGATCATAGTTTCATAACTTAGCCATTTTCGCATGGCTATACTTATATACAAGACAAAAATTCTTTGGTTTAAAAACTTAGTCTAACCTATACATGCCTTTTGTTCAAAAACTAAGCTTATAAGTACCAAAAGAGATGATAGTGTGGTTGACTTATTGACGATCCTCTCGAGCTCGTAGCTTGATCAAAATCTATAAAATAGAACATTGAACACACACAGAGTAAGCTTACTAGCTTAGTAAGTCTTAAGCAATTATAATATAGCATTCAAATATTCAAGTATTTTTAAAAAATTGGTTTATGACTTTGAATATAAATAATTTAACTTATAAGTTCATTATGGCTGAATGCCATTACCTTACTTAACCTAACAATTATCATTTTCTTACTATAAGCATGCAATCTCACCGAAACACCTAAATACAATATGTATTCGCATATTCCAAACCAAATAAGTATAACATACATATTAACCACATGTAATCAGTCATACACATATGCAAACATATCCAATCATTCTCACATTTAGCATTTGCACATATGGCCGAATCTCAAAGGCATAACCAAGCTTAAATTCCAATATATATATCATACTCATTATTGGTAAGATCAAATGCACATATTAAAATCTTACTGAAAGCTTCAACTATGTCACATCTCACTTAATTCGAATGGTAATATAATAACTTACCTTATTCCTTGCAACTATGAAAACTTATACTTACCCGAGCATTTAGCTTATTGCAGTAATTACGTTCCACCTTGTAAATGATTCATGAATTCTCTATTTATAATACATCACCGGCATTAAGCTTGCTAGGCATCAAAGCCTGAAATACACACCGGCATTAGGCCTGCGAGACCAGAGGTCTAAAATTTAAACACCGGCATTTAGACTGCTAGGTAATAAGCCCGATATGGTTCACCGGCACAAGGCCTGCTAGGCTCGAAGCCCTAATAACAATATTATTACCATCTCATACACATTACTTGCTGCCCAAAATTTACATAAATCACACATAATTCATATCACCGAAACATATCAACTCAGTTAAAATTCAACAACATTTCATTATTAAATCACTATCCACATTCGGCTTTGACTAAATCTACAATTATAACTTCATAATTCAACATGTATTCAAGGTTATAAATGACATTAACGATATTACATTGCTTATAGACTTACCTCGAATATCGTCGGACAATTAGAACCGGCTATTCGATAACTTTCGTTTTTCCCCGATCCAAGTCCGTTTTTCTTTGTTCTTGATCTGAACATATTCAATTTAGGCTCATTCAAACACATTTCATTTCAATTTAATCCAAAAACACTTAAATGGGCAAATTACCATTTTGCCCCTAATGTTTCACACTTTTACAATTTAGTCCTATTTGTACAAAACACAAAATACACCAAATTTGGCCACACACTTCAAGGGCCGAATGCTCCTAGGCTTCATACAAGACCATGCATTTCATTTGTCTCATGTTTTAGTCCCTCAAAAATTTATTCTTTCAAATTTAATCCCTATCACTAAATTTTATCAAAATTTCTAATTCCAAACATGATGATTTAAAACATACTCTTAATAATCTACCATCAAACATCACAAATCATGAATATACATCCATGGTCGAATCCTCAACATGTCTCAAACTCAAAAATTTCAACATGGGTTGTATAGCATTCAAAGCAACGAATTCAAAAATGTAAAAATTATCAAAAACTAAACAAAATACATACCCCAAATTGAGCTCTCCTAATGCCGAAACTCAAGCTTCAAAAATGGAGTTTCTTTCCTTCCCACATTCGGCCAAGAAGATGAACAAAAGCATGTTCTCTTTCTTTCCACTTTGTTTCATTATTTTATGACTTAAAATAAAAGAAATAATCATTTACTTATTACTTATATTAACATATTATAATAACATAAAATTTATCTAATTTTTTTTCTACATGTTTTCATCTACTTAAACAATAATGGACTAATTGTCCTTTAAGGACTTCACTTTAATAAAGCCAATAATCAATTAAGAAGCCACTTCTACCAATTGTGCAATTTAGTCCTTTAGTCAAATTAAACACACAGATAGGCAATTTAATCACAGAAATTTAACACATGCTAATTCACTTATCAACGACACAGAAAATAATATTAAAATATTATTCAGAATCGGATTAGTGGTCTCGAAACCACTGTTCCAATTAGGGTCAACTTTGGACTGTTACAACTCTCCCCCTTAGGGATTTTCGCCCCCGAAAATCTTACCGTCAAGCAAAATTGGATATTGTTGTCTCATAGAATCCTCTGGCTCCCACGTAGCCTCTTCTATTCCATGTCGATTCCATAATACTTTTACTAATGGAATTTTCTTATTTCTCAGCTCTTTCACTTCACGAGCTAAGATACGGATCGGTTCTTCCTCGTACGTCATATCGGATCGAATTTCAATCTCAGACGGGGCGATCACATGTGACGGATCTGATCTATATCTACGAAGCATCGAAACATGAAATACGTTGTGTATCTTTTCTAGTTCAGAGGGCAACTTTAATCTATAAGCAATAGGCCCAACACGTTCGATGATCTCATACGGTCCGATGAACCTCGGACTTAATTTGCCTTTTCGACCAAATCGAAGTACTTTCTTCCACGGAGAAACTTTCAAAAATACCCGGTCTCCGACCTGAAACTCAATGTCTTTACGTTTCAAATCCGCGTATGACTTTTGGCGATCTGATGCAACTTTCAAACTATCTCGGATTACTGCCACTTTCTGTTCAGTCTCTTTAATCAAATCAACCCTGTGTATCTTGTTTTCACTAAGCTCGGTCCAATACAATGGTGTACGACACTTGCGGCCGTACAAAGCTTTGTAAGGTGCCATTTTGATACTGGATTGAAAGCTATTATTGTAAGCGAATTCAATCAGAGGTAAGTATCGTTCCCACGTACCTTCAAACTCGAGGACGCAACATCTCAACATATCCTCAAGTATCTGAATGGTTCGTTCAAAATGACCATCTGTCTGCGGATGAAAAGCTGTGCTAAAGTGTAGTTTGGTACCGAAAGCATCTTGCAATTTTTTCCAAAACCGCGACGTGAATCTCGGGTCTCTGTCCGAAACAATGGAAATCGGCACACCATGTAATCTCACAATTTGAGATACATACAACTCAGCAAGCTTATCGAGCGAATAGTCCGTACGAACTGGAACAAAGTGAGCCGATTTGGTTAGTCTATCCACTATAACCCAAATTGCATCTTTCTTACTCGGTGTTGTAGGCAAACCGGATACAAAATCCATAGCAATTCTGTCCCATTTCCATTCAAGTATCATGATCGGCTGAAGTAACCCAAAAGGCACCTGATGTTCGGCTTTTACTTGCTGACAAACTAAGCACTTCGAGAAAAATTCGGATATGTCACGTTTCATACCAGGCCACCAATAGAACTGTTTCAAATTATTATACATTTTCGTGCTACCCGGATGTACCGACAATCGACTATTATGAGCCTCATTCAACAACATCTGAATCAAATCCACATTCCTCAGAACACATATTCGGCGTTTGAAGTTCAAACAGTCATTTTCATCAATTCAAAACTCTAACTCTGCATTACTTTCACACTGAACTCGTCTTGCCATCGTATCTTTGTCAACTCTCTGAGCATCACAAATTTGTTTAATATACAACGGTCTTGCTTTCAGTTCGGCTATTATCGAACCATCATCAGACATAACCATATGTGCGTTCAACGCACGAAGAGCAAATAATGATTTCCGACTTAAGGCGTCCGCAACAACATTGGCTTTCCCCGGATGGTAGTCAATCACTAATTCGTAATCTTTCAACAGCTCTAACCATCTGCATTGTCTCAAGTTCAAATCTTTCTGAGTCATCAAGTACTTTAAACTTTTGTGATTCGAAAAGACATGACA
Organism: Gossypium sturtianum; assembly: GCA_025698515.1. Taxonomy (NCBI): domain Eukaryota; kingdom Viridiplantae; phylum Streptophyta; class Magnoliopsida; order Malvales; family Malvaceae; genus Gossypium; species Gossypium sturtianum. The sequence goes on from CM046955.1 coordinate 118,900,514, forward strand.
TTTCTCACCGAATAGATAATGACGCCAAATCTTTAACGCGAATACAATGGCTGCTAACTCCAAATCATGTGTCGGATAATTTTTTTCATGTGGCTTCAACTGTCTCGAAGCATAGGCTACTACTTTGCCTTCCTGCATTAAAACGCAACCCAAACCATTCAAAGATGCATCACTATAAACAACAAATTCTTTACCCGATTCAGGTTGAACTAACACTGGAGCCTCGGTTAAAAGAGCTTTCAACTGATCGGAACTTTTTTGACATGATTCTGTCCATTCGAACTTGACATCTTTCTGTAATAGCTTTGTCAAAGGTGTGGCTATCATAGAAAAACCTTTCACAAATTGTCTGTAATAACCAGTAAGTCCCAGAAAGCTTCGAATCTCAGAAACATTTCTTGGTGGTTTCCAATCAAGTATAGCCGATATTTTATTCGGATCAAGCGAATATACGACACCGAAACAACGTGACCCTAAGCCCGACCTCATTCAGCCAAAACTCACACTTACTAAACTTTGCGTGCATAGCTCGTTTATCTCGGAAAGTTTGTAGCACAAGTCTCGGATGCTCGGCATGCTCGGTTTCATCTGCGGAGTAGATCGAATATCATCTATAAACACTACCACAAATCGATCCAAATATCATCGAAAATCGATTCATCGGATCCATAAAAAATAGCAGTGCATTAGTAAGTCCAAAAGGCATAACGAAACTCATAATGTCCATACCTCGTTCGGCGAGTCTTTGGCACATCGGAATCTCGACTGCGAATCGATAATAACCCGATCTCAAATCTATCCTTGAAAACACTCAAGCTCCTTTCAATTGATCAAACAAATCGTCAATCCGTGGCAACGGGTATTTATTCTTTATAGTTACTTTATTAAGCTGCCGGTAATCAATGCACATTCGCATAGTCCCGTCTTTATTTTTCACAAATAAAACTTGTGCACCCCAAGGAGAGAAACTCGGTCGTGCAAAGCCCCTATCTGTTAACTCTTGCAACTGTGCTTTCAACTCTTTTAATTCTTTAGGTGCCATCCGATACGGAGCTATCAAAATCGGAGTCGTCCCCGGTACCAATTCAATACCAAACTCTATTTCTCGAACAGGTAGTAAACCCGGTAGTTCTTCAGGAAACACATCTGGATACTCGCACACAATTGGTACGGATTCAATCTGTTTCTCAGTCACTTTACTATCCAACACATAAGCCAAGTAAGCTTCACACCCCTTTCTCACATACTTACGAGCTAACATCGAGGATATTACTGCTGGTAACCCATTCAAGTCATTAGATTCAATTCGGATAATTTCACCGTTCTAACATCTCAAATCAATGGTCTTTCTTTTGCAATTAACAACAGCATCGTGCAAAGTTAACCAGTCCATTCCCAAAATTATATCAAACTCGTCGAAAGGCAACAACATTAAATCAGCTGGGAAGCATGAATCCCGAATCATCAACGGGCAACTTTTACACACTTTATCAACCAGAACACATCGACCTAAGGGGTTTGATACACGAATCACAAACTCGGTAGACTCAACAGCGAGTCTTCATCGATACTAAAGTTTCACACATAAGAATGAGTCGAACCGGGATCAATCAATGCAATCACAATAGTATCATAAAGAGTGAAAGTACTGGTGATAACATCTCGGGAAGAAGCATCCTCTCTGGCACGTATAGCATATGCTCTAGCAGTGCACGAGCCTCTCGATCGAACTCGCAGTTGTCTTTGGTTCCTTTCTTCGATCGCCACTTACATTTCTCGAATGCCTAGGTGGTGCGCCGCCGCGACCGATACATTACTCGGTCTTGTATTCTGAGCCGTATTTTGCTCGGCTAGCATCGGGCACTCTCGAATAAAATGATCCAACGATCCACATTTAAAGCAGGACCGATCAGGAAATCTACAACTCCCAGAATGCCATTTACCACAATTCTTACATTCAACCCGATTCTGCTGGACATTGCCAACACTGGCCATCGAAGTAGCTCGAGAACCCACAGGTGGTCGATCTCGTCTAGATAAGTCTGAAGTAACTCTATGTCGACCAGATTCATCTTTGAACTTCTTGGATACCGAATGAAATGTCTTACTTGATGATCTTTTACGAATGTCTCTAGCTTCCATTTCAACCTTTCTTTTCTCTTTCCCAAGCTCTTCGGCTTTACAAGCTCGTTCGACAAGTACCACGAACTCTTTAATCTCGAGCATGCCGACTAGCAACTTAATATCTTCATTCAGACCGTCTTCAAATCTTTTACACATAATGGCCGGTTGACACACATTCACGGGCATATCGGCTCATCGACAAATTTTCGTTCATACTCGATCCACGGTCATTCGACCTGTTTCAATTCCGAAATTCTTTTCGCTTTACGATCAATGAATCTCGATCGATATATTTCTTACGGAACTCGATGCGAAAGAAATCCCAAGTCACTTCTCTTTTGGAACCACCGATACTAGTGTATTCCACCAGTGATATGCGGTGTCCCGTAATAGGGATATAGCACACTTCAAGCATTCATCCGGAGTGCATGATAACTCGTCAAGCACACGGATAGTATTATCAAGCCACAACTCGGCTCATTCTGCGTCGTCATCATCATTAGCTTTAAATTCTTCAGCCCCGTGTTTTCTGATTTTATCAACGGGAGGCCTGCTAGATCTCATCAGATCTATCATTGGAGGTGCTGAAGGTATCGGAGTTGGATTATTCGGGGGTGGAGGTTGTTGTACAGCCGGATTAGTCCGAATAAATTGGGTAAACCATTCATTCATCATCTGGTAGAAGGCTTGCTTAGCCTCCCCCTCATGGCTACCCGAGATAGGTCGAGAGTCTACCGACGCTGACCCATGTGCGAGATCAGGCACTACGCTCTCTACATCATCAGCTACGGCTCAGTCAGGATCCATTTACTATATAAAACACAATTTAAATGTCAGAAGTCACCACACTATCGTATTATAAAATTAAGGCATGTATAGCTTGACTCACTCGCGCTACGGTAGTCCTAGAATCGACTAAACCATGCTCTGATACCAATCAAATGTAACACCCCTAACCCGTATCCATCGTCGGATTGCGGTCACAAGGTATTACTTAACACAATTTAAACACTTTGCTTTATAAGTTTGAACATGTCGATACATGGATTAATGTTCACAAACAAATAATGCATTTTCAATCCATATTATGATTAAGCATATTATAACAGTCACAAAAATCCTATGTGTATTTGACTATTTCGAATTAACCAATCATACAAGACATGTATACACTTTGCCATATGTTCCTTATCCAATTCGGTTATCAAGATAAATATCATACAAATTTCTTTTCATATTCATGCTTTACTCAAATACTAGTAATTGTCTATATACAAGTAAATATATACTCATACCATACTTATATGGTCAACCAAATCATACCAATTTGTAATTGAATGTATACTTAGGCATAGAAAAATTTTTATGAACAAATATCCGAAATAATGAAGTCATACAGCTATTAATTTATATATCACTTTATTCACATAGATAGAATCCATCATTTAACTATCAAATATCATGACATATACAACATGATATATATATATATATATGTGCACTTATTTATACCATAACCGAATAGGCCATTTCATACATAAAAACCTACGCTTGCACATTTTAACCGATCAGACCATATACATATAACATTCCTTCCTCTATTCGATATAAACTTGAGTAAATCACTTTAACAACATTTCTTCCTAAGTTCAAGAATCAAACACGTTCACATATATTTATACAGAAATTAACTACTTAAATGTAATCAACTAACGGACTTTGCAAAGTCAATCTTGTTCGATGGCTAACTTGACTTTTAGGTCAACTATATGAATATCTATACTAAACAAAAATGTATTTCTCACTTTAATGATACAATGAGTTAATGACTAATTAAATGAATGACATGAATGTCATGGTGATTAGCTAAACATCCATCCATGCAACTCCTATTATCGATTATACTACCATGAAGCGCATGCATCAAAGTCACATTCATTTAAGATCATAGTTTCATAGCCATTTTCGCATGGCTATACTTATATACAAGACAAAAATTCTTTGGTTTAAAAACTTAGTCTAACCTATACATGCCTTTTGTTCAAAAACTAAGCTTATAAGTACCAAAAGAGATGATAGTATGGTTGACTTCACTGACGATCCTCTGAGCTCGTAGCTTGATCAAAATCTATAAAATAGAACATTGAACACACACAGAGTAAGCTTACTAGTTTAGTAAGTCTTAAGCAATTATAATATAGCATTCAAATATTCAAGTATTTTTAAACAATTGGTTTATGACTTTGAATATAAATAATTTAACTTATAAGTTCATTATGGATGAATGCCATTACCTTACTTAACCTAACAATTATCATTTTCTTACTATAAGCATGCAATCTCACCGAAAAACCTAAATACAATATGTATTCACATATTCCAAACCAAATAAGTATAACATACATATTAACCACATGTAATCAGTCATACACATATGCAAACATATCCAATCATTCTCACATTTAGCATTTACACATATGGCCGAATCTCAAAGGCATAACCAAGCTTAAATTCCAATATATATATCATACTCATTATTGGTAAGATCAAATGCACATATTAAAATCTTACTGAAAGCTTCAACTATGTCACATCTCACTTAATTCGAATGGTAATATAATAACTTACCTTATTCCTTGCAACTATGAAAACTTATACTTACCCGAGCATTTAGCTTATTGCAGTAATTACGTTCCACCTTGTAAATGATTCATGAATTCTCTATTTATAATACATCACCGGCATTAAGCCTGCTAGGCATCAAAGCCTGAAATACACACCGGCACTAGGCCTGCTAGACCCGAGGTCTGAAATTTAAACACCGGCATTTAGCCTGCTAGGTAATAAGCCCGATATGGTTCACCAGCACAAGGCCTGCTAGGCTCGAAGCCCAAATAAAAATATTATTACCATCTCATACACATTACTTGCTGCCCAAAATTTACATAAATCACACATAATTCATATCACCGAAACATATCAACTCAGTTAAAATTCAACAACATTTCATTATTAAATCACTGTCCACATTCGGCTTTGACTAAATCTACAATTATAACTTCATAATTCAACATGTATTCAAGGTTATAAATGACATTAACGATATTACATTGCTTATAGACTTACCTCGAATATCGTCGGACAATTAGAACCGGCTATTCGATAACTTTCGTTTTTCCCCGATCCAAGTCCGTTTTTCTTTGTTCTTGATCTGAACATATTCAATTTAGGCTCATTCAAACACATTTCATTTCAATTTAATCCAAAAACACTTAAATGGGCAAATTACCATTTTGCCCCTAATGTTTCACACTTTTACAATTTAGTCCTATTTGTACAAAACACAAAATACACCAAATTTGGCCACACACTTCAAGGGCCGAATGCTCCTAGGCTTCATACAAGACCATGCATTTCATTTGTCTCATGTTTTAGTCCCTCAAAAATTTATTCTTTCAAATTTAATCCCTATCACTAAATTTTATCAAAATTTCTAATTCCAAACATGATGATTTAAAACATACTCTTAATAATCTACCATCAAACATCACAAATCATGAATATACATCCATGGCCGAATCCTCAACATGTCTCAAACTCAAAAATTTCAACATGGGTTGTATAGCATTCAAAGCAACGAATTCAAAAATGTAAAAATTATCAAAACTAAACAAAATACATACCCCAAATTGAGCTCTCCTAATGCCGAAACTCAAGCTTCAAAAATGGAGTTTCTTTCCTTCCCACATTCGGCCAAGAAGATGAACAAAAGCATGTTCTCTTTCTTTCCACTTTGTTTCATTATTTTATGACTTAAAATAAAAGAAATAATCATTTACTTATTACTTATATTAACATATTATAATAACATAAAATTTATCTAATTTTTTTCTACATGTTGTCGTCTACTTAAACAATAATGGACTAATTGTCCTTTAAGGACTTCACTTTAATAAAGCCAATAATAAATTAAGAAGCCACTTCTACCAATTATGCAATTTAGTCCTTTAGTCAAATTAAACACACAGATAGGCAATTTAATTCACTGAAATTTAACACATGCTAATTCACTTATCAACGACACAGAAAATAATATTAAAATATTATTCAGACTCAGATTAGTGGTCTCGAAACCATTATTCCAATTAGGGTCAACTTTGGACTTTTACATTGTCTCCCACTAAAGAACCAGTTGGTTTTAATCCAACTTAACTAGTATTGTATTTCAACCATGTCCAAATCAGTTACTAACTTTTCTTGATTTTCAGTAGAGGTTGCCAACTTACGACTTCTTTCAATTTAACCTCCAGTTGTTCTTAATTTTTGGACTTAAAGGAAACTGGGTATGACAACTCTTCCCCTTTAAAAAAATTTTGTTCGAAATTTCCTTTTACACTTAGCCTTAGAGGCAAACTTAGGGAAACCCGTCCCAACTTTGCCCTCGTAGGGTTCCACGGAAGTGATCACTTTTCATTCTTACTGGGACCTTCAACTTGGTTACCCTTTTGTATATTCGCTTTATACCTACTTTATCTGGCTTGCGGATCCCTCAACACTTAATGAAATATAAGTATTGTCTTGTTGGTGAGTAGTTGCCCTTTTTATTGTTAGATACTCTCCAATCCATAGATTCTCCTTACAATCTTAATTTTGCAATGCTCTAGGCGAACATCTCCTGACTTATAGCTTCTTCATTTTAATCCTGGTGGACAATTCTACAAATCCTAGATTTATTCATGTGTTAACTTCGCTTTTTTGGCATGCCAATTTCCTTCTCGTTCCGAGTCAGCTAAGTTCACCCATAAAATATTTTTACTACTATCTAGGTAGAGTACCAAGGCTACTACTCTAATTCTAGAGTTCTACTCCAGTAGTAACAATGACTTTTCAACTCGACTTGAAAGGGCTATCATTGAACGGACTTATGATTTTCTTTAATGCGTATCGGTTGGCAGATATTCCCATCTTGGGAATACTGAAGGATTCTTCCTTCTCTCGATTCTAATATGTGTCCTACATGCATTGATGGACTTGTTACAAACCGTTTCCTTGACTAACTTTGCTAAAACCTCTCACTTCTCTTCTCCCTATCTTTCTTTTTCTCATCTAATTACATTACTGGGGTGCAATTCTTCGGCTACTCCTGACACTAAAATCTCGAAAATAAATCATTTATTTTATGCCTTCCTTACCTACTCACTGACCAAATCATCAATAGAAGGCATAGGTAAGGCAAAGGTTCCTAGTTTACAGGGACACACCCACCGGATACAATATGGTGGTTTACTTGTTACCCTTGAAAATTTATTTTCCCTACCTTGCTTTTTTTTCTCAGTGTGAATCAAGGGAAGTTTCAACTAGGCGACGCCAATGGCTACCTCATCTTACCCTAGTGAGGATGTTTCATCGCAAGAGGTTGTACACCTGCGTCTTTGGTAAATTTAGAATAAGACAAAGTTCTGCCTCAAAATTGGGTGATTTCTTTTCCTCAACCTCCTTGTTACCCCCTTTGACTCCACTCATTATGAATCATACTGTAGCATCATGGGGAAACCATGTCAGCATCTCTCACCTTTACATCTTGGAGGTTTAAATTCAAGCCTTTGAAGGCTTGCGAATAAGGGGTAGGTGGGAACTGCATCCAAACAAAAAGGTGCAGTTGCAACATGGGGAGTTACCCAGCCCCTGACTGATACCAAGTCTAGTATCCAAGCATGCCTTTCTTCTCATTTTTTCCTGTCTAATCTCCATTCAATCTTGACACAAGGGCTTTCCTTTTCAGGCTTCAAACCTGCAGCTTAGTATATCCGCTACTATGGATCCTTCCAATACAAATCTCGCCACTCCTCTTATACGTGAAAGCTTACCCGTGTTATCCTCGAATTCGACATTCCCACTCCTCTAGTTCCAATAAATAGATTATTAGAGGAGACGAAAAGGATCCGAAGACTTTCATGTTTTCAAGAATCAGGTGTAGTCATTCCTACTCCTCTATAACGACTAGCCAAGAGAAAGTGGACACTTTATTGAGGCGACATATTACCTGACGAATAAAATTGCTTAATTTCCTTTGTATCCTTTCTTTAATGAGATTTTCTTTTCTTCATCACTTGTACTTTCAATCACTTTACTTATCTTTTCTTTGTATCTTTTTCTTGGTTCTTCTATTTTTACTTTCATTTCTGTCCGCCAATTTCGGTCAATATATCTACATTTAGCACATAATAAATTAATAAAATAAGGACTCGAAGGACTTAGCCAGATTGAATATCATGCACATAAGAGGTACTCTTTCCAATTCCTATCTCTAAAGGAATTACAAAATTAGGCTCTGATACCACTAAATTTGTAACACATTTACCCAACCTGAAAGTCAAATATGGGTATAGAGTGTTACAACTAACCAGATTGGTCCTAACCACCAATTTTAACCTAACTATTTTAAAGAGGAAACTTCCTTAATAATAAGTATTTCTACATTAGAAGCCTTAAATTAAAATAGAAATGTATATATCTAATTTCAAACTTTATGGAAATTATTGATTACATTATATTTGACCCTATGCAAAGTCTATGAAGGTACCCCCTATGTGCATGACACCAAACTAATGATTGCTCCTAGATCTATCTCGACTTGGTTTGGTCCTTCCTCAAGATCCTCAATCAACCAACGATTCTTGCAACCACAGGTCAATATTATGTAAGTTCATAAGAACTTAGTGAGTTTTTTTTTTTGTACAGTACTAAAAAATAGACCCCGTCTTGCAAAGGTAGTAAATGAAAAGAGACTAAGAACGTTTAAATCCCTTATCGTTTAAAGGTGACTTCTTTAATCTGTAATGACGGGCTCCAATTTCCTTTTCGAGCTTATCTATTGACAGATGTACTGTCAGGAAATCTGCCACTAGTCCTTCCTAAAGTCAATCGACCAGCGTTGGTAGTTCCTCAAGTGTCTCGCCTTAACCACGATCTTTTTTCTTTCCTTAAGTACATTCTTCCTCTATCTATCCCCTGTCTAGGATATTTGTCTACTCGTAGCTTTTAATTCTTAACTGCATAATTTGGTGGTCAGTACCAATGTGGATTCTCCATTCCACCATAACTTATGAGGTAGTTCATCTTGCCTACCAACCTAAGCAACCTTTCATTATGCCTCCTTTGGTGATTATTGCAAGTTTGACTAGTCCTCGGCGGACTTTATTTTTCTTACTTCAATCTTGTATGTCTTACTTACATCCCATTAGTAAGTTTGGCTAAATGAGGACACATGCCACTTTGGCAGGCTAGATCTCATTTCACCCTTCATTCGAAATGCAATGTTGTTTAGGTTACTCCCTTGTGAGCCACCTTAACTGTTATACCTTGCATTTAAAGAGCATACCCTTCTGTTGTCGTCCACTTTGGTCTATAGTTATTTGTCAAATTGTCCTTTGAGTGACCATTCAGGTTTACTATTTCTCTCATATGTTAGTTCCCTACGGAACTAGCCTTTTGGCTAGTACTTTCTCAATAGTTTCCCCTTAAAGAGGAATTATCTTGACAGACATATTTGCCACTCAATTATACCTTCCTAGTACCTATTTTCTTTTAATGGGTTCTAGCTAACCCTTTTTTGTCGATTAGTCGATCTGGGGTACATATGATTAACCTTCCTTGTGCCAACCATGGGTTCAACAAAACTTATATCAAGAATGTAACTCCCAATAACCTAAAAAGGTTCTCCCTTACACATAGAGCTTCTTTGAACCCTACCTGGCAGTTTTTAATGGTGGATCCTTACCCTACGAATAGATCCTCTTCCATTACCTATCTACAAGGCATTTATGGCGTATCTTTTCCCCAACGGATCTTAGCTGGGTTATCACCATACGCCCTATCGGCCCCATTTTTTACCAGTGGGTGGTCTTTTCCCTTTTTTATTACTTTTGTTCCTTTCTGGCAGTTTTCCTCAAATCCGTTGGCTGGCTATCGCCTATGATTACTTGCAATTCCCCTCATTTATGTGATTTTCTGTATTCATTGTCGTAGCAGACTACCTATGTTTATCATCCTAGTGAATTACCACATGTTTAATATCCTAGCAGACTCACCATGTTGCCATAGCCGAGCCATGGTCTTACACAATATATCCCATATTTAATGTCTGGGCAAACGTCCCCATGTTTACTATCCTGGGGGACTATCTCATGTCTATTATTCTGAAGGGTTATATTGGTTGCCATAGTTGAGCTATGGTCTTACACGTTAGACATCTTTTGATGTGTAACCCTGTAAGACTTACCATCATCGAGTGTCGCCCTATAGAGCTTGTTGACCGCCGTCGCAGTGTTGCTCTACAAAACCTTATTATGATCATCACAGTGTCACCTCGAAGGACCTATTTCACATTTCACCTTGATACTCGAACACCAAAATGTCCCTTTCCCTCATAAGGCCCGGAGCTTCCAACATCATAGTTTGCACTTAAGACCACTCCATGGAAGAATCTTACCAGATATTCCATTTTCTCTATCCATCCGACCATTCCTGTAACACCCCTAACTCGTATCCGTCGTAGGAAGAGGTTTTCAGAGTATTACCAGAACATTCAGAACATTTTACAATTAATTTTCACTAATTACTATTCATTTACCGAGATCATTCAAAACGTCCCTTAATCAGACCCTCGAGGTCCAATACAAGCATTAGAATCAAGTCAGAACTTAATTGGAAACTCATAAAATTTTTCGCGACATTTCAGAAATTTTCAAAGGTTGTAGGGCTCACAAGCCCGTGTGGTCTAGGGACACACCCGTTTGATTAAGTCGTGTGGTCACACACGTACATGTCCCTAACCCGTGTAACTCCCTGACTTGCAAGCATGAAGAAATTGAAGTCACACGCCCGTGTGCTAGGCCGTGTTGCAAATTTAATTTTCAAAATTTAGGTACAATTTTCACACGACCGTGTAACACGCCCGTGTTCGTGACCGTGTCAACCACACGGCTGAGACACACACCCGTGTGCCCAATTTTGAGCATTATGTTTCTTAATTTTTAGGTGCAGGGGACACACGGCCAGGCCACACGCCCATGGGGTAGGCCATGTATCACACACGGTGTGTCTACCTGTGTGGACAAAATAAAGCCATTTCTAGCCTCATTTGTCACCTACAACTTACCATTTTCCTGCACCAAAACTCACAAGCATATGTCCACCAATCCAACATCATATACGCATAAAAATAGGCATCAATCAAGTGGTATTATCTCATGCATCAAAGGATATAAACTTACTCTTATCATAAACTTATATGCTAACATAATTCCAACAAACTAACACATAATAAGCACTTATGTGATTACCAAAATATCACTTCAAAATGGCCAAACTTAGACTATCACTAGCCACTCCAATGGCTAGATTACAAAACAACAATTACAAGCCATCATTGGCCAAATAAGCTTATACATGCCATTATACCAAAATGAGATAATGGATAGTGTGATGACTGCTTCGGCTGAATTCCAACCTTCGCGAGCTTTTGAGCACTATAAAATAGGGAAAATTAAATGGAGTAAGCATTTTATGCTTAGTAAGTTCATATAACGAAAAATAAACTTACCGGTCATATTTATTAATACAAGCATACATAAATTTACATTCCATCAATTTTGGGTAAGTTACCTAAACACATACACTTATTCAAACTAGTCGCATAATCTCATATGAATATCAATTAATATAGATGAGCTCATCACATTACAAGCTTCCATTAATTTCACCTTTCCATACTTCAAAAGTCCTTTCCGTCGAACTATTGAAATTTCGATGGATGCTCGGGTAATATACTCATGTGCACTAGTACCCATTAGGGTACAAAATAAAAAGGCACACTCTTGAGTCATACATTTTACAACAGGATTAACAGTCCAGGCTAAATCCTATCCGTAGCATATGCTCTAGAGAGCTTAATTTGGATTACCCGTCCGGGCTAAATCCAATCTATATCAAAAGCTCAAGAGGGCTTACATTAGAATTACCCGTCCGAGCTAAATTCTATCTGCAACATATGCAATATTATTCTTATTCAAGAAATCACCTTAATCCATCGGATTTCAACATTCAACTAGAACATGACAATTTGTCCATATTTCACAACTTATGACTATTTCATTATGTATATATCATCTCACACAACCATACAATTCATGTCAGGCATATTAACATACATATTTAAGTTACACTAACTTACCTTGAAAATGGTTCGTATTTGAATGTCAACTAATCTGAAACCTTTTGCTTTCCTCGATCTAGTTCCATAGTTGGTCTTTCCGGATCTATATGGATAAATTTAACTATTAATCTATCACATTTCATTTACATCTGCATTCTATTACATCCTAGGCAAAATTACCATTTTGCCCCTATCCTTTTCAAAAATTTTGATTTCGTCCCTAGGATAGAAAAATGAAATTCATGAAATTTAACCCTCTTTCCAAGCCTAGCCAAAAATTATATACTATATTTACAGCACATACATTTAACAAATTTAAGAATTTTCCTTGGGTTTTACCACTTTTTCATTTGTCCCTAAATCAAGTTTTCATAAAAAATTACTTTGTAAAAGTTGTTTATCTATGAACAACCTTTCATTTTCTACCATAAATTTCTAATTTTTAGCATATTCATCCATGACCCCAATTTCATACCTTGATAACTTTTCAAATAAATCCCCTAAATAGAAAGATTAGACTATCGTGATTCTAAAAATATAGAAATTACTAAAAACGGGACTTGATTTCATACATTATTAAACTTAAAAAGTTTTCTTCCTCTCTCCTAGGGTTTCCATAGAAAAATTGGGGAAGATGATATGAAAATAGATGATTTATTTATTTTTAATTAATTATCATCTATTAATTTTATTAATTTTTAATTTAGTCCCTACCCTTTTCTAATTTTTCCATGGATGAGTCATTAAAATATCTACTAACTACTCTTCAATGGTCTAATTGCCATATAAGGACCTTAAGTTTTAACTTCCATAGCTATTTGATACCTATAGCTACTAGAACCCAACTTTTGCATTTTATACAATTTAGTCCTTTCCCTAATTAAACATACAATCGGTAAAATTTTCGTATCAAAATTTTCATGTGACCTTCCTATCATGATACCAACAATAAAATAAAATAAAATAAAATAAATTTTTATTTTTGGCTCAGATTTGTGGTCTCGAAACCACCGTTCCGATCTCACAAAAAATGGGCTGTTACAATTCCTCCATTTCACCAAACTAACCTTGATGCTTGAACACTGCAGTGTCCCCTTCGCAAGGCCCGGAGCTTTGCACATCACGAGTTTCACTTAGCAACACCGTATGGCAATATTTAACATAAATTCCCATTACCAAATCCTAGCTTCAATTATCGTGTCAATGCATTCTCTTTGTTCTCCACAATTTAAAAATACGCTAGTATAGACATACGAGCATAAACACATAATAACATGGAGCAAGACAAACTTAGCTATGTGTTACCTCAAACCTTTTACGCATACCGACACACTTGTAGATACTCAATTACCTACTCAACTATGTGCATACATAACTGTAACAGCCTACTTTTAGTCAAATCGGAACAGTGGCTTTGAGACCACAAATCTGAGGTCAAAATAATTATTTTATTATTATTTTAAAGTCTACAGCATGATAATATGATTGTGTGAAAATTTCGTTAAAAAAATTTTATCGTTTGAGGGCTTAATTTAATAGAAAGGACTAAATCGCGTAAAGTGTAAAACTTATGTTCTATTAGCTAAAGGTGTCTAATAGCTATGGAATATTAAAGTGAAGGTCCTTATGTGGTAATTAGCCCACTAATGAGTTAGTGGAATGTGTTGGCTTGGCAATTGGGTAATTTTTAAATGTTTTAAAGGTTAATTAAGTAATTAGGTTATTAATGATAAAAATAAATAAAACAAATTTATCATCATCTTCAACTATCATCTTCCACCAATTTTCATAAAGGAGAGAAGCCATTTTTATACTTGATATTTGACCAAGCTTCCATTGCTCATATTGGTATGATTTTTGTCCTGTTTTTAATGATTTCTACGTTTTTGAGATCGTCGTAGCTTAATCTAGCTAGCCCAGGGACTAATTTGCAAAATTGTTAAAGGTTTAGGGTTTTTACATTGATTAAACTATGTGTATTTTGATGTTTTATGATAGAAAATGTATGCTTGTTGTTAGATAAACAACATTTGTAAAGTGATTTTTGACAAAATTGTCAATTAGGGATTAAGTTTAGAATTGTTGAAATTTTGTGGTTAAATTGTGAAATAAACAAAAAATATGGGCTGCTATGGTAATAAGAGAAATTCGGATAGCATGGGTAGGGACTTAATTGCATGAATTTGTATTTTTATGAGATAAGGACTAAACTGTAAAGAAATTAAAATATTAGGGGCAAAAGTGTAAAGTTGCTATAATGTGCATTTTTGGGCTAAATTGAATAAATTGATGATTAAATAAATTAAATTTGATATTATATAGATCAAGAAAAGCGAAATTCGGATTTAGATCGGGGGAAAAACAAAGTGTTGGATTAATCGATCAAATTCGTCGTTTTTGCATTCGAGGTAAGTTCGTATGTAATAAGCATTATTATAATTATGTTTTAAATGCTTTAATATTGAATAAATTGTGAATACGACCTTGCAGATATATTCGATGATGTTTCGAAAAATGTGAAATCCCGGTTGAACCTTAGGAATAGATTAGGACACGAATGACATCATTAGGGGTTATGTGATTTGGGTGCTGGTCCGTATGTCCTACCAGTGGCTGAGTTATCCAGCATGTGTTGTGAATTCTCGTCAGCTTGATTGAGCAGCACCGTGTAGCTTCGTCATGATCATTAGCTTGTGTGAGCAGACCCGTTGATAGCTCGAGAGTGAGCATTATATGTGATATGAGATTGAGATAGCTTCGGCTATGTATTGGCACTTAGGGTGCAAGATTCCTGAGTATCCGATAGTATTTTGAATGTTTCAACGGGTTTATTAGAGATACGGATGAGTATGAGATTGATACGATATGGTGCAGGTTTGTACATGAACCGTACTAGCATTGAATCGAAGAAATTGTGAAATTCATATCTTACCTTGTGAATGAATATGTTATAGGTTTGTGCATCAATATGAATTACATCATGTTATGTTTAATTGCTTAAATTGTGTATGTATGGTAAGATGAGTTAATTATTATACGAACTTACTAAGCTTTATAGCTTACTCTGTTTATTTTTCCGTGGTTTATAGCGATATCAAATTTAGCTCAGATTTGGGAATCGTCGGAGAGCTCATCACACTATCAAGCTATCACTTTGGTACTTTTGAATCTATGCTTTTGGTTATATGGCATGTATAGGAATTATGGTCATTTTGGTTTATGTTATAAATGGATTTAGCCATTTGAGTTGGCTTCTAAATGTTAAGTGTTTGGTTTTGTGTATAGCCATGAGAGTTGGCTTAAATTGGTATATTTTGGTTGATTTGGTTGAGTATATATATATATATATGTAAATGTCCTTTGTTATGCCTTTGGTAACTGCTATATAAATGCTTGTGGTGAATGGTTGTTTGTGAATTGGTAATTTGAGTATCATATAGTTGATAATTGAGAATTGGTATTGCTTGTGATTTAGGTAAAGTGATGCATAAATGAAAGTGAACATTTAAGTGATTTGGAAACGTGAAATTGGTATAAATGGAACAGCATATTGTGGTACATGTGTGCCTTGTTGTTGGTAGTATTGAAATGGTATGAATTATTCTTTGTTGAGGTTGGTTGAATGCCTGTTTATGCAATGATGTGTGCCAATTGGTTTGGTGTAGGTGTATGCTATTTGGGTGAGAAAAATGGCTTGGTAAATAGCCTATTTTTGTCAACACGGACAGAGACACGGGCGTGTGTCTCAGCCGTGTGTGACACACAATCAAGTGACACGACCGTGTGTCCCCTGGTGTTTAATTAGAAATCAAGTCAATATGCTCCACACGGCCCAGCACACGGGCGTGTGACTTGGCCGTGTGGCATAAGTCAGTATACCCTACAGGTTTGGCACAGCCTGGCACACAGGCGTGTTGTTGGCCATGTGACCCAGGTCAGGGAGTTACACAGGGTCGGACATGAGCTGGGACACGGCCATGTGATCCCATTTCAAATGTCCACACGGCCTGCGACACGGGCGTGTCTTTGGACGTGTGAGACACACGGCTGGGCCACATGGGCATGTGTCCCCTGTATTTTGCAAAATTTTTCTAAGTGTTCAAAAAGTTTATTGAGTTACTAGTTTAGTCCCGAACCATTTCTAATGCATGATTTGGGCCTTGTAGGCTCGTATTTGGGACAATGTGAACGAATGTGATTGGTTTATATTGGAAATGGAAAAATGTATGAGCAATGTATGTTTAATTGTGTCATAAGTCTGGTAATGCTCTGTAACCCTATTTTGGCAATGAATACGGGTGAGGGGTGTTACATTTATTGGTATCAAAGCCAGGTTTAGTCGATTCTAGGACTAACGTAGCGTATGTGAGTCTAGCTATACATTCCATATATAACTTGTGATAGTGTGATATCTCCTGACAGTTTAAATCGTGTTTTCATATAGTAAATGGATCCCAATCGAGCTGTGGCTGATGATGTTGAGAGTAATGCGCCAGCCTCCGTTCACTGAGTAGCACAATCTGAGTCGAGACCCGTATCGGTTAGTCTGGGAGGAGAGGCCAAGGAAGCCTTCTTCCAAATGATGAACGAGTGGTTCACTGAGTTTGTACGAACTAATCCGGCTGCTCAGCAACCTCCACCCCCACCTATTCCCCAACCAGTTCCCGTAGCTCCTCAAGGCGTGGAACCTTTACGATTGAATAAGCCACCTATTGATAAAATCCAAAAATACGGGGCTGAAGAGTTCAGAGCTACTGTTGATGACGATCCTGAAAGAGCCGAGTTTTGGCTTGAGAATACTATCAGAGTATTTGATGAACTATCCTGCACACCAGCTAAATGTGTAAAATGTGCCGTATCACTTTTGAGAGACACTGCGTATCAATGGTGGAATACTTTTGTATCTGTGGTACTGAGAGAACGAGTCACTTGGGAATTCTTTCAAACCGAGTTTAGAAAGAAATACATCAGTCAACGATTTATCGACCAGAGTTCCTGGAGCTGAAATAGGGTCAAATGTCTGTGACCGAGTATGAAAGAGAGTTTTTAAGACTCAGTAAATATGCTCGAGAATGTGTCTCCACTGAGGCAATAATGTGTAAAAGATTCAAAGACGGGTTGAACGAAGACATTAGACTACTAGTCGGGATTTTGGAATCGAAAGAATTTGTGGTGCTAGTCGACAGAGCTTGCAAGGCTGAAGAACTTGGCAAAGAAAAGAGAAAAGTTGATTTCGAGGCTAGAGATTCGAGAAAGAGATTGATGAATAAACCTTATCAATCTTTGTCAAAGAAATCATGGGATTCGTATAGTTGTTCGAATGCTTCAATCAGGTATCCAAATAGAGATCATGGGAAGCAATACTCGAGTCCTAAAGCTCAAGCTACATCAGTATCGTGTGTCGGTAGTGTGAGAAACAATATGTAACGACCCGATACTCGAGTCTGAAACTGAGACTGGATACGAGACATTACTATACTTGAACTTACTAAAACATGTACTTTCGAGCTGTAAAATTTTGTTTCAAATTAGAACTTCTCTTTCTTAGTCAAATCATACATTTCATGGGCCTACGAGGCCTTAAACTCACATCCGGAAACTTTCGGAGTTCAACCGGAAACTTTTACTCACTTTGTAAACTTTTCCTCAAAACAGGGGTCACACGCTCGTGTGACTTGGGACACGCCCATGTACCCCTAAGACATGCCTGTGTCTTCCACCCGTGGTCGACACTGACTAATTTCACACGGCCTTGACACGCCCGTGGCCCCGGCCCGTATGCCAAACCTTGGCATTCTGATTTATCCACACGGTCCATAAACACGCTCGTGTGCTTCAGCCGTGTGGCAATTCAAATTAAAGTGCAAGGTACAGACTTCACACGGCCTGGGCACACGCCCATGTTCTAGCCGTGCCTCCCACAAGGTCTAGACACACTCCCGTGTCTCTACTCATGTGGGAGATTAGGAGGCTATCTACCAAGCCTTTATCCACTCTGAAATCAAGATCAATTTAATACCTATTCAACAACTCAAGTACTACATGAAAACATGAACAATGATGCATAATCATCAACATTGGTATAAATAAACTTGGAAAATATTGGCCATCTCTTTAGCCATATACAAAAGAATGCTAAACTTGATAGTCAACACTTTGGCTCTTCTTAAAACATAACTCAAAATGAAATGCTTCCTATACATGCCATACTTAATATAAACAACTTGGCTATACCAAAATAGCGAATGATAGTGTGTTCTGAGCTCCGACGTCAGTGATCCACGAGTTAGCTTGGCGGGACTACATGGAAAGAAAGAATTAAAGACGTAAGCATTTAGCTTAGTAAGTTTGCATGTAGTGCATATAGCAACATGTTTACTTAATATAACTCATTCATCATAAATAAAGGCATTGCCGAACTCATATGCTTGAGCTCACTTACTCTTAATAATTCTTACATATCTCATGGTACTTACTAGTCTCATGCTTGTAAGGTAAACAAGGTACCTGTATCACTTAATCACATAGATTAGCATACTTTACTATGGTAAGCATAATCTTAACTTCATCATTCATAACATGAATAATACTTTTAGTTAACTTTAACTAACATATTTTGATGATAGCTTCACTTGCTTAACTTTCTTACTTCCTCATTTATTCTTTACTCTTTTGCCCGATGAATTACTATGAATAATCGAGGATACTAAATCTCATCTTACATATATCTCGATGCCAACGCCATATCCAAGATATGGTCTTACATGGGATCTCTCAACTTGGTACCGATGCCATATCTTGACATGGACTTACACGAAGTCTTCCTTGTGTGTTCCCTTGGGAACTTACCATTGCCATGTCTTGAGATGGTCTTACTTGCTATCTTTACTCATGAATTGGTCAATGCCGAGCCTTGGCTTGGACTTACATGAAATCTTCCTTGTTACACACCAATGCCATGCCTTGGCTTGGACTTACATGGGATCTCTATCTCATGATAGCTTTTCAATGCCAAGACTTGTCTTGGACTTACATGACATCTTTGCTTAGAGACTCACCAATGCCATGCCTTGGCTTGGGCTTATATGGGTCTTCATCTCATAATAACTCTTCAATGCCAAGACTTGTCTTGGTCTTACATGATAACTTGCTTGATTGCCGATGCCTTGCCTTGGCTTGGTCTCATACGGGATTTCTTGTCTCATGTGATAGATCGAGTATCCTAAGGAATTCAACTTCAATAAGGACTTTCTCATGCTTAATCTCATTGATTTCTTTGTTTAACATAGCATTAAACAATCTCATGGAATTAAAATATATTTAACATCATACTAAGCAATTCAATGATATTAATCATAAAGCTTAGAAATCACACAAACTTACCTCAATATACAAAATGTATGTAGATATGCAATTTAGTCCTCGACTTTGTTCTTGCCTTGGTTTCAATCCGGGCTTCGTTTTTCTTGATCTATAATAATAATTTAGCTCATTTAATACTCATATTGACTAAATTGACTCATAACTCATTGATCACTGTAAATCAGAGTTTTAAAATTTATAAAAGAATGATCGAACCTGGAAACTAACTCTGACAACGATTGAGGCAAGTGCACCTATCGAACAGTAGTATAGCTTAGGCAAGACCAAATTATCGGACCCAAAGGAACTAAAAGTACTAATACTCACCGTCTTTTTATTATTTAGCCTTAATATAAAGTGATGGTTGTTAAACTAAAACTAATCTTCTTACTAAGCTAATACACAAAGACAAAAAGAATGAATTCGGGAAATAACTTTTGGAAAAACTCAGTTGACTCAAGCGATACCCTTAGGAAAAATCCACCTAGACTTCACTTGTTATCTAACCTTGAACCATATGATTTATTTACTTAGTTTGATCCGTGAGACTCCCTAACGTATATTAAACCCTCTCTCGAGGTGAATAACATCTAACCCTAGGTTAATTAGTGGAACTCTCGTTCGCTTATAATAACCCCCTAGAATAGCAGAAAATTGATCTGTGGACTCCCATATTAGGTTTTACCCTAATCCGGCAAAATCTCGTCACATTATCTCTAGGCGTGTGATCAACTCCGCTTAATTATGTTGGATCTACTCTTAGGCAGGGTCTATTCCTCCTCCACCTAAGCACATTAGATTTGGATTAAGTTCACACAATTAAGAACAAACTAAGTTATTATCATATAATTTAAAAATCAAATAACAAGATTCATCATAGGTTTCATCCCCTTCGGGTATCCGAAGGTTTAGTTCATAACAATAAAGGAAAACATCTCAAGAGAAAAGATAACACAAAACATAAAAAAATCCCTAAAACCCCCTGAAAGAATTGAAGAGGAGATCCTCCGTCTTGAGTAGAATTTCAGCTTCTTGAGATGGATCAACTGGCTATCTTCGAGTGATTCCCACAAATCTAACATTTTCGGCTTGGCTTTTTAGCCTAGCTTTTTTGCCCCCGTTTCAGCTGGTACCTAGGGTGTATTTATAGGCTTTTGAAACACGTTTCTTTCTCCCTAAGTATCCTTTCCCGAATGAAATTCCTCTTCTCCACGGTAGAGGCACGGCCATGGTACACGCCCGTGTAAATCGCAGCCAGGCCGTGTTCGAAACTGTTGAATGAGGCACGGCCGTGTAAATCGTGGTAAGGCCGTGTTCTAGTAGGAATGGTGGCACGGCCGTGTGGCTTGAAGTCCAGGCCGTGCTAATTTCGTGGCTTGGCCCAACTTGGTTCGTTTTAAGCCCGTTTCTCGTTCTTTTCGTCATCGGGTGCTTTCCTGAGTATAAGACATGAAAAGAAAGGATTAAGAGCACCTTTTTACATGAATTGGGGCTTAAATCATCCAAAAGCATACTAAATGTGGGCTTAGAATATGTTACTTTTACGGTTTATCAAATACCCCCACACTTAAGCTTTTGCTTGTCCTCAAGCAAAATTCTCAACTTACAATTAAAACAAACTTCCTGTAATTCAAAATTCCTATTGATAGTGTCTCATCATAATTCATAGATAATTTATACATGGATAATTCAATTTAAAGTGTCCTAAAAATTCAAACAGTATAAGTCATAGATTCTATAGCACAAAACATAGGCGTTTCCCTTCCTCTAAATAATTACCTCTGATTCGAAATCGACAAGGATTGACATCCTCTCAAAAGATTCGCTCAAATCACTCAAGATGTTTAAGGTTCAGAATTTAGGCACTCAAAAGTCAAACATGAAGAGTTAACCCCATAGGCTTGCATGAAAATCAAATTTCCACCACTGAAATATGAGATGAAACACAAATCATAAGGTCTTTGTTAGGGTTGTAACGGGGCTAGGGTTAAGGTGTGGAGTAAGGCTGAATTAGAGGGTTAGAATCGAGATTGAATTGACAAATTACCTAACTAAGAACTAATGAACTAATAATAATAAATACATCAATTGAAAATTAATAATACTAATAATACGAGCTTCTTCTTCGATATTTGGAATCAAAACGTATAAGCTCATTTAATCACAACTATTAATGAATAATGGATATACTTCATTTTTTTTAAGAACAAACTAAAAATACATAACTGAAATAGAAAACATAGTTAGGCTATTAATCAAATCAAATCTCGATATAAGGGTAGTCAAAAGGAGTGGTGATAACAAAAACAAAGGGGTTCTGGGTTAATATCAGTGGGTGAGTCAAAATAGGGTTGTTAGGATTAAAAGGGGTTCACTAGGGGTTAATTGTGAAGGTAGGCTTTTTATGGAGTAAGTGGGTTAGATCCTAGGTGCCTTTATCATCTCTGTGTTTCAAATAAAAAAAATGTGGTCTCGACATGTATAATCGATGCAAGTTCTAGAATAACAAATCAGTGTTGACATACTCATAATTAATAAAGTGAGCAAGAAAAAGAATATATGCTCTATAAGGCTCAAAAAATCACAAAAATTATGGGTATTTTGATGTCAACCTCGTAAATTTCAAACTTCAAAGTAATATTTAAACTCAGTTCGACAACCTAGAAAATTTTTAATTTCTGAAAAATAGACTTATCATGCTTGGTTCTCTAGTATTCTTCAAATTTGATTATCAATGCACAACTATCAATGACTTAATCTAAAACATATCAATAAAAATCATAAATCATCAGAAATTTCATCCTAATTAGCAATATGAGAAATTTACTTAAAAACAAGACTAAATTCAGGGTTTTTGTTAGGTATCTTTTTAGGTTGTTCACCCCCCACACTTAGGATGTACATTGCCCTCAATGTACAAAGATATCTAATGACAATTAATATGTAAAATCAAAAGAGAGGGGGGAGAGTGACACTCCCTGAATGAATGGATGATTCCTTGAGAGGGGATTGTGCCTTTGGTGGTGGTGATGGACCGTCTGGATGACGAACCTGTGCTAGATGAAGAAATTGGGGAACTCATGAAGGATTAGCCAGGATTTATTAAGACAAATTTAAAATAAACTAAATATATAATTGAAGAAAAGAAAAGTAAAGAAAGAGGAAACAAAAATGTAAACGAAATAAAGCTAAAAGATAAAGGGGCTTGAGAATCCTTATTGGTGTATGGTTTGTGAGGTGGATGTGACTTCTACGGTCACGGAGGTGCTGGCAGTGGCAGAAGTGGCGTGATTCCCAAGCAGCCTTTAGCTCCTAAGTGAAAGAAACTAAGATAGAATAAAATAATTTAAGCGGAAGAGAAGTGTAGATAAGGAAACTTAAGCAAAAGAGAAAGATGAAATAAAAACTAAATAGCCTCAAATATCCTTGGCTTGTTGTTCAAATGAAGCTGCCGGCATGAACTCATGTGTATCGGCCTCCTTTGGGGAGATTGGTCTCTTACGCTTCTTTTCCATGGATATGATTTTGATGTAGCTCAAGAGTCTAAGGATTTATTAGGAAAAGGAAAAAGGAAAAAGAGAGAAAAGGAAGGAAGAAGGAAAGAAGAAAGAAGTGGGTTAAGAAGAGAAAGGAGAGGGGTATGGTGTTTAAATAAAATTTCAGGTCTGGCAGTTCTCCCATGCCCGTGGGTTGAGGGTGTGTCGATTCACACGGCCGCCTCGCACGGTCGTGCTCTAGGGCGTGTTGATTCCCTACGCTCGTGTCTGGCCTGTGTTCGATAAGTCAGTATATTAGCACGGTTAGCTGGCACGGGCGTGTTCGGCTCGTGGTTGGCAAGTCAGTGGCCTCACACGGCTGTCAAGCACAGCCGTGTCACTTTTTCAGTGCCCGTGGGAGAGTGGTTGAGTCCGTGATTGCCAGAAATTAGGTCATTCTGACTTGTACCGTCCTGCCCTGTTAGTACCAAGATTCTTGAGGTACACACGGCCACGGCCACGGCCGTGTGCAAGGCCATGTGTCCTGGAATTCTGCACCCCTTGTTAGTTTATAACTACGTATTTAGAAAGAAAAGAAGAAAAGAAAAATAAATTTAAAGCAAAATGTGAGAATAAATTATGTTAGTGCTCGGGTTGCCTCCCGAGAAGCGATCGTTTATAGTCTTAAGCTAGACTCTCTTCTCGTTTGCATCTTCAGGGTGGTTTGAGGAGTTGGAAGTCCTTCCTCACATTATTATCTGTATCCTCGTGAAAAAATTTAAGTTGAGATGCGTTTATAGTAAAATTACCAAAAATAGGATTACTTACTGATTTGTTTGCAGACGGAAAACATCAAGTTACCCTAAAATATATTTTTTTGTTTGTGCTAGGGTCAGGAGGAGATATTCGAAGATCTGCATGATCTAACAGTACCTTGTCCCCTATTTTGAAGTGGTTTGTTGTTCTTATAAGCTCTTCTGGGGGCTCTTTTGATTTTTCCTCGTGTGGTTCTGGTTCTTCGTCGTGTATCCCTAATTTCTCCTTGAAGTGTGTCTTCCACTCATCTAGATCATCGATCTGAATTCCTCGATCTTTACGAATTATTTCTTTGTTGGGGTTGGGGTCAGGATCGGGTTCAGTTGTATTCTTTGGTGGTGTTTCCTGAAAAGAAGGGTTGAACGAATGGTTATTAGGAAAATTTTCGTTCTCACCTTGATTACTCGATGTTCTAGCCGAATCGATAGCCTTGATGGTGACGGTCTCATTACATACACAAAGTATGAGTTCTCCTGCATCAACATCAATTTTAGTCCTGGCAGTGGCTAAAAAGGGTCTTCCTAAAATTAGGGGGATCGAATTATCCTCATCCATGTCTAAGACAACAAAATCTACTGGGAAAACGAATCTGTCAATTTTTACAAGAACATCTTCGATAATACCCCTAGGAATTCTAACAGTTTTATCAGCTAATTGAATGCTCATCCTAGTTTGTTTGGGTTTCCCTAGACCTAATTGTTTAAATAATTTATAAGGCATGACATTTATGCTTGCCCCTAAATCAGCTAACGCATTATCAACAGTTAGTCTACCAATTAAACATGGAATTGTAAAACTCCCTGGATCTTTTAATTTCTGTGGTAGCTTATTTTGCAAGATTGCTGAGCACTTTGCGTTGAGTTCCACATGTGAATCTTCGTCTAGTTTCCGTTTTTTTGTCAGAAGCTTCTTTAAGAATTTCCTGGAATCAGGCATCTACGAAAGAGCTTCGAGGAGTGGTAAGTTAATGTGTAATTTCTTTAAAAGTTTAAGAAACTTACCAAACTGTTCCTCTGTGTCGTCTCTCTTCAATGCTTCGGGATAAGGTATGCGAGGTTGGTATGCTTTGATTATCGGTTTTGGCTTGTCTTGTGTTATCTCAACTTTACCTTTTTCTACCTCGTTTCCTTGTGTTGAGATGGATTCATCTACCCTTGTATTCTCCTGAGCTGTTATGGCTTGGATCTGCTCTTTAGGATTAATTTCAGTGTTACTTGGTATACGCCCTTGCGGTCGTTCGGATAATAGCTTTGCAATTTCTCTGACTGACTGGGTAATTTCCCCGATTGCCTTTGTAAGTCCTCCAACTTGGTTCTCGATCGTTTTGATCGATGTTTGTTGGGTGTTGAGCATTACCTCATTTTTTTGGAGACGGGCTTCTGTGGATGCTATAAATTTGTTCAACGTCTCTTCAAGACTCGGCTTCTTTTCCTGTGGATAGGGCTAATTTTGGAAATTTTGAGGAGGTTGTTGTCTTTGATTTCCTTGATTTCCTTGTCCTCCCCACGAAAAATTTGGGTGGTTCCTCCAACATGGATTATAATTATTACTGTATGGGTTATTATTAGATCTGAAATTGTTACCTATATAGTTCATCTGTTCGCTCTCTGTGCCCGGTTGGTAGGGTGGGTACTCAGGATTTGCCACAGTTCCACCTGCTTCGCACTGCATCACTAGATTTACCTGCGAAGAACACAAACTATCAATCTTTTTATTCATCAACTCTACCTGATTTGATAGCATGGTTACTGCGTCGAGGTTGTAAACTCCGGCTATTTTTGTTGGCCTTGTTTTTGTAACTTGCCACTGATAGTTGTTCAGCGACATCTCTTCAATAAACTCGTAGGCTGCCTTAGGAGTTTTATTATTCAGGGTTCCACCGGCGGCTGAATCAATTAATTGCCACATTGAAGGATTCACACCGTTGTAAAAAGTTTGGACTTGGAGCCACAATGGTAATCCGTGGTGTTGGCATCTCCTCAAGAGATCTTTGTATCTCTCCCATGCGTCGTATAATGTCTCTAAATCCATCTACACAAAAGAAGATATATCATTACATAATTTGGCCGTTTTGGCCGGTGGAAAATATTTTAATAAAATTTTTTCGGTCATTTGTTCCCATGTAGTGATTGACCCTCGTGGTAACGAGTTTAACCACTATTTAGCTTTATTTCTTAGTGAAAAGGGAAATAACCGAAGATGTATGGCATCATCAGAAACACCATCTATTTTGAAGGTATCACAGAACTCTTAGAAATTAGCTATATGAGTATTTGGGTCTTCGTCCTGCAAACCATCAAATTGAACAAACTGTTGAATCATTTGAATAGTGTTAGGCTTTAGTTCAAAATTATTAGCAGCTATAGCAGGCCTAACAATACTAGATTCGGCTCCTGTTAAATGCGGTTTAGCATAATCAAACATAATACGAGGAGCATTCTGATCCGCCACATCGATTTGTGGTGGTGGATTATTTTCGTCCATCCCTTCAGTAGGATTGGATCGGTCTTCTCGCTCTCCTTGGTAATTTAGGGCTCGGCTAATTTCTCTGCGATTTCTTCGAGCGGTAGCTTCAATGTCACTGTCGTATTCTAAAGGTCCTCTCGGGTTCCTTCTAGTCATAAACTAGAGGTACCTACTAGGAAAAGAAAGAATTAAAATTTAGCAAAATTTAAAATTAAAACTAAAAAATAAAAATAAATTGCGAAAAAATAAAAATAATAGCTAAATTAATAAAAATAGAGTTTTCTTAATATTTTAGTTCCCTGGCAACGGCGCCAAAAGCTTAATCACTGTAAATCAGAGTTTTAAAATTTATAAAAGAATGATCGAACCTGGAAACTAACTCTGACAACGATTGAGGCAAGTGCACCTATCGAACAGTAGTATAGCTTAGGCAAGACCGGATTATCGAACCCAAAGGAACTAAAAGTACTAATACTCACCGTCTTTTTATTATTTAGTCTTAATATAAAGTGATGGTTGTTAAACTAAAACTAATCTTCTTACTAAGCTAATACACAAAGACAAAAAGAATGAATTCGGGAAATAACTTTTGGAAAAACTCAGTTGACTCAAGCGATACCCTTAGGAAAAATCCACCTAGACTTCACTTGTTATCTAACCTTGAACCATATGATTTATTTACTTAGTTGATCCGTGAGACTCCCTAACGTATATTAAACCCTCTCTCGAGGCGAATAACGTCTAACCCTAGGTTAATTAGTGGAACTCTCGTTCGCTTATAATAACCCCTAGAATAGCGATGAAATCGATCCGTGGACTCCCATATTAGGTTTTACCCTAATCCGGTAAAATCTCGTCACCTTATCTCTAGGCGTGCGATCAACTCCGCTTAATTATGTTGGATCTACTCTTAGGCAGGGTCTATTCCTCCTCCACCTAAGCACATTAGATTTGGATTAAGTTCACACAATTAAGAGCAAACTAAGTTATTATCATATAATTCAAAAATCAAATAACAAGATTCATCATAGGTTTCATCTCTTCTGTATCCGAAGGTTTAGTTCATAACAATAAAGGAAAACATCTCAAGAGAAAATGTAACACCCCAAACCCGGCCCAAACGCTACAACCGGATCTGGTATGTCACTTAAGAGATTTTACATAACATGTCGCATTTTGGAAAACAATTACTAGGTTTACACCTTTATTTTGAAAGCTGAATAATTCATTAAAGTATAAAATATTAAGTAACCAATTATCTTGGTAGATTTTAAATAAAACCAAAATTTCATGTGTCTTAACTTAATTGAAAACGTAAAACTTACAACCCAAGTAATAAAAGCCCAACAAAATCCCAAGACATAAATGGTAGTCTAGTGGCCCATGGCCTTATTACAAGGAAATTTGAACCCATTAATTAAACGAAAATAAAAAAATTAGACTAAGTCTTTTGTTGAATTCTCAAAGCTCTGTCGCATGGTCACCTTGCTCTCTCTCGGCCGGTCCGATGCCCTAAGTGTCACCCGAGATGGTTAAAATTAAAGGGTGAGTCGCGAGACTCAGTGTGCAACCCTCATGCACCATTAGATTTGGGCTTTAGCCCCATATAACAGAATAATCAAATTATAAGTAACAAAAATAATATGCAAAGCCCAACCCATATCCTAGGTGTCCATCCGCTACACGCCCCCGTACCAGCCATTCACACCATTGGGGATTTCTACAATCAACCCATACCGCTACACACCTTGATGGCAGTCGTGCTGCTCATCATCAGATCATGATCGTAGCAACTACAACAGATCACGGCAGAAGCTGCTACAATAGATCACAGTAAGGAACCACTACAACAGATCACGGTAAAAACCGCTAAAACATATAACTTCCTCCTTTAATCAAACCCAACCCATGCAATCACATAAAATCAGTATACTTATAACATTTAATTAGATCATTTACTAACCTGGTGATTTGCTTTACCCTCTTTGGGTTCCCGTCAATATGTCGGGGTTTCGGCATTTAACAAAACATGTAATACTTATTTTCATATATTAATCAAACAGATCTAGATGGTGTGGAGAATTACACACATGATATTGCGAAATCCAATATTCTTAGTCGATGTCCTTGCTATCTGGATCTATTATCCTCAATCTATAGCCTTGCTTAAAAGCCGGAACAATTGCGAAAATAGGCCTCTCCTATATTCGGCCATGGTTAGTATTCTACCCGATTTTATATATATAAATAAACAAATCCTCTTACCTTGAAATCCCGAAAGTAACACGATTCTATAACTTAGAGATCTATGCGATTGGCCTCCTTCTTCAAATCCCGGAATGTCGAAAAGAAGAGTGAAATAAGAGATTAGTTTCTAATAGCCATTCGACTAAGGAATTTTGAAAAGCCAGAAGAACATTGAAATCCCGAAATCAATACTTACCTATTGTTTCCTTCAAGATTCGACACAAGCAAACTCCTTTGAAGAGAATTCGGCAACTTCAGGAAGTGAGATCTAAGAATTTCGGCTTTTAGAAGATGTACGAATTGAAGAGATGGCTAAGAGAGATTCGACCAATGAATATTAAGGAGAAGAATAGAATAATAGAGATGTGATTTCGGCTTTTAGGGATTAAAAGAAGAATAACAATAGAGGTTAAAAGATTCTGCCAACAGGAAATTTTAGAGAGGAAGAAAGGGTGAAGAAGATGGTGATTTTCGGCTTTTGAGAGGAAGAAGATGAGAAAAGAAAATAAAAGAGAGGCTTCAAAATTTTGGCACACCCCCTCTTTATATAGAAAACCGATTCCTCCCTTTAGCAGAGATTGATTTTCAGCCAACACTGCCACACATGATAGCTCCTATCCCTTTTCCCTTATCTTAATCTGTTATCTCCTCAAAAATAGCCTTTATCTGCTTATTGTCCTTAAAGACTAAATCCCTAAATAATAGCCTTTATCTGCTTATTATCCACATGAAATAAATATAATAAGATTCCCAAAAAAATAGCCTTGTGCCGCCCCCCCTTTACTCAATTAAGTGCCGAAATCTAGCCCTATAACTTGGGCTTCAAGCAACCAATAATTTGGGCCTTCCTTATGCACTAGTGACGCCACTTATAGCTCACCTTACTGTGCCCCTTGCTGCTGGGCCATGAGCCCAATATGTCAATTAAACTACTACAACTTCAATTTAAGCCCTTAGAGTGTCTAAAGAAAATATTTAAAACAAGGCCTCAGCCCGATTTGAGTCCCAATTGCACCTCAAATTCTCAAATTAATATTTTAAGCATCCAAACACATAAAATGCACAGACCCAATTATTCAGGATGTTATAGAAAAGATAACACAAAACATAAGAAATCCTTAAAACCCCCTGAAGGAATTGAAGAGGAGATCCTCCGTCTTAAGTAGAATTCCGGCTTCTTGAGATGGATTAACTGGCTATCTTCGAGTGATTCCCACAAATCTAACCTTTTCGGCTTGGCTTTTTAGCCTAGCTTTTTCGCCCCCCTTTCAGCTGGTATCTAGGGTGTATTTATAGACTTTTGAAACACGTTTCTTTCTCCCTAAGTATCCTTTCCCGAATGAAATTCCTCTTCTCCACGGGAGAGGCACAGCCATGGCACACGCCCGTGTCAATCGCGGCCAGGCCGTGTTTGAAACTGTTGAATGAGGCACGGCCGTGTAAATCGTGGTAAGGCCGTGTTCTAGTAGGAATGGTGGCACGGCCGTGTGGCTTGAAGTCCAGTCATGCTTGATTTCGTGGCTTGGCCCAACTTGGTCCGCTTTTAAGCCCGTTTCGTTTCTTTTCATCATCTGGTGCTTTCCCGAGTATAAGACATGAAAAGAAAGGATTAAGAGCACCTTTTTACATAAATTGGGGCTTAAATCATCCAAAAGCATACTAAATGTGGGCTTAGAATATGTTACTTTTACGGTTTGTCACTCATACTTTGGCAAAATTACCATTTTGCCTCTAAACTTTCTCATAATTACACTTTTGCCCCTAGGCTCGTAAAGTGATTTTTATTCAACTTTCATGAGCTTCATGCTTAGCTGATTCATTCTCTCAACTATAGCAACAATAAATTCCCACTATTTCTATTATGTATGACCAATTTCATAACCTTTACAAATTAGTCCATACTAACATTTTTCATGAAATTCACTTAGGAAAAGATGTTTATCTAACATCAAACTCTCATAATCTTCCATAAAACATCATTTTACATGCATGTCATACATGGGTATATTTATGGACATGAATTCTAGCTCAACTTATAGCTAAAAATAGCTAATTCATGCTACGAGGACTCCAAAAATACAAAGAATATTAAAAACGGGGCTAGGATGCACTTACTAGCAAGCTTAAAAAATTGAAGAACCCTAGCTATGGAGCCTCTCTAATTTTCGGCACAAGGGGAAGAAGATGAATAAGATTTTTGTCATCTTTTTCCCTTTTTAATCATTTAATTGATAAATGACCAAAATGCCCTTCTCACAAAACTTTTAAAATTTCTAACTCATGTCCATTTTTGTCCAAAAATTATAATTTGGGAAAATTGCTATTTAAGGACTTCTAATTAACATTCCAAAGCTATTTCATTCTAAAAGCTTCTAGAATCTCATATTTTGCAACTTTTGCAATTTAGTCCTAATGGACCATTCAATGAGAATTTCATAAAATTTCTACATGAAACTTTCATACTATCATGCAAACATATCTTAAACCTCAAAACTCATTTTACTACTTTGGATTTGCGGTCTCGCACCACTGTTCCGACTAGGCCCTAAATCGGGATGTTGCATAATAAACCCGAGTGTCAACAGTGTGGACGACGACATTTTGGAGACTACTGGATGAATAATAAAGCTTGTTTCAAATGTGGTTCGTTAGACCACTTTATTCTAGATTACCCTGAGTTAACCGAAAAAGATAAATTTCAGAATGCAAGACCGAGCAACACAGTTGATAGAGGTGGACCACCTAGAAACTCGAGAAATGTGACTAGTAACAAAGGTGTGACAAAGGATTTGGCTGTGAGATCTGAGGCTAGAGCACCAGCCAGAGCTTATGCTATCTGCGCTCATGAAGATGCGTCGTCACCAGATGTTATCACCGGTACATTTTCTCTCTATGACACTATTATAATCGCCTTGATTGATCCTGGATCGACTCATTTATATATTTGTATGAATTTAGTGTCTAGTAAGAGTTTTCCTGTTAAGTCTACCGAATTTGTGATTAAAGTATCGAACCCCTTAGGCAAGTATGTCCTAGTTGATAAAGTTTGCAAGAATAGTCCTTTGATGACTCGAGGTTACTGTTTTCTAGCAAATTTGATTATTTTACTGTTTGATGAATTCGATGTGATTCTGGGTATGGATTGGTTGACTTTGCATGATGCTGTTCTGGATTGCAGACGAAAGACTATTGAATTGAAATGTCAGAATAGTGAAATCCTTCGAGTTGAATCAGATGAGTCGAGTGGATTTCCTGTTGTGATTTCGTCGATGACAGCTCAGAGATATGTGAGAAAAGGTTGTGTTGCTTACCTTCCGCATGTATTAGATACAAAAGTGTCTGAATCAAGGATTGAATTAGTTCCAGTAGTCTGTGAGTATTTGGATGTTTTTCCAGAAGAGTTACGGGGTTGCCACCGATCAGAGAGGTCGAGTTTGCTATTGAATTAGTACCGGGAACATCATCGATATCAATAGCTCCGTACAGAATGGCTCTAACAGAATTGAAAGAGTTGAAATCTCAATTGCAAGAGTTAACCGATAGAGGTTTTACACGACCTAGTTTTTCGCCCTGGGGTGCACCAGTGTTGTTTGTAAAGAAGAAAGATGGATCGATGAGATTGTGTATTGATTATCGTTAGCTTAACATGGTTACTATTAAGAATAAGTATCCTTTGTCGAGAATTGATGATTTGTTCGATCAGTTGAAAGGAGCTACCATATTTTCTAAGATTGATCTGAGATCTGGCTATTATCAGCTGCGAGTAAAAGATTCAGATATGCCGAAAACTGCATTCAGAACCCTTGTTATGCCCTTCGGATTAACTAATTCTCTTGTAGTTTTTATGGATTTGATGAAATGATTCTTTAGATCGTATTTAGACAGATTTTTTGTTGTATTTATTGATGACATTCTAATCTATTCCCGAGATGAATCTGAGCATGCCGAGCATTTGAGGGTTGTATTACAAACTTTGAGAGATAAGCAATTGTTTGCTAAATTCAGTAAATGCGAGTTTTGGCTCCGAGAGGTTGGATTTTTGGGGCATATTGTTTCAGCGGAAGGCATACGAGTTGATCCGAGTAAGATTTTGGCAGTTATTGACTAGAAACCGCCAAGAAACGTATCTGAAGTCAAAAGCTCTCTGGGATTAGCTGGCTACTATCGGTGTTTTGTTAAAGGATTTTCGATGATTGCTACACCGATGACTAGATTGCTACAGAAAGATGTGAAATTCGAGTGGTCAGTGAAATGTCAATAGAGTTTTGAACAGTTGAAAGCATTGTTAACTGAGGCACCAATTTTGATTCAACCTGAGTCGGGTAAAGAGTTTGTGATTTTTAGGGACGCAACATTGAATGGTTTGGGATGTGTCTTGATGCAAGAGGGAAAAGTGATAGATTATGCTTCCAGACAGTTGAAATCGCATGAAAAGAATTATCCGATGCACGATTTTGAGTTGGCTGCTATAGTATTTGCATTAAAAATTTGGCGACATCATTTATACGATGAAAAGGGCCATATCTTTACCGACCACAAGAGCTTAAAGTATATAATGACTTAGAAAGATTTGAATTTGCGACAACAAAGATGGCTCGAGTTGTTGAAAGACTATGAGTTAGTGATCGATTATCATCCGCGGAAGGCGAATGTAGTCGCGGATGCTCTGAGTAGAAAATATTTATTTGCTTTGCGAGCAATGAATACTCAGTTAACTTTTTCTGATGATGATTCGATTTTAGCTGAATTAAAAGCTAAACCGGTATTTCTTCAGCGAATTTGTAAAGCTCATAAATGTGATAATGAATTGCAAGCTAAAAGAGTACAATGCTAATTTACTACTGATTTAGACTATCAGATCAGATTCGATGATTGTTTAATCTTCGGAGGTAGAATGTGTGTACCAAAGAATCCTGAGCTCATTCAGAAAACTCTAAACGAAGCACACAATGGTTGTTTATCTGTTCACCCAGGGAGTACTAAAATGTATAATGATTTGAAACATTTGTACTGGTGGTCAGGCATGAAACGAGACATTTCAGAGTTTGTGTCGAGATGCTTAATTTGTCAACAAGTCAAAGCCGAACATCAAGTGCCTTCGGGATTATTACAGCTTGTGATGATACTAGAGTGGAAATGGGATAGAGTTACGATGGATTTCGTATCATGATTACCCTTGCCTCCGAAAAAAAAAGATGTTATTTGGGTTGTCGTTGATCGACTGACAAAGTCTGCACACTTCATTCTAGTACGTACAGACTTTTTGCTCAATAGACTAGCTGAGTTGTACATCTCTGGGATCGTTAGATTGCACGGGGTGCCAATTTCTATTATTTCGTATAGAGATCTGAGGTTTACGTCACGATTTTGGAAGAAATTGCAAGAAGCTTTGGGTACGCGGTTGCACTTTAGTACCGCATTTCATCCCCAAACCGACGGTCAGTCTGAGAGAGTAATACAGATTCTCGAAGATATGCTTCATTGATGTGTTTTAGAGATTGAAGGCAATTGGGAGAAATATTTAGCGTTGGTTGAATTCGCGTATAATAACAATTTTCAATCGAGCATAAAGATGGCACCATATGAAGCATTGTATGGTCGTAAATGTCGAACTCCATTGTATTAGACCGAGCTTAGTGAGAAAAAGATTTACGAGGTTGATTTGATTAGAGAGACTGAAGATAAAGTGAAAGTAATTCGCGACAATTTGAAAGCAGCTTCAGATCGATAGAAATCATATACGGATTTGAAACGTAAAGACATTGAGTTTCAGATTGGCGATAGAGTATTTCTGAAAGTATATTCGTGGAAGAAGATTCTTTGATTTGGTCACACAGGAAAATTGAGTCTACGATTTATCGGGCCATATGAGATCATCGAAAGAATAGGGCCAGTGGCATATCGACTAGCTTTACCGTCAGAATTAGAAAAGATCCACAATGTATTTCATGTGTGGATGTTATGACGGTATCGATCAGATCCATCGCATGTAATTTCTCCGACAGAGATTGAAATTCAACCTAATATGACGTATAACGAAGAACCTATCAGAATTTTAGCTCGAGAGGTTAAAGAATTGAGAAATAAAAACATAGCTTTAGTGAAGGTTTTATGGAAACGTCACGGGGTAGAAGAAGCTACATGGGAACCCAAGGAAGCTATGAGAAAACAGTACCCTAATTTCTTTTCTGGTAAGATTTTCGGGGACGAAAATTCCCAAGGGGTGAGAGTTGTAACGGCCCGTTTTTAGTCAAATCGGAACAATAATTTTGGGACAACAAATCTGAGGTCAAAATAAATATTTTATTATTATTTTAATGTCTACAGTATGATAATATGATGTTGTGAAAATTACGTTAAGAAATTTTATCGGTTGAGTGCTTAATTTAATAGAAAGGACTAAATAGCGTAAAGTGTAAAACTTGTGTTCTATTAGCTAAAGGTGTCTAATAGCTATGGAATATTAAAGTGAAGGTCCTTATGTGGTAATTATCCCATTAACGAGTTAGTGGAATGTGTCGTCTTGGCAATTGGGTAATTTTTAAATGTTTTAAAGGTTAATTAAGTAATTAGGTTATTAATGATAAAAATAAATAAAAGAAATTTATCATCATCTTCAACTACCATCTTCCACCAATTTTAATAAAGGAGAGAAGCCATTTTTATACTTGATATTCGGCCAAGCTTCCATTGCTCATATTGGTATGATTTTTGTCCCGTTTTTAATGATTTCTATGTTTTTGTGATTATTGAATCTTAATCTAGGTAGCCCAGGGACTAATTTGCAAAATTGTTAAATGTTTAGGGTTTTTCCATTGATGAATCTATGTGTATTTTGATGTTTGATGATAGAAAACGTATGCTTGTTGTTAGATAAACAACATTTGTAAAGTGATTTTTGACAAAATTGCCATTTAGGGATTAAATTGAGAAATGTTGAAATTTTATGGTTAAATTGTGAAATAAATGGGCTTCTATGGTAATAAGAGAAATTCGGCTAGCATGGGTAGGGACTTAATTGCATGAATTTTTACTTTTATGAGATAAGGACTAAATTGTAAAGAAATTGAAATATTAGGGGCAAAAGTGTAAAGTTACTATAATGTGAATTTTTGGGCTAAATTGAATAAATTGATGATTAAATGAATTAAATTTGATATTATATAGATCAAGAAAA
Organism: Gossypium sturtianum; assembly: GCA_025698515.1. Taxonomy (NCBI): domain Eukaryota; kingdom Viridiplantae; phylum Streptophyta; class Magnoliopsida; order Malvales; family Malvaceae; genus Gossypium; species Gossypium sturtianum. Next base: position 118,936,398 of record CM046955.1, read on the forward strand.
GCGAAATTCGGATTTAGATCAGGGGAAAAACAAAGTGTTGGATTAATCGATCAAATTCATCGTTTTGCCATTCAAGGTAAGTTTGTATGCAATAAGCGTTATTATAATTATGTTTTAAATGCTTTAATATTGAATAAATTGTGAATACGACCTTGCGGATATATTCGATGACGATTCAGAAAATGTGAAATCCAAGTCGAACCTTAAGAATAGATTAGGATACGAATGACATGTCATTAGGGGTTATGTGATTTGGCTGCTGGTCTGTACGTCCAACAGGTGGCTGAGTTATCCGACATGTGTTGTGGATTCTCATCAGCTTCTGTAAGCAGCACTGTGTAGCTCCGTCATGACCATCAGCTTGTGTGAGCAGACCCGTTGATAGCTCGAGAGTGAGCATTATATGTGATATGAGATTTAGATAGCTTCGGCTATGTATTGGCACTTAGGGTGCGAGATTCTCGAGTATCCGATAGTATTCCGAATGGTTCAATAGGTATATTAGAGATACGAATGAGTATGAGATTGATACGAGATGGTACAGGTATGTACATGAACCTTACTAGCATTGAATCGAAGAAATTGTGAAATTCATATCTAACCTTGTGAATGAATATATGATAGGTTTGTGCATCAATATGAATTACATCATGTTATGTTTAATTGCTTAAATTGTGTATGTATGGTAAGATGAGTCAATTATTATATGAACTTACTAAGCTTTATAACTTACTCTGTTTATTTTTTCGTGTTTTATAGTGATATCGAAGTTAGCTCGGATTTAGGAATCGTCGGAGACCTCATCACACTATCAAGCTATCACTTTGGTACTTTTGAATCTATGTTTTTGGTTATATGGCATGTATAGGAATTATTGTCATTTTGGTTTATGTTATAAATGGATTTAGCCATTTGAGTTGGCAAGTGTTTGGTTTTGTGTATAGCCATGAGAGTTGGCTTAAATTGGTATATTTTGGTTGATTTGGTTGAGTATATATATATGTAAATGGCCTTTGTTATGAATTTGGTAATTGCTATATAAATGCTTGTGGTGAATGGTTGTTTGTGAATTGGTAATTTGAGTATCATATAGTTGATAATTGAGAATCGGTATTGCTTGTGATTTAGGTAAAGTGATGCATAAATGAAAGTGAACATTTAAGTGAGTTGAAAATGTAAAATTGGTATAAATGGAATAGCATATTGTGGTACATGTGTGCCTTGTTGTTGTTGGTATTGAAATGGTATGAATTATGCTTTGTTGAGGTTGGTTGAATGCCTGTTTATGCCATGATGTGTGCCAATTGGTTTGGTGTAGGTGTATGCTATTTGCGTGAGCAAAATGGCTTGGTAAATAGCCTATTTTTGTCCACACGGGCAGAGGCACGAGCGTGTGTCTCATCCGTGTGTGACACATAGTCAGGTGACACGACCGTGTGTTGCCTGGTGTTTAATTAGAAATCAAGTCAGTATGCTCCACACGACCCAGCACACGGGCGTGTGACTTGGCCGTGTGGCATAAGTCAGTATACGCTACAAGTTTGGCATGGCCTAGCACACGGCTTGGCAAACGGGCATGTGAGGCTTTTTCGAAGGGCACACGGGCGTGTGGTTGGCCGTGTGACCCAAGTCAGGGAGTTACACAGGGTCAGACACTGGTTGGGACACGGCCATGTGATCCATTTTCGAATGTCCACACGGCCTGCGAGACGGGCGTGTCTTTGGCCGTATGAGACACACGACCGGGCCACACGGGCGTGTGTCCCCTGTATTTTGCAAAAATATTCTATGTGTTCCAAAAATTTATTGAGTTATCGGTTTAGTCCTGAACCACTTCTAATGCATGATTTGGGCCTCGTAGGCTCGTATTAGGGACAATGTGAATGAATGTGATTGGTTTATATTTGAAATGGAAAAATGTATGAGCAATGTATGTTTAATTGTGTAATAAGTCCGGTAATGCTCCGTAACCCTATTCTGGCAATGAATACAGGTGAGGGGTGTTACAATAAAACTCTCAAACAACAGAGATCATAGAACTCATTATGAACTCGGCCTAGATTCATGCCAGTCATACAACATCCCATAAATGGAGTTTAGAAACTCACCTGATGCTTCTTTGCCTCCTCAGCTTAGCTTTTCTGATTTCCAGAGCTTCTATTCTCCTGGCAGCTAATTATGACAACCAAGGTTATAGTTAAACTCAACAATTTCAACTTAAAAATTAGTTTTCTAGAACATGTAGAACCTGTAACAGCCTATTTTCAGTGAAATCGGAACAGTGGTTTCGAGACCACAAATCTGAGTCAGAAAGAAATTTTATTTTAATATTATTGCATGGTCTGCATTATGATAGGATTGTTATATGAAAATTCTGATAAGAAAATTTTACCGATTATGTGTTTAATTATGGAAAAGACCAAATTGCATAAAATGAAAAAGTTGAGTTCTAGTAGCTATAAGTATCAAATAGCTATGTAATTCAAAACTTGAGGTCCTTATATGGTAATTAGACCATTAAAGAAAAGTTAGTAGATATTTTTGATGAATCATCCATGGAAAATTAGAAAAAGGCAAGGACTAAATTGGAAAGTGGAAAAATTAATGGATGATAAATAATTAAATAGAAATACTATCATTTTATATCATCTTCATCCCCAAAATATACATGGAAACCCTAAGAAAAAGATAACAAGCTTTCTTGGCTTAATTGGGTAAGTATTCTTGTCTTGTTTTTAGTAATTTTTATATTTTTGAGGTCAGAACAGCTTAATCTATCTATTTTGGGGATTAATTTGAACAGTTATCAAAGTATCAAAGTTATGCCATGGATGAATTTGCTGAAATTTTGAAATTTATGGTAGAAAATGAAAGGTTGTTGATAGATAAACAACTTTTATAAAGAAAATTTTGATGAAATTATGATTTTGGGACTAAATTGCAAAGATGTAAAAGTTGTGGAAATATTATGAATTTTGTGAAATACATGTGTTGTAAATGTTATATGAAAATTTCGGTTAGGCTTGGAATAAGGATTAAATTGCATGAATTTCATTTTCCAAGCCTAGGGACGAAATTGGAATTTATGAAAAGTATAGGGGCAAAATGGTAATTTTGCCTAGGATGTAAATTGAATCCAATTGAATATGAAATGTGATAAATTGATAATTAAACTCATTTATATAGATCCGGACAACTCAAATTCAAAGCTAGATCGAGGAAAAGAAAAAGTTTCAGATTAGTAGATTTTCATACACAAACAAGTGTCGAGGTAAGTTCGTGTAACTAAATTGTGTTTAGTTTTATGCTTGAATTGAATGTGGTATGTGATTATATGAATTATATAAATGTTATAAATATATGAAATAATCACATGTCCGATCATGTCCGAAAAATATTAAATTCAGTTTAAATAATAAATTTTAATAGAGTTAAGTTCCGTTTGAATGATGAATTTTGATGGATATATGTGATTTCCCATATTGAATGTGGTCCTGCATATGTTGCAGACAAAATATAGCTCGGACGAGCAATTTTGTTATAGCCCTCTCGAGTATCCTGTTATATAGTTCCTGTGAGCATCCTGATCGGTAGTGATCTTGCATGTGTTGTGCACTACCGTAGCTCTGTGTGAGTGTCCTGTTACATGATTCGATCGGTTGTGATCCAGCATATAATGCGGACACAAACACAACTTTACGTGAGCGTCCTGATATAAGCTCTTATGGGCTTCCTAATATAGCTCGCTTGAACTCTCTGTTACCTTATCCGGTGCTCCCTGATATTAACTCTTCGGAGTTATTTGTTAAGCTCTATGAGCTCCCTGATTAAAACTCATATGAGTTTCTTGTTTAGCCCGGATAAGTGTCTTTTTACATGGCTCAACTGAGCATCTTGATATGTGGCTGGAGAGTGTGCTCCGTGATTAAGTGCCCTAATGGGTACCCCTGATTATGAATTGACGGTTTACAGTTATATACACCTTGTGTGTACTACCTGAGTATCCATCGAAATTTCAATGATTCAACAGATAAATTCCTGAAATGAGAATCTATGAGGTTAAATGAATTATATCTTGAATGTTCCTGAAATTCCTGAAAATTTGTAACATGATGAGCTCATCCATACTATTTAATGTACATGTTAATTATGTGACTAACATACTTGTTTGAATGTATGTGATTAGGCAAATTATGCCAATTTGTTGGGAATCATGTTATTATATGCTTATTTGAATGAATGTAATTGGTAAGTTTAATTCTTATTATACGAGCTTACTAAGTATTAAATGCTTACTAGGTTTTATTTTCTTTGTTTTATAGTGCTTGAAAGCTCGCAAAGGTTGGAGATCGGTCGGAGCATCATCACACTATTCACTAGCTCATTTTGGTATAAATAGTAAACTTATTTTGGTATAATTGCATGTATAGGTTAACTTGGCCAAAAGATGGCTTGTAAATGGATGTTTGTAATCTAGCTGTTGGTATGGCTAGTGATGTTTAATTTGGTATATTACTACAAAGTTATATCATGTTAATATATATATATGCATATATATATGTGTATGGTATGGTTAGATTAAATTAAGGTTAACTATAAGCCTTAATAAAAAGGTAAGTTTGGCTCTACGAATAGAGGTGATGTTATATCATACACGTTAATGATGTTTGCTTAGTTTAATGCTTGGAATTGGTTGATATATGTGTGTAAGTGTTTTGGTAGATTGATGGTAAAGTTTGGGTGAGAAATAAGGCTAGGAAATGGTCTTATTTTGTCCACACGAGTAGACACACAGGCGTGTGTCTTGACCGTGTGTTACACACGGCCTGGCACATGGACATGTGGTTTGGCCGTGTGTCCCCTGCACCTAAAAATTTAGAAATAGAATGCTCGGAATTGGGCACACGGGCATGTGTCTCAGCCGTGTATGATACACGGCCTAGAACACGGGCGTGTGTCTCAGCCGTGAATGATACACGGCCTAGAACACAGGCATGTGGCTGGCTGTATGGCACAATTCAGAGAGTTACACGGGTAAGGACACGGGATGGGACACGACTGTGTACTTCACATCGAGTGCCCATATGGCCTGAGACATGGGCATGTCACTTGGCTGTGTGAGCCACACGGCCTACCCACACAGGCATGTGACCCCTGTTTGTAAGAAAAAATTTGAAATTTTGTGAAAAATTTTTTTTGAGTTCCCGATTTAGTCCTGACTTGATTCAAATGTTTTAATTGGGCCTCGAGGGTCCATTTAATGGGCAATATGAATAGTTTCGGATATGAACAATAAATGATATGAATTACATGAAATTATTCTATAAACTCTAATAATGCTCCGTAACCCTATTCTGGCGACGGATATGGGTTAGGGGTGTTACAGAACCCCTACAAAGGTTCTTGAAAATCCTTAACTTCATTTTCTAAATCTTAAGTATATCCAAGGACTTAGAGCCTTACCAACTTACTGGAATCTCTACTTTTTCTTACTCAAAACTCATGATCATTGTTCCATGCATAGCTTCCCGTGAATGTCTTTCCTTCGGAGTAACTAAAGAAGAAGATGAAGAAAAGAAGAGAATGAGATATAATTGAGAGGAATTCACCTGGAAATTCACTTCTCAGCTATTTATAGTCCTTCAGGCACGATATTCAACCGTATAAAAACTATCAATTGCTAATCATTTTTTCTCCCACTAAAGAATCGATTTTTTAATCCAACCAAACCTGTATTATATTTCAACCATGTCCAAATAAGTTACTAGCTTTTCCTAAATTTTCAGTAAAGGCCGCCAACTTATGTCTTCTTTCAATTTAACCCCCAATTGTTCCTAATTTTCAGACTTAAAGGAAACTGTGTGTGGCATATTGTACATATAGAGTCTTTGTTGTCAAAAAATTCGGGGTGACAAGATATTTAGATTGTGGAAACCATTATTGCCGGGCAATAATATATACATGTTCAGCGTCATCGTTGTTGGGCAACTCGGGGTGACGAATCTGCATATCCATTTTGAGTCCGTATCTGGTTAATAGGGTTATAAACACATTAATTGGCTAAATGGTATATGAGGTGAAATTTTATATATGACAGCTTTTGAAAGATCATGCGAAATGAATTAAAATGATCCCTATGGGCCGATTGAGTAATAATGAGCCAATAGGCTCGAAATGGTTGAAATGTTGGTATGAACTGAAACATATGTGTTTATATTCTAATGATGATAAATGAAAGACTATATATGTAACTAGAGATGATAATTGAAATTGATCAAATGGTATGTGAAATTGTTGAGAAATGGTAAACTTGTGTGCATACCTAATAAATTGGTGTGTAAGATTGGTCATATACATGTTTGTATGAAAATGAAAGTATTTTGACATGAAATGGAATGAGATTAAGTTAAGAATTGAACTTGAATTGGATGAATGCAATTGTTTAATCTTGTTTCGTACTGACTTGAATTATGAAAATACCACTGAGCGTTTTTGTTCAATGTAAGATTTGTTTTCCCCATACGCAGGTGTAGTTGATTCTGGAGAGTGCGTGTAGTAGATCCAACATCTTGGAAGTGATCCCTGACTCAATAAAGCTTGTATAATTTTGTTTTATTTTAAGTATGGCATGTACCTAAGTTGAGTTGGTTGTTGGTGTAATAACATGATTTTGTGTACATTTGAAGTTAGAAATTGGTATACAAAATGGTCATATGGTTGCATATGTATTTGAGTATAATGCAAGGTTTGAAATTTTATACAAATTTGAATTAACCATGGCTTAATTGATTATGCATAGATGCCAATTGCTTGAATGAATGTACTAGTTAATTCACTTATAGGTTGTATGACATTGAATAAATGGCAGTATGACATTAGTACATCTCTGAATAAGGTGCTATGGTTTGTAATTGAGTCATGAGAATTGTGTTTTGGTTGATGTAACACCCTGTTACCCGACCTGATCGCCAAGTCTGAGTTATAAGTACGAACACAAAACATTTAAGTCATAACACAATTCATGCAAGCATAAGCATTTCAATACAAAAACATGATATACAATCTTTCTTGAGACTTATACAAGCCTACGCACGCTCTAAACTTAACTCGAGATTTAAAAAGGACCAAATTGCAATATTTTCAAAATTTTAGATTAGGTTTCAATACTCTTGCCTAGTATCGATACCAATTTGAGCTTCGATGTTTGGAAAAATTGAATGAAAATCAATAGTAAGGATACTTTATATAAAGTACCGATACCTTTTCCAAAGTATCAATACTTTACTTTTGTATCGATACCATTTTAAGGTTCGATGTTTTAGAAACTAAAGAGAAATTGCTAAAGTATCAATACTCTTCCAAAGGTATCAATACATCAATGAAAAATTTCAAACGTTGCATTTGGTACCTAATTCATTCCAATCCAGAACCTTAACATTTTCAATTCAATATACAAATACCACAATCAAAAGTAAACAAATCTTCAATGTCTAATTTCTTACCAAGTTCCTTTCACATGCAAGACAATATCTCATCAATTAACTTCTTTACTTTAACATTAACCCCTATCCTCAAAGATCAATTCATCAAACATATCATTTCTATATACCAGGAAATACAATTCAAACATTAACCATACACATACATGATCCATACCAAATAAAATTCCAAAAGCATCACTACAATACCTTATATGCATATCATCTATTACCAAGACATACCATTATCAACATAACATAAACCATTTATACACATTTATCAACTTCCAATTCAAACCTTCCATCATAGCAAAATAAAAAGGACTTCCCTAGGTACATGCCATTTAACTAACAAAATAACTTCACCAACTTCGTTGAGTCAGGGATTCTGTTTGGATGCTGAAGTCAATGCTCGGGATCTCATATTAACCTAACCTGCGCACAGAAAACAAAATAGTACATTGAGTACTAAATTCAGTGGTATTTCAACAATTCAATTAATAAAACATGAAATGAAACCAATTACATACAAATCCATTTTGATTTCAATTATCAACTAACATATATGCACATCTAAGCCAAATCTCATCCAATGTATCAATATATTACTTCAATTAATCAATCTATGTAATTGTATCATACCAACATCTCAATGCATTTGAACATAATACATTTCATTTCCAAAATCAAATTAATTCAATAAAATTTTTCCATATCGACCCTTAGGCTCGTTAAATCAGTTCACATGCTATCGACCTTCGTATATCGTAACTTGTATTTATAATACCAATTGATAATATCAATTCAATTCATATACAAATTATCAACTTTATAATTTATGCCCCTTTTAACCTGACTCAGACTCGAACAGATACACAGTCCAACCAATCACACCAATTTAGCACCCAGTGCCTCATTAGACAATTTCAAAGTAAATAAATTGAGACCAAAGCTCATTGGTATAATCAAAGTAAAATTGTGTCCAGCACTCCTGTAACAGCTCGATTTTAGCTAAATCAGAACAGTGGTTTCGGAACCACAAATCTGATGTCAAAAAATTATTTTAATATTTATTTTATGTGTTTACAGCATGATAGCATGTATGTGTGAAATTTTCGTGAAGTAATTTTATCGTTTAATTGCTCGATTTGAGAAAAAGGACTTAATCGCGTAAAATGCAAAAGTTGCATTCTATTAGTTAAAGGTGTCAATTGGCCTTGGATTTTAATTATAATGGCCTTAAATGGTAATTAGACCATTTTAGATGTTAATGGACATTAATGGACATGGCTTATGTGTTTTTAAAGTTTATTAACTAAGGTTAATTTAGTAAAAATGTTAATAAACATAAAATAAATAAAACAAAGTTAAAATAAGCCTAAATATCATCATATTCAACCAAAATTAAAAGAGGAAGAAGCCATGGGAGAGAATTTAGGGTTCGGCAGACATTTAGCTTGATTAAGGTACGGTTTGAGTTCGGTTTTTGATGATTTTTATGTTTTTGAGATCGTTGCTTCGTATTCTAGCTAGCCCGTACCATAGATTTTGAAACTGTTAAAGATTTTAAGAGTTTCCATTGATGATTTCATGTGTTATTTGATGGTTGAAGATGAAATATGAATTTTTGATGATAAATTTTCATGTTTTGTAAAGTGATTTTTGATGAAAATGCATAATAGTGACTAAATTGAGAAATGTATAAAGTTAGTGGTTAAAATGTGAAATAAATGAAATTTTTGGGCTGCTAGGGACTTATATTTAATTCGGCTAAGCTTGGGTTTAATGAAATTATGTGAATTTTGAGTATTTGTGAAATAAGGACTAAATTGTGAAAATGTGAAAGTTTAGGGGCTAATATGCAAATATGTTTAAATGAGTGTTATGGACTAAATTTAATGAATGATTGATTAAATAAGTTAATTTTGAATATATTTAGATCAAAAAAAAGAGGAATCCAGAATTAGATCGGGGGAAAGGCAAGATTATCGAGTAATTGACTCATTTCACTATTTTCATACCCGAGGTAAGTTCGTATGTAACGAGCTCTATTATAATTGTATTTAAATGTTTTGATATTGCATAAATTATCAATACTAGACTACGAACTTGCTCGACCATGATTCGACAACGATTCGACAGTGATTCGAAATGGTTCGATTATGATTTGGTATTGGAAAATCCCGTTGGAACCTTAGGGATAGTCTAGGATACTAATGACATGTCATTAGGGTATTGAGTTGGCTTCGGGCCATGATATCGGCACTTTGGGTGCGAGTTATGCCTTGATTTGGCTTCGGGCCATGGTATAGGTACTTCAGAGGAGTTACCTTGATTTGGCTACGGGCCATGGTATAGGTACTCCGAGGATAAGTTACCTTGATTTGGCTATGGGCCATGGTATAGATACTTATCGATTGAGATCCTTGAGTATCCGACTTCTATTCTGAACAGTTCAACGGGAAAGTGAAAGATGTGGACTAGATTGAGATTGGTACGAGTTGGTACAAGTATGTTTGTAAAGTTTATAAACATTGAATCCATAAAATGGATGAAATCTTGGTAAGCTAGTGAATGAATGATTGAATGGTTTAAGATTTAATGTATTTATATTATCTTGCATTTATATTCATTGAGTTGTGAATGAATAGTGAGTTTGCTCATTATGTTAATATGAACTTACTAAGCTGTGAAGCTTACTTTGTGTTATTTTCCTATGTTTTATAGAGAATCAAGGCTAGCTCAGATCCGGGAGTCGTCGAGAACATCATCGCACTATCAGACATCTATTTGGTACTTTTGAGTTGTGTAAATATGGTTTATGGCATGTATAGGCTAGATGTGATATTTTGGTTGTGATGATAGCCATGAGATTTGGCTTGTAAATGAATATGTTTTGGTTTGTATATATAGCCATGAGTGATGGCTTATTTTGGTATGATTTGGCATGAATGTGGTTATGGTTTTTAGTTGCTCAAAATGGTTATATTTGGAGCTTGGTAATTGACTTATATTGTGTGATGGAAATTGATAATTGGAGAGTTTATGTGCTAGTGAAATTGTTTTTATTTAATGTAAGTGTGGAATGATTAGTTGATTGAATTGTATATGTGAATCTAGGTATGAAAATTTGATGGCAAACTATAGTATGTTTGTGATTTGTATTGTTGGTATTTGGATGCATATTAGTGTCTTGAAATGGTACCATTTGAGCTTGAATAGGTATGTGCATAATGGGTGGCAAATTGGCCTTGCAAATGGGCTATTTTTTTCCACATGGACAGAGACACGGGCATGTGTCTCAGCTGTGTGTGACACACGATTAAGTACACGGCCGTGTGTCCCTTGGTGTTGAATTGAATTAAAGTCAGTTTTTTCTCCACACAGTCTCACACACGGGCGTGTAACCGGCTGTGTGGTATAAGCCAGTATACCCCCCTAAATGGCATACGGTCTGGCACACAGGCATGTAGCTTGGCCGTCTTGATAAGTCAGTTTACCCTACAGGTTTGGCACGGCCTAGTGCACGGCCTGGCACACGGGCGTGTGAGGCCAATTCGAAGGGCACACGGGCTGGACACACGGGTGTGTGGTCGGCCGTGTGACCCAAGTCAATATGTATGCCCTGTTTCCACAAGGCTTGTGACACGGGCGTGTCTGAAACCGTGTGAGGCACACGGCCTATTCACACGGGCGTGTGACCCCTGAATGATTGAAACATTTCTAAGTTTTCCAAGAATTTTATATGTTATCGGTTTAGTCCCGAACCACTTCTAAAGCATGTCTAAGGCCTCGTAGGCTCTTATAAGGGACAATGTGATTGTGATGAATGGTATTTGAGTATGAATGCATAAATGTATGAGTATTGTATGTTAAATGATGTGTATTGATCGGTAATACCTCATAACCCTACTCCGGTGACAGATACAGGTTAGGGGTGTTACATTTATTGGTATCAGAGCTACGGTTTAGTCGATTCTAGGACTAACGTAGCGCTTGTAAGAGTCTAGATATACATGCCATATATACTCTGCGATAGTGTGATAATTCCTGACAGCTTAAATTGTATTTTCGTATAGTAATGGATCCCGAACGAGCTGTAGCCGATGATGTAGAAAGTAACGCGCCAGCTCCCGCTCAAGGTACGACACCATCTGATTCTAGGCCTGTAACGAGTAGCCACGATGGAGAGGCTAAACAAGCCTTTTTTTAGGTGATGAACGAATGGTTCACACAATATGTTCGGACGAATCTGGCTGCTCAACAACCTCTACCCCCACCTATTCCTCAACAAACCCATGTTGTTCCTCAAGTTATAGATCCGACACGGTTGAACAAGTCGCCAGTAGATAAGATTCGTAAATATAGGGCTGAAGAGTTTCGGGCTACTGTTGGTGATGATGCTGAGAGAGCTGAGTTATGGCTCGAGAATATGATGCGAGTATTCGATGAATTGTCTTGTTCTCCTGATGAATGTGTTAAGTGTGCCATATCTTTACTGAGAGACACTGCATATAAATGATGGAATACCTTGGTGTCTGTTGTACTGAGAGAACGAGTGACTTGGGGATTCTTTCAGACGGAATTCAGAAAGAAATATATAAGTCAGCGATTCCTTGATCGAAAGCACAAAGAGTTTCTCGAATTAAAGTAAGGTTGAATGACTGTCAATGAGTATGAAAGAGAATTCGCACGGTTAAGCAAGTATGCCCGAGAGTATGTGTCTACTGAAGAAATAATGTGTAAGCAGTTCGTGGACGGGTTGAACGAAAATATAAAACTACTAGTCAGAATTTTAGAGTTGAAAGAATTTTTTGTTTTAGTTGAAAGGGCTTGTAAAGCCGAAGATCTTAGCAAAGAAAAGTGAAAAGCAGATTCTGAAGCTAGAGACTTGAGAAAAAGATCAATGAGTAAGCCGTATCAATCTTCACCAAAGAAATTTTGAGATTCACATAGCCGATCTAATGCGTCAGTGGGATATCAGAATAAAGATTGTGGAAATCAGTATGTGAGTCCTAAAACTCAAGCTACTTCTGTTTTGAGTGGGGGCAGTGTTAGAAATAACAAACCTGAGTGCCAACATTGTGGGAGACGACATTTCGGAGAATGTTGGAATAAGAGTAATAAAGCTTGTTTCAAATGTGGCTCACTAGACCATTTTATTAAAGATTGTCCTGAGACGGTTGAGAAAGATAGACCTCAGAATGTGGAATCGAGTAACATGTCGACTAGAGGATGACCACAAAGAAATGCTGGAAATGTGAGTGGTAGTCGAAGGGCGACAAAAGACTCCGCAATAAGATTTGAGGCTAGAGCACCTACCAGAGCCTACGCTATTCGCGCTCGCGAAGAAGCGTCATCTCCAGATGTTATCACCTGTGCTTTCACTCTTTATGATACTAATGTAATTGCATGGATAGATCCCGGATCAACTCATTCTTATATATGTATGAATTTAGTATCTTGTAAGACTTTGCCTATAGAGTCTACTGAATTTGTGATTAGAGTATAGAACCTCTTAGGCAAATGTGTTTTGGTTGACAAAGTCTGCAAGAATTGTCCGTTAATGCATCGGGATTTCTGTTTTCCAGCTAATCTAATGTTGTTGCCATTTGATGAATTTGATGTGATTTTGGGTATGGATTGGCTAACGATGCATAATGCTATAGTGGATTGTAGATGAAAGACAATAGAATTGAAATGCCAGAATAATGAGACTATTAGAATTGAATCAGATGATCTGAATAGTTTGTTAACTATGATATCGTCTATGTTAGCTCGGAGATATGTGAGAAAGGGGTATGAAGCTTATCTTGCTTATGTACTTGATACGAAAGTGACAGAAACAAAGATTGAATCAGTACCAGTTGTGTGCGAGTATCTAGACGTATTAACTGAAGAGTTACCGGGTTTACCACCTATCAGAGAGGTTGAATTAGGTAGTGAATTAGTACCGGGTACAACGCCTATATCGATAGCTCCGTACAGAATGTCTCCAACAGAGTTAAAAGAATTGAAAGCTCAGTTGCAAGAATTGATAGATAAAGGTTTTGCTAGACCGAGTTTCTCTCCCTCGGGTGCACAGGTGTTATTTTTGGAAAAGAAAGATGGCACGATGAGAATGTGTATAGACTATCAACAGCTCAAAAAAGTGACGATCAAGAATAAATATCCTTTGCCACGAATAGATGATTTGTTTGATCAGTTAAAAGGGGCAACAGTGTTTTCAAAAATTGATTTGAGATCAGGTTATTACCAGTTGCGAGTTAAATACTTAGATGTGCCAAAGACTGCATTTAGAACAAGGTATGGACACTACGAATTTCTTGTTATGCCTTTCGGACTAACGAATGCACCTGCTATTTTTATGGACTTGATGAACAGGATTTTCAGGCCGTATTTAAACCGATTCGTAATTGTGTTTATTGATGACATTTTGATTTACTCTCGTGATGAATCGAAACATGTCGAGCATTGGAGAATTGTGTTACAAACTTTGAGAGATAAATAGTTGTTTGCAAAGTTTAGCAAATGTGAGTTTTGGCTACGAGAGGTTGATTTTCTGGGACATATAGTGTCAGTCGAAGGTATTCGAGTTGACCCGAGCAAAATTTCTGCGATTATAGATTGAAAGCCTCTGAGAAATGTATCTGAAGTCCGTAGTTTCCTGGGACTAGCTGGCTATTATAGATGATTTGTGAAAGGCTTCTCGATGGTTGCAACTCTGATGACACGATTGCTTCAAAAAGATGTTAAATTTGAGTGGTCAGAAAAGTGTCAGTAGAGCTTCGAACAGTTGAAAGCATTATTAACAAAGGCACCAGTTCTTGTTCAGCCTGAGTCGGGTAAAGAATTCGTAGTTTGCAGTGATGCGTCATTAAACAGCCTTGGTTGTGTTTTGATGCAGGAAGGCAAAGTTGTAGCTTATGCCTCGAGACAGTTGAAGCCGAATGAAAAGAATTATCCGACGCACGATATTGAGTTAGCCACGATAGTGTTCGCATTGAAAATTTGGCATCATTACTTGTTTGGTGAAAAATGCCATATTTATACAGATCACAAAAGCTTGAAATATCTGATGACTAAGAAAGATTTGAATTTGCGACAGCGGAGATGGTTAGAATTGCTAAAAGACTATGAATTAGTGATTGACTATCATCTGGGGAAAGCGAACGTAGTTGCTGATGCTTTGAGCCTAAAGTCCTTATTTGCTTTACGTGCTTTGAACACACAATTAGCTTTGTCTGATGACGGTTCGATAGTAGCCGAGTTAAAAGTGAGACCATTATTTCTACAGCAGCAGATTTGTGAGGCTAAAAAATTTGATAATGAATTGAAAGCAAAACGAGCTCAATGTGAGTCGATTTCTGATTGCGAGTTTCAAATAGGGTCTGATGACTGTTTGATATTTCGTGATAGAGTATGCGTACCAAGAAATTATGAGCTTATTCATAAGATTCTAAACGAAGCACACAGTAGTTGTTTATCAGTACATCCGGGAAGCACGAAAATGTATAACGATTTGAAACAGTTTTATTGGTGGCATGGCATGAAATGAGATATCTCAAAGTTTGTTTCAAAATGTTTGATTTGTCACCAAGTTAAAGCTGAGCATCAAGTGCCTTCAGGTTTATTACAGCCTATTATGATTCCTGAATGGAAGTGGGATAGAGTAACAATAGATTTCGTATCGGGTTTGCCCTTATCTCCGAAAAAGAAAGATACAATTTGGGTTGTTGTTGACAGATTGACGAAATCAATTCATTTTATTCCGGTACGTACAGATTTCTCTCTTGATAAATTGGCTGAGTTGTACATTTCAGAGATTGTTCGATTGCACGGAGTGCCACTATCTATTGTTTCGGATAGAGATCTGAGGTTCACTTCGCGATTTTGGAAGAAATTGCAAGAAGCTCTAGGTACAAAGCTGCATTTTAGCACTGCATTTCACTCGCAAACGGATGGTCAATCCGAACGAGTTATTCAAATACTTGAAGATATGTTGCGATGTTGCATTCTTGAGTTTGAGGGTAGCTGGGAGAAATATCTATCGTTGATTGAATTTGCTTAAAATAATAGCTTCCAATCGAGTATAAAGATGGCACCGTACGAAGCTCTATACGGTCGTAAATGTCGAACACCATTGTATTGGACGGAACTTAGCGAGAGTAAGATTCACGGGGTTGATATGATCAGAGAGAAAGAAGAGAAAGTGAAAGAAATCCGTGACAGTTTGAAAGCAGCTTCGGATCGATAGAAATCGTACGTATACTTGAAATGAAAAGATGTTTGAGTTTCAGATCGGGGATAAAGTATTCTTAAAAGTGTCGCCGTGGAAAAAGATATTGTGGTTTGGTCAGAAAGGGAAATTGAGTCCGCGATTCATCAGACTGTACGAAATTATCAAGCGAATTGGGCCAGTTGCTTATTGGAACAATGGAAATGTGCAAGTGTACACAATCGCAACAAGTAATAAAGTGACAAGTAAATGTCGAGTTATTGTACCCACAGTGACTGTAAAATAATTATTTATGAAAGTAATTTTAAACACTTTGGTGAAGGAAAAATATTTGGTTTTAAAAAGAGATAATAAAAAAACTAAGAGTTAAAAACTAAGTGAAATAATTAAAATAAAACAAAGAAATTCTAGTGCACGATTCCAAATATGATTTAATCAAGATGATATAATTGTGTTGGATTAATTACATTTCCTTACCTTAGAATTATTAAACTTATGCTTATACTTGCTACGAATAAATCATAGCAACTCGGTAATTTGCTAACTTATGAACATATTTACAAATAAAAAATCCATTCATCTCTTGTACATATTTCTATATCAGTTCGACCGATTAAACAGATTTATAAAGGTAAACATGTTATTTCACATACATACTTATTAAATTAAATAATCTCTCGCATATTCCTATGTCGATTCAAACGATTAATTCAACCTAATAAGCATATAAAAAACTATGTGAGGTAACAAAGTATCCTTACCTTGAAACAGTTTAATCACAATAATCTTGCAAGTTATGCAAGGCATATGTATCGCCAAATACAATGCTAATCTAATCTTCAGCTACCTTAGAAGAATTAAACATGCACTGATTAAGTACTACATCCATTAATTACAATTTCAATGTGTTTAAATAAATAATTCTATAGTTATCTAAACAATTATAATGCCAAAATAACTTAGGCATGATTTTACTTAATCAAGCATTTTACCGAGGCCTATAACAGCATAAACACAATTTTAATAATTTAATAGGACAAAATGCAATCAACCAAACACGAATTAAATTCAAGCTAAGCTGATTAAATTAACCATTCCAACAACATAAATATTCATAGATATGTTCATCATAAAAACAACAAAAATTAAAGAGATAGGGAACAAGAATCAAAACAGGTGGTTTTCCGTGGCTTGACTAGGTTGCTCAGTTCTTCCTTCTTTGCTGTCCTCGCCGACCAAGGCTGCTATGAACACTCAATTGCTGCTCCAAAATGGCTGAAGAAGACCCTTTCCCAAGAGGAGAAATCGGAACAAGAACAAAGAACTTTGAATGGGAAAATGAGAGAAAAAGTGAGAGAGGTGAGAAAAGTTGTGAGAGAAGAGATGTGAATGAGGGATGATTTGAATGGGCAACAAAGTGGGGTTTATATAGCTGAGGATGGCTGCTAAAAATAGAAAAATTCAGCAGCCGAAGAGCCCCCTCATGGCCGGCCATCCTACATGGAAAAGTTGAGACTTTCAACTTTGCTAAAATTAGCCTGGGGCAAATCCGTAGAGCCTTAATTTAAGGTGGGGTTTGAATGCAAATTGGAAGTCTTCTAAGGGCCTTTTTGCAAGCTCATTTAATAAGCTAAAATGCTAATTTAGGTCTACATTTGAACGGTTCTGGGCTGCCCAATTGGTGGCTGGTTCGGTTCGCTCAATTTGGTTCAACTGGTGCGGTTCAACTAGTGCAGTTCAACTGGGCCCTTTTTCCATAATTAATTAAAATTAATTTATTTTACCCAAATTATGTAACACCCCAAACCCGGCCTAGACGTTACGATCGGATCTGACGTGTCACATCACATGTCATTTGAAAATCATGCTTTCAATGGAAACCCTTCTTACAATTTAAAACTTTCTACCATTTAAAACCTCAGATTTCGTTGCTTAATTTCAAAACAAGATTTGCTCAAAGTCGTTCTCTTACAAAATATTATTATCCTTAAAACCTTGTTTGTTGCGAAAGCTTAATTCAAAACAGTTGCGGAAACATGATATTTTGAAAACAGTAGTTATTGTCTTAAAAGCCCATGTTTAATAGACTAGCAGGTTGAGATTAAAGAAAACACCATATAAATGTAAAAAAAAAATTCCCCAAATGGCCTTATTACATAAATATTAGCCCAGTAAATTAAAATAAAATAAATTAAATTAAAGTAGCTAAGTTTAAATTTAAAACATATCAGACGTGTGGCCACCTCCGAGTCCCTCGCAGCTCCAAATCCTCTAAGGCTGGGGATTACCTGCACAGTTAAAGGAAAGGGTGAGTTTCGAGAACTTAGTGTGTAATCCCCTATTACGATCCATGATGCAGGCCCAAGCTTTGTATGGTATCGATGCGGGCCTAAGCCCTATTCAAGAATGATGCGGGCCTAAGCCCAAAATCATATCAATGTAAAACAAACATGTAACCCAATCCAGTCCAGCCAACACACCACCCGTACCAACCAACACACCATGCGGGGACCAAGTCAACCCACCCAACCAGCACACCAATAACGCAGTCTAGCTGCTAATACAATGCAGCAAAGCTACTTATAACAGTATACGTGGCTGAGCCACTAAAATCAGTATACGTGGCAAAGCCACTAGATCAGTAAAACGTGGTAGAGCCACCAGTACAGTGCTTCCTCCAAAATCCATAACCCAACCCAATGCAGTATGTCATGTCATAAATAACCCATATATGCAGTGCATCACAATCATAATCAATCATAGAAATATTACACATATACCACTGATACTACCACTAAGGGTGTAACGGTGATTTAGTCAGTTGGGATAAATCAGTAATGTCACCCCTCAGGGTTATTCTAGTAATTTTACTCATCGAAGGTATTTCAGTAATTTCACCCATTGAGGGTATTTTGGTAATTTACCCATCGAAGGTATTTTGGTAATTTACCCATCGAGGGTATTTTGGTAATTTACATATCAAGGGTATTTCGGTATCGGCCTTCCTGATGGCCTACAGTCGTCTCGAGCGATGGCTATGCGAATCTCGCAACTAAATTCCTTATTAATCACTTTTGTGAGTCTTACCCAAATGGAGCGCATGGGCTCAATGGCCCATATCGGCCCAACGAGGCCCACTATGACCTAAGCCCATGAGAATGTTCATTGTAGCCTCAACAGTCTATTGCCAACAGTTTCGGCTCAGGTTATCTCTACGAGCGCTCGCACGCTCAAGAGCCCACCGTTGCCGAAGTTTCGGCTTATCATTTTTTTTGGCTTCAGCCGATTCACAGTGAATCCAGGGTGTGAATACACACATTCATTCATCACTTTACAGTAACAGCATGGGAGTACGATTACACACCTGTTTGGGGTTGTAGGTTGAAGCTCCCAAGATTAAGCACCTATGAAATCAACAGTTCTAATCAATTAGCGTCAACCCTTATAAAACATCTCCATAAAATTAAACCCGCCTAATCAACTAATGCTACTTACCACTAATCAAGAGATCTCCTGCAAGGGAAGGGTAATCAGCTGACTCCTTGGTTAAGAAAAGCGAGTCCCTAGCAATACATCACTGGTGCACATGCGCATGGACCCATCCTTGTTCTTCACGAACAACACTGGTGCTCCCCATGGAGACATACTCGGCCGAATGAATCCCCGGTCCAGTAGCTCTTAAATCTGAGCCTTTAATTCTACCAGCTCTTTCGGTGCCATCCTATAAGAGGCGATGGACACCGGAGCCGTTCCCGATAGGAGCTCAATGCAAAACTCGACCTCACGGTTTGGAGGCAACCCTGGAAGCTCTTTGAGAAATACATCCGGAAACTCCTTTACCGTTCTGACATTCCAACAGACGAACCTTTAAAATTAGATAAGCTCACATAAAGCTAGGAACGGCTCGCAACCTTTGCGAACCAGTTTCTCGGTCCTTAGTGCCGAGATTACATTAGACAAATAATCCCTTCGCTCCCCTATCACGACCACCTCCTCAACCTCTAAAGATTTTAATACCATACGCTTAGCAGCGCAATCCAAATTCGCACGGTGTTTCACTAACCAATCCATGCCCAAAATGAGATCGAATTCGCCAAATGGCAGTTCCATCAAATCCGCCGGAAAGAAAACCCCTTGGACCTCTAGGGGCACATCTCTAAACAGTTTATTCACTCAACCGACTGTCCCAGTGGACTAATCACCGACATTCCCTATCAGTAATTTTGAACTGTATGCCCAATGTTCCAAACACAGTACATGCAACATACGAGTGCGTAGACCCAATATCAATTAAAGCGGCATATGGTACATTATGAATGAGGAACGTACCAGTTATGACATCAGGAGCATCGCCATCCTCACGGCGCTGAGCAGCATAGACCAATGCTGGCTGTCTCACCTCTGTGTTACTAGCACCGCTGCCCAATGCTCCACGACCTCGTCCCAAACCATTTCCCCCTCTGGCTGGACCACGGCCTCTAGGTGGCTGCTGACCACCTCTCCCTGGCTGCACATAGCCCTGAGCTGTAGCTTGCATTTGAACGGGCCCCTGAGTACAGTTTCTAACCTAATGATCCCTGGACCCACATCTGAAACACACCCCAGTTCTTTTCCAGCACTCTCCCAGATGAGATCTCCCACACTCAGAGCAAGGCTACGGTCTGATAGCAACAATAGGAACCCCAGCTCAGGCTGGCCCATCAAACCTAGGCCTCTTATTAGGCCCACCAGAAGAACTTGAGGGCCCAAAATTCCTCCTATTTCTACCCCTATCTTTCTCACGGTTCTGACGCTCTGAGTGTTTCACATCCTCGGCAATCTTTGCCTTCTCAACTAGGGCAGCAAAGTCTCTTTCCCTCTGTAGGGCTATCAGTACCCGCAACTTATCCCGGAGACCATCCTCAAAATTCATGCAGCGCTCATACTCAGTCACAACTATGCCCCGAGCATACTGGCTCAACCGCAAAAACTCTGCCTCATACTCTTCTACAGACTTATTTCCCTGGATCAGGCTCAAGAATTCCTTCCTCTGGGCATTCACATAACTCGCCCCAACATATTTTCCTTAGAAGGCCGTCTTAAAGAAGTCCCATGTCAAACGGTCGACCTGCGTGCCTTCTCTCACGGTAAGCCACCATTGATATGCCTCATTTTGTAGTAAAGACACTGCTCATTTCAGTTTTTGCTCCACCGTACAATCGAGGTCATCCATTATTCGCTCGACAGCCTCCAACCAATATTCTGCCACATTCGGGGCTACACCAGAGATGCCCCTAAAAATTTTTGCCCCATTCGACCGGAGTCGTTTAGAAATTGACCCTCGGCCCACTAACCCAGTACTCGCTCCAACAACCCTTTCAAGAACCCGCAACATCGCTTGGGACAGGGCATCATCCCCACCAGCTCGGTCATGAGACCCCATCTCAGTCACTAGTGAGGCTGGTGCTTCTCTATCAGGCATGTGTTCTGATGCTGACGACCCAGCCCTAGCACCTCGGCCTCTACCACGGCCACGTGTACCCCTTCCACGACCAATTGTGCTTATATCGATGTAGTGTATTTATCTGTTTTAAGAGTTTTATGAATCAGCTTATAATTCTCACAATTATTAACAGATATTTTAGGACAAACAGTAATTAGGGTTGTTTTCGTAGATCGAATTCTCACTATAGTTTTCAGTCTCCTATAGTCTCAGTTTCTCTAACTAAGAAGTTTCAGTGTACTACTACTATCCCTAGTAGTTTCTCAGTATAATTATTTTAGTGTATAACAGAGTACAGTGTCAGAGAACTTGCAGATTTGGTGCCGGAGACTCGGTGTGCCACACTTTCAGTAACAACATTACTTTGAAAACCAAAATTTAAACAGATTAGAAAAATTTTCAAAACCTATTCCACAGCCGAGTTTTGCAAACTGGCTCTGATACCACTAAATGTAACACCCCAAACCCAGCCAAGACGTTACGACTGGATCTGACGTGTCACATCACATGTCGTTTGAAAATCATGCTTTCAATGGAAACCATTCTTACAATTTAAAACTTTCTACCATTTAAAACCTCAGATTTCGTTGCTTAATTACAAAACAAGATTTGCTCAAAGTCGTTCTCTTACAAAATATTATTATCCTTAAAACCTTGTTTGTTGCGGAAGCTTAATTCAAAACAGTTGCGGAAATGTGATATTTTAAAAACAGTAGTTATTATTTTAAAAGCCCATGTTTAGTAGACTAGTAGGTTGGATTAAAGAAAACACCATATAAAAGTAAAAAAAAAATTCCCCAAAAGGCCTTATTACATAAATATTAGCCCAGTAAAATAAAATAAAATAAATTAAATTAAAGTAGCTAAGTTTAACTTTAAAACATATCGGACGTGTGGCCACCTCCGAGTCCCTCGCAGCTCCAAATCCTCTAAGGCTGGGGATTACCTACACAGTTAAAGGAAAGGGTGAGTTACGAGAATTCAGTGTGTAATCCCTTATTACAGTCACAGTCTGGGCCCAAGCCCGTATGGTATTAGTCTGGGCCTAAGCCCAAAATCATATCAATGCAAAACAAAAATGTAACCCAACCCAGTCCAGCCAACACACCACCTGTACCAACCAACACACCATGTGGGGACCAAGTCAACCCACCCAACCAGCACACCAATAACGCAGTCTAGCTGCTAATACAACGCAGCAAAGCTACTTATAACAGTATACGTGGCTGAGCTACTAAAATCAGTATACGTGGTAAAGCCACTAGATCATTAAAATGTGGCAGAGCCACCAGTACAGTGCTTCCTCCAAAATCCATAACCCAACCCAATGCAGTATGTCATGTCATAAATAACCCATATTTGCAGTGCATCACAATCATAATCAATCATAGAAATATTACACATATACCACTGATACTACCACTAAGGGTGTAACGGTCATTTAGTCAGTTGGGGTAAAACAGTAATGTCACCCCTCAGGGGTATTCTAGTAATTTTACCCATCAAGGGTATTTTAGTAATTTCACCCATTGAGGGTATTTTGGTAATTTACCCATCGAGGGTATTTCAGTATCGGCCTTTCTGATGGCCTACAGTCGTCTCGAGTGATGGCTATGCGAATCTCGCAACCCAATTCCTTATTAATCACTTTTGTGAGTCTTACCCAAATGGAGCACATAGGCCCAATGGCCCATCTCGGCCTAACGAGGCCCACTACGACCTAAGCCCACGAGAATGTTCGTTGTAGCCTCAATGGTCTATTGCCAATGATTTTGGCTCAGGTTATCTCTACGAGCGCTCGCACGCTCGAGAGCCCACTGTTGCTGAAGTTTCAGCTTATTATTTTTTTCGGCATCAGCCGATTCACAGTTAACTCGGGGTGTGAATACACACCTTCATTCATCACTTTACAGTAAGAGCATGGGAGTACGATTACACACCTGTTTGGGGTTGTAGGTTGCAGCTTCCAAGATTAAGCACCTATGAAATCAACAGTTCTAATCAATTAGCTTCAACCCTTGATAAAACATCTCCATAAAATTAAACTCGCCTAATCAACTAACGCTACTTACCACCAATCAAGAGATCTACTGCAAGGGAAGTGTAATCAGCCGACTCCTTGGTTAAGAAAAGTGAGTCCTTAGCAACGTTTGAACGAAAAGGAGGTGTTAGCTACACAATAACCACGGCCACAATTGAAAACAAAATAGCCTTTCGGCTCGAGAGATATAGAACCGAACATAGAAGAGAAGCTGGCGAAGATTCGGCTAGAGTATCCAATTACCACAAAATCGAAGGGATTCAGAAATATTAGAAACAAAGAAAGGAAATTGATTCGGCCTACACGAATCGGCTAGCTTTGCAAAGTGAAGAGAGGAGCGACAAGAGGGAAATAGAGGTTGTGTTCGGCCAAGGAGAACCGAAAGGAGAAAAGTGATAAACCATAATATATACATATTTAATCCCACATTTAGCGTACTTTTTGGATGATTTATCCCTTGACTTATGGAATTTGATGCTCCTAATCCTTTAATTTCATGTTTTATACTTAGGAAAGCATAGAAGGATGAAAAGAACGAGAAACAGGCTAAAAATAGACCAAATGGGCCAAAATAAGAAATCAACACGGCCTGGGCTCGAATCACACGGCCATGCCACCTTAGCAGGCCCAAACACGGCCTAGGCTTGATTCACACGGGCGTGCTCCACGGGCGTGTCTCTGTCGTGACCCGTTGTAATTCTACTCAGAAAAGGATACTTAGGGGCGAAGAAAGACATTCCAAAGTCTATATAAACACCCTAAGTATGACCTAAAAAGGGGGAGTCGACAGAAGTCTTCTGTCGGGGGCGTTCAGCTAGGCCAAGAAGCCAAGCCAGGGAGGTCAGAATTGTGGGATTTACTCGAAGAAACCTAGTTGATTCATCTCAAGAAGTCGAAACCATACTCAAGACGGCGGATCTCTCCTTCAATTCCTTCAGGGGGTTTTAGGGTTTTCTTATGTTTTGTTTTATATTTTCTTCTGAGATGTATTCTTTTATGATTATGAACTAAACCCCTCAGATACCTAAGGGGGATGAAACCTAAGACGGATCTTGTTATTGTTTTCTGAACTATATGATAAATACTTGATTTGTTCTTAATTATGTGTTCTTAATTCTTTTTTTGATATTTTAGGATATTGATTCAAGTATTGATGTGATTAGGCAGAGGAGGAATAGACCCTGTCTAAGAGTAGATCTAGCATAGTTAAGCGGAGTTGATCGCAACCCTAGAGATAGGATGACGAAAATCTACCAGATTAGGGTCAAACCTAACATGGGAGTCCATAGATCGAGTTAATACAACCTTAGGGGTTTTAATTAGAAAGAGATTTCAATTAATCAACCTAGGGTTAGACGTTAGTAGCCTCGAGAGAGGTATTAATATAAATGAGGGAATCCTACGAATCAGGTCAAGTGAATAAATCGTCTGGTTCAGAGTTAAATAACAAGTGAAATCTAGGTGGATTCCTCCTTGGGTATTGTCTTAATCAATTGGTTTTTCCCACAAGTATTTCCCCAATTCATTTTCTTCATCTTAGCGTCTTTCGCTTAGTAGTTAGTTAATTTTAGAATAAATAACAATTCCCTTCATTCTTAGGCTAAATAATAAGAAGAAAGTCAGTATTAGTACTTTTGGTTCCTTTGGGTTCGACAATCCGGTCTTGCCACTAGCTATACTACTGTTCGATAGGTGCACTTGCCTCAATCGTGGTGATAGTTAGTTTCTAGGCTAGATCATTCATTATATAAATATTAAGACTCTCGACACACACGATCAAGTTTTTTGGCGCCGTTGCCGGGGAACCAAAATATTAAGAACGCTCAATTTTTATTACTTTAGCCATTTTATTTATTTGCAATTTATTTTTATTTTTTATTTTATTTTAACTTTACTAATTTTTCTCTTTCTTTGCTTCTGGAAGGTATTTCTAGTTTATGACTAGAAGAAACCCGTCAGGACCCTTGATTTTTGACAGTGAAATAAAACATACCACTCGCAGAAACCGAAGAAATGTCACTGAATAATTATCAATGGCAAGACATGAGGACAATGCCTAATAAAGCAGCCGGTGTTTTCAACCTTGATGCGGTCACCATGTCATCTAACCAGGTAGAGCTTTTAAATAAAAAATTTGATGGTTGGTATGGTTATACGCAGTACATCCAGTGTCTGATGCGATACAAATGGAGGAGGGGTAAAAAACACAGAATATCTATCCTACAACCCTAGCACAAAGAACGAACAAGTCAACTATATGGGTAACTATTCTAGACCTCAAAGTAATCTTTATAGTAACACTTATAATGCAGGTTGGAGGTACCATCCCAATTTCTCGTGAGGTGGTCAAGGTAATCAAAGACCACAACTTCCTCCAGGTTTTCAACAACCACCTTACCAGCAGGAAAAGAAGCCGAACCTTGAGGAGATGCTAACAAAATTTATCGCGGTGTAAGAAACCCATTTTCAAAACAATGAGACAATGCTCAAAAATTAGCAGGCATCAATTCAAGGGATCGAGAACCAGTTAGGTCAGCTAGCTAAGCTGATCTCAGAAAGACCACAAGGTATCTTGCCTAGCAACACCAAAACTAACCCAAGAGAGCAACCTCAAGAAATAACTGCTCATGATAGTGAAGGGTTAGATGAACCAAAATTGAAGCAAGAAAATGTGGTAGAGGAAGGTAAGGTTGAGGTAAGCCATGATAAACCAAAACCGATAATTACAGAGTACCAACCTCGTGTGCCATACCCCAATGCGATAAAGAAAGACCACACAGAGGAACAATCCGGTAAATTTCTTAAACTTCCAAAGAAATTACATATTAACTTGCCGTTTCTTGAAGCTCTTTCGCAGGTGCTAGATTCAAGGAAATTTTCAAAAGAGTTTTTGACAAACAAACGTAAGTTAGACGATACGTCGCATGTGGAGCTAAACGCACTGTGCCCAGTAATTCTATGAAATAAACTACCACGTGAGCTCACATTTCGTGTAAGTGATGAAACGATCACTCTTCAGGTTCTTGACACGGCTAGGACATCGGGTATTAAAGGTGGAACCAATCACTTCAAAGTTGGGGACCAGGTACTGTCAGATACAACCGACCCTCAAATAGCCGCTTCAGAGCTTAATACAAACGGTGCGACTCCTTTTACGGTACTTAAGGTCTTTCCATACAGAAAGGTCGAGGTAACTCATTCTAATTTCGACACTTTTAAGGTAAATATTACCCGACTCAAATCATATGTTGATAGAATTGATAGTAAGAAAAAGGAGTTTCGACTCCGTGAACCACCATGGCCATACAAATAACAGGTAAGTCTAGCTCAAGACTTTAAACGAGCGCTTCTCGGGAGGCAACCTGAGCACTAACCCCATTAATTTTCATATTTTCAATTTTTAGCACCTAACTAAAAACTAACCAAATTTTTAGACGCAGGTTTCCCTACCCACACGGCCTTGCACACGGGTGTGGTCGTGGCCGTGTGGAAACAGGGCAAAACTTTTCCCCAAAACACGGGCTGCGATAAAACACCGCGGTCGTGCGATTCGGCCGTGGTCGAAACTGAGAAATCTACACGGGCGTGCGACACGCATGTGGGACCTTTGAGTCCATTTATTCTTTTTCCTTTTTCTCTTATTTTCCTTTTTTTTATTTCTTTTATCTTTCTAATCTTTAATTTATATTATTATATTTTGATTTCTTTAAATTTAGGTTCAATGGGCTGTTAACGAACGACCACACCACCACTGGAGTATCCTCCCCACCTTCACCTCTCTCCAACTTTATCGTTTCTTTTCATCCAAAATTCAAGAAGTTTCACTTCTCTCCCTATCTTATGATTTTATTACTATATTGCTATTATCTTTCTTTGTAGATTGAGGACAATGTACATCTTAAGTGTGGGGGGTTAACTACAATATTATTTCAAAATCCCTGAATTATGTCTTATTCTTAAGTAAATTTTCTCATATTACTATTAGAACGAAATTTCTTTTGATTTATGATTTTCATTGATATGTTTTGAATTAAGTCATAGTTAATTATGCAGTGATGATTTAAACTTTAGGAGAATAGAGAATCAAGCATGATGAGTTTATTTTCAGAATTAAAAGTTTGTTAGGTTGTTTACCTGAATCTAATGATTACCTTGAAATTTGAAATTTACAAGGTTGACATCAAAAGCCCATAATTTTTGTGAGATCTTGAGCCTTTTAGAGCATACATTCCTTTTCGTGCTCACTTTATTGATTATGAGTGTGTCAACATTGATTTGTTATTCTAGAACTTGCTTCGATTATACATGTCGAGACCACACCTATGATTTGATATACAGAGATGATAAAGGCGCCTAGGTTTTAGCCCACTTACTCTACTAAAAGCCTACCCATTTAATTAACCCTTAGTGAACCCCTTTGAGACTAATAAACTGTTTATTGACTCACCTATTAATATTAACCCAAGACCCATTCTTTTTGATTCATTGAGAATCTTTCCTTCTTGTTTTAACCCTTTTTGTCGAGATTTGATTCGAGTAGTTGCCTAACTATGTTCTCTATTTCAGTTGTTAAAAGTTATTTATTATTATTTGGATGATTTGTTCTTAAAAAAAACGAAGTATATTCATTTTTACTTCTTTGTTATTGGAGCTTAAGCAGTTAATTTCATTATCTTTAGAAGAAGCTCATGTTATTAGTATTAAGTTTTCAACTTATGTAATTATTCAGTATTAGTCCGACTTTCTAGTTAGGTAATTTGTCAGGTCAATCTCGATTCTAACCCTCTAATTCAGCCTTTATCCACACCTTTAACCCAAGCCCCGTTACAACCCTTTTTAAAGACCTTTTGATTTATATATCATCTCATATTATAGTGGTGGAGATTTTATTTTCATGTAAGCCTATGGGATTAACTTTTCATGTTTGACTTTTGAGTGTTTAATTTTTGAACCTTAAACACTTCGAGTGATTTGAGTGAATCTTTAGTGAGGATGTCAATTTTTGTCGATTTTGAATTAAAGGTAATTATTTAGGTAAGGGGAAACACCTATTTTTCGTACTATAAAAACTATGACTTTGATTGATTGAATCTTTGGGAACCTTTTGGTTAAATTATCAATGTAGGAATTACCTATGAATTATGATGAAACACTATTGATGAAGGTTATGAATTAAGGAAGTTTGTTTTAATTATGAGTTGAGAATTTTGCTTGAGGACAAGAAAATGCTTAAGTGTGGGGATATTTGATAAACCGTAATATATATATTTTAATCCCACATTTAGCATACTTTTTGGATGATTTATCCCTTGACTTGTGGAATTTGATGCTTCTAATCCTTTAATTTCATGTTTTATAATTAGGAAAGCATAGGAGGATGAAAAGAATGAGAAACGGGCTAAAAACGGACCAAATGGGCCAAAGTAAGAAATCAACACGGCCTGGGCTCAAATCAAACGGCCGTGCCACTTTAGCAGGCCCAAACACGGCCTAGGCTCGATTCACACGGGTGTGCTCCACGGGCGTGTCTCTGCCGTGACACGTTGTAATTCTACTCGGAAAAGGATACTTAGGGGCAAAGAAAGACATTCCAAAGTCTACATAAACACCCTAAGTATGACCTAAAAAGGGGGATTCGACAGAAGTCTTCTGTCGGGGCGTCACTAGGCCAAGAGCCAAGCGGAGAGAGGTCGAATTGTGGGATTTACTCGAAGAAAGCCGGTTGATTCATCTCAAGAAGTGAAACCATACTCAAGGCGGATCTCTCCTTCAATTCCTTCAGGGGTTTTAGGGTTTTCTTATGTTTTGTTTTATCTTTTCTTCCGAGATGTATTCTTTTATGATTATGAACTAAACCCCTCGGATACGAGGGGATGAAACCTAAGACGGATCTTATTATTGTTTTGAACTATATGATAAATACTTGATTTGTTCTTAATTATGTGTTCTTAATTCTTTTTGATATTTCAGGATATTGATTCAAGTATTGATGTGCTTAGGCAGAGGTGGAATAGACCTGTCTAAGAGTAGATCTAGCATAGTTAAGCGAGTTGATCGCAACCCTAGAGATAGGATGACGAAAATCACGGATTAGGGTCAAACCTAATATGGAGTCCATAGATCGAGTTAATGCAACCTTAGGGGTTTTAATTAGAAAGAGATTTCAATTAATCAACCTAGGGTTAGACGTTAGTAGCCTCGGGAGAGGTATTAATATAAATTAGGGAATCCTACGGATCTGGTCAAGTGAATAAATTGTCTGGTTCAGAGTTAAATAACAAGTGAAGTCTAGGTGGATTCCTCCTTGGGTATTGTCTTAATCAATTGGTTTGTCCCACAAGTATTTCCCCAATTCATTTTCTTCGTCTTAGCGTATTTCGCTTAGTAGTTAGTTAATTTTAGAATAAATAACAATTCCCTTAATTCTTAGGCTAAATAATAAGAAGAAAATCAGTATTAGTACTTTTGGTTCCTTTGGGTTTTACAATCCGGTCTTGCAACTAAGCTATACTACTGTTCAATAGGTGCATTTGCCTCAATCGTGGTGATAGTTATATTCTAGGCTAGATCATTCATTATATAAATATTAAGACTCTCGACACACACGATCAAGTTTTTTGGCGCCGTTGCCGGGGAACCAAAATATTAAGAACGCTCAATTTTTATTACTTTAGCCATTTTATTTGTTTGCAATTTATTTTTATTTTTTATTTTATTTTAACTTTGCTAATTTTTCTCTTTCTTTGCTTCTGGCAGGTATTTCAAGTTTATGGCTAGAAGAAACCCGTCAGGACCCTTGATTTTTGACAGTGAAATAAAACATACCACTCGTAAAAATCGAAGAGATGTCACTGAATAATTATCAATGGCAAGACATGAGGACAATGGCTAATAAAGTAGCCGATGTTTTCAACCTTGATGCGGTCACCATGTTATCTAACCAGGTAGAGCTTTTAAACAAAAAATTTGATGGTTGGTATGGTTCTACGCAGGTACATCCAATAATACAGTACGATACAAATGGAGGAAGGGTGAACAACACAGAATATCTTTCCTATAACCCTAGCACAGAGAACGAACAAGTCAACTATATGGGTAACTATTCTAGACCTCAAAATAATGTTTATAGTAACACTTATAATGCAGGTTGGAGGTACCATCCCAATTTCTCGTGGGGTGGTCAAGGTAATCAAAGACCGCAACTTCCTCCAGGTTTTCAACAACCACATTACCAGCAGGAAAAGAAGCCGAACCTTGAGGAGATGCTAACAAAATTTATCGCGGTTGTCAGAAACCCATTTTCAAAATAACGAGACAATGCTCAAAAATCAGCAGGCATCAATTCAAGGGATCGAGAACCAGTTAGGTCAGCTAGCTAAGCTGATCTCAGAAAGACCACAAGGTATCTTGCCCAGCAACACCAAAACTAACCCAAGAGAGCAACCTCAAGCAATAACTGCTCATGATAGTGAAGGGTTAGATGAACCAAAATTGAAGCAAGAGAATGTGGTAGAGGAAGGTAAGGTTGAGGTAAGCCATGATAAACCAAAATCAGTAATTACAGAGTACCAACCTCGTGTGCCATACCCCAATGCGATAAAGAAAGACCACACAGAGGAACAATTCGATAAATTTCTTAAACTTCCAAAGAAATTACATATTAACTTGCCGTTTCTTGAAGCTTTTTCGCAGATACTAGATTCATGGAAATTTTTAAAAGAGTTTTTGACAAACAAACGTAAGTTAGACGATACGTCGCATGTGAAGCTAAACGCACTGTGCCCAGCAATTCTACGAAATAAACTACCACGTGAGCTCATATTTCGTGTAAGTGACAAAACGATCACTCTTCAGGTTCTTGACACGGCTAGGACATCGGGTATTAAAGGTGGAACCAATCACTTCAAAGTTGGGGACCAGGTATTGTCAGATACAACCAACCCTTGAATAGCTGCTTCAGAGCTTAATACAAACGGTGCGACTCCTTTTACGGTACTTAAGGTCTTTCCAAACGGAACGGTCGAGGTAACTCATTCTAATTTCAACACTTTTATGGTAAATATTACCCGACTCAAATCATATGTTGATAGAATTGATAGTAAGAAAAAGGAGTTTCGACTCTGTGAACCACCATGGCCATACGAATAACAGGTAAGTCTAGCGTAAGACTTTAAACGAGCGCTTCTCGGGAGGGAACCCGAGCACTAACCCCATTAATTTTCATATTTTCGATTTTTAGCACTAAGTAAAAACTAACCAAATTTTTAGGCGTAGGTTTCCCTACCCACACGGCCTTGCACACGGGCGTGGCCGTGGCCGTGTAGAAATAGGGCGAAAATTTTCCCCAAAACACGAGCTGCGATAAAACACCACGTCCGTGCGATTCGGCCGTGGTTAAAACTTAGAAATCTACACGGGCGTGCGACACGCATGTGGGACCTTTGAGTCCATTTATTCTTTTTCCTTTTTCCCTTATTTTCATTTTTTTCTTTCTTTTTTCTTTCTAATCTTTAATTTATATTATCATATTTTGATTTATTTAAATTTAGGTTCAATGGGCTGTTAACGAACGACCACACCACCACTGGAGTATCCTCCCCACCTTCACCTCTCTCCAACTTTACTTTTCATCCAAAATTCAGGAAGTTTCACTTCTCTCCCTATCTTATGATTTTATTACTATATTGCTATTTCTTTCTTTGTACATTGAGGACAATGTACATCTTAAGTGTGGGGGGTTAACTAAAATATTATTTGAAAATCCCTGAATTATGTCTTATTCTTAAGTAAATTTTCTCATATTACTATTAGAACAAAATTTCTTTTGATTTATGATTTTTATTGATATGTTTTGGATTAAGTCATAGTTAATTATGCAGTGATGATTTAAAATTTAGGAGAATAGAGAATCAAGCATGATGAGTGTATTTTTAGAATTAAAAGTTTGTTAGGTTGTTTACCTGAATCTAATGATTACCTTGAAATTTGAAATTTACAAGGTTGACATCAAAAGCCCATAATTTTTGTGAGATCTTGAGCCTTTTAGAGCATACATTCCTTTTCGTGCTCACTTTATTGATTATGAGTGTGTCAACATTGATTTGTTATTCTAGAACTTGCTTCAATTATACATGCTGAGACCACACCTATGATTTGATATACAGAGATGATAAAGGCACCTAGGTTTTAACCCACTTACTCTACTAAAAGCCTACCCATTTAATTAACCCTTAGTGAACCCCTTTGAGACTAATAAACCGTTTATTGACTCACCTATTAATATTAACCCAAGACCCATTCTTTTTGATTCATTGAGAATCTTTCCTTCTTGTTTTAACCCTTTTTGTCGAGATTTGATTGGAGTAGTTGCCTAACTATGTTATCTATTTCAGTTGTTAAAAGTTCTTGATTATTATTTGGATGATTTGTTCTTAAAAAAAATGAAGTATATTCATTTTTACTTCTTTGTTATTAGAGCTTATGCAGTTAATTTCATTATCTTTAGAAGAAGCTCATGTTATTAGTATTAAGTTTTCAATTTATGTAATTATTCAGTATTAGTCCGACTTTCTAGTTAGGTAATTTGTCAGGTCAATCTCGATTCTAACCCTCTAATTCAGCCTTTATCCACACCTTCAACCCAAGCCCCGTTACAACTCTTTTTAAAGACCTTTTTATTTATGTACCATCTCATATTATAGTGGTGGAGATTTGATTTTCATGCAAGCCTATGGGATTAACTTTTCATGTTTGACTTTTGAGTGTTTAATTTTTGAACCTTAAACACTTCGAGTGATTTGAGTGAATCTTTAGTGAGGATGTCAATTTTTGTCGATTTTGAATTAAAGGTAATTATTTAGGTAAGGGGAAACACCTATTTTTTGTACTATAAAAACTATGACTTTGATTGTTTTAATCTTTGGGAACCTTCTGGTTAAATTACCAATGTACGAATTACCTATGAATTATGATGAAACACTGTTGATGAAGGTTATGAATTGAGAAAGTTCGTTTTAATTGTGAGTTGAGAATTTTGCTTGAGGACAAGCAAATGCTTAAGTGTGGGGGTATTTGATAAACCATAATATATACATATTTTAATCCCACATTTAGCATACTTTTTGGATGATTTATCCCTTGACTTGTGGAATTTGATGCTTCTAATCCTTTAATTTCATGTTTTATACTTAGGAAAGCATAGGAGGATGAAAAGAACGAGAAACGGGCTAAAAACGGACCAAATGGGCCAAAGTAAGAAATCAACACGGCCTGGGCTCAAATCACACGGCCGTGCCACCTTAGTAGGCCCAAACACGGCCTGGGCTCGATTTACACGGGCGTGTCTCTGCCGTGACTCGTTGTAATTCTACTCGGAAAAGGATACTTAGGGGTGAAGAAAGACATTCCAAAGTCTATATAAACACCCTAAGTATGACCTAAAAAGGGGGAGTCGACAGAAGTCTTCTATCGGGGGCGTTCAGCTAGGCCAAGAAGCCAAGCCAGAGAGGTTAGAATTGTGGGATTTACTCGAAGAAACCCAGTTGATTCATCTCAAGAAGTCGAAACCATACTCAAGACGGCGGATCTCTCCTTCAATTCCTTCAGGGGGTTTTAGGGTTTTCTTATGTTTTGTTTTATCTTTTCTTCTGAGATGTATTCTTTTATGATTATGAACTAAACCTCGGATACTGAGGGGATGAAACCTAAGACGGATCTTGTTATTGTTTTCTGAACTATATGATAAATACTTGATTTGTTCTTAATTATGTGTTCTTAATTCTTGTTTTGATATTTCAGGATATTGATTCAAGTGTTAATGTGCTTAGGCAGAGGTGGAATAGACCCCGTCTAAGAGTAGATCTAGCATAGTTAAGCGGAGTTGATCGCAACCCTAGAGATAGGATGACGAAAATCTGTCAGATTAGGGTCAAACCTAATATGGGAGTCTATAGATCGAGTTAATGCAACCTTAGGGGTTTTAATTAGAAAGAGATTTCAATTAATCAACCTAGGGTTAGACGTTAGTAGCCTCGAGAGTGGTATTAATATAAATTAGGGAATCCTACAGATCAGGTCAAGTGAATAAATCGTCTGGTTTAGAGTTAAATAACAAGTGAAGTCTAGGTGGATTCCTCCTTGGGTATTGTCTTAATCAATTGGTTTTTCCCACAAGTATTTCCCCAATTCATTTTCTTCGTCTTAGCGTCTTTCGCTTAGTAGTTAGTTAATTTTTGAATAAATAACAATTCCCTTAATTCTTAGGCTAAATAATAAGAAGAAAGTCAGTGTTAGTACTTTTGGTTCCTTTGGGTTCGACAATCCGGTCTTGCCACTAAGCTATACTACTGGTCGATAGGTGCACTTTCCTCAATCGTGGTGATAGTTAGTTTTTAGGCTAGATCATTCATTATATAAATATTAAGACTCTCAACACACATGATGAAAAAGTGATTCGGTAGCAAGTGAGCAGTAACCGCGAGATGATAATGAAAGGTAAGAAGAGTAATGAGAAGAAGGAAGAAAAGAAGGTGAAGGTGGAGGCTTATAAATTTGACAATTAACAAGAAAAATGAACGAGGGAGAAAAGATGAAGAAGAGGTGAATTCGGCAGAGGTCAACAATGAAAAGAAAGACCTGAAACGTCCAAAAGTACCAAAATGCAAACACTCCCCAAAAAATCCAGAGAAAATTTGGCACTCTCACCCTATCACAAACCGAATATGCACTCCCCAAATGACAACCCTTGGCCAAAATTCCCTACTCAACCTTCCCCACATTCTGCCAGCACTCCCTCACACATCCATCTCCTTGATTCCCTCCACCGAATCCTCCTTGAAACACTCTCAGCCTCCTATTCGAAATTCTTGACCAAGTCTTCAACTTCCCTTGAAGAGTTTGATCCAAACTCTACCTCTTGCTCCCTCAAGACATAAAATAAAAGTCCCCATTTTTCTATTCATGGGATTCAAACCCCACTCCTCCTTGTTATCCCGGTGACGCCACAGCCACTAGATCCCAAGCTCCCTTTGTGTCACATAAACGCCCCTATGTATACATAAGTCCCACTGCTTACAGCTCCTTTCTCCCAAGAGCCAAAAACTAAAATTTTTCCATAGCTCCGACTCAAACCCAGGCCACCTTAGAACACCCAAATACTCTCAAATAGCTAGCCGTTCATGCACAACATGGAAATTAAGCAAAATTACTAACCCCTCATTTTTGGGGCATTACAAATTAAATTGGGAATAAATTAAAAGTAATTATATTATGAATTAATACACATATTTGGACCGTCTTAGGCTGGAAATTATTTTTCCTTTTCCTATCGAAAATGCATGATTTTAAGTAAAATTTTTCTAAATCTTTGTGTTTGCTAGGTTACACCGAATTGCTTCTCGGTTTTGTTTTTCTAACGGTGTTTGCTAGGTCAATTTTCGCCCTTTGTACGAATCTGTCAAAAATAATCAAAATTCACTAAAAATAATTGTAAAATTGACTAAAAATTAACATGTTCAAAATTTTAATACAATTTAATTATTTTATAAAAATTAATCATTTTATGACAAAAATTCTATCGAAAATGCATGATTTTAAGTAAAATTAGGTATGAAAAAGTATATAAATCTTTGTGTTTCCACACCCCCAAGCTTAAATCATTGCTCATCCCGAGTAATGCACAAATTTTGGAAAGAATTTCTCGGAAACACTTTTGAAAAACTCCTTCAGAACAACATTCTTTACAAATTATGAATTTAATATACTTAGGCTTAAAAATAAGAAATTTGATAATTATGCTACTTAAGTATACATATCGTTCAAATTACATCCAAAAACTATTATAATAGCCAAATTAGACTAAATGCCTCTTTAACAAAGACATGTTAACCCTTACCAATTTGATTCTTTTATTCCCTTATTCAAGACTAAGCTGCAATCATTAAGTTTAACTTATGTCTTCATATGTTGATCTTAGCAATTTCTCTCCACTAATGTAGGTAGCATAGAAACTTGAATCCATAGGTCTTTATTAAGGTTGTAACGTGGCTAGGCTATGGGTAGGTAAAAGATAGATAAATTTTGGCTTAAAAACCATAGACTCAGCGTAAAATCAAACCTTCGGAATTTTTACCTTCGATACACCAACTTATTTTACTTTCACATGCTCTTTTGTACATCTATTTTTTTATTTTTTATCTTTTATTTTTTTATTTTTTTGAATTCAAATCCGAGCACTTGCTTCATGTACTACAATTTTCGAGCAATTGATACTTCTTTTCAATTCCCCCAAACTTATTTTCAAACGATATTCTGAATAGTACTGATAAATCGTAATAGTAACATATTTTAATCCCACATTTAACATGCTTTTGGATGGTTTATCCCTTGAATTATGGAATTTGGTGCTCATAATCCTTTAATTTCATGTTTTATACTCATGAGAGCATAGGAGGATGAAAAGAACGAGAAACGGGCTTAAAATGGGCCAAATGGGCCAAAGAGAGAAACTGACACGGCCTGGGGTTTCACTACACGGCCGTGCCCCTTTAGCAGGCTCGAACACGGCCTACAACTCGACTTACACGTGTGTGTGCTATGGGCGTGCCCCTACCGTGGAAAAGAAGAATTTTATTCGGATTAGGGTACTTACAGGCAAAGAAACACATTCCAAAAGCCTATATAAACACCCTAAAGGCCAACCTTTAGGGGGGTGTCCAGCTAGGCCAAGGAACCAAGCCGGAGAGGTCAGAATCGTGGGATTTACTCGAAGAAAGCTAGTTGATTCATCTCAAGAAGCCGGAATCATACTCAAGACGGAAGATCTTCTCTTCAATTCCTTCAGGGGGTTTTAGGGTTTTTCTTATGTTTTGTTTTATCTTTTCTTCTGAGATGTATATTTTTATGATTATGAACTAAACCCTCAGATACCTGAGGGGGATGAAACCTAAGACGGATCTTGTTATTGTTTTTTGAGCTATATGATAAATACTTGATTTGTTCTTAATTATGTGTTCTTAATTCTTGTTTTGATATTTCAGGATATTGATTCAAGTATTGATGTGCTTAGGCAGAGGAGGAATAGACCCTACCTAAGAGTAGATCTAGCATAGTTAAGCGGAGTTGCTCATGCGCGTAGAGAGATAGGGTGATGAAAATCTGTCGGATTAGGGTCAAACCTAATATGGGAGTCCATAGATCGAGTTAATGCAACCTTAGGGGTTTTAATTAGAAAGAGATTTCAATTAATCAACCTAGGGTTAGACGTTAGTAGCCTCGAGAGAGGTATTAATATAAATTAGGGAATCCTACGGATCAGGTCAAGTGAATAAATCGTCTGGTTTAGAGTGAAATAACAAGTGAAGTCTAGGTGGATTCTTCCTTGGGTATTGTCTTAATCAATTGGTTTTTCCCACAAGTATTTCCCCAATTCATTCTCTTTGTCTTAGCGTCTTTAGCTTAGTAGTTAGTTAATTTTAAACTAAACAATAATACACTTCAATTTTTAGGGTAAATAATAGAAAGAAAGTTAGTATTAGTACTTTTGGTTCCTTTGGGTTCGACATTCCGGTCTTACCACTAAACTATACTACTGTTCGATAGGTGCGCTTGCCTCAATCGTTGTCACAGTTAGTTTCTAGGCTAGATCATTCATTATATAAATTTTTAAGACTCTGACACACGATCAAGTTTTTGGCGCCGTTGCCGGGGAACCAAAATATTAAGAATGCTCAATTTTTATTACTTTAGCCATTTTTTTTATTTTTGCAATTTACTTTTATTTTGTTTTTAACACTGCTAATTTTCTTTCTTTTATTTTGTTCCTAGCAGTACCTCTAGTTTATGACTAGAAGGAACCCGAGGACCCTTAATTTCTGACAGTGATATTGAAGGAACAGTTTAGAAATCATAGAGAAATAAAGTGAAGCTTAACACATAGAAGAAGAGCAAGAAGACGAGAACAATACTACCAAAGAGATGGCTGAGAATAATCCGCTACCTCTAGAGGTGGCCGAAAATCATGCTCTTCATACTATGTATGATTATGCTAAACCTAATTTAACAGGAACTGAGTCAAGTATTGTTAGACCTGCTATTGCTGCAAATAATTTCGAATTGAAACCTAACACTATACAAATGATACAACAGTTTGTTCAGTTTGATGGTTTGCAGGATGAGGATCCTAACACACACTTAGCGAATTTTCTTGAATTCTGTGATACCTTCAAAATAAATGGCGTTTATGATGATGCCATTCGTCTTCGGTTATTTCCCTTTTCTTTGAGGAATAAAGCCAAACAATGGTTGAATTCTCTTCCACGAGGGTCAATCACTACATGGGAGCAAATGACCGAAAAATTTTTATTAAAATATTTTCCACCGGCTAAAACGGCTAAGTTAAGGAATGATATCTCTTCTTTTGTGCAGATGGATTTAGAGACACTTTATGATGCATGGGAGAGATACAAAGATCTATTGAGAAGGTGCCCACACCATGGATTACCCTTGTGGCTACAAGTCTAAACCTTTTACAATGGTGTAAACCCTTCAACCAGGTAGTTAATTGACTCAGCCGCTGGCGGAACGCTGAACCAAAAAACTCCTGAAGCGGCCTACGAGTTTATAGAAGAGATGTCACTGAACAACTATCAGTGGCAAGTCACAAGGACAAGGCCAACAAAAACAG
Source organism: Gossypium sturtianum (assembly GCA_025698515.1). Lineage (NCBI taxonomy): Eukaryota > Viridiplantae > Streptophyta > Magnoliopsida > Malvales > Malvaceae > Gossypium > Gossypium sturtianum. Next base: position 118,975,320 of record CM046955.1, read on the forward strand.
CCGCTAATGTTTTCAACCTCGACGCAGTAACCATGCTATCAAATCAGGTAGAACTTTTAAATAAAAAGATTGATGGTTTGTATAGTTCTTCGCAGGTACATCCAGTTATGCAGTGTGATACGAATGGAGGGTCAAACAATACGGAATATCCACCCTACAACCCGGGCGTAGAAAGCGAGTAGATGAACTATATGGGTAATAATTTTAGATCTCAAAATAACCCCTATAGTATAAATTATAATCCAGGTTGGAGGAACCACCCCAATTTTTCGTGGGGAGGTCAAGGAAATCAGAGACAGCAACCCCCTCCAAACTTCCAACAACAGCCCTACCCACAGGAAAAGAAGCCGAACCTTGAGGAGATGTTGAAAAAATTCATAGCGGTGTCAAAAACACGTTTCCAAAACACCGAAACAACACTTAAAAATCAACAAGCATCGATTCAATAGATCAAGAATCAGGTAGGTCAACTTACCAAGATCATGTCAGAATGACCACAAGGTAGATTGCCAAGCAACACTGAAACTAACCCAAATAAGCAACTTCATGCCATAACCGCTCATGATAGTAAAGGGTTAGATGAACCCAAATTAAGGCAAAAGGATGTGGTAGAGGAAGGTGAGGTCGAGGTAAGTCATGATAAATCAAAACCGGTAATCAAAGAGTACCAACCTCGCATACCATATCCCAAAGCAATGAAGAAAGATAACATAGAGGAACAGTTCGGTAAGTTTCTTAAACTTTTAAAGAAATTATATATTAACTTACCGTTTCTCAAAGCTCTTTCACAGATGCCAGATTCAAGGAATTTTTTAAAAGAACTTCTGACAAACAAACGAAGGTTAGACGAGGCATCGCATGTGGAGCTAAACACAATGTGCTCAGCAATTCTACAAAATAAACTAATACAAAAATTAAAAGATCCAGGGAGTTTTACAATTCCATGTTTAATTGGTAGTTTATCTATTAATAACGCTTTAGCTGATTTAGGGGCAAGCATAAACGTTATGCCTTATAAAATGTTTAAACAACTAGGTCTATAGAAACCCAAAAAAACTAGGATGAGCATTCAATTAGCTGATAAGACTATTCAAATTCCTAAGGGTATAATCGAAGATGTTCTCGTAAAGATTGATAAATTCGTATTCCCAGTAGACTTTGTAGTTTTAGACATGGATGAGGACAATAGTATCCCCTAAATTTTAGGAAGACCTTTTTTAGCAACTGCCAGAACTAAAATTGATGTTGGTACAGGAGAACTCATACTCCGTGTAGGTGACGAATCAATTAGTCTTCAGGCTCTCGACTCAACCAGGACATCAAGTGATATAGGTGAGAAAGTAAATTCAATTGATAACCAATTAGTTAAACCTTCTTTTCAGGAAGCACCACGGATCAACACAACTGAGCCAGATCCTATATCTCATGCCAACAAAGAAATAACCCATGAGGAACGAAGGCTTCAGATCGATGAACCAGATGAGTGGAAGACGCATTTCAAGGAAAAACTAGGGATACACAAAGCATAACCAAAGCCACTCTATGGGACAGACAAATTCAAAATCGGAGATCAGGTATTGTTAGATAAAGCGGACCCTCGAATATCTCCTCCTGACCCGAATAAAAATAAAGAAATCCCTTTTAGGGTAATCAATGTCTTCTCATACGGAACAGTCGAGGTAACTAATCCTACATTTGGCACTTTTAAAATAAACGCTACTCGACTTGAACCACATACTGATAATAGGACAGATAGCATGAGGAAGGATGTTCAACTCTTCAAACCACCCTGATTATGCGAATGAGAGGTAAGTCTAGCATAAGACTTTAAACGAGCGCTTCTCGGGAGGCAACCCGAGCACTAACCTAAATAATTAAGTTTAGTTTTATTTCTTTTCTTTTATTTATATTTAGGCAAAAATTTCTATACCACACGGCCTTGCACACGGCCGTGGCCATGGCCGTGTGGATACTACGGACTTCCGTACTGACATAGTAGAGGAAGTACGAGCCAATGATGAAAGATTCCCAGATCACGGACGACTATAAATTGCCACGGCCGTGCGATATGGCCATGGCCGACACTAAGGGAAGTCACACGGGCTCCGACTAAACACCACAGCCGTGCGATATAGCCGTGGTCGACACTATTTTATCAAACATGGGCGTGGTGACCACGAAACGGGCGTGGGATAAACGAACGAAGCACAACACGGCCGTGCGATACGGCCGTGTGACCCAACACACCCATGGTACACGGGCGTGGGGATGTACCAGACATCAAAACTCTATTTAAACCACCCCCCTCTTCTCAACTACTCCCCATTCCCCTTCCTCCATACATTTTCAGACCCCCCTTCCATATTCTCCTTCCTTGGCCCTTTTCCAAACTCTAGATGTACACCATATCCATGTTGAAAAAGCGAAAGGATCCTAGCACAGTCTCCCTCTGCGAGACTGACCTACATAAGTTCATGCCAGCCGTTTCATTAACTCGACAAGCCAAGGATATTTGAGGCCATTTAGTTTTTAATTTTCTTTTTTCTTCGCATTTATTTTCCTTCTCTTTATCTTCCTTGTCCTTAAATAAATAATTAGATTATTTTGAATTTTTCTTATTATTTCCTGGCTATTTCTTCACGGGCCACCCAATTTCTTCATCTAGCGCAGTAATAGTGGGCGGCCACCACACCACGACCACTCCCAACTCAAGGAAGCCATCCAGAATTCAGGGAGTTTCACCTCTATCCCTATCTTTTGATTTTCTACTATATTGTTTTTATATATCTTTGTACATTGAGGGCAATGTACATCTTAAGTGGGGGTGAATCTTGAAAGTGCCTAACTTTTTGCATTATTCTCGTCCACGACCACGTCCACCTCTAGCGCTCATGACTAATCTTCCTACGTATCTGATTAAGAATTTTTATGCATCAGTATTTATTCCACTTGTTTAAAAGCAAGTCTTATGAATATTTTAAGAGGATTTGTTCTCGCGAGTTCACGAGAATCCTATCGGTTTCAATCTCTAAAGTAGTATACTATTGCTATTCATCAAATCATATCACATCCAATCAATTCACAAGCAATAGTACGGGTAGGTACTTACTGGCGAATGAGTCAGGAGACTCGGTGCCATGCCTTTCAAACCATACTTTAAGAATAAAACTAACAAAACAACCTTTTGAAAACATTTTTGGGCCTCGGCCCACGGAAAGCTTTTGAACTTAGCTCGATACCACAATTGTAACACCCCAAACTCGGACAAGACACCACGCCCGAGTCTGGCATGTTACGGGAAAAAAACGTCTTTGAGTGACCAGATTTTTGAAAACTTATCCGAGTATATAGAAGAAACAAGTTGATTTCATTTAGCACTTCCAATAGTTTCTTAGTGCCATTTTGACACATTTTAGACTTAGTAGAAAATCAAGTTTGATTCGGAAATCATTTGAGTTTATTGTATAGCAAAACATAGCGAGATACCCGATGGTATAGTTTGAAACACATTGCGATCTAATTTTGAAAACGTTGTCTTTCCAAGTTTTAGTAAATTTCATGCCAAGTTATTTGTTAAGCAGGTTGGGAATCTAATTAAAACATAACCATCGAAAAACGTAGTTTAAAGGCCTTTTACAAATCCAAATTAAAACCCAAATAACGATGAATTAAACTAAAGTACCCAAATGATAGAGTTGGAGTAAAACTTTATTAAGCATGGCATGGCGCCTCGAGTCCATCCGGCTCCATGTCGCGCCTACGGATCACTGAAATGTCAAAGGAGAGGTGAGTCGAATGACTCGATGCATAAATCCGCTCCCGATGAAACAACATGCTAGCACACATCATACATAGCAACATAATTAATGCAACCCGATCCTAACCATCCGATCGCCTTTTTCTACCGTGTGGTACCAAACCACCTGGTGGTGCCAAACCACTTTGGTGACATATAGTCACAATGTGTTACAAAACACTTTGGTGTCCCAAAGACACAATGTGCTACCCAAGCAGCGGTGACCGTAGTCACGATAATCGAATGATGGGGCCAACCCATCGTGTGATACCCAATCACTAGCGAGGCGATCCCATATCTCAAAGTGGGGCCAACCCACGGTGGTGTAACCACGAGGACAAGTCGCAATGAGGTGCCCAACCTGCGGTGTCCCAAAGACACAAATGTGCTACCAAAGCACTTGGTGGCCGTAGTCACAATAATCGAATGATAGGGCCAACCCATCGTGTGATACCCAATCACTAGCGAGGCGATCCCATATCTCAAAGTGGGGCCAACCCACGGTGGTGTTAACCACGTGGACAAGTCGCAATGAGGTGCCCAACCTGCTGGTGTCCCAAAGACACAAATGTGCTACCAAAGCACCGTGACCGTAGTCACAATAATCGAATGATGGGGCCAACCTGGTCGTGTGATACCCAATCACTAGCGAGCGATCCCATATCTCAATGTGGGCCAACCCACGGTGGTGTTAAACGTGGTGGTAACCACGGGGACAAGTCGCAATGAGGTGCCCAACCTGCCGTGTCCCAAAGACACAAATGTGCTACCAAGCCTTTGGTGACCCAAAGTCACAAAGTGTGTTACCAAAACACTTGGTGCTCGTCGGCACAAAATATCATGCTCCTCTCCACTCATATCACCCATCAACATACCATACTCATGTAACCATGCATATCATACAAATTATGCATATCATGCTAATATGTTTGACTCATGCCCCATATCACATACATACATAGTCATGATACCATATAGATCATCGATTAATCTAGTAACTATCTTGACTTACGGACATCGCACACATACCCGTTTGGGTATCCAATAATCCATCATCTTGTCATGATTTTAATAGGCAAACAGGTTTAATAACAATATTACTAAGTATGGGTGTGTTAGTTACACACCAGTAATCACGAGTCTAAAAATCCCAACGAAATGATCTAAGTCCCTCGATTACTAGCTCTACACACTCGGCCCAACACATAGGGGTTAGGCATCTATAACATTACGGCCATCATCATCAATTAACCAAAGGGGTCAATATCCATCCCTTACCTTGAAGATGATTTGGTTTCCAACCAAACCTCGAACCAATGATGGTTCTTTTGCTAATCGGCCACCACCTAATAAGAAGAACCATTAATTCTTAATAGCTTGACTAAAAGAAACTAAACAAAGACTAATGAGACACCTTCTTACCCAAATGACTACTGACCTCCAAATGCCCCGATATTACAGGCCAAGTGAACCACTAGAAGAAGGGCAGATTCGAGCCAACACCTTGATCAAAAAGAAGGAAAGGAATTACGACCAACAAAACAGAGAAGAGGTAAGGAAACTATTGACAGAACTCGAGAAATTGCAGCAAAAGAAAAATATGGTTTTAAAGAGATGAAGAAGAAAGTAATGATTGAGAAGGTTCGGCAGGTGTAAGTGTGTTTACTTCTACTACGACTGTGTGAGAATAAAAGAGAGTCTAGCGGAGGAGAAATGGAAAGAAATATATGGAGATTTTGGACTTTAGAATTTCAAATAAATTTAAACGCACAATTAAAGAAAGAAAAGAGAAGAAAGAAGAAGAAAGTGTAGAGAGAAAAAAGTGATAGTTTCTGGCTTAAAATGAAGAGAGAGAGAGATTGTAGTAAGAAGTATTTATAGCGAATTCCAGGAAACACCAGCAAAAGTTGCCAGACCGCATATATGATGGGTATACGAAAGAGTAGAAGTGGGAATAATTGATTCGATGCATGCCTCTTTGTATACCTCATCAGTGTAATAGTACTCGAGAAAAATCTAAGAGGTTCGGCTCTGCTCTAATACACCCAACTAGATCAGCCTCCAGCACTTACCACCCGCCAGGCCACGTCACGTCACAGTTCTATCCTCCGTAATCACATCTAACAGCAGTCCAAGTCTACGATACGTGTTCACAGCTTCATTTAGAAGGTAGGTTGGGTGAATTCACCGATGGGCATACTCACACGATGAACGAAACAGAAGCCGTTGGAAGGACTTCAAACCAGACCTGCTCACATAAGATAGCTATATACGCAGGCTCTCGCCAGTAAATAACAGGTTGTCCTGCTAAGGCTCGTCCTTCTGGCGCGAATAAATAGACGGAAACAAAAACTCGCTTTTATGGCATACTCCACTTTCACGATCTGCACCCAGATAGATGCGACTTCAACATGGTAGTAGATTCAGTCCTGTCCTCTCCTAAACGCCAAAAGGGAAATGACCTGCTAATGCCAGCCTGAACATACACACATCGTACAAACATAGCCCTCAGCCACTATATTATGGCCTTCACTCTAAATAATTCTACTGATTCTCGAGTCTGAGGTCTGGAGGGGGGGTAGCCCCCATCCTGCTTCTGTTATCACGCCATGCAAAGTGATAGTAGCCGCTAGCAGCGTAGCGTGGCACTCTACATTCCGTTAACAACTGCCTGCTTTTGTCCTGCTTCCATATGACCGAATAAGATTCTGCGATTATCTTTCACAGGCATCATTATTGAAGCGAGCGACTTCGTAGCTAAGCGTGAAATAAACGCCGAACTAAGTGGACCTTTGCCGATACGTACACACCGCGGTTCTGCTCTGCTCCGACCTCCTCGTGATTGGCAATCTTCCTGATAACGGTTTGTGGCAGGAGGAACTTCCCTTTTGCCCTGGCCTCTACGGGATGGAACCTTCGCGTATGGCTCTCTAGTGTTCCTGTTCTCGCTTAGCATGACATTATAAGAGACGATCCCGGTCAGGCCGCTAATTTAGATCCACTCCAATTGGAGACTGGCGGGTCTTCGTAACTATATTAACTGCTCTAGTTAATAGCCGACCACTAGCGATTCCAGCGCGGTGTGGGCCAGCATTTTGGCAGCTACTTGTACGTTGGTGTAAGCCGGCAGCAGAAAACACTAAGGCAAGCCCCGCCTGCGCACCACCTCTGGCTAGCAACTTCCAGACAGATGCAGCTTTCAATCCGGCACCCATATTCCTCACAGGCAACGAGAGATACCTACGATTGTCTTGTGTCAGCAGTCGCCGATATAAGGAATCAAGCCGCAAAATTCGCCACTCGAGTTCAAAGATTCTGCCGTACCTTCCAGCATGGAATTCAGATTCCCGTAAGATTCTCTAGCCTCGCAGTTACCGCCTTTCAGATACCTGGCCAGAACCCGATTCAAGATACTTTCCTGGCCAAAGAAATTGGGCAGCGATGGCCGGGATGCCGAATTCTACCACCCAGCATTGTAGAATTTTCGACCTGTGGCGCGGCAGATACTGGGAACATGATGCCACGGGACGACAAATTCGCGCTATTATCGCACTAGCTCATCACCGTTTACAGGAGGAGAATCCCGAAATGTATTGGGCCGCCGCGACGCTCGACCAACTGGCCATGCTACCTTGCAGGTAGGCTAGCGCTTTCTTCAGATCTTATGCATCACGGTTACTGCAGAGTTGGCGCAAAGAGGCCGAAGGTCAACGGCCCCAATTCGCGGCAACATCTTTTAGTGCCGCAACCCAGTGAAGACCATAACAACAGTCGAAGTCTCCAAGCGCAACTCCGCCAAGATCGCTTACTCCTGCGGGCAATAACTTCGCTTTCAGCCTCGCCGCAGTCTACTCTAGCAGGTAAGTTTAACTCGCTACGCTCGACACCTTCGAATAAATCATTATACTATACAGCTACAAAACGGATGCCGATCGAGACGCATAACATAGCAGCGCGTAACGCGCTCGCTTAATACAAAGTAACAATGCTCTGTAGTCCACAGACTAATCGTAGCCAATAATCTTCCCCCAACTCTCCAGCCATTCTATACGCTCGCGATTAAACTCGGAAATGGGTACTCTGCTTGATCCAGAATTCCGTTAAGTAGCCATCGATTTCGTAGACTAGTTTTCATCCTCGAAGTTACACCAGTAGCTCAGGCGCTCAAAGCCCCGCTTGACAGGTGACTTTCTATCAGAAGAATGATCGACTACTCTCTTTCTTATGACGAAAGACCTTACGACCGGTTATTTTGCATAATAGCACGATCGTAGGCGGACTCTGACTACACTTACCAAATTTCAGAGGTGAATTTGTGAACTGAGCCCTTTCACTATCCTTCCTTATCACATCGGGCTCTATGTGTTCACCGTTCTAGATCCTGCGCCACAAGAACTTGGAATCAATGCCGGCCACTTACAACGAAGCCTCCTTAAGCCGAGTGACGCTAAGCTGACTGCTTCGAACCGACGCGGTTCAACGAAGGCCCAGGCCCCGACTGTCTAAGCGCCTACGTCTGATGGTCTAATCGAATCTAATCCTACATTGTTAATTTACCTTTTCATGTGAAAGAAGAAAGCTTCAGGGCCGTAGCTTCACTTCTATAGCTCAACGCCATTTTGCGTCTCACTGCGCCTGCAGATGTACCTTTGTTTTCCCTTGCATCTGAAAAAGATATCAGATGCTAAATGCATTCCGTGACGGGCGGACAGTATCACAGATGCACACATTTCTATCCTTGCTCTAGAACGGCACCAAGAATAAGTTCCCAGGCAGTACCATGGTAAATTGTCATGCCAACGGCATTATGATGTGTCACTTCTTAACCTTTAGATGTGCGCATCTTCGAAGAAGTACGGTGTTCGAAATCTTATGACAGACCCAGTTGTCCAGCGAATAAATGAGAGAATGCGCATGTATCACGACCTACTATTCAGCCAAGGTTACACACCCCGTGTACCAATTGCTGTAAAGAAACTGAGGCCACCTGCCACGGCTGGCATCGAGGTATTCGATGCACACGGTTCCATGGCTCGCTCTCTCCAGCTAACCTTTGTGATGCATAGCCTTCGATTGCCTTGTGGCTAGACTGAAGTAGTCGACTCAGGAGCCCACACGTGCCATGACCGAGCTACAGCCACCGAAAGGAATATTTGAGATCGAACCGCCGGCAATCTAATTCCTTCTGGCTTGCAACCTTTTAGGCCACCGCGTGACCTTACCGGAATATACCGCAGCCTCACCGACTATCATCTTCCTTTCTCACCAGGTACCGACGATGGTCACTAATTACTGCAATTCTCTTGCTTTCAACTTACGGTATTTTAGGATAGTCACTACATTTGGGTTGAATTGACCTAGTAATATGTATCGCGAACTCACAGGCTCGCCCGTTTACTAAGGCGGCGTACCCATCGAGGCACAGATTTTCCCCTAGATGGGGCCATAACTGGAATGAGCATAGAGCTGCTCTTTGAGATATGCCGTCAGTGAGTATACGTATACCAACACGTTACATGTACCATGTCTCAGTAACAGAGGCGCATAGCATAACATCGATACTACCATATATTACTCCAAGAACCACTAAGCTATTGACACGTGTTATAGACGGCAGCGACCATCTTCGCTTTCCCTTTTCATTATCAAACATTCATTTCCGTATGAACATTGCACGACACACGTTTTATCATACGTCGGCGTCGTTATTATCTGCTTATTACTCCAGGCGCCTAGGGTCGTGCGCCCACCTCCCTTCACAACTACTGATCGGTACTACTCGACTCCCATCAATCCTTAGCTACTGGTGACCCCTTCACTCTATCACGGCCTGAGAAGAACTACCGACTCACTCACGGCGTAACCAATTTCAAATTTGCTGGCCATCGATGGTCGGCTAAAGAGCTAAGATAAGCAGCATCGCCAAACGTTTCCTCACATGTGCATCTGACATCCAAGGCGTTCTTATGTCTATGCATACGCTCATCACCATTAGCCTCTTGGGCAGCGGCGTAGCGCCAGCCCCTCTCTAGCAGACCAGCAGGCATTCGGGCGAGCGTCGTGGCTTCGTATTTCTTTGTGCACCATCACCAAGGAAGCCGAACCTCATACTTACTGCCCTCAAGCTTAATGCTGCGCATACCTAACTACCTTACTTTCGTGACACACACAGTTGCTCTGATCAAACACCCTGTGCATATAACCATGGCTCTGTATATTTCGCGATACTGCTCGATAATCCTATGTTTGATCACTTTTGTTTGCCTGCCGCAACGGGCACCGTGTGACTGTGATTCCATCCGGGACTAGTTATACACGATGCGCTTCAAATCTTCTCTTCCTCTTTTCTGCTAGGTCAGGAGTCATCCGCGGTAGTTTAAAAGTAAATATCTAAGTTACTGAGAACGTAAATACTCTTCAAAAATTTCCACCGTTGGTCTGTCGTACGACAATGATCACTCTCGCGCTTTACTCACTCACACAGCTGCCATTCAGCCATCCGCCTGTGAGACTGTGCGGCCTGGCCGTCCGGAATGCGGGCGCTCACCGCTCATTTAGCCCAGCTGAGCGTTATTATCATTTGGGCAGAGGAGTCGCGAAGCACGTGATCATTACTACCACTTTCACTACCCACTTTTCACTCTGTCAACAATTTCGTTTCCGGCCTAATCCTTCAAATGCCGCACTTAAGATTTTCGCCACTGCATCTTCATTCTGGTTTAAGCAGCAGATCTAGTATAAGAATATTTTAAGAAGTTTTGTTTTGTGTTCTGCAATCTTTCCGCTTCCAATCTGCCAGAGGTAGCTATCACACTCTTATTCAACCAAAATCATATCTCATAATCACATCGCAAGGGGTATTTCGCGAGGTACGGTACTGCGCGAAGGTGACGTGCGGAGACTGCTGCTGCCTCTTCCAAACCATTTCTTAGAATAAACGAATTAACAAAACAACTTTGAAGCATTTTGGGCCTCAGGCAGCCAAATAGACTAGCTTTATGCTCAGATTAATAATTCGATCCTGGACACACTACCTCATTGCCGATGCATGTTATACATGAAACGATCATTCGAAAGTGCTGGAACAGGTTTACGGCTGTCAGCTGGAAATATAGAAGAAGATGTTGATTCTCCACTCTTAGCACCTTTAGTAGTTTCATAGTGCATGGACATTTTAAAGAAAAATCTTAAGTTTGATTCAAAATCAATTCAGCCATTATAATGGCAAAGCATGTTAGAGATGCCAGATATATAGTTCAAAGATTATCATGTATCTAATTTGGCATTGTCTTTTCCAAGTTTATGTTTTAAATGCCACGGACTTGCTATGAGGTCTTGAATCTGGTTAAAAACAATATTGTAAATCCATGGCATTAGTTTGACGCCTTACAATCAATTAGAGAGCACTTGTAGACTAAAACCAAATGCTAAATGCAGAGGATTGAGAAACACTTAATACGGCATCGTTTTTCCGGGTCATCCCATCATCGCTACCACCACAGATACAACACAGCTTAGCAAAAGTCGCAGTATGACAGTGCGATAAATCCCAAGGGCATGGTAGAAACAAATATACCCGCCCGCATCGTGCAGCAGCCTTATAATTAAGTACTGGCGATCACAACCGGACGACCGCTCGCCTGCTTTTTCTGCCCGCGTTTGGAGTCCCGGGTGACATATAGTCGCTGCGATGTATTCACACGCTGTCCAAAAAAGACACACAAGCATTTGTCGGCTGACCTCACCGTGGTGTTAACCAATACGCTAATGATTACTACAATAATCGCCAACCCATACTTGATAAATCATGTGATTCTGTATTTATCACCCATCTGAGCAGTGTACAACTGCGCAGTGCAACAGTTTCATGCAAGATGCGGTGTGTCCAAGAACACAAATGTCTTGCTGCGATCAAAGGTTAAAATATCATGCTCCCTCCACTCATATCACCCATCAACATACCATACTCATGTAACCATGCATATCATACAAATTATGCATATCATGCTAATATGTTTGACTCATGCCCCATATCACATACATACATAGTCATGATACCATATAGATCATCAGTAATCTAGTAACTATCTTGACTTACTTAGGATACGTACACATACCCCGTTTGGGTATCAATAATCCATCATCTTGTCATGATTTTAATAGGCAAGCGGGTTTAATAACAATATTACTAAGTATGGGTGTGTTAGTTACACACAGTAATCACGAGTCTAAAATCCCAAGAAACGATCTAAGTCCCTCGATTACTAGCTCCTACACTAAGCCAACACATAGGGGTTAGGCATCTATAACATTCGGCCATCATCAATTAACCAAAAAGGGGTCAATATCCATCCCTTACCTTGAAGATGATTTGGTTTCCAACCAAACCTCGAACCAACGAGTGGTTCTTTTGCTAATCGGCCACCACCTACTAAGAAGAACCATTAATTCTTAATAGCTTGACTAAAAGAAACTAAACAAAGACTAATGAGACACCTTCTTACCCAAATGACTACCCAACAATGGAGACTCAAAGCAGCGCCTTGAAGTCCCCGATGCCCTATAACACAATCGGTTCCATCACCAAAGCGATTAGCACTCACAACAAGGCCACATTGGCTCTTAATTAACCAACATCGGCAATGCATAAAGAAGAAGGGAAATGACCATTCGGCCAATCACTTACCAGATTCCAAAGCGATTGAAACAAGGCCCCCAAAATACCCCCCGCGATATTCGGCCAAGTGAACCACTAGAAGAAGGGGACAGATTCGGCCAACACCTTGATCAAAAGAAGGAAAGAATTCGGCCAACAAAACACTAAGAGAAGGGAGGTATTACGACAGAACTCAGAAGTGCAACAAAGAAAAAATATGGTTTAAGAGATGAGAAGAAAATCGCCAGCATGATGAGAAGGGTTAGATTGAGTGCTTAACACCCCTACTTTCGGCTTTGTATGAGAATAAAGAGAGTCTAGCGAGAGGAGAAATGGAAAGAATGTATGGAGATTTTGGTTTAGGAACAAGGTAAGTTTCGGCTTGCACAATTAAAGAAAGAAGAAGAAAGTGTGAGAAAAAGTGATATAGGTTTTTGAAACATACAAAATGAAGAGAAGAAGAAAATAGGAGAAAAGCATTGACCAACAACACCAAGTGTAGAAAACAAAAGCAAAAATTCGACAAGTATGCCTTTGGACCTACGGTTTGCAAAAGAAAGAAGGGAGAACTCACTAGCAATTTCGGTTTGCCTTTTTGCTACCTCCCAAGACCGATTGTGCACCCAAAATTCCCAAAAGAGTTTCGGCACAACCCCAAAGCCACACTACCAACCCAAGCCGTCCACTTCCCCCACTCCAACACCCCACAAATTCGGCCAAATCCCCCATTCACTCACATCCACACATTCAAACCAACAAGACCAAGTCTCCCTCCTACAAATGCTCTCCACCTTTCATTTGAAAGGTATGACTTAGTCCAAGGTAGAATTTCACTAGTCTTCTACCTCTCCTCCATGTCGTCCCAAAAAGAAGCCAAAATGGGGACTCTGCAGCTCGAACACTGGACCTCCTCCACAAGTAGATGACGCCACACCAAGCTCCCCATGTAGCGCATGCTTGCCACTAAGCTAGCTCCTCTTTTGTGCAACAAAACACCAAATAAAACTCTTATACCCAGCTCCAACAGCTCCCGACTTAACACCCAAAAATCAAAATTTTCCCATTCACTCAGGCAAACACTTAGACTTCAATTAAGCCCCCAAAACATAGAAATAGCCACGCAGCACACTAGACACATGCAATATCATGCAACAACAAAATAGCCCCTAACCCGGGATATTACAGTTATAGATAATTGTGCATTGATGATTAAATTTTTAAGATACTAGAGAATCAAGCATGATGAGTCTATTTTCAAAAATTAAAAATTTGTTAGGTTGTCTACCTGAATCTAATTATTACTTTGAAGTTTGAAATTTACAAGGTTGATATCAAAAGCCCATAATTTTTGTGAGATTTTGAGCCTTTTAGATCATACATTCCTTTTCATGCTCACTTTATTGATTATGAGTGTGTCAACATTGATCTGTTATTCTAGAACTTGCATCGATTATACATGTCAAGACCACACCTTTGATTTGATATACTAAGATGATAAAGGCACCTAGGATTTAACCCACTTACTCCATAAAAAGCCTACCCTCACAATTAACCCTTAGTGAACCCCTTTGATCCTAACAACCCTCTTATTGACTCACCCATTAATATTAACCCAAAACCTACTTTGTATTTGTTATCACCATTTCTCTTAACTACCCCTATATCGAGATTTGATTTGATCGATTACTTAACTATTTTCTTTATTCCAATTATTAAATTCTATCTTATTATTATTGTACTTGATTTGTTCTTAAAAAAAATCGAAGTATATTTATTATTAGTTCTGTGATTAAGTGAGCTCATACAGTTAAATTCACATCTTTATAAGAAGCTCGTGTTATTAGTATTAGTATTACAAGTTTTCAATTGATATAATTATTCTTTATTCAGTTCGTTGTCTATAGTTAGGTAATTTGTCAATTCAACCTCGATTCTAACCTTCTAATTCAGCCTTTATCCACACCTTTAAACCTAAGCCCCGTTACAACCCTTTTAAGACCTTTAGATTTGTGTATCATCTCATATTATAGTGGCGGAGATTTGATTTTCATGCAAGCCTATGGGATTAACTTTTCATGATCGACTTCTGAGTGCTTATTTTTGAACCTTAAACACTTCGAGTGATTTGAGTGATTCTTTAGTGAGGATGTCAATTTTTGTCGATTTTGAATCAGAAGTAATTAGATGAGGGGAAATACCTATGTTTTCATGCTACAAAAATATATGACTTTGATTTTTTGAATCTTTAGGAACCTTTTTGGTTAAATTATCCATGTACGAATTATCTATGAATTATGATGAAACACTATTGATGAATATCATGAATTGAGGAAGTTCATTTTAATTGTGAGTTGAGAATTTTGCTTGAGGACAAGCAAAAGCTTAAGTGTGGGGGTATTTGATAAACCGTAATAGTAACATATTTTAATCCCACATTTAGTATGCTTTTGGATGGTTTATCCCTTGAATTATGGAATTTGGTGCTCTTAATCCTTTAATTTCATGTTTTATACTTAGGAGAGCATAGGAGGATGAAAAGAACGAGAAACGGGCTTAAAACGGGCCAAATGGGCCAAAGAGAGAAATCGACACGGCACTGGGGTTTCACCATACGGTAGTGCCCTTTTATGAGCTCGAACACGACCTACAACTCGACTTACGGGCGTGTGCCATGGGCGTGTCCCAGCCGTGAAAAAGAAGAATTTTATTTGGATTAGGGTACTTAGAGGCAAAGAAACACATTCCACAAGCCTATATAAACACCCTAAAGGCCAACCTTTAGGGGGGCGTCCAGCTAGGCCAAGGAGCCAAGCGGGAGAGGTCGAGAATCGTGGGATTTACTCGAAGAAAGCCGGTTGATTCATCTCAAGAAGCGGATTCATACTCAAGATGGAAGATCTTCTCTTCAATTCCTTTGATGGGTTTTAGGGTTTTTCTTATTTTTGTTTTATCTTTTCTTCCGAGATGTATATTTTTATGATTATGAACTAAACCTCGGATACCGAGGGGATGAAACCTAAGAGGCGGATCTTGTTATTGTTTTCTGAGCTATATGATAAATACTTGATTTGTTCTTAATTATGTGTTCTTATTTCTTGTTTTGATATTTCAGGATATTGATTCAAGTATTGATGTGCTTAGGCAGAGGAGGAATAGACCCTGCCTAAGAGTAGATCTAGCATAGTTAAGCGGAGTTGCTCACGCGCCTAGAGATAGGGTGACGAAAATCTATCGAATTAGGGTCAAACCGAATATGGGAGTCCATAGATCGAGTTATTGCAACCTTAGGGGTTTTAATTAGAAAGAGATTTCAATTAATCAACCTAGGGTTAGACGTTAGTAGCCTCGAGAGAGGTATTAATATAAATTAGAATCCTACGGATCGAGTCAAGTGAATAAATAAATGCAGTTCGAGTTAAATAACAAGTGAAGTCTAGGTGGATTCTTCCTTGGGTATTGTCTTAATCAATTGGTTTTTCCCACAAGTATTTCCCCAATTCATTCTCTTTGTCTTAGCGTCTTTAGCTTAGTAGTTAGTTAATTTTAAACTAAACAATAATTCACTTCAATTCTTAGGCTAAATAATAGAAAGAAAGTTAGTATTAGTACTTTTGGTTCCTTTGGGTTCAACATTCCGGTCTTCCCACTAAACTATACTACTACTCGATAGGTGCACTTGCCTCAATCGTTGTCACAGTTAGTTTCTAGTGTAACATCCTGAAAAGGGCCTATGCATTTTTGGTTTAATTGTACGAAATGACATATCTTATGTGTTTTGAATATATTCTGAACACTTTTGGAAACCTGGAAATGTATGGAAATGTTAAGTTTAAAAGAGGAAAGTGAACATTTTTAGAACCTTGGAAATGTAAGGAAATGTCTTGTAAGGAAATGTCATGGAAATGTAAGGAAATGTCTTGTAAGGAAATTTCATGGAAATGTAAGGAAATGTCAAGTTTCTGAGCCGATCGAAAATTTTGGAAACTTAGAAATGACCTAGAAATGACGAGTTTTAAGGTTTAAAAGGGGAAATTAAGGCAAGGTGGCCTTAAAATAAAAAGTTTGTGGAATTTGACACACAAACAGGCTTGGAAAAGTGGTCTGAAGATGCCACTTAGGGCCTATGGAAATGGCGCCATATGCAAGAGGAATGGGCCTGAGTTCGAGTCACTTGGGAAGCAAATAAAGGAGGTTTTATTTTTGCTTCCGAGAAGACTGAGGTGGGCGACACATGGCTATAAATTAGGAGCTTTAATTATTTTATAAATAGTGGATAAATAAGGGATTTATTTATCATTATTTTCAAGAGATAATTGTTGGATTAAATTCTTTTAATTTGAATAAAGAGATAAAGAGGAAAATAAGGGAGAAGTGATGGCCAAGTAAGGGACTTTGAGTTTAATAATTTCAGCTAAGTAAGGATAGTTGCTTTGAATTATCTTTTATTTTAAGTGATAATTAAAGGATAAAGTTATCAGATAGAGGAGTGGTGGCCAAGTAAGGGACTCCTTAGATGATAATTTCGGCTATAAAAGGAAGGAAGGAGGGCTACTCATCAATTTGTGCTTCCTCCATTCTCTGTCGAATTCTTAGTGCTCTCTTCTCTTCTTTTCTTTCTTTTATTTTTGCCAAGTGAAATACCTTGTGTTCTAGCAGAATCCTCCATCTTTATTCTTCCTTCTCTTTTCTTTCTAATCCCTCCAAAAGCCGAAAGTTGTGAGATCATCATCTAGCCATAACCGAATCTCTGAAGGTCGAAGTGAAGGTGCAATCGATTTCTTCAAGTAAGGGTAAGATCTCATTCGGTTTCATCCTTTTTCTTAAGATTTGCCAAAATCTAGGACTAACCCCATTAATATCTTGTTAGAAACTTTGAAGAGATCTTTGGGATTTACTAAGTGTCGACTACAAGGAAGGAGAAGTTCTTTTCCGAAGGTACACCATAGGCCACGTGTTCCTAGTTATTCGGTGAGTTTTTGGATTTAAAATCCACAAGGTAAGTTTAAGTATACTAATCCTACTAGGATTTGGATTTATGGTAGAATGGCTTTTTATTAAAGTAGTAGGTGATTAATCAAATGTAGGGATTAAGGATCCAAGCATTAGATCAAGCTTTTCGGGATCTCAAGGAAATTTTAAGCGAATCAGTGTGTACCCCACACTAACTTTTAATAAGATTGATGGTAATATGCAATATATGCATGTTTATAAGAATGTGGCTAAGGTACCATAATATGGTACAAAGTACTCAGCACGTTTCCTACTTCCACTAGGATTATGAAATATGTTATTTATAACATGTGAAAATTTATAAGAATGTGAATTTAAGTATGATATGCATGATATGAATAATATGGGTCATTCGGGATATATGAAAAAGGGGGAAGTGAATGTGATGACTACGGTCTCACTATCTCGAATGTGGTGACTTCGGTCACATTATCTCGAATATGGTAACCGGTTACATTATTCGAATGTGGTGTCTCATGACACAATTATCGAGTGGCTATGCCACAAATTTTATATGGGCGATGAGCACGTCATTGCGGCGCGCTTCGAAGGTGTGTAGCGGATGGAGGGTCGACTTAGTAGTCCCCACGATGTGTGCGAGGTTAGTGCGGGGATGTGTAGCGGATGGCATCTAGGTTTTGGGTTTGGGTTGCATCATCATTGATATCTATTGTATGAATAAATGTTTGATATGAATAGATATGCTGATCTATTGAATGTTAGTGTTGGTTACACATTGAGTCTCATTGACTCACCCCTGTTGTGGGAATATTTTTTGGGTGATGAGCATTAATGGACCGGTCGCGGGAGTGAAGGTGACCATGCATCGCAAGGAGAAATTTAAAGATTTGGAATTTTATTTTTACTAAGTACTTTAATTTATTTTTGGGTTTTGATTGATGTAATAAGGCCATAAGGCCCAAGTTGGATTTCTTTACTTACATTTATAATTTTTTATTTATTATGTTAAGAATTATTTTTGATTAAAGTTTAATTAAAATTATTTCTTTCAAAATAAACCCTAAAATTGTTTTGTCACCATAATTAAATGATTTCTAAGTAAAATAAATGGGTTTCCAACTTAAGCCAACCCAAAACAATATTTTTCTTAAAATCACACAAGTTTTCCTAAGAACAAAAGAATTTTGAACCGGTTTACTTGAGGAACATACCAAATCTGGTCAAAGCTCGTGGGCCGGGTTTGGGGTGTTTCAATTTGGTATCAGAGCCAGTTTTAAACTCTCGGCCTGTGGGCTAAGGCCCAAAACGTTTTCAAAGCGAGCCCAAAGGAGTTTTTGAAAGTATAGCGAGGTTTTACGGCATGGCACCTAAGCCTCAGACCATGATCCACCAGGTAAGTACCCTAACCATTTGTGTGATTATGTGGTTTATGTTATGAATTATGGAAGGGTAGAAGAGGAATGGGCGTAGAATAGCATGATAGGAACTTGAACCCTAGGACTAGTTTACTCAAACACAAACACATAGGACTTAATTCCATTAAACAAACCTATGACTAAGGCGCGAGTTAGGGTGTGGTAACCATTATGCGCATGTCTAGGATTGGATCCGGAAGAGCACAGTACTTAAGCGATCCCTAGTGACTCACCTCCTCTTCACTTTGGAATCTGCACAGTGCGTAGCTTCGGTTCACCCTAACCAAGAGGACTCGGTCATAGGCTAAACACAATGACTAAAACAGAAAGGGAACTAGCCATGTTTTTATAAACCCTAGTTTTAAAACTCTTAAAATTACCTTTTTAATTTGTGAGAACTATTTTTACAAAATTCTTTTGAAAAATTTTTGATTTATAAAATTACAAAAAAACCCCTAGTGGTAAATTACAAAAATACCTTTGGTTTATGAAATTCCCAAAATACCCATAGTTCTTATCAAAATTTTCATTACTTTATAAAATGTTCAAAAACCCTAATTTGCAAATTATCAAAAATACCTTGATTTGGAGAAAAATTACGAAATTGCCCTTAACCCACAAAATTACCAAAATGACCCTGATTTTCAAAATTTTTGCAACATCACCGTTTTGGAAGGTAAAATTCTCAAAAAGAACCCTCAAAGTTTTGCAAATTTTGAAATATCCATGATTTATTAAACTTTACAAATTTTACAGTTAATTACCAAAATACCCCCGAGTTCCAAAATTATCGAAATAACCCCGAATTTTAAAAATTTTCAAAATACCCCCGGGATTTCAAAATTACCAAAATACCCTTATTGACAAAATCACCAAGGAACCTTATTTTGACAAATTACGAAAATACCCACTGTAGGACACATTACGAAAATACCACGGGTAGTGGAAAAACAACAACAATGAAAACTACAACATTTCTCTGAATGAGCGAAAGTTCATAATTGGTTGATGAATGTGAGCGTGACTTTACGAATAGTGAATTTGAGTTGAGAACTTTGTTTGATCGAAAGAACCACTTTTAAACATCTCTTTTCATAAAGCTGTTTCGCGAATAATCGGTGGAACAAAATTTACGATGCATAAAACTTTTAATCAGTTAAATCGCGACGTTAGAAATGAGTTACGAGGGCGTGAACTTAGAGATTGTGCCTAGAAAGTATGATGGTTCTATTAAGATCAGAGTGCTTGGCGTAAGCATAGTGCGGTGAGAAGGATTACCACATTGTTAGTAAGTAATTTGAGGACGAAATTATTTTTAAGGAAGGTAGAAGCGTAACATCTGAAAAGGGCCTATGCATTTTTGGTTTAATTGTGCGAAATGACATATCTTATGTGTTATGAATATATTCTACGAACACTTTTGGAAAACTGGAAATGTATGGAAATGTTAAGTTTAAAAGAGGAAAGTGAACATTTTAGAACCTTGGAAATGTAAGGAAATGTCTTGTAAGGAAATGTCATGGAAATGTAAGGAAATGTCTTGGAAATGTAAGGAAATGTCTTGTAAGGAAATTTCATGGAAATGTAAAAATGTCAAGTTTCTGAGTGATCGAAAATTTTGGAAACTTAGAAATGACCTAGAAATGACGAGTTTTAAGGTTTAAAAGGGGAAATTAAGGCAAGGTGGCCTTAAAAGAAAAGTTTGTGGAATTTGACACACAAGCAGGCTTGGAAAAGTGGTGCGAAGATGCCACTTAGGGTCGATGGAAATGGCGCCATATGCAAGAGGAATGGGCACGAGTTCGAGTCACTTGGGAAGCAAATAAAGGAGGTTTTATTTTTGCTTCCGTAAGACTGAGGTGGACTGGCACATGGCTATAAATTAAGAGCTTTTATTATTTTATAAATAGTGGATAAATAAAGGATTTATTTATCATTATTTTCAAGAGATAATTGTTGGATTAAATTCTTTTAATTTGAATAAAGAGATAAAGAGGAAAATAAGGGAGAAGTGATGGCCAAGTAAGGGACTTTGAGTTTAATAATTTCAGCTAAGTAAGGATAGTTCTTTGAATTATCTTTTATTTTAAGTGATAATTAAAGGATAAAGTTATCGAGATAGAGGAGTGGTGGCCAAGTAAGGGACTCCTTAGATGATAATTTCGGCTATAAAAGGAAGGAAGGAGGGCTACTCATCAATTTGTGCTTCCTCCATTCTCTGTCGAATTCTTAGTGCTCTCTTCTCTTCTTTTCTTTCTTTTATTTTTGCCAAGCCGAAATACCTTGTGTTCTAGCCGAATCCTCCATCTTTATTCTTCCTTCTCTTTTCTTTCTAATCCCTCCAAAAGCTGAAAGTTGTGAGATCATCATCTAGCCATAACCGAATCTCTGAAGGTTGAAGTGAAGGTGCAATCGATTTCTTCAAGTAAGGGTAAGATCTCATTCGGTTTCATCCTTTTTTCTTAAGATTTGCCGAAATCTAGGACTAACCCCATTAATATCTTGTTGCCGAAACTTTGAAGAGATCTTTCGGGATTTACTAAGTGTCGACTACAAGGAAAGAAAAGTTCTTTTCTCGAAGGTACACCATAGGCCACGTGTTCCCTAGTTATTCGGTGAGTTTCGGGATTTAAAATCCACAAGGTAAGTTTAAGTATACTAATCCTACTAGGATTTGGATTTATGGCCGAATGGCTTTTTATTAAAGTAGTAGGTGATTAATCAAATGTAGGGATTAAGGATCCAAGCATTAGATCAAGCTTTTCGGGATCTCTAGGAAATTTTAAGCGAATCAGGTGTGTACCCCACACTAACTTTTAATAAGATTGATGGTAATATGTAATATATGCATGTTTATAAGAATGTGGCTAAGGTACCATAATATGGTACAAAGTACTCAGAATCGTTTCCTACTTCCACTAGGATTATGAAATATGTTATTTATAACATGTGAAAATTTATAAGAATGTGAATTTAAGTATGATATGCATGATATGAATAATATGGGTCATTCGGGATATATGAAAAAGGGAAGTGAATGTGATGACTACGGTCTCACTATCTCGAATGTGGTGACTTGGTCACATTATCTCGAATGTGGTAACTTCTGGTTACATTATTCGAATGTGGTGTCTCATGACACATTATATCAGTGGCTATGCCACAAATTTTATATGGGCGATGAGCACGTCGGCGCTGTGACGCCTTCGAAGGTGTGTAGCGGATGGAGGGTCGACTTAGTAGTCCCCACGATTGTGTGCGAGGTTGGTGCGGGGATGTGTAGTGGATGGCATCTAGGTTTTGGGTTTGGGTTGCATCATCATTGATATCTGTAGTATGAATAAATGTTTGATATGAATAGATATGCACGATCTATTGAATGTTAGTGTTGGTTACACATTGAGTCTGTTGACTCACCCCATTGTGGGAATATTTTTCAGGTGATGAGCATTAATGGACCCAGGGTCGGCGGAGGTGATGGTGACCATGCATCGCATGAGGAGAAATTTAAAGATTTGGACTTTTATTTTTACTAAGTACTTTAATTTTATTTTTGGGTTTTGATTGATGTAATAAGGCCATAAGGCCCAAGTTGGATTTCTTTATACATTTATAATTTTTTTATTATGTTAAGAATTATTTTTGATTAAAGTTTAATTAAAATTATTTCTTTCAAAATAAACCCTAAAATTGTTTTGTCACCATAAATAAATGATTTCTAAGTAAAATAAATGGGTTTCCAACTTAAGCCAACCCAAAACAATATTTTTCTTAAAATCACACAAGTTTTCCTAAGAACAAAAGAATTTTGAACCGGTTTACTTGAGGAACATACCAAATCTGGTCAAAGCTCGTGGGCCGGGTTTGGGGTGTTTCATCTAGGCTAGATCATTCATTATATAAATTTTTAAGACTCTGACACACAATCAAGTACTGAGTCTAGTGTTTCAGACAATTTTAAAGATAATGAAGAGAAAAGTGATGGCTAAATATTGAAAAGGTCCAAATAAAACTTGGCCATATAGTCTCAAAGTTGGGTTTCAAAGGATAACTTTATCATGGTTAGCTTGAAAGGCTCAAACAGTCCAAACAATAATTGCCTAAATCATTTTCAATATTCACTGCTTCCTAGGATTTCGCCTCAAGGAATTACTAAGTCAATTCTAAAGACTTAAACTTTCATGCATGCCCAATTTCTTCATAGGGAAAAAAAATTATGGTATGAATTTGCATGCTTTATTAAAAATACATTCATATCATCATTAAGCTAACATAATAACTTATTGAAATAATAGAACTTTATCAATACTGAAGTTTAGCATACTTAACAAAAATTCAAATTATTAAACAAAATATATCCTAATCATAATTAAAAGAAAATTTTATTTCGAGTGGAATTAATTCAAATTTTAGGTCCCCTACTTAAAGTGAACAATGTCCTCATTGTTTAAAGTGAATAGATACTATACACCGGTAGGATTTTAGAAAAGAGGAGGTGAGCCAAGTTATTTGCTTAAGTACCAAGCTCTCTCTAAATCCAATCCTAGACATGTATATACCTATTGCCACACTTTAGCCTTTGTGACTTGTTCAGATTTTATTCATGATTCCTATCTCTTGTTTTATTGTGCAAAAATAAAAATTCCTAATTAACCTAATCCTAAAATAACTTAAGAATAAAAATAAAATAAAGTTAAGGTCCTCCCTTTTTATTTGTTTGCCGATCCTTTCGAATTTGACTCATCTTTTGCTCCATCATTATTGCCTTTGCATGAATCGCCTTGCTCCCTCTTCGATAATGAACTCCATGGTTCAAATATGAAATCTGGAAACTCAGGCACAAAAATAAATGGGTCATTATAAATTTTCCTAAGGGCACTCCTCATCGAGTCATCCCTTATTTTTGAGTATCTCCACTAGGCTTGTTGTTGTCATTGCATGTGTTGCATTAAGTCCATCAGCTTTGACAGCTCATCTCGAAGATCTAGGCTAGGCAGTAGAGCTCCAAACATTGAGATTTTGATATCAGGTTCAGCTTCTGGTTCCATTGGTTCTGCCTCATTAGGGACTTTAGTTGATTGCTCTGGCGAGATCTCTGTGGGGTCATCTTCTGCTTCTTCGGGATCCTCACTCTCTTCAACTCGTTGCTGTAGAACAAAATCTCCAGCTACTCGGTAGAGGTCCCAATCGGTGATTGTGCCCTGACTATACCCTGTCTTCTTTACGTTAGCAAGAATTTTTGCTTTTAAGCACAGAATTGTTATCGTAAAGAAGAAATAGGCTGGGCCAGAACGTCTAACGGCACAATTTCGCATTTCTCTTAGGATGATTTTGCCCACATCAATGGTCTTTCCAGTTAGAATCGAGTATAATAGGACCATTCGCTCTAATGAGATTGTAGTCCCATGCGAATTAAGCATAAGGCTGAAACGAATGAAATAGAACCATACCTTTGCAAGTGGTGTCAAATATTCTCTTCGACACGTGTGGATTACTTGCTTTGACACAGTCCACTTAGAACCTGGAACTGTAAGTTCCTCGAGAATTTCTTGCAAATTTTTAGGCTTAATGTTGCTCAACAAAGAAGAATATTCATCGTATTCGAAATCAGGTAATTCAAAGAACTCATTAATAGCATTTGAATTTATTGGTACCTTGATTCCGCGAACTGGAACTTCGGTCAATTCGCTTGAGGTTAAGTTCGCATAGAATTCACGAACTAGTTCCTCATCCACACTTGGTCTCTTTTCAAAAAACAATTTCCAATTGAGGGCTTCAGCAACTTGACGAATACGTGCCATAAAGTCTCTGTAGTTGCTTTCCTTCAATGTGAAGCCTTTCTTTGGATGCATCTATTGATTTTTGAAAATACTTTCGTATCTTACTTTGGCTTCTTCATAGTGGAACTTATTTTACGTTTCATCGATTTGGGCAGAGGCACGAGTTCTCTTGCGAGGCATGATTAACCTGAACATAAGATGGGAACAATTATTTTCTCAAAAATTTAATTAATAAAAATTATTAATAATTCAATAATTTTAAAAATTAAATAATTGAATAAAATTAAAATTCAAGAGAAAATTAGGTCTTACCACCATTTTTTAAGAACTCCTAAAAAATAATTAAAAGCAAAAGAGGTCGATTTAAGGTAGGTTGGAGGATTTGGCTAAGGATGGGTGAAGGTGTGTGCCGCCCAAGTGCTTGGAAGGCAGCTAGGCGCGCGGGTAGATGGTGTGGGAATAGGCAACAATGCGCGCGATAGGGTCGGTTGCAAGCAAAGAAGCGTCGCGGGACCTTCGGCAAGACGGCTTGGTGCCTTTGGGGCGTGTGCGGGCGCTAAGCGCAAAGCGAAAAAACGGCACGGGCGGTGCAACTGGGGCGACAAGGTCAGGCGCGCAATGCAGCGCACGATGGACAGGTATGCGCGCGGTCTGCTGGGCATGTGTTGGCCGACTGCTGGGTGATGTTGTGGCTAGGGCTTGCGACACTTAAGGGATTTGGTGTTTTGGGTTTTGAGTGATGAATGAATGGAGGGAAGTAAGGGTAGAATTTATAGTGAGAGTAGTAGGAATTAGAGTAGAATTCTTAGTAGAATTTAACAATTAAAATATTCTAATTCTAATTCTATTCAAAGTTAACAACAATTAATAATTAAATAAATGCATATTAATTTATTAATGCTATTAATTTATTAAAACAAAAATAAAATATGATTAAAATTAAACTAATCCTAATTCTATGCTAAGTTGATAAAAATTAATATATAAATTATAAGAGATATAATTATACATTAAAGTTTATCGTATTTATATAAATATATATATTTGGTAAAAATATTTATTTTAGATGCCTTTTGGAAATATTTACAAAAAGAGGCACCTATATTTTTATAAATAAAAAAAAGAGCAATCAAATTTTAAAAATACTTCAATTAAGTCCCTAGACTTAATGAAAATTTAAAATTGAGTTGCTAATTAAAACTTGGATCAAAATTTGACCCTATTATTTTAAAAATAAAAAAATTATTTTGTCATTTAGGGAATAATTTCTCGGAAAATTATGTAAAAATCAATTCCCAGGAAGGTTGGAGGGGTCACAAGCGGTCCCGCTTAAGTTCCAATCTCCTAGACAGAATTTGTTTAAACATAATAAACCCGAAAATATACCCTAAATAATTTATTAAAAACAAGAAAATTTAAATATCTGATAAGTTGAACAAGATTTGATCCTATTCAGGTTTTTTCTCCGTAGTAATGTTTCAAACGCTGAGCATTGACTTGAAAATTACCTCTCTTACCTTGGAGTTCAACAACTCCATATGGATAGACGCGATGAATCGTAAATGGACCGGACCAACGTGATTTTAACTTACCTGGGAAGAACTTCAATCTGGAATTAAATAACAAGACTTGCTGACCTGCTTCAAATTCTCTAACTCGAATGTGCTTGTCATGCCATTTCTTGAGTATTTCTTTGAGTAATTTGGCATTTTCGTATGAGAACATTCAGAATCCCTCTAGCTCGTTGAGTTAGAGCATCCATTTCTCTCTAGCAAGCTTAAGATCCAAGTTGAGTCGTCGAAAAGCCCAGTAAGCTTTGTGCTCTAACTCCAGAGGTAGATGACAGGCTTTCCCAAAGACCAACCTGTAGGGTGACATTCCTAAAGATGTCTTGTATGATGTTCTGTAAGCCCATAAAGCATCATCTAGTCTCTTGGACCAATCTCGTCGATTCGGGCAAACTACCTTCTCAAGTATGCCTTTGATCTCTTTATTCGCCAGCTCAGCTTTCCCATTTGTCAGCGGATGGTAAGCTGTAGCAACCTTATGTTTCACTCCATGTTTATCTAACAACCATTTTAACCACTTGTTCACAAAATGGGTCCCTTCATCGCTGATAATAGCTCTTGGGATTCCAAACCTTGTGAACACATGTTTCTGCAAGAACTTCATCACAACCTTAGCATCGTTCGTCAGATAAGCTTCAGCCTCGACCCACTTGGACACATAATCTACTACTACCAATATGTATCTGTGACCAAAAGACGGAGGGAAAGGACCAAGAAATTCAATACCCCAAACATCAAATAATTCTACCTCAATGATATTTGTTCGAGGCATTTCATTTCTATTGGTGAAATTTCCAATGCTCAGACATCGATCACAACTCTTTACGTAAGCGTATGCATCCTTGAATAGTGTGGGCCAAAAGAATCCGGCTTGTAATAATTTGGCCGCAGTGCGAGTACCTCTGAAGTGTCCCCCACTCGGAGCCGAGTGACAGTGGTATAAAATCTTCGATATTTCATCTTCTGCCACACATCTCCTGATCATCTGATCTGCACACTCTTTAAACAAATATGGCTCTTCTCAGAAATAGTACTTCGCATCGTGAAGAAACTTTTTCCTTTGTTGATACGTTTTATCAATCGGCATCAAACCACAAGCTAAATAGTTAGCAATATCAGCAAACCAAGGAATATTATGGACATGATTTACCTTCAGTATGTGTTCATCTGGAAATGTCTCCTTAATCGGTACAAGTGGAGAATTTCTCTCTTGCGGCTCCAATCTGGACAAGTGATCTGCTACTTGGTTTTCTTCTCCCTTTCGATCTTGAATTTCTAGATCGAACTCTTGAAGTAGAAGTACCCACCGGATCAATCTCGGCTTAGCGTCTTTCTTGGTCAGTAAATATTTAATTGCTGAGTGGTCTGTATAAATAATCACTTTGGTACCTATAAGATAAGATCGAAACTTGTCGAAAGCAGATACAATAGCAAGTAACTCTTTTTCTGTTACCATATAATTCAGTTGTGCTCCTGTTAGAGTCCGACTTGCGTAGTAGATGGGGTGAAAAACTTTGTTCCTTCGCTGACCCATGACAGCTCCAATTGTGAAGCCAATTGCGTCACACATCAATTCGAATGGCAGATCCCATTCTGGTGTGACAATGATGGGTGCCGTAACTAATCGATTCTTCAACTCTTTGAATGCTCTTAAACATTCATCATCAAACTTGAATTTCGCATCCTTCTCCAATAATTTGCACAAAGGTTTTGCAATTTTGGAGAAGTCTTTGATAAATCTATGATAAAAACCGGCGTGGCCCAAGAAACTCCTAACACCCTTTACAGATGTTGGTGGTAGGAGTTTCTCAATAACGTCTACCTTTGCTTTGTCTACCTCGATTCCATGTCTCGATATCCGATGCCCTAGAACAATCCTTTCTTGTACCATGAAATGGCACTTTTCCCAGTTGAGTACTAGGTTTGTTTCTTCACATTGTCTTAGTACCGTAGCTAGATTGGCTAAACAATCATCATAAGTGTCTCCAAATACTGAAAAGTCATCCATAAAAACTTCCAAACACTTCTCAACCATGTCAGTAAAAATTGACATCATACATCATTGAAATGTAGCAGGTGCATTACATAAACAAAATGGCATGCATCTAAATGAAAACGTACCGTACGGGCAGGTGATTGTCGTCTTATGCTGATCTTCTGGTGCTACTGTAATCTGATTATACCCTAAGTATCCATCGAGAAAACAGTAATAGTCTCGCCCCGCGAGTCTATCAAGCATCTGTTCCAAGAACGGCAAAGGAAAGTGATCTTTCCTGGTCGCCTTGTTTAGCTTTCGGTAATCGATGCAAATTCTCCATCCCGTAACCGTTATGGTCGGTATCAACTCATTATTCTCGTTCTCAACGACCGTGATACCTCCTTTTTTTGGCATGCACTGGACTGGACTTACCCATGAGCTGTCTGAGATGGGGTAAATTATACCCGCATCCAACCATTTGATAATTTCTTTCTTTACTACATCATTCATGATAGGGTTCAGTCTCCGTTGTCCATCAATCGTTCCTCTCTCACCATCTTCTAATATGATCTTGTGCATGCATACAGATGGGCTAATACCGCGAATATCGGCTATGGTCCATCCGATAGCCTTCTTGAATTGTTTCAAAACTATGATAAGTTTCTCTTCTTGTTCAGTAGTTAATTCTGCTAAAACAATCACAGGCAGAGTAGAAGCGTTACCTAAATAAACATATTTTAAGTGTGTAGGTAATACCTTGAGTTCTAACTTAGGTGGCTCCTCGATTGATGCTTTTGGCTGGGTGTAATCCCTTTTCTCTAATTCCAAAGATTCAAAACGGGATTGTGGATTAAATCCCTTTTGATTAGCTTCTAGTAGAGCTAAGTATTCATTCTCCTTTTCATCATTTGGAGGGCCTGATGTCAGAATTCGTTCCAACGGATCCTCAACATAGTTGAGTTCCTTCTCCACTATTAATTTCTCTAAATCGGATACTGCAGAACAATCATC
Organism: Gossypium sturtianum; assembly: GCA_025698515.1. Taxonomy (NCBI): domain Eukaryota; kingdom Viridiplantae; phylum Streptophyta; class Magnoliopsida; order Malvales; family Malvaceae; genus Gossypium; species Gossypium sturtianum. Next base: position 119,004,495 of record CM046955.1, read on the forward strand.
AATTGTGTTAGGAAATCGCATTAACTTAAAAACATTAAATGTTACCTGATCATCCCGAACACGCATATAATTCGCTCGCCTTCGCACATTAATAAGGGTCCTTCCAGTTGCTAAGAATGGTCTTCCTAGGATAATTGGCACTTATTTGTCTGCTTCAAAGTCTAGAATTAAAAAGTCAGCAGGAAAGATAAATTTATCTACACGTACCAATACATCTTCAATTTTTACTTCTGGATGCGCTAAGGATCGATCTGCTAGTTGAAGTGTAACCGTAGTGGGTCTAACTTCACCTATCCCCAACTTTCTAAATATTGACATAGGCATCAAGTTAATACTCGTACCTATGTCACATAATGCCTTACCACAATAGGTTTCTCCAATATTGCACGGTATGGTAAAACATCCAGGATCCTTCAATTTTAGGGGTAGTTTGTCCTGAAGATATGCACTGTATTCCTTCGTCAGGGCTACCGTCTCAAATTCTCCAAGTCTTCGTTTCTTAGATAGGATATCTTTCATGAACTTGACATAATTCGGCATTTGCTCAAGTGCTTCAACCAATGGGATGTTGATGTGAAGTTGCTTAAGTACGTCAAGGAACTTCTTGAATTGAATCTCCTGACTCTGCTTCTGAAGTCTTTGAGGGTAGGGTGGTGATGGTTTCTTTACTGGAACTGGTAATGGTTGATTCGTCTTTTGTGGTAATTCTGCATCTAACAAAGTTGTTAGTTGATCAGATTTAGCTGGTTCTGAGGTTACCTTGTCGGGTTTTGCAGATTTTGGTTCTTGTAAAACTGGAATTTCAACACTCGGTTGAACTTCCTATGAGTCTTGAGCATTAGCTTGCTCCTTTTTGGCTTCAATGGTATTGGGCTCTATCATCTTTCCACTCCTAAATGTCAGCGCTTTGCAGTGCTCCTTTCCCGGATTTCTCGGATATTCTGTATCACTAGGTAAGGTACCCTGTGGTCGGTTCCTAAGTTCAGTTGCAAGCTGGCCCATTTGGTTTTCCGGATTCTTCAATGTAGCTGCTTGGCTTTGGATTAAGGCATCATTCTTTTCCATGTATGCCTTCAGCAAACTCTCCAAGCTATTGGATGCTTCAGCTTGAACTGGTTTCTGAACTTGTTGAGGGAAACTAGGCAGCTGGGTTGGTCTGGGTTGGGTGTAAGTGTTACTGGTTCCAGCCCCTTGGTTACTCAAGGACAAGTTCGGGTGGTTTCTCCATGATGGGTTATAAAAATTAGATTGTAGCCCTTACCTTCCTCAGTTTTGGTTCTGATTACCCATGCAGTATACAGATTCTGGGTTCGACGGACATTCTTCAAACAAATGTCCTTCCCCACAATAGACACAGGCTATATTCTCAAATTGATTAGACGGCTGTACTGCAAAACTATTAGAACCATTAGTAGTAAGATTTTTAAACATTGAGGATATTGATGATACTTGAGATGCGAGTGAAGTAAGAGCGTCTACTTCATGTATTCCAATGACGACTCGTCTTCCGACGACATTTCATTGGTTGGCCATTGATAGTTGTTGCTGGCGATCCTCTTGATAATTTCATAAGCCTCATTATAAGACTTAGAAAAGAGAGCACCATTAGTAGAAGCGTCCACTACCATCCTCGTGTGAGGGTTGAGACCATTGTAAAACGTCTCAAGTTGGATGTAATGTGGAATTCCATGATGAGGGCACTTTCATAATAACTCTTTAAATCTTTCCCATGCCTCATACAAGGATTCGTCATCCATTTGTTGGAAGGCAGTGATCTCATTCCTCAACTTAGCATTCTTGCTAGGCGGGAAATACTTCATAAGAAATCTCTCTGCTAACTCTTGCCATGTGGAAATTGAGTTCAGTGGCAATGAGTTCAACCAGGCTCGAGCTCTGTCCCTTAGTGAATATGGGAACAACTTCAATTGTAATGCATCTTCGGGTACTCCGGCTAATTTGAAAGAGTCGCTCACCTCCATGAATAGTCTCAAGAGCAGGTTAGGGTCTTCGGTAGGCATTCCACTGAATTGGCCTACTGTCTGAAGCATCTAGAACATGACTGGCTTCAGCTCAAATTGTTGTGCCTCGATTTCGGGTCTTCTAATACCCGGATTAAGATCATTGAACACTGGCACGGCATATTGTCTTAAGGCTCTATCCCTATCATCAGCAATAAGGATAGGATTTTGAGTAAGGTTTGCTCCATTTTCTTAATTCATATTCTCGAAATTCATCTCTTCGATCCTCCTTTGATTTGATTGTCTTCTACGTTGTCGAAAGGTTTGTTCTATCTCAGGGTCTACAGGGAGTAAATTGATAATTCGGTCAATACTCATAAACACCTGAAATATTCACAGAAAAAAATTAATTAAGTTAAAAATTATACAGAAAATTAAACCAAAATGTAAGACTAACAAATTCACAAATAATGGCTTTTGAAAAATAGTCCCCGGCAACGACGCCAAAAACATGGAACGATGGAAATGTGCAAGTGTACACAATCGCAACAAGTAATAAAGTGACAAGTAAATGTCGAGTTATCGTACCCACAGGGACTGTAAAAGAATTATTTATGAAAGTAATTTTAAACACTTTGGTGAAGGAAAAATATTTGGTTTTAAAAAAGAGATAATAAAAAAAACTAAGAGTTAAAAACTAAGTGAAATAATTAAAATAAAATAAAGAAATTCTAGTGCACGATTCCAAATATGATTTAATCAAGATGGTATAATTGTGTTGGATTAGTTACATTTCCTTACCTTAGAATTATTAAACTTATGCTTATACTTGTTACGAATAAATCACGGCAAATCGGTAATTTGCTAACTTATGAACATATTTACAAATCAAAAATCCATTCATCTCTTGTACATATTTCTATGTCAATTCGACCGATTAAACAGATTTATAAAGGTAAACATGTTATTGCACATACATACTTATTAAATTAAACAATCTCTCACATATTCCTATGTCGATTCAAACGATTAATTCAACCTAATAAGCATATAAAAGACTATGTGAGGTAACAAAGTATCCTTACCTTGAAACAGTTTAATCACAATAATCTTACAAGTTATGAAAGGCATATGTATCGCCAAATGCAATGCTAATCTAATCTTCAGCTACCTTAGAAGAATTAAACATGCACTGATTAAGTACTGCGTCCATTAATTACAATTTCAATGCGTTTAAATAATTAATTCTTTAGTTATCTAAATAATTATAATGCCAGAATAACTTAGGCATGATTTTACTTAATCAAGCATTTTACCGAGGCCTATAACAGCATAAACACAATTTTAATAATTTAAGAGGACGAAATGCAATCAACCCAACACGAATTAAATTCAAGCTAAGATGGTTAAATTAACCATTCCAAAAACATAAATATTCATAGATAAGTTCATCATAAAAACAACAAAAATTAAAGAGATAGGGAACAAGAATCAAATCCGGTGGTTTTCCGTGGCTTGACTAGGTTGCTCCGTTCTTCCTTCTTTGTTGTCCTCGCCGACCAAGGCTGCTATGAAAACTCAATTGCTGCTCCAAAATGGCTGAAGAAGACCCCTTTCCCAAGAGGAGAAATTGGCACAAGAGCAAAGAACTTTGAATGGGAAAATGAGAGAAAAAGTGAGAGAGGAGAGAAGAGATGTGAGAGAAGAGATGTGAATGAGGGATGATTTGAATGGGCAGCAAAGGGGGGTTTATATAGCTGAGGATGGCTGCTAAAAATAGCAAATTTCAGCAGCCAGAGAGCCCCCTCATGGCCGGTCATCCTACATGGAAAAGTTGAGAATTTCAACTTTGCTAAAATTAGCCTGGGGTAAATCCGTAAAGCCTTAATTTAAGGTGGGGTTTGAATGCAATTTGGAAGTCTTCCAAGGGCCTTTTTGCAAGCTCCTTTAATCAGCTAAAATGCTGATTTGGGTCAGCATTTGAACGGTTCTGGGCTTCCCAATTTGTGGCTGGTTCGATTCGCTCAATTTGGTTCAACTGGTGCGGTTCAATTGGGCCTTTTTTCCATAATTAATTAAAATTAATTTATTTAACCCAAATTAAATTGGGAATAAATTAAAATTAATTATATTATGAATTAATACACATATTTGAACCATATTAGGCTGGAAATTATTTCGCCTTATTACTTCGAATTGCTTCTCGGTTTTGTTCTTCTAACGGTGTCTGTCGGGTCAATTTTCGCCCTTTGTACGAATCTGTCAAAAATAATAAAAATTCACTAAAAATAATTGTAAAAGTGATAACATGTTCAAATTTTTAATACAATTTAATTATTTTATAAAAATTAATCATTTTATGACAAAAATTCTATCGAAAATGCATGATTTTAAGTAAAATTAGGTATGAAAAAGTATATAAATCTTTGTGTTTCCACTTATCGACTATCTTTACCATCTGAGTTAGACAAAATACATAATGTGTTTCATGTACCGATACTTCAACGATACCGATCTGACCCATCACATGTCATTTCCCCGGCCGAGGTTGAAATTCAGTCTGATATGTCATATGCTGAAGAACCGATTAAAATTTTAGCTCGTGAGATCAAAGAGCTGAGAAATAAGAAAATCGTTTTAGTGAAAGTATTATGGCATCGACACGGGGTTGAAGAAGCTACATGGGAACCCAAGGATGCTATGAAAAACAATACCCGAACCTATTCACTGGTAGGATTTTCGGGGACGAAAATCCCTAAGGGGGAGAATTGTAACAGCCCGGTTTTAGCTAAATTAGAATAGTGGTTTTGAAACCACAAATACGATGTTGGAAAATTATTTTAATATTTATTTTATGTGTTTACAGCATGATAGCATGTATGTGTGAAATTTTCGTGCAGTAATTTTATCGTTTAATTGCTCGATTTGAGAAAAAGGACGTAATCGCGTAAAATGCGAAAGTTGCATTCTATTAGTTAAAGGTGTCAATTGGCCTTGGATTTTAATTATAATAGCCTTGAATGGTAATTAGACCATTTTAGATGTTAATGGACATTAATGGACATGGCTTATGTGTTTTTAAAGTTTATTAACTAAGGTTAATTTAGTAAAAATGTTAATAAACATAAAATAAATAAAACAAAGTTAAAATAAGCCTAAATATCATCATCTTCAACCGAAATTAAAAGAGGAAGAAGCCATGGGATAGCATTTAGGGTTTGGCACACATTTATCTTGATTAAGGTACGGTTTGAGCTCGATTTTTAATGATTTTTACGTTTTTGAGATCGTTGCTTCGTATTCTAGCTAGCCCGTGTAACACCCCTAACCCGTAACCATCGCCTGTCTAGGGTTAAGAAGCGTTACCAGACGTAACGAAACTTTTACGATCATTTCTCAAACATAAATACATCATCATCGTACCATAGCAAATCATATACATAGAGTCCTTTTAAAAGGTCTACGAGACCTTAAACATGCATTAGGAAGGGGTCAGGACTAAACCGAGCACATACAAATTTTTTCTGAAAATGAAACATTTTTCGAAGTTACAGAAGTCACACGCCCATGTGGGTAAGCCGTGTGCCTCACACGGCATCAGACACACCCATGTGTCCAGGCCGTGGCAAAATAGGCCATACATACTGACTTGTCCACACGGCCACAAGACACGACCGTGTGCTTGACCCATGGGCAACACTGACTTAATTCACACAACCTACCACACACCCGTGTGTCTGGCCCGTGTGCGAGTCTGACTTATTTCGAATACAATCTTAAGGGACACGGTCGAGTCACACGCCCGTGTGCTCAACCGTGTGGGCAATTATAGGCCATTTGCAAGGCCAATTTGCCACCCAAATTTGGGTTAACCTACATGCTCAATTACAACATCACAAAACATACATTTTAAATACCATTCCCATCAACCAATTCAATCATGAAACATACCACATACACATCACCTTAACATACCAATATAATCATTCACATAACATCACATATACACCTTATAACTATCATTTTCACATATCCAAAACACATACTAAAGTCATTCAACTATCAAGCCATATCACATGGCAATATCCAATCATCTCAAAACATTCCATATTTACTAGCCTATACATGCAATATGCTAAAGATTCAACTTCCAAGATACCAAAATAGATGTCCAATAGTGTGATTAAGTCGCTAACGATCCCCGGATCCGAGCTAGCTTTTATAACACTATAAAACAGAGAAGAACTTCACACAGTAAGCTTAAAAGCTTACTAAGTTCGTAATATAACACAATTAACTCAACAATTTAGATTCAATAACCAAATTTAACTATCACTTGAATCAATTCACATCACTTCTCAATATCACCCCTAGCTAATGCTCATATTCATACCATATCCATAAATCTAAAAACAACCATTTTCTATGCTACTCAAACCATCTCTTTTTCATCATTCATTCACACATTCATCCATTGATTCTCGTACACAAAATCATCAACCACATAGGTTCTGTACATACCTGTACCATCACGTATTATCTATCATATTTACCACACAATGCTCCAAGCCACAATTTGTTCGGTCCTCTTTCAACATTCGATGAATTCGCACACTCAGTGTCATTTAATTAGCCGAAGTTACGATAGTATCACACACTTAGTGCCATCACTTTAAATCGAAGATATCTCAATATCGCACACACAGTGCCAACTAATATAACCGATGCATTTTTTTATCTCGCACACTTAGTGCAATTCATCGTGGTAACCATTATATTTACGCACACATAGTGCTACATTTCTTTGAATTCACATTTCACATTTCTAGTTCAAAAATCACATTTCTATTCATTTCATAACAAATAAACATTGTTTATACAGTTTGTGTTATACACAAACTTACCTCAGACATAGAAACATGATACAAGTTGATCAATCGAGCACCTTATTTTTGCCTCAATCTAAGTATGAATTTCTCTTTTCTTGATCTATAAATTTTCAAATTTAACTCTTTCATTCATCAAATCATTCAATTCAATCCAAATATGCATATTTAGGGCATTTTACAAAATAGCCCTCACATTTTCACATTTTAACATTTAAGTCCCTATTTCATAAAATCACCAAATATACATAATTTCATTTTATACAAGCTTAGCTAAATTTTCTCCTAGCTCATACAAGCCCACATATTTCATTTATTTCACACTTTAGTACTTCAATTTCTCATTTTCACAATTTAGCCCAAAATAGTCAAATTCATCAAAAATTCAAAGAGAAAATATGTTAATCTATCACATATCTTTCATATTTCATCATCAAATATCACAAAGCTCAAGCATTAATCAATGGTATTTTACAAAATCACAAACAAACTCAAAAATTAGGACATGGGCTAGTTAAAACACGATGCAACGATCACAAAAGTAGAAATCACCAAAAATCGAGTTAAAAACACATACCAATTGAAGCTTGAGCTTTTCGAACCTAACTAGCTCTTTTTCATTTCTTTTTCTTTTAATTTCGGTGGAAGGTGATGAAAATAAGCATGAATTTGTCTTCATTTTCTTTAATTAAACTTATTATACTAATTACCAATTTGCCCTTTTATTAATTCATTTCAAATTCCACTAACTTAACCCCTTTTTTGTCCATCCAATCTATTAATGGTTTAATAAAAACATAAGGACTTCTCATTTAATAAGACATGGCAATTAAGCACTTAAACAATTAACACACAGCTTTTGCATTTTATGCGATTAAGTCCTTTTTCACAATTCGGCACACAAACAATAAAATTTTCACACAGAATTTTCACACATGCTTAATCACATACTGTAAACACTAAAAATAATATTAAAATATTTTTTTGACCTCGAATTTGTGGTCTCGAAACCACTATTCTGACTAGGGTCTAAACCGGGCTGTTACAACTCTCCCTCCTTAGGGATTTTTGTCTCCAAAAATCTTACCAGTTAATAGATTCGGATATTGCTCTCTCATAACATCTTCAGGCTCCCACGTAGCCTCTTCAACTCCATGTTTGTGCCACAACACTTTCACTAAAGAAATTTTCTTATTTCTCAACTCTTTGATCTCACGTTCCAGAATTCGAATCGGTTCTTCCTTATACGATAGATCAGACTGAATCCCAACTTCAGTAGGGGAAATCACATGTGATGGATCGGATTTGTATCGTCTAAGCATCGATACGTGAAACACATTATGAATCTTCTCTAGCTCAAGTGGCAACAACAATCTATAAGCAACCGGCCCAATACGTTCGATAATCTCATATGGCCCGATGAACCTCGGACTCAATTTGCCTTTTCTGCCGAATCAAAGTATTTTCTTCCACGAAGACACCTTCAAAAATACTTTATCACCTATCTGAAATTCAATATCGTTTCGTTTCAAATCTGCATAAGACTTCTGATGATCTGACGCTGCTTTCAAACTGTCACGAATCACTTTCACTTTCTGCTCAGTTTCTTTAATCAATTCAACCCCGTGAATCTTATTCTCTCTAAGCTCAGTCCAATACAATGGAGTTCTACATTTACGACCTTAAAGAGCCTTATATGGTGCCATTTTAATGCTTGATTGAAAAATATTATTATACGCGAATTCAATCAACGGTAGATACTTTTCCCATGTATTTTCGAACTCAAGAATACAACATCTCAACATATCTTCAATAATCTGAATGATCCGCTAAGATTGACCATCCGTTTGCGGATGAAATGCAGTACTGAAATGCAGCTTCGTACCTAGAGCCTCTTGCAGTTTCTTCCAAAACCGCGAAGTAAACCTTGGATCTCTGTCAGACACAATAGATAATGGTACCCCATGCAATCTCACAATCTCAGAAATATACAATTCAGCTAACTTATCAAGTGAATAATCTGTTCTCACCGGAATAAAATGAGCTGATTTCGTTAATCTATCAACTATCACCTAGATTGCATCTTTCATTTTCAGAGATAAAGGCAACCCCGACACAAAGTCCATTGTGATTCTCTCCCATTTCCACTCAGGAATCATAATCGGTCGTAACAATCCGGATGGAACCTGATGTTCAGGTTTGACTTGCTGACAAACTAAACATATCGAAATAAACTCTGAGATATCTCGTTTCATACCATGCCACCAATAAAACTGTTTCAGATCATTATACATTTTCGTACTTCCCGGATGAACAGAGAAACGACTATTATGAGCCTCGTTCAAAATCAACTGACTTAACTCTGAATTTCTTGGAATACAAATCTGATCTTGGAATCTCAAACAACCATTCTGAATCAGAATTTAAACCACACTGAGCTCGTTTTGCCATCATCTCAGTATCAATTTTCTGGGCATCACAAATCAGACGTATAAACATTGGCCTCACTTTCAACTCAGCCAAAACCGAACTATCATCACACAAATCTATATGAGTACTCATTGCTCATAAAGCAAATAAAGACTTTCGGCTCAAAGCATCAGCAACAACATTAGCTTTTCCCAGATGATAGTCAATTACTAATTCATAGTCTTTTAGTAATTCTAACCATCTCTGCTGTCTCAAATTCAATTCTTTATGAGTCATCAGATATTTCAAGCTCTTGTGATCAGTAAAAATGTGACACTTCTCACCAAATAAGTAGTGACGCCAAATCTTCAATGCAAATACAGTAGCTGCTAATTCAAGATCGTGTGTCGGGTAATTCTTTTCATGGGGTTTTAACTGTCTCGAAGCATAGGCTATAACTTTGCCCTCTTGCATCAACACACAGCCTAAACCATTCAATGATGCATCACTGTAAACTATGAATTCTTTACCCGATTCAGGTTGAACTAACATTGGTGCTTCTGTCAACAATACTTTTAACTGTTCAAAACTCTGCTGACACTTTTCTGACCACTCGAATTTAACATCTTTCTGTAGCAATTTCGTTAACGGAGTTACAATCATCGAGAAGCCTTTCACAAATCGTCTATAATATCCCGCTAGTCCCAGAAAACTACGGACTTCAGACACATTTCTCGGAGGTTTCCAATCTAAAATTGCTGAAATTTTGTTCGGATCAACTCGTATTCCTACAGCTGACACTATATGTCCCAGAAAACCAACCTCACGCAACCAGAACTCACATTTACTAAAATTTGCATACAATTGCTTCTCACGCAGAGTCTGTAACACAATTCTTAAATGCTTGGCATGTTCCGTCTCATCACAAGAATAAATCAAAATATCGTCAATAAACACAACGACAAATCGATCCAAATACGGTCTGAATATCCGATTCATTCAATCCATAAATACTGTAGGAGCATTTGTTAGCCCGGAAGGCATAACTAGAAATTCATAATGTCCATACCTTGTTCTGAAAGCAGTTTTCGGCACATCTGATTCTTTGACACTCAACTAATAATATCCCGATCTCAAATCTATTTTCGAAAACACTGTAGCTCCTTTTAACTGATCAAACAAATCATCAATTTGCAGTAGAGGATATTTATTCTTTATTGTCACTTTATTCAACTGTTGGTAACCAATACACATCCTCATAGTACCATCTTTCTTTTTCACAAACAACACAGGAGCACCCCAGAGCAAGAAACTTGGTCGAGCAAATCCTCTATCGGTCAACTCTTGCAACTGAGACTTCAACTCTTTCAATTCTGTCGGTGCCATTCTATACGGAGCTATTGAGATAGGAGTCGTCCCCGGCACTAAGTCAATACCAAACTCAACTTCTCGTATCAGAGGTAATCCCGGTAGTTCTTTAGGGAACACAATTGGAACTCACAAACTCTGAGTACGCATTCAACTTTCTTTTCTGTCACTTTTGTATCTATCACATATGCAAGATAAGCTTCACATCCCTTTTTCACATAATTCAAAGCTTTCGTTGAAGATATTACAGCTGGTAACCCATTCAAATCACTGGATTCAATTCGAACTATCTCTCCATTCTGACTTCTTAAATCAATACTCTTTCGTTTGCAATTCACAATAGCATTATGTAAAGTTAGCCAATCCATACCCAGAATTATATCAAATTCATCAAAGGGTAGCAGCATCAAATTAGCCGGAAAACAAATATCTCGAAACATCAACGGACAATTCTTGCACACTTTGTCAACCAGAACACACTTGCCTAAGGGGTTTGATACTCTAATTACAAACTCAGTAGACTCAACAGGTAGAGTCTTACTAGATACTAGGTTCACACACACATATGAATGAGTAGATCCTGGATCTATCAATGCAATCACATCAGTATCGAAAAGAGTAAAAGTACCAGTTATGACGTTTGGAGATGACGCTTCTTCGCGAGCGCGAATAGCATAGGCTCTAGCAGGTGCTCTCGCCTAAGATCTCACAACCATATCTGATTGTTCCTCTCTAACTACCACTCACATTTTTGGTGTTTCTGGGTGGTCTACCCCTAGCTGTCGTGTTACTCGGCCTCACACTCTGAACATTATCTTTCTCAGCTAACTCCGGGCAATCCTGAATAAAGTGATCTCGTGATCCACATTTATAGCAAACTCTATTATTATACTTGCCCCAGCATTCTCTGATATGACGTCGCCCACACTGTCTACACTCAGGCTTATTGCTTCTGACACTTCCAACACTTGATTCCATTGAAGTTTGAGTTTTAGGACCAGTATTTTGTTTCACACGATCTTTACTCGAATGTCCATACAAAACATTTGAGCGATTGGTTGCATCTCTGAATCTCTTTGATGAAGAATGATACGACTTACTCATCGACCTTTTTCTTTCATCTCTAGCTTCTGAATTTGCTTTCTTCTTTTCTTTACTAAGCTCCTCAGCTTTACAGGCTCTTTCAACCAATACCACAAATTCATTCAAATCAAGAATTCCGACCAAAAGTTTAATATCTTCATTCAACCCTTCTATGAATCGTTTACACATAGTAGTTTCTGTCGAAACATATTCTCGTGCATACTGGCTCAATCTCACAAATTCCCGCTCGTATTCTGTAACAGACATATGGCCCTGTTTCAGCTCAAGAAACTCTATGCGTTTCTGATCTATAAACCGTTGACTGATATATTTCTTCCAGAATTCAGTTTGGAAGAAATCCCAGGTGATTCATTCTCTTGGAACCACATATGTCAATGTTTTCCACCAGTGATAAGTCGTATCTCTCAACAGTGAAACAGCACACTAAAGGCATTCATCAGGAGTACATGACAATTCATCAAACACTCTAATGGTATTCTCAAGCCAAAATTCAGCTCGCTCGGCATCATCATCAACTGTGGCCCTGAACTCTTCGGCCCTGTACTTTTAAATTTTATCCACAGGAGGTTTACTCAACCGGATCGGGTCTGAAACTTGTGGCACTACAGGAACTTGCGAGGGTGGAGGTTGTTGAGCAGCCGGATTCATTCGAATGAACTCCGTAAACCACTCACTAATGATTGGGAAGAAGGCTTGTTTTGCCTCTCCCTCATGGATACTAGCAATCGGCCTAATTTCAGACGACACTGTCCCTTGAGCGGAAGCAAGCGCATTACTCTCAACATCATCAATAACTGCTCGATCGTGATCCTTTTACTATATAAAAACACATTTTTAACTGTCAGGAATCATCACACTATCGCAAATATATATATGGCATGTATAGCTAGACTCTCACATGCTACGTTAGTCCTAGAATCGACTAAACCGTAGCTCTGATACCAATAAAATGTAACACCCCTAACCCGTAACCATCGCCTGTCTAGGGTTAAGAAGCGTTATCGAATGTAACGGAACTTTTACAATCATTTCTCAAACATAAATACATCATCATCGTACCATAGCAAATCATATACATAGAGTCCCTTTAAAAGGTCTACGAGACCTTAAATATGAATTAGGAAGGGGTCGGGACTAAACCGAGCACATACAAATTTTTTTCGAAAATTAAACATTTTTCAAAGTTAAAGAAGTCACACGCCTGTGTGGGTAAGCCGTGTGCCTCACACGGCATCAGACACAACCATGTGTCCAACCCGTGGCAAAATAGGGCATACATACTAACTTGTCCACACGACCACAAGACACGCCCGTGTGCTTGACCCGTGGGCAACACTGACTTAATTCACACGGCCTGTCACATGCCCGTGTGTCTGGCCCGTGTGCGAGTCTGACTTATTTTAAACTATAATCTTAAGGGACACGGTTGAGTCACACGCTCGTGTGCTCAACCGTGTGGGCAATTATAGGCCATTTGCAAGGCCAATTTGCCACCCAAATTTGGGTTAACCTACATGCTCAATTACAACATCACAAAACATACATTTTAAATACCATTCCCATCAACCAATTCAATCATGAAACATACCACATACACATCACCTTAACATACCAATATAATCATTCACATAACATCACATATACACCTTATAACTATCATTTTCACATATTCAAAACACATACTAAAGTCATTCAACTATGAAGCCATATCACATGGCAAGATCTAATCATCTCAAAACAGTCCATATTTACTAGCCTATACATGCCATATGCTAAAGATTCAACTTCCAAGATACCAAAATAGATGTCCGATTGTGTGATTGAGTCGCTGACGATCCCCAAACCTGAGCTAGCTTTTATAACACTGTAAAACAGAGAAGAACTTCACACAGTAAGCTTTAAAGCTTACTAAGTTCGTAATATAACACAATTAACTCAACAATTTAGATTCAATAACAAAATTTAACTATCACTTGAATCAATTCACATCACTTCTCAATATCACCCCTAGCTAATGCTCACATTCATACCATATCTATAGATCTAAACACAATCATTTTCTATGCTACTCAAACCATCTCTTTTTCATCATTCATTCACACATTCATCCATTGATTCTCGTACACAAAATCATCAACCACATAGGTTCTGTACATACCTGTACCATCACGTATTATCTATCATATTTACCACACAATGCTCCAAGCCACAATTTGTTCGGTCCTCTTTCAACATTTGATGAATTTGCACACTCAGTGTCATTTAATTAGCCGAAGTTACGATAGTATCGCACACTTAGTGCCATCACTTTAAATCGAAGATATCTCAATATCTCACACACAGTGCCAACTAATATAACCGATGTATTTTTTTATCTCGCACACTTAGTGCAATTCATCGTAGTAACCATTATATTTACGCACACATAGTGCTACATTTCTTTGAATTCACATTTCACATTTCTAGTTCAAAAATCACATTTCTATTCATTTCATAACAAATAAACATTGTTTATACAGTTTGTATTATACACGAACTTACCTCAGACGTAGAAATATGATACAAGTTGATCAATCAAGCACATTGTTTTTGCCTCGATCTAAGTCCGAATTTCTCTTTTCTTGATCTATACATTTTCAAATTTAACTCTTTCATTCATCAAATCATTCAATTCAATCCAAATACGCATATTTAGGGCATTTTACAAAATAGCCTCACATTTTTACATTTTGACATTTAAGTCCCTATTTCATAAAATCACCAAATATACATAATTTCATTTTATACAAGCTTAGCCGAATTTTCCCCTAGCTCATACAAGCCCACATACTTCATTTATTTCACACTTTAGCACTTTAATTTCTCATTTTCACAATTTAGCCCAAAATAGTCAAATTCATCAAAAATTCAAAGACAAAATATGTTAATGTATCACATATCTTTCATATTTCATCATTAAATATCACAAAGCTCAAGCATTCATCAATGGAATTTTCCAAAATCACAAACAAACTCAAAAATTAGGACATGGGCTAGTTAAAAGACGATGTAACGATCACAAAAACGTAGAAATCACCAAAAACCGTGTTAAAAACACATACCAATTGAAGCTTGAGCTTGCCGAACCTAACTTGCTCTTTTTCTTTTCTTTTTCTTTTAATTTCGGTGGAAGGTGATAAAAATAAGCATGAATTTGTCTTCATTTTCTTTAATTAAACTTATTATACTAATTACCAATTTGCCCTTTTATTAATTCATTTAAAATTCCACTAACTTAACCCATTTTTGTCCATCCAATCTATTAATGGTTTAATAAAAACATAAGGACTTCTCATTTAATAAGAAATGGCAGTTAAGAACTTAAACAATTAGCACACAGCTTTTGCATTTTATGTGATTAAGTCCTTTTTCACAATTCGGCACACAAACAATAAAATTTTCACACAGAATTTTAACATATGCTTAATCACATACTGTAAACACTAAAAATAATATTAAAATATTTTTTCAACCTCAGATTTGTGGTCTCGAAACCACTATTCCGACTAGGGTCTAAACCGGGCTGTTACAGCCCGTACCATAGATTTTGAAACTGTTAAAGATTTTAAGAGTTGCATTGATGAGTTCATGTACTATTTGATGGTTGAAGATGAAATATGAATTTTTGATGATAGATTTTCATGTTTTGTAAAGTGATTTTTGATGAAAATGCATAATAGTGACTAAATTGAGATATGTGAAAAGTTAGTGGTTAAAATGTGAAATAAATGAAAGTTTTGGGCTGCTAGGGACTTATATGTTATTCAGCTAAGCTTGGGTTTAATGAAATTATGTGAATTCTGAGTATTTGTGAAATAAGGACTAAATTATAAAAATGTGAAAGTTTAAGGGCTAATATGCAAATATGCTTAAATGAGTGTTGTGGACTAAATTGAATGAATGATTGGTTAAAAAAGTTAACTTTGAATATATTTAGATCAAGAAAAGAGGAATTCGGAATTAGATCGGGGAAAGGTTTGTGATTCTGTTGTGTTTTTAAACGCAAAAGTCTCGAATTGATTTGGAGGTCATTCAGTTTGTTAGTTTGTCAGTATAAAGGTCGTGGGTTGTTATGAAATTCTGCGCTACTTTGATCTATCCGAAATCTAGATTCGGCATTTATTTCGAGAAAGGTGTTTTTATGACCTATTGAAATAAGAATATAATAAGTATCGTGTGAACTTCTGTGCTTACCTATTATCATTTGTCGAACAGTCTGCGCGTTGTGTATGCACAGTCATCAAGCAGACTGGGAGATCTCAACGTGATAGAAGAGTGCGTAGTCACCAGTATCACGGACACTGGCTGAGTCAAATTTGGATTACGGTATGTGCCACTTGCCAACCACTCCAGCCGTGCATTAGGTCAACACGGCGGTGTGGTACTTCTCCGCCGAAGGAGTGGGAGGGAATTTACCAACACTGGGCACGCACCTCTTCTAGAGGATCCAATCTCAGAGGACATATTAGCCCTGCACCACACACCTGTTCCTTGGCATGGGTTCTAGGTGCCCAGAGATTCCATAGGAGCTTTTTTGTGAGTTAGTCAGCAACTCCACTCTTGAATCACTCCACGAATTCTATTCCATTAGTCACTCCTACATTACATTATAGCACACAATGAGTTAAGCCGCGGCGGACCGCGGATTACTAAGGTGAGACGGCGAGCTAGGCGTGCCGCGAGCCAACACACCTGGAAAGCAGTATGTTTTCTAAACTCATACTTTAGGAACTCTGGTCAACTCAAAAGCCGCTCTGAGCTCTGCCTGACACTTATACACTCAAACTCCCGGCCAAACACTACAACCATTTGCAAAGTGTTGTACAAAGGGATTTGGTCAAGCATGCTTCTGATTGCAAACCCTAAATAAATCTGATGCCATGGATTGTCTATAAAGTTCCATTGTTTGCTTTGCTCAAGGAGACTAAACTAACTCACTTACACAGCTCCCTTATTTCATCACTAAACCAAGCAGATGTGCTCATAAACTAAAACCCATGAGAAATTTCATATAGTCGTCGTAATTATATGGCTGTAGCGTAGCAAGACTTACGAACTCATTATTAAATACAATACAAATAAACGAATTGAAAGTCTGGCTAATCCAAATGAAATGCCGTGGCAATTGCTGCTTCCCACTCGCAACTGCATAATTCAGTTCCCAAATGGTTGTACATAGTAAGTGATCATTCCGGGGCACAGCAGGCTGCATATGGGCCCAATTTGGCATGTGCGTGACAGTGAGTACACACAGGTAGACAGCCACTAAATACTCTAACTTCGTGCTTACGCTGCCGCTATACACCACCACCTACCCGGGCCAATCGCTACTCTATCGGGGGATTTTTACACCAAACGCATTACCACCCCACAGCTCGCATGCAGCTTCGTCCGGCCGGTTGGACAAGAGTGGCTGCAATCGATGCCCGGCGTAGCTAAGCGAGTTGAGATGAAGCTGTGACTGGGGTAGCCAAAAATGGCAGGCCACGGAGATTGTAATGTGATCCAATTTTCGCTAATATCAACCAAACACTCAGATACACAGAATGCATATATAAAATATATTTTTAGAATCCAATGACCACAACGTATGGCGTATAAAACAATTACCCGGATTTATTTATCCCATTCGTCTAAATGTTATGTCACGTTATGATTTGCATTTTATCGATAGGTTTAGATTTTATACTATTATATATATACACATACAAGTATCTAAATATTAATGTGAGCCTGTATCGAATGTCGAGTACTCCTCAACTGACGCACAAATCTTGAAAGCCAAAAGCCAAAGATAGACAATTACAAATTCTCCATGACTCTACCCAAGTGTTATGCACTCGACTTAATACACCAAACATTTCTACTGAACCTACAGAGTGTATCCATCTTGCCATCTATCCACATCCTACACCCCAGTTATCGATTGCTATAAACGTCCGAGAGAGACAAGGATCAGTTTTATTTCTTTAAGATTGGCCCCGGACTGCGCCGCACGAAATATTGAACACTCTGGAACCCATATTATCGCCTCCTCTTCAAATTGATTGTCCCTATCAAAGGTGATTGGGCCATACTGAGTGCGACCCTACACATAGGAGAAGTAACAGGGTGAAAATAAAGGCGAAACTATGTGGTATCACCACAGAGAAGAATGGTGTAATTTAACGACTGATTCTCAAGTATCGTTTCCATTTAGAAGGAGGTGAAAGGAGAAGTATGAGCTCTATTATGACCTGTCAAAATGAGAAATTAAATAACATGTTATCTCCGACATGCTCTGTTAAGCCTACTCTCTCACTCTTCTTCAAACTTTCCATTTAAAGCTGCAATGAACATTTAGTACATTCGGACCTTCAGTACATTTCCAGTACAGTGGCAGCCCTGACTAATCAAATAAATCTCGCACTCTGAAAGCTCGGTCATTCCTGCTACTAGGTGTCACTCTGCTAGCAAACTTGCTTCTGGGCCTACAACTGGCTTCTTCTAATACAGCCGTTTGCCGCCATCTCCTCCTTCTAACTTAGTTCACACTCGAGCATTTTCCATTACACTCACGAGCTGGCCAGTCTGCGTTAGCAGTTACATCTTCTACAGTTTCAGATTGGGTACACCCTCTCAGTAAGACATGACACTCTTTGCTCATATATATATGAGCGGCGATTAGTGTTTGTGCGGCAGGCCCATTACATTCGGCACGTAAAGATTTGCATTTACCAATTTCGAACAGAGCCTATTTATCCTTCCACTTCTGTTCTGACCTCACTGAGTCGAGCATAGAGCACCCACATCCGTAGGCACTCGAGCCGTATTCGGAGCCCGCTTGAAAAGTGCCCTTTTAGCCCATGGAGCATACTAGTATGGTTATCTACGCACTCTTTAGCGTAACGGAACTGGTCACACATATTGCTAATTAACTCGTTATCCTGCTTTTGTTACGCTAATTGTCTCAGACAAACATTAGTACTTCAGCAGGCTCTGTCTCCCTACGGAGTCTGATGTTACGGATTGGCAATTGCAGCCTGTTTCGTGCTCGTAGCTCACTTTTGCACCCCAAATGAACAGTATTGTCTGATTACGAAACCAACGGCAAGTTTTTCTCGCACAGGCAATTTCGATATCCATGTTCACAACTCTATCACCTGTGGCGTCTGACGCATGTGAGCCGCACATTACTTTTCAACGTTCCCGTGACACTTGCAGGCTCACTGGCCAGCTTCCCCTTCCACATGCAGATTCCAACATGTAGACACTACGCTTCACACAAATTAGCTACAATATGTTAAGTCTAGAGATAGCTAATCTATCATACTTTAAGTAAGCCGGGCAGTTGCTCCTAGATATGCGCTCTCTCTATATATCTCGGCATGTCACTTTGATAGTAGATTTCTGCGTGGCTGTGGTAAGATTGTTCCATCCACACTCGTAAATAAATTTCTCGTCAGCCGCAAGGCCAGCATCGGCTATAAGCAAATATCACTGCGCTTATCTATACCTATCGTTTTTTACATCCATGACATGATCTACCTGTACTTTCTCTACATCGTATTATATTATATAACCACATTCTTAACCAAATAATGCTTCTCACCGGATATAATCACTTGGTCACGCAACACAGGATTTTACAAGTATTATAAAGTGTAGTAAATCTCAATTCCCGTAGATAGCATGCTTCTCGACATTATAAGCTTCGGCTCTAGAGGACATAATCCTCATTATACTAGATTTCATTTCGTTATACCAGCATCCTACAATGCGGTCACTTCGACACGTTCGAAGATTTACCATTTTCATGGCTTTATCCTCATAAGCTGGTACTGTGTATCAAAATAAAAAGGTCTTGTGCAAGTGATTGTGAATGTGCAATACTCCCATTGAGACTTGACCTGGACCGAAATTTCTGTACTGTAATAATCATAATAATTGATATCAGTTTAGAGTCTCCCAGGTCAGCTCCTTACCCACGAATCCCACCAGGATTGTTTACACACAAGCTAAGCAGACCCTCCAGGTATACTGCATGCTTAAACACTCAGATAGCGACGTGATGATATAATTGTGTAATAACAGTAGAAAAACATATCATTTGATAGACAAGTCGTTGACGATCTCTTGTATGTTAGTAAAGGCGTACGCAGTTCGGACTTGTGTAATAATGCCTCAAACTCATGAGATCGACGGAGTTAATCCAATTTCTCCCACCCACCGCCACGCATTTCGCGGTTGTCTGTGGAGTAGTGTCACGGTTTTATGTATTAACTGACACACAGTCCGTATAACAATAGATTGCGTGTGGGACATCCACCGTGGCCGACGCTTAGCGAAAATGATGGAAATCGGTCACTGTAAATCCATGACCGCGTCGAAGAGCGGTGGACGACGTGATCCGACGAGAGTATAATAGTATACGGTCGTGCAAGGCAATCGTCGCATTCATGTTGAAAGAGGTAGGTGTTGCAAAGCAAGTAGATTCTTTGTTACTGTTACTGCTTAATGCCAAATTTGATGTGAGTACTCCTGCCCAAGACTAGTAATGAAAGGCAGATTGCTAAGTGAATAGATAGTTTGCTGAAGGAGTGATTCCCTACAAACTCAACCAAGTTTATTGATGGATATGGCATTATTTACATGCGTGAAAACAACAGAGGAGTAAACCAAGGAACAGGTTTTACGATGACATGGCCACTTACCTTAGCCTACCTTTAGCAGTGAGAAAAGGAATTATCGTTTATGAATGATGCGTTTTAACACAATGTGGTTGGGCGAGTGAGGAAGAGCGTGTATTAGCAACTTCTGGGACAAGGGTGACTGTAATCAAACATCCAATGCAATCGGAATTAGCGTATGGGCCTTTTGGTTCGGCAAGATTCGCGGAGGAAATATTGACTGTACGAGCACTTAGCGGCCAACAATTCGCGCCCACCAGGTGACTCTAACAAGGAAGTTTAACCGGCGATAGCCGAGGCGGATTTGAAATGCGACTACGCGATTGGCCTGTCTATATACTTTAGTCGTAGGCAATACCGGTTGAAGTGTCGGGCAAGCCGCAGGTGGCAGAATATCAACCAAGTGGCCGTCATCTGATGCAATGATGTGATTTAGGATGCAAGCTCGCAGCCCAGCTTAAGTAGGACCGGTGTATGGACAGCGAATACAAAGTATAATCTTGGGTAGATAAGTTTGGGGTGCTCAAATCACAACCGTCACGGATGTTGAACGAGTAGTCAGCTCTAATGGGTGATGAGTGCACACATACGCGCGTAAGAAGAAAGTTCTCCAGGTGCTAAAAGGATGTACTTTGAGTAGGCGGCGAACGTGATTCTTGGAGGCCATGGCAGTCATACACTAGTGCCATCTGGAGTGTGATAATAGCACTCCAGTGGGAACACGGTGAGCCTCATGGCTTGCAGTACTTGACCTATAATTTGGGAATCGCCAAGGAAGTGTCAACATCGAGGGAATGAAACTGAGCTGCTAGCGAGAAGGAAGATTCACGTTGATGGAAAATGAGAGAATTTCGCGATGATTGTGATTTTTGCGATGGGCTGCAAATATGCTTCCAGCAGTAATTTAAGTTATGTGTGCAACTTTATCACTCGTGTTATCACCCAAGGTGGCCAGGGCACATGCGTCGTGATAGGATCAAGCACAGGGTAGCTGCAATTCTGGGAGTTGTATCGCATGTGTGGAATCAGTCTAATGTCATTGCTATTCCAGCTGGGCACTGTGATCAGTACGGAATGGCGGATCTGACTTAGTTACTTACATGCCATCATACTTGGTGGGCGCATCTGTAAGGTGCAGCATAGGCGGGATGAGGTTCTACCGACCGGAATTTCCATGTGGTGGTGCAGATACATTCCTCATTTAGAGATGCACACATAGCTGATTACAAGCTTACCGTGGTATTTCAAACTGGCGAATTATACGAAGGGCGAATGTTATTTCTCAATGTTGCTTGTACTAGTTACTGAAGTGACATGTTTTATGTACTAAGAATAAATTTTGAATATTTTTGGAAACCTAAAAATGTATGGAAATGTTAAGTTTAAAAATGGAAAGTGAACATTTTTGGAAACTTGGAAATGGATGGAAATGATTTGGAAATGATTCAAAATTGGAAAGTGCACATTTCTCGGAAACTTGGAAATGTAAGGAAATGTCAAGTTTAAAGAGCGAACTTAAAATTTTAGGAAACTTAGAAATGACTTAGAAATGTCGAGTTTTAAAGTTTAAAAGAGGAAATTAAGGCAAGGTGGCCTTAAAAGAAAAAGTATGTGAAATTTGACACCCAAACAAAGCTTGGAAAAGTGGCACGAAGATGGCACTCGGGGCCTATGGAAATGGCGCCACATACAAAGGAATTGGGCCAAGGTTCGAGTCACATGGGAAGCAAATAAAGAAATTTTATTTTTGCTTCTAGAAGCAGAGAGAGGTGGACGGCACAAGGCTTCTAATAAGAGGAGTTTTAGCCTCTTTAAAATTCGGCTAATTAGGGGGATAAATAAGGATTTAATTTGGAGAGATAATTAAAGGATTATTCTTTTAATTATTTTAAATTAAGGTGATAAAGTTATCACAAAGGAAGAGTGGTGGCCAAGTAAGGACTCCTTAGATGATAATTTCGGCTATAAAAGGAAGGGGGCTACTCATCAATTTGTGCTTCCTCCTTTCTCTCTGTCGAATTCTTAGTCCTCTCTTCTCTTCTCTCTTTCTTTTGTCAAGCCGAATCTTTGTGACTCCAAGCAAGGGTGCAATCGACTGAGGTATTAAGGTAAGAACAATGGATTTTTGTTTTTCAAATTCTTTAAATCGAGATCTAGGAACTGACCCTTTTGTTGTCTCTTGACCGAATATACAAGGAGAAATTTCGGGATTTCAGATCTAAGGAATTTTGGCTAAGAGAGTTTCGGGATTCAAGGACTGGAGGTAAGACACATGTATATTCGGCCAAAGGCCATATTTTATGTGTTAAGGTTAGATTAAATCTAACATATGGTTATAGGAATTTCGACATCCCTAGGGAAGCAATGATCAATTTCGGAAATTTCATCACAAGGTAAGTGGAGGTAATCGGCATAGGTTCTCTCTTAGTATTTAGATCTATTTGCTTTAACCGAAAACTAACCAATTCAAGGGATCTAGTGGTTAGCCAACTTCAAGGAAGAAGAATACAAGCCTCCGGGATTTGATTAATCCTCAAAACGGCGACAAGGTAAGTTTTAAGAATACAAATCCTACTAGGATTTGGTTTTATAGCCGAATAGGCCTTTGCTAAAGATTACCATGTTGACTGAATATAGGCATTAAAGATCTAAATCGGTAGATCGGTTTTTCAGGATTTCAAGGACTTTATTAAGCGAATCAGGTGTGTACCCCACACTAACTTTTAACAAGATTGATGGTAATATGTAAAATATGCATGTTTATAAGAATGTGGCTAAGGTACCATAATATGGTAGTGTAGTACTGCACGTTTCCTACTCCTATTAGGATTACGAAATATGTTATATTTATAACATGTGAAAATTTATAAGAATGTGAATTTAAGTAGGATATGCATGATATGAATAATATGGGTCATTCGGGATATATGAAAAAGGGGAAGTGAATGTGATGACTACGGTCTCACTATCTGAATGTGGTGACTTTGGTCACATTATCTCGAATGTGGTAACCGGTTACATTATTCGAATGTGGTGTCTCATGACACAATTATCTGGTGGCTATGCCACGAATTTATATGGGCGATGAGCACGTCGACTGCAGCGACTGCCTTCGATGGTGTGTAGCGGATGGAGGGTTGACTTAGTAGTCCCCACGGTGTGCAGGTTGGTACGGGGATGTGTAGCGGATGGCACCTAGGTTTGGGTTTGGGTTGCATCATCATTTTTATCTGTTATATGAATAAATATTGGATATGAAAACTGTATGTCTAATCTATTGAATTTTAGTGTTGTGTACACATTGAGTCTGTTGACTCAGCCCGTTGTGGGACTATTTTTCAGGTGACGATCAATAATGGACCGGGTTCGGCGGAAGCTTAGGGATGGCCATGCTCAGCTTGAAGTTTTATTCAATAGGGATACTTAAATTTATTTAAGTATTTTAATTTTATTTTGGGATTTTACTTGATGTAATAAGGCCATAAGTTACATTTCTTTACTTTTATTTTTAATTACTACGTTACGAATCATGTTCAATTAAAGTTAAGTAAATTAAAGATAAACCCTAATTGTTTTTTTTATCTTAATTAATTGGACTTTAAAATAAGATCAATGGGTTTTCAACTCAAGCTCAACCCAAAACAATAGTTTTTTTAAAATCGCACAAGTTTTTCCTAAGGAACAAAAGAATTTTGTAACCAGTTTACTTAAGGAACATACCAGATCCGGTCCAGGCACGCGGGCCGGGTGTGGGGTGTTTCAGTTTTGTATCAGAGCCCAGTTTTAAACTCTCGGCCTGTGGGCTAAGGCCCAAAACATTTTCAAATCGAGCCAAGTAAGCTTTTTGAAAGAATTTTATGAAATAAACAGGTTTTCTGGCATGGCTCCTAAGTCTCCGACCCGCAGTCCACCAGGTAAGTACCCCTAACTATTTGTGAGATTATGTGTTATGAAATATGGAAGGGTAGAAAAGGAATGGAACGTAGAATAGCATGATAGGAACTTGAACCCTAGGACTAGTCTACTCAAACACAAACACATAAGACTTAAGGAACGTTAAACAAACCCATGGCTAAGTCACTAAGTTAGGGTGTGGTAACCCCTGTGCGCATGTCTAGGATTGGATCCGGAAGAGCCTGGTATTTAAGCAGTCCTAGTGACTCACCTCTCTTCGCAGGAATCCTACCTCAGTGCGTAGCTTCGGCTCACCCTAACCTGAGAGGGCTCGGTGAGGTGTGGCAACCTCTCGTGCGCATGTCTAGGAATGGTTTTGGTGGGAGCTTGGTATTTAAGCGGTCCACGTGACTCACCTCCTCTCCATTCGAATCCTGCCTGGTGCGTGGCTTTGGTTCACCCTGACCAAGAGGGCTCGGTCATAGGCTAAACACAATGACTAAAACCCAAAAGGAACTAGCCGTGTTTTTTTAAAACAACAAAACCCTAGTTTTAAAACTCTTAAAATTACTCTTTTAAATTGCGAAAACTATCTTTACTTCTCGAAAAATTTTCGATTTGTGAAATTACAAAAGTACCCCCTAGTGGTAAAATTACAAAAATGCCCTTGGTTTATAAAATGACCAACTACCCAACAGCTTTTGCCAAAATTTCATTATTTTATCAATGTTTAAAACCCTAATTTGCAAATTATCAAAAATACCTTGAACTTTGGAAATTTCAAAATTGCCCCTAACTTATAAAATTACCAAAATGACCTCGATTTCCAAAATTTTTGTAACACCACCATTTTGGAAAGTACAATTCTCAAAAAGAACCTCAAAGTTTTGTAACTTTTGGAAATATGCCTGGTTTATTAAATTTTACAAATTTACCCCGGCTTGTGAAAAATTACCAAAATACCCCCGAGGTCAAAATTTTTGAAATACCCCCGGATTTCAAAATTTTTCCAAAATACCCCAGGAATTTAAAAGTACCAAAATACTTTGTGACGAAATCACCAAGGAACTCTTTCTTTGGAAAAATTACGAAAATACCCCTGTAGGACAAAATTACGAAAGTACCCATGGGTAGTGGAGAAACAATAACAATGAAAACTACAACGTTTCTCTGAATGAACGAAAGTTCATAATTGTTTGATGGATGTACGAATGAATGGAAAGACTGTGTGCATGTATGAATACGAAAGAACCACTCCTAAATTCTTTTTCATAAAACTTCTTCGCGGGTAAACAAGTGAAAGAAAGACTAATTCATAAAACTTCTTAATCAGACACGACGTTAGAAATGAGCTCTAAAGGACGTGGTCGCCGTGGGACGAGGTAGAGGAAGGATGACGGTGTCGTAACCCGTTAGATCGGGTCAAGGGTCTGACAACGAGATACCACCGCCACCACCACCCCCGTGTGGTGTTGAGCAGCAAGCTCAGACGGGAGAAGATGCTGTGTCGCAGGGTGTGCTGTGAGTTTTGGAGTTGGTGGCTGGTGCGTATGAAATTCGGGAACCCGTGAAGTGCGTACTGCTCGAGCGGCTTCGAGCTAATGGAGCCGAAATGTTTCGTGGAGTATCGGGTGTGGCACCCAGTTCAGCTGAGTACTGGTTGGAAGCAACAGAGCGCATCATGGATGAGCTTGACTTGACCTCTGAGGAGAAGTTAAAAGGAATGGTGGCACTGTTACGCGATGAAGCGTATCAGTGGTGGTTAACTGTTAGGGATGGTGTCACGGCTGAGGATCTGACCTGGGAATATGTTAAGGAAGCATTTCAGAAGAAATATGTGGGAACCAGGTATACAGATGAGCAAAGGAAGGCTTTTCTGGGGCTGGTTCAAGGGAACAAGTCCGTGGCGGAGTATGAGGTGAATTTCGAGGTTGAGCCGCTATGCTCGAGGAGTAGTGGCAATCG
The DNA here is from genome assembly GCA_025698515.1 of Gossypium sturtianum. Classification (NCBI taxonomy): domain Eukaryota; kingdom Viridiplantae; phylum Streptophyta; class Magnoliopsida; order Malvales; family Malvaceae; genus Gossypium; species Gossypium sturtianum. The sequence goes on from CM046955.1 coordinate 119,030,787, forward strand.
AGCATGAGCGCTGTGTCCGCTTGAGGATGGACTAAGAGATGATCTCGAGACTCGTTGATAGCACTCGCATCGGAGCGGGAGTTTTCTGCTTTGGTAGAAAAGGCCAAGGTGGCTGAGGGAATCAAAGATTCTACAAAGCAGACTGTGGATCGGAATAGGCCCAAAAGAGGTTTTGGATCGTCTGGGAAGGCTCAAAAGAGGACTAGAGTTGATGGGTTTAAAACCAAGCCAAAGTTTGGTGTAGGATGGCGATGATCGTCCTTGTGAACATTGTGGGAAGAAGCACTTAGGGGAGTGCTGGAAAAAGACGGGAGGATGTTTTCGGTGTGGGTCCAAGGACCATATGCTCAAGGATTGTCCTAAGAAACCAGATGAAAATCGATCACCGCCGAATGTTAGTCAGGTTGGTAGAGGAGGACAGCAACCTCAACGAGGTCGTGGTTCGAGTAACAGAGGTAATGGTGCCGGCAGAGGCTGTGGAACACAAGGCAGAGGTGTTGCTAATGCTGAGGCAAGGCAACCGGGTTTGGTTTATACGGTTCGCCGTAGGGAGGACGGAGACGCACCAGATGTTATAACCAGTACGTTCTTTATTTATGGTAAGCCTTATTATGCCTTAATTGATGTGGGCTCGACCCATTCATATGTTGCATGTAGTGTAGTGGAAACACTAGGCCTAGACTCTAAACTTTCTGATAGGGAGATAACTGTAGTAAGCCCATTAGGCCAAACTGTAATGGTGGATAAGATCTTTCGGAATGTACCCCTAGAGATTCAGGGAGTGAACTTTCGGGCTGACTTAATGGAACTACCTTTCGGGGAGTTTGAACTTATACTTGGAATGGACTGGCTAGTAGAGCACCGAGCCGTGTTAGATTGTGCGGCTAAACGAATGGAACTAAGGACCCCGGAGGATGAAGTAGTAGTAATGATCGGAGAGAGAAGAAACTACCTGTCCAACGTAGTTTTGGCGTTGAAGGCTGAGAAAATGGTTAAGAAAGGGTGCAAGGCGTTCTTAGCCTTTGTAAGTGCATTAGGTGGAAAGGAAGAAGGTGTCAGTAGAGTTAGAACGGTGAAAGACTTTGAAGATGTATTTTTGGAGGAATTACCAAGAATACCCCCAGATAGGGAGGTGGAGTTTGGAATAGACTTGCTGCCAGGAACAGCTCCTGTGTCAATCACTCCATACTGAATGGCGCCAAAGGAGTTAGTTGAGCTCAAGGCTTAAATCCAAGAGTTGTTGGATCGTGGGTTCATACGACCCAGTGTGTCTCCATGGGGAGCACCGATTCATTTGTAAAGAAGAAGGACGGAACTATGCGTATGTGCATAGATTACCGTCAGTTGAATAAGCTGACCATCAAGAACAAGTATCCTTTGCCAAGGATCGATGACTTGTTCGATCAGCTGAAGAGGGCCGCAGTATTCTCAAAGATAGACTTAAGGTCGGGATATCACCAGTTGAAGGTGAAGGAGGCAGATATTCATAAGACCGCTTTTAGGACAAGATACGGCCATTTTGAGTTTGTGGTGATGCCGTTTGGATTGACGAACACTCTAGCCGCGTTCATGGATATGATGAACCGAGTTTTTCAACCCTACTTGGATAGGTTCATCGTTGTGTTCATCGACGATATTTTGGTGTATTCTAAGTCTGAAGAGGAGCATGATGAACACCTCCGAATTGTGCTGCAAGTATTAAGGGAGAAGAAGCTCTATGCCAAATTCAGCAAGTGTGGATTTTGGCTTAAGGAGGTGGCATTCTTAGGGCATGTGGTATCCGCAGAAGGAATAAGAGTGGATCCTAGGAAGATCGAAGCAGTGTTGGATTGGAAACCACCTAGGTCTGTGGCTGAGATTCGAAGTTTCTTAGGTTTGGCAGGCTATTACAGAAGGTTTGTAGAAGGATTCTCCTCAATAGCCGCGCCTTTGACAAAGTTACTAAGGAAGGAAATACCTTTTGAATGGTCTGATAAGCAACAGAAGAGCTTTGACAACCTTAAGAAGGTGTTGACGGAGGCTCTAGTGTTAATTCAGCCGGAGGCTGGGAAGGATTTTGTGGTGTATTGTGACGCTTCGCATACGGGATTAGGATGTGTGCTAATGCAAGAAGGAAAAGTAGTCGCTTATGCGTCTCGGCAACTAAGGCCTCATGAGGTTAACTACCCAACTCATGACTTAGAGTTGGCAGCCGTGGTTTTCGCCCTTAAGGTTTGGAGGCACTACCTCTATGGAGAAAGGTCAGTGATCTACACAGACCACAAGAGCCTTAAGTATCTGTTGACTCAGAAGGAGTTGAACTTGAGGCAATGAAGGTGGGTGGAGTTGTTGAAGGACTACGACTGTTCGATAGAATATCATCCAGGCAAGGCGAATGTGGTAGCTGATGCCCTAAGTCGGAAGGTTGTGTCGGATCTAAGGGCTATGTTCGCTCACTTAAGTTTGTACGATGATGGAAGCCTGTTGGCAGAGTTGCAAGTCAAGCCCACATGGCTGAAGGAGGTGAAAGAGGGACAGTTGGTTGATAAGGATCTAAGTGTTAAGTTTCAGCAAGTACAGAACGGAGAATTAAAGGACTATGGCATCAATGATGAAGGAGTATTGTGCTACAAGGGTAAAGTCTGTATGCCGAGAGATGAGGAGTTAAGACAAAGGATTCTTCGGGAGGCGCATGGTAGCCCTTATGCTATGCATCCCGGAGGCATTAAGCTGTATAGGGATCTAAGGGAACAATTTTGGTGGTCTGATCTTAAACGGGAAGTTACTGAATTCGTGGGAAAATGTCTGACGTGTCAGCAAGTTAAGGCTGAACACCAAGTTCCATCAAGATTGCTTCAACCAATCGAGATTCCCCAATGGAAGTGGGAGAGAATTACCATGGACTTCGTTAGTGGGCTTCCCCTTACGCCTACTAAGAAGGACTCGGTATGGGTGATAGTGGATCGTTTGACCAAGTCCGCGCACTTTATTCAGGTGAGAGTCGACTATTCTCTTCAGAAGTTAGCCAAGTTATATGTGGCGGAGATCGTAAGGTTACACGGAGTACCAGTATCGATCATCTCCGATAGAGACCCAAGGTTTATAGGGCCTTATAGAATACTGAAGCGAGTTGGGCCAGTGGCATACCAATTGGAGTTGCCACCAGAGTTGCAGCAGATGCACGACGTATTCCATGTATCCATGCTACATCGTTACCAATCGGATCCATCTCATGTGGTACCTGTCGAAGAAGTAGAGCTAAGGCCAGACTTATCCTACGAGGAAGATTCGATTCGGATATTGGAACGTGATGTGAAAGTGCTACGGAGGAAGTCAGTTCCTCTAGTCAAAGTGTTATGGCGCAATCATGGATCGGAAGAAGCTTCGTGGGAACCAGAAGAGGCAATGCGACAACAATACCCTCCATTATTTTAGTTAGGAAATTTCGAGGACGAAATTTTTTTAAGGGGGTAGAACTGTAACATCCTGGAAAGGGCCTATGCATTTTCGGTAAAGTTGTACGAAGTGACATGTTTTATGTACTAAGAATAAATTTTGAATATTTTTGGAAACCTGAAAATGTATGGAAATGTTAAGTTTAAAAATGGAAAGTGAACATTTTTGGAAACTTGGAAATGGATGGAAATGATTTGGAAATGATTCAAAATAGGAAAGTGCACATTTCTGGAAACTTGGAAATGTAAGGAAATGTCAAGTTTAAAGAGCCGAACGAAAATTTTAGGAAACTTAGAAATGACTTAGAAATGTCGAGTTTTAAAGTTTAAAAGAGGAAATTAAGGCAAGGTGGCCTTAAAAGAAAAAGTATGTGAAATTTGACACCCAAACAGGCTTGGAAAAGTGGCCTGAAGATGGCACTTAGGGCCTATGGAAATGGCGCCACATACAAAGGAATTGGGCCAAGGTTCGAGTCACATGGGAAGCAAATAAAGAAATTTTATTTTTGCTTCTAGAAGCAGAGAGGTGGACGGCACAAGGCTTCTAAAAAGAGGAGTTTTAGCCTCTTTAAAATTCGGCTAATTAGGGGGATAAATAAGGATTTAATTTGGAGAGATAATTAAAGGATTATTCTTTTAATTATTTTAAATTAAGGTGATAAAGTTATCACAAAGGAAGAGTGGTGGCCAAGTAAGGGACTCCTTAGATGATAATTTCGGCTATAAAAGGAAGGGGGGCTACTCATCAATTTGTGCTTCCTCCTTTCTCTGCTGAATTCTTAGTCCTCTCTTCTCTTCTCTCTTTCTTTTGTCAAGCCGAATCTTTGTGACTCCAAGCAAGGGTGCAATCGACTGAGGTATTAAGGTAAGAACAATGGATTTTTGTTCTTCAAATTCTTTAAATTGAGATCTAGGAACTGACCCTTTTGTTGTCTCTTGACCGAATATACAAGGAGGAATTTCGGGATTTCAGATCTAAGGAATTTTGGCTAAGAGAGTTTCGGGATTCAAGGATTGGAGGTAAGACACATGTATATTCGGCCAAAGGCCATATTTTATGTGTTAAGGTTAGATTAAATCTAACATATGGTTATAGGAATTTCAACATCCCTAGGGAAGCAAGGATCAATTTCGGGAATTTCATCACAAGGTAAGTGGAGGTAATCGGCATAGGTTCTCTCTTAGTATTTAGATCTATTTGCTTTAACCGAAAACTAACCAATTCAAGGGATCTAGTGGTTAGCCAACTTCAAGGGAGAAGAATACAAGTCTCCGGGATTTGATTAATCCTCAAAACGGCGACAAGGTAAGTTTTAAGAATACAAATCCTACTAGGATTTGGTTTTATAGCCGAATAGGCCTTTGCTAAAGATTACCATGTTGACTGAATATAGGCATTAAAGATCTAAATCGGTAGATCGGTTTTTCGGGATTTCAAGGACTTTGTTAAGCGAATCTGTGTGTACCTACACTAACTTTTAATAAGATTGATGGTAATATGTAAAATATGCATGTTTATAAGAATGTGGCTAAGGTACCATAATATGGTACAGAGTACTCAGGTATGTTTCCTACTCCTATTAGGATTACGAAATATGTTATATTTATAACATGTGAAAATTTATAAGAATGTGAATTTAAGTAGGATATGCATGATATGAATAATATGGGTCATTCGGGATATATGAAATTATGAAATATGTTATATTTATAACATGTGAAAATTTATAAGAATGTGAATTTAAGTAGGATATGCATGATATGAATAATATGGGTCATTCGGGATATATGAAAAGGGGAAGTGAATGTGATGACTACGGTCTCACTATCTCGAATGTGGTGACTTTGGTCACATTATCCGAATGTGGTAACCCGGTTACATTATCTCGAATGTGGTGTCTCATGACACAATTATCTCAGTGGCTATGCCACGAATTTATATGGGCGATGAGCACGTCGATCGCAGATGGATCGCCGATGGTGTGTAGCAGATGGAGGGTTGACTTAGTAGTCCCCACGGTGTGCAAAGGTTGAGTGCGGGGATGTGTAGCGGATGGCACCTAGGTTTGGGTTTGGGTTGCGTCATCATTTTTATCTGTTATATGAATAAATATTGGATATGAAAACGTATGTCCGATCTATTGAATTTTAGTGTTGTGTACACATTGAGTCTCGTTGACTCACCCCGTTGTGGGACTATTTTTCAGGTGACGATCAATAATGGACCGGGTTCGGCGGAAGCTTAGGGATGGCCATGCTCAGCTTGAAGTTTTATTCAATAGGGATACTTAAATTTATTTAAGTATTTTAATTTTATTTTGGGATTTTACTTGATGTAATAAGGCCATAAGTTACATTTCTTTACTTTTATTTTTAATTACTACGTTACGAATCATGTTCAATTAAAGTTAAGTAAATTAAAGATAAACCCTAATTGTTTTTTTTTATCTTAATTAATTGGACTTTAAAATAAGATCAATGGGTTTTCAACTCAAGCCCAACCCAAAACAATAGTTATTTTAAAATCGCACAAGTTTTTCCTAAGGAACAAAAGAATTTTGTAACCAGTTTACTTAAGGAACATACCAGATCCGGTCTAGGCACGTGGGCCGGGTGTGGGGTGTTTCAGAAATCAAAGCTCTTGAAGTCTCAATTACCGAAACCCTGCTATTCTTTCTTTTGGCCGAATCTCTCTACCCATTCCTTGCTTTTATTTTTCCAATTCTTTTTTCTTCTAAAAGCCGAAATCACTAAGATCTCACCTCCTAAAGTTGCCGAATCTTCTTTAGTGCAGCTTGTTTGTGCCGAATTTTGAAGGAAGCAATAGGTAAGTGTTGATTTCGGGTTTTCAATGTTTTTTTCGGCTTTTCGAAGTCCCTAGTTGAATGGCTATTTAGAAACTAATCTCTTATTTCTCTCTTATTTTCGGCATTCTGGATCTGAAGAGGAGTCAATCGCGTAGATCTCTAAGTCATAAGTTCGGTAATACTTGAATCGTGGTACTTTCGGGATTTCAAGGTAAGGAAATCTATTGATTTTAGTGTGTAAGATAGGGTAAAACACTAACCATGGCCGATTATGGGAGAGGCCCTATTGTCACATCTTTTCGGCCGAGAGCAAAGTTGTAGATCGGTTTAGCAAGGGTATCGACATTAATCAGGTGTGTAACTTCTCACACCATTAGATTGAATGCTATTATGTATATATATATATATATATATAAGAATAAATCTGCTATACTCTGTTAAATTTCGAAATCCCGGCATAACGTTTGAAAACCCGAGAAGGGTAAAGGATAAATATCAGGTTAGTGTTTTTACGCCATTCTTGATGAATGTTTTTCGTGAAAAGATATGTTTTGCGTGTCGATTTCTATGTATGCTCGGGGTTGGGTGATTGATAAAAAGGGGAAGTGATCTATTCTGGTGGCTTATGCCATTTCAGCCTGGTGACTCTGTCACAACTCATTTTCGGTGGCTTACGCCATTTTCGGCTGGTGACTCTGTCACAACTCTGACGATGAGCAGCTAACTGCAGCATGACTGCCATCGATGGTGTGTAGCAGTGTGGGTTGATTGTAGAAATCCCCAATGGTGTGATTGGCAGGTGAGGGTGGTGTGTAGCGGATGGAAACCAAGGATTGGGTTGGGTTTTTATGTATGTTATCTCTTATATTATGTTCTATATTCTGATCTGTGGGCTAAGGCCCAATCTGATGGTGCACGAGGGTTGCACACTGAGTCTCGCGACTCACCCTATTATTTTTAACAAATTTCAGGTAGCACTTAGTGCATCGGACCGGGCTGGAGAGGAGAGCAAGGTGACCATGCAAAAGAACATTTGGATTCGGCAAAAAGGCTTTAATTCATTATTTTATATTCTTATTTAATGGGTTTTAAATCTCGCTGTAATAAGGCCACGGGCCACTAGACTATTATACTCTGTTTTGGGTTTTAGTTTGGGCTTTTATTACTGATAGACATTTAAATTTTAATTAAACTAAGGCATGTATTAAGGTTTTGGTTTTTAATTCACGAAAACAACAAATGAACTTTAAATCTCACTTAAACTTATCAAGTTATTAAGTTTTGCCAAATTTCGACATCTTTTACAAAAATCTCCTGAGTGACATACCAAATCCAGTTGTACTGTTTGGGTCGGGTTTGGGGTGTTACAATCGAGAAATTGACTCATTTCATCGTTTTCATACTCAAGGTAAGTTCGTATGTAACGAGCTCTATTATAATTTTATTTAAATGTTTTGATATTGCATAAATTGTCAATACTAGACTATGAACTTGTTCGACCATGATTCGACAACGATTCGACAGTGATTTGAAATGATTCGATTATGATTTGGTATTGGAAAATCCCGGTGGAAACTTAGGAATAGTCTAGGATACTAATGACATGTCATTAGGGTATTGAGTTGGCTTCGGGACATGATATCGGCACTTCGAGTGTGAGTTATGCCTTGATTTGGCTTCAGACCATGGTATAGGCACTTCGGAGGAGTTACCCTGATTTGGCTACGGGCCATGGTATAGGTACTTATCGATTGAGATCCTTGAGTATCCGACTTCTATTCCGAACGGTTCAACGGGAAAGTGAAAGATATGGACTAGATTTAGAATAGTACGAGTTGGTACAGGTATGTTTGTAAAGTTTATAAACATTGAATCCATAAAATGGATGAAATCTTGGTAAGCTAGTGAATGAATGATTGAATGGTTTAAGATTTAATTTATTTGTATTATCTTGCATTTATATTCATTGAGTTTTGAATGAATTGTGAGATTTCTCATTACGTTAATACGAACTTACTAAGTTGTGAAGCTTACTTTGTGTTATTTTCCTATGTTTTATAGAGAATCAAGGCTAGCTCGAATCCGAGAGTCGTCGGGAACATCATCGCACTATTAGACATCTATTTGGTACTTTTGAGTTGTGTAAATATGGTTTATGGCATGTATAGGCTAGATGTGATATTTTGGTCGTGATGATAGCCATGAGATTTGGCTTGTAAATGAATATGTTTTGGTTTGTATATATAGCCATGAGTGATGGCTTATTTTCGTATGATTTGGCATGAATGTGGTTATGGTTTTTAGTTGCTCAAAATGGTTATATTTGGAGCTTGGTAATTGACTTATATTGTGTGATGGAAATTGATAATTGGAGAGTTTATGTGCTAGTGAAATTGTGTTTGATTAATGTAAGTGTGGAATGATTAGTTGATTGAATGGTATATGTGAATCTAGGTATGAAAATTTGATGGCAAACTATAGTATGTTTGTGATTGGTATTGTTGGTATTTGGATGCATATTAGTGTCTTGAAATGGTACCATTTGAGCTTGAATAGGTATGTGCATAATGGGTGGCAAATTGGCCTTGCAAATGGCCTATTTTTGTCCACATGGGCAGATACACGGGCGTGTGTCTCAGCTGTATGTGACACACGGTTAAGTACACGGCCGTGTGTCCCAAGGTGTTGAATTGAATTAAAGTCAGTATGCTCCACACGGTCTCACACACGGGCATGTGACCGGCCGTGTGGTACAAGCCAGTATACCCCTTAAATGTCACACGGTCTAGCACACGGGCGTGTGACTTGGCCGTGTTGATAAGTCAGTATACCCTACAGGTTTGGCACGGCCTAGTACACGGCCTGGCACACGGGCGTGTGAGGCCAATTCGAAGGGCACACGGGCTGGACACACAGGCGTGTGGTCGGCCGTGTGACCCAAGTCAGAATGTATGCCCTGTTTCCACACGGCCTGTGACACGGGCGTGTCTGAAACCGTGTGAGGTACACGGCCTGTTCACACGGGCATGTGACCCCTGAATGATTGAAAAATTTCTAAGTTTTCCAAGAATTTCATATGTTATCGGTTTAGTCCCGAACCACTTCTAAAACATGTTTAAGGCCTCGTAGGCTCTTATAAGGGACAATGTGATTGTGATGAATGGTATTTGAGTATGAATGCATAAATGTATGAGTATTGTATGTTAAATGATGTGTATTGATCGGTAATACCTCATAACCCAACTCCGGCGACAGATACGGGTTAGGGGTGTTACAACTCATCGACTCGTAGTCGAAGTAACCCATACTCAATCTACCCTATGACATGCCAACTATATCCAACTTTGGCCAAACAATTAATAGGGTAATAACCATTCAATTTTGAATACAATTAAATATCACTATTCATCATATCCAACTAATCAACCAAACAATCATTTCATATGTATAATATCATGAATCGACCCAATTCAAAGTCAATTTCACATTTTCATCAATTTACACTATTTTCAATCTTATTCAATTTAGTCCTCCATCTTTAAAATCAAACATTTTCATGCCAATCCAACTACTCAATCTCAACTTACCTCAACATCTTACCATGTTATACAATGCAATTATGCAACAATTTAAGCAATTCGAATTATCGAAATAAAAATCGAAAATTTTGAGCTATACGTTGACAACTTTAGCTTTCCATTTCCCTCTCAAGGAATCAAGGTCGATGTTAGCTACGGATTAACATAAAAATAAAATACCATAAAAATAAACAAAATTCATAATCAATTTTCATTTTACACAAAATTTTTATTTTATTCAATTTAGTCCTTAAAACCGAGACTAACCTAACTTTCAATTTCAAACTCCAATTTGAAATATGATTTCACTATTGTCCATTAAGGACCTCCTATTTCTTATTTCTACAACTGATTTTACAATGTATTCATTAACTATCAATTAACTTCACAATTTAGTCCTTTTTCATATCTAAGCTTAAAATCTATCAATTTAACACCTAAAATTTTTAATTCTCAACTATGGAACTTTCAAAACTTTAACATTTTTACAAATTGATACATGGGCTAGCTAGATTAAGCTTTCTTGATCTCAAAAACATGAAAATTTCAATAAATGAACTAAATTGCACTAACCAATTTTTGATTAAAAGCTTGGAACCCTCCTACAATGGTGTCCAGGTTTCTTCTTGTTTTTATCACAATTTTGATGGGGAAGATGATGTATTCTCTCTCTCCCCCACCGATTTCTAATATATATAAACATATATTAACTTTACTTTATACTTTTATATTAATATTAATTAAATTATAATTTTATAAAATCATATTCATCCACTTACCGTCCACTAATGTTTTTAAGGTGGTAAACTTTCCATTTTAGTCCTTATTTTAATTTCAATTTACGTCATCAATTCATTTTCTAATTAAAAAAATCTATAGTGATTGGACTTTACGATTTAGTCCCTGAACCTTAATTAATCACTAATTTGAAAAAAATTACCTATCCAATATTCTATTCACCTAAATCTTAGTTTGCAAAAATGGGGTACTAAAATCGCATTTTCTGACTCAACTGACTTCCAGGTCATTACAGTTGGTTTGACATTTGTAGGTTGCTATCAATTTGTACCATTTAGAAACAGACAATCACGTCATGATGTCAAGAATTTTTCATCGTGACAAAACCAAGTCAATATGGTGCATCGTAACGAGGAGACCCCGAAGTCACGACATCAACCCTAGATTTTGAAAACATTACAATTTAGTCCTAATTCGACCTCGGGTTAGCAATAGATCTTTCATAAGCTTGTATAAGACCCGAAATGGTTTGCATATTATATCATATCCTTACATTGCTTGTAGTTAAATGTGAATTTATTTAAATTAACTAAATTTGATCATAATTGCTTCGGTAACAAATGTGACATCCTGTAACTCGAGCCCAACAGTCAGGTCAAATATGGGGTGTTACATATATATATATATATATATATATATATATATATATATATATTATAAAACAAGGTACTAAAGCAAAAATGGAAACTTTGAGTTCCAAAATGCTTCATTTTTAATTATACTAGTTTCTATGGTTGCATGTGTTGCATGTGACTCTACGCATTTAATTTTTAATTAATTTTGAAATATTTTATTTTAATTAATGTAAACTAATATCTTTTTAAGTTGTTGAATCTAATTAAAATATATTAACTTATTTAAAATTTAAATATTATAGTAAATTTGAAATAATAATTAAAGCATTTTTGACATATTCAATGTATAATTTAGTTTTAGTTCGTAACTAATGTGAAACAATATTATTCAAAATAATAATTTAGCTCATCCACTTCTGATGTATTTAGATTAGTTTGCATAGTAGTAGTTGAACTATTTTGACGTTGTAAATTACCTAAAAAATTAAAAAATCATAATAACAATTAATTATATAAATAATTTTTAATATTAATTTTTGAAATAATGAATGTAATGCCCTAAAAATTGCTATGCCATGAAAGTGCTATTAAGTTGAAATCGTGTGTAGTGGATTTCTTGATAAAACGAAATAAGACATAAGATTGATTGGATTTCTTGATAAAGAAAAATAAGACATAAAAGAATTTGAATCAAAAAGTATGATATGACGTATTAATTTATGATAGGGACTAAATTGTAAAATATTAAAATGCGTGTGGTTTTAGTGTAAATATTCAAACTTCGTGGAGTCAAAATATAAATATGGAATAATTGAAGGACAGAAATTGGAAATACCCTAAAGTAGGGAAGGACTAAAGGGTAAATTAATTGTAGAATGAGGAACTAAATTGAATAAATGGAAAATTAAGAGGGACTAAATTGTAATTTTACCAAAAGTGAGAATGGCACAAAAGTGAATATTGAGATATTATAAAAAAAAAGATAATTTCTCAATCAAGATAATTATCATGAATTATCGTGATAATAATTTATGAATATTTGGTGTTGAAACGTGATTGGAGGAATATTTTATTATTATTTTCTTATTATTTTATTGTAAGATATTTTATATTATAATATTTTAATTAATTAAATAAAAGGGGATATTTTTATGGAAATGTGTAGATAATTCTCTCATACTTCTATGCTTCTCACGCCATTATATTTGGGAAGAAAGAACTTTCCATTTCATACAATTTGGTCCCTTGTCATCCATTTCTATTATTTCACCTTAAATTCTTGAGAATTTCCTTAAGCATCCAAGTAGAAAGTTGTAGTAGAAACCCTAAAGAGTTTAAATATCATCTTGGAAACAAGAAATTTGAAGATTAAAGTGAAGGAAGTTGAAAAGAAAGTGCAGAGATTAAAGAGACAAGTAAGAATTCAAGTATTTCCTTATGAAATTTATGTTTAATTGAAGTAAAGATATAAGAAAGTGATTTCTAGTATAGGTATTGATTATTCTTTAATGTATTCATAAAGTGAGAATGAAGAAGAAGTAATGGAAATATTGTAAACTATGAAGAGAAGGTGATATAAATTATAGTATGTGAAGTGATGATGGAATTAAGTTTACATGTAAGTTTTAAGGGACTAAATAGAATAATAATCAAAAGTATATTTTTATGTGCAATCAAATGATCTTGTATAAGAATCTAATAGTTGATAAGTGAAATAAATGTTAGATGTTGATATGAGTGCCAATAAGTAAAATTTTCATTAAAATAGTTTTGGACAATAACAGTAGTTTAATTTTAAAAATTCACCAAAAATTGTAGAAATTGAGTTAGAGGTTGAACCAAATATAAAATTAAATCCTATTCAGTATAGTTTTGGATAGAAGAAATGGTATAAGTAAGAGAATTTTATATCATTAGATAAATAAATTTAAGTGAGACAAAGTCAGATTGATTTTGGGTTCCTCTATTTTGAATATGAAAAATCATTAAAAATTGTAAAAAAAAAATATTTAGAAGATGAAATTTATATGTATAAAATATTAATTATTTTATTTTCAAGAGAAACAAACATAAACATTATATGAATCCTATATTGAAAGATAAATAATTTTTAGCAGATACGGGTTAGAGCTGCCTAGTAGCAAAAGAAGGGATAAAATGAAGGAAATAAAAATGTTTTAATTGACTTATGTGAAAATTCTGAAATCCCATAAAAATTTCTTTGAGCCTAGTTTCTAAAACAACAAGAAAATCTTAATTTCAAATTTTTAGGTCAAGATTTAAATTATTTAGTGACTGCTACTCAAATAGACAATCTTGTTAAGAGTATTTATGTAATTAGTGAAAGTAATTAGTGAAAGAATAATTAATATTACATATAGGCATACTTTACTAAAAGCCAAAGATTCTTATATATATACATGTATATATAGGATGTGGAATGGAGAGGAGGAGGAGGAAATAATAGAAGAATTGTAATGCTAAGAAGTTGATATAAGTGATGAAAATGCTAATATGTAAGAGAAGTTAAAATGAAATTGTTGGGACATTAAGTGAGTAATTGTTATATGATGAATTAAAGAAGCATTTGTTGATAAATTGAAGTATAATGTGGATTTAAATTGATTGGTACGTGTATCGGATTATGTGGTATTGATCTTAACTCAAATGTAAAGAATTTTTTATTTGTTTATCATAAGAGGATTCAGGGTCATGACATTGGCCCCAAGATGCCGCTGTTGGAAAAAATTCTAATCCGAAAATAGTTTTCTTACACAGAGGAAAATAAAAAATTTTGAAAATCAAATCGGTTTGTGATATTTATAACAATAAATCCTTTACCGAAATGACATTTTTTTTCGGCTAGACGAATTTGTTTTGTTCTTGGCTTTCAATTGAAGGGGCTCGAATGGTTAAAATAAGACACAGAACCAGAAATAGTTTTCTTTACTTTTAGTGGGGAAAGCAAAATTCTCTCTCAATAAAAACTAGAAGAATTGTTATTTTAGAAAATAGAATTATTACTTAGAGAATAAACTCTCACTAGTTTTAGGTAGAATAATAATAGCTCAAAAGTTCTGTATTTAGCCCTACCAATGTCATCTATTTATAGGGAGAAGAGGTGAGACCATTTTTGAATTGTAGAAGCCTATTTCAATACAAAAAGGAACTCCTAGTATAACTAGGAGTATGTGGGGTAGCAACCCTAGTTAAACAAACTAGGGTTTGTCATCCCTCACATTAAAAATGAGGGGCTTTTGGACCTCTCCCATATCGGGTCCAATTACAAGTATTTCTTAGACTTTAAACCCAGTACTTTATAATTCAATCCAACCCAATATTTTTTTTTATTTCCTAAAATAAACATCTTAAATTAATTTCCCAATTAAATAATTTTCTCAACTAAATTCTAATCATGTTAAAATCATGACGACCCTATCATAAAAGAATCTATGAGAAAATATATTTAATATTTCTACATTCAATGGATTCGCCATGACTAATAAATTTATTTCCAATTTCGAACTTCAATTATTTGAAAACCATAAATAAATTCATTTTCAAGTTATTTTCATTTTCATTTAGAGAAAACCACGTTTATTTCCATATGTTTCTATTTCTCTAACTTTAACATTTCTATCCATTTTTGTTCATTTGAGTCAACAATTCAGTTTTGGTTTCAACGAGCTAACAGAGGGATCGATTGGACATATGCGATTAGGGCTCAAATGATTTATAATTAAGTTCTAATTTTTTGCCTATTAGTTATAAACTCATTTAGTCATGAAGTCATTCCACTACAGTATCGTGATTAAGCTCTCCCTAATGGAATACCATTACAAAAGCACTCGATCAGTGCTTATCCAATGACCTAGTCATAAGTGTGTTACCCTCATAGGGTATCATTAATCTCTTTGGGATAAATCCGATTTCCCAATATTATCCTATTTTATCTCATGATAACCATTACATCTTCCTTCATGAAAAGTCAAGTACTATCAAATAGTAATCAAGTCATTCATCACAAAGACGAATGACCCGTGACCACGTTTACTTTTCATCAACCATGTAATGCCAATGAGAGGATATCATTTACCCATTATCTTGGGCTATGGATTCCACTCTTGTGAATGACGCTATGATGGCTGTCGAAACCACCAAATATAAATTTCCTACGCTTTAATTGAATTAAAAATTAGTATAAAGAAGTAGGGTCGATCTCACAGGGACTGGGACTCCTAACAATGTTTTTACGTGATCGGATTCCAAAGTCGTGGCAACTTTTGGGCCATGACTCATAGAGTGCTGAACTGAAAAAAATAAATAAAAGGGGATTTTGGTTGACAAAAAATATAAAATTTAATATAATGAAATAATAACATAATGATAATTGCAAAATAAAATTAAATAATTGAAATTAAATTGGTAAATAAAAAAAGCAAATTCTTAGCCTTTGCCTTGGTACACTTCGAACTCGAATCGATCCTTGAAAGTGGATATTTCCTTCCAAACAATAAGCTGGTTATGGCGATCAAGGATGCCTCAACCGCCAACTCTTCATTGTGTAGTTGGTTCCAGCACAACCTGCAAACCAACCCTTACCAGTTATCTAACCACGTAACACGCGTCAACAATTTAAGATCTTGGCAGCCTTGTGATCTAGAAGAGCCCAACTCGAATTAACGGCCTCAACCGCGTGGGTAATTTAAATTTGATCTTTATCTCCTTTGATGGAATTCAACTAGCTTTTTTCAATTGGACACACCAATTTGTTCGCGAGAACTTGAATACATGTAACACCCCAAAACCCAGCCTAGAAGTTTAGACTGAATCTCGGAGGTTACATCGATCACCGAAGTGATCCAAAGTAGTTTTAGTTTAGCCAATTAGAATACAAATAGTATTGAAGATACGTAAAAATAATCAAAAATAAAATCCCGAAATTTCTAAAATTCAGTCTAATAGCAAGTTATGAAAACCCAAAACCGAGTTTGTACCACGGTTCCTCTAAAAAAATTTACAGTCCAAAACAATTTACAAATTTAAGTATTTGCAAAATCAGTTTATTAGCCTAACTTAAAACGCATTACTTCGAGACCTCCGACATGCCAAATCCAGCTACAGAAAACGTGAGTACCTGAAAAGGGGAAAACTAAGGGGGTGCACTACACGACCTTAGTGTGAGTCCGACACTAATCGTAAGAAGCAAAAGACGAAGAAACAATCCAAAATGCCACAACTACATTACTTGAACCACCGATCAGAAATATGAAAACTTTTCATCAGTAATACAAAATGTGAATACAAAATTCCAAACACATACTTTACTTAATCACACAAGATTATGTGGTTTAACGAAAACAAATCAATAAAAGTACCCCCAACGTCCAGAGAAACAAATATGTAATCTAATGTAGAATGTGAGCATCAAATAAAGAATAAACCCACCCATCCAGCCAAACAACACTCCGATCCCCGTTCACACCACGTAAGAACTATAAGAAGCCCAACCAACCATGCACACCACATAGGACGTTGAAAGGCCCATCCAACCCTACACACCAAAACTGTGGAACTAAGCCATGCAAATGACAATATGCAGCTGAGTTGACATATGTATCGTACTGTGCGGTAAACTGCTATACAGACATATTACAGTTGAAACTGCCAAATCAGATCAGACTTCCTTCTTTTCACAACCAAAACCCCCAATTTTATGCTCATGAATGAATGCACATCAAACACTATCAGTCGCACAAACACAAAAGCTCATATTCAATCAATCAATTATAGAATTCCCATGCGATTGAACAATGCACACCACATACACACATTCACACGGAAGCCGAAACTCACAAGCTCAATCGGTCACATTCAGAAACTATCATGTTTGTAACTATTTACCAGAACACTATATAACACTTAGTCGAACTACTAAACTGAGGCTCTAGTTACGTATAGACGCACAAATCTGAGCTAATCAAAGTCTTTATCGACCTCACTAAAGCCTAACTGAGGGTCAGAACACACATGAACACCAACAAGTCACAAACTGACACAGTACGAAAATTTACGAAATAGGGCCACACGACCGTGTAGGGGTCAACACGCCTATGTGAAGGAGGCACACAACCGTGTAACTATGACACACGCCCGTGCAACCCAGGAACATGGCCATGTGGATAGCCCGTGTAACTCTCTGTCCATTTGTGCTTAAATAAGGTGCAGGGCAGACACGGTCGTGTGCTCACGGGACACGGCCGTGTGCTTATGGGACACGGCCGTGTGTCCAGAACACACACTCGTGTAAAAATTGACTAAAATCCCCAAATTAGCCACACGACCATGTGGCATCAAATTCGTCCTAAAAACCCTAATCCCCAATTCCACACGGCCGTTGGACCGCCCGTGTGCGGCACATGTCCGTGTGGCCACAAATCCACACCGAAACAGGCTACATAACGTGTCTTTGATGTCAAAACGACCCCCGACCCTCGTTAACTCAATAATACACCCAAAACACACAGTACTTCAAGCTAAACTGCAACGATTGACAGTTGGATTGGTAATTTTAAGAAACACACCAAATATGTCGAATTTCTCAGAATCAGATCAGAATTTTAACAATGAAAAGGAAGAGTTTCCGAACCCACACTTGAATTCACGATTTAAGCACCCAGAATTGTTCGACTCGCTCCACTAAGCAGATTTAGAGACCTCAATTACAAACACAACTAATTATAAGAATTTAATTTAAGCAACACAACAAAAATTGAAGCAATTCCTCCATTAAAAAAAAAAGACAAAACTTACCTAATTTCGGAGCCAATCAAGCAGAACACTCGAGAACAAAGCTCCCTTGACAGACGACAAAGTAGAAGAAGCAAAAAGAAAATCCAAGGAAATTGAAAAAGTCACAGAGAACAAAGTGGAAAAGAGAGGAAGAACGTGTAGGAAAAAAAACGTAAAAATTGTTGGATGTTGACATAGAAATAAAAATAAATAAATAGTTTTAAACTTAAAACAAATTTTAAGATACAAAAATCATTCTTCAAAACACACATGAGGATTCGAACCTAGAACCCAGAAGTAATTTAACACACATCCAACCACCAGACTAGCAGACCCATTCTGACACTAAAACACAACAACAAACCCAATTGTCCAATCTAGCTATTGACCCACCTATAAATCTCTAAACTTCTCACCTCTCCTTAAAGAAATTTTGTCCCCAAAATTTCCAACTAACAGATAACCGTCCAAACACAAAACTCACCACTACTCTCTCGCCGCGCACTTTAATCTTACACACATATCCAGAACCCTTAACCACTGAAGCGAATACTCATTTACCTTATCACACACTTACAAATGTTATCCAACGAATAAGCAATCAATGTCATTCTCATGAGTAACACACAGCATCACAACAACCTACAATCATACCTATCTTAATGTTGACGAGGGCACTCCGTAATCCGATGCTCCGTAGACCCGCATCTGAGGCACGCTCTCGCCTTTTTCCAACAATTGCTCGGACGGCGCTTCTTACAGTGCCCGCAGACTGAAATGCCCACACCACTACTAGAACCCTCGACGTTACCTTTACCGTCACCCAACTGCATTTTTACACATTCCGCAGACCGAGGCTTCAACTTCAAAGGACTACGATCTCTTTTCTTCCCACAATCCATACACCTATTGTAATACCCCTCACTCGTATTCAACACCGGAATAGGGTTATAGAGCATTTTCAGACTTACAACACATTTAAAAATACTTTTCACATACATTTAATCAATACATGAAATTATCATTCACTCTTAATCAATTTGTCCCTAATACGAGCCTACGAGGCCCTAAACATGAATTGGGAGTGGTTCAGGACTAAACCGATAACTCAAGAAAGTTTTCAACACTTAGAAAATTTTTCTCAAAATAGGGGACACATGCCCGTGTGGCCAGGCCATGTGTCTCACACGGCCATAAGACACGCCTGTGTCACAGGCATTATGGACATTCGAAATGGGAGCACATGGCCATGTCCCAGCCCGTGTCCTACCCCGTGTCCAAACAAGTGAGCTTACTGACTTAGGTCATACGGCCAACCACACGCCCGTGTGTCTAGCCTGTGTGCCCTTCGAAGTGGCCACACACGCCCGTGTGCCAGACCGTGTGCTAGGCCTTACCAAACCTGTAGGGTATACTGACTTATGCAACACGGCCAAGTCACACGCCCGTTTGGTAGGCCGTGTACAAATTAAGGGGTACATTGACTTATGTCACACGGCCAATCACATGCCCGTGTGTGAGACCGTGTGGAGCATACTGACTTCATTTTAATTTCAACACCAGGGGACACATGGCCGTGTAACATGATCGTGTGTCATACACGGCTGAGACACACGCCCGTTCCTCTGCCCGTGTGGACAAAAATAGGCTATTTACCAAGCCAATTTGCCACCCACACTTATGCTCACCTGAATAACCAAAATGGCACCAATCCATCGTATAAATAAACATCCAATTTAGCCACAATCAAGGCTAATTCATACCATTTCCAATACTAGCAACCAACATGCTTATACCTTAAGTTTTACTCAACCAAAACATACCAAAATACATATACCAATCAAATAGTTAAACCTTTACCTAACATACATCATTTTGCACCAATTCACAAGCATGATACCAATTCCACAAACCTCATAATATGGTCATTCACATATCCATCCATGAACTAAAATATCAACCATATATGCACATATAAGCACATAACCAAATCCACCAAATTAAGCCAAATATCATGGCTATACTTACAAACCAAAACATATACATTTACAAACCATTACAAATGACAAAAATCATTATCAATCCATAATCAAAATGACTCAAAATACCTATACATGCCATTTACTTAAAAAACCAAAGTTCAAAGGTACCAAGTGATAGGTGGTAGTGTGAAACGATCTCCGACGATCCTCGAATTCGAGCTAGCTTTGATATCACTATAAAACACGGGAAAATACACAAAGTAAGTTATAAAGCTTAGAAAGCTCGTATGAAATAATTTATTGCAATCCAATAAACATAAATCAATAATTTGAATACATCAACATGTAGCTTACATTAACTAACAAACCTTTCAAATACTCATTCACAAAATTATATACTTTCATTATCATTTCTTCGATTCAATGGTAGAATAGTTTATGTACATACCTGTACCATTTCGTATAAATCTCATATACATCCTCAACTTTCATTCACCCGTTGAACCATTTGGAATAGAAGTCGGATACTCGAGGCTCTCACATGATAAGTACCTATACCATGGCCCGAAGCCAAATCAAGGTAACTTATCCAAAATACTAACATCATGGCCCAAAGCCAAATCAGCCGATATGCATGGCCCGAAGCCAAATCGGTTTATCTCGCACACAAAGTGCTATATCATGGCCCAAAGCCAAACCGGTTTATCTCGCACACAAAGTGCTATATCATGGCTCGAAGCCAACTCACTGTATCCCCTAATGGCATGTCACTAGTATCCTAAACTATTCCTAAGGTTCAACCGGGATTTCGAACTGTCGAATTATCGTCGAATCATTTCCAAACTTGTCCGTAGTCACATAATAGCAATTTATGCTATATCAAAGCATATAGAATACATTTAAAATAAAATTATAATATACGAACTTACCTCGGTTGCTAAAACGGTGAATTGAGTCAACTATTGCGTAACTTTGTTCTTTCCCCGATCTAAGTCCGTATTTCTGCTTTCTTGATCTAAATATATTCAAAATTGACTTATTTAATCATCTATTTATTCAATTCAATCCAAAATATACATTTGAGCTAATTTACACATTAGCCCCTAAACTTTCACATTTTTACAATTTAGTCCTTATTTCATAAAATCACAAATTAATGAAATTCCAAATATACCCATGCTAGCCGAATTACCATAATGCCCCTAGCAGCCCATATTTTTCATTTATTCACACATTTAACCACAGATTTTCACATTTTCACAAATAAATCCCTATTTTGTATTTGTACTCAAAATCACTTTACAAAACTTGTTTAACTATCAACAAACATTCAAAATCTATCATCAATCATCAAAACTCATACATATTCATCAATGGAAACATTCAAAATCTTTAATAGTTTTGCAAATTAGTCCCTGGGCTAGCTAGTACTAGCTGCAACAATCTCAAAAACATAGAAATCATTAAAAACGGGACAAAATACATACCTAAATGAGCTTTTGAACCATGGCCGAATGAAAAAACTAAAAGAATAGCTTTCTTTCTTTTAGAGTCAGTTGATGATGATGATATTAGATGATGGTTTTATTTTCTTTTATTTATTTTTAACTTATTTCATAAATTACTAAATTAACCTTGGTTTAAAACATTAAATATCACATATTATATGCCCATAATTGTCCACCCACCATTTTAATAGTCTAATTACAACATAAGGACCTCCACTTTAATGATCCATAGCTAATAGACACATTTAACTAATAGAACATGCATTTTACACTTTACGCAATTTACTCCTTTTTATTGAATTGACCATTCAAACGATAAAATTTCTTAACGAAATTTTCACACAATAAGTCAATCATGATGTAAACATTAAAATAATAATAAAATAAATATTTTGATCTCAGATTTTTGGTCCCAAAACCACTGTTCTGATTTGACTAAAAACAGGCTGTTACACCTACCCTGGACTAACTCTCTATTCCTCTCTAAACTAGCCTCGAAGACATTCTCTAAAACTTCTCTCAAAACCCGAGTCAACGCCTTAGTACCAACCTCTGGGTTATCACTACCCGAAGCTGGCAGAACCGCATTGACTTCTGACTCCTGAACAGGCACACGTCCTGGAGAAGCAGACGGCTCCTCGAGAGTCTCACCAGATTGATCCTCACAATCTTGCTTACCATCAAAATCCATATCGGTCTTGTGATTAACTTAGAATATCTATATTTTCAAAAAATGAACACAAAATAAATACGAAAATCTACATTTCTAATTTATAGTTTTGAATTTCCACCCTGGACCAGTATCTGACTCTCAAACATTTTATTTCCTCAAAATCAGTTAAACACATACCATTTCAAAATATTGTGGTACGATTTATCCAATTTTTTTAAAATAAACACGCACGCACACGGATACGTAAAAACACAGGCCGAGTTTTTATAAACCTTGCTCTGATACCACTAAATGTAATGCCCTAAAACCCGGCCTAGAAGTTTAGACCGAATCTCGGAGCTTACATTGATCACCGAAGTGATCCAAAGTAGTTTTAGTTTAGCCAATTAGAATATAAAATAGTATTGAAGATACGTAAAAATAGTCAGAAATAAAATCCTGAAATTTCTAAAATTCAGACTAATACCAAGTTGCGAAAACCCAAAACAAAGTTTGTACCACAGTTCTTCTAAAAAATTTTACAGTCCAAAATAATTTACAAATTTAAGTATTTTCAGAATAAATTTATTAGCTTGACTTAAAACGCATTACTCTAAGACCTCTGGCATGCCAAATCCAGCTACAGAAAACGTGAGTACCTGAAAAGGGGAAAACTAAGGGGGTGAGCTACACGAGCTCAGTGTGAGTCCGAAACTAATCATAAGAAGAAAAAAATGAAGAAAAAATCTAAAATTCCACAACTACATTACTCGAACCACTGATCAGACATATGAAAACTTTTCATCAGTAATACAAAATGTGAATACAAAATTCCAAACACATACGTTACTTAATCACAAAAGATTATGTGGTATAACTAAAACAAGTCAGTATAAGTGCCCTAACGTTCAGACAAACAAATATGCAATCTAATGTAGAATGTGAGCATCAAATAAAGAATAAACCCACCCATCCAACCAAACACCACTTCGATCCCCGTTCACACCACGTAAGAGCTATAGGAAGCCCAACCAATCATGCACACCACATAGGACCTTGAAAGGCCCATCCAACCCAACACACCACAAATGTGAAACTAAGCCACGCAAATGAAAATATGCAGCTGAGCTAACATTTGTATCGTACTGTGCGGTAAAATGATGTACAGACATATTGCAGTTGAAACTGCCAAATCAGATCAGACTTCTTTTTCTTCACAACCAAAAACCCTAATTTTTTGCTCATGAATAAATGCACATCAAACACTGTCAGTCACATAGACACAGAAGCTCATATTCAGTCAATCAATTACAGAATTCCCATGCGATTGCAAAATGCACACCACATATGTAACAGCCCGATTTTGGGGCTAGTCGGAACAATGGTTTCGGGACCACTAATCCGAGGTTGAGGAAAATTATTTTAATATTATTTTGTGTTATAGCATGTTATTAGGGATGCATGAAAATTTTGGTTCTTTAATTTTAGCGATTGTATGCTTAATTGTGAAAAAGGACTAAATCGCATAAAGTGTGAAAGTTCTATTTTACAAGCTAAAGGTGTCTAATAGTTGTAGAATATTAATTGGAAGCCCTAAATGTGCAATTAGACCCTTAAAAGATGAGTGGTCGGCCATAGGGGATAAGAAATGTCAAAATTTGGTCAAAGTGGGTGTATTAGGTGACTAAATTGAAGGAAATAAATAAAATAAAGAAAATATGATATCACCCTATTCATTCATCTTCTCCCACCAAAAATATTAGATAAGGATGGTTTTTGGAAGCAAAAAATTTTCAGCAACTTCTCACCTTTGAAAGTAAGTGATTTTAGAGGTCTTCCTTGATAATTTTTGTACTTTTGGAACCCCTAAAGCTTAAGCTAGCTAATGAGGGGACTATCTTGCAAAATGGTTGAAAGTTTAAGGAATTGCCATGAGAGTGTTCATGTTGTTTGCTGAGTTTT
This sequence comes from Gossypium sturtianum, assembly GCA_025698515.1. Classification (NCBI taxonomy): domain Eukaryota; kingdom Viridiplantae; phylum Streptophyta; class Magnoliopsida; order Malvales; family Malvaceae; genus Gossypium; species Gossypium sturtianum. The sequence continues at coordinate 119,054,875 of CM046955.1, forward strand.
TATGGAAGAAAATGAATGTTAGTGGGTGTAGGAACAACTTTTGTGAAAGGTGTTAACATGAAAATACCTTAATGGGACTTATTTGTAAAGATTTCAATTGAGTAATAAATGCATGAACTAATTGGTTTTGTGAGTTGTTGTAAGAGAAATAAATGTTAAGCTAGGCTTGTTTAATGTGAAAATGTGATGAAAAATGATTTACGAGCCTAGGGGAAAAATCATAATTTTGCCAAAGTATAAGGGCAAAATGGTCATTTTTGCCTAAGTAGAAATTTTGATGTATCATGAGTTATGTAGTGAAAAAATGAGTGAATTTTATTATTATAGATCAAGAAGAGCACGGAAACATCCTTGACCGAGGAAAAGGCAAGGTTACGGATTAAACCGTCGATTAATACATTTTACACCGAGGTAAGTTTATGTGTAAACGTTACATCTTTAATACATATGTTGTTACTTATTGGTGCATTGTATGAATGAGATCAATTATGAGTGAGATTGATTGAGATTGATAGATAGTGAGTAATTCTCGTATGAACCTCGGAATAGGTATGTAAGTGCGAAAAAATATCCATAATAATTATTCGGTGGGCTGTGTGCGATACCACCTTATTATTTATTCACGATGGGCTGTGTGTGATACCATCATTATTATTATCATCTGGTGGGCTATGTGCGTAACCACCGTAAATATTCTTGTTGGTGGGCTATGTGCGATACCACCCTATTAGTGATAAATGGTGGGCTGTGTGTGAAACCACCGGGTACTTAGTATTATTCTGAAGGGTTCATCGAGAAATTGTTTAAGTAAATGTTTTATGTGGCTTTGTGGTGATGAATGCAGGGAATGTGTACAAGTAAATGTGAGCAACATATTTGTTATATGGTTGGAATGTGGTAAGAAATGAGATGAATAAGCATGGTTATGGAAATGTGAATTGCTCTTGCTTAGTATGTAATATTATTGATTAATTAGCATATGTTGTGATGCTTATTGTTTACATGTAAACTTACTAACCTTAAAGCTTACTCCCTTTCTTTTCCCTTGTTTTATAGCGTCAAGAGCCAGCTCGGGATACGAAGATAATCAGAAGATCACCTACACTATCAGCACACCTTGGTGTATTTAGATTTAACATTTTGAGAATGGCATGTATAGGGTCTAGACTTAATGTAATGTCTTGTTGTTTTGGCCAAGTGTGTTGGCTCTTTTAAAGATGAACTCTTTTGTACAAGGCCATAGTTGATGGCTTATTACTGTTAATCTATGAAAAGATGATGCTATTCATGAATGTGTATGATGCATAATTGGGTTGCTTTGTAACGCTCCGAATTTTGGGCCTAGAAGAAATGGGCTTCGCATGACGGAGGAATTAGAATTTAGTTGTGCATGTGAATAACATAAAAATATGTCTGCTTTGGTGTTAAGGGTCCTGAGAGGTATTGGAGAAGTCCTGGGTTCAAACCTGGACTCTAGCAAAATTTGTGGTAAATGTGAATTAAACCATTGGTACTTGTTGGTAGGCTTTAAGAATAGTTAGGGTGGAAATGTGACACAAGAAAGCATGTGGTCTAGTGGTTGAGACGTCATGGTGTGGAAAGGGATCTTGAGTTCGAATCGCAGGGGATGCATAGGGGATTTTATTTTATTTCCATGAGGTGAGAGAGGTAGAGTTGGATTAAAACTCTCTTGAGGTGGTTGTTAACTTGGTCTTGGATGAATTTGTTGGAGAGTTTGAATTGGTCTTGTGAGTTGGTTGTGGAGGATATCAATGAGGGATAAGGGGAGAGGATCATGGAGATTTTCAAGGAGTTTGAGATTGGGGGAAATTGTAGCCGAATTGGGGAACTGGTTGGTGCCAAATTCGGCTAAAGGGTTTGGGGATTTGCATTTTCGGCATTTGATTTTTGTATAGGTGCCGAATTTTCTCTTAGGCTTTTGGGGGTGTGCGTTTTATCATTTTAAGAGCGGGGGAGTTCCTTTCTTGGTGTAGTTTCGGCTTAGAGCAAGTGGTGCCGAATTGGTATTTTTGTTCTTCTCTTTCTTTTTGCAAGTATAGCCAATTTTGAGTGTGACTATTTGGGCAGTCTTTTTACTTCTCTGTTTCTTTCGAGTGCCTTTCTCTTCTCTTCTTGTTTTCGGCATTACACTTGTGGTATTTGGCCAAGCCTGTGTTCTTCGTCTCTCACAACCATAGTCGACTACATTAGCCCTTCTCTCCCTCTTCAACTACTTTTCTTCTACCCTTAATAACCTTCCCATTGTTGGCCGAATTTAACCTCTCTCTTGTACTCTGATTTTGTCTTGATCGATTCTTTGTGGAGTTTCTTTTGGTCTCTTTCCTAGTCGAACCCCCTCTTCATCTCGTTGCCCATCCCTTTTCAATTTTCTTTTGATACACTCACATTTTGTTAAGCCAAATACTCTTCTTTGATCGTTTCTCTCTGACTCAACACATTACCCAACACTTGTGTGTTACTCCTTTAGTTTGGAACCGATTCTGTGGGTTGGTTGTGGACGGGGAGGGGGGGTCTGACAATTGTTTGAAAGTTGGGGAAACAGGTGTTTTATTGTTGGTAAGGTCACAGTAGTTGATTTAGTTTTCTGTTGGTTTCTTTTTGTTTTGTTTTGGATAAATAATCGTTATGATGTTTTAATCTAGGTGGGAGGATATTTGGAGGTGCGGTTCGTTTCACGAGCAGGTGTGTAACAGTACCCTGTATTCGATAGTCGGCGAGAAAGCCGATAGAGTGTATGTATTTGTATGCGATATTCGATGATCATCTGAAAAGCCGAAAGTATGTGTTGTTTACATTGCTATGACTATAGATCGGCAAAATGCTGAAAAGCTAGAAAATGGCGTATGATGCCACACGAGCGGGCGATCGTATGTGTGGTGAACCGAGCCCCCGAACATGGGCGTTAGTCTGTAGAGGCCACTACGAGCGCTCTCGTGGACTTGGGCTGTTCTGGGCCTCGTTGGGCCGAAATGGGCCGTGTGGGCCCAGTGGGCTTGAGGGCCACACGGATGAAATTACTGTACCCTTGATTTGTGAAATTTCCAAAATACCCCCTATTTGTGAAATTACCAAAATACCCTCGATTTGTGAAATTATCGAAATACCCTCGATTTGTGAAATTATTGAAATACCCTCAATTTGTGAAATTACCGAAATACCCTCGATTTGTGAAATTATCAAAATACCCTCGATTTGTGAAATTACTAAAATACCCCCGATTTGTGAAATTACCAAAATACCCTCGATTTGTGAAATTACTGAAATACCCCCAATTTGTGAAATTACCAAAATACCCTCAATTTGTGAAATTACCAACTCAGTTTGTAAAATTACGAAAATACCCCCAGTTTGTAAAATTACCAAAATACCCTTATAGGGTAAAATGACTATTTTGCCCTTGTGGGTAAATGACTGACTTGTGCTATGATTTGACTGATTTGACTGGGATTGTATGATTGTGCTTTAACTGACTTGACTGTGGTCGTGTGACTGATATGCTTTTAATTTGTGTTTAAATGACTTTACTGAGCATGGCCATTTTGCATACACGTGTAATGATTGAGCATGACATACACGACATGTTGCATGGGGTTGGGACATTGATACGGAGGAAGTTCTGATAGGGTCACACGAGTCACATGAGACGACTGTGGATCCAATATTGATCTGTTAAGGTCGCACGGGTCGCATGAGACGACTGTGGACTGACGGACGGCTTAAAGCCGCGTAATCTGATTATGGCTCTGTGCCAACCTAAATATGGCTCTGTGCCATCTTGATTATAGCTTTGTGCCAATCGTATTTACCCGTGGCTATGTGCCTAACATATATATTGATGACTCTGTGTCGATCATAATTACCCGTGGCTGTGTGCCAATTATATTACCGTCGCTGATGGCTATATGCCAAACTTATTACAGTTACCGATAGCTTTGTGCCTGATTATGGCTCTATGCCATCCTGATTATGGTTTATAACCATTCTGTTTATGGCTTTTAGCCATTCTATCCACGGTGCCGAGCCATTCTATTGACTTAGTGCCGCAACCGGTGCTAAGCTTGGTGTGTTGGCTGGGTGGGTCAATTTTATCCCCACAGGAGTGTAGGGTTGGTACGGGTGGTGTGTTGGCTGGGCCGGGGTGGGATGCATCCTTACACTGTTGCATATCTGTTTATGAGATCTGTCACTGCACTTGGCTTAGGCCACTTGTTCTGTTATTGGTTTGGAATAGGCCCAATTGATTCTGTTATGGGCTGTGACCCAAATGATATTATAGTGGGTTTTGGCCCACGTATGCTTTGAACTGGACTATACTTTTACTGTTAAAGGGCTTTGGCCAGACTATTTCAGTTTCTATTTCTGTATACTGACTGTTACTCTAGTAAGGGGATTACACACTGAGTTTTCGTAAACTCACCCCATTTTTAACTGTGTAGGTAATCCCCAGCGTTAGGAGGATCGGTGCTGCGAGGGACTCGGAGGTGACCACACGACTGCGGCTGTTATGCTTTGGACTTTATATATGTTTAAAATTCCGTTTTGGGTTTTAATTTCTGTAATAAGGCCTCTCTGGATTTAATTTTGAATTTGGGATTTTGTTACGTTTTATATCTGTTAGACGTAGACGAGTTTTCAACCCAATTACTATTTTTAAAAACATGCGTTTTAAACTTTTTTACCTTAAATTAGCTTCTGCAACTAAAAGAGATTTTTAACGAAGTTAATAATGATTAACTTTTCATTGAACCACGTTTTGAAATTGAACGAAAACTTTTCATTGAACCATATTTTAAAATTGAACGAACACAAACTGAGACTTTAGTTTTTAGATATTAAGGAGGGTTTTCAATGAAAACATGGTTTTTGAAAAACACTTCATTGTGACATGCCAGATTCGGGCCTAACTTCTGGGCCGGGTTTGGGGTGTTACATGCTTGGTTTAAGTATGCATGCATGTATTGATGGTTGAATGTGATTATGTTTGTATAAGTTAGGGTGATAAGAAGAGCTTGGAAAATAGCCTTATTCTTGTCCACACGGGTAGACACACGGGCGTGTGTCTAGGCCGTGTGTGACACACGGTCGGCCTCATGGGCGTGTGGTTAGGCTGTGTGTCCCCTTGCATGCTAGGTTTGCAAGTCAGAATGCTCAGTAGTAAACACACGGGCGGAGACATGGGCGTGTGTCTCAGCCGTGTGGAAGGCACGGCCATAGACATGGGCATGTTCCCAGGCCGTGTGAAGTCTGCACCTAAAATTGGAATTTAATTCACCACACGGTCGAGGGACACAGGCGCGTGCCTAGGCCGTGTGACATTTTTGAGTTGATGACATCAGAAACAGAATGCCAAGGTTTTGGCACACGGGCTAAGAAACGGGTGTGTCGAGGCCGTGTGAGGGACACGGGCCAGGAACACGGGCATGTGTCCGGCCGTCTGAAAACCCCTGTAGGTTCGAATTGAAAAATAATTCTATACGGTTGTGGAACACGGGCATGTGATATGACACACGGGCGTGTCTTTTACTCCATACGGGCGTGTGGACTATTTAGTGAAAATTTTCTAAGGTTTTTTAGAGGGCTTCAGAAGGGTTCGATTTGGTCCCGACCCATTCCTAAAGGGAGGACTTAGGCCATATAGGCTTGTTTAAGAGACATTATGAAAAGTTTTAAATCAGGAATAGAAAGTCAAGTCTAGTAGTTGTATGATCGATCACGTGTAAGTCTAGAAATGCCTCGTACCCTGTTCCGGCATTGAATACGGGTAAGGGGTGTTACAACATACACACATTGACACGGAAGCCGAAACTCACAGGCTCAATCGATCACATTCAGAAACTATCATGTTTGTAACTATTTAACAGAACACCATATAACACTTAGTTGAACTATTAAATTGAGGCTCTAGTTACGTATAGGCATACAAACCTGAGCTAATCAAAGTATTTTCCGACCTTACTAAAGCCTAACTGGGGGTCAGAACACACAGGAACACCAACAAGTCACAAACTGACACAGTACGAAAATTTGTGAAATAGGGCACCACGATCGTGTGCCCCGGCCGTGTGGGGGTCAACACGCCCATGTGAAGGAGCCACACGCCCTTGCGAAGGAAGGAACATGGCCGTATGACTATGACACATGCCAGTGTGACCCAGGAAAATGGCCATGTGGACAGCCCATGTAACTCTCTGTCCATTTGTGCTTAAATAAGGTGCAGGGCAAACACGGCTGTGTGAAAGTCTCACATGCCCGTGTGCCCATGGGACACAGCCGTGTGCCTATGGGACACAGCCGTGTGTCCAGAACATACGCTCGTGTGGAAATCGACTAAAATCCTCAAATCAACCACACAGCTGTGTGGCCAGGCCATGTGGCACCAAATTTGTCCTAAAAACCCTAATCCCCAATTCCACACGGCCGTATGGACCGTCCGTGTGCGGCACAAGCCCGTGTGGCCACCCTTGTGGTCACGAATCCACACTGGAATAGGCTATATAACGTGTCTTTGATGTCGAAACGACCCTCGACCCTCGTTAACTCAATAATACACCAAAACACACAATATTTCTAGCTATACCGCAACAACCGACACTACGATTGGTAATTTTCAAAAACACACCAAATATGTTGAATTTCTTAGAATCAAATCAAAATTTCGACAATGAAAAGGAAGAGTTTTCAAACCCACACCTAAATTCACAATTTAAGCACACAGAATTGTTTGAATCGCTCTACTAAGCCGATTCAAAGACCTCAATTACAAACACAACTAATTATAAGAATTTAATTTAAGCAACACAACAAAATTGAAGCAATTCCTCCATTAAAACAAAAGAAAGAACTTACCCAATTTTGGAACAAATCAAGCAGAACACTCGAGAACAAAGCTCCCTTGGCTGACGATAAAGCAGAACAAGTAAAAAGAAAAACCAAAGAAATTGAAAAAGTTACAGAGAACAAAGTGAAAAAGAGAGGAAGAACGTGTAGGAAAAAAAATGTAAAAAATGTTGGATGTTGACATAGAAATAAAAATAAATAAATAGTTTTAAAATTAAAATAAATTTTAAGATACCAAAATCATTCCTCAAAACACATATGAGAATTCGAACCCAGAAGTACATTAACACACAACCAACCATCAGACTAACAGACCCATTCTGACACTAAAACACGACAACAAACCCAATTGTCTGATCTAGCTACTGACCCCACCTACAAATCTTAAAACTTCTAACCCCAAAATCAGGGGTGTTATAATACAGTAGACGACTGACTCGCTTTCCCAACTATACTTTAAAATAACTCTCTCACAACGTGCACTTTGAGCTAAAATTGGATTAACTTTGAGGGGCGAATGTGACTATCCCATATTCCAGAGAGATAATGAATATCGTACTGTAAGGTTTTAGTGCGGATTCACTTCTCACGATTCTCAATCAGAATGATGACCGGTATAAAACTAAATGGGGATTAGTTGAGCATGAGATTAATCATGCTTTGTTGGATTATAAGAATTGATTTTAATGTAATGATGATAGATGAAAAAGGGGGGACTTAAAGAGTAATTTCTCTAAAATAGGAATAAAAAGGAAATGGAAAAATGCTTGACAAGATACAAACGTAAGAAATGAATAATTGTTTTGAATTTAAGTCTCAAGTTTGTATGTTCCCAAGCCACAATTACAAGGCTTTTTATACACCTCTCAAAAGCTAATTTAGCATGATTTCCTCCTAAAATTATGTTTAACAACCAACAAAAAATTAGATATTTCTCTAATTATAGGATTTGACAAAATCAAAATCTGATAATTTTGTCAACCACCAATTCTACAACTTTTCAATTTGTCCCATTTTCTTGCTTTCTGTTCCAATTTAGCCCAATCTGCTTGTTTTTTGAACTTCGGCATTCCAATTGTGTCCTGATAAAATTTAAACAATAAATCACAAGCTTAGTAGCATTCTATTAAAAATTTGACAAAAAATAAGTACATTAAACATACAAAATTAGCTTGCTATCAAATCCTCCTTACTTAGTCGATGCTTGTCCTCAAGCATGTTGTGTATTCCTATACTAGAAATCATTCAACAATTTTTTTTTGAAATCAAGTCTCCTTCCACAACCAATCGTAATGCAAACAAATTTAAGTGAAGCATCAATAAACCGTTGCTAGGTTTAACCAACAAACATTTTATAATATTCTAATGTTATGCAAAAATCAACTACTTCACTAAATTAAAACTTAATCAAACTTGCAAGGTGATCGTTCTCAATCAAATTTTTCAACATGCTTGGGATGTAGTAGAGTCTTTTTCGCGAAATGAGATGAAAACCAAAGCAACTCACCCCGGTTACTCAATTTGACACGTCTCCAAATAGATTATTTTTCCTTACTCATAGATGCTCGGTTAGCGGAGTGTTTGCAAGTTTCGATTCATCACTCAAATCTTTTGACGCGAAATGAGATGATAACCCAAGCACCTCATCTTGGTTACTTAATTTGATCACATTTTCAAAATATTCACTCATAACTAAGCCATCATAGGAGTATGTAAATATATTTTATTATTTCAAGTTTTTTTACAGAATATAAAATTACTTAAATGAGACTAGAGTACTTTTATTAAGCAAGTTTAAAGAGCTAACAAATTCCATGGAATGTTGACTTAGCCACAATATTTTATATTCTACAAAAAAGTTGTCAATTAAATTAAGTAATAAGAAATTATTCATGAATTACCCAATCATTTGAATTAACTAAGCATAGGGATTGAATGTTCAAGTTCAAAACAAATTAAGGAATAATCTTAGCATAAGAATTAACACATGTAACAAAGAGCAAGTAATAAGTTACAAAGCAAGTAATAACATGGCATGTCCTATAAATTCCCCCTACTTAGCCCACATTGTCCTCGTTGTCTTAATTTGGCTGAGGGTGGTTGATGTGGCCACTTTGTAATATAGTGAAAATATTTGAGATTTGAGTCCCCATTGTGTCTAGGTGAGCCTCAATACAGTTTAGTTGTTCCTCCACAATAGAAGGGAGTTACTCATCTTACTCCTAAGGAGTTGGATTGTGTCGACGACAAAAAACTCTATTATTGCGAACAGTTTGTGTACCTGAGGGAACAAAATAATACGCAGTAAGGGTGTCGGCAATTAATCCCATTGAATCTAGACAATATTCATCTAAAAAATCCATAACATATGGTCATGTAAGAGATGAGAAATAAATTTCGAATGAAAAAGAATGTGTTGCTAAATGCGTGATATATTGGTGAGATGAGTGGCTGGTGAGCTTGTAAAACAATATGGAAACCACATGCAAGCCAGTATCCTAAATTGACCCTATAACCATAATACATAAACCATAAGAAGAATAATTTTGTCTTTGTTAGAGTAGACGAAGTTTTGTTATGACCCAAATATCTAAAAGCAAGAAATTTATGAATGTATCTCAGGGTCGATTCATGCACTGGTAAGGCTTTAGAGGTCTTAGAATTGTAATTGCGGAATATAGATTTAGTCAGAGTTGAATAAGTAGCGTCGACATCAAAATCACTAGGTATGTCAAGTAAAGCAGTATGGTATGAATCGTATTGAACATCGTTAGTGTCAGCGAAACCATATCTATGTTCAAATTTGAAACTAACATTCTAAATGTATTACAAAGCAATCGAAAGCAGACGATGTCCTGAGTTTCAACAGTCCTAATGGCATTTACATCAAAACTAAATGTTGTATAAAATTTATATACAAGTTCATAGAATGCAACACATTTAATATTTGAATAAGATGCCCAACCAATAGCATCGAAATAATTAAATATCATCATGTAAATTAAGTATATCGAGGGTAAAGATAGAGATGCTCTTACAAACTGAGATTGGGCGATGTCGAATTTCATCATATCTTGTTCGGTGTCCTAGAGGTGTAACATTTAGAAATCCTAGAAGTCTTGCCTCCGGCGGTACTGCGTATGTACGCCCTCACTGGCTGCGCCTATTACCTCTAGATAGTTGATACTCTTCTTTGGGCGGACTATTTGGTAGCCTCGGCATACTAGCAGCCTTAATACTGTTGTCTGGAGTTAATACTGGCTCTTCACTTCGCTGGTGTGATGGTTTTCGTCGAGCACATGCGATGGCTTCCCTTGTTCGACACATAAGAGGTTGCTTGTGGTGATTCAAAGGTTCTGCCACATGGTAATCGAAGGTGTTGGTTCTATCTGAATATCCTATTAGATATGTTAGCAACGGAAAACTTGATTGGAGATTCGAGTCACCATACCTTACTTCGTCGGAAGCGTCTGAACTAATTTGTGGATTTTCTACCTCATTTGGTGTTACGCTCCTTCGACGACGATGTTGACTCGGTCCAACAACTTGTATCAGTGTAGTAGAGACGGTTCTGGATCTTCGTCATCAATGTCGATGATGGGTGGTGCTGACAATCGCTTGTGACATCGATTAAGAGAAACAAGGAAACCATCGGTCGCTTGATTTCTAGTGCGAACCATGGCTTTGGTCGTGTCGGCGTTTGGGTTTTGTAGTTGAGAAGCAATCTGTGGCATTTGTGGCGGTGGCTCACGAAGGCGTTTGGTGGGGTTTTTAGTTGGGAAGTAAATGGTGGGTAGGGGTTTTGGTTGTGAGTATGGTGATGTTAAAAGCTCAACTAATCCCCATTTAGTGTGTACGACAGAATAGATTGTACCTCAGTTTCTGTGACACATGGTCAGATTACTTGATCGGAACAATGTTTCCATAGGTAGCAATCGTCCCAAATATAGTACCTTGGGTCTCATTTGATTTTGTCTTTTTTAGAACATGATAAGTTAGAAGAGATAATACCTATAGCAAGGTAATTGACCATATCTGCGTACCATGGGTAAACTGCTTGTGTTGTAAATAGATTCTCATCTAGGAAATCTTCCATCAGAGACGTATCATCTTTTGAGAGAAGCAATCAACTTAAGCGATCTGCTATTAAGTTCTCACACCCTTTCTTATCTTTTATCTCGAGGTCAAACTCTTGTAAAAGCAGAATCCATCCAATCAACCTCAGTTTTGCCTCTTTCTTTCCAATAAAATATTTTAAAGCTGGATGGTCAGAAAAAAAATGATTTTAGTATCTAACAAATATGATCTAAATTTTCCAAAGAAAAAACAATAGCTAATAATTCTTTTTCAATGGTTGAAAGCTCAACGTTGGTCGGTAGGGGTTTTGGTTGTGAGTATGGTAAGGTTTTTTAATGGAGTTTAGGGTTTATTTTAGGAAAAATAGAGAAGAAGAAAAAGAAGAAAAAAAATGGAAAAGAGGAGGGGGTATGTTTCGTGAGTCTATTTCTCTTTTTTTGGGGGGAAATTTTAGGCTCTTTTTTTTCTTTTTCTTTTTAGGTCAGATTTTTTCAGTTTGGGCTTCTGATCTTTTATAATTCAGTGTAGCAAATTAAACTAATTTCTGCACTTTAAGAGCTTGAAGATAAGCATTTTTATTAAGTTTTAATTATGTTTTCTAAAGTTTCCATTAAGTTAATAAAATGTGCAAATTAAGTCTTTTTTTAACCTTAGGGGCCGAATGAGGCCTAAGGGTGAGCTAATGAACTTTATAAGTGTGCAGAAGACCATTAGTTGGCATACCAAATCAATAATTGTCACTACATCACAACACGAAAGGTCAGATGTCACAACATAGGGAACAAAATTGAGAAATCACAAAACTACCTTTGACGTCACAACTCAGACTAATGGTGTCAGGCATACCCTTAAAGATACCACAAGGGGAGTATACTGACTCCTATGTCATGACACAAGTCCTGGTGTGTCGTGACATCGAATCTGGACAAAATTAAACACAAGCCATGAGGCATTTTGGCTTGAACAATCAAAATTAAAGCTCGGGAACGCCAGCTAACCTAGGGTTAAGGACGACGACCACTAGAGATCTATAAATAAGCTCATTTGTCACATGTAAAAGACAACATTCAATTAGCCTAGAATTAGTCTTTTAATTTCAGTTCAGTTTTCTCTTTTCTTAGGTTAGATTTATTTTCATTTGTCATTGTTCTATTTTGAGATATCTGAATTGTGGAGACAATCAAACCTTGCAGATTCGCTATCAATCTTAATACAATCAGGCTACTTTGTAAACTCTATATTATCGATTTATTTAGCATTTTCTCTTTATATCGATTTTATATTGTCTATTGAGACCATGAGGAACTAATCCCTCTATGAGGGATTAGCGAGTGGAGGTATGATTTGTTATTTGTTTTGTAGGGATACTCAACAGATCAGCTGTTTGGGAAAATAAGAACGTAAAACAAACCATAGGCCTGATAACCCTGGGAAGTCATCAAGGTGGGAATTAACCCAAAATTGGTATGGCCCATTTATGAATACATTAACCCAAACCGGTCTGGACTGTGAGGTTGGAAGATAAGTAGTCATTGTCGACTCGTTATTTGAGTAGAAGATTAGAAGATCCTGCTAGGATAACGACTAGTTGATTGACGAGGAACCTAAAGCGACAGTTGATGGGGATTACCGAAGCGAGCTAATCTGTAACAGCCCGATTTAGACCCTAGTCAGAATAGTGGTTTCGAGACCATAAATTCGAGGTCAAAAAAATATTTTAATATTATTTTTCGTGTTTACAGTGTGTGAATAAGCATGTGTGAAAGTTCTGTGTGAAAATTTTATTGATTGTGTGCTTAATTTGTAAAAGGGACTAAATCGCATAAAATGTAAAAGATGTGTGCTGATTGTTAAAGTGTTTATTTGTCATGGCTTTTTACATGAGAAGTCCTTGTGTTGATAATAAACCATTAAAAGAATGGATGGACAAAAATGGGCTTTAGTTGGTGGAAATTTAAATGAATTAATAAAGGGTAAAATGGTAAAAAGTATATTAATGTATAATAAATAAAACAAAACATAAATTAAAGGCATTATCATGTTCATCTTGTCGAAATTTGCTAAAGAAAAAGAAAGGAAAAGAGTTTTAGGGTTCGGCCATTTGTGTCTTTGATTAAGGTATGTTTCAAGCTCAATTTTTTATAATTTCTACGTTTTTGTAATCGTTGCTTCGTGTTCTTTCAAACCCATGCTTTAATTTTAGAATTTGATGGTGATTTTGAGATATGCCATTAATGAATGCTTGAGCTATGTGTTAGTTGATAATGAAATATGAAAGATATGTGAAAGATTAACATATTTTGTCTTGGAATTTTTGGTGAAAGTGAGTAATTTGGGTTAAATTATGAAAATAAGAAATTGAAGGACTAAAATGCAAAATAAATGAAATGTGTGGGCTTGTATGGACATAGGGAGAATTTGGCTAGGCATGGGTGAAGTGAAATTTTGTGTATTTTGTGATTTTGTGAAATAGGGACTAAAGTGTCGAAATGTGAAAATAGGAGGGCTATTTTGTAAAATGCCCTAAATATGTGTGTTTGGACTACATTGAATGAATTGGTGATTAAATGAGTTAAATTTGAATATGTATAAACCAATAAATGAGAGATTCGGATCGAGATTGAGGCAAAGACAAAGTACTCGATTGATCGGCTAGTTTTGGTATTTCGACGTCCGAGGTAAGTTCAGATATAATACAATTTGTTAAATTTATATCTATGTGATGAGAAATGAATGAATTGTATAGTTAACGAAATAGCAATGTTATATATATATTTGAGTAATGAGGCACTATGTGTGCGTAATTAGAAATGAGACAGAGATGATTGGCACTGTGTGTGCGAAATAGTAGAAGCTTTGGCTTATTGATTTGGCACTGTGTGTGCGATACTGAGATAAGTTCAGTTTAAAGTACAGGCACTAAGTGTGCGATGACATTTATGCTTCGGCTACGAAATTGGCACTAAGTGTGCGATTGAATCAAATGAGTAACAAAGGTTGATCGAAATGTAATATCTAGCATTGAGTAGTATGGATGGTGAATAACTATGTGTTGGCTAAGGTATGTATTGAACCTTTATGGTTGATGAAATTATGTATGGAAATATGAATGGTGGAGTGAGTATATTAGCTATGGATGATATGGTGTGAATATTTAAGAGTTGATCTATGTGATGGATTAACTTTGTATATTGTATTTGATTTATTAAATTGAATGTATTATGTTACGAACTTACTAAGCTTTAAAAGCTAACTGTGTGAATTGTTTCTCTGTTTTACAGTGTTAATAAAGCTAGCTCGGATTCGGGGATCGTCAGCGACTCAATCACACTATCGGCTATCTATTTTGGTACTTTTGAAATATTTGTATATTTGGTATATGGCATGTATAGGCTAGTTAATGTGGCATGTTTTGAATTGTATAAATCTTACCATGAGATATGGCTTAAAGGTTGAATGATGTAGTAAATATGTATGTGGGATAAGTGTATGATGAATATGGTTTGTTCATGCTTAAATGATTGATGAAAATTGTGGTTTAAATGTGAATTGTGGTAAGGTTTATATGATGCTTGACCTATATGTTTTGGGAAGTGAAATTTAGTGTCTTGGATGTACTTATTTGAGTACAAGTTGAGTATAAGAATAGATGGTATAGTTGATGATTATTTGGTGCTTGAAATGGTATGTTTTGGTTGCATTTGAGGGATATAGGTGATTTCAAGGTGTGGATGGTAATTTGGCCTTGAAAATGGCCTATAATTGCCCACACGGTTGAGCACACGAGCATGTGGCTCGACCGTGTCTTTCGAGTTTGCAAATTGAAACAAGTCATGTTCAACCTCGGGCTGGACACACGGGCGTGTGACTGGCCGTGTGGTGCAAGTCAGTGTCGACCACGGGTGAGGCACACGGGCGTGTCTCAGGCCGTGTGGATAAGTCAGTATGTATGCCCTGTTTTACCACGGCTTGGACGCACAGGAGTGTGACCTCTGCAGTTTTGAAAAATCATTAGGTTTTCAGAAATTTTCGTATGTGTTTGGTTTAGTCCCGACCCCTTTTTAACATGTGTTTAGGGTCTCGTTGACCTATTTAAGGGACTATATGTTTATTATTTGAACATGTTTGATTGATGATTGACTTTGTGTTGTAAAATGATATGAAATGTTTGGATATGATTAGTAATGCCTCTTAACCCTATTTTGACGACAGTTACGGGTTAGGGGTGTTACATTTTATTGGTATCAGAGCTACGGTTTAGTCGATTCTAGGACTAACATAGCGCGTGTGAGTCTAGCTATACATACCATATATATAATTGCGATAGTGTGATGAATCCTGACAGTTAAAAATGTATTTTTATATAGCAAATGGATCTCGATCGAGCAGTTGCTGATGATGTAGAGAGTAACGCTTTGCTCTCGCTCAGGGGGTCGTGCGCCGCCACATCTAGGCCGAATGATAGTAGCCAAGAGGGAGAGGCTAAGAAAGCCTTTTTCCGAATGATGAGTGAGTGGTTTTCGGAGTTCGTTCGAATGAATCCGGCTGCTCCACAACCTCCACCCCCACAAGTTTATGTTGTGCCACAAGTGGCAGATCTGATTCGATTGAATAAGCCTTCTGTAGATAAAATCCAAAAGTATGGGGACGAAGAGTTTAGGGCCACAGCTGATGATGATGTCGAGCGAGCTGAGTTTTGGCATGAGAATACCATTCAAGTGTTTGACGAGATGTCGTTGACTCCTGATGAATGTATTAAATGTGTTGTTTCCTTGTTGAGAGATACGGCATATAACTGGTGGAAGACATTGATATCTGTGGTTCCGAGAGAGAGAATCACTTGGGATTTCTTTCAAGTTGAATTCTGAAAGAAGTATATCAGTCAAAGATTCATAGATCAGAAACGTAAAGAATTCTTCAAGTTGAAACAGGGTCGTATGTCAGTTACGGAGTATGAACGGGAGTTTGTGAGATTAAGTCAGTATGCACGGGAATGTGTTTCGACTGAAGCTACTATGTGCAAACGTTTCATTGAAAGGCTGAATGAAGACATTAAATTGTTGGTTGGAATACTTGACATAAATGAATTTGTTGTGTTAGTGGAAAGAGCTTGCAAAGCCGAGGAGCTTAGCAAAGAAAAGAAGAAAGCAGATTTTGAGGTTAGAGATGAAAGAAAAAGATTGATGAGTAAGTCGTCCCAACCTTCGATGAAGAGATTTAGAGATGCAAGCAATCAATCAAATGCTTCGTTTGGACATTCGAGTAAAGATCGTGTGAGACAAAGTGTTGGTCCAAGAAATCAAACTCTGACCGAATCAAGTGTTGGAAGTGTCAAAAGCAACAAGCCTGAGTGTAGACAGTGTGGAAGACGACACGTTGGAGAATGCTGGGGCCAGTACAATAATAGAACTTGTTATAAGTGTGGATCCCGAGATCATTTCATTCGAGATTGCCCAGAGTTAGCTGAGAAAGACAAAGTTCAGAGTACGAGACCGAGTAATACGACGGCTAGGGGCAAACCACCCAGAAACACCGAAAATATGGGCGGAAGCCAAAGAGGGACTACGGATAAAACTGTGAGATCCGATGCAAGAGCACCTGCCCGAGCCTATGCTATAAGCGCACGAGAAGAAGCGTCATCTCCAGATGTCATTACTGGTACTTTTACTCTATTTGATACTGATGTGATTGCATTGATAGATCCAGGTTCTACTCATTCCTATTTGTGTGTGAATCTAGTATCAAGTAAGACTCTACCTGTTGAGTCTACTGAATTTGTGATTAGAGTATCAAACCCCTTAGGAAAGTGTGTCTTGGTGGATAAAGTGTGCAAGAATTGTCCATTGATGTTTCGGGATGTTTGTTTTCCGGCTAATTTGATGTTGCTACCTTTCGATGAATTTGATATCATTCTGGGTATGGATTGGTTAACTTTGCATAATGCTATTGTGAATTGTAAACGAAAGAGCATTGATTTGAGAAGTCAGAATGGTGAGATAGTTCGCATTGAATCCAGTGATTTGAATGGGTTACCAGCTGTTATATCTTCGATGAAAGCCTTGAATCATGTTAAGAAGGGTTGCGAAGCTTATCTCGCATATGTGATTGATACAAAAGTGACAGAAAAGAAAGTTGAATCTGTGCCTGTGGTTTGTGAATTCCCTGATGTGTTTCCTGAAGAACTACCGGGATTACCTCCGATCCGAGAATTTGAGTTTGGTATTGAATTAGTACCGAGAATGACTCCTATTTCAATAGCTCCGTATAGAATGGCACCAACAGAATTAAAAGAGTTAAAGTCTCAGTTGCAAGAGTTGACAGATAGAGGATTTGAACGACTGAGTTTCTCGCCCTGGGGTGCTCCTGTGTTGTTTGTGAAAAAGAAAGATGGAACAATGAGGATGTGTATTGATTATCGACAGTTAAACAAAGTGACTATGAAGAATAAATATCATTTGCCTCGTATTGATGATTTGTTTGATCACCTAAAAGGAGCTACTACGTTGTTTTCTAAGATAGATTTGAGATCGGGCTACTATCGGTTGAGAGTTAAAGAATCGGATGTACACCAAGACCGCTGAGTAACGAGGCATGGACATTATGAATTCTTAGTTATGCCTTTTGGACTAACGGATGCTCTCGCAGTGTTTATGGATTTGATGAATCGGATATTTAGACCGTATTTGGATCGTTTTGTTGTGGTGTTCATTGATGATATTCTGATTTACTCATGTGATGAGACGTAACATGCCGAGCATTTGAGAATTGTGTTACAGACTCTGCGTGAGAAGCAATTGTATGCAATGTTCAGCAAATGTGAGTTTTGGTTGTGCGAGGTTGGTTTTCTGGGGCATATTGTGTCAGCTGCGGGAATACGAGTTGACCCGATTAAAATTTTAGCTATTTTAGAATGGAAGCCTCCGAGAAATTTTTCTGAAATTTGTAGTTTTTTGGGACTAGCGGGATACTATAGACGGTTTGTGAAAGGTTTCTCGATGATTGTGACTCCGTTAACAAAATTGCTACAGAAAGATGTTAAATTCGAGTAGTCAGAAAAGTGCTAGCAGAGTTTTGAACAGTTGAAAGCATTGTTGATAGAGGCACCCATGTTAGTTCAACCTAAGTCTGGTAAAGAATTCATAGTTACAGTGATGCATCATTGAATGGTTTGGGCTGTGTGTTGATGCAGGAAGGCAAAGTCATCGCTTATGTTCGAGGCAGTTAAATCCGTATGAAAAGAATTATCCGATGCATGATCTTGAATTAGCCGCGATTGTATTTGCATTGAAGATTTGGCGTCACTACCTATTTGGTGAGAAATGTCATATATATACTGATCACAAGAGCTTGAAGTACTTGATGACTCAGAAAGATTTGAATCTGCGACAAAGAAGATGGTTAGAGCTTTTGAAAGACTACGAGCTTGTGATAGATTATCATCCGGGTAAAGCTAATGTTATTGCTGATGCTTTGAGTCGAAAGTCTATATGTACTTTGCGAGCAACGAGTACTCAGATAGATCTATGTAAAGATGGTTCGGTTTTGGCTGAGTTGAAAGTTAGGCCGATGTTTATACGTCAGATTTTTTATGCCCAAAAAAGTGATGATGAGATGATAGCAAAATGAACTCAATATGGTCTAAATTCTGATTCAGAATTTCGAGTTGATAAAGATGATTGTTTGAGATTCAGAGATCGGATTTGTGTTCCGAGGAATTCAGAGTTGATTCAGATGATTTCAAATTAAGCTCACAATAGTCGTTTGACTGTTCATCCGAGGAGTACAAAAATGTATAACGATCTGAAACAGTTTTATTGGTGGCATAGTATGAAACGGGACATCTCAGAGTTTGTTTTGAGATGCTTGGTTTGTCAGCAAGTTAAAGCTGAACATCAGGTTCCATCCGGTTTGTTACAACCGATTATGATTCCTGAGTGGAAATGGGAGAGAATCACGATGGACTTTGTGTCGGGATTACCTTTATCTCCGAGAAAGAAAGATGCAATCTGGGTGATAGTTGATAGATTGACGAAATCAGCTCATTTTATTCCGGTGAGAACAGATTATTCACTTGATAAGTTAGCTGAATTGTATATCTCTAAGATTGTGAGATTACACGGGGTGCCACTATCTATTGTATCAGACAGAGATCCGAGATTTACTTCGCGATTTTGGAAGAAATTACAAGAGGCTTTAGGCACAAAACTGCATTTCATTACCGCATTTCATCCACAAACGGAAGGCCAATCTGAGCAGATCATTCAGGTTCTCGAAGATATGTTGAGATATTGTATTCTCAAATTTGAAAGTACATGGGAAAAGCATTTATCATTGATTGAATTTGCATACAATAATAGTTTTCAATCTAGCATTAAAATGGCACCGTATGAGGCTCTTTACGGTCGAAAATGTTGAACTCCATTGTATTGGACTGAGCTGAGTGAGAATAAGATTCACGGACTTGATTTGATAAAAGAGACTGAGCAGAAGGTGAAAGTGATCCGTGACAGTTTGAAAGCAGCGTCAGATCGTCAGAAGTCTTATGTAGACTTGAAACGAAAAGATATCGAATTTGAGGTTGGTGACAAAGTGTTTTTGAAAGTGTCTCCGTGGAAGAAAATACTTCGATTTGGCCGAAAAGGCAAGCTGAGTCCGAGGTTCATCGGGCTGTATGAGATCATCGAAAGAATTGGGCCAGTTGCTTATAAGTTGTTGTTGCCACCTGAATTAGAGAAAATTCATAATGTATTTCACGTATCGATGCTTCAACGATATAGATCTAATCCATCGCATGTAATTACTCCTACTGAGATTGAGATTCAGTCAGATTTGTCGTATAGTGAAGAATCGATCTGAATTCTGGCACGCGAGATCAAAGAGTTGAGAAATAAAATAATTTCCTTAGTGAAAGTGTTGTGGCACAAACACGGAGTTGAAGAGGCTACCTGGGAGACTGAAGATGTTATGAGAGAGCAATATCTGAACCTATTCACTGGTAAGATTTTCGAGGACGAAAATCCCTAAAGGGGAGAGTTGTAATAGCCCAGTTTAGACCCTAGTCGGAACAGTGGTTTCGAGACCACAAATTTGAGGTCAAAAAAATATTTTAATATTATTTTTAGTGTTTACAGTGTATGAATAAGCATGTGTGAAAGTTCTGTGTGAAAATTTTATTGATTGTGTGCTTAATTTGTAAAAGGGACTAAATCGCATAAAATGCAAAAGCTGTGTGCTGATTGTTAAAGTGTTTATTTGTCATGGCTTTTTAAATGAGAAGTCCTTGTGTTGATAATAAACCAGTAAAAGAATGGATGGACAAAAATGGGCTTTAGTTGGTGGAAATTTAAATGAATTAATAAAGGGTAAAATGGTAAAAAGTATATTAATGTATAATAAATAAAACAAAACATAAATTAAAGGCATAAGAAAAAGAGTTTTAGGGTTCGGCCATTTGTGTCTTTGATTAAGGTATGTTTCAAGCTCGATTTTTGATAATTTTTACATTTTTGTAATCGTTGCTTCGTGTTCTTTCAAACCCATGCTTTAATTTTAGAATTTGATGGTGATTTTGAGATATGCTATTGATGAATGCTTGAGCTATGTGTTAGTTGATAATGAAATATGAAAGTTATGTGAAAGATTAACATATTTTGTCTTGGAATTTTTGGTGAAATTGAGTAATTTGGGTTAAATTGTGAAAATAAGAAATTGGAGGACTAAAATGTGAAATAAATGAAATGTGTGGGCTTGTATGGACATAGGGAGAATTCGGCTAGGCATGGGTGAAGTGAAATTTTGTGTATTTTGTGATTTTGTGAAATAGGGACTAAAGTGTCGAAATGTGAAAATATGAGGGCTATTTTGTAAAATGCCCTAAATATGTGTGTTTGGACTAAATTGAATGAATTGGTGATTAAATGAGTTAAATTTGAATATGTATAGACCAAGAAAGGAGAGATTCGGATCGAGATCGAGGCAAAGATAAAGTACTCGATTAATCGGCTAGTTTTTGTATTTCGACGTCCGAGGTAAGTTCGGATATAATACAATTTGTTAAATTTATATCTATGTGATGAGAAATGAATGAATTGTATAGTTAACGAAATAGCAATGTTATATCTATATTTGAGTAATGAGGCACTATGTGTGCGTAATTAGAAATGAGACAGAGATGATTTGCATTGTGTGTGTGAAATAGTAGAAGCTTCGGCTTATTGATTTTGCACTGTGTGTGCGATACCGAGATAAGTTCGGTTTAAAGTACAGGAACTAAGTGTGCGATGACATTTATGCTTCGGCTACAAAATTGGCACTAAGTGTGCGATTGAATCAAATGAATAACAAAGGTTGATCGAAATGTAATATCTAGCATTGAGTAGCATGGATGGTGAATAACTAGGTGTTGGCTAAGGTATGTATTGAACCTTTGTGGTTGATGAAATTATGTATGGAAATATGAATGGTGGAGTGAGTATATTAGCTATGGATGATATGGTGTGAATATTTAAGAGTTGATCTATGTGATGGATTAACTTTGTATATTGTATTTGATTTATTAAATTGAATGTATTATGTTACGAACTTACTAAGCTTTAAAACTTTACTGTGTGAATTGTTTCTCTGTTTTAAAGTGTTAATAAAGCTAGCTCGGATTTGGGGGTCGTCAGCGACTCAATCACACTACCAGCTATCTATTTTGGTACTTTTGAAATATGTGTATATTTGGTATACGGCATGTATAGGCTAGTTAATGTGGCATGTTTTGAATTGTATAAATCTTGACATGAGATATGGCTTAAAGGTTGAATGATGTAGTAAATATGTAAGTGGGATAAGTGTATGATGAATATGGTTTGTTCATGCTTAAATGATTGATGAAAATTGTGGTTTAAATGTGAATTGTGGTAAGGTTTATATGATGTTTGACCTATATGTTTTGGGATGTGAAATTTAGTGTCTTGGATGGACTTATTTGAGTAGAAGTTGAGTATAAGAATAGATGGTATAGTTGATGATTATTTGTTGCTTGAAATGGTATGTTTTGGTTGCATTTGAGGCATATAGGTGATTTCAAGGTGTGGATGGTAATTTGGCCTTGAAAATGGCCTATAATTTCCCACACGGTTGAGCACACAGGCATGTGGCTCGACCGTGTCTTTCGAGTTTGCAAGTTGAAACAAGTCAGGCTCGACCACGGGCTGGACACACGGGCGTGTGACTGGCCGTGTGGTGCAAGTCAGTGTTGACCACGGGTGAGGCACACGGGCGTGTCTCAGGCCGTGTGGATAAGTCAGTATGTATGTCTTGTTTTGCCACGGCTTGGACGCACGGGCGTGTCCGAGGCCGTGTGAGGCACACGGCCTACCCACACGGGTGTGTGACCTCTGCAGTTTTGAAAAATCATTAAGTTTTTAGAAATTTCCGTATGTGTTCGGTTTAGTCCCGACCCCTTTCTAACATGTGTTTAGGGTCTCGTTGACCTATTTAAGGGACTATATGTTTATTATTTGAACATGTTTGATTGATGATTGACTTTGTGTTGTAAAATGATATGAAATGTTCGGAAATGATTACTAATGCCTCTTAACCCTATTTCGGCGACGGTTACGGGTTAGGGGTGTTACATAATCACCCATAATTAGATTCGATTATTTATATTCTTCAATCTCTTTAATCTTTATTCTTTATGTTATTTTATTTTTATTATTATAAAAACTCTAAAAACTCATTTTATTTTACCTTCGTTCTATAACCAAACTAAAGTACTAATTAGATCTTTCAGTGTTTAGGTTAAAATTTATCTAGCCTTCACCTCCTTTGGATACAATCCTCGGAGTACTCACATACTCCATTGTAACTATATTAGAATTGGACTTTTATATTTATGGATACTGCCTCATTTATATATCTTTTACTACAGTATTCAAACTTTGGTCGTTAGTACGTCTGGAGGCGGTCAAGCAGCTATCGTGCCCACGACTCATCGTGTGCTAAACTGAAAAAAATGGGATTTTAGTTGATAAAAAAATATAAAAATTAATAGAATGAAATCATAACAGAATGATACTTGCAAAATAAATTTAAATAATTAAAATTAAATTAGTAAATCAAATATGCAAATTCTTAGCCTTAGCCTCGGTACACTACGGACTCGAATCTATCCTTAAAAGTGAATTTTTTCTTCCAAACGATAAGCTGGTTATAGCTATCAAAGATGCCTCAACCGCCAACTCTTCCTTGTGTAGTTGGTTTCAGTACGACTTACAAACCAACCCTTACCAGTTATCTAACCATGTAACATACGTCCGCAATTTAAGATCTCGGTAGCCTTGCGATCTAGAAGAGCCCAACTCGAATTAATGGCCTCAACCGCGTGGGTTGTTTAAATTTGATCTCTATCTCCCTTGACGGAATCCAACTAGCTTTTTTCAACTGGACATGCCAATTTGTTCGTGGGAACTCGAATACAACAGATGACTGACTCACTTTTCCAACTGTACGCCAAAACAACTTCCTGCCAACGTGTACTTTAAGCTGAAATTAGATTAACTTTGAAGGATGAATGTCACTATCCCATATTCCGGAGAGATAATGAATATCGTGTTGTAAGATTTTAGTGCAGATTCGTCTCCTACAATTCTCAATCAGAATGATGACAGGTCTAAAGCTAAATAGGGATTAGTTGAGCATAAGATTAATCATGCTTTGTTGGATTATGAGAATGAATTTTAATGTAATTATGATAGATGAAAAAGGGAGGGGACTTAAAGAGAAACTGCACCAAAATAGGAAAAAAAAAAGATATGGCAGGATGCTTGGCAAGCTACAGACGTAAGAAAGGAATAATTGTTTTGAATTCAAGTCTCAAGTCTGTTTGTTCCCAAGCCCCAATTACAAGGCTTTTTATACACATCTCAGAAGCTAATTTAGCATGATTTCCTCCTAAAATTATGTTTAACAACAACAAAAAAAACAGATATTTTTCTAATTATAGGATTTGACAAAATCAAAATCTGATAATTTTATCAACCACCAATTCTGCAACTTTTCAATTTGGCCCATTTCCTTGCTTTTTATTCCAATTTAGCCCAATTTGCTTGGTTTTTGAACTTCAACATTCCAATTGCGTCCTAATAAAATTTAAACAAGAAATCACAAACTTAGTAGCATTCTATTCAAAATTTGACAAAAAATAAGTACATTAAACACACAAAATTAGCTTGCTACCAAATGGCCCTTACTTAAACGATGCTTGTCCTCAAGCATGTTGTGTATTCCCATACTAGAAATCGTTCAACAAAATTTTTCAAAATCAAGTCTCTTTCCACAACCAAGCGTAATGCAAACAATTTAAGTGAAGCATGAATAAACTGTTGCCAGGTTTAACCAACAAGTGTTTTATAAAATTCTATTGTTATGCAAAAATCAACTACTTCACTAAATTAAAGCTTAATCAAATTTTCAAGGCGATCATTCTCAATCAAATTTTTCAACAAGTTTGGGACATAGTAGAATCTTTTTACGCAAAATGAGATGAAAACAAAAGCACCTCACCCCGGTTACTCAATTTGACACGTCTCCAAACAGATTATTTTTCCTTACTCATGGCAACTCGATTAGCGGAGTATTTGTAAGTTTTGATTCGTAACTCGAATCTTTTGATGCGAAATGAGATGACAACCCAAACACCTCATCTCAGCTACTCAATTTGGTCACATTTCCAAAGTCTTCACTCATAACTAAGCCATCAGCGGAGTATGTATATATATTTTATTAGTTCAACCTTTTTTTTTTACAGAAGATAAAATTATTGAAATGAGACTGGAGTACTTTTATTAAGCAAGTTTAAAGAGCTAACAATTTTCATGGAATGCTGACTTAGCCACAATATTTCCAATTCTACAAAACAGTTGTTAATCAAATTAAGAAATAAATAATTATTCATGAATTACCCAATCATTTGAATTAACTAAGCATAGGAATTGAAGGTTCAATTCAAAACAAATTAAGGAATAATCTTGTATAA
Source organism: Gossypium sturtianum (assembly GCA_025698515.1). Taxonomy (NCBI): domain Eukaryota; kingdom Viridiplantae; phylum Streptophyta; class Magnoliopsida; order Malvales; family Malvaceae; genus Gossypium; species Gossypium sturtianum. The sequence goes on from CM046955.1 coordinate 119,079,836, forward strand.
GAATTAACACATGTAACGAAGAGCAAGTAATAGGTTGCAAAACAAGTAATACCATGGCATGTCCTACGAATCCACCCTACTTAGCCCATATTGCCCTCGATGTGTATTTTTAAAATAATAATAAAAAGACGGGTTAAGTGTACTCCCCATTTTAATTTGGTGATGGGTGGTGGATGTGGCCGCTTCGCAATATAGCTGCTTCTCTTACTCCTTAGGAGCTGGATTGTGTCATCGAAAAAAACTTTATTGTTGTGAGCAGTTTGTGTACTCGGGGGAACAAAATAATACACAGTAGGGGTGTCGGCAAGCAATCCCATTGAATCTAGATAATATTCATCTAAATAATCCATAACTTATGCACATTTAGGAGATGAGAAATCAATTCTAGATGGAAAGTTTTGTGTGGCTAAATGCGTGATATATAGATCGAGAATGAGTGGCCGGAGAGCTTGTAAGACAGCATGGAAACCACGCACAAACCAATATCCTAAATTGACCCTATAACCAGAGTGCATACACCATAAGAATAATAATTTAATCTTTGTTATGGTAGATGAAGTTTTGTTACGACTCGAATAACTAAAAGCAAGAAATTTATGAATGTATATTAGGGTCAATTCATGCACTGGTAAGGTTTTAGAGGTCTTAGAATTGTAAGTACAGAATATAGAGTTAGTCAGAGTGGAATAAGTGGCGTCAGCATTGAAATTGCTAGGTATGTCAAGTAAAGCATTATGGTATGAATCGGATTGAACATCATTAGGGTCAGCGTGTAACATCCCGATTCAGGGCCTAGTCGGAATAGTGGTGCAAGACCACAAACCCGAGTCAGTAAAATTGAGTTCTTAAGGTTTATGACATGTTTGCATCATAGTACTAAAGTTCCATGTAGAAATTTTGTGAAATTGACATGGAATGATCAAAAAGGACTAAATTGCAAAAGTTGCAAAATATGAGTTTCTAAAAGCTTTTTGTATGAAATAGCTTTAGAATATTAATTATGAGTCCTTAAATAGCAATTTGCCCAAATTATAATTTTTGGACAAAAATGGACATGAGTTAGTAAAATAGAAATTTTTAAAGAGAAGGGCATTTTAGTCATTTACCATTTAAATGATTAAAATTGGAAAAAGATGATAAAAATTTCATTCATCTTCTTCCTCATTGCCGAAATTTTCCAAGAAACCATAGCTAGGGTTTGTTCATCTTTCAAGCTTGCTAGTAAGTTCATCTTAGCCCCGTTTTTAATATTCGTCGTGTTTTTAAAGTTCTCGTATTATGAATTAGCTATTTTTAGCTATAAAATAAGCTAAGATGCATGTTCAAAAATCTACCCAAGAGTGAAATGCTTGTAAAATGATATTTTATGGAAGTTTATGAGAGTTTGATGTACGATAAACATCTTTTTCTAAGTGAATTTCATGAAAAATGCTAGTAAGGACTAGTTTGTAAAAATTATGAAATTGGTCATACCTATTATAAATAATGGGAATTGATGATTACTATAGTAGAGAAAATGAATCAGCTAAGCATGAAGTTTAAGAAAGTTGAATGAGATTCATTTTACGAGCCTTTGGGCAAAAGTGTAAATATGAGAAAGTTTAGGGGCAAAATAGTAATTTTTCCAAAGTATGTGTTAAGAGTCATGTTAGTCAATGTGAGTATTAAATGATCTATTTATGATTATAGATCAAGAAAAACGAAGCCCGGATCGAAACCGAGGCAAGAACAAAGTCGAGGGCTAAATTGCATATCTACATGCATTTTGTATATCGAGGTAAGTTTGTATGATTTCTAAGCTTTATGATTAATATCATTGAATTGCTTAGTATAATGTACAATATTATTATGAAAATGTTTAATGTTAAGTTAAACAAAGTAATCAATGAGATCAAGCATGAGAAAGCCCTGATTGAAGATGAATAGCTTAGGATACTCGATCAATCACATGAAATGAGAAAGTCCGTATAAGTCCAAGCCGAGGCATGGCATCGGCAATCAGACAAGTTATCATGTAAGACCAAGACAAGTCTTGGCATTGAAGAGTTGTTATGAGATGAAGACCCGTGTAAGTCCAAGCCAAGGCATGGCATTGGTGAGTCTCCAAGCAAAGTTATCATGTAAGTCCAAGGCAAGCTTGGCATTGAAAAGTTATCATGTTTGTCAAAGGCAAGCTTGGCATTGAAAAGTTATCATGTAAGTCCAAGGCAAGCTTGGCATTTAAAAGCTATCAAGAGAAAGAGATTTCATGTAAGCCCAAGCCAAGGCTCGGCATTGACCAGTTCATGAGCAAAGATACCAAGTAAGACCATGTCAAGACATGGCAATGGTAAGTTCCAAAGGGACTCACTAGAAAGACTTCGTATAAGTCCATGTCAAGATATGGCCTCAAAACCAAGATGAGACATTCCATGTAAGACCGTATCTAGGATATGGCTTTGGTATTGAGTTATGTGAGATGAGATTTAGTATCCTCAGTTATTCATATAAATTCATCGGGCAAACGAGCTAAGTTCAAATGAGATAACAAGAAAGCTAAGTAAGCAAAGTTATTATCAAGTGAAAATGAGTATTATTCATGTTATGAATGATAAATTAGAGATCATGATTATTATGTAAATGTATGCTGATCAATGTGATCAAGTGATACAGGTACCTTGTTTACCTCACAAGTATGAGACTAGTAAGTATCATGAGATATGTAAGAATCAAGTATGAGCAAGTAAGCTTTATAGCTAAAATTATGATACCATTGTTTATGTCAAATGGTTTAATTTAAGCAAGTATGTTGTTATGTGCATTATATGCAAACTTACTAAGCTAAATGCTTACGTATTTCACTCTTTCTTTCCATGTAGTTCCGCCAAGCTAATCTCGTGGATCATTGTCATCGGAGCTCGGAGCACACTATCAATCGCTATTTTGGTACAGCCAAGTTGTTTACATTAAGTATGGCATTTATAGGAAGCATTTCATTTTGAGTTAAAATGTTGGCTATCAAGCCTAGTATTCTTTTGTATATGGCCAAAGAGATTGGCCTTGAATGATTAAGTATGTATGTTTTTATTTATCAATGAAGTATGCATTCTAATTCATGAAAGATGTAGTAGTTGAGTTGTTGAATTAAATATTGGTTTGGATACTTATTTTCAGGGTGGCCATTGGCTTGGTAAATAGCCTCTAAGTGCCCACACGGTTAGACACACGGGCGTGTGTCTAGGCCGTGCTTAACCTGCACCTTAGTCTCATAAGTCAGAATAGGCCACGGGCTAATCCCACGGCCCTGTGTTGAAGCCGTGCATGACACACGGTTGGAACATGGGCATGTGCCCTGGCCGTGTTAATAAGTCAATATATCAAGGTATAGTATACGGTCTAAGTCCACGGGCGTGTCAAGGCTGTGTGTAATTAGTCAGTGTCGACCACGGTCGAAAGACATGGGCGTGTAAAGGGGTGCACGGGCGTGTACCAAACCACATGGGCATGTGACCCCTGCTTTAAAGAAAAGTTTCTGATTAAGTTCCGAAAGTTTTTATATACGTGTTTAAGGCCTCGTAGGCCTATGAAATGTATGATTAGACTGAGAAAGAGAAGTTTTTAATTCGGAATAAAATTTTACAGCCCGTAAGTGCATGATTAAGCAAGTTAAAGCATAGTAATATCTCGTATCTGGTCTAATCCTCGGACTCGGTATGGGGTATTACATTTAGTGGTATCAGAGCCAGGTTTAGTCGGTTCTAGGACTAACGTAGCACGAGCACGAGTCTAGCCATACATGCCATACGTAAAAATGTTTTTATAATGATAGTGTGACGACTCGTGACGACTTAAATTATGTTTATACATTTAGTAAATGGATCCCAATAAAGCTGTGGCAGATGATGTAGAAAGTAACGCGTCGGCTCCCGCTGAAGGGACGGTGCCGAACGAGAATGAGAATAGACCCACTACGGTGAGTCAAGAAGGAGGAGAAGAGGCTAGAGAAGCCTTCCTCCACATGATGAACACATGGTATACGGAGTTCGTTCGTACGAACCCGAATGCGCAACCCCCTCCACCCCTACCTATTCCTCAACCTATCCCAGTAGCCCCTCAAGTAGTAGAGGTGGTAAGAGGAGAGAAGCCTCTGGTTGATAGAATCAGGAAACATGGGGCAAAAGAATTCTGGGCTAGAAAAGATGATGATCCGGAAAAGGCTGAGTTCTAGATAGAAAATACTATCAGGGTATTTAATGAGTTGTCGTGCACACCTGAGGAATGCATGAAGTGTGTAGTCTCTCTTCTAAGAGATTCTGCTTACCAATGGTGGAACACCCTTGTGTCGGTGGTACCGAGGGAAAGGATCATATGGGAATTTTTCCAAGAAGAATTTAAGAAAAAGTATATCAGTCAAAGGTTTGTGGACCAGAAAAGGAAGGAATTCCTAGAACTGAAGCAAGGTAAGATGTCAGTGACTGATTATGAACGTGAGTTTGTACGACTCAGTAAGTACGCTTGCGAATGCGTGTCCACTGAGGCCATCATGAGTAAAAGATTTGAAGACGGGTTGAATGAGGACATCAAACTGTTTGTTACTGTCCTAGAACTAAAGGAATTTATTGTGCTAGTAGAGAGGGCTTGTAAAGCCGAGGAATTAGTAAAAGAGAAAAGAAAGTATGAAATGGAGTCTCGTGACTCTAGGAAGAGACAGTGGAATAAGTCATTCCAATCTTCATCCAAGAAGTTAAGAGATTTCCCTACACGATATGCTACTTCCACTGGGTTTTCAAGGAAAGACAAGAGTAAACAATATTCACAGAATAAAGCACAGACTACCTCGATTTGCAAGTGTTGGGAATATTAGATTTGACAGACCTGAATGCCCATGCAGTGTGGCGGAGACGTCATCTTGGAGAATGTCGAGCACATGAAAACGCATGTTTCAGATGTGGTTCCCAGGACCACTACATAAAAGATTGTCCAGAGACGAAAAAAGAAGAAAGAACTCAGAACCCGAGATCTAGGAGTGTGGTCAGAGGAAGGCCACAGAGGAACCCAGGAAGTGGGGCAAGTGAAAGAGGTAACCCTAGAGAGCAGGCTGCGAAACTTGAGGGTAGGGCGCCTGCGAGGACTTATGCCATTCGCGCTCGCGAAGAGGCATCTTCTCCTGATGTTATTACGGGTACCTTTTCTCTTCATGATGTTAAAGTTATTGCTTTAATAGATCCCGGATCCACACACTCTTACATTTGTATGAAACTAGTATCCAGTATGAAAATGCCTATAGATTCTACAGAATTTGCGATTAAAGTGTCTAATCCTTTAGGCAAGAGTGTGTTAGTGAATGAAGTATGTAGAGAATGTCCATTAATGATTAGAGGTCATTACTTTAAAGCAAATCTTATGTTGCTACCATTTTATGAGTTTGACATCATTCTTGGTATGGACTGGTTGACCACCCATAATGTAATAGTTAATTGTGGGAAGAAATATATCGAGATGAGATGTGAGAATGGGGATACTCTCCATATAGAATCAGATGAGCAAAGTAAATCACTGGCAGTGATTTCTCATATGACGGCGCAGAGATATGTAAGAAAGGGGTACGAAGTATATTTGGCCTTTGTGATGAATGAGAAAGAAACAGAGTTAAAGATTGAGTCAGTACCGATAGTACGTGGATGTTTTTCCCGAAGAATTACCAGGACTACCACCTGCTAGAGAGGTTGAGCTCAGCATTGAGCTAGCTCCCGGTACTGTACCAATATCTATTACTCCTTACAGAATGGCTCCAATGGAGTTGAAGGAGCTGAAGTCACAGTTGCAAGAGTTGACAGACAAAGGCTTTGCAAGATCAAGTTGTTCACCATGGGGTGCTCCGGTTTTATTTGTGAAAAAGAAAGATGGCACTATGAGATTGTGCATAGATTACCGTCAACTTAATAAAGGGACAGTAAAGAACAAGTACCCATTGCCAAGGATCGATGATTTATTCGACCAATTGAAAGGAGCCACTGTGTTCTTCAAAATAGACTTGAGATTAGGGTACTACCAGCTGAGAGTAAAAGAATCAGATGTGTCTAAGACAGCCTTTCGAACAAGGTATGGGCATTATGAATTTTTAGTCATGCCCTTTGGTTTGACCAATGCTCCGGCGGTATTCATGGACTTAATGAACCGCATTTTTAGACCATACCTTGACAGGTTTGTAGTCGTTTTCATTGACGACATACTGATTTATTCCCGAGATGAGAATGAGCATATTGAGCACCTACGGACAGTTTTACAGATTCTACGAGAAAATCAATTATATGCCAAGTTCAGTAAAAGTGAATTTTGGCTCACGAAAGTAGGATTACTGGGACATATTGTCTCGGGAGAAGGAGTTCGAGTAGACCCCAGTAAGATTTCGGCTATTATGGACTGGAAGCCACCAAAGAATATCTCTGAGATTAGAATTTTTCTAGGCCTAGCCGGCTATTACAGACGATTCGTCAAGGGGTTTTCCATGATTGCAACCCCGATGACTAAATTGTTATACAAAAATGTGAAGTTTGAGTGGACAGAATGATGCCAACAAAGTTTCGAGAAGTTGAAGGCAATGTTGACAGAAGCCCCATTTTTAGTACAACCTGAGACAGGGAAAGAATTTGTAATTTACAGCGATGCATCCTTAAATGGATTAGGCTGTGTACTTATGCAAGAAGGCAAAGTGATTGCTTATGCCTCCAGACAGTTGAAGCCTCATGAGAAGAATTATCCGACGCATGATTTAGAGTTGGCTGCCATAGTCTTCGCATTGAAGATATGGAGACATCACCTATATGGTGAGAGATGTCGGATTTTCACTGATCACAAAAGTTTGAAGTACTTGATGATGCAGAGAGAGTTGAACCTAAGACAGCGGAGATGGTTAAAGTTGATAAAAGATTATGAGATGGTCATTGACTACCATCTTGGGAAGGCGAATGTGGTTGCCGACGCTATGAGTAGAAAGCCCCTATTTTCATTAAGGGCAATGAATTCACGGATGACTTTATCCGACGATGGTTCTATTCTAGCCGAGTTGAGAGCTAGACCAACTTTCCTCCAAGAGATCATTGAAGCTCAAGAAGAAGATAGTGAATTGCAAGTCAAGAGAGCTCAGTGCGAGACATATGTTGAATCTGACTTCCGGATTAGTCCCAATGGAATTCTGATGTTCAAAGATAGAGCTTGTGTACCGAGAAAACAAAAGCTTATTCAAAAAATTTTGCATGAGGGCCATAATGGATGTTTGTCTGTGCATCCGGGTAGTACCAAGATGTATAATGACTTGAAACAACAGTATTGGTGGCTGAGAATGAAGAAAGATATTTCAGAGTTCGTTTCCAAATGCTTGATTTGTTAGCAAGTAAAGGCTGAACACCAAGTACCTTCGGGTTTGCTTCAACCCATTTTAGTTCCGGAGTGGAAATGGGACCGTATTACTATGGATTTTGTAACAGGTCTACCATTATCTCCGAGCAAGAAAGATGCCGCATGGGTTATAGTTGATAGACTCATGAAGTCAGCTCATTTTATACCTATTCGAGTTGATTACTCTCTAGACAAGTTGGCAAACTTGTACATTTCAAAAATAGTAAGGCTTCACGGTGTTCCGATGTCAATTATCTCGGATAGAGATCCGAGGTTTACATCCAAATTTTGGAAGAAGTTACAAGAGGCCTTGGGTACAAAGTTGAACTTTAGTACCGCTTTTCATCCCCAAACTGACGGTCAGTCGGAGAGGTTAATTCAAGTATTCGAAGATATGCTCAGATGTTGTATTCTTGAATTCCGAGGTAGTTGGGAAAAGTTTCTCCCATTGGTAGAGTTTGCCTACAATAATAGTTTTCAGTCGAGTTTAAAGATGGCGCCTTATGAGGCTCTATATGGGCGAAAGTGCAGAACGCCTCTATATTGGACTGAACTCAAGGAAAACCAAATTCATGGGGAGAATTTGGTTAGAGAAGCTGAAGAGAAAGTGAAAGTGATACGAGAATGTTTAAAAGCTGCATTAGACAGACAGAAGTCCTATTCAGACTTAAAAAGAAAAGAGATGGAGTATCAAGTCGGAGATAAAGTTTTCTTGAAAGTCTCACCATGGAGAAAAGTTCTCAGATTTGGCCGGAAAGGCAAGTTGATTCCACGTTTTATTAGACCGTATGAGATTACTGAAAAAGTTAGACCGGTAGCTTACAGATTGGCTCTGCCATCAGAGTTAGAAAATATACATGATGTGTTTCACGTGTCAATGTTGAGACGCTACCGAACAGATCCTTCACAATTAATTACCCCGTCAGAGATAGAGATTCATCCCGACATGACTTATGGTGAAGAACCAGTTAAGATTTTAGCTCGGGAAGTCAAGCAGCTAAGGAATAAAAGTATTGCCCTGGGAAAAGTTTTGTGGCAAAGACATGGAATAGAAGAAGCTACGTGGGAACCAGAAGAAATCATGAGAAACCAGTACCCAAACCTGTTTGCTGGTAAGATTTTCGAGGACAAAAATTCCTAAGAAAGGGAGATTTGTAACATCCCGATTCAGGGTCTAGTCGAATAGTGGTGCGAGACCACAAACCCGAGTCAGTAAAATTGAGTTCTTAAGGTTTATGACATGTTTGCATCATTGTACTAAAGTTCCATGTAGAATTTTATGAATTTGACATGGAATGATAAAAAATGACTAAATTGCAAAAGTTGCAAAATATGAGTTTCTAGAAGCTTTTTGTATGAAATAGCTTTAGAATATTAATTATGAGTCCTTAAATAGAAATTTGCCCAAATTATAATTTTTGGACAAAAATGGACATGAGTTAGTAAAATAGAAATTTTTAAAGAGAAGGGCATTTTAGTCATTTACCATTTAAATGATTAAAATGGGAAAAAGATGATAAAAATTTCATTCACCTTCTTCCTCATTGCCGAAATTTTCCAAGAAACCATAGCTAGGGTTTGTTCATCTTTCAAGCTTGCTAGTAAGTTCATCTTAGCCCCGTTTTTAATATTCTTCGTGTTTTTGAAGTTCTCGTATTATGAATTAGCTATTTTTAGCTATAAAATAAGCTAAGATGCATGTTCAAAAATCTACCCAAGAGTGACATGCTTGTAAAATGATATTTTATGGAAGTTTATGAGAGTTTGATGTTAGATAAATATCTTTTTCTAAGTGAATTTCATGAAAAATGCTAGTAAGGACTAGTTTGTAAAAATTATGAAATTGGTCATACCTATTAGAAATAATGGGAATTGATGATTGCTATAGTAGAGAAAATGAATCAGCTAAGCATGAAGTTTAAGAAAGTTGAATGAGATTCATTTTACGAGCCTTTGGGCAAAAGTGCAAATATGAGAATGTTTAGGGGCAAAATAGTAATTTTTCCAAAGTATGTGTTAAGAGTCATGTTAGTCAATGTGAGTATTAAATGATCTATTTATGATTATAGATCAAGAAAAATGAAGCTCAGATCGAAACCGAGGCAAGAACAAAGTCGAGGGCTAAATTGCATATCTACATACATTTTGTATATCGAGGTAAGTTTGTATGATTTATAAGCTTTATGATTAATATCATTGAATTGCTTAGTATAATGTACAATATTATTATGAAAATGTTTAATGTTATGTTAAACAAAGTAATCAATGAGATCAAGCATGAGAAAGCCCTGATTGAAGATGAATAGCTTAGGATACTCGATCTATCACATGAAATGAGAAAGTCCATATAAGTCCAAGCCGAGGCATGGCATTGGCAATCAGACAAGTTATCATGTAAGACCAAGACAAGTCTTGGCATTGAAGAGTTGTTATGATATGAAGACCCATGTAAGTCCAAGCCAAGGCATGGCATTGGTGAGTCTCCAAGCAAAGTTATCATGTAAGTCCAGGCAAGCTTGGCATTGAAAAGTTATCATGTAAGTCCAAGGCAAGCTTGGCATTGAAAAGTTTTCATGTAAGTCCAAGGCAAGCTTGGAATTGAAAAGCTATCAAGAGAAAGAGATTTCATGTAAGCCCAAGCCAAGGCTCGGCATTGACCAGTTCATGAGCAAAGATACCAAGTAAGACCATGTCAAGACATGGAAATGGTAAGTTCCAAAGGGACTCACTAGAAAGACTTCGTATAAGTCCATGTCAAGACATGGCCTCGAAACCAAGATGAGACATTCCATGTAAGATCGTATCTAGGATATGGCTTTGGTATTGAGTTATGTGAGATGAGATTTAGTATCCTCGATTATCAATATAAATTCATCGGGCAAACGAGCTAAGTTCAAATGAGATAACAAGAAATCTAAGTAAGCAAAGTTATTATCAAGTGAAAATGAGTATTATTCATGTTATGTATGATAAATTAGAGATTATGATTATTATGTAAATGTATCTTTGATCAATGTGATCAAGTGATACAGTACCTTGTTTACCTCACAAGTATGAGACTAGTAAGTATCATGAGATATGTAAGAATCAAGTATGAGCAAGTAAGCTTTATAGCTGAAATTATGATACCATTGTTTATGTCAAATGGTTTAATTTAAGCAAGTATGTTGTTATGTGCTTTATATGCAAACTTACTAAGCTAAATGCTTACGTCTTTCACTCTTTCTTTCCATGTAGTTCTGCCAAGCTAATCTCGTGGATCATTGTCATCGGAGCTCGGAGCACACTATCAATCGCTATTTTGGTATAGCCAAGTTGTTTACATTAAGTATGACATGTATAGGAAGCATTTCATTTTGAGTTAAAATGTTGGCTATCAAGCCTAGTATTCTTTTGTATATGGCCAAAGAGATTGGCCTTGAATGATTAAGTATGTATGTTTTTATTTATCAATGAGGTATGCATTCTAATTCATGAAAGATGTAGTAGTTGAGTTGTTGAATTAAATATTGGTTTGGATACTTGTTTTCAGGGTGGCCATTGGCTTGGTAAATAGCCTCTAAGTGCCCACACTGTTAGACACACGCAGGCGTGTGTCAGGCCGTCGCGTAAACTGCACACCTTAGTCTCATAAGTCAGAATAGGCCACGGGCTAATCCCACGGCCGTGTGTTGAAGCCGTGCATGACACACGGTTGGAACATGGGCGTGTGCCCCGGCCGTGTTAATATGTTAATATATCAAGGTATAGTACACGGTCTAAGTCCACGGGCGTGTCAAGGCCGTGTGTAATTAGTCAGTGTCGACCACGGTCGGAAGACATGGGCGTGTAAAGGGGTGCACGGGCGTGTACCAAACCACATAGGCGTGTGACCCCTGCTTTAAAGAAAAGTTTCTGATTAAGTTCCGAAAGTTTTTATATACGTGTATAAGGCCTCGTAGGCCTATGAAATGTATGATTAGACTGAGAAAGAGAAGTTTTTAATTCGGAACAAAATTTTACAGCCCATAAGTGCATGATTAAGCAAGTTAAAGCATAGTAATATCTCGTATCCGGTCTAGGCCTTGGACTCGGGTATGGGGTCTTACACAGCGAAACCCATATCTATGTTCAAATTCGAAACTGACATTCTAAATGTATTACCAAGCAATCGGAAGCAAACGATGTCCTAAGTTTCAACAATCTTACTGGCATTTACATAAAAACTAAGTGTTGCATAAAATTCATATACGAGTTTATAGAATGCAACACATTTAATATTCGCATGAGATGTCTAACCAATAGTATTGAAATAATTAAAGACATCATTACGTAAATTAAGTATATCGAGGGTAAAGAGAGAGATGCTCTTATAAATCGAGATTGGGCGAGGTCAAATTTCATTGTATCTTGTTCGATGTTCTAGGGCTTTAAAATTTCAAAATCCTCGAAATCCTGCCTCCAACGATACTGTGTAAGTACGCCCTCATTAGCCATGCATATCATCTCTAGGTGGTTGATACTCTTCTTCGGGCAGACTATTTGGCGTCCTTGGCATACAAGTAGCCTTAGTACTATTGTTTGGAGTTGATACTGGCTTTTTACTTGGCTAGTGTGACGGTTTCCATCGAGCACGTACAGTGGCTGCCCTCATTCGGCACATAGGAGGTTGCTCGTGTTGATTCAAAGGTTCTAAGTCATGGTAACCGGAGGTTTTGGTTCAGTCTGACTGTCCTAATGTATATGCTAGCAATGGCAAAATCAATTGGAGATCCGAGGCACCATACCTAACTCTGTCAGAAGCATTTGAACTAATTTATGGATTTTTTACCTCGTCTGGTGTTGAGCTCCTTCAACGGTGGTGTCGACTCGATCCAACAACTTGTATCGGTAGCGGTGGAGACGGTTATGAATCTTCTTCATCAATGTCAATAATGGGTGGTGCTGACAATCGGTTGTGAACTCGATTAAGAGAAATCGGGAAACCGTCGGTCGCTTGATTTCTAGTGCAAACCATAGTTGTGGTGGCGTCGGCGTTTGGATTTTGTAGTTGAGAAGCAATTAGCAGCGTTTGTTGTGGCAGCTCACAGTGGCGTTTGGTCGGTAAGGGTTTGTTGTGAGTACGGCGGTGTTGAAAGCGGCGTGTAGGAGCGGTGATATGTATGGTTGAATGGCGGCACGGTTTATGGTTGTAGGTGCAGTGCTTTGACATTTAAGGATGAATGAAAGTGGCTTGAAGAAGTGACGGTTTTTTTGGGTGAAGGTACGATGGTGGTTAGGGAGTAGAAGGGTAGGCGAATGACACCCAACCGTGGCGGTGGCGGCATGAAGAAAGGAAGGTTTTCTAAATGGAGTTTAGGGTTTTATTTTAGGAAGAAGAAGAAGAGGAAGAAGAAGAAGTAAAAGGAGGAGGAGGAGAAGGGTGTGTGTTTCATGAGTCTATTTCTCTTTTTGGTGGGTGTAACGAGAAATATGTGCAAGTCTACACAATCGTTCAAGTAATAAGTAAGTAAAATAAGTTATCATCTCCACAGGGACTGTATAAGCTTAATCAATTAGTTGCAAAATTATAAATTCACAATTTGATGTAAAAACTCAATGATTTGGATGGTGATGATTCTAATCTAGATGCAATTTACCTAAATGTATGAATGAATGGCTTTAGCAACAAAAACAATCAACATTAAATGGGCTAGGATAATTATATTAATTAATTCAATTTACTTTATCATGCTTAACAATGTTCGGGAATACTTCTATGGCAACTCGATCTTTCATGAGTTTGGAAACCAAATTAAGTCCTTTCTGAGTCTTTTACTTAGTTAAATATTCATTTTACTAATCATATTAACTAAGGGTTTATTAGCATTTATGTAAGGTCACGGGGACATTTACGTTTGCAACAGTTTAATTACATAAACCTAAAAACTATGCAAGGAAATAAAGCTAACCAAAGATATTACGAACCTCAACTTAGTCGGGTTTAATGATCTAAATTGAGCATTGTACTTTTCAATTATGTCTCTACTAGTCGTCGTCTGGTTAGGATCGTTCAGCTAATCTGAGTGCACCCAATCACGTCTAAATGAAATGCATCATGATATTAATTGAAAACATGATTGACTGAGGCCTAAACATGTTAAACATGAATAAAATAGATCTTATTGAATTAACATAATCATCCTAGCAAATAGGATTTAAAATATCATTGTTGATGTCAAAAACAATAAACTCAAAGCAAACATAATTAAAATAAATAACAAGAGGAAAGAGTAAACTATATTCAGTTAAGAAGCCTTTTAGATCTATTCTGACTAATTCAGTTTAGCAGTCTTTCGGATCTATTCTAACTGATGTGCTCCTCCGTTCTACTCGATGCTTCTTTTCCTAAGGAGTTCCTAAGGTGGCCGGTCAAAGAATGCTTTTAACAAATCTTTTGTGGCTAAAGGATGGGAAGGAGATGGGAAGCTATGCAAGGGAAGGAAAAGGGAAATAAAATGTGGATAAAATGCTAATGAGATAAGATAAATGAGTTGTGAAGGATGAGGGATGACAAGGTATTTATAGGTGAAGGCAAGGGTTTGAGTTTACTAAAAATAGGTTTAAATTTCATTCCTTCCCTCTCTCATGTGGCCGGCCATGCTTCAAGGAACAAGGGATGACCAAATCTTCTCCATTTGAATTTCAAATTCAAGCTAAAAATGCCTATAAAGTGGACGGTTTCAATAGAGAAGTTGTTGGGCTGAATTCTGATTATTTTTCAACTGTAAGGACCTTCAATTAATTATCCCAAAACATATTTTGGGCAGCCACCTTTAAGTGCCGAATTTGGGCTCTTAGTTCCCCTTGTTGGACGGTTCTTCAATCCAAAAACTTAACAGACATGTCCATCTTTCATCACTTTCTTTATTGGGTCAAGTAGTCAACCTCATGCCCCAAATTGCATGGTCTTGCCGTCCACATGGATAACTTGTACATGTCCATATTTTATTTCAATCATGTCTCCAATGGACCTTCTACATAGTGAAAAAAATATACATTAATAAATTAACATGAATTAATATAAAATATGCATGAAAATCGTGTAATTAAGCATAATTTCACCTACTTTTTACATTTATGTTTAAAATTACTAATTAACTAAAATTCACTTATTTCAATAATAATTGCTTAAGATAAACATATTTATTAAGTAAAAAGGTGGTAAAGATATATAGAAAAACCCTATATAATTTTGAGTTTACAGGGGGCTATTTTGGGCTCTATTTTTCTTTTTGTTTTTGGGCCAGATTCAGCCAGTTTGGGCTTCTCTTTTTGGGGGGTAGTTTGGGCTTGCTAGGTTTGGGTTGGGTGTTGGGTTGGTTATGTGAAGAAAAGGGAAAAAATAGGTTTTTTTTTTCATAAATGATATAAAATAAATAAAGAAATACTAGATAGGATAAGGGGATTAATGTTTACAGGAATAGGCAGATGTAACAGTGAAATATCAGTGTCGCCTAACCAATCGGCGACACATGTATTTAACACCAAAAATACGAGTTTTTTTAAACACTATACAAAAAATAAATAATAATTTTTTTATTGGTGTCGTTGATGTATCAGCCGGCACCCAAGTATTTTTTTTTAAGAAAAGATTGTAAGCTAGAACGGTAAAAAAAAGGGTATAATAGGTTTTTTCAAGTATTGGAACCTGGGCTCGTGACCGATAGGTCACATCCGCGGCAAATTATCAAGCCGATGCTGCCTATTCAATACCAGAAAAAAATTATTATACCAATTTTTTTTTACCATTTCAATTTTAAAAAATATAATAAAAATATTATTTTTTTTATGTATAAAAGGGGTTGGTTTGGTCCCCAACCCCCCACACAAAAATTTTGAAGCTAAAGGTCCCCCCTCCCACCACCACCACCAAAGGTAAGTTTCAAATTTCCTTCCTTTTTTTATTTAATTAATATTTTTATACTAGTTTAATATTTTAAAGTAGGTTATATTTTATTAAGAAGTTATTATTTAATTTATTATCTCTGAAAATTAAATAAAAAATATGGTTAACTTTTTTAGTATAATTAGTCATATTAGTAGATGTTTGTACTAATTAATTTGTATTTTTAATTTTTTTTATATTACAAACTTTTGGATGATTTTTTCTTTCCTCCCTCCCTATAGCTAAAGATCTCCCAAAAAGAAATCAGGTATTTTTTTTTGTTCTTATTATAATTATTATTAATAGTTTAAAAATTGTCTTAAAAGTTTTTTTTTTTAGATATGTAGTTATATTATATTTCACATTTTTATTTTTTGATATTATTTTTAAGGTAAATTTAGTTAAAAATAATAATTTAAGTATTAGTATAAAGCATTATTTTTATATTGTTTATTTGTTAAGTCAAATAAGAAAATTTTAATTATTTTTGTAGATATCGATATGAGTTCTTTAATTACTGCAGAAGATCACACAGTTAGGACGATCCATTTACCGGTAAGAGAATGTTCTAATGTTATGAGACACACACTTTTCACTTACCGTATGGGGGAATGCACCATCAGATTGGAGGATGTCATAATGCAATTAAGGCTCCCCGTGGACAGTGATGCAGTAATCGTTACAAGCGGCATAGCAGATCCTGCGAATCTTTGCTATGACTTGCTTGGATGCTCTCCCAGTGATGGTACCGATAATTTATGAGTTTAAAAATTTCGTTGCTAAAAGCAAATTATGAAACATTTTCGGATTATATGATTGAGATGGAAAAGATATAGGTTGTTTGGGCTTATATACTACAGCTTATTGTGGGTACTTATGCCGAATTCCAATAATAATAGAGTCCACTTGATGTACCTGCCCTTACTCAGTAATTTGCAAGGTGCTCGTTCATACAATTGGGGTTCGGCAGTACTAGCTATGCTATATTGTGAGCTTTGTCGGGTGACAAAGCATAGAACTGTCGATATAGGTGGCTGCCTAATACTGCTACAATCTTGAGCGCTATACAGGATGTCATTTCTGGCATCATTGGGTCACCAAGTACATGTGTTCCCACTTGTGAATAGGCAAATAAAATTTAAACTTGGGTTAAGATTTTTTTCATGAAAATATTTTCTAACGGGTTTGGTTTATATTTTTAGATGGTATAGTTGTCCGAACATCAGAAAGTCAGAAACACTCGTTATATACTGACAGATGATCGAATGATACGTCAGGGATGGGGTAATTTATTTTCAAAAAATTAAATTATATTAATGTCTTGTAAGTTTATTTATTAAATTACATTGTAATTAGTATTCTAACCATGTGTTTAATTGTGCAGTTCGTGTGGATGTCATATATCGCGCTGGATGTTGCTTCCATCATTCCTCCGTCGGCTAGAGTACATACAACCATGTGGTGTGCCAACGTACCCATTATAAATTTCAAACAGTGGAGTGGTATGCCGGGATCGGGTGCTTCGTCAATTCGGGTGTAGTCAAGATATTTCTGACATTCCTATACAATTGGGAAAACATGTCCATGGAATTGAAAAGAAAGGGAAACATGCAAAGAATTGGGTGTTAGAGCATCAACCATATATTGTGTTGTGGAACGCCCAGTTGGAGAGAAGGCCTTATTTAGTGTCATGTTATCCTGATTTCACTCCCTTGAGGGACTACCAGGAGTGGTACGTATAGAATGGGCTTCCCTACTTATACGATGGTCGATTGATGTTAGTCCCTCCACATATGGAACGACGAGACCCTCTACAACCCCATCCTCGTCAGCAATCTCCTCCACCACCCAAGCCCAAGTCCCAGCCCTAGCCTAATCTTACACCTTCGATGCCATACACACACTCGACTGGTAGTTCCTATCATTCAGAGATGAGGGTTAGCCCCAGTCTGAGCCGACACTTTCATTATCATACACACACTCGACTGGTAGTTCCTATCACCCGGAGATGAGGGTTGTAGTTTTGCCCCAGAGAACTCGGGTTACGCAATAGACCCAGAGATGGGCGGTTGCAGTTCTTATCAGCATTCGATCTCACCAATGATGTTTGACATGTTTAACTAATCCCCACCCCAGTACTACACCCCTATGATCAAATGCTTGTGACCAATGATTTTTCGAGTTTCCTTAGTACACCTCGGGATTGCCTATGGGTGATGACACTTTAGTTTCGAGTGAGATGGAAATTGACCATCGGGAGCACTCGCAGCGTCAAAGAAGGCCACCGCACAGATACACCCCACAGACAAACTCGTTAAAATATAGATTTTGATGGTTTTAATTCAAATAATTCGGTTTATTGTAATGTTTTTTTAATTTAAAATTTGACATATTTTATTCCAAGCTAAAGTTTGTCTCATATTAATGAAATGTTTGAAACAAGTTCATGCAAATATACGTGGCCATCAAGTAGCTAAAGTTCATTCAAATATTTTACATGTTCATCTAAATAATTGAAGTTGATAAAGAATGAAATTTCAATAAAAAAAATAGAAACATAATGCAAATATATGCAAATAATTTAAGTTGATACAAGAATGAAAATTCAATAAAAAAATAGACACATAATGCAAATATATGTAAATAACTTAAGTTGATTCAAGAATGCAAATTCAATACATAAATCACATTCTATTCGGCTGAGACGACTCTGTCGGGTGGTAGCCTCGATGCGGGCATTTGCTTCATTTATAACCCGCTCATCTGCATATGCAACAATGTTTAGTGTCGACCCTTTCCCTTATGTCCATGTCATTTCTTATTCGATGCAGGCGACCTCTGGGCTTCCTACGGAGATTGTGGTCTGGGACTAACTCGAAAGTCGGCGGGGGAACTTCCCACATTGACACATCCCGTATTGTTGGGAACTCGTTTCCTCAAATACGTAACATGCGTTCTAGTGTGTATACCTCATCGATATATTGTTCGACATTGATAAAGGCATCAACGCATGCTACAATGACATGCACACACGGGTAATGAAATGTCTGGAATATCCCACAATCGCATCACCTATTTAGAAGATCAACTCCGTATGACCTAAGCTGGATACTCGGTCAACAACCGACGGTCTCTATCACCCAAAATGTTTCATAATGTCGAGAATATAATTGAGTGTTCATGGTTCTCGCTTTTCTACTGTTGACCGCCATTGCCTTCTTAACATCCTCGACGTACACAAACCCCACATTCATTTGATTTACTTTTCTGAGCCCCATTCTCAGCATCAGTGTGGCCATCTGATAGAAAGTAACTGAGAATACAGATGTAATTGGGAGACTTCGTGTACGCCTCAATATCACGTTAGTGGCCTCCACCAGATTGGTAGTCATATGACCATATCTCGAACCATTATTGAAACTTTGAGCCCATTGCTAGGGCTCCATACTCGAAAACCACTACTATAATGTAATAGTCATTTGACCTTGCATATCAATTTCGAGGTCAGCCTATTTTCGTCTGAATTGATGTGGCTCCACTTCATACCCTAAACCATTACAACATGTTATGTGTCATTTGGAAAACTCTAAACATATGAGAAATAAAAATGAGACAAATAATTACCCACATTCACAACTTGTCTTCGCCAATCCGTATTTTTTAATTTCTTGTGGAAGTTCACCACAATGCGCCTGATGTAGTAGACAGATCTTCACGGAACACCCAAACACCTAATTCTAGAAATTAGCCCTTTTGAGTGACAACATATCTCCGCAAGTTCTCCATAAAAAATTTCCACGACTCTGAGTTCTCTCCTTCGATGATGGAAAAGGCTGGGTTCCTATCTTGTGCAACTACAATGAGAAAGATCTACGTATATTTCTCGTACAGCCAGGTCTCATCTACATGCACAAACAGCTTACAGTAGGAAATGCCCGAATGCAGGGACTGAATGTCCAAAACATACGGTGAAAATTTATTTTTCCCAGATGTAGTTAGTTGCCCTAGTCATGATAAAGCAACGTCTACAACTCAACGACAGTCCCTAGAACGTAGTCTCACATTGTGGCAATCAACCCTTGGAATTCATTATTGAAGCATCCCAATCTCTGTACAATTTATCCATGACCATCTATTTAGCCAACCATGCCTTCCAGTATAAAACTCGGTAGTGAAATCGTTTTTGCATTTCGGTAATCAGCACCGATACAGTATGTAACACCCCAAACCCGGCCCAAACATTACGACCGAATTTGGTATGCTACGGAGGAAAAACTTTTGAAAATCCCTTTTTAAGTCGTTTTAAATTTTGATAAAAGATATTGTTTTGATTTAAAACAGTTGAGGTGTTATGAAGAAAGCATTACTTAATGTCGTTTAAAATATACTAAGTTAGGTTGTTACAGTTTCAAGTGTACCCAATGGCACAATAAAACATTTTTACGAATTAATTTGAGAAAAACATGTGTACCCATTTTAATATCATAAAATAGTTAAGCAATTTATCAAAACATAAAATAATCCAAGTGCAAATTTTAGGAGGCCTTATTACATCTTAAACAAAATAAATCAAACCCATATTAAAATAAAAATAGTTCCAAATCCACCTAGTCCATATTTTCATTACATGGCCGCCTCGAGTTCATCCGGCTCCTTATCCGCAACTACGAGTCACCTGAAAATGTTAAAGGAAAAAGGTGAGTCATCAAGACCCAATGTGTAACCCTTTTTCCCGGTTTAATGTAACATCATACACAAATCATAATTAATTTAATATGCACAAGTTTAATATGCACCCAACCTAGCCATCCGTGACGCTTTCTTTCTCTACCCGTGTGGTACCAAACCACCGGGTGGTGCCAAACCACCGGTGACGTATAGTCACGAAATCCGTCAATATTATGGTACCAAACCACTGGTGACCGAAGTCACAATCAAATGATGGGGCCAACCCATCGTGTGATACCAAATCACCTGGCGTCAATCCCCTATCTCAAATGTGGGGCCAACCCACGGTGGTACTAAGCCACGTGGACGAGACGCTATGAGGTGCCAAACCTCCGAGGTGCTAAACCTCCGTGACCGTAGTCACAATGTGTTACCAAAACACCGGTGTCCGTCGACACAAATATCACCGCCCCTCCACTCATAAAACCCACATCAATCAATGATAGTTAATGTAAATCATGCCAACATACTCATTTAGCAACATATATAGGATTTACCAATAATCATTTATAAGTCACATATACCAAATATGTCATGCTTCCCAAAAGCATCAAATAGCAAATCATATTGTCAAGGACTTACGAAGCCTTGCTATACCTTTTTATGGTATTAAACTCAAATCTACACAAATCCGATTAGCATACACATAATACTTTGCACGTTAATTAATTATAAAGTGTGTATGTACACACTGTCACCAACGATAGTCTAAATCCCTAAGGAGACAATCGCCACACAAGTTTCCCTTGCCCTATATTCGGCCATTACCCAAAGTTAGTACCAAGGCCATTCGGCCAAACCAAAATAATCTCGAGGGGTTATCATTTGAATCCAAAACCTCACCTAATCGCCTTCGAGTACTAACTACGGCAACCGATACGCGAAACTGCTTCACTTCCCTACAATCGGCAACCATTAATGTAATAGCCTTCGGCTTTTGAATAATCAAAAGAATAATCCCTTAAAATAAATCCTTACCACCTTCAATATTCGACCAAGATACTTCAAAATGGAAGAAGAGAGTTTCGGCACACCCAAAGGAGTATATTTGGCTAATAAAGAAATTATTGAGAAGAAAGGAGAAATAGGGGATTCGGTTTTGAGAAGAAAAGAAAAGTAGTAGATGAAAGATAATGGTGTAGGAGATTCGGCCAAAGTTTAGAGAAAGAAAGAATGGTTTTGGTTTTGATAAAATTTGAAAAGAGAATGAAAAGAATTGATCAAAGGAAGAAAAAGAGAAATGGAAGAAATGATATTCGGTCACCACAAACTTTACTAAAGAAGAAAATGCACAAGATGCAAAAATGTAGTTTGGTTCAAAAGACAAATGAGAGAAAGAAAGTGGTATTTTGTTTCCAACAAAATGAAGTTGTCATCAAAAGAAATATTTTTGCACCAAAAGTACCCTATACATTCGGCCAAAGATGAGAGCTTTTGGAGAGGAAAAACAAACACAAAATGATGCACAAAACAAAAGGTTGGTCAACATCCTCCAAGCTACCTACCAAAAATTCGCCACTCCCCTAGCCTTACATGCCGTCCACATTCATGCATTAAGGCATAGGATTTCTTTCCAAAACATCCCCACCTTCCATGCCTTTGTCCCCTCATTATACCATAAACTCAAGATTCTTATCCCTATCTTCAAGTTTTCCATAACAAATTTTCAACTTACCAAAAGGAATAGTCCAACCTATCATAAATAAGTTTGACCGTCCATCAATGCAAGGATTCAAAAATAAACCTTCAAAATGTTAAACATGCTACTCGAACCTCTAACCCCAAGCTATAAGTTCAAACACCATAACCACTTTGCCACTAATTCCTCATGTGCTTTAATTAACACTTAAATTAACTTAAGTGCTAAGCTCACTTAATCCACTTCATTAAATAAACCATACAAAAATTTATTCTACTAAACCGAACCTACTCAAAGTCCATAATTAAGCCTTACCACACCACAATTAATAACACAAAAGTTCAAACACATGAAAAATAATTCAATCACAAATAGCCCCGATTTCAGGATGTTACACAGTAATTGTAGGGTCATCTTTAACCATTGCCAATATGCAATTATAGATAGTTTTTGAGTCAAGCTTTCGGTGGTCCCGTGTCATACAAGCAGAAGTGCATGTATGAGGCCTAACATATTTCTGTATCTCCCACTTCTAAGACCTTTGAATAAATGCAGCTCGTACCTGCCACTTGCACTTTTCTTTCAACTTCCAACATTCACCAACATAGATCATCAGTTTAGAGTCAGCCACCCTGTAGTCGATAGAAACCTTTAAACTATAGCGTTTGATGGCATCGACACACTCATCTTTGCTCGTGAATCTTTGACCCTTGAATAACTCTTCCGATTCAAGATCTTCTAACATCAGGTGACAAGGAATGATGTCCAAGTACTCGGGAACTCGAAAACATGCACCGCAGAGGGATCGACGATCGACATATGGGCCCCGGGATCATTGCGTATGATGATGCCATGACTCAAGTTTCTGACCGAAGGGGCATGATCATTTGCACCATCCGGTCTTTTATCGTCGATATCGTCTGGGACATCTAAATCGGGGTCACTAAAATCTTCACCTTCATGATCAGAACAATCATTATTATTGGATCAATCTTCACCAAGCGCATCAGTTTCAATAACGACTGGATGTATCTGTAATCCACCACTGTACTGATTTGAACATCCAACATTGAGATCAATGTCAAACCCGTGCACAGACAACCTGGGAACCTCTGTACGCAAGTCTTCAACTTCATATTGTTGACTTAAATGTGTTACACTTTCAACGGGTTTTGCATGTTCTAACTCAGCAAATAATTGAATCGGTTCGGTGTTCAACCTCCTTAGCGGCCAATATAATGCGACCATTGTTTCAACGTCATCATCGTTCAGAAGTTCCATCTCAGTAAATTTGATAGGATTTGAAGAAACTGGAAATTTGTAAAATAGTTTTGTCATCTTCCTTCCACAACGTTGAGAAATTTTTTTCACTGACCTTCTCTTTCATATCACTGATGGACACATTCTTATCAAATCTCATCCCAATTTTTTGACGAGTTTCAAAAATACAACCAACGGTTATTTCTAAAATAACACCATCAAAATGAATTGCTGCAAAAAAATTAATTCTCCATTTTTTTAAACTGCAAAAACAAAACAAAATAACTTAATAAAATAACAATAAAAAATATAATAATTAAACCATAGAAAATAAAATAAATTGTAATATAAAAAAATTTAAAATGTCAAAACAATTAGTGAAGAAACTTAACTGACGGGGGGGAGGAACTTTAGATTTTTTTTTTTCTCATTGCAATGGATGTGTGGGGGTTGGAGATCAAACCAAACCCCTTTTATAAAAAAAATAATAATATAATAATCAAACATTTTTTAACGATTTAAAAAAATTGGTATAATAAATTTTTCGAATCACATCCGCGGCATACCGTCAGGTTAGTGTCGTTGATCTGTCGGGCGGGACGTGCCTGACGGCCTGACGCGGACATGACCAGTCGGTCATGGGCCCGAGTTTCAATACTCGAAAAAATTTTATTATACTAGTTTTTTTTTACCATTTCAGCTTTAAAAAAAATAAAAATATTTGGGTGCCACCTGACACATCGGTCGTACCAATAAATAAATTATTTTTTTATCATTTTAGCTAAAAAATTTAAAATATTTGGGCGCCACCTAACACATCGGTGGCACCAATAAAAACTTATTATTTTCATTTTTCATGTACTATTTTAAAAATCGTATTTTTTGGTGTTAAATACGGGTGCCGCTGATTGGTCAGGCTGCACCCGAAAAAAATATTTTTTTTAAAATTAAAGTGGTGCCGTCGACTGGTTAGGAGGCACCGATATATCATTGTTGCATTCGCCTATTCTGGTAAATATTAATCCCCTTATCCTATTCTGGTATTTATTTATTTATTTTATATTATTTATGAAAAAAAAACCAAAAAACAATAGTAGCACTGAACATGGCGTGCCTACGCTATGATTGAAATCCGATTTTTGGATGAAAAATGACAGCTTCCACCAACGTTCCTAGGAAACAACACGTTAAAATGGAGTAAATAACAATCTTTTTTTTTTATTTTCAACCTAAATTAAACTGAATTCAAAATAAAATAAATTGAAATAAATATGGGTTGCCTCCCAAAAAGCGCTTTTGTTTAACGTCATTAGCTCGACAACCTGAAAATTTATTCATTTGGCTCCTCGAGAATTAATTCTTTCACCACATGCACTTGGAATTTCTTGTAAAAATGTTTCAACCTTTGCCAATTGACCTTGAAGCATTTTCCAAACTCCTCGCTCTTAATTTTCACTGCACCGTGAGGAAACAATTGAGTAATAATAAAAGAACCTAGCCATTTGGTTCAAGTTTACCTGCAAAATCCTTAGTGTGGGATCGTAAAGCAACACCTTTTGTCCAACTAAAAATTGTTTACTAGATATCTTCTATTCATGAAACGCCCTTGTTTTGTCTTTATTAATTTGGGCATTTTCATATGCATCACGCCGGATTTCTTCGAGCTCTTGAATGTGTATTTTTTTTATATTCACCTGCGGCATCCAACTCCATGTTGCATTATTTGATAGCCCAATATGCCTTGTGTTCTAGCTCTACCGGAAGATGATATGGTTTACCGAATACGAGTCGGTAAGGTGACATGCCTATGGGTCCTTTGTAAGCCGTGTAGTATGCCCACAATGCATCATTTAGTCGTAGGCTCCAGTCCTTCCTATCCGGTTTCACGGTCTTCTCCAAAATCGACTTAATTTCACGGTTTGAGATTTCTGTTTGATTGTTTGTTTGTGGGTGATAAGCCCTGGCCACTCGTTTTACCCCATACTTCTTGAAACACCCCACACCCGGCCCACGGGCTTGAACCGGATCTGGTATGTTCCTTAAATAAATCGGTTTTCAATGTTCTAAATGACTTAGAGAAAATTTGTGTAATTTTAAAAAAAATTGTTTTGGGTTGGGCTTAATTTGAAACCTATTTAATAAATTCTGGAAATCCAACTTAAATAAGGTGACAAAATAATTTTTGGGTTTATTATTTTAAAAGAAATAAATTTACTTATCTTTAATCAAACATAATTTGTATCATATTTAAATAAAAATAAACAGAATAAAGAAAATCCAACTGGGCCTTATGGCCTTATTACATCATTCAAACCCAAAATAAAGTACTAAAATTTCATAAAGTCCAAATTCCAAATAATTTCTTCAAGCGATGCATGGCCACCTTTAGCTCCCGCCGACCCGGTCCATTACCGCTCATCACCTGAAAAATAATTCCCCAACGGGTGAGTCTCTGACTCAATGTGTACATAGTACTAATTTCCAAAAATCAGGCATACAAGTCATATCAATATCATGTTCATACAAAATAAAGGATGATGCAACCCAAATCCAAACCTATTTGTCCATCCGCTACACACCACCCGCATTCAACTCGTACACCGCGCGGGGACTACTAAGTCGACCCTCCATCCGCTACACACCATCGAAGGCGCCATTGCAATGACGTGCTCATCGCCCACTTATGTTGTGTCATTAGACATCAGATTCACCGGATGTAACCGGTTACCACTTTTCACTTTATGTGACCGTAGTCACCACTTTACGTTGGTGAGACCGTAGTCTTCACCTTCACTTTCTTCCTCCACAAATATCCCGAATGCCCCAATTATTTCATAACATATTTCACATACCTAATTTTCATTCATGTTACTAATCACATGTTCAAAATATATCACATTCACAATCCTATCAAAAGTAGGAAACGCACTGGTACTCCTTACCACATTTGTGGTGCTTAGCCACATTCACATACTGTTACATATTTATATATTTAATGATTGCCATGCAATTTATTGAAAGTTAGTAAGAGTACACACCTTTTAAGCTTAATAGTTTCCATGAATTCTCGAGAGAGCGATCTACCGATCTAGATCTTTCACTCCTATATTCGGCCATTAATTAAAACATATAAATAAACCTATTTGGTCTTAAAACCAAATCCTACTAGAAGTAGAATTACTTACCTAGTTGCCGAATTGATTTAATCAAGTCCCAACAGCAGCTTGCTAGAATTCCTCTTCCTTGAAATCGGCTAATACTAGGTATGTAACCATGTCGATTTCTGGTTTTGAAATAATGGAAAACACTTAAACAAATTATGCCTTGGCCGAATATCCCTTACCTTATGATGGGATTCCAAATCAAGAGGATTCCTTTATAAGCCTGTTGAAATCCTATCACTTCGTGTTAGATTAGATCTAACTTTGAAAACGTGAATCATAATCTTTAACCACATATTTATATTTATAATCCTTACCTTAGATCCTTAGATTTCCGAAAGATCCCCTTTTGATGTTGTGGATGATTGCCTCTTTCTTAGAATCCACAAAGATTCAAATTTTAATAAAGAGAACGGAGAAGAAAATAGAAGAAAAAGAGAGGATTTTTGCTTAATGAAAATTCGGCAGAGAGAGGGTTTTGCCTAGGAGAATTTCTGCAGAGAGGAAGAGGAGCAAATGTTGATGAGTAGCCCTCCTGTCCTCCTTTTATAGCCAAAGTTATCAGCCTAGGAGTCCTTTACTTGGCCACCACTCCTCTTTTTGATAATATTATCTCTTTTATTTAAAAGATAAAAGCCTTTAATCCATCAATTATCTCTCTCAATTATCTCATTAGAAAATAATCCTTTATTTATCTCTTATTATTCACATATTTATGTGAATAAAACTCCTTTATTTATCTCTTATTATTCACATATTTATGTGAATAAAACTCCTTTATTTATCTCTTATTATTCACATATTTATGTGAATAAAACTCCTTTATTTATCTCTTATTATTCACATATTTATGTGAATAAAACTCCTTTATTTCTCTCTTATTATTCACATATTTATGTGAATAAAACTCCTTTATTTCTCTCATATATCCAAGTTTCCCGAAATGTTCAAGTTTCCATTTTTGGATCATTTCCAAAAATGTTTAGGTTTCCAAAATGTCTAAGTTTCCAAAATGTCCATTTCCATTTCCATTTTCATTTCCATTTTCATTCATTTCTAGGTTTCCAAAAGTATCAAAAATTTATTCATAATACTTAAGACTTGTCATTTCATACAATTGATCCGAAAAATGCATAGGCCCTTCCTAGGATGTTACGATTCTACCTCTTAAAAAAATTTCGTCCTCAAATTTCCTAACTAAACAATTGAGGGTATTGCTGTCGCATTGTCTCTTCTCGCTCCCACGAAGCTTCTTCCGATCCATGATTGCGCCATAACACCTTGACTAAAGGCACCGACTTCTTTCGTAGTGCTTTCACGCCACGCTCCAAGATCCGAATCGGCTCCTCCTCGTAGGATAGATCCGCCTTAACTCCACTTCTTCAACAGTACCACATGAGACGGATCCGATCGAGCAGCGACGTAGCATGGACACATGAAATACGCCAGGCATTTGATGCAACTCGTGGCAACTCCAATTGGTATGCCATCGCCCAACTCGCTTCAAGATTTGATAGGGCCCTATAAACCTTGGGCTTAGCTTTCCTTTGCGACCGAACCGCATAACCTTCTTCCAAGGTGAGACCTTTAGAAACACTTGGTCTCCTACTTCAAACTCAATTTCTTTCCTCTTAAGGTCTGTGTACGACTTCGCTCATCGTAAGCTTCTTTCAACCGCGTGCCGAATTAATTCCACCTTCTCCTCGGTTCCGCCACTAACTCTGGACCCAAAACGCGCGGCGTTCTCCTAACTCGGTCCAACAAGTTGGTGTTCTACATTTCCTTCCATACAATGCTTCGTATGGTGCCATCCGAATGCTTGCCGATAGCCGTTGTTGTAGGCGAACTCGGCTAGAGGCAAGTAATCTTCCCAACTTCTCTGAAATCCATCACACTGACCTCTTAGCATATCTTCCCACACTTGTATAACCGTTTGCATCGCCCGCGTCGATTGTGGATGAAAAGCCGTAGTGAAGTCTAGCTTAGTGCCTAATGCTTGATGAAGTGCTTTCCAAAATCGAGACGTAAACCTTGGGTCTCTATCTGAGATGATCGACATCGGTACCGTGTAGCCTCACGATCTCCGCCACATATAACTTGGCTAACTTTTGAAGGGAATAGTCGATCCTCACAGGATAAAATGTGCGGACTTGGTCAAACGGTCCACTATCACCCATACCGAGTCCTTCTTAGTGGGCGTAAGGGAAGCCCACTAACTAAGTCCATGGTAATTCTTTCCCACTTCCATTGGGGAATCTCAATTGGTTGAAGCAATCCTGATGGGACTTGGTGTTCAGCCTTTACTTGTCGACATGTCAAACATTTCCCCACAAATTCGAGTCACCTCTCGCTTGTGTCCGACCACCAAAATTGTTCCCTTAGATCTCTATACGCCTTGATGCCTCCGGGATGCATAGCATAAGGACTACCATGCGCTTCCCGAAGAATCCTTTGTCTCAACTCCTTATCCCGGCATACAAACCTTTTCCTTGTAGCACAAGACTCCTTCATCATTGACGCCATAATCCTTTAATCCTCCTTGCCGCATTTGCTGTAACTTAGTACTTAAGTCCTTATCCGCCAACCTGTCCCTCTTTCACCTCCTTCACCAAAGTTGGCTTGACTTGTAACTCTCGCCAACAAAGCCTCCGTCATCATACAAACTTAAGTGAGCGAACAAAGCCCTTAAATCCGACACAACCTTCCTACTTAGGGCGTCGGCTACCACATTCGCCTTGCCCGGATGGTATTCTATCGAACAGTCATAATCTTTTAATAACTCCACCCACCTTCGTTGCCTCAAGTTCAACTCCTTCGAGTCAACAAATACTTAAGGCTTTTGTGGTCCGTGTAAATTCATCGACCTTTCTCCACAAAGGTAGTGCCTCCAAACTTTGAGGGCTAAAACTATCGCCGCGAGTTCCAAGTCATGAGTTGGGTAGTTCACCTCATGCGCCTTAATCACGAGATGCATAAGCGACTACCTTTCCTTCTTGCATTAGCACACACCTAACCTTGTGTGCGAAGCATCACAATATACTACGAAGTCCTTACTCGCCTCCCATTGAATTAACACCGAGCTTCACAAGACCTTTTAAGCTTTTCAAAGCTCTCCCGTTGCTTATCCGTCCACACAAACGGTACTTCCTTCCTTAGTAACTTTGTCAAAGGTGCGGCTATTGACGAGAATCCTTCCACGAACCTTCAGTAATAGCTCGCAAGCCTAAGAAACTTCCGATTTCAGCCACCGACCTAGGTGATTTCCAATCCAACATCGCTTCGATCTTCCTAGGATCCACTCTTATTCCTTCGCGGATACCACATGTCCTAGGAACGCCATTTCCTTGAGCCAAAATTCGCACTTGCTGAATTTGGCATAAAGCTTCTTTTTCCTTAACACTTCTAACACAACTCGGAGATGCTCATCGTGCTCCTCCTCCGCCTTGAATACACCAAAATGTCGCCGATGAACACCACGACGAATCTATCCAAGTAGGGTTGGAAAACCCTATTCATCATATCCATGAACGCGCGGTGCGTGCGTTCACAACCCAAACGGCATCACCACAAATTCAAAATGACCGTATCTTGTCCTAAAAGCGGTCTTATGAATATCAGCCTCCTTCACTTTGATTGATGATACCCCGACCTTAAGTCGATCTTTGAGAACACAAATGCTTCTTTTCAGTTGGTCGAACAAGTCATCTATCCTTGGCAAAGGATACTTGTTCTTGATGGTCAGTTTGTTCAATCGACGATAATCTATGCACATCCGCATAGTTCCATCCTTCTTCTTCACAAAGAGAACCGGTGCTCCCACTGAGACACACCGGGTCGAATGAACCCACGATCCAACAACTCTTGGATTTGAGCCTTGAGCTCCACTAACTCCTTTGGTGCCATTCGGTAGGGAGCGATTGACACGTGAGTCATTCTCGGTAGCAAATCTATTCCAAATTCCACTTTCTATCCGGGGGTATTCCGCAACTCCTCCGGAAATACATCCTCAAAATCCTCATCTGCTCTAACTCCCTTGACACCTTCCTCTTCTCCTCTTAATGCACTCACGAAGGCTAAGAATGCCTTACATCCTTTCTTAACCATTTTCTCGGCCTTCAAAGGCCGAAACTACGTTAGACAAGTAGTTCCTCCTTTCTCCGATCATCACTACTACCTCATCTTCCGGGTTCTTAGTTCCATACGCTTAGCCGCACAATCCAACACGGCTCGATGCTCTACTAGCCAATCCATTCCAAGTATAAGCTCAAACTCTCCGAAGGGTAATTCCATTAAGTCAGCCCAAAGTTCGCGCTCCCGAATCTCTAGGGGTACATTCAAAGATCCTATCTATCCTCACCGCTTGGCCTAAAGGGCTTACTACGCTTATCCGCCTATCGTAAAGTTCGAGTCTAGGCCTAGTGTTTCAACCACACTACATGCAACATAGGAATGAGTTGAGCCCACATCAATAAGAGCAAAATAGGGTTTGTCATGAATAAAGAACGCATCGGTTATAACATCCGGCGCGTCTCTCCTCTTCCCTCCGGCGAACCGCGCAGAAACCAAACCCGTTGCCTTACTTTGGCGTTAGCCGCACTCTCGACGACCCCGAGCTCCACGGCCGCCGCCACTACCTCTCTGTTGGCCGACCCACGACCTCTTTGAGTCTGCTGTCCGCCTCTACCACTGGTTAGCATTCTCGAGTGCTGGTTGGCTCTCATCTAATAGCTTGGGGTAATCCTTAATCATATGGTCCTTGGACCCACACTTGAGACATCGTCCCGCCTTTTTCCAACACTCTCCCCGTGCTTCCTTCCACAATGTTCACAAGGGCGAAATTGCCACCGTATCACTGTTGACTTTGTGGGCTGTCAACTCTAGGCCTCTTGTGGCCTTTTCAGATGGCCCAAAACCTCTTTTGGGCTTATTTTCTATCCCACACCGCTTGGTGGCGTCCTTAATTCTCTCACCACTTTAGCCTTTTCCACCAAGGCGAGAATTCCCGCTCCCGATGCGGTGCTATCAAAAGTCTCAAATCGTCCCTAAGTCCGTCCTCAAAACGAACACGCTGCGTTCATGCTCACGCCACTACTCTCGGGCATATCGGCTCAACCTCAAGAATTCCGCTTCATATTCGGTGTGATGACTTACTTCCTTGTACCAACCCCGTAAAAGCCTTCCTTTGCTCATCTATATACCGGTTCCTACATACTTTTCCAAATGCTTCCTTAGCATATTCCTGTGTCGATCTTCCGCCGTGGCACCGTCCCGAACGGTTAACCACCATTGATACGCTTCATCGCGTAATGCTGCCGCCATCCCTTTCAACTTCTCCTCGGGGTCAAGTCGAGCTCATCCATGATGCGCTCGGTTGCTTCCAACCAAGACTCAACAGCATCGGGTGCCACTCCCGATACTCCTCTAAACATTTCACTCCATTAGCACGGAGCCGCTCAGCATGCACTTACGATTTCTCGAATTGTTTCTGCACCAGCCACCAATTCCAAAACTCGCAAAGACGACTGCGACACGGCATCTTCCCTCGCTCGAGCCTCGCCGCTCAACATTGACAAATTTGGGGTGATGGTGGTGGTGGTATCTCATTGTCGAACCTTGTCCCGATCTAACAGTCATCCTTCCTCTACCTCTTCCCCGACTTGACCACCACGCCCTCTTGAGCTCATTATCGATTTAGATCCGATTAAGGAATTTTATGTATTAGTATTCTTGTTTCACTTATTACCCGCGATGATATCTTATGAAGAAGAGTTTAAGAGTGGTTCTTTCGTATTCATACATGCATACAGTCTTGCATTCATTCATTCATCCATCAACAAATATGAACTTTCGCTCATTCAAAGAAACGTTGTAATTCTTGTTGTTGTTTTCGTTATTTTGCTTTTCCACTACCCGGGGCATTTTCGTAATTTTATCCTATGGGTATTTTCAGTAAATTTTCGTAAATAAAAAGTTCCCCTGGTGATTTTGATTTAAAGTATTTTGGTACTTCTAAAGTTCCGGGAAATTTTGGAAGAATTTTGAAATCCAGGGTATTTCGGTAATTTTGATCTCGTGGGTATTTTGGTAATTTTTCCAAAAATCGTGGTAAATTTGTAAAATTTAATAAGTTAGGATATTTTCCAAGATTGTAAAACATTGAGGGTTCCTTTGAGAGTTACACTTTTCAAAGCAATGATATTGCAAAAGTTTGGAAATCAAGGTCGTTTTGGTAATTTTGTAAGTTAGGGGCAATTTTGTAATTTTCCAAAATCAAGATAGTTTGATATTTTACAAATTAGGGTTTTTGAACATTTGATAAAGTAATGAAATTTTGTTAAAACTATGGGTGGTTTGGTCATTTTATAAACCAAGGGTATTTTTTTTTTTTTTTTTTATAAAAGAAAAATGGCTAAGTCCTTTTCGGGTTTTATTCTTTGTGTTTAGCCTATGACCGAGCCCTCTTGGTCGTGGTGAACCAAAGCTACGCACCAGTGCAGGATTCGAATGAAGAGGAGGTGAGTCACGCGGATCGCTTAAATACCAAGCTCTCACCGACCTTTCTAGACATGCGCATGAGGTTGCCACACCACCGAGCCTTCCGAGTTAGGGCGAACCGAAGCTACGCACTGTAGGATACTGCGAAGAGGAGGTGAGTCACTAGGATCGCTTAAATACTGTGCTCTTCCGGATCCAATCCTAGACATGCATACAGGGGTTGCCACACCCTAGCTTAATAACTTAGTCATAGGTTTGTTAAGTTCATTAAGTCTTATGAGTTTCAAGTGTTTGAGTAGTCTAATCTTAGGCTCAAGTTCCTATCACACTATTCTACGTTCCATGCCTTTTCTACCCTTTTACAATTCATAATTCACATAATCACACAGATGGTTAAAGGTACTTACCTGGTGGACTGCGGGTCGGAGACTTAGGTGCCATGCCATAAAACCTGCTTATTTCAAATAAATTCATTTGGGCTCGAATTGAAAACGTTTTGGGGCCCGAGCCACACAGCCGAGAGTTTTAAACGGGTTCGATATCAATGAAACACCCCACACCCGCCCACGGGCTTGAACCGGATCTGGTATGTTCCTTAAATAAATCGGTTTTCAATGTTCTAAATGACTTAGAGAAAATTTGTGTAATTTTAAAAAAAATTGTTTTGGGTTGGGCTTAATTTGAAACCTATTTAATAAATTCTGGAAATCCAACTTAAATAAGGTGACAAAATAATTTTTGGGTTTATTATTTTAAAAGAAATAAATTTACTTATCTTTAATCAAACATAATTTGTATCATATTTAAATAAAAATAAACAGAATAAAGAAAATCCAACTGGGCCTTATGGCCTTATTACATCATTCAAACCCAAAATAAAGTACTAAAATTTCATAAAGTCCAAATTCCAAATAATTTCTTCAAGCGATGCATGGCCACCTTTAGCTCCCCGCCGACCTTGGTCCATTATGCTCATCACCTGAAAAATAATTTCAACGGGTGAGTCTATTGACTCAATGTGTACATAGTACTAATTTCCAACAAATCGTGCATACAAGTCATATCAATATCATGTTCATACAAAATAAAGGATGATGCAACCCAAATCCAAACCTATTTGTCCATCCGCTACACACCACCCGCATTCAACCGCATACACCGCGGGGACTACTAAGTCGACCCTCCATCCGCTACACACCATCGAAGGCGATCATTTGCAATCGACGTGCTCATCGCCCACTTATGTTGTGTCATTAGACATCGTATTCACTTGGATGTAACCGGTTACCACTTTTCACTTTATGTGACCGTAGTCACCACTTTACGTTGGTGAGACCGTAGTCTTCACCTTCACTTTCTTCCTCCAAAAATATCCCGAATGCCCCAATTATTTCATAACATATTTCACATACCTAATTTTCATTCATGTTACTAATCACATGTTCAAAATATATCACATTCACAATCCTATCAAAAGTAGGAAACGTACCTGGGTACACCTTACCACATTTGTGGTGCTTAGCCACATTCACATACTGTTACATATTTATATATTTAATGATTGCCATGCAATTTATTGAAAGTTAGTAAGAGTACACACCTTTTTCGCTTAATAGTTTCCGCGAATTCCCGTAGAGCAATCTACCGATCTAGATCTTTCACTCCTATATTCGGCCATTAATTAAAACATATAAATAAACCTATTTGGTCTTAAAACCAAATCCTACTAGAAGTAGAATTACTTACCTAGTTGCGAATTGATTTAATCAAGTCCCAACAATTGCTAGAATTCCTCTTCCTTGAAATCGCTAATACTAGGTATGTAACCATGTCGATTTTCGGTTTTTGAAATAATGGAAAACACTTAAACAAATTATGCCTTGGCCGAATATCCCTTACCTTATGATGGGATTCCAAATCAAGAGGATTCCTTTATAAGCCTCGTTGAAATCCTATCACTGTGTTAGATTAGATCTAACTTTGAAAACGTGAATCATAATCTTTAACCACATATTTATATTTATAATCCTTACCTTAGATCCTTAGATTTCCGAAAGATCCCCTTTTGATGTTGTGGATGATTGCCCTCTTTCTTAGAATCCACAAAGATTCAAATTTAACAAAGAGAACGGAGAAGAAAATAGAAGAAAAAGAGAGGATTTTTGCTTAATGAAAATTCGCAGAGAGGGGTTTTGCCTAGGAGAATTTCTGCAGAGAGGAAGAGGAGCAAATGTTGATGAGTAGCCCTCCTGTCCTCCTTTTATAGCCAAAGTTATCAGCCTAGGAGTCCTTTACTTGGCCACCACTCCTCTTTTGATAATATTATCTCTTTTATTTAAAAGATAAAAGCCTTTAATCCATCAATTATCTCCTCAATTATCTCATTAGAAAATAATCCTTTATTTATCTTTTATTATTCACATATTTATGTGAATAAAACTCCTTTATTTATCTCTTATTATTCACATATTTATGTGAATAAAACTCCTTTATTTATCTCTTATTATTCACATATTTATGTGAATAAAACTCCTTTATTTATCTCTTATTATTCACATATTTATGTGAATAAAACTCCTTTATTTCTCTCTTATTATTCACATATTTATGTGAATAAAACTCCTTTATTTCTCTCATATATCCAAGTTTCCCGAAATGTTCAAGTTTCCATTTTTGGATCATTTCCAAAAATGTTTAGGTTTCCAAAAATGTCTAAGTTTCCAAAAATGTCCATTTCCATTTCCATTTTCATTTCCATCTCCATTTTCATTTCCATTTTCATTTTCATTTCCATTTTCATTCATTTCTAGGTTTCCAAAAGTATCAAAAATTTATTCATAATACTTAAGACTTGTCATTTCATACAATTGATCTGAAAAATGCATAGGCCCTTCCTAGGATGTTACACTTCTTCATAAGTGC
Source organism: Gossypium sturtianum (assembly GCA_025698515.1). Classification (NCBI taxonomy): domain Eukaryota; kingdom Viridiplantae; phylum Streptophyta; class Magnoliopsida; order Malvales; family Malvaceae; genus Gossypium; species Gossypium sturtianum. The sequence continues at coordinate 119,115,324 of CM046955.1, forward strand.
GTCCACTATCTTATTACAGACGTGTGTTCCTATTATATTATTTTATTATCAATTAAAATATTTTTCCATCTATCTTCGATGTCATTATTATTCGAATATGATTCAATATTATCGCTTCGAAGAACCATTACTTTAATGCTCCATTCTTTATGAGATAATTCTAAGTTATTAATGTTGACAATCTCAATTATTTTTAGTAACAATTTTATTTTTTAGATGTAACTTGATTGAATATGACTAACTATTGAATACTATTTATAAAACTAAACTTAAATTTTAATTGAAATATATCTCCAATATTTTTTCTATATTATACTTATATTCAAATTAAAACTTTGAATTTGAAACAATCTATACATATAGCAACTTCAAATAAATTCAAGTTTTGTTTGATATAAAAATTTATATTTTTCATATATATTATATTTACTCCTCCTTTATCAACAACTTATATATTATAAAATTTTATATTATTAATAAACTTATGAATTATTATACCAAAGACACTAATTCAGAATTTGATAAAAAATATTTCATTAAATATATATTATTATAAAGACAATATATTATTATATCTAAAGACTAATTATTTTAAATTATATTATATTTATATTTTCAATTTAGAAACATGATAGAAAAAAAGAGAGGATATTCTCGTTGATTCAAAAGTGTTTCCAAACTCATGCTTATATATATTTATATATCATGCTTTTATGAAATTTGCATAAATTTTTTAAAAAAAATTAAAAATTATTTTTTTAAAAAAATTGAAAATTTTAAAACGATTTAACATGAATATGTTAAAATAAATTTTTTAATTTTTCAAATTTTATAAAAGTTTATATAAATGTTTTTAAAAAAGGTAAAAATATGTTAAAATACATTACACTTGCTAATTAAACATGTATAAAATTAAATACATTTTCATTGTAGTTTAATTATATAAAAATTTGATTTAAAACTTTATTTAAATTAAAATTTTAAAAAATATTTTAAGAAATTTTTAAAACTCAATTAAACAATTTTAAAATTATTAAATATATTTTAGTTTATAACTATAATATAAACCCATGCATTGCAGGATATAAAAAACTAATATCATATACATAGCAAGATATTTTTTCATTTTTACTAACTTTAAATTCTCTTTTAACAGATGTAAATTTTCGTAAATTACGGTTCCATCGCATTGGTCTCGGTATTTTCAAACTTCATTTATGCCTTTGAAATTCGGTGGAATTATATTGCCAACTTTATCAATCTAATTATCCTATTTTTATAATCCAATTTTAATATTTTCCATACTCGCAAAATTCATAGATATTTCCAATATCCATGAATTAAGCCATAGGTCAATTGTATAATTATGGTAAGTAATGACATTAACTATTAAGCAATAATGTTGAATATTCCCATAAAGGAAGCAATAAGTTGAATATGATGATAATAATAATAATAGTAATTTGACTCGTGACTAATAAATAATAAATAATTGTAGAATTTAGGTTAAATCAATTTGAATACATTAACTTCAATTTTATCATTTACTTTGGATTTATTTAGACAGTACAAAATAATTAAATGAGAGTATAATTATTGGATAGTAATTACATTTTCTTATAATAATAAAGAATTGTAATTCCCTAAACGTGTTTGTCTTATATCGTAATTTTCTATGTCATGTTTTATAGTACAAATTGTAATTACACAGTTGTATAATTTATATTTTTTTAAAATATTAATTATTATAAAAAATTATTAGTATGGTAAAGATAATTTTCTAAACAAGTAACAAAAATCAAAATCAAATCAGCATATGTATTGTGCTAGTCTAAAAAAGTTGTTGACAACAATAACGAGAAATATAAACATCATATGTAATTTTATCTAATTGTTCTAGTGCATATTTGTTGGGTTATTGCATCTTTAATATTTAACATATTATCCTTATAATAATCTATTGGTTCTTGACCGAGTTCATCATCTTCTGAATTTGAATTTGCATAATTAAGATCATCAAGATCTCCTTCTTCCATGTACTTTTTGAAGTATGAATAATCTCAATTCCAACAATGATTGAAGTTATGAAATATTCAACATGTTAGTACTATCCAACCTTCTTTTTTTTTTTTTTTACTATACTAAAGTAATGTTGTTAATATAGAAAATAGTTACCAAGAAACCCAGAATCTAAAAGTTTCATCATTGTTTCCCTTCAACTAACCTTAAAACATAAAACCGTAGGTCCTTATAAATAATCATGAAAATAACTTGAGTTTCATCGGTTTTTAGCAGGTACCAATGTTGGTGAAGTTTGTTGAATACAGCGAACTCGACCCTTCAGGCAAGTCTTAGTTCCCGAGTCTTTCCAGGAATGCAAAGAAAGTTTTTGGAGAGAAAAATTAAGTCTGCCAAAGAAAGCACAAAACTTGGTCAGGAAGCCAATGCTGGTTTTATACAAGTGCGCACAAAAGGAAAACTTAGTGGGCAAGTTTATCCTCTCACTACCCTTCCTTCGATACCCCTGACTAATAACATCCTCTCTCATCTTAAATGCATGTCACTTCAATTTCAGAAACCTTGTCCCATACTAACTAGTACTCTTTAAGCCAACTAAATGGTTCCAAATAAAATAATAATAAAGTCGATCATTCTTTTAAACTAAAAGCTTAGCACTTAAGGAATAAACATTAACGTCTATCAACTGGGGTGGCATATACCCTATAAGGGAGTCCACTAGACCACCAAGCTCGCCTTAATAAATACTTCGCCCAAAGGCGCATTCTATTGTCTTCGAGCACTTAGTCATATTTAGTACCATATTCACTCAGAACATGTTCTATAAGTCTTACTTCTAATAACAATACTCGAATACTATGGGTTCAACGGGCGGGATGTTACCCAATACATCTTCATATCTCGATTTCTATATTCACAATGCTTCTGCTCAAATCATACCCAATAGCAATATAATCCACTCCATAATCATGAATTTATTCATTTTGGTACTTGTTTCAATATTCAATTGTAAATATCCAAAATTGTTTCACTCGTCACCAAACAGTTGATCATAGCAGTATAAAATATATAATATCGTAAAAATACAAAGATTAAATAAGTGTTAAACCATAGAAACACTTACCGAAACTCAAACTACTCATCGTGGATTTTAGCTTTCCCTGTTCCTTTTGATGTGCCTATGTCATTTTTAGCTACAATTAATAATTTCTAAAAGAAATATAAAATCAAACTCTAGCTCGATTCACAATTAATTACAAAATCACCCGAATTTTTTAGTTTATTCAATTTAGTTGTTAAAACCTAAATGATCATAAATTTCACATTTAAACCTCATTTTTCAATTCATTTTCAAATACATCCTTATTTAAATCTCTAGAAACAATATTTAAAGAATCTTCCTATCAATATCTACATAATTACATTTTAGTCTTTACGTTCAAAACTAACAAATTTCACTTTATAATTTAGTCCTACTAAACATCCAAACCTAACATGCAACCATTTAACACTAAAAGCTTCAAAAGTCATCAATGGCTACATTTCAAAACTTCAACAGTTACGAAAAATAACACATGGGTCAGCTAGGTTAAGCTCTTAGGATGTCAAAAGCATAAAAATTACAAGAAAAAGACTAAATTGCACTAACCAATTGAAGCTTTAAAGTTAGAAACCCTTGGACCGATTTCTTTCTTCTTTTCTTTCTCTTGTATATGGTTTCGAAGGCTTGGAGAAGATGAAGCCTTCTGCCTCCTTCCACTAATCTTTTATCATTTTATTATTTTTTTATGTTTTGTTTTATTGTTTCAATTAAGCTAAAATTTTATAATGAAAAAACATATAACTTAGTTTATAACCGGCCACTATGGATTACTAGATGATATAATTACTTAGTGGTCCCTATTTTATTTCTAATTGATAAAAATCTTTTGTATTTAAACTTTCACCACTTTTGCAATTGAATCCATGTACCTTAATTAATCACTAATTCAATTACTTATCAAAATTTCAATTCACCAACAATATAACTTCATTAGTATTTAATAAAAGTATTTACGATCTCAGTCTACAAAAATGAGGTCTCGAAATCATGTTTTCTAACACCATTGACTTTCAGATCGTTACAATATCATTCCAAATAAACCAACCAAACCATTCAATTATCAATCTTTACCTAAGTCAAGTCATATGAAATCATGCCATTTCATTTCCATTTCAAGCACTTAAACATATATGCTCATATATTCATTCAACTTACCATTTTTTCAATACTCAACTTTTAGTATATCTAATGACATATTCAAGTTTAAAATCATCACCTAAACCACATCAAACATTAGCTAATTCATACACCATTTGGTACATACCAACTTTTCAACAACTCAATATTTGCCACAAGTATCAAACATACCAAATGATCAAAAGATAGTGACCACTTTCTTAACATTTAATCCCTATATACATGCCACAGTCCCAAAACTCAAAGTGATAAAAAAGCTACCCATTTGATGATAGGATAGTGTGAGCTTCGAGTTGATCCCGCTTGACACGTTCTGCAAGGTAACGATCTACAAGGGAAAAGGAAAACAAACAGAGTAAGCATATAGAATGCTTAGTAAGTTCATAGGCATTAAACAAAAGCTTACCTTAGTTTTCAATTAAGCACAATAAGCTATTAGCTTAACATAGATAGTCTAGACATGGCAAATCACAACAACAACGAGGTGAGATTTAACATGAAATAAAACCATAGAATATCTTATTCACTTATCAAACCAATTCATGTCATATTGTGCAATAATTTTTCAATTTCATTCAATCAAGGTATAATGAAATCACATATGTTCATGACATTAATCCAATAAAATATTCAGTTCAATTCCATATTTCTATATATGAACATCAAGGTTATTATATCTCATTTTCGATTTCTCATTTCATATGAACTGTATCACTCGATGAACTCTAGTAAACGGACTCGGATACTTTGGTATCTACATCACACCAGTTGCTCATCTGAGCAAAGCATATTCGTGTCAGGTTACCAGTCCAGGCTAAAATTTTATACGACACATTCGATTGCATTTCCAAGCTGAGAACATACATGTCAGGTTACTCATCCAGGCTAAACCTTTAAAATGACATTAGGTTACCAGTCCAGACTAAACCTATGTCACATGTATCTTCGAGTCCACAACAAATGCTTGATCTCGGTAATATTTGTAACCAATCTCGTACAAGCGCGCACAAAACTTATTGGCATGGCAATCGTATCCTAACCTTTACTAAGTTCAAACGAGCATTTATTACACAAATTGACATTTCTTTACAATTTAGTTCAAATATCGCCTTTCATGGCAATTTACCATCAATTAACTAACAAAAAATTATACCTATACAAACTAAACACATGATTATTTAACCACATAAATACCATATGAACTTACCTGGTCAAAACAACAAGCAAATTGAATTTTCAAGGACTAATCGACAATTTTGGCTTTTTCCTGATTATCTCTGATTTGACCTAATTCTTGATCTATTCAATTATTTTAGACAATTCATCAATACCAAATATTTTCATATCATTCCATGATATGCATAAACCTATTTAATTTATTTTTTTAATGTTCCTTAATTTTTCATTTTATTTAATAAATAGCAATATTTTTTAATTTTGAGTTTCAGTTTGAAAATAGATCTCAGTCACATCCCTTAGGGACCCTCTACTATCATTAATTTCACAATTTAGTCACTTTAGTCCTTATGTACAAAAACTAACAGTTAAACATTTCAATTTAATCTTTTTTCATATCTAAGCTTAAAATCTATCAATTTAACACCAATTTATTCAAGAAATCATCAATTGCAACTTTCAAAAACTATAAAAGTTGTGTAAATTGGTACATAGGCTAGCTAAATCAAACTCTTATGACCTCGAAAACATAAAAATTACAATAAAAGGACTTAGAAAAGCTTACCAATTGACAACCGAATGCTAAATCTTCAAAAAATGACTTTTTCTTTAGGTTTTTAGACTTGGTTCGATTGAAGAAGAAGAAAAGATGAGCATCCTCACTTATTTTTGTTATTTATACCTTAATTAATTCCTTAATCAATTAATTAACTTAAATTAATCAAGATTTATTAACTAAATCTTTCATTAAACAAAATAAATGGATTCTTCCATCACAAAACACTAACATATATTACAAAATAGTTTGTTTACCATTTTAGACCTTTGGTTAATTGCTATTTAAGTCCCTAAGTCTTTGGCCAATTAAAAACTTATGGCGATAAGACTTTTACAATTTAGTCTTTATACTTCAATTAAGCAATTAATAGACAAAATTACCAGACTGAACTCTAATATTCTTTTGTATCAACATCGTAAATATTTATATTTAATATTTATAAACTCAGTTTATGAAAATGGAGTTCCAAAACCGCCTTTTCCGGCACCACTGAAAATCAGGTTGTTACAACTCTTCACTCCTTAAGAAATTTCGTCCTCGAAATTTACTTGAGAAAAAATTAGGGTATTACGAATTCATAGTTTCTTTCGACTCCCACGTCGCCTCTTTTGTACCGTGACGATGCCACATTACTTTCATTAGTGCCACCCATTTGTTTCTTAGTTCTTTTACTTCCCGAGCTAAAATCTTAAGCGGTTATTCACCATACGTCAAATTAGGCTGTAACAACCATACACAATAAAAGAATCTAACAATATCAATAATTCTTAATAACAATGATTTGAACAACATTAACACTAACTTACTTCAACAGCAACCATAAAAAAAAAAAAAGTTCTTTATATCATACATAAAACATCTTAAACAACTAATTTCCCAATATATAATATTGATAACGAAAACTAATCCATTTATCATACCACTAATTTATGTATGATGGAAAAAAAACACTTAACTGATTAGTTGAGTTATTGATCTTGTTACGTATAGTGGAATGTTTCTAAAAGGATTACGGAATTTTGAATGAATTTTTACATTCCTTTTTTAATGAAACCATACAATGTATAGGAAAGAGAAAGGGTTTAGGCCAACTTAAAGTTGACACCCATAGGTCGCTTCCTGTTTCATCATGTCACAAGATTGTTAAGAAATTGTTAGCAATATTGTAACACCTAAGCTAATGTCTTTACAGCTTGAACTGTCTTTACAACATGAATTGATTGCACAATATATTTTGCACGTCTTCACAAAATGATTGCACAATAAATCTTGCATATACTATTAAAAGAAAAACTCAACAATTGTAAAAACATATTTTAAAAGTAAATTTTAGGTACATCTAAAATGAAAAATAATATTTTATTTTGTTATTTATTAAAATTAAAAACCCATAAATACAAGTATAGTTTTTTTATGAAGAAAATAGAAAAAGAATTAAGAATACTTCATGGATACTCAATTCTTTCGGTGTACCTGTAAACCGAATGAAGTGGATAGCTATATAGGTAGCTCACAAGTCACAATCTGGAGCTCCAGAACATAGTAAACAATTTTCATTAATTTATATAATCTACAATTAGGTCATGCATTAATTGCACATCAAATCTCAGTAAAATTTTGACGGTCCATACACCATTACACATCAATTCAACAAAGTACACTTATTTTTTTATTAACCAAATTTCCATTAATAAAAAAAAAGTGCCCTCTCTACATATACAAAAAGAGAAAGAAAGAAAAAAAAAAAAAACAGAAAAAGTGCTAGTGGGGGGATTCGTCACTAATAGATGCTCCCATCATGCACACCACAGACACCAATGGTTAATATTTGCTAAGCCAATACCAAAATCTGATCAAACCCCCCTCCCCCAAAATCCCCACTTTCAAGTTCTTCAAATCCAAGATAACCCTACAATCCAAAGGGTCATAATAGCAAAAGTGAAGAAAAAGTTTATATTCTTTGTGAAGAGACCCACAGCATTGCTTTGATCATTGAAGCCGGTTGCTGTTGTCCCTGTTGGACCTAAGGTTGTCCCTGCACCACCAAACACTGTGCTTGGAGTCCCTGTGGTTGAGCCAGTGGTGGTTGGTGTCCCGGTTGTTGTCCCAGTTGGTGTGGTCATGCCTGTGCTACTGCAAATTAAAAAAAAAAAAGAAAAGTAAAGCGTGGTTGATCTAAAAGGGAATCAATCCTGCTGTGAAAGCAAATTGGTAACATGACAAAATGTCCAACAAGAAGGAATTAGTAAAGCTAAAAAAAAGACAAATAACTTTTACAAATTTCAACATCGTGTCAGCTCATTTTGCTGTTTAAACAAAGATGCTTTTTCAAGAAATCGAAGAAAGATAACATCAGAGAATAGTTTATGAAAAAGTTTTTTTTTTTTTTTGTTAAAAAAAGGTTCACTGAAATATATCAGAAAGGAAACTTCCATGGATGTAAATGTGATTCAATAAGCTGAAAGGTTTAATCTTAATGCTAAACTGGGTTGGTTCAAGTAATTGTTTAAGTACTTGTTAACACCCTGGCTAGCATTAGCAATAATTTCATTTTATAGATGATTTGTAAGTATACTTTCAGTCCTTTGGCATAAAGTTTGATCTTAATAAGCATACCTAGAGGGAAAGCTGCAAGTAGAAGCAATATCTGCAAATCACAAAGAGAAGTTAGGGAAAGCTCAAAATGGAAGGAAATAAAGAAACAAAGAAAGGACTTAAGGGAGTTACTTGAAGGAGGATTGGCACTAACAGTAGCAGTGCCTGAAAAATCACAGCTTCCTTGTGCTTGACTTTTCTTTTGGAAATAACTATTGACAGCATAGTTGCAGTGATCTTTCACAGTGTTGGGGTTATAGCAACCACCTTTTTGTAGAATTGCAGAACAATCAGCTCCAGCTCCACAAGCATAATCCAGGGTCTTTTGAAGAGCTTGATCCCCTAACCCATCTTTACATAAGCAATACGTAGCACCTACACATACACAACACACAAAAATATGTCAACTTTTTAACAAACTAACAAAAAAAAACCCCCATCTCTGAAATCTTGAGTTATGGTGACTCAAGTTGAAAAAAGAAGGGAAAAACACCAAAAAAGAAGCAAAGAACTTACTTGAATGGCCAATCATGGCTAAGAACAGCAGTAGGGAGATTAAAAGAGACATGATCGATGATGATGCAGAGATTTAGAGAGGAAAAATGAAGAGAAACCAAAGACAGCAAAAGAGAAAATGGAGAGTTCTAGACAGAATATTAAGAGAAAAAAAAAAAGAAAAGAAAACGGTACGACGGTGGGTAGAGGTAGTGACTGACTGGTGATAATGGTATGGTGGGTATATGATATGATATATAAGCCTCTTTTATTACAATAGTAAGCCTTAAAAATAAATACACCCTAAGTGCTGCTGTGGGAAACTGAGCAAAATAAGACTTTAAAAAAAGGGGGTTTTGTCATGTATTTGAGTGTTAAATATTCATTAATATGAATTTACAGAAGCATTGTTTTCAGATTCTCAAACGGTCATAAACTCAAGTGAAGGTGAAGGATTAACCGCATTAACAAGTTTAGGTTAGGAAGAAGGGAACTGTGAAAGTGGAGGAGTAAGAGAGGGTCCTACTTTTGGGATCCATTTATCAATGTGCTGTCACCACTCTGTGCTATTCATATTCTTTCCCTTTTATTTTATTTTTTAAAAATTATATAAAACAGATCTTAATTTTATAATGTGTACAATTATAGCCGTTGATATTCATTGATTATAAAGGCCTAAGTTTTCTTTCTAATTATGCTCTACTCCTTACATTCAGACACCAAAAATAAAATATTTAAAATTTTATTCTCTATTTTAATCTCAATTATTTAGTTTCTCTTCAAGTTTTGTCAACGCCTTATATTAAAGTGGATTATGTAGTATTTTTAAAATAAAAAAAATTTATTCAATCATCAATATTACATATATGGCAAGTCAAATAAACAAATAAAAAAAAATTGAATTTGAGATTGTAAGATTTTTTATTTTGGTTATGTTACAAGTGGACTGTTACACAGATTTTTATGTCAATTTTGATAAAAAAAACTATTGTTTTAGTCAAAAAATTTATTAAATTTTTTTAAAGATTAATAATTAATTTTAACTAAAAATAATAATAATTAAATTGATAAAATATATAAATATTGAGAGTTTGATGCACTATTATGTCTAAAAATTAATTAATATATATAAGTAATATATAACCTTATAATGTAGACATTGAAACAATATAAAGTTGCTTATACATAAATTTTCAATAAATGAAAAAAATATAACTATTAAATATTAAATTTAAAATAATATAAAAAATTTTAAATATATATATGGGTGAGTCTAAGATGGGTTTGAGTTAGCCATTTCAAATATGAATTAATTTGGGTAAAATTTTAAGCTCATATTTCGAGTTAAGCCAAGCTTGAGCAAATATAAAATTTTAAGCTTAATCCATGAACACCTCTAGAGACAACATAGTTGCGATTTGAGGGTCAGTTTGTTTGTAACGCCCCGAAATTTTGAATGTTTATCGTTAAGTTCTATCAATAATTAAGCATTTGCTTCAGTGGTTAAGTGTTTTACTTGCACGTTTGAAATCGAGGGTTCAAGTATTTCTTTTTGAATTTTGCTATTTATTTTGGTTTAACCCCAACTCTTGCTTTCTCGACTTAAGTTTAATTCGATGCGATTCTGTGTCAAGAATGAGTCTGCTGGTTCAATGGTTAAGCATTTGATTATTTCTGGCCATGAGTTTGAGTTTCTGCGTACGCATTGAAATAGTATTTTTGCATTTTGTGGTAATTAGTTTTATTTTTAAAGTAATTTAGTTTTTCTCAAAATCTGTTTTTCTTCGACGTTCTTCTTCTCTAGGTTTTGGTTACTGTTTTTCTTCTTCTTCTTTTTTCTGCTTTTACTTTTCTTTTTACTTGTCGCCGTGATTTTGCTATCGAATTAAATTGAAGGTTCTGCGTTGTTCATTGTTAAATTGAAGGGGTTCTGCGTAAGTTATTCTTGTTGTCTACTTCTAATTCCCGAGATTTCGTCTGTTCTCTTTGAGATTGAGTATTCATGTCTATTACTTTGAATTTCTTGATAATTACTTCAGTTGTTTCCTTTTAGGCGAAGGTGTCGAGAGGAGTGTTCCTCCAGCAATTTAGTTTTAGTTTGTGGCCGTTTGTTTGTCGGTAAGCATTAGTATGTTTTGGGGAAGTTTTGCGTCGAAGTTTTCGACATAGTTAATTGAACATTATTTTGTGTGATTTGTCTTGATTAAAGTTGTGAATTGAGCAGTTGGTTGTTGATTCTAGGTTTCAGGGTCACTTCTATCGCTTCTACATCGAAACTCTATTAGGTGTGAAACAGAAAACCCGTATTTCTGCAAATTTTAGTTGCCGAAAAACATGGCGGTCGATGTCACACGGCCATGTGTCAGGCCATGTAACTCACTGTTTATGAATTAGAGTCACATAGGCCAGGGATACGGGCATGTGTCCAGGCCGTGTAACTCACTATTTGTGAATTAGAGTCACACGGGCTATAGACACGAGCGTTTGTCCAGGCCGTGTGAGATATATTTAGAGCTTTGAGTCACACGGGCGTGCGTGTGGCCATGTGTTAGATCGTGTAACTCACTATTTTGATCCACACGGTCGTGTGCCACGCCGTGTGTGACATAAAAAGGGCCACAGGGGCATGTGCCAGGCAATGTAAATCTACACGGGCGAGTGGGCCAAAGTACTGAAATTTTTCTTTAAGGCCGTAAGCGTCGTTCGACTCAAATGTAGGCCTTCTGCAGGGTCTTTATGATCTGAATTAGACCGTATAAGTCGCTATCCAATGATCTGAGATTGAGTAATTGATTATCTGAACGTATACTGAATGCGATGACTGTTAATGGTATTGATCTGTACTATCTGATTATGAACTGTATCTGGATAACTGTGTGTACGTCCTTGATATTTGACATCTATAATCTGCATTTGCATTGGGTGGGAATTATGTAAAGAAGGGAGTGATTTGTTCTGGTTCAGTGGTTAAGCCACAATCTATATATGAATCTGGCGTTTTATCGCAATCTGATCTGGTAGCTAGTCTACAATCATGTTGAACATGTCGTACCGACATTATGTGGTGTGTATGGCTGGATGGGTATTAAATATCCTTTATGGTGTGTTCGGTTGGTTGGAGATGGTGTGTAGCGGATGGGGTAGGAAAAATGCATATGTTTTTTTATATGTTCTCTATCTGAATTCGAATTGTTCTGCCTTTCGTCTGATCTATTAAGACTGTACTAAATATCCTCTGATTTTGATTTTGAACACGAATTTTGGAATTTACTGTTATATTTATGATTCTATTTGAATTTATATATGTTATACACATTGAGTTATCAACTCATTTTGTCTGTTGACTGAATTACAGGTAACTCACAGTCTTGATCGGGTCAGTGTAGTGGAAGCTCGGTCATTATTCTTTATCATCTTTATGTTATCAGTATTTTTAGTATTTTCTTCGTATTATGAATTTCTAAGACTATTTTTTTTATCGACTGGGTTTATGATTGTTTATAATCTGTTAGTCGGTTTCGAACTGTTTCAAACTGCGTTTATAAAAGATGATTTTTCTTTAAAATGTTTAATGTAACTCTTCAAACTTGGTCTTAATGTGTAGACCAAGTATGGGGTGTTACATTTAGTGGTACCAAAGACAAGTTTACAACACTTGGGTTGTGTTTCTGGGCTCCTATTTTGTGTTAAAACGGGTTTAAAATGAAAAACTTATCTGAGTAACTCTAAAAACTATTTTTTTTTAAAAGACCGAATCTCCAGTACTTAACCTGTAAGTACTTCTGTTTTAGCTATACTATGTAGCTAGAAAATACTATAGTAACTGGATTTGTTAGTCTCAAATAAAGACTATGCTAAGAATTGTAAAATAAGACATCTATTGAAAATTCTGAATTGATCTGTGAACTTATGGTATTGTAGATAAGTGAGATAATGAGTTCGCGCGGTAGTCGTGGACGTGGTTCTTATGGGCGTCATAGGCGTCGAGGAAGAGCTCGAGTGGAGTCATCCTTTATGGGCAATATTCCAAATTTAGAGACCAGCGAGACTGTTGGTACTCCTACTGCCGAGACTGGGTCTCAGACTTCGATAGTTGGGTATGACGTGCTATCCCAAGCTATGCTGCGTATGTTAGAGAGAGTAGCTGGGACTCATTCTGGATTTAGGGGTCGAGGGTCGGTTACCGAACGACTCCGGTCGAATGGTGTTGTGTTATTTAGGGGTGTCACTGGAGTCGTCCCTACGGTGGCCGAATACTGGTTGGAAGCCACTAAGTGCATTATGAATGGCATTAACTGCACTCCTGCTCAGAAATTAAGGGGTACCATATCTCTGCTCCAAGACGAAGCCTATCAGTGGTTGCTGACGGTTGAGCAGGGCGCTCAGCCCGAATAGAGTAACTGTGATTTTTTTAAGAATGCCTTCCAAAGTAAGTATGTAGGAACGAGCTATGTGGAGGCTCGCAGGCGTAAGTTTATGAGTCTGGCTGAAGGTGAGAGGTTTGTGGCTGAGTATGAGGCCGAGTTTCTGAGACTAAGTAGGTATACTCAAGCTTTGGTATCAACGGATTATGATAAGAGTGTACGGCTTGAGGAGGGTTTGTGATATGACTTGTGAGTTTTGATAGCTCCTCGGAGGGAGCAAGTGTTTGCAACCTTGGTTGACAATGCGAAGATAGTGGAAGAGGTGAAGCGCACTGAGCGCGAGAGGAGAGACTGTGAGAGAGGTCAAGGTAAGGTTAAGAGGGATTTGGGTCCCTCTAGATCTGTTTAGCTCCCTAAGAAATAGGCAATGTTTGATGGGCCTTCGAGGACCAAGACACCAGCTGTACTAACTAAGATTCAGACTTGTGGTGACTGTGGGAGGTGCTATCCAGGCGAGTGATGGAGGAAATTAGGAGCTTACCTCTGATATGGGTCAATTGAGCACCGCATTCAAGATTATCTTCATCGATCTGATCAGGTTGCTTCTACACAGGCTCCAGCTCTGGGGCCCGTTTAGCCTCCGAGAGTAGCTCAACAGCCACCTAGGGGTCGTGATTTGGCTAGGGGTGGTATCGGTTTTGACAAAGGTCAGAGAGCACTGGGCAGAGGTGCGGGTCAGACTGAGGCACGACAGCCTACTCTGGTGTACGCGATGAGGCACCATGAGGATAAAGATAATGCTAATGTTATAGTGAGTATGTTTTTTATTCATACTATTCCTTACTTTGCTCTGATTGATATTGGGTTTACACATTCATATGTATCTAGTACTGTATTTGTGAAATTAGGTATTTCTGCTGAGTGTACTACTAGAGAGATTTCTATAATTAGTCCCTTGGGTCAGTCGGTTCGAGTTGATAAGATATATAGACAAGTTCCATTAGAGATTCAAGGCATTGTGTTTCCGGCTAAAATTTAATGGAATTGTCGTTCGGTGAGCTCGACCTGATTCTAGGAATGGATTGACATATGTAACACCGAGTTAGTTTAGACTGTTCCTCTAAGAGGGATACTTTGAGAACTGGTGAGGATAGTGAGATTATTATGATCGGTGAGCATCGAGATTACCTCTCTAATGTAATCTCTGCCCTTGTATCTAAAAAACTAGTTCGAAAAGGTTGTGAAACATACCTAGCCTTTAAATCTGGTTCTATTTTTGCAAAGCTTTCTGTTAGAGATATCCGTACTGTGAGGGACTTCCCAGATGTCTTTCTCGAGGAGTTGCCAGGTGTACATCCAGACATGGAGGTTGAGTTCGGCATTGAACTGTTACCAGGTACTGCTCTGGTGTCCATTGCACCTTATCACATGACACTTAAGGAGCTTTTGGAGCTAAGAGCTCAATTCTAGGAACTTTTCAACCGAAGGTTCATTAGATTGAATGTAACACCCCTAGTCCGTATCCGTCGTCGGATTAGGGCTACAGAGTGTTACTGGAGCATAACATCATACAATGATCATTTAGTTAACAGCATAACATTATACAATGATCATTTAGTTAACATTAACAATTTATCACATACATCATAGCAATATCAACTAAAATCATACATACGACCCCTTTTACGAGCCCTCGAGGCCCTAAAAAGACATTAGAAATGAATTGGGACTAAATTAGAAACATATGATTTTTTTCGAAAAAAGTTATAATTTTTCAAACTGTAGGGGTCATTCGACCGTGTGACTCACACGACCAAGAGACACGCTCGTGTCTTAGGCTGTATGGGCATTCGAGATAGGGACATACGACCGTGTCCGTACCCGTGTAACTCACTGACTTGGGCCATACGGCCAAGCCACACGCCCGTGTGCCAGGCCATGCACCCTTCAAAATAACCTTACACGCCTGTGTGCCAGGCCATGTGCTAGGTCATGTAACGCCTAACTTGTAACCCTTTGAAAGCCACAAGGGACACACGGCTGTGTCGCTTGGCTGTGTGGCACACACGGCTGAGACACATGCCTGTGTCTCTGCCTATGTAGACAAAAAATAGGCCATTTTCAAGCCATTTTTCTCACCCAAATTCATACCACTTCTATAAGCCAAAAACACCTATAATCAAGCATCCAAAACTCACTTAACATATGCAAAATTCAAACTTAAACAACCTAAAACTAACTATACAACCAATATGCCAAAATGGCACATCAACTTCCACAATCAAATTTACCTAAACAACTATCCAATTCATTCATGTTCAAATCATACCAATTGGACAACCATAAATCCACATTTTCCATATTGTTCATACACCAAAATATATACACAATAAGTACCATTATAACTATTTGCATACCTATCATGCATCTTACCAATTAGACCAAAACTAACTATATTCAAAGCTACCATACCATTTCCATCAACATTTTCTTACCATCAACTTAACCAAACAAAATACCATATAATCTTAATACCATACCAACTAGTTCATCAACCAAAATAACACATATACAAGCCACACAATGGCTAAAATCATTAAACAAAATGCCTATACATGCCATTATAACCATGACTCAAAATCGTCAAAATATACCGATATAACTGATGGATAGTGTGATGGATCTCCGACAACTTCCAATCCGAACGAGCTTCCGATTAACAAGAAACACAAAGGAAATAACACAAAGTAAGCATATAATGCTTAGCAAGTTCGTAATTTATAAACAAAGCTTACCATTTGAATTTATAATCATAAAAACAATTTGAGATAATCCAACATGACTTGGCATTAGCCTAAGCAACAATAACCTTTCAAGTTAGATAATCACATAGCTTATTAAATCATTTCAAAACATCATAGCTTTTGTACACACTACTTATAAGCATTCATATTTTCAAGCATATGGCTAAGCATATTTCAAACATCATCAACTCATACCTTTTCATACTTTCATAGCAACACTTATTGAAGCATTTGTCGAACCTTCCCTTTTCATACCCGTTAAACCACTATAATAATATTGGATATGTGGGAATCTCGCACACTATGTACCATAATGTGGTCGAAACCACTACTATCTCATATCTCGTATCAATGCTCTCTCTCGAGCCATAAATGGGTCTGCTCACACAAGCTATCAATTAGGACGTAGCTACACGGTGCTGCTCACACAAGCTGTCAAGTAACCGCAACACATGCCGAAAACTTAGCCACCAGTAAGACGTACAAGACCAGCACCCAAAACACGGTAACCCCTAATGACATGTCATTTGTATCCTCTAAATTCCTAAGGTTCAAACGGGATCCGAAAGTCACCGAAATTTCGTTGGATTTTTCCATAGAGACGTAATACTATAATATAATATAAAAGCATGTAAATCAAGCATAATACACCTTTAATTAAATGTACGAACTTACCTCGATTGCAAACGAGAATTTATGATCAACTAATCTGATACTTTTTCCTTTCCCCGATCTAAATTCGTACATTACTTTACTTAACCTATATAATCAAATTTAGCTCATTCAATTTCATTCTATTAAATTTAATCCAAAAATCATATTTTAGGCAAAATTATGCTTTTACCCCTAAAATTTTAAATTCATTACAACTTAGTCCCTAGCTCATAAAAATGCAAATTCATGCAATTTAGTCCACACCCATGCTAGCCAAATATTAACTTAGTCCATAGAAATCCCTATATTTCATTTATTTCATATTTTTACCATGAACATTTTTCTATTTTTCAACTAAATACTTAAATGACAAATTCATCAAAAATTCCTTTACAAAAGTTGCTCAACTATCATCAAATATTCATTTTCATCCATAAAACATAAAAAAAACCAATATACATTCATGGTAAAACCATATACTTTTAACAGTTTTGCAAATTAATCCTCGGGCTAGCTAGATTAAGCTACAATGACTCCAAAAACATAAAAATCATTAAAAACGGGATGAAAAATACTTACATGCATGAGAATATAGATTGGCCGAATGTTTGAAGCTCAAAAATGGTGGTTTTCTTCCTTAGGCACTCGGCTAGATGAAGATGGACAAGGTAATGTGATTTTGGTTTTATTTGTTTTGTTTATTTATTATTAAATTACTAATATAACCTTTATTAAACATATTAATGGTGTCCATAATTGTCCATTACTTAAATTAATGGTTTAATTACCATTTAAGGTCACACATGATTAAACTTCATAGTAATTTAACACCTTTTTCTAATAGAACATAAGTTTTGCACTTCACGCGATTTAGTCATTTTTTATCAAATTAAGCATGCAAACGATGAAGAAATTTTTATACGATGCTACTGTCATGTTGTAGACCTTAAAATAATAAAAAAAATTTTGACATCGGATTTGTGGTCTCAAAACCACTATTTTGATTTCACTGAAAACAGGCTGTTACATCGAGTGTGTCTTTGTGGGGAGCACCGGTTGTAACATCCCGATTAGGGCCTATTTGGAATAGTGATGCGAGACCACAAATCCGAGGCATAAGTATGAGTTTTTGAGGTATATGCCATGTTTGCATGCTAGTGTGAAAGTTTCACGAAGCAATTTTGTTAAATTGTGGTTGAACTGTCCAAAAGGACTAAATTGCAAAAGTTGTAAAATGTGAGATTCTAGAAGCTATTTGTGTGAAATTGATTTAGAATATCAATTAGAAGTCCTTAATGAGTAATTTTCACAATTTCTAATTTTTGGACAAATTTGGGCATTGATAAGTTAAATTAGGAAGTTTGTCAAAAAGGGTATTTTGGTCATTTGACAATTAAATGATTAAATAGGAGAAAATATGACAAAATTCATTCATCTTCTTCTCTAAGGCTGCTGAAAATTTGAGAGAAGCCATTGTTAGGGCTCTTCAACTTTTCAAGCTAGCTAGTAAGTGTATTCTAGCCCGTTTTTGATATTCTTCGTATTTTTGAAGTCCTAGTAGCATGAGTAAGCTATTTTTAGCTATATGATGAGCTAAAATGGATGTTTAAAAATGTACCCATGTATGACATGCATGTATTTTGATGTTTTATGGAAGAATATGAAAGCTTGATGTTGTAGAAACATCTTTTACTAAGTGAATTCCATGAAAAATGCATGTAGGGACTAGTTTGCGAAAGTCTTGAGTTTGGTCATACATGTGAGAATTAGTGAGAATTGATGATAGCTTTAGTTTAGTAAGTGATTTGGCTAAGCATGAAAGGCTAGAAAGTTGAATAAAAATCACTTTACGGGCCTTGGGGCAAAAGTGTAAATATGAGAAAGATTAGGGGCAAAATAGGGATTTTGCTAAAGTATGAGATAAAGGTTAATTTAGTCAATGTGTGTATTGAATGTGTTGATTTGTCATTATAGATCAAGAAAGACGAAGCCCAGATCAAAACCGAGGCAAGGGCAAGGTCGTGGACTAAATTGCACATCTCCACACTTTTTGAGTACCGAGGTAAGTTTACATATAAACGATGCATTATGCGTATACTTTGTAAATGCTAGCTAGAATATAGCATGGTTGAGAACCTATATGGTTCATGTGGAATGAATGAGTTAGTTATAGTGAACGAATGAATGAATGAACTACAAAGTAGATATGTGAATGTGTAGTGATAATGCTTGATGGTAAGCTAAGTGCGATGCTACCCCAATACTTAGCAACGATGAGCTGGGCTATGTGCGATGCTATCGCTAAGTATATTGTTTAGTGGGCTAAGTGCGAGACCTCTATGATTACCTTATTGGTAGGCTAAGTGCGATACCACCTTATTGTATCGATTGTGGTAGGCTAAGTGCGAAACCACCGAGAGAGTAGATGTGTGGATGTATTAGTGAGTAGTGTAGATGTGTGGATGTGTTATTGTGAAATAATGATGTGTTGTCTATTGTGTAAATGTGATATTGAATGCATGGGTCCATGTCAATGGTTATGAGTATGTGACTCATGATGTGTTGGAAATGTGGTAAGGGATAGAAAGAGTAAACATAGTTGTGAATTACTTATGTTAGTATAATGCTAATTGTTGTTTAGCTTATATTATGATACTTAATTGTTTATGTGTAAACTCACTAAGCTCAAAGCTTACTCCCTTTCTTTTCCCTTGTCTTATAGAGTGATAGAGTTGAATCAAGATACGTGGATCAATTTGAAGATCACCCACACTATCAGCATACTCTGGTACATTGGATTAAACGTTTTGTATATGGCATGTATAGGGGCTAGACAAGTTAGTGATTTTTGGTTGTAAATGGCTAAGTCATGTTGGCCTTTAGATGGATAATCTATTTTCTATAATGCCATAGTTGTTGGCTATTTTATTATATGAAAAGATGTAGTTATCCATGTAAGATTGTGTTTCAAATTGAGTTGATTATGGATGTGTTGAATGAGTACATGTTGTGTATGCTAGGGGGTGAGAAGGGGCATGACAAATAGCTTTGTTCTTGTCCATGTGGGTAGACACACAGGCGTGTGTCTAGACCATGTGTGACACACGGTTAGCCCATGGGGGTGTGACTCGGCCGTGTGTCCCCTGCATGTTACTATTTTAAGTCAGATTAGATCACGGACTAGTCACACGGGCGTGTGCCTAGGACGTGTGAGTTATTCAGTGTTGGCCACGGGCTAGCCACACGGGTGTATGTCTAGACTTTAAGGCCCTGTGAAGTAGTTAGTGTGCACCACGGGTGGTGAACATGGGCGTGTGACCTAGCCGTGGGACTTTGGCAGAATGGTTGTGTTTTGTGCATGGGTTGTGGGCATGGGTGTGTGTAACTATACACGGGCGTGTATCATCTAGCACGGGCGTTTAGTCCCTGTCTAGATGGAGAAAATTTTTGAGATAGTAAAAGTTTCCAATATGGTCTCGAGAGCCCTCGTGTGTTTGAGTAAGGCCTCGTAACTCGAAAATGAGGTTGTCATGGTGACTTAAAGAGAGTAGTCACGTTGAGCCTAAGTGGCGACCAAGTAGTTTTAATCCGGTAATGCCTCAGACCCGGTTCCGGCGGGGATTACGGGTAAGGGGTGTTACATTTAGTGGTATCAGAGATATGGTTTAGTCGGTTCTAAGACTACCATAGCGGGTGTAAGAGTCTAGCTATACATGTTATAAATGTACAATGATAGTGTGGTGGTTTCTGATGATTTTAAACCTTGTTTTATATAGTATATGGATCCCGATCAATCGACTGCTGATGAAGCAGCTAGTAATGCGCCGGCTCCTACGCAAGGAACCGCGTCTGTAGAGAGTGGACCTGAGGTTAGGGGTCAAGAGGAAGAGGCTCGGGAAGCCTTTCTCCAGATGATAAGTAATTGGTACTCGGATTATGTTTGAGCAAACACTAATGCTCAACCTCCTCCACCTCCTCCTATGCCTTAGCCAAATCCAGTGGCTCCTCAAGGTAATGATGTAGTGAGGATATCGAAACCCTCGGTTGATAAGATTAGGAAACACGGGGCTGAGGAGTTTAGAGCTAAGGTAGATGATGACCCTGAAAGGGCAGAGTTCTGGCTAGAGAACTCAATGAGAGTGTTTGATGAACTCTCATGTACACCTGAAGAGAGCTTGAAGTGTGTTGTGTCTTTGATGAGGGACTCGGCATACCATTGGTGGAAGACGTTGACGTCAGTAGTCCCGAGAGAGCGGGTGACGAGGGACTTCTTTCTGGAAGAGTTCCGAAAGATGTACATAAGCCAACGATTTACTGATCGAAAAAGGAAGGAATTCCTTGAGTTGAAGCAAGGAAGAATGTTAGTAGCAGAATATGAGCGTGAGTTTGTTAGGCTTAGCAAATACGCCCAAGAATGTGTGTCGACGGACACCATTCTATGTAAGAGGTTCGAAGATGGACTGAATGAGGATATCAAACTCTTAGTTGGTATCTTGGAGTTGAAAGAGTTTGTTGTGTTGGTCGAGAGGGCAAATAAGGCCGAAGAGTTGGGTAAAGAGAAGAGAAGGGCTGTGAGTGAAGCCCGAGATGCGAGAAAGAGGCCAATGGGCAAGTCGTACCAAGCCCAGTCGAAAAGATCCAGGGAAGTGAATCCTCAGACGACAGCATTAGTGGGATATTCACATCGAGACTTGGACCACACTCGTCCGGGTTCGAGAGTCCAAGCTACCTCGATGGAAAGTGTGGACAATATGAAAAACAAACCGGAGTGTCCAAATTGTGGTAGATATCACACCGGAGAGTGTTGGGGAAACAGCCAAAAATGTTATAAGTGTGGTTCCCTTGACCACTTTATCCGAAATTGCCCTAAGAGGGATGACAAGGAAGAGAAACCAGAGATGATACCTAGTGATGTGTCTGCAAGGGGTAGACCACTAAGGAACCCAAGAGGTGAGAATAGTGGTAGAGGTGCATCCAGAGACTCTGCTGTGAGACCGGAGGGTCGAGCACCTACGAGGACTTATGCCATTCGCGCCCGCGAAGAGGCATCATCCCCAGATGTGATAATGGGTACTTTTTCTCTCCATGACACCTTTGTTATTGCTTTAATTGATCCAGGGTCTACTCACTCTTATATTTGCATGAGATTAGCATCTAGTTTGAGTATGACCATTGAGTCTACGGACATTGTGGTTAAGGTGTCAAACCCGTTAGGAAAATACGTGTTAGTGGACAAGGTGTGTAAGAATTGTCCTTTGTTGATTAAGAGTCATTGTTTTCCGGCAAACCTTATGTTGTTGCCGTTTGATGAGTTTGACTTAATCCTTGGCATGGATTGGTTTACTACCCATAGTGTCTTAGTGAACTGTGATAGTAAGTTTATCGAATTGAAATGTGAGAGTGGAGATGTTGTTCGGGTTGAATCAGGTGGATCGGATAGTCTACCAGTGATGATTTCTTCCCTAGTGGCTGAAAAATGTTTAAGAAAAGGGTGTGAGTCCTATCTCGCCTTTATTTTGAATACTCAAGAGGTTGGAGTAAAGTTTGATACAGTGCCGGTGGTATATGAGTATCCGGATGTATTCCCGGAAGAGTTTCCCGGATTACCTCTAGAGAGAGAGGCCGAGTTTGGGATTGAGTTAGTTCCGGGAACGGCACCTATTTCAATTGCTCCGTATAGAATGACACTTTTAGAGTTGAAAGAACTGAAGGTTCAGTTGCAAGAGTTGACAGATAAGGGTTTCGCAAGACCGAGCTACTCACCGTGGGGTGCTCCGGTACTATTTGTGAAAAAGAAAGATGGGTCTATGAGGTTGTGTATAGACTATAGGCAACTTAACAAAGTGACGGTGAAGAATAAGTATCCTTTACCAAGAATTGATGATCTTTTTGATCAACTGAAAGGAGCTACAGTGTTCTCCAAGATTGACCTGAGGTTTGGTTATTACCAGTTGAGAGTGAAAGAGCAAGATGTGTTGAAAACTGCATTTCGAAAAAGGTATGACCATTGTGAGTTTTTGGTCATGCCGTTTGGTTTAACGAATGCACCTGCGATTTTTATGGATTTGATGAACCTTGTCTTTCGACCGTATTTGGATAAGTTTGTGGTTGTCTGCATTGACGACATATTGATCTATTCTCGGGATGAGAACGATCATGAGGAACATTTGAGAATTGTCTTGCAAACTTTAAGAGATGAGGAGTTGTATGCTAAGTTTAGCAAGAGTGAGTTTTGGCTCCGAGAGGTTGGATTTTTAGGACACGTTGTGTCAGGTGATGGTATTCGAGTCGACCCGAGTAAGATTTTGACTATTGTGGATTGGAAATAGCTGAGAAATGTGTCAGAAGTTAGAAGCTTCATTGGACTAGCGGGATATTACAGACGTTTCGTAAAAGGGTTCTCAGTGATTGCTACACCGATGACGAAATTGTTGCATAAGGATGTCAAGTATGATTGGACGGAGGCATGTCAACAGAGTTTTGAGAGATTGAAAATATTGTTGACTGAGGCACCGGTTTTGGTTCAACCAGAATCAGGGAAAGAGTTTGTGGTTTTCAGTGATGCGTCATTTAATGGTCTCGATTGCGTGTTGATGCAAGAGGGTAAGGTAGTCGCTTACGCCTCGAGACAACTAAAACCGCACGAGAAGAATTATCCAACTCATGATTTGGAGTTGGTGCGATTATTTTTAGCGTTAAAGATTTGGCGACATTACTTATATTGTGAGAAGTGCCGAATCTTTACGGATCACAAGAGTTTGAAGTATTTGATGGATCAAAAGGATTTAAATTTGCGACAGAGGCGGTGGCTCGAGTTATTGAAAGACTATGAGTTAGTCATTGATTACCATCCTGGAAAAGCAAATATGGTTGCAGATGCCCTGAGTAGGAAATCCTTGTATGCTCTAAGAGTTATGAGCACGAGTTTAGCATTGTCTGATGATGGTGCTATATTGGCAGAGTTGAGAGCTAAGCTACTGTTTGTTCAACAGATATGTGACGCTCAAGAAAATGATAGTGAGATGCAAACTAAGAGAGCTAAGTGTGGATCAGAAAGTGACTCTGATTTTCGAGTGGGTTCAGATGGTTGTTTGTTATACCATGACAGAATTTGTGTACCTAAAGATGAAGAATTAATCCGGAAGATTTTGCATGAGGCTCATAGTGATTATTTGTCAGTACACCCGGGCAGTACAAAAATGTACAATGACTTGAGGAAATTTTATTAGTGGCCGGGTATGAAAAGAGATATCTCTGAGTTCGTGACAAAGTGTATGATTTGTCAACAAGTGAAAGCTAAACATCAAGTGCCTTCGGGATTGCTTCAGCCAGTGATGGTTCCCGAGTGGAAATGGGATCGGATTACCATGGATTTTGTGACGGGGTTGCCTATGACTCTGAAAAAGAAAGATGCTGTGTGGGTTGTTGTGGATAATTTGACAAAGTCGGCTCATTTTATTCCAGTACGAGTGGATTATTCACTGGAAAAGTTAGCCGATTCGTATGTTGCAGAGATAGTGAGGTTACTTGGTGTGCCTATGTCTATAATATCGGATAGAGATCCGAGGTTTATTTCGAGGTTTTAGAAGAAGTTGCAAGAGGCCATGGGTACAAGGTTAAATTTTAGTACTGCGTTCCATCTACAAACTGATGGTCATCCTGAAAGAGTGATTCAAGTTCTTGAAGATATGCTTCGATGCTGTGTGTTAGAATTTGAAGGTAGTTGGGAAAGATATCTACCTTTGGTCGAATTTGCTTACAACAACAGTTATCAGTCAAGTATATGGATGGCTCCGTATGAGGCCTTGTATGGTCGTAAGTGTCAGACTCTATTGTATTGGACCGAGCTTAGTGAAAAGCGGATCCATGGGGTCGATCTAGTGAAAGAAACCGAAGAGAAAGTGAAAGTAATCCGTAATAGTCGAAAGTCGCTCGACCGGATGAAGTAAGTCGTGATGCAGATTTGAAAAGAAAAGAGATTGAGTTTGAAGTGGGTGACAAAGTGTTTTTAAAAGTGTCCCCATGGAAGAAAATAATGAGATTCGGACAAAAAGGGAAATTGAGTCCAAGGTTCATAGGGCCATATGAGATTACAGATAGAGTTGGGCCAGTAGCATACCGGTTGGCTTTGCCGGTAGAATTGGAAAAGATTCATAATGTGTTCCATGTGTCGATGTTACGACGGTACCGCTCTGATCCTTCACATGTGATTCCTTCGACGAAAATTGATATGAGACTGGATATGTCTTATGGAGAAGAGCCGATTAAGATCTTGGCTCGAGAAGTGAAACAGTTGAGGAATAAGAGCATAGCACTAGTGAAAGTGTTATGGCAGAAACACGGTGTGAAAGAAGCTACGTGGGAAACGGAAGAGGCTATAAGAGAGCAACATCCAAACCTCTTTACTGGTAAGATTTTCGGGGACAAAAATCTCTAAAAGGGGGGAGAGTTGTAACATCCCGATTTAGAGCCTAGTCGTTATAGTGGTGCGAGACCACAAATCTGAGGCATAAGTATGAGTTTTTGAGGTCTATGCCATGTTTGCAAGCTAGTGTGAAAGTTTCACGAAGCAATTTTGTTAAATTGTGGTTGAACTGTCCAAAAGGACTAAATTGCAAAAGTTGCAAAATGTGAGATTCTAGAAGCTATTTGTGTGAAATTTCTTTAGAATATCAATTAGAAGTCATTAATGAGTAATTTTCACAATTTCTAATTTTTGGACAAATTTGGGCATGGATGAGTTAAATTAGGAAGTTTGTCAAAAAGGGTATTTTGGTCATTTGATAATTTAATGATTAAAATAGGAGAAAAGATGACAAAATTCATTCATCTTCTTCTCCGAGGATGCCGAAAATTTGAGAGAAGCCATTGTTAGGGCTCTTCAACTTTTCAAGCTAGCTAGTAAGTGTATTCTAGCCCGTTTTTGATATTCTTCGTATTTTTGAAGTCCTAGTAGCATGAGTAAGCTATTTTTAGCTATATGATGAGCTAAAATGGATGTTCAAAAATGTACCCATGTATGACATGCATGTATTTTGATGTTTTATGGAAGAATATGAAAGCTTGATGTTGTAGAAACATCTTTTACTAAGTGAATTCCATGAAAAATGCATGTAGGGACTAGTTTGTGAAAGTCTTGAGTTTGGTCATACATGTGAGAATTAGTTAGAATTGATGATAGCTTTAGTTGAGTAAGTGATTTGGCTAAGCATGAAAGGCTAGAAAGTTGAATAAAAATCACTTTACGGGCCTTGGGGCAAAAGTGTAAATATGAGAAAGATTAGGGGCAAAATGGGGATTTTACTAAAGTATGAGATAAAGGTCAATTTAGTCAATGTGTGTATTGAATGTGTTGATTTGTCATTATAGATCAAGAAAGACGAAGCCCGGATCGAAACCGAGTTAAGGGCAAAGTCGTGGACTAAATTGCACATCTCTATATTTTTTTAGTACCGAGGTAAGTTTACGTATAAACGATGCATTATGCGTATACTTTGTAAATGCTAGCTAGAGTATAGCATGGTTGAGAACCTATATGGTTCATGTGTAATGAATGAGCTAGTTATAGTGAACGAATGAATGAATGAACTACAAAGTAGATATTTGAATGTGTAGTGATAATGCTTGATGGTAAGCTAAGTGCGATGCTACCCCAATACTTAGCAACGATGAGCTGGGCTATGTGCGATGCTATCGTTAAGTATATTGTTTAGTGGGCTAAGTGCGAGACCTCTATGATTACCTTATTGGTAGGCTAAGTGCGATACCACCTTATTGTATCGATTGTGGTAGGCTAAGTGCGAAACCACCGAGAGAGTAGCTGTGTGGATGTATTAGTGAGTAGTGTAGATGTGTGGATGTGTTATTGTGAAATAATGATGTGTTGTCTATTGTGTTAATGGGATATTGAATGCAGGGGTGCATGTCAATGGTTATGAGTATGTGACTCATGATGTGTTGGAAATGTGGTAAGGGATAGAAAGAGTAAGCATAGTTGTGAATTACTTATGTTAGTGTAATGCTAATTGTTGTTTAGCTTATATTATGATGCTTAATTGTTTATGTGTAAACTCACGAAGCTCAAAGCTTACTCCCTTTCTTTTCCCTTGTCTTATAGAGTGATAGAGTTGAATCAAGATACGTGGATCAATTGGAAGATCGCTCACACTATCAGCACACTCTGGTACATTGGATTAAACGTTTTGTATATGGCATGTATAGGGGCTAGACAAGTTAGTGATTTTTGGTTGTAAATGGCTAAGTCATGTTGGCCTTTAGATGGATAAACTATTTTCTATAATGCCATAGTTGTTGGCTATTTTATTATATGAAAAGATGTAGTTATCCATGTAAGATTGTGTTTCAAATTGAGTTGATTATGGATGAGTTGAATGAGTACATGTTGTGTATGCTAGGGGGTGAGAAGGGGCATGACAAATAGCTTTGTTCTTGTCAATGTGGGTAGACACACGGGCGTGCACGGTTAGCCCATGGGCATGTGACTCGGTCGTGTGTCCTCTGCATGTTAGTATTTTAAGTCAGATTAGACCACGGACTAGTCACACGGGCGTGTGCCTAGGACGTGTGAGTTATTCAGTGTTGGCCACGGGCTAGCCACACGGGCGTATGTCTAGACTTTAAGGCCGTATGAAGTAGTTAGTGTGCACCACGGGTGGTGAACACGGGAGTGTGACCTAGCCGTGGGACTTTGGCAGAATGGTTGAGTTTTGTGCACGGGTTGTGGATATAAGCGTGTGTGACTACACACGGGCGTGTATCATCTAACACGGGCGTGTAGTCCCTGTCTAGATGGAGAAAAATTTTGAGATAGTAAGAATTTTCGATATGGTCTCGAGAGCCCTCGTGTGTTTGAGTAAGGCATCGTAACTCGAAAATGAGGTTATCGTGGTGACTTAAGGAGAGTAGTCACGTTGAGCCTAAGTGGCGACCAAGTAGTTTTAATCCGGTAAAGCCTCAGACCCAGTTTCGGCGGGGATTACGGGTAAGGGGTGTTACATTTAATGGTATTAGAGCTATGGTTTAGTCGGTTCTAGGACTACCGTAGCGGGTGTAAGAGTCTAGCTATACATGTCATAAGTGTACAATGATAGTGTGGTGGTTTCTGATGATTTTAAACCTTGTTTTATATAGTATATGGATCCCGATCAATCGACTGCTGATGAAGCAGCTAGTAATGCGTCGGCTCCTGCGCAAGGAACCGCGCCTGTAGAGAGTTGACCCGAGGTTAGGGGTCAAGGGGAAGAGGCTCGGGAAGCCTTTCTCCAGATGATGAGTAATTGGTACTCGGATTATGTTCGAGCGAACCCTAATGCTCAACCTCCTCCACCTCCTTCTATGCCTTAGCCAAATCCAGTGGCTCCTCAAGGTAATGATGTAGTGAGGATATCGAAACCCCCGGTGGATAAGATTAGGAAACACGGGGCTGAGGAGTTTAGAGCTAAGGTAGATGATGACCCTGAAAGGGCGGAGTTCTGTCTATAGAACTCAATGAGAGTGTTTGATGAACTCTCATATACACTTGAAGAGAGCTTGAAGTGTGCTGTGTCTTTGATGAGGGACTCGGCATACCATTGGTGGAAGACGTTGACGTCAGTAGTCTCGAGAGAGCGGGTGACGTGGGACTTCTTTCTGGAAGAGTTCTGAAAGAAGTACATAAGCCAACGATTTACTGATCGAAAAAGGAAGGAGTTCCTTGAGTTGAAGCAATGAAGAATGTCAGTAGCAGAATATGAGCGTGAGTTTGTTAGGCTTAGCAAATACACCCAAGAATGTGTGTCGACGGAGACCATTTTGTGTAAGAGGTTTGAAGATGGACTGAATGAGGATATCAAACTCCTAGTTGGTATCTTGGAGTTGAAAGAGTTTGTTGTGTTGGTCGAGAGGGCAAGTAAGGCCGAAGAGTTGGGTAAAGAGAAGAGAAGGGTTGTGAGTGAAGCCCGAGATGCGAGAAAGAGGCCAATGGGCAAGTCGTACCAAGCCCAGTCGAAAAGATCCAAAGAAGTGAATCTTCGGACGACAGCATCAGTGGGATATTCACATCAAGACTTGGACCACACTCGTCCGGGTTCGAGAGTCCAAGCTACCTCGATGGAAAGTGTGGGCAATATGAAAAACAAACCGGAGTGTCCAAATTGTGGTAGATATCACCTTAGGAGAGTGTTGGGGAAACTTGACCAAAAATGTTATAAGTGTGGTTCCCTTGACCACTTTATCCGAAATTGCCCTAAGAGGGATGATAAGGAAGAGAAACAAGAGATGATACCTAGTGATGTGTCTGCAAGGGGTAGACCACTAAGGAACCCAAGAGGTGAGAATAGTGGTAGAGGTGCATCCAGAGACTCTGCTGTGAGACCGGAGGGTCGGGCACCTACGAGGACTTATGCCATTCGCGCCCGCTAAGAGGCATCATCCCCAGATGTGATAATGGGTACTTTTTCTCTCCATGACACCTTTGTTATTGCTTTAATTGATCTAGGGTCTACTCACTCTTATATTTGCATGAGATTAGCATCTAGTTTGAGTATGACCGTTGAGTCTACGGACATTGTGGTTAAGGTGTCAAACCCGTTAGGAAAATACGTGTTAGTGGACAAGGTGTGTAAGAATTGTCCTTTGTTGATTAAGAGTCATTGCTTTCCGACAAACCTTATGTTGTTGCCGTTTGATGAGTTTGACTTAATCCTTGGCATGGATTGGTTGACTACCCATAGTGTCTTAGTGAACTGTGATAGTAAGTTTATCGAATTGAAATGTGAGAGTGGAGATGTTATTCGGGTTGAATCAGGTGGATCGGATAGTCTACCAGTGATGATTTCTTCCCTAGTGCCTGAGAAATGTTTAATAAAAGGGTGTGAGTCCTATCTCGCCTTTATTTTGAATACTCAAGAGGTTGGAGTAAAGTTTGATACAGCGCCGGTGGTATATGAGTATCCGGATGTATTTTCAGAAGAGTTACCCAGATTACCTCTAGAGAGAGAGGTCGAGTTTGGGATTGAGTTAGTTCCGGGAACGGCACCTATTTCAATTGCTCCGTATAGAATGGCACCTTTAGAGTTGAAAGAACTGAAGGTTCAGTTGCCAGATTTGACAAATAAGGGTTTTGCAAGACCGAGCTACTCACCGTGGGGTGCTCCTGTACTGTTTGTGAAAAAGAAAGATAGGTCTATGAGGTTGTGTATAGACTATAGGCAACTTAACAAAGTGGTGGTGAAGAATAAGTATCCTTTACCAAGAATTGATGATCTTTTTGATCAACTGAAAGGAGCTACAGTGTTCTCCAAGATCGACCTAAAGTCTGGTTCTTACCAGTTGAGAGTGAAAGAGCAAGATGTGTTGAAAACTGCATTTCGAAAAAGGTATGGCCATTATGAGTTTTTGGTCATGACGTTTGGTTTAACGAATGCACTTGCGATTTTTACGGATTTGATGAACCGTGTCTTTCGACCGTATATGGATAAGTTTGTGGTTGTCTTCATTGACGACATATTGATCTATTCTCGGGATGAGAACGATCATGAGGAACATTTGATAATTGTCTTGCAAACTTTAAGAGATGAGCAGTTGTATGCTAAGTTTAGCAAGGGTGAGTTTTGGCTCCGAGAGGTTGGATTTTTAGGACACGTTGTGTCGGGTGATGGTATTCGGCTCGACCCGAGTAAGATTTCGGCTATTGTGGATTGGAAAGAGCCGGGGAATGTGTCAGAAGTTAGAAGCTTCTTGGGACTAGCGGGATATTACAGACGTTTCGTAAAAGGGTTCTCAGTGATTGATACCCCGATGACGAAATTGTTACATAAGGATGTCAAGTATGATTGGACGGAGGCATGTCAACAGAGTTTTGAGAGATTGAAAACATTGTTGACTGAGGCGCCGGTTTTGGTTCAACCAGAATCGAGGAAAGAGTTTGTGGTTTTCAGTGATGCGTCGTTTAATGGTCTCGGTTGCGTGTTGATGCAAGAGGGTAAGGTAGTCGCTTACGCCTCGAGACAACTAAAACTGCACGAGAAGAATTATCCAACTCATGATTTGGAGTTGGCTGCGATTGTTTTCGCGTTAAAGATTTGGCGACATTACTTATATTGTGAGAAGTGCCGAATCTTTACGGATCACAAGAGTTTGAAGTATTTGATGGATCAAAAGGATTTAAATTTGCGACAGAGGCGGTGGCTGGAGTTATTGAAAGACTATGAGTTAGTCATTGATTACCATCCCGGAAAAGCAAATGTGGTTGCAGATGCCCTGAGTAGGAAATCCTTGTATGCTCTAAGAGTTATGAGCACGAGTTTAGCATTGTCTGATGATGGTGCTATATTGGCAGAGTTGAGAGCTAAGCCACTGTTTGTTCAACAGATATGTGAGGCTCAAGAAAATGATAGTGAGATGCAAACTAAGAGAGCTAAGTGTGGATTAGAAAGTGACTCTGATTTTCGAGTGGGTTCGGATGGTTGTTTGTTATACCATGACAGAATTTGTGTACCTAAAGATGAAAAATTGATCCGGAAGGTTTTGCATGAGGCACATAGTGGTTATTTGTCAGTACACCCGGGCAGTACGAAAATGTACAATGACTTGAGGAAATTTTATTGGTGGCCGGGTATGAAAAGAGATATCTCTGAGTTCGTGACAAAGTGTCTGATTTGTCAACAAGTGAAAGCTGAACATCAAGTGCCTTCGGGATTGCTTCAGCCAGTGATGGTTCCCGAGTGGAAATGGGATCGGATTACCATGGATTTTGTGACGGGGTTGCCTATGACTCCGAAAAAGAAAGATGTTGTGTGGGTTGTTGTGGATAGATTAAAAAAGTCGGCTCATTTTATTCCAGTACGTGTGGATTATTCACTGGACAAGTTAGCCGAATCGTATGTTGCAGAGATAGTGAGGTTACATGGTGTGCCTATGTCTATAATATCGGATAGAGATTCAAGGTTTACTTCGAGGTTTTGGAAGAAGTTGCAAGAGGCCATGGGTACGAGGTTAAATTTTAGTATCGTTGCGTTCCATCCACAAAGCGATGGTCGATCTGAAAGAGTGATTCAAGTTCTTGAAGATATGCTTCGATCTTTGTGTTAGAATTCGAAGGTAGTTGGGAAAGATATCTACCTTTGGTCGAATTTGCTTACAACAACAGTTATCAGTCAAGTATACGGATGGCTCCGTATGAGGCCTTGTATGGTCGTAAGTGTCAGACTCCATTTTATTGGACCGAGCTTAGTGAAAAGCGGATCAATGGGGTCGATATAGTGAAAGAAACCGAAGAGAAAGTGAAAGTAATCCGTAATAGTCTGAAAGCTACTTCGAACCGATAGAAGTCGTACGCAGATTTGAAAAGAAAAGAGATTGAGTTTGAAGTGGGTGACAAAGTGTTTTTAAAAGTGTCCCCATGGAAGAAAATAATGATATTCGGACAAAAAGGGAAATTGAGTCCAAGGTTCATAGGGCCATATGAGATTACAGATAGAGTTGGGCCAGTAGCATACCGGTAGAATTAGAAAAGATTCATAATGTGTTCCATGTGTTGATGTTACGACGGTACCGCTCCGATCCTTCACATGTGATTCCTTCGGTGAAAATTGAGATAAGACCGGATATGTCTTATGAAGAGGAGCCGATTAAGATCTTGGCTCAAGAAGTGAAACAGTTGAGGAATAAGAGCATATCAGTAGTGAAAGTGTTATGGCAGAAACAAGGTGTGGAAGAAGCTACGTGGGAAACGGAAGAGGCTATGAGAGAGCAACATCCAAACCTCTTTACTGGTAAGATTTTCGGGGCGAAAATCTCTAAAAGGGGGGGATGGGAGAGTTGTAACATCCTGATTTAGGGCCTAGTCGGAATAGTGGTGCGAGACCACAAATTCGAGGCATAAGTATGAGTTTTTGAGGTTTATGCCATGTTTTCATGCTAGTGTGAAAGTTTCACGAAGCAATTTTGTTAAATTGTGGTTGAACTGTCTAAAAAGACTAAATTGCAAAAGTTGCAAAATGTGAGATTTTAGAAGCTATTTGTGTGAAATTGCTTTAGAATATCAATTAGAAGTCCTTAATGAGTAATTTTCACAATTTCTAATTTTTGGACAAATTTGGGCATGGATGAGTTAAATTAGGAAGTTTGTCAAAAAGGGTATTTTGGTTATTTGACAATTTAATGATTAAAATAGGAGAAAAGATGACAAAATTCATTCATCTTCTTCTCCAAGGCTGCCGAAAATTTGAGAGAAGCCATTGTTAGGGCTCTTCAACTTTTCAAGCTAGCTAGTAAGTGTATTCTAGCCCGTTTTTGATATTCTTCGTATTTTTGAAGTCCTAGTAGCATGATTAAGCTATTTTTAGCTATATGATGAGCTAAAATGGATGTTCAAAAATGTACCCATGTATGATATGCATGTATTTTGATGTTTTATGGAAGAATATGAAAGCTTGATGTTGTAGAAACATCTTTTACTAAGTAAATTCCATGAAAAATGCATGTAGGGACAAGTTTGTGAAGGTCTTGAGTTTGGTCATACATGTGAGAATTAGTGAGAATTAATGATAGCTTTAGTTGAGTAAGTGATTTGGCTAAGCATGAAAGGCTAGAAAGTTGAATAAAAATCACTTTACGGGCCTTGGGGCAAAAGTGTAAATATGAGAAAGATTAGGGGCAAAATGGGGATTTTGCTAAAGTATGAGATAAAGGTCAATTTAGTCAATGTGTGTATTGAATATGTTGATTTGTCATTATAGATCAAGAAAGACGAAGCCCGGATCGAAACCAAGGCAAGGGCAAGGTCGTGGACTAAATTACACATCTCCATACTTTTTGAGTATCGAGGTAAGTTTACGTATAAGCGATGCATTATGCGTATAATTTGTAAATGATAGCTAGAGTATAGCATGGTTGAGAACCTATATGGTTCATGTGGAATGAATGAGTTAGTTATAGTGAACGAATGAATGAATGAACTACAAAGTAGATATGTGAATGTGTAGTGATAATGCTTGATGGTAAGCTAAGTGCGATGCTACCCCAATACTTAGCAACGATGAGCTAGGCTATGTGCGATGCTATCGCTAAGTATATTGTTTAGTGGGCTAAGTGCGAGACCTCTATGATTACCTTATTGGTAGGCTAAGTGCGATACCACCTTATTTTATCGATTGTGGTAGGCTAAGTGCAAAACCACCGAGAGAGTAGTTGTGTGGATGTATTAGTGAGTAGTGTAGATGTGTGGATGTGTTATTGTGAAATAATGATGTGTTGTATATTGTGTAAATGCGATATTGAATGCAGGGGTGCATGTCAATGGTTATGAGTATGTGACTTATGATGTGTTGGAAATATGGTAAGGGATAGAAAGAGTAAGTATAGTTGGGAATTACTTATGTTAGTATAATGCTAATTGTTGTTTAGCTTATATTATGATGCTTAATTGTTTATGTGTAAACTCACTAAGCTTAAAGCTTACTCCCTTTCTTTTCCCTTGTCTTATAGAGTGATAGAGTTGAATCGAGATACGTGGATCAATTGAAAGATCGCCCACACTATCAGTACACTCTGGTACATTGGATTAAACGTTTTGTATATGGCATGTATAGGGGCTACACAAGTTAGTGATTTTTGGTAGTAATTGGCTAAGTCATGTTGGCCTTTAGATGGATAATCTATTTTGTATAATGCCATAGTTGTTGGCTATTTTATTATATGAAAAGATGTAGTTATCCATGTAAGATTGTGTTTCAAATTGAGTTGATTATGGATGTGTTGAATGAGTACATGTTGTGTATGCTAGGGGGGTGAGAAGGGGCATGACAAATAACTTTGTTCTTGTCCATGTGGGTAGACACACGGGCGTGTGTCTAGACCATGTGTGACACACGGTCAGCCCATGGGTGTGTGACTCGGCCGTGTGTCCCCTGCATGTTACTATTTTAAGTCAGATTAGACCACGGACTAGTCATACGGGCGTGTGCCTAGGACGTGTGAGTTATTCAGTGTTGGCCACGGGCTAGCCACACGGGCGTATGTCTAGACTTTAAGGCCGTGTGAAGTAGTCAGTGTGCACCACGGGTGGTGAACTCGGGCGTGTGACCTAGCCGTGGGACTTTGGCAGAATGGTTGAGTTTTGTGCATGGGTTGTGGACATGGGCGTGTGTGACTATACACGGGCATGTATCAACTAGCACGGGCATGTAGTCCCTGTCTAGATGGAGAAAATTTTTGAGATAGTAAGAGTTTCCAATATGGTCTCGAGAGCCCTCGTGTATTTGAGTAAGGCCTTGTAACTCGAAAATGAGGTTGTCGTGGTGACTTAAGGAGAGTAGTCACGTTGAGCCTAAGTGGTGACCAAGTAGTTTTAATCTGGTAACGCCTCGGACCCAGTTCCGGCGGGGATTACGGGTAAGGGGTGTTACACCGGTTTTGTTTGTTAATAAGAAAGACAGATTGATGAGAACGTGTATAGATTATCGTTAGCTAAATAAGTTGACAGTAAAGAATAAATATCCATTTATGATGATTTATGACTTGTTCGATCAGTTCCGTGGGGCGTCTGTATTCTCTAAAATTGATCTCCGTTCTAGTTACCATCAACTCAAGGTTAAGGAAATCGATGTGTATAAGACTACTTTTAGGACTCGTTATGGGCATTACGAGTTTCTGGTCATGCCCTTTAATTTGACCTATGCTCTAGCTGCGTTTATGGATTTGGTGAACCGGGTATTTCAGCCATATCTAGATCGATTTGTAGTAGTAGTTTTTATTGATGTCATTCTGATTTATTCAAAGACTGAGAATGAGCACGATGATCATCTTTGAATAGTTCTGCAAGTACTCCGCGAGAAATAGAACTTAGCATGTAACACCCCTAACCCGTGTCCGTCGCCGGATTAGGATTAAGAGCGTTACCTGACAGATCGGAAACTTTAACAGACAATTCATCAAGTAACTCATCAATTACATTCATATTGTCCCTTAAGTAAGTCATCGAGACCTAAAGCATGCTCAGAAATAGGGTCGGGACTAAACCGAAACACATACGAAATTTCACGAAAATTTAAAACTTTTCTAAGTTTCAGGGCTTACACGCCCGTGTGGGTAAGCCGTGTGCCTCCCACGGTTGCTGGACACCCCCGTGTGTCCTCTCCGTGGTCGAATTTGACCTTACATCCACGACCACCAAGCACGCCCATGTGCCTTGGCCATGGTCTATCCTGTTGAAACCCACACGGCTACTAGGCACGTCCGTGTGCTCTTAAGTCAGCTACTGACTTTGTCCCACGGTCAATAGACACGCCCGTTTGCCACAACCGTGTGGCAAAAATAGGCCATTTGCAAGGCCAAAATGCCACCCACATAGGTCATACCTACAAGCAATGTTTACCAACTCATTTCATACTCAAACGACACACAACAACATACCAAATTAACCATTCAATCTATACATCTAATACCAATTCCAAACATACTAAAATACAAGGTTAAAACTCATCTTATCACAAACATATTTCATTCATTCACTTAATCAAAACTTAACCATTTTATGCATCAACTAACCATACCAAAACATACTTCATATATCACATTCTTTTAAACAAATTCTCAACATCAAAACTAGCCAAATCACATGGCTAAATTCATATAACAAACTTATACCAAATGCTAGCCTATACATGCCATATCTAGCTTTATACATTTCCAAAATGTACCAAAATAGGTTTAGTAGTGTGATGACGATCCTTGACGGTCCCGAGCCTTCAGTAGCTTTAACGACCTATAAAACAGAGAAAACACATACACCGAGTAAGCTTTCCAAAAGCTTAGTAAGTCATATACAAATAAACTTAATATGTAAAGCATATAAGCATATAACCACATTGACACAATTCATATACATAGCAAATTTCTCACATATATACTTTGGTCCATATCCTTTGCCATATTTGCCACATTCATCAATTTAAGAATCATAGTAAGATCACATAGGTACTTACCTTATATACACACTTAGTGTATAAATTAACGATACTGAAAGCGGATATACAATTCACTTAGCCATTCGTATCACAGACTTGCCCGTTGAACCGTAAGGAATCTAGTAGGATACTCAGAAAGCTCGGAATGGTCGTACAATGCCAACGTCCCAGACGAGATCTTACATGTAATCGGATATCGATGCCCTTTGTCCCGCATGTGGTCTTACACGAATCAATACGATGCCGATGTCCCAGACATGGTCTTACACGTAAAGATCATATCGATGCCAACGTCCCAGACGTGGTCTTACACGTAATGCTCATGTCAATTCCTACGTCCCAGACGAGGTCTTACACGAAATTTCAAATCAATGCCAACGTCCCAGACGTGGTCTTACATGATAAAAGCGAGCAGATACCTATGTCATGACATAGCTAATCCTATTTTTTTCTAAGTTAAATGCAGGACTTCTCGGACTTAACACTATATCATCCATAACTCGAATTCATATACAAAGCATCTCATAAGCATTCATTTTAATCAATAATCTTATAAATAAGCTCAATTCAATATAACAACATTTATTTGCAATATGACTTACCTCGAATTCGGTTTAACAGAAACGGAAACGGCTACTCGGTTACTTTTGCTTTCCCGCGATCTAAGTCTGTTTTCCTCAGTTCTTGATCTAAACACATTCAGAATTAACTCTTTTATTCACTTATTCATTCAATTCAGTCCAAGGACACACATTTAGGGCTATTTGCAAATTAACCCTCATATTTGTACAATTTATCAATTTAGTCTATTTTTCTCAAAACATCAAATTCACAAAATTTATTCACACACATGCATAACCGAATCTCCCTAGGGACTATATAAGTCCATATTTTTCATCAAATTTGCAATTTAGTCCTCAAAAATAATATTTTCTCAATTTAGCCCTAATTAGCTAAATTCATCAAAAATTCAAGAACAAAGTTTGTTCATCTAGCTTAAATCTTTCATTTAACACCATAAATCATCACAAAGCTCAACATATCATCAATGGCACATTTCATGGACAACATCAATTCATCAAATTGAGACATGGGCTTGATAGTAGACTAAGCAACAATCTCAAAAATATAAAAATCATCAAAAATCTAAAGCAAACACATACCTAATTTTGCTTGTAAATAGCCGAATATGGAAAAGCTCAAGTTTCTTTCTTTTTCTCTTGAGTTTCGGTGATAACAAGAAAGAAATAAAGATGAACATGCACTTTCTCTTTTCATGTTTTTATTATAATATGATTTTAATATATATATATTATCATTAATAAAATTTTAACATATAAAATAAATATAATAAGGCATTATATAAGCACTTTGCCGTCCACTATCATTATAATAGGGATAATTGCAACATAAAACCCCTCTTATAATAAAGACACATTAATTTAACCTTTCAATCAAGCAATTGGCTAATTCCACCACTCATACAATTTAATCCTTTTTCTTAAATTAAACACACAGATAGACAAATTAGCTTACGGAAATTTACCACATGCTTAATCACATATTAACGACACAGAAAATAATATTAAAATATTATTCAGACTCAGATTTGTGGTCCCGAAACCACTATTCCGACTAGGGTATAAACCGGACTATTACAATTCTCCCCCTTAGGGATTTTCGTCCCCAAAAATCTTACCGTTAAACAAAGCCGGATATTGCTGTTTCATTGAATCTTCAGGCTCCCACGTAGCCTCTTCTATTCCGTGTCGATTCCATAGTACTTTCACTAACGAAATTTTCTTGTTTCTCAATTCTTTCACTTCACGAGCTAAGATACGAATCAGTTCTTCTTCATATGTCATATCAGATCGGATTTCAATTTCAGATGGGGCAATCACATGTGACGGATCAGATCGATATCTACGGAGCATTGAGACATGAAATACATTGTGGATCTTTTCTAATTCAGAGGGCAACTTTAATCTATATGCAACAGGCCCAACACGCTCAATGATCTCATACGGTCTGATGAATCTTGAACTCAACTTTCCTTTACGTCCGAATCGGAGTACCTTTTTCCATGGAGACACTTTCAAAAATACTTTGTCGCCGATCTCAAATTCTATATCTTTTCGTTTTAAGTCCACGTAAGACTTCTGATGATCAGATGCTGCTTTCAAACAATCTCGGATCAGTTTCACTTTCTGTTCAGAGTCTTTTATCAAATCAACTCCATGTAGCTTATTTTCACTGAGCTCGGTCCAATACAGAGGTGTACGACATTTACGTCCGTACAGAGCTTCATATGGTGCCATTCTGATGCTCGACTGAAAACTGTTATTGTATGCAAATTCAATCAATGGCAAATACTGTTCCCACGTACCGTCAAATTCAAGAATGCAGCACCTTAACATGTCTTCGAGAATCTGAATGATCCGCTCGGATTGACCATCTGTTTGCGGATGAAAAGCTGTACTGAAATGCAGTTTCGTGCCTAAAGCTTCTTGCAATTTCTTCCAGAACCTCGATGTAAATCTAGGATCTCTATCTGACACAATGGATAGTGGCACTCCGTGCAATCTCACAATCTCAGAAATATAAAGCTCGGCTAATCTATCAAGTGAATAGTCAGATCTTACCGGAATGAAATGGGCAGATTTCGTCAATCGATCAACTACGACCCAAATCACATCTTTCTTTCTCGGAGTCTGAGGCAATCCAAAAACAAAGTCCATCGTTACTCTATCCCATTTCCACTCAGGAATCAGAATCGGTTGTAGCAACCCAGACGGAACTTGATGTTCAGCTTTCACTTGCTGATAGATTAAACATTTCGAAACAAAGTCAGAAATGTCTCGTTTCATACTAGACCATCAATAGAGTTGCTTCAAATCATGATACATTTTAGTACTCCCCGGATGAACAGAAAAACGAGTATTATGTGCTTCACTCAAAATCAACTGAATCAACTCCGGATTCCTTGGAACACAGATACGACCTCGAAATCTTAAACAATCATCAACAACTTGAAATTCAGATTCAGAACTCGAATCACACAGAACCCGTTTCGCTAATAACTCATTATCAAATTTTTGAGCATCACATATCTGCTGTATAAACAACGGTTTCACTTTTAGTTCAGCTATCACAGAACTATCATCAGATAAATCTAACTGAGCATTCAAAGCACGTAGTGCATACAATGATTTTCTACTCAATGCGTCAGCAACAACGTTTGTTTTACCCGGATGATAATCTATCACAAGTTCATAATCTTTTAACAGCTCTAGCCACCTTCTTTGACGCAGATTCAAATCTTTCTGAGTCATCAGATATTTCAGACTTTTATGATCCGAAAACACGTGACATTTCTCACCATACAAATAATGGCGCCAAATCTTAAGTGCAAACACAATCGCAGCTAACTCAAGGTCGTGCGTCGGATAGTTCTTTTCATGAGGCTTCAATTGTCTTGAGGCATAAGCTACAACTTTGTCTTCCTGCATCAAAACACATCCTAGACCGTTTAATGAAGCATTACTGTAAATCACAAATTCTTTACCCGGTTCTGGTTGTACTAACATCAGAGCTTCTGTTAACAGAGTTTTCAACTGATCAAAACTTCTTTGACATTTATCCGACCATTCAAATCTAACACCTTTCTGAAGTAGTTTTGTCAACGGAGTAGCTATCGTCGAAAAGCCTTTTACAAATCTGCAGTAATAACCAGCTAAGCCCAGAAAATTACGGACTTCAGATACGTTTCTCGGAGGTTTCCAATCCAGAATAGCAAAAATCTTGCTCGAATCAACTCGAATTCCAGAAGCTGACACAATATGCCCCAGAAAACTAACCTCATGCAACCAGAATTCACATTTGTTGAATTTCGCATACAATTGTTTTTCTCGCAGAGTTTGCAACGCAATCCTCAGATGTTCAGCATGCTCCGTTTCATCCCGTGAATAGATCAAAATATCATTTATGAACACCACAACAAATCGATCTAAGTACGGTCTAAAAATTCTGTTCATCAGATCCATAAAAACAGCAGGAGCATTGGTTAGTCCAAATGGCATAACTAAAAACTCATAATGCCCATACCTCGTTCTGAAAGTAGTCTTCGGAATGTCTGAATCTTTAACTCTCAACTGGTAGTGTCCCGATCTCAGATCAATCTTAGAAAATACAGTAGCTCCTTTTAACTGATTAAATAAATCATCAATTCTGGGCAACGGATGTTTATTCTTTATAGTCACCTTATTCAACTGACGATAATCAATGCACATTCTCATCGTGCCATCTTTCTTTTTCACGAATAGAATAGGAGCACCCCAAGACGAGAAACTCGGTCTAGCAAACCCTTTATCAGTTAATTCTTGCAACTGTGACTTTAACTCTATCAACTCTGTTGGTGTCATTCTATACGGAGCTATCTATATAAGTGTAGTACCAGGCAATAAATCAATACCAAACTCAACTTCACGAATCGGAGGCAAACCCGGTAATTCTTTAGGGAATACATCAGAAAACTCACAGACAACAGACACTGATTCAAATTTCTTTTCAGACACTTTCGAATCAATCACATAAGCAAAATATGCCTCATAACCCTTTTTCACATAACTTTGAGCTTTCAAAACAGATATCACAGCAGACAATCCATTCAAATCATTAGACTCCACTCGTACAATCTCATCATTCGAACATCTCAAATCAATAGTATTTCTTTTACAGTTCACAACAACATCATGCAAAAACAACCAGTCCATACCCAGAATGATATCAAACTCATCAAATGGCAAAAGCATCAGACCAGTAGGGAAATAGATATCTCGATACATTAACGAACAGTTCTTACATACTTTGTCAACAAGAACATGGGTTCGATACTTTTATAGTAAACTCAGTAGACTTTACAGGCAAAGTCTTACTGAATACTAATTTCATGCATATATATGAATGCGTAGAACCAGGGTCTATCAATGCAATCACAGAAGTATAATAAAGTATAAAAGTACCCGTTATAACATCAGGTGATGAAGCTTCCTCACGAGCTCAGATAGCATACGCTCTAGCAGGTGCTCTAGCTTCAGATCTTGCAACATTGTCTCTCGTAGTTCTCTAACTACCACCGACATTTCTTACATTCTTCGAAAGTTTACCCTTCACAGGTGCATTATCAGATCTCAGGTTCTGAACAATCTCTGGCTCAACAGATTCAGGTCAATCATAGATAAAATGATCAAGTGATCCACATCTGAAGCAAGCTCTGTCATTTAATCTACAGCTTCCCGGATGCCTTTTTCCAAAATGTTTACATTCAGGTCTCCCTGATCGTACATTTCCAACACTTGCCACTGAAGTTGCTGGAGCTTTGGAGCTCATTTGTGATCTATCTCGATTTCTATTCGAATATCCCATATTAACTCTCGAACAGCTTTGATCATCTCTAAATTTCTTTGGAGTAGACTGAAGTGATCTACTCAAATCTCTTTCTCACTTCTCGAGCTTCGACTCACTTTTCTTTTATCTTTCGAGTGCCTCGACTTTGCATGCTCGATCAACTAGAACAACAAACTCTTTTATCTCTAAAATCCCGACTAGTAAACGGATGTCTTTATTAAGCCTATCTTCGAACCTTTTGCACATTATAGCTTCAGATGATACACATTCTCGAGCATACTGACTCAGTCTCACGAACTCTCATTCATATTCCATAACTGTCATTCGGCCTTATTTTAGTTCCAGAAATTCTTTTCGTTTCTGATCTACGAATCTCTCACTAATATATTTCTTTCGAAACTCGCTTTAGAAGAAGTCCCACGTCACCCGTTCTTTCAGAATAACATATATCAGAGTTTTTCACCATTGATACGCTGCATCTCGGAGAAATGATACAACACACTTTATGCATTCTTCCGGAGTAAGAGACATTTTGTCAAATACCCAGATAGTATTCTCTAACCAGAATTCGGCTTTTTCAGCATCATCATCATTAGTAGCTTAGAACTCTTCAGCCCCATACTTGCGGATCTTGTCTACCAGAGGCTTATTCAACAGATTTATACCCATCACTGGAGGC
The DNA here is from genome assembly GCA_025698515.1 of Gossypium sturtianum. NCBI lineage: Eukaryota > Viridiplantae > Streptophyta > Magnoliopsida > Malvales > Malvaceae > Gossypium > Gossypium sturtianum. Next base: position 119,158,281 of record CM046955.1, read on the forward strand.
ACAACCGAGGTTTGAGGGAGATTAATCGGGGGCGGGGGTTGCGGAACAGTCGGGTTATTCCTTACAAATTGAGTGAACCATTCACTCATCATCTGGAAGAAAGCTTGTTTAGCTTTTCCCTCTTGACCGCTAGTAACCGGTCTCGATTCAGAGGGCACTCTCCCTTGCACGGGAGCAGGCGCATTGCTTTCTATGTCGTCAGCTATGGCTCTTTCGGGATCCATTACTATACAGAAATCACATTTTATACGTCAAGATTCATCACACTTTCAAAATTCAAAAATATGGCATGTATAGCTAGACTCTGACACGCTACATTAGTCTGAGAATCGGCTAAACCGTAGCTCTGATACCAACCAAATGTAACACCCTAACCCGTGTCCGTCACCGAATTAGGGTTAAGAGCGTTACCTGATAGATCGGAAACTTTAACAGATAATTCATCAAGTAACTCATCAATTACATTCATATTGTCCCTTAAGTAAGTCATCGAGACCTAAAGCATGCTCAGAAATAGGGTCGGGACTAAATCGGAACACATACAAAATTTCACAGAAATTTAAAACTTTTCTATGTTTCAGGGCTTACACGCCCGTGTGGGTAAGCCGTGTGCCTCCCACGGTTGCTGGACACCCCGTGTGTCCTCCCCGTGGTCAAATCTGACCTCACATCCACGGCCACCAAGCATGCCCGTGTGCCTTGGCTGTGGTCTATCCTGTTGAAACCCACACGACTACTAGGCACGCCTGTGTGCCGAGGCCGTGTGCTCTTAAGTCGCTCATCGACTTTGTCCCACTGGTCAATAGGCACGCCTGTGTGCTACAACCTGTGTGGCAAAAATAGGCCATTTGCAAGGCCAAAATGCCACCCACATAGGTCATACCTACAAGCAATGTTTACCAACTCATTTCATACTCAAATGACACACAAAAACATACCAAATTAACCATTCAATCTATACATCTAATACTAATTCCAAACATACTAAAATACAAGGTTAAAACTCATCTCATCACAAACATATTTCATTCATTCACTTAATCAAAACTTAACCATTTTATGCATCAACTAACCATACCAAAACATACTTCATATATCACATTCTTTTAAACAAATTCTCAACATCAAAACTAGCCAAATCACATGGCTAAATTCATATAACAAACTTATACCAAATGCTAGCCTATACATGCCATATCTAGCTTTATACATTTCCAAAATGTACCAAAATAGGTTTAGTAGTGTGATGACGATCCTTGACGGTCCCGAGCCTTCAGTAGCTTTAACGACCTATAAAACAGAGAAAACACATACACCGAGTAAGCTTTCCAAAAGCTTAGTAAGTCATATACAAATAAACTTAATATGTAAAGCATATAAGCATATAACCATATTGGCACAATTCATATACATAGCAAATTTCTCACATATATACTTTGGTCCATATCCTTTGCCATATTTGCCACATTCATCAATTTAAGAATCATAGTAAGATCACATAGGTACTTACCTTATATACACACTTAGTGTATAAATTAACGTACCTGAAACGGATATACAATTCACTTAGCCATTCGTATCACAGACTTGCCCGTTGAACCGTAAGGAATCTAGTAGGATACTCAGAAAGCTCGGAATGGGCGTACAATGCCAAAGTCCCAGATGAGATCTTACATGTAATCGGATATCGATGCCACTGTCCCAGACAGGGTCTTACACGAATCAATACGATGCCGATGTCCCAGACATGGTCTTACACGTAAAGATCATATCGATGCCAACGTCCCAGACGTGGTCTTACACGTAATGCTCATGTTGATTCCTACGTCCCAGACGAGGTCTTACACGAAATTTCAAATCAATGCCAACGTCCCAGACGTGGTCTTACATGATAAAACAGAACAGATACCTATGTCATGACATAGCTAATCCTATTTTTTTTTCTAAGTTCGTACGGGACTTCTCGGACTTAACACTATATCATCCATAACTCGGAATTCATATACAAAGCATCTCATAAGCATTCATTTTAATCAATAATCTTATAAATAAGCTCAACTCAATATAACAACATTTATTTGCAATATGACTTACCTCGGATTCGGTTTAACAGAAACGGGAACGGCTACTCGGTTACTTTTGCTTTCCCGCGATCTAAGTCCGTTTTCCTCAGTTCTTGATCTAAACACATTTAGAATTAACTCTTTTATTCACTTATTCATTCAATTCAGTCCAAGGACACATATTTAGGGCTATTTGCAAATTAACCCTCATATTTGTATAATTTATCAATTTAGTCTATTTTGCTCAAAACATCAAATTCACAAAATTTTTTCACACACATGCATAACCGAATCTCCCTAGGGACTATATAAGTCCATATTTTTCATCAAATTCGCAATTTAGTCCTCAAAAATAATATTTTCTCAATTTAGCCCTAATTAGCTAAATTCATCAAAAATTCAAGAACAAAGTTTGTTCATCTAGCTTAAATCTTTCATTTAACACCATAAATCATCACAAAGCTCAACATATCATCAATGGCACATTTCATGGACAACATCAATTCATCCAATTGAGACATGGGCTTGATAGTAGACTAAGCAACAATCTCAAAAATATAAAAATCATCAAAAATCTAAAGCAAACACATACCTAATTTTGCTTGTAAATAGCCGAATATGGAAGAGCTCAAGTTTCTTTCTTTTTCTCTTGAGTTTTGGTGATAACAAGAAAGAAATAAAGATGAACATGCACTTTCTCTTTTCATGTTTTTATTATAATATGATTTTAATATATATATTATCATTAATAAAATTTTAACATATAAAATAAATATAATAAGGCATTATATAAGCACTTTGCCGTCCACTATCATTATAATAGGGATAATTGCAACATAAAACCCCTCTTATAATAAAGACACATTAATTTAACCTTTCAATCAAGCAATTGGCTAATTCCACCACTCATGCAATTTAATCCTTTTTTCTTAAATTAAATACACAGATAGACAAATTAGCTTACGAAAATTTACCATATGCTTAATCACATATTAACGACACAGAAAATAATATTAAAATATTATTCAGACTCGAATTTGTGGTCCCGGAACCACTGTTCCGACTAGGGTATAAACCAGACTGTTACATAGCAAGTGGGAGTTCTAGTTGCAAGAGTTTACCTTTCTAAGGCATGCTGTGACTATTGAAGGGATTCGGGTTGATCCCAAGAAAATCGAGGATGTGATTGAGTGGAAATAGCCGAAAAATGTGTCTGAGCTTCAGAGTTTCCTTGGTTTAGCAGGTTACTACCGGAGGTTTTTCGAGGGGTTCTCCTTTATTGCATCTCCCCTGAATAAATTGTTACATAAGAACACCCCGTTTGTGTGGTTTGATGAGTAGCAGTTGAGCTTCGAGAAACTCAAATTCACTTTGACACAAGCTTCTGTTTTGGTACAGCCTGAATCTGGTAGGGAGTTTGTAGTTTACAGTGATGCTTCGCATGTTGATTTATGGTGTGTTTTGATGCAGGATGGTAAAGTTGTAGCTTATGTGTCTCGACAGCTTAAGTCGCACGAGGGCAACTATCCTACGCATGACCTTGATTTGGCTGCAGTTATCTTTGTTTTAAAAATCTAGAGGCACTATCTGTATGGTGAGAGGTGTATCATATGCACCGACCACAAGAGCCTCAAGCATCTACTAACTTAGAAAGAGTGAAACCTAAGGCAATGTAGATGGGTTGAGTTACTTAAGGATTATGACTGCACGATAGAGTACCATCTTGGTAAAGCTAATGTTGTGGCCGATGCTCTTAGTCGTAGAGCGATGATCGATTTGAATTCAATATTCGCTCGTCTGAGTTTGTTCAATAATGGGAGTCTACTAGCTGAGTTACAGGTTAAACTAACCTGGCTTGATCAGGTTCGAGCTAAACAGTTGAGTGATGAGTCTCTGGTTCTGCATTTGCGTCAGGTTGAATCAAGTGAAACTTCTGATTTTGGATTGAATAGCGATGGGGCTTTGTGTTTCAGGGGTCCGATCTGTGTACCTAACGATGTGGAGTTAAGGCACTCAATTCTACGAGAAGCGCATAGTAGACCCTATGCTATGTATCCCGATAGGAATAAAATGTCTGACGTGTCAGAAAGTTAAGGTTGAACATCAATTGCCTTCTGGTTTACTACAGCCAGTTAAGATTCCCCTGTGGAAATGGAAGCGTGTGATGATGAATTTCGTTAGGGGGTTACCTTTGACACCCACTAAGAAAGATTCAGTTTGGGTAATCATCAATTGATTGACCAAGTCCGCTCATTTTCTACCATCAAGACAGATTACTCGCTACAAAAGCTAGTTAAGCTGTATGTTTCTGAAATTGTAAGACTGTATAGAGTTCCAGTGTTGATCATATCAGACAGGGATCTATGTTTTACTTCTTGATTGTAGAAGAAGCTTCACGAGGCATTGGGAACCCGATTGGATTTCAGTACTACGTATCATCCTCAGACTGATGGACAGTCTGAGCGGGTTATTCAGATTTTGGAGGATATGGTACGAGGCTGTGTGATCTATTTTCGGCACAGTTGGGAGAATTATTTACCGCTGGCTGAGTTCGTGTATAACAATAGCTTCCACTCTAGTATTCAGATGGAACCTTACGAGGCTCTGTATGGTCGTAAGTGTTGTACCCCTATGTGTTGGACTGAGCTAAGTGAGCTTCGAGTTTTGGGTCCCGAGCTAGTTTTTGAGACAAAAAATACAATTAAATTGATCCGAGATTGTCTTAAGGCCACTTTTGACCGATAGAAATCGTATGCAAATTTAAAGAGAAAAGATATCGAGTATTTTGTAGGTGATCAGGTGTTTCTGAAAGTTTCTCCATGGAAAAAGGTTATTCGGTTCGAACAGAAGGGTAAGTTGAGCCCGAAGTTCACTGGACCTTACCGTATTCTGAAACGTGTCAGACCTGTCCCATATAATCTAGAGTTACCTTATGAGCTAGAACAGATTCATGACATGTTCCATGTCCTGATATTGAGACAATATCAGTCTGACCCTTCTCACATCATCCCTGTTGAGGAGATTTAGGTGAGACCTGATATGACGTTCAAAGAGAAGCCTGTTCAAATTTTGGAGCGAGATGTTAAAGTCTTGCGAAGGAAAACTTTACCTCTGGTTATGGTTTTATGGAAAAATCATAGCACTGAGGAATCCACTAAGAACCTGAAGATTCGATTTGTCAGCAATACCCACATCTGTTTGGGTCAGGTAAATTTCGAGGCCGGAATTTCTTTTAAGGGGAGAAAGTTGTAACGACTCGAAACTTTGAATGTCTGTCGTTAAATTCTGTCAATAATTAAGCATTTGCTTCAGTAGTTAAGTATCCTGCTTGCACGTTTGAAATTGAGGGTTCTAGTCTTTCTTTTTCAATTTTTCTATTTATTTTGGTTTAACCCAAATTCTTGCTTTCTCGACTTAAGTTTAATTCGGTGCGATTCTGTGTCAAGAATGAGTTTGCTGGTCCAATGGTTAAGTATTTGATTATTTCTGGCCACGATTTTGAGTTTCTGCGTACGCATTGAAATAGTATTTTTGCACTTTGTGGTAATTAGTTTTATTTTTAAAGTAATTTAGTTTTTCTCAAAATCTGTTTTTCTTCTACGTTCTTCTTCTCTAGGTTCTGGTTACTATTTTTCTTCTTTTTTTTTTGCTTTCGCTTTTCTTTTTAGTTGTTACTGAGATTTTTCTGTCGAATTAAATTGAAGGCTCTGCGTTGTTCATTGTTCAATTGAAGGGGTTCTGTGTAATTTATTTTTGTTGTCTACTTCTAATTCGCGAGATTTTGTCTGTTCTCTTTGAGATTGAGTATTCATGTCTGTTACTTCAAATTTCTTGATAATTACTTTAATTGTTTCCTTTTAGGCGAAGGTGTCGAGAGGAGTGTTCCTCCAGCGATTTAGTTTTGGTTTGTGGCCGTTTGTTTGTCGCTAAGCATTAGTATGTTTTGGGGAAGTTTTGCGTCGAAGTTTTCGACATAGTTAATTGAACGCTATTTTGTGTAATTTGTCTTAGTTAAAATTGTGAATTGAGCAATTGGTTGTCGATTCTAAGTTTCGGGATTATTTCTATTGCTTGTGCATCGAAACTCTATTAGGTGTGTAATGGAAAACCTGTATTTCTGCAAATTTCGGTTGCCGAAAAACATGGCTATCGATGTCACATGGCCGTGTAACTCACTGTTTGTGAATTAGAGTCACACGGACCAGGGACACGGGCGTGTGTCCAGGCCGTGTAACTCACTGTTTATGAATTAGAGTCACACGGGTTAGAGACACGGGTGTGTGTCCAGGCCATGTGAGAGATATTTAGAGCTTTGAGTCACACGAGCGTGCTCGTGGCCGTGTTTTGAACCGTGTAACTCATTGTTTTGAGCCACATGGCTGTGGGCCAGGTCGTGTGTGACATAAAAAGGGCTATAAGGGCGTGTGTCAGGCCATGTGGACCATATGGGCCAAACACCCAGGCCGTATAAATCTACACGGGTGTGTGGGCTAAAGTACTGAATTTTTTCCTTTAGGTCATAAACATCGTTCGACTTGAACCTAGGCCTTCTGTAGGGTCTATATGATCTGAATTAGACTGTATAAGTCGCTATCCAATGATCTGAGGTTGAGTAATTGATTATCTGAATGTATACTAAATGCGATGATTGTTAATGATGTTGATCTGTACTATCTGATTATGATCTGTATCTGGATAACTGTGTGTACGTCTTTGATATTTGACATATATAATCTGTATTTGCATTGTGTGGGAATTGTGTAAAGAAGGAAGTGATGTGTATCGACACTATGTGGTGTGTAGGGCTAGATGGGTATTAAATACCCTTTATGGTGTGTTGGGTTAATCGGAGATGGTGTGTAGTAGATGGGGGTAGGAACACTGCATCTGTTTCTGATCTGTTCTGTATCTAAATTTGAATTGTTTTGCCTTTTGTCTGATCTGTTAAGACTGTACTAAATATCATCTGATTCTGATTTTGAACACGAATTTGGGAATTTATTGTTATATTTATGATTCTGTTTGAATTTATATCTGTTACACATATTGAGTTATCAACTCATTTTGTCTGTTGACTGAATTACAGGTAACTCACATGTTGATCGGGTCAGCATAGTGGAAGCTCAGTCCTTCTGCTTTATCATCTTTTATTTATCAGTATTTTCAGTCGACTGGGTTTTTATGATTGTTTATAATCTGTTAGACGGTTTCAAACTATTTCAAACTGCATTTATAAAATATGGTTTTTCTTAAAAATGTTTAATGTAACTCTTCAGACTTGGTCTTAACATCTAGGCCGGGTATGGGGTGTTACATTGTCATTTGAAGCTGAAAAATGCTTTTGAAACATTTGAATTGTTTAGCATTGATGTCAAAACTTTTTTTTTTTGAGAAAATAAAATATATAGATAAGACATGACATTGTAAAGTAGAATATGTGTATTTAAATGATACTCAAATTCTTTAATATTATGATATATGAAATATATAAACTTAAATTATAATTGACTCAAATGTAAAATTTCTTTATTTTCATTTGTCTTTATTATGAAATATAAATTTTAAATACTTTTTAAATAATTTTTATAAATTATTTGTAAAATTTAATCCAAATATATAATCATATTTATCTTTCATAGTTAATATAAATGATATCAAATTTATAACTTAACAGTCAAACTAATTTTTAACTTTTTGGTTTGGCTTAAAAAACCAATTTTAAGCCAAATCTATCCAACTTTTTAAATCAAATTAGGTTTTTTTTTTTTTTTTTTGAATTACAAGAGTAGGGCAAAGCCTTAATAACAAGGCGACTAGCGCGACTTGAACCCAGACCATACATGAGACGATGAACACCCTAACTATCAAGCCAACACGGGTTCAAATTAGTACTTTTCAAACTCAACAATAAATTGTGTCACACTCTCTTATTATTATAAGGAGGATTATTTCCTAATTTACACTTGGATATAAAAGAATTAATTAAATCATCATATATATTATATATATATAGTAAGATATTAGCACAAATATTAAAATAAATAATTTGAGATTAGTTAATTTTTTGAAAAGTGGCACAAAAATGATACCTGCTATTAATTGAGATATTTATAGTTTTAAGTATATAATATTATTAAATGTTGTTGATATTAAATATTCTACCTTTAATATTTTTATTAAAAATTTGGATACATTTATGGTTAAAACTTATCTTTATAAATAAATAATTATAATTATTTTTACATTCTACTTTACCTTATAATTAAATTGTTTGGTAATAAATTAATTAATAGAAAATATCCATTTTATTAATATGTATTTCATGCTATAATATTTATTTTTAACAAATTTTTACATGAAATACATTTAGAAAATAATTTCAAGATAATATTAAAATAAACATATGTTTTAAAAATTTTAAGATAATGTTGAAAATACTATTTAGTTTAAAAACAAATTTATTAAGGAATGTAATTTTAGAAACAAGTTGTCTAGTTTTTTTGAATTATGTATATTTATTAATTTTGGTAGATATTTTTAATCAATTATAGCTTATTTTAAATTTTAACCGTTTTTTAATTTATATAGATTATATTAAAAGCAAACATTTACGTGTTTTTTCTTTGATAGAATATTTAAGAGTATTCATAATTCCTCCCCAACCTTTAAATAAGAAAATAATGTGGTTCAGTGTACTTGAACTCACGTTCTCTTGTACTAATAACAATGTCTCAATCGAGTTAAGACTCAATCGACACTTAACCTATCAAAGTTTTAAATAAGTGAATGAAGATATGAAACATTGACAATATTTATGATTTCTTTTTAAGTATACATGAAACATATATGTTGTGAATGTTGGTACTAACAAATTATATACTTTATAAAATTTTCCCGGAAGGATCTAATACAAATTTCAATTGACTCTTTAGTTAACATGCATATTAACCCTTTTAATTATCAAATAATAAATTTAATCCAAAACATTGAAAATAATTAATAGAATTTTATTGAGTAGATTGGATACATATAATAAATTAATTTTTGTATAATCGTGTATAACATTTTTTTAAATATGCCATTTAAAAAATAATAATAGTTGTTTTGATTTGTCTAAAATAGTAGTTAAAATTTTTATCATATACCATTTGATATAGGTTTAAATCGTGTAACTCCATTTCCTCCTAATATTGTATCAAAATAATAAATAATAAAATATTTTTTTAAATATAGTTTCAGATAAATCCTGTATGGATCCTAAATAAGTTACCATATAAAATAATTCTTTTAAAATACCATTAAAAAATAAAACAAAGAAATCTAAAATTAAAAAGTAAATTAACTTGAGAAGAAAAAAAAAAACCATGGTGCCACTAGAAAGTGTATATATATACACACAGAGGTCTCCATCAATGACCCCATTTGGGGATTTTTTTTTCATATATAGGTATATATTGGCAGGTTACCTTGCAGCTGCTGTTCTTTAAAAAAAAAAAATAAAAAAAAATCATATATTTTCTTTTGAATAATTCATCATGAAATGAAATAAGTCGTTATTAAGTCAAATTTTGGAGAAAAAGAATAAAGTAGAGTTGAATATTAGTGTTAATAATAAGTAATTAGAATATGCTTATAAAATAATGAAATCTTTAAGGTACTTTGGCTTTAAAATATTTGTTAAATCAAGGACAATAATTTTATTGGACACCCCTCATGTGGTTGGGAAAACAATTAAATAATGTATGAATATTTTTTGAAGAAAATTGGAAGGTTTATAAAATTATCATATATAAATTGATAGATAGAATAGTTGTGTTTCATGATTTGATTTACAAAAATTGGAGTAAAGATTTGGTGAGATGTCAATAGTTGTGAACTTGATGCATTAAAATATTTTTAATTTTTGGGCCAGAATTTGTTCAATAATCAACCTCTACTCATGACTTTTGCTATTTGCAATTTAGGCTAAAAAGGATCACCTGCATTTGTTTCGTGGAAATTTCATATATTTGATTCAGAATTATTACTTGAGAATAAAATTCTGTCAAGAAATACTATTTTTAGTAATGAAATGGGAATAAAAAGACATCTAACCTCACATTATACCAATCGACACCTCTGCTCCATGTTAATTAAGGGTTCCAAATATCCTTTTTCATTTCACAAGATAGACAAGATTACTACTTCGTTGCAGCAGTGACCATACTTCTATACTCAACTTCAACGATGATCATGACACCGATTAGGGAATCTCCACGTTTGACACAACAATGATTTTCTGGTTATGGGATAAGCTCCCCAATCTGGACAGCAATATGTTGTGAGTTGCAAGCTACTAGTTGAATAAATAAAAAAAATAAAGACTTTTCTTCATACATCAAATTATCCTCAATGCAGCTTCATAATCAACTCTTTTTAGGACTCGAGTGTTGGACTGCAAAAGTTATACATGGTCTTATTTGTGTCAAATATCTCTAAATAGCTCTTCAAAATTTTCATCTTCATTTATCACTCTACTATACTCAACAAAATTTTCATCTTCAAATAGCTGAACATGATCAATGTGAGACTCAATAAGCTAGTGCAAAGATAGAAGTGTGGACTTAAAAGAGAGTTGTAAGAAATTAGTTTCAAAGCGAGTTCGCTGTTGAAATTGGAAGGTGGGTAGGATTTTCAGATTTAAGCCTAAATGGAAATACATTTTCATAAACTGCGACATCTCTACTTACAAATATGGTTTTAGAAGCAACGTTATACAACTTATATCCATTTAGAAGCCTAAATGGATTATGTCTTGTTAGTGCATTGGAATACAAATAAACTTATAAGAAATTAATGAAGGCTTCAAGGCGTGTATCAATACCACTTTCTTTAAGGTTTTATTCACCCCTACCTATATTATGATGTGCAAAAGAGTTACTGGCTAATAAACCTTGAGGATACAAAGAAGCCCAATGACTATCGATATTTTGCACTAGCGAAAACAGTCCATTGAGCATTGAGCGGAGCATACAAGAATATCAATTTCTATAAAGAATATCTATAGTAATTCTTTATAGAACAATCTAGAAATATATAAAAAAAAATGGTGGGAGAATAGAAAGAAACTTTGATTCTATGTTTTTTTTAGGTGTGTCAAACAAATGAAATTTGACTCCTATTTATAGGAGTTCTCATATCTCTTCATAAGAACACAACTATCTAAATGAATAGTCACATCTTTTAACAATAAACATAATTATTCAATAGATGTATCCTTGAATAATCATGATTCATTGTTAATAATAAAGTGATATAATTTTTGAATTTAAGAGACATAATTCATCATTGTGAAATGTGATAACTCTTGGTTAATAACCAAGTGATATAACTCTTGGTTACTTATAACTTTTCATTTGCAACTATTGGAACACTATATATATATTTTGAAGATGTTCTAGCATGCCTAGGGAAGAAAAGAAGGTACCACATACTTGGCTAAAAAATTTAAACCATTACCACTACATATGGTTTGGGCAGAAGCTTCAAATTGATAATTAATCAAGGAAATGAAACTTTTTATTTGGATAAGTATGTGACTTTTGATTCAATAAGCAAAAGGGCCCAAGTAACTTTAGTATGGTCATCAATAATGATAAGAAAGTATTCAAAATCATTATAGGTCTCGATATGGTATGAACCAAGATGTAACAATTGAAAGATAGTATTGTATCTTGAATTACTAATAGGAAAAGGCAACTTTTATTATTTTGCTAATGGATAAACCATATATTTCACAACATGACCTTTATTGAACTTGCTACAATTAATGGAAGAAATTTGATGCATTTTAGAAAAATATGAATGTCCTAAACGTGCATGCCACAAAACTGGGTCATCTAGAGTTGGGACTGAGATGGATTACAAAATAACAACTATTGGTATGGATTAAGTGCAGACAATTGCATGCTTTGAGGTTCTTTCTTCTTTTACTGAATTTGTCATGGCCACATTATTAGTTGTTTCCAAGTGCTGTTTTTTAGATATGCAATTAGGTTGAAACCTAATCAAGCAAAAAAAAAAAATGTTCTTTCTTATGGTTTTTCAAATAGAAGTGATCATATGTGCCATTAAATTTCTTTTTCCATTATGAATAGGAGGAATAAAGGGTTATAGATTCAATTGGTTTAGTGAAATATGTATCAACATTGTAACACCTCATTCTTTCTTCTTACAATAGCAATGCATAGGCCTCATTCACAGGAGGCAGTGGTTGTCTTAGCAAGATCTAAGTTATTACTGCAACATAAGTTTCATTGAGTCTCATAAGAAATTGCAACAACTTTTGTTGTTGGATGCAATTGTTGTAGGCCTTGTAATTTCCACCTAGTATTAGCATCAAACAAGCATTTTCTTTCCACAAAAGGCACAACTCCAAATAGTAAACTGTAAGGTGAATGTTCCTTGAATATGTGAATATGGCTCTTTCTTTCAAGTAAAGTCACTTAAGTTGAAATTGAAGACTTGAATATTGGTTTCTTGCGAATTAAGTCTGGTTACTTGTGAAACAAGTAAAGTCATTTTTTTTTATCTTTGAAGGCCAATATTAGATTAAACCAAAAATTTTATGGAAGTAATATCTTATGTTTATTTTTAACCTTCTTTATAGAGAAGTGGTTAGATTATAACTCTTATGTAAATAAAACTTGAGTAGTATAAAACTTAAGTTTTGTCTAAGTTAAATTGGATAGAGTAAACGAGAGATTAAGAGCTTGATAAAGCACAAATTTGTTCAAGAAAGGAAACTCTTATGTGTGCATTATTTTCGTAAGCAATAAAAAAAGTCTCTTGTGTTGCACAACTAAGCTTTCGAGGGAGAAGTTTAGTGGGTAAGTCATCTAGTCTTTGTACAACAGTGAGGTCGTCAAATTGGTGAGTGTTAGACCAGTGTTTAAATCATTGGTTGTACTATGAGAAAGTAGATCATTGCTCTGAGAAATGACCGTAAATGTAGATTGAAGTCGAACTAAGGAAACAATCTTGGTGTTCATCTTTATATTTTGTGCACTTTGAGTTTTGTGGTTAAAACTGTGGTTATAGTTCCAAGCATCGTTTGAGCCATGGTTTCAGTTTGCAAAGCAAGTACCCCCTTTCTTAATCAATTAGTATAAGAGCCTCGCACTTAACTTATGCGAATATTTAGGCTCAATTTCAGACACATGGATGTGATAGGCTTACACTACCTCAACGGCCAATAATAATGTCCAAGGTCAAGCAAATCAAACCAAGATTCGATCAAAGACAATTTGTTTTAATTAATAATGTTTTCAACTCTAGGAGTTAGTTTCTTTGTGCAAGATTTCTTTCTTGTGATTTTTTAGAAGTAGTTTTCTTCTCGATTTTCTTCAAGGAGTCGTGGGAATCCATTCTTCACCCTTCAATTTGCCAAGGACTATTTTTTGGAGGATTGATTAGAGTCATTAATTGAGTTTGTTGGGATTTATATCTCAAAGGGTTCAATTGGATGTTTATCCTTCTATCCATCATATCCATCAGTTTACTCCTTCCATCTTCCATTTTTAAATTTCGTCTATTATTTATTTATTTATTATTTTAAATATTTATTCTTAGTTCTTAAATTTCTTATTTAGTGTTTTGTTTTCTTTAATTTCTAAATTTGCTTATTTCTTCTTTCAGGTCATACCCAAATCTTTACTTCTTGAGTCGAACAACTTGAATTCGATCCTGATCCGCTTTCTTTCGCTTCTTGAGTCGAACATCTTCCACTTGAGGTGCTTGATTCAAGGAAAGTTGTGTTCTTTTATTATTGATAGTGGTAGTTGTGCCAATGTGGTGAGTAGCTTTTTAGTGGATACTTTATCTTTACCTTGTCAAAATCATCCTAAGCCATATTACTTACAATAGCTTGACGAAAGTTCGGAAGTTAAGGTTGTTAAGCAGTCCTTAATTGATTCAAAATTGGGAATTATTCTAACGAGGTTTGGTGTGATGTAGTTCCCATGCATGCTGCCATTTGCTTCTTAGAAGACCATTGCAATATGATCGTGATATGGTACACCATGGCAAATTGAACCGTTACTCCCTTGTGTTTAAAGGAAAAAGATACACTTTAGCCCTTTTGGAGCCCAAAGCTGTGTATAAGGACCAATTGAAAATGATGAAATTCTGTAAGATGGTTAAGGGGAAAGAAAAAATTGAAAAGACAGAGAGAAAAGAGACCTTGAGTGTTAAAATTCTACTTTATGGTCCACCTTTGGTGAGTGAATATAAATATGAGGCAAAATTGGAGAGTTCTCAAATGGGAAAAGAAAATGAAAAACAAGAAAATATCTATGCAAAAGTGAGGAATGATTATGTTTTAACTAACCATAACTCAATTTTGTTTAGTGATGTTTCTTTGTTATAGGATTTCAAGGATCCATTGACGGACTTCCAGTTATATTACTCTACCATCAAAAGACAATTTTACTTGTGGGAGAAAGGTAAGTTGAACATTGATAATTCTCCACAAGTGTTACAAGGTAAGAAAAATAAGGATATATTGGAATTTGAAACATGTTGTAACAGCTCATTTTTAGTGAAATCAGAACAGTGGTTTCGAGACCATAAATCCGAGTCGAAAAGAAAATTTATTTTAATATTATTGCATGATCTACATTGTAATAGGAATGTCATATGAAAATTTTGATAAGAAAATTTTATCGGTTATATGCTTAATTTTGGAGAGGACCAAATTGCATAAAATGCAAAAGTTGAATTCTAGTAGCTAGAAGAATCAAATAGCTATGCTATTCAAAACTTGAGGTCCTTATATGGTAACTAGACCATTACTGAAAAGTTAGTAGATATTTTAGGATGATTCATCCATGGAAATTTAAAAAAAAAGGGCAAGGACTAAATTGGAAATTGAATTAGTTAAAAGATGATAATAGAAAATATCATCTTATTTTCATCATCTTCCTCAATATTTACATGGAAACCCTAGGGGAGAGAAAGGAAACTAATCAAGCTTAATTGGGTAAGTATTCTTGTCCCGTTTTTAGTAATTTTTATATTTTTGAGATTGGGATAACCTAATCTATTTAGATTGGGGATCAATTTGAAAAGTTATCAAAGTATAGAAATTTTTCCATGGATGAATATGCTGAAAATTTGAAATTTGTGGTAGAAAATGAAAGGTTGTTGATAGATAAACAACTTTACAAAGTGAATTTTGATGAAATTGTGATTTAGGGACTAAATTGTAAAGTTGTGAAAATTAAAGAAAAATTCTGAATTTTATAGAATACATGTGCTGTAAATGTTATACAGAAATTTCAGTTAGGCTTGGAATAAAGATTAAATTTCATGAATTTCATTTTCCGAGCCTAGGGACGAAATTAAAATTTATGAAAAGATTAGGGGTAAAATGGTAATTTTGCCTAGAGTGCAAATTGAACTCAATGGGATATGAAATATGATAAATGGATGATTTAATTCATTTATATAGATCTGGACAACTCAAATTCAAAGTTAGATCGAGGAAAAGAAAAAGTTTCAGATTAGTGGAATTTCTTGTACGAACAAATATTAAGGTAAGTTCGTGTAACTTAGTTATACATGTTAATATGGTTCAATTGAATATTGTGTTTGGATTGAATGTGATATAAGATTATGTGGATTTTATGAATGTTAAAAATGCATGAAATAATCATATGCCTGAAATAAGCCTAGAAAAGGTTAAATTCCGTTTGAATATTGAATTTTGATGGATAGGTGATTACCTATATCAAAAGTGGTTCTGCATATGTTGCAGACAGGATTTAGCTCAGACGAGTAATCCTGATATAGCCCTCTCAAGTATCCTGATATATAGTTCTTGCGAGCATCCTGATCGGTAGTGATTTAGCATGTGTTGCACACTACCGTAGCTCTTTGTGAGCATCCTGATATGCGATCGATTGTGATCCTACACATAATGCGGACACAAACGTAGCTCTTCATGAGCATCCTGTTAAGCTCTCTTGAACTCTCTGCAACCTTATCTGGTGCTCCCTGATATTATCTCTTCGAAGATATTTGATAAGCTCTATGAGCTTCCTGAGTAAAACTCTTATGAGTTTCCTGATTAGCCTGAATAAGTGTCCTGTTACATGGCTCTTCTAAGCATCCTGATATGTGGCTTGAGAGTGTGCTTCCTGATTAAGTACCTTAATAGGTACCCCTGATTATGAATTGACGGATTATAGATTTGTACACCTTGAGTGTACTATTTGAATATCCATCGATATTTCAATAATTAAACGAATAAAACTCTCGACATGAGAAAATGATGAGATAAATAGAAATGTGCCCTGAATGCTTCTGAATTATTTGATGAGGGGTTATATGATGAGCTCATCTATGCTTGTTTGATGTGCAAATGTATTATATGACTAACTTGCTTGATTGAGTATATGTGTTTAGGTAAACTTGCCAAATTAATGAAGAGCATGTTAATTGTATGCTTAACATTAATAAATAGGATTGATAAGTTTTAATTCCTGTTATACGAACTTACTAAGCATTATATGCTTTCTAGGTTTTATTTTCTTTGTTTTATAGTGCACAAAAGCTCGCGAAGGTTGGAGATTGTTCGGAGCGTCATCACACTATCCACTAGCTTGTTTTGGGTATAAATAGCAAAACTTATTTTAGTATAATGGCATGTATAGGTAACTTGGTCATTGTTGGTTTGTAAATGTTATTTGTAATCTAGCCATTGGAATGGCTAGTAGTGATTTGTTTTCGTATATTTATAAGGTTATATTATGACAAATACCTATGTGTTAAGTATATTAAGTATGGTTGATCAAGTTATGCTTAACAAATAAGTTAAACAAGGGTAAGAATATAAACATGAATGCATATGATAGTTTATCATATTAGATGTTAGATTTGGCTTGGATTTAATGCTTAAATTGGCTGGTATATACTTGTAAGTTTTGGTGTAGGTTATTGGCAAATTTGGGTGAGAAATAAAGCTAGGAAATGGCTTTATTTTGTCCACACGGGTAGACACACGAGCGTGTGTCTTGTCATGGGCATGTGGTTTCGTTTGGCCGTGTGTCCCCTGCATCTTAAAATTGAGAAACAGAATGCTCAGAATTGAGCACACGGGTAGAGACACGGGCGTGTGTCTCAGCCGTGTGTGCTATACGGCCTAGACCACGGGCGTGTGTCTTGGCCGTGTGAAACCTGCACTTAATTTTGGAAAAAATTAAATTGACCACACGGCCTAGCACACGGGCGTGTGGCTGGCCGTGTGGCTGGCCGTGTGGCACAAGTCAGAGAGTTACACGGGGTCGGACACGGCCTACAGCACGGGCGTGTCCTATGGTCACACGAGCGTGTCCCTTGACCACACGGGCGTATGTGCCCTGCATCTAGGAAAATTTTAAAAATTACAAAAAAAATTCTTTGAGTTCCTGATTTAGTCTCAACTCGATTCCAATGTTTATGTTGGGCCTCGAGGGTCCATTTAAGGGACAATATGACCACTTTCGGAAATGAATAGTAATTATCATGAATTATCTGTAACTGTTCTGTAAAATCCGGTAGTACTCTGTAATCCTATTCCGGCGATGGATACATGTTAGGGGTGTTTCACATGTAGGCATACCTTGAATGTTTTTGATAAGTATGCTACTGATCTTAAGTTTCCTTACGACATGCTTTCTCATTGGTCAAGGTTCAATAAATTTTGGTTTAAAACTTCAATTAATTTTATGGGTTTATCTAGATTTGTAAAGGTTAAAAATAGCAACTATGTTGCATTAAATAGGTTTATTAAAGCATTTTATACATTTTCTCTTGCAACAAAATTTTCTATCTTGATCTTTAACGATGAATTTTTACATAATAATCTTAACCTTCTTGATTTTTATTGTTATGTGAAATTCTTAACTCATCATTGGAAATTCTTATGGATGACCATGCATATTCAAAGAACGTTACAAGTTATTTTTTTACTTAAACACTCATGTGCCTAACATTTCTTTGTTTAGTGTTGATACATTATTTTTAAAGGATACGTACATGATCGAAACTTATTTGAAGGATCAAAATAATGTCTTTGATTTCGGAGATAGTTTTGGCGCACGAGAAAGCTTAGGTAATTTTTTTTTCATTTTA
Organism: Gossypium sturtianum; assembly: GCA_025698515.1. Lineage (NCBI taxonomy): Eukaryota > Viridiplantae > Streptophyta > Magnoliopsida > Malvales > Malvaceae > Gossypium > Gossypium sturtianum. Next base: position 119,176,496 of record CM046955.1, read on the forward strand.
TTGTTAGTAATTCTAATCTATTTTCTTTTTTTGCAGCTAAATATTCGAGGACGAATCTTCTTGAGGAAGGGGGAAATGATGCGAGTCTCAAGGCCTAATTTCAGACACAAGGATGTAATGGGCTACACTACCTCAAGGCCCAATAACAATGTCAAAGGCCAAGCAAATCAAACCAAGATTCGGTCAAAGACAATTTGTCTCCATTAATAAAGTTTTCAACTCTAGGAGTTAGTTTCTTTGTGCAAGATTTCTTTTTTGTGATTTTTAGAAGTAGTTTTCTTCTCGATTTTCTTCAAGAAGTCGTGGGAATCCATTTTTCACCCTTAAATTTGCCAAGGACTATTTCTTAGAGGGTTGATTAGAGCCATTAATTGAGATTTTTGGGATTTATATCTCAAAGGGTTCAATTGGACGTTTATCCTTCTATCCATCATATCCATCGGTTTACTTGTTCCATCTTTCACTTTAAATTTCGTCCATTTATTTATTTATTTATTATTTTTAATATTTATTCTTAGTTCTTAAATTTCTTATTTAGTGTTTTATTTTCTTTAATTTCTAAATTTGTTTATTTCTTCTTTTAAGTCACACCCAAATCTTTCATTCTTGAGTCGAACAACTTGAATTCGATCCTGATCCACTTCCTTTCGGTTCAATTCCTTGTCATTAACACAAATAGTGATTATCCTAGTTAAAATACTTGCTTGCAATGGAAAGGTCTTCAGTCTCAAGCCCCCATGCTCGATGGAGCTAATTATGCTTATTGGAAAGCCAAGATGAAAGCTTCTATTAAGTCTAGTGATGAATGAGCATGGAAAGCATATTCCACTGGATGGACTCATCCTTTTACTGAAGTTGAAGGAGTAAAAACTCCCAAGCCCAAGGCAACTTGGACCACTAAAGAAAAAGGGATGCTAATGCAAACTTCAAAGCACTTTATGCCATTTTTTGTGGAGTAGATGCTTAGGAGGATTTCAAAATGTACTAAAGCCAAGGAGGCTTGAGAAATACTAGAAATAGCTCATGAAGGAAAAAATATAGTGAAACAATCCAAGTTTTAGATTTTGAAAATCAAATTTAAGAATCTGAGGATGTGGAAATTTGAGACTATTGGAGAATTTTATGCAAAAATCTATGACCTAGTAAACCAGGCTTTTGCCTTAGGAAGTGAGTACTCAAACTCCAAGCTTGTGAGACAGGTACTTAGGTTTCTACCTAAGAGGTTCAGCATCAAAGTAACAGCCATCGAGGAGGCCAAGGATATTGATTCCATGAGGATTGATGAGTTGATTGGTTCTCTTCAAACTTTTAAGATCAGCTTGGAAGAGGCCAAGAAGGGCAAATTGAAATATGAGAAGAACATTGTATTTTCAGTGACAGAAACTACGACCATTGAACAAAACACTGTTATAATAGATGTAAGAACATTTGGCTTTGCTTATTCATGGGTTCAATAAGATGACCGAAAGCAATTTGTAAATAATAAAAGATCAAATTCATCTAAGACCATATATAAGGGAAAATTCAAAGGCAGAGTTGAGTTAAGTGAACCTGTTAAGGAAAAGAAACAAAGAATTTAATGCCATAAGTGTTATGGCTTTAGGCATATTGAAGCAGAATGTGTAAATACTCTTAAGAAGAATGTGACCTGGAGTAATGAGGAAACCAGCTCAAAATTATAATTTGATGAGGAATAGGTGAGTAATTTTGTTGCCTTCACATCAAAGATGGGTGAATCAGATGTTTTTGATAATGGATCAATTGAGTGCAATAAAGAAGAGACACATGAGGAATTGTTGAATGTTTACAATCTCATGTTGAAAAAATGGAATCTTCTTAGTAAAGTTAATTCAAAGCATTCAATTGTGAATGGTTTTATGAAGGAGGAAGTATCCATGCTCGAAGGACAAGTAGATGAAAAGCTAATGAACCTCGACAAGTAATCAAAAAGGGTTAAAAATTGGAAGAAGAATTGGAAGATGCAAGCATGACTCTCAAACAATTCAATTGCAGTACTAAAAATTGAATGTGATGATAACAGCTGGAAAAAAGGGATCAGAAGAGAGGAGGGCTAAATTCATTGATAAAAGGAAGACTATTTGTAGAAATTTATAGAGTGTTTGTCAAATCAGGGAGTAATCATTATCTTGGAGAATGCTCTAAACAAGTAAAAGTTTAAGAGGAGCCTAAACTCTAAAAGAAATCAACTTCATCTACCAGAAAAGGATCATTTGTCACTACTGTAGTGTTCCTAGCCATATTAGGCCTCATTGCTTCAAAATGCTCCAAGACCTTCGATGGAATAAAATAGTGCCATAAATTGTGCCCACTGCTTCTGGTACTATGAGTGTAACACCCTTAAACCCGACCAGATTGCTGGGTCTCAGATCACGAGATGTCACATTCGTTGCTGAAACAAGTACAATTAATCACAGTCAGTTTATAATATTTAATAATTAAATATATTCAAAACATACATTCAATACGATATACAATCATTACCGAGTCTTATACAAGCTTACGAAAACTCAATTCTATCCCGGGGTCGAATTGGACTATACTAAAAAAATTCAAATTTGGGTATCGCAATATAGAAAGCTTGTTATCACGATACCAAAGACAATATCCAAACTTCAAATTTCATCAGGTGGGCATTGCGATATCCAGGGCTTGGTATCACAATATTGAAGACAGTAGCCAAACTTCCCAACTCGATGACCAAATTGTAAGATTTCAAAAGTGGGTATCACGATATCCAGGGTTTGGTATCGCGATACCAAAGACAGACCACGAGATCTTAATTTTTGGCAAAACTGTACACTTTCAAACTTGCAAATTTTTCCTATTTACTTTCACACATTCAAGCATCCATAACATTCAGCTATTATAAACAACATTTTAACACCAAACAAGCATCCCCAAAACATTAACCATTCTAACCTATAGCCTTAACATTTACAACTCAATCAACTTATACCAAGCAATCAAAAACCAAGCAATTCATTCAAACCTATGAATCCATGTCTATATACAACTAAAACCATCAACTTTATCTAATGCATTTTATTTAATTCATTCATACCATTCCCCAATTCACAAGTTCATAACACCTATAAACATTTTGTAACACCCTTAACCCATATCCATCACCGGACTAGGGTTATGGGTATTACCAGTCGAATCATAACATTTACACCATCATGACTCACACATTATCATATCATAGAAAATCAATCACACAAAGTCCCTTTAGAAGGTATATGAGACCCTAAACATACTTTAAAGAGGGCTTGGGACTAAATCGATCTCATACAAAAACTTTGCAAAGCTTAGAAAATTTTTCATCTTAAACAGGTCACACGCCCGTGTGGCTAGACCGTGTGCCTCACACGGCCATGCCTCAGACCATGTCTTACCCCGTACGCAACTCTGATTATATTCACACGGCCTGTCACACACCCGTGTGTATGGCCCGTGTGCAAGTCTGAACTGCATCAAATAAGGACAGTGATGGACACAGGCGAGACACACGCCCGTGTGCTCACCCGTGTGAACAATTATAGGCCATTTACAAGGCCAAATTGTCACCCAAATTGGGTCAACCCTACAAGCTCAATTCCAACATCAATAAACATACATTTCAATCACCATTCTCAACTACCAAATCAAGTATGAAATATACCATTTCATTATCACCATAACATACCCTAATTGCCATTCACACAAAACCATATTTACACAATACTTACACCATTATCACATAGCAAAATATGTACCAAAATCACTCCACAATATTACTAGCCTATACATGCCATATACCATATATACAACTTCCAAAAAGGTACCAAAATAGATGTTCGATAGTGTGATTGAGTCGCTAACGATCCCCGGATCCGAGCAAGCTTTAATGACACTGTAAACAGAGAAAAACTTCACACAGTAAGCTTTAAAGCTTAGTAAGTTCGTAATATAACACAATTAACTCAACAATTTAGATTCAATAACCAAAATTAACTATCACTTTAACACCCCAAACCCGGCCTAGATGTTACGACCGGATCTAGCATGTCACATGGATAGGTTGTTTAAAAACTGCATTCTCGTTGAAAACTCCGTATTCTTTCTTTGAAAACTTCGAGCTTTGTTGTTTGTGAAAATTCAGATTTGCTTTTATGGTGTTATTGTAAAAACGTTCTTATTATTACCATTGAAAACTTTGCTTATAACCGAAATCAGTTTCAGTGATTTGCTAAAATGTGATATTTTGAAAACTGTTATTATAATTTTAAGAAAAATCTTGAGTTTAATCATTTATAGTTTGAAAATAACCGAAATGAAAGTTTAAAGGAAAAGTTGAGTCCAATGGCCTTACTACAAAATATTAAACCCAAATTAAAAACAATCTTAAAATAAAGCTAAACTGAAATTATTAAAGTTAATGAGAAATACTCCGATGTATGGCCACCACAGAGTCCTCCGCAGCGCCAAATCCTCTAATGCTGGGGATCACCTGCGAGGTTAAAGTAGAGGGGTGAGTTACGAGAACTCAGTGTGTAATCCCCTAAACAGTCATTAACTGGGCCTGAGCCCATACAGAAGCAAACTGGGCCGAAGCCCATACAGAATAATGCAACCAGAGTATGTAGCCCAACCCAATAATCCATCCGCTACACACCACCCGTACCAGCCCAACACACCTGTGGGGATTTCTAAATCGACCCACCCATCCGCTACACACCAATATGGAAGACAAGCTGCTCATCACAGGATTTGTGGTGGAGCCACCAGAATAACAGAATATACGTGGCATAGCCACTGCACGAGAATGTGGCGAGCCACGGATCGTAATGTGGCGAGCCACCAGAACAACACTTCCTCCGATCATCAATATCCCGATCCCATGCAAAATGTCATGTATGCAAAGCATATATCATAATGATGTATGAAATAAATTACCATCATAACCAGATAAACAGAATACACACGGTCATACTAATCAACCCTTGAGGGCATAACAGTAATTTTACCCACCGAAGGTATTTCAGTAATTTACCCTCTAGGGGCATTTCGGTAATTTACCCTCCAGGGGCATATCGGTAATTCTGAACTTAACAGCTTTTTCGAAGGCCTACTATCGCCTTGAGCGACACAGGACCCTTTTTGGGTCTCTACGGAACTATTGGGCCTGAAATCCATTTCAGGCCCAAACGGGCCCACACGCTCGTGTGGCCCAAAACGCATGGTTTCGTTTTCAGATTTGCAGATTTCGCATTCAGACCTTTCATTTGATAGTTTTCAAACAGTTTTTCCCAAGTGGGCCGGATAGCCCATTGGGCCCATTTGGCCCGTTACAGCCTCAGTTTCGCGAGAGTGCTCGTGACACTCTCAACGGCCTACCACCATTATTCGCATTTCGATTTACCACTACAAGCGTTCGCACACTTGAGTGGTCACAAATGCCAGTTTTTCGGCTTTTCGGCTTTCGGCCGAATCATAGAACATTTCAAGCATGCATTTGGAAGGGTGTGAGATTACACACCTGATCACGATTCGCGATACTCGGCACTATTTCCAGAATACCAACAATCCAAGAAATCCACTGCAAGGGATAGGTGTTTAGTTGGCCCTCTGATTAAGCACGTTTAGACCCTAGCAGTGTTTGGCACGACAGACAGATGTTAGTAACCCCTTAATCATGACCACTAAAGAACTCCAATAGCCATTCGGCTTGAGTAAGAACCAACCGAATAATAAAACCCCATCACCTACATTCAGCCATTACCTTATTACCAACCAACCCTCGGAAACCAAAGATTAAAAGAAGGATGAGAGGGTATACTAACCCTCTAAAAGATTCGGCCTAGCCACAAAAGTCAAGAAGAGAGTTTTGGTTTTAGAATAGAACAAGAGAGAAACGAAAAGAAAGTAGAGAAAGAAACAACCATTAACTTAGATTAAAGATAAGTCGAATGGGAAGAAGGGATTTGGCACCAGCAGCAAAACAAAAGAACTCGAGGTTCACCTATAAGATTAATCAAAATGAAATACTCAAAGATGAGAAGAATGAAGTAAATCGACTGAGAACTAGAACAAAAAAGGGGGTTGAGGTAACTTCATGGAATGCTTGTGAACTTTAAAAAGGACAAATGTGTGGTAACTTCAAGGCATAATGAAGAAATTGTAATAGCCCGTTTTTAGTGAAATCGGAACAATAGTTACGGGACCACAAATCTGAGTCAGAAAGAAAATTTATTTTAATATTATTGCATGGTCTGCATTATGATAGGAATGACGTATGAAAATTTTGTTAAGAAAATTTTACCAATTTCATGGTTAATTGTTAGTAAGGACTAAATTGCATGAAATGCAAAAGTTGAATTCTAGTATCTAGAAGGATCAAATAGCTATGGAATTCAAAATTTGAGGTCCTTATAATACAACTAGACCATTAAGAGAAGTTAGTAGATGTTTATGATGATTCATGCATGGAAATTTAAGAAAAGAAAAGGACTAAATTGGAAAATGGAAAAATAAAAGATGATAATTAAATTAAAACATAAAATATCATCTTATTTCATCATCTTCCCCAAAATTTTCTATGGGAACCTTAGCTAAGAGAAAGAAAGTCAAGCAAGCTTAATTGGGTAAGTAATCATGTCCCATTTTTAGTAATTTTTATATTTCTGAGATCGTAATAATCTAATCTAGCTATTTTTGGGATCAATTTGTAAAGTTGTCAAAGTATTAAAACTTTTCCATGGATGAGTATGCTGAAATTTTGAAATTTATGGTAGAAATTGAAAGGTTGTTGATAGATAAACAACTTTTGTAAAGGAAATTTTCATGAAATTGTGATTTAGGGACTAAATTGAAAAGATGTAAAATTCATGGAAAATTTTTGATTTTTTGTGAAATATATGGACTGTTATTGTTATATGAAAAATTCGGCTAGGCTTGGAATAAGGATTAAATTGCATGAATTTCATTTTCCGAGCCTAGGGACGAAATTAGAATTAATTAAAAGTATAGGGGCAAAATGGTACTTTTTCCTAAAGTGAATTGGATTGAATTGAATATGAATTGTATTAAATCGAGTTAAATTTACTCATATAGATCCGGATAGACCTTGTACGAAATTGGATCGAGAAAAGCAAAAAGTATCAGATTAGTAGATTCTCGTATATGAACAAGTGTCGAGGTAAGTTCGTGTAACTAAATTGTGTATATTTACATTTCTGAATGAAATGTTTTATATGTGAATGTTGAATTGTGAAATTGATATTTTATGAAATTAATCATATATCCGAAAATGCTCGAGAAATATTAAATCTCGTTTGAATACATGAAAATCGATTGGAAATAGGGCTCCCGTAATGGTTGTAGTCATCCATATGTTGCAGACACACCATAACTCGAAAGAGCGTCCCGATATTAGCTCTCATGAGCTTCCCGTTAAATGGTTCTTGTGAGCTTTCCGTTATAGCTCTTCGGGGCATTCTGATAGGTTGTGATCCTACATATGTTGTGGACACACCTTAGCTCTTGTGAGCTTTCTGATTATGGCTCTTCGTGAGCTTCCCGTTAATTAGCTCTTTGTAAGCATCCTGATATGGCTCGCTTGAACTTCTCGATATATGGCTATCCGGAGCTCCCCGATTAATGGCTCTTCGGAGCTACCTATTATAGGGTCGCACGAGCTTTCTGAATATTGCTCTTATGAGCTTTCTATTTTAGCCCGGATAAGCTTCATGTTTGTGTGCTTTTATAAGCACTCCCGGATATGAGTTGACGGATTTACCGTATTGTACACTTCGTGTGTAACAACCCAGTTTAGACCCTAGTCGGAATAGTGGTTTTGGGACCACAAATTTGAGGTTGAAAAAATATTTTAATATTATTTTTCGTGTTTACAGTATGTGATTGAGCATGTGTGAAAATTCTGTGTGAAAATTTATTCGATTGTATGCTTAATTTGCAAAAGGACTTAATCGCATAAAATGCAAAAGCTGTGTGCTGATTGTTAAAGTTCTTAATTGCCATGACTTCTTAAATGAGGGGTCCTTATGAGGTTATTAAACCATTGGATAGTTAATGGATGATAATGGCATGGCATTTAGTGTTATTATTAAAATTCATTAAGGTTAAATTTGTAATATAGCTATTAATGTTAATATTAATAAAATAAACCAAAAATTAGTTCCATTATCATCATCTATTGCCGAAAATACAAAGAAAAAGGAAAAGGAAAAGCTTGCTAGGGTTCGGTCACTTGAAGCTTCAATTGGTATGTGATTTTTGTTCGGTTTTTGATAATTTTTACGTTATTGTGATCGTTGATTTGTGCTCTATCAAACACATGCTTTGATTTTAGAATTTGATGGTGATTTTGAGATAAGCCATTGATGAATGTTTTAGTTTTGTGATAGTTGATGATGAAATATGAAAGACACGTGAAAGATTAACATATTTTATCTTTGAATTTTTGGTGAAATTGAGTAATTTGGGCTAAATTGTGAAAATAAGAAATTGGAGGACTAAAATGTGAAATAAATGAAATGTGTGGGCTTGTATGGATATAAGGAGAATTCGGCTAGGCATGGGTGAAATGAAATTATGTGTATTTGATGATTTTATGATATAGGGACTAAAGTGTTGAAATGTGAAAATGTGAGGGCTATGTTGTAAAATGCCCTAATTATGTCTGTTTGGATTAAATTGAATGGTTTGGTGAATGAATGAGCTAAATTTGAATATGTATAGACCAAGAAAGGAGAAATTTGGATCGAGATCGAGGCAAAGACAAAGTGCTCGATTGATCGACTAGTCTCGGTATTTCTACGTCCGAGGTAAGTTCGGATATAATACGAATTGTTAAATTCATATCAATGTGTTATGAAATGAATGAATGTATGGTTATTGAATTAGAAATTTTATATGAGAGATTGAAATATGAGGCACTAAGTGTGCGCAAATAAAATCGAGACAGGGATGAATAGCACTATGTGTGCGAAGTAATAGAAGCTTTGGTTTTATTGATTGGCACTGTGTATGCGATACCGAGTTAGAATCGGTTTAAAGTAAAGGCACTAAGTGTGAGATAATATTTAAGCTTCGGCTATGAATTGGGCACTAAGTGTGCGAACAAATCGAACGAATAACAAAGGTTGAATGAAATGAAGTATTGAGCATTAAGTAGCGTGAATGGTCATTAAGTAAGTGTTGGCTAAGGTACGTACGGAACCTATGTGGTTGATGAAGTTATAAATGGATATATGGATGGTTGATTGAGCATATTAGTTGTGGATGATATGGTATTCATATTTATGTGTTGATCTGTGTGATGAATTAATTTATGTATTGTTATTGATTCATTGAGTTAAATGTATTATATTACGAACTTACTAAGCTTTAGAGCTTACTGTGTGAAGTGTTTCTTTGTTTTACAGTGTCTTTAAAGCTAGCTCGGATCTGGGGATTGTCAGCGACTCAATCACACTATCGGCTAACTATTTTGGTACTTTTGGAAGATGTATTATGTATGGTATATGGCATGTATAGGCTAGTGTTTATGGCATGTTTTGAGATGTTTGGATCTTGCCATGTGATATGGCTAGAGAAGTTAATAAATTTTGGTATATGTATTGGGTTTGAGTAAAGGTTGGTCAAGATGTGTAAGTAAATTCTAAGTGAATGACTTTATGATATGTTTTAGTAGAATGGAGATGGTATGTTCATGCTATGATATGGTTGAGAGTAATTGATGCATGAATTATATGTTTTTGACATGTAATTTATATCTTTGGATAGTTGTGTTTAGATAGAATTGTAAAGGATGATGAATGATGCTATTAAGAGATTCAATTTGAGTATGTTTTGGTATGTTTGGATGCCAATTAGGATATGTAATGGTATTGATTATTGCATGTAGGTGTGACCCAAGTGTGGGTGGCAAATATGGCCTTGCATGTAGGCGTGTGACCTCTGTAACTTGGAAAAATGTTTGATTTTTGGGAAAATTTTGTATGATCTCGGTTTAGTCCCTACCCCTTTCTGGTGCATGTTTAATGTCTCGTAGACCTCGTTAAGGGACTATATGTATATATCTTGATATGTTTGAATTGTGTATACTTTGTGTTGAGGAATGATTGTAAATGTTCCGATTGTTCGGTAATGCCTCTTAACCCTATTCTGGTGACAGTTACGGGTTAGAGGTGTTGCATTTTATTGGTATCAGAGCTACAGTTTAGTCGATTCTAGGACTAACGTAGCGCGTGTGAGTATAGCTATACATGCCATATATATTTGCGATAGTTTGATGAATCCTGACAGTTAAAAATGTGTTTTTATATAGCAAATGGATCCCGATCGAGCAGTTGCTGATGATGTAGAGAGCAATGCGCCTGCTCCCGCTCAAGGGACAGCGTCGGCCGAATCTAGGCCGATAGCTAGTAGCCAAGAGAGAGGCTTAACAAGACTTCTTTCAAATGATGAGTGAGTGGTTTTCGGAGTTCGTTCGAACGAATCCGGCTGCTCCACAACCTCCACTCCCAGAAGTACATGTAGTGCCACAAGTGACAGATCTGATCCGACTGAGTAAGCCTCCTATGGATAAGATCAGAAAGTACGAGGCCGAAGAGTTTAGGGCCACAGTTGATGATGATGTTGAGCGAGCTGAGTTTTGGTTCGAGAATACAGTCTGAGTGTTTGATGAGATGTCATTGACTCCTGATGAATGCATTAAATGTGTTGTTTCATTGTTGAGAGATACGACATATAATTGGTGGAAAACGTTGATATCCGTGGTTTCGAGAGAGAGAATTACCTGGGATTTCTTTCAAGTTGAATTCCGAAAGAAGTATATCAGTCAACGATTCATAGATCAGAAATGTAAAGAGTTTCTAGAGCTGAAACAAGGCCGCATGTCTGTTACTGAGTATGAACGGGAGTTTGTGATATTGAGCCAATACGCACAAAAACGTGTTTCGACCAAGGCTACTATGTGTAAATATTTCATTGAAGGGCTGAATGAAGACATCAAATTGCTGGTTGGAATACTTGACTAGAATGAATTTGTAGTATTGGTTGAAAGGGCTTGTAAAGCCGATGAACTAAGCAAAGAAAAGAAGAAAGCGGATTCAGAGGCTAGAGATGAAAGGAAAAGGTCGATGAGTAAGTCGTACCAACCTTCGTCCAAGAGATTCCGAGATGCAATAAATCGCTCAAATGTTTCGATTGGACATTCGAGTAGAGATCGAGTGAAACAAAATGTTAGTTCCAAAACACAAGTTCCAATTGAATCTAGTGTTGGAAGTGTTAAAAGCAACAAGCCCGAGTGTAGACAGTGTGGGAGACGACATGTTGGGGAATGCTGGGGCAAGTACAATAATAGAGTTTGCTATAAATGTGGATCACGAGACCATTTCATTCGTGATTGCCCAGACTTAGCTGAGAAAGACAATGTACAGAATGCGAGACCGAGTAATGCGACAGCTAGAGGTAGACCACCCAGAAATATCGAGAACGTAAGTGGTAGTCAGAGAGGAACATCAGACACAGCTGTGAGATCTGAGGCAAGAGAACCTGCCCGAGCTTATGCTATTCGCGCACGAGAAGAAGCGTCATCTCCAGACGTCATTACTGGTACTTTCACTCTATTTGATACTGATGTGATTTCATTGATAGATCCAGGATCTACTCATTCATATGTGTGTGAATCTAGTATCTAGTAAGACTCTGCCTGTTGAGTCTACTGAATTTGTTATTAGAGTATCGAACCCCTTAGGCAAGTGCATTTTGGTTGATAAAGTATCTAAGAACTGTTTATTGATGTTTCGAAATGTTTGTTTTCTGGCTTATTTGATGCTGCTACCATTCGATGAATTTGATATAATTCTGGGTATGGATTGACTCACTTTGCATAATGCTATTGTGAATTGTAAACGAAAGAGTATTGATTTGAGAAGTCAGAATGGTGAGATAGTTCGAATTGAATCCAGTAATTTGAATGGGTTACTAGCTGTGATCTCAGTGATGAAAGCTCAGAATTATGTGAAAAGGGGTTGTGAAGCCTATCTTCCGTATGTGATAGATACAAAAGTGACTGAAAAGAAAGTTGAATCTGTACCTGTAGTTTGTGAGTTTCCAGATGTGTTTCCTAATGAATTACTGGGATTACCTCCGATACAAGAAGTAGAGTTTGGTATTGATTTAGTGCCAGGAACAACTCCTATCTCAATAGCTCCGTATAGAATGGCACCGACAGAATTGAAAGAGTTGAAGTCTTAGATGCAAGAGTTGACGGATAAAGGATTTGCACGATCGAGTATCTCGCCCTGGGTTGCTCCTGTATTGTTTGTGAAAAAGAAAGATGGAACTATGAGGATGTGTATTGATTACTGACAGTTGAATAAGATGACGATAAAGAATAAATATCCTTTGCCTCGTATTGATGATTTGTTTGATTAGTTGAAAGGAGTTACAGTGTTTTCTAAGATAGATTTGAGATCGGGTTATTACCAGCTGAGAGTCAAAGGATCGGATGTGCCAAAAACTGCTTTCAGAACTAGGTACGGACATTATGAATTCTTAGCTATGCCTTTTGGACTAACAAATGCTCCTGCAGTGTTTATGGATTTGATGAATCAGATATTCAGATCGTATTTGGATCGATTTGTTGTGGTGTTTATTTATGACATTCTGATTTATTCTTGTGATGAGACGCAACATGCTGAGCATTTGAGAATCGTGCTACAGACTCTACGCGAGAAGCAATTGTATGCAAAGTTTGGCAAATACGAGTTTTGGCTGCGTGAGGTTGGTTTTCTGGGACATATTGTATCAGCTGCGGGAATACGAGTTAATTCGAGTAAGATCTCAGGTATTTTGGAGTGAAAGCCTCCGAGAAATGTGTTTGAAGTCCGTAGTTTTCTGGGACTAGCGGGATATTATAGGCAGTTCGTGAAAGGCTTCTCGATCATTGTGACTCCATTGACAAAATTGCTACATAAAGATGTTAAATTTGAGTGGTCAAAAAGGTGCTAGCAGAGTTTTGAACAGTTGAAAACATTTTGACTGAGGCACTAGTGTTAGTCCAACCTGACTCAGGTAAAGAATTTATAGTTTACAGTGATGCATCATTGAATGGTTTGGGCTGTGTGCTGATGCAAGAGGGAAAAGTTATAGCTTATGCTTCGAGACAGTTAAAGTCGCATGAAAAGAACTACCCGACGCATGATCTTGAATTAGCTGCGATTGTATTTGCATTGAAGATTTGGCGTCATTACCTATTTGGTGAGAAATGTCGCATTTATACTGATCACAAGAGTTTGAAATATCTGATGACTCAGAAAGAATTGAATTTGAGACAGCGAAGATGGTTAGAATTGCTAAAAGATTATGAATTAGTAATTGATTATCATCCAGGAAAAGCTAATGTTGTAGCTGACGCTTTGAGTCGAAAGTCTTTGTTTGCTTTGTGTGCAATGAGTGCTCAAATAGATCTGTGTGATGATGGTTCAGTTTTGGCTAAGTTGAAAGTGAGACCGATGTTTATAGGTCAAATTTGTGATGCCTAGAAAAGTGATAATGAGATGATGACAAAACGAGCTCAATGTGGTTTGAATTCTGATTCAGAATTTCGAGTGGATAATGATGATTGTTTGAGATTCAGAGATTGGATTTGTGTTCCGAGGAATTCAGAGTTAATTCAGTTGATTTTGAACGAAGCTCACAATAGTCGTTTGGCTGTTCATCCGGGAAGTACAAAAATGTTCTATGATCTGAGATAGTTTTATTGGTCGCATGGTATGAAACGGGATATCTCAGAATTTGTTTCGAGATGTCTAGTATGTCAGCAAGTAAAAGTTGAACATCAGGTTCCATCCGGTTTGTTACAATCGATTATGATTCCTGAGTAGAAATGGGAGAGAATTACGATGGACTTTGTGTCAGGATTACCTTTATCTTTGAGAAAGAAAGATGCAATCTGGGTGATAGTTGACAGATTGACGAAATCGGCTCATTTTGTTTCGGTGAGAACATATTATTCACTTGATAAATTAGCTGAATTGTATATTTCTGAGATTGTGTGATTGCACGGGGTGCCACTATCCATTGTATCTGACAGAGATCCGAGATTTACCTCGCGGTTTTGGAAGAAATTGCAAGAGGCTTTAGGCACAAAGTTTCATTTCAATACTGCATTTCATCCGCAAACAGATGGTCAATCCGAGCGGATCATACAGATTCTGGAGGATATGTTGAGATGTTGCATCCTTGAGTTTGAAAGTAAGTGGGAAAAATATTTTCCGTTGATTGAGTTTGCGTACAATAACAGTTTTCAATCTAGCATCAAAATGGCACCATATGAGGCTCTTTATGGCCGTAAATGCAGAACTCCATTGTATTGGACTGAGCTTAGTGAGAATAAGATTCACGGGGTTGATTTGATTAAAGAGACTTAGCAGAAAGTGAAAGTGATTCGTGACAGCTTGAAAGCAGCGTCAGATCATCAGAAGTCTTATGCAGACTTGAAACGAAAAGATATTGAATTTGAGATTGGCGATAAAGTATTTTTGAAAGTGTCTTCGTGGAAGAAAATACTTCGATTTGGCCGAAAAGGCAAGTTGAGTTCGAGGTTCATTGGGCCGTATGAGATCATTGAACGAGTTGGGCTGGTTGCTTATAGATTGATGTTACCACCTGAGTTAGAGAAAATTCATAATATATTTCATGTGTAGATGCTATGACGATACAGATCTGATCCATCGCATGTGATTGCTCCTACTGAGGTTGAGATTCAGTCAGATTTATCGTATAATGAAGAACCGATCCAAATTTTGGCACGAGAGACTAAAGAATTGAAAAACAAGAAAATTTCTTTAGTGAAAGTGTTGTGGCACAAACACGGAGTTGAAGAGGCTACGTGGGAGCCTGAAGGTGTTATGAGAGAGCAATACCCGAACTTATTCACTGGAAAGATTTTTGGGGACGAAAATCCCTAAAGGGGGGAGAGTTGTAACAGCCTGATTTAGACCCTACTCGGAATAGTGGTTTCGGGACCACAAATCTGAGGTTGAAAAAATATTTTAATATTATTTTTCGTGTTTACAGTATGTGATTGAGCATGTGTGAAAATTCTGTGTGAAAATTTATTCTATTGTATGCTTAATTTGCAAAAGGACTTAATCGCATAAAATGCAAAAGTTGTGTGCTGATTGTTAAAGTGCTTAATTGCCATGACTTTTTAAATGAGGGGTCCTTATGAGGTTATTAAACCATTGGATAGTTAATGGATGATAATGGCATGGCATTTAGTGTTATTATTAAAATTCATTAAGGTTAAATTTGTAATATAGCTATTAATGTTAATATTAATAAAACAAAACAAAAACTAGTTCCATTATCATCATCTATTGCCGAAAATACAAAGAAAAATAAAAAGGAAAAGCTTGCTAGGGTTCAGTCACTTGAAGCTTCAATTGGTATGTGATTTTTGTTCGGTTTTTGATAATTTTTACGTTATTGTGATCGTTGCTTTGTGCTCTATTAAACACATGCTTTGATTTTAGAATTTGATGGTGATTTTGAGATAAGCCATTGATGAATGTTTGAGTTTTTTGATAGTTGATGATGAAATATGAAAGATATGTGAAAGATTAACATATTTTGTCTTTGAATTTTTTGTGAAATTGAGTAATTTGGGCTAAATTGTGAAAATAAGAAATTGGAGGACTAAAATGTGAAATAAATGAAATGTGTGGGCTTGTATGGATATAATAAGAATTCAGCTAGGCATGGGTGAAATGAAATTATGTGTATTTGATGATTTTATGAAATAGGGATTAAAGTGTCAAAGTGTGAAAATGTGAGGGCTATTTTGTAAAATGCCCTAAATATGTGTGTTTGGATTAAATTGAATGATTTGGTGAATGAATGAGCTAAATTTGAATATGTATAGACCAAGAAAGGAGAAATTCGGATCGAGATCGAGGCAAAGACAAAGTGCTTGATTGATCGACTAGTCTCGATATTTCTACGTTCGAGGTAAGTTCGGATATAATACGAATTGTTAAATTCAAATCAATGTATTATGAAATGAATGAATGTATGGTTATTGAATTAGAAATGTTATGTGAGAGATTGAAATATGAGCCACTAAGTGTGCGTAAATAAAATCGAGACAGGGATGAATAGCACTGTGTCTGCGAAGAAATAGAAGCTTCGGTTTTATTGATTGGCACTGTGTGTGCGATACCGAGTTAGAATCGGTTTAAAGTAAAGGCACTAAGTGTGCGATAATATTTAAGCTTCAGCTATGAATTGGGCACTAAGTGTGCGAACAAATCGAATGAATAACAAAGGTTGAACGAAATGAAGTATTGAGCATTGAGTAGCGTGAATGGTCATTAACTAAGTGTTGGCTAAGGTACGTACGAAACCTATGTGGTTGATGAAGTTATAAATGGATATATGGATGGTTGATTGAGCATATTAGTTGTAGATGATATGGTATTCATATTTATGTGTTGATCTATGTGATGAATTAATTTGTGTATTGTTATTGATTCATTGAGTTAAATGTATTATATTACGAACTTACTAAGCTTTAGAGCTTACTGTGTGAAGTGTTTATCTGTTTTACAGTGTCTTTAAAGCTAGCTCGGATCTGGGGATCGTCAGCGACTCAATCACACTATCGGCTAACTATTTTAGTACTTTTGGAAGATGTATTATGTATGGTATATGGCATGTATAGGCTAGTGTTTATGGCATGTTTTGAGATGTTTGGATCTTGCCATGTGATATGGCTAGATAAGTTAATAAATTTTGGTATATGTATTGGGTTTGAGTAAAGGTTGGTCAAGATGTGTAAGTAAATTCTAAGTGAATGACCTTATGATATGTGTGTAACACGCCTTACCCGTATTCTACACTGGAATCGGGCCCGAGGCATTACCGAATTAAAACCACTTAATCGCCACTTAGGCTCAACGTGACTACTCTCATTAACTACCACAACTACCACATTAAGGACCTACGAGGTCTTAAACATACATACGAGAGCTCCCGAGGCTCTACCGAAACTATATCGATCTTAAAATTTCTTTCACTCAGACAAGTGTCACACACCCATGTGGAATGGGACACACCCGTGTACCCTCAAGACATGCCCGTGTCTTCCACCCGTGGTCGACACTGACTAAATTCACACGGCCTGGACACGCCCGTGTTATCCACCCCTGGTGAACACTGACCCCTTTACACGACCTAGGCACACGCCCGTGTGGCTAGTCCGTGGTCTATTCTGACTTGAAATGCTAACATGAAGGGGACAAATGGCAAGTCACACGCCCATAGGCTGACCGTGTGTCACACATGGCCTAGACACACGCCCATGTGTCTACCTACATGGACAAGAACAAAGCTATTTGCCATACCCTTCTCACCCCTCTAGCATACACAACAAGTACTCATACAACACATCCATAACCAAACTCATAATGAACATAATCTTACATGGATAAATACATATTTTCATATAATAATGTAGCCATCAACTATGGCATTATACAAAATATATTATCCATCTAAAGGCCAACACATCTTAGCCAAAACAACAAAACACCCTAACGTGTCTAGCCTCTATACATGCCATATACAAAACATTAAGTCCAATGTACCAGAGTGTGCTGATAGTGTGGGCGATCTTCCGATTAATCCGCGTATCACGATTCAATCCTTGTTCTCTATAAGACAAGAGAAAAGAAAGGAGTAAGCTTTGAGCATAGTAAGTTTACACATAAACAATTTAAGCATTCTAGTATAAGCTAAACAACAATTAGCATTATACTAACATATATAATTCACATCCACTACTATGCTTACTCTTTCTATCCCTTACCACATCTCCAACACATCATGAGTCACATACTCATAATCATTGACTTGCACCCCTGCACTCAATAGCACATTTACCCAAAATACAACACATCATTATTTCTCAATAATACATCCACACAACTAAATTACTCGGTGGTTTCGCACTTAGCCTACCACAATCAGATCATAAGGTAGTATCGCAAATAGCCTACCACAAGGGATAATTATAGTGATTCCGCACATAGCTCACTAAATAATATGCTTAACAATAGTATCGCACACAACCCATTATTGTTAAGTATGAAGGTGGTATCGCACTTAGCCCACTATCAAGCATTATCACTACACATTCACATGTCTACTTTGTAATACATTCATCCATTCACAACTACTATCTCATTCATTCCACTAGAATCGAATAGGTTCTCAATCATGCTACACATTAGCTAGCATTAACAATGTATACGCATAAATGCATCATTCATATGTAAACTTACCTCGGTGCTCAAAAAGTATGGAGATGTGTAATTTAGTCCACGACCTTGCCCTTGCCTCGGTTAAGATTCGGGCTTCGTCTTTCTTGATCTAAAATGATAAATCAACTCGTTCAATACACATATTGACTAAATTGACCCTTATCTCATACTTTAGCAAAATTACCATTTTGCCCCTAAACTTTCTTATATTTACACTTTAGTCCCAAGGCTCGTAAAATGATTTTCATTCAACTGTCTAGCCTTTCATGCTTAGCCGAATCATTTACTCAACTAAAGCAATCATCAATTCTCACTAAATCACTCATGTATGACCAATCTCAAGACTTTCACAAACTAGTCCCTACATGCATTTATCATGGAATTCACTTAGCAAAAGATGTTTCTACTACATCAAGCCTTCATATTCTTCCATAAAACATCAAAATACATGCATGTCCTACATGGTTACATTTTTGAACATCAATCCTAGCTAAAACATATAGCTAAAATAGCTTACTCATGTTACTAGGACTTCAAAAATACGAAGAATATCAAAAACGGGGCTTGGATGCACTTACTAGCAAGCTTGAAAATTTGAAGAGCCCTAACAATGGCTTCTTGAAATTTTTGACAGCTTGGAGAAGAAGATGAATGAAATTTTGTCATCCTTTTCCCTTTTTAATCACTTAATTGACAAATGACCAAAATACCCATTAGTCAAACTTTTCCAATACCATCCACTCATGCCCATTTTTTTCCAAAAAATTGAATTTGGGAATATTACTATTTAAGGACCTCTAATTGATAATCCAAAGCTATTTCATACAAATAGCTTCTAGAATCTCACGTTTTGCAACTTTTGTAATTTAGTCCTTTTGGACAATTCAACCGCAATTTAACAAAATTACTTCATGAAACTTTCACACTAACATGCAAACATAGCATAAACCTCAAAAATCATACATATACCTCGGATTTGTGGTCTCGCACCACTATTCTGACTAGGCCCTAAATCGGGATGTTACAATGTTTTAGTAGAATGGAGATGGTATGTTCATGCTATGATATGGTTGAGAGTAATTGATGCATGAATTATATGTTTTTGATATGTAATTTATATCTTTGGATAGTTGTGTTTTGATGGAATTGTAGAGGATGATGAATGATGCTATTAAGAGATTCAATTTGAGTATGTTTTGGTATGTTTGGATGCCAATTAGGATATGTAATGGTATTGATTATTGTATGTAGGTGTGACCCAAGTGTGGGTGGCAAATTTGGCCTTACAAATGGCCTATAATTGCCCATATGGTTGAGCACACGAGCGTGTGGCTCGACCGTGACATTTGAGTTTGCAAATTGAAACAAGTCAGGCTCGACCACGGGCTGGACACAAGGGCGTGTCCCAGGTCGTGTGATGCAAGTTAGGCTCGACCATGGGTGAGGCACAAGGGCGTGTCTCAGGCCGTGTGGATAAGTCAGTATGTATGCCCTATTTTTCCACGGCTCGGACACATGGGCGTTTCTGAGGCCGTGTGAGGCACACGACCTACCCACACGGGCGTGTGACCTCTGTAACTTGGAAAAATGTTTGATTTTTGGGAAATTTTTGTATGATCTCGGTTTAGTCCCGACCCCTTTCTAGTGCATGTTTAAGGTCTCGTAGACCTCGTTAAGGGACTATATGTATATATCTTGATATGTTTGAATTGTGTATACTTTGTGTTGAGAAATGATTGTAAATGTTCCGATTGTTCGGTAATGCCTCTTAACCTTATTCCGGTGACGGTTACGGGTTAGGGTTGTTACATCGTGTGTACTGCCCATGTATCCATCGATATTTTAAATGATTCAACGGGTAAAATTTCGGTATGAGATGATATAAATTAAAGATGAATGATTGTGAGAAATACTTGATATATATATAAAAAGATATGATATGTACATGTTCATTAGAAATTTGAAGTGACAAATACATGTATTGTGGAAATGGAATATTGATGAGCTCATCCATATTTCTTGTATTTATATGAATTATATAACTAACCTGCTTGTTGAGGATTTGAGTGTGTTTAGGTTATTGATTACATTGATTTGAGTGTACTATATATGCTTATTTTAGTTGAACATGACTGGTAAGTTAAATTCCTGTTATACGAACTTACTAAGCATTAAATGCTTACTCGATTTTATTTCCTCTGTTTTATAGTACTCGGAAGCTCGAAAAGGTTGGAAGTTGGTCGGAGCAACATCACACTATCACTCAGTTTGCTCGGTATAATTAGTATAATTTCTCTTGGTATAATGGCATGTATAAGCTATGTTAGGCTAAATGATGAAATATTTTGGTTGTAATTAGCCATTGGATTGGCTAGTATAAGGCATAATTTGATGCAAGTATGTAAGGCATGATCATGATTGATGTGTGATAAATGGTTATATAACACCCCTTACTCGTGTCCAACGCCGGGACAGGATATGAGGCATTACCGAACTTAAATAAAAACCTTTATATAAAACCAGCTATAAAATTTCATTCAATTTAACATTCCTCATTCACGTGCATATTGCCCTTATATGGGCCCACAAGGCCCAAAACATACATTGGGGCTGCTCAGACTAAACCGAGAACTTAGGAAACTTTAAGAAGACTTAGAGAAATTTTTCATCAAAGCAGGCCACACGCCCGTGTGGCTTGGGACACGCCATGTGGGTAGGCCGTGTGGTCGCACACGCCCATGTCCTTAGCCCATGTGACTCTCTGTTTATGACGTCATCAACAAAATTGGGTCACACGGCCAAGTCACATGCCCGTGCTTAGGCCGTGGTGAATTAATTAAATTCAAAATCAATGCAGACTTCACACGCGCTGGGCACACGCCCATGTCCCGGGTCGTGTTCTCCACACGATCGAGAAACACACCAGTGTCTCCGCCATGTGTGGCCAAGAAAATGGCTATTTTCGCACCATTTGGCATCCTCATTTGCACATACTTAAACACAACTTCAATCCATCCATCCCAAACACACATAACCACATCACGTAAAACCTTTAGTATAAGCACACACGTATAAATAGGCATTACAACTCATTAACCAATATGAACCAACACATTTGGCCAAATCAAATGAAACTTACACAATTGACTAAGTCCCTATACATGCCATAGACTCAAAAGGTTTTGCATTCACTTATACCCAATATGATAGCTTGATAGTGTGATAGCATCTCCGGCGATCTCCAACCCGGGCTAGTATAAAACCCTACATGATATGAGAAAGGAAGGGGAGTAAGCTATAAAGCTTAGTAAGTGTGTATGTAAATAATAAACAATTTATTACCATGCTTTTAACAATCCTTATTTTGAGTTCTCAAGATAATGACATCATTATTGCATAAAATTTCTCAATTCACTTATGTTCAGCTTGAGCTGTCTACTCGAGTTACAATCACTAAATTATTTTTATCCGGAGCTACGGAACTCCAAATTCAGATCCGATAATTTTCATTGAAACTAGACTCACATATATTCTTACCATAAGATTTCCAGAATTTTTGGTTGTAACACCCCGATTTAGAGGCTAGTCGGAACAGTGGTGTGAGACCACAAATCTGAAGTAGTAAAATGAGTTTTGAGGTTTAAGATATGTTTGCATGATAGTATGAAAGTTTCATGTAGAAATTTTATGAAATTGTCATTGAATGGTCCATTAGGACTAAATTGCAAAAGTTGCAAAATTTGAGATTCTAGAAGCTTTTAGTATGAAATAGCTTTGGAATATTAATTAGAAGTCCTTAAATAGCAATTTTCCGAAATTATAATTTTTGGACAAAAATGGACATGAGTTAGAAATTTTGAAAGTTTAGTAAGAAGGGCATTTTGGTCATTTAACAATTAAATGATTAAAAAGGGAAAAAGATGAAAAAAATCTTATTCATCTTCTTCCCCTTGTGCTGAAAGTTTGAGAGACTCCATAACTAGGGTTCTTCAATTTTTTGAAGCTTGCTAGTAAGTGCATCCTAGCCCCGTTTTTAATATTCTTCGTATTTTTGGAGTCCTCGTATTATGAATTAGCTATTTTTAGCTATAAGTTGAGCTAGAATTCATGTTCATAAATCTACCCATGTATGACATGCTTGTAAAATGATGTTTTATGAAAGATTATGAGAGTTTGATGTTAGATAAACATCTTTTCCTAAATGAATTTCATGAAAAATGCTAGTAAGGACTAGTTTGTAAAAGTTGTGAAATTTGTCATACATGATAGAAATAGTGAGAATTGATTGTTGCTATAGTTAAGAGAATGAATCAGCAAAGCATGAAGTTCACAAAAGTTGAATAAAAATCAGTTTACGAGCCTTGGGGCAAAAGTGTAATTATGAGGAAGTTTAGGGGGCAAAATGGTAATTTTGTCGAAATATGAGTTAATAGTCAATTTAGTCAATGTGTGTATTAAATGAGCTTAATTATTATTATAGATCAAGAAAAATGAAGCCCGGATCGAAACCGAGGCAAGAACAAAGTCGAGGACTAAATTGTAGTTCTACATACATTTTGTACATTGAGGTAAGTTTGTATGATTTCTAAGCTTTATGATTAATATCATTGAATTGGTTAGTATGATGTAGAATATATCTTAATTCCATGAGATTTTTTATGTTATGCTAAACAAAGAAATCAATGAGATTAAGTATGAGAAAGTCCCGATTGAAGTTGAATTACTTAGGATACTCGATCTATCACATGAGACAAGGAAGTCCGTATAAGACCAAGCCAAGGCATGGCATCGGAAACCAAGCAAGTTATCATGTAAGACCAAGACAAGTCTTGGCATTGAAGAGTTATTATGAGATGAAGGCCCATATAAGCCCAAGCCAAGGCATGGCATTGGTGAGTTTCCATGTAAAGATGTCATGTAAGTCCAAGACAAGTCTTGGCATTGAAAAGCTATCATGAGATAGAGATCCCATGAATGTCCAAGCCAAGGCATGGCATTGGTGAGTAACAAGGAAGATTTCATGTAAGTCCAAGCCAAGGCTCGGCATTAACCCGTTCATCAGTAAAGATACCAAGTAAGACCATGTCAAGACATGGCAATGGTAAGTTCCCAATGGAACACACAAGGAAGACTCCGTGTAAGTCCATGTCAAGACATGGCATCGATACAAGTTGAGAGATCCCATGTAAGACCATATCTAGGGTATGTCTTTGGCATCGAGATATTTGTGAGATGAGATCCAGTATCCTCGGTTGTTCATAGTAATTCATCGGGCAAAAGAGTAAAGAATAAATGAGAAAGCAAGAAAGTTAAGCAAGTAAAGCTATCATCAAAGTATGCTAGTCATAGTGAACTAAGAGTATTATTCACGTTATGAATGATGAAGTTAAGATTATGCTTACCTTAACAAAGTATGCTAATCTATATGATTAAGTGATACAGGTACCTTGTTTACCTTACAAACACGAGACTAGTAAGTACCATAATAAGTGTAAGAATCATTAAGAGTAAGTAAGCTCAAGCATGTGAACTTAGCAATGCCTTTGCTTATGATGTCTGAGTATGTTAAGTATATATATTTATATACGTTGTTATATGCATTACATGCAAACTTACTAAGCGAAATGCTTACATCTTTAATTCTTTCTTTCCATGTAGTCCCGCCAAGCTAATCTCGTGGATCATCGTCATCGGAGCTCGGAGCACACTATCAATCGCTATTTTGGTATAGCCAAGTTGTTTATATTAAGTATGGCATGTATAGGAAGCATTTCATTTTGAGTTATGTTTTAGAATTAGCCAAAGTGTTGGCTATCAAGCTTAGTATTCTTTTTGTATATGGCCAAAGAGATGGGTCATGAATGATTAAGTATGTATGTTTTTATCTATCAATGAAGTATGCATCCTTGTTCATTTTAGATGTAATACTTGAGTTATTGAATTGAGTATTGGATTGATCTTGATCTCAGGGTGGCAATTGGCTTGGAAAATAGCCTCTAGGTGCCCACACGGATAGACACACGGGCGTGTTTCTAGGTCGTGTGCCCCCTGCACATTAGTGTTTTAAGTCAGAATAGACCACAGGCTAATCACACGGCCGTTTATGTAGGTTGTGTGTGACACACGGTTAAGTCACATGGGCGTGTGCCCTGGCCGTGTGAAGTCTGCACCTTGCACTTGTAATTGAATTACCACACGGCTGAAGTACACGGGCGTGTGTATGGACCGTGTGGATAAGTCAGAATGCCAAAGTTTAGCACACGGGCCAAAGCCACGGGCGTGTCAAGGCCATGTGAAATTAGTCAGTATCGACCACGGGTGGAAGACACGGGCATGTCTTAGGGGTACACGGGCGTGTCCCAAGTCACATGGGCATGTGACCCCTGTTTCGAGGAAAAGTTCTCGATTGAGTTTCGAAAGTTTCCGGATAGGTTTTTAACGTATATTTTGATTAAGAAAGAGAAGTTTCTGTTTCGAAACAAAATTTTACAGCCCGTAAGTACATGTTTCCTTAAGTTCAAGTATGGTAATGTCTCGTATCTAGTCTCAGTCTCGGACTTGGGTATGGGGTGTTACATTGGTTCAGCCAATTAGTACAGTTTATTCTTTAAATTTTCCCCTGTTTATTGTCCAAGCGATTCGAAACCCTATTCACTAAAAATATATTTTCTCATTGAAAAGAACTCTAAAGATGTTCCCGTTTGTTTATCTTGAAAATACACTCATTAAGAAATTCAATCATATAAATTTTATCCATTTATTATTTTTGTACAATTTTTAATGAATTTCCAAAGTCAGAACAGGGGATTCTGAAATCATTCTGACCTTGTCTTATAAAAATTCAAATATCTCATAATCTGAATTTTTTTTGTTTACACCGTCTCTTTTATGCGAAAATAGACTCAATAAGCTTTAATTTCATATCTTATTCAACTTCTAATTTAATTTCCACCATTTTTGGTGAATTTTCAAAGTGATTCAACTACTTTCTTTGCCCAAACTGCTTTTATTGCTAATTTTACTCTATCATGTTTTCTTTGTATTAATTCTCATTTACACACTTATAATACTAAAGCATATCCATAGTTAGCCATGCCAATAGCTAGTCATCATCAAATATTTACACGCCATTCATTGGCCAATTTAACTTATACATCAACAACAAAAACTTGAATATTTCATTTCTCAATTTAATTTGGCTTAAAAGCCTCACACATGATCACAATCCACATTTCCCACATATTCTTACATCATAAGCATGGACTTAGCTCTTTGTCATTGATGCATAAACTTAACTCTTTTTCATTGATGCATAAACTTAACTCTTTGTCATTGATGCATAAACTTAGTTCTTTGTCATTACTGTACCGACACTCTTCGTGTTTTGGGCGTTCTCACGAACCTTTGTGAAGCCTACAGGAGTCGCCCACTTATACATGTTGCTTGACGGCCCAAAGTTATGTCACATGTAAGAGATGTTCCAACAGACTAGCAACCTTATATTACGCCGGAGCGTGTTGATAGTCCGCAATATTGTTTCGTTCACTCTTAGGAAATTAAAATAATATATAAGCGAAATATTCACATTTCCTGGATGACTGCGGCACAAGTAAGAGAACTACGTTGACTTAGCCGTAGTAGTTAATGGAACCTATCGAGTCCTCGCTTTATTTTGATCCTGTAACTTACATGCATTGGCATATTAATAGCCATTCCCACGTAATTTTGCTAAAATCATGCACCAAAGACATGCGGAAATTCTGTTTTAATTCTCGCTGTAGTCCTTACATATCACTTTTAGAGCAGAAAGTGATGCAGCCGAGTTTCCATATGTATATTGAAGCATTGCTTGCTGATTACATTTCCATTCTAGTAATCACGAATTTGTATCTATTCCCACATTTTTCATACATTTATTTTTAAATGGTCGTTTGTGTTCTAGAAATAACAGCAATTAAGTTTACACTATAGGGCATCTTATGTCTGCCACATATGAACGTAGCTTTGCCACATATATGTACGTTATGTTTAACCACTGAGCTCGCTGTTCCATGCATAGATGAGCTAGGCTAGCAATGTCATGAGGATCAAGATAGGACATTTAAGCTGAACTGATATATCTGGGAAGAAAGCTGCCAGAGCTTGAAATGAGCTTCCTCCCGTATTGCAGAAGATGAAAGGGTTTTAGCACTTTATATTTTGTTTTAATCCGTTTAGTACACAATGCTAATTTAAGAACTCATCCCATAATCAATATCATTTGTCTCGACTTAATGTGGTTAACGATGGTTAATTTACCAATTGTGATCGAATTTGATTTCAGAATTAATGCATAGCATGTAGAGATAGTACACGATTAGCAATTTTCTTGGTTCAGTAGATTCATGTGGATACTACAGTAATTTTCGCCGGATCTTCAGGAGTGCATATACTTAAATAATAAAGTAAAATTTTTTCCTCGCTCCATGGATTAAACCTATTGTTCGTAGTGCCACAGTTGAAATTTATATTCAATTCTATTTCCACTCTTAGCAGAGTTTCGCTCGAAGTTCCATTTGCAAGTGTTTAGCTCCTCGATTTTTATGTTATCAATTAAATTTCATTCCAGTTTTAATATGTCTTATTATCGCAGTTGTACAGTGTAGCGGAGTAATGGTCGTCAAAAAATGCCCAGACACTTTCACGTTGATTATGAAGAAAACAGAAATTAATTGCTAAAAATCTGGCTATGCGCAGAGTTCTCATCCATGAGTGCGATGCTGATCTACTATATGGGGCAGCGCAATAGACGTGTGAGCATCCTCGAGTAAATATAATTGCAGCTTAAACCTACAGAGTGACCATAAGTACGTATAGAGAGGATGTCACAATGCTTCTAATAAATAATCAACCTAGCCACCAGTAACATCCCCCCTGCAGAGAATAGCCAGCAATCAGGAAGATAGTAGAAATCCTATGCGGTTGACTGTTGTGCTCTTACTACGCGCCTGTTGATGAACCACTTGCGTGCGTCATTTGCAATTCCAGCTCAGCTTATTTATGAAAATGAGCCTCACTGAGACATAGGAGAGTTAAAATATAGTATGCATGCTCGAATTGATGGAGCAATGCCTCTCACTTCTCGCGCGTTTATTTTTGGGACATTGACGACGATACACGATTAAACGCTGACTGCATGAGCTACAGATTTACGATGCAGCATTGAGAATCATCTCGGAGCAAACAATAATAATGTATAGATGGGGTCAGCTTGAAATAGTAGAGAAATTCGATTCACATTGCACGCTGATTAAGCATCACATCCATCTCCTCTGGGCCTCTGAATTCACAAAAGATGTACAACAGCAGAATAGTCCCATTAAAGTAAATAAGATCGATCATTAGGTACATAGAAAAATTAAGCAAGATTTCCCATTGAAGTGCATTATATCTTGTATCTGTATGTCAAGCGTTGATGAATTACCTCCTGATTTTAACATGCCGACTTTCATCGATTTGTATGTGAATTTGAGTCATCTCTTGCATGACTGGCTGAATAACTTATTGTTAAGTTAAGGGAGATATACTTTCGCGTTATTACCTGAATCATCGGTTTGGCACGAACCTGAGTTAACAAGGTGAAGGTACGCGTGCCACGTGTGAAATAAAGTACGATTAATAGTTTCGTATAACTAGGAAATGCACCAAGCAACTACTTACTTATGTGTCGATGTTAAAGCATATATTATAAGGTATCATGTGAAAAGTTTATATTTCATCCCATCTGTGGGTGATGTAGAACCCAGGCTAACTTGACCGATACATTTCATTTTATCAATAGCATCCTACAGAACTGAAACCTATTTTAGGTTAAATATTTGGTACCCACTGAATATGATGAGCTATTACAATAGTCCATTTTATTCCTTAATGAATCATAACATCGATTAAAAATCTAACTCCAAAACTTATATACGCATCCCCTTACTTCTTCTGTTAAATCTAATGTATTCAATGTAGATGCATAAATAAGGTAGATACCAAGAGAATCTAATATCCTGCTATGCTTTGAAGTGCGCTTTCGATCAGTAATGGCCAGTTATTTTACTGACACGTTGACAATTACTGTATATCTATGCCAATCTAACGAATACTGATCACATTTATAGAATGTTTCCTTTTGCTATTCTAGTATTTATGACATTTAGTTATTATCAATAGAACAATTTCTTTGGTTTCATAACATATTGATTATAGTTTCATGCAAGGGTTACAATTAATAGAAATGTATCACTAATAGTGAATAGATTAAGGTGTCAAAACTCCTATAAACCATTCACTACCCTGCACAGCGTACTGCTTGCGGCCGCTTTCATGTTATACGTAATATCAATCCAAATACGATTCCTTCAGCCGGAACAATTTTATCTCTTCTACTTTTCTGATCTACATAATTAGATTTGACCAGCGTATCACTGCTTAACTTGTGTCCAAATTGAGGAGGCATGCGGATGATAAATGGATGCGATACTCGCACTTGATTAGCCGGTGCTGCACCGGCAGCAATTATCGTGCGGGTCGACAGGTCACCGTTATATGAAGCAGTGGTACTGTCAACGAATGCCTTATGTATTTGTTTAGTAACATTCATGCGTATGTAATTCATGATCGCGTGGTCCTCCGCTCGAATTCGCCATTTGACTAGTACATGCATCATCTGCGCGTTATTGTTTGTGCCTTACATTGACCTATGCCTTTATAATGACGGGTTTTCTTTGGAGCTACAAAGCAAGAACCATTCTATTACAATTAACAGTGATTGTGGAAAGTTCATTATGCCGATACGCGCGATTATGAATGACTAAACAGAATTGTATACACTTACACGCATCTATTTGGAAATCAATTGCAGAGGGTTTATTTATCATTTTCCTTATTTCCAAAATGATTTGAGTATATCATCCTTATATGCCAGGTTTAATAGAATGGAAACAATATGGCTTTCACATTTTTATTCATTGACTATTTTCTCGAATCGTAGTTTTATCCCTTCTTAGTTATTTAGCGCTGCATATATCCATGTTTACACAATCTGCACTTCTGCTCGCCTCGTTCCATGACAGCCATTTTCGAATGCTGCCAATGGGCATTTTGTTGTAAGAATAAGTTTCGGGGTTAAGTCCATTGTTTGGCGAAATAATTAAGTAAGCGTCTCCGCTTATATGTATGAAGTGATTAATTGTGGCGTATGGCTGGCTAACTACTTTATCAGGAGTTAGATTAGTCTGAAATACAATACACGCACTATAAACAGAACCCTGCCGGTAAGGTCGACCGGGAATGCAATTAAACCCACGAAATAGCTCTTTACATTTGCAAGACATCAAAATTATTGAAATTGATTGATTTAACGCATTTCCCGTTAGCAGCTCATCATGACGCGTTAACTTAGCTTGCCCAAGCCTAGAACGCCCGTGAGTGGAGACTTCAATCGCTGAAAACTAGAAGAACGGAAATTAGGGTTCTGTAAACAGAGTCACAGTATGTGGCGCCTCTGCTCCCATATATTAGTAGAAATAATGTAGCGCCGCCCGCCCAATCAACGATGCGAGCGTTTCTGTGTACTCGTCACTCGAACAAGTAGAGGTGCCTACTTTGTAAATTCTATATTAACCTATTGGAGCAGTATAGCAGTCGAATTAAGTCGTAAATTCGAAGTAAATGCACGGAACTGCTACGGGCTGTATCTCTGCTCTCCTTTCCGGGTAGGATTAAGCTGGTGTCAGTCTTTTGAAGTAGTTTCACCATTAGTTTCACTACATTCATAAGTGTGAGCGATGTAACTACCGCCGTACCAAGTGAACTCTACCATAGGACCGGAAAATTACTATTAGTATTTTAATTAGGGACCTATATCAACCCATACAAACCATCATTTCATAAATTTAACTTTAACTTTTACTAATTTTACAAACAAGTCCCTAAATGTAATTTTCATCAAAAATCACTTTACAAAACTTGTTTATTTATCAACAATGACACATAATCTATCATTAAACATCAAGAACCATACAAAAACATTTACTGCATAACCTTCAATCTTTGACAGTTTTACAAATTGATCCCTGGGCTAGCTAGGTTAAGCTGAAACGACCTCAAAAACATAGAAATCATTAAAATTGGACTTAAAAATCATACCATGCTAGAGACATGAGTGATCGAATGCTCCAAGCTCTCCCTCTAATGGTGGTTTCGGTTAAAGCATGAAGAAAATGAGAAAGATGATAGCTTTTACCTAATAAATTTAAACTTTATTTACTAAATTACCTTATTAACCTTATTAATAATTAAAAATTACATTAACATTTTGCCCATGCATATCCACTAACATTATTTATGGTATAATTACCATATAAATCCATTAGCTTCCCTTTCCATGACCATTTAACCCCTTTAAACTAATGAAACTCTACTTTTTCACTTTTTATGATTTAGTCCTTTTTACGTAATTAATCATGCAAACATCAAAATTTCTTAACGAAATTTTAATATGACCTTACTAACATCCCATAGACATTCAAATAATCATAAGATAATAATTTACTCATTGAATTTGTGGTCCCGAAACCACTATTCTGATTTCACTAAAAATGGGTTGTTATAGTTAGGACACATTCACTACCAACGCTTACAAAGATTTGTACATTATGATACAATTCGAGGCTTGCCAAAGCCTGAAGGAACTATATCTAAAGTCTACGGAGATTGCCTTAAAGGGAAGCAACATAGGGAGTCCCATAAATTGTTGGTATAGGTTCGAACCACAACTCCACTTTAGCTTTTTCACAAGGATCTTTTTGGACTAATGCAAATTGAGAGTATTAGAGGCAACAGGTACATGCTAGTATGTGTGGATGAATTCTCTCATTACACTTGGGTAAGATTCTTGAAGGAGAAATCAGACATCTTTAGAGAATATAAACTCTGCAAAAGGCTCATATAGAAAAAGAGAGAATCATTGGAGCCATTATCAAAATTAGGAGTGATCATGGCAAAGAGTTTGAAAATCAAGAGTTTGTTGAGTTTTGTAATGAGTTTAATTGCTCATGAATTTTTTGCTGCCAAGACTCCTTAGAAAAATGGAGTGGTAGAAAGGAAAAATAAAACCATTTAGGAGATGGCTCGAGATATGTTGAACAGTAGGGGAATAGCTCACAAGCTTTGGGTTGAAGTAGTCCATATTGCTTCTTATTTCATCAATAGAGTCCACTTGAGACCAAAGACCTGCTTAACTCCATATGAATTATGGCATGGAAAGAAACCAAATGTTAAATATTTTCAAATATATGACAGTATGTGTTATATCCTTAGATATATGGAATACCAAGGTAAGTGACTATGCAAAGAGTAATGAAGGAGTTTTCCTTGGGTACTGAGATTGAAGCAAGGCATATAGGGTCTACAATAAGCATTTCAAAAAGATCATAGAGTCAATTAATGTTGTGGTGCAAATGTTGTATCTGGTGCCTTAAGTGTAGTATATTTGTTTGTAAACTTGTAATTTTTTTGACAGAATGGTTAATAAAACAAATTCATTTGTTACATTAATATAATTTGTATAATTTTCCTCTTGTGGTTTTTGCATGCAAAGCAAAATAGAAGCAAATATTGCTCACTTGTTGTCTAATGTTTAAACTAATACTAAGCAGTATTACGTGATTGGATCGTAATACGGAAAGACAACTTATATTAGTAGATGAACTTAAACATGTCCTTAATCTAATCGAAAATGAGCAAACCGATTGAAAGACTAATATGTAGTCTATCAAGTCCAACTGGAGAGATGCTTTGTCTTGGGTATCAGAGTGAATGAATCCCAGAAGATAAAGATATAGATGTGACTGACTGGACTGACAGTACATCAGACTAGACCCAAGAAGAATAGACTTTGAATTTGTTTATGGATTTATTCACTTGTGACATTCATAGTCTGGCATACCTAAATCCTGAGTAGATGACAGATTATGTATGCGTGACTCGTACATTTCGATGTAAGTAAAAACTTGAGTTCGAACAGATAAGGAACCAAAAGCTGGTGCGTTGGGTGTAAGACTTCTACAGTATGTAGCGTATTTCACAACTGTGGAATTCATAGCCTGAGACATGGGTAGATAATATCCTCTCATTGAAATTACATGGTTGATGATAAGTAAATGTTGTAACACCCCTTACCCATGTCCGACGCCGAGACAGGATACGAGGGATTACCGGACTTAACTTGCTTAAACATACAACATCGGGCTATAAAATTTCATTTCAACTTAAAGCTTCTCATTCATATTCATAACATCCTTATTATGGGCCTACGAAGCCTTAAACATACATACGGGAGGTTTCGGAATTAAATCGAAAACTTTAGCATACTTAGAAAATTTTTTTCTAAACAGGGCCACATGCCCGTGTGAAATGGAACACGCCCGTGTGGGCAGGCCGTGTGCTCACACACGCCCATGTTCCTAGCTCGTGTGGAATTTATTTTTCATTTCGAACCTACATGGGTTTTCACACGGCCGGACACACGCCCGTGTCTGTGGCCCGTGTCCCTCACATGGCCTAGACACGCCCGTGTCCTCACCCGTGTGTGAAAAACCTGAGTATTCTGTTTATGACGTTAGTAAGCTCTTAAAGGCATACGGCCTAGGCACACGCCCGTGTGCTGGCCCGTGTGGCGAATCAAATTCTCGCAAATTTGATGCAGGGGACACACGGCCTTTCAGCACACCCATGGGGCTAACCGTGTATCACACACGCCCGTGTGTCTACCCGTGTGGACAATTAGAAGGCTATTTACCAAGCCAATTGCCACCCTGAAACATAAACACACATATACCAACACAAGCAACACATAACATGGCAATAATACACTATGAAGAATCCCAAATCATCATTCATACACTTCACATTTTACTCCATCAATTGCATGAACTTTCACTTCATGAAACTCATCATCATTAAAAATATGAAACTTGACAAATATTGGCCAATTCCCAATGGCCATTTACAAAATGAGTGTATAACATTAGTAGCCAACACTTTGGCTTCCAAATATGACATAACACAAGATGACCAAGTTCCTATACATGCCATACCCAAAATAAATCAAATTTACTATACCAAAAGAATGATTGATAGTGTGATCCGAGCTCTGACGTTCTACGATCCCCGAGCTAACTTGGCGATACTACAAGGAAAAGGGAAAAGAGAGGGGTAAGCATATAGCTTAGTAAGTTTGGATGAATTAAAATAGCAACATAAGTACTCATGATAAAATCCATTCATCTCATAGAACAATAACAACACAAGTTCTCAAGTACTTTGACATACTTACTCATACTTACGCTTACCCATCACATATCACATTATGGTTTCATAATTCGTATTTTACTCATGGTACCTGTGTCACTTCATCACATAATTTAGCACTCATTCTATCTTGAACATAAACTTAAATCATTATCATCCTTAACTTAAATGTAACTCTTTGTCATCTTTGTATAGCTTAACTCTTTGTCATCTTTGCATACTTAACTCTTTTGCCCGTTGAACTACTCAGAATATTGGAGGAAACTCAATCTCATCATACATGTATCATGATGCCAATGCCATATCTCGGATATGGTCTTACATGGGATCACCTCTTGATGCCGATGCCATATCCCATATATGGTCTTACACGGGACCTCTTAACTCGATGTCGATGACATGTACTAGACATGGTCTTATACGAGATCGTACACAGATGTCGAGGCCAGGTCCAAGACATGGTCTTACACGAGATCTTCCTTTGGTGCCAAGGCCATGTCCCAAACATGGTCTTATACGGGACCTTCCTTATTCGGTGTTAATGCCATGTCCCAAACATGGTCTTATACGGGACCTACATTCGGTGCCGATGCCATATCCCAGATATGGTCTTATACGGGATGTACCTAAATTTGGCCTAGACGTTACGATCGCATCTGACGTGTCACATCAAAGTGTTGTTTAAAAATTAGGCTGGTCAACAATAGCTCCTTATTGAGTTTTAAATCTTTTTGAAAACGTCGGGGTTGCAAAATCAAAACTTGTTACTCACTCAAAGGTCATATCATTTGTTATTCAGGTTTAAATATCGCGGAAGCTAGTTCTAGTTGTTAACTTTAAGGTTTGAAAATTGTAGTTTTCTTTAGAAATCGTTATTATTTTAGGAATCCCGTGTTTCCTAGTCTAGCATGTAGAAATTAAAAGAAAACACCATATAAAAGTTAAACCCCGAATGGCCTTATTACAAAAACATCAAACCCAAGATAAAATATTTAAAGGCTAGATATAAAATTAAAAATACTGGCGACCATGTGGCCACCTCCGAGTCCCTCGCAGCTCCAAATCCTCTAAGGCTGGGGATTACCTATACAGTTAAAAGAAAAGGGTGAGTTACGAGAACTCAGTGTGTAATCCCCTATTATGCAATAATGACCAGGCCAAGCCCTATTCGAAACAGTCGACCAGGCTTTAGCCCTATACTGATGATCGAGTGGGTATAAGCCCAAATCATAACAGTGCAGTACAGTGATGCAACCCAACCCAGTCCAGCCAACACACCACCCGTACCAACCAACACACCATGTGGGGACCATGTCGACCCACCCAGCCAGCACACCAATAATGCAAGATAGTCATAATAATAATGCAAATGAGCTAATAACAGTAAACATGGGCCAAGCCACTAAAATCAGAATACATGGCGAAGCCACTAGATCAGTAAAATGTGGCAGAGCCACTAGTACAGTACTTCCTCCAATTACAAATCCCAACCCCAATGCAGAATGTCGTGTCATATATAATTCGTGTATGCAGTATGTCACAATCATAATCAGTCACACAAATATCACACATACATCACTTATACTACCACTAGGGGTATAACGGTCATTTTTTCGGTTAGGGGTAGAACGGTAATTTCACCCGAGGGTATTCCAGAAATTTTACCCATCGAGGATATTTCGGTAATTTTAGTCCTATAACGGCCTTTTCGAAGGCCTACAGTCACCTCGAGCGACACAGATACCCTTTTTGGTCGAAACAGTGCAATTGGGCCCAAAGCCTAATTTTTGGCCCAAGTGGGCCCACACGCTCGTGTGGCCCATTCAGCCCAATTTCGGTCGTAGTTATGCGAACCTCGCAACCCAATCCATTATCCGACACTATCGTGAATTTTACCCACGTGGGGCCCATCTCGGCCCAACGAGGCCCATTACGACCTAAGCCCACGAGAATGTTCGTGGCAGCCTCAGCGGTCTATCGCCAACGATAGTGGCTCGGTTGATCTCTACGAGCGCTCGCATGCTCGAGAGCCCTCAGATGCCGAAGTTTTGGCTTATTGATTTTTCGGTTTTAGCCGATTCACAATTAATCTGGGGTGTGAATACACACCTTCATTCGTCATATTGACAGAACCAAAATCAGGTGTACGATTACACATCTGTTATGGGTTGTAGCTTGACGCGCTTACAAGACACCTATGATAACAACCGCCCATTAATCAGTCACAATCCTTGTTAAACCATAGTATTGAAACGCTTTAATCGAACAAACTTTACTTAACTTGAAACGAAAGATCCCCTGTAGAGAAACAATAATCGGCCTACCCCTTAGTTAAGGAAATCGAGTTCCTAGCAACATTCGACGAGAAAGAAAGTGTTAGCGAAATATATATCTCCACGGCAACAGGGGAGAAAAGCCTTTTAGCCCAAGAGAACAAAATCGAATAAGGAGAAAAAGCCATCCTAGATTCGGCTAACACAAGAAACAAGAAAGTGTTTGGCTAACTTGTAGAGAAAAGAAAAGAATAACAAGAAGAGAAGGAAAAGGTTATGTTCAGCTAAAGGAGAACCGAAAGAGAAAAGGGATTCGGCAAAAAGTCGGCAGCAATAGTGAAATAACGATGAGAAGAAGAAAAGAAAGTAATAGAGGAGAGGCCTACCAATTCGGCAAATAGCAAAAAGTGAAGAAGAAAGGAGGAAGGGAGAAGAAATGAATTCGACAAAGGTGAAATGAAAAGGAAAAGACCTGAAACGTCAAAAAAGTACCAAAATGCAAAACAACCCTCGAAAAATGCCAGAGAAAATTCGGCACTCCAACACTCTCACAAGCCAAAAATGCTACCAATTGACAACCCTTAGCCGAAATTCCCCCTACTCAAGCTCTCCAAATTTGGCCAAGCTCCCCCTCACATTCAAACTCCTTCAACTTTCCACCAAATCCTCCCTGAATTGCTCCCAGCCTCCCATTTGAAATTGTTGACCAATTCTTCAACCACCTTTGTAGAGTTTGATCCAAACTCTACCTCTTCCACCCCAAGACATAAAATAAAATCCCCCATTTGCTATTCATGGGATTCGAACCCCACTCCCCTTGCCATCTCAGTGACGCCACAGCCACTAAGTCACATGCTCTTTTTGTGACACATAAACACACATATTTATACATAAGCCCTACTGCTAACTGCTAGCTTTACTTATGAGCAAAAATTAAAATTTTTCCAAGGCTCAGACTCGAACCCAGGCTCCCTAAAAACCCCCAAATACACTCAAATAACTAGCCGTTCAAGCACATCATGGAATTTAGGCAAATTCAGCAAAATTACAATCCCTACATTTTTGGGGCGTTACAACTCTACCCCCCTTAAAGAAATTTTGGCCACGAAATTTACCTGGTCAGAAGAGGTGAGGGTATTGCTGTCGCGTCGCCTCCTCAAGCTCCACGTGGCTTCCTCTGAACCGTGATTACGCCAGAGCACCTTGACTAACGAAACCAATTTCCTTCTTAATACTTTAACGTCACAATCCAGTATCTGCACCGATTCTTCCTTAAAGGTCAGATCAGGGCTAACCTCGATCTCCTCCACCGGCACTATATGTGAGGGATCAGAACGGTATCGCCTCAGCATGGAGATGTGGAACACATCATGTATCCGGTTTAACTTAGGAGGTAACTCAAGTCAATAGGTGACCGATCCCACATGCTTTAATATCCGGTAAGGTCCGATGAATCTAGGGCTCAGTTTGCCTTTCCGTCCAAATCTCAGAATCTTCTTCCATGGTGAGACCTTCAAGAAGACATAATCCCCCACAGAGTACTCTATCTCCTTACGCTTTAAATCAGTATACGACTTCTGCCTATCAGATGCTTCTTTTAACCGATCTCAGATCAAATTTACTTTTTCTTCAGTTTCAGAAACTAACTCTGGCCCCAACACTCACCGCTCTCTAAGTTCTGTCCAACAGGTAGGGGTGCGACACCTACGACCATATAACGCTTTGTATGGTGCCATCTGAATACTGGCCTGGTAGCTATTGTTATACGCAAACTCTGTCAGTGGTAGAAAGTCCTCCCAGCTTCCTCGGAAATTGATGACGCAGCTTCTTAGCATGTCTTCCAATATCTGAATCACCCTCCCCGACTGACCATCAGTCTGAGGATGAAATGCCGTACTGAAATTCAACCTTGTACCCAATGCCTCGTATAGCTTCTTCCAGAATCGAGATGTGAATCTAGGATCTATGTCCGAAATGATAGACACTGGTACCCCATGTAGTCTCACAATCTCAGCCACGTATAACTTAGCCAACTTCTGCAACGAATAATCAGTGCGGACCGGTATGAAGTGGGCAGATTTAGTCAGTCGATCAACAATAACCCATACCGAATCCTTCTTAGTAGGCGTCAAGGGTAGCCCACTAACAAAGTCTATGGTTACCCTCTCCCACTTCCAGAGTGGAATTTTAACGGGTTGCAGTAATCTAGAAGGCAGTTGATGCTCAGCCTTAACTTGCTGGCATGTCAGACACTTACCCACGAAATCAGTAACCTCGCGCTTAAGCCCGGCCACCGATGATGAGCTTCACGCAGATCTCGGTATAACTTGTTTCTGCCAGGATGCATAGCGTATGGAATACTATGCGCCTCTCGCAGTATAGACTACCTTAACTCAGAATCCCTCGGTACACAGACTCTCCCACGGAAGCATAGTACTCCCTCACCATTCAGCCCAAAATTCGTAGTCTCCCCCTTCTCAACCAGTCGAAAACGAGGAACCAACGATTCATCCAGCAACTACTTCTCCCTAATTTGATCAATCCAGGTCGGTCTCACTTGGAGTTCAGCTAACAGGCTACCATCCTCAAACAGGCTGAGACGAGCAAACATTGCTCTCAGATCAGATACAACCTTACGGCTCAATGCATCCGCTAATACGTTAGCTTTACCCGGATGGTACTCAATCGAGCAATCATAATCCTTAAGCAACTCTATCCATCTTCATTGCCTAAGATTCAACTTTTTTTGAGTAAGGAGGTACTTGAGGCTTTTATGGTCGGTGTAGATAGTAAACTTCTCACTGTACAAATAATGCCTCCAAAACTTCAGTGCGAATACCACCGCAGCTAACTCCAAGTCATGAGTTGGGTAATTCACCTCGTGAGGCTTAAGCTGGCGGGACGCGTAAGCAACCACCTTACCCTCTTGCATCAACACACATCCTAATCCAGTGTGCGACGCATCATAATAGACAATGAATTCCTTCCCCGACTCCGGCTGAATTAACACCGGGGCTTCAGTCAGGACTTTCTTCAGTTTCTCAAAACTCTCTTGCTGCTTATCAGTCCAATTAAATAGTACCCCTTTACACAATAACTTAGTTAGAGGTGTAGCAATCAGTGAGAACCCCTCAACAAAACGTCTGTAATACCCAGCCAGACCCAGAAAACTTTGAATCTCAGATACAGTCTTCAGTGGTTTCCATTCCAATACGGCTTCAATTTTCCGAGGATAAACCCTAATCCCCTCGGCAGACACCACGTGACCCAGAAATGTCACTTCCCGCAACCAGAACCAACACTTGTTGAACTTTGCATAAAGCTACTTTTCCCTCAGTATTTGTAATATAATCCAAAGATGCGAATCATGATCCTCCTCGGTTCTTGAATACACTAGGATATCATCTATAAACACCACTACAAACCGGTCCAAATAGGGCTGGAATACCCGGTTCATCATATCCATGAAAGTAGCTGGTGTAATCGTCAACCCAAACGGCATGACCAGAAACTCGTAATGCCCATACCGAGTCCTGAACACGGTCTTATACATATCTGCCTCCTTAACCCTTAGCCGATGGTACCCAGATCGAAGATCTATCTTGGAGAAAATCGACGCTCCTTACAGCTAGTCGAACAGATCGTTTATCCTTGGTAAAAGGTACTTGCTCTTAATCGTCAGTTTGTTCAGTTGACGATAATCGATGCACATGTGCATGGACCCATCCTTCTTCTTCATGAATAACATTGGTGCTCCCCATGGAGACACACTCGGCCGAATGAATCCTCAGTCCAGTAGCTCTTGAATTTGAGCCTTTAACTCTACCAGCTCCTTCGGCGCCATCCTATAAGGGGCGATAGACACCGGAGCTATTCCAGGTAAGAGCTCAATACCGAATTCGACCTCACGGCTAGGAGGCAACCCAGGAAGCTCTTCGGGAAATACATATGGAAACTCCTTCACAGTTCTAACATCCCCAACAGAAGGACCTTTAGAATCAGACATGCTGACATAAGCTAAGAACGTCTCGCAACCCTTGCGAACCAGTTTCTCGGCCCTTAATGCTGAGATTACATTAGACAGATAATCCATTCGTTCCCCTATCACAACCACCTCCTCATCCCCAGAAGGCTTCAATACCATACGCTTAGCAGCGTAATCCAAAATCGCACGGTGCTTCACTAGCCAATCCATGCCTAAAATAAGATCGAATTTGCCAAACGGCAGTTCCATCAAATCCGCCGGAAAGACAACCCATTGGACCTCTAGGGGCACGTCTCTAAAAATTTTATTCACTCTAATCGACTGTCCCAGTGGACTTATCACCGTCATTTCACTATCAGTAATTCCAAACTAAATACTCAACGCCCCAGACATAGTGTATGCAACATACGAGTGTGTAGACCCAATATCAATTAAAGCGGTATATGGTACATTATAAATGAGAAACGTACCAGTTATGACGTCAGGAGCGTCGCCATCCTCTCGATGCCGAGCAGCATAAACCAAAGACGGCTATCTCACCTCGGTATTACCAGCACCTCTGCCCGGTGCTCCACGACCTCGTCCTAAAGTATTTCCTCCTCCAGTCTGACCACGGCCTCCCGGTGGCTGCTGACCACCTCTCCCCGGCTGAACATAGCCCTGACCTGCGGCTTGCATTTGAACAGGACTCTGTGTATAGTTCTTGACCTGATGATCCATTGACCCACATCTGAAGCACGCCCCAGTTCTTTTCCAGCACTTACCCTGGTGAGATCTCCCACAATCCACACAAGGTTGCGGTCTAGCA
Source organism: Gossypium sturtianum (assembly GCA_025698515.1). Lineage (NCBI taxonomy): Eukaryota > Viridiplantae > Streptophyta > Magnoliopsida > Malvales > Malvaceae > Gossypium > Gossypium sturtianum. The sequence goes on from CM046955.1 coordinate 119,217,260, forward strand.
GCAACAACAGGGACCCCAGCTCGGACTGGCCTATCAAATCTAGGCCTCTTTTTAGGCCCACCAAAAGAACTTGAGGGCCCAAAATCCCTCTTATTTCTGCCCCTATCTTTTTCCCGGTTCTGACGCTCTGAGTGTTTCACATCCTCGGTAATTTTTGCCTTTTCAAAAAGGCAAGCAAAGTCATTTTCCCCCTGCATAGCTATCAGCACCCGCAACTCATCTTAGAGACCATCCTCGAACCGTACACAACGTTCATACTCAGTCGTGACTATGCCCCGAGCATACCGCACGGCTCAGCTGCGCAGAACTCGCCTCATACTGCCGCTCTGCACCTATTCCCCTGGACCAGACTAAGAAATTCCTTCCTCCGGGTATCCACATAACTCGCCCCAACATAATTTCCTTGAAAGGCCGTCTTGAAGAAATCCCACGTCAAACGGTCGGCCTGTGTACCCTCTCTTACAGTGAGCCACCACTGATATGCCTCGTCTCTCAGTAAGGACACTACTCCTTTCAGTTTCTGTTCCACAGTACAGTCAAGATCGTCCATTATTCGTTCGGTAGCCTCTCACCAATATTCTGTCACGTTCGGGGCTACACCAGAAATGCCCATCGGAGTCGCTCAGAAATTGACCCTCGGCCCACTGACCCAGTACTTTCTCCAGCAACCCTCTGACGAACCCGTAACATCGCTTGGGATAGAGCATCATCCCCAACGGCTCGGTCATGAGACCCCATCTCAGTCACTGGTGAGGCTGGTGCCTCCCTAGCAGGCATGTGTCCCGATGCTGAAGACCCAGCCCTAGCACCTCGGCCTCTACCGCGGCCACGTGTACCCCTTCCGCGACCTCTTGTGCTCATATCGATGTAGCGTATTTATCTGATTTAAGAGTTTTATGCATCAGCTTATAATTCCAATAATTAATAACGGATATTTTATGATAAACAGTAATTAGGGTTGTTTTCGCAAATCAAAACTTCACTATAGTTTTCAATCTCCTAAACTTTCAGTTTAATCTAGCTAAAGAGTTTCAGTGCCCTACTACTATCCATAGTAGTTTCTCAGTATAATCATTTCAGTACATAACAGAAAATAGTGTCAGAGAACTTACAGATTTGGTGCCGGAGACTCAGTGTGCCACACTTTGAGTAACAACATTTCTTTCCAAACCAAAATTTAGGTAGATTTAGAAAATTTTCAAAAAAGCCATTTCACAGCCAAGTTTTGCAATCGGGCTCTGATACCAATAAATGTAACACCCCAAATTCAGCCTAGACGTTACGATCGGATCTGACGTGTCACATTAAAGTGTCGTTTGAAAACCGAGCTGGTCAACAATAGCTCCTTATTGAGTTTTAAATCTTTTTGAAAACGTCGGGGTTATAAAATCAAAACTTGTTACACACTTAATGGTCATATCATTTGTTATTTAGGTTTAAATATCGCGGAAGCTAGTTCTAGTTGTTAACTTTAAGGTTTGAAAATTGTAGTTTTCTTTAGAAATCGTATTATTTTAAAAATCCCGTGTTTCTTAGTCTAGCAGGTAGAAATTAAAAGAAAACACCATATAAAAGTTAAACCCCGAATGGCCTTATTACAAAAACATCAAACCCAAGATAAAATATTTAAAGGCTAGATATAAAATTAAAAATACTGGTGAACATATGGCCACCTTCGAGTCCCTCGTACCTCCAAATCCTCTAAGGCTAGGGATTACCTGTACAGTTAAAAGAAAAGGATGAGTTACGAGAACTCAGTGTGTAATCCCTTATTATGCAATAACAGTCTGGGCCAAGCCCTATTCAGAAATAGATCAGTCTGGGCTTTAGCCTTATACAGTATCAGAGTGGGTCTAAGCCCAAATCATAATAAAGCGAAGACTGGTGATGCAACCCAACCCAGTCTAGCAAACACACCACCCGTACCAACCAACACACCATGTGGGGACCATGTCGACCCACTCAACCAGCACACCAATAACTAAGAATAGCTGCTAATAATAACGCAGCGAGGGTGCTAATAACAGTAAACGTGGGCCAAGCTACTAAAATCAGAATACGTGGCGAAGCCATTAGATTGGTAAAACCTGGCAGAGCCACTAGTATAGTACTTCCTCCAATTACAAATCCCAACCCCAATGCAGAATGTCGTGTCATAAATAATTCGTGTATGCAGTATGTCACAATCATAATCAGCCACACAAATATCACACATACATCACTTATACTACCATTAGGGGGATAACGGTCATTTTGTTGGTTAAGGGTAGAACGGTAATTTCGCCCAAGGTTATTCCGAAAATTTTACCCATCAAGGGTATTTCGGTAAATTTACCCATCAAGGGTATTTCGATAATTTTACCCATCGAGGGTATTTCAGTAATTTTAGTCTTATAACAGCCTTTTCGAAGGTCTACAATCGCCTCGAGCGACATAGATACCCTTTTTGATCGAAATGGTGCAATTGGGCTCAAACCCCAATTTTTGGCCCAAATGGGCCCACACGCTCGTGTGGCCCATTCAACCCAATTCTAGTCACGGCTATGCAAACCTCGCAACCCAATCCATTATCTGACACTATCGTGAATTTTACCCACGTGGGGCCCATCTTGACCCAACGAGGCCCATTAAGACCTAAGCCCACGAGAATGTTCGTGGCAGCCTCAGCGGTCTATCGCAAACGATGGTGGCTCGGTTGATCTCTACGAGCGCTCGCACGCTCGAGAACCCTCAAATGCCGAAGTTTCAGCTTATCAGTTTTTCAGCTTTAGCCGATTCACAATTAATCCGGGGTGTGAATACACACCTTCATTCAACATATTGACAGAACCAAAATCGGGTGTACGATTACACACCTGTTATGGGTTGTAGCTTGACGCGCTTCCAAGACACCTATGATAACAACCGCCCATTAATCAGTCACAATCCTTGTTAAACCATAGTATTGAAACGCTTTAATCAAACGAACTTTACTTACCACGAAATGAAAGATCCCTTGTAGAGAAACAATAATCGGCCTACCCCTTGGTTAAGGAAGTCGAGTTCCTAGCAACATTCGACGAGAAAGAAAGTGTTAGCGAAATATATATCTCCACGGCAACAGGGGAGAAAAGCCTTTTAGCCGAAGAGAACAAAATCGAATAAGGAGAAAAAGCCAACCTAGATTCGGCTAACACAAGAAACAAGAAAGTGTTTGGCTAACTTGTAGAGAAAAGAAAAGAATAACAAGAAGAGAAGGAAAAGGTTGTGTTCGGCTAAAGGAGAACCGAAAGAGAAAAGGGATTTGGCAGAAAGTCGGTAGCAACAGTGAAATAACGATGAGAAGAAGAAAAGAAAGTAATAGAGGATAGGCCTACCAATTCGGCAAATAGCAAAAAGTGAAGAAGAAAGGAGGAAGGGAGAAGAAGTGAATTCGGCAGAGGTGAAATGAAAAGGAAAAGACCTGAAACGTCAAAAGAGTACCAAAATGCAAAACAACCCTCGAAAAATGCCAGAGAAAATTCGGCACTCCAACACTCTCACAAGCCGAAAATTCTCCCAATTGACAACCCTTAGCCGAAATTTCCCCCTACTCAAGCTCTCCAAATTCGACCAAGCTCCCCCTCACATTCAAACTCCTTCAACTTTCCACCAAATCCTCCCTGAATTGCTCCCAACCTCCCATTCGAAATTGTTGACCAATTCTTCAACCACCTTTGCAGAGTTTGATCCAAACTCTACCTCTTCCACCCCCAAGACATAAAATAAAAGCCCCCATTTGCTATTCATGGGATTCGAACCCCACTCCCCTTGCCATCTCAGTGACGCCACAGCCACTAAGTCACATGCTCTTTTTGTGACACATAAACACACATATTTATACATAAGCCCTACTGGTAGCTTTACTTATGAGCAAAAATTAAAATTTTTCCAAGGTTCAGACTCGAACCCAGGCTCCCTAAAAACCCCCCAAATACACTCAAATAACTAGCCGTTCAAGCACATCATGGAATTTAGGCAAATTCAGCAAAATTACAATCCCCACATTTTTGGGGCGTTACACGGGACCTACATTCGGTGCCGATGCCATATTCCAAATATGGTCTTATACGGGACCTTCCTTATTCGGTGCCGATGCCATGTCCCAAACATGGTCTTATACGGGACCTTCCTTTTTCAGTGCCGATGCCATGACCCAGACATGGTCTTATACGGGACCTTTCTTATCTCATGTCGTGGCGTAGGTATCCTCGTTATTCTGAATCTTCAACCGGGACTTCAACTTAATATATTCTCATCATATTCTCATCGAGGCTTCATTAGTTGATTTTCATGAAATGATATTCATTATCATAAGATCAAGCAATTTAAAATATAAAAACACTATGAAACTTTAATTTCACACAAACTTACCTCGGTACTCAAAATGTGTGTAGATGCTCGATTTAGTCTAACACTTTGTTCTTGCCTCGATTTCAGTCCGGGCTTCGTGTTTCTTGATCTATAATAACAATTTCACTTGTTTAATACTCACATTTACTAAATTGACTCATGAATCATACTTTGGAAAAATTACAATTTTGCCCCTAAATTTACACATAATTACACTTTTGCCCCTAGGCTCGTAAAGTGATTTTTATTCAACTTTCTTGTATTTTAAGCCTAGCCGAATTATTTTCTTAACTACAACAGCCCCCAATTTCCACTATTTCACTCATGTATGACCATTTTTATAACTTTTACAATTTGGTCCTTTTATGCATTTTTCATGAAAATCACTTAGAAAAAGATGTTTATCACACATCAAACTTTTATATTCTTCCTTAAAACATCAAAATACATGCATGTCATACATGGGTAAATTTTTTAACATAAACCCTAGCTCAAAATATAGCTAAAATAGCTAAATCAAGCTACGATGATCTCAAAAATACGAAGAACATTAAAAACGGGGCTAGGATGTAACACCCCAAACCCTGGTCTATGCATTAAGACCAGATTTGGTATGTCACACAAAACGAACATACATCTAGTCATTTATTGATTTAAATAAAATAGACCCTCAAAACTATTTTGGAATTGAAGTTTATTAAAACCGAAGTTAATTTAAAATCTATGATTTAAGACATAAGAGTTTATAAATTAAAACTTAGAAATTAATTGGTAAAAATTTTACGAGAAGTTTAAAAGAGTTCAAAAGGAAATTTGAAAATAAGATTCTTAAAGAATTTTCTGAGAAAAATTTACGAGAATAAAATATTTAAGAAAACCCCTTTTTGTACGAGAATTTAAGAAAACATTTATAAAAATAGAATAGTCCCATTTTAGTATTTAAACATAATTAAAATCCATCCACAAGTAAAAATTCATAAAAATAATACCAGAGGCCTTATTACATCATAGTTGAAATAGTAATTAATTAAAAATACTTAGGAGTAGTTCAAAGCTCATAAAACCATTATTTGAAGTATGGCCTCCACGAAGTCATCCCCGGCCCAAGCCTCCACATCGATCGTTACGAGAAGGGTAAAGGAAACGGGTGAGTTACTTAGAACTCAGTGTGTAACCCACTTACCAAGTTCACTGGGCCAAAACCATTTAAGCATTAATTGGGCCTAAGCCCATTTACAAATATATCAATTTAACATGTGTAAAATGCATGTGATATGAAATTCCCAACCATACCTAAATTTCCATCCGCTACACACCACCCGTACCAACCAGCACACTGTTGGGGAGCTTTAGTCACCCACCCCGCCAACACACCAATCGCAGGCATTATGCCGTTTAATTCAATAATTCGCAGGCCAGTGGCCATTTACAACCAATCGCAGCATTATGCCATTAATTTCAATAATTCAGTAGGCGGTGGCCATTTACAATATTTGTGGCGAGCCACTGAATAATGTAGCAGAGCTACCAAAACTTCTCTTCATCAATATCCCATCCCATGCAATCATGTATATAAAATGCATAACAATTATTCATATGATAATTCCACCATAAAGTCCGTAAAAGATTTATTACAAACTGGCCCGTATTACAATTTGGCCCATTTCACAATTTGGCCCATTTCATAATTTGGCCCATTTCACTATTTTAATACCGATTTCATGCACTTACACTAAAGTATTAATATACCATATTTTCCGATTTCACCAACCTTGCGATTTTTAGTCTAATGCTTAATTACGGTATATTCATCTAACCATGAGATAAGTGTGAGGTTACACACCTGATTACGGTGAGAACTATACTTTCCCGCTCGTCAATACCTAAATACATGTCACGCTTGATTAGAACACTAATACTTAACATAAATCTATGCTAAAGTAAGCGGTCTAGATTTTTACCCTCGGAATCTCGAACAACAACTATTTATCGATTCTCCCCGGTTGACGGTTCACAACCCGATGGAAAACCCCGAACAGCTAAAGGCTCCAAACTACGAACAACTTTGAATAATTGATTCTCCCCGGATGAGGGTCCACAACCCGGTGGAAAGTCTCAGATTGCCGAAACAGCCCTTCGCTTGAATCCAGAGGGAATAACGAATCCACCGCTATTCCGAACACTATTCACTAACCTTTTCGACCCTATCTTGTTTGCCTCCATTGACAAAAGAATATTAGTCCAATTAATATTTAGGAAATTAAGTCTATAGGTTTTAAAGGCGAAATCGGCTTACCACAAAATCTTACGTTCACGGAATGAAAATCGAGTGATAACGTCCCTAAGATAAGAATCGATTTGTCACCCATCTTTGACGAAATAACGAGTAATATGGAAGTCCTTGATAGAAACCCTTACCTTAACACTTTGAACCGAATCCTAGCGATTCACGATGATTACTGAACACTCAGAGTTTTTGGCCTTTTTCTATGTCACTATAAAGACGAAAAGATTTTCTAAGAGAGAGATAGAGGATATTTTCGGTCAAAAGACCCTCCCAAATCAAGAGTAAATTCGACAAAGAAAAGAAGAAAAAAAAATAAAGAATTGAAGAGGGTTCTTACCGAATAATCACAACGAAAGCAAAGAAAACGATTGATAAGAAAATATAGGTGAAGAGGAAGGCTCGGTCAAGAAGAAAGAAAGAAAAAAAAAATAATACTAGTAACATTCGGCCAAAAGAAAAAAAAATAATACTAGTAACATTCGGCCATGGAGGAGAAGAGAAAAGAAATGGCTTTTGTGTTTTGATATTTTCGGCACTAGGAGAAAAGAATTTGAGAGGTTTGGCAAAATATGACCAAATGGTCAAAAAGAAATGACCAAAAGAAGAAAAACCAAGATGTTTACCCAAAGCCTAAAGTGCATTCGGCTATGAGAGAAAAAATGAAAAGAAAAGTGTTTTGGGAAAAACAAAAATGACCAAAATGAGAGTAACCACTAGCTACACATCCTTACCAATGCCTACAACAAAATTTCGGCCACCCCCCTAGCCCCCAAAACCGTCCAAGTTCATGGACAAAGCTTGGCCATTCCAAACTTTCCAAAACACATCCCTTAAGAAGTGCCTTGTGTCCCCCCTTACTTGCCATAAGCTCATGATTTCTTTCCTTAAGTTCACTCTTACCATATCTCTTAGCCATCATACCGTAACAATAAAAGTCTAACTTACCAAGAATAAAGCTTGGCCGACACTTGCTAGGAAAGAGCAAAAATAATATTCACAAAATGCATACTAGGGGATTCGAACCTCTCTCCTCAAGACCATACATGTTGCGCATAACCTCTTAACCAATGGCTCATTTTTTGCTATCTTTTTACCACTTAATTACCTTAAGCATCAAGGTTACTTGTTCCATTTCAATAAAGTAATCATTACTAAAATTTATTCTAATTCTGAATAAATCTCGAGCCTTCTCAAGACTATATTAAACACACAAATTGACTCATTCACAAGCTAAGCACCAAAATCATGCAACATATCGATACTAAATTTTTAGGATGTTACAATTCTACCCCCCTTAAAGAAAATTTCGTCCTAGAAATTTACCTGGTTAAAAGAGGTGAGGATATTGTTGCTGAATTGCATCCTCAGGCTCCCACGTAGTTTCTTCCGCTCCGTGATTTCACCATAGAACCTTAACCAATGGCACAGTCTTCTTTCTTAGCACCTTAACATCATGATCTAAGATTTTCACCAGTTCCTCCTCGAAAGACAAGTCCGGCCTTATCTCCACTTCTTCTACCGGTACTATGTGAGACGGATCCGATCGATAACGCCTTAACATAGAGACATGGAAGACGTTATGAATCTGACTCAACTCCGGAGGTAATTCAAGCTGATAGGCCACTGGTCCTACACGCTTCAACACACGGTACGGTCCAATGAACCTAGGGCTCAACTTGCCCTTCCTTCCAAATTTGAAAATCTTCTTCCAAGGTGAAACTTTCAGAAAGACCTGATCTCCCACCGCAAACTCAATATTCTTACGCTTCAGATCCGCATACAACTTTTGTCTATCCGAAGCTTCCTTTAACCGTGCTCGAATCACCTTTACCTTTTCTTCCGTCTCAGATATCAATTCAGGACCCAACAACTGCCGTTCCCCCAATTCAGTCCAACAAGTAGGGGTACGACACCTACGCCCATATAATGCTTCATAGGGTGCCATTTGGATACTGGATTTGTAATTGTTATTATACGCGAGCTCTGCCAACGGTAGAAAATCTTCCCAACTACCTCTGAAGTCAATCACACAACCCCTTAACTTGTCTTCCAAAATCTGGATTACTCTTTCCGACTGACCATCTGACTGAGGGTGAAAAGCCGTGCTGAAGTTTAACTTTGTTCCCAGAGCCTCATGTAAAGCTTTCCAAAATCGTGATGTGAACCTAGGGTCCCTGTCCGATATAATAGACACTGGTACCCCATGCAACCTCACGATCTCCAATACATACAACTTAGCCAACTTCTGCAGTGAGTAATCCGTACGAACTGGTAGAAAATGAGCAGTCTTTGTCAATCGATCCACTATCACCCAGATAGAATCTTTCTTAGTAGGTGTTAAGGGCAACCCACTAACAAAGTCCATCGTTATCCGCTCCCATTTCCATAGAGGAATCTTTATCGGTTGCAATAAACCCGACGGTAATTGATGTTCCGCCTTCACTTGCTGACAAGTCAAGCACTTACCCACAAAATCAGTAACCTCCCGCTTTAACCTTGGCCACCAATACTGCTCACGGAGGTCTCGATACATCTTATTTCCTCCGGGGTGCATAGCATAAGGGCTACTATGCGCCTCATGCAAAATCATTAGTCTCAAATTCGAATCCATGGGCATACAAACTCTTCCATGAAAACACAGCACTCCATCCTTGTTCATTCCAAAATATCCTATTACACCACTTTCAGCTTGTTGCATTAACGGACCTAACTTTTCATCTGATAATTGCTTTTCCTTGATCTGTTCTAACCACAAAGGCTTCACCTGAAGTTCCGCTAGCAGACTGCCATCCTCATACAAACTAAGATGAGCAAACATTGCTCTTAACTCCGAAACTACCTTACGACTCAATGCGTCTGCCACCACGTTAGCCTTTCCAGGATGGTACTCGATTGAGAAGTCATAACCTTTAACAGCTCCACCCACCTCCGTTGTCTCAAGTTCAACTCCTTTTGGGTAAGGAGGTACTTAAGACTCTTATGATTCGTATAAATGATAGACTTCTCACCGTAGAGATAGTGCCTCCATATCTTTAAAGCAAAAACCACCGCAGCCAACTCCAAGTCATGAGTAGGATAGTTGGCTTCGTGCGGCCTTAACTGACGAGAAGCATAAGCCACCACTTTTCCACCTTGCATCAACACACATCCTAAACCTGTGTGTGACGCATCACAGTAAACGATAAACTCTTTTCCAAACCTCAGTTGAATCGATCGCACTTCCGTCAAAATCTTCTTCAGTTTCTCGAAACTCTCTTGTTGTTTATCGGTCCACACATACGGTATTCCCTTTCGCAACAGCTTAGTTAGGGGTGCAGCAATCAACAAAAACCCCTCAACAAAGCGTCTATAATAACCAGCCAAACCTAAGAAACTCCGAATCTCAGCCACTACTTTCGGTGGTTTCCAATCCAACACTGCCTCTACCTTCCGAGGATCAACTCTGATTCCCTCGGCTGACACAAAGTGCCCCAAGAAAGTCACCTCCTTCAGCCAAAATTCACACTTACTGAATTTAGCATAAAGTTGCTTCTCTCGCAGTATTTGCAATACTGTGCGCAAATGTGAGTCATGCTCTTCTTCATTCCTCGAATATACCAAGATATCATCTATGAACACCACCACGAACTGGTCTAGATAGGGTTGAGAGACTCGGTTCATCATGTCCATAAATACAGCTGGGGCATTGGTAAAACTAAACGGCATCACCAAAAACTCATAATGTCCATAACGGGTTCGGAATGCCGTCTTATGAATATCTGCCTCCTTAACCTTGAGTTGATGATAACCCGATCTCAAATCAATCTTGGAGAAAACTGAAGCTCCCCTCAATTGATCAAACAAGTCGTCGATTCTCGGCAATGGATACCTATTCTTGATCGTCAATTTATTCAACTGCCTATAATCAATGCACATATGCATCGACCCATCCTTCTTCTTGACGAACAAAACCGGTGCCCCCCACGGAGACACACTCGGTCGAATAAATCATCGATCCAACAATTCTTGAATTTGAGCTTTAAACTCCACTAACTCCTTCGGCGCCATTCTATAAGGAGCAATGGACACCGGAGCCGTTCCGGGCAAAAGCTAAATGCCAAATTCTACTTCCCGATCTGGAGGTAGACCCGGAAGTTCCTCGGGAAAAACATCTGGAAATTCTTTCACCGTTCTCACACTTTCCATCGATAGTTCCTTGGCATCCAAAGCACTGATGAAGGCTAAGAACGCTCCATACCCTTTTCGCACCAACTTTTCTGCCTTTAAAGCAGATACCACATTTGCCAAAAAGTTCCTTCGCTCGCCTATCATTACTACCTCCTTATCATCCAAAGTCCTTATTGACATCTGCCAAAGACAATCCAATTGCGCCGGTGCTTTACCAACCAATCCATGCCCAAAATAAGATCGAACTCGCCGAAAGGCAGTTCCATCAAATCCACCAAAAATATTTCTCTTTGAATTTCTAAAGGCACGTCTCTATACAATTTATTCACAATTATCGATTGTCCTAAAGGACTAATTACCGTCATCTCTTTATCGGAAATCTCGGATCTAATATTCAGGTTTTCAGATATGGCACTAGCAACATACGAGTGGGTAGACCCGATATCTATCAAAGCAGTAACAGGTACATCAAGGATGAAGAACGTACCAGTTATCACATCAGGTGCATCGCCATCTTCACGACGCCTGACCGCATAGACCAACCCTGGCTGCCTTGCCTCCGCGTTACCCCTGAAGCCATTACCTCGACCCGGTGCACCTTGACCACGTCCAGCCCCATTACCACAACGACCTGGTCCACGGCCTCTCGGTGGCTGTTGAACGCCTCTGACTGGCTGTGCATCAGGGTTACGAGCTTCTTGAGTCGTAGCAGTCCGTTGAGGGCAATTCCTAAACTGGTGATCCTTGGAACCATATTTAAAACAACCTTCAGTTCTCTTCCAACATTCCCCGGAGTGTCGTTTCCCACAGTCCGCACATTCTCGAATCTGATTGGTAGCCACAGATGCTCTAGCTTGAGCTGGCTTATCACTCCGAGACCTCTTTTGAAACCTTTTAGTAGAACCCGAGTACTTAAAATCCCTCTTGCCTCTAACTCTTTCCCGGTTCTGACGTTCTGAGTTCTTAGCCTCTTCGGCTATCTTGGCTTTCTCCATAAGCGTGGCAAAAATCCTTTCTTGTTACGGGGCTATCAGTACCCGTAACTCGTCATTCAGCCCATCCTCAAAACGTACACAGTGCTCATGATCGGTTGGCACTATTGTGCGAGCATAACGGCTCAAGCGAAGAAATTCTGCCTCGTAAGCTGCCACTGTCTTATTCCCTTGAACCAGATTCAGGAATTCCTTCCTCCGGGCATCCACATAACTTGCCCCAACATATTTTCCTTGAAAAGCAGCTTTGAAGAAATCTCATGTAACACGTTCAGCCTGGGTGCCTTCTCGAACAGTAAGCCACCATTGATATGCCTCGTCCCTCAACAAGGACATAGCTCCTCTTAGTTTCTACTCGGCAGTACACTCCAGGTCATCCATAATCCGCTCTACAGCCTCGAGCCAATATTCCGCAACATTTGGGGCTAGTCCAGAAATACCCCTAAAAACTTCGGCACCACTCGATCTAAGTCGTTTCGAAATTGATCCACGAGCTGCTGGCCCAGTTCTAGCTCCAGCAACCCTTTCCAAGACTCGCAACATTGCTTGGGTCAAGGCTATGTCCTCCCTCGTATGATCATGTGATCCAGTCTCAGTCCCGAGTGATGCAGGTGCGTTCATTTCTGGTATATGTCCCGACATTTCAGACGCAACCCTAGCACCTTGGCCTCTACCACGGCCACGCCTACCACGTCCACATCCTCTAGCGCTCATTTTGACTATTTCGGTTTAATCTGATTACAAGTTTTATGAATCAGAATACTATTTCAGTGTTTAATAACGATATTTTATGAGATATAAGAGATAGAGTTTTTTTCGCAATCACATCCTATAGTCTCAATATCTACAGTTTCAACACCTAAAACTAGAAGTTCTCGAGTGTTCCTATGATCATATCACCATAATAAACATTCAATATACGAATACTTACTTGACTTGGTGCCAGATGCTCGTGGTGCCATACTACCTTTAAAACATAAATTCTATAAATTCGAAACAAAAATTGTTGTTGAACCCAAAGCACACTGTAGAGTTTTGGCGGCTCGATACCATAAAACGTAACACCCCAAACCCTGGTCTATGCATTAAAACCAGATTTGGTATGTCACACAAAACGAACATACATCTCGTCATTTATTGATTTAAATAAAACAGATCCTCAAAACTATTTTGGAATTGAAGTTTATTAAAACTGAGGTTAATTTAAAATCTATGATTTAAGACATAAGAGTTTATAAATTAAAACTTAGAAATTAATTGGTAAAAAATTTACGAGAAGTTTAAAAGAGTTCAAAAGGAAATTTGAAAATAAGATTCTTAAAAAATTTTACAGAAAAATTTACGAGAATAAAATATTTAAGAAAAACCCCTTTTTGCACGAGAATTTAAGAAAACATTTATAAAAAATAGAATAGTCCCATTTTAGTATTTAAACATAATTAAAATCCATCCACAAGTAAAAATCCATAAAAATAATACCAGAGGCCTTATTACATCATAACTGAAATAGTAATTAATTAAAAATACTTAGAAGTAGTTCAAAGCTCATAAAAACCATTATTTGAAGTATGGCCTCCACGAAGTCATCCTCGGCCCAAGCCTCCATTACTGATCGTTACCTAAGAAGGGTAAAGGAAACGGTGTGAGTTACTTAGAACTCAGTGTGTAACCCACTTACCAAGTTCATTGGGCAAAAACCATTTAAGCATTAATTGGGCCTAAGCCCATTTACAAATATATCAATTTAACATGTGTAAAATGCATGTGATATGAAATTCCCAACCATACCTAAATTTCCATCCGCTACACACCACCCGTACCAACCAGCACACCTGTGGGGAGCTTTAGTCACCCACCCCGCCAACACACCAATCGCAGGAATTATGCCGTTTAATTCAATAATTCGCAGGCCAGTGGCCGTTTACAACCAATCGCAGGCATTATGCCATTTAATTCAATAATTCGCAGACCAGTGGCCATTTACAATATTTGTGGCAGAGCCACCAGAATAATGTAGCAGAGCTACCAAAACTTCTCTTCATCAATATCCCATCCCATGCAATCATGTATATAAAATGCATAACAATTATTCATATGATAATTCCACCATAAAGTCCGTAAAAGATTTATTACAAACTGGCCCGTATTACAATTTGGCCCATTTCACAATTTGGCCCATTTCACAATTTTAATATCGATTTCATGCACTTACACTAAAGTATTAATATACCATATTTTCTGATTTCACCAACCTTGCGATTTTTTGTCTAATGCTTAATTACGGTATATTCATCTAACCTATGAGATAAGTGTGAGGTTACACACCTGATTACGGTGAGAACTATACTTTCTCGCTCGTCAATACCTAAATACATGTCACGCTTGATTAGAACACTAATACTTAACATAAATCTATGCTAAAGTAAGCGGTCTAGATTTTTACCCTCGGAATCTCAAACAACAACTATTTGTCGATTCTCCCCGGTTGACGGTTCACAACCCGGTGGAAAACCCCGAACAGTTAAAGGCTCCGAACTACGAACAACTTCGAATAATTGATTCTCCCTGGATGAGGGTCCACAACCCGGTGGAAAGTCTCGGATTGCCGAAACAGCCCTTCGCTTGAATCTAGAGGGAATAGCGAATCTGCCCCTCTTCCGAACACTATTCACTACCCTTTTTGACCCTATCTTGTTTGCCTCCATTGACAAAAGAATATTAGTCCAATTAATATTTAGGAAATTAAGTCTATAGGTTTTAAGGGCAAAATCAGCTTACCACGAAATCTTACGTTCATGGAATGAAAATCGAGCGATAATGTCCCTAAGATAAGAATCGATTTGTCACCCATCTTTGACGAAATAACGAGTAATATGGAAGTCCTTGGTAGAAACCCTTACCTTAACACTTTGAACCGAATCCTAGCAATTCACGATGATTACGAACACTCCGAGTTTCGGCCTTTTTCTATGTCACTATAAAGACGAAAAAGATTGTCTAAGAGAGAGATAGAGGATATTTTCGGTCAAAAGACCCTCCCAAATCAAGAGTAAATTCGACAAAGAAAAGAAGAAAAAAATAAAGAATTGAAGAGGGTTCTTACCGAATAATCACAACGAAAGCAAAGAAAACGATTGATAAGAAAATATAGGTGAAGAGGAAGGTTCGGTCAAGAAGAAAGAAAGAAAAAATAATAATACTAGTAACATTCGGCCATGGAGGAGAAGAGAAAAGAAATGGCTTTTGTGTTTTGATATTTTCAGCACTAGGAGAAAAGAATTTGAGAGGTTTGGCAAAATATGACCAAATGGTCAAAAAGAAATGACCAAAAGAAGAAAAACCAAGATGTTTACCCAAAGCCTAAAGTGCATTCGGCTATGAAAGAAAAAATGAAAAGAAAAGTGTTTTGGGAAAAACAAAAATGACCAAAATAAGAGTAACCACTAGCTACACATCCTTACCAATGCCTACAACAAAATTTTGGCCACCCCCCTAGCCCCCAAAACAGTCCAAGTTCATGGACAAAGCTTGGCCATTCCAAACTTTCCAAAACACATCCCTTAAGAAGTGCCTTGTGTCCCCCCTTACTTGCCATAAGCTCATGATTTCTTTCCTTAAGTTCACTCTTACCATATCGCTTAGCCATCATACCATAACAATAAAAGTCTAACTTACCAAGAATAAAGCTTGGCCGACACTTGCTAGGAAAGAGCAAAAATAATATTCACAAAATGCATACTAGGGGATTCGAACCTCTCTCCTCAAGACCATACATGTTGCGCATAACCTCTTAACCAATGGCTCATTTTTTGCTATCTTTTTACCACTTAATTACCTTAAGCATCAAGGTTACTTGTTCCATTTCAATAAAGTACTCATTACTAAAATTTATTCTAATTCCGAATAGATCCCGAGCCTTCTCAAGACTATATTAAACACACAAATTGACTCATTCACAAGCTAAGCACCAAAATCATGCAACATATCGATACTAAATTTTTAGGATGTTACATAGGATGCACTTACTATCAAGCTTGGAAGTTGAAGAAACCCTAGCTATGTCTCCTTGCAAATTTCGACACTTAGAAGAAGAAGATGGACACGATTTTGACTTATTTTTCCCTTTTTAATTCATTAATTAACCAAATGACTAAAATGCCCTCAAGGCCCTTTCTTGAGATTTTTCCTTCCCATGTCCATTTTTGTCCATCTTGACATTTAATGGTCTAATTGCTAAATAAGGACTCTAGTAATTTTTATAATTCTATTTCATACTTAAATCTTCTAGAATCTCATATTTTCTAATCTTTGCAATTCAGTCCTAATGGACAAATTGATCACTAATAAATAAAATTTCCTCATGAAATTTTCACACAATCATGCAACCACATCATAAGCCTCATAAAAATCATAAAACACATATTTCTACTTCAAATTTTTGGTCTCGCAACCACTATTCTGACTAGGCCCTAAATCGGGCTGTTACAAACGTGGCCACGGGTCATTCGTCTTTGTGATGAATAACTTGATTACTACTTGATATGAATTTTGACTTTTCATGAAGGATGACGTAATGGTTACCATGAGATAAAATAGGATCATATTAGGAGAACGAATATTATCCCAAAAAGATTAAGGATATCCTATGAGGGTAACACACTTATGACAAGATCATTGGACGAGCATTAATCGAGTTGCTTTCGTTATGGTATGTTATTGGTGAGAGCTCAGTCACGATACTATAGTAGAATAACTCGTGACTAAATGAGTTTATAATTAAAAGGCAAAAAGCTGGAACTTAATTATTAATCATTTGAGCCTTAATTGCATATGTCCAATTGATCCATCCGCTAGCTCGTTGAAACCAAAAATGTAACACCCCTTACCCGTATTCAACGCCGGAACTGTGTACAAGGCATTACCAGACTTATCATACTTAATCATACAATACCGGCCATAGATTTCCGTTCATACTTTAGAATCCTTTATTCGTACTTATAATGCCTCTATTATAGGTTTACTAGACCTGAAACATACGTTTAGACCGATTCGGGACTGAACCGGAGACTTACGAACACTTAGAAAATTTTGACTCAAAACAGGGCCACACACCCGTGTGAGAGAAGTGACACGCCCGTGTGGGTATATCACACGTCCGTGCTTCAGGCCGTGTCCAAAATAAGGGGTATTCTATTTATGACGTCAGTAAATATTTAGGGGCACACGGCCAAGCCACACACCTGTGTGCTGGCCCGTGTGACGAACTGAGTTTTTCACAAATTAGGTGCAGGGGACACACGGCCATGCTACACACTCATGTGGAAGACCGTGTGTCTCATACGGCCTAGACACACGCCCGTGTGTCTACCCGTGTGGACAAAAGAAAGGCTATCTACAAAGCCATTTGCCACCCTGAAACGCAATCACACTTATACCAATTCATTCAACACATAACATAGCAATAATGCACCATTAACATTCACTAATCCTTCATACATCTACTCATTCGATTGCATCACTTGCACTTCATGAATTTCCTCATCATTGAATAGATATAATGGGACTAATATTGGCCAATTCCGTTGACCATTTACAAAATAAAATGAGTAACATTAATAGCCAACACCTTGGCTAACCAATAGGACATATAACAAAATAACCAAGTTCCTATACATGCCATACTCAAAATAATCAAACTATACTATACCAAAGAATAGCTTGATAGTGTGAGTTGAACTCCGACGTCCTACGATCCCCGAGCTAGCTTGGCGATGCTACATGAAAAGGGAAAAGAGAAGGGGTAAGCATAAAGCTTAGTAAGTTTGTATGCAATAAATAGCAATATAAATCTTATTATAACTTCTATACATTATATTGAGTTATCATACAAGTTCTCAAACACTTGGCATAACTTACTCATGCTTATTCTTACCAATCACATATCAATTATCGAACTCATTTCTCATAAGTTACTCATGTGTACCTGTAACACTCATCACATGACTTTAGCACTTTTATCATCTTGATCATTAACTTAACTCTTTATCCCGTTGAACCACTTGGAATATCAAAGGATACTCAAATTCATCATACATGTAACACGATGCCAATGCCATATCCCCGATATGGTCTTACATGGGATCACATCTTGGTGCCGATGCCATATCCCAGATATGGTCTTATACGGGATCTCTTATCTCGATGTCGATACCATTTCCCAGACATGGTCTTATACGGGACCTTCCTTTCGGTGCCGATGACATGTCCCAGACATGGTCTTATACGGGACCTTCCTTTCGGTGTCGATGCCATGTCCCAGACATGGTCTTATACGGGACCTTCCTTTCGGTGCTGATGCCATGTCCCAGACATGGTCTTATACGGGACCTTCCTTTATCTCATGTCGTGACATTGGTATCCTTTCTATTCCTAAGGTTCAACCGGGACTTTAATATCATAATTCTTCATCGTATCGATTTCATAAAATAATATACATCTTCATGCAATGGTAAAACATTTTAAACACATACTTGAACTTACTAAAACATGCACTTTCGGGCTGTAAAATTTCGTTTTGAATTTAAACTTCTCTTTCTTAGTCAAATCATACATTTCATGGGCCTACGAGGCCTTAAACTCACGTCCGGAAACTTTCAGAGTTCAATCGAAAACTTTTACTCACTTTGTAATCTTTTCCTCAAAACAGGGGTCACACGCCGGTGTGACTTGGGACACGACCGTGTACCCCTAAGACATGCCCGTGTCTTCCACCCGTGGTCGACACTGACTAATTTCACATGGCCTTGACACACCCGTGGCCCTGGCCCGTGTGCTAAACCTTGGCATTCTGACTTATCCACACAGTCCATACACACGCGCTGCGTGTGCTTCGGTGATGTGGCAATTCAAATTACAAGTGCAAGGTGCAGACTTCACACGGCCTGGGCACACGCCCATGTTCTAGCCGTGCCTCCCACACGGTCTAGACACACGTCCGTGTCTCTACTCCTGTGGGAGATTAGGAGGCTATCTACCAAGCCTTTATCCACTCTGAAATCAAGATCAATTTAATACCCTATTCAATAACTCAAGTACTACATGAAAACATGAACAATGATGCATAATCATCAACATTGGTATAAATAAACTTGGCAAATATTGGCCAATCTCTTTAGCCATATACAAAAGAATGCTAAACTTGATAGTCAACACTTTGGCTCTTCTTAAAACATAACTCAAAATGAAATGCTTCCTATACATGCCATACTTAATATAAACAACTTGGCTATACCAAAATAGCGATTGATAGTGTGTTCCGAGCTCCGACGTCAGTGATCCATGAGTTAGCTTGGCGGGACTACATGGAAAGAAAGAATTAAAGACGTAAGCATTTAGCTTAGTAAGTTTGCATGTAGTGCATATAGCAACATGTTTGCTTAATATAACTCATTCATCATAAATGAAGGCATTGCCGAACTCATATGCTTGAGCTCACTTACTCTTAATAATTCTTACATATCTCATGGTACTTACTAGTCTTATGCTTGTAAGGTAAACAAGGTACCTGTATCACTTAATCACATAGATTAGCATACTTTGCTATAGTAAGCATAATCTTAACTTCATCATTCATAACATGAATAATACTTTTAGTTAACTTTAACTAGCATATTTTGATGATAGCTTTACTTGCTTAACTTTCTTGCTTTCTCATTTATTCTTTACTCTTTTGTCCGATGAATTACTATGAATAATCGAGGATACTGAATCTCATCTCACATATATCTCAATGCCAAAGCTATATCCTAGATATGGTCTTACATGGGATCTCTCAACTTGGTATTGATGCCATGTCTTGACATGGACTTACACGAAGTCTTCCTTGTGTGTTCCCTTGGGAACTTACCATTGCCATGTCTTGACAGGGTCTTACTTGGTATCTTTACTCATGAATTGGTCAATGCTGAGCCTTGGCTTGGACTTACATGAAATCTTCCTTATTACTCATCAATGCCATGCCTTGGCTTGGACTTACATGGGATCTCTATCTCATGATAGCTTTTCAATGCCAAGACTTGTCTTGGACTTACATGACATCTTTGCTTGGAGACTCACCAATGCCATGCCTTGGCTTGGGCTTATATGGGTCTTCATCTCATAATAACTCTTCAATGCCAAGACTTGTCTTGGTCTTACATGATAACTTGCTTGATTGCCGATGCCTTGCCTTGGCTTGGTCTTATACGGGCTTTCTTGTCTCATGTGATAGATCGAGTATCCTAAGTAATTCAACTTCAATCAGGACTTTCTCATGCTTAATCTCATTGATTTCTTTGTTTAACATAGCATTAAACAATCTCATGGAATTAAAATATATTTAACATCATACTAACAATTCAATGATATTAATCATAAAGCTTAGAAATCACACAAACTCACCTCAATATACAAAATGTATGTAGATATGTAATTTAGTCCTCGACTTTGTTCTTGCCTCGGTTTTGATCCGGGCTTCATTTTTCTTGATCTATAATAATAATTTAGCTCATTTAATACTCATGTTGACTAAATTGACTCATTACTCATACTTTGGCAAAATTACCATTTTGCATCTAAACTTTCTCATAATTACACTTTTACCCCAAGGCTCGTAAAGTGATTTTTATTCAACTTTCATGAACTTCATGCTTAGCTGATTCATTCTCTCAACTATAGCAACAATCAATTCCCACTATTTCTATTATGTATGACCAATTTCATAACTATTACAAATTAGTCCATACTAACATTTTTTCATGAAATTCACTTAGGAAAAGATGTTTATCTAACATCAAACTCTTATAATATTCCATAAAAAAACATTTTACATGCATGCCATACATGGGTATATTTATGGACATGAATTCTAGCTCAACTTATAGCTAAAAATAGCTAATTCATGCCACGAGGACTCCAAAAATACGAAGAATATTAAAACGGGGCTAGGATGCACTTACTAGCAAGCTTCAAAAATTGAAGAACCCTAGCTATGGAGTCTCTCTAATTTTTGGCACAAGGGGAAGAAGATGAATAAGATTTTTTTTGTCATCTTTTTCCCTTTTTAATCATTTAATTGATAAATGACCAAAATGCCCTTCTCACAAAACTTTCAAAATTTCTAACTCATGTCCATTTTTGTCCAAAAATTATAATTTGGGCAAATTATTATTTAAGGACTTTTAATTAATATTCCAAAGCTATTTCATACTAAAAGCTTCTAGAATCTCATATTTTGCAACTTTTGCAATTTAGTCCTAATGGACCATTCAATGACAATTTCATAAAATTTCTACAAGAAACTTTTATACTATCATGCAAACATATCTTAAACCTCTAAACTCATTTTACTACTTTGGATTTGTGGTCTCGCACCACTGTTTCGACTAGGCCCTAAATCGGGATGTTACAATTCTCTCCCCCTTAGGGATTTTCGTCCTCGAAAATCTTACCAGCAAATAGGTTTGGGTACTGGTTTCTCATGGTTTCTTCTGGTTCCCATGTAGCTTCCTCTATCCCATGTCTTTGCCATAAAACTTTAACAAGGGAGATATTCTTATTCCTCAGCTGTTTGACTTCCCGAGCTAAAATCTTAACTGGTTCTTTACCATAAGTCATGTCGGGTTGAATCTCTACCTCTGATGGAGTAATTACATGCGAAGGGTCTGATCGGTAGCGTTGCAACATAGACATGTGAAACACATCATGTATCTTTTCTAACTCAGACGACAAAGCTAATCGATAAGCTACCGGCCCAACTCTCTCTATAATCTCATATGGTCTAATAAAACGTGGACTCAACTTGCCTTTCCGGCCACAAATACCGTTGCTTCAAATCATTATACATCTTGGTACTACCCGGATGTACAGATAGACATCCATTATGTGCCTCATGCAACATTTTCTGAATAATCTCTTCTTTTCTTGGTATACAAACTCTATCTTTGAACATTAGACTTCCATTGGAACTAATCTGGAAATCGGGTCTGACTCACACTGAGCTCTCTTTGCTTGCAATTCACTATCCTCTTTCTGAGCCTCAAAGATCTCTTGGAGGAACATTGGTCTAGCTCTCAACTCAGCTAGAATAGACCCATGGTCGGATAAGGTCATCCACGAATTCATTTCCCTTAATGCAAATAGGGACTTTCTACTCAAAGCATCAGTGACCACATTCGCCTTTCCGGGATGGTAGTCAATGACCAACTCATAGTCTTTTATCAACTCTAACCATCTCCGTTGCCTTAAGTTCAACTCTTTCTGCATCATCAAGTACTTCAAACTTTTGTGATCGGTGAAAATCTGACATCTTTCACCGTATAAATGGTGTCTCCAAATCTTCAATGCGGAGACTATGGCAGCCAACTCTAAATCGTGCGTCGGATAATTCTTCTCATGGGGCTTTAGCTGTCTTGAGGCATAAGCAATCACTTTGCCTTCTTGCATAAGTACACAGCCTAATCTGTTTAAGGATGCATCGCTGTATATCACGAACTCTTTCCCCGACTCGGGTTGTACTAAAACTGGAGCTTCTGTCAACAATGCCTTCAGTTTCTCGAAACTTTGTTGGCATCTTTCTATCCACTCAAACTTCACATTCTTCTGTAACAATTTCATCATCAGAGTTGCAATCATGGAAAACCCCTTGACGAATCGTCTATAATAGCAAGCTAGGCCTAGAAAACTTCTAATCTCAGAGATATTCCTCGGTGGTTTCCAGTCAACAATAGCCGAAATTTTACTTGGGTCCACTCGTACTCCATCTCCCGAGACGATATGCCCCAGAAATCCTACTTCTTTAAGCCAAAATTCACTTTTACTAAACTTGGCATACAACTGATTTTCTCGTAGAATATGTAAAACTGTCCGTAGGTGCTCAGCATGCTCAGGCTCATCACGGGAATAGATCAATATGTCGTCAATAAAAATGACTACAAACTTATCGAGGTATGGCCTAAAAATGCGATTCATTAGATCCATGAATACCGCATGAGCATTGGTCAAACCAAAGGGCATGACTAAAAATTCATAATGCCCATACCTCGTTCGAAAAGCGGTCTTCGACACATCTGAGTCCCTTACTCTCAACTGGTAGTATCCTGATCTCAAGTATATTTTGGAGAACACAGGGGCTCCCTTCAATTGATCGAACAAATCATCGATCCTTGGCAATGGACACTTGTTCTTCACTGTCACTTTATTAAGCTGACGGTAATCTATGGACAATCTCATGGTGCTATCTTTCTTTTTCACAAATAAAACTGGAGCACCCCATAGAGAACAACTTGATCTTGCAAAGCCTTTATCTGTCAACTCTTGCAACTGTGACTTCAGCTCTCTCAACTCCGTTGGAGCCATTCTGTAAGGAGTAATGGATATTGGTACCGTACCGGGAGCTAGCTCAATGTTGAACTCAACCTCTCTTACTGGGAGGCGTCTTGGTAATTCCTCGGGAAAACGTCCAAGTACTCACATACTATCTCCAAGATCGACTCAATCTTTAGCTCTGCTCCTCTAGCATTCATCACAAAGGCAAGATACGCCTCATACCCTTTTCTTATATATCTCTGTGTCATCATATGAGAAATTATTACCGGCGATTTATCTTGTTCATCTGATTCTACATGAAGAGTGTCCCCATTGTCACATCTCATCTCAATATATTTCTTCCCACAATTTACTATTACATCATGAGTGGTCAACCAGTCCATACCAAGAATGATGTCAAACTCATCAAATGGTAACAACATAAGGTTTGCTTTAAAATAATGACCGCTAATCATCAATGGGCAATCATTACATACTTTATCAACCAGCACACTTTGGCCTAATGGATTAGACACTTTAATCGCAAATTTTGTAGACTCTATAAGCATACTCATATTGGATACTAGTTTCATGCAAATGTAAGAGTGTGTGGATCTGGGATTGTAACATCCCGAATTAGGGCCTAGTTGAAACAGTGGTTTCGGGACCACAAATCCGATGTCGAGAAATTTATTTTATTTATATTTTTATAGTCTACGATTTTACGGAATGATTTCGTGAAAATCTCATTCAAAAATTTTGACGTTTGGGCACCCAATTTAGTCAAAAGGACTAAATTGTAAAAAGTGGAAAAGTTGAGTTCTATATATTAGAGGTGTCAAATTGCTATGAGTTTTAAATTGGAGGTCCTTAAAAGGTAATTAGACCATTGGATAACTTGATGGACAAAAATGGGCATGAATAGGACAAAAATGAAAGAAAAGCCTTAAGGGTATTTTAGTCATTTAGTGTTTTAATGAATAAAAAAGACAAAATACAAGAAAAAAAATCTGCTCATCTTCTTCAAGTTGCTGCCGAAATTTTCTAGACTCCATGGCTAAGGGTTTCAAGCTTTTCAAGCTTCATAGTAAGTGTGTCTAAGCCCCGTTTTTAATGTTCATCGTATTTTTGAAATCCCGATAACTTAGTTTAGCTATTTCTACCATTATTTTGAGCTAGAGTTTAATTTTAAAAATTGACCCATGTTGAATAATTGTGTATTTTGATGAATTTTGGTAGATTATACATGTTTATGATTAGAGAAACGTGTTTTATTAGATGATTTTCGATGAAATCGTATAAAAGCGGTTAAATTATAAAAGTTATAAATTGGTCATAAGTGTGTGAATTAGTGAGAAATTGAAGTTGCCATAGAAGAGAAAAATGATCAGCATGTTATAAAATATAAGAATAAGGGATGAAGTTTAATTTTCGAGTATTGGGGCAAAAGTGCAAATATGTGAAAGTTTAGGGGTCAAAGTGCAAATTGTAAAAATATATGATTTTTGGGTCACATTGAATAATGTGACTAATAAATGAGCTAATTGTGATATTATAGATCATGGAAAATGAGGTTTGGTCTTAGATCGAGGTTGTGGACCGAATTGGAAAATTTGTTATTTTCGTGTCCGAGGTAAGTTCGTGTGTTAATAATAATGTAACACCATGCTTGAATTGTAATTCTCTTTTGATATGGCATAAATTGTATGAATTAATATGTTTAGGAGAAGTTGATGGATGGTATGTATGGTATGGAAAATGTGATGTTTGTTGTGTTATGAGAAATCGAATGGCAAATTAATGTTACATGAATTGAATGTTAAATTAATATTACATGGGTTGTATGAGTTGCTTCACGGTTGTACTTGACGAGATTTCGACAAGTAAGTTTGAATAACCTAAAGTAAACCCATAATATGCCTAAATGCATGTTTTACGAATGTATGATAGTTGTATAAAATGATGGCATGAAAATTTATGAATTGGTAAAATGTTGAAAAGTGAGAATTCCCAGTTGAACCTTCGGAATAGAAAAGATATGAATGAGGTAGCTAGGTCACATGTGTGGTACTAAGTGTAGGCCACTATGTGTACAAGAGAGCTACGAGATGGTTTTAGTTCACGTGTGTAGTACTAAGTGCAAAGCTACTACGTGTACTGCAGACGGATAGGTCGCATGTGTAGTACTAAGTGCAAAGCTACTATGCGTGCCTGATAGCTTCGATCACATGTGTGGTACTAAGTGCAGGCCACTATGTGTAAGTGATGGTTTTGGTCACATGTGTAGTACTAAGTGCATGCTACTATGTGCACCAGATAGCTTCGACTACAAGGGTGGTACTATGTGCAAAGCCACCGTGTATCTCATTATTATTCCGATGAGTTCAACGGAAATTGACTAAGTGAAAATACACGTGATTGTGTAACGACTAAGTGTAATTGAATACGATCATGTTATGAATAAGTGCAAGTGTGAATGTGACCAATTGAGAAATGTGGCAAATGTACGTATGAACAATATGCTCGATATGTAATCGGAAATTGGAAAGATTGGTATAGGCAAGTGATGAACACAACTAAAGTGAGAGAGAGCAAAAATTTACAATAGAATTGCTTTGGATAGTAGCAGTGACGTGAATTTGAAAAATCACCAAAAATAGTATAAATTGAATTATAAGTTGGATGAGATATTTATTTAAATCTTAATTAGTCTATTTTCATATAAAAGAAACATAGCAAAGAAATGATTCATATATTTTGAGATATTTGAATTTCTGTGAGACTGGTTCAGAATGATTACGTGATCCCCTGTTCTGCCTTGGAAAAATCATTAAAAATTGTAAAAAAATAATTATGGAATATAATATATCCTGAATGAGTCTATTTTCAAATTAACTAAACAAGAAGATTATATGAACTCTGTACGAGTAGAAAATTGATTCGTAGTGAAGAGAGGTCAGAATAGTCAAACAGTAAAACAGGGGAAACTTTAATGAATAAACTGTACTAATTGGCTAATCCAAAAATTCTGTAAATTTTATGGTAAGAAGATAAATGAGTCTAGTTTCATGGAAAATTAACGGATATTAATTTGGAGTTTCGTAGCTCCAGATATAAATAATTTAATGACTGTGACTCAAGAAAACAGCTTAACTGAAATTTGAATAAATAGAAAGAATATGAAAATAGCATGTTATCGCATTGCGTATTATTTTCATGCGAGCTTACTAAGCGTAAAGCTTACTCCCTCCTTTCCATTTCTTTTAGCTTTGTCAGGTCAGCTCAGGGTTGGAGATCATCAGAGGCAGCATCACACTATCGAGCCATTATCCTTGGAGTATTGACATGTGTATGTTAAATGTTTTTAAGTGAGTGGCATGTATAGGGACTTAGTTTTTTTCTAGGATGGAAGTTGTTGTGATTAGTCAAATGTATTGGCTTATATTGATTTGTTGATTATAGCCATGAGATGTGGCTTATGATGATTTTGGCTTGTAAGCCTATTTGTCCATGGTATGTGTTAATGTCTTGTTATGTGGTATAAGTGATTAAATAGATGACAATGTCAAATGCATGTGTTTGAAAAGTTTTAATTTTGGGCGAAATTTGGTAACCCGATTTTGTACGATTGTGAATGTTTAAGTTCGGTAACGCCTCGAACCCTGTCCCGGAGTTAGACACGGGTGAGGTGTGTTACATTTAGTGGTATCAGAGCTATGGTTTAGTCGGTTCTCGGACTAATATAGCAAGTGTGAGAGTCTAGTTATACATGCCACCAATATGTGATAGTGTGATGCCTTCCGACGCGATTGAGGATAATCTTATTAAAAGAGAAGTACTCTCCAACCGAGCTATATCCGACCATTTGATAGTGATATTGAAGTATTTGAATAAAGGGTAGCTATGATGAGTTAAACCTGGAAAAGTATGAATAAGAATTCGTAATGTGTATATGTGATAATGTGTGAAATGAAAGTTTATACAGTAATATGCTTATTCATATTTTTCTGATCTTCACATATTGTAGCGTGCTTGACTAAAATTGATTAGTGAATGTGATAAGTAAGTTATTCAAATTTCGTAGAATGTATGAATGAGTGCACTTGTTTGAATGAGATAATTGGAAATTTTTATGTAAGGCAAATATGAATGATAATTGTTCGAAGTGGGTAGTATAGTTATAATGACATATGTTGATAATGAAAGATGTGTCATATGTATATATATGTGTGAGAATCGAGTTAGAGGTCAGACGACCTCACTCACCCTCATCGATGAGGTGTTTATAACGGAAATTCATGAGAATCATGTTGATTAAGTTCCTAAGTGTGGAATCAAAGAGTTCAGTTATAGAATAACTATAGATATAATCAGAGACTGATGATGGTTGACAAGTGAAGGATAGAGTTAGAGAAATATCAGATTGACTCAAGAATTATTTGATTTATACAATATCATAATTAGTGAAAAATTTAACTTTGATAAATCGACTTATTCAGATAAGATACTGAAAGGAAGTATTAACTGAAATTTTTCTGAATTGATTTTCTTTAGTGAAAGGAATAATGTGGAAATTAGTGAAGGTAGAATTAGTCAGAAGAATGATGTTTGACATGTGAAGATGTTTAAGTATGACAGTTATAGTTGAGCAATTTACGACTATCTCTTCTGGGCATTCTATGTATTCGTATCTTTTCAGAGACAATTATGATTGCTTGTTTTCTGAGTACAAAAAAAATTGTTAGTTTGATTGATCTATGATTGGTATTTCACTATCTTTTATTGGAATTCAATTAATTACGTCCGAGATAAGAGTTGTGAGTGAACTTATATGAAATGATTTTCTGTTGTTTCTTACAGTTATTATTCTCATTTATATCTGTATGGAATATATATTATATCTGTCACAATTGATTGAGAATGTATGAACAGTGTTTCTCTTTCTTCGGATTTCTTTACGGAATCGTCGAATTTCTATTATTTAGTATGAATGGTATTCCTGAATATTCAGTGTGGTCTTGTATCTCGGGTTTCATTATCTTGGTTTTCTTTTCCATCCTTATTGTTTACTTATCAAGTGTGACTTATCATTGAATTGGTATCGACAAAAGTGTGAATTGTGACAGTCAAATTTCCAATGATATAATGATTTTGTTTTCTCGAGTAATTATGATATTTTTCAGTAAGCTCGAGTTATTCCAATTGTGAAAGTTTGAACAATTTAGGCATGCTAACAAGGTTGAAGTAGTTGAAAGTATGATTAACTTAAGCTTTAGTTCTGAATTTAGTTTGCATTGAGCAATGGAATTATGATTTTTCAGTGACGCACTAGTGAACGGATTTGAATGTGTATATTTTCTAGAATGTAAAGTAATGGTTCATGTTTTCAGACAGTTAATATTACATTAAAAAGAGCTGTTCAGTTAGTAATTTAGACATGGTTATTATTATGTCTGTATATAAAATAAAAATAAAAATTTGATGACACTATTTGTTTAACATGGATTGTCATATGTTTCCTGGTTTCGAGAGTTTAATATATCTGATGGCACAACAAAATTTGAGTTTAAGACAGTGGTGATGAATTAAGCTATTGAAAGATTGTGAGTGATTATTGATTGATTTGTGGGGAGCCAAGAGAAATGCTAGTGGGTTGTTTTCAAACGTTTGATGGAATTAGCATAATAATTTCAATATGTATCGATTCTTTGTTTGATGTAATTCATCGAGTTCTATTAGGATTCAGATCGGTGTGAGTGTTTACGAAAGTATCGTCTTGAAAAGATTATTTAGTGATGTTGGAAATTATGAGAAAGAACTAAACCACTCTTCTGGTAAGATTTTCGAGGACGAAAATCTTTAAAGAGGGGGAGAAATGTAACATCTCGAATTAGGGCCTAGTCGAAACAGTGGTTTCGGGACCACAAATCCGATGTTGAGAAATTTATTTTATTTATATTTTTATGGTCTACGATTTTACGGAATGATTTCGTGAAAATCTCATTCGAAAATTTTGACGTTTGGGCACTCAATTTAGTCAAAAGGACTAAATTGTAAAAAGTGGAAAAGTTGAGTTCTATATATTAGAGGTGTCAAATTGCTATGAGTTTTAATTGGAGGTCCTTAAAAGTTAATTAGACCATTGGATAACTTGATGGACAAAAATGGGCATGAATAGGACAAAAATGAAAGAAAAGCCTTAAGGGTATTTTAGTCATTTAGTGTTTTAATGAATAAAAAAGACAAAATACAAGAAAAAAATATGCTCATCTTCTTCAAGTTGCCGCCGAAAATTTCTAGACTCCATGGCTAAGGGTTTCAAGCTTTTCAAGCTTCATAGTAAGTGTGTCTAAGCCCCGTTTTTAATGTTCATCGTATTTTTGAAATCCCGGTAACTTAGTTTAGCTATTTCTACCATTATTTTGAGCTAGAGTTTAATTTTAAAAATTGACCCATGTTGAATAATTGTGTATTTTGATGAATTTTGGTAGATTATGCATGTTTATGATTAGAGAAACGAGTTTTATTAGATGATTTTCGATGAAATCGTATAAAAGGGGTTAAATTGTAAAAGTTATAAATTGGTCATAAGTGTGTGAATTAGTGAGAAATTGAAGTTTCCATAGAAGAGAAAAATAATCAGCATGTTATAAAACATAAGAATAAGGGCTGAAGTTTAATTTTCGAGTATTGGGGCAAAAGTGCAAATATGTGAAAGTTTAGGGGTCAAAGTGCAAATTGTAAAAATATATGATTTTTGGGTCACATTGAATAATGTGACTAATAAATGAGCTAATTGTGATATTATAGATCATGGAAAATGAGGTTTGGTCTTAGATCGAGGTTGTGGATCGAATTGGAAAATTTGTTATTTTCGTGTCCGAGGTAAGTTCGTGTGTTAATAATAATGTAACACCATGCTTGAATTGTAATTCTCTATTGATATGGCATAAATTGTATGATTTAATATGTTTAGGAGAAGTTGATGGATGGTATGTATGGTATGGAAAATGTGATGTTTGTTGTGTTATGAGAAATTGAATGGCAAATTAATGTTACATGAATTGAATGTTAAATTAATATTACATGGGTTGTATGAGTTGCTACACGGTTGTACTTGACGAGATTTCGACAAGTAAGTTTGAATAACCTAAAGTAAACCCATAATATGCCTAAATGCATGTTTTACGAATGTATGATAGTTGTATAAAATGATGGCATGAAAATTTATGAATTGGTAAAATGTTGAAAAGTGAGAATTCCAGTTGAACCTTGGAATAGAAAAGATATACGAATGAGGTAGCTAGGTCACATGTGTGGTACTAAGTGTGGGCCACTATGTGTACAAGAGAGCTACGAGATGGTTTTAGGTCACGTGTGTAGTACTAAGTGCGAGGCTACTACGTGTACTGCAGACGGATAGGTCACATGTGTAGTACTAAGTGCAGGCTACTATGCGTGCCGATAAGCCGATCACATGTGTGGTACTAAGTGCAGGTCACTATGTGTAAGTGATGGTTTTGTTCACATGTGTAGTACTAAGTGCAGGCTACTATGTGCACCAGATAGCCGGCTACAAGGGTGGTACTATATGCGGGGCCACCGTGTATCTGTTATTATTAGGTGAGTTCAACGGGAAATTGACTAAGTGAAAATACACGTGATTGTGTAACGACTAAGTGTAATTGAATAAGATCATGTTATGAATAAGTGCAAGTGTGAATGTGACCAATTGAGAAATGTGGAAAATGTACGTATGAACAATATGCTCGATATGTAATCGGAAATTGGAAAGATTGGTATAGGCAAGTGATGAACACAACTAAAGTGAGAGAGAGCAAAAATTTACAATAGAACTGCTTTGGACAGTAGCAGTGACGTGAATTTGAAAAATCACCAAAAATAGTATAAATTGAATTATAAGTTGGATGAGATATTTATTTAAATCTTAATTAGTCTATTTTCATATAAAATAAACATATCAAATAAATGATTCATATATTTTGAGATATTTGAATTTCTGTGAGACTGGTTTAGAATGATTACGTGATCCCCTGTTCTTCCTTGTAAAAATCATTAAAAATTGTAAAAAATTAATTATGGGATATAATTTATATTCCTGAATTCCTGAATGAGTCTATTTTCAAATTAACTAAACAAGAAGGTCATATAAACTTTGTAGGAGGAGAAAATTGATTCGTAGTGAAGAGAGTTCAGAATAGTCGAACAGTAAAATAGGGGAAACTTTAATGAATAAACTGTACTAATTGGCTAAGCCAAAAATTCTGGAAATTTTATGGTAAGAAGATAAATGAGTCCAGTTTCAGGGAAAATTAATGGATTTTAATTTGGAGTTCCATAGCTCCAGATATAAATAATTTAATGACTGTGACTCAAGAAAATAGCTTAACTGGAATTTGAATAAATAGAAAGAATATGAAAATAGCAAGTTATCGCATTGCTTATTATTTTCATGCGAGCTTACTAAGCGTAAAGCTTACTCCCTCCTTTCCATTTCTTTTAGCTTTGTCAGGTCAGCTCAGGGTTGGAGATCGTCGGGGGCAGCATCACACTATCGAGCCATTATCCTTGGAGTATTGACATGTGTATGTTAAATGTTTTCAAGTGAGTGGCATGTATAGGGACTTAGTGTGTTTTTTTTTTTATGGATGTTGTTGTGATTAGTCAAATGTATTGGCTTATATTTATTTGTTGATTATAGCCATGAGATGTGGCTTATGATGATTTTGGCTTGTAAGCCTATTTGTCCATGGTATGTGTTAATGTCTTGTTATGTGGTATAAGTGATTAAATAGATGACAATGTCAAATGCATGTGTTTGAAAAGTTTTAATTTTGGGCGAAATTTGGTAACCCGATTTTGTACAATTGTGAATGTTTAAGTCCGATAACGCCTCGAACCCTGTCCCGGAGTTAGACACGGGTGAGGGGTGTTACAAGGATCTATTAAAGCAATAACTTTAATATCATGAAGAGAAAAGGTACCCGTAATAACATCAGGAGAAGATGCCTCTTCGCGAGCGCGAATGGCATACGTCCTTGCAGGTGCCCTACCCTCGGGTCTCGCAACCTGCTCTCTAGGGTTACCTCTATCACTTGCTCCACTACTCGGGTTCTTCTGCGGTCTTCCTCTGACCATACTCCCGGATCTCGGGTTTTGAGTTCTCTCTTCTTTCATCATCTCAGGACAATCTTTTATAAAGTGATCCTGAGAACCACATCTGAAACAAGCATTTTCATGCACTCGGCACTCACCAAGATGACGTCTACCGCACTGTGGGCATTCCGGTCTATCAGATCGAATGTTCCCCACACTAGCGGATCAAGTAGTAGTCTGTGCCTTATTTCCCGAATACTGTTTACCCTTGTTTCTACTTGAAAACCCGGTGGATGAAGCCGATCGGGTGGAGAAATCTCTTGACTTCTTGGAAGAGGGTTGGAATGACTTATTCCACTGTCTCTTTCTCGAGTCACGAGACTCCATTTCAGATTTTCTCTTCTCTTTTACTAGCTCTTCGGCTTTACAAGCCCACTCCACTAACACAACAAGTTCTTTTAATTCTTGGACAGCAGCAAACAACTTAATGTCCTCATTTAGTCCATCTTAGAATCTCTTGCTCATGATGGCCTCGGTGGATACACACTCTCGAGCGTATTTACTAATTCGTACAAACTCGTACTCATAATCAGTCACAGACATCTTGCCTTGCTTCAGTTCTAGGAATTCCTTTCTTTTCTGATCGATAAATCTTTGACTGATGTACTTCTTTCTGAACTCTTCTTGAAAGAATTCCCATGTAATCTTTTCTCTTGGTACAACCGACACCAAGGTGTTCCACCATTGATAGGCAGAATCTCTTAAAAGAGAAACTACACACTTCATGCATTCCTCCGAAGTGCATGACAACTCATTAAATACCCTGATGGTATTTTCTAACCAGAACTCGGCCTTTTCCGGATCATCATCCTTTCGAGCCTGAAATTCTTATGCCCCATGTTTCCTAATCCTATCAACTAGAGGTTTGTCTCCTCTTACCACCTCTACTACTTGAGGGGCTACTGGGATAAGTTGAGGAATAGGCGGGGGTGGAGGGGGTTGTGCATTCGGGTTCGTACAAACGAACTCCGTATACCATGCGTTCATCATGTGAAGGAAGGCTTCTCTAGCCTCTTCTCCTCCTCCTTGACTCACCGTAGTGGGTCTATTCTCATTCTCATTCGGCACCATCCCTTCAGCGGGAGCCGGCACGTTACTTTTTACGTCATCCGCAACAGCTCTTTCGGGATCCATTTACTATATGTATAAACATAATTTAAGTCGTCAGGAGTCATCACACTATCATTATAAAACATTCTTACGTATGGCATGTATAGCTAGACTCGTGCTCATGCTACGTTAGTCCTAAAATCGACTAAACCGTAGCTCTGATACCAC
Source organism: Gossypium sturtianum (assembly GCA_025698515.1). NCBI lineage: Eukaryota > Viridiplantae > Streptophyta > Magnoliopsida > Malvales > Malvaceae > Gossypium > Gossypium sturtianum. Next base: position 119,250,875 of record CM046955.1, read on the forward strand.
TAAATGTAACGACCCGATACCCGAGTCTGAAACTGAGACTAGATACGAGACATTACTATACTTGAACTTACTAAAACATGCACTTTCAGGCTGTAAAATTTTGTTTCGAAATTGAACTTCTCTTTCTTAGTCAAATCATACATTTCATGGGCCTACGAGGCCTTAAACTCACGTCCGAAAACTTTCGGAGTTCAACCGGAAACTTTTACTCACTTTGTAATCTTTTCCTCAAAATAGGGGTCACACGCTCGTGTGACTTGGGACACGACCGTGTACCCCTAAGACATGCCCGTGTCTTCCACCCGTGGTCGACACTGACTAATTTCACACGGCCTTGACACGCCCGTGGCCCTGGCCCATGTGCTAAACCTTGGCATTCTGACTTATCCACACAGTCCATACACTCGTGTGCTTCAGTCGTGTGGCAATTCAAATTACAAGTGCAAGGTGTAGACTTCACACGGCCTGGGCACACGCCCATGTTCTAACCGTGCCTCCCACACGGTCTAGACACACGCTCGTGTCTCTACTCCCGTGGGAGATTAGGAGGCTATCTACCAAGCCTTTATCCACTCTGAAATCAAGATCAATTTAATACCCTATTCAACAACTCAAGTACTACATGAAAACATGAACAATGATGCATAATCATCAACATTGGTATAAATAAACTTGGCTAATATTGGCCAATCTCTTTAGCCATATACAAAAGAATGCTAAACTTGATAGTCAACACTTTGGCTCTTCTTAAAACATAACTCAAAATGAAATGCTTCCTATACATGCCATACTTAATATAAACAACTTGGCTATACCAAAATAGCGATTGATAGTGGGTTTCGAGCTCCGACGTTAGTGATCCACGAGTTAGCTTGGCGGGACTACATGGAAAGAAAGAATTAAAGACGTAAGCATTTAGCTTAGTAAGTTTGCATGTAGTGCATATAGCAACATGTTTGCTTAATATAACTCATTCATCATAAATGAAGGCATTGCCGAACTCATATGCTTGAGCTCACTTACTCTTAATAATTCTTACATATCTCATGGTACTTACTAGTCTCATGCTTGTAAGGTAAACAAGGTACCTGTATCACTTAATCACATAGATTAGCATACTTTGCTATAATAAGCATAATCTTAACTTCATCATTCATAACATGAATAATACTTTTAGTTAACTTTAACTAGCATATTTTGATGATAGCTTTACTTGCTTAACTTTCTTGCTTTCTCATTTATTCTTTACTCTTTTGCCCAATGAATTACTATGAATAACCGAGGATACTGAATCTCATCTCACATATATCTCAATGCCAAAGCCATATCCTAGATATGGTCTTACATGGGATCTCTCAACTTGGTATCGATGCCATCTCTTGACATGGACTTACACGAAGTCTTCCTTGTGTGTTCCCTTGGGAACTTACCATTGCCATGTCTTGACATGGTCTTACTTGGTATCTTTACTCATGAATTGGTCAATGCCGAGCCTTGGCTTGGACTTACATGAAATCTTCCTTATTACTCGTTAATGCCATGCCTTGGCTTGGGCTTATATGGGTCTTCATCTCATAATAACTCTTCAATTCCAAGACTTGTCTTGGTCTTACATGATAACTTGCTTGATTGTCGATGTCTTGCCTTGGCTTGGTCTTATACGGGCTTTCTTGTCTCATGTGATAGATCGAGTATCCTAAGTAATTCAACTTCAATAAGGACTTTCTCATGCTTAATCTCATTAATTTCTTTGTTTAACATAGCATTAAACAATCTCATGGAATTAAAATATATTTAACATCATACTAAGCAATTCAATGATATTAATCATAAAGCTTAGAAATCACACAAACTCACCTCAATATACAAAATGTATGTAGATATGCAATTTAGTCCTCGACTTTGTTCTTGCCTCGGTTTCGACCCGGGCTTCGTTTTTCTTGATCTATAATAATAATTTAGCTCATTTAATACTCATATTGACTAAATTGACTCATAACTCATACTTTGGCAAAATTACCATTTTGCCTCTAAACTTTCTCATAATTACACTTTTACCCCAAGGCTCGTAAAGTGATTTTTATTCAACTTTCATGAACTTCATGCTTAGCTGATTCATTCTCTCAACTATAGCAACAATCAATTCCCACTATTTCTATTATGTATGACCAATTTCATAACTATTACAAATTAGTCCATACTAACATTTTTCCTGAAATTCACTTAGGAAAAGATGTTTATCTAACATCAAACTCTCATAATCTTCCATAAAACATCATTTTACATGCATTTCATACATGGGTATTGTCGAAACCATTTTTTTGTTTGAAAACGGGCCGACTTTAAAAAGAAAAACGGAGTCGCCACTAATCTTTTTGAGGTGTGATTGGGCCACCTTAAAACATTTTGGTCTACGAATTTTCAGAAAACAGGTTCGGGAGTCGGTTACGCACGAGGAAGGATTAACACCCTCGTGACGCCCAAAATTGGTACCTAATTGATTGATTAATGCCGTAATATCGAAAATTTGAAAGATCTTAAAATATGATTCTTTTTATTTTAAAGGAAAAAACTTGAATAAAATATGAGCAATCAGACCCTCTCATCTCGAGGAAGTAAAATGTCACGCCCAGTGAGTTAGGGTACGACATCTCAAATCCCCGAAATTGAGCTTGTCCTTTGACTTTCAAAATTGATGCGTTCAAAACTAAGAAGGATACTCGGTTATTTGGGGCTAATGAAAAATCGAAACCCAGTAAGTTAGGGCTCGATTTCCCAAAATACCAAACACAGAATATTGCCTTTGTTTTTTTGAAATCCTTATCTCGAGATATCAAGACGTCCCATCCAGTAAGTTAGGACACGACTATCTTAAATTCTCAAGAATAAGTTTTTATTTAACTTTTCAAAAAGAAAGTGATAGGTTCTTTAAACTCGAAAAGGGAAATCAAAACCCAGTAAGTTAGGGTACGATTCCTTTCGAACCTTAGAACCCGGAGGGTTATTTGTTTATTTTAAAACCAAGTTTTTGAAGCATCAAAGAAAATATAATTGGAAAATAAATCATAATGGCAGCATGCACAACAGAATAAAAGTGTGAGAAATAATATACATAATAATAATAAAGGTAATAATAATAATAAAAATAATCAAATAAATAAATAAAAGGCAAGAAAATCTAAAAAAAAGTTAATATACGATTAACTAATAGATAAATAATATGCATAAAATAATAATAATAACGAAAATATGGTAATAAAAATAAAATAATACTTACAATTATAAAATAAGATAATAATGAAAATGATGATAACCATAATAGCAAAAATAAATATAGTATTAATAACAATAAAATAATATAAGGATATTAAAATTAATAGTAATTATAATATAAATAATAATAATAGTAGTAAAATAAAAATAAAATATATTAATAATAAAACCAATAATATATGCCAATAAATAATAATAAAAAGAACAATAATAGAGTTAATGAAAATATTGATAATAATGGTGAAAAAAAATTAAAACAATTAATTTAATGGCAAAATAACAAAACAATAAAAAAAGGACTGAACTGGATCAAAATCAAAAGCATGGGGCCGAATTTAAGATGAAAGAAGGTAAAAAGGACAGAATTGCAAGGCGCGTGCAACTTAGAGGGACTATATATGGAAAATAATCCCTCCCCTGAAACGCCGCGCTTGGATGTGGATGAAATTGCAGTGGCGAGCGAAATTCGAGGGGAAGATTAAAAGAAATTAAAGCTAGACACAGGACGCAATTAAAAAATAGTGCAAGGAGGGAGGTCCTAGCGCGCAAATTACCCATTTTGGGTAAATGTGCGCGGACCCAGTGCCGAATCGGGTCACGCGCGCGGAGCCCCCTTCATAAAACGACGCCGTTTTCTTATGAGGATCAAAACCCTTTTCTTTGCAGCATTTACTTTTAGAAAGAAACAAAGTTCTTTCATTTTCCTTTCTGTTTTGAAATAAAAAGACCGAACCCCCACCCTTTTCATCTGCTAGGGCACAGCCCTCATCGCAGCAAGTCCACCAGGCGCGCGCACCCTCATCGACGGCCAGAGGAATCGACAGTGAGACACTCACGATTCCTTCTTTTCTCTTTTTTTTAAAAAAACTTTGTTTGTTTTTTGAAAATCGATGAAATTAATATGAAAAATGAAAAGGGTTTTTTGTTTTTGAAAATGAACGAAAAAGAAAGGAAAAAAACAAATTCAACAAAAAGAATAAACGAAAGGGAAAAACCTTTTCTTGATTTAGTATTGACTCGTAAACTGCTCTGTATTTCTTGTGTAAGTCGTGTAAAAAAAAAGTCCCCGTTTACAATGATTTTCGTGGCTTTTATAGCCTTTGAGTATTACAACTGAATCTATCTTGTTTGCTGTTATCTTGTCCTCCTTTTTCGCAGGTGAGGCGATGTGGAGGCGCACAACATGGAGAGGAGCCGTGCGGCGTAGGGGCATGGCTCTGCCAGTGAGAGACGTGCGGCGCAAGGTCTTCTGGTGCCTCTAGGGTTGACTAAAAAGTTCGGGCCATTTGGGCCTGCAATGTGTTGGACTAGTTTATTAAATTTTGGGGCTTCTATTATTTCTTGGTTTGGGCCCCGTGCTCTAAAATTGGGCCTTACAGCTGCCCCTCTTTGCTCATTGTCGTGTAACGAGAATAGAGCAAAGACTTTAAAAAGGGCCAATTTTGCCTCATCTTGTTGAATATTGACTTTTTGTAGCTTCATTCCATCCACTGCATCTTCAGGGGTATGGGAATTTTGTCTCGATCTGCTCCACTATTGCGTAGGGAGATAATATCTGCTATCTTTAGCCTGCTCCACTCCTGCTCAATGGAGATAAGGCTATAATCCTCAGTCTGCTCCATTGCCGACACATGGAGATAAGACTTGCTGCTTTCGATCTGCTCCACTCCTGCTTAGTGGAGATAAGATTTGTTGTTTTCGATCTGCTCTACTCCTGCTCAGTAGAGATAAGATCTGCTATCTTTAGCCTGCTCCACTCCTGCTCAGTGGAGATAATGCTTTAATCTTCGATCCGCTCCACTCTGCTTTCGGTGGAGATAAGACTCTTGTTTTCGATCCGCTCTACTCCCTTTCAGTAGAGATAAGATCTGTAATCTTTGATCTGCTCCACTCCTGCTCAGTGGAGATAAGATCTGTAATTTTTGATCTGCTTCACTCCTGCTCAGTGAAGATAAGATCTGCTTTCTTTCAGCCTACTCCACTCTTGCTCAGTGGAGATAAGGTCAGGATCTTCGATCGCTCCATTGCCGATACATGGAGATAAGACTTGTAATTTTCGATCCGCTTCACTCACCGCTCGGTGAAGATAAGATCTCGCTTTCTTCGCTCCTCCACTCCCGCTCGGTGGGAGATAAGGTAAGGATCTTCGATCGCTCCATTGCCAATACATGGAGATAAGACTTGTAATTTTCGATCTACTTCACTCCTGCTCAGTGAAGATAAGATCTGTAAACTTCGATCTGCTCTACTCCTGCTCAATAGAGATAAGATCTGCACTCTTCAGTCTACTCCATTGTCGATACATGAAGATAAGACTTGTTGTTTTCGATCTGCTCCACTCCTACTCAGTGAAGATAAGATCTGTAAACTTTGATCTGCTCTACTCCTGCTCAGTAGAGATAAGATCTGCTGCTTTCTGTAGCTACATTGTCCTCTGGGGAACCTACCTGTAGGATTGATTTCATGGAGTCTATGCTTGTGCCAAATGATTTGGATGTCATGAAAAAATGCTCCTAACCATGAGTGTTACATGAATGGATGCAAAATGTCATGAGAATGATCCATTTTTTAACTTTTGGGTTATCAGTGCTTGCTATTTATTAAGGTGATATTCCTGATTTGTGTCTTCTTTGTTCAACTGATACTTCTAACAGAGAATCTGAAGATGTCGTCACTGCTTAGACCCTTATCTCAGGGGTTTCGAGCCCTTTAAACCTGGTAAGTTCTAAATAATTGTCCTGTTTCAAATCCTTGTATTATTTAGAGACTTTTAGAGTAATAAGCAAAACTTCTCTTGCGAAAGTGTTATTAGTTCATTAATCACTATTTCAATATGATATGCTTGAAAAAAGATTATAAAGATGAATGAAACTAAAATTTATTCGGGACAAAAACCTGTGAAGAATGAATTAAACAAGGGCAGCAAATTTTGCTAAGGTACAAAAATGAGTAAGAGTGGAAATGGTGCCCCAGATATCACAGCCTGAGCTTTTCTGTACGAACTTCTTGAAGACCACTCTGAGATCAACATGTATCTAGGAGACCTTCAGTACTTTGTCAATGCCCCGAATATGTAGCGTATCTCCTTATTGATAATTCAGGTATAGGGTGGCTAGCGCGTGCCCCATTTCTCCAAAACTTTTGAATCGCCCTTTACGGGTTTTCAATTCAAAGTTCCTTTGGTCTCAAAGTGCCCTTGGTGGGTTTTCACCCTGGCCTCTCCGGTTTTTTTTTTTGAACTCAAGACGCCCTTTGCGGGTTTTCGCCTTGGCCCCTTTTCCTTCTTAAGTGAAATACTTCTTGACCGAGTCTGCATTAATTTGATTTGGCAGACTTTTTCCGTCCATCTCGGCGAGTATCAACGCTCCCCCAGAGAAGGCCTTCTTTACAACATAAGGCCCTTCCCAATTAGGCATCCACTTTCCCCTGAAGTCTTTTTGCATAGGGAGGATCTATTTCAATACCAAGTCTCCCTCATGGAATACTCTGGGGCGAACCTTCTTGTTATAAGCCCGCATCATCCGCTTTTGGTACATTTGACCATGACGGATGGCTCTTAGCCATTTTTCCTCAATAAGATTCAGTTGATCATATCGAGATTGAACCCATTCCGCTTCATCCAACTTCAGTTCTGACAAAACCCGGAGAGAAGGAATTTCAACTTCGATAGGCAAAACTGCCTCCATCCCATAAACCAATGAGAAAGGCGTTGCTCCGGTAGAAGTTCTAACAGATGTTCAGTAAGCATAAAGGGCAAGTGGTAACTTTTCATGCCAATCCTTGTAGGTTTCAGCCATTTTCCCCACGATCTTTTTGATATTTTTATTAGCTGCCTCAACGGTGCCATTCATTTTCGGGCGATATGGCAATGAGTTATGGTGCTTAATGTTGAACTGACTGTAGACTTTCGCTATCGCGCTGTTGTTTAAGTTCAAAGCATTGTCAGATACGATCCTTTTCGGCATACCGTAGCGACATATGATCTCTTTCTTCAAAAACTTACTAACTACCGTCTTCGTGACATTGGCATATGAAGCTGCCTCTACCCATTTGGTAAAGTAATCAATGACCACAAAAATGAATCGATGTCCATTAGAAGCCTTTGGTGAGATCGGCCCAATGACGTCCATGCCCCACATTGAGAAAGGCCACGGAGAAGTCATAACATGAAGAGGTGAAGGAGGTACATGTATCTTGTCCCCATAAATCTGGCACTTGTGGCACTTCTTGGCATAACGGATGCAGTCTCCTTCCATCGTGGACCAGTAATACCCAAATCTCATTATCTGCCTGGCCATTGTAAATCCATTGGCATGCATTCCGCAAACCCCTTCATGGACTTCTTCCAGGATTTTCTTAGCCTCTACAGCATCGACGCATCTTAGCAACACTTGATCCCTCCTCCTTTTATATAAGATCTCTCCGTCTAGGACATAGTCACTAGCAAGTCTTCTCAATGTTCTCTTATCATTTTCTGTTGCTTGATCGGGATATTCACGGCTCTTCACATATCGCAGAATATCGTGATACCAAGGATGATCATCTCTCTCCTGTTCTTCATCAATATTGTAGCAGTGAGCCGGAGTCTCGCAGATACTCATTTGGATGGGCTTCATACCCTCTTGCTTATTTACCCTAATCATAGAAGCTAATGTGGCCAAGGCATCAGCCATCTGATTTTCGTCACGTGGGAGGTAAAAGAATGTGATATCGTCAAACTCCTCGATTAGCTCCAAAACCAACCTTCGGTAACTGACCAATTTGGGATCTCTCGTTTCCCATTCCCCTTTGAGCTGATAGATCACCAATGCGGAATCTCCATATACTTCTAACACCTTAACTTTGCGGTCTATGGCTACTCGAATTCCCATGATACATGCTTCGTATTCTGCCATATTGTTCGTGCAGTCAAAATCCAACTTGCAAGTGAATGGATAATGGTCTCCGTTCGGGGATATCAGGACTGCCCCAACTCTATTACCAATGAAATTTGATACTCCGTCGAAGTTTAACTTCCAAGGGCGATCTTCTAGGGTGTCTTCTTCAGTTGTCGCTACAAACATCAGATCTTCATTGGGAAATTCGAAGTTCAAGGGTTCGTAGTCGTCTAGCGCTCTACTAGCTAGAAAATCAGCTATTGCACTCCCCTTCACAGCCTTCTGGTTCACATAGACTATGTCAAATTCTGAGAGCAAAATTTGCCATCGGGCCATTCTTCCATTCAGAGCGATCGACTCCATCATGTACTTGAGAGGGTCCATTTTAGAGATTAACCAAGTCATATGGTACAACATGTACTGCCTTAACCTCCGAGTTGTCCAAACCAAGGCACAGCATAATTTCTCAATTGGCGAGTATCTCATTTCACACTCAGTGAACTTCTTACTAAGGTAATATATCGTCTTTTCTTTCTTCCCTGTCTCGTCATGTTGGCCGAGCACACATCCCATTGAATTGTCGAATACCATCAAATACAAAATCAATAGCCTGTCAGGGCTAGGGGGCGTTAGCACTGGAGTATTAGACAAGTACTGTTTGATCTTGTCAAATGCCTTCTGGAATTCCTCGTCCCAAACGCCTGGATTGTGTTTCTTAAGAAGACGAAATATTGGGTCACATTTCTCAGTCAATTGCGAAATGAATCGGGCAATATAATTTAGTCTCCCTAGAAAGCCTCGGACTTCTTTTTGAGTGCGCGGCGGAGGCAATTTTTGTACGGCCTTGACTTTATCCGGTCGACCTCAATTCCTCTTTCATCGACTACGAAACCGAAAGCGCTTTTCCGATCTAGCCCCAAAAGTACACTTGGTTGGATTGAGCTTCAGTTGAAATTTCCTCAACCTCAAGAATAGCTTCCTCAGAACCTGTACATGCTCATTTTCCGTTCGGGACTTCGCGATCATGTCATCAACATAGACCTCGATCTCCTTATGCATCATGTCGTGAAACAGGGTTACCATGGCTCTTTGGTATGTTGCTCCCGCATTTTTCAACCCAAATGGCATCACCTTGTAACAAAAAGTTCCCCACAAAGTTATGAATATGGTATTTTCCATGTCTTCAGGATGCATCTTGATCTGATTGTATCCGGAGAAACCGTCAATGAAGGAGAAAAATGAATACCCTGCAGTGTTATCCAACAAGGTGTCGATGTGAGGCAGCGAGAAGTTATCTTTTGGGCTGGCCTTGTTTAAGTCTCTATAGTCGATGCACATTCGTACTTTCCCATCTTTCTTAGGAGCAGGGACAACGTTGGCTACCCATTCTGAATAATTCACCACTCGTAAAAACCCAGCATCAAATTGCTTCTTAACCTCTTCTCTTATCTTTACCGCGACATCAGGTCTCATCCTTCGAAGCTTCTGTTGGACCAGCTTGCATTCTTCCTTTATGGGGATACAGTGTACCGCAATGTCAGCACTCAACCCTGGCATGTCCTGATATGACCATGCGAAGACATCTTTGAACTCTAGCAGAAGTTTAATGAGGTCCTGCCTTATTTCCTCGGTTATACAGGTTCCAATTTTCACCTCTTTTCCATCCTCTAGAAGCACATTCTCAATTGTCTCCTTGTGAGGTAGAATCAGCTTCTCTTCCTGTTCTACCATCCTTAACAAATCCGGGGATAAACTACAATCTTCATCATCTGCAAAACCCCGAGATCCCTCTAGGCACATGTCTCGCTCATAAAGGAATTCTGAGTCCATAGCAGTGTCGCTCGTGACGTTGATATTTGGGGACCTATGGTAGGTACGAAAGAATATTCAATTAAATGAATTCAACTTATTTATGTTATGATCATGAATGGAACAGAAAAGGAATAAAAGAATGATTGCACGGTATGAAAGGAAAAATGCATTTTTTATTGAAAATAACAATGCTTGAACATGAGCCTATTTTACAAAAGATTCCTATTGTTTCTAGGCTTGAAACAACAGGTGTGTTTCGAACATTACTCTGTTTTAGTCCTAAAAACTATAGGAATTTCTTCCGCAGTCCAGTTGTTCAGAACACTCCCAGGCTCGTAAGGGCGAATACCCGCCAAATTCTCTTCCTTCGGATCCTCCTTTAACACGGCGTTGATGCTCAAAGCTCTTATCATTTCTTCAACAGTTTCCTCACTCATATTTTCTGGCCCTGAATGGATAATTCCTCCTGACACGAATGTAGTAGAAATATGGGGAAAATTCATTAAACCCCACTCGATCTCAGCACCATCCAATCGTGCCCTTCGTCTTTCACGTTTCCTTTCTAATTCCTCCTTTCTTTGCTGGGCATCTGGTCTATGCCCCAAACCAAAGCGATCATGCTTGTTAACCAATCCTGGCACCCTAACCGGCCCCTGGAGATATTTTTTGAGTCCCTTCCCAGGCAATGCTCCTCTTCCTACTGTTAGCTGGAGGCCCATCCTTGCTGCTTCAGAGATTTTGGGCACCGGGATCTTGCTTCCTTCACTGATGAAAGTTGCATTTACAAACTCCAACGACCTGAAGGAGCACTCTATAGCCTCCGTATCATTCTCTATATACGGTGCATTACTAGTTACGGATGCGATGATATCCTCCTCCACATTTATGGTTACCAATTGGCCTTCTGTCACCAACTTTAACTTTTGGTGCAATGATGATGGTATGGCTCCCGCTGAATGGATCCAGGGCCTCCAAAATAAACAATTGTAAGAGGGTTTGATGTCCATTATGAGGAAGTCTACCTCATATGTATTTGTCCCGATTAGGAGGGGTATTTCAATCCTTCCCATTACTTTCCTCTCGGTGCCATCAAATGCTCTCACTATATTGTGGCATGATTTCATATGAGAGCTGTCTACGGGCAACCTATTCAGCATAGATAGGGGCAAGATGTTCAGTGCCGATCCGTTATCAATTAATACCCCCGGTAGTGTATACCCTTTACATCGGGTAGTGATGTGCAAAGCCTTAGTGGATTCCATGCCTCCTGGTGGAATTTCATCATCACTGAAAGAAATGAAATTGTCTGCGCTTATGTTACCCACAAGGCGGTCCAGCTTATTTACTGAAATGTCATCAGCGACATAGGTTTCATTCAACACTTTTGTCACAGCGCTACGGTGTGCCTCCGAGTTTAAAAGTAGAGCCAGTACCGATATGCGTGCTGGCTGCTTGTGTAACTGTTCCACAACATTGTACTCACTGTGCTTTAGGAACTTCAAAAACTCTTTGGCTTCACTTTCTATTACTGGGTCATTAACCATTGACCTGATTTTCTCTTCTCCCCCTCTGATCATAGAGGATTCGGCTTCTGGGTTGGGCGTGCTGGCTGAACTCTCTTTCCCGGAAACTGTCATAGTGCAATTGTAATTCCAAGGTACCCTCTTGTTATCCTTATAAGGAAAAGTCATAGGTTTTTGAATTACAACCCTCGGTGTATCCTTATAAGGAAAAGTCACGGGTTTTTGAATTACAACCCTCGGTGCCATTTTCACTCCTGGTTCGTCGACCCTTGGTCGTGTGATAATCACTACTGGGTGGTTGACCCCAGGGACCCTCTCTGCAGACCCTCCTTCTGTGGAACATACGTCTTCTCCTTCCGCCGAGTAAAAAAACTCCAGCTCTTTATTATCCATTAGCCCTTGTATTAGGGCTCTGAATTCATTGCATTGCTGGATCTCATGGCCTTCTTTGTTATGGAACTCATAGTAGTTCCTTGCATCTCGAGATCTATTCACATTTTCTTGCAGAACTAACCCCCTTTTCCGCATTTCTCTCCAAACCTCTCTTAATGGGGTTCTAACTTCAGCAATCTCCTGCTTGAACCTCCTCCTCATGTTCTCAACTATCGCGTTTACCTCATTATCAGTATGATTGGGTAACGGATTTCCTCCACCAAGTGCGTCATTAAACTGTACCACCCCTGCCTTGATAAGTCTCTCGACTAGTCTTTTGAACGAAGTACAGTTTTCTATCGAGTGACCTACCACATCCGCATGGTATTCACACTGAGCGTTTGTGTCATACCACTTAGGATATGGAGGTTGCAGCGGCTTCAAGTAGAACGGGGATACGACGTCTGCATCGAACAAAGTTTTATACAACTCCCTATACGTCCCAGGTATAGGAGTAAACTGAAACTTCTCGGTCTTCTGCCTCATGTTGGGCTCTTGTCTTGGTGAGGCCTGCTAGCTCGCAGCTACCGCTCTTGGTTGATTAACAGTAATGGGTTTGGGATAACCCGAGCTTACGTTACCCACTTCACTCTCTCTTTTCTTTGGAGCCGATTTTCTCATGCTCTCTCCAGTTTCTATTTTCCCACACCTTATCGCGTTCTCTATCATTTCACCGGACATCACTATGTCTACGAAACTCTTAGTCGCGCTCCCCAACATATGATTGATGAAAGGTGCTTTCAGAGTATTTATAAAGAGCATGGTCATTTCTTTTTCTAGTAGCGGTGGCTAGACCTGTGTAGCGACCTCCCTCCACCTTTGGGCGTACTTCCTGAAACTCTCTCCTGACTTCTTCTACATGTTTTGTAGCGTGATCCTGTCAGGTGCTATATCAGTCACATGGCCGTAATGCTTCATGAAGGCCTGTGCCAAATCTTTCCACGACTTGATTTGAGTACAACTGAGCTGATTGTACCACTTTGCTGCAGCTCCAGTCAGACTATCCTGAAAATAGTGGATCAACAACTGGTCGTTGTTGACATATCCCGTCATTCTCCGACAGAACATGGTAATATGGGCCTCAGGGCAGCTGGTCCCATTGTACTTTTCAAACTCCGGCATTTTGAACTTCGGAGGAAGTACCAGATTCGGGACTAAACTCAACTTCTTAGCGTCCACCTCGCATTGGTAATCAGCACTTTCCAATGCTTTAAACTTCTCCTCAAGCCATTTGCATCGATCCTCAAACTCCTTTGAGAGCTCCGCTTTTGGTTTTTCCCCTTCTGCTACATCATCGAAATCAGGGACCATTGGTTTTGCCAAATTGACTTATGGGTTAGAGCTCGAGCCTGCCGGGAAGTTTACTGGTGCTGTGGTACCAGATTGATACTGGGGTTTGATGTTGACTGACACTCTTGGTGGTTGAATCTGGGAATTTAACGGGACCGATCCCTCATTATCATCTTCGGTATCGACCATAGAGCCCTTTCCTTTATCTTGAGCTCCAGTCAACAATTGTGTCAACTGGCTCATCATGCTTCTTTGGGATTCCAGCATTTGATCCCTTACGTCTTGTTGGATTTTGGCCAACTGCTCTTGTATCTGAGTCTGCAACTGGTCCTGCATCTCTTTCTGCATCTGCTCTAACCTTTCCAACCTTTGATCCACGGTTTTTATTTTCCTTTGTGTGTAGTAGTGATGTTCCAGGATAACTATAATACAACCTTTAGTTAATAGGGTTCTTTTGGGATATTTAATGCAAATAATGTGATGTAATGCAAATGCATAAAATGCAATACAAATGCATGAAATGCAATGCAAATGCATGGAATGAATTCAAAAATAAGAGGAGTCGATTTTGGTTCAATTTCTTTTAGAATACTTATTTAAAAAATAAAATCCTTTACATAAAACAGAGTCACATATACGACCTAGCCCTTATGCCCAAAGCTTTAACTTTCTTAAGAAGCGAAGCTAACTCTCGACCCCGCTCTGAATCTAACTCATATACTACACTTAACACATCAGCCTAAATTGCCAAGGTGTGTAGATGATCGGCCACTTCTCGTATTCGAGTTACAGCTTCGCCCACGAGGTAATCTCTTTCTCTGATCTGGTTCTGAGATATTTGAAGTTGTTCTTTCCATCGCTGGTTATCTGCCTCCAATAATTGTACCCGGAGCTCACTAGTTTGTAGTGCCCTTTCAAGTTCTACCACCTTTCCTTTCAACTCTTCAATCTGGTTTAGGCTTGATTCCAACTTCACCGTAGAGTCGCGGCTTCGACACAATGCCCTCTCTAGTTCTGCTACACGATCTCTTAACATCTCATTCTCGCTTTGGCTCTCACCCACAGTCTTTCTCAGAGTATCCTTTTGTGCATGAGCCTCATGGAACCTCTTCTTCCACTGATCCACCTTGGCCTTCTCTTCTTGAATTTCTTGACGCCATTGTTCCGAGGTTTTGCCCAGCCCAGCAGTCCTGATCGATGAATGTAATTTCTTGTAGTCAGTCTTCAAGCTATCCAAGTCTTCTTCGGCTTTCCTTTTCCCTTTTCTCAGTTTCTCAGCCTCTGACTTCTGAATGTCGATATCTAACCTCAAGTGCACCTTTTCCTCGTCTAGTTGCTCTATCTTTTTCCCTAACTCCAAATTTTTACTTTCGAAGTCTTGTTTAAAGATTTCCAACTCAGAAGGGATTATTCGCAGGTATTCCTCTATCGGTCGAGCACCATCTTGTGTCGGTCTGGGGACATTATCATTGATTCTCCTATTTCGCCAAGCATTATATTCGAGAGTCGTCATGGGACCTACAGCAACCCTTTTCATCCGGCGAGTCTGATTCCAAGCATTGGAGATCTCTTTGACCCTTTTCTTGTACTTATCTCCTCCATACGAAAATTCACACTGAGCTAGCCCATGCGTTACTGGTATAAACTACTTTGATCTGTATTACCTCCGCACAAACAAATGAGCATACCCAATGGCTCCCCAGATTCCCAACAGAGGGACCCAATCAAAACACCCACATCGGTAAAGAATTTCATCGGGAACCAACCAATGAGCTCTCCACTCAACATCCTACTCTCGTAGATTCTAAAAAAGCGCAATCCAGTTGTCCTCTGATATGTCATCTCTTCTAGGTGTGGCTGCTAACTCCTTTAACGGAGAGTAATGCTTGGAAAAAACCCGATAGGAAACTTTATCTACCTTCCAGAAATGGCTATGGAACCAAACTAATAATAACTACGCACATCCTATAAATCTGCCCTTACCTGCCCTCCGACAAGCGCTCAAATATCTGAATGTTTCGGCGAGGATTGCAGGAACAGGTGTGACCTCTTTGTCAAGTCGGTCGAAGAGATCTGAGACCGCCTCATCTACATACCCTAATGCCCTAGGGAAAACCATCAAACCATAGATGCTCAAAGCCAAAACGTCGACTTTCTTCTTCTTATCAGGATGCACTAGAATCAAATCCTTTAAAATCTTCCACGAGATGCATTTATATTCACCCTTTTGTTTGACCCTCGCTGCAAGCCACGGTTCACTTATCCCCGTAATATTCATCAACCTTTTCAAAAAGGTTGGGACACAAGCGGCTCTTGAATAGGCCTTGTCAACTTGGACCCTCGGGCAATGAAGTAAAGCGGTATATTCTTCAACGGTAGGTACCAAATCTACCCCCCAAAGGTAAAACAACTATAGGCAGGATTCCAATACTGGGTGAGGGCTCGGAATAGATGCTCGTCCACCTTGATATCAAGTTTGTAAGGCAGATCCCCATAATTACCATAGAACAACTACCTAGCCTCTTCATCCTACTGGTCCCATATCTCTTTTAATTCCCGAAGGTTATTCTGCGTCACACTAATGCGGGTGTAGTCATATGCCTCCGATGTATATCCCTCGGCTATACTGTCCCCTTTATCAAGTTGCATTTGCTCTGACCATATTCGGACGGCCGTATTATCCTCTACTTTATCAAGGAACCCGTTCTCCATAATAAGCCTCCTAAATTAGAAACCGAACGTAAGTCGACACCTCTTTAAAATGAAATGGCGTGCAATTACAATAAAATGCAACAAGTTAGTATCATGTAACAGCAATTGAAGGCATGCAAGGAATAACATAGCACCTATCTGGGTGACTGCTAAGGTTTAGCATAGCACTACCTAGGGTAAGTTTCTAGGGCTCTCTATATGCGGTTTGGCTCTAAGGCAAGGGTACCTGAACCAGCAGATTCCTCGATCTTCACCCATTATAGGCTCATACAGATCGAGTTCAGTTCAGGGGAATACATTTCCCTATGGCTGCACGGAGGTGAAAACCTCACGAAGACATAGGTAAGGATGTATTCCGAAAGCGATCCACTATCCTTCACGGAGGTGAAAACCTCACGAAGGAGTAGCTTCTCACTCTCACTTAAAGGTGTGACCACTACGGTCATGCAATATGATGCAAATGTATCCTAGACACTTAAATCGTAACAAACATGTGTCACGACCCAAACAAATGCGATGGAAGAATCAAAATCAAATTTTAATTTTCAAATAAAGGACATTAATCAATCGATTCTACGGCTTGACTCTCTTATTGATCCCCAGTAGAGTCGCCAAGCTGTCGAAACCATTTTTTTGTTTGAAAACGGGCCGACTTTAAAAAGAAAAACGGAGTCGCCACCAATCTTTTTGAGGTGTGATTGGGCCACCTTAAAACATTTTGGTCTACGAATTTTTAGAAAATAGGTTCGAGAGTCGGTTACGCACGAGGAAGGATTAGCACCCTCGTGACGCCCAAAATTGGTACCTAATTGATTGATTAATGCCCTAATATCGAAAATTTGAAAGATCTTAAAATATGATTCTTTTTATTTTAAAGGAAAAACTTGAATAAAATATGAGCAATCAGACCCTCTTATCTCGAGGAAGTAAAATGTCACGCCCAGTGAGTTAGGGTACGACATCTCAAATCCCTGAAATTGAGCTTGTCCTTTGACTTTCAAAATTGATGCGTTCAAAACTAAGAAGGATACTAGGTTATTTGGGGCTAATGAAAAATCGAAACCCAGTAAGTTAGGGCTCGATTTCCCAAAATACCAAACACAGAATATTGCCTTTGTTTTTTTGAAATCCTTATCTCGAGATATCAAGACGTCCCATCCAGTAAGTTAGGACACGACTATCTTAAATTCTCAAGAATAAGTTTTTATTTAACTTTTCAAAAAGAAAGTGATAGGTTCTTTAAACTCGAAAAGGGAAATCGAAACCCAGTAAGTTAGGGTATGATTCCTTTCGAACCTTAGAACCCGGAGGGTTATTTGTTTATTTTAAAACCAAGTTTTTGACGCATCAAAGAAAATATAATTGAAAAATAAATCATAATGGCAGCATGCACAACAGAATAAAAGTGTGAGAGATAATATACATAATAATAATGAAGGTAATAATAATAATCAAATAATCAAATAAATAAATAAAAGGCAAGAAAATCTAAAAAAAAGTTAATATACGATTAACTAATAGATAAATAATATGCATAAAATAATAATAATAATAACGAAAATATGGTAATAAAAATAAAATAATACTTACAATTATAAAATAAGATAATAATGAAAATGATGATAACCATAATAGAAAAAATAAATATAGTATTAATAATAATAAAATAATATAAGGATATTAAAATTAATAGTAATTATAATATAAAAATAATAATAGTAGTAAAATAAAAATAAAAATATATTAATAATAAAACCAATAATATATGCCAATAAATAATAATAAAAAGAACAATAATAGAGTTAATGAAAATATTGATAATAATGTTGAAAAAAAATTAAAACAATTAATTTAATGGCAAAATAACAAAACAATAAAAAAAGGACTGAACTGGATCAAAATCAAAAGCATGGGGCCGAATTTAAGATAAAAGAAGGTAAAAAGGACAGAATTGCAAGGCGCGCGCAACTTAGAGGGACTAATATGGAAAATAATCCCTCCCCTGAAACGCCGCGCTTGGATGCGGATTTAAATTGCGAAGTATGAGCGTAAATTCGAGGGAAGATTAAAAGAAATTAAAGCTGGACACAGGACGCAATTAAAAAATAGTGCAAGGAGGGAGGTCCTAGCGCGCAAATTACCCATTTTGGGTAAATGTCCGCGAACCCAGTGCCGAATCGGGTCACGCGCGCAGAGCCCCCTTCATAAAACGGCGCCGTTTGCTTATGAGGATCAAAACCCTTTTCTTTGCAGCATTTACTTTTAGAAAGAAACAAAGTTCTTTCATTTTCCTTTTGTTTTGAAATAAAAGACCGAACCCCGCTTCTTTTCATCTGTTTTGGGCACTGACCTCATCGCGACAAGTCCACCAGGCGCGCGCACCCTCATCGACGGCCAGAGGAACCGACGGTGAGACACTCACGATTCCTTCTTTTCTCTTTTTTTAAAAAAAACTTTGTTTGTTTTTTGAAAATCGATGAAATTAATATGAAAAATGAAAAGGGTTTTTTGTTTTCGAAAATGAACGAAAAAGAAAGGAAAAAAACAAATTCAACAAAAAGAAGAAACGAAAGGGAAAAAACTTTTCTTGATTTAGTATTGACTCGTAAACTGCTCTGTATTTCTTGTGTAAGTCGTGTAAAAAAAAAGTCCCCGTTTACAATGATTTTCGTGGCTTTTATAGCCTTTGAGTATTACAACTGAATCTATCTTGTTTGCTGTTATCTTGTCCTCCTTTTTCATGGGTGAGGCGACGTGGAGGCGCACAACATGGAGAGGAGCCGTGCGGCGTGGGGGCATGGCTCTGCCAGTGAGAGACGTGCGGTGCAAGGTCTTCTGGTGCCTCTAGCGTTGACTGAAAAGTTCGGGCCATTTGGGCCTGCAATGTGTTGGACTAGTTTATTAAATTTTGGGGCTTCTATTATTTCTTGGTTTAGGCCCCGAGCTCTAAAATTGGGCCTTACAAGTATATTTATGGACATGAATTCTAGCTCAACTTATAGCTAAAAATAGCTAATTCATGCTACGAGGACTCCAAAAATACGAAGAATATTAAAACGGGGCTAGGATGCACTTACTAGCAAGCTTTAAAAATTGAAGAACCCTAGCTATAGAGTCTCTCTAATTTTCGGCACAAGGGGAAGAAGATGAATAAGATTTTTTTGTCATCTTTTTCCCTTTTTAATCATTTAATTGATAAATGACCAAAATGCCCTTCTCACAAAACTTTCAAAATTTCTAACTCATGTTCATTTTTTTCCAAAAATTATAATTTGGGAAAATTTCTATTTAAGGACTTCTAATTAATATTTCAAAGCTATTTCATACTAAAAGCTTCTAGAATCTCATATTTTGCAACTTTTTGCAATTTAGTCCTAATGGACAATTCAATGACAATTTCATAAAATTTCTACATGAAACTTTTATACTATCATGCAAACATATCTTAAACCTCAAAACTCATTTTACTACTTCGGATTTGTGGTCTTGCACCACTATTCTGACTAGGCCCTAAATCGAGATGTTACAATTCTCTCCCCCTTAGGGATTTTCGTCCTCGAAAATCTTACCAGCAAATAGGTTTGGGTACTGGTTTCTCATGGTTTCTTCTGGTTCCCATGTAGCTTCCTCTATCCCATGTCTTTGCCATAAAACTTTAACAAGGGAAATATTCTTATTCCTCAGCTGTTTGACTTCCCGAGCTAAAATCTTAACTGGTTCTTCACCATAAGTCATGTCGGGTTGAATCTCTACCTCTGACGGAGTAATTACATGCGAAGGGTCTGATCGGTAGCATCGTAACATAGACACGTGAAACACATCATGTATCTTTTCTAACTCAGACGGCAAAGCCAATCGATAGGCTACCGGCCCAACTCTCTCAGTAATCTCATATGGTCCAATAAAACGTGGACTCAACTTGCCTTTCCGGCCACCAATACCGTTGCTTCAAATCATTATACATCTTGGTACTACCCGGATGTACAGATAGACATCCATTATGTGCCTCATGCAACATTTTCTGAATAAGCTCTTCTTTTCTCGGTATACAAACTCTATCTTTGAACATCAGACTTCCATTGGAACTAATCTGGAAATCGGGTCTGACTCACACTGAGCTCTCTTTGCTTGCAATTCACTATCCTCTTTTTGAGCCTCAAAGATCTCTTGGAGGAACATTGGTCTAGCTCTCAACTCAGCTAGAATAGACCCATCGTCGGATAAGGTCATCCACGAATTCATTTCCCTTAATGCAAATAGGGACTTTCTACTCAAAGCATCAGCGACCACATTCGCCTTTCCGGGATGGTAGTCAATGACCAACTCATAGTCTTTTATCAACTCTAACCATCTCCGTTGCCTTAAGTTCAACTCTTTCTACGTCATCAAGTACTTCAAACTTTTGTGATCGGTGAAAATCTGACATCTTTCACTGTATAAATGGTGTCTCCAAATCTTCAATGCGAAGACTATGGCAGCCAACTCTAAATCGCAAGCGTCGGATAATTCTTCTCATGGGGCTTTTTAGCTGTCTTGAGGCATAAGCAATCACTTTGCCTTCTTGCATAAGTACACAGCCTAATCCGTTTAAGGATGCATCGCTGTATATCACGAACTCTTTCCCCGACTCGGGTTGTACTAAAACTGGAGCTTCTGTCAACAATGCCTTCAGTTTCTCGAAATTTTGTTGGCATCTTTCTGTCCACTCGAAGTTCACATTCTTCTGTAAAAATTTCGTCATCGGAGTTGCAATCATGGAAAACCCCTTGACAGATCTTCTATAATAGCAAGCTAGGCCTAGAAAACTTCTAATCTCAGATATATTCCTCGGTGGTTTCCAGTTAACAATAGCCGAAATTTTACTAGGGTCTACTCGTACTCCATCTCCCGAGACGATATGTCCCAGAAATCCTACTTCTTTAAGCCAAAATTCACTTTTACTGAACTTGTCATACAACTGATTTTCTCGTAGAATCTGTAAAATTGTCCGTAGGTGCTCAGCATGCTCAGGCTCATCACGGGAATAGATCAATATGTCGTCAATAAAAACGACTACAAACTTATCGAGGTATGGCCTAAAAATACGGTTCATTAGATCCATGAATACCGCAAGAGCATTGGTCAAACCAAAAGGCATGACTAAAAATTCATAATGCCCATACCTCGTTCGAAAAGTGGTTTTCGACACATCTGAGTCCCTTACTCTCAACTGGTAGTATTCTGATCTCAAGTCTATTTTGGAGAACACAAGGGCTCCCTTCAATTGATCGAACAAATCATCGATCCTTGGAAATGGATACTTGTTCTTCACTGTCACTTTATTAAGCTGACGGTAATCTATGCACAATCTCATGGTGCCATCTTTCTTTTTCACAAATAAAACTGGAGCACCCCATGGAAAACAACTTGATCTTGTAAAGCCTTTATCTGTCAACTCTTGCAACTATGACTTCAGCTCTCTCAACTCCGTTGGAGCCATTCTGTAAGAAGTAATGGATATTGGTACCGTACCGGGAGCTAGCTCAATATTGGAGACTTAGTCTTCACTAAAATATGTCGACATGCTGAGAAGGTATACAATAAGCTCGGTCTCCTTTATTTATCTCTCTTGTTTCAAATTTTATATTTGCAAAATGACAAGATTGTTAAGTCTAATTGAGAAATATAAAAAGATGCATCCTAAGCTAAAGTTCTCCCACAAGTGGTTAGAAGGCATACATGCTCCCTTGGACCCTGGGAATGTGAAAAAGGAAATAGAAACTACTAAAGAAACAACAATGCTTGAAACTATTGGCACAGACACATGTACAGTTCCTAATTCCTCAAGCATTTCAGTTGTTGTTGATCAGAGGCTCCTTAAGTTGTTTCTAATGAGATTGCTACCAATGAGAGGCAAATCAAGGACCTTAAAGCTCTCAATAACTAGCTATTGGCTATGAAGTTGGACATTTTTGCCAAACAACTCCAATAATACATGTACAATCCTTGAATAAAAAGTGGGATATTGGTGGGAGTATGATTTTTTTTTTTGCAACAATAACCACATCATATTTTGTGCAATAATGACCAAAAACTTAGGGTTCCAATTCTAATTTTGTATGATGATTCTTTAGCTCCAATGTTCAATCAGTCTAATAATGTTGTACTCCTACCCTTATATGTTGTGGATCATGTTATCAACAAGCTTATGCTATTGTTTTTATTGTATTCACACATACATCAAAGGATAAATCTTTATTTTTTTTTATTATGAAGATAAGAGTGTTTGATTAAGGGAGAGTTACTTAGGGGGAGGATATGTAATTTTGATGATTTTATTTTTGTTGGATTCGGTGCTTTAAGTGTAGTATTTTTGTCTAAGTACACATGTAATTTTTCGAACAGATTGGTTAATAAAATAAATTCATTGATTATATTAATATACTTTGTATGATTATCGTCATATGGTTTTTTTACGCAAAACTAAATAGAAGCAAATGTTGCTTATTGGTTATCCAATGTTCAAACTGATACTAAGCAGTATTACATGGTCAGATTGTAATACGAAAAGACAGGTTGTATTAGTAAACGAAGCTAAACATGTCCTTAATCTAATAAAAAATGAGCAAAAACTGATTGAAAGACTAATATGTCATCTATCAAGTCCAACTGGGGAGATGCCTTGTCTAGGGCATCGAAGCGAACGACTCCCAGAAGATAGAGACATAGATGTTACTGACTGGACTGACAGTACATCGGACTAGACCCAAGTAGAATAGATACTAAATCTGTTTATGGATTTATTCACTTGTGACGTTCATATTGTGGCATACTTAAATCCTGAGTGGATGGCAAACTATGTATGCGTGACTCGTACACTTTGGTGTAAGTAAAAGCCCGAGTTCGAATAGATAAGGAACTGAAAGTTGGTGCGTTCGGTGTACGACTTATGTAGTACATAATGTCATTCACAAAAATTGAATTCATAGCCCGAGATAGGGTAAATGATATCCTCTCATTGGCATTACATGGTTGATGAAAAGTAAAAGTGGTCATGGGTTGTTCGTCTTTGTGATGAATGACTTGATTACTATTTAATAGTAATTGACTTTTCATGAAAGAAGACGTAATGGTAACTATGATATAAAATAGGATCATATTGGGAGAAAGAATATTATCCCAAAGAGATTAAAGATATCCTATTAGGGTAACACACTTATGACAAGGTCATTGGACGAGTACTGAGTAGTTGCTTTCGTAATGGTATATTGTTAGGGAGAGCTCAGTAATGATAATATAATGGAATGACTTCGTGACTAAATGAGTTTATAATTAATAGGCAAAATTTTGAAAATTAATTATACATCATTTGAGCCCTAATTGAATATATCCAATTGGCCCCTCCGCTAGCTCATTGAAACCAGAAATGAATTACGTGTTTGAACCGAAACGAACGGAATAGATAGAAATAGAGAAATGGGAAACATTCAGGAATGATTATGGTTTTCTTCGGAATGGAGAAATGAAATCATTCATAAATGAATTTAGGTTCCTCAAAATGGAAATGGAAATGAAAATGAGATATAAAACATTTGCAAATGTACATGGATTACTCAGAAATGATCGGAAGAATGAATTAATGATTTTGAGCTATTTTAAAGCCCGAAAGTGAAAATAAACCATCCAGTCATAGTGAACATGTTGAGTGGTGAAATATTAAACATATTTTCTCAAAAATTTTACTAGGATAGGATCATCATAATTTTACTGGGGTTAAAATTGGGATGAGAAATTTATTTAATATTGAAGTTTATTTTGGGAAATAGAGAAATGGGAAACATTCAGGAATGATTATGGTTTTCTTCGGAATGGAGAAATGAAATCATTCATAAATGAATTTAGGTTCCTCAAAATGGAAATGGAAATGAAAATGAGATATAAAACATTTGCAAATGTACATGGATTACTCAGAAATGATCGGAAGAATGAATTAATGATTTTGAGCTATTTTAAAGCCCGAAAGTGAAAATAAACCATCCAGTCATAGTGAACATGTTGAGTGGTGAAATATTAAACATATTTTCTCAAAAATTTTACTAGGATAGGATCATCATAATTTTACTGGGGTTAAAATTGGGATGAGAAATTTATTTAATATTGAAGTTTATTTTGGGAAATAGAAAAATAGAATCGGGTTGGATCAAATTATAAAGTACTGGATCAAAAAGTGCAAGAAGTACTCGTAATTGGACCCGATGTGAGAGAGGCCCAAAATTCGTCATGGAATATGAAGGGGCGGCAACCCTAGTATGAATACTAAGGGATGCCACCCACCCTACTCCTACTCCTACTCTATGTAGGAGGTTTTTTTCTATTTGAAATAGACCACTAAAATTCAACAAGGGTTCTACTTTCCTTTCCTATAAATAGATGGCACCGGTAGAGCTATTAAGACAACTTTGTTCAAAAATTGCCAAAGGGGGAGATTGTTGACTCATTTGATGGCAAGAAAAATTTTGTAGTTGTTTTTGTGGCTGAAATGGTGGCTACAACTTCAGGCACTATTTCATTACCATTCTTGCCTAATTGAAAAGTTGGCAAATTTTCAAAACAAAAGCATTGGGTTAATTCTTTTGAAGATATTTGGACGAGTAAAGCCCAAACTATGGTTGAAATTGAAGACTTGAAGATTGATTTCTCACGGATTAAGCTTGGCTATTGGCGGAACAATTAAAGTCACTTTTTATCTTTGAAGGCATTGGATTAAATCGAAACTCTTATGGAAGTAATATCTTATGCTGATTTTTAACCTTCTTTATAGAGAAGTAATTAGATTATAACTCTTATGTAAACAAAACTTGAGTAGTATATAAACTTAAGTTTTGTCTAGGTTAAATTGGATAGAGAGTAACTGAGAGATTAAGAGCTTGATAAAGCACAAATTTATTCAAGGAAGGGATTGTTTATGTGTGCATTATTTCTGTAAGTAATCAAGAGAGTTTCTTATGTTGCACAACTAAGCTTTTGAGGGAGAAGCTTAGTGAGAGAGTGATCTAGTCTTTGTACAATTGTAAGACCGCTAAATTTGTAAGTGTTAGACCAATGTTAGGACTTAATTATTAGTTGTACTGTGAGAAAGTTAGTGGATCATTGCTCTGGGCAAGACCCCACAAGCGTAGAATGAAATCGAACTCTATAAATAATCTTGGTTTTTATCTTTATATTTTACACACTTTTAGTTTCGTAGTTGAAACTATGGCCACACTTCCAAGCATCATTTTAGCCACAATTTCGGTTTGCAAACCAAGTACCCCTCGTTTCATCAAGCTATTATCTTTAAGTACCACTTAGTCAATAATGCTTGTTTATTCTTATCTCACCTTATTTTCATATTATTAACTAGAACTTTATCACCAGAATAATTTTATTAATCTCAAATATTCACTTATCTAATTTGAGGACTAAATGGCCAAAATATTTTTGAGGACTAAACTTGTTCATGGCCAAGTTACTCACCCAGACTCAAAGTCCTACTTAAAATTTGAAAGGGTTTGGATAAAAATATCAGGCTAAAAAAATGAGCTTAGACAAAAAAAAAATACTCATTTAAAATATGAGTTGGGCTTGGGCTCAAACATTTAAGGCCTGAGCCTAGCCCGGTCTGGCTCATATAATATATTTATAATATATTATATTTTTATTTATTATGTAATTTATAACACATGAAAATTAAATCAATAATAATATATAATATTATAATGTAAATATTAAAAAAAAATGCAAAAGATGTCTATATATAAAATTTTAATAAATGAAAAACAATAAAATTATTGAATGTTTAATTAAAATAATATATATTTTTAAAATTTTAAAAAAATAAATTGGGTGAGCTTAAAATGGGCTCTAGTTAATCATTTACAAATATAGATGGACTTAGGCAAAATTTTAGGACCATATTTCAAATCAAACCGAGCTTGAACAAGTATAAAATATACTAATATCATATTTAAATCTAACTAAACCTGACCCAATCTATTAACACCTCTATTGAATATTATCAATAAATTTTGTTATCGATTTAACTTAATAAAATTTGAATAAAAGCCAAATATATTCGTAAAAAAAAAAAAAAAACTTTCAATCAAATATTACAATCTGGTTATAGGTGTGGTATAGAAAGTGCCAACATCAATTCTCATGTACTGTGATACATTGCAGCTTATGCACCAACAATGTCAATGCATTATTTGGAACAGGTGAAATTGCCAAAGGCTTCTTCATTAGAGGTGGGATGAGATTAGGGAAAAATCTTCTTTAAAACAATTGTGAAGATCTTACCCATCATAGCACCCATGGGAATCGGGATCCATAAAGATCCTAAGACTTGAACACTAATATCATCATTCACTATAATTCAAAGAAAAATATCATTCACCTAAATTAGATGAAAGTTAGAATAGCTAAAATAAGCACCCAAAATAGTTAATCATGTAATACTTTATATCAGGCCCTAAAATATTTTCTTAAGATATATGTAAAAAGGAAAAAAAAAAAAGAAGAAGTTATTCTTCGTACCGAATAGAGCTATGTTTAAATTCAAATTTAAATTTTATTAAAAGACTACTTGTTGGGTCTAGTGATAAGGAGCTCAATTTGCTTTGTGTAAAATTTTTAGTTCAAAATTTGTGAAAGAAAAAAAAAAGTAACATTATGATAACTAGTCTACTATTAAAAATTTTATTCGACTTGATTCCAAATTTAATCGAATTCAGATAAAAAAGATTTTTAAACCCAGAAAGAATTATATGACTTAAGTTCAAAAGTAGACTTAATATATGTACCATTAGTATTATATAAGAGAAAAAAAACAAGGTTAGGTGGGAAAAGGAAATGGAAGGAAGTATTAGTTTGAAAATTTGAGTGGTTGGTTTTTTATTTTGATGGGGTCTCTAAAGGTGTTGATTGGGGTATTGAAATTCCTTACCCTTATAAACAAAGAATAATTGGACCACCTCCTTGTTACACACTTTTCAGCCTATACCCACAAGATGCCTTCTTTCTTCTCTCTCATGGGGTTTTTATTTTTATACAAAAGAGATTTGTTAAATATTGCTAACTAATTGGGTTAAACTTGGGTTTTTTGTTTTTGTTTTTGTTCCTTGCTGCATATACATGGCCAGCTGGTTTTTGTACCAATGCCAAAGTTCATCGACAAGATTTGCCCTTTGTGACAGGAGGGACAATGTGCCATGTTGCTATTACAAAATTTTTAATTTAGAAGAAAAAAATGTGTTTTTAAACAAATTTATGGAAAATTTTGAAATGACAAAGAAAAAACTATATGTTTAAAATACATAAGTTTAGATATGTAACCATAATAAAATAATTTCACCCAAAACTGAATTTCTAAAAGATAAAAACACTGTTTCCATTGATTTTTATTCCATTTGTTCAATCATGATTTTAACAACATAAATCAAGATGTTTTTCAAAAACTCTCCCTAAAACAAAATATTAAAAATATCAAAAACTGTGTCAACAAATAGGATAACTAAAAATTTTAAGCTCCCATACCAAGCATAAAATTATAAAATTCGGATAAAGTTAACAAAATTTTAATTAAATTATTAATTTTTGGCAAAAACCAAAATTTTAGATTTTCGTTAAGAGTTTAAAGTGAAAAAAATTCATTTAACAAAGAAACCAAGCCCCACCTAATCTTCACCATCATTATTTGAATTAAATTAGATCCATCGACTGAATCAATTTTTTTAAATTTTTATAAATTTTTAATAATTTATTTAATTAAATTGATTGAATTAATCATACCAATAAAATCGTGATTCTAACTGATTCATCTATTTAAAATATTCGTATTTGGGGTCATAAGAAAAGAATTTGGATAAACATCCTAGAGTCACTCATGCTAACAAGAAAAGCCAGATATATTAATGCTTTTACAGGTCAAATTCATGATAAATGGTACCAAATAATTTGGACTGTAACATCCTAAAATTTGGAATTTTATGTGTTGCATTATTTCTTGCGTTAAGCTAGTTAAATTACTAATCGTGTATGTTTTAAGGTCTTAAGAAGGCTCGGGGTTTAATTGGGCCTTAGTAAAAATTTGGTATTTTAGCACTTTAAGGAGATATAGTAAGTGGCCTCATTGCTTATGAAAATAAATGAGTAATTTGCTAGCACAAAGGAGCTTATGGTAAAGGGGATATGGCGCCACATGAAGGACTTTGAGGGAGGAGGTTCAAATCCCATCAAGTGCAAAATTTTGACATTTTTTTTTGTATTCTTTCCCTAAGTGTCGGCTAAGATGGTATATAAGGCAAGGTGGACTTTTTAATTTTGGCAAGGTGGCTAAAGAAATAAGGAAAGGATGAGGGTAGGGAAAGAAATCAAAAGAAAAGGCAAGTATGGGGAACATGTTGGCCTTTTTCAAGGGAGATATTTTGGAAAGTTTTGGTTGGCCAAATTTTTTGACCTTATTGTCATATTATGGACGGTTTTGGTATAGGGAAAGGTAGCCGAATTTTCTTGTCTTTTGGTAAAAACTTTGGTGCTTGTTTTGGCCAAAATTCCTTTAGCATCCTTTTGTGTCATTTTTCTTTCTCTCCAAATTTCTTCTTCTCTTTGCCGAATCTTCAAGCCTTTAGTGTGCATTTTTTTTTCTTCTTTTCCTTCTTGTTTGTCGAATGTACCAAACCATTGAGACCAAATCATTCTCACTTATCTTCTCTTGAAAACCGAAACTAGTTAGCACCCCTTCTCTCTCTTTCTTTTCTTTTAATCATCTTTTCAATCCTTCTTCCACTTCTTAAAATCAAATTTCACTATGATCAAATTCTTTTCTTTTATTCATTCTCTCCATAGCAGAATCTAATAACAACTTGTCTCCTCACTATCTCTTTTTCCTTCGTGATTGGATACTATCTTCTTATCGAATTGGTGAGTAATAATCTTCTTTTCAAATTCTTCTCTTAATGCCGAATGGATGCCCTTGTCATGGGATGGTTCTATTAACCGAAATCATCATTTTCTTCTACTCTCTCACAACGTGATCAATTTCCCTTTTGTAGTATTCTAGAGGGAGACCAAACATCATTCTAGCCTTAAGTTGAACGGTAAAATCGGATCCAATATTGATAAGGTAAGGAGTTCTTATGGATTATTGATATTATTCAATATTTGATTGGTTGTTAGCGGAGTAATAATTTGAAATAATCGATTATATGTTTTAGGGACTAAATCACTCGATCTATCGACTTGTGATCATACGATTCTAGTGGTAAGCCGACCTTTTCCTTAGTCAATCATTTCGTATCAACGTAATATTTTGACTAAGATTTGTTTTCAATGGAGACAAGCGATATCGAATCGAAAGGGAAAGCGTTTGGAGATCACAAAAGGAGCGGATTAGTGATCCCTACTCCTAAATTCAAACGAAGGGCAGTATCGGCGGTTCGGGATTTTCCACCGGGTTGTGGACCATCATCCGGGGAGAATCGACAAATCGTGGTCGTTCACGATTCCAAGGGTAAACACTTTAGGTCGTTTATTTTAGAGTTGATTAATTAAATCATGTATGTCGACTAATCGAGCGTTATGATATCTTAGGTGTCGAAGATCAAGAAAGCCTAGTACTTACCGTAATCAGGTGTGTAATCTCACACCGTTTTCCGTGGGTTTTAAGATTGATATCATATTGGAAATATATCGCTACGGTTAAAATCGTTTTATGGAGTAAACCGGGAAAACTGGCCTAAATTACACTATTTTTGATAAAATTGACAAAATCGGTATTAACACTGTGAGAATTACGAAACGCCTTAAAGGGCCGAATTACGAAATTGCCCTTAATGGGCCGATTTGTTATATTGCCTTAATGGGCCGATTTGTTATATTGCCTTAATGGGCCGATTTGTTATATTTCCTTAATGGGCCGATTTGATATATTGCCTTAATGGGCCGATTTGATATATGGTCTTAATGGGCTGATTTGCAAGTGCTACAATGGGCCGAATTTTTGTAATGAATCTCTGAATTAATTATTGTTGTTTATATTTGTAAATATCATGATTTGCTATGTATGATGCATTTACATGATTTTGCATGGGATGGGAAAATGTTGAAGAGAAGTGATTCCGGTGGCACTGCCACAAAAATGTTTGTTAATATGATACTATGATTCTGGTAGCTCGGCCACAATCAAAATTTGTTATAAATGGCATAATGCCTGCGATTGGTGTGTTTGGCGGGGTGGGTTGACTTGATCCCCACAGGTGTTATGGGATGGTACGGGTGGTGTGTAGCGGATGGATTATTAGGTTGGTTTGGGATTGCATTACATTCATATGATATATTTGATACATTATTATGTAAAAGGGGCTTAGGCCTAAAATATTGCTAAATGGGTTTCAGGCCCAGTGGACAACGGTAAGGGGGTTATGCACTGAGTTCTAGTAACTCACCCCGTTTCCTTAACCCTTGCAGGTAATGCTCAGTGACGTGGACTTGGGCCATGGATGACTTGGTGGGGGCCATACTTCAGAAATGGTTTTATTTGGACTTTAAATTTCTATTTCGTTCACTTTATTACTTTACTATTTTGAGTTAAATGATGTAATAAGGCCTCTGGTTTATTTTATTTTGCTTTAAGTTTGACGTACTTATATTTTGCTCAAATTAATTAAAATTGGATTTTTCTAAAAACTTAAATAAAGATTTTCTAAAATGGATACACAAATGGATTTTATAATAAACTTTTATAAATATTTTTTTTTGTAACTCGAAAATTTTCTCTCAAATTTTCATCAATATTTTTCAAAAGTCACGGTTTGTAAAATCATTAGTTCAAATTTATCGATTTATCAATCAATCTTCGAAGTTAGTAATATTTTGTCAAATATTTTAAATCAAAATTGTTTTTCTTGATTTTAACAAATCAATACCTATTTACGTACGAATGAAAAGGACTTAAATATATTTTTCTCATGTGACATGTCAGATTCGGCCATAACGCATAGGCCGTCGAATTCTAAACATGACCGTCGAATTCCTTCCCTAATCTGGCTTGTTCACCCACCATTAGTCTGTCTCAACTGTATCCATGCCGATTTCAAGAACCCCTTGCACCAGGTAAGAATTTTCTTCCATTCTGATACCTTTATTTGCAAGAATATGAGCTACTCCATTTGCTTCTCCTGGTGCATGTCGGAAAATACACCACCGATAGCCTGCGCATATGAATCTGGTACTCCTAATGTATGCACTTATCTCCAATCTATACTCCTTTTCTGAAGTGAGTTTTTTTATAACAAAGAGAGCATCACCTTCAATTTCCACCTCCAAGAAACCCACATCTAAGCCCCACTGAGTTGCCTGGACACATGCAATTGCCTTTGCCACGAACACTAAGGGTATGTGATCATTCATTACTATCTTTGAACCCAACACCCCTCCATTTTCATCTCTGATAATATTGTATGAGCAAGATCTTTTTGTGTGTTTTTGAAAAGCCGCATAGAAATTTATCTTCACCAGAGGATTTTTTGGTGGTCTCTAGTGTTCAGGCCCCACTCTTTGAACAAGTATCTTCTAGTTGATGACTTCCAATTCTCGGATATAGGACAGGAAAAAATTTGTAGTCTCACTTGAACACTTTAAAACAAAAATTTTAGAAAAACTTGAAAATTTGCCAAACAGGGGTCACATGGCCGTGTGACATTGCCCAGACCATCTGAACATTCAAAGTCAAAACACACGGCCATGTCCCAGGCTGTGTGTCCACCCGTGTGAGTATTCGAAATAGGGCCACATGGTTTAGCACACAGTCTGAGACACAACCGTGTGTGTATTCGCAAGCCATGTGCCAAACTGTGTGTGTATTCAAAGTTGAGTCACACGACCGTGTAGCAGGCCGTGTGCTAAACTGTGTGGATACTACACCTAAAAACAATAAATACACACAATCGTGTGAGGAGACCGTGTATGACACACGACCGTGTGACAGCCTGTGTCCTCGGTCGTGTGCTCCATTTTAACCCCTAATTCAAGCCAATTCATACACCATTCCTTACACTACAAGACATGCCATATCTAGCTTATTTCTATGGTTCAAAAGCACATTTAAAACACCAATTACATGCCAAAATCTCATCTATCCTATGCCTAGCCAATATGCCCTTCAAAGGCACCACAATTGAAGATCATCCACTCAAATAACCAAACTAAAATGTCAAGTTACCATTCAAGCATCATGACTTAATTCTTAATATTAAGGATTACCAACCAAAGCACTTCAAACATACACATTCAAAATCAACCATTTCACTAGAAATACCATTATAGCATAATATTTACATATTCACAACAACATACATATATACATGCCACATTCCAAAACAAAATACAAAGGCTACCAAGATGGTTGGATAGTGTGAGCTCTCAGTCAATCCATCTGGTTAGTCCGCAAACTTTACAACTACAAAAGAACATAAATGAAATAAGTAAGCTAAATAAGCTTAGTAAGCTCATAGCATAAACATCAAATTAACTTACCTTATTTGATACATATATTCAAATAGATAATTTACAATTCCTAATATCCAAATACAAGTTCACAAACCACATTAGTTTTTGCTCACATATCTAAACATATCATGAAAACCTCTTCTTAAATAACTTACATTACTATAAACCACATTTCATCATTTCATTTGTCCATACATAATAACAAGTAGTTCATTATAACCTTCTTCACTTACTAATACCATGAATATGCATTAATATTTAAGCATATAAATAAATTGCAATTCAATCAACATTTAGCCTAATGAACTAAGTAACTCGACTCGGATACTCGGGTAACTACACCACACCAGAGGCATCATAGATGCGTAACAGAGGCACCGAAGTGCAGACAGAGGCACAAATGTGTAATCAGAGGCACCATAGTGCGAACAAAGACACCGAAGTGTAAACAGAGGCACCGAAGTGCAAAAAGAGGCACCGAAGTGCAATCCGTACAGGCGCGCATTCTGACCCTAATGGCATGCCAATCGTATCCTAAGTGATTACTACGTTCAATTAGGCATTATACTTAAATTCGTTACCTTTATACATAATCATCATTCAGAGGCACTTCATCATTTCCGTACACAAACTATAAATTCAATGTATCATCGTCAATAATTTGCAATCACAAGAATTGCTACCATTAATTATTTATTTTCATATGTACTCAATTGCAATAACCGATATCATATAAATAACTAATGAAAGTTCACATACATATATACAACTAACTAGAAAAGAATAATATAATAACAAGAAATTACATTTACATGTCAAAACACTATGAACTTACCTACGATCACTTCTGATTACAAAGCAAGGACTACTCCGTAATTTTCCCTTTTGCTCGATTATTTTCTTTTTAACTCGGGTCTTGATCTATATAGTAATTAAATTCACTTTATTACAATCACATACATTTAAAATTCAATTCAATGCATGAGACCCTTAAGTTTTCATTATTTACACATTTTCTCTAAACTTTTACATTTCTCACAATTTAGTCCCTAAACCCAAAATTCCAAAATTAACAAAATTTTATAACTTATCATACCAACCGAATTTTTACCCTTCCATTTATAGCCCATATTTATTCTAAATTCTTAAAAATTTCCTATCAATTCTAATATTTAATCAATTCAATCCTTTAACCAAAATTATCACAATTTATTTAGTATACTAATTTAAACCAACAACTAACACTTCAACTTCATCATCTAACAACAAAAATCATAAGAATTCATCAATGGTAAAATCCAATATTCTTAACAGTTTCAAAAGCGAAGGTTCAGGTTAGCTGGACCTAGTTGCAACGATCTCAAAAACACAAAAATTACAAGAAATAGACTCAAAAAGAACTTACATGCAAGGTGAGCTATGGTCGAACCTCCCAAACCCTTTCAATGGTGTTTTGCTTTCAGTTTTTGGTGGAACAATCCACTAAAGGAGAAGATGTTTGTTTTATTTTATTTGTTTCTTAAGTTTCAAATTATTAAATTACAATACTACCCTTTAATTAAACACATATTTTAGCTAACTTAAATCCCTAAACCATCCATATTAAACTAAAATGGCATAATTGCCAATTAAACCATTCCACCTATAAAATTACACCATTTAATCATTGTAATTCAATTATAACTAGACTTTTACATCTATTATAATTTAGTCCTTTTTCTTTATTTAACTAAGTAAACATTAAAATGTTTTCACCAAAATTTAATACGACCTTAATGTAACTCCATAAACATTAATTAAATACTAAAACACAACCTCACATATCAAAATTGTGGTCTCGAAACCACTATTTTTGACGCCATTGAAAAACGAGATATTACAATTTGACTCCCTCATGAATAGGTTTATTCTGAGCCATCCAAATAGCTCATATTGTGCATGTTATGATTCTGCATTGAAAACTTGATTTGCTAAAAAAGGTATTACTCATCCACTCTTTGTAATCCATTTTTAATACTATCTTTGGCCAATAAAAATTAAGTAACTGCCAAATCTCTTTTGTAGAAGAGAAATATCTAAAAACATGTTCAACCGATTTCATTCCATCAGAACATCTAACACAATTTGTTGAACCAATTAGCCTTCTACTGTATAGATTATGGAATGTAGGGATATGATTTTGGAACACTCTCTAGTTTTTAATTTTCATTTTAGCCAGAAGGTTGTGTTGCCACAATTTTTTGTAATAGGGAGAATAGGTAGTCTACACTGTACTAGTTCTTTCTATAATACTCCCTTGTAACAGACACTTGTACCCACTTCGCACTAAATACTCCCTTAAATCTTCCCCCCGCCAAACCAGTTTATCTTTATGTAGAGCACGAGCCAGTGGAATACAAAGAATTTTATCTACAGCTTCTTCATTGAAGGTAGTATGAAAAAACTCTGCTCTCCAACTTCTAGTCATAGGCTCTATCAAATCAACTATTGTTTGAATGCTCGAATTACTAACCATATTTCTTGTTATGTTTACAGCCCCTAAAATCCAGTCATTAGACCAAATCAAAATTTGGGACCCTATTCCCACTCTCTAACCATGTCATCTTAAAGAAGCTTTTTGGTCACCCAAATACTTTTTCAGGTATAAGAAGGGTGAGTTCCCAAACCTGCATTAACAAAATTTAAATCCGGATAGTATTTAGCTTTTAACGTGCGAGATAATAATGAATCAGTATTGCAAATCAAACGCCATACATGCATCGCAAGCAAAGCCAAATTGAATTTCGCCAAACTTCTAAATCTTATTCCCCCATTCTCTTTGAGCTCACATAGCCACTTCCAATCACACCAGTGAATCCCACGTTTATTATGGTTTTTCTGCCACCAAAATTTGATAATAATTCCTTCCATATCTAAACATAAGGAATTATGCAATAAGAAGCATGCCATAGAGTAAGTCGGTATTGCCTGCAAAATCGCTTTGATAAAATTTTCTTACCCCCTCGTGAGAGATGCTTAATACTCCAAACCTTAATTCTATTACTCATGCGATCTTTTAACACCTGGAAAGCAAGATTTTTCCCCTTCCCACCATATTAGGGAGGCCTAAATACTTTTTTGGATTAGTAGAATATCTAACATTAAGAAGGCAAGAAACGTGCTCACGTAACTCATCAATGACATTTAAGTTAAAATAGAGCAAAGATTTATCAAATTTTATACATTGACCAGTACATAATTCATATTCACGAAGTATCTCTTTCAAAATGTGAATGCCTCTCTCTGTAGCTTCACCAAATAGGATACAATCATCAATAAATAGAATATGAGAAATTAGTATACCCCTTCTAAAAACTTTTTGTAACATCTCAATTTTAGGTCTAGTCAGAATAGTGGTTTCGAGACCATAAATTTGAAGTAGAAATATTTGTTTTATGATTTTTTTGAGGTTCATGACATGTTTTCATGATTGTGTGAAAGTTTCATGAAGAAATTTTGTGAATAAGTGTCCAATTTAACTTTTAGGACTAAATTGCAAAAGTTGCAAAATATGAGATTCTAGAAGCTTTAAGTATGAAATAGCTTTGGATTATTAACTAGAGGTCCTTAAATAGAAATTTGTCCAGTTTTTATTTTTATAGACAAAAATGGGCATGAGTAGGTAAAATTTGAAAGTTTAGTAAAAAGGGCATTTTGGCCATTTGGTTAATAAAAGAATTAAAAGGGAAAATAAGTAAAAAATCTTGTCCATCTTCATCTACCTTAGCTGAAATTCTCAAGAACACCATAGCTAGGGTTTCTTCAACTTCCAAGCTTGATTGTAAGTGCATCCTAGCCCCGTTTTTAATGTTCTTTACGTTTTTGAAGTTGTTATTAACCGATCTAGCTATTTCTACCATTTATTTGAGCTAGGGTTCATGTTTAAAATTTTACCCATGTGTGACATGCATGTGTTTTGATATTTCATGGTAGATTATGAAAGTTCGATGTGTAATAAACATATTTTACTGATGAAAACACCTAAAAGGGACCTTTTTGTAAAAGTTGTAAAATGAGTAGTAAAAATCTGATTTGAAGGAAAATGTGGGCTGCTATGAGCATGTGTTAGGTTTGGCTAGGCTTGGGTAATAAATAAAATGGACACATTTCATTTTACAAGCCTATGGACTAATTTGTAAATATGTAAAAGTTTAAGGGCAAAACAATAATTATGCCAAAGTATTGTTTTTGGACTGATTTGAACAATGTGATAATTAAATGAGCTAAATTTGCTTTTATAGATCAAGAAAAATAGAGTCCGGACTTAAATCAAGGAAGGAACAAGGTTGTGGACTAAATCGAATAGTTAGTCATATTTTGGTACCGAGGTAAGTTCATGTGTAAATAATGCAACATTACATTTTTAAGTATTTAATGCTTTAATATTTCATGAATTGTGTAATTGTCCTTGTGGACTTGATTAATGTTAACTCGATGACGATTCGACGAAGATTTGATACCTCGAAATCCCGATTGAACCTTAAGAATAGTTAGGATACAAATGTCATGACATTAGGGTTATGAGTTTACGTGTAAGACCATATCTGGGGTATGGCATCGTTATGAGATTTCGTGTAAGACCATGTTTGGGACATGGCATCGATATGAGAATCGTGTAAGACCATAGCTGGGCTATAGGCATCGATATGTGATCCCATGTAAGACCATATCTGGGATATGACATTGGTATGATTCTATTTGTATGTGATCCCCGAGTATCCTTTAGTATTCCAAGTGGTTCAACGGGTAGTCTAAAGATTATGTCAACGAAATGACAAGGTATGAACATGTTGAAAGGGTACATGTATGTACATAAAGCTCATACATATTGAGATTATAAATCGATGAGATCTCGGTAAGAAGTGAATGAATAAATCATGATCATAGGTTTTATTGTACATTATGTAAATGACATGATTTAAAATGTATCTATGATACTGATGACATTGTGATAAATTACATTATGCTATGTGTATAATAATGCATGATTAATGTTGTTAATTATTTACATGCAAACTTACTAAGCTTTATGCTTACTCCCTTTTCTTTTCCATTTTCTTATAGTATCACCAAGCTAGCTCGGGGATCGAAGGACGTCGGAGACTCGATCACACTATCAATTGGAACTTTTAGGTATAGTTAGTCTCAACATTTTGAATATGGCATGTATAGGGACTTAGTCTTTTTGTTATATGTCATATTGGTTTAGCCAAATGTGTTGGCTTATGGTGATATTTGATTCATTTTGTATAAGGCCATGGGATGTGGCTCATAATGACTATTTGGTTGTAAACCTATTCATATATGCATGCATGTGCCAATGCCATTATGATATGGCCTATGGTTATTGATGGTCGAATGCTAATGTGTTGCATACGATTATAGATGTTTGATGATGGTGAAGCACTTAGTTATTCCATATTAAGTGCCTTGAAGTCATACATATGTTTGGATTGGTGTGGTTTTGATGTTGTGTAGGTTGGTGCAAGTATGGGTGGTAAAAAGGCTTGGTAAATAGCCTTATTTTGATGTTGGATTATGATATGGCGTGTCCCTTCACCCACACGGGCATGTGGACCTTTTTTATGAAAATTTTCTAAGTTTTCCCAAAAGTTTCTGAAGTTCTCGATTTAGTTTCGAACCACTCCTAATGTATGTTTTGGGCCTCGTAGGCTCGTTTAAGGAACGATATGAATGTTTATGACAAGTTTTAAATTTGAGTGGAAATTCATGTCTCGGTTTTGTATGATTGGTTGCGTATAAGTCTGGTAACGCCTCGTACCCTATTTTGGCGTCGAATACGGGTAAGGGGTGTTACATTTAATGGTATCAGAGCTACGGTTTAGTCGATTCTCGGACTAACGTAGCATGTGCACGAGTCTAGCTATACATGCCATAAATGAATTGTGATAGTGTGACAACTCCTGACCTTTTAAATTGGTTTTCATATAGTAATGGATCCCAATCGAGCTGAAGCTGATGATGTAGAAAGTAATGCGCCGGCTCCTGCTCAAGGGACAGTGCCAGTTGAAAGTAGACCCGTAACTGTAAGTCAGGGAGGAGAAGAAGAGGCTAGGGAAGCCTTTCTCCATATGATGAATGCCTGGTATACGGAGTTCGTTCGAACGAACCCGAACGCTCAACCCCCTCCACCCCCACCTATTCCTCAACCTGTTCCTGTAGCACCCAAAGGTATGGATTTTATAAGATTCGAATTGACCTCCAGTGGATAAAATTCGAAAGCAATGAGCCAAAGAGTTCTGAGCTAGTATAGATGATGATCTCGAAAGGGCAGAGTTCTGGCTCAAGAATACCATCAGGTTATTTAATGAGTTATCATGTACACCCGAGGAATGTATGAAATGTATTTTTGTCACTTCTGAGAGACTCGACTTATCAGTGGTGGAACACCCTTGTTTCGGTTGTACCAAGGGAGAGAGTTAATTGAGAATTTTTCCAAGAAGAGTTTCGTAAGAAGTATATTAGTCAAAGGTTTACTGATCAGAAGAGAAAGGAATTTCTTGAGTTAAAACAGGGCTAAATGACGGTAACAGAATATGAGCGTAAGTTTGTGAGACTGAGAAAATACGCTCGAGAATGTGTTTCAACTGAAGCCATCATGTGTAAAAGATTTGAAGATGGACTGAATGAAGACATCCGATTATTGGTTGGCATTCTCGAACTGAAAGAATTCGTTGTGCTTGTAGAGAGAGCTTGTAAGGCCGAGGAGTTGGCCAAAGAGAAAAGAAAAGCTGAGTTTGAGTCTCAAGATTTAAAGAAAAGACAGATGGAAAAGTCATTTTAGTTCTCATCTAAGAAACCGAGAGAGTTTAATACTCTATTAAGTGCTTCAGTTGGGTTTTCGAACAGGAACCATGGGAAATAGTATTCAGGCCATAAGGCTCAGACTACTTCGATAGCAAGTATGGGTAATGCTCGACCTAGTAGACTTGAATGTCCATATTGCGGTAGATGTCACCCCGGTGGGTGTCGGATGAATGATCGAACTTGTTTCAAGTGTGGTTCCTAAGATCACTTCATTAGAGATTGCCCTAAGATGGTTGAAAAAGAGAAATTTCAGAGTGCAAGATTGGGTAATACTACTCCTAGAGGGAGGCCATAGAGAAATCAGGAAAATGCAGCGAGTAGCAAGAGTGCACCTAGAGATCCAGCTGTGAGGCCCGAAGGTAGAGCACTTGCGAGGACTTATGCCATTCGCGCTCGCGAAGAGGCTTCATCTCCTGATGTGATTACGGGTACTTTTTCTCTTTATGATACTTCTGTTGTTGCTTTAATTGATCCAGGATCTACCCATTCGTATGTATATATGAAATTGGTATATAGTATGAATATGCCTATTGAGTCTACAAAATTTGTGATAAAAGTGTCAACCCCTCTAGGCAAGTATGTGTTAGTTGACAAAGTATGTAAGAATTGTCCTTTGATTATTAGAGGTCACTGTTTTCCGGCTAATCTTATGCTTTTGCCGTTTGATGAATTTGATGTAATTCTTGGTATGGATTGGTTGACCATTCATGATGTGGTAGTAAATTGTGGAAGAAAAATTATTGAGTTGAAATGTGAAAGTGGTGATATTCTTCGGATTGAATTAGATGAATCGGATAGCTTGTCTGTAGTGATTTCTTCTATGACTGCTCAGAAATGCATAAGAAAGGGTTGTGAAGCTTATCTTGCTTTTGTGTTGAAAACAAAAGAGTCTGAGTTGAAAATTGAATCAGTGACAGTAGTATGTGAGTATCCATATGTGTTTCCGGAAGAATTGCCCGGATTGCCTCCAGTTAGAGAAGTTAAATTTGGTATTGAGTTAGTCCCTGGTACTGCACCTATTTCAATTGCTCCGTACAGAATGGCTCCGACCGAATTAAAGGAGTTAAAAGCTCAGTTGCAAGAATTGATGGATAAAGGTTTTGCGAGACCTAGTTTTTCTCCATGGGGTGTACTGGTATTATTTGTGAAAAAGAAACATGGATCTATGAGGCTTTGCATTGACTACCGACAGCTCAATAAGGTGACCATAAAGAATAAGTATCCTTTGCCGAGAATAGATGATTTGTTTGACCAATTGAAGGGAGCCACAGTATTTTCCAAGATTGACTTGAGGTTCGGTTACTACCAGTTGAGAGTTAAAGACTCGGATGTGCCGAAAACTGCTTTTCGAGCGAGGTATGGTCACTATGAATTTTTGGTTATGCCTTTTGGTTTAACGAATGCTCCTGTTGTATTTATGGATTTGATGAACCATATTTTCCGACCGTACTTGGATAATTTTTTTGTTGTTTTTATTGATGATATACTGATTTATTCTCGTGATGAGACCGAGCATGCCGAGCACTTGAGAACGGTTTTGCAAACTTTGAGAGATAAACAGTTGTATGCTGAGTTGTATGCCAAGGGCGTGTGTTCTGGCCGAGTGTCCCCTGCACCTTAGTTTTGAGAAACAGAATGCCCAGTAGTAAATACACGGGCACGAGGCACGGCCG
Organism: Gossypium sturtianum; assembly: GCA_025698515.1. Lineage (NCBI taxonomy): Eukaryota > Viridiplantae > Streptophyta > Magnoliopsida > Malvales > Malvaceae > Gossypium > Gossypium sturtianum. Next base: position 119,291,858 of record CM046955.1, read on the forward strand.
TGTGAGAGACACGGCCATAGGACATGGGCATGTGCCCAAGCCGTGTGAAGTCTGCACTTAATTTTAGGAATTTAATTCGCCACACGGCCTAAGGACACGGGCGTGTGCCTTGGCCGTGTGACCTTATTTGGTTGATGACGTCATAAACAGAATGTCCCTTATTTTGGACACGGCCTAAAGCACGGGCATGCGATATGCCACATGGGCGTGTCCCTTCACCCACACGGGCGTGTGGACCTTTTTGATGAAAATTTTGTAAGTTTTCCCAGAAGTTTCTAAAGTTCTCGGTTTAGTCCTAAACCACTCCTAATGTATGTTTTGGGCCTCGTAGGCTCGTTTAAGGGACGATATGAATGTTTATGAAAAATTTAAATTTGAGTGGAAATTCATGTCTCAGTTTTGTATGATTGCTTGCGTATAAGTCCGGTAACGCCTCGTACCCTGTTCCGGCGTCGAATACAGGTAAGGGGTGTTACACTTTTGCCCCCGTCAATAGCCCATCCTTTATTGCTAATCTCAGCAAGGCTGATAAACCTTTGTTGCAAATCAGAAAAAGATATGGACTTAAGAGATCACCCTGCCTCAATCCTCGAGATGGTGAAATAATCTCCCTTTCCTCACCATTTAACACAACCGAATATTTCACAGTACTAATACAGTGCATGATGAAGTTCACCCATATGTAACACCCCAAACTCGGCCTAGACGTTATGGCCGAATTCGGAAAGCTACATTGGCCACCGAAATCGCCCAGAAAATCTTTCGTAGTTTTCAAACATACTTTTTTAAACCATTTGCGTAAATCATTTCAAACTAGTGAAATCGAGAAATTTTAGAAATCGATGACTTCAGTATTTTATTGTAAAAGTTTGGTCGTTGTTCAAAACTTTCATAATTTCAATCATATGTCAAATCATTTATTCAAAACGAAAGAACTTGACTATTCGTTACTATTTAAAAAAATATATGTTAAATTCATAAAATCAAATGTTTTAAGAAATTTCATTTGTAGACATTATAAATTTTGAAATTAAGTTTTATTTTATTAAGAACTTATTTCTCAGATTTGCAGCGAAAAAATGTAATATTGATATATTTTTATGAAAATTGCAACAAACCATTTTGCTAAAACCATATTTTGCTAAAAATCAATATTTCATGTAAATTCGATAGAACATCAATAGGCAATTTAAAACCTCAAAAAAAAAGTAAGTCATATATTTGTCTAAAACTCATTTTCATTGTCGTAGCGAAAAAAAGTGATTTTGTAAAGTTTTAATAAAAATCAAGTTTCATGCATAGTATTAATCAAATACTAATTTATGCAGTTTTTAAAACTTAATGTCATGCAAGCAATGCATGCAAATCAGAATGAAAAATTCCCAAAGTAAAGTCTCATGCCACAGTCCATAATCAAACTTATTACAAACCCAAAATAACAAAATATCAAAATAAAATTTAATTACTTTAATTTAAAAATAATTCTGAGAAATTCTTTCAAATGTCGTCATCGCATCCTAACCTTGAGGTTATCTTTAAAATAAAAAAAAAAACTAAAGGGGGTGAGCTATAAAGCTCAGTGTGAGTCTTATAACAAGTTAAATAACAATAAGCACAAACATATTGTACAACATAATCAATATTATGCATATGGTCATGGTAGTGCAATTTTTGGAAAAAAAATTATGCATTTTTTTATAAAACATCCCATCGCTGCTACACTCCAAAAAGAGTTCCCTAGAACTCATCCATCCAAACACTCCAATATATGGACGAAACCACCAATATTCGCAGATAAGCTGCCATATAGGTTGTGGATAAACCACCATGTAGGTTGTGGACAAAGCCATCAATATTTGTAGACAAACTGCCATGTAGGTTGTGGACGAAGCCACCAATATTCGCAGGCAAGCTACCATGTAGGTTGTGGATAAACCTGTAACAGCCCAAATTTTAGTGAAATCGGAACAGTGATTTCGGGACCACAAATCCGAGCCGAAAATAAAATTTATTTTAATTTTATTATATGATTCGTATTATATTAGAAATTTCATGTGAAAATTCTGATAAGAAAATTTTACCGATTATGTGTTTAATTTGATAAAGGACTAAATCGCGTAAAGTGCAAAAGTTGTGTTCTAATAGCTAAAGGGATTAAATAGCTATAGAACTTTAAATTTAAGGTCCTTATATGGTAATTAGATCATTTATGAAAAGTTAGTAGATATTTTTGGATGATTCATCTATTGAAAATTAGAAAAAGGCTAAGGACTAAATTGGAAATTGAATTAATTTAATTAATTAAAAATTGATAAAAGAATTATCATCTTATTTTTGTCATCTTCAACCCCAAATATTCCATGGAAACCCTAGGAAAGAGAAAGTAAGCTTTCTTGGCCAAATTGGGTAAGTTTTCTTGTCCCGTTTTTAGAAATTTTTATATTTTTGAAACTGGGATAGTCTAATCTATCTATTTGGGGGATCAATTTAAAAAGTTATCAAAGTATGGAAATTAGGTTATGGATGAATATGCTGAAAATTTGAAATTTATTGTAGAAAATGAAAGGTTGTTGATAGATAAACAACTTTTACTAAGTGATTTTTTATGGAAACATGATTTAGGGACTAAAATGTAAAGTTATGAAAATTGAAGAAAAATTCTGAATTTTATAGAATATATGTGCTGTAAATTTTATAGTGAAATTTTGGTTAGGCTTGGAATAAGGGGTAAATTGCATAAATTTCATTTTCCGAGCCTAAGGACGAAATTAGAATTTATGGAAAGTTTAGGGGCAAAATGGTAATTTTGCTAAAGATGTAAATTGGACTAAATTGAGTTTAAAATGTGATAAATTGATGTTAAATTTACTCGTATAGATTCGGATAGACCAAATTCGGAGCTAGAACGAGGAAAAGAGGAAAATGTCGGATTAGTAGATTTTATGTACACGAACATTTGTCGAGGTAAGTTCGTGTAACTAAATTGTGTATATTTATATGATTGAATTAAATGTTGTGCTTGTAAATTGTATAAATATTATATGTATATGACATTGGAAATATGCCTGACGAAGCCCAATCAACGATAAATGATAAATGATAAAAATGTTACTTATGTACTTGAAATGAATGTGGAATGTGTCTATTTGAATTATGTGAATATTATAAATGTATGAAATAATCACATGCCTGATAATGCTTGGAAAATGTCAAATTCCGTTTGAATAAAAGGAAAATTCAATGGATATGTGATTTCCCGAAATGAATGAGGTCCTGCATTTGTTGCTGACAGAATTTAGCTCGGACGAGTAATTCCACTTACTTCATTATAAAAAGGATTTAGCCCAGACGGGTAATCCTAATATAAGTCCTCTCGAGCATATGTTATGGATTGGATTTAGCCCGGACGGGTAATCCAGATCAAGCTCTTTAGAGCATATGTCATAAAAAGGATTTAGCCTGGACTGGTAATCCTGTCGTATATATGTGTGGCTCGAGAGTGTACTCTCTAAAATAGTACCTTATGGGTACCATTGAATATGAATTGATAGATTTACTGATTTGTACACTTTGTGTGTACTACCTGTGTATCCATCGATATGCCGAATAAATTCAACGGGTAAAAATCATGACGTGAGAAAATATGAATAAGAAATGAGTTATTATACGTAATTGTCTGAAATACATGAAAATGATGGTACATGACAATTGATATATGAAAACATGAGATGATGATATTTGTTCATAGAATTCATTTGATGAATAGGTTCATCCTTGATTATAGACTTGTATACTTTGAGTGTACTACTACTCGTGTGACATTGATATTTCGAGTAATATGAGTAAAGTTCTGATATGAAATAATCTGAACTCGAGATGAACTATTATGAAATTATACTTGTAATATAAAGAGGTGATTTATACATGTTAAATGAATACATGTTGTGGAATGCATATGTGCCTGGAAACTTGATTGTTGTTGAGCCCAAACATGTTTTGATGTTATTATGGAATATATGACTAACAAGGGCAATGAGGATATGTGTAGGGCTTAAGGTCGAGTTGAATGAATGTGCCTTACATAGTTACCTCAAAATAGAATGAATGGTAAGCTAAGTACCATGTTATACGAACTTACTAAGCATGTAATGCTTACTTAGTTTTATTTCCCTATTTTATAGTAAATCGGAAGCTCGTTGGATTGGAAGCTTGGCGGAGATCACTCACACTATCCGTAGGCCTATTTTGGTACATATGGTAAATCAATTATGGTTATAATGGCATGTATAAGTTAAATTGGCTATATTGGCATGTAAATGTAAATGATTATTGTAATCTAGCCATTGGAATGGATACTGATGATTATGTTTTGGTATATGTATATATGTATTAAGTTTATTCTATGGAGATAACATAAGTGTTTATTATTGATTGATTGAGAAAGGTTAAATGAGTATGCTTATAAAAGGTAAGATTAAAAGCATGAATGCATGTAACAATATATCATATTAGATGTTATAAATTGCTTGAATTCAATGCTTGGATTGGTTGGTGTTTGGATGTAAGTTTGGTGCAGGAACTTAGTAAAACTTTTGGGTGAGAAATGAAGCTAAAAATAGCTTTATTTTGTCCACACGGGCGTGTGTCTAGACCGTGTGTGACACACGGCCTGGTACATGGGCATGTGGTTAGGCCGTGTGCCCCCTGTATCTTAAATTCAAAAAAATAGAATGCTCAGAATTGAGCACACGGGCAGAGACACGGGTGTGTGTCTCAGCCGTGTGTGCTACAAGGCCTAGAACACGGGCGTGTGTCTTGGTCGTGTGAAACATGCACCTAATTTCACAGAATTTAATTAACCACACGGTCTAGCACACTGGCGTGTGGCCGGCCGTGTGGCATAAGTCAGAGAGCTATGTCATTTCGAACACGGCCTGCAACATAGGCGTGTCCTAGGGTCACACGGGCGTGTCCCATGGACCACACGGGCGTGTGAGCCCTGTAACTTGGAAAAATTTTGAAATTTCACGAAAAACTTTTAGAGTTCCCGATTCGATTCTAAAGCTCATATTGGGCCTCGAGGGTCCATTTAAGGGACGTTACGAATAATTTCGGAAAGTGAATAGTAATTTTTGTAAATTATCTGAAAATATTTTGAAAGTTTCAGTAATACTCTGTCCTTGTTTCGGCGACGTACACAGGTTAGAGGTGTTACAAAACCACCATGAAGGTTGTGGACGAAGCCACCAATATTTGCAAATAAGCTGCCATGTAGGTTGTGGACAAAGCCACCAATTCTTCCTCCTTACAATATCCCACCTTATGAATGTAATATGGCCACAATGAACATATATATGTATATTTCATTTCAAAATATCATTTATCACATTGGGCATGTTGAAACATGCAAATCGAATCATATAATATCATGTAGGGCATGTTTAACATGCATTTCACGTATTATTTCAAGATATCAAAATATCACCATTTATTTGTCATGTAAAATCAATTATGACATAATATCACATAATATGAGAATGAGAATAACATACTTTTCAAACAGTGAAAATCATAACCACACAACATACTTTTCACAAAATTAGTTGGTTTGAAATCACTTGCTAGTATAATCTGTTTCGACAAATTTAGTCTCTCGTTTTAGAATACTTAAAGTATTCACATAAATCACAAATAAAATAATAATATTTTGTTTAGGCATTATTAACGTTATATATATAACTTGTATCAGTTTAGACCCACACTTGAATTTGTATGACCCGATAATAACGATTTCATTTCCCAACTCTAAGAGAGGAGATCAACCCTTGAATCCTTAGTTAAACGTTAATACCATGTCAGTATTTTGACATTTTTAATAATATTTATTCTGAAATTTTTAATAATATTTTCGAATAAATGATTAAGTTGAACCACTTACTTAATCAATGGTCCCAATGACAAACACCTATAAAGAATGGAGTATGGATTCGAGGTTTCAAATAAACACTTCATGCACGAACAAGAAATACCCTTCTTAGAATCTTTCATAAACGAGAATAAAGAAAGAAATAATTTAATCAGAGGGTTTACCAATACTTATGTAATCTCGAGGGTAAGTAGCCTCAATAATCCTTGTAGTGATTCGATTAAAGAGGAGGATTCTCAACTAACAAATAAAATAAAATAATAAAAATGATAGATTAGAAAAGATTAACAATAAAACCTTTCAATAAAATCGAGATATGAAGTTGAATAATAAAAAGGTTGATTACGAAAGAAAGGGGGAGAAAAGAAGAAAACGGTGAAAAATGGTGGTGGTCCATGGCAAAAACACGGCGACGGTGGTGACAGTGAAGGTCTGGCGGTGGAGATGTGGTGGTTAGGTGGTGGTGTGGTTGGCTAGGAATGGAGGAGATGTGGAAGAATTAAGGAAAAAAGGCTTTGTTGAGGAGGTGAAATGGAAGAGAAATGAAAAGGAAAGAAAGGAGAAAATAGGAGCAAAAGAGGGGGTGGCAAAAATAGAGAGGAAGGAAAAAAAAAAGATGAACATCAAAAGGTGTAATTCACATTGTCCAGGTTCAATGCATGTCACATAAGGTAAGGGTGATTAAAATAGGCATGTTAAGGGGATAAAGGAGCAAAAAAGGGATCATGAGAGTGAAAAGGGAGGTTTAAGAGGGAACGTTAACTAGTTAAAAGAGGAAATAATCTTCCTTTGCATGGTAACTAGGAGTGGACGATTATGGAAGATTTTTCCTATGCAAAAGTTTCCAAAAAATTAAATAAAATATGAAGAGTGTGGAAACTTGAACCCAGGGTTCTTAGGAAATTATTTAAGCTCCTAACCACTAAGTCAACTTACTTCCTTTTTCACAAACTACAACATTTATTTTAAAAACATGGTGTGACATTTGCTAAGGTTTGAAGCAAAATTGCACCATATAGAAAATAATGTAAGGGAAGGGATTCGAACACAAATCATTAAGGATAGCTCCACCACTACTCAATCACTATACTTGATACTTATTTATTATCAAATGAGAAAAAGATCATTTGAAAAAAATCCGGACGTGACAACTCTTGGCTCACTAACCCAATTTCTACTAACTCGATTTTTGGGATGTGACACATGAACAATCAAATCCCATCTTTAACATCATACTTCTCAGAAAATCTCATTTCACATTATCATAAGCTTTGCTCATGTCAAGTTTTAGAGCCAAAAAATCTTTTCGACCCGTTCTCTTTTGCTTAAAAACATGCAATACTTCATAGGCTAGAAGAATATTGTCCGTAATGAGTCTTCCCAACACGAAAGCACTTTGTGCTTCATCAATACATATGTTTAAATCAATTTACTATTGTTTTAGATATAATCTTATAAAGCATCGTGCAAAGACTAATATGCCGAAACTTTCTTAGATCATTCGAATGAGCAACCTTCTGAATTAAAATAATATAAGTGAGATTTAATGATTCTAGAGAAATACCTCAATTTAGAACATCCAAGCAAAAAGATCTAATGTCATGTCCAACAATGTGCCAATACTTTTGGTAAAATAAAGCTAGAATGTCGTTTGCACCTAAAGCTTTTGTTGGACCCATTTCTTTCAAGGCTGTCCAAATCTCCTCTCTACTATACTTGGCTAGTGGACTTTGAGAAATACAATTTTCCACCTCCAATAAATTGTGATTCGTGTTGCCAACCCCTTGAGTAGAAAAATCTTTGAAAAATGCATACTAGCAATAGCAGCCATTTCAGAATTTCCCGAAACAAATTGGCCATTTTCATCATGCAAACCTCTAATACCATTTATCCTTTTGCGCTGTGAAGCACAATTATGGAAAACTTTGTATTTCGATCCCCTAATTTTAACCAATTCACCCTAGCTCTTTGTTCCCAATATTACTCCTCTTTTTCGATTTCCATATTAAGATGCACTTTCACATCAATCAGTTCAGCAATATTCTCTTTCGTTCTTTCCATCGCATCCAATTGATCTATACGCCTAAGAAGCTTCTTCGACTTATCGACTCTGTCATTTTTCAAATTATCCACCCATTTTTGTAAACCTCTACAAAGTTGAGCAAGTCGATCAATGACGTGACCAGAACTATTCTCTCATAGATGTTTTATTTCTACCTCAAATGTTTCCTCCATAGCCCACCAAGTTTTAAAGCGAAACTTTCTTTTTGTATGATGTTGAGCTTCATTCTCTATATTAATAAATAAGGGGCAATGATCTGAAATAAAATGAGAGAGATGGTGCAACGAGAATTCAGAAAAATATGACCACCATTCAGCATTTACCACTTCACGGTCGAGTCTTTCTCAAATATTGTTTTCTGGCAAATTACCCTTTTCCCATGTAAACCAAGGACCTGAATAGCCCATATCTTCCAACTAGCATTCTGTAAGAACCAATTGAAACTCCTCCATGTATCCTTCATCCTAGGAATGCCTCTATTTTTTTTCAAAAGCATACATAATCTCATTAAAATCGCCACATACCATCCATGGAAAATTTTGATCATGTCCTAACGATCGTAATAGATTCTATGATTCAATTCTATGACGAGAATCCGAAACACCATAAAAACCCGTCATTCTCCATTTGGGATTAGCTGGAACTTCTTGCACTTCCACATCAATGTGATTTCTTGATAAATTCCTCAACATAATAGAACACCCCTCATTCCACCTAATACTTAATCCTTCACGAGTACCCTCAGCCAGGACATCAATCCTACATTGAAAACCACACCATTTCTTAACTTTCTCCATACATTCGAATTTAATTTAGTCTTCATAAAGAAGACAATATAGGGATGATAGATTTTCAGCGTATGTCGAATTCTACGAACAGCCCACTGATTCCCCAATCCACGGGCATTCCAACAAAGAATTTTCATTGCATCTGGTCGGCTTGCCCTCTGGCTATTGTCGATATCCTTTGAGTAGGGCGTTCTCATACCCATCATCGATCCCTCTCAAATTTGAAAACTCGAAAACTATAGAGCTCGAAAAATTCGATCTTTGTCTTTTCTTGCCTTCAAGACCCTCTGATGGGTTGTTTTCCAAGTCATGGTCCATAGTATCTTTACCTAAACCACTTGAGCAGCCCACCACTTTTCTTTCCATAATATTCAAATTTACTTTCATATTTAATCCCAATATGGGATTAACTTTGTACCTTAATTCCTGCCCTCTAATATTCCATAAATTTCTCTTAGAATCTTGCTTTCCAAAATTGGCTTTTGAAAAATTTGCATCATCTTCCTCACAAAGCTAAAAATTGGCCGTGGTAGTTTCCCTTCTTGACTGTGCTTTCAACGACAAATCCCAACCTAACTCCAACTTTTGTTGTCCACGCTATAATCTAACCGGACAGAACTTATCACCATGTCCCAGACATTCGCAAAGAAAACAGAAAAGTGTTAATTTCTCATATTTAAAATTCGCATAAACAAAACTCGATTGAGAAATCTTTATTTTCTTTTGTCTCTTTAATGGAACACGAACATCTACTTGAACTCAAATTCTCATAAAATTTGTATACCCATGGTTTTGCTGTATAAGAATCATATTCCACAAAATTTCCAATGAAATTTTTGAACTATCTAGCAACATTTTTAGAAAATAAACCAAAGGGTAAATCATGTATTTGGACCCAAAAATACGAGAAAATCAAATGAACTTGCATCGGATCTTCATCCTCCTTTAAACGATAAAACACCAAAAGATGGTTATTGAACATCCACAGGGCGCCATTGATCACTCTATCAATATCAAGTGCATGAAAGAATTTGAATAAAAAACGTTTCTTACCCAAATCTGAATTTTGAACTTCCCCCAATGGATGCCAGAGATTTGTCGAAGTGTTTCTCACTGCAGGAAAATGTATCACACTTGCCGTAATAAAACATCCAACAAGACTGAATTCATAAGCCTTTTTCTGCAACTCAAATCCATCAGAAAATTGCCAAACCTCTTGTTTAACATCTTCTATACTCAACTTGCTACTGTGAACAAAGAAAGAGAGACGAAAAACGTGCTACTGTGAGCAAACTTTTGTTCATGCGCATTAAGCTTCATAAATTTAATAATTATCATTTTGAATTTTGAATTTTAAAAAATATATAAAAATTAAATTGATAGTATAGAGATTAATAATAAAATTTAGATGTTGCAACATATGAAATCACCTGTAAGTGTGAAGAGACAATGAAACCATGTGGTGAAATTCTTATAACTAATGATTCCCAACTTTTCCTTGTTTAGGTAGGAATAGGATTAGCGTGAAAAGTTGGTTTGTTGGGCAAATTAAGCTGTACCAACTAATCATACAGCTAAATGCCGTTTCTTCTTTCACTCTTTCTCTTCTTCAACAATGTTTTCAGATAACGAATATTATTGATTATAAACATGGTTAATGAAAAGAGTAATTCACTAATACTATAAAATTACAATTATAACATCATATTTCCACCATTCTAATTATGCTAAACTCACACAATCATATGATGTTTCTCTTTGTGAGGTTTTTAGGGTTTCTATTTTTGCGAGAATGGTTGCCTTTTAATTTTGAGAGTCTTATCAATAAATCCAAAAAGGGAAATCTCAAACCTTTAGATGCATCAAAAAAAAAAAAATTAATCACAATTATTTATCATAATATTATCCATTATCTTATTTTCTAAACCATTTTTTGCTGGACACATATATGAATAAAATATAAATAATTAACTCCTCAAATATACTTTAAAAAAAAACACTAGATTATTGGATTAATCTGTAATCTTATTTTTATTGATATTTGTCATTGTATTTATGAATTAAATTTACTACTATGCTTTAATTGTTTACTTGATTGAATTTTACCACTAAATTTTGGTTTTTATTAAACTTTACTATTCAATTTTAATTTAAAATAATTTGAAGACAAAATTTAATGAAAATATTTTTATATTTAACAATAATAAGTTAAATAATATAATATTAAATAAAAATTATTATTTTCTTAAAAACTTATTTTATATATTTTTATTCTTCAATTATTTATTTCATTAAATACAAAATTTTCAGTTAATTTTTTAAATATAAAAATAAAATATTTGAAAGACTTTTTTATTAATAAAAATTTTCAAATAATCAAAATTAGAATTGAGCAGTAAAATTTAAGGTAAAGAAATTTTTTTTTTTTATTCAAAAATTCTAGTGGAACCATTGATATAGTTAATACTTTTCATCAAAACTTGCTATTACTTGTAATTGCAGAGGTGTATTGATGAAATTTTGACGAATTACTAAGGTATTCCAAATTAAGAGGTAAGGAAGCCCAAGGTCTCTTATTTCCCCATGAAATCTACCAAAATAATGGGCCGTACCAATCGTGGCACAAACAAAACAAAACTTGGAATGGGAAGTATATTTCGGATCCAGCCCAAGAAAGGGGAAAAAATCTTATTAGTTCAAATTTTGAAGATTTATCTGAAACATAGTACAAGTAATTTCACCTGCTAGTGTTTGTTTTTACGACTGCAGAAAAGTAATTAAAGAGGGGATGGAGGGTGGAAGAGAAAAAGAAGAGGAACAAGATGGCGTTTCCGTACATTCTCCTTGCAAAGCTCCGCCGTCCTCCGCCTCTTCTCTTCCTAAGGTTTCTCTCGCCGTTTCGTTTTTTCTCCGTCTTATGCAATTTTTTTTTTATTAAACGTTTTATGCAATTAGTAATCACTTTTTTTTGTTGATTTTTATTTAAATTTTATATTTATCTGTTGATTTATTAGGAGCAACAGGAGGTGGAATTGGAGCTCAGGCTATTGGAAGCACTTGAAATTTATCCTCCCGTCAAATTACGAGGCACGTTCATCGCTTCTTCTTTTTTTTTTAAAAAAAAAAAAATTGTTAATTGTTTTTTTATAGGGAGAAGTTCTTTTGTATTTCAGTTTAAATATTGATTCTTAGGAGTTATCTGGAAAAAAAATGAATTGAATTTTCTTTTTCTGGATTCTAATTGTAAAGTTTTATTGGAAATTTGTATTTATGATTCAGTTTGTGAATTACTTTTTAACATGCTAGTGATGTGATCAATTCAAATGTTGATTCCTTTGATTTTCTTATTGCTGTGGTGAAAATGGTTAAGCAATATTTTCAGCAAAAACCTTTAATGAATATGTGTTTAGCTGGTAATTGCAGTAAAAAGGTCAGCTTTTTATTTCTGTAGTTGACTTGATTCTGTATTTGATCTGGTAGTTTTAGAACCTAATGGTGTTTTTCATGTCAATGAGACATTGGCTTAATGGCAAGGTTGAGGCATTAGGAACTTTTAGATTCTAAGTTCAAGTCCCTCACGTGTAAATCATGTATGCGCAAGTTAGTTTGATTGTTGACCTAATTGTTCAGTTCAGTGCTTGTAATGATTGATTTCGATGGAAACTGTTGATATACTTGTAAATTGTAACTTCAAAAACAACTGGTGCTTCATGTATATTATTTATAGGCCAATGTTAAGCTTTCAAACCCTAGAGCTACTTCAGTTGTTCAAATAACTTATATGTGGTAAATTAGTTGGTGCATTTAGCAGTTAATGCACATTTTTATGGTAAAATAACTAGGATTCATTTTGGTCTTTAACAATCTACATTAATGCATAACTTTGAATCTAATTTGCTTCTCCGCAGGCGTGCATCGCCACTTTGTCCTCTATGGTCTGATGGAATTCCTGAGGAAAAGGTTTGTTGTGCCTCCTGTTCTTGCTGCTCCAAACTGATCCCCTCTTCCGATCCTGTTCTGTCATTTTTGTTTCTTTCATTTTTACTTATCGTTTTGCTAAATTTTGTCACAGCCTGGACCGGCATTTTTCTCCAGACGAGGTTCTGCAGTTGCTAGATCGTTTCTACAACTTGGAAGTGCTGGTAACTTGCTTGTTCTATAATTAATTTTCATGTCCATCAGTTAATTTGGTATTCCTTTGAAGATGAGTTTTGTGCATTGATTACTGTCTTGGTCTCAACATAAGAATTGGTAGCTGTCTTGTATCTTAGATGAGGAAGTCATTGTTACTTATACTCTTCATCTTCTTCAAAGTACCCCTGCTTGACATCTATTTCTGATGTATATTGAAATATTGATATGCACATATATGATCCTCCAAATATATAGGAAACTTAGAAAATAAAATCGAGTTTACTCATGTTGGCACATACGCAAGTTCGATGCTCACCATCAAGTCCAAGTAAATTATAGTAGGAAAGTGCCTCCTGAAAAACTGGGATGCTATCAAAAGATAGTTTTGTTAAGCTAATTTCTCTCTTTTGTAAATATCAGAAACCAGATGATGAAGAGATTGATATCCTAAACCATGAGGAAGATTTTTGCTTGCCACAAAGCTATTTTGTCAAGGAAGAACCCTAAATCAATTTTGGGGGAATTTGGGGGCATCCTGATATTTGCACTAGACTTGGTTTTTTTACTTGAGGTCTGATGATTTCTAACTGTGATAATGTTCCTTTATCAATTTGCACAATATTATTGTAAAAATTAGGTTGCAATTTTGATGGGATGTAATTAGTTTGGCTCTACCATCTTTTGACACCTTATTATTACTTTATTATTATTATTATTTTTATCTCAGCTTATTATTACTTTATGATTTCTCATTTTTGGGTAAAATATTTTTCTAAAATCTAGACTTATACTAATATTATTAATTGAATGTATCACCAGTCAAAGTGATAAAAAAATAAAGAGATAATTGATGGAAAACCTAATTTGTAATTAAAAGTTATATATCTATATTTATAAAAGATGTGCTAGTTTTTTTTTTTTTTTTCCCTCTTTATGAAGATGTAAATTTAAAAAAAAAAAAAAGTGTTTAAAATTTTACATTTGTTTCTTCTCACTATTTTCTTTTATACTCTACATAAAAATATGGTTTATTTTCATATATTTTTATTGTACTAAAAAAATAGTTAATTGAATTTTTGTTCAGTTAATAGCGATACGAAAATAGTGATTAGAGCAGTGAAGCTCGTATAATATTCTAATTTAATTAGTTTAGATTTAGGGGTTTATAAGTAATGTAGAAACACTTATAAGTAAATTGATGTTTTTTTTTTTAAACAATTTTCTATTTTTTTAAAATCCAATTCATGAAGTCCCGAGTCTAATCCAATTACTATTTATAAATTTCATATCAATTTAATTGGAATTTTTTTAAAAATAATAAATTTTAAAAACAATAGATTTTATTATTAGGGTGTATTTGTAGAGGCGGATACAAGGGGGGGCTGGCAGTGGCCCTGGCCCCCCCTAAAATGGAAAATTTATATTTAAGTCCTTGAAATTTTTTTAAAATTTTAAATTAGTAAAGGTAAAATTATACTTTGGCCCCCCTAAAATTATAGAAATTCGATTTAATCCTTTAAAAATTATAAAGATATAAACCATAAAAAATTAAATTTTCATTCGGCCCCCCCTAAAAATTTGTTTTGGCTTTGCCCCTGTGTATTTGGTTGAAGTAAAGTGACATCTTTTGGGCAATGTTAAATTTTAGCATAAGATTTTAATGTTTGGATTTCAAATATCATTTTGAGCCAGTAATCTATTATTTCCAATAGTATCGAAATTCTGAAATATAAGAGGGATTCTCAATACTACATTTTCTTTATGTACTCTTATATTTCCTTGCTAATGTGACATTTTAGACATATTTATCTTATTTTTATGACTTCAATTTATTTTTCTTCAACTAAAACGTAATAATAATAATAATAATAATAATAACTACTGATGAAACAAGTTATTCTTCAAATAACATTTCAACTATATATACTTAAATCAAACTTTATATTTTAATAGGTCTAGTGTCACATTTGAATTAAGAATATATATACTTATCATATATATTAATTTTTTTTCCAGAATATATGATATTTTGCTAATTTTATTGTAAGATTTAAAATTCATCTATGAGATAGAAATAATTTGCATGATAATTGTCTAAAATTATTGCAACTTTTTATATAGGATTAATATTTGATGCACCGTGGGTAGATCTGCTCATGGGTCGGACCGGGTCCAAGCGAAAATTAAGGCCCATTTGTTAGGCCGGGCCCGAAAAGTAGGCCTAAAAATTTGTCCAAGCCCGGTCTGAATAAAAATGCTAAAACATGGGTCCGCCCCGGCCCGCCCATATTAATTTTTTTATATTATTTTTTTACATAACTTTTAAATATATATAATACATCAAAAAAACTAAAAATATTAAAATAAATATTTCCAAACAAATTGAAAATAACTTTTAAAAAATATGTATACTTAAATATTACTAAGATAGATGCAACTTAAAAGAAAAAGTCTCTAAAATAATAACAAAATTAACAATAAAACAAGTGTTATACAATATCCAAACAATAATAACAAAATAGTAGCAATATAATAATGAACTTGTAGCAAAATAGGGAGAAAACAACAAGAAAATATCATAAAAATAACAAAAAAAAACATTTTTTTGGCATTTAGTGAATTTAGGCCGGGCTTGGGCCAAAATGTCTTACCCAAAGCCCGGCCCTTTTTTTAAAACGGGCCTTCAGGTCGGGCCGGGTGACCCGACCCATGAGCAGGTCTAACCGTGGGTGTATAGGTTTCATGCACCATTAGTTAATAATAAGATGACAAATCACCACTAATGTAAAATAAAAAATATTGAAGGACTTGAAAATAAATACTACTAACTTTATTTAAACATAATTAATTATTAATTATGATTATTTTATTTCTCTCTCAAGTTTCAGGAACCAGTTTTTCAAGTTTAGATTTCGGGCTTAGGCTTTTGAGTTTCAAATTTGATATTTTTATATTTATTTATGTTTAATAATTATAAATTAATATTTATTTTTAAAAAAATAAAGTTATTTATATTTATTTTTAAATCTTTCAATATTTTTTTGTTTTATACCAATGACAATGGTTATCTTATTATGTGAATGAGACTTATACACCAACAGTGCAACTAGGAGTCTGAACGTTGATATTTGGTGTGGTTGGTGTGGTGAACCCGAGACCATTGATCATGTACTGCTCTATTGTTTTAAGAATAAATTACACCAACAGTCACTCAACTTTGACCTCAATGACAAACAGCTACTCAACTTTCAATTCAGTCACTCAACTTTCAATTCAGTCACTCAACTTTCAAAAAATAACAAATCGGCCATTAACGTTACCAAAAAGTGACAAATCAGTCACCCATTAACATTTTCCATTACAGGCTTAATGAGACAGGTGACTAGCCACGTTGGACATTTTCCTATCATCCCTCTCACATGCCACCATTAAACAACAAAAATAGAAAGAGAAAAATAGGGCTTTTCACCATTTTTCTTCATCCCTATCAACTCCCTCACCACAACCCTCGACATTGGCAACCTTCACAAGCCCACTATCATTTAATCACCATACCATCATCACTCACTGTCACTCCTTTACCAAGACACCACCACCATAGCTATCAAATCTCAACCCCTAAACATTCTAGACCCGTGAAATCCCAACCAAAATAAAAAATACTAAATAGCAAGCATCCAAAATCAAACTAGCAAAAAAAGAACAAGAATCCCAAATCGGCCTACATCAAAAGAGAAAAGTAAAAAAAAAATTAAAAAAGGAAGAGAATCAAAAGAGAAGAAACCCACACCCATTTTGGGTTTTACGAGTTGGAAAACTCGAGCCACCAGTCCAATGATCTGAGTGGTCAAGAGTCATGGTTGGAAAGAAGAGCTGTGGCCGGAATATGATGGTGATCCGTGGTGGACGACGAAGATCCATTGAAGCCTTGTTTGAAGCTTTGAGGTCTTAATCTCGATATTCTGAAGGCTTATTGGGAAATCTGAATTGAGATTTGAGAAGAGGAAAAGAGGAGCCATTTGGTGATGACGGTTGGTCGGAAAAGTCCATGAACAGCGGCGCCTAGAGTTAAGAAAAAAATAAAGAAAAGATGAGAAGAGAAGGAAAAAAAGGGACAGAGATTCAATGGAGTCGCCTGGGGCACAAAGATTCAAAGGGACAGCAGCAAACTGGGTTGTGGCTCCACATTAGAGGAACAAAACGGTCGTAACTAGAGTATCTCCATTTCTTCTTCTTCTTCTTCTTCTTCTTCTTCTTCTTCTTCTTCTTCTTCTCCTTCCCAAATAAGGTTCTTAAATTGGGGTCATTTAAAAGATAGCTAGAATGCCAATATGGCTAGTTAAATGACAAGTCAACTTTTTGTTACATCTGTAACAGAAAATGGTTACTTGGATTGGTTTGTTATTTTTTGAAAGTTGAGTGATTGTTTTGTTACTGAGATCAAAGTTGAGTGATTGTTGATGTAATTTACCCTTGTTTTAAAGCTATGGAGGTGTGGGAATACTTAAGGGTTACGGTCGGTACTACTACTATTTCGAGCTTCATCGAGGATTGTTTGAAAGCGAAGTATGACCCTGGTTGTTCGCATATTTATGGTTTTAGTGGTTCAAACAAAACAAGTTTCTTTGGTATGAATGGGATGTTGCAACTAGTCAGCTTCTTGTAGAATTGGGCTGATTCTCGAGCTGTTCTTCAACAGCAGTGTAACACCCCTTACCTGTATTCAATACCGAAATAGGGTACGAGGCATTACTAGACTTATACGCGATCGATCATACAACTACGAGACTTGACTTTCTACTCCCGATTTAAAACTTTTCATAATGTCTCTTAAACAAGCCTATATGGCCTAAGTCCTCTCTTTAGGAATGGGTCGGGACCAAATCGAACCTTTCTGAAGCCCTCTAGAAAACCTTAGAAAATTTTCACTAAACAGTCCACATGCCCGTGTGGAGTAAGGGACACGCCCGTGTGTCATATCACATGCCCGTGTTCCACACCCGTGTGGAATTATTTTTCAACTCGAACCTACAGGGGTTTTCACACGGCCAGACACACGCCCGTGTTCCTAGCCCGTGTCCCTCACACGGCCTCGACACGCCCGTGTCTTAGCCCGTGTGCCAAAACCTTGGCATTCTGTTTTTGACGTCATCAACTCAAAAATGTCACACGGCCTAGGCACACGCCCGTGTCCCTCGACCGTGTGACGAATTAAATTCCAATTTCAGGTGCAGACTTCACACGGCCTGGGCACACGCCCATGTCCACGGCCGTGCCTTTCACACGACTGAGACACACGGCCGTGTCTCCACCCGTGTGTTTACTACTGAGCATTCTGACTTGCAAACCTAGCATGAAAGGGGACACACGGCCTAACCACACGCCCATAGGCCGACCGTGTGTCACACATGGCCTAGACACATGCCCGTGTGTCTATCCGTGTGGACAAGAACAAGGCTATTTGCCAAGCTCTTCTTATCACCCTAACTCATACCAACATAATCACATTCAACCATAAACCAAGCAACCCAATCATGCCTCATACACATTCATGAATAACCTCATCTATTCATATATTAATAATAATGAGCCATCAACTATGGCTATTTACAAAAAGTTCATCTTTAAAAGAGCCAACACAATTGGCCAAAAAAATAAAACATTTCACTAAGTCTAGCCCCTATACATGCCATACTCAAAATGCTAAGTCTAAATATACCGAGATGAGCTGATAGTGTGGGTGATCTTCAGATTATCTTCATATCCCGAGCCGGCTCTTTGACACTATAAAACAAGGGAAAAGAAAGGAAGTAAGCTTCAAGCTTAGTAAGTTTACATGTAAACAATAAGCATCATACCATATGCAAAGCAACCACAAACATTGTATATTTTGTAAGAACAATCACAATTTCATAATCATGCTTACTCATCTCATTTCTTACCACCATCCAACCATATACATACATATATTGCTCACATTTACTTGCACATATTCCCTGCACCCATCACCACAAGTCACATAAAATATTTACTTAACCAAGTTTTCCGATGAACTCTTTGGAACAACACTAGCACCCGGTGGTTTCGCACACAACCCACCTTTAATCAATATTAGGGTGGTATCGCACATAGCCCACCAAATGATAATATAAATGATGGTATCGCACACAACTCATCATGGATAAATGATAAGGTGGTAACGCACTCAGCCCACCAACAGTGATAATTACGGTGGTATCGCACACAGCCCACTAATAATAATTACGGATATTTGTCCATACTTACATTTCCATTATGAGGTTCATACAAGAATTACTCATTATTTATCAATTTCAATCAATCTCACCAATAATTGATCTCATTCATACAATGTATCAATAGGTAACAACATATGTATTAAAGACGTATCGTTTACACATAAACTTACCTCGGTGCAAAATGTATTAATCGACGGTTTAATCCGTAACCTTGCCTTTTCCTCGGTTAAGGATGTTTTCGCGCTCTTCTTGATCTATAATAGTAAAATTCACTCATTTCATTACTACATAATTCATGATACATCAAAATTTCTACTTAGGCAAAAACGACCATTTTGCCCTTCTACTTTGGTAAAATTACGATTTTGCCCCTAGGCTCGTAAATCATTTTTCATCATATTTTCACATTAAACAAACCTAGCTGAACATTTATTTCTCTTACAACAATTCACAAAACCAATTATCTCATGCACTTATTACTCAATTGAAATCTTTACAAATAAGTCACATTTAGGTGTTTTCATGGTAACACCTTTCACAAATGTTATCCCTTAACCCACTAACATTCATTTTCTTCCATAAAAACTCAGCAAACAACATAGACACTCTCATGGAAAGTCCCTAAAATTTTAACCATTTTGCAAGATAGTCCCCTCATTAGCTAGCTTAAGCTTTGGGGGTTCCAAAAATACAAAAATTGTTAAGAAAGACCTCTAAAATCACTTACTTTCAAAGGTGAGAAGTTGCTGAAAATTTTTGGCTTCCAAAACCCTTCCTTAGCTGATATTTTCGATGGGAGAAGATGAATGAATAGGGTGATATCATCTTTTCTTTATTTTATTTATTTCCTTCAATTTAGTCACCTAATACACCCCCTTTGACCAAATTTTGACATTTCTTGTCCCCTATGGCCGACCACACATCTTCTAAGGGTCTAATTGCACATTTAAGGCTTCCAATTAATATTCTACAACTATTAGACACCTTTAGCTTGTAATGTAACGCCCCAAATTTTGGGCCTAGAAGAAATGGGCTTCGCGTGGCGGAGGAATTTGAATTTAGTTGTGCATGTGAATAACCTAAAAGTATGTCTGCTTTGGTGGTTAAGGGTCCTGAGAAGTGTTGAAGATGTCTTGGGTTCAAACCTGGGCCTTAGGAAAATTTTGGTTTTAGGTGAATAAAACCCTGGATGTAAGTAAGTAGGCTTTAAGAATATTGTTGGGGAAAATATGACACAAGGAAGCATGTGGCCTAGTGGTTGTGGCGTCATTAAGGGTGCAAGGGAGCCTGGGTTCAAGTCTTGGCCCTTGCAATTTATTTTTGTTTTCTTTTAAATGAACCTGGACACTTAGGCTTTATCAATAATAATGTTTGGTTAGTGACACAAGAAGAGCTTGTGGCCTAGTGGCAAGTGGCGTGTTGGGCATCTATGTGGTCTGAGGTTCAAGTCCTGGGATAAGTAGGGAAGTGTTTATTTTGCTGCTTGAGTTGGGAAGGTGGAAGAGTTGGACTGAAACTCTGCTGGATGAGGTTTGAATTGGTCAAGGAAGAGAGAATCAGGGGATGTGGTTGGTAGTTGGGTGATTTGGAGGAGAATTAAGAGGAGGAAATCAAGGAATTCAAAACTTGGAGAGTTGTAGCCAGTTGGGGAAGCTTGTACATGCATATTCGGCTAGGGGCCTCCTTTGTGTGCATTTTCGGCAATTGGAGAGCATTTTGGGATAGTCTTGGTTTTCCTGGGTGCCAAAATTCCACTTACCATTCATGCATCTTTTTTGTCTTGCATTTAACCATTCATGCACTTTTGTTGTTCGGTTTAGCCCTTCTTCTTCAAGCATCTTGTTGGCCGAATCTCTGCTTCCCTCTCCCTTCCTCTTCATTCTTTTGTTTTTCTTCTTTTCATTTTCTTCTCCTAAGCCGAATATCATCTCTCCCTTTTTTCTTTCGGCTTTCTATTGGCTTGTGAACCGAATCTTTCTCTTTTCTCTTGATTAGTTCGGTGGTGATCAAATTTCTGCTTCCTTCCCTCTCTGTTTCAAGTTTTGCAAGTATTCCTGAAATCGGTAAGTGTTTCACTTCTTGTTTAAACTGTTCTCTCTTATCCCCCCTTTCCTCTAAAAATCGAATGCTTTTACTACTCATGGTCTGTGTTTGGAATCCCTTCCTCTTGGGGTGGTGATCGTTGGATTTTAGGTATTCCCGAGGAGTGGAGAAGTGCAGAAGTTATTCAAGTCATCAAACTCTGTCTCTCGTTAAGGGTAAGATCACTACCATATTCTTAGATTAGGCCGAATATTCCTGTGGTTGGTAAGTTAGCATTTGTGGTTTAAGGCCACAGATGTGATCACTGTTTTGGTTAATAAAACTTGTTTGGACACAGATATTCGACATAGGCGTGGGATCAATCCTGATCGGTCATCAAGCAAGGTTGGGCGCTCGTAAATCTTGGAACGACTCCGTAAAAAGGTGTGTAATCACACTATCTCCGCTAAGGATCGACAAAAGCTGAAAAGTCGAAGCTACAACATTTGGGGCCTCACGAGCGTACGATCGCTCGTGAGGATAAACTGAGCCCACAACCAAGGGCGATAGACTGAAGAGGCCACTACAGGTGCTCTCGTACGTTTGGGCCGTATTGGGCCTCGTTGGGCCGAAATGGGCCGTGTGGGCCCAATGGGCTCGTGGGCCCCACACGGATAAAATTTACGAAAAGTGTCAGAAACTGGGTTAGGCTATGTAGATCACATAACCGTGATTGGATTTAGGCCAAATGGGCCACATAATCGTGTGGGCCCATTTGGGCCAAATATTGGGCTTCGAGCCCATTTACACTGTTTCGACCAAGCGGATTATTTGGGTCGCTCGAGGCGACTGTAGGCCTTAGGAAAGGTCGTTGAATGACCGTAATATCCCTTTAAGGTAGGATGACCGTAATACGATTGTAGGGTAAAAATTACTGAAATACCCCTAATTTATAAAATTACATAAATACCCCCGGTTTGTGAAATTACTAAATACCCCCAGTTTGCAAAATTACTGAAATACCCTCGATTTGCAAAATTAATTAAATAATTTCGATTTATAAAAATCTTTGAAATACCCCGACATCTTTGAAATACCCCGATTTATAAAATTACAGAAATACCCCAATTTATGAAATTACTAAAATACCCCCGATTTGCAAAATTACTGAAATACCCCCGGTTTTTGAAATTATTGAAATACCCCCAGTTTGCAAAATTATCGAAATACCCTCGATTTGCAAAATTACTAAAATACCCCCCGATTTACAAAATTACAGAAATACCCCTGATTTGTGAAATTACTAAAATACCCCTGGTTTGCAAAATTACTGAAATACCCTTTGGTTTGTAAAATTACTAAAATACCCCCAGTTTACAAAATTACCAAAATACCCCTAATTTGTAAAATTACTGAAATACCCCCAGTTTGCAAAATTACTGAAATACCCTCGGTTTGTAAAATACCGAAATACCCCAGTTTGCAAAATTACCAAAATACCCTCAGTTTGTAAAATTATCGAAATACCCCTGTAGGATAGAATTACCGAAATACCCCTGTAGGGTAAGATTACCGAAATACCCTTATAGGGTAAAATGACTATTTTTCTCTTGTGGGTAAATGACTGACTTAGACTATGAGTTTGACTGACTTGACTGTGGGCGTGTGACCGGTATGCTTTTAATATATGTCTAAATGACTGTTACTGGGCATTGCCATTTTGCATACACGTGTAATGATTGAGCATGACATACATGACATATTGCATGGGGTTGGGACACTGATACGGAGGAAGTTATGATAGGGTCACACGGGTCGCATGACGACTGTGGATCCAGTATTGATCTGTTAAGGTCACACGGGTCGCCCGAGACTATCGTGGGACCGACGACGGCTTAAAGCCGCATGTAACCGATTATGGCTCTATGCCAACCTAAATATGGCTCGTGCCATCTTAATTATGGCTTTGTGCCAATCGTATTTACCCGTGGCTATGTGCCTAACATATATATCGATGACTCGCGGTCGATCATATTTACCCAAGGCTGTGTGTCGATTATATTACCGTCGCCGATGGCTAAGTGCCAAACATAATACAGTTACTGATGGCTTTGTGTCAATTATAATTCCGCTACTGAAGGCTTAGAGTCGTATATATATATATATATACTAGCGCTTTCTTTGCGATTTCGGTTAGTGCCGCAACCGGTGCTAACATTGGTGTGTATGTTGGGTGGGTCACTTTTATCCCTACGTAAGTGTAGGGTTGGTACGAGTGGTGTGTTGGCTGGATCGGGGTGGGATGCATCCTCATACTGTTGCATATCCGTTTATGAGATCTCATCGCATCGGGCTTAGGCCCACTTGTTCTGTTATGGGTTTGGGCTAGGCCCAAATGATTTGTTATGGGTTGTGACCCAAATGATATTGTAGTGGGCTTTGGCCCACGTATGCTGATCCGGACTGCATCGTATTTACGGTTAAAGGGCTTTGGCCTGCATCAAGTTTGGTTTCTATTTCGTATCTTCGATCGTTACTCTAGTAAGGGGATTACACACTAAGTTTTCGTAAACTCACCCCGTTTTTAACTGTGCAGGTAATCCCCAGCGTTAGGAGGATCGGTGTTGCGAGGGACTCGGAGAAGGCCACACACTGCTTATGTTTTCCGTTTTGATTACTTACATTCAAGTATTTTGATTTGGGTTGTAATATGGCCTCTTTAAGTTTTTTGGGTTTTAACTTTGGGTTTTTATTTATGTTTGAATTATATCCGCTAGAAGTAAATCACGGTTTTCCAAAATGCTAATAGTTTTTAAAACAACACTACGTTTTCGCTACATTTTCGGAATGGTTTCGCGACTTAATCTTTTTCGTAAATCGATTACTCTCAAAATTAGCTTCCGCAAATAAAAAGATATTTTGGGAATAAAATCAATAATTTTTCAATGGACCACGTTTTAAAAATAAACTAACGTAACTGGGATTTTACTTAAGCTTTTAAACAAGAAAGGCTTTCAATGAAAACATGGTTTTCGAAAAGCACATCAATGTGACACGCCAGATTCGGGCCTAACTTTTAGGCCGGGTTTGGGGTGTTACATGTAAAATAGAACTTTCGCACTCTATGGGATTTAGTCATTTTTCACAATTAAGCATACAATCGCTAAAATTAAAGCACCAAAATTTTCATGCATCCTTATAATCATGCTATAGCACATAAAAAAATATTAAAAATATTTTTTTCTTCAACCTCGGATTAGTGGTCCCGAAACCACTGTTCCGACTAGCCCCAAAATCGGGCTATTACAAGCAGCCTAACCAACCATCTCATATTCCAGTCACTACTACCACTTGGTCTGCTTTGACACGTGGCTGTTATAAATGCAATACTGGTGCAGTGGTTTTTCATGTGGAAAGGGGCTTCTAGTTTTGTTGTTGTATTGTGGGATGATGGTGGGGATGTTGTAGAGGCACTTTCAGGTCACAGGGCTGGTGTTTTCGAAGCTCATGTAGCCGAGGCATGTGATGGATAAAATCTTTACAGCTGAATAGGCCGTATAGTATTAAATTGCGATTGCGGAATCCGTTGCGGTTGTGAATGCTGCGGACATTACGTAACGCAAAATAGTTGTTGCGGACATGATGTTTTTTCAAAAATCACAATGTTTCAAAAATATTATATTTATACATTTTACAATCATATTTCATTATTCTAACATTAATGATAATCTTTTATGTGTTTTATTTAATTTATAAAAATAAAAATATAATTTTATAAATAAAAATTCATTGAAAACAAATATGAACCATACAAACATTATCACACTAAATAATGAATAATAGCAACCATAATTTTAATAAATAACATATAAATTATCTTATATTTTGACATGAAAAGTTAATTTTACATCAAATTAAAAAGGAAAAATATAAACATACAAATATAAAAACTCCATTTGTTATATAATTCACCACCATACTAAATGACGTGGAGGATCTAAATCATCTCTATTTTCATCACTCCCTTGGTTTCAATCACCTCCCGTTCCATGTGAAAAAGGCATTACATTGTATGCAAAATGTGGAGGGATAGAACCATGTGATGCATCACTGGTAGGAAACATGTGATGAGGTAAATGATAACCAAAAGATCTATAGCTTGAATTATGTCCAAAGTAAGGTGGATAAAATGCATTTGGTTGGTAGGAATGAGAACTCTAAGATGATGATTCACTAATTTCATTCTCATTTGTAGCTAAACTACGTGATGATGAGCCTGTAAATGAATCATGAAAGTGCTCTCTCATCCTCCCATGAGTTTTATCATCTCTACCTCTTCTATGTTGTGAACTAATAGATGCATTTTTTCATACAAACCTGGATCAGTAGCATAAGGATATATAGTCATACCTTGGCCTCCATAAAATGTGTCAGAATACATGTGCTCAGGTTCTGTTTCGCATGCAACTTCATTATTTCCACCAAGATCATTACTGTAACACCCCTTACCTGTATTCAACGCCGGAAAAGGGTACGAGGCATTACCAGACATAAACACAAGCAAACATACATTTCTGAGTCATAAATTTCCATTCAAAATAAAAATTTTTATACACATTCATATCGTCCCAAAAACGAGACTACGAGGCTCAATACATGTTTTGGAAGTGGTTCGGGACTAAACCGAGAACTTTAGAAAATTTTACAAGACCTAGAAATTTTTCATGTTACAGGGCTCACACACCCGTGTGGTCCAAGGGACACGCCCGTGTGACCCTTAGACACGCCCGTGCTACAGGCCGTGTTCAAGATAGGGTGCTCTCGATTTGGTGCCCACGCGGCGGTGCCATACGCCCGTGTGTTAGGCCGTGTGGTCGATTTAATTTTCATACTTTTTCATAAAATAGGTGCAGACTTCACACGATCGAGACACACGCCCGTGTCCAAGGCCGTGTATGCTACACGGCCGAGACACACGCCCGTGTCTCTGCCCGTGTGCTATATTCTAGACATTCTGTTTCTCAATATTAAGGTGCATGGGACACACGGCCGGAACACATGCCTGTGGGGCAGGCCGTGTGCCACACACGGCCTAGACACGAGCCCGTGTGTCTACCCGTATGGACAAAAATAAGGCTATTTACCAAGCCTTTTTGCCACTCTTTAATGTACACACCTACACAACATGACATAGCACCAACCAAACATATACATACAACCAAATCAGCCACAACCTAGACAACAACACATCATTTACATGCTACCATCTATCATACACAAACATCACTTACTTATCAACTCAAATCAAGTAGATTCCCACATCTATGAAAAGCATTATCATATGAATATACTTAACCAATAATAGCCAATTTCCAATGGCCTTATACAAAATGAGCTTTCAACCAATATAAACCAACACATTTGGCCAAATCAATTATGACACACAACAAAATGACCAAGTCCCCTATACATGCCATAACTCAAAATGTTGAAATTCATTGGTACCAAAATAATAGTTGATAGTGTGAATAGATCTCCTACGATCTCCAATCTTGAGCTAGCTTGGTGACACTATAAGACAAGGGAAAGAAAAGGGAGTAAGCTATATATAGCTTAGTAAGTTCATATGAAAATAATGAACAACATTAACCATACAATTGCCATATAAGTAACATAAGTATATCAACCTAAATGTCATTAAAATCTCATGAACATTACATACTCAATCACATTCTTACCAATAGTTCATCATATACTGAATTCATTTCCTTTGAGTTTTTCGTACATAGCTGTACCAACTCGTAACATAATCACATACTTTCTCGTCTTTGACATACCCGTTGGACCACTTGGAATACTATCGGATACACGGAAAACTTTGCACATAAGTGCCATACATGTAGCCAATGCTATCACAATTCTCATAACACATATAAGCTCACTCTCGAGCAAATCCACGGGCCTCCTCACACAAGTTGTCAGTCAAGACGTAGCTACGCAGTGCTCCTCACTCAAGCTGTCAGGTATCCACAACATATGCAGGTATACCCAGCCACCGGTAGGACGTACAGGACCAGCGCCCAGGACACATAAATTACATAATCACATGGGTTCTTAGTGACATGTCACTTGTATCCTAATCTATTCCTAAGGTTCAACCTAGATTTCTCTCTTCCCGGAACTTCATCGAATATACTCATAGAATAAGTCATACATTTCATGCAATATCAAAACATTAAAATACAAATATAACATTGCATTATTTACATACGAACTTACCTCGGTACAAAAATAGTGAAAATGAACATAATAGTCAAACACTTTATTTTTCTCTCGATCTAGGTCTGAACTTCGATTTTCTTGATCTATAATAGAAAATTCAGCTAATTTAATACACACGTTATTCAATTCAGTCCAAAAATCATATTATGGAAAAATTACATTTTTGCCCCTAACTTTTTAACTTTTTACATTTTGGTCCCTAGGCTCGTAAAATGAAACATATTCAATTTATTTAAAACCCAAGCCTAGCCGAACTTTATTCATGCTCATAATAGCCCACAATTTCCATTGAATCACACTTTTACTACATATTTTATAACCTTTACAAATAGGTCCATTTTGACATTTTTACCGAAAATCACTTAGTAAAAGTTGTTTATCCAACATCAAACTTGCATAATCTACCATTAGACATCAAAATAAACAAATATCTAACATGGGTAAAACCCTAGACCTTGATTATTTCATAAATTTGTGGTAGAAATAGATAGATCGGGTTACAACGATTTCAAAAATGTAAAGAGCATTAAAAATGGGGCAAGAACTGACATACAATCGAGCTTGAAAGTGAAAAAACCCTAGCTATGGCTTCCTCCTCAAAATTTTGGCTAGCATGAAGAAGATGGACAAGATTTTGGCTTGATTTTTGCTTTTTAATTCATTTAATTACCAAAAGACCAAAATACCCCTAACTTAAAACATAAAATTTCTCTTACTCCATGTCCATTTTTGTCCACTAACTTAACAAATGGTCTTATTACCATCTAAGGACCTTCAATTTAAAATCTCATAGCAATTGGACACCTTAAACACATAGAACTCAAATTTTGCACTTTTTGCAATTTAGTCCCTTTAACTAAATTGAGTGCCCAAACGTCAAAATTTTTGAACGAAATTTTCATGAAATCATTCCATAAAACTGTAGACCATAAAAATATAATAAAAATAAATTTTACTGCGTCAAATTTGTGGTCCCGAAACTACTGTTTCTACTAAATCCAAAATCGGGCTGTTACAACTCTCCCCCCTTAGGGATTTTCGTCCCCGAAAATTTTACCAGAAAATAGGTTTGGGTACTATTTTTGCATAGCTTCCTCAGGTTCCCATGTATCCTCTTCGACTCCGTGTCGTTGCCACAAAACTTTAACTAGGGCTATGTTTTTATTTCTCAACTGTTTAACTTCCCGAGCTAAAATCTTGATCGGTTTTTCACCATAAGTCATATCGGGTCGAATCTCAACCTCTGTCAGAGAAATCACATGTGAAGGGTCTGATCGATAACGTCGCAACATTGAAACATGAAATACATTGTGAATCCTTTCCAACTCTGTCGGCAAAGCTAATCGATATACCACTGGCCCTATTCTCTCAATAACCTCATACGACCCAATGAAATGTAGACTTAACTTGCCTTTACGGGCAAATCTCAGAATCTTCTTCCACGGAGATACTTTTAGGAACACTTTATCACCAATCTGAAATTCAATCTCTTTTCTTTTCAATTCTGCGTACGAATTTTGTCAATCTGAAACGGCTTTCAAGCAATCACGGATTACCTTTACTTTTTCTTCAGTTTCTCTAACCAAGTCAACTCCGTGAATCTGTTTCTCACTAAGCTCTGTCCAATACAATGGAGTTCGACACTTGCAGTAATACAATGCCTCATACGATGCCATCTTTATACTCGACTGAAAACTGTTGTTATAAGCAAATTCGAGTAAAGGTAGATATTTTTCCCAACTACCTTCGAACTCTAATACACAACAGCGAATCATATCTTCGAGTACCTGAATCGTCCTCTCAGATTGACCGTCGGTTTGCGGATGAAATATAGTGCTAAAATTCAACTTTGTACCCAAAGCTTCTTGCAACTTTTTCCAAAAATGCGAAGTAAACCTCGGATCTCTATCCGAAATAATAGAAATAGGTACTCCGTGCAATCTCACAATTTCAGCAATATACAATTCGACTAAATTATTAAGTGAATAATCCGTACGTACTAGAATAAAATGAGCCGATTTTGTCAATCTATCAACAACGACCCATACGACATCTTTCTTTTTCGGAGTCAAAGGTAAACCCGTAACGAAGTCCATCGTAATTCTATCACATTTCCACTCGGGTACCACCACTGGCTGAAGTAAACCCGAAGGTACTTGGTGTTCGGCTTTCATTTGCTGACAAATCAAACATTTTGATACAAATTCAGAGATATCTTGTTTCATACCTGACCACCAATACAGTTTCTTCAATTCATTATACATATTCGTACTTCCGGGATGAACAGATAAACAACCATTATGTGCTTCATAAAGAATCTTCTGAATAATCTCATCATTTTTCTGTACACGTACTCTATCTGGAACATTAAGCAATCATCAGAATCGATCCGAAAGCCTGAATCACTACTCGATTCACACAGAGCTCTTTTGGCTTGTAACTCACTATCACTTTTCTGAGCTTCATAAATTTGCTAAAGAAACATCGGTCTAGCTCTCAACTCAGTTAGAAACGAACCATCATTGGATAAAGTCAACCTCGTATTCATAGTTCTCAAGGCAAACAAGGACTTTCTGCTCAAAGCATATGCGACTACGTTCGTCTTTCCGGGATGGTAGTCAATTACCAACTCGTAATCTTTTAGTAGCTCGAGCCATCTCCGTTGCCGCAAATTCAGATATTTTTGAGTCATCAAATACTTTAAAATTTTATGATCGGTATAGATGTGGCACTTCTCACCGTACAAATGATGATGCCAAATTTTCAAAACAAAAACAATGGTGGCCAATTCTAAATCGTTCGTCGGATAATTCTTCTCGTGCAGTTTCAACTGTCTCAAGGCATAAGCTATCACTTTGCCCTCTTGCATCAACACACATCCTAATCCATTCAGTGACGCATCGCTATAAATCACAAACTCCTTTCCCGGTTCAGATTGCACTAAAACTGGCGCATCGGTTAACAATGCTTTCAACTTCTCAAAACTTTACTGACATTTTTTGGACCATTCAAACTTAACATCTTTTTGCAACAGCTTAGTCATAGGAGTAGCAATCATCGAAAATCCTTTGACAAAATGTCGGTAGTAACCAGCTAAACCCAAAAAGCTTCTGACTTCTGATACATTCTTCGGCGGTTTCCAATCAACAATTTCTGGTATCTTACTCGGATCAACCCGAATACCGTCTCCAGAGACAATATGTCCCAAAATCCTGACTTCTCGGAGCCAAAACTCACTTTTTCTAAACTTAGCAAATAATTTCGTATCTCTCAAAGTCTGCAACACAATTCTTAAATGTTTGGCATGCTCAGACTCATCCCGAGAATAAATCAAAATGTCATCGATGAACACAACCACAAACTTATCTAAGTACGGTCGGAAAATTCAATTCATCAAGTCCATAAAAATAGCAGGAGCATTAGTTAGTCCGAAAGGAAAAACAAGAAATTCATAATGCCCGTACCTTATCCTGAAAGTAGTTTTTGGAACATTCGACTCTTTAACTCTCAACTGATAGTAGCCAGATCTCAAATCAATCTTCGAGAATACCATTGCTCCTTTCAACTGATCAAACAAGTCATCAGTTTTCAGCAAAGGATACTTGTTCTTTATAATCACCTTGTTAAGCTATCGGTAATCGATACAAAGTCTCATGGATCCATCTTTCTTCTTAACAAATAATACCGGTGCACCCCATAGTGAAAAACTCTGTCTCAAAAATCCCTTATCCGTCAATTCTTGTAACTGAGACTTCAATTCCTTTAACTCAGTTAGAGCCATTCTATACGGAGTGATCGATATCGATGAAGTCCCTGGTACTAAATCAATACCAAACTCAACCTCTCTGATCGGAGGTAGCCTAGGTAACTCTTCTAGAAACACATCCGGATATTCACAAACTACCGGTACTGATTCAATCTTTATTTCAGACACTTTTTTATTCAACACATAAGCTAGATAAGCTTCACACCCTTTCTCACATATCTTTGGGCAGTCATTGAAGAAATCACAACAGGTAACTCACCCAACTCATTTGAATCAATTCGAAGAATTTCACCATTCTCACATTTCAATTTAATAATTTTCGATCTACAATTCACTACAACATCACGCAGTGTCAACCAATTCATACTCAAATCCATACTCAAAATGACATCAAACTCATCAAATGGCAACAACATTAGGTCAGCCGGAAAACAGTGACCTCGAATCATCAATGGAAAATTCTTGCAAACTTTATCAACTAGCACATATTTGCCTAAGGGGTTTGACACTTTAATCACAAATTCAGTAAACTCAACAGGCAAGTTCTTACTAGCTACCAATTTCATACAAACATAAGAATGAGTCGATCCAGGATCAATCAATGCAACTACATTAGTATTATAGAGAGAAAAAGTACCAGTGATAACATCGGGAGATGTCGCTTCTTCGCGAGCACAGATAGCATAGGCTCTAGCAGGCGCCCTGGCCTTAGATCTTATAGCTGTATCTTTTGTCACACCTTTACTACTAGCTCCATTTCCCGTATTCTTTGGTGGTCTCCCTTTAGAGGCAGTGTTGCCCGATCTTGTAGTCTGAAACTTATCATTTTCATCTATCTCTAGGCAATCTTTAATAAAGTGGTCGTGAGAGCCACACTTGAAACAAGCCCGGTCATACATTCTACATTCTCCGGGGTGTCGTCTGCCACAGTGCAGACATTCAGGCCTACCAGACTTAGCATTACCAACGCTCGCTACTAATGTAGTTTAGGCTTTAGAATCTGAGTATTGCTTCCCACGATCTCTGTTGGGATACCCAGCTGAAGCACTCGGTCAAGCATACAAATCTCTCGATTTCTTAGACTGAGATTGAAATGACTTACTCATCGGCCTTTTTCTTGCATCTCTAGCCTCAGACTCAGCTTTTCTCTTTTTCTTACTTAATTCTTCAGCTTTACAAGCTCAGTCGAATAGCACCACAAATTCTTTCAGCTCAAGAACTCCAACTGACAATTGGATGTCCTCATTCAACCCGTCTTCGAACCTTTTACACATGATAGCCTCGATGGAAACACACTCCTAAGCATACTTACTGAGCCTAACAAACTCTCGTTCATACTCGATTATAGACATTCGGCCCTATTTCAGCTCTAAAAATTCTTTACGTTTCTGATCAATGAACCGTTGGCTGATATACTTCTTCCTAAATTCATCTTAAAAGAATTCCCAATTAACCCTCTCTCTCGGTACTACTGACACAAGGGTTTTCCACCACCGGTATTCTGAGTCTCTTAGAAGTGATACGGCACATTTCAGACATTCATCTGGTGTGCAAGACAGTTCACCGAATATCCTGATAGAATTCTCAAGCCAAAATTCTGCCTTTTCGGGATCATCGTCAACATTTGCTCTAAAATCTTCAACCCTATGCTTTCGAATCTTATCAACCGGAGGCTTATTCATTCTTAAAAATTCCATACCTTGTGGAGCTACGGGAATCGGCTGAGGTATAGGTGGGGTGGAGGGGGTTGAGCATTCGGATTTGTTCGAACAAACTCCATATACCACTCGTTCATCATATGGAGGAAGGCTTCTCTAGCCCCTTCTCCTCCTCCCTGACTAACCGTGGGAGGTCTACTTTCAGACGGCATTACCCCTTGAGCAGGGGCCGGCGCATTACTTTCTACGTCATCAGCTTCAGCTCGTTTGGGATCCATTTATTATATGAAAACACATTTTAAAATTGTCAGGAGTCATCACACTATCACAGTTCATTTATGGCATGTATAGCTAGACTTTCACACACGCTACGTTAGTCCGATAATCGACTAAACCTTAGCTCTGATACCACTAAATGTAACACCCCTTACCCGTATTCAACACCAGAACAAGGTACGAGGCATTACCGGACATAAACACAAGCAAACATACATTTCCGAGTCATAAATTTCCATTCAAATGAAAACTTTTTATACACATTCATATCATCCCAAAAACGAGCCTACGAGGCTCAATACATGCTTTGGAAGTGATTCGAGACTAAACCGAGAACTTTAGAAAATTTTACAAGACCTATAAAATTTTCATGTTACAGGGCTCACACGCCCGTGTGGTCCAAGGAACACGTCCGTGTGACCCTTAGACACGTCCGTGCTACAGGCCGTGTTCAAGATAGGGTGGTCTCTGACTTGTGCCACACAGCCGTGTCACACACCCGTGTGTTAGGCCGTGTGGTCGATTTAATTTTCATAATTTTTCATAAAATAGGTGCAGACTTCACACGGCCGATACACACGCCCATGTCTCTGCCCATGTGCTATATTCTGGACATTCTGCTTCTCAATATTAAGGTGCAGGGGACACATGGCCGGAACACATGCCCGTGGGGCAGGCCGTGTGTCACACACGGCCTAGACACGGGCCCGTGTAGACAAAAATAAGGCTATTTACCAAGCCTTTTTGCCACTCTTTAATGTACACACCTACACAACATGACATAGCACCAAACCAAACATATACATACAACCAAATTAGCCACAACCAAGACAACAACACATCATTTACATGCTACCATCTATCATACACAAACATCACTTACTTATCAACTCAAATCAAGTAGATTTCCACATCCATGAAAGGCATTATCATATGAATATACTTAACCAATAATAGCCAATTTCCAATGGCCTTATACAAAATGAGCTTTCAACCAATATAAACCAACACATTTGGCCAAATCAATTATGACACACAACAAAATGACCAAGTCCCCTATACATGCCATAACTCAAAATGTTGAATTCATTGGTACCAAAATAATAGTTGATAGTGTGAATAGATCTCCGACGATCTCCAATCCCGAGCTAGCTTGGTGACACTATAAGACAAGGGAAAGAAAAGGGAGTAAGCTATAAATAGCTTAGTAAGTTCATATGCAAATAATGAACAACATTAACCATACAATTGCCGTATAAGTAGCATACGTATATCATCCTAAATGTCATTAAAACCTCATGAACATAACATACTCAATCACATTCTTACCAATAGTTCATCATATACCGAATTCATTTCCTTTGAATTTTTCGTACATACATGTACCAACTCGTAACATAATCACATACTTTCTCGTCTTTGACATACCCGTTGAACCACTTGGAATACTATCGGATACACAAAAAACTTTGCACATAAGTGCCACATATGTAGCCAATGCTATCACAATTCTCATAACACATATAAGCTCGCTCTCGAGCAAATCCACGGGCCTGCTCACACAAGCTGTCAGTCAAGACGTAGCTACGCAGTGCTGCTCACACAAGCTGTCAAGTATCCGCAACAAATGTAGGTATACCCAGCCACCGGTAGGACGTACAGGAGCAGCACTCGGGACACATAAATTACATAATCACATGGGTTCCTAGTGACATGTCACTTGTATCCTAATCTATTCCTAAGGTTCAACTGGGATTTCTCTCTTACCGAAACTTCGTCGAATATACTCATAGAATCAATTATACATTTCATGCAATATCAAAACATTAAAATACAAATATAACATTGCATTATTTAGATACGAACTTACCTAGGTACAAAAATAGTGAAAATGGACCTAATCGTCAAACACTTTGTTTTTCCCCAATCTAGGTCCGAACTTCATTTTTCTTGATCTATAGTAGCAAATTCAACTCAAGTAATACACACATTATCCAATTCAGTCCAAAAATCATATTATGGAAAAATTACATTTTTACCCCTAACTTTTTAACTTTTTACATTTTGGTCCCTAGGCTCGTAAAATGAAACGTATTCAATTTCTTTAAAACCCAAGCCTAGCCGAACTTTATTAATGCTCATAACAGCCCATAATTTCCATTAAATCACACTTTTACTACATATTTTATAACCTTTACAAATAGGTCCCTTTTGACATTTTTTCCGAAAATCACTTAGTAAAAGTTGTTTATCCAACATCAAACTTGCATAATCTATCATTAGACATAAAAAATAAACAAATATCTAACATGGTTAAAACCCTAGACCTTGATTATTTCTTAAATTTGTGGTAGAAATAGATAGATCGGGTTACAACGATTTTAAAATTGTAAAGAGCATTAAAAATGGGGCAAGAACGGACTTACAATCGAGCTTGAAAGTGGCCAAACCCTAGCTATGGCTTCCTCCTCAAAATTTCGGCTAGCATGAAGAAGATGGACAAGATTTTGGCTTGATTTTTGCTTTTTAATTCATTTAATTACCAAAAGACCAAAATACCCCTAACTTAAAACATAAAATTTCTCTTACTCCATGTCCATTTTTGTCCACTAACTTAAAAAATGGTCTACTTACCATCTAAGGACCTTCAATTTAAAATCTCATAGCAATTGGACACCTTAAACACATAGAACTCAAATTTTGCACTTTTTGCAATTTAGTCCCTTTAACTAAATTGAGTGCCCAAACGTCAAAATTTTTGAATGAAATTTTCACCAAATCATTCTATAAAACTACAAACCATAAAAATATAATAAAAAAAATTTTACTGCGTCGAATTTGTGGTCCCGAAACCATTGTTCCGACTAGACCTAAAATCGGGCTGTTACAATCACCATCACCACCACTTGATGTCGATAGTTGAACACTTTCCTCATTAGATTGAGTAGGTAAAATGTCATCCATATCGTCACATTGAGTTTCTTCATCGACATTTTCTTCATCAGGTTCATTAAGTAACTCTTCAAGCAACCATGAAAAATTGGGTTCACTATCAAGCGTAGAATCATCTCTTTCTTCAATCCATGCATTTAATGGATCCTCCTCTTCAAAAAAATTATCGAGATTGATTGGATTAAATCCCATTTCTAACTCTTTTACACTTTTTTCTTTTCACGTTCCTTAGCTTCAACTTCATATTATAATGGACATAAACTAATTTTTGAAGCTTTTTATGCTTGAGCCTGTTTCTTTTGTTTGTGTTGATCAAACTAAATATACTCCAATTGCACTCACAATTTGAAGATGAAGTTGTTTGACTCAAAACTCTAACAGCAATGTATTGAAGTTGAGGCGCACAACCTCCATAATTAATCCACCATTCAGCTACACAAAAAACATAAATAATAAGATACAATTCGTAAAGTATCTATAAATATATATTTATTATCTACAAAACTATAAAGGTAAAATTCTTTTTTACTAGGATTAGTCCTCAGAATTACAGCTTGAGCTAATGGTGTTCCAAAAGAATCCACTTTATCTTGATATAGCAACAACTAAAAATAAATAAATCAATAATTACAATATAAGAATTTATAGGTTCCTTTACAAATTTAGGTATATAAATATATACCTGATTCATTGCCAAAACTTGATTACTCATGTTAGGCTCTAGCTTTTGTATAACATTTCTAACTTTATTCATGGTTTCACAAAGCACATGGTTTGTGGAATTGCCTCCATATAGAAATTGTGGATTTAAGAAATATCCTGTATAATAAATAATATAGTAAATATCTAAATAAAATACTTTACAAATTAAAATATTTAAAAGTTTTACGATGTACCAGCAGAATGCAAATCATTATGAAGTTGGTTACTCCATCTCTTATCAATGATATCCCAATATTTCTGGTAATAGCGACAATCTCTTTGAATTGCCAACTTTGCTTGATC
Source organism: Gossypium sturtianum (assembly GCA_025698515.1). Lineage (NCBI taxonomy): Eukaryota > Viridiplantae > Streptophyta > Magnoliopsida > Malvales > Malvaceae > Gossypium > Gossypium sturtianum. Next base: position 119,328,986 of record CM046955.1, read on the forward strand.
CATAGCTTCATAAATAAAACCCATAGTTGGTTTTTCATCGCCATCACACATTTTTAACACTTTAACCAACGGTTCTTGGATCTTTAAGACATCAACAACCTTTTTCTAGAACTCACTTGAGTTAATGACTTCCATCATTTCTAGTCCAGTTGGTTTTCTTACATATGTGGACCTTTTCCATGCTGAAGAAGTCACCATTTCCTTTAGTGCTTGTTTGCTTCTAACAATGGTCTCCAAAGCAATAAAATTGGTAGCAAATCTAGTGATCCCAAGTCGTAAGAGTTCTACACCCTTGGTATATTTTTTCATATAATCAATTGTCTAATTATGATTGTATATGAAAGAAGTTATCTTTTTTGCCTCATCTAAGACCTTTTTCACACTTTTTCTATTACCAATTTCTTCCAAAATAAGATCCAAGCATTGAGCAAAACATGCAGACCAATACAAGTGCCTTTTCTTTTGCATCAACATATGACCGCTGGCTTTGGTAGCTACTTCATTGTCTATAACAACCTGGACAACAAATTCTTCACCGATTTCATCGACCATTTTGTCCATTAAACCAAAATAATACTCAGCAGTATGGGAGGTAACACTGCTAGCATCAATGGATTTTTTAAAAACAGTACCTCTTGTGTTATAAATCAAGAAATTGATTATATGTTGATTAGTTGACCCTTTCCACCCATCACACATAATGGTCACCCCTCTTTCTTCCCATATAGGCCTAAATCTATTTACCCATTCTTGTATCTCTTTATACTTATCTTCCAAATACACTCTTGTCACCTCATAAGCTGAAGGACCCCTAACCAATTTTCCAACTTTCACTGCAACTTGAAGTATAGGTTGGAGAAATGGTGACTCTGCAAGAATTGCAGGTAAAGCTTCATGCAATATCAACTTGGACATTGCTTTCCCTAGCTTAGCTTTTGCATTTTTAAGAAAGCTCGAATTAAGTTTTGATTGCTTCGAACTTTTTGATCTTTCAAGAACAGGATCCATGTTTTCTAATCTAGCTCTAGGAGAGTCAAGATTAGTCCATTGACATTCCCTCCCACTTCTTTCAGAATTACGAACACTAAATGATCATCTAATTCCTTGAGTTCCAGAATTACTACCTCCTCCAATTTCAAAAACTGAATCTTGACCGATTCTTACTCTTCTACGTTGCCTTTCTTCCCATTCAACTTGAGATCTCATACTCTCACGTCTTGGGATAGTTAACTCTTCATCATCATGATCACCACTATCACCATAGTCTACACGGTCTCCTGATCTTATTCTTTTCTTTAATTCTTCTTTCCTCCTTTGCTTCGCAGCCTTTTCACTATGATATTCTTGAAGCTGTTGTGCAATACTTTTTCTAACTTCTGCCAAGACATGTGGACAAGGTACTACATTCCCTTTTTTTTTTCTTTTTGCAGCCAAATGCTCTTTCAACCGTGTTATTCCTCCTTTAATAATTCTTCCACAAAATTTGCATTTGACATTATTACGGTTACCTTCAATAGGTTCTCTCCACCTCCAACCATAATCATCACTAGGAGCAGCATCTTCTTTATTTCTTGAACGTGGCATTTTTTCTTATATCTGCATGAAAATTATTATTAATCATTACTTGAGTTCAAACCAACTAGTAAAAGATTCATAATAATGAACCAAAAATTGTAGGATTTAAAACTAACAATAAAAAATATTCACCAAAATGAAACAAAAATGATAAGGCTTAAAACTAAAAAATGAAACAAAAATAATAAGACTTAAAACTTCAAAATGAAACATAAATAATAAGACTTAAAACTCTAACAGCAGAAACACTACTACTAAGACTTAAAACTAAAAAATGGAAAAATTATAAGACCTATAATTAATAATACAAAAGATTCACAAAAATATAAAACTTATTATTAACACTACAAAATATTTACAAAAATTCAGATAAAATTCAATACAAATATATCTAATTATTAATTAAATATGTAAAAATAATAATTACATGGCAACTCTAAATTCAACTAGTAAGACAAATATATTATTTAAACTAAGTAATAAACAAAATAATAATTACATAACTTGTATTTCTTGCTTTACAAATGAGTTGAGATGATGTCGATTCCTCACTATTAACTCAAGAACACAACTCTTGAAATAGAAAACAGAAGAAGTAACTCTTGAAATGTTGAAGAGAATAGTTGAGAGAATTTGAAATTCAATACTCCTGCTCTTTCACTCGAAAATGTTATTCTGTAGTAGACTAGTAATGTAAAAAAAGAATTTGGACCCTTTACAATTTTTGCTTTAAAGCTTTCAGCTGAATTTTAAGGGGAAAGGAATATGTATATATATATATATACATTAGTTCCTATTTTTACGCAAAGCATGTGATAGTGTCATTTCATTTCATTTCAGATAGCTTTAGACAACTTTATTTTGTAAAAATTCAAAAGAAAACTCAATACTCACATGCCTAGTTCTCGCCAAAATAATTGTACAAATAGGCACAACTCTTCAATATAATAATTTATATAGAAATTTGATATACTACCAAAAGTTCAAAACTAAAAATCTTGGTCAAACTAAAAAAATAAAAATGTGTAGCTTACATGAAACATGATCTAGATTTGTCTACTTTTAACAAATTATATTTATACATTTTATGAGTTTTATTTAATTTTCAAGAATAAGAAACCTAATCATTTTAATTGCTTTATTGTATTTTATTAGGGGAACTTAGTTTTCAAGTCTCTCACAATGTCTGCAAGTTTGCCATTGATTATCTTGGTGGTTGCCTACTATAGTTATCCCGTTATAGCCTAGACATTGAAAAACTCCTACATTAGTTTATAGAAGCTTTAAATTTGATTATTAGATGTAATAAAGTTTGCAATTAAGCAAACAAAGCTCTAAACGACCTGTCGCGGTGCTGATGCGGCGTTGCGCCGCTTTTTAATAACTATTGCGGCATTACATAATGGATTTTAACCGCAACGATTGTGATGCGATTTCTTTGATGCGTTGCGCCGATATTGCGTCGCGATAGCTTCCATTTCCGTTACGTTGCCGCGGCAATTTAATAGTATGGAATAGGGTTGTTGGGGAGGTGGAGAGCATGGTGGTGTACAATGCGTTGATCAGCCCCATGGTTCCGTTCTGAGTTTGGGTGGGCTATAAACGATTGTATCGCTTTGAAAAGTGAGGTTGATATTGAGTGAATGAAGTGCGAATAAGGCCAGGTAGCTTTTTAATATGCAACTCTTGAGATAATATCCCTGCTGCTTTCATTTCTGTTTTATCTTTTAATATATCTCCTTAGATTGATGGAGATAGAGTTGTCTATATTGGGTAAACCCTGTTAGCTTTGCCTTTAATTTCTCCCATTTCCCTTTTCCTTCTCCATTTATAACATCTTATATTTCCAAAAACAAAGACAATTTAATAAATAAGGTTTTAGATAATCTGCCATACAACAAAATTTTATTTTAATAATTTTACAAAATATCCCTAAATGTATTTATGTCCTTTAATAAATTATATATATATATATATATATTTAAAATTATTAAATAAAAAGTATATCTTCTATAACATTTTATTTTCTCTATTCACAAAACTTAAACACCAAACTTGATTATCCAATTAATAAACCCTTCTTACCACTAAATAAAACCATTCTCAAAATCATGTTCAAACGCATTCTCACATCTAATAAACCATTTTCAACTTTCCAAATTCAGAGAAAAACAATAAATCAAATTTGGGTAATCTCAAAATCAGCAGGCTGCCATTTATTTCCATTCAATTCATCAACCTAAGTACTTGAAAATAGAAGCTTATAGTATGACACAAAATATATTAGAGAATATTAAATTAAAACAAAAATAAAAATTCAAGTGATCGATTTCATCATCTGGTTTTTGGTTGTACTGCAAATGATCGTTTAGCATTGTAAAAGGGCTAAACTGGTTGATCCAATCCTCTTGTAAGAACAGTTATAAGAAGCCAATTTAGACAAAGAGTACTAGAAAATTTTAAACATTGAATTGCCCCACCCCCCCCCCCCCCAAATTCTGGCTCCCAGATTTTCTTTATCAATGTTTCTGCAAAACCCAATTTAGTGAGGAATGTAAGCAATAATAATGGTCAAATTATGGTTTTGATCCTTACACTATGCTCAAATTTGGGATTTTAAGTGGAATAGTTAAAATGAGATTATTAAAGTAAAATGACCGTGTCTAGAGGGATGAAAACCATAAAATGATGAAATCATAATAAAAAGAAGAAATGGTGGGAAGTGATAAGCCCTTATACCTCGGCTTTTGCCTCAGATTTGGCCACAGATTTAGTATCATCACCTTTTACGGTGTCTTCACCTGCATCAAAATTCATAGTCCTTAGATGTCTCAAGACAATGCTTCCCAAACATACCAATGTAACCAAAAGGCTTCATGTTTGAATAGGACAGCATGGAAAAGATCAAATACTATGTCCTATGTCACTGCTATTTCAATAACGTTTACTCCAACTTGTGTGTGAGTTTCATATACAGGTATATTCAAGTTTGAAGGATCCTAAATGAAGTTGATGTGGGAGTACAAGGAAGCAATTTTCAGTTGAAAACAAGACAATACCTCCATCTTCAGGCAAATCAGAGGTCCAGAGGGTGAGGTTGTCTCTCAGAAGCTGCATAATTAGGGTGCTATCTTTGTATGATTCCTCACTCAAAGTGTCCAACTCCGAAATGGCTTCATCAAATGCTTGCTTAGCCAAATGACATGCCCTGCACGTTCCCAATTTATAACCAAATATATCACCGATACTATATATAGACACACAGACAGAGACTTAATATATACCTCTCAGGTGAATTCATTATCTCATAATAAAACACAGAGAAGTTAAGGGCAAGGCCCAGACGAATTGGATGGGTTGAAGGAAGATCAGTGTTTGCAGCAGCAGAAGCAGCCTTTTTAGTAAAAATATATCCAAAAAAAAAAAAAAAAAAAGCTCAGTCTGCAGAAATGAAGAACATTATAATCAAGGTCAAATTGTTGTTCAGCCCTTTTACTATGCTCAAACTTGAGATTTAATCCTTATATTTTATTTTAACATAATCTAGTTCGGGTTAAAATATTAGTATTACCCTTTTTTTTCTTAAAAACACATTTCCAACTCATCATGGTTATGCTTAAATGAGTGTTATTAACAAATATCTACTTTAGTATTTTAACTGAAATCATTAAATGATTAAGTAAAGAGATGAATTTATACCAAATTAAAATAAAAGGATTGAATCTCAAATTGGAGTAAAATAGAGGGATTAAAACCACAATTTAACCAATAAACAAATTATGGATATTTTTATATGATAAAAGGGTAAACAACTAAACATTAAGTTACCTCATAACCTTTCAAAGACTGCTCAGCAGCTTCTTTCCTCTCCTGATCTGTCTTGAACTCAGCAACATACCGGTAGTAATCACCTTTCCTGAATCCCATTGCTTTAATATATATAAAAACTGTATTGACTTTTTATCCAAGAAGTTTAGATTCACAAATAACTATAATCAGAATCAAATTATTAGTGTATATATATGAACTTAGACAAGACTTTGAGACTTATACCTTAGAGTAAAAGTGTATGGAATATGTAGTATCAATGGCAATGAGGAAGCGGAGTGAAAGATTTAAAATGAAAAGTGAAAAAGGAAAACATACATCTTGTAGTAAAAAACAGTGGCTTCACCAGAGGAAGAAGAAGGGATGAGATGCTTATCAATGATGCTCAAAATGTCAGTGCAAATGTTGGAAAGCTCTTCTTCTACTTTTCGACGGTACCCTTTGATCAGCTTCACGTTCTCTTCGTTCCCTTTGGATTCCTCCTTTTGTTCAATGGAAGACATGATCCTCCATGAGGCTCTTCGTGCCCCGATCACGTTTTTGTATCCCACCGACAGTAGGTTCCTTTCTTCCACCGTCAGCTCGCAATCAAGTTTCGCCACTTTTTTCATACTCTCCACCATTTCTATCTCACATCCAAAAACCAAAAGCAAGAGATAAAAAAAAAAAAAAATCAAACTTGCTGATCCAATCTTAAATACAACTTAAATTAAGGGATGACTATGGAGGAGGGCAATAGTAGAGATTGCTTTATCCATCTCTATGCTCTTGTTTGTATGGATGTTGAAAATGAGCATGTCATGGCCCGCACATAACTGCCGAGAGTGTGCAACCGAAGAGGGATGCTTGAGACAAGCCACCTAGTAGGCCCGCATGGTGTGGGAGGAGGCCTTGTGGACCCTGCGAAGGGTCTAGAAGCGTCCTGAGTTGTCTGTTTGAATAAGCCAGATAGGACCTTAAACTGCTTAGAACAAGATTTTTAGACTAAAAATGATCCTAACAGTCCATGTGGATGATTGGGGTTGCCTATAAATAGTGGAGGTCCATTAGCCTCAACAATAACAATAGGAATAATTGCCTCAGGCTCATTATAAACATAAATAAAAGCATTTAAATGAGAGAGGTTCAAGTAACATTCAAATGAAATTTACTTCCCATATTCTTCAGGACAGAAATATTCAAGTAACATTCTAATGAAATTTACTTCCCATATTCCTCTGATACAGAAAGGGATTGTTGTAACCTCCTTTCAAAAATCCTAAACCCATCTTGATTAAGGTGAACTCTAGTTAAGATTTTTGTCCTATGTTTCTCTTGTGTTGCCTTGAGTTTTAATATGACTAACTTTTACTTTCTGCTGAAAAAACAAAATACTAAACTTCTAAATTTTAGGCTTTATTTTTTGTAATGTTTACTTAAACATACAACTTAAGTTTTGTATTTACGAGCCGAACTAAAGTTTACACATACTATACTATAGATGCCATTATATTCACTGCTCTTTGCTTTTTACTAATAAATTTTTAATTTAATATTATAATAATTTATCCATAAACTAACTATAAGATTTTTTTTTATGAAGATCTGAGAAAATGATCTAGCATCAAACTTGATTTAACTAAAATAAAATATTAAAGTGAAAAATCCTTGAAAATGATTTAAATAAAATTTATTAAAATTTAAAATGATTCAAAATTTAAACTCGAAATAAATGAAAATTAACTCAAACTTAGAAATAATTTTAAAAATTTAAAATAACACTTTCTCAGCACACTGCAAAGCAAAATTCTACCAAATTTATAGAAATGTTCAAATTTTGCCATCTCTATTTGAAAACTCATTGTGATTATTAGTAATAAAATTTTCGTTACCTTCATAACGTTCGGCTTGTTCAGCGAGTTTAGCTAAATAAACATGAGTTTCTCTCTCCTTCTCTGAAGAAGACATTGTTGAGATAGAAATTCAAAAAAGAATGTGTACTTAAAAAGGAAAGTAAAAAAAGAAAAAAAAATGGGGAATGAGAGAAAGGAAAGAAGAAGATGATTTCTTATAGAAGAAAGTTAATGGAGGAGCAAAGTTTAGGGAGAGGTTTTCAAAAGGAGACCGCGCCATCCGTTAGTTATTATAGACTTATTCAATTCTTTCTTAAAAATTGTATATTTCTCTCTTATATATTTTTTGTTTTATTATTAATTACGGTAAATTTAAATTAAGATATTATTACTTAATATTTATTTTTAAATGATTATTTATTTTTTAAAAACTAAATTTTATTAACAAAATTTTTAATAATAAGATTTTTATATGATATTATTAATGGAAATTTGATATTGAAATGAGAGATATTAAAATTAAAGAAGAAACTGGATTGAAGAATTAATTATAAAAATTTTTAATTTTAATTATATTAAAAAAATTATTATTTTAATATTTTATTTAAATAAATTATGATATATTATGTAAAATATGTGATAAATTAATAAAACAAAAATATTATTAAAAAAATAAAATACGGAGACATGAAAACGAAATAAATTTACAAATTGTTTAATCATTGAATTAATCCTTAAAAGTAAATATTTTAAATAATACAAATTTGTCTAAATTAACTTGTTTAAATATATTTTCATAAAAAAGTTTAAATATATTATTTAAAATTAAAGAAAAATTCAAGAGAATTGAATACGGATTCTAAATCAACTTTCATGCAAACTAATATTTAAATACATATATTATAATTAAAATTAAATATAAGTTTTTGAACATTAATCTCAATAAGTTCTTATTTTTTTTATATAATGTCTAGAATTACTCATAGTCCCTCCTCAACCCTTAAATAGGAGGATAATACGCTTCAGCGCACTCAAATCCATGTCCTCCTGTATTGATAACAATACCGATGTCAATCGAGCTAAGACTCAATCAACAAATATAATTTTTTTTTTTTATCTAGCTAGTGGAACATGAATCCTAAATATAATAGTGAATCAACATATATTATTGTCTAAACTTTTAAATGTATAATCTATAGCTATATATTAATTTTAGACACAATTCTTTTTATAAATTGAATCACATTAACAAATTTATAAACATAAAATAAATTGATACAAAAATATTAAATATTACTTGGAAATTAAATATAATACAACATGAGTATTTTTATTTTTTTTATAATTTCTTCCCTCTCTTTCTTTCCAATCCATCGTTCCTGCCTAAAATATAATGCAAGTATTTAAAATTTATAAAAAGCATTTGGGGTTGTAGCTCAAATGGTAGAGCGCTCGCTTTGCATGCGAGAGGTACAGGGTTCGATCCCCTGCAACTCCAATGAGTTGAAAACCATTTTATTTCGACACTGAAAATTTGAAGTGTTTTCCTTCCCCTAATAAAATTGAAGCGCCAATCATGTTTTAGACCTTTTTTTAATTAGGGGTAAATCACCCCAGCTGGTCAGTCAACTTTTAGATTGTTTTCATTTTAGTCATCTAAAAACTTCTTATAATTTCGTCACCTAATTTTTTTCCCCTTCCCCTAATAAAATTGAAGCGCCAATCACTTTGACACATTCAACAATCATGTTTAGACATTTTTTCTTATCATGGGTAAATCACTACAGTTGGTCACTCAATTTTTAGGTTATTTTTATTTTAGTCATCTAAAATTTTTTATGATCCCGACACCTAATTTTTAGGGTACTTTCATTCTAGTCAGCCAAGTGTTCAATTCTTAACGAAGGTTGATTGTACACACCAAATCATATTAATTCGATCGCTTTTTTTAACTTAACCTACAATTATATACAATAATTGAATCGACCGATTTATATGATATATAATTGGTCTAAGCGAATTGAATTAACACTGATCAATTCGGTTGATTAAGTCAATTGACCGATTTATTTAAAATATATTGTAATATATATATATATATATATTTTGTGAAATACAAATAACAGCTTAAGGACTCCTAAAAGACATTAAAAGCTTTGTCTTGTTGTAAAACTGTAGCCACCACCGCAGGCGAAACATCAAATATTTGAAGAGAATTCTGCCAAGAGAGCCCAATCTTCGCCAGTTGATCAGCAATTGAATTGTACTCCCTAGGAACATGCTTAATTTCCCATTGTCCTTCAGAAAGCAGAAGTCTTTTGACTCTTCTAAGTAGTGTAATGCCAGCGTCCGCCATATCCTCCATGGACAAAATCCTAACCACTTCAAGATTGTCATTCCGAATCTTAACCCTCTTGTACCCTTTGTTCATTAAAATGAGAACACCATCCAGGATACCCCAAAGTTCTGCTTCCAACGGTGAGCAACTTCCTAGGTAATGAGTGAATCCTAGTATCCAGTTACCATCTCGATCTCGAACCACTCCACCCGATGCAGCATTTCCTGAGTCTCTAGCTACTGCTCCATCCGAGAATAAGTATACCCAATTATCAGAACAATGATGTTGAATCCCGGAGGGAATTGCGGTTGCCTTAGATCCGAGGATGAAAGCTTCAAAGTTTTGTGCCCAACTGAGAGAGGATTTAATAAGCTCGAGGGACGTCCAGTCAATGTTTTGAAAGATGAAAAGATTCATGTTCTTCCATACTCTCCAAGCTAGAATTCCGAAAAGGCATGACCGAGTAATTCCTTTATCCTGCAACTTAAGATGACAAGAGAGGTTAGTTGTTAACCAAATTTGTAGAGAGTCAGAAAAGAACCTGGATTGCATCTCTGAAGGGACAACGAGCATCCAAGCTTCCTTTGCAGTCGAGCAATCTCGGAGAACATGCATGATGTCTTTCAATTCATGCCCACACCGTGGACATGCACTACTTTGCCCAAATCCTCTCCTGACCCTTTCCGAGTTAGTGAAGATCCTCTGATTGGCCACAAGCCAAAGGAAAAGACGGACACGCTGAGGTCTTTGGTATTTCCAAATGAGTTTCCAAATATCATTTATAGAACTCCAAGAATTTTCTTTTAACGCCCAATAGGCACTTCGAATTGAAAAAGATCCTGACCCGGTACGAGCCCAAATGACTCTATCTTCGCCACCAGCAGGGTGAGGCGAGGGGATACTTATTATACGCTTTAATATAGTAGCAGGTAACCAAATACGAAGCATGTCTATATTTCAGGAACCGTCCTGTAGGACCCAGTCTTTCAAGGTACTATCCAAGTTGAGCCTATCATGAGCAGATACATAAGACAATAGAGGCCCAGAATTAGGTATCCAATTGTCTTTCCATCCACGTATAGTAGCTCCATCCCCAACGGACCACATAAGATTTCCGCGAAGGAGAGGCCACACTTTAGAAAGGGAACCCCAAAGACGAGAACAGTGACTTTTATGAATAGACTCAGGAAGTTGACTCTTCCAACCATACTTCGAACGAAGCACTCGAACCCATAATTCGTCCTTCTGAGAGGCAAGATAAAAACCAATCTTCATGAGGAAAGAAATATTATGATCATGAAGATGTCTAAAACCAAGTCCTCCACAGTTCTTGGGCTGACAAATGGAATTCCATCCAACTAAGGTCGTTTTCGGGTTACCAGCTGATCCCCCCCAAATAAACTGTCGTGCTATCCTTTCAATCTCATCACACACCCCTTTCGAAATTACTAAAGACTGCATAAAATAACTAGGAATAGCTAGAAGGACTGATTGAGCTAGAGTAACGCGCCCTGCAAAGGATAGTTTCCGAGCGTCCCAACTCTGAAGTTTACTTCTCACCTTCTCAATAACAAAATTCAGCGTACTCTTGGTAATGCGATCATGAAGCAGAGGCACCCACAAATACTTTCCTAGGTTAAGAACCTTCTGGAAGCCAAAAAACTGACTGATCTGATCGCCTAGACTGATATCAACTCCCTTTGAAAAAAATATGTTGCTCTTTCTCGCGCTAATTTAATGACCGGAAAGATCACAAAATCTTCTAAGAATTTCCTTAAGCAAGTGAGCTTGATCCATCTCTGCTTTGCTAAAAATAACAAGGTCATCCGCAAAGAAAAGGTGAGATATAGCCGGTCCTGATCTAGATAACCGAATATGATGCCACCTCCCGGATTCCATCTCTGATCTGATAAGATTCCCTAACCATTCCATGCAAAGTACGAAAAGATAAGGCGATAATAGACAACCCTGTCGTATGTCTCTTACAGGCTTGAAAGATCTGGATGGAACTCCATTCCAAAGAAGCTGCATAGTGGATGAGGAGATGGCATGCATAATAACCTTCCTGAGTCCCTCGGGAATTCTAGCTGCAACAAGGGAGACATCAATGAACTCCCAGCTGACCCTGTCGTATGCTTTTTCCAAATCTAACTTAATAGCCATCCAGTTTTTACCCACTTTCCTACTACGCATGGAGTGGATAACTTCTTGTGCAATAATGACATCATCAGATATGTTCCTACCAGCAATAAACTCTGCTTGCTCTGGGGAGATGAAATTCAGAAACACCACTTTGAATCTATTAGCGATCACTTTCATCACCAATTTATACATAACCGAACAAAGGCTGATTGGCCAAAATTGGCTGAAATCTTCCGGGCGGTCTGTCTTTGGGATCAACACAATAAGAGTGCTATTCAGCTCCTCTTCAATTTTATTACCAGTAAAATTCCTTGGACCCACTCACAAACCGCTCCCCCGACTAGGTCCCACTGGCTTTGGAAGAAATGTGCATGGTATCCATCACTCCCCGGAGATTTTAGTGGAGCCATATCAAACAAAACCTTCTTGATTTTGTCATTTGAGACCGGCTTTTTGAGGAAATCAATGTCTTGATCCTTCAGGCGAGGAGAGATATTTGAAGGAATATCAGACATGGGACTAGGGTTATCACCATAAAGTTTCTCAAAAAATTTGACGCCTTCGTCGCTGAGAATAGACTGCTCAGAACACCACTCCCCATTACTGATACGTAAAGGCAAGATGCGGTTAGATTTCCTTCTTTACATCGTGCGACTATGGAAGAATTTAGTGTTCCTATCCCCAAACTGAAGCCAATCACACCTAGCTTTCTGCCTCCATAAGAGCTCCTCGTGGTTTAGCACACTTTCCAACTCATCTCGGACTTCCATCTCCAATTCAGCTAAACTTCTAGAATTTGCCTGATCCAAGGCTTTTTGAATGGTCCCAAGAGATTTCAGAAGTTGTCTTTTACGAGTGCCTATGTAGCCATAAGTGAACATGTTCCATTCTTTAACATCTGAAGTAAAATCAGATAACGAATCAGCCATGTTACCTGAGTATCTCCATCTGCTTGAGACTAGATCCTTAAAATTTGCGTGCTTCGTTCATCCTGCAAGGAATCGAAATGGTCTTCCTCTTGGAACGCTGAGCATAGGATTAGTTTTGAGAAGAATGGGCCTATGATCCGATTTAATACGAGGGAGATGATGAACAAGAGAATGTGGAAAGGCAGAAATCCAAGCATCATTTGCCAGGGCTCTGTCCAATCGCTCGGACGTATTTCCTCTTTGCCAAGTATAGGAAGGTCCTATAAATCCAAGATCCTGTAGATTACAAGAATCAACAAAGTTTCCAAAAAAAAAATACATCTTTTACCTGTTGTTCGATTGTTTTTTTTTTGTCCTTAGGTGAGAGAATAGCATTAAAATCTCTCAGAATTAACCACAGTGAAGGGCCCTGAGGCAAGACGTCTATTAGATCATTCCAAAGAGATTTTCTTTTAGTTCTGTCAAGACTGCCATAAACAACAAAAATAAAAAAATTCTCATTAAAATTAATGCCCTTAATACGAAGAAGTATGAACTGAGGATGATTATGGATAATGCTAATGGAAATATAGTCCTTCCATCCGACCCATATGCCTCCTGAAAAACCAACAGACTCAGTGCGGTGGGAACAATCAAATCCCAATTTATCAATAATGGAATTAGCTTTTTGGCCACTAACTCTCGATTCCAAAAGACATACAATGTTTGGTTTATATTCAAAATCATACTCACGAAAAGCCTGGAGGAATTTGTTACTGGCACACTCTTGACAATTCCAAGAAAATATAGATAAATTAAAATTCATAAGAAAATATTAAGAAAAAAAAATAGAGAAAAAAAACCAAACCTCAATGGACCAGAATAACCAGAAAAAATTAAATTGTTTTACTAGTGTTTAGAAGCGAAGTGTCTGAATCCTCCTTGTTAGGCGTAGATACAGACTTGACCAGCCTATGTATAGAATCACTCAAAGGAATTTTAGAAGAATTTTTAATTTTAAAGTTATTCCCTTTTCCATGAATAATTTTATTAATTTTCCTAGTGGCCCGAAAACCACCTTCCTTTCCTCCTATTAATTTTTCAGAACTTCGATTTCTGTTAACACCATCAGCTGAGCCTTTCTCTTTGAAAGAAACCGTCGTGTGCCTATTGCTATTTAATTCACCAAGAGAAGTAACCGTCTGAGCTTCGGCCACGTTCGCCTTTGCTGAAGCAGCCTTGGTTTCCTTCACGTGGCCATTAGCAACATTTAGCTCGTGGCTTTCAAAAATTGGATTAATGCAAGAATTATGTAAATGAGATAAAGTGGATTCATTTTCAAGTAACAGTACTGGATCAGTAACCATATTATCCTTAAAAACAAAATTAAAAGGGTGATTAGAAGAGCTTCCTGTTTCGTTAAGGGAGTGGTCTGCCTTCAAGCTTGTTGGACCCGCCTCCTTGTTAGGTTGTATCACTTCATTTCTTAATGGGTCTGCCACAACTTTACTTGGAGATGGGCTTCCTACTCCATTACCTTCAAGGCTTAGAGACCGGTCTGTTAAGCCATTAGGAGATGCCGAATTTAAATATTCCAACGGTCTACTTTCCAATGTTCCTCTGTTCTTTATTGCACCTTCCAGCTGTAATCCATAATTGACCTTGGGTCTACCCCGAGCTAGCTGTTTCTTCTTTATCCCATTTATTCCAGCATTTAAGTTGACCCGAAAATCAGCTATCTGCTCCTCTCCCCCTTTATTCTGCTCAATTTCCAAATCTCCCTTGCTTCCCAAATCGGTTAAGACTTCAAATCTGGACCCCAAGATTTCTTTTCCCTTATCATCTTTTTTTGGAAGTTTTGTTACCCCGTGAAAACCGTGCTTTCCTTTCTACCACCATCCAAGGTCCGTACGCCTCATTCTCCCCTCTTTTCTCTACCTCCGTCGGGTTGACCGTCGTCTGAATATTTTTCGGTGTGACCTCTGTTTGCAGTGAAGGATAAAGCTCCTTTGTGTGCCCATACTTCCCGCAATTGAAGCAAATCATCGGCAATGCTTCATATTCCACCCTCTGCTTCATACTGTTAACCAGTACATGAGTAGTTAATGGCTTATCTAGGTTGATATATACGGCCATCCTAGCGAAGCGGCCTCTAGTTCTGCTGTCAGTATTAAAATCTAATCGAACGACTTTCTCGATCATCCCTCCTATTTCTTCAAGGATTTTCTTCTTGTATAGAAAACCCGGGAGACCTGGTAAGCATATCCAGGCTAAAACAACGCTTGGATAAGGTTGACCAAGGCTAAACTCTCTTGTCCAAGGTTGTACTATCAAATATTGTCCGTAAACCAACCACGGCCCCTGAGTCAAAGCTTTGGTGTAATCATCAAAGGAGTGAAATTTTGCTAAATAGTATCCATTCTCAATGCCCATGAGATGGAATGGTTTGGAAGGATTCCATAAAATATTGATTCGGTTAGATAGAGCTGCATACCCTATATTTCTTCCGAGAAGTTTGACAATAATTGTTAACTCCATTTCTTTGAACAGGATTTGTTGAATCCTCTCTGAAAATTCAATAGCAGGGATGCCATTCACTACAGATATGTGGATATCTCCCTCCAGGAACTCAAGTTCTTCTTCATCATTATCGACTCTACGGGGATCCACTTCTTCCTCAACAGATGCGCCCGATTTAACCCCTAAAAGTTTATCCTTCCAGGATATCTTTGTCCTCGAAACAGGTTCAACCAGCATATCCGTGGCTTCCTCACCTATGCCTTCTTTAAACCGGACTTTCTTAGTGATACGATCAGTCTCTGTTCGAGACTCGTCGCCATAATCGACTTCCAGAAGAGGAACATTTTCACCAGATTCTAGAGAATTTTCCATTATGAATTTTCTGTAAAATATATATTTAAAACAATGAAAATATAAATTATTTAATTAACTTAACTGATTTATATATTATAAAATATAAATATATTTAAAATAATTAAGAAAATATTAAATATTAAGTTAATTAAAACGAATGGAAATCGACTTATTGTTATCTCCCAAGCGAAGAAATAGAATTTCCAAAACCACTTTGGCTCTTCTTCTTATCTTGAGTCAATCGGCTCCCTTCCTACTTTCTTTTGCTTCATGAAGCTTTCACTTACAACCAAGGTGAAGTTAGAAATATTATATTATAGATCAAGATAGATTATAAAATTTTTCATTTAACTAAGGAATTAAAGTGATTTAATTGTTTTTTGAGAGAGGCTGAGAATGTGTTGAGTATTTTTGTGAGTCTCTCCCTCAAGGAGGCTAATTTTCCTATTTATATGATACGGTTTCTGGATATGACGTTCTAGGTAGGCCCTCATGCATGCCAACATGTACCCTATTCTAAGGTTAACATGTGTCCCTTGAGTGTGGGTTCGCTCGCACGATGATGCGAACCCACCATGTGTGAACTCATGTAAGCGAACTATGCAGGCGATCACTACTAAAATAAAGAGGATCGGGTCGATCCCAATCGAGTAAGCGGTCGGTAATGACAAACATCATAACAGTATGTAATTTTTCTTAAACCAGGGAGTCAAGTGTTTTGCATGACACAAGCTACACCCCTCCCTACGACATGTGACTTTTCATTAGCTTCATGAAGATCTAGTGAATGTAGATTCATCGTAGAGTTATCTGAGTTTTGTTTTGTTTTGAGTGTTCAATTCTAGCAGTCATTCTTGGTTTTGTAGTAGAGGCGATTTGGTCGATTTTTGCCTTATGCTTCATTCATTGAGATTTAAGAAAAGAAATAAAGGTAGTTGACTGCGATATAGTGTATGAACACTATCTAGAGAAATAAGCACAAAATATATAGAATTAATAAGCGGAAAAAACAAAAAGCAAGCAATTTCTACTGCAAATGTGACAGGTCAATTGTAATATTTATATGTGTTATAACGAAACACACAGAGTATTTTGAGGATTGAACCTAAGGGGGTGTCAAAATTAATAAATGTCAAAGCAAATACTAACCTAATTTAGACACAAATTAGTAGTGCAACCAGAAATAGAATTAAGATAAAAATAATCCTAGACATTCTATTAGAAATTAAAGACTTTCTATTTCTTGTTTAAACAATGCGAACTCATTAACTTAAGATAAATCAATTTATCAAGTATCAATTAAGCTAATACACTATCTCAATCAAGTTGTTTATACTCTGGATTAGGAGTACCATCTCGGTCTCATCGTTCAGCACAACTTTACAAAATCCTTACCCAACAACTTTCCTTATCAATCTCATTTGTCTAAATATTTTACTAGAGTCGTCAATTCTAGTATTTTAAGAAGTTCGTCAAAATTGAATAAAATATTCAATCGAATAGAAGTATACACTTAATCGAACAATCAATTAGTTTGTGCAAGATAATCAGAACAGTACATGATTCATTTCAATTTTCATACAAACATTCTATCATTCACTTGATGAATGAAATATAAAAATAAAAATAAGGAGAGAAATGCTCATTGATAAATCGGGATAAGCGAAAATCTTGAGTCTACTCGAATCGAAAAATTTTAAAATTGAAATAGAAAAAAAGCTCCACATAAAAAAATAAAGTCAAGATCTAACTACTAAAAAATGGAAAAGAAAATTCCACTCTAACCTATTCCTAGGAAAGAAAAAAATCATCTACTGTCTACTCTCTATTCTATTAATCCCTTTAAAATGAGCATAAAAATTGGTTTATATCGAAAACAATTACAAGACTAAAATGTCATTAATATCATTATAATATTTAGGGCTTAAAATTGAAGAATGATCACAAAATGTCCTTAAAATGCAGGTCAGTGTCCATTGTAATCGTCGCGGTGTCAGCTATTCTTCGTCACGACATAAGGTTGCAACGTCACAGGGTCAAGTGTTTCCACGCCGCGGCGAGATGCCTGTGTTAGCTCCTCATGTGTCTATTTTCAATGTCGCAACTTCCATGACTTGTGGTCATGACCGCAACTACAATTCCACCCTTAAAGTGCATCTTGCCTCCCAGTTGATCCTATATAACCACACAAACTTATTTAGATATAAAAAATCTATCAAAAACATGAAATAACATAAAATTTACTTTAAAATACACTTATATCAGTTAAGCACCTAAAAACATAAATTACCACTAATATGACTCGATTTTACTTAAAACATGTAGAAATGTGTGGAAAGAAATAACAAATAAACATACCAAATCAGGATAAAGTAGTAGTCTAACACTTTCACCACAAACATCTTTTGTTGTTTGTTGGCCCATACGCCATGGGAACTTCACTCGCATGTTGTCGATTTCGTTTTGTCTGAGCTTACTGATGAACTCTATTGATATCCTATGTTATTTTCAATTAATTTGTTTAATCTCTTGCTAAGAAATCAATTGTTGATGCACCAAGAGCTTTATTTGAGCTTATACTCTGTCATTTTCGATCAATCCATTTAGTCTTTGGGGGAAAAGATCAATTCATATCTCAACACATTCAGAGGGAGATACTAATGGCTGAAGCCTATAATAAGGTTTGGCATCAAGACAAGATGTTCTTTTCTGGATGATATGTGACTTTTGAGTACCAATAGAACGCGACCTGGAGGCTCTTCAGATCATGTCTTCTTGTTTTTTGCTTTATTCTTGTCTTCCTTGTGAGACTCCATAATCTCCTTTTATATTGATTTCATCTATGAATAAATTTTTTTACCACAAAAAAAAAAAAAAAAAAATTGCATTTACCAAGACTAAGGTTTTTAAGTTTAGAGGACAACTTCCTAAGAGTAAAACCTAAATTATGACTCTCATTTTAAATTAATTTTTAAACTTTAAAATAATTTTTGAGGTTATATAAATTAAGTCATTTTATTATTAAAATAGTTAATTTCATCGTTAAGTGATACATCAAATCCTATTTAACATAATTTAAAATTAAAGATGAAAAAAAGGTCAAAAGGCAAAAGTTTTGTTTTGGTATTTTTTGAATCTTTAATTTTATGTTTTTCCAGAGGTTTTAGAAGGCTTCAACTCGTTCTCTCGTTTCTGGTTTCACTTTAGGTTTTAGTTTGCTTTTGCTTTTCTACATTTTAAGTTTTTACTTTATGCCACAATTGTTTTTTTTTTTTTTTTTGAACTTTTCTTCTTTTCTAAGGATTTATTTTTCTTTAGTTTTAAATTTTTAAATTAAAATTTAATGTATCACTTAAAAGTAAAATTAACTGTTTTAATAACGGAATAACTTAAAAATTTTAAAGATATGATTAAAACAAATTTAAAGCTTAGAAATCAATTAAAAATGAGAACCATAGTTCAAGTTAAATCTCATATTTTAGATCAATTTTCTTTCATTACAGTTCGATTTAGATCTCTCTTTTGGAGTTTTAGCTAATTGGGGATTTGAGAATTAAACTTGGAAAATAAAATATGATAATTTAGTGGAAGAGAGCTTGACCCATTTTTGGCTACTATTACTCCACTGATCATAAAAGCATTTTTAATAGAAAACTGAGAATTGCCAAATGAGAAAATATGACTCAGCGCTGGACCTATAATTATATCTAATAAAATGATATAATTTAGCCAAATCTGAGCTAGACTCAACCCAATCAACCATAAAGTGTCGAAGACGCGACTTGATTTAATAATGACTTAAATAAAAAATGACCTGAACAAATATCGAAAAGGACCTCAAACCAAAATGACAAACTGAGAAACCCAACAGGCAAACGTGAATGACCCAAACATAATATGAAACTAACTCAAGTCCGTAACAATCCAAATCTAATGTGACCTGAACCTAAAATAATCCGAACATGAAATAATCTTAACTTAAAATGATCCAAAATTTTTTAAAATCCAAATTGATTCAGCCCAAATTGACCCAATCCAAAACTAACGAGACCTGGGCATATTGACATCTCTGGGCTCGAGCATATCCATGAGAGTTTTCGTCATTTGCGTGATCTGATTTAGACCTAACCAAAATCTTACAAGCACACTAACAAACACAGAAGAAACAAATGTAAAGTAAAAAGAAAAAAAGAAACCTCAAAAACCCATTAGAAAGAAAGATTGTTTGATCTATTTGTAATTATCACATTTCATGGCCATTGCACAGCAATGAATTTTGATGGTTCAATACAAGGAGGAGTTCAATATCAAATAATAAAGAAATCAACAAACTCAAAAGTAAGACCAAGTGGGAAAAAATGTGGATGAATGAATTGCTACAAATACCTTGACGAAGAAAACGAAGCGCAGCTACTTTAACAGCAAACCTCGTTTCTAATCTATTCTACAATCCTCCACCATGCTCCTTCTCAAGTCATTAATATCGAACCTGTCGAAACTCTGGAGCATATCTAACATTGTGATGCCACCGATAGTTCATCCTCTGCCACAATAGCTGCATCATCAGTTTTAGAACATAATACCTAACTATAATCTTTTGAAAAATGATAAGTGCTGATGCCTAGGTTTTATAGGAGGTTTCGATTTTCTTTCAATAGTGTAATATGTATAACCATTGGACCAGTCGAATGCTTATAAGCTTGGTGCATGATATGATACCATCAAAAACTTGAAAGGCTTTGTAAACCTAATTATTAAAACACACCACTTACTCTGTGATCTGGAAACCAAAGCCAACATAGTTCCAGTGTCATGAGATATCAATTAATAAGAGGATCATTAATATGTTTGACATTTTACGCTGACTATGCATGCATGCATGCATGTGTGAGTGAAAAAGGGTTTTGCGGTGGATTAATTAGAGGATTACCAGATCAAGAAAAGTTTACAGATCTGTGGTCTTGAGACCTTGTGGCGTTAAAGCAATCATTTCTTCAGAAAAGGTTTCTGACAAACAAGTAGGCGCTCGTCACTACCATTCTGAAGGTCGATCACCCTTGCATCCCATCGTACTTGTGTAGCATGTGCACGTGCCAACTCTATAACTCCTAATTTATCAGAGAGCACAACCCAGCCCTGCAAAAAACACAAGCTAAGATTATGAATTTCAATAACTTCTAGTATACCGTTGCTCAAGAAGCTAAAAACTATTTCAGAAACCATTAATTAATACAACAAATTATAGGCTGCGACAATTGAAATGGTAATGTAGGGCATTGATTAAAATATCAAATTCTTTTTAGACAGGGCTTATTGAGGAGGATTAGGGTATTGAGCATAAAATACAAACATAACAAAATCAAGTCTTCAAACAATATAACAAACAGTTGAGAGGTGTAGGAGGAAAGTCACACAGAAAAATAGAAAGAGGAAAGAACGGGACACTGCACTGAATTTCAAGCACAAACCCAGAAAATTTGAGTACCTCCGGACGAAGAATTCGATCCATCTCTATAAATAACTCCATCAAGCCACACCTCTCAGAAGTGAGATGTGAGAGGAGCCCATTTGCATGAAGCAAATCATACGTTCGAGGATATGTTGGGAAGGGTTCACACCTGCACAGCACCAGATACATGAGATAAAAATTCCCTTTCAGCATTCAAAGGAATGACATATCTGCACGCCTTACAGAGCAAACTTAATAGCAAAAAAAAAAAAAAACTTTTGAAGGAGCTCAAAGAGAACCGTACATTCAAACTCCGAATGTAAATTTTACTATTAGCAATCTAATACACTTCCCAACTTAATTTGAGCAAATAAACCAAATAATAGTTCAAAAACTGAAGGTTTCAGTAGATACAGAAAATTTATAGGCAACAATGATATTCAATTTTAACAAAGAATCTGAACTAAAGCAAACTATTTTAGTTTTTAACAGAATTTGGGATCCAAAAGTTTTAACATTATCTTAATCAGGTAACACAAAAAGAAAAATCACTCCTAAAAGGTAAATGTTTGTGAAGATATATAGCCATAACCAAACAAAGATGTTAAAACTTACACTCCAAAACCAGAACATAGCTATCAACTTAAACAAAATGCTTTGATGAAGTTGTAAAAAACTGACCAGTCGTGCAAAACACCAAGAAAACCCCGGTCAAGAATGAGAGGAAGCGTATTGTGTGCCCTAACAGGCACAACATTCATAACCCACACCGATTTCCTTTCCTCCAGAAATGCAGCATTCAAACCCCCATAATGAGCATTCATGTCCATCACATTGCGTACCATATTAAATGGTGGCAAAGGATCTTCATCTCCTGGCCTCTTGGGATGGTCAGAGAAAATTAATGGTGTAAGCAAAGACCAATAGTTTTTTAAAGCTAATTTCCAAACTTGCAAGTCTTCAAAGAAATCCTCTGGACTAACTCCTGCACAAGATTAACCTACATCAATATCCTAGCCAACTAAACCATCTACTACATCAATATCCTATGTATTACATGTTGCAGCACAATGGAATTTTTGTTTTTTCAAAAAGCATGAGCAGGAAGAAAAAATGAGCAGGAACAATACTTTCCATGAACTTCAAGCTCCGCTGAGCTCAAATCTGAGCTAGAGGACCTGTTCTGAATAGGAATCCAGCGTTTGCTGGAAGTTCCAGTAATACATGGTACCAAGGCCTGATAATAGGGTGCATCATATCCTTCTTTGCAAAGAGGTACATCGTTCTTCTTGCTATATTCAAGAAAATGAAAGTTCAAAAAACATCAGAGCAGGTTTGACTGTTATAAGTTAAGAGAACCAGATACAACTAATTCAAAGTTAAAGGGTAAGATAAACTAAAAACAAAGCCTGTTCCATAAATCAGTTGATCTAAGAGTTACCAACAGAAGAGTGAAAAATATCAGTGTATACTCACTTAGAAGAATAGCAATGAGCATCGGCTGTTTTCTGCCAGATGAAAGTATCATCCTGCTGAGCAATAAGACTCCAACAAATTTTTTCAGTATATTGTTCCAGTGGTGTTAACATGTTTCTTTTCTTCATACTTGTTGAACTTCCTTGTGGCTTACTTGTTGGTGAGGTTAAAACAAAATAACCTCCAGGCTTGAGTAACCGATCTATCTCTATAAGGAAAACCCCCTCTGTTTTATAATGCCATAGTTAGAAAGCAAAGCTTACGTAATTTTACAATAGGGAAAATACTTGCCTATTTATTAAATATTGATACATATATAATGGATTAAGATCATACATATATCTAAGGTTAACACTTCAGATAATTCAAGCTATATGCATTAACTTTCTCTTTTTCCTTTTTGGCCCTAAATAGTCTTTTTCATCAAAGAATAGCAGTTGAAGTTTGAGTTGTCAAATACATTTTATGGCTAGCGGTGTTATTAAGCTTAACAGAAAGCATTATTTACAATGCACCAAACAACTCTATACTGAAACATTAAATGTAGATTATCACTAAAAATATACGGAATGAAATAGTGGTATAGCTACATTTTCCCAAATAATTTGGAAAGTAAAATAGAAGAGTATCAATAAATAACAGAAAGCAAGCCTATTATTAAACTCTGAAAGTACCTTTCTTGTCCCAAACAATACCGCACTGAGCACAATGAACCATGTCAAATGATAATGATGGATATGGCAGTTGCCTTGATATGAAGTTTCCAATCATTGCTGGAAGACCTCTCTCAAGAGCTAGCTGAACTTGGCTTCCCGTTGCCTCATATGCGGCAATACAAAGAGTCATTAACTTCAGTGAAACTAAATGAGCTCCAAAACTTCCAAATCCACAACCAATATCAAGTACAGTGCGTACCTGCAATCAAAGTAGGAGATTAAATACCATATAGCGCAGATAGTTTTACCTCCTCTTGAAGACCATACAATATCTTCTCATATTTTTAAACAGAACAAGCTAAAATATTTGGGAAAAAAGATATTCCTAAAATACCAACCTTTCAAAGCTCAAGGTATCCCAGAATGCAAAAAGCTGTAAGAATATCATGATAAAGTGAAATAAAAGACTTACTCCGGCTTGAAACAATTCAGAGTCGCTTCCCAGTCCCAACATCTCTGCAATCTGACGAGAATAATCTTTGACACCATCAAAGATTAAGCCATCTTCAGGGTGGAAAGCAATTTGATTCTCTTCTAGCAACATGATTCTAGACAATTTTTTAAATAATTATGAAGATAAATTAAAACTGTTATTGATCACATAAAGAACATAAGCTGCTACCAGAACCAGACACTGATTAATTCTAAAAGGTAAAGTTTGTACTAAAGGAGATAAGCCTCACACTTGCTACTTTCACAAAGCATCTAAAAGCATTTAATAAATACCTTTTTGTCACGCCTCCAGACGAAAGGAATTGGTCTTTTGTTATCTTGATATTTCCACTCCATATCACATCCCTACCAGCAGGCCAACGGAGTGGAATCTTATAATCTTTTGGAGGGCGAACTAAACACCAGCTTCCTTGCCTTGGCACTTCACAACGTCGATCAAACTCCTCTCCATCTTTAAACCCTGATATCAAATTTGCAGTTACATTGTAACAAGGTACATAATTTTCTCTTTCTTTGCCACAAAGGCCAAGCTCCCTTTGCCGACTAGATCCTGACAAGATAGTTCTCAACTCAAAATAATCAACTGCTGCTTGCTCCTTTAGCCTTCTATAGTTTGTAAAGATCTCAGGTACGGGAGTGGAAGTTACAGAGTCAAATGAATTGGAAGAAGATGATCCAAAGACTGCAATCAGCGCAAGCACGCTGACAAAGCATAATAACAACCAACTGACAGGCGGTCTAGGACCGAAAATAACAGATAGTTTATTGAGCAAGGGGCTTCTCATGTCCAGAACTTTAAACTTTAAAGATTGGAAAGCCACTAAACAATCAACCCCTTTAGCTTAAGTCTCCAAGAACTGTGAAAAACATAACCTATCATTACATACAAACTTCTATATATGTCACCGCGAATCTGGATAAGCCCAACAAGCATTGAAACCACCTACTCTACACTCCTCCCAGCACCGATCTTTCCCCAACCATCACAATCAACAGATACAAAACAATTAGAACAAAATCCAAAGTTCACTATAAATCCACCATAACCAATATATATAAAAAAAAACCACAAAAATAAAGCTGAATTTCAATTCCTTATTATGGATCAACAATTCCACCTCTATAACTAAATCACACAACACTGATCCAAACCAAACCGAAATAGAGCCGACGGGAACTCAATTTTGAGTAATGTCAATTCCTCAGTCTCCAGCAAGTGACAAATCGCACCAAGCTGCAAGTGATCCACTAAAATCAAAACTCAAAATAACGAAATTATAATTCTTTTAACGGTGAATTTTGGTAAGATGAAAATGATATCGAATCTAACAACAGAATTTTCTATTCTTGGCCAAAAAAAATGAAATGCAAAAACTTTCCGTTTTTAGAACCCGTAAAACGGAAGTCAGATCTCAAAATGGAAACAATACAGATCAAGATCATTAAACACCAATCGAAGTAAATCGAAAACTGAAAAAAAAATTAAAAAAAAAAAAGAGAAGCAATTAGGGTTTACGTGGGAGCTTACTTGTGGAGAGATTCAAAATTCCGAAAATTGACAAATGGTGAAGAGAGTGATTGAGCTAAAGAGAGAAGTGTTTCTTTAATGAGAAAAAAAACAATATTTTTAATTGTTAACAAAATAATAGATCTGAAGGCAAAAAGACAAACAGAGAGAGCAGAAATGATTTAGTAACATGAAGATGATTTATTTTAATTAGGATTTATTATGTTTGCCGACTTTTATTTATTAATTTATTTATTAAATGGTGGGCTTGTTTGGTTCTTTTTGAAATATACGCTACCCTGGTGAAAAAGGAAAAGCTAAGAATGACAGGTGGTGTTGATGCTGTTACTGATTAGGCGGCTCCTGATGTTTTATTCGGTAGGGTCAACTGAAAATTAACGATTCTGATTTAGCCGTCAAAGAATTGGGAGTTAAACGAGGTTTCATTAAGGTTAACGCGATTTTTCATTTAAGGAGGATTTAAAATCAGTCTAATTCTAGTTTTAGTCCCTCTACTATACTGAAATAAAAGATTTAATCCTTTTAGTTAAATTTTGATGTAATTTAGGGTGTGCTTTATAAACTCAAATTTTTAAGTGCTAAATTTTTTTTAATTTCTGAATTTATATTAGAAATTTTTTTGGTTAATTAGTAAATATAAGTATCGAATATAATTATGTTGTTTTAAAAAAAGTAAATATTAATTTTTAAAAGATTATTTATTTTTAATTTTAATATTATTAATATAATATTTTATATTATTTGCAGTAGTTTTGGATGAAAGATAAATGTGGTAATTTGAATATCTCTTTTTAAAAAATGATAATTTATTTCAAAATTTTAATAGAAATAAAATTGACTTAATATTGTCTACGTTATCATAAGTAGCTAGCTACCTATCTTATTCAACCGTTTTTGGTTGAAAATTTTAGGGATAAATCTCAAAACTATACATGAACTATGGTTTAAGGTGCATTGTATACATGAACTTTGATTTTGTGTAATTTTATACATGAAATTTTTTATTTGATCAAATTCTTGTAAATTATTAACACAATTATTTTATATTTATATATTGCATACATAAATAAATATATTTATCCAATATAAAAATAAATTGATTTATTTATTTATTTCTTTAAATGTATATGATTAAATTAAAATTAAAATTTCAAGTATACATTTAAACTATAATTAGAGTTTCACATGTATAATAACCGTTGAGAGAATTAAAAATATAAATCCAAGGCCGAAGATATTGGTTTTGGTGTAGCTTAATTACGAATTAAATTTAAAACACACAGACACAACATTTAGTTGGTGAAGTTTTGGTTTGTTTTGTGGGGAATAATTTTGGTGTTGGATAATGCATTAATTTTTACGTGACTTGATAAAGAAGAAAACAACAACAAATAAATCAGGATTTATTCATATAATTACTTTTAAAGAATAGCTTATTATGATCCAATATTCTGATTTTACAGTGAATATTGTCATATTTGAATGCTTGCCCACACACGGCGTTATGCAAAATATAAGACTAACCCAGCAATGGACAAAAGCTTGTTTTTCCTTTTTGATTATGCAAATGGAAGGATTGTGTCAGAATCCAGGGTTGCATTAGCACAATATGAGCTGTGCCCACTGCCTTGCCTCCATCGAGAAGAACATGAATTCACCTCATCCAGGGGAATTTCAGACCAACAACCATCAAATTAGTCTGGGGATCTAATGATATGTGGTAAATGTCAACTGTATAAATTCCCTGTAAATGTATCAATTGTCTTGGGGCTCAAAACCCAAGTTCTCTCCTTTATGCGCCCCATCTTCTGTCAGTAAAAAAAAAACCTGAGGATGATTCCAGTCTTTAAACACTTCTTTGACTAACCTATTAATTGTATTATTTATTTTCGGATTATTTATTCAAACCACTTTGAAATTGAATCATTTTAAGTTTGGTCTTTTGATATTTGAGTCTTTTCGAGAATGTGTTGTTTTTTTTGGCTTAGATCATATTTGAGTTAGGAATGTTGACTTTTCTATAATCAACTCGAATTGGATTAGATTTGGACTTGAATTAATCGAATCGAGTTCATTCAATGAACTACAAATAAACTAACAAATTTGACACAAATCGATCAACCCAAATTCAAACCCGACCTAATTTTAAATTAACTCAAACCCGAAACAATACAAACCCCAAATACACTAAACTCGAAATCAATTTAGAAATAACTCAAAAAACATTAAAATAAAAAAGTTAACCAGATTGAAATTTGAACCATCCATGTAATTGGTAAAGTGTATTGAAAAACAAAGGAGGCCCATGATGTGATTAGGTGTGGCAATTACTCCACCCTAAAATGGGGGAGAGAGAACCATCCATTCATCATTGCAATAATTGGAACTTTGATCACCAAAAGGAAAAACCTAAATTGCAAGGGATTGAATGTTGTATTAGAACTCTCCAATTATAGCCGCTTAAACTGATTGAGTCATGATTGTTATTAAAATTTTAAATTATGTTTATATTTTTTCTCCTAGATTATATTATTTTTGTGTTATATTATAATTTAATTATTATTATTTTGTTATATTATTTTTTTATCGGTAATCAATAGGTGAAAGTATCATGGATGTCTCCGAATTAGGAGTTAAATTATATTTTACCCTCTCCCCTAAATAAATAAATAAAATAGTCATTTTACATTAGATTAAAGAGCAAATTGACCTTCTCTATTAAATTTTTCATCCATTTATACTATTAAAAATGGCGTGAATGACAAAATAATTAGATAGTGACACTTGACATGCTGCATATATCTAATTGTAAGAAAATATAATATTATATGTAGTATTAATATGTCAGTAAAAATAATAATGTAATACAATGTAGTAACAGTAACACAATAGACTACTTGTAATCGGACAGAGTTAAAAATTAGAAGAAGAATTTTGCTGAGGCCTGTATGGACAGTTTCCTTAAGACAAATTTGACCTCTCCTTAGTGTTTTGAGTAACGTTGGACGTCTGTCTCCCATGATACAACAACAAGCGATCACAGTAGTAGCACAACAACAATGATAAATTGAACAAAATCTTGCCTTTCTCTATCTCCAGGAGGAATGAATTTAGAAGAAAATTTTTTATATTGATGGTTTTTTTTATGATGTGTTTTGGAAGTCTCCTATCTTGGCTTTATATAGACAAGAGGAAATGAATGAAGAGATTTAGACTGATTCATGAAGAGTTTTGTTGAAAAGTTAATAGATATAAGTGAACATACACAATGAATGAATAGATGCAATATTAAACCAAAAGCAATGAATCTGTTCACCAAGAGATACAATTGTTCAAAAGATACAACTATTCATCAAGAGACAGAACTATTGTTTAATTTGAGCATCAATTTATCATTCATCACTCAACAATTTTGAGCATATTATATAGAATATAAATCCATAATTTATTATTCAAACTTTCAATTTTATCAATAAAATAATATGCCTCAAAGTTCCAAAATATCTATTATTTTCTAACAATCCCCCACATGAATGAAATTGATGGATCAACGAGACTCAAAGACTCAAAGAGGTGATAGATTCTACGTTCGATATTTGCATATGATAGGTAGGCATCAACCATTGAACCTTCCCTTGTGAAAGTATATTTACTTTACTAGTTGACTAGTAGACGCAATATCCTTGAACTGTTATACTGTTTGTGCAAACGATGATATACCTTACACAAATACCTCTCTGACAAGATTTTGGTTCTCATGGGTATGTTCATATGGCCGTGAACATCCTCCTGGTTTTGCAAGAGCTTAGAGAACTATGCCCCAATAGTCTCATTGAAGCGGCATCACTTCACTCTCATATAGGTGACTTATGTTGTTCGTTTCACCGAAACACACAATGGTCATTAAAAGTATTACTTAACTTTTTCCACATTTTAATCACTGTTTTCATCATAGGAATGGACTTCAGATAAGAACCCCTACAATGACCTTACAAGGTCTATGCAAGTAGGTTGTCCCATTGAACCTAGATCTTGAGATCTCCAGTCAACTAGGTTGGATTTTCCTTCACATAGCGCCTTAAATATTTATGGGCTTTAGTCTCATTCCTTTCGATGTTTTATCAACTTGATCTCGATTTAACCATTTGGTTAGCGGATCCGCAATGTTATCTTTTGATCTTACAAAATCAATAGAGATAACTCCAGTTGAGATCAGTTGTCTAACAGTATTGTGTCGACGACGCATGTGTCTTGACTTACCATTATACATTACGTTTTGTGATCTACCAATTATTGCTTGGTTATCACAACATATGCATATTATGGGCACAGGCTTTGGCCATTCATAAATATCCTCTAAAGAGTTTCGTAGTCATTCTGCTTCTTCTTCAGATTTGTCTAGAGCTACAAACTCAGATTCCATTGTGGATCTAGTTATAATCGTTTTCCTTGAGGATTTCCATGTGATACGATTTGTCTCGGGTGAGTCGAGTCGTATATAAATTGCCCGATCGTCTTTGAGAAACAATGAATATTTAGCTTGGTAAAATTGGTAAGGAATAAAGTATTTTTGGCAAAATAGTTGATAGTTTAAGAATATGGTTTGAAATAAGGTATGATGTGGAAGAAAGAATGGATTTTGGTTCGAAATGGATAAGAAAGGAAAATGGATTGAACGAAAGTGCAAACAAGAACCAATACCGATTTGGTATCGACCCGTTGCTTATAAGCTCTTTAGTTCGGTTTAGGAATGGTTAAGGTGACCTCGACCCACTATCTAGCAAGATAGGAACCTCGGTATATTTGAACGCCACACTACAAGTAGTGATAAGTTCGGTTTTCGACAAAGAAAAACGAATGACACAACTAGAACACTAGGTAGCCAACGATTCTTTGAACGAAAATAGAGAAAAGTTTGCCTCACAAATGGAGCAGTATATCATTAACAAATTATCAAAAGTTGTCCATCAATAGGTTGGTTACATGTATTTATAGTGTCAAATGAAACTAGTTGAATGGTCACTTTTAATGAGGCTAATAATGAATTCATATGAAAAGTCTCAACTTTTGGAATTCTAGCCATATAACTCCCATCTTCAATATGATTAATTCTTCAATTAAATTGCTTGTCAATGTCCTTTGAGTTCTTCCATGATCAACTGAAAAGTCACCAACCAAATGAAAAGTCTCAACTTTTGGAATTCTAGCCATGTAACTCCCATCTTCAATGTGATTAATTCTTCAATTAAATTGCTTGTCAAGGTCCTTTGAGTTCTCCATAATCAACCGAAAAGTCACTAGCCAAATGATGGAGAAATGATTGCTTGTAGTAAATACCATGAAGCAAACGTTATGGAAGTTGAAGACAAAGAGGCTGTTGAATTTAAAGAACCATAATGCTCTTCTTTATTTTATAGTAATAAAGGATGTAAAATGAAAAGTCACCTGCAATTATCACATGTAACCAAAAAATTAATGCAATTATTAAACTTAAAATAAATTAACAACTAACTTAATTAAATAAACTAACACTTAAACATCATTTATTCCAGCAACTAGCTTAATTAAATAAACTAACACTTAAACATCATTTATTCCAACAACTAGCTTAATTAAATAAAGCATCACTAAATGAACTTAACTCATGCATAAATAAATTAACCTAGTAACTAGATTAATTAAAGAAACAACTATTAAATTAAATTCATTAAAAGAACTCAATTAATTAAACTAAGTTGAGTTGAATTAATGACCAAAGACAACCATTTATTGAACTAAGATGCTTAAATGCAAGTATTTAAAATGCAAACTAAATGCAAAGCTGAAAATTAAATATGCAAACTAAATGCAAAGCTGAAAATTAAATAAAAAGTTCAATTTAGTTGGATCGGTTCAAAGAGCTGGAATTGAGCCGAAATCGGTTTGCAATATGTTGCAAGGAAACTTTATTGAACTGGTCCCAACTCGTTCTATTTCTCCTACTAAAGCCTCGCCCCACAATTGGTTAACTAAGGCCGAAATGGCCTCTTTGAATTGCTTAGCTCGAGCTCGCGTAATTGGCCCTTGAGGCAGCACCATTGAATCTTTGCTCGAGTTAGGTGCACTTTGGGGCATGATCGTATCATTCCCCCCTCTTCAAAACGACTTGTCCTCAAGTCGAAATCTGCGTCAAAAGGGGTTAAATCCGAAACATTAAAAGTCGCACTAACATTAAATTCACCAGGCAAATCGAGTTTATAAGAGTTCTCATTTATGCGCTCAAGAATTTGGAAAAGGCCGTCTCCACAAGGTAACAATTTAGATTTTCGTTGAGCCGGGAAACGTTCCTTGCGCATGTGAACCCAAACCCATTCTCCGGGTTCGAAGACCACTCGTTTTCGTCCTTTGTTAGCGTTACGCACGTATGACTCAGTTCTTGCCTCAATGTTGGCTCGCACCTTTTGATGTAATTCTTTGACAAAGTCAGCCTTTTTCTTCGCATCTATATGAACCAATCGATCAGTAGTCAAAGGTAATAAATCTAAAGGTGTCAATGGATTGAAACCGTAAACAATTTCAAAAGGTGAATATTTTGTAGCAGAATGGACGGAGCAGTTGTAGGCAAACTCGATATGTGGTAGACAATCTTCCCAAGACTTCAAATTTTTACGAATAATGGCTCGCAAAAATATGGACAATATCCTATTGACAACTTCCGTTTGGCCATCTGTTTGGGGGTGGCTGGTGGTCGAGAATAATAGTTTGGTTCCTAATTTTCCCCACAAGGACCTCCAAAAATGGCTCAAAAATTTTGCATCACGATCCGATACAATGGTACGAGGAATACCATGAAGTCGAACAATATCTCTGAAAAACAAATTTGCAACAGGAACAACGTCATCAGTTTTAGTGCAAGCAATAAAATGAGACATTTTCGAAAAACGATCGACAACTACAAAAATAGAATCCTTCCCCATTTTTGTGCGCGGTAGTCCAAGAACGAAGTCCATGGAGATATCAACCCACGGTGCTTCAGGAATTGGTAATGGCGTGTATAAGCCATGTGGTTGAACCTTCGGTTTAGCCTTTTTACAAGCTATACACCTCTTGCAAACTTGTTCCACATATTTGCGCATTCGCGGCCAATAGAAGTGTTCTTGAAGAGTCGCAAGCGTTTTGTTGACTCCAAAGTGTCCCATAAGTCCACCACTATGGGCCTCATGCACTAATAAATCTCGAACAGAACCACAAGGAATGCAAAGTTTACCTTCTTTAAAAAGAAAGCCTTCATACCTATAAAAGTTTTCAAACACACCATTCTCGCACGCAACATAGATCTCACCAAAATCAGAATCGTTAGTGTAAGAGTCTTTTAACAAAGCAAAACCAAGAATTTTGGAATCTAAATATGACAATAGAGTGTACCTTCTCGAAAGTGCATCACCACTATGTTATCTTTACCTTTTTGTATTTTATAACATAGGAAGCGATTCAAGAAACTCCACCCATTTTGCGTGGCGTCGATTCAATTTGTCTTTGGCCTTTGATATGCTTTAAAGCTTCATGATCGGAGTGTATGACAAACTCCTTTGGCCATAAATAATTTGCCACGTCTCAAGGGCTCGTATCGGTAGCGTACATCTCTTTATCATATCTTTGGATAATTGAGTACTACTCCATTAATCTTTTCGCTAAAATAAGCCACAGGTCGTCATTCTTGTGTCAAGACAGCACCGATTCCAACGCCTGAGGCATCACACTCAACCTCGAAGGTCTTTGAAAAATGCGGAAGAGCAAGTAAAGGAGCATTAGTAAGAAATTCCTTAATTTTAACAAACGACTTTTCTTGCTCATCATTCCAATAGAAAGCGAGTTTTTTTAATGGCGCTCGTAAGAGGAGCGACAATGGTGTCTTTGAAATTAGCAACGAAACGTCGGTAGAAACTCGCTAGGCCATGAAAACTTCGGACTTGCGTGATACTCGTTGGCCTTGGCCAATCTTGAATGGCCTTGATCTTTTCTTGATCTACTTCGAGACCTTCCGCGCTAACCACAAATCCTAAAAAGACAACTTTATCAGAACAGAAGGAACACTTTTTAAGGTTAGCAAATGATGTTTCTTTTCGCATAACTTCTAAAATGGATTTAAGATGCCTTACATGATCTTCAACGGACTTGCTATATATCAATATGTCGTCAAAATACACAACACAAAACTTACCGATAAAAGACCTTAACACGTAATTCATTAACCTCATAAACGTGTTGGGTGCATTGGTAAGGCAAAAAGGCATAACCAACCATTCGTACAGCCCGTGCTTGGTCTTGAATGTTGTTTTCCACTCGTCACCTTTTCACATCCGAATCTGGTGGTAGCCACTTTTTAAGTCGATTTTCGAGAATACTTTGGCTCCGCTGAGTTCATCAAGCATGTCGTCAAGACGAGGGATTGGATGACGGTATTTAATGGTGATCTTGTTTACGGCTTGGCAATCCACGCACATTCGTCATGTTCCGTCTTTTTTCAGTACTAGCAAAATAGGAACAGCACAAGGACTAAGACTCTCACGTATGTAGCCCTTTTCCAACAGATTATTGACTTGCCGTTGTAGTTCTTTAGTCTCTTTCAAATTGGCTCGATAAGCGGGACGGTTTGGAATAGCAGCTCCCAGTACAAAGTCTATTTGATGTTCAATTCCATGAAGTGGTGGTAGACCTTTCGGAACTTCTTTTGGGAAAATATCTTTAAAATCCTGCAACAAAGACAAAATAGAAAAAAGGTAGGGTGTCGGGTAATTCGTTAGTAGAGAATAAAGCTTCCTTGTACATGAGTACAAGAACAGGGCGATTCATCACTAACGCATTTCGAATATCACTAACTTTTGCAAAGACACTCATTTTTTCAATTTCCTTCACTTTTTCTTCTTTTTCTTTGCTGGTTTTCTTTTCGCTCTCTTTTGTTTTCTTTTTCTCATTTTTTCTTTTTTTATTTTTACACTCTTCTTTTCTTTCTCTCTCATTTGTTCAACAGATGCCTTCAACTTCAATTGATCATCATAGACTTGTTTCGGAGTTAACGGTGCCAACGTAACTTTCTTTCCCATAAACTTGAAAGTGTACCAATTGGTAAACCCATCATGTAGCACTCACGATCAAAGCGCCACGGACGACCAAGGAGTAGATGGCTCGCATGCATCGAACAACGTCACATAATATTTCATCCGAGTACTTTCCAATGGTGAAAGAAACAAGTACCTGCTTAGTCACTTTAAGTTCTCCGCCATCGTTGAGCCACTGAAGTTTGTAGGGGCTCGGATGCTTGGTAGTTGGCAAACCAAGCTTTTCAACCATTATCGTACTTGCTACGTTTGTACAACTACCACCGTCGATGATGACACAACAAACTTTTCCTCCAACTTGATATCGGGTATGAAATATGTTCTCCCGTTGTAACTCGTTATCCATACCTTGAAGACTAAGACTCCTTTTGACAACAAGTAATTCACCTTCCACGGGTTGTTCTAAATCTTCCTCAGCTTTAGAAACCGATTCAGACTCCTTTTCTTCTTCATCCTCCGTCTCAATTTCGCCATCAGCACAAATCACCATGGTTCTACGATTTGGACATTGGCTGGCTATGTGACCCCTTCCAAGGCATTTGAAACATTTAATGTCTTGGTTACGATTGAAAGAAACCTCGGGTGCCTTGCCTTTATCTACAACAGTATTAGGCTTGTTGGTTTTCGAAAGTGCTGTGGAATCCTTCCCTCGAGAAGTTGGAAAACCTTTACTCAAACTTTGACCCCACTTGGATGTATTAGAAGTGGAAAAACCTCAGCTTGGGCCTTTACGCTTGAGTTAATTTTCTACCTTGATGGCCATATGAACCATGTCCACCACTTCAAGATAATGTTGAAGCTCGACGACATTTGCTATGTCTCGGTTTAATTCAGCTAGAAATCGCACCATTGTTGCTTCGGAATCCTCTTGAACATCCACCCGAATCATTGCAATTTCCATCTCCTTGTAGTAGTCTTCAACGCTTTTGGTCCCTTGTGTAAGATTTTGTAGTTTTTGGTGCAACTCTCGGTGGTAGTAAGAGGGAATAAAATGTCGCCTCATAACTGCCTTCATTTCGGTCAATGTAGAGATCGGTTGTTCTCCGTTACGTCTCTGGCTAGTAGTTAATTGATCCCACCAGATCATGGCATAATCCGAGAATTCGATTACTGCCAATTTCACCTTTTTGTTTTTTGAATAGTTATGACAATCAAACACCAGCTCGATATTCTTTTCCCACTCAAGATAGGCCTTCAGATCTGATCTACCTTGGAACAGTGGTATAGAGAGTTTAATGTTCTTAAGATCATCATCTTCACGCCTCCGTCCTCGAAGTCGTGGTTCCCTCTGACGATTACTTTCATTCGACTCTTGATCACTTTCAAGATCACTAGGATCATTTACATTATCATCTTGATCTCTTCGTCTTTCCCGTTGTGGATTTGGCCTCTCCCGTCTAAGTTCGACAACTTCGGGTGGTCTTTCGCGTTGTTCTCTTGTTTCGACTTGGAATAGGCGATCTTCGAGAGGATTTAATCTTCGATCTAAAAGTCATTCCATCTCTCGTAATAAAGCTTGCATGTTCAAATCAGGGACATTACGAATAGGTTGTCGTGCGGGACGATCTTCCATGTTAGGATTGGATTCCTGAGACATTGAGTTAAGTAAAGAACCTTACACAAAACCTCACAATCACTCGAAAAGAAAGAGAAATTTCACTCACCCTCGTGTTTTCGCTCAAGATTAGGCTTTTACCTCCACTCTATTGCGCTCACAATTCTCGTGCCTTTTACCTCTCTTTTACCTTTCTCGTGTTTTCGTGCGCAGATTCGCCAAGGCTTAAAACCTTTGTCTAGATGGTCGGTTTCAAATGGGTAACAAGGGATGAATTCTATGGTTGTGGGTAGGCTGAAAGGAAAAATTGTAAGTTGGATTAGGTGTGGCGTTGGGTAGAAGAAATGAAGGTAAGATACTTTGGGGGTGATCGGGGGTAGTAGAAATAATGATAATTCAAGAAATTTTTTTTCGTAATATTTTTTTTTTGAATTTTTTAAAATTTTTTTTTACTTCAAATGCAAAAAGATTAATACAAAAGAAATGAAATACAACTTTTTTTTCGAATTTTTTTTTAAGACTTACAAGCTAATTTTCGTTGCGTTCTTCGATCTTCGGAGCTTCTTGATTCTAGCTCTGATACCAAATGATACGATTTGTCTCGGGTGAGTCGAGTCGTATATAAATTGCCCGATCGTCTTCGAGAAACAATGAATATTTAGCTTGGTAAAATTGGTAAGGAATAAAGTATTTTTGGCAAAATAGTTGATAGTTTAAGAATATGGTTTTAAATAAGGTATGATGTGGAAGAAAGAATGGATTTTGGTTCGAAATGGATAAGAAAGGAAAATGGATTGAACGAAAGTGCAAACAAGAACCAGTACCGATTTGGTATCGACCCGTTGCTTATAAGCTCTTTAGTTCGGTTTAGGAATGGTTAAGGTGACCTCGACCCACTATCTAGCAAGATAGGAACCTCGGTATATTTGAACGCCACACTACAAGTAGTGATAAGTTCGATTTTCGAAAAAGAAAAACGAATGACACAACTAGAACACTAGGTAGCCAACGATTCTTTGAACGAAAATAGAAAAAAGTTTGCCTCACAAATGGAGCAGTATATCATTAACAAATTATCAAAAGTTGTCCATCAATAGGTTGGTTACATGTATTTATAGTGTCAAATGAAACTAGTTGAATGGTCACTTTTAATGAGGCTAATAATGAATTCATATGAAAAGTCTCAACTTTTGGAATTCTAGCCATATAACTCCCATCTTCAATATGATTAATTCTTCAATTAAATTACTTGTCAATGTCCTTTGAGTTCTTCCATGATCAACTGAAAAGTCACCAACCAAATGAAAAGTCTCAACTTTTAGAATTCTAGCCATGTAACTCCCATCTTCAATGTGATTAATTCTTCAATTAAATTGCTTGTCAAGGTCCTTTGAGTTCTCCATGATCAACCGAAAAGTCACCAGCCAAATGATGGAGAAATGATTGCTTGTAGTAAATACCATGAAGCAAGCGTTATGGAAGTTGAAGACAAAGAAGTCACTTGAATTTAAAGAACCATAATGCTCTTCTTTATTTTATAGTAATAAATGATGTAAGATGAAAAGTCACCTGCAATTATCACATGTAACCGACAAATTAATGCAATTATTAAACTTAAAATAAATTAAAAACTAACTTAATTAAATAAACTAACACTTAAACATCATTTATTCCAGCAACTAGCTTAATTAAATAAACTAACACTTAAACATCATTTATTCCAACAACTAGCTTAATTAAATAAAGCATCACTAAATGAACTTAACTCATGCATCAATAAATTAACCTAGTAACTAGATTAATTAAAGAAACAACTATTAAATTAAATTCATTAAAAGAACTTAATTAATTAAATTAAGTTGAGTTGAATTAATGACCAGCAACCATTTATTGAACTAAGATGCTTAAATGCAAGTATTTAAAATGCAAACTAAATGCAAAGCTGAAAATTAAATATGCAAACTAAATGCAAAGCTGAAAATTAAATAAAGAGTTCGATTTAGTTGGATCGGTTCAAAGAGCTGGAATTGAGCCGAAATCAGTTTGCAATATGTTGCAAGGAAACTTTATTGAACTGGTCCCAACTCGTTCTATTTCTCCTATTAAAGCCACACCCCACAATTGGTTAACTAAGGCCGAAATGGCCTCTTTGAATTGCTTAGCTCGAGCTCGCGTAATTGGCCCTTGAGGCAGCACCATTGAATCTTTACTCGAGTTAGGTGCACTTTGGGGCGCGATCGTATCGCCATGACACAGCTACTCCTCCCAATGTGAAAATATAACCATTTGTGCATTTGGTATCTTAAATATTAGATATCAAACTGGCACCGGAGAATCCTTCTAACACTGCAGGATATCTGAAATAATGTAATCCGTAGTTCCGATTATATCTGAGATATCTTAGTACTCTCACAATCGCTTTCCAGTAATTCTCCCCTAGATTACTTATGAATTTTCTTAAACTGCTTACAGTGAAAGCAATATCAGGTCTAGTGCAACTCATAAGGTACATTAGACTGCCTATGACTCTTGTATATTCCACTTGGTCAACACTTTCACCTTTGTTTTTGGACAGATGCTGACTTATATCTATCAGAGTTCTGGCTACACCAAAATTATCCTTACCAAATTTCTCAAGAATCTTGTTTACGTAGTGTGATTGAGTCAATACGAGACCTGTAGATGACCTTTTAATTTGGATGCCCAAAATCATGTTAGCAAGTCCCATATCTTTCATGTCAAATCTTGAATTTAACAAGTTTTTTTGTACGTTTTACCATTTCATTGTTACTTCCAACAATGGGTATGTCATCAACATATAAACATAGAATTACATATCCATCAACAGTGTTTTGACATACACACATTCGTCACTCATTAATTTTAAATCCATTTAATATCATGACACTGTCAAATTTTTCATGCCACTACTTTGGTGCTTGTTTAAGTCCATACAAATACTTCACCAATCTACAGACTTTTCTTTCTTGCCCTGAAGCTACATGACCCTCAGGTTGTTCCATGTAAATCTCCTCATCAAGATCTTCATTTAGCGGTAATAGCAAGTATCATCCTTATAGAAGTTATTTTTTATATAGGAGAAAATGTATCAAAGTAATCAAGGTCTTCCTTTTGTTTATAACCTTTTATAACTAATATGGCCTTGTACTTATCAACTGTTCCATCTGCTTTCATTTTTCGTTTGAAAATCCATTTAGAATTTAGTGATTTAATTCCCTGAGGTAGATCCACTAATTCCCACGTATGATTTTTCATGATGGAATCAATTTCACTCTTGATAGCATCTTTCTAAAAAGTGCTTTTAGATGAACGTATAGCTTCATTATAAGTTTGATGTTCAGTCTCTAGCATATAGGTTAGAAAATCCGATCCAAATGACTTTTCCACCCTTGCCCTTTTACTTCTTTTTGGTTTTACCTTGACTTCAACCTCTTGTTGAAAGTCTTGACTATCAATAGTCTCTGAAGTTCGTTTTGTTGAACTTGACCCAACTTCCCTAGTCTTACAAGGGAATATATTTTCAAAGAATGAGGCATTTTTAGATTCCAATGTAGTATTCTTGTGAATTTTAGGATTCTTTAATTCATGCACAAAAAACCGATATGCATTAATAGCCCAAATTTTAGCGATGTCAGAAATAGTGGCTCGAGACCACCAAATCTGACAAATAAATTCGTAGATTATATTATTTAATATTTACGAGCCAAATGTAGCTTTTAAAAGATTTTTGAAATGGTAAATTGTGTTTTATAAAGATTTATTTGGTCAAAAAATTGAGAAAAAGAGGTATCGAGATCTCGGTGTTATAAACCGAGTCATAAATATTTTTATGAATATTTACGGAATGTCAATAAGGTAGTATTAAAATTTCGTTAGAAAATTTTGACGTTTGGGTGGTTAAATAAATAAAAAGGACTAAATTTAAAAAGGTGTAAAAGTTGCTAGAAGGATTAAATAGCGCAATTGTCAAATGAGGAAGGACCTAAAGTGAAAATAAGCCCAAAGGAGATATTTTGGGCGGCAATAGTTGAGAAAAATCAGGAAATGGGTGAAATAAGGGCAAAATTGAAAAATTGCCAAAATTAGCTAAATAAAAATGGGACCAAATTGGAATATCTACAATTCTCTTCATTTCTCTTCATTTTCATCAGCTGAAAAACAGCCATGGAAGAGGGTTCAAGCTGGTTTTCATACTCTAGCTTCATGTAAGTTTAATTCTTGCTTTCTCCTTGAAATTTCTATGTTTTTGGACTTTTACAATTGGGTCCAACTTACTATGTCATTAGTTTTTTATTCTATGGCTAATTTTTAAAGTTGCTATGGATGAGTGCTGGAAGCATATGATGAATAAACATATAATTGAAGCTTTAATTTTGATATATGATAATTTTATCAAGTAAAATTGATGGAAATTGACTTTAGGACCTAATAGTAAAAGAGTTTGGAATTAAGTTCTAGTGCTAAAGTTTTAATTTCCAAGGGTTATGAAGTAGATTAAAATGATAGAATAAAGTATTAATTTAGAAAAATTAGCCCATTTGAGGGGTTAACTGGACAAGGACTGAATTGTATGAACTGTGAAATTTGGGACAAAATGGAAATCAACATTTTGCACTAAAACAGTTTTGGACAGCAGCAGTAGTCTAACTTTGAAAAATCACCAAAAATCTTATAAATCGAATTAGAGGATAAATAAAATATGGAATTAAATCTTATTGAGTGTAGTTTCTTATAGAAGAAACGGTGTAAGCAATGAAATTGTAAATCATGAGATATAATATGTTTTGTGAGACAAGGTCAGAATGATTTCGGGTTCCCCTGTTCTGAATTTGGAAAATCATCAAAATTGGAGAAAAATAATTAGGGGCTTCAATTTATATGTTTAATATCCTGAATGAGTATATTTTCAAGAGAAACAAACAGGAATATCATCCGAATCCCGTATGAGGAGATAATTAATTTTTAGTGAATAAGGGTCGGAACTGTCAGACAGCAGAACAGGGGTGACTTTAAAGAATAAACTGTACTTATTGGCTAAACCAAAAATTCTGAAAGTTTTATGGTAAAAATATATGTGAGTCTAGTTTCAAGAAAAAATAGTGGATCTTAATTTTGAGTTCTGTAGCTCAAGATAAAAATAATTTAGTGACTATGACACGGATGGACAGCTTGAATAATCACATAAATAAATAGTGAAAATTATAGATAATGTTACTTACAAGTGTGTTATTTATACTAAGGATGTGGATGGAGAGGAGGAGGAGGAAAAGAATATATGAACGACTAGTGTATAAATTGATCCCGATTATAATTGATAAATGTTGAATTAGAAATGATATAATGTTTTATTTTGAATATTTATTATGAAATTATGATTATCGTTATAATACAAAAAAAATTGAACTTGTGAGTTTATATGGCTAAATTTTAGTGATCATTTGTTAATTTTATGAACTTCATGATGTGTTATTTAATATGTATTGATGATAAAATCGTGAATAATGTAAAAGCATGAAAATTGAATAAATGATCAAATTGAGCACTTCAGTTCAGTGACAAGATGAATTGACGGAAAAGACTATGGTTGAACCACGGCAATAAATGATAAGTGATAGCTTCGGCTGCACTTATCTGATCAAGGACAAGTGAAAGTGATAAGTGATAGCTTCGGCTACACTTATCTGATCAAGGACAAGTGAAAGTGAAAAGTGGTAGCTTGGCTGCACCGATCAAGTGAAAAGTGGTAGCTCGGCCACCGATTAGTGAAAAGTGGTAGCTTCGGCTGCGATCAAGTGAAAAGTGGTACCGGCTGCCACCGATCAAGTGGCGGTAGCTCTGGCTACTTGATTAGTGAAAAGTGGTAGCTCTGGCTACCTGATCAGTGTATAGTGGTAGCTTCGGCTACAAGTGACAAGTGATTTCCGTGTAAGACCATATCTGGGATATGGCATCGGTGTGATACGTGTTTAAGATGTAAGACCATAGCTGGGCTATGGCATTCTAATGAAAAGTGATGAATTGATGGATAAGTCCATGGTTTCACCATGGCATAAGGATAGTGAAGATGTAAGACCATGGTTGAGCTATGGCATTCTAGTGAAAAGACCATAGCTATGTTATGGCATCAGTGATTATCAGTGAAATTCAGTGCATGCAGTGTGCACCAATTCCGTAAGACGATCACTAATTTGACAGAGTTTGGTAAGTGTTACATAGAATTATGTGATATAAGGAAATACGAGTTGATGAGACATGAGCATAGAACTTGGTTGATGAATGAGTTCATTTGTGATTATATATTTGTACACCCTTGAGTGTATTATCCGTATGAATTGGTATTCCAAATGAGTTAATGAGAAGAGTTCTACTATGAAATAATTTGAATCCTAAATGAAATATTATGAAAACGTACTTGAAATACGTTGGTATGTTTTGTATATGTTATTTGAGTTCATAATGTGGAAAGTAAATGTATATGGAAATATGAGATGATGATACCTGTACATGGAATTTATTGGTGGATACGTACATCCAAATTTATATGATAAATTTTAGTGAACATTGAAATTGGACTCAATAAGTGATTTGTCAATTTAAATTGTGATTGGCAGGAAGAGTTAGTGAGTTGCATGGTTATGAATTGTTACATGTATTTGTCTGAAATACGAGGAAATGATGGTACTTGATACATGGAAAATATGAGACTGTGACATATATAAAAAAAACATGGAATATGTTTGATAAATGTGTTTATTCATAATTATAGAACTGTACACCTCAAGTGTACTATTTGTGTAAAGATGATTTTCAAATGATTTGATGAGTAGAACTCAAATATGTAGTAGTTAGAAACTAAGACAAATTGTTATGAAAATGTATATGAAATACAGTGGTATGATTATTATATGTGATATGAATACATAATGTGAAAAAGTATAGGTATAAGAGGAATTTAATAAGAATTGAGCCTATATACGTTTCTTGTTATTTATATGAAGTGTACAGCTAACAAATGGTGATAAGTATAAGGCTTGGTTGAATATCTTAAATTAGTTATTAACTGTATTAAAATGTTGGTAAAGATAAAGGATCAAATGAGTGAGAAATATGGCTTGGAAAATAGCCTAATTTTCGTCCACACGGGTAGACACGGGCGTGTGTCTGAGCCGTGTGTAACAAGTGGTCTACCCCATGGACGTATGGTCCGGCTGTGTGTCCCCAGTCACACGGGCGTGTGACCCTTATATGCGAGAAAAAATTTAAAAGTCGCGAAAATTTTTCCTGAGGATCCAGTTTAGTCTCGACCCGATCTTAATGCATTATTTGGACCCCGAAGGTCTGTTAAAGGGACGTTTATAATTAGTCTCGGTATTTGAACGATAATAATTTCAAGTTATCTGTAAGTGTTCTGTACTCCTTGGTAATGCCTCGTAACCCTGTTCCGGCGACGGATACGGGTTGGGGGTGTTACATTACTGTGGCATGCATAACCAATGAAATTACAATCCACCATTTTAGGACCTATTTTCATTTGCTTCGGTAAAGGAACCATTACCTTTGCAAGACACCTCCACACTTTCAAGTAGTTGTAGGAAGGTTTCCTACCCTTCCATAACTCATATGATGTCTTGTTTTTTTTCTTGCGGGGTACCTTATTTAAAAGGTAATTCGTTGATAAAACAACTTCCCCCCACATGTTCTGTGACAACCCAGAACTTCCTTGCATTGCGTTCATCATTTCCTTTAGGGTTCGATTTTTTCGCTCTGCTACTCTATTGGATTGAGGAGAGTATGGTGGTGTCATTTCATGAATAATACTATGTTGAGCATAAATTTTACCAAATGGTTCAACATATTCACCACCACGGTCACTTTTCCCCCTCTTAATTCTTTTATTAAGTTGGGTTTCAACTTCCTACTTATAGAGAACAAATTTCTCTATAGTTTCATATTTACTTTTAAGCAAATATACATACCAATATTTTGTGCTAAAATTAATAAAGGTAATAAAATATTTATTCCCTCCTCTAGTTTGAATAAACTTTAAGTCACAAATATCACTATGTATTAGATCAAGTGGTTCAATATT
This sequence comes from Gossypium sturtianum, assembly GCA_025698515.1. NCBI lineage: Eukaryota > Viridiplantae > Streptophyta > Magnoliopsida > Malvales > Malvaceae > Gossypium > Gossypium sturtianum. The sequence goes on from CM046955.1 coordinate 119,372,868, forward strand.
TCTTTCAAATGAAGACCTTGTTAGTTTTGCCTCAACACACGTTTCACATTTATGATTATAATTAATGTGAAATGAAGGAATGTGCTCTAAGTTAATTAATCTACGTAAAGTATCAGAATTAACATGTCCGATCCGACCATGCCATAAATCAAATGGCTCAAGCATATAAATAGAAGAAGAAGCATCATTGTTATTCATAGTATTAGCTTTTACATAGATAGCATTGAGTTTCCACATATCATTTAATACATATCCCCTTCCCACAAATATTCCCCCTTTTGACAAAACTAACTTCTGGGATTCAAATACCATCCTAAAGCCATGCATACTTAGGAGGGTCTCAGAGACAAGGTTCTTGCGTATGTCAGGCACATACAATACATTTTGAAGTTTCAACTCTTTGCCAGAAGTCATTTTCAAAATTATAGTACCTTTCCCATTGATCTTGGAAGTTGCAGCATTGCCCATATAGAGCTTCTCCCCTTTCTCATAAGGAACCAACTTAACAAAAGAGTCATTGTCACAAAAAATATGACGTGTGGCACCAATATTAAGCCACCATTCTCTTGGATTTGAATCAACCAAGTTGACTTTAGAAATCACAGCTCAGAGGTCAAGATTAGATACTTCCTTAGAAATATTTTCCACAGAGTTGGCCTCGTTTGTTCTGACCCTCTTTGGAAGCCTACAATCGGATGACTTGTGTCCCATCTTATTGCAATTAAAGCATTTTCCTTGGAATTTTGGCTTCTTGAAGATACTACCTTTTGGTCTTAGTTTAGACCCAGTCTGAGAATGTTTTCTTTTCTTGGAGTCCTTCTTGACTTCCATTACGTTTGCCTTGGAAAAGTTAGGATCGGTTGATTTGTTTAGCCTTTTAGCCGTACCTCGATTTTCTTCTTCAATTCAAAGTCTGACAATCAGATCTTCCACTGTCATTTCCTTTTTCTTATGCTTAAGATAGTTCTTGAAGTCATTCCAAGTAGGTGGAAGTTTTTCAATAATGGTTGTCACCTGAAAGGATTCACTTATAATCATTCATTCTGCGAGAATGCCATGAATGATCAGTTGGAATTCCTACACCTGATTTACAACAGCTTTAGAATCAACCATTACAAAGTTTAGAACTTGGCAACTAAGAATTTCTTAGCACCAGCATCTTCAATTTTTTATTTATGGTCCAACGATTCCCATAATTCCTTAGCCGTTTTCTTGATATTGTATACTTCATAAAGTTCATCAGATAAACCGTTCAAAATGTAGTTACTACATAGGAAATTAGAGTTGTTCCATGCTTCGACAATGTTGAAGGTGGTAATAGCATCTTCCTCATCCTCTCTAAAAATAGGATGATCATCCTTCAAAAATTTTGTCATATTCAACATGGTCATATAAAACAACATTTTCTATTGCCATGCTTTAAAATTCTCTCTAGTGAATTTCGTAGGCTTTTCATTGTGATTCATAGTCACAAGTAACGTTTGGTTCGCAACTTGAGCCTGAGCAGCAACAATCGCCTTAACCTTTGAATTGGATGAGTTTTTTAACGTATGAGACATTTTTCTGTAATCTAAATGAAGAACCAGAACCCGTAAATAAATTAAAATCTGAAACAGAAGTATAAACCAACCTAAATAAGTTACGATAGAAATCTGTATGCCTTAGATTAAAACTACAACAAATCATCTGTTTTAAGATTGTAAGAAAATATAATATCGTATGTAGTATTAATATGTCAGTAACAATAATAATGCAATACAATGTAGTAGCAGTAACACCACATAATACCTGTAATTGGACAGAGTTGAAAATTAGAAGAAGAATTTTGTTGAGGCCTGTATGAACAGTTTCCTTAAGATAGATTCGACCTCTCCTCGGTGCTTTGAGTAACGTTAGACGTCTATCTCCCAAGATACAACAACAAATGATCACAGTAGTAGCATAACAACAGTGATAAATCGAACACAATCTTGCCTTTCTCTATCACCAGGAGGAATGAATTTAGAAGGAATTTTTGATATTGATGGTTTTTTTTTTAGGAACTAAATTGTGAATTAAGCCTAAAATATTTTACAACCAAAGATAAAAAATTTGTATTAAAATTAGGGTGAGTAAAACTTGATTTGATTAAAAAAAATCGGAAAAATTTGAATTTCAAATTAATTGAATCGAGTTATTCTAGTCAACTTGAATAAGTAATTTAAGTTTCGAGTTCGAGTCAAATCAATAATTTTGGGAGATAAATAAGTTAATTAATTATTCAAGTTTAATATTTTATAAAGTATCTTATTATTTTTTTTTTTTTTGCTTTGAAAAAAATTTCAAATATATATTATTTCAAATTCATGTGCTGTAATATGAAATTAATTATATTGTAATAAGATTTTAATTTAACATGTTTAATTTTTTAACTCGAACAATTTCATTCGATTAAAAAAAAAATCAAATAAAGTTAAAATGATAAAATAAAACTCGTCAACTCAATTAACTCGAAATTTTTTACTCGATTCAATCAAATGCTCACCTCTAATTAAAATGAATCAAAATGAATCAAATGCTCACCCCTAATTTAAATAAAATGAATCAAATTAAACTTTTAACTATAGAGAAGGCCCAAAAAATATATTTTTTTTCATTTAAGAAAAGGTTAAAAAGAATCAAATTAAATTATTAAAATTTAAAAGAGACTAAAGTTGCAATTGTATCATTTAACCATGACCCTTGCTCACTCAGATAAAGTCGACTTTTTTTTTTATTTTTTTATATTAACCACAAATTCTAGCAAAAAGCCAATTATATTGCAAGATTCAGATTCAGGACATGTATGAATATCTTTATCTTATTCAATAATAAAGTGAGTGAAACATGCATTACAAAGACTCTTTATGCAGATGATACAATTAAATATCAAAACACATTAAACAGTTTGAAATGTAGATTATACTCCTACCTAAAATGTTTATTCTTACATCACATCCATAAAAAATTGTTCACAACAGTGGATTTGGTATTTTTTTATTCTACCAAAATGAATTCACAAATGGTGAGTGTCACTCAGACTAAGTTGATTCTCATATACAACCTCTAAAGGTATCAATGAGTATATTTTCATCCAGATTATGACCTGCAAAAACCATTTTAAGAATTTAGTCAAATAAGTCCTTTTGGAAAAAGAAAAGGGTTAATTCTACTAAACATCTTCAAACTATGGCTCAAATTTTAAATTGGTCCCAAACTTCGCAGCTTCCTAATTGAGTCCTCAAATTATCATTATTTGTATTAGGTCTTTCTGTCAACCTAGTAGTTAGTTTAATCGCTAAATGCTATCCTAGATCTAAAGTGGAACATATTTAAAAGACAATGGTCATAATTTAAACATGTGTGTACCTATCCCCTGGATCTAACCTGTTAAAAAAATAGCCCTCATAATTTTTTAATGACAAAAGCTGATTTTTTTTCACACATTGTTTCCATGCAATAAGTACATATGTTTTAAATATGCTCCAAGTTAGATTCAAGTTGGCATTTAACACAAGATGACAGTTAGGCTGACAGAAGGACTTGATTGATACAATACTAATACTTTGAGGACTCAATTAGAACATTTTGAAGTTTAGAGACTAATTCAGAATCTGGTTTATAAATCGGCATTAGTAGAGTACATTACCGATAAAAACTATTCTGTTCATCTGCTTTTCCTCGTTTCTCCATTGGCGAGTAGGAACGATCTCATATATCTCTCTTACAGCCTGTAGAATGTTCAAACGAGTAATGGTTCATAAAACAAATTGTTGGTGCCAAAAACAAACTATTTTCGATAATGGCATGTAACATTACCTGCAAAGTATGTAGTTGATCAGAGTTTCCAACACGTAAAACCCCTTTGCAGCGATATACATCCATGCCATATTTCTTATCCCAGAGAATCTCCTCAATCCACAAACGGACCTAAAAGATAGTACCAGCAATCATGGAACAATATAAATGTCCCTTGCATATTCGAAAATAAATAATTCAGAAAGTAAACTAATGCATGCAAATATATTCTTCATGTGGAAAAAGATAACTATGGATTGTCGAATAACCTGACTTACGTACTTAATGAAGCCAATACAATACAAAGTGTTACTTCTAATGATTATGTCATGGCTTATGCAAAGAAAACTATAAATGAATTCAGCTATAGGCTTGTCTCAGTTGACTACCTAAAGAATCAAGCATCGCATTTGTGAGCATGAAACACGGCTGCAAGCCATCCATCTAATGCAGTATCATTGTAACAAAATACAAGACTTCTCTGGAATTGAGAAATTACATCAACTTGCAAGTGAATGAATCTAATAAATTGTGTCCAGAAGCCACCTTATGAAGATCGACAGCCTCCGTCTGATTAATGCATAGTGTGCACACACCGCTATCATGAAGATATCCGGAAGATAATGATTTGCTTTCTTCTAAGAGGGCTTCTAAATGAGTGGCATGCTAAACAATTGGAGGAACCAATAAGGGCAGTATCAGTTAAAAGAGAGGATAGCATGATCTAAGAATATGTATACTATGATGATTGAGTTTTGTAGGACTAACAGTAGCATCATATGCTTGCCGGTTCAGTATCTGAGACAAGTCTACTTCACATCGAATAGAACGAATGATATTGGCAAGGGAGTTTATGCTATGTATTTCATTTTCCAGCTCCTCTAGAGCACCTTCAGATTGCTCTTGAGAAACCAAATCAACCTTATTAAGAATTACAACATCCTACAAGAGAGGACAAAACTTTTAGCTGATAAACACCGAGCACCTATGCAAGTAGCCAATGAATATCAGATAATAAATGAAATAATGGTCTAGCCATTTGTAAAAAAAGGCTGAAAAGGTTGTTCCCGTAGGATGTAATATGTAAGTTGAGTGATCAGAAGTACCGCAAATGCTATTTGAAGAAATGCTTCAGGAAATGAGGAAAAATCACGATGCCTGTTTAGCTGAAACCGCAGGTTTTTGGCATCTACAACCTATTCAAGCAGCAAAAAAGAAAGATGATGAAGAAATAGTGTTGGTTGTTTCGAGTGATCTTTCTTCAGCACAGAAAAATGTATATCAATAACTTAAGCTTCACAATGTCTAACTATACATAAGCAAAACATTGATGTGTATATAGGCAACATGAATGAAAAATACATACAGACAAATACCTCAAAGTAATACACAACAAATACTACTCAGTTTCTATTAAATTACTTGCATAATGTACTAAAACACGCCTTCTATTCAGTTCAATATGCTAAGCTAAGACAACTATAGGAACATGAAAACCCGTTATTCAGTTCAATACACTAAATTAACGAAAACTATAGGAACATGAAAACCGGTTGTGCAGTTTGATACACCGGTTTCATGTCATTCTCAAGAAGTAATCCACATTCAGCAAATTATACAAATACTTTCCATATAACCACATAAGCATATTGATTAAAGAGAACGATGACAGCAAATTGAACACAAAAACCCCATAAAGAAAAAGGACAACAAGGAGTCTAAATGCCACACACACAATCTATCCAAAGTTGTTGAATTCATATTCGATACCGTAAATGTACTTAGTCGCTTACAGTAACTATAGAATCAAGCTTGACTGAAGATTCCAGTTGATCATCCAGCCAAAGAACGGATGCCAGAGGAGCAGGGTTTGCTAACCCTGTGGTCTCTAACAGTATATGATCAAGTCTATCAACAAAAAAACAAAATATTCACTGGTCATCACATCAAAAATAACCCAAACACTGTTGATAATCAAGTTTAGTGTTGAAAAATTTGAACAAAAAAGAAGGGTGAAATGGGGTAGTCTCACTTTTTCTTCATTTGAACAAGTTGTTCCAGTGCTTGAACCAAACTATGTTTAACAGTGCAACAAACACACCCATTAGCTAGTTCAACCCATTCTTCAACAAGGGCACCACTTTCTCCTTCGTTTATCATAGCCCTTTCAACTCCAATCTCTTCACCAAACTCATTCAAAATCACAGCAATCCTTTTCCCATGTTGGGCATTCAATATATAATTAACAAGCTAAAAAAAAAAAAAAACACTTTCATCAGCTATAAGAAAGATAATCAAAACAAAAAAGTGTTTTGATGAGTTGATTTGATTACAGTGGATTTGCCAGCACCGAGGTAGCCAGTGATGACTGTTACCCCAACTGAAACGTAGTCGTTTTGAGGTTTCTCTTGATCGGATTGGGAAGGTTCCTCCACCGTTTGGTCAATTTGAATAGCAAGAGGTGGCTCTTCTTGGTCGTCAGCCATTATTTTTCCTCCTTCCTTTTTGCGTCTCAAAGACAAACTTTGGGGTTTATGGGATTTTGGAGAAGTATGGGTCCTCAATCCTTCTCTTATACTGATAGGCCTACATGCTTGATTTTGATGTGGAGTCCGCTTTCAATGTTTTGGAGCTTGGGTGAGTCAACCCAGTGCTGGTTTTGGGCTTTTACCTAATTTTTGTCCAACCCTAAAAAAATAGTTTTCGATGTTATATCTGTTGATGCAAAGATTGTCAGAATGTATCCATAACATGATGAGGTATTGTTCCTTTTACAAGTAAAGATCGTTTCCATAGCTTTGTTCACTGAGAAAGGACATAGATCGTGGGTATGTGACACTTGATATATATAATTATGATGTGAGATTATATATTTTCTTTTTCTTATAAAACACTATACCTTTCCTTAAATAAGGACGTGGATTGTGTTTCTATTAAGTTTTCATAAATATCATCAATTGTTGACATCTTTTTGGTGATGGGACGAGCTTGAATGTAACTTTTTAAGATAAATATTTAAAAATTTAAAAATTTAGAGTTCATTCAAGATTAATATGAATAAAAAAGTGTCGAAAATTATGCTTCTTGATGCTGTCTCATACTTAAATGAGGAATGCAAGCTAAGAGTGTATAGAGAGGAAATAGGTTATACCTTATTTTTGGGTTGCCCGAGAGAATGGTTTGAGATTGTTTATTGGTGGACAATCTGGCCATGTTGGCGTGCTAGTTTGCCTAGCAACCAAATTATTGAGTTGCAACCTTGGGTTTTAGTGTCCTTTATGACAAGATTGTTGATCCTAACAAGCAACTTGTCGTCTCAAGTAATTAGTTTTCATATCGATAAGGGACAAAATTAAATCTTTAATTTCTGTGTGTATAGTCTTTTGTGTTCACATTTTTTTAAAGAAATAAAATTCAAATATCACATCAATCCGCTGAAGTGAATTTTGTTCAAAATTAGGGGTGGAGGCATGGCTGAAAGGACAAAATCACAAAGCCCTATCCAATCGCACTTTGTGGCTGGTACGTTGGGCAGGTAAAACAAGAAAACACCAACAGGGTCGGGCATTCCCATTGCCATTGGTAATACAAACAAAACATACCAGAGAGGAAAAAAGCATCCTTAGAACAAGAAAAAAGCAATATACTTGCATATATATATAGATACATAAACTAATATTATATAAAAGCAAATAGAAAATCAATACAAAAATATCCTCTAGTTGAAGAGAAATTTATGTTAGAAGAAAAAAAAAAAAAAAACCATGCATACGAGGAAAGGCATTGCTTTAGCAATAACAATAGCTGTTGTTGGAATTCAAGCAGGCTTGTCAGAGATCAATAGAGCCAGTTTTCCAAAGGGCTTTGTTTTTGGAACTGCTTCTGCTGCATTCCAGGTTTTGGTCTTTTAATTTCTTTTCTTAAATTATTCTTTTCAAGGCAAACTCTGTATGTGATTTGGGTATTGTTTGTTTTATCAAATTTTGAAGTTTACATAGCAATAAATAAATAAATAATACCCACAGCTCCTAGTTTTCCTGGAAAATAAATAGTATCAACTGTTCCTTTAGTGGTTCATACAAAAAAGGGATAAGAACTTGGGATTCAAATGTCAGACTTTGGAGAGCAGGGTTTTGTTGAGGTGGGATAAAGTTAAAAAATTTGGAGGGCCAGTGCTAAAAAGAGTGTTACAATAACTTAAATTGTTCATTTAATAAATGAGCTAAAAAGGTTAAACTGAATTAGTTATATCTAAAAGGGGCTAAAAGAGAAATTTGACCATTTAACCGAATAGCCTTGAAATTTTGACAATGAAATATGAAACCTTGGAAATAACCAAGTCAATGATTTCTTCTTTGGAAGGATTAAAGATACTAAAATGGCCTCTATGTACCCTTTTTCTTAATGGAAAGAATTTATGATACTACTAGCGTAAACTCAATTTGTTTGCTGTTGAAATGAACGCTTGAATCACATGCCATATTAATTAAAACAAGTTAAACAATACTGATAATTACAACTCAATTTTTTTAAATATTATATTTTTTCCAGTATGAGGGAGCAGTGAAGGAGGATGGAAGGTTACCAACTATTTGGGATACATTTTCAGGTATATGTACCTTAGCCATATTCATATGCAGATATAATGTATGATCCTGCAAATATATGAAAACGTTAAAAAATAGAATATACCCGTGCTGAATTATATACCTGTACGTATTCAAGATTCACTTGAGCTCAGAATTTTAGTGAAATGGAACATTTATTCCATGATTGCAGGGATAATAATTGATGGAAGTAATGCTGATGTTGCTGTAGATCAGTACCACCGCTATGTTGTAAGCCTACAACAAAACCAGCATCGGCAATTTGCTCATATCAAATGATTTGATTCATTTTCCTACAATATATGAACAGCATGTGATTTTGTTTCCATGAAAACAGGAAGATATACAACTGATGAAAGACATGGGGATGGATGCTTACAGGTTTTCAATAGCTTGGTCTAGGATATTCCCTAGTGAGTTTCCCAATTTCACTTGCTCTTAAAGCTTTTATCTTGCAAGAGATTAAAAAAAAATGGTGAAAAAATGTGTAACAATTTGCCTTTTTCTTAAAATTGGAACAGATGGTACAGGAGAAATCAATCAAGCTGGTATTGATCATTACAATAATCTCATCAATGCTCTACTTGCTAAAGGTATTGTTTACCTATGCCTTCAAAAAAAGAATTCAATATATGTGTTTATATATATAGAAGCATTTTTTATTGTGTTGTGATGCAGGAATTGAGCCATACGTGACCCTTTACCATTGGGATCTCCCTCAAGCATTGGAGGACAAGTACATTGGATGGCTCGATCACCGAATTATGTAAAGAATGATCATTGAAAATCGTCTGTATATTCGTGTTCTTAATCTTTAGGCGTAATAGACATGGGTTTATACATTTGCAGAAAGGATTTTGCTTTGTATGCCGAGACATGCTTCGAGAAATTTGGTGACAGGGTGAAAAACTGGATCATATTTAACGAACCTCATACGTTCACTGTGCAAGGCTATTATTCAGGATACGAAGCACCAGGGCGCTGCTTGTCGCTGTTGTGCAAGGTTGGAAACTCTACAACTGAGCCTTACATAGTTGCCCACAATGTTCTCCTCTCTTATGCAACAGTTGCAGATAGTTACAGGAGAAACTACAAGGTAAGAAATTTGGGTTACTTTCAGATTGGTTTTTGTCTAATCTGAACATGAAACAGCTGGTCGGTTCACTTTGGACCGTGTCTATGCAGACAACATCGGTAATTTCACATTACCTACAGGATAAGGTACCATTTTAAGATCAATTGTCTGTATGCAGGAGAAACAAAATGGATCAATTGGGATATCATTGGATGTTAAATGGTATGAACCGGTGACAAATGCAACAGAGAACATTGAAGCAACTCAAAGGGCCCAAGATTTTCAGCTTGGCTGGTTTCTTGACCCATTGATCTTCGGAGATTATCCAAGCTCAATGAGAAGCCGAGTAGGAAACCGTCTGCCAACTTTTACGGAATCCGAGTCTGCTCTTCTTAAGGGATCATTGGATTTTGTTGGCATCAATCATTACACTACATATTATGCAAGCGAAAATGCAACTAATTCGATTTTCGATTTGCTTAATGATTGTGTCTCAGATGCCAATGCCTTTGCTATACGTAAGTAAACTGCACCCCTTATGTACAAATTCTCGTTTCCGAACTGGAATTGTATTGCATAGCTAATTACAAGAGTGAAGATATCATAAGCCATTTAACTGAAGATGCTACTCTGTTCTTAATGCATGCAGCTTTCAAAGATGGGAAGCCTATAGGAGATAAGGTATACAAGTCGAATTTTAGTCTATCATTTCGGGAACAACCGATTATGACACATATTCTTCATACTTGTTAATCTATCTGGTTCATTCAATCAAGCAGAAAATCCTATATCGTTTCCGCATTGCAGGCAAATTCTATATGGTTATACATTGTACCTTATGGCATGAGAAGTGTAATGAAATACATCAAGGAGAAGTATGGAAACCCTTTAGTCATTATCACCGAAAATGGTAACTATATATAGTAATTAGTTCAGTTCTTCAATGACCCCTTTTTTTTCAGCCATTACCATGAAGAGCTAAATTGTCATTTTGTGATTTTATTACAGGAATGGATGATCCAAATAACGTATTAACCCCAATTAAAGATGCTCTCAAGGATGAGAAAAGAATCAAGTATCACACTGATTACTTAACTAACCTGCTTGCTGCTATCGAGTACGTTCACTACGCCCCTTCGTTAACCATTTGTTACTCGAAGTTTTCATTTTTTTTTTCAAGTATCCGAATCCCGACACCTATGTTTGATGTAGTAAACTAATATAATGGTGCAGGGAAGATGGTTGCAATGTTAAAGGGTATTTTGTATGGTCTCTTCTGGATAATTGGGAATGGGTTGCTGGATTCACTTCGAGATTTGGTCTATATTTTGTGGACTATAATGATAATCTCAAGAGATACCCCAAGAACTCTGTTAAATGGTTCAAGAACTTCCTTTCATCTGCTCGATCATAAAAAATAATATATGATTCACAAGATTTGGACATGGATGCAAAATATTGTCCTTTTAAATATATGGGTTTTTTAATTGTGCAAAACAAATGGTCATGTATTCGATACTCGACTCAAATCTAGTATACTATCACGTAGTCTTCTAATTCTGTTAAAATTGTTGTGGTTGCTTTCATCATCTTCTAGATGCATTAATGGTTGCTTCCATCATTGCTTTCATCATCTTTTGTCTCATTTGTTTATGGACATTTATGGATGGTGATGGTAGATAGATTTCCTTCCTTTCACGTCACCTCCAAAATTGAATACTCCTTTCTTGGATATTATTCTTCCACGTGTTGTGTTTCATTTTTATCCTCTTGGATGTTTTTGAGATTTATTTCCTTGATTTCATCAAGGTGTAATGACTCTGGTGAAGGAACTGGTGTATTCTAGCTTTCCCACGTGTCTTTGATTTCCGTTGTTATCGGAAATTCATCAATTTCCATATCAGCTATCTTTTTTAATAACGGAAAAGCTTCTTAATGCATCAACTACAACCTGGACATAAGAGCGTCGTACTCAACGACATTGTTGGAGGTGGGGAATTCAAAAGTTAAGCCATATTGCCTACTCCTTCCATGTGGATCAACCAAAATCATGCTTGCCCCTGAAATGCTCTTTAAGGATGAGCGGTCCACATGGAATGCTCAGGATCAACGGTATGAGATGGACTATGAGGAAGTTGATTGAGCAGTAAAAGAGCATTCTGCAACAAAATCTGCTAAACTTCGCATTTTTATTCTCTTTCTTGGCAAATATTCTAAACCAAACTCATTGGGCTTAATGCTCCACCTAAACGTTCCGCCTCAGGAATCAACCTAACTTAATACTTCTTTCAAAGGCTAATCAGACAATACTGATAGGGTTACACCATTAGAGCTACACTCGTTAAAGAAAAACTTACAAAAATTATTCAAAGACCATACCTTGCCAAACTTAATTTCCTTGGTTCTTACGTCACAACATTGATCCCGAGCAAAGGATCCATCAAAGAAAGGTGCAGAAAGCCTTGCAGTCGAGGGAATGATCCACCTCAAAGGGAAATGAAAATCTCTTTAACTTATCCTCAATCAGGATATATTTATAGGAGAAAAATAAAATTTTTTTTTTTGAAAAATTGGTACACTTTAAGGTCATCGCTATCACACATGATTAAAATTGACTCACGTTAAAACAACCCTTAAAAGTAAGGGTAAATAAATTCCTAAAATTATTTGAAGAGGTTCCTCTTAACGTTTCTTACAGTGCAAGAAATACAAAATAGATGCCAAGATACCTTAGACAACTATCCGGGGCAACATGGTACAATTAGAGTCTTTGTAAACCAAGGATGAAGGGGTAGATAAAAATCTGCTTCAAACATGTGCAACGAGAGAAAAAAAAAAAAACCCCATTCCATCGACAATCACTTCACTCATGCACTACACTCCCAATCGAACCAAGAAGTCATACCTATAATGACATGGTGGCAAACATCGCAAGGCTAACATAGTTGTAATCTCCAAGGATCCCTAGTGAGCCTTGCCAACAAATTTCCCCAAGATAAGTAACTTAAAGCTGCCTTTTGTCTAGTGACAATTATTATACCGTTACCTTAGCACCCGTTACCAAACAACCCAAAGACTATATGAACTTGGTGAAGCCAGGCTTGTGATCTCGTTAGGAGAATGCCTCTCCTACGACACAATAGATGGGTCTATACAATTCAAAGAATATATATGAGGAAGAGTTCTTGATAGTACTCATCAATCATTAATTCATCACCTCCCAATATGATAAGTGTCTCATCCCATACCTTCCAATCAATTCAAACAATGCTCTCAACTAACATCTGTCACTCTACTCCTTGCATTTATGGAGTAGGAGACTCAATGGCTGGAACTCATGCCCAGCCAACCTTTTTCTATAAATACCCCTTATCAACACCGAGGCACGAGAGAAGGACAAACAACCCACTTGGTGCCTACAATTTGTTAAAATATAACGTCTACACCTCTAAAATCTTGTTCCAATAGCTCTACACATCATCTACAATGTGAACTACTCTCACTCTAACAGCTTTTTATACTTCTCATGATGTGAACTACCGTCATTGTATCATCTAGCACTAGTTACAACAATTTCCTTTTTATTTTTTTATTTTTTTTTATTTTGCTTTTTTCCTTGACAACCCAACCCATTTTTTTTTTCATGTTTCCATTTTCTCATCTTTCCTTATAAGTAATACTAAACCCAATTCGTCCCATTATTACATTTTTACTAGCCTTGGGATTCCAGGCTGGGTTTTCCCAGAATATTAGCAGAATATTAGCCTCTTCTGCTTTCCAGGCTGTTTTTTTTTTTTCTCTGAGTTAAACACATTGGTTTATTATTTATTATTATTATTGAAAATTAATCACAGCCTCTGATAAAAGAGAAAGGGTAAACTATTAAAATAGTCACTTTTGTTTCACTCATGATAAATTTTAGTCACTTATGTTATTGTGTTGTAATATTTTAGTCACTGAGCCGTTAATTTCCATTAATGGTGTAATGGTAAGTTAACCTGATAACACGTTAAATCATTATTTCAAGCAAAAATTTTAGATTAAATTCTATAATTGGTCTCAATATTTTTTTTTATGTTCTTTTAACTTTTTTTTCATTCTCTTCTACTTCTCCCTCTATTTTCCTCCTTTCTCCATTTATTTAACGTATTTTTTTTTATGTTTTTCATTTGTTAAAATTAGTCCCCAAGCTCGCTTTACTCGAAAAAGATAAATTGTTCAAAAAAGATAAATTATAGGGACTAATTTTAATAAATGAAAAACATAGAAAACCTACTTTAAAAGAAATGGAGAAGGGAGGAAAATGAGAGAGAAGCAAAAAAGAATGAAAAAAAAAATTAAAAGAACATAAAAGGAAAAAAAATTAATTTGCTAAAAACAAAAAAAAAATATTGGGACCGATTTTATAAATTAACCTAAATTTTTTATTTGAAATGATGATTTAACGTGTCACATCAGCGTACTGTTACACCGTTGATGGTAATTAACGGCTTAATGATTAAAATGTTACAATGCGATAACATAAATAACTAAAATGTAACTTAAGATAAATAAATTTAACTATTTTAATAGTTTATCTAAAGGGGAATAATACTCTTCAACTGTCTTCCCTTGACTTTGCTTTTAAATCTTCTTAAAGAAAAAAAAAAGACATTGAAAAAATTTATAATATTAGTATATTAAAATAAATTTGTTTCTGACTGTTTATTTTGCTAAAAAATCGGTTTTTCAATATTTATATCCAATATATATTTGAAATAGATATAACATTTTTAAAATAATTAAAACATGCATTTTTCGTAAATTTAGAATTAAGTTTTTATATTTTTATTTTTAAGAATTTAGTCTTTTTACTTTTTATATTTTAAAATTTAAGTCTATTTCATAACTGTTAATATACCACACTAACAATTTTTTTTTTAAAAAAATAATAGTATTAACAACTAGATCTGAATTTTAAAATTTAAAAAGTAAAAAAACTAAATTCATGAAAATAAAAGTACAAGACTAAATTTTAAATTTGCGGAGAGCACGGAAACTTGCAACATATTTTAATCTTTTAAAATATATTAAAAAATTATGTACGCATAGTTAACAAGGGAAATAATTGTATGAAATAATGACGCCACGTCATCTGTATCCCTTTTTAAAATAGTTTAATGACACATCAGCATTTTCGTAATGAAAAAAATTAAATCAAAATAAAAATCCTAAAGTTCAATATGAAATTGCTAATATGAGATTAAACTATTAAAAAAATAATATATTGTTATAACAATTTAAATGATATAATTAAAATTTCCAATAAGGAGGAGCTGGAAAAAGAAATTAAATATGTGCAGGTGGGCCAATTCATGTATCACCTTAAAAGTCATTATTATGATTTTGAGTAAATTATTTTCTTATATGAAAAGGAATAAAATAGCAGCAAATTATGATTCTTCTTTGCAGTTATAAACTTTGACGGAAATTAGAAAATGTTTGCTGTTTTAATAATTTATGTCTCAATCCGAATCAAAGTACTGGCATATGAAAAGTCTTAACTTAGTGTTGAAAATATGATTTTTTTTTTTTGTTTATTAATTTTGTTTTACTTTTCCAGTATGAAGGAGCAGTGAGAGAGGATGGAAGGGGACCAACTATTTGGGACGCATTCCTACATACTTCTGATATTGGTTTTTTTTAGTGCAATTTGTCATACCATGATTCTTGAATAATGCAGTATATGTATGTATGTATGCATCCATGCATGTATATAGGATCATTAAGCATTTAACCTTATGTTATGTTACAGGGAACATAGCAGATGATAGCAATGCTGATGTTGCTGTGGATCAGTACCACCGCTATACTGTAAGTGATGATCATCACAATTGTTCATATTCCGATATTCGATTTCTTCATCGGATACTTCTTTTTTCGATTGTTTTTCACATCCCTAAAACACGAATGACACGCACGAGATTGATTTCGTTGCCCGGAAAACAGGAAGATATGCAACTGTTGAAAGAAATGAGGGTGGATGCTTATAGGATTTCAATAGCTTGGTCTAGGATATTTCCTAGTGAGCTTCCCAATTTCACTTGCACTCGTAGCTTTTATCATGTAAGAGATCAAAAAAAGTGGTGAAAATTTTGCAACAATTTGTGTTTTTTTTTCTTGGAACAGCTGGCACAGGAGAAATCAATCAAGCAGGTGTTGATCATTACAAGAATCTCATCAATGCTATAATTAATATAGAATCATTTTTTATTGTGTGTTATGATGCAGGAATTAAACCATACGTGACCCTTTTCCATTAGGATCTCCCTCAAGCATTGGAGAACAAGTACGGTGGATGGCTTGACGGCCACATTAGGTAAAGAACCTTCTTACACACGAATTGATCGTTGCAGATCATCTATATATTCATGTTCTGAATCTTTAGGAGTAATGAACATGACTGTATACATTTTCAGGAAGGACTTAGCTTTGTTCACTGAGACATGTTTTGAGAAATTTGGTGACAGGGTGAAGCACTGGATCACATTTAACGAACCTCATACGTTCGCCATACAAGGCTATTATAAAGGAAACCATGCACCGGGGCACCGCTCGTCGGTGTTGAGCAAGGTTGGAGACCCAACAACTGAGCTCTACATAGTTGCCCAATATGCCATACAGTCTCATGCAACAGCCGCAGATATTTAGAGGAGAAACTACAAGGTAAGAAATTGGGGTTACTTTCAGGTTGGTTTTTGTCTAATGCAAACATGAAACAGCTGTTCGGTTTGCTTCGGACCGTGTCTATGCAGGCAACATTGGTAACTTCACATTATCTACAAAATAAACTAACATCTAAGGGAAATTGTTTGTATGCAGGATAAACAAAATGGATTAATTGGGATACCACTGGATGCTAAGTGGTATGAACCACAGACAATGCAACAGCAAACACTGAAGCAGCTCAAAGAGCCCAAGATTTTCAGCTTGGCTGGTTTCTTGACCCAATGTTCTTCGGAGATTATCCGAGCTCAATGGGAACCAATGTAGGAGATTTTGTTGGCATCAATCATTTTACTACATATTATTCAAGGGGAAATGCAACTAAGGTCTGTTTGTTTACATGTAAAAGGTTTTACGGAAAATATTTTCTACATTTTCCTGTGTTTGTTTAACAGAAAATAATTTGGTCAACAGAAAATGACTTACAGGTCAAGGTAAAATAAGCCATTTTTTCCTGTAAAATGACTTATCTTTTGAAAAGGCGTAAGTCATTTTCCGGAAAAGAGCTCATCTATAGATAATTTTATTTTTATATAAAAATTAACTTAAGTCAAGCTTAATATTATTATATTAATAATAAAATTTATTTTTATTTTTAAAAATATTTAAAATATTATATTTTTCAATATTATTAAACATACATATTTAATTATTTATATTTAATCATATAATAAATTATTAATATAATAAATATAATTTATTATTTTAATAAATTATTTAATATTTCAATTTTATTTTAATAATAAATTTTAAAAATAATAATTTTAAATAATATTATTCACATATTATTGAAAATATTCAATATTAATATTTTAATAATAAATATTTATTACAATTATAAATATATTAATAATAAATATTTTGTAGTATAAATGTTAAAATATGTCATAAGTCTATGTACACTTCACAGATTTGTAATTTAGTCTTTGTACTTTTATTTTCAAGAATTTAGTCCATTTACTTTTCAAATTTAAAAATCAAGTCCAATTGTTGACATCGTTAATTTTTTTTTGTCAATTTTGTTGATGTCACATTTTAAAAAAAAAAAATACTCACTTAGTAGTCATGTAATTAAAAAATGACATTATAATGAATCTGAATTTAACATAATATTTTTAATATATGCAAAAAAAAATTTAAAATATAAAATTATAGATAAAAATAAATTCAATTAAACAATGAAAAAAATAAGAAAATCTCAAATGTATGTTTGTTTAATTGAAAACAATTTTTAAGAAATCTACCAAACAACAGAAAATATTTTACACAGATTCATCCAAACACCAGAAAATATTAACTTTTCCAGAAAAGTAAATCATTTTTCAAAAGTCATTTTCAGTGCAACAAACGGAGCCTAATTCAGATTTTGATTACCTTAATGACTGTGCCTTTGCTATACGTAAGAAAACTGCGTCCCTTAAGAACACATTAACATTTCCGAACTGTAGTTGTATTGCATAGGTAATTACAAGAATGAAGATATCATAAGCCATTTAACTGAATGCATGCAGCTTTCAAAGATGGGAAGCAAATAGGAGGAAGGGTATACAAGTCGAACTTTCGTCTATCATTTCGGGAGCAACCGATTACGATACTATTCTTCATACTTGTTAATCTATTTGGTTCATTCGATCCGATATCGTTTCTGCATTGCAGGCAAATTCTGAATGGTTATACATCGTACCTTATGGCATAAGAAGTGTAATGAAATACATCAAGAAGTATGAAAACCCTCTAATCATTCTCACAGCAAATGGCATATACGCAGGGTGTTATTAGTTCTTCAATAATCCATTTTTATTCAGCCATTACCATACCACGAAGAGCTAAATTGCTATTCTTTTGTGATTTTATTATAGGAGTGGATGATACAAATAACATAACCCCAATTGAAGATGCTCTCAAGGATTGGTTAAGAATCAAGTATCACACTGAGTACTTAACAAACCTCCTTGCCGCTATCTAGTACGTTAACTATGCCCTTTACGTGTACCATATGTTACCCGGACTTTTCATTTTTTTTGAAGTACCTGTATTCTGACACCTATATTTGATGTGGGTTACTAACATTATGATGCAGTGAAGATGGTTGCAATGTTAAAAGGGTATTTTGTATGGTCTATGCTGGATAACTGGGAATGGACTGCTGGATTCTCTTCGAGATTTGGTCAATATTTTGTGGATCGTACTGAAAATCTCACCAGATACCTTAACAACTCAGTTACATATTTCAGGAGCTTCCTAGAATCTCCTTAATCATAAAAAATAATATATGTCCACTAGCTCTCCCTTGTCCTTAGTGGTCAGGTGTGCTTTTCCCATAAGCCACAATGAGGTTGGAGAGATGAGCTGTGGTAAACAGAAAAAATAATACATGTCCGACACGATTCCAAGCACGAATATATAATATGATCCTTTAAATATATTTCACGTGAATGATGTTTACTTTTTCTTGTAATGATATAGATTACTATAAGAAAATAAATTACATGCCAAGTTGATAATTACAAGAATAATATTATATCTTTGGATGTTTTCGGCTTAAAAAAACAATGAAAATGGCATTAAAAATTTGTTTAGATTTGCATATAGCATAACGACCAGGCTTTATATGATGTTGATAAACTTGTTCTTTTGCATGTTTTAGGTTACTTTAAAGTTTAAGCAAGCTTTGCTTATAAGATGATTAGAAGCAAAACAATAACAATAAGAGAAAAAACAGAAAGGTACGTTTTACGTTAATAATTTCGAAATAATATAGATAGATAAATACACCTATATATATTTATGTAGTATATACTAAAAGCTTTCGTTTTCATGCTGACATAGCAATTTGCATGAACAGTGGAATCGACAAATAAACAACGTGGAAGGAACATGATGGCTTCTTGACCTTACTTTGATTGATTGTGATTTCGAAGATAAATATATTTTTAAAAATTTTAGATCATTCCTAATACATAGATTTTGTTATTCTACTCTTCTCCTCAACTCGTACCTGTGAGTAGAATAGATGATTTTGACGTCTGTTGACTCCTTCCAAACTTCCTGCCTTGGCTAATGAATCATAGGCCCTTCGTGAGTGTACCACGGCACGAAACGATTCCCTAAATAATTCTTTCTTAGAAATAGGGTAAGCATCCGTTTTTTATTTTTTGAGCGTGAACACATCTTTAACGATGAGTAGTCTCTATCAAAAAATAATAATAGCTTTATATTATCTGAATCTCTACGTCTATACCTCATGTACATCATGCTAAAATATCCGCTATAATGATTTGTCACGTCACACTACAAGATTAGATAATCTCTTCTATCAATAACTCAATAATGTTTTTTTATGTGTAGAGATTTTTAGAGCTTTGCATATGTAACACAACAATGAGGTTTATTATCAAAAACTTACTTCCATCGTTAATACTGTATTTATGATAAACAAATTCATCAATGTCTTTTAGTTAAAGACAGAACTCAAAGTAGCATCAATCCAATTAAGCGTAGCTTAATATCTTTCATTAAAAACATAACTCAAATGAAGCAAAGCTTTTGTAAGTAGTATCAATGATGCTTTAAAGACAAAGAAGCATAATGTTTATCAATTACATAAAAAAATTAAAGACAATTGGGCGTTATATGCAAACCACATTTAAGAAAGAAAACCTTATACATAACCCTTATTCCAATTATCAAATACTAATTAAAAAAATAGTATCGGTATAAGTCCTCTTGTATCGGTATAACTCTTAGGGTTTCATTTGGTATCGATAAAATCCATCAAAGTATCGATAGAAGTGAAGGGGATGCTAAACTTTGGCTGCTGACTTGAATTGTTTCGGTAGAAGTCCTAAAGGTATCGGTAGCACTTTGGTTATACCGGTAGATAGGACCAGGGTATCGATAAAAGTCCCAAGCCAAAACTACCTTGCTTACTGGAGTGCGTTCTACTGATAGAAGTCTGGGTTGTATCGGTAGAACCCAAAATTGTATCAGTAGAACTCCTAGTTCTATTGGTAGAATTCTGTAGCTTTTTCAAGGTCTTTTCATATTAAGTTTTACCGATACTTGTCCACCTAAGTATCGGTAGAAGTCTTTTAGACTTCAAAAACTCGTTAAAAATGAAGTTAATTCAAGACTTTTTTAAAAGTTTATTTTGTCTAACACTTTGAAAATAATTTTAAGGACTTATAAACAATTTTTGCAAATTTAAGTAGGGGATTTTTAATATACTTTTTGTTATATCAAAATACTTGAAAAACTAGAGCTAACAATCTTCCCCTTTTTGATACAACAAAAACATTTTGAAAAATTTTGCTAACTCCCCCTATCTTAAACATTATTTTCAAAATAAGCTCCCTTTTTGAAAAAAAAAAAAAAATTAGACGTCATTTCATTTAAATTTTCAACTTAAAAAATTTGGCTTTAAGATTTAGTTGAAAATTATATTATGCAAATTTTACAATTTTCTCCCCTTTTTTGTAATATAAAAAAGAATACATGCTTGAAAAATTAAGGGAGTAAGTGCACAATACTTAAACATTTGCAGACATAAGATTAAGAAATAGAAAGAAAAGAAAAATGAAGCATGTAAACAAGTAGATAGAATTAAAAAAAAAAAGAAAAGAAAAAGACATGAAAAAGGTACAAAAATAAATAGATAACATATGTAAAATCATATAATACCATGTTTAAACAAATATCTACAAGAAAATCAAGTAAAAACATGCTTGAAGACAATCAAAAGGTGGAAAATACATTTACTAACATACTCAAATTTTGATCTATGATTTAAAATACTATCTAACTTAATTATATCAAATATTAACAATATTTCAAGCATGCGAGAATAAAGAGAAACAAAGAATTTACAAGTTTAAAAGTATAATCAAGTAATGTACACAAAGCATGCATAAAACAACACAAGTGTCCAAGAATGTCAAAAAGATTATACAAGAAGCTTATGAAGGCATGTTCATTAGTCCTAACTCTCCCCTAATTGTCCAAAATCTCTCTTTACCTAAAGGCTTTGTAAAAATATCGGCTAGTTGATGCAAAGTATCTACAAACTCTAGAACTATGTCACATCTTTGTACATGATCTCTAATTAAATGGTGTCTTATCTCTATGTGCTTTGTTCTAGAGTGTTGGATAGGATTTTTGGTTAAGCAAATAGCAGTAGTGTTATCACACCTTATAGGAATGTGATCCATATCAATACCATAGTCAACTAATTATTGCTTCATCTAAAGAATTTGAGCACAACTACATATGACAACATATTCCTTTTCAGTTGTGGACAAAGATACACTATTTTGTTTCTTAGAGAACCAAGAAACAAGCATGTTTCCTAAGAATTGACATGTTCCAGAAGTGCTTTTTCTATCTAACTTGCATCCTCCAAATTCCACATCGGAGTAAGCATGTAAACTAAATGATGAATCTTTGGGATACCAAAGTCCTAGATTTGGAGTGTCCTTAAGGTACCTAAAGATTCTCTTAATTTCTTGTAAATGTGACTCCTTAGGGGATGATTGAAATCTAGAGCATAAACAAACACTAAACATTATATCTGATCTACTTGTGGTAAGATAAAACAATGACCCTATCATAGATCTATAATGTTTAGTGTCAACACATTTACCTCATTAATCTTTATCAAGCTTTGTTGAAGTGCTCATTGGTGTTGATTGAGGCTTCAAGTCCTCCATTTTAAACTTCTTGCGCATTTCCTTGATGTATTTGGCTTGATTAATGAAGATGTCATTTTTAGTTAGCTTGATTTGGTGCCCCAAAAAGAAGTTGAGCTCACCCATCATGCTCATCTCAAATTCACCTTGCATAATCTTAGAAAATTCTTGACAAAGAAGTTCATTACTAGCACCAAATATAATATCATCAACATAAATTTGTACTACTAAAATGTCTTTGTCTTTAGTTTTTTTGAACAAGGTGGTGTCTACTTTGCCTCTTCTAAAACCATTTTCAATTAAAAATTTGGAAAGCCTTTCATACCAAGCTTTAAGAGCTTGCTTCAAACCATATGGAGTTTTGGACAATTTGAAAACATGATTTTGAAAATTTGGATTTTCAAAACTGGGAGGTTGTTCAACATAAATTTCTTCATTTATGAAACCATTTAAAATTGCACTTTTGACATCTATTTGAAAAAGTTTGAAATTGTTTGAACATGCAAAACCTAATAACATCCTAATGGCTTCTAACCTAGCTACCGGTGCATAAGTTTCATCATAGTCTATACCTTCCTCTTGGCTATATCCTTTGGCAACTAATCTAGCCTTATTTCTAACAATGTTACCATTTTCATCAAGTTTATTTCTAAAGACCTATTTAGTTCTTATAATTGGATGACCGCTAGGTCTATAAACTAAATTCCATACTTGATTTCTTTCAAATTGATTTAATTTTTTTTTTTTTTGCATATCCATTATCCAAAACTCATCATTTAAAGCATCATCAATGTTTTTAGGTTCTATGCAAGAAATGAAAACAACATAATTACAAGTATTTCTAATTGAAGATCTAGTAATTACCACTTTAGATGGATCACCAACGATGTGTCCATCCTTAACATATGAAAGCTCTCTTGGGTGGCTAGATTCTCTTTCAACGTGAGTTGGTTCTTGGAGTTCATCAATTTTGAGTTCTTGAACCAACTCACTTACGCTTTGATCTTCATGTGATGCTTGATTTTGGTTAACTTGATATATTTCTACATCATCAAAATCAATAGATTCCTTTCTAGAAGGAGAGTTAGATTCATAAAAAATAACATGTATAGATTCTTCTACAATAAGGGTTCTCTTGTTAAAAATTCTATAAGCTTTAGAATTTGTGGAATATCCAAGAAAAATACCTTCATAACTTTTGGTATCAAATTTTTCTAAATTTTCTTTTCCATTATTCAAACAAAACATTTGCAACCAAAAGGATGAAAGTGACTTATGTTAGGTTTTCTTCCTTTAAAAAGTTCATAAGGAGTTTTTCTTCAAAGTAGGCCTAACCATAGCTCTATTTATAATATATCAAGAAGTGTTTATGGCTTCTGACCAAAAATATCTTGGCAAATTATTTTCACATAACATGGTTCTAGCCATTTCCTCTAAGGTCCTATTTTTCCTCTCAACAACTCCATTTTGTTGAGAGGTTCTAGGTGCCGAAAAATTGTGACTAATACCATGTTCATTGCAAAAATTATCAAAGCCAAGGTTTTCAAATTCTTTTCCATGATCACTTATTACATTTGAAATTAAATTTATCACTTGGTTTTGAATCATTTTACAAAAAGTAATAAATTTTTCTAAATCTTCATCTTTTGAAAACAAAAAGAAAATCCAGGTATATCTAGAATAGTTATAAACCATAACAAATCCATATTGTTTACCTCCTAAGCTCATAGTTCTAGTGGGTCCAAAAAGGTCAATATGAATAAGTTGGACTACTCTAGATGTAGAAACTATATTTTTAGATTTAAAAAATGTTCTCCTATGTTTACCATTAGCACATGCATCACATACTTTATCAAAGTCAATAGGAAAGTTAGGCATGCCAACAACAAGTTCATTTTTAATAAGCTTTGAAATAATACTCATGCTTGCATGTCCTAATCTTCTATGCCATAGCCAACATACATTTTCATTATGAGCCATAAAGTAAATATTAAAGGAAGATATGTCATCGAAATTCGCCATAAAAATATTAGCTACCCTATGTCCTATAAAAAGAATCATATTATTTACAATATCTACAACTTTGCACCCATTAGACCCAAATATTACTTTGAATCCCTTGTCACAAATTTGACTAATGCTAAGGAGGTTATGCTTAAGACCATTGACATAAAGCACATTTTTAATGAGAGTGGAAGAATTTATACCTATAGAACCAATGCCTTCAATAAGCCCCTTAGAGTTATCACCAAATGTGACTTCTCCTCCATTCTTTGGCATTAGTTCCATGAAATGGATTTTGTCACCGGTCATGTGTCTAGAGCATCTGTAACAGTCCGATTTAGACCCTAGTCAGAATAGTGGTTTCGGGACCATAAATTCGAGTCAGAAAAATATTTAAATATTATTTTCCGTGCTTACAGTATGTGATTAAGCATGTGTGAAAGTTTCGTGAATTAGTTTATCTGTTTGTGTGCTTAATTAGAGAAAAGGACTAAATTGTATAAAAGGTAAAAGTGGCTTTCTATTTGTTAAAGTGCCTTAATGCTATGTTCTTTTAATATGGAGGCCTTAAAGTGGAATTAGGCCATTTTATTATGGCATGGACGGTGGTGGGCATGCTTTTAAAGAATTTATAATGTATTTATAAAGGATAAAAAGGTAATTATATTATTAAGCTTAATTAAATAAAACAAAGGCATAAAAATAAGCCATATTCATCTTATTTGTGTCGAATTTGAAAGAAAAAGAAAAGGAAAGAAGCAAAATAGGGTTCGGCCATTACTAAGCTTGATTAAGGTATGGATTTTGATCGGTTTTTGATAATTTCTACGTTTTTGTAATCGTTGCTTCGAGTACTAAAAAACCCATGCTTTAATTTTGGAATTTGATAAAGATTATGAGATGTGCCATTGATGAATGTTTAAGCTTTTTGATGTGAAATGATGAAATATGAAATATATGTATTAGATTAACATGTTTTGTCTTTGGATTTTTGGTGAATTTGAGTAATTTGGATTAAATTATGAAAATGATATTTTGAGGGACTAAAATGTGAAATAAATGAAATATATGGGCTTATATAAAGCATGTGAATATTCAGCCAAGCATGGGTAATATGAAATTTTGTGTATTTTGTGATTTTGTGAAATAGGGACTTAAATGTCAAAATGTGAAAATATAAGGGCTAATTTGTAAATTACCCTAAATGTGTGTTTTTGGATTGAATTGAATGAATTGGTGAATAAAAGAGTTAAATTTGAATATGTATAGATTAAGAACCAAAGAAAACAGATTTAGAACGAGGAAAGTCGAAAGTGATCGAGTAGTCGAATCCGTTCGTTTATTCAGAAATACGAGGTAAGTCTATATACAAATAAATGTATGTAAGTTGATTTATTCATGTTCATATATTATTGAATTGTGATGAATGGCTTTCGAAGATATACATGTGAAAACCGAGAAAATATCGACAAGGTATCAATGTCTGAAAAGTCCCGTATGAGCCTTAGGAATAGATAGGATTCATATGTCATGACATAGGGTTCCGATATGTGATATCGTGTAAGACCACGTCTGGGACGTTGGCGTCGATTTGAGAATTACGTGTAAGACCATGTTTGGGACATTGGCATCGTATTTGATTCGTATAAGGCCCTGTCTGGGACAGTGGCATCGATATTTGATTACATGTAAGACCACATCTGGGATGTTGGCATTGTATGAGTATTCCGAGTTAACCGAGTATCCTATTTGATTCTGAACGGTTCAACGGGTAAATTCCGAGAAATGAAATACTATGTGAAATGTGTAAATGATTCAGGTACGTTTGAAATGTATACTATGATTGAGTATGAAAGGTAAGTATATGTGAACTTGCAAGAGATATATGTGCATAGATTCAATGAGACAAAATGTGATATAGGTATGAATGTGTTATGATCAAAAGAGATCATTGGAGATATGGTTTGTTGGTAGGCATTGGCTAAACAAATGAGCCAAAGAAGAATTATGAATTTGCAAATGAGATATATAAATGATCTTGCAAATGATATGATTATGAATATTTATATGTTAAGTTTATTTGTATATGGCTTACTAAGCTTTTGAAAGCTTACTTTGTGTGTGTTTGCATTGTTTTATAGATCGTTAAAGGTATGGAAGGCTCAGGGATCATCGAGGATCATCACCACACTATCAAACTCTACGTTGGTACTTTTGAATGTGTACATAGTTAAATGTGGCATGTATAGACTAGTTATTTTGAATTATGTTTGAGATGTATATATAGCCATGTGATATGGCTAGATAATGAGATGATGTGAATGAGTAGTGATGCTATATGATGCATAGTTTGGTATGTTTGGTGGCTAATGGTTGGACTAATGAGATAGTCAAATTTATGGTAAGTTTTATGATGCAAAGTTAGTATATTATTGACGATAGAGTATCTTAATGAATTGGTAAGTTTTTGAATGATTTATACTTAAAAATACTTGTGATGGGAATGAGATAAATGTTGTATAAGTTGGTGTGTTTGATATGTTCTTGAATGGTTAGAAAAGATGGTCATATTGATATGAATTGAATTGGTATGATGCATGTAGGTTTAACCCAATGTGTGGGTGTCAAATTGGCCTTGTAGATGGCCTATAAATTGCCCACACGGGCGTGTGGCTCGACCGTGTCCTTCGTGGTTGTATTTCAATACAAGTCAGACTCGACCACGGGCTGGACACACGGGCGTGTGACTGGCCGTGTGGTACAAGTCAGTGTCGACCACGGGTGAGGCACATAGACGTGTCTCAGGCCGTGTGGACAAGTCAGTATGTATGCCCTGTTTTGCCACGGCTCAGACACATGGGCGTGTCTGAGGCCGTGTGAGGCACCTGGCCTGCCCACACGGGCGTGTGACCTCTGTAACTTAGAAAAATGTTTGATTTTTGGAAAATTTTTGTATGATTCCGGTTTAGTCCCGACCCCTTTCAAATGCATGTTTAAGGTCTCGTAGACCTCATTAAGGGACTATATGCTTGTATTCTGTTATGATTTGATGATGTTATACTTAATGATGCGAAATGTTCGTAAAAGTTTTTGATTGTCCGGTAATGCCTCTTAACCCTAAATCGACGATGGTTACGGGTTAGGGGTGTTACATTTTATTGGTATCAGAGCTACGGTTTAGTCGATTCTAGGACTAACGTAGCGTGTGAGAGTCTAGCTATACATGCCATATATACAAACTGTGATAGTGTGATGAATCCTGACGTATAAAATGTGTTTTTCGTATAGTAATGGATCCCGAAAGAGCTGTAGCTGACGATGTTGAAAGTAATGCACCTGCTCCCGCTCAAGGGACAGCGCCATCTGATTTGAGACCGGCTACTAGCGGTCAGGAAGGAGAAGCTAAACAAGCCTTCTTCCAAATGATGAATGAGTCGTTCACTCAATACGTTAGAATAAATTCGGCTGTTTCACAACCTCCGCCCCACCCAATCCTCCTCAGACTTCTGTTGTACCTCCGGTTATGAAGTTGAATCTGTTGAATAAGTCTCTGGTCGATAAAATTTGTAAATATGGGGTTGAAGATTTCAGGGCCACTAGTGAAGATGATGCTGGAAAAGCTGAGTTTTGGCTTGAGAACAGAATTCGAGTGTTTGATGAAATGTCATTGACTCCTGATGAATGCTTAAAATGTGTCGTTTCCTTGTTACGAGATGTAGCTTATCAATGGTGGAAGACTTTGATTTATGTTGTTCCAAAGGAACGAATTACATGGGATTTCTTTCATCTGAATTCCGGAAGAAATATATCAGTCAGAGATTTATAGATCAGAAACGAAAAGAATTTTTGGAATTGAAACAGGGTCGCATGTCTGTCACTGAATATGAACGAGAGTTCGTGAGATTAAGTCAATATGCTCGGGAATGTGTTTCGACTGAAGCCATAATGTGTAAACAGTTTGAAGACGGCTTGAATGAAGATATTCATTTGCTAGTTGGAATTTTAGAAATAAAAGAATTTGTTGTGCTTGTTGATCGAGCGTGTAAAGCTGAGGCATTCGGGAAAGATAAAATAAAAGCTGAGACAGAAGTTAGAGATGTGAGAAAGAGATTCTCAAGTAAATCATTTCAGTCTGCTTCAAAGAAATTTAGAGATGAGCATAGCCGTTCAAAGGCTAATGTGGGACATTCGAACAGAGATCGAGTTAGATCGCAGTCGAACTCCAAAGCTCCAGCAACTTCGATGGCTAGTGTGGGAAATGTCTGATCTGAGTGACCTGAATGTAAGCATTATGGTAAAAGACATCCGGGTAGTTGTAGGTTGAATGACCGAGCCTGTTTTAGATGTGGATCATTAGATCATTTCATCCGGGACTGCCCTGAATCAGTTGAACAAGAGATTGTATAGAATCCAAAGTCAGATAATAATTCAGCTAGAGGTAGACCTTCTAGAAACACAAGAAATGTCAGTGGTAGCCAGAAAGCTATGAAAGATACAGTTGCGAGATCTGAAGCTAGGGCACCTACCAGAGCTTATGCCATTCGAGCTCGTGAGGAAGCTTCATCTCCAGATGTTATTACAGGTACATTTACTCTTTATGATACTTCTGTGATTGCATTGATAGATCCAGGGTCTACTCATTCATATGTATGCATGAACTTAGTATCCAGTAAGACTTTGCCTGTAGAGTCTACTGAATTTGTTATTAGAGTATCGAACCCCTTAGGTAAATGTGTTTTGGTTGACAAAGTATGCAAGAATTGTCCGTTGATGTTTCGAGATGTTTGTTTTCCGGCTGATCTGATGCTATTACCTTTTGATGAGTTTGATATAATTTTGGGTATGGATTGGCTAACATTGCATGATGCTGTTGTGAACTGTAAAAGAAAGACTATTGATTTGAGATGTCCAAATGATGAAATAGTTCGGATTGAATCTAATGATTTGAATGGATTACCGGCTGTGATATCAGTGATGAAAGGTCAGAGTTATGTGAAAAAGGGTTGCGGAGCCTATTTTGCCTATGTGATTGATTCGAGAGCGACTGAAAAGAAAGTTGAATTTGTGCCAGTTGTTTGTGAGTTCCCTGATGTATTTCCTGAAGAATTACCGGGACTGCCTCCGATACGAGAAGTGGAGTTTGGTATTGATTTAGTACCGGGGACGACTCCTATCTCGATAGCTCCGTATAGGAAGGCACCAACAGAATTGAAAGAGTTGAAGCCACAGTTGCAAGAGTTGATCGATAGAGGATTTGCAAGACCAAGTTTCTCACCCTGGGGTGCTCCCGTTCTATTTATGAAAAAGAAAGATGGCACGATGAGAATGTGCATTGATTACCGTCAGTTGAACAAAGTGACAATAAAGAATAAATATCCTCTACCGCGAAGTGATGATTTGTTTGATCAGCTGAAAGGAGCCACTGTGTTTTCAAAGATAGATCTGAGATCGGGATATTATCGATTGTGAGTAAAGATTCGGACATTAAGCGCGCTTTAATGAGGTACGGGCATTATGAGTTTTTAGTTATGCCTTTCGGATTAACAAATGCTCCTGCTATTTTTATGGATCTGATGAACAGAATTTTTAGACCGTATTTAGATCGATTTGTTGTTGTATTCATTGACGACATTTTGATTTATTCGCGTGATGAAATTGAGCATGCTGAACATCTGAGAATTATGCTACAAACTCTGCGAGATAAGCAATTGTATGCGAAGTTCAGTAAATGTGAATTCTGGTTGCGTGAAGTTGGTTTTCTGGGACATATTGTGTCAGCATCTGGTATACGAGTCGATCCGAGCAAGATTTCAGCTATTTTGGAGTGGAAGCCTCCGAAAAATGTGTCTGAAGTTTGTAGTTTTCTGAGACTTGCTGGTTATTACCGACGGTTCGTAAAAGGTTTTTCGATGATTGCAAATCCATTGATGAGATTGCTTCAGAAAGATGTGAAATTCGAGTGGTCTGAAAAGTTCCAGAAAAGCTTTGATCAGTTGAAAGCCCTTTTGACTGAAGCTCCAGTTTTGGTACAGCCAGAATTGGGTAAAGAATTTGTAATTTTTAGTGATGCTTCGTTGAATGGTTTGGGATGTGTTTTGATGCAGGAAGGCAAAGTTATAGCTTATGCCTCGAGACAGTTGAAACCGCATGAAAAGAATTATCTGACACACGATCTTGAGCTAGCTGCGATTGTATTTGCATTAAAGATCTGGCGCCATTATCTTTTTGGTGAAAAATGCAATGTGTTTTCGGATCACAAAAAACTAAAATATTTGATGACTCAGAAAGATCTGAATCTACGACAGAGAAGATGGTTAGAATTGTTGAAAGACTACGAGCTTGTGATAGATTATCATCCGGGTAAAGCAAATGTTGTTGCTGATGCATTGAGTCGAAAATCACTGTTTGCATTGCGTGCGATGAATGCTCATTTGGACTTTTCTGATGATGGTTCAGTTTTAGCTGAGTTGAAAGCGAAACCGTTGTTCTTACAGCAAATATGTGATGCTTAGAAGATTGATAATGAAATGATAGCGAAACGAGCTCAGTGTAACTTGAATTTTGAATCAGAATTTTGAGTTGATGTTGATGATTGTTTGAGGTTTCGAGATCGATTATGTGTTCCGAAAAATTTAGAGTTAATTCAGTCGATATTAAAAGAAGCTCGTAGCAGTCGTCTATCTGTTCATCCGGGAAGTACAAAGATGTACCATGATTTAAAGCCATTTTATTAGTGGCCTGGTATGAAACGAGACATCTCTAGCTTTGTTTCAAAATGTTTAGTCTGTCAGCAAGTTAAAGCTGAACATCAAGTGCCATCTGGTTTGTTACAACCGATTTTGATTTCTGAATGGAAATGGGATAGAGTGACGATGGATTTTGTTTCAGGGTTGCCTTTGACTCCGAGAAAGAAAGATACAATTTGGGTCATAGTTGACAGATTGACGAAATCAGCTCATTTTATTCCGGTACGATCTGATTACTCACTTGATAAATTAGCTGAGTTGTATATTTCCGATATTGTGAGATTGCACGGGGTGCCACTATCTATTATATTTGACAGAGATATGAGGTTTACTTCACGATTCTGGAAGAAACTGTAAGAAGCCTTAGGTACTAAATTGCATTTTAGTACAGCTTTTCATCCACAGAAGGATGGTTAATCTGAGCGGATTATTCAAATCCTCGAGGATATGTTAAGATGTTGCATTCTTGAGTTTGATGGTATGTGGGAACAATATTTTCCATTGATTGAGTTTGCATACAATAATAGTTTTCAGTCGAGCATCAAAATGGCACCTTATGAGGCTTTGTACGGACGCAAATGTCGAACACCTCTGTATTGGTCAGAACTCAGCGAGAATAAGATTCACGGGGTTGATTTGATAAAAGAAACTGAGCAGAAAATGAAAGTCATACGTGATAGCGCGTCAGATCGTCAGAAATCTTATGCAGACTTGAAACGAAAAGATATTGAGTTTGAGATCGGCGATAAAGTATTTTTAAAAGTGTCTCCGTGGAAGAAAATACTTCGTTTTGGCAGAAAAGACAAATTGAGTCCGAGGTTCATCGGGCCGTATGAAATTATTGAGTGTATTGGATCTGTTGCATACAAATTGTTGCTACCACCTGAGCTAGAAAGAATTCATAATGTGTTTCACGTATCAATGCTTCGTCGATACAGATCTGATCCATCACATGTAATTTCTCCGTCTGAGACTGAGATCCGGTTCGATATGAATTACGAGGAAGAACCGATCCGGATCATAGCTCGTGAGGTTAAAGAGTTGAGAAATAAGAAAATTCCGTTGGTAAAAGTATTGTGGCATCGACACGGAGTGGAAGAGGCTACGTGGGAGTCTGAAGATGCAATGGCACAACAATATCCGAATCTATTCAACGATAAAATTTTCGGGGACGAAAATCCCTAATGGGGAAGAATTGTAACAGTCCGGTTTAGACCCTAGTCGGAATAGTGGTTTCAGGACCACAAATCCGAGTTAAAAAAATATTTTAATATTATTTTCTGTGCTTACAGTATGTGATTAAGCTTGTGTGAAAGTTTCGTGAATTAATTTATCTGTTTGTGTGCTTAATTAGAGAAAAGGACTAAATTATATAAAAGGTAAAAGTGACTTTCTATTTGTTAAAGTGCCTTAATGCTATGTTCTTTTAATATGAAGGCCTTAAAGTGGAATTAGGCCATTTTATTATGGCATGGATGGTGGTGGGCATGCTTTTAAAGAATTTATAATGTATTTATAAAGGATAAAAAGGTAATTATATTATTAAGCTTAATTAAATAAAACAAAGGCATAAAAATAAGCCATATTCATATTTATTGTGCCGAATTTGAAATAAAAAGAAAAGGAAAGAAGCAAAATAGGGTTCGGCCATTACTAAGCTTGATTAAGGTATGGATTTTGATCGGTTTTTGATAATTTCTACGTTTTTGTAATCGTTGCTTCGAGTACTACAAAACCCATGCTTTAATTTTGGAATTTGATGAAGATTATGAGATGTGCCATTGATGAATGTTTAAGATTTTTGATGTTAAATGATGAAATATGAAATATATGTGTTAGATTAACATGTTTTGTCTTTGGATTTTTGGTGAATTTGAGTAATTTGGATTAAATTATGAAAATAATATTTTGAGGGACTAAAATGTGAAATAAATGAAATATATGGGCTTATATAAAGCATGTGAATATTCGGCCAAGCATGGGTAATATGAAATTTTGTGTATTTTGTGAAATAGGGACTTAAATGTCAAAATGTGAAAATATAAGGGCTAATTTGTAAATTACCCTAAATGTGTGTTTTTGGATTGAATTGAATGAATTGGTGAATAAAAGAGTTAAATTTGAATATGTATAGATCAAGAACCAAAGAAAACAGATTTAGAACGAGGAAAGTCGAAAGTGATCGAGTAGTCAAATCCGTCCATTTATTCAAAAATACGAGGTAAGTCTATATACAAATAAATGTATTTAAGTTGATTTATTCATGTTCATATATTACTGAATTGTGATGAATGGCTTTCGAAGATATACATGTGAAAACCGAGAAAATATCGACAAGGTATCAATGTCCGAAAAGTCCCGTATGAGCCTTAGGAATAGATAGGATTCATATGTCATGACATAGGGTTCCGATATGTGATATCATGTAAGACCACGTCTGGGACGTTGGCGTCGATTTGAGAATTGCATGTAAGACCATGTATGGGACATTGGCATCGTATTTGATTCGTATAAGACCCTGTCTGGGACAGTGGCATCGATATTTGATTACATGTAAGACCACGTCTGGGACGTTGGCATTGTATGAGTATTCCGAGTTAACCGAGTATCCTATTTGATTCTGAACGGTTCAACGGGCAAATTCCGAGAAATGAAATACTATGTGAAATGTGTAAATGATTCAGGTACGTTTGAAATGTATACTATGATTGAGTATGAAAGGTAAGTATATGTGAACTTGCAAGAGATATATGTGCATAGATTCAATGAGACAAAATGTGATATAGGTATGAATGTGTTATGATCAAAAGAGATCATTGGAGATATGGTTTGTTGGTAGGCATTGCCTAAACAAATGAGCCAAATAAGAATTATAAATTTGCAAATGAGATATATAAATGATCTTGCAAATGATATGATTATGAATATTTATATGTTAAGTTTATTTGTATATGGCTTACTAAGCTTTTGAAAGCTTACTTTGTGTGTGTTTGCATTGTTTTATAGATCGTTAAAGGTATGGAAGGCTCGGGGATCATCGAGGATCATCACCACACTATCAAACTCTACGTTGGTACTTTTGAATGTGTACATAGTTAAATATGGCATGAATAGACTAGTTATTTTGAATTATGTTTGAGATGTATATATAGCCATGTGATATGGCTAGATAATGAGATGATGTGAATGAGTACTGATGCTATATGATGCATAGTTTGGTATGTTTGGTGGCTAATGGTTGGACTAATGAGATAGTCAAATTTATGGTAAGTTTTATGATGCAAAGTTAGTATATTATTGATGTAGAGTATCTTAATGAATTGGTAAGTTTTTGAATGATTTATACTTAAAAATACTTGTGATGGGAATGAGATAAATGTTGTATAAGTTGGTATGTTTGATATTTTCTTGAATGGTTAGAAAAGATGGTCATATCGATATGAATTGAATTGGTATGATGCATGTAGGTTTAACCCAATGTGTGGGTGGCAAATTGGCCTTGTAGATGGCCTATAAATTGCCCACACGGTTGAGCACACGGGCGTGTGGCTGACCGTGTCCTTCGTGGTTGTATTTCAATACAAGTCAGACTCGACCACGGGCTAGACACACGGCCGTGTGATTGGTCGTGTGGTGCAAGTTAGTGTCGACCACGGGTGAGGCACACGGGCGTGTCTCAGGCCGTGTGGACAAGTCAGTATATATGCCCTGTTTTGCCACGGCTCGGACACATGGGCGTGTTTGAGGCCGTGTGAGGCACATGGCCTACCCACACGGGCGTGTGACCTCTGTAACTTAGAAATATGTTTGATTGTTGGAAAATTTTTGTATGATTCCGGTTTAGTCCCGACCCCTTTCAAATGCATGTTTAAGGTCTCGTAGACCTCATTAAGGGACTATATGCTTGTATTCTGTTATGATTTTATGATGTTATACTTAATGATGTGAAATGTTCGTAAAAGATTTCGATTGTCCGGTAATGCCTCTTAACCCTAACCCGGCGATGGTTACGGGTTAAAGGTGTTACAGCATCCACTATCAAGGTATTATGAGTTTTTCTTAGAGTTGCTTGCCTTGAAGTAATGCTCTTCCTCCTACAAACATAAAGTTAAACTTTGGATTTTTTGTACCCAAACTTTCTTGGGTTCATTAGCATTAGTCTTAACAATTTTTATCCTCTCAGGAATCCACTTCTTTAAAGTAGCCTTATTTTGAGATGTGTTTAATTCTTTTGGAATCCACACACTCTTAGTGAGTTTGTTCCTAGATGTGAGCTTCCTTAAATAACATACTTGTCTATCATGCCCCTTTTTATGACACTATGTGCATGAGAGTGAGGCATTATAAATATAGCTTGATTTTTCAAAGAAATATTTAAATTTTCTTTCTCTTTGTAAATTTACAAAACCTAAGCCACTCTTGCAAAGAAGGCTATTTGGGATTCAAGCATATCATTTAGTTTTTGTTGCCCTATATGAAACATAGAAAAGGAATTGTGCAAGTTCTTATTCTTTAAAATCAAATCATCAATTTGAGCTTGCATATCATTAATTTCTTTTCTATTTCCTCTTCAGCTATGATTAGACACCTATTTTCCTCCTTTAAGTTTGAAATCATTTTCTTATATTTGGAGTTCATAGTCTCAAAATCTATAGCTAATTCATTAAAGGCATATTGTAATTCTTCAAATGTATATTCATTTAATTCACTAGAACTTAAGATTATCGTTGGTTCTTCAATAGCTATAAGACATAGGTTGACAACTTCATTATCCTCATTACTATCGGATGAATCGCTATCGCTCCAAGTTGCCATCATGGCTTTCTTCTTTTGTTTTAATGCCCCTTTCTTCTTCAATTTTGGGCAATCAAATTTAATGTGACCCAGTTTTTTGCACTCATAGCAAACGATTTGGTCCTTTTCCTTCTTGTTTGGTTCATCCTTGATGATGTCTCTTCTTGGGAATCTTTTGGCTTTGTTGAACTTCATGAATTTTTTGAATTTCTTTGCAAACATAGCCATCTCCTCCTCATCATCATTATTACTAGAGTCTTCATCCTTCTCACAAGTTGTTGATTTGAAGGCAACTCCCACTTTCTTTGGAGTTTCTTTGATTTTTTTGTACATTGTGGTTGATCTTCGTTTCATATGTCAACAAGAAACCAATGAACTCGTCAAGGGAGAGTGAATTGAGATCCTTTCATTCTTCTATTGCCATCACTTTAGCTTCCCAAGACGTTGGGAGACTATTCAATATCTTCTTCACCATCTCCTTGTTTGGATAGATCTTCCGAAGGGCTTTGAGACCATTGATGATGTGGGCAAAGCGATCGGACATCTCATTGATTCCTTCTTCTAGTTTTGCCTTAAACAACTCATAATCAATGGTAAGAAGGCTTATCTTGGAATCCTTAACTCTACTTGTCCCTTTATGAGTGACTTCAAGCTTGCCCCATATTTCTTTTGCATTGTTACACAAGGAGACTCTATTATACTCATTTGGACTAAGAGCACAAAATAGAGTGTGCATAGCTTTTGCATTTAATTGCACCTTTTTAATATCATTATCTTCCCATTCACTCTCTTCCTTTGGGACAATAACATCTTCAACCCTCTTTATTGGAAGGGATGACATGTTTGTAATTATCTTCCAAACTTCATAGTCGTTAGCTTGGATGAATAGCTTCATTCTTGTTTTGCAATATAAGTAGTTGGTGCCGTTGAATAAAAGAGGCCTCATGGTGGAATGCCCTTCTCCTAAAATGGTGGAATTTTGCTCCAATGCCATGAAGCAAATTTCTTGACTTATGGCTTCCACCTTTGATATCTTGAGGATATTCTCGCTTGGTTGTAAAACCGTCTCTAGAGTTCTAGCTTCGATACCAATTGTTAAGATTGAAATACACCAAGAGAGGGGTAAATTCTTATTCTCCAATATGAGTAGTTGGTGCCATTGAATAAATTAGGCCTCATGGTGGAATGCCCTTCTCCTAATATGGTAGAATTTTGCTCCAATGCTGATGGAGCTCGAAACTAACTATTATTTCGACAAAGGCAAGCGCACCTATCGAACAGTAGTATAGCTGTGGTGAGTCCGGAATATCGTATCCTCAAGGACCAAGAGTACTAGTATTAACTATCTTTTTATTATCTAGCCTAAAATAAAGGGGATTGATATTTATCTAACTAATTATTAAGCTAAAGATGCCAATACACAGAGAATGAATTGGGACAATACTTTTGGGAAAACCAATTGATTAAGACAATACCCGAGGAAGAATCCACCTAGACTTCACTTGTTATTTAACTCTGAACCAGACGATTTATTCACTTGACTTGATCCGTAGGATTCCCTAATTTATATTAATACCTCTCTCGAGGCTACTAACGTCTAACCCTAGGTTGATTAATTGAAATCTCTTTCTAATTAAAACCCCTAGTGTTGCATTAACTCGATTTATGGACTCCCATATTAGGTTTGACCCTAATCCGGCAGATTTTCGTCATCCTATCTCTAGGAGTGCGATCAACTCCGCTTAATTATGCTAGATCTACTCTTAAACAGGGACTTTTGCTCCTCCGAATAAGCACATCAATACTTGAATCAATATCCTGAAATATTAAAGCAAGAATTAAGAACACATAATTAAGAACAAATCAAGTATTTATCATCTGATTGAGAAAACAATAACAAGATCCGTTTTAGGTTTCATCCCCTCAAGTATTTGAGGGTTTAGTTCATGCTTATAAAAGAATACATCTCGGAAGAAATTAAATAACAAAACATAAAGAAAAACCTAAAACCCCTGAAGGAAATTGAAGGAAAATCCTCGATCTTCAGCGTGATTCCGGCTTCCGAGATGGATCAAGCGGCTTTCTTGAGTAATTCCCTATGTTCAGCCTTCTAAAGCCGCTCTTCGTCAAAAGCCACGATGTAAGGCTTCGCGACCCCCTTTTAGGTTGCCCTCTAGGGTGTTTATATAGGTTTTGGGATGCCTTACTTGGCCCACAAGTATCCTATTCCGAGTGGAATTAAAACGGGTCACGGCAGGGACACACTCGTGTGAATCGAGCCCAAGGCCGTGTTTGAGTCTGCTAAAGTGGCACGGCCGTGTGGTGAACTCCAGGCCGTGTTGATTTCTTACTTTGGCCCATTTTCTCCGTTTTTGGCCCGTTTCTCATTCTTTTCGACTCCCTAAGCTCTCCTGAGTATAAAACATGAAATTAAGAGATTAGGAGCATCGAATTCATCAAATCTAATGGATATTCGTCCAAAATTAAGCCAAGCATGGGGTTAAAATATGTGTAAATTATAGTTTATCAAATACCCTCACACTTAAGCGTTTGCTTGTCCTCAAGCAAAATCCTCAACTCACAATTAGAATTAACTTCCCTCAATTCATAATTTTCATCAACAATGTTTCGTCATAATTCATAGATAATTCATACATGGATAATTTAACTCAAAAAGTCCTAAAGATTCAAACAATCTAAGTCATAAATTTTTATAGCACGAAAATATAGGTGTCTCCCTTTACCTAAATAATTACCTCTGATTCAAAACCGACAAGGATTGACATCCTCAATAAGGATTCACTCAAATCACTCAAAGTGTTTAAGGTTCAAAAATTAAGCACTTAAAAGTCAAACATGAAAAGTTAATCCCATAGGCTTGCATGAAAATCAAATCTCCACCACTATAAAATGAGATGATACACAAATCAAAAGGTCTTTTAAAGGGTTGTAATGGGGCTTGGGTTAAAGGTGTGGATAATGGCTGAATTAGAGGGTTAGTATCCAGATTGAATTGATAAATTACCTAACTAGAAAAATAACTAAAACTTAAATAATTACATCAATTAAGAATTCATCACTAATAACACGAGCTTCTTCTTAAAATGTGAAATTAAATGCATAAGCTCAAATAACATAGAATAATAATGAATATACTTCATTTTTTTTAAGAATAAGCACATACAATAATAATAAGATAGAATTTAACAACTGAAATAAAGAAAATAATTAAGCAACCGATCAAATCAAATCTCGATATAAGGGTAGTCAAGAGAAATGGAGATAAAAAATACAAAGTGGGTTTTGGGTTAATATTAATGGGCGAGTCAAGAATTGGTTGATTAGGTTTCAAATGGGTCACTAGGGGTTAGTTAAACGGGTAAGCTTTTTAGTGGAATAAGTGGGTTAAAACCTAGGTGCCTTTATCATCTCAGTATATCAAATCAGAGGTGTGGTCTCGACACGTATAATCGAAGCAAGTTCTAGAATAACAAATCAATGTTGACACACTCATAATTAATAAAGTGATCAAGAAAAGAATATGCTCTAAAAGGCTTAAAATCTCACAAAAATTATGGTTTTTGATGTCAACCTTGCAAATTTCAAACTTCAAAGTAATATTTAAATTTAGGAAAACAACATAGAAATTTTTAATTACGGAAAATAGACTTATCATGCTTGATTCTCTAATATCTTAAAGTTTAAATCATCAATGCACAATTAACTATGCCTTAATCCAAAACATATCAATGAAAATCATAAATCAAAAGAAATTTCATTCTAACAGTGATATGAGAAAGTGGCTTGAGAAAAAAGATAAAATTCAGGGATTTGAGAATAATGCAAAAAGTTAGGAACTTGAATAAAATTCACCCCCCACACTTAAGATGTACATTGTCCTCATTGTACAAAAATATTTGTTCTAGAGATTAATAGCATGATATCATAAGAGAGAGAGAGAAGTGAAACTTCCTGAATTTTGGATGGATTCATTGAGTTGGAAGTGTAGAAAAAAATTGAAGGAGGTGTGGTAGATTTTCATCATTAGAGTTGGGTTTTCCAGAGTGCTATTTTAGGCTTTTTAACTGCGATAAATTAGTGGGTTCTTTAGACTGTAAGGATTACTCAAATATTGCCAAAAGATGTAAATTGGGTAATAGTGGTTATGAAACTTAAAAATAACTTAAAATAAACATGAATCAAAAATAAAAAGAAAATTAGTATTTTAAAATTTAAAGGAAAATAACAAAAGAAAGAGGACTCAGAAGTCCTCATCGCCAGATGGCTCGCGAGGTGGGGGCGACGATGAAATTTGAAGGTGCTGACACATCTGGTGGAGGGTGGCATCGATGTGATCGAAGCACTGGAAGCATTGTTGCTCGAATCGTGTTAAGCGCTCAGATATGTCCGAAATAGAAGCTGCCGCATGAACTGGGTGATTTCTCGGTGGTGGCTCCTCGTGTGGTGGGGGGATATCGCCAGTAATGTCCTCAGGCTCCTTCTCCTCGGTGGTATGGGCTAGACGGTATTGGGGAGGATCGGTCCCACGGCGACGCTTGATCATCCTCATGTTTATCATGGTCGAGATGCCCTGTGGAGACATCTAGCCTATCAAGGTGAGGGAGGATGATTGTGCCACGGTGTTGAGGAGGCCAAAGTGTCTCGCGAGGCGTGTCACATAGGGCCCCACGGAAATTATCCCCTTACGATGCCGCTTCGTCTGACGCTGGATGGCGAGAGCGATGAAGTAGGCAAGGTCGAACACGTGGCCATGCGCCATGTTCCACAGAAAATAGGCGTCGTGGGTATTAACGACGCTGGTGCTCTCGCGTCTTCCTGTCAATGTATGTGCGAGGAGGGAATGGAGGCACCTTAGTGATGGGGAAAGAGCGGTCGCCTTGGAGCGACTAGGATCGTATGTTGGTGAAACTGGAACCAATGCCTGCCAACATTTGGAAGGTGAATAGTAGATGTGGCGATGAAGAGTGTCGAGTTCATTCTCCTCCATGAACTCTTCTGTGTAGAGTCCCAGAGCGATTCCAAATTCAGGGACACTCATTTCGCGAACCAAACCTCCTAGGCGGAACTGTATGGTGCATGGGTCTTCGTGGTTCGTCATCACCACCTGCAAATGAAAAGTAGAGCAAAGCTCTAATGTTAGTTCGAGGTATGTGGGCTTGACAATACTGAAGAACCGCTCCCAAGGGTCGGTGGACAGTAGGGCCCGAACGGCATCAGCAAGTTGTACTTGCTCCAGGGCGGCCCAGTCGATACACCTCCCCACACCGAGGGGTCGTGCTCGAAGTATCTGAAAGAGCTCCTCCTGGGGTTCCGAAGGAAACTGTAGGAATGGGTGGCGTACTTTGGCAGAAGCGCTAGAGGAAATGGCACCGGCACCTTTCCGTTTTTTGGAAATAGGCACAGCGGTTTTCTTCCCACATGGGGGAGTCATTATGTACCTGAAAATGCCAAAGAGTTTCCATAAATCCAATATCATTACCAGCCAAACAATTGTTCTATTTTAGTAGAATCCTATTATATTTCATCAAATAGTGTAGAATGTAAATACTAGTCCTCATTCGAAGCGGGTTTAATAGCATTAGTAACACTAAAATAATGAACTATCAAACTAACCCAAACTAAGTAAAACAAGAGAATGAGTAATAAATAGGAATTTAAATCATGAAAATATGACAAGGGATAATATGAAATTTAAAGAAATAAGTAATCAATGGTGAAGAAGGGGAACCGATGGAGGAGTTGAAGGAAATGGCACAGTCGAGGTGGTGGCACACGGTCGTGGCGGTGGTGCACGGGCGTGGTCTACGGGAATGGAGTTGCACGGGCGTGGACTTGTGTGGAGAAGAATAGGGGGAAAAAAGAAAGGGAAGGGAAAATAAGAGGGAAGGGAAGTGAGAGGAAAAGGAGACAAAGTCGGTGGCCGGAATGGGGAGGAGGGGGGAAGCTTGGGTGCAAACGGCTAGGGTTTTGGAGGGGAAGAAGATGAATAGTGGGGGGGTTTAAATAGGGGATAGGGCACACGGTTAAGGGCCACGCCCGTGTTCCCTTTTAATGGCCCGTGTGTTTTGTGAATTTTAAATTTAGGCGTGTCTGAGTTGAGTCCTACGTCCGTGTTCTATGGGCGTGTTATGGCACACGGCCATATCGCACGGCCGTGTGATGCTTCATTCCTTTCTCCCACGCCCATGTAGATTTAGCACGCCCGTGTTGATTTAGTCAGTGTCGACCACGGCCTATAGGCACGGGCGTGTCACTTGCCCGTGTCATTTACTCAGTGTCGACCACGGCCTTATCGCACGGCCGTGGCCTTTTATCACAGCCCGTGTTTTTGAGTCAGTTTCGACCGCGGCTGTGTCGCACGGCCGTGGCGTTTTATCGTAGCCTGTGTTTTGGGAAAAATTTACGTCCTTGGCTCGCACGGTCTCCGTCACACCGATGTGCCTACCCGTGGTGTCGACACGGCCATGGCCACGACCGTGGGTAAGGCCGTATATTATGGGAACCTGCGCTTATTAATCTGGTTAGTTTTTAGTTAGGTGTTGAAAATTGAAAGTATGAATATTAATGGGGTTAGTGTTCGGGTTGCCTCCCGAGAAGTGCTTGTTTAGAGTCCTAAGCTAGACTTACCTTGTATCCGCTCTTTATGGAGGTTCACGGAGCTGAAGCTCCTCTCTAATATCTCTAAAATCCTCTCTGTTATATAGTTTAAGGCGTTGACCGTTTACCTTGAATGTGCCACGAGTCGGATGTGTTACCTCGATCGCGCCATAGGGAAAAATGGTTTTGATTACGAATGGACCTGACCATTTTGATTTCAGCTTTCCAGGGAACAACTTGAGGTTCGAATTGTATAGTAGAACAAGATTTCCAACTTCAAACTGCTTAGGTTGCTTCAAACGAGCATCATGGCGTCGCTTTGTTGCTTCTTTATATAAACGTGAGTTCTCGTAGGCATTCGATCGCCACTCATCTAGCTCGTTCAACTGCATCAATCTTTTCTCACCTACAAGTTTAAGATCGTAATTTAAAAATTTTGTGGCCCAAAATGCTTTGTGCTCTAATTCAAACGGTAGATGAAAACTCTTTCCGTAGACAAGTCTGTATGGGGATGTTCCTATGGGGGTTTTAAAAGCGGTTCTATAGGCCCATAAAGCTTCGCCTACTTTTAATGCCCAATCTTTCCTGTCCGATTCTACTGTTTTCTCTAGAATACGCTTAAGCTCTCGATTTGCTACTTCCACTTGTCCACTTTGGTTTGAGGGTGATAAGGGTAGTGCATTACGTGGTGTACTCCATATTTCTTTAAGACTCTATCAAATTGAGTATTACAAAAATGAGTACCCCTATCACTAATAATTGCTCTAGGTGTTCCAAATCGAGAGAAGAGTTTCTTGAGAAATCTTACTACCACTCTAGCATCATTAGTAGGTAAGGCTTGAGCTTCCACCCATTTTGACATATAATCAACTGATACTAAGATGTATTTATTCCCAAATGAGCTAGGGAATGGACCCATAAAATCAATACCCCATACATCAAATATTTCACATGATAACATATATGTTTGAGGCATTTCATCGCGTTTAGAGATATTACCTGTTCTCTGACATCTATCACATGAAGCAACATACCTATTAGCATCTTTGAACAGTGGGCCAATAAAAACTCGATTCGAGTATTTTTGTGTCTTTGTCCTAATCCCACTATAATGTCCTCCTGATGGTCCTGAATGGCAATGTTCTAGTATTTTGCTTGCTTCTGCCTTTTTAACACATCTCTGAATTACTTGATCTGCGCATATACGAAACAGAAAAGGGTCCTCCCAAAAATAGTTTTTCGCATCAGCAAAGAATCGCTTCTTTTGATGATGTGTTAACCCTTTTGGCAGGATGTTAGCAGCTAAATAATTCGTAATATCTGCAAACCAAGGTACCTGAGTCGGAGATAGCAAAGAGTTGTTCTTCAGAAACGCAGTCGTTTATCTCACTTTCATCGAGTTCTTTGATATGTGGATTTTCAAGTCTAGAAAGATGGTCCGCCGCGAGGTTTTCGACTCCTTTTTATCCCGAATTTCCAAATCAAATTCTGTAAGAGTAAAATCCATCTTATGAGTCGAGGTTTTGCATCGATTTAGTTAAAAGATAACGAAAGAGTTGAATGGTCGA
This sequence comes from Gossypium sturtianum, assembly GCA_025698515.1. Taxonomy (NCBI): domain Eukaryota; kingdom Viridiplantae; phylum Streptophyta; class Magnoliopsida; order Malvales; family Malvaceae; genus Gossypium; species Gossypium sturtianum. The sequence continues at coordinate 119,416,545 of CM046955.1, forward strand.
TGTAATAAGCGACAACTTTAGATAATATCAAATCATGTCTAAATTTATCAAATGTAAAAACCACAACTAGCAACTCTTTCTCTCGTGGTGGTGTAATTTTTTTCTTGTGCCGTCAATGTTTTGCTAAGCGTAATAAATTGGTGAAAATGCTTGTCTCTTCATTGTCTCAAAACTGCACCAATTGCAAAATCACTCACATCACAAATTAGTTCAAAGGGTAAATTCCAATCAGGTGCAATTATAATCGGAGCATTTATTAATTTATTTTTGAGGGTATTAAATGAATCTAAACATTCCTGATCAAAATTGAAAGGCACATCTTTTTCTAGTAATTTAGTTAAAGGCTTAGCTATTTTAGAAAAATCCTTAATAAATCTTCTATAAAATCCAGCGTGTCCTAAAAAGCTTCTAATAGCCTTAACTGAACTAGGGGGAGGTACTTTTTCTATGGTTTCAATCTTTGCTTTATCAACCTCAATTCCTTTACTAGAAATTTTGTGACCTAACACAATCCCTTCTCGAACCATAAAGTGGCACTTTTCCCAATTAAGCACAAGGTTCGTTTCCTCACATCTCATTAGAACTCGTTTTAAATTTTTAAGGCAGAGATGGAAAGAATTACCAAATACCAAAAAGTCATCCATAAATACCTCCATAATATCTTCCACGAGTTCATCAAAGATTGCTAGCATGCATCGCTGAAAAGTGGCAGGAGCATTACATAATCCAAAAGGCATTCTACGATAAGAAAACGTACCATATGAACATGTAAATGTTGTCTTTTCTTGATCCTCAGGAGCTATTGGAATTTAGAAGTAGACAGAGAGTCCGTCTAAGAAGCAATAGTACATATGCCCGGATAATCTTTCTAACATCTGATCAATGAAGGGTAAGGGGAAGTGATCTTTTCTCGTGGCATCGTTTAACTTCCTATAGTCAATGTAAACTCTCCAACCTGTGACTGTCCTTGTTGGAATTAATTCATTCTTCTCGTTGGCTACAACAGTCATGCCTCCCTTCTTTGGAACAACCTGCACAAGACTTACCAAGCATCTTTATCGGAAATAGGATAAATAATTCAAAGCATCTAGAAGTTTAATTACCTCACTTTAACAACTTCCTTCATGTTGGGATTTAATCGTCTTTGAGGTTGCACACATGGTTTATATTCATCTTCCATTAGAATTTTGTGGGTGTAAAACGATGGGCTTATCCCTTTATTGTCAGAAATCTTCCAAGCTATGACTCTTTTATGCTCCTTTAGTACCTGTATTAACTCGTTTTTCTCATTGGGTTCCAATTCTGAATAAATAATTACCGGTAGTGTAGAATTATCTCTGAGGAATGCATACTCTAAGTGATTCGGTAACTGTTTCAATTCTAGTATGGGGGGTTCTTCAATAGAGGGTTTTTGTTTTAGTTCGTCATTTATTTCCATGCCCTCATACTTCTTTTGTCTTGGGGAAGAATTTTTACTTCCCCCATTTTATTGGTATCGTCATCGGCCTCCCCTCGGGCAAGACACAGTTCCAATGTGTCTTTATTTATGATTTCTTGAAAAGAATCTTGAATAGAATGATCAATAGCATCGATAAAATAACAGGAATCATCTTGCTCTCTAGAGTATCGCATAGCATCATAAATTTTAAAAATAATTTCCTCGTCACCTATCCTGAGCATAAGTTTACCATCACCTACATCAATAACAGCCCTAGCAGTGGCTAAAAATGGGCGTCCTAAAATTAAAGGTTCCTCAACGTCCTCATCCATGTCAAGCACAACAAAATCAACAGGGAATGTGAATTTATCAACTTTTACCAAAACATCTTGAATAATTCCCCTAAGATACTTAATAGATCTGTTAGCTAATTGGATACTCATCCTAGTGAGATTTGGTTCCCCAAGACCAAGCTGCTTAAACATTTTATAAGGCATTAAATTAATACTGGCACCTAATTCAGCTAATGTTTTTTCAATATTTAAACTACCAATTAAACAGGGAATGGTAAAACTTCCTGGATCTTTCAATTTATTTGGAAGTTTATTTTGGAGAATAGCTGAACATTCCTCGTTAAGTTCCACGGTTGATAGCTCTTCAAACTTCCTTTTATTTGTTAAAAGCTCTTTTAAAATTTTTGCGTGTGTCGGCATCTGTGAAATAGCTTCAACAAAAGGTAAGTTAATATGTAATTGTTTAAAAAGTTCAAGAAATTTACCGAATTGTGCGTCCATGCGGTCTTTCTTCAACGTTTCCGGATATAGGATCGGTGGTTTATACTCTTTAAGTACCGGTGTGACATTTTCGTTTACCTCCTCACCCTTGTCTTTATTAGTTTCTTGTGGCATTTTCTTTTTAGCTTCAACCAACTCCTTCCCACTCCTTAGCGTAACTGCTTTCACATGCTCTTTTGGTTTAGGTTTGGTGTTACTAGGTAAACTACCTGGTTGCCTTTCGGAAACTAACTTAACCAGTTGTCCAATTTGACTCTCAAGCCCTTGAATCGATGCTTGTTGATTTTTCAACTCCGTTTTGGTATTCTAAAAACGAGTCTCTGACATCGAAATAAACTTTACTAGCACATCTTCAAGGCTCGGTTTTTTCTCCTAATGATAGGTTTGTTGTTGGAAGCCTGGAAGGGGTTGTTGTCTCTGATTTCCTTGACCACCCCATGAAGAATTGAGATTGTTCCTCCAACCTGGATTATAAGTGTTACTATAGGGATTAGTCTGAGGTCTAGAATTATTACCCATATAGTTTATCTGTTTGTTTTCTATGCCAGGATTGTAGGATGGATATTCTGTATTGCCCATTCCTCCTCTATTCGTATCGTAATGCATCACTGAAAGTACCTGTAAAGAACCATACAAACCATCAATTTTCTTATTAAGGAGTTCTACCTGGTTTGATAGCATGGTCACTGCGTCGAGGTTGAAAACACTGGCGGCTTTTGTCGGCCTTGTCCTTGTAACTTGCCACTGATAGTTATTCAGTGACATCTCCTCTATAAACTCATAAGCCGCATCAGGAGTCTTGTTATTTAGGGTTCCACCGGCGGCTGAATCAATCAACTGCCTAGTTGAGGGGTTCAAACCGTTGTAAAAGGTTTGAACTTGTAACCATAGAGGTAACCCATGGTGTGGGCACCTTTTCAGCAAATCCTTGTATCTCTCCCATGTGCCGTAAAGTGTCTCTAAATCCATCTGCACAAAAGAAGAAATATCATTCCTCAACTTAGCCGTTTTAGCCGGTGGAAAATATTTTAACAAAATTTTTTTGGTCATTTTTTCCCATGTAGTGATTGATCCTCGTGGTAACAAGTTTAACCACTGTTTAGCTTTGTTCCTCAACGAAATGGGAAATAACCGAAGGCGAATGGCATCATCAAAAACGCCATTAATCTTACATTTGCATGAAACTGGCATCTAGTATGAGCATGATTGTTGAGTTTACGGAATTTGTAGTAAAGGTGTCAAACCCGTTAGGCAAACATGTGCTAGTTGACAAGGTGTGTAAGAATTGTTTTTTGACAATTAGAGGTCATTGTTTTCCGGTAAATCTTATGTTGTTGCCATTTGATGAATTTGAATTGATTCTTGGTATGGATTGGTTGACGGCTCATAATGTTTTAGTGAACTGTGGTAGCAAGTTTATAGAATTGAAATGTGAAAATAAAGATGTCATTCGGGTTGAATCAGGTAAATCGGATAGTTTGCCTGTGATAATTTCAACTATGGTAGCCGAGAAATACTTGAGGAAAGGATACAAGTCCTATCTCGCCTTTGTGCTGAATAATCAAGAGTCAGAAGTAAAGATTGAATCAGTGCCGGTAGTATGCGAATATCCAGATGTGTTTCCGGAAGAGTTACCCGGGTTACCTCCAGTTAGAGAGGTCGAGTTTGGGATTGAGTTAGTTCCGGGAACGGAACCTATCTCAGTTACTCCATATAGGATGGAACCATTGGAGTTGAAAGAATTGAAGGTTCAGTTGTAAGAGTTAACGGACAAGGGTTTTGCAAGACCGAGCTATTTACTGTGGGGTGCCCCGATGCTTTTTGTGAAGAAGAAAGATGGGTCGATGATATTGTGCATAGACTGTAGACAGCTCAATAAGGTGACAATGAAGAATAAGTACCCTTTACCAAGAATAGATGATTTATTTGACCAACTGAAGGGAGATACAGTGTTCTCCAAGATAGATCTAAGGTCTGGTTATTATCAGTTAAGGGTTAAGGAGCAGGATGTGCCGAAAACTGCATTTCGGACGAGGTATGGCCATTATGAGTTTCTTGTCATGCCATTTGGTTTAATGAATGCTCCTGTGAATTTTATGGACTTGATGAATCGCATCTTCCGACCGTACTTGGACAAGTTTGTAGTCGTTTTTATTGACGATATATTAGCCTATTCTCGGGATGAGAGTGAACATGCGGAGCATTTGAGAATTGTTTTGCAGACTTTAAGAGACAAGCAGTTGTATGCTAAATTTAGCAAGAGTGAGTTTTGGCTCCGAGAGGTCGGATTCCTAGGACACATTGTGTCGGGTGATGGTATTAGAGTTGATCCGAGTAAGATCTCAGCTATTGTAGAGTGGAAACCGCCAAGAAATGCGTCGGAAGTTAGAAGCTTTTTGGGTTTAGCGGGGTACTACAGACGGTTCGTGAAGGGATTCTCCATGATTGCTACCCTGATGACGAAACTGTTGCATAACAATGTTAAGTTTGAATGGACTGAAAAATGTCAACAGAGTTTCGAGAGATTGAAAACATTGTTGACTGAGGCGCCGATTTTAGTGCAACCTGAGTCAGGCAAGGAGTTTGTGGTATATAGTGATGCATCATTTAATGGACTTGGCAGTGTGCTGATGCAAGAGGGTAAGGTAGTAGCTCACGCCTCGAGACAGCTAAAACCACACGAGAAGAATTATCTGACTTATGATTTAGAGTTGGCTGCGATTGTTTTCGCATTAAAGATTTGGCGACATTATTTATATGGTGAGAAGTGTCGAATCTTTACCGATCATAAAAGTTTGAAGTACTTAATGGACCAAAAGGATTTGAATTTGCGACAACGGCAGTGGCTCGAATTATTGAAGGACTATGAGCTAGTATTTGATTATCATCCGGGGAAAGCAAATGTAGTAGCAGATGCCTTGAGTAGAAAATCCCTGTATGCTTTGAGGGCCATGAGTACGAGCTTAGCGCTGTCTGATGATGGTGCTATATTGGCCGAGTTGAGGATTAGACCGCTATTTATTCAACAGATATGTGAGGCTCAAAAGAATGATGATGATATGCAAGCTAAGAGAGCTAAGTGTGAATCGGGAAATAATGCTGATTTTCGGGTGAGTTCGGATGGTTGTTTGATGTTTCACGATAGGATTTGTGTACTTAAAGATGATGAGTTAATCCGGAAAATTTTACATGAAGCACACAGTAGTCATTTGTCAGTACATCCCGGTAGCACTAAAATGTACAATGATTTGAAGAAATTTTATTGGTGGCCGGGTATGAAAAGAGACATCTCTGAGTTCGTGACAAGATGTTTAATCTGCCAACAAGTAAAAGCCGAGCATCAAGTACCATCGGGACTGCTTCAGCCAGTGATGGTTCCCGAGTGGAAGTGGGATCGGATCACCATAGATTTTATGACGGGGTTGCCTATGACTCCGAAAAAGAAAGATGCTGTGTGGGTTATCGTTGATAGACTAACGAAGTCGGCTCACTTTATACCGGTGCGTGTTGATTATTCACTGGATAAGTTGGCCGAGTTGTATATTGCTGAGGTGGTGAGATTGCATGGAGTGCCTGTATCTATTATCTCAGATAGAGATCCGAGATTTTACTTTGAGGTTTTGGAAGAAGTTGCAGGAGGCCTCGGGTACAAGGTTGAATTTTAGTATTGCATTCCATCCGCAAACTGACGGCCAATCTGAAAGAGTGATTCAAGTTCTTGAGGATATGCACCGATGTTGTGTGTTAGAGTTTGGAGGTAGTTGGGAAAGATATCTACCTTTGGTTGAGTTTGCTTATAACAACAGTTATCAGTCGAGCATACGGATGGCACCGTACAAAGCTTTATACGGTCGTAAGTGTCGGACTCACTTGTATTGGACTGAACTTAGTGAGAAACAAATTCATGGGGTTGATTTAGTTAAAGAGACCGAGGAGAAGGTGAAAGTGATCCGTAATAGTCTGAAAGTTGCATCGGACCGAAAAAAGTCGTACGCGGATTTGAAAAGAAAAGAAATCGAGTTTCGAGTAGGCGAGAAGGTATTTCTGAAAGTATCTCAGTGGAAGAAAATATTGAGATTTGGTAAAAAGGGTAAATTGAGTCCACGATTCATAGGGCCGTACGAGATTACCGAAAAGATTGGGCCAGTGGCATACTGGTTGGCTTTGCTGGTTGAGTTAGAGAGAATACACAATGTGTTTCATGTATCAATGTTGCGACGATATCGTTTCGATCCTTCACACATGATCCCTCCATCGGAGATTGAGATACGATCGGACATGACTTATGAAGAGGAGCCAATTAAGATATTGGCTCGGGAGGTTAAACAGTTGAGGAATAAGAGCATAGCTTTTCTAACAGTCCGGTTTAGACCCTAGTCGGAACAGTGGTTTCGGGACCACTAATCTGAGGCAGTAAAATATTTTAATATTATTTTCTGTGCCCTCGATATGTGATTAAGCATGTGCTAAAGTTTCGTGAATTAATTTGTCTGTTTGTGTGTTAAATTTGAGCAAAGGACTGAATTGCATAATTTGCAAAAATGGGTTTCTATTTGATTCATGGCTGAATTGATGTGGCTTTTAAGTATAGAGGTCTTATGAGGCAATTATGCCATAAATATGATAGTGGTTTGTTAATGGACGGTTATGCCATTAAGTGTATAAATTTTATATGTTTTATTAAAGGTTAATATGGTAAAAGAATTGATAATATTGTTTTAATAAAAAAAATTAAAAGATGGTGGATATTTTCATATGTTCTTCCACCGAAAATCAAACAAAAAAAAAAAGAAATAAGAAGTTAGGGCATTCGGCACTCTGTGAGCTTGATTAAGGTATGATTTTGACTCGATTTTTGATAATTTCTACGTTTCTATAATCGTTGCTTCGTATACTATAAAACCCATGTTGTAATTTTGAGAATTTATGTTGTTTATGAAATGTGCCATTGATGAAATGGTGAGTTTTGTGATGAGTTTAGGTGTTAAATGAAAGATATGTGTTTAATGAACATATTTTGTTCTTGAATTTTTGATGAATTTAGCTAATTAGGGCTAAATCTTGAAAATAGCATTTTGAGGGACTAAATTGTGAAATAAATGAAATGTATGGACTTGTATGAGATACATGAGCATTCGGCCAAGCATGGGTATATGGTGATTTTGTGTAATTTTTGATTTTGTAAATTAGGGACTAAATTGTCCAAATGTGAAATGTGAGGGCTAATTTGCAAATTGCCCTAAATGTGTGTTCATGGATTGAATTGAATGAATTAGTGAATAAAAGGGTTAAATTTGAATATGTATAGATCAAGAACCGAAGAAAACGGACTTAGATCACGGGAAAGCGAAAATAGTCGAATAACCAAGTCCGAACGAATATCCGAATCCGAGGTAAGTCGATATACAAATAAATGTAGTTGTATTGAATTATATATATGTTCATATGACTATTGTTAATGATGAATGCACATGAGACGATGTATATATGAATTTCAAGGTAGAATCGACATAGTGTCAACGTCTGAGAAGTCCCGTTCGAACCTAGGAATAAATAGAATTAACTATGTCATGACATAGATGTCTGTTATGTGATATCATGTAAGACCACGTCTGGGACGTTGGCATTGATTTGAGATTTCGTGTAAAACCACATCTAGGGCGTTGGCATCGAAATGAGATTTACATGTAAGACCATGTCCGGGACATTGGCATCGTATTTGACTTGTGTAATACCCTATCTGGGACAGAGGCATCGATTTATTGATTACATGTAAGACCACGTCTGGGATGTTGGCATTGTACGACTATTCCGAGCATTCTGAGTATCCTATTAGATTTCGAATGGTTCAATGGGCAAGTCTGAGAAACGAACGATTATGTGATCAGTATATCTGTTTCAGGTACGTTCGATATGTACACTAAGTGTGTATGAAAGGTAAGTGTCTATATGAACTTACTATGATGAATATATGTTTTGAAATGATGAGATAATATGTGAAGATATGTTTGAATGAGCCATATGTATATGTGATATTTGAATTATATTTGAGTTGAAGATTATGGTAAGATATGGCCTAGCAACTGAGCCAAAGAATATATGAGATGAATTTGCTATGAAAACCAATAATGTTATTATATCATTTTGGTTATGTGCATATTATGCTAAGTTTATTTGTATATGCCTTACTAAGCTTTTGAAAGCTTACTCTGGGTGTGTTTGCTCTGTTTTATAGATCGTCAAAGCTACTGAAGGCTCGGGACCGTCGAGGATCGTCATCACACTACCTAAGCTCATTTTGGTATCTTTTGGAAATGTATATAGCTAGATATGGCATGTATAGGCTAGTTATTTTGGATATGTTTGAAATGTGTATAAAGTAGCCATGAGATGTGGCTTAATAAGTGTTGGTAATATGCATGAGTAAATGTGTTATATAATGCATAGTTTGGTATGGTTTGATAGCCAATGAATTAGTCAAAGTTATGGTAAGCATATGAATGCATTATTGATCGCTGTGAAGTCAGAGTTTTAAAATTTATAAAGATAATGATCGAACCTGGAAACTAACTATGACAACGATTTGAGGCAAGTGCACCTATCGAACAGTAGTATAGCTTAGGCAAGACTGGATTGTCGAACCCAAAGGAACTAAAAGTACTAATACTAACTTTCTTTCTATTATTTAGTCTAAAATAAGTGAAGTTGTTTATTAATCTAAATTAACTAATTACTAAGCTAAAGACGCAAAGACAAAAAGAATGAATTGGGGAAATACTTGGGAAAAACTTAGTTGATTACGACGATACCCTTAGGAAGAATCCACTTAGACTCCACTTGTTATCTAACACTGAACCAGACGATTTATTCACTTGACTTGATCCGTAGGACTCCCTAACGTATATTAAACCATCTCTCGAGGCGAATAACGTCTAACCCTAGGTTAATTAATTGAAATCTCTTTCCCATTAATAACCCCCTAGAATAGCAGTAAATCGATCTATGGACTTTCCATATTAGGTTTCACCCTAATTCGGCAAAATCTCGTCACCCTATCTCTAGGCGTGCGATCAACTCCGTTTAATTATGCTAGATCTACTCTTAAGCAGGGACTTTTGCTCCACCACCTAAGCACATTCAACTTGAATTAATATCCGCGAAATATCAACACAAGAATTAAGCACACATAATTAAGAACAAATCAAGTATTTATCATATAGTTCAGAAAACAATAACAAGATTCATCTAGGTATCATCCCCCTTCAGGTATCTGAAGGGTTTAGTTCATAACAATAAAGAAAAACATCTCAAGAGAAAAGATAAAACAAAACATAAGAAATCCCTAAAACCCCCTGAAGGAATTGAAGAGGAGATCCTCCGTCTGTAGTAGAATTAGGCGGCTTGAGATGGATCAGCGGCTATCCCTTGAGCGTTTCCCACAAATCGACCTTTTCGGCTCGGCTCCTTGGCCTAGTGACCGCCCGTCGACTCCCTTCGACTCCCTCTTTTAGGTTATACTTAGGGTGTATTTATAGGCTTTTGGAATGTGTTTCTTTTCCCCTAAGTATCCTTTTCCGAGTGAAATTACTCTCCTCTACGGCAGGGGCACGGTCATGGCACACGCCCGAGTGAATCGTGGTCAGGCCGTGTTGGACTCCGTTAGTGAGGCACGACCATGTAAATCGTGGTCCAGGCCGTGTTCGAGATCTTTAAGGAGGCACGGCCATCTGATCTTTGGTCCAGGCCATGTCGATTTCATCTTTGGCCCATTTATGTCCGTTTTGAGCCCGTTTCTCGTTCTTTTTATTTTTGGGTGCTTTCCTGAGTATAAGACATGAAAAGAAAGGATTAAGAGTACCTTTTTACATAAATCAAGGGATAAATCATTCAAAAGTATGTTAAATGTGGGATTAAAATATGTTACTATTTCGGTTTATCAAATACCCCCACACTTAAGCTTTTTCTTGTCCTCAAGCAAAATTCTCAACTTACAATCAAAACAAACTTTCAATAATTCATAATTCCTATCAACAATATCTTATCATAATTCATAGATAATTTATACATGGATAATTCAATTCAAAGAGTCCTAAGGATTCAAACAATCTAAGTCATAGATTTGTAGCTCGAAAATATAGGCGTCTCCCCTTATCTAAATAATTACCTTTAATTCAAAACCGACAAGGATTGACATACTCACTAGAGATTCACTCAAATCACTTAAAGTGTTTAAGGTTCAGGAAAAAGCGCTCAAAAGTCGAACATGAAAAGTTAATCCCATAGGCTTGCCTGAAAATCAAATCTCCACCACTATAATATGAGATGATGCACAAATCAAAAGGTCTTTAATTAGGGTTGTAACGGGGCTGGGGTTAAGGTGTGGATATAGGCTGAATTAGATGGTTAGAATCGAGATTGAATTGATAAATTACCTAACTAGAAATAATAAACTGAATAATTACATAATGAATTGAAACCTTAATAATACGAGCTTTTTATTCAATATTTGGAATTCAAACGTATAAGCTCACTTAATCACAAAACTAATAATGAATAACGACTATACTTCGATTTTTTTTAAGAACAAATCATAAATACATAACAAAGGATAAATTACTGAAATAAAAACATAGTTATGCTATTAATCAAATCAAATCTCGATATAAGGGTAGTCAAAAGGAATGGGGATAACAAAAACAAAGGGTTTCTGGGTTAATATTAGTGGTTATGTCAATAAAATGGGTTGTTAGGATCAAAGGGGTTCACTAGGGGTTAATTGTGAAGGTAGGATTTTTAATGGAGTTAGTGGGTTAAAACCTAGGTGCCTTAATCATCTCCGTATATCAAATCATAGGTGTGGTCTCGATATGTATAAACGAGGCAAGTTCTAGAATAACAAATCAATGTTGACATACTCATAATCAATAAAGTGAGCATGAAAAAGAATATATGCTCTTTAAGGCTCAAAATCTCACAAAAATTATGGGTATTTTAATGTCAACCTCGTAAATTTCAAACTTCAAAGTAATATTTAAACTCAGTTCGACAACCTAGAAAATTTTTAATTTCTGAAAAATAGACTTATCATGCTTGATTCTCTAGTATTCTTAGAATTTAATTATCAATGCACAATTATCAATGACTTAATCTAAAACATATCAATAAAAATCATAAATCATTAGAAATTTTCATCCTAATTAGTAATATGAGAAAATTACTTAAAAACAAGACTAAATCCAGGATTTTGAGAATAATGCAAAACGTTTGGCACCTAATTTCAGAAATTTGAGAATAATTAAAAAAAGTTAGACGCGTCTAAGATTCACCCCCCCACACTTAAGATGTACATTGCCCTCAATATACAAAGATAGATAATATAAATATAATGCAGAAATCGTAAGATATGGGGAAAGTTAAACTTCCTGAATTATGGATGAAATCCTTGGAGGATGTGGAAAATACGTTGGAGGGGTCGTTCTGGATGACGATCCTGCGCTAGATGAAGAAATTGGGTAGCTCATGCAGGATTAGTCAGGGATTATTAAGACACAATAATTAAAACTATACTGATAAAATTAAAGAAAAATATGCTAAAGTGAAATAGATTGAAAATTAAAATAAAATTAAAATAAAAATTAATGGACCGTAGTGTCCTTATTGTTGGATGGTTCGCGAGGTGGGTGTGACCTCTAAGGCTGCGGAGGTGTTGGTGGTGGCAGAAATGGCGTGATTCCCTAGCAGCCTTTAGAACCTAAAATTAAGAAACTAAGATAAAATAAACTAGATTAAGCATAAGAATGTTAAAGAGAAGGAAAATAAAGGAGAAAAAAATAAAAGAACAGATAATTGGTCTCAAAGACCCTTGGCTTGGCGAGTGATTGAAGCGGTCGGCATGAACTTATGTAGATCGGTCTCCGTGAGGGAGACTGTGATTGGCTTCTTCCGCTTCTTTGGCATTGTTTTGGTGTAGCTCAAGGGTATAGAGAAAAGGGGTAGGAAAGAAAATGAAAAGTTGAAGGTTGAAAGTTAGTAGGAGAAGAGGGAAGGGAGGGGGTTTAAATAGATTTTCAAACTGGTACCATCCCCACCCGTGCTCTCTTAGGGCGTGTCGATTCACACGGCCGCCTCGCACGGTGTGTGTCTAGGTGTGTTGGTTCACCCACACCCGCTTTTCTGATTTCCACGCCCGTTGGTGATAAGTCGATGTCGTCCACGGCGCGCGTCGTCTGGCCGTGGCATTCTGCCGGTGCCGTGGGGCGGTGGTTGGAGTCCGTGACTTCGAAGATTTGATTCTCTCTGACTTGTACCACCTCTGCCATGTCAATACGGCGATCCGGGGCATCCACACGGCCACGGCCATGGCCGTGTGCTAGGCCGTGTGGCCTGGAAATCTGCACTTTTTGGTTAGTTTAAAGCTAGAAACTATAAAGAAAGGGTAAAATAGAATAAATAAGAAAAATAAAAATGTAAAAGTTAATGGGGTTAGTGCTCGGGTTGCCTCCCGAGAAGCGCTCGTTTATAGTATTAAGCTAGACTTTCCTCTCGTTGTCCTCATCGGGGTGGTTTGAGGAGTTGGAAGTCCTTCTTCATGCTATCAGTTTTATCCTCGTGAAAAAGTTTAAGTCGAGATGCGTTTATAGTAAAAGTACCAAAAATAGGATTACTAACCTCGACTGTTCCGTATGGGAAAACACTGGTTACCCTAAAAGGTATTTCTTTGTTTGTGTTAGGGTCTGAAGGAGATATTCAAGGATCTGCCTTATCTAACAATACCTGATCCCCTATTTTGAAGTGGTTTGTTGTTCCTATGAGCTCTTCTGGGGGCTCCTTCGGTTTTACCTTGTGTGGTTTCGTTTCTTCGTCGTGTAACCCTAATTTTTCCTTGAAGTGTGTCTTCCACTCATCTAGATCATCGATCTGAATCCTTTGATCTTCATAAACTACTTCCTTGTTGGCATGGGGTTTAGGATCGGGTTCAGTTGTATTCTTTTGTGGTGCTTTCTGAAAATAAGGGTTAACCGAATGGTTATTGGTAGAATTTACGTTCTCACCTTGATTACTCGATGTTCTGGCTGAGTCGAGAGCCTTGAGGGTGACTGTCTCGTTACCTACACGAAGTATGAGTTCTCCTGCATCAACATCAATTTTAGTCCTGGCAGTTGCTAAAAAAGGTCTTCCTAAAATTAAAGGTTTCGCATTATCCTCATCCATGTCTAAGACAATGAAATCTACTGGGAAAACGAATTTGTCAATTTTTACAAGAAGATCTTCAATAATACCTCTAGGAATTCTAACAGTTTTATCAGGTAATTGAATGCTCATCCTAGTTTGTTTGGGTTTCCCTAAACCTAATTGTTTAAACAATTTATAAGGCATGACATTTATGCTTGCCCCTAAATCAGCTAACGCATTATCAACAGTTAGTCTACCAATTAAACATGGAATTGTAAAACTCCCTGGATCTTTTAGCTTTTGTGATAGTCTATTCTGTAACATTGCTGAGCATACTGCGTTTAATTCCACATGTAGATCCTCGTCTAATTTGCGTTTGTTCGTCAAAAGATGTTTTAAAAATTTCCTCGAATCTGGCATCTGTGAAAGAGCTTCAAGTAGCGGTAAGTTAATATGTAATTTCTTTAAAAGTTTAAGAAACTTACCGAACTGTGCCTCTATGTCGTCTCTCGTTAATGCTTCGGGATATGGTATGCGAGGTTGGTACTCCTTGATTACCGGTTTTGGTTTTTCTTGTGTTACCTCAACTTTACCTTTTTCTACCTCATTTTCTTGTATTGGACTGGGTTCGTCTAATCCTTCACTTTCTTGAGCTGTTATGGCTTGGATTTGCTCATTTGGATTAATCTCGGTGTTGCTTGGTAGACGCCCTTGCGATCGTTCGGACATCGACTTTGCGAGTTGTCCAACCCGACTTAGAAACTTCCTCAATCGACTTAGTGACTTCCTAACTTGGCTCTCGATCCCTTTGATCGATGCTTGTTGGGTCTTAAGGGTGGTTTTGGTGTCTTGGAGACGGTTTTCTGTGGATGCCATGAATCTTGTCGGCATCTCTTCAAGGTTCGGCTTCTTCTCCGTGGATAGAAGTGATTTTGGAAATTTTGAGGAGGTTGTTGTCTTTGATTTCCTTGACCTCCCACGAAAAATTTGGGTGGTTCCTCCAACACAGGTTATAATTATTACTATATGGGTTATTATTAGATCTAAAATTGTTACCTATATAGTTCATCTGTTCGCTCTCGGTGCTCGGTTGGTAGGGTGGGTACTCGGGATTTCGCACGGTCCCACTTGCGTTGCCTTTGCATTCTTTGGATGTACTGCGAAGAACACAAACTATCAAGCTTTTTATTCATCATCTCTACTGTGTTGATAGCATGGTTTCTTGCATCTCTGTTGAAAACTCAGGCTGATTTTTTGGTTTGGTCATTGTAACCGCCACCGATAGTTATTCGGTGACATCTCTTCAATAAACTCGTAAGTCGCTTGGGAGTTCTATTGTTCGAGGTTCCACCATGTGTTTGAATCAATTAGTTGCCTCGTTAAGGGGTTTACACTATTATAGAAAGTTTGGACTTGGAGCCACAAGGGTAAACCATGGTGCGGACACCTTCTCAAGAGATCCTTATATCTCTCCCATGCGTCATATAATGTCTCTAAATCTATCTGCACAAAAGAAGAGATATCATTCCGTAATTTGGTCGTTTTGGTCGGTGGGAAATATTTTAATAAAAAATTTTCGGTTATTTGATCCCATGTGGTGATTGACCCTCGTGGTAACGAGTTTAACCACTGTTTGGCTTTATTCCTTAATGAAAAGGGAAATAACCAAAGCCTTATGGCATCATCAGAAACGTCATTTATTTTGAAGGTATCACAGAACTCTAAAAAATTAGCTATATGAGTGTTTGGGTCTTCGTCCTGCAAACCATGAAATTGAACAAATTGTTGAATCATTTGTATAGTGTTAGGCTTTAATTCAAAATTATTAGCGGCTATAGCATGCCTAAGAATACTAGATTCAGCTCCTGTTAAATGAGGTTTAGCATAATCATACATAGTACGCGGAGCATTATTTTCTGCCACATCTTGTGGTGGTAGATTATTTTTGTCCATCCCTTCAGTAGGATTGGATCTGTCTTCTCGCTCTTCTTCTTGGTAATTTAGGGCTCGCCTAATTTCTCTGCGATTTCTACGAGCGGTAGCTTCAATATCACTGTCGTATACTAGTGGTCCTCTCGGGTTCCTTCTAGTCATGAACTAGAGGTACTTGCTAGGAAAAGAAAGAAAGAAAAAATTAGCAAAGTTAAAATTTAAACTTAAAAATAAAAGTAAATTGCTGAAAATAAAAAATAATGGCTAAAGACATAAAAATAGAGCTTTCTTAATATTTTAGTTCCCCGGCAACGGCGCCAAAAACTTGATCACTGTGAAGTCAGAGTTTTAAAATTTATAAAGATAATGATCGAACCTGGAAACTAACTATGACAACGATTAAGGCAAGTGCACCTATCGAACAGTAGTATAGCTTAGGCAAGATCGGATTGTCAAACCCAAAGGAACTAAAAGTACTAATACTAACTTTCTTCCTATTATTTAGCCTAAAATAAGTGAAGTTGTTTATTAATCTAAATTAACTAATTACTAAGCTAAAGACGCAAAGTCAAAAAGAATGAATTTGGGAAATACTTGGGAAAAACTCAGTTGATTATGGCGATACCCTTAGGAAGAATCCACCTAGACTCCACTTGTTATCTAACACTGAACCAGACGATTTATTCACTTGACTTGATCCGTAGGACTCCCTAACGTATATTAAACCCTCTCTCGAGGCGAATAACGTCTAACCCTAGGTTAATTAATTGAAATCTCTTTCCCATTAATAACCCCCTAGAATAGCAGTAAATCGATCTATGGACTTCCCATATTAGGTTCACCCTAATCTGGCAAAATATCGTCACCCTATCTCTAGGCGCGCGATCAACTCCGCTTAATTATGCTAGATCTACTCTTAAGCAGGGACTTTTGCTCCACCACCTAAGCACATTCAACTTGAATTAATATCCGCGAAATATCAACACAAGAATTAAGCACACATAATTAAGAACAAATCAAGTATTTATCATATAGTTCAGAAAACAATTACAAGATTCATCTAGGTTTCATCCCCCTTCAGGTATCTGAAGGGTTTAGTTCATAACAATAAAGAAAAACATCTCAAGAGAAAAGATAAAACAAAACATAAGAAATCCCTAAAACCCCCTGAAGGAATTGAAGAGGAGATCCTCCGTCTTAAGTAGAATTCTGGCTTCTTGAGATGGATCAACTGGCTATCCCTTGAGCATTTCCCACAAATCTGACCTTTTCGGCTCGGCTCCTTGGCCTAGCTGACAGCCCGTCGACTCCCTTCGACTCCCTCTTTTAGGTTATACTTAGGGTGTATTTATAGGCTTTTGGAATGTGTTTCTTTGCCCCTAAGTATCCTTTTCCGAGTGAAATTACTCTCCTCCACGGCAGGGGCACGGTCATGGCACACGCCCGTGCGAATCGTGGTCAAGCCGTGTTGGACTCCGTTAGTGAGGCACGGCCGTGTAAATCGTGGTCCAGGCCGTGTTCGAGATCTTTAAAGAGGCACGGCCGTCTGATCTTTGGTCCAGGCCGTGTCGATTTCTTTTTTGGCCCATTTTGGTCCGTTTTGAGCCCGTTTCTCATTCTTTTTACTCTTGGGTGCTTTCCTGAGTATAAGACATGAAAAGAAAGGATTAAGAGTACCTTTTTACATAAATCAAGGGATAAATCATCCAAAAGTATGTTAAATGTGGGATTAAAATATGTTACTATTTCAGTTTATCAATTATGAGTATGCATGTTTGATCAAAAGAATGTTTCTATGAAGGGTAAATGTGGTTAAACCATGCTTATGTATATATATGATTTAGTTGTGCAATTTGGCATGATTAGAAATGAGATTGGATGTGGAGAATTGTTGATTATTTAACATGTCTTTGGTTGTTAATTGTACATAAAATGGATTGGTACATTGCTTGAAGGTTTGACCCAAGTAAAGGTGGCACACGGCCATGGTACACGGTCGTGGCACACGGGCGTGCCTAGTGGTCGTGGGATTAAGTCAGTAGCTAGTCTAAGTGTGCACAACCTTGGCACACGGACATGCCTGGTAGCCGTGTTAATAAGTCAGTATCTAGCCTAAGAGCACACGGCCATGGTACACGGGCGTGTCTAGTGGCCGTGTGGATAAGTCAGTATACATACTCTGTTTTGACACGGCCAGGACACATGGGTGTGTCTAGTAGCCGTGGGAGGCACACGGCCTACCCACACGGGCGTGTGACCTCTGTGACTTAGGAAAATTTTTAAATTTCTAAGAATTTTACTAGGTGTTCGGTTTAGTCCCGACCCTATTCTAAAGCATGATTAAGGTCTCATTGACCTATAGAAGGGACATGTTGTTTGTGATTGGTGATTTATATTATGAATTGTCTGTAAAAGTTTCCAATTTGTCCGGTAATGCCTTTAACCCTAATCTGGCGACGGATACGGGTTAGGGGTGTTACAGCTTTAGTAAAAGTGTTGTGGCAAAAACACGGTGTGGAAGAAGCTACGTAGGAACCGGAAGAATCCATGAGAGAACAATATCCAAACCTTTTTACCGGTAAGATTTTCGGGGACGAAAATCTCTAAAGGAGGGGAGAGTTGTAACAGCCCGATTTTAGGGCTAGTCAAAACAGTGGTTTCGAGACCGCTAATCCAAGGTTGTGGAAAATTATTTTGATATTATTTTATGTGTTATGGCATTAATATATGGCTATATGAAATTTTTGGTGCTTTAATTTTAACGATTGAATGCTTAATTGTGAAAAAAGGACTAAATCGCATAAAGTGCGAAAGTTCTATTTTTCAAGGTAGAGATGTCTAATAGCCATAGAATATTAAATTGAAGGTCCTTAAAGTGTAATTAGGCCATAAAGAATGTGTTGGCCGGCCATAGGAAGCTAGGGGACAAGAGCATTAATTTTAGTCAAAATTTGGTGACTTTAGATGATAAAAGATGAATAAAATATGATAAAAAGGAAAGATATCATCTTTCACTATTCACCCTTCTTCTTCCACCAAAAATTTAAGAGAAAATACAGAGTTTTGGGGTTCAAACTTTCAGCTAAGCTATCTTCTTGCAAGTAAGTGATCTTAGAGGTCTTTCTTGATGATTTTTGTATTTTTAGAGTCCCCAAAGCTTAAGCTAGCTAATGAGGGGACTAATTTGCAATATGGTTGAAAGTATAGGGACTTGCCATGAGAGTGTTTATGTTGTTTGCTGAGTTTTTATGGGAGAAAATGTATGTTAGTGAGATGAGAAACAACTTTTGTGAAAGGTGATAGCATGAAAACACCTAAATAGGGCTTGAATGCAAAGATTGAAAATGTGTAATAAATGCATGAAATAATTGGATTTATGAGAAGTTGGAAGAGTAATAAATGTTCAGCTAGGCTTGGTTAATGAGGTAATGTGATGAAAAATGATTTACGAGCCTAGGGGCAAAATCGTAATTTTGCCATAGAACAAGGGCAAAATGATCATTTTTGCCTAAGTAAAGATTATGAAACATTATGATTATAAAATGATTGAATGAGTGAATTTTTGTTGTTATAGACCAAGAAGAGCGTGGAATTAACCTTGACCGGGGAAAAGGCAAGGTTTCAGATTAAATCGCAAATTAACACATTTTGCACCGAGGTAAGTTTATGTGTAAACTACTCATTTTGAATATACATATTGTTAATGAATGGTGCATTGTATGAATGAAATTATTCATGATTGAGACGAATTGAATTCGATAGATGTTGAGTAATTTTCGTATGAGTTCAATTATAGATTAATGGTGGGCTATGTGCGATGCCACCGTAAATACTCTTCATAGTGGGCTAAGTGCGATACCACTTTACTATTCATTCACGATGGGCTGTGTGCAATACCATCGTTTATATTATCATTGGTGGGCTAAGTGCGATACCACCGTAATTATTCTTGTTGGTGGGCTATGTGCGAAACCACCCTATTTATAGATTAATGGTGGGCTATGTGCGAAACCACCGAGTGTTTGTTATCATTTCAATGGTTCATTGAGGAATTGTTTAAGTGCTTGTTTCATGTGGTTTTGTTGTGATAAGTGCAAGGAATGTATGCCATTAAATGTGAGCATTATGCTTGTTATATGGTGGGAATGTGGTAAGAGGTGATTTGAGTAAGCATGAGTAAAGATTGAGGAATGATCTTGCTTAGTACATATTGCTATATATTGACTAGCATGTATTATAATGTTTATTGTTTACATGTAAACTTACTAAGCTTAAAGCTTACTCCCTTTCCTTTCTCCTTATTTTATAGTGTCAAAGAGCCGGGTCGGGATACAAGGATAATTGGAAGACCACCTACACTATCAGCTCATCTCGGTATATCTAGACTTAGTATTTTGAATATGGCATGTATAAGGGCTAGACTAGGTGAATTGTTTTGTTATTTTAGCCAAGTATGTATTGGCTCCCTTAAGGATGAATTCTTTTGTATATTGCCATAGTTGATGGCTCATTATGTTTAAGTTATGAAATATGAGGTTATTCAAGAAAGTGTTGTTGCAAAAATTGAGTTGCTTGATGATGTGTTGAATGGAATTATGTTGTGTGAGTTAAGGTGGCAAAAAGAGCTAGGCAAATAGCCTTGTTTATGTCCACACGGGTAGGCACACGGGCGTCTGTCTAGGCCGTGTGAGACACACAGTCAGTCTCATGGGTGTGTGGCTAGGCCGTGTGATCGCTTTGATTTCAGAGTTTTAAATTTATAAAAATAATGATCGAACCTGGAAACTAACTATGACAACGATTTGAGGCAAGCGCACCTATCGAACAGTAGTATAGCTTAGGCAAGACCGGATTGTCAAACCCAAAGGAACCAAAAGTACTAATACTAACTTTCTTTTTATTATCTAGCTTAAAATAAGTGAAGTTTTTATTTAATCTAAATTTAACTAAGTACTAAGCTAAAGACGCAAAGACAAAAAGAATGAATTGGGGAAATACTGTTGGAAAAACCCAGTTGATTAAGACGATACCCTTAGGAAGAATCCACCTAGACTTCACTTGTTATCTAACTCTGAACCAGACGATTTATTCACTTGACTTGATCCGTAAGACTCCCTAATGTATATTAAACCCTCTCTCGAAGCGAATAACGTCTAACCCTAGGTTGATTAATTGAAATCTCTTTCTAATTAAAACCCCTAGAATTGCATTAACTCGATCTATGGACTCCTATATTAGGTTTCACCCTAATCCGGCAAAATATCGTCACCCTATCTCTAGGCGTGCGATCAACTCCGCTTAATTATGCTAGATCTACTCTTAAGCAGGGACTTTTGCTCCTCCACCTAAGCACATCAAACTTGAATCAATATCCCGGAAATATTAACACTAGAATTAAGAACACATAATTAAGAACAAATCAAGTATTTATCATATAGTTCAGCAAACGATAACAAGATTCATCTAAGTTTCATCCCCTTGGGTTTCGAAGGGTTTAGTTCATAATGATAAAAGAAAACATCTCGAGAAGAAAAGATAAAACAAAACATAAGAAATCCCTAAAACCCCCTGAAGGAATTGAAGGAGAGATCCGCCGTCTTGAGTAGAATTCTGGCTTTTTGAGATGGATCAACTG
Organism: Gossypium sturtianum; assembly: GCA_025698515.1. Classification (NCBI taxonomy): domain Eukaryota; kingdom Viridiplantae; phylum Streptophyta; class Magnoliopsida; order Malvales; family Malvaceae; genus Gossypium; species Gossypium sturtianum. Next base: position 119,437,516 of record CM046955.1, read on the forward strand.
GCTATCTTCTAGTGTTTCCCACAAATCTGACCTTTTCGGCTCGGCTCCTTGTCCTAGCTCACCGCCCCCATCTAGGTTATACTTAGGGTGTTTATATAGGCTTTTGAAATAGGTTTCTTTGCCCCTAAGTATCCTTTTCCGAGTGAAATTGCTCTTCTCCACAGCGGGGACACGGCCATGGCACACGCCCGTGTGAATCGTCTTTAAGCCGTGTTCGGACTTTTAATGAGGTGACACGCCGTGTAAATCGTGATCGGTCGTGTTCTAGTTCATCAAGGAGACACGCCCGTGTTGGCTCAAGTCCAGCCGTGTCGATATTTACTTTGGCCCAATTTGGTCCGTTTGAGCCCGTTTCTTGTTCTTTCCATCCTCCGGTGCTTTCACGAGTATAAAACATGAAAAGAAAGGATTAAGAGCACCTTTTTACATAAATCAAGGGATAAATCATCCAAAAGTATGCTAAATGTGGGATTAAAATATGTTACTTTTACGGTTTATCACATACCCCCACACTTAAGCTTTTGCTTGTCCTCAAGCAAAATTCTCAACTTACAATTAAAATGAACTTTCCATGATTCAATATTCCTATCAACAATGTCTCATCATAATTCATAGATAATTTATACATGGATAAATTAACTCAATGAGTCCTAAAGATTCAAACAATATAAGTCATACATTTGTAGCACAAAACATAGGTGTTTCCCCCCATTTAAATAATTACCTCTGATCCAAAACCTACAAGGATTGACATCCTCACAAAAGATTCACTCAAATCACTCGAAGTGTTTAAGGTTCAGAATTAAGCACTCAAATGTCAAACCTGAAAAGTTGATCCCATAGGCTTGCATGAAAATCAAATCTCCACCACTGTAATATGAGATGATGCACAAATCAAAAGGTCTTTGAAAGGGTTGTAACGGGGCTTGAGTTAAGGTGTGGATAAAGGCTGAATTAGAGAGTTAGAATCGAGATCGACCTGAAAAATTACCTAACTAGAAACAACGAACTGAAAAATAAATAATTACATGAATTGAAACTTTGAAACTAATAATACGAGCTTCTTCTTTAATAAATAGACTTTAACTGTACAAGCTCACTTTTCATCATACTAATACTAAATATACTTCGATGTTTTTTTTTTAGATCAAGTAATAATAAAGAACTTTAACAACTGAAATAAAGAACATAGTTAGGCAACTGATCAAATCAAATCTCGACAAAAAAAGGGTAGTCAAGAAGAATGGTGATAACAAATACAAAGGGTTTTGGGTTAATATTAGTGGGTGAGTCAATAAAAAGGGTTGTTAGGATCAAAGGGGTTCACTAGGGGTTAATTATGAAGGTAGGCTTTTTATGGAGTAAGTGGGTTAAATCCTAGGTGCCTTTATCATTTCTGTATATCAAATCAAAGATGTGGTCTCAACATGTATAATCGAGGCAAGTTCTAGAATAACAGTTCAATGTTGACACACTCATAATCAAAAAGTGAGCATGAAAAAGGATATATGCTCTTATAAGGCTCAAAATCTCACAAAAATTATGGGTATTTTGATGTCATCCTCGTAAATTTCAAACTTCAAAGTAATATTTAAATTCAGGTAGACAACCTAGAAAAATTTTTAATTTCTGAAAAATAGACTTATCATTCTTGATTCTCTAGTACCTTAGAATTTAATTATCAATGCACAATTATCAATGACTTAATCTAAAACATATCAATAAAAGTCATAAATCATCAAAAATTTCATCCTAATTAGTAATATGAGAAAATTACTTAAAAACAATTTAAAATTCAGGGATTTGAGAATAATGCAAAAAGTTTGGCACCTAATTTCAGGAATTTGAGAATAATGAAAAAAGTTAGGCACCTTTTTAGGTTGTTCACCCCCCACACTTAAGATGTACATTGCCCTCAATGTACAAAGATATATATATAGACAATTAAGTATAAATTCAAAAGATATGGAGAGAAGTGAAACTCCCTGAATTATGGATGAAATCCTTGCGTTGGAGGTGAAAGATAAGTTGGAGGTGTCGTCTTTTTGTTGTGGTGGTTACTAACGAGCTCTGTGCTAGATGAAGAAATTGGGTAGCTCATGGAGGATTAGCCAGGAATTATGAAGACACATTTAAAATAAACTAACTATATAATTAAAGACAAGAAAGAGAAAGAGAAAGAAAACAGAAAGTAAAATAAAATTAAAAGAAAAGATGGATGGACTGAGGGGTCCTTATTGTTGGATGGTTCGCGAGGTGCTGGCGGTGGCGGAAGTGGCATGATTCCCAAGCAGCCTTTAGAACCTGACACTAAGAAAATAAATTAAAATAAACTAAATTAAGCATAAGATAGTCAAAGAGAAGGAAAATAAAGGAGAAGATAAAAGTAAAAGAAAAGATAAATGGTCTCAAAGACCCTTGGCTTGGCGAGTGAATGAAGCGGCCGGCATGAACTTATATAGATCGGTCTCCTTCTGGGAGACTATGCTTGATTCCTTTCGCTTCTTCGGCATTTGGTGTAGCTCAAGGGTTTTGGGAATGTATTGGAGAAGAAAAGTAGGGAGAGGGTTGAGAAAGAAAAGAAAAACTGAATGGGTTGAATGGGTGAGAAGAGGGAGGGGTGGGTGGTTTAAATAGAATTCTCAAGTCAGGTACATTCCCACGCCCGTGTACCATGGGCGTGTTGATTCACACGGCCGCCTCGCACGGCCGTGTTATGCATCGTATCATTTCTCCCACGCCCATTTTACAGATTGCCATGCCCGTTGGTGATAAGTCAGTGTCGTCCACGGCCGCATCGCACAGCCGTGGCATTTTGTCGGTGCCCGTGGGGTGGTGGTTGGAGTTCGTGACTTGAAGATTTGATTCTTTCTGACTTGTACCTCTTCTGCCATTGTCAGTATGGAGATTCTGTACCTCCACACGGCCACGGCTACGACCGTGTGCAAAGCCGTGTGGGCTGGAAATCTGCACTTTTGGTTAGTTTAAAACTATGTCTTTAAGACTAAGAGAAGAGAAGAAAATAAAATGAAAACAAATACGAAAGTAATTAGGGTTAGTGCTCGGGTTGCCTCCCGAGAAGCGCTCGTTTAAAGTCTTAAGCTAGACTTTCCTTGTATTCGCAAAAATCAGGGTGGTTTAAAAATTTGAATATCTTCCCTCATGTTATCAGTTCTGTTTCCTTGATAAAGTTTAAGTCGAGAAGCGTTTATATTGAAAGTACCAAAAATAGGATTACTTACCTCGACTGTTCCATATGGGAAAATATTGTGTACCTCAAGAGGAATTTCTTCGTTTGTGTTCAGGTATGATGTGATGAGGCGAGGATATGCTTTATCTAACAGTACCTGGTCTCCTATTTTGAAGTGGTTTGTTGTTCCTATGAGCTCTTCTTGGGGCTCCTTCGGTTTTACTTCGTGTGGTTCCAGTTCCTCTTTGAATTGTGTTTTCCACTCTTCTAATTTTTCAACCCTAAGGCTTCGTTCCTTATGTAATTCTTCTTTGTTGTCATGGGGTCCATTATTCGGCTCAAGTTTGTAACCTTGTGGTGTTTCCTGTGGTGAAAGTTGAACAACTTGGTTATCAACTGAATTTACTTTCTCACCTTCATCAATTGCTGTCCTGGCCGAGTCAAGAGCTTGTAAACTGATCGATTCGTCACCTACACGAAGTATGAGTTCTCCTGTACCAACATCAATTTTTGTTCTAGTAGTTGCTAAAAAGGGTCTTCCTAAAATTAAGGGAATCGAATTATCCTCATCCATGTCTAAGACTACAAAGTCTACTGGGAATACGAATTTATCAATTTTGACTAGAACATTCTCTATTATACCCCTAGGAATTCTGATAGTTTTATCAGTTAATTGAATGCTCATCCTAGTTTGTTTGGGTTTCCCTAAACCTAGTTGTTTAAACATTTTATAAGGCATAACATTGATGCTTGCCACTAAATCTGCTAAAGCATTATTAATAGATAAACTACCAATTAAACATGGAATTGTAAAACTCCCTGGATCTTTTAATTTCCGTGGCAGTTTATTTTGTAGAATTGCTGAGCATATTGCGTTTAGCTCCACATGTGATTCCTCGTCTAGCTTCCGTTTGTTTGTCAACAGCTCTTTTAAAAATTTTCTATAATCGGGCATCTGCGAAAGGGCTTCGAGAAACGGTAAGTTAATATGTAATTTCTTTAAAAGTTTAAGAAACTTACCAAATTATTCCTCTGTGTTGTCCTTCTTCATTGCTTTGGGATATGGTATACGAGGTTGGTACTCTGTAATTGCCGGGTTTGGTAAATTATGGCTTACCTCAACCTTACCTTCACTTACCACAGGTTCTACCCTTGGGTCAGATTCCACTAACCTTTCACTGTCATGAGCTGTTACGGCTTGAATTTTCTCTTTTGGGTTAGTTTTAGTGTTGCTTGGCAAGCTTTCTTGTGGTTGTTCTAAGATCAGCTTAGCAGGCTGACCTAACTGATCCTCGATCCCTTAAATCGATGCTTCTTGTTTCGTTTCTATATTTTGGAAATGTGTTTCTATGTTTGCTATGAATTTTGCCAGCATCTCTTCAAGGTTCAACTTCTCTTCCTGTTGGTGAGGTGGTTGTTGAAAATTTGGATTTTCTGTGGCTGTTATGAATTTTGTCAGCATCTCCTCAAGACTCGACTTCTCTTCCTGTTGGTGAGGTGGTTGTTGAAAATTTGGAGGAAGTTCCTGTCTTTGGCTGCCTTGATCATCCCACGAGAAATTGGGATGGTACCTCCAACCTGCATTATAAGTGTCACTATAAAAATTATTTTGAGGTCTAGAATGGTTACCCATATAGTGGATTTGTTTGTTCTCCATGCCATATCCGTAGGGTGGGTACTCAGGATTCACCATGCCTCCGCTTGTTTCGTACTGTATAACTGGATGTATCTGCGAAGAACACAAATCATCAAACTTTTTATTTAACATCTCTAACTGGTTTGATAGCCTAATTATTGGGTCGAGGTTGTAGATATCGGCTACTTTTGTTGGCTTTTTCCTCATAATTTTTCACTGATAGTTATTCAGTGCCATCTCCTCTATCTGCTAAAATCAAATAAAAGAAAATTTTAGCAAAGTAAAATAATAATAATAATAATAATGGCTAAAGTAATAAAAATTGAGCTTTCTTAATATTTTCGATCCCCGGCAACGGCGCCAAAAACTTGATCGCGGTGATTTCAGAGTTTTAAATTTATAAAAAGAATGATCGAACCTGGAAACTAACTATGACAACGATTTGAGGCAAGTGCACCTATCGAACAGTAGTATAGCTTAGGCAAGACCGGATTGTCAAACCCAAAGGAACCAAAAGTACTAATACTAACTTTCTTTTTATTATCTAGCCTAAAATAAGTGAAGTTGTTATTTAATCTAAATTTAACTAAGTACTAAGCTAAAGACGCAAAGACAAAAAGAATGAATTGGGGAAATACTGTTTTAAAAACTCAGTTGATTAAGACGATACCCTTAGGAAGAATCCACCTAGACTTCACTTGTTATCTAACTCTGAACCAGACGATTTATTCACTTGACTTGATCCGTAAGACTCCCTAATGTATATTAAACCCTCTCTCGAAGCGAATAACGTCTAACCCTAGGTTGATTAATTGAAATCCCTTTCTAATTAAAACCCCTAGAATTGCATTAACTCGATCTATGGACTCCCATATTAGGTTTCACCCTAATCCGGCAAAATCTCGTCACCCTATCTCTAGGCACGCAATCAACTCTGCTTAATTATGCTAGATCTACTCTTAAGCAGGGACTTTTGCTCCTCCACCTAAGCACATCAAACTTGAATCAATATCCGGAAATATTAACACAAGAATTAAGAACACATAATTAAGAACAAATCAAGTATTTATCATATAGTTTAGCAAAGCGATAACAAGATTCATCTAAGTTTCATCCCCTTGTGTATCTGAAGGGTTTAGTTCATAATGATAAAAGAAAACATCTCGGAAGAAAAGATAAAACAAAACATAAGAAATCCCTAAAACCCCTGAAGGAATTGAAAGAGAGATCCGCCGTCTTGAGTAGAATTTGGCTTCTTGAGATGGATCAACTGGCTATCTTCGAGTGTTTCCCACAAATCGACCTTTTCGGCTCGGCCTCCTTGGCCTAGCTCACGCGCCCCTTCTAGGTTATACTTAGGGTGTTTATATAGGCTTTTGAAATAGGTTTCTTTGCTCCTAAGTATCCTTTTCCGAGTGAAATTGCTCTTCTCCACGACAGGGACACGGTCATGGTACACGCCTGTGTGAATCGTCTTTAGGCCGTGTTCAGACTTTTAATGAGGTAACACGCCCATGTAAATCGTGATCAGGCCGTGTTCTAGTCTGTCAAGGAGACACGCCCGTGTTGGCTCAAGTCCAGGCCGTGTCGATTTTCACTTTGGCCCAATTTGGTCCGTTTTGAGCCTGTTTCTCGTTCTTTCCATCCTTCGGTGCTTTCCTGAGTATAAAACATGAAAAGAAAGGATTAAGAGCACCTTTTTACATAAATCAAGGGATAAATCATCCAAAAGTATGATAAATGTGGGATTAAAATATGTTACTTTTACGGTTTATCACTGTGTGTCCCCTGCATGTTAGTTTTACAAGTTAGTAAGCTCTGTAGTAAACACACGGGCAGAGACACGGCCGTGTGTCTTAGCCGTGTGGAAGGCAAGGCTAGGGACATGGGCGTGTGCCCAGGCTGTGTGAAGTCTGCACCTAAATTTGGAATCTAATTTGCCACACGGTCGAAGGACACGGGCGTGTGTCTGGCCGTGTGGTGCTAGTCAGAGGCGACCACGGGCCAGACACACGGGCGTGTGTCAAGCCGTATGATGCAAGTCAGTGTCGACCACGGGTGTCGAACACGGGCGTGTGGCACATGACACGGGCGTGTCCCTCTCTCCACACGGGCGTGTGGCCCTGGTAAAGTAAGATTTTTATAAGTTTTCAAAAGTTCCCAGTTTGATCTCGAGGCCCTCCGTTTGCATGATTTAGGCCTCGTAGGCTCATAATAAGAATGTTATGGATGAGAATGAAAAGTTTTAACTTGGAAATGAAATTTGATAGCCCAGTGTTGTATGTTCAAACGAGATAAGTCCGGTAATGCCTTGTACCTGATTCCGGCGTTGAATACGGGTAAGGGGTGTTACAGAGGCTCTGTCAAAGTTTAGCTTCCAAGGATGACCTTCTTGAGAGTCTTCTTCAGTGGTTGCAACATACATTAGATCTTCATTCGAGAAATCAAAGTTTAAAGGCTCGTAATCTTCTAGAGCTCTACTGGCCAGAAAATCTGCTATTACACTCCCTTTAGTCTTCCTATATCAAATTCGAAATGCAGAATTTTCCACCGGGCCATCTTTCCATTCAAAGCAGTCGACTCCATCATGTAATTTAGAGGGTCCAGTTTTGATATGAGCCAAGTTGTGTGGTACATGTACTGTCTCAGTCTTCGGGTTGTCCAAATCAAGACGTAACACAACTTCTCGATTGGCGAATACCTTGTCTCGCATTCAGTGAATTTCTTACTGAGATAGTATATTGCTCTTTCTTTTCTTCCTGACTCATCATGTTGACCAAGCACGCATCCCATGGAATTCCCGAATACTACCAAGTACAATATTAGCGACTTATCTAGATTAGGTGGCGTCAGCATGGGGCATTGGACAGGTATTTTTTAACCTTGTCAAAATTTTTCTGCCATTCGTTATCCCACACACCTGGATTGTGTTTCTTAAGAAGATGGAATATGGGGTTGCATTTCTCGGTCAGTTGTGAAATGAATCGGGCAATGTAATTTAGTCTTCCTAGGAAACCTCGGACTTCTTTTTGAGTGCGCGGTGGAGACAACTCCTGTATAGCTTTGACTTTATCCGGGTCAATTTTGATCCTTTTTTTGCTGACTACAAAGCCTAGCAATTTTCCCGACCTAGCCCTGAAGGTACATTTTGCTGGATTGAGCTTTAGCTAAAATTCTCTCAACCTCAGGAACAATTTTATCAGGACTTGTACGTGCTCATTTTCTGTTCGGGATTTTACAATCATATAGTCGACGTAATCCTCGATTTTCTTGTGCATCATATCATGAAACAAGGTTACCATGGCTCTTTGATACGTCGCTCCTGCATTTTTCAGTCCGAATGGCATCACTTTATAGCAAAATGTTCCCCACATGGTTACGAATGTGGTCTTTTCCATATCTTCAGGATGCATCTTTATCTGGTTGTAACCAGAGAAGCCATCCATAAAGAAGAACAGTGAATAACTTACCGTGTTGTACACTAAGGTGTCGATGTGAGGCAATGGGAAATTGTCTTTCGGGCTAGCCTTATTTAAATCCATGTAGTCTACACACATTCGTACTTTCTCATCTTTCTTAGGGACGGGGACTATATTAGCTACCCACTCTGAGTATTTAACCACTTGTAGGAAACCAGCGTCAAATTGCTTCTTGACCTCTTCTTTTATTTTTAACAGGACGTCGGGTCTCATCCTTCGAAGTTTATGTTGAACTGGCTTGCACTCTTCTTTTATGGGGAGCCGGTGTACCACGATATCAATACTTAGACCAGGCATGTCTTGATACGACCATGTAAAATCATCTTTGAATTCTTAGAGTAACTCAATAAAGTCTCGCTTTGTCTCTGCGGTAATGCAAGCTTCGATCTTCACTTCTTTCTTTTCTTGTCCGCCTCCCAAGTTCACAATTTCTACTGACTCTTTGTGAGGTAGGATTGTTTCTCCTTTTGTTCTACCATCCTTAACAAATCAGGAGATAAGTTACAATCTCTGTCATTTTCAAAGTCCTAAGGTTCCTCTAGACACATATCTAGCTCAAAGGGAGATTCTGAGTCAGTAGCAGCGTCGCTCATGTCATTGATATCTGGAAACCTGTTGCAGGCACGAAGGAAGACCCAAAGAACAAATGAATCTAAGAATAATTATTTATGTAGTATGAGTATGAATGAAATAAAGGAATAAAAGAATATTTGCTCAGAATGAGACACAAAGATGTATTTTATTGAAATAAAGATGTTGGACATAAGCCTATTTCACAAAAGGATTCTTATTGCTCCTAGGCTTAGAGCAATAAGTGTGTTTTGAACATTACTCTTAATTAGCTCTAAAAACTACAGGAATCTATTCCGCTGTCCAATTATTCAGAACACTTCCAGGTACATAAGGGTGAATGCCTGACAAATTTTCTCGCCCAATTTCTTCTTCGGATATGGCGTTGATGTTCATATTTCCCAACATTTCTTCTACAGTTTCTTTTCTTGACATCTTACGTTCAGGGTAAATAGTTCCTCCTGACACGAAAGTTCTGGATAGATGGGGAAAGGTCATTGGTTCCCATTTGACCTCTTCCCCGCTTAATCGCGCTCTTCTCCTTTCTTGCTTCTTCTCCAGCTCATTCTTCCTTTGCCTCGCGCCTGGCTTATATCCTAAGCCAAAGTGGTCTCGTTTGTCCATCAGAATTGGTATATCGACTCTCCCTTGGAGGTATTTCCTGAGTCCCCTTCCAGGCAAGGCTCCTTTCCTAACCGTCAGTTGTAGGCTCATCCTCGTAGTTTTGGATATTTTGGGCATCAAGATTTTGTTCCCTTCGACAATAAAGGTAATCAGCATTCTCCATTGCTCTTAATTTTTCTTCTAACCACCTGCACCGATCTTCAAGTTGCTTTGGCAGTTCTACCCTTGTTTTTTCCATTTCTACCATATTGTTTAGATCAGGAACAACGGGATTGGCTGGATTATCCCCCGGATTGGAACCTGAGCCTGTTGGGTAGTTTATTGGTGCCGAGGTACCGACATGATACTGTTGAGATCTGATGGTGATGGGTACCTTTTGTGGGTACGCATCTAATTGGGCCTGGACATTTATTGGGGTAAAACCTGGAGGATAGGTAGGGTCCTCGTTATCATCCCCTGAGTTGACCATAGTGCTCTTCCCTTTTTCAATTCCTCCAGCTAACAACTGTGTCAATTGGCTTATCATACTTCTTTGGGATTCTTGCATTTGATTCCTCATGTCTTGTTGTACTTTTGCTAACTGTTCCTGCAGTTGTGCTTGCAACTGATCTTGCATTTCCTTTTGAATTTGCTCTAATCTATCTAATCTTTGGTCCATTGCTTTGGTTTTTCCCCGAGTACCGTAACGATATTCAGTTGGTATACTCTTGTTAGGTTCCAGGTTAACTGTCATAATTTTGATTAATTAGGATCCTTTTTGTGAAATTTAATGCATGTGATGCAATACAATGCAAATGAATGAAATGAATGCAAAAAGGCGTTGATTCTAATTCAATTTTATTAGATCAACTTTACTAGAAAACAAATCCCTTTACATAAAACGGATTACATATACGGCTTTGCCCTAATACTCAAAGCCTTGACTTTCCTAAGAAGCCAAACTAACTCTCGACCCTGATTCGATTCTGATTCATATTTCAAGCTTAGCACGTCAGCCTGAACTGCTAGGGTTTGCAAATGATCGACCACTTCTAATATTTAAGCCATAGCTTCACCCATGATATGATCTCTATCTCTGATCTGACCTTGAGAACGGTGGAGTCGCTCTTTCTAATGTTCATTGTTTGCTTCAAAGAGTTCAACTCGGAGTTCATAATTTTGTAATGCGGTCTTGAGCTCTTTTATCTTTCCTTTCAGCTCTTCAATCTTGTTTAGGCTTGCTTTCAACTCAATTGCGGAGTTGCGACTACGATACTGATGAAGTGACTTTTCTAGTTCTGCTACCCGGGCTTTTAATCCAATCTTTTCATTTCAACTTTCTGACAAACTCCTTTCTAGAGCCTCTTCTCGAACCTGAACATCTTGGAATTTCTTTTCCCACTGATTGGCTCTACTCTTTTCTTCTTTGATTTCTTGCCGCCATTGTTCCGATGTTTTTCCCAGCCCGGCAGTCCTCATCGACAAGCGTAACTTCTTATAATCCATCTTTAGACTATCCAAGTCTTCCTCAACCTTGTTTTTTCCTTTTCTTAATTTCTCGGCTTCTAACTTCTGGACATCAACATCTTATCCTAACCGCATCTTTTCCTCCTCCAATTGTTCTATCTTCTTTCCTAGCTCTGAATTCCTCTTTTCAAAATCCTGCTTTATAATCTCTAGCTCAGACAGGATCACTTGCAGGTGTTCCTCCATTGATCGAGTGTCTTCTGGACTTGGCACAGGGATGTTGTCGTTGACTCTTTTACCCCACCACCAACTATATTCGGGGGTTGTCATCGGATTTGCAGCAAATATTTTTATTCTACTGGTTTTGTTCCAAACGTTTGATATTTCACGACCCTTCTTCTTGTAATTATCACCTTTCTACGAAAACTCACACTGAGCCAACCTTTGCGTCGCTGGTATAAACTGCCTTGATCTATACTGTCTCAATACGAGCAAAGGAGCATATCCAACAGCCCCCCAAATCCCAAGTAGAGGAACCCAGTCAAAGTCTCCACACCGGTACAGAATCTCATCGGAGATCATCCAAGGGGCTCTCCATTCGACGTCTTCGTCTTGGAGATTCTGGAGAATCGCTATCCATTTTTCTTCCAAAATGTTGTCTCACCTCGGCATAGCCACAAATTCCTTCAATGGAGAGTAATTCTCAGAGAATACACGATAAGAGACCTTTTCTATCTTCTAAAAGTGGCTATGGAACCAAACTAACAAGAGTTGCGCACACCCGATAAATCTTCCTTCACTCGCTCTCCAGCATGCATTCAAAAATATGAAGGTTTCGGCCAAGATTGTCGGGACGAGTGTGACCCTTTTCTCAAGCCGGTCAAATAAATCTAAAACTGCCTCATCTATATGCCCTAGTGCTTTGGAGAAGATTACTAACCCGTAGATACTCAAGGAGAAGACATCGACCCTTTTCTTCGTGTTCGGATGTACCAAAATCAGAGCTCGCAAACTTTTCCAAGGTATGCATTTGCTATCTCTCTTTTGCTTAATACGGGTCGCGTCCTATTGCTCACTCATCCCCGTGATGTTTATTAGCTTCTTTAAGAAAGTCGGGACATTGGCGGCTCTAGAATAGGCTTTTTTTGGCTTAAATCCTCAGACAACGAAGCAAGGTTGTGTACTCCTCCACAATGGGCACCAAATTTACCTTCCCAAAAGTGAAACAACTATATGCAGGGTTCCAATATTGGGCCAAAGCTCTGAACAAGTGCTTATCCACTTTGACATCGAGTAGATAAGGCAAATCACCATAGTTACTGTAAAATAGTTACCTGGTTCCTCTTTCAACTCTTGGAGATTATTTTGAGTCACACTGATGCGAGTGAAATCCCACAATTCTGACACATACCCCTCCATCAGACTATCACCCTTTTCTTGTTACGTTTTCTCAGACCATATTCAGACGGCCGCATTATCTTTCACTTTATCAAGGAATCCCTTTTCCATGTCAAGCTCTCTATTTAGTAATCAAACGTGAATCAACACCTTTATGATGAAAAATGTCATGCAATCACAGTTAAAGCAAAGCAAAACAAAACAAGTCAGTACATTTCATATAAAGCTAGAATTCATAGCAAGCAAAAAATAATAAATAAAGCACCTATTCGGGTGACCACAAGGGTTCCGTATGGTTTCTACCTAGGGTAGGCCGCTAAAGCTCGTTATATGAGGTTCGGTTCTAAAGTAAGGGTACCTGAACCAAGATTCCTCGATCCTCACCCATTATAGGCTCATATGGACCGAGTTCGATTCACGGGAATACATTTCCCTATGGCTATACGGAGATGAAGATCTCACGAAGACATAGGTACGGATGTATCCCGAAAGCGATCCACTATCCTATACGGAGGTGAAGACCTCACGAAGGAATAGTTTCTCACTCCCACTTAAGAAGGGCAAGATCGAATAATTATGCAATGCAATATGTGAAAATACACCAAAAAACTCGAATCAAAAAGTAAACACGAACAAAATGATGAAGACCGCAACGATGATGGATGAAATGCCACCAAAGGGTCATAAATTTAAACCAAATCATCAATTTTCGACAAAAGACAAAATGTAATCAACTCGCGGCTTGACTTTCTTATTTGGTCCCCAGTGGAGTCGCCAAGCTGTCGAAACCTTTTTTGAAATCGACTTTATTTTGAAAACGAAAATGGGAGTCGCCACTAATCACTTTTAGGAGGTATGATCGGGTCACCTTGTAATTTGATCTTTTTAATAAGAGGTTTGATTTATTAAAACAATATTTTTCGGTCTACAAAAATCCAGAAAATGGGTTCGGGAGTCGGTTACGCACGAGGAAGGATTAGCACCCTCGTTACGCCCAAATTTGGTACCTAATTGATTACTTGATGTCTTTAGTGTCGAAAATTGAAAATTTGAATACAATCATTTATTAAGACATTACTTAACCAAATTAACTTTCACAAAAAGGGGCTTATTTCATGTTAATAGAGAAGAAAGGATCATGTCCCGTAAGTTAGGACACAATGCCTTAAATCCTCAAAATCAAGAATAAACGCCATTTGATCGTTATTTAAATCTTGTTTTTATATTTTTGAAATGGATATTCGATTATTTCGGTTTTAAAAAGAAGCCATATCCCGTAAGTTAGGGACACGACTTTTCTAATTCCGAAAATAATGAATATTGCTTCGATTAAAAAATTTCCTTTTTTATGATTCATGCAAAAACGAACGTTTGAGTTAATCGAGAAGAAAGAATCATGTCCCGTAAGTTAGGACACAATGTCTTAAATCCTCCAAAATGAGAACAAACGCTAAAATCTTTTTTATTATTTATTTTAAAATAGATATTCGATTATCTCGATTTTAGAAGAAAGCCATATTCCGTAAGTTAGGAACACGACTTTTCTAATTCCAAAATAATGAACATTTACCTCGGTTTAAAAAATTTCTTTTTTATGCATCGTGTAAAAAACGAATGTAACGCTTAAAACGATATGCATTTTATTTATTCGGGCATAGGCAAAAATGAATGAATATATAACGGCATAGTAATCAATAAAACAAAGCAGTGATGAGTAAAATGAAATGATATCAGAATAATAAATAAATAAATAAAAATGACTAAAAAATAAGATAAAAATGCCATGCTTAACGAATAATGATAATGCGAAATCAATTTGTAGCAATAGTGGCATAATATGCATAATAAAATATAAAAGTATAATAGTAATAATAAATCATGATTCTATTATGTATAATAAGATAATAATAATGATAATAACAAAATGTGCAAAATAAAAGAATAAAAATAAAAAACAATCTAATTTTTTGAAAGTATAAAAAAGTAATAAATAAATAAATAATAATAATAAAGGAAAAAATAAATAAATAAATAAAGATGCACAATAAAAAGAAAATACAAAAACAAGCCAATTTAAGCAAATAAATAAAGGAATAATAAATAAATAAATGAGTGAATAATAAAAAAATTGATTAAAAGTTGAAATTAGATAAATAAACAAATAAATAATAAAGTAATAAATAAAACAGTTTGTAAAAAAAAGGAAAAAAAAAAGAGAAAAAGAAAAAGAAAATTGAAGTTAAATAAACTAAGGACCAAATTGAAATCAGAATGAAATTAAGGAGTATAAATTGTAAATAAAAAAATAACTAATAAAACAGAAATAAGGATCAAAATAAAATGCGCTAGAAGAAATAGGGACTAAATGGGAAATTATCCCAAACACCCTAAACGCGCCATTTCACAAGGGACTAAAATGAAACAAAACCAAAATTAAATGGTAAAATTAAAAAAGAAAAAGAAGCGAAATAGGACTAAATTGCAACGCGCCGCAAAAGCGGAAGGCCAATCGCGCAAATATCCCCTCAAGCGAAAACACGCGGATCGGGTCGAGGCGCGGATCGACCAAAAACGGCGTCGTTTTGGTGCCCTATAAAAACCCATAATCCTTAAAAAAAAATCATTTCAACCCCATTCCAAAAAAAAAACAAAAAAAGAAAAACTCTTCTCTCTCAAAAATTCCCAGGCCGGCCATCGAGCGTCGCAGTGACCACCGGCCGTCCGTTTCGACCATTTTTCCTCCCTCGGCTCGAATTTAAGACGAAAAAGCCCAAAAAGCCAAAAAAATATCAAAGAAAACCCCTCGATTTCACTTTCTCGGACCGCAACAAAGGTAAAGTTTTTCTTATTTCGAAAATATATGAATATATATTTGCTATATTGAAAACAAATGTGCAATATCAAAATATACCTTAGAGAACTAAAAAAGTTTACTTTCAATCTGTTGTTTTTGATTTCTTTGTGTATTTCTCTCTACTATTGTATTCAAAATCACTGTCCAAAAAATTAGATTGAGTTTTCTGTGGCTTTATAGCCGATTTCAATAAAATATTTCATTTTCTTTTTGCCACTGTCTACTGTCTTTTCTACTGTTGATTTTGCAGGTGGCGGTTGGGCGGTGGAGGAGTGGCGGTTAGGGGTGTTCATTCGGTTAACCGACCCGAAATAACATTAACCGAATTAACCGACCTTTCAAAAATTTTAACCGTTAACCGAACCGAAATTTTTTCAAAAAAATTAACCGAACCGAAATTTTTTCGGTTAATTCGGTCGGTTAACCGAATTAACCGAAAATTATATGTTTTTTATTTTTGGTTAAAAATTAACCGAATTAACCGAATTACCCGAATTAACCGAATTACCCGAAATTAATCACTACATAATTAAAAAGATTACATAATTTTAGTGTTAGTTTTAGAATTTTATTTTTATTTATTAAATTATTTGTAATTTTTATGATTAGGTTGGATTGGGTAATTGGGTTGGGTTAGATATTTGGGTTTGGATTGGGTTTAGGGATTGGGTTTAGGTGAATAGTGGGCCTATTTATATATTATAATTTTATTTATTAATTTTTTCGGTTAAACCGAAAAAATTCGGTTAACCGACCGTTTTGAATCGAATTAACCGTTAATAGAAAAATCACAAAATAATTAACCGAATTTCGATCGAAAAATTCGGTTAACCGACCGATTAACCGAATTCGGTCGGTTAACCGAATTTTTTCAATTTTACCCGAATTTTGCACACCCCTAGTGGCGGTGACTAGCTAGGGTTTCTTTCTTTTTTTTTTGCTGAAAATTGTTTAGCTGTTTTGGCTACGTGGGCTTTAGGGTTTTGTGTTATTAGGTTTTGTAAATTAGGTAATGGACCCCTCTTTTTTTGTTTGTTTGGTTTGGTTTGTTTGGGCCCACGCAAATTTGGCCTGCTACAGTGAGTATTTAGTACAATGACGATGTACTTTAACTCTAAAAATAATATTATAAATTTATCACGTGTTTCATATTTTTTATATATTTCTTTTTTAAAAAATATTTTTACTATATTTTATATACACTTATCATCAATTCGATCTTTCTAGTAAAATTTTTAAATTCTACCAAATATTATCCATAATCCAAATGTCAAATGTAAATCGAATAAAAAAGTCAAAGACATGTTTTTGTTTTTTCCTTTTGAAGTACAAAGACAAGTTTTTTTTGGGTTGAAACGATGTCAAAAACATGTTAACTTAGATTTTTTTTTTTTTAACGATAAAGTTCCAGACATATCTAGCAAAAAATATGTGAAATCATTAAAATTAATAGTGGGGAACATGCATATCGTCTGTTGTTATTTTGCATATTTTATGATTTAGTCCTTTTGTTAATTAGCTAGTTAATTAATTTAAATACTCTCAATTTCATGGCCTGCCGTACTATGTTATCTAGTGAGTAGTTGTTTAAACTCTTTATTTTCATGTTTGTAGTTAGAATTCGCTCAATCATTGACTTCTATAGGTTCGATCCTTAGAGTACTCCTGTACCCTATTGTACAAATTATATTACAACTAAATTGTCATACTTGCAGACACCACATGTAATTATTTGGATTTGATTGTTGTTTTAGTATTGATTCTCTCCCACCGGTGGTGGTCGAGGCAGTCACACATACAAGAATCTTGCATCTCGCAAGTTTCCATGAATGTCAACTGGTGCACTCACACTTAAATTGTGTATGTATGTCTCAAAAATCCGATCTTAAACCTGAGTATATAAACATAAAAAATATATATAATTAATAATGTTAACAACATAATAATTTAATAATATTTTCTTACTATTTGTAAATGAACATCGAAGATGTGCTTGTTATCCAAACGAATAAGTTGATTTGTCATTTTACAAATTAAAAAGGAATAAAATAAAATCAAAGAGAATAGGATTGAGAGAAAGATTTAGAACGAAATTATTGAGAGAACTGAGAATTGAAAGAATAAGTTTGAATGGAAAAGAATGAAGTTTAGAAAGGTTTATATAAGAAAAAAAAAATATAATTATTGAGGGATGTAGCCGTTAGAATTGTGAGCATTGGGGGATGTTACCATTGCCAGAAAACACATCTTATAGGGCATATTTTCACTTACCTATTCTCATAAATATATATAAAAAAAGAAGACCTAAACTCATAATTAAAAAAAAATTGCATATATAAAAATTAGTCCTAAACGAATGCTTTGGTTTGATAAAAAAATCCTAATAATACTTTTAACTTATTTTATAAAAATAATATTTTTTAATTATTTCTTAACTAAGTTGATGTGTGATCCAAAAGATAAATATTTGGTATAATGACAATGTACTTAAACTCTAAAAATAATATGATAAATTTGCTATGTGTTTCATTTTTTTGTATATACTTTATATACATTTATCATCAACTCAATATTTCTCGTAAAGTTTTAAAATTTTACTAAATATTATGCATAATCCAAATGTAAAATATAAATAGAATAAAAAATGTCAAAGAGGTTTTTTTATTTTTATTTTTTAAATTTAAAGATAAGGTTCCAGGCATATCTAGCGAAAATGATGTAAAATCATTAAAATTAAAAGTGGGGGACATGCATATATGCTCTGCCAAACTATAAAACCAAACAAACACCCAATTGCACGTAATTATAGACAAAAACCAAAACTAAAGCAAAAACTGCAAAAAAACAGAAACGAAAGTATAACCCTCCAAAAAAACTTGCCCACTAATCCCATTCGAACAAATAACGTGTGAACTTTAAGACTTTGAACTTTGGCTCATTAGCTGCGTCCCGCCCACCACCACCACCACCACCACCATTATCATTACCATCATCTTAATTATTCCATTTCTTGCTCTCCTTTTTTCTTAACAACCCCTTTTCTTATTTTCTGTTCACATTTCCTTTTATCACTTATCTTTCCTTTATAAATCTTTCTCCATATCTCTCCCTCTCATATCAATTTTCTGTAATAGTTGAATTAAAGACATGGTGTTAAACGGCATTGCTTTGCCCATTATTACATTGTTACTAGCTTTGGGAATCCAGGCTGGGTTTTCACAGAATATTAGCAAAGCCAGTTTTCCAAAGGGCTTCATTTTTGGGACTGCCTCTTCTGCTTTCCAGGTTGGTTTTTTATTTTTCAGTGTTTTTCCAGTAAACTATCCATGAAAGTTTCAGTCTTTCAATTTCTTTTCTTTTGTATATTATTATCATCTTTTTTTTTATTTTTTGGAATAAATCACAGCCTTCGACAATAAGGAATTGAAAATGATGAAACTTGAATATTCAACTTTGATGAAGATTCGATTTTTTTATTAGTATTTTATATATTAAATGGAAAAAAGGTTGGTGAGGTTGATAATGGTTACTCCTGAATACTAAATTGAAGGATGAGACTAAAAGGTATTAACAGAGATCAGAATTACAATTTTTTTTTTCATTTACCAGCTTCACCCCTGCATCCTTCTATGTTTATAATATTATTACTAGGACCAATTTGATAATACTCTTAACTGTCTCTTTTTTTTTGGAATAAATATTACACAATTTGTTATCAATTAATTAATAATATTATTATATACTTAGAAGGATAAAATTAAATTTCACATTTCAATCTAATCTAATAGACAGTTTTTAGATTTTTTTTAAGAAACCACTTTTTTTTTTTTACTATTGTTTTGGTCTACTTTATTTAATTTTGGATTCTAGCCATTCATTTTTTTTCTTTTTATTTAATTTAAATTTCCCTCAATATTTCTCTCTCTCTCTCTTGTCTTCTTTAGAAATTATAATTAACTGTAGTGCAAACCCAAAAAAGAATGGCGTAGAAAAGACATTTTAAAATTTTATACTGGAAGTATATTGGCATAATGACTTCACCCTCTCACTTTATAGAAAAAGACATTTTAATCATTTATTTAAAATATATGTAAAAATTCGGAAATTTCAAAAATATTATAAATTATAAAAATTATAATAATATTCTATACCATACATATGAATATCACGCCAACAAAAATAATAAATTAAAATAATATTTTTTGCAAAGTTGGTCAAAATTATTTGTTTCTGACTTCTTCTTTTTTTTAATATTTTATTTCGATATTTGAAATAGATATGAAATTATATATATGTATTTTTAAATATATGAAGAAAATTAAGTGTAGACTTATATGGAAAATATTCATATCCTAAACAGATACTGATTTAAATAATATAATTTAAAATTGCACTTTTCCCTAAAAAGTCGAATCTCAAATAAGAAGAAGCTGGAAAAAGAAATTAAATACGTGGAGGTGGCAAATTCATGTGTCACTTCAAAAGTCATGATTTTGACTTTGAGTAAATTCTTTTCTTATATGAAAAGGAAAAAAAGAAAATAGCAGCAAATCATGATCATTCTTTTGTAACTATAAACTTTAATGGAAAGTGACAAACCAAATAGGAGAGTTTTCCAGGAAAAAGTGAAGACAAAACGACAAAGTATTTGCTGTTCTAAATTAATTTATGTCTCAACACGACAGTTTGTCATCCAAATCAAGGTTCTTCTGTTGTGCGTATGAAATGTCTTAACTTAGTGTTGAAAATATTATTTTTTCCAGTATGAAGGAGCAGTGAAGGAGGATGGAAGGGGACCAACTATTTGGGACACATTCTCCCATACTTTTGGTAATGTCTTTTCTTAGTGTAATTTGCCATTCCATGATTCTTGTACAATTCAGTGTACGTCCGTATGTATGTAAACAAGCATGTATTTATGTATATAGGATCATTAAGCATTTCACTTATGTTATGTTACAGGGAAGATACTTGATGGTAGCAATGCGGATGTTGCTGTGGATCAGTACCACCGTTATCCTGTAAGTGATGATCTTCGTAACTGATCATATTCCGATATTCGTTTTCTTCATTGGATACTCCTTTTTCCGATGATTTTCCGTGTTCCTAAAACACGAATGGCACAAGATTAATTTTGTTGTCTGGAAAACAGGAAGATATACAACTGATGAAAGACATGGGGATGGATGCTTATAGGTTTTCAATAGCCTGGTCTCGGATATTCCCTAGTAAGCTCTACATTGCTGCCACCATCATTTACCATCATCATTTCTTCAAGCAAAATTTGTCTCCTCAATTTCACTTGTTTAATAAAATGAAATGTGAGAAATATTTCTAACATTTTTGGCTTGAAACAGATGGTACGGGCGAAATAAACCAGGCCGGTGTTGATCATTACAACAATTTCATTAATGCTTTGCTCGCGGCAGGTATTCGGAATTCTGGTTTACCATCACATGGTTCAACTGTAGATCAAAATGTTGTTTAAATATGAACTGCAGTGCATGATATCTATGGCTGCATTTCGTTATCATATATAGAGACAATTTGAAATGCATGTTTCATATGCAGGAATCCAACCATATGTGACCCTTTACCACTGGGATCTTCCTCAAGCATTGGAGGACAAATACAATGGATGGCTCGATCCTCAAATTATGTAAAATACAATTCTCATTGTCATATTGTTATCTAAATGATTACGGAGTAGCGATGGATATCGTTGTGACTTTGTTCATTTGCAGAAAGGACTTTGCGATGTATGCTGAGACATGCTTCAAGTTATTTGGTGACAGGGTGAAATACTGGATTACTTTTAATGAACCTGATACATTTACGGTACAAGGTTATGATGTAGGTCTTCAAGCTCCGGGACGCTGCTCCATAGTTCTTCATCTGTTCTGCAAGGCCGGAAACTCTGGAACCGAGCCTTACATAGTTGCCCATAATGTTCTCCTTTCTCATGCAACTGCTGTGGATATTTACAGGAAAAAGTACAAGGTAAAATTCAGGATACTATCGGATTACTTTTGTCAAAATCGGAAAGAAACTAGGCAGAGTTGATAAATTTTGGACTTTAGATTTGGTTCACATAAGAGTATGTGCTGTGCAGGCAAAGCAACATGGATCTGTTGGGGTATCGTTTAATGTTATTTGGTTTGAACCAGAGACTAATTCAACTGAAGACATTGAAGCAGCTCAAAGAGCTCAAGATTTTCAGCTTGGCTGGTAACTCCCAAGTCCGCAATCATCTTGAATTTCTTTCATCCTTTCACATAGAATTAGAACTGGGGTTCGATTTTGTTACACTCGTAAAATGAACTGATTGTGTATGCTGTCATACTATCTTCTCATAGCAGTCAAGTTATCTTTTCCTAGGGTGATGTAATGCTTTGATTTCTGCAGGTTTTTGGACCCATTGATGTTCGGAGATTATCCAAGTTCGATGATAACCCGAGTAGGAAGCCGGTTGCCGAGGTTTACTAAAGCTGAGTCTGCTCTTCTTAAGGGATCTTTGGATTTTGTTGGCATTAATCACTACACTACCTTTTATGCAAGAGAAAACAAAACTAATCTGATTGGTAGTATACTAAATGACACTGTTTCAGACTCCGGTGCCTTTACATTACGTAAGTAAACATCTTTGTAATCTTGTTTCTAGCTCATCCTTAAGGATTAATCGTTTACTGTGTTGATACACTAGTGACTAACCGAGGATGCTCCTTTGTTCTAAATGCATGCAGCTTTCAAGCATGGGAAACCCATAGGAGACAAGGTACTGAAGCCGATCTCTGTCCATTGTTCCATTTTCCAGTTAGTGTAATCGTGCACATGCTACGTAGATAGATAACCGGATGACGTATTTGCCAATCATTGTTCTTATTGTTCAACTTTCATGCCTAATTAACCATGTTTTTTTCTTGGTCAAATTGCAGGCAAATTCTATATGGTTATACATAGTACCCCGTGGTATGAGAAGCCTAATGAATTACGTCAAGGAAAAATACGGAAACCCTCCGGTCATTGTTACAGAAAATGGTTAAAGTTCTTCCATATCTGTTAAGCTATAGCAAGTTCCACTCTTGGATTGCCTTTAAACAAGATCTAAATATTTCATTGTTGGTTTATTGTTATTACAGGTATGGATGACCCGAATAGCCAATTCATATCCATTAAAAATGCTCTCAAGGATGAGAAAAGAATCAAATACCTTAATGACTACTTAACTAACCTGCTCGCTGCTATCAAGTATATAACATTCCCTTATCACCCATCTATGTTCTAGCGTTACATACATAAATATATATATGCTGTGATCATGTCATGAGGTGTAATGAATACCAAACTTTTGATGAATAATTGCAGGGAAGATGGTTGCAATGTTAAAGGGTACTTTGTGTGGTCGCTACTCGACAACTGGGAGTGGGGAGCCGGGTACTCCTCAAGATTTGGTCTATATTTCATCGACTATAAAGACAATCTCAAGAGATACCCCAAGGACTCTGTCAAATGGTTCAAGAACTTCCTAGGG
This sequence comes from Gossypium sturtianum, assembly GCA_025698515.1. NCBI lineage: Eukaryota > Viridiplantae > Streptophyta > Magnoliopsida > Malvales > Malvaceae > Gossypium > Gossypium sturtianum. Next base: position 119,460,244 of record CM046955.1, read on the forward strand.
TCTGCTTAAGAATGGTGTAAATGAATTGCAGATATCGGTCTCTGAGACTGTTGCAAATTGCAACACTTAGAACGGTTGTATGGTAGTTATTCTTTAATAAAGAACATATTGATTGTTGTCAAAGATGTTGTAAGAAAACCGAAAGATGAATAGAAGTGTTTAGAAAGGCTAGTTTATGATCTTCATAGTTATTCATTCTATTACACTTGTTAATGAACATGCAATTTTAATTGCTTTAACTTTAAAACTGTTTGCCTTCATAAACACCACCGAATTTCCAATCAGCCAGCGCAACATCATCAGACTGCACCATCTTACCGTCACTCGTAGTCACTTGAAAAGACAAGCTTTGGCCGATAAGATTAGCCGAAGTTTGCCAATTCTGGCCCCAATTCCGCGACATTTGAATCCAACTCGTACTCGAACCCTTGATCTTAACGTCTACAACGTCACCAGCTCCTGCCACATTGTACACTAATATCAGTATCCAGTACTGGTTTCCGTTGATTTTGAACTTAACACCACCTGATTTTACACAAGGAACACGTCTATACAGGACAGGAACAATGCCAGCTCTATAAACAGCAATCTTGCGAAACATCGGTTGGGATAGAAACACGTCTATACAGGACAGGAACAATGCCAGCTCTATAAACAGCAATCTTGCGAAACATCGGTTGGGATAGATCAAAGTGTTGCAATGGTGGATTGCACCAGTTTCCTTCAGGTTTGCTGTAGTTCGGAGGGCAAAAGTTCGTAGCAGTTACAATGATGGTGTCGTTTAGACACCATTGTACTGAGTCATAGCACCGGATTTCGAAACAGGCTCCGCAGGTTAGACCGTTATTGAAGAGAGCTGTACTTAAGGCAGTCGTTTCAAGGCCATAACCTTGTTTTATAAGATCACCATAACCGCAAGCTCCCACTGTCAGACAATTCAAGAAATCAAAATACATGCATACATACATACATACATACATACATACATAGAAAAAATGGCTTGAAACTTACTCATTGTTTTAGTCCCATTCATGTCACCATAAAAAGTTGCATGGGCTGCATTCCAATATGCAGGTGGTGATTGGGAACCTGTGAGCCTAAAGATCAAACATAAACTCAAGAGCTTAACCATAAAAAAGAACCCCCAAGTCCTATTTGCAGCCATGTTATGTACCTCTCCAGCTTTGTATTAGTGATATTTTGGCTAACAAAAGATGAAACTAAGTGCTAAATATGAGAGTAAAATAGAGAGGAAGGAAAGGGAATCTGAAGCTTTTTGTAAAAATAAATGATAATAATAACTACAACAATGAAAGTTATCAAAGTGTAAGCCATGCAAGTGCTTAAATCAGCATCTAATTAATTTTTAACTAGTATGAGTTAATGATATTAAGGTTTTGGATTTGGTTTATGATTAATGTTGAAATGTCAAGAAATTAATTTTATATATTAGAAATTTTATGGAATAGGTGAAAACTCTGTATTTAAAATATAGATGTTAGTTTAAAAATAATATCCAATAAATAATAAAATGTATGGTTTGAAATTAATTAATAATAATTCTTACTAAATGTACTATAATTGTTTATCATAATGTTGTCATCAATATGAGTTAAGTTCAAGTTAATTTGTAACATCAACTCAATCAACAACATTATCTATATGAGAAGTCCTATTACATGCACATACATATAGAAAATACAGATTTAGAACATAGATATGTGTTTAAAAATAACATACAATAAATAATGAAATGTAAAGTTTGAAATTAATAATAATAACAACACATATACAATAGGTACGAAATTTAAAAAAAATAGTTTAACTTGTAAGTAAAAGAAAATTGAAATAGGTAAATATATCACATTAAGAATATTAAATGCATTTCAATAACAATCATGGTATTACCATTTTTCTATTGCACGTCAAAAAGAGATCAAATTACTGAAACAAAAATTCAGTATTAAAATTTTATTTTTAAAAATTAAATATCAAGTTGACTTGTGACACCACACATATCTATACTAGAGATCCTATTATACGCATATATGTGTGGAAACCACATATTTGAAATATAGAGGTGCATTTAAAAATAACATACAATAAATAATAAAATGGATGGTTTGAAAATAATTAATAATGACACATGAAATATATACGGTAATAAAAATATAAAAAATTAAATTAAATTGTGATCAAAACAAAATTTAAACTCATAAATACATCAGATTAAGAATACTAAATGAGTATAATTGTTTATCACGGATTGTCATTAATATTAAGTTGGTATTAAATTAACTTATGACACCAACTCAATCAACAACATTATTAATAAATACTATTAATTGAAGTAATAAATTGTACATTTTTTTATTTTTTATATTTTTTTGTAAAAAATGTTAGAAACGTTGTCTACGATGGAGTTCACGGTGCGTGCTAATTTCTCAGGTTCGAATAGTGGTGTCAGTCGAGCAACTAAGAAGGTTCGTACAAGATCAGATCTGTCACTGGAATCGAAAGATTTGACAGTGGATGGGAATGGGAAAAAGATTCAAGGCTTTGAATTACCCAAGGCGTCGTACAAATCTACGTTAATGGGAGCCTCATCGAATCCTTCGCAGAATATGTTTGTGGAAGAAGACTTTCCATTTATAGATGGTGACATTATGGAAGTGATCGAGGGAGCCCCGTCGATAACATTTTCAGATCGTGTCCAAAAGTATATTGAGCGTAAGATGGCTAAAACAATCATAGAAAAACTATTAGGGAAGAAGATTGGCTTTAATGCCTTATTGAATAAGGTTTCTCACTTATGGAACCTAAAGAGTCCGATATAGTTGATGGATCTAGAGAATGACTTCTTCTTGGTTCGTTTCCATGATGAGGACGACTATAATAAGGTGCTGGTTAGGGGGACGTGGGTAATCTTTGGTAATTACCTATTCGTTCGACCGTGGTCATCAAAATTTTCAACAACCCAGAATGAGATCGCCTTTCAGGTAATATGGATCCGTTTGTCAGGTTTGCCAGAGGGGGCTTTATTTGAGTTATTGCTTAAAGAGATTGGTCAAACAGTTGGGACGGTGGTGAAACTTGACATCCATACAGGCTATGTTCGTCGGGGACGATTTGCACGGCTTGCGATTTGTGTCAATTTGAGGAAGCCTTTGGTGTTGAAGGTGAGGATTAATGGGCAGTTGCAACACGTGGAGTATGAGTCTCTACTAGATGTTTGTTTCAGGTGCGGGCACTATGACCATAGAGCAGATTTGTGAACGGGGGTTGAGGCACTGTTGCTAGACGGAGAAACAGTAATGGTCGAATCTGTTCCAGAGAAATCTGGGATCTAACGGTAGGTGGAGGAATAGCCCTTTGGTCCCTAGATGTTGCTGGAGCGGCGGCAGAAGGGGAAGGGTTGTTTCTCCGGAGCGACTAGGAATGATGATTTCAACGGTGGTTATGGTGGTTCTCGGTTTGCAACTCTTGGAGGAGATGAGGTCGATATTCACAGAATGATTAATGGAAAGAAAGATGCTGCGACATCTGTAAGGAATAAGGGCAAGAGTTTCGAAGTGATTAATAGGGGAAATTGTTGAACATTTGGGAAAGGAGATGAACCAAGAGATGATGATAGGAGGAATTGGGAATTTGGAGGTTAACAAACCTAAAGGATTTTCTAAGGATTTTAATTTGAAAGGGAAATGAGCTATGATTTGATCTGGGCTGAAAAAAGGTTTTAAGGTTTTAAAGCCTACTAATGGGAAATTGGGTCTTAAGGCCACAAAAGATCATATGGCTTTTGATAATAGCTCTAAGATGAGACCAAAAATAGATGTGGGCCATAGGAAACAATTATCTGTCCAGTCCTTCAATGTTTCTACTAATTTGTACAAAGACAAACATAAGGCAGTACGTGTGGTGGAGAAGCAAATTTCTGAGGTGGTTAAAGGGAAGGAGAATGGGATTTTTAATTTCGAGGAATCAAGGAGGACCCCTCAATGAGTGTATCGAATATTAGACATGTTGGGAATAGACAACATAATAAACCATCGGATATTGTTACGAGTAGGCATCCAAATGACACGGTGGATTTAGAGGGGACAATGGAGGGCTTGGTTCGTGGTCTTGAACAGGTTCCCAATGGTGCTTATATGGAGGACGATGACCCAAGTGAGGAAGAAATTATGGATGCTGATAATGACTATAGTGATAAGGTTAGTTGCTAAAATAGTTTATCGTTTCTGGGCTTTGTCTTTTATATTTATTTATTTATGGTCACAAAGATATTTTGTGGAATTGTCAAGGGGTCAGGCATCCCAAGTTCCATAATAATGTGAATGAGTACACGAAGGATTTTTCGCTTGAGTTGATCTGTTTGTTTGAAACCCGGGTTAATGATGCTAAGGCAGACGGTATTATTAAAAAAATTGGTTATCCTAATTCTTTTCGGGTTGAGGCTAATGGATTTGCTAGTGGAATTTGGTTATGCTGGAATGATGATATTTTAGTGGATATCTTGGAAATTCATTGTTAGGTGATTCATTTGAGGATTTACAGTAAGAAGGTTCTAATAGCTTTATTTGTTCAGCTGTTTATGCTAGTCCTCAGTCAGCAGCTAGAACGAAGCTATAGAAGTTGTTAGATTCTTTGGCAGATTCTTTAGTTGGTCCTTAGATTCTGGTTGGAGATTTTAATTCGATTATTGATAGCTCAAAGAAGGCGGGTGGTGCTTCTGTTCCAAGAATTTGGTGCAGATGGTTCTGCGATTTTTGTTTAGAAATGAATTGCGAGACTTAGGAGCTAGTGGAGCCCAATTTACTTGGTGTCGAGGGGACTTATCTTAAATATTGGACAGACCTATTTTTAATTCATGTTGGGATTCCCTTGCACCTAACTATTTTTTTAGGGACCTTCATAGACTGAAATCGAATAATAGGCCAATTTTAATTCCGCTCTATCCAAAAGTGAGCAAGGGTGAAATACCATTTCATTGTCTTGCGAGTTGGATGCTTTATGCAGATTTTAGATGCATAGTTAGTGATAACTGGAACAATGAGATGACGATTAATGAAAATTTGGAACATGTTCAAGATGTTGTTCAGAAGTGCATTAAACGTGTTTACGATAACATTTTTGTGCGTAAAAAGAGGTTGATTTCAGAGTTGAAAAGGGTGCAAAGAGTGTTGAAATGGCGAAATTCTCCAAGACTTTTCTCTCATGAAGTTGAGCTTTAATGGGAAATAGAATAAGTGTTAAAAACATAAAGAGTTATTGTGGTTTCAAAAATCTAGATCAGTTTGGCTCAAGAATGGTGATAGGAATACGAGTTATTTTCATAGTCATACATTGACTAGGCGGAAAAGGAATAAGGTAGAGGGTCTTATCATTGAGAGTGGTGATTGGTACTTTGATGATGAGGAGTTGAAACAACATGTTGTAATTTTTTTCAAAAAGCTGTATGTTTCCATGCCGTGGTAAATTTCCTTCATTGCAGTCCAATGAGAGGGGGAGTTTACTCTTAATGGTTTTTTACAATAAGGTTCACAGGCGGTCTTTGGTATAGCTCCACTAAAAACGCTCGGGGTGGATAGTTTTCAGGCGAAGTTTTTCCAATCTCAATGGGATATTGTTGGGCCTTCGGAATATTCTCTAGTCAAGCAAACGTTGGGGGTCAGCTATTAGATCCTAATTTAAACAAAACCTTGTTGGTACTACTGCCTAAGGTCCAAAGTCTGAAAAGGGTTCATCAGCATAGACCGATGAGTTTATGTTTTACAAGACTATTACAAAGACTATAGTTAATAGGCTGAGACCACTGATGGTTAAGCTAACTTGTCAGAACCAAGTAAGTTTTATCTCAGGCAAGTATATCACTGATAATATAGTTGTGGCATAAAAAGTTATGCATTCTTTGAAGAGTTTTAAAGGTATTAGATATGGGATGGTGCTAAAGATTGATTTAGAGAATGCTTACGATGGAATCAGATGGGATTTTCTGAATGACACATTAACTGAATTTGGGTTTCCTCTACATTTAGTTGTCGTGATTTTAGATTGTGTCTCATCATCGACTCTTCAGGTTCTTTAGAATGGTGCTGTTACAGAACCATTTTAGCCTACGTGAGGAATTAGGCAGGGAGATCCTCTATCCCTTATCATTTTGTGTTATTTATAGAGAGATTGGGGCATCTTATTGGAGAAGTGGTTGAACAAAGCTTTTGGAAGCCATTGTTTCTTTCACAGAGAGGTCTAGCATTATCTTACTTGTTCTTTGCGAATGACTTAAGGCTATTTTGTAAAGCTAGTAAGGGTCAAGCGAATATTGTGGATGGTATTTTAAACACTTTCTGTCATTTTTTTTGGGTAAAAAGTGAATAGAGGTAAATCACAGGTGTTTTTCTTTTCTCGTAATACACCAGATAACCTTGCAGATACTATTTGTATTGAGATGGGTTTTAACTGGGTGGAGGATCTTGGTATCTATCTTGGGTTACTGTTGTTGCACAATAGAGTTACAATGAGTACTTTTGATTTCGTTATGAACAATGTACGGAAAAAATTACAAAGCGAGGAAATTGTTCCTGGCTGGTTGTATAACTCTAGCAAGGTCAATTCTCTTAGCTATTCCAAATTATTTTATGTGTATGACATATCCCTATTTTTATGTGTAAGGAGATTGAGAAGATTGCTCGTAACTTCATTTGAGGAGCTAGTTCAGGATCAAGAAAACTTACATTTTTATCTTGGGGTAAGTGTTGTCATCCGCTGGATTCTGGAGGACTGGGTCTGGGAAATTTCGAATATCAGAACAAAGTTTTCTTGTGGGTTAGAGTGATAATGAGTAAATACAATGTACAAGGCTTACTCGACGCTCTATTTCCAGGAGTAAATGTTATTTTATTTGGAAGTCTTTAATGAAGTTCTTGCTAGAAATCATTGCTAATGTCTACTGGTCTGTTGGAGATGGTTGTTTAACGAACTTTTAGAATGATGTGTGGCTTAGGCAAGTGGGTTCTCTCCGTGACTTCTATATAAGTCCTGGCAGTCGAATGACACTTTGCAAGTTTGAGACATGGTATCTGAGAATGGAAGTTAGGACATGGTTCGTCTTAGTGATGTTATACCGAGACATATTATTTTGCAAATTTCAGTCATAATGCCTCCGTCACCTAAAGTAGGTTATGATTACATAGCTTGGAAGTGGATGAAGAGAGATGTGTTTTCTTCTACTGAAACTTATAGGAAGTTGGTCCATATTGAAGACATTATTTATCCTGCTGTTTGGAGTTTGATTTGGAAAGCGAGGGCACCATCCTGCTGTTTGGAGTTTGATTTGGAAAGCGAGGGCACCTCAGAGGGTGAGAGTGTTCTTATGGATTTTGTGGAAGAATATATTGTTGACGAATTTTCAAAGAGTGTAAAGACATATGACTAGCGATGGTGATTATCCTCGATGTAATAGTGTTCTGGAAACGAAGATCCATGCAGTTTAGGATTGCACTTTCTCTAGAGTTGTTTAGCTTGTTGTGATTTCGAGGGGAGTCTCTGATTTTTTTTCTCTCTGTCGTTCAATGAGTGGTTCTTATGGAATTTACAGAATAAATGGAGTTGTGGTAACGATGATATTGATTGGCAAATTTTGTTCTTAATTTTATGTTGGTTTCTTTGGAAAAACATAAATTCTTTTGTTTTTTCTAGCAGTAGTAGTTGTGTTCAAGCCATTGTGGATACATGATATATATGGGTGAGGAGTTGTGCAGAGACGAATGCGAATTGGATCATCCTAGATCCATGCGCTTTTTATTGAATTGGTCTCGTCCGGGGAAGGATTGGATAAAGCTTAATACAGATGGGGCAATGTTAAATAATGGATTTCATGAGTCCATTGGAGGTGTAGTTAGAGACTCAAATGCATAATGGTTGTGTGGTTACTCGATGTCAATGGATAAGGAATCCATTTTCAAAGTTGAAGCTAAAGCGATGGTGGAAGGCCTTTTTATAGCATGGGAAAAGGGGTTCAAGAGGATTGAGGTGGAATGTTATAATGCTCTGTTGGTAGAATAATTATTAGCAGTTGGTGGCGCTAATAGTAGCTTGGTGGAGTTAAGGCTTTTGCATAAGCTCCTGCATAGGAAATGGGACTTAAAAGTGTACCACATTCCAAGGGAGCATAATGGGGTTATAGATGGCTAAGTGTGCTGCAGTTGGTTTTTCAATTTTACAGCTATTTGAAGAACCTCTGGTTTTGGTACAAGATTTATTGCTTGCTGATTGTAATGCGTCATTTCCTGATTAATGTTAACAGGTTGATGCAATCGTTTTATGCCGTTTCTTTTTACCAAAAAAAGAAGAAGTTGTAGTTGGTGATAAATTAAAAGTTGTATTAATGTCATTGATGTGGGTTTAAATTTCACCATTTACATATTTTTATAGGTTTTTTTAAAGTAAAAAAAAAACTAAAATACCCTCAAATAATATAACTCATTGTAAATATGAAAGGATATTTTCGTAATTTTCATAATTGAGTTTGTCTCCGATTGACTCGTGACACCAACTCGGTCAGGAGCTTAAATTTTAGTATAGATACACAAATTTGGTGAGAAAAACATTTTATGTTAAAAATTAATTTTTTTAAGTTTACTTAAGAATTATTATTGGTGTGGTGGTAAAGAATTTGTCTATAGCTCTATTAAATACAAGTCTAATCCCTAGATATGTTAATTCTTAGTTCTTTTATTTAAAAACTATGTCAAATTTTTCTATTAGACCATGTACTTTGTGTAAATTGTGGGTTTAATATATGTACTTTAATTTGATCAATTTTAGTCCCTACACTTTTCAAAATTTGAAATTTAGTTTTGACCCAATGGTAACAATTAAATTTGTTTGGTTAAATTATGTCATTAGTCTTGTATTATGCATAATGTTATAGATTTAGTCCATGTTCACCAATTGGATCATTTTTAATGGCTATTTTTTCAAATTTCAAAATTTTAGTATTAATGTAAACGACAGTCGTTAAATCTATTAACTGATTTTTTTTTAGTAATATATGAAAATAACAAATAGACATAGCGTTGCACATGTGATACAAAACTTAATTTAATGAATTTTACAGTTGTAACACCCCTAACCCGGCCTAAACGTTATGGCCGAATCTGGGTGTGTTACGATGAAGGGTTTTAAATTATATCTTTTAAGTTTAAAACGTATCTTTTTATTAGTTTACCAATCGGAGTCTTAATATCCGGAAAAAACTTGAGTTTATAATCTTATTTGAAACCATTTTAAGTTATCAAGAATTTGCAGCGGAAGTTTGAAAATCGTTTTATTCAAAACCAAGCTCGTGTTTTCAAAACCATTTGTTTGCGTAAAGTGTTTTTGTCAATGTAGCGGAAAAGAAAGCAAAACAAAATCCAAATCCAAAAGTTAAAACCATACAGTCCAGAGAGTCCCAAAAATTATAAACTATCAAGAAAAACCAGATTTTAAAATTAAACTGATAATACTAAATAAAAACAGTTCTCTGTCGAGTGGTGACCGCTGAGCCTTCGTCGCACCGACCCGCCTAAGTCTGTGGGTTACCTGAACAGTACAGGCAAACAGTTGTAACTTTTCGTAAACTCAGTGTGTAACCCAATAGATATAGTCAAGCAACATTCACAGAATCTCAAATGCAGACAAAAATAGAATCAGATATCAGAATCAGATCTACAGAAAAGATATACATAATCCTACCCCCATCCTCTATACACCATCTCCGTCCATCCCATCACATCACATCATGTGGGGTTAAAAACACCCACCCAACCCTACACACCATATAGTGTCGATGCGACACATAACAGATAATATGCAGCCAAGTTACCAGATAATAGGTGAAAGGTCGTCGTACAAATCACTTCATCCACATATGCAAATCCCACCCTAAACACAGATATAGAATACGAATACAGAAATAACAGATTTAACATGCTTAACATGCTCGTATACAGATAACATACATACTTAAACAGTACAGTCAGACATGCATATCAATTTTCTACTCAGATCAGACTATTAGAATATCAGATCACGTGAAAAAGGGTTTGATTAGCCCTTACCGACCCTACGGTAAGCCCACAGTCGAACGGAACGACCCGTTCGACCTTAGGGAAAATTTTAAAATTTTGGGCTCACATGCCCGTGTGGGCCCACACGCCCAATCTGGCCTAGCCCATGTGGCCCAAACGACCACACCTACGACATTCACACGGCCGTGTCTCGCACACGACCAGCTATACGGCCGGGCACACGCCCGTGTGGCATCGACAGTGCCCTTTTTACGACTTTCGCCGAACCTCAATTTCTCATGTTTAGGGTATACACCTAGTTCGATTTTTGATGCGAAACCACTCCAGAGACCACCATAACCTAAAAATCGACATTATAAGCTCCCAAATATCAGTCTTACTCCTCAATTAAACCGAACTAACAAAACAGAAAATAGTGAAATTCAAGTGTTCCACACTTACCCAATTCCTCAAGTGATTCCAACTACGATTTCGCAAAAGGCAAGTTTCATTCCTCACGATTAACTGCTGCCAAAAATCCCAGAAACAACGTCAACGAAAAGAACAAGAAGTTAAGAACACTTGAAAATTATCCTAATGATACCCCCTACACTTACCAAGTCGCACGCTAACACCGAAGAATTAGAATACCGAAATTGAATAACAAAATTACGATAGAAAACAGAGAGCGAGGAAATAGGAATTTGTCATTGACAGGAAATATGCAGAGAAAAGGAAAATTAACGTCAGAATTTTTTTAGGAAGAGAGAGAAAAGAAAAAATTAAAAAAATTGAAAAAAATCCATATCCTACTAAATCTCAACCCCCATTATCCTACTAACTGACCCACTAACTCTCAACCACCTCAAAGTTCTAACTCCACCCAAACTCTCTCAGACAGCCGGAGCAAAAATTTATCACCCACGCTCACGCAGGGATTCGAACACAAGACCTCCAGCAAGCTAACTCCTTACCACTCGAACTAGCAGACTCATTTTGATTAGAGTTTACAAACAATATAATATAAGCCCACCCAATAGGGATAAGGCTTGGATAAAAAATAACAAAATTTGCCAAAAGTGAAACTTAAACCGAAAACCTCATAAACACATCCAAAACACTTAACCACTGAAACAGATACATATTTATGTCAGATTTCATAAAAATAGACTTAAATTATTCAGGGCGTTACAACTCTACCCCTTAAAAGAAATTTCGGCCTCAAAATTTACCTAATCCGAACAAATGAGGATACTGCTGACGCATCGAGTCTTCAGGTTCCCATGTGGCTTCCTCAGTGCCATGATTCCACTACAAAACCTTTACCAACGGAATGGACTTCCTCCTCAGAACCTTAATATCTCAATCCAAAATCTAAATCGGCTCCTCCTCAAACGTCAAATCCGGTCTAACCTCGATCTCCTCAACAGAGACAACGTGAGATGGATCAGACCGGTACTACCTCAACATCGAGACGTGAAACACATCATGGATACGGTCTAACTCTGGAGGTAGCTCTAACTGTTAAGCGACCAGTCTCACATGCTTCAGAATTCGATACGGCCCAATGAACCTAGGGCTCAACTTTCCCTTACGATTGAACCTCAAAATTTTCTTCCACGGAGATACCTTAAGAAATACGAAATCACTCACAGCGTACTCGATATCCCTCCTTTTCAAATCTGCATAGGACTTTTATCTATCAAAAGCTACCTTCAAACAATCCTGATTCAGTCTAACCTTATCTTCTGTCTCGAAAACCAACTCAGGACCCAAAACTCGTTTTTCACCCAACTCAGTCCAACATAGCGGACAACGACACTTACGACCATACAAAGCCTCATAAGGTGTCATCTAGATGCTAGACTGGAAACTATTGTTGTAAGCGAACTCAGCTAACGGTAGAAAATCCTCCCAACTACCCTAAAAATCAATCACACAGCTCCGAAGCATATCCTCCAGTATCTGAATTACCCTCTTAGACTGACCAACGGTCTGAGGATGGAACGCAGTACTGAAGTCTAATCTCGAACCCAGATTTTCATGCAGTTTCTTCCAAAACTGAGAAGTGAAGCAAGGATCCCTATCAGAGATTATCGAAACCAGAACCCCGTGAAATCTCACAATCTCAGAAATGTAAAGTTTTGCTAACTTCTGCAGTGAATAATCCGTCCGAACCGGAATAAAATGAGCGGACTTGCTCAATCGATCTACGATGACCCAAACAGAATCCTTCTTAGCGGGGGTTAAAGGCAACCCACTAACAAAGTCCATCGTCACACGCTCCCATTTCCATAAGGGGATCTTAACAGGTTGGAGCAAACCCGAAGGCAACTGGTGCTCAGCCTTAACTTGCTAGCACATCAGATAACGAGCAACAAAATTCGTTACCTCTCGTTTCAAACTCGGCCACCAGTACAGCTCATGAAGATCTCGATACATTTTATTACCACCGGTATGTTTTATTACACCAGTATAGCATAAGGGCTACTATGCACTTTTCTCAGAATCGACTGTCTCAAACCAGAATCGTTCGATACATAAACTCGTCCTCGAAAACAGAGAACTCTATCTTTATTCAGTCCAAAATCAAAAGTTCTGCCACTCTCAACCTGATGAAACCGCAGACCCAAAGACTCATCCCCTAACTACTTTTCTCGAATCTGCCCAATTCAAGTTGACTTAACTTGCAACTCGGCTAACAGACCCCCATCATTAAAAAAACTGATACTAGCGAACATCGCCCTCAAATCAGTCATCGCTCTACGATTGAGAGCATCAGCCACCACATTGGCCTTATCGGGATGATACTCTATCGTGCAGTCATAATCTTTGAGCAGCTCAATCCATCAACGCTGCCTAAGATTCAACTCATTTTGAGTGAAGAGGTACTTGAGGCTTTTGTGATCGGTATAGATGATACACCTCTCACCATACAGATAATGCCTCCAAATCTTCAAAGAAAACACCACGGCAGCTAACTCAAAATCATGCACCGGATAATTCCCCTCGTGTGACTTAAGCTGACGGGACGCGTAAGCCACAACCTTACCATCTTGCATCAGTACACATACCAAACCAACGTGCGATGCATCAAGAGCCTGATTTAGAACAGACTTGAGCTTCTCGAAGCTCGATTGTTGCGCATCAGTCTAGACAAAAGGAACATTCTTGCATAGAAGCTTAGTCAGAGGAGCTGCAATAAGTGAGAACCCCTCAACAAACCTCCGATAATAACCCACAAGACCCAGAAAACTGCGAATCTTTGAGATGTTCCTAAGTTGTTTCCAATCAAGCACAACCTCAATCTTTCTAGGATCAACTAGTATCCTCTCAGCAGAAACCACGTGCCCTAGAAAAAGTTACCTCTCCCAACCAGAACTCACTTGCTCAACTTAGTGTAGAGCTGTTTCTCTTGAAGTATCTGAAGCACTACTCTAAGATGCTCATCCTCAGTCTTAGAGTACATCAGAATATCGTCGATGAATACTACAATGAACTGATCCAGATATTGCTGAAAAACCCTGTTCATCAAATCTATGAATATAGTTGGAGCATTCATTAAACCAAAAGGCATAATTAGGAACTCGTAGTGCCCATAAGGAGTCTTAAATGCCGTCTTATTAATATCAACTTCCTTAAACCTGAGTTGATGGTACCCAAAACGGATATCTATTTTCAAGAATACTGAAGCCCCACGAAACTGATCAAACAGGTCATCGATTCTCGAAAGTGGGTACTTATTCTTCACAGTCAACTTATTCAACTATCGGTAATCGATGCACATCCTCATAGTACCATCCTTTTTCTTTACAAACAGAACCGGTACCCCCCACAGAGACACACTAGAGTGGATGAAACCACGATCCAAAAGCTCTTGAAGTTGAACCTTAAGCTCTATAAACTCTTTCGGTGTCATACGGTATGGAGTGATGGACACAAGATTTGTACCCGATAGAAGCTCAATACCAAACTCAACTTCCCGATTCGGAGGTAAACAAGGTAACTCCTCAGGAAAAATATCTAAAAATTCCCTCACTGTTTTGATATCCCTTACAGAAGAGTCCCTAGAAACTAAAACACTGACGTAGGCCAAATACGTCTCACACCCTTTTCGAACCAATTTCTCAGCCACTAGAGCGGAGATTACATTAGCCAGGTAATCTCGACGTTCACCAATCACAACCACCTCCTTATCATCCTCGGTCCTCAAAACGAACCTATTAGTCGCGCAGTCCAAACTAACTTGGTGCTCAACTAACCAGTCCATACCCAAAATTAAGTCAAACTCCCCAAACGGTAGCTCCATCAAAATTGCCAGAAACATATCCCCTTGTACTTCTAATGGAGCATTCCTATATAGTCTACTAACTCGAACAGATTGCCCCAACAGACTTAGTACAGTAATCTCACCAGAAATACACTCAACAGAAATCCCCAAGTTCTCAGACACAAAACTAGCTACATAGGAGTGTGTAGAACTTATGTTTATCAAAGCAGTATATGCAACATCAAAAATAATGAACATACCCGTGATCACATCAAGGGTGTTTCTGTCTTCTCAGCGTCGAGCAGCATAAACCAGTGCAGGTTGCCTTGCCTCAGTCTGATTAGCATATCTGCCCTGTGCTCTCTGTCCTCGATCCATACCATTACTACCCCTAGCCGGTCCACGACCCCTAAGTGGCTGCTATACTGCCCTCTAAAGCTGAACAAAACCCGATCCTGAAGTTTGCATCTAATCATAACAATGTGGACACTCTATAATCTGGTGCTCTAATGACCCACACCGCAGACAAGCCCCTAATCTCCTCCAACACTCGCTCGGATGACGCCTACCACAATCACCACAAGGCTAAATCCCAGTAGGAGCAACAAGAACTCCCACTCTAACAGGCTCATCAGGTCTGGCCCATTTCTTAGGCCTCTGAACAGAACCAGAAGGCTCCAAATCCCTCTTATTCTTGCCTCTCTCTCGGCCTCTATTCTGGCGCTCCACGCGCTTAACCTCCTCGGTGATCTTCGTCTTATCCACAAGAATAGCGAACTCACACTCCCTCTATGGAGCAATCAGAACCCTCAGACTATCCCTCAAATCGTCTTTAAAACGAACACATTTCTCATACTCGGATGCTACCATGCCTCGAGCGTAGCGGCTTAATCTCAGAAACTCGGCTTCATACTCGACCACAGATTTATCACCTTGCATGAAATTCATGAACTCACGCCTACGAGCATCCACATAGCTCGCCCCCACGTACTTTCCTTGGAAGGCAGTTTTAAAGTAATCCCAGTTCAAACGATCCAGTTGAATACCCTCCTCAACCGACAACCATCACTGGTATGCCTCATCGAGAAATAAAGAAACTGCACCCTTCAATTTCTGTTCAGGAGTACAGTCAATGTCGTTCATTATCCTCTAGGTGGCCTCTAACCAATACTCGGCCACAGTAGGGGCGACTCCAGTGACGCCCCTAAACAGCTCAACTCCATTGGACCGAAGTCGTTTAGTTACCGACCCACGACCCCCCAAATCCAGAATGGGGTCCAACGACCCTCTCCAACACTCTCAACATGGCTTGGGATAGTGCGTCTTCCCCAGCCGATTGATTTTGAAACCCAGTCTCAATAGCTGGTGAAACCAGTGTCTCACTCGTATCTAAATTCGACATACTACCCAGAGAGGAAGACTCAACTCAAGCCTCTTTACGGCGCCCGCCGTGCCCACGAATACCATGACCGCGAGTTCCACGAGCGCTCATTATATTTTCAGGTTTATTTACATTATAATATTTTATGCATTAGTTCCAGTGTTTATTAGTTATATTTTATGTTTAAATTAACAGAAGTTCAGAAGTATTTCAAATGTTTTAGTCTCTAACTAACTCAATACAGTTTCAGAAAGTACTAACTACAGTGTTTTCAGAAAGTTCTATCTAAGTTCAGAAATACTTACAGGTTCGGTGCCGGAGACTCGGTGTACCACATATCTACTCAAAATTATCCAAATTATTTTAAAACCAGTTTTTTTTTCAAAACACAATTTTAGAACCCAAATTTTACAGCCCGAGTTTTGCAACATAGCTCTGATACCACTAAATGTAACACCCCTAACCCGGCTTAGATGTTATGGCCTAATCTGGGTGTGTTACAATGAAGGGGGTTAAATTATATCTTTTAAGTTTAAAATGTATCATTTTATTAGTTTACCAATCAGAGTCTTAATAACCGGAAAAAACTTGAGTTTATAATCTTATTTGAAATCATTTTAAGTTATCAAGAATTTACAGCAGAAGTTTGAAAATCGTTTTATTCGAAACCAAGCTCGTGTTTCTAAAACCATTTGTTAAAACCATTTGTTTGCATAAAGTGTTTTTGTCAATGTAGTTGAAAAGAAAGCAAAACAAAATCCAAATTCAAAAGTTAAAACCATAAAGTCCAGAGAGTCCCAAAAAATTACAAATTATCAAGAAAAACCAGATTTTAAAATTAAACTGATAATACTAAATAAAAATAGTTCTCTGTTGAGTGGTCACCGCTGAGCCTCCGTCACACCAACCAGCCTAAGTCTGTGGATTACCTGAACAGTACAGACAAACAGATGTGAGTTTTCGTAAACTCGGTGTGCAACCCAACATATATAGTCATGCAACATTTACAGAATCTCAAATGCAGACAGAAATAGAATCAGACCTAATTCCTTAACAAATACAGATATCAGAATCTGATGTACAGAATAGATATACATAACCCTAGCCCCATCCTCTACAGACCATCTCCGTCCATCCCATCACACCATGTGGGGTTAAAAACACCCACCCAACCCTACACACCATATAGTGTCGTTGCGACACATAACAGATAATATGCAGCCAAGCTACAAGATAATATGCAAAAGGTCGCCGTACAGATCACTTCATCCACATATGCAAATCCTACCCTAAACACAGATACAGAATACAGATATAGAAATAACAGATTTAACATGCTTAACATGCTTATATACAGATAACATACATACTTAAACAGTACGGTCAGGCATGCATATCAATTTTCTACTCAGATCAGACTATCAGAATATCAGATCACATGAAAAAGGGTTTGATTAGCCCTTACCGACCCTACGGTAGGCCCACAGTCGATCGGAATGACCCGTACGACCCTAGGGAAAATTTTAAAATTTTGGGCTCACATGCCCGTATAGGCCCACACGCCCGTGTGGAATGCCCGTGTAAACCCACATGCCCAATCTGGCCTAGCTCGTGTGTCCCACACGGCCACACTCACACCGTCACACGGCCGTGTCTCGCGCACGACCACACCTACGACATTCACACGGCCATGTCTCGCACACGGCCAGCCACACAGCCGGGTAAACGCCCGTGTGGCATCGATAGTTTCCTTTTTCGGCTTTAGTCGAACCTCGATTTTTCATGTTTAGGGTACACACCTAGTTCGATTTTGATGTGAAACCACTCCCGAAACCACCAGAACCTAAAAATTGACATTACAAGCTCTCAAAAATCAGTCTTACTCCTCAATTAAACCAAACTAACAAAACCAAAAACAGTGTAGTTCAAGTGTTCCACACTTACCCAATTCCTCAAGCGATTCCGACTACAATTCCGCAAAAGGCGAGTTTCGTTCCTCACGATTAACTACTGCCAAAAATCCCAGAAACAATATCAACGAAAAGAACAGCAAGTTCAGAACACTTGAAAATTATCTTAGCGATACCCCCTACACTTACCAAGCCGCATGCCAACACCGAAGAACCAGAATACTGAAATTGAATAACAAAATTGCGACAGAAAATGGAGAGCGAGGAAATAGGAATTTGTCAATTGACAGGAAATATGCAGAGAAAGGGAAAACTAACATCAGAATTTTCTTGAGAAGAGAAAGAAAAGAGAAAAACAAAAAAAAATTAAAATTGAAAAAAAATTCATATCCTACTAATCTCAACCCCCATTATCCTACTAACTGACCCACTAACTCTTAACCACCTCAAAATTCTAACTCCACCCAAACTCTCTTAGACAACTGGAGCAAAAATTTATCACCCACGCTCATACAGGGATTCAAACATAAAACCTCCAACAAGCTAATTCCTTACCACTCAAACCAACAAGCTCATTTTGATATAAGTTTACAAACAATATAATATAAGCCCACCCAATAGGGATTAGGCTTGGATCAAAAATAACAAAATTTTCCAAGAGTGAGGCTTGAACCCAAGACCTTATACACACATCCAAAATACTTAACCATTGAAGCAGATACATATTTATGTCAAGTTTCATAAAAACAGACTTAAATTATTCAGGGCGTTACAACAGTTATCATTTGGTTAGGACTAAAATTTTCAAATTCTAAAAGTACAGGGACTAAAAATGACAAAATTAAAGTACAAGTACTAAATCCACAACTTAAGCAAAGTACAAGATCTAATAGTAAAATTTGACTTAAAAACTATATAGAAGTATGAAAAGACAAAAATGTCATCAAAAAAATAATATATGCCATTTAATAAAAGGATATAATAGTCATTTTCTAACCGAGTTGACACTTGGTTAACCTATCTCTCCAACTCAGTTAGTAGGTTTATTAATAGTATAGATAATAGATACACAAATTTAGTGTGAGAAAATATTTTATGTTAAAAGTTATTGTTTTTAAGTTTACTAAAAAATTATTGTTAGTGTAATGGTAAAGAATTTGTTTATAGCTCTATTATATATGGATTCAACTCTTAGACATGCAAATATTTTATTCTTTTATTTAAAATTTACATAAAAGTACAAAAAGATAAAAATATCATCAAAAAAAATAATAGTAGTTATTTAATAAAAGGATATATTAGTTATTTTTTAACCGTGTTGACACCCAATTAACCCATGACGCCAATTCAATTAACAATTTTATTAATAGTATAAATACCATGACAAGTGGTTTTCTATTTAGTTTTAGATTACTCCAATGCTTACTAAGTTGCATCAGTATTTGATTCACACTTCAATTTAATTTATAACTAGTTTTTGCACATATTTATTGTATGTATTAATTAAAATTTTTAAATTTTATTTTTTTAAGTAAATTTTATTTAATAAAAGTATAAATAAATTTCAACAGAATATTTTAGAACTAAAAATGTTAAAATTAATAAATGATATATAAGTTTAAAACCCTAATTTTTTTTATAATTTAAAATATTATCTTTTATATGTGTAGGTTGATTTTATGAATCAATTAAATTACATTAAAGTATTGCTTATAATTTTTGTAAAAAAAGAAAATTGTCACTAATAATATTTTTACAAAATTAAAACATAATAATATATAAGTTTAATTTAAAAAAGATATTTAACATATTTTTTTTTTGAAAATATTGATTGGGCTTTTTATTATACTAAAGTGAACTAAAACAAATTCGAAACCAAACAGAAAATGTCCGGAGCCCAACTACGATAGGCCTGAATCGGTTCAAAAGCAAATGAAGTGAAACCAAAAAATATCTAGATATTCTTGGAAACCTGTAGCCTAATTTGAATTTAAAATTAAAATAATAATAAAACCCACCGACCCATCACCCAATCAAAACGCCTTGAAATCTGCAAACGTCACTCTCATCATAATGCCTTCTTGAAAACCGATTTCATTTCAGAAGAAGCCTCCCCTTCCAGATCCTTCATTTTGTGACTTCTCCTCTCCAAAAACTACTCTCTGAAATCCTCTGTCAGTCCGGTTCACGCACCGCCTCCCTCAACCTCTGTTGTTCATCCTACTCCGGTGCCGATCTACCCTGGTAAGACCCTATGCTCCTCCTTAGCTCTTTCGTTGCGATCTCATGTGCAAGGGTGTTCGTTGTTCTGGAAACATACTGGAAATCAAACTTCTTAGATCTAGATGCCATCATTTTAATATCTTGGATGTAAGCGCCTATCATAGATCTGTCTTTATCACGATTCTTACACTTTTTTATTACTGTCAAGGAGTCTCTCTCAATGATAACCGACGGCCATAAGTGATTCACCTCGATCTGCATAGCTTCCCTACATGCAAGAGCTTCGGCGGCAAAAGCCGAAAAGACTTCTCTATGTATTTTTGACCACGAGAACAAGTCGACCCCTTCATTATCTCGTACCACAACTCCCGACGCCGAAATGTTGTTGTGGCCGTCAAAAGCTCCATCAAAGTTAATCTTCACAGATTCTTGAGGTGGGTGAGTCCATTTCTGTAGTTGATCTATTCTGCCGAATCTTTTATCTTCCAGTCCATCAATTTCAGCCTGATAAGTTTTTATAAAAGTTCCAATTTCTGTTCCAGTACTAACTTTCTTGTTATGAACTCTCGAGTTTCGATCCCCCCAAATGGCCCAAAGAGCGCAGTAAAAAATCTGGAAGTTGTGCATGTTGAACTGCTCACAAACCCAGATAAGCCACTGTTCAAAAGTTCTGTCATCATTAACCAGTATATTTCCAAACAACAATATTGACCAAATTTCCACTGTAACAGGACACTCTCGGAAAAGATGATTAATCGTTTCAGCAATAAGCTGCAAATTAACTCTTGTGGGCAAGAAATGCCATGTGATCTTCCATACTGTGATTTTTATTTTTGTCGGTAGATTTAAGAGCCATAGCTTCCTGTAAAGTTTTCTATAGCTGGTTTGTAAAGCGTAAGCTCTAGGGTTATCTTCACTATTCTGTAATAGTTTATAAGCACTACGTATCGAAAACTCCCCCGAGGCTTCACCTCCCATGCCAAGAAATTTCATGTGTGGATCGCCAACGGGATTCGCAGGATTCGAGCGGCATCAACCTCAGCAAAGGTATCCTTTACTAACTCCTCTTTCCATTTCCGCGTATTACTGTCAATCAGCAAATTAACGCAATGATCACGCATCAAATCAACCTGTGTTGATAATCTAAAATTAATAGCTTCAGGAATCCATGCATCATAATTAATGGAGATAGTATTGCATGTACCCACACGCCAGACTAAGCCCTTCCTCAAAACATCTTGCGCGGCCCATATGCTCTTCCAAGTATAAGAACTCGAATTTCTCAACCTGGAATTTAAAAATTGATCATTTGGAAAATATTTAGCTTTTAGCACTCTCGCTACTAAAGAATCAGCATTAGTCATAATTCTCCAGCCCTGCTTTGCTAATAGGGATATGTTGAACTTTGACATATTTCTAAATCCGAGACCCCTTTCCTCCTTAGCTCTGCACAAAAAATTCCATTGACACCAGTGTATCCCCCTTTTATCTTTCCCATGCTGCCACCAATACTTTGCAAAAATGCTTTCCAATTCCCCACAAAAAGACTTCGGTAGAAGAAAACATGTCATTGCATAAGTTGGAATAGCCTGAAGAACTGACTTGATGAAAACTTCCTTTCCTCCTTGTGATAAATACCGTGAACTCCATTGGCCAATTCTCTGATTGATCTTATCCTTCAAATTCTAAAAAGACTCTTTCTTTCTTTTGCCCACCACATTAGGGAGACCTAAGTATTTTTCGATATTATTAGAATGCCGCATTCCCAAAACATTCGATACTTCTTGTTTCACCCCTTCCAAAGTGTTAGAACTGAAAAAATGGTAGACTTATTGAGGTTCACACATTGGCCCGAACTTTGCTCATATTGCTTCAATATCTCTTTCAAAAAAGGTGCTCGTTCTTTAGTGGCTTCCCCAAATAGAAGACAATCATTCGCAAACAATAGGTGAGAAATTACTGGTCCCCTTCTACTGGCCTTGACTCCCTGAAAAGTCCCTGCTCCTACTGCCTACCTAATTAAAGCTGAAAGGCCTTCACTACAAATCAGAAAAAGATATGGGCTAAGCGGATCGCCTTGTCGTAATCCTCTAGAGGGGTAAAAATGCCTACCCCTATTCCCGTTGATATTCACTGAATAAGAGACTGTTGAGAAGCACTTCATAACTAAATTTACCCATCTCTCAACAAACCCCATTTTCAGCATCACTTTCTTCAAATAGCTCAATTCCACTCTGTCATAGGCTTTACTCATATCAAGCTTAACCGCCATAAACCCTTTTTTTCCTAAACACTTTTGACGCAATGTGTGAAGAATCTCATACGCAATCAGCACATTATCCGAGATTAACCTTCCAGGAACAAAAGCACTCTGAGCACTATCAATGCACTTTCCTATAAATTCCTGCAATCTGTTAGCTATAGTTTTTGCCACTAATTTATATAAAATTGTGCAAAGACTAATGGGTCTGAAATTAACTAGGCTTGTAGGATTTGGGGTTTTTGGAATTAGCACAATATCTGTTTCATTGACCGAACCAAGCTCCTTCCCTTCATTTAACACTCCAAGACAAAACTCTACCACATCTTTTCCCACAATATGCCAATACTTTTGGAAAAACAAAGCTGGAAAACCGTCATAACCTGGTGCTTTAGTTGGGCCCATCCCTTTAAGCGCTTTCTGAATTTCATCCACTGAATAAAGTGCTTGTAAAGTTGTATTAATGTCAGCGGATATAACAGGAGTGATACCCTCTAGAATATGTAAAGAATCCCCCACACCGCTTGACGCAAACAGTTTCTGAAAATACCTGGAGGTTGTATCGCTAATCTCAAAATCAGCGGTAACTTCCTACCCTTCCTCTGTTTCCAACCTATTGATAGTGTTAATTCGTCTTCGAGCTGTGGCATATTTGTGAAAAAATGCGGAATTTTTATCTCCCAGTTTCAGCCAATTTGCTCTTGCTCTCTATTCCCATTACATTTTATCTTTATCAATCTCTATGTTTAAATTTATTCTGGTCTCCATAATTTTTGCCAATGTATCTTCATTCCTCTCCCCATCTAAGAGAATTCCCAACTCTTTTGTAAGCTCCTTCTTCGTTTTGTCCCTATCATACTTGATTAGACTTGCCCATCTTAACAAATAGTTCTGAAAACTCCCCAATTTTTCAGAAATCGTGCCAGTTGATAACTCCCAAGACTTTCTAACCTCTTCCTCAAAAGACTCCTCAAGTGTCTACCATGCTTCAAACTTAAAACGTGGCCTTCTCCTAACCTGATCCTCACTTCCTGTATGAATAAGAAGGGGGCAATGATCTGAAATTGAATGAGTTAAATGACGAACCGTTCCTTGTGGGAAAACATGCATCCATCGTTCATTAGCCACCCCTCTATCAAGCCTTTCTCTAATATTCGTTTCTGGTAAATTCCCTCTTTCCCATGTAAACCAAGTTCCCTGAAATCCCAAATCCATCAGATGACAATCCTCCAAAGCTTCTCTAAAAGCTGCCATTCTCCTTTCCTCTCTCAATTGGCCTCCACGTTTCTCATAAGAGTAAAGAATTTCATTAAAATCCCCACTAACCAACCATGGAAACTGCTGTTCTTGTCCTAACACCCGTAATAACCGCCACGAATCATGTTGAAAATTAACGTAGGGTGATCCATAGAAACCCGTATATCGCCATTCTCCTTAAACTTTACTATCTTTAACTAATACATCAATGTGATTTTTGGAGAAAGTTTTTAGACTCACTTTTAACTCTTCCCTCCAAGCAAGACAGAGCCCACCCCTTGATCCTTCTACTCCCACATCAATTCCACATACAAAACCACTTCTCCTTCTGATCCTCTCCATTCGCTTACTATCAATTTTGGTCTCCATTAGGAAGACCAAATCGGGGTTACATTGCTTCAGTAAAAACTGAAGCCTTCGAACTGCCCGTGGATTCCCCAATCCACGGACATTCCAACTTATGATTTTCATAGCGTCCGGTCGGCTTGCCAACTGGCATCCACCGATATATATTAGGTGGTGGTAACGTCATCCTCCTGATTTCCTTCTACCAACTCTGAATTATCCATTCGTACAAAGCTCTGATCAGTATATTTCTGCCTCTTTCCAGTATCGTCCAATGAATCATCCTTCTTATAATTCCCGCTAACAAGATCTACCAATTTCCTCTTTTGCACTATACAGTCTGCCTCAATAATTCCCACATCCCTCATCTTGTTTACTCGTTTCCAACTGATTTTCCTATTTGTATGCAAATTCTCATCCTGAATATCTGATTGGAAAATATCCTCCACATTACGTATCATCCCTTCCTCTTGAATCGTCTGCTCTTTCACCGCTTCCGCTAACCTTGTATCACCAACTGACCTCGAGTTATCAAGACATTGTGATGTCAACTCCACCTCCTGGGTTTTCTCTACTTGACCCGTATACAAGCTTTGAGACTGTACCTTTTTAGTAATAGCTCTTAACTGCACACATTCTTTCCCAAAAAAATTAGATTCTGCTTTTAGCGCAATTGAATTTGGGGGATCTTCCTGTAAGCCTGTCTTTCATCTTCTTTTAGCCACGAACAACTTGACAGGCATGTCCCATTCTGCCACAACCAAAACAGAACATCGGCAGCTTCTCATATTTGAAAGAAAGCCAATGTTTTCCCTGGCCTCCGGTGGACACAAATATTCCCCTCCTGAGAGGTTTCTGCATATCTAATGTAATTCTGATACGACAAAAATCACCTTTAATCTCAGATCTAATAATTCCACCAAAAGTGGCACCTATAACATGCATTAAATCTTTTTTATCAAATTCTGGCAGACAGGGCCCTACTTTAATCCAGAATAATGACGACATAAGCTTAATTTTACGCCTCTCCATTGGTTGATGTATTCTATAAAAAACAATCAACTGTTTTCTAAAAAGCCATGGCTGACCCTCTATTATTAAATCTAAATCATCGTCAGATGCAAAGATAATCAAGAAAAGATTTTGACCTGCCAATTGAATATCAAATTTACTTTTTGTTTTCCAGATACTTTTCATCTGCGCTCTGAAGCTATCTGGATTGTATGACTTTTGAGTCCATACTGAACATATCAGTGCCGTTTTGCCACATGGATCCACTACTGAACTTTTAACCGACAATTGGATGAGTTCTTCTGCCAACAAGGAGACCACCTCCTCTTCCAACCCTTCGTTGCCACCACTCTCCTCCATCCCAAGTCGCAGCAGAGATTGGTTTCGCTAGGATACTGAGCAAAGCACTCTTGACTTCTAGGGTTTTTCAAACTTTTCCAAAGTTAAATCTAACTTAAAAGATCTTTTTCTCAATCTATATTTAACATATTTTTTAAATTGATACACACGATTAATTCTTGAAAATTAATTATTTTTTAATTTTTTAGAATAATCAATATTCCTTATTGATATTGACATATTTAATAATATTATTTAATAAAATTAATACATTTTTAATTAATTAAGAAAATTAATAAAATTACTAAATGATATTATTGAACTAAATGTAAAACATGCACTTGAATGTGATATATAAAATATATTGATAATTTATATTATATTAAATAAAGATAATCTTATGCCAAGACTTGCTTGAAATAGTGAATAGAATTCATGTCTAGCACTTAGATGACACGAGTTCAAACCCTGTCATCTCTTAATTCCTCTCTCAATATTGTAAAGCATAATGACTTATGGTCCTCCAATTTTTTTTTTTTAAAAAAAGTTATTTTGACCATCCATTTAATTTTTTGTCTTTTTTATTCATTGAACTTACGTTTTTATTTTTCAAATCACTCCAAAATAGATGGAAAAGTAAACACTTATTCACTTTGCTGACGTGGCAGCCCATGTATGATATATCAGTAATTAATTAATCTTTAAAATTAAAAATATATTTTTTATTATTTTTAATAATTTTTAGTTTTTTTAAATAATTTTTATATTTTTTTAGAATTTTTTAAAATTTAAAAAATTAATTAATTGTTAATGTGATATACATATGGCTTGCCACGTGGATGTCATGTCAACAAAGTGAACAAATGTTAAATTTTTCTTTCATTTTGGGGTGATTTGATAAATAACGCAAGTTTAAGAGCTAAAAGAGAAAAAAAATTGAATGAATGGCTAAAATAACTTGTTTTTGTAAAATTGGAGAGTTAAATAAGTCATTATGCAATATTATAATGATAAAAAAAAGAGATGATCAATGGAGAATTTTTTTAAGGGACTAAATATTAAGTTATATATATTTTTAGCCGAAGCACGAGCCCTTGTTTACCCCTCTCTCTTCGCACCTAGATAATCTTATTTTATTGTATTTTGTTATATAAATCTTACATAATGATAACATATTAAGTAGTAATTAGTTTTTTAGCAATAATTAGTTAAATAAATTACATTAATAGTCACTCAATTATTTTTTTTTCATTTTAAACACCAAAAAATAAAAATTTATAATTTAAACACTCAGATTACATGCCCATTAAAATTATAAATGGGTGGAATTTTTTCTTAAATAATAAAATTATTTTAAAAATTACATCTAATACCTTTGGTTTTTTTGTTTTATCATCACCATCTTTCATCATCTCTTCAACGTTAGTAGAAACCACCACCATCGCCTCTATCGTCATCTTCTTCTCCGACACCAGATCTTTTACAACCGCTCTTATATATGCTTCTCCAATCACTTATCCACCTTCAACCGCCACTCTTCCATCTTCACCTTGAATCTTCTCCATCTTCCTCTCTTTCTACTTCTCTCATGCTCATGTTGGAACTGCACAATGAAAAGGAAAGGAGAAAAAGGACAACTCTGTTGCCTAGAACCAGACGAGATCCTCCTATATGACAAGTGACAACCATAATTTTTTTTTTTTATCTAACATTTTATATGACACGACTCATCCCCATCGTACCAGTGTCGTACGTGTGTCTCGAACATGCCTAAATATGTATAGGAGTCCTATAATAGGACACACTAGAATACGAAAAAAAAAAAAAAGGTCAGACACGGTCCTAATACGAGTGTCTAAAAACGGACACGTGACAGACGCAGGAAAAGTAGATGGTGGCTGACGGACGGCGACTGAAATTTTAGCTTTCAAAAGTAACAGATGAAGAGTCAACGGCGGGAAAAAGATGATGTAAAGAAGAAATGTGAAGTTTAGGTTTCCTATTAATGAAACCTTGGGTTTTCATCGAAGCTGGGGAAAAAAGAAGAGGTGTTGCTAGGTTTTTTTTGGTGTGTGGTTATGTCTACTTTATTGCTCTGACTGTTGGTTTACTATTTTTGCCATTTTGATTTACCGTCTTTATTTTATTTTTGTTTGTCTCTAGGCTTTAGTGTTGGTTAATGGGTTGTGGGGCCCGAAACTTGGGGGGCTTTGAAACAATAATGACACCTTTTTATTCTTGATTCTTAGAATGAAAATCTTAATCAATTTTTTTAAAAATAATTTATTTGAGAATATTTTGAGCTTTGTACTTACTTTGATGTTTTTGACGGATGTATTTTAACATAAAAAATATATAAAAATATTTAAAATGTTTTTTTATTGCCATATTCATATCTTCATTTTTTAAAGGTTATCATGTCGTCGTGTTTATATTGTGTTCTACCTGTATTGCGTGTTGGTTTCATACTTTGATAGTTTCTCAGTAATCAGCAAATAGCATCGTGAGCTTATCAACCAAATAATTGCCGAGATGTATATGTTGTTATCAGCTTTACGGATAGCATTGAGAATCAATCAGTTAGCAACACTTAAGAATATATAATAATAAAAATGTATGTTGGATCACTTCCAAGTACCAACAATGGGCAAAGCAGCCATAAATGAATCATATGAAGATTCCAAGTCATAAAGCTACCTCCATGTTCGATAACCTTGAAACCCATTCCTTCATCTTTGTCTTCCCTTCGCAATCAGGTGGCAAAATACCAAGCTTATCAAGTGATGTTACGAGGTCAGGCAACAGAGGGTGCACTTGATCAACTGTCGCCATATTGAGTTTCAATGAATCAATGATTATGATGGCAGTAACGAAATTCTGCACACATTTAGCCACAATGACAGCAGAGGAAGTAGAAGATGCAGCAATGGCACGTACCCCATAGGTCCCCAGACGATTTATAGCAGAAGGTTCGTCCATTTTATATGTAACTGCAGAACATTTAATGCTAGGACATGGGCAATAAGCTTTTGACACTCAGTTTCAAATTCAGATGATGAGAAAATAGTATCCCTCACATAAGCCTTCTTGTCAAGTTTCTTAGTTGCTTTGATTATCCACGAAAGTTTCGTACATTTCTCCCTCGCGCTTGTCGTTCCAGAGGTTAACAATTATTTTCCTTTTCTTATTTTTTGTCCTATTCTTTTCCTTTTCTTTGTACAGTTTGATGATTGATGGTTGTAACATAGGAGGATCTCGTCTAGTTCCAGGCAACAGAGTTGTCTTTTTTTTTTTTTCCTTTTCTCTGTAGCATGAGAGAAGCAGAAAGAGAGGAATATGGAGAAGAGTCGATGGGTAAAGATGGACTAGTGGCGCATGACGGCGGAGAAGCGATTGGAGAAGCATATATAGGGGCGGTTGTCAGAGTTATGGTGTTGGAGAAGAAGATGGCGATGAGGGCGATGGTGGTGGCTTCAATTGACGTTGCAGAGATGGTGAACATGAACAGGATGATGATGACACCAAAGCTATGAGGTGTACTTTTTAAAATAATTTCCATTTCCCATTTTAACAAAAGTAATTAAAATGATTGAGTTATGTAATGTTGGTATTTTAATTGTAAACTTTTTATTTCAACTTACTTAAAATAAAAAAAAATTGATAATTGAGTGATCTTTGTGTACTTTACCTAATTTGTAATATTCGTGTTTTAATTCAGAGTTAAGTACAGTGATGGATCAGGTCAAGAATTAGTGCAGAATTTTTGAAATGGAACAAATAGGATTTTGAGTATCAAATTAGAAAATATTTGGACTTGATAGGAAATTAGAAAATACTCTTTAGATAGGAAATTTTTTAAATAAAAGTATTGATTAAATTGAAAGTGTATAAAAATTATTGTGGCCAAAGTAGGAAAAATAAAAAGTTAGGAGATATATAGTAGTGGTGAAAAGGAAGAAAGGATTAAGAATGAATTTTACCAAATGATAAGTATGAGTCAACTTAGAAATTATAAAAGATGAAGAAGGATAAAATGGTAATTAGCTAAATAGATAATTTTAAACATAACGATTAAGGGTCAATATATAAAGATGGGATGGCCAGGGAACTCATTAGCAATTTGACCACTTTAATTAAAAATGGTGAAATATTTTAATGGAAATGTGTAGAAAGATGGAGAAAAGCATTCATTTTTCTTTCCAAAACCATCACTCTCATCTCATCTTCTCCAAACTCTTGCTCTTATCCCAACCACGTCCTTCCACCATTGTTGAGCAAAATCAAGCTCAAAACCTTCCATTTCTTTGATGTTTCTTCAGTAAAAACACTAAATAAAACTAGTAAATACTTTAGTTTTGTGAAGAGAGCTTTCATAGAGGAGTTGAAAGAGAGAGAAAGGTAGGGTTTAGTTGTAATATCAAGTATTTAAGGAAAAAAAAAAGAAGGTTGAGGACCCAATTGAAGGAAAAAGGAAAAGAGAAGGAAAAAGAGTGAGAAGAGGAGAAAATATTTCATCTCAATACCTAGTTAAGGTATCGATACCTACACAATTTTTTTGATATTTTGGAGTTCCAGAGGATGATTTTGGCGTCAATACTATACAGGGGTATAGATACCTTTCATAAGGTATCAATACCTTATGTTTATGTATTATTACTTAACCCCTATTTTGAGTAAAAATCATGCTTAAATCATTTCCGAACATAATCGAACATCCAATAATGATCCAAAACATTCAAGGCAATAATTAATGAGTAGAATAAGTCAAAATACTATGGATAAATGTTCAAATTTCATAGTGTCTAGCCAAGATCACTTTGGCACTAAATGTAACAGTCTTATACTATATCCCTATGATTAGGATACCAATAAATGTAACATCCCTATACCCGATTCGACCGTAGGGACTCGATATAAGACTATTACATTTGGTGCCAAAGCGATCTTGGCTAGACACCATGTAATTTGAACATTTACCCATAATATTTTAACTTATTTAACCCTATAATTATTACTATAATTGTCCAGGGTCATTAGTGGTTAATCGATTACGTTTAGAAATGGTTTAAATATGATTTTTACTCAAAACAGGAGGAAAGTATCAATACATAATCACAAGGTATTGATACCTTATGAAAGGTACCTATACCCCTGAACAGTATCGATATCAAATTAGCATTTTGGAACTCTAAAATTTCAAATTTTTGATGAAGGTATTGATACCTGGGCCTTAAAACTCAAGTTTTTCAAAATAGAATGTGATTTCGGTACTAATATCACATTTGGTATCGATTTTAAAGGTAGGGTTTAGCACCACCACAGTCTTCAAAGAGAGTTAAAGATTCTAGAGATTCCATATATACCTCTCCTACGGTTGGGCAAAGATCCAGAGGTCAAACAAGACAAACATAACAGACAACGTCTATGGCTAGTACTGGGGGTTCTAGAAGAAAACCAGCACCTCCATCATGTGAACATTGTGGAAGATTTCATTGGAGAGAATGTTGATTGAATTCTCGAGCCTGTTTCTGATGTAGATCAAAAGATCATTTGACAGATATTGGCCAAAGGTGTTAGAAAATGTTACAGAACAATCTGCGAGAGGTAGCTCGGTTCCACAAAGAGGCAGACGACCTGGAATTTCTAGAGGTACTAGTAGTGGTATGAGATCGACAAGAGAAATAGTTGGTAGATCTGAAGTTCGAACATTTCAAACTTATGCTATCAGAACACGGGAAGAAGGAGATGCTCCTGATGTGATTATTGGTAAATTTTATCTATTTGATTCTTCTGTAATTGCATTAATTGATCCTGGCTCTACGCATTCATACATAAGCATTACATTAGTAAAATAGATAGAATTATCAATAGAACTTACAAAACATGAAATGGTAGTTACTAACCCTTTTGGGCGGAGTGAGAGAGTTAATAATTCAGGGTTGTGAATTTCTAACAGATCTCATGGCACTCACATTTCATGAGTTTGATGTGATTTTGGACATGGATTTGTTGTCAGAGTACAGTGTTATGGTTGATTACAGAAGAAAGAGAATTTTTTTTTAGAACTATAGATGGAAAGCAAGTAATTGTGATCGGTGAAAAGTATAATGCACTGTCGAATGTGGTGTATGTGATGAAGGCTTTTAAGATGGTAAAAAAAGGGATATGCTGCATTTCTTGTCTACATTTTAGATACCCATGCGACGAGTTCTGAAATTGAGAAGATACCAATAGTTCGACCACTACTATATATCTCCTAACTTTTTATTTTTCCTACTTTGGCCACAACAATTTCTGTACACTTTCAATTTAATCAATACTTTTATTTAAAAATTTTCCTATCTAAAGAGTATTTTCTAATTTCCAAATACTTTCTAATTTGATATTCAAAATCTCTATTTATTCCATTTCAAAAATTCTGCACTAATTCCTGATCCATCACTGTACCTAACTTCAAATTAAAATGCGAATGTTACAATTTAATTTTTAATAGTTTATTATTAAAATGAGTTTTTAAAACTCATGTTAATTTATTGTTAAAAATAATAATAAATTAAATGTTATGGATTAATTTACATTTATATTTGAATATTTTTTCAATTATTGGAATATAAAATTTAAATTTTATAATTTTAAATGTTATTTTATACCATAATTTCAATTTTTTAATTTTTTAAAATAGCAACTTTAAAAATGTTTAGAAAATATTTTTTTTATTAAAACAATATTTTGTAATTTTTAAATATATTAATTATTTTTCTAGTTTATGAAACTTGATTTACTTATTTACAGAAGAGAAGAGAAATTAGGAGACAAAATTTGATTCAATTACATAAGAAATATAAATAAAATATGTGTACTCTAATGTTTTTGTTTTTGTTTTTATGATATTGTCATGTATAATGGTAATTTTATGTATAATATGAAAATTATAACAACTACAATTTTAAATCTATAAAAATAATATTTAAACCAAATAAAGTTTATTATTATCAATTACACATATTTATAATGTTTACAAAATTTCTTATTGAGTTGGTATCACTCGTTAAATTAGGTCTCAATTCAATTAAGAAATTACAAAAAAAATCATTTTTTATAAAACAAATTATATAATTATAAGAGTATTTTTATCTTTTTAATATATTTTATAAATAAAAAAGTTTGTCCATAAATAAACCAAGGACATGCTTTTATTATTTGATTCAAAACAATTTTTAGTTACTATGTGAAATATATTTGCTACATAATTTTTATTTATTTTAAGTAATGGTTAACTGCATCAATCATCCCTAAATTATTACTTAAATTTTAATTCGATCTCTAAGTTTCAAAAAAAATTAATTGAATTATTAAAGTATCAGTATTATATCGATGAAATCCTTTGTTAGCCTAGCCTTCAATTTAGAAATTAATTGCTAATTTAAATCTAATGTGAAACATATTTAAAACATATGAATCAAGCTATAAATATGTAAGTACCTTTTGTATATACAATCAATCAAATGATAAATTTAGGCATTACATGTTGGTTTTTTATATAATGCGAAGTATATTTAAAATAAATTAGTTAAATTGTAAACATGCATGTAGCTATTGAATATATAGTTTGAATTAGACGTGTTAAAAGGAATAGAAGTGTTAATATAATTTAGGGATAAAACTTAAAATTATACATGAACTATAATTTGGTGCAATTATACACGTGAAACTCTAATTGTGGTTTAAATGTATAATTGAAACTTTAATTTTGATTTAATCATACACATTTAAATGAATAAATACATCAATTTATTTTCACATTGGATAAATATAATTATTTATATATGCAATATATAAACATAAAATGATGTTATATCAATCATTTACAAAAATTAGATCAAACTAAAATTTCATGTATAAAATTACACAAAATTAAAGTTTATGTATACAATTACATATTAAACTATAATTCACATATAATTTTGGGATTTATCCCTATAATTTAAGAAGACAATTTCTGTTTTTTAACACGTATGTGTATAATTTAATTAATGATTTTGAGCGGACTGGATTGATAAAATAATAAAACTTTGAGGTTTGAGATAACATATTTGAATTTCAGAACCACTTTTGATGATGAAACGGGGAAGAGGTGATGACTAATTTTAGTATTAAAAGAAAATGTAATATTATTGGCCATGGAAATGATGAGATGCAAAATCACTTGAACGATGAGTTTGTTTTTGGGTACAAACTTGTAGGACCAGTTGAGTATATAAAGAGCGGAAAGGTTTGTTGAATCTCCTCATTCTTCGCCTGAAGAACTTTTCCTATTACTCTCCCTTCCTTATCTCTCTCCTTCTTCACCCCTCATTTCTTTCTTTTCTTCTTCATCTTCTTGCTTTTATCTTAATATCTCAAACCCCAGAAAGGTAATCTATTCTCCCACTTTCATTTTCCTTTTTGATTAATTGGTGGATACATTGTCGTTTTTTATAGTTTTACTGAAATTCTGGTTTCCTGTTAATTGGTTGCACTCTTTTAGCCTGTTACATGGTCTTTGTAGACGATAGATGTGATCTTTTTCTCTCTATTTCATCAATGTTTGTCTTGTATTTTCTTTTTGCTTTGAATTAAGCTAAAAAAACCCAGATTTAGTTTAAATTCAACTTTTCTTTTTTCCTTTTAGGATAAATTATTTTTGTCCAAAATGGTGAAAATTTGTTGCATCGGAGCTGGATACGTCGGCGGTCCGACCATGGCCGTCATTGCCCTGAAATGTCCCAACATTCAAGTAGCTGTCGTGGACATATCCACCGCTAGAATCAATGCCTGGAACAGTGATACACTCCCCATCTACGAGCCAGGTCTCGACGAGGTGGTCAAAAAATGCCGAGGCAAAAACCTGTCATTCAGTACCGATGTCGAGAAACATGTCGCCGAGTCCGACATAGTGTTTGTCTCCGTCAACACCCCGACGAAAACCCAAGGTCTCGGAGCTGGGAAAGCCGCCGATTTGACCTACTGGGAGAGCGCCGCTCGTATGATCGCTGATGTAGCGAAATCGAACAAGATCGTGGTCGAGAAATCGACGGTGCCCGTTAAAACAGCCGAGGCGATCGAGAAGATTTTGACCCACAATAGCAAAGGGATCAACTTTTCGATACTTTCGAACCCTGAATTCCTCGCTGAAGGCACTGCGATTAGTGATTTACTTAACCCTGATCGTGTTCTTATCGGTGGCAGGGAAACCCCGGAAGGTAAAAAGGCTATTGAAGCATTGAGGGATGTGTATGCACATTGGGTCCCCGTGGATCGTATCTTATGCACCAACCTGTGGTCTGCTGAGCTTTCCAAGCTGGCTGCTAATGCGTTTTTGGCTCAGAGGATCTCGTCGGTTAACGCCATGTCGGCGTTATGCGAGGCGACCGGCGCCGATGTGAGCCAAGTGGCTCATGCTGTTGGGAAAGATACGAGGATAGGACCCAAGTTCTTGAATGCTAGTGTTGGTTTTGGTGGATCTTGTTTCCAAAAGGATATCCTCAACTTAGTTTACATATGTGAGTGCAATGGGCTCCCTGAGGTGGCCACTTACTGGAAACAAGTGATTAAGGTGAATGACTACCAGAAAACCCGGTTCGTAAACCGGATTGTGTCGTCGATGTTCAACACGGTGTCGGGGAAAAAGATCGCGGTGCTGGGATTCGCATTCAAGAAGGACACGGGGGACACGAGGGAAACCCCGGCGATCGATGTGTGCAAAGGGCTGATAGGGGACAAGGCCAAACTGAGCATATACGACCCACAAGTGAACCAAGACCAGATTCAGAGGGATCTTTCGATGAAGAAATTCGACTGGGACCATCCGGTCCATCTTCAGCCGATGAGCCCTACTTCGGTGAAGGACGTAAGTGTGGTTTGGGATGCATATACTGCAACCAAGGATGCTCATGGGATTTGCATTCTCACCGAGTGGGACGAGTTTAAAAACCTGGATTACCAGAAGATTTTCAATGACATGCAGAAGCCGGCCTTCGTGTTCGATGGACGGAACGTCGTTGACGCAGAGAAGCTGCGGAAAATTGGATTCATCGTCTATTCCATTGGGAAGCCATTGGATGATTGGCTTAAGGACATGCCAGCTGTGGCTTAGAGATTTTCTGAACCAAACTTGTTTCAAGGTTGGGCTACTCTATATATATGGTTTTCCTATTGCATTTTATTTGCATCTAGTTTTAAGATTCTGTTACCTGAGACTGTGTTGTCTCTGGGTTAGTCTTTTAGCCGGTAGAATCTCTGATTTGTATTGGCTTTAATGTAATAAAATATTTACCACTCAGCAGTTTTTCAAACTTAGCCTTCAAAAAATTGTATAACAATGAATCAAATGAAACTTTACGTAAACAGTGAAGAATAATTCTTCTCAACTGCTGTAAAGAGATGTCCAAGACTTGTATCGAAATCATTATTGATATCCATGTGTTCATTTTAGATTTACTTATAGCCTACATCTACATGGGTTGAATATCTTAAGATTCAAGATAAAATGGTATCCGTGGATACTGAAAATGAAGTAGCCTTAATTTGGGCAAAAACATTGACTTTCATTACTTTAGTGAGATATTTATGCTCAAGTTTGATTTTTATATTTTTATTACATTTTTTTTATTAATTCTACTTCATATTACAAAATATTTCACTTGAGTATCGAATTTTTTTATTAAATAAATAGTTTCAATTGAGAAATTTTGAGTGGTTTTAATCATGCTTTAAAA
Organism: Gossypium sturtianum; assembly: GCA_025698515.1. Lineage (NCBI taxonomy): Eukaryota > Viridiplantae > Streptophyta > Magnoliopsida > Malvales > Malvaceae > Gossypium > Gossypium sturtianum. Next base: position 119,496,049 of record CM046955.1, read on the forward strand.
TAAATCTCGAATGAGTACTTTAAGTTAAAAGTTGGTTTTTATTTTTATAAAAAAAAAATCATATTATTAGCAATTAAAGTATAATGCCTTAACAAGAAATTATTTTATGAGCCCTCCTTATCACACCATTCATGGTCTCTACCAAATAAAAATAAACATATCATTCATGGATAATGTGAAAAGGAGAGCTCATAAAATAATTGTTCATGTGCTAATAGAAAGTCTACTATATGTACTTGTATTGAGCGATGTTTAAAAATTCTTGTCAAATGCTAGTTTGATCAGGGGCGAAGCCTGAACAACCAACGCGACTAGTTCGACTCAAACTCATACCACACCTGGGGTGGTGAACATCCTTAATCATCAGATCATCACATCGGGTTCTAACACGATAGTGTTTTAAAATCTATATAAGAGTAGAGATGTATGTAAATTATTTCAGTTTTACGCACTTCAAATATTTTTATTTTTATTATTTAATCATTAAATTTATTGATATAATTTATATTAGATAAATATAAAATTAAAAAAGTAATTTACCCATTCAATTTAAATTAAAATTTTTAAATATTTTTATCAGTTAATTTATATATATAAAATTTATTTATCGTGACTTTTTCAAATATTAAATAAAATCTTTATATAAGTTAAACTAACTTTTTTTTTTCAAATTTAAATTAAATAAATTCAATGGATAAAATATTTTATATTAAAAAATTATTTAGATAAATATAAAAGTAGAAAAGTTAATTTATCCATTCAATTTAGATTGACTTTTTCAAATATTTTTAAAAGTTAATTTATTTACCGTAATTTTTCTAAATATTAGTAAAATATTTATAGGCTAATTTATCTAAATTTGTTGAAAAAAATCAATTGAGAAACTATGTTGTATCTTTAAAAATTTATCAATCTACGTTGTTTTTAGAAAGAGAGAAGAAAATGCGTCCTACGTGGTGCGTTTTCACTTATCTTGCAAGGAAAACATGCTAATACAAAATGATTGTAAAAGAATGCGGAAGCGGATCGTAAAGTGTGTTCAAGTCGCGGATTTAACTTAGGACTCTAGACGTTCAAAAAAAAACTTGGATTCTGACACAACCTGAAACGCAAACGAATCCAAGTTAGATAAAAATAAAGAAAACAATTAAAAATAAATAATTAAGATGAATAAAATAGAACAATAAAATCTAAGATAGAATTAATAAAGAAGATAGATGAAAATATAGAACGTGGTATATAGAAGTCCTAATAAGCCTTAAAAATGATCCCCACAATCTGAAAATATTGTTAAAAAAAAAAGAAACTCAATAGAAATTCTTCAAAAAAAAAAACTCAAAGAGAATTTATTAACTCAAAAGAAAAATTGAATAATAATGAATTGTCTGATTTGTGTCTATATATAGGCTAGCTAAATAAATCTAAATAAATCTTTTAAGTATACAAGAAGTAGTTTTAAATTAAACTTTCTTGTTAACATAAAACTCCTAAAGAACTTAAACTACTTAATAATTATTAAAAGTTCGGAATAATAAAATAATAAGAGCTGAAAAATACAATATTGGACTCATATATAATAAAAATTAAGCCCAAAACTCGAACACAATATGATTTAAACTCGAATTAAAAGCCCGAAACTCATAATTTCTGTTCCGTCCAGAAATTCTGCTCGCGCAGTCTTCACTAAAACGGTCATAACTTTTGAGCTCTCAAACTCAAAATCGAGTGATTCAAAGTGCATTTCGAAGTTAAGAGATAAATATTTGAATTCCATGAAGACATCTCAACCTAGAAATGCCAGGATCCCATCCAAAAAGTCGTCGCAAGTTTGTTGATTTCCCAAGCTTAAAAATTGGCAGCTTCGGTGAATAAAATTTAATAAATTTCACCCCATCTGTGCATGTATCATACGCCCTCCAAGACTCGTTTTCTTCTATTTCCTAAAAATGCTTCCTACGTAGCAGATCAGTGAAAACGAGCCCTGTAGGATGCATTTTCTGCCAACGGTAACATTTCGTAACAAGCAAAAATTTCAATAGCTATGGGACTCCAACAACCATAATTTTCCCTATATAAAGCCTTCCAACTCTTATTCTTTTCAACTCAAATCTCAACTCTCAATTTTCACAATTTGATTTTCAATTTTTTGTTCTCGATTTTTTATTCTCAATTGTCAATTCTCGATTTTTTATTCTAAATTCCCAATTTTTTAATTTTTTTTTTCTAAATCCTTTGATTTTATTTTATTCATTCTTCGATGGCAAATCAACTTACCCGTTTGGATGACAAGCACAACTCCGGCGTTGAATTAAAATGGTAAGGAAATATTATTAAATTTTAATTAGTTAATTATTATGATGAATAATATTTATTAAATTATTTAAATTTAAATATTTAATTATTATGCATTTTAGATTATTAATTTTTTTATGTTTATACACTCAGTCTGAAGATCGAATTTTGGAGGCGTACAGAAACAACTTAAGCGAAGGTGCACCGAAGGTCATTCATGGACAGTTGCGAGATGCAAGCTTTTTATACATGACTCGCATGCTCGAGGGGACTAAATTGGATCCCCCACTCATCAGTGCTTTGGTTGAGAGATGGAGACCGGAGACGCACACGTTCCATCTACCCTGCGGTGAGTGTACAATTATACTTAAGGACGTCAATTTACAACTCGGTCTACTGGTCGATGGGGATGTTGTTACGGGGCCAGTTGTTAGTGTCGATTGGAATGCAACATGCAAGCAACTGCTAAGGAAGGTGCCAAACAAGTTTAGAGGTAGCTAAATCAAGATGAGATGGTTGGAGGACAACTTTAAACATATTGAGGCCTCCGCGAGTGACGTTGAAAAGGAAAAATTCGCGCACACATTCATTTTGAGGTTGATCAAGGGTCTACTAATACTAGATAAATCTCGCAATCTGGTGCACTTAAGGGGGCCACTACTACTAGCCGACTTGAAAGAAGTGGGAGAACTTAGTTGGGTATCGGCGATTCTGACAACATTGTACCGAGAAATGTGTCGAGCGACGATACCGAAAAAACAAAAATAGATAGTTGCATGCTTCTTCTTCAATCGTGGGCATGGTATCCACTACCATTTCTACGCCCCCAAGTGCAAGTCACTTCTCACTCGTAAACATTGTAAAATTCATTTGATAAAATTGTTACCGTTTAGGAATTTTCATTCTAGTAATTTTGAAATAACATATTTTTTGAATAGGTGGAACAATCCCGCGAGACACAGCAGTATACTGGTCGAGCTCGAGGACATCCGACAAACTTTAGATCAAAAAGCCGAAGAGGAGGTTAGTTTACGAATTTCAAAGTTATCAGTTTTTTATTTCATCATTTGAAATTAAATATTAGGCACGTGCTGAAATTTGTAAATTCGTATTGTAGTTTGTATGGATGTCATACACGGATCCAAGGATTCAAGAATGCATCCCGAATGAATTTTTGGCCAACTGCAGCATCTGGCACATGAAAGTGCCATTGATTGTTTTGCAACGATTGAGATGCATGAATCCGACCGAGTGATACGACAGTTTAGGTGTACACAATGTATTCCACCGCAACCTCAGGAGTTCAATGACCTGCACAAGATCGACATGCAGGGGAGACTCGAGGAAGATTGGGAAACATTCCATAAGAAGTATATCGAGATTTGGCAGGACATGTATGATTATTTGCTAACGCGTGAACCATTTCTTACGCCGAAGTTGGTGATATCTTTGGATTACATGAATTGGTTTAGGCATCACAGGAAGTCATATCTACTATCAGCTTCAAAAAGGAGTAGGCAACGTCGCTGTATGAGGCCAGGATGAGGGCTCATCAAACCCAAGTCGGGAAGAGATGCCGCGGAGGGATCGACATCTGCTCCACATGTACACGAGGACCTGGTTGTCATGCAACCTCCTGGTCAGTATGGTTCTTTTATTCTTGTCACTAACCCATTTTATTTTACGCCATCATCACAGTACGCACAATTATTCCCTACATCTACACCTTCAACTCCGGTTTATTTTTTACACGCACCTTAGCACACGCAATCATTCCCTGCATCAACACATACAACAACAGTTTATTTTCCACAAGCACCTAGCACACGCAATCATTCCCTACATCAACACATACAACACTAGTTTATTTTCCACAAGCATTACAACACGCGCAATCATTTACTACACTGACACATTCATCACCAATTTATTTTACACAAACACCACAACACGTGCAATCATTTCATGTACCAACACAGTCATCACCACTTTATTTTACAAAAGCACCACAACACACAAAATCATTCACTGCACTGACACCTTCTCCAGGGATATTTTGCATAACCGCCACCAATCGCATCGTATTACATGCCCCATGCGCCAGCTGCACCTAGAGGTGTGCATGGGCCGAGCCAGGCCAGGTTCAACTAAAAATTTAGGCCCGTTTGCTAGGCTCAGGCCCGACCCGGCCCGAAAAGTGGGCCTAGAATTTTGCCCAAGCCCAACCCGGATAAAAATGTTAAAACCTGAGCCCGGCCTGCCCATATTAATTTTTATATAATTTTAAAATATATATAATACATCAAAAATACTGAAAACATCAAAATAAATATTTCCCAACAAATTGAAAATAAATTTTTAAAAATATGTATACTTAAATAACACTAATTTATATGCAACTTAACAAGCAAATGCCTCTAAAATAATAACAAAATTAACAATAAAATAAGTTTTATACAATATCCAAACAATAAAAACAAAATAGTAGCAACATAATAGTAAAATGGTAGCAAAATAGAGAGAAAACAATAAGAAAACAATATTAAAAACAAAAATAAAAACATATTTTTTTGTCATTTAGTGAATTTGTTGGGTGGCCCGACCCATGAACAGGTCTAGCTGCACCGACGCATCTGGTATCAAAGATAATTCCCACCTTGTATCTGAGTTCACCCCATGTAACACCATATAGTGGCTCGTCGATAGTGTTGCAAACACCCCCAGGATTGTTGTTCTTCTGAGTTGGGTCGTCTTCGCAAACGCTAACTTTGTCAGGGGGATGCACTATGGGCGGCAAGGACACAGTTGTAGTCATCCATGGAGAAAAGAGATGAGGTCAGTGACCAACCCCGACGTGCATGTGAAAACGAAGTTAAAGTCCCAGAGGAGTCGTCAGCCCTAATAGTGCAACGGAACCCTAGGTGTACTCGACGCGCACCCGGTTGTGGCACATATTCGGGACATCAATGATTATGTCTTTTTGTATTTTCCAAAGTTGTTTAGTTTATTCTACAATCATAATTTACATTTATTTAAAATATACATATCTTGTTTACTATAATTGGGATGAATGTACATAAGTTTTTAAGTTAAAGATTTTGAATATGTTGGGCCATACTACAAACCTTGTAATTCTTGAAGGATTTAAGTGAAATTTTAGTAAATCGATGCTATAAACCACCAAGCTAGTGTTTTTACTGTATGAGGTATTCTTTTAATTATCTCTTCACCTCAATAGTCCCGGGATAAGCAGCCACATGTTTTCATCCAGGACAACTAGGAATACAGTCTTCCAAACATTATACGCACGTTCAAGTTCGTAGACTTCATCAATGAATGCCATGTAATCTAGACGTGCCGAGGCATATGCCACAACTGTATGTGCGCATGGATAATGAAGCACTTGAAATCTTTCATAGTCGCAGGTCATTCATCGTAAGTCTATGAGGTACGCTCCACTGATAAATCCAATTCAGTTCTATTGGGCTGCTTAACTCGGAATAATAGATCCAGTGCAAAATGGCACAATGAAGTCATTGAGTTTAGGATCTCTTTATTTTCTCAAATAGCATCCAGCATCAACTCGCACCAAACATGACCACCTTTTAGTTGTTCTGCGTTTGTCTTGCCCCACTTCGGAAACAAGGGTGCTAATCGAAAATACGTTTTCTTGATCACTAAGGTTACTGAAAAATGATGTGTCCCATTTAATACAGAATTAATGTATTCCGCTAGGTTCGTGGTCATGTGCTCGTACCGTAGGCCTTTGTCATACGATTGCGTCCACTGCTCTTTCGATATCCCATCGAGGTAAGTCACACCGAGACCGTTTAAAGCCCGTAATTTTTCTAACATTTGGTGAGATGTGTGCTGGACGAGCTCGTACCCTATCGATGACAATCATTATTGCATCCAAGAAAAGCAAACCAAGTGAATATGTTAAACTATTTTACAGGAAACCAAGTATGTGCACAACGTACCCATGGTGATGACATATTGCCGCTTCACATCCCTTTTGTATCGGCCCATGTAGGTAGACCCTATATGACGCAAACAATACCTATGGTGTGCACGATCCTATAGGCTTAAACTTCAATTGAATGCAACTACGATTTCGGTGCCCCTATAGGAGATGATACAAACGTCGAGCTGCGGCACCACATGTCTTCTCAGGTTAGTTAGAAAGAAATCCCAGTCATCCTCGGATTCTTCGGGACTTATTGCAAAAGCTATTGGTAAGATTCTTCGATTACCATCCTTTGCAATAGCTATCAACAACTTATGTTTGTATATCTCGTACAGGAATGTGCCATCAATCTGGACAAGTGATTTACAATACCAGAATGTAGTTATACATTGCTTGAACGTCCAGAAAAAATAGTGGAAAACTCATTTTCAAGGGACCAAGCAATCGTCGTAATACATAGGCTCCGTCTGCAGCTCAGTTACGAAACCTGTTACGTAGTGTTCTAGCACCTGACACTATTGTCGCAACTTATTGTAGGATTTCTCCCACCCGCTATGCATCTTTTCCAGCGCTTTCTACTTTTCCAACCATACCTTGTGGTAGGACATAGTGTAATCGAACTCGCTATGGATGTGTGCAATCAAAACAGGGACCGAAATCCAAAGGCTAGCTTTGACCATTGGTAATATAAAGTTAGAAATCATATCGGAATCCAATTTCGAATGACCATTTGACATGCCTAGAAAATAATAAATTGGACCAGCATACATAATAGAATGTAAAAAAAAAAAAAAAGAAATTTGAGTTTTTGTTGTTAACTCTTTTGCATACCATCTATAACACATGTATGTGGCACGGTAAACTTCCTAATCATTCAAAAAGGCAACTTCTTTCTCACGGATGCCATGATTTTCCATTGATATCCTATTCCGAGCAATGTGCACTTCGCCTCATATTTCTCCAATCGGGAGCATGTAACAATGAAGTTGACTCTTAAGTGTATGTTGTACCGCTTGACTGCGGCCACAAAAGCATCTTTGGAGTCAAACTCCATCCTAACCTCTAAATGGCTGAAATCTAGAAAGGAAGTCCCATGCCCTGGTCTTCTATGAGGGAGGTCTTAGAATTCTAAACCATCTTCAGCAATAAGATCGAACGTATGCATGTGGGGTGGGGGTTCGTACCCCGTGAAACTCGGGTCATCCCATTGAACGATGTCTGAAGCTTGGCCATCAAATCTACTATCTTTCGGTTTAGTATGAATTGGATTCGATTCTAAAATCACTGCAGTTTCTGCACCATTTGGTCTAGTCTCCTCTACTGAGTCATTCTCTGTCACGCAATCATATTCGACCTATTCATTATCCTGACCCTCTTCGTTATCAACCCCGTTTGTAAATCTAAGGCGGGATACGCCATCACCGATTAAGGTTGTCGGGGGTAGACCATCCATTCTTATAAGTCCAATGTTAAGCCCAAAATCACTTATGTTTGGCCTACCCCAGTAACTTGATGATATACCCGTGTGAGTGTTACTAGTATTGAACATCGACATGCCGAAGTTAAAATCAAAGGCATTGATAGAATGTCGTGCGAGTTTGTTGTATGCTCGGTGACCAAATACGCCAAACTGTCCCCCGAAATTGGCATTGATGGCTAAAACTGATGAATGCTTCACCATTGATGATAATTCTGACGAGTCTTGGTATGAGCTCTGCAGCTTGATGTGAATCCACCGCACAACCGTGTGATGGGACTTTCAGCTTTTTGAGTTGGAGTTGAATTTGGCAGACACAGTGCCGTTGAGCTCAGGCCACCTTCGTCCTCTTTTACGAAGTCGACATATAACTCTAGTATAATATTCCCACTGGAGCGATGGGATTTGATCACCTGGTTCAGATCATTGTCCCTTATAATCTCAAAAACGACATATCTAACGGGGTCATAAACGAGAGATATCTACGTTTGAGGCTCAAAATTCTTTTATGGATCCCTACTTTATGTCTAATCCTTGTCCAAAGCTCTTTCAACGTTAGGCCACAGTTGAATGTCAAATCTTCAAATTAAGCTGATACAAAAAATAAGGCCAATTTCGGTCTCACAAATTGATAGTTGTAATGGATAACAGCTCTGACTCATCTGCTCATATTCAACAAAATAGCTTGTTGTTGGGAAATGTGCCCATATTATAGTAAACATGTAACTGTTTTCTATTTATTTGAACAATGAATAAATAAATAAAGTTAATTTCACATTTCACTATTAAGTCTTTTGTATTTATGTATTTTATATTTTGCATGCATAGCGAAATTGTGACAAGCAAATTAGTTCATTGATTGTCTAAAATTCAAACTGAAAATAAGTGGCATTGTAAAAAATATTTACATTGCGAGAAAGACAACTTACTTCAGTAGATAATCTAGATGAGTCCGTAATCCCGTAAAAAAATCAAAATGAGCATTTGATTCAAATATTGAGAAGGATTATTATGTCGTCTACAATTCTAATTTGGGAGATGGCTAGTCTTGGCTATTAGAGCAGTTGACTCCACGAGTAGAGGCATAGATGTATTCGTTGGTAGAATGATACATTGGACTGAACCTAAGATGAATTAATTCTGAATCCGTTTGTGAATTAATTCACTTGTGACGTTCATGGTGTGACTTACCTAAATCCTGAGTTAGTCACTGACCATGCGTATGCAACTCATGTGCTTTGATATAAGTGAAGGCTTATGCTCTAAAGATGATCGAGCCCATAGCCGGTATGTTGGGTACATGACTTGTGTATGGCATGGATTTACTAGCAACAGTGGAATTCATAGCTCAATTAAAGAGTTAATGATATCCTCTCATTGACATTTTTTGGATTGATAAATATGAAATGTGGCCACAAGTTGCTTGTTCTCGAATGAGCAAATTATCACAGTCGTTTGTTGACAGTGATCATATTAATCATTAAGAAGACACAATTGTGACAATGAGATAAAATAGGATTGTATTTAGTGAATAGATTTAACTAAAAGGAATCAAGGATATTATATGATGGTGACATACACATGACGAGGTCATTGGACAAAGCAGTTGGATGAATTAAGAGTATACAATAAGGAGTTTTCAATCATGGTACTTCTTGTGGACTAACTCCATGATTAAGTAATTGTGAATTATCGGAACGATGCTTCTAGACATAATTGAAATCACTAGAGCTTAATTGTATATGTTCGATTGGTCCCTCCGTTAGCTCAACAAAAGCTCAATCGGACTGCATTTGAATTAGAAGAAAATTTTACGACTTTGGGAATAATTTAATTGAGTCAATTTATTCAATGTGGAATTAAATTAAGCGGTCGTAAAAATTGTCCAACTAGAGAATTTAATTAAAGAATTTTCTTGAAAAATTAATTTGAAAAATCCAAGTGATTTTTGGAAAAATTAATTTTGATCAAGTAAAATTAAATTAATCAAATCAATTAAAATTAATATGATATTTTTAGAAGTTAATTTTCAAGTCAGACAATTGGCCCAATGGGTAATTGAACTTGGAAATTGGACTTGAAATAGTAAATTGGGTCCGAAAGCTCAAAACTGAGACCAAGACCCAAAAACTGGTTGAGCCGGACCTGATATGTGAGACCGGGCCAATGGTCCAACCGGTGGCTAGATCGGACCGGTCGAGTCATCATTGACCCAGATCAAATCGGCAGCAACTGAACTGGCTCGGGGTACCGTAAGGGTATCGCACTTGCATCACTGGACACGGCGGTGTTGGTGGCTGCAACGGTGATGTCCCGGTGGCTGGCGACGGTTGGTCGTCAGTGGTTGAGTAGTAAAAGAGTTACACTCCTACTGGGACTCTACCAGAGAATTTGATTTCAGATTAATTATTCCAAAAATAATATTATTTTAATAGTTTAATATTAAATTTAATTTAATACTTATATTAATAGTATTATATTAATTTAATATTAAAGTGATTATCTTAATATTAAATTAAATTTAATGTTTATATTGTAGATAAATATTCTATTATTTGAAGAAGATTTAATATTAAATTTAATTTAATATTTATCTTGATAAATATTATATTTATTTAATATTAAAGTGATTAAGTTTAATTATAGTTGAACTTTCTAAACTCTCCTTATATAAAGAGAGCATTGGGTCATTATTTACACACACTTGTATTTAAGAGAAAGTTATAGAGAGAAAATTCTCTGAAGAAATTATTCCAGATAATTTCTAGAGATATTTTCTGATTTATAACTTGACCCAAAAGTTTAGAGAAATTATAAAATTACCCCACTGGTACTTTTTGTGAAAATTTTTCTGATTCAAAGCAAGCCCACACTCGGAAGACATAAGCTTGCGGATAGTGGAGAAGACTACTCGGTCGAAGCGTTCATCCTAGACGAATAAAAAAGGTACAATTTTAATTAAGTGTTTATTACTTTAGATATATCAACCAAGATCTTGTTTTGGAAAAAAAAATTAAAACTATGGTTGTTCCCTAAATTTATTTACCACTGCGTTTTCCAAACCCCTTTTTCCAACACTTGTTCCACATGTTTAAAACCGAGGAAATAGTAAAAAAATATAGTCATCATCATCTAAAACCATAAACCTACACATAATTTAACGAATTACCTTTTCTTCAACAACAACGTAGGAATGAAATTCAAGCTTGCACGGCAACGCTGATTGCTCGTAATGTCAAGTATCCTTCAACAATTTGCTTTGAATGACGGTATGGAAAACCAAATGCTTGTATTACACTCTTTATATATAGCTCTTACCTAGACATATATGAAATTCCCAGGTGCATTTTTCAGGAATCGTGAATTTTATCTCGGGAATCTCGGGTTGATGTAACCTTCATAGAGAAAATGCCCCATGTAGGTGGCATTTTCTAATGTCATGTTAGATAGTGAAAACTCTTCTTGCTAGAAACGTTTTTTAGTTAGACATGTAATGAGAAAAAACCTCTCGCTGGAAGGGTTTTCACTACCATATCAGTCGAAAATGGTTGTTATAGGGGGCATTTTGTCTCTAGGGGTTTCAACTCGAAGCCATGGTTAATTGCTTTTGCATTTGAGTGTAACACCCTAGTTTTGGCAGATTTAAAGTTTTGGGCATATAGCAGTAAATAGTCTGTCTGGCATGGTGTTATCCACCCAAATAATCATTTTGACGCATACGTGTGGGCGTATAGTAACCGCTACTTGAGTTAGTAAGAATTTGATTTCATGATATTTTACTATATTAAGGAGACATTTGTGTTAAGGGATAAAATAAAAATATAGGAGGAGTATCCGCCAAAGGTATAGTACGCCTAGTATGTATGGAATATTGTGCAAGTTAGACTTTAAGTAATCTGGTTAGAAACCAACTATATAGTTTAGCTTGAAAAGTTTGATGAAGGAAACTTATTTATATTTTTCTTGGAAATTGTAGGCCAATAAGAAGGCAAGTTTTGATACGTATGACACTTGTTAAATTCTACTAAGCAAGATGAGTCATATTTATATGTGAAAGTGTGTTATGAAAGGGGTTCTTCTTCCTCTTTCTTCAGTAAAATTTCCAGATACCTTCCTTACGTCTGAATGTATCTCTTTATCGATAATCTAGAAGCTAAGGTTATGTCATGATTAGTGGTTGTTGTTGGTTTGTGATGGATATATGGATCTAGAGCTTTAAACTACAGTAGGTGAGAATCAGGTGAGTCTTTACTCTGACTCTTGCTTGTATACTGTTTATACCAAAGTATGTCTGTGGGAAACTGATTGATCTACGAATCTAAACCCATGGAATGTATAGTATGAAAATGATATGTATGTGACTGTATAAATTGTTGCTAAGATTATTACGCATATTTGGTATAGAGTCTGATAAGTTTAAGTGTGTGATGAGTATTGTGATGTTGAAGCAAGGTTGTATATGTCTGTATGAAATGCATGCTATGAGATGTGTGTTTTGATTGGGTACATGTTAGTGAAGTAAAATGTTGAATTTTAGATTGTGTTAATGTATGAAGAGTCTGTGTCTGTTCACTGCGTGGTATCTAATAGAGTCTGTTGGGATTGAAAACATGAACTTTGATATAAACTCTGAAGGAAAAGTCCATAGCCATGACATCCTCTGAAAGGAACTAAGGAATGGTGATTACCCAATGAGGTTCTTTACATGTCCTAGGACGATGATAGGCAAACCTCACAAAATGTGAGTTTAGACAAATCCATATTGTAAACATGACAGCTAAGAATAGCCTATGTGGTGAACTCTGAAGAGAATGCCTTTGTGGCAAATTCTGAATGGATCATCCTAGTTGCATACTCTATCTGATTGCTTGTATGGTGTGTTTTGCTAAGTCTATGTGGTGTGAACTATCAGGAATATTTGGTAAGTTATGAATCTGAATGTCTGCCTCTATGGTAAGATATGAGTAAATTATAGTAGTTCTGTAACAAGTATGACCAAGATAAGGTAATGATATGCTCTGGAATAATGATTGAATAAAGTCGTAAGGGTTCCGTGAAAAAGAAATGTATATCTGTATGTTGAGAAAGGTGTCCGTCATAATGAAATGTAAATATGAAAAATAAGAGGTATTGCATCTTCTTCTAAATTTATTCTGAATCTGAGTTAATGTTATTTTAAATTATGAGATGCTGATAAATTATGATATGGAGTACATCTGGATGATATACACAGTGAATTATCAATATGGATATGTGTACAGAACTAGATCAGGGTATGTTTGAGGGTGAATCAATAGTATGAAATTCCGTGTAGGTATCCATCATATGTAAGTATCCACCCAAGATAATGTTAGTGAACAATTGTGTGAAATGAGAGTATGGGTTAAGGTATGGATTGATTGGAAGTGGTTTCTAAGGGTATGTTCTGTTAAGTAAGTATTATGAAACAAGAGATTTAAGTAATGATTGGAAGGATTCCTCAGTTAACAAGATATGGAAGATTAAATATGATAAGGGCATGATAACTGGCATATATGTGAATAATGTGATGGTACCAACTGAAATAAATGGTGCAGAATTTGGTTGATTCATAGAAATCCATACAAGATTGCAAAGTGTCCATAAATGTATGGTTGTAGTGAGTTCACTAAGTACTCTTGTACTTACAAGGTTTGATTATATCTTTTCAAGTGTGTTGAGAGGAGGCTTCGCCTGAAGGGACAACACCAGGATTACACCAAGTTGGTGGCAGAGTAGACTGTTATGCATACAGTGGATATGTGGCATAGTCTCGAAAATGCCTTTGAGTCTGTCTTGAAATAGTTTCTAACTTGTAAAGAGCTGTATCAAATTTGATGTAATGAGTTATATATCATATATTCTATTTTAAATTTCTAAATGTTAAGTTTTTATTTTGGAACTTCTAATCACATGTTTAAAATAAATGAGAAAATGAAAATTGTTTTTGTTAAGTGTTTTGTATTGTTTAGTAACACCCAAGATCCAGACCCGGTGAATTGGGTCGGGTTGAGGGCGTTACATTGAAACCCTGCAACCTGGGATTCCGAGGATAAAATTTTCCATTTACCCTGTATCATTCCCTATATAAATGCACTAACCCTAAACCTACTCACCTACATCTCTAAATTGTTTTTTTCTTTCTCTTACATGTTGAAAATTTTGGGTTTAAAGATTTATTTCTCTCGCTTTGAGAGAGACATAATCTTAGTTTTAAGTTATGTTTGGGTTCACGATGATATCGTGGAGCTAGGTGGCCCTACAAATTTCACTTGCCATGTAAGCATGAAGCCATCACCCGAGAAGCCGGGATTGCATTGCAACTCGATGTCCAAGTTGATGGTGATTATACCGTCTCAGGTTGAAGTGTAATTAAGGTTTCAAGTTTACAAAGGTTATGTTGTCAAGTGACGGAGCATAACTTTGGACCTAGTTGACGGTGGTTATGAAAGAACGACAACGACTTTTTTCATAATAAAAAAAGGATGCTATATACCACCGAAAAAGAAGTACGAGGAAGAAAAAAACAGTGATGTTTTAGTATAATCAAGTAAATTGGTGGACATGAATAAAATGAATTACTTGATTATACTAAAATGCCATTGCGTTTTTCTTCCTCGTACTTCTTTTTCGTTGGTGTATAGCATCCTCTTATGATGATGAAGAACTTGTTGTCGTGCCCGCGTAACCACTGTTAAGTGGGCCCCATTTATGCTCCATCCCATAACCTTTGTAAAATTAAAGCCCTAGTTACACTTCAACCGGAGACCGTATAATCACCGTCAATTGGGACCTTGAGTTGCAACGCAATCTAGCTTCTCAGGTGATGGCTCCATGTTCACATGCCAGATGAAATTCGTAGGTCACCCAGCTCCACGACACCACCGTAAATTCAAACATACCTTAAAACTATAACAATGTCTATCTCAAACTTCTAATTTCAAACCGCAAAAAAAGAAGAAAAAAACAATTTTTACCAAGTGAAAATGCGTCCTAGAGGGGGCGTTTCCATTGATCTGGTAGAGAAAATGCACCGCATAGGAAGCATTTTTAGGAAAGAGAAGAAAACGCATTTTACAGGGAGCACTTTCTCTGCCAGATCAGTGAAAACGTGCCCTCTAGGACACGTTTTCTTTTTTCTCCCTAAAAACAACGTAAATCGATAAATTTAAAAAAAAAATAGCTTAGTTTCTCAATTGATTTTCTTTTTGCAACATATTTATATAAATTAGCCATATTTATGTAAGTTAATTTATTTTAATTTAAATTTTCTACTTTATTTTAATGTTTTTAAAATTACTATATATAACTTTATGATTGTCAAAAGTAATGTATTAGCCCTCTTATTTACAGATATCCATATATTTTAGTATTTTTTTTTCATAAATTTAAAATTATCATAAAAAAATTATTAATATTTTGATAAATTGATTTATATTTTATTTTTTAAAATATTTATATAGAATTTTAATTAAAAATTTGAAAAAACATAATATAAAATAATGATACTAATATTTATAATTAATAGTATGACTTTTTTACCCAATTGACTCAAAATAATTAATTATTTCTAAAATGACCCAAGTCAAAACTTATGTACGAAAATGATTTGTTCTCCACAGTGTCTATGGGTGTCGCCTGACACACTAGCGACACCACCCCTCAATGATGACCCAATCATCAACTTTTTTTTAAATAAAAAAATCATGTGTCGCCACTGTGTTAGGCAATACCAGTCTTTATTTTTCAAAGTACCCGTTAAAAATACGGGTTGATGGGCGTCGAAACCACCAAACATAATTTCCTACGTTCTAACTTAATTAAATAGTAGTATAGAGTAGTAGGGTTGATCCCACAGGGATTGAGATTCCTAATTTTCCTATTTATGCGACCATATTTTTGAGTCTAAGTAGCTGTAGTGCCCCCGACCTATGCGTGCAGAGCTGTAAAATGAATAAAGGGGGGAATTTAGTTGATAATAAAATAAAATAATAACATAATTATGATTCCAAAATAAAATTAAGGTAATTAAATCAAATTGGTAAATCAATATGTGAATGCTTAGCCTCAGCCTCGATATACTCCGACATCGGATCGATCATTGAAAGTAGATTTTCCTTTTCAAGTGATAAGCTAGTTATAGCGCACAGTGTCTATGGGTGTCACCTGACACACTAGCGACACCACCCCTCAATGATGACACAATCATCAACTTTTTTTAAAAAAATCGGGTGTCGCCACTGTGTCAGGCAACACAGTCTTTATTTGTCAAAGTACCTTTAAAAAATACGGGTTGATGGGCGTCGAAACCACCAAACATAATTTCCTACGTTCTAACTTAATTAAATAGTAGTATAGTGTAGTAGGGTTGATCCCACAGGGATTGGGATTCCTAATTTTCCTGTTTATGTGACCAAATTTTTGAGTCTAAGCAGCTGTCGTGCCCTCGACCTATGCGTGCAGAGCTGTAAAATAAATAAAAGGAGGAATTTAGTTGATAAAAAATAAAATAAACAAATATAAAATAAAATAATAACAAAATTATGATTCCAAAATAAAATTAAGGTAATTAAATCAAATTGGTAAATCAATATGTGAATGCTTAGCCTCAGCCTCGATACACTCCGACATCGGATCGATCCTTGAAAGTAGATTTTCCTTTCCAAACGATAAGCTGGTTATAGCGATCAAGGACGCCCCAACTACCAACTTTTCCTTGTGTAGTTGGTTCTGGTATGACCTGCAAATTAACCCTTACTGATTATCTAACCACGTAAAACGCGTCCGCAATTTAAGACCTCGGCAGCCTTGCGATCTAGAAAAGCCTAACTCGAATTAACGGTCTCAACCGCGTGGGTAGTTTAAATTTGATCACTATCTCCATTGACGAAATCCAACTAGCTTTTTCCAATTGAACACGCCAATTTGTTCGCGGGAATTCGAACTCGGCAGACGACAGTCTCGTTTTCCCAACTGTACACCAAACAACTCCAACCCAACGCGCGTTTTTTGAATTGAAATTGAATTAACTTTAAGGGACGATTGTGACTATCCCATATACAGGAGAAATAGTGAATACCATATTGAAAGGTTTTTAGTGCGGGTTCATATCTCACGATTTTTTTGTTAAAATAATAATCGAGCTAAAGCTAAAAAGAAATTAGTTGAACATGAAATTAATCATACTCAATTGGGACTTAAAATTTGATTTGAATGAAATGGTGATAGGTGAAAAGGAGAGAGGGCTTACAAAACAGTTAAACCAAAAATAAGAAAAAGAAATGAAATGGCAAAATGGCTTGCCTAATGCTACAGACGAATGGAAAAAGGTGAGAGAAAATAAATTATAATTTATTCAATCTCTAGTGTATTTTCTAAAGCCACCATATAAGATATTTATATATATTTCATATGCTAATTTTAGCCTGATTTATCTAATAACCAACAACATAAAATCATACCTTATATCATATTTTATATTAGATTTTTTTTCCCTAAATCTAGCTTTTACAAAGTCAAATTGAAAATCTGATCAGCTATAAATTTATCAAAAATTTCAATTCTCTCCCTTATATTGCTTGTGCTCCAATTTAGTCTGATTTACTTGTTAACTTGAATTTTGATACTCCAACTGCGTACCTGATAAAATTAACTAAAAATTATAGATTCAGTAGCAAAAATTACCGAAATTGGGTGCGTTAAATATACAAATTCAGCTTGTTATCACGGGTATTTAGGGAGGGAAAAAAGAAAAAAATTATATATTTTTAATGGGTGCTGCTTGTCTGTCAAGCGACACACGTTAATTTTTTTTTTAAAATATTTTTTTAGGTGTCGTTGTTGTGTGAGTCAGCACCAGTGATATTTTAAAAAAACCATTGTAGAAAGAGTAGTTTGAAGCTTTGGTCGTTGTTTTAGAATATTTGGATTCGACTACTGGGAGATCTGAACCGTAGAAGTCAACAAGAAGGAGGAAATCTCTTATTTGGTGTCGAAATCGGCATGAAAGGCCACTGTAAATGGTGACACCGATGGTTATTAAGTATGACGGTTAGGGTTTTCAATTGAAAAGAATAAGGGAAAGAATAGAAATAAAATAAAAAACAAAAAGGGCAACTGAGTACATGAGAAAAAGATAGAAGGATGAGAGAGAAAGAGACATGGGAGAAAGAAAGATGAGAGAGAGAAAGTCAAATATGAGAAAAGAAAGATATTAAATTCCCTTTTGATTCTCTATTTTCCATAAAATATTAAATTTCCTTTCATATATCTATTTTTCATATTTGTTAATATCTTTCCTTTCCCTCTCTCGTCTCTTTTTCTCTCATATCTTTCTCTCGTCCCTCTATTTCTCTCTCACATTTTTCCACTCTCATCTCATCTAAGATTATTTTTTTGAAATAATATTTTATCCACTAATGGTGACACTAACAAGCCAATAAGACAAGAACCACTAATGAAGCAAGCATGGTCACGAGCTTCCCCTTCATTTATTTAAAAATATATTTTTTTAAAATTTATTTACCAGTGTTGCCTGGCAGATTGGCGACATCCATTAAAATTTTTTTCTTCCCTGAATACTTGTATTTTGACGGGTATTTTGAAAAATACAGACTGGTGTTACCTAACACAATGGCGACACCCAATCTTTTTTTTAAATTGATGATTGGGGGCAATGTCACCTATATGTCAGGCGGCACCGAAGGACACTGTAGAGACTAGATCATTTTTATAAATAATTAATTATTTTAAATTAATTGAATAAAAACCTATAAATATAAATATTATTTGTTTGGACTTAATTTATATCTCTCATAATACAAACTTTCAAGTGATTTTTACAAAAGAAATTTACTTAAAAACATGAAATTTGGAACATTGCAATAAATATTTCTTTATTATTTTAATTACTATTATAAACTCTTAATCATAGCTCTGTAATTATCAAACATTGCAAATTCTATAAAAAAAATTAGCAAATAAATATCTCCTATTTTAATAAATATATATGGTCAACTCATGCATTATTTAGGGTAAGAAAACTAGTTAATATATATTATCATACCGATCTAAAATATTATCTATATTAATATATATTTAATAGTTTGAAGTAATTTACATAAAATAAATAGTTAAAAAAATTATTTTACATTAAATTTTGATAGTTATAATATTTCATATTATTACATAGTTATAAATTTTATTGAGATTATATGGTTTTTAGCAAATTACATTTGATTAACATATTTTAAATATACTTTATGTTAATTTTAAGCTAGCATTTAAGTTTAAAATTAATAATTAGATTGACAAAAGACCTAATTGATATAATATTAATATTTTAAAAACTCAATTAAAATAGTTTGAAATTTAAAATAATTTGAAATTTGAATAACAATTTAGAGATATTTAATATAATTAACCTTAGTATAAAATGTAGTCTAATATAAAAAAATAGGTTAAAATATTTTATCAATTCTTGTACTTTGATAAAATTAAAAATCAAGTCCTCTTACTTTTTTGTTTTTAAAATCCCAATCCAATTATTAACTTTGTTAGTATTTTTTTGTCAAAATTTGTTGACATATTAGTTAAGTTGCCTTCATATGACGTGATATATGTATGGTTGATGAAAAATAAGCATATTAAATTGAAAATTTATGATGGAAACTACCAGCAATGATAATGATTGGATTAGGATTCTTAAATTGAAAAAGTAGGGATTGAATTTTTAACCTTTAAAGTATAAGGACTAATATAAAATTTTGTAAAAATACAGGGACTAACAACATATTTTAACCAAATATATATTCTATAGCTAATAAGGAGCGGGTTCATCATTCATACTCAATTTTGAAATTAGGATCAAAAGTCAAAATGGTTTTTGTGTGTGTGTGTGTGTGTGTGTGTGTTTAATTAACCCAATCCGGTCCTGTTAGACCGCTTTGTATAAAGAAAAGCCCTCGAACCGTGTCGTCTCTTCCCCCTATCTCCTATTTGCCGCCTCTTTCTCGATCCCCAAATTAACCTTAAAATCAATCTCCGATTTTCTCCCAATTTCTTCCTCTAATTTATAAATCACGTAAATATCTTTTCGATTCTTGTTCTTACCTTTCGATCGATCTCTCTTTCTATCCCAGCTGTTGATTTTACGCGTAACTAGGGTTAGGGCTCTTCAATCTCTTAGATCCCTTCGATCGAGCCTTTTTTTTCCCTCGATCTCTCATGGGTTTTGGGTTTTTCTTCGATTCGTGTTGATTTCCCTCCTTGATTTGGTCTAATTTTGTCCGATTGTTCGCGATTCGTTTTCCTTTTAGGGCTTAGATTTGTTCGGTACTTTAGGGTTCGTTTTTATCTGGAATTCTTAGAGGGTTTTGGTGTTTTACGCCGCGGTGTTACCTTTTAGAGGGGTTTCTTGTCGTGATTTTGTTGTTTCCTTGGCGAATTCGTATTTTAGGGTTAGGGTTTTCTTGTCAATTTAGGGCTTGCCCCGGTAGTCAAAATTAATTGGGAGAAAACGCGTATTCCCGTAGTGAAATCAAATTTTGTGCATAATTAAGGGCTGCCCACATCTCAATTGAGGATTCTAAGGTTTTAATTGATCCCTGGCTTTTTAGTGCTTTTTCTAGCAGACTAAAGCTTCAATTTAAGAAAATATTTAAAGGTAATTGACTTTAATTATTTAAATTTACTCAAGTTTCTGTGTTTAATGTGTTAATTCTTGCTTTCATAAGTGACATTGTCAGTGTATTACCCCTTTCAGCTCACCAAAGTAAGAGTAATTATTTTATAAGAGGTAGAATATATTTGTTTTTAGTTATGCTTGTAGACTGAAATGGCACGTGCATTATAATTAATATTAATAGCACAGTTCTTACCAGTAAGGTTATATCAAAATTTCTTGGTTAAATGAGTTCCGGCAAATGTTTATTGTTTAAGTTTCCTTGGACATAAACTTATTCTTGAAGTTGAAAGTGTTATGTTATTGTCTTACTATGTTCCCCTGTGCATTGGCTGTTATGTTACTGGCTTGCATCTCTATCTTTATTCTTTATTAAAACTATTACTATTATACCTTCTGTTTATAATTAATTGTTTGTTCCACAGGTGGTAAATGGGATTTAAGCGGCCTTTTGATGATGAGGAGCTGCAGGAACTTCCTTTCAAGAATCCAAGACAGTTTGGCTATGATAACAAGCTGACTCGGCTTGCTGATACTACTCCCCATGGTAATAGTCCTCAAAAGCCTCATATTTCAGGTAAAGGGTGACTGTTATTGTTTTTATGTGAATGATTCATATTCTGCTGTATAGTTTTAATATTGATTTGATCTTTTCTGTTTGATACAGTAGAAGTTGAGGGTGGGTTTCATAAACACCAGTGGTATGAAGAATTTAAAAGTGATGCTCTTAATGATGTTGCTCATTTGGTTGATGAGGATTTTGAGACTAGTGCTCCGTTATCTTTGGTCACTAGCACTTCTAGTGAGGAAGATATAAGCACTGGTGTAACAGCAATTTCACCTGTTTCGTCTGAATATTTTGACATCGATTTCCCACGAAGAACATTTTCTCCTGTTGAGGATGACTATTATTTACTCTTGGATCGGTCTCCACGGAAACAAGTCCCACTTGGGCCAAATCATCAAGCCAATGTTCCATCATGGGGTAGGCACATAAAGAATATTAAGTTTGCTCAGAATGAAGCATCTAAAGCTGCAGATATTGACAATGAAGATATTAAGATAGGGACATGTATCATTCCATTGCCCGATTCAGATTTGTCTGCTAACAGCAGTGATAAAGTTGGTGCTGGAAGATTTGACTGTAGTTGCCTGGATAGGGGCTCTTTAAGATGTGTGCAACAGCATGTTACTGAAGCACGAAAACTACTACGAAAATCCCTTGGGCATGAAAAATTCGTGAAACTGGGGTTTTATAACATGGGAGAGGATGTAGCATATAAATGGAGTGAAGAAGATGAAGAGATCTTTCGTGAGGTTGTTTACACTAATCCTGTGTCATTGGGTAAGAAGTTTTGGAAGCACTTGTCTGTGGTTTTCCCATCACGATCTAAGAGAGAGCTTGTCAGCTATTATTTCAATGTCTTCATCCTTCAGAGGCGAGCTGTTCAGAACAGATCCAGTAGTCTGGACATCGACAGTGATGATGATGAGTTGTGTGGAAATCAACCGTCTTATAAAGTTCAAGCTTTAGAGGAAGATGAAGACTCTGCGATTGAGTCTCTTGCTGATCTGGAAGATCAGGCAAACCATGATGACAACAATGATGTGGATGATGATAGTGGTGACTCTGATGGTGATAATTATGTTGGATATTATAGCAGTGCTGCAACAAGGGAGGATTATGGTATCAACCTTCCGTATAAAGGACCTGTTACAAAGTCATTTGATGAGAGCAGGTTCGATCCTGTTTTTCAACCAACGGACAAGGTTTTTGGAACTGTGGAGGATTTCAATGTACAAGAGGACTCATGTATGTCTTTTGAGTTTCAGCCAAACATGGTTGACTCTCATAGTCTTGTTGACACAAAGGCCAATTTGCATGCTGGTGGAATGAAAACTGAGATTAGTCAGTCTTTGCAGGGTAAACTAGATGATTCTAGTGAGCTGGTGAGCAATGTGTATTTATTGGATAATTATGATGCAAAAATCTGGGACACTAGGTATTCGACGACTTCAACGAAGGGCATCGATCTCCAGCCAACGTGCAACATTATTGAAGAGATTTTTGGACAAGACACCTGAGATAAGTGCAGATAGTTGCTCTTGAAAAGTCCAGAATCTTCTCAGTAAAGAAGGCTATGATTTTGGTTATTTAATTATTTATTTTTCTTTTATTTCCCCCTTGTAAATTCATCTACTAAATGTAATTTGCTTCAGCATGTTAAAAAGTGATCTTAATGAGATCTTTTTGCTTTTGTATATTGATAAAGTAGTGTTAAAAGCAACTCTAAAAGGCTGGTGATATCTTATATGAATTACCTTGCTCTTGCATTGATGAACTCATAACCAAACTGTATATGTGTCTGACAGGCCTTGTCTGATCTGTTCTGTTCTTTTATCCTTATTTTCGATATAAAAGAAAAGTAAAGGCTGAATTTGGTTCATGTATTCATTATGTTCCCATCATGTAGTTTTGGTGACAGCTGGGTTGGGGGCAAAAGCCTAACTAGCTCTGGTTTCCAGGTCCTTGTAATAGCATTGCGTGCTAAATGAGATGTCATTATGTCAACTAAGGCCGTCAAAGTCATTAGTAGGAAAACAACAAATTTTGACAGTTGCTAGTCTTTTGATAATCATCTGGCCAACCAATATACTTATATACTCGTTCTTTTCAACCTGACTTCACTTTATTTGGCCTCATTATCAGTGGAATCATATTTGTCAAATTAGAGTTCGAAATTTAACCTAGTTAATTCATATAATGATTATTAAGAGATGGTATTTATCCAATTCGGAATTCATATAATTTAATCTACAAAATTTGGTCTGTTTCTATAGGCACCAAAGATAAGATCAGTCTACTCCAAGGAATAAAAACATAAAATAACCCACCGTATTATGTCATCTTAGAATACAACCCCAAGTATTATATCTAATGTCAAAAGAAAAAGCAACTCTTGATATACATATATGAAACTTCCATGACCCACTCTTGCTTTAATTTCCACCTATGGAATTCATGGGGCAGTAAATTGATGGATTGGTCTTAGGGTGAGCTTCTTCCTATCACCAAACTACATACTTGTAGACCTAGTCAAAGTAAATTGCATTGCATTTCACCAAAGACATGGGGGGAAATAAATGCTAAATACCAAAAATCAAAAGATGAAACATCAATATAAGAGAGGGCCCTGGACTGAGAAATTGCAGCCTGAATTTCAAGTGGAGACTAAAAATTGTGTTTTAGGGTTTGGTGAAATTTGGCACAGATTTGGATTTATCAATTTTCTTTTTTGGGTACATGGCTTAGATTATCATTTTGATATCAAATTTTCCTTTTGTTGCAATTACTTTTTTGCTATGAATGGATTTCAGTTTTTGACATTTGGCTGATAATGGAAGCCAATCAGTAGTGGTAGCCATGATTTAATGTCTAATGGCTATCCCCATTATCAAAAAGATTCATCCATTGTTAATCCAAGATATGCCCCAAAATATATGTTAACCTTAAGCTGTTTGATTCTGTGAAAGGTACCATAAAACATAGATTAATATAATAAAAAGAAAGCACCAGGATGTTGTTAAACTATTGTTAAGGTTAGATTGGTCTCTAAACTTCAAAATTTTTTAATTGAATTTTTAAAGAATTGACCGTCTCCGGACGTACTAACATTTAGAGTGTGAATACTACAACTAAAGATGTGAAATTGAGGCGGTATTCGCAAGTATACGGGTCAAGTTGTAATATAGTTTTACAACGAAGTAGGTAAATTCTGAGGATCGTACCAAGGGAGGTGAGTGCTAAATTAAAGTTAACCTAAATACAAAATAGAATTAATTAGTAAAAATAAATAATTTATATTATGACAAATCATAAAGAAGAATTTTTTGGGTTTTTATAAGAATCAAAATTACATAAATAAAATAAATTTCGGAAAAGTAATTTCTAAACTTAATCAAATGAAAACACGGGTGATTAGCTCGCTTTAGCGATCATAACTAATTCCTATTTCGAGTTTCTATTCAATTAACTAGTTGCTACCCTAGCAGGATCTCTCAATCTTTCACTAACTAACGAGTTGGCAGGAACTACTTATCTCTCGACCTCACAGTTCAGATTGGTTCGGGGTTAAGGTGTTCACAGATAGACAATATCAATTTTGGGTTAATTCCTACCTAAATGACTTCTCAGGGTCGTCAAGCCTAGGGTTTAAGTTCTTCCTCTCCCTAACAGCTGATCCTCTAAGAAAACCCTACATAACAATTAGTCAACCACACCTCCACTCGCTAATCCCTATAAGAGGATTAGTTTCTCATGGAATCCATAAACACAATAAACTTGATAGTAAAGAATAAATCAAGAATAGATCAAGAATATAGTTTACAAAATCCTGTTTATATTCTATTGATGAAGTGCAATAATCCTCAAACGTTTGGTCGCGTTTACAAAACAAGTTCTCCGAAGAACACGATAGAAAAGAACTGAAAATAAACCTAAAGCCTAAAGGAAAGGAAAACTGAAACTAAAATTACAGAGAAAAACTTAGAATATGAAAAGTTGTCCTCAACAAGTGTTTAAAGAGCCTATTTATAGGGTTAGGGTTGGCCGTTGTCCTCAAACCCTAAGTTAGCTGTTGTTTTTGTGTTGATTTCCATTGTGCGGACCAAAACACCCATCGCTCGTAATTGTTCCCGTACAGGGTCGGTGTCGCGACACTGAAGCCAATATGTCTGGTTCATGTTTGGCTTCAGGGGAATGTCACAACATTCTATGGTTGTGTCGCGACATTAAAGGCAGACTTGGAATTCTTGTATTTTGCTCCCTATGTTGCGACATTGAACTTCTCGTGTTGCAACACAATGACCAGCCTTGAGTTCCTATGCCTTTGAACGGTATCCTACACACTCACTAAGTATGTTAGCTCACCCTTAGGCCTCATTCGGCCCCTAAAGTTATAAAAATACTTAAAATACACTTTTTATTAAATTCAGAATAAATATGGAAAACTTAACTAAAACATAATAAAAATGCTTGTATTCAAGTGCCTTAAGTATGAAAACTAGTTTAATCTACTACACCGTATCATGGCAGATCAAACTCCCCCACACTTAAGTCATTGTTTGTCCTCAAGCAAGGCAAAATAGAAACAAAAAGTACAAGACGACCCTTGAGCAAGTATAGTACAAAGATTGGTTCCGGAGTACATAACTAGGCATATTCATATCTACACATAATCCTAACATGATATATGAATGACTTACCACTTTCAATATCAAACACCTAAATTTAGTATATTACAAAGTATACAGAAATTAAAGTTTTCAAATATATGAATCCATCCATAAACCATACAAGTAATGTGATTATCCTAGCAAAATACAAACAGTCGTTATTGTAATTGCTCAAAATAATGTCAATTCATGAATAAGTTTACCTAGGCCACATAGAGTTTTTTGGCTTGTAATGTTTTGAGGCTTAGGATAGGTATGAAATTCAAGAACAAGAAGCATCAAAATAGTTTCAAGCACGAAAATAGATCTGTTTATCGCCTTATTTCTCCACATAGGAAGTTAAAGCATAATACAACAACATTTTTTCTTTTTCACATATTTCACTCACAATGCTTTTGATTTTTACATACTTTTTCTACTCATTTTGACTTACTTTCTAAATTTTTTCTTTTGTCTTGCATATGTTAAACTAACCTATAATTACTATATCACACTACTTCTTCCTATTTCACTCTTATTTTTACAAAATTCATCGTGATGTATCTACTTAACCCTCAATACGTATGACCAGATGTCTATATTCGTGCAATTCGAGACCAAAGAAAAAGGGTAAGTACAAATTAACGTTTTGGCTTGGGTTTTGCATGAAGGTTCATCAAGAAGAGTTTTTTGGCTCAAAAATAGGTAATAGGGGTTGACAAATAGGGTTAGCTTATTGGATCTGGGTGTATACCAAACAATGCCTTAGGTCATCCCTAGATATCTCAATATTCACAAATTTAATCACTCAAGCAATCACAAATTTAACTATTCATCATACATACTAGCATGCTTGTTTCCATGTATTTTTCTTATATCATTTGGTATATTCAATTACTCAATACCTATTTACAATTTAATATATAGAACTTGGTAGTCTAATAGTTGAAAATTTAAAATCAATCGCTATCATGCCAAATTTACAGTAAACACAATCAACCTACATACATGCTCCTAACTAATCACTTGTATTTCTACAAGCTTAAGCATACATTTGACAATAAAAATTAAAGGAAAAGCATAAAAATAAAAAACAAATTTCCTATGTTACCCCCTCCACACTTTAGGAAGCACATTGTCCCTAATGTGTAGCCTTGAATAAATAAGGAGAGAAGTTACCCGATTGATCATGTTAGTACTATTGTCTAATGGTGGGTGCTTCCTTCCTTGTTCGTTATAAGCTCAAAATTGCTATGCTTTTTTCATGTGGGGTTCCTACACCGAAAACTTGAAACAGAAAATAAGTAAAAACCTACTGTTAATCCTACTCCTAAATCGATAAAAATTAAAATTATCCAAAATTAATTACAATCTAATAATAAAAATTAAAAATTCAGTTTAATCATCCTCCTCTTCCTCAAAATCCATGTCATCTCATTCTTCATCCTCGCTCTTTTACTCTTCTTCTCCATGATGGTTCTGTATCGACCCAAACATGTCCGACGGATAATTAAGTACTCTCGTGTTATTCCACCGTTCAAATTCTTGAAGGACTGGGCCTGTTTCTTGCATCCATCGTATCATTCCATCTATTTTTTTACTGCTACTCTCACTCATTTCTTGTCTAGGTGTTGATTTTTCTTTTCGTTTTAGTGAAGTCGGGACATTCATCTTTTATTTTCTCCTCTGGTTTCAATCTATAATCTGCTTTCACTGGAGTTCTATGTACTGAGTGTACATAGAGTCACCTATTAAGCTCTTTGTTGGATGCATGAACTGCTCGTTTTCTTCTATTGGAACCTCTGCACTCTTGCAAAGTGCCGTCATGAGGTGGGAAAAGAAAATCCCGACCTTCTGGTCACTCACACAACGCTTCATACTTTGATGGATCCGTTCCTCAATGCATATTTGTTTCTTCTATAAAATTCTATATAACAAAATAGCTCGTAATGTATTGACATTAGACACATTAAGAGCAGGTGTAATCCTAGTGCAAATAAATTGCTTCCATATTTTAGCGATCGGGAACATTATGGCTTGATTGAAATTAGTCGGAAGTCCGGTATCTGGGCGGAGGTTCCATTCACCTCGATTTTCAATTAAATATTTGATGATGCTTTCCATACCGATATCTTTAAATATCGTTAAATCAATATTTTTTTAAAAATAAAATTTATAGTATAGGTTATCGTAATATTTACTAATCTTTTTCAGGGAAAATAGCACATCCTTACCTCGTAAGGTTACCGTTTTCCACATGACATCATGTGGTCCTCCGGTTTCCTCGTCCCTAAGAATAGCATCAAATTCTTTCACAAGTGAGATAACAACGTTTTCTTTTGGGATTGTGCAGAAGTGCTCCCATTTATGGTACCAGACTAAAGACCAAATTTCATTGCACAGAACCATCGATGGTTTGATTCTTCTTTCCTGAATAAATGTTCTACCTTGAAGTTCGTGAAAATATTTTTCAGCATTAGGATTTCAAAATTTTAAAGGATTTGAAGCCAACGATGGTTCTTGTTTATTTGTTTTTCTAAACTTCATTGGTGACATATTCACTATACTCTTATGCTAGAAATAGAAAAAATATCAAGCAATGTATTCAATGGAACAGTAACAATGAGTTAAAAACCCTTAACCTGATATTAGATTTAGGAAATCCTCGTAGAGCTTTTGTTACGATTGCTTTGTTACTGTTATACTTCTAGTTCCTGCACCAAATGGAATAAAAAAGAAAGAAATTGTTGCACTAGAATAGGGAAAAGAGAGAAAAATGATTTAGGATTTAAGGGAGGTTGGGGAAATATGAAGTTTAGAGGTGATTTAAAGTTATGTTGAAAGCGTTTTTAGGTTTAAAATTAGGGTGTTTTAAAGTTAAAACCAGGTTAAAATAAGTATTTAGCTGGTGGGTTGCGCAACGGATCAGGTCGACCTTACAGAATATTTTAGTGATGTCGCGACACAAGGGTTCTGTGTCGCGACACCCCTGGCAGGATGCCGATGTCGTGACATCGGGGTTCAATTTCGCGACACGCCTTGAAATTTTTGAGTCTGAGGTATACTGGTTGCTGTGTTGAGACACAGAGGTGCTGTGTCATGACACCGAGATGGATTTCTTGAGTTTAGAAGCGGTGTGGCAACATAGAGGTTCCGTGTTGCGACACCAACTCTGTTTCAGCCCCTTTTTCTCATTTTTTAAAGTGTTCGGTAAACAATTTTGATCATTTTGAGCAAAAATAAATTTTACGCTACTCGTTAGTATAGAATACACTAATCTACACAAAATTTTTAGTTTAGTTTAAAAAGGTTAGGTTTTTCTATCAGATTCATCCGTCAGCTCTGTTACGATACACGTAGATGCTCTGCCAGTTCCGGTTCTATCAGTGTTCGTCCAGCATCCATCGTGCCACTCCACCTTCCTTCGCTTGTCTCGCTCTTTAAGTTTGCTCTTTCGACCTACACTGATAAACAGAAAACACCTTTTTTGGCTCAAGGTAGTTAGGGATTTTTACAAATATCTCAAAACATTATTTTTCCCTATTTACCTTATTATGTTGGTAACCAAATTTGAAAATTTCGATCTCACTATTAATCTTCATTGTTAACTCATTCTTTTCTAGGTCAATTGTGGACCTCGATGTCGCTAAAAATTGTCTACCCAGCAGAATGGGTGCTTCACGGTCTTCCTCAAAATCTAAAATTACAAAGTCGACTGGGATGATAAATTTTCGCACATTAACCAACACATCTTCAAATACCCCTTTCAGTTGTACTGAAGATCTGTTGGCTAATTGTAGTGTAAATTTTGTATTTTTAAGCTCCTCTAACCCTAGTTTGGCATCAAATTAATACTGGCTCCTAAATCACATAGAGCCTTATTGAAATGAATGTCCCCTATCTCAATTGGTATTGTAAAACTCTTCGGGTCTTTTAATTTTGGGGGCATCTGTTTGGATATAATTGCACTACATGAGGCGCTTACATTGACTTGCTGTCTTATTTTTATTTTCTTACGCCTAGACATAATTTATTTTAAATAATTTTCGTATTTAAGAACTTTTTCAATCAAATCAATTAGGGGCAAGTTAACGTTAAGATGTTTAAATAAGTTTAAGAAACTTATAAATTTTGCCTCATCCCTTCTTTGTTTTTCTTCTAACCATAAAGGGAATGGTACCATTGTTAGTACAGGTTCCTTGATTGGCTCTTCCTCTGGCTCAGCTGTCGGCTTGGCTACTTCCTCTGATTTTAGTTTATTCTCAACTTGTTGAGTGTCCTCTTGAAGATCTTCAATATCCTGTTTGTTCTCCTTTTGAGTCAGGTTCTCTATACTACTCAGTACTTTGCCCAAGTGGAGCGAAATGGTTTTTACATGCTCTTTCCCTTCCCTCTGAGGATTATTCTCGATGTTGCTTGGAATGCCGGTGCCAATTTGCCTATTGATATCTCCTATCATACTAATTAATAGGCTCATCTGATCTTCTAGCTTAGTTAGTGTTTTCATAGTGTTGGTGCACTCAGACTACACCTGTTTTACTTCGGTCCTCATTGATTGCATTTCCCCCTTGATCCGATCCAAACGTTGACCACTTACAGTATGGTCATTCGAGTTGGCCTTTTCTTGAGGTTTCTTTAAATAAAGAGGTTGGTAAGTATTATTTTTAACAGAATTAGATTTAATACCTCCCCTCTAGTGTTCGCCCCATCTCAAGTTTGGGTGATCTCTCCAGCCAAGATTATACGTATTTGAATAAGGATTTTTACCCCTATTCCTGATATAGTTCACATCCTCGGTTGGATTATTGAGGTAATGAAAGAGAGGTTTGTTTCTCTGAATGTTGACGACACATTAGATGAGGATTCTTGTAACAGTCCGATTTAGACCCTAGTCGGAACAGTGGTTTCGGGACCACAAATCCGAGTCAGAAAAATATTTTAATATTATATTCTGAGTTTACAGCATGTGAATTGATATGTGTGAAATTTTTGTGATTTAATTTGGTCATTTGTGTGTTTAATTTGATAAAAAAAGGACCAAATTGTGGAAAATGCAATTTTAGCATGCCATATGTTAAAAGCACCTACGTGTTATGGCTTTTAAATGTTGTGGCCTTATGAGGCAATTAAGCCATTTTATGAGTTAGTGGATGGTAATGGACATAAATGGCCTTAATATTATAAGCTTTATATGTTAGTAATTAAAGGTTAAAATTATAAATTAGTTAATAATATTAATTACATAAAACAAAAGCATGAAATAGGCCATTATTCATCTTGTTGGCCAAATATACCAAAGAAAAAGAAGGAAGAAATGCTTTAAGGGTTCGATTAGCTTTGAGCTAAATTAAGGTATGAGTTTTGTTCGGTTTTTGATAATTTCTACGTTTTTGTAATCGTTGCTTCGTGTTCTTCAAAACCCATGCTTAAATTTTGTGAATTGATGAAAGTTTTGAAATGTGCCATTGATGAATCTATGAGCTTTGAAATGTTTGATGATGAAATATGAAATATATGTGTTAGATTAACATGTTTTGTCTTTGGAGTTTTAGTGATTTTGAGTATTTTAGACTTAATTGAGAAAATAATATTTTGAGGGACTAAATTGTGAAATAAATGAAATGTATGGACTTGTATGAGATATATGAACATTCGGCTAAGCATGGGTGTATTGAGATTTTGTGTATTTTGTGATTTTGTGAAATAAGGACTAAAATGTCAAAATGTGAAAATGTGAGGGTTAATTTGTAAATTACCCTAAATATGAGTTTTTGGATTGAATTGAATGAAATAGTGAATAAATGAGTTAAATTTGAATATGTATAGACCAAGAACCGAAGAAAATGGACTTAGATCGCGGAAAGTCGAAAGTAATTAAATAGCCGAATCCGATCGTTTATCCGAATCCGAGGTAAGTCGATATACAAATAAATGTATTTTAATTGAGTATTTATGCATCTATGAAATTTAGATTGCTATGAATAATGCTCGAGAGGTTATGTGTATGAAATCTGAGAAAGTGTCGATAAGTTATTAATGTCCGAGAAGTCCCGTACGAACCTAGGAATAGATAGGATTACATATGTCATGAAATAGGTGTCTGATATGTGATATCATGTAAGACCACGTCTGGGACGTTGGCATTGATTCGAGATTTCGTATAAGACCACGTCTGGGACGTTGGCATCGATATGAGATTTACGTGTAAGACCATGTCTGGGACATTGGCATCGTAATTGATTCGTGTAAGACCCTGTCTGGGACAGTGGCATCGATATCTGAGTACACGTAAGACCTCGTCTGGGACGTTGGCATTGTACGACTATTCTGAGCATTTCGAGTATCCTATTAGATTCTGAACGGTTCAACAGGCATGTCCGAGAAATGAATGTCTTTGTGAAAGGTATAAACGATTCAGGTACGTGTGAAAAGTACACTATGTGTGTATGAAAGGTAAGTGTTTATATGAGCTTACTAAAGTGAATATGTGTATAAATTTGATGAGAAATATGTGAATATATGTTTAAATGAGCTATGAGTATAAGTGATACTTGAGTTAAGGAATGTGGATAAGCAATGGCTAAGCAAATGAGCCAAAGAAGATGACATGAATTTGCAAATAAGAAATATTATTGACTTGTATCAATATGGTTATATGCATTTATGTTAAGTTTATTTGTATATGGCTTACTAAGCTTCTGGAAAGCTTACTTTGTGTGTGTTTGCTCTGTTTTATAGATCGTTAAAGCTACTGAATGCTCGGGGAACCGTCGAGGATCATCATCACACTACTCTAATTTATTTTGGTACCTTTTGAAAATGTATATACTAAATTATGGCATGTATAGGCTAGTTACTTTGAGTTATGTTTGTGATATGTGTACATAGTCATGTGATATGGCTAGATAAGTGGTTGTGTTATAAATGAGATGCTATGCTATATGATGTTTGGTTTAGGTATGACTTCATGATTATGAAAAGGTCAAGGTAATGGTAAGTTATTGATGCAAATTTAGCTGATTAATGTGGTAAGATGTGGGTGAATCATGCTTGGTTTAATTGTGAATTAGTTGAGCTAATTAGCTTATAAGTTGATATGTATGGAAATAAAATTGAATAGGATGATATGATAATCATGTGGTATGCTTTTGGTTGCTAATTATGTTTGGATTGATGCTTAATTGTGCTTGTAGGGATTGCCCATTGTGTGGGTGGCAATTTGGCCTTGTAGATGGCCTATAATTGCCCACACGGTTGAGCACATGGGCGTATGGCTCGACCATGTCCCTCGTGGTTGTATTTCAAAATAAGTTAGGCTCGTACACGGGCTGGACACACGGGCGTGTGACTGGCCGTGTGGTGCAAGTCAGGCTCGACCACGGGTGAGGCACACAGGCGTGTCCACGGCCGTGTGGACAAGTCAGTATGTATGCCTTGTTTTGACACGGTTTAGACATGCGGGCGTGTCTGAGGCCGTGGGAGGCACACGGCCTGCCCACACGGGCGTGTGACCTCTGTAACTTTGAGTAATTTTTAAATTTCCGAGAATTTTCGTATGTGTTCAGTTTAGTCCCGGCCCTTTTTTAAAGCATGTTTAAGGTCTCGTTGACCTATTACAGGGACATTTAGAATGGATTCTTTGTATTAAGTTATGAAATGTCTGTAAAAGTTTCTGATTGTCTTGTAATGCCTCTTAACCCTAAACCGGCGATGGTTACGGGTTAGGGGTGTTACAATTCTATATAGTTAAGTTTGTCCAAAATTTGTTAATATCTATCGTCTTCTTGGACAACTTTTACCGTATATGGTCTCTAGCCATATGTCTATCGTTTGGTTGGCCACTAACAGGAATTCATTTCCATATTTTCAATTAGGTCATATGCATCATCGTATGTCCTATTCATCAGGGCTCCTCCTACAGCTCCATCTAGTCCAGAGCGTGCGTGTGCATCCAATCTATTATAAAACATCTGCAGTCTTAGCCATTCGAGTAAATCACGGTGTGGGCATCTTTGGATTAACATCTTGAAACGCTTCCAAGCTTTGTGAAAACTCTCTCCTTTTAGTTGCTTAAATGTGGCGATTTCTCTTTTTAGTTGAACTATTTTGCTAATAGGAAAGAACTTTTGTAGAAATTTCTTTGCAAGTTCATTCCATGTCATGATAGATCCTAGTGCCTGCGAGTCTAACCAAGTAAAGGCGTTATCGATCAAAGAGAAGGGGAATAGTTGAAGACGTATAATGTCGTCAAAAACCCTGTTGTATAAAAATGTAACACAAAGCTAAATGAATCGTTTTAAATGCTGGTTTGGGTCCTCTATCATTGTGTCTCTGAACTGCAAATTATTTTGGATCATCTAGATCATGGTCGGCTTGATTTCGAAGTTATTTTCCGTGATAGTTGACCTTATGATGTTTCATTCAACCATCTCTAGATTAGGTAGCGCATAATCCCTTAAGGTTCTTTCTGCTTGTGTCATAGGTGGATTCGCTGGTAGTTGTGGTGGTGGTGGTGGTAAATCTTGGATGTTAGCATTGTCATCCTTGTCGAACAGAGGGTTCTCACATAGTGGATTACCTACAATAAGCGGTTGATTTCGCATCTACTGTTGTTGTTGTTGCTATCGATGATTTCTGTTAATTATTCTTTTTGGACCAGTGGTCGGCCCTATAGGTCTTCCCCTACTACGAGTCATACACTAACCCCAAAAAGAAAATAAAAGATATTAGTAAAAATAAAAATAAAAATAAAAATCATATCTATAATTTAAATATTTCCTAATTATTCTATTAAACACAAAGATTAAAATCAACTTAGTAGTGTTGCCTCCTCGGCAACGGCGCCAACAACTTAGCCGCCTCCGGACGTACTAACGTCCAGAGTGTGAATACTACAACTAAAGATGTGGAATTGAGGCGGTGTTTGCAAGTATACGGGTCAGGTTGTAATATAGTTTACAATGAAGTAGGTGAGTACTCTGAGGATCATACCCAAGGGAGGCGAGTACTAAATTAAAGTTAACCTAAATACAAATAGAATTAATTAGTAAAACAAATAAATTATATTACGACAAATCATAAAGAAGAATTTTTTTGGTTTTTATAAATAAGAATCAAAATTGCATAAATAAAATAGATTTTAAAAAACTAATTTATAAACCTAATCAAATGTAAAATGGGTGATTAGCTCGCTTTGGTGATCATAACTAATTCCTATTTTGGGTTTCTATTCAATCAACTAGTTGTTACCTTAGCAGGATCGCTCGATCTTCCACTAAATTAATGAGTCGACAAGAATTACTTATCCCTCGACCTCACAGTCTAGTCCTATTCGGGGTTAAGGTGTTCACAGATAAGCTATACTAATTTTGGGTTAATTCTTACCTAAATGACTTCTTAGGGTCGTCAAACCTAGTGTTTAAATTCTTCCTCTCCCAAATAGCTTATCCGCTAAGAAAACCCTATATAACAATCAGTCAATCACACCTCCACTCGCTAATCCCCCATAAGAGGACTAGTTTCTCATAGAATCCATAAACATGATAAACTTGATAATAAAGATATGTATAAAGAGTAAATCAAGAATAGAGTTTAGAAAATCTTGTTTGTATTCTATTGATGAAGTGCAATAATCCTCAAATGTTTGATTGCGTTTACAAAGCAAGTTATTTGAAGAACACGACAAAAAAGAACTAAAAATAAACCTAAAGCCTAAAGGAAAGGAAAACTGAAACCAAAATTACATAGAAAAACATAGAATATGAAAATACGTCCTCAACAAGTGTTTGAAGAGCCTATTTATAGAGTTAGGGTTGACCATCGTCTTCAACCCTAGGTTAGTTAACGTTTTCGTGTTAATTTCCATTGTGCGGACCAAAACGCCCCTCACTCGTAACTATTCCCATACAGGGCCGATGTCGTGACACCTTAGTGCCTGTGTCGCGACATTGAAGGCAGTATGCCTGGTTCAGGTTTTGCTACAGGGGTATGTCGCGACATCCTATGGCTGTGTCGCGACATCAAAGGCAAACTTGAAATTCTTGTATTCTGATCCCTATGTTGCGACATTGAACTTCCCGTGTTGCAACACAACAACCAGCCTTGAGTTCTTATGCCTTTGAATAGTATCCTGCACACTCACTAAGTACATACGTTAGCTCACCCTTAGGCCTCATTCGGCCCTTAAGGTCATAAAAAAACTCAAAATACATGTTTTATTGAATTCAAAGAAAATATGGAAAACTTAACTAAAACATAATAAAAATGCTTGTATTCAAGCTCCTTAAGTACGAAAACTAGTTTAATTTGCTACATGGTATTATGGCAGATCAAGAACCAATATTATATTAATGAGATCACTCTGCTAGACTAATTGTCAATTTAAGCATTGCATGCCACCTTGAATATGAGGTAAAGTATATTTAAAATATATGAATCAAGTTATAAATATTTGTGTACTTGTTGTATGAACAGTTTGAATCTAATGTGTTAAAAAAAAAGATAGTGCTAATAAGATTCATGGAAAACTTGAGTGATATGATATAGCTTGGGTCCAAGTTGCTTATGCAATATGTATACATATGTTTAGAATAAAATTCATGTGTTTTAAATATGATTCAAGTCAGATTTGAGTTGACACTTAATGGCTAGGCAAATGAAAAACTTGATTGATATGATACTAGTACTTTAAAAACTCAATTAGAACGTTTTGATGTTTGAAAATTGATTTAGAATTTGAGTCATAGTTTGAGGACTTCAAGTGCAAATAATTTAAAAAAAAAGAAGAGTGAGAAGATTGAGAAAAAGAACTTAATGCCTAAACTAATGGATAAATTTGAACCATAGTATGAACAGGGGATGAAATTTCTATAAAAAAAAAAAAAGGAAAAAGAAGAAGAAGAAAAAGGGGCCCAACCACAATGTAACATGTTGGCATATTATACAATGAAATGTATGTATGTGTTATAGTGGAGGGTAAGGGAAGAAACTGAAAAGCAAACAATGGTTGGAGATTCTGCCCCTTTTGTGTGAGTGAGCTTTACAACAAGCAAGACAAAGTTAAGGCATCGTTTGGATGTTGCAGCCATAAGAAAAACTCCTCACTCATTGGGATCCTTAAAAAAATCTTGACCGTTCAATCCTCCCTTTTACCTGATGCTTCTCACTTCAATACACGTGCTCTCTCTCTTTTTCTTCCCTTTTAAATCCTTTTGCTTCCATGCATGGAATTCTCCTCCAACTACAACACACACACACACATCAAAAGGGTATCTAGGGAGAGAGAAACAGAAACAGTCTTGGGGTTTTTATTTTATTTCTTTTGTTTCTCTTGTAAGCCTCTTCATCGCCATCATTAGCGACCCTTCTTTATAAAATGTTTGATTTTTTTTTCTGGGTTTAAACAATTTTGAGATGAGCAAAAGAAATGGGATTTTTAAAAAGGGTCTCTTTTTGTTGTGGGTCGGATCTCTTTGTTGTACTTGAAACAGAGAATCTGTCACATCTCAGCTGCTGGTTCTCGTTTTTTTGATCATCTCCGCTGAAACTAAAGCAAGCAACTTTTTTGTGATCTGTTTTTTTTTTCTCTCTGGTCCTTGATCTGTGTTCTTGGTTTCTCACAACAAAGATGGATGAAAGGAAATGCAAGAAATGAGTCACTGTTCCGGTTTGGTTTACTGGGTATTTTCAGTTTTTAAGTGATCAAAATATTTTTTAATGGAGCAAAATCAAGGAAAGAAGTTTGTTTGCAAGTTTTGCTACAAAGGGTATCCATGTGGGAAGTCCTTAGGAGGTCACATAAGGACTCACATGAATACTGAGAATCTTGGTGAAGCAGAGGAAAAGGCTGAAATCTCCATAAACAACAAGCAGCTTCTCTGTTCTAGGAACATAAAGAGAGCTGCTGAGGCTGAAGCTGGTGGTGGCCAATCTGCAACTTATGATCTAAGGGAGAACCCCAAGAAAAGCAAGAGATTTTCTGATTTAGGCAATGGTTCTATACTCAAAGAGATGATTTGTAAAGAATGTGGTAAGGGTTTCCAATCATTGAAAGCTCTTTGTGGTCACATGGCTTGTCACTCAGACAAAGAAAGGGTCTTTCAGAAACTTGAGGATCATTGGGGTAACACTGAGAAACAGAATCTGGTAGTGGATAGTCAATCAGATACTGAAATATCAACTCCAAGTAGGAGGAGGAGATCCAAAAGGATAAGGTGCAAAACAGGAGGTGTTTACTCTAATAATTCAGTCTCTTTGGCAAATGATTCGTCATCTGTATCAGAGATTGAAGAGCAAGAACAGGAAGAGGTTGCTATGTGTTTAATGATGCTGTCAAGGGATTCTGGTTGTAAGAAAGGGCTGAATTCAGTTGCTGATTCTTCAGACAACAACTCTGTCGTTCTGGAGGCTAAGTCATCCTCCATAGATTTGAGGATTACTGTTAAGAATGCTAACAATGGTGGTGAGCTTTTGAAGATGAAAAAACAAGGAGTCATCAAGCTGAAATCTGCTGAGTCTGGTCCTTGTTCTGAAAATTCTGATTCTGGGTATTTTAGGAATGGGCCCAAGAAGGTGGAACCAGATGTTTCAAGCAATGGGGTTACCAACAATGTTGAATGTAAGAAACTCAAGGTAAAGTCTAGATCTGGATTTGAAGACTTTGATGCAACACTTGGTAAAAATAGGAGTAAATTCAAGTACGTGGAAACTGAATTCCCAAAGGATTTGGTTAGTGAAGTAGGGGATAATCAAGATGATAGAGCTTTGACTAAGTATGGTTTAAGAAGTGGGAAGAATGATTATTCCAGTTCTCCAAAGGGAACCAAACTTGAGTCAATACATGATAGAGGTGAAGACAGCTTAGCAAATGGTTCTTTTCATGCTCCAATGGCTGCTACCAAGTTGTCAAATGGCAATGCTGAGAAAAGATTGGGGTCAAAGAAAAACAAAGGGCATGTATGCCCTTTCTGCTTCAGGGTTTTCAAGTCAGGCCAAGCTTTAGGAGGTCATAAAAGGTCCCATTTTGCTGGGGGTTCAGAGGACACAACATTGGTCATCAAACAAGACTCACCAGATATGCCATTACCAGCTCTTATTGACCTTAACCTTCCAGCTCCTCTTGAAGAAGATGCAATGGAGAACTCTGGGTTCATCCCATGGTAGCTGTTTAGAAAGCACCACAACCATGATCTCTTTGCTAAGATGAGGAACATGCAAGAGAATTTACAGTGTACAAATGAACAATTTACTCTTTTGGTGTTTCTCTTTGGCTTCTGATTCAATATGGTTTTTTTTGCTAAGGTAAATGTTCCCCTTTTTCTTCTATTTAAAATTTTATCTATGTTCTTGAACATGTATCTTCATTCTTACACAACTTTTCAATTCATTGTCCATCTTTTCTGTAACATTCTCAACTATGTTTTTTTTTTTTTCTTTCCAGTACTCTTTCAAATCTGTCAAATATAGAGTCTTGTAGGAAGCAAAAAACAGCAGCTTCTGATTTTTAACTTGTATGATAAAAGCATTTGATATATAGGTAGGCTATCATATGTTATCCTTTGATACAACCAATCTCACTGTTGAAGTGTTGTTTTTAAAGAAGAGCCAAGGACCACCTGCTTTTTGGGGAAAACATTAAAGAAAGCTTCATTCTAAGGAGTGGAAATGAAGTTTCCCCTAAAATTCACATGCCCCAAGAACTGTACACTCCATTTATTTGCTACTTTCTACACATATTTAGACACTCCAATAGGTTGCATTTTTAAGCACATACACACCCCCCCACACATATATGTACTGTTTGGGAAATGACATAAGATCAATTTTAATGCTCTCCTTTTTGTTAATAACAAAAGATTAAGTTTCTCCATCTTAACAGACCTTGTTTGTCAATGAACAAAAGAAAAGAAAAAGGACCTTTAAATATAGTTCAAGAATTTAGGTCAACCCCCCAATGCTAGGCATGTAAAAGTAGGTAGAAATGAAAATTTCCCTCTTTTTGATGGCATTGAAAGAGGAGAAGATATTATTGAGTAGTTGGACTATTTTATCTATTCGAAGATGATCAGTCGAAGAATATTTTTTATCCAAACACTCGCATCCG
Organism: Gossypium sturtianum; assembly: GCA_025698515.1. NCBI lineage: Eukaryota > Viridiplantae > Streptophyta > Magnoliopsida > Malvales > Malvaceae > Gossypium > Gossypium sturtianum. The sequence continues at coordinate 119,535,800 of CM046955.1, forward strand.
AATTCAAATAACTTGGGAGGGAATGCGATTAAACAAAACAAACCCAATCTCATTTTTTTATAACATTTCATTTAATTTGACAGAGTAGCATATTTCTTTATAACAGCACACCATGACCCTTTTGTTGGTTGCTCATTGTTATATTCTCTTATCTATTGATTGTGTGTCTACTTGAGGAAGAGACTATATGTAAATTAGTTGAGGGTTTTCGATGTTGATTATAGTGATTTAGGCCATTGAATTTAGGGTTTTTTTCATGGCCCGATCATAGATGAGCCCACTACAAAATGATGGAAAAATCCAAATTGGGCTCAAATGTCCATTTTTATCTTCTTTCAAACTTGGTGCTTGGAATACTGAAAAACTTGCAAATTTCTTAAGTTGGTACTTTAGTTTTCCTTTTTCTTTTCAGGTCGGTACTTGAACACCATTAATTTTTGCTTGTTTGACTTTTCAATAACTAATTATAACCCAACACATTTCAAAATTGTGCTGAGCTAGGGACCAAATAAAAAACTACATGTAACAGCCTAGAGTTGGACTCTATTTCTCAGTAATCATACTCCAAACCATCTTTGTATCAAGGCAAATATACTAAATAAACCCTTCAACTTTTATCACTTTTAAAAAAAAAAAAAATTTATGTTACTCACGATGTTGGGTGAAATAAAATATATTTATATAAAAATCAAATGAAATTTTAATTAAAATATGTTCAAGATATCATGAAATTCCATCATAATAATATTTTGTAAAAAGACAAAAGAATATACTCATATTAATTATAAAAATAATTTTTAATTAATTTGTGACACTAATTCCATAAAAAATTTAAATTTTTTATTACATTCAAATAATCCTCAAAGTAACTTATACCTAAAAAAAGCTATTAATTTTTTACTTGCATCCAACTAAGCTATAATTGACTTGAATTTAAGTAAACCCTTATAATTCTATTACATCCAAGTAAGCCTTAAACTTTAACTGGTTACCTAAATACACTTTTAATCTTTGACTTCTATTCAGTCAAGTCATTCAATATTGTTTGAATTAGACCGAATCAGTTGGATTGAAAATCGGTTGATATTGGTTTGAACATAAGAATTGAACCGATTTTTTAGCAAACTGTTTAAAACTTACAAATAAAAATAAAAAATTGGGATAAAAAATCGACAGTTGAATTAGTTTTTATAAAACTTTTAATATATATTTAATTATTGTTATATTGGTGATTAAACCAATTAAACTAAAAACTAATGGTCTGATCAATTCAATCATCGATCCAGTTATTAAAATGTTAAAAGCCATTATTGGGTAAAGTTATACTATTATTCTTTATACTGTATTTTAAGAAACCAACATCAATAAGTAGTTAATCGGTAAAAGTACCTTGGAGGCCCCTATACTTGGGGTCGGATTGTATTTTGCCCTCTCTACTCAAAAAATGGATAAATTAGTCCTTGTATATTAGATCAAAGAGCAAAATGGTCCTTTTGTTAAAAATTTCATCCATTTCTACTATTAAAAATCGATTCATGTACGTCAACATGAGGTGCACATAGCATGCCACATGTTACTATTTGGTTATTTCATCAACTACGACAGTCTTTAACAGTACAAATGGATGAAAATTTTTAACAGAATTGATCAATTTACTCTTTGATCTAACGTACAAGGATTAATTTGCCCATGTTTTGAGTAGAGGGGGCAAAAAACAATCTGAGTCCTAGTACAGGGGCCTCTATAGTACTTTTACTGCAATTAATCGTTTTTATAGCAACAACTAAAAATTATTTAGGAGGTTAACAAAAAAGTTTGCCGTTTTGGCACGTTTTCTTTTTCTTTCGTATGCTTTAAGTAGCACTCCTTTATTGGTTTTCTAGGGTTTGATTTCTTTTGTTTTCCGCCTAAAAATTTCTCACGATGGAGAATGAATTAGCGGGATTGAGTATTTCAAATGGTGAAGATGAGGCATGGCATGTAACAACCCGTTTTTAGTGGTGTCGAAAATAGTGGTTTCAGGACCACAACTCTAAAAAGTGAGTCATTATTTTATTAATTATTTAATTGTTATAGGGTTATATGAAGGTCGTATTAAATTTTTGTTAAGAAATTTTAAAGTTTAAATAGTTAATTAAGTAAAAATGACTAAATTAAATAAGGTGTAAAAGTTGATTTCTATTAGCTAATAGGGTCAAATAGCTTTGAAAAGGTAAATTAATGGACTTGGATGGTAATTATACCATATTCTAAGTTAGTGGATGTTTATGGATAGGTTTTAGTGTAATTATAATAGTTTTTAAAGGTTAATCTTGTAATTTAATAATTAAAGGATATGTTAAACAAAACAAAAGGTAAAAATTTGTATCATCTTCCCCATTTACTAATGAAAACCGATTCCACCATATTTGAGAAGCAAAAGTTTCGGCGAAGCTTTGCTTTGGATGCATCGTATGTATTTGATGTTCGTTTTTAATAATTTTTACGTTTTTAAACTCGTATTAGTTTAATCTAGCTAGCCCGGGGGTTAATTTGTAAAACTGTTAAAATTTTAGAGATTTTCCATGAATGAGTTTGTAGTTTTAGTGAATTTAATTGATAGATTATTAAGCTTGGTTGTTAAATAGGCACATTTTGTTAAGTGATTTTTATCGAATTTGAGCTTAATGACTTATTTGAGAAAATGGTAAAATTCAATGATAATTTTATGAAATAATGAAAGATATGGTCTGTAAAGGACCTTAGAGAGAATCGGCTATCATGATATTTCATTAATTGTGGTTTAATTGCGAGTTTGGGATTTAGGGACTAATTTGTATAAAAGTTAAAATGTTAGGGGTAAATTCATAATTTTACATTAAAATGGGTTATAAGTTATAATCTATGAAGTTAAGCTATTTGAATTATTAACTGAGTTAAATTACTATTTAGATTAAGAAACAAGTCATCTGGACTTAAACTAAGGAAAAGCTAAAGTGTTGGAGTAGTCATCGACTTCATTTCTTACAATCATTTTTGTCTAGGTAAGTTTGTATTTCATTTTAAAATATTAAATTTGAATTTATAAGATTAATTGATATCTTTATATATGTATTTATATATTGATGATGAAGATTGTTTTGATTTGAGAAAAGGAAAGGACCGTGATTGAAATATATCATGGTATTATACTCGGCCGTGTGGTAGGCCATGTGAGCCATACCACCGTGTGTCAGGCCTTGTGGCAGGCCGTGCAACTCATTTTTTTACGAATTAGAGGCATACGGGCTAGGGATACGAGCGTGTGTCCAGGCCGTGTAACTCATTGTTTGTACTTTAGGTCACATGGGCTAGGGAAACGGGCTTGTGTCCTAGGTGTGTAAGTTATTATTTAGTATTTAGGGTCACACGAGTCAGGGATACAAGCGTGTGTCTAGGATGTGTGAGAGGTTATGGGTCACACGGGTGTGTGCGTGGCCATGTGCCAGACCGTGTAACTCACTATTTTGAGCCACACGAGTGTGTGGGCCAAATTACTGAAATTTTCCCTAGGGCCGTAAGCATCGTTTGAATCGAGCGTAGGCCTTCCGTAGGGTCCGTATAATCTAGATTAGACAGTATAACTTGATATCCAATATTCTGAGGCTGAATAATCAATTATCTGTACGTATAATTGATGCGATAATTGTTAAATAATAATGATATGTATTATATGATTATGAATTGTAATTGAATATTGTATGTACATCCCTGATATCTGATATCTGTAATCTGCATCTACATTGGGTGGGAATGATATAAAAAAGGAAGTGCTGACAGTTTAATGATCTACCGAACTGAGTGGCTAAGCCACAACACTGTATCTGAATCTGGCGATTTATCGCATAGTGATCTGGCAGCTAGTCTATAATCACTCTGAAATGTGTCATACCGACACTAATTGGTGTGTAGGGCTGGATGGGTACTTGATACCTTATATGGTGTGTTGGGATGGTCGGAGATGGTGTGTAGTATATAGGGGTAGGAAACTGTATCTGATTTTGATATGTTCTGCATCTATATCTGATCTATTTGTATCTTATCTGAACTGTTACGTTATTACCGAGAATAATCTGTTTCTGATTCTGTATATAAATTTAGGCAATTGCTGTTATATCTATATTGATGTTTGCATATATATCGATTACACAGGTTGAGTTATAAGCTCATTCTATTTGTTGACTGCGTCGCAGGTAACCCATATACTTAGGAGACTTGGTGTGTCGAGAGCTCGATCATCTCTTTTTATTAGATATTTTACTGTTTGTTTAAATTTAAACTAACATATGTTTTATTTCAGACTATGGTTGTAAGCTCGGATTTCCACGTTGGTTTGACTGGTTAGGTGTTTTCTAAATGACAAACTTTAAATTACTTTAAGGTTGGTTTTTCTTAAACGTTTTGATGTAACCTTCAAACTTGGTCTTAACATCTAGGTTGGGTATGGGGTGTTACATTTACATTGTGAAAAAGACAACTTACTTCAATAAATAATCTAAACAAATCTGTATTCCCGTAAAGAATCAAAGTGAGCATTTGATTCAAATACTTAGAAGGATTATTATATCGTCTATAATTCCAATTGGGGAGATGACTAGTCTTAGCTATTGGAGCAGTTGGCTCCACGAGTAGAGACATAGATATACTCATTGGAAGAATGATATATTGGACTGGACCCAATATTAATTAATATTGAATTTGTTTGTGAATTAATTCACTTGTGATGTTCATGGTGTGATTTACCTAAATTTTAAGTTAGTCACTGACCATGCGTATGTAACTCATGTGCTTTGGTATAAGTGGAGGCTTATGCTCTAAAGATGATCAAACCCGTAGCCAGTATTTTGGGTACATGACTTGTGTATAGCATGACTTTATTAGCAACAATGGAATTCATAGCTTGATTAAAGAGTTAATGATATCCTCTCATTGACATTGTGTGGATTAATAAATATGAAATGTGGCAACGAGTTGCTTGTTCTCAAACAAACAATTTATCACAGTCATTTGTTGGCAGTGATCATATTAATCATTTAGAAGACACAATTGTGACAATGAGATAAAATAAGATTGTATTGAGTGAACAGATTTAACTTAAAGGAATCAATGATATCATATGAGGATAACACACACATGACGAGGTCATTGGACAAAGCAGTTGGATAAATTGCTTTCATAAAGAATATACAATAAGGAGTTTTCAATCATGGTACTTATTGTGGACTAACTCCATGATTAAGTAAATTGCGAATTATTGGAACGATACTTCTGGACATAATTGCAATTACTCAAGTCTAATTATATACGTCCGATTAGCCCCTCAGTTAGCTCAACAAAAACTAGATCGAACACATTTGAATCAGAAGAAAATTCTATGACTTTGGAAATAATTTAATTGAGTTGATTTATTCGATATGGAATTAAATTAGGCGGTCGTGAGAATTGTTCAACTAGAGAATTTGATTAAAGAATTTTCTTTAAAAAAAAACTTACCCAACTAAATAACTTAACCCAAAATATAAAATTTTAAAAATTATATTTAATAAAATAAAATATTTATTATATTTATTTGTGTTTTTTTAATATAATACAACATTTATTACATTTATGATAATGTTTTTTAATATAAATACTTTTTAATGTGTTAAAATTTTTATTTTTAGTTATTTTTAGTACATTTAGTGTATTATATTTTTAAAATTTTTTAATATTAAATAAATAATAATCTAAAAAAGTCAAATATGGGCGGGTCAGGTCAGGCTTGAGTTTACTTTTCTTAAATTGGGCCGGGCGACAAAAAAGTAAGATTATTTTTTTAGTTGAGTCGGGCCCGAATTTGAAAAATTGATCTAGATACCTTGCATGTGCTTGACCCATGAGCACCTTTAATTTCATATGATAAAATATAATTAATTGATATAATGACAGTAATAATGGGTGTTTTTATTTCCACAAATGAATTGTAACAGCCCGTTTTTCAGTGGTGTCGGAAACAATGATTTTGAGATCTCAATTCCAACGAGTGAGTCCGTAAATATTATTAATTAGTATTTACGAGTCAAATCTAATGATATGGTGAATTTTGATTTGACAGTTTATATTAATTGGTCAGTTAGTCACAGCACAAGTGGTTTGAATCTAAAGTTAGTGGTTTTAAAAAATGAGGTATCGAGACATCATTTCTGTAAACCGAGCTCGTAAATATTTATATTGAATATTCACGAAGCTATTATTTAGGTGAATTGAAGTTTGGTCCGGAAATTGTGGTGATTAGATAGTTAATTAAGAAAAAATGATTAAATCGTAAAAACCGTAAAAGTTAATTGCTATTGAATTTTAAGAGTTAAATGAGTTAAAAAGTATTGTTATAAGGATTTGAATGACAATTAAGTCATTATATTTTGTAATAGATGGTTAGTGCTTGCTTTCTCTAATCATGTTAAAATTAGGTTATAACTTTAAAACATAAATATCATCATCTTCATTTTTGTCTTCCACTGAAAATAAAACCTCAAAACTCCACTTTTGAGAAACCAAGGTTCGGCCAAGCTTAGGTTCTTTTCATGGTAAGGTTTTTTTAATATGTTTTTCGTAATTTTTATGTTTTTGAAATCGTTATATTTTAATTTAGCTAGCTCGAGTGTTAAATCGTAAAACTATTAAAAGTTTTAAAATTTTCCATTGCTGTTGTTTGAATTTTTTGAATTTTAATGGTAGATTTTAAAGCTTTGAAATGCAATAGGATTAATTTGTAAAGTGAATTTTGTTAGTTTTGAGTTTAGGGACTAAAATGTAATAATGTAAAGTTTGATATGAAATTTCTAAAATTTATGTACTTAAAGGGCTGTACAGGGATGGAATTGAAATTGAATTGTAAAATAAAACTTGAATTTGAAAGATATAATTGTTTCGATTTTAGGGATAAATTGAATAAAATGTAAAACTTGAGGGATTATTCGATAGATGAAATTAAACTGTCATATAACTTTAGTATGGTGTTAAATGACGATTGTAATTGATAAATTAATTAAATTATGCTTTAGATCGAGATTTTCAACAATCAGATGATATACACAGAAAAGGGAAAATTGTTGAATAGTCATTGACACTTTATTCGTTGTTGTTTTTGTCAGCGAAGTTCATATGTGACTTACTTTTTAAATTCAAATATAGTTGTAATACTTTGATTTGCATTTTAGATCGAATTGTTAGGTATATATATATTGTCTCAGTATCAAATGGATTAATTCAACAAGACTTGAAATGTATGATAAATATGGGAAGATACATAACATCGAAAGGATGTAAATTGTTATACGAATGAATTAATTTGTAAGAAATGTTGATAAATGAATTGATAGTTGGTTATGATTAATCAAATCATATTGGTGTGAATTTGATTAATTATTAGATAGATGACTTAAATAAAATATATTTAGATGTGTATAGGATAATTAAACTCTGTGTAGAGTATTGCATGATATTGAGATGAATTTGATACATGCTTTTGTTATTGGAAATGTTGTGATAACATGAATGTACTGAATATTGAATAAGTGCTCCTGATAGCACTATGGTGCTCCTGACAGTACTTTCGTACTCTTGATAGCACTATAGTGCTTCTAATAGTACTTTCATACTCCTGTTAGTACTACGGTGCTCCTGATAGCATATTCATGCTTCTGTTTGCACTACAGTGCCCTGATTGTACTTTTATGCCCCTGATTGCACTTTTGTTCCCCTGATTTCTCTTCGGTGCCTCCATAAGCACTCCGGTGCCTTTGTTTGCATTTGTGGTGTCTCTGTTTAGCACTATGACGTTCCCTGGTGAGATGTAATTACCCAGGTATTCGAATCGAATTACTAATGTTCATCGGGATATTTGATTAATAGAAAAAGGGAAATGTATGTTAAATTATCATGAGAATACATTCAAATGATTTATGATGATTAAACGATATGAACGGTTTTGAATTGATATAACGTATGTGGGTGGTAATGTCTTGAATGATATATATATACTACTTGATATAATGTGTTATATATTGAATTATATGTGGGATTTACCTTATTACTATGGAATGCTATATCAGGTTAATGATAACACGTATTCTAAATGGATACATACATTGTGTGGATGAAATGATATTAATGGTATATTGTTGACGACTCCGTTGTACGGTACTATGTTGACATAACAAGTAAATGTTGGATTGATACATGAATGGAATGATTGATGAACTCACCTTGATAATGTGAAACGTTGTAATAGGTAGTTGAGTTTAATTAATTATTTCAATATGTTTATTGATGAATTGTGGTAAGTTTACTGTTTTAAATCCCATGAACTTACTAAGCATTTGAAATGCTTACTTTGTTTCGTTTTTTGTCCTGTAATTGACGTTTGCAGAATTTGGTGGATTAGATCACGCAAGAGCTCACACTTTCCAGCTTTTGTCTTGGTAGATTTTTAAATTTTTCTAGACCCGATTATGTTGGGCTTGTACTTATGTTGTCTAGAATGTTTATAAGTTTGGTATATTGATAATGATGAATTTTGATGTTATGACAAGATGTATATAAATGTGCAAATTAGTAACATGGTGAATGTGTTTGTGGCAAATGAATGACCCATGTTGGTAATTTGGTATGATTGGCTTGATTGTATAAGCTTGGGTATATAATGTAATCATGAAGATATTTCATGTTTATTTGAAATAATCGATGTGAATTGAATGTGTTTTGTTTCGACTTTAATTGTAGCACTTCGTAGCTCGAGTCCAACGACCTGATCGGGTAAGAGGTGTTACATGAATTAAGAAACCATCATATGTTCTTAATTGATATTTAAAAAATAAAAAATCAATAAAATAAGACACATGATGAATTTTTTAATCCTACTTGTGAAGTTAAAAAAAAGAACTCACCGCTAATGATCAAATTATAATCCTTAAATAAATTAGTTAATTGTTATATCTTTTAATTATAAATGTATAAAAAGGAAATACGACCAAATGAATAATTTTTTACAATTTTTTCAAAAATATTAATAGCGATAAACATCTTCAAACTATGACCTAAATTTTAAATTGATTCATAAATTTTAAACCATTTTAATTGAGTCCTTAAAATATTGATATCGTATCCATTGGTCCCTTCCATAAGCCTAGTAGTTAGCTTAGACATTAATGCCTCATTTGATTAACATGAGGAAGGAAAAAGCGTATTTACTACATATGTATTACAATAGTTAGACATAAAATAAAGAATAGTTAGTACAAATTTAAACTTGAAATTGTCGATTGAGTCTTAGCTCGATTGGCATGGGCATTGTTGCCAATGTAGGAAGACATGGGTTCGAGTGCGTTGAAGTGCATTTATCCTCCTATTTATGGGTTGGGGAGGGCTATGGTTAGTTCTAGGCATTGTGTTAAAAAAAGAGCAGATATGATCAAAACTTATAATGAGATTGTTAAAAAAAATTAAATTTAAAATTAGAAAGATGAGTAATAACTCTTGTAAAAAAAAAAAAAAGATTTCTTTAAAATAAGCAAAAATTTTCCTTCTCTTTGGTAATAATAAGTCATGGGAATGGCTAAATATTACTAATTAAATTAATTTATTGCTGCTAACCTATATACTAAAACATGTGTAAAAAACAATGCTCCTACCAAACAAAGCATAAATGTTAAATCAGATATGAAATAGAGCTTAAAATATGTGATCAAAATTTACAAATATATATTTTCTGATACATCATATCTAAGTTATCCATGCAATAAGTATAAAAGTGTTTAAAATTTGACTTAAGTGTTTTAAATATACTCCATGTTAGATCCAATTTAACATTGAATATTTAAGCTAATTATTAGGTTGATTGAATGAACTAAATAATACAATATTGATAATGGGGTTCAATTAGAAAAAAAATTAAAATTTAAGGACTAATTTAGAAATTTAGATAACAGTTTGGGGATATTGAGTGTAACTAACCATAAAACAAAAGAGAATTAGGAGAAACCTCACAGTCAGCAAGTGGGGGAGACTGAAGAGGGTGGTCCACCGCATAAAAGTCCAACTGCACCGATTGACGTATAACAAACTTTACCTAACTGCCTAACTGCCACACGAGGAATTGGCCGAGGAAAGAGGGATCGCCGAGGAAATGGAAAAGTCCGAATAAAGCAGAAAGCAACCAGTTGTTTCTGTCGTACGTCGATCAGAGTTGTTCTTCAGTCTACGGCTTTGAAGATTTTATTTATTACCCGCATTTAATTGATTTATACCCTCTTTCTTGAAGTGTAAGCCCTAAAATGAAAATCTAACTATGCTTATGCTCTGTGCTTTTTTATTTAATAATATCATCAAATCATTTTTGTTAAATTAGATTATTTAATATTTTTAAAATAAAATTGCTTACATGACCAACTTATTTGTTTCGTGTGTGTAATATTGGTTACATAAGTCTTTCAAAGGTGTTATCATTCAGACTTCAATTAATTATTAAAAATAAGGAATTAAACTTCAAAAAGTAAATGGAACTGATTGCATAATTAAACCTAAATATTTGGTTTTAAAAAAGAGGCAGAAAAAGGTTTTAATTAAAAAAATGATAAGGTAAGGAAGGGTTTAAAAGCAATGTCGGCTGACTGCCTAACTCTGAAGCAACATTGAAAACCACGCAACTAAGCCATAAAAGCAAGTGGCCCAATTTACAGCTACTTTCTTTTTCCCAGTCCTTTATTTTTGTTTTTCTATATATTATTTCCTGCATTTCACGTACGAAACCATGAAGAGCTCCCCAAACCCGCCCAACACTCTCCTAAAATGAATATTACAGCATAATAGATCCATGATATGGTTCATATATATGTATTATGCACATATAAATATATGATATTATATTTAATACAATATATAATTTTAAAGAATTAAAATTATCGATCTGAAAAAACAATTTAATTACTTTTACCATTTAATCACTGTGTATTAAATATAAATATAAAATAATTATTTGGTATATTGATAATAAAGTTTTTGAATTAAAAAATAATGGGTTTAGAAACCACCTCTTAAAAAAAATAGAAACCTTTAAAAACAAAAACCCTCTACTGTCTATGCACCGGATTATAATCCTCTATATTTTGCTGTGAATTAAAAAAATCTTATTTTTAAAATAATTTTATTTTAACGATACTATTGTTACGGTGTGAACATATAAAAACTAAACACATATTTCAAGAAAATAAAAAAAAAAATCCAAATAATATAGATATTATATACTTCTAAAGAGAGAGTAGGGCTAGTCAGAAACAAGTGGCTCTAAATTAACTTGTTTTGGAGCTGAAGGAATACCATGAACTGCTGGGATATAATCTCCTCATCATTTAAACCTAATAATTAAACTGGAATTTCAACATATATTCACATGCATATATTAGAAATGGAGGGCTGAGGTTAGATAAATCTGCCCATAATTGAGAGAATGAACTTATCATGTGAGCAATACCTGATTTGTGTAAAGTAAACATTATGATAGTAATAACTAAGGAATTGTATTTTCTGGTAAAGGACTCACTCATTGATGAAAAAAAATAATTGCCTTGGCTTGGCACTTGGCAGGTTGGTCCTTGGGGCAAAGATCAGTAACCTTCACTTCATCTACCAATCACTGACTAGCCTGTATTTACAAACTAAGAAAAGGGTTACTGTTTCAATATATATATATATATATATATAAACGAACAGAAAAACCTAGCTATACTCTAAATTCTTAAGGCATATTACTATTTTACTATATAGTTGGACTAATATTCTCCATTTGATTTTATGCTTTTGTTCCAAAACCAGATTTTAAGTATTCCTTGACGTGTCCAGAAAAAAGTTATCATTTTGCTTTTTCTTCATCTTTCCATCACCTCCACAAGTGTTGAACAAAGACCTAAAACTCACTTTTTGTCTTTTTGCTTTTTCTTTTCTAGATCTGATAAACAGGCACGTGTTGTATATATTGTTTTTCCAAATGGTATAAACCGAAAGTAGTTCTAGTTCTTCCCATAATGATCGAATAGCATAATCATGTTGATAGGGATGGTATATATAAAAATAACACCCTCTCTTTCCAAATAACTAGACTGGTGCAATCTAGAAAAACACTGAATCAAGCAACCTTTACATAACTTTTTTTCCTGTGAGTCACAATAAGCTTCAACTAAATTTGAAATCGAGTTGAATTGGAATTTAAATGAAAGATGAACACTTCCTATATTATTTTCTTTAGTCATAAGATTTAAATCCAAAACTTATTTAAATGACATCAAATTTCTTACCACTCGATTTAACATTGGTATCTTAAAAATTAAATTTAGATAGCATATACAAAGCATCTACATATCACATCACAGTAATTGAAACTAAATTTTTAATCTAACTTCACTAACTACTTAATGTTATGTTTGAGAACATGAAATTAGAAATTTAATTTTTGATATCATTTGTTGTTATAAATTGTAAGAATAAAATGCATACAAATAAATAAATTATTGTATTTTACTATTAAATAGACATCTAACAAATATATACTAATAATCATGAATACTATGTTTCGAATTGTGTTAACACTCAAACAATATTTTTAAAATCCAAATTCTCAGATGTTATCTAAATTTTTTTTACCCAAACTAAAAACCCCTAAATCTCTTGCCAATGCACATAGATAGTGACTTGTGAGGTGTATTTAGTAGTTTATCAAATGTACTTTACGGATAACCCTTTAGGTTCAAACTTGAGAACCACATGTAAAACGTCAATCCAGAAGATTCTATTGGTTATTAATTGTCTTTTCACTATTCCTAAAGATATAATCTCTCAATTGATCCAGTGTCTAGAAAGGCCTTTCAGGATCCTTGATTAAGCGTAATAAAAAGGGTAACATCAAAGATATAATAGGGCAGTCCACAAAAACTAGTAGCCAATAAAAACTATGCAACAGACGCTAGTCATCATGTATTGCTGCGAGGGAACAAGTAAATAAATCACAAAGATGAACGTGACCTACCATATCATTGTTCATATATCCATCAATGATTAAGGTCGTGGTCGGTTAGTTCTCCAATACAATTTTTCGTTCCAAGGTAGATTAGGACTGGTCTACAAATGTCAAAAAACGGTTCTATCTCATTCTTGTGGGGTTAAATAGCCAAATATTAATCACAGTGGTCCATTAGCTATACCTATACTAGCTAAGAAGCTCCAGTCCTGTGAAGGCCTCGTGACCATAGGAGGCTGAATCTTATCAGTAACTAAGCTGAAGCCCTAACTAGTAAAATACTCGGTGCTTAATCCCTTATTCATCCACCATACCCTTTCTTTCCTAAGTCAAGATTGTAATTTTATTGACCCAGAAGCGGAATTACAACATTTCAATCCAAGAGGTTCTTCCAGGGTCTAACCATAGAACATCAGCCCAGTGCCAAGCCACCGTTCATCAAGTTATATCTTAACAAAAACTATAAACTAATACTTTCCAAAAAGTAATCCCCCTTACTTCAAGAGGAAAGAAGTTATATCTTCTTGACGCCTTCATACTGGTTGTTCCTCTTGAGTTAAATATATAAAAAAAGTTTGATACTATAGTCCTCTCCCTCAACCCTTGCACTCAACAACAGTCAACTTACAAGAAGCATAAGTATACATTCTAGAAATAAGCACAGAGACAAGTGAACAAAAACACAAGAAATTCAGGCAGATTAAGCGTGTCAGAGTTATAATATGGCAGTGTGACAATATGTGAACTCAAGTGAAGGAAGCTATGAATACCATATTTTCTTTCTCACGTCTTACGCATGCCAGGAGGCACAATATCTCCAAGTAACCCTTCATCTTTTGGCAGCTGTGAGGTGGGTTCTGGCAGCGCACGAGATTCTCTTACCTCAATGGGCAGTTGCTGTGACTGCGTTGTGCTTGGAGAAATTCCCCTATGTAACTGTACCCCTTGTGAATAATAAAATTGAGAGACTCCTGGAGTAAACTGACCGGCAAAGGCAGCTTCATGGCTGATGAGTCCACCACGGGGGAAACCGACACTATGATGACAGTGTTGACCTTCATATGTAGTAATGACGATGGTGGGATCTTCAGAGGAGCGTTCCACCCTCTTCTTCACTATACATTTGCTATTTGTGCAGCGATAGTAACTCCTGTAAAATTAAATAACTGGCTCAGCTTTTGCACAAGATTCTGAAAATTTTCTTTCCATCAATTAATAATTTGCCTGAAGCCATAATTGATTTTTGTTACTCTACACGTGCTTCATAAATTTGATCTCACTTTAGGTAATGCATGGAGATGGTGCATTCTCACATAAAATATGGCTGAATTAAGAAAAAAGTATTTATGCAGTTGAAAAATAAGATTAGTCAAATTAATAATTAAAAGGATCGTGGACCTAAGATTTAGAGAAGGTTTTAATCTGCATAGACACGTCTTATCAATCATATAGCCATGAACTGATGGAATCTCATCCTATGACACAATAGTGGTTTAATAATCAACGTATTGGACTTTTGTTAAAGAAAGATATCGATCATTAACTCTAGTTTATAACCCTTTGATTTCGGGGCATCTTTTGTCAATGAACTGATGGAATCTCCTATAATAAAGAGCAAAGAAGGTAGAATTCATCAAGACACAAACTTCTGAAAAGAAAAAAATTTATTATAATATTGGAAAGTGAAAATATGGTTTACAATGTTTCACTTTGAAGTTTATTTTGTTGAACAAAAAACAGGCATTGAATCAAGATTGAAAAGTGGATAATATGTCAGTTTTCTCTCAATCATATTCATAATAGAGAAATAGCAACAGACCTAGGAAATGGACTATTTTTAACAGCTTTTTGTCCATATTTTCGCCATCGGTAGCCATCTTCAAGATGATCAACTTCACTCTTGGTCATAAAAGCAAAACGTGGCTGCCTAATTCGCTTTTGCCCCTTCTTCCTCACCTTACTCCTACAAAAATATTCCACCTACAAATGATCAAAATGGAAAGAAAAAAAAACCTAAAACATTAAAAGATTTTTTCTTTAAAAAAGGTTGATGCATATGTTTCAATCTACTTGCTAAATATTAAATCAGTGGTTCATTACTTGTTATTCTCCCATGCATCAATGTGTTAATCTTTAACAAAAGATAACTATAATCAAAATGTCCGGGACCTGTCTAAGCAATTTCAAGCTATGCAATTGAAAGAAATATGAAACTTGCAACTACTAAGGTAAATATCTTCAATGTAATCAAGAAAATAATTGAAAAATATTTATATACTTCATATACTGCAATGTGATGAAAATCAAGTTTCTAAGTAAGACAATGAACTTTCTAATACCATGAAAGGCATCAATATGGGAGAAACCCATGATTTTATGAGATGTCTGATCAATGCCCATTTACAGCAAAGAACATTTTATGAATCTAAATGCTACTAAATGTCAATAAATAAAGTTATAGTTTTTCTATTTCTTTTTCAAGAATGCATTTAAAAAACAGGCAGTAAGTAAAACTATAAACTGCATTTCCCAATTCCTGAAACAATGAAAACACATCTCAGTATATATTGCTTCAGAGAGGGGATGAATTCAGAACAAAAGACAGACTTCATACCAAAAAAAAGGAACATATTCCTAAAATATTATAATTTGCAGTATCTAAGATTAAAGAGGATTTTCCCAGCTATATTTCCGCTTTTTGCCGTAAAAAAAAAAAAAATTCTCAAAGCAAAGCACGCCATTCCCGCCGCAATAACGGCGGTGTTGAAGGCCACTTCGTTAATAGGCAAAAAGTCGCTTTTATTTTTCGCCCTCTCTATTTGCCTTAATTGGACCAATTATTTCCCTAAATTTACGAAACTGCCTCAACCCTTCTTCCCCAACTTGCATGAAACAAGGTTGTTATATATATTTTTTTATACAGTTTCGCTGTACGGACACCGAAATTTGCATGACTTTTGATACGGTGGCTTTTATTACCATCTGTCATTTTTGCCCACCGAAATCGTACTTAATTACAACTCAGTCTCATAAAGTAGCACAAAACAACAAAAGATAAAGGTTTTTAAAATTATTTTTTATTTTAAAATTATTTTTTAACTTTCATCATTGGTTCACTAGTACTCACGGTATCTCAGGCGGTTTCCCGCCGAAGCCCGTAGATTTCTCCGGCGGATCCTCGCTGGAGCTCGACGACACCGACGGATTCGATGTCGGCAATTCAGCTGACCCGACCGGATTCGACGCTGCCGCTGAACACGAACCACCAACTCCACCAGCTGCACCACAGCTTTGCGATTGCGAGCCGCTAAAATTTCCCGCCAAACCACGACTGGCGTCGGTTCGGTCTAGTTCACCGAACCTTTCAATCTCATCGGCATGGTCCGGTTGTAGAATATTCCAACCAAACTCACTCAGGATACTGCTTTCCCTATCGAAGAAGTAATTGATGCTATCCGAGACTGAGTCAGGTCCAGCAAGTGTCCAGCTCGAGCTCGAATCGGATTTAAACTCAGTCCCAGCTGGATCAAGCCCCTCTTTATCTTCCATCCTCTAAACCTTCATCCAAAAAAAAGAATAGAACATACAAACAAAATAACAGGATTCAAAGCACGTCTAAATGAAATCTAAAAGAAAACGTAGAGAGAAAATAAAACAAAAAAAAAGGAATGAAGGAGAGAGAGCTAGGGTTTTTGGCTAGTTTTTTTTTGCCCGTCGTCCAAACAGAAAAAGAAAAAGAAAAAAAAGGAAACTGAAAAGTACGCGCGAGTAAGAGAGATTGGGGGAGAATAGAAAAAAGATAAGTTTAGAAAAATCGGCGTCAACTGAAAATAGTGACGGGAGGTTGATATTTAAGCAAAGGAGGAGAAAGAAGATGAAGAGCAAGGGAAGCGGGTGTGCGTGGGCCCACGCGCATGAATGAAGAGAAAAATAGAAAGAGATACTTTCCGACATAAGGAAGCACCATGTTTTTTTCCCTCACTTGGCAATGCTTTTTTTAATGTTATTTTTTCCTCAAGCGTTCGGATAATTGAGATATACCTTGAATTTTAAATTTAAAATTGAATTAATTCTAATTTTAAATAAAATAAAAATAAACTTTTTCAATATTATTTTATCTATACATGATATTCGTGGGATTGTTTTTGAAGGACATCCAGTTTATTCCATTCAATTTATTTTATTTTTGAAGTTGCAAGTAACTATATCAATTATTTTAATGAGAATAAATCATTATAGGATAAAATAATTTAATTCAAATTTAAATTAATTAATTAAACTCAACTATCCAAAATAATTTTCACAAACCTGATACTCAGTCCCAATCAATTATTTTAGGGTAAGTTCACTAAACTATTAGTAAGTTTATATTTTAGTCACTCAACTTCAATAATTTACAAAATGATCGTTGAAATATTCTAAAGTTTTCATTTACGTCACTGATGTAACAGCCCAATTCTCAATGGTGTTGAAAAACGGTAGTTTCGGAACCCCATTTCCAACGAGTGATAATAATACTTACGAGTTTATTTTGAATTATATTGAATTTTAATTTAGAAATTTTATTGAATTGATAATTAATTAAAGTACAAGTGTAATGACCCTAAAGTCAGTGGTGTCGAAAAAAGAGGTATCGCGACCTCATTTCCGCAAACCAAGCACGTAAATATTTACAGAGTTATTATATAGGTGAATTGAATTTTGAATAAGTAATTTTTTCGAATTAGTGACTAATTAAGGTACAAATACTAAATTGTAAAAGAGGTAAAAATTAATTACTATGAAATTATGATTAATTGAAGGACCGATTGAGCAATTAGACCCTTCCAATAATGTCAAAACGGTAGTGGATGTTGTTTGTCACCCGCTTAATTGATTAATTAAGATTTATTAAATTCAATTAGATTAATTAATTATAAAACTAATCATATAAGTAAAAATTAAAAAGAAACACATTATTTCTTCCTTCTCCACTCGTCTTCTCCACGAAATCAAGAAGGAAAAAATTGGGGTTTTGAGTTTGAACTTCGGTCCTTCAAAATAGGTAAGTATACAAGTTCGTTTCTTGTAATTTTTATGTTTTTAAGGTTGTGGTAGCTCAATTTAGCTAATCCGTGTTTTATTTTTCGAAACTGCTAAAGTTTCAAAATATTTCCATTGATGAATGCTTGAAGTTATTGGTGTTACTTGGTTAGATTTTAAACTTAGATATGAAAAAGGACTAATTTGTAAAGTTTAATTGTTAATTTTTAACATAGGGACTAAAGTGTAAATATTTCAAAATTGAGGATAAATTTATGTAATTATGAATAATAGAGGGCTGTAGAAAGAGGTAATTGAAATCGGATTGTTAACCAAAGCTTAAATTTGAAAGATATAGCTATTTTGGTTTTAAGGACTAAATTAAATAAAATGCAAAATTTAAGGGAAAATTCAAAAAAGTGAAATTGAACTGATTTATGCTTATAATAGAATGGTATAAGGTAATTGGAATTGATAAATTATAAGAATTATTATAGACCGAGAATTGAGTCAATCTGAAGATAATCGAGGAAAATGAGAAATTGCATATTAGTCCCTAACTCTTTGTTGTTGTTGTTGTTGTTGTTGTTGTTGTTGTTATTGTTGTTTTTCCTAGGTAAGTTCATACAGTTTATAATCATTATAAATGTTGATTAATTGTGTTATAAATACTTGTATATATACTTAATAAATCTCGAATGAAATGGCATTGATATAAAAGTTGAATTGGGCTCAAATGAAAGGTATTTAGATATTATATAATTCAGGAGGAAAACAAAAATATACAACAAATACCTATTGTTGACTGTTAAGGAAAAATTCTGTCAATATGAATAAAGGTTTCAGCCTCAATAAGAAGAGAACATTATAACATGTTGACAACCAACTTTACTATAACTCAAGCACGATATATCTAGGGTGACTATAAGCACCTAACACGATAAGGGAACTAGCCCTAGAGGATCTAAAGCAGCGGGTAAAACAACAAGAAAACAGACATCCACAAAATTAAAGAGGACGACGACAAATCTGTAACAGCCTGATTTTGACCCTAATCGAAATAGTGGTTTCGGGACCACAAATATGAGCCCGAAAAAAATATTTAAAAATTATTTTTCGTATTTATTATATGTGAATTTGTTTGTGTTAAATTTTCGTGACTTAATTTTGTCGTTAGGTGTCTGATTAAATAAAAGGACTTAATCGCGTAAAATATAAAAGTTACAAACTAAAGTGTAAAGTGCCAATTTGATAGTGGCTTTTTAATATGGGGTCCTTAAAGGGAAACTAGCCCATTTTAAAAGACAGTGGGCGGCAATGGACTTAAATGACCTTAAGTTATATGTTAAAATTATCTAATTTAAAAAGGGTAAAATAGTAAACCAATTATAATTTATATTATATGTTAAAATAACATAAAACAAAAGATGAGTTATCATCTTTTTAAGTTAACTCGAAAAGTTGAAGAAAGAAAAAGGAAGAAAACCTAGCTTATTTGGTACCTTGGAGCTTGAATTTAGGTATGTGTTTTGTTCGGTTTTTGATAATTTTTACGTTTTTGAGATCGTTGCTTAGAAATGAACAAAACCCATGTCTTAATTTTTTATTGTGATGATGATTTTGTGTTTTGTCATTGATGATACCTTGTGGTTTTTGATGTTTGATGATGAAATATGAATTATAAGTGTTAGATTAACAAGTTTTGTCTTTGAATTTTTGATGAAATTGAGTAATTAGGACTAAATTGAAAAAATAAATTTGATGGATTAAAATGCAAAATAAATGAAATGTATGAGCTTGTAATAATGCTATGAATATTCGGCCCTAAAGAAGTGGGGTCAAATTTTGTGTAATTTGTGTTTTGTGCAAAAAAGGACTAAATTGTAAAAAGTGTAAAATGTTAGGGGCAAAATTGTAATTTGCCCATTTATGTGTTTTTAGGCTAAATTGAGTGTATTGCTGTTTAAATAAGCTTAATTTGAATATGTTTAGATCAAGAATTAAAGAAATCAGAATTTGATCGGGGAAAGACGAAAGTGGTCGAGTAGCCGATTTAATAGTCGACGACATCCGAGGTAAGTCAATAAGCATTTAAATGTTGTTATATTTATGAATATATATTTGTTACATAATTGAAATGAATTATTTGAATTATTTATGCTATGGCCGAATGTGATTATGGTGATTGGCTATATTCCGAGCTTGATTAAATCAAATTTCGACGTCCGTAAGCCCCGTACGAACCTTAGGAATAGATAAGATACATATGTCATGACATAGGATATCCGTTATGTGTTACCGAGTAAGACCACGTCTGGGACGTTGGCATCGATTTGTGTTTACGTGTAAGACCCTGTCTGGGATAGTGGCATCGATATGTGATTACATGTAAGACCACGTCTAGGACGTTGGCATTGTACGAGCTTCCGACTATCCACGTATCCTTTTTAATTCTGAATGGTTCAACGAGCATGTGTAAGTGAAGGCCAAGGTGATATTTAAATTAAAAGAACTCAGGTACGTATTTTATATCTGTATTGAGAAGTGAAAGGTAAGTTATATGTCCATTATATTTGTTCGGACGTTAATGCGTAAACATGAGAATAGTGTATAAGCTTCAATTATGTGTAACCGGCCAAAGAGTATATTATGTGACTTTGATTTGAGATTTGAGTAATTATTTATTATTATGTATAAAGTGTTACTTGATATAAATTTTGTATATGCGATTTTACTAAGTTAATTAACTTTACTTTGCTATTGACTTACTAAGCTTAAATAACTTACTTCGTGTTTCTTTGTCGGTTTCTGTTTTTTAGATTTTGGATTCGTTACGAGCTCGGGGATCGTCAGCAAAGCCTATCACACTATCGACTGTTTCTTTCGGTATTTTGTTAAGTTGAATTTGGGCTTATGGCATGTATAGCATAAACGAAATGTTTGAGTTTGATTTTGGGCATGTATATATATATAGCCATGCGAAAATGGCTTATCTCCTTTTTGTGAGTTTGGTATTGAAGCATACGGTCATTACTAGTCAAAATGGAGATTTTGCTTATTCATATTTGAATATGGTATAAGTTAATGTTAAGTAAATTATATGCTGAATGTATAAGTTTTAGATAAAATTAAGTTGTTTGTGTATAGGTTGATATAAGAAAGTATGATATATATATATATATATATAGGTAAGGTATGTTTGGCTTGTTAGGATATAAATTCGGAAATGGCATATATATATTGATAGGTAAAGATTGGTCTTATGGCTTTTGGCATATTAAATTGTGTTGATTAAATGACGTGTATGTTCAGTTTAATTATTTGGTTTAAACTTATGTTAGATGTTTATAATTGTTGCGCATTGGTGATGGATTAATATGTGATGAATTAAGTGTCAAATGTATTTGTAATGAAAGATATTAAATTAAATGTATGTGTGTGGGCTAGTAATAGTAAGTATGTTATATGTGTATAAGTGCATGTTTTGTTTAATTCTGATATGTTATATATGTACGGTTATGGCATGTACTTGAAAGGCTAAGTAGAGTTTTCATATTTAAAGAAATTGGCTTGTAGTTAACTAGGTATATTCGGCTATGACATGAGTATTGGTAATCACATTATATTGATGATCAGGGTTGTATTTTAAGTGATATATTGACACATAGGGTTAAAGTTTAAAGTTTAATATGTTATGCATTAGTATATGGTAAATTCGAATTTTGGGTTATTATTATCATTATGTCTATAACATGTAGTTATAAAATTTGGTTATAAAGTGCAATTATATTTGAGATAAGATATATTAAAATGATGAGACATATGTGGATTGGTTATGTTGCATATTAGAGTATATAGTTTTAAAAGTGATGTTTGTTTATTTAGACTTTAATAAAATGATGATTGATTATGTTATAAATTTAAGATAGGTGTTAGATGTGATGTGAATGGTTTTGGTTTTATTATTGTGATATGAAATTTGTATTGACAAAATATGCAAATGACTCTGTTTAAATGTTTCAAAATATATATGCTAGTTGTGATTGGTAAGCAAAGTATGAGTACATGAAATGTTAAAAATAAATAAATTTATATGCCTGTTTTGAGTTGTATCTGCTTCGGTGATGCTTCGTAACCCTAGTCCGGCGACGGATACGGGTTAGGGGTGTTATATTTGATTGGTATCAGAGCTACGGTTTAGTCGATTCTAGGACTAACGTAGCGCGTAAGAGTTTAGCTATATATGCCATATTTTATACTGCGATAGTGTGATGACTTCTGACATTTGAAAATGTGTTTTCATATAGTAATGGATCCTGATCGAGCCGTAGCTGATGATGTCGAGAGTGTAGCGCCTGCTCCCACGCAAGGGACAGAGGCGATAGATTCTCGACCTACTTCGAGTAATCCGGAGGGGGAGGCTAGACAAGCCTTCTACTAAATAATGAATGATTGGTTTACACAGTATATTCAGGATAATCCGGCTGCACCACAACCTCCACCCCCGACTAATCCATCTGCAGTGCCTATTATACCTTTGGTGAATGATCCGATGAGATTGTCAAAGCCACATGTTGATAAAATCAGAAAACATGGAGCCGAAGAATTCAGAGCCACTGATGATGATGATACTGAGCGAGCTGAGTTCTGGCTCGATAATACAATCCGAGTATTTGATGAATTATCCTGCACCCCTGATGAGTGTTTGAAATGTGCTATATCTCTGCTACGGGATACTGCATATCACTGGTGGAATACACTAGTATCGGTGGTTCTAAAGGAGCGAGTGACCTGGGAATTCTTTCAGACGGAGTTCCGTAAGAAATATATCAGCCAGAGGTTTATTGATAAAAAACATAAAGAATTTCTTAAACTAAAACAGGGGCAGATGACGGTGACAGAATATGAGCGGAAATTTGTTAGACTCAGCAGATATGCAAGAGAGTGTGTTTCATCTGAAGCTATTATGTGCAAGAGATTTGAAGATGGGCTGAATGAAGACATTAAACTGTTAGTTGGCATATTAGAGATAAAAGAGTTCGTGGTACTTGTTGAGCGAGCCTGCAAAGCTGAGGAGCTCGGGAAAGAGAAAAGAAAAGCTGATTCTGAAGCCAGAGATTCTCGTAAAAGATCATTTAGTAAGCCATTTCAGTCGACATCAAAGAAATTTCGAGATGATACTAGCCATTCGAAGAATACTGCGAGCCATTTCAGACGAGATCGAGATAGACCACCTACGAGCTCGAGAGCTACCTCTGTGGCTAGTGTGGGTAATGTCAGATCAAATCAATCCGAGTGTAAACATTGTGGTAAACGACATCCCGGCAGTTGCAGATTGCATGATAGAGCCTGTTTTAAATGTGGATCCAGAGATCATTTTATTCGGGAGTGTCCAGAGATAATTGATCAAAGTCCGGTTCAGAATACTAGATCGGGTAATACTGCAGCTTGAGGTAGACCACCCAGAAATACAGGTACTGTGAGTGGCAGCCAGAGAGGGACTAAAGATTCAGTTGTTAGATCTGAGGCTCGTGCACCAGCCAGAGCTTATGCCATACGCGCACGCGAGGAGGCTTCATCTCCTGATGTCATTACTGGTACTTTTACTCTTTATGATACTACTGTTATTGCCTTGATTGATCCTGGTTCAACTCATTCCTATGTGTGTGAGACTTTTTGGTGTTGATGAAGACTTTACTGTTGAGTCTCACGAGTTTGTAATTAAAGTATCGAAACCCCCAGGCGGTGTGTCTTGGTTGATAAAATATGCAAAAATTGTCCGTTGATGATTCGAGATTCATGTTTCCCGGTGATTTGATGTTGTTGCCATTTGATGAGTTTGATATAATTTCAGGTATGGATCGTTAACTCTGCATGATGCTATCGTGAATCAGAATCGAAGACTATTGATTTGCGATGTCGAATGATGAGATTATTCGGATTGAATCTAATGATCTCGAATGGTTTACTAGCGAGTGATAACTTCTATGTGACTCGAAATATATGAGAAAGGGTTGTGAAGCTTATTTTGCTTATGTGCTTGATTCTAAAGTGACAGAAAAGAAGATTGAATCAGTACCTATTGTGTGTGAGTATCCAAATGTGTTCCCTGAAGAATTACCTGGTTTGCCACCTATTCGAGAAGTTGATTTTGGGATTGAATTAGTGCCGGGGACGACTCCAATTTCTATAGCTCCGTATAGGATGGCTGTAACAGCCCGTTTTAGACCCTAATTGAAACGAGTGGTTTCAGGACCACTTAATCGCGCTAAAATATTATTTTTATTATTTTAATAATGCTTACAGTGTGATAGTATTACTGTGTGAAAGTTTCGTAAAGAAATTTTACTGATTAAATAGTTAATTCGGTAAAAAGGATTAAATCGCGTAAAACGAAAACTATGTGTGCCATTAGTAAAATGACTTATTTGATAATGGCTTTATAAATGGGAGTCCTTGCATGGTAATTATACCATTGTATATTTGAGTGGACGGTAGTGGACCTTGAATTACATAATTTATATGGTTATTAAACATGGGTATTTTAGTAAATTATGGAATAATATTTAATAAAATAAAGCCATATTATATTTTTATTATGTTTTCATCTTCTTGAACCGAATAGCAAAACAAAGAAAGGGGTTTGGAAGCTATAACATTCGGCCATGGTTTTCTAAGGGATTAAGGTACCGTTTTCGATCCATTTTTAATGATTTTTATGTTTTTGAGCTCGTTGCAGCTCGGTTTAACTGACCCGTACCTCAAATTCCGAAATTGGTTGTGTTTTTGAAATGTGCCAATGATGAGTGCATGTTTTTTTTTAATATTTCTTGTTAAATTATTGATGGTTGTTTATAGATATACAAGTTTTATAAAGAGATTTTTGATAAAAATTGAGTATTTGGGATTAAATTGAACAAGGATAGAATTTTTATGGTTAGAAATGTGAATAAAATGAAAATATGGGCTGTTTAAATACTATAGAAAATTCGGCTAAATACATGTATATTGGGATTTTGTGTATTTTTGCATAATTATACATTAAGGACTAAATTGTTAAAGTATGTAAATATAAGGGCTATTTTGCAAAATGGCCAAAATACTTGAATATGTATTTAATTGATTATGTTATTGAATAATTGAGTTAAATTTGGTTAAATTAGATCAAGACAAACGAATTCAAGATTTTGATCGAGGAAAATCGGAAAGTAGACGAATAGTCGACGGATACACGAGGTAAGTTCGTATGGTAAAAAAATATATATATATATCGAATTATTAGCTACTGAAATTGTTTTAATTGATGTTAATTGTTTACATAATGAATAAATTACTAAAATTTATATGTTATAAGAAATGATGGATAATCGGCCAAATTGTGAGTATGTAAAGGTAGATATGTTAAATGGCTTTGTACTTGATTATATTAATATTACATGATGGTGGAATGGCATAATGTATATTCGGTCTTGTGTTTGGTAGTAATGAAGTACTTTGGGGTTGAGTAATTGTATATTGGAGTTAATTGAGCTTTGGTATATGATAAATTAAATGCCTTGTATGTGGTAAGTTACTAAGTAAATATTTGTTGTTGATTAAATTAAATACTATATATATATATGCCAAATTGATATATATATATATATATATATATAAAAGAAAAAAAGAAAAAAAAAAGAAGGTTGAGGTTGCCGAATGCAAATAAGTTGATAAATTTGAATTGATGAATATTGAGTAATTGAATTTCGACACAGAAGTGCGAGTGTAAAAGGTTACAGATGTAAAAATTTTACTAAGTGTGCGACTTTTCGAGTAATTGGAAATAGTTGAATGTATTTTTGCATTGAATTTCTTGAGAAGTATTTATGATTTATAAATTTGAATTTGGGCGGTGAGTATCAAACCTATAGGGTTAATATTATTGATCGTAAAGTTGTGTGATTGTTAATGGTAAAGAAGGTTGCATGATAGATGTACAAATTGGATGAGTAAAATGATATGATTATATATATATCTACATACGATACCATGTAGTAAGTTTTAAGTAATTGAGTTGGATTGATCTTTATTAAAAGGTTGTATGTAAATTCTAATGGAGTTAAATATTTGCTATAATATAGTGCCGAATGGGAATATTCGAATTAGAAAGAGAGGTAAAAAGAAAATATAATTCATAGACATGTTGATGAAATAGTTAAGTGTGGTATGAATTTGAAATATGAACATAGCCGATTATGAGATAAATCTATATGTTAATAAATAACCAAATGTGATGTTGATTTGGTGGGAAAATAAAGCATGTTATAATGCATGTACGGATATGGAATAAGTTGGAGTGAAGAGTTAATGAGAAATTTTGATACCGAGCACTAAGTGTGCGATATCGGTCAATTGGCACTAAGTGTGCGAGTTATTATTAGTAACGGCACTACATGTGCGATACGTTACGAGAAATTGGCACTAAGTGTGCGAGTTATTATTAGTAACGGCACTAAGTGTGCGATACGTTACGAGAAATTGGCACTAAGTGTGCGAGTTATTATTAGTAACGGCACTAAGTGTGCGATACGTTACAAGAATTTGGCACTAAGTGTGCGATTTGTTAATGTAACGGCACTAAGTGTGCGATACATTACAGAGTTCGGCATTGAGTACACAGGTTTATTAACTCATCAGGAATATCAATTTTTGGAAAGATTAAGCGAAATAAAAGGAGCAGGTATGTGATATTGTATCGTATATGCTTAGTAAGGTAAGTCTTGGTTGTTGATAAAATAACTATGTATTATATGCATCAAATTGAGATTTATACGGTTTGAAGTGTAATTAAGAAAATTTAATAGATAAACTATACATAAATATATTCGTAATGAAATAAATCGACCCAATGTTATGTGAATTCTATGTTATTGATATTGTATTGGTGATATGTGATATAAATTGTTTAGTTATATATATGGCACTTAGTATGTAAGATAAAGGGTTTTCGATGTTGGTCTCAAGGGTTCAACTGTAAAGATGCTGCTGCGAGAATAGAAATGATGATACAAATCAGTACAGGTACACATGGTACACTTGACAAGCAAGTGACATTGATGAATTTATAAGACTTGTGAGTAGATGTGATAAATTACGCATGAATTACATGACTGTTAAGGAAATAAATATCGAATTAGATGAGGCTGGTTTTTAAGCAAACTTATTGCTTAAAATGACAAACTTAATGTTAAATCTTTTATATAGTGTTGATAATTATACGAGCTTACTAAGCTTATTAGCTTACCCTGTCTATTCTCTGTATTCTACAGTGATTTGAATGCTCACTCAGGTTGGAAGTCATCGAAGATTTCATCACACTATCCAGGAGGCAATTGGTATTTCTGAACTCTTTGAAATTTGGGTAATATGGCATGTATAGGCTAGTTAATAAGTTGAATTATATGGTCACTTGTGTATATGAATGAGATATGATCTGTTGTATTTTGATCAAGCTATGTGATATGGCTTGAGTGAAAATGGTTGATTTGGTATAGAAGTGTTATATGATGTATTCATCTTGTGATAGTTTTGTTAAATGGCATTTTGGTATAGATGATATATATATACTTGAGAATGTTATGCAAAGGATGCTTGTGGGTACATGTCATAAGAGCTGTGAAAATGGCTGAAACCAAGCCTGTTTTGTGCCACACGGTCAGAGCATACGAGCGTGTGACTTGACCGTGTGACCCTATTTCGTAAGTTTTCCAATATCTTTTATATGTTATTAAATTATTCCCCGTTTTATAATTAGAATTTTATATGCTCGTTTTAAGCATACTATGAATATGAATACGTGATATTATTGAATTGAGACGATGTTTGATAAAAGTTAAAAATTTTACTGTTCCAAACTGTGTTACAAGTCTGGTAATACCCCTTACCTATTCAGGCGACGGTTACGGGATAGGGGTGTTACAATGGAACCTCTGAATTAAGAGAATTGAAAGCACGATTGCAAGAGTTGTGAGATAAGGGATTTGCACGACCGAAGTTTTCTCTCCTGGGGCACACCGATTATGTTTGTGAAAAAGAAAGACGGAACTATGAGAATGTGTATTGACTACAGGCAACTTAATAAAGTGACCATAAAGAACAAGTATCCGTTACTAAGAATTGGCGACCTGTTTGATCAGTTGAAAGGGGCTACAATGTTTTCAAAGATAGATTTGAGATCGGGATACTATCAGTTGCGAGTTAAAGATTCTGATGTGCCAAAGACTGTTTTCCGGGCGAGGTACGGACACTACGAGTTTCTGGTTATGCCTTTCGGACTTACTAATGCACCTGATGTTTTCATGGATCTGATGAATCGGATTTTCAGATAGTTTTTGGATCGATTTGTGGTAGTGTTTATAGGTGATATTCTGATATACTCTCGAGATGAAACCGAGCATGCCGAGCATCTGAGACTTGTGCTACAGACTTTGCGAGATAAACAGTTGTAGGCAAAGTTTAGTAAGTGTGAATTTTGGTTACGTGAAGTCAGTTTTCTAGGTCATGTTGTATCAGCATCAGGTATCAGGGTTGATCTGAGCAAAATTTCAGCTATACTTGACTGGAAACCACCGAAAAATGTTTCAGAAGTCCGAAGTTTTCTAGGACTTGCTGGTTACTACAGACGGTTCGTGAAGGGTTTCTCTATGATTGCTACACCGTTGACAAAGCTGTTACAGAAAGATGTTAAGTTTGAGTGGTCAGAGAGGTGTCAGAAAAGTTTTGATCAGTTGAAAGCTCTTTTGACTGAAGCTCCAGTGTTAGTTCAGCCTGAATCGGGTAAAGAATTTATTATATATAGTGATGCATCTTTGAATGGTCTGGGTTGTGTTTTGATGCAGGAAGACAAGGTTATAGCTTATGCCTCGAGACAGCTGAAACCACATGAAAAGAACTATCCAACACATGATTTGGAGCTATCAGCTATTGTGTTCGCGTTGAAAATTTGGCGTCATTATTTGTTTGATGAGAAATGCCATGTCTATTCTGATCATAAAAGCTTGAAGTATTTGATGACTCAGAAAGATTTGAATTTGAGACAACGTTGATGGTTAAAGCTGTTAAAAGATTATGAGTTAGTGATTGACTACCATCCGGGAAAGGCTAATGTTGTTGCTGATGCTTTAAGCCGAAAGTCATTATTTGCTCTACGTACAATGAACGCGCATACGGTTATGTCTGATGATGGTTCGATAGTAGCCGAATTAAAAGCAAGACCGTTGTTTGTCTAACAAATTGGTGATGCCCAGAAAGTTGATAAAGATTTGTTGGCAAAACGAGCTCAGTGTGAAATTAATGTTGAATCAGAGTTTCGAATTGATGAGAATGACTGCTTGAAGTTCAAAGATCGAATATATGTTCCGAGGAATTCAGAATTGATTCAGATGATTTTGAATGAAGCTCATAACAGCCGATTATCTGTTCATCTAGGTAGCACGAAAATGTATAATGATCTGAAACAGTTCTATTGGTGGCCTGGTATGAAACGAGACATATCTGACTTTGTTTCGAAATGCTTAGTTTGTCAACAAGTAAAAGCCGAGCATCAAGTACCTTCTGGATTACTTCAGCCGATTATGATACCCGAGTGGAAATGGAAGCAGTCACGATGGATTTTGTATCCGTCTCACCGTTGACACCGAGTAAGAAAGATGTAATCACGGGTTATTGTAGATAGATTGACCAAATCGCTCATTTTGTTAGGTTCGCATGCATTATTCACTTGATAAATTGGTTTGAGTTATATGTTTCTCGAGTTATGAGATTACATGGTGTGCCTATTTCTATTGTTTTAGACCGAGACCGAGATTTACATCGCGGTTTTGGAAGAAAGCGCATGATGCTTTAGGTACGAAACTACACTTTAGCACGGCCTTTCATCCGCAAAGCGGATGGTCATCCGAACGAATCATTCGAGATACTTGAGGATATGTTGAGATGTTGCATCCTTGAGTTCAAAGTGCGTGGGAGCGATACTTACTCTCGATTGAATTTGCTTATAATAATAGCTTTCAATCTAGTATCAAGATGGCACCCTACGAGGCTTTATACGGTCGTAAATGTCATACACCATTGTATTGGACCGAACTCAGTGAAAATAAGATACACATGGTTGACTTGATAAAAGAAACCGAGCAGAAATGGCGTTGATCCGTGATAGTTTGAAAGTCGCATCGGATCGTCAAAAGTCATATGTAGATTTGAAACGTAAAGATATTGAGTTTGGATCGGAGATCAAGTGTTTTTGAAAGTTTCACGCAGTGGAAGAAAGTACTCGATTTGGTCGTAAAGGCAAGCCGAGTCCGAGATTCATTGGACCGTATGAGATCATAGAGCGTATCGTCGTAGGTTGCTTATAGATTGCGATTACCACCACGAGCTAGAAAAGATTCATAATGTATTTCATGTTTCGATGCTTCAGAGATATCGATCCGATCCTTCACATGTGATTAGTCCGATTGCAGAGGTCGAGATTCAAATTTTGATATGTCATATGAAGAGGAATCGATTCGTATTCTCGCTCGTGAGATAAAAAGAATTGAGAAATAAGAAAATTCCGTTAGTTAAAGTATTGTGGCAAAAGCACGGTGTTGAGGAGGCAACTTGGGAGTCAGAGGATACAATGAAGGAGCGCTATCCAAACCTATTCACCAGTAAGATTTTCGGGGATGAAAATCCCTAAGTGGGGAGAGTTGTAACAACCTGATTTTGACCCTAATTAGAATAGTGGTTTCGAGACCAAAAATCCGAGCCCGAAAAAAATATTTAAAAATTATTTTCCCTGTTTATTATATGTGAATTTGTTTGTGTTAAATTTTCGTGACTTAATTTTGTCGTTAGGTGTCTGATTAAATAAAAGGACTTAATCGCGTAAAATATAAAAGTTACAAACTAAAGTGTAAAGTGCCAATTTGATAGTGGCTTTTTAATATGGGGTCCTTAAAGGGAAACTAGCCCATTTTAAAAGATAGTGGGCGGCAATGGACTTAAATGACCTTAAGTTATATGTTAAAATTATTTAATTTAAAAAGGGTAAAATAGTAAACCAATTATAATTTATATTATATGTTAAAATAACATAAAACAAAAGATGAGTTATCATCTTTTTAAGTTGGCCGAAAGTTGAAGAAAGAAAAAGGAAGAAAACCTAGCTTATTTCGGTACCTTGGAGCTTGAATTTAGGTATGTGTTTTGTTCAGTTTTTGATAATTTTTACGTTTTTGAGATCATTGCTTAGAAATGAACAAAACCCATGTCTTAATTTTTGATTGTGATGATGATTTTGTGTTTGGCCATTGATGATACCTTGTGGTTTTTGATGTTTGATGATGAAATATGAATTATAAGTGTTAGATTAACAAGTTTTGTCTTTGAATTTTTGATGAAATTGAGTAATTAGGACTAAATTGCAAAAATAAATTTTTAAGGGATTAAAATGCAAAATAAATGAAATGTATGAGCTTGTAATAATGCTATGAATATTCGACCCTAAAGAAGTGGGGTCAAATTTTGTGTAATTTGTGTTTTGTGCAAAAAGGACTAAATTGTAAAAAGTGTAAAATGTTAGGGGCAAAATTTTAATTTGCCCATTTATGTGTTTTTAGGCTAAATTGAGTGTATTGTGTTTAAATAAGCTTAATTTGAATATGTTTAGATCAAGAATTAAAGAAATCAGAATTTGATCGGGGAAAGACGAAAGTGGTCAAGTAGCCGATTTAATAGTCGACGACATCCGAGGTAAGTCAATAAGCATTTAAATGTTGTTATATTTATGAATATATATTTGTGACATAATTGAAATGAATTATTTGAATTATTTATGCTATGGCCGAATGTGATTATGGTGATTGGCTATATTCCGAGCTTGATTCGATCGAATTTCGACGTCCGTAAGCCCCGTACGAACCTTAGGAATAGATAGGATACATATGTCATGACATAGGATATCCGTTATGTGTTACTGAGTAAGACCACGTCTGGGACGTTGGCATCGATTTGTGTTTACGTGTAAGACCCTGTCTGGGACAGTGGCATCGATATGTGATTACATGTAAGACCACGTCTGGGACGTTGGCATTGTACGAGCTTCCGACTATCTGCGTATCCTTTTTAATTCCGAATGGTTCAACGGGCATGTGTAAGTGAAGGCCAAGGTGATATTTAAATTAAAAGAACTCAGGTACGTATTTTATATCTGTATTGAGAAGTGAAAGGTAAGTTATATGTCCATTATATTTGTTCGGAAGTTAATGCGTAAACATGAGAATAGTGTATAAGCTTCAATTATGTGTAATCGGCCAAAGAGTATATTATGTGACTTTGATTTGAGATTTGAGTAATTATTTATTATTATGTATAAAGTGTTACTTGATATAAATTTTGTATATGCGATTTTGCTAAGTTAATTGACTTTACTTTGCCATTGACTTACTAAGCTTAAATAGCTTACTTCGTGTTTCTTTGTCGGTTTCTGTTTTATAGATTTTGGATTCGTTACGAGCTCGGGGATCATCAGCAAAGCCTATCACACTATCGACTGTTTCTTTCGGTATTTTGTTAAGTTGAATTTGGGCTTATGGCATGTATAGCATAAACGAAATGTTTGAGTTTGATTTTGGGCATGTATATATATATAGCCATGCGAAAATGGCTTATCTCCTTTTTGTAAGTTTGGTATTGAAGCATATGGTCATTACTAGTCAAAATGGAGATTTTGCTTATTCATATTTGAATGTGGTATAAGTTAATGTTAAGTAAATTATATCTTTGAATGTATAAGTTTTAGATAAAATTAAGTTGTTTGTGTATAGGTTGATATAAGAAAGTATGATATATATATATATAGGTAAGGTATGTTTGGCTTGTTAGGATATAAATTCGGATATGGCATATATATATATTGATAGGTAAAGATTGGTCTTATGGCTTTTGACATATTAAATTGTGTTGATTAAATGACGTGTATGTTCGAGTTTAATTATTTGGTTTAAACTTATGTTAGATGTTTATAATTGTTGCGCATTGGTGATGGATTAATATGTGATGCATTAAGTGTCAAATGTATTTGTAATGAAAGATATTAAATTAAATGTATGTGTGTGGGCTAGTAATAGTAAGTATGTTATATGTGTATAAGTGTATGTTTTGTTTAATTCTGATATGTTATATATGTACGGTTATGGCATGTACTTGAAAGGCTAAGTAGAGTTTTCATATTTAAATAAATTGGCTTGTAGTTAACTAGGTATATTCGGCTATGACATGAGTATTGGTAATCGCATTATATTGATGATTAGGGTTGTATTTTATGTGATATATTGACACATAGGGTTAAAGTTTAAAGTTTAATATGTTATGCATTAGTATATGGTAAATTCGAGTTTTGGGTTATTATTATCATTATGTCTATAACATGTAGTTATAAAATTTGGTTATAAAGTGCAATTATATTTGAGATAAGATATATTAAAATGATGAGACATATGTGGATTGGTTATGTTTCATATTAGAGTATATAGTTTTAAAAGTGATGTTTATTTATTTAGACTTTAATAAAATGATGATTGATTATGTTATAAATTTAAGATAGGTGTTAGATGTGATGTGAATGGTTTTGGTTTTATTATTGTGATATGAAATTTGTATTGACAAAATATGCAAATGACTCTGTTTAAATGTTTCAAAATATATATGCTAGTTGTGATTGGTAAGCAAAGTATGAGTACATGAAATGTTAAAAAAAATAAATTATATGCCTGTTTTGAGTTGTATCTGCTTCGGTGATGCTTCGTAACCCTAGTCCGGCGACGGATACGGGTTAGGGGTGTTACAAAATCTATCCCTAAAAACACTTGGATAAGCAAGACTACTTGCAAAACAAGACTAATACTTGTATAGGACAAGACAAAATTTTTCATCAATTTCATAAGACAAAGGAAGATTTATTAAATAAAGGAAAACAATACAAAACACATAAACTTAAAGCAACATGGGTCCAAATCGACTTGTGAAATCATTTATTATTCCGAAATACCGTCAAAATAAAAATAGATCAAGGAACTGGCGAAGAGCCACCTTTTGAGTATCTATAGCTAGTTTATTTTCCTAGTGGAATTGTTGATGATTGGTGAAGGTTAAATGATGGAAAACATCAATGCCTGTCCATCACAACCCATGAAGAAAGTAAAGATATCCAAAAAAATAAAAATAAATCTGTCAATTGAAGAGAGAAAACAAATGAAGTGGAAGAGGAGAAAGAATACGAGATCAAAGATGATGGAGGGCAAGCAGCGCTGGCTAACAGCCAGACAGCTACTCATTAAGAGATTCTCCCTTTAGAGTAGCAGTAAATGGGTCGAGATGCAATATATAGGTGAAATCCTAAAAAAGTAATTTTTTAAAACTTAAATTACACATTGTTTCCATATTAAGTTATACATTTATTATGATTTAAATTATTAAATTTCTAGTTACACTTTTTTTTGGATGAATGATGAAATTCATTAATCCAAGAATGCAGTTAAACTGTTACAAAATAACAAAAAACACTGTACAGTAACTTTAAGTTATGCAAACAAAGTAACCAATGATACCCCAAGAAGCACAAAGTGAAGCATTAACAAGATCAGTTCTATTGATTGGTCTTTCTCCTAAGCGAGCCTGCACAATCTCTTTAATATGCACCAAGACAGCATCTTCAGTCAAGAAAGATGCACCAAAATACCTCTTGATCCTCTATCTCTATATCATATACAAATATGCACACCAAGCAAGCTTGAGTATAGCAACAAGCAAGGACTTTCCTCTAAGTTTCAATAACGCCTAAGCTAACTCTTGCCTCTGAGTTCCTACAGCCCTATGAATGGAGAAAATGCGTAAAATTGGTTGCCACACCTTCCTTGAAAAGCTAAACTAAAAGAAAAAGTGATCACATCTCTATACAGCATCCATATAGAAAAAGCAACAAGTATCAATCGAAATCCCAAAAGCAAGCAAACGATCCTGCGTTGGGAGTCTATTAAGAATGATTAGCCAAGCAATAAGAGAATGTTTACGAATATACAAAGGGAACCATAGCAAACAGTGCCATTCCACCTTCATACAACGAGTTCTAATTGCCTCCCACAATCTCAAAGTACTCAATTTAGCATTAGCAAACTGTTGAGAAGTGACAGCAACCAAAGGCTTCAACTTAAGCATCCTTCGCCAATTCCAACTACCCATTGAAGTAGGAGCCACATTTAGAAAAATCCTACCCTTTAACACATATTCACTAACCCAAGCGATCTAAAGAGACCCTTCTCCTGCAAGCAAGGCACGGATAAGCTGCAAAATACAAGCTTGATTCCATTCTACCACATTTTTTAGTCCCAAGCCCTCTCATATTTAGGTAAACAAATCACCTTCCAACAAACATGAGCCCCTCGACCCGAGCAAACCTTCCCTTTCCAAAAGAAACTAAGACAATATTGATAAACCTTCTTAAGAACACTCTTAGGCATTAGAAATTGATGACTCCAATAGGCTTGCACACTAAAGATCACAACCTTAATGAGTTGCAGTCTACCAGCATAACTCAAGTGCTTAGTAGGCCACCCTTGAATCTTGTCCAGAATCCTATTGGTTAAAGCAGCACAATCAGACTGAGACATCTTTCAAGAAACAAAAGGAACACCAAGGTACCTCACTGTTAGCCAACCAACTTTAAACCCTGTGCAAGTAGTCATGAGAGCCAACTCCTCTTGATGCACCACAACAACAAACAATTCACTTTTGGAGGCATTGAGTTGCAACCCAGAAAATAAGTAAAACTGCTGAAGAACACAATAAACACCAGCCACCGAATCAGCAGTACCATTAGAAAAAAATAAGAGGATCATCGGCAAACATTAGATGAGTCAACTGCACTTGAAGGCACTTAGGATGATACTTGAAGAGAGTATTTATGGCATCAACATCCAATAACCTGGATAACACATCTATTGCAAGCATAAAGAGGTAAAGAGAGAGAGGATCCCCTTGCCTAATACCTTTCCTCCCTCGAAAGAACCTCACAAGGCTTCCATTAAGGGAGATAGAGAATCGATGAGTAGTTAAACAAACTCCAATCCACTTCAAGAACTTTTCAGGTAACCCTTGAGCTTTAAGTATTGAAAGCAAAAAGCCCTAGTGTAAAGAGTCAAATGCCTTTTGAAGATCAACCTTCAAGGCACATCTAGGAGAAATATGTCTTCTACCATACCCTCGCATTAGCTCATGAGCCAACATGGTATTACCAGTGATACTACGCCCTTTAACAAGGGCACTCTGACTATTAGAAATTAAAGCAGGCAAAAAATGAGTCAGTCTATTAACCAAAACCTTAGTTATGCAATTATAAACTCACTGCAACAAGAAATAGGCCGAAAATCCTTTACATAGCTAGGATTATCACATTTGGGAACCATGAAAATCGAAGTAGCATTAAAGGTAGCCAAGAGAGTGAAGGATGCAAAAAAATACTGAACAACCTCAAGAAAATCAAGCCCCATTATACCCCATGCAGATTTGAGGAAGAAAGCTATGAAACCGTTAGGATTAGGGGCTTTCTCATTCCCCTGCCCAAAAATAGTTGCCTTTATCTCATCATTGGTAATAGGGCTAGTCAACACACAATGAGCATCGTTAGACAATTTAGGCAGTAACTCCTGAAGCAAAGAATTTGGGCACTCAACAACATTGGAATCAACTGTGCCAAGAAGATTTTGATAAAACCCCAAAATCTCTGTAGAAATTTGATCAAAAGATTCCAACTAGTTATAGTTTTACTAATAGTTCAATAATATAAAATTGAGACTTACAAAAGATTCATGTATTTCCGCTAAAAAAATATTAAAAAGTTTGAATTTCATTATTATTTTCATTTAGTTTTTAATTATAGTTTGAAGATTTTTTATTGTTGCAATATTTTAAGGATGAATATTTGATACATTAGCAATATACTTTTTTTTATTTCATAAATAGTCTTAAAAATTATCATGTCTCTTTTTTAAATATTTTATCATACCTCTACAGGGCACTTGTCAACTTCCATTATCTTACTTGTAGAGTTTAAAAATTCCACCAGTAGTATACGAAATATTTTTTCATATATTAATTATTGTAATCATGTTCAGCAACTTAAACAATATTACGTACTTTACATTAATTAGATAAACTAAAAATATATTATTTAATAAAATAAAAAATACATAAAATCATATAAAAACAACAACTAATGATGACTTTGAATATTGACCGGAAAGTAGAAACCGAGCAAAATTTGTTCACAAATTTGTAAACATTCTTGAGCACATGCCATAGGGGCCATGACCAAGCTCCTTCAAATCTTTTTCAAAAATAATATAATTATTTTCTTGATGAGACTAAAATTTGTGAAGTGAATTAATTCTAAAAAAAATCAAAATTTACTAATATAATTTATCAATAATTATATTTAATACTTAAATATAAGATAATTTTTTTGTAATAAAAATTTAATACTTAATCAAATTTTAAAATAATTACTTAATATTCATTTTCAAGAAATAAGGCATATAATTTTGAAAACTTTGAATAAAAGTAACTAAAAATTAGTAGGCTGGAGCAGCTTTCTCAGACCACAGAAATTGGATGTGCATAATTAAATATAGGATGCATTTTATTTAATGCAAAATATATTAAGTTAAGAAAAGGAAAAAAAAGAAACGAAGCTCTAATCGTATTGTAAAATGAGTTCGTTTTAATACACTGATGTCTTCTTTTTTATTATTTTAAAAATAATATGTTTCATCTTTTATTTAATTTTTGGGTTAATTATACCTTTAGCCATTCAATAATAGGTGTCACAACCCAATTTTGCCCGGGTTAACACCCAATACCAAACCAGTTACAAATCAACCCAACAAATCAACCAATGATGACTCCAAATACCATCTAAGCCCAAACCGAATAACTGATACCAAAAAAAGAAACACAAAGGAAAACCCTAATGCAAGTGGCGTATGACTAGCCCCACTTGCCTCGCCTCTCGATCCAGCCCTGTCCCCGACTGGTCCACCGCCCATAACTCGCAAAATGTAAGAAAACACGCAATACCCACAAAGAAAAGAAGCGAGCAAGAAATTTGTTTCTCTTTATTCAATCTTGGCTATAAAGCCACAAGAAAACCATTGTAACAGAGGGGTCCTTTTTACGAACTATTGAAAATCGAAAGCAAAGAAATAGTAGAAGGTTGTTTTTAAACACTTGCATTTTCATTTTGATAATATACTATTACTTTCATTTTTTTCTTCATTTATTGTTTCTTTTGAAATTTTTACAAATAATAATCAAAAGAGGAACAAGAGAAAAGATCGGATTCTTTAGGTGATTTTTCGTTTTTAGTTTTTATTCATCTGTTATTACTCTATTTTTTTTTAATTTTTTTACAAACAAAAGAAATAAAAGGAAAAGGTAGGAAATATATATACTGGCTGGTTCGCATCTCTCCGTCGTCGGAGATACCTTTCCCATCGTCGGAGCTTGGCCGGAGGAGGTGTTGAAGACCCCTTTCCCTTCTCTTAGAAGGCGCCGGCAGTTAGGGCCTTCGGGGTTCTTCAAACGGGGCGCTAAAGCCCACCTTCGCGCGCCGTTAGCCACCAGATGCGGTGGTGCTGCGATGATCGGCCGGAGAACTCACTCGCCGGAGAGAGGGAGAGATGAGAGAAAAAAAGGAGTTGTGGCTGCTATGTTTTAAAATTATTAGGTTTAAAATCTGACTTTGGGGAAATTTTGGGGTTCTATATATCAAACAAAACGACGCCGTTTGGTTCAAGGGAGACTGCGCATATCCCTTCAAGGGGATATTTGCGCGTTGGGCCCCTTCCTTTGCGGCGCTTGATTGATCAAGCCCCATTTTGCATTTTTTTTTTGCAATTTTGCCCTGATATTTTATCTCATTTCCGATTTGATCCGCGCCTTGGCCGACTGAAATGCCGCGCATCAGGGGGTGGGTTATTCACCCATTTGGTCCCTATAAGTTTAAGCGCATGAAATTATGGTCCCTGGCGCCCCCCTTTTTGATTTGTTGCAATTTTAACCCCTTGACTTTTATTCTATTTTTAATACAGTCCTTAATTTGCTAAATGAGTTTATTTATTTATTTGTTTTCTTTAAAGATCATGTTATTCTTATTATTATTTATTTTAAATTTCTTTTATATAGTATTCTTATTATACTTTATACATATATATTATTCATTTTTAATTCTTTTGGTTCACGCATCATTTATTTTACACCTTTATATGTTATTTTATTACTTATATACATTTTGTTTTGAGTTGTTTTATATATTATTCATTTTAAACCAATTTACATAATATTCATCCTATACTGTTTTAATATATATTGTTTTTTTAAATTGTTTTACCCCTTATTTATTTTATATTACCATCATTGTCTTTATATATATACTAACACATTTATTCCCATTTTTGCTACGCATATCCGTATTATGATCTGTTTTTACATTCCATTATAAACTTGCATTACATCAATTTTCGCCCGACACAAAATGAATTCTTTTACAAAGGCAATATTCCGTATTTAGAAATTCGAGAGGTCGTGCCCTAAAGTATTGGGTTTCGATCCTTCTCGTTTGATCTAAATAACCGAATATCCTTTTAAAACCAATACATTTTTAAACTAAAAGCTTGTTCTCGTGAACTCGAGATGTCGTGTCCTAATGCATTGGATGTGATGTTTTGTTATTCCGAGATAATATTTTCTAAAACCAAGGCAATGTTCTGTATTTAGAAGCTCGAGAAATCGTGCCCTAAAGTATTGGGTTTCCTTTTCTCATCCATCCTAAATAACAAAATATCCTTTCAATTAAATCCATAAGTTTGGAATAAAAGGCAAGTTCAACTTTAAAGGTCGAAATGTGGTGTCCTAAAGTATTGGATGTAACACTTCACCTTAAAAGCGAGAGACGGCCCTTGGCATACATTTCCAATTTATCCAAATTTATTCTTCAACAACAAGAGGATCGTATTTTGAATTCTTAAGTTTTCAACTTTTCGACATTAAGACATTAGATAATCAATTAGGTACCAATTTTGGGCGTATCGAGGGTGCTAACCCTTCCTAAATGCGTAACCGACTCCCGAATCCATTTTCGATTTTCAGAGACCAAAATTGTGTTTTGATAAATTAATCGATTATTAAAAACAAACACTTTTTAAGGTGACCCGATCACACCTCATCAAAAAAGATTGGTGGCGACTCCCGTTTTTTTTATATTCGTTTTCAAAACCCGCGTCGACCCCGTTTTTTTTTCCAAAATTCAAAAATGGTTACGACAATAGGTATATTTTCATTTTAATCACTTAACTAAAAAAGTTATAATTTGGTTACTAAACTATTTGAAAGTTTTCATTTAAGTCACTAAACTATTTAAAGTTATTTATTTATTTATTTAAGTCACTGGGTTGTTACATTTTTTTTAGAAGTTTCACTAGCGAGCTTTAAGCGCGATTCGACGATCAGTACAGTGGATCAATACCCATCGGCGAGTAGAAGAACATACGTTAAACCCAAGTCAATCTGATTGTTTGTGTTAGAGATCAAAGAAAAAAGCTGTTTGAATTTTGATTCATAGATTCGTGACATCCATAGTTGTTTAATGAGAAAAAAAAAGCTAAACTGTAGAAGAGAACGAGAAAGATAACTTTCGATTGGTGTAGACAATGTGAATAGAGAAAACAATATAGTATCAATTTCAACAATTTGACGACTTAAATGATTTGAATACTTAAATGACCAAATTGTAATTTTTTTATTTGAATAACTAAAATGAAAATTTACTCATAATTTAGTGACTAATGGTGTAATTTACCTTTAATTTTTTTTATTATACTTTAAAGAGTAGGAATAAACTAGAGGAGCAAGGGTTTTCGCTTCCTTGATTAAACAATTTATTGTACTTTTTTTTTGTGAAAAAGATAACCAATTGATTGTACTTTCAATCCCTCTTAGCATTTAACAATTTAGTTTATGTTATATAAAAAAGAGAGATGGAGAGAATAAATAACAAAGAAAATATGAAAGTAATAGAGAATGTACTTTATTGATCAAATGGATGATTACAATGCTTTATCAGAGTCTCTATTTATAGGCATAAGAAGTATAAAAGAAGTAGAGATCTAATTCTAATAACTATTAGAATGTAAATTACATTAAAATTTTATCTTGATTATGATGGACA
The DNA here is from genome assembly GCA_025698515.1 of Gossypium sturtianum. Lineage (NCBI taxonomy): Eukaryota > Viridiplantae > Streptophyta > Magnoliopsida > Malvales > Malvaceae > Gossypium > Gossypium sturtianum. Next base: position 119,577,187 of record CM046955.1, read on the forward strand.
TCCATTTAATAAGATATTCATAACACTCCTCCTTGGATGTCCATTGGTAGATAATGTGCCTCGTTAAAACCTTATTAGGAAAAACCTTGTGGGATAAAAGCCTAATGAAAGAAAAAGAGTATACAATCTATAATACGTATAATATGCTGCCTCATTAAAAACCTTACCAGGAAAACTCAATGGGACAAAACCTTGATTAAGGGAAAAAGAGTGCAACGCGTATTTACTCCCCCTAATGAAAACATCACATATTTTCTCATATTCTACGTTTTCAATCTTGAATACTAGTTTTTCAAATGACTATTTGAATGTATTTGCTAAACGTTTATATTACCATTCTTTTAAAAGTTATGAGTGAGGGAAATTTAGGGAAATATATTTTGATCTCTTCAGGAGATTCAACAATAATCATAACAAACTTTAATCACGATTCTTTTATAAAAACACAAATATGTATTTTGGATCACTTTATAATCCTCCTTCAACTGCTATTCACTAAGTCAAATTTACCACATATGTTCAAATTATTTCAATTCATATAAATGAACAATTTCTCGAGAATTTCAATATGCTTCTAGCATCCTAAATCCTTCAAGGATTTTAATATAAACTTTACTATATAGTGATTCATAAAAGTTTGTAACAATAACCATTAGACGCAAGTTAAATCTTTTATGAATTGTTAGTTAATAATATATCTAAAGGTTATTGCATCCACCACAAAAGAATATTATATCTTTTCATAATCAATGCCAAGACTTATCGAAAAACTTCATATTCCGCTTTTGCAAAACTACTTCAATTGCACCTTCACTGGCTTTATACCTTTAGATATTTGGACTACTGGTCCAAAAACTCCACGAATTTAATTGTACTTGAGTTGCGTCTTTCTATTTTGATCAATTTATTCCATATCTATATTTCTCAATAGATTTATTCAAGATCCTCCTTTTATTTCATTATTTCAATAATAATATTGCATGCAAAATCATTGTCGACCACTTTTATTATTCAGTTCCACATTTTCTCGAATTGACATAACTTATTGAGATCTCTTATTTTCATTATTTTAAAATTCAGTTTCAGGTACCTGAATCTCTTCTGAAGTTTTACTTATTAGTTATGTCTCGGGTCTCTTCTGGAGCATCCGCCTCTACTATATGACCATAGAAGAATTTTCTTCTTTGGAACCGATCAATCTATTATTTATTCTAACTAATTGTCCTACTGGGACTTTGATTCAAATTAAAATATTAGATGGTATATAAGACTTGGTTATTTTCATTAAGTTTGTAAATACATCTAACAATTAACTTGTAATGAGTTATCCTTATTGAACTTCTGGTTCAAATTACTCTCCCCCTAACTCATTACAAGTTATTATTTCTCTCCCCTTAATGTCGGGAAAACTATCGAATCAAAATTATAATCACAAATCATGTCATAATTGAATCTCGAATACATTCAAAACATCTAATAATATAAAGAAACTTGTAATTAATATATATTCTCAACTTTCTTTGAGGATTCACTCATCTTTGTGCATTGTGGTGGAGCAATTGGAACATCTACGCACATACAAAAATTCAAAGATGAGAAATATTTAACTCTTGATCAAAAATCAATTGTAATGGGGAATATTTATAACTTATTGGCTTGATGCGTACAACACGTAAATCAACATAATCTCATGTTGAAATAGAAAGTTTAGTTCTCATAAGTAATGGTTTAGACATTAATCAGAGGTGTTTAATCAATAATTTCTCTAAATCATTATACACAAAATTTTACAAAAGTTTTTCAAACTCAATCAATAAAAGATTGAGATATAAACTCATCAGTATTAGCAAGATGAATTGTCTTAATTGCATGATCTGAAATTAATTATCTAAACAAGCAATCTTACAAACAACAGGTTGCAAATTGATAACACATATGTGATTATTTTGTAGATGCATCTACCAAAATCATATAATATCAAAACCATCCACATGGTGGATGAATGGGCCATATATTCAATTCAGAAATGCAAGACATTAAATCTCAACTTTAGCTAGCGAGTTTCTAAGAATCAATTTTCATTGAGAACAAGCAACAAATGGGAATTCTTTAAATTAAAGAATCTTCTGGTTCTTTAATGAAAGTCCATATGAATTCTCAATTAATTTTCGCATCATATATGATTCAGGATGGTCTAATTGGTCACGCCAAGTAGTAAATGTATTTGTATTAGTAAACTTCTGGTTTATTTTAACATGTGTTTCAATTGTACTAAATTGTAACAAATTGATAATTTTACTATCACTCCTTTTACTTTGTATCCACTTATTAGTGCTATTGTGACATTTACTACTGGAAATGTCTAAATCAATGTGAATATTATAATGTCACTAAGTCAACAAAATAAATATAATTTTCAAACAATTATATGCAATATTCGCTTCAGGGAATATGCCAAAATCTTCAAATATCTAATTTTTTTTTTTGCAACTTCAGGTGCATCCAACAATAACGAGCTTTAGATAAAACTATCATATTTTATTGCTCATAAATAGATCTTTCACAGTCAAATATGTTACTTCCAACCCCTTAATGGGGATGATGACAAAAGAAGATCACAAATATTATAAAATAAATATAAATTAATAACCCAATCCTCTCTTTTTCATCCTTTCAAAATAGATATTTATAGCAATAGTGATTCATATGAAATATAATATTTTCCTCATTCACAATCTCAATATAAGATCCATTATAAATATCTTTTAAAACAAATGGATTAACCATCACAAGATATTAATATATTAGCTCTTCTAGAGCTTTTCGACTAATTTTGTACCATCAAATATTGGAAGATAAATACTTTCTATCTATAATGATAGAATTTATTACTACATTCTCATATCATTCCTCAAAGAATATTAACAGAAACAAAATATTTAGGCATATGCCACATATGTGGTCAATAATCTTTCATATCACATTGATAACATAAGTTATCTTTACCCTTTGAAGAGTTATCTTGAGAACTCTCATTGTTCTCTTATTTATTACTATGTTCCCACTTTTAGTGGTCCATTATTATATTTTTTATTTTCTTTATGTTTGCATTCACTTCAGGGAATGCAATAAATCTAGTAGGATAGACTTCTAAGCGCCTCCATTGATTCTCTATTTTATAATAACTATTGCAAAACATGCGTGGATTTCAAATCGAAATCTATCTTATTCATGTTGTCATGATTAGTCTCCAATCACATCCTCAATTACAACAACAATCATGATCTCTATATTTTCATTTTTCATAATTGTTATGTACTGCTACATTCACTTTAGGGAAAGGAAAATGAGAGTCGCCACCGATCCTTTTTTACTTAGGTGTGATCAGATCACCTTATAAAATATCTTTTGTTTAAAACATTAATTTTGGCCTACGAAATTCGAGAAAACAAGTTCGGGAGTCGGTTACGCACGAGGAAGGGTTAGCACCCTCGTAACGCCAAAAAATTGGTACCTAATTGATAAAATCACGTCCTAATATTGAAAATTTGAAAATTTTAAAATATGATCCTTTTATTTGAAAGATAGCTAAAACTCGCCTATCTCAAAATAAAATGTCACACCCAATAAGTTAGGATGCGACATCTTAACACTTCGAAACTAAGCTTGCTTTTATTTTGTAGAAAATCCTTACCTCGAGATACAAAACATTATATCTAATAAGTTAAGATATAACATTATGAATTTCCGAGAATAAATTTTAATTTGAAATTTATAGGTTTTAAAAAAAAGAGGATACTTGATACCTTAAGTTCCATGAAAAAATTAAAACCCAGTAAGTTAGGGTATAATTTTCTCGAAGTCCCCAAATATCATATATCGCTGTATTTTAAAAAATATTTGAATAAAATGCGTCAATTCAAAATGTGTTTTTATAAAAATGGTTTGAGTAACATAAATACCAAATAGCAATTCTCTATAATTACAAGTCATATTAACAATTAATACTAATATAGTCAATAAAAAAAAATTAAATAATGAATGATACAAATAATAGAATAACTGTACTAAAGCAAACATAAAAATCATAAACAAACAAAAGCATGGACAAACGAATATGAAATATAAAGCAGTAAATAACGAAAGATAAAAAAACTACTAAATAAACATGAAACTTTACTTGCAAAATTGAGTGTAACATAAAATAACAACATAGAATGAGTAATATAGAATAATAGATATCGCTAATTAAAAGAAACATATATAAAAAATGGTATGGCATACTCTAAAAAATAATATATATATTCATGAGAAAATAAGTAAAATATATTTTTAAATAAATAAATGATATATAAATAAAAATATATTTATAATATAATAATCTAATACATATATGCATAAAACTACATATTTAAGAATAACTAATATAAACAATATACGGTATACAAAATTATATACAATATTAAGGATAAAATAATTTAAAAGTTATATACAAAATATAATATAATAATATATAATATATAAAATAAAAATGTAATATAATAACTAATGTGTAAATTTTAAAATAATGTATAAAAATATTAATAAAATAACTTATTATAAATAATGAATATATATAAAAATAATACGTATTTAGAATAAATAATACATAAAAACTTTATATTATTAATAAATTAATATACACTACATAAATATTTAAAAAATAATACAGAATTTTTTATAAAATGAAATAATTTAATATAATATTAAAAAATAAAATAAGATAAAAATAAAAAAAAGGGTTTAAAAATAAACAAAGAAATACGAATTAAGTATAAATAAAAATAAAATGTAAAAGGACCAGATCAGAACGCGCGTCACACCGTAGGGACCAATTAGGAAATTATGCCTTATCTCCTAAACGACGCCGTTCTGATATTATCCCTTAAAGAACCCGAGGGACCAGATTGAAAAAAAATATAAATTTTAGGGCTAATTTAATAAAAATAAATAATTAAATTGGACTAAATTAAAAATGATGAAATTGCGGAAGGACCAAGGAGGCAAATTGCCCCTTTTATAGAAACACGCGGATCCTCCCCGGGTATCGGGTCAACGCGCGGGTATGGCCCCTAAACGATGTCGTTTTGGCCTTAAAAGGGGACCCCCAAAATGACGTCGTATGAAGGGCCTATATAAGCTAAAAACCCGTCCAAAAAAAATCAGTTTAAACACTTTTTACGAAAAAAAACTCAAAGGCTCCAAAAAACTCTCTCCCCCCTCCGGCCTGAGGCCAGAATCCGGCCTGGGTTCCGGCGACAGACCACCACACGCGCCGCCACACGCGCCGCCTCAGACGGCGGTCGAAAAGCCAAATTTTCCCGTTTCGCAGCTGAATCGAAGGTAATCTCTTTTCTGGTTATTTTTTAACAATATTTGTATATGTGTATATATAAAAAAAAACATAAATCGAAAATAAAAGTAAAAAATTAAACGGAATATATATAAAAAAATCACCTCTGCTGTTAGGTTTTTTATTAATCTCTATATCTGTATCTTCCTCCATTTTTACAGATTATGCTGGGGTTTTTATAGCCCCGAAAATAAAATACAAATATTCTGTCCATATGTTTCTTGCCATATTTGCTGCTGTGTCTTTCCTTCCTTTTACAGGTTAATGACGAGAAATTCGGCGGTGACGAAGGCTGGTGGCTAGGCTGCTGCGCAAGGAAGGGCCTGTGTCGAGTGCTTGCGGCGCCTAGGGTTTTCCAGAAACCCTAGGTCTTCTGTTACTGTTTAGGTTTTGGGCCCTTTTGGGCCGTGTGAGTTTGGGTCTGGGGCACTGGGTGTAATGGGTTTTGGGTATTAGTTTGGGTTAAGTTTTAGTGTTTTGGGTCTGAGGGTGTAATTGGGTTTTGGGTTGTCTGTTTGGGCTTTGTAAACGGACTGTAAAAATAAAAAACTGGACATTTTATTTTTTGTTTTTATTATTTTTGGTTTGTTTTCAAGCCCGGGCATAAATGGGCTACTATAGCTGCCCCTCTTTACTCATTGTCGTGTAACGAGAATAGAGCAAAGACGATAAAAGGTCCTATTTTGCCCGGTCTTGTCAAATGGCTGTATCTTCAGGGAGATAAGCTAATATCTTCAAGCTGCTTCACTGTAACTTCAGGAAGACGACATTTACCATCTTTAGTCTGCTCCACTGCAAACTCAGGGATGCCAAACTAGTATCTTTGATCTGCTTCATTGCAACTTCAGGAATGCCAAATCTGCTATCTTTGGTCTGCTCCACTGCAAACTTAGGGAGACAAGACCGATGTCTTTGATCTGCAACTTCAAGAAGACAAGATCTGCTATCTTCAATCTGCTCCACTGCAACTTCAAGGAGGTCAGACTAGTATCTTCGATCCACTTCGCTGCAATCTTTAGGAATGCTAGATCTGCTATCTTTGATGCGCTTCCATCGCAAACTCGGAGAGACAGATCGATGTCTTTGATCCGCTTCACCGCAACTTCAGGAAGGCTAGATCTGCTATTTTAGTCTGCTCCACTGCAAACTCAGGGAAACAAGTTCTAACGTCTTTGATCTTCTTCCTGCAACTTCAGGAAGGTAAGATCTGTTGTCTTCGATCTGCTTCATTGAAATTTCAGGAATGCCAGATCTGCTGTCTTTTAGCTCGCTTCATCGCAAACTCGAGAGAGCCTAGGTTAACGTCTTCGATCTTCTTCCCGCAACTTCAGGAAGGTAAGATCTCGTTGTCTTCGACCGCTTCATCGCTACTTCAGAATGCCGAGATTCGCCGTCTTTTAGCTCGCTTGCATCAGAAACTCAGAGAGCCAAGGCTAACGTCTTCGATCTTCTTCCTGCAACTTCAGGACGGTAAGATCTGTTGTCTTTAGTCTGTTCCGCTGCAACTTCGGGAGGCAGTTAATATCTTTGATCTCGCTTCCTACAACTTCGGGAAGATAAGATCTCATTGTCTTCGCCTACTCCATCAGAACTTCAGGGAGGCAAGCTAATATCTTCGACCGCTTCTCGTAATTTCGGAAGATAAGATCTGCTTGTCTTTGATGCCGCTCTCATTGCAACTTCAGTGGGAGGCAAAGCTAATATCTTCGATTTGCTTTCTCGCAACTTCGGGAAGATAAGATCTCTTGTCTTGGCCCGCTCCGTTGCAACTTCGGGGAGGCAAGGGCTAATATCTTCGACCGCTTCTCGCAACTTCGTGAAGATAAGATCTCGTCAGATTCGATCCGCTTCCACCGCAACTTCGTGGAAGCAAAGTAAAAGCTTTAATCTACCCTACTACATTGTCCTACAGAGGACATAACTCGTAGAATGGGTATATGCTTATGTCGAATGATTAAGATGCCACGATCGAAATGAATCAAATGCTCCTAATTAGACGCGCTTATGATATATGAATGCAGTAAATGTTATGAGCACGATTCCTACTTAAGGTTTCATCACTCATTTTTTCTTCATCCTCGCTCCTCTCAAGTATCAATCATATTCTCGCTCAAATAATTTGCCCCATGGTAATTCTGAGTCCACTCCACTTGAACCTTGAGACATAAAGTTTGTACCTCCCACTGCAACTTCAGGGGAATAACATTTGGTTTCTTCCATTCATCCTGTTACCACTCAGAGGTAGAAAATTTGTATCATATTCAATCAATTTGATCTGTTACACCATTCCCTGGGTGTAATGACCAGATGTATGTGCCTGAAATTTGCATGAATGCAGGGTGTCATTTTTCTTTTCCTGAGAATGATCCTCTTTTACACTTGGGTTGACATTACTCGTCATTTGTCTAGATGGTATCACCGACAAAATGTCTTATCCAATAAAAAAATCCGAAGAGATAATCATCTTTCAATATTTCCAACCCTTAGGCTAGGTGAGTTCTAAACAATAGTCTTATTTTAGATTCTTGTATTATTTAGAAACTTCCAAAATAATATGCGAAACTTCTTTTATAAAAGTATTATTAGTCCATTAACCGTTATTTCAATATAAAATGCTTGAAAAAGATCACAACAATGGACGAGAAAGAAATTAATCAAGAGCATAGCTCGAAACAAATAAGTTAATCAAAGATAACCAAGGCAATAAAAGAAAATTGATTGGGGTGTATCTTGAAAAGAATAAAGTAATCAAAGATAGCAAATTCAAAATGGGTAAGATAGAAGCTAGGTGCCCTAGATATCGCAGCCTGAGCTTCTCTGTACAAACTTCTTGAGGACCATTTTGAGCTCAATACGTGCTTAGAGGATCCGGAGTACTTTGACAATGCCCCAAGACATAGCATACTTCCTCATTGTTAATTCAAGCATAGCAAGACTACCACATGCCCTATCTTTGATCAAAATTTGAGCCGCCCTTTTCAGGTTTTCGGCTCAAAACCCCTTTGGTCTCAAAACGCCATTTGCGGGTTTTCGCCTTGGGCTCTCCTCTTTTTTTTTCTTTTTTTTTGAACTCAAGGCACCCTTTGCAGATTTTCACCTTGGATTTTCCCCTTTCAGGTAAAATACTTCTTAACTGAACCTGAATTCACTGGATTGCGCAAGCCTTTGGCATCCATCTCGGTCAATATCAATGCTCCTCCAGAACAGGTCTTCTTTACAACGTAATGTCCTTCCCAGTTTGGCATCTGCTTTCCTCTGAAATCCTTTTGTATAAGAAAGATCTTTTTCAACATCAGGTTCCCTTCGTGGAATTTTCTAGGATGAACATTTTTGTCGTAAGCTTGCATCATCTGACCGTGATGGACAACTTTTAACATTTTCTTCGATTAGGTTCAATTGGCAAAAACCGCTTCCATTCCATAAACCAATGGGTAAGATGCTGCCCCAGCGAAGGTTCTGGCCGACGTTCGATAAGACAGAGGGTAAATGGTAACTTCTTTATGCCAATCTTTATAAGTCTCAGTCATCTTTCCCATGATCTTTTTTTTTGCCGCCTTTACTCCGCTGTGATATGGTGTCTGATCTTTGAACAGACTTGCAAACTTTTGACATTGTCCTTTTTAGCACTCTTTGTTGGCACCTGATCTTTCTTTCTTTTTTTTTTTTGAGAATTTGATAACCATCGACTTTGTAACATTGGCATATGAAGCTACTTCCACCCTCTTAGTGAAATAAACGACGGTCACGATGATGAATCGATGTCTACTAGAAGCTTTTGACGAGATCGACCCCATAATATCCATTCCCCATATATAGAAAATCTGTGAAGAAATAGATGAGGCACATAAGTCTTGTCTTCCTCAATTTGGCATTTATGACATAACTGAAGCAATCTCCCTTTTATGGTAGACCAATAGTACCCGAACCTTATGATTAGCCTGGCTATTGTAGAACCATTATCATGTTCTTTAAACACCCTTATGGACCTCTTTTAAGATTTTCCCAAGCGTGTCTTGATATGATCGTGCGAAAACATCTTTGAATTCTTGAAAATAACTCAATGATGTCTTGCCTTATTTCTGTGGTGAGCTAGGCTATAATCTTCACATCCTTTCTAGGCTCATAATATCCACTGACCCTTTGTAGAGTAGGGTCTATTTTTCATCTCGTTCTACCATTTTAACAAATCAGAAGATAGGTTACAATCTCTGTCATCTTCAAAGTCCTGAGATCCCTCTAGACACATATCTTACTCGAAAGGAGACTCTAAGTCAGTAGCAGTGTTGCTCACATCGTTGATATCTGGAGACCTATTGTAGGTTCGAAGGAAGATTCCAAAGAATAAATGATTCAAGGAATGATTATTTGTATGGTCATGAATGAAGAATGAAAGAATACTTAAAAGAAAGTCCAAACAAAAGAAAAAAACTAAGAACAATTGTTTGTACAGTATGAAATGGAAAGAATAAAAGAATATTTGCTCAAAAAGATGCATTTTATTGAAATAAAAATTTTAGACACGAGCCTATTTCACAAAAGGATTCTTATTGCCTCTAGGCTTAAGGCAACAATCGTGTTTTGAATATTACTCTAGATCAGCTCTAACAATACAGGGATCTCTTCCACAGTCCCATTATTCAAAACACTCCCAAGTACGCAAGGGCTTGGAAACTTCGTTCCCCGATTCCCTCTTCGCTTTTGATTTCTTCAAGGAGTCGCAACTTTCTTGTCTCCTCCTTCAATTATCGCATTTACTGCCTCGTCAAAGTGATCAGGTTTTGATGAATCGTCAAACTTCACAATTCCCATTTTAATGAACCTTTCGACCAACTTTTTAGACGTAGTACAGTTTTCAATTGAGTGACCCATTATTCCCGCATGGTACTCGCATTGGGCATTATTATTATACCATTTTGGGAACGGAGGTTGCACGGGTTTCGAGTAGGACGGAGACACCACATGCACATCAAAAAGATTCGGATACAGCTCCTTATATGTCATCGAGATGGGTGTGAAATGGAGCCTTTCTGCATTTGGCATTGAATTGGATTCCTGCCTTGAAGAGCCTTGATAGCTAGTGGTTACAGCCCTCAGTTGGCCTACGGTGACTGATTTGGGATGCATGCTCAGGATACTCACTTCATTTTCCTTGTTTCTCGGGGCTGATCTTTTAGCGCTTTCTCCCGTGTCTATCCTCCCACTTCTTACCGCATTTTCAATCATCTCGCCAGACATTACTATATCTGAAAAGCTTATGGTGACGCTTCCAAACATATGGTTAATGAATGAGGCTTTTAGAGTATTGATGAAAAGCATTATGGTCTCCTTTTCTAAAAGCGGTGGCTGAACTTGTAGGGCAACTTCCCTCCATCTTTGCGCATACTGCCTGAAACTTTCATTCGATTTTTTCTCCATGTTCTGTAAGGTGATTCTGTCAGGGATCATGTTTGTCACATGACTGTATTGCTTCATAAATGCTTGCGCTAGGTCTCTCCACGAATTAATCCTAGCACCACTTGGATGCTGCTCCCACCAAATTATCTTGGAAGCAGTGGACTAGCAATTGATCATTATTAACATACCCAGTCATCCGTCTACAGAACATGGTAATATGGGCTTCAGGACAGCTAGTCCCATTGTACTTCTCAAATTCTGGCATTTTGAACTTGTGAGGAAGCACCAAATATGGAACCAAGCTCAAGTTTTAAGCATCAATTCCATGGTGATTATCAGCGTTTTCCAAGGCCTTGAATTTTTCTTCTAACCACCTACAATGGTCCTCTAACTACCATGGTAATTCAAATCTTGTCATTTCTCCCTCCGCTATATCTAAATCAGGGATAACAGGATTAGCTGGGTTATCTCCTGGGTTAGATCCTGAGCCAACTTGGAAGTTCATGGGCACTCCAATATCAGCTTGACCTTGTTGAGGCCTAATCGTGGCAGATGGCCTTTGAGGATGCACCTCAGGTTGTATCTGTGCATGTGGTGGGGTGAAACCCAGATGATAGTCTTCATTATCTTCTCCCGTATTAGTCATGGGACCTTTTTCTTTGTCCATTGCCTCATTCAGTAGCTGAGTCATTTGAGGCACCATATTTCTTTGGGCTTCCATCATTTGTTCCCTCATATCTTGTTGGATCTTTGCCAACTGCTCTTGCAGCTAGTCTTGCATATCTCTTTGAAATTGTTCAAGTCTTTGATCCATATCTTTCATCTTAGCGTGAGTACCGTAACGATGTCTAGTTTCCAGATTAACTTTCTCTCTTTTTCTGAAATAATTTTAACTAATTAGGGTTCTTCTATGGATTTTAATGCATATGATGCAATGTAATGCAAATGCATGAAATGAATGCAAAAAGAAAGAGAGGCGTTGATTCTGAATTCAATTCCATTAGAACAACTCTTCTAGAAAATAAATTCCTTTACATAAAACGGATATTTATACGGCCTTTCCCTCATATTCCAAGCGAAGAAATTAATCCCTTTCTTCTTATCTGGATATTAAGGTCCAATCACGCGAACTTTCTAATAAATGACTCTACTAGCTCTTTTTACTTGATCTGGGCCGCGACTCACTGCTCACTTATTTCCACAATACTCGTTAGCCTCTTCAAGAAAGCCGAGACGTGGTGATTCTCGAATAGTCTTTGTCAGCTTGAATCCTTGGGCAATAAAGTCTTGTATTCCTTCACGGACTATCAGTCTTCTCTCGTTGTGTTTACTTGGACCATATTCGGACGACCGTACTATAATCCACTTCATCAAGAAATCCATTTTCTCATGACAAACTCTTCTATTTAGCAATCAAATTTGAATCAACACCTCTTTTCTATGATGTGAATGCAATGCAATCAAGACAAAAGAGAACACGTTAGCATAAGAGAAATAAATAACAAAATAGGGCACCTATCTGGGTGACCACTAGGGTTTGGCATAGTTCTACCTAGGGTAAGCCCTTAGGTTTTCTACATGTGGTTTAGCTCTAAAGTTGAGGTACCCGAACCAGCATATTCCTCGATCCTCACCCATTATAGGCCCATACGACCGAGTTCAGTTCAGGGGAATACATTTCCCTATGGCTGCACGGAGATGAAAATCTCACGAAGACATAGGTACGGATGTATCCCGAAAGCGATCCACTATCCTGCACGGAGGTGAAAACCTCACGAAGGAGTAGCTTCTCACTCCCACTTAAAAGGGTGTGACCACAACGGTCATGCAATGCAATGCAGAAATACTTTACAAGATTAGAACAACATGCGATAAAAAGGATCATAATTTTTCAAATTGGTTTTTCAAATTTGGACAAAAGGACAGGAAATAATCAATTTTACGGCTTGACTCTCTTATTATGTCCCCAGTGGAGTCGCCAAGCTGTCGAAACCATTTTTTTTTTGAAAAAAGGGGATCGACTTAAAAAACGAAAACGGGAGTCGCCACCGATTTTTTTTTACTTAGGTGTGATCAGATCACCTTATAAAACATCTTTTGTTTAAAACATTAATTTTGGCCTACAAAGTTCGAGAAAACAAGTTCGGGAGTCGGTTACGCACGAGGAAGGGATAGCACCCCCGTAACGCCCAAAAATTGGTACCTAATTGATAAAATCACGTCCTAATGTTGAAAATTTTAAAATTTTAAAATATGATCTTTTTATTTGAAAGATAGCTAAAACTCGCCTATCTAAAAAAAATAAAATGCCACACCCAATAAGTTAGGATGCGACATCTCAAGACTTCGAAACTAAGCTTGCTTTTATTTTGTAGAAAATCCTTACCTCGAGATACAAAACATTATATCTAATAAGTTAAGATATAACATTATGAATTTCCGAGAATAAATTTTAATTTGAAATTTATAGGTTTTAAAAAAAAGAGGATACTTGATACCTTAAGTTCCACGAGAAAAATTAAAACCCAGTAAGTTAGGGTATAATTTTCTCGAAGTCCCCAAATATCATATATCGTTGTATTTTAAAAAATATTTGAATAAAATGCGTCAATTCAAAATGTGTTTTGATAAAAATGGATTGAGTAACATAAATACCAAATAACAATTCTCTATAATTACAAGTCATATTAACAATTAATACTAATATAGTCAATAATAAAAAAATGAAATAATGAATGATACAAATAATAGAATAACTGTACTAAAGCAAACATAAAAATCATAAACAAGCAAAAGCATGGACAAACGAATATGAAATATAAAGCAGTAAATAACGAAAGATAAAAAAAACTATTAAATAAACATGAAACTTTACTTGCAAAATTGAGTGTAACATAAAATAACAACATAGAATGAGTAATATAGAATAATAGATATCGCTAATTAAAAGAAACATATATAAAAAATGGTACGGCATACTCTAAAAAATAATATATATATTCATGAGAAAATAAGTAAAATATATTTTTAAATAAATAAATGATATATAAATAAAAATATATTTATAATATAATAATCTAATACATATATGCATAAAACTACATATTTAAGAATAAATAATATAAACAATATACGGTATACAAAATTATATACAATATTAAGGATAAAATAATTTAAAAGTTATATATAAAATATAATATAATAATATATAATATATAAAATAAAAATGTAATATAATACCTAATGTGTAAATTTTAAAATAATGTATAAATAATATTAATAAAATAACTTATTATAAATAATGAATATATATAAAAATAATACGTATTTAGAATAAACAATACATAAAAACTTTATATTATTAATAAATTAATATACACTACATAAATATTTAAAAAATAATACGGAATTTTTATAAAATGAAATAATTTAATATAATGTTAAAAAATAAAATAAGATAAAAATAAAAAAAAGGGTTTAAAAATAAAAAAAGAAATAGGGATTAAGTATAAATAAAAATAAAATGTAAAAGGACCAGATCAGAACGCGCGTCACACCGTAGGGACCAATTAGGCAATTATGCCTTATCTCCTAAACGACGCTGCTCGATATTATCCCTTAAAGAACCCGAGGACAGATTGAAACAAAATATAAATTTTAGGGCTAATTTAATAAAAATAAAAAATTTAAATTGGACTAAATTAAAAATGATGAAATTGCGGAAGGACCAAAGAGGCAAATTGCCCATTTTATAGAAACACGCGGATCCTCCCCGAGTATCGGGTCAACGCGACGAGTTCGCCCACGAACGACGTCGTTTTGGCCTTAAAAGGGAACCCCCAAAATGACGTCGTATGAAGGGCCTATATAAGCTAAAAATCCACCCAAAAAAAATCAGTTTAAACACTTTTTAGGAAAAAAAACTCAAAGGCTCCGAAAAACTCTCTTCCCCCTCCGGCCTGAGGCCAGAATTCGACTGGGTTCCGTGACGGACACGCATGCGCCACACACGCGCGCCTCTCGGGCAATGATCGGAAAGCCAAATTTTCCGTTTCGCAATGAATCGAAGGTAATCTCTTTTCTGGTTATTTTTAACAATATTTGTATATGTGTATATATAAAAAAAACATAAATTGAAAAGAAAAGTAAAAAAATTAAACGAAATATATATAAAAAAAATCACCTCTGCTGTTAGGTTTTTTATTAATATCTGTATCTGTATCTTCCTCCATTTTTACAGATTATGCTGGGGGTTTTATAGCCCCGAAAATAAAAGACAAATATTCTGTCCATATGTTTCTTGCCATATTTGCTGCTGTGTCTTTCCTTCCTTTTACAGTGTAACATCCTGAATAATTGGGTCTGTGCATTTTATGTGTTTGGATGCTTAAAATATTAATTTGAGAATTTGAGGTACAATTGGGGCTCAAATTGAAATTTGAGGCCTTGTTTTAAATATTTTGTTTAGACACTCTAAGGGCTTAAATTGAAGTTGTAGTAGTTTAATTGACATATTGGGCTCGTGGCCCAAACACTAGGGGCACTGAGAAGGTGAGCTATAAGTGGCGTCACTAGTGCATGAGGAAGGCCCAAATTTTTGGTTGCTTGAAGCCCAAATTATAGGGCTAGATTTCGGCACTTAATTGAGTAAGGGGGGACGGCACAAGGCTATTTTTTTGGGAATCTTATTATATTTATTTCATGTGAATAATAAGCGGATAAAGGCTATTATTTAGGGATTTAGTCTTTAAGGATAATAAGGAGATAAAGGCTATTTTGAGGAGATAATGAGAATAAGATAAGGGAAAAGGGATAGGAGCTATCATGTGTGGCAGTGTTGGCCGAAAATCAATCTCTGCTAAAGGGAGGAATCGGTTTTCTATATAAAGAGGGGGTGTGCCGAAATTTTAAAGCCTCTCTTTTATTTTATTTTCTCATCTCCTTCCTCTCAAAAGCCGAAAATCACCATATTCTTCACCCTTTCTTCCTCTCTAAAATTTCCTGGTTGGCCGAAACTTTTAACCTCTATTGTAATTCTTCTTTTAATCCCTAAAAGCCGAAATCACATCTCTATTATTCTATTCTTCTCCTTAATATTAATTGGCCGAATCTCTCTTAGCCATCTCTTCAATTTGTACATCTTCTAAAAGTCGAAATTCTTAGATCTCACTCCTTGAAGTTGCCGAATTCTCTTCAAAGGAGTTTGCTTGTGCCGAATCTTGAAGGAAACAATAGGTAAGTATTGATTTCGGGATTTCAATGTTCTTCCGGCTCTTCAAAAGTCCTTAGTCGAATGGCTATTAGAAACTAATCTCTTATTTCACTCTTCTTTTTGCGGCGTGCAGGATTTGAAGAAGGAGGCCAATCGCATAGATCTCTAAGTTATAAAATCGTGTTACTTTCGGGATTTCAAGGTAAGAGGATTTGTTTATTTATATATATAAAATCGGGTAGAATACTAACCATGGCCGAATATATAGAGAGGCCTATTTTCGCAATTGTTCGGCTTTTAAGGAAGGCTATAGGTTGAGGATAATAGATCCGGATAGCAAGGACATCGACTAAGAATATTGGATTTTCGCAATATCGGTGTGTAATTCTCCACACCATCTAGATCTGTTTGATTAGTATATAATTATAAGTCTTATATGTTTTGTTAAATGCCAAAACCCGGCATATTGACGGAACCCAAAGAGGGTAAAGCAAATCACCGAGTTAGTAAATGATCCGATTAAATGTTATAAGTATACTGATTTTATGTGATTGCATGGGTTGGGTTTGATGAAAGGAGGAAGTTATATGTTGTAGCGCTTTTTACCGTGATCTGTTGTAGCGGTTCCTTACCGTGATCCATTGTAGTGGCTTCGCCGTGATTCATTGTAGTGGCTACGGCCATGATCCGATGATGAGCAAAGACACGATCGCCATCAAGGCGTGTAGCGGTGTGGGTTGATTGTAAAAATCCCCAATGGTGTGAATGGGTACAGTATGCGGGCGTGTAGCGGATGGACACCTAGGATATGGGTTGGGCTTTGCATATTATTTTTGTTTCTTATATTTTGATTATTCTATTTTATGGGGCTAAAGCCCAAATCTAATGGTGCATGAGGGTTGCACACTGAGTCTCGCGACTCACCCTTTAATTTTAACCATCTCAGGTGACACTTAGGGCATCGGACTGGGCTAGAGAGGAGAGCAAGGTGGCCACGCGACAGAGCTTTGAGAATTCAGCAAAAAGACTTAGTCTAATTTTTTTTATTTTCATTTAATTAATGGGTTCAAATTTCCTTGTAATAAGGCCATGGGCCACTAGACTACCATTTATGTATTGGGATTTTGTTGGGCTTTTATTACTGGGTTTTAAGTTTTACGTTTTCAATTAAGTTAAGACCTGCATGAAATTTCAGTTTTTATTTAAAATCTACCAAGATAATTGGTTACTTAATATTTTATACTTTAATAAATTATTAAGCTTTCGAAATAAAGGTGTAAACCTAGTAATTATTTTCCAAAATGCGACATGTTATGTAAAATCTCTTAAGTGACATACGAGATCAGGTTGTAGCGTTTGGGCCGGGTTTGGGGTGTTACAAATTGGTATCGAGCCGGTTCAAAACTCGGCTCTGGGGTTTTTTGGGCTCAAAACGTTTTCTAAAGTTGGGTTTGAAACATGCATATTTATACAGTCTGTTAGCTCAAAGATGGCACTGCGTCTCAGCCCAAGTCCGCTGGTAAGTATTCGAACCATTGTGTGATATAATATATGTGGGCTTGATGGGCTTTATGGGACGTAGATTAGTTAGATTAGAACTTGATGGACTTTAGGCCTAGTGAAACAACTCTTAAAATCTCATAAGACTTAACTTCACTAAACAAACCCGTGAGCGAGCCGCAAGACTAGGGTGTGGTAACAGGGCATACGCATGTTCAGGATTAGATCCGGAAGAGCACGGTATTAAAGCGATCCTAGTGACTCACCTCCTCTTCACTGGAATCCTACCGGTGTGTAGTGACTGTTCACCTTAGCCAAGTTAGGGTGTGGCAATGGGCATACGCATGTCTAGGAGTGGATTCAGGGGAGAGCTTGGTACTTAGCGATCCTAGTGACTCACCTCCTCTTCACTAGAATCCTGCAGTGCGTGGTGACTATTCACCCTAGTTACGAGGACTTGTTGATAGGCTAAACCTTATAATTAAAACCCGAAAGGGACCAGCCACCCTAGTTTGAAAAAAAAAACATCGAAATATCCCTGGTTAGAAAAAATTACCAACCTACCCTCGTTTTATCAAATGACCAAAATACCCCTGGTTTGTATAATTACCAAATTACCCCTGATTTGCAAAATTACTAAATTGCCCCTGATTGCAAAATTATCAAAATACCCCCAGATTTCAAAATTACCGAAATACCCCCAGATATTAAAATTACCAAAATACCCTTGGATTATTTCAAAATTACCGAAATACCCCCGAATTTCAAAATTACCAAAATACCCCCGAATTGTAAAATTACCAGAATACCCTCACTTCACGAAATCAACAAGGAACTTTATTATGAAAAATTACAAAAATACCCCTGTAGGATGAAATTACGAAAATACCCCTGGGTAGTGAATCAACGAAAACACCTTTACATGAAGAATGTAAGTGCTTGGATGATTTTTGTATGATGTATGTGTTTTATTTTAGTTAGAGGTTACAAACTTGAGATTTGTATTGTGAATGCGAATTCGAAAGAACCACTCTTAAAACTATTATTCATAAGACCATTTAGTGGTTAACTAGTGAAAGAAAACTAATAATCCATAAAATTCTTAATCGGATAAACGCCAATCGGAGGAATGAGTTCAAGGGGTCGAGGGCGTCCGCCGCGTGGACACGGTAGGGAGTAGAATGACCGCGCCGAGCTAGTAGGGTGCAGCCACGGGTTAGAAGCGAGATGCCTGGAACTCACAGGTGTAGAAGGAGAATTTCGGGATAAGGCGCTGGAGATGATCTGTATCTCAAAGCGATGTTGAGGGTTTTAGAGAGGGTTCTTTGGAGTAGGCATGGGCACGAGGCCAAGTAAATCTGCGAGCGAGCTTAAGGCCAATGGGGCGAAGTGTTTAGGGAGTTTACGGTGTAGCCCTAACACGGTGAGTATTGGATGGAAGCGGATCGAGCGCATAATGGATGACTTAGACTTCACGATAGAGGAAAAGTTGAAAGGGGTCGTGTCTCTTCTTCGAGACGAGGCCTATCGATGGTGGCTCACGGTGAAAGAGGGTACCGCCATGCAGATTGTATTGATCGGGATTTGTTTAAGGAATCATTTCAAGGAAGTATGTTGGGGCGGCTACGTGGATGCACAGAGGAAGGCATTCCCGAACAGTGCGGGGAAGTAAGTCGTGGTCGAGCACGAGCGCGAGTTTCTGCGCTTGAGCCGCTTACGCTCGGGAATGGCAGCAATGGAGTATGAACATTGTGTACGGTTCGAGGATGGGCGCGGAATGAGTTAAAGGTTCCGATAGCACCGCAACGGGAGAGAGTTTTTCTTTGTTTTGGTAGATAAGGTTAAAATAGCCGAGGAAGTGAAGCGGGCCGAGAGACAAGAAAGGGATAAGGATAGGAGTAAGAGTAAGAGAAGTCTCGAGCAGTCAGGAGCATCTGGGAATTATCAGAAAAGGCCTGGGGTCGATGGGCTACTCGTGCTCGGACGGGTCAGAATCGAGCATGTCCTACATGTGGGAGGACGATTATGGGGAGTGCGAGAATGAATGGCGGTGGATGCTTTAGGTGTGGATCCATAGGACATCTGATTAAGGACTATCCTCGGATGGATCGGGTGCGCCCGTGGGACGAGGTTACGATCGGTGGAGAGGTGATCAACAACCACCAAGAGGCCGCAGACAAGCCGGGGCGATAATGGTAGTGAAGCGCGGTCGTGGAGCACCAGGTAGAGGTGCAGGTTATGCTAAGGCGAGGCAGCCAGCGTTGGTCTATGCAGCACATCGCCAAGGGGAATAAGACGCCCCAGATGCGAACAATGGTGCGTACCCTACCATAGTATACTATGTGTTTATTTTTTTTGGCTTTAGAAATTAGAGTGCGCAGCGAAAGCATAGTGGTGCGACTTTGGTAGTACGATTACTAGTTAGTTGGAAATTTCGAGGACGAAATTTCTTTAAGGGGGTAGAACTGTAACATCCTAAATAATTGGGTCTGTGCATTTTATGTGTTTGGATGCTTAAAATATTAATTTGAGAATTTGAGGTACAATTGGGGCTCAAATTAATGAGGCCTTGTTTTAAATATTTTGTTTAGACACTCTAAGGGCTTAAATTGAAGTTGTAGTAGTTTAATTGACATATTGGGCTCGTGGCCCAGAAGCTAGAGAACACAGATGAGGTGAGCTATAAGTGGCGTCACTAGTGCATGAGGAAGGCCTAAATTTTTGGTTGCTTGAAGCCCAAGTTATAGGGCTAGATTTCGGCACTTAATTGAGTAAGGGGGGACGGCACAAGGCTTTTTTTTTTGGGAATCTTATCATATTTATTTCATGTGGATAATAAGCAGATAAAGGCTATTATTTAGGGATTTAGTCTTTAAGGATAATAAACAGATAAAGGCTAGTTTTGAGAAGATAACAGATTAAGATAAGGGAAAAGGGATAGGGGCTATCATGTGTGGCAGTGTTGGCCGAAAATTAATCTCTACTAAAGGGAGGAATCAGTTTTCTATATGAGGGGGTGTTTTGAAGCCTCTCTTTTATTTTCTTTTCTCATCTTCTTCCTCTCAAAAGCCGAAAATCACCATCTTCTTCACCCTTTCTTCCTCTCTAAAATTTCCTGGTTGGCTGAATCTTTTAACCTCTATTGTTATTTTTCTTTTAATCCCTAAAAGCCGAAATCACATCTCTATTATTCTATTCTTCTCCTTAATATTCATTGGCTGAATCTCTCTTAGCCATCTCTTCAATTCGTACATCTTCTAAAAGCTGAAATTCTTAGATCTCACTTCTGAAGTTGCCGAATTCTCTTTAAAGGAGTTTGCTTGTGCCGAATCTTGAAGGAAACAATAGGTAAGTATTAATTTTGGGATTTCAATGTTCTTTCGGCTTTTCAAAAGTCCTTAGTCAAATGGTTATTAAAAACTAATCTCTTATTTTACTCTTCTTTTCGGCATTCCGGGATTTAAAGAAGGAGGCCAATCGCATAGATTTCTAAGTTATAGAATCGCGTTACTTTCGGGATTTCAAGGTAAGAGGATTTGTTTATTTATATATATAAAATCGGGTAGAATACTATCCATGGCCGAATATGGGAGGCCTATTTTCGCAATTGTGCTTTGGCTTTTAAGCAAGGCTATAGATTGAGGATAATAGATCCGGATAGCAAGGACATCGACTAAGAATATTGGATTTTGCAATATCAGGTGTGTAATTCTCCACACCATCTAGATCTGTTTGATTAGTATATAATTATAAGTCTTATATGTTTTGTTAAATCGAAACCCAGCATATTGACGGAACCCAAAGAGGGTAAAGTAAATCACCGAGTTAGTAAATGATCCGATTAAATGTTATAAGTATACTTGATTTTATGTGATTGCATGGGTTGGGTTTGATGAAAGGAGGAAGTTATATGTTGTAGCGATTTTTCACAGTGATGCATTTGTAGCGGTTCCTTCACCGTGATCTGTTGTAGCGCCTGTAGTGATTCATTGTAGTGGCCATGGCCATGATCGATGATGAGCAAAGCACGTGCGCCATCAAGGCGTGTAGCGGTGTGGGTTGATTGTAGAAATCCCCAATGGTGTGAATGGTTGAGTACGAGGCGTGTAGCGGATGGACACCTAGGATATGGGTTGGGCTTTGCATATTATTTTTGTTACTTATATTTTGATTATTCTGTTTTATGGGGCTAAAGCCCAAATCTAATGGTGCGTGAGGGTTGCACATCGAGTCTCGCGACTCACCCTTTAATTTTAACCATCTCGGGTGACACTTAGGGCATCGGACCGGGGTGGAGAGGAGAGCAAGGTGGCCATGCGTGAGCTTTGAGAATTCAAGCAAAAAGACTTAGTCTAATTTTTTTATTTTCATTTAATTAATGGGTTCAAATTTCCTTGTAATAAGGCCATGGGCCACTAGACTACCATTTATGTCTTGGGATTTTGTTGGGTTTTTATTACTGGGTTTTAAGTTTTACGTTTTCAATTAAGTTAAGACTTGCATGAAATTTCGGTTTTTATTTAAAATCTACCAAGATAATTGGTTACTTAATATTTTATACTTTAATGAATTATTAAGCTTTCGAAATAAAGGTGTAAACCTAGTAATTGTTTTCCAAAATACGACATGTTATGTAAAATATCTTAAGTGACATACCAGATCCGGTTGTAGCATTTGGGCCGGGTTTGGGGTGTTACAAATTGGTATTAGAGCCCGGTTCAAAACTCGGCTCTGGGGGTTTTTTGGGCTCAAAACGTTTTCTAAAGTTGGGTTTTGAAACATGCATATTTATACAGTCTGTTAGCTCAAGATGGCTTTGTGTCTCGGCCCAAGTCCATGGGTAAGTATTCGAACCATTGTGTGATATAATATATGTGGGCTTGATGGGCTTTATGGGGCGTAGATTAGTTAGATTAGAACTTGATGGACTTTAGGCCTAGCTAAAACAACTCTTAAAATCTCATAAGACTTAACTTCACTAAACAAACCCGTGAGCAGCCGCAAGACTAGGGTGTGTGGTAACAGACATACGCATGTCTAGGATTGGATCAGGAAGAGCACAGTATTTAAGCGATCCTAGTGACTCACCTCCTCTTCATTTGGAATCCTGCAGTGCGAAGTGACTATTCACCTTAGCCAAGTTAGGGTGTGGCAATGGGCATACGCATGTTCAGGAGTGGATTCGGGAGAGCTTGGTACTTAAACAGTCCTAGCGACTCACCTCCTCTTCACTAGAATCCTAACTGGTGCGTGGTGACTATTCTCCCTAGTTACGAGGACTTGTTGATGGGCTAAACCTTATAATTAAAACCCGAAAGGGACCAGCCACCCTAGTTTGAAAAAAAAAATCGAAATATCCCTGGTTAGAAAAAATTACCAACCTACCCTCGTTTTGTCAAATGACCAAAATACCCTTGGTTTGTATAATTACCAAATTACCCCTGATTTGCAAAATTACTAAATTGCCCCTGATTACAAAATTACCGAAATACCCCCAAATTTTAAAATTACCGAAATACCCCAGATTTCAAAATTATCGAAATGCCCCCAGATTTCAGAATTACCAAAATACCCCCGGATTGTAAAATTACCAGAATACCCTCACTTCACGAAATCAACAAGGAACTTTATTATGAAAAATTACGAAAATACCCCTGTAGGATGAAATTACGAAAATACCCCTGGGTAGTGAATCAACGAAAACACCTTTATGTGAAGAATGTAAGTGCTTGAATGATTTTTGTATGATGTATGTGTTTTATTTTAGTTAGAGGTTACAAACTTGAGACTGTATTGTGAATGCGAATTTGAAAGAACCACTCTTAAAACTATTATTCATAAGACTGTTAGTGGTTAACTAGTGAAAGAAAACTAATAATCCATAAAATTCTTAATCAGATAAACGCCAATCGGAGGAATGAGTTCAAGGGGTCGAGGACGTCTGCCGCGTAGATGCGGTAGGGGTAGAATGACCGCGCGTCGAGCCGTGAGGGTCAGCCACGGGTTAGAAGCGAGATACCAAGCTGCCGGTGTAGAAGGAGAATTTCGGGAAGAGGCGCCGGAGATGATCTTTGTATCTCGGTGATGTTGAGGTTTTAGAGAGGGTTGCTAGAGTAGGCATGGGCACGGGAGCCCGAAAATCATGCATCGGAGCGGCTTAAGGCCAATGGGGCGAGAAGTGTTTAGGGAGTTTCGGTGTAGCCCTAACACCGTGAGTATTGGATGGAAGCGATCGGCGCATAATGGATGACTTAGACTTCACGGTAGAGGAAAAGTTAAAAGGGGTCGTGTCTCTTCTTCTTGAGGCGAGGCCTATCGGTGGTGGATCACGGTGAAAGAGGGTACCGCCGTAGATTTGTATTGATCGGGATTTCTTTAAGGAATCATTTCAAGGGAAGTATGTTGGGGCCGGCTACGTGGATGCACAGAGGAAGGCATTCCTAAATCTGGTGCAGGGAAGTAAGTGTGTGGCTGAGTACGAGGCAGAGTTTCTACGCTTGAGCCGCTACGCTCGGGGAATGGTAGCAACGAAGTATGAACGTTGTGTACGATTCGAGGATGGGCTGCGAAATGAGTTAAGGGTTCTGATAGCACCGCAATGGGAGAGAGTTTTTGCTATTTTGGTAGATAAGGTTAAAATAGCTGAGGAAGTGAAACGGGTCGAGAGACAAGAAAGGGATAAGGATAGGAGTAAGAGTAAGAGAAGTTTTGAGCAGTTAGGAGCATCTGGTTATTATCAGAAAAGGCCTAGGACTGATGGGCCAGCTCGTGCTCCAACGGGTCAGAATCGAGCATGTCCTACATGTGGGAGGACGTATTATGGGGAGTGCAGAATAAAAACTGGTGGATGCTTTAGGTGTGGATCCACAGGACATCTGATTAAGGACTGTCTTCAGATGGATTGGGTACAGCCCGCGGGATGAGGTTCTAATCAGGCTGGGAGAGGTGATCAACAACCACCAAGAGGCCGCAGACAAGCCAAGGGCGATAATGGTAGTGAACGCGGTCGTGGAGCACCGGTAGAGGTGCGAGTTATCTTTGCCGAGGCGAGGCGGCCGGCGTTGGTCTATGCAGCACATCGCCAAGGGGAAGAAGACGCCCTAGATGCGAACAATGGTGCGTACCCTACCATAGTATACTAAGTGTTTATTTTTTTTGGCTTTAGAAATTAGAGTGCGCAGCAAAAGCATAGTGGTGCGACTTAGGTAGTACGATTACTAGTTAGTTGGAAATTTCGAGGACGAAATTTCTTTAAGGGGGGTAGAAGCGTAACATCACGAATAATTGGGTGCATGCATTTTATGTGTTTGGATGCTTAAATATTAATTTGAGAATTTGAGGTACAATTGGGGCTCAAATTGAAATGAGGCCTTGTTTTAAATATTTTGTTTAGACACTCTAAGGGCTTAAATTGAAGTTGTAGTAGTTTACTTGACATATTGGGCTCGTGGCCCAGCAGCCTAGGAGCACACAGATAAGGTGAGCTATAAGTGGCGTCACTAGTGCATGAGGAAGGCCCAAATTTTTGGTTGCTTGAAGCCCAAGTTATAGGGCTAGATTTTGACACTTAATTGAGTAAGGGGGACGGCACAAGGCTATTTTTTTGGGAATCTTATTATATTTATTTCATGTGGATAATAATCAGATAAAGGCTATTATTTAGGGATTTAGTCTTTAAGGATAATAAGCAGATAAAGGCTATTTTTGAGGAGATAACAGATTAAGATAAGGGAAAAGGGATAGGAGCTATCATGTGTGGCGAGTGTTGGTAGAAAATCAATCTCTGCTAAAGGGAGAATCGGTTTTCTATATAAAGAGGGGTGTGCTTGAAATTTTGAAGCCTCTCTTTTATTTTCTTTTCTCATCTTCTTCCTCTCAAAAGCCGAAAATTACCATCTTCTTCACCCTTTCTTCCTCTCTAAAATTTCTGGTTGGCGAATCTTTTAACCTCTATTGTTATTCTTCTTTTAATCCCTAAAAGCCGAAATCACATCTCTATTATTCTATTCTTCTCCTTAATATTCATTGGCTGAATCTCTCTTAGCCATCTCTTCAATTCGTACATCTTCTAAAAGCCGAAATTCTTAGATCTCACTTCTGAAGTTGCCGAATTCTCTTCAAAGGAGTTTGCTTGTGCCGAATCTTGAAGGAAACAATAGGTAAGTATTGATTTCGGGATTTCAATGTTCTTAGGCTTTTGAAGTCCTTATTCGAATGGCTGTTAGAAACTAATCTCTTATTTCACTCTTCTTTTCGGTATTCCGGGATTTGAAGAAGGAGGCCAATCGCATAGATCTCTAAGTTATAGAATCGTGTTACTTTCGGGATTTCAAGGTAAGAGGATTTGTTTATTTATATATATAAAATTGGGTAGAATACTAACCATGGCCGAATATAGAGAGGCCTATTTTTCTTAATTGTCTTGGCTTTTAAGCAAGGCTATAGATTGAGGATAATAGATCCAGATAGCAAGGACATCGACTAAGAATATTGGATTTCGTAATATCAGGTGTGTAATACTCCACACCATCTAGATCTGTTTGATTAGTATATAATTATAAGTCTTATATGTTTTGTTAAATGCCGAAACCCCGGCATATTGACGGGAACCCAAAGAGGGTAAAGCAAATCACCGGGTTAGTAAATGATCCGATTAAATGTTATAAGTATCTTGATTTTATGTGATTGCATGGGTTGGGTTTGATGAAAGGAGGAAGTTATATGTTGTAGCGGCTTCTACCGTGATCTGTTGTAGTGGCTACGGCCATGATCTGATGATGAGCAGCACGACTACCATCAAGGCGTGTAGCGGTGTGGGTTGATTGTAGAAATCCCCAATAGTGTGAATGGTGGTGCGCGCGCGTGTGTAGCGGATGGACACCTAGGATATGGGTTGGGCTTTGCATATTATTTTTGTTACTTATATTTTGATTATTCTATTTTATGGGGCTAAAGCCCAAATCTAATGGTGCATGAGGGTTGCACACTTGAGTCTCGCGACTCACCCTTTAATTTTAACCATCTCGGGTGACACTTAGGGCATCGGACCGGGAGTGGAGAGGAGAGCAAGGTGGCCATGCGACATGAGCTTTGAGAATTTAGCAAAAAGACTTAGTCTAATTTTTTTATTTTCATTTAATTAATGGGTTCAAATTTCCTTGTAATAAGGCCATGGGCCACTAGACTACCATTTATGTCTTGGGATTTTGTTGGGCTTTTATTCTTTGGGTTTTAAGTTTACGTTTTCAATTAAGTTAAGACTGCATGAAATTTGAGTTTTTATTTAAAATCTACCAAGATAATTGGTTACTTAATATTTTATACTTTAATGAATTATTAAGCTTTGAAATAAAGGTGTAAACCTAGTAATTGTTTTCCAAAATGCGACATGTTATGTAAAATCTCTTAAGTGACATACCAAATCCGGTTGTAGCGTTTGGGCCGGGTTTGGGGTGTTACATACAGGTTAATGACGAGAAATCCGGCGGTGACGAAGGCTGGTGGCTAGGCTGCGGCGCGAGGAAGGGCCTGTGTCGAGTGCTTGCGGCGCCTAGGGTTTTCCAGAAACCCTAAGTCTTTATTCTTGTTTAGGTTTTGGGCCCTTTTGGGCCGCGTGAGTTTGGGTGCAGGGCCTTTGGGTGTAATGGGTTTTGGGTATTAGTTTGGGTTAGGTTTTAGTGTTTTGGGTCCGAGGTGTAATTGAGTTTTGGGTTGTCTGTTTGGGCTTTGTAAACGGACTCTAAAAATAAAAAACTGGACATTTTATTTTTTGTTTTTATTATTTTTGGTTTGTTTTCAAGCCCGGGCATAAATGAGCTATTACAATTGTATAATCTTAATGAATGCTTAATTTATTTTAAATAAAATTTTATTTATTCATATAAAAATAAAATGAATAAGTATAAATAAAACATATGTTAAACGTAACCAATAATAAATTCATGTCACTAATAAATCATTGTGGTTAGATAATATATATTTTATATATCATACCACAACAAAATACAAAATATTATAATGTCAATTTAAAATAACTTTACAGCTATAAATGTTTAAATATAAACATTTTTTAACCTCCACCTCTTATGACATAATTTCATCTCAAATTTTACAATGATATGAAATTATCACAGATAGGGTGAATGTAACAGTCCGATTTATATCTTAGTCGGAACAGTGGTTTCAGAACCACAAATCCGAGTCTGAATAATATTTTTAACATTATTTTCTGTTCCGTTGATAAGTGATTAAGCATGTGGTAAATTTTCGTAAGCTAATTTGTCTGTTCGTGTGTTTAATTTGAGAAAATGATTGAATTGCATTAAATGTGAAAGTTGTATGTTATTTGTTAAAGCATCAATGTGTTGTGGCTTTGTAAAGGTGGAGGTCTTATATGGCAATTAAACCATTTTTTTTTAAAAAGTTAGTGGATGGCATTAGGTAATGAAATGATTATATATATATGTGTTTTATATATATAAATTTTATAAGTTAAAATTTATATTTTATATTAAAAGGTTATAATATAATAAAAGAAACAAGTGTAGTGGCTTTATTTTATCATTGTTCTTGCTTTAAAAACACAAAAGAAAAGAAAAGTTTGAAGATTTACATATTCGGCTACTTGCAAGCCAAATTAAGGTGAGTTTTGACTTGGTTTTGATAATTTCTACGTTTTTTGTAATCGTTGCTTCAAGAGCTACAAAACCCATGTATTAATTTTTTGAATTGATGATGTTTGTGTGAGATGCCATTGTTGATATGTTGAGTTTTATGATGATTTATGATGTTAAATGAAAGTTTTGAGCTAGATGAACATGTTTTGTTCTTAAAGTTTTGATGAATTTAGCTAAATAGGGCTAAATTGTGAAAATAGCAAACTGAAGGACTAAATTGCTAATTTGATGGAAAATATGGGCTTGAATGATATATATGTACATTCGGCTAAGCATGTGTGTGAACAAATTTGGTGAATTTGATGTTTTGAGAAAAATGGACTAAATTGATAAATTATGCAAATGTGAGGGTTAAATTGCAAATAGCCCTAAATGTGTGCCTTTGGAGTGAATTGAATGAATTAGTAAATAAGAGGGTTAATTCTGAATATGTCTAGATCAAGAACCAAGGAAAACAGACTTAGATCGTGGGAAAGCGAAAGTAAACGAGTAGCCGTTTCTATTTTTGATAAATCGAATCCGAGGTAAGTTATATTGCAAATAAATGTAATTGTATTGAATTAAGTTTATTTACATGACTATCGATGATAATGACTGCTTATGAGATGCTATGTATATGAATTATGGGATAAGGTCGATATAGTGATAAGTCTGAGAAGTTCCGTATGAACTTAGGAATACAAAGGTATCTGTTCTGTTTAATCGTGTAAGACCCTGTCTGGGACAGTGGCATCGATATCTGATTACGTGTAAGACCCTGTCTGGGACAGTGGCATCGATATCTGATTACGTGTAAGACTATGTCTAGGACAGTGGCATCAATATCTGATTACGTGTAAGACCCTGTCTGGGACAGTGGCATTGATATCTGATTACGTGTAAGACCCTGTCTGGGACAGTGGCATCGATATCTGACTACGTGTAAGACCACGTCTAGGACGTTGGCATCGATATAAGCTTTACGTGTAAGACCACGTCTGGGACGTTGGCATCTATATGAGTTTTACGTGTAAGACCACGTCTGGGATGTTGGCATCGATATGAGGTTTACGTGTAAGACCATGTCTGGGACATCGGCATCATATTGATTTGTGTAAGACCACACATCTAGAATAGTGGCATCGATGTGCGAGTGCATGTAAGACCTGCGCAAATGCGGGGCGTTGGCATTGTACGACCATTAAGAGCTTTACGAGTATCCTACTAGATTCTTTACGGTTCAACAGCAAGTCTGTGGTAGTGAATTGCAAATCCGAACTTTGATAAAATTAATGAATGAACATCCGTTTGTATCGTTGCTTATACACTAAGCGTGTATATAAGGTAAGTATCCGTGTGATTATATCATGATGTTATGTATATGGGATTTATAATACGATATGTAAAGTCTTGACTATATGAACTATATGTATATATGGTAAGTTATGAATAAGCATATGAGCTTGAGAAAGAATGAAGTGATTTTTGTCATGAGAACCATATTGATCATCTTATTAAATTGGTTATGTGCAATCCATGCTAAGTTTGATTGTATAATTGACTTACTAGGCTTTTGGAAAGCTTACTCTATGTGTGTTTTCTCTGTTTTATAGGTCGTCAAAGCATTTGAAGGCTCGGGACCAAATCACGGATAAATCATCACACTACTAAACTTATTTTGGTACACTTTGAAAATGTATATGGCTAGATATGGCATGTATAGGCTAGTCATTGGTATGAATTGTTATGTGAACTTAGCCATGTGATTTGGCTAGTTATGTTTTGGTAATATGCTTAAAGGAATGTGATATGTGAAGTTGTTTTGGTAAGATTAGTTGATATATGAAATGGTTATGATATGGTAAGTATATAGATGAATGGTGTTTGGGCATAATTGTGATTTGGTCATGCAAATTGGTATGTTTGGAATTGGTTTTGAATATAAAGATAGAATGGATATTGAATGTATTATTGTGTGATTTTCTTAATTGTCAAATATGCATGATTTGGGATGGCTATTTGGTATATTTTGGTGGTTATATGTGAATGAAATGGGATGATATATGTTGCTTGTAGGTTTGACCCTTATGGGTGGCATTTTAGCCTTGTAAATGGCCTATAATGTTACACGGTTGTGGCACACGGGCGTGCCTAAAGACCGTGGGTGAATTGGCAGAATGTAGCTTAGTAGCACACGGCCTCGACACGGGGGTGTCAGCTAGCCGTGGTGTGCAAGTCGGTAGCTAGCTAAGAGCACACTGACCATGGCACTGCGGGCGTGCTTGGTGGCCGTGGTGGGGAAGTCAGTATATGGCCTAGTAGCACACGGCCATGGCACACAGGTGTGTCCAGTGACCGTGTTGATATAGTCCGTATATAGACACGGATGGACACACGGGGGTGTCTAGAAGCCGTGGAGGGCACACGGTCTCCTCCCACGGGCGTGTCTCCCCTGTATTTTAGAAAAGTTTAAATTTTTCCATGAGATTCTGTATGTGTTCGGTTTAGTCCCGACCCTATTTACGAGCATACTTAAGGGTTTCAATGACCTACTTAAGGGACACTATGATTGTAATTGATGTATGATCTTATGAAATTATGCATTAAAGTTTCGATCCGTCAGGGTAACGCCTTTATCCCCAGTCCGACGTCGGATACGGGTTAGGGGTGTTACATTTGGTTGGTATTAGAGCTACGGTTTAGCCGATTCTCGGACTAATGTAGCATTTTAGAGTCTAGCTATACATGCTATATTTCTGAATTGTGATAATGTGATGAATCCTGACGTATAAAATGTGATTTCGTATAGTAATGGATCGAAAGAGCCATAGGCGCGATGTAGAAAGTAATGCGCTTTGCTCACGCAAAGGCAGCGCCCTACGATCCGAGACCAGTTACTAGCGGTCAAGAGGGAGAAGCTAAACAAGCTTTCTTCCAGATGATGAGTGAATGGTTCACTCAATTCGTAAAGTATAACCCGACCATTGTTTCACAACCCCGCCTTGATTAATCCCCTCAAACCTCGGTTGTGCCTCCGGTGATGGGTATAAATCACATTGAATAAGCCTCCGGTAAACAAGATCCGCAAGTATGGGGGCGAAGAGTTCAGGGCTACTAATGATGATGATCTTTGAGAAAGCCGAGTTTTGTTAGAAAACACTATCCGAGTATTTGATGAGATGTCACTGACTCTGAAGAATGTATAAAGTGTGTTGTTTCTTTGTTACGAGATCACCTATCGGTGGTGGAAAACTTTGATTTCAGTTGTTCCTAAAGAACGGATCACATGGGATTTCTTTCAGTCTTAGTTCAGAAATGAATACATTATTCAGAGATTCATTGATCAGAAACGAAAAGAATTTTTGGAATTGAAACAAGGTCACATATGCATTCATATCGAGTACAAAGCGCGAGTTTGTAAGATTAAGTCGGTATGCTCGGGAATACGTTTATTTGAAACGATAATGTGTAAAAGATTCGAAGATGGCCTAAATGAAGATATCCAATTGCTAGTTGGTACTTTGGAGATACAAGAGTTCGTAGTGCTAGTTGACCGAGCATGCAAAGCTGAGTCTGAAGCCAGAGATATGAAAAAGAGATTTATGAGAAAATCATTTCAGTCTGTCTGAAAGAAATTCCGAGATGAACATAGCCGTTCAAAGGCTAATGTGAGGCATTCGAGTAGAGATCGAGCTAGATCACAGTTAAGATCCAAAGCTCCAACAACTTCAATGACTAGTATTGGAAATGTCAGATTCAAGCGACCTGAATGTAAACATTATGGAAAAAGGCATTCGGGAATTTGTAGATTAAATGACCGAGCTTGTTTCAGATGTGGATCATTAGACCATTTCATCCGAGACTGCCCAGAGTCTGTTGAACAAGAGATTGTTCAGAACCCGAGATCTGAGAATGTTTCAGCGAGAGGTAGATCTCCTCAAAATGCAAGAAACGTCAGTGGTAGTCAGAAAACTACTAGAATACATTGCGAGATCGAAGCTAGAGCGCTGCTGGCGTATACTATCCGAGCTCGGGAGAAAGCTTCATCTCCAGATGTTATAATGGGTACTTTTACACTTTATGATACTTTTGTGATTGCTTTGATAGACCCTAGTTCTACTCATTTCTATATATGCATGAACTTAGTATTCAGTAAGACTTTGCCTGTAAAGTCTACTGAGTTTGCTATAAAAGTATCGAACCCCTTAGGTAAAAGTGTTCTTGTTGACAAAGTATGCAAGAACCGTCAGTTAATGTTTCGAGATATCTGTTTCCCTTTGGTGCGATGCTTTTGCCATTTGATGAGTTCGATATTATTCTGGGTATGGATTGGTTGTTTTTGCATGATGCTGTGGTGAACTGTAAAAGAAAGACTATTGATTTGAGATTTCGATTAATGAAATTGTGTGGATTGAGTCTAATGATATGAATGGATTGTTTGCTGTGATATCGGTTTTGAAAGCTCAAAGTTATGTGAAAAAGGGTTATGAGGCATATTTTACTTATGTGATTGATTCGAAAGTGTCGAAAAGAAAATAGAATCGGTGCTCGTTGTCTGTGAATATTCGATGTGTTTAGAAAGAATTCTTTGGGTTTGCCTCCCAGATGCGTGAAGTTGAATTTGGTATTGAGTTGTTGCACAGCACGACCCTATTTCGATAGCTCCGTATAGAATGGCACTAATGGAATTGAAAGAGTTAAAAGTCACGAGTTGTAAGAATTAACAAGCTGAGGGTTCGCAAGGTGAGTTTTTCACCTTGGGGTGCTCTGTTCTATTTGTGAAAAAGAAAGATTTGAATCTGCGGCCAGAGAAGATGGTTAGAGTTATTGAAAGACTACGAGCTTGTAATAGATTATCACCCGGGTAAAGCAAACATTGTTCTTGATGCATTGAGTAGAAAATCATTGTTTGCACTACGTGCTTTGAATGCTCGATTAGATTTATCGATGATAGTTCGTGATGATTTGAACTAAGAGCGAAACCGTTGTTTATTTAAGAGATATGTGATGCTCAGAAAATTTACAATGAAATGTTAGCGAAACGAGTTCTGTGTAATTCGAATTCTGAATCTGAATTTCAAATTATTGATGATTGCTTGAGATTCCGAGATCGTATCTATGTTCCGAGAAATCCCAGTCGATTGGATTGATTTTGAGTGAAGCCCATAATACTTGTTTATCTGTTCATCCGGGGAGTACTAAAATGTATCATGATTTGAAGCAACATTACTGGTGGTCAGGTATGAAACGAGAGATTTCGACTTTGTTTGAAATGTTTAATCTATCGCAAGTGAAAATTTGAACATCAAGTTAAAATGCAGGTTGCTACAACCGATTTTGATTCTGAGTGGAAATGGGATAGAGTAACGATGGACTTTGTTTCTGGATTGCCTCAGACTCCGAGAAAGAAAGATGCGATTTGGGTCGTAGTTGATCGATTGACGAAATCTGCCCATTTTATTTCGGTAAGATCTGACTATCCACTTGATAGATTAGCCGAGCTTTATGTTTCTGAGATTGTTAGATTGCATGGAGTGCCACTATCCATTGTGTCAGATAGAGATTCGAGATTTACATCGAAGTTCTAGAAGAAATTGCAAGAAGCTTTAGGCACGAAACTGCATTTCAGTACAGCTTTTCATCCGCAAACAGATGGTCAATCTGAGCGGATTATTCAGATTCTCGAAGATATGTTAAGATGCTGTATACTTGAGTTTAATGGTTCGTGGGAACAGTATCTGCCCTTAATTGAATTTGCATACAATAATAGTTTTCAGTCGAGCATCAGAATGGCACCTTATAAAGCTTTGTACGGACGTAAATGTCGTACACCTCTGTATTGGACCGAGCTCAGTGAAAAGAAGTTACTTGGAGTTGATTTGATGAAAGACTCAGAGCAGAAAGTGAAACTGATCCGAGATTGATTAAAAGCTGCATCTGATCGTCAAAAGTCGTATGCGGACTTGAAACGAAAAGATATAGAATTTGAAATCGGTGACAAAGTATTTCTGAAATTATCTCCGTGGAAGAAAGTACTCTGATTCGGACATAAAGGCAAGTTGAGTCCAAGGTTCATCGGACCGTATGAGATCATTGAACGTGTCGGGCCTGTTGCATATAGATTAAAGTTACCGTCCGAGTTAGAAAAGATACACAACGTATTTCATGTTTCGATGCTTCATAGATATTGATTCGATCTATCACATGTAATTGCTCCATCTGAAATTGAAATTCGATCTGACATGTCATATGAAGAGGCGATGCGTATCTTAGCTCGTGAAGTAAAAGAGTTGAGAAACAAGAAAAATTACATTACTAAAAGTACTATGGAATCGACACGGAATAGAAGAGGCTACGTGGGAGCATGAAGATTCAATGAGACAAACAATATACGAATCATTTAACGGTAAGATTTTAGGGGACGAAAATCCTAAAGGGGAGAAGCAGAATGTGATCAGGTTTATACCTTAGTCGAAATAGTGGTTTGAGAACCACAAATCGAAGTCCGAATAATATTTTAATATTATTTTCTGTTCCGTTGATAAGTGATTAAGCATGTGGTAAATTTTCATAAGCTAATTTGTCATTCGTGTGTTTAATTTGAGAAAAGGATTGAATTGCATTAAATGTGAAAGTTGTATGTTATTTGTTAAAGCATCAATGTGTTGTGGCTTTGTAAAGGTGGAGGTCTTATATGGCAATTAAACCATTTTTTTTAAAAGTTAGTGGATGGCATTAGGTAATGAAATGATTATATATATATGTGTTTTATATATATAAATTTTATAAGTTAAAATTTATATTTTATATTAAAAGGTTATAATATAATAAAAGAAACAAGTGTAGTGGCTTTATTTTATCATTGTTCTTGCCGAAAAACACAAAAGAAAAGAAAAGTTTGAAGCTTTGCATATTCGGCTACTTGCAAGCCAAATTAAGGTGAGTTTTGACTTCGGTTTTTGATAATTTCTACGTTTTTGTAATCGTTGCTTCAAGAGCTACAAAATCCATATATTAATTTTGTGAATTGATGATGTTTGTGTGAGATGCCATTGTTGATATGTTGAGTTTTATGATGATTTATGATGTTAAATGAAAGTTTTGAGCTAGATGAACATGTTTTGTTCTTAAAGTTTTGATGAATTTAGCTAAATAGGGCTAAATTGTGAAAATAACAAATTGAAGGACTAAATTTCTAATTTGATGGAAAATATGGGCTTGAATGATATATATGTACATTCGGCTAAGCATGTGTGTGAACAAATTTGGTGAATTTGATGTTTTGAGAAAAATGGACTAAATTGATAAATTGTGCAAATGTGAGGGTTAAATTGCAAATAGCCCTAAATGTGTGCCTTTGGAGTGAATTGAATGAATTAGTAAATAAGAGGGTTAATTCTGAATATGTCTAGATCAAGAACCAAGGAAAACAGACTTAGATCGTGGGAAAGCGAAAGTAAACGAGTAGCTGTTTCCATTTCCGATAAATCGAATCCGAGGTAAGTCATATTGCAAATAAATGTAATTGTATTGAATTGAGTTTATTTACATGACTATCAATGATAATGACTGCTTATGAGATGCTATGTATATGAATTATGGGATAAGGTCGATATAGTGATAAGTCTGAGAAGTCCCGTATGAACTTAGGAATACAAAGGTATCTGTTCTGTTTAATCGTGTAAGACCCTGTCTAGGACAGTGGCATCGATATCTGATTACGTGTAAGACCACATGCGGGACAAAGTGGCATCGATATCGACACGCGTAAGACCATGCGGAGCGATGGCATCGATATCTGACTACGTGTAAGACCACGTCCGGGACATTGGCATCGATATAAGCTTTACGTGTAAGACCACGTCTGGGATGTTGGCGTCGATATGAGTTTTACGTGTAAGACCACGTCTGGGACGTTGGCATCGATATGAGGTTTACGTGTAAGACCATGTCTGGGACATCGGCATCATATTGATTCGTGTAAGACCCTGTCTAGTACAGTGGCATCGATGT
This sequence comes from Gossypium sturtianum, assembly GCA_025698515.1. Classification (NCBI taxonomy): domain Eukaryota; kingdom Viridiplantae; phylum Streptophyta; class Magnoliopsida; order Malvales; family Malvaceae; genus Gossypium; species Gossypium sturtianum. Next base: position 119,613,353 of record CM046955.1, read on the forward strand.
CTGAGTGCATGTAAGACCTCGTCTGGGACGTTGGCATTGTACGACCATTTCGAGCTTTCTGAGTATCCTACTAGATTCTTTACGGTTCAACAGGCAAGTCTGTGGTACGAATTGCAAATCCAAACTTTGATAAAATTAATGAATGAACATCCGTTTCAGGTACGTTGCTTATACACTAACTGTGTATATAAGGTAAGTATCCGTGTGATTATATCATGATGTTATGTATATGGGATTTATAATACGATATGTAAAGTCTTAACTATATGAACTATATGTATATATGGTAAGTTATGAATAAGCATATGAGCTTGAGAAAGAATGAAGTGATTTTTGTCATGAGAACCATATTGATCATCTTATTAAATTGGTTATGTGCAATCCATGCTAAGTTTGATTGTATAATTGACTTACTAGGCTTTTGGAAAGCTTACTCTATGTGTGTTTTCTCTGTTTTATAGGTCGTCAAAGCTACTGAAGGCTCGGGACCGTCACGGATCGTCATCACACTACTAAACTTATTTTGGTACACTTTGAAAATGTATATGGCTAGATATGGCATGTATAGGCTAGTCATTGGTATGAATTGTTATGTGAACTTAGCCATGTGATTTGGCTAGTTATGTTTTGGTAATATGCTTAAAGGAATGTGATATGTGAAGTTGTTTTGGTAAGATTAGTTGATATATGAAATGGTTATGATATGGTAAGTATATAGATGAATGGTGTTTGGGCATAATTGTGATTTGGTCATGCAAATTGGTATGTTTGGAATTGGTTTTGAATGTAAAGATAGAATGGATATTGAATGTATTATTGTGTGATTTCCTTAGTTGTCAAATATGCATGATTTGGGATGGCTATTTGGTATATTTTGGTGGTTATATGTGAATGAAATGGGATGATATATGTTGCTTGTAGGTTTGACCCTTATGGGTGGCATTTTGGCCTTGTAAATGGCCTATAATGTTACACGGTTGTGGCACACGGGCGTGCCTAAAGACCGTGGGTGAATTGACAGAATGTAGCTTAGTAGAACACAGCCTCGACACGGGGGTGTCAGCTAGCCGTGGTGTGCAAGTCAGTCGCTAGCTAAGAGCACACGGCCATGGCATACGGGCGTGCTTGGTGGCCGTGGTGGGGAAGTCAGTATATGGCCTAGTAGCACACGACCATGGCACACGGGCGTGCCTAGTGACCGTGTTGATATAGTCAGTATATAGACACGGATGGACACACGGGGGTGTCTAGAAGCCGTGGAGGGCACACGGTCTCCTCCCCACGGGCGTGTCTCCCTGTATTTTAGAAAAGTTTAAATTTTTCTATGAGATTACGTATGTGTTCGGTTTAGTCCCGACCCTATTTACGAGCATACTTAAGGTTTCAATGACCTACTTAAGGGACACTATGATTGTAATTGATGTATGATCTTATGAAATTATGCATTAAAGTTTCCGATCCGTCCCCAGAACGCCTTTATCCCCGATCCAACGTCGGATACGGGTTAGGGGTGTTACAGATGAATATCCCAAACTTCATGACAAGTAAGTATTTTTACTCACATTCCGCAATAATCATATATCTTAATCAAAATCAAAATCAAGCCAATCAATTCTATTAAAAATGAAAAAATATTTATCTCCACATAAAAATCCCAATAACTAAATGCGTGAAGGGTTTTATAAATTCATAGAGATACGGATAGTGAATTATATAAATTGAACTTTTTAATAGAAATCAAATCAAATTTCAAAAGAAGTTGATTAGATTGACTTACGTTACCATGGATGAGAAGTAGTGATTTTAAACATCTTTTGTAATGAAGAAAAAGAGATCATCCCCAAGCAAATATCAAAAAGCAAACTTTGAGAGTGAATCTTACTTCTCGATTTCATATAGGTAATGGTATCAAATCTTTCACCATCTGTAAAAAACTTTGCATCTTGCCGTCAAAGATATTGAAAATCATGAAGGATAAATTTGATCATCGATAAAAGGAACTATCACTTTGAACAAGATCGTACTGATAACATGTTATAAAATAAAGAGAAATAGAGAGAATAAATAACAAAGAAAATATGAAAGTAATAGAGAATGTACTTTATTGATCAAATGGATGATTACAATGCTTCATCAGAGTCTCTATTTATAGGCATAATAAGTATAAAAGAAGTAGAGATCTAATTCTAATAACTTTTAGAATGTAAAGTACATTAAAACTTTATCTTAATCATGATGGGCATCCACTTAATAAGATATTCATAACAGTTTAATCTTTTTTTTAATAGAAGTGTTTATGGACCAAGTTTATGTAGGATATTAGTATAATTTTTGTTTGTCTAAGTTTGACCACGCTAGAAATATTGACCTAAAATTTTAGTTAAGTCCATCGATATTTGTAATTGACGAACTTAAGCATATTTTAGGCTTGAACGGACTTAAAATATGGGCCTTGAATGCTAAAGCCCAAGCTTGACCTATATTTTAAGTAGACTAATTTTTTTTTTTTACTTAAGCCCATTTTTTGGGCCTCATATTTTCAAACTCTTCTATATTTCACATAGGTCTTAGAGCTTGGGTGAATAGCTTAGTTTATGAACAGACCTATTTTTAACTTGGCTTAATGTACAAAGTCCCCGAAGTATATCGTTTTTCCCACTTTCATCCAAAAAGTTTTTTATCCACTTTAATCCCTAATGTCATCTGACTTTCCCAGTTTAGTCCTTTAGAGTTAAAAATTGACGATCATGATATTCAGCCTATTATACGCTACCACGTGTCATACGATGATATTATCATCCAAAAAACCTCAAAAAATCTTTAAAAAGGAAAATATATAAAAAACTTACAATAAAATTATTTAAAATTTTCAAAAAAATCTAAAAATTAAAAAATTAAAAAAAACATAAAAATATAAAAAAATTACTAAAAACTTTAAAAAAAATTAGAAATTTTAATATTTTTAAAATTTATAAATCATGTTTCCTTGAGCTTGAACATGAGATCATTGCCTCTTAAAAGTATAGTAACACCTTCGATGATTTCTTTTATAGTTCAACCAATAGGAATTTATAATTGGTAGATTTTTTAAGTGATAAATTTGGATAAGTTTTTTTTTTTTTCAAACTATTTAAGTGATTACAAATCAGGTTATTTATTATTTTATTATTTTGAAATAAAAATTATTTCTCATTATTTAAATAATTTGAAAAATAATTATCCAAATTTATCACTTAAAAAATGTACCAATTATAAATTCTAATTGACTGAATTATAAAGGCAAATATGTATATATAACCTTTAAACTACTATACTATGATTAAACAAACTCTTATACTTATTTTGTAGCTAAATAAGTCCCTCGTCTATTATTTTTACCTATTACTGCCCTTAATTTTAATTTAGCTAATTTTTTATCTTTTATTTATTTTTACACATGTGATAAGTTTATTAGTTACAAAGATTTATTTATTATAAACTCAAATTTATGGGATTAAATCTCTTTTAATCTACTAAAAAACAATTATATATATATTTTTAAATTTTGATAGATTAAAAAAATTATTCATTCACAACCTTTTCCTCCTATCCTCTGCTCGATGTCTTCCTCAACTCTCTTGCTTTTCACATTGATTTGAAGATTAGGCTTGGTTTTCGTTCCATTTCAAACTCATTTATTTGAATTAATTAAACAAACAAGTTTAAAACAACAAAGGTGTGATTTTTTTTATATTTTGTTGATCGCCTCTCCCCTACTCTCGTGAACGGGGGAGAGAAATCAACATTAAAAAGACAATCGAATAACCAAAAACTACGTTTGGTATCTGCAAGTGTGATATGTCAGTTGTAATATTTGTAGTGCTACAATGAAACACCGGAGTATTCCAAGGATCGAATCCAAAAGAGTCAGCGATTTAGTGATTTCTATTAAAAAATGCGTCTAACTAGCTATTCGCTAAGCACTATATTATGACAGACCATAAATGAGATTGATTTAAACTAATTAACTAGCTACAATAGAAAAGGGCTAAATTGTAAATAGAGCAAAATATAAAACTACCAAATACGATAACAGGGAGCAGTTGGTTGATCTAACCTCCCTAACCCAACCTAGATACGAGACCTGAATTCGGAAGATTACATTAGTCACTGAAGTGACATGGAGAGCTATCAGAGATTTGAAAACAATCATGTTTAAATCATTTGTTTAATTTAATAGAAAACTTAGTTTAAATGTCGACTTATTATTCCTAACTTTTTAATTATAACTCAGCAACGAAAAAAGACATTTTTCTTTATGTTTTTAATAAAAATCGGGTTTATGCTCAGCTAATTATTAAAACAAAATTTGATATTCTAAATTGCAAATTAAATTTCATGTAATATGAAAACAAACCCAAATCCTAAGTCCCAAGCCATAGTTTGGAGTAAAATAATAATACGAATTTTGAAGAATAATAATAAATCAAGTAACAAGCCTAAAATAATTTTGTAAAATAAAAACCGAGTCAAGACTCGCCGAATGCCGTGCCCGCGTCCTAACCTGGTGGGTTATCTAAAAAGTTGGAAAATAAAATGGAGTGAGCTATGAAGCTCAGTGTGAGTTCCATCATAAGAAAATCAGTGCAACCGAAAACATATAGAATCTCTGGACAAATCATAATTGACATTAGCAAATTCAATATATCAGAATAATATAATAGTTTAAAAATGTATAAACAAGTATACATATATCATATCATAACGGAGATTTTAGAATTTCAAGCACATGTTTTACGGATGCATACATATTCGATTTAACATATAAGATCCTACCCCACCGCTACACACCATTAGAGTTCCCCAGAACTCGTCCATCCCTACACACTGAGTTGTGGATAAACCACAAAGTTGTAGGTTAATACGTTACCAGATGATTGTGAATACACAACATAAATGTAGATAAAAGCTGCCAGATAATGGGTGGATGAACCACTAGTTTTGTAGTTTCATACGTTGCCAGATGGTTGTGAATACACAACATAATTGCAGATAATAGCTAACAGATAATATGTGGATGAACCACCAGATTTGAAGATTAATATTCTGCTAGAACTTCCTCCTTACAAAACGTCTCATCCCATGCAATAAGGTTTAGCATGCTTATAATAAAACAAAAAATATACGGATATCATGCTTATAACAGATCGAGAATAGCATCAATAAATATATTCTCAACTAATCGATACAGTAGCCAAAACATGTTCTTTTCAAGGATTCAATTTAACGATATCATACGACATGTGTGGATAATTCACTAAAACAAATACAATAGACATGTTTATTCACAATTCATGCAATCATATAAATATAATATTAATTTAGCCAATTAGATCATGGATTTTAGCATAATTCATATTATCAGTGACTCAATTGTATAAAATAAAACATTAAAACCAGTTTGGGATACATTCAGAGACTAATCTACATAAAACATAAAGTTTTGGGTAAAACTGTAAAATTTGTGAAATAAGGGATACACGGTCTTGTGACTGAATTGTGTGGGAAGCCTTGGATCATGTGGAGGGGGTATACAGCCATGTAACAGACTGAGGCCGTGTGGAATTTGAAAAATCAAGGTGCAGAGAAGACACAACCGTGTGGCAGGCCGTGTATGAATTGAACTCCTAGGTTTTTAGGGTGGACATGGTCGTGTGGTCCATACGCCTGTATGGCTGGCCGTATGGCCTTATTCCGAGGCTTAGCTTGCCCCGATTCGTTTGTAAAGAAATGCACACATTTGTTACCGGGAGACCGAGCGACGTCCTTCTTGTTCAGATCTGATCTGGGATACCGAAATCGAGTTCTTCAAATGACATTTACGCAAGAATTAATAACAGATTTCAAGAAAAATCAATATTTCAGAAGATTTTGTAAAAGATTCGTAATTGAATTAGAAGATTAGCAAGAAACGTTGTTATTTTAGAATTTACGGGTTTTACTAATTGAAACTAGAGTACTCACTGAACTTTTGATGAGAATTCGGAGGTTAGCGATGATAATTTCGACCATTGGTGGAAAACGATTTACGCTCGGGATTGATTTAGATTTGAGAAAGCAAGAAACTAATCTCAACATTGGGGAGCAAAAATTGTGTAAGGAAAAAGATGATGAAAAGAAATATTAAAGAAATAAGGGAAGGGAGCAAAGAAAATATGTTTTAATTTGGAAAGAAAATTATAGTTCTTTTGTGATTAAGAGAAGAGATTAAATACATAGGGTTTCTTGAATTTGAGGGGCTATTTGGGTAATGAACCCATTCTACCAAAAATAAAAGAAATGGTAAAGAGAATGACATGATTCAAACTTGGGTAATAAGGGGAAATAAATGCTTAAACACTTGGGCTACTACCCACTCTTGTTACATTTTTACCAAAACTAATATATATTCTAGTTTGATTTTGTTCCTTGGTTGCTGAGAAAAAAAAGGAAAGAAAATGGGAATAGTATGGCTTGAACCTTGGATTTCTTAGGAGTATACTAAACTTTTAACCACCTAGACTATGACTCATTTATTGGTTAATTATTACTTCTAACCCTATATATTTTAGGGTGTTACAATTGATTTCCATGTTGTTAATTAACTCGCGAATTAGAGATCTAAATTGTTAACATCCTTAATTTGGCTCCATTTTACCTCTCGGTCTCGACTTTACCAACTTGGACAAATTAGTCCGGTTTATCTCTCGATCTCACCGAGTAACCTGAGAATAATGAATTGGTGCTCAACAAGATCATCTATCGGTCTCACTTATCTAGATTTTCCCTCAGGGGTGCCATTCCTAAGTTTTGATGTTTATTCCATTTAGTCCAGTTTTACGATTTAGTACCTAAAACCTAAAATCAACTACCCAACATTTCCATCAACCAACCACCTAGGGTTTAGCTACCCATTATCAATTAAAACTAACAAACATGAAATAATCAACCATGGAACCCATTAACATAAACTTGAACAAAAAGATGAAAGCTTTGGTTTTTATCTTAATAAACTTAAATAAAAGGAAACTAACACAAAGATAAAGAAACAAGAATAACAAAGATGAGATCTTTAACAGATGAAAAGAAAGAAAACTAAAATAACATTAACCCAAAGATAAAATTGTCATTACAAATAAAGTAAAGGTCCTAAACATGAAAATAAGACTTAGCTACAGTTATAACTAAATTAACTAACTACCATTAATACTAAGAAAAACAAAAAAAATGTGTAGGAAGAGTAAACACCTTACACTATGGAGAAGAAAACAAACTCTATTTCTAAGTTAAAAGATGAAAGAAAACCTAAATTAAAAAGCTTTTTAACCTTAAAACTACAACCTCCCTTTTTTTCAACCAATTGTTGGCTTTTTAAAGATGATTATGACCCTAAAATGTTGCCTAAAATGCCCCTCTCCGTCTTTTATTTGATTGGTGCTTCGGCTGGACAAAGACTTCCCCTAATGTCATTTTCCCCATACGATAGGGATATTGCAATACCCAGAGGAAGGTATCGTGATATCCTCATCGTCTACTCAAGGGGTGTCCTTAGGGGTGGATATCGCAATACCACTGTAGATAGCTCATTTTCTTTTTCATTTTGGGTCCGATGGAGGTGTTGCGATATCCAAGCTCTAATGTCGTAATACCTTTGCTTGTGGAATGATTTTCACTCAATTTTGGGCCACCAACATGCTCCTACAACACTTAATCACTCATTAGGGTCCAAATGGCACCTTTGGCCAAATTGGGTCTCAAAATAGCACAAAATAAGCACAGAATGCATAAAGAGCTTATTAAAGCTAAAGAACAAAAATTAAACAAAAACTATGAAAAAAATTAAAATTGCTCGAGAACAAGCTTATTAAGTATAACGATGAGCCTAGTTTGATGTGCCAAAATACGATAGATCAATTGTAAACCAAAAATATTTAAAATTCATTTATTTCAATATGAATCTTAGATGGAAAACGTCTCAAAAAATAATAATGAATAATTAAAATACTAATATTTTGCATGGAAATTCAAACTTTTTGTTGAAAAATATGAAATATAGATTTTTTTAGTATAGTAAAATAGTTTTAATCCCATATATTTGAGTGCTTAAAAAAGGAATATTTTTAACTAATAAAAGTATGACATGTGTGAAAATAAAAGTAAAAGAAAAAAAAAATACCTAAATTAAAATTAAGGGTTTTAAAGGGTAAAAATAATAAAATAGGGGTTTATTTAACTATAAAATAAGTATAAGGGTTTGTTTAAATGTAACATAGCAGTTTGAGGTTTTTTTGATATATTAGTCAATTATACAACAATTATTGTAGGTGGTATCCTTCCAATAGAAAATGATCTCATAGTGATTTTTTTTTTATAACTTTAATATTTTTATAACTTCAATATTTTTTTGTATTTTTTTTTATTTTAAAAGATTTTTAAGGTTTTTTTTTTCCGGATAATGATGTCATAGTGTCGTCATTGTATGATATATGGCAAGATATGATTGGCTGGATACCCCAGCTGGTTTTTTTAACGTCCAAAGGACTGATGGGGGAATTTCTGATAACGTTAGGGACTAAATTGAGAATGTCTGATAACGTTAGGGACAGAAGTGGACTAAAAAAACTTTAAAGACCAAAGTGAGAAAAGTGATATACTTCAGGGACTAAAATGAGCATTAAGCGTTTTAGCTTTGACCAAAAGGGGAGAATTACATTTATGGCCCTCCAAAGAAATAATTATTCAATTTAAACTATTTTACCATAATTTATTAGCTTTCATACCCTCAAATTTTTTAATTTTAATTTGGCCCTTAATGAAAAATTGTTGGATTGGACCCTACTAAAGAGCATGCAATAATATATTAATTTTACTTATGACATCTAATAAGTCTACTATTCGTAATAACATAATAATTTTCTACACTCATAAGTGAAATTACAATTATAAATAATACATTTAAAAATTTCATAATCAAAATTAGATATTATAATATATGATGAAATAAAAAACTAGAATATACGAATAGGTAGAGAAAATGAAAAAGCTTAGAGAGAGATATAAATTGGGATACTATTCCCCCCTACTAACCAATGGACCTAATTTAATTATAATATTTATTACTTCATAATTGGTGACGACGTCTATAAATTATAGTCCTACCAAAAATATCTTTGATTATGACATTATTCTTATGATAAAAAACAAAAGTATTGATCAATAGTTTAATGTTGTAGTCCTAAGAGATGCTTGAAACTTTTTTTATAAAAAGAAAATACAAATATGAGATAAATTAATAGATCGTATCATGGTCCAAATTCCAAATAATAATTGAGGTTTAGCATAATATAGGCAGCATTTACTTCTAACCTTTCTTTATAATCTTGTATGTAAACATTTTTATAATTACTGCGTTTAAAATTAATCTTTTTTTAAATTAGAGTAGATAAATGTCCTCATCTGTTTTACGATTTAGGACCAATCCTGTTTGGGCCGAATGGTAAACTTCTCTCAACAATGACAATTTCAGGATTCAAACTTGGTTCAAATGCTTAAGGAAGATGTCCATTTCCCCCCTTCTAACCACTTGTTGATACAAATGACACATATTTATATTAACTTATATTTAAATAATTCATCTTATGCATGGGTATCAGATATTATTATATTTATATAAACGAGAGGGATCCACTTACACCATTGTAACTAAACTAATTTTACACCATTTTGTAATTTTTATATGATTAATATTTTAACAATCCAACCATCCAATTTGTCATACATGTAAAATTTTTAATCAATTCGATATCTCTAGTATATTGATCTAAACTATTGTCTATATTAATATATATATTTAGCGATTGAATTTTTTTAAAATAAAATAAATAGTTAAAAATTTTTAATTTATGCCAAACTTAACATTTACGATCTATATGAAAGGAGCATAAAATTTGATGATTGGATTATTAAAATATTAATACAACACTTTAAAATTTTAGTAGATTATAATTTATTAATTTTAATAATTTCATATTTATATTTTACTATTTAAAATTGTGAAAAACATCTTAAATGAAAATAATGAAAGAATAAAGAAGGCTTGCAAGCTGGTGGTAAGAGCTTCAAAAACTTAGGCCCAAGTCCATTCACCATCCTTTCACCTCTTGTACTATTTTTAAGTAAAAATTTAAAGGTTGTAATATACTTTTTTTAGTTTTTGTGCAATTCATATATATATATATATATATTTGTAATTCAGTCTTTATATTTTTAGGAATTTAATTTATCTATTTTTTGAGTTTAAAAATGTAATTTTATTTGCTAACACTGTTAAATTTTTTTTTGTTAAATTTGTTGGTCTGACATTTTGAAATTAAAAAAAAATTACTCACTTGATATCCATGTAACAAAATGACATTATAATAGGCTAGAAATTAATAGAGAATTTTAATAATGTTAATAATTCTAAAAAGAAATCACATTTACATTTTAATCGAAATAAAGATAATGATTTCAAAATTGAAGTATATATATTAAATATAAAATTTGAGTGAAATATAAGGATATAATCTCTAAAAAGAAGAGAGGAATTAGAATTAAGATAGGAATGGAAAAAGAAATGGAGAAATGCCATGTAAGGCCTTCCTTAGTATAGATTTGAAGGTTTTATTTTACATTTATTCCTGCTTTTTAATATTGCATATATTTTATTTCTTTTTACCTAAATGTTCTTCTAGAATTATTTCTCAGACTTCCACATCCGTAAGTTGGGTTTTTTAAATTCCCTAAGATTTTGTACCATTCGGTGTATGAAAAAGTATACATGAAGGACCTCGACAATAATTATTTTAATTTTAGATTTCTTCTATTTGCTTTTTATTGCTTTAGTTTCGATTGCGCTTAACAAATTTATTCAATACATTACTATATTAAACCTTGAAAAAGTGACTAATAAATTCAATTTTTTTTTATCATCACGTTTATATTCACAATACATTTTATAGACAACAAATTCAAAAAAATTTAATTTACACATTAGTTGTAAAAATATAGTTAAGTATAGAGATTGAGAATATAATTAAATCAATAACAGTACAATACATTAATTGTTGAAAAATAATTAGTTCTCTAAGATCATGTCAAAACCAACTCTGTTGTGGTTAGCGAGAATTTTTGGAAGATAACACCATCTTGATATTGTTGTCATTTGTATCTATCACACCCGGTTTTCACTAAGTCCTAAATTTAAAGGAGAGTTGAGATTTAATTGAATAAAATGGTAAGTTGACGGGCTCTACTTGAAAACTTGGGAAAGTTTTGTGGCTAATTAGTTAATAGTTGAGTTCGAATCCTAATTCAGTTAAGTTGGAACCGACTAGTTCCTTAGTGGGAGACAGAATGGTTAGCGACGAACAGTTGCTTTGGACCATGGAAACCGTGCAAATGGAAATATATTTAGGTGAGGAGGGATATTCCTGCAAAAGCAATTCTTCTCAATTCTGTTTACAATTTTCTTCTCATCTGCATCATCTTCTTCAGTTGCTCCGAAGAAGAAGAAATTAAAGAGAGCGCTGCATGGGGTAGTGATCGTGAGATTTGGAGTCTGGAAGTAAAGAATCTGAGAAACTGCTGCTGTTAGGACGAAGGATGCTCTGGCATTTGGGCAAGCTAAATTGGCGAGGATGAAGGGTTTTAGGTGAGTTTCTGTACTTTACTTTTGGATGATTGAAGGATGAGATCTGCTTGTGGGATTTGTGTCTATATCTTCTCTAAGTTCTGTTTTAAACTTTTGGTAGTACATGATTATAGTGAATGAGCATGTCATGCATGTTTAAAGTTGTATGAATTCATGAAAGACTACAAGTATGTTCTGTATGTTAGGACTGTGTGTTGATGTATTGAAGTGTGGCGTACTCCTTGATGCAATAGTATTTGGAATGCTATGCGTGAAATACATGTTTTAATATGCGGAGTACGGAGGGAGTTACCTTTATGGGGTAGATGAAGATAAGAAAATTGGCGCAATGGAGGAATGGGCCGATTGTTATGGGATTTAAGGGAGTTAAGAGACATTTTGAATCGGTAATCCATTGGTCTTTTGAGGCGACACAGTGACAACAATTATCGACTAGTCTTTTGGGGCGACACCGAGACGACGGTATATAGGTCCTTTAAGGCGACACCGTGCAAATGGTATATAGGTCCTTCAGGTTGACACCTCGAAAAGGGGTTTAATGATTCTTAAGAATCAAAAGTCCATGTTTAGTCATGGCATAATTTAATGGCGAACAAGTACATCCTATGTTGAAACGGAGTCCGCTAGGACAGTGAACAGGGAAGCCTGTCAAGTGTAACACCCCTCACCCGTATTCAACGCAGGAATAGGGTTATAGAGTCTTATCGGACTTATAACACATATAACCGTATTTTTCTCATGCATTCAATCAATTCATACAATTATCGTTCAATCTCAATCAATTTGTCCCTTATCATAGCCTAAGAGGCCTTAAACATGCTTTAAGAGCGGTTAGGGACTAAACCTATAACTTATAAAACTTTCAGGAAACTTTGAAAATTTTTCTCAAAACAGAGGACACACGCCCGTGTGGCTAGGCCGTGTGTCTCACACGACCACCAAACACGCCCGTGTGAAAACAGGGGGTACATACTGACTTGGGTCACATGGCCAACCACACGCCCGTGTGTCTAGCCCGTGTGCCCTTCGAAGTGGCCACACACGTCTGTGTGCCAGGCCGTGTGCTTGGCCGTGCCAAAACTGTAGGGTATACTGACTTATGCAACACGGCCAAGTCACACGCTCGTGTACTAGACCGTGTGCCAATTAGGGGGTATATTGACTTGTACCACACGGCTAGTCACACGCCCGTGTGGAGCATTCTGACTTCATTTTAATTTCCACACCAGGGGACACACGGCCGTGTAATTTGACCGTGTGTCACACAAGGCTGAGACACACACCCATGTTTCTGTCCATGTAGACAAAAATATTACCAAGCCAATTTGCCACCCAAACTCATGCACACCTATACCCAAAGTTTACAATAGTTTTCTTTAGAAACACAATATAAACCTCGGATCTCTATCCGAAATAATAGAGACTGGCACTTTGTAGAAATTGACATTTTCAGAAATGTATAACTTAGCTAGTCTATCAAGAAAGAAATATATGTACTGAGATAAAATGTACTGACCTCTTCAACAATCAACAATAGTTCAGATAACATCTTCCTTTTACAATATCCAACGAAATTCTATTTCATCTCCACTCAGATAATAATACAGACTATAACAGTTCCGAAGGTACTTGATAATCAGCTTTAACTTGTTGATAACCAAGTTAGGAGTATCACGTTTCATACTCATCCACCATTAAAACTATCTCAGATTATTTTACATTTTAGTATTCCCAAATGAACAGGTAATTACCACTGTGAGCTAGATATAACAATTGTTGTATAATCTCTGGATTTCTCGGTATACGAACTCCGTCTCGAAACAACAAATAATCATCAGTTCCAATCTGAAGCTCTAAATCAGAAGTCAATTCACGTTGAACTCTTTTAACTTGCAATTCACTGATACATTTTTGAGCTACACAAAATCACGAAATAAACATCAATTTAGCCTTTAACTCAGCAAATATCTGTGTAACAGCCCGTTTTTAGGTCAAATCAGAACAGTGGCTTCGAGACCACAAATCTGAGGCCAAAATATTTATTTTATTATTTTATTAAAGTCTACAACATGATAGAATAATTGTGTGAAAGTTTTGTAAAGAAATTTTACTGTTTGAATGGTAAATTTGAGTAAAAGAACTAAATCGCGTAAAGCGTAAAAGTTGTGTTCTATTAGCTAAAAGTTTCTAATAGCTATAGAACCTTAAAGTTAAGGTCATTATGTTGAAATTAGACCATTAACATGATAGTGGATGATAGTGGCTTGGTAAATTTGAAATTATTAATGTTCATTAAGGCCAATTTAGTAATTTGGTTAATAAGGTTAATTATAATAAAAAAAAAACAAAATTTCCATCCATTATCATCTTCTTTAACCGAAAATTGAAGGGATAAAAGCCATTGTTAGGGTTGACATTTGACCAAGCTTCTCTTGCTCATTTAGGTATGGTTTTTGATCCGTTTTTAATGATTTCTATGTTTTTGTGATCGTTGCTTCGTATTCTAGCTAGCCCGTACCTTAGATTTTGAAACTGTTAAAGATTTTAAGAGTTTTCATTGATGATTTTATGTGTTCTTTGGTGTTTGAAGTTAAAATATGAATTTTTGATGATAGATTTTCATGTTTTGTAAAGTAATTTTTGACAAAAATGTCAAAAATGGATTAAATTGTGAAATGTGAAATTTTATGTGGTAAAAATGTGAAATAATGAAAGATATGGGCTGCTAGGAGTCCCTATGAAATTCTTCTAGCATGTATTTGGATTGAATTGCATTAATTTACAATTTTATGTGATAAGGACTAAATTGTAAAAATGTGAAAGTTTAGGGGCAAATGTGTAAAATAGCCCTAATATGTGTTTTGGACTAAATTGAGTAAATGGTTGATTAAATAAGTTAATTTTGAATATATTTAGATCAAGAAAAGAGGAATTCGGAATTGGATCGGGGGAAAGGCAGTATTATCGAGTAATTAACTCATTTTGCTGTTTTCATACTCGAGTTAGGTTCGTATAATTAGAATCAAATTTTTAAATACTTGTAATTATTTTGAAATGTATGTATATAATTGAGTAATTGATATACTTGGAATACGAATGCCTATTTGATATAGAATGATGGTTACCGAGCCCCGTTTGAACTGTATGAATTTGTAGGATACGAGTGACATGTTACTAGGGTTACCATTTTGGTCGAGCTCCTGCATTTGTTGTGGACTCACCACAACTCGTATAAGCTTATCGATATATCAGCTTGTAAGAGCTTACTATTTTCAGCTCGTCAGAGCTTACCGTTTCAGCTCAATAGAGCTTACTGTCCATCAGCTTGGAAGGAGCTTACTGATCATAGCTCGAAAGAGCGAAAATGATATTGAATTGATGGATTACTGATGTATATCACTCGAGTATCCTTTGAAGTTCTAATAGGTTCAACGGGCATAAATTCTGTTTATACGGATGAAGTACTGTTTATACGAATGAGTTACTGTCATCGAATGAATTACTGTTTATATCATGAATCATTGATTATATGAATGTGAATGAATTGTTACATGTGTTTTATATGTTACATGAATTTAGTATGAAATTGGGATAAAGGTTGAATATATGTACTTATAAGACTAACACATTGATGAATGCTTGTGTTTAGGCATTTGGCAAGTGAATTTGATTTACTTTGTTTAATGGTTTAATTTTGTAACAATTGGTAAGATTATTTCTATATTATACGGGCTTACTAAGCTATAAAGCTTACTCTGTTTCTTTTTCGTGTATTATAGTGGTTCGATAGCTCGCTCGATTCTAATAAAGTCAGAGTTACGCATCACACTATCTAGTTGGTGATTGGTACTTATGAATTTGTGGATATATGTAACTATGGCATGTATAGGTTATTTATAAGAATGATAGTTAAGGTTACTTGAGATATTGATTTTGGTACAAGTTATGGTATGAGTTGAAGCCATGTGATTTGGCTTAACTTGGTATAGTATTTTGGTTGTGTTTAAGTACTCAAATATGGTATGTTTTGGCAATATGCAAATGTTATCTTGATATGTGGTTAGTATATGAATGGAAAATGTATGTGATTTATTAGGCATTTGAATACTATGTTGAAATGAGTGTAATATGTGTATGAAATGTCATGTATTGGCTGCCAATTGAGTTGTGAAATGTTGCAATTTATGCTTGTGTTTACATGTAAAAAAATAGGGTGGAAAAATGGTTATACAAATGGCCTATTTTTGTCCCCACACAGGCAGACACACAGGCGTGTGTCTCGGCTGCGTGTCACGACACTGGTCATGTTGCACAGTGTGTGTCCCCAGTGTTGATATTAAATTGAAGTCAGTATTCTCCACACGGTCTCACACACAGGCGTATGACTGGCCGTGTGGTATAAGTCAGTATACCCCCTAAATGGCACACAGCCTAGCATACGGGCGTGTGACTTGGTCGTGTTGTATAAGCCAGTATACCCTACAGTTTTGGCACGGCCTAGTACACGGCTTGGCACACGGGCGTGTGTGGCCATTTCAAAGGGCACACAGGTTAGACACACGGGCGTGTGACCCAAGTCAGTATGTATGCCGTGTTTTCACACGGCCTGAGACACGGCGTGTCTGGAGCCGTGTAAGGCACACGGCCTGTTCACACGGGCGTGTGACCCCTGTATAGATGAAAAATTTCTAAGTTTTCCAAAAATTTTGTATGTTATCAGTTTAGTCCCGAGCCACTTCTAAAGCATATTTAAGGCCTCGTAGGCTCTTATAAGGGAAAAAATGACATTGTTGAATGGTATTTGAGTATGAATGCATAGATGTATGAGAATTGTATGTTAAATGATGTGTAATGATCGGTAATACCTCATAACCCTACTCCGGCGACGGATACGGGTTAAGGGTGTTACATTTATTGGTATCAGAGCTACGGTTTAGTCGATTCTAGGACTACGTAGCGTATGTGAGTCTAGCTATACATGCCATATATATAAACTGTGATAGTGTGATGACTCCTGACATTTTTAAATTTGTTTTTATATAGTAAATGATCCTGATCGAGCTGTAGTTGATGAGGTTGAGAGTAACGCGCCTTCTCCCGCGCAAGGGACAGTGCCTTCTGACTCTAGACCCGTAACGGGTAGCCAAGGAGGAGAGGCTAAAGAAGCCTTCTTCCAAATGATGAACGAATGGTTCACACAATACAGTCGTATGAATCTGGTTGCTCAACAACCTCCACCCCCACCTATTCCCCAACCAATCCCTCTAGTTCCTCAAGGTATGGATCCTTTTTGATTGAATAAACCACCTATTGAAATGATACAGAAACACGGGGTTGAAGACTTTAGAGCTACTGTTAGTGATGATCCGGAGAGAGCCAAGTTTTGGCTTGAGAACACGATTTGAGTATTTGACAAACTATCTTGCACACCTGAAGAATGTTTAAAATGTGCTGTATCACTGTTGAGAGACACCGCGTATCAGTGGTGGAATATGTAACACCCCTTACCCGTATTCAACGCCGGAATAGGGGTCGAGGCATTACTAAACTTATACATAAACAATCAATCCACATCAAAACCTGACTTTCTATTCCCAATTAAAACTTTTGAAAGCACGTCTTAAAAAAGCCTACAAGGCTTAATTTATGGTTTAGGAATGGTTCGGAATCAAATCAAATTCCTTTGAAGCTCTCCGGAAGACCTTGGAAAATTTTCTCCAAATAGTCCACACGCCTGTGTGGAGGGAGGGACATGCCCGTGTCACATATCACACGTCCGTGTTCGACACCCGTGGTCGACACTGACTTGCATCACACGACCGTCACACGCCCGTGTGTCCGCTCGTGGTCGCTTCGACTTGCATCACACGGCGATCCACGCCCGTGTCCGCCGATCGTGTGGCAAATTAAATTCCAAATTTAGGTGCGGACTTCACACGGCCGGGCACGCGCCGTGTCCCGGGTGTGCCTTTCACGTGTGAGACACGGCTGTGTCTCTGCCCGTGTGTTTACTACAAAGCTTACTGACTTGTAAAACTAACATGCAGGGGACACACGGCCTAGCCACACACCCATGGGGCTGACCCTGTGTCACACACGGCTTAGACACATGCTCGTGTGCCTACCCGTGTGGACAAGAACAAGGCTATTTGCCAAGCTCTTTTTATCACCCTAGCTCATACAAACATAAGTCACATTCAAATATCAACCCATTCATATATGTCTTAACCAAGCAACCCAATCATGTACCACACACACACTCATGAATAACTTCATCTTTTCATAGATTAATAATAATAACGAGCCATCAACTATTGTCATTTACAAAAGAATTCATCTTTAAGGAGCAAACACATTTGGCCAAAACGACATAACATTACACTAAGTCTAGCCCCTATACATGCCATACTCAAAATCCTAAGTCTAAATATATACCAAGATGAGCTGATAGTGTAGGTGATCTTCTAGTTAACTTCGTATCCCGAACTGGCTCTTTGACACTATAAAACAAGGGAGAAGAAAGGGAGTAAGCTTTAAGCTTAGTAAGTTTACATGTAAACAATAAACATCGTAATATATGCTAATCAAGAAAACCAATAGCATTATATAATAAGCAAGAACAATCCACATTCTATAGTCATGCTTACTCATTTCATCTCTTACCACATTCCAACCATATAACAAGCATAATGCTCACATTTAATAGCATACATTCCCTGCACTTATCACCACAAAGTCACATGAAACAAACACTTAAACAGTTTCTCAATGAACCATTGAAATAATACCATACACTCAGTGGTTTCGCACATAGCCCACCATCAATCTAAATTTAGGGTGGTATCGCACATAGCCCACCAATAAGAGTATTTATGGTGGTATCGCACATAGCCCACCAAATGATAATATAAACGATGGTGTCGCACACAGCCCATCGTGAATGATTAGTAAGGTGGTGTCGCACTTAGCCCACCATTAAGAATATTTACGGGGGTATCGCACATAGCCCACCATTAATCTATAATTAGACTAACACGAAGATTACTCAATATCTATTGAATACAATCCATCTCAATCATAAATAATTTCATTCATACAATGCACCATTTAATAGCAACATGTATACTCAAAATGAATCGTTTACACATAAACTTACCTCGGTGCAAAATGTGTTAATTGGCGGTTTAGTCCGTAACCTTGCCTTTTCCTCGGTCAAGGTTGTTTTCGCGCTCTTCTTGATCTATAATAATGAAATTCACTCATTCAATCACTTTATAAATCATAATACATCAAAATCTCTACTTAGGCAAAAATGACCATTTTGTCCTTACATTATGGCAAAAATTATGATTTTGCCCCTAGGCTCGTAAATCATTTTTCATCACATTTTCTCATTAAACCAGCCTAGATGAACATTTATTCCTCTTACAACAACTTACAAAACCATTTATTTCATGCATTTATTACAAAATTTCCATCTTTACAAATAAGTCCTAATTAGGTGCTTTCATGATAACACCTTTCACAAAAGTTATTTCTCATCTCGATAACATTCATTTTCTTCCATAAAAACTCAGAAAAAAACATAAACTCTCTCATGGCAGGTCCCTAAACTTTCAATCATTTTGCCAAATAGTCCCCTCATTAGCTAGCTTAAGCTTTGGGGACTCCAAAAGTACAAAAATTATCAAATAAAACCACCAAAATCACTTACTTGTAGAGAAGAAGAGTTGCTAAAATTTCAAGCTTCAAAATCCTTACTCTTGTTAGTAATTTCGGTGGAAGAGGAAAGATGAATAGTGAAAGATTATAGCTTCTTTTATTCATCTTATTTTATTCATTTTTATCACCTAATTTCACCAAATGTTGACCAAAAATAAATGCTCTTGTCTCCCTTGTCTACATGGCCGGACAACACACTTATAATGGCCTAATTGCACTTTAAGGACCTCCAATTTCATATTCTATGCCTATTAGACACCTCTACCTTGTATAATGGAACTTTCGCACTTTATGCGATTTAGTCCTTTTTCCCAATTAAGCATGAAATCACCAAAATTAATGCACCAAAATTTTCATACATCCACATAATTATGCTACAACACATAAAATAATATGAAAATAATTTTCCTCAACCTCGGATTAGTGGTCTCGAAACCACTATTCTGACTAGCCCCTAAATCGGGCTGTTACAGAATACTTTGATATCCGTAGTTCCTCGAGAAAGTGTTACTTGGGAATTCTTTCAAGTTGAATTTAGAAAGAAATACATCAGCCAGAGGTTCATTGATCAGAAAAGAAAGGAATTTCTTGAATTGAAACAAGGCCGTATGTCGGTAACAGAATACGAAAGAGAGTTTGTACGACTCAGAAAATATGCTCGTGAATATGTTTCTTCTGAGGCTATAATGTGTAAAATATTTGATGATGGGTTAAATGAAGAAATCAGACTATTAGTTGGGATTCTAGAGCTGAAAGAGTTCGTTGTTCTATTTAACAGAGCTTGCAAAGCCGAAGAGCTTAGCAAAGAGAAAAGAAAAGCCGATTCTGAGGCTAGAGACTTTAGAAAAAGATTTGCAGGCAAATCACATCAGTCAGCATCAAAGAAATCTAAATAATATCATCCTCGTTCTACTGCTTCTGCGGGGATTTTGATCAGAGATAGAGATGTAAGAAATTTTAGCTCTAAACCTCAGACGACATCTGTTGCCAGTGCGAGTAGTGTTAGAAATGTTGTACCTGAATGTAAGCATTGCAACAAGCGACATTACGGTGAATGCAGAATAGTGAGCGGAGCTTGTTTTAGATGTGGATCTTTTGATCATTATCTCTGGGACTGTCCAAAAAAGTCTATAGTTGAAAGAGATCAATCAGCGAAAGTGAGTAATACAGCTACTAGAGGGAGACCACCCCAAAACACTGGAAATACAAGTGGTAACCGAGGTGCTACGAGAGATTCTATTGTGAGATCTGAGGCACGAGCACTTGCCCGAGCTTATGCTATCCGTGCACGGGAGGAGGCATTATCGCCAGACGTTATTACCGATACTTTTTCTCTTTTTGATACTGATATAGTTGCATTGATAGATCCTGGATCAACCCATTCATATATCTATATGAATTTAGTATTTAAAAAGAGTTTACATGTCGAGTCTACAGAGTTTGTAATTAAAGTATCGAGCCCCTTAGGCAAATCTGTGTTCCTTTGATGACTCGGGGTTACTGTTTTTAGGCTGACTTGATGCTTTTACCGTTCGATGAGTTTGATGTGATTTTGGGTATGGACTGGCTGACTACGCATGATGCAGTTGTGAATTGTAGACGAAAGACTATCATATTAAAATGTCAAAACGGTGAAATTCTTCGGATTGAGTCTGATGATTCGAGTGAATTACCTACTGTGATATCGTCTATGTTAGCCCAGAAATGTATGAAAAAGGGCTGTGATGCATATCTTGCATATGTATTAGATACTAAGGTGACTGAATCAAAGATTGAATCTGTACCAGTTGTTTGTGAGTTTTCAGATGTATTTCCAGAAGAATTATCGGGTTTGCCACCGATCAGAGAAGTTGAATTTGGTATTGAATTATTACCGGGAACAACACCAATATCGATAGCTCCATACAGAATGGATCCAACAGAATTAAAAGAATGGAAAGCTCAGTTGCGAGAATTAACAGATAGAGGTTTTGCACGACCGAGTTATTCGCCCTGGGGTGCACCGGTATTGTTTGTGAAAAGAAAGATGGCACAATGAGAATGTGTATCGATTACAGATTGTTGAATAAGATGACTATAAAGAACAAATACCCTCTACCGCAGATTGATGATTTATTTGATCAGTTGAAAGGGGCTACAGTATTTTCAAAGATTGATTTGAGATCAAGTTATTATCAGTTGCGAGTTAAAGAGTCGGATGTGCCAAAAACCACGTTCAGAACAAGGTACGGACATTATGAATTCCTTGTTATGCCTTTTGGATTAACTAATGCTCCAACATTTTTTATGGACTTGATGAACCGGATATTCAGACCGTATTTAGATAGATTTGTTGTTTTATTCATTGACGACATTCTGATCTATTCGCGAGATGAATCTAAACATACCAAGCACTTGAGAGTTGTGTTACAAACTCTATGTGATAAGCAATTATTTGCAAAGTTTAGCAAATGTGAGTTTTGGCTCCGAGAGGTTGGATTTTCTTGGCATATTGTTTCAGCTGACGGTATTAGAGTTGACCCAGGTAAGATTTCTGCTATTGTTGATTGAAAACCTCCAAGAAATGTGTCTGAAGTCCGTAGTTTTTTGGGTTTAGCGGGTTATTACCAAAGATTCGTGAAAGGATTTTTGATGATTGCAACACCGATGACACGATTACTTCAAAAAGATGTGAAATTCGAATGGTCAGAAAAATGTCAGTAGAGTTTTGAACAGTTGAAAGTACTGTTAACTGAAGCACCAGTTTTGGTTCAACCTGAATGGGGGAAAGAATTTGTGATTTATAGTGACACGTCATTAAATGTTCTGAGATGTGTTCTGATGCAAGAAGGAAAAGTCATAGCTTATGCGTCCCGACAATTGAAACCGCATGAAAAGAATTATCCGACGCATGACCTTGAGTTGGCTGCAATTGTGTTCGCATTAAAAATTTGGTGACACTACTTATACGGTGAAAAATGCCACATTTATACGGATGAAAAAAGCTTAAAGTACCTGATGTCACAGAAAGATTTGAATCTGCGACAACGAAGATGGCTCTAGTTATTGAAAGACAATGAATTTGTGATTGATTATCACCCGGGAAAAACTAATGTTGTTACTGATGCCCTAAGCCGAAAACTTTGTTTGCGTTACGAGCAATGAATACCCAGTTGATTATTTGTGATGATGGGTCTATTTTAGTTGAAATAAAAGCTAAATCGATATTTCTTCAACAAATCTGTGAATCTCAGAAAAAGGATAGTGAATTGCAAGTTAAACGGGTTCAATGTGAGAATATCCCTGATTCAGAGTTTAAGATTGGAACAGATGATTGTTTAAGGTTCCGGAATAGAATTTGCATACCGAGAAATTCGAAACTCATTCAGAAGATTTTGCACGAAGCGCACCATAGCTGCTTATCTGTTCATCCAGGAAGTACCAAAATGTATAACGATTTGAAACAACTTTACTGGTGGCAAGGCATGAAACGAGATATATCAGAGTTTGTTTCTAAATGTTTGATTTGTCAACAAGTCAAAGCTGAACATCAAGTACCATCTGGTTTACTGCAACCTGTGATGATTCTCGAGTGGAAGTGGGATAGAGTTACAATGGATTTTGTGTCGGGATTGCCTCTAACTCTGAAAAAGAAAGATGCTATCTGGGTTGTCATTGATCGACTAACGAAATCTACTCATTTCATACCGGTACGTATAGATTACTCACTTGATAGATTAGCTGAATTATATATTTATGAGATTGTTTGATTGCACGGGGTGCCATTAGCTATTATTTCTGATAGAGATCCGAGATTTACGTCGCGATTCTGGAAGAAACTGCAAGAAGCTTTAGGTACGAAGTTGAATTTTAGTACAACTTTTCATCCTCAGACAGACGGTCAAACCGAAATAGTTATTCAGATTCTTGAAGACATGTTGAGATGTTGTACTTTAGAGTTTGAAGGCAGTTGGGAGAAATACTTGTCGTTGATAGAATTCACGTATAA
Organism: Gossypium sturtianum; assembly: GCA_025698515.1. Taxonomy (NCBI): domain Eukaryota; kingdom Viridiplantae; phylum Streptophyta; class Magnoliopsida; order Malvales; family Malvaceae; genus Gossypium; species Gossypium sturtianum. Next base: position 119,636,773 of record CM046955.1, read on the forward strand.
TAATAATTTTCAGACAAGTATAAAGATGGCACCGTACAAAGCTTTATATGGTCGTAAATGTCGAACTCTGCTATACTGGACTGAACTAAGTGAGAAAAAGACTCACGGGGTTGAATTGATCAGAGAAACTGAAGAAAAAGTGAAAATGATTCGCGACAGTTTAAAAGCAGCTTCAGATCGACATAAATCATACGCAGATTTAAAAAGTAAAGAAATTGAATTTCAAGTCGGGGATCGAGTGTTTTTAAATGTGTCACACTGGAAAAAGGTTATTCGATTCAGCTGTAAAGGGAAGTTAAGTCCGCGATTTATCGAACCTTACGAGATCATTGAAAGAATAGGGCCTGTAGCATATCGACTAGCTTTACCATCAGAACTTGAAAAGATTCATAATGTCTTCCATGTTTCTATGTTACGTCGATATAGATCCGATCCTTCACATGTGATTTCTCCGGTAGATGTTGAGATACAGGCAAATTTGACGTATAGCGAAGAACCGATCATGATTTTAGCTCGTGAAATCAAAGAATTGAGAAATAAACGCATAGCCCTAGTGAAAGTCCTTTAGCATAAACACGGGATTGAGGAAGCTACGTTGGAACCCGAGGAAGCTATACGAAAACAGTACCCTAACCTATTCACTGGTAAGATTTTCGGGGACGAAAATCCCTAATGGGATAGATTTGTAACAACCCATTTTTAGGTCAAATTAGAATAGTAGTTTTGGGACCAGAAATCTGAGGCCAAAATATTTATTTTATTATTTTATAGAAGTTTACAGCATGAAAGAATTATTATGTAAAAGTTTCGTAAGGAAATTTTACTGTTTGAATGGTTAATTTGAGTAAAAGGACTAAATCGCGTAAAGCGTAAAACTTGTGTTCTATTAGCTAAAAGTGTCTAATAGCTATAGAACCTTAAAGTTAAGGTCCTTATGTTGAAATTATACCATTAACATGAGAGTGGATGATAGTGGCTTGGTAAATTTGAAATTATTAATGTTCATTAAGACTAATTTAGTAATTTGGTTAATAAGGTTAATTATAATAAAACAAAACAAAATTTCCATCCATTATCATATTCTTTAACCGAAAATTGAAGGGAGAAAAGCAATTGTTAGGGTTGACATTCGGCCAAGCTTCTCTTGCTCATTTAGATATGGTTTTTGATCTGTTTTTAATGATTTCTATGTTTTTGTGACCGTTGTTTCGTATTCTAGCTAGCCCGTACCTTAGATTTTGAAACTGTTAAAGATTTTAAGAGTTGACATTGATGATTTTATGTGTTCTTTGGTGTTTGAAGTTGAAATATGAATTTTTGATGATAGATTTTCATGTTTTGTAAAGTGATTTTTGACAAAAAATGTCAAAAAGGGATTAAATTGTGAAATGTGAAATTTTTATGTGGTAAAAATGTGAAATAATGAAAGATATGGGCTGCTAGGAGTCCCTATGAAATTTGGCTAGCATGTATTTGGATTGAATTGCATTAATTTGCAATTTTATGTGATAAGGACTAAATTGTAAAAATGTGAAAGTTTAGGGGCAAATGTGTAAAGTAGCCCTAATATGTGTTTTTGACTAAATTGAGTGAATGGTTGATTAAATAACTTAATTTTGAATATATTTAGATCAAGAAAAGAGGAATTCAGATTTGGATCTGGGGAAAGGCAAGATTATCGAGTAATTAACTCATTTCGCCGTTTTCATACTCTAGGTAAGTTCGTATAATTAGAATCGAATTTTTAAATACTTGTAATTATTTTGAAATGTATGTATATAATTGAGTAATTGATATACTTGGAATACGAATGCCTATTTGATATAGAATGATAGTTACCGAGCCCCGTTTGAACTGTATGAATTTGTAGGATATGAGTGACATGTCACTAGGGTTACCGTTTTGGTCGAGCTCCTGCATTTTTTGCGGACTCACCACAGCTCGTATGAGCTTACTGATATATTAGCTCATAAGACCTTACCATTTTCAGCTCGTCAGAGCTTACTGTTTCATCTCAATGGAGCTTACTGTCCATTAGCTCAGGAGGAGCTTACTGATCATAGCTCGAAAGAGCGAAAATGATAATGAATTGACGGATTACTTATGTATATCAACCGAGTATCCTTTGAAGTTCTAATAGGTTCAATGGGCATAAATTCAGTTTATACGGATGAAGTACTATTTATACGAATAAGTTACTGTTATCGAATGAATTACTGTTTATATTAAGGATCGTTGATTATATGAATGTGAATGAATTGTTACATGTGTTTTATATGTTACATGAATTTAGTATGAAATTGCGATAAAGGTTGAATATATGTACTTATGAGACAAACACATTGATGAATGCTTGTGTTTAGGCATTTGGCAAGTGAATTTGATTTACTTTGTTTAATGGTTTAATTTTGTAACAAATGGTAAGATAATTTCTATATTATACGGGCTTACTAAGCTATAAAGCTTACTCTGTTTCTTTTTCGTGTATTATAGTGGTTCGATAGCTCGCTCGATTCGAATAAAGTCAGAGTTACGCATCACACTATCTAGTTGCTGATTGGTACTTATGAATTTGTGGATATATGTAAATATGGCATGTATAGGCTAGTTATAAGAATGATAGTTAAGGTTACTTGAGATATTGATTTTGGTACATGTTATGGTATGAGTTGAAGCCATGTGATTCGGCTTAACTTGGTATATTATTTTGGTTGTGTTTAAGTACTCAAATATGGTATGTTTTGGCTAGTAATAAATGGAATGAAAGTATACAAATGTTATCTTGACATGTGGTTAGTATATGAATGGAAAATGTATGTGATTTATTAGGCATTTGAATACTATGTTGAAATGAGTGTAATATGTGTATGAAATGTCATGTATTGGCTGCCAATTGAGTTGTGAAATCTTGCAATTTATGATTGTGTTTACATGTAAAAAAATAGGGTGGAAAAATGGTTATACAAATGGCCTATTTTTGTCCACACAGGCAGAGACACGGGCGTGTGTCTCAGCCGTGTGCGACACACAGCCACGGTCATGTTCACGGCCGTGTGTCCCCTGGTGTTGATATTAAATTGAATTCAGTATGCTTCACACGGTCTCACACATGGGCGTGTGACTGGCCGTGTGGTATAAGTCAGTATGCCCCCTAAATGGCACATGGCCTAGTACACGGGCGTGTGTGGCCATTTCAAAGGGCACACAGGTTAGACACACGGGCGTGTGGTCGGCTGTGTGACCCAAGTCAGTATGTATGCCATGTTTTCACACGGCCTGAGACATGACGTGTCTGGAGCCGTGGAAGGCACACGGCCTGTTCACACGGGCGTGTGACCCCTGTATAGATAAAAAATTTCTAAGTTTTCCAAAAATTTTGTATGTTATCAGTTTAGTCCCGAACCACATCTAAAGCATATTTAAGGCCTCGTAGGCTCTTATAAGGGACAATATGACATTGTTGAATGGTATTTGAGTATGAATGCATAGATGTATGAGCATTGTATGTTAAATGATGTGTAATGATCAGTAATACCTCGTAACCCTACTCCGGCGATGGATATGGGTTAGGTGTGTTACAATTTGTCCATTATCCGATAAGATCAATCGCGTATTCATCGCTTGTAAAGCACACAAATATTTCTTGTTCAAAATATCCGTGACTATAATCATTTGCCCAGGATGATAACCATTTACTGACTCAAAATGTTTTGACAGTTCAAGCCATCTTTGCTGTCCCAAATTCAGATCTCTTTGGAACATCAAATATTTTAAAATTTTGCAATCATCAATTAGGTTACATTACTCACCAACAATTAATGTCGCTAACTATTCAATGCAATTACAATGTTAACCATCTCTAATTCACGCGTCGAATAACTCTTTTCATGTAAATTTAACTGTATGGAAGCATAAGCCATCACTATATATTCTTGTACTAAAACACACTCCAAACCATTCAATGACACATGACTGAAAATCATAAACTCTTTATCCGATTCAGGCTGAATCAAAACTGATGCTTCAGTTAACAGTGATTTCAACTGTTTATAACTTTATTAACATATGCTAAACCAAATCAAACTTCACACAAATGAAAACTTCAACAATCGAAACAACTTTATTTTACAATAATTTTTCTCAAATAGAACCGTCCCGATAGATATAATTCTGTATCATGTCTTCTAAAATATGAATTCTTCATTCAGACTATCCATCTATTTACCCGTGAATGCACAAAATTTATTTCTAGTCCCAAGGATAAACTTAAACACATATAATTCAATTAACCTTTCAAACAAATAACCCAATCAAATTAAACAACTGAATCGATCTTGGCTGTCAAACAATAACTTTTCAAAGTAAATCTTTCTTCTTGTTGTCAAGATAATTCAGACATACAATTTATCGCAATTTCTTCAGGATACTAGTCAAAGATCTTCTTAAAAACTGCATAATTCGAATATGACTTAACATTCCGTCTTTACTCATTGACACATATCAAGATTTACTTGGAAGTGATAACTATTATACAGATTTGAACTTAATCTTCTATTGTCTATGCGTTTGCCGATGTCAATTCCCTTTCAAGAAAACTAGAAAGGATTATATGATAAAGCTATCTCAACTATTAATCATCGAAGCGTTGTACTAAACTGAAACCACCTCCGTCAGATAAAAATCATAATGCCATAATAAGACCGACATTTCAACAGTATAAATAGATAATATCCCAGAGAAATTCCAGAAGAAAACATCACTCATAAGCACTGAAATCAAATGTGACAGAAGAAATATAATCTTCATGTATAGTCAACAAAACCATAACCAGTAGAAACAAAATACTAGCATCATACGGATTTTACCGTCGACTTTTTTATCAACACAATAGATTAGAATACCAGGGAAAGATATAGCAATGCCGATCATAACCTAAATAGACCAACAATGCTTTCGTCTATCAGTATGTTTAGCTAGCGTTCTCATACGATAAGAGGTTCATTTGAAAGGAAATAGCCACATATACCTCTGAGAATAGTTGATCACATAGAATACCCAGAAGAGGTCATTATAAGCTATTCAACTATACTGCTATACTCAGATATCTTTACGATTCAAACATTATTCCACTGTCTAATTCTGTCATTATTGATTCCTCTTTATCCCATCACTAACAAAAATCAATTAAGTAGAACTTCCAGTTAATACATTCTTTAGATATCATACCTGAATATTTTGTTTCATCGAAGTCAACTTCTTCTTTAATAGTGACTTTGCATAATCCAGATAGCCTTCAAAACGATCCGATATCTCTTCTAGTACTGTCTTTACTGTTGGCTCATTCTCTTATCTGACCACAGTATTAATCCTTCAATCACGTAACTCTGTAATTCCACACTTGTTAGCTTATTCAATTTAAATCTTACAGATTTCATTGTAACACTATATTGATAAGGGGGTGAGGGTCGTAAAGCCTCAAATTTAACTCTCACATATACATGCACATAACATAACATTTATTTAATAACATAATATTATGAACTTTTGTTCATATCTTTATGGCTTTCAACTCATCATAAATACATTTTCGCTCAAATATTTGAGTACCACTTTCTGTACTATCAGAATTAGCTCGGTCGGAAAACATATCTGTCTAATTAAAACTATTTTCGTCAGAGTCAGAAGATATCACACTATCACAGGTTCTATATGGCATGTATAGCTAGACTCACATATGCTACGTTAGTCCTAGAATCGAATAAACCGTAGCTCTGATACCAATAAATGTACACCCCTCACCCGTATTCAAAGCCCGGAATAGGGTTACGAAGTATTACTGGACTTATAACACATATAATCATATTTTTCTCAAGCATTCAATCAATTCATACAATCATCGTTCAATCTCAATCAATTTGTCCCTTATAATAGCCTATGAGGTCTTAAACATGCTTTAAGAGTGGTTAGGGACTAAACCGATAACTTATAAAACTTTCACGAAAATTTGAAATTTTTTCTCAAAACAGAGGGCACACGCCCGTGTGGCTAGACACACGGCCACCAGACACGCCCGTGTCACAGGCCATATGAAAACAGGGGTACATACTGACTTGGGTCACACGGCCAACCACACGCCCGTGTGTCTAGCCCGTGTGCCCTTCGAAGTGGCCACACACGCCCGTGTGCCAGGCTGTGTGCTAGGCCATGCAAAAATTGTAGTGTATACTGACTTATGTAACATGGCCAAGTCACACACCCGTGTGCTAGACCGTGTGCCAATTAGGGGGTATACTGACTTGTACCACACGGCCGGTCACACGCCCGTGTGTGAGACCGTGTGAAGCATTCTAACTTCATTTTAATTTCCACACCAATGGACACACAGCTGTGTAATTTGGCTGTGTGTCACACATGGCTGAGACGCACACCCGTGTCTCTGCTTGTGTGGACAAAAATAGGCTATTTACCAAGCCAATTTGCCACCCAAACTCATGCACACCTATACCAATTTCAATGTCAACAATACATAACACTTATAAGCATTGAAAACAACCTCAATCAAACATCTTTCATACCATTTAAATGCCAACAAATACAATACATACTATTTCCCAACATGTCTTCCAAAACATACCAATATTCACAATCTCAATTCATCAATATGAATACATTCAAACATGCATTAATTTACCTAATATCACCAACATATCATTCATCAAACATGGGCTCTTTCATAATCCAAATACTATTTTAAAGTCTACCCACCACAATTAGCATTTATAGGACAATTACCAAACTCAAAACAAAGGTCATTTGCACACTTATACATCATCAAAATAGCCAACTCACATGACTATATATATATATACAAACCAAAATATAGGCATTCATAAGCCAATTCAAATGGAAAAAGTCACTACCAAAATAATTATCAAAATGACCACAAAACCTATACATGCCATATAACCAATATCACAAGCTTATAAGTACCAAACCATAGCTGGATAGTGTGATATGATCTCCGATGACTTCCAACCCGAGCGAGCCTCCGAAACACTATAAACATAAAAAATATAACAAAGTAAGCTATAAAGCTTAGTAAGCTCGTAAAATAATAACTCATCTAATCAAATAAACACATTTTAAGCCATTATAAATACTATAATATAACTTGTATAATTTCACCTTTATGTCATGTATCCGTTCACATAGTTAACCAAGAATTTCACAAGTTTATTCATTTCCATGCTTGTATAGTTTGAAGACTTCTTATCAATTCATTCACATTTACATAAGCATAAGCAAATAGAAATAGAATATATTCAATTCAATAGCCATCACATTGATATATATATATTCAATTGAACCATATGAATTCTCATAACTTTCCACTTACTCATCTTATGAAATTCACTTTTAACACTTGTCGATTTCTGTCACGAGTACCTTGACTGAGTCGTACCATCACTTGTAACCACGTTTTGTCAACATTTCTCGTTGAACCATTTGGAATACTAAAGGATACTCAGAAATCTCGTACACACAGTATCGTACCAATGCCATATCACACAGTACCGTACCAATGCCATATCCCAGATATGGTCTTACATGTAATCTCGTATCGATGCCAATATCCTAGATATGGTCTTACACGAAGTCTCATATCGATGCTATATCCCAGATATAGTCTTACTCGTAATATCAGTAACTCTAATGTCATGACATTTGTATCCTATCTATTCCTATGGTTCAACCGGGACTTTCACTGTATTGTATCTCTGTTGGTCATTTCAGTAGTATCGTACTCAATAGCATTCTCATTTCATTTCAATAATATAGCATTTATCACAATTATATCGGTTAAGCATTTATAAATATATAATTCAATGCTTATTAAACATACGAACTTACCTCGTTTGCTGTAACGACGAATTAGGTCGACTAATTCGATACTTTGTTTTCCCCCGTTCTAGATCCAAATCTCGTTTATCTCAATCTATATAATATCAAAATTTACTTATTTAATCACCATTTCATTCAATTTAGCACAATTTACACATTTTTGCAAAATTACATTTTTGCCCCTATTATTTCACATTTTTGCAATTTAGTCCTTATCACATAAAATCACAATTCATTCAATTTAATAAAAATTCATGCTAGCCGAATATTACCCATTCTCATATCAGCCCATATTTTTCATCTATTTTAAAATTCAACCACTAAATTTTTATATTTCACAATTTAAACCAAAATTGACATTTTTACCAAAATTCACTTTACAAAACTTGTACATCTAACAACAATGATTTATTTTCCATCATCAAATAAAAAAATACTCATGCATTCAACAATGGCAACATTCAAATAGTTTAACAGTTTTGAAATCAAAGGTACGGGCTAGCTAGATTACGAAGCAACGATCACAAAAACATAGAAATCATTAAAAACAGAGCAAAAACAGACTTACATGCTTAAGAAGACAAGACCGAATACTTAAGCTCCTTCAATGGAGTTCTTTAGCTCACCATTCAGTGGAAGATGATGGAAAATAAGGATGATTTTATGTTTCTTTTATTTTTATTAAGTTATTTCATAATTTACTATTTGTCCATATTAATGGCCATATTTGTCCATGTTAATGTCCATATTTGTCCACTTACAATTAAAATGGTCTAATTACCACTTAAGGACCTTAACTTTAAGGTTCTATAGCTATTAAATACCTTTAGCTATAAGAACTCAAGTTTTACGCTTTACGCAATTTAGTTTTTTTTATCAAATTAAGCATTTAAACGGTAAAATTTCTTTACGAAAATTTCATAGCATCATATATTCAGGCTGTAAACAATAAAATAATAATAAAATAAATATTTTGACTTCAGATTTGTGGTCCCGAAACCACTGTTTTGATTTAACCCAAAAACGGGTTGTTACATCAGGGCATAAAAGGGGAAGTCACTGTATGACTCGCGTGGCGAGTAATCTGACATGATGATCTTTGTGTGTCCAAAAACATGGGCAAGTAGGTTATTAAGAGGAATTGTTGTAGCATCTTAAATGCGAGATATGTGGAAGGAAGGGGTATTTCCTTTGGAGATATTTGTCAATAAGAGTCCTCTAGGCTTGGTGTAGAACCATCATTTACTAAGTGTTTACGAAATGATTTGTCGAATCTAAAATTCTAAATGGTCATTGATAAAGGGTTCGCCAAAAAAAGTGGGAAGTCTGCCCAAGACCACTTAGAAGGGAATGTCCACCAAAACTCTATGATCGGCAAAGTCTGCTAGAGATTTACAAAGAAAGAGAATGTCTATCAGGACTATATAGCGCGGGAAAGTCCACTTGGGGCTATTAAATGTGGAAGTCCGCTAGAAAGAATCTAGGAAAGAAGTAGTCTGTTGGGAACGATTTGATAATGGGAGTTTCCTGGTGAATGGTCTGAAATGGGAAAGGCCCTATGGGGCTGTCTTATAAGTACAAGTTCGCAAAGAGAGGGGTATTTAATCATCAGCCAAATCTTATATTCAAGGCCACGAATAAGGATATTTTTAAATGGATTTTCCTTAAATGGAGGGTTCTATGCAATAGGCTAAATCCTAAGAAAGTAATCGTCGGGGTAACACAGTATGCCCATATTAGGTCAGTATGGAATGAATGGGTTAAGGTAAGAGTCCGTAGTAGTGGCGAGATATCTGCTAATCTACCAATAGTAGTCACTGATCTGTATAGGCACGTTTGTGGATATCTTCACTAAATCAAACCAGGAAAGGTGAGATGGGAATATGAGATGAAACGGGATAGTGTTAAGTTCTAGAAGAATTTGTTATTTGAAAGAGAACACTCATAACGAATTAGTGGATATGTCCGCCAAATGTTGGCAGAGAATGAAAGGCAATGACTACACCAGAAAAATTGGCGGAACTTCTTAAGATACTCAAGGAGTTCTAAATTTTGTGCTTTTATTTTATTCCTAAAAATACATAAAGCCTTTTTTAGTTGGGCTGAATAGGTTCTCACTAAGTTCATTGAAGTTATGATTGTACTGTGGTCGTATGTCTGTCGAGTTTTAAAATTTATAAAGAGAATGATCGAACCTGGAAACTAACTCTGACAATGATTAAGGCAAGTGCAACTATCGAACAGTAGTATAGCTTAGGCAAGACCGGATTGTCGAACCCAAAGGAACTAAAAGTACTAATACTAACTTTCTTTCTATTATTTAGCCTAAGAATTAAGCAAATGGTTGTTTAATCTAAATTAATTAACTACTAGACTAAAGACTCTAAGACAAAGAAGAATGAATTTGGGAGAATACTTGAGGAAAAACCAATTAATTAAGACGACACCCAAGGAAGAATCCACCTAGACTTCACTTGTTATCTAACTCTGAACCAGACGATGTATTCACTTGACTTGATCCGTAGGATTCCCTAATTTATATTAAACCCTCTCTCGAGGTGAATAACGTCTAACCCTAGGTTGATTAATTGAAATCTCTTTCTAATTAAAACCCCTAAAATTGCATTAACTCGATCTATGGACTCCCATATTAGGTTTCACCCTAATCTGGTAACGCCTCGTCACCCTATCTCTAGGCGCGCGATCAACTCCGCTTAACTATGCTAGATCTACTCTTAAGCAGAGACTTTTGCTCCTCTACCTAAGCACATCAAACTTGAATCGATATCCGCGAAATATCAACACAAGAATTAAGAACACATAATTAAGAACAAATCAAATATTTATCATATAGTTCAGCAAACGATAACAAGATTCATCTAAGTTTCATCCCCCTCAGGTATCTGAGGGTTTAGTTCATAACAATAAAAGAAAACATCTCAGAAGAAAAGATAAAACAAAACATAAGAAATCCCTAAAACTCCCTGAAGAAATTGAAGAGGAGATCCTCCGTCTTGAGTATAATTTCAGCTTCTTGAGATGGATCAACTGGCTATCCCTGAGTGAATCCCCACAAATCTGCCCTCTCTGGCCTAGCAAGACGCCCCTAAACGATAGCTTTGAGCTCCCCCCTTTTAGGTCATACTTAGGGTGTATTTATAGGCTTTTGGAATGTGTTTCTTTGCCCCTAAGTATCCAAATTCGATTGAAATTGCTCTTTTCCATGGCAGGGGCACGGCCTCTGGCACACGCCCGTGTAAGTCGTGGCCAGGCCGTGTCGACTTCGTTGATGAGGCACGGCCGTGTATCTCGTGGCTAGATCGTGTTCGAGATTATTGAGGAGGCACGGCCGTGTGGTCTTAGGTCCAGGCCGTGTTAATTTCGTGCTTTGGCCCATTTGGCCCGTTTTAAGCCCGTTTCTTGTTCTTTTCATCCTCCGGTGCTTTCCTGAGTATATAACATGAAAAGAAAGGATTAAGAGCACCTTTTTACATAAAATAAGGGATAATTCATCCAAAAGCATACTAAATATGGGATTAAAATATGTTACTTTTACGGTTTATCAAATACCCCCAAACTTAAGCTTTTGCTTGTCCTCAAGCAAAATTCTCAACTTAGAATTAAAACGAACTTTCCATAATTCATAATAGTCATTAATAATGTTTCATCATAATTCAAGGATAATTTATACGTAGATAATTCAACTCAAAGAGTCCTAAAGATTCAAACAGTCTAAGTCATACATTTGTAGCACAAAACATAGGTGTTTTCCCTCATCTAAATAATTACCTCTGGTTCAAAACCGACAAGAATTGACATCCTTACTAAAGATTCACTCAAATCACTCAAGGTGTTTAAGGTTCAGAATTAAGCACTCAAATGTCAAACCTGAAAAGTTAATCCCATAGGCTTGCATGAAAATCAAATCTCCACCACTATAAAATGAGATGATACACAAATCAAAAGGTTTTTAACAGGGTTGTAATGGGGCTTGGGTTAAAGGTGTGGTTAAAGGCTGAATTAGAGGATTAGAATCAAGATTGACCTGACAAATTACCTAACTAGAAACAACGAACAAAGTAAAAGTGATTACATCAATTGAAAACTAATAATACTAATACTACGAGCTTCTTCTTCAATATTTGGAATTCAAACATATAAGCTCTTTAAACTAATAATGAATAAACTTTTGATTGATTTTTTTTACATCATAAATACATAACAAAGGATAAATTACTGAAATAAAGAACATAGTTAGGCTATTAATCAAATCAAATCTCGATATAAGGCTAGTTAAAAAGGATGGTGATAATAAATACAAAGGGTTTTTGGGTTAGTATTAGTGGGTAAGTCAATAAAAAGGTTGTTAGGATTAAACGGGGTTCACTAGGGGTTAATTATGAAGGTAGGTTTTTAGTGGAGTAAGTGGGTTAAATCCTAGGTGCCTTTATCATTTCTGTATATCAAATCAAAAGTGTGGTCTCGACATGTATAATCGATGCAAGTTCTAGAATGACAAATCAATATTGACACACTCATAATCAATGAAGTGAGCAAGAAAAAGAATTTATGCTCTACAAGGCTCAAAATCTCACAAAAATTATGGGTATTTTGATGTTAACCTCGTAAATTTCAAACTTCAAAGTAATATTCAAATTCAGGTAGACAACCTAGAAAATTTTTTATTTTCTTGAAAAATAGACTTATCATGCTTGATTCTCTAGTATTCTTAGAATTCAATCATCAATGCACAATTATCAATGACTTAATCTAAAACATATCAATAAAAATCATAAATCATGGAAATTTCATCCTAATTAGTAATATGAGAAAATTACTTAAAAACAAGACTAAATTCAGGGATTTGAGAATAATGCAAAAAGTTAGGCATCCTTACGATTCACCCCCCTACACTTAAGATGTACATTGCCCTCAATGTACAAAGATAGATAATATCATTATAAAATCATAAGATATGGGAAGAAGTGAAACTTCCTAAATTTTCTGGATGGCATCCTTGGTTTGAAGGTGAAAGATATGTTGAGGGGTCGGTGCGGATGACGATCTGTGCTGCTAGATGAAGAAATTGGGTAGCTCATGGAGGATTAGCCAGGATAAAATACTAAAAATTAAAACTATACTAATTAAATAATTAAAAAAAAGCAAGCTAAAGTGAAGAAAAATAAAAATGAAACTAAAATTAAAAGAAAAGATAAATGGACCGTAGGGTCCTTATTGTTGGATGTGATTTCTAAGGCCGAGGTTATCGTGGTGGTCGTGGTGTGATTCCCCAGCAGCCTGTAGAATCTGACACTAAGAAACTAAAATAAAAGAAACTAAGTTAAGCAGAAGAGAAGTAAAGATAAGGAAATTGAAGCAAAAGAGAAAAACGAAATAAAAACTAAATAGCGTCAAATGTCCTTGGCTTGTCGAGTGATTGAAGCGGCCGGCATGAACTTATATAGATCGGTCTCTATGAGGGAGACTGTGTTGGGATCCTTCTGTTTCTTCAACATGGCCAAAAGATTGAGAAGAATGCTAAGAATGAAGAATGCTAAGAATGTATGGTGTAAGGGAGCAAATGAGGAAAAATGGTGAAAATTAGGTGAGAAGAGGGAGGGGTGGGTGGTTTAAATAGAATTCTCAAGTCAGGTACATTCACACGCCCGTGTCTCATGGGCGTGGTATCTCACACGGCCGCATCGCATGGCCGTGGTGGGCTTCGTTCGTTTCTCCCACGCCCATGCTCAGGTCGCCACGCCTGTTGGTGATAAGTCAGTGTCGTCCACGGCCGCGTCGCACAGCCGTGGTGTTTTTTCGGTGCCCGTGGGGTGGTGGTTGAAGTCCGTGACTCTGAAGATTTGATTCTTTCTGACTTGTACCTCTTCTGCCATTGTCAGTACAGAGATTCTGTACCTCCACACGGCCCCAACCACGGCCGTGTGCAAGGCCGTGTGGGCTGGAAATCTACACTTTTGGTTAGTTTAAAACTAGGTGTTTAAGACTAAGATAAGAGAAGAAAATGAAAACAAAAGAAAAAGTAACTAGGGTTAGTGCTCGGGTTGCCTCCCGAGAAGCGCTCGTTTAAAGTCTTAAGCTAGACTTACCTCTCGTTTGTATCGTCAGGGTGGTTTGAGGAGTTGAAAGTCCTTCCTCATGCTATCAGTTTTATTATCATGATAGAGTTCAAGTCAAGATACGTTTATATTGAAAGTACCAAAAATAGGATTACTTACATCGACTGTTCCGTATGGGGAAGCACTAATTACCCTAAAAGGGATTTTTTTGTTTGTGTTTATGTCTGATGTGATGATGCGAGGATCTGCTTTATCTAACAGCACCTGGTCCCCTATTTTGAAGTGGTTTGTTGTTCCTATGAGCTCTTCTGGGGGCTCATTTGGTTTTACTTCGTGTGGTTCCGGCTCTTCTTTGAATTGTGTTTTCCACTCTTCTGGTTCGTCGACCCTAAGGCTTCGTTCCTTATGTAATTCTTCTTTGTTGGCATGGGGTTCATGACTCGGATCAGGTTTGTAACCTTGTGGTGTTTTCTGTGGTAAAAGTTGAACAACTTGGTTATCAACTGAATTTACTTTCTCACCTTCATCAATTGTCGTCCTGGCTGAGTCAAGAGCTTGTAAACTGATTGATTCGTTACCTACACGAAGTATGAGTTCTCCTGTACCAACATCAATTTTTGTTCTAGCAGTTGCTAAAAAGTGTCTTCCTAAAATTAAGGGAATCGAATTATCCTCATCCATGTCTAAGACAACAAAATCTACTGGGAAAACGAATTTATCAATTTTTACAAGAACATCTTCAATAATACCCCTAGGAATTCTAAATGCTTTATCACTAATTGAATGCTCATCCTAGTTTGTTTGGGTTTCCCTAGACCTAGTTGTTTAAACAATTTATAAGGCATGACATTTATGCTTGCCCCTAAATCAGCTAACCCATTATCAACAGTTAGTCTACCAATTAAACATGGAATTGTAAAACTCCCTGGATCTTTCAGCTTTCGTGGTAGTCTATTCTGTAACATTGCTAAGCATACTGCGTTTAATTCCACATGTGGCTCCTCGTCTAACTTACGCTTGTTTGTCAAGAGATGTTTTAAAAATTTCCTCGAATCTGGCATCTGTGAAAGAGCTTCAAGAAGAGGTAAGTTGATATGTAATTTCTTTAAAAGTTTAAGAAACTTACCGAAATCATTCTCTCAGTATCATCTCTCTTCATCGCCGGGATAAGGAATGCGAGGTTGGTACTTTTTGATTACTGCTTTGGCTTTTCTTGTGTTACCTCAACTTTACCTTTTTCTACCTCGTTTTCTTGTATTGGACTGGGTTCGTCTAACCCTATACTATCATGAGCTAGGATGGCTTGGATTTGCTCCTTTGGGTTAATCTCAGTGTTGCTCTGTAGACGCCCTTGTGGTCGTTCGAAAATTATCTTTGCGAGTTGTCCAACTGTGTTAGTAAGTTGTCCAACTGTCTTAGTGAGTTCCCCAACTTGGCTCTCGATCCCTTTAATTGATGCCTGTTGATTCTTAAGGGTGGTCTCAGTGTCTTGGAGATGGTTATCTGTAGCTGCCATGAATTTTGTCAGCATCTCTTCAAGGTTCGGCTTCTTCTCCTGCAGATAGGGCTGATTTTGGAAATTTTGAGGAGGTTGTTGTCTTTGAATTCCTTGATTTCCTTGTCCACCCCATGAAAAATTTGGGTGGTTCCTCCAACCTGGATTATAATTATTACTATAAGGATTATTATTAGATCTGAAACTATTACCTATATTGTGACACCCCAAACCCGGCCTAGAAGTTAGGCCCGAATCTGGAATGTCACACTAAGGGCGCACTTCAAAACAATTTACTAGTTAACCATTTAAGGCCCAAAAGCCCAAAACAAAAGATTATTTCGAAAACCATATTAACTCTTTAATAATTTTATGAAATTTCTTAAGTGGGCAGTTGAAACAATAATAACAATAAACCCAAAATTCAAAGTCAAATAGGAGTTACATGGCCTTATTACAATCCAATGGAAAAAAACAAAGTATTTAAACAGAATCATCTGAATAAATTAAAACATTTGAACAACTTGTAGTATGGCCATCTCTGAGTCCTCTCCCTCGTCGAGCCGCCTATTCAGGATTACCTGAAACATTTAAAATTAAGGGTGTGAGTTTCGAAACTCAGTGTGTACAACCCTTGGCAATCAAATCACATACAAATATTCACATTGGGCCTAAGTCCTAACAAAATCGGTGGTCTTGGGCCTTAGCCCACAATGACCTCATATCATATCATATCGTATCATTTATAAACAGATAATGCAAAACCCACCCCAAAAATCCATCCGCTAAACACACCATTTCCCTTCCAACCTTATGACTCCTGTGGGGAATTCTAGCTCGACCCACCCCTCCGCTACACACCATGGGTAGCCCGGTTGTGATACTACAAACGTTGCAAAGAAAGTCGCTAATCATATATTGGGCTTAAAGCCTCCGGTGGATCCATACCATACGGCCATGCGATCCTGGATCCATACCATATGGCCATGCGATCCTCAAATATTGACACAGAGTCATAAATATATATATGTTAGGCACATAGCCACGGTAAATATGATTGGCACAAAGCCATAATAACAGCACAAAGCCTTCGGTATTGGCATAAAGCCCATAATTACGGTATGAAGCCCATATTAATGGCACACAGCCCTCGGTAACATTATCGGTGCAGCATGGCTGCTCGATGGCTAAAAAGCCTATGGTGGATCCATACCATACGGCCATGCGATCCTCAAATCGTCCTCTGTACCATAATTCCCACCCATATGCATCCTAAGCAGAATATCATATGAATGAATCAAACACAAAAGTAACATCCACAAACCCATATTCATCACATAGGGGTATTTTAGTCATTTCACTACTCAGGGGTATTTTCGTAATTCTACCCTACAAGGGTATTTTGGTAATTTGGAAAATTAGAGTTATCTTGGTAATTTTACAAACAGGGGTATTTTAGTAATTTTACAATATAAGGGTATTTTAGTAATTTTACAATATAAGGGTATTTTAGTAATTTTCCAACATAAGGGTATTTTAGTAATTTTCCAATATAAGGGTATTTTAGTAATTTTTCAAAATAAGGGTATTTTAGTAATTTTCTAATATAAGGGTATTTTAGAAATTTTCTAATATAATGGTATTTTAGTCCCTCTCGGGTTTTAGTTATAAACTTTGGCCCATAAACAACTCCTCGCGGTTAAAGTGAACAAATACTATGCACCAGGTAGGATCTCAGAAAAGAAGAGGTGGGTCACTCGGACCGCTTAAATACCAAGCTCTCACTAGATCCAATCCTAGACATGCATATGTAGGTTACCACACTCTAACTAATCGACTTGTCTACAGGTATGTTTAATTAACTTAAGTCTGATGAAATTGAAGAGTTGTTTAAACTAGGCCTAAGTTCATAACCCTAGCATATCTGCTTACGTCCCCATAAAGCCCATCAAACACAAATTACAACCTTACGGCCCATTAGGCCCAAATCTTACCATATGACCTATTAGGCCCAACACATATCAAGATCATGCATCATGCAAGACTAATTCAATTCGTATAACAACCAAACCATTCCATCAAACTTAGCCTCAGTGCCCACCGGGCCCATTTAGCCACTTTCGACTTTACGGCATTGTCGATATCGTGTGTGTGTTGTGTTTGTACACACCTGGTAACCTTGCATGCTGCAAACTCCTTAGTCACAAACCTACAATTGACATTACTAGCGATTAACACATGCTAACCAAAAACCGAAACCTCACCGTACCCTTACCGTGTGCCTTACGTACTAGTAGCCCTTCCTTTGCTACTATTGGCGATTAACCTCTAGATCTGCACTCAAACACCTATATCGTCAAAACCAAGTGACCCATATCGTACATAAGTCACCCTTATGAGCCTCATTAGATTCGGCCACTTACAAATCCATGACTAGGTCGAGAACACTTACCACCTTGTTAGCAACCCTTACCTACCACGCTTGCGATATTTGATTCTTTCCCTTGTTAATACAAAGTTAACGGCAAAGAGGGGTTAGATAGCCCTTCGGCTTTTAATAAAACATACTAAAAATTCAACTAAGCTCTTACCGAAATTCTCCTTTGATCCTGCGGCTTAAATATCTACTTGAACAAGATTCAGCTTCCAAACGTGACTAAGAGTAGATAATAATCCATTGAGGTGGAGGAACAAACAATAAAGAATCGGCATAAACAAGGGTTTCGGCAAATAGGGATTTCGGCAAATAGAGATTTCGGTAAACAAAGATTTCGGCAAATAGAGATTTTGGCAAACAGGGATTTCGGCAAACATGGATGGTGGTATTCGGCAATGGAAGAAAATAAGGATGAGGGGAAAAAAAGAAGAGAAAGAAAGATGGATACTCTAAGAACCCCTTCTAAGGATTTCGGCACCCCTCTTTTATAGCCAAAGCCGAACTTCCTTCCCCCACAGTCCTATTCGGCCCCAACACTTCACCATCCTCATCTCCTATCTTTTCTTTCTGATAATACCTTCATCTTATCCAAAATCTTCTCCACATCCATCAGTCCCACTTCCTTCAAACTCTCCACGGCAATAGTTCAAAATCCACACAACTCTTGCCGTCCACCTATGCAAAATAAAACACTCCAAAATGCACTCCTCCTACTCGAACCTTGGACCTCCTCAGCTTTCACACACGCCACCTCATAACTCCCAAGTGACGCCACTTTCCACTGGACCACAAGCCCATTTGTGTCCTATTTTCTCTTAATCTACTTAAGAGGCCTCATGCCTGAGACTAGGGTCCGCTGAGAAAGAAAAATAAAATTTTCCCTATGGTCTCCCTTATCTCTCAGGCTTCAAATAATCCCGATAATACCTTAATATTAATATTCTAAGTGCTACATATATCCCAAAAATAATTTAAACGCTCCCACTCCCAAGGCCTATTGGGCCTAATTTTTCTAGGCCCAAATTCGGGGTGTTACAATTCTACCCTCCTTAAAGAAATTTCGTCCTCGAAATTTCCAACTAACTATAAAATGCACCGCTCAAGTCACACCACTATGCTTTCGCTGCGCACTCTGATTTAATAACACTAACACTTCCACGGCCTCTGTTGTGACCTTTTGCACCTCTTCTAGCGCTCATCGTTGCGTGCGTATTTTTGGATTAGAATTCTTATGAATTTAGTTCATAGTTCCACTGTTTAAAACACATGTCTTATGCGAGTGACAATTTAAAAGTTGTTTCGCGGTCATATATCTATTACAGGCTTAAGTTTCCTACGGGCTTTAGTCTCTAGAAACCTATTGTTTAAAGTAGCCCAATATCTAATTATAGTTCAGTAAATTTAAACAAGTAAAATAACAGAAAAACTTACTTGGCTCGACGTCGAGGGCTCGATGAACCACACTTCAAGAATTCTGCCAAAACTTTTTTTTAAAAAAAAACCCAAAATCTAAGGCCCATTTCACAGCCCGAGCTTTGCAACTAGGGCTCTGATACCACAAAATATAACACCCCAAACCCGGCCTAGAAGTTAGGCCCGAATCTGGAATGTCCCACTAAGGGCGCACTTCAAAACAATTTACTAGTTAACCATTTAAGGCCCAAAAGCCCAAAACAAAAGATTATTTCAAAAACCATATTAACTCTTTAATAATTTTATGAAATTTCTTAAGTGGGCAGTTGAAACAATAATAACAATAAACCCAAAATTCAAAGTCAAATAGGAGTTACATGGCCTTATTACAATCCAATGGAAAAAACAATGTATTTAAACAGAATCATCTGAATAAATCAAAACATTTGAACAACTTGTAGTATGGCCATCTCCGAGTCCTCTCCCTCGTCGAGCCGCCTATTCAGGATTACCTGAAACATTTAAAATTAAGGGTGTGAGTTTCGAAACTCAGTGTGTACAACCCTTGGCAATCAAATCACATACAAATATTCACATTGGGCTAAGCTCTAACAAAATCGATGGTCTTGGGCCTTAGCCCACAATGACCTCATATCATATCATATCATATCGTATCATTTATAAACAGATAATACAAAACCCACCCCAAAAATCCATCCGCTAAACACACCATTTCCCTTCCAACCTTATGACTCCTGTGGGGAATTCTAGCTCGACCCACCCCTCCGCTACACACCATGGGTAGCCCGGTTGCGGTACTACCGAACGTTGCAGCAAAGATGCTAATCATATATTGGGCTTAAAGCCTCCGGTGGATCCATACCATACGGCCATGCGATCCTGGATCCATACCATACGGCCATGCGATCCTCAAATATTGACACGAGTCATCAATATATATATGTTAGGCACATAGCCACGGTAAATATGATTGGCACAAAGCCATAATAACAAAGACAAAGCCTTCGATATTGGCACAAAGCCCATAATTACGACGTAAGCCCATATTAATGGCACACTGACCCTCGGTAACATTATCGGTGCAAAGATGGTCGCTCGATGGCTAAAAAGCTTTGTGTGGATTCATACCCATACGGCTATGCGATCCCGGATCCATACCATACGGCCATGCGATCCTCAAATCTTCCTCCGTACCATAATTCCCACCCATATGCATCCTAAGCAGAATATCATATGAATGCATCAAACACAAAAGTAACATCCACAAACCCATATTCATCACATAGGGGTATTTTAGTCATTTCACTACCCAAGGGTATTTTTGTAATTCTACCCTACAAGGGTATTTTGGTAATTTGGCAAATTAAGGGTATCTTGGTAATTTTACAAACAGGGGTCTTTTAGTAATTTTACAATATAAGGGTATTTTAGTAATTTTCCAATATAAGGGTATTTTAGTAATTTTCCAATATAAGGGTATTTTAATAATTTTCCAATATAAGGGTATTTTAGTAATTTTCCAATATAAGGGTATTTTAGTCCCTTTCGGGTTTTAGTTATAAACTTTGGCCCATAAACAAGTCCTCGTGGTTAAAGTGAACAAACACTATGCACCAGGTAGGATCTCAGAAAAGAGGAGGTGGGTCACTCGGACCGCTTAAATACCAAGCTCTCACTAGATCCAATCCTAGACATGCATATGTCGGTTACCACACTCTAACTAATCGACTTGTCTACAGGCATGTTTAATTAACTTAAGTCTTATGAAATTGAAGAGTTGTTTAAACTAGGCCTAAGTCCATAACCCTAGCATATCTGCTTACGTCCCCATAAAGCCCATCAAACCCAAATTACAACCTTACGGCCCATTAGGCCCAAATCTTACCATATGACCTATTAGGCCCAACACATATCCAGATCATGCATCATGCAAGACTAATTTAATTTGTATAACAACCAAACCATTCCATCAAACTTAGCCTCAGGGCCCACCGGGCCCATTTAGCCACTTTCGACTTTTCGACATTGCCGATATCGTGTGTGTGTTGTGTTTGTACACACCTGGTAACCTTGCGTGCTGTGAACTCCTTAGTCACAAACCTACAATTGACATTACTAGCGATTAACCAAAGCGTTAACACATGCTAACCAAAAATTGAAACCTCACCGTACCCTTACCGTGTGCCTTACGTGCTAGTAGCCCTTCCTTTGCTACTATTGGCGATTAACCTCTAGATCTGCACTCAAACACCTATATCGTCAAAACCAAGTGACCCATATCGTACATAAGTCACCCCTATGAGCCTCATTAGATTCGGCCACTTACAAATCCATGACTAGGTCGAGAACACTTACCACCTTGTTAGCAACACTTACCTACCACGCTTGCGATCTTTGATTCTTTCCCTTGTTAATACAAAGTTAACGACAAAGAGGGGTTATATAGCCCTTCGGCTTTTAATAAAACATGCTAAAAATTCAACTAAGCTCTTACCGAAATTCTCCTTTGATCCTGCGGCTTAAATATCTACTTGAACAAGATTCGGCTTCCAAACGTGACTAAGAGTAGATAATAATCGATTGAGGTGGAGGAACAAAGAACAAAGAATCAGCATAAACAGGGGTTTCGGCAAATAGGGATTTTGGCAAACAGGGATTTTGGTAAACAGAGATTTCGGCAAATAGAGATTTCGGCAAATAGGGATTTCGGTAAACAGAGATTTCGGCAAATAGAGAT
Organism: Gossypium sturtianum; assembly: GCA_025698515.1. Lineage (NCBI taxonomy): Eukaryota > Viridiplantae > Streptophyta > Magnoliopsida > Malvales > Malvaceae > Gossypium > Gossypium sturtianum. Next base: position 119,658,855 of record CM046955.1, read on the forward strand.
TTTGGCAAACAGGGATTTCGGCAAACAGGGATGGTGGTATTCGGCAATGGAATAAAATAAGGATGAGGGGAAAAAAGAAGAGAAAGAAAGATGGATACTCTAAGAACCCCTTCTAAGGATTTCGGCACCCCCCTTTTAGAGCCAAAGCCGAACCGCTTTCCCCACAAATCCTATTCGGCCCCAACACTTCACCATCCTCATCTCCTATCTTTTCTCTCTGATAATACCTTCATCTTATCCAAAATCTCCTCCACATCCATCAGTCCTGCTTCCTTCAAACTCTCCACGGCAAGAGTTCAAAATCCACACAACTCTTGCCGTCCACCTATGCAAAATAAAACACTCCAAAATGCACTCCTCCTACTCGAACCTTGGACCTCCTCAGCTTTCACACACGCCACCTCATAACTCCCAAGTGACACCACTTTCCACTGGACCACAAGCCCATTTGTGTCCTATTTTCTCTTAATCTACTTAAGAGGCCTCATGCCTGAGACTAGGGTCCATTGAGAAAGAAAAATAAATTTTTCCTATGGTCTCCCTTATCTCTCGTGCTTCGAGATAATCCCGATAATACCTTAATATTAATATTCTAAGTGCTACATATATCCCAAAAATAATTTAAACGCTCCCATTCCCAAGGCCTATTGGGCCCAATTCTTCTAGGCCCAAATTTGGGGTGTTACATATATAGTTCATCTGTTCGCTTTCTGTGCCCGGTTGGTAGGGTGGGTACTGCACTCCGCCACGTTCCACTTGCGTCACATTTGCATGACATTGGATGTACTGCGAAGAACACAAACTATCAAGCTTTTTATTCATCATCTCTACCTGTGTTGATAACATGGTTACTGCATCGATGTTGAAAACTCCGGCTGATTTTGTTGGTTTTGTCCTTGTAACCTGCCACTGATAGTTATTCAGTGACATCTCTTCAATAAACTTGTAGGCTACTTCAGGAGTTCTGTTGTTCAGGGTTCCACCGGTGGCTGAATCAATTAGTTGCCTCGTTGAGGGGTTTACACCGTTATAGAAAGTTTGGACTTGGAGCCACAAGGGTAAACCATGGTGCGGACACCTTCTCAAGAGATCCTTGTACCTCTCCCATGCGTCGTATAATGTCTCTAAATCCATCTGCACAAAAGAAGAGATATCATTCTGTAATTTGGCCGTTTTGGCCCGGTGGAAAATATTTTAATAAAATTTTTTCGGTCATTTGATCCCATGTAGTGATTGACCCTCGTGGTAACGAGTTTAACCACTGTTTGGCTTTATTCCTTAATGAAAAGGGAAATAACCGATGCCTTATGGCATCATCAGAAACGCCATTTATTTTGAAGGTATCACAGAACTCTAAAAAATTAGCTATATGAGTATTTGGGTCTTCGTCCTGCAAACCATCAAATTGAACAAATTGTTGAATCATTTGTATAGTGTTAGGCTTTAATTCAAAATTATTAGCAGACTATAGCGAGCCTAACAATACTTGATTCGCTTCCTGTTAAATGAGGTTTAGCATAATCATACATAGTATGCGGAGCATTATTTTTGCCACATCTTGTGGTGGTGGATTATTCTCGTCCATCCCTTCAAAGAGGGATTGGATCCGCCTTCTCGCTCTTTTTTCGTGTAATTTAGGGCTCGCCTAATTTTCTCTGCGATTCGCAAGCGGTAGCTTCAATATCACTGTCGTATACTCTTTGGTCCTCTCGGGTTCCTTCTAGTCATAAACTAGAGGTACTGCTAGGAAAAGAAAGAAAGAAAATTTAGCAAAGTTAAAAATAAAATAAAAATAAAAATAAAAATAAAATTGCAGAGAATAATGGCTAAAGTAATAAAAATAGTGCTTTATTAATATTTTAGTTCCCCGGCAACGGTGCCAAAAACTTGATCGTATGTCTATCAAGTTTTAAAATTTATAAAGAGAATGATCGAACCTGGAAACTAACTCTGACAACGATTGAGGCGAGTGCACCTATCGAACGATAGTATATAGCTTAGGCGGATCAATTGTCGAACCCAAAGGAACTAAAAGTACTAATACTAACTTTCTTTCTATTATTTAGCCTAAGAATTAAGCGAATGGTTGTTTAATCTAAATTAATTAACTACTAGACTAAAGACTCTAAGACAAAGAAGAATGAATTTGGGAGAATACTTGAGGAAAAACCAATTAATTAAGACGACACCCAAAGAAGAATCCACCTAGACTTCACTTGTTATCTAACTCACGAACTGCATTTGATGTATTCACTTGACTTGATCCGTAGGATTCCTAATTTATATTAAACCCTCTCTCGAGGCAAATAACGTCTAACCCTAGGTTGATTAATTGAAATCTCTTTCTAATTAAAACCCTTAGAATTGCATTAACTCGATCTATGGACTCCCATATTAGGTTTCACCCTAATCCGGCAACGCCTCATCACCCTATCTCTAGGCGCGCGATCAACTCTGCTTAACTATGCTAGATCTACTCTTAGGCAGAGACTTTTGCTCCTCCACCTAAGCATATCAAACTTGAATCGATATCCGCGAAATATCAACACAAGAATTAAGAACACATAATTAAGAACAAATCAAATATTTATCATATAGTTCAGCAAACGATAACAAGATTCATCTAAGTTTCATCCCCCTCAGGTATCTGAGGGTTTAGTTCACAACAATAAAAGAAAACATCTCAGAAGAAAAGATAAAACAAAACATAAGAAATCCCTAAAACTCCCTGAAGGAATTGAAGAGGAGATCCTCCGTCTTAAGTATAATTCCGGCTTCTTGAGATGGATCAACTGGCTATCCCTGAGCGAATCCCCACAAATTTGCCCTCTCTGGCCTAGCAAGACGCCCCTAAATGATAGCTTTGGGCTCCCCCCTTTCAGGTCATACTTAGGGTGTATTTATAGGCTTTTGGAATGTGTTTCTTTGCCCCTAAGTATCTAAATCCGATTGAAATTGCTCTTTGCCACGGCAGGGGCACGGCCTCTGGCACATGCCCATGTAAGTTGTGGCCAAGCCGTGTGGACTTCGTTGATGAGGCACGGTCGTGTATCTCGTGGCTAGACTGTGTTCGAGATTATTTAGGAGGCACAGCCGTGTGGTCTTAGGTCCAGGCCATGTCGATTTCGTGCTTTGGCCCATTTGGCCCGTTTTAAGCCCGTTTCTTGTTCTTTTCATCCTCCGGTGCTTTCTTGAGTATGTAACATGAAAAGAAAGGATTAAGAGCACCTTTTTACATAAAATAAGAGATAATTCATCCAAAAGCATACTAAATGTGGGATTAAAATATGTTACTTTTACGGTTTATCATACTGCCTTGTATGCAGGATCTAAGAGTGTTGGAGTCGTTATGTGAAGGGACCTATGATCTGCCGTGATTTGATATGACAAATTAGGCTTTCTCGATATACTTAAGGAGCTTATTCTCAAGCAAAGTAATGCCTTGTTTGTAATCTTTAAAAATTTTAATTTAATAAATGTAAATGTCTTATTTTTACTTATTTTGAGACCCAATTTGACCAATAGTGCCATTGGCGGCCCTAACGTATGATTGAATGATGTAGGGACGTGTTGGAGGCTGAAATCAAGTGAGAACATCACCAAAGGAGAGGGTATCGCGATATCCAATTCTTAGAATCGTGATACCTCTATCAGACCTGGGATTGGAGACCACCCTTCAGTGGTATCACGATATCCACTTTGGGTATCGCGATATCCACCCTCTAAGAAGTATCCCAAGTTCAAAACTGGTCAAGGTATCGTGATACCAATATCATAAGGGGACAAAATTGGACAAAAAGGGTAGTATTACCCGAAGCACCAATCATTGAGTGCCCTTTCAAGGGTATTTTTTGCACACGAATTAGGTTAGAATAGTTGCTATATTAGCCAAAATTTGGATGAGAGAGAAAAAATGCTACATTAGCTTAGTTTAGGCTTAGTTTTCTCTAGGGTTTCTTCTTTTAGTTGTTCTAGGGTTTCTTATTTTCATTTCCTTAGCTATAGATTTTACATTTCCCAACAACTTTTCTTCTTATTTTAGTTGTTCTTAGTGTTAGTTAAGTTAGTTATCACTATAGCTTAAGTTTATTTGCATTTTTAGTCCCTGTACCTTGGTTGTAAGATTTATATATTTTTAGATTTAGTTTAATGTATTTCAATTTCTTTTACTTTACACTTGTTAAAGTTTGTTCCTTTCATATTTATTGCTTTAGATTTTCTTGTTGAATGCCTCTCTTTACATGCCTTTTAATTTTTCTTGCATAAAAATCTAATCTTTTATATATATTTTTTTCTCAAGCTTTCTTTAATGGCTTCCTTGTTCTTCATTTTCATGGTTATTAGTTTTATTTTTTGCATGAGTAGCTAAAAAGGGGGTTGGTTGATAGAGATGTGGTGAGCTAATTTTTTGATGAAAGATCAAATCGTAATAAATTGGACTAATTTGAAAGAACTTAAAAACTTAGGATTGATGAAACAAAGGGAACATTTAGGCAAGTGAGACCGAGAGGAGATCTTGTTGGGCACCAATTCATTAGTCCCAGGTTAACTGGTGAGATCGAGAGATAATTCAAATTAATTTATGTAACTTGGTAAAATGGAGACTGGGAGGTAAAATGGAGCCATTTTAGGAGTTTAAGCGATTTGGATCCCTAATTCGAGGATTAGTGAACCACATCAATGTCAACCAACCACTATTTTTTATTTAATTTTTAATTTTGTAACTTTGTATGTTTTACAATTTGGTCATTGCTAGCTAGATAGTAAAGTAGATTAATTTCTCTCGACTTTATGATTTGCCATATTATAACTTTTTTCTATTAGTTGGTTAGACTCTTTATTTTATACACAAGATATTTAGAAATTGTTCAATCCACGATTTTCTTGGGTTTGATCCTTAGAATACTCCAGTGTTCCATTGTAACACTACAAATATTACAACTGACCTGTCACATTTACAGTAAAGTCGCGATAGTTATATTTTTTAATTCCCGAGTGTTGATTTCTACTCTCTCTTGTCATTTGTGAGATCAAGAGAGAGAGAGGCGGTCAAGTTGTTGGCGCCGTTGCCAGGGAATCAACGTTTGATTGAACTTTTTTCATTTCCATTGCGTGTACTTAGAGAGATAACTGATGAAAGTCGAGGTTATAGTTACAACATTTTTTTTATTTTTTTATTTCTTTTGCAATTTTTGGTTAATTTGTTTCACTCTCTTGTGCTTGTATAAGGCGTTGTATGACTCAGATCGGTAATGCTGTCTTACCATTTGAGTCGGAACCGAAATGTATCATTACACATGCGAGGAGGGTGTAACATCTGTGGGACGCCCAACTTCCACAAAAAGACCATGCCATCAAAGATCTGCGAGCAGAGATTCAACCACCACTGCACCCACCCATGGAGCAACGTACTTGCATGACTATGCGATGCCAATATAGATGTTGTTCGAGGAAGCATTAATCGCCCAACGATTAATGCTAACATCTTCGAAATCAAACTGGCAATGATCCAAATGATACAAGCAAACCTTCAATTTTGAGGGTTAATGAATGAGGATCTAAATCAGCATCTTAAGATATTTCTAACCATTTGCGATACCTGTAAATATAATGGGGTATTCGATGATGCTAATCGTCTTTGGTTATTCCCTTTCTCTCTTATTGAAAATGCATTTATGTAGTTAGATTCACAGCTGGTAGATTCCATCAACATTTGGGATGAGCTAGTAAGAAAGTTTTTGGCAAAATATTTTCCCCCGAGCAAAATAATGAAAATTTGTATGGATATAATGAATTTTTGATAATTGGAAGGGCAGTCGTTATACAAGGCTTGAAAGTGGTTTAAACTCATGCTACATAAGTGCCTATATATTGGATTACAAGATTGGCTACAACTTCAAGTTTTTTAGAATAGGCTGGATGATAATTTGCGCTCTAGTCTTGACGGAGCGTCCGCGGGGGTGTTCATGTCAAAGACTTATGCTGAGGCTTGGCAACTCATCGAGGACATGTTAAATAATTCTTATATGCGACCGGCGGGGAGGTTCACATATAAAGCTAAACAATCTTCCGTGAATGTGGTCGATAGTGAGGACAAGTATCAACAAGTCCTCGAAAGTCTCAATCAATTGGAGATGAGTTCGACCAAGGCGCAAGTCCAAAATCAGCCCCTGCTAAATCATTTTAATGCAGGACATGATAGTGAAGGTGCCTTGTGGGGAAATGCTAATGAGAGCAATCAAATGGAGGCTAACTATGTAAGGAATAGAGGATACAATCCATACTCCTACACCTATAACCCGGGGTGGCATGACCATCCTAACCTTAGGTGGGGAGGGAACCAATGAGGCCCCTCCAATAATGGAGCCCAAAACCTTAATCCTCCTAGACCTAATGCACCTTATCAACCTCCATTACCATTTAGGGTACCCCAAGAACAAGGAAGAAAACCAACCTATAGTAGTGACCCTCCATTGTCGATTAGGGTAAGCAAGGTAGAGGAAGGTTTTCATGTGGTGCAAATCGATGTGCGTGAAATTCGTCATCAGTTAGACCAAGTTTTGCAATGGTTTCAAAACAACTTAGCCTCTAGCATACCAAGTAACACTGAGCCTAATCCGAAAAGGGATGGAAAAGAAAATGCCAAGGCGATTACCCTTAGATCCGAGGTTATGGTTAAAGAACCTATCCGATCAATTAGTGGGGAAAAGGAAGTTAGTGAAAAGATGAGAGCACTCGCACTTCTAGTGTTGGAGATGGGGTGGGAGACAAAGAAGGACTCGAGAGTGAGCCTACATAAGTTGAATCGGAGGATAGAAATGTTTCAACACCATAATTGAATCCTACACCCATACCCTTTTTTGAGTAGACTAGAATAGAAGAAGAAGCGAGACAATGAGGAATTTCTTGATTTCCTCAATATGTTTAAGGCTTTGATTGTCAACCTCCCATTACTTGATGTCCTAGAAAAAGTGTCGAAATATGCTAAGTTCCTTAAGGAAGTAATGTCTAGAAAAAAAATATTGGGAGAGAATAGCGATTCACTCTTAATGCCCAGTGTAGTGTTGTTGTGTCTAGGAGAGTCCTACCCAAACTCAAGGATCCTGGTAGCTTTACCATTCCGATAAAGATTGGAGGTATAAATTTTAGCCAGGTGCTTTGTGATCTTGGAGCAAGTATAAACTTAATGCCCTTGTCCATTTATCGTAGGTTAAGTTTAGGTGACATTAGGGAAACTTCAATAACCCTTCAACTAGCCGATAGGTCCCTAGTTTACCCAAAAAGAGATTTTGGAGGATGTTTCGATAACCCTTCAACTAGTCGATAGGTCCCTAGTTCACCCAAAGGGAGTTTCGGAGGACGTTTTAGTGAGGGTTCAGTAATTCATCTTACCAGTTGACTTCATAGTTCTTGACTTTGAAGAGGATTTAGAGATACTCATTCTATTAGGGAGACCATTCTTAGCTATCTCTAAGGCCACCATTGTAACCTCCCCAACCCGGCTTAGATGTTAGACCCGAATTCGGAAGATTACATTAGCCATTGAAATTGCTTAGTAAGCTATCGGAGTTTTGAAAACAGTCATTTTTAAAATGTTTATTTAACTTTAAAAGAAAACTTAATTAATTACTGATTTATTTACAACTCAAATTTTTAAATATACTTTAGCAGCGGAAAAGTGATATTTACATATGTATTAACTAGAAACTGAGGTTCATGCATAACTAATTAATAATCACATTTTGATATCCTAAAATAACATAAATGTCATGCAAGTTATGTATACATAGAAAAACTCGAAACTATGTCCCATACGATAGTTCAAAATTTAGTAAAGCAGTGTCTTAATAATATATATATAAAACCAAGAACTAAATATAAATATTTTAATAATTAAGTTGAGTTGAGACCTTCCAGATGTCGCATCCTTGTCTGTAAGGGTGGAAATAAATGGAGGGTGAGTTATGACGCTCAGTGTGAGTTAAATCACAAGAAAATCAGTGCAAATAATTGGTAAGACATATTAAATAATAACACACAGAATAATCGCAATCTAATAGCAGTTTAAAATATCACATTTTCAATTTAACCATCATAACATCATAGATCTTACAATAGCAATTTTAGAATATCAAATTCACAGGTTACTCATCCATATATACATATATGTGTCATATTAGGAATTCCAGGTTTGTATGAACATGCTTCCATATATGCCATACCGTTTTGGTTTTGTTAGAAAGATCCTACCTCACCGCTACATACCGCAATGGGAGTTTCCCAGAACTCCAATCGCTAACACACCAAATTTTGGATTAACCACTAATGATTTGCAGATTAACTACCAATCATTGTGGATACATAGCAAAATGCTACAGATGGAATCTGCCTATAGCTATGGGTACACAACAAAAATAATGCAGGTAAAATCTGTCAGTGGTCGTCGATGCACAATACGTTTGCAGGTAATAGCTACCAAATGCTTGTGGATGCACAAAAAAATGTAGCAGGTGGAATCTACTTATGGCTGTATGTACAGATCGTCATAGATGGAATTTGCCTATGTCTGTGGGTACACAACAAAATGAATGCAGATAAACCCCCAATACTTCCTCTGATTCATAACGTCCCATCCCATACAATGCAATATGGCATGCTCAATAGATCAATACAGTAGCATTTAATATGCTTTTAGCATAACAATACAGTAGCAAACAATATGCTCATAGCGGTTCGATTCAGTAGCAGTTAATATGCTTGTGACAAATCAATTCAGTAGAAAAAATCATGCTTTTTATGTGTTCGATTTAACGATGGCATAAGGCATACTATACATACAATCACAAACTTCGAAACAATAGACATATGTATTATTCACAATTCATGCAAATATATATAGATTTCATATTAAATTAGTCCATCAAATCATGGATTCTAACATAATTCATATTATTAGGGGCTCAATTGACTAAATTAAAGCACTAAAAATAGTTCGTAAATCATTCAGAGACTAGATTGATCAAATCCTAAATTTTTTTGGGTAAAATTGTATAATCTAAGAAATAGGGGACACATGGCCATGTGACCAGGTCATGTGGAAAGCCTTGAACCATGTGGAGGGGGCACATAGCCGTGTGGCTAGGTCATGTGACAGACTATGCCCGTGTGGTATTTGCAAAATCAACCTATAATGGGACATGACCGTGTGACAGGTTGTGTAGAGGGTTTTAGGCCATGTGAGAATTGAAACAACCTAGGTTTTCAGGGGAACATGGCTGTGGGAGAGGTCGTGTGGTCCACACGTGTGGCTCACACGTCTGTGTGACAGACCGTGTGGCCCTATCCTAGGCACAATTTTACCTCAATTCACTTGTAAAAGAACACATACCTGTCACTGGGATCTCAAGCGATGTTCCTCATATTCGATTTTGACTCGAGGTACCTAAATGGGTCCTTAAAATGACATTTGCACATGAATTAATAACGTATTTCATGATTCTTCAAGATTATTGAGAGTTTTGAGGAAAAATCGAGAAAGACCGTTTAATTGATTGCAAGATTATCGTTAGATAGAAAATCTATAAAGTTTGAAGATCAAATTCAGGATATGAGGCATACTTAGTGCTTATTGGAAAAGATTGGGGGGTTTCTAACGATGATTACGATTCTAGTTGAAAATGAGTTAAAATCGGGGATTGATCTTGATTTGGGAGCAAAAATAAATTTCAAAAATGGGAAGAAAATATTTTGTAAAGAATATGATGAAAAGGAAAAGGGGGAAGAAATAGGGAGAGAAGAAATAAAATGTTGTTTTGGTTTGAAAAAAGAAACAAGAATTCAATTAAAATTAGGAAAAAGGGCTAAATTCTTAGGGCTTCAAAACTCTAAGGGCTACAAGGTAATTTACCCTTCTTGTCCAAATTAAAAGGGAAATAGGGGAGAATAGCATGGCTCAAACCTGGTATGCAAGGGAGAATAAGAGTTATTAACCATTGGGCTACTGCCCATACTTGATAAGCTTTCACTCCATTTAATATTTATTTTAGAGATACTTTCATCCTAGTTTGCTAAAAACAAAAGGAAAGGAAATGAGAGAGGAGTGGATGGAACCTAGGATCACTAGGGAGTGCATTAACTTTATAACCATCAAGACTAATTCATTTATTGGTTATTTATTTCATTCAACCCTATATATTTTGGGGTGTTACAACCATAGATGTGGGCAAAAGAAAGATGACTATGGAAGTAGGTGGAGTGGGAGATACCTTTAGGTGTGTGGAACCCGAGCTTAAGGTGAAGGAAATGTCCGCTAGTAACGAGTTAGAGTGCCAAGCCGTTCAGGTAGTGTCCGAGTATGCAGCTAAGAATGTGAAATACTTGAAGTGGTGTATGTTTATAGGTTCAAGACCAAGGATGCGAGGCATTCGGGTGAGGAAACAAGGCATCATGAAGAGACAATCAGTGAATCAACTGGTAGGGTTGAATAAGACGAGACGTGTGTTGGTGCCCGAGACCTTGTGCAAACATCACTACGAGGGTGTTATGTATAATCTCGGAAAAAAATTTTAAATTGTCGCAAATGGAAATTGAACTATCAATTTGTAAATATTTTAATTATTTAGCATGGACTCTACATATTTTCTGCATTTAGATTAGGATTTTAATTTATGTTGGTTTAATTTTGAATTTGGTAGGTCAGATTCTGGAGAGTTAAGAGAAAATTTGATGGTTTTGTAAGTATTTTGAGGTTTTTTCAGTGAAATCACAATACCTAAGGGAGGATATCACGATTTCACGGGCAATTTCAATTGGGGCCAAATTTTTTTTGGGTATTACGATATTGACCCTTTAGGATCGCGATACCTCTAGAATTTCAAAAATTAAAATTTTGGTTTTACACAGTAATATTGCGATACTGGGCCTTCGATATTGCGATATCTCAGACATAGTGGAATTTGACGGGTCCAAAAGCAAGGGTTATTGCTATATTTGTGTCAGGTTAGGTGATACACTATTTACGTATTGCAATCCGCACATTTTGGGAGGCTTTTTAAGCCTTCCAACCCCTAAAACCTCCCATTATCCTTCACTTTCCCCAAATCTTCCAACCTAAATCCCTAAAAACACTCCCCCTACTATTTTATCTCAATCTCCTCTTAAATCCCTTCCATTTTCTTTGTGATTTCTCTTTTCCTTCTACTTTGTTTTGGTTTGTTTCCTTCTTTTACAGGTTTTATTATCTGGTATTGTAATAGTCCGCTTGACGAAGTCTTTATTTATGGTTATTATTTATTGTGCTATGTATAACTTTGAGTAAGTAAAGTATTAGATGACCAAGTATAGGATTCTATGTATACGCTGATTGGAGAACTCCGTGATTTGGAAAATTTCATGTTTTGGATGAGATATGTGGTTTGGCAGATTCTTCTGTTAAGCATACGCCACCCTAGATGTTTTGGCGAAGTCGTCAAATCTTTAGTTTCATAGATTTTTTTATTATTTTTATAAGACTATTTAGTTGCTCCAGTGAGAACAGGTTAGAATAAAACTATGATACTGTAGTTGATAAGAGTTAAATTATGATAAGAGCACTTAATCAAGAACATCAAGGGTGCTAGTGGAATAATCTGATTCTTCCAGTAAACTTTGTTTCTGTGCTTAAGTATATAAGCATACTAGTGTCTTCACTGATAAACATTGTGTGTTCTTTGTATTCATCTTCTTCTTGATTTTCTCTGCAATCTCTTTGAAAAGCTTAAGTTTAGAAACCTTACTGAATTTGGGTTAGCTATATTCAGCCAACTCTCACGTTTTTTTTAGCTCTCTGTTCAAGATGCTGAAGAAGGTCTGAGTGATAAAGGCAAAAATCCTACCATCTAGACCTTGTTGTATTTCTGGTGAGTTCCTTCTTACTTCCATGTGAGTAGTATTCTTGCTTTATATGTCGTGTAAGGTAAGTACTTATACTCTGCAAAAGTGAAATCTGTGTACATGGAAAAAGATGGTTGTTCAGAGTTGTCAGTTTAAGTCTGTAAGGTCTATGTTAAAGTGTAAGAACCCTTCTTCATGCTTAAGGCACACCCTTTTGCTTATGACAAGAAAGATATGGTCTGAATTATGGAGATGATATTAAAGAAATATATTCATGATGAAGCCTTTTATGGAATGTACATTGAACCAGTAGATCGTGATACATGAAAATGGTTGTGTAGCCTCTGGTAGGGCAAATGTATGTTGCAAATCAGATTGACAAATCACGACAAAGGATACAAACCAAAGGAATATGAATGGAATGAATAATACAAATATGACTATGGATCTGGGTACGTGGCTAACATGAAGAAGGTTTTTCTGCATGGTCATATGGGCGTATTGTATATGCCAAATAAATAGTAAACTAGTATATAGTCTGTCTATGAATGGTACTCGCCATTTGACGAATTGAGTGATTGTGTTTAAACCTTGAAAGGATCTACTTGAATAATTAATAATTATTTTTCTGTTTTCTTCTTGAACTCACTAAGTTTTTTTTTATCTTACCTCGTTTCCTTTTTCCTTCTTAGGCCTACTGTTGAAAGAAGACTTTCTGTTAAACTACACAAAAGGACATCTCCTGTTGTGAGACTTTTTTTGTTTTGTATTATGCATGATGATAGAGGTGATGTCTGTATTTTGGAAAGAAATTGTAATTAAGACTCATGTTGAAGAATTATGACTTAATTAAGTTCATTGAAGTTTATGGAATGATTTAAAAGTACTTTATTTTGGGTTAATAAAGTACCATATTGAAATTTTATACACCATTTGGCTTATACTCTATTTTCCATATTGTATTAAGGGCTAATTTCAAACACTATGGTTTTTATAATATTTAGATTAGAAACAGTTTTGAAGATGGATTATTTCTGAGTAGTGGCACATCATACTTGGGTCCTTCTAAAGGATCGGGTTTGGCGTGTTACAAGTATTGCTTGGAGAACATGGAGCTTTGTGGAATCCACCAACTTTAACATCGCAACCAATTTAGTTTAAGTTTTATTTTATTTTTATTTTTTGTCTATTAGTTTTTGTTATTTTCGCTTTATTTGTTTTTCCGTTGTTTAAATTTCTTGTTTTCTTGATTGTTAGATCTATTTTTGCTTTTTTTATTTTTTTAGTTAGATTGTTATTTAGTGCTTGAGGCTAGTTGGTAAATTTAATTTTTCCTACTTAAAAGTGAGAAATTTACAAAAATGCCCCTAAGACAACAAAAATGGTCTTGATCCCAAACCACCTCGGTTTAGTTGTCAGACTTCGTCGGTGATAAATTTGCACAAAAAGAAGCCGTAGACTTTTATCAGACAATTCAGGGACGAACGTTCATCCCTAAACGCGGTTTTGATCCAGCCTCTTCATTTAACGATAAATTTTAGAATCTTGTCTGCTTTTACAAGTGAGACAACTTCTGTATGCTTCTTAAGCAACCTGTCGTAGTACCCATCACATTGGAGTTTTACTCCAATTTGAAAATTTCTCGACGCGATCAGGTGTATGTTAGGCATGCTAGTGTTGATATTTCCCTTTCCTCCATTTTTGAATATTATGGCATCCCATTCTACGAGGAGGAGGATCTTTCGTCCCTTGATTTAAATCGATTTACTAACATAGACACAAATACAATTCTGAACTACCTTATGGAAGGTAGAAGTGAGTGGAAAGGGGAAGCTTCAACGGGGTAACCTCCATCTTTTAAACAAATGATCATGTTCCCCATTGCAAAGATTCGGATGTAATTTGTATGTACTCGTCTTTGCCCTACACTTGACACTAATAATGTTAATGTTTTTAGAGCAGCCCCGTTATACCTTATTTTGCAGCGCAAACGAATTTGTGTAGGTAGGTAGATCCACAAACAACTAAAGCATTACATTGCTAGAGGCAAAATGAGTATCTATTTCGCACATATAGTCACTGATCTCTGCCGTAAGGCTGGTGTAGAAATGGCGTCCATCGAGCAGTGCAATCGTCCTACTAGTAGCATCATCGGTGATTCCTTGCTCCATCAATTCCAAAAGCTTCATTGGAAGAAAATTTAGGAGTGGAATCACATACGCAAAACCAAGATTGACGTGCCTCTAGTAGAAAAGAAGAAAAGTGCCAAGAAGAAGATTGGCAATGAGCCTATACAGTGGCAACGTAAGCTGGGCCGAGATGTGCGCTACAACACTCGAATGTTGGAGGCAATGAAACCCTTCATGGACATGTTCATGGTGAGTCAGGGAGTCGAAAGCATACAGTGGCTCAACCAATTAAGTGACTCGTCTGAGGCCAGTGAAATTGAAGATGTCACACTGTAACACCCCTCACCCATATCCAACGTCGGAATAGGATTATGGAGCATTACCGGACTTTCAACACATTTAAGCATACATTTCTCATACATTTAATCGATACATACAATCATGGAGTGGCCTCACACGCCCGTGTGCTAGGCCGTGCCAAACCTGTAGGGTATACTGACTTATGCAACACGGCCAAGTCACACGCCCGTGTGGTAGGCCGTGTGCCAATTAAGGGGGTATACTGACTTGTACCACATGGTCGATCACACGCCCGTGTGTGAGACCATGTGGAGCATACTAACTTCACTTCAATTTCAACACTAGGGGACACACGGCCGTGTAACATGACCGTGTGTCACACACAGCTGAGACACACGCCTGTGTCTCTACCCGTGTGGACAAAAATAGGCTATTTACCAAGCCAATTTGCCACCCACAATTATGCTCACCTAAACAACCAAAATGGCACCAATCCATAGTATAAATAAACATCCAATTTAGCCACAATCAAGGCTAATACATACCATTTCCAATACTAGCAACCAATATGCTTATACCTCAAATTTTACTCAACCAAAACATACCAAAATACATATACCCATCAACTAGTTAAACCTTTACTTAACATACATCATTTTTCACCAATTCACAAGCATGATACTAATTCCACAAACCTCATAATATAGGTCATTCACATATCCATCCATGAACTCAAATATCAACCATATATGCACATATAAGCACATAACCAAATCCACCAAATTAAGCCAAATCTCATGGCTAAATTTACAAACCAAAACATATACATTTACAAGTCATTACAAATGACGAAAATCATTATCACTCCATAATCAAAATGACTCAAAATGCCTATACATGCCATATACTTAAAATACCAAAGTTCAAATGTACCAAGTGATAGGTGGTAGTGTGAAACGATCCCCGAATCCGAGCTAGCTTTGGAATCACTATAAAACACAAAGAAATACACAAAGTAAGCTTTATAGCTTAGTAAGCTCGTATGAATTAAACTCGACAAATCGTAATACACAAATCAACAAATTTGAACTATATAACATATAATTCATAATAACAAACAAACCTTCCATATACTTAATCATATGCTTATATGCAAATTCATAACTTCTTCTATTTGAAGCTCATGCTTTCCATGTACATACCTGTACAAATTCGTAACGAGTTCATACCTATTCGGAATACTGTCGAATACTCAATATCTCGCACACTAAGTGCCAATACATAACCGAAGCTATTTTTATCTTGCACACTAAGTGCCATACATAGCCGAAGCTAACTCGATCTTGCACACTAAGTGCCATACATAGCCGAAGCCATTTTAATCTCGCACACTAAGTGCCATACATAGTCGAATTATCGTCAAACATGATTGTAGTCTCGTATACACAATTTATGCAATATCAAAGCATTTAAAGTATAATTATAAAAATGCTTATTACATACGAACTTACCTCGGATGTGAAAACGACAACACGGTCGACTAATCCGATATCTTGTTCTTTTCTCGATCTAAGTCCATATTCTGGTTTTCTTGATCTATATAATATCAAATTTAGCTCATTTAATCATCTATTTTTTCAATTTAATCCAATTTATACATAAGGGCTATTTTACACATTTGCCCCTAAACTTTCACATTTTTCACAATTTAGTCCTTATTTCATAAAATCACAAATTAATGAAATTCAAAATAAACCCATGCTAGCCAAATTACCATAATACCCCTAGCATCCCATATTTTATATTTATTTCACATTTTGACCACAAATTTTCACATTTCCACAAATAAATCCCTATTTTGCATTTTTACTCAAAATCACTTAACAAAACTTGTATAATTCATATCAAATATTCATAATTTATCATTAAAAATCAAAACAAACATATATTCATCAATGGAATCATTCAAAATCTTTAACATTTTTGCAAAATAGCCCTTGGGCTAGCTAGTACTAAATCATTAAAAACGGGACAAAAACGGACTTAGAATTGACAAAATAAGGTTGGCCGAACCTAGCTCAACAATGGCTTCTTTTTCTTCTTTCAATTTTTGTTGTAGATGAAAGATGAACACCATTTTATGATTATTTTTTTATTTATTATAACTTAATAACTAAATACCAAAATTAACCTTGGTTATAAAACATAAAAATCGCATAATATATGCCCATAATTGTCCACCAACAATTTTAATGGTCTAATTACAACATAAGGACCTCCACTTTTATATTCCATAGCTAATAGACACATTTAACTAATAGAACATGCATTTTACACTTTATGCGATTTAGTCCTTTTTATCAAATTGACCATTGAAACGATAAAATTTCTTAAAGAAGTTTTCACACAATCACTCAATCATGCTGAAAACATTAGAATAATAATAAAATAAATATTTTGACTTCGAATTTGTGTTCCAAAAACCACTGTTCTGATTTGACCAAAAACGGGTTGTTACAACTCTCCCCCCTTAAAGATTTTCGTCCCCGAAAATCTTACCAGTGAATAGGTTAGGGTACTGTTTTCTCATAGCTTCCTCGGGCTCCCACATAGCCTCTTCAACTCCGTGACATTGCCACAAGACTTTCACTAAAGCTATGCATTTATTTCTCAACTCTTTGATCTCTCGAGCCAAAATTCTGATCGGTTCTTTATTGTACGTCATATCAGATTGAATCACAATCTCTGACAGAGAAATCACATGTGAGGGATCCGATCGATATTGACGCAACATCGACACATGAAAAACATTATGAATTTTCTCTAACTCAATCGGTAAAGCTAACCGATATGCCACTAGACCTATTCTTTCGATGATCTCATACGACCCAATGAATCTCGGACTCAATTTGCCTTTACGACCAAAACGAAGTATTTTGTTCCACGGAGATACTTTCAAAAATACTTTGTCACCGATTTGAAATTATATATATTTTCGTTTCAAAACCGCGTATGATTTCTGACGATCTGAAGCTGCTTTCAAACAGTTGCGAATTACTTTCACTTTCTCTTCGGTTTCTCTAATCAAATCAACCTTGCGAGTCTGTTTCTCACTAAGCCCGGTCCAATACAATGGAGTTCAGCATTTATGACCATACAAAGCTTCGTACAGTACCATCTTTATACTCGATTGAAAGCTGTTATTATACGCAAATTCTACCAGCGGAAAATATTTCTCCCAATTACCTTCGAACTCTAAAACACAACATCTGAGCATATCTTCGAGGATCTGAATTACTCGTTCAAACTGTCTGTCGGTTTGCGGATGAAAAGCTGTACTGAAATTCAATTTTGTACCCAGAGCTTCTTGCAATTTCTTCCAAAATCGCGACGTAAATTTTGGATCTCTATCCGAAATAATCGAAACTGGCAGCTCGTGCAATCTAACAATTTCAGCAATGTACAATTCAACTAATCTATCAAGTGAATAGTCAGTACGTACCAGGATTGAAATGTGCTGATTTCGTTAATCGATCAACGATAACCCAAATAAAATCTTTGTTTTTCGAAGAAAAAGGTAATCCCGATACAAAATCCATCGTAACTCTGTCCCATTTCCACTCTGGTATCATCACAGGCTGAAGCAAACCCGATGGCACTTGATGTTCAGCTTTAACTTGCTGACACACTAAACATTTCACTACAAATTCAGAAATGTCTTGTTTCATACCTGACCACCAATACATTTGTTTCAAATCATTGTACATTTTAGTACTTCCAGTATGAACAGATAAACAACCACTATGTGCTTCGTGTAAAATTTTCTGAATCAACTTTGGATTTTTCGGTACGCGGATTCTATCTCGGAACATCAAACAATCATTGGATCCGGTTTGGTACTCTGAATCACTAGTCATCTCGCATTACACTCTTTTAGCTTGTAACTCACTATCATATTTCTGAGCTTCACAAATTTGCTGAAGAAAAATCGATTTAGCTTTTAACTCAGCTAAAACCGAACCATCATCAGATAATATCAACTGTGTATTCATTACTCTCAAGGCAAACAACGATTTTCTACTCAAAGCATCAGCGACTACATTCGCTTTCCCCGGGTGATAATCAATCACTAACTCGCAATCTTTCAGTAGTTCGAGCCATCTCCGTTGTCGTAAATTCAAATATTTCTGAGTCATAATATACTTTAAGCTTTTATGATCGATAAAGTTGTGGCATTTTTCACCGTACAAATGATGACGCCAAATTTTTAATGTAAATACAATAGTGAGCAACTCTAAATCATGCGTCGGATAGTTCTTTTCATGCGGTTTCAACTGTCTGAAGGCATAAGCTACAACTTTTCCCTCTTGCATCAATACACAACCCAAACCGTTCAATGACACGACGCTGTAAATTACAAATTCTTTACCCGATTCAGGTTGAACCAACACTGGTGCCTCAGTTAATAATGCTTTCAATTGATCAAAACTTTGTTGACATTTCTTGGACCATTCAAACTTTACATCTTTCTGTAGCAATCTAGTCATTGGTGTAGCAATCATCAAGAATTCTTTTACAAAACGTCTATAATAACCAGCTAATCCCAGAAAACTTCTGACCTCGGATACATTTCTACGTGGTTTCCATTTAATAACTGCAGAAATCTTGCTCAGATCAACTCGAATGCCATCCGCTAAAATTATATGTCCCAAAAATTTGACTTCCCGGAGCCAAAACTCACATTTTCTAAATTTAGCATACAGTTGCTTATCTCTCAAGGTCTGCAACACAATCTTCAAATGCTCGGCATGCTCAGACTCATCTTGAGAATAGATCAGAATGTCATCAATGAACACAACAATAAATCTGTCTAAATACGGTCTAAAGATCTGATTCATCAAATCCATAAAAATGGCAAGAGCATTACTTAGTCCAAAAGGCATAACAAGGAACTCATAGTGTCCGTACCTCATTCTGGATGCAGTTTTCAGCACATCTGAGTCTTTAACTTGCAACTGATAATAGCCAGATCTCAAGTCAATCTTTGAAAACATTGTTGCACCTTTCAACTGGTCAAACAAATCATGTATTCTCGGCAATGGATACTTATTATTTATCGTAACCTTGTTGAGCTAATGATAGTTAATACACATTCTCATGGACCCGTCTTTCTTCTTAACAAACAATACTGGAGCACCCCAGGGCAAAAAACTCGGTCGCGCAAAACCTCTATCTGTTAACTCTTGCAACTGAGCTTTCAACTCTTTCAACTCTGTCGGAGCCATTCTGTACGGAGCTATAGATATCGGAGATGTTCCTGGTACCAGTTCAATAGCAAACTCAACCTCTCTGACTGGTGGCAACCCAAGCAATTCTTCCAGAAACACATCCGGGAACTCACAAACTACATGCACTGATTTAATCTTCTTTTCAGACACTTTGATATCTAAAACATATGCTAGATACGTATCGCAACCTTTTCTCACATATCTTTGATCCGACATCGACGAAATCACTATAGGCAACACACTCGACTCATCAGATTCAATCCGAAGAATTTCATTATTCTGACATTTCAATTCTATAATCTTTCGTCTACAGTTCACAACAGCATCATGTAGAGTCAACCAATCCATACCCAGAATCACATCGAACTCATCAAATGGTAAAAGCATCAAGTCAGCCAGAAAACAGTAACCCCGAGTCATTAAAGGACAGATCTTGCAAACTTTATCAACTAGAACATACTTGCCTAAGGGGTTCGATACTTTAATCACAAACTCAGTAGACTCAACAGGCAAACTCTTATTAGACACCAAATTCATACATATATACAAATGAGTCGATCCAGGATCAATCAATGCAATAACATTAGTGTCGTAAAGAGAAAATGTACCGATAATGACATCTGGTGATGACGCATCTTCGCGAGCGCGAATAGCGTAAGCTTTAGCAGGTACTCTGGCCTCAGATCTCACCGTAGAATCTCTCGTTGTGCCACAATTACCACTTGCATTTCCCGTATTTCTTGGCTGTAACAGTCCAGTTTAGACCCTAGTCGGAATAGTGGTTTTGGAACCACAGATCCGAGTCAGAATCATATTTTAATATTATTTTCTGTGTCTGCAATATATGATAAAGCATGTGTGAAAGTTTCGTGAATTAATTTGTCCATTTGTGTGTTTAATTTGATAAAATGACTTAATTGTGAAAGATGCAAAATTAGCATGCTATATGTTAAAAGCACCTATGTGTCATGTCTTTATAAAGGTGAGGTACTTATAATGTAATTAGACCATGCTTAGTGGAGTATTCCATAAATGGCCATCCATTATCGAAATTTTATATGTTATTATTAATGGCAATTTAGTAAAATGATTAATAATATTATTAAATGAAAAAAAACAAACATTTTGTCCATCCTTTTATCAACATAGCCGAATGTTCAAAGAAAAAGAAGAGAGAAAACTAAGCTAGGTTTTGGTACTCATTTAGCTTGATTCAAGGTATGTTTTGTTTCGGTTTTTGATAATTTCTACGTTTTTGTAATCGTTGCTTCGTGTTCTTCAAAACCCATGCTTCAATTTTGTGAATTGATGAAAGTTTTGAAATGTGCCATTGATGAACACATGAGCTTTGAAATGTTTGATGATGAAATATGAAATATATGTGTTAGATTAACATGTTTTGTCTTTGGATTTTTTAGTGATTTTGAGTAATTTGGACTTAATTGAGAAAAATAATATTTTGAGGGACTAAATTGTGAAATAAATGAAAAATATGGGTTCCTAGGAACCTATAGAGAATTCGGCTAAGCATGGGTGTATTGAGATTTTGTGTATTTGTGATTTTGTGAAATAAGGACTAAAATGTCAAAATGTGAAAATATTGGGGCTAATTTGTAAATTGCCCTAAATATGTGTTTTTGGATTGAATTGAATGAATTAGTGAATAAATGAGTTAAATCTGAATATGTATAGATCAAGAACCGAAGAAAACGGACTTAGATCGTGGGAAATCGAAAGTAATTGAATAGCCGTTTGTTCCGTTCTTCCCGTACGAGGTAAGTCAATATACAAATAAATGTATTTGAATTGATTCATTTATGCATCTATAATATTTAGATTGCAATGAATAATGCTCGAGATATATGTACATGAAATCCGAGGAAGTATCGACAAAGTAACAACGTTAGAGAAGTTCCGTATGAACCTAGGAATAGATAGGATTATATATGTCATGACATAGGTATCTGATATGGAATATCGTGTAAGACCACGTCTGGGACATTGGCATTGAAATGAGACATCGTGTAAGACCACGTCTGGGACGTTGGCTTCGATTTTAGATTTACGTGTAAGACCATGTCTGGGACATTGGCATCGTATTGATTCGTGTAAGACCCTGTCTGGGACAGTGGCATCGATATCTGGTTACATGTAAGACCACGTCTGGGACGTTGGCATTGTACGACTATTCCGAGCATTCTGAGTATCCTATTTGATTCCGAATGGTTCAATGGGCAAGTCCTAGAAATGAAAATCTACGTGAAATGTATAAATGAATCAGGTACGTTTGAATTGTACATTAAGCAAGTGTATGAAAGGTAAGTGTTTATATGAACTTACCTAGATGAGATATGTGAATAGATTTGATAAAGTAAAATGTGGTATGTGAATGAAAGAACTATAATCTAATGAAGTACAAGGTGATGCATATATGTTGGTAAGCAAATGGCTAACCAAATGAGCCATTGAGAATTATGAATGTGCAAATGAGCTATTAGTGATCTTATATTTGAGATGAATAATGAATGCTTATATGATAAGTTTATTTGTATATGGCTTACTAAGCTTTTGGAAGCTTACTTTGTGTGTGTTTGTTTTGTTTTAGAGATCGTTAAAGCTACGAAAGGCTCGGGGATCATCGAGGATCGTCATCACACTACTCAATCCTATTTTGGTACCTTTTGAAAGTGTATATAATAAGTATGGCATGTATAGGCTAGTCGTTTTGGAATATGTTTGAGATATGTACATAGCCATGTGATATGGCTAGATAAATGATTGTGTTAAGAATGAATAGTCAAGATTTATGATGCTTAGTTTGGCATGGTTTGTTGGTGAATGAATTGGTTAAGGAAATGGTAAGTTTGTTGATGCAATGTTGGTATATCATTGATTAGAGGATAACTTGTTATTGTAGTAGGTTGTGGTTGAATTATGTTTGGAAATTCATATGAGTTAGTTGGGCTAATTGGCATATATGATGTTGAAATGATATGCTCTTGAATGAGTTTAGAATGATGATCATTATGGTATGTATTGGTTGCCTTTGATGCTTGGATTGATGCCTAATTGTGATTGTAGGTGAGTCCCAAAGTGTGGGTGGCAATTTGGCCTTGCAAATGGCCTATATTTGCCCACACGGTTGAGCACACGGGCGTGTGGCTCGACCGTGTACCTCGTGGTTGCATTTAAAAATCAAGTCAGGCTCGACCACGGGCTGAACACACGGGCGTGTGACTGGCCGTGTGGACAAGTCAGTATGTATGCCCTATTTTGACACGGCTCGGGCACATGGACGTGTCTGAGGCCGTGGGAGGCACACGGCCTGCCCACACGGGTGTGTGACTTCTGTAACTTAGAAAAAAATTTAAATTTCTGAGAATTTTTGTATGTGTTCGGTTTAGTCCCGGCCCATTTCTAAAGCATGATTAAGGTCTCGTAGATCTATTTCAGGGACACTTGGATTGGATTCTTTGAATGATATTATGAAATGTCTGTAAAATGTTCTTATTCACCAGGTAACGCCTTTAACCCTAAACCGGCGATGGTTACGGTTTAGGGGTGTTACATTGGCGGCCTCCCTCGATTAGTTGTATTGCTTGATCTTACTTTCTGAGATTTATCTTTTTCATTTAACTCGGGACAATCTTGGATAAAATGGTCTCGTGAACCACAACTGTAACAAGATCTATTATTATTTTTCACCCAAAAATCTCCAAAATGTCGTCTTCCACACAGTTGACACTCGGGTTTGATGTCTTTTACGTTGCCAACACTCAATACTGATGTAACTTGAGCTTTAGGGCTGGTGTATTGCTTTCCACGATCTCTATTGGAATATCCCACTGAAGTTGTTGATCGATTAAAATAGTCTCTGGATTTCTTCGACAAGGAATGAGAAGGTTTACTAATCGATCTCTTCCTCGAATCTCTTGCCTCTGAATCAGCCTTTCTCTCTTCTTTGCTAAGTTCTTCGGCTTTGCAAGCTCTGTCGACTAAAACCACAAATTCCTTCAGTTCTAAAATTCCAACTAGAAGTTTAATATCCTCGTTTAACCCATCAACGAACCGCTTGCACATGATTTCTTCAGTAGAAACATATTCCCGAGCATACTAGCTCAACCGTACAAATTCTCTTTCATACACTGTCAAAGTCATTTGGCCCTGCTTCAACTCTAGAAACTCTTTATGCTTTTGATCAAGGAACCGCTGACTTATATATTTCTTTCGGAACTCAGTCTGAAAGAATTCCCAAGTCACTCGCTCTCTCGGTACTACAGACACCAAGGTATTCCACCATTGATATGTTGTGTCTCTCAACAAGGAAATGGCATACTTCAAACATTCATCTGGCGTGCACGAGAGTTCATCGAATACCCGAATAGTATTTTCAAGCCAGAATTCAGCTTTCTCTGGATCATCATCAACGGTAGCTCTAAACTCTTCGGCCTCGTACTTATGAATTTTATCAACTAGCGGCTTATTCAGTCTTTGATGTTCTACAACTTGAGAAGCTACGGGTACAGATTGAGAATTAAGGGGGGTGGAGGTTTTTGAGCAGCCGAGCTCGTTCGGATATATTGTGTGAACCATTCGTTCATCATATGGAAGAAGGCTTCTTTAGCCTCTCCTCACTGGCTTCTCATTATGGTTCTAGAATCAGACGGCGCTGTCCTTTGAGCGGGAGCAGGCGCATTACTTTCAACCTCATCAACTATGGCTCGATTGGGATCCATTTTCTATATAAAAACACATTTGAAAATTTCAGGAATCATCACACTATCACAGTTTATATATGGCATGTATAGCTAGACTCTCACACATGCTATGTTATTCCTAGAATCGACTAAATCGTAGCTCTGATACCAATAAATGTAACACCCCTAACCCATATTAAATGTCAAAATAGGGTTACAGAGCATTACCGGACTTTCAACACATTTAAACATACATTTCTCATACATTTAATCAATACATACAATCATCATTCAATCAAATTTAATTTATCCCTAATATGAGCCTACGAGACCCTAAACATGCATTGGGAGTGGTTCAAGACTAAACCGATAACCCGAGAAAATTTTCAACACTTAGAATTTTTTTCTCAAAATAGGGGATACACGCCCGTGTGGCCAGGCCGTGTGTCTCACACAACCACCAGACATGCCCGTGTCTCAGGCCGTGTGAACATTCGAAATGGAAGCACATGGTTATGTCCCAGCCCGTGTCCAAACAAGTGAGCTTACTGACTTGGGTCACACGGCCAAACACATGCCCGTGTACCTGGCCGTGTGCTAGGCCGTGCCAAACCTGTAGGGTATACTGAGTTATCCAACACGGCCAAGTCACACGCCCGTGTGCTAGGCCGTGTGCCAATTAGGGGGTATACTGACTTGTACCACACAGCCGATCACACGCACGTGTGTGAGACCGTGTAAAGCATACTGACTTCACTTTAATTTCAACACCAGGGGACATACGGTCATGTAACATGACCGTGTGTCACACACGGCTGATACACACGACTGTGTGTCACGCACGGCTGAGACACACGCCCGTGTGTCACGCACGGCTGTGACACACGCCCGTGTGTCACGCACGGCTGAGACACACGCCCGTGTGTCACGCACGGCTGAGAGACATGCCCGTGTCTCTGCCCGTGTGGACAAAAATAAGCTATTTACCAATCCAATTTGCCACCCATAATTATGCTCACCTAAACAACCAAAATGGCACCAATCCATAGTATAAATAAACATCCAATTTAGCCACAATCAAGGCTAATACATACCATTTCCAATACTAGCAGCCAATATGCATATACCTCAAATTTTACTCAACCAAAACATACCAAAATGCATATACCAATCAACTAGTTAAACCTTTACTTAACATACATCATTTTTCACCAATTCACAAGCATGATACTAAAATTCCACAAACCTCATAATATAGGTCATTCACATATCCATCCATGAACTCAAATATCAACCACATATGCACATATAAGCACATAACCAAATCCACCAAATTAAGCCAAATCTCATGGCTAAATTTACAAACCAAAACATATACATTTACAAGTCATTAAAAATGACCAAAATCATTATCACTCCATAATCAAAATGACTCAAAATGCCTATACATGCCATATACTTAAAATACCAAAGTTCAAATGTACCAAGTGATAAGTGGTAGTGTAAAACGATCCCCAACGATCCCCGAATTCGAGCTAGCTTTGAAATCACTATAAAACACAAATAAATACACAAAGAAAGATTTATAGCTTAGTAAGCTCGTACGAATTACACTCGACAAATCATAATACACAAATCAGCAAATTTGAAATATATAACATATAATTTATAATAACAAACCTTCCATATACTTAATCATATGCTTATATGCAAATTCATAACTTCTTCTTTTTGAAGCTCATACTTTCCATGTACATACCTGTACAAATTCGTAACGAGTTCATACCTATTCAGAATACTGTCGAATACTCAATATCTCGCACACTAAGTGCCAATACATAGCTGAAGCTATTTTAATCTCGCACACTAAGTGCCATACATAGCCGAATTGTCGTCAAACATGATTGTAGTCTCGTATACACAATTTATGCAATATCAAAGCATTTAAAGCATAATTGTAACAATGCTTATTACAAACAAACTTACCTCGGATGTGAAAACGACGACACGGTCGACTAATCCTATATCTTGTTCTTTCCTCGATCTAAGTTCATATTCTGCTTTTCTTGATCTATATAATATCAAATTTAGCTCATTTAATCATCCATTTATTCAATTTAATCCAATTTATACATTATGGATATTTTACACATTTTCCCCTAAACTTTCACATTTTTCACAATTTAGTCCTTATTTTATAAAATCACAAATTAATGAAATTGACAATAAACCCATGCTAGCTGAATTACCATAATACCCCTAGCAGCCCATATTTTTCATTTATTTCACATTTTGACCACAAATTTTCAAATTTCCACAAATAAATCCCTATTTTGCATTTTTACTCAAAATCACTTAACAAAACTTGTATAATTCATATCAAATATTCATAATCTATCATTAAACATCAAAACACACTATATTCATCAATGGAATCATTCAAAATCTTTAACAGTTTTGCAAAATAGTCCTTGGGCTAGCTAGTACTAGTTGCAACGATCTCAAAAACATAGAAATCATTAAAAACGGGACAAAAACAGACTTAGAATTGACAAAATAAGGTTGGCCGAACCTAGATCAACAATGGATTCTTTTTATTCTTTCAATTTTGGTTGTAGATGAAAGATGAACACCATTATATGATTTTGTTTTTATTTATTATAACTTAATAACTAAATACCAAAATTAACCTTGGTTATAAAACATAAAGATCACACAATATATGCCCATAACTGTCCACCCACCATTTTAATGGTCCAATTACAACATAAGGACCTCCAATTTAATATTCCATAGCTAATAGACACATTTAACTAATAGAACATGCATTTTACACTTTACGCGATTTAGTCCTTTTTATCAAATTGACCATTCAAACGATAAAATTTCTTAACGAAATTTTCACACAATCACTCAATCATACTGTAAAAATTAAAATAATAATAAAATAAATATTTTGACTTCATATTTTTGGTCCCAAAACCACTATTCTGATTTGACCAAAAACGGGCTGTTACAACTACCTTAAATTTGGCAAATCCAAGAAAAAGATGAATAGATATGAACATTAACTATTTTGGTACACTATTTTAGTATAGTCTGCCACTTTTTAGAATATTGGCGAGTTAAAAATCTTGGCGCATACTGTATCCACCCGTGTAGTAACTAAGGATTTTTGTCTCGAGGTGTTTCTCAATTGAATAAAAAGTATGACAACCGAAGAAGTAGGCCTCAGAGTTTTAGACTAAGGATGACGTGCTTACCAAGTATGAGAAAGTTGTGGGGGATTAAATCGTCCATAAGAACACGCCTTATGAGAGTTATCACCGAAGGTATTGTATACACGGTTTGCTCAAAAACTGTGCAATTTAGGTTCTGTAACTTAATTTGTTGGGAGTTAACTGAACGAACTAGGCTAGTCAAGCAGTACTTGCACCAGATTCTCTTTTATATTTTTCCCACTTTTGGTAGGGTATTAAAAGGACAATTTATGTATGCATTAGACACTTGTCAAGATCCACTGAGAGGAACTGAATATATATATGGTAAGAAGGGAACATTCATATGGTTTTCTTTTCTTCCTTTCGTACTACATTCTAGTTCTTCTTCTTAAGCCTAAATATTCCATTCTTCTTCTTTTTCGTTAAACTGGAAGCTAAGGTTTTTGGGAGAATGGGTGGATGTTATGATTTTGAAAGAGTAAGGATGTTAAGAGACATAAAAACAGTAGGGTTTGAGCAGGAGGCCCTACATAGGGGTCGTCTGTATTTGAGATGTTAGTAAATTGTCTATAAATGGGATTTTAATGAAAGTTACATAATCTTTTAAGTAGTTGCTGCTATCGGTTCAGGTAAGATCATCAAGATAGAAATTCTGAGTTGAAGTGAATATGAGTTCTTAGGTGAGTCCTTAGTCTCAACTCTTACAAGTCATTCTAGAAAGTTCTTCTTATGGTTGATGTTCCAGTAATGATGCATAAGTCATTGAGTGATTGTTGAACGTATATGCGTGGTCCTTATCTAGTATCTGTATGAGTTTAAGTGTGTGATGTGTTGTATGCATATGTGCATGCAATCTTGTAAAGCAATTATATATGTGTACATGGAGCATATACTGTGATGCATGGTCGTGTTGATGTGTGTTAAGTAAGTAAAGAAGTATGATTTTGTTATAGGTATGAGTAAAGCCTACATGAATGTGTACTTATGTTAGTTGTAGGACGCATGATTGAAAATGTTGGAGAAATGAGGTTTAACGGAGTGTTGGAAAATTATGTGATGTGAGTTTTGACACCGAGGTGGTATTCAAAGAAGTTCATCGATACAGTACACATGAATTTTGGTAACACAATTCTGAGGGAAGACCATGGCCATGACACATTATGGAAAGGGTGGATGAGCTGCATTTATCTACTAGGGTTTCTGCGTGTGGTGTCTCAGTGATGATGGGCATGAAAAATTATGGAATGATGGGCAAACCTCACACGGTGATGATGAGTTTAAGAAAATCCATATCGCAAACACGACAGTTCATGTGGTGTCTCGGTGGCAATTGAACATAGCCTTTTTAGGCAAGATATTCTGAAATACCTATGTTACGTATTCTGCAATACCTTTATGGCATATTCTGAAATGCCTATGTGGCGTATTTTGTAATGCCTTTGTGGCGTATTAGGTAATACCTATGTGACATATTTTGTAATGCCTTTATGTCATATGATGTAATGTATTTGGGGTAAGTTCTTTATCGCCTAAGTGGCGAGTATCTGTTAGCCCGTATTCGTATCAAGGTCTGAGTATATGTTTGAAGAATTTTTTGAAAGAGTTTCTCTATATATAACCGTTATATTAATCCGCTATGGTTTTGTCAGAGCAGAGAATTTGATGTGCTCAAAGTTATGGGTAGTGTAAGTGTTCTCCAAGCCAGAGTATTTCCAAACTAAGTATAGAGGTTACTTTGTTTCTACAGTATCCGCCAAATGTGGGTATCTCTCGCTTTGTAATTTAGTGTTTTGGGATTCTATTGAAAGTCTTAAAATATTGCATCCATTAGAATTGGTTGTTCTCTGGGTTGATTTAAAGATATGATATGATCTGTATTCTAACAGCCGTGGAATTAAGGTAAGAGTAAGCCAAAAATAGGATCTATTCGTAAACCATTCTGAGATAAATACCCAACGTTTGTCTGTATAAGAACCCGCCAAGAAGAATATCTTTGTGTATAGCCTTATAAGTAAAGCATCCAATATTTGATTGCGTGAGAATCCGCCAAAAGTAACTTCAACTTGAATTATATTCTAAAGAATGTATCCATCTTCTGCCTTTTTAGAGAGTGAGAAATAGGACGCGCATTGAGGGGTAAATTCTGTAATTCGCCTAATGGGTGAAAGGTGTATACAGGGTTAAGTGTAAAGTTTGGCGTATAGGTATGCGCCTGAAGTTTAGGAAATTATCTGCTAAAGACTGAGAAGTAATTTAGAATCTCCTAGTTGAGGAATTTAGCAACAAATGTTCAAAGGTAACCTTTGTTAAAATTCACTAAGTTCATTAGAACTTATAAGTTTCTAGTTCTGGTGTAGGTTTTGAGGTAACTATTGATATACCAGAAGGGACCCAGTCAGAATGAGCCAAGGTGATAGTTCATGTTACGGTACTATGCATACATAAGGCACAATAGGAATATGCCACTTAGTTCTCTATGCCATGAAGAAGTTTGTCTTTAACAAAGTTTTAATTTTTAACGCCATATACTGCTTTTGAAAATCTGATGTAATGATTAAACATTCTCTTTAATTAATCTTTGGTTTTAAAATAGTAATTAAAGAAATAAGAAGTTTAGTTTAGAATGGTTTCACGTCTGTAGAAATTTTTTTCTAAGTGTTTAAGTTTGTAACATCAAATATCTGAATCCGATAATTCGGGTCAAGAATCAGGTGTTATAGGGGAGGACAAGCATGAATGAGAAGAACGAGAGGAGGAGGATGATGAGGCTACAGAAGGCGACAACTTCAAGGATTTGTTTGTGTTCAAGCAACCATCCATGAGGGGGCCCTTCATCAGGGAATTGACTAACCGACGCAGATTACCTTACAAGAAGTCGATCGTTAAGGGAAAAGGTAAAGGAGTCACGGGACCGAGCAAGGGCCCGTGAGGAGATTTTCTAGAGTTACGTTTTTAACATTTCATTTTATTTCTGGTTTTAGATTTTGTATTTGGCTTGGTTGCTTTTGTGTGTTTGTTCTATGTGCAGCAAATCACCTTGAAAGACTACACAACATTCCTGAGCTTTAACGAGGATGTGGACCCCCAAGATAGTCTGATGCTCCATTCTATGAAATTCTGGTAACCTCTTATCTTTTTCGGGAACACATTGGGGACAATGTGTAGTCTAAGTGTGTAGGAGAGATGCAAATAGTTTTATGCGTTTTATTTTTTTCTTGCTTTTATGTTAGTTTGTGTGTTTATTTACATTTTTTTCTTTTTCAAAATTACCAAAAATATTTTTCATTTTTTATTTTGTGTAATTACATGTTGCTTGGACTACTATTAGGTAATAATTTATTAGTTGTAAATATTAAATAAGTATATAAAATTGCCAAACTTGTAAATTTCGAATGATATTAGATAATTTGCTATTCTTAAGTGTAGAATAATTAGTTCAATTAGTTAATGTGTATAATAGGGTAGAGGCAATAACCTAAATGAAAATGTATAAAGTGTACCACAGGATGAATAAAGTATATGGATCCTTGTAGATAAATAATTTGAATTGTTAATTGATCGTTTAAATAGATGTATGCTTGAAAGAATTGGTGTTATGTGATTGATTCGAGAAAGACCTTTGGCATTTTTTGAAATAGCCTAGAACCTAAAAGCTTACCTCTTGCTATGTACCCATAGTTCCCATATCTTTGAGCCTCGAGTACCCTTTTCTTGTAAGCCTTAATATCAAAGCCTCGAGCCTAAAGGTGTCTAGTAATAAATCCTTCTTGGTTTAATTCTGTAAAATGCACTACGTAATGGACGTCGAGCCATGAACATTGAGGGTTAGATAGAAACATTTTGTTGGCTTTGTATGTTAAAAAAGAAATGAAGGGATTACATAAGTTAGTACGTAATATAAAAGAAAAGTAAACGAAAGAGTGTAAGATAAAGAAAAAGAGAGCTAAATCAAAATTAAGCTCGAAAATGAGAATTGTAACAGCTCATTTTTTATCAAATCGAAACAGTGGTTTCAGAACCACAAATCTGAAGTCAAAATATTTATTTTATTATTATTTTAATGTTTACAGCATGATTGAATGATTGTGTGAAAATTTCGTTAAGAAAATTTACCGTTTAAATGGTTAATTTCAGAAAAAGGACTAAATCGCGTAAAGTGCAAAATTGATATTCTAATAGCTAAAGGTGCCTAATAGCTATGTAAATTAAAAGAGGAGGTCCTTATGTTGTAATTAGACCATTAATAGCATGATTGGACATATATGGACATTAAATGGATGATAGTAATGGTTTTCATTAAGGTTAATATAGTAATTTAGTAAATAAATGTTAATTAAATAAAACAAAACTAAAAGAAAGCTTCATTATCATCTTTGTCCACTGAAATTAGGAAAGGAAGAACACCATTTTTGAGTTTTAGGGTTCGGCACTTGCAAGGTTAAATTGGTAAGTGATTTTGACTCGGTTTTTAATGATTTCTATGTTTTTGTGATCATTGCTTCGTATTCTAGCCAGCTTGTACCTTAGATTTCGAAACTGTTAAAGATTTATCATGTTTCCATTGTTGAATGCTTGAGTAATTTCATGAATTATGATATATTTGGAAGGTTTAATGTTAGATTAATAACTTTTGTTAAGTGATTTTTAGTGAAAATGCAAATTAGGGGCTAAATTGAGAAATTTTGGAACTTTGTGGTTAAAATGTGAAATAAATGAAAAATATGGGCTGCTAGGGGCATAATAGTAATTAGGCTAGCATGGGTATAATTGGAATTTCACTAATTTGTGATTTTATGCAATAAGGACTAAATTGTGAAAAATGTGAAATATATGGAGCAAAAGTGTAAATGTGTTTTAAAGTATGTTTTGGACTTAATTGAATGGATAGATGATTGAATAAGTTAATTTTGAATACATTTAGATCAAGAAAAGCGAAATTTAGATATAGATCGGGAAAAACGAAAGTTATCGACTAATCGACTAGATTCACCGTTTTAATACCCGAGGTAAGTTCGTATGTTATAACTTCATTTCAAATGTATTTTATATGCTTTGGTATAGCATGAATTGTGTTTATGTGATTACGTATGAGTTCGGAAATGATTAGATGAAGATTCGATTTGTTAGAAAACCGATTGAACCTTACGAATAGTTTAGGATGCTAGTGACATGTCATTAGGTATACTTTGAGTTGGCTACGGGCCATGATTTAGCACTTCGGGTGCGAGATAAACCGATTTGGCTTCGGGCCATGCATACCGGCTAATTCGGCTTCGGGCCATGATATCAGAATTTCGGATAAGTTACCTTGATTTGGCTACGGGCCATGGTATAGGTACTTATCGAGTGAGACCTTGAGTAACCGACTTCTATTCCGAATGGTTCAATGGGTAAAAGAAGGATGTGATTAATTATGAGATTGATACGGGATGGTACAGGTACGTACGGAAATGAATTGAGCATTGAAAACTATGAAATTGATGAGTTTCTTCGTAAGTTATCTGAATGATCATATGATGACTTGAGATTTAATAGGTTTGTTGCACATTGTTTTCTATTATATGAATAATTAATGAATGATGGTAGTTGCTCATTCTTTACATACGAGCTTACTAAGCTATATAGCTTACTTTGTTGCTTTTCCATGTTTTATAGTGATGTTAAAGCTAGCTCGAATTCGGGGATCGTTGGAAACCTCACCACACTATCCACTGACTCTTGGTACTTTTGGAAACTATGTTTTAAATATATGGCATGTATTGGAGTTTGAGTCATGTTGATTATGTTTTGGTAATGATATTGGCCAAATGAATTGGCATTGTAAATGTATATTTTTTGAGTTGTAAATATAGCCATGAGAGTTGGCTTAATTTGGTGAATTTTGGTTATGTGCATATGTATGAATATGTGGTTGATATTAGATGTGATTTATGTTTGTGAATTGGTTCAAAATGATGTATGTTTAGTAAAGGTAGAGTTAGTTGAATTGGTATGTTTTGATGGAGTAAGGTTTGAGGTTATAAGCATGTTGATTGTTTGTATTGAGAATGGTATGAATTAGGCTTGATTATGGGTGAATTGGAATGTTATTTGTGCTATGGATTGGTACCATTTGAGTTGGTTTAGGTATGTACAAAATGGGTGGCAAAATGGCTAAGTAAATAGCCTATTTTTGTCTACGCGGGCAGAGACACGGGCGTGTGTCTCAGCCGTGTGTGACACACGGTTGTGGTACACGGCCGTGTGTCCCCTGGTGTTGAAATTGAAATAAAGTCAGTATCCACACGGTCTCACACAAGGGCGTTTGCTCGGCTGTGTGGTACAAGTCAGTATACCCCCTAATTGGCATACGGCCTAGCACACGGTCATGTGACTTGGCCATGTTGCATAAGTTAGGATACCGTACAGGTTTGGCGTGGCCTAACACACGGCCTGGCACACGGGCGTGTGTGGCCACTTCGAAGGGCACACGGGCTAGACAAACGGGTGTGTGGTTGGCCGTGTGACCCAAGTCAGTATGTACCCCTTGTTTTCACACGGCTTGGCTGCACGAACGTGTGTCCTCTGTTTGAAACAAAATTTGCTAAGTGTTGGAAAAATTTTTGAGTTATCGGTTTAGTCCCGAACCATTTCTAATGCATGTTTAAGGCCTCGTAGGCTCTTAATAGGGATAAATTGATTGAGATTGAATGATGAATGATTGAATTGAGCATATGTATGTTAAATAATTATTTAATTGTTTCGTAAGTCAGGTAATGCTCTGTAACCCTATTCTGGCGTTGAATACGGGTGAGGGTGTTACATTTATTGGTATCAGAGCTACGATTTAGTCGATTCTAGGAAAAATGTAGCGCGTATGAAAGTCTAGCTATACATGCCATATATAAACTCTGATAGTGTGATGACTGCTGACATTTGAAAATGTGTTTTTATATAGCAAATGGATCACATTCGAGCGATAGCTGATGAGGTTGAGAGTAATGCGCCTGCTCCCGCGCAAGGGACAGTGTCGTCTGAATCTAGACCTGTAACGGGCAGCCAGGGAGGAAAGGCTAAAGAAGCCTTCTTCCAAATGATGGACGAGTGGTTCACTCAATACATTCGTACTAATCCGGCTGCTCAACAACCTCCACCCCTCCTAATCCCTAAACTGTACCTGTAGCTCCTCAAGGAGTCGAGATTTTAAGGTTGAACAAGCCTCCAATTGACAAGATCCGTAAACACAAGGCTAAAGAGTTCAGGGCTAATGTTGACAATGATCCTAAGAGAGTCGAGTTTTAGCTTGAAAATACAATTCAAGTGTTTAATGAACTTTCGTGTACGCCAGCTGAATGCTTAAAGTGTGCTATTTCTCTTCTGAGAGACTCTGCATATCAATGGTGGAATACCTTGGTATCAGTAGTGCCGAGAGCGCGAGTGACTTGGGAATTCTTTCAGACGGAGTTCCGGAAGAAATACATCAGTCAACGGTTTCTTGACCAAAAGCATAAAGAATTTCTAGAGTTGAAACAGGGTCGTATGACCGTAACTGAATATGAAAGAGAATTTGTACGGTTGAGCAAGTATGCTCGAGAATATGTTTCTACCGAAGAGATAATGTGCAAGTGGTTTGTTGATGGGTTGAACGAAGACATTAAACTTCTTCTTGGGATTTTAGATTTAAAAGAATTCGTTGTGTTAATTGAACGGGTCTGTAAAGCTGAAGATTTTAGTCGAGAAAAAAGAAAGCTGATTTAGAGGTTAGAGATTCGAAGAAAAGATTGATGAATAAGCCTTATCATTCTTCATCAAAGAAATCTCGAGATTCGTATAGTTGATCGAATGCATCAGTTGGATATCAAAATAGAGATCGTGGAAATCTACATGTAAATCCTAAAGCTCAAGCTACCTCTGTCTCTAGTGTTGGCAGTGTGAAAAATAACAAACCCGAGTGTCAACAGTGCATAAGAAGACATTTTGGTGAATGCTGGAACAAGAGTATTAAAGCTTGCTTCAAATGTGGTTCGCCAGATCACTTTATCTGAGATTGCCCGGAGTTATCTGAGAAAGAAAAAGTTCGGAATGTAAGATCAAGCAATACAGCTACTAGAGGGAGACCACCCCGAAACACTGGAAATACGAGTGGTAATCGAGGTGCTACGAGAGATTCTGTTGTGAGATCTAAAGCACGAGCGCCTGCTCGAGTGTAACAGCCTGATTTAGGGGCTAGTCAGAATAGTGGTTTCGGGACCACTAATCCGAGGTTGAATAAAATTATTTTAATATTAATTTATGTGTTATAGCATGACTACAAGAATGCATGAAAATTTTGGTGCTTTAATTTTAGCGATTTCATGTTTAATTGCGAAAAAGGACTAAATCTCATGAAGAGCGAAAGTTCTATTTTATAAGCTAAAGGTGTTTAAAAGCCATAGAATATTAATTGGAGGTCCTTAAAGTGCTATTAACCCCTCTAGTAACGGTTGGCCGGCCATAGGAGACAAACAATGTCAAATAAGTCAAAGTTGGCAGGAATTTGGTGGACTAAATTGATGTTTTATAATAAAATAAAGAAAGGAAAGATATCATCTTTTCTTCTCTTCTTCTCCACCGAAATTTAGCAGCAAAATAGGGGTTTGAGAGCTCAAAAATTTCAGCAAGCTTTTCTCCTTACAAGTAAGTGTTTTGATGATCATTTCTTGATAATATTTGTACTTTTAGAACCCCTAAAGCTTAAGCTAGCTAATGAGGGGACTATTTTGCAAAATGGTTGAAAACCTAGGGTTTTTCCATGTGAGCATTTATGTTGTTTGCTGCATTTTTATGGAAGAATATGAGTCCTAGTTGTTAGATAAACAACTTTTGTGAAAGGTGTTACCATGAAAACACCTAAAGGACCTTTTTGTAAAAGTTATAAAATAGGTGTTAAACGTGTGAAATAATGAGTATTAAGGGTTGCCATAAGAGTAATAAATATTCATCTAGGCTTGTAAAAGGAAGAAATTTGATTAGAATTGATTTACGAGCCTAGGGGTAAAATGGTCATTTTGTGAAAGTCTAAGGGAAAAATGGTAATTTTGCCAAAGTATGATTATTGAAATGTATTGATTAATGTGGTAATTAAATGAGCTAAATTGCTATTATATATAAAGAAGAACGAGGGATTAACATTGACCGAGGAAAAGGCAAGGTTTCGGACTAGATCGGCAAATTAACATATTTTGAAATCGAGGTAAGTTTGTGTGTAATAAGTTCAACATCATACTAGTATGTTTCTAAATATTTGATAATTGTGATAATGTATAATATTTCTATGAATTTGAGTAACGATGTTGAATGAGAAAATGATAAGAATTGTGATGTTGATGTCCCGGTTGGACTTTAATAAATAAGAGAATAATATCATCAAGACTTGAGATGGGTAAGGTCCCGTATAAGACCATGTTTGGGATATGGCCTTGGCACCAAATTGAGATTCCGTATAAGACCATATTTGGGATATGGCATCGATAATCGATATGAGATCTCGTATAAGACCATATCTGGGATAGGGCATCGACATCTAGAGGTGACCCCATGTAAGACCACATATAGGATGTGGCATTGGCACCGTATTTATGTGAATGATGATAATTATGTATTTTCGAGTATCCCAAGTGATTCGATGGGTAAATAGCTAAGCTTATATGGAGACGAAATTAGTGCTAAAGATATGTCATGAAGTGATACAGGTACATGTGAGTAATTCACGAGAAATGCACGAAATTTGCGATATGACATGCAATTTGTGAGAGTGAGCATGAGTAAGTTATAGCAATGTGCTTGAGACCTTGTGTTCTTATACAATGCAATGGATGGATGACATTAGGAGCTTATATGTTGTTGTTTATTTCACGCAAACTTACTAAGCTATATGCTTACCCCTTTCATTTCCCTTTTCCTTGTAGTATCGCCAAGCTAACTCGGGGATCGTACGACATTGGAGTTCAGAATCACACTATCAACTTCTCTTTGGTATAGCAAAGTTAGATTTATTTTGATTATGGCATGTATAGGACTCGGTCATTTTGTTATGTCATATTTGTTAGCCAAAGTGTTGGCTATTAATGTGGTTCAATTCATTTTGTAAATGGTCATTGGAAATTGGCCAATACTTGACAAGTTCATATATTCAATGATGATGAAATTCATGAAATGCATGCTTGTGTGGATGTTTTGATTTTGAGTTATTAGAAGTGCCTTATGGTTAGGATTTATGTTTAAGTGAATTGGTATAAGAACGGTTGCTTTGTAGGGTGGCAAATGGCTTGGTAGATAGCCTCACAATTTTCCACACGGGTAGACACACGGGCATGTGTCTAGGCCGTGTGTGACACACGGTCAGCCCCATGGACATGTGGAGAGGCCGTGTGTCCCCATGCATGCTAGGTTTGCAAGTCAGTATGCTCAGTAGTAACCACACGGGCAGAGACACGACCGTGTGTCTCAACCGTGTGGAAGACACGGCCATGGACATGGGCGTGTGCCCAGGCCGTGTGAAGTCTGCACATGAAATTAGGAATTTAATTCGACACACGGTCTAAGGACACGGGCATGTGCCTTGGCCGTGTGACCTCATTGAGATGATGACATCATAAACAGAATGTCAAGGTTTTCACAGACGGGCGAAGAGACGGGCATGTCATGGCCGTGTGAGGGACACGGGCTATGGGCACGGGCATGTGTCAGGCCATGTGAAAACCCCTGTAGGTTCGAATTTGGTAAATAAATCCACACGGGTGTGGAACATGGGCATGTGATATGCCACACGGGCGTGTTCCCTTTTTCACACGGGCGTGTGGCCCTGTTTTATGTCAAATTTGTCTAAGTGTTCAAAAGTTTCTGGTTTGGTCTCGAATCATTTTGGGTACAAGTTTAGGGTCTCGTAGACCTATAATAAGGACATTGAGGTCTTGAATGAAAATTTTTTATTTTTAAATGAAGTTTTATGAACCGGTGTTGTATAATTGAGCAAGCTAAGTACGGTAATGCCTCGTTACTCAGTTCAAGTGTCAAATACAGGTAAGGGGTGTTACATCGAGCTTATGCTATTCGTCCACATGAGGAAACATCATCGTCAGACATTATTACCGGTACTTTTTCTCTTTTCGATACTAATATAATTACCTTAATAGATCCTGGATCAACCCATTCATATATCTGTATGAATTTAGTGTTTAAAAAGAGTTTACATGTCGAGTTTACAGAGTTTGTAATTAAAGTATCGAACCCCTTAGGCAAGTCTGTTTTAGTTGATAAGATTTGTAAAAATTTTCCTTTGATGACTCGGGGTTACTGTTTTCCGGCTAACTTGATGCTTCTACCGTTTGATGAGTTTGATGTGATTCTGGGTATGGACTGGCTGACTATGCATGATGCAGTTGTGAATTGTAGATGAAAGATTATCGAATTGAAATGTCAGAATGGTGAAATTCTTCATATTGAATCTGATGAGTTGAATGGGTTGCCAATAGTGATTTCATCTATGTCAGCTCAGAGATGTGTGAGAAAAGGTTGCGAAGCCTATCTTGCTTATGTTTTGGATACAAAAGTGTCTGAATGAAAGATTGAATCAGTGCTAGTTTTCTGCGAATATCTGGATGTGTTTCATGAAGAATTACCGGGGTTGCCACCTATCACATAAGTTGAATTTGCAATTGAATTAGTACCGGGAACTTCACCGATATCGATAGCTCCGTACAGAATGGCTCCAACAGAATTAAAAGAGTTGAAAGCTTAGTTGCAAGAGTTAACAGATAGAGGTTTTGCACGATCGAGTTTTTCGCCCTGGGGTGCGCCTGTATTGTTTGTAAAGAAGAAAGACGGCACGATGAGAATGTGTAACGATTACAAACAACTGAATAAAGTGACTATAAAGAACAAATACCCTTTATCGCGGATTGACAATTTGTTTGATCAGTTGAAAGGTGCAGCAGTGTTTTCAAAGATTGACTTGAGATCGGGTTATTATTAGTTGCGAGTAAAAGACTCAGATGTGCCGAAAAATGCATTCAGAACAAGGTACGGACATTATGAATTCCTTGTTATGCCTTTCGGATTAACTAATGCTCCTGCAGTTTTTATGGACTTGATGAACTGGATATTCAGACCGT
Organism: Gossypium sturtianum; assembly: GCA_025698515.1. Lineage (NCBI taxonomy): Eukaryota > Viridiplantae > Streptophyta > Magnoliopsida > Malvales > Malvaceae > Gossypium > Gossypium sturtianum. The sequence goes on from CM046955.1 coordinate 119,698,492, forward strand.
ATTTAGATATATTTCGTTGTTGTATTCATTGACAATATTCTGATCTATTCACGAGATGAGTCTGAGCATGCCGAGCATTTGAGGATTGTGTTGTAGACCTTGAGAGATAAGCAATTGTATGCTAAATTTAGCAAATGTGAGTTCTAGCTCCGGGAAGATGGATTTTTGGGCATATTGTTTCTGTGGAAGGCATAAGAGTTGATCCGAGCAAGATATCTGCAGTTATTGATTGGAAACCACCTAGAAATGTATCTGAGGTCAGAAGTTTTCTGGTATTGGCTGGTTACTATTGACGCTTCGTTAAAGGATTCTCGATGATTGCTACACCGATGACCAGATTGCTTCAAAAAGATGTAAAGTTTGAATGGTTCGAGAAATTTCAAAAAAGCTTTGATCAATTGAAAGCATTGTTAACTGAGGCACCAGTGTTGGTTCAACCTGAATCAGGTAAAGAGTTTGTGATTTATAGTGACGTGTCATTGAATGGTTTGGGTTGCGTATTGATGCAAGAAGGATAAGTGATAGCTTATGCTTCTAGATAGTTGAAACCGCATGAAAAGAATTATCCGATGCATGATTTAGAGTTGGCCGCTATAGTTTTTGCACTAAAAATTTAGCGTCATCATTTGTACGGTGAAAAATGCCACATCTTTACTGATCATAAAAGCTTAAAATATATTATGACTCAGAAAAATTTAAATTTGCGACAACGGAGATGGCTCGAGCTACTAAAAGATTAGGAGTTGGTGATTGATTATCACCTTGGAAAAGTAAATGTAGTTGCAGATAATTTGAGTAGAAAATCGTTGTTTGCTTTGAGAGCAATGAATACACAGTTGACATTGTCTGATGATGGTTTGATTTTAGCTGAGTTAAAAGCTAAGTCAGTTTTCCTTCAGCAAATTTGCGAACCTCAGAAATGTGATAGTGAACTGCAAGCTAAAAAAGTGCAAGGCGAGTCGACTAGTGATTCAGATTACCAAATCAGATCCAATGATTGTTTAATGTTCCGAGATAGAATCTGTGTACCAAAAAATCTGGAGTTGATTCAGAAAATTTTATACGAGGCACATAGTGGTTGTTTGTCCGTTCATCCTGGGAGTACTAAAATGTATAATGATTTGAAGAAATCGTATTGGTGGTCTGGTATGAAACGAGATATTTCTGAGTTTGTATCGAAGTGTTTGATTTGTCAGCAAGTCAAAGCTGAACATCAAGTACCATCAGGTTTACTGCAGCCTGTGATGATTCCCGAGTGGAAATGGGATAGAGTTACAATGAATTTTGTATTGGGATTGCCCCTAACTCCTAAAAAGAAAGATGATATCTGGGTTGTCATTGATCGACTAAATAAATCTGTTCATTTCATACCTGTACGTACAGATTATTCACTTGATAGACTAGCTGAATTGTACATTTCTAATATTGTTCGATTGCACGGGGTGCCACTATCGATTATTTCAGATAGAGATCCGAGATTCACATCGCGGTTTTGGAAGAAATTGCAAGCTCTGGGTATGAAATTGAATTTCAGTACGGCTTTTCATCCGCAAACTGACGGTCAATCTGAGCGAGTAATTCAGATTCTCGAAGATATGCTCCGATGTTGTGTTTTGGAATTCGAAGGCAATTGGGAGAAATATTTTTCGCTGGTTGAATTTGCATATAATAATAGTTTTCAATCGAGTATAAAGATGGCACCGTACGAAGCTTTGTATGGGTAAATGCCGAACTCCATTGTACTGGACTAAACTTAGCGAAAGACAGATTCACAGGGTTGATTTGATTAAAGAAACCGAAGAGAAAATGAAAGTAATTCGCGACTTTTTAAAAGCCGCTTCAGATTGTCAGAAATCGTACGCAGATTTGGAACGAAAAGATATTGAATTTTAAATCGGTGACAAAGTGTTTTTGAAAGTGTCTCCGTGGAAGAAAATTGTTAGATTTGGTCGGAAAGGCAAGTTGAGTCTGCGTTTCATCGGGCCGTATGAGATCATCGAAAGAATAGGGCCAGTGGCATATTGACTAGTGTTACCTATTGAATTAGAAAAGATCCACAACGTGTTTCACGTATCGATGTTGCTCCGATATAGATCTGGTCCATCTCATGTGATTTCTCCGGTAGATGTTGAGATACAGCCTGGTATGACGTACAACGAAGAACCTATCAGAATTTTAGCTCGTGAAACCAAAGAATTGAAAAAAAAAATGCATAGCCCTAGTGAAAGTTCTTTGGCATAAACACGGGATCGAGGAAGCTACGTGGGAACCCAAGGAAGCTATGAGAAAATAGTACCCTAACCTTTTCACTGGTAAGATTTTCGGGGACAAAAATCCCTAAGGGGGAGAGTTGTAACAGCTTGTTTTTGGTCAAATCAGAATAGTGGTTTCGGAACCAAAAATCTGAAGTCAAAATATTTATGTTATTATTATTTTAATGTTTACAGCATGATTGAATGATTGTGTGAAAATTTCGTTAAGAAAATTTATCATTTAAATGGTTAATTTGAGAAAAAGGACTAAATCGCGTAAAGTGCAAAATTGATGTTCTAATAGCTAAAGGTGCTAATAGCTATGGAACTTAAAAGAGGAGGTCCTTATGTTGTAATTAGACCATTAATAGCATGAGTGGGCATATATGGACATTAAATGGATGATAGTAATGGTTTTTCATAAAGGTTAATATAGTAATTTAGTAAATAAATGTTAATTAAATAAAACTAAACTAAAAGAAAGCTTCATTATCATCTTTGTCCATCGAAATTAGGAAAGGAAGAACACCATTTTTGAGTTTAGGGTTCGACACTTGCAAGGTTAAATTGGTAAGTGATTTTGACTCGGTTTTTAATGATTTCTATGTTTTTGTGATCGTTGCTTCATATTCTAGCTAGCCCGTACCTTAGATTTCGAAACTGTTAAAGATTTATCATGTTTCCATTTCTGAATGCTTGAGTAATTTGATGAATTATGATAGATTTGGAAGGTTTAATGTTAGATTAATAACTTTTGTTAAGTGATTTTTAGTGAAAATGCAAATTAGGGGCTAAATTAAGAAATGTTGGAACTTTGTGGTTAAAATGTGAAATAAATGAAAAATATGGGCTGCTAGGGGTATAATAGTAATTCAACTAGCACGGGTATAATTGGAATTTCACTAATTTGTGATTTTATGCAATAAGGACTAAATTGTAAAAATTGTGAAATATGTGGGGCAAAAGTGTAAATGTGTTTTAAAGTATGTTTTGGACTAAATTTAATGAATAGATGATTGAATAAGTTAATTTTGAATACATTTAGATCAAGAAAAGCGGAATTCAGATCTAGATCGGGGAAAAACGAAAGTTATCGACTAATCGACTAGATTCACCGTTTTAATACCCGAGGTAAGTTCGTATGTTATAAATTCATTTCAAATGTATTTTATATGCTTCGATATAGCATGAATTGTGTTTATGTTATTACGTATGAGTTCGAAAATGATTCGATGAAGATTCGATTGTTGGAAACCCGATTGAACCTTAGGAATAGTTTAGGATGCTAGTGACATGTCATTAGGTATACTTTAAGTTGGCTACAGGCAATGATTTAGCAGTTCGGTTGCACGATAAACCGATTTGGCTTCGGGCCATGCATACCGTCTAATTTGGCTTCGGGCCATGATATCAGAATTTCGGATAAGTTACCTTGATTTGGCTACGGGCCATGGTATAGGTACTTATCGAGTGAGACCTTGAGTAGCTAACTTCTATTCCAAATGGTTCAACGGGTAAAAGAAAGATGTGATTGATTATGAGATTGATACGGGATGGTACAGGTACGTACGAAAATGAATTGAGCATTGAAAACTATGAAATTGATGAGCTTCTTGGTAAGTTATATGATGATCATATGATGACTTGAGATTTAATAGGTTTGTTGCACATTGTTTTCTATTATATGAATAATTAATGAATGATGATAGTTGCTCATTGTTAACATACGAGCTTACTAAGCTATATAGCTTACTTTGTTGCTTTTTCATGTTTTATAGTGATTTCAAAGCTAGCTCGAATTCGGGGATCGTCGGAGACTTCACCACACTATCCACTGACTCTTGGTACTTTTGGAAACTATGTTTTAAGTATATGGCATGTAAAGGAGTTTAAGTCATGTTGATTATGTTTTGGTAATGATATTGGTCAAATGAATTGGCATTATAAATGTATATGTTTTGAGTTGTAAATATAGCCATGAGAGTTGGTTTAATTTGGTGAATTTTGGTTATGTGCATATGTGTGAATATATGGTTGATATTAGATGAGATTTATGTTTGTGAATTGGTTCAAAATGATGTATGTTTAGTAAAGGTAGAGTTAGTTGAATTTGTATGTTTTGATGGAGTAAGGTTTGAGGTTATAAGCATGTTGATTGTTAGTATTGAGAATGGTATGAATTAGGCTTGATTATGGATGAATTGGAATGTTATTTCTGCTATGGATTGGTACCATTTGAGTTGGTTTAGGTATGTGTAAAATGGGTGGCAAAATGGCTTGGTAAATAGCCTATTTTTGTCCACACGGGCAGAGACACGGGCGTGTGTCTCAGCCGTGTGTGACACACGGTCATGGTACACGGCCGTGTGTCCCCTGGTGTTGAAATTGAAATAAAGTCAGTATCCACACGGTCTCACACAAGGGCGTGTGCTCAGCCGTGTGGTACAAGTCAGTATACCCCCTAATTGGCACACGGCCTAGCACACGGGCGTGCGACTTGGCCGTGCTGCATAAGTCAGTATACCCTACAGGTTTGGCACGACCTAACACACGGCCTATTACACGGGCGTGTGTGGCCACTTCGAAGGGCACACGGGCTAGACACACGGGCTTGTGGTTGGCCATGTGACCCAAGTCAGTATGTACCCCCTATTTTCACACGGCCTGTGACACGGGCGTGTCTAGTGGCCGTGTAAGACACACAGCCTGGCCACACGGGCGTGTGTCGTCTGTTTGAAATAAAATTTGCTAAGTGTTGGAAAATTTTTGAGTTATCGGTTTAGTCCCGGATCATTGCTGAAGCATGTTTAAGGCCTCGTAGGCTCTTAATAGAGATAAAATGATTGAGATTGAATGATGAATGATTGAATTGAGCATATGTATGTTAAATAATTGTTTAATTGTTTCGTAAGTCTGGTAATGCTCCGTAACCCTATTCCAGAGTTGAATACGGGTCAGGGGTGTTACAAGAATCTTTTGAAAATTAACCTTAAACCCTAAATAAATTTAATTAACTTGAACTCCAATTATTTAATTACAATTTACCTAAATAATAATTTGAAGAAATTAATTTAATTAATAAGTCGTCTCTTACTCATAGCGAGAAAACTATTAACGAAAAATAGTAATACATGCGATCTATTTCTCTAATTCGTCATTTTCATATTTTGATATCATTGATTTGAATGCAAACCATCAAGGTTATACCAAGCTAGTGAATGGACCGATTGAACATATATACTTATGGTTTAAATAATTTGTAACTAAGTTTCGACTCTTTATCTATTAATACAACATTATTTAGTCATGGAGTCATTCTACTAAAGTACTATGACTGAGCTCTCCTTATTATATACCATTATGAAACCTACTTATGAAGTCATTGTCCAATGACCTTGTCATATATGTGTTACCCTCAAAGGACATGTTCTCCCAATATGATTCTATTTTATCTCATAGTAATCATTACATCTTCTTTCATAAAAAGTCAATTACTAACACATATTAATTAAATAATTCATTTATTTGTCACAATTAATTGTAGCAAATTAAGCTCTTTTCATCACTTAATGAGCTTGTATTTAGTTGTTTTTATATCTTTTAATTATGCTTTTAGATTTAGTTAGTTCTGAATTTGAATTTAATAAATTGAGATTTTAAGTGTTGTTTTATGACCTGTTAGGCTAATCCAGTCCTAAGGAGGAACTAACATACTGATTGAGTGTGCAGGACAATATTCTTGGCCGATGAGTTAGCGGTTGCCTTGGATGTCGCAACATTCAAAGGGAATGTCGCAAAAACAAAGCAAGCCTCAATACTTAGTAGAATTTCGAACAAAACTTCAAGAGGTGAGTTACGGGAGAAGATGTCATGACATCCATAAGCCAAAGTCGCGACATCCAACTTCGAATCCAGGAACTGAGCTACGAGAGATGATGTTGCAATATCCACAAGCCAAAGTCGTGACATCCAAAATTTGAGTCCAAAGGGGGAGCATACAGCCTTCAAAGTCGCAACATAGGCTATAGAACACCAGTTCGACGTGGCCCAAAACTAATAGACGGGTGTTTTTGTTAGCACAATCATATTTAACTTGTTCACCAACCTATAATTGACCTAATTAGGTCATACTACACAAATACTATAGATATCAGCTCAAGAAAAATAGATTAGGGTTTCGAAAGACAAATTTTCATACTTTTTCATTCTTTCTTCAATTTTCAGTTCTTTAGATTAGGTTTTCTTTTATGTTTTCTTAAGTGGAATTCTTCCATTCTAAAGTTGAGACATTACGAGTGGAAGATGTTCGGGACAAGTGCTTTTACATTGATTAATCCATGAACATTCTCTTTCTCATTCTTTTATTTATATGTCTTTCATTAATTTGGTTAATTGAATGTTTATATGAATATAAGAATACAACTTTTGCTTGATAAATATTTTGCATGATTTGGTTGCTTAACTGAGTACTCGATTAAGTAAATAGTTATTTGAAATTAGGTATTTATTTAAGTTTGCTAAAGAACTTAGTATATTAAGATTGACAACCGTAGTAAAACATCTAGACAAGTGAGACTAAAAAGGTGTTCTGTAGGGTAAGCCTTTAAGTAGACTTGTGCTGAGCGTGAGACCAAAAGGGTATCTGTATGCCTAAATGAGACCAAAAGGACATTTTAGGTAATAACTCTTATCGAAGATGAGACTGAGTGGGTATTCCTAGTTAAGGGCGGTAAATAACTTAATGGCGGGTGATTATCGACTTAATTAATAATTAGTAATTCGATTGATTATAGTCTAAGTAGCTCGCATCGTTGAAACTAGGAATAGGAAGTTCCAATAGTTTAGTTTAGGTTTAGTTTAATTTCACTTAAATTAGAATTTGCACTACTAATTCATAATTCGATTAGACTAGTAATTATTTCTGATAATTAATTTAATAATAGTCTTCACCAACCTAGCAATCCTTTGGGTACGATATTTGGAATAATTCACAATGTTCTGTTGTAAACTAAAACTATATTACAATTTGACAAGTTTGCTTGTAGATACCGCACTTCACTTCGATATTTAAATTGCATAATTCTAAGCCCCAATGCATGCACGCTGGGGCACAGTCATTCGTCTTTAGAAAAATTATTTGTGACCACGTTACTTTTCCATCTATCACATAATGCCCATAAGAAGATATCATGTACCCTTATTGGGCTATGAATTCCACAATTGCAAGTGAAGTTTTGTCATGCAGAAGTTGTATACTCAATATACCAGCTTTCAACTCTATTACCAATTTAACTCGAGCTTTTAGTATATCAAAGTATACGAGACACACACACATAGTTCATCACTTGTGTAGGATTGAGGTAAGCCATATTATAAACATCTCAAGTGATAAGCCCATAAACGGATCTAGGATTTATGCTACTTGGATCATGTTTGGTGTATTGTCAGTCCAAACAACCACTCCATGTCTCCAGCTTCTGGGAGTCATCCGCTCCGATACCCAATATATGGTATCTTCCTAATTGGACTTAATAAATGACATAATAATCTTTTAATTTATTTGCTCAATTTTGATTAGACTATGAACCATTTAGACTATCTACTAATATAAGTTGTTTTCTCGCATTGCGATACAACTATATAATGCAACTTAGTATTAGTTAATTGTTAAATAATTAAGGAGTTAATATTTTCTTTCATTTTGCTTTACGTTTAAAAACTCATTGAGGAAATTATACAAGAGATATTGATGAGAAAAATGAAATTGTATTAAACAAATTTGTTTGAAAAATTATAAATACATTGATGATATTACTACACTAACAACACTAGATCTTAACAAGTAATATCTAATATATCACTTAACAAAAAATTCCATGCTACTTTAAGTGGGTTGTAAAAAATGTGTATATATTTTGGGTTTATATATATTAATGAAGAAAATTTTTTTTATAGAATATATATTTAATTTTTAAAGTTTATAGTAGTCTTTTATTTTAAGGAAAAAGTAATGGTATTTTTTTAAGAAATTAAATTTTTTCAAATACAATATTAGAGGTAGGGGATGGGATAATACGATTCGAACTCGTGTTAAATGATTATCTGAAAAAAAATTTAACCACCACTCCATTCAAGTAATATTTTATGTGAAATGTTTTCTTTTAGAAAAAGTGATTAAGTTATTTTATTTAAATATGTTATATATAAAAATTTAAACACAAAATTATCCTTAAAATATTTGTTTTTTTTTAAAAAAAAAAATTGAGTTAGTAGTATTTTATTAATAAAATTGATATTTGATTAACTTGTGATACCAATATATATAAGAGTCAAAGTTTAACAGGAGTCCCAATACTATCATGTAAAGTCTATTTTAATCGCTCTACTAAAAATTGTTACAAATTAATCCTTATACATTAAAAATTTAATCAAGTCATGACACTGTTATAATTTGGTGCTAAGTTACTAATAATATGGACAAAATATATCATACCCAACTAATTTACCCATAATCTGACCTGACCATAAGAAAACCCAACCATCCCCCAAAATAATCCATGTATTTTTTTAACTATCATGTGGTTGAAAAAAAATTGTTAAGTTTGTATTTTTTTTTTCAGCCACATGATCGTTAAAAAATACATGAATTTTTTTGGATAGTTGGGCTTTTTTATGAGTCGGGTCATGGGTAAAGTAGTTATGTATGATATATTTTGTCTAAATTATTAATAATTTAACAACTTATATTGGTGTCATGAATTGAATAAATTTTTAATGTATAAAAACTAATCTAAAGAATTTTTAGTAGAAAGGCTAAAATTAACTTGGCATAATGACTTATTTTGTCCTCCATCTGTACAAAAAGAAAAGTCATTTTAGTTTTTTATTCAATGTTTCGCCTCTTTTAGTCATTAAACTTACAGTTTTTTGTCAAATCACCCAAAATAGATGAAAAAGATAAATATCTATTAACTTCCCATGTGTGGGCTACCACGTGGATGTCATGTTAATAATTAATTAATTTTTAAAAATTAAAAAATATTTTTTAGACTTTTTAATAATTTTAACAATTTTAAAATTTTAAATAGTTTTTATATATATTTTTAAAATTTTTAAATTTAAAAAGTAATTAATTGTTACTGTGGTATCCACCTATATGCCATGCCAGTAAAGTTAACATGTGTCAATTTTTTTATCTTTTTTGAAGTGATTTGATAAATAACTTAAGTTTAAGAGCTAAAAAAGATGAAAAAAAATAAAGTGTTAAAATAATTTTTTTTTATAAAAGTGATATAGTAATGTAACAACTCTTTGAGAGATTTTGAAAAGCCATTACTGAATATGAAATTAATAAAGCTAGCCTTGCAACAATTGATCTCTTGTTCTATATGTACATTTATTTATATACATATATAATGGAAATGAAATTTAAGCTATTTTGACGAAGTTACTCTTAAAAGATTCAATATAGGGTTGTTAGTTTTTGTTCTTTTGAAATTTTATATTATAAATTAACTTGCATATTATATATAAATATATATGGTTGAGTCATATAGAAAACCTCGTTATGAAATTTGGAAATATATTTCAAATTTGTTTAATTATATTAGTAGTGTTGCAGTAGACCATCAAAAAGCCAAACTGAATTTCCAGTATCTTCAAAGCTTTGTATCAATGGCTGAAAAAAAACCTAGAAAACTCACCCTGGTTTTTTTTTGTTAAAATGAAGATATCTATACATGTATAAGAAGAAGAAGAAGGAGGAGGAGGAGGAAATCAAGTTAAACTTAGGCAGGTGCAGTCGCATTCAGGGTTTGAGGACCACTTTTTCTCTTATTTTCCAAGTTGCCAACAGGTTGCAGGCAAGCCACTGGATCCCATTGAAGATGATCAAAGTTTTCAGGAAATATATATGTAAACTAAGGTATATGGAATAATGTGAGTGGACCAATCCTCCTTTCATTTTCCATTTTTGGTTTACTTTCGCTGTCATGAAATGATAGCCGTCACAACCCTAATCCTATGGCAGATGCTTTGTTTACATTATATATATTCCTGCCTACATAATAAAGCAGTTTATGTGCCGACAATCCTACTACTAATAATGCTAATATGGGATTTTAAGCATTATACCTGAGATTTGGCTTCTGTTGCTTATAAATTAATGACAAGTTTTAATATATTGAAGGTTCTGTACGATTTAAATTTAATTTACTGACATCATGTGTAAAGGATTTTTCATTACAATATAAGAATTTCAATTCTAAAATATTGAACAGCATACCTATATCATTGTATGGATGATAATAAAAAGAAAACAAAAATGCCCTTCCAAAAAAGAGATTTGCATGAGAGCTGATTGGTTTATTTATTTATTTATTTATTTAAAAGTGAAATACCTATACAACAACATGGGCGAGGACTTGAGAATGGAAGAAGTTAAAGAAAAAATAAGTGAAGTAGGTAGTTTTATAATTTAAATAATTGTAAATTTTGAACATTATTATTAATAAATATATTTCAACATTGTTCGCTTGTATTTATGGGTCTGGTTGGATTCCTGTATAAAATTAGTACAATATAAAATATGAGTCCATTTATATTTGTAAATAGTTAATTTAAACTCATTTTAAACCTGCAAAAATATATTATTTTTAATTTAATATTTACTAATTTATATATTTTTATGTTATTGAAATTTTAAACATAGACATCATATTTTTTTTTAATGTTTACACTATAGAGTTATATATATCACATATTTAGAGCATAGGTGTGTTTTTTTTTAAAAAAAAAAAAACATGTAATAGATAATGAAACATAATGTTAGAAACTAATAGTAACACATATGCAATATATTAAATTCAAATAAAAAACTAGTTTAAATGAGAGTAAAAAGAAATTTAAACAGGTAAATACATCAGATTAAGAATATTAAATGCCTTCCAATTGTTTATCATAGTACTTTCAGTTTTCTTGAGTTAGTATTGAGTTGACTTTTAACGTTGACACCAATATATACAAATTTTATACTGGTTTTATAAAAAATTGTAAAAAGATAAGAGTTCCATTGTAAGAATTAACTTATTCAAATACATAAGGTAGTTTAGTAACCTCCCAACCAAGTTGGTGTTCGGTTGACTCATGACACTAATTTAATCAGGGATTTAAATAATAGTATAAATATATGAACGTGGGTGAAACAATTTGGATAATAGCATTGGAATATATAAAAAAATAGAATAAAACTTTAGTTGAAGTGGTAAAGAAAAAATAGAATAAAACATTGACATGAGTTCAAATTTTATAATGGTTTTATGTAAAATGTAAAAAGACAAAAGTACCCTTTTAAAAATATAATTTATTTAAAAAATGTAAGGGTAGTTTAGTAATCTCTCAACTGAGTTGATGTCCAGTTAACTCGTGATATCAACTCAGTCAGGGGTTTAAATAATAGTATAGATATACAATCGATAAAGGTAATACGATGAACAAAACAATTTATGATAATGTATTGGTTGAGTGGTTTAAATAATAATATAGATACATGATTGATGGATGTAATAAAATGTATAAAACATTTCATGATAAAATTTTGGTTCAGCGGTAAAACTAAAATTCTATTGACCCAAATATCATGGGTTCAAATCCCATTATATGCAAATTATTTATTGGGTTTTTTTTAAAAAAAATAAAAAGACTAAAGCACCTTAGAATAATATAATCTTTTTAAATATGAAAGGATATTTTCATAATTTCACTGAGTTGGTGTCACGAGTTACACCAACTCAGTCAGGAATTTAAATAATAGTATAGATATGCATAATTGATGGAGGTAATAAAATGTGCATAATAAAATTAAAATTTACAAAACATTTGGAAATAATGCCTTATTTGAGTGGTAAAATTAAAGTTATATCAACTCAAATGTCATGGCTTCAAATCCCACTAATATTGATTTTTTTAATAAAAAGACTAAAATATCCTAGAATAATATAATTTATTTTAAATACAGAAGGATATTTTCATAATTTCATTAACTGAGTTGGTGTTCGCTCGATTGGCTCATGACATCAACTTAGTCCGTAGTTTAAATAATAGTATAGATATAAAATAAAATAAAAAATATATTATAAAGTAGAAAACAGGAGGGATGAAGATCAAACATTGAATGTTGGAGCCCAAATCCGACTCATATTTTAAATAACCTTATTTTTTTTGTCCAAACCCATTCTTTGAGTTTCATATTTTTGTCTAAACACTTCCATGTTTTGAACAGGCCTTCAAACTTGAGTAGGGCACGATCCTTGAGCAAATCTAAGAAATGAGAAAAGATATATATATATATATGTGTGTGTGTGTGTGTGTGTGTGAATTGGATAGTTTTATAGTTTAAGCTAGTTTGTATTTTCCTATGATGCATAGGTCGGTTGTATATATTAAATTTATAATATTTTTACAATATTAATTTTATTTAAAATTTTTAATAAATTTATTTAAAAATTAGTAAAAATTAAAAAATTAATGTAATTACAAAAATTTGTTAAAAAAATTTAACTAATTTAGAATAAATTATATGAATATTATTTAATTTTAAAAATATTTAATATTAAAATAATGCAAAAATTTATTATGGCTTGAATATTAATATTAATAGAATTTAAATAATATTATCAATAATTTCTTATAGGTTATTTATTTTATATATTATTAAATTAATTTTTTAATGTTAAAATCGTTAATATTCAAATTTTTGTAATTTTATATTTATATTTGTTGTACTTTTTAATTAATGAATGCAATTAATTCTTATTATATTTGAAAAATATAATTTTAATTTAATAAATTATATTAGTATGTGTTTGTTTTTTTTTTTTTTATGTGTGTGAAGAAATAAAAAGTTACATTAACTTAAAACATATGAAACCTCTCTAGGTGGAGCTGCAAATAATAATAGACCCTCCTCTCTATCAAAAGTCATTTTAGTTTTGCATCCTTGTTCTCTTCTTTAGGAATATGTTGTAATAGTCACTAACCAACCTTATTCAAGAGTAAATGAATCCGCAAAATTAAAGTAGAATTCAAGGATGACAAGGAGGATTCTTGAATAGCCTTGGCAACCTCCACACTATCGGTCTGAATCAACACTCTCTCATAATTCTGGCTCTACAGCATGTTCAAACCATCAAATATTCCCCATCGTTCAGCATCAAAAACTAAACACTTCCCCAAGCACCTGATGAAACCTAAAATCCACTTTCCTATATGATTTCGCAAAGCTTCTTCTGAAGTAGCGATTTAAGATTCCGTCTTAGCAGCACCATCTGTATTTAATTGAACCCATCTGTCCTTCCAAGGGATTGTCTCCCTTTCTTGCCGCCACTTGTACAAACTATTCTTATTCAAAGAAGCATGTTGCTTAGCCCAACTATAAGAGATCTTAAAAGCTTCACTAGCGCTACATGTCGTACCTTGGAAAATAAAAAGGTTTCTATTCTTCCAAATGTGCCATGCTAGGATACCGAAGTGAGTCACTCATTCCACCTCCCCCATCACCAAACTCTATGTAACAATCCGGTTTATACCCTAGTTGGAACAGTGGTTTCGAGACCACAAATTCGAGTCTGTATAATATTTTAATATTATTTTCTGTGCCATTGATATGTGATTGAGCATGTGGTAAAGTTTCGTAAGTTAATTTGTTTGTCTGTGTGTTTATTTTGACAAAACGATTTAATTGCATTAAATGTGAAACTTATATGCCATTTGTTAAAACACCTATGTGTTGTGGCTTTTAAAAGTTATGGCCTTAAGTGGTAATTGAACCACTATTTAGTTAATGGATGGTTTTGGTCAAAAATGACCTTGTTAGTTATGTTATAAAAATTTTGTTTTATAAGGCTAAAATAGGAAACTGTTATTTAATGAATTATAATATGAATAAAGCATGAAAATGGGTTTTTGTTCATCCATTTTCCACCGAATAACATAAAGAAAAAGAAAGCTTTGAAGCTTTGTACATTCGGCTACTATCAAGCCAAAATTAAGTATGTTTTGAGTCGGTTTTCGATAATTTTTATGTTTTTGCAATCGTTGCTTTGAGAGCTACAAAACCCATGTATTAATTTTGTGAATTTATGATGTTTGTGTGATATTCCATTGATGATATGTCAAGCTTTTTGATGATTTATGGTGTTAAATGAAAGATTTGAGCTAGATGAACATACTTTGTTCTTGAATTTTTGATGAATTTAGTTAATTAAGGCTTAATGGAGAAAATATTATTTTGGAGGACTAATTTGTGAATTTGATGAAACATATGGACTTATATAGTCCCTAGGGAGATTCGGCTATGCATGGGTGTGAACAAATTATGTGAATTTGATGTTTTGAGAAAAATGGACTAAATTGATAAATTGTACAAATGTGATGGTTAATTTGCAAATAGCCCTAAATGTGTGTCCATGGATTGAATTGAATGAATTAGTGAATAAAAGGGTTAATTTTGAATATGTTTAGATCAAGAGCCGAGGAAAACGGATTTAGATCGCGGGTAAACGAAAGTAAACGAGTAGCCGTTTTCATTCCGATAAATCGAATCCGAGGTAAGTCATATTGCAAATAAATGTAATTGTATTGAATTAAGTTTATTTACATGATTATCAATGATAACGATTGCTTAGGAGATGCTATGTATATGAATTCCGGGATAAGGTCGATATAGGGAAAAGTTTGAGAAGCCCCGTATGAACTTAGGAATACAAAGGTATCTGTTCTATTTTATCATGTAAGACCACGTCCGGGACGTTGGCATTGATTGGATATTTGTGAAAGGCCCTGTCTGGGACAGTGGCATCTATATCTGATTACGTGAAAGACCTTGTCTGGGACAGTGGCATCTATATCGACACGTGAAAGACCTGTCTCAGGCGGTGGCATCTATATCGACACGTGAAAGACCCATGCGGGATAGTGGCATTTATATCTGATTACGTGAAAGACCCTGTCTGGGACAGTGGCATTTATATCTGATTACATGAAAGACCCTGTCTGGGACAGTGGCATTTACATCTGATTACGTGAAAGACCCTATCTGGGACAGTGGCATCTATATCTGATTATGTGTATGACCCTGTCTGGGACAGTGGCATCGATATCCGATTACGTGTAAGACCCTGTCTGGGACAGTGGCATCAATATCAGATTATGTGTAAGACCCTGTCTGGGACAATGGCATCGATATCTGATTTCATGTAAGACCTCATCTGGGACGTTGGCATTGTATGATTATTCTGAGTTTCTGAGTATCCTATTAGTTTCCGAACGGTTCAATGAGAAAATCTGAGCTATGAACAATTATGTGAATGTATATTCGTTTCAAGTACATTTGGTATGTACACTAGTGTGTATAAAAAGGTAAGTACTCACATGACTTTGATATGAAGAGAAGTATGATCAAATATAAGAACGAGAATGAGATGCAAGAATGATTATGAAAGAGTTATGTGTATATAATTGATTTTTGAAATGATGAATGTGGCAATTGTGGCTAAGTATACGAATCAAAGTAAATATGTGATTGTTTGTTAAGTAAATGTTATGTGCCAATATACCTTATGCATATGTGTCTTTTATGCTAAGTTTATTTGTATTATGACTTACTAAGCTTTTGGAAAGCTTACTCTCTGTGTGTGTTTTCTCTGTTTTATAGGTCGTCAAAGCTACTGAAGGCTCGGGACCGTCACGGATCATCATCACACTACTAAAATCATTTTGGTATACTTTGAAAATGTATATGGTTAGATATGGCATGTATAGGTTAGTTCTTGGTATGAATTGTTTTGTGAACTTAGCCATGTGATTTGGCTAGTTATGTTTTGGTAATATGCTTAAAGGATTGTGATATGTGTAGTTGTTTTGGTAAGATTAATTGACATATGAAATGGTTATGATATGGTAAGTATATAGATAAATGGTGTTTGGGTATAATTATGATTTGGTCATGCAAATTGATATATTTTTAATGGTTATATGTGAATGAAATGGGATGATATATGTTGCTTGTAGGTTTGACCTTTTTGGGTGGCATTTTGGCCTTGTAAATGGCCTATAATTTCACACGGTTGTGGCACACGGGCGTGCCCAAAGACCGTGGGTGAATTGGCAGAATGGAGCTTAATAGCACACGACCTCGACACGGTGGTGTCAGCTAGCTGTGGTGTACAAGTCAGTAGCTAGCTAAGAGCAAACGGCTATGGCACACGGGCGTGCTTGGTGGCCGTGGTGGGGAAGTCAGTATATGACCTAGTAGCACACGGTCATGGCACACGGGCGTGCCTAGTGACCGTGTTGATATAGTCAGTATATAGACACGGATGGGCACACGGTGGTGTCTAAAAGCCGTGGAGGGCACACGGTCTCCTCCCACGGGCGTGTCTCCCCTGTATTTTAGAAAAGTTTAAATTTTTCCATGAGATTCTGTATGTGTGTCAGTTTAGTCCCAACTCAGTTTATATGCATGCTTAGGGTCTTGATGACTCATCTAAGGGACACTATGATTGATAATGATGAATGTAATGTATGAAATGTTATGTAAGTTTTCGATCTATCCGGTAATGCTCCTAACCCTAGTCCGGCGTCGGTTATGGGTTAGGGGTGTTACATTTGGTTGGTATCAGAGCTACGGTTTAGTCGATTCTCGGACTAACGTAGCGTGTCATAGTCTAGCTATACATGCCATATTTCTGAATTGTGATAGTGTGATGAATCTTGACGTATAAAATGTGATTTTCATATAGTAATAGATCCCGAAAGAGCCGTAGCTGACGACGTAGAAAATAATGTGCCTGTTCCCGCGCAAGGGACAGCGCCCTCTGATCCAAGACCGGCTACTAGCGGTCAAGGGGAAGAAGCTAAAGAAGCTTTCTTCCAGATGATGAGTGAATGGTTCACTCAATTCGTAAAGAATAACCCGACTGTTTCACAATCCCCGCCCCCTGTTAATCACCCTCAGACATCTGTTATGCCTCCGACTATGAATCTGAACTTGTTAAACAAACCTCCGATTGACAAAATCCGTAAGTATGGGGCTGAAGAGTTCTGGGCTACTAATGATGATGATGCTGAGAAAGCCGAGATTTGGTTAGAAAACACTATCCGAGTATTTGATGAGATGTCACTGACTCCTGAAGAATGTATAAACTGTGTTGTTTCTTTGTTACGAGATGTAGCCTATCGGTGGTGGAAAACTTTGATTTCGATTTTTCATAAAGAACGGATCACATGGGATTTCTTTCAGTCTGAGTTCAAAAAGAAATACATTATTCAGAGATTCATTGATCAGAAACGAAAAGAATTTTTGGAATTGAAACAAGGTCACATGTCTGTCACTGAATACAAACGAGAATTTGTAAGATTAAGTCAGTATGCTCGGGAATACGTATCGACTGAAGCGATAATGTGTAAAAGATTCGAAGATGGCCTAAATAACGATATCCAATTACTAGTTGGTACTCTAGAGATACAAGAGTTCGTAGTGCTAGTTGACCGAGCATGCAAAGCTGAGTCTGAAGCCAGAGATATGAAAAAGTGATTTATGAGCAAATCATTTCAGTTTGCCTCGAAGAAATTTCGAGATGAATATAGCCGTTCAAAGGTTAATGTGAGGCATTCGAGTAGAGATCGAGCTAGATCACAGTTAAGCTCCAAAACTTCAGCAACTTCAATGACTAGTATTGGAAATGTCAGATTCAAGCGACCTGAATGTAAACATTATGGAAAAAGGCATCCGGGAATTTGCAGATTAAATGACCGAGCTTGTTTCAGATGTGGATCATTAGACCATTTCATCCGAGACTGCCCAGAGTCTGTTGAACAAGAGATTGTTCAGAACCCGAGATCTGAGAATATTTCATCGAGAGGTAGATCTCCTTAAAATGCAAGAAACGTCAGTAGTAGTCAGAGAACTACTAGAGATACTGTTGTGAGATCCAAAGCTAGAGCGACTGCCAGAGCATATGCTATCCGAGCTCGGGAGGAAGCTTTATCTCCAGATGTTATAACGGGTACTTGTACACTTTACGATACTTCTGTGATTGCTTTGATAGACCCTGGTTCTACTCATTTATATATATACATGAACTTAGTATTCAGTAAGACTTTGCCTGTAAAGTCTACTGAGTTTGTTATAAAAGTATCGAACCCCTTAGGTAAAAATATTCTGGTTGACAAAGTAGGTAAGAACTGTCCGTTAATGTTTCGAGATATCTGTTTCCCTACTGATCTGATGCTTTTGCCATTTGATGAGTTCGATATTATTCAGGTATGGATTGGTTGTTTTTGCATGATCTTTGTTGTGGAATCAAAAGAAAAACTATTGATTTGAGATGTCCGAATAATGAAATTGTAACGAGTTGAGTCTAATGATTTGAATGGATTGCCCTCTTTGTGATATCTCATTTTGAAAGCTCAAAGTTATGTGAAAAAGGGATATGAGGCATATTTTGCTTATGTTATTGACTCGAAAGTGTCTGAAAAGAAAGTTGAGTCAGTGCATGTTGTCTGTGAGTTTTCTGATGTGTTTCCAAAAGAATTGTCGGGTTTGCCTCCGATACGTGAGGTTGAATTTGGTATTGAGTTATTACCTGGTACGACCCCTATTTTGATAGCTCCGTATAGAATGACACCAATGGAATTGAAAGAGTTAAAGTCACAGTTGCAAGAATTAATCGACAGAGGGTTTGCAAGACCGAGTTTTTCACCTTGGGGTGCTCCTGTTCTATTTGTGAAAAAAAGAAGAAGAAAGATTTGAATCTGCTACAGAGAAGATTGTTAGAGTTATTGAAAGACTACGAGCTAGTAATAGATTATCACCCGGGTAAAGATAATGTAGTTGCCGATGCATTGAGTTGAAAGTCACTGTGTGCATTACGTGCTTTAAATGTTCAGTTAGATTTATCTGATGATAGTTCTGTGATGACTGAACTAAAAGTGAAACCGTTGTTTATACAGAAGATATGTGATACTCAGAAAGTTGACAACGAAATGTTAGTGAAACGAGTTCTGTGTGATTCGAATTCTGAATCTGAATTTCGAGTTGTTGATGATTACTTGAGATTCCGAGAACGTATTTGTGTTCCGAGAAATCAGGGGTTGATTCAGCTGATTTTAAGAGAAGCACATAATAGTTGTTTATCTGTTCATCCGGGAAGTACTAAAATGTATTATGATCTGAAACAACACTATTGGTGGTCTGGTATGAAACGAGACATTTCTAATTTCGTATCGAAATGTTTAATCTGTTAGCAAGTTAAGGATGAACATCAGGTTTCATCTGGTTTGTTACAACCGATTCTGATTTTCGAGTGGAAATGGAATAGAGTAACGATGGATTTTGTTTCAGAATTACCTTTGACTACGAAAAAGAAAGGCGCGATTTGGGTCGTAGTTGATCTTTTGACAAAATCTGCCCAATTTATTCCGGTACGATCTGATTACTCATTTGATAATTAGCTGAGCTTTATATTTCTGAGATTGTGAGATTGCACGGAGTGCCACTATCCATTATGTCAGATAGAGATCCGAGGTTTACATCGAGATTCTGGAAGAAACTGCAAGAAGCTTTAGGCACGAAACTACATTTCAGAACAGCTTTTCATCCGCAAATAGATGGTCAGTCCGAACGGATCATTCAGATTCTAGAAGATATGTTAAGATGTTGCATTCTTGAATTTAACGGTACGTGGGAACAATACCTACCTTTGATTGAATTTGCATACAACAATAGTTTTCAGTCAAGCATCAAAATGGTACCTTATGAAGCTTTGTACGGACGTAAATGTCGTACACATCTGTATTGGACTGAGCTCAGTGAAAATAAGTTACACAGGATTGATTTGATAAAAGATTCAGAACAGAAAGTGAAATTGATCCGAGATTGTTTGAAAGCGGCATCTGATCATCAAAAGTCTTATGCAAACTTGAAACGAAAAGATATAGAATTTGAAGTCAGTGACAAAGTATTTCTGAAAGTATCTCCGTGGAAGAAAGTACTCCGATTCGGACGTAAAGGCAAGTTGAGTCCAAGGTTCATCGGACCGTATGAGATCATTGAACGTGTCAGGCCTGTTGCATATAGATTAAAGTTGTTGTCTGAGTTAGAAAAGATACACAATGTATTTCATGTTTCGATGCTTCATAGATTTTGATCCGATCTGTCATATGTAATTGCCCCATCTGAAATTGAAACCTGATCTGATATGACATATGAAGAGGAACCGATCCGTATCTTAGCTCGTGAAGTAAAAGAGTTGTGAAACAAGAAATTTCTGTTAGTAAAAGTATTGTGGAATCGACACGAAATTGAAGAGGCAACGTGGGAACCAGAAGATTCAATGAGACAGCAATATCCGAATCTGTTTAACGGTAAGATTTTCGGGGACGAAAATCCCTAAGGGGGGAGAATTGTAACAGTCCGGTTTATACCCTAGTCGGAACAGTGGTTTCGAGACCATAAATTTGAGTCTGTATAATATTTTAATATTATTTTCTATGCCGTTGATATGTGATTGAGCATGTGGTAAAGTTTCGTAAGTTAATTTGTTTGTTTGTGTGTTTATTTTGACAAAAGGATTTAATTGCATTAAATGTGAAACTTATATGCCATTACTTAAAACACATATGTGTTGTGGCTTTTAAAAGTTATGGCCTTAAGTGGTAATTGAACCACTATTTAGTTAGTGGATGGTTTTGGTCAAAAATGACCTTGTTAGTTATGTTATAAAAATTTTGTTTTATAAGGCTAAAATAGGAAATTGTTATTTAATGAATTATAATATGAATAAAGCATGAAAATGGGTTTTTGTTCATCCATTTTTCCACCGAATAACATAAAGAAAAAGAAAGCTTTGAAGCTTTGTACATTCGGCTACTATCAAGCCAAAATTAAGGTATGTTTTGAGTCGGTTTTCGATAATTTTTACGTTTTTGCAATCGTTCCTTTGAGAGCTACAAAACCCATGTATTAATTTTGTGAATTTATGATGTTTGTGCGATATGCCATTGATGATATGTCAAGCTTTTTGATGATTTATGGTGTTAAATGAAAGATTTAAGCTAGATGAACATACTTTGTTCTTGAATTTTTGATGAATTTAGTTACTTAAGGCTAAATGGAGAAAATATTATTTTGGAGGACTAATTTGTGAATTTGATGAAACATATGGACTTATATAGTCCCTAGGGAGATTCGGCTATGCATGGGTGTGAACAAATTATGTGAATTTGATGTTTTGAGAAAAATGGACTAAATTGATAAATTGTGCAAATGTAAGGGTTAATTTGCAAATAGCCCTAAATGTGTGTCCATGGATTGAATTGAATGAATTCGTGAATAAAAGGGTTAATTTTGAATATGTTTAGATCAAGAGCCGAGGAAAACAGATTTAGATCGCGAGAAAACGAAAGTAAACGAGTAGTCATTTTCATTCCGATAAATCGAATCCGAGGTAAGTCATATTGAAAATAAATGTAATTGTATGGAATTGAGTTTATTTACATGATTATCAATTATAACGATTGCTTAGGAGATGCTATGTATATGAATTCCGGGATAAGGTCGATATAGTGAAAAGTTTGATAAGTCCCGTATGAACTTAGGAATACAAAGGTATCTGTTCTGTTTTATCATGTAAGACCACGTCCGGGACGTTGGCATTGATTGGATATTTGTGAAATGCCCTGTCTGGGACAGTGGCATCTATATCTGATTACGTGAACGACCCTGTCTGGGACAGTGGCATCTATATCTGATTACGTGAAAGACCATGTCTGGGACAGTGGCATCTATATCTGATTACGTGAAAGACCCTGTCTGGGACAGTGGCATTTATATCTGATTACTAGAAAGACCTCATGCGGGACAATGGCATTTATATCGACACGTGAAAGACCTGTCTGGGGCGGTGGCATTTACATCGACATCGAAAGACCATGCGGGACAAGTGGCATCTATATCTGATTATGTGTAAGACCCTGTTTGGGACGGTGGCATCGATATTCGACGTGTAAGACCATGCGGGACGGTGGCATCAATATCCGACACGTGTAAGACCACATGCGGGAAAATGGCATCGATATCTGATTTCATGTAAGACCTCGTCTGGGACGTTGGCATTGTATGATTATTCTGAGTTTCTAAGTATCCTATTACTTTTCGAACGGTTCAATGAGCAAATCTGAGCTATGAACAACTATGTGAATGTATATTCATTTCAGGTACGTTTGGTATGTACACTAGTGTGTATAAAAAGGTAAGTACTCACATGACTTTGATATGAAGAGAAGTATGATCGAATATAAGAACGGGAATGAGATGCAAGAATGATTATGAAAGAGTTATGTGTATATAATTGATTTTTGAAATGATGAATGTGGCAATTGTGGCTAAGTATACGAATCAAAGTAAATATGTGATTGTTTGTTAAGTAAATGTTATGTGCCAATGTACCTTATGCATATGTGTCTTTTATGCTAAGTTTGTTTGTATTATGACTTACTAAGCTTTTGGAAAGCTTACCCTCTGTGTGTGTTTTCTCTGTTTTATAGGTCGTCAAAGCTACTGAAGGCTCGGGACCGTCACGGATCGTCATCACACTACTAAAATCATTTTGGTATACTTTGAAAATGTATATGTTTAGATATGGCATGTGTAGGTTAGTTCTTGGTATGAATTGTTCTGTGAACTTAGCCATGTGATTTGGCTAGTTATGTTTTGGTAATATGCTTAAAGGATTGTGATATGTGTAGTTGTTTTGGTAAGATTAATTGACATATGAAATGGTTATGATATGGTAAGTATATAGATAAATGGTGTTTGGGTATAATTATGATTTGGTCATGCAAATTGGTATATTTTTAATGGTTATATGTGAATGAAATGGGATGATATATGTTGCTTGTAGGTTTGACCTTTTTGGGTGGCATTTTGGCCTTGTAAATGGCCTATAATGTCACACGGTTGTGGCACACGGGCGTGCCCAAAGACCGTGGGTGAATTGGTAGAATGTAGCTTAATAGCACACGGCCTCGACACGGGGGTGTCAGCTAGCCGTGGTGTACAAGTCAGTAGCTAGCTAAGAGCACACGGCTATGGCACACGGGCGTGCTTGGTGGCCGTGGTGGGGAAGTCAGTATATGGCCTAGTAGCACACGGTCATGGCACACGGGCGTGCCTAGTGACCGTGTTGATATAGTCAGTATATAGACACGGATGGGCACACGAGGGTGTCTAGAAGCCGTGGAGGGCACACGGTCTCCTCCCACGGGCATGTCTCCCCTGTATTTTAGAATAGTTTAAATTTTTCCATGAGATTTTGTATGTGTGTCAGTTTAGTCCCAACTCGGTTTATATGCATGCTTAGGGTCTTGATGACTTATTTAAGGGACACTATGATTGATAATGATGAATGTAATGTATGAAATGTTATGTAAGTTTTTGATCTTTCCGGTAATGCTCCTAACCCTAGTCCGGCATCGGTTATGGGTTAGGGGTGATACACTCTACTTCTTTTGCAAATTATCCACTAGCCTCTTGAAGGCTACCTGAGAAAAACCATCTTTGTTTATCTGAAGGAATGATCTGCAACAAGATTTCCTTTGCCTCAATATAGTTTCTAATGGCATGTAAAATGTCCTCTGAATCAAATCCACACACTACACAAGATCCATCAATCCCAATATCGCGCCTTACTCATTCCACATTAGTTAGCAACCTTTGTTTGAGCACAAGACAAATAAATAGTCTAACTATTTGGGTTCCCTAAAATTTCCACAGGATATTCCAAGTAGTATCCTTAGGATCCCAAGAACTCTCCCTTAGCTTCCAGTAAGCACTTTTAAAGGAAAAAGTGTCCGTAGAGGTGTCCATCCATGTGATCTTGTCAGGTCCCGCCAAAGGATGCGGAGGAGGTATGCTTACAATTCGTCTAATAGTCTCCTCAGGGACCCATAATCGAAAAATGTCAAGATTCCAAGACCAATTCTCTGTGATCAAATCCTTAAGAGTGCACTCCAAATCAAGATTACCATGAGATGGAATCTGACTTACTAAAGGTCCTACACCCGGAATCCATGGATCTTGCCAAAACTTGATCTTAGACCCATTTCCAACAGACCAAAATAAATTCTCTCTCAGTAAAGGCCAGAATTTAGAGAGGGCACTCCATAAAAAAGAGCACCTACTTCAAGCAATATTTTCAGGCAAATCTTCTTCCATCCCATTATTCGGCCAGAGAACCCTAACCCACAAAGTAGAGGAATTAATCGCAACATTAACCCCTGGTTTAAGCATGAACGAAGTGTTATGATCCCTCAACTACCTTAACCCAAGACCACCACAAGACCGAGGTTGACACATCATCTTCCAGCTTACCAACACCATCTTCTTCCCCTCACTCGAGGATCCCCAAATAAATTATCTTACCATACATTCAATCTCCTCGCAAACCCCTATAGGAATCATCATGGATTGCATGAAGTAATTGGGGATCGATAGTAGAACCGGTTGAGCTAAAGTAACTCTATCTTCTGAAGACAATTTCCTGGCTTCCGAACCATGCAACTTGCTTCGAACCTTGTCAACAACAAACCTTAGGAAGTTGTTAGTTATCCTCTCGTGAAAAAGGGGCACTCTCAAGTAAGTGGCAAGGTTTGTCACTATCTGAAAACCAATGATACCACTAAGACGTTCTATTGAATCCTCATCAACCCCATTGGAGAAAAATAAATTCTTTCCCCACATTAATTTTATGTCCAGAAAAAGCACAAAACTCCTCCAAGATAGCTTTAATCCTCTTAGCCTGTCCAATATTCGCATGACAAAAAATAACCAGATAATCATCAAAGAATAAATGAGACAGCTCCAGACCTGGTTGATATAGAAGTATGGGTCTCCATAAGCCTAAATTAATCCTTAATCGAATACTATGTCCAAGCCACTCCATACAAAGGACAAAAAGATAGGGTGATAAAAGGAACCCTTGACCAATCCCTCTTGTCGGTCGGAACTTCTATGTGGGGACTCCTTTCCACAAAACCTGCAAAGTAAAACCCGTAATGGCAGACATAATAACATTGTGAAGAAAATCATGGATACCTAAAGCTTTCAAAGAATCATCAATAAAGTCCCAATTGAATCTATCATAGGCCTTCTCAATATCAATTTTGATAGTCATCCAATTCCTACACTTCTGTTTACTTCTCATGGAATGGATCAATTTTTGAGCAATAATAACATTATCTTTCTGCTATGAATCCAGCCTACTTAGAGGCAATTATTTTCTGGAAAACAACTCTGAAGCTATTTGCTATCACCTTCATAACCAATTTGCATAGAACCGTGTATAAACTAATAAGTTAGAAATGGGAAAATTTTTCAGGGCTAAAAACTTTAGGGATGAGGACAATTAAAGTGTTATTCAACTTCAGATCGATAGCTTGTACAACAAACACCCTTTGAACCCACTCGAAAATGGCTCTACCAACCACATGCCACTGACTCTGGAAGAAAAAAGCATGAAATCCATCACTTTCCGGTGCTTTCAACGGAGACATGTCAAACAGTGCATTCTTAATCTCATCCATCAAAACCTCCTTACCAACAGAAGAACATCAATATGTTCAAGCCTTGGGAAATTACTAACCAGTAAATTACTCATACCAACAGAATGCTCCCAATACAATTTCTGGAAGAATCATATTGCCTCCAGCTATAGATCAACTTCTTCAAAGAACCACTAACCATCCTCATTTTTAAGGGCAAATATATGATTATGCTTCCTTATTTGTAATGTGCTTTTATGGAAAAAGGTGGTGCTACGATCCCCAAGCATAACCAATCACATCTCACTTTTTGTTTCCACAATAATTCCTCATGATGAAGAACGCCTTCCATCACCTTTTGAATACCTGAAAGCTCCCACAAAAGTCGTTTTTTTTACGAACACCAATGTGACTATACACAAACTTGTTCCAGGATTTTATATTCGATGTAAACTGATCAAGAGACTCCACCATACTCTCATTAAAATCCCAATTATTTTTAATGAACTCAATAAAATTTAGGTGTTCAACCCAACCTGCCAAAAATCTAAAAAGTCAACCTTTGGGCATGATATCTTTCAGTTTTAAAGAGAGAATGAGAGTTCGATGATCCGATTTTAACCTCGAAAGAAGTGTTACTGTAAAATTAGGAAAAACATTAATCCAAGCACCATTTCCAATTGCTTTATCGAGACGTTCAAAGACCCATCCTTTATGCCAAGTGAAAGAGGGTCTTTTAAATGCCAAGTCTTGAAATTCAATAGACTCTATTAAATCACCAAAAAGAGGACACCTTCCCCTATAGGATCTTCCGCCTATTTTATCATTAGAGGATAAAAATGCATTAAAATCCTTGATTACCGACTGGGATAGTCAATTTTAGTCCCTCCCAAAGCTTATTATGCTTCTGGCCGACAAGACTACCATAAACAAAAGCGACATAAAAAGGTTGAGCAGGCACACAACCGAAAACCCGAACAGGAACAAATTGAGAATGATTATAAACCACCTCCACTCAAACCGACTCTTTCCAACCAATCCAAATACCCTTAGAAAACCCAATAGCCTCCACCCGGTGAGAATACTGAAATCCCAAATTAGCGATGATTCTATTTGCTTTGACATCACTAACTCGTACTTCAAATAAACTAACAATATCAGGCTTGAACTCCAAGTTATACTCCCAAAAAAAATACAAGGGAACTTGACATTGGCACAACCTTGACAATTCCAAGTGAAAATTGACAAATTCATAAATGCAATCAAAGAAAAGAAGACTAACCTTTCACTTTTTAGATAAACCCAAAACCTTGGCATGTATTCCTTTTGTACCTAAGGAATCCTTGCACAAGTCTTTTCCAATCTAAGTACTTATAAATTCCATCATGGAATTCATCTTATCTGCCAGAGGAACTCTCGAAGATCCGACAACCTTAAATTGGTCTCATCATTCTCTAATAACCTTATTAAGCTTTCTTCTATACCGAACATTCTCATTTTTGCTGCCAAAGCCATGTCCCTTTATCCCCTATTTAAGTTGAATTCCACTTGCAAAATTAGCACTTCCTAAATTAAGGCTTATGTTATGATCACCTTTTTTCCTAAAGGTGACAGCAAAATGTTTCCCTAGATTCAAAACACCTGAATTTAGAATCACAGCTCTTTCAGGCATATCCTCAAATATAAGATTGAAGCATGAAATCAAATCTACATGGAACTCATCAATAAGGGAGTTAAAATTATTATTACCCAAATTAAAAGTAGGTTCTCGCAAACCAAATTCAGAAGGCATAGAAGAGCCCAAACTGTCGTTGCTCTTTGAAGAATTAAGTGAAAACCCACCAGCATGAGGCCTGTTGAATTTATCATTAATTTTTGTATTAATAATTGGACTAGATCTAATCAGCCTATTTGTAACACCCCTAATCTGTAACTGTCGTTGGAATAAGGTTACGGAGAATTACTGGAGTTTTCAAACTAAACGAACATAAATCTTAAACATTTCAAATCACATCAGTAATTATATTAAATCTAATTCAAAAAAACATATTGTCCCTTAAACGAGCTCTCGAGGCCCTAAATACACGTTAGAAACAAGTCGAGACTAAATCGGAAACTCAGAGAATTTTTCAGGAAACAAGGAAAATTTTCAAAGTTGCAGGGGTCACACAGCCGTGTGGGCATTCGAAGTAGAGATACACGGCTATGTCTCAGCCCGTGTCCGTGCCCGTGTAACTCACTGACTTGGGTCACACGGTCAAGCCACACGCTCGTGTACCAGGCCGTGTATCCTTTGAAAGAACCCCACACGCCCGTGTGCCAGGCCGTGTGCTAGGCCGTATAACAGCCTGACTTGTAACCCTTCAAAAGCTACAGGGGACACACGACCGTGTCACCTGGCCGTGTGTCACACATGACTAAGACACACGCTCGTGTCTCTACCCGTGTGGACGAAAATAGGCCATTTTACAAGCCATTTTTCTCACCCAACATGCCATGAACCTACAACCAAAATTTCACATATATGCAAGCTAAAACAAGGCACCAAATTCAAGCATAATCAAGCTATAAATTTAAGATATACAATCATACAAACAATATGCCCATTGGGCACCTCAACTCAACATTTAATCTTGTACAAATACAATCTCAATTTGACTAAAATGTTCAACTAAACTTGAACTAATCTTACATGAATAACCAAACCATTGGATTCACCTACTAAAACATACCAATTGGTACCAAAATTTCCATTCAACAACTAGCACCAAAATGTACATATATATCATATAAAACAAGGTACCAATTCACCACATTTCCAACACATCACAAAACACTTATAGCATCCATTTTAGATTACGATTTCATCCTTAATCATACAAGCATCAAGATCTAAGGTAACAACCACTTAAAGACTAAAATATTTACATATTAAACTAAGTTCACATTAACACACAAAATCCTAAATAGAAGCCAATCAAATGGCAACTTCAACAACCAAAAGCCTATACATGCCATTATAACCGAACATAAAAACATCCATAGGTACCGATATAACCGATGGATAGCGTGATAGATCTCTGACAACTTTCCAACCCGAACGAGCTTGTAAGTTCGTAACAAATATAGTCTAAGTTTATCAATACATTAAACAACCACAAAGCATGTATATCCAAATTCAACATGAGAGCAACTAATTCAAAAACTCATATATATATATATATATACATTCATACTCTTAATTTCCACAACGGTACACATTACCTACCTTTCATCATAATAATGAAATTTACAGTGAAAGCTCTTACTGAAGTTCACACGAGGTAATAATACGATGGTTAACACATCCTTTTTCGTAATTCAATAACCGAAGTTATACTTTTTCATAGCTCGATAGCCGAAGCTATCCCTTTTCATAATTTGATGGTCGTCACCATCCCTTTTCATAATTGATAGCCGAAGCTATCCCTTTTCATTCGTCAATAATCATCGTTACATCGTTGAATTTTTTCGTCAACACACAATTTAATATTATGCAATAATAGCATTTAAATCATAAATGAAAATAATATTTAAACGTATGAACTTACCTCGATGATAAACGTAGAAAACGAAGTCGACTAATCCAAAGCTTTTTTCTTGCCTCAATCTAAAGCCGTACGTGGATTATCTTGATCTAAATGAATAAATTTAATCAATTTAATAATTAATCTATTCAATTAAATCCAAATTCACGTTTTTGCAAAATTACTCTTTTACCCCTAATATTTTGATTTCTTTACAACTTAGTCCTTAGGCTCGAAAAATGAAATTCATACAATTTTTCCTATACCCAAGCCTAGCAGAATATCATATACACTTAAAGCAGCCCACACATTTCATTAATTTACAAATTATACCATGAATTTTTTACATTTTTCAATTTAACCCCTAATTGATAATTTCATCAAAAATCTCTTTACAAAAGTTGTTCATCTAACAACAACTATCCATTTTCTTCCATCAAACAACAAAAGAAACCAATATTAATTCATGGAAGAATTTAAATCCTTTAACAGTTTTACAAATTAGTCCCTGGGCTAGCTAGATTAAGCTACAACGATCTCGAAAACATAAAAATCATTAAAAACGAGACAAAAATACTTACCTATGAGCAAGATGAAATTGCCGAAAGTTTAAGCTCAACAATGGCTTCCCAAAGCCCTAATTTCGGTTGAAGAATAGCTTAAAGATTATAGCTTTAATTTGGTTTTATTTAATTTACCATTTATTTACCTATTTACATATATAACCTTTAATAACATTAATAATTACACAAATGCAAAGCCATGTACATCCACTATTACTATTTATGGTCTAATTACCAATTAAGGACTCATACTTTAAGGTTCTATAGCTATTTAATCCTTTAACTACTAAAACTCAACTTTTACACTTTACGCAATTTAGTCTTTTTTATCAAATTGAGCATGTAAACGATAAAATTTCTTAACGAATTTTTTATACGGTACTACTATCATGCTGTAGACAATAAAATAATTATAAAATATTTTTTTGACTTCAGATTTGTGGTCCCAAAATCACTGTTCTGATTTTACTGAAAACGGGCTGTTACAACTTTCCTCCCGTAAGGGAATTTTCGTCCCCGAAAATCTTACCAGAAAAGAGGTTCAGATATTGCTTTCTCATAGCTTCCTCGGGTTCCCAGGTGGCTTCTTCTATTCCGTGTCATTTCCAAAGAACCTTTACTAAAGCTATGTTCTTATTTCTCAATTGTTTAACCTCTCGAGTCAAAATTCGGATGGGTTCTTCACTGTACGACATATCAGACTGAATCTCTACATCCATAGGGGAGATAACATGTGAAAGATCAAATTGGTACAGATATAACATAGAAACGTGAAAGACATTATGTATCTTTTCTAATTCTAATGGCAAAGCTAATCGATACGCAACAGGTCCGATTCTTTCAAGAATCTCATACGACCCAATAAATCGCGGACTTAGTTTTCCTTTACGGCCAAATCGAAGAAATTTCTTCCAAGGCAATACTTTTAGAAATACTCTATCGCTGACTTGAAATTCTATGTCTTTACATTTAAGATCTGCATATGATTTCTATCGATCAGAAGTTGCTTTCAAACTATCTTGAATCACCTTTACTTTTTCTTCGGTCTCACGAATCAAATCAACCCCGTGTATCTTTTTCTTACTAAGTTCAGTTTAGTATAGTGGAGTTCGGATTTACGACCATACAAAGCTTCATATAGTGCCATCTTTATGCTCGAATGATATTTTTTATTATACGCAAATTCAACCAACGGCAAATATTTCTCTCAGTTGTCTTCGAACTCTAATACGCAACAACGAAGCATATCCTCGAGTATCTGAATTATTTGCTTGGACTGACCATTAGTCTGAGGATGAAATGCAGTGCTAAAATGCAACCGCGTACCAAGAGCTTCCTCTAACGTTTTCCAGAATCATGATGTAAATCGCGAATCTCTATCTGAAATGATGGAAACTGGCACCCCATGCAATTTAACAATCCCAGAAACGTATAATTCAGCTAATTTCTCAAGGGAGTAATCTGTACGTACTAGAACAAAATGTGCAGAATTTGTCAGAGGATCAACAACAACCCAAATTGCATCTTTCTTCTTCAGAGATAGGGGTAAACCCGATACGAAGTCCATTGTAACTCGATCCCATTTCCATTTCGGTATCATTACTGGCTGCAATAATCAAAAAGGTACCTGAAGTTCACCTTTAACTTGTTGACATACTAAACATCTCGATACAAAATCTGAAATCTCGCGCTTCATTCCCGGCTACCAGTACATCTGTTTCAAATTACTGTACATCTTATTACTTCTCGGATGAACAGACAAGCTACCACTATGAGCTTCGTGCAAGATTTTCCAAATGAGCTCGGAATTCTTCGGTACACAAATTTTACCTTTGAACAATAAGCAATCATTGGGTCCTATCTGAAATTCTGAATCGAAAATCGACTCACTTTGTGCCCGTTTAGCTAGCAACTCGACATCACACTTCTAAGCTTCGCTAGTCTACATTAAGAACATCAGTCTAGCTTTCAACTCAGCTAAGATTGAACCATCGTTAGATAATGTCAATCGTGTATTCATCGCTCACAAAGCAAATAAAGATTTTCCACTCAGAGCATTAGCAACTACGTTCGCTTTTCCTAGATGATAATCAATGATCAACTTATAATCTTTTAACAGTTCGAGCCATCTGCGCTGTCTCAGATTCAAATCTTTTTGCGACATTAGATACTTCAAACTCTTGTGATCGGTAAATATATGGCATTTTTCACCGAAAAAATGGTGTCGCCAAAGTTTCAACGCAAATACAATAGCTGCCAATTCTAGATCATATGTCAGATAATACTTTTCGTGTGATTTTAACTGTCTGGAAGCATAAGCTATTACTTTGCCTTCCTGCATCAAAGCACAGTCTAAACCATTTAAAGATGCATCACCGAAAATCACAAATTCTTTACCCAATTCAAGCTGAACTAGAACTAGTGCCTCGGTCAGTAGTGTTTTCAACTGATTGAAACATTGCTGGCATTTCTCAGACCATTCAAACTTCACATCTTTCTGTAATAGTCGCGTTATTGGTGTAGCTATCATCGAGAATCCTTTGACAAATCTTCTGTAATAACTAGCCAATCCCAAAAAAATTCTAACTTCGGATACGTTTCTCGGTGGTTTCTAATCAACAACTATTGAAATTTTACTTGGATCAACTCTGATGCCTTCGGTTGATACTATATGTCCCAGAAAACCAACTTCTCAGATCCAAAACTCATATTTTCTAAATTTGGCAAATATTTGTTTATAACGTAGGGTTTGCAACACAATTTTCAAGTGCTCAGTATGCTCAGACTTGTCTGGTGAATAAATTAGAATATCGTCAATGAATACCACAAAAAATTGTCTAAATACAGTCTAAAAATTATGTTCATTAAATACATAAATATTTTAGATGCATTAGTTAAACCAAACAACATCACAAGAAATTCGTAGTGTCCGTACCTAGTTTTGAATGTAGTTTTCGACACATCCGAATCTTTAACTCATAGCTGATAGTAACCAGAACGGAGATCAATCTTCGAAAATACTGTTGTACCTTTCAACTGGTCAAACAGATCGTCAATTCGAGGCAGAGGATATTTGTTCTTGATTGTAACCTTGTTGAGCTGACGGTAATCAATACACAATCTCATCGATCCATCCTTTCTTAATGAATAGAACCAGTGCACCCCAAGGTGAGAAACTGGGTCGAGCAAAACCCCTATCTGTTAATTTGCAACTGTGTTTTCAACTCTTTCAACTCAGTAGGAGCCATTTTGTATGGTGCTATCAAGATCGGTGATGTTCCCGGTATTAATTCAATAGCAAACTCAACTTCTCTGATTGGTGGTAATCCAGATAACTCCTCTAGAAACACATCAGGATACTCGCAAACCACTGGCACTAATTCAAGCTTCGATTCAGATATTTTAGAGCCCAATACATATACAAGATAAGCGTTGCAACATTTTCTCACATATTTCTGCACTGACATAGCTGAAATAACAATAGGCAACCCACTCAAACTGTCTGATTCAATCCAAAGTGTCTCATCGTTCTGAAATTTCAATACAATAAACTTTCGTCTATAGTTCACAACAGCATCATGTAGAGTCAACCAATCCATGCCCAAAATCACATCAAACTCATCAAATGGCAATAGCATCAAATTAGCTGAAAAATTGTAACCCTGAGTCATCAACAGACAGTTCTTGCAAACTTTATCAACTAAAACATGCTGACCTAGGGGATTTGACACTTTAACCACGAATATAAATTCTTACTAGATACTAAATTTGTGCATACTAAATTCTTACTAGATACACTTTAAAGCAATCACATTAGTGTCAAAAATAGAAAAAGTACCTGTAATAACATCTGGCGTAAAAGCTTCCTCACGTGCGTGGATAGCGTAAGCCCTAGCTGGTGCTCGTGCTTTAGATCTCATAGTAGAGTCTTTTGTTCCACCATGGCTACCACTCGTGTTTCCAGGGCTGCGAGGTGGTCTACCCTTCGTGGCAGTGTTACTGGGTCGCACATTCTGAACCTTCTCTTTCTCAGATATTTCTAGGCAATCACGAATAAAATGCTTAAATGAACCACAATTGAAACACGCCCCGTCTTTCGCTCTGCACTCACTAAAATGTCGACGTCCACACCGTTGACAATCAGGTTTATTATCTTTAACGCTACTTATGCTAGCCACAGATGTAGCTTACGTCTTGGAACCTGCATAATGTTTGGATCGGTTTCTATCAGGGTATCCCACTGAAGCAATCGAACAGCTATGGTGTTCTTTCGATCTCTTCGACTGTGATTGATACGACTTTATGATCGACCTTTTTCTTGAATCTCTGGCTTCAAAATCAACTTTTTTTTCTCTTTGCTAAGTTCCTTGGCTTTATGTGCTCTGTCAACTAAAGCAACGAATTCTTTCAGTTCGAGAATCCCAACTAGAAGTTTAATATCTTCGTTTAATCCGTCTTCAAACCGCTTACATATTATAGTTTCGGTCGAAATGCACTCCCGGGCATATTTACTCAATCGAACAAACACCCGTTCATACTTTGATACTATCATATGGTCTTGCTTAAGCTCAAGAAATTCTTTACGCTTCTGATCCAGAATGTACATTTTTCTAAACTCGCTTTGAAAGAATTCCCAGTCGATACGCTCCATCGGCATAACTAAAATCAGAGTATTCCACCACTGATATGCTGAATCTTTTAGCAGGGATACTGCACACTTTACACATTCAGCTGTTGTACAAGATAACTCGTCGAAAACTCGAATTGTATTCTCTAACCAAAACTCAACTCTCTTAGGATCATCATTAATTGTAGCTCGAAATTCTTCAGCCCCATATTTGAGAATTTTGTCGACTGGCGATTTATTAGCTCGCACTGTTTCCACACCTAGGGGAACAATAGGAACTAGTTGGGGAACAGGTCGTTAAGCCGCCGAGCTCATTCGTACGAACTCGGTAAACCACTCACTCATCATTTGAAAGAAAGTTTCCTTAGCTTCCCCTCCCCGGCCCTCAGATACGGGCCTCAAAGCACTTGACGCTGCTCCATGAACAGAGGCTTGCGTGTTACTTTCATCTTCATCGGAGTCAGCTCGGTTGGATGCCATTGCTATAAGAAAACAAGTTAAAAGACGGTCAGGAGATATCACACTATCATAAGTTATATAATTATATATATAGCTAGACTCATACACGCTACGTTCAGTCTGAAAATCGACTAAATTGTAGCTCTGATACTAATAAATGTAACATCCCTAACCCCGTAATCGTCGCCAAAATAAGGTTATAGAGCATTACCTAAATTTTCAAACTAAACGAACATAAATCTCAAACATTTCAAATCACATCAATAATTATATTAAATCCAACTAAAAACATACATATTGCCCCTTAAACGAGCCCTTGAGGCCCTAAATACACGTTAGAAACAAGTCGAGACTAAATTAAAAACTCAGAGAATTTTTCAGGAAACAAGGAAAATTTTCAAAGCTGTAGAGGTCACACGGCCGTGTGGGCATTCGAAGTAGGGACACACGGCCGTGTCTCAGCCCGTGCCCATGCCCATGTAACTCACTTACTTGGATCACACGGTCAAGCCACACGCCGGTGTGCCAGGTAATAATACAATGAAATTACATTCATACTCTTAATTTCCACAACGGTATACATTACCTACCTTTCATCACAATAATGAAATTTACATTGAAAGCTCTTACCGAAGTTCACACGAGGTAATAATACGATGGTTAACACATCCCTTTTCGTAATTCGATAACCGAAGTTATCCCTTTTCATAGCTCGATAGCCGAAGCTATCCCTTTTCATAATTTGATGGTCATCACCATCCCTTTTCATTGTTCGATGGTTGTCACCATCCCTTTTCATAATTTGATAGCCGAAGCCATCCATTTTCATAGATAGATAGCCGAAGCAATCCCTTTTCATAGTACGATAGCCGAAGCCATCCATTTTCATAATTTGATGGTCATCAGTATCCCTTTTCATAATTGATAGCCGAAGCTATCCCTTTTCATTCGTCGATTATCGTAGTTACGTCGTTTTATTTTTTTTCATCAATACACAATTTAATATTATGCAATAATAGCATTTAAATCTTATTTGAAAACACTATTTAAACGTATGAACTTACCTCGACGATAAACGTAGAAAACGAAGTCAACTAATCTGAAACTTTTTCCTTACCTTGATCTAAAGCCGTACGTGGATTATCTTAACCTAAATGAATAAATTTAATCAATTTAATAATTAATATATTCAATTAAATCCAATTTCTCATTTTTTTTGCAAAATTACACTTTTGCCTCTAATGTTTTTATTTCTGTACAACTTAGTCCTTAGACTCAGAAAATGAAATTCATACAATTTTACCTCTACCCAAGCCTAGCCGAATATCATATACATTTATAACAGCCCACACATTTCATTAATTCACAAATTCTACCATGAATTTTTCACATTTTTTAATTTAACCCCTAATTGATAATTTCATCAAAAATCTATTTACAAAAGTTGTTCGTCTGACAACAACTATCCATTTTCTTCCATAAAAAACAAAAGCAACCAATATTCATTCATGCCAAAACTTAAATCCTTTAAAAATTTTACAAATTAGTCCCCGGGCTAGCTATATTAAGCTACAACAATCCCGAAAAAATAAGAATAATTAAAAACGGGACAAAAATCACTTACCTATGAGCAAGACAAAATTTTCGAAAGTTTAAGCACAACAATGGCTTCCCAAAGCCCTAATTTCGGATGAAGGATAGCTTAAAGATGATAGCTTTAATTTGGTTTTATTTAATTTACCATTTATTTACCTATTTACATATATAGCCTTTAATAACATTAATAACTACACAAATGTCAAGCCATGTACATCCACTATCACTATTTATGGTCTAATTATCAATTAAGGACTCATAATTTAAGGTTCTATAGCTATTTAATCCTTTAACTATTAGAACTCAACTTTTACACTTTACACAATTTAGTCTTTTTTATCAAATTGAGCATGTAAACGGTAAAATTTCTTAACGAAATTTTTATATGGTACTACTATCATGTTGTAGACAATAAAATAATGATAAAATAATTTTTTTTGACTTCAAATTTGTGGTCCCAAAATCACTATTCCGATTTAACTGAAAACAGGCTATTACACCATCTAATTGAATTGGCCTCTTCCTCATCGCTTTGCCCATCTTATTAATATCCAAATCTATTGGCCCATTTCCAATATCGAGTAAAACCCCACTCAAGCTGGTTGCTCCTGGCCCAATTTCTAACGCTTTTCCAGCTTCTTTTGCTATTGGACCACAACCCTCAACTTTACCCCCATTTTTATTTCCCTATTTTTTCCAAAACAAACCCTAAGCTCCCATTTGCACCATTCGAGCCAGTCGTTTCAGCCTCAAAACCTTCCTCTACACTCTCATTTATCCTAACCAGCGCTGAGAATATCGAACCCGAAACCACTTTCCCTTGATTCATCATTTTTTCATTCTAGGTATCCCTTAGATTACACCAGGATTTCCTTTAAACCCGCATACATGGACCGAAAGCCCCTAGTTAGCTCAAGTTATCAGCGTTTGAAACTAAGGAATCTACCACTGTCTCCTTCTCCTCCCCCTAAATCTGACTTCTGATCTTCAGAGGGCACAAATCCTTCACATGCCCATATCGACCACTAGTAAAATAGATTGGCGGTAAGAATTCATACTCAACCTATTAGATCTCACTGTTGACCCGAACTTCAGATACTAGAGGCTTGTCAATGTTAATATATATTGCCATTCGGGCATAACGTCCCCTAGATCTACTAACAGTTTTAAGGTCCAGTTTTTCCACTCTCCCAATCAAGCCCCATATTTCCCCAATGATCTTTCTCTTGTACAGGTGTCCGGGAAGACCAAGCAATCTGATCCAGGCCAAAACCACACTTGGATAAGGTTGAAGTGGGTTGAAGTCCATCGTCCATGGCTGAACGGTTAACTACTGACCGTAGACAATCCATGGTCCCTGGGAGAGAGCTTTATCAAAATCTTCCACACAATGGAATTTTGCCAAAAAGTACCCACTTTCAATGTCCAGAGCCAAAATAGTGTTAACCCGATTATGCAGAACTGCATATCCTATGTTCCGTACTAGCAACTTAACCATCACTGTCATTTCCATATCCTTGACTAAAATCTGCTGGATATATTCAGAGAAATTAATCAACGAAATTTCATCGATTGTTGACTTCACAACATCACCCTCTAAGAATTCCATTTCCTCATTATCTTCCAAATCAGCCAAGCCTGACTCCTTCTCATCATCGACAACGCCTTTCCCTAGAACCTTATTGATGTTCACTAAACTAACTATAATTACGAAAAACGCAAGCGTACCTATCGATCAATATTATAACTATGGTGAGTAGGGAATATCGTATCCACGAGGATTAAAAGTACTAGTAATTACCGTTTTCCTATTATTTAGCTGATAAAATTGAAGTGATTATTTTTAATCTAAATTTACTAATCTAATTTCACTACGAACGCAACAGAGAATGAAATGGGAAAATAATTGAAGATAACCAATAAGAAAGACAATACCCAGGAAAGAATCCACCTAGAGTTCACCTATTATTCTGAATCTAAATTAAATGATTTATTCACTTGTGTCTTGATCCGTAGAAATCCCTAAATTATGTTAATATCTCTTTCGAGAGTAAGAACAACTAACTCTAGGTTGATTAATTGAAATCTCTTTCTAATTAAAACCCCTATCATCGTATTAACTCGATCTATGGATTCCCCTATTAGATTTGACTCTAATCCAGTAGATTTATGTCATCCTATTTCTAGGATTGCATATAACTCCACTCAATTATGTTAGATCTACTCTTAAACAGGGACTTTTGCTCCACTGAAATAAGAACATTAAACATGAATTAATATCCTAAAAATATTAAAATACGAAATAAGCATACATAAATGAGAACAAGAATCAAGTATTTATCGTGTAAAAACAGAAATTAAATAATAAAATTCATCATAGGTTTCATCATTCCTAGGTATCTAGGGGATTTAGTTCATAATCCTGAATAGAAACATCTCAAAGTTAGGATAACAACAAGACATAAAGAAACTCAATAAAACTTCGAAGGAAATTAAATGGAGATCTTCGATCTTGAAGGAAATTCGCTTCTGAGTTGATTCCGATGACGTTCTTCGAGTGTTCTCTTCAATCTTCTCTGAGTTCCCTCTTAGATCTTTTTCTAATTGGTATTTATAGACTTTAGAATCTCAAAAAGCTTAAAAATTGGGTTTTTCAGCGTATTTGGGAAGCAGGGTGCGATATCAACACGAGCTGGCACATGGGCATATAGCCAGCTCGTGTGGCTCACATGGACGTGTGGCTAGCCCGTGTGGCTCACACGGGCGTGTGACCAGCCCGTGTGGAAATGCCCAGGCCGTTTGGATCATGGAAATAGCTCTATTTGTCCAATTTTGGCTCGTTTTTCGCTCCTTTCGCTCCCAAAGGCTCTTCTAAGTATAGAAACATGAATTTAAAGGATTAGGAGCATCAAATTCACTAATTACATAATTAATCATCCAAAAATGAATTAAGAATGGGATTAAAATATGTTATTTTTACAGCTTATCAAATATCACCACACTTAAGCGTTTTCTTGTCCTCAAGCAAAATCTTCAACTCACATTAAAATTAATATTTCTCAATTTGTAATTCCCATCAATAATGTCTCAAAATAATTGACAAATAGTCATGCATTGAAAATTCAACCAAAAGAGCACTAAAGTCTCAAACAATCCAAGCTAACATTTTTAAATACGAAAATATAGATGTCTCCCCTTATTTAAGTAGTTACCTTTAACTCAAAATCGACAAGAATCAACATCCTCACTAAAGATTCAGTCAAATCACTCAAATTATTTAAGGTTCAAGAATAAGCACTCAATAGACAAACATGAAAAGTCATTACCATAGGCCTGCATGAAAATCAAATCTCCACCACTATAAAATGAGACAAAAAGTCTTTAAGAGGTTGTAATGGGACTTAGGTTAAGGGTGTGGAGAAAGGGCAGAAAAGTTAGTTATAATCGAGATTGAATTGATAAATTACCAAACTAGAAAAAATAAACAAGTGCTGAATTAAAAAATAATTACATCAATCGAAAACTATTCAAGAATAAAAACGAGCTTCTTCTCAAACTATGAATTTAACTGTTCAAGCTCAATCAACATAGAACTAAATAATAATAAAATTCATTTTTTTCCTTTTTTTTTTTGAACAATAAGAAATAATTCAGCAAATCAAACAAAAGAGCATAATTAGGCAACTAACCAAATCAAATCTCGACAAAAAGGGAGTCAATAAAACGGGAAAAAGTTTCAACGAAAAAAATGAGTTACGAGTTAACATTAATGGGTAAATCAAGAAACAGTGTGTTAGGCTCAACGGGGTTCATTAAGGGTTAATTATATAGGTAGACTTTTTATGGAATAAGTGGGTTAAAACCTAAGTGCCTTTCTCATCTCAGTATATCAAATCAAAAGGTGTGGTCTCGACATGTATAATCGACGCAAGTTCTAGAATAACAAATCAAATTGACACACGCATAACCAATAATAAAATGAGCAAGAAAAATATATGCTCTAAAGACTCAAAATCTCACAAAAAAATCATGGTTTTTTTTATGTTAATCTTGCAACTCTCAAACTTCAAGGTAGTACTTCAATTTAGGGAAACAACCTAAAATTTTTAATTACTGAAAAATAACTTATCATGCTTTATTCTCTCATTTCTTAAAGTTTAAATCAACCAATACACAATTATCGGCAAATTAATCTAAAACACATCAACAAAAATTTCAGATCAACAAAAATTCATTCTAATGGAAGTATGAGAAAATTACTTAAATACAATACATAATTCAGGGATTTTCTAAAAATTATATAAATAACATCCTCACACTTAAGATGTACATTGTCCTCAACGTACAAACAGATAGAATCACAGTATAAACAGAATATCATAAGAGAGGGAGAAAACTGAAACTGCCCTGAATAGTGGATGAAATTGCCAGAATGGTGAAAAGCGAAATTGTAGACAAATCTAGATGTAGTGCATGATTCTGAGCAAACTAATAAGAAAATAAACACAAATAGTGAAGAAGATTAAGGGGTTACTAACTCGATTAGAAACAACCATAAAAATAAAAATATAGTTCAAAAGATAAAAACGAAATAAGTCTAAGAAAATAACAATAAACATAAACATAAAAATAGAAATAGAAATAAAAATAAAACAAATAAACTTAATGGTCCTGTAACGCCCCAAAAATCTCTTCTATTTCTTTTCGTGTGTTTTTGACACAACTGTGTGTCTGCTTCAGTGGTTAAGTGTTCATAGAGTGTCTGAGAAGTCTTGGGTTCAAGCCTTGTCTTAGGAAAAATTTTTGTTTTTATATGAATAAATCCCTATCTCTGGCCAGTAGACTTATAAGGATAAGTGTGTAAAAGTATAGCAGAATGGGCCTGCTGGTCTGGGGGTTAAGTGGAGTGTTGGAGTGTTGGAGTTCCTGTGTTCGAACCCCAGCGCGAGCAAGGGAATTATTTTTACTGGAGGCTGAGTGGGTGTTTGAGTAAAATGGGATTCAGAGTAGTGGAGTTTGAGGGGAAGTGAAATGCTGTTAGTGTTGAGTTTGAGAGAGTAAAACGGGGGATTGGGAGTTATCAGTATGAGGGTAACTCATTTTCGGTTTTCTTTCTGAAAAGAAGGAATTTTCAACGTGGACTTCTTCTTTTTTTCTCATGGCCAAATTTTTGCTATTCGCCCTTTCCCTTTCTGTCGTTTTTCTCCTTTAATCTCCCTTTGTTGCCGCTGATAGTTCAATTGATTTTCCCTCTTTCCCTTATCTTTTGCTTACTGTCCATCTTGTTCCTCGGCATTTTGAGTTTGTGCGTTTTCGGTAAGTGGGTTCCCCCTTAGTTTTATCATGATTTTTTTGATAAAGCGATTAATGGAAGGGTCATTTTGTTCACGTTTAGGTTCGGATCGAAGGGCTGATTATCATTCATCGACATTCTAAGGGCGAGAAATTCCTGCAATTTGAAAGAAGGTAATGGCTTGTCGCTCAGAAGTTAATTATCTTATTTTGGGTTAGATGATTCGATTGTTTTAGCGATTAAACAAGTGTATATTTGTCGATTCTAGGTTTGGGTGTGATCGTGGTTGGGTCAGCAGCAAAAATGAACCAGGTGTGTGTACTCGAAACACTGAAAATGCATCTCGGCGAAACGCCAAAAAAGCTCTCTATTGACGCCACACGGGCGTGTGGTAGCCGTCGGCGGAGGCGGTGTGTAAGGTCAGAAGCCACAACACGGTGTGTGGTCAACGAGCGAGCCGTGCCGCAGGCACGGTGACACGCACGCGCGTGTGATGGCCGAGCAAGGCCGTGTGCGAGACACAGGCTTGACCAATTGGGTCGAGTGGGCCACACGGGCGTGTGGGCCCACACGGGCGTGTAGGATTCTGGGCCAGGCCGTGTGATCCACATGACTAAGGCCAATTTGGGCCGTGTGGGCCACGTGGGTGTGTGGGACCACACAG
This sequence comes from Gossypium sturtianum, assembly GCA_025698515.1. Classification (NCBI taxonomy): domain Eukaryota; kingdom Viridiplantae; phylum Streptophyta; class Magnoliopsida; order Malvales; family Malvaceae; genus Gossypium; species Gossypium sturtianum. Next base: position 119,741,110 of record CM046955.1, read on the forward strand.
GCAGACCAACACGGGCGTGTGAGCCCCATTTCACTGATTTGTTTGCCAAGGTTGCACGGGTCGCCCAAGTCGACTGTGAACCTATTGTAGGGTCGGTAAGTTTACCTAGACCCCTAATTGACTGAAATGACTGAAAGATTGTTATATGCCTATATAAGATAGATGTGTATGTCTGTATGTTGAGCATGCTATTCACACTGTACTGATTATTCATGATACCATGACATGTCTGTATGATGCATTGCATTGGGTTGGGGATGGATATTGATTGGAGAAAGTGTACTGAAAAGCTTGGAGCCTAACTTACTGGTAGCTCAACTGCAAACTACTGTTTAGTGCCGCAACCGGTACTACTTGGAGTGTAGGGATGGGTGGGTTGATTATATCCCCACATGGAGTGTAGGGTTGGACGGAGATGGAGTGTAGAGGCTGGTTGGGTAGGATTTTTCTGATTGCATATGCGCATCGCTCTTTGTCTTGTGATGGGCTAAGGCCCTAGTGCTCATTATTCATTGAAATGGGCTAAGGCCTAAACCGCGTCATCGATCATCGAAATTGAATAGGGCTTACGCCCGAAGTGAGATCATATGTTATTGTCGGTTTGTTTGCATGGGGATTACACAATGAGTTTAGGTAAACTCACCCCTTCTGTTTAATCTGTACAGGTAATCCCCAGACATAGGCGGATCGGTGCAGCGGAGGACTCAGCGATGGCCACACGACTCCTTTTTGCTATTGGATACTTACTTAAAATTTTAAGTTTTATTTTGGGGTATTTTTCTGTAATAATGGCCTCTATGGATTTTTACCTAAAATTTTGATTTTATACTGTTTTTTTGTTTATATCTGCTAGAAGTAGGTAAAAAAAATGGGTTTTTAAAAAGAAATGTATGTGTTTTAGCACAATACCCACAAGGACACAAACGGTTTAAAAAGTTTCCGCAGTGTATAATATTTTGAAAACTAACGACTGAATTAGAATCACGACTTTAGAATTAATAAAAGATAATGAGGATTTCTAATCGGAAAATGTTTTAAGCAAAACTACAGTTTTCTAGCAGACTACCATGTGACATCGCCAGATTCGTCCATAACGTCCAGGCCGAGTTTGAGGTGTTACATTTAGTGGTATCAGAGCCAGGTTACAAAACTCAGCTGTGGATTTGGGTCTTAAGATTTGATTTTCTAATGATTTGGATTGTTTTTACTGAATGTGTGATACACCGAGTCTCCCGCGCCGGTCCTGTAAATTCTCTGAAACTGTTATGTTTTTTAAACTGAAACTGATACGAAACTGAAACTACTATAGGTAGTATAATGCACTAAAAACACTCAAGTTAATGTATAACTGATATTGTAGTAAAACCGATAGACACTGTGTTGTACGGAAACAAACTTAACACTTCTAATATTGTTTCCATAAAATACCCATTAACAAACACTGGAATCGTAAACTAATGCATAAATCTATTAATACAGATAAATGCAATTAGACAATGAGCACCAGAGGTACTCGAGGACGGGGTATAAGAGGCCGCGGCAGAGGCCGTAGAGGTGCTCGAGCTGAGTCTTCATCTTCTGGCAACTTGCCTAATTTGGATACAAGTGAGACGCCGGCTTCACCTATGACCGAGACTGGGTCTCATGATCGAGCGGCTGGGGACGACGTACTGTCCCAGGCCATGTTGAGAATCTTAGAGAAGGTCGCTGGGCCCAATGCTGGAGTTGGAGGCCGGGGGTCGATTACGGAACGACTCTGGTCCAATAGAGCCGAGATTTTTAGGGGTATTGCTGGAGTTCCTCCTATTGTGGCTGAGTACTGGATAGAGGCCACAGAGAGGATAATTGACGACCTGAACTGCACTCCCGAGAAAAAAATGAAGGGTGCTGTATCGCTACTTCGAGATGAGGCATATCAGTGGTGGCTCACTGTTAAGGAGGGCACTCCGCCCGATCGATTGACCTGAGAGTTCTTCAAAACCGCCTTCTAGGGAAAATATGTGGGTGCCAGTTATGTGGATGCCCATAAGAGAGAGTTCTTAAATCTGACTCAGGGAGATAGATCGGTGGCCGAGTATGAGGCCGAATTTCTGATATTGAGCCGCTATGCGCGAGGTATGGTGGCGACTGAGTATAAGCGATGTGTTCACTTCGAGGATGGCCTCAGGGATAATCTGAGGGTACTAATAGCTCCACAGAGAGAGTGAGACTTTGCTGCACTGGTTGACAAGACAAAAATCACCGAGGAAGTGAAACGCGCTGGGCGCCAGAACCGTGAGAAAGAGAGAGGTAGTAACAATAGGAATTTGGAGCCCTCGAGTTCTGTTCAGAGGTCTAAGAAAAAGGCCAGAGTTGATGGGCCAATCAGAGTTGGGGCTCCTATTGCCGCGCTCTTGGGTGCAGTAGTGTAATCGCCCGTGGTAGACGTCACACGGACGAATGCTAGAAAAAGACTGGGCTTGTTTGAGGTGCGGTTCTCTGGAGCACCGTATCAGGGATTGTCCTCAGAGGGCCGATCAGATGCAAGCTCTGGGTACTGCTATTGCACCACCACCGAGGGTAGCTCAGCAGCCATCGAGAGGCCGTAGTCAGGCCAGAGGTGGTAATGGTTTGGGCCATGGTCAGAGAGCACCAGGCAGAGGTGCTGGACATACTAAGGCGAGGCAGTCTGCCCTAGTTTATGCTGCACATCACCGAGATAAGGGTGATGCTCTGGATGTCATTACGGGTACGTTCTTTATTTATAATGTACCTTATACTGCCCTGATGGATATAGGATCCACTCACTCCTATATAGCTTGTACTGTATCTGAAAACTTGGGTGTGCTAGTTGAGAGCACTACGAGTGAGGTCACTGTACTTAGTCCGCTGGGACAATCGGTGAGGGTAAATAAGCTGTTTAGAGACGTCCCTTTAGAGGTACAAGGGGTAACCTTTCGGGCGGATCTGATGGAGCTTCCATTTGGGGAGTTCGATTTAATATTAGGGATGGATTGGTTGGTCAAACACTGAGTGAGTTTAGACTGTTCCACAAAAAGAGTAGTACTGAGAACTGAGGAGGACAACGAGGTAGTCGTAATTAGGGAACGTTGAAACTACTTGACAAATGTGATTTCTGTATTGAGGGCGAAAAAGTTGGTTCGTAAGAGATGTGAGACGTATCTAGCCTACATCAGTGTTTCAGATTCTGGGGATTCTTCGGTTAAGGATATAATGACGGTTAAGGACTTTCCGGATGTTTTTCCTGAAGAGCTACTTGGGTTACCTCTGAATCGTGAAGTAGAGTTTGGGATTGAGCTCTTTCCTGGTACAGCTCTGGTGTCCATCGCCCCTTATAGAATGGCAACGAAGGAGCTTGTGGAGCTTAAGGCTCAAATTCAAGAGTTACTGGATCGTGGGTTCATCTGCCCTAGTGTGTCTCCGTGGGGTCACATGTATTGTTTGTGAAAAAGAAGGATGGATCCATGCGTATGTGTATCGACTACCGTCAATTGAACAAGCTGACCATCAAGAATAAGTACCCCCTACCGAGGATTGATAATCTGTTTGACCAGTTTCGAGGAGCTTTGATTTTCTCTAAGATTGATCTACGATCAGGGTATCACAAGTTGAGAGTTAAAGAGGCTGACGTGCATAAGACGACATTTAAGACTCGCTACGGCCACTACGAGTTCCTAGTGATGCCATTTGAACTGACGAATGCACCAGCAGCTTTTATGGATCTGATGAACCGAGTGTTCCAGCCCTACCTGGATCGGTTCGTAGTGGTGTTTATTGACGACATACTGGTCTATTCGATGATGGAGGATGAGCACGATGAACACCTCAGAGTGGCTCTACAGATTCTGCGAGAGAAACAACTGTACGCCAAGTTTAGTAAATGTGAGTTCTGGTTACGTGAAGTAACGTTTCTGGGACACGTGGTTTCTACGGAGGGGATTAGAGTCAATCCTCAAAAGATTGAGGCTGTCTTGGATTGGAAGTAGGCTAAAACTGTATCAGAAATTCGCAGTTTTCTGGGATTGGCAGGGTATTATCGGTGATTTGTAGAGGGGTTTTCACTGATCGCCGCACCCTTGACTAAGCTGCTACGTAAGGGTGTGTCGTTTAACTGGACTAATTTACAGTAAAAAAGCTTTGAGAAGCTCAAGACCTGCATCGATCGAGGCCCCTATTACGATCTACAAACGAGTCTAAAAAAAGAGTTTCTCGTCTATAACGATGCATCACATGTCGGTTTAGGATGTGTGTTGATTCAAGAAGGTAAGGTGGTAGCGTATGCATCTCGTCAGCTTAAGACTCATGAGACGAATTATTCGATGCATGACTTGGAGTTGGCCGCGGTGGTATTCACACTGAAAATCTGGAGGCATTATCTGTACGGTGAGAAGTGTATCATTTACACTGATCACAAGAGCCTCAAGTATCTCCTCACTCAGAAGGAGCTGAACCTTAGGTAGCGTAGGTGGATTGAGTTGCTAAAGGGCTATGACTGTATGATTGAATACCACCCTAGCAAGGCCAATGTGGTGGCTGATGCATTGAGCCATAGGGCTGTAACTAATCTGAGGGCGATGTTTGCTCGTCTTCGTTTATTTGATAATGGTAGTCTGTTGGCCGAACTTTAAGTTAAACCGACGTGGATAGAGCAGATTAAGGGTAAATAGTTGGAGGACGAGTCTATAGGTCTTCACTTCCGACAGATTGAGAGTGGGAATACTGTGGATTTTGGATTGAATAGCGAAGGAGTACTTTGTTTTCGTGGGAGAATCTGTGTACCGAAGGATACTGAGTTGAGGCAGTCTATACTGCGAGAGGCACATAGTAGCCCTTATGCTATGCATCCTAGATGTACCGAGATCTTCGTGAGTTATACTGGTGGCCAAGTCTTAAGCGAGAGGTTATAGACTTTGTGGGTAAATGTTTGACATGTCAGTAAGTTAAGGCTGAACATCAGTTACCTTCAGGGTTGCTTCAGCCAGTTAAGATTCCACTTTGGAAGTGGGAGCGAGTGACTAAGGACTTCGTTAGTGGGTTACCCCTTACACCCACTAAGAAGGATTCTGTATGGGTCATCGTGGATCGATTGACCAAGTCTGCCCACTTAATACCGATTCGTACTGACTATTGTTTGTAGAAGCTGGCTAAGCTGTATGTGTCTGAGATAGTGAGACTACATGGGGTACTGGTTTCGATAATATCTAATAGGGATCCTCGCTTCACGTCTCAGTTCTGGAAGAAGCTACATGAAGCTTTGGGTACTAGATTGTACTTGATGATCGCGTTCCATCCTCGCATGACGGTCGATAAGAGAGGTGATTGGATCTTGGAGGACATGTTAAGGAGTTGCGTGATTGATTTTTGAGGTAGTTGGGAGGATTACCTACCGCTAGCAGAGTTTGCTTATAACAACAGCTATCAGTCTAGCATTCAGATGGCACCGTACGAGGCATTATATGGTCGTAGGTGTCGCACACCTTCGTGTTGGGTGAAAGGCGGCGGCGTATTCTCGGGGCCCGAATTAGTTTACGAGCATCGAGGATAAAGTTAGATTGATTCGAGACCGGTTGAAAGCGGCATCAGACAGACAGAAGTCCTATGCGGATCTGAAGCGTCGAGAGATTGAGTATTCTATGGGGGCTTCGTTTTTCTCAAGGTCTCGCCATGGAAGAAGGTACTGAAGTTTGGTCGTAAGGACAAGTTGAGCCCTAGGTTTATTGGACCTTACCACATTTTAAAACGTGTGGGACTGGTTGCCTACCAGTTGGAGTTACCTCTAGAGTTAGATCAGATTCACGATGTATTTCACGTCTCAATGTTGAGGCACTACCGCTCTGATACCATACACATTGTCCCTGTTGAGAAGATCGAGGTTAGGCCAGATCTGACCTTTGAGGAGGAGCCAGTTCAGATATTGGAGCGAGATGTAAAGGTTCTAAGAAGAAAGTCTATCCCACTGGTTAAAGTTCTTTGGCGTAATCATAGTTCGGAGGAAGCCACGTGGGAGCCTGAGGATGCGATGCGTCAGCAGTATCCTCATCTATTCTAATCAGGTAAATTTCGAGGACGAAATTTCCTTTTAGGGGTAGAGTTGTAACGCCCCAAAAATCTCTTATATTTATTTTCGTGTGTTTGTGACACAATTCTATGTCTGCTTCAGTGGTTAAGTGTTCTGAGAGTGTCTGAGAAGTCTTGGGTTCAAGCCTTGTCTTGGGCAAATTTTTTGTTTTTATATGAATAAATCCCTATCTCTGGCCAGTAGTCTTATAAGGATAAGTGTGTAAAAGTATAGTAGAATGGGCCTGCTGGTCTGGTGGTTAAGTGGAGTATTGGAGTGTTGGAGTTCTTGTGTTCGAACCCCTGCGCGAGTAAGGGAATTATTTTTGCTGGAGGCCGAGTGGGTGTTTGAGTAAAATGGGATTCTGAGTAGTGGAGTTTGAGGGGAAATGAAATACTGTTAGTGGAAGTTTGAGGGAGTAAAACGGGGGATTGGGAGTTATCAGTATGAGAGTAACTCATTTTCGGTTTTCTCTCTGAAAAGAAGGAATTTTCAATGTGGACTTCTTCTTTTTTTCTCTTGGCCGAATTTTTGCTATTCGTCCTTTCCCTTTTTGTCATTTTTCTCCTTTAATCTCCCTTTGTTGCCGCTGATAGTTCAATTGATTTTCCCTCTTTCCCTTATCTTTTGCTTACTGTACATCTTGTTCCTCGGTATTTTGAGTTCGTGCGTTTTCGGTAAGTGGGTTCTCCCTTTGTTCTATCATGATTTTGATAAAGCGATTAATAGAAGGGTCGTTTTGTTCACGTTTAGGTTCGAATCGAATGGCTGATTATCATTCATCGACTTTCTAAGGGCGGGAAATTCCTGCAATTTGAAAGAAGGTAATGGCTTGTCGCTCGAAAGTTAATTATCTTGTTCCAGGTTAGATGATTTGATTGTTTTAGCGATTAAACAAGTGTATATTTTTTGATTCTAGGTTTAGGTGTGATCGTGGTTGGGTCAGCAGTGAAAACGAACCAGGTGTGTGTACCCGAAACACTAAAAATACGTCTCGGTGAAAAGCCAAAAAAGCTCTCTGTCGACGCCACACGGGCGTGTGGTAGGCCGTGTGCAAGGCTGTAAGCCACAACACGGCCGTGTGGTCGACGAGCCAGGCCGTGCACAGGTGACACGGCCGTGTGATTGTCGAGCAAGGCCGTGTGCGAGACACAGGCTTGACCAATTGGGCCGAGTGGGCCACACGGGCATGTGGGCCCACACGGGCGTGTGGATTCTGGGCCAGGCCGTGTGATCCACATGGCCAAGGCCAATTTGGGCCGTGTGGGCCACGTGGGCATGTGGGGCCACACGGGCAAACCAATACGGGCTTGTGAGCCCCATTGCACTGATTTATTTGCTAAGGTTGCACGGGTCGCTCAAGTCGACTGTGAACCTATTGTAGGGTCGGTAAGTTTACCTAGACCCCTAATTGACTGAAAGACTGTTATATGTCTATATGAGATAGATATGTATGTCTGTATGTTGAGCATGCTATTCACACTGTACTGATTATTCATGATACCATGACATGTCTGTATGATGCATTGCATTGGGTTGAGGATGGATATTGATTGGAGGAAGTGTACTGAAAGGTATCGAGCCTAACTTCTTTGGTAGCTCATTTTGCAAACTATCATTTAGTGCCATGGCCGGTACTACTTGGAATGTAGGGATGGGTGGATTGATTATATCCCCACATGAAGCGTAGGGTTGGACAGAGATGGAGTGTAGAGACTGGTTGGGTAGGATTTTTCTGATTGCATATATGTTACTGCTACTGTACTGTGATGGGCTAAGGCCCTAGTGCTCACTGTTTCTGAAATGGGCTAAGGCCTAAACTGATACTGATACTGGAATTGAATAGGGCTTACGCCCGAACTGAGATAATCTGTTATTGTCGGTTTGTTTGCATGGGGATTACATAATGAGTTTACATAAACTCAACCCTTCTGTTTAATCTGTACAGGTAATCCCCAGACATAGGCAGATCGGTACAGCGGAGGACACAGCGGTGGCCACACGACTCTTTTTTGCTATTGGATACTTACTTAAAATTTTAAGTTTTATTTTGGGGTATTTTTCTGTAATAATGGCCTCTATGGATTTTTACCTAAAATTTGGATTTTATACTTTTTTTTTTATATCTGCTAGAAGTAGGTAAAAAAAGGGGTTTTTAAAAAGAATTGCATGTGTTTTAGCACAATACCCACAAGGACACAAACGATTTAAAAAGCTTCTGCAACGTATAATGTTTTGAAAACTAATGACTGAATTAAAATCACGGCTTTAGAATTAATAAAAGATAATGAGGATTTCTAAACGGAAAATGTTTTAAGCAAAACTACAGTTTTCTAGCACACTACCATGTGACATCGCCAGATTCGGCGATAACGTCCAGGCCAGGTTTGAGGTGTTACATGTCCTCATCATCAGAAGTGTCAGTGTCGTGAGTCGTCGGCACTGAAGATGAGATATGGAAATGTTGACAGATCTACTGTAACGTCGCGTCAATACTGTCGAACCTCTGAAAGCAGTGCTGCTCGAATCGAGTGAACCGCTCGGAGAGGTCCGCTAAAGTGGCAGCAGAAGGAACAGAACGGTGACTCGAAGGTGGAGGATTAAGTGGGTCCTCGTGATGGAAAAGGACACCATCAGTGAAGTCCTCGGGTTCATTCTGAGAGTCAGAATGAAATAATCGGTACTGAGGAGGATCTACTCCACGAAGTTGCTCGATCATCCTCATATGGGTTATGCTAGATATTCCCTGTGGGGACATCTGGCCGACGAGTGTAAGCGTAGAGGACTGCTCTGGTGTGTTGAGGAGACCTAAGTGTCGAGCAAGTTGAGTCACATAAGGGCCTAAACAAATAGGACCCTTCCTGTTACAGTCTATCTAATGGCGGAAAGCGAGGGCGATGAAATAGGCTAAATAAAAAATATGCCATGTGGCCATGCTTCATAAAAAATAAACGAATATTAACCGATGAGATAGACAATATCCAAGAAATAATCCATCTAAACTTTACCTATTATTACGAATCTGAATTAAATGATTTATTCACTTGTGTCTTGATCCGTAGAAATCCCTAAATTATTTTAATATCTTTTTCGAGAGTAAGAACAACTGACTCTAGGTTGATTAATTGAAATCTCTTTCTAATTAAAACCCCTATTGTCGCATTAACTCGATATATGGATTCCCATATTAGATTTGACTCTAATCTGGTAGATTTATGTCGTCCTATTTCTAGGATTGCATGCAACTCCACTTAATTATGTTAGATCTACTATTAAACAGGGACTTTTGCTCCATTGAAATAAGCACATTAAATATGAATTAATATCCTAAAAATATTAAAACACGAAATAAGCATACGTAAATAAGAACAAGAATCAAGTATTTATCGCGTAAAAATAGAAATTAAATAATAAGATTCATTATAGGTTCCATCCTCCCTAGGTATCTAGGGGATTTAGTTCATAATTCTGAATAGAAACATCTCAAAGTTAGGATAATAACAAGACATAAAAAAACTCAATAAAACTTCGAAGGAAATTAAATGGAGATATTCGATCTTGAAGGAGATCCACTTCCGAGTTGATTCCGATGGCGCTCTTCGAGTGTTCTCTTCAATCTTCTCCGAGTGCCCCCTTAGATCTTCTTCTAATTGGTATTTATGGACTTTACAATGCTCGGAAAGCCTAAAAATTGGATTTTTCCGCGTATTTGGGAAGTAGGGTGCGATATCGACACGAGCTGGCACATGGGCGTGTGGCCAGCCCGTGTGGAAATGCCTAGGCCGTGTGGATCCTGGAAACAACTCTATTTGTCCGATTTTGGCTCGTTTTTCGCTCTTTTCTCTCCCAAAGGCTCTCTTAAGTATAGAAACATGAATTTAAAGGATTAGGAGTATTAAATTTACTAATTTACATAATTAATCATCTAAAAACGCATTAAGAATGGGATTAAAATATGTTACTTTTACAGCCTCAAAGACACAACCATAGGCAGAACCCAATCCACAACCATGTCGGAATCAGACACCACATCACCTCCATTGTCCTTGAAACGCACCTTCTTGGTATTACAGTCTTCGACAAAAAGATGAGCATCACTTCCTTCCTCACTCATGATTTTGTTTTATTCACCTAATATGTGTTTTTTTAAACTATATTTTAAGGTTAACAATTTAATATTCATTAAATTTAATATGATAACATTAAAAGTTAATTCAATTAAATAAAACCTTAAAATAAAGAAATAATTTATTTAAATTCAAATTTATATTTAATATAAAAAAATTTAAAGAAAAAACTTTAACTAAAGGCATGGAATAACTTTTAAAAAATTAAAAGGGAAGGATCAAAAGAGTAATTTATCCAAGTACTCAATTTGCAAATAAATGCTTCAAATAAAAGCTATCATGTGTAAAAAAAAAAACATTATAACATGAACATGATTGTTATTATTTTAACCTAATATATGATACCCGTAAATTTTTAACATTATTAACAAAAATATTTGAAAATTTACGTTAAATAACATTCACAACCTTCATCTTTTACATTTTCCAAAACAAAAATTGTTTTTTTATTGAAAAAATGGATATCAACTGAGTCATAATGATTAGAATATTATTTGGGGTAATTATATTTAATATATCTTATGTAATGACCAATCTGTATTTGGATTTGAGAAAGTTATGAATTTCAATATCCATAGTTTAATTTTGGGAAAAGGAGGATACGATGAAGGAAGTGGGCCAAATGGGGATTGTTCCAAAACCAGAAGCAATGAATCTGGATAATAATAATAATAATAATAATAAAAGGAAAAGTGTCCATCATAAATATATATATATATATTCCCTGATTATGAAATTTCATTCATATCCATAATTATTACAATATATAGTGGTGGGCAATCGCAATGCCAGGATTCTTCAAACAACCATGTCAGTACTATCTATCTATCTCTATATAGTTTTATTTGATATGCTTTATAATATCGAATTTGAAATCACACCATTCACACTTAAAAATTAATTCAAACAAATATCCGTCTGAAAAATTCAACTAAATAAATCCCAAGCTGATATCACACGCATGCATATCAACTATCAACTCAAGTAGCTTGGTAAACAATTTTCTCTCTTAAAAGAGAAATTAGCTTAGCATCATTATTGATTGAACGAATGTTTAAGTAGATAGGTGGTCGCTTTACTATGTAATGATTTTATATTATGCACATAAATGTGTCGATCGATAAGGAAGATGGACCACTTTGCCAGCTTCATCTGTGGTGTTTTTTAGTAAGGGATAAGCTCCCAATTGTTTGTATATTTTGCAATCAAAGTGCCTTGAGTAAACCATTTTAAACTTGAAAGGCCCAGCTCCTATCTTTTCCTGGTTATATATAATTGGATTATCAAGGTACATGTAATGTATTTTCCTATGTTGGAGTTCCATAGTATAGAATTTATGTAGATTGCTTAGTTTATTACTTATTCAATTTAATTGGAAGAGTTGATATACTTAAAAAGAAAAAAACTTTGATGGCTGAATTTATATATAATAGATGAAGATAAGAGTAGGAGAATCACTTAATTGATACAATACTTATACTTTGATGGTTCAATTAGTATTTTTTATTTTTTTTTAAGAAAAAACTTTTACAAGTACAAATATAATGTACGTACAAGTACAATATAATTACTTGTACATGCCTAAGCAATTACAAAGTAGGATCAAAACGCACAAACGAAAGAAAAAACAATAATGATTCGGACTAAAACACACAAATGCACAATTGCGCATGATAGGATACAAACTTAGGTACTCAAGATCTAGAGCCTGAGCCTTTGCCAACAGTATCAAAGGCTTCATTAGCTAATTAAAATGTTTTGGAATTTCAACTTTGAGGATCAATCTAAAATTCAGGCCATAGTTAGAGGACGTCTTTTGGAAATAACCCTATAATAGAACTAATGAGTTCTTTAGAGGGATCAAGAGCTGAAAATGCAAAGCACTAGTTTAAGGTCAAACTCTTTTCAAAGTTTAGCTTCTGAGAAAAGCTTGAAAAACAATTCTACGTGCTGCCTCAACTAGATAAGCCATTATATATATATATGTGTGTGTATGTATATGTATATCATTGTGTCTCCCCTTGACTTCACTTTGTGCATGCTTAATAAAAAAAATTGTTGGTGGAAACAGACCTAATTCATTGCAGGTAATGAAAAAGAAGAAAGAGAAAAAAAGGGAGGGGGTAAGGAGAGTGATTGAGAGGAAATATTTTGGAATATCTAACTACTAAATTAAAGTTAAGCAATCTGCCCTTTTTATCTGCTAAATAAAGTGGGTGTTAGTTGCATTGGCTAGGCTTTTAGAGACTCTACTACATAGGTGACTTTGATTATACCCAAAGCAACTTTTCAAAGCTTGAGGAGTTATTCCAAACTATATATTTAATTTGCTAAGTTTCGCACTTTAATGGCGAACACTAAAATCTCTTTTAGGGTTCTAAACCCAACTTTTAAGGGGACCATATATATATATATATATATATATATATATTAAAAAAAGTGTAGAACATGCAGGAAAGTGTGTGGAAGTATAATATAGTATCATCCCTTTCAAAGTTTGCATATGGTTTTTTGCGGTTATAATTGTTCTATGAAGCAAATCAAACAGGCTTTAAGTCTACATCAGACTGTCTTATAATTAAAAAGTAGATTCTCATTATGCATCTGGTCTGATCTCTGGTGCAAGCGAGATAGATGTCAAATGAAAATAAAAATTCTTTTTAATTTGTTTGGTACATAATGAGTAAGCTTTCAAGTAAGAATTGGGGTTGATGGTGATGATGACCATGGCATTGTTGTCTGATGGAGACTTAAAGATATATGTATTTGCTTGAGATTTTAGGTCATCAACAAAGGTAAATTGTTGAGGGATTCTAAAAGCTCTCGGTCTCAGGTCCGTTGATAGAGTTATTGTATTTATTTGCTTCTAAAATAACAACTAAAAACAAGCTAAGGTTCCTTATATTTGTCCTTGGAGATCTTCAGATTTAGGATAATCTTAGCCCTATATATATATATATATATATATAATATATATATAGCTAATTAAGCTCACTGAGTTCTGGTTAGTTCAAGTTTAAACTATTCTTGGTGTTTTACCTAGTTTAGCTGATAGATTAAGGTAATAGCCACTAACTTCTTGATCTTGCTGAACTCCATGCTTAACTCAATCGGTTCATATATATGTGCTTATATACACACACATATTCACCCTTAAGAGGTGACATTTAGTAAGTTTAAGATTCAAATTTCAACGTCTACAACCCTTCTTTTTAATTCCCAAGCTAAGATCTCAAAGGGGAAAAAAAAACTATTGAAGATCTAATTAGATGAGCTTAAGAACCCAACCTGTAGATCCTGTAATGCCATTGTTACTGTTATGCAGGGCTCAACAAGGAAGATTTTTTAAAATAATGGTTAAATTTTATGGGGAAAAAGCTCAAGTTATATGGTTCCCAATAGAGGTGCAAGTACAAAACCAGTTCAAAGTCAGGTCTTTGGGGCTTGTAGCTGCAATATTTGGCATTTATTGAACCTTTAATAAGATTCTTGATCTCTGTAAATCATAGCAATTAACAGCAGTCTGCATATATTTTGGCAGATTTCAGTTCCAGGCTTTCCATTATATTTTATTCCTAAAATATTATACAGTGATCACAAGGTATAATATTGAGAACCAGCACCATTTACTTTTATACTTCAAAAAAGGGAGGAAGGTATTGGATAGGCTAAACTAGGGGTTCACCAGTAATCATGGCAGCACAACAGGATCAATCCTCCATATGTCCCTGGCATATTCATGAATTGTACGGTCACTGCTGAACTTGTATGAGCCAGCTGTGTTCAAAATCGACATTTTTGTCCATCTCTGTTAAAAAAAGGAATGAATTAAATCACAAAAGGTAGCAATGCAAGTATGATGATAGAGAATACCAAGAAAGCAAATACACACTTAAAAGTATGCATGATAAAAACTTTCAAAGCTAGCTAGGATAGTTTATACTGGGGAAGATTTGGAACTATAGGGGTGAAGGGGCTTGGTATAATGATCAGTCAACTATATATATGAGCTTCAAACAGATCAGACTAAGCAATAATTGAACTAGCTATGTATAAAGATCACTCCTTGAAAACATATGCAAGAGTTACCAAATGGTACTCACCTTTTGATCTCTATATGCCTCATCAACCTTGTCTTGGCACTCAATGTAACTGGGAAAGTCTTTTCCAACAAGGAAATAATCAGCACGACCGTACCCTTCATTTCCTTCCAAGGATCCCATCAGTTCTTCATAGTTGTAGGGACCAAAAACACCACTTCTTACATATGCTTTCACCTCTTCAAACCTCGGGTCTGGCACAAACTGCAATAAGAGATCAAACAAAATATAAGAAAAGTGATTGCATAAAACCAAATTTTCATCTTTGCAAAAGAGAAACCTAAGTAAGGGTTCACCTTTCCCTCCGCTCTTTCTTTCCTTAGCCCTGCGATTTCGTGAGCCTCTGCACCAAAGAGAAAGAAGTTATCTTCTCCAACCTCTTGCCTTATTTCAACATTAGCTCCATCTAAGGTTCCAATAAGGATGCAGCCATTCATTGCAAACTTCATATTGCTGGTTCCACTAGCCTCCATTCCGGCCGTACTAAATAATTGAAACAATGTGTTAGCCAGAGAGCTACATTAATCAGTAACAACCAACTGGTTTCCAGAAGTATATTGCAAATTAAACAATCTGCAGGGACTTATTATGCTTAAGTTGTATGTTACTCACAGTCATTGATTGAATTCAAAAGTAAGAACCTCACAACCAATTCTAATGGGTTTGATTGAAGCTATGGGGTCTTTTAAAAACCCTCTTCCAAGCAGTTACCATTATTTGGAAGATGTCAGATGAAATCAAATACAAAGAAAAAAGTAAGGAGCTAAATATAACCTTATATGCTGAGACAGCTCACTACCGGGAATAAGCATTTCAGCCACACTTACATTGTAATCAGGAACAAAGACAACCTAACAAAAGAACAACATTAAGCTTAAAAGCATAATTTGCAAATAGTTATGAAAAACAACATAGCTTATATAGTTACAAACAACATATATGACCAAAATGCAAAAGCAATTAACTCAAATAAAAAAAGAGTTCACCATATAAGATACCTTTAGAAGATCTCCTATTTCAGGATCATGGTTCACAGTAGCTCCAACATCTGTGATGAACTTCACTATCCTTTTGGCTTGTACATATGTAGCAAAAGCTTTTCCTCCAAATATGCATACCCGAGGAACAAAGCTTGCTTTTCTTTCCTCATGGCTCATTTCTTTCATTTTCTTATAGCGGTAAACTATCCCCATAATGTTCAGTAACTGCCGCTTGTATTCATGGATGCGCTTTACCTGCAATTACATCCCTTAGGTCTACTATTAATTCATAACTTATGAAGATAAGCCACAACTGTTATTGGGATAATTTCTTTTTCATCATTAAGGAGTTGTGTCCATCTTTAGATTTTAACAGAGTTTTTAGTATGCATGAACAATTTCCTGAGCTTGATAGCCAACTATTAACTGTACAATTTGAATGATTTGCAACTATGTTACCCGACCCTTCATTTTACTTAAAATATCAGCATTTGACACATGTAGTTGTATCCCACACATATTCAGACATGGATATTGGGAAATCTAGCTATGACAGAGTGAAGACAAGAATTAGTATTAACTAGGAAGAATAACCTGCACATCGAACATTGCATCGGGATTGACAATGTAGCCGGTTTTCTCTCTGAGGAAAGATGCAACCTTAACCTTGTTTCTTCGTTTTGCTTCCCTCCATTCAGATTGAAGATCCTCATTATCAGCAAACTGTGGATGATGCTCATCAGTCCTTCTAACAATGTGCATAAAGCCAGTATAATGAAGGTTTAATGAAAAATATACAATATAATTCTATATTATTTCCTCAACTGTATGTATGTAAAAGACTACCAACTGAATGAGAATATAACAGGACCAAAATGCACATCATTTCCCTTCTTAGCAAAAACTTTCTGGTAATAAAACTATATGGATTGGATACTATAGTTGATGAATGAAAACATTCGATCAAGTTTCGAGTTTGGATATACATACCTTACGAAGTGTGACCAACTTCTCTGTATTTACAACCCAGTCTTCTGATCCAGTCCACTTTGTTATAATTTTACTCAAATCTGGATTGCAGAAGCGGATCCATCTTCTTGGTGTAACCCCATTTGTCTTGTTTTGAAATTTCTCAGGCCACATCTGCCACAAAGCAATGTATATGTATATCAGAAGTCCTAAAATAAAACCAATGATTCAGGATGTGAGAACACATTGAATGGGAGAGGAAAGTTTCTGGATGGCAACCTCATAGAAATCACTGAAAACTTCATTTTTCACTATTTCACTATGAATCTCGGCAACACCATTCACTGCGTAGCCACCGGCAACGCAGAGGTTAGCCATTCGGACCAACTTGGGGAGTTTTGGATCTGGCTCAATGATTGGTGGCACCTCATTTTTCTCCTCGATTTCCTCTTCCTCAAGTTCGTCTTCCTCAGCTGTAGGTTCAGTTTCTTCATCAGAAACATCATCCTCTTCAGTTGATTCAATGGCCTCAACTGAACTTTTCTCTGGTTTAGCAATCATTTCAGCCACTGACTCAGGCAACTCAATGTTATCTAGAATTCTCATTTGTTTCAGTTTTTCTTGCAACAGATCCAGATCCTCAGTTCCATACTCGTCAATAATGGTTTGAATCAGCTTATACACCAAATACAAACAGATGTAGATTATATGAAAAAGAATATATGATCTTAAAGGAAAGGAGGAGAATTTCACAAGATTGCTTATAAAGCTACCTCCTCATCAATCATTTTAATGATCTCAACATGTCGAGGAAGCAGTTTCTCCATCAGCTCCAGACTCCATTTCTCCAATGCCTCAGGTAGAACTGTATGGTTTGTGTATGCAACAGTTCTGGTGGAAAGGTCACCATTAATATAACTACAATCTACTACAACTAGAAGCCAGCTTAGTACTGCAGCTTATATTTCATTTGTTTGCAAGGATGTAAGTCAATAACTACAAAGATTTATGATATGTAAGTCAAAGAGAGTAATTACCTATGGGTGATATTCCAGGCTTGTTCCCAGCTCAAACCCTTGACATCAATCAATATTCGTATCAGCTCTGGAATGCAGAGTGTTGGGTGAGTATCATTCATTTGAACTGCAACCTTTTCAGGGAAAATTTCCCAATTCAAAAACTCTCCTGATCTTCTTTCGTAGCGTGCAATAATGTCCTGGAGAGAAGCTGAGCATAATGTATATTGCTGCTTCAGTCGAAGAGTCTTCCCCTCAAGTGACTCATCACCAGGGTATAATATGTAGCAAATCTGGTCGTTAAAAGAGATTATAGCATCATGTGAGAGATAGAATGACTATTTGTGACAATGAATGGATCAATTATGAAGAAAATTGCAGACTACTTTCAGTAATGTAAACATGTTTTCAGAAGGCAGATTGAATATGTGATTCAAAGCACTCAAATTCAACATGTAACGACTCGAATTTGGACATCTCCCCCATATCACCGTACTTATTGGAATTTGGCTGTCAGCTCACATATGCCTACATCAAAATTATTGTCCTCTTTGAATCCTGCAGGCGCTCAAAGCTTTGTTACCCTCCCTTGATTCCACCTAAGGACCTCTCCTTAAAAGGAAGGTGCACCTTCAAGTGAGAAAGCTTAAAGGGCTTGCTGGTGTCTAAAGAAGACAATTCCGTTGATGTAAGCATGCTCAAGGTGACAACCGAATCTCAATACAAGCAGTATGCAAGCCAGAGTTCCAAATCTCGGTCATCACACAATATCATTGTCCTGTTTCTCCCAAGACTACAAGAACTTCTTGGCTTTGAAGTGCATCAAAAGCATGAAGGAATGAATGAGTGTGAATTCAAACCTTTTCTGCATTCTTCATTGCTGAATAAGCTTTGGCATGATCTCCAGCGTTGAAAGCACTTAAATCAAACTTTTCTGGTGCAACTTTAGTAGACCATAGTCGGAGGTTAATTGTAGTTTTAGTTTTATATCCCGGTATAGGGACATCATAAGCAACAGCGGTTATATCTTCTCCTCCAACCCATTCTTTGATTCCTTCAGGGCCTGAAATGACTTCACCATAAAATTTTACAGGGTATGACACATCATTTCTCACAATTTCCCATGGATTTCCCATCTGCATTGATAAGCAATAAATAATAATTAAGAAAACAAGAAAATGTCCTAACTAGTCTCTTAAGATATGCCTGAAGTACCTTGTCCAACACATATTCAGACCGATAATGGGATATGATACTCCAAATATATAGAAAATTTTGAGAATATTCGTGTTGGACACATAACTTTAATATAATCTTGTAATAAAAAGATACCTCAAGCCAATTTTCTGCAACTTCCTCCTGACCATCTTTTGTAATATACTGTTTAAACAATCCATATTTGTATCTAAGTCCATATCCCCAAGCAGGGTAATTTAATGTTGCTAAGGAGTCCAAAAAGCAGGAAGCTAAACGTCCTAAGCCACCATTGCCAAGTGCAGCATCTGGTTCCTGGTCAGCAAGAAACTGAAATCTTCAGTAACTCGAATAAAGCAAAAATGTGCAAAGCATAATGAATTTGCTTTAAGGAATTCACCATTAAGTAAAACATGTAAAGGTTTTGTTTCCCTTTACTGATTACAGTTGCCAGGTCTTTCTTGGATAATTAAATTTCCCATTTTAAGCAAGTTCATTACTTTTTTCAACCTTCCGGGCTTAATTATGCTAAATATAAGTGTTTTTAAAATCATGAAGGATCTAACCTCCCTAGCTACATCCTCCAAATTGTGCCCCAGTTTCTTCAAAGCTTCTGCATAGGCTCCTGTAAGCTCTAAGTTACCAATGGCATTCAGCAAAGCTCTACCCTGCATCAATGGTGACTGGGAATATTTAACAAACATTTGGTCAAGTAATTTGGTTCCAAAAACCAAATCAATAGCAGGAAAAAGTGGACAAATTTAAGGCCAAATTAACCTGTAGATACTCCATAGAAAGATAATATGCTTGCTTCACATTGATTTTCTCATAGTAAGCATATGTAGCATTCCAGTTTATAATAAGCGAATCACGGACACTTTCGGCTGTTGCTTTGAACGCCTTGGGGAGCTCGAAATGGTCCGGCGCAAATGAGGGTGTGAACTCAGAATGGTATTTAATACTTGATGCAATGGATGCAGAATCTGGAACAAATGTATCTAAAGAAGCTACAAATCACATCAACATATCACATTAATGATTAAAATGACCAAACAAAAAGATCAATAAAACACCATGATCAACATATTTAGGGGGTTTTGAGATCCATTAGTGGAAAGAAGTGAAAAACAAAGATAAAAAAAGAGGACCCTAAAAGCCACTTTAGCATTATATATTAGGGAATTCTTGAACCAAGTAATCTAGGGTACAAAACCCTTCAAGCCCCCATTACAAAATTATTCAAAACCTTCCCTTCACTGCCTACTAATAGGTTTATAAAGAGAAAAATACTATGAAATTGCATTAAGTGATTAAAAAGTGAAAGTAACCTTCTTCAGTGATTTGACCTTCTTCTTTGAGGTCCTGCCTTTGGTCACTTGCAACACTTTTAATAAAGAATTTTCTCCTTGAAAAAGTAAAGCTTGAACCTTTTTTTAGGAAGAATAAATTTGGGCTCCTTGCTTTATAGTTAAAACAAACGAAGGTGGAGTGAAAACTGGTTGCAGAGAAAGGTAGAGACGCCATTGTTCCTGGTTTTCTTTATCAGTTTCCACCAATCACTACCTTTCCCTTCAGTTCAGAAAGAGTAAGAATGTTTCTATGATATTAAAAAAAAAAAAAAATGAGTGAAAAAGAGAGTGTTGCTTTTGTCGTCTTATCTTCAATTTGGCGCTTCATCATCATCATCATGATCATTATCTCAATTTCTCATGTTATAAACGAGGGAAATTAACAATATAGTTATATCGTGTTTATTGAAATTAACGGATGCCATTTTGCTTAATGAAGTGCTATTTAGATTTGTAGTAACTCTCTTGTTTGTTAGTGAAATGGGTGTCATTAACATCTTGTTTGCAGTCAAAAGCATTTGATAAAAGTAATAATGATGCCATTAATGGAGATTATAGCATGTTTCAAACCAGATATTTCTAAGCAAATAAAAAAAATCAAAGATTGCGTTGGAGGTTAATTGTTAAGGAGGATGAGGTAAGCAAACTAAATTAAGACCGTTGGAAGAGGGGAAAACAGGAGATTTTGGTCACATGGGAGAAGTTGAAGCATGTTTGGTAGTTGAAAGGGCAGAGAGGGGGGACCATCTTAAGTAGAGGCCATGGCTTGTCGTGATATTAGATATTTTGCAGCAAAGAGGAAAAAATGTGATGCTTTTAAATAGAAACTTCATGAAAATTCTAGTCAAGCCAACCCCAAAATTTGTAGCTTTTACCAAATTTTCTCACATAATCTATTCCTATTCACCCTATTGATTTAAATGATTTAAATTTTTATACAAATATGTGTTTAAAAATTTAGTTGAAAATGTGGTTAATTAAGACCCATGGATTAAATTGTAAAAAATTAATCGTTATAGATTTTTAATTAGGGAAAGACTTGAAGACTTAAAATAGCAATTATTCTAAGGACTAAAATGGCTAGTCGACCAATTCAAAATGGATGATAGTGGGATGTGATGTTAACTATCATTAGCTTAGGTTAATTAAAGATTAGAGTTTAATTAATCATGATTAAGTAATCTAATTAAGATTAACTAAAATTAATTTGAGTATATAAGTAAAACTTAGTGGGAAAAGATGACAAAAGTCATCATATTCTTCCCAAAGGCCACCGTCCACCATTGTTATGTTAAGAAGAAAAGCTTCAAAACCGAAGTAACATTCGGTCAAAATTACAAGTAAGTTTTTAGCCATTTTTCTTTGATTTTTATAGTTTTTTTTTTTATCATGAGAGCTTGATTAAGCTAACCTGTATATCAATTTGTTCAATTAGTGAGATTTTGATAAGTTACCATTGTTGAGAATTGGATGAATTAGGTGTGAAATTGATAGAAATTAAGCTTAGGTTATGAAAATGACTAAATTGTACAGCTTAACAAGCTGATTGTTAGCTTGTTTACATCAGGGACCAAATTTAATAAAAAGAAAATCTATTATGAAATTGTGGTAGGAATAGAAAGTATAAGGTCCCTAATGAATAAATGGGAAATCAGATTTCAATTTGAAGCTTTATATTGAAAGTTATGCTTGTCTTGGTTTTAGGGGCTAAATTAAATAAATTACAAAATATGCATGAATTGATATTTGGTTGTAAATCGATTGGAAATTGATAGTGTGTTATATTTTGTGACTACCCATAACTAACATCGACGCGAAACCTTCGAAAGGGAAAGGAAAAGCGAGAGTTGTCAACTAGTGACACGAGACCATGGTTTGTACTTTTTATAATTCGAGATAGAATTAATTGTTTGCATAAATATGTTAGTTGAATGAGAGCATGTCAAGGTGAGTATGTCTTGATGATATGAAATGTTATGTTGAGTTTTGGTATGGATTATCAGGATAGGGGACTCAAATGAAAAATGACATTAAATACTTGAATTGTGATATGTAATATAGAAATTGAAATGAAATATGTTATATAATATGAAATATATGTATTTGATGAAGAAATGAGATTGTAATTATGAAAATGATATGAGATCTAATATGGACTGAATTGCAAAATGAAATTGAACATTGGTACCTATTAGTTGTTCGGGCTATGTTGGATATAGTTGGCATGTCATAGGTAAGGGTGTTCAAACGGTTAACCGTTCGATTAACCGATCCGAACTAGTATTAACCGAATTAACCAAACTTTTTGTTGGAAAATAATTGTTGAGTGATGAATAATAAATTGATGCTCAAATTAAACAATTGTATCTCTTGGTTTAATATTGCATTTTTTCATACAGTTGTATCTTTTGAACAATTGTATCTCTTGGTTTAATATTGCAGTGTTTTTTCATTCATTGTCTCTATTCACTTATATCTATTAATTTTTCAACAAAACTCTTAATGAATCGGTCCAAATCTCTTCATTCATTTCGTCTCCTCTATATAAATCCAAGTTAGGAGATTTCAAAAACACATCATCAAAAACTATCAATATCAAAAATTCTTTCTAAATTCATTTCTCTTGGTATAGAGAAAGGCAAGGTTGTGTTCAATTGATTGCTGTTGTTGTGCTACTACTATGATCGTTTGTTGTTGTATCTTGGGAGACAGACGTCCAATGTTACTCAAAGCACCAATGAGAGGTCGAATCTGTCTTAAGGAAATTGTTCATACAGGCCTCAACAAAATTCTTCTTTTAATTTTCAACTCTGTCTGATTACAGGTATTCTATTATGTTACTGCTACTGCATTATATTGCATTATCATTGTTACTGACATATTAATACTACATACGATATTATATTTTCTTACAATCTTAAGAAAAAATATTTGTTATAGTTTTAATCTAAGGCATATAGGTTACCATCGTAACTTATTTAAGATTGGTTTATATTTCTGCTTCGAATTTTAATTTATTTACAGATTCTAGTTCTTCATTCCGGTTACAGAAAAATGTCTCATACGTTAAAAAACTCATCCAATTCAAAGAAGGAGGTGATTGTCATTGCTCAGGCTCAGGTTGCGAGCCAAATATTAACTGTGACTATAAGTCACAATGAAAAGCCTGCAAAATTCACTGGAGAGAACTTTAAAACATGACAACCGAAAATGTTGTTCTATTTGACCATGTTGAATATGACAAAATTTCTGAAGGATGATCCTCCTATTTTTAGAGAGGATGAGGAAGATGCTATTATCGCCTTCAACATTGTCGAAGCATGGAACAAATCTGATTTCCTATGTCATAACTACATTTTGAACAGTTTATCTAATGAACTTTATGAAGTATACAGTATCAAGAAAAAGACTAAGGAATTATGGGAATCGGTGGACCATAAATACAAAACTATATATGTTGGTGCTAAGAAATTCTTAGTTGCCAAGTTCTTAAACTTTATAATGGTTGATTCTAAAGCTGTTGTAAATCAGGTGCAGGAATTCCAACTAATTATTCATGGTATTCTCGTAGAAGGGATGGATATAAGTGTGATGGTCACTAAAATAACTATAAATACGACAAAGGCAAGCGCACCTATCGAACAATAGTATAGTTATGGTGAGTAGAGAATATCGTATCCACGAGGACTAAAAGTATTAGTAGTTATCATTTTTCTATTATTTAGTCGACAATTTTGAGGGATGTGTTTTAATCTAAATTTATTATACTAATTTAACTAAGAACGAAACAGAGAATGATTCAAAGAAATAAACGAATATTAACCGATGAGATAGACAATACCCAAGAAATAATCCATCTAAACTTTACATATTATTATGAATCTGAATTAAATGATTTATGCACTTGTGTCTTGATCCATAGAAATCCCTAAATTATGTTAATATCTCTTTCGAGAGTAAGAACAACTGACTCTATGTTGATTAATTAAAATTTCTTTCTAATTAAAACCCCTATCGTCGCAATCACTCGATCTATGGATTCACCTATTAGATTTGACTCTAATCCGGTAGATTTATGTCATCCTATTTCTAGGATTGCATGCAACTCCACTCAATTATGCTAGATCTACTCTTAAACAGAAACTTTTGCTCCACTGAATTAAGCACATTAAACATGAATTAATATCCCGAAATATTAAAACAAGAAATAAGTATACATAATTGAGAACAAGAATCAAGACATAAAGAAACTCATAAAAACTTTGAAAGAAACTAAAAGGAGATCTTCGATCTTGATGGAGATACGCTTTCGAGTTGATTTCGATGGTGTTCTTCGAGTGTTTTCTTCTATCTTCTCTGATGGCTCCCTTATGTCTTCTTCTAATTGGTATTTATAGACTTTAGAATACTCAGAAAGCCTAAAAATTATGTTTTTCCGCGTATTTGGGAAGCAGGATACGAAATCGACACGGGCTGGCACATGGGCGTGTATCCAGCCCGTGTGGCACACATGGGCATGTATCCAACTCGTGTGAAAATGCCCAGGCCTTGTGGCTCCTAAAAACAGCTCTATTTATTCGATTTTGGCTCATTTTTTGCTCCTTTCGCTCCCAAATTCTCTCATAAGTATAGAAACATGAATTTAAAGGATTAGGAGCATCAAATTCACTAATTTGCATAATTAATCATCCAAAAACACATTAAGAATGAGATTAAAATATGTTACTTTTATATGTTATCAAAGTAAATCCTTTCAGGTGACAGCCGTTATTGAAAAACTTCCCCCTACTTGGAATGACTTTAAGAACTATCATAAGCATAAGAGAAAGGAAATGACAGTGGGAGATCTGATTGTCAGACTTTGAATTGAATAAGACAATCGAAGCGCGACTAAAAGGCTAAACAAAGTAACCAATCCTAACTTTGCCAAGGCAAACATAGTGGAAGTCAAGAAGGACTCCAAGAAATGAAAACATTTTTAGACTAGGTCTAAACTAGGACCAAAATGCGGTGTCTTCAAGAAGCCAAAATTTCAAGGAAAATACTTTAATTGCAATAAGATGAGACACAAGTCGTCTGATTGTAGGTTTCCAAAGAAGGTCAGAAAGATGGGTCACAGGTCATCCGATTGTAGGTTTCCAAAGAGGGTCAGAACAAATGAGGCCAACGTTGTGGAAAATATTTCTAAGGAAGTATCTGATCTTGACTTTTGCCCTGTGATTTCTGAAGTCAACTTGGTTGATTCAAATCCAAGAGAATGGTGGCTTGATACTGGTGCCACACGTCATATTTGCTATTACAAGGACTCCTTTGTTGAGTTGGTTCCTTATGAGAAAAGGGAGAAACTCTATATGGGCAATGCTGCAACTTCCAAGATCAAGGGGAAAGGCACTGTGATTTTGAAGTTGACTTTTGGAAAAATGTTGAAACTTCAAAATGTGTTGTATGTGCCTGACATACGTAAGAATCTTGTCTCTGAGACCCTCTTAAATATGCATGGCTTTGGGATGGTATTTGAATCCCAGAAGTTATTTTTGTCAAAAGGGGGAACATTTGTGGAAAGGGGATATGTATTAAATGATATGTGGAAACTCAATGTTAGCTCTGTAAAAACTAATACTATGAATAAGAATAATGCTTCTTCTTCTATTTATATGCTTGAGTCATTTGATTTATGGCATGGTCGGCTCGAGCATGTTAATTCTAATACTTTACGTAGATTACTTAACTTAGAGCATATTCCTTCATTTCACATTAATTATAATCATAAATGTGAAAAGTGTGTTGAGGCAAAACTAACAAGGTCTTCATTTCAATCTGTTGAAAGAATTACTGAATCACTTGATCTAATACATAGTGGTATTTGTGACTTAAAGTTTATTCAAACTAGAGGAGGGAATAAATATTTTATTACCTTAATCGATGATAGAACAAAATATTACTATATATATTTGCTTAAAAGTAAAGATGAAGCTACAGAGAAATTTGTTCTCTATAAGCAAGAAGTTGAAATCCAACGTAATAAAAGAATTAAGAAGGTGAGAAGTGACCGTGGTGGTGAATGTGTTGAACCATTTGATAAAATTTGTGCACAACATGATATTATTTATGAAGTGGCACCACCATACTCTCCTCAATCTAATGGGGTAGCAGGGCGTAAAAATCAAACCCTAAAGGAAATGATGAATACAATGCTAGGAAGTTTTGGGTTGTCACAAAACATGTGGGGTAAAGTTTTTTTATCAACGAATTACCTTTTAAATAAGGTGCCCCGCAAGAAAAAGAACAAGACACTATATGAGTTATAGAAGGGAAGGAAACCTTCCTACAACTACTTGAAAGTGTGAGGGTGTCTTGCAAAAGTAATGGTTCCTTTACCGAAGCAAATAAAAATAGGTCCTAAAACGGTAGGTTGTATTTTCATTGGTTATGCACACCACAACAATTCATGTTGGTTTCTTGTACATAAATCAAAAATCCTGAAATTCACAATAATATGATATTGGAATCTAAAAATGCCTTTTCTTTGAATATATATTCCTTTGTAAGACTAGGGAAGATGGGTCAAGTTCAAAAAAATGAATTTTAGAGATTATTGGTAGTCAAGACTTTCAACAAGAAGTTGAAGTTAGGGTAGAGCCAAGAAGAAGTAAAAGGGTAAGGGTGGAAAAGTCCTTTAGATCGGATTTTCTAACCTATATACTAGAGACTGAACCTCAAACTTATAGTGAATCTATTTGCTCATCTGAAAGCATTTTTTGGAAATATGTTATCAAGAGTGAAATTGATTCCATCATGAAAAATCATACATGGGAATTAGTGGATCTACCTCATGGAATTAAACCACTAAATTCTAAATGGATTTTCAAACGAAAAATGAAAGCAAATGGAACAATTGATAATTACAAGGCCAGATTGGTTATAAAAGGTTATAGACAAAAGGAAGGCATTGATTACTTTGATACATTTTCTCCTGTATCAAGAATAACTTTTATAAGGATGATACTTGCTATTGCCACTTTGCGGAATCTAGAATTTCATCAAATGGATGTTAAGACAACTTTTCTAAATGGAGATCTTGATGAGGAGATTTACATAGAAAAACATGAGGGTCATGTAGCTCCACAACAAGAAAGAAAAGTCTACAGATTGGTGAAGTCTTTGTATGGGCTTAAGCAAGCACCAAAGTAGTGGTATGAAAAGTTTGACACTGTCATGATATCAAATGAATTTAAAATTAATGAGTGTGACAAATGTGTGTATGTCAAAACCACTATTGATGGATATGTAATTCTATGTTTATATGTTGATGACATACTCATTGTTGGAAGTAACAATGAAATGGTAAAACGTACCAAAAACTTATTAAATTCAAGATTTGACATGAAAGATATGAGACTTGCTGACATGATTTTGGGCATCCAAATCAAAAGGTCATCTGAAGGTCTCGTATTGACTCAATCACACTATGTAGACAAGATTCTTGAGAAATTTGGCAATGATGGTTTTAGTGTTACCAGAACTCGATAGATATAAGTCAACATTTATCCAAAAACAAAGGTGAAAGTGTTGACCAAGTGGAATATGCAAGAGTCATAGGCAGTCTAATGTACCTTGTGAGTTGCACTAAACTTGATATTGCTTTCACTGTAAGTAGTTTAAGCAGATTCACAAGCAATCCAGGAGAGAACAACTGGAAAGTAATTGTAAGGGTACTGAGATATCTCAGATATATTCAAAACTACGGATTACATTATTCCAGAGATCCTGCTATGTTAGAAGGATTCTCCTGTGCTAGTTGGATATCTAATATTCATGATACCAAAGGCACAAGTGGTTATATTTTCACATTGGGAGGAGGAGTTGTGTCATGGAAATCCTCAACGAAAATGATTATAACCAGATCCACAATGGAGTCTGAGTTTGTAGCTCTAGACAAATCTAGAGAAGAAATAGAATGACTATGAAACTTTTTAGAGGATATTCCTGAATTACCAAAGCCTGTGCCTACAATATGCATATATTGTGATAACCAAGCAACAATTGGTAGAGCATAGAATGTAATGTATAATGGTAAGTCGAGACACATGCGTCGTTGACACAATACCATTAGACAACTGATCTCAACTAGAGTTATCTCTATTGATTTTGTAAGATCAAAAGATAACACTACGGATCTGCTAACCAAAGGGTTAAACCGAGATAAAGTTGATAAAACATCAAAAGGAATGGGACTAAAGCCCATGAATATTTAAGGTGCTATGTAAAGGAAAACCTAACCTAGTTGATCAGAGATCCCAAGATCTAGGTTCAATGGGACAACCTACTTGTATAGACCTTGTGAGGTCACTGTAGGGGTTCTTATCCCGAGTTCATTCCTATAATGAAAATAGTTTTTAAAATGTGGAAAAGGTTAAGCAATCCTTTTAATGACCATTGTCTGTTTTGGTGAAACGAACAACATAAGTCACATATGTGAGAGTGAAGTGGGGCTGCTTCAATGAGTCTATTGGGGCATAGTTCTCTAAGCTCTTGTAGAACCAGGAGGATGTTCACGGCCATACGAACATACCCATGAGAACCAAAAATCTTACCAGGGAGGTATTTACGTCAGGAATATCATCGTTTACACAAATGACAGAACAATTCAAGGACATCGCGTCTACTGGTCAGCTAGTAAAGTAAATATACTTTCACAAGGGAAGGTTCAAGGGTTGATGCCTACCTATCCTATGCAAATATCGAACGTAGAATCTATCACCTCTTTGAGTCTTTGAGTCTCGTTGATCCACCAATTTCATTCATGTGGGGATTGTGGGAAAATAATTGTTGAGTGATGAATGATAAATTGATGCTCAAATTAAATAATTGTATCTCTTGGTTTAATATTGCATTTTTTCATACAATTGTATCTTTTGAACAATTGTATCTCTTGGTTTAATATTGCATTTATCTTCATTCATTGTCTCTATTCACTTATATGTATTAATTTTTCAACAAAACTCTTCATGAATCAATCTAAATCTCTTCATTCATTTCCTCTCCTATATATAAAGCCAAGTTAGGTGTAACATCCTAAATTTACGGGCCTATACATTTAGTGTAGGGATAGGTTTACTATGTTAATTTAATTGATAGGGGTCTAAATTTGGGCTTAGAATTAGGCAAAAAGGCCCAGATTAAAGTGGCATCATTAATAGTTAAAAAGGAACAAGTTTTGGGTCGCAAGGAGCCCATGTTTTAGGCCAAATTCGGCACTTTAAATGAAAAGAGAGTGACGCCACACACAAGGAATTAGGGGCCCAAGTATTAAGTTTAATGAGGCCCAAATATTTTAATTTAAGTGAGTTAAATTTGGCATTAGGGATTAGTAGAGGTGGACGGCTACAAGGCTATAAAATAGGAGAGAATTCTGTGGATTTTTAAGTGATAATATCATAGATAAAAAGGAGAAAAGTTAGGAGCTTATCTTCAAGGGAAGTGTTGGCGAAAATCCACCACCTAGAGGAGTGTAAAATTCGGCCATTGCATGGTAAGGAGGGTGCCAAATTTCTCTCTCTCTTTAGCTTGAATTTTAAGGGTGTTTTCGGTTTTTAGCAAAGAGGTGCCAAAATATCTATAAATAGGGAGGCTAGCTCCTTGATTCTCGACAATTGAAAACCCTAAATTTCTCTCCCATTGTGCCGAAATTCCCTAGCCTCTCCCTCTCTAATTTCTTTTCTCCAATTTCTTTAAAAGCCAGAAACTCTTCTCCACTTTTTCCATCTTGTGCCGATTTCTCTAGGAAGCCAAGAAGCATCCATAGTCTTTTCTTCTATTCATCCTATTTGAGAATTAGTTCTATACTTAGGCATTTAAATCTTCCATGGGCATTGTCGAATCCTCTCTCTAGTGCTAGTCGAATCTCCTATGCTAAGGTAAGTGTTGATTATTGATTAGTTCTCATGATCTATTCCGGTTTTGAAAGGCAAAAGCCAAAAGCTAATAGTTTAATGGTTTTATGATGGTGCAATTCGGATTTGAAGGAAGCTTAATCGACTAGACCTAAAAGCCGAAAATCATAAGTCTCCAATTTCGGGATTTCAAGGTAAGAGGATTTGTTTATTTATATATATAAAATCGGGTAGAATACTAACCATGGCCAAATATAGAGAGGCCTATTTTCGTAATTGTTCGGCTTTTAAGCAAGGCTATAGATTGAGGATAATAGATCCGGATAGCAAGGACATCGACTAAGAATATTGGATTTCGCAATATCGGTGTGTAATTCTCCACACCATCTAGATCTGTTTGATTAATATATGAAAATAAGTATTACATGTTTTGTTAAATGCCGAAACCCCAGGCATATTGGCGGGAACCCAAAGAGGGTAAAGCAAATCACCGAGTTAGTAAATGATCCGATTAAAGCGTTATAAGTATCTTTGGTTTCATGTGATTGCATGGGTTGGGTTTGATGAAAGGAGGAAGTTATATGTTGTAGCGATTTTTACCGTGATGCATTGCAAATGATACCTTACCGTGATTCGTTGTAGCGGCCTGCCGTGATTCGTTGTAGTGGCTACGGCCATGATCGATGATGAGCAAAGACGACCGCCATCAAGGCGTGTAGCGGTGTGGGTTGATTGTAGAAATCCCCAATGGTGTGAATGGGTGAGTACGGGCGTGTAGCGGATGGACACCTAGGATATGGGTTGGGCTTTGCATATTATTTTTGTTACTTATATTTTGATTATTCATTTTATGGGGCTAAAGCCCAAATCTAATGGTGCATGAGGGTTGCACAATGAGTCTCGCGACTCACCCTTTAATTTTAACCATCTCGGGTGACACTTAGGGCATCGGACCGGAGTGGAGAGGAGAGCAAGGTGGCCATGCGACAGAGCTTTGAGAATTCAGCAAAAGACTTAGTCTAATATTTGATTTCCATTTAATTAATGGGTTCAAATTTCCTTGTGTAATAAGGCCATGGGCCACTAGACTACCATTAATGTCTTGGGATTTTGTTGGGCTTTTATTCATCGAGTTTTAAGTTTTACGTTTTCAATTAAGTTAAGACTGCATGAAATTTCGGTTTTATTTAAAATCTACCAAGATAATTAGTTACTCAATATTTTATACTTTAATGAATTATTAAGCTTTCAAAATAAAGGTGTAAACCTAGTAATTGTTTTCCAAAATGCGACATGTTATGTAAAATCTCTTAAGTGACATACCAGATCCGGTTGTAGCGTTTGGGCCGGGTTTGGGGTGTTACAAATTGGTATCAGAGCCCGATTCAAAACTCGCTCTGGGGGTTTTTTTGGCTCAAAATGTTTTCTAAAGTTGGGTTTTGAAACATGCATATTTATACAGTGTGTTAGCTCGATGGCACTGCGTCTCACCCAAGTCCGCTTGAGTAAGTATTCGAACCATTGTGTGATATAATATATGTGGGCTTGATGGGCTTTATGGGACGTAGATTAGTTAGATTAGAACTTGATGGACTCTAGGCCTAGTGAAACAACTCTTAAAATCTCATAAGACTTAACTTCACTAAACAAACCCGTGAGCGAGCCGCAAGACTAGGGTGTGGTAACAGCATACGCATGTCTAGGATTGGATCAGGAAGAGCACAGTATTTAAGCGGTCCTAGTGACTCACCTCCTCTTCGCTGGAATCCTACAGTGCGTAGTATTTGTTCACCTTAGCCGAGTCGGGGTGTGGCAATAGGCATACGCATGTCTAGGAGTGGATTCGGGAGAGCCTAGTACTTAAGCGATCCTAGCGACTCACCTCCTCTTCACTAGAATCCTACAGTGCGTGGTGACTATTCACCCTAGTTATGAGGACTTGTTGATGGGCTAAACCCTATAATTAAAACCCGAAAGGGACCCGGCCACCCTAGTTGAAAAAATTCAAGTTTTGCAAAATTTTCAAAATACATTTAATTTGTGAAAACTTCTAACTTGACTATGAATTTGTAAAATACCTATGTTTTGAAAATTTACCAGAAAATCTCATGTTTATAAGAGTAACTTAGGACCATGAAACCAGATTTTCCCCAAAGTACCTGTTTGAAAAAAAAAAAACAACAACAACAACATCGAAATATCCTGGTTAGAAAAATTCCCAACCTACCCTCGTTTTGTCAAATGACCAAAATACCCCTGGTTTGTACAATTACCAAATTACCCCTGATTTGCAAAATTACTAAATTACCCCGAATTTTAAAATTACCGAAATACCCCTGGATATCAAAATTACCGAAATACCCCTGGATTTCAAAATTACCAAAATACCCCCGGATTGTAAAATTACCAGAATACCCTCACTTCACGAAATCAACAAGGAACTTTATTATGAAAAATTCTGAAAATACCCCTGTAGGATGAAATTACGAAAATACCCCTGTAGGATGAAATTACGAAAATACCCCTGGGTAGTGAATCAACGAAAACACCTTTACGTCAAGAATGTAAGTGCTTGGATGATTTTTGTATGATGTATGTGTTTTATTTTAGTTAGAGGTTACAAACTTGAGACTGTATTGTGAATGCGAACTCGAAAGAACCACTCTTAAAACTATTATTCATAAGACTGTTAGTGGTTAACTAGTGAAAGAAAACTAATAATCCATAAAATTCTTAATCAGATAAACGCCAATCGGAGGAATGAGTTAAGGGTTCTGATAGTACCGCAACGGGAGAGAGTTTTTGCTGTTTTGGTAGATAAGGTTAAAATAGCTGAGGAAGTGAAACGGGTCGAGAGACAAGAAAGATATAAGGATAGGAGTAAGAGTAAGAGAAGTTTCGAGCAGTCAGGAGCATCTGGGAATTATCAGAAAAGGCCTAAGACTGATGGGCCACTCGTGCTCGACGGTCGAGAATCGAGCATGTCCTACATGTGGGAGGGCGATTATGGGGAGTGCGAGAATGGCGGTGGATGCTTTAGGTGTGGATCCACGGGACATCCGATTAAGGGCGTCCTCGGATGAATCGGGTACTGACCACGGGACGAGGTTACGATCGGTGGGAGAGGTGATCAACAACCACCAAGAGGCCGCGAGACAAGCCGGGCGATAATGGTAGTGAACGCGGTCGTGGAGCACCGGTAGAGGTGCAAGTTATCTTTGGCGAGGCGCCAACGGCGTTGGTCTATGCGAGACGTCGCCAAGGGACGAGGACACTCTAGATGCTAACACTGGTGCGTGCACGCTACCATAGTATACTAAGTGTTTCTTTTGGCTTTAGAATCGAGTGCGCAAATGAAAGCATAGTGGTGAGACTTGGGTAGTACGATTAATAGTTAGTTGGAAATTTCGAGGACGAAATTTCTTTAAGGGGGTAGAAGCGTAACATCCTAAACTACGGGCCTATACATTTAGTGTAGGGATAGGTTTACTATGTTAATTTAATTGATAGGAGTCTAAATTTGGGCTTAGAATTAGGCAAAAGGCCCGATTAAAGTGGCATCATTAACTGATTAAAAGGAACAAGTTTTGGGTCGCAAGGTACTTTAAATGAAGAGAGGGTGATGCCACACACAAGGAATTAGGGGCCCAAGTATTAAGTTTAATAAGGCCCAAATATTTTAATTTAAGTGAGTTAAATTTGGCATTAGGGATTAGTAGAGGTGGACGGCTACAAGGCTATAAAATAGGAGAATTTATGTGGATTTTTAAGTGATAATATCATAGATAAAAAGGAGAAAAGTTAAGATCTTATCTTCAAGGGAAGTGTTGGCCGAAAATCCACCACCTAGAGGAGTGTAAAATTCGGCTACTACATGGCAAGGAGGGTGTCGAATTTCTCCTCTCTTTTAGCTTGAATTTTAAGGGCGTTTTCGGTTTTTAGCAGTAGGTGCCAAAATATCTATAAATAGGGGGGGCTAGATCCTTGAATCTGACACTGAAAACCCTAAATTTCTCTCCCATTGTGCCGAAAGTCCCTAGCCTCTCCCTCTCCAATTTCTTTTCTCCAATTTCTTTAAAAGCCAAAACTTTTCTCCACTTTTTCCTTCTTGTGCCGATTTCTCTAGGAAGCCGAAGCATCCATAGTTTTTCTTCTATTCATCCTATTTGAGAATTAGTTCTATACTTAGGCATTTAAATCTTCCATGGGCATTGCGAATCCTCTCTCTAGTGCTAGCCGAATCTCCTATGCTAAGGTAAGTGTTGATTTTTGATTAGTTCTCATGATCTATTCCCGATTTTGAAAGGCAAAAGCCAAAAGCTAATAGTTTAATGGTTTTATGATGGGCGGCAATTCGGGATTTGAAGGAAGCTTAGTCGACTAGACCTAAAAGAAAATCATAAGTCTCAATTTCGAGGATTTCAAGGTAAGAGGATTTGTTTATTTATATATATAAAATCGGGTAGAATACTAACCATGGCCGAATATTGAGAGGCCTATTTTTCGTAATTGTTTCGGCTTTTAAGCAAGGCTATAGATTGAGGATAATAGATCCGGATAGCAAGGACATCGACTAAGAATATTGGATTTCGCAAATATCGGTGTGTAATTCTCCACACCATCTAGATCTGTTTGATTAATATATGAAAATAAGTATTACATGTTTTGTTAAATGCCGAAACCCCGTGATCTGTTGTAGCGGTACATTACCGTGATCTGTTGTAGCGGCTTCTGCCGTGATCTGTTGTAGTGGCTACGGCCATGATCTGATGATGAGCAGCACGACTGCCATCAAGGCGTGTAGCGGTGTGGGTTGATTGTAGAAATCCCCAATGGTGTGAATGGCTAGTACGGGGGCGTGTAGCGGATGGACACCTAGGATATGGGTTGGGCTTTGCATATTATTTTTGTTACTTATATTTTGATTATTCTGTTTTATGGGGCTAAAGCCCAAATCTAATGGTGCATGAGGGTTGCACACTGAGTCTCGCGACTTACCCTTTAATTTTAACCATCTCAGGTGACACTTAGGGCATCGGACCAGGGGTGGAGAGGAGAGCAAGGTGGCCATGCGTGAGCTTTGAGAATTCAGCAAAAGACTTAGTCTAATATTTGATTTTCATTTAATTAATGGGTTCAAATTTCCTTGTAATGAGGCCATGGGCCACTAGACTACCATTTATGTCTTGGGATTTTGTTGCGCTTTTATTCTTTGGGTTTTAAGTTTACGTTTTCAATTAAGTTAAGACTGCATGAAATTTTGGTTTTATTTAAAATCTACCAAGATAATTGGTTACTTAATATTTTATACTTTAATGAACTATTAAGCTTTCGAAATAAAGGTGTAAACCTAGTAATTGTTTTCCAAAATGCGACATGTTATGTAAAATCTCTTAAGTGACATACCAGATCCGGTTGTAGCGTTTGGGCCGGGTTTGGGGTGTTACATTAGGAGATTTCAAAAACACATCATCAAAAACCATCAATATAAAAAATTCCTTCTAAATTCATTCCTCCTGGTGATAGAGAAAGGCAAGATTGTGTTCAATTGATCATTGTTGTTGTGCTACTACTGTGATTGTTTGTTGTTGTATCTTGAGAGACAGACGTCCAACGTTACTCAAAGCACTGAGGAGAGGTCAAATCTGTCTCAAGGAAACTGTTCATATAGGCCTCAACAAAATTCTTCTTCTAATTTTCAACTTTATCCGATTATAGGTATTCTATTATGTTACTGCTATTGCATTGTATTACATTATCATTGTTACTAACATATTAATACTACATACAATATTATATTTTCTTACACTTTTTAATCCCTTAACCGTTAACCGAACCAAAAATGTTTCAAAAAAAAAATTTAACCGAATCAAAAAAATTTGGTTAATTTGATTGGTTAACCGAATTAATCGAAATTTATATATTTTGTTTCTTTGTTTTGTTAAAACAAGTACAAGACGTATAAAAAATAATTTTATAGTGTTCATTTGACCGGATTAACCGGATTAACTGGACTAATAATAACCTAATACATATAATATATAATATTATTTATTAAGTTCAGTTAATTACCCAATTTCGAACCGAATTAACCGTTAACCAAAATTCCAAAAAAACATTTAACCAACCTCCGGTTGAACTATATCGGTTAACTGACCGATTAACCAAATTAAATCGGTTCAATCGATTAATTCAATTTTGATCGAAGTTTGAACACCCCTAGTCATATTATTGGATTGAGTATGGGTTTACATGCTTATGCATCAGGACTCACCTTGTGTGCCAGTATGTGCTTTGTGCGTCAGTGATGTGTTTCGTATGCCAGTATGCACTTGACGTACCAGTTTCCTTTACTTCGGTTTATCGATGATGCACTTCGGTTCCAGTTGGTGTGTTGGTTGACGATCCGTGTAACCGTCCGAGTCACGTTAATAGGGATTTATAATTGGTAAACTTGGTAAATGGCATATAAATGAGATGGCATGATGATATGAGATTATTTGCATGCATGAAGTAATCTAATGTGCAAATCAGTTGAAAATGAGTCCTGGGGGTTGAAACGAATGTGAATGAGTCAAATGACTCCAGAAAAGAGGTTGAAAGATAGTTAAACAGGTAAATGATAATTGAATATGACGCTAGATGACATACTAATAAAGGTAAATAAATGTATGTTTTTTATTCATGAATGATATTGAATCGGTATATAGTTAATGATTGATAATTGACAAATAAATGGAGTTAGTCATGCATATGGCAATGTTGAATAAGTTATTCTAACATGGTTATAAGTATGCTTTCATGCATTGAAAGATTATGAGAATGGTTGACATTTTAGAACATGATTTGGTTAGATATTGAGTGCATATATACATGTATTTGTCTTGAAATATCTTGGATCATGAAAGTATCACTGATCCTTATCGCTTAGCATATGGTTTGTTTATTCTGTGCGTAAGTTCAGGTATTTTCAAAGCCTCGAGAAAGTGAAGCCAATATCCAGACGACAACAATTGGCTCATCCTAAGTTTGTATAGCCTTTTTCATTATGTCAATGGTATGTACCTATGAATAATTGATCTAAAACTAGAAATTGTTAAAATGGTTGTATAAAGGTTGTAATTTTGTGAGTTTGGTTTTGGTCATACATGGAAAAGATGTTAATAGTTTGATAACTATGTTTTAAACATGTTTTAATAGTATGGAAAGGTTGATTTGGGGCATTGGTGCCAATTAATGTTAAGCATGCTAGGTGGAAATCATTTGAAATAGGGATTTAGTGGTTTGCCATTAATGTCGTGACTTCACACCCTGAATGTCATGACATCATGCCATCTCGTTGCGACGTCCCCTACTTGAGGTTGCGATGTCAGTCCTATTTTATTTTGAAAACTTTACAATTTGGTCCTCAAGTTAGAAAGCTTGACTACTGTTTTCAATGCCCCTATACTAAGCTCTGGAAGTCGCAACACCCACATGAAATAATATGAAAACTTTTCAGTTTAATCGTAATTCGACCCTGTGATGTTATTAAACTTTCGTAACTCGTATATGATCCAAAAATGATTATATAACGTGTTTTAAGCTTGTAATACTTATAACCTAACAATTAAAGATGAGGTTTTGTATATAACCGATTGTAGTTGTTCCGACAACGAATGTGGCATCCCATGATTCGGACAACGAATAGAGTGTTACAATTGGACTGTTAAAACTGTTATTGTATGGTCTTCTATGTTCGCACTTTGTGTTCCAACTTGACCATTTGCCCCTTTTTTTATATATATATATACTAGGTGGGAGCTTTTTTAATGGAAAATATTGTAATCTTTAACTACCTTTAGCTAAATCTTTACAAATATTAATATAAAAATATTTATTTTTGTGTATTTTAAAACTATTTTTTTTTACCAATTTTTACTAAACAATTTTTAGTGTATTTAAATAATTCATAAATTGCAACATTCCAATAAAAGTAGCATTGCAAAATAAAATAGTAAGGAGTGCTTTTTTAATGGAAGTCTGTGTATCTTTGATTATTTCGGAAATAATAATTAAATAAATCTTTATATTTCTCTTTTTTTGTTTTTTACTTTTAAATTGCAGCATATTGTTTTTATGAAACATATAATGTAATTCTTATATATATTATAATAATTTCCTTAAAAATGAAGACATATAATTTTTCAATAAATAACTATATGAAAACAAAAGAAATTGTTTTTAAAATATTTAAATAAATAATAATAATAATTGAGATTGCATTGAAAAAATAGAAACTTAAATCAGGACTTATCCGCATAGATCGCAGATTATAAAGGATTGATAATGGAATTATCTCATTCCATGAAAATTCACGTAAATCAAAGTAGGGTTGGACTGGTGATTTTATCGTTTTAACATAATATATGTATATATATATTTTTTATCCATCGTTCTGTATTGCTTGTCTAACATATGTAGACACCGAATTTAGAGTTGTCGGTTTAGTCCCTTCATCAAGCTTCCTTAATTTCACTTTTGGTCCCACTGCTTTCTGTTTGATTCACTGATCTCTGAACCGACGCACCCGGCCACAACACTTAATTCAAGTAGCTCTTGAGCAGTCTTGTAAAGCACCAAGGGCTCCCAATTCTAAATTACGATTCTACAAATCAGCTCTATATTGTTAAAAATATATGAGACTAGAAATTCCTTTGATCAAACATTTAAATCA
The DNA here is from genome assembly GCA_025698515.1 of Gossypium sturtianum. NCBI lineage: Eukaryota > Viridiplantae > Streptophyta > Magnoliopsida > Malvales > Malvaceae > Gossypium > Gossypium sturtianum. Next base: position 119,779,512 of record CM046955.1, read on the forward strand.
ATTGAATATATAGTAATGGAATCGAAAATCCCATTACTATAATTGGTTGATTTTATTTCTTTTAATTGATATTTGTAATCAGGGATGGATCCAGGGGACGGTCGCTCCCTTAGAATTTTCAAATTTTCAAATTTTATATATAAATTATCATGTAGTTTAGATTTAGTGTCCACATTGTATAACATTTACCCTTATTGGCCAAATTATTTATATAATTCGTCCCCTTAAGCTATAAAATTATAACTTATATTAACAAAGTATTTTTCAGTTTTTAATTATATAACTTTAATAATAATAATCAAATATTAATGTATGATGGCTTTAAAAGACTAAACTTAGAAGCCTAATATGAACTTTAAAGCCAAATTTCAGAATTAATTGATTTGGCCCATATCCATACATATTAGGTTAGTGACTTTTTTGTATTTTGATTTGTATATCTTGCTAAGGAATTATCTTCCTCTTGTAAGGTGTCGGCATTACCGAGAGAAAAAGAAAGGAGTTTGATGCTGAGACTGAGAGCACAGAGTAAAAAATAAAAATTATCTTCCTCTCAACTCCTTACGCAAAAGACCTCTCGATAAATATTTTTGTATAAATTATGTTCTTTATTTATTTGACTTATTTTTTTTTTCTTTTTTTCCTAATATGTTATTTTGTATAAATATATTATTACTGCAACAACTGATCAAGCATTTTCAGCCATGAAAATAATGAAGACAATGCTTCACAACAAACTTACTTGGTGGCATACACCGAAAAAGAGATACTTGAGATTTTCAACAGATTCTATCGTTCGATTTTATAAAAAAGCAGAAGGTGTAATTTAGGATGCCTAGTATTGAGAAATATGACTAATGTCAAGTTTTTTTAATTTAATTTTTGGAATTATAATGATATTTATGAAATTTTTAGTATAATATTAATTATTCTTTTTTTACATATTGGAAAGAAATATTTAATTTTATATAATATGAATTTTTTTAAAAAAATTACAGTTAAATTGTTTATACCTTTTTAAAAACATTAAATTAACTTATTTGATAAAAAAAAGTATTCGAAAAAATTGACACTTTTTTATATTAAAAAAATCATTAAATTTAGAAAATTAACCCCTTAAAAGTAAAATCCTAAGTTCTCCATGTTTATAATGTATTTAATCCATGTTTAAATTGTATTGTAATTCAAGAAAGGCATTAAGGCATTTGGCTTTTTTTTTTGTTTTGTTTTTTTTTTTTTGTTTTGTTAATGTAGTCGTTTGACACCCATAATTTATTGTGTACAAATTAAGTATATTTTGAAAGCCAATATTTTTAGGAAATCGTGCATATTAATTGAATTATTGCTATGCACGGTTGATCACTTAAAACCAAATTAATTTTCTCTACCAAAGCAAAATTATATATTATTTGAATCAATTTTAAAATATCTATTAAAAAATTATATTATAAACTAAAACCTAGTTTATAATTTTATAATAATTGATATATATATAATATTAAAATAAAACCGATTGATTTATAATTTTATATATTATTTGAATCAATTTTAAAATACTTTATCCAAAAATTCATGTCTTTTTTTTTTTTGACGTATTCATTTAAATCCCTTAATTGACATCAATAATTAATTGCAAGGCTACGTGAAATTAGGGGAACGTGGAACCCCCAAAAAACTAAGAGCACAAAGAAAGCCATTTTTTTTCTCTACGTGACATTAGGCTAAGTTGCAATATTAACTTTTGTATTTTAAATTTTAAATTTTTGAAATTATAATTGTTTGTATTGTGATTAAGATAAATTAAGAAAATTAAATTTTAATATTTAAAATAAATGTAAATTAATTATTAATATCCATCAAAATGACCAAAATTTAAAATTTTTAAATATAAACTCATGATTTCAATTAATATATATATTTAAATGTAAGATTTATTTAAAATTATTTAATTTAAATTTATTCAATGTTTAAGATTTGTTATTTTTAACAATTAATTATCAATAATAATTAAAAGATTCATTAAATGTTAAGTCTTTAGAATTAGATTATATATATACATGTCATTTTTTTTTGGTAAAAAAGAAAATACAACTCAATTATCAAATAGTAAGAATACTCATCGCATAATTCTTATCTATCAACCATACCCCAGGTTCCCTGTCTCTTCTAAGCTTGACAATTCTGTCCGCAATACTATTCTCTTCTCTGGGAATATGTTGAAGGTTCTAGTGACTCAAAAACTTCAAAAGCAAAATAATTCTCGTAACTAAAGCAGAATTAGAATCACCACAAACACCTTCATGAATGAGGTTAACAACTTCAAGGTTATCAGTTCGAATGATGACTTTCCGAAAGCCACGATCAAGTGCAATTTGCAACCCATCAAAGATGCCCCATAATTCTAAATCAATAACCTCGTAGTTACCCAAATACCTTGTAAAGCCAACAATCTAGTTTCCGTCATGGTCTCGCAATAGCCCTCCAGCTGCGACAAACCTATCAACATTTTTAACCAAACCATCCGTGTTCAAGTAAACCCATCCCTTCGAAGAAAGAGGAACGAAATCCGATCTTGAAGTTCTAATGCCTTGCGAGCCAGACACCGAGACATACTGCTTTTCCCAACATATAGAGGCTTTGATAACTTCGTCAGGACTCCATGAAAGACCTTGAAATATGCGTAAGTTTCGATTCTTCCATATGCGCCAAATGATAATTCCGAATAGACAGGCCCAGTTAACTCCACCCATTAGGTTTACTTCATGCTTGTTCCTTAAATTGAGCTCTATCCATTCGTATAAAGATCCTACAAAAAAAAAAATAGATTGTTTACCTGGAGGAATAAGCTGCATCCAAATATCCCTAGCCATTTTGCAATCCCTTAGAACATGAATGACACTCTCATCAATATGATCGCAAGCCCCACAAGTAGTATCTGAACCCAATCCTCTTCCTGCTCTTTCCATATTAGTAAGTAAGCGGTGTTTAATAACAAGCCAAATGAACACTCTAACCCTTTGCGGTCCCTGATATTTCCAAGGTAATTTCCAAATATCTTCTTTCGCATTCCATGATTCTTTCTGAAGCTTCTTGTATGCACTTTTAATTGAGAAAGCGACAGATGTACTCCCCCCAAATAATTCTATCCATGCCAGAATTTGGTTGAGGTGGCGGAATTCCTACAATCAGTTGAATGATATCTTCAGGTAACCAAAGGAGAAAGAACTCTAAATTCCAACCCCCATTTTCCGTGACCATATCATTAAGGACACTATCCATATCCAGGTTAGAGTTGCGAGCTATCTTTTTGTACAACGGCCTAGCATTAGGGACCCAAGAATCTTTCCAGCAGCTAATATTGTGTCCATTCCCAACTGACCAGCGCAGATTCTCCCGAATGAGTGGCCAAATATTCGATAAAGATCTCCACAAGAAAGAACACCGTCCCCTCGATAAAAATTCAGGTAAACCACCTTGAAACCCATACTTAGATCGAAGCACCTTAACCCATAAAGAAGAGCAGTCCGTTAATAATTTGAATCCTAAATTCATCATGAAAGAAGTATTATGATCCCGTAAAGACCTTATGCTAAGACCTCCATTCGATTTAGGTTGGCATATCAAATCCCAACTTACCAAAACAATCTTTCTATTACCACTAGTGGAACCCCAAATGAATTGTCTTACCATACCTTCGATCTCATCACACAAGCCTTTCGGGATCATCATCGATTGCATGAAGTAGCTCGGAATTGAGAGTAAGATCGATTGAGCCAAAGTAATTCTACCTGCCAGAGAGAGCTGTCTAGCGTCCCAACTACAAAGTTTACTTCTCACCTTATCAACGACAAAATGCAGAGTATTATTTGTAGCCTTCTCGTAAAAAATAGGGATTCCTAAATACGAACCAAGATTCTGCACCACCTGGAACCCAAAAATTCCACTAATACGCCTCTGAATATCTTCATTTACCCCTTTAGAAAACCATATTTGACTTTCTGTGATTAACATTATGTCACGAAGCCTTCGCAAAAAGTATCTAAAACTTCCTTGATTACCCGTGCCTGTTCCTCGTCCGCCTTGCCAAAAAGAATCAAATCATCTGCAAAAAAAAGATGAGAAACGGACGGACTTGATCTAGGCAGCCAGATAGGTGACCATCTACCTTCAGACATAGCCGCGTGAATACCATGTCCTAACCACTCCATACACAAAATAAAAAAGGTATGGTGAAAGTGGACATCCTTGACGTACTCCTCGTGCCGGCTTGAATTTCTAGGAAGGCACTCCATTCCAAAGTACCTGCATAGTTGAACCAGAAATAGCAGACATAATGACAGTACGGAGGAAGTTTGGAATACCTACAGCCTATAGAGAAGCGTCTATGAAATCCCAGCGAACACGATCATAGGCCTTTTTAATATCAATTTTAATGGCCATCCACCTTCTATTCTTTTGCTTGCTCTTCATAGAATGAATGACTTCTTGCGCGATGATGATGTTATCATTTATGTTTCTTCCTGCAACAAATCCTGCTTGTTCAGGTGCAATGATCTTTGGGAAGACAACTTTGAATCTAATTGTAACATCCCTAACCCGTGTCCGTCGCCGGATTAGGGTTAAGAGCGTTACCTGACAGATCGAAAACTTTAACAGACAATTCATCAAGTAACTCATCAATTACATTCATATTGTCCCTTAAGTAAGTCATAGAGACTTAAAGCATGCTCAGAAATAGGGTCGGGACTAAACCGAAACACATACAAAATTTCACAGAAATTTAAAACTTTTTTAAGTTTTAGGGGTTACACATCCGTGTAGGCAAGCCGTGTGCCTCCCACGGCTGCTGGACACCCCCGTGTGTCCTCCCCGTGGTCGAATCTGACCTCACATCCACGGCCACCAAGCACGCCCGTGTGCCTTGGCTGTGGTTGAATCTGAATTCACATCCACGGCCACCAAGCACGCCCGTGTGCTAAGGCCGTGGTCGAATCTGACTTCACATCCACGGCCACCAAGCACGCCCGTGTGCTAAGGCCGTGTACTCTTAGGCCATATACTGACTTTCTCACACGGCTACTAAACACGCCCGTGTGTCTTGGCCGTGTGCTATTAGGCTAGCTACTGACTTAGCCCCACGGTCACTAGGCACGCCCGTGTGCCACAACCGTGTGGCAAATATAGGCCATTTGCAAGGCCAAAATGCCACCCACATAGGTCATACCTACAAGCAATGTTTACCAACTCATTTCAACACAAACATATTTCATTCATTCACTTAATCAAAACTTGACCATTTTATGCATCAACTAACCATACCAAAACATACTTCATATATCACATTCTTTTAAACAAATTATCAACATCAAAACTAGCCAAATCACATGGCTAAATTCATATAACAAACTTATACTAAATGCTAGCCTATACATGCCATATCTAGCTTTATACATTTCAAAATGTACCAAAATAGGTTTAGTAGTGTGATGACGATCCTTGTGATCCCGAGCCTTGATGAGCTTTAACGACCTATAAAGCACAGAGAAAACACACACAGAGTAAGCTTTCCAAAAGCTTAGTAAGTTATATACAAATAAACTTAATATATAAAGCATATAAGCATATAACCACATTGGCACAATTCATATACATAGCAAATTTCTCACATATATATATACTTTGGTCCATATCCTTTACCATATTTGTCACATTCATCAATTTAAGAATCATAGTAAGATCACGTAGGTACTTACCTTATATACACACACTTAGTGTATAAATCAACGTACCTGAAACGAATATACAATTCACTTAGCCATTCTTATCACAGACTTGCCCGTTGAACCGTAAGGAATCTAGTAGGATACTCAGAAAGCTCGGAATGGTCGTACAATGCCAACGTCCCAGACGAGGTCTTACATGTAATAGGATATCGATGCCACTATCTCAGACAGGGTCTTACACGAATCAATACGATACCGATGTCCTAGACATGGTCTTACACGTAAAGATCATATCGATGCCAACGTCCCAGACGTGGTCTTACACGTAACGCTCATGTCGATGCCTACGTCCCAGACGAGGTAACGTCCCGGACGTGGTCTTACATGATAAAACAGAACAGATACCTATGTCATGACATAGCTAATCCTATATATTCTTAGGTTCATACGGGACTTCTCGGACTTAACACTATATCATCCATAACTCGAAATTCATATACAAAGCATCCCATAAGCATTCATTTTCATCAATAATCTTATAAATAAGCTAAATTCAATATAACAACATTTATTTGCAATATGACTTACCTCGGATTCGATTTATCAAAAATGGAAATAGCTACTCGGTTACTTTCGCTTTCCCGCGATCTAAGTCCGTTTTCCTCGATTCTTGATCTAAACATCTTCAGAATTAACTCTTTTATTCACTTATTCATTCAATTCAATCCAAGGACACACATTTAGGGCTATTTGCAAATTAACCTCACATTTGCACAATTTATCAATTTAGTCCATCTTTCTCAAAACATCAAATTCACAAAATTAATACATACACATGCTTAGCCGAATGTTCATACACCTTATACAAGCCCATATTTTCCGTCAAATTTGCAATTTAGTCCTCAAAAATAATATTTTCTCAATTTAGCCCTAATTAGCTAAATTCATCAAAAATTCAAGAACAAAGTTTGTTCATCTAGCTCACATCTTTCATTTAACACCATAAACAATCACAAAGCTCAACATATCAACAATGGTATATCTCATGAACATCACCAATACACAAAATTAATTCATGGGCTTGATAGTAGGCAAAGTAACAATCTCTAAAACATAAAAATCATCAAATTATAAAGCCAAAACATACCTTAATTAAAGAGTTTTATAGCCGAACGCCCTAGCTTCATATTTCTTTCTCTTTTTCTTTGGTATTTTCGGCTAGAATGGATGAACACATCCACTAGCTTTCTCATTTGTTTTATTAATAACATATTATTAATCCATTTACTAAAATATCCATTCAATTAATAAATAAAAACAACTATGCATTAAGGATATATTTGTCCATATCCATCCACTAACTAAATAGTGGTTTAATAGCCACATAAGGCCTTCACCTTTACAAAGCCACAACACATGGATACTTTAACAAATAGCAAGCAACTTTCACATTTAATGCAATTCAATCCTTTTGTCAAATTAAACATATATAAGGACAAATTAACTTACGAAAATTTAATACATGCTTAAACACTCATCAAGGGCACAGAAAATAATATTAAAATATTATACGGACTCGAATTTGTGATCCCAAAACTACTATTCTGACTAGGGTATAAACCGGACTGTTACACTAATAGCAATAATCTTCGTTACAAGCTTATATAACACCGAGCAAAGACTGATAGGACGAAGCTGCGAGAAGTATTCCAGATGTTGCACTTTGGGTATAAGGACAATAAGCGTATTATTGAGTTCTAGATCAATCTTATCACCAGAGAATACCCGTTTAACCCACTCACAAATAGACGGACCAACAAACTCCCACTGGCTCTGATAGAAAATAGCATGAAGTCCATCACTACCTGGTGCTTTTAAAGACGACATATCGAAAAGGGCCTTCTTAATCTCCTCATCAGAATCTGGCCTGCTAAGGAAATTGACCTCCTTCTGTGTGAGAGACGGGAAGGCACTGCACCCAAAACTATCTGTTCTTCTTGATCGCTCACCATAAAGGTTTTTATAAAAATTGACCGCTTCCTACTTTAAGTCATCCTCATCCATAATTCACTCCCCTACCTAATTTTTAAGGGCAACAATACGATTATGCTTTCGTCTCTGTAAAGTTTGCCTATGAAAGAATCTTGTATTTTGGTCCCCAAAAACTAGCAAGTCACACCTAGCCTTCTGCCTCCATAAAAGCTCCTCATGATGTAACACTGACTCCAACTCTTCTCGAATTTCTAACTCAATTTGATTTAAAAAGGACGAGCTTCTCTGATCAATTGCCTTTTGAACGTTATCCAACTTCTTCTTTAAGAGATTCTTTCGATACATAATGTGACCATAAACCTCTTTATTCCAAAGTTTCACATGATCAGTGAAAGAAGCATGGGTAGTCGACATATCCCCCAGAACTTCCAATTATTTTTAACAAAATTTGAAAAATCCAGATGCTCAATCCAACCGGCCAAAAAGTGAAAAGGCCTTCTTGAGGAAGACTGAACATCAGGTAAAAGAGATAATTTAAGGGGTCTATGATCCGATTTAAGCTTTTGTAAATGTAGGACTTTTGACAAGGGAAACTTCAAGCTCCAAGCATCATTGCAGATAGCTCTATCTAGTCTCTCAAAAACTCCTCCTCTATTCCAAGTAAAGTTTGGACCACTAAACCCCAAATCATGCAGGCCCATGGAGTCCATAAAATTACTAAAGAGAGTACATCTTTTCCCAATGACTATACCATCTCTTTTTTCACAAGAAGCAATGATAGCGTTAAAATTACCAATCGCTAACCACAGAGTCCCATCCACCGGCATAGTATATTTAAGAGCTTCCCATAACTGCTTCTACTTCTGTCCTTTAGGACTACCATACACGATAGTGACTAAAACCGGTTGACGATAAGAATTTCTAAAAATTTTGAGTAAAATAAATTGGGAGTTATTACCCAAAATATCCATAGAAATAGTATCTTTCCATTCTATCCAAATTCCACCAGAAAAACCCACAGCCTCTACACGATGTGAAAAATCAAAACCGAGTTTAGCAATAACCGAATCAGCTTTAATACCACTTACCCTTATTTCTAAAAGGCAAACCAAATCAGGCTTATGCTCTCTATTATACTCCCCAGAAAATACGAGGGAATTTCAAACCAGCACATCCTTGACAATTCCAACAAAAAATAGTAAAATTCATATTAAAATAAATTTTAAAAATAACAAAATTAAAAATACCACCAAATTATGCAGGTGTGGAACCAAGACCACTAATCTGTCCATCAGCGTTGACACCATTTTCATCTGCTCCAAGTCCAACTTGCGAGTTGATGAGATTAGCCATGGAGCTTATAGCTTCTGTTAAAAGAATTCGAGAAATCCTGGTATTTTTTAATTTTCCTCCCTTTTCTTTGAAAGTGCGATTAAGAGGAGGCCCACCGCGATTATTACCAATTTTGTTCTCAGGACCACACCCTCTGGAAACAGAAAAAGATTTATTAGTATTTACTAAAATATTTTTCTTATCACCTTTGAGCGATTTAGACACATTATTTTCATTAAAAATAACTGCCGAATGGTGTTTTGGGTCTAAAAGGTTCGCATCTAATTGAACTGCCAAATCACAATGGCCTTCGAACATGGGATTATTAAGTACTAATTTATTCCCCTCATTTCCTAAAGAAGCGGAATGCACATCAACACCTCCAATATTGTTACCTAGGCCACTAGAAAGGAGACCATCTGGTACTAAAATACCAGCCTGCCTAGGCCTTTTCATACTTGGCCCATCATGCTTCTCCATCGGTGGCCCACTAACCCGGTTATCTTTCTTTTTATCATGCGGTATACCGGTAAGCGGAAGAAGGGAAATAAAATTAGAAAATGCAAAATTATTAACTTGGTCCTTTTCTTTTTGGGAAAGCCTATCTAACTCCACAGGCTTTTTCCCCAAAGCCTTAGAACTTGGACCCCTTCTTTTCGACTCGCCTCAACATTTCCAGTGTAACATTTCAATTTTGGGCCTAGTTGGAATAGTGTTTTCGAGACCACAAATCTGAAGTATAAATATTTGTTTTATGATTGTTTTGCGGTCCATGATATGTTCACATGATTGTGTGAAAGTTCTGTTAAGAAATTTTGTGAATAAGTGTCCAATTTAACTTTTAGGACTAAATTGCAAAAGTTGTAAAATATGAGATTCTAGAAGCTTTAAGCATGAAATAGATTTGGATTATAAATTAGAGGTCCTTAAATAGAAATTTGACCAATTTCTATTTTTATGGACAAAAATGAGCATGAATAGGTAAAATTTGAAAGTTTAGTAAAAAGGAAATTTTGGTCATTTAGTAATTAAAAGATTAAAAAGGGAAAAATGAAGCAAAATTTGCTCATCTTCTTCAAGCTAAGGCCGAAACTTTGAAGCTCTCCATAGCTAGGGTTTCTTCACTTTTCAAGCTTGATAGTAAGTACATCCTAGCCCCATTTTTAATGTTCTTTACGTTTTTGAAGTTGTTATCAACCGATCTAGCTATTTCTACCATTTATTTGAGCTAGGGTTCATGTTTAAAAATTTACCCATGTGTGACATGCATGTGTTTTGATGTTACATGGTAGATTATGAAAGTTTGATGTGTAATAAACATCTTTTACTAAGTGATTTTTGATGAAAACACATAAAAAGGACCTTTTTATAAAAGTTGTAAAAATGGGTAGTAAAAATCTGATTTAATGAAAAATGTGGGCTGGTATAAGCTTGATATAGGTTCGGCTAGGCTTGGGTAACAAAGAAAATGGATACATTTCATTTTACGAGCCTAGGGACTAATTTGTGAATATGTGAAAGTTTGGGGGCAAAACTATAATTTTTCCAAAGTATGGTTTTTGGACTGATTTGAACAATGTGATAATTAAATGAGCTAAATTTTCTATTATAGATCAAGAAAAACGGAGTCCGGACCTAAACCGAGGAAAGAACAAGGTTGTGGACTAAATCAAATAGTTAGCCATATTTTGGAACCGAGGTAAGTTCGTGTGTAAATAATGTAACTTATATTATGTATTTAATATTTTTTTATTGCATGAATTGTACAATTATCATTATGGATTTGTTTGGTAAAGATTCGATACGGTGAAACTCCCGGTTGAACTTTAGGAATAGTTATGATACAAATGTCATGACATTAGGGTTATGAGTTTACGTGTAAGACCATATCTGGGATATGGCATCATTATGAGATTTCGGTAAGACCATGTCTAGGACATGGCATCGATATGAGAATCGTGTAAGACCATAGCTGGGCTATAGGCATCGATATGTAATCCCATGTAAGACCATATCTGGGATATGGCATTGGTATGATTCTATGTGTATGTGATTCCCGAGTATCCTTTAGTATTCCAAGCGGTTCAACAGGAAGTCCAAAGATTTTGTCAACGAAATGACAAGGTATGAACATGTTGAAAGGGTACAGGTATGTACACAAAGCTCATACATATTGAGATTATAAATTGATGAGACCTCGGTAAGAAGTGCATGAATAAATCTTGATCACGAGTTTTATTGTACATTATGTAAATGACATGATTTAAAATGTATCTATGATAGTTGATGACATGGTGATAAATTATATTATGTTATGTGTACAATAAGGCATGGTTAATGTTGTTAATTATTTACATGCAAACTTACTAAGCTTTGTGCTTACTCCCCTTTCTTTTACATTTCCTTATAGTATCGCCAAGCTAGCTCGGGGATCGAAGGACGTCGGAGACTCGATCACACTATCAATTGGAACCTTTGGGTATAGTTTGTCTCAACATTTTGAATATGGCATGTATAGGGACTTGGTCTTTTTGTTATATGTCATATTGGTTTAGCCAAATGTGTTGGCTTATGATGATATTTGATTCATTTTGTATAAGGCCATGAGATGTGGCTCATAATGATTATTTGGTTGTAAACCTATTCATATATTCATGCATGTGCCAATACCATTATGATATGGCCTATGGTTATTAATGGTTGAATGATGATGTGTTGCATGTGATTATAGATGTCTGATGATGGTGAAGCACTTAGTTATGCCATGTTAAGTGCCTTGAAGTCCTATATATATTTGGATTGGTGTGGTTCCGATGTTGTGTAGGTTGGTGCAAGTATGGGTGGCAAAAAGGCTTGGTAAATAGCCTAGTTATGGCCATGTTAAGTGTCTGATGACGGCTTGCCCCATAGGCGTATGTTATGGCCATGTGTCCCCTACACCCTAATTAATGCAAAACAGAATGCCCAATAGTAAACACACGGGCACGAGACACGGTCGTGTGTCTCGACTGTGTGAGAGACACGGCCATAGGACATGGGCATGTGCCCAGGCCGTGTGAAGTCTGCACTTGATTTTAGGAATTTAATTCGCCACACGGCCTAAAAACACGGGCGTGTGCCTTGGCCGTGTGACCTTATTTGGTTGATGACGTCATAAATAGAATGTCCCCTATTTTGGACACGACCTGAAGCACGGGCGTGTGATATGCCACACGGGCGTGTCCTTTCACCCACACAGGCGTGTGGACCTTTTTGATGAAAATTTTCTAAGTTTTCCCAGAAGTTTCTAAAGTTCTCGGTTTAGTCCCGAACCACTCCTAATGTATGTTTTGGGCCTCGTAGGCTCGTTTAAGGGATGATATGAATGTTTATGAAAAGTTTTAAATTTGAGTGGAAATTTATGTCTTGGTTTTGTATGATTGCTTGCGTATAAGTCCGGTAACGCCTCGTACCCTGTTCCGGCGTCGAATATGGGTAAAGGGTGTTACATCCAGGCATGCTATAACCGGAGCCTAAGACATGCCCAACCGAAGGCTGAAAGCCTACTCCAGTCTCACGGGCCACTTCACCAACCTGACCCAAAAACCCCTTAGAACTAGCCCTACTCAAAACCCCATTAGAATTAACCCTATCTTCACCACTACCCCTATCCCTATCTCCAGCCGCACGAACATCACCTTCCTTCTCCAAATTTATTAGACTATCAAATGACGGTGTATAAATTATGATACATTAGATTGTTTTCTTATATAAGAACATCAAATTGCTATAATATAGTTACACTTTTTTGAGAAAAGAATTTTCAATATTCCTTTAATGATTATGAGAGCTATGTTATAGCTACACTTTTTTTTTGGTGAATTACAAGAGGAGGGCAAAGCCCAAATAGCAACATGACGAACATGACTCGAACTCAGGTCACACATGGGACTGTGAACACCCTGATCATCAGACCAACACTTTGAGCTCAAGGATTTGTAGCATAATAATTAATGATGGAGGTAGATGGTAGGAGACTTGCCCTATCTTCAAAATTGGTGAAATTATCATTTAATTTCTTTAAATTTTATAGAATTTTAAGTTAATACAATAATAAAGTTACACTTTCATTTTTTTAAATCACAAATTGAAATCAATTTCTATCATAAAGTATATGAAAATATGGCCAACATTTATCCTTCTTCGCAGTGTCAGAGTATAGTTTTACGATTAAAATATTTTCAATATATATGTATAATATTTCAATAGTTACAAATGAAAAGTTATAAGTAAGTTAAGAGTTGTCACTTTTCATGGTGATTTATGTCCATTAAATACCAAATGTTATGTCACTTGGTTATTAATCAAGAGTTGCCACTATTTAGTGATGAGTTATGTCTCTTATTACTAACAGGTATAATTATTCAAGTAATGTGTTAATTCTTAATAGACGTGACTATACAAATATGCATTTATTGGATAGTTATATCTTTATAAAGAGACATGAGAACTCCTATAAATAAGAGTAAAAAAAAAATTTGTTTGGTACACAAAAAGATATAGAAATTTTTACTTCTTTTGATTCCTCTCCATCTTCTATTATTTTTATATTATTCTATAAAGAATTTCTACAATTGATATTCTTGCTATGATCTGCTCAATGCTTAATGCTTAGTAGACTATTTCCATCAATGCAAAACATAAACAATCATTGTGTTTCATTGTATCCTTGAGATTTATTTGTCAATAACTCTTGTGCACACCAAAATTTAATTGAGGACGAATAGAACATTAAAAAATATGATTAATACATGCCTTAAAACCTTCATTAATTTCTCATACATTCATTTTTATCCTAACACGTCATCGATATATATATCTTTGGTTTACCCTAAACATCTTAGATAATAAATTATAGTTATATACATAAGTAATTGAACAAAAAGTACATGCGAGGATCAAATCTCAAAACAGAATTAAATCTGAAATTCATATAAAATCATATCATATATATATTGCTTGCTTAATCTAATTTAAGAAATTATAGAAAAATCATATACATACATACAAATATTTTCTCTTTTTCTCGCCAATTTGGTATCATCTAATTGCACTGCTCTGATCTGGTTAAACAACAATGATTTAACTTTCAATTCAGCCACCAAACTTCCGGCATTTCTAATGCTAAGCTGAGCGAACATTGTTTGCAACTCAACTGTTGCCTTCCTGCTCAACGCGTCAGCTACGATGTTAGCTTTCCCAGGGTGGTAATCAATAACGAAATCGTAATTTTTTAGAAGTTCAACCCAGCGTCGTTGTCTCAAATTCAACTCCTTCTGGGTTAGGAGGTATTTAAGACTTTTATGACTAGTATAAATATGACACTTTTTACCGTATAGGTAATGTATCCAGATCTTTAGAGAAAAAAAGCTCTAAATCATGCATCGAGTATTTACGCTCATGCCTTTTTAGCTAGCGTGATGTATACAAAATCACTTTCTCGTTTTGCATCAAAACAAAACCTAGACCATTTAAAGAAGCATCACTATATACAATGAAATCTTTCCCCAATTTAGACAAGGTTAGAACTGGTGCTTCAGTCAACATCTGTTTCAATTTCTCAAAAATTTATTGGCACTGGTCATTCCAAACAAACTGAATTTTCTTTTGTAAAAGCTTCGCCATCGGCATAGCTATTTTCAAAAGTTCATTTACGAATCTTCAAAAATAACCAGCTAAACCAAGAAAACTACGAACCTCTGACACATTTCTTGGTGTTTTCCACTAAAAAATGGCTTCGATCTTTTCAAATCAACTCTAATCCCATCAATTGAAATAACATGCCCAAGAAATACAACTTTAGATAACCAGAATTCACATTTGCTAAGCTTCTCATATAACTACTTTTCTCGTAACACTTGTAAAACAATCCGGAGATGTTGTTCATGCTCTGTTTCAGATCTTGAATAAATCAAAATGTTGTTGATGAAAACTACCACAAATTGATCCAAATAGGGTTAGAAAATACGATTCATGAGATCCATGAATGCCGCAAGAGCATTAGTCAAACCAAAAGGCATTACTAAAAATTTATAATGGTCGTAACACGTACGAAATGTTGTTTTAGGTACATCACTATCTTTCACTTTCAACTGAAACTAACCAGATCTCAAATCGATCTTAGAAAAAAGAAGAAGGTCCTTTCAATTGATCGAATAAGTCATCAATACGAGTTAGGGGGTACCGATTCTTAATCGTCAACTTATTTAGTTGTTGGTAATCTATACAAAGCAGCATCGAACCATCTTTCTTTTTAACAAAAAAAAACTGGACTTCCTAGAGCGATATACTAGGACGTATAAAGCCACGGTTCAGTAAATCTTGCAACTGTACTTTCAATTCCTTCAGCTCTGTTGGTGCCATACGATAAGGGGATATTGCCACCAGAGTTGTACCAGGAAACACTTCAATTATGAACTCAACCTCGCGATTTTGTGGTAATCTTGGTAATTCCTTAGGAAACACATCAGGGAATTCACAAACAATTCGAATCTTGCTGATTTGACTATCACCAACGTTCAAGTTAATGACATAAGCCAGAAAATCTTGACAGCCTTGATTGAGGAGTTTATTAGCTCAAACTACTACAACGATACGAGTTGAACCACTCATTCGGACACCATTCACCTCAATCAAGCTACCGTTAACAGTTTGAACCACAAATTTCTTTTTACGACACTCCAGAACCACCCTGTGTTTAGTGAGCCAATCCATACCCAAAATCAGATCAAAATCGCCAAATTGTATAATAAAAAAGTCGACAGGAAATATTACGTTCTGAATTTCTAACGAGCACCGCCTACACACTCGATCAACTAACACAGATTTCCCTAAAGGACTCGACACAACCATAGATACTTTAGATGTATCAAATTTTAAGCACCCCGTTTTGACCAATTCAAAATTAATATAAGAGTGTGAAGATCTTAGGCCTATCAAAGCATAAACAAGCGCAGAGTAAAGTAAAAAGATACCTGCTACAACATCGGTAGTATCACCCTCCTCGTGAGTCCGAACAACATATGCTCGTGCCGGTGTTCTGTGTAACGCCCCAAATTTTGTATATTTGTTTCTGTGTATTTATGACACAATTGTGTATCTGCTTCAATGGTTATGTGTTCTGGAAGTGTCTAAGAAGTCTTGGGTTCAAGTCTTGACTTGGGAAATTTTTTTTTGTTTTTATATGAATAACCCCTATCTCTGGCCAGTAGGCTTATAAGGATAAGTGTGTTTAAATATAACAGAATGGGTCTGCTGGTCTAGTGGTTAAGTGAAGTGTTAACATGCTGGAGGTCTGGTGTTCGATTTTCTGCGATGGCAAGTAGTGTTATTTTTGCTCTAGGTTCGGCTAGAGTTGTGCTATTAGTGGACTCCGAGTAGTGGGTGGTTAGTAAAATTTGATGGAGAAAATTAAGGGTTTTTTATATAGTGGGGATCTGGTGAAACACTTGGGGTACCAAAATTCTCTCCAGAGAAAGGAAAAAACTAACGTTTTCTCTTCCACCTTTTCTTCCATTTTTTTCTTTTTGCTGTAGCCGAAATTCCCCATTGCTGCCGTTTTTTTCACACTATTTCCTTGTTCTCCAAACTCGATTTTTGCCCCTTTCCCGTCGTCATTTCACGTCTATGCTTTTCGTGTGTTATTCGATAAGTGATAAGTGAGTTCTTTTCGATTTATTCAATGAATATTTGTTTGACGAGAGACACTTTTTGTTTAGGCGCAAATTAGGGGGCTGGTGGATCCCAATTGACACTGTGGTTGTGCGAAATCAGGGTTGCTTAAACGAGGTAAGGTTGGCATTGGTTTTTGAGAATTATTTGTTCGTAGAAATTCGGATTAGGTGATCGAAATTGGGCTTTATATTGTCAAATATAGGTTCTGGAGTGCTCGGGAGTGAGTGCGCATCGAAATCGAACCAGGTGTGTACCCGAATCACTAAAAACACGACTAGATGAAAAGCCAAAATAGCATACTGTCGACGCTACACGGGCGTGTGGCAGCCCGTGTGGTAGGCCGTGTGAGGGGACACGGCCGTGTGATCGACAAACCAGGCCGTGCGCGCATGACACAGGCGCATGACACAGCTGTGTGATGGCCGGTGAGGCCGTGTGCGAGACATGGGCTCGACCAATTGGGCCGTGTGGGCCACACGGGCGTGTGAGGTGTTGGGCCAGGCCGTGTGATCCATAAGGCCAAGGCCAAATTGGGTTGTGGGGGCCACACGGGCGTGTGGGCCCACACGGGCAGACAACATGGGCGTGTGAGCCCATTTTTACTAATTTATTGCTACGGTTGCACAGGTCGCCCGAGACAACTGTGACCCTATTTTAGGGTAGGTAAGATCACCTAGACCCCTAACTGAATGACTGTTATATCCATACTTGACATGTATATATATATATATATGACCGTATATTGAGCATGTTGTTTGTACTGTACTGTATATATGTGATATACCATGATTGGGCATGACATAATCTGTATGATGCATTGCATGGGGATGGGTTGATATTGATTGGAGGAAGTGTACTGAAAGGCTTCGAGCCTAATTTACTGGCAGCACAGCTGCATATTACTATATAGTGCTGCATTCAGTGCTACTTGGAGTGTAGGGATGGGTGGGTTGATTATATCCCCACATGGAGTGTAGGGTTGGACGGAGATAGAGTGTAGAGGTTGGCTGGGGAGGATTTTCTGATTGCATATCTATTACTGTTACTGTACTGTGATGGGTTAAGACCCTAGTGCATACTGTTACTGAAATGGGCTAAGGCCCAAACTGGACTGATACTGATACTGAAAAAGGGCTTAGTCCCAGACTGTGATTATTTGTATATTGACTGTTTGTTTGGTATGGGGGTTACACACTGAGTTTATGAAAACTCATCCTTCTGTTTAATCTGTGCAGATAATCCCCAGACATAGGCGGATCAGTGCGGTGGAGGACTCAGCAGTGGCCACACAACTCCTTCTATACTGTTTGATACTTAACCATAATTTTAAGTTTATGTGGGTATTTTTCTGTAATAATGGCCTCTACGAGTTTTTGGTTTAAATTTGGATTTTATGCTGCTTTATGCTTTATAACTGCTAGTGGTAGGAGAAACTCGGGTTTTCAAAAAAGATGAATGTTTTATCAAAATACTACGCACACACGAACTATTTTAAAAGCTTCCACAAAGTATAACGTTTTGGGAAATGAATGACGATTTGTAAATAAATAACATTTTGAAAATGGATAACGTTTTGGAAACAAATGACACGATTTGGAGTTAACATAAGATAATGAAGAGTGGTTTGAACGGAGAAAAGGTCTTAGCGTCGTTGCGATTTCAAAAGCACTATCATGTGACATCGCCAGATTTGGCCATAACGTCTAGGCCGAGTTTGGGGTGTTAGATTTATTGGTATCAAAGCCAGGTTGCAAAACTCAGATGTGGATTTGGGTTTTAAGATTTGATTATCTAAGAAATATTTTCTAATGATTTGAAATGTTTTTACCGAATGTGTGGTACACCGAGTCTCCGGCGCCGATCCTGTAAGTTCTCTGAAACTGTTATGAGTTTTAAACTGAAACTGATACGAAACTGAAACTACTCTAGGTAGTATACTGCACTGAAAACACTCTGAGTTAGTGTTTACTGAGAAATTATAGAGGAACTGAAAACTATAGTGAGACTGCAATTTACGAAAACGAACTTCGAAATTACTGATACTGTTTTGTATAAAACATTTGTTAATAAAATACTGAAACTATAAACTGATGCATAAAACTGTTAATACAGATAAACGCGTTTAGACAATGAACACGAGAAGTACTCGCGGACGGGGTACAAGAGGCCGTTGTAGAGGCCGTAGAGGGGCCCGAGCTGGGTCCTCATCTTCTGGTAACCTGCCTAATTTGGATACAAGTGAGACGCCAGCTTCACCTGTGACTGAGACTAAGTCTCAGGATCGAGCAGATGGGGACGACGCACTGTCCCAAGCCATGTTAAGGATTTTAGAGAGGGTCGCTGGAGCCAATACTAGAGCTGGAGGCCGAGGGTCGGTTACGAAACAACTCCGGTCCAATGGAGCTGAGATCTTCAGGGGTATTGCTGGAGTTGCCCCTAATGTGGCTGAGTACTGGATAGAGGCTACAGAGAGAATTATGGACGACTTGGACTGCACCCCCGAGCAAAAATTAAAGGGTGATTTATCGCTGCTACGAGATGAGGCATATCAGTTGTGGCTCACTGTTAAAGAGGGCACTTAGCCCGATTGGTTGACCTGAGAGTTCTTCAAAACCGCCTTCCAAGGAAAGTATGTGGGTGCCAGTTACGTGGATGCCCGTAGGAGAGAGTTCCTAAATTTGACTCAGGAAGATAGATCGGTGGTTGAGTATGAGGCCGAATTTCTGAGATTGAGCCGCTATGCGCAAGGTATGGTGGCAACTGAGTACGAGCGATATGTTCACTTCGAGGATGGCCTCATGGATAATCTGAGGGTACTGATAGCTCCACAGAGGGAGCGAGACTTTGCTGCACTGGTTGATAAGGCGAAGACCACCGAGGAAGTGAAGCACGCTGAGCGCCAAAACTGAGAGAGAGGTAGGAATAGGAGGGATTTAGAACCCTCGAGTTCCATTCAGAGGCCTGAGAAAAAGGCTAGAGCTGATGGGCCGGTCAGTGTTGGTGTTCCTATTGGTACTACTAGACAGCCACCGTGTACTGGCTGTGGTAGACGCCATCAGGGCGAGTGTTGGAAAAGAACTAGGGCTTTTTTGAGGTGCAGTTCATTAGAGCACCGTATCAGAGAGTGTCCGCAGAGATCCGATCAGATGCAAGCTCCGGGTATTGGTACTGCACCACCACCGAGGGTAGTTCAACAGCCACCGAGAGGCCGTGGGCAGGCCAGAGGTGGTAATGGGTTGGGCCGTGGTCAGTGAGCACCGGGCAGAGGTGTTGGTCACACTGAGGCGAGGCAGTCAGCTCTAGTTTATGCTACTCATCGTCGAGAGGATGGAGATGCTCCAGACATCATTACGGGTACGTTCTTTATTTATAATGTACCTTATACTGCACTGATAGATATAGGATCCACTCACTCCTATATAGCTTGTACCGTATCTGGAAACTTGGGTATACTGGTTGAGAGCACTACGAGTGAGGTAACTGTAATGAGTCCGTTAGGGCAGTCAATAAGGGTTAAAAAACTGTTTAGAGATGTTCCTCTAGAGGTTCAAGGAGCTATCTTTTTGGCTGATCTGATGGAACTACCTTTTGGAGAATTTGATCTGATACTGGGAATGGACTGGTTAGTCAAACACCGAGTGAGCTTAGATTGTGCCACAAAAAGGGTTTACTGAGAATTGAGGAGGACATCGATGTAGTTGTAATTGGGGAACGCTGGAACTACTTATCGAATGTGATTTCTGCATTGAGGGCCAAAAATATGGTCCGTAAGGGATGTGAGGCATATCTGGCCTACATCAGTGTTTCAGATTCTAGGGATTCTTTGATTAAGGTAATCAGGATGGTTAAGGACTTTCCGGACGTTTTTCCTGAAGAGCTACCTGGGTTACCTCCGGATCGTGAAGTAGAGTTTTGGATTGAGCTCCTTTCTGGCATAGCTCCGGTGTCCATAGCCTCTTATAGAATGGCACCGAAGGAGCTTGTGGAGCTTAAGGCTCAGATTCAAGAGCTACTGGATCGTGGGTTCATCCGCCCTAGTGTGTCTCCGTGGGGGCACCAATACTATTTGTGAAAAAGAAGGATGGATCCATGCGTATGTGTATTGACTACTGGTAACTGAATAAGTTGACCATCAAGAATAAGTACCCCCTACCGAGGATAGACGATCTGCTTGACCAGTTCAGAGGTGCTTCAGTGTTCTCTAAAATTGACTTCCGATCAGGGTATCACCAGTTAAGAGTTAAGGAAGCCGACGTTCATAAGACAGCATTTACGACTCACTATGGTCATTACGAGTTCCTAGTGATGCCATTTGGACTGGCGAATGCTCCAATAGCTTTTATGGATCTGATGAACTGAGTGTTCCAGCCCTATTTGGATCAGTTCGTAGTGGTATTTAATGATGATATACTGGTGTATTTGAAGACTTAGGATGAGCACGATGAACACCTTAGAGTGGCTCTACAGATTCTGCGAGAGAAACAACTGTACGCCAAGTTCAGTAAATGTGAGTTATGGTTACGTGAAGTAACGTTTCTAGGACATGTGGTTTCTGCTGAGGGAATTAGAGTTGATCCTCGAAAGATTGAGGCTGTCTTGGATTGGAAGCAGCCTAAGACTGTGTCTGAGATCTGCAGTTTTTTAGGACTGGTAGGGTATTATCGACATTTTGTAGAGAGGTTTTCACTGATTGCAGCACCTTTGACTAAGCTGCTACGCAAAGGTATGCCGTTTAAGTGGACTGATGTGCAACAAGAGAGCTTTGAGAAGCTCAAGACTGTATTGACTGAGGCCCCTATTTTGATACAGCCAGAGTCTGAAAAAGAGTTTACCGTCTACATCGATGCATCATATATCAATTTAGGATGTGTGTTGATGCAAGAGGGTAAGGTGGTAGCGTATGCATCTCGTCAGCTTAAGACTCAGGAGGTGAATTATCCGACGCATGACTTGGAGTTGGCCGCGATGGTATTTGCACTGAAAATCTGGAGGCATTACCTGTTTGGTGAGAAGTGTATTATTTACATTGATCATAAGAGCCTCAAATACCTCCTCACTCAGAAGGAGTTGAACCTTAGGCAGCGTAGGTGGATTGAGCTGCTTAAGGACTACGACTGTACGATTGAATACCATCCTGGTAAGGCCAATATGGTGGTCGATGCGCTGAGCCGTAGGGCTATGACTGATCTGAGGGCAATGTTTGCTCGCCTCAGTTTTTTTGATGATGATAGTCTATTGGCCGAACTTCAAGTTAAACCGACGTGGATAGAGCAAATTAAAAGTAAACAGATGGAGGGCGAGTCTTTGGGTCTTCGTTTTCGACAGATTGAGAGTGGGAAAACCGAAGATTTTGGATTGAATAGCGAATGGGTGCTCTATTTTCGTGGGAGAATCTGTGTACCGAAAGATACTGAATTGAGGCAGTTTATACTCAGAGAGGCACATAGTAGCCCTTATGCTATGCATCCTGGCGGGAATAAGATGTACCGAGACCTTCGTGAGTTATATTGGTGGCCAGGTCTTAAGCGTGAGGTTACAGACTTTGTGGGTAAATGTCTGACATGTCAGCAAGTTAAGGCTGAGCATCAGTTACCTTCGGGGTTGCTTCAGCCAGTTAAGATTCCACTTTGAACTCGGAGCGAGTGACTATGGACTTCGTTAGTGGGCTACCCCTTACACCCACTAAGAAGGATTTTGTATGGGTCATCATGGATCAATTGACCAAGTCCGCCCACTTCATACCGGTTCGTACTGACTATTCACTGCAAAAGCTGGCTAAACTGTATGTTTCTGAGATAGTGAGACTACATGGGGTACCGACTTTGATCATCTCAGATAGGGATCCTCGCTTCATGTCTCGGTTCTGGAAAAAGCTACATGAAGCTCTTGGTGCAAAGTTGGACTTCAGTACTGCGTTTCATCCTCAAACAGATGGTCAATCTGAGAGGGTGATTCAGATACTGGAAGACATGTTGGGAAGTTGTGTGATTGACTTCCGAGACAGTTAGGAGGATTACCTGCCGCTAGCAGAGTTTGCTTATAACAACAACTATCAGTCTAGCATTCAGACGGCACCGTACGATGCATTATATGGTCGTAGGTGTCGCACACCTTCATGTTGGACTGAGTTGGACGAACAGCGTGTTCTGGGCCCTGAACTAGTTTCTGATACTGAGGATAAAGTTAGAATGATTTGAGACCGACTGAAAGTGGCAGCTGATAGGCAGAAGTCCTACGCAGACCTGAAGCGGCGTGAAATTGAGTATTCTATTGGAGACTCCGTTTTTCTTAAGGTCTCGTCATGGAAGAAGGTACTAAGGTTTGGTCGTAAGAGCAAGTTGAGCCCCAGATTTATTGGACCTTACCGCATACTGAAATGAGTGGGACCAGTTGCCTACCAGTTAGAGCTACCTCTAGAGTTAGAGCGCATTCATGATGTTTTCCATGTTTCGATGTTGAGGCGGTACCGCGATCCAACGCACATTGTTCCAGTAGAGGAGATCAAGATTAGACCAGATCTGACTTTCGAGGAGGAGCCGGTTCAGATATTGGATCCCGACGTAAAGATTCTAAGGAGAAAATCTATCCCACTGGTTGAGGATCTTTGGCGTAATCATAGCTCTGAGGAGGCCACGTGGGATTCTAAGGATGTGATGCGACAGCAGTATCCTCATCTGTTTTGATCAGGAAAAATTTTGAGGCCGAAATTTTCTTTTAGGGGGTAGAGTTGTAACGGCCCAAAATTAGTATATTTATTTTTGTGTATTTATGACACAATTTTGTATCTACTTTAGTGGTTATGTATTCTGGAAGTGTCTAAGAAGTCTTGGGTTCAAGTCTTGACTTGGGCAAATTTTTTTGTTTTTATATAAATAACCCCTATCTCTGACCAGTAGGCTTATAAGGATAAGTGTGTTTAAATATAATAGAATGGGCCTATTGGTCTAGTGGTTAAGTGGAGTGTTAACATGCTGGAGGTTTGGTGTTTGATTCTCTGTGATGGCAAGTAGTGTTATTTTTGCTCTAGGATCGGCTAGAGTTGTGCTATTAGTGGACTCCGAGTAGTAGGTGGTTAGTAGAATTTGATGGAGAAAATTAAGGGTTTTTGATATAGTGGGGATTTGGTGAAACACTTGGGGTACCAAAATTCTCTCCAGAGAACGGAAAAAATTGACGTATTCTCTTCCACCTTTTCTTCCATTTTTTTTCTTTTTGCTATACCCGAAATTCCCCATTGCTGCCTTTTTTTCACACTATTTTCTTATTCTCCAAACTCGATTTTTTCCCCTTTCCCATCGTCATTTCACGTCTCTTCTTTTCGTGTGTTATTCGGTAAGTGATAAGTGAGTTCTTTTCGATTTATTCAATGAATATTCGTTTGACGAGTCATTTTTTGTTTAGGCGCAAATTAGGGGCTGGTGGATCCCAATTGAAGCTGTGGTTGTGTGAAATTAGGGCTGCTTAAATGAGGTAAGGTTGGCATTGGTTTTTGAGAATTGTCTGTTCGTAGCAATTCGGATTAAGTGATCGAAATTGGGCTTTCTATTGTCGAATATAGGTTCTGGAGTGCTCGGGAGTAAGTGCGCGTCGAAATCAAACCAGGTGTTACCCGAAACACTAAAAACGCGACTCGACAAAAAGCTAAAAAAGCATACTGTCGATGCCACACGGGAGTGTGGTAGCTCGTGTGGTAGGCCGTGTGAGGGGACATGGCCGTGTGATCGATGAACCAGGTTGTGCGCGCATGACACGATCGTGTGATGGCCGGTGAGGCCGTGCGCGAGACGTGGGCTTGACCAATTTAGCCATGTGGGCCACACGAGCATGAGGCCCACACGGGTCTACCACACGGGCGTGTGGGATGTTGGGCCAGGCCGTGTGATCCACACGGCCAAGGCCAAATTGGGCTGTGGGGGCCACATGGGCGTGTGAGCCCATTTTCACTGATTTATTGCTAAGGTTTCACTGGTCGCCCGAGACGACTATGACCCTACTGTAGGGTCGGTAAGATTACCTAGACCCCTAACTGAATGACTGTTATATCCATACTTGATATGTATATATATATATGACCGTATATTGAGCATGCTGTTTGTATTGTACTGTATATATGCGATATACCATGATTGGGCATGACATAATCTGTATGATGCATTGCATGGGGATGGGTTGATATTGATTGGAGGAAGTGTACTGAAAGGCTTCGAGCCTAATTCATGGCGGCAAAGACACATATATTCTTGTATAGTGCCGCATTCGGTGCTACTTGGAGTGTAGGGATGGGTGGGTTGATTATATCCCCACATGGAGTGTAGGGTTAGACGGAGATGGAATGTAGAGGCTGGCTGGGTAGGATTTTCTGATTGCATATACATATCATTATCAGATCTTGTGATAGGCTAACGCCCTAATGCATACTGTTACTGAAACGGTCTAAGGCCCAAATTGGACTGATACTGATACTGAAAAAGGGCTTAGTCCCAGACTGTGATTATTTGTATATTGACTATTTGTTTGGTATGGGGGTTACACACTGAGTATACGAAAACTCACCATTCTGTTTAATCTGTACAAGTAATCCCCAGACATAGGTGGATCGGTGCGGCGGAGGACTCAGCGGTGGCCACACGACTTCTTCTATATTGTTTGTTACTTAACCATGATTTTAAGTTTATGTGGGTATTTTTTCTGTAATAATGGCCTCTACGAGTTTTTGGTTTAAATTTGGATTTTATACTGCTTTATGCTTTATAACTGCTAGTGGTAGGAGATACTCGGGTTTTTAAAAGAGATGAATATTTTATCAAAATACTACGCACACGCGAACTGTTTTAAAAGCTCCCGCAAAGTATAATGTTTTGGGAAATGAATGATGATTTGTAAATAAATAACATTTTGAAAATGGATAACGTTTTGGAAACAAATGACACGATTTGGAGTTAACATAAGATAATGAATAGTGGTTTGAACGGAGAAAAGGTCTTAGCGTCGTTGCGATTTCAAAAGCACTATCATGTTACATCGCCAGATTCGGCCATAACGTTTAGGCCGGGTTTGGGGTGTTACATTCTGGCATTAGACTGGTGAGTAACAACATCACTTGCCTTTCTTGTACCGCTTCTAGAAATAGAACCACCACGACTAATACCATGATCTTTGGCTATAGATGCACACTTTTGAGCAGAAACAAGAGTATTATTATCACCTCTTGGCACTCTCGAGCGAAATGCTCTTATGATCCGTATCGAAAACAAGCTTGTGTGAATTTTCAACATTCACCTCGGTGCTTTTTCCCACAATGCTCGCAGTTCAGTATCTCAACCTCTTGAGATGGACCTCGAACACTGCCCATGGATATAGTCAGTTGTCGATCTTGATTTCTTTTAGATCTATCGGACTTAAAGTTCAATCTCTAATTACCACGAGAATTTTTAGTCTGCTTAGATTGAGGGTGCTGATCGTGTGTCGAGAGTCTTAATATTTATATAATGAATGATCTAGCCTAGAAAATAACTATCACCACGATTGAGGTAAGTGCACCTATCGAACAGTAGTATAGCTTAGTGGCAAGACCGGAATGTCGAACCCAAAGGAACCAAAAGTACTAATACTGACTTTCTTTTTATTATTTAGCCTAAGAATTAAGAGATTTGTTGTTTAATCTAAAATTAACTAACTACTAAGCTAAAGACGCTAAGACACAGAGAATGAATTAGGGGAAATACTTGTGGGAAAAACCAATTGATTAAGACGGCACCCAAGGAAGAATCCACCTAGACTTCACTTGTTATTTAACTCTGAACCAAACGATTTATTCACTTGACTTGATCCGTAGGTTTCCCTAATTTATATTAATACCTCTCTCGAGGCTACTAACGTCTAACCCTAGGTTGATTAATTGAAATCTCTTTCTAATTAAAACCCCTAGGATTGCATTAACTCGATCTATGGACTCTCATATTAGGTTTGACCCTAATCCGGCAGATTTTTGTCATCCTATCTATAGGGTTACAATCAACTCCGCTTAACTATGCTAGATCTACTCCTAAACAGGGAATATTCCTCCACTGCCTAAGCACATCAATACTTGAATCAATATCCTAAAATATCAAAACAAGAATTAAGAACACATAGTTAAGAACAAATCAAGTATTTATCATATAGTTCAGAAAACAATAACAAGACCTGTCTTAGGTTTCATCCCCCTCAAGTATCTGAGGGGTTTAGTTCATAATCATAAAAGAATATGATCGCTGAAAGTCAGAGTTTTAAAATTTATAAAAGAATCATCGAACCTAGAAACTAACTCTGACAACGATTGAGGCAAGTGCACCTATCGAGCAGTAGTATAGTTTAGGCAAGACCGGATTATCGAACCCAAAGGAACTAAAAGTACTAATACTAACTTTCTTTTTATTATTTAGCCTAAAATAAGTGAAGTTTGTTTATTAAACTAAATTAATTAACTACTAAACTAAAGACTCTAAGACAAAGAAGAATGAATTTGGAAAATAACTTGGGAAAAACTCGGTTGATTAAGACGATACCTAGGAAGAATCCACCTAGACTTCACTTGTTATCTAACCTTTGAACCATACGATTTATTCACTTAGTTTGATCAGTAAGACTCCCTAACGTATATTAAACCCTCTCTCGAGGCGAATAACGCGTCTAACCCTAGGTTAATTAGTGGAACTCTCGTTCTCTTATAATAACCCCTAGAATAGCAGTAAATCGATCTATGGATTCCCATATTAGGTTTCACTCTAATCCGGTAAAATCTCGTCACCCTATCTCTAGGCGTGCGATCAAATCCGCTTAATTATGTTGGATCTACTCTTACGCAGGGTCTATTCCTCCTCCACCTAAGCACATTAAATTTGGATTAAGCTCACATAATTAAGAACAAACTAAGTATTTATCATATAATTCAAATAATCAAATAACAAGATTCATCATAGGTTTCATCTCTTCTGTATCAGAAGGGTTTAGTTCATAACAATAAAGGAAAACATCTCAAGAGAAAAGATAAAACAAAACATAAGAAATCCCTAAAACCCCCTGAAGGAATTGAAGAGGAGATCATCCATCTTGAGTACAATTCTAGCTTCTTGAGATGGATCAACTGGCTATCCCTGAGTGAATCCCCACAAATCTACCTTCTCTGGCCTAGCACGACGCCCCTAGACGATGGATTTGGGCTCCCCCTTTCAGGTCATACTTAGGGTGTATTTATAGGCTTTTGAAATACGTTTCTTTCTCCCTAAGTATCCTTTCTCGAATGAAATTGCTCTTTTCCACGGCAGAGGCACGGCCATGGCACACGCTCGTGTAAATTGTGGCCAGGCCGTGTTCGGATTTCTTTAATGAGACACGGCCGTGTGAGTCGGGGTTAGACCGTGTTCTAGATGATTGACTTGGCACGGCCGTGTGGGTCCAAGTCCAGGCCGTGTCGATTTCCTCTTTGGTCCGTTTTGATCTGTTTTGAGCCCGTTTCTCGTTCTTTTTATCTTTGGGTGCTTTCCTGAGTATAAGACATGAAAAGAAAGGATTAAGAGCACCTTTTTACATAAATCAAGGGATAATTCATCCAAAAGCATACTAAATGTGGGCCTAAAATATGTTACTATTTTGGTTTATCAAATACCCCCACACTTAAGCTTTTGCTTGTCCTCAAGCAAAATTCTCAACTTACAATTGAAATGAACTTCCCTCAATTCATAATAGTCATTAATAGTGTCTCATCATAATTCAGAGATAATTTATACATGGATAATTCAACTCAAAGAGTCCTAAAAATTCAAACATTATAAGTCATAGATTTTGTAGCTCGAAAACATAGGCGTCTCCCCTTGTCTAGATAATTACCTTTAATTTGAAATCGACAAGGATTGACATCCTCACAAAAGATTCACTCAAATCACTCAAAGTGTTTAAGATTCAGAATTTAGGCACTCAAAAGTCAAACAAGAAGAGTTAATCCCATAGGCTTGCATGAAAATCAAATCTCCACCACTGAAATATGAGATGAAACACAAATCAAAAGGTCTTTGTTAGGGTTGTAACAGGGCTAGGGTTAAGGTGTGGAAAAAGGCTGAATTAGAAGGTTAGAATCGAGATTGAATTGACAAATTACCTAACTAAGAACTAATGAACTAATAATAATAATTACATCAATTGAAAACTAATAATACTAATAATACGAGCTTCTTCTTCGATATTTGGATTTTAAATGTATAAGCTCGTTTAGTCACATAACTAATAATGAATATATTTCGTTTTTTTAAGAACAAACTAAATACATAATAAATGATAAATTACTAAAATTCATAATTAGGCAACTAATCAAATCAAATCTCGATATAAGGGTAGTCAAAAGGTATGGTGATAATAAAAACAAAGGGGTTCTGGGTTAATATTAGCGGTTATGTCAATAAAAAGGGTTGTTAGGATTAAATGGGGTTCACTAGGGGTTAATTTGTGAAGGTAGGCTTTTAATAGAGTAAGTGGGTTAGATCCTAGGTGCCTTTATCATCTCTGTGTATCAAATAAAAAAAATGTGGTCTCGACATGTATAATCGATGCAAGTTCTAGAATAACAAATCAGTGTTGACATACTCATAATCAATAAAGTGAGCAAGAAAAAGAATATATGCTCTATAAGGCTCAAAAACTCACAAAAATTATGGGTATTTTGATGTCAACCTCGTAAATTTCAAACTTCAAAGTAATATTTAAACTCAGTTCGACAACCTAGAAAATTTTTAATTTCTGAAAAATAGACTTATCATGCTTGATTCTCTAGTATTCTTAGAATTTAATCATCAATGCACAATTATCAATGACTTAGTCTAAAACATATCAATAAAAATCATAAATCATTAGAAATTTCATCCTAATTAGTAATATGAGTAATTTACTTTCAAAAAAGACTAAATTCAGAGATTTGAGAATAATGCAAAAAGTTTGGTACCTAATTTTAGAAATTTGAGAATAATGAAAAAAGTTAGGCACTTTTTTTAGGTTGTTCACCCCCCACACTTAAGATGTACATTGTCCTCAATGTACAAAGATAGATAAGATAAATGTAATGTTCAGATCAGAAGATATGGGGATAAGTGAAACTTCCTGAATTATGGATGAGCTCCTTGAGTTGGCAGTGGTCGTGGTGAAGTATAAGT
This sequence comes from Gossypium sturtianum, assembly GCA_025698515.1. NCBI lineage: Eukaryota > Viridiplantae > Streptophyta > Magnoliopsida > Malvales > Malvaceae > Gossypium > Gossypium sturtianum. The sequence continues at coordinate 119,809,453 of CM046955.1, forward strand.
TGGAGGAGCGGTCTGGGTGACGATTCTGCGCTAGATGGAGAAATTGGGAAGCTCATGCAGGATTAGCCAAGAAATCTAAAGAAACCATAATAATATACTAATAATATAATTAAAGACAAGAAAGATAAAGAGAAGAAGACTAAGAAGGAAAATAAATTAAGTTTAAAAGATAAAGGGGCTTGAGAATCCTTATGGTAGATGGTTCGAGAGGTGGGTGTGACTTTGAAGGTGACGGAGTTGTTGGTGATGGTGGAAGTGGCGTGATTCCCAAGCAGCCTTAAGAACCTAAAAACAAGAAACTAAAGCAAAATAAACTAAATTAAGTAGAAGAGAAGTAAAGATAAAGAAAATAAAGGAGAAGATAAAAATAAAAGAACAGATAATTGGTCTCAAAGACCCTTGGCTTGTTGTTTGGATGAAGCTGCCGGCATGAACTCAGGTGAATCGGTCTCCTTTGAGGAGATTGGCCTTTTACACTTCTTTGCCATGGATATGATTTTGTTGTAGCTCAAGAGTCTGAGGATTTATTAGGAAAAGGAAAAAAAAACAAAAGGGAGAAAAGAAAGGAAGGAAGAAGAAGAAGAATAGGTAAGGAGAGAAAGGAGAGGGGCATGGTATTTAAATAGAATCTCAAGTCTGGCAATTTACCACGCCCGTGGGTTGTTGGTGTGTCGATTCACACGCCGCATCGCACGGCCGTGTTCCTAGACGTGTTGGTTACCCCACGCCGTGTCTAGCCCGTGTTCGACAAGTCGTATGTTGGCACGGGTTTAAGGCGCGCGCGTGTTCGCCCATGGTGGCAAGTCGAGTAACGCGACACGTCGTAAGGCAGGCGTGCCCTTTGTCGATGCCCGTGGTGTAGTGGTGGGATCCGTGGCGTCGAAAAGTGGTTGGAATTAATTCGCACGGCCTCGCGCTATGTCGAGACGGGATTTTTTGGTCCACACGTAACCACGCCACGTGTAGTGTGTGGCCGTGTGTCCTGGAATTCTGCACCCCTTGTTAGTTTATAACTAAGTGTTCAGAAAGAAAAGAAGAAAAGAAAAATAAATTTAAAGAAAAATGTGAGAATAAATTATGTTAGTGCTCGGGTTGCCTCCCGAGAAGCGCTAGTTTATAATCTTAAGCTAGAATCTCCTCTCATTTGCATTGTCAGGGTGGTTTGAGGAGTTGGAAGTCCTTCCTCATGCTATCATTTGCGTCCTCGTGAAAAAAATTAAGTCGAGATGTGTTTATAGAAAAAGTACCAAAAATAGGATTACTTACCTCGACTGTTCCGTGTGGGAAAACACTGGTTACCCTAAAAGATATTTCTTTGTTTGTGCTAGGGTCCGGAGGAGATATTCGAGGATTTTCCTGATCTAACAGTACCTGGTCCCCTATTTTGAAGTGGTTTGTTGTTCCTATTAGCTCTTTTGGGGGCTCCTTCGGTTTTATCTCGTGTGGTTCCGGTTCTTCGTCGTATATCCCTAATTTCTCCTTGAAGTGTGTCTTCCACTCGTCTAGATCATCGAACTGAATCCCTCGATCTTCATGAGTTATTTCTTTATTGGCATGGGGTTTAGGATCGGGTTCAGTTATATTCTTTGGTGGTGCTTCCTGAAAATAAGGTTTAACCGAATGGTTATCAGTAGAATTTACGTTTTCACCTTGATTACTCGATGTTCTAGCCGAGTCGAGAGCCTTGATGGTGGACTGTCTCATTACCTCACGCAAAGTATGAGTTCTCCTGCATCAACATCAATTTTAGTCCTGGCAGTTGCTAAAAAGGGTCTTCCTAAAATTAAGGGGATCGAATTATCCTCATCCATGTCTAAGGCAACAAAGTCTACTGGGAAAACGAATCTGTAGATTTTTACAAGAACATCTTCGATAATACCCCTAGGAATTCTAACAGTTTTATCAGCTAATTGAATGCTCATCCTAGTTTGTTTGGGTTTCCCTAGACCTAATTGTTTAAACAATTTATAAGGCATGACATTTATGCTTGCCCCTAAATCAGCTAATGCATTATCAACAGTTAGTCTACCAATTAAACATGGAATTGTAAAACTCCCTGGATCTTTTAGCTTTTGTGGTAGTCTATTTTGGAGAATTACTGAGCACTTTGCGTTAAGTTCCACATGTGATGACTCATTTAACTTCCGTTTGTTTGTCAGAAGCTCTTTTAAAAATTTCCTAGAATCTGGCATCTGCGAAAGAGCTTCAAGTAATGGTAAGTTAATATGTAATTTCTTTAAGAGTTTAAGAAACTTACCGAACTGTTCTTCTGTGTCGTCTCCTCTTAATGCCTCAGGGTAAGGTACGCGAGGTTGGTACTCCTTGATTACCGGTTTTGGCTTGTCTTGTGTTACCCCAACTTTACCTTTTTCTACCTCGTTTCCTTGTGTTGGACTGGGTTCGTCTACTTCTTTGCTTTCTTGAGCTGTTATGGCTTGGATCTGCTCCTTTGGATTAATTTCAGTATTACTCGGTAGACGCCCTTACGGTCGTTTGGATAATAGCTTTGCAATTTCTCTGACTGACTGGGTAATTTCCCCGAGTGCCTTTGTAAGTCCTCCAACTTGGTTCTCGATCGTTTTGATCGATGTTTGTTGGTTTCGAGTATTGCTTCAGTTTTTCGGAAACGGGCTTCTGTGGATGCTATAAATTTGTTCAACGTCTCTTCAAGATTCGGCTTCTTTTCCTGTGGATAGGGCTGATTTTGAAAATTTTGAGGAGGTTGTTGTCTTTGATTTCCTTGATTTCCTTGTCCTCCCCACGAAAAATTTGGGTGGTTCCTCCAACCTGGATTATAATTATTACTATATGGGTTATTATTAGATCTAAAATTGTTACCTATATAGTTCATCTGTTCTCTCTCTGTGCCCGGTTGGTAGGGTGGGTACTCGAGGATTCGCCATGCAGTTCCACTTATGTCTTGATTGCATGATTTGGATGTACTGCGAAGAACACAAACTATCAATCTTCTTATTCATCAACTCTACCGATTTGATAGCATGGTTTCTTGCGTCGAGGTTGTAAACTCCGATTGTTTTTGTTGGCCTTGTTCTTGTAACTTGCCAGCGATAGTTATTCAAATGACATCTCTTCAATAAACTCGTAGGCTGCCTCAGGAGTTCTATTATTCAGGGTTCCACCGGCAGTCGGGTCGATTAGTTGCCTCGTTGAGGGGTTTACACCGTTATAGAAAGTTTGGACTTGGAGCCACAAGGGTAAACCATGGTGTGGACACCTTCTCAAGAGATCTTTATATCTCTCCCATGCATCGTATAATGTCTCTAAATCCATCTACACAAAGGAAGATATATCATTACGTAATTTGGTCGTTTTGGCTGGTGGGAAATATTTTAATAAAAAATTTTCGGTCATTTGTTCCCATGTAGTGATTGACCCTCGTGGTAACGAGTTTAACCACTGTTTAGCTTTATTCTTTAATGAAAAGGGGAATAACTGAAGTCGTATGGCATCATCAGAAACGCCATTTATTTTGAAGGTATTACAGAACTCTAAAAAATTAGCTATATGAGCGTTTGGATCTTCGTCCTGTAAACCATCAAATTGAACAAGCTGTTGAATCATTTGTATAGTGTTAGGCTTTAATTCAAAATTATTAGCGACTATAGCGAGCCTAACAATACTAGATTCGGCTCTGTTAAATGAGGTTTAGCATAATCAAACATAGTACGAGGAGCATTATTTTCTCCCATATCTTGTGGTGGAAGATTATTTTCGTCCATCCCTTCAGTAGGATTGGATCTGTCTTCTCGCTCTCCTTCTTGGTAATTTAGGGCTCGCCTAATTTCTCTGCGATTTCTTCGAGCGGTAGCTTCAATATCACTGTCGTATTCTAAAGGTCCTCTCAGGTTCCTTCTAGTCATAAACTAGAGGTACCTGCGAGGAAAAGAAAGAAAGAAAGTTTACCAAATTTAAAATTAAAACAAAAAATAAAAATAAATTGCGAAAGAAAAAAAAATAATGGCTAAAGTAATAAAAATAGAGTTTTCTTAATATTTTAGTTCCCGAAGAATGGCGCCAAAAACTTGATCATTTGTAAATCGAGTTTTAAAATTTATAAAAGAATGATCGAACACGAAACTAACTCTGACAACGATTGAGGCAAGTGCACCTATCGAACAGTAGTATAGTTAGGCAAGACCCGGATTATCGAACCCAAAGGAACTAAAAGTACTAATACTAACTTTATTTTTATTATTTAGCCTAAAATAAGTGAAGTTTGTTTATTAAAATAAATTAATTAACTACTAAACTAAAGACTCTAAGACAAAGAAGAATGAATTTGGAAAATAACTTGGGAAAAACTCGGTTGATTAAGACGATACCTAGGAAGAATCCACCTAGACTTCACTTGTTATCTAACTTTGAACCATACGATTTATTCACTTAGTTTGATCCAGTAAGACTCCCTAACGTATATTAAACCCTCTCTCGAGGCGAATAACGTCTAACCCTAGGTTAATTAGTGGAACTCTCGTTCTCTTATAATAACCCCTAGAATAGCGATGAAATCGATCTATGGATTCCCATATTAGGTTTCACCCTAATCCGGCAAAATCTCGTCACCCTATCTCTAGGCGTGCGATCAACTCCGCTTAATTATGTTGGATCTACTCTTAGGCGAGGTCTATTCCTCCTCCTCCTAAGCACATTAAATTTGGATTAAGCTCACATAATTAAGAACAAACTAAGTATTTGTCATATAATTCAAATAATCAAATAACAAGATTCATCATAGGTTTCATCCCCTTCGGGTATCCGAAGGGTTTAGTTCATAACAATAAAGGAAAACATCTCAAGAGAAAAGATAAAACAAAACATAAGAAATCCCTAAAACCCCCTGAAAGAATTGAAGAGGAGATCCTCCGTCTTGAGTACACCGCTTCTTGAGATGGATCAACTGGCTATATCCTGAGTGAATCCCCACAAATCGCGCCTTCTCTGCCTAGCACGATGCCCCTAGACGATGGCTTTGGGCTCCCCCTTTCAGGTCATACTTAGGGTGTATTTATAGGCTTTTGAAATACGTTTCTTTCTCCCTAAGTATCCTTTCCCGAATGAAATTGCTCTTTTCCACGGCAGAGGCACGGCCATGGCACACGCCCGTGTAAATCGTGGCCAGGCCGTGTTCGGATTTCTTTAATGAGACACGGCCGTGTGAGTCGGGGTTAGATCGTGTTCTAGATGATTGACTTGGCACGGCCGTGTGGGTCCAAGTCCAGGCCGTGTCAATTTCCTCTTTGGTCCGTTTTGATCCGTTTTGAGCCCGTTTCTCGTTCTTTTTATCCTTGGGTGCTTTCCTGAGTATAAGACATGAAAAGAAAGGATAATTCATCCAAAAGCATACTAAATGTGGGCCTAAAATATATTACTCTTTCGGTTTATCAGAATACATCTCAGAAGAAAATATAAAAAAAAATATAAGAAAACCCTAAAACCCCCTGAAGGAATTGAAGGAGAGTTCCTCCGTCTTGAGTATGATTTCGGCTTCTTGAGATGAATCAACTGGCTTTCTTCGAGTAAATCCCACAATTCTGACCTCTCTGGCTTGGCTCCTTGGCCTAGCTGGACGCCCCTTTCAAGGTTGGCCTTTAGGGTGTTTATATAGGCTTTTGGAATGTCTTTCTTTTCCTCTAAGTATCCCATTCCGAATGAAATTCCTCTTTTTCACAGCAGGGACACGCCCGTGCAACACGCCCGTGTGAATCGAATCCAAGTCGTGGTCGAGCCTGCTAAAGGGGCACGGCCGTGTGGCTTGGGCCCAAGCCGTGTTGATCTCCTACTTTGGCCCATTCAGTCTGTTTTTAGCCCGTTTCTCGTTCTTTTCATCCTCCTATGCTTCCCTAAGTATAAAACATGAAATTAAAGGATTAGGAGCATCAAATTTCATAAGTCAAGGGATAAATCATCCAAAAGTACGCTAAATGTGGGATTAAAATATGTATATATTACGGTTTATCAAATACCCCCACACTTAAGCTTTTGCTTGTCCTCAAGCAAAATTCTCAACTCACAATTAGGAACTAACTTTCCTCAGTTCCTGATTCTCATTAACAATGTCTCATCATAATTCATAGATAATTCATACATGGATAATTCAACTCAAAGAGTCCTAAAGATTCAAACAATCTAAGTCATATATTTTTGTAGCATGAAAACATAGGTGTTTCCCCTCATCTAAATAATTACCTCTAATTCAAAATCGACAAGGGTTGACATCCTCACTAAAGATTCACTCAAATCACTCGAAGTGTTTAGGTTAAGGAAAAAGCACTCATAAGTCAAACATGAAAAGTTAATCCCATAGGCTTGCATGAAAATCAAATCTCCACCACTATAATATGAGATGATACACAAATCAAAAGGTGTTTTAAGGGTTGTAATGGGGCTAGGGTTAAAGGTGTGGATAAAGGCTGAATTAGAGGGTTAGTATCGAGATTGAATTGATAAATTACCTAACTAAAAAAATAAACTAATACTGAATAGTTACATTAAAATTTCATAACACGAGCTTCTTCTCAAGATGTGGAATTTAAATGTATAAGCTCAATTAACATAGAACTAATAATGGATGAACTTCAAATAATAATAGGTTCTTTTTTAAGAACAAATCAAGTACAATTTATAAGATAAAATTTAACAACTGAAATAAAGAAAATAGTTAAGTAACCGATCAAATCAAATCTCGATATAGGGGTAGTCAAGAGAAATGGTGATAACAAATACAAAGTGGGTTTTGGCTTAATATTAATGGGTGAGTCAAGAAATGGTTTGTTAGTCTCAAAGGGGTTCACTAGGGGTTAATTATGAAGGTAGGCTTTTTATGGAGTAAGTGGGTTAAAACCTAGGTGCCTTTATCATCTTAGTGTATTAAATCAAAGGTGTGGTCTCGACATGTATAATCGAAGCAAGTTCTAGAATAACAAATCAATGTTGACACACTCATAATTAATAAAGTGAGCAAGAAAATAATATGCTCTAGAAGGCTCAAAATCTCACAAAAATTATGGTTTTTGATGTCATCCTTGCAAATTTCAAACTTTAAAGTAATATTTAAATTTAGGGAAACAACCTAGAAAATTTTTAATTTTGAAAAATAGACTTATCATGCTTGATTCTCTAATATCTTAAAGTTTAAATAATCAATGCACAATTAACTATGACTTAATCCAAAACATATGAATGATAATCATAAATTAATAGAAGTTTCATTCTAACAGTAATATGAGAAAATTACTTGAGAATAAGACATAATTCAGGGATTTTCAAATAATACTGTAGTTAACCCCCACTTAAGATGTACATTGTCCTCAATGTACAAAGATATATAATAGTAATAAAATCATAAGATAGGGAGAGAAGTGAAACTTACTAAATTTTGGATGGAGTCAATGAAAAGAAACGGTAAAGTTAGAGAGAGGTGAAGGTGGGGAGGATACTCCGGTGGTGGTGTGGTCGATTGTTAACAGCCTCTTGAACCTAAATTAAAGAAATCAAAATATAATAATATAAATTAAAGACGAGAAGGATAAAAGAAAAGAAATTAAAAATGAAAATAAGAGAAAAAAAATAAATGGACTCAAATGTCCCACGGGTGTGTCGCACGCCCGTGTAGATTTCTTAGTTTCGACCACGGCCGAATCGCACGGCCGTGGCATTTTATCGCAGCCCATGTTTTGGGGAAAAGTTTTGCCCTGTCTCCACACGGCCATGGCCACGCCCGTGTGCAAGGCCATGTGGGTAGGGAAACCTGCGCCTAAAATTTTGGTTAGTTTTTAGTTAGATGCTAAAATTCGAAAATATGGATGTTAGTGGGGTTAGTGCTCGGGTTGCCTCCCGAGAAGAGCTCGTTTAAAGTCTTGAGGTAGACTTACAGTTATTCGTATGGCCATGGTGGCTCACGGAGTCGAAACTCCTTTTTCTTACTATCAATTCTATCAACATATGGTTTGAGTCGGGTAATATTTACCTCAAAAGTGCCGAAATTAGAATGAGTTACCTCGACCGTTCCGTATGGAAAGAACTTAAGTACCGTAAAAGGAGTCGCACCATTTGTATTAAGCTCTGAAGCAGCTATTCGAGGGTCGGTTGTATCTGACAGTACCTGGTCCCCAACTTTGAAGTGATTGGTTCCACCTTTAATACTCGATGTCCTAGCCGTATCAAGAACCTGAAGAGTGACCGTTTCATCACTTACATGAAATGTGAGCTCATGTGGTAGTTTATTTCGTAGAATTGTTGGGAACACTGCGTTTAGCTCCACATGCGACGTATCGTCTAACTTCCGTTTGTTTGTCAAAAACTCTTTTAAAAATTTCCTTGAATCTGGCATCTGCGAAAGAGCTTCAAGAAACGACAAGTTAATATGTAATTTCTTTAGAAGTTTAAGAAATTTACCAAATTGTCCCTCTATGTGGTCTTTCTTTATCACATTGGGGTATGGCACACGAGGTTGGTACTCTGTAATTACCGGTTTTGGTTTATCATGGCTTACCTCAACCTTACCTTCCTCTACCACATTCTCTTGCTTCAATTTTGGTTCATCTAACCCTTCACTATCATGAGCAGTTATTGCTTGAGGTTGCTCTCTTGGGTTAGTTTTGGTGTTGCTAGGCAAGATACCTTGTGGTCTTTCTGAGATCAGCTTAGCTAGATGACCTAACTGGTTCTCGATCCCTTGAATTGATGCCTGCTGATTTTTGAGCATTGTCTCGTTGTTTTGAAAACGGGTTTCTAACACTGCGATAAATTTTGTTAGCATCTTCTCAAGGTTCGGCTTCTTTTCCTGCTGGTAAGGTGGTTGTTGAAAACCTGGAAGAAGTTGCGATCTTTGATTACCTTGACCACCCCACGAGAAATTGGGATGGTACCTCCAACCTACATTATAAGTGTTACTATAAAGATTATTTTGAGGTCTAGAATAGTTACCCATATAGTTGACTTGTTCGTTCTCTGTGCTAGGATTGTAGGATAGATATTCTGTGTTGTTCACCCCTCCTCCATTTGTATCGTATTGTATTATCGGATGTACCTGCGTAGAACCATACAAACCATCAATTTTTTTTATTTAAAATCTCTACCTGGTTAGATAACATGGTGACCGCGTCAAGTTTGAAAACACCGGCTGCTTTATTAGGCATTGTCCTCATGTCTTGCCACTGATAATTATTCAGTGACATCTCTTCGGTTTCTGCAAGCGGTATGTTTTATTTTAAGGTCAAAAATTAAGGGTCCTGTTGGGTTCCTTCTAGTCATAAACTAGGGGTACCTGCAAGGAACAAATAAAAGAAGAAAAATTAGCAAAGTTAAAAACAACATAAAAGTAAATCCCAAAAATAAAAATGGCTAAAGTAATAAAAATAGAGCGTTCTTAATATTTTAGTTCCCCGACAACGGCGCCAAAAACTTGATCGTGTGTCGAGAGTCTTAATATTTATATAATGAATGATCTAGCCTAGAAACTAACTATCACCACGATTGAGGCAAGTGCACCTATCGAACAGTAGTATAGCTTAGTGGCAAGACCGGAATATCGAACCCAAAGGAACCAAAAGTACTAATACTGACTTTCTTTTTATTATTTAGCCTAAGAATTAAGAGATTTGTTGTTTAATCTAAAATTAACTAACTACTAAGCTAAAGACGCTAAGACACAGAGAATGAATTGGGGGAAATACTTGTGGGAAAAACCAATTGATTAAGATGATACCCAAGGAAGAATCCACCTAGACTTCACTTGTTATTTAACTCTAAACCAGACGATTTATTCACTTGACTTGATCTGTAGGATTCCCTAATTTATATTAATACCTCTCCCGAGGCTACTAACGTCTAACCCTAGGTTGATTAATTGAAATCTGTTTCTAATTAAAACCCCTAGGATTGCATTAACTCGATCTATGGACTCCCACATTAGGTTTGACCCTAATCCGACAGATTTTCGTCATCCTATCTCTAGGGTTGCGATCAACTCCGCTTAAATATGCTAGATTTACTCCTAAACAGGGAATATTCCTCCACTGCCTAAGAACATCAATACTTGAATCAATATCCTGAAATATCAAAACAAGAATTAAGAACACATAGTTAAGAACAAATCAAGTATTTATCATATAGTTCAGAAAAAAATAACAAGATCCGTCTTAGGTTTCATCCCCCTCAGGTATCTGAGGGGTTTAGTTCATAATCATAAAAGAATACATCTCAGAAGAAAATATAAAACAAATTATAAGAAAACCCTAAAAACCCCTGAAGGAATTGAAGGAGAGATCCTCCGTCTTGAGTATGATTTCGGCTTCTTGAGATGAATCAATTGGCTTTCTTCGAGTAAATCCCACAATTCTGACCTCTCTGACTTGGCTCCTTGGCCTAGCTGGACGCCCCCTTCAAGGTTGGCCTTTAGGGTGTTTATATAGGATTTTAGAATGTCTTTCTTTGCCTCTAAGTATCCCATTCCGAATGAAATTCCTCTTTGTCACTGCAGGGACACGCCCGTGCAACACGCCCGTGTGAATCGAATCCAGGCCGTGGTCAAGCCTGCTAAAGGGGCACGGCTGTGTGGCTTGGGCCCAGGCCGTGTTGATTTCCTACTTTGGCCCGTTCGATCCCTTTTTAGCCCATTTCTCATTCTTTTCATCCTCCTATGCTTTCCTAAGTATAAAACATGAAATTAAAGGATTAGGAGCATCAAATTCCACAAGTCAAGGGATAAATCATCCAAAAGTACGCTAAATGTGGGATTAAAATATGTATATATTACGGTTTATCAGGTGCAAACTAACAACTCCTGACCGTTTTCCCACAGTTCGAGTAGTCTCAGCCTTTTTATCAAGACCCAAAAGCTTGTTCCACCATTTTTTCTTGCTCGACCAAATAAGCAAACTCTGAAATTTGATGCGATACCAACTGTACTCTAAGCTCATCATGTAACCCACGTAAAAACCTTTTGCAACTTTCAGCTTCAGATGACACAAATTCAATAGCATATTTACTGAGTCACAAAAACTCTCGCTCATAATCAACCACTGCCATCTCACTGTGTTTCAATAGTAAAAACTCTGGGTTTTTGTCTCCGAGAAACAACTATCTGACATATTTCTTCTGGAATTCCTTTTGAAAGAACTCCCAATCATCTCGTTCAGTAGGTACGTGGCGTGTTACTGTCTGCCACCGCGTATACACTTCTCATTGTAGCAGAGAAATAGCACAAATTAAACATTCTCGAGAGGTGCACTCGAGTTGCTGTAAAACATGTTTAGTCAATTCAATCCAAACTTCAGCTACTAAGAGGTCAACCTCTTTCAAACCTAAAAACTCAGTCGCACTATATCTCTGTAATTCTTTAATCGGAGCTCGTCGAACAACATGCACATGTACTACAGTAGGAATGGCTCTTGCGACACGCTGAAGAGCATCAGTAATAGCTCAAAGTAAATTTGAATCACCTAGACCATTATTATTGCCTCGATCAACATTAGGTTGTTGAGGACCAGCTGAATTAACGCTCAGTGCCAACGACTCAATTCCATCCAAATCCTCAGTATAATCATCACTAGAGTGAATCTCTTGATCAACTTTATTATTTGATTCTTCTGACATCTTTTTAACTATAAAACAGAACAAATTATATTCAGCATCCAAATCCCGACTCAGACTCAACTCAACTTTGGCAAATACCTCTAGACTCGATTCAAAGCTCAATTTAGTCCAAGAATCGGATAAACCTGTAGCTTTGATACCAATAAATGTAACACCCATCACCCGGTCCGGTCTTCAGACCCGAATAATAAGATGCTACAACAAAATTTAACAATCAACATATTCTTTACTAAATAATATTTAAATATTTATCATCACATCAAATATAGTCAAGCATATTGACAATTTATAACATTACATGGGCCTTATTGAGAATTTCAAGCATGAAAAAGAATTGAAATGAAAATTTTAAAAGTTTAAAGGTTAATTTCAAAAATCCATAGTTGGTACCGATACCAAATCAATACCTTATTGAAACCGATACCAAAATTTAATTTTGTTTTCTTGGCAAAACAAAGGTATCGATATTTATTTTATGGTATCGATATTTTATGAAAAGTATCGATACTAAAAAAAATTGATACTTTTTTGGCATTTTGTTTGTTTTAAAACTGTTCATATGGTCATGTATCGATACCAAATTCCAAAGTATCGATACTTAAAAACAAATATGGTAAAAATATCATCTTTAGAAAATTCATTCCTTACCAAAATCACATATCAAGCAAGAACTATAATATCATCCAATCAGACACTTAAATGTCAACCTAATATGCCTCAAATGGCACCTCAATTTACAATTCAAACAAATTAATATAAGGCAACAAACCATTCAACCACTCATTCATACTAAATTTCCATATTGAGCTAATGACCTAGCTACCTAAGTCACCAAAATATAAAGCTAAACACATGTAAATCATCAAGCTTAACTAAACATTCCAAAACATAGTTTAAACATCAACCATATGAATATAAACACTTATACATTTAGTATTCAACATGTTATCACATAACCAAAGCAAACTATTAACCAAAAGACCTTCTAGGCACATGCCATAACAAAATAGAAGTATCACCATACTTGAGACCAGGATCGTTGTTGGATGCTGTGTCGACAACAAACTGAAATTTACCTAACTTGCGCACATATCACAAAACATACGCTAAGCATATTTTAGTTGTATTTCTATAATCCAAACATTAAGTATAATAAATAAAAATGACATGCAGGATTATCAAATCTATTATCAAAATGCATATAAAACTTTTTCCATAACATAGTCTAATTTCAAAGCTTATGGAACATATCATATCAATGTTCCCATTTCAATTCATTTATCACACTTTCATTTCATTTCTTATTTCTTTTTCTTTTCATATTCTTTTAGCAATATCAATTCATGCATATCATTTCATCATTTATATCCCTATTAACGAGACTCGGGCTCAAACGGATACACAAATCCAACCAACACACTAGTTTGGCACCCAGTGCCTCATTGGATAAATCTGAAGGAAATAATTACGCCCAGCATTATAATAAGTTGAAACCCAGTCTCTAATCGGTTTAACCAAAAAAAATTGGCACCTAGTGCCACATCGACTCGTAGTCGAAGCAATCCTGAACACTTCCAATCCTATGGCAAGCCATCTATATCCGACTCAGCCTTAACAGTTAATAGGGTTTTCATTTCAAATTACAATACAACCAATATCTCAATTTCATAAATATTATCAACATGTGAGCATTTCTTCAACTTGAACTCAACCACAATTTCTCAAAACCTATATTCAAATCATATAATCATAAGAATACATATATTTCTCAAATATACATAATCGAGTCATTTTAATCATCAAATTATTTAAATCAGCCCAATTGAACAAGAATTCTCACCTCAATTACTTACCATTCGCAAACAAATCAGTATGCAGTAATTTATAATTTAGTTAAGATTATAGAAACAAAAATTGTAAACTTCGAGCTATTCATCGACAACCTTGTCTTTTCCCTTCTTTCTCGAGGAATCTGGGTCAACGTTAGTTACGGAATAAAACAAACAACACATTTCATCAATACACAAACAACTTCACATTCAATATCTAATTTACGTACCTTTTGCACTTTATTCAATTTAGTCCCTAAAATTGAGACTAACCTAACTTTCACATTTAACCCCAAATTTTGATACCAATTTCACTCTAAGCCTAATTCAACTCCCTATTTCTCATTTCTACCCCTAAATTTCAAAATTTTCACAATTTGGTCCTTATTGCTCAAAATCAACAATCACTTCACAATTTTGTCCCTTTTTTCCACTTTTAACCTAAAAATCTATCAAATTAGTCCCTAAAGCTTTAACTGCTCAACATTGGTATCATCTAAGATCTTAAGCAGTATCAAAATATAAGACATGGGTGGGCTACCTCATAGTATTAGGATTCCAAAAACATAAAAATTACAAGAAAATAACTAAATTTAACTAACCAAATCAAGCTCCAAAAATTGGAATCAAAGGCCGAAAGTTTATTTTCTTTCCTCTCCAATTCGACATGCAAAAGATGATGAGCAAAATGTTTTTTTTTTATATTCTCCACTAACTTTCTTTTCCTTATAAAATTGCATTAACTTAAATTGTTAATAAAAGTTTATAACATTTTAATCTTTCAAACATTAATGTCATCCACTAATAATTAGAACAAAGGTATATTGGCTTTTTAAGTCCTTTAGTTATGTACTACCTTATAATTTACTTATAATTTAACTTTTGACTCTAACACAATTTAATCCTTATACCTTAATTAATTCCAAATTCATGAAAATTACCTAACCAAAAATTTAATTCACCTCAAATACAACTTCGTAAATATTTAATAAAAATATTTACGAGTTCGATTTACGGAAACGGGTTCCCAAAACCACACTTTCTGTTACCACTGACTTTCAGGTCGTTACAAGTTTTTGATTAAAATGCCACAGTAAATGTTTAAAGAAATAGGTAATTGTAAATTGTCATTGTTAATATCTGAGTTTTTAGGTGGTAAAACCCAAATCCAAACCTGGTGAATTGGTTCAATGGAGGGTGTTACAACTGTCCCGTGGACCTCGTGTTTACAGTCCCGACGAACTACATTTTTGCCATATTGGCCTTCGTGTTTGCTATCTCGACGGACTTAATCAAAACACCACCATGGGGTATATTATCATATCACACATTTTCCCGGCGCTCCGCCCGAACTGTAGCACCCCTAACCCGGCCTAGATGTTATGGCTGAATCTGGGTGTGTAACGAAGAAGGGTCTTAAATTATATCTTTTAAGTTAAAACGTATCGTTTTATTAGCTTACCAATCGGAGTCTTAATATCTGGAAAAACTTAAGTTTATAATCTTATTTGAAACCATTTGAAGTTATCAAGAATTTACAGCGAAAGTTTGAAAATCGTTTATTTGAAACCAAGCTCGTGTTTCCAAAAACCATTTGTTAAAACTGTTTGTTTGTGTAAAGTATTTTTGTCAATGTTGCGGAAAAGAAAGCAAAACAAAATCCAAATCCAAAAGTTAAAACCATATAGTCCAGAGAGTCCCAAAAATTACAAACTCTCAAGAAAAACCAAATTTTAAAATAAAACAGATATCACTAAATAAAAACAGTCATCTATCGAGTGGTCACCGCCGAGCCTCCGTCGTACCAACCCGCCTAAGTCTGTGGATTACCTAAATAGAACAGACAAACAGATGTGAGTTTTTGTAAACTCAGTGTGTAACCTAACAGAAATAGTCATGCAACATACACAGAATTCAACATACAGTCAGATACAGATTCGGACCTAAGTCCATAACAGTAACAGATATCAGAATCAGATAACAGATCAGATGTATAGAATCCTACCCCATCCTCTACACACCATCTCCGTCCATCCCATCACACCATGTGGGGTTAAAAACACCCACCCATCCCTACACACCATATAGTGTCGATGCGACACAAAACAGATAATATGTAGTCAAACTGCCAGAATATAGGCGAAAAGTCGCCGTACAGATCACTTCCTCGACATATACAAATCCCACCCCAAACACAGATACAAAATACAGATGCAAAAATAACAGAATAAACATGCTTAACATGCTCGTATACAGATAAATACATACTTAACAGTACAGTTAGGCATACATATCAGTTTCCTACTCAAATCAAACTATCAGAGTATTAGATCACATGAAATAGGGATTGGTTAGCCCTTACCAACCCTACAGTAGGCCCACAGTTGATTGGAAGGACCCGTGCGACCCTAGGGAAAATTTTAGAATTTTGGGCCCACACGCTTAAACTGGCCTTGCCTGTGTGGCCCATATGGCCTGGCCCAACACCTATACGCCCGTGTGTCTCACTCGTGTGAGCTCACACGCTCGTATGGCCCACACACCCAACCTGGCCTAGCCCATGTGGCCCACGCGGCCACACTTACACTGTCACACGGCCGTGTCATACACACGACCGGCCACACGCCCGTATGGCGTCGGCAGACCCAATTTTTGGCTTTCGTTGAGCCTCAATTTTTCGTGTTTAGGTTACATATCTGGTACGATTTTAATGCGAAAGTAATCCTGAGACTTCCAAAATCGCCGACGATAAACCATTACTTATATCGTTCAGGTCGTCGGAGCAAAACCTCCTCCTTCACAGCCTTCTCCAAACCGAGAATGAGTACAGAAACCGAGACACAACGAATTGCGAAAAAAAATTGTGACAGAATTGGAAAAGAAATAGAAAGGAGAAAATTTTGACAGTGAACAGAAGAAGAGGAAGAAAACGTCAGAAACACAATCAATTTTTGGGAAGAGAGAGAAATTTTTTTAAAAAAATAAAATAAGATATAATTTGATGACATTATCCCAACTACCCACTAATACCTAAATTCCCCAAGAATCCTACCCACTAACCACCTCCACTACTTTAGAATTCTACCTCCACCGAACCTTTATCTCACAATCGCAGCAAAAATATCATCCACGCTCACACAGGGAATCAAAAACGGGACCCTAAGGTAAGCTAACACCTTACCACTCGAACCAGCAGGCTCATTCTGATATAAGTTTACCAACAATATAACATAAGCCTACTCAGCAAGAATAAGGCTAGGATTAAAAATAACAGAAGTTGCTAAAAGTGGGACTTGAACCCAAGACCTCAAACACACACCCATATCACTTAACCACTGAAGCAGATACTCATTTATGTCAAGATTTACAGAAATAGAAATAAATTATTCAGGGCGTTACACGAACCCCATTATCGCCAACCATACTTTGTCATACATCATTCAATTAACATAATGGACACATTTACATTGATTTCACTCATACCCATAATAGAATCATACTTTCCAACACATAATTTCCCATGCATGCTTACCTCACATCGTTATATTCATGCAGCACATCGTACACTTCATTACATACATACAGATGCTTCACAAGAAACACACACATACATACATCAACTTCTAAAGAAGATATGCACAACTACATGGACATCAACCATAAAAGGAATCATCATAAATTGACGTGTAGAAGTCGAGTCCAAAGACTCACCAAAAACCCACTTTTACTTTAGCCCAAAGCTTCTGTTTTGATCGTCCTTCCCAATCTAATAGTAGCAATTGCTTACAAGATCATGGAATTTTCATTAAAATCCCCATTTATAGATAGTTTACTAGCATTTCAACTACATCCGACCCCCATGCAGGGCCTTCCTCTCACACCCTACTGTTCTTACATCTTTTAACATCCTTACTCTTCAACAATCATAACATATAGAGCTATAAGACTTACCAGAAGGTTGAATCATCCACCGATTAAAAGAAATCTTAGCTCTAGCTTAACGAAGAAGAAAAGAGCATTTAAGATAAAAAGAAAGACTAGAACATCAAGCAGAAAGAACAACCATCTGGAATGCCCCCTTCACTCTATATATACTCTCGGTCTACCTTTTGTGGATTTTGACGAGTGACAATGCTTCCGAAAATTGTCCCTCGAGTTCTTTAAAAAATCTGGGGGAAGGTAAAAGAAAATTTGGTGAATATCTACGTTACTGTTTGACCAATCATGGGGAGGGTCAAATCAATCCAATTGACTTCCAACTAATCCCGTTACAAGAATCAACTTAAACATCATGCAAATCGAGCGTACTATACCTTGGCGGTGACTCATGTACTTAAAGACAATTAAGTCTCCTATAGCTTTCTCATACACTTGATAGGTTCTTCGTGCTCAACTAAAACTCTAGGCGTACTCTTCCTTAAGCATACTCTTTCTTGAACGTATTCTTTCTTCATTGAACGATACTCTATAATTAAATCCTTAGATACCACCAACGGGTGGATACTTTAATGCTAGTATGCGCCATATTCTAACTCGCCAGTAAGCCAACAAGGTGGCAGATTATGCTACCATAGTGCGCCAAAACAGTTAACATGCATACCTCACTCACCTTTTTGTATTCATCGTTTTTGGGGTGTGACATCAGTTTCAAAACGGAAGCTCAAATTTGAAAGATATTACAATTTTGATTTTAGGAGGTAAATTGAATAAAATACAAAAATTTAGGGGAATTTTAAAAAAATAAAATTGAACTAATTTATGCATAAAATGGAATATTATAAGATGTTTGGAATTGATAAATTGAATCAAATTATTGTATAGATCAAAAATTGAACCATACCGAAGATAATCAAGGAAAAGGTAAAATTATAGATTAGTCCTTAAAGAATTATTCGTTTGCTGTTTTGCCAAGTAAGTTCTTACGAAACTATGTTGTTTCATGTTATGTTTGAATTGTTTGTTTTGCTTATTAGTTTATATAAATGTAATATTAGTGATTTCGGCATCAATTGGACTAAATTGCAAAGTATAAAATATATGGCAATTGTGAATAGGTACGAGGTATCGAAATGGATATGAAATGCTTATAAGATTGGCATGATATGTATATGTTGTTACAGGGGTTGAATTGATACGATTACAATAATAAAGCCCGTGTGAACTTAGTAAAGGATTAAGGTACGTATGGCATTCCATTAGGGTCTAATATGAAATTGATTAGGGATTACATGATTATATGATATCCAACATTTTTTGTGGATTCTCAATTCGTAAATTTCAGCTTGTGCGAGCAACCCTGATCACTGTCAACTTGTGTGAGCACTATAATCTTATGTATTCGACTTCGGTTTACTAAGGTTCTCTTGGGTGAGAAACGGTAACCTAATGGAAACAAACTTCTTGAAATGATATGAACATGAGTTTGATTACATATGCTTTCAAATTGGATTGAATTGAATGATGTATGTTACTAGATGGAATTGTTGTATATATATATGATTTTTTTTATAAGTTCTTGACATGTAAATGAACTAATCTATTGGTTGTATTTGTTGAAATGCATATGAAAGTTTAAGGATGCAAAAGGATGTCATGTTATATACCAATGTGTTTAATTGCTTAAATTATTTTAATGTCAAGGTAAGTTAAGTAAATTTTTATATGGACTTACTAAGCATTCAATATGCTTACTCCATTGTCCCCTTTTTCCTTGTAGATTGCCAACTTGCGAAACATGTCTATTGGATCGTTGAGAAGCTCACACTATCCCGTTGTTGATTTGGTAGTTTTTCAATCATTAAAAAGCTCAGTTTTGTGGCATGTACATAAGTGTTATGTAATTATCAACTTGATTTGTAACACCCTAAACCCGGTCTATGCGTTAAGACCAAATTTGACATGTCACACGGAAAGGAATATACATCTAGTCTTTTTAAAGATTTTAAGAAATCAGATTTTCAAAACATCTTGACGTGAAGTTTAATGAAAATTAAGGTTGATTGATAAATCAAACAATTTGAGACGTAAGAATTTATAAATTGAAACTTAAAAGAAATTAAAATAATATTTCGAGAAAATTGAATAGAGTTCGAAAATAATCTTGAAAACAAATTTTGAAGAACGTTATTAACAGGCAATTTTGCGAGTTAAAATATTTAAGAATGAAAACCCTTTATGCATGTTTATTTTAAGAAAAAAACATTTATTTCTATTTTTAGAAAAGAAACCCCACTTAAGTATTTAAAGCGTATTATAAAATCCATCCACATGTAAAACATCCATAAAAAAAATTAACCAGAGGCCTTAATACAACTTAACTTAAATAGTAAAAATAATAAAAAGTACTTAAAAAGAAATCCGGAATGTAAATAACCCATTATTCGTAGTATGGCCTCCATCGAGTCGTCCCCGCCCAAGTCTCCATCACCGATCATTACGAGGAGAGTAAGGAAAACAGGGGTGAGTTACTTAGAACTCAGTGTGTAATTCACTTAGCACTTTCACTAGGCCAAAATTCAATTAAGCATTTATTGGGCCAAAGCCCATTACAATCATAGCATTATATCATATATATAACATGCATGTGTTATGCAATTTCCCAACCAAACCTAGTTTTCCATCCGCTACACACACCCATACCAACCAACACACTGTGGGGAGCTTTAGTCACCTACCCCGCTAACACACCAAAGCTGGGCATTAAGCCATATATCAAATCGGGCATTAAGCCATATATCAATTTGTGGACAAGCCACTGAATTTTGTAGCAAAGCTACGAACTTCTCTTCGTCAAATATCCCAACCCATGCAATCATGTATATAATATGCATAACAATCCATTCATATAATTATTCTAATATAAGGCCTATTATAAAAATTATTGCAATCCGCCCATTACACATTTTGGCCTATATAATTTCATATCACACTTGGCCCATTTATCAAATATCACATATGGCACATTTATCAAATATAACTTATGGCCCATTTATCAAATATCACATATGGCCCATTTTTCAAATATCACATATGGCCCATTTATCAAATATCACATATGGCCCATTTATCAAATATCACATATGGCCCATTTTTCAAATATCACATATGGCCCATTTATCAAATATCACATATGGCCCATTTATCACATATCACATTTGGCCCATTTATCACATATTCACATAAGGCCCACTCAGTCACTTTTATCGATTTAACCTATTAAGGGCAAATTTCGTAATTTTCACGGTCTTAATACCGATTTCATAGTTTTTACCATTAAAGTGATAAATATACTATTTTATCCGATTTCACTAACTTGTGATTTAATCCAACGATTAATACGATATAGTTATCCAACCCACGAGATATGGTGTAAGATTACATACCTGATTACGGTGAGCAGTACACTTTCTTGATGTCAACACCTAGAATATTTTTAACGCTCGATTAGAAAAATAAACGCGATCTAATAAAGCTACTCTAAAGAAACGATCTAAGATTTACCCTCGAAATTGCGAATAACTACGATTTGTCGATTTTCCCCGATTGATGGTCCACAACCCGTTGGAAAACCCCGAACAGCTAATGGCTCAGAACTGCGAACAACCTCGAATAATTGATTTTCACCAGAGAAGGGTCCACAACCCGGTGGAAAGTCTCGAATTGCCGAAACAACCCTAAGCTTGAATCTAGGAGTTGGGATCGTCAATCCACTCCTTTTTAGATCACCACTAGGTTTCCCTTTCAATACATTACTACGAGCCTCCATTCATTAGATCTTTAATAAATCAATAATCTATTAAAGTATGGACTTAACAAAGTGATATAGATAGGCTTACCACAAGTTCCGAGTAATCCACGAATAAATCCCTATATATAATAATCGGTTATTCCTTTTCATATCACATTAATTATCTTAATAAATAAAGGATGATCGTGAAAACCGTGAAGATCTCTCACCTTGAAGGTTTTTGGTCCGAATTCTAGCGATTACGAGATAACTTCGAGGAAATGCTAATTCGGCCTTTCTCTATTTCACTATAAAGACGAAAAAGATTTGTCTAAGAGAGGGATAGATGATGATATTTTCGGTCAAAAAGACCCTCCCAAGCCAATATGTAGATTTGGCAAAAAGGAAAAGAAAATAAAGAATTGAAGAGGGTTCTTACCGACCGATCAAAACGTGAGTAGAAAGAATGATTGCGAAGAA
Organism: Gossypium sturtianum; assembly: GCA_025698515.1. Taxonomy (NCBI): domain Eukaryota; kingdom Viridiplantae; phylum Streptophyta; class Magnoliopsida; order Malvales; family Malvaceae; genus Gossypium; species Gossypium sturtianum. The sequence goes on from CM046955.1 coordinate 119,831,104, forward strand.
AATATATATATATATGAAGAGAAAGATTCGGCTAAGGAGATGATCATTGACATTCGGCCATGGTGAAGAATTAGGGAGAGAGATGTTTAAGAATTTTTTTATAAGTAGTAAAGAAGATAAGATGTTTATGTTTGGTTTTCAAGGATGGAGAATGAACAAAGAAGAAGTTTTGAGATTGGTGTTCATTCGGCCAAGGAAGAAAGGTATTGAAAAAAATATGTCCCTCAAGGTTGTAACGATTTTGGAAAAAAGAAGAGAGTTTAGGGAGAAAAGGATGGTACCAAAATGGTCAAAAAAATGAAATGGCCAAAAGAAAACAAAAGCTTTACCTATTGCTTATGACAAAATCGGCTAGGGAGAGAAGTTTTGGAGAAAAGAAAATAGGGCACAAAATTGCTAAAGAAATTTGACCAACTAGCTCCTAATCCCTATCAATATTCGCCAACCCCTCTAGCCCAAAAACCGACCAAGTTCATGGCCAAGAGAGTCAACCTTTGCCAACTTTTCTATCCATAACACATTCCACAAATTAAGCCATTTGTTCCCTTACTTGCCTTATCCTATTGATTCCTTTCCTTAACTTCAATGTTTCCTTAATCCATTTAGCCCCTTACCATAAAAACTAAAAGTCCAACATACCAAAAATAAAGCTTGGCCGACACTTAATAGGAGAGTGCAAAAATTTAAGTCACAAAAATGCATACCAAGGGATTCAAACCTCTCCCCTCAAGACAATACATGTGGCACATATCCTCTTTACTAATTGCTCAATTATGCTTAGATTCTTACTCAAAAATTTCCATATGTTATAAATCCACTGACTCCCTCTCTTTAAAGTACCAAAGCTAAAAATTTTCACTAATTCCAATTAGATCCCAAGCCTTCTCAGGACCTCCTTGACAAACAAAATTAATAATCTAACAAGCTTAATCACCAATTTAATGTAACTCATACAAAACTCAAATTTTAGGATGTTACAATTCTACCCCCTTAAAGAAAATTTCATCCTCAAAATTTACCTAGTTAAAAGAGGTGAGGATATTGCTGCCGAATTGTCTCCTCAGGCTCCCATGTAGCTTCCTCCACTCCGTGATTACGCCATAGAATCTTAACCAACGGTACTGACTTCTTTCTTAGCACCTTTACATCTCGATCTAAAATTTTCACTGGCTCTTCCTCGAACGACAAGTCAGGCCTTAACTCAACTTCCTCTATCTGTACTATGTGAGACGGATCCGATCGATAACACCTCAACATAGAGACATGGAAAACATTATGAATCTGACTCAACTCCGGAGGTAAATTAAGCTGATAAGCCACTGGTCCTACACGCTTCGACACGCGATACGGTCCAATGAACCTAGGGCTCAACTTGCCTTTCTTTCCAAATCTGAAGATCTTCTTCCACGGTGAGACCTTAAGAAAAACCTGATCTCCCACCTTAAACTCAATATCCTTATGCTTCAGATCCGCATATGACTTTTGTCTATCCGAAGCTTCCTTTAACCGTGCTTGAATCACCTTTACTTTTTCTTCCGTCTTTGATATCAATTCAGGACCCAATAATTGCTGTTCCCCCAATTCAGTCCAACAAGTAGGGGTACGACACCTACGACCATATAATGCTTCATAAGGTGCCATTTGGATACTGGATTGATAACTGTTGTTATATGCAAACTCCGCCAACGGTATAAAATCCTCCCAACTACCTTTGAAATCAATCACACAACCCCTTAACATGTCTTCCAAAATCTGAATTACTCTTTTCGACTGACCATCTGACTGAGGATGAAAACCCGTGCTAAAATTTAACTTTGTTCCCAAAGCTTCATGTAAAGCTTTCCAAAACCACGATGTAAACCTAGGGTCCCTATCCAAAATAATAGACACTGGTACCCCATGTAACCTCACGATCTCCGCTACATACAACTTGGTCAACTTCTGTAGTGAAAAATCCGTACGAACAAGTAGAAAATGGGCAGTCTTCGTCAATCGATCCACTATAACCCAGACGAAATCTTTCTTAGTAGGCGATAAGGGTAACCCACTAACAAAGTCCATCGTTATCCGTTCCCATTTCCATAATGGAATCTTCACCGGTTGTAGCAATCCCGACGGTAATTGATGTTCTGCCTTCACTTGTTGACAAGTCAAGCACTTACTCACAAAATCCGTAACTTCCTGTTTCAACCCTGGCCACCAATACTGATCACGAAGGTCTCGATACATCTTATTTCCCCCGGGGTGCATAGCATAGGGGCTACTATGCGCCTCTCGCAGAATCATTAGTCTCAAATCTGAATCCTTGGGCATACAAATTCTTCTGCGAAAACACAGTACTCCATCTTTATTCAATCCAAAATCCCCTATTACACCACTTTCAACTCGTTGAATTAAGGGACCCAACTTTTCATCTGATAATTGCTTCTCCTTGATCTGTTTTAACCACATAGGCTTCACCTGAAGTTCCGCTAGCAAACTGCCATCTTCATACAAACTAAGATGAGCAAACATTGCTCTCAACTTCGATATCACCTTACGACTCAACGCGTGCGCGCCACGTTAGCCTTTCCGGGATGATTCTCGATTGAGAAGTCATAATCCTTCAACGACTCTATCCATCTCCATTGTCTTAAGTTCAACTCCTTTTGGGTAAGGAGGTACTTGGACTTTTATGATCCATATAAATGATCGACTTCTCACCGCATGCTGGTAGTGCCTCCAAATCTTCAAGGCAAAAACCACATGACCAACTCCAAATCATGAGTAGGATAATTGACTTCATGCGGCCTTAATCGGCGAGATGCATAAGCCACCACTTTACCACCTTGCATCAACACACATCCCAAGCCCGTGTGTGACGCATCGCGATAAACAATAAACTCTTTTCCGACCTCGAGTTGAATCAATACAGGCGCTCCAGTCAAAATCTTCTTCAATTTCTCAAAACTCTCTTCTCTGCTTGATCGACCACACAAAGCGGTACTCCCTTGCGCAATGGTTTAGTTAGGGGTGCAGCAATCAACGAAAACCCCTCAACAAAAGCGTCTATAATAATAACCGGCCAAACCTAGGAAACTCCGAATCTCAGCCACTGACTTCGGTGGTTTCCAATCCAACATAGCCTCTACCTTCCGAGGATCAACTCTGATTCCTTCGACCGACACAACATGTCCCAAGAAAGTCACTTCCTTCAGCCAAAATTCACACTTACCGAATTTGGCATAAAGTTACTTTTCTCATGATAATTGCAATACTATCCGCAGATGTGAGTCATGCTCTTCTTCATTCCTCGAATATACTAAGATATCATCTATGAACACTACCACGAACCGGTCTAGGTAGGGTTGAAAGATTCGGTTCATCATGTCCATAAATGCAGCTGGTGCATTGGTCAATCCAAACGGCATCACCAAGAACTCATAATGTCCATAACGAGTTGAAATCTTTGTCTTATGAATATCCACCTCCTTAACCTTAAGTTGATGATAACCCGATCTCAAATCTATCTTGAGAAAGCTGAAGCTCCTCTAAAGCGATCAAACAGGTCATCGATTCTCGGCAATGGATACCTATTCTTGATCGTCAACTTATTCAACTACCTATAATCGATGCACATACGCATCGACCCATCCTTCTTCTTGACGAACAAGACCGGTGCTCTCCATGGTGACACACTCGGTCGAATGAATCCCTGATCCAACAACTCATGAATTTGAGCCTTAAGCTCCACTAACTCCTTCGATGCCATTCTATAAGGAGCAATGGATACCGGAGCCGTTCCGGGCAAAAGCTTAATGCCAAACTCTACTTTCCGGTCTAGAGGTAAACCCGGAAGTTCCTCGAGAAAGACATCTGGAAATTCTTTCACCGTTCTAACACCTTTCACCGATAATTCCTTAGTATCCAAAGCACTAATGAAGGCTAGGAATGCTCCACACCCTTTTCGCACCAACTTTACTGCCTTTAAAGCAGATACCACATTTGCTAAATAATTTCTCCGTTTGCCTATCATCACAACTTCCTTATCTTCTAAAGTCCTTATCGACATCCGTTTTGCAGCACAATCCAAGTGCGCACGGTGCTTCACCAACCAGTCCATGCCCAAAATAAGGTCGAACTCTCCGAAAGGCAATTCCATCAAATCCGCCAAAAATATTTCTCTTTGAATTTCTAAGGGCACGTCTCTAAACAATTTATCCACTATCACAGACTGTCCTAAAGGACTAATTACCGCCATCTTCCTATCTGTAATCTCAAATCTAATGTTTAGATTTCCAGATATATCACTAGCAACATACGAATAGGCAGATCCGATATCTATCAAAGCAATAACAGGTACATCAGAGATGAAGAACATACCAGTTATCACATCAGGTGCATCACCATCCTCTCGGTGTCTGACCGCATACACTAACCCTGGCTGTCTCGCCTCCGCGTTACCTCTGAAGCCATTTCCTCTACCCGGTGCTCCTTGACCTCGTCCACCGCCATTACCACCTCGACCTGGCCCACGGCCTCTCGGTGGCTGTTGAGCGCCTCTAGCTGGCTGTGTATCATGGTTACGAGCTTCCTGATTCGGAGCGGTCCGTCGAGGACAATCTTTAAACTGGTGGTCCTTAGAACCACATTTGAAGAAACCACCGGTTCTCTTCCAGCATTCACTAGGGTTTCGTCTTCCACAGTCAACACATGGTTGAATCTGATTGGTAGCAGCAGGTGCTCTAGCTAGAGTTGGCTCATCATTCTTGGGCCTCTTCTGAAACCTTTTAGCAGGACCCGAGTACTTAAAGTCCCTCTTGCCTCTACCTCTGTCTTTGTTCTGACGCTCAGAGTTCTTAGCCTCTTCAGCTATTTTGGCTTTCTCCATAAGCTTGGCAAAAGTCCTTTCTTGTTGTGGGGCTATCAGTACCCGCAACTCATCATTCAGCCCATCCTCAAAATGTACACAGCGCTCATGGTCAGTTGGCACTATTGTTCGAGCATAACGGCTCAAGCGTAGAAATTTTGCCTCGTAAGCTGCCACCGTCTTATTTTTTTGGACCAGATTCAGGAATTCCTTCCTCCGGGCATCCACATAACTTGACCCGACATACTTTCCTTGGAATGCAGTTTTGAAGAAATCCCAAGTAACATGTTCAGCCTGAGTGCCTTCTCGAACAGTAAGCCACCATTGATAAGCCTCGTCCCTCAACAAGGACACAGCTCCTCTCAGTTTCTGCTCGGTGGTGCACTCTAAATCATCCATGATCCGCTCCACAGCCTCGAGCCAATACTCCGCTACATTTTGGGCTACTCCCGAGATACCCCTAAAAACCTCGGCACCACTCGGTCTAAGTCGTTCGAAATTGATCCACGGCTGCTTGGCCCGATTCTAGCTCCAAAGACCCTTTCCAAGACTCGCAGCATTGCTTGGGTCAAGGCAATGTCCTCTCTCGTATAGTCATGTGATCCAGTCTCAGTCCCGGGTGATGCAGGTGCGTCCATTTCTGGTATATGTCCCGACGCTTCAGACGCAACCCTAGCACCTCAGCCTCTACCACGGCCACGTCCTCTAGCGCTCATTTTGACTATTTCAGTTTAATCTGATTACAAGTTTTATGAATCAGTATACTAATTCAGTGTTTATTAACAATGTTTTATGATATATAAGAAGTAGAGTTGTTTTCGTAAACGCATCCTATAGTCTCAATCTCTATAGTTGCAACACCTAAAACTAAAAGTTCTAGAGTGTTCCTATAGTCATGTCACAATAATAATAATAATAATAATAATAATAATAATTAAATTTGCATACACTTACTTGACTTGGTGCCGAATACTCGTGGTGCCATACTACCTTTAAAAACATAAGTTCTATAATTCAAAACAGTTTTGAACCATAAATGTTTTTGAACCCAAATCACAGTCGAGTTTTGAACCGGGCTCTGATACCATAAAATGTAACACCCCAAACCCGGTCTATGCGTTAAGACCAAATTTGACATGTCACACGGAAAGGAATATACATCTAGTCTTTTTAAAGATTTTAAGAAATCGGATTTTCAAAACATCTTGACGTGAAGTTTAATGAAAATTAAGGTTGATTGATAAATCAAACAATTTGAGACGTAAGAATTTATAAATTGAAACTTAAAAGAAATTAAAATAATATTTCGAGAAAATTTAATAGAGTTCAAAATAATCTTGAAAATAAATTTTGAAGAACGTTATTAATGAGCAATTTTATGAGTTAAAATATTTAAGAATGAAAACCCTTTATGCATGTTTATTTTAAGAAAAACATTTATTTCTATTTTTAGAAAAGAAACCCCACTTAAGTATTTAAAGTGTATTATAAAATCCATCCACAAGTAAAACATCCATAAAAAAATTAACCAGAGGCCTTATTATGACTTAACTTAAATAGTAAAAATAATAAAAAGTACTTAAAAAGAAATCCAGGAATGTAAATAACCCATTATTCGTAGTATGGCCTCCATCGAGTCGTCTGGCCCAACTCTCCATCACCGATCATTACGAGGAGAGTAAGGAAAGCAGGGGTGAGTTACTTAGAACTCGGTGTGTAATTCACTTACCACTTTCACTGGGCCAAAATTCAATTAAGCATTTATTGGGCCAAAGCCCATTACAATCATAGCATTATATCATATATATAACATGCATGTGTTATGCAATTTCCCAACCAAACCTAGTTTTCCATCCGCTACACACCACCCGTACCAACCAACACACTGTGGGGAGCTTTAGTCACCCACCCCGCCTAACACACCAAATGGGCATTAAGCCATATATCAAATCGGGCATTAAGCCATATATCAATTTGTGGACAAGCCACCAGAATTTTGTAGCAAAGCTACCAGAACTTCTCTTCGTCAATATCCCAACCCATGCAATCATGTATATAATATGCATAATAATCCATTCATATAATTTTCTAATATAAGGCCTATTATAAAAATTATTGCAATCTGGCCCATTACACATTTTGGCCTATATAATTTCATATCACACTTGGCCCATTTATCAAATATCACATATGGCACATTTATCAAATATAACTTATGGCCCATTTATCAAATATCACATATGGCCCATTTTTCAAATATCACATATGGCCTATTTTTCAAATATCACATATGGCCCATTTATCAAATATCACATATGGCCCATTTATCACATATCACATTTGGCCCATTTATCACATATTCACATAAGACCCACTCAGTCACTTTTATCGATTTAACCCATTAAGGGCAAATTTTGTAATTTTCACGGTCTTAATACCGATTTCATAGTTTTTACCATTAAAGTGATAAATATACTATTTTATCCGATTTCACTAACTTGTGATTTAATCCAACGATTAATATGATATAGTTATCCAACCCACGAGATATGGTGTGAGATTACACACTTGATTACGGTGAGCACTACACTTTCTTGATCGTCAACACCTAGAATATTTTTAACGCTCGATTAGAAAAATAAACGCGATCTAATAAAGCTACTCTAAAGAAACGATCTAAGATTTACCCTCGGAATTGCGAATAACTACGATTTGTCAATTTTCCCTGGTTGATGGTCCACAACCCGTTGGAAAACCCCGAATAGCTAATGGCTCAAAACTGCGAACAACCTCGAATAATTGATTTTCACCAGAGAAGGGTCCACAACCCGGTGGAAAGTCTCGAATTGCCGAAACAACCCTACGCTTGAATTTAGGAGTTGGGATCGTCAATCCACTCCTTTTTAGATCACCACTAGGTTTCCCTTTCAATACATTACTACGAGCCTCCATTCGTTAGATCTTTAATAAATCAATAATCTATTAAAGTATGGACTTAACAAAGTGATATAGATAGGCTTACCACAAGTTCCGAGTAATCCACGAATAAATCCCTATATATAATAATCGGTTATTCCTTTTCATACTGTTAATTATCTTAATAAATAAAGGATGATCGTGAAAACCGTGAAGAACTCTCACCTTGAAGGTTTTTGGTCCGAATTCTAGCAATTACGAGATAACTTCGAGGAAATGGTAATTTGGCCTTTCTCTATTTCACTATAAAGACGAAAAAGATTTGTCTAAGAAAGGGATAGATGATGATATTTTCAGTCAAAAAGACCCTCCTAAGCCAATATGTAGATTCGGCAAAAAGGAAAAGAAAATAAAGAATTGAAGAGGGTTCTTACCGACCGATCAAAACGTGAGTAGAAAGAATGATTGCGAAGAAAATATATATATATATGAAGAGAAAGATTCGGCTAAGGAGATGATCATTGACATTCGGCTATGGTGAAGAATTAGGGAGAGAGATATTTAAGAATTTTTTTTTATAAGTAGTAAAGAAGATAAGATATTTATGTTTCGGTTTTCAAGGATGGAGAATGAACAAAGAAGAAGTTTTGAGATTGGTGTTCATTCGGCCAAGGAAGAAAGGTATTGAAAAAAAATATGTCTTTCAAGGTTGTACGATTTTGGCACAAAAAGGAAAGAGTTTAGGGAGAAAAAGGATGGTACCAAAATGGTCAAAAAAAATGAAATGGCCAAAAGAAAACAAAAGCTTTACCTATTGCTTATGACAAAATCGGCTAGGGAGAGAAGTTTTGGAGAAAAAGAAAATAGTGCACAAAATTTCTAAAGAAATTTGACCAACTAGCTCCTAATCCCTATCAATATTCGGCCAACCCCTCTAGCCCCAAAAACCGACCAAGTTCATGGCCAAGAGAGTCAACCTTTGCCAACTTTTCTATCCATAACACATTCCACAAATTAAGCCATTTGTTCCCTTACTTGCCTTATCCTATTGATTCCTTTCCTCAACTTCAATGTTTCCTTAATCCATTTAGCCCCTTACCATAAAAATTAAAAGTCCAACATACCAAAAATAAAGCTTGGCCGACACTTAATAGGAGAGTACAAAAATTTAAGTCATAAAAATGCATACCAAGGGATTCGAACCTCTCCCCTCAAGACAATACATGTGGCGCATATCCTCTTTACTAATTGCTCAATTATGCTTAGATTCTTACTCAAAAATTTCCATATGTTATAAGTCCACTGACTCCCTCTCTTTAAAGTACCAAAGCTAAAAATTTTCACTAATTCCAATTAGATCCCAAGCCTTCTCTGGACCTCCTTGACAAACAAAATTAATAATCTAACAAGCTTAATCACCAATTTAATGTAACTCATACAAAACTCAAATTTTAGGATGTTACATGATTGTTTGACTTAGTATGGAACTTATCTTTTGCTTGATTATGTCAAGGCTAAACCTCAAATGGTATATTTTGAAGTATATATTTGAAACATATGTTTGGCATATAAATTGGCATGTTTTGAGAAGCTTGAATTAGGTAAATGTTTAGAAATTTGCAAATGGTTTGGTTTGAATGCCATGATGTTGGTATGTTATGTTTAATGGTTGAATTGGTAGTATAGTTGATGTAAAGATGATTGTGGATGTTTATACATGTTTTGGTATGTGTTTGGAGTGATTTTTGTGCAGGTAAAGTTGTGAAAATATGCACCAAAGGTAGACATGAAAAAGTTACCAATTGGCCTAAAATTTACCAAAAACAGAGTCCACGTCCCGACAAGCATTCTTCCTCGTCACAAAGTCAGCCAACAGTATGTGATGTTATGACATCGAGTGGTCTAACATCATGATTTGGCAAACTATTTGGCGACGTCACAACATGGAGCAAGTGACATCACGATGTCAACCCTAAAATTTCAAAACTTTACAATTTGGTCCTATTTCATGCTTGGGTCAACAAAAGAGCATTCGTAAGCTCGATTAAGGCTCAGATTTACTTGCATATCATAACAAGAATGTGCTTATGACATGTTTGAATGTTTGATTGATTTATTTACGATATATTTGAGAGTAGTTGCTCTAGTAACTATTATGGCATCCTATACCTCAAACTCGATGATTGGGTTGGGAATTGGGGGTTACAATAGAAGCTACACCTATGTTACACATTTTAGCAAGGAGAGTACTACATACACACTCAAGTGCAAGTGCATTGTTTGTTCAACGAGGTGAAAAAGAGCAAGCACTTGTCTTTTAGAGAAAGCTTAAGAAGTGAACTTCTTAGTAATATCCATATCTGAGCCTCGAATACTCTCCAAGGCATCCAAATAGTAGAGCAAACTTAAGAATCTTGTCAATCTTCCTAAGTATAGCTCCATAATCTTACCAACCCAGAATTTTGTTCCCAAATTTTGCTCCATACCCAAACCTTGGTGTCGCAACACCCTAGACAATTGTGCACTCATGGTTGTGCGGGGGATCTCAATGTCGTGACATCCTACCCCTGGTGCGCGACATTACTGATGATGACTCCAATTTCTTTATTTCAACACCTCCAAGGATATCACGACCATGGAGGATCGGTACTACGACTTTGGCTTGGTGTCACGACTCTCTTAACAATAGGCTTCATGTTGATTTCGCGTTGAAGTTTTGTATCCTTAAGGTGAAGGGGTCCGATGTCGCAATATCCATATCAATTTCATGACACCCACTTGGAATGATGATTTACTCGAGGTTGGGCCATCTTCATTTTCCTGCACCAATTCAAACACCTCATTAGGTTCCCCATGACAATGTTTTGCCAATTTGGGTCTCAATAGGGACAAGACTACTAAAAAATGTTTATTAATGGTAAAAGCTAAAATTCAACAAAAGCATAGAAAAGTCACTTTATTTGCTTAAAAATAAGCTCCTCGAGTGTATTAGAGAGCCTAATTTGATGTATCAAATTACAGCAAATCATATATGCGCTAATCGAGAATATTTTTCGTTCGCTACATGATTTTTATTTTATGAACCAAAATGATTTTTTAAATAGTGATAATACATATAGAATTCAATAGTTAGAGTTAAAATGTACATTGAATCAACGGCGCATATATATAAAAAAACACCAAAATTAAATAATCAAAATCAAAACCTAAAATTTTCAACATAAATTCAAAAGATTTAATATGCATATGATCAAAGCACTAAATTCATATATCAAATTCATAAAATCTTTAAAATGAATTAATCCGAAATGTAACAGCCCATTTTTCAATTGTATCAAAAATAGTGGTTTCGAAACCCCGCATTCTGATAATCGAGTCATTAAATATTATCATTATAAAATTATATTGATTATTGATATGATAAATTTTTCTAATTGGTCAATTAGTTAAAGTACAAGTGGTTTGACCCTAAAGTTAGTGGTTTTGAAAAATGAGGTACCGGGACTTTGTTTCTATAAATCGAGCTCGTAAATATTTTTATCAAAATTTTACGAAGTTATTATAAAAGTAAATTGAATTTTGGTCCAAGAATTTTAATGGTCGGATGATTATTTAGAGTATAAGGACTAAATCATAAAAACCATAAAAAAATAATCGCTATTGATTTCTATAAGCTAAAATGCTTAATTAGTAAATGTTTAAGGTTTTAAAAGGAAATTAAACATTAGTATTAAAGCACAGACGGTCAAACATGTGAATTTAGATTGGTTTTTGTTATAATTAAGATTAATGGTAATTAGATAAAAGTTAAAATATAATTAAAACATAAAAAAAAAGTGATGGTCTTCATCAGTTTCTTCTTTCCACTATTTCTTCACCATTGAAGAACAAAGAAAAGCTTTCAAGCATTCAAACCAATCGGCCCTTGCATGTAAGTCTGGTTCAAGCCTTTTTTTCATAATTTTTATGTTTTTGATATTGTTGTAAGTTAATCTAGCTATCCTAAGTATTAAAGCTTAAACTGTCAAATTTTTAAAAGTTTCCAATGATATTTTTAAGCTTTTTGAATGTTAAATGGTAGATTTAAGAACTTGAAAATGATTAAGGAATATTTTGTGAAGTGATTTTTATTAGTTTTGAGTTTATGGGCTAATTTGTGAATATGTCAAATTTGGCATGAAATTTTTGTAAATTTTGATTTTAGGGGGCTATAGAAGGCTATAATTATTGAATCCATAATGAAAAATGAAGTTCAATTGTGAAATTTATACTTGTTTCGATTTTAGGGACTTAATTGAATAAAATACAAAACTTTAGGGATTTTTTATAAAATGAAATTTAAGTGTTGTATGCATAAAGTAAATTTTTATAAGACATTGTAAGCTGATAAAATTAAAATAAATTATTATTTAGATCAAGAATTGGAACAATCGGTTGATAAACAATGAAAAGGGAAAATTGCAAAATAGTCCCTATGACCCAACTTGCTAGCTGGTTATACTAGGTAAGTTCATGAGGTAAATTTTGGAACTTAAATATATTTTAAATGTGGATGGTTGATGATTATATTATTAAATTAAACTTTATAATGTCTATAATTTAGTATGAAAGGTGAGAAATGAAGTAAGGATCTAATTGTAAACTTTGCATACTTGCTAAATATGGTGCATGTGGATTTTTGAATGAATGTGACCTAGTTATGGTATGTGACCTGAAAATATGGAAGTGCTCCTGTGTTGTAAAGGTTTTTAATTTTGTATAAATGTTCGTTTGAACGTAGTAAACGATTAGGAGACGATTGGCATGCTAATAGGGTTAGTTGAGCGTTTATATTGTGTGCACTTCGGTGCCCCTGTTTGCACTTCGGTGCCCCTATATGCACATTTGTGCCCCTGTTTAGCATTATGTTGCCCCCTGAGATATTTACCTGAGTATTCAAGTTACTTTTGCTATAATTCATCGGGCTATCCAGATTTGTGAATAAATGGAATAATGATGTTTTGATATTCGATGATGCTATGTGATTAAAATAGTTTGAATAACATGACTGATGTTGAATTAATCAGTGAATTTGAGTACGACAAACTCACCTGCTTTCTTGTGAATTATTATGTCAGGTTATAGTATCATGTTATTTATTTTATTGCATATATGTGATTCAAGGTAAGTTTGTAAGTAAATTAATCTCGTGAACTTACTAAGCTATTTAAAGCTTACTTTTCTTCATTTCCTATTTTCTACTATTGACATTTTGCGAAACAAGGCTGTAGGATCAACTCTCGAGCTCACACTATCAAGCTTCAATCGCGGTAGATTTTGAAATCGTTTTTACTTTGGTTATGGGGCTTGTATATAGGCTTGGTTGTGATCATATGTTTTGAGTTAAAGTGATGATGTTATAAAGGTTATGAAATGATTATTATGTAATGTTGGTTTTGAAAGTGTATATGGTATACTTGGTTCATATAAATTATGCATGTATGTTTAGTTGTTTTTGTAAATGGCGTAGGTGTATTTAGTTGATGAATGTTCAATCTTGAATCAAGTATGAGTTTGACAATTGGTAATGTTTGGATGATAGCTTGAAACATAGGTGGTAAATGATAGTTGAAATGTTTGGACCTATTAGGTGAAGTTGGTTTTGTGTTATGGTAAGTTTTGGCATGTTTAAAGGTAGGAATTTGGTAAGTTCTATTTTGGTAACGTATTTGAATTATAGATCATTAAGTTTTGGCATGTGATATTTTGGCATCAAATTAATTGGGATGTTTAGTAATGTTTTATAATTTGGTTGTGATGGTGCCAAAATGGCATATTGGTTAGGCACTACTATGATTGTAACACCCCTAACCCGTATCTGTCGCCAGAGTAGGGTTACAGAGCATTACCGTAAAATCGCAACTTAAAACATTCAATTCCAAACATTTCATAAAACATAGCATAATTCATCTACATGCATATCGTCCCTTATTCGAGCCCTAGAAGCCTTAGAAGCACATTAGAAACGATTTGGGACTAAATAAGGAACATTTAGAACTTTATGGAAAAAGATAGAAAATTTTACACTACAGGAGTCACATGGCCATGTGGCCAGGCCGTGTGACTCACACGGCTGAGACACACGCCCGTGTCTCAGGCCGTGTAACAATCAAAATAGGGACACACGACCGTGTCCCAACCCGTGTCCGTGCCCATGTAACTCTCTGACTTGGGTCACACGGCCAAGCCACACGCCTGTGTGCCAGGCCGTGTAACTCTCGAAATGGCCTCACATGCCTGTGTGCCAGGCCGTGTGCTAGGCCATGTAATTGCCTGACTTGCAACCCTTTGAAACCTACAGGGGACACACGGCTGTGTGTCACACATGGTTGAGACACACGCCCATGTCTTTGGCCGTGTGAACAAGAAATAGTCCAAATTCAAACCATTTCTTTCACCCTAATCAAGCACACACCTACAAGCCATTTGCACATACAATCAAACTTTTAAAACATGCCTAAAACATGCATAATAAGACCAATTCAATAGGTCATTTATCCATACAACCAATATGCCAAAAGGCACCTCAATCGCAAATCATCAAATCAACCTAAACATAAACATATTTGTCCATAAATCAACCGTATACAACTACCTATTTCCCTACCAAAACTTACCACAATGATCACATGCCAAATCACATACAAACAAACCAAATTGGTCATCCAGAACATGCCTTCAGTTGATCATTTCAACACCAACCATCAAAACATCAACATAACAAAGGTTCACCAACCATAATACCATATTTACAAGCCAAACATAACAACTATTTCATCAAACACAATTCACCTATACATGCCATTATAACCATGACCCAAAACATCAAAATCTACTGATATAGTCGCTGGATAGTGTGATAGGTCTCCAATGAGCTTCCAAACCGATCGAGCTTCCGATAATCTAAACAACATAAGAAAGAAAAATGACGTAAGCACATAATGCTTAGTAAGTTTGTAAATCATAAACATAGCTTACCATTTCCATGCATAATTATAAAAATAGACATGAATCAATCCAACATAGCTTGACACAAGCCTAAGCATCATCAACAACACTAGTTAGTGATTAAACACATAACTTAGCAATATCATCACATGGTAAGGTATAGAACATGAGCATAGCATTACTTAAATCATACTTTCCATAGTCATGAATAATCATACTTTGAATCATCAACAATTCATACCTTTTCATGAGCTTTTAACTTAGCTTTTGGTACACTTACCGTTCTTTCCCTTTTCATACCCGTTGAACCACTTAGAATAATATCGGATACGCGGGAAGCTCACACAAAATGCTAAACACATGGTCGAAACCATTCCTTTCCTTTCCCTTACATAGATGCTCACTCGAGCCATAAATGGGTCTGTTCACACAAGCTGACGGTCGGAATATAGCTACATGATGCCGCTCACACAAGCTGACAAGTATCCACAACAAATTTCAGAACTCAGCCATCGGTAGAACATTCAAGACCAGCACCCGAAAATGGTAACCTTAATGACATGTCATTTGTATCCTATATATTCCTAATGCTCAAACGGGGCTCGATAGTTATCGTAATGACGCTGGATTTCCATCGTGACATGATATGATGAATAACATAATAGCACTTAAATCAACTACATTAAAATGCTATTTAAATGTACGAACTTACCTCGATCACAAAAACGACGAAATATGATAGACTAATCCGATACTTTATCTTTCCCTCGATCTAGATCCGTACGAGGCTTAACTTGATCTAAATAAGAATATTCAATCCATTAAATATTCATTCTATTTAATTCAGTCCAAAATACATACTTTTGCAAATTTATACTTTAACCCCTAATATTTTAACTTCTTTACAATTTAATCCTTAAGCTCGTAAATTGAAATTCATGCAATTTCATCCACATACTAAGCTAGTTGAATTCACTATAATCCCATGGAAACTCATACAAATCATTATTTCACAATTTCACCATGAATTTTACACATTTTACAAATAAATCCCTAATTGAAATTTTCAACAAAAATCACTTTACAAAAGTTGTTTATATAACATCAAAGATTCATTTCCCTCCATCAAACATAAAAAATCACATGAACCCATTCATGGCAAAACCTTAACCTTTTAACAGTTTTGTAAATTAGTCCCTGGGCCAGCTAGATTAAGCTACAATTACTTCAAAAACATAGAAATCATTAAAAACAGGATGAAAATTCACTCACATGCACAAGGAAGACTTGGTCGAACCTTCAAGCACTTCCAATAGTGTTTTTCACCTTAATTTTTGGTGGAAGATGGACAAAACAAAGATGATAGCTTTTGGCTAAATTATTTTTACTTAACTAATTTATTAAATTACTTTTTTAACTTTTGTTTAATACTTAAAAATTCACCCATTTAATGTCCATCTTTGTCCACTATTTAACTTAAAGGTCTAATTACCATATAAATCCCTTAACCATTTAATTTCATAGCCATTTAGTAATTTTAACTTATAGAACTCTAATTTTGCATCTTTTATGATTTAGTCCTTTTCACCAAATTAAACATGCAAATGATAAAATTTCTTAACGAAATTTTTATAAAACCTTGCTAATATTTCATAGACACTAAAATAATAATAAAATAAATATTCTCACATCGGATTTGTGGTCCCGAAACCACTGTTCTGATTTCACTAAAAATGGGTTGTTACAATGATGCTTTTGTGATATGTTATGGTTGTGGCATTGTGGTGTTTAATCAAGGTTTTAAGTTGATAAAGTGTGCATTTTTGGTTTGCCATTAATGATAGGTGTTGATCTAAGCATATAAAAGTCATGTTTTGGGTCACACGGTTTACCACACGGTCGTGTGTCATACACAGGTTAGTGACACGATTGTATGTTGCTTGTATTTAGGAATTATTAAGTTGACAAGATTTTAGATTGTTACATGGGTTGGCTACAGGCCCGTGTGAATACTGAAATTTTGGTATGCTAGTATGTTACACAGTCACAGTTGGTTACACGACCCATTCACACAATCTTGTGACATTTGTTTTATTTTTGCACTTTGATCCACACGGTCTCAGCTTGTCACACGGCCATATGACCCTTGTTTTGCACTTTTGCCTCTCTTTTGTGAAATGTTTCAATTCCATCCTTGATTGATTCTGAGTTGATTTTAGAGCATTAGTAAGCTCGATTTATGCCCGACCTTGTTTGCAAAGCATGATTTGTATGAATGTATGAGATTTAAAGATTGTTTTAATCAATTTTTTTATTTAAAATCTCATGTTCATGTTCTGTTAATTACTGTAGCATCCCGTAACTTGATTTCAACGACGGGGACGGGTGAGGGGTGTTACACGAAAATAATAGAAAATTAATTCATTCTCAATTATTCGACATGACGAGGCTTGGATGCCATTTATTAGAACCGTAAAACTCTGATATAAAACTTAATAAACTAGGATATATCATGTCATATCATCAATAATAAAAAACTAGATAAAAAAGCATGCCTAAATCCATTGATATGTTGAAATCTTCAAGTCTTATGGTTTTGATATTTCAAATTAACATACAAGTATTTTAGAGGAGGTAACTCTCTCTTTTCTGCAAATGGGATGTAGAAAAAGTTACGTCTTTATAATATATAATTTTTCCCATTAATTTGAATTCTTAATCAGCCCATCATCAATGAAACCCAATAAACCTTAACCATATGATATCGCCTCTAATTTGAGCTAACATTTTGTGATAGTAAATAATAATAAGTAATTATTCTTATTATATATATATGTGACATCCATATTATCCAACAGGGTATAATGATGGTTACATGTACACACACGTTACACATTTTAGTAAGGAGAGTACTACATACACACTCAAGTGCAAGTGCATTGTTTGTTCAACGAGGAGAGAAAGAGAAAGCACTTGTCTTTTAGAGAAAGCTTAAGAAGTGAACTTCTTAGCAGTATCCATATCTGAGCCTTGAATACTCTCTAGGGCATCCAAATAGTAGAGCAAACTCAAAAATCTTGTCAATCTTTCGAAGTATAGCTCCATAGTGTTCCCAACCTGGAATGTTGTTCCCAAAGTTTTCTCCAAAACCTTCCCAATATGAAATTTGTTCCTAATATTAACTCCACAACCTTCCCATTATAGAAGGTTGTTTTCAATGATAACTCCACAATCTTTGCTTAGCTGTATATCTTTTTCAATTATTCTTTAAGTAATTCATAGTACTGCATGCCAAGGAGCACTTCATGTTAAAGACTGCTTTGTCAAATAGTGTTGTTATGGTGGAATGACCCTACAAGGAATGATATTTTCTAACACTACTATTGACAGAAGCGTGAATAACAAAAAAAAAAGTGTGTAGCAGCCCAATTTCGATGAAATCAGAACAGTGGTCTCGGGACCACAAATTCAAGCCAAAAAATAAAAATTTATTTTTATTTTATTTTATGGTCCGTATTATGCTAGACATGTCATGTGAAAATTTTGATAAGAAAATTTTATCGATTAAGTGCTTAATTATGAGAAGGACCAAATCGCATAAAATGAAAAAGTTGAATTCTAGTAGCTATAAGGATTAAATAGCTATGGAATTCAAAACTTGAGGTCCTTATATGATAATTAGACCATTAAAGAAAATATGTAGATATTTTGGTATGACTCATCCATGGAAAAATAAAAAAAGGCTAAGGACTAAATTGGAAAGATGAAAAGTTATTAAATGACAATTTAATTAAATGAAAAAGAAAACAATTTCATATCATCTTCCCCAAATATTTCCATCAAGCCCCGTTTTTAGTAATTTTTATATATTTGAAACCGGGATAGCTTAATCTACCTATTTGGGGGATTAATTTGAAAAGTTATCAAAGTATGGAAAATGGGTTATGGATGTATATGCTGAAAATTTGAAATTTATGGTAGAAAATGAAAGGTTGTTGATAGATAAACAACTTTTACAAAGTGATTTTTGATGAAAACATGATTTAGGGACTAAAATGCAAAGTGGTGAAAATTGATGAAAAATTCTGAAATTTATAGAAAATATGTGCTGTAAATTTTATGTTTAAATTTCGGTTAGGCTTGGAATAGGGAGTAAATTGCATAAATTTCATTTTCCGAGCCCAGGGACGAAATTAAAATTTATAGAAAAGTTAGGGGTAAAATGGTAATTTTGCCTAGGATGTAAATTAAGTCTAAATGAGTATGAAATATGAGAAATTGATGTAAAATTTACTCTTATAGATCTGAATAGACCAAATTCAGAGCTAGAACGAGGAAAGAGAAAAATGTCTGATTAGTAGATTTTACGTACACGAACATTGTCGAGGTAAGTTCGTGTAACTAAATTGTATATGTTTGTATGCTTGAATTTGATGTTGTGTTTGTGAATTGTATAAATTCCATAAATATGTGAAATGATCACATACTCGTTATAGCCTGGTATATGAAAATGCCCGATAGATGATAAAGGATAAACGATGAAAATGTTACTTTTATTCTTGGAATGAATGTGGAATGTGTTTACTTGAATTATATGAATGACATGGATGCATGAAATAATCACATGCCCGATAATGCTTGAAAAATGTTTAAATCCGGTTGAATAAATGAAAATCGATGGATATGTGATTTCCCAAAATGGATGAGGTCCTGCGTTTGTTGCTGACGGGATTTAGCACGGACGAGTAATCCTACTGACCTCATTTATGAAAGAATTCAACCCGGACTGGTAATCCTGATATAAGTCCTCTCGAGCATATGTTATGGATTGGATTTAACCCGGACGGGTAATCCAGATCAAGCTCTTTAGAGCATATGTCATAAAAAGGATTTAGCCTGGACTGCTAATCCTGTTGTTTTTGTATATGTGGCTCAAGAGTGTACTCTCTGAAATAGTACATTATGGGTACCATTGGACATGAATTGATGGATCCTGACTCGTACACCTTGAGTGTACTACCTGCGTATCCATTGATATTCCGAATAAATTCAACGGGTGACAACTCCAGACATGAGGAGTTATGAATGATAAAATGAGTTATTACATGTATCCGTCTGAAATGCAAGTAAATGATGATACATGACAAATGACATATGAAAACATGAGATGATGATATTTGTACATGGACTTTATTTGATGAATATATGATCATTCTTGATTATAGACTTGTACACCTTGAGTGTACTAATCGTGACCTTGATATTTCGAGTAAAATGAGTAAAGTTCCGATATGAAATGATCTGAACTCGAAATGAACTATTATGAAATTGTACTTGAAATAATGAGATGAATTATGCATGTTGAATGAATACATGTTATGGAAAGAATATGTGCTTGGAAACTTGATTGTTGTTGAGCCCATATATGTTTTGATGTTATTATGGAATATATGACTAACAAGGGCAATGAGAATGTGTGTAGGGCTTGAGGTCAAATTGATTCATTATGCCTTACATAGTTACCTCAAAATAGAATGAATGGTAAGATAAGTACTATGTTATACGAACTTACTAAGCATTTTATACTTACTTATTTTTATTTCCCTATTTTAGAGTAAATCGGAAGCTCGTTGGATTGGAAGCTTGGCGGAGATCACTCACACTATCCATCGGCCCATGTCGGTACAATATGGTAAAGCAATTATGGTTACAATGGCATGTATAGGTTATATTGGCCATATTGGCATGTAAATGTAAATGACTATTGTAATCTAGCTATTGGAATGGCTAGTGATGATTATGTTTTGGTACATGTATATATGTGTTTAAGTTTATCTTATGGAGATAAAATAAGTGTTTATTATTGATTGATTGAGAAAGGTTAAATGAGTATGCTTATAAAAAGTAAGATTAAAAGCATGAATGCATGTAACAATATATCAAGTTAGATGTTACAAATTGCTTGAATTCAATGCTTGGAATGGTTGGTATTTGGATGTAAGTTTGGTGCAGGATTTTGGTATGATTTTGGGTGAGAAATGAAGCTAGAAATGGCTTTGTTTTGTCCACACGGGCAGACACACGGGCGTGTGTCTAGACCGTGTGTGACACACGACCGGGTACATGGGCGTGTACTTAGGCCGTGTCTCCCTTGCATCTAATTTTGAGAAACAGAATGCTCAAAATTGAGCACACGGGCAGAGACATGGGTGTGTGTCTCAGCTGTGTGTGCTACACGGCCTAGAACACGGGCATGTGCCTTGGCCGTGTGAAACCTGCACCTAATTTCGAATTGAATTAATTAACCACGCGGTCTAGCACACGGGCGTGTGGCATGGCCGTGTGCACAAGTCAGAGAGTTACATGGGGTCGAACACGGCCTGTAACACGGGCGTGTCCCAAGGTCACACGGGCGTGTCCCTTGGACCACACGGGCGTCTGAGCCCTGTAACTTGAATTTTTTTTGAAAATTCACGAAAAATTCTTAGAGTTCCCAATTAAGTCCCGACTCGATTCTAATGCTCGTATTGGGCCTCGAGGGTCCAATTAAGGGGCGTTTGGATGATCTCGGTTAAGGAATAGTAATTTACGGGAATTATTTGTAAAATGATCTGAAAGTTTCGGTAATGCTCCAAAACCATATTTCGACGACGGATACGGGTTAGGGATGTTACAAAGTGGCTAGAACTTCTCAGTGGTGGAGCATAATGGCCCCCCCTAAAATGGTAAATCTTTAATTTAGGCCCTTTATAATTTATAAAATTTTAAATTAGTAATGTTAAAATTGTACTTTGGCCCCCCAAAATGATAAAAATTTGATTTAACCTTTTAAAAATTATAAAGATATAGGCTATTAAAATGATGAAATTTCATTTTTATTATCGTAAAAATATATAATTTAATTCAGCCCCCTCCAAATTCAAGCTCCGATAGTGGAACTTCTAATACCTTTTATATAAATTTTAACTATTTCCATAATTCATCTTTATGAATTTTTTTTCCAAACATGTATGTCATCTAGTAAAAATTGCTTATCTTTTTATAGAAAACTCAAAATTCTATTTTGTTAATCTTGTTAGAAAGTACGCTCTTAAATATTTCCAATCATGAGATTTAATAGGTTAATACAAATTATTTATTTGATTCACAACTGTAGACTATACTTTTCCTTTAAAATAAAATTTATCATCTTGTTATTATATATTCATACAATTTAAAATTCTTCATCTATCAACCCTTAAATTCAATAAAGAATCATTCTTATTATTACCCCTTGATCGATGATAGGACAAATCCAATAACTTTACCTAATCAATAAAGCACAATCATTAAAATTTCCATAATTTTTTATGTTCTATCATAAATAATTTTCACCCAAATTCTCCTAATTTATCAAAATAATTGCATTGAAAAAAAAAAAAAGAGTTTTCTTTTTATCTTACCCTATGTTTGGATTGAGATAGAATGAAGAAAGGAAAGTAAAACAAGGGAAAAGAATATCCTTTCTCTTATTTGGATAGAGTTTTTAAGGGAAAGCTAAGAAAGTTATCTCATAACTTTCCCTCAAAATACTTCATTTATATTTACTCCAAATTGGAGGGCAAGTTAGGAAAAGGAAAGTATATAATTTTTAAGATATAAATTATTTTTTACACATCATTTTATGTAAATATTTATAAAAAAAATTATATTTGAAAAATGTTATGATTTCTATTAAGTGAATGTTCATTATAATCAACCTTTCACTTTCCTATTTATGTATTAGAAAATGAGGAGTCTAATCTCCCTATATATATAGGAGTATACTACTTGTATTGATGATAAAAAAGAAGAGAAATGAAATAGAAATCCCCCTTATTCTCATCTATTATTATTATGTTATTTACATTATTATATAACATGTTATCGGCACGAGCTTGCTCGATAGTATTCAATATTTCGTTGGAGAACAAGTAATCTAGACGTACAACGTCCTTGTTGAAGCAACAATTCTAAGATATGTGATTTTCTATGTGTGCTTGAAATATTTTGAGATTTCAATATTCTTAATGAAAAAAGATTAAAAATGATGCTCATTTTTTTCGCATTTAAGTATGACTTTATGTTTTATATATTCCATGGTATGCTCGTTTATGATCTAAGACTCTGAATAAGATTGAAGTATCAACAATATTTTTGCTTAAATATGTACATCTTTCATAACATATGTCATTGATATGATAACTACGTTACCTATTAGATTATTTCTAATAGAGCCATACATGATTTGTGAGTATAAACGAATTTGACTTTTTATATAGACAAAGCAAAAACCATTATTTTTGTCCAACATTATCTACATGAAAGATTAAAAGTGGAATATCTAATTGCGAAAGATACTCTTCACTCTTGAATTGCGTAATAATTTGAAAGAATAATTTGACCATTAGAAAATGATAATACTTTCTAAAGCTTGATATGATTGAAATATTGTATGTGCTCCTGTAGCAGCAATATTGTGAAAAAAAGGCTTTAAAGAGTATTTTAAAATGATCTCATGCCTTCTAGTGAAAAAAGCCACATTCCCTGAAGTGAATGTAACAATACATAATAATTATGAAAAATCAAAATATAGAGATTGTGGTTGTTGCTGTAATTGAGAATGTGGTTGGAGACGTAATAATAATTGTTATCATGGTGGTTATAATAGTGGTACTTCTACCCACTAGAAAAAGAATAATAAGAAAAAAAAACAAGAAAATGGTGGATAAAATATTAGAAGGTTATTGAAAATTCATGCTACCAATGTGGTATGAAAATGCATTGATCACGTACCTGTCAAATGTTTAAGCATCTAGTAAAACTTTATCAAAGCATCCATTAAGAAAAAGGGAAACAATATTGAGACAAATTTTGTTATCCCAAAAATGATAAAATGGAGTATAATTTTTTGGCAAAAGATGAAAATTTTCAATATGATGCTAAAGCTCACCATGCATATAAGGATGATTAATATGTTCTTAGTTTGTGTCAAAATTTTGTTGGGATCTAAGCATTGAAATTTAATTGCTTGATTTAAGAATCATTAGAATCAATGTCTACTTGATATTTGCTTGGGGATGATCTCTTTCTCTTCATTACAAAAGGATGCTTATAATCACTGCTTCTCATCTATGGTAACATAAGTCCGTCTAATCAACTTATTTTGAAATTTGATTAGATTTCTATTAAAAAATTTAATTTATATAATTATTTATTCGTAAATCTATGAATTTATAAAACCCTTCACGCATTTAGTTATTAGGATTTTTATGTGGAGATAAATGTTTTTATTTTTTTTTATTGGTTCATTTTTAATAGAATTGATTGATTTAATTTTAATTTTGATTAAGATATATGATTATTGCGAAATGGGAGTAAAAGTACTTACTTGTCATGAACTTTGAGATATCCACCCTGTCTGGATAGTTTCATGATTGAGGTGGAAGTTAGAAAATGTTTATGTTTAAACATTTATAGTTGTAAAAGTTAATTTAATCTGACCTTATAATATTTTGCATTTTGTTGTGTTATGGTATATATAAAATATATATTATCTAACCATAGTGATTTATTAATAACATGAATTTATTATTTATTATGTTTAATATATGTTTTATTTATATTTATTCATTTTATTTTTATATGAATAAATAAAGTTTTTGAAGATCAGAAATTTCTATCATTCATGTTGAAAAGAAGTGCAAAAGTGTCTATTATTTTAAAATAAATTAAGCCTTCATTAAGGTTATATAATAAAATGATTACATGCTCCTTAAGAGCTAATATTGCATCAAACTATAAAAAGCTCTTTAAGAGCTAATGTTTTACCTCATTGTGATGTAAAATTTTGTAAAACATAATATTATTTTTCATATAAAGAAGATATATATTGAAGGAAATCTTTGTGTTTTACATTAAAACCATGGATAGAAATGACATGAGATACTTATGTTTTTGTATTATAAATATTCTCCGAATGAATACATTACACGTATATGATTGACACATGAGATAGTGAAAAGAAATTCATAGTGTTGGTATGACTGGTTAGACTATCCCGAGTCAATGATGATGCAAAATAATTTGATGAAAATTTATATGATTTTATTGAAGAATTAAAAGTTATATGTTAATAATTGTCATCAATACTAGTTCTTTGAAGAAAATATTGAACTAACACCAGCTAAAGTTAGAGGTCGTTTGCATTTTTAGATGATAACCAAATAATATATGAGCTCATGTATCACATGTGTGCAACCCAAAGTTTGCGATATTATTTCTTGAAATAATTTGATTGTACACAATCTCTATAGTATGCAATTTATGCTAACAATGTTGGTGTATTATATCCCAAGCTTGATTTTCGTAGTTTTAACTGGGATAATATTAAGTTGTCTATGCCTATATATGTTATACTTAATGGTTAGTAAAATTATGCCTCATTTAATTGCTTAACCATTAATATAATAATAGATTTACAATAAGCATGTAATTTTATTTGCATCAAGTCAACATGTAAGAAATATTTGTCTCATGAGAAATGACTTTCATTTATAAGCTAATAGATTTCATCTAAGAATATTTGGATGTACAATATCTATTTTATGTTCCACCATAACGCACTAAGGTGGATCATCAAGTATGAAGTTGATAAAATTTAGAATTTTCATTAGATGTGAAAAAGTTGAAGGAGATATATTTATAATTTTGAAGAAGTATTGTCATGTTACAATTTTTCTTAGTATTAAGGGGAGACAAATTGGTTAAATAATTATGTTTTCATTTTTTTTTGTGATCCTCACTAATATTATGTGCACAAATTTTGAAGGATAAAATTATTTGCCAGACATGTTTAGTGATGACATTTAGAGATTGCATATACTAACTGATATATATACCAACTAAGATGCTGCAAATAATTATATTTCCCGGAAGAACAATGTGATAAAAATAACTCTTGAGCATGCTAGAAGCATGGTAAACCACTCGATTCCATAAAATGAAAATTTCTTGAAAGAAAGGAAAAATAAATAAAGATGGTCACATACTAAAGGAGGCGGGTACTCATGAAGAGACCCAGGACATAATTTTTGATAAAATCCCAGAAAAGGTTCAGGTACCTGAAATTATGAATATAATAGGATATCCCAATCAGTTATGTCATAACTAAATGGAGTTGACAAAAGGAAATTGTTGTCAACAACGATAATATACATAGAACACTTAAATATTATGGAAAAGTGAGGATCTTGAATGAAAATATATTTGAAAGCATTGATATGGGAACAACTCAAAAAAAAAAGACACTTCTATTATAACTTATGAAATGTATCTCGTACTTGAAGTCCAAACACCCGGAAGGTATAAAGCCAAGGGGAGTACATGTTAGCATAATAGCAAGTCATAATATATAAAATTGACTTGTAACAAGAATGTTTGCAAGACACTTGGTTTTGGTTGTGAAAAATGATTAATTTGTGGTGAATGCAAACACCAAATAAAGTTATTTATTTACATCTAGTGAATTTGTATTTAGTTGATATAAATTATTTGATAATATTGATGCCTGAAGCATAAAACTCGAGTTGTAACAGCCCGTTTTTGGTAAAATCGGAACAGTGGTTTAGGGACCAAATCCGATTTCAGAAGAAAAATTATTTTTATATTATTTTATGGTTATAGTATGATAGTAATGTCGTATAAAAATTTCGTAAAGAAATTTTATCGATTACATGTTTAATTTGATAAAGGACCAAATTGCACAAAGTGCAAAAGTTGAGTTCTAATAGTTAAAGGTATTAAATAGCTATGGAATTCAAAATTTGAGGATCTTATATGGAAAATAGACCATTAAAAATTCTTAGTGGTTAAGGATGATGATTCATCCATGGAAAATTAATTAAAGAAAAGGATGAAATTGGAAAGTGAAATTCTAAAAGATGATAAATTATAAAAAAATGAAAATATCATCAATTTATCATCATCTTTCCCAAATAAAACATGGAACCCTAGCTAAGAGAAAGTGAGCTCAAGCAAGCTATTTTGGCTTAATTGGATCCAGATAGACCAAATTCGGAGTTAGAACGAGGAAAAGAGAAAATGTCGGATTAGTAAATTTTACGTACACGAACATTTGTCAAGGTAAATTTGTGTAACTAAATTGTGTATATTTATATGCTTGAATTAAATGTTGTGTATGTGAAGTGTATAAATGCCAAATATATGAAATTGGTTACATGTCCGACAAAGCCCAATAAATATTAAATCCCGTTTGAATTGTAACACCCCAAATTTCTTATGTCTGCTTTTGTAAAATTTTGACACAAGTATGTATCTGCTTCAGTGGTTAAGTGTTCTGGGTATGTGTGAGAGGTCCCAAGTTCAAGCCTTACCTTCAACAATTTTTGTTATTTTTAGAATTAAGTCCTATCTTTGTTCAGTGGGCTTATGTTTAATTGGTTGTAATTTCATATAAGAATGAGCTTGTTGGTTGAGTGGTAAGGGTGTTGGTGTGTTGGAGGTCCTGTGTTTGAATCCCTGCGCGAGCATGGGTATTAAGTTTTTGCTCAGTTGACTTGGAGAGTCTCTGTAACAGCCCGATTTTGGGCCTAGTCGGAATAGTGGTTTCGGGGCCACAAATTCGACGAGGAAAAATTTAATATTCTTATATTTTTATGATCTACAATTTTACGGAATGATTTTGTGAAAATTTTGTTCGAAAATTTTGATGTTTGGGCACTCAATTTAGTCAAAAGGACTAAATTGTAAAAAGTGCAAAACTTGAGTTTTAGAAGCTAGAGGTGTCTAATTGCTATGAAATTTTAAATTGGAGGTCCTTAAAAGGTAATTATACCATTGGTTAATTTTTTGGACAAAAATGGACATGAAATAGGTGAAATAGAATATTTTTAAGTTAAGGGCATTTTAGTAATTCGGTGATTAAATGAATTAAAAAGCCAAATTAAAAGCCAATTTTTGCTCATCTTCAACCCCTTGGCCGAATTCACATGAGGAAGACATAGCTAGGGTTTTTCAAGCTTCCAAACTCGATTGTAAGTCCATTTTAGCCCCGTTTTTAATGTTCTTTACATTTTTGAAATCCTCGTAGCTCGGTTTACCTATTTCTACCATTATTTTGAGCTAGGTTTTATGTTTAAAAATTTACCCATGGACAACATGCATGTGTTTTGATGTTTTATGGAAGAATATGAAAGTTTGGGGTGTGATAAACAACTTTTACTAAGTGATTTTTGATGAAAATGCATAAAAGGACCTATTTGTAAAAGTTGTAAAATTATGTGTAAAAAAAGTGATTTAGTGAAAAATGTGGGCTGCTATAAGAGGGAACATGAATCGGCTAGGCTTAGGATTTGAGAAAAATAAGTGCTTTTCGTTTTACGAGCTTAGAGGCAAAATTGTAAATATGTGAAACTTTAGGGGCAAAAATGTAATTTTGCCATATTGTGATTTTTGGACTAAATTGAACAATGTGAGTATTAAATGAGTTAAATGTGTTATTATAGATCAAGAAAGACGAGGAATTGACCTTGATCGGGGAAAAGAAAAGGTTGTGGACTAAATTGACAAATTTGTCATATTTTGCACCGAGGTAAGTTTGTATGTAAATAATGCATAGTTTTTACTTACGTCTTCATATTTTGATAAATGGTATGAATTGTGGCTGAATATTTGATGTAATTGACAAAATATCGATAAGTGAGAAATTTCCCGGTTGAACCTTAGGAATAAAAATGGATACGAGTGACATGTTCACTAGAAACCTATGTGAAATCTAAGTGAAATAAGTGATCCGGGTGCTGGTCCGTACGTTCTACCGGTGGCTGAGTTATCCGGCATGTGTTACGGATACTCGACAGCTTGTGTAAGCAGCACCGTGTAGTTTCGTCATGACCGACAGCTTGTGTGAGCAGACCCGAGATTGTGACTATGTGAAATGGGTACTGGTCTTATAAGTTCTACCAGAGGCTATGTAATCCGGCATGTGTTGCGGATACCTGGCAGCTTGTGTGAGCAGCACTGAGTAGTTATGTATGACCGACAGCTTGTGTGAGCAAACACGTGAATGTGATTAGCTCGAGAGCAAGCCTATGTGAAAAGTGTGATATGAAGTATCTTTAGCTACAGGTGTGGCACTTATGTGCAAATTTCCGTGTATCCGTTATTATTCCGATGCGTTCAACGGGAAATGACTAAGTATAAACGAATATGACTAAGTGATGAATAAGTGTAGGTATGTGTGTGTCAATTTATGAGCAATATGCTCGATAGGTGATCGAACTTTGGTAAGTTTGATATGGGGTAAATGTTACTATGAAAGTTAATACAAAGAAATTATGAAATAGTAAAATTTGCAATAAAACAGTTTTGGGATAGCAGCAGTTATGTGTCTTTGAAAAATCACCAAAAATGGTGGAAATTGAATTATAAGTTGAATAAGATATGAAATTAAAGCTTATTGAGTCTATTTTCGCATAAAAGAAACGGTGTAAGCGAAAGAATTTCATATTCTGAGATATTTGAATTTTTGTGAGACAGGGTCAGAATGATTTCAGAATCCCCTGTTTCGACTTTAGAAAATCACTAAAAATTGTATAAAATAATTATGGTTTATAATTTATATGCTTAAATTTATTAATGAGTCTACCTTTAATAGAAACAAACAGTCCGAATCCCGTACGAAGAGATAATTAATTTTTAGCGAAGAAGGGTCGAAACTGTCAGACAGCAGAACGGGGGAGACTTTAAAGAATAAACTGTACTTATTGGATAAACCAAAAATTCTGAAAATTTTATAGCAAGAAGATACGTGAGTCTAGTTTTAGGGAAAATTAACGGATCTTAATTTGGAGTTTTGTAGCTCGAGATATAAATAGTTTAGTGACTGTGACTCGAGTAGACAGCTTAAGATGAACATGAGTAAATGGTGGAACTATGTGTAATTATGATTGCATTATCTTGAGAACATATTATGAGGATTGTTAAAGGCATGTTAATAAATTTTTTATTATTTACATACTTACTTACTAAGCTATATGCTTACTCCCTTCTCTTTTCCCTTGTTTTATAGTATCACCAAGCTAGCTCGGGATTCGGAGATCGTCGGAGATCCATCCACACTATCAACACTCTTTTGGTAGTTTGAAATCAATATTTTGAATCATGGCATGTATAGAGGACTTGGTTATTTTGTCATGTGTCATAATTGATTTGGCCTAAAATGTTGGCCTATGTTATTTGATAGTTCATTTTGTATAAGGCCATTGATGTTGGCTATTATTGATCAAGTTATATGTTTATGATGATGCAATTTATGATATGGATGACTAGGTTGAATGACTGTGTGATGAAAATTGAAAATTTTTAAATTTGGATGTAAATTTTATGTCTCGGTTTAGTATGACTGTATGTATTTTGTTTCGGTAATGCCTCGTACCTTGTTCCGGCGTCGAACACGGGTAAGGGGTGTTACATTCTTAGTTGGGTTGGGATTCTGGGAAGTGCGTGTTAGTGGGAGAGAGGGGAGTAATCTGACGGATATGGGGATAGTTTTTAGTTAATTTTTATTTTTATTTTGTTTTTCAAATTCCCCAAAACTCTGCCAGCTTTTGACGTCTGTTTTCCCCTCTTTTCTGTCCTTTTTTTTCCTTGCATCTTTTCCTTATTTTCGGTTTACCTAAATTGTCTTCGTTTTATTCAACGTTCAATTGCGCTCGTTCGGTAAGTAACTATTTTTCCATTACCTTTTTGTTTCGTGGTTAGTCTTCTAAAAGGGGGTTGTTTGGTTCTTCGTTTAGTGGAAGGTCGAGATTTTGTTGGTGCTCTTGTAGCGATTTAAGCGTTAAGAGTTTCGTTCCGTCACCGGTAAGTATACGGATACTTTATTGGATGTAGTGAGTTTCTGTTGCAGTATAGTTCCGTTAAGTTTTCGAAGGTGATATTGAAATTGGGCATTTGGATACACTGTTTTTAGGCCGGAGTGTGGCCGTGTGGGCTACACGGGCTAAACCGAACTGGGCGTGGAGGCCACACGGGTAGTCCACACGGACGTGTGGGTTCCTGGGGCAGGCCGTGTGACCCACACGGGCAAGGCCAATATGGGCGTGTGGGCTCATTTATCTGAATTTTTCCCTAGGGTTGCACGGGTCGTCCCAAACGACTGTGGGCCTACTGTAGGGTCGATAAGGGCTAACTAAACCCTAAACTGTATGATCTGATTGACTAATATTCTATCCTGAGCATGATAGTATTGTGCATGTCTGATTACTGATCCATATGACTATTTGTGATCTGATTAATAGCATGTTGAGCATGTTAAATTGCATAATTGTTTCTGTTTCTGTTACTGTTATTGGGGTGGGATGATGTATATTGGAGGAAGTGTTCTGAAAGACAATATTATGCCTATTATCTGGCAATATGACTACAATATATCTATTATGTGCCGTATCGGTACAAACTGGTGTGTAGGACTGGGTGGGTGTTTTAAACCCCACATGGTGTGTAGGGATGGTCGGAGATGGTGTGTAGAGGATGGGTGTAGGATATATGATTTCTGGTTCTAATTTGTACATCTGTATCTATATCTGAGATGGGCTTAGGCCCGAATCTGCATCTATATTTGTAATGGGCTTAAGCCCGAATCTGTATTTGACTGATTTTAATTTTCTGGTTGTGGGCATGTTTAATTCTGTGGGGTTACACACTGAGTTTACGTAAACTCACCCTTTTCTGTTTATTCTGTACAGGTAATCCACAGTCTTAGGCGGACCGGTGCTGTAGAGCCCCTCGGTGACCACATGTTCGAACTTATTATAGTTACAATTTAATTCTATTTTCTGGTTTATTCTGGTTTTTATGTAATACGAACTTTACGGACTGTTTTTATTTTAATTTGGGTTTGACTGCCATTTTAATGATTTTATAACTGCAAAACGCGATATAACTCGGTTTCACCAAAAGCAAGGGTTTTCTAAAATCTTGAACGGTTTTCTAAACACAACGATTTCAAAAGCTACCGCTACAATTACGTTATATCTCTAAGCGATTAAACGAGTGAGAACTTTGAAATTAATAATAGCGACATGGGCTAATGAACTGGTAAGGTTTTAACTTAATGTCAACGGTTTTCAAACCCATTTCATGTGACTCTTCCGGATTCGGCCATAACGTCTAGGCCAGTTTGGGGTGTTACATTTAGTGGTATCAGAGCCAGGTTGCAAAACTCGACTGTAAATTTTGGGTTCTAAAATATGATTTAAAGGATTGGTTTTCAAATGGTTTAAAAATATTCTGATTGAGAATATGGTACACCGAGTCTCCGGCGCTGATCCTGTAAGTATTCTGAAACTTAGATAGTTTATTTTGATATAATGTAAATAACATACTCTAAAAACACTATAGTTAGTACTCTCAGAAACTGTAGTGAAACGAATAGAGACTGAAACTTTCGAAAACATTACTGAACTTTTGATATTTATTACATAAATATCTGTTAATAAATATTGAACTGATTCATAAAACTCTTAATGTAGATAAACTCAAATTAGAAAATGAGTGCACGAGGTATCCGTGGACGTGGTACTCAAGGCCGAGGTAGAGGCCGTAGAGGCGCTCGAGCTGAGTCCTCATCTCTAGGCAGCATGCCAAATCTGGACACTAGTGAGGCACCTGTGTCACCTACTACTGAGACTGGGTTTTAGAGTCGTTTGGCTGGGGAAGACGCACCCAAGCCATGTTGAGGATATTGGAAAGAGTTGCTGGGCCTAATTCAGGATCTAGGGGCCGAATGCCGGTAACTGAACTACTCCGGTCTAATGGAATTGAGTTATTTAGGGGCGTCACAAGAGTCGCCCCTAATGTGGCTGAGTATTGGTTGGAGGCCACTGAGAGAATTATGGATGATCTATACTGTACCCCTGAGTAGAAATTAAAGGGTGCAGTTTCCTTGCTTTGCGACAAAGCATACCAGTGGTGGTTAACGGTTAATGAGGGCACTCAGCCAGATCGTCTGACTTAGGAGTTCTTTAAGACTGCATTCCAGAGTAAGTATGTGGGAGCTAGCTACATAGATGCTCGCCGACGTAAGTTTCTGAATCTCACGCAAGGTGGCCGATCTGTGGCCGAGTATGAGGCCAAATTTCTGAGGTTGAGCCGCTATGCTCGAGGCATGGTGGCGTCTAAGTACGAGAGGTGTGTCCGGTTTGAGGACGACTTAAGGGATAATCTGATAGTTTTGATAGCTCCGCAGAGGGAGCGCGAGTTTTCTATTCTAGTTGAAAAGGTGAAGATCACCGAAAATGTTAAGCGCGTAGAGCGCCAGAATAGAGATAGGGAGAGAGGTAAGAACAAGAGGGATTCGGGGCCCTCGAGTTCTGTTCAGAGGCCTAAGAAAAAGGCCAAATCTAATGGACCGGTTAGAGTGGGGGCTCCTGTTGCTTCAGCTGGGTTACAGCCATGTGGTGATTGTGGTAGACGGCATACGGGCGAGTGTTGGAGGAGGATTGGGGCCTGTTTGAGGTGTGGATCTTTAGAGCACCATATTAGAGCCCATCCCACAAGCAGTGATTAGACGCAAGCTCGGGTTTTGTGCACCTCGAGAGGCGATTCGGCAGACCACCACCTAGGGTCGTGGTCAGGCTAGGGGTGGTAATGGTATGGGTCGAGGGTAAAGAGGACTAGGCAAAGGTGTTGGTCAGACAGAGGCGAGGTAGCCTGCTTTGGTTTATGCTGCACGTCACCGGGAGGACAGAGATGCTCCTGACGTCATCACCGGTACGTTTTTTATATTTGATGTACCTTACTTGGCTTTGATAGACATAGGGTCTACCCACTCATACATAGCTAGTTCAGTATATGAAACTTTGGGGATTTCTGTAGAGAGCACTATTAGTGAGGTTACTGTACTGAGTCTGTTGGGGCAATTTGTTCGGGTTAGTAAACTCTATAGGGATGTTCCGTTAGAGGTACAAGGGATTGTTTTTTTGGTGAATCTGATGGAGCTTTCGTTTGGAGAGTTCGACCTAATTCTGGGTATGGACTGGTTGGTGAAGCACCGGGTTAGTTTGGACTGCACGACTAAGAGGGTCATTTTGAGGACTGAGGACGATAAGGAGGTGGTGGTGATTGGCGAGCGTCGAGATTATCTATCCAATGTGATCTCTGCTCTTGTGGCTGAGAAACTGGTTCGGAAAGGGTGTGAGGCGTACTTGGCTTACATAAGTATTTCTAATTCTGAAGACTCTTCTGTTGGGAATATCAGAACAGTGAATGACTTTCCAGATGTTTTCCCTAAGGAGTTACCGGGTTTACCTCCGAATTGGGAAGTCGAGTTTGGGATTAAGCTTCTTCTTGGTATGGCTCCGGTGTCCATCGCTCCCTACCGTATGGCACCAAAAGAGCTTACTGAGCTTAAGGCTCAACTGCAAGAGCTTCTGGACCGTGATTTCATCCATTCTAGTGTGTCTCCTTGGGGAGCACCAGTTCTATTTGATAAGAAAAAAGGATGGGACCATGAGGATGTGTACTGACTACCGACAGATGAATAAGCTGATTGTGAAGAATAAGTATCCGCTTTCAAGGATCGGTGACATGTTTGATCAGTTCTGAGGGGCTTCTGTGTTTTCCAATATTGATCTACGATCTGGGTATCATCAGTTGAGGGTTAAGGAAGCTGATCTCCAAAAGACCACATTTAGGACTCGATATGGATATTACAAGTTCCTGGTTATACCTTTTGGTCTGACAAATGCTCCGGTCGCATTCATGGATCTGATGAACTGAGTGTTCCAGCCTTATCTGGATCAGCTCGTTGTGGTCTTCATCGATGATATTCTGGTATATTCTAAGATCGAGGATGAGCATGATGAACATCTTAGGGTTGTGCTTCAAATTCTTCGTGAGAAGCAGCTCTACGCTAAGTTGAGTAAGTGCGAGTTTTGGTTGCGAGAGGTAACCTTCTTAGGGCATGTGGTTTCTGCTGAGGGGATTCGTGTAGATCCGATGAATATTGAGGTCGCATCTTTGGATTGGAAACTTGACCTAAGAATGTGTTTGAGATCCATGACTTTTCAGGTTTGGCGGGTTATTATCGTCGATTTGTTGAGGGATTCTCTCTAATTGCAGCTCCCTTAACTAAGCTTCTGCGTAAGGGTGTGCCGTTTGTCTGGACTGATACACAACAATTGAGCTTTGAGAAGCTCAAGTCTGTTCTGACTTAGGCTCCTGTTCTGATACAGCCTGAATCCAGTAAGGAGTTTGTGGTTTACAATGATGCATCGTACGTCGGTTTGGGGTGCGTTCTGATGCAAGATGGTAAGGTTGTGGCTTATGCTTCCCGGCAGCTTAAGACACACGAAGGGAACTATCCGACGCATGATCTCAAGTTGGCTGCAGTGGTCTTTGCGTTGAAAATCTGGAGACACTATTTATATGGTGAGAGGTGTATCATCTACACCGATCACAAGAGTCTCAAGTATCTCCTTACTCAGAAGGAGCTAAACCTTAGGCAGAGTCATTGGATTAAGCTACTCAAAGATTATGACTGCACCATTGAATATCATCCGAGTAAGGATAATATGGTAGCCGATGCTTTAAGTCATAGAGCAATGTCTGATCTGAGGGCGATGTTTGCTCGCCTTAGTCTGTTTGATGATCGGAGTCTGCTAGCCAAATTACAAGTTAAGCTAACTTGGATTGATCAAATTCGGGATAAGCAGTTAGGGGATGAGTCTCTGAGCTTGCAGTTTCGACAGATTGAGAGTGGTACTACTGCAAATTTTGGGTTAAATAGTGATGGTGTGTTGTGTTTTCGAGGATGGATCTGTGTGCCAAACGATTCTGATCTGAGGTAGTTTATTCTGAGGGAGGTGTATAGTAGCCCTTATGCTATGCATCCAGGCGATAATAAGATGTATCGCGATCTTCGTGAATTGTATTAGTGGCCGGGGTTGAAGCGTGAGGTTACCGACTTCGTTGCTTGTTATTTGACTTGTCAACAGGTTAAGACTGAGCATCAGTTACCTTCGGGTTTGTTGCAGCCAGTTAGGATTCCTTTGTGGAAATGGGAGCGAGTGATGATGGACTTTGTTAGTGGGTTGCCTTTAACACCCCCTAAGAGGGATTCTGTTTGGGTCGTCGTGGATCGATTGACCAAGTCTACTTACTTTATTCCGATTCGGATGGACTTTTCTCTTCAGAAATTGGTGAAGCTGTATATCTCCGAGATAGTTAGAATGCATGGGGTTCCAGTGTCGATTATTTTTGATAGAGATCTTCATTTGACATCTCGGTTCTGGAAAAGTTACATGAAGCTCTGGGGTCGAGATTGGACTTCAGTATTGCGTTCCATCCTCAGACCGATGGTCAATCTGAGAGGGTGATTCAGATATTGGAGGATATGCTTCGGAGTTGTGTGATAGATTTCTGAGGTAGTTGGGAGGATTATCTGCCGCTAGTCGAGTTCGCCTACAATAACAGCTTTTAGTCGAGCATTCAGATGGCACCTTACGATGCTCTATATGGTCGTAAGTGTCGTACACCTCTATGTTGGACTGAGTTAGGTGAACATCGGGTTTTGGGTCCTGAGTTGGTTTTTGAGACCGAGGATAAGGTTAGATTGATTCGAGATCATCTAAAAGTGGCTTCTGATAGGCAAAAATCGTATGTAGATCTGAAGAGGCGTGGGATTGAGTATTCTGTAGGGGACTCTGTATTTCTTAAGGTTTCTCCGTGGAAGAAGGTTCTGAGGTTCGGTCGTAAGGGCAACCTGAGCCCTAGGTTTATTGGACCGTACCGGATTCTGAAGCGTGTGGGACCAATTGCTTATCAGTTGGAGCTACCCCCTAAACTGGACCGTATTCATGATGTGTTTCACGTCTCGATGTTGAGGCGGTACTGTTCTAACCCATCCTAATATTGTCTCGGTTGAGGAGATCGAGGTTAGGCCAGACTTGACTTTTGAGGAAGAGCCGATTCAAATTACGGATCGCGATGTTAAGGTGCTGCGGAAAAAGTCCATTCCATTAGTGAAGGTTACGTGGCGGAATCATAGCACCGAGGAGGCCACGTGGGAACTCCGAGGACTCGATCGCGCCGCCAGATATCCACATCTTTTCTGATCAGGTAATTTTCGAGGTCGAAATTTCTTTTATGGGGTAGAATTGTAACGCCCCAAATTTCTTGTCTGCTTTTATAAAATTTTGACACAAGTATGTATCTGCTTCAGTGGTTAAATGTTCTGGGTATGTGTGAGAGGTTCCAAGTTTGAGCCTTACCTTCAGCAATTTTTATTATTTTTGAAATTAAGCCCTATCTTTGTTCAGTGGGCTTATGTTTAATTGGCTGTAATTTCATATAAGAATGAGCTTATTGGTTGAGTGGTAAGGGAGTTGGTGTGTTGGAGGTACTGTGTTCGAATTCCTACGCGAGCGTGGGAATTAAGTTTTTGCTCAGTTGACTTGGAGAGTCTTAGTTGGGTTGGGATTCTGAGAAGTGGGTGGTAGTGGGAGAGATGGGACTAATCTGAGGGATATGGGGATAGTTGTTAGTTAATTTTTATTTTTATTTTGTTTTCAAATTCCCCAAAACTCTGCCAGCTTTTGACTTCTGTTTTCTCCTCTTCTCTTCCATTTTTTTCTTGCCTCTTTTCCTTCTTTTTGGTTTACCTAAATTGTCTTCATTTCATTCAATGTTCGATTGTGCTCGTTCGGTAAGTAACTGTTTTGCCATTACCTTTTTATTTCGTGGTTAGTCTTCTAAAAGGGGGTTGTTTGGTTCTTCGTTTAGGGGAAGGTCGAGATTCTGTTGGTGCTCCTGCAGCAATTTAAGCGTTAAGGGTTTAGTTCCGTCACCGGTAAGTATACAGATACTTTATTGGATGTAGTAAGTTTCTGCTGTAGTATAGTTCCATTAAGTTTTCGAAGGTGATACTAAAATTGGGCATTTGGATACGCTGTTTTTAGGTTTCAAGAGGCTTAGGAGTGGTTTCGCATCAAATCGATAACATGTGTGTACCCGAAATGTAGAAAAAGGGGATTCGGTGAAAGCTAAAATTGCAATCTATTGATGCCACACGGGTGTGTGGTCGCCCGTGTGGTAGGTCGTGTGCGACAACACGGTCGTGTGGTCGACGAGGACATGCCCGTGCGCAGCACACGGTCGTATGGTGGCTAGAGTGTGGCCGTGTGGCCCACACGGGCTAAACTGAACTGGGCGTGGGGGCCACACGGGTGTGTGGCCCCACACGGGTAGTCCACACGGACGTGTGGGTTCCTGGGCCAGGCCGTGTGACCCACACGGGCAAAGCCAACCTGGGCGTGCGGGCCCATTTATCTGAATTTTTCCCTAGGGTTGCATGGGTCGTCTCAAATGACTGTGGGCCTACTGTAGGGTCGATAAGGGCTTACTAAACCCTAAACTGTATGATCTGATTGACTGATATTCTATCCTGAGCATGATAGTACTGTGCATGTCTAATTACTGATCCGTATGACTATTTGTGGTCTGATTAATAGCATGTTGAGCATGTTAAATTTCATAACTGTTTATGTTTCTGTTACTGTTATTGGGGTGGGATGATGTATATTGGAGGAAGTGTTCTGAAAGGCAGTTTATGCCTATTATTTGGCAGCATGACTGCAATATATCTGTAATGTGCCGCATCGGTACAACCTGGTGTGTAGGGCTGGGTGGGTGTTTTAAACCCCACATGGTGTGTAGGGATGGTCGGAGATGGTGTGTAGAGGATGGGGGTAGGATATCTGATTTCTGGTTCTAATTTGTACATCTGTTTCTGTATCTGAGATGGGCTTAGGCCCGAATCTGCATCTGTATCTGTAATGGGCATAAGCCCGAATCTATATTTGACTGATTCTGATTTTCTGGTTGTGGGCATGTTTAATTTTGTGGGGTTACACACTGAGTTTACGTAAACTCACCCTTTTCTGTTTATTCTGTAAGGTAATCCACAGTCTTAGGCGGACCGGTGCTGCGGAGCCCCTCGGTGACCACATGTTCGAACTGATTATAGTAACAATTTAATTTTTATATTCTGGTTTATTCTGGTTTTTATGTAATACGGAATTTACGGGCTGTTTTCATTTTAATTTGGGTTTGACTGACATTTTCATGATTTTATAACTGCAAAACGCGATATAACTCGGTTTCACCAAAAGCAAGGGTTTTCTAAAATCTTGAACGGTTTTTTAAACACAACGATTTCAAAAGCTACCGCTACAAATACGTTATATTTCTAAGTGATTAAACGAATGAGAGCTTTAAAATTAATAATAGCGACATGGGCTAATGAACTGGTAAGGTTTTAACTTAACGACAACGGTTTTCAAACCCATTTCATGTTACTTTTCTGGATTCGGCCATAACGTTTAGGCCGGGTTTGGGGTGTTACATGAATAATAGAATTTGATGGATACAAGATTTCCCGATTGGTTGTGGTCCTACATGTGTTGCAGACACACCACAGCTCCTACGAGCATCCCGTTATAAGCCCTCTCGAGCTTCCCCTTATATGGTTCCTGCGAGCATCTTGATCGGTAGTGATCTTGCATGTGTTGCGGACTACCGCAGCTCTTTGTGAGCGTCCTTTTATATGATCGGTTGTGATCCCGCATATATTGTAGACACAAACGCAACTCTTTGTGAGCGTCCTGATATGTCTCGCTTGAACTTCCCAATATATATGGCTATTCGGAGCTCCCGTTACATGGCTCTTTGTGAGCTTCCCGATATGCTCTTCGTGAGCTTTCTGATTAAAAGTTCTTTGTGAAC
Organism: Gossypium sturtianum; assembly: GCA_025698515.1. Taxonomy (NCBI): domain Eukaryota; kingdom Viridiplantae; phylum Streptophyta; class Magnoliopsida; order Malvales; family Malvaceae; genus Gossypium; species Gossypium sturtianum. The sequence goes on from CM046955.1 coordinate 119,870,681, forward strand.
TTCCTGATTATGGCTCTTGTGAGCTTCCTGTTATATAGCCCGGATAAGCTTCCTGATAGGCTCTTTGTGAGCTTCCCCATTAATGGCTCTTTGTGAGCTTCCTATTATATGGCTTGAGAGAGAATTTCCTGATTATGTGATTTAAAGAGCACTCCTGAATATTAATTGATGGATTTCTAATTTGTACGCTTCGAGTGTACTACCTGTGTATCCATCTATGTTTTCAATGATTCAACGGGCAAAATCTTGACGTAAGATAATATGAACATGAAATGAATTAATACACGTATCTGCCTGAAATACATGAAAATGATGATACATGATATATGGAAATACGGGATGATAATATATGAACATGGAATTTGTTTGATGAATATGTTCATCCATGATTATAGATTTTTACACCTTGAGTGTATTATCCGTGTTACACTGACATTTCAAATGATTTAATGGGCAAAGTTCCTACATGAAATAATCTGAACTCAAGATGAATTATTATGAAAATGTACTTGAAATACAAGGATATGATTTGTATATGTTATATGAATACATGAAGTGGAAAGTATATGTACATGGAAATCTAATTATTGTTGAGTCCATACATGTTTTTTGATATTTATATGAAATATATGACTAACAAGGGTGATGAGAATATGTGTTAGGGCTCGTGATCAAGTTGATTGAATGTGCCTTGTATGTTTATATTGAATTTAAATGAGTGGTAAGTTAATTACCATGTTATACGAACTTACTAAGCATTTCATGCTTACTCTGTTTTATTTTCCCCTGTTCTATAGTAATTCGAAGGCTCGTTGGATTGTAAGCTTAGCGGAGATCACTCACACTATCCATCAGCCCATTTCGGTATATATATGGTAAATTAATTATGGTTATAATGGCATGTATAGGTTATTTAACCAATAATGGTATGTAAATGTTTTGAATGAAACTAGCCATTGGAATGACTTGTGTTTAACATATTTTGATATGTTTATAAGTGGATCTATCATGTTTGAAGAATGAATGTAATCATGCATATATGCATTTGGTAACTAGACAAGTATGAATGATAGATTAAAATGATAATAAATTGTCATCTTAGGTACCTAAGAGTACATGGGTTGTATGTGATAAACATGATTTGGACTTGTTTTGAATGTTTTGATAAGGTTTGTGAATGTGTTTAAGTGTTGGTGTAGGTGAAAGACAAGATGGGTGAGAAATGTGGCTTGGATAATAGCCTATTTTCGTCCATACGAGCAGAGACACGGGCGTGTGTCTCAGCCGTGTGTGACACACGGCCTAGCACATGGGCGTGTGGCCTGGCCGTGTTCCCCTGCATCTTTAAAATGTCAAAACAGAATGCCCAGAATTGATCACATGGCCTGACACACGGGCGTGTGGCTTGGCCGTGTGACCCCTGAACCTACACACGGCCTGATCACACGGGCGTGTGATCCCTGCACCTAGGAAAAATTTTGAGATTTTTCGAAAAATTCTCTAGGTACTCGGTTTAGTCCTGACTCGTTTCTAATGCATGTTTTGGACCTCGAGGGTTCATATAAGGGACTTTATGATTGATTTCTGATATGAATATTGTATGAAGTGGAATATCTGTTATTTGATCTGTAAATTTTGGTAATGCTTCGTAACCCTATTCTTACGACGGATTCGGGTTAGGGGTGTTACACGAGTTTCATGAGAAAATCATTAAATGTGAATATGGTTTTGTTTAGGAGTTTTTATTAATTAATGTGTGATAAACCGTAAAAGTAACATATTTTAATCCCACATTTAGCATACTTTTGGATGATTTATCCCTTGATTTATGTAAAAAGGTGCTCTTAATCTTTTCTTTTCATGTTTTATACTTAGGAAAGCAGGAGGATGGAAAGAACGAGAAAGCGGGCTCAAACGGACCAAATTGGGCCAAAGTGAAAGTCGACACGGCACGGACTTGAGCCAACAGGCGTGTCTCCTTGATGGACTAGAACACGGCACGATCACGATTTACACGGGCATGTCACCTTATTAAAAGTCCGAACACGGCCTAAAGGCGATTCACACGGGCGTGTGCCATGGCCGTGTCCCCGTCATGAGAAGAGAGCAATTTCACTCGGAAAAAGGATACTTAGGGGAAAAGAAACCTATTTCAAAAGCCTATATAAACACCCTAAGTATAACTTAGAAGGGGGCCGTGAGCTAGGCCAAGGAGCCGAGATGGAAAGGTCAGATTTGTGGGAAACACTCGAAGATAGCCAGTTGATCCATCTCAAGAAGCCGAAATTCTACTCAAGGCGGCGGATCTCTCCTTCAATTCCTTGGGGTTTTAGGGATTTCTTATGTTTTGTTTTATCTTTTCTTACGAGATGTTTTCTTTTATCATTATGAACTAAACCCTTTGAGATACAGAAGGGGATGAAACTTAGATGAATCTTGTTATCGTTTCTTTGAACTATATGATAAATACTTGATTTGTTCTTAATTATGTGTTCTTAATTCTTGTGTTAATATTTTGGGATATTGATTCAAGTTTGATGTGCTTAGGTGGAGGAGCAAAAGTCCCCGCTAAGAGTAGATCTAGCATAATTAAACGGAGTTGATCGCGCCTAGAGATAGGGGGCGAGATTTTGCCAGATTAGGTGAAACCTAATATGGGAGTCTATAGATCGAGTTAATGCAATTCTAGGGGTTTTAATTAGAAAGAGATTTCAATTAATCAACCTAGGGTTAGGCGTTATTCGCCGAGAGAAGGTTTAATATACATTAGGGAGTCTTACGGATCAAGTCAAGTGAATAAATCTTACGGTTGAGTTAGATAACAAGTGAAGTCTAGGTGGATTCTTCCTAAGGGTATCGTCTTAATCAACTGATTTTTTCCAATAGTATTTCCCCAATTCATTCTTTTTGTTTTTGCGTCTTTAGCTTAGTAGTTAGTTAAATTAAATAACAACTTCACTTATTTTAGGCTAGATAATAAAAAGAAAGTTAGTATTAGTACTTTTGGTTCCTTTGGGTTCGACAATCCGATCTTGCCTAAGCTATACTACTGTTCAATAGGTGCACTTGCCTCAATCGTTGTTATAGTTAGTTCCAGGTTCGATCATTATAAATTTAAAACTCTGAAATCACAGCGATCAAGTTTTTTGGCGCCGTTGCTGGGGAACTAAAATATTAAGAAAGCTCATTTTTTATTACTTTAGCCATTATTATTATTATTATTATTATTATTATTATTATTATTTTTTTATTTTTTTTACTTTGCTAAATTTTCTTTTATTTGATTTTGGCAGATAGAGAGAGATGATGTGAATAACTATCGGTGGCAAGTTATGAGGACAAAGCCAACAAAAGCAAAGAGATATCTACAACCTCGACCCAATAACCGGGCTATCAAACCGATTAGAGATGTTAAATAAAAAGTTTGATGATTTGTGTTCTTCGCAGATACATCCAGTTATGCAGTACAAAACAAGCGGAGGCGTGGCGAATCTTGAGTACCCACCTCACGGATATGGCATAGAGAACGAACAAGTCCACTATATGGGTAACTATTCTAGACCTCAAAATAATTTTTATAGTGACACTTATAATGTAGGTTGGAGGTACCATCCTAATTTCTCGTGGGATGATCAAAGTAGCCAAGGACCGAAACTTCCTCCAAATTTTCAACAACCACCTTACCAACAGGAAGAGGAGTCGAACCTCGAGGAGATGCTGACAAAATTCATGGCAGCCACAGATACCCGTCTCCAAAAAATTGAGACAACGCTTAATAATCAACAAGCATCGATCAAAGGGATCGAGAACCAAGTTGGGGAACTTACTAAGTCAGTTGGACAACTTGCAAAGTTAATTTCCGAACGACCGCAAGGGCGTCTACCAAGCAATACTGAAACTAACCCAAAAGAGCAAATTCAAGCCGTAATGACTCATGGCGGTGAAAGGTTAGTGGAATCGACCTAAGGCAAGAGCACTGTAGTAAGTGAAGGTAAGGTTGAGGTCACCATGATTTACCAAACCCAGTAATTACAGAGTACCAAGCTCATATGCCATACCCTAATGCGATAAAGAAAGACCACACAGAGGAACAATTCGGTAAATTTCTTAAACCTCCAAAGAAGTTTCTTATTAACTTGTCATTTCTAGAAGCTCTTTCGCAGATGCCAGATCCTAGACCTCGTGTCAATAAAGAAGAAATGCATGAGAGCGAAGGCTTGGACAAAGGACTAGACAAGTGGAAGACACACTTCAAAGAGAAATTAAAAATACACGAAGCAAAAATGAGGCAACTCCACGACAAACTTGACGATGGGACAACCCAGCTTAAGATAGGAGATCAAGTACTCAAAATCTTCCCAGATGGAACAGTCGAGGTAACTAATCCTAAATTTAACACTTCTAAGGTAAACACTACTCGACTTAAAATTTATATCCACAACCGAATTGATCGCATGAGAAAGGATTTTCACCTCCTCAAACCACCATGACCATACGAATGAGAGGTAAAGTCTAGCTTAAGACTATAAACGAGCGCTTCTCGGGAGGCAACCCGAGCACTAACCCTGCTAATTAGTTTAGTTTTATTTATTTCCATGTTTAGGCACATGTTTTCCATACTCACACGGCCTTTCACACGGCGTGGCCGTGGCCGCGTGTGGGCACCATAGGTAGGAAAAAGGCGTGGCCAGTATATCGTGTGGCAACAGGACAAAATTTTTCCAAAACACAGTGCATCTCTATTTAAACCCCCTTTCTTCCTTTTCTTTTTCAGTTGTCTTTCTTCTTTCATTTTCCATTATTTACTTTTATTTTTATTTTTATTTTCTTTATTATTATCTTCTTATTCTTCATACCATTTAGATTTAGCTTAGGATACAATAAAATCATGCCAGCTGCTTCGAGGATTCAAATTCAAACGGTTCAAGGCGCTCCCCCACGTTCACCTCTGCCAATCCTATCCGGTTCCTTTTCATTAACTCCATCCGAAATTCAGGAAGTTTCACTTCTCTCCATATCTTTTGAATTTATACTTAATTTTCCATATATATATCTTTTTACATTGAGGGCAATGTACATCTTAAGTGTGGGGGGTGAACAACCTAAAAAGGTGCCAAACTTTTTGCATTATTCTCAAATCCCTGAATTTTAATTTGTTTTTAAGTAATTTTCTCATATTACTAATTAGGATGAAATTTTTGATGATTTATGACTTTTATTGATATGTTTTAGATTAAGTCATTGATAATTGTGCATTGATAATTAAATTCTAAGATACTAGAGAATCAAGCATGATAAGTCTCTTTTTTCAGAAATTAAAAATTTTTCTAGGTTGTCTACCTGAATTTAAAATATTACTTTGAAGTTTGAAAATTACGAGGTTGATATCAAAATACCAATAATTTTTTTGAGATTTTGAGCCTTATAAGAGCATATATCCTTTTTCATGCTCACTTTTTGATTATGAGTGTGTCAACATTGAACTATTATTCTAGAACTTGCATCGATTATACATGTCGAGACCACACCTTTGATTTGATATACAGAAATGATAAAGGCACCTAGGATTTAACCCACTTACTCCATAAAAAGCCTACCTTCATAATTAACCCCTAGTGAACCCCTTTGATCCTAATAACCCTTTTTATTGACTCACCCACTAATATTAACCCAAAACCCTTTGTATTTGTTATCACCATCCTTCTTGACTACCCTTTTTTGTCGAGATTTGATTTTGAGCAGTTGCCTAACTATGTTCTTTATTTCAGTTGTTAAAGTTCTTTATTATGATTTGTTCTTAAAAAAAATCGCAGTATATTCAGTATTAGGATGATGAAAAGCGAGCTTGTACAGTTAAAGTCTATTTATTAAAGAAGAAGCTCGTATTATTAGTTTCCAATTGATGTAATTACTTTTATTCAGTTCATTGTTTCTAGTTAGGTAATTTTTCAGGTCGATCTCGATTCTAACTCTCTAATTCAGCCTGTATCCACACCTTAACCCAAGCCCCGTTACAACCATTTCAAAGACCTTTTGATTTGTGCATCATATCATATTACAGTGGTGGAGATTTGATTTTCATGCAAGTCTATGGGATTAACTTTTCAGGTTTGACATTTAAGTGCTTAATTCTTAACCTTAAACACTTCGAGTGATTTGAGTGAATCTTTTGTGAGGATGTCAATCCTTGTAGGTTTTGGATCAGAGGTAATTATTTAAATGAGGGGAAACACCTATGTTTTGTGCTACAAATGTATGACTTATATTGTTTGAATCTTTAGGACTCTTTGAGTTAAATTATCCATGTATAAATTATCTATGAATTATGATGAGACATTGTTGATAGGAATATTGAATCATGGAAAGTTCGTTTTAATTGTAAGTTGAGAATTTTCCTTGAGGACAAGCAAAAGCTTAAGTGTGGGGGTATGTGATAAACCGTAAAAGTAAAATATTTTAATCCCACATTTAGCATACTTTTGGATGATTTATCCCTTGATTTATGTAAAAAGGTGCTCTTAATCTTTTCTTTTCATGTTTTATACTCGGGGAAAGCAGGAGGATGGAAAGAACGAGAAAGCAGCTCAAAGCGGACCAAATTGGGCCAAAGTGAAAGTCGACACGGCCTGGACTTGAGCCAACACGGGCGTGTCTCCTTGACAGACTAGAACACGGCCTGATCAATATTTACACGGGCGTGTCACCTCATTAAAAGTCCGAACACGGCCTAAAGAAGATTCACACGAGCGTGTGCCATGGCCGTGTCCCTGTCGCGGAGAAGAGCAATTTCACTCGGAAAAGGATACTTAGGGGCAAAGAAACCTATTTCAAAAGCCTATATAAACACCCTAAGTATAACCTAGAAGGGGGCGGTGAGCTAGGCCAAGGAGCCGAGCAGGAAAGGTCAGATTTGTGGGAAACACTCGAAAATAGCCAGTTGATCCATCTCAAGAAGCCGAAAGTCTACTCAAGACGGCGGATCTCTCCTTCAATTCCTTCAGGGGGTTTTAGGGATTTATTATGTTTTGTTTTATCTTTTCTTCTGAGATGTTTTCTTTTATCATTATGAACTAAATCCTTCAGATACCTGAAGGGGATAAAACTTAGATGAATCTTGTTATCATTTGCTGAACTATATAATAAATACTTGATTTTTTCTTAATTATGTGTTCTTAATTCTTGTGTTAATATTTCCGGGATATTGATTCAAGTTTGATGTGCTTAGGTGGAGGAGCAAAAGTCCCTGCTTAAGAGTAGATCTAGCATAATTAAGCGGAGTTGATCGCGCGCCTAAAGATAGGGTGACCAGATTTTGCCGGATTAGGGTGAAACCTAATATGGGAGTCCATAGATCGAGTTAATGCAATTCTAGGGGTTTTAATTAGAAAGAGATTTCAATTAATCAACCTAGGGTTAGACGTTATTCGCTTCGAGAGAGGGTTTAATATACATTAGGGAGTCTTACGGATCAAGTCAAGTGAATAAATCGTCTGGTTCAGAGTTAGATAACAAGTGACGTCTAGGTGGATTCTTCCTAAGGGTATCGTCTTAATCAACTGTGTTTTTCCAACAGTATTTCCCCAATTCATTCTTTTTGTCTTTGCGTCTTTACCTTAGTAGTTAGTTAAATTAAATAACAACTTCACTTATTTTAGGCTAGATAATAAAAAGAAAGTTAGTATTAGTACTTTTGGTTCCTTTGGGTTCGACAATCCAGTCTTGCCTAAGCTATACTACTGTTCGATAGGTGCACTTGCCTCAATCGTTGTTATAGTTAGTTCGAGGTTCGATCAGTATAAATTTAAAACTCTGAAATCACAGCAATCAATGTGTTTATATATATAAGTTATTATCATCATTGTTGATATTAATGTATCAAATATCATTGGAGTTCCTGAAGAATTTCCAAGAGAAATAATTATTCGATAGATAAATTTTATAATGGAAGTATATCTAAAAATGAAAATTTGTCTCGGCGTGAAGATCAAGTGTTCAATAAGGAAAAATTGTTACATAATGGTATTATAAAGGATTGCTATTGAGTATCCAATAGTGTTTATATAATCAAAATTAACCAGGCTAAATTTTCATGTAGATAAAGATATTGAAAAAGAATACAAATGATCAAACAATAGTGTTATAAAACGATGGTCCTAAAGTACCATTTCTTTATGTGCCCAATGCACTCATTGTATTGGTAATAGTGAATGATACAATACATCATGCTTTATAAAGTTGTTGGCGACATCTAAAGCATGAGAATGCAATTGAATTTTATTGTTATATTGATACGCATCAACACAATTTGTTGTATATATTGATGATTTATTATTGATAAATAATATTGAATGACTCAATATTGAGTTATAAAATGATGTTCAAATAAGGGGAGCAAAATATGCACTGTTGTAACACCTCTCACCCAATGCAAAGAATAATCGAGAATTCAATTAGACACTCCTTACCGTTACATTTGAGAAGCTATTTTTTTGTATTGAATTGCATCGTTTCAAATATCTTAAGTGATGTTTACATGAGAGGGAGTAAATTCGAACTACATTTTTCTTTTAAGATTGTGGCATATTGTGTATTAAAGAATTATGTATTCTTTTTTCCTTCACTAGGTTTTTGTCCGACAAGGTTTTTCTTAATAAGGTTTTTAATGAGACATATCATTTATACAATGAACATCCAAGGGGGGTGTTATGAATGCTATTAAGTGAATATTCATTGTAATCAACCTTTCACCTTTCATCTTCCTTAACTCTTCACCTTTCATATTCTTGTAACCCCTTTCCTATTTATATATTAGAAAAAGAGGAGTTTAATCTTTCTCTCTCTCTCTCTCTCTCTCTATATATATATATATATGAGTATACTACTTGTAATGATGATGAAAAAGAAGAGAAATGCAATAGAAATCCCCTTATTCACATCTATTATTATTGTGTTCTTTACCTTATTATTATTTTATAACAGAAAAAAATTATTATTAATAATTTCCTTTCCTTTCCGTCGTTTAGCTAAACAAATTGGGTTAAGTACAATTCATTTTCCTTTCATTTATTAATTTCAATTATCCAAATAATAAAATAAAAAACATTTTCTTTTCCTTTACTTTCTTGCTTTCTCTCTCAAGTTTTCTTTTCTCTTTTTTGCTTCAAGTGAAATTAATATTTTTTCTAGTGATTTTTTCGCATGTCTTTTCTTTTAGAATAGTAAAATAAAATTAAAAAAAGTACATTTTATTTATTTATTTATAATTTTTAAAATATTAATTAAATACAAAAGATGAATTCTTAAGCTCGTTTAATGTATTAAATAATTAGTCTTTCATTAACACTCATATATTTGATAAAAAAATTTAAAAATAATGATAAGTAGATTTCATTGAGCTAGAAAATACCTATACAAATCAATGAGTTAAAGTATGTGTTGAATCGTATTGGCACAACTCAGAGCCCAATCCTTGACAATCCCTTAAAATGGGAAAATACAACAAAACTTCACAAACTTCAACGGTTTTGAAACAAGAGATTTCCTACAGTTTTGGAGGTTAATTGCAAAGTGGGGGAATTGCTCTGTTTTTTCGGGGTGCCTACCATCTGTTTGATCAAAGATCGAGAAGACAACAAATAAATGGCGACCAAAGTTCAAAAAACTGGAACTCTCACTCGTTCAACTTTCTCCATTTCCAAACATTCCTGCCTTACACACAAACCTTTATTTGTTTGTTTGTTCTATTTCTTGGGTTTGTGTGTAAATTTTGTTACTCTCCATTTTCGTTCAATTCGAAGTTTTTCTCGGGTACCCTTTAGTTCAATTTGCTTCTACATGGTTTTTTTTTTTTTTTTTTTTTTGTGTGTGTGTGTATTAATTTGAATGTGATATAATTTTTAGTTGATCTCTGGATCTTTTTTTATGTCATATAATCTGAACTGGGTGACATTTCCAATTAGTTAACTTTCATTTCTTTAATCATTGCAGTTAATTTACTTATCCCACTTTTCTTCTATAAACATGTTTGTTTGTTCATATTAATCGAACAATTGCGTGTTTTTTCAGATACCATTTGTTGAAGAATCAACAGCTTATAGATCCCTGAAAAGACAAGTTTACACTTGACAAAATGTTTGGGTTTATGAAACCAAAGCAGAAAGGGGACTCACCAGCTGAGTCTGACACAATGACACCTGCTCGAAGGACTACTTCTGAGCCGGCAATGTTGGTCCCAGAGTCAATCGAAGATGACAATGGGGGAAGAAAAAAGCAAAGCTCAGCATCCACTAGGGCATCACCAGCAAGAAACAATAGAGACAAATACAAGGACGATTTCCGTGACTCCGGCGGACTAGAAAACCAGACCATGGAAGACCTTGAGGGGTATGCTGTCTACAAGGCCGAGGAGACAACAAGTACTGTCAACAACTGCTTGAAGATTGCTGAGAACATCAGATCGGATGCTACAAAGACTCTTGATACTTTGCATGCACAAGGAGAGCAAATTGAAAGGACCCACCAAATGGCTGTTAATATTGACAAGGATTTGAATAAGGTAACTCTTCTGTTTACCCTGTCTTTTGCTTGGTAATTTGTGTATTTGACATGATGAACTGTGTATCATCTGTTCATAATAGGGCTTTTTTAAGTTAATGAGATTATTTGAGACTCACAAGTAGAATTGCTATGGAAAATGTAAAATTTTGATGCTTATAAGCTATCTACAAGGTTGGCTTTAGGTAAACATGTTTGTTACAGGTGGATCATTTAGACATATTTCCATGTTTCTGGTCTTTTGGATCATATAATGTTATTTGGTTTTCTTTTATTGAAAGGCAACCCACTACTAGAAAACTTTTTTCTTATTATTTTTGTATGATAAATTCCTTTAAACTGGATTTTGTTTTGCTAATATCAGGGTGAGAAGCTTTTAAATAATCTAGGGGGCATGTTTTCTATGCCCTGGAAACCGAAGAAGACCAAAGAGATTACCGGGCCTGTGATCACTTCAGGTTTTCTTCTGATACAATTTCTTGCCTCCTCTCTCAGTGCATTCAGTATCCAAGTTTTAACTGAAATATGGATTAAGGCTTGTTCATTGCATTGGTTTGGCAGATGATAACAAGAAAGGCAAAGCCGCCACAAAGGAGCAGAGAGAGAAGTTGGGTGTGGCTCCTGTACCTAAGTCTAAGGCCGGAAGTAAGACACCTACTCTGGAGCCAACCGACGCCATACAGAAAGTTGAGGTTAGTATCATGATTTGCATACAAATTTTAGTAAAATTTGACGATTGTGCTAAGATTAATTGGTTGTCTAACTCCAGCTTGAGAAGCAAAAGCAAGATGATGGACTTTCAGATTTAAGTGATATCTTGGGTGATCTAAAGGGCATGGCTCTTGATATGGGAAGTGAACTTGATAGGTCTGTTATTTTACTCTTATCATTATCTGCTTTACACTACTTGAAAATCTGCATTTCTTATGACCCTTTTCTTGATGGGATTACCTCTTAGTCTCTTTTTAAGTTTTCTTTTGAGGAATTTCAAATCAACAGAAGTCTTTTGCCATTGAATCAGTGTTGGTTTCATGCTTGTGGTTCTTTAGTATTGATTACATGCATGCCTTGTCTTATATTATTTTTCCATGATTTGGTGGTTGCAGACAAAACAAAGCTCTTGATCATCTGGGTGAAGATATTGATGAACTGAATTCTCGAGTGAAAGGTGCCAATCAACGTGCACGTCATTTGCTTAAGTAAAAAAAGTTGCAGAGCTTACCAAATTTACTTTCACATACCTGTATTTTAACAAGTTTTAACAATTTTTTTTTGTTCTTTATATTTGGTTTTCTATCCTACCCAACATTTTTCATTACTGATATACTCGTTTTACGTGGAATATAACAAAGTTTTTGCCTATAATCTTTATCATTGGTTCGGTTGCATTTCACTACAAGACATGAATGCATAACTTGTAATTCTAATTGAACTCACATACCCTTGACTCTAATCCTAATCTATTATCGGGTGCAAACGACATCTATATTTACTCATACTCTTCATTTCTTAAGACATACATTAAAAGATGATTCTCTAAATATATGGAATACACTATCAAACCCATATTCCTATATCCAGTTTTCACCCGAGTCGATTAACATTTTGAAAGTAACAAGGTTGGTTGAATTCTCAGACATGGACTTGCAGTAACAATGAAACTACATTAAAATGGCATGGTTGGTCCACGGTGAGGAATACATAATTTATTCTTTTATTCTTTTTTTTTTTTTTGTAAAATCTGTGCCTCGTTACAATATGCATAAAATTTGCATATTAGTTCATACGGGACGGAAATTTCATACATTTTCACATGAAATAAAATGTGTGAAAGAGACTGCTTTGTTAATTCACAAGCTATTTTGAGTCGGCAAAACAGGTTCGAATCAGAAAGTTCATCCATATCGATCCGAACGAATCCGAAAAAGTTCAAGCACATAATAGACTAAAGCTCGAGAAAATTCAAGCCCGACAAAACACGTGCCCGAGAAAGCTTGAGTCTGTAAGAATTTGAGTCCAAGACCGATCTGGCCGAACCCAAAATAAATCCGATCGAAAGCCCAAAAAAGCCCAAATTCATAACTGAACAATCATATCAGACCTTAATAATTAATATAATTATATGATATTACTTAAGATAAAAATCAAAGATCAAATAATGATAATTATTTATTTTATGAAAATTTATTCATAAGCATTACATATTCATATCAAAATTTTATTGATAGAAAAAAAGTAATTAATAATAAATTTTTATGTTCAATTATAAAGTGAAAAATGGTAGAAATTAAAATAACGTATCAAAAAAATTATCAAATTGTACTTATTTATCACATTGCCAAAAATTCTAAAAAAAATTAATACTGAAATTTTAAATTTCAAAAATAAAAATCAATTAAATAAATTGTTGAATTTTTTTATCTAATATTGTTAATTGATTTGTTACTGTAATATTGAAATTAATTAAATTAATCTCTTTCTAAATTTTAAAATTTTATTTTATGTTTCGATATTGTTCTTAATAAAATCAACTCAATAACTCATATTTAATACTTGTTTGTGAAACTTAAAGTGCTTTTGATTATATAATCTTGAATCTTTCATAATAAACTAAAAGTAAAGAAAAATCATTACAATTAATTAAATTAATTGCTTGTTCTTCGTTTGGGTAAAGAAGTTATGAAAATATTCTGGGTTTTGTTTGACATGGAATATAAAATTAATTAATTTTATTTAATTGTAAGGATTTTATTTGCTTTTAGTTTAGTATGAAAGACACAAGATAATATAATTAAAAAAAATTGGGTTTCATGCATAATTATTAAAAATGATTTATTTGAGTTGATTTTAATTTGGAAACCTAAAATAAAATTTTAAGATTTAAAAGAAACTAAATTAATTAATTTAATTAATTTCAATATTATAGTAACAAATCAATTACTGTCAAAAGGTAAAAAAAAGTTCAGTAACTTATTTAATTGATTTTGATGTTTTAAAATTTAAAATTTTAACATTGAAAAAAAAATTAGAACTTTCGGCAAGGGGGTAAACAAGTACATTTTGACAATTTTTAAAGCATTATTTTAGTTTCTACCATTTTTTCACTTTAATCCTTAATATTTTTTTACCCCAATCAATATTACAAAGAAGGATATTTTTTGGGTGACCAAAATAAAATCAACCTAGAGAATAGATGGCCAAAATGAAAGTGTGAACATCGTGTGGCTTGTACAAGTTAATTATCGTTAGAGATTTAATAGTTGGAGGACTAAAATGTAAGCGACCTAAAAGTTGAGTGACAAAATTTCAAGGATTTCATTTTGGGTGACCAAAATAAAAACTCCTTAAAAGTTGGGTTATCAACTAGGTAGTTTACCCTAATAAATATATATAATTAATGAACACCCGTGATTGGCTTGGTAGCCAAGGGCTGTTCATCTTACAACTTGCCTGGGTTTGAACTTCCGGGGAAGAAGTGGTAGACTTTTATTTGGACAACTCCCTTTAGGAGTTTTTTTTTTTTTTTTTGGGGGGGTAGGTAAAATAAGCAAATAAAACTAACTACATAATGTTCCTCTATGTAAGACTGTCACTCAAATGGGCAGTAGGAAAAAGTGCGAACACCTATCTTAGAATCTCCTCAAATGCCTTCAATCTTTGGTTTGTTCTCAAAGCAATTTTGGCCAAGCAGTCAGCAATTTTGTTGCATTCTCTATGAATATACTAAATGACCCAAGATCTTACGTTCACCAACATGTGTTGAATACGTCTAAAGAGGGCAGAGTTCGAACTTGTCTGAGAAGAATCCTGAATAGCTTTGACCACCTCCATACTATCAGATTGAATTCTCACACCATCGTAGCTCATGTTTCGGATGAGGGTCAAACCATTAAATATACCCCATAATTCAACATAAAAAATTGAACACTTTCCCAAGTTTCTGTTGTACCCTATAATCTACTCTCCATTGTCATTCCTTACAACTCCCCAAGCTGCAGCGTTTTTAGAGGCAATTTGAGCAGCCCCATCGGCGCAAAGGCTGATCCAACTAGACGGTGCTTGGAATACTGAAATTTGTTCCTTCCGCCTAGAAACTTCTTCCCTATAAAAAGAAAAAAATTGTTTTGCCCATATATATGAAATATTAGCTATCTCAAATGTATTCCATGAAACCCCCTGAAAAAGAAAAAGGTTTCGATTTTTCCAAATTCACCAGGTTAGTAGCCAAATAAACATGACCAAGTTACCTCACTGTAAATTGATCTAGCAGGACTCTGCAAATTAACTTTTAACCACTGGATAAGGTCTCATTCGAAGAAGCACCCACTTATTTCATTTGGAAGAGCTTGCATCCAGATTTCTTTAACCGCCGAACAGTCTCTGATAATATGTAGAATATCTTTAGAATGATAACCATATGTACCACAAGAGCTATCATACCCTATTCCCCTTTTTACACGCTCCACGTTAGTCAGCAACATTTAATTTAAGACAAGCCATAAGAAGAATCTAACTCTTTGGGGTCCCTAAAATTTTCATGGAAGATTCCACTATGTATCTTTCAGTCTCCAATCTCTTTCTCGAATGCGCCAATAAGCACTCTTTAGAGAGAAAATACCATTTGAAGTCTTAGTCCAAAAAATATTGTCAGGGCTTGCTGACGGCTGAGGTGGGGGAATGCTCACAATACGCCTAACAATTTCTTTTGGCAGCCAAATACGAAAAGGATCCAAATTCCAATAACCCTCCACATTTACCATTTCACTAAGCATGTAATCTAAGTTGATATTACTATGGCCCGGAATATGATCAATCAAAGGGCCCACATCCGGAATCCACGGATCTCTCCAACATCCAATATTGTTACCATTACCAACTGACCAACACAAATTTTCTCGAATTAAGGGCCAAACCTTCGAAATAGCTCTCCAAAAAGTGGAACAATTTTCCCATGAAATCTTATCAGGAAGAGCCTCTTTCATACCATATTTGGACCTAAGAACTCAAACCCATAAAGCATCCTTTTTGGAAATTAAACTGTGTCCTATCTTCATCATGAATGAAGTATTCTGGTCTATCAGATGCGTAATGCCAAGTCCTCCACAAGATCTTGGTTGAAAAACAGATGGGAGTATTATTTTCTACGCATGTGGTAATATTTAGTCACTCCTATGACTTATTTTTAAAAAAGGGGAAGGACAAATTTTCGCTTATTTTGAAGGTTTTATTTTGTACAAGAGGTTTTACTTATATTTCTAATTTTAAGTTTAAATTTGTACTAACTATTCTTTATTTCATGTCTAACTACTGTAATACATATGTAATAAATATGTTTTTTTTTTTCTTAATGTTTTTACATTAGTAACCAAATAAGACACTAATGTTATATTTATGGCAAATGATTAAACATGATTTATTATGCATTACTAATAAATTTAGTTTTAAACCATATTTCTTTTAATAAACTAAAAATTTTTAAAAATTATTTAACAATTAAACGAATATTAAGTTTATACCTATCAATGTCAAGATAAGTTTGATATACTTTAGGTTTGTTTAAAAAATTTCAATAAACTAGCATCCTTAGAATTCAACCTGGGATGCCGCTCATCTAACTTGTGGATCTGCATGAAGAGAAATTTTATAAATCAACAAATCTGGATTCGAAAAGAGTAACGTTGTAGCTACTTCCAAACATACAAACATTATGCGCAAAGAAATCTATAAATTCTATAACGGCCAAAGATGAGAGATAAGGGAAGTTACGGGATATTTTTATTTATTAAATGTTTTACATTTAGGGTTTTTTATTTATTTATTTATAAATTCATAATTAATTATGATTAATCTGATTTATTTTATTTTTATTCTACAGGAAGTACTCAAGCCATAATTCATGAGATTGGTAATAACAACAGCAACATTAATGATTCGAAAGACTACAACGTTAATGAATTTTGAAGCAGTTCTCTAGGAGACTCTTATATTCCAGGTTAGTATTTATTTTGTCTTTTATGCCGTCACTATTTTAAAATTTGAGCTTTAAACCAAAAACATTGAATTATTCTTAAGGTTTGTAGTTTTGTTAACAGTGTTGGTTGCGGTAATAATAATAATTTATTTTATGACAACTTGTTGCTTAATATGATTTGATTGTCTTTACAATTATATATCAAAATTAATGAAATATTAAACCTTTATTCGTATAAAACTTGAGATTCTTGATAAATATGATTATATAATTGCTTATATACTATTCCAATGTTATTTTAATTGATATGTTTCAGAGTTAGGGCTCATAATGACATTGATATTATGTTAATTTTTATTATTTTTATTCAAACATGTATTTGCGGTATAAAGTTTCTTTTAATAAAAGGAATTTTTTACACATATTGAAGCCCATTCACTGAAGTGAATACAAGCATGATAAATTTAAAGGGCATAATTGTGAATATGAGAAGTGATTCACAACTAGAAGTTGAGGAGAAATAATTTATGTTCTCAATGTGATATGAAAAATCACTGGTTACGTACCTATAGTATGTGACAATAAATATTATTTCTCTAGAATAGCTAATTATTTGGCAACACAAAATTAGTTAAAAACTCCAGGAAAGTTAATATATTGATATCTGAAGGAACAAAATCAGTGATGGTTAATGCATAATCCTCTAGCGACATTCACTGTAATGGATCTCATGTTGAGAGATTGTGATAAATAATAGAACAACAAGAGTTATCAATATAACCCTTCAAAGAAGAGAGACAATTTATGAAAAGTCATTGGTTATGTACATGTCGTGCACTTGAAAATTTTATTATTCAATTAGTACTTCTTAAAGAAAAGGAAACATATGTCTAGCAGACAATACAACAATGCATACTATCTTTAGGGATAAGAAGCATTTTTCCTATTTGGTAATGAACAAACCAATCTTTGGTGGTACAAAATTGATTTAAGGCTCCAAAAGAGCTAATACATTGTTATCCAAAGAAATAAAGTGATAATTAATGCATTATGTTTTAAACGGTCTCAAAGAAATTAATATATATGTTGTAATGCATGTCATATTGAGACTATGGATGAGGAGACGAATCTATCATATTGGGTAAGAATTTTGTATTGAAAAATTATCTTCTTTATCTCTAGTTTGTACTATGCATATATTAGTATGGTTAAATTACATGTACAGTAAGCTAGAAGTTTACTAGTCCAAATACACTGATTAGTTGGCATGATTGGTTAGACCATCCCGATCAATAATGATGCGACAATATTAGAGTTTACATGGTTATTCATTAAAGAACCTAAATATTCTTAATTTTAAAGATTTTCAAGCGTTGTTTGTTTTCAAAGAAGATGAACTATTAGAACCTCACTAGCAAAACCTGAGATTGAATCTCTTGCATATCCGAAAGAAAGATAGGCTCATTTATCCAACAAGTGGATATTTTGGTATAATTTTTGGTAGATGCATCTACAATATAATCACATGTGAGTTATCAAATCGCAACTTGTCGTTTGCGAGATTAATTGTTTAATGATTCGTTTCATAACAAAAAATTCAGATTATGCAATCTAGAAATTTTTTTACTAATGTTGGTGAGAGCTTTCAATGATTATCGAATGCTAGATTGTCAGTGCGAGTAACAATCACAAAAGCTTGCATTTTATACGTATAAAATAGTTTAGCAAAAGTTATAAAGTAAACGCCTCCAGTTAGTAGCTAAATCATATCTTTTGAGAACGAAACTTTTTGTATATATGTAGAAGGATATGATATTTTTACATGAATCGACACTTGTATGCATCATGCTAATAAGTTATGATAAATACTCTCCATTACAATTGATTTTTGGCTAGGAGCCAAATACAACTCATTTTAGAAGTTTTGAATGTGTAGTATATGTTCAAGTTGCTCCACCACAATGCAGAAATGAGTATTCAAAAAAAGTTAGAAATATATATTAATTATGAATCTCATTGTATTATTAGATGTTTTAAACGAATTGGAGATTCAATTATGATATTATTTGTATTTTGATTTGATAATTTTCCCAACATTAGGGGGAGAGAACTGATAGCTGGATGGAATAATTACTTGAATGAATTGTCATTATCTATATCCTCATAGAAAATAATTTGAACTAGAAGTTCAAAAGATAATTCACTATATTGTAAGTTAACTGTCAAATGTATTTACTAACCTAATTTGAATAACCAAGCTTTATGTACCAACTGATGTCTTGAAGTCTCATTAGGACAACCTTGTTAGGAAAAATGAAAGTATTTCATGCTTGAAACATGGTAGATTGATTGATTCTAAAAATGAAAAATATTGTAAAAGAAAATAATAAATCAAGATGGTCATATCATGGAGATGAATGCTCCTAGAGAGACATCAGACATAACTAATTATTAAAACTCTAGAATAGATTCGGGTACCTGAAGATGAAAGTAATGAAAATAAAGAGATATCAATAAGTTATGTCAATACGAGAAAATATAGAATCAATAAATGAAAAGTTGTCGACAAAGATTTTGCATGTAATATTGTTGTTGAAATAATAAAAGAAAATGAGGATCTTGAATAAAATTGTTGAGACATATAGATATAAAATTAAATTCATAAAGTTTTTGGACCATTAGTCCAAACGTCAAAAGGTATAAAGCCAGTGATGTACGAATGCGTAGTTTTATGAAATGAAATAAGAAAAATGAAGTTTCACACTAAGTACTAGCATTGATCATGAGAAAATATAATATTATTTTATAGTGGATGGAATAATCTTTAGCTATTTTATTAGTCTGACAATTCACGAAAATTTGACATGCGTCTAATGGTTGTTGTTACAACCTTTATGTAAATCATTATATAGTGAAGTTAATATTAAAGTCCTTGAAGGATTTAGAATGCTAAAAGCATACAGAAATTATCGGGAAATTGTTCAATACGGTTGCAT
The DNA here is from genome assembly GCA_025698515.1 of Gossypium sturtianum. Classification (NCBI taxonomy): domain Eukaryota; kingdom Viridiplantae; phylum Streptophyta; class Magnoliopsida; order Malvales; family Malvaceae; genus Gossypium; species Gossypium sturtianum. The sequence goes on from CM046955.1 coordinate 119,890,202, forward strand.
AAATATTTATATGGATTGAATTGATTTGAACATATGTGGTAAATTTTATTCAGAAAATATTAATTGAAGGAAGATTATAAAATGATCCAAAATACATATGTGTATTTTTATAGAAGGACCATGATCAAAGTTTACTATGATTATTGTTGTAACTCCTGAAGAGGTCAAAATATATTTCCTCAAAATTCTTCCTAACTCATGACTTCTAGAAGAATGATGACATAAATATTTATCAAATTTGCTCAAGTGATCATTTGAAAAGTTGATATTCAAGATTGAATACATAGAATATGAGAGATCATGTTATGTTGTCATGAGGGAAAGTAAATATATGTTGTATTCTTTTTCCATTAATTGAGGTTGTCTCACTGGGTTTTCCTAGTAAAGTTTTTAATGATGTAGCATGTTATGGGTATTGTAGATATATGTACTTTTTTTCCTTCACTGAGAATTTTTTTTCCCACGGTTTTTTTTTTTTATCTTAGTAAGATTTTAATGAGGCACATTATTGGACATCTAAATTTTATTATTAAGTGGATGTCCATCAAGATCAAGATAAGTTTGATGTAGTTTAGGACTTTAATATTCATTAGAAAATTTCATTTATACTACTTATATCTATAAATATAGATTTTAGAGAAATATTGTGAATATCCCTATTGATCAATAAAAATATATACTTTTCTTGTTCTTTTACTTTCTTTATTATTTATTTCATAACAATATCAAAATAAAATATATTAATAAAAAATATTATGAAATTCATAAAGTCATACAAATATATAAATTCGATTCTTAATACAATTAAATAAAACAAAATTATCCTACGTCCAACTCTCCAAGCATGACCAACATCCAAAATTAGGACCTATAAATTATTATAAATTTTGTAAATATTTAAAAAAAAATGAACTATTTTGAAAGTGGAATATTAACATATTTCTTCCTTCATAACTTGATGGATATAAATTCAATATCTAAACATTTCTTTCCAATTCCAATGATAGATCTTCTTCTTCATCTAATATAAAAAATATAAATAACTATTAATGCATACATATTTATATGATATGATATTGCATTATATGATATAGTAGAAGAGTTAACTTTCAAATGTCAAAGAGTACAAGGAGTTATAAAATGTTTGAACCAATATAATAATAAACAATAATGTATAATAATTAATATATTATCCATTAGTATTATAGTATGTTATATAGTATTACATAAGATAATAATATATTTTAAAACTATTAATTGGTCCAAAATCATAACCGAATTTACCAACCCATTTGCTTGAATAGGCTCGATTTGGTCGGCTAAGTTGATTTTAGTAGCTAACTATAATTGATGATATACTATTACATAATATAATAATATACTATATAACTACGACTAAAATTATTAATACATATATAACTATAATTATATTATAGATTATAATAAAAAATATAGTTGTAATTTAATATATTACAATACATGTCTACAACTAGTAATACATAAAATATTATTAAAATTTTAATATATTAATAAATGTTAATTACGAATTTAAAATAAATTATTTTAATATTATTTAATCTTAGAAATATTTAATATTAAAACAATATTTAAATATTAATATTAATTTATTATAATTTAAATAATATTATTTGAGATTTTTTATAGGTTATTTATTTCTTATATATTGTTAAATTATTTAGTTTTAATATTGAAATTGTTAATATTCATTTTTATGATATTATATCTATCTTTGATATCCTTTATACAATGAATGTAACTTAAGTAACAAAATCGTATTGTATATGAAAATATGTGTAATCTTTAATTACCTTAGCTGAATTTTTCTATCTTTTTTAGCATTTATTTTAATAAATATTTTAATATTTAATTATCTTTGATTGAATCTTAAAATTTGTACTTATGGTAACCTATAATATTTTTTTTAAAGAAAACTATTAACTACAGTTGTTATCATATTTTATCATTTATTTTAATAAATATTATAATATTATCCTGTTGAATTTTTCTGAAAATCTGTACTTATAAAAACCTATAAATTTTTTTGATGAACCCTATTAACTATAATTGTGGACAATATCATATAAGCTTTATTTATATTACTATAGTTTAGAAAATATATACGATATTTTAATTGGAATTATAACGTATGGAAACACAACACATTCACAAAATATGAAATTTAATTTCAGTGCTTGCAAGCACTAAATTTCTGGAAAGAGCAAGAATGTTAGACTATACGACCCCACGTGATTTTCAATACAAAATCTCAATTTGAAGTCAAACAATGTTTTTAATTGGACCGTCATCACACCTTAATAGTAACGGAGTGGTGGTGCGTTACGCTCCTCTACTTACATGTTACAAGGGATAAAACATTTACTCTTAGTGGCCCCCTTAATCCTCCTGTTAATTCATGCCCAACATTCTATACTCAGACAAATCTATCTCAGGAGAAAACTTGAAAATTCTTCTTTTCTTGGTGTATGGCCTGACTCTATAGCTGGGAGATAGGATTAGTAAATCTATAACCTCAAGTTCACGAGTGACATCGAAACTAGGGACATGATATTTCAAAACTGCAACTTTAGTGGTCAATGGTTTCTCTTTTCTCCATGACTGTTGATCTCCCTTAGCTGCTACAAAAGCTGAAAATTGCTTCTGAATCCGACATTCCTTCTCAATAATGCTTATATTGGTTCCTTCAGCTGTCTCTTCATTAGAAAGGCTAGTAACAACTGAGGAGGATGTTCATACTGGTGAACAAATGACATCAAATAGCTGCCTGTGATATACTCCAAAAATGCAAATGTCCCCTAGCATTTCATATTCCTCGTCAGTAGTCAATAGTTTCTCTTTAACCCATGGTTGTGGATCTTCATCAGCTTCCACAGCATATGTAAACCGCATGCCCCTCAAAGACTCCTTCCCAGCAATGCTCATCGTATCTGCACATTCAGCAGCATTTACCATGGTGAGGCCAGTAGCAATTGAGGTTGCCTTGCTAGTAGGGGGATTAATGAAAACTAGTGACTCTACATTACCTACTCCAAGATTGGATGACTCCCTGGTTTTCTTGTCCCATATTCTTCAATGTGTTCAGATTGTTCATGACAAGCCTCATGAATGATCTTTGTGCAAATTATCTCTTTGAAACAATAACCACTTCATTTGGATATGTTTAGAATCATTTCACATGAATCATCGACTTCGTCATATTCATCCAAGTTATCACAATCATCTTTGTATTCAAACTCATCAGTTCGATTATAGCAAGGAGCTCATCCATTGTGCAAACTTTAACTTTCATCCGCTCACGCAAGCTTGGGCAACTAGTAGAATGATTTGTGTATTTGGTTGAGAAGTAGTTTACCGTGATGTTCAAGGTGATCAAACATCAATATGACACATAGGTAACAAATCACTAGCAAGCTGATCAATCTGAATGATAGTTAAAATGGAGCCCTGGGTGATTTTTTCCACTATGATCAGCTGATAACAAATCACTAGCAACCATGTATTTATATCAATTTAATATTAATACATTTCAGGGATTGAAGCTGTCAAACACCCTATAAACATGAGAAATCCAAACCATGCGATCATATGTATGCTGCCACAAATAAAAACTGTCATTTTAGAAATATAAAGACTATAATCTAAAGAGTTCTAACCAAAGGGTTGTGATATTCCCTGGGAAAATTGGAGTAAGCATATGTCCCAAGAAGCAAATACTTTGCTAAAAACTAACATATGTGGCAGAGGCAGTTGGCTGGAATGGCTAGCTTTGACACAAGATGGCTGAAGTGAAACACCCCACACCCGGCCCACGAGCCTGAACCGGATCTGGTATGTTCCTTAAATAAATCGGTTTTCAATGTTCTAAATGACTTAGAGAAAATTTGTGTAATTGAAAAAAAATTGTTTTAGGTTGGGCTTAATTTGAAACCTATTTAATAAATTGCGAAATCCAACTTAAATAAGGTGACAAAATAGTTTTTGGGTTTATTATTTTAAAAGAAATAAATTTACTTATCTTTAATCAAACATAAATTGTATCATATTCAAATAAAAATAAAAGAAATAAAGAAAATCCAATTGGGCCTTATGGCCTTATTACATCATTCAAACCCAAAATAAAGTTTAAAGTACTAAAATTTCATAAAGTCCAAATTCCAAATAATTTCTTCAAGCGATGCATGGCCACCTTTAGCTCCTGCCGACCCGGTCCATTCCGCTCATCACCGAAAAATAATTCCCCAACAGGGTGAGTCAACAGACTCAATGTGTACATAGCACTAATTTCCAACAAATCAGGCATACAAGTCATATCAATATCATGTTCATACAAAATAAAGGATGATGCAACCCAAATCCAAACCTATTTGTCCATCCGCTACACACCACCCGTACCAACTTTGTACCTGCGCGGGGACTACTAAGTCGACCCTCCATCCGCTACACACCATCGAAAGCGATCATTTGCGATCGACGTGCTCATCGCCCACTTATGTTGTGTCATTAGACCTTTGTATTCACTAGATGTAACCGAAGTTACCACTTTTCACTTTATGTGACCGTAGTCACCACTTTACGTTGGTGAGACCGTAGTCATCACCTTCACTTTCTTCCTCCACAAATATCCCGAATGCCCCAATTATTTCATAACATATTTCACATACTTAATTTTCATTCATGTTACTAATCACATGTTCAAAATATATCACATTCACAATCCTATCAAAAGTAGGAAACGTGCACAGGTACTCCTTACCACATTTGTGGTGCTTAGCCACATTCACATCTTGTTACATATTTATATATTTAATGATTGCCATGCAATTTATTGAAAGTTAGTAAGAGTACACACCTTTTTCGCTTAATAGTTTCCGTGAATTCCGTGAGAGCGATCTACCGATCTAGATCTTTCACTCCTATATTCGGCCATTAATTAAAACATATAAATAAACCTATTTGGTCTTAAAACCAAATCCTACTAGAAGTAGAATTACTTACCTAGTTGCCGAATTGATTTAATCAAGTCCCAACAGTTGCTAGAATTCCTCTTCCTTGAAATCGGCTAATACTAGGTATGTAACCATGTCGATTTCTAGGTTTTGAAATAATGGAAAACACTTAAACAAATTATGCCTTGGCCGAATATCCCTTACCTTATGATGGGATTCCAAATCTGAAGAGGATTCCTTTATAAGCCCTGTTGAAATCCTATAACTTCGTGTTAGATTAGATCTAACTTTGAAAACGTGAATCATAATCTTTAACCACATATTTATATTTATAATCCTTACCTTAGATCCTTAGATTTCCGAAAGATCCCCTTTTGATGTTGTGGATGATTGCCCTCTTTCTTAGAATCCACAAAGATTCAACTTAATGAAGAGAACGGAGAAGAAAATAGAAGAAAAAGAGAGGGATTTTTGCTTAATGAAAATTCGCGAGAGAGGGTTTTGCCTAGGAGAATTTCAGAGAGAGAGGAAGAGGAGCAAATGTTGATGAGTAGCCCTCTCTGTCCTCCTTTTATAGCCAAAGTTATCACCTAGGAGTCCTTTACTTGGCCACCACTCCTCTCTTTTGATAATATTATCTCTTTTATTTAAAAGATAAAAGCCTTTAATCCATCAATTATCTCCTCAATTATCTCATTAGAAAATAATCCTTTATTTATCTCTTATTATTCACATATTTATGTGAATAAAACTCCTTTATTTATCTCTTATTATTCACATATTTATGTGAATAAAACTCCTTTATTTATCTCTTATTATTCACATATTTATGTGAATAAAACTCCTTTATTTATCTCTTATTATTCACATATTTATGTGAATAAAACTCCTTTATTTATCTCTTATTATTCACATATTTATGTGAATAAAACTCCTTTATTTCTCTCATATATCCAAGTTTCCCGAAATGTTCAAGTTTCCATTTTTGGATCATTTCCAAAAATGTTTAGGTTTCCAAAATGTCTAAGTTTCCAAAATGTCCATTTCCATTTCCATTTTCATTCATTTCTAGGTTTCCAAAAGTATCAAAAATTTATTCATAATACTTAAGACTTGTCATTTCATACAATTGATCGAAAAATGCATAGGCCCTTCCTAGGATGTTACGAGTTCTACCCCCTTAAATAAAATTTCGTCCTCGAAATTTCCTAACTAAATGATTGAGGGTATTCTTTGTCGCATTGTCTCTTCCGGCTCCCACGAAGCTTCTTCCGATCCATGATTGCGCCATAACACCTTGACTAAAGGCACCGACTTCTTTCGTAGTGCTTTCACGCCACGTTCCAAGATCCGAATCGGCTCCTCCTCGTAGGATAGATCCGCCTTAACTCCACTTCTTCAACGGTACCACATGAGACGGATCCGATCGATAGCGACGTAGCATGGACACATGAAATACGTCGTGCATTTGATGCAACTCGTGGCAACTCCAATTGGTATGCCATCGCCCAACTCGCCCGAAAAGATTTGATAGGGCCCTATAAACCTTGGGCTTAGCTTTCCTTTGCGATCGAACCGCATAACCTTCTTCCAAGGTGAGACCTTTAGAAACACTTGGTCTCCTACTTCAAACTCAATTTCTTTCCTCTTAAGGTCTGCGTCGACGACTTACGTCTCATCGAAGCTTCTTTCAACCGTGCCCGAATTAATTCCACCTTCTCCTCGGTTCCGCCACTAACTCACGGACCCAAAACGCGCGTTCTCCTAACTCGGTCCAACAAGTTGGTGTTCTACATTTCCTTCCATACAATGCTTCGTATGGTGCCATCCGAATGCTTGCACGATAGTTGTTGTTGTAGGTGAACTCGGCTAGAGGCAAGTAATCTTCCCAACTTCCTCGGAAATCCATCACACTGACCTCTTAGCATATCTTCCAACACTTGTATAACCCGTTCAGACTGCCCGTCTGATTGTGGATGAAAAGCCGTAGTGAAGTCTAGCTTAGTGCCTAATGCTTGATGAAGTGCTTTCCAAAATCGAGACGTAAACCTTGGGTCTCTATCGGAGATGATCGACATCGGTACTCGTGTAGCCTCACGATCTCCGCCACATATAACTTGGCTAACTTTTGAAGGGAATAGTCGATCCTCACAGGATAAAATGTGCGGACTTGGTCAAACGGTCCACTATCACCCATACCGAGTCCTTCTTAGTGGGCGTAAGGGGAAGCCCACTAACTAAGTCCATGGTAATTCTTTCCCACTTCCATTGGGGAATCTCAATTGGTTGAAGCAATCCTGATGGGACTTGGTGTTCAGCTTTACTTGGCGACATATCAAACATTTCCCCACAAATTCAGTCACCTCTCGTTTCTGTGTCCGACCACCAAAATTGTTCCCTTAGATCTCTATACTGACTTGATGCCTCCGGGATGCATAGCATAAGGACTACCATGCGCTTCCCAAGAATCCTTTGTCTCAACTCCTTATCCTCGGCATACAAACCTTTTCCTTGTAGCACAAGACTCCTTCATCATTGACGCCATAATCCTTTAATCCTCATTGCCGTATTTGTCTGTGAACTTAGTACTTAAGTCCTTATCCGCCAACCTGTCCCTCTTTCACCTCCTTCACCAAAGGTTGGCTTGACTTGTAACTCGCCAACAAAGCTTCCGTCTTCATACAAACTTAAGTGAGCGAACAAAGCCCTTAAATCCGACACAACCTTCCTACTTAGGGCGTCGGCTACCACATTCGCCTTGCCCGGATGGTATTCTATCGAGCACCATAATCTTTCAATAACTCCACCCACCTTCGTTGCCTCAAGTTCAACTCCTTACGAGTCAACAAATACTTAAGGCTTTTGTGGTCCGTGTAAATTCATCGACCTTTCTCCATAAAGGTAGTGCCTCCAAACTTTGAGGGCGTAAAACCACCGCCATGAGTTCCAAGTCATGAGTTGGGTAGTTCACCTCATGCGGCCTTAATCGTCGAGATGCATAGCGACTACCTTTCCTTCTTGCATTAGCACACACGCCTAACCTCGTGTGCGAAGCATCACAATATACTACGAAGTCCTTACCGCCTCATTTGAATTAACACCGGAGCTTCACAAGACCTTTTTAAGCTTTTCAAAGCTCTCCTGTTGCTTATCCGTCCACACAAAGCGGTACTTCCTTCCTTAGTAACTTTGTCAAAGGTGCGGCTATTGGCGAGAATCCTTCCACTAACCTTCAGAATAGCCTGCCAAGCCTAAGAAACTTCCGATTTCAGCCACCGACCTAGGTGATTTCCAATCCAACACTACTTGATCTTCCTAGGATCCACTCTTATTCCTTCTGCGGATACCACATGTCCTAGGAACGCCACTTCCTTGAGCCAAAATTCGCACTTGCTGAATTTGGCATAAAGCTTCTTTTCCTTAACACTTCTAACACAACTCGGAGATGCTCATCGTGCTCCTCCTCCGTCTTGGAATACACCAAAATGTCGTCGATGAACACCACGACGAATCTATCCAAGTAGGGTTGGAAAACCCTATTCATCATATCCATGAAGCGCGGCGGGATGCGTTCGTCAACCCAAATGGCATCACCACAAATTCAAAATGACCGTACCTTGTCCTAAAAGCGGTCTTATGAATATCACCTCCTTCACTTTCGGTTGATGATACCCCACCTTAAGTCGATCTTTGAGAACACAATTTGCCCTTTTTCGGGTTGGTCGAACAAGTCATCTATCCTTGGCAAAGGATACTTGTTCTTGATGGTCGGTTTGTTCAACTAACGATAATCTATGCACATCCGCATAGTTCCATCCTTCTTCTTCACAAAGAGAACCGGTGCTCCCCACGAGAGACACACCGGGTCGAATGAACCCACGATCCAACAACTCTTGGATTTGAGCCTTGAGCTCCACTAACTCCTTTGGTGCCATTCGGTAGGGAGCGATTGGCACAGGAGCTCGCATTCACGTAGCAAATCTATTCCAAATTCCACTTCTCTATCTGGGGGTATTAAGGCAACTCCTCCGAAAATACATCCTCAAAATCCCTTACTGTTTCTAACTCCCTTGACACCTTCCTCTTCTCCTCTCAACGCACTCACGAAGGCTAAGAATGCCTTACATCCTTTCTTAACCATTTTCTCGACCTTGGTGCGAAACTACGTTAGACAAGTAGTTCCTCCTTTCTCCGATCATCACTACTACCTCATCTTCCGGGTTCTTAGTTCCATACGTTTAGCCGCACAATCCAACACGGTTCGATGCTCTACTAGCCAATCCATTCCAAGTATAAGCTCAAACTCTCCGAAGGGTAATTCCATTAAGTCACCAGAAAGTTCGCCTCCCGAATCTCTAGGGGTACATTCCGAAAGATCCTATCTATCCTCACCGTTTGGCCTAAAGGGCTTACTACGATTATCCGCCTATCGAAAGTTCGAGTCTAGGCCTAGTGTTTCAACCACACTACATGCAACATAAGAATGAGTTGAGCCCACATCAATAAGAGCAAAATAGGGTTTGTCATGAATAAAGAACGCGTCACAGGTTATAACATCCCGGCGCGTCTCCTCTTCCCTCCGCGAACGCGTAAACCAAACCCGGTTGCCTTGCTTCGGCGTTAGTCGCACCTCGGCCCCGAGCTCCACGGCCTCCGCCACTACCTCTGTTGGCCGACCCACGACCTCTTTGAGGTGCTTTGTCGCCTCTACCCGGCTGGTTAGCATTCCGAGCCTGGTTGGCTCTCATCTAATAGCTTGGGGCAATCCTTAATCATATGGTCCTTGGACCCACACTTGAGACATCGTCCCGCCTTTTCCAACACTCTCCCCGTGCTTCCTTCCACAATGTTCACAGGGCGAAATTGCCGGCCGTGCACGGTCATTGACTTTGTGGCTGTCAACTCTAGGCCTCTTGTGGCCTTTTTTCGGATGGCCCAAAACCTCTTTTGGGCTTATTTCATCCACACCGCTTGGTGGCGTCCTTAATTCCTCACCACTTTAGCCTTTTCCACCAAGGCAGAGAATTCCCGCTCCCGATGCGGTGCTATCAAAAGTCTCAAATCGCCCCTAAGTCCGTCCTCAAACGAACACAGCGTTCATGCTCGATCGCCACTACTCCTCGGGCATATCGGCTCAACCTCAAGAATTCCGCTTCATATTCGGTGATGGACTTACTTCCTTGTACCAACCCCAGAAAAGCCTTCCTTTGCTCATCTATATACCTGGTTCCCACATACTTCTTCTGAAATGCTTCCTTAGCATATTCCCAGGTCAGATCTTCCGCCGTGGCACCGTCCCGAACAGTTAACCACCATTGATACGCTTCATCGCGTGCGGTGCCGTCATCCCTTTCAACTTCTCCTCGGGGTCAAGTCGAGCTCATCCATGATGCGCTCGATTGCTTCCAACCAAGACTGGTATGTCTCGGGTGCCACTCCCGATACTCCTCTAAACATTTCAGCTCCATTAGCACGAGCCGCCAGTAATGCACTTCACGATTTCTGAATTGTTTCTCGCACGACCACCAATTCCAAAACTCGCAAAGACACCGCGACACACGGCATCTTCCCCTGCGAGCCTCGGGCCGCTCAACATTAACAAATTGGGGTGATGGTGGTGGTGGTATCTCATTGTCGAGAACCTTGTCCCGATCTAACAGTCATCCTTCCTCTACCTCTTCCACGACGACCACGCCCTCTTGAGCTCATTATCGATTGAGATCCGATTAAGGAATTTTATGTATTAGTATTCTTGTTTCACTTATTACCCGCGATGATATCTTATGAAGAAGAGTTTAAGAGTGGTTCTTTCAGATTCATACATGCATACTGATCTTGCATTCATTCATTCATCCATCAACAAATATGAACTTTCGTTCATTCAAAGAAACGTTGTAATTCTTGTTGTTGTTTTCGTTATTTTGCTTTTCCACTACCAGGGCATTTTCGTAATTTTATCCTCACAGGGTATTTTCGTAAATTTTCAAAAATAAAAGTTCCCTGGTGATTTTGACGAAAGTATTTTGGTACTTCTAAAGTTTCGGGAAATTTTGGAAGAATTTTGAAATCCAGAGGTATTTCGGTAATTTTTGATCTCGTGGGTATTTTGATAATTTTTCCAAAAATCGTGGTAAATTTGTAAAATTTAATAAGTTAGGATATTTTCCAAGATTGTAAAACATTGAGGGTTCCTTTGAGAGTTACACTTTTCAAAGCAATGATATTGTAAAAATTTTGGAAATCAGGGTCGTTTTGGTAATTTTGTAAGTTAGGAGCAATTTTGTAATTTTCCAAAATCAAGATAGTTTGATATTTTACAAATTAAGGTTTTTTGAACATTTGATAAAGTAATGAAATTTTGTTAAAACTATGGGTGGTTTGGTCATTTTATAAACCAAGGGTATTTTTTTTTTTTTAGAAGAAAATGTTGTAAAATAGTTCTCATAAGTTTCTAAGAGTTTTAAAACTAAATTTTGGTTATACATTTTTTTATTTTTTATAAAAGAAAAACGGCTAAGTCCCTTTCGGGTTTTATTCTTTGTGTTTAGCCTATGACCGAGCCCTCTTGGTCAGGGTGAACCAAAGCTACGCACTGTGCAGGATTCGAATGAAGAGGAGGTGAGTCACGCGGATCGCTTAAATACCAAGCTCTCACCGACCTTTCTAGACATGCGCATGAGAGGTTGCCACACCACCGAGCCTCTCGAGTTAGGGCGAAACGAAGCTACGCACTAGGTAGGATACTCGCGAAGAGGAGGTGAGTCACCGGGATCGCTTAAATACGTGCTCTTCCGGATCCAATCCTAGACATGCGTCAGGGGTTGCCACACCCTAGCTTAATAACTTAGTCATAGGTTTGTTAAGTTCATTAAGTCTTATGAGTTTCAAGTGTTTGAGTAGTCTAATCCTAGGGTTCAAGTTCCTATCACACTATTCTACGTTCCATGCCTTTTCTACCCTTTTACAATTCATAATTCACATAATCACACAGATGGTTAAAGGTACTTACGGTGGATCATGAATTGGAGACTTAGGTGCCATGCCATAAACCCGCTTATTTCAAAGAAATTCATTTGGGCTCGAGTTGGAAACGTTTTGGGCCCGAGCCCACAGCCGAGAGTTTTAAAAGCGGGCTCGATACCAATCGAAACACCCCACACCCGGCCCACGAGCCCGAACCGGATCTGGTATGTTCCTTAAATAAATCGGTTTTCAATGTTCTAAATGACTTAGAGAAAATTTGTGTAATTGAAAAAATTGTTTTGGTTGGGCTTAATTTGAAACCTATTTAATAAATTCGAAATCCAACTTAAATAAGGTGACAAAATAGTTTTTGGGTTTATTATTTTAAAAGAAATAAATTTACTTATCTTTAATCAAACATAAATTGTATCATATTCAAATAAAAATAAACAGAAATAAAGAAAATCCAATTGGGCCTTATGGCCTTATTACATCATTCAAACCCAAAATAAAGTTTAAAGTACTAAAATTTCATAAAGTCCAAATTCCAAATAATTTCTTCAAGCGATGCATGGCCACCTTTAGCTCCCGCCGACCCGGTCCATTACCGCTCATCACCGAAAAATAATTCCCCAACGGGTGAGTCAACAGACTCAATGTGTACATAGCACTAATTTCCAACAAATCAGGCATACAAGTCATATCAATATCATGTTCATACAAAATAAAGGATGATGCAACCCAAATCCAAACCTATTTGTCCATCCGCTACACACCACCCGTACCAACTTTGTACACCGCGGGGACTACTAAGTCGACCCTCCATCCGCTACACACCATCGAAGGCGCATCGCAATGCGGACGCGTGCTCATCGCCCACTTATGTTGTGTCATTAGACATTTGTATTCACTAGATGTAACCGAAGTTACCACTTTTCACTTTATGTGACCGTAGTCACCACTTTACGTTGGTGAGATCGTAGTCATCACCTTCACTTTCTTCCTCCACAAATATCCCGAATGCCCCAATTATTTCATAACATATTTCACATACTTAATTTTCATTCATGTTACTAATCACATGTTCAAAATATATCACATTCACAATCCTATCAAAAGTAGGAAACGTGCACTGGTACTCCTTACCACATTTGTGGTGCTTAGCCACATTCACATACTTTGTTACATATTTATATATTTAATGATTGCCATGCAATTTATTGAAAGTTAGTAAGAGTACACACCTTTTTCGCTTAATAGTTTCCGTGAATTCCGTGAGAGCGATCTACCGATCTAGATCTTTCACTCCTATATTCGGCCATTAATTAAAACATATAAATAAACCTATTTGGTCTTAAAACCAAATCCTACTAGAAGTAGAATTACTTACCTAGTTGCCGAATTGATTTAATCAAGTCCCAACAGATTGCTAGAATTCCTTTTCCTTGAAATCGGCTAATACTAGGTATGTAACCATGTCGGTTTTCGGTTTTTGAAATAATGGAAAACACTTAAACAAATTATGCCTTGGCGAATATCCCTTACCTTATGATGGGATTCCAAATCTGAAGAGGATTCCTTTATAAGCTGTTGAAATCCTATAACCGTGTTAGATTAGATCTAACTTTGAAAACGTGAATCATAATCTTTAACCACATATTTATATTTATAATCCTTACCTTAGATCCTTAGATTTCCGAAAGATCCCCTTTTGATGTTGTGGATGATTGCCCTCTTTCTTAGAATCCACAAAGATTCAAATTTTAACAAAGAGAACGGAGAAGAAAATAGAAGAAAAGAGAGGATTTTTGCTTAATGAAAATTCGGCAGAGAGGGTTTTGCCTAGGGAGAATTTCTGAGAGAGAGGAAGAGGAGCAAATGTTGATGAGTAGCCCTCCTGTCCTCCTTTTATAGCCAAATTTATCAGCCTAGGAGTCCTTTACTTGGCCACCACTCCTCTTTTGATAATATTATCTCTTTTATTTAAAAGATAAAAGCCTTTAATCCATCAATTATCTCCTCAATTATCTCATTAGAAAATAATCCTTTATTTATCTCTTATTATTCACATATTTATGTGAATAAAACTCCTTTATTTATCTCTTATTATTCACATATTTATGTGAATAAAACTCCTTTATTTATCTCTTATTATTCACATATTTATGTGAATAAAACTCCTTTATTTATCTCTTATTATTCACATATTTATGTGAATAAAACTCCTTTATTTCTCTCATATATCCAAGTTTCCCGAAATGTTCAAGTTTCCATTTTTGGATCATTTCCAAAAATGTTTAGGTTTCCAAAAATGTCTAAGTTTTCAAAAATGTCCATTTCCATTTCCATTTTCATTCATTTCTAGGTTTCCAAAAGTATCAAAAATTTATTCATAATACTTAAGACTTGTCATTTCATACAATTGATCTGAAAAATGCATAGGCCCTTTCTAGGATGTTACATGAAGTTAAGGTTAGTTCAAGTTTCTGGATATAACCTGCAAATTGAAGTCCATTTATTCAATTAAAAATGGGAAAATTAAAGGAAATCTTTCATTTATGTCTTTTATTAAAAAGCATGCTGAAAGGGGTAATACACCCTGAATGGTAGGAAAAGGAGAGAAATGAATAAGACAAAGTTTGTTGAGAAACAGCAGATAAAGTGGAAGTAATATGTGAAGGGAAATAGAACAAAAAAAAAAGATTTAAGGATGAGTTAAATAACCTCTGATACTAACGGCTTAGCATGTTCTTCCCACTCAGCGGCCCATCTTGCTGAAGAACCTGTTTCCAATGCACCGTTCTTGAGAGATTTCAGAGCATCACATTCATTTGGAAATCCCTGAAGAGCATCTGCCAATGTTGATACGTAAAATAGAAAACCAAGGAATATTTGAAACCACCGTAAGTCACAAAATAACAATGAACTATTTAATTATTTATTTTGGTCCCAGTTTATAAAAAGGTTCAACAGAAAATCACAAGCTAACACCAGTTGGTAGTAGGAGGAGGACCCAGCTTTAATATAAGACTACAGGTATCCTAATACTTGACGGATGTGGGATGTTACTGCTACACATTCCCCCTAACGTGTAGCTCATAGGGACTAAGGAGCTATGGTTCAAGGGTCATCATGATGCAACCATGAGTAATTGTTCAATTTCAAGGAATTTGTTGATGTGGATTAAGTTCATGAGATTTTCGACCTACAAGAGGAGTTTGCTGCAAAGAAGTGTCAGTTGCATGCATGGTGATCAAAACTAGACCGGACCGAATGGTTGATTTGTGAACCGATAGTCTAACCGATACCATAAAACCGACAAGGGTTCAATTAGTAAAAACCAATCAAACCAGTTAAAAAACAAGTTGAACTAGATTGAAGCTAGTTTAAATATTTAATTTTGAGGTTATAATTTATAAAATGAATGTTTTGGTTTCTATCATTATCTATTGTGTTTATTAATATTTTTTCCTTTTTTTTTTCTTTTTTTTCTTATTTATAAATTTTTTTAGAATATTTTGAATTTTTTTATTTTATCATGGTTGAACCGGGAAGAGATGGTCAAGCTGGTTTGACCACCGGTCCGATTCTTACAACATTGATTGCAAGTGGAGTAATTTTCAATTCATCCAATAGTGCTCCAACAAATTTTCTAGATTTAGGTGAGAATGGATGCTTAACAAGAACTATCATGATTCCTAGGCATATTGTGCATCATCCACTTTTATTTGCAAGTACCAATTGTCTTTGTTAAGTACAAAACACTTACCAAGAGCTCATCAGCTAGCTCTGATGACGATGAAAAGAGCAAACCATTTTTCTCAACCTTCACAAGCTCATCAATGTTTTAGAAGTCAAACCAGTACAGATAGTAATAGACTTTAGCATTAAAAGGTATCAAATTTTAAGTGTCGTAACCATTTTTTTGGAAACAACGGGGATCGACTTTGGTTTTGAAAACGAAAAATAAAAATGGGAGTCGCGACCGATCTTTACTAGGTGTGATCAGATCACCTTTGTTTTAATAAAACGTTTTGGTTTACTAAAACAGTGCTTTTGGTCTACGAAATTTGAGAAAACGGGTTGGGAGTCGGTTATGCGTGCGAGGAAGGATTAGCACCTCACACGCCCAAAATTGGTACCAAATTGATTAATTAATGTCCTAATATTGAAAATTTGAAAAGATTTTAAAATACGAATCCTTTAGAAAATATTTGAATTTACTCAAATTGAATATTAAGATTCTCTCGCTCCGAAGGAATGAAATGTCACATCCAGCACGATAGGACACGACAATTTAAATCCTCGAATCCAAGATCATCTCATGATTCCCGAGACTCATGCATTGAAAATATCAAAAGGATATTCGATTATTTGTCAAGTGAGAAACCGAAACTCAGTAAGTTAGGGCTTGATTTCTCGAAGTTCCAAATACGGAATATTGCCTCTATTTTAAAAAAACTTATCTCGGAGTATCTAGATGTCGTGTCCGAGAAGTTAGGCGCAACATTTAATTTCCGAGAACAAGTATTTTATTTAAAACTTGTATTGCAATTTTAAAAGGGATATTTCGTTATTCAGATTAAATGAGAAGAACCGGAACCCAGTAAGTTAGGGCTCGATTCCCTCGAATCTTTAATACGAAATATCGGTTATTTGAAAACTGATGTAACGAGAAAAATTAATGTGACAAATGATAATATGAAAACACGATGTTATAGGTGAAAAGAATAATAATAATAAAATAACGATGTGAAATAATACACTAGTACGAGTGATACTAAGATATTAATAATAATGATAAAGTAAAAGTAATAACATAGGTAGTGATAAAATAAAAGTATTACGATAATAATCGTATATTAACAGTAGTAGAAAATAATGATAAAATAATAATGATGATAAAAATAGTGGTAGTAGAAATAAAAAAATGATAAAATAAGAAATAGTAATAATGATAAAACTAATAAAACTAATAATAATAAAATGATACTAATACTAATAATAATAATAATAATAATAATAATAATAATAACAATAATAATAATAATAATAATAATAATAATAAACAAAAAGTGAAAATAGTAATAAATATAAATGAAATAATAAAATAATAATGAAATGATAATAATAGTATGTATATATATATATAAATAGTAATATAATAATAGTAATAATGGTAACAATAATAATAGTATAATAATAATGTAGATAAAATATTAGTAGTGTTAATAATTAAATACTAAAAATAATGGCAATAATAATCGAATAAAAGAATAAAAGAATAAAAGAATAAAAGAAGTAATACTAATAATAATAGTATAGCATAGTAATAATATAATTATGATAATAATAAATAATTAATAGTAACGATAATAAGAATATTAAAGAGTAGTAATAATAATAAAAATTGCAAAATAATTAAAAGGGCTAATTTGAATTTAAAACGGAAGTTTAGGGACAAATTATATAAAATAATTAATAGAGGGACTAGACTGAAACGCGCGCGGAATAAAGGGGACCGGATGGATAAATTTCCCAAGCCTTGCTGCGCTGCGTTTCACTATGGACTAAAGTGGAACCAGCATGAAATTATTGGGCCGGATTTAAAAAAAGTGAAAACCTAATTGCAGAATCAAAAAGGGCGGAGGGACCAAATAGGAAATTAACCCCAAAAGTAAAAACACGCGGATCCTCCTGGGCGGGTCGGGTCGACACGCGGATTCGGCCAAAACGACGTCGTTTTGGGCGTTCAAGGCCAGCCCCAAAACGACGTCGTTTCGGAGGCCTATTTAAGGCAAAAAAATTCAAAAAAACCTCATTTCACCTGCCTGCTTCCTTTTAAAAAATTTTAACCTTTCCTTTTTCTCTGCAGGGGTCCGCTCTCCGGTGGGGTTTCAATGATTCGCCGTCGTGCCTCGCTTGCTGCCCGGCGCCGGCATCACATTATCTGTGGTGACACCGAGGTAAAAAAATTCCTTTTTCGGCCTTCTTTTTTTTGGTATTTGTTTCCTCTATTTTTTACTTCATATTTTTACACATGCATAAACAAATGGGAAACAGATTCGTAAATAAGGAAAAAAAATTACCTTAGGCTTCCGATTTCGATTTTTGTTTTGATATTTTGGTTCCCTGATTTGGGGATCTTTTCTTAGTTTTTGTAACGTTTGTCTTTTAATCTATGTAATTGAAATCTTTTTGTATTCTATCTTGAAAAAGAAAAAGTCCCCTACAAAGAAATTTTGATACGCTTTTATAGCCTAAATTTTTACACACATTTGCTTTCTGTCGTTTCCCGTTTAATGCTTGCAAGTTCCAGTGGCGGTGCAAGTGGCGTCGGTAGCCAGAGGGCGGCAGATGGGACTGCTGGCGGTGTCAGAAGCCAGGCGTCAGAAGACCCTAGGTGCGGCGCACCTAGGGTTTGGGTCTTTTTTTTTTTGATTTTGGGTTGATAATGGGCTTAGGGTTTGGGGTGATTAATTTGGGTGTAATTGGTTTTTAGTTTGGGTCTGGTAAGCTTGGTCTGCTATGGGGTTATGGGTTAGTTTAATGGGTTTTATAACTGGGCCGGGCAAATTATGGGTCTTACAGCTGCCCCTCTTTGCTCATTGTCGTGCAACGGGAACATAGCAAAGACTTTAAAAGTCCAAATTTGCCCGGTCCCGCTGAGTCTTGATTCTTTGACGCTCTTATTCTTCAGGTGGCCTCGTTCTAGTCCACCGCATCTTGTCGTTTTGATCCACTCTACCGCTACTTCAGCGAGATAGGACCTGTAGCTTCAATTCGCTCCTGCTGCAACTTTGGAGGGATGAGATTTGTTTATTTTAAATTGCTTCACTGTATCTCTAGGGAGATAAGATTTGTAATCTTCAGCCTATTCCACTGCGGGTCAGGGCAATAGGACAATCTTCAACCTATTCCACTACTGGTCAGTGGCAATAGGACAATCTTCAACCTATTCCACTACTGGTCAGTGGCAATAGGACAATCTTCAACCTATTCCACTACTGGTCAGTGGTAATAGGACGATCTTCAACCTATTCCACTACTGGTTAGTGGCAATAGGACGGTCTTCAACCTATTCCACTACTGGTCAAGGACAATCTTCAACCCATTCCACTACTGGTCAGTGGTAATAGGACAATCTTCAACCTACTCCACTACTGGTCAGTGGCAATAGGATGGTCTTCAACCCATTCCACTACTGGTTAGTGGCAATAGGACAATCTTCAACCTATTCCACTACTGGTCAGTGGCAATAGGACAATCTTCAACCTATTCCACTACTGGTCAGTGGCAATAGGACAATCTTCAACCTATTCCACTACTGGTTAGTGGCAATAGGACGGTCTTCAACCTATTCCACTACTGGTCAGTGGCAATAGGACAATCTTCAACCTATTCCACTACTAGGCAGTGGCAATAGGACAATCTTCAACCTATTCCACTACTGGTAAGTGGCAATAGGACAATCTTCAACCTATTCCACTACTGGTCAGTGGCAATAGGACAATCTTCAACCTATTCCACTACCGGTCGGTGGCAATAGGACAATCTTCAACCTATTCCACTACTTGGTCGCTGGCAATAGGACAATCTTCAACCTATTCCACTCATCGTCGGTGGCAATAGGATCGGTCTTCAACCTATTCCACCATCGGTCGGTGGCAATATGACAATCTTCAACCTATTCCACTCATTGGTCGGTGGCAATAGGATGGTGGCTTCACCAATGTTGCTACACCGTCCTCTAGGGACATATCCCGTGAGACTTCGGTTTTATATGCTTGTGTTTATGTCAAATGATTAGGATGCTATGATCGGAATGAATCTAATGCTCCTAACTAAATGTATTATGGACGACATTTGCATGAATGCGAGAATGTCATGATAATGATTCATTGTTAAAAATGTATAAGGATCGGGATGCGGTGATCAAACGCTCCTAATGATGATGTATGAATGTAAAATGAAATGATCCCTTTTTTAATGCTTAGGGTTGTCCTTGCGCCGTTGTCCATCGTGAGTTTTATCACGATGCTATTTCTCGTCTTCTCATGTAAGCGATATCTTTGTGAGAGAATCTTGGGAAGATAGTCATGATTTTAAACTTCTCTTTTCTCGAATGTTTCTAACCCCTAGGTGTGGTGGTCTGAACAATGATCCTGCTTTTGAGTTCTGTGTTGTTTAGAGACTTCCAGAGTAATAGGCAGAACTCATTTTATGGAAGCATTATGGGTCCATCAACCGTTATTTCAATTACAAATGGCTTAAAAGATTTAAATGATGGATAACAATGGAATTTATGAAGAATGGAGTTGAATTAATCAATAAAAGCAAACATTATTGGAATACAAAAGTTGGCAAAAAGAAAAAGTGGGTGCCCCAGATATTGCAGTCTGAGCTTCACTACCCAATCCTTCTGAAGATCATTTCGAGCTGACTAGAAGTTGGGAGATCTTCAGTGATTTGTAGATGTCCTGAGGTGTAACATTCCTCCTTCTCGAGAGAACAAAATTGTCACACACCCCCTTTTTCGAGAATTTGAGCCGCCCATTTTGGGTTTTCGACTCAAAACCCCTTTGGTCTCAAAGCGCCCTTTGCGGGTTTTCACTTTGACCCCCCCTTTTTTTTAAAAGGAAGCCTTAAAGCGCCCTCTGTGGGTTTTCGCCTTGGCCTCTTCTTTTTAGGCAAAATATTTCTTGATCGAGTGCGAGTTGATGGGATTAGGTAAGCTTTTACCATCCATTTGGCCAAAATCAATGCTCCTCCAGAGAATGCTTTCTTTACCACATAAGGTCCTTCCCGATTCGACATCCATTTTTTCCTCTGAAATCTTTTTGTATGGGAAGGATTTTCTTCAAAACTAAATCTCCTTCGTGGAATTCTCTTGGCGCACTTTTTTTGTCGTATGCTCGTATCATTCTCTTTTGGTACATCCGACCATGACGGATAGCTTTCAACCTCTTTTCTTCAATCAAATTTAATCGATCATATCGGGCTTGGATCCATTTACGCCGTCCAACTTCAATTCGGACAAGACTCGAAGGGATGGAATTTCAACTTCGATGGGTAAAAGCGCTTCCATTCTCAGACTAATGAGAAAGGAGTTGCCCGGTGGAGAGTTCTAATCGACGTTCGATAGGTGAAAAGGGCAAATGGTAGCTTCTCGTGCCAATCTTTGTAAGTCTCGAGTCATTTTTCCCACTATCCTTTTGATGTTCTTATTAGTCGCCTCCATCGCACCATTCATTTTTGGACGATCTGATGACGAATTGTGGTGTCTAATCTTGAATTGATTGCGGACCTCTGTGATCATCTTCGTTGTTCAAGTTTAACGCATTATCGGATATGATCCTCTCGGGCATTCCATATCGACATATGATTTCTTTTTCAAGAACTCCGCTGATTCTTGATTTCGTCACATTAGCATATGAAGCGGCCTCTACCCATTTAGTGAAGTAATCAATTACCACGAAGATGAACCGATGTCCATTGGAAGCTTTTGGTGAGATTGGTCCAATGACGTCCATGCCCCACATAGAGAAAGGCCATGGGGAGGTCATAACATGTAGAGGTGAAGGTGGTACATGAATATTATCCCCATAAATTTGGCACTTATGACATTTCTTGGCATAATCAATGCAGTCTCCTTCCATGGTAGACCAATAATACCCAAATCTCATGATTTGCCTAGCCATTGTGAAGCCATTGGCATGTGTTCCACAGACACCCTCATGGACTTCTTCTAGGATTTTCTTGGCCTCAGCGGCGTCCATACATCTCAGTAGTACTTGATCCTTTCTTCTTTTGTATAGGATCTCTCCATCCAAGACATAGTCACAGGCTAGTCTTCTCAACGTCCTTTTGTCATTCTCAGTTGCTTGCTCAGGGTATTCATGATTTTTCACGTATCGTAGTATATCGTGATACCACGGGTGATCATCTTTCTCTTCTTCTTCAATGTTGTAGCAATGTGCCGGGGCCTCAAAAATACTCATTTGGATAGGTTTCATATCCTCATTTTTGTTTACTCGGACCATGGAAGCCAAGGTGGCCAGAGCATCAGCCATCTGATTTTCGTCTCTTGGCAGATAACTGAAGGTGATACCATCGAACTCCTTGATCAATTCTTGGGCCAATATTTTGTAGTCGACTAGCTTGGGATCTCTTGTCTCCCATTCCCTTCTGAATTGATAAATTACCAGTGCAGAATCTCCATATACCTCTAGTACCCTAATGTTGCGTTCCATAGCGGCGCGGATACCCATGATACAAGCTTCAGATTACGCCATATTATTTGTGCAATCAAAATCCAATTTACAAGTGAATGGATAATGATCTCCATTTGGGGATACCGTAAGCGCGCCCCAATTCCATTGCCCTGACATTTGATGCCCCGTCGAAATTCAATTTCCAAGGGCGATCCTCAGGGTACCTTCTTCGGTGGTTGCCACGTACATTAAATCTTCGTTAGGGAAATCAAAATCCAAAGGTTCGTAATCCTCGAGCTCTACTAGCTAGAAAATGCATATTGCACTCCCTTCACCGCCTTTTGGTTTACATAAACTATGTCAAACTCAAAAAGTAGAATTTGCCATCGGGCCATCCTTCCATTCAACGCAGTCAACTCCATCATATATTTCAGAGGGTCTAGCTTCGAGATGAGCCAAGTCGAATGATACAACATATACTGCCTCAGCCTTCGAGTTGTCCAGATCAAGGCACAACACAGTTTCTCGATTGGTGAGTACCTTGTTTCACATTCGGTGAACTTTTTACTAAGGTAGTATATTGCCTTCTCTTTCTTTCCTGACTCATCGTGTTGGCCAAGTACACATCTCATTGAATTATCAAGTACTGTCAAATAGAGGATTAACGGCTTGTCGGGATTAAGCGGCGTCAATACTGGGGCATTGGACAGGTATTGCTTCACTTTGTCGAAGGTCTTCTGGCATTCCTCATCCCATGCACCTGGATTGTGTTTCTTAAGAAGACGGAAAATGGGGTCACATCTCTCAGTTAGTTGTGAAATGAACCGGGCGATGTAATTTAATCTTCCTAAGAAACCTCGAACTTCTTTTTGAGAGTGCGGTGGAGGCAATTCTTGTATAGCTTTGACTTTGTCTGGGTCAACCTCAATCCCCTTTTCACTGACTATGAATCCTAGCAGTTTCCCTGTCCGGGCTCCGAAGGTACATTTTGCTGGATTAAGCTTTAGCCGAAATTTCCTCAACCTCAAGAATAATTTCCTCAAGGCTTGCACATGCTCCTTTTCGGTTCGGGATTTTGCGATCTTATCGTCGACATAAACTTCAATTTCTTTGTACATCATGTCATGGAATAGGGTTACCATGGCTCTCTGATATGTCGCTCCCGCATTTTTTAGTCCAAACGACATCACCTTATAGCAAAACGTTGCCCACATGGTTACAAATGTTGTCTTATCCATGTCTTCAGGATGCATCTTTATCTGGTTGTATCCTGAGAAGCCATCCATGAAAGAGAACAGCGAATAACCCGTCGTATTGTCCACTAAGGTGTCGATGTGAGGTAACGAAAAATTATCTTTCGGGCTAGCCTTGTTTAGATCCCTGTAGTCTACATACATTCGCACTTTCCCATCTTTCTTAGGGACGGGGACGATATTGGCTACCCATTCCGAGTATTTAACCACTTGCAAGAAATCTGCGTCAAATTGCTTCTTGACCTCTTCTTTTATTTTCAGCAGAACATCTGGCCTCATTCTTCGAAGTTTCTGTCTCTTATGGGCAACCGGTGTACCACGATATCTGTGTTGAGCCCGGGCATGTCTTGATACGACCACGCGAATACATCTTTAAATTCTTGGAGTAACTCAATGAGGTCTCGCCTTGTCTTTGCCGTAATACAAACTCCGATTTTCACTTCCTTCTTCTCTTGCTCATTTCTCAGGTTCACTATTTCTACTGACTCTGCGTGAGGTAGGATCACATTTCTCTTCTTGCTCCACCATCATATGATTCGGGAGAGACAGTCACAACCTTGGTCATCTTCCAAATCCACGAAAATCTTCTATGCCCATGTCTTGCTCAAAAGGGCGTTACGAGTCATTGGTAGCGTTGCTCAGATCATTGATATTTGGGGACTGTTATGAAGGTCAAGTAGAACAAAAGAATCTAAGCATCTTGATTGGCATGGCATGATTATGAGTGAAAGAATGGATATTTTAAAAGAATATTTTAAGAATAAAAGGAATAATCATGATGATGAATGCCATAGAAAGAATAAAAGAAGATTTGCTCAAAAGACAGCGAAGATACATTTCATTGAAAATAACGATTTTAGACATAAGTCATGCTTCACAAAAGGGAATCTTATTGCTTCTATACTTAGAGCAACAAGTGTGTTCGAATATTACTCGAACAAGTTCTAAAAGCTGAGGATTTCCTCCGCGGTCGAGTTGTTTAGAAATTTTGCCAAGCTCATAGAGGCGGATACCATTCCGATTTTCTTCTTCAGTTTTTTCTTCGGATATAGCATTGACGTGCATGTTTCCCCATGTGTCTTCCGTGGATTCTTTATTTTGCATTCCTCATGCTGGATGGATAATCCCTCCTAATATAAAGGTTTTGCAAATGTGGGGAATTATCATCGGTTCCCATTTAATCTCGTTCCCCCTCAAACGTGCTTTTCTTATTTCTTGTTTCTTCTCTAGCTCTTTCTTCCTTTGCTTTGTGTCTGGCTTGAATCCTAAGCCGAAGAGGTCTCGTTTTTCTTTCAATCTTGGGGCCTCGATCTCTCCTTGGAGATACCTTCCAAGTCTTTTCCCAGGTACAGCTCATTTCCCGACCGTCAGTTGTAAACCCATTTTCGTAGTTTTGGATATTTGAGGCACTGGATCTTGTTCCCCTTGATGATAAATGTTGCGTTGACAAATTCCAAAGAGCGGAAGGAGCACTCAATCGCTTCATCACTTGCCTCTAAATATGGCGCACTGTTAGTCACAGTCGCGATGATGTCCTCTTCAGCATTTATCGTCACCAGACGTCCTTCTATAACTAACTTCAACTTTTAGTGCAACGACGAGGGCACTGCTCCCGCTGAGTGTATCCAGGGTCTCCCAGCAAGCAATTATAGGACGGCTTGATATCCATTACTATAAAATCCACTTCATACGTACTCGGGCCAATTAATAGAGGCACTTCGATCCTCCCCATGACTTTTCTTTCAGTTCCATCGAATGCCCTCACTACATTGTGGCAGATCTTCATGTGAGAGCTATCAATGGGTAATCGATTCAGCGTTGATGGTGGCAAGACATTGAGTGCCGATCCATTATCGACCAGTACCCCTGGTAGTGTGTATCCTTTACACCGCATGGTAATGTGGAGAGCTTTGATGGAACCGCGTACCTCGAAGCGGGATCTCATCGTCATTAAAGAAAATAAAGTTGTCGGCACTTATATTGCTAATCAAGCGATCCAACTTATTAACGGAGATATCATTAGCAACATATGTTTTATTCAGTACTTTCCTCAGTGCGTTGCGGTGTGCCTCCGAGCTCAACAGCAAGTCTAGCACAGATATGCAAGCTGGTTGCTTATGTAGCTGCTCCACAACACTGTACTCACTATGTTTTAAGAATTTTAAGAACTCCTTAGCCTCTTCTTCCTTCACTGGCTCGTTTATAGGCGATTCCTGTTTGGTCGCCTTTTCCTTCTTTTGTTCGCCTATCAAAGCTTTCTCTTTTGTGAGTTCAACTCGTGTGTTTGTCGTGTCGTAGCGCTTTCCATTTGTGCGTATAGAAGCCTACCTCCTGGTTTCCTTTGCGATCTTGGGCGAGTCCCCTTCCCGGGAATCGTCACATTGCGATCATAGTTCGAGGAACTTTTTGTTGTCTTCATATGAAAAGATCGCGAGTTTTCGAATTACGACCTTGGCGTTATCTTTGCCCCCACTTCATTGTTCCTTGGCGCGAGATGATGACTAAAGGATAGCTAATTTTCGAGGCCTTTCTTGCTTTGATTCATCTTCCAACGCTGAGATGTTTTCTCCTCTTTGGCTTTCATAGAATTCTATTTCTTTATCGTCCATCACCTTTGCACGGCAAGATTACGAACTCGATATAGTTACGGATCACGTACCCCTCCATGTTATGGAACCCACAGCCATTTCTTGTTTCTTCATACTCCTCCACCGGATCTGATACAACTAATCCCCTCCTCGTCATTTCCTTCCAAACCTGTCTCATCGGGGTTTTCACTTTAGCAACATTCGTTTTAACTCTTTTCCCCATACTCTCACTTATCATATTAACCCCATGATTAGGTAATGGGTGTTCCGCGCTAGGGGTATCGTCTACTTTTACAACGCCCATCTGTATGAGTTTTTCCACCAATTTCTTGAAGGCGAGATAATGCTCTATTGAATGCCCCACAATTCTGCATGGTATTATGCTTTGTGCATTCGCGTCATACCATTTAGGGTATGGGAAATTTGCAAGGGCTTTAAGTAATGCGGGGCAACCACATGTGCATCGAACAAGTTACGATGCGTTTCTTTTGTACGTGGTTGAGATCAGCGTGAATTGTATTTTCTCCGTATTTTGTTTTACATTAGATTCTGTCTAGATGGGCTCGATGATCGCGATTCTTGTCTGAAATTTGGTTCACGATAATAGGCTTTGAATAACTTTTTGTTATGGGTGCCTATGTTGTTTACATCATTCTCTCTTTTCTTGAAATCGTTTTTCTAGCACCTTCTCTGCCGCTCTATCCTCGCCACATCGATTGCATTTTCTATCATTTCTCCCGACATCACAATATCCGAGAAACTTTTAGTGGCACCTCCGGCATGTGATTAATGAAAGGAGCCCTCAAAGTATTGATAAAGAGCATGGTTGTCTCTTCTCTAGGAGCGGTGCATTGAACTTGTATTGCTATTTCTCTCCATCATTTGGGCGTATTGTCCAAGCTCTCACCTTTGGCTTTTTCTCCATATTTTAGAGCGTGATTTTGTCGGGAGCTATATCAGCTACATGGCCATAGTGTTTCATGAAGGCTGTTCTGAGTCCTTCCATGTCTTAATCTGGGTACATTGAAGTGATTGTACCATTTGGCCGCAGACCGCCGGTATCCCTGAAAACATGATGAATCAAACAATTGGTCATTATTAATGTGTCCCGCCATCCGTCGATAGAGCATCATGATGTGCGCTGCGGGACAACTAGTTCCATTGTACTTTTCAAAATCTGGGGTTTTAAATTTTGGCGGAAGCACCAAGTCAGGGACCAGACTTAGGTCCTTAGCGTCTACCCCATAACGGTGAGTCGGCGATCTCCATTACTTTGAACTTCTCCTCTAACCACTTGCAGCGGTCCTCAAATTGTCTCGGCAAGTCCACTTTTGCCTGGTCCATTTACGCCACGCCGTCGAAATCGGGGACCACAGGTTAGTTGGACTATCACAGGTTAGAACCCGAGCTCGCCGAGGAAAGTGCGCGCAGCACTTGCGCGCGGTGTCGATCGTCGATCACGAGGCCTAATGGTGACCGACGTCCTTTGGGGGTACACATCTGGTTGCGCTTAGGTGTTTGTTGGGGTAAAACCCGGAGGGTGAGGAGGTCATTCACTAATAGCGGGGCCTTTTCCTTTTTCATGTTCTTTTTAGCCAAGAATGCGTCGGTGGCTTATCATATTATTCTCGAGATTCTTGCATCCGCTCTATCATGTCTGTTGTATCTTGGCTAATCGTTCTTGCATTTGATCCTGCATGTCTTTTTGCATCTGCTCTAACTTTTCTATTCTTTGATCCATCGCTTTTGTTTTGCGTTGTGTACCATAACGATGCTCAGTTTCCAGATTTTCCTTTCCTTCTCTCTATATTAATTTCAACTAATGAGGCTCTCTTTATGGACTTAAATGCATATGATATGATGCAATGCAAATGCATGAATGCAAAAAGAAGGCATCGATTCAGATTCAACTTCATTTTAGAGAACTTTATTAGAAAACAAAATCTTTTACATAAAGCGAACTACAAATATGCTTTCGCCCTAAGGCCTAAAGTTTTGATTTTCCCGAGCAACGAGATTAGCTCTTGACTATGACCGATTATGACTCATATTTCATGCTCAACATATCGGCTGTCTTTGCCAAAGTTTGTAGATGATCGGCTACCTCTCGAATCTGAACTATCGCTTCGCCCATAAGGTAATCCCGATTTCTAACTTGATCATGAGAATGGTGAAGTTCTTCTTCCCAACGTCCTTCTCTTGTTTCTAGAAGCTCAATCCGAAGTTCACAACTGTGCAATGCTGATTCTAATTCTTCAATCTTACCCTTCATTTCCTCGATCTTGTTTAGACTTGATCTCAGTTCAATTTCAGAATTACGACTTTGATGGTGATGAAGAGACCGCCCAAGTTCAGCCACTCTAGCTTTCAATCCCTTTTTCTCTTTTTGGCTTTCTGCGAAATTCTTCTCTAAGGCCTCGTTTTACTCTTGTATTCCTTGAAACTTCTTCTCCCAACAGTTAGCTTTGGCCTTTTCCTCTCGAATCTCCCGTCGCCTTTGTGCAGAGTCTTTCCTAATCCAAAGATTTTTCATTGTCGGACGCATCTTCTTATATTCTATCTTCAAACTATCTCGATCTTCCTCTATCTTCCACTTTTCTTTTCTTAGTTTCTCGGCCTCACGATTTACGAACATCCGCCTCTAATTTCAGTGCATTTTCTCTTCTTCCGTTTTTCTATCCTCTTTCCAAGCTCTGAACTCATCCTTTTGAAATCTTGCTTTACGATCTCAAATTCGATGGGACCACTTGCAAGTATTCTTCTCTTGATCGAGCATATACGGATTCAACTCGGGGATATTATCATTAATCCTTCTAGTCCTCCATCCACTGTATTCTAAGGTCGTCATTGGGCCTGCGGATAATCTCTTCATTCTATGAATTTGATTCCAGGAACTAGAAATCCCCTTAACCCTCTTCTTATAGCTTTCTCCTTGGTATGAAAACTCACATTGAGCCAGTCCATACATCGTTGGTACAAACTGTCTTGAACCATACTGCCTTAGTACAAGTAAAGGGGCATACCCAATAGCTCCCCAAATTTCAGGTAAAGGGACCCGGTCGAAATCCCCACATCGATAAAGAATTTCGTGAGAAACCATCCAAGGAGCCCTCCACTCGATGTCTTCTTCTTGAAGATTCTGAAAGATCGCCATCTAGTTTTCCTCGGACACATCTTCTCTTCTCGGTGTAGCCACTATTTCTTTCAATGGAGAGTAATTTTTAGAGAAAACCCGATAAGACACTTTCTCCATCTTCCAGAAATAACTATGGAACCAAGCCAACAACAATCTGGCGCATCCGATGAACTCGCCTTCACTGTTCTTCGACATGCATTTAGAGATCTGAACGTCTCGGCTAAGATCGCGAGTACAAAGCGTGACCCCTTTGTCTAATCGACCGAATAGATCGATGAATCGCTTCTTCTACATGTCTTAGAGCTTTAGGGAAGATTACCAAACCGTAAATACACAAGGCAAAGACGTCAATCTTTTTCTTTACATCGGGATGTGTTAGGATTAGGTCCCTCAAAATCACCCAAGGTATGCATTTACCACCGCCTTTCTTGAACTCTATTTGAGACCCTTTGCTCTCGCTCATCCTCGTGATATTCATTAATTTTTTCACAAAAGTTGGACCATTAACGGCCTTTGAGTAAGCTTTGTCGACTTGAACTTTTGGACAACGCAACAAGGTCGTATATTCCTCCACCGTGGGTACTAAATCTACTTTCCTGAAAGAGAAACAGCTATAAGCGGTATTCCAAAATTGAGTCATGGCTCGGAACAGATACTTATCTACTTTGATGTCTAGCAAGTAAGGTAGATCGCCATAAGTATGATAGAACAGCTGCTTTGCTCCATCATCCCACTGAGTCCATATTTCTTTCAACTCGGAGTTCGATTCTGCGTGACACTGAAACTAGTGAAATCTCGTAGTTCAGACACGCACCCCTCGGTTAAATTTGTCTCCTTTCTCTAATTGGCTTTGCTCGACCATATCACATTTAGTGCATTATCTTCCACTTTATCAAGGAATTCGTTCTCCATAACTTGACTCTCTAACTTAGAACTGACCGTGAATCGATACCTCTTAAAACATGAAATGACATGCGAGAGAAAATAAAACATAATCAGTTAGTACTACAGAATGAAATATAAAGCAAGTAAAATATATAAACACCTATCCGGGTAACTACTAAGGTTTGGCATAGTTCGACTTAGGCGGGTTCTTATGTTCTCTACGTGTGGTTTAGTTCTAAAGTTCGTGTAATTCGAACCAGCAGATTCCTCGATCCTCACCCATTATAGGCTCATACGGACTGAGTTCAGTTCAGGGGAATACATTTCCCTATGGCCATGCGGAAGTGAAAACTTCACGAAGACATAGGTACAGATGTATCCCGGAAGTAGTCCACTAGCCCATGCGGAGGTGAAAACCTCACGAAGGCATAGCTTCTCGCTCTCACTTAAAGGTATGACCATAACGGTCATGCAATGCAATGCCAAAGTATTTTATGGGACTCGACATTATTACAATTATAGCATCGAAAGTGCATTTAAAGAAACATTAATTTTCAAGACCATTTTCCAAATTTTTAATCAAAAGGACAAAAATTAATCGATCTATGGCCTGACTCTCGATATGTCCCCAGTGGAGTCGCCAAGCTGTCGTAACCATTTTTTTGGAAACAACGGGGATCGACTTTGGTTTTGAAAACGAAAAATAAAAATGGGAGTCGCGACCGATCTTTACTAGGTGTGATCAGATCACCTTTGTTTTAATAAAACGTTTTGGTTTACTAAAACAGTGCTTTTGGTCTACGAAATTTGAGAAAATGGGTTGAAAGTCGGATTGCGTGCGAGGAAGGATTAGCACCTAAATCACGCCCAAAATTGGTACCAAATTGATTAATTAATGTCCTAATATTGAAAATTTGAAAAGATTTTAAAATACGAATCCTTTAGAAAATATTTGAATTTACTCAAATTGAATATTAAGATTCTCTCGCTCGAAGGAATGAAATGTCACATCAAAGACGATAGGACACGACAAGTTAAATCCTCGAATCCAAGATCATCTCATGATTCCCGAGACTCATGCATTGAAAATATCAAAAGGATATTCGATTATTTGTCAAGTGAGAAACCGAAACTCGATAAGTTAGGGCTTGATTTCTCGAAGTTCCAAATACGAATATTGCCTCTATTTTAAAAAACTTATCTCGGAGTATCTAGATGTCGTGTCCGATGAAGTTAGGGCACAACATTTGAATTTCCGAGAACAAGTATTTTATTTAAAACTTGTATTGCAATTTTAAAGGGATATTCCGTTATTGATTAAATGAGAAGAAGAAGGGACCCAAAGCAAGTTAGGGCTCGATTCCTCGAATCTTTAATCTGAAATATCGGTTATTTGAAAAGCGATGTAACGAGAAAAATTAATGTGACAAATGATAATATGAAAACACGATGTTATAGGTGAAAAGAATAATAATAATAAAATAACGATGTGAAATAATACACTAGTACGAGTGATACTAAGATATTAATAATAATGATAAAGTAAAAGTAATAACATAGGTAGTGATAAAATAAAAGTATTACGATAATAATCGTATATTAACAGTAGTAGAAAATAATGATAAAATAATAATGATGATAAAAATAGTGGTAGTAGAAATAAAAAAATGATAAAATAAGAAATAGTAATAATGATAAAACTAATAAAACTAATAATAATAAAAATGATACTAATACTAATAATAATAATAATAATAATAATAATAATAATAATAATAATAAACAAAAAGTGAAAATAGTAATAAATATAAATGAAATAATGAAATAATAATGAAATGATAATAATAGTATGTATATATATATAAATAGTAATATAATAATAGTAATAATGGTAACAATAATAATAGTATAATAATAATGTAGATAAAATATTAGTAGTGTTAATAATTAAATACTAAAAATAATGGCAATAATAATAAAATAAAAGAATAAAAGAATAAAAGAAGTAATACTAATAATAATAGTATAGCATAGTAATAATATAATTATGATAATAATAAATAATTAATAGTAATGATAATAAGAATATTAAAGAGTAGTAATAATAATAAAAATTGCAAAATAATTAAAAGGGCTAATTTGAATTTAAAACGGAAGTTTAGGGACAAATTATATAAAATAATTAATAGAGGGACTAGACTAAAACGCCGCGGAATAAAGGGGACCGGATGGATAAATTTCCCAGGCCTTGTTGCGCTGCGTTTCACTATGGACTAAAGTGGAACCAGCATGAAATTATTGGGCCGGATTTAAAAAAAGTGAAAACCTAATTGCAGAATCAAAAAGGGCGGAGGGACCAAATAGGAAATTAACCCCAAAAGCAAAAACACGCGGATCCTCCTGGGCGGGTCGGGTCGACACGCGGATTTGGCCAAAACGACATCGTTTTGGGCGTTTAAGGCCAACCCCAAAACGACGTCGTTTCGGAGGCCTATTTAAGGCAAAAAATTCAAAAAAACCTCATTTCACCTGCCTGCTTCCTTTTAAAAAATTTTAACCTTTCCTTTTCTCTGCGCAGGGTTCGCTCTCGGTGGGGTTTCGGCGATTCGCCGTCGTGCCTCATTGCCGTCGATCTGCGCGACATCGCCGTCTGTGGTGGCGCCGTGGTAAAAAAATTCCTTTTTCGGCCTTCCTTTTTTTGGTATTTGTTTCATCTATTTTTTACTTCATATTTTTACACATGCATAAACAAAGGGGAAACAGATTCGTAAATAAGGAAAAAAAAAATTACCTTAGGCTTCCGATTTCGATTTTTCTTTTGATATTTTGGTTCCCTGATTTGGGGATCTTTTCTTAGTTTTTGTAACGTTTGTCTTTTAATCTATGTAATTGAAATATTTTTGTATTCTATCTTGAAAAAGAAAAAGTCCCCTACAAAGAAATTTTGATAGGCTTTTATAGCCTAAATTTTTACACACTTTTGCTTTCTGTCGTTTCCCGTTTAATGCTTGCAGGTTCCAGTGGCAGTGCAAGTGGCGTCGGTAGCCAGAGGGCGGCGGATGGGACTGCTAGCGGTGTCAGAAGCCAGGCGTCAGAAGACCCTAGGTGCGGCGCACCTAGGGTTTGGGTCTTTTTTTTTCTGATTTTGGGTTGATAATGGGCTTAGGGTTTGGGGTGATTAATTTGGGTGTAATTGGTTTTTAGTTTGGGTCTGGTAAGCTTGGTCTGTTATGGGGTTATGGGTTGGTTTAATGGGTTTTATAACTGGGCCGGGCAAATTATGGGTCTTACATTAAGCCAATAAACCATGAATGATAAGTGCACAAGTTTACCAAGAGTAGGAAACAGCTCATACTGAAAGTCCACAACCAAACATATCCACCACCTACTAGCCAATACAAGTTCGATGAGTGTTAAAGGTTTATCGCTGCAAATGTTATTTTCCTAAGAAGGCTTTAACAGGAGCTCTAGAATGACATATGTAAGAACTCATTTATGCCCGGGCCCATACCAAATAAAACATAAAATAAAATAAACCAAAAGTCCATGTCCATTACAAATTAATAACCCAAACCAAACAAACCCAAATTACATAACCCAAACCCAACTAAACCATAGGCCCAAAATGGCCCAAAACCTAAACCAATTTTCAACAAAAAGAAGAAAAAAAAAACCCTAGCAGCCGCATGTCTTCTGACCTCCGTACACTGCCCACGCCAGCCCTCTGCCACTGCCCATAGTCACCTGCAAACACACAAAACAGACGACAGAGCAAGAAACAAGCAAAAGCAATAGCAAGATAAATACTAATATTTTGTAATATTTCATTGGCTATAAAGGCCATTCCAAAACCATTGTAAAAGGGGGGATTTTTTGAAAGAAAAACACTATTATTGAATACACATACAAAATCAATACGAAATAGAGCAAGGTTTTTTTAGCAAAAAGGTTGTTCATTTATTTTATCTCTTTTTTTCCTTTTCTTTTTCTTGAAACTGTTCATATACATACTAAGATTTCCGTTTTTTTTAATCTCTTAAACTATACATACATATATATATATATATATATTAATATAGTATATAAAAAAAGGGAAAAAATCTACCTTTTTTGAGATCCGGCCACCATACACGGCAGCGCCGACGGCGGTGGTTGGTGGATGTCGGTGCCGGATCTTGGCCGGAATTCGGCCGGCGGCCATGGGGGGCTTTGAGAGTGTGTGAGAGCTTTTTTGTTTTTTTTGGAATGGGGAGGGTGAAATGAATGATTTCAAAAAAAGTGGGGGTTAAATAGGGGGCATGAAACGACGTAGTTTCATCTAACCCCCCAAGCCCCAAAACGACGCCGTATAAGGCCTCTGACCCGTGCGCGCGACCCGACCTAGGGAATGATCTGCGTGTTTTGTGAAAAAGGGTTATTTACCCTTTCGGTCATCCCTCTTTCTCGGGCTGTTTTAATTTAGTCTTCGCTTGATTTTTTCTTTCTTTTAAATCTTACCGCATAATTTTGTTTTTGCTACATTTTAGCCCGTGTCAAAATGCTGAGTTTCATGGGACAGGAATGTTTTCCCTTCTGGTCCCTCTTCGTTTTCGCGCATTACACTGGGGCCCCGATTCATTTTTTCTTTTAAATTTAGACCTTTAGCTTTACTTTTCTCTTAATTTAGTCCCTTTTTAATGTTTTTTATTTATGATTTGGGTTCTTAATCTTAATTTTATTCCAATTTAATACTGTATTCATTTGATATCAGTTTCTTTTATTTATATGTATTATTTTCAATCTATTTATTTATTTGTTTGCACAAACATGTATCCTTTTTATTTTTATCGTTATGTATATTTTTTACTTCTTTGATAGTCCATATTTTTATCTTACTTTGTATATTTATTTTTATTATTATTCATTATTACCATTCTTATTATTATTAACATTATTATTTTGAGACACATATATTATTTATTTTCATTATCATATGTTTTTTTCTTACTTCTTTTTTCGTTCATATTATTTTATCCTGTGTATTTTGTTTCATTTCATTATTTTATTTTTATTATTATTTTTTATTATCATTCTTCTTATTATTAATATTATTATTTTAGGATACATATATTCTTTATTTTCATTTTCATCATTATATATATATTTTTTTACTTACTTCCTTTTTCGTTCATATTTTTATCTTGTGTATTTTATTTTATTTCATTTCATTATTTTATTTTTTATTATTATCATTATTATCAGTCTTATTATCATTAATAATAATAATAATAATAATAATAATATTATTATTATTACTATTAATTTTTGTTACTATTGTTCTTATTATTCTTACTATTGTTTTTAATACTATTATTACTATTATTGTTAATTGTATTATTAACATATTATTATTAATATATTATTAATTGACATGGTTATTATTACCATTATTCCCTTAATATTTATTTGCTCAATTTTTCTTATACATTTATTTATTTATTTTATCATTTTGTTATTCACTTACTTATATCTTT
The DNA here is from genome assembly GCA_025698515.1 of Gossypium sturtianum. Lineage (NCBI taxonomy): Eukaryota > Viridiplantae > Streptophyta > Magnoliopsida > Malvales > Malvaceae > Gossypium > Gossypium sturtianum. The sequence continues at coordinate 119,925,739 of CM046955.1, forward strand.
TTATATAGTTTTGATGCTTCAAACTTTATTTTTTTTCATTATTATTATTAGCATTATGATTTTCTTTAATTTGTGATACCTTGCTCGTTTATTTGTTTAGTGTTAATTCTTTGGTTCCAAATTTTTACCTTTTTTCTTTACTATTACTTTTATCGTTTTAGAGCTCGTTTAATTTATTTTCGTCTTTTATATTGTCATGCATTGACATATTCATTATTCCGTATGCGCATAAACACCGTAATTTATTTTACATATTACAACCAAATCATGCTACATTTTACCCGATACATCAATCTTTGTTTCAAACTAAGAGAATACTCCGCGTTCAAAGATTCGGAAGAAATCGTACCCTAACTTACTGGGTTTCGATTTTTCTCACCGAGTCTAAAGAACCAATTATTTTTAAAATCAAAGCAAGTTAAATAACAACTTATTCTCGGGGATTCGAAAATGTTGTGTCCTAACTTACTGGATGTGACATTTTGTTATTTCGAGGTAAGGATTTCTAAAAAAAAAACAAAGGTAGTATTCGGTATTTGGAACTTCGAGAAATCGTGCCCTAACTTACTGGGTTCCGGTTTTTCATTTGACCCAAATAACCGAATATCCTTCTTAATTTTAAATGCACGAGTTTTAAGGGTTAAAAGACAAGTTTAGTTTCGAGGATTTGAAACATCGTATCCTAACTCACTGGAAGTGACATTTTACTTCTTTGAAATAAGCGGGTCTCAGTATCCAATTTAATTTATTTTAAGAAAAGAGGATCGTATTTTAAAATCTTTTCAAATTTTCGATATTAAAGACATCAATTAATCAACTAGGTACCAATTTTGGGCGTATCGAGGGTGCTAACCCTTCCTCGTGCGTAATAGACTCCCGAACCCGTTTTCTAAATTTTGTAGACCAAAAATCGTCATTTTAGTAAATTCAAATTTTATTAAAATGATTGAATTACGAGGTGACCCGATCACACCTCATCAAAAATGATCGATGGCGACTCCCGTTTTTCGTTCATTTCCAAAATTAAAGTCGACCCCGTTTTACGAAAAAATGGTTTCGAGAACATACCTTCATGGGAAGGTCTAATCCTGAGGAGGAAGTACGCAGACAAACACCTAAATCTGCTGAACTTTTAAAATGAAGCAAGAATATGGATTTAAAACATGTCGCATGAAGGACTTTTCCCTTCTTCCTAATAAACTATGAGGAAGAGAAAATAGATTACGAATATCATACCAAGAAGCAATGGATATTCCTCAGCTGATAGCCACATGGTACGAAATGCAACACTTTTCAACTTTTTTATGGGATTATGAGGTTTCTAAATGCGGTTTAGACTTTCGTTAAAAGATTTGAAGGTTGTGTTGAGTTTTTATTGAAAATAGCCTTGGATGTCAAATTTTTTTAAAACCATAAATCTGAAGAATTCTGGGTGTTTTGAGGGTTAAGAATCATTATTTAATGAATAATTAGATGTTTAGGATCGATTTTAAGCAATGGAGATGAGTATGGATTAAGAAATTTGAGTTTCGACCAATCTAGTCAAAAATTTTGGTTCCAAGAGGAGCTAGTTTTAGACCTGCATTTTTGTTTGAATTAAGGTGTGTTTTGGTTGTTAATTATTTGTATATGTTGTGTGGTTATGTATGTGAAGATTTGGAACCATTGGAACCCTATTCGAGCAAGGTGAAAGGCAAAGAAAAACAAGTTTGAACTTTTGGCAAACAAGCAAACGTGTGATCGGTGAGTGTTTTGGAGTCGTTGCTAGTATGCACAATTCATTGTGTTAAACGAGAGCTTAGGTTAGCCTAAACACCTACCCTAAGTTTCGAGAGTAAGCCTTCCTATTCCATTTTCCTATTTTTGCAATGTGATAAATATGTGTTGAGAGTTGTGGTAGTTGATATAGCAAAACAGTATGTAATATGTGAATTACTTCAGCATGTGTCATGTGATCTAATGGGGTTGTGGCTCATTGAGAATTGTGGTTATACTTGTAAGTACATCAATTTTGAGTATGATAAGCATGTTATGTGATAGAGAAAATGTTATGTATTTGATGATCAATAACAGAGGTTGTAACACCCCTAACCCGTATCTGTCGCTGGATTAAGGTTAAGAGGCGTTACCGGACATATCAGATCAAAACATAAACATTTCATAAACATCAAATATTTACAAACATTCCATAACGAAAAATACACATAGAGTCCCTTTAGAAAGTCTACGAGACCTTAAACATGCATTGGGAAGGAGTCGGGACTAAACCGAGCACATACAAAATTTTCTAAAAATTAAACATTTTTCAAAGTTACAGAGGTCACACGCTCGTGTAGGCAGGCCGTGTGCCTCACACGGCATTTGTAACACCCCTTACCCGTATTCGATGCTGGAACAGGGTACGAGGCGTTACTAGACTTATACACCAACAATTATGCGATACCGAAACATGACTTTCCTCTCCAATTTAAAACTTTTATTACACCTCTTAAACAAGCCTACGAGGCTTAAATCACGCTTTAAGAATAGTTTGGGATCAAATCAAACTCTTTAAGAGATCTTTAAAAGTCTTAGAAAAATTTTCATTAAACGATCCACACGCCCGTGTAGAAGAAGGGACACGCCCGTGTGGCATATCACATGCCCATGTTTTACACCCGTGTGGAAATATTTTTCAATTCGAACCTACAGGGGTTTTCACACGGTCAGACACACGCCCGTGTCCCTGGCCTGTGTCCCTCACACGGCCTCGACACGCCTGTGTCTTAGCCCATGTGCCAAAACCTTGGCATTCTATTTTTGACGTCATCACCCCATAAATGTCACACGGCCTAGGCACACGCCCGTGTCCTTCGACCGTGTGGCAAATTAAATTCCTAATTTCAGGTGCAGACTTTACACGGCCTGGGCACACGCCCATGTCCTTGGCCGTGCCTTCCACACGGCTGAGACACATGGCCGTGTCTCTTCCCGTGTGTTTACTACTGAGCATACTGACTTGTAAACCTAGCATGACAGGGGACACACGGCCTAACCACACGCCCATGGGGCTGACCGTTTGTCACACACGGCCTAGACACACGCTAGTGTGTCTACCCGTGTGGAAAAGAACAAGGCTATTTGCCAAGCTCTTTTTATCACCCTAACTCATATAACATAAACCACCTTCAAACATCATCCCATTCACACATACTTAAACCAAGTAAATCTACATGCTACTTGCACATTCATGAATATCCACATCTTTTCATAGATTAATAAGAAGGAGCCAACAACTATGGCATTATACAAAAGAGTTCATCTTTAAATGAGCCATCACATTTGGCCAAAACAATATGACATTCAACTAAGTCTAGACCCTATACATGCCATACACAAAATGCTAAGACTAACTATACCAAGATGTGCTGATAGTGTGGGTGATCCTTTGCTTATCTCCGTATCTCGAGCTGGCCCTTTGACACTATAAAACAAGGGAAAAGAAAAGGGAGTAAGCTTTAAGCTTAGTAAGTCTACATGTAAACAATAAGCATCATACCATATGCCAAGCAATCACAAACATTACATATTATATAAGAACAATTCACATTTTCATAATCATGCTTACTCATTTCATCTCTTACCACATTCCAACCATATGACATTTATATTGCTCACATTTACTTGCACATATACCCTGCACTCATCACCACAAAGCCACGTGAAATATTTACTTAGCCAAGTTTCTCGATGAACCCTTCGGAATAATACTAGGTATTCGGTGGTTTCGCACACAGCCCACCATTAATCAATAATAGGGTGGTATCGCACATAGCCCACCAACAAGAATAATTATGGTGGTTTCGCACATAGCCCACCAAATAATAATATAACGATGGTATCTCACACAACCCATCGTGAATAAATAATAAGGTGGTATCGCACACAGCCCACCAACAATGATAATTACGGTGATATTTATCTGTACTTATATTTCTATTCCGAGGTTCATACGAGAATTACTCATTATCTATCATTTTCAATCAACCTTATCAATAAGTAAGTTCATCCATACAATGCATCAATAGGTAACAACTTATGTATTAAAGAGTATCGTTTACACATAAACTTACCTCGATGCAAAATATGATAATTGACGGTTTAGTCTGAAACTTTGCCTTTTCCCCGGTCAAGGTTGATTCCGCGTTCTTCGTTATCTATAATATTAAAATTTACTCATTTAATCACTACATACATCAAAACACTTTAAAATTTCTATTTTGGCAAAAATGACCGTTTTGCCCTTATACTTTGACAAAATTATGATTTTGCCCCTAGGCTCGTAAATAGTTTTTCATCTAATTTCCTCATTAAACAAGCCTAGATGAACATTTATTACTCTTATAAAATTTCACAATACCCATCATTTCATGCATTTACTACTCAATTTTACAATATTTACAAAATGGTCCTTTTAGGTGTTTTCATGGAAACACCTTTCACAAAAGTTGTTCCTTAACCCACTAACAATCATTTTATTCCATAAAACTCAGCAAACAACATAAAATCTCTCATGGAAAATCCCTAAACTTTCAACCATTTTGCAAAATAGTCCCCTCATTAGCTAGCTTAAGCTTTTGGGGTTCCAAAAGTACAAAAATTATCAAGAAAAACCATTAAAATCACTTACTAGCAAGGAAAATAGGTTGCTGAAATTTCAAGCTCCCAAAGCCCTTCTTGAGTATGAAAATTCATTGGAAGAAGAGGATAAAATAAAAAGATGATAGCCTTTTCTTTATTTTATTTATTTCCTTCAATTTAATCCACCTAACCCACCTACTTGACCAATTTTGACCTTATTTTGTCCCCTATGGCCGGCCACCCATTCTCTAAGGGTCTAATTACTCTTTAAGGACCTCCAATTTTATATTCCATAGCTATTAGACACCTCTAGCTTGTAAAATGAAACTGTCGCACTTTATGCGATTTAGTCCTTTTTCGCAATTAAGCATACAATCGCTAAAATTAAAGCACCAAAATTTTCATGCATCCTTGTAATAATGCTATAACGCATAAAATAATATTAAAATATTTTTCTTCAACCTCGGATTAGTGGTCCCGAAACCACTGTTCTGACTAGCCCCAAAATCGGGCAGTTACAGCATTAGACACATCCGTGTGTCTAGGCCGTGGCAAAACAGGGCATACATACTGATTTGTCCACACGGCCACAAGACACACCCGTGTGCCAGGCCGTGTGAAATTCTGAAGGTTACTGACTTACTCACATGGCCAGTCACACACCCGTGTGTCCAGCCCTTGTGGCTTCCTGACTTATTTCAAAATGCAACCTTGAGAGACACGGTCGAGACACACGTTCGTGTGCTCAACCGTGTGGGCAAATATAGGCCATTTGCAAGGCCAATTTGCCACCCAAAATTTGGGTCAAACCTACAAGCATCTAACAAACCCCAATTTATGTTCCAAAGGAAACCAAAAACATACCAAATCAAGCATAACTTGACCCTTAACAACATCATTCATTTCCATATACAAGTCCAACTCAAACATACCAATTTCAGGCACCAATTTCCCATCACAACATGTGATTCATACATCATTTAATCCATTTCAATTCATAGCATTTCTCATCATATCAATTTTCCAAATTAACAATAAAACTTACCAAAATTTGACCTTTTCATTTGGCCATTCATGAGCATATCAAAACATACCAACCTTTGCATCATATAGCATGGACTAAACTCATCTATAAGCACATTCATTAACAAGCCATATCACATGGCTATATTTACACATTTCAAAACATAATCAAATTTCTCTAGCCTATACATGCCATACTTCAATATGTACATTTTCAAAAGGTACCAAAATTATAGTTCGATAGTATGGTGTGTAACAGCCCGGTTTAGACCCTAGTCGGAACAGTGGTTTCGGGACCACAATCTGACATTGAAAAATTTATTTTATTATTATTTTAATATTTACAACATGATATTAGAGTTGTGTGAAATTTTCGTAAGAAATTTTCGTAAAGAAATTTTATCGTTTAAGTGGTTAATTCGGTAAAAAGGACTAAATCGCGTAAAGCATAAAAGTTGGGTTCTATAAGTTAAAAGTGTCAAATAGCTATAGAACAATAAAGGAAAGGTACTTATGTGATAATTAACTCAATTTTGAGTTAGTGGATGATATTTGGTTTGGCATTTGTGTAAATTTGATTAATTTTAAAGGTTAATTTAGTAAAAAGGTAAATAGTGATAATAAAATAAAATAAAACCAAATTTCATCTTTCTATTCATTATCTTCCACCGAAAATGAGAAAGATGAACAGCCATGGAAGCTTCAATATTCGACCAAGTTTTGTGCTTTATTTGGTGAGTCGTTTTAACTCCGTTTTTAATAATTTCTACGTTTTTGAGCTCGTTGTAGCTTAACCTAGCTAGCCCATATCTCTGTTTTTGAAACTGTTATAGATTTTGCAAGATGCCATTGTTGAATGCATGGTTGCTTAGATGTTTTATGATAGATTATTAAAGTTTGAAGCTAGATTAACAAGTTTTATAAAGTGATTTTTGACAAAAATGTCAATTGATGATTAAATTGAGAAAAATGTAAAATTCATGGTTAAATGTGTGAATAAACTAAAAATATGGGCTGCTAGTAGTTTGGGTAAAATTCGGCAAGTATGGGCTTGTCCTTAATTGCATGAATTTGCAATTTTATGTGATAAGGACTAAGTTATGAAAATGTGAAATTTCAGGGGTTAAAGTGCAAAATGCCCATTTATGTGATTTGGATGAAATTGAATGAATTGTTGAATAAATTAGTTAAATTTTGATATTAATTATATTGGCAAAAGTGGAAATCAAATTTGGATCGGGAAAATCGGAAGTTATCGATTAGTCGTTCCGGTCCATTCGTGTCCGTACGAGGTAAGTTCATAAGTAAATAAATGCTGTTAAATTTGAATGTATATATGTTATATGTGCTGAATTGATCTTTAATAAATATATGTGTATATGCCGAATTGAATTTAGAGTTGGAGAACTAGTTACGAGCTTGAATCGATAGAATTATGACGTTCGAAAAGTCCCGTACGAACCATAGGAATAGTTAGGATACATATGTCATGACATAAGATTCCGATATGTGTTATCGTGTAAGAGCACGTCTGGGACGTTGGCATCGATTTGAGATTTACGTGTAAGACCATGTCTGGGACATCGTCATCGTATTTAATTTCGTGTAAGACCTTGTCTGGGACAGTGGCATCGATATTGATTACATGTAAGACCACGTCTAGGACGTTGGCGTTGTATGAGTTTTTTTAGCAATCCAAGTATCCTATTTGATTCCGAACGGTTTAACGGGCATTCCGAGAAATAAATGAGTATATGAATGTGCATCTGAATCAGGTATGTTGAGATGAATATGAATATGAGCCTTGAAAGTGAGTATTATTATGATTAGTTGATATAAGATCTATGTGAAAATGAGATGTGGATATTAACAAGTGAATTATGAACAAATGAATCATATAAGAAATGTAGAATTGTAATTGTGTTTTTGCCATATATGGTTCAGGTACATATGAATTGTATATGAAATTCTGATATGAAACGTCAATATGATTCAAATGATGATATATGTGAAATATAAGTTAATGAATGATGTGCTTTATGTGTTTGTTAAATGAAATTATGGTCCTATGTTTCGGACATGTGAATTATAAAACACGGAACATAGTTTTGATGTGCGATTTGTTATGGTTATTCAAGTTTGGAAGTGTATAAAAAGAAATTGATATATTTTTATGAATAATCTATAATAAATGACCATGATTCGGTTGGTATGTAATGAAATTATGAAAGCTTAATTTATTGAATGAGCTAATGGTTGATATATGAATTTGAAAACATGGTTTATATGTTCATCCATAATTAAGTCTAGTGAAGTTACCTAATGTGGTCTTAAGAAATTATGATTATGATGAATGTATATGTGGTTGAGATTTGTTAAATTCAGCCTAGTTAAATTTAATTATAAACATTATTGAAATGATTTATTTGCTTATGGCTTACTAAGCTTTCAAAGCTTACTCCGTGTGTTTTTCCCATGTTTATAGATTTTCGGAGATTTGTTCGGGTTGAAAGTCGGTGGAGATCGCATCACACTATCTGGTTAATGATTTCGGTATTTATACCTTTTATGACTTGGTTTTATGGCATGTATAGGCTATTGTATTTGATATTATGGTTGGAATGTATTTGGTCATTTGAGATGGTTGATTATGAATGTGGTTGTGGAATTTAGTATATTTTGATAAACTTGATATTGGCTAAATAGCTTAGAATTTATTATGAGAATTGGCTTGATATGATCTAAGTGTATATGGCCATTTTAATAATGGTTTAAGTTATACATATGATCATTTGTTAGATGACGTATATTTGCTTAAGAAATGCATGAAATTGAGTTGATGAATTGGTTTATTTTTGAGGTATGGATTGATGTTTGAATTGGGAAATAGTGTACAATTGAAATATGTTATATTAATGATTATAGCTTGTGTATTTAGGATGTTCTTGGTTAATCAAATGGTATTGAAATGGTTTAGAATGACATGGTTTAGGTATGCATGAGGAAGATGAGAAATATAGCTTGAACCAAGCCTAATTTTGTGTCACACGGTTGAGCACACGGGCATGTGTCTCGATCGTGTCTCTTGAGATTGTAGTTCGAAACACGTCAGACTCGCACACGAGCCAGACACACGGGTGTGTGACAGGCCATGTGAATTAAGTCAGTGTTGCCCACGGGTCAAGCACACGGGCATGTCTTGTGGCCGTGTGGACAAGTCAATATGTATGCCCTGTTTTGCCACGGCCTAGACACACGGGTGTGTCTAATGCCGTGTGAGGCACATGGCCTGCCCACACGGGCGTGTGACCTCTGTAACTTTGAATAATGTTCGATTTTTGAAAAAAAATTGTATGATCTCGGTTTAGTCCCGACCCATTCTAATGCATGTTTAAGTTCTCGTAGACCTCATTAAGGGACTATATGCTTGTATTTTGCTATGGTATGACGATGATATACTTTATGATGTGAAATGTTCGTAAAAGTTTTCAATTTGTCCGGTAAAGCCTCTTAACCCTAGACCGGTGATAGTTACGGGTTAGGGGTGTTACATTTTATTGGTATCAGAGCTATGGTTTAGTCAATTCTAGGACTACCATAGCGTATGTGAGTCTAGCTATACATGCCATATTTAACCTGCGATAGTGTGATATCTCCCGACTTTGACGAAAATTGTTTTGATGAGACAGATATGTTTTCCAACTGAGCTAATTTTGATAGTACAGAAGTAAATACTCAAATGTTTGAGTGAAAATGTGTTGATTATGAATTGAAACTCTTAAAGGTATGGATCAAATTGTATGACATATTGTTATTAATAAATGTTATAATTATATGAGCATATGAGTTGTGACATTTGAGTTATGATGCTATATGAGAATTTCGATTGTGAATTAGTGATTTGAGTTAGCATATGAACTATGTGTTAAGTACAAAAGTATTGATAAATCAATGATTATTAAATGTTTTAAGAATGTGAAATTAGAAAAGAACTAGCTATTTGTGATAGTATATGTTATGTGCATGTATGTGAGAGAGTTAAATTTGAGGCTTTACTACCTTCACCCCCTTATCAGTGAAATGTTAAAATGAAATCCGTAAGATTTTGGAATGAATAAGTTCACGAGAGTGGAAATACAAAGATCAGTGTTTGAAAGATTATTAATTTGGTCAGAAAAGAGAATGAATCAGCAAATGAAGACAGTACTAAAAGAGATATTGGATAGTTCTGAAGACTATTCAGATTATGCAACGTCACTGTTAAAGAAGAAGATAACTCCGATCAAATGACCTATTCAGGTATGTTATTTAAAGAAAGTATTAATTGGAAGCTTTTCTGAATTGATTTCTGTTAGTGATGGGATAATGTGAAAATTTCTAATGATAGAATTAGACAGTGGATTAATGTTTGAACTGTATTGATGGTTAAGTACAGTGGTTGTGGTTGAGTTAATTACGACGATCACTTCTGAGAATGTAATGTGTTCATTTACTTTCAGAGGTATATGTAGCTGATTATGTTAAGATAAAATTCTTACCGTATGAGAACGTTAGCTAAATGTACTGATAGAAGAAAGCATGGTTGATCTGTTTGGGTTATGTTCGACATTGTTACGTCTTTCTCTGATAATTTGTTCCATTGTGTGGATATGAAAGTTGACGGTAAAATCTGTTTGAGGCTAATATTATGTTTCTACTGGTTATTGTTCTGTTGAATATACGAGAAGATTATATTGCTTCTGTTACTGTGGATTTCAATATTTATGAGTGACATTGTTCTTTCTGGACATTTTCTGGGATATCATCGAAATTGATATCATTCTATGTGGGTTGTAATTTTTAGATATTCTGTGTAACTCTATATGTCGAAATTTCGCTATTCCGTTTTTCTTATGATTCCATGTGATCATCTGCACGAGATCTTTATTTGACAGAGATGACTATGTCTATTATGATTATAATTTCTAGTTTGTAATGTGAAAGTACAGTGATACCGTCCTCAGAGTTATAGAAGTTGTGTTTCTGCAATGGTTGCTATTAAAATCATATTTGATTCTTTTCTGTGTTCAAATGCTTCATTAACAGCCGGGATAATATCTATTTATAGGGTTGAGACATCGTTCTCATTAAGGTCCAATAATTTCTATCTGATAAAGGTGACTTCAGTATAATTCAGAACTTCGATGATTAATATATGAGACAACTTTATTATAAACTCTTTTCTAGTTTTCGTGAAAAGTTCAACATCGATAAAAGTGAAAATGATAGAAGATCAAGATCAATCTGTATAATGATATGTCTGGGGTTATTCCTTCTAATGAGAAGAAAGATTTCTTCGAAAAGACCGATTTAGTAGTTAGTATGATCTGAATTATTTGATTGAAAAGTTAATTGGGTTATATGTGTTTGAATCTATCTACGAATTGGAAATAAACTTTGAACGTATATGTATGAATTAAAGGATAGTCTGGAGGAAGAAATTGAATTCTTGAAGACTTGATACAGAATTATATCTATCGGAACGATTCTATCTGAGAAATGTTATGGTAAATTAAAGTTAGTTTGATTTTTGAAGCTTTCTTTTGCATGAAGATAATTTCGACCGAAACATCAGTTCTGGTTCAGTCTGAATTCAATAAAGAGATTATGATTTTAAGCTTTACGTTATTGAATGGTTCGAAATGTGTTCTAATACAGGAATGTGTAGAGATATTTTTGTGATTCTATACAGTTAAAGCTACTTAAAAAGAGTTATGTGACATATTTGATGACTATAAGAGTTTAAAATGTTCTATGTTAGAGAAAAATCCAAACTTGGCACAGCAAGGTTAGCTCGAATTGTTGAAAAACTTTTGAGTCTGTAAGTAATGATTATTCGAGGGAAAACAATTATAGTTTCGGATGTATCGAATGGGAAACTCTTATATGCTTTATGAGTGATGAAAATGTGATTGATCTTATTAGGCAATGAACAGTTGTTAGCTGAATTAGAGGCAAAATAAATGTTTATTTAGTGAAGTTGTGAAATTCAAAAGTGTGTCAGCGAATTATAAGTTAAAAAAAAGGGGTTCAGTATAAATTGATTTCTGATTCAAAACCTCAGATATGATATCGATAATTAATTGTTGTTTCGAGATAGAGTGTGTATACTAAAAATCCCTGTGAATATACAACAACTGCTACAAGAAACTCTCAGTGGTAATTAATTTGTTCATATGGGAATAACAAGATGCACAACAGTTCAAATGAGTGTGAAATGTGATATTTCTGACTTTATTGATTATAGAAATGGAGGATGATGAACTTTGTATCGGGATTATCTTTATCATTGAAAAAGATAGAGTTATGAAATATGATTAACTGTCTGAAGAAATCTCTCTATACGTATATATTTTCTCTTTTGATAAAACAGTTGAGTTATCCGTTTCTGTGTTAGTAAGTCTGTCTATGGTGTCAGTTATCATTGTTTTGGATTAAGATATGAAACTTATATGGTAATTCTGAAAGAGACTACACTAATCTGTGAGTATGAATTTGCATTGAAATCGGGTAACACAAGTCAAATTCTCGAAATATTTATTTGTTATTGTGTTTTAGAGTTTCAAAGCAACTAAGAAAGACTGTTGTTGTTATAAGCAGTTACTGAAATCCATTATTTCAGGATTGAGCTCTGTGAAAATATGATCCACGGGATTAATATCGTCAGAGAAATTGAACAAAAAATGAAAACAATCTAATACAGTTATAAACAGTCTCAGCTAGAGATGATGTACAGCGAAAGTCAGATCAGAATTTCAGTTGTGAGATTAAAGAGATTTGAAATCCGAAGTTATGTGTGAATTTGAAATGTATGGTGTGGAAGCAAATCCTTAATCTACTTTTTGGTAAGATTTTCGGGGACGAAAATCCCTAAGGGGGGGAGAGTTGTAACAGCCCAGTTTAGACCCTAGTCAGAACAGTGGTTTCGGGACCACAATCCGACATTGAAAAATTTATTTTATTATTATTTTAATATTTACAGCATGATATTAGAGTTGTGTGTTTCGTAAAGAAATTTTATCGTTTAAGTGGTTAATTCTGTAAAAAGGACTAAATAGCGTAAAGCGTAAAAGTTGGGTTCTATAAGTTAAAAGTGTCAAATAGCTATAGAACAATAAAGGAAAGGTCCTTATGTGATAATTAACTCAATTGTGAGTTAGTGGATGATATTTGGTTTGGCATTTGTGTAAATTTGATTAATTTTAAAGGTTAATTTAGTAAAAAGGTAAATAGTGATAATAAAATAAAATAAAACCAAATTTCATCTTTCTATTCATTATCTTCCACGAAAATGAGAAAGATGAAACGACCATGGAAGCTTCAATATTCGGCCAAGTTTTGTGCTTTATTTGGTGAGTCGTTTTAACTCCGTTTTTAATAATTTCTGCGTTTTTGAGCTCGTTGTAGCTTAACCTAGCTAGCCCGTATCTCTATTTTTGAAACTGTTATAGATTTTGAAAGATGCCATTGCTGAATGCATGGTTGTTTAGATGTTTTATGATATATTATTAAAGTTTGAAGCTAGATTAACAAGTTTTATAAAGTGATTTTTGACAAAAATGTCAATTGATGATTAAATTGAGAAAAATGTAAAATTCATGGTTAAATGTGTGAATAAACTAAAAATATGGGCTGCTAGTAGTTTGGGTAAAATTCAGCTAGTATGGGCTTGTCCTTAATTGTAACAGCCCGGTTTAGACTCTAGTCAAAACAGTGGTTTCGGGACCACAAATCTGAGGTCGTAAAAATATTTTAATATTATTTTTGGTGTTTACAATATGCGACTAAGCATGTGTGAAAGTTCTGTGTGAAAATTTTAATGTTCGTGTGCTTAATTTGAGAAGATGACTTAATCGCATAAAATGCAAAAGCTGTGTGCTGATTGTTAAAGTGCTTAATTGTTATTGTCTTTATAATTTGGAGGATTAATGTTGTAATTAGCCTAATATATAAGTGGGTGGACGGCATTAAATGTTGATTTGTATATATATATGTTTTTATATATTAATTTTATAAGTTAAAATTAATATTAAATATTATAAGTTATAATAAAACAAAACATTAAAATAGAAAGCCATTATCATTTTATAAGTTAAATATTGATGATTTGTTTGATCAGCTGAAAGGAGCTACAGTGTTTTCAAAAATAGATTTGAGATCGAGCTATTATCAGTTGAGAGTCAAAGAATCGGAATGTAAAATCGCTTTTAGAGCGAGGAATGCTGGACATTATGAATTCTTAGTTATGCCTTTTGGACTAACAAATGCTCCTGCAGTATTTATGGATTTGATGAATCGGATATTCAAACCGTATTTAGATCGCTTTGTTGTGGTGTTTATTGATGATATTTTGATTTATTCCTGTGATGAGACGCAACATGCCGAGCATTTGAGAATTGTATTACAGACTCTGCGTGAGAAGCAATTGTATGCAAAGTTCAGTAAATGTGAGTTTTGGCTGCGTGAGGTTGTTTTTTTGGGACATATTGTATCAGCTGCGGGAATACGAGTTGATCCGAGTAAGATCTCGGCTATTCTTGAGTGGAAGCCTCTGAAAAATGTGTCTGAAGTCCGTAGTTTTCTGGGACTAGCGGGATATTATAGGCGGTTTGTGAAAGGCTTCTCGATGATTGCGACTCCGTTGACGAAGTTGCTACAGAAAGATGTTAAATTCGAGTGGTCGGAGAGGTGCCAGCAGAGTTTTGAGTAGTTGAAAGCATTGTTGACAGAGGCACCCGTGTTAGTTCAACCTGAATCGGGCAAAGAATTCATAGTTTACAGTGATGCATCGTTGAATGGATTGGGTTGTGTGCTGATGCAAGAAGGCAAAGTCATCGCTTATGCTTCGAGGCAGTTAAAGCCGCATGAAAAGAACTATCCAATGCACGACCTTGAATTAGCCGTGATTGTGTTTGCATTGAAGATTTGGCGTCACAACCTATTTGGTGAGAAATGTCATATTTATACCGATCACAAGAGCTTGAAGTACTTGATGACTCAGAAAGAATTGAATTTGCGACAGAGAAGATGGCTAGAATTATTGAAAGATTATGAGCTTGTGATTGACTATCATCCGGGCAAAGCTAATGTTGTTGCTGATGCCTTAAGTCGAAAGTCTTTATGTGCTTCGCGAGTTATGAGTACTCAAATAGATCTATGTGATGATGGTTCGGTATTGGCTGAGTTGAAAGTTAGGCCAATGTTTATAAGTCAGATATGTGATGCTCAGAAAAGTGATGATGAGATGGTGATAAAACGAGTTCAATGTGGTTCGAATTCTGATTCAGGATTTCGAGTTGATAATGACGATTGTTTGAGATTTAGAGATCGGATTTGTGTTCCGAGGAATTCAGAGTTGATTCAGATGATCTTGAATGAAGCTCACAATAGTCGTTTAACTGTTCATTCGGGGAGTATAAAAATGTATAACGATCTCAAACAGTTTTACTGGTGGCATGGTATGAAACGGGACATCTCAGAGTTTGTTTCGAGATGCTTGGTTTTTCAGCAAGTTAAAGCTGAACATCAGGTTCCATCCAGTTTGTTGCAACCGATTATAATTCCCGAGTGGAAATGGGAAAGGATCACGATGGACTTTGTGTCGGGATTGCCTTTATCTCTGGGAAAGAAAGATGCAATATGGGTGATAGTTGACAAATTGACGAAATCAGCTCATTTTGTTCTGGTGAGAACAGATTATTCACTTGATAAGCTAGCCGAATTGTATATTTCTGAGATTGTGAGATTGCACGGGGTGCCACTATCTATTGTGTCTGACAGGGACCCGAGATTTACCTCGCAGTTTTGGAAGAAATTACAAGAGGCTCTAGGCACAAAGTTGCATTTTAGTACTGCATTTCATCCACAAACGGATGGTCAGTTTGAACAGATCATTCAGGTTCTCGAAGATATGTTGAGATGTTGTATACTTGAATTTGAGAATACATGGGAAAAACATTTACCGTTGATTGAGTTTGCGTACAACAAAAGTTTTCAATCTAGCATTAAAATGGCACCGTATGAGGCTCTATACGGTCGAAAATGTCGAACTCCATTATATTGGACTGAGCTGAGTGAGAATAAGATTCACGGGGTTGATTTAATAAAAGAAACTGAACAGAAAGTGAAAGTGATTTATGACAGTTTGAAAGCAGCGTCAAATCATCAGAAGTCCTATACGGACTTAAAACGAAAAGATATTGAATTTGAGATTGGTGACAAAGTGTTTTTGAAAGTGTCCCTGTGGAAGAAAGTACTACGATTTGGCCGAAAAGGCAAGTTGAGTCCGAGGTTCATCGGGCCGTATAAAATCATTGAACGAATAGGGTCGGTTGCTTACAGATTGATGCTGCCACCTGAATTAGAAAAGATTCATAATGTGTTTCACGTATCGATGCTTCGACGGTACAGATCTAATCTGTCTCATGTGATTGCTCCTACTAAGGTTGAAATTCAGTCAGATTTGTCGTATAGTGAGGAACCGATTCGAATTTTGGCACGAGAGACCAAAGAGTTGAGAAATAAGAAAATATATTTAGTAAAAGTGTTGTGGCATAAACACGGAGTTGAAGAGGCTACGTGGGAGCCTGAAGATGCTATGAGAGAGCAATATCCGAACCTATTCACTGGTAAGATTTTTGGGGACGAAAATCCCTAAGGGGGAGAGTTGTAACAGCCCAGTTTAGACCCTAGTCGGAACAGTGGTTTCGGGACCACAAATCTGAGGTCGTAAAAATATTTTAATATTATTTTTGGTGTTTGCAGTATGCGACTAAGTATGTATGAAAGTTTTGTGTGAAAATTTTAATGTTCGTGTGCTTAATTTGAGAAGATGACTTAATCGCATAAAATGCAAAAGCTGTGTGTTGATTGTTAAAGTGCTTAATTGTTATTGTCTTTATAATTTGGAGGATTAATGTTGTAATTAGCCTAATATATAAGTGGGTGGACGGCATTAAATGTTGATTTGTATATATATATGCTTTTATATATTAATTTTATAAGTTAAAATTAATATTAAATATTGATAAACCGTAAAAGTAACATATTTTAAGCCCACATTTAGCATGCTTTTGGATGAATTATCCCTTATTTTATGTAAAAAGGTGCTCTTAATCCTTTATTTTCATGTTTTATACTCAGGAAAGCACCAGAGGATGAAAAGAACAAGAAACGGGCTTAAAACAGGCCAAATGGGCCACATCACAAAATCGACACGGCCTGGACCCAAGACCACACGGCCGTGCCTCCCTAATAATCTCAAACATGGCCTGAGCCCAAGACCACACGGCCGTGCCTCATTAGTCGACCCAATACGGCCTGGCCACGATTCACACTGGCGTGTGCCATGGCCGTGTCCCTGCCACGGCCAAGAGGAGTTTTACTCGGATTTGGATACTTGGAGGCAAAGAAACACATTCCAAAGTCTAATTAAACACCCAAATAGGAACTTCACTCAGATTTGGATACTTGGAGGCCAAGTAAGGCATCTCCAAGCCTATATAAACATCCTAGGGGGCAACTTAAGCGGGGAGTTGGAAAGAAACCCTCTGTCGAGGGGAGCCCAAAGCTATCGTTTAGGGGCGTCTTGCTAGGCCAGAGATGGTAGATTTATGGGGATTCGCTCAGGGAGAGCCAGTTGATCCATCTCAAGAAGCCGGAATTATACTCAAGACGGAGGATCTCCTCTTCAATTCCTTCAGGGGGTTTTAGGGATTTCTTATGTTTTGTTTTATCTTTTCTTCTGAGATGTTTTCTTTTATTGTTATGAACTAAACCCTCAGATACCTGAGGGGATGAAACTTAGATGAATCTTGTTATCGTTTGCTGAACCATATGATAAACATTTGATTTGTTCTTAATTATGTGTTCTTAATTCTTGTGTTGATATTTCGCGGATATCGATTCAAGTTTGATGTGCTTAGGTGGAGGAGCAAAAGTCCCTGCCTAAGAGTAGATCTAGCATAGTTAAGCGGAGTTGATCGCGCGCCTAGAGATAGGGTGACGAGGCGTTGCCGGATTAGGGTGAAACCTAATATGAGAGTCCATAGATCGAGTTAATGCAATTTTAGGGGTTTTAATTAGAAATAGATTTCAATTAATCAACCTAGGGTTAGACGTTATTCGCCTCGAGAGAGGGTTTAATATAAATTAGGGAATCCTACGGATCAAGTCAAGTGAATAAATCGTGCAGTTGAGAGTTAGATAACAAGTGAAGTCTAGGTGGATTCTTCCTTGGGTGTCGTCTGAATTAATTGGTTTTTCCTCAAGTTATTTTCCCAAATTCATTCTTCTTTGTCTTAGAGTCTTTAGTCTAGTAGTTAATTAATTTAGATTAAACAACCATTCGCTTAATTCTTAGGCTAAATAATAAAAAGAAAGTTAGTATTAGTACTTTTTGTTCCTTTGGGTTCGTCAATCCGGTCTTGCCTAAGCTATACTACTATTCGATAGGTGCGCTTGCCTCAATCGTTGTCATAGTTAGTTTCCAGGTTCAATCATTCTCGTTATTTAAAATTTTAAAACTCTGACACACGATAAAGTTTTTGGCGCCGTTTCTGGGGAACTAAAATATTAAGAAAGCTAAATTTTTATTACTTTAGCCATTATTATTATTATTATTATTATTTTACTTTGCTAAATTTTATTTTATTTTGATTTTGGCAGATAGAGGAGATGGCACTAAATAACTACCAGTGGCAAGTTATGAGGACAAAGCCAACTGAAGCAGCCGATATCTACAACCTCGACCCAGTAACCAGGCTATTAACCCAGTTAGAGATGTTACATAAAAATTTTGATGGTTTATACGGTTCCTCGCAGACACATCCAGTTATGCAGTGTGAAACAATCGGAGGCGTGGTGAATCCTGAGTACCCACCCTACGGACATGGCATGGAAAGCGAACAAGTCAACTATATGGGTAACTATGCTAGACCTCAAAATAATTTTTATGATAACACTTATAATGCTGGTTGGAGGTACCATCCCAATTTCGCGTGGGATGATCAAAGTAGCCAAAAACCGGAACTTCCTCTAAATTTTCAACAACCACCTCACCAACAGGAAAAGGAGTCGAACCTTGAGGAGATGCTGACAAAATTCATGGCAGCTATAGATAACCGTCTCCAAGACACTGAGACCACCCTTAAGAATCAACAGGCATCAATCAAAGGGATCGAGAGCCAAGTTGGGGAACTTACTAAGACAGTTGGACAACTTACTAACACAGTTGGACAACTTGCAAAGATAATCTCAGAACAACTACAAGAAAGCTTGCCAAGCAACACTGAAACTAACCCAAAAGAGCAAATTCAAGCTGTAACAGCTCATGACAGTGAAAGGTTAGTGGAATCTGACCCTCTGCAAGAGCTTGTAGTAAGTGAAGGTAAGGTTGAGGTAAGCCATGATTTACCAAACCCGGTAATTACAGAGTACCAAGCTCATATGCCATACCTCAATGCGATAAAGAAAGACCACACAGAGGAACAATTCGATAAATTTCTTAAACCTCCAAAGAAGTTTCTTATTAACTTGTCGTTTCTTGAAGCTCTTTCGCAGATGCTAGATCCTAGACCTCGTGTCAATAAAGAAGAAATTCATGAGGAACGAAAGCTTCGGATTAATGAACTAGACGAGTGGAAGATACACTTCAAAGAAATACACGAAGTAAAAACGAGGCAACTCCACGAGAAACTTAACGATGGGACAACCCAGCTTAAGATAGGAGATCAGGTACTCAAAATCTTCCCAGATGGAACAGTCGAGGTAACTAATCCCAAATTCAGTACTTTTAAGGTAAACACTACTCGACTTAAACTATATATCAAAAACCGAATTGAACGCATGAGAAAGGATTTTCACCTCCTCAAACCACCCTGATAATGCGAATAAGAGGTAAGTCTAGCTCAAGACTTTAAACGAGCGCTTCTCGAGAGGCAACCCGAGCACTAACTCTACTAATTAGTTTTGTTTTATTTCTTTTCGTATTTAGGCGTAGGTTTCCACACCCACATGGCCTTGTACACGGCCGTGGCCGTGGCCGTGTGGACACCACGGGTAGGCACATGGGCGTGGACCGTATCTATATTTATTTTTATTTTTATTTTTATTTTTATTTTTATTTTTATTTTTATTTTTTATTTTTACTTCCTTTATTATTTTTCTTTTTCTCAATGGCATTTAGATTTAGCTTAAGATACAATAAAATCAGACATGCTACTTTGAGGATTCAAGTTCAAACGGTTCGAGGTGCTTCCCCACGTTCACCTCCAATCCTATCCGGTTTCTTTTCATTGACTTCATCCAAAATTTAGGAAGTTTCACCTCTCTCCCTATCGTATGATTTTATTTTGCTATTATCTATCTTTGTACATTGAGGGCAATGTACATCTTAAGTGTGGGGGGGTGAACAACCTAAAAAAGTGCCTAATTTTTTTCATTATTCTCAAATTCCTGAAATTAGGTGCCAAACTTTTTGCATTGTTCTCAAATCCCTGAATTATGCCTTGTCTTAAAGTAAATTTCTCATATTATCATTAGAATGAAATTCCCAGGATTGATGATTTTTATTGATATGTTTTAGATTAAGTCATTGATAATTGTGCATTGATGATTTATACTTTAAGATACTAGAGAATCAAGCATGATAAGTCTATTTTTCGGTATTAAATTTTTTTTCTAGGTTATCTACCTGAATTTGACTATTACTTTGAAGTTTGAAATTTACAAGGTTGATATCAAAATACCCATAATTTTTGTGAGATTTTGAGCCTTATAAGAGCATATATCCTTTTTCATGCTCACTTTTTGATTATGAGTGTGTCAACATTGAACTGTTATTCTAGAACTTGCATCGATTATACATGTTGAGACCACATCTTTGATTTGATATACAGAAACGATAAAGGCACCTAGGATTTAACCCACTTACTCCACTAAAAACCTACCTTCATAATTAACCCCTAGTGAACCCCGTTTAATCTTAACAACCTTTTTATTGACTTACCCACTAATACTAACCCAAAAACCCTTTGTATTTATTATCACCATCCTTTTTGACTACCCTTTTTGTCGAGATTTGATTTTGAGCTGTTGCCTAACTATGTTCTATATTTTAGTTGTTAAAGTACTTTCTTATTATTATAAATATTTGATGATTTGTTCTAAAAAAAATCGAAGTATATTCAGTATTAGTATGATGAAAAGCGAGCTTGTACAGTTAAAGTCTATTTATTGAAGAAGAAGCTCGTATTATTAGTTTCAAAGTTTCAATTCATGTAATTATTTATTTTTCATTCGTTGTTTCTAGTTAGGTAATTTTTCAGTCGATCTCGATTCTAACCCTCTAATTCAGACCTTTATCCACACCTTAACCCAAGCCACGTTACAACCTGGATAAAGACCTTTTGATTTGTGCATCATCTCATATTACGATGGTGGAGATTTGATTTTCATGCAAGCCTATGGGATTAACTTTTTGAGTTTGACATTTGAGTGCTTAATTTTGAACCTTAAACACTTGAGTGATTTGAGTGAATCTTTTGTGAGGATGTCAATCCTTGTAGGTTTTGGATCAGAGGTAATTATTTAGATGAGGGAAAACACCTATGTTTTGTGCTACAAATGTATGACTTATATTGTTTGAATCTTTAGGGCTCTTTGAGTTAAATTATCCATGTATAAATTATCCTTGAATTATGATGAAACACTATTGATAAATATTATGAATTATGGAAAGTTCGTTTTAATTCTAAGTTGAGAATTTTGTTTGAGGACAAGCAAAAGCTTAAGTGTGGGGGTATTTGATAAACCGTAAAAGTAACATATTTTAAGCCCACATTTAGCATGCTTTTGGATGAATTATCCCTTATTTTATGTAAAAAGGTGCTCTTAATCCTTTATTTTTATGTTTTATACTCAGGAAAGCACCGAAGGATGAAAAGAACAAGAAACGGGCTTAAAACGGGCCAAATGGGCCACATCGCGAAATCGACACGGCCTGGACCCAAGACCACACGGCCGTGCCTCCCTAATAATCTTGAACACAGCCTGAGCCCAAGACCACACAGCCGTGCCTCATTAGTCGACCCAACACGGCCTGGCCACGATTCATACTGGGCGTGTGCCATGGCGAGTGCCTGCGCATGCCAAGAGGAGTTTTACTCGAATTTGGATACTTGGAGGCAAAGAAACACATTCCAAAGTCTAATTAAACACCCAAATAGGAACTTCACTCAGATTTGGATACTTGGAGGCCAAGTAAGGCATCTCCAAGCCTATATAAACATCCTAGGGGGCAACTTAAGCGGGGAGTTGGAAAGAAACCCTCTATCGAGGGGAGCCCAAAGCTATCGTTTAGGGGTGTCTTGCTAGGCCAGAGAGGGCAGATTTGTGGGGATACGCTCAGGGAGAGCCAGTTGATCCATCTCAAGAAGCCGAAATTATACTCAAGACGGAGGATCTCCTCTTCAATTCCTTCAGGGGGTTTTAGGGATTTCTTATGTTTTGTTTTATCTTTTCTTCTGAGATGTTTTCTTTTATTGTTATGAACTAAACCCTCAGATACCTGAGGGGGATGAAACTTAGATGAATCTTGTTATCGTTTGCTGAACTATATGATAAATATTTAATTTGTTCTTAATTATGTATTCTTAATTCTTGTGTTGATATTTCACGGATATCGATTCAAATTTGATGTGCTTAGGTGGAGGAGCAAAAGTCCCTGCCTAAGAGTAGATCTAGCATAGTTAAGCGGAGTTGATCGCGCGCCTAGAGATAGGGTGACGAGGCATTGCCGGATTAGGGTGAAACCTAATATGGGAGTCCATAGATCTAGTTAATGCAATTCTAAGGGTTTTAATTAGAAAGATATTTCAATTAATCAACCTAGGGTTAGACGTTATTCGCCTTGAGAGAGGGTTTAATATAAATTAGGGAATCCTACGGATCAAGTCAAGTGAATAAATCGTCTGGTTCAGAGTTAGATAACAAGTGAAGTCTAGGTGGATTCTTCCTTGGGTGTCCTCTGAATTAATTAGTTTTTCCTCAAGTTATTTTCCCAAATTCATTCTTCTTTGTCTTAGAGTCTTTAGTCTAGTAGTTAATTAATTTAGATTAAATAACCATTCGCTTAATTCTTAGGCTAAATAATAAAAAGAAAGTTAGTATTAGTACTTTTAGTTCCTTTGGGTTCGACAATTCTGTCTTGCCTAAGCTATACTACTATTCGATAGGTGCACTTGCCTCAATCGTTGTCATAGTTAGTTTCCAGGTTCGACCATTCTCGTTATTTAAATTTTTAAAACTCTGACACACGATCAAATATTATAAGTTATAATAAAACAAAACATTAAAATAGAAAGCCATTATCATTTTCCTAAGTGCCGAATTTGAAGAAAAGAAAAAGAAGAAAACCTAAGCTAAGTTCGGCCATTGTTGAGCTTGGTTTAAGGTATGTTTTTTTTCGGTTTTTGATAATTTCTACGTTTTTGTAATCGTTGCTTCAAATACTACCAGACCCATGCTTAAATTTTACAAATTGATGGTGATTTTGAGATATGCCATTGATGAATGTTTGAGCTTTGTGATGGTTGATGATGAAATATGAAAGATATGTGTTAGATTAACATATTTTGTCTTTGAATTTTTGGTGAAATTAAGTAATTTGGACTCAATTGTGAAAATAAGAAATTGGAGGACTAAAATGTGAAATAAATGAAATGTGAGGGCTTGTATGGACAATAAAAGAATTCGGCTAGGCATGGGTGAAAAGAAATTATGTGTATTTGATGATTTTATGAAATAGGAACTAAAGTGTCGAAATGTGAAAATGTGGGGGCTATTTTGTAAAATGCCCTAAATATGTGTGTTTGAACTAAATTGAATGAATTGGTAATTGAATGAGTTGAATTTGAATATGTATAGACCAAGAATGGAGAGATTCAGATCGAGATCGAGGCAAAGACAAAGTACTCGATTGATCGGCTAGTTTTGGTATTTCGACGTCCGAGGTAAGTTCAGACATAATATGTGTATTTAACTATGTTTAAAGTTATGAAATGAATGGTATGATATTATTGAATTGTAAATGCTATGTGAGGAATCGAGTCATGTAGCACTAATTGTGCGTATTTGGAAATGTGATCGAGATGATTAGCACTGTGTGTGCGAATAATATAAGCTTCAGCTTTGTGTTTGGCACTGTGTGTGCGATACCGAGTTACCTTCGGTTTTGTATTGAGGCACTAAGTATGCAATATTATTTAAGCTTTGACTATGAATTGAGGCACTAAGTGTGCGATGTCAAATAAGCTTTGGTTACAAATTTGGCACTAAGTGTGCGATTAAACCTAATGAATAATGAAGGTTGATCGAAATGCAAAATCGAGCATAAGTTAGCATGGATGGTGAGTAACTATGTGTTGGCTAAGCTATGTATTGAACCCTTGTGGTTGATGAGATTGTATATGAATTCATGAATGGTTGAATGAGTATACTAGCTGTGGATGATATGGTGTGATCATTTGAGAGTTAATCTATGTGATGAATTCATTTTATGTATTGTAATTGAGTTATTAATTCGAATGTATTATGTACGAACTTACTAAGCTCTTAAGCTTACTGTGTGATGTGTTTCTCTGTTTTACAGTGTTAGTAAAGCTAGCTCAGATTTGGGGATCGTCAGCGGCTCTATCACACTATCAGCAATCGATTTTGGTACTTTTGAAATATGTGTATAAGTGGTATATGGCATGTATAGGCTAGTTATTGTAGCATGTTTTGAAGGGTATAAACCTTGCCATGTGATATGGCTTGAGGGTTGAATAATGTTAGTATGAATGTATGAGAATATATGAGTGATGAATATGGTATGTTTCATGCTTAAATGGTTGATGAAAATTATGGTTTGAATGTGATATGTGGTATGGTTTATATGGTGCTTAACCTATTTAATTGAGATGTGAAATTGGTTGATTTTGGATGGGCTTATTTGAGTAGAAATGATGTATGGTTAGAGATGGTATAATTGATGATGAATTGGTGTTAATATTGGTATATTTGGATGCATTTTGAGGCATGATTTGATATTGATTTGAGGCTTGTAGGTGTTCCAAGGTGTGGGAGGCAAGTTTGGCCTTAAAAATGGCCTATAATTGCCCACACGGTTGAGCACACGGGCGTGTGGCTCGACCGTGTTGTTTAAGTTGGCTAAGTGAAACAAGTCAGGCTCGACCACGGGCTAGACACACTGGCGTGTGACTGGCTGTGTGGTGCAAGTCAGTGTCGACCACGGGTGAGGCACACGGGCATGTCTCAAGCCATGTGGACAAGTCAGTATGTATGCCCTGTTTTGACACAGCTTGGACGCACGGGCGTGTCCGAGACCGTGTGAGGCACACAGCCTACCCACACGGGCGTGTGACCTCTGCAGTTTTGAAAAATGTTTAAATTTCTAAAAAAAATTATATGTGTTCGGTTTAGTCTCGACCTCTCTCTAATACGTGTTTAAGGTCTCGTAGACCTAAATAAGGGACTATATGTTTATATTTAAATATGTTTGATCGATGATTGACTTTGTGTTGTGAAATGAATGTGAAATGTTTCGATAGTTCGGTAATGCCTCTTAACCCGAATCCATTGACGATTATAGGTTAGGGGTGTTACATTAATTGCATGAATTTGCAATTTTATGTGATAAGGACTAAATTGTGAAAATGTGAAATTTTAGGGGCTAAAGTATAAAATGCCCATTTATGTGATTTGGATGAAATTGAATGAATTATTGAATAAATCAGTTAAATTTTTATATTAATTAGATTGGCAAAAGTGGAAATTAGATTTGGATCGGGAAAATCGGAAGTTATCGATTAGTCGTTTCGGTCCGTTCGCGTCCGTACGAGGTAAGTTCATAAGTAAATAAATGCTGTTAAATTTGAATGTATATATGTTATATGTGCTAAATTGATCTTTAATAAATATATGTGTATATGCTGAATTGAATTTAGAGTTGGAGAACTAGTTACGAGCTTGAATCGATAGAATTACGACGTCCGAAAAGTCCCATACAAACCATGGGAATAGTTAGGATACATATGCCATGACATAGGATTCTGATATGTGTTATCGTGTAAGACCAATCGACTTGAGATTTACGTGTAAGACCATGTCTGGGACATCGGCATCATATTTGATTTCGTGTAAGACCCTGTTTGGGACAGTGGCATTGATATTGATTACATGTAAGACCACGTCTGGGACGTTCGCGTTGTATGAGTTTTCTGAGCAATCCAAGTATCCTATTTGATTCCGAACGGTTCAACGGGCATTCCGAGAAATAAATGAGTATATGAATGTGCATCCGAATCAGGTATGTTGAGATGAATATGAATATGAGCCTTGAAAGTGAGTATTATTATGATTAGTTGATATAAGATCTATGTGAAAATGAGATGTGGATATTAACAAGTGAATTATGAACAAATGAATCATATAAGAAATGCAGAATTGTAATTGTGTTTTTGCCATATATGGTACAGGTACATATGAATTGTATATGAAATTCTGATATGAAATGTTAGTATGATTCAAATGATGATATATGTGAAATATAAGTTAATGAATGATGTGCTATATGTGTTCGTTAAATGAAATTATGGTCTTATGTTTCGGATATGTGAATTATAAAACACGGAACATAGTTTTGATGTGCGATTTGTTATGGTTATTCAAGTTTGGAAGTGTATAAAAAGAAATTGATATATTTATATGAATAATCTGTAATAAATGACCATGATTCGGTTGGTATGTAATGAAATTATGAAAGCTTAATTTATTGAATGAGTTAATGGTTGATATATGAACTTGAAAACATGGTTTATATGTTCATCCATAATTAAGTCTAGTGAAGTTACCTAATGTGGTCTTAAGAAATTATGATTATGATGAATGTATATGTGGTTGAGATTTGTTAAATTCAGCCTAGTTTAAGCTTTCAAAGCTTACTCTGTGTGTTTTTCCTATGTTTATAGATCTTCGGAGATTTGCTCGGGTTGGAAGTCAGTGGAGATCGCATCACACTATCTGGTTAATGATTTCAGTATTTATACCTTTTATGACTTGGTTATATGGCATGTATAGGCTATTGTATTTGATACTATGGTTGGAATGTATTTGGTCATTTGAGATGGTTGATTATGAATGTGGTTGTGGAATTTAGTATATTTTGATAAACTTGATATTGGCTAAATAGCTTAGAATTTATTATGAGAAATGGCTTGATATGATCTAAGTGTATATGGCCATTTTAATAATGGTTTAAGTTATACATATGATCATTTGTTAGATGATGTATATTTGCTTAAGAAATGCATTAAATTGAGTTGATGAATTGGTTTATTTTTGAGGTATGGATTGATGTTTAAATTGGGAAATATTGTACAATTGAAATAGGTTATATTGATGATTATAGCTTGTGTATTTAGGATGTTCTTGGTTAAGAAAATGGTGTTAAAATGGTATAGAATGACATGGTTTAGGTATGCATGAGGAAGATGAGAAATATGGCTTGAACCAAGCCTAATTTCGTGTCACACGGTTGAGCACACGGGCGTGTGTCTCGACCGTGTCTCTTGATATTGTAGTTCGAACATGTCAGACTCGCACACGGGCCAGACACACGGGCGTGTGACAGGCCATGTGAATTAAGTCAGTGTTTCCCACGGGTCAAGCATACGGGCGTGTCTTGTGGCTGTAACATCCTAGATTAGGGGTTATGCGTTTGGTGCATAACTCAAGTATTAGTAGGCTTTAAGTGTGTTGGGATATATTTTAGGAGTTTTTGAGAACTTTAGGTGAAGGGGGAAAACTTTGGAAATTTTTGAAATTTTAAGTAAAAAGGGGAAACTAGACAGGGAGGCCTTAAAATAATTTTGTGGAGTTTAGGACACAAGAAATTAATTGGCAAAGTGGCTTGGGGCGCTAAGGTGCAAGGGGGCTTCCGGAGGTGAGGGGTTCGAGCGACGCGGGCAGCAGTAGGTGTGTTTTTATTTTTGGCTTTTGGCGTTGGGCAAGGGGAAGCTAACGAAGGAGCTCTTAAAAGAATTTGTGCCGAATTTAAGTCACAAAAGGAACGCCTTGGTAGAGTGGCTACGGGCGTTAGTGCAGCTGCTCCATCAAGTCCCATGTTCGAACCATGGGGGCAGCAGTTTGGTGCTTTATTTTTGCAAGTTGGCGTGAAGGAGAGAGAGTGGTGGTCGCACATGGACTCTCAAGGGGATAAGGATAAGCTTGATGGTTGCTTTTAAATTAAATTTGGAAGAGTTGATATTATTATTTTATTTATTTAATTGAAGAGGTGATGAAGGGATAAGGATTTATTTATTTTAAATTCTTTTTGAATAGATGTTGAAGAGGTAAATTAGGAGATTATTTTGGATTTGGATAAGTAAAGATGTGGTGGCCCAATTTGGGTGTCTTTGGTTGTTGAAATTCGGCCACACGTGGGAGGATAAGTTAGAATAGTGTAGTATATTTAGAGAGTGGCCATCTTTTGTTAGTTCCTTTTTCATTTTAATTGTTTTCATTGTGCCGAAATTTCCAAGAAGCAAAAAGGCTATTCGTGTTTCTTTTTCTCCTCTAATTATTAGCAATAGCCGAATACCATACAAATCTTTCTTTTTCTCTCCTTTTTGTTCTAGCCGAATCTACTCCACTCTTTTGCCGAAATCTTCTCTCTTCCATTAGATATACTTTGGCCGAATAACAAGTGAGCACAGATTCTTTTCGGGATTTCTTCTTCAATCGGTTTGTAAGGGGTAAGTGGAGATGGCCGAATGACTTTTGTTTGGTTTTTGAGATTTATGGTTATGGCCGAATGGTCTATGACTCATATTAATGAGATTAAGGCCGATTGTAGGAAGGAGGACAGTCCTAACGTTGTGGATATTCGGGATTTGGTGATCGATCTAGGTAAGGTCTCAATATTTAAATCTTTTGCTAATTAGTTTAAAAGCCGAAGGCTAACTATTATGTGATTCAAGGTATAGCCGATTACAAGTGGTGTGTGTGGCTTCGGGATTTGGTTGGAAACCAAATCGGTTTAAGGTAAGTGCCACAAATGAGCCTTCGGGATTTAGTTATTATAGCCGAATAGGCTGTGTCACTAACTTTGATGTTGGTAGAAAATAGTGTCGAAGGATCTAGCGCAGAGATCGGATCTCAGGGACCTAGGATTCGCGATAGTAGCAGTGTGTACATACACACTTTATAACTAATAAGCGTGCTAAACGCATCGTGTATGCTAAACCGAATTGGTGTAGATTTGGATTTAATACCATAAAAGGTATAAGCAAGGATTCGTAAGTCCTCGTTGTTATGAGTTTTCTTTATGATGCTTTTGGGAAGCATGACATATTTGGTATATGTGGCAAATAAATATGTGGTGATGATAAATCCAAAGTATATGTTGTTAAATAAACATGTTGGCATGATTTTTGTTAAATGCATATCATTGGTGATGTGGGTTAAGCGAGTGGAGGGGGAAGTGATATCCGTGTCTACGGACACCGTGGTTTGGTACCACATTTCGTGACTACGGTCACGTGAGGTTTGGCACCTCATAGCGCCTCGTCCCAGTGGTTTGGTACCACAAAGGTTGGCCCCACGAGATAATATAACGAGATTGACGCCAGTGATTTGGTATCACACGATGGGTTGGCCCCATCACTACTATTTGTGACTTCGGGTCACCAGTGGTTTGGCACCACCAGTGGTTTGGCACCACAATATTGATGGATATCGTGTCTTTGGACACCAGTGGTTTGGCACCACCAGTGGTTTTGACCACACGGGGTAGAGAAAGGTGCATTGGATGGCTAGGTTGGGTGCATGTTAAATTTAGTGCATGTTAACTTAGTTATAAATTGTGTATGATGTTGCACTAAACCGGGGGAAGGGTTACACATTGAGTCTTGGTGACTCACCTTCTCCTTTAACTTTTCAGTGACTCGTAGATCGCGGATGAGGAGCCGGATGGACTCGAGGTGGCCATGCAGTGGGAATGTGATTTAAACGAACTTTGAATTATTTTTATTTTATTTAGGGATTTATTTGTTCAAGTTGTAATAAGGCCTCCTAAGATTTTATTTTGGTTATTTTACATGTTTTGGATAATTTATTTAAACCAATTGATGACTTTAAAATGGGTACACATGTTTTCTCAAATGCAAACGTAAATGTTTTACTGTGCCATCGGGTACATTTGATATCTGTAACAACCTGACTTAATAAATGTTTTTTTTAACAAAACTAAGTGTGGTTTTCTTCATACACCTCGTTGGTTTTTAACAAGACAATTGAAAATGAAACGTTTTCGACAAAACTTAAATCGGCTAAAAGGGATTTTACAAAATGTTTTCCTCTGTAACATACCAAATTCGGTCGTAATGTTTGGGCCGGGTTTGGGGTGTTACAGTGGCCATGTGGACAAGTCAGTATGTATGCCCTATTTTGCCACGGCCTAGACACACGGGTGTGTCTAATACGGTGTGAGGCACACGGCCTGCCCACACGAGCGTGTGTGTAACACTCCTAACCCAAAACCGTCGCCGAAATAGGGTTAAGAGGCATTACCGAACAATCGAAACATATCACATCCATTTTACAACACATAGTTATTCATCAGTCAAACATATTCAATTATAAACATATAGTCCCTTATTGAGGTCTACAAGACCTTAATCACATGCTAGAAAGGGGTCGGGACTGAACCGAACACTTAAAAAAATTCTCAGAAATTTAAAACTTTTCAAAGTTACAGAGGTTACACGCCCGTGCGGTCAGGCCGTGTGCCTCACACGGATACCAGACACACCCATGTGTCTAGGCCGTGCCAAAATAGGGCATACATACTGACTTGTCCACACGGCTACCAGACACGCCCGTGTGTCATGGCTGTGTGAAATTAAGCTGGCTACTGACTTGATCACACGGCCACCAAGCACGCCCGTGTGCCACAGCCGTGTAACCTACCCAGGCACACATCAAAGTGTCCCTTGAGCCACACGGCAGAGACACACGCCCGTGTCCCTTGGTCGTGTATGCAAAATAGGCCATTTGCAAAGCCAATTTGCCACCCACACAAGGGTCATCCCTACAAGCTTCAAGTCAATGCTAATTCATGCTTCTAAATGCATTCAATCATTCCATTTCATGCACCAATTAATCATCAATAATACCATCTACTTCCATACCTAATAACATCACAAATAAGTCCATTCAAAGTAACAATTGTACATCTCAAAGCATATATATATCAAACATCATGTAATCCATATCATAATTCATCTTCAAACCACATCTTTCATCAATCACATAATCATGAAATATACTAAATTCATAGCTCATTCATAAGTTCAACTTCATTCAACTTCCAAGCCAAATCACATGGCAAGGATTAAGCATATCAAAACATGCCATAACTTCTAGCCTATACATGCCATATTTCAACTATATACATCTTTCCAAAAGTACCAAAATGGTTAGCCGATAGTGTGATTTAGTCGCTGACGATCCCCTGATCCGAGCAAGCTTTACTAACACTGTAAAACAGAGAAACAAATCACACAGTAAGCTTTCAAAGCTTAGTAAGTTCGTAATATAATACATATTACTCAATAATACCACATCAATACATAATTAAACCATCACATAGATAAATGCACAACTAGGCTCATCATCAATCTCAACCATATGCTCAAGTATCTATTCATTCAACTTTTAAGGCTATCATCAACCACATAGGTTCAAACGTACCTTGATCAACACATAGTTACTCACCATTCATGTTACTCTCTTGCTCGATATTACCTCTCGTTTAACCTTCGCTATTCCTTTGATTTATTCACACACTTAGTGCCAATTTTATAACCGAAACATAATCATCACCGCACACTTAGTGCCAATATGATAAACTAAACTTATATCGGTATCGCACACACAATGCCAATTTGATAAGCCGAAGCTTCTATCTTTTCGCACACACAGTGCTAATCATCTCTGTCTTGTTTCTAATTTCGCACGCTTAGTGCCCTCCAATTCAATTCCGCACATAGCATTTCTAATCTCATAGTTATATATATATTCATTCAATTCACATCACATAGATATAATTTACAACTAGTATTATATCTGAACTTACCTCGGACATCGAAATATCGAAACGGTCGATTAATCGAGCACTTTGTCTTTGCCTAGATCTCGATCCGAACCTCTCCTTTCTTGGTCTATACACATTTAAATTCAACTCATTCAATCACCAATTCATTCAATTTAGTCCACACACACAAATTTAGGGCATTTTACAAAATAGCCCTCACTTTTTCACATTTCGACACTTTAGTCCCTAATTCATAAAATCATCAAAAACACATAATTTGCTTGTACCCATGCCTAGCCAAATTCTCACTATACTCTTACAAGCTCACATATTTCATTTATTTCACAATTTAGTCCTCAAATTTCTCATTTTAACAATTTAGCCCAAATTACTAAATTTCACCAAAAATCCAAATACAAACTATGTTAACCCAACACCAAGCTTTCATATCCACCAACTAACAACACGAGGCTCACATATCCATCAATGGCATATCTCAAAATCACCATCAATTTCTAAAATTTAGGCATGGGTTTGATAATACACTAAGCAATGATCACAAAAACGTAGAAATTATTAAAAACCGAACAAAAACGGACCTTTAATCAAGCTATGGATGTGCCAAAACCTAAAATGCTTCCATGGCTATTCTTCTCTTCAACATTCGGTGGAAGAAAGATGAGAGAATGGCCATTTCATTTGTTTTGTTTTGATTATAATTACTTAATAATCATTTTACCAATTTGCCCTTTTATTAAACATATAAGACAAATAAACATTAAGGTTATTATGTCATTTAACCATCCACTAACTTAATAATGGGCTAATTGCCTCATAAGGCCTCCACATTATAAAGACAACAACAATCAAGCACTTAACAATCAGCACACAACATTTTACACTTTACGTGATTAAGTCCTTTTCCATAATTCGACACACAATCGATAAAATTACCACACAGAATTTTCACACAGGCTAAATCACATATTGTAAACATAGAAAATAATATTAAAATATTCTTACGACCTCAAATTTGTGGTCTTGAAACCACTGTTTCGACTAGGGTCTAAACTGGGCTGTTACAGTGTGACCTCTATAACTTTGAATAATGTTCAATTTTCAAAAAAAATTTGTATGATCTCGGTTTAGTCCCGAACCCATTCTAATGCATGTTTAAGGTCTCATAGACCTCATTAAGGTGCTATATGCTTGTATTTTGCTATGGTATGACGATGATATATTTTATGATGTGAAATGTTCGTAAAAGTTTTCGATTTGTCTGGTAATGCCTCTTAACCCTAGACCGGCGATGGTTACGGGTTAGGGGTGTTACATGGTGATGATCCTTGATGATCCCTGAGCTTTTCATAGATTTGATAATCTATAAAACAATTAACAAACACACACAGAGTAAGCTTTCATAGCTTAGTAAATCATAAGCTGTAACAGCCCGATTTAGGGGCTAGTCAGAACAGTGATCTCGGGATCACTAATTCGAGGTTAGAGAAAATTATTTTGACATTATTTTATGTGTTATAATATGTTCATAAAGAGGCATGAGGATTTTGGTGCTTTAATTTTAGCGATTAAGGGCTTAATTTCGAAAAGGACTAAATCGCATAAAGTGCAAAAGTTCTATTTTATTTGCTAGAGGTGTCAAATAGCTATAGAATATTAATTGGGGGTCCCAAATGTGCAATTTGGCCTTGTTTTAAGTGAGTTGGCCGGCCATGTGACATAGGGGACAAGAGCATTTAATTTTGGTCAACTTTGGTGGAGATTAGGTGATAAAATGAATAAAATAAGATGAATAAAAGATGTTATCATATTTCACTATTCATCCTCCTTCTTTCCACCAAAAATTGAAGAGAAAATAGAGCTCTTGGGGTTCAAACTTTCAGCCAAGCTATCTCCCTTTCTAGTAAGTGATTTAGATGGTTTTAATTGATGATTTTTGTGTTTTTGGAGTCCCCAAAGCTTAAGCTAGCTAATGAGGGGACTAATTTGTAATATGGTTGAAAGTATAGGGACTTGACATGAGAGAGTTTATATTCTTAGCTGAGTTTTTATGGAAGAAAATGAATGTTAGGGAGATGAGAAACAACTTTTGTAAAAGGTGTTGTCATGAAAACACCTAATTGGGACTAATATGCAAATGTTGTAATATGTTCATTAATGCATGACATAGTTGGATTTGTGAGTAGTTGTAAGAGTATTTAATGTTCAGCTAGGCATGTTTAGCAAGAAAATATGATCAAAAATGATTTACGAGCCTAAGGGCAAAATCATAATTTTGCCAAAGTGTAAGGGCAAAATAGTCATTTTTGCCTAAGTGTAGATTATGAAGTATTATGATTAGTGTGGTGATTAAAAGAGTGAATTTTATTGCTCTAGATCGAAGAAAACGAGATTCGGACCTAGAACGGGAGAAAAAAGAAATGTGGACAAAAAGGTTCCTTTCGACCATTTTTGGCATCAAGGTAAGTTCGTATGCAAATGTTGCAATTACGTACGGGTTATTTAATATTCCAATACTGTACAGAATGTATAATTACGCTATGAATGTATTAAATATGTTTTGATGAGTTGTTAAGAGAATTGAATCTAAGATAGTGAGAAATGCAAATAGCATGATATGATGATAGTTAAGGCCCCGTGTAAGACCATATATAGAATATGGCCTCGGTATGGGATTTTGTATAAGACCATGTTGGGGACATGACATCGATATGTTAATTCATGTAAGACCCTATCGGGGGTATGATGTCAGTGTGACTTTATGTGTATGAGACTCAAAGGTGTTATTTAACAATTTGAGTGATTCAATAAGTATGTTGAAAATGAGAATGAATGTGGTTGTACCACGAGAGGTACAAGTATGTGTTAGAACTGATTTGAGATGAATTCGGTATATAATGAACCCATAGTGGGTTATGTGTAAATAATGCACCTTGGTTGCATAAGTTATAATTATTAATGAATTTCGTGAATGCGAACGATTATTGTAGAAAGCTAGTTAATGACGATAACATGTGAGGATGTTCCCAGATGAACATCTGAAATAGAGAAATGTATGTGGATAAATATCCATGAATGTATAATAATGGTGGGCTATATGCGATACCACCTTAAATTGTAAATGGTGGGCTATGTGCGTTACCACCTTATAAATTATTAAATGATGGGCTGTGTGCAATACCATCGCTTATATTATTGTTTGGTGGGCTAAGTGTGATACCACCGTAATTATAAATGATTGGTGGGCTAAGTGCGATACCACCGTAATTATAAATGGTTGGTGGGCTAAGTGCGATACCACCGTAATTATAAATGGTTGGTGGGCTAAGTGCGATACCACCGTAATTATAAATGATTGGTGGGCTATGTGCGATACCACCCTATTAGAGATTTGAGGGTGGGCTAAGTGTGAAACCACCAAGTGATTGGTAGTATGAGTGGCTTATTGAAAATGCTTGATGTGTTGTTTTATGGGATTATGTGATGACTAGTGTAGGGATGTATGCTAATTAACATGAGCTTTTGGGTTGTGGCATGGTTAGAATGTGGTAAGAGACAGAATGAGTAAGTTTTAAGAATGATTGAGTAGGTAACCATGAGTTCAAAAGTAAAACTCATTATAATACCTTGCGGCTGAGTATAATCGATAGTTGATTGCTATATACATATGAACTTACTAAGCATTATTGCTTACCCCTCTTTCTTTCTCATCTCTTATAGGTTAATTTAGCTAGCTCGGGTTGGAGACCGTCGGAGATGTTTCACACTATCGAGCAGGCACTTGATATGAGGTATCAAGTCCTTATGAGTTATGGCATGTATAGGGATAGAATTTAAAGTTGATTAAGTCATAGTTGATATATCCAAATGTGTTGGCCAAAGAGAGTTTAAGGTTCAATTGTGTATAGCCATAGATGATGGCTTAAGTCGGTTGTAATTATATTAGAAATAGTTCTCCCTCGTGTATGGGATGAAGACGTTATTGTATAGTTTAAATGTGATAATTCAAGATTTATAATTGGCAATATGTGAACATTTGGTAATGGTGTATTCATGTGTGCAATGAAGAGTGGCAAAGGCTTGGTAAATAACCTGCTAATTGTCCACATGGGTAGACACACGGGCGTGTGTCTAGACCGTGTGGGAGGCACGGCTAGCACATGGGCGTGTGCCCAGGCCGTGTAAAGTCTGCACCATGCACTTGGAATTCAAATTGCCACACGGCTGAAGCACACGGGCGTGTGTATAGGCCGTGTGGATATGGCAGAATGTCAAGGTTTGGCACACGACCCAGGGCCACGGGCGTGCCCAGGCCGTGTGGATTATTCAGTGTCGACCACGGGTGTCGAACACGGGCGTGTGAGATGATACACGGGCGTGTCATCTCCCCCACGGGCGTGTGACCCCTGTTTAGGTAAAATTTTCTTAAGTGCGTAAAAGTTTCCAAATTATCTCTGAAACCTTTTGGAAGCATGCTTAGGGCCTCGTAGGCCTATTATAAGAATGATAGACCTATGAATGGAATAGTTTTAAATTGAAACGAGTTTGATAGCCCAAAATTGTATGATTGTGCGAGTTAAGTACGGTAACGCCTCGTGCCCGGTTCCGGCATAGAATACGGGAAAGGGGTGTTACATAAGCAAATAATGATCTAATAAACATTAAATCAACTAGCCAAATCAAACAAACTTTAACCAAATGTATATTTATTATGCTTGCGAACTCAAATATTGTCACATATACAATAGCATTATAACATCAATGGCCGAATGCACATATACTCATAAGCACACATAAATATCTCTTATATCATATCTAATTCATATATTCATCTCAAACATATAATTACTTTACTTTCATATTTTTATAACATAGCATGTACCTGAACCTTTTAGTTCGTTTTCACATTCGATCTTATCTCAATAATGCCCGTTGAACCATTCGGAATCAATAAGGATACTCGAATAGTCAGAAATCTCATACAATGCCAACGTCTCAGACGTGGTCTTACATGTAATCACATATCGATGCCACTGTCCCAGACAGGGTCTTACACGAATCAAATACGATGCCGATGTCCCAGACATGGTCTTACACGTAAACACAAGTCGATGCCAACGTCCCAGACGTGGCCTTACACGAAAACACATATCGGAATCCTATGTCATGACATATGTATCCTAACTATTCCTAAGGTTCGTAAGGGGCATTCGGACGTCGAAACTCGATCAATTCAGACTCGTAGACAATTCTTCCATACTTTTACCAATTCAGCATTCACATATATATACAGGTAATAATTCAATTCGGTACAAATAAAATATATACAATCGAATTTAGCAACATTTATTTACTTATGAACTTACCTCGGACGAAGACGGACGAACCGAGACAACTATTCGACAACTTTAGGTTTTCCCCGATCAAATTCTGATTTCCTCTTTTCTTGATCTAAATTAATACAAATTTAACTTATTCAATCACATATTCAATAAAATTCATCCAAAAACACATAAATGGGCAAATTACACTTTTGCCCCTGACATTTCACATTTTTCACAAATTAGTCCCTATTTCACAAAATACAAAATAAACATAATTTCATTACACAATAGCTTGGCCGAATATTCACTAAGCTCATATAAGTCGACACATTTCATTTATTTTACATTTTAGTCCCTCAATTTTTTATTTTCACAATTTAACTCAAATTACTCAAATTCATCAAAAATCCAAAGACAAAACATATTAATCTATCACATATCTTTTATTTTCCATCATCAAACAACAAAAACCACAAGCTTTCAACAATGGCAAAACACAAAATCATCATCAAATTCAAAAATTGAAACATGGGCTTTATAGATTACAAATCAACGATCTCAAAAACGTAAAAATTATCAAAAACCGAGCAAAACGCATACCTTAATAAAAGAACATCAATGCCGAACTTAACTTGTTTTCTTTTCTTTCTTTTTTTTCAAATTTTCGGTGGAAAGATGAACATAATGCCTATTTTCATACTTTTATTTTATTATAAAACATATTAATACATAAATTACTATATTAGCCTTAATGAATTAATAAGAAAACCATATAATTAAAGCCCATAACCGTCCATCCCATGGTTTAATGGCCAAATTACAATATAAGGATTCCATCTTTAATAAATCAAAGCAATTAAGCACTTTAACCAATAACAAATCACTTTTGCATTTTATGCAATTAAGTTCTTTTTGCAAATTAAGCACACAAACGATCAAATTTAATCACGAAAATTTCACATATGTCAATTCACATACTAAAAACTCAGAAAATAATATTAAAATATTTTTCTGACTCGGATTTGTGGTCCCGAAACCATTATTCTGACTAGGGTCTAAACCGGACTGTTATAGAGGTTGTATGCATTAAAACGATAAGTAAAAATTAGTGTAACAGTGGATATTTTGGCCTTATAATCTTTGGAACCATTGTATATATATGGCATGCCATAGGATTTGTGAGTACTCATTGGGGCATTGAGTCCCGAGACAGATTGGAGAAATAAAGGAATGTGAGCTAAGCTCCAATCATTGGAATATGTTGGCGTGTTGGAGAGTGATAGCTTGATGCTTCACTTATGGGATATGTTGGACTCTTTGATTCATTGGTGTGTTAGAGATCTGTGTATCCAATGTGTGATGATAAAGCCCACTCTTATGTTTCATAGTCTTAAGCGACCAATTTAACGTGAATGATTTTATATATATGTTGTATGTAAGTGCATGAGAATTGAAAGCTAGTTCAATTGAGTTAATGGAACATGATTATAGTAGGTTTCTTGTTACGAATGTACTTGTATATGTCCATGATTTAACCTATGTTGATGTGCATGATTGTGGTAAATTCTGATACATTCACTAAGCTTGTTTAAGCTCACACACTCCATATTAAATCCTTGCAGATAGTTAGCATTTTTCAGTGTGAGTGGTGCGGCCAAGGAAGTGATCCAAGCTAAAGAATAAACATTCGAGTAGGTGGTGTTATAAACTTTGGTTATTTGAATAAGGGTAATGTGGGTTAGAATTTTCTTTGGTTATCACTATTATTTTATTAAATTATTATGATTTTGGACTTTGGACTTTTGGTATTGCTTGGAATTATTTTATGAATGATTTGATGATTGGTGTTGTGAATAATAATGCATGTTGAAAGGAATTATAGTTGAGTATGAATGTGACCTCTGTTTGCTGAGTTTTTGTTATTTTGTAAAGAGGTATCGATAATCAAGGGCATAAGTACCGATACCTCAGCATTGGAACGAATGAGCAGGAAAATAATAGCTCAATTTGGTATCGATACTCTTTCACGAGTATCAATACCGGGGTAAAAATGTCGATACCTATGTCTAAGTATCGATAAAATGTTAGAATAAAAATTTAGCAGAATGCTAATTTAGTATCGATAATTTACAAAATATCGATAACTACGTTGATTTCTTTGGAATTTTACTAAATAGTCCCTAAACATGTATTAAATTGATTCTAGTGTTGAATAATGTTTATTTTAGTCACAAACACCTTTATTTAAATGCCTTAGTGTGTTAATACATGTTCTTGCTGAAGCAATGTGTGCATGTGTTAAAGTTACGATTGTGATGTAGCGTCCTGAATCTCGGGTCCGGCGGTCGGGCCGGGTGAGCGGTGTTTTAGAAATTATAATGAATGGGTTGTTATTAGTATAGCTCGTTTGAGGCAGGGGCTTATTTCTAAAGTGGGTCAAGGAAGAGATTTAAGGGAAACAAGCTCTAATGCTGGAGCCCAGTCTGAGCCAAAAGATCCAATAATGGAAGTGAATGAAATTGGTCCTAATCTTGGGCTAATTAGTTTGGCCAAAAATGTTGGGCCTCTGAAGGCTGCGGGGTTTGTTAAGAGGAGAGAGGCTCAGAATGTTGAGGTTCAGTCTGGTTTGATTCAATCAGATTATTGCAATGATGATCCAATTGTGTACGTTGATAGAAGTACCAGAAAACTAGTAGGAATTTTTTTGGATAACCACGATGGTTGTGATTTTGCAAGTAAGGGTTTGGATATTTCTACCCACTTTAATCCGATTTTTGAAGGACAAATGAAAGTGTCGGTGCCTTTGGGTGGTGGTTTGCTTGATCCTTCCAAGCATCCTGTCGTTTCTTTTTAAAGAGCAAAATACTTTGATTTCTAGTTTGGTAGTGTACAGAGAAAAATCGACGGTAATTTCAAAAGGGGATGGTAGCAATAAATCAAAGGCTACTGATAAGAAAAATAGAGGTGGTAAAATCAGGGTTAAACTAAACAAGAATAATACCATTTGTGATAGGGCCTCCCGATTTAAACCCTCTAGCAATATTCGAGTTTCCATTCTAGATTCTATCCATAATATGGTGGAGTTAATTTCTTCCCAAATTAAAGAGGGATGACTGTTAGAAGTTGAGTGTAACAGTTCGATTTAGACCCTAGTCAGAATAGTGGTTTCGGGACCACAAATCTGAGTCAAAAATATATTTTAATATTATTTTCCGTGCCTATGATATATGATTAAGCATGTGTGAAAGTTTCGTGATTTAATTTGGTAATTTGTGTGCTTAATTTGAGAAAAGGACTAAATTGCATTAAATGCAAAATTAGCATGCCATATGTTAAAAGCACTTATGTGTCATGTCTT
The DNA here is from genome assembly GCA_025698515.1 of Gossypium sturtianum. NCBI lineage: Eukaryota > Viridiplantae > Streptophyta > Magnoliopsida > Malvales > Malvaceae > Gossypium > Gossypium sturtianum. The sequence continues at coordinate 119,966,276 of CM046955.1, forward strand.
TACAAAGGTGAGGTCCTTATAATGCAATTGAACCATTGGAAATATGGATGGATATTAATGCCTAAAGTTAGTGGAAATTATAATGTTTGAATAAAGGTTAAAAATGTAAAATAGTAAATATGTTATAATTAAATAAAACAAAACATTAGAATTTGTGATTCATTCATCCATTCTTGACTGAATATACCAAAGAAAAAGAAAAGAAAAAGAAAGCTAGGTTTCGGCTAAGTCTAAGCTTGATTCGAGGTATGTTTTGCTTCGGTTTTTGATAATTTCTACGTTTTTGTAATCGTTGCTTTGTGTTCTTCAAAACCCATGCTTCAATTTTGTAAATTGATGAAGATTTTGAAAAGTGTCATGGATGAATTCATGAGTTTTGTGATGTTTGATGATGAAATATGAAATATATGTGTTAGATTAACATGTTTTGCCTTTGGAGTTTTGGTGATTTTGAGTAATTTGGACTTAATTGAGAAAATAAGATTTTGAGGGACTAAAATGTGAAATAAATGAAATGTATGGACTTGTATGATTATAGTGAACATTCGGCTAAGCATGGGTATAAGCAAATTATGTGTATTTTATGATTTTGTGAAATAGGGACTAAAATATCAAAATGTGAAAATGTGAGGGCTAATTTGTAAATTACCCTAAATATGTGTTTTTCGATTGAATTGAATGATTTGGTGAATAAATAGATTAAATTTGAATATGTATAGATCAAGAACCAAAGAAAACGGATATAGATCGTGGAAAGTCGAAAGTGATCGAATAGTCGAGTCCGTACGTTTATTCGAATCCGAGGTAAGTCTATATACAAATAAATGTATTTACATTGATATATGTATGTTCACATGAAAATTTATAATGATGAATGTATATGAGATGATGAGTACATGAAATCCGAGATAGTATCGACATGATGTCAACATCCGAAAAAGTCCCGTACGAACCTAGGAATAGATACGATTACATATGTCTTGACATAGGTGTCCGATATGTAATATCGTGTAAGACCACGTCTGGGATGTTGGCATCGATATGAGACATCGTGTAAGACCACGTCTGAGACGTTGGCATCGATTTGAAATTTACGTGTAAGACTATGTCTGGGATATTGGCATCGTATTGATTCGTGTAAGACCCTATCTGGGATGTGGCATCGATATCTAGTTACATGTAAGACCACATCTGGGATGTTGGCATTGTACGACTATTCCGAGCATTCTAAGTATCCTATTTGATTCCGAACGGTTCAACGGGAAAATCCAAGAAATGAACATCTATATGAAATGTATAAACAAATCAGGTATGTTTGAATTGTACACTAAGCAAGTGTACGAAAGGTAAGTGTTTATATGAACTTACCTAGATGAGATATGTGAATAGATTTGATAAGGTAAAATGTATTATATGTGTGAATGAGCTATGGTCTAATGAAGTACAAGGTGATGCATATATGTTGGTAAGCAAATGGCTAATCAAATGAGCCAAGGAGAATTATGAATGTGCAAATGAGCTATTAGTGATATTATATTTGAGATGAATAATGAATGCTTATATGTTAAGTTTATTTGTATATGGCTTACTAAGCTTTTGAAAGCTTACTTTGTGTGTGTTTGTTTTGTTTTATAGATCATCAAAGCTACGAAAATCTCGGGGATCGTCGAGGATCGTCATCACACTACTCAATCCTATTTTTGGTACCTTTTGAAAGTGTATATACTAAGTATGGCATGTATAGGCTAGTCACTTTGAATTATGTTTGAGGTATGTATATTGCCATGTGATATGGCTAGGTAAATGGTTGTGATGGGTATGAGTAGTCAAGCTATATGATGCTTAGTTTGGTAATGGTAAGCTTGTTGATGCAAAATTGATATATATTTGATGAGTGGAAGTCATTTTGTAGTGGTAAGTTGTGGATGATTTATGCTTAGAAATGTTTGTGATAAGTTGAGCTAAATGGCATATAAGTTGGTATGTTTGAAGAGTACTTGAATTAGTTAAAAATGATGACCATTTGGTATGTTTGTGGTTGCCAATTGTGTTAGGTATGATGCTTGTATGTGCTTGTATAGATGACCCAAAGTGTGGGTGGCATTTTGGACTTGCAAATGGCCTATCTTTGCCCACACGATTGAGCACACGGGCGTGTGGCTCGACCGTGTCCTTCGTGGTTGTATTTCAAAACAAGTCAGACTCGACCACGGGCTGGACACACAGGCGTGTGACTGGCCGTGTGGTGCAAGTCAGGCTCGACCACGGGTGAGGCACACGGGCGTGTCTCAGGCCGTGTGGTCAAGTCAGTATGTATGCCCTATTTTGGCACGGCTCGGGCACATGGGCGTGTCTGAGGCCGTGGGAGGCACACGGCCTGCCCACACGGGCGTGTGACCTCTGTAACTTTAAATAAATTTTAAATTTCTAAAAATTTTTGTATGTGTTCAGTTTAGTCTCGACCCTTTTCTAAAGCATGTTTAAGGTCTCGTAGACCTATTTAAGGGACACTTTGATTTGATTCGTTGAATAATAATATGAAATGTCCGCAAAAGGTTCCGTTTTATCTGGTAATGCCTTTAACCCTAAATCGGCGAAGGTTATAGGTTAGGGGTGTTACATTTGATTGGTATCAGAGCTACGATTTAGTCGATTCTCGTACTAACGTAGCGTGGGAGAGTCTAGCTATACATGCCATATATATGAAATGTGATAGTGTGATGATTCCTGACGTGTAAAATGTGTTTTCGTAATAGTAATGGATCCCGAAAGAGCCGTAGCTGATGAAGTTGAAAGCAATGCGCTGCTCCCGCTCAAGGGATATCGCCATCTGATTCGAGACCGGCTACTAGCGGTCAAGAGGGAGAGGCTAAACAAGCCTTCTTCCAAATGATGAACGAGTGGTTCACTCAGTATGTAAGGACTAATCTGGCTGTTTCACAACCTCCGCCCCCGTCTAATCCTCCTCAGACTTCTGTTGTACCTCTGGTTATGAGTTTGAATCTGTTAAACAAACCTCATGTTGATAAGATCTGCAAGTTTGGGGCTGAAGAATTCAGGGCCACCAGTGATGATGATGCTGAGAGAGTGAAATTTTAGCTTGAGAACACTAGCCGAGTATTTGATGAGATGTCATTAACTCCTGAAGAATGTATAAAGTGTGTTGTTTCTTTGTTACGAGACGCAGCCTATCAATGGTGGAAGACCTTGATTTCTGTTGTTCCGAAAGAACGGGTTACTTGGGATTTCTTTCGGTCTGAGTTCCGAAAGAAATACATCAGTCAGAGGTTTATTGATCAGAAACGAAAAGAATTTCTTGAGTTGAAGCTGGGTCGAATGACTGTGACCGAGTATGAACGAGAGTTCATGAGACTAAGTCAATATGCTTGAGAATGTGTTTCAACTGAAGCGATAATGTGTAAGAGATTTGAAGATGCCTTGAATGAAGATATTCGCTTGCTAGTTGGAATTCTGGAAATAAAAGAGTTTGTGGTGCTTATTAACCGAGCATGTAAAGCTGAGGCACTCGGGAAAGATAAAAAAAAAGCTGAGTCTGAAGCTAGAGATGCGAGAAAGAGATTTTCGAGTAAACCATTTCAGTCTGCTTCAAATAAATTTAGAGATGAATATAGCCGTTCAAAGACTAATGTGGGACATTCGAATAGAGATCGAGCTAGAACAGAATCGAATTCCAAAGCTCCAGCAACTTCGTTGGCTAGTGTTGGAGATGTCCAATCCGAGTGACCTGAATGTAAGCATTGTGGTAAAAGACATCCGGGAAGTTGTAGGTTGAATGATCGAGCTTGTTTCAGATGTGGTTCCTTAGATCATTTCATCCGAGACTGTCCAGAATCTGTTGAGCAAGAGATTGTTCAGAATCCGAGATCTGATAATGTTTCAGCTAGAGGTAGACCTTCTCGAAATACAAGAAATGTCAGTGGTAGTCAGAAAGCTACAAAAGACTCAGTTGCAAAATCTGAAGCTAGAGCGCCAGTTAGAGCGTATGCCATCCGAGCCCGTGAGGAAGCTTCATATCTAGATGTTATTACGGGTACATTTACTCTTTATGATACTTTTGTGATTGCATTGATAGACCCAGGTTCTACTCACTCGTATGTATGCATGAACTTAGTATCCAGTAAGACTTTGCATGTAGAGTCTACTGAATTTGTTATTAGAGTATCGAACCCCTTAGGTAAAAGTGTCCTGGTTGATAAAGTATGCAAGAACTGCATCATTGATGTTTCGAGATGTTTGTTTCGGTGATCGATGCTATTACCATTTGATGAGTTTGATATAATTTTGGGTATGGACTGGTTAACATTGCATGATGCTGTTGTGAATTGCAAAAGAAAGACTATAGATTTAAGATGTCAGAATGATGAAATAGTTCGGGTTGAGTCTAATGATTTGAATGGGTTATCTGCTGTGATATATGTGTTAAAAGCTCAGAATTATTTGAGAAAGGGTTATGAAGCTTATTTTGCTTATGTGATTGACTCGAAAGTAACTGAAAAGAAAGTTGAATCAGTGCCAGTGGTTTGTGAATTTCCTGATGTGTTCCCTGAAGAGTTACCGGGATTGCCTCCAATACGTGAAGTTGAATTTGGTATTGAATTGTTACCGGGAACGACCCCTATTTCGATAGCTCCGTATAGAATGGCACTAACAGAGTTGAAAGAGTTAAAGTCACAGTTGCAAGAGTTGACTGACAGAGGGTTTGCAAGATCGAGTTTCTCACCTTGGGGTGCTCATGTTCAGTTTGTGAAAAAGAAAGATGGCACGATGAGAATGTGCATTGATTATCGTCAGTTGAACAAGGTGACTATAAAGAACAGATATCATTTGCCCAGAATTGATGATTTATTTGATCAGCTTAAAGGAGCCACTGTGTTTTGAAAAATAGATCTGAGATCGGGATACTACCAGTTGCGGGTTAAATATTCAAATGTTCCGAAGACTGCTTTCAGAACGAGGTACGGGCATTATGAGTTTTTAGTTATGCCTTGTGGACTAACAAATGCTCCTGCTGTTTTTATGGATCTGATGAACAGAATTTTTAGACCGTATTTAGATCAATTTGTTGTTGTATTCATTGACGACATCTTGATTTATTCACGTGATGAGATTGAGCATGATGAGCATCTGAGAATTGTTTTGCAAACTCTACGAGATAAGCAATTGTATGCAAAGTTCAGTAAATGTGAATTTTGGTTGCGAGAAGTTGGTTTTTTGGGACATATTGTATCAGCCTCTGGAATACGAGTTGATCCGAGTAAGATTTCTGCTATTCTGGAATGGAAACCTCCGAAGAATGTGTCTGAAGTCCGTAGTTTTCTGGGACTAGCTGGTTATTATCGTCGGTTTGTAAAAGGATTCTCGATGATAGCTACTCCGTTGACTAGATTGCTTCAGAGAGATGTGAGGTTTGAATGGTCTGATAAATGTCAGAAAAGTTTTGATCAGTTGAAAGCTCTGTTAACCGAAGCTCCAGTTTTGGTACAACCAGAATCGTGTAAAGAATTTGTACCACCCCTTACCCATATTCTACACCGGAACCGGGCCCGAGGCATTACCGAGTTAAAACCACTTGATCGCCACTTAGGCTCAACGTGACTACTCTCAATAGCTACCACAACTACTTCATTAAGGACCTACGGGGTCTTAAACATACATACGAGAGCTTCCGAGGCTCTACCGAAACTTTATCGATCTTAAAATTTCTTTCACTCAGACAAGGGTCACACGCCCATGTGGAATGGGACACGCCCGTGTACCCTTAAGGCATGCCCGTGTCTTCCACCTGTGGTCGACACTGACTAAATTCACACAGCCTGGACACGCCCGTGTTCTCCACCCGTGGTGAACACTGACCACTTTACACGACCTAGGCACACGCGCCGTGTGGCTGGCCCGTGGTCTATTCTCGACTTGAAATGCTAACATGCAGGGACACACACGGCCAAGTCACACGCCCATGGGCTGACCGTGTCACACATGGCCTAGACACACGCGTGTGTGTCTACCCACATGGACAAGAACAAAGCTATTTGTCATGCCCTTATCACCCCTCTAGCATACACAACAAGTACTCATTCAACACATCCATAACCAACTCATAATGAACATAATCTTACATGGATAAATACATCTTTTCATATAATAATGTAGCCATCAACTATGGCATTATACAAAATAGATTATCCATCTAAAGGCCAACACATCTTAGCCAAAACAACAAAATACCCTAACGTGTCTAGCCTCTATACATGCCATATACAAAAAATTAAGTCCAATGTACCAGAGTGAGCTGATAGTGTGGGCGATCTTCCGATTAATCCGCGTATCACGATTCACTCCTTGTTCTCTATAAGACAAGGGAAAAGAAAGGAGTAAGCTTTGAGCTTAGTAAGTTTACACATAAACAATTTAAGCATTCTAGTATAAGCTAAACAACAATTAGCATTATACTAACATATGTAATTCACATCCACTACTATGCTTACTCTTTCTATCCCTTACCTCATCTCCAACACATCATGAGTCACATACTCATAATCATTGACATGCACCCCTGCACTCAATAGCACATTTACTCAAAATACAACACATCATTATTTCTCAATAATACATCCACACAGCTAAATTACTCGGTGGTTTCGCACTTAACCCACCACAATCAGATCATAAGGTAGTATCGCAGATAGCCTACCACAAGGGATAATTATAGTGATTCCGCACATAGCTCACTAAATAATATGCTTAACAATAGTATCGCATTTTTGACCCATTATTGTTAAGTATCAAGGTGGTATCGCACTTAGCCCACTATCAAGCATTATCACTACACATTCACATGTCTACTTGTAATACATTCATCCATTCATAACTACTATCTCATTCATTCCACTAGAATCGAATAGGTTCTCAATCATGCTACACATTAGCTAGCATTAACAATGTATACGCATAAATGCATCGTTCATACGGAAACTTACCTCGGTACTCAAAAAGTATGAAGATGTGCAATTTAGTCCATGACCTTGCCCTTGCCTCTGTTATGATCCGAGCTTCGTCTTTCTTGATCTAAAATGATAAACCAACCCGTTCAATACACACATTGACTAAATTGACCCTTATCTCATACTTTAGCAAAATTACCATTTTGCCCCTAAACTTTCTCATATTTACACTTTAGTCCCAAGGCTCGCAAAGTGATTTCCATTCAACTTTCTAGCCTTTCATGCTTAGCTGAATCATTTACTCAACTAAAGCAATCATCAATTCTCACTAAATCAATCATGTATGACCAATCTCAAGACTTTCACAAACTAGTCCCTACATGCATTTTTCATGGAATTCACTTAGCAAAAGATGTTTCTACTACATCAAGCTTTCATATTCTTCCATAAAACATCAAAATACATGCATGTCATACATGGTTACATTTTTGAACATCAATCCTAGCTCAACATATAGCTAAAAATAGCTTACTCATGTTACTAGGACTTCAAAAATACAAAGAATATCAAAAACGGGGCTTGGATGCACTTACTAGCAAGCTTGAAAAATTGGAGAACCCTAACAATGGCTCCCTTCAAATTACGGCAGCTTGGAGAAGAAGATGAATGAAATTCTATCATCTTTTCCCATTTTTAATCATTTAATTGATAAATGACCAAAATGCCCCTTCTCACTAAACTTTCCAATATCATCCACTCATGCCCATTTTTTTCCAAAAATTAGAATTTGGGAAAATTACTATTTAAGGACCTCTAATTGATAATCCAAAGCTATTTCATACAATTAGCTTCTAGAATCTCACATTTTGTAACTTTTGCAATTTAGTCCTTTTGGACAATTCAACCGCAATTTAACAAAATTGCTTCATGAAACTCCCACACTAACATGCAAACATAGCATAAACCTCAAAACTCATACATATACCTCGGATTTGTGGTCTCGCACCACTATTCTAACTAGGCCCTAAATCGGGATGTTACAACTCTCCCCCCTTTAGAGATTTTCGCCCTCGAAAATCTTACCAGTAAAAAGGTTTGGATGTTGCCCTCTCATGCTTTCTTCCAGTTCCCACGTAGCCTCTTCCACACCGTGTTTCTGCCATAACACTTTCACTAGGGCTATGCTCTTATTCCTCAACTGTTTCACTTCTCGAGCCAAGATCTTAATCGGCTCCTATTCATAAGACATATACGGTCTTATCTCAATTCCCATTGAAGGAATTACATGCGAAGGATCGGAGCGATACCGTCGCAACATCGACACATGGAACACATTATGGATCTTATCCAATTCTATCGGCAAAGGCAACCGGTATGCTACTGGCCCAACTCTATCTGTAATCTCATACGGCCCTATGAATCTCAGACTCAATTTCCCTTTTCGTCCAAATCTCATGATTTTCTTCCACGGGGACACTTTCAAAAACACTTTGTCACCCACCTCAAACTCAATTTCTTTTCTTTTCAGATCCGCGTACGACTTCTGTCGGTTCGAAGCAACTTTCAGACTATTACGGATTACTTTCACATTCTCCTCAGTCTCTTTTACTAGATCGACCCCATGGATCCGCTTCTCACTAAGCTCAGTCCAGTACAGAGGAGTCCAATACTTACGACCATACAAAGCTTCATACGGTGCCATCTGTATACTCGACTGATAACTATTGTTGTAGGCAAACTCGACCAAAGGTAGATACCTCTCCCAACTACCTTCGAATTCTAACACACAGCATTGAAGCATATCTTCGAGAACTTGAATCACTCTTTCAGACTGACCATCTGTTTGTGGATGGAACGCAGTACTGAAATTTAACCTCGTACCCATGGCCTCTTGTAACTTCTTCCAAAACCTCGAAGTAAACCTCGGATCTCTATCCGATATTATAGACACAGGCACACCATGTAACCTCACTATCTCTCGCAACATACAATTGGCTAACTTGTCCAATTGAATAATCAACACGTCTTTGGAATAAAATGAGCCGACTTTGTCAATCTATCCACAACAACCCACACGGCATCTTTCTTTTTGAGTCATATAGGCAACCCCCGTCACAAAATCCATGGTAATCCGATCCCATTTCCATTCGGGAACCATCACTGACTGAAGCAATCCCGAAGGCACTTGATGCTCAGCTTTCACTTGTTGACAAATCAGACACTTTGTCACGAACTCAGAGATATCTCTTTTCATACCCAGCCACCAATAGAATTTCCTCAAGTCATTGTACATTTTCGTACTGCCCGGGTGTACTGACAAATAACCACTATGTGCTTCATGCAAAACCTTTTGGATCAATTCTTCATCTTTAGGTACACAAATTCTGTCATGGTACAACAAACAACCATCCGAACCCACTCGAAAATCAGAATCACTTTCTGATCCACACTTAGCTCTCTTAGCTTACATCTCACTATCATTTCCCTGAGCCTCACATATCTGTTGAACAAATAGTGGCTTAGCTCTCAACTCTACCGATATAGCACCATCATCAGACAATGCTAAACTCATGCTCATAACTTTTAGAGCATACAAGGATTTCCTACTCAAGGCATCCGCAACCACATTCGCTTTTCCCGAGTGGTAATCAATGACTAACTCATAGTATTTGATCCATCAAATACTTCAAACTCTTGTGATCCGTAAAGATTCGACACTTCTCACCGTATAAATAATGTCGCCAAATCTTTAACACGAAAACAATCGCAGCCAACTCCAAATCATGAGTCGGATAATTCTTCTCATGCGGTTTTAACTGCCTCGAGGCGTAAGTGACTACCTTACCCTCTTGCATCAACACGCAACCGAGACCATTAAACGACGCGTCACTAAAAACCACGAACTCCTTCCCCGATTCTGGTTGGACCAAAACCGGTGCCTCAGTCAACAATGTTTTCAATCTCTCAAAACTCTGTTGACATGGCTCAGTCCAATCAAACTTGACATCCTTATGCAACAATTTCATCATCGGGGTAGCAATTACAGAGAACCCCTTTATGAAACGTCTGTAATATCCTGCCAATCCCAAGAAGCTTCTGACTTCTGACACATTCCTCGGCTGTTTTCAATCCACAATAGCCGAAATCTTACTCGGGTCAACTCTAATACCATCACCCGACACAATGTGTCCTAGGAATCCGACCTCTCGGAGCCAAAACTCACTCTTGCTAAACTTAGCATACAACTGCTTATCCCTTAAAGTTTGCAAGACAATTCTCAAATGCTCCTCATGATCGTTATCATCCCGATAATAGATCAATATGTAGTCAATAAAGACAACTACGAACTTATCCACGTGCGGTCGGAAGACACGGTTCATCAAATCCATAAAAATCGTAGGTGCATTCGTTAAACCAAACGGCATGACCAAAAACTCATAATGGCCATACCTTGTTCGAAATGCAGTTTTTAACACATCTTGCTCTTTCACTCTCAACTGGTAATAACCAGACCTTAGGTCGATCTTGGAGAACACTGTAGCTCCTTTCAGTTGATCAAAAAGATCATCAATCCTTGGTAAAGGATACTTATTCTTCACCGTCACTTTGTTAAGTTGCCTATAGTCTATACACAACCTCATAGACCCATCTTTCTTTTTTACAAATAGTACCGGAGCACCCCACGGTGAGTAGCTCGGTCTTGCAAAATCCTTATCTGTCAACTCTTGCAACTGAACCTTCAGTTCTTTCAACTCTAAAGGTGCCATCCTATACGGAGCAATTGAAATAGGTGCCATTCCCGGAACTAACTCAATCCCAAACTCAACCTCTCTCTCTGGAGGTAATCCGGGTAACTCTTCCGAGAATACATTCGGATACTCATATACCACTGGCACTATATCAAACTTTACTCCAACCTCTTGAGTATTCAAAATAAAGGCGAGACAGGACTCACACCCTTTTCTCAAACATTTCTCAGCCATTAGGGAAGAAATCATCACTGGTAGACTATCCGATCCACCTGATTCAACCTGAACAACATCTTCATTCTCACATTTCAATTCGATAAACTTACTACCACAGTTCACTAAGACACTATGGGTAGTCAACCAATCCATGCCAAGGATTAAGTCAAACTCATCAAACGGCAACAACATAAGGTCTGCAGGAAAGCAATGACTCTTAATCAACAAAGGACAATTCTTACACACCTTGTCCACTAACACATGCTTACCTAACGGGTTTGACACCTTAACCACAATATCCGTAAACTTAACGGTCATACTCAAACTAGATGCCAATCTCATGCAAATATAAGAATGAGTAGACCTCGGATCTATTAAAGCAATAACAAAGGTGTCAAAAGAGAAAAAGTACCGTTATTACATCCGGGAGGATGCCTCTTCGCGGGAAGCGCGAATGGCATACGTCCTCGTAGGTGCCCGACCCTCCGGTCTCACAGCAGAGTCTTTGGACGCACCTCTACCACTAGTCCCACCTCTCAGGTTCCTTGGTGATCTACCCCTTGCAGACACATCGCTAAGTCTTGTCTCTTGCTTCTCTTCCTTGTCATCCCTCTCGGGGTAATTTCAGATAAAATGGTCAGGGGAACCACACTTATAACAACTTCGGTTGTTTCCCAAACACTCTCCGGTATGATACCTACCACAACTTGGACACTCAGGTTTGTTCTTCGGATTGCCCACACTTTCCATCGAGGTGGCTTGGACTCTCGACCCTGAATGAGTTTTGTCCAAGTCTCGATTTGAATATCTCACTGGTGTTGTTGTTCGAGGATTCACTTCCTTGGATCTTTTTGACTGGGCTTGATATGATTTGCCCATCGGTCGTTTTCTCACATCTCAGGCTTCACTCACAGCCCTTCTCTTTTCCTTACTCAATTCCTAGGCCTTACTTGCCCTTTCAACCAACACAACAAACTCTTTTAACTCTAAAATACCAACTAGGAGCTTAATATCCTCGTTCAGTCCATCTTCGAACCTTTTACACAAGATGGTCTCTGTCGACACACATTCTTGCTACTTGCTAAGCCTAACAAATTCGCACTCATATTCTGCTACTGTCATTCTTCCTTGCTTCAACTCAAGGAATTCCTTCCATTTCCGGTCAGTAAACCGCTGGCTTATATACTTCTTCCAGAACTCTTCCAGAAAGAAGTCCCACACCCGCTCTCTCGGGACTATCGACGTCAATGTCTTCCACCAATGGTATGCCGAGTCCCTCAACAAAGATACGACACACTTCAGGTTCTCTTCAGGTGTACAAGAGAGTTCATCGAATACTCTCATTGAGTTCTCTAGCCAGAACTCTGCCCTCTCGGGGTCATCATCTACCTTAGCTCTAAACTCCTCAGCCCCGTGTTTCCTAATCTTATCCACCGATGGTTTCGATATCCTTACTACATCAATACCTTGAGGAGCCACTGGAATTGGCTGAGGTATAGGAGGAGGTGGAGGAGGTTGAGCATTAGGGTTCGCTCGGACATAATCTAGTACCAATTACTCATCATCTGGAGAAAGGCTTCTCAAGCCTCTTCCCCTTGACCCCTAACCTCGGGTCCACTCTCAACAGATGCGGTTCCTTGCGCAGGAGCCGGCGTATTACTAGCTGCTTCATCAGCAGTCGATTGATCGGGATCCATATACTATATAAAATAAGGTTTAAAATCATCAGAAACCACCACACTATCATTGTACACTTATGGCATGTATAGCTAGACCCTTACACTCGTTACGGTAGTCCTAGAACCGACTAAATCATAGCTCTGATACCACTAAATATACCACCCCTTACTCGTATTCTACACCGGAACCGGGCTCGAGGCATTACCGAGTTAAAACCACTTGTTCGCCACTTAGGCTCAACGTGACTACTCTCAATAGCTACCACAACTACCTCATTAAGGACTTACGGGGTCTTAAACATACATACGAGAGCTTTCGAGGCTCTACCAAAACTTTATCGATCTTAAAATTTCTTTCACTCAGACAAGGGTCACACGCCCATGTGGAATAGGACACGCCCGTATACCCTTAAGACACGCCCGTGTCTTCCACCCGTGGTCGACACTGACTAAATTCACACGGCCTAGACACGCCCGTGTTTTCCACCCGTGGTGAACACTAACCACTTTACACGACCTAGGAACACGCCCATGTGGCTAGTCCGTGGTCTATTCTGACTTGAAATGCTAACATGCAGGGGACACACGGCCAAGTCACACGCCCATGGGCTGACCGTGTGTCACACATGGCCTAGACACATGCCCGTGTGTCTACCCACATGGACAAGAACAAAGCTATTTATCATGCCCTTATCACCCCTCTAGCATACACAACAAGTACTCATTCAACACATCCATAACCAACTCATAATGAACATAATCTTACATGGATAAATACATCTTTTCATATAATAATGTAGCCATCAACTATGGCATTATACAAAATAGATTATCCATCTAAAGGCCAACACATCTTAGCCAAAACAACAAAATACCCTAACGTGTCTAGCCTCTATACATGCCATATACAAAACATTAAGTCCAATGTACCAGAGTGAGCTGATAGTATGGGCGATCTTCCGATTAATTCGCATATCACGATTCAATCCTTGTTCTCTATAAGACAAGGGAAAAGAAAGGAGTAAGCTTTGAGCTTAGTAAGTTTACACATAAACAATTTAAGCATTCTAGTATAAGCTAAACAACAATTAGCATTATACTAACATATGTAATTCACATCCACTACTATGCTTACTCTTTCTATCCCTTACCTCATCTCCAACACATCATGAGTCACATACTCATAATCATTGACATGCACCCCTGCACTCAATAGCACATTTACTCAAAATACAACACATCATTATTTCTGAATAATACATCCACACAGCTAAATTACTCGGTGGTTTCACACTTAGCCCACCACAATCAGATCATAAGGTAGTATCGCACATAGCCTACCACAAGGGATAATTATAGTGATTCCGCACATAGCTCACTAAATAATATGCTTAACAATAGTATCGCACACAGCCCATTATTTTTAAGTATCAAGGTGGTATCGCACTTAGCCCACTATCAAGCATTATCACTACACATTCACATGTCTACTTGTAATACATTCATCCATTCATAACTACTATCTCATTCATTCCACTAGAATCGAATAGGTTCTCAATCATGCTACACATTAGCTAGCATTAACAATGTATACGCATAAATGCATCGTTCATACGTAAACTTACCTCGATACTCAAAAAGTATGGAGATGTGCAATTTAGTCCACGACCTTGCCCTTGCCTCTGTTATGATCCGGGCTTCGTCTTTCTTGATCTAAAATGATAAATCAACCCGTTCAATACACACATTGACTAAATTGACCCTTATCTCATACTTTAGCAAAATTACCATTTTGCCCCTAAACTTTCTCATATATACACTTTAGTCCCAAGGCTCGTAAAGTGATTTTCATTCAACTTTCTAGCCTTTCATGCTTAGCCGAATCATTTACTCAACTAAAGCAATCATCAATTCTAACTAAATCACTCATGTATGACCAATCTCAAGACTTTCACAAACTAGTCCCTACATGTATTTTTCATGGAATTCACTTAGCAAAAGATGTTTCTACTACATCAAGCTTTCATATTCTTCCATAAAACATCAAAATACATGCATGTCATGCATGGTTACATTTTTGAACATCAATCCTAGCTCAACATATAGCTAAAAATAGCTTACTCATGTTACTAGAACTTCAAAAATACGAAGAATATAAAAAACAGGGCTTGGATGCACTTAATAGCAAGCTTGAAAAATTGGAGAACCCTAACAATGGCTCCCTTCAAATTTCGGCAGCTTGCAGAAGAAGATGAATGAAATTCTATCATCTTTTCCCATTTTTAATCATTTAATTTATAAATGACCAAAATGCCCATTCTCACTAAACTTTCTAATATCATCCACTCATGCCCATTTTTGTCCAAAATTTAGAATTTGGGAAAATTACTATTTAAGGACCTCTAATTGATAATCCAAAGCTATTTCTTACAATTAGCTTCTAGAATCTCATATTTTGCAACTTTTGCAATTTAGTCCTTTTGGACAATTCAACCGTAATTTAACAAAATTGCTTCATGAAACTCCACACTAACATGCAAACATAGCATAAACCTCAAAACTCATACATATACCTCGGATTTATGGTCTCGCACCACTATTCCAGCTAGGCCCTAAATCGGGATGTTACAGAAATCATGATTTACAGTAATGATTCATTGACTGGTTTGGGATGTGTTCTGATGCAGGAAGGCAAAGTCATAGCTTATGCCTCGAGACAATTAAAGCCACACAAAAAGAACTATCTGACACAAGATCTTGAGCTAGCTGGGATTGTGTTTGCGTTAAAGATCTGGCGCCATTATCTTTACGGTGAAAAATGCCATGTATATTCGGATCATAAAAGTTTAAAGTACCTAATGACTCAGAAAGACTTGAATCTGCGACAGAGAAGATGGTTAGAGCTGTTGAAAGATTACGAGCTTGTGATAGATTATCATCCGGGTAGAGCAAATGTTGTTGCTGATGCACTGAGCTGAAAATCACTGTTTGCATTGTGTGCTATGAATGCTCATTTATACTTATCTCATAATGGTTCAGTTTTGGCTGAATTGAAAGCGAAACCGTTGTTTTTACAGCAAATATGTGATGCTCAGAAAGTTGATAATGAAATGCTAGTAAAACGAGCTCAGTGTGATTTGAACTCTGAATCTGAATTTAGAGTTGATGATGATGATTGCTTGAGATTTCGAGATCTATTATGTGTTCCAAGAAATCCAGAGTTAATTCAGTTTATCTTGAATGAAGCACATAACAGTCGCCTATCTGTTCATTCGAGAAGTACAAAGATGTATCATGATCTGAAGCAACACTATTGGTGGTCTGGTATGAAAAGAGATATCTTTGATTTTGTGTCAAAATGTTTAGTTTGTCAGCAAGTTAAAGCTGAACATCAGGTTCTATCTGGTTTATTACAACCGATTCTGATTCCCGAGTGGAAATGGGATAGAGTGACGATGGATTTTGTTTCTGGATTGCCTTTGACTCAAAGGAAGAAAGATGCAATTTGGGTCGTAGTTGATCGATTGAAGAAATCAGCCCATTTTGTTCCGGTATGATCTGATTACTCACTTGATAAGTTAGCTGAGCTTTATATTTCTGATATTGTGAGATTGCACGGAGTGCCATTGTCTATTGTGTCTGATAGAGATCCGAGATTTACATCACGATTCTGGAAGAAATTGCAAGAAGCTTTAGGTATAAAATTGCATTTCAGTACGACTTTTCACCCGCAGACAGATGGTCAGTCTGAATGGATTATTCAGATTCTCGAGGATATGTTAAAATGTTGCATCCTTGAGTTTGATGGTACGTGGGAACAATATTTGCCATTGATTGAATTTGCGTACAATAATAGTTCTCAGTCGAGCATTAAAATGGCACCTTATGAGGCTTTGTACAAACGCAAATGTCGAACACCTCTGTATTGGACTGAGCTCAGTGAAAATAAGATATACAGGGTTGATTTGATCAAAGAAACTGAACAGAAAGTGAAAGTAATCCGTGATAGTCTAAAAGCTGCATCAGATCGTCAGAAATCTTATGCATATTTGAAACGAAAAGATATTAAATTTGATATCAGTGACAAAGTGTTCTTGAAAGTGTCTCCGTGGAAGAAAGTACTCCGATTCGGACGTAAAGGCAAATTGAGTACGAGGTTCATCGGACCGTATGAAATTATCGAACGTGTTGGAACTGTTGCGTATAGATTATTGTTGCCACCTGAGGTGGAAAAGATTCATAATGTATTTCACGTGTCAATGCTTCGTCGATACAGATCTGATCCATCACATGTGATTACTCCGTCTGAGATTGAAATCCAATCTGATATGACTTATGAGGAAGAATCGATCCGTATCTTAGATCGTGAGGTGAAAGAATTGAGAAATAAGAAAATCTCGCTAGTGAAAGTGTTATGGCATCGACACGGGGTTGAAGAGGCTACATGGGAGCCTGAAGATTCAATGAGACAACAATATCCGAACCTATTTAACGGTAAGATTTTTGGGGACGAAAATCCCTAAGGGGGGAGAATTGTAACAGTTAAATTTAGACCCTAGTCGGAATAGTGGTTTTGGGACCACAAATCTGAGTCAGAAAAATATTTTAATATTATTTTCTGTTCCTATGATATATGATTAAGCATGTGTGAAAGTTTCGTGATTTAATTTGGTAATTTGTGTGCTTAATTTGAGAAAAGGACTAAATTGCATTAAATGCAAAATTAGCAAGCCATATGTTAAAAGCACTTATGTGTCATGTCTTTACAAAGGTGAGGTCCTTATAATGCAATTGAACCATTGGAAATATGGATGGACATTAATGCTTAAAGTTAGTGGAAATTATAATGTTTAAATAAAGGTTAAAAATGTAAAATAGTAAATATGTTATAAATAAATAAAACAAAACATGAGAATTTGTGATTCATTCATCCATTCTTGACCGAATATACCAAAGAAAAAGAAAAGAAAAAGAAAGCTAGGTTTCGGCTAAGTCTAAGCTTGATTCAAGGTATGTTTTGCTTCGGTTTTTGATAATTTCTACATTTTTGTAATCGTTGCTTTGTGTTCTTCAAAACCCATGCTTCAATTTTGTGAATTGATAAAGATTTTGAAAAGTGCCATGGATGAATTCATGAGTTTTGTGATGTTTGATGATGAAATATGAAATATATGTGTTAGATTAACATGTTTTGTCTTTGGAGTTTTGGTAATTTTGTGTAATTTGGACTTAATTGAGAAAATAAGATTTTGAGGGACTAAAATGTGAAATAAATGAAATGTATGGACTTGTATGATTATAGTGAACATTCGGCTAAGCATGGGTATAAGCAAATTATGTGTATTTTATGATTTTGTGAAATAGGGACTAAAATGTCAAAATGTGAAAATGTGAGGGCTAATTTGTAAATTGCCCTAAATATGTGTTTTTGGATTGAATTGAATGATTTGGTGAATAAATGGATTAAATTTGAATATGTATAGATCAAGAACCGAAGAAAACAGATATAGATCGTGAAAAGTCGAAAGTGATCGAATAGTCGAGTCCGTACGTTTATTCAAATCCAAGGTAAGTCTATATACAAATAAATGTATTTACATTGATATATGTATGTTCATATGAAAATTTATAATGATGAATGTATATGAGATGATGAGTACATGAAATCCGAGATAGTATCGACATGATGTCAACATCCAAAAAAGTCTCGTACGAACCTAGGAATAGATACGATTACATATGTCATGACATAGGTGTCCGATATGTAATATCGTGTAAGAACACGTTTGGGATGTTGGCATTGATATGAGACATCATGTAAGACCACGTCTGGGACGTTGGCATCGATTTGAGATTTACGTGTAAGACCATGTCTGGGACATTGGCATCGTATTGATTCGTGTAAGACCCTATCTGGGACAGTGGCATCGATATTTGGTTACATGTAAGACCACATCTGGGACGTTGGCATTGTACAACTATTTCGAGCATTTTGAGTATCCTATTTGATTCCGAACGGTTCAACGGGCAAATCCAAGAAATGAACGTCTACATGAAATGTATAAATGAATCAGGTATGTTTGAATTGTACACTAAGCAAGTTTAGGAAAGGTAAGTGTTTATATGAACTTACCTAGATGAGATATGTGAATAGATTTGATAAGGTAAAATGTATTATATGTATGAATGAGCTATGATCTAATGAAGTACAAGGTGATGCATATATATTGGTAAGCAAATGGCTAATCAAATGAGCCAAGGAGAATTATGAATGTGCAAATGAGCTATTACTGATCTTATATTTGAGATGAATAATGAATGCTTATATGTTAAGTTTATTTGTATATGGCTTACTAAGCTTTTGAAAGCTTACTTTGTGTGTGTTTGTTCTGTTTTATAGATCGTCAAAGCTACGAAAGGCTCGAGGATCGTCGAGGATCGTCATCACACTACTCAATCCTATTTTTGGTACCTTTTGAAAGTGTATATACTAAGTATGGCATGTATAGGCTAGTCACTTTGAATTATGTTTGAGGTATGTATATTGCCATGTGATAAGGCTAGGTAAATGGTTGTGATGGGTATGAGTAGTCAAGCTATAAGATGCTTAGTTTGGTAATGGTAAGCTTGTTGATGCAAAATTGGTATATATTTGATGAGTGGATGTCATTTTGTAGTGGTAAGTTGTGGATGATTTATGCTTAGAAATGTTTGTGAATAAGTTGAGCTAAATGGCATATAAGTTGGTATGTTTGAAGAGTACTTGAATGAGTTGAAAAGGATGACCATTTGGTATGTTTTTGGTTGCCAATTGTGTTAGGTATGATGCTTGTATGTGCTTGTATAGATGACCCAAAATGTGGGTGGCATTTTGGACTTGCAAATGGCCTATATTTGCCCACACGGTTGAGCACACGGGCGTGTGGCTCGACCATGTCCTTCGTGGTTGTATTTCAAAACAAGTCGAACCGACCACGGGCTGGACACCACCGGGCGTGTAGAGGGGCCGTGTGGTGCAAGTCGCTCGACCACGGGTGAGGCACACGGGCGTGCCTCAGGCCGTGTGGTCAAGTCAGTATGTATGCCCTATTTTGGCACGGCTCGGGCACATGGGCGTGTCTGAGGCCGTGGGAGGCACATGGCTTGCCCACACGGGCGTGTGACCTCTGTAACTTTAAAAAAAAATTAAATTTCCAAAAATTTCTATATGTGTTCGGTTTAGTCCCGGCCCCTTTTTAAAGCATGTTTAAGGTCTCGTAGACCTATTTAAGGGACACTTTGATTTGATTCGTTGAATAATAATATGAAATGTTCGCAAAATGTTCTGTTTTATCTGGTAATGCCTTTAACCCTAAACTGGTGAAGGTTACGGGTTAGGGGTGTTACATTGAGTTTGCTGTTGAAGAGCGTCGGAAAGCCAAGGGCGATTTTCAACAGTGAAGATTGGTTTTCTTTCTCACGTGATTTTATTTGGATTTTAATTTGTTTATTTTCTCGTGGAATTGTTAGGGATGTGCGAGCACAAAATTTCCTCATATATTCCGTGAATATTTTTTAGAGCATCGACCTAATATCATTAGTTTAATGGAGCCGAGAGTTAATGAACATAAGGCTGATACTATTATCACCAAGTTGGGTTTTTAGAGATCTCATAGAGTTGAAGCAGTTGATTTTTCTGGTGGTATTTGGGTGGGATGGAAGGATTCGGTCGATGTTGATATTTTGAGTAACCATTAGCAATTTATCTTAACATGGGTTTATAGAAATATTCGGTCAGATTCAATTTTTATTGCTTTCGTTTATGCTAGTTTGAATAAGGCGAAAAGGAGGGTTCTTTGGAGAGATTTGAAGTTATTTATTCCCTCTGGGTTAGTTTCTTGGATGGCGATTGGAGACTTTAATGCAATCCTATCCCCGGATGAAAAACAAGGAGGGAGTGCTTATAGGAAGAGGTGTTCTGCTTTTGGATATTTCATTGAGATAGCTGATTTGCATGATTTGGGGTTCAGGGGACCTTCTTTTACTTGGCACAGAGGTCGGACTTTTGAAAGGCTTTATAGAGCAATTGGGAGTAGTTTCTGGGTTAGTATGTTTTTGATTTGTTTAGTTACTTATTTGCCGATGTTTAAGTCGGATAATAGACCGCTTCATCTTTCCTTAAGACCGAAGCTTATCTTGCCTAAAGGTAGACCATTCTGGTTTCTTGCTGGGTGGATAGAACATCCAGGGTTTGCTGACTTCGTCAAAGAAAATTGGAAATTCAATGGAAAAATGGTTGATTCTCTTACGCTTTTTACTTTCGATGTGAAGGATTTGTACAAGACGGTTTATGGTCATTTAAGAGCTCGTAAAATAAAATTGGTTTCCATGTTAATTAGAAATAAAAAAGTGATGAAAAATTCAATCTCTGATTGGTTGTTACAAAAGAAGGCGCAGATTAGGGATAAGTTGGAAAATGTTTTATTTCATGAAGAATTATTGTGGAAACAAAAAAACCCATTGTGATTGGCTTATTTTAGGGGACCAGAACACTAAATATTTCCATAATTGGACCTTAAAAAGGTGGAAATTTAATCATATTTATGTCATTCAGAATCAGGAGAGGGAGTAGGTTTAAGATCCGGAAGAAATTCAATTTGAAGCGATTTCTTACTTTCAAAAATTATGTAGGGAGATTCTTACTTAGATAAGTAATTTTCCACCTAGTTTGTTTCCTCAGATTGAGCAGAGTGATCAGGATTTTTTGGGGAGAGCAGTTACGGACGAGAAAATTAAAAATGCTTTAATTGACATGGCTCCTCTGAAGGCCACGGGGAGTGATGGGTGTCATGCTCTTTTCTTTCAAAACCAGTAGGAGGTCCTTGGAAGGAATATTTGTGATCAGGTCAAGAGGATTTTCGATGGTGGTAGCATTGAGTCAGAATTGAACAATGCATTTATTGTCCTTATTCCTAAGGTCTCTAATCCCGAGAGTTTAACTTAGTTCTGGCCCATTAGTCTTTGTTTTGTCTTATACAAATTGATAATGAAGATCAGAGCAAATTGATTCAAGTTGATTTTCCCTAAAATTATTGCTCAAGAGCAAGCTGGCTTTATTGCGAGAAGGAATATTTTGGATAACATTATTATTGCGCAGGAAGTCATTCATTCTATGAGAGGGAAGCAAAATAAGAAAGATGGATAACTGTCAAAATCGACTTGGAGAAAGCATATGATAGGGTCAGATGGGATTTCATTGACTTGTCCCCTCGAGTGACTGGTATTCTGGAGTACTTAAGGAATGTTATTATGTCGGCAATCTCAAACTCTATTATGCAGATCTTGTGTAATGGAGTTCCTACACAAAAGTTCAAACCAACTAGGGGGATTCGTCAAGGGTGTCAGCTGCCCTCGTATATTTTTGTGTTATGTATGCAGTGGCTTGGTCATGGTATTTAGTTAGATATCTCTAGTGGTAGATGAAGTCCTATTCGATTATCTAGATCGAGGCCGTCATTATCCCATCTCTTCTTTGCTGATGATTTGGTTATATTCGCTAAAGTTGAGCTGCAACAAGTACGTATTCTTAAAAAAATTCTTAACAGTTTCTATGACTTTTCAGGACATCGAGTAAATGGTTGTAAGACAAATATTTTTGTTTTGAAGGTGTCGATGAGGAGATGAGTGGTAGGATAAGCACCTTGCTTGGTTTCCAAAAAGTGAACAATATGGTAACATACTTTGGTGTACCTTTATTTCATGAAAGAGTAACCAACAACACCTTAAGGTTTGTGGTTGAAAAGGTTAGAAGTAAGTTGCTTAGTTGAGATCCCAAACAACTTTTTTTGGCAGGAAGAGTCACTTTATTGCAATTCGTACTCCTGTCCATTCCTAATTTTTTCATGCATCAATGATCATCCCAAAAGGAGTCTATGAGGAGATTGAGAGCATTGTTAGAAAATTTATTTGGGGATCTTCCAATGGTTTTAGGAAGATGGCCTTAGTTAATTGAGAGTCTATATGTCAACTACGCTCTTGTAGAGGTATCAAAATTCTTCACTTGGAGGACCAAAATGGGGCATTTTTTTATGAAGATAGGGTTTGCACTACTGACTAAAAATGAAGCTTTGTGGGTTCATATTCTTAGATCTAAATACGATATGAAATAAGGATAACCGGAGAATATCGTGTGAGGGAGATGTTCCTTTCTTTAGAGGGCCCTTACTAAGGTATGGCCTTTACTGCTTGAGAATGTTGTTTGGTCAATGGGAAATGGTAGATCTATTTGGTGTTGGAAGGACTCATGGATCCCACATTTAGGGCCGCTGATTAAATAGATCCCTTCCCGTGAAAATATTGTGTCCAATTGTCAGCTTAGTGAAATGGTAACGGAAGAGGGATCGTGGAACCTTCATCTTTTTAGAGTATGGCTCTCGGATGATTACATTAAAAGAATTGTGAGTACTCCTCCGCCTCATCCAGATACGGGGATAGATTGCTTAGTGTGGTTGAACAATTTGACGAGCTCGTTTTCAATAAAGAGTGCATATTGGACGATCAGGGAGATATTTTGGGATCCCAAAAAAAGGCATTGGAAAATTGTTTTGAGGTACCAAGGGCCACAACGAGTCCATTTCTTTCTTTGGCTTGCATTTAAACAAATACTTCTTACTAATGATGAAAGAGTAAGGATGGTAATTGGATACGATCGCACATGCTTGATCTATCAACATGAGAATGAGGATATTTTACATGTGCTTAGAGATTGTCCAGCTGCAAAGGAGGTATGGCATCGGGTTGTACCTGCTGGTTAACATTATAGGTTTTTCTCCAAAACACTTAGCTAAATGGTTGGAATATAATTTAAGTGATAACTTATGGATGTCTAATGTGGGGTTTAGTTGGGCTACTCTTTTTGGGTTGCTTGTTTGGAAAATCTGGAAAAATAAAAATTTATTCATTTTCCAGAGTTTATCTTGGAACTCTTCTGAAATAGTTAATTCATCGATTAGTTGGGTGAAATAGTATATTTTGGTGAACAAGAAAATCTCAATTAGTCAGCATGAAATTGAGTCACACCTACCGTTGATAGGTAATTGTTGCATTTTGAATTCTGATGTGGTGGTTAATCTGATTTCTAGCATACCTTCTGTCGGGGGTATGTTGCGGAAACTGAATGTGTAACATCCCGATTTTGGGTCTAGTCGGAATAGTGGTTTCGAGACCACAAATCCGAAGTAGAAATATTTGTTTTATTATTTTTTTGAGGTCCATGACATGTTTGCATGATTGTGTGAAAGTTTCATGAAGAAATTTTGTGAATAAGTGTCCAATTTGACTTTTAGGACTAAATTGCAAAAGTTGCAAAATATGAGATTCTAGAAGCTTTAAGTATGAAATAGCTTTGGATTATTAATTAGAGGTCCTTAAATAGAAATTTGCCCAATTTATATTTTTATGGACAAAAATGGGCATGAGTAGGTAAAATTTGAAAGTTTAGTAAAAATGGTATTTTGGTCATTTGGTTAATAAAAGAATAAAAAGGGAAAAAGAAAGCTAAATTTGCTATTATAGATCAAGAAAAATGGAGTCCAGACCTAAACCGAGGAAAGAACAAGGTTGTGGACTAAATCGAATAGTTAGTCATATTTTGGTACCGAGGTAAGTTCGTGTGTAAATAATGCAACTTATAATATGTATTTAATATTTTGTTATTGCATGACTTGTACAATTATCATTATGGATTCGTTCTGCAAATATTCGATATGACGAAACTCCCGTTTGAACCTTAGGAATAGTTAGGATACAAATGTCATGACATTAGGGATTGAGTTTACGTGTAAGACCATATCTGGGATATGGCATCGTTATGAGATTTCGTGTAAGACCATGTCTGGGACATGGCATCGATATGAGAATTGTGTAAGACCATAGCTGGGCTATAGGCATCGATATGTGATCCCATGTAAGACCATGTCTGGGATATGGCATTGGTATGATTCTATGTGTATGTGATTCCCGAGTATCCTTTAGTATTCCAAGCGGTTCAACGGGTAGTCCAAAGATTATGTCAACGAAATGACAAGGTATGAACATGTTGAAAGGGTACAGGTATGTACACAAAGCTCATACTTATTGAGATTATAAATCGATGAGATCTCGGTAAGAAGTGAATGAATAAATCATGATCACGAGTTTTATTGTACATTATGTAAATGACATGATTTAAAATGTATCTATGATACTTGATGACATTGTGATAAATTACATTATGTTATGTGTATAATAATGCATGGTTAATGTTGTTAATTATTTACATGCAAACTTACTAAGCTTTATGCTTACTCCCCTTTCTTTTCCATTTTCTTATAGTATCGCCAAGCTAGCTCGTGGATCGAAGGACATCGGAGACTCGATCACACTATCAATTGGAACTTTTGGGTATAGTTAGTCTCAACATTTTGAGTATGGCATGTATAGGGACTTAGTCTTTTTGTTATATGTCATAATGGTTTAGCCAAATGTGTTGGCTTATGATGATATTTGATTCATTGTGTATAAGGCCATGAGATGTGGCTCAAAATGATTATTTGGTTGTAAACCTATTCATATATGCATGCATGTACCAATGCCATTATGATATAGCCTATGGTTATTGATGGTTGAATGATGAT
The DNA here is from genome assembly GCA_025698515.1 of Gossypium sturtianum. Classification (NCBI taxonomy): domain Eukaryota; kingdom Viridiplantae; phylum Streptophyta; class Magnoliopsida; order Malvales; family Malvaceae; genus Gossypium; species Gossypium sturtianum. The sequence goes on from CM046955.1 coordinate 119,991,535, forward strand.
GTGTTGCATGTGATTATGGATGTTTGATGATGGTGAAGCACTTAGTTATGCCATGTTAAGTGTCTTGAAGTTATATATATATTTGGATTGGTGTGGTTTTGATGTTGTGTAGGTTGGTGCAAGTATGGGTGGCAAAAAGGCTTGGTAAATAGCCTTATTTTGTCCACACTGCAGACACACACAAGCGTGTGTCTAGGCCGTGTGTGTGACACACAGCTTGCCCCATAGGCGTGTGTTATGGCCGTGTGTCCCCTGCACCCTAATTAATGCAAAACAGAATGCCCAGTAGTAAACACATGGGCACGAGACACAACCGTGTGTCTCGGTCGTGTGAGAGACACGGCCATAGGACATGGGCATGTGCCCAGGCCATGTGAAGTCTGCACTTAATTTTTGGAATTTAATTCGCCACACGGCCTAAGGACACGGGCGTGTTGATGCGAACTTGGCCAAGGAGCTAGTTGCCGAACCCATTGAGCTGCCTCTGGGTCCAATCACTCGATCCCGAGCCAAGAAGTTCCAAAAAGCTATCTCGAGCTATATTGATTGAGCTTGGGGAGAAAAGGTTGCGAGACTTATTGATCACACATGGACCAGCTCAATAAGCGTCCCATGCAGCTTACTTCAAGCTAAATTTTAATTTTCATTTTGAGCTGATTAGTTGCTGGAATAAAACATTAATGTTGTTTAGTTATTTTAGTTATTATTAATTTAAGTCTTTAATGTGTCTTAAGTTAATTTAATGTGTTTAATGTGTTTCATTTAGTTCAGCAATTAATATGTCTTAGTTAATTAATTTGTGTTAATTAGCACAGCCATTTAAGTTGCCTGAAGTGTATTTAAGTTGTCTTAGTTCATACAGGTAATTAAAGTGTCTTAAGTTTAGACAACTTAATTGAGCTAATTATGGTGCCATAACCGAATTTATTTTTGTGTTAATAGGTGCCTCATTCAGCTGAACCAGCTAGCTTAATAGCAAAGGAAGTCTTTAAGAGAAGAGCATGCATATGGACGGCAATAAATTCAGCTGCTGATTTCTCTTATCCAAAAGGCTGTTCGTGAAGATCAATAGACAATGAGCTGTTCACACAAGTCCATTCAGCTCACAAACGTTTTCACACCTTGGTAGCTGCTCAAATCCATCTATTCACACCTTCTGGCTGATTGTATTCAAGTGTTCACACTCAAGGGCTGTTCGTGCGCCTAAATGCCATCAATTCTGGCTGCTGCTTGTTCGATTGCCCAAGGAAGAATTAAAGGATGAATTCAAGTGTCTTGGCTGCTCAATCATTGAACATTTCAGCTCAACTCATCAGCTCATTAATCTAGCTGAATTGGAATACTAAATGAGCTGACCATGGGCGTCACCTAGGCCTAGATTTTGTTAAAAGACATGTAATTATTCTAGAAGCTCATTAACAGCTTAATTAAGCTGATTGCATGTGACCATTTGGCTAGGCTTAACTTAGGCCTATAAATACTTAGTTATTTGCTGGTTGGAAGGACTTTTGATCAATTAATGAATTTTATTCAAACTTGTGAGTGTTCAACTCTCATAGTTCTCCCTCGACTGAATTGACTTATCAAGAATTCTTGTGGCGTCATTTCAGTCTTGTTTCGAACTTATCACTTCAATTCGGAGTGTGGCGTTCACCTATACCTTCGGTTCCTATCTTCACATAGATAGTGGGTCAAGGTTCCCTCAAACTATCCTTATCATTTTCATTGATTCAACCTAAGAGCTTGTATAAGACTCGGGTCAATATTAACTTATAATATTGGTTCATTCTTAAGCCCTGGCCGAATCTTTATTTTGTCACCTAAACCAACTTAAAACTTCTTTGTTTCTAACCTATCTTTTCCATTTTCGAACCAAATCTTGAAAACACTTAGCCTTACTTAATTTTACGATCGGGCAATCTAAATGACTCAAATCAACACCGAGGTGAGTTCGTATCACTTGTGCCTTGGCCGTGTGACCTCATTTCGATGATGACGTCATAAACAGAATGACCCCTATTTTGGACACGGCCTGAAGCACAGGCGTGTGATATGCCACACGGGCGTGTCCCTTCACCCACACGGGCGTGTGGACTTTTTTGATAAAAATTTTCTAAGTTTTCCCAGAAGTTTCTAAAGTTCTCGATTTAGTCCCGAACTACTCCTAATGTATGTTTTGGGCCTCGTAGGCTCGTTTAAGGGACGATATGAATGTTTATGAAAATTTCTAAATTTGAGTGGAAATTCATATCTCGTTTGTATGATTGCTTGCGTATAAGTCCGGTAACGCCTCGTACCCTATTTCGGCGTCGAATACGGGTAAGGGGTGTTACAGAATGGTGAGTGGATCTTAGGTTATAATCATTTTTTGGGGGTTTGTTTAGTATTTGAAGTAGAGCTTTAGGGAATCTTAGATGGCTTGACTCTTGTACAAAAACGGGGTTTGGATAAAGTGTTGATTCAACCTGATAACTTAGAAGTAGTCAAAATCATTCAAGAAAGCCAATCGGTAAATTCGTCTTCAGCCTTGGTGAGAAGGATTCATCAACTTGTTCTTATGGTCGAATATTGGAGAATTAGGTATGTTCCAAGGGAGAATAATAGAGTTGCAGATTTGTTAGCCAAAATGGTTTCTGACAAGGATCACATCATTCAATTGTTCAATGAGGTAGGGGTGAGTATTCGATCGAGTCGAGTCGAATCGAGTAAAATAATTTCGATTTAGTCGAGTTGACGAATCCTATTTTAGCAACCGAACTCAATTTGAATTTTTTTAATCGAGTCGAATTGAGTCAAAAAATTTCAAGTCAATTCGAGTCGAGTTAACGAATCTTATTATTTATACTTAATGTTGCATTTACATGGACCGATTATTTAACTAGTAGACAAAATAAAAGCTTTTAGATTAATTTTGAGTAAAGGGAAAAGGGAAAGTGAAGCGATTCGCGAAGGAAAGTAAGACTACTGGGTAAACATTTATCAAAACAACGTAGTTTTGCCTTTTAACTTGATAGTTTTGACTTTTAACTTTAGATAAAGTAAACATTTATCAAAACGACGTAGTTTTATCTTTTCTTATTTGGATTTTCGAATAACTCGAATTAAGTGTGAGCGTTCGGCTGAATCGAGTGAAATTGTTCGAGTTAAATTAGAAAAATTAATAATGTTAAATTAAAATCTTGTTACAATATAACTATTTCCATGTTAGAGCACATAAATTTGAAACCACATATATTTGAAAACTTTTTGAAAGCATAATAATAATAATAATAAGATATTTTAGTATGATAAACTTGAATCATTAATCACTTATTTAGATTCCAAAATTATTATTTTATAAAATTTTTAAATTTTCAACTTTTTTTATATATTTTTTAGATTTTTTTTAAAAAATTATAATTTTTTTTTAAAATAAAAATTTTAGAATTTTTATAGATATTTTGAATTTTTGAAAATTATTTTGATTGTTTTATAATTTTTGTTAAGAGAGAGACCAATTTGCCCATTTTTAAAATTGATAGGGACCAAAAGGATATTTATACTAATATGTTATTCGAATTATTCGAGTTATTCGAATTGTAAAAATTCAACTCGACTCGAAATCCAAAATTTCTTATTTGAGTTGACTCGAATAACTCGATTCGATTAATACGAAATTTAAATTCTTTTTCGATTTTTTCTAATCAAATCGAATAAAATTTTACTCACTCTTACAAGGGTTCCCAAAGATCTCTTACATTTATTGGAATATGACATAGTAATGCTTTTGGCTCAGTTTAGTTTATTGTAATCTATTTTTTCTTTAAAAAAAAAGAAGAAGAAGGAGGAGGAGGATGGCTTAAAGACGGAAGAAGTCTAAAGTTATAAATTTACGTAATTGTACAGTATTTTTAAAATTAACATGCAACCACATATAAAAAAATATCCTATGTGAAAAATGAAATAACATATAAAAAAATTGTGTAAGTAAATTTCCCAGAACGTATGGAGTTTTTAAAGCTTCGGTGACAGATCCCAATGGCATGATAAAGAAATAAAAATATAAAATAATATAAAACTTTCGTTCAAAATATTATGCGAAAACATTGATACAAATAATTCAAGAAATATGTACAGAGAATTTTGAAGTACGGATAAAAATAAAAACACAAACTGGAACCCTAATTTTTTTATGTGAATACGTTGATACAAATATTCCAAGGAAGATGTACAGGAGATACAAATTTAGAGAAACATTAAGGCACCATACCCTGCAAATAGCATGAAAGCACCATTATGTCACTGCAAATAGGTTTTGATAATTTGAAGCACACAGTAGCTGTTCATCGCTCCTCGGTTTTCAAGGAAGTCCAGCCCCTTCCTGTTGCAGTTTGTCTCCTAGCATGTGAAACGAAACCCAGAACATAGCCAACAAAACCACCAAGCACCAAGACACTACCACCCCAGACATAGTGTGAAAATGAGTACCGTGTCACATCATCAACCTTATGGACTGCTCCAACTTTATCATTGTTATCATCACCACCATTGAGAACTTGCCCAGATGCCAAAATCTCAACCATGTCATGCACCTCCCCGTCATGGTTTCCTACGAACGATAGTGTAAGTTTCTCTTTTGTAGCAATTAATCTAGTGTACCCAAACTCGCCTGTGCGGTACAAAGACCTCTTGGGTTGCGGGTAGACGGGATCGTGTGGATGATCTGGTCGAGGTTCCCATGTTGGTTGCCAGTCTTGTCCTGCCATCCCAATCACAACATGAACTGGTAATGCCTCCCAATCCTTCCCCTTCTGCCCCATGCTTCCACATGTGAAGTTCTTCAATGGACAAAACCTCTCGTACCGATGAACATGGCCCCATAATGCAAGGTTCACATTGTTTTTCACAAATAAAGGTTCCAAATGCTCAAGCATTTTCTCTCTCAATGGGGCGTCCCTACTTTCGAAACTTGTAGTGTACATTGGTCTATGCCCTTGAACTACAACAAAAGGGGTTTTCGTCCGATCAACCGACTCTAGATCATACTTCAGAAAGTCATATTGGCTGCTTCCCGGAAGGAAATTGGTTTCGGTTGACATGTACACAAAATGAACTGGCCCCATATCAAATGAGTAGTAAAGGTTTCGGGTAGCTGGAGCACGGGCTCCAGTTGGTTCTGAAGAGTTGCCAGGCATATTGAATCTAAGGCTGTAGGGAACCCCACATTCACCACCTCCATCAGTTCCATAAATTGAATTGGCCCAGTCAGGTTTCCAAGGCTGTGAAGGCCAATCATATTCATGATTGCCAATGCACACATGATACGGCACCTTGGAGGCAACAGGCTCAATTAAGTTGAAAAATTCATCCCACAACCATGAATAGCCTCTTGCATAGCTGATATCCCCGATATGGGAAATGAAAGTAGGCTTATCTCCAAGAGCTTCAAGGTCACGCAGGATCCACTTAATGGTTGATATGCTTTCATCTTGTGTGCGACTAAAGGTTAAGTAGGGTGTAGCAGTCCCCATGTCTCCAAATAGGAAGGCTATTGTTTCGTTTGAACTTTTGTCCCATGACACAAAGCTACGTGTCGTGCTCCAACCTTTAGACTCGCTTCCAACCTGTTAGAATGTGCAAACCAGAGCTAAATTAACCATGAAAGTTTAATTGAAAGTACAACAATGTCTTGAGGGAAATAAATGCTTCAATACTTTTCCTTAGTCCTGCCATGTAACAAGGAAACAACGTGTACTTGAAGTTAACATGATAAAAAATAGATGAATCACACTCATATCATATGAATTAACTTGAATTGGTAACCAGCCACCTACTGATAGTGTCACTAAGTAGGCAAAGGATACTAATTCCACCTCAGAAAGGAAGGAAAGGTCTTTTTGGATATATATATATATATATATATATATAAAAGCAGATATGCTACACATCCTATCAAACATGTTTGGGAAGAAAGCAATAGCTCCGTGACAAGTGGTATTAGAGCCACTCATAACTACCCGAGTCCACATTGAAAAGGAAAAGAAAATCTTTAAATACATAAGTGTGTGCACTACACAGCTTATCGAAAAAAAAAAAAAAAAAAAAAACTTTGTGCAGATACACAATATGCTGCAGGCCAATGGTCCCATGACCACAGCACTAGATCAAAGATTCAAACTTCAAACCTAGGCCCACCCTCTCCTTCTTCATGACTAAGCTCTTTCTATAACAACATTTCATCTATGACAACAATAAGCATAAAGCATATCTACTTCAAATATTATTATGGTTATAGATGTAACATGATAAAAAGGATATTGTAATTCAAGACAAGGAGCTCAGCATTTTAGCACAACCATTTGAATGAAGAAGGCGTTTTTTAGTTGGAACAAAATGTAGTTCAAAACATCTCCAAATTTAGCATTTAATTACCTGATAATAGTATTTCACCCCACCCTTTAAACCCGACATGACAGCGTCAAATATCCAACCAGGATCTCTCCAACCAACGCTCTCATTGGCCGGCGCGTGACACATGTCTTCCCTCTCGTACCTCCCCACACGTGCCACCGCCACGTCACCTTCCCACTCTCCTTCCTTCTCTCCGTACCTCACCTGCCTCTCCTCCGGGTCCTCCGCAACGAACACCACCCGCATCTCCCCTTCCCGACCGGTCAACGCCAAGTGGATCTGCTCCGGCCCACGACCCAATTCGAAACCCACCGTCTCGGATTCCGCCAACAAGTGCTTCGTGCCCGGGAGGGGATTATGATCCTGGTCGTGGATTTCCGGGTTGACCTCGGATTCGGTCCAGCGGAAGATCCGGAAGGAGTAGTTAGAGCGGAGGGAGGTGAGGGGGAGAGAAATGGAGCCCGCTCCAGATTCCCAAGTTGAGGAAGAAGATGAAAGGAACTTGTAACCGATGAAGTTGTCGTGGGGTGAGTGGGGGGGCGAGTAGAGGCCGAGCCAGTCGAGCTTGGACGGTGACTCGATGCCGGACCATTGGATGTGAACCGAATCACCCGATTTAGAAAGAGTTTTGGGGTTGACGGTGAGGATGGGTTGGGGTCGGACTTGAGAGATTAAAGGAAGGAAGAAGAAAAGCAAGATCATATTCATGGGGGATAAGGGAAGTTAATCAAGTTGAGGATTGCAATAAAAGAGAAAGAAACAAGTATGGGGCTTTTTGGGGGAAATAGAGAGAAGTATGAGCTGTGAATAAAGGATTAGGCATATTTCTTTTTGAGGAAGATTCTAATTGCGTGCCGTTTTTATATATTTAGCAAAATAAACATTTGTCCATATACTCATATAAAAAAAACATGTAATAATATCATAATTGGTCTCTAAAAGTTTATCAAATTTTCAATTTAGTCCATTTATATTTAAAAATATTATGTCATTTTTAAAATTTTAAATTATATTGTTTAAAATATTTAAATTTATTATTTTAGTATGCTAGTTATCTTTTAAAGAGTGTTGAACATAAGATATTATCTTTATAAATATTAAAAACTTGAGAGTTAGAATTATAAATTTATAATTTTTGTATTATTGAAAAGAAAGTATCAATGTTAAAACTAGTTTGTAGGTTTAAAAGGAATTTTAAAACTTTCCTCTTATAATCTCTGATTGAGTCCAGGTCCAGATAAAGTCTATTCAACAATGACTCAATCAAAATTCCTAAGAAAGAAGTTTACTTCAACTTTTTTATAATTTTAAAATTTCCTACTTAAATTTTTTAATTTAAAAATAACATACTATTTTTAAATATAATTTTAAAGTGAAAGCAAGATATATAAAATATTGAAATTTTGATATATGAGGATTGAGAGAAGGAAGGAACGTGTAGAATATGAAGGTGTCAACTTTGAAGTAGGTATATATTATAACAAAAAGTCCGTTTTGATAAACTAATAGGTCAATTATGTTCTTTCAATCTTACATGTATTAATACTACATCTATTTAATTTGATATAAATTTAATTTTTGTTTTTTTGTAACCGTTTATTTGTTGTTGTTATTGTTAAAGTGGCGGGGTGATTTTTTTTTTTTTTTGGTTATACGATGACATTAGTTTTATTTTGTTTGAATCAGATCAGATCGGTTGAATTAGGAATCAATTGCGGTATCAATTAGAAGATGGTCTTTGAACCGTTTGATTCAAGAATCATTACTAATCAGCGCACTTAAACCTACATCCTCCTGCATTAATATCAATATCCATGTCAATCGAGCTAAGAATCAATTGGCAATACAACATTAAATTATGAAATACTCACGAATTGAATGAAAAATTATGTAAGAAATATATTTATAGATAAGTCTTTAGTTAAAATAGTGAAATTAAATCCTTAAATATTATGGTATTTTAAGTTTAAATCTTACCATAGCAATTTTTTATAAAAATATATAAAAGTAAAAAACATCATTATATTAATATTTGTTATTTTATAAAAATAATAGACTTTTAGTAATGTTTCAACTAAGTTAATGTTCTATTGTCGATTGACAACAACTCGATCAAAAGCTTAAATAATAATATAAATATAAATACGTAGTAATTATAATTTATTTAAATAATAATAATTAAAATTTACACAATGAAACTTAAGATTAATTATAATTTTTTAAGTAAGGCTTGTTTGACAAAGCGTTAAAAATATTCAATCAACTAAAAATTAAGGCTTTGGTTAATTACAGGAAACAGATGCCATTTTAGTTTTCTTGAAAATGGAAAACATTGAAGAAACGTGTTTGGTTTAAAATTTTAAAAATGAAAATTAGAAAACAATAAAAAGTTATTTTCACTAAAAATGCGTTTGTAAAAGTGAATGATGAAAATAAGAGTTTACAACTTTAATGAATTGACTTTGGTTGTGTAACAAAACAATTTTCAATGGTATCGAAAAATTTAATTTTAGGATCGAATTTTCTTAATTTGAGTTGGCTAAAAATTAGGATTGAATAATTAAGTGTTGAATACGCCAATACGGGATTATAAAGTCGAATTATTATGTGTTATTAGATTAAATTGGTTAATAAAAATAATACATGGACAAAATTGATAAGTGACTAAAATAAAAAGAAATTAATTTTTAAATTCATAAGTGCCTTAAAAAGCAATTTAACTAAGGTCATAGTAGCAATTAAACCATTTTAAATGTTATGATAATTCTTAATCAAAGGTTGAGTCATCACATACTGGATAATTGAGTGAATTAATTTGTTAATCCATCATATAAATACTTGATGTGGGAGAGAGTACACCCTATATTCGGCCCGATCCCCGAGCCTAAGTAACATGACGCTACATCAAACATCGAACTCATTCATATTTACATAGTCTTAAATACATACAACCATCGTCACTTTCAAATATATAGATGAGTAATTAGTCTTAAACACCTTAGACAACATTTTAAACAACTTAACATACCTTAGTCAACATTATAAATAATTTAAAAACATGCTTAGGGACCATTTGATAAAATTATAAAGAACCCACACAAGTATCAATACGCCATCACATGTATTGATATTTTGGAAGATAAATATCGATACTAGTAAGAAAATCGATATCAAACTAGCATTCTGTCAAATTTTAAACAAAAAAATTTTATCAATACATGGGCAAATGTATTGATATTTTCACATCGAGTATCGGTACCAAATTAAGCTACTAACTTCACAAAGATACAATTCAACTCCGAGGTATCGATATTTATGTCCCGAGTATCAATACCTCTACTCAAATTTGCAAAAACACAATAAAACAGAGTATTAACATGCTCAACATATCTCTATTCTAACATGCATTAATCACCACAGTATCAAGCATCAAATTTACCCAAAACACAGCCTAACGCAACATCTTTACCTTGTCGATCCAAATCATGGTGATAACAATTAAAATTAGTAATAATTACCAATCAAAAATTTCTAGAAGTTCACAATCATACTAAACGAACAAGAACATAATAATAGCCAGCCAAAAGTTCTAGCCAAATTGCCTTTATTTCCACAGTTCAACGAATAATGATAATATCACCTACTTAAATACTAAAGCCTAACTTGGACCACTTCCTTGGAACTGCACCGCTCACATCGCAAATGCTAAATATCTGCAATGGTTAAAAAGAGTGGGTGAGCTTAAACAAGCTCAGTGAATGTTAGAATAACCACAAAGTATAAGGTTAAATAAGAGCATACTACAACACATTACAACCATATTCTAACCAAGTCAAAATAACCTATTCACGCTTCATTAAATCATAAAACTAGCATATACTCTCACATGCGATTACACTCAACTCCTATATATATAATTCATTTAACGATAATTCATCAAGACAAAAAAATGTATTCATGCTTTAATGACTCACAAGTCTAGCTTATATATTCACATGAGTTTGCACACAACATTTTCATGTACTAATCAATTAATGATAATTAGGCAACTTGGAAACATGAAACATAAAAGTGGGCTCTATCACCACACATTGGATACACGGATCTCCATCACACCAATTGTAATGACCTAAAATTCACGGGCACCGGAAAAGCGAGTTATAGGGCCTCCGTCTTAGTGAACTGAGTTTGTAAATATTTATTAGGAATATTTGTGAGGCTAGTTGTGTGTTTAATTAGGCTTTAATTAACTGAATTTAGCTTAATTAAGAGAAATTAGGAAAAAGGGCTAAATTGAATAAGGGGTAAAAGTAGAATTATAGATTAATAAAAAGAAAGAGGGACCAAAATGGAAAATATACCATTCACCATAAATGAGGCGGCAAATGTTGATAAAAATCTAAGATTTTTATTGTTTAATTATTATTAAATTATAATGTATATAATTATTTTATTATATGGTAATTTATATTAGTTATAAATTAAAAATATTATATTATATGAATAAATCAAAAATTTGCTAAATGGATGATGATGATATTGTACAATTGTAAAAAAAAAATATATGTACATTTGTAATATTTATATTTAATTAGTAGATAGATATTTATTATTTAAAAAGATATTTAATAATTAAATAATTAGTATAAGATTTTTTGGTTGATAAAAAATTATGATTTTGCCAAGTGTATGGTAAAGATAAAATACAAGTGTATTAATTTAAGTATGCACATTTGTAATATTTTTATTTAATTAGTAAATAGATATTTATTATTATTAAATTAAATTAATAAAATATTTATGAGATAAATAATTATATTATGAGATTTATTGTGATAAATAAATCATATGGTGACAATTGTAGGGTGATGATAGTGTACAAATGTACAAAGAAGTATGTATACAAATGTATTATTTATAATTGGTATTAAATAGATATTTATTAATTAAATAATTATATCATAAGATTTAATTGTGATAAACAAATTAATTAAAGACAAGTGTAAAATAAGTATTTGTTATTAAATAGATTATTATTATAATAATAATAATTATTATTACTATTAATTAATTTATATATATATATATATATATACACGTAAGATAAAAAGTAAAAAGAAAAGAAACAAAAGAAGAAATAGAAACAGAGAGTTCAAACGAAATAGGGGGAAAGAAAGAAGAAAAGAAAAGAAAATGACAAACTAGGGTTTGAGAGTTTGAAGTTTTAATAGGTAAGTCAATTAAGTCATTTTTACTTAAATTTGATGTTTTAGAAGTTTTAGAACAAAGTTTTATTGAAATTAAGTTGAAGTTTTGAAAGTTCTTAGGCTTTTGAATATAGTTTATGTTGAATTAATTGGTGAATTAGGGGTTAAATTGATAGAATTTCAAGTTAAAATTGGGTAAAGGATTTAATTGTAAAATAAGTTATAAGAAACAGTTTTGGACAGTAACAGTAGGTTAACTTTGAAAAATCACCAAAAATTGTGAAAATCGAATTAGAGGATTAATAAAATATGAAACTAAATTTTATCGAGTCTAGTTTTTCATAGAAGAAGCGGTATAAGAAATGGAATTGTAAATTATGAGTTATAATAAGTTTTGTGAGTCAAGGTCAGAATGATTTCGGGATCCCCTGTTCTGACTTTGGAAAATCATCAAAAATTTTAAAAAAAATTATTATGGGCTTAAATTCATATGTTTTAATCCTTAATGAGTCTATTTTCAAGAGAAACAAACGGAAACATCATCCAAAATCCGTACTAAGAGATAAATAATTTTTAATAAGGAAAGGTCGAAGCTGTTAAACAGCAGAACAGGGGTAAGTTTGAAGATTTTACTATACTTATTGACTAAACTATAAATTCTGAAAATTTTATGGCAGAAATATATTTGAGTCTAGTTTCAAAAACATCAAACGGATCTTAATTTAGAATTTTTTAACTCAAGATATAAATAATTTAGTGACAATGACTCATGTAGACAGTCTTAAAAGAACATATAAGTAAATAGTAGAATTATATATATATATTAAAGATGTGGAATGGAGAGGAAGAGTAGGAAAATATATATATGAATATTTAGCTAACATGGGTTACATTAAAAATGGCTAATTTGCAAGTTTTACGCTCAAGGACTAAATTGAATAAAACTAAAACTTTAGGGGTAATTTTGTAAATCGTCAAAAATGACCAAATTACATGAAATGAATCGTTTAATTGTATAAATTAATATATTGAAAGAAATTATCAATATCAAGTGGGCTTAGAGTTTTAATTTTGTCGTATGATGATATTATAAAGTAATTTTGTTAAATATTGATGTTAGGATCAAATTGTGAAAATTTTGAAATTTATGGATTTAAGTGAAACTAGGGAGTTAAATTTAGTTTAAAGTAGAATTTGTATAAAAATATAAAATTAATTGTGAAGAAATAAAGTTAGTCTCAATTTAGGGACTAAATTGGAAATTAGGCAAAAGTTGAATAAAAATTGAAATATTCAATGTGAAATTGTATTGTGTTGATGAATTTTAATTATTTTAATTTCCGTAGCTAACATCGTATCGGAAACATCAACAAAGAAAGGAAAGGAGAAAGTTGACGAGGAGTAGCTCGAAAATTCTGGTTTGTATTACTATAATTCAAATATATTTATTATTAATTTTTATATTTTAATTAAAATGCATGGTAGATAAATTTAGGAAATTAATTGAAATAATGATATTGATTTGAATGAAATTAATTTAAAAATGTTTATGGCTATTGAAATTGAATGTGAACAATTTGGAAATTAAAAGTGATTTGAATTGAATCAAAATGAATTGAATGAAGAAAATATATGATTATTTGAAATGTATATTAATTGAAAAGTGATTAGTGATTTGAACTTGATTGGAAAATGAATCGAAAATATGAATTGAATGAAAGTGAATTAAATTATGAATATGCTGAATATTGTTATGTGTACTGCATTGAACTGTGAAATTACTGAAGTAATGAATTACTGCAATACTGTGAAATTGATTGAAATAAGGAAATTATAATTGATACTGAACTAATATAGAAATTGTACTGAAAAGTGAATTAAATACCCTATTAACTAGTCGGGCTAGTCGATATAGTTGGCATGCCATAGGATATGGAAGAGTACGGGTTTTGCCAAGCATATCGATCGTGCACTTATGTGCCGACTCATCATATCTTATATCGTTATCATTATACGATTCGACACTTTGTGTGTCGAATCATCGTTATCATATCATTATGCATTCAGCACTTTGTGTGTTGAATACTGTTACTGTTACCATTATTGATTACTGATCAGGTACTATGTACCATTTTAGGCACAATGTGTAACGCCCCAAATTTGGGCCTAGAAGAATTGGGCTTTGGGCTTTGGGTCTCAGAAAATTTTTAAGTGAGCGAGAAAATGAAAATTGGCATGTGGGCTTTGAAGGTTAATGAATTTGGAGTGTTTAGGGGTGTTAGAGATGTTCTGGGATCAAGTAAGGGTATAGGAAAAATTTTAGTTTTAGCCCAAGGGAACTGTGACTTTAGTTAGTAGGCCTTTTAAATAAATAAAGAAGAAAAATGACACAAAAGAGCTTGTGGTGTAGTGGCAAAGTGGCGCCACTTAGGGAGCAGGGAGGTGGCGTCATTAGTAGGCAAGGGAATCCAAGGTTCAAGTAGTGGCATGGTATTTTGTTGGGGATTTAATTTTTGCCTTCTAGATGGTTAGTAGTGGTGTTGGATGTGAACTCTGAAGGAAGTGTTCATGAGAGAAAATTAAGGAAGGGATAAAGGAGCTTATCTTAGAGAAAATTTAGGATGAGATTGAGGAGTTATCAGGGAGAAAAGTTAGGAGCTGAGAAGTGTGAAGAGTTGGTGCCGTTGTGGGAAGTGGGAAGTGTATAAATTCGGCTTAGGAGGGTAAATGAGTGCCGTTTTTGGGTCTTTTAGGGGGTATTACGAATTTTTATTGTGGCTTTCGGCATTTGGAGAGTTTTGCAAATAAGTTAGTCTTTCTTTTCTTTACCGAATATCCTGTAGTTACCCTCACACAAGCACATTTGATCTTTTCTTTTCTCCTCCTCATTCTGTTCTTCTGTTGCCAAATTATTCCATTGCCGAAAAACCATCATTCTTTTTTGCCGAATTCTCTCTTAGCCAAACTTTTCTATTGCCGAATTACCATCGTCTTCTCTTTCCGAAATCCCCCATTAGTGCCGAATATTTGTTGTTTTTCTCTATCACAAATCAGTTGGTATCTACTCTCAATCAGGGTTAAAAGTTGAATCTCGTTTGGTAGGCTGCAGGATCTAAGGTTGGATTCGGTAAGTATTCTGTTAACTCCCCTTAGTACGTTTTGTTGAAAGCCGAAGGGCGATCTAATTTCTCATTGTCGTGGATCTTGTATTAACAAGGGTAAGGTTCAGAGATCGCTAGCGTGGTAGGATCGTTAGCAAGGATCTAGGGTACACTTGTGATTAGCAGCTAAGGAAGGGCCATTAGAACCCGGGGGCATACGGTAAGGTTACGGTAAGGTTTCAGCTTTTGAGTAAATATTTTTGATTAAGTATGAGTGGCTGATTGAAGGTTGGTTGGTTGTAGGATCAAGGCTAAGGATAGGATAGCACGTCGCAGTGATCAGGTGTGTACAAACACTACACACACGATATCGGCAATGTCGAAAAGTCGAAAAGCCGAAAGTGGCTAAATAGGCCCGGTGGGCCCTGAGGCTAAGTTTGATAAAATGGTTTGGTTGATTATACGAATTAAGTTAGCTATGCTTGATACATGATCTGGATATGTTTTGGGCCTAATAGGCCATATGATGAGATTTGGGCCTAACGGGCCGTAAGGGCATGAGATGGGCTTATGGGGGCGTAGACAAGTATGTTAGGGTTAATGGACTTTAGGCCTAGCTTGAACAACTTTGTAATTTCATAAGACTTAAGCTAATTAAACATGTCTGTGGACAAGTCGATTAGTTAGAGTGTGGTAACCGACATATGCATGTCTAGGATTGGATCTAGTGAGAGCTTGGTACTTAAGCGGTCCGAGTGACCCACCTCCTCTTTTCTGAGATCCTACCTGGTGCATAGTATTTGTTCACTTTAACCGCGAGGACTTGTTTATGGGCCAAAGTTTATAACTAAAATACCCTTATATTTGTAAATTACTAAAATACCCCTTATATTTGCAAAATTACCGAAATACCCCCGATTTGTGAAATTACTGAAATACCCCCGATTAGCGAAATTACTGAAATACCCTTTATATTTGCAAAATTACCGAAATACCCCCGGTTTGTGAAATTACCGAAATACCCCCCAATTTGCAAAATTACCGAAATACCCCCTGGTTCACGAAATTATCGAAATACCCCCAGTTTGCAAATTACCAAAATACCCCTGGTTTGTAAAATTACCGAAATACCCCCAATTTGTGAAATTACCAAAATACCATCGGTTTGTAAAATTACTGAAATACCCTGATTTGCAAAATTATCAAAATACCCCTGTAAGGTAGAATTACGAAAATATCCCTGGGTAGTGAAATGACGAAAATACCCCTGGGTAGTGAAATGACGAAATTACCCCTATGTGACGGATATGAGTTTATGGATGTTACTTGTGTGTTTGATGCATTCATATGATATTCTGCTTAGGATGCATATGGGTGGGAATTATGGTACGGAGGAAGTTTTGAGGATCGCAGGGCCGTATGGTATGGATCCGGGATCGCATAGCCGTATGGTATGGATCCACCGAAGGCTTTATAGCCACCGCAGGCTTTTTAGCCACCGAGCAGCCATGCTGCACAGATAATGTTACTGAGGGCTGTGTGCCATTAATATGGGCTTTGTGCCATAATTATGGGCTTTGTGCCAATACCGAAGGCTTTGTGCTGTTATTATGGGCTTTGTGCCAATACCGAAGGCTTTGTGCTGTTGTTATGGCTTTGTGCCAATCATATTTACCGTGGCTATGTGCCTAACATATATATATATATCTGAGGATCGCATGACCGTATGGTATGGATCCAGGATCGCATGACCGTATGGTATGGATCCACTGGAGGCTTTAAGCCCAATATATGTGATTTAGCAGCTTTGCTGCAACGTTCGTGAAACACCCCAAACCCGGCCCACGAGCCTTGACCGGATCCGGTATGTTTCTCGAGTAAAGCAGTTAAAAATTCGTTTGCTTCTTTGGAAAACTTTGGGTGATTTTGGTGAAAACTTAATTTGTGTTGGGTTCAGTTGAAAATCATTTGTGTTTAGGTGTCTAAACATTTAGCATTTATTTTTAAGAAAAGTTGCTTAAACTTTAAATTGATAAAATTCGTATCATACTAAATAATTAAAATGCATGCATAAATAGTTTCATACTAGTGGCCTTATTACATCAAAGAAAACCCGAAATAAATCCAAAATACTTGAAAATAGAAAGTCCAAGATAAAATAAATTTTGAGTGAGCATGGCCACCTCGAGCTCCCCGCCGACCGGTCCATCATCGAGTGTCACCGAAAAGATATCCCACAACGGGGTGAGTCAAACAGACTCAGTGTGTATAACCAACACTAAGTCCCAACGATTCAGGCATATCATACCATATCATACATATATAACAGATAGAGATAATGATGCAAACTCGAACCCATACCTAGATAACCATCCGCTACACATCACCCGTACCAACCATCACACCGTGGGGATTACTAAATCGACCCACCCATCCGCTACACATCATCATCGAAGCGATCATTTGTGAGACGACTAGCACATCGCCCTTATAAATTCGTGGCATAGCCACCAGATAATATATTTTGTGACATAAGTCACCAAATTCAGATTATGTGACCGAAGTCACCACATTCAGATTATGTGACCGAAGTCACCACATTCGGATATCGTGACATGAGTCACCACATTCAGATATTGTGGTATAAACCACCAGATCACTTCCCCTTTCCATATAACCCATATGCCCCATGTCATACAATCACGCAAATATCATGGCTTAGGCCTTATTTCACATTCTTATCAATATTCACATACATGCCATATTCCACATGTTCATAACATTTATTAACATGATGTTAAGATTACGTACCTGAGTACTTTGTACCATTGCATGGTACCTTAGCCTACTTTTCATATTATTATTAACACATATATTAAAATAATACCGTAAGTCAATCAAGATTCAGTGTGGGATACACACCTGGTTTACTTAACGCTTCCACTGAAATCCCAAAAATCCCGATCTAACGCTTTAGATCCTTAGTTCCTACATTCGGCCAACACTAAGTTTCTTAGCAAAACCCAATTGGCTTATACAATCAAATCCCAAAGGATTATCACAACTTAAATTCTTACCTTGCTGCCGATTTGATTACTAATCAAATCCCGAAACTCCGTGGTACTTCTTCCTTCCAATCAGCCAATGCTAGATAACTTGATTTGGTTAATTTCGGTTTTTGAATAAATAAGAAATAGATTTGAATCACCAAATATGGCCTTAGCCGAATGTCAGATTCACTTACCTTATGGATCTAAATCCCGAAAAGTGTCCCTTGGTTGGTAACTGTCGAAATACCTATAAGCTCATGTTAGATCTGACTTCCAATACTGAATGGACACCATACATGGCCTTCGGCCTAATATTGCACTTTACTTACCTTGAAGAATCAAATCCCGAATGATCTCCCTAGAAGTCGGCTACACCAAAATCCGAAAAGATCCTTCATAGTTTCGGCCAAAGAGTAATATTGGGATTAGTTCCCAAGTTTCGGCTAAAAAGAAAAGAAAGGAAATTGAATAGCATTTGATCTTACCCTTAATGTTGTAGTCAACTGCTCCCTTGCTTAAATCCACAGAGAAATTCGGCTATGGCTAGAACGAACTTGCTTTCGGCTTTTGAAACTTGCGACAAGGAGAGAAGAATAAGGCCTCCTTGAGATTCGGCTATGGCTCCTAATGGAGATAGAATATTCGACTATCTCAAGTGTATTTCGGCTTTTGAGAAACTATGAGAAGAAGAGATGATGAGAAGAAGAGAAGGTTATCTCGGCTTGGCAAAATAAAAGAGAAAAGAGAAGGTTTCCTAGAGAATTCAGCAGAGACACAGAAGAAGAGAAAAGAATGAATAATGGCCTTGCTCTCCTTCCTTGGCCGAAAATACCACCAGAAGAGCCCCACATTCGGCCACTACATCCTTCCCTATCAAATCCCTTATTTTTCTCCTTATTTTTCTCTTTATCACCTATTCAAAAAATAATTGAAATAAACCAATAATTATCCCTTGCTTAGCCGGAATTTTAAAAGGATTTAACTTGATCTACACTCATCCACTCAGTGCCCCATTACCGTCCACTACTACTTCCTTTTGCCGCAAAATTAAAGCTCTTATTTTGCTCCCCTTGTGACTCGAACCTTGGCCCACTTGTACAAGCTTGTGGCGTCACTTACAGAGGCTTTAAGTGGCACCTCCTTGCCACTTTACCAAGACCATTTCTGTGTCTAATTTCACCTACAATTTCTCTTAAGGCCTATCAAGCTTAGCTCCCCCTTTTTAGACTTAAAGTCAAATAATTTCTAAGGCATTTGACTACACACTAGGGTTCACAAAATTCATAAAACATACTTATAATACACATAGGCATGCTTTCACGTAAAATTCAGCAATAATTCATAAGCCCAAAATCCCAGATATTACAGTTCTACCCCCCTTAAAATAATTTCGACCTCAAAATTACCTGGCTAAAATAAGTGAGGGTATTGCTGTCGCATTGCTTCCTCTGGCTCCCACGAAGCTTCCTCCGATCCATGATTACGCCATAACACTTTGACTAAAGGAACTGACTTCCTCCGTAACACTTTCACATCTCGTTCCAAGATCTGAATAGGCTCTTCCTCGTAGGACAAATCTGGCCTTAGTTCCACCTCCTCAACTGGTACTACATGAGATGGATCCGATCGATAATGACGTAACATAGAAACATGGAATACGTCGTGCATCTGCTTCAACTCTGAAGGCAACTCTAACTGGTATGCCACTGGTTCAACTCGCTTTAATACCCGATAAGGTCCTATAAACCTTGGACTTAACTTCTCTTTGCGACCAAATCTCATCACCTTCTTCCAAGGCGAGACTTTAAGAAACACTTGATCTCCCACATCAAATTCCATTTCCTTCCGTTTGAGATCTGCATACGACTTCTGCCTATCAGATGCTTCCTTCAACCGTGCTCGAATTACCTCAACCTTCTCCTCGGATTCTGCCACAATCTCTGGTCCCAAAACTCGACGTTCCCCCAATTCTGTCCAACACGTAGGAGTGCGACACTTCCGTCCATACAACGCTTCATACGGTGCCATCCGAATACTAGCTTGATAGCTGTTGTTGTATGCAAATTCTGCTAAAGGAAAATATTCTTCCCAACTTCCTCTGAAGTCTATCACACAGCCCCTCAACATATCCTCTAACACTTGGATTACCCGTTCAGATTGCCCGTCCGACTGTGGATGAAAAGCCGTAGTGAAATCCAATCTGGTGCCTAAAGCCTGATGTAGTGCTTTCCAAAACCGAGACGTAAACCTTGGATCCCTATCTGAAATAATTGACACCGGTACTCCATGCAAATTTACAATCTCCGCCACATACAACTTCGCCAACTTCTACAAAGAATAATCAACCCGCACTGGAATGAAATGCGCGGACTTTGTCAACCGATCCATTATCACCCATACCGAGTCCTTCTTAGTAGGCGTAAGGGGAAGCCCACTAACGAAGTCCATGGTGATTCTCTCCCACTTCCACTGCGGAATCTTTATCGGCTGAAGCAATCCTAACAAAACTTGGTGTTCAGCCTTGACTTGCTGACACGTTAAGCACTTCCCTACAAATTCTGTAACTTCCCGCTTAAGACCAGGCCACCAAAACTGTTCCCTTAGGTCTCTATACATCTTACTACCTCCAGGATGCATAGCATAGGGGCTACTATGTGATTCCCGAAGAATCCTCTGCCTTAACTCCTTGTTCTTCGGCATACAGACCTTACCCTTGAAACACAATACTCGGTGCATCTTGGGTGCCACACCAGATACACCACGAAACACCTCGGCCCCATTAGCTCGGAGTCGCCGGCATGATTTCCGAGCTCCCATACCTCCACCGCTCCACCACCATCTCAAGAACTCGCAGACATTACCGCGAGCATCGCATCATCCCCGTCCCGATCTTGTCGCCAACACCAACACTTGGTGGTGGTGGTGGTGTGGTACCTCATTTTCGGACCCTTGTCCGGACCTAACGAGTTCCGACACGGTCATTCCGCTCTACCACGTCCTCGCACATTACGACCGCGCCCCCTAGAACTCATTTCTACGATCGCACTTTAATCTGTTTTAAGGAATTTTATGCATTAGTATTTTGTTCCACTAATTATCCGCGAAGAAATTTTATGAAAGAAGTTTAGAAGTAGTTCTTTCGATCGATCAAAGTTTCAAGTCTTCTATCCTAATTTAGAGGAGCACATTCGTTCAATATTCTTACCACACACATTCATCATTCAAACATTTTTTGTCCGTTTCTATCCCAGGGGTATTTTCGTAATTTGCCCTATAGGGGTATTTTGGTCACAAATCGGGGTCAATTTGAAAATCTTAATAAAGCACTTTGAAATTTCAAAACTCGAGGGTATTTTTAAAAATTTTCTCAAATCAGAGGTATGGCAAAAATTTTGAAAATCGGGGTCATTTTGGTAATTTTGTAAATCGGAAATATTTAGAGAAATGTTTCAAAATAGTTTTCCCACAATTCATAAGGATAACTTGGTGATTTTAAAACTAGGGTTTTCAAGAAAATATGGCTAATCCCTTTCGGGTTTTAGTTATTGAGTTTAGCCCGTGAGTAAGTCCTCTTGGTTAGGGTGAACCGTAGCTACGCACCAGGTAGGATTCGAGCGAAGAGGAGGTGAGTCTCTAGGACTACTTAAATACCAGGCTCTTCCTGAATCCAATCCTAGACATGCGCACAATGGTTGCCACACCCTAACTCGGTGACTTAGTCACAGGTTTGTTTAGTTAGGCATTAAGTCTTATGTAATTCTTATGTTGGGGTAAACTAATCCTAGGGCTCAAGTACTTAATATACTAATCTACGTTCCCGATATACCCTTCTACAAATCATACTATAATTCACACAACAGTTAGGAGTACTTACCTGGTGGACTTCGGGTCGGAGACTTAGGTGCCATACCAGAAAACCTGCTCATTTCACAAAAATTTTCACAAAATTTATTTGGGCCAAATCTTGAAAATATTGTGGGCTTCAAACCCAAGGCCGAGAGTTTAAAACCTGGCTCTGATACCAAGCTGAAACACCCCAAACCTGGCCCACGAGCCTTGACCGGATCCGGTATGTTTCTCGAGTAAAGCAGTTAAAAATTCATTTGCTTCTTTGGAAAACTTTGGGTGATTTTGGTGAAAACTTAATTTGTGTTGGGTTCAGTTGAAAATCATTTGCGTTTAGGTGTCTAAACATTTAGCATTTATTTTTAAGAAAAGTTGCTTAAACTTTAAATTGATAAAATCCGTATCATACTAAATAATTAAAATGCATGCATAAACAGTTTCATACTAGTGGCCTTATTACATCAAAGAAAACCCGAAATAAATCCAAAATACTTGAAAATAGAAAGTCCAAGATAAAATAAATTTTGAGTGAACATGGCCACCATCGAGCTCCCGCCGACCTGGTCCATCACCGAGTGTCACTGAAAAGATATCCCACAACGGGGTGAGTCAAAGCAGACTCGGTGTGTATAACCAACACTAAGTCCCAACGATTCGGACATATCATACCATATCATACATATATAATGAGATAGAGATAATGATGCAAACCCGAACCCATACCTAGATAACCATCCGCTACACATCACCCGTACCAACCATCACACCGTGGGGATTACTAAATCGACCCACCCATCCGCTACACATCATCGGAAGGCGACGCAGCATTTACGACTAGCACATCGCCCTTATAAATTCGTGGCATAGCCACCAGATAATATATTTTGTGACATAAGTCACCAAATTCGAGATTATGTGACCGAAGTCACCACATTCGGGATTATGTGACGAAGTCACCACATTCGGATATCGTGACATGAGTCACCACATTCGGATATTGTGGTATAAACCACGAGATCACTTCCCCTTTCCATATAACCCATATGCCCCATGTCATACAATCACGCAAATATCATGGCTTAGGCCTTATTTCACATTCTTATCAATATTCACATACATGCCATATTCCACATGTTCATAACATTTATTAACATGATGTTAAGATTACGCACTGAGTACTTTGTACCATTGCATGGTACCTTAGCCCACTTTTCATATTATTATTAACACATATATTAAAATAATACCGTAAGTCAATCAAGATTCGATGGGATACACACTGGTTTACTTAACGCTTCCACTCGAAATCCGAAAATCCCGATCTAACGCTTTAGATCCTTAGTTCCTACATTCGCCAACACTAAGTTTCTTAGCAAAACCCAATCGGCTTATACAATCAAATCTCGAAGGATTATCACAACTTAAATTCTTACCTTCATCGCCGATTTGATCACTAATCAAATCCCGAAACTCCGTGGTACTTCTTCCTTCCAATCGCCAATGCTAGATCACTTGATTTGGTTAATTTCGCTTTTGAATAAATATGAAATAGATTTGAATCACCAAATATGGCCTTAGCCGAATGTCGATTCACTTACCTTGTGGATATAAATCCCGAAAAGTGTCCCTTGGTTGGTAACTGTCGAAATACCTATAAGCTCATGTTAGATCGACTTCCAATACTTAATGGACACCATACATGGCCTTGGCCTAATATTGCACTTTACTTACCTTGAAGAATCAAATCCCGAATGATCTCCCTAGAAGTCGGCTACACCAAAATCCGAAAAGATCCTTCATAGTTTCAGCCAAAGAGTAATATTGGGATTAGTTCCTAAGTTTCGGCTAAAAAGAAAAGAAAGGAAATTGAATAGCATTTGATCTTACCCTTAATGCTGTAGTCGACTGCTTCCTTGCTTAAATCCACAGAGAAATTCGGCTATGGCTAGAACGAACTTGGTTTCGGCTTTTGAAACTTGCGACAATGAGAGAAGAATAATGCCTCCTTGAGATTCGGCTATGGCTCTTAATGGAGATAGAATATTCGACTATCTCAAGTGTATTTCGGCTTTTGAGAAACTATGAGAAGAAGAGATGATGAGAAGAAGAGAAGGTTATCTCGGCTTGGCAAAATAAAAGAGAAAAGAGAAGGTTTCCTAGAGAATTCGGGCAGAGACACGAAGAAGAGAAAAGAATGAATAATGGCCTTGCTCTCCTTCCTTGGCCGAAAATACCACCAAAAGAGCCCCACATTCGGCCACTACTTCCTTCCCTATCAAATCCCTTATTTTTCTCCTTATTTTTCTCTTTATCACCTATTCAAAAAATAATTGAAATAAACCAATAATTATCCCTTGCTTAGCCGAAATTTTAAAAGGATTTAACTTGATCTACACTCATCCACTCAGTGCCCCATTGCCGTCCACTACTACTTCCTTTTGCCGCCAAATTAAAGCTCTTATTTTGCTCCCCTTGTGACTCGAACCTTGGCCCACTTGTACAAGCTTGTGGCGTCACTTACAGAGGCTTTAAGTGGCGCCTCCTTGCCACTTTACCAAGACCATTTCTGTGTCTGATTTCACCTACAATTTCTCTTAAGGCCTATCAAGCTTAGCTCCCCCTTTTTAGACTTAAAGTCAAATAATTTCTAAGGCATTTGACTACACACTAGGGTTCACAAAATTCATAAAACATACTTATAATACACATAGGCATGCTTTCACATAAAATTCAGTAATAATTCATAAGCCCAAAATCCCGGATATTACAGTTCGGTAGTACCGCAACCGGGCTACCCTTGGTGTGTAGCGGAGGGGTGGGTCGAGCTAGAATTCCCCATAGGAATCATAAGGTTGGAAGGGAGATGGTGTGTTTAGCGGATGGATTTTTGGGGTGGGTTTTGCATTATCTTGTTTGTGTATGATGCGATATGATATGATATGATATGAGGTCATTGTGGGCTAAGGCCCAAGACCACCGATTTTGTTAGGGCTTAGGCCCAATGTGAATATTTGTATGTGATTTGATTGCCAAGGGTTGTACACACTGAGTTTCGAAACTCACACCCTTAATTTTAAATGTTTCAGGTAATCCTGAATAGGCGGCTCGACGTGGGAGAGGACTCGGAGATGGCCACACTACAAGCTGTCCAAATGTTTTAATTTATTCAAATGATTCTGTTTTAAATACTTTGTTTTTTTTTTTTGAATTGTAATAAGGCCATGTAACTCCTAATTGACTTTAGACTTTGGGTTTATTATTATTGCTTCAACTATTTACTTAATAAATTTCATTAAATTTCCAAAGATGACATGGTTTTCGAAATAACTTAATACATGAA
This sequence comes from Gossypium sturtianum, assembly GCA_025698515.1. Lineage (NCBI taxonomy): Eukaryota > Viridiplantae > Streptophyta > Magnoliopsida > Malvales > Malvaceae > Gossypium > Gossypium sturtianum. The sequence goes on from CM046955.1 coordinate 120,016,469, forward strand.
TGTTTTCCTAAAATGTGGGCTTTTCCCTCTTAACTTAACAAGATATATTGGATTTTGGGCTGTTGGGCCTTAAATGGTTAACTAGTAAATTGTTTTGAAGTGCGCCTTTAATGTGACATTCCAGATTCGGGCCTAACTTTTAGGCCAGGTTTGGGGTGTTACACAATGTGCCGTACTGGAGTGTTTGGGTTGGAATCCGTGTATCCGTCAAAGTCCGGGTTTGTTAATTGGGTGAATAACTGAAATGAGAAAATTAAATAAATTGATCGATTGAACTATTGAAAGTATGAGAAAGTGAAATTATGAATTGAAATGTGAATTGAAATTGAGATATCAAAATAGGAAGTGAAAATAGAATGAATTGGAAATAATGAAATAGTGTATGAGTTAATTGGATATAATCTTATGAATTAATTATAATTATTTTTATTGAAAAATGTTGGTTTAAATAATTATTGAAAGACTAATGTTGTAAGGTTTTAGATATGAAATAGAATAAGTTACTGAATTAGGATACAGAAATGAAATACATGAGATAATGATTTTATGAAATGGTTATTAATGAAATGCATGAAATGAATATGGAAATAGTAAAAAGATATATAAATTAAAATGAAGAAAAGCTATTTAAGATACATATTATTAAGAAAATTTAAAGTTTTAAATGCATGAATGTTTTATTGAAAGTAAAATAGTGGTAAAGTAAATTGTGCATATTTATTGTTTAAGTATTTGAATTATAGTAATACTACTGGGTGTATATTCAGCGTACGGTTTGTTTCCGTGCGCAGATTAGGTACAGAAATTTTTGAGAGTCGAGTTTGAGATTGCAAGCTTTCATCTCATCACATCTTCAAGCAACAACAGGGTATGTTTTAAAATTTTGAATAGAATGGCATGTACTTAGGAAAAATTAAGTAGCATCCGTTTTTATGTTCAAATATAATAGTAATTAGCCAAGACTTAATTTGGCACCAAATGTAATATTCTTATATCAGGTTCCTTGAGTCGAACATGGTATAGGGGTGTTACACCAATGACTCAAAGAGTCTAACACATCCCATAAGTGTAGCATAAAGCTAAACAATCACCAACACACCAACATATCCCAGTGAATGGAGCTTGGCTCGACTTTCCCTTGTCCCTCCAATCTGCCTCGGGGCCTCAATGCCCAAATCACAAAACTTAAGGGTGAGTACTCACAATCTTATGGCATGTCAACTATATCCAACGATTTCACGAGATCGCAAGGCCAAAGTATCTGTAAATACACACATTTAATTAATATTCTTATGCACTTAATCTTTGTTCATAAACACTAATTCACATCACAATTTGTACACATAGCACAATTATCGGATTCACATCTAATTGCACTTTAAGTGCCACAACTATGTAACACCCCTAACCCGTATCCGTCGTCGGACTAGGGTTACGAGGCATTACCGAAGAAGATACAACTCGAAATAGGCATATATATATATTTGATTTTTTTTATTTTTTTTAAAATAACATAACTCATACATTCCATAATAAAATTAACTATTACATAACATATCAAATTAACATAATTAACATTCAAATCGAAACTAGTATTTGCCTATTGAATCATCTAAACATAGTAAAACTGCACATTTTAACAATACATCCAAGACTTATTAATCCATATAAATTCAAAGATATATATAACATTTTCTACAACCATGCAAATAGACATCTACTAATTCAATTTTCATTTGATAATTAATCACCAATTTAACATATACTTAGTCAATTTGAATTCATTCCAAATCTATACTCATAACCTATAATAATTCATACATGCATAATTCACCTGTATAAGTAACATTTTTGTACATACATATGAATGAATTAATCATGTAAGGTCGAATACCTTTACAAATACCCACATGATTTCCATTTATAAATTTATTCATATTGAGCCGAATACACATATATAACTACATGATTTTCTTATCCAAATTTCTATTATTTCATATAACCAAAATTTCATCTAACATTTACCAATACCTAATTCATAATATAATCATAAAACTAAGTACATTTGCATTACAAATAGTCATCCATTACAATTTCACAATATGACCGAATATAAATATACATATATGCATATGCAAAGTCACATTTGATCATGTTTCATTTAATAAGTAAATCAAACTTCACACAATACATAACAAATATACCTTTACACATCACCTAATCGAATACAACATGTCCATAACATCATCACCTTCCATAGCTAAAATATACAAGTACACATTCAGTTCATGTTCATATCTCAACTAATTCAATCCATCATGCAAAGTATAATTAATATTTATGTATCAATCACATTTCCTTATTCAGTAAAACTACTTATAAACATCATATATACTTACCTACCATGAACATACTCTATCATCAATATGCATAAGTATAATCTCATTCACAACAACCATCACAAACCATCAGCAAAGATAGCAAATCAATCAAAAGAGGATAAGCCATTTTCGCATGGCTATTAATTACATACAAAGGTATTTAATTTGTATTCAACCTTTTACTATGCTATACATGCCATATATTCGTAATTAACATAGCCAAAATACCAAAGTAAGCTGTCGATAGTGTGATAGTCCTGCTGACGATCCCCGAGCTCGTAACGAATCCAAAATCTATAAAACAGAAACCGACAAAGAAACACAAAGTAAGCTATTTAAGCTTAGTAAGTCAATAGCAAAGTAAAGTCAATTAACTTAACAAAATCACATATAAAAAATTTATATCAAGTTACACTTTATACACAATAATAAATAATTACTCAAATCTCAAATCAAAGTCACATAATATACTCTTTGGCCGAATACACATAGTTGAAGCTTATACACCATTCATATGTTTACACATTAACTTTTGTACAATGTAATGAACATATAACCTACCTTTCATTTCTCAACACAGATATATAAACGTACCTGAGTTCTTTTAATTCACATATCACATTGGCTTTTACTTACACATGCCCGTTGAACCATTCGGAATTAAAAAGGATACGCGGATAGTCGAAAGCTCGTACAATGCCAACGTCCCAGACGTGGTCTTACATGTAATCACATATCGATGCCACTGTCCCAGACAGGGTCTTACACGTAAACACAAATCGATGCCAACGTCCCAGACGTGGTCTTACACGATAACACATAACGGATATCCTATGTCATGACATATGTATCCTATCTATTCCTAAGGTTCGTACGGGGCTTACGGACGTCGAATCTCAGTCGAAATAAGCTCAGAAGTTAGCCAAATCACAATACCCACATTTGGTCATAACATATATAAATTCAAATAATTCATTTTGATACATAACAAATACATATCTATAGTTATTTCAACATTTAAATGCTAATTGACTTACCTCGAATGTCGTCGACTGTTAAATCGACTACTCGACCACTTTTGTCTTTCCCCGATCCAAATCCGATTTCTTTAATTCTTGATCTAAACATATTCAAATTAAGCTTATTTAAACACCATTACATTCAATTTAGCCTAAAAACACATAAATGGGCAAATTACAATTTTGCCCCTAACATTTCACATTTTTTACAATTTAGTCCTTTTTGCACAAAACACAAAAATACACAAAATTTGACTATACTCCTTAAGGGTAGAATATTCCTAGTGTCCATACAAGCCCAAACATTTCATTTATTTCACATTTTAGTCCCTCAAAAATTTATTTTTGCAATTTAGCCCAAATTACTCAATTTCATCAAAAATTCAAAGACAAAACTTGTTAATCTAACACATATATTTCATATTTCATCATCAAACATCAAAAACCACAAGGTACCATAAATGGAAAAACACAAAATCATCATCACAATCACAAATTGAGACATGGGCTTTGAAGTACACAAAGCAACGATCTCAAAAACATAAAAATTATCAAAAATCGAACAAAAATGAACCTTTAATCAAGCTTTTTATTCTTGGCCGAATGCTAGGTTCCCTTTTCTTTCTTTCTTTGATTTTCGGCTAGCTTAAGAAGATGAAGAAAATGACTTTATTTTATGTTATTTTATCATATATTATAAGATATACTATTTTAACATTTTAATTTAAATAAATATAACATATATTTTAAGGTCAATTTTGGCACAAACCGTCCACTAACTTCTAAAATGGGCTAATTGCCCTTTAAGGACCCCATATTAAAAAGCCACTATCAAATTGGCACTTTACACTTTAGTTTGTAACTTTTATATTTTACGCGATTAAGTCCTTTTATTTAATCGGACACCTAAACGACAAAATTAAGTCACAAAAATTTAACACAAACAAATTCACACATGATAAACACGGAAAATAATTTTAAAATATTTTTTGGACTCGGATTTGTGGTCCCAAAACCACTATTCTGATTAGGGTCAAAATCAGGTTGTTACAACTCTCTCCCCTTAGGGATTTTCGTCCCCAAAAATCTTACCGGTAAATAGGTTCGGATAACGTTCTTTCATTGTATCCTCTGACTCCCAAGTTTCTTCCTCAACCCCGTGGTTTTGCCACAGTACTTTGACCAATGGAATTTTCTTATTTCTTAATTCTTTTATCTCACGAGCCAGAATACGAATCGGTTCATCTTCATATGTCATATCAGACTGAATCTCAACCTCTGTCGGATTAATTACGTGTGAAGGATCGGATCGGTATCTACGGAGCATCGAAACATGGAATACATTATGGATCTTTTCTAGCTCAGGTGGCAACTGCAATCTATAAGCAACCGGCCCGATACGCTCTGTGATCTCATACGGCCCAATGAATCTCGGACTCAACTTGCCTTTACGACCGAATCTGAGTACTTTCTTCCACGGTGAAACTTTCAAAAACACTTGATCTCCGATCTGAAACTCAATATCTTTATGTTTTAAATCTGCATATGACTTTTGAAAATCTGATGCAGCTTTCAAGCTATCACGAATCACTGCCACTTTCTGTTCAGTTTCTTTGATCAAGTCAACCCCGTGTATCTTATTTTCACTGAGCTCAGTCCAATACAATGGTGTACGACATTTACGACCGTACAAAGCCTCGTAGGGTGCCATCTTGATACTAGATTGAAAGCTATTATTGTAAGCAATTCAATCAGAGGTAAGTATCGTTCCCGCGTACCTTCGAACTCAAGGATGCAACATCTCAACATATCTTCAAGTATCTGAATAATTCGTTCAGACTGACCATCTGTCTGCGAATGAAAAGCTATGCTAAAGTGTAGTTTCGTACCTAAAGCATCTTACAATTTCTTCCAAAATCGCGATGTAAATCTCGGGTCTCTGTCTGACACAATAGAAATAGGCACACCATGTAATCTCACAATCTGTGATACATATAATTCAACCAGTTTATCAAGTGAATAATCTAAGCGAATCGGAACAAAATGAGCATATTTAGTCAATCTATCCACAATAACCCAGATACAAAATCCATCGTAACTCTGTCCCACTTCCACTCGAGTATCATAATCGGCTGAAGTAATCCAGAAGGTACCTGATGCTCGGCTTTTACTTGTTGACAGACTAAGCATTTCGAAACAAAGTCAGATATGTCTCGTTTCATACCAGGCCACCAATAGAACTGTTTCAGATCGTTATACATTTTCGTGCTACCCGAATGAACAGATAACCGACTGCTGTGAGCTTCGTTCAAAATCATCTGAATCAACTCTGAGTTTCTCGGAACACATATTCGGTTTTTGAACCTCAAATAACCATTTTCATCAACTCGGAATTCTGATTCAACATTAGTTTCACACTGAGCTCGCTTTGCTAACAAATCATTATCAACTTTCTGGGCATCACAAATTTGTTGAACAAACAACGGTCTTGGTTTTAATTCAGCTATTATCGAACCATCATCAGATATAACCATATGTGCGTTCATTGCACACAGAGCAAATAATGACTTTCGACTTAAAGCATCAGCAACAACATTAGCCTTTCCTGGATGGTAGTCAATCACTAGCTCGTAATCTTTCAACAGCTCTAGCCATCAGCGTTGTCTCAAATTCAAATCTTTCTGAATCATCAAATGTAACACCCCATACCCGAGTCCGAGGCTTAGACCGGATACGAGAAGTTACTATGCTTGAACTTGCTTAATCAAGTACTTACGGGATATAAAATTTTGTTCCGAATTAAGAACTTATCTTTCTTAATCAACATGTACTTTTCATGGGCCTACGAGGCCTTAAACTCATGTCCGTAAACTTTCGGAACTCAATCGAAAACTTTTCATTGAAACAGGGGTCACACGCCCATGTAAGTTGGGACACGCCCGTGTAAACTTGAGACACGCCCATGTCTCCTAACCGTGCTTAAAACTCGAGCTTACTGCCAAACTTCACACGGCCATGGCACGCCCGTGGTCCTGGCCCGTGTGAAAAACCTTAGCATTCTGACTTATAACACACGGCCATGGCACGCCCGTGGACTTAGACCGTGTACTACAACTTGATATTCTGACTTAAGGTGCAATGGTGCAGGGTACACACGGCTTAGACACACGCCCGTGTGTCCGACCGTGTGGGCACTTAGAGGCTATTTACCAAGCCAATTGCCACCCTAAAATCAAGAGCAAATTCATATTATCTCAACAACTCAAATCAATACAACTTTAATGAACAATATAACATGCTCCATTGATATCAATAACATACATACTTAGTCAATCTTGGCCAATCATTTAGCCATTTACAAAAGAATAATAATAAACTTGATAGCCCATGCTTTTCCCCTTTCTAAGACATATACTCAAAATGAAATGTTTCCTATACATGCCATACTTAAATAAACAACTTGGCTATACCAAAATAGCGGTTGATAGTGTGATTCGAGCTCCGAATTCAACGATCCACAAGTTAGCTTGGTGGGACTACATAGAAAGAAATAATAAAAGACGTAAGCATTTAGCTTAGTAAGTTTGCATAATGCACATAGCAACATACTTGCTTAATATAAACCATTTAACATAAACATTGGCATCATAAATTTCAGCTATGAAGCTTACTTACTCATACTTGATTCTTACATAACTCATGAAACTTACTAGTCTCATACTTGATAGGCGAACAAAGTACCTATATCACTAGATCACATTGATCACCATACTTGAACATAATACTCATAATTTCTAATTCATCATTCATAACATGAATAATATTCTTTATCACTTGATAATAACCTTACTTACTTAGCTTTCTTGTTATCTCTTTGGAGCTTAACTCGTTTGCCCGATGAATTTATATGAATAACCGAGGATACTAAATCTCATCTAAATTTTGAGGCCATGACTTAACATGGACTTATACGAAGTCTTTCTTGTTCTCACCAATGCCATGCCTTAACTTGGACTTATATGGGATCTCTTTCTCTTGATAACTTTTCAATGCCAAGCTTGCCTTGGTCTTACATGATAACTTGTTCAATGCCAAGCTTGCCTTGGACTTACATGATAACTTACTCAATGCCAAGCTTGCCTTGGACTTACATGATATCTTATTCAATGCCAAGCTTGCCTTGGACTTACATGATATCTTATTCAATGCCAAGCTTGCCTTGGACTTACATGATATCTTGCTTGCTTGCCGATGCCATGCCTCGGCTTGGTCTTATACGGACTTTCTTGTTTCATGTGGTAGAACGAGTATCCTAAGTTATTCAACTTCAATCGAGGCTTTCTCATGCTTGATCTCATTAATTTCTTTGTTTAACATAACATTAAACATTTTTCATAATAACATTGTACATTATACTAAGCAATTCAATGATATAAATCATAAAGCTTAGAAATCATACAAACTTACCTCAATATACAAAATGTAGCTAGGTATGCAATTTAGTCCTCGACCTTGTTCTTGCCTCGGTTTCGATCTGGGCTTCATTTTTCTTAATCTATAGTCATAAATAGATCATTTAATATTCACATTGACTAAATTGACCCTTTACTCATACTTGGGCAAAATTACTATTTTGCCCCTATACTTTCTCATATTTGCACTTTTGCCCCAAGGCTCGTAAAATAATTTTCATTCAACTTTCTTAGACTACATGCTTAGCTGATTCATTTTCTCTACTATAGCAATCATCAATTCTCATTATTTCTAGTAGGTATGACTAATTTCATAACTATTACAAACTAGTCCATACTATCATATTTCATGAAATTCATTAAGGAAAAGATGTTTATCTAACATCAAACTCTCATAATCTTCCATAAAACATCATTTAACAAGCATGTCATTCATAGATGAAATTTTTGAACATGCATCTTAGCTTATTTTATAGCTAAAAATAGCTAATTCATAATACGAGGACTTCAAAAACACGAAGAATATTAAAAACGGGGCTAAGATGAACTTACTAGCAAGCTTGAAAAAAATGAAGAACCCTAGCTATGGAGTCTTCAAATTTTCGGCAATGGAAGGAAGAAGATGAATGAAATTTTGTCATCTTTTTCCTATTTTAATCACTTATTAGACAAATGACTAAAATGCCCTTTTCTTTAAAAATTTCTATTTTACTAACTCATGTCCATTTTTGTCCAAAATTTATAATTTGGGAAAATTGCTATTTAAGGACTCATAATTAATATTCTAAAGCTATTTCATACAAAATGCTTCTAGAAACTCACATTTTACAACTTTTGCAATTTGGTCCTTTTTGACCATTCAACTTCATTTTAGCAAAATTGCTTCATGAAACTTTCACACTAACATGCAAACATGGCATGAACCTTAAAAACTCATAAATTCACCTCGGATTCGTGGTCTCGCACCACTATTCCGACTAGGCCCTAAATCGGGCTGTTACAATTCTCCCCCCTTAGGGATTTTCGTCCTCGAAAATCTTACCAGTGAAAAGGTTTGGGTACTGGTTTCTCATACTCTCTTCTAGTTCCCATGTGGCTTCTTCTATTCCATGTCTTTGCCACAATACTTTCACTAAGGCAATACTTTTCTTTCTTAGCTGCTTCACTTTCCGAGCTAATATCTTGACTGGTTCTTCACCATAAGTCATGTCGGGATGAATCTCTACCTCTGACTGGGGAATTACATGCGAAGGGTCTGATCGGTAGCGTCTTAACATTGACACGTGAAACACATCATGTATCTTTTCTAACTCTGATGGTAAAGCCAATCTGTAAGCTACAGGCCCAACTTTCTCAGTAATCTCATACGGTCCAATAAAACATGGACTCAACTTGCCTTTTCGGCCAAATCTGAGAACTTTTCTCCAAGGTGACACTTTCAAGAAAACTTTATCTCCAACTTGATACTCTATCTCTTTTCTTTTTAAATCCGAGTAGGATTTCTGTCTGTCTGAAGCAGCTTTTAAGCACTCTCGTATCACTCTTACTTTTTCTTCAGCTTCTCTAATCAAATCAACCCCGTGAATTTGGTTTTCTTTGAGTTCAGTCCAAAATAAAGGCGTTCTGCATTTACGCCCATATAAAGCCTCATAAGGCGCCATCCTCAAGCTCGACTGAAAACTATTATTGTAGGCAAATTCTACCAATGGGAGAAACCTTTCCCAATTGCCTCGAAACTCTAGAATACAACATCTGAGCATATCCTCGAGCACTTGAATTAACCTCTCTGATTGACCGTCAGTTTGAGGATGAAAAGCGGTACTAAAGTTCAACTTTGTACCCAAGGCCTCTTGTAACTTCTTCCAAAACCTGGATGTGAATCTCGGATCTCTATCCGATATGATTGACAAGGGAAGTCCATGAAGTCTTACTATTTCTGAAACATACAAGTTTGCCAACTTGTCTAGTGAGTAATCAACTCGTACAGGTATAAAATGGGCTGACTTCGTAAGTCTATCAACCACAACCCATATAGCATCTTTCTTGCTCGAAGACAACGGTAAACCCGTTACAAAATCCATAGTAATACGGTCCCATTTCCACTTCGGAACTAAAATGGGTTGAAGCAAGCCTGAAGGTACTTGGTGTTCAGCTTTTACTTGCTGACAAATCATACATTTGGAAACAAATTCCAAAATGTCTCTCTTCATTTTCGACCACCAATACTGTTACTTCAAATCATTATACATTTTAGTACTACCCGAATGTACAGACAAACACCCGTTATGTGCCTCATGCAAAATTCTTCGAATAAGCTCCTCTTTTCTCGGTACACAAGTTCTACCTTTAAACATCAAATATCCTTCAGAACTAATTCGAAAGTCAGATTCAACATCTGACTCGCACTGAGCTCTTTTGACCCGAGCCTCAAAAATCTCTTGGAGGAATACTGGTTTAGCTCTCAACTCAGCTATAATGGAACCATCATCAGATAAAATTATCCTTGAATTCATTGCTCTTAATGCAAATAAGGACTTTCTGCTTAAAGCATCGGCGACAACATTCGCCTTTCCTGGATGGTAGTCAATGACTAACTCATAGTCTTTTATCAACTCTAACCATCTTCTTTGCCTTAAATACAACTATTTCTGCATCATCAAGTACTTCAGACTTTTGTGATCGGTGAAGATCCGACATCTCTCACCATATAGATGATGTCTCCATATCTTCAATGCGAAGACTATGGCAAACTAACTCTAGGTCGTAAGGCGTCGGATAATTCTTCTCATGAGGCTTTAATCGTCTTGAGGCATAAGCAATCACTTTGCCTTCTTGCATAAGTACACAACCTAATCCATTTAAGGATGCATCGCTGTAAACTATGAACTCTTTTCCCCGTCTCAAAGTTGTACTAAAACGGAGCTTCTATCAATAATGCTTTCAATTTTTGAAACTTTGTTGGCATATTTACATCCACTCGAACTTCACATTTTTCTCAGAATAACTTCGCCATCGTGGTTGCAATCATGGAAAACCCTTGACAAATCGTCTATAATAGCCGGCTAGGCCTAAGAAACTTCTAACCTCAGAGATATTCCTCGGTGGTTTCCAATCCGTAATAGCCGAGATCTTACTTGGGTCTACTGAACCCCTTCTCCCGAGACAATATGCCCCAGAAATCCTACTTCATTGAGCCAAAACTCACTTTTATCGAACTTGGCATACAACCGATTTTCTCGAAGAATCAGAAACCATCCGTAGGTGCTCAAAGATGCTCATTCTTATCTCGGGAATAAACGGTATGTCATCAATAAAAACGACTACAAACTTGTCGAGGTATGGTCCGAAGATGCGGTTCATTAAGTCTATGAATACCGCAGAGCATTGGTCAAACCAAAAGGCATGACTAAAAATTCATAATGCCCATACCTTGTTCAAAAGATCTTGGATACATCCGACTCCTTTACTCTAATCGGTAATACCCGATCTCAAGTCTATCTTAGAGAACACGGTGGCTCCTTTTAATTGATCGAATAAATCATCGATCCTTGGCAATGGGTACTTGTTCTTCATTTGTCACTTTATTAAGTCGACGGTAATCTATGCACAATCTCATAGTGCCATCCTTCTTTTCACAAATAAAACTGGAGCACCCTGGGAGAACAACTTGACCTTGCAAAGCCTTTGTCATCACAATTCTTGCAATCGTGACTTCAGCTCCTTCAACTCCGTTGGAGCAATTTCGTAAGGAGTAATAGATATTGGTACAAGATCTTGGGAGCTAGCTCAATGCTGAACTCAACTTCTCTCGATTGGAGGTAATCCGGTAATTCTTCGGGAAAAACATCCATGTGCTCACATACTATCAGTGACGGACTCAATCTTTAACTCTGTTTCTTTATCATTCATCACAAAGGCCAAATATGCCTCATACCCCTTTCTTATAAATCTCTGTGCCGTCATATAAGAAATCAATACTGGCAATCCACTTTGTTCATCTGATTCTATATGGAGGATATCCCCATTCTCACATCTCATTTCAATGTATTTCTTCCCACAATTAACTATTACATTATGGGCAGTTAACCAGTCCATACCGAGAATGAGATCAAACTCGTCAAATGGTAACAACATAAGGTTTGCTTTAAAACAATGATCTCTAATCATTAATGGACATTCTCTACATACTTCATTCACTAACACACTCTTGCCTAAAGGATTAGACACTCTAATCACAAATTCTGTAAACTCTATAGGCATACTCAAATCGGATACCAATTTCATGCAAATGTAAGAGTGTATAGATTCAGGATCTATTAAAGCAATAACTTTAACACCATGAAGAGAAAAGGTACCCGTGATAACATCATGGGAAGATGCCTCTTCGCGAGCGCGAATGGCATAAGTCAGTGCAGGCGCCCTACCCTCGGGTCTCACGGCTTGCTCTCTAGGGTTACCTCTTCCACTAGCCCCACTTCCTAGGTTTCTCTGCGGTCTTCCTCTGACCATACTCCCGGATCTCGGGTTCTGAGTTTTGTCCTCTTTCATCATCTCTGGACAATCTTTTATGTAGTGGTCCTGGGAACCACATCTGAAACATGCATTTTCATGCGTTCGGCATTCACCGAGATAACATCTGCCACACTGTGGGCATTCGGGTCTGTCAGATCGAATATTCCCTACACTGGCAACTGAAGTAGTCTGCGCTTTATTTCCCGAATTCTGTCTACTCTTGTCTTTATTGGAAAATCCAGTGGAAGTAGCCGACCGGGTAGGTAAATCTCTTGACTTCTTGGATGAGGATTAGAATGACTTATTCCACTGTCTCTTTCTAGAGTCACGAGACTCTATTTCAGACTTTCTCTTTTCTTTTACTAGCTCCTCGGCTTTACAAGCCCTCTCTACTAGTACCACAAATTTCTTTAGTTCTAGGACAGCAACAAACAGTTTGATGTCTTCATTTAGCCCATCTTCAAATCTCTTACTCATGATGGCCTCGGTGGATACGCATTCTCGAGCGTATTTACTGAGTCGCACAAACTCACGCTCATAATCGGTCACCGACATCTTGCCTTGCTTTAACTCTAAAAATTCTTTTCTTTTTTGATCTACAAATCTTTGAGTGATATACTTTTTCTTGAACTCTTCTTGGAAGAATTCCCATGTGATCTTCTCCTTGGTACCATCGATACAAGGGTGTTCCACCATTGATAGACAGAATCTCTTAAAAGGGAGACTACACACTTCATGCTTTCCTCAGGTGTGCATGATAGCTCATTAAATACCCTGATGGTATTTTCTAACCAAAACTCGGCTTTTTTTGGATCATCTTCTCTTTTCGCCTGGAATTCTTCTCGCCCCATGTTTCTGATCCTATCAACTAGAGGTTTGTCTCCTCTTACCACCTCTACTACTTGAGGGGCTACTTTGGAATAGGTTGTGGAGCAGTGGGGTGGAGGGGGTTGTACATTTGGGTTCATACGAACGAACTCTGAATACCATATATTCATCATGTGGAGGAAGGCTTCTCTAGCCCCTTCTCCTCCTTCTTGACTCACCGTAGTGGGTCTATTCTCATTCTTGTTTGGCACCGTCCCTTCAGCGGGAGCCGGCGCATTACTTTCTACGTCATCCGCCATATCTCTTTCAGGATCCATTTACTATATATCTAAACATAATTTAAGTCGTCAGGAGTCGTCACACTATCATTATAAAAACATTCTTACATATGGCATGTATAGCTAGACTCGTGCTCATGCTACGTTAGTCCTAGAACTGACTAAACTTGGCTCTGATACCACTAAATGTAACACCCCATACCCGAGTCCGAGGCTTAGACCGGATACGAGAAGTTACTATGCTTGAACTTGCTTAATCAAGTACTTACGGGCTATAAAATTTCATTTCGAATTAAGAACTTATCTTTCTTAATCAACATGTACTTTTCATGGGCCTACGAGGCCTTAAACTCATGTCCATAAACTTTCGGAACTCAATGGAAAACTTTTCATTGAAACAGGGGTCACACACCCATGTGAGTTGGGACACGCTCGTGTAAACCTAAGACACTCCCATGTCTCCTAACCGTGCTTAAAACTCGAGCTTACTGCCAAACTTCACACGGCCATGGCACGCCCGTGGTCCTGGCCCGTGTAAAAAACCTTAGCCTTCTGACTTATAACACACGGCCATGGCACGCCCGTGGACTTAGACCGTGTACTACAACTTGATATTCTGACTTAAGGTGCAATGGTGCAGGGTACACACGGCTTAGACACACGCCCGTGTGTCCGACCGTGTGGGCACTTAGAGGCTATTTACCAAGCCAATTGCCACCGTGAAATCAAGAGCAAATTCATACTATCTCAACAACTCAAATCACGACAACTTTAATGAACAATATAACATGCTCCATTGATATCAATAACATACATACTTAGTCAATCTTGGCCAATCATTTAGCCATTTACAAAAGAATAATAATAAACTTGATAGCCCATGCTTTTCCCATTTCTAAGACATATACTCAAAATGAAATGTTTCTTATACATGCCATACTTAAATAAACAACTTGGCTATACCAAAATAGCGGTTGATAGTGTGATTCGAGCTCCGACTTCAACGATCCACAAGTTAGCTTGGCGGGACTACATAGAAAGAAATAATAAAAGACGTAAGCATTTAGATTAGTAAGTTTGCATAATGCACATAGCAACATACTTGCTTAATATAAACCATTTGACATGAACAATGGCATCATAAATTTTAGCTATAAAGCTTACTTACTCATACTTGATTCTTACATAACTCATGAAACTTACTAGTCTCATACTTGATAGGCAAACAAAGTACCTGTATCACTAGATCACATTGATCAGCATACTTGAACATAATACTCATAATTTCTAATTCATCATTCATAACATGAATAATATTCTTTATCACTTGATAATAACCTTACTTACTTAGCTTTCTTGTTATCTCTTTGGAGCTTAACTCATTTGCCCGATGAATTTATATGAATAACCGAGGATACTAAATCTCATCTAAATTTTGAGGCCATGACTTAACATGGACTTATACGAAGTCTTTCTTGTTCTCACCAATGCCGTGCCTTAACTTGGACTTATATGGGATCTCTTTCTCTTGATAACTTTTCAATGCCAAGCTTGCCTTGGTCTTACATGATAACTTGTTCAATGCCAAGCTTGCCTTGGACTTACATGATAACTTACTCAATGCCAAGCTTGCCTTAGACTTACATGATATCTTATTCAATGACAAGCTTGCCTTGGACTTACATGATATCTTATTCAATGCCAAGCTTGCCTTGGACTTACATGATATCTTGCTTGCTTGCCGATGCCATGCCTCGGGTTGGTCTTATACGGACTTTCTTGTTTCATGTAGTAGATCGAGTATCCTAAGTTATTCAACTTCAATCGGGGCTTTCTCATGCTTGATCTCATTAATTTCTTTGTTTAACATAACATTAAACGTTTTTCATAATAACATTGTACATTATACTAAGCAATTCAATTATATAAATCATAAAGCTTAGAAATCATACAAACTTACCTCAATATAAAAAATGTAGCTAGGTATGCAATTTAGTCCTCGACCTTGTTCTTGCCTCGGTTACGATCCGAGCTTCATTTTTCTTGATCTATAGTCATAAATAGATCATTTAATATTCACATTGACTAAATTGACCCTTTACTCATACTTGGGCAAAATTACTATTTTGCCCCTATACTTTCTCATATTTGCACTTTTTCCCCAAGGCTCGTAAAGTAATTTTCATTCAACTTTCTTAGACTACATGCTTAGCTAATTCATTTTCTCTACTATAGCAATCATCAATTCTCATTATTTCTAGTAGGTATGACTAATTTCATAACTATTACAAACTAGTCCATACTATCATATTTCATGAAATTCATTAAGGAAGATGTTTATCTAACATCAAACTCTCATAATCTTCCATAAAACATCATTTAACAAGCATGTCATTCATAGATGAAATTTTTGAACATGCATCTTAGCTTATTTTATAGCTAAAAATAGCTAATTCATAATACGAGGACTTCAAAAACACGAAGAATATTTAAAACGGGGCTAAGATGAACTTACTAGCAAGCTTGAAAAAAAAGAAGAACCCTAGCTATGGAGTCTTCAAATTTTCGGCAATGGAAGGAAGAAGATGAATGAAATTTTATCATCTTTTTCCTATTTTAATCACTTATTAGACAAATAACCAAAATGCCCTTCTCTTTAAAAATTTCTATTTTACTAACTCATGTCCATTTTTGTCCAAAATTTATAATTTGGGAAAATTGCTATTTAAGGACTCATAATTAATATTCTAAAGCTATTTCATACAAAATGCTTCTAGAAACTCACATTTTACAACTTTTGCAATTTGGTCCTTTTTGACCATTCAACTTCATTTTAGCAAAATTGCTTCATGAAACTTTCACACTAACATGCAAACATGGCATGAACCTTAAAAACTCATAAATTCACCTCAGATTCGTGGTCTCGCACCACTATTCTGACTAGGCCCTAAATTGGGCTGTTACATCAAATACTTTAGGCTTTTGTGATCAGAATAAACATGACATTTCTCACCAAACAAATAATGACGCCAAATCTTAAATGCAAACGCAATGGCTGCTAGTTCCAAATCATGTACCGGATAGTTCTTTTCATGTGGCTTCAATTGTCTCGAGGGATAAGCTATGACTTTGCCTTCCTGCATTAAAACGCAACCCAAACCATTCAAAGATGCATCACTATAAATGACAAATTCTTTACCCGATTCAGTTTGAACTAACACTGGAGCTTCTGTCAAAAGAGCTTTCAACTGATCGAAACTTTTCTGACACTTCTCTGACCACTCAAACTTAACATCTTTCTGTAACAGCTTTGCCAACGGTGTAGCAATCATAGAGAAACCCTTCACAAACCGTCTGTAGTAACCAGTAAGTCCCAGAAAACTTCGGACTTCAGAAACATTTTTCGGTGGTTTCCAATCAAGTATAGCTAAAATTTTGCTCGGATCAACCCTGATGCTTGATGCTGATACAACATGGCCTGGAAAACTGACTTCACGTAACCAGAATTCACACTTACTAAACTTTGCATACAACTGTTTATCTAGAAAAGTCTGTAGTACAAGTCTTAGATGCTCGGCATGCTCGGTTTCATCTTGAGAGTAGATCAAAATATCATCTATAAACACTACCACAAACTGATCCAAATATTTTCTAAAAATCCAATTCATTAGATCCATGAAAACAGCAGGTGCATTAGTAAGTCCGAAAGACATAACCAGAAACTCGTAGTGTCCGTACCTCGTCCGGAAAGTAGTCTTTGGCACATCAGAGTCTTTAACTCACAGCTGATAGTATCCCGATCTCAAATCTATCTTTGAAAATACTGTAGCCCCTTTCAGTTGATCAAACAGGTCGTCAATTCTTGGTAACAGGTACTTGTTCTTTATGGTCACTTTATTAAACTGCCATTAGTCAATACACATTCTCATGGTTCCGTCTTTCTTTTTCACAAACAGAACTGGTGTGCCCCAATGAGAGAAACTCGGTCGTGCAAATCCCCTATCTGTCAACTTTTATAACTGTGCTTTCAATTCTTTTAATTCTGTAGGTGCCATCTTGTATGGAGCTATAGAAATTGGAGTCATCCCCGGCACTAGTTCAATCCTAAACTCAACTTCTCGAATAGGTGGCGAACTCGGTAATTCTTTAGGGAACACATCTGGATACTCACATACCACAGGTGCTGATTTAATCTTCTTTTCTGTCACTTTAGAATCAAGCACATAAGAAAAATAAGCTTCACAACCCTTTCTCACATATTTCTGAGCTGTCATAGAAGATATCACTGCTGGTAAACCATTCAAATCATTAGATTCAATTCGAATAATCTCATCATTCTGGCATCGCAATTCAATAGTCTTCCATTTACAATTCATGATAGCATCATGCAGAGTTAACCAATCCATACCCAGAATTATATCAAACTCATCAAATGGCAACAACATCAAATCAGCTGGGAAACATGAATCTCGAATCATCAACGGACAATTCTTGCATATTTTATCAACCAAGACACACCGGCATAAGGGGTTCGATACTTTAATTACAAACTCAGTAGACTCAACAGGTAAAGTCTTACTGAACACCAAAGTCTCACACACATAGGAATGAGTTGAACCAGGATCAATCAAGGCAATAACAGTAGTATCATAAAGAGTAAAAGTACCAGTAATAACATCTGGGGATGAAGCCTCCTCGCGTGCACGTATGGCATAAGCTCTGGCTGGTGTGCAAGCCTCAGATCTAATAGCTGAATCTTTAGTCCCTCTCTAGCTGCCACTCACATTACCCGTATTTCTGGGTGGTCTACATCGAACTGCAGTATTACCCGATCTAGTATTCTGAACCGGATTTTGATCCGCCAACTCTGGACACTCCCGAATGAAATGATCTTTGGATCCACATTTAAAACAGGCTCTATCATGCAATCTGCAATTGTCGGGATGTTGTTTACCACAATGTTCACACTCGGGTTGATTTGATCTGACATTATCCACACTAGCTACAGAAGTAGCTCTCGAGCTCATAGGTGGTCTATCTCGATCTAGACTGAAATGACCCGCAGTATTCTTCGAACGGCTAGTATCATCTCAGAATTTCTTTGAGGTCGACTGAAATGGCTTACTGAATCGTCTTTTGCGTGAATCTTTAGCTTCAGAATTAACTTTTCTTTTCTCTTTCCCAAGCTCTTCGGCTTTACAAGCTCGCTCAATAAGTACCACGAACTCTTTTATCTCAAGTAGGCCAATTAACAACTTAATGTCTTCGTTCAGCCCATCTTCAAATCTCTTACACATAATAGCTTCAGATGAAACACTCTCTGGCATATCTGCTGAGTCTAACAAATTTTCGCTCGTACTCTGTCACTGTCATCCGCCCCTATTTCAACTCAAGAAATTCTTTACGTTTCTGATCAATAAACCTCTGGCTGATATATTTCTTACAGAACTCTGTCTGAAAGAATTCCCAGGTCACCCACTTCTTTGGAATCACCGATACTAGTGTATTCCACCAGTGATATGCAGTGTCCCGTAGCAGAGATATAGCACATTTCAAACACTCATCAGGGGTGCAGGATAATTTATCAAGTACTCGGACGATATTATTGTAACATCCCGATTTAGGGCCTAGTCAGAACAGTGGTGCGGGACCACAAATCCGAAGTAGTAAAATGAGTTTTGAGGTTTAAGATATGTTTGCATGATAGTATGAAAGTTTCATGTAGAAATTTTATGAAATTGTCATTGAATGGTCCATTAGGACTAAATTGCAAAAGTTACAAAATTTGAGATTCTAGAAGCTTTTAGTATGAAATAGCTTTGGAATATTAATTAGAAGTCCTTAAATAGCAATTTGCCCAAATTATAATTTTTGGACAAAAATGGACATGAGTTAGAAATTTTGAAAGTTTAGTGAGAAGGGCATTTTGGTCATTTATCAATTAAATGATTAAAAAGGGAAAAAGATGACAAAAATATTATTCATCTTCTTCCCCGTGTGCCGAAAATTTGAGAGACTCCATAGCTAGGGTTCTTCAAATTTTTGAAGCTTGCTTGTAAGTGCATCCTAGCCCCGTTTTTAATATTCTTCGTATTTTTGGAGTCCTCGTATTATGAATTAGCTATTTATAGCTATAAGTTGAGCTAGAATTCATGTTCATAAATCTACCCATGTATGACATGCTTGTAAAATGATGTTTTATGAAAGATTATGAGAGTTTGATGTTAGATAAACATCTTTTCCTAAATGAAATTCATGAAAAATGCTAGTAAGGACTAGTTTGTAAAAGTTGTGAAATATGTCATACATGATAGAAATAGTGAGAATTGATTGTTGCTATAGTTAAGAGAATGAATTAGCTAAGCATGAAGTTCACGAAAGTTGAATAAAAATCACTTTACGAGCCTTGGGGCAAAAGTGTAATTATGAGGAAGTTTAGGGGCAAAATGGTAATTTTGCCAAAGTATGAGTTAAGAGTCAATTTAGTCAATGTGTGTTTTAGATGAGCTAAATTATTATTATAGATTAAGAAAAATGAAGCCTGGATCGAAACCGAGGCAAGAACAAAGTCGAGAACTAAATTGCATTTCTACATACATTTTGTACATTGAGGTAAGTTCGTATGATTTCTAAGCTTTATGATTAATATCATTGAATTGCTTAATATGATGTAGAATATATCTTAATTCCATGAGATTTTTGATGCTATGTTAAACAAAGAAATCAATGAGATTAAGTATGAGAAAGTCCCGAATGAAGTTGAATTACTTAGGATACTTGATCTATCACATGAGACAAGGAAGTCCGTATAAGACCAAACCAAGGCATGGCATTGGTGAGTCTCCATGTAAAGATGTCATGTAAGTCCAAGACAAGTCTTGGCATTGAAAAGCTATCATGAGATAGAGATCCCATGTAAGTCCAAGCCAAGGCATGGAATTGGTGAGTAACAAGGAAGATTTCATGTAAGTCCAAGCCAAGGCTCGGCATTAACCTGTTCATGCGTAAAGATACCAAGTAAGACCATGTCAAGACATGGCAATGGCAAGTTCCCAATGGAACACACAAGGAAGACTTCGTATAAGTCCATGTCAAGACATGGCACCGTGATAAACCGTAAAAGTAACATATTTTAATCCCACATTTAGCATACTTTTGGATGATTTATCCTTTGATTTATGTAAAAAGGTGCCCTTAATCCTTTCTTTTCATGTTTTATACTCAGGGAAACACCGAGGGATGAAAAGAACAAGAAATGAGCTTAAAACGAGCCAAATGGACCAAAGCACGAAATCAACACGACCTGGGCCCAAGACCACACGGCCGTGCCTCCTCAATGATCTCGAACATGGTCTAGCCACGAGATACACGGCCGTGCCTCATTAATGAAGTCCGAACACGGCCTAAAGATGATTCACACGGGCGTGTGCCATGGCCGTGTCCCTGCCGCGGAAAAGAGCAATTTCAATCGGATTTGGATGCTTAGGGGAAAAGAAACACATTCCAAAAGCCTATAAATATACCCTAAGTATGACCTAAATAGGGGGAGTCGACGGGAGCCAAAAATTACAGTTTAGGGGCGTCTTGCTAGGCCAGAGAGGGCAGATTTGTGGGGATTCACTCGGGGATAGCCAGTTGATTCATCTCAAGAAGCCGGAATCATACTCAAGACGGAGGATCTCCTCTTCAATTCCTTCAGGGGGTTTTAGGGATTTCCTATGTTTTGTTTTATCTTTTCTTCTGAGATGTTTTCTTTTATTGTTATGAACTAAACCCTCAGATACCTGAGGGGGATGAAACTTAGATGAATCTTGTTATCGTTTGCTGAACTATATGATAAATATTTGATTTTTTTCTTAATTATGTGTTCTTAATTCTTGTGTTGATATTTCGCGAATGTTAATTCAAGTTTGATGTGCTTAGGTGGAGGAGCAAAAGTCCCTGCCTAGGATTAGATCTAGCATAGTTAAGCGGAGTTGATCACGCGCCTAGAGATAGGGTGACGAGGCGTTGTCGGATTAGGGTGAAACCTAATATGGGAGTCCATAGATCGAGTTAATACAATTCTAGGGGTTTTAATTAGAAAGAGATTTCAATTAATCAACCTAGGGTTAGACGTTATTCGCCTCGAGAGAGGGTTTAATATAAATTAGGGAATCCTACGGATCAAGTCAAATGAATAAATCGTCTGGTTCAGAGTTAGATAACAAGTGAAGTTTAGGTGGATTCTTCCTTGGGTGTCGTCTTAATTAATTGGTTTTTCCTCAAGTTATTTTCCCAAATTCATTCTTCTTTGTCTTAGAGTCTTTAGTCTAGTAGTTAATTAATTTAGATTAAACAACCATTCGCTTAATTCTTAGGCTAAATAATAAAAAGAAAGTTAGTATTAGTACTTTTAGTTTCTTTTGGGTTCGACAATCCGGTCTTGCCTTAACTATACTACTGTTCGATAGGTGCACTTGCCTCAATTGTTGTCATAGTTAGTTTCCAGGTTTGATCATTATCTTTATAAATTTAAAACTCTGACTTCACAGCGATCACACCGACACCAAGTTGAGAGATCCCATATAAGACCATATCTAAGGTATGGCTTTAGCATCGAGATATTTGTGAGATGAGATTCAGTATCCTCGGTTATTCATAGTAATTCATCGGGCAAAAGAGTAAAGAATAAATGAGAAAGTAAGAAAGTTAAGCAAGTAAAGCTATCATCAAAGTATTCTAGTCATAGTGAACTAAGAGTATTATTCATGTTGTGAATGATGAAGTTAAAATTATGCTTACCTTAACAAAGTATGCTAATCTATATGATTAAGTGATACAGGTACCTTGTTTACCTTACAAGCACGAGACTAGTAAGTACCATGATAAGTGTAAGAATCATTAAGAGTAAGTAAGCTCAAGCATGTGAACTTAGCAATGCCTTTGCTTATGATGAATGAGTATGTTAAGTATATATATATATACGTTGTTATATGCATTACATGCAAACTTACTAAGCAAAATGCTTACGTCTTTAATTCTTTCTTTCCATGTAGTCCCGCCAAGCTAATCTCGTGGATCATCGTCTTCGAAGCTCAGAGCACACTATCAATCGCTATTTTGGTATAGCCAAGTTGTTTATATTAAGTATGGCATGTATAGGAAGCATTTCATTTTGAGTTATGTTTTAGAATTAGCCAAAGTGTTGGCTATCAAGCTTATATTCTTTTTGTATATGGCCAAAGAGATGGGTCATGAATGATTAAGTATGTATGTTTTTTATCTATCAATGAAGTATGCATCCTTGTTCATGTTAGATGTAATACTTGAGTTATTGAATTGAGTATTGGATTGATCTTGATCTCAGGGTGGCAATTGGCTTGGAAAATAGCCTCTAGGTGCCCACACGGATAGACACAGGGGCGTGTGTTTAGGTCGTGTGTCCCCTACACATTAGTGTTTTAAGTCAGAATAGGCCACGGGCTAATCACACGGCCGTTTGTTTAGGCCGTGTGTGACACACGGTTAACACATGGGCGTGTGCCCTGGCCGTGTGAAGTCTGCACCTTGCACTTGTAATTTGAATTGCCATACGGATGAAGTACACGGGCGTGTGTATGGACCATATGGATAAGTCAGAATGCCAAAGTTTAACACACAGGCCAAAGCCACGGGCGTGTCAAGGCCGTGTGAAATTAGTCAGTGTCGACCACGGGTGGAAGAACGGGCATGTCTTAGGGGCACACAGGCGTGTCCCAAGTCACATGGGCGTGTGACCCCTGTTTCGTGGAAAAGTTCCCGACTGAGTTTTGAAAGTTTTCGGATAGGTGTTTAAGGCCTCGTAGGCCCATGAAACGTATGTTCTGATTAAGAAAGAGAAGTTTCTGTTTCGAAACAAAATTTTACAGCCCGTAAGTATATGTTTACTTAAGTTCAAGTATGGTAACATCTCGTATTCAGTCTCAGTCTAGGACTTGGGTATGGGGTGTTACATTTAGTGGTATCAAAGCTACGGTTTAGTCGGTTCTAGGACTAACGTAGCACGAGCACGAGTCTAGCTATACATGTCATACGTAAGAATGTTTTTATAATGATAGTGTGACGACTCCTGGCGACTTAAATTATGTTTATACATATAGTAAATGGATCCCGAAAGAGCTGTAGCGGATGACGTAAAAAGTAACGCGCTGGCTCCCGCTGAAGGGACGGTGCCTAACGAGAATGAGAATAGACCCACTACGGTGAGTCAGAGAGGAGGAGAAGAGGCTAGAGAAGCCTTCCTCCATATGATGAACACGTGGTATACGGAGTTCGTTCGTACGAACCCGAATCCTCAAACCCTTCCACCCCCGCCTATTCTTCAACCTATCCCAGTAGCCCCTCAAGTAGTAGAGGTGGTAAGAGGAGAGAAGCCTCCAGTTGATAGGATCAGGAAACATGGGGCAGAAGAATTTCGGGCTAAAAAGGATGATGATCCGGAAAAGGCCGAGTTCTGGTTAGAGAATACCATCAGGGTATTCAATGAATTATCATGCACATCTGAGGAATGCATGAAGTGTGTAGTCTCTCTTTTAAGAGATTCTACTTACCAATGGTGGAACACCTTAGTTTCAGTGGTACCACGAGAAAAGATCACATGGGAGTTCTTTCAAGAAGAGTTCAGAAAGAAGTATATCAGTCAAAGATTTGTCGATCAGAAGAGAAAGGAATTTCTAGAACTAAAGCAAGGCAAGGTGTCTGTAACTGATTATGAGCGTGAGTTTGTACGACTCAGTAAATACGCTCTAGAGTGTGTATCCATCGAGGCCATCATGAGCAAGAGATTCGAAGATGGACTAAATGAGGACATTAAGTTGTTTGTTGTTGTCCTAGAATTAAAAGGATTTGTTGTGTTAGTGGAGCGGGCTTGTAAAGCCGAAGAGCTAGTAAAAGAGAAGAGAAAATCTGAAATGGAGTCTCGTGACTCGAGAAAGAGACAGTGGAATAAGTCATTCCAACCCTTTTCCAAGAAGTCAAGAGATTTCTCCACTCGATCGGCTTCATCCACAGGATTTCCAAGTAGAAACAAGGGTAAACAATATTCGGGAAATAAGGCACAGACTACTTCAGTCGCTAGTGTGGGGAACATTCGATCTGATAGACCGAAATGCCCACATTGTGGTAGACGTCATCTTGGTGAGTGCCGAGCGCATGAAAATGCTTGTTTCAGATGTGGTTCTCAGAATCACTTTATAAAAGATTGTCCTGAGATGATGAAAGAAGAGAGAACTCAGAACCTGTAACAGCCCGATTTAGGGGCTAGTCGGAATAGTGGTCTCGGGATCACTCATCCGAGATTTGAGAAAATTTATTTTCATGATATATTATGAGTTAGAACATGATAGCATATGTACATGAAAATTTTGATGCTTTAATTTTAGCGATTTCGTTTTTAATCGCGAAAAAGGACTAAATCGCATAAAGTGCGAAAGTTCCATTCTATAAGCTAAAAGTGCCAATTGGCCATAGATTGTAAATTGGAGGTCTTTAAAAGGCAATTAGACCCCCAAATTTAGCATGGCCAGCCATAGGAGACAAAGATGGACAATGTTGGTCAAAGTTGGTGATAGTTGGTGACTTATTTGACTAATATTAATAAAGTAAGGAGAGAAAAAGATATCATCTTTTCTCCTTTCATCTTCCACCGAAAATTAGCAGCAAATAGGGGTTTTGAATGCTCAAAATTTCAGCAAGCTCTCATCCATTCAAGTAAGTGTTCTACTAAACTTTTCTTGAAAATAATTGTACTTTTGAAACCCCTAAAGCTTAAGCTTTCAAATGAGGGGACTATTGTGCAATATGGCAAAGAGTTTAAATTTTTGCCATGAGAGCTATTTTAGTTATTGTTGCATTTTTATGGAAGAGAATGAGGCTTAGTTGTTGTATGAACAACTTTTGTGAAAGGTGTTAGCATGAAAACACCAATAAGGACCTTGATGAAAAGGTTACAAATTTTGTAGTAAGTATGTGAAATATTGATTTATGATGATAGCTTTAAGAGCATTAAATGTTTATCTAGGCTTGTTGAAGGTAGAAATGTGATTAGAATTTATTTCCGAGCCTAGGGGCAAAATGGTCATTTTGCCAAAGTCTAGGGGCAAAATGGTAATTTTACTTAAGCATGGTTATTGAAATGCTTGTATTAATGTAGTGATTAAAATGAGCTAATTTTCTATTATAGAGCAAGAGGAGACGAGAATCTGCCTCGAACGGGAAAAGAATAAAGTCTTGGACTGAACCGAAGAAACTAGCTCATTTTGAAAACGAGGTAAGTTGTATGTGACTTAAACAATATTCATATTAGCATGGTGAGAAATGCTTGGCATTATATTAAAGCATAATGCATTACTAAATTGAGTAGTTAATGTGAATGAGATGTTGGAGTCCTAATTGGGCCATGTTGATTATAGAAACGCTATCATTGAAATATGGAATAAATAAGGTCCCGTATAAGACCATGTCCAGGGACATGGCCTCGACATCGAGTTGAGATCTCAGTATAAGACCATATCCAGGATATGGCTTCAAATGATAAACATGGAAATCGTATAAGACCATATCTGGGATATGGCATCCTTATACCTAGAGGTAATCCCATATAAGACCATGTCCAGGATATGGCATTGGTACCTAGAGAAGACTCTATGTAAGACCACCTCAGGGATGTGGCATTGGCTGTACATTTATAGTAATGACTGTAAACACGTGTCTATGACTATCCCTTATGAGTGGTGGGATAAGTGGATGAATTTAGAAGTAGAGATGAGAATGATATTTAAGTCATGCGAATGAGTAAATACAGGTACTCGTGACTGGGTCACGAAGAAACGATTGCGATGTGTGGCACGGTACGTACTAAGTAAGGGCGAATTGTAAGTAAGCATGGCAAGAAGCCTTGATTTGTGTATGGTTAGATAATACCATGGATGGATTATTTTTATGAGTATTATGATTTTTTTTTTTACTTCCATGCAACTTACTAAGCTTTATGCTTACCCTTTTTCATTGCCCTTCTTCCTTGTAGTATTGCCAAGGTAACTCGAGGATCGTGACTACAGGAGTTCAGAAATCACACTATCGGCAGCACTTTGGTATAATAATCTTAGACTTGTTTTGAGTATGGCATGTATAGGACTTGAGTATTTTGTCAAGATGTGATTGTTAGTTAAAGTGTTGGCTATGTAAGTCATTTTGTAAATGGCCCTATGAGTTAGAAAAATACTTGGCAAACTCTTTTGTTTAATGAAGATGAAATTCATGAATTGTGTGTTTATTTCAATAATGTGTATGTTGGATGAGTTCTTAGACTTGCAAAAGGGTTAGGAGTGGTATTGTTTTGAGTAGAGGTATGTTTGTGTGCACCCTTCGGTGGAAATGGCTTGGTATATAGCCTACTAATTGCCCACTTAGTTAGACACACGGGCGTGGGTCTAAACTGTGTGGGAGGCACGGCTAGCCCATGGGCGTGTACCCAGGCCGTGTAAAGTCTGCACCTTGCTCATGAAATTGTAAATGCACCACGGGTGGAAGGCACGGGCGTGCCATGGCTGTGTGATTTTAGTCAGTGTCGACCACGGGTGGAAGGCACGGGCGTGCCATGGCCGTGTGATTTTAGTCAGTGTCGACCACGGGCACAAGGCACGGGTATGCCTTGAGAGAGCACGGGCGTGTCTCAAGATCTACACGGGCGTGTGAGCCTTGCAATTAGCAAAATTTTTTTAAGTTTGTAAAAATTTCTAAAGTTCTCGGTTTAGTCCCGAACCACTTCCAATGCACATTTTGGGCCTCGTAGGCTCGTATTAGGGACTTTATGATTGAATACAAATGTTTTTAAATTGGACGCAAATTTATGACTCAGATTTGTGTGAATGCTTGTGTTGTAAGTTCGGTAATGCCTTGTACCCTGTTCCGGTGTTGAATACGGGTAAGAGGTGTTACAGAACCCGAGATCTGGGAGTATGGTCAGAGGAAGGCCGCATAAGAACCTGGGTAGTGGAGCAAGTGGTAGAGGTAACCCTAAAGAGCAGGTTGCGAGACCTGAGGGTAGGGCACCTGCAAGGATGTATGCCATTCGCGCTCGCGAAGAGGAATCTTCTCCTGATGTTATTACGGGTACCTTTTTTCTTCATGATATTAAAGTTATTGCTTTAATAGATCCCGAATCCACACACTCTTACATTTGCATGGAACTAGTATCCAGTATGAGTATGCCTATAAAGTCTACAGAATTTGTGATTAAAGTGTCTAATCCATTAGGCCAAAGTGTGCTGGTCGATAAAGTATGTAATGATTGCCCATTGATGATTAGAGGTCATTATTTTAAAGCAAACCTTATGTTGTTACCATTTGATGAGTTTGACGTCATTCTTGGTATGGACTGGTTGACCACTCATGATGTAATAGTAAATTGTGGGAAGAAATATATTGAGATGAGATGTGAGAATGGGGACACTCTCCATGTAGAATCAGACGAACAAGGTAGATCGCCGGTAATGATTTCTCATATGACGGCACAGAAATACATAAGAAAAGGGTATGAGGCATATTTGGCCTTTGTGATGAATGATAGAGAAATAAAGTTAAAGGTTGAGTCAGTACCGATAGTATGTGAGTACTTGGATGTTTTTCCCGAGTAATTACCAGGATTACCACCAGTTAGAGAGGTTGAGTTCAGCATTGAGCTAGCTCCTGGTACTGTACCAATATCTATTACTCCTTACAGAATGGCTCCAACGGAGTTGAGAGAGTTGAACTCACAGTTGCAAGACTTGATAGATAAAGGTTTTGCAAGATCAAGTTGTTCTCCATGGGGTGCTCCAGTTTTATTTGTGAAAAAGAAAGATGGCACCATGAGATTGTGCATATATTACCGTCGACTTAATAAAGTGACGATGAAAGAACAAGTACCCATTGCCAAGGATCGATGATTTGTTCGATCAATTGAAGGGGGCCACTGTGTTCTCTAAGATAGACTTGAGATCTGGGTACTACCAATTGAGAGTAAAGGATTCAGATGTATCCAAGATCGTTTTTTGAACGAGGTATGGGCATTATGAATTTTTAGTCATGCCCTTTGGTTTGACCAATGCTCCTGCGGTATTCATGGACTTAATTAACCGCATCTTCAGGCCATACCTCGACAAGTTTGTAGTCATTTTTATCGACGACATATTGATTTATTCCCAAGATGAGAATGAGCATGCTGAGCATCTACGAACGGTCTTGCAGACTCTACGAGAAAATCATCTTTATGCCAAGTTCAGTAAAAGTGAATTTTGGCTCAAGGAAGTAGGATTTCTGGGACATATTGTCTCGGGAGATGGAGTCCGAGTAGATCCAAGTAAGATTTCGGCCATAATGGACTGGAATCCACCGAGGAATGTCTCTGAGATTAGAAGTTTTCTAGGCCTAGCTGGCTATTATAGACGATTCGTCAAGGGGTTTTCCATGATTGCAACTCCGATGAAGAAATTGTTACAGAAAAATGTGATGTTTGAGTGGACAGAAAGATGCCAACAAAGTTTCGAGAAACTAAAGGCATTATTGACAGAAGCTCCGGTTTTAGTACAACCCGAGACAGGGAAAGAGTTCGTGATATACAGCGATGCATCCTTAAACGGGTTAGGCTGTGTACTTATGCAAGAATGCAAAGTGATTGCTTATGCCTCAAGACAGCTAAAGCCCTATGAGAAGAATTATCCGACGCACGATTTAGAGTTGGCTGCCATAGTCTTCGCATTGAAGATTTGGAGACACCATTTATATGGTGAAAGATGTCGGATTTTCACCGATCACAAAAGTTTGAAGTACTTGATGACGCAGAAAGAGTTGAACTTAAGGCAACGGAGATGTTAGAGTTGATAAAAGACTATGAGTTGGTCATTGACTACCATCCCGGAAAGGCAAATGTGGTCGCTGATGCTTTGAGTAGAAAGTCCCTATTTGCATTAAGGGCAATGAATTCGTGGATGACCTTATCTGACGATGGTTCTATTCTAGCTGAGTTGAGAGCTAGACCAATTTTCCTCCAAGAGATCTTTGAGGCTCAGAAAGAGGATAGTGAATTGCAAGCAAAGAGAGTTCGAAGCGAGTCGGATGTTGAGTCCGATTTCCGGATTAGTTCCAATGGAAGTCCGATGTTCAAATATAGAGTTTGCGTGCATCAGAAAAAGAAGAGCTTATTGAGAAAATGTTGCATGAGGCACATAACGGATGTTTATCTGTACATCCGGTAGTACCAAGATGTATAATGACTTGAAGTAATGATGATTGGTGGCCAAGAATGAAGTAAGATATTTTGAGTTTGTTTCCAAATGCATGATTTGTCAGCAAGTAAAGGCTGAACACCAAGTACCTTCGGGTTTGCTTCAACCCATTTCGATTCCTGAGTGGAAATGAGACCGTATCACCATGGATTTTGTAACAGGTTTACCGTTGTCACCAAGCAAGAAAGATGCTGTATGGGTTGTGGTTGACAGACTTACGAAATCGGCCCATTTCATACCTATACGAGTGGATTACTCACTCGACAAGTTGGCAAACTTGTATGTTTCAGAAATAGTAAGGCTACATGGAGTTCCTTTGTCAATCATATCGGATAGAGATCTGAGATTAACCTCCAGATTTTAGAAGAAGTTACAAGAGGCCTTGGGTACAAAATTGAGTTTTAGTACAGCTTTTCATCCTCAAACTGACGGTCGGTCAGAGAGGTTAATACAAGTACTCGAAGATATGCTCCGGTGTTGTATTCTTGAATTCCAAGGCAGTTGGGAAAAGTTTCTCCCATTAGTAGAATTTGCCTACAATAATAGTTTTCAGTCGAGCTTGAAGATCACGCCTTATGAGGCTTTATATGGGCGTAAGTGTCGAATGCCTTTATATTGGACTGAACTCAAGGAAAACCAGATTCACGGGGTTGATTTGGTTAGAGAAACCGAACAGAAGGTGAAAGTATTTCGAGAAAGTTTAAAAGCTACTTCTGATAGACAAAAATCCTACTCGAATTTAAAAAGAAAAGAGATTGAGTATCAGGTCGGGGATAAAGTTTTCTTGAAAGTGTCACCATGGAGAAAGGTTCTCAGATTTGGCCGTAAAGGCAAGTTGAGTCCACGTTTTATCGGACCATACGAGATTGCGAGAGAGTTGGGCGGTAGCTTATCGATTGGCTTTGCCATCGAGTTAGAAAAGATACATGATGTGTTTCACGTGTCCATGTTGCGACGCTACCGATCAGACCCTTCACATATAATTGCCCCGTCAGAGATAGAGATTCATCCCGACATGACTTATGGTGAATAATCAGTTAAGATTTTAGCTCGGGAAGTCAAACAGCTAAGAAAAAAAAGTATTGCCCTAGTGAAAGTGTTGTGGCAAAGACATGGGATAGAGGAAGCTACGTGGGAACCAGAAGAGAGCATGAGAAACCAGTACCCAAACCTATTTGCTGGTAAGATTTTCGAGGACGAAAATTCCTAAGAGGGGGAGAATTGTAACATCCCGATTTAGGGCCTAGTCAGAATAGTGGTGCGAGACCACAAATCCGAAGTATTAAAATGAGTTTTGAGGTTTAAGATATGTTTGCATGATAGTATGAAAGTTTCATGTAGAAATTTTATGAAATTGTCATTGAATGGTCCATTAGGACTAAATTACAAAAGTTGCAAAATTTGAGATTCTAGAAGCTTTTAGTATGAAATAGCTTTGGAATATTAATTAGAAGTCCTTAAATAGCAATTTTCCCAAATTATAATTTTTGGACAAAAATGGACATGAGTTAGAAATTTTGAAAGTTTAGTGAGAAGGGCATTTTGGTCATTTATCAATTAAATGGTTAAAAAGGGAAAAAGATGACAAAAATCTTATTCATCTTCTTCCCTTTGTGCCGAAAATTTGAGAGACTCCACAGCTAGGGTTCTTCAAATTTTTGAAGCTTGCTTGTAAGTGCATCCTAGCCCCGTTTTTAATATTCTTCGTATTTTTGGAGTCCTCGTATTATGAATTAGCTATTTATAGCTATAAGTTGAGCTAGAATTCATGTTCATAAATCTACCCATGTATGACATGCTTGTAAAATGATGTTTTATGAAAGATTATGAGAGTTTGATGTTAGATAAACACCTTTTCCTAAATGAAATTCATGAAAAATGCTAGTAAGGACTAGTTTGTAAAAGTTGTGAAATTTGTCATACATGATAGAAATAGTGAGAATTGATTGTTGCTATAGTTAAGAGAATGAATCAGCTAAGCATGAAGTTCACGAAAGTTGAATAAAAATCACTTTACGAGCCTTGGGGCAAAAGTGTAATTATGAGGAAGTTTAGGGGCAAAATGGTAATTTTGCCGAAGTATGAGTTAAGAGTCAATTTAGTCAATGTGTGTTTTAAATGAGCTAAATTATTATTATAGATCAAGAAAAACGAAGCCCGGATCGAAACTGAGGCAAGAACAAAGTCGAGGACTAAATTGCATTTCTACATACATGTTGTACATTGAGGTAAGTTTGTATGATTTCTAAGCTTTATGATTAATATCATTGAATTGCTTAATATGATGTAGAATATATCTTAATTCCATGAGATTTTTGATGCTATGTTAAACAAAGAAATCAATGAGATTAAGTATGAGAAAGTCCCGATTAAAGTTGAATTACTTAGGATACTCGATCTATCACATGAGACAAGGAAGTCCATATAAGACCAAGCCAAGGCATGGCATCGGCAATCAAGCAAGTTATCATGTAAGACCAAGACAAGTCTTGGCATTGAAGAGTCATTATGAGATGAAGACCCATATAAGCCCAAGCCAAGGCATGGCATTGGTGAGTCTCCATGTAAAGATGTCATGTAAGTCCAAGACAAGTCTTGGCATTGAAAAGCTATCATGAGTTAGAGATCCCATGTAAGTCCAAGTCAAGGCATGGCATTGGTGAGTAACAAGGAAGATTTCATGTAAGTCTAAGCCAAGGCTCGACATTAACCCGTTCATGAGTAAAGATACCAAGTAAGACCATGTCAAGACATGGCAATGGCAAGTTCCCAATGGAACACACAAGGTAGACTTCGTATAAGTCCATGTCAAGACATGGCATCGACACCAAGTTGAGAGATCCCATGTAAGACCATATCTAGGGTATGGCTTTGGCATCGAGATATTTTTGAGACTTCGTATAAGTCCTTGTTCATGTTAGATGTAATACTTGAGTTATTGAATTGAGTATTGGATTGATCTTGATCTCAGGGTGGCAATTGGCTTGGAAAATAGCCTCTAGGTGCCCACACGGATAGACACAGGGGCGTGTGTCTAGGTCGTGTGTCCCCTGCACATTAGTGTTTTAAGTCAAAATAGGCCACAGGCTAATTACACGGCCGTTTGTTTAGGCCGTGTGTGACACACGGTTAACACATGGGCGTGTGCCCTGGCCGTGTGAAGTTTGCACCTTGCACTTGTAATTTGAATTGCCACACGGATGAAGTACACGGGCGTGTGTATGGACCGTGTGAATAAGTCAGAATGCCAAAGTTTAACACACGGGCCAAAGCCACAGGCGTGTCAAGGCCGTGTGAAATTAGTCAGTGTCGACCACGGGTGGAAGACACGGGCATGTCTTAGGGGCACACGGGCGTGTCCCAAGTCACATGGGCGTGTGACCCCTGTTTCGAGGAAAAGTTCCCAATTGAGTTCCGAAAGTTTCCGGATAGGTGTTTAAGGCCTCGTAGGCCCATGAAACGTATGTTCTGATTAAGAAAGAGAAGTTTCTATTTCGAAACAAAATTTTACAGCCCGTAAGTATATGTTTACTTAAGTTCAAGTATGGTAACGTCTCGTATTCAGTCTCAGTCTAGGACTTGGGTATGGGGTGTTACAATTATCAAGCCAGAACTCGGCTCGCTCATCATCATCATCATCAATGGCTCTGAATTCCTCGGCTCCATGTTTTCTTATTTTATCAACAGGTGGCTTTGACAGTCTCATCGGATCACTCACCGAAGGTATAATAGGCACTGCAGATGGATTAATCGGGGGTGGAGGTTGTTGTGCAGCCGGATTAGTCCGGATATACTGTGTAAACCAATCATTCATCATTTGGTAGAAGGCTTGTCTAGCCTCACCTCTGGATTACTCGAAGTAGGTCGAGAATCTATCGGGGCTATCCCTTGCACGGGAGCAGGCGCTACACTCTCAATATCATCAGCTACGGCTCGATCGGGCTCCATTGCTATATGAAAACACATTTTCAAATGTCAGAAGTCATCACCCTATCGCAGTATAACATATGGCATGTATAGCTAGACTCTTACGCGCTACGTTAGTCCTAGAATCAACTAAACCGTAGATCTGATACCAATCAAATGTAACACCCCTAACCCGTATCCGTCGCCAGACTAGGGTTAGGAGGCATTACCGAAGAAGTACAACTCGAAACAGGCATATATATATATTTTAAAATAACATAACTCATACATTCCATAATAAAATTAACTATTACATAACATATCAAATTAACATAATTAACATTCAAATTGAAACTAGTATTTGCATATTGAATCATCTAAACATAGTAAAACTGCACATTTTAACAATACATCCAAGACATATTAATCCATATAAATTCAAACATATATATAATATTTTATACAACCATGCAAATAGACATCTACTAATTCAATTTTCATTTGATAATTAATCACCAATTTAACATATACTTAGTCAATTTGAATTCATTCCAAATCTATACTTATAACCTATAATAATTCATACATGCATAATTCACTTGTATAAGTAACATTTTTGTACATACATATGAATGAATTAATTATGTAAGGCCGAATACCTTTACAAATACCCACATGATTTCCATTTATAAATTTATTCATATTGAGCCGAATACACATATATAACTACATGATTTTCTTATCCAAATTTCTATTATTTCATATAACCAAAATTTCATCTAACATTTACCAATACCTAATTCATAATCTAATCATAAAACTAAGTAAATTTGCATTAAAAATAGTCATCCATTACAATTTCACAATATGACCGAATATAAATATACATATATGCATATGCAAAGTCACATTTGATCATATTTCATTTAATAAGTAAATCAAACTTCACACAACACATAACAAATATACCTTTACACATCACCTAATCGAATACAACATGTCCATAACATCATCACCTTCCATAGCTATATAATATACAAGTACACATTCAGTTCATGTTCATATCTCAACTAATTCAATCCATCATGCAAAGTATAATTAATATTTATGTATCAATCACATTTCCTAATTCAAGTAAAACTACTTATAAACATCATATATACTTACCTACCATGAACATACTCTATCATCAATATGCATAAGTATAATCTCATTCACAAAGAACCATCACAAACCATCAAGCAAAGATAGCAAATCAATCAAAAGAGGATAAGCCATTTTCGCATGGCTATTAATTACATATAAAGGTATTTAATTCAGTATTCAACCTTTTACTATGCTATACATGCCATATATTCGTAATTAACATAGCCAAAATACCAAAGTAAGCTGTCGATAGTGTGATAGTCCTGCTGACGATCCCCGAGCTCGTAACGAATCCAAAATCTATAAAATAGAAACCGACAAAGAAACACAAAGTAAGCTATTTAAGCTTAGTAAGACAATAGCAAAGTAAAGTCAATTAACTTAACAAAATCACATATACAAAATTTATATCAAGTTACACTTTATACACAATAATAAATAATTACTCAAATCTCAAATCAAAGTCACATAATATACTCTTTGGCCGAATACACATAGTTGAAGCTTATACACCATTCACATGTTTACACATTAACTTCTGTACAATGTGATGAACATATAACCCACCTTTCATTTCTCAACACAGATATATAAGCATACCTGAGTTCTTTTAATTCACATATCACATTGGCTTTCACTTACACATGCCCATTGAACCATTCGGAATTAAAAAGGATACGTGGATAGTCGGAAGCTCATACAATTCCAACGTCCCAGACATGGTCTTACATGTAATCACATATCGATGCACTGTCCCAGACAGGGTCTTACACGTAAACACAAATTGATGCCAATGTCCCAGACGTGGTCTTACATGATAACACATAACGGATATCCTATGTCATGACATATGTATCCTATCTATTCCTAAGGTTCGTACGGGGCTTACGGACATCGAATCTCGGTCGAAATAAGCTCAGAAGTTAGCCAAATCACAATACCCACATTCGATCATAGCATATATAAATTCAAATAATTCATTTTGATACATAACAAATACATATCTATAGTTATTTCAACATTTAAATGCTAATTGACTTACCTCGGATGTCGTCGACTGTTAAATCGGCTACTCGACCACTTTTGTCTTTCCCCGATCCAAATCTGATTTCTTTAATTCTTGATCTAAACATATTCAAATTAAGCTTATTTAAACACCATTACATTCAATTTAGCCTAAAAACACATAAATAGGCAAATTACACTTTTGCCCCTAACATTTCACACTTTTTACAATTTAGTCCTTTTTGAACAAAACACAAAATTTGACTATACTCCTTAAGCGTTGAATATTCCTAGTGTCCATACAAGCCCACACATTTCATTTATTTCACATTTTAGTCCCTCAAAAATTTATTTTTGCAATTTAGCCCAAATTACTCAATTTCATCATAAATTCAAAGACAAAACTTGTTAATCTAACACATATATTTCATGTTTCATCATCAAACATCAAAAACCACAAGGTACCATCAATGGCAAAACACAAAATCATCACCACAATCACAAATTGAGACATGGGTTTTGAAGTACACAAAGCAACGATCTCAAAAACATAAAAATTATTAAAAATCGAACAAAAATGAACCTTTAATCAAGCTTTTTATTCTTGGCCGAATGCTAGGTTTCCTTTTCTTTCTTTCTTTGATTTTTGGCTAGCTTAAGAAGATGAAGAAAATGACTTTATTTTATGTTATTTTATCATATATTATTGATCATTGTGTTTATGCGATGTCAAAGTCTTAAAATTTATAATGAGAATGATCGAACCTAGAAACTAACTATGACAACGATTTGAGGCAAGTGCACCTATCGAACAGTAGTATAGTTAAGGAAAGACCGGAATGTCGAACCCAAAGGAACTAAAAGTACTAATACTAACTTTCTTTTTATTATCTAGCCTAAAATAAAGGGAATTTGTTGTTTAATCTAAATTAAGTAATTATTAAACTAAAGACTCTAAGATAATAAAGAATGAATTTGGGGAAAATACTTGTGGGAAAAGCCAATTGATAAAGACAATACCCAAGGAAGAATCCACCTAGACTTCACTTGTTATCTAACTCTGAACCAGACGATTTATTCTTTTGACTTGATCCGTAAGATTCCCTAATGTATATTAAACCCTCTCTTGAAGCGAATAACGTCTAACCCTAGGTTGATTAATTGAAATATCTTTCTAATTAAAACCCCTAGAATTGCATTAACTCGATCTATGGAATCCCATATTAGGTTTCACCCTAATCCGGCAAAATCTCACCCTATCTCTAGGCGCGTGATCAACTCCGCTTAACTATGCTAGATCTACTCTTAGGCAGGGACTTTTGCTCCTCCACCTAAGCACATCAAACTTGAATCAATATCCCGAAAATATCAACACAAGAATTAAGAACACATAATTAAGAACAAGTCAAATATTTATCATATAGTTCAGCAAACGATAACAAGATTCATCTTAGGTTTCATCCCCCTCAAGTATCTGAGGGTTTAGTTCATAACAATAAAAGAAAACATCTCAGAAGAAAAGATAAAACAAAACATAAGAAATCCCTAAAACCCCCTGAAGGAATTGAAGGAGAGATCCTCCGTCTTGAGTATGATTCCGACTTCTTGAGATGGATCAACTGGCTATCTTCAAGTAAACCTCCACAAATCTGCCTCCTTTGGCCTAGCAAGACGCCCCTTGACAACAACCTTGGGCTTCCCCTTTTAGGTCATACTTAGGGTGTTTATATAGGCTTTGGAATGTGTTTCTTTGCCCCTAAGTATCCTAATCCGAGTGAAATTTCTCTTTGTCACGACAGGGGCACGGCCATGGCACACGCCCGTGTAAATCGTGGGCAAGCCGTGTGGAGTCTGTTGATGAGGCACGGCCGTGTGGTCTTGGGCCCAGGTCGTGTCGATTTCGTGATGTGGCTCATTTGGCCCGTTTTAAGCCTGTTTCTTGTTCTTTTCATCCTCCGGTGCTTTTCTGAGTATAAAACATGAAAACAAAGGATTAAGAGCACCAAATGACATAAAATAAGGGATAATTCATCCAAAAGCATGCTAAATGTGGGCTTAAAATATGTTACTTTTACGGTTTATCAAATACCCCCACACTTAAGCTTTTGCTTGTCCTCAAGCAAAATTCTCAACTCATAATTAAAACGAACTTCCTCGATTCATAATATTCATCAATAGTGTTTCATCATAATTCAAAGATAATTTATACATGGATGATTCAACTCAAAGAGTCATAAAGATTCAAACAATCTAATTCATACCTTTGTAGCACAAAACCTAGGTGTTTCCCCTCATCTAAATAGTTACCTTTGATTCAAAATCGATGAGGATTAACATCCTCACTAAAGATTCACTCAAATCACTCGAGGTGTTTAAGGTTCAAGAAAAAGCACTCAAAAGTCAAACATGAAGAGTTAATCCCATAGGCTTGCATGAAAATCAAATCTCCACCACTATAATATGAGATGATACACAAATCAAAAGGTCTTTAACAGGGTTGTAACGGGGCTTGGGTTAAAGGTGTGGATAAAGGCTGAATTAGAGGGTTAGATTCGAGATTGAATTGACAAATTACCTAACTAGAAACAATGAACTGAATATAAATAATTACATCAATTGGAAACTTGTAATAATAATACCACTACTAATACGAGCTTCTTTTTCAACAATTGGAATTTAGATGTATAAGCTCACTTGATCACAGAACTAATAATGAATATACTTTGATTTGATTTTTTTTAAGAACAAGTCAAATACATAATAAAGGATGAAATTAACTACTGAAATAAAGATCATAGTTAGGCAACTGATCACATCAAATCTCGATATAAGGGTAGTCAAGAAGGATGGTGATAACAAATACGAAGGGTTTTTGGGCTAATATTAGCGGGTAAGTTAATAAAAAGGGTTGTTAGGATTCAATGGGGCTCACTAGGGGTTAATTATGAAGGTAGATTTTTAGTGGAGTAAGTGGGTTAAATCCTAGGTGCCTTTATCATTTTGTATATCCAATCAAAGGTGTGGTCTCGACATGTATAATCGATGCAAGTTCTAGAATAACAACTCAATGTTGACACACTCATAATCAATAAAGTGAGCAAGAAAAAGAATATATGCTCTATAAGGCTTAAAATCTCACACAAATTATGGGTATTTTGATGTCATTCTTGTAAATTTCAAACTCTAAAGTAATATTCAAATTCAGGTAGACAACCTAGAAAATTTTTAATTTTGAAAAATAGACTTATCATGCTTGATTCTCTAGTATCCTTCAAATTTAATTATCAATGCACAATTATCAATGACTTAATCCAAAACACATCAATAAAAATCATAAATCAGGGAAGTTTCATTCTAATCATAATATGAGAAACTTACTTTAGGACAAGGCATAATTCAGGATTTGAGAATAATGCAAAAAGTTTGGCACTTTTAAGATTCACCCCCCCCCCACACTTAAGATGTACATTGCCCTCAATGTACAAAGATAGATAGGAATTCATAAGATCAAAAGATAGGGAGAGATGAACCTTCCTGAATTTTGGATGGATTCCTTGAAGGATGCAAAAAATATGTTGGAGGGGTCGTCCTTGATGGTGGTGTGGCTATGGTCGTGGTCGTGGTGGCTGCCCATTATTGCTGCGCTAGATGAAGAAATTGGGTAGCTCGTGGAGAATTAGCCAGGATATAATAATAATTTAAACTATACTAATTATATAATTAAAGAAAAGCAAGCTAAAGTGAAAGAAAATAAAAAGTGAAATAAAATTAAAAGAAAAGATTAATGGACCGGAGAGTCCTTATTGTTGGGTGGTTCGCGGGGTGGGCATGATTTCTAAGGCTGCGGTGGTGCTGGTGGTCGTGGTCGAGGTGTGATTCCTTAGCAGCCTGTAGAACCTAAAACCAAGAAACTAAAATAGAATAAACTAAATTAAGCATAAGAAAGTCAAAGAGAAGGAAAATAAAGGAGAAGAGTAAAGAAGAAGAAGAATTAAATGGTCTTAAAGACCCTTGACTTGTCGAATATATGAAGCGGCTGGCATGAACTTATGTAGATCGGTCTCCGCTGGGGAGGATCGTAGGTGGATCCTTCCACCTCTTTGACATAGATGTGGTGTGGCTCGATGGTTGGGGAAAATATTAGAGAAGGAAAGTAGGGAGAGGTCTGAGAGAGAAAAGGAAAGGAAAATGGGATGGAAGAGATGGGGGGTGGGTGTTTTAAATAGAAATTTCAAGTCTGGTACGTTCCCACACCCATGTACCATGGGCATGTTGAGTCACACGGCCGCATCGCACGACCGTGTTGTGCTTCGTTCGTTTCTCCCACGCCCATGTTCAAGTCGTCACGCCCATGTTTGATGAAACAGTGTCGACCACGGTCTCCTAGCACGGGCGTGCCTCCCCCCGTGTGGATTTCTCGGTGTCGGCCACGGCCATGTCGCATGGCCGTGGCAGGGTAGTTGGGACCGTGACTCGAAGATAAAATCCGTCCTGACTCGTACCATCTATGCCATGTCAGTACGGAGATTCGGTGCATCCACACAGCCACGGCCACGGCCGTGTGTAAGGTCGTGTGGTATGGAAATTGGCCTTGGTTAGTTTATAGTTAGTTGCTACAAAGGAGAATTAAGAGTGAAAATAAAATAAAATAAAATAGAAAGAGTAATGGAGTTAGTGCTCGGGTTGCCTCCTGAGAAGCGCTCGTTTAAAGTCTTAAGCTAGACTTACCTCTCATTCGCCCAATCATGGTGGTTTAAAAAGTTGAACATCCTTCCTCATGCTATCTGTCTTATTATCAGTGTATAATTCAAGTCGAGTAGCGTTTATTCTAAAAGTGCCAAATATAGGATTACTTACCTCGACGGTTCCGTATGGGAAAACACTAATTACCTTAAAAGGGATTTCCTTGTTTGTGTTAGGATCAGGAGGAGATATTCGAGGGTCTGCTTTATCTATCAATACCTGATCTCCAATTTTGAACTTGTCTGGTTCGTAGAGTAGCTTTGGTTCTGCTTCGTA
Organism: Gossypium sturtianum; assembly: GCA_025698515.1. Taxonomy (NCBI): domain Eukaryota; kingdom Viridiplantae; phylum Streptophyta; class Magnoliopsida; order Malvales; family Malvaceae; genus Gossypium; species Gossypium sturtianum. Next base: position 120,057,321 of record CM046955.1, read on the forward strand.
TATCCCTAATTTTTTCCTTGAAATGCGTCTTCCACTCGTCTAGATCATCGATTTGAATCCTTCGTTCCTCATGAGTTATTTCTTTGTTGGCACGGGGTATAGGATCGAGTTCAGTTGTGTTCTTTTGTGGTGCTTCCTGAAAAGAAGGGTTAACCGAATGGTTATCCATAGAATTTATTTTCTCACCTTGATTACTCGATGTTCTAGCCGAATCGAGAGCTTGGAGTGTGATTTGTCTCATTACCTACACAGTATGAGTTCTCTGCATCAATATCAATTTTAGCTCTGCAGCGGTTGCTAAAAATGGTCTTCCTAAGATTAAGGGGATACTATTGTCCTCATCCATGTCTAATACGACAAAGTCTACTGGGAATACGAATTTTTCAACTTTTACGAGTACATCTTCAATTATACCCCTAGGAATTCTAATAGTTTTATCAGCTAATTTAATGCTCATCCTAGTTTGTTTAGGTTTCCCTAGACCTAGTTGTTTAAACATTTTATAAGGCATGACATTTTCGCTTGTTCCCTAAATCACTAACGCATTATCAATAGATAAACTACCAATTAAGCATGGAATTGTAAAACTCCCTGGATCTTTTAATTTTCGTGGTAGTCTATTTTGCAATACTGCCGAGCACATTGCGTTTAGTTCCACATGTGATGCCTCGTCTATCCTTCGCTTTTTCAGTCAATGACTCTTTTAAAAATTTTCTAGAATCTGGCATCTGCGAAAGAGCTTCAAGTAATGGTAAGTTAATATGTAATTTCTTTAAAAGTTTAAGAAACTTACCGAATTGTTCCTCTGTGTCGTCTCTCCTTAATGCTTCGGGATATGGTATGCGAGGTTGGTACTCTTTAATTACCGTTTTTGGCTTATTATTACTTACCTTAACCTTACCTTCTCCGACCACATTCTCTTGCCTTAATTGGGCTCATCTAACCCTTCACTTTCTTGAGCTGTTATGGCTTGGATTTGCTCCTTTGGGTTAGTGTAACATCCCGAATTAGGGCCTAGTCGGAACAGTGGTTCCAAGACCACAAATTTGAAGTAGAAATAATCATTTTATGATTATTATAAGGTCTATGATATGTTTATATGCTTGTGTAAAAATTTCATGAAGAAATTATATGTCTAAGGTGCTCGATTAGACTTTAAGGACTAAATTGAAAAAATTACAAAATTTGTGTTCTAGTTCATAAAGTACATAATTGAAATGGGGGTTTAAAGTAGAGGTCCTTAAATAGTAATTAGACCATTAAAGTTTGATGGACAAAAGTAGACATGGTTAGTAAGTAAGGTATTTAATGGCATTTTGGTAAAATGCCTTAATTAATGAATAAAGACAAAATAACATGAAATAAGCTATCATCTTCATTTTTTTTCTCCATGGCCGAATGTAGCAAGGGAACACCATGGCTAGGGTTTTTTCATCTTCGAAGCTTCATAGTAAGTCCGTTCTAGTCCCGTTTTTCATGTTCTTTACGTTTTTGGAATCCCGATAACTCGATTAAGCTAATTCTACCGTTAATTTGAGCTAGGGTTTATATTTGGAAAATTACCCATAGGTGAAAAGTGTGTATTTTGATGTTTTATGACAGAATATGAAGCTTAGAATTATGTTAAACGACTTTTGATAAGCGATTTTCAGTAAAAACGAGTGAAACGGCATAATCGGTAAAAATTATTATTGTTCATAAGTGTATGTTAGAGTAAGAATTTGATGTTGCCATAGAAGGGAAAAATGATCAGCATGTTATAAAACATAAGAATAAGGGCTGGAGTTTAATTTTCGAGTATTGGGGCAAAAGTGCAAATATGTGGAAGTTTAGGGGTCAAAGTGCAAATTATAAAATATATGATTTTTGGGTCACATTGAATAATGTGACTAATAAATGAGCTAATTGTGATATTATAGATCATGGAAAATGAGGTTCGGTCTTAGATCGAGGTTGTGGACCGAATTGGGAAATTTGTCATTTTCGTGTCCGAGGTAAGTTCGATTGTTAATAATAATGCAGCATCATGCTTGAATTGTAATTCTCTATTGATATGGCATAAATTGTATGATTTAATATGTTTAGGAGAAGTTGATGGATGGTATGTATGGTATGGAAAATGTGATGTTTGTTGTGTTATGAGAAATTGAATGGCAAATTAATGTTACATGAATAGAATGTTAAATTAATATTACATGGGTTGTATGAGTTGCTACACGGTTGTACCTGACGAAATTTCGACATGTAAGTTCGAATAACCTAAAGTAAACCCATAATATGCCTAAATGCATGTTTTATGAATGTATGATAGTTGTATAAAATGATGGCATGAAAATTTATGAATTGGTAAAATGTTGAAAAGTGAGAATTCCCAGTTGAACCTTCGGAATAAAAAAGATACGAATGAGGTAGCAAGCCACTATGTGTACAAGGGAGCTACGATATGGTTTTAGGTCACGTGTGTAGTACTAAGTGCAGGCTACTATGTGTACCAGACGGATAGGTCGCATGTGTAGTACTAAGTGCAGGCTACTATGCGTACCCGATAGTTTCGATCACATGTGTGGTACTAAGTGCAGGCCACTATGTGTAAGTGATGGTTTTGGTCACATGTGTAGTACTAAGTGCAGGCTACTATGTGCACCAGATAGCTTCGCCTACAAAGGTGGTACTATGTGCAGGCCACCGTGTATCTGTTATTATTCCGATGAGTTCAACGGGAAATTGACTAAGTGAACATACACGTGATTGTGTAACGACTAAATGTAATTGAATACGATCATGTTATGAATAAGTGCAAGTGTGAATGTGACCAATTGAGAAATGTGGCAAATGTACGTATGAAAAATATGCTCGATATATAATCGGAAAGTGGAAAGATTGGTATAGGCAAGTGATGAACACAACTAAAGTGAGAGAGAGCAAAAATTTACAATAGAACTGCTTTGGACAGTAGCAGTGACGTGAATTTGAAAAATCACCAAAAATAGTATAAATTTAATTATAAGTTGGATGATATATTGATTTAAATCTTATTGAGTCTATTTTCATATAAAAGAAACATATCAAACAAATAATTCGTATATTTTGAGATATTTGAAATTCTGTGAGATTGGTTCAAAATGATTACGTGATCCCCTATTCTTCCTTGGAAAAATCATTAAAAATTGTAAAAACATAATTATGGGATATAATTTATATTCTTGAAATATTTAATGAGTCTATTTTCAAATGAACTAAATAATAAGGTAATACAAATTCTGTATGAGGATAAAATTGATTTGTAGTGAAGAGAGGTCAGAATAGTCAAACAGTAAAATAGGGGAAAATTTAATGAATAAACTGTACTAATTGGATAAGCCAAAAATTATGGAAATTTTATAGTAAAAATATAAATGAGTCTAGTTTCAGGGAAAATTAACGGATCTTAATTTGAAGTTCCGTAGCTCCAGATATAAATAATTTAATGAATGTGACTCAAGAAAACAACTTAACTGGAATTTGAATAAATAGAAAGAATATGAAAATAGCATGTTATCTCATTGCATATTATTTTCATGCGAGCTTACTAAGCGTAAAGCTTACTCCCTCCTTTCCATTTCTTTTAGCTTTGTCAGTTCAGCTCAGGGTTGGAGATCGTCGGAGGCAGCATCACACTATCGAGCCATTATCCTTGGAGTATTGACATGTGTATGTTAATTGTTTTCAAGTGAGTGGCATGTATAGGGACTTAGTTTTTCTATGATGGATGTTGTTGTGATTAGTCAAATGTATTGACTTATATTGATTTGTTGATTATAGCCATGAGATGTGGCTTATGATGATTTTGGCTTGTAAGCCTATTTGTCCATGGTATGTGTTAATGTCTTGTTATGTGGTATAAGTGATTAAATAGACGGCAAGGTCAAATGCATGTGTTTGAAAAGTTTTAATTTTGGGCGAAATTTGGTAACCCGATTCATACGATTGTGAATGTTTAAGTCCGGTAATGCCTCGAACCCTGTCCTGGAGGTAGACACGGGTGAGGGGTGTTACAGTTAGTCTCAGTGTTGCTCAGTAGTCTTCCCTGAGGTCTCTCAAAGATCTGCTTAGCAAGTTGCCCGATTTGATCATTGAGCTCCTGTGTCGATTTTTCAAGTTGATGTTTAAAGGATGTCTCGGTATTCTGAAAACGTGTTTCTGTGGCTGCCATGAATTTTGTCAGTATCTCCTCAAGGTTTGGCTTCTTTTCCTGTGGGCAGGGTTGTTGGAAATTTTGGGATGGTTGTTGCCTTTGATTCCCTTGACCACCCCATGAGAAATTGGGGTGGTTCTTCCAACCTGGATTGTAAGTATTACTATAAGGGTTATTGTTAGATCAGAAATTGTTACCCATATAGTTCATTTGTTCGCTCTCCATGCCCTGTCTGTAGGGTGGGTACTCAAGATTCACCACGCCTCCACTTGTGTCGCACTGCATAACTGGTTGTACCTGCGAGGAACCATATACACCATCAAATTTTTTATGTAACATTTCTACCTGATTTGATAGCATGGTTACTGTGTCAAGGTTATAAACTCCGGTTGCTTTTGTTGGCCTTGTCCTTGTGACTTGCCACTGATAGTTATTCAGTGACATCTCTTCTATAAACTCGTAAGCTGCTTCAGGAGTTTTGTTATTCGAGTTCACGCCGTGGTGAATCGATTAATTACCTTGTTGAAGGGTTAACACCGTTGTAGAAAGTTTAGACCTGTAGCCACGAGGGTAATCCATGGTGTGGACACCTTCTCAGCAAATCTTTGTATCTCTCCCATGCATCGTAAAGTGTCTCTAAATCCATCTGCACAAAAGAAGAGATATCATTCCTTAACTTGGCCGTTTTGGCCGGCGGAAAATATTTTAATAAAAAATTTTCGGTCATTTGATCCCATGTAGTGATTGACCCTCGTGGAAGAGAATGCAACCACTGTTTGTCTTTATTCCTCAGAGAGAAGGGAAATAATCGAAGACGGATGGCATCGTCAGTAACGCCATTTATCTTGAAAGTATCGCAAAATTCTAGGAAATTTGCCAAGTGATTATTTGGATCTTCATCCTGCAAACCATAAAACTGAACAAATTGCTGTATCATCTGAATTGTGTTAGGCTTCGGTTCAAAATTATTTGCAGCAATAGCAGTCTAACAATACTTGACTCAGTTCTGTTAAATAGGTTTAGCATAATCATACATAGTTCTAGGAGCATTATTTTCAACCATCTCGGAGGTAGTGGGTTATTTTCAGCCATCCTTTGAAGAGGATTGGTTTCGCCTTCTTGCTCTTTCTTCTATGTAGTTTAAGCTTCGCCTTATTTCTTTGCGATTTCTACGAACTGTTCTTTCAATATCACTGTCATAAAGTAGGGGTCCTGTCGGGTTCCTTCTAGTCATAAACTAGAGGTACCTGAAAGGAGGAAATAATAAAGAAGAAAATTTAGCAAAGTTAAAATAAAATAGGAAATAAAAGTAAATTGCAAAATGAAAAAAATGGCTAAAGTAATAAAAATTGAGCTTTCTTAATATTTTAGTTCCCGACAACGGCGGCGCCAAAAACTTGATCGTTGTGTTTATGCGATGTCAAAGTCTTAAAATTTATAATGAGAATGATCGAACACTGAAACTAACTATGACAACGATTTGAGGCAAGCGCACCTATCGAACAAAGAGTATAGTTAAGGCAAGACCAAATGTCGAACCCAAAGGAACTAAAAGTACTAATACTAACTTTCTTTTTATTATCTAGCCTAAAATAAAGGGAATTTGTTGTTTAATCTAAATTAACTAATTATTAAACTAAAGACTCTAAGACAAAGAAGAATGAATTTGGGGAAAATACTTGTCGGAAAAGCCAATTGATAAAGACAATACCAAAGGAAGAATCCGCCTAGACTTCACTTGTTATCTAACTCTGAACCAGACAATTTATTCATTTGACTTGATCCGTAAGATTCCCTAATGTATATTAAACCCTCTCTCGAAGCGAATAACGTCTAACCCTAGGTTGATTAATTGAAATCTCTTTTTAATTAAAACCCCTAGAATTGCATTAACTCGATCTATGGAATCCCATATTATGTTTCACCTGATCCGGCAAAATCTCATCACCCTATCTCTAGGTGCGCGATCAACTCCGCTTAACTATGCTAGATCTACTCTTAGGCAGGGACTTTTGCTCCTCCACCTAAGCATATCAAACTTGAATCAATATCCCGGAAATATCAACACAAGAATTAAGAATACATAATTAAGAACAAGTCAAATATTTATCATATAGTTCAGCAAACGATAACAAGATTCATCTTAGGTTTCATCCCCTTCAGGTATCTGAGGGTTTAGTTCATAACAATAAAAGAAAACATCTCAAGAAGAAAAGATAAAACAAAACATAAGAAATCCCTAAAACCCCTGAAGGAATTGAAGGAGAGATCCTCCGTCTTGAGTATGATTTTGGCTTCTTGAGATGGATCAACTAGCTATCTTCAAGTAAACCTCCACAAATCTGCCTCCTTTGGCCTAGCAAGACGCCCCTTGACAACAGCCTTGGGCTCCCCCTTTTAGGTCATACTTAGGGTGTTTATATAGGCTTTGGAATGTGTTTCTTTGCCCCTAAGTATCCTAATCCGAGTGAAATTTCTCTTTGTCACGGCAGGGGCACGGCCATGGCACACGCCCGTGTAAATCGTGGGCAGGCCGTGTGGAGTCTGTTGATGAGGCACGACCGTGTGGTCTTGGGCCCAGGCCGTGTCGATTTCGTGATGTGGCCCATTTAGCCCGTTTTAAGCCCATTTCTTGTTCTTTTCATCCTCCGGTGCTTTCCTGAGTATAAAACATGAAAACAAAGGATTAAGAGCACCAAATGACATAAAATAAGGGATAATTCATCCAAAAGCATGCTAAATGTGGGCTATAAGATATATTTAATTTACTATTTTAACCTTTTAATTTAAATAAATATAACATATATTTTAAGGTCAATTTTGGCACAAACCATCCACTAACTTCTAAAATGGGCTAATTGCCCTTTAAGGACCCCATATTAAAAAGCCACTATCAAATTGGCACTTTACACTTTAGTTTGTAACTTTTATATTTTACGCAATTAAGTCCTTTTATTTAATCGGACACCTAAACGACAAAATTAAGTCACGAAAATTTAACACAAACAAATTCACACATAATAAACCCGGAAAATAATTTTAAAATATTTTTCAGACTCGGATTTGTGGTCCCGAAACCACTATTCTGATTAGGGTCAAAACCAGGCTGTTACAAACTATGCTCATTGAGCCATCACATATTCATTGTAACCGTCCGGTTTAGACCCTAGTCAGAATAGTGGTTTAGGGACCACAAATTCGAGTCAGAAAAATATTTTAATATTCTTTTATGTGCTTATAGTATGTGAATTTATATGTGTGAAAGTTTCGTAAATTAATTTTATTGTTTGTGTGCTTAATTTGATAAAAGGACTTAATCGCAGAAAATGTAAAAGTGGCATTCTATTTGTTAATGTGCTAAATTGCTATGATTTGATTTGTCATAAGTCCTTAAAAGGTTATTATGCCACTATTAAGTTAGTGGATATTTATGTCCATGTATTATAAGATGATATAATTGTTTCATTAAAGGCATTTAAGTAATTTGCAAATTATGTGTTAATTAAATAAAACAAAAGCATGAATTTAAGTCATTTTTGTTCATCTTTCCACTGAAAATATCAAAGAAAAAGAAAGAAGAAAAGCTTTAAGGGTTCGTCTATGTTCAAGCAAAATGAAGGTATGAGTTTTGTTCGGTTTTTGATAATTTCTACGTATTTGTGATCGTTGCTTCGAGTACTACAAAGCCCATGTTTTAATTTTTGAATTTGATGATGATTTTTTGTTTTTCCATTGATGATAGCTTGTGATTTTTGTGGTTTGATGATAGAAAATAAAAGATATGTGATAGATTAATATGTTTTGTCTTTGGATTTTTTATGAATTTGAGTAATTTGGGCTAAATTGTGAAAATAATATTTTGGGGGATTAAAATGTGAAATAAATGAAATTTGTGGATTTGTATGAGTACAATAAATATTCGGCCAAGCTATAGTGAGGTTAAATTTTGAATATTTTGTGTTTTGTGAAATAAGGACTAATTTGTGAAAAATGTGAATTTTAGGGGCTTAAGTGCAAAATGACCTAATTATGTGTTTGTGGTTTGAATTGAATGAAATGTTTGATTAAATTGGTTAAATTTTGAATTTATTTAGATCAAGAACGAAAGAAATCGGAATTAGATCGGGGGAAGTCGAAAGTAGTCGAGTAGTCGATTTCATCCGTCGTTATCCGAGGTAAGTTCATAAGTAAATAATGTTGTTAAATTCTATTGTATCTAATTTAATAGTGCTGAATTAAATTTTTATTTGTGTAAATTGATATGATGAAATTAATTCAGCATGGGAGCAATATTTACGAGCCTGAAATGTTCGAGATTTGACGTTCGAAAGCCTCGTACGAACCTTAGGAATAGTTAGGATATATATGTCATGACATAGGATTCTGATATGTGTTTTCATGTAAGACCACGTCTGGGACGTTGGCATCGATTTGTGTTTATGTGTAAGACCATGTCTGGGACATTAGCATCGCATTTGATTCGTGTAAGACCTTGTCTGGGACAGTGGCATCAATATGTGATAACATGTAAGACCACATCTGGGACGTTGGCATTGTACGAGCCTTCCGACTATTCGAGTATCCTTATTAATTCCGAATGGTTCAACGGGCATTATCGAGATGAGATCAGATGTGTAAACGAACTAAAGGATTCATGTATGTGCTTTGTGGTATGTATTTGTAAATATGGTAAGTATATGTTTATGATGATTACATGAATTGAACATGGTAAAAGATAAATCTATATATGCTTATGAGTATATGTGAGTTGAAAGTTGATGTTATAATGCTATTGTGAATGTGATAATATTTGAGTTGCAAACATATTGAATGTATAATTGATTAATGTTTATGTGATTTTGGTTAGTTGATTTAAATGTAAATGTTTATATGTTCATTATTTGCTTATGACTTACTAAGCTATGAAAGCTTACTTTGTGTGTGTTTGTTTGATTGTTTTATAGGTTATTAAAGCTACGAGAAGCTCGGGGATCATCGAGGATCATCACCACACTATCGAACTATCTATTGGTACCTTTTGAAGTTGTATATATATAAGTATGGCATGTATAGGCTAGAGTATTTGGATGATGTGTTGTGATGTGTAAAAATAGTCATGTGATATGGCTTGTTAATGGATGTGTTTATGAATGAGTTTTGATCATGCTTATTAATGCATAAGTTGGTAAGTTTTAATGTGCTCATAAGTATCTAAATGAAATGGTACATTATAGGTGAGTTCATGGTTGATTTTGGATATGCAAATGATGAGAAATTGCTTTGAATTGATATGATTTTAGATGAAGCATAGTTATATGTTTTTTATGTAAGTTGATACTATAAGTTGTATGATTGAGTTGGGTTTTGTATATGAAGTGGATGATGTTGTTAAGAAGTAAAATATGCATGTTTTGGTATGTCTTGAATGCATTGGAGGTATGATTTTGGATTGTTTTAATGCTTGTAGGTGTAACCCAAAGTGTGGGTGGCAAATTGGCCTTGCAAATGGCCTATATTTGCCCACACGGATGAGTACACAGGTGTGTGGCTCGACCATGTCTCTTAAGTTTGCAAATTGAAACAAGTCAGACTCGACACAATTTGGACACACGCAGGCGTGTGGTCGGTCGTGTGAAATAAGTCAGTGTCGACCACGGGTGAAGCACACGGGCGTGTCTTCGGCCGTGTGGACAAGTCAGTAGGTATGCCCTATTTTGACACGGCTTAGACACACGGCTTAGACACACGCCTGCCCACACAGACGTGTGACCTCTGTAACTTTGAAAAATGTTAAGTTTCGGAAAAATTTTGTATGAGCTCAGTTTAGTCCCGACCCTTTTCTAATGCATGTTTAAGGTCTTGTAGACCTATTTAAGGGACTCTATAAATATGAATTGTTATGTTAAGATGTGAAATGATTATAAATGTTTCGAAGTGTTCGGTAACGCCTCTTAACCCTATTCCGGTGACGGTTACGGGTTGGGGGTGTTACATTCGTTCACATATGAATGCTTTAAAAATCATATTATCACATACCACATAACACATACCACATACCAATATTAACTTACTTTACCTATCACTTCAACATCACATACCACAATTCAATACATATGTACTTACCGCTTTCTGCACACTTTCACTACACATTTATATCGCTAATACAACATCATCACTATCATTCAGCATGTTTAATATGCCCACAACTAACACATTCACAAGAGCTATCACAATATATATCACATGTCACATTATCACAACTTAACACTCAGTCTATTATACACAATCACATACTTTGCAAATTGAACGAGGGGTATAAGAAAGCTTACACTCAGAACTTAGGATAGGGGTTTAGGCTATTCTTAAGCTCCCAATTAACACTATGAATTGTGTCTACAAGAAGCAATTTCAAACACTCACCATTCGCGCTTTCGCCTAATTACCGAAAGCCTAAATTAGCTTTTTTCTTTCCTTTTGCCTTGCTTGTAGAAGGCGCCAATGGATCCAAATCTTCACCAAAATTAACCACACAACAAAAATAATTAATTACAGCCATAAACACACCCAATCAATCAAAAACGCATGTCTAAGGTTTCTTCCTCTTGGAACTGAAATTTTCGACTAGCAACCTCAAAACTCAAATATCTTAATCTCTACTCATTCCCATTGCCTAAAATCAATTCCAATCATCTAATTACTTACCTAAGAATGATTCCCAACCTTCATACCACACAAAACTAAACAGTTTCATGGTTTCAAAATTTTGATATACAATGACCATCTTTCATGAAAACTTAACAAAACCTTGAAAACTTTTAACGAAACTTTAAGGAGAGTATAGAAACCTTATAATCACTTTAAAACAAGTTGAAAACCACTTTGAAACATCAATTTCATTAAAAATCATGAATTTCACCATTAATGCCCTAAATTTTTACATTTATTCAAAACTTTTGATTCAATGAATAAAAACTCAGTTTAAAAGACTACATATCATCAAAAAAATAATAGGAAAACGAAACATTACATTGGTTGGGGAAAAATGAACGTTTGGTGCAAATCCAAGAAAACCCAGATGTTGCACAATAGTAAAATCAATGGTGTTTTTGATGCTTTTTATGGAATTCTAAGGAGGTTTTAATGTTAGGAAGATCATAGGAAAGAAGAGATTGGAGATTTTGAAGATTGAAATTAGAGGATGAAAGTTTGGGATTTTTCCTTCCTAATGGGCGACACAAGAAAAAGATGAAGAATGTTTCTCTTCTTTTTTGTAAACATCAAAAGTAGGGTAAAAAAGAGGGAAATAGATTGATTTCAGAACTTGGTATATTTGCTTTAGAACTACTCTTAAATTAACCCTTTTACAAAATAGTTCTCTTTTTTAAAATTATAAGTCTTTTCTATATTATTTTCATAAATCAATTTAATTTCCTAAAAGTCATAGACGAAGACATTTCCAGTTTACCATGCTTTGAAATTTCGAACACATTTTAAGCTAAAATCCCTAAATTACCTTCAAAACTTCTAGGCTTAATTTTGAGGTGTGAAAAAAAGAAGGTTATCTTCTTCATTCTCACTTGCCATCCAAATCGAATAAAGAAGAATTTTTTTATAAGTTTTCACCATAATTGTACCTAGGAAAAATTTGGTGAGTTTTCCATCATTTTTTATTGATTTTTTGTTTATACGTAAATTGTAACATCCTAAAATTTGAGTATCATCTTGTTGCTTGTGATAGCTTGGATATGATTTTATTGTGTGCCTGATATAATCTTGTGAAGGCTTAGAATTATTCGAAGCTAGAATAATTGTTAGTATGAAGAATTTAGTGAAGTGGATCAAGTGATTATGATGCTTAAGTTAATTTAAGTGCCTAAAATTAGCACATGAGGAGTTAGTGGCATGGTGGAAATGGCGCATGAATGGTTGCTTGATGGGAGTGGTTCAAATAACATGGAGTGCATTTTGGAGACTTTATTTTTTCTGCATCTTTACATCAAGTGTCGGTCAAGCTTTATATTTGGTAAGTTGGACTTTAAATTTTTATGGCAAGATGATTAATAATTTAGGTAAGCTTGAATTTGGGGAAAGGAATCATTTTGATTAAGGAATGATGAGGGAACACAAGGCATACTGTAAGGTGATTTGCTATGGAAAGTTTTGTGTGGAAAAATTTTGACTTTGGAGTCCATGTATTTGGACGATTTTGGGGCCTAGGGGGGGTGACCAAATTTTGTTGAAGGTTTTGGTAGATCGGTAGCTAGTTGGTCATTTTGACAATTGGGTTATTTTGTGTTTTCTCTAAAGCAAATATTTTCTTTCTCTTCACCTTCCCTCTCTAGCCGAATGCATTTTTAGCATTAGGTAAGCATCTTTTATTTTTTTCTCTTTCTATTGGCCATTCCATTTTGACCATTTTGGTTTAATTTGCCTATTCTCTCAAGTTTCTTTTCCCCTATTGCCGAAATCACCATAGCACTAAGGTCATTATTTTTCATCCCTTTCTTTTCTCCTTTTCTCTTCTCATTTACCTTGTCTAGGCCGAAATTCTTTGGTGATCAACTTTCTTTCTCTTTTGGTTAACCTTGGCGAAACTTATAGCCATCATCCTCTCTTTTCTTTCTTTCGCAAATCCCTAAAACCAAAACACCATAGCCGTAACTCTCTTTTCCTTCACTTCTTCTTTTCACTATTCGTCAAAGCCGAAGCACATCATCATCTAGCCGATTTCTTCATCTATTTTTCCTTCAAAGTCCATCACTCTCCAAGTAGTCGAATATCTCTGTGTTTCCTTGCAAGGGTGAAATCGATAGGGCTTTGAAGGGGGGATTTTTTGGGATTCTTTTATAGCCGACGTTTAGGGGGAGATCATTCGAGATATAAATATCCAAGGTAAGCAAGTGTAATCTTAGGCCGAAGGCCATGTATTTTGGTTCATTATGTTAGAAATCGAATCTAACATAGATCATGTAGGGATTTCGACATCTACAAGGACAAGTGATATTTTTGGGATCTAGACAATCAAGGTAAGGAGGTTTTAATATTCGGCCAAAGGCCATTTTGTCTATTAAGGTTGACCGATTTTGATTATGATCTTTTAGGCGGTTTCATAGGGATAAGCATTTCATTGTTAATTTTTGCTAGCGAGAGTGTTGGTATCGGTAGTATCATAATCAACATTATCAGGTGTGTACCCCACACTAAACTCTATTAGATTACGGCTTAAATTAATATGTATGCTTATAATAATGTGAATGTGGTTAAAGTACCATGCAATGGTACAAAGTACCAGTGCACGTTTTCCTACTCCTACTATGAGTATGAAATGAAGCGATATGGCATATGTGAACATGATAAGAATGTGAAATAAGGCATGATTTTTTGCATGATATGTATGACATGGGCATATGGGTAATTATGAAAGGGAAGTGAATGTGGTGACCTCGGTCACATTATCTTGAATGTGGTGACTTCGGTCACATAATAATTATCTGGTGGCTATGCCACGAATTTATAAGGGCGATGAGTATATGTCGTCAGCGGCGATCGCCTTCGATGATGTGTAGCGGATGGAGGTTGACTTAGTAGTCCCCACGGTGTGCAGGTTGGTACGGGTGATGTGTAGCGGATGGTATCTAGGATTGGGTTCGGGTTTGCATCACTACTTTTATCTGTTATATATATTTATGAATTAATATGATATGCCTGAATTATTGAGGTCTAGTGTTGGTTACACATTGAGTCTGTTTGACTCACCCCGTTGGGGAACATTTTCTTTCAGGTGACGATCAGTGATGGACCGGGTCGGCGGGAGTTTAGTGGTGGCCATGCTCAGCTTGAAGTTTTATTTAATTTTGGGACTTTTATATTTTATATTTTTGGAGTTATTTTGGGTATTGTTTTCGTTTGTAATAAGGCCACTGATATTAAACTGTTGATGCATGTCTTTAAGTTATTTTATTTTGATACGATTTTATTTAATTGAACTCAAATGAATTTTTCCTAAAAATAAAAAAAACATTAGATGTTTTGACGTCTAAATGTGAATGAATTTTTTTTTATTTAGGACAAATTTTGAAATGGAGTAATATAGTTTTACAAAACCTAGATTTCAAATATATAAACTTGATTTCAACTCGAGCCTAACATAAATTAAAAATTTTCTTTCAAAACCAACTGAATTTTTCTAAAGTGCTCAAAAAGTTTTGAACCTTTTTACTTGAGGAACATACCAGATCCGGTCAAGGCTCGTGGGCCGAGTTTGGGGTGTTTGATTTGGTATCGAGTAAGGTTTAAACTCTCGGCCTTGGGTATAAAGCTCACAATGTTTTTAAAATAAGGCCCAAACAAGTCTTTAGAAAAACTTTTTCAAAAGAGCGAGTTTTCGTGCATGGCACCCAAGTCTCCGACCAGAAGTCCACTGTAAGTACCTCTATTTCATTTAGGTGATTTATAGCATGAACTGTAGAAGGGTAGAAATGGAACGTAGAATAGCATGATAGGTACTTAAACCCTAGGGCTAGTTTACCCAACAATCACATAAGACTTAAGTGCCTAATTAAACAAACCTGTGAACTAAGTCGCCGAGTTAGGGTGTGGCAACCTTTGTGCGCATGTCTAGGATTGGATCCGGAAGAGCTTGGTACTTAAGCAGTCCTCGTGACTCACCTCCTCTTCGCTGGAATCCTACCTGGTGCGTAGCTTCGGTTCACCCTAACCAAGAGGACTCAGTCATATGCTAAACTCAATAACTAAAACCCGAAAGGGATTAACTGTATTTTCATAAAAACTTCGGTTTTAAATCACCAAATTACCCTTTTAAATGGTAGCAGAATTTAGCTTGAAAATTTTTCCAAAATATTTCCGATTTACAAATTACTAAAATACCCTTGGCTATAAAATTACAAAAATGCCCTTAGTTTATAAAATGTCCATACTACTCACAGTTTCATTAAAATTTCCTTACTTTATAAAATTTTCAAAAACTCTATTTTTGCAAAATATTAAAATACTTCAATTTTGAAATTTTACGAAATTACCCTTGTTTTACAAAATTACCAAAATGACCCCCGATTTTCAAAATTCCTGCAACAACACCGATTTGGAAAACAAATTCTCAAAAAGAACTCCAAGTTTTGCAAATTTTAGAAAATACCCTTGATTTATTAAGATTTTTAATTTGACCTCGGTTTATTACCAAAATACCCTGTAGGACAAATGACGAAAATACCACAGGATAGGAATAGATGAAAAGGTTTGAATAATGAATGTGTGTGGTAGGAATATTGAATGAATGTGTTCCTCTGAATAAGGATAGAAGACTTGAAACTTTGATTGATCGAAAGAACCACTATTGAACTTCTATTCTAAAAAAAAAAATTTCTTCGCGAATAATCAGTGAAACAAGGACTAATTCATAAAATTTCTTAATCAAATTAAAGCACGATAGTAGAAATGAGCTCTAGGGGACGTGGTCGTAACGTACGAGGACGCGGTCGAGGCTGAATGACCGTGTCGGAACCCGTTAGGTCGGGTCAAGGTTCTAAAAATGAGGTACCCATCGCCACCACCACGCTTTGTTGTTGGTGCGGAACAGCAAGATCAAACGGAGGATGATCTTTGTATCGTAGGTCGTGGCTTTGCGAGTTCTGGAAATGGTGGCTGGAGCAGGTGGAAATATGGGAACTCAGAAGTCTGTACCCGAGCGACTCCGAGCCAACGGAGTGAGGTATTCCGTGGCGTATCGGTGTGGCACCCAAAGATCTGGTGAGTATTGGTTGGAGGCCACAGAGCGAATTATGGATGAGCTCGACTTGACCCCTGAGGAGAAGTTGAAAGGAATGGTGGCGCTATTACGCGATGAGGCATATCAGTGGTGGTTAACGGTTTGAGATGGCGCCACACGGTGAGGATCGACACGGGAGCACGTGAAGGCGCGTGATCGAAAAAGTATGTCGGCACACGTTATAATCGATGAATAGAGAAAGGCTTTTCTAAATCTGGTTCAAGAAAACAAGTCGTGGCGAGCACGGTTGAATTCACGAGGTTGAGCGGTATGCTCGAGGAGTGGTGGCTACAGAGCATGAACGGTGTGTCCGGTTTGAAGACGGACTAAGGGATGATCCGAGGTTACCGATAGCCCCACATCAAGAACGTGAGTTTGCCGCGTTGGTAGAGAAGGCTAAGGTGGCCGAAGGAATCAAGAACATCAGTAAGGCGTAAATCGGATCCAAATAAGCGTAAAAGAGGTTTTGGATCGTCGGCATCGTCGGAAATGTTCAAAAGAGGCCTAGAGCCGAGGGCTCGCGTGGTCGCAAGCCGTGCGGGAGAGGCGATGATCGTATATGTTATCGGTGTGGGAAGATGCATTTAGGAGAGTGTTGAAAGAAGACGGGCGGATGCTTTAAGTGCGAGTCTAAGGACCATATGATTAAGGAATCGTCCCATTAAGATAGACGAGAGCGCCCAACGGCCGTAATATTAATCAGGCCGGTAGAGGTGGACAAAGCGACCTCGGTGAGGTCGTGGTCCGAATGGTAGAGGTAATGGTTTGGCAGAGGACGAGGAACACCGGGCCGAGGTACGAGTAATACCGAGGCAAGACAATGGGTCTAGTATATGCGGTTCGTCGAAGGGAGGATGGAAACGCACCGGACGTTATAACCGCAGACGTTCTTTATTTTTGTAAACCTTATGTTGCTCACGATTGATGTGGGCTCGACCCATTCTTATGTTGCATGTAGAGTAGTTGAAAATATAGACATAGCCTCCGAACTTTCTCGATAGGAGATGATGTAGTAAGCCCTCTAGGCCAAAGCGTAGTGGTGAATAAAATCTTTCTGAGTGTACCTCTCGAGATCAGGGGAGTGAACTTTCCTGTGACTTAATGGAACTACCCTTGGGAATTCGATCTTATACTTGGTATGGATTGGCTAGTGAAACATCGGGTTGTGTTGGACTGTGCAGCTAAGCGAATGGAGTTAAGAACCCCCAGAGGACGAAGTGATAGTCATGATAGGAGAAAGGAGAAACTACTTGTCTAACGTAGTTTCAAAGACTTAAGGCTATGAAGATGGTTCGAAAGGGTGCAAGGCTTTCTTGACTTTCATTAGTGCGTTGGATGCAAAGGAAGAAGGTGTTAGTGGAGTTAGAGCGTAAGGGATTTTGAAGATGTGTTTTAGGAGGAATTACCGAATACCCCAAAAGGGAAGTGGAATTCGAATTGACTTGCTACCAGAGAGCAGCTCCGTGTCAATTGCCCCTACCGAATGGCACCAAAGGAGTTGGTTGAGCTCAAGGCTCAGATTCGTGGAGTTGCTTGATCGTGGATTTATTCGACCCCGGTGTGTCTCCGTGGGGAGCACCGGTCCTATTTGTGAAGAAGAAGGACGAAACTATGCGTATGTGCATAGATTATCGTCGATTGAATAAGTCGACCATTAAGAACAAGTATCCTTTGCCAAGGATAGATGACTTGTTCGATCGGTGAAAGGGGGCAGCATATTTTCAAGATAGATCTACGGTCGGGATATCATCACCTTAAGGTGAAGGAGGCGGATATCCATAAGACGGCTTTTCCGAACAAGATATGGGCACTACGAGTTCTTAGTAATGCCGTTTGGGTTGTGAACGCGCCCCACCGCATTCATGGATATGATGAACCGGGTTTTTCGGTCCTACTTGGATCGGTTCGTCGTTGTGTTCATCGACGACATCCTAGTGTATTCCAAGACGGAGGAGGAACATTATGAGCATCTCCGAGAGTTGTCTTTGCAAGTGTTGAGGAGAAATGGCTCTATGCCAAATTCAGCAAGTGTGAATTTTGGCTTAAGGAAGTTGCATTCTTAGGACATGTGGTGTCTCTTTGAAGGAATAAGGGTAGATCCTAGGAAGATTGAAGCGGTGCTAGATTGGAAACCTCCTAAGTCTGTGGCTGAGATTCGTAGCTTCTTGGGATTGGCAGGCTACTACAGAAAGTTTGTAGAAGGGTTCTCATCGATCGCCGCACCTTTGACAAAGTTGCTAAGGAAGGAAGTACCTTTCGTATGGACGGATAAGCAACAAAAGAACTTTGAGAAGCTTAAGGAAGTGTTGGATCAAGCTCCGGTTTTGATTCAAATTTGAGGCAGGGAAGGATTTTGTGGTGTATTGTGACGCTTCTCATACAAGATTGGGATGCGTGTTAATGCAAGATGGAAAGGTAGTTGCTTATGCATCTCGGCAATTGAGGCCTCATGAGGTTAACTATCCGACACATGACTTGGAATTGGCGGCAGTGGTCTTTGCTCTTAAAGTATGGAGGCACTATCTCTATGGAGAAAAGTCAGTGATCTACACTGACCATAAGAGCCTTAAGTACCTGTTGACTCAGAAGGAGTTGAACTTGAGACAACGAAGGTGGGTGGAGTTACTGAAGGACTATGATTGTTCCATAGAGTATCACCCGGGCAAGGCGAATGTAGTGGCGGATGCCCTAAGTCGAAAAGTGGTGTCAGATCTAAGGGCGATGTTTGCACATCTAAGTTTGTATGACGATGGAAGTCTGCTAGTAGAGTTACAAGTCAAGCCGACATGGTTAAATTAGGTAAAAGAGGGTCAGTTGGCAGATGAAGATTTAAGTGCTAAGATACGGAAAGTGCAGAATGGTGGTCTAGAGAATTACAGTATGTCCGGTGATGGAATATTGTGTTTCAAGGGAAAGGTCTGTATGCCGAAGAGTGAGGAGCTTAGGCAAAAGATTCTTCGGGAGTCGCATAGTAGCCCTTATGCTATGCATCCCGGAGGGACTAAGTTGTACAGAGACCTAAGGGAACAGTTTTGGTGGCCTGGTCTAAAACGGGAAGTTGCAGAATTTGTTGGCAAGTGTTTGACATGTCGCAAGTTAAGGTTGAACATCAGTTCCGCTGAGTTACTTGACCAATCAAGATTCCACGAGTGGAAGTGGGAGAGAATTACCATGGACTTCGTTAGTGGGCTTCCCTCACGCCTACCAAAAAGGACTCGGTATGGGTAATAGTGGACCGTTTGACCAAGTGCGCACATTTTATTCCGGTAAGAGTCGACTATTCCTTGCGGTTGGCAAAATTATATGTGGCGGAAATTGTAAGGTTGCATGGAGTGCGGATCTATCATTTTGGATAGGGACCCAAGGTTTACTTCTCGGTTTTGGAAAGCGCTACATCAAGCGTTAGGCACTAAATTGGATTTCACTACGGCATTTCATCCACGATCGGACGGCCGATCCGAGCGAGTAATCCAAGTGTTAGAGGATATGTTGAGGGGTCGTGTGTGATAGACTTCAGAGGAAGCTGGGAAGAATTTTTGCCTTTAGCGAAATTTTCTTACAACAACGATTACAAGCGAGTATTCAGATGGCACCGCACGAAGCACTATATGGACGGAAGTGTCGCACTTCTACGTGTTGGACGTAATTAGGGAACGTCAAGTTTTGGGTCCCGAGATGGTGGTGAATCCAAGAAAAGGTTAAGGTAATCGGGCTCGGTTAAAGGAGGCATCTGACAGGCAAAAGTCGTATGCAGACCTTAAGCGGAAGGATATAGAATTTGCTGTGGGGGATCAAGTGTTCCTAAAGGTTTCACCTTGGAAGAAGGTGATGAGATTTGGTCGCAAGGGAAAGTTAAGTCCTGTGTTTATAGGACCTTATCGGGTTTTGAAGCGTGGTTGGACCCGATTGCATGTCAGTTAGAGTTGCCTTCGGAGTTGAAGCAGTTGCACGATGTGTTCCATGTTTCGATGCTACGATGTTACCGGTCGGATCCATCTCATGTAGTATCAGTTGAGGAAGTGGAACTACGACCAGATTTGTCCTACGAGGAAGAACCGATTCAGATTCTGGAACGGGATGTGAAAGTGTTGCGGAGGAAATCAGTTCCTCTGGTCAAAGTGTTATGGCGTAATCATGGATCGAAAGAGGCTTCGTGGGAGTCGAAAGAGGCAATGCAACAACAATACCCTCATTTGTTCTATCCAGGTAATTTCGAGGACGAAATTTTTTTTTAGGAGGGTAGAGTTGTAACATCCTAAAATTTGAGTATCATCTTGTTGCTTGTGATAGCTTGGATATGATTTTATTGTGTGCCTAATATAATCTTGTGAAGGCTTAGAATTATTCGAAGCTAGAATAATTGTTAGTATGAAGAATTTAGTGAAGTGGATCAAGTGATTATGATGCTTAAGTTAATTTAAGTGCCTAAAATTAGCACATGAGAAGTTAGTGGCATGGTGGAAATGGCGCATGAATGGTTGCTTGAGGGGAGTGGTTCGAATAACATAGAGTGCATTTTGGAGACTTTATTTTTTCTGCATCTTTACATCAAGTGTCGGTCAAGCTTTATATTTGGTAAGTTGGACTTTAAATTTTTATGGCAAGATGATTAATAATTTAGGTAAGCTTGAATTTGGGGAAAGGAATCATTTTGATTAAGGAATGATGAGGAACACAAGGCATCTTTGTAAGGTGATTTGCTATGGAAAGTTTTGTGTGGAAAAATTTTGACTTTGGAGTCCATGTATTTGGACGATTTTGGTGACCGAATTTTGTTGAAGGTTTTGGTAGATCGGTAACTAGTTGGTCATTTTGACAATTGGGTTATTTTGTGTTTTCTCTAAAGCAAATATTTTCTTTCTCTTCACCTTCCCTCTCCTAGCCGAATGCATTTTTAGCATTAGGTAAGCATCTTTTATTTTTTTCTCTTTTCTATTGGCCATTCCATTTTGACCATTTTGGTTTAATTTGCCTATTCTCTCAAGTTACTTTTCCCCTATTGCCAAAATCACCATAGCACTAAGGTCATTATTTTTCATCCCTTTCTTTTCTCCTTTTCTCTTCTCATTTACCTTGTCTAGGCTGAAATTCTTTGGTGATCAACTTTCTTTCTCTTTTGGTTAACCTTGGCCGAAACTTATAGCCATCATTCTCTCTTTTCTTTCTTTTCGCAAATCCCCTAAAACCAAAACACCATAGCCGTAACTCTCTTTTCCTTCACTTCTTCTTTTCACTATTCGTCAAAGTCGAAGCACATCATCATCTAGTCGATTTCTTCATCTATTTTTCCTTCAAAGTCCATCACTCTCTAAGTAGTCGAATATCTCTGTGTTTCCTTGCAAGGGTGAAATCGATAGGGCTTTGAAGGGGGGAATTTTTTGGATTCTTTTATAGCCGACGTTTAGGGGAGATCATTCGAGATATAAATATCCAAGGTAAGCAAGTGTAATCTTAGGTCAAGGCCATGTATTTTAGTTCATTATGTTAGAAATCGAATCTAACATAGATCATGTAGGGATTTCGACATCTACAAGGACAAGTGATATTTTTGGGATCTAGACAATCAAGGTAAGGAGGTTTTAATATTCGGCCAAAGGCTATTTTGTCTATTAAGGTTGACCGATTTTGATTATGATCTTTTAGGGGCGGTTTCATAGGGATAAGCATTTCATTGTTAATTTTTGCTAGCGAGAGCGTTGGTATCGTAGTATCGTAATCAACATTATCAGTGTGTACCCCACACTAAACTCTATTAGATTACGGCTTAAATTAATATGTATGCTTATAATAATGTGAATGTGGTTAAAGTACCATGCAATGGTACAAAGTACCAGTGCACGTTTTCCTACTCCTACTATGAGTATGAAATGAACTGATATGGCATATGTGAACATGATAAGAATGTGAAATAAGGCATGATTTTTGCATGATATGTATGACATGGGCATATGGGTAATTATGAAAGGGAAGTGAATGTGGTGACCTCGGTCACATTATTCGAATGTGGTGACTTCGGTCACATAATAATTATCGGTGGCTATGCCACAAATTTATAAGGGCGATGAGCATGTCGTCTGCGATGGTGGCGCTTCGATGATGTGTAGCAGATGGAGGGTTGACTTAGTAGTCCCCACGGTGTGCAAAAGGTTGGTACGGGTGATGTGTAGCGGATGGTATCTAGGATTGGGTTGGGTTTGCATCACTACTTTTATCTCATTATATATATTTATGAATTAATATGATATGCCCGAATTATTGAGGTCTAGTGTTGGTTACACATTGATTCTATTTGACTCACCCCGTCGAGAACATTTTCTTCAGTGACGATCGGTGATGGACCGGGTCGGCGGGAGTTTAGTGGTGGCCATGCTCACTTGAAGTTTTATTTAATTTTGGGACTTTTATATTTTATATTTTTGGAGTTATTTTGGGTATTGTTTTCGTTTGTAATAAGGCCACTGATATTAAACTGTTGATGCATGTCTTTAAGTTATTTTATTTTGATACGATTTTATTTAATTGAACTCAAATGAATTTTTCCTAAAAAGAAAAAAAAACGTTAGATGTTTTGACGCCTAAATGTGAATGAATTTTTTTTTTATTTAGGACAAATTTTGAAATGGAGTAATATAGTTTTACAAAACCTAGATTTCAAATAGATAAACTTGATTTCAACTCGAGCCTAACATAAATTAAAAATTTTCTTTCAAAACCAACCGAATTTTTCTAAAGTGCTCAAAAAGTTTTGAACCGTTTTACTTGAGGAACATACCAGATCCGGTCAAGGCTCGTGGGCCGGGTTTGGGGTGTTTCATAAATGGTGGTAATGACCCATTATTTTATTTAATGAATTAGTAAGTTATTGTGTGAATTACCATTGATGGAAACTTGAGAAAATTGAAGGTTAAATGTTTAAATTCATGCATGTTATTGTTAATTGAGAATGATAGAGTAGGTAAAAATTGAAGTAAAATGGTTAAATTTAAGCTTGAAATAAACTTAGATTGTATAGATTTATTATGTATAATTAGGGACTTATTTGTAAGTAATGAAAATTCTAAGGTTTGAAAATAAATAATGGTTGTAGGATGCCCTTGTACTATATTTATTAAGTCGGATTTAAATTCGATCGGGTAAATTGTAAGTTACAGTCATTTAGAATATTAGGGCTTATAAGGACTAAAATGAATAAAATGCATTCATGTTTATGTTGCTTTAATTTGTGTTTGAATTATGTGATTTAATTATATGGAATGTTGTGTGTGTTTAATATGAGTTGATTTGGCAACGTAATGTGATATCACACATTCAGATTCGACAATTGGGTCGGGTGTGGGGTGTCATATTTAGTGGTATCAGAACTAGAGTTTAGTCGATTCTTGGGCTAAACTGAGAATTGTGATTGAGTCTAAAGGTACATTTCATTGTCAATATGGAGTCCGAGTTGAGTTTGGATGCTAATATATTATTGTTTGATTTTCTACATATAAATTGATCATGTCTGAAGAATCGAGAAATGAAATAGGTGATGAGATAGAGGTTAGAGATCCTCAAGTTGAGTGAGGAGATGTTTATGATCGTGATACACCTGGTGGAAATCAAATAGGTGCACGACAAGGTAGAAATCGAACCTGTAACGACCCGATTTCCAGTGGCGTCGAAAAATGCAATTTCGGAACCCTGTTTCCATAAACTGAGTCCCTAAATATCAAATAAGAATATTTACAAAATTAGTATGTAGATGAATTGAAATTGAGTTCAGTAATTTAACTAAAATTGCGGTTAATTAAAGCCCATGGACTAAATTGTAAAAGTTAAATCGCTATAGATTTTTAATTAGGAAAAGACTTGGGGACTTAGATGACAATTGTCCTAAGGACTAAAATGGTTATTAAACTATTGTTTTCTTAAGGCTAGTGGATGATGATGATAATCTCCATTAAGCTTATTTAATAACTAAATTAAGCTTGGAAAACCCTTAAAAATTATTCCAAACAATTGACCATCAATTAGGTAATGAAACTAAGTCCTTTTCTTATAGTTTTTATAGATTTTTTTAATCATTGGAGCTTGATTTAGTTAGCCCATGCACCAATTTGTAAAACGGTTATAGTTTTATAAAGTTGTCATTGTTGATTTCTTGAAGAATTAGGTGTGAAATTGATAGAAATTAAGCTTAGTTTATGAAAAAGACTAAATTGTAAAGATTACGTGTTAGTTTCGTACATTAGGGACCAAATTAATAAAATAAATTTTTTTATGAAATTTTGATAGGAATAGAAAGTAAAAGGTCCCCAATGAGTAAATGTGCAATCGAATTTTAATTCGAAGCTCTAGATTGGAAGTTATGCTTGTCCCGAGTTTAGGGACTAAATTGAATAAATTGCAAAATATGAATGAATTGTAATTTCGTTGTGAATTGATTAGGAATTCATAGTGTTATATGTTTTATGACTGTTTGTAGCTAGCATTTACGCGAAATCTTCGAGAGGGAAAGGAAAAGCGAAAATTATCAATGAGTGACTCAAAAATCTTGGTTTGTACTTTTATGATTCGAGATAAAAATATTTGCTTGTATATACATGTTTATTGAATAATTGATTGTTTAGGTGACTATATGGTATTAGTATGCATTGTTTTGATTAAGTTTGATGTGAAATATCAAAATAAAGGACTAAAATGAATAAAATAAAAAAATGGCATGAAGTACTTGAATTATGTTAAGTAATATGGTAAAAGGATAGAAATATGTTGTATGGTGTGTAATACATGTGATTTGATGATGAATTAGATTGTGGTAGTGAATATGACCGAGAAATGGTATATGTACTAAATTGCAAAAATAAAATGTGATAAATGATCATTATGCAATAGAACAGTTTGCAGGGTACGAAAACGCATATGTAACCAAACACAAGGTATGAATATGTGAATAAGTATGATTACATGTATTGTAATGCCCTTAACCTAATCCGATCGTCGGACCCGAGCTATAGGATGCAACACAATTAACCAAGCATATCACAAATAAATTTGTCTTTAAACATTCCATTTAATAATAAACATAATATAATTCAAGAAAAATATGATTTATAAACATATTCGAGTCCAAACGAGCTTACGAAGCTCTTAGACCAACTCAGAAACAAGTTAGGACTAATTTGAAACTTTTATGAAAAGATAAGTAAAAAGTAAAAATAGGGGTCACACGACTGTGTGACCAGGCTATGTGACAGGCTGAAGCCGTGTGGGATTAAAACACACAACCGTATAGCCCAACTATGTATGGAAGCTAAGACTGTGTATGCAGAATCACACGGCCGTATCAACAGGCCGTGTAACTAACTGTGGTTGTGTTGGACCTAATTGTAAAACTTTGTAAATGTTCACATGGCCGTGTCACCGGGCCGTGTGAGAGACTATGATCGTGTGCATCATTTGTTACCCAAAACATACATACCACACGACCGTGTCATATGCCCATGTATGGCACACAACCGTATGTCAGATCGTGTGTGCCTAAATGATACCTTACAAGGCAAGTTACCACACCAAACATCCAAATATACAACAACCATGCAATATACCATTTCTCAACGTGTTAAAAGACATCAAAAGCATGCCAAAACAATACTTATATCATTCATCCTAAGTGTCTAACCAATATGCCACATTTTGCACCTTAATTCAACAATTCATATCCTATCATTTATCATCATTCATGCCTCAATATTCATACTTAACATTCACATTTGTACATCATTTCAAATGCCAAGATTTCATCAACGAAGTTCATCCTTTCTAAATGTTAAAACTCATTAAGTAAAATACACCATATTGACAAAAACATATATGCAACTCATGTTGCAATTTAACCAAAATAAGATCATCACTTCCAAACATTACACTTATATCCACATCAAAATTAACTGAACATAAGTTTCAATATCATTCACATATGCATATCCATTAGCTTGAGTAAATCACATTTCAAGTTGGCTATACACTTACCACTTCACTTCTCATAATAATACCAAATCATCCAACATCATTAGACCAAGATCATGAACATCTAAAATAGCTTAAACACAAATACAACCCTATATACATGCCACATAATAGAATCTGAAATAAATAAAAATTATCGAATTAGAGACTTGGATAGTGTGAGCTCCGATTTGATTCTATTGACGTGTTCCAAAAAATAACCTATTCAAAGACAAAAAAAAAAAACCAAGATAAGCATTACGAATGCTTAATAAGATCGTATGAAATTCATTTAACCTACCTCAATAAGTTTACAATTATATTATGAAAACCTAATGTAACAAGTATGAATATCATTTGGAATCATGTTACATCCACAAGTACATCACTTAACACTACCAGAGGTTAATACATGTATTACACATGCTTATAATATAACCATTTATCTTTAATACTATCCAAAACACATATGACCAATTATAAATCAAATCAATTTCTTTATTTATCATTCACAACATAAAATAATATAACTCACCTTAGTTCACATTTAATTAAATGGACTAGCTACTATGCAGTTCCCTGTTATCACAATTTAACAACAACAGGTGAGATTATCACACATAGATCAAATAACATTTCCAACGATACCATTTAATCTATATACAAAACATCTAGCAAGTACAACATTTATGTCATTCCATTCTCATGTATCCATTTTAGATTCAGTATTCACAATATTTAAACAATTTCATTTCATATCACGCTTATTTTCATCGCCTGGAGAAATATAGTAAATACCTCGTATACATAGGATAATAATGATCACACAAATTGACAATAGGGACATTAACCATTACTTAATGCTGCTCACACAAGCTTTCAAGAATCTGCAACAAATGCTAGATTCTAGCCATCGGTATGGCATTTAGCACCAGTACATAGTACCTAATCAATATAACATCGGCACAGAGTGCCTGATAATTGTAACACTAGTACAAAGTACCTGATAATTGTAATCACCGACACATAGTGCTTGATAAACCCTAATGACATGTCATTTGTATCCTAGCTATCCACTAAGTTCACAAGGGTCCAATATCACGTATTCAATCTTTTCCATTCTTTTGAACATTTTCGGACACATATCAAATAGCCATATACTTATTCATTTTTGTTCACATGTCAAATGAACATATACTTGTAATTTAAACCAATTAATATTTCATAACCATTCTATATCAAATAACCATTCGTATTAGCCACATATATCGTACTTTGCACTGTAGTTCTTTCGATGCTAATTATTATTGTATTACAACAATTAAACTACCAAGCAATTAAGTAAAAAAATAATAAACAATCATTAACAAATTAAATCTCATGCGAAACTTACCTAATCAAAATCGGCAACAAATATGACACCAATGACTTTTAAGTAAATTTTCTCTTTTTTTCCCGTGTTTATCTTCCGATTATTTCAAATCCCGGTCTATAATATGATTTAATCCAATTAATAAATTTATAACATCTCAAAATAGAATATTGTAATTGTAAATTAATTAAATTTTATTTTTCAAATGTGCCCTAAATTTTTGCATTTTATTCAATTTAGTCTCTAAAACCGAAACTAACAAAACTTTCATATTTGATCTCTGATTTTTAAACCCATTTCAAATTCATCTTTCTACAGCCTTCTATTATCAATAATTACAAAAATTTCATACAAATTTCAAAATATTTACACTTTACTCCCTAAATTCAAAACTAACAATTTTCACTTTACAATTTAGTCCATAATCAAATATGAGCTTATAACTAAGCTATTTAATAGCAAAAACACCAAAAACCATCAATGGAAACATTTCAAAACTTTAATAATTTTACGATTTAGTACATGGGATAGCTAGATTAAGCTACAACAATCTCAAAAACATACAATTTATGAAAAATTGGCTTGGATTAGCTTACCATGCATTTAACCGAACCTTGGAAGCTTAACAATGGCTTCACCCTTTTCTTGTTTTAGTTCTTTCGGTTGAAGAAGAAAGAATGGATAGTGGCTTTCTTTCTTTTATTTTTTTTCTTTTATGCTTTATGTTTCTTTTAATTAATTAAAAGTATAAATTTTAATATCATCAAACCATTCCCCATCAAACCGTCCACTATATTTACTTAATGGATTAATTGCCAATTTAAAACCTAATTATTTATTAATTCCTCTTTTACAAATAAAATTGTTTAATAATAAACTTTTATCAATTTTACGATTTAGTCTTTATACCTTAATTACGCACTACTTCGGTAAAATTACCTATCAATAATTCAATTCACCTTTACGGGCTCGGTTTATGAAAATGAAGTCACGGTACCTCTTTTACCAGATCAATATTCAATATAACACTATACTTGACTCGTAAATATTAAATAATAATATTTACAGACTCACTCATTGGAATTTTTGGTCTCGAAATAACTATTTTTTACACCACTGAGAAATAAACTGTTACAACTCTCCTCCTATAGAAAATTTAGTCTTCAAAATTTTTACATGTGAATAGATTCAGGTACTGTGATCTCATAGATTCTTTGGTTTCCTACGTAACTTCCTTTGTACCATGTTGGTGCTACAGAACTTTCACCAACGATACTTGTTTATTGCATAGTTCTTTTATTTCTCGAGCCAAGGTATTTATTGGGTCTTCTAAATATTTTAAGTCGGGCTATAATTCAATTTCATACGGTCATATGAATCTCGGCCTGCACTTTCCTTTCTTTTTAGATCGATATACGATTTTTAACAGTTTGAGGCTGGTTCTAAATAGTTTCAGATAATGCGGACTTTACATTATGTTTCTCTTATCCAATCAGTCCCAAATAGCTTTCTTTCACTCAATTCTAACCAATATAACGAAGTTCTGCAGTTACAATTGTACAAAGCTTTATATAACATCATTTAATACTCGACTGACAGTAGTTACGATATAAAAATTTACTTAACCTTTTGAGTGAATAACTTGTTTTAACTTAAATGAAATGTGCGAACTTGGTGAGTCTGTCAACAAAAACCCATATTGTGTCTTTTCTTTTTCGGTGATAGCGATAAACTTGATACGAAGTCCACAATGACTTGATTTTAATTCCATTTCATAATCATCACAAGGTGTAACAAACCTTACGGAACTCAATACTCGGCTTTAGCTTGCTAACATATCAGACTTCTTGTCACATATTCTAAAATCTTTCTTTTATACTTTACTATTAATACAATTGTTTATATAATTGTACAGTCTATTATTGCCCTGATGAAATGAATAGGTACTGTTTTGAGCTTCAAGTAACTTATTTCATTTCAATTTTGAATCTTTCGGAATACTTAAACGATTATGAGGACATAGATTCATGTTGCCAACAATATTGAACTCTAAAGTACAAATCTTCATTTAGCTAGAAAATTTCAAATTGATTGAAACTCTATTGATTTCTTTCTGTCTCATTAAAACTAACATTTTTCTGTAACAACCTCATTATCGGTAATGTGGTCATCGAGAATCCTTAACAAATTGTCTGAAATTCCCAGCCAGTCTCAAAATTGTGCACTTCTGTACTTTCTTCAGAGATTTATACATCAGATTTGATGATCCTTTGTCCAAATAAATACATATACCTTTAGCCGATATTACATACTTCATAAGTCTTACTTCTAGGAGTCAAAATTCACATTAGATAAATTTTGCATGCAACTATTTTTCTTGTAAAGTTTGTAGTACAGATCTCAAATTTTGATCATGTCCCTTTTCTATTCTCGAGTAAATCAGGATGTCATCAGTATAATTTACTTATGTTTACAGTTTCTACCATATCGCACCAAGTCAATCAATTCGTATCAAGAATAATATCAATTTTATCAATGGCAATAACATTAGATCAACATAGAATTCACGGTTCCGTATTCTCGATGAACAATTTCTACATATCTCAATGGTGATAACATACTAACTTAAAAAGTTCATTACTAAAACATCATATTTAATCAACACTATTAGCAATTTCTTTTGGTTATGAATGTAGTGTAACTATAAAAATGTAAAGATTCAAAATTAAAACTATTATATAGAAATATCAAATTAAAGAAAATGTATCGGTATTAACATCCGGAGTAGCGGCCCCCTCATAATTTCGAATAGTTGGCTGACTCTCGAGCTTCAAATTTGACAACCATATCTTTAGTCTCAACTCGTTTGTTTCCCACATTACCACTATTTCTCAGTCGTCTACTTCTTGAGGAATGGCATAGAATAAAGCCCTACTTTTAGTCGGCACTTACTTCGATGAGATTTTCCATAGTGAATACAACTGATCTATCCATTATATTAACATTGCCAATGCTAGCTATTGATGTAGTCTGGGATCTCAAGTTACTTATTTTCGGCTTATCTTTTCTTGAAAACCCTGACAGGAAAATGAAATGTATAACAACATCTGTTGACTATGGAGTTTCAAATCAGAAACAATCTAGTCATATATTGTTTACTAGAGTTTCGAAATTTCATCTCAGCTTGTTTTCTTTCAATGCATATGTCTTCCATTTTCTGTGCCCAATCAGATAAACTTACAAACTCTTTTAACCCCGTAGCTCCCACTAATATTTGTATGTATTCGTTCAGTCTCCTTTCAAAAAGAGTACACATTTCAACTTCTATTAATAAAATCTCTCTGGCATATTTATTGAGTATGATAAATTCTAGTTAATACTCTGCTATAGACATGTTTCCCTATTTCAATTCTAGAAAATTTCTTTTTCCCTTTTCCAGGTACAGTCTACTGATGTATCTCCTTTTGAACTCTGATTAAAAGAAATTTCAATTTACAGAATCTTCAGAAACAACTATTGTCAAAGTTGCCCACTTACTGATAATTTTCCACTTTTGAAAGTGACACGACATATCTCATACTATCTTCAATTGAACATACCCTTTTGTCAAAACTCACTGAGTATTTTCCAATCAATATTCAACTCTGAACAGACTGGATCATCATCACTTTTATCTCTGAATCATTATGTTCCACATTTCTGAATCTTATTAATTTAAGTTTGTGAACACTTGCCGAATTTTGAGGACAAGAGAGTGTTGCGAAAAGCCCCTGATGGAGCCACAAGATTAATTCTCATAACTCTAATAATTATTAGGTCATCTTTTAAAAGAAAAAACCTATTGTTTCATTATCTGACCTTTCTAGAACGCACACTATGACTAGCTCCCTGATTAGAAATGGAAACATTCCCATTTCCCTTATCTGTTATGACACGATTAGACTCGACCGACATAGAAAACCTATAAGAAAATAGAGTCAGATCGAATCATATTGCATCACATTATCCCAGATTAATGTGGCATGTAACACCCTATACCCAGTTCGATCACCTACCCCGAGTTATAAGGCGTTACGATAATAAACCTTGAACATCTTTCATGGTTTCAACCAAAAATAACAACCAAATAATTTATTTAAAATCATTTCTATGCTTTTCAATCATTTTGGGACCTAAATCTAGCTTACGGAATATTTAAAACAAACCAAAATCAATTTTGGATTAAATTGAATCTTCTATGAAATTTTGAGTAAAAAGTGTAAACAGGGGTCACACAGCCAAGTGGCTAGGCCGTGTGAAAGAGACCAACCTGTGTGGCCCCAAGCATGGGCATGTGGCTACTACACACGCCCATGTTCTTAGACCATGTAACAAACTGTGGCTGTGTGAAAATTCCTGCAACTAAAATCATGCAACCACACGGCCATGTCCTACAACCGTGTGGGGCACATGGCCATGTGGCAAACCGTGTCACAAACACCTTCAAATAAAAGCTATTTCACATACCAAAAGCTATGCATTAACTAAAATTTAAACCTAATCAAATTGTGCCAAAACATGTCAAAATATATCAATTCACAATCAACCTATGTGCCTAACCAATGTGCCCTTATTGGCACCACAATTTCAAACTTAAACAACAACCATTCAACCAAAACAAAAACCACAAGTTAAACTCATCCTAAAATAATATCTTAACATAACAAATTTAACAATTCTTCAAACACAAAGAATTTCAATATTTCCTATTAACCTAACATGCCAAAACCATCATTTAAAAGCATCTAGATATCAACATATGCATCCACCATCACAAACCACAACCAAATAAGTTACCAAATAGGATTTACATCTATACATATATCATGATTTAAGTGCACATCATATGACCAAAATGCTTACAATTTACATATCCAAAATGCTATTTACATGCCTGATCTGCCACAAATCGATGTGGCAAAATAGACTTTTCTGACACATTTAAGGAGCTTTTTCTCAAGCAAAATAGAGGTTTTAGCTTAGTTTTTCGTTATTTTTGTATTTTTTTATATATTTTCGAGTAATAAGTAAAAATCTCTTGTTTTTGTCTATTTTTTACCTAAATTGGCCAATAGTGTCATAAGGAGGTTTAACATGTGTTTGAGTGATGTAGAGGCGTGCCACAGGTCAAAAACGAGTGAGAACAACATCTAAGGCAAGGGTATCACAATACCTAACCCTCGGAATCGCGATACCTTCGGTAGTATAGAAGACCAATGAGACCCTTCAGTGGTATCGCAACATCCTCCTTGGGAATCGTGATATCCACCTCTCAAGTAAGACCCCCAAGTTAAATACTACCCCAGATATCGCGATATCCTTTTCGGGGTATCGCGATATCACCTTCGTTAGAGGGAAAAAGTCAGACAAAAAGGGCAACCTGTCTATCCAACCCACTAATCACACAAGGCCCGTGTAGGGGCGATTTTGGCATCGAAAAGTCATTAGAGCACCCTTCAAAATAGCCAAAAATTACTGAAGAGGAGAGAAACACATTTGGCTTAGTTTTGAGTTTAGTTTTCTTTAGATTTTATTTATTTTTTCTCTGCACTTTTCTAGGGTTTTTATTTTTCTTTTCTTCTACCTTAGATTAGAGTTTATTTTTCTACATTTACTTCTTCTTGATGTTTCTTTATATTACTTAAGTTAGTTAACACTATAGCTAAAGTTTATTTACATTTCAAGTCCTTATACCTTGCTTTCAAGACTCTTTAAGCTTTAGTTTAATGTATTTCAATTTGTTTTACTTCAAATCTATTAAAGCTTGTTCCTTTTATGTTTCTTGATTTAGATTTCTTTGTTAAATGCTTTTGGTTTCATGCTATTTAAGTTTTCTTGCATAAAAATCTCAACTTTCACATTTTTCTTAAGTTTTACTTTCATGGTTGCTTTGTCTTCTATTGTTATGTTTATTTTCTTGACTTTGAGCATGTGTAGCTAAATCCTTAAGAAGGTTGGTTGATGAAGATGTGCATAAACTAAAATCTTTGGAAAAAGAAGTAAATCATAACAAATTGGACCAATTTGAATAGAACTAAGAACTTAGGTAGTGACGCCCCTAAGGGAATATTAAGATAAAGTAAGACCGGAAGGTAATCTTGTCGCGTACCCGTTCATTAGTCCCGGCGAGATCGGAAGATAAATCGGACCTAATCCGTCTAAGTCGGTAAAATTGAGATCGAATGATAAAATGGAGCCACTTGGTAATTTAGACGATTTATGTCCTTAGTCCGAGATTCGGGGAACGACATCTAAGCCAACCAACCCCCATTAGTTATTTTCTAGATAGTCTTTTTATTTTACATTTTTTGCAATTTAGTCCCTAGATTAGAATATTTAATTTTTTTTTGAAAATTTCTCTTTTATGAATCATCGTAATATAAAATTGTATCAGAAGCCACTTAGCCTCTATTGTGTATGCTAGTTATTGCTCAATCGCCTCTTCCTTTAGGTTTGATCCTTTGAATTCTTTGGTGTTTCATTGTAACACTATAAATATTACGACTCACTTGTATGCTTGCAGTAAAATCGAGTTTTAAAAATTATTGTATAAATTCATTGTTTCAATACGCACGCACGCAACCGGTTAATGCCACTTATAACCAGGCCAAAATAAACAGTTAGCTACCACATGAGTTGTTGGATAGTGTGATCTACAATTATGTTCCGATCAACAGTGAAAGTTCGACGATCTACAAAGAAAATAAACAAGTAAAGTAAGCTTACGTAAAGCTTAGTAAGGTCGTAAAATCTAATATATCATACCTGTTAATTTAAATATAAATCGTACGTAGTAATGAAACTAATAATTCCTTTATCAAATCCCATCATTTCAACTACCCGGAACAATTTAAACCTGGATGATTCATGTTATCAAAACACATGTTAAATAATCATATACCAAGATATAATTCATCGCATCATCTTATTCCATATCCATCATAATAGTTAATTGTTTTGCTAGTAGAACAATAGTGAATCAAGTTCGGATACACGAGAGGGTAATACTCATACGAGCTAATATAAGGACATTAACCGATACGCGATACTGCTCACGCAAGCTTTAGAGAATCCGCAACACATGCAGGACCTCAAGCCATCGGTACGGTATCCATCACCAGTATATAATAACTGCTAAATACAACAACGACAACTAATTCCTACTAAAAATACACCGACACAAAGCCTGCTAAATATACACCGACTCAATACTCCAAAAATATTTTAAACTAAATATCCTGCTTAGAATTAAGAAATCGCTGATGAAAAGGTAAAGGTGGTCGTCCTTCAGGTTGTTGATATTGTTTTCTCATGGCATTCTTGTTGACAACATGATCTGATTTTGCCACAGCATTTTGCTACTTACCTTTTTTAGGTTCAGTATGTTTTTTAGATGGCTTTGGGATCTTTACATGGTTGTTATTTGAATTATCCTCTTCTATCGTGCATCTTGAGCAACGTTATCAAGCTGAGTTTCGCTTCTAAGAGTGATGGCCTTGTACTGTTCCTTCCCTTGTGATCTTGAATTCTCGGTATCACTTGGCAGTGCTCATTGTGGTCTCGAATTTAAAGCATTCACTATTTACCCCCACTTGATTCTCAAGAGCTCAAATGGATGCAGCCTGACTCTGAATTACAGCATCGTTTTTAGTGATATATTTCTTCAACAAAGCTTCAATAGATGATGAAGAAGCCAATGCCTGACCCTGCTGGACATTTTGCCTCGGCATAGGTTGATTATAACCAGGCAATGCATTGATGGTATTCTGTCTTGTCAAACTGATAAAATTCCCCGCACCTTGATTACTCCAACTAAAGTTCGAATGTTGCTTCCACCCCAGATTATATGTGTTGGAATAAGGGTTATTATTCCAGCTGAAATTACCCATGTAGCACATGGATGTTGGGTTTGATGGGCATTCATCAAACACATAGTCTTCACCACAAAAAAACACACAACAGTTCGGTTGCTTTCATCTCTGATAAATCATAAAAGTAACAAATTTTAATCCCACGCTTAGCGTGTTTTTGGATGTTTATGTATATAATTTGGTGAACTCGATGCTCCTAATCCTTTAAATTTGTATTTCTATACTTAGGTGAGCATAGGGAAGCAAAAGGAGTGGAAAACGAGCCAAAACTGGACAAAACGGACCACCATAAGGATCCACACGGCCAAGCCAGAACCACGTGGGTAGGGCACATGCCCGTGTAGATCGCGATTCACTCAAATTCCCACATGGCCTGCGCACTCTCACACGGGCTGAGCACACGCCCGTGTCCCTGCCGCACCCTACTTTGTTTTCAAGCGGAAAAAGCCAATTTTTAGGGTTTCTGAGCCTTCTAAAATCTATAAATACGAGCCAGAGGAAGACCTAAGGGAGGGGGACAGAACACGCAGAGTAGATTGCAGAGATTACTCGAAGGAAGCCGTTGGAATCATCTCAGAAGCGGATTCACTCCAAGATTGAAGATCTACATCAAGTTCTTGAGAAGTTTTTGGGTTCTTTATGTCTTGTTGTTTTCTTATTCCTAAGATGTTTTCCTTTCACATTATGAACTAAACTCCCTAAATACCTAGGGAGGATGAAACCTAGATGAATCTTATTATTCAATAAATCTGAATTACGTGATAAATACTTGTTCTTATTCTTAATTATGTGTTCTTAATCCTTGTTTTAATGTTTTCAGGAATATTGATTCAAGATTGATGCGCTTATTCAGTGGAGCAAAAGTCCCTGTTTAAGAGTATATCCAACATAATTAAGTGGAGTTGATTGCAACCCTAGAAATAGGGCGACATAAATATGTCGGATTAGAGTCAAATCTAATAAGGGAATTCATAGATCGAGTTAATGTGACGATACGTGTTTTAATTAGAAAGAGATTTCAATTAATCAACCTAGAGTCAGTTGTTTCTAGTCTCGAAAGAGATATTAACATAATTTAGGGATTTCTACGGATCAAGTCAAGTGAATAAATCATTTAATTCAGAGTCAGAATAGTAAGTGAAGTCTAGGTGGATTCTTCCTTGGGTATTGTCTTTATCATTGGTTTATTCGATTATTTCTTTCACTCTCTGTCGCGTACATAGTCAATTAGTTAGTTAATTAGTTATTTAAAATTTTAGATTAAAAACAAATCCCTTAATTACTAGGGTAGATAATAAAAAGATAGTTATTACTAGTAATTTTAGTCCTTAAGGATACGATATTCTGGACTCACCACAACTATACTACCGTTCGATAGGTGCGCTTGCCTTTGTCGAAATATTAGTTAGTTTTGAGGTCCATCAAGTTTTTGGCGCCGTTGTCGGGGACTAAAATATTAGGAACGTTTAATTTTTATTACTTGAGCCATTTTTATTTTTATTTCAATTTATTTTTGTTTTATTTTTGTTTGCTAACTTTTCTTTTATTTTCTCCTGGCAGGTATTTTAGTTTATGACTAGAAGGAACCCGTCAGGACCATTACTTTTTGATAGTGATATAGAAGGTACTGCTCACAGAAATTGTAGGGAGATAAGGCGAAGTCTACAATACATAGAGGAAGAGCAAGAGGACGATACCAATATCACCGAGGAGATGGCTGATAATAATCCGCTACCCCCGGTGGTTGCCGAAAATCACGCACCTCGTACTATGTACGATTATGCTAAGCCCAATTAATGAAATTTGAATCGAGTATTGTTAGACCGCTATTCTTTGTAAATAATTTTAAGCTGAAACCTAACACTATACAGATGATCCAACAATGTGTTCAGTTCGATGGTTTACAGGACGAGGATCCAAATACCCATTTAGCCAATTTTCTAGAATTTTGCGATACTTTTAAGATTAATGGCGTTTCTGATGATGCCATTCGCTTACGGTTATTTCCCTTTTCATTAAGGAATAAAGCTAAACAATGGTTGAACTCGTTGCCATGAGGTTCCATCACTACTTGGGAACAAATGACCGAGAAATTTTTATTAAAATATTTTTCGCCAGCTAAAACAGCAAAGTTGAGGAATGATATCTCTTCTTTTGTGCAGATGGATTTAGAAACGCTTTACAACGCATGGGAGAGATACAAGGATTTGTTGAGAAGGTGCCCACACCATGAGTTACCTCTATGGTTACAGGTTCAAACCTTTTACAATGGTTTGAACCCCTCAACTAGGCAGCTGATTGATGCAGCCACCGGTGGAACCCTAAATAACAAAACTCCTGAAGCGGCATATGAGTTTATGACCGTTATTATCAGAGTCTTAAAAATTTATATAAAGAATGATCGAGCCTGGAAACTAACTGTGACAACGATTGAGGCAAGTGCACCTATCGAACAGTAGTATAGCTTAGTGGCAAGACCGGATTGTCGAACCCAAGGGAACCATGAGTACTAATACTGACTCTCTTTCTATTATTTAACCTAAGATAGAAAGAATTTGTTGTTTAAACTAAAATTAACTAACTACTAAACTAAAGATGCTAAGATAATGAGAACGAGCTTGGGAAAACACTCGTGATAAAAGCCAATTGATTAAGACGATACCCAAGGAAGAATCCACCTAGACTTCACTTGTTATCTAACTCTGAACCAGACGATTTATTCACTTGACTTGATTCGTAGGATTCCCTAATGTATATTAATCCCTCTCTCAAGGCGACCAACGTCTAACCCTAGGTTGATTAATTGAAATCTCTTTCTAATTAAAACCCCTAGAATTGCATTAACTCGATCTATGGACTCCCATATTAGGTTTCACCCTAATCCGGCAAAATTTCGTCACCCTATGTCTAGGCGCGCGAGCAACTCTGCTTAACTATGCTAGATCTACTCTTAGGCAGGGACTTTTGCTCCACCACCTAAGCACATCAGTACTTGAATCAATATCCTGGAATATCAAAGAAAGAATTAAGAACACATAATTAAGAACAAATCAAGTATTTATCATATAGTTCAGAAAATGATAACAAGATTCATCTTAGGTTTCATCCCCCTCAGGTATCTAAGGGTTTAGTTCATAATTATGAAAGAATACATCTCAGAAGAAAAGATAAAACAAAACATAAGAAAAACCCTAAAACCCCCTGAAGGAATTAAAGAGAAGATCCTCCATCTTGAGTATGGCTCCGGCTTCCTGAGATGAATCAACTGGCTTTCTTCGAGTAAATTCCACAATTCTGACCTCTCTGGCTCGGCTCCTTGGCCTAGCTGGACGCCCCGACAGAGGGCTTCTGTCGAACTCCCTCTTTTAGGTCATACTTAGGGTGTTTATATATACTTTGGAATGTGTTTCTTCGCCTCTAAGTATCCTAATTTGAGTGAAATTCCTCTTTGTCACGGCGAGGACACGCCCTTGGCACACGCTTCGTGTGAATCGTGGCCAGGCCGTGTTCGAGTCTATCAATGAGGCACGGTAGTGTGACTTTGGACCGCATCGTGTCGATTTCATCTTTGGCCCATTTCGTCTGCATTTTAAGCCCGTTTCTCGTTCTTTTCGTCCTCCTATGCTCTCACGAGTATAAAACATGAAATTAAAGGATTAAGAGCACCAAATTACATAATTCAAGGGATAAATCATCCAAAAGTATACTAAATTTGGGCTTAAAATATGTTACTATTACGGTTTATCAGTTTATAGAGGAGATGTCACAAAATAATTATCAGGGGCAAGTAATGAGAACGAAGCCAGCAAAAGTCGCTGGCGTTTTTAACATCGACGTAGTCACCATGCTATCGAACCAGGTAAAGCTCTTGAACAAAAAAATTGATGGTTTATGTGTTTCTACGCAGGTACATCTGGTGATGCAGTGCGACACAAATGGAGGAGGGACGAACACAACAGAATATCCACCTTACAACCCGAGCACTGAGAATGAGCAAGTTCACTATATGGGTAACAATTATAGACCTCAAAATAACCCCTATAGTAACACTTACAATCCAGGTTAGAGGAACCATCCCAACTTCTCATGGGGTGGTCAAGGAAATCAGAGACATCAACCCCCTCCAGGCTTCCAACAAAAACCCTACCAACAGGAGAAGAAGCCGAACCTTGAAGATATGCTAACAAAATTCATCTCGGTGTCAGAAACCCGTTTTCAAAACACCGAAATAGCACTCAAAAATAAGAAGGCATTGATTCAAGGGCTCGAGACTCAAATAGGTCAGCTTGCTAAGCTGGTCTCAGAATGACCACAAGGTAGCTTGCCGAGTAATACCGAACCTAACCCAAGGGAGAAACTCCATGCCATCATGGTGTGCAACGAAAAGGGGTTAGTAGAATCTGAATCTGAACTGAGGCAAGAACCTGTGGTAAGTAAAGTTAAGGGTGGGGTAAGCCACAATACACAACAACCGGTAAGTAAGGAGCATATACCTCATGTACCATACCCTAACGCGACGAAGAAAGACCATACTAACCAGCAATTTGGAAAATTTCTTAAACTCTTAAAAAAACTACATATTAACTTACCGTTTATTGAAGCATTTTCGCAGATGCCCAACTCCGTCAAATTTTTGAACGAGCTTCTAGCAAACAAGCGGAAATTAGATGATGCGTCGCACGTGGAGTTAAACGCAGTCTGCTCAGCCATTTTACAAAATAAACTACCGAACAAATTAAAGGATCCAGAGAGTTTTACTATTCCTTTTTTAATTAGTAGTTTAGATGTTAATAATGCTTTGGCTGATTTAGGGGCGAGTATTAACGCCATGCCCTATAAAATGTTTAAGCAACTAGGTCTTGGGAAACCTAAACAAACTAGGATGAGTATTCAACTCACAGATAAAACTATTAGATTTCCTAGGGGAATTGTTGAGGATGTGTTTGTAAAAATTGATAAATTTATATTCCCAGTTGACTTCGTTGTTCTAGATATGGATGAGGACAGTGACGCACCGTTAATCTTAGGGCAACCCTTTTTAGCAACTGCTAATACTAGAATTGATGTTGGTACAGGTGAGCTCACACTTCGTACAGGTGACGAAACAATCACTCTTCAAGCTCGTGACTCGGTTAGGACATCGAGTAATAAAGGTGAGTACATGATTCTATTAAAAACCATTCGATCCAACCCTCCTTTCAGGAAGCACCTCGAAAAAACACAATTGAGCCACGTCCTAGTTCTCGTGCCAACAATGAAATAACTCATGAGGAGCGAAGGCTTCAGATCAATGAACTAGACGAGTGGAGGACACATGCCAAGGAGAAACCAAGAACACACGAAGCAAAATCGAGGCAACTCCATGACGAGCTTAAAGATGAAGCAAACTACTTCAAGGTTGGGGACCAGGTACTATTAGATGCAACAGACCCTCGAATAACCACCTCAGAGCTAAATACAAACGGAGCGACTCCTTTTACGATACTCAAGGTCTTTCCATACGAAACGGTCGAGGTAACTCACTCTAATTTTGGCACTTTTAAGGTAAATATTACTCGACTCAAACCGTATGTTGATAGAATTAATAATGAGAAAGAGGAGTTTCGACTCCGCGAACCACAGTGACCAAGCGAAAAAGAGGTAAGTCTAGCTTAAGACTTTAAACAAGCGCTTCTTGGGAGGCAACCCGAGCACTAACCCTATTAATTAGTTTATTTCTACTTTTAGTCATGTTTTAATGCAGGTTTTTAACCCACACGGCCTGGACACACGGGCGTGTCCCTGGCCGTGTGGACGTGGGCACTTAGTTTTTTAATTTTTAAAGAAATTAACAGTGAGGTACACGGCCTGGCGACATGGCCGTGTCACCCACACGGCCTGGACACACGGGCGTGTCCAAGGCCGTGTGAAAACTGGAGCCTAATTTTTCAAATTTTAAACAAGTCAGGGGGCTCCACGGGCAGACCACACGGCCGTGTGTGAGATCACACGGGCGTGTGGAAATCCACACGGGCGTGGAAGAAGCAAAGGGCTTCGCACACGGCCGTGCGACGCGGCCGTGTAGACCACACGGCCTGGACACACGGGCGTGTCCAAGGCCGTGTGAGAACTTAGCTTCTCAAAATCACAACAAACACAGGCTAGGGACTCGCCACACGGGCGTGTGACACGGCCGTGTGGCCCAACATGGGCCGTTACACGACCGTGTCCCCTATTTAAACCCATTTTTCTTTTTCTTTTTTTCTTCCTTTCTTCTCCAAATTTCCCCCCAAACCTTAGCCGCCGTAATCCCCCCTGCCACTTCCGGCCACCGTCGATCCCCCTCCTCCCTTCGCTTCTCCTATTCCTTTCTCCCCCAACCCGAAACCCTTCCCTTTTCCTCTTTTTCCCCTCTTTCTTTTTCCTTTCCTTTTAGCCGCCATCCACCCCGACCCCCTTTTTCTTTGCACCGCCCCTCGCCACTTCCGGCACCGTTAAACCCCCATCCCTTCTCCTTCTTCCTTCTCCCTCAAACTGAAACCCACTCCCTCCCTTTCCTTTCCCTTCTTTCCCCCTTCTCCTCATTTCCTCTTCAACAATCGCCGCCCCAACCACCACCCCTTGACGACTGCCGTACCACCGCTCACCGACCCCACCGTCGCCGGTTCACCCTATTCCCCTTTTTACCCTTTATTTTTCTTTTATTTATTATTTAGTGCTTATAACTAATTTTGTTTTTATTATTTGTTATATATTATTAGTTTTACTCTTTTATATTTCTTTATTTTATCATTTTTGGTTATGATATTTATTCATTGGCTATATATTCTTAACACTATTTATGTAGGTTAATTATCTTTGTTGATTTTAGTCGAAGATTTAGTATTAATGATACTTAATTTCATTCCTCAATCTAACTTTTAGTGATACCCTTGATCTTTATTTTTGTTTTTGTTTTCCTAGTGTTGTTACCCTTTGATACATAATAGTTGCATTCTCTAGTTTTTAAATTTTGGAATCCACTGCTATTTAGGACCATTTGGATTATATATTATTAGCTTATGGTAATGCTTGAATTCATTATTTCTTAAAAGTCCTTTACTTTTTGCAGGAACATCATGACAAATACACGAGGCAAGACCAAGGTCGCCGTCCCCGCCTCGAAAAAGCGAAAAGGTCCTAGTGCGACCTCCTCGAGTGCCTCCGCTGAAGTGCGCCACCCCTACCTCTGATTTACCGCGGACCCACTAGAGGACCTCTTTCAGCTCCTTTGAGCACGACCCCTAAATTTGGGTCGCTGCATCAATTGGGCCACGTTGGAGCAGGTCCACCTCGCTGACGAGGTTAATGCCCTCATTATCATAGCACCATGGGATCGCTTCTTCAGTATCGTCGAGCCCACTTATGTGGAGATTACCTTGGATTTCTGCTCGACGTTCCACTTTCAGAACGTCATGTCAGTCTACGACGAGCCCGACACCATCGTCTTTTGCCTCGGCGGTTTGGTGCACCACATGAGCGTCCCAAAATTTGGTGCTGCTTTGGGACTTTATACGGAGGAGTTCATGAGCGCTGAGGACTTTCTTCAGCTGCATCGCCATATTCACTACTTGCCCTCACGCTGTTGGAGCGATATCAGCGCTCTGACGACCTATGATCCTAGTCACTCGAAGGCGACTTCCCTCTCTCCTGCCCTCAGGTATATTCACGCACTCCTCGCTCATACTTTGACAGGCCGAAGAGAGAGCACCGGCGTCGTGAGCACACACGATGCCTACTACTTATGGAGCATGGCTCACGGCCATGTCATCAACTTGGCGTACTTCTTGGCTCTAGCCTTCCGCCACCAGACTGACCGCCATAGGAAGGGCCCCATCTGCTTAGGGCCTTACGTGACTCGCCTAGCTCGACACTTCGGTCTCCTCGACACACCGGAGTAGTCCTCCACGCTCACACTTGTTGGTCAGATGTCTCCTCAGGGCATCTCGAGCATGCTTCACATGAGGATGATCGCGAGGCGATGTGGATTCGACCCACCCCAGTACCGACTATCTCGACCTGATGATCAGGATGATCCCAAGGACATTACTGAGGATGTTCCTCCCCCTCACGAGGATCCACCACACCCTCCACCACCGAGTCACCGACCTCCCTCTTCTGCTGCTACTTTGACCGACATATCTGAGCGACTCACTCGCTTCAAGCAGCAGTGTTATCAGCGGTTTGACAGTCTCGAGGCCACCTTACAGCAGATATTCCACCATCTCCATATTTCACCTTTAGCACCGCAACCTCGCAACGCGTCTAACGATGAGGACCTTTGAGTCCATTTATTTTATTTTTATCTTTATCTTTATTATTCCTAATCGAGTAATCCCTTAATCGTCTTCCACAGTTGTGTTTATTTTCTTATTAGTTGCTCAGAATTATGCACTTCACTTTGTTATATCTATAATTCCGCGTCAACTATTCCACGGATTTCATCCAAAATTCAGGAAGTTTCACTTTTCTCCCTCTCTTCTGATATTCTTATTCTATTGTCATTATCTATTTTGGTACATTGAGGACAATGTACATCTTAAGTGTGGGGAGGTTAATTATAGCATTATTAGAAAATCCTTGAATTATGTCTTGTTCTTAAGTAATTTTCTCACATTACTATTAGAATGAAACTTCTATTGACTTATAATTTTTATTGATATGTTTTGGATTAAATCATAGGTAATTGTGCATTGATGGTTTAAACTTTAAGACATTAGAGAATCAAGTATGATAAGTCTATTTTTAGAATTAAAAATTTGTTAGGTTGTTTCCCTAAATTTAATTATTACTTTGAAGTTTAAAATTTGTAAGGTTGACATCAAAAACCATAATTTTTGTGAGATTTTGAGCCTTTTAGAGCATATACTTTTCTTGCTCACTTTATTGTTGGTTATGAGTGTGTCAATATTGATTTGTTATTCTAGAACTTGCTTCGATTATGCATGTCGAGACCACACCCTTGATTTGATATACTGAGATGATAAAGGCACCTAGGTTTTAACCCACTTACCCCAAAAAGCCTACCTTCATAATTAACCCCTAGTGAACTCTTTTGACCCTAAATAACAGTTTCTTGGTTACCCTTAATATTAACCCAAGACCCATTCTTTTTGATTCATTGAGAATTTTTCCTATTATTTTTATCTCCTTTTTGTCGAGATTTGATTTGAGCAGTTGCCTAACTATGTTCTTTATTTCAGTTGTTAAATTCTTTCTTATTATTGTACGTAAAAAAAGTTGGAAATATATATTCATTATTAGTTCTATGTTATTTGAGCTTAAACAATTAATTTCACATTTTGAGAAGAAGCTCGTGTTATTATTATAATTATTCATTATTAGTCTATTTTTCTAGTTAGGTAAATTATCAATTCGATCTCGATTTTAACCCTCTAATTCAGCCTTTATCCACACCTTTAACCCAAGCCCCATTACAACCCTTTTTAA
The DNA here is from genome assembly GCA_025698515.1 of Gossypium sturtianum. Lineage (NCBI taxonomy): Eukaryota > Viridiplantae > Streptophyta > Magnoliopsida > Malvales > Malvaceae > Gossypium > Gossypium sturtianum. The sequence continues at coordinate 120,102,017 of CM046955.1, forward strand.
GACCTTTTTATTTGTGTATCATCTCATTTTATAGTGGTGGAGATTTGATTTTCATGCAAGCTTATGGTAATAGCTTCTCATGTTTGACTTTTGAGTGCTTAATTTAAACCTTAAACACTTTGGGTGATTTGAGTGAATCTTTAGTGAGGATGTCAATTCTTGTCGGTTTTGAATCAAAGGTAATTATTTAAGATAAGGGGAAACAGCTATGTTTTTGTGCTATAAAAACTTGTGACTTGGATTGTTTGAATCTTTGGGACTCTTTTGGTTAAATTATCAATGTATAAATTTTTTGTGAATTATGATAAGACATTATTAATAAGAATTATGAATTGAGGAAGTTAATTCTAATTGTGAGTTGAGGATTTTGCTTGAGGACAAGCAAACGCTTAAGTGTGGGGATATTTGATAAATCATAAAAGTAACACATTTTAATCCCATGCTTAGAGTGTTTTTGGATGTTTATTTATATAATTTGGTGAACTCGATGCTCCTAATACTTTAAATTTGTATTTCTATACTTAGGTGAGCATAGGGAAGCAAAAGGAGTGGAAAACGGGCCAAAACAGGACAAAACGGACCACCTTAAGGATCCACATGGCCAAGCCAGAACCACACGGGTAGGGCACATGCCCGTCTGACTCACACGGGCTGGACACACGCCCGTGTGCCGACCCATGTCGATCGCGATTCACTCAAATTCCCACAAGGCCTGCGCACTCTCACATGGGCTGAGCACATGCCCGTGTCTCTGCCGCACCCTGCTTTGTTTTCAAGCGGAAAAAGCCAATTTTTAGGGTTTCTGAGCCTTCTAAAATATATAAATATGAGCCAGAGGAAGACCTAAGGGAGGGGGACAGAACACGCAGAGTAGATTGCAGAGATTACTCGAAGGAAGCCGTTGGAATCATCTCGGAAGCGGATTCACTCCAAGATTGAAGATCTCCATCAAGTTCTTGAGAAGTTTTTGGGTTCTTTATGTCTTGTTGTTTTCTTATTCCTAAGATTTTTTCCTTTCACATTATGAACTAAACTCCCTAAATACCTAGGGAGGATGAAACCTAGATGAATCTTATTATTCAATAAATCTGAATTACGTGATAAATACTTGTTCTTGTTCTTAATTATGTGTTCTTAATCCTTGTTTTAATGTTTTCAGGAATATTAATTCAAGATTGATGTGCTTATTCAGTGGAGCAAAAGTCCCTGTTTAAGAGTAGATCCAACATAATTAAGCGGAGTTGATTGCAACCCTAGAAATAAGGCGACATAAATATGTCGGATTAGGGTCAAATCTAATAAGGGAATCCATAGATCGAGTTAATGCGACGATAGGGGTTTTAATTAGAAAGAGATTTCAATTAATCAACCTAGAGTCAGTTGTTTCTAGTCCCGAAAGAGATATTAACATAATTTAGGGATTTCTACGGATCAAGTCAAGTGAATAAATCATTTAATTCAGTCAAAATAGTAAGTGAAGTTTAGGTGGATTCGTCCTTGGGTATTGTCTTTATCATTAGTTTATTCGATTATTTCTTTCACTCTCTGTCGCGTTCATAGTCAATTAGTTAGTTAATTAGTTAGTTACAATTTTAGATTAAAAACAAATCCCTTAATTATTAGGCTAGATAATAAAAAGATAGTTATTACTAGAAATTTTTGTCCTTAAGGATACGATATTTCGGACTCACCACAACTATACTACTGTTCGATAGGTGCGCTTGCCTTTGTCGAAATATTAGTTAGTTTCGAGGTCCATCAATCTCTTAGACTGTAATAGGCCTTTTCATTGTTTTGATCATGTTAGCTAAAGAAGGTACTTGGGTTGTCAACGAAGTGATTGCATCAAGCTCCATAGTACCAGCAGCTTTCTTGCCTGTCCCAACTCTTGGGGTAGGATATTGATACTCATTATTGGCAATCTTTTCCAAAATTTCATATGCTTCATTATAAGATTTATCCAACAAAATAACATTGGCAGAAGCATCAACTACCATCCTCGTATGTGCATTCAACCTATTATATAATATCTCTATCTGATTCCAGTGTTGAAATCCATGCATCAAACATTTCTAAATTAAGTCTTTAAATCATTATCAAGCTTCATATATGTTTCATCCTCCAATTTTCGAAAACATGTGATGTCATTTCTAATTTTGGCATTCATATTTGGGGCATTATATTGTAGCAAAAACCTGTGGCAAATATCATTCCATGATGCCACTGTCCCCGATGGCAAAGCATTCAACCATGTTCTCGCACGATCTCTTAAAGAATATGGAAAAAATTTTAAGTCGCAAAGTGTCTTCAGGCACGCCCTATTGTCTAAACGAGTCACTGACCTCTAGAAAAAGTCTTAAATGCAGTCTTGGATCTTCAGTGGGTAACCCACCAAACTGTCCCACTGTTTGTAACATCTGAAACATTACCAGTTTCAGCTCAAATTGCTGAGCTTGTCTTTGTGGTCTAACTATCCCTGAATTCATGTCATCCAAAATTGGCACAACATGCTCTTAGATTGGTTTATCTCGGACATCTATCACTCCACGAACATGGGATTAGTGCCTAGACCATTCAACTTATCAATTATACCTGGTATCATCCTACGAACAGGAGGATTAGCATCTTGACCATTTGGATTATCATTGAGACCAAGATCATTCCCATTCCTAGCCATTTTTCGTAATTTTTTCTGCCTTCTTCGTAAATTTCTTTCATCTCTAGGTTAAAAGGATATTCTTTGTTAGCAGGAATGTCTCTTCTCATGCACTGATGGAAATCTTGTAGAAATTAAATTAAACTAAGTTAAATAAAACTAATGGAATTAAATAAAATAACCAAACCAAATTACACCAATTTGTTGATCCCCGACAACGGCACCAAAAACTTGTCGCGTGTGAAAATGATATGCAAATTGTGCAAGTATACTCGTAGGATCAAGTAATAAAGTGATAAGTGAGATCGTCTCCACAGGGATCATATTAGTTATAAAAGTGGTCAAGTTATTATAACGAATTATGATTAGTGTTATGGAAAAACAAGGTTAAGTACGCAGTGGTAAATTAAAGTAGTAAGAATGTGCGCGAAATGTGTACTGACTAATAATGGAAAATGCTAAGACAAGGGTAAAAATGCAATGGCAATTACGAGAATAATTACTTGAATAAAATATGAGCGAATGAAGAAATAACTACGAATGTTATGGCAAAGATATTACAGCAAAGGCTAGAAGGTCTACAATGTTGATTCGAAAGGTTGGGATTACTTAGAATCTAAGCTTACTTTCAGTAATACCTCAGCAAAATCGTACTCTACTGCTCAGAAGAGACCTAAGGAAACCTACTTCTTTCGAGAGCTAGATCTCAAGTTACCTGGCTTATGTCTATAAGCCTTCGCACGGTACCCTGCATTGTTTGTCTTCATTCTATACAAACGCTACTCTATGTCTAGAGTCTGCTGCAAGTATTTGGTCCAATACCCGCTTGTATCATTCAATTCCAGTCCAACTAATCTAACCTTTTCAAAATTAGAGTCAGCTTATGGGCATACTGCACACTAATCTATGTCTAGAGAATGTACTCATACAATTGGAAAATAAAAATAATTGAATGAAACAGTAGATTAAATCAAATATATGCTTCAACCATTAACGAGAATAAAACTTCATCATGTAATCCTAACCCTTTGAGATTTAGCTCATGGGTTGGAAATTAAAATTCAAGTTCAAAATAACACCCAAAATCGTTTCAATCAAATCAATTCACGAGAGAAAAGATTAAGAAATAATGGAAGAATTTAGGAATATGGTTGTCGCCAAACCAATCTACAATCCAGCAGCACAGTGTCCTGTGGTGGCTGAGAAGAACTACCTTCAGTTTCCTCTTTTCGTCTCGTCTCAGCCGCTACCCTCTATTGTTGCCTCCGGATCTCTACACTTAGGGCTTCATCCTTTGGCTTTTTATAAGCTTTTCTTTCTAGTGTAACTCCAACAACCCACTATATCTTCTCCTCTTTTTAGGCATATTTTTTTGGTACAAGTAGAGTTGGGCTGAGACTGGTATGCGTTAAGTGTTGACTCGGTCATCTTCCTGATAATTCCACGGCATTTGTGTTGGAAAACTATCCAACCTTTTGCCCCGATAAATCTTCACTCCTTTATTTCTTTCTCTACATCCTACACTTGCCAAACCACCAAACACAACCCTTCCACATGCAATTAAAAGTATCTAACATGTAAACACAATCCAAGCTCCTAATGCAAAAAATACTAATAAAATGTCCTACAATGCCACTAAATGTACCCAAGTACAAGCAATTAGCTAGGTCTAAAGACGTGAAATATAACTCTTTTCAAGAGTTATCAAGAACGCATCGGAGTCTGTGGCGAATCAAGAATATTAATGTGAGTATGATCTTCTAAAACAAAAATGGTTAAGAAATCATGAAAAGGGGCAAGGTGAAGAACACAAACTAGGTATTGGAGATGGTTCAAGGTAATTTATGGTTTCCTGTCAAGGTATGACATCTACGATAAAAAGAATAAAATATTAAAGAAGTATCCGCCAGAGTCAAATTGAAGAATGGAAATAAGGAGATAGAAAAATGGAGTTCTCGAATAAGACTCAGGTAAATGAGAGTTCACTCACTAAGTTCTATCGAACATACCTCTATGTTTTCATGTCACAGATAAGCTAGTTGAGATTGTGTAACACCCCATACCCGAGTCCGAGGCTTAGACCGGATACGAGATATTACTATGCTTTAACTTACTTAATCATGCACTTACGGGCTGTAAAATTTTTTTTCGAATTAAAAACTTCTCTTTCTCAGTCTAATCATACAATTCATAGGCCTACGAGGCCTTATACACGTATATAAAAACTTTCGGAACTTAATCAGCAACTTTTCTTTAAAGCAGGGGTCACACGCCCATGTGGTTCGGTACACGCCCGTGCACCCCTTTACACGCCCATGTCTTCCGACCATGGTCGACACTGACTAATTACACACGGCCTTGACACGCCTGTGGACTTAGACAGTGTACTATACCTTGATATACTAACTTATTAACACGGCCGGGGCACACGCCCATGTTCCAACCGTGTGTCATGCACGGCTTCAACACACGGCCGTGGGATTAGCCCGTGGCCTATTCTGACTTATGAGACTAAGGTGCAAGTTACGCACGGCCTAGACACATGCCCGTGTGTCTAACCGTGTGGGCACTTAGAGGCTATTTACCAAGCCAATGGCCACCCTGAAAACAAGTATCCAAACCAATATTTAATTCAACAACTCAACTACTACATCTTTCATGAATTAGAATGCATACTTTATTGATAAATAAAAATATACATACTTAATCATTCAAGGCCAATCTCTTTGGCCATATACAAAAGAATACTAGGCTTGATAGCCAACATTTTAACTCAAAATGAAATGCTTCCTATACATGCCATACTTAATGTAAACAACTTGGCTATACCAAAATAGCGATTGATAGTGTGCTCCGAGCTCCGATGACAATGATCCACGAGATTAGCTTGGCGGAACTACATGGAAAGAAAGAGTGAAAGACGTGAGCATTTAGCTTAGTAAGTTTGCATATAATGCACATAACAACATACTTGCTTAAATTAAACCATTTGACATAAACAATGGTATCATAATTTCAGCTATAAAGCTTACTTGCTCATACTTGATTCTTACATATCTCATGATACTTACTAGTCTCATACTTGTGAGGTAAACAAGGTACCTGTATCACTTGATCACATTGATCAGCATACATTTACATAATAATCATAATCTCTAATTTATCATTCATAACATGAATAATACTCATTTTCACTTGATAATAACTTTGCTTACTTAGCTTTCTTGTTATCTCATTTGAACTTAGCTCGTTTGCCCGATGAATTTATATGAATAACCGAGGATACTAAATCTTATCTCACATAACTCAATACCAAAGCCATATCCTAGATACGGTCTTACATGGAATGTCTCATCTTGGTTTCGAGGCCATGTCTTGACATGGACTTATACGAAGTCTTTCTCGTGAGTCCCTTTGGAACTTACCATTGCCATGTCTTGACATGGTCTTACTTGGTATCTTTGCTCATGAACTGGTCAATGCCGAGCCTTGGCTTGGGCTTACATGAAATCTCTTTCTCTTGATAGCTTTTAAATGCCAAGCTTGCCTTGGACTTACATGATAACTTTTCAATGCCAAGCTTGCCTTGGACTTACATGATAACTTTTCAATGCCAAGCTTGCCTTGGACTTACATGATAACTTTTCAATGCCAAGCTTGACTTGGACTTACATGATAACTTTGCTTGGAGACTCACCAATGCCATGCCTTGACTTGGACTTACATGGGTCTTCATCTCATAACAACTCTTCAATGCCAAGACTTGTCTTGGTCTTACATGATAACTTGTCTGATTGCCGATGCCATGCCTTGGCTTGGACTTATACGGACTTTCTCATTTCATGTGATAGATCGAGTATCCTAAGCTATTCATCTTCAATCAGGGCTTTATCATGCTTGATCTCATTGATTACTTTGTTTAACATAACATTAAACATTTTCATAATAATATTGTACATTATACTAAGCAATTCAATGATATTAATCATAAAGCTTAGAAATCATACAAACTTACCTCGATATACAAAATGTATGTAGATATGCAATTTAGCCCTCGACTTTGTTCTTGCCTCGGTTTCGATCTGGGCTTCGTTTTTCTTGATCTATAATCATAAATAGATCATTTAATACTCACATTGACTAACATGACTCTTAACACATACTTTGGCAAAATTACTATTTTGCCCCTAAACTTTCTCATATTTGTACTTTTGCCCAAAGGCTCGTAAAATGAATCTCATTCAACTTTCTTAAACTTCATGCTTAGCTGATTCATTTTCTCTACTATAGAAATCATCAATTCCCATTATCTCTAATAGGTATGACTAATTTCATAATTTTTACAAACTAGTCCTTACTAGCATTTTTCATGAAATTCACTTAGAAAAAGATGTTTATCTAACATCAAACTCTCATAAACTTCCATAAAATATCATTTTACAAGCATGTCACTCTTGGGTAGATTTTTGAACATGCATCTTAGCTTATTTTATAGCTAAAAATAGCTAATTCATAATACGAGAACTTCAAAAACACGAAGAATATTAAAAACGGGGCTAAGATGAACTTACTAGCAAGCTTGAAAGATGAACAAACCCTAGCTATGGTTTCTTGGAAAATTTCGGCAATGAGGAAGAAGATGAATGAAAATTTTATCATCTTTTTCCCATTTTTAATCATTTAAATGGTAAATGACTAAAATGCCCTTCTCTTTAAAAATTTCTATTTTACTAACTCATGTCCATTTTTGTCCAAAAATTATAATTTGGGAAAATTTCTATTTAAGGACTCATAATTAATATTCTAAAGCTATTTCATACAAAAAGCTTCTAGAAACTCATATTTTGCAACTTTTGCAATTTAGTCGTTTTTGATCATTCCATGTCAATTTCACAAAATTTCTACATGGAACTTTAGTACTATCATGCAAACATGTCATAAACCTTAAGAACTCAATTTTACTGACTCAGGTTTGTGGTCTCACACCACTATTCCGACTAGGCCCTGAATCGGGATGTTACAGATTGAGTCAGGAGGGAAGCTATCAGGGCTACGCCAAAGGAATGGCGAGTTGGACTGCTATGCATACAAAGCAAAATTAGGCTGGCGTGAATGAGTTTAATGGAATTAATGAAATAATTCAAGGGATTTGCTTGTAAGTCCCTATAACAGGTACAAAACATGTTGATGGACCCATTGAATTTAGTATTACCACTTAGAAGTAAAATAAATAAAACAATGTAATCAAGTCATGATTATTTACTTGTAAACCCTCATAGTTGTAAAGCCTATTGTAACCAACGTAGTTGCCAAACTTGTTTCCATATGTAATTTGATATGAAAGCAAATTTTCAGTAGAGATGTAAAATATGCATGAATAGGTTATGAGATGGGATGCGCACGACCCCAAAATTTTATTTTGGTGATGAGATGTAAAATATACAATTAGACCCCTATGTACATGCCATACTAACCCCAAAATTCATACATACAACCTTGCCTCTTGTAATGGTTATGAGATGGGATGCACACGACCTCGATATTAGCCCAACCGGATCTACTTCACCTACGCGTTAGAGAATTAACACGGTAAGTCTGTGAAGACTTAGTAAGTACTTTAAGATCTTTTTTTTAAATCTACTATTAATAATAACATAAAATAAAATTTTATTCATTTTATAGACATATAATTCTCATCAAAATGGTTCCTAAAGTTTAATAATTTTTTCTTGAAAATCACACTTACCATTACTTACCGTAAGCCAATAATTGATAATAGTCGATTTACAACACTGTAGCCCAATGTAGACTAGTTGAACACTTAGGATATACGAAAATAAATCGATAATGCATTTTTAATGCATATCATATATCACTAAGCACAAAGTGAAAATAACGATAAGCACCGAAGTGCAAAATAATTACGATAAGCACCAAAGTGCATATTTTACAATGATAAGCACCGAAGTGCGAAATAATACGATAAGCGCGCTATTTCCTTAATGGCATGCCATCAATATCCCAATAGTTCGGGACTCATCTACATGGGATTTTCTTATTATTGAATCTTTTAATTCATTCACTTGACAGATAATAATATAACTTTGTATTTTTCACAATTTAGTCTTTATCACAATAATAACACTAAAACTTGTAAATTCTCTTCATTTTTACCACATTCAACACTATAATTTTTACATCACTTCATTTAAACTCACTTTCCATATATTCATAATATCATAACATATTTTAATTTCTTTCAATTTAGTCCTTTTTCATTATCACCACTGTAACAGCCCGATTTTAGGTCTAGTCGGAACAGTGGTTTTGGGACCACGAATCCGACGTAGTAAAATTTATTTTTATTATATTTTTATGGTCTATAGTTTTATGGAATGATTTCCTGAAAATTTTGTTCAAAAATTTTGATGTTTGGGCACTAAATTTAGTTAAAAGGACTAAATTGCAAAAGGTACAAAATGTGTGTTCTAGAAGCTAGAGGTGTATAATTGCCATGAAATTTCAAATTAGAGGTCCTTAGATGGTAATTAGACCATTGGTTAAGTTGGTGGACAAAAATGGACATGAATTAGGTGAAATTTGGATGTTTTAAAGAAAGGGCATTTTGGTTGTTTGGTAAATAAAGACAAAATAAAACAAATAAAAGTGTCCATCTTCTTCAATTTAGTCCCTTGTGCCAAAAATTGAAGAGAAGCCATAGCTAGGGTTTTGGCCAAGCTTTCAAGCTCGATTGCAAGTCCGTCTTTGTCCCGTTTTTAAAGATTTTTACGTTTTTGTGAATGTTGTAACTTGATTTAGCTATTTCAAGGACTAATTTGAAGAGTTTTCAAAGTCTAAAATTTTACCCATGTTATATATTTGTATATTTTGATGTTTAATGGTAGATTATACAAGTTTGATGTTGGATAAACAGCTTTTACTAAGTGATTTTTGATGAAAAATGCCTAAAAAGGAACTTATTTGTAAAAGTTGTAAAATGTGTGTAAAAATGTGAATAAATGAAAAATGTGGGTTGTTATGAGCAAGAAATAGTTTCGGCTAGGCTTGGGTGTGATGAAATTGAATGAAAATCATTTTACGAGCCTAGGGACTAAAATGTAAAAAGTTGAAAAGTTAGGGGCAAAAATGTAATTTTGCCATAATGTGATTTTTGGGCTGAATTGAATAATGTTAGTGTTAAATGAGTTAAATTTTCTATTATAGATCAAGAAAAACGAGGTTTGGACCTAGATAGGGGGAAAAACAAAGTGTTTGACGATTAGGTCCATTTTCACTATTTTTGTACCGAGGTAAGTTCTTATGTTAATAATACAATGTTATATTGTATTTTAATGTTTTGATGTTGCATGGATTGTATGATTGATTTTATGAGCATATTCGACGAAGTTCCAGCAAGAGAGAAATCCCGGTTGAACCTTAAGAATAGATTAAGATACAAGTGATATGTCACTAGGAACCCATGTGATTATGTGACCCAGGTGTTGGTCATGTACGTCCTACCGATGGCTGGGTATACCTGCATATGTTGCGGATACGGCGACTTGTGTGAGCAAAGATCTGCGTAGCTACGTCTCGATCGACGACTTGTGCGAAAGCAGTTCGTGGATAGCTCAAGAGCGAGCCTATGTGTGTTTTGAGACTGGTAGTAGCTTTAGCTACATATGTGGCACTTATGTGCAAAGTTTTTCGTGTATCCGATAGTATTCCAAGTGGTTCAACGGGTATGTCAAAGATGAGAAAGTATGTGATTATGTTACGAGTTGGTACAGGTATGTACGAAAAACTCAAATGAAATAGATTCGGTATATGATGAACTATTGGTAAGATTGTGATTGAGTAAGTTATGCTCATGAAGTTTTAATGACATTTATGATATATGCTATGTTATTCATTTGACAAATGTATAATTAAGGTCGTTTATTATTTGCATATGAACTTACTAAGCTATATAGCTTACCCCTTTTTTCTTTCCCTGGTCTTATAGTGTCACCAAGCTAGCTCGGGATCAGAGATCGTTGGAGCTCCATTCACACTATCAACCATTATTTTGGGTATCATTGAAATGTCAATATTTTAAGTTATGGCATGTATAAGGACTTGGTCATTTTGTTATATGTGTCATTGGTAATGTGGCCAAATGTATTGGCTTATAATGGTTAATGATTTCATTTTGTATATGGCCATGAATGATGGCTTATGTTGGTAGAAGTATATTTATATGTCGATATCATTCATGAATGTGGAACTTGCATGATTTGTGTAACACCCCAAAATTTTAATTTTTGATTTCGTGTATGTGTGACACACAATGTCTATCTGCTTCAGTGGTTATGTGTTCTAGGTGTGTGTGTGAGGTCCCAAGTTCAAGCCTTACTTAGGAAAATTTTGGTATTTTTTTATAAATAAAGCCTTAACATTGTGCAAAGGGCTTAAGTTTAATTGTTGGTAAGTTTATATCAGAATAGGCATGCTGGTCTGCTGGTTAAGTGGAGTGTTGAAGTGTTGGAGGTCCTGTGTTCAATTCTCTGTGATGGGGTGGAGATAGTATTTTTTGCTCCAATTTCGGCTAAGAGTTGTGTTGGGGTAAAATTCTGAGTAGTTGTGTTTTAGTGGGTTAATAGGGAGTGATTTTAGGAGATAATTGGGGAGAGGTTATCAGAAAATAATCTAATTATCTTTTTGTTGCAAAAAAAAGTAGATTTTCGGTTTTCTCTCCAATTCCCCAAACTTTTTCTGACGTTTTCTTCTTCTTTTTTCCCTCCTCTGGCGATTCTTTCCCTTAGTTGCTGCCGAAATTTCCATTATTTTTTCCCCTTCTGTTTCTTTCTTTTTTTTTCCAATTGATTCAGTTGTTCATCGTTGGTTGAGCGTGTTTGGTAAGTAACGGTTTTGTCTATTGTTAATCATTCTTGGTTAATCTCTAAAAGGGGGATTTCATTTTTGTGTTTAAGAGTTAATCAAGGGGCTGGTGGTTTTGAATCGACGCTGTGATTGTGCGAAGTCGTGGTTACTCAAGCGAGGTAAGGGTTTTGCTAGGTTTTTAGTCGAGTTCCATCAGAAATTGGTTGATTAAAAACGAACTAAGTGATTAATCTAGAGATATGTTGGTCGATTTTTAGGTTCTAGAGGCTTAGGAGTGCTTACGCATCAGAAACAATACCAGGTGTGTACCCGAAATGCAAAAAACGGGATTCGACAAAAACCTGAAATTTCTTGCTGTCGAGAAATAAGAGAAAATGATGCAAAAAATTGTAGAGAAAGGAAATAAGGGTGTTATAAACTTGGAAATCAACATTTTGCACTAAAATAGTTTTGGACAGTAGCAGTAGTATAACTTTGAAATATCATCAAAAATAGTGGGAATTGAGTTAGAGGTTGAATAAAATATAAAATTAAATTTTATTGAGTCTAGTTTTTCATGGAAGAAACAGTGTAAGCAATGGAATTGTAAATCATGAGATATAATAAATTTTGTGAGACAAGGTCAGAATGATTTCGGGTTCCCCTGTTCTGACTTTGGATAAATTGTAAAAAAATAATTAGGAGCTTAAATTTATATTTTTAAATACTTAATGAGTATATTTTCAAGAGAAACAAACGGAAACATTATCAAAATTCTACACTAAGAGATAAATAATTTTTAGTAAGGAAAGGTTGAAGCTGTCAAACAGCAGAATAGGGACAAATTTGAAGATTTTACTGTACTTATGTGATAAACTATAAATTTTAGAAATTTTATGGTAGAAAAATATTTGATTCTAGTTTCAAAAACATCAAGAGGATCTTAATTTGGAATTCTGTAGCTCAAGATATAAATAATTTAGTGACAATGACTCAAGTAGACAGTTTTGAATGAACATATAAGTAAATAGTGAAAACATATATGAGTACTGAGCTAGCATGGGTTACTTTAAAAATGGATCACACGGCAAAGGCCAATTTGGGCCAAGTGGGCCACACGGGCTTGTGGGCCCACACGGGCAAATCACATGGGCGTGTGGGCCCATTTTTACCAAAATGTTTTTAAGATTGTACGGGTCGCCCAAGTCGACTGTCAACCTACTGTAGGGTCGGTAAGCGCTACTTAGACACCTAAATGTGTGAAATTGACTAAATGATATTTGTACTGAGCACGTTAATAACTGAACTGAATATATGTACTGAAATTGCATAATAGCATATCATCTATTGTATGTTGCATCGCATTGGGTTGGGGGGTTGTTATTCGGAGAAAGTGTACTGAAAGGCTTTAAGCCTAATTTCTTTGTGACTCATTTGCAAACTCTTTTTTTTGTGCCGTATTCGGTACTACTTGGAGTGTAGGGATGGGTGGGTTGATTATATCCCCACATGGAGTGTAGGGTTGGACAGAGATGGTGTGTAGAGGCTGGTTGGGTAGGATTTTGCTACTGCATAAATGTTACTGCTACTGATACATTGATGGGCTAAGGCCCTACTTGCATTTTTGACATCAGATTGAGATGGGCTAAGGCCCAAACTATCATCGATCATCGAAAAGGGCTTAAGCCCAAGACATTCAAGCTGTGCAGGTAATTGTGAATATTGATTGTTTGTTTGTTTCTGCGGGATTACACACTGAGTTTACGTAAACTCACCCTTTTTGTTTAATGTGCACAGGTAATCCCCAGACTTAGACGGATTGGTTCGACGGAGGACTCAGCGGTGACCACAGTAATTTTTGGACTTCATGGTTTTCAATTTACGATTTATGATTTGATTATTATTGATTATTTGGATTGTAATTTAAGGACCCTCTGGGACTTTGGTTTTAAATTTGGGTTTTTATTTATTTATTTTACTTTATGGATTTATACCTGCTGGTCGTAGGAAATTCAATTTTCAAAAAGTTAAAGTAATTTCTAAGCGCATGGTCACCTAGACTATTTTATTAAAGCTTCCGCAACGAGGGATGTTTCAAAACAAATGTTTTAAATGAATAAAGACGAATTCCTAAGTTCTAACATAGGTTTACTAAAGATAATAACATGGAATGTTTTCATCGTAACAACGATGTTTCAAAAACACTATCGTGTGACATTGCCAGATACGGCCATAACGTCTAGGCCAGGTTTGGGGTGTTACATTTAGTGTTATCAGAGTCAGGTTACAAAACTCAGCTGTGGATTATGGGTTTTATAAAAAAAATGGGCTTTCAAAAAATTGATTGATTTCCAAATGATTTGAAATGTTTTTACTGAGTAAGTGGTACACCGAGTCTCCGACGCCGATCCTATAAGTATTCTGAACTGTGATTTGTTTTAAACTGAAACTGTTATGGATAGTATATTCTGAAACTACTATAGATAGTAAACTGTACTAAAAACACTCTAGTTAGTGTATACAGAAAATTGTAGAGAAACTGAAAACTGTAGTGAGCCTACGATTTACGAAAACAAACTCTGAATAATCGATATTATTTTACATAAAACATTTGTTAATAAACACTGGAACTGTAACTGATTCATAAAACTGTTAATACAGATAAACATAATTAGACAATGAGTGCACGAGGTATCCGCGGACAGGGTACTAGAGGCCGAGGTAGAGGAGCTCGAGCTGAGTCCTCTTCACTGGGTAGCATACCGAATTTGGATACAAGTGAGACGCTTGATGTCGCTCACTCGAGACTGGGTCTCAAGATCGCATGGTGGGACGACGCATTGTCCCTGGGCTATGCTAAGGATTTTGGAGAGGGTCATTTGGGCCCATCATCGGATCTGGGGGCGAGGGTCGATTCTGAACGACTCCGGTCCAATGGAGCTGAGCTCTTCAGGGGTGTCACTGGAGTTGCCCCTAATGTGGTCGAGTACTGAATTGAGGCCACGGTGAGGATTATGGATTATTTAGATTGCACCCCTGAGCGAAAATTAAAGAGTTCAGTCTCACTGCTGCGGGATGAGGCTTATCAGTGCTGGCTTACTGTTAAAGAGGGCACTCAACCCGAACCTCTAACCTAGGAGTTCTTTAAGACCACCTTCCAGGGAAAATATGTGGGAGCCAGTTATGTGGACGCCCGTAGGAGGGAGTTTCTGAGTCTAACATAGGGAGATCAATCAGTGGCCGAGTATGAGGCCGAGTTTTTGAGACTGAGCCGCTATGCGCGAGGGATGGTAGCATCGGAGTTCAGTTAAGAGCACTACGAGTGAGGTTATGGTACTGAGCCCGTTAGGGAAATCTGTTAGAGTTAACAAACTGTACAGAGACGTTCCTTTAGAGGTACAATGGGCAATCTTCCTGGCTGATTTGATGGAGCTTTCATTTGGGGAGTTCGACCTAATTCTGGGGATGGACTAGTTGGTCAAGCATCGTGTTAGCTTGGACTGTGCGACTAAGAGGGTCGTACTAAAGACTGAGGAGGATAAAGAGGTAGTCATGATTGGAGAATGTCATAATTACTTATCTAATGTGATCTCTGCACTGGTGGCAGAGAAAATGGTTTGTAAGGGATGTGATGCATTCTTGGCCTACATAAGTGTTTCAGATTCTGGAGAGTCTACAGTTAGGGATATCAGAACGGTAAAGGATTTTCTAGACATCTTTCCTGAGGAGCTACCGGGGTTACCTCCGAATCGCGAGTTAGAATTTGAGATTGAGCTACTTTCAGGTACAGCTCTGGTGTCCATCGCTCCCTATCGAATGGCACTGAAAGAGCTTGTGGAGCTTAAGGCTCAGATTCAGGAGCTGTGCTATTGATTTCTGAGGCAGTTGGGAGGATTATCTACCGCTAGCGGAGTTTGCCTATAATAACAGTTTCCAGTCTAGCATCCAGATGGCACATTATGAGGTACTATATGGTCGTAAGTGTCGCACTCCTTTATGTTGGACTGCGTTGGGAAAGTAATGTGTTCTGGGTCCTGAGTTGGTTTCTGAGACAGAGGATAAGGTTAGACTGATTCGGGATCGATCAAAGCGGCCGTGCATGCAAATCCTATGCGGACACAGGCGGCGTGAGATTGAGTATTCAGTAGGGGACTTCGTATTCCTTAAGGTCTCGTCATGGAAGAAGGTACTGAGGTTTGGTCGTCAGGGCAAGTTGATCCCCAGGTTTATTGGAGCTTATCGTATTTTGAAACGAGTGGGACCAATCGTTTATCAATTGGAGCTACCTCCAGAGTTAGATCGTATCCATGACGTGTTCCACGTCTCGATGTTGAGGCGCTACCGCTCTGATCCTACTCACATCGTTTCCGTTGAATAGATTGAGGTTAGGCCAGACTTGACCTTTGAAGAGGAGCCGATTCAGATTCTGGATCGAGATGTAAAAGTACTGAGGAGGAATTCTATTCCACTGGTTAAGTTTCTTTGGCGTAATCATAGCACTGGGGAGGCTACGTGGGAGCCTGAGGATACGATGTGTCAGCAATATCCTAATTTGTCTGACCGGGTAAATTTCGAAGACGAAATTTTCTTTTAGGGGGTAGAATTGTAATGCCCTAAAATTTTAATTTTTTATTTCGTGTATGTGTGACACACAATGTCTTTCTGCTTCAGTGGTTATGTGTTCTGGGTGTGTGTGTGAGGTCCAAGTTCAAGCCTTACTTGGGAAAATTTTGGTATTTTTTTATAAATAAAGCCTTAACCTTGTGCAAAGGGCTTAAGTTTAATTGTTGGTAAGTTTATATCAGAATGGGTCTGCTGGTCTGGTGGTTAAGTGGAGTGTTGGAGTGTTGGAGGTCCTGTGTTCAATTCTCTATGATGGCGTGGAGACAGTATTTTTTCTCCAATTTTGGCTAAGAGTTGTGTTGGGGTAAAATTCTGAGTAGTTGTGTTTTAGTGGGTTAATAGGGAGTGATTTTAGGAGATAATTGGGGAGAGGTTATCAGAAAATAATCTGATTATCTTTTTGTTGCAAAAAAAAAGTAGATTTTCGGTTTTCTCTCCAATTCCCCAAACTTTTTCTGACATTTGCTTCTTCTTTTTTTCCCTCCTCTGCCGATTCTTTTCCCTAGTTGCTGCCAAAATTTCCATTATTTTTTCCCTTCTGTTTCTTTCTCTCTTTTTTTCCAATTGATTCAGTTGTTCATCGTTGGTTGCGTGTGTTTGGTAAGTAACGATTGTGTCTATTGTTAATCGTTCTTGGTTAATCTCTAAAAGGGGGATTCCTTTTTGGTGTTTAGGAGTTAATCAAGGGGCTGGTGGTTTTGAATCGATGCTGTGATTGTGCGAATTCATGGTTACTCAAGCGAGGTAAGGGTTTTGCTAGGTTTTTAGTCGAGTTCCTTCCGAAATTGGTTGATTAAAAACGAATTAAGTGATTAATCTGGAGATATGTTGGTTGATTTTTAGGTTCTGGAGGCTTAGGAGTGCTTACGCATCATAAACGATACTAGGTGTGTACCTGAAACGTAGAAAACAGGATTCGGCAAAAGCCGAAATTGCTTGCTGTCGAGAAATAAGAGAAATAAGAGAAACTGATGCAAAAAATTGTAGAGAAAGGAAATAAGGGTGTTATAAACTTGGAAATCAACATTTTGCACTAAAATAGTTTTGGACAGCAGTAGTAGTCTAAATTTGAAAAATCATAAAAAAAATAATGGGAATTGAGTTAGAGGTTGAATAAAATATGAAATTAAAGTTTATTGAGTCTAGTTTTTCATGGAAGAAACAATTTAAGCAATGGAATTGTAAATCATGAGATATAATAAATTTTGTGAGATAAGGTCAGAATGATTTCGAGCTCCCCTGTTCTGAATTTGGAAAATTATCAAAAATTGTAAAAAATAATTAGAGGCTTAAATTTATATTTTTAAATCCTTAATGAGTCTATTTTCAATAGAAATAAACAGAAACATCATCCAAATTCTGTACTAAGAGATAAAAAATTTTAAGTAAGGAAAGGTTGAAGCTGTCAAACAGCAGAATAGGGAGAAATTTGAAGATTTTACTGTACTTATTTGATAAACTATAAATTCTGAAAATTTTATGGTAGAAATGGATTTGAGTCTAGTTTTAAAAACATCAAGCGGATCTTAATTTGGAATTCTGTAGCTCAAGATATAAATAATTTAGTGACAATGACTCAAGTAGATAGCTTTGAATGAACATATAAGTAAATAGTAAAAACATATATGAGTACTGAGCTAGCATGGGTTACTTTAAAAATGGATCACACGGACAAGGCCAATTTGGGCCGAGTGGGCCACACGGGTGTGTGGGCCCACACGGGCAGATCACATGGGCGTGTGGGCCCATTTTTACCGAATTTTTTTTAAGGTTGCACGGGTCGCCCAAGTCGACTGTGAACCTACTGTAGGGTCGGTAAGCGCTACTTAGACCCCTAAATGTGTGAAATTGACTGAATGATATCTGTACTGAGCATGTTAATATCTGAACTGAATATATATACTGAAATTGCATAATAGCATATCATCCATTGTAGGTTGCATTGCATTGGGTTGGGGGTTTTTATTCGGAGGAAATGTACTGAAAGGCTTTAAGCCCAATTTACTGGAAGCTCAGCTGCAAACTACTGTTTTGTGCCACATTCGGTACTTCTTTGAGTGTAGGGATGGGTGGGTTGATTATATCCCCACATGGAGTGTAGGGTTTGACGGAGATGGTGTGTAGAGGCTGGTTGGGTAGGATTTTGCTCTTTGCATAGCTCATTATCGCTCATCGATCATTGTGATGGGCTAAGGCCCTATTGTATTTTTGACATTATCTTGAGATGGGCTAAGGCCCAAATCACATCGATCTTTGAAAAGGGCTTAGGCCCAAGACTGTTTGATGTGTCTAAAACTAACTATGTTTACAATAAAGGCAAGCGCACCTATCGTTTAACAGTATAGTTATGGTAAGACCGGTAATATCGTATCCACAAGGACCAAGAGTACTAGTAATTACTATCTTTTAATTATTTAGCCTAAGTATTGGAGTGATTTAACTAATTAATTAAAAACACGACAATGAAAGAATTGGGAAAATACTTTTAAACAACTTATGTGATAAACAATACCTAAGGAAGAATCCACCTAGACTTCATTTATTAATTTTGATTCTTATGATTTATTCACTTGACTTAATCCGTAGAAATCCCTGATTTATGTTAATATCTCTCTCGAGACTAAAAACAACTGACTCTAGGTTGATTAATTGAAATCTATTTCTAATTAAAACCCCTATTGTCGCATTAACTCGATTTATGGATTCCCTTATTAGATTTGACTCTAATCCGGTAGATTTTCGTCGCCCTATTTCTAGGGTTGCAATAAACTCCTCTTAATTGTGTTGATCTACTCTTAAACAGGGACTTTTGCTCCTCTGAATAAGCACATTCGACTTGGATCAATAACCTGAATTATCAAAACAAGAATAAAAGCTCACAATTAAGAATAAGAACAAGTATTTATCTTATAAATCAAATAATAATAAGATTCGTCATAGGTTTCATCCTCCCTCGGTATTTAGGGAGTTTAGTTCATACTGATAGAAGGAAACATCATAGAATAAGGAAAACTACAAAACATAAGAAAACCCAAAAACTTCTAAAGAACTTGATGGGAGATCTTCAGTCTTGATGGAGATCCTTCCTCCGAGCTTCTTCCGACGGCTGTCTTCGAGTATTTTCTGCGTTCTATTCAGCGTCCCCCCTTAGGTCACCCCCTAGGGTGTTTATATAGGCTTTGGAACGTCTTTCTTTACCCACAAGTAACCTTTTCTGGATAGAATTTATCTTTGATACGGCAAGGACACGCCCGTGTTCGATAGCCCTAGGTCGTGCTCACTCCTGCTCACAACACACGGCCGTGTGGTCTTCCCGTGTACGTTGATCCAGGCCGTGTTCTCTTCTGCTTGTAACACACGGTTGTGTCCTATGGCCCAGGCCGTGTTGAATTCTAAGATAGGCCCATTTTGTCCCTTTTTGGCCCGTTTCTCGTTCTTTTCGACTCCCTAAGCTCTCCTGAGTGTAAAACATGAAATTAAAGGATTAGGAGCATCAAATTCATCAAATCTAATGAAAACCCATCCAAAAATAAGCTAAGCATGGGGTTAAAATATGTATAAATTATGGTTTATCAAATATCCCCACACTTAAGCCTTTGCTTGTCCTCAAGCAAAATCCTCAACTCACAATAAGAATTAACTTCCTCGACTCATAATTCACATCAATAATGTCTCATCATAATTCACAGATAATTCATACATTGATAATTTAACTAGAAGAGTCCTAGAGATTCAAACAATCTAAGTTATAGATTTTTGTAGTATGAAAACATAGGTGTCTCCCCTTACCTAAATAATTACCTTTGATTCAAAACCGACAAGTATTGACATCCTCACTAAAGATTCACTCAAATCACTCAAAGTGTTTAAGGTTCAAAAATTAAGCACTCAAAAGTCAAACATGAAAAGTTATTACCATAGGCTTGCGTGAAAATCAAATCTCCACCACTATAAAATGAGATGATACACAAATCAAAAGGTCTTTAAAAGGGTTGTAACGGGGCTTGGGTTAAAGGTGTGGATAAAGGCTGAAGGAGGATGTTAAAATCGAGATCGAATTGTCAATTTACCTAACTAGAAAAATGAACTAACACTGAATAATTACATCAATTGAAAACTTATTACTAATAACACGAGCTTCTTCTCAAAATGTAAAATTAACTGCTTAAGCTCAAATAAAAAAGAACTAATAATGAATAGATTTCCATTTTTTTTTTAATAATAAGAACAAGTATTTGATAAAAGATGAATATAACCACTAAAATAAAGAATGTAGTTAGACAACTGATCAAATCAAATCTCGACAAAAGGGTAATCAAGAAAAATGGGGATAACACATCAAATAACTGGGTTTCGGGTTAATATTAGTGGTATATCAAGAAATGGTTGATTAGGCGTCAAAGGGGTTCACTAGGGGTTAATTATGAAGGTAGATTTTTATGGAGTAAGTGGGTTAAATCCTAGGTGCCTTTATCATCTCAGTATATCAAATCAAAGGTGTGGTCTCGACATGTATAATCGAAGCAAGTTCTAGAATAACAAATCAATATTGACACACTCATAATCAATAAAGTGAGCACGAAAAGAATATGCTATAAAGGTTCAATATCTCACAAAAATTATGGTTTTTAATGTCAACCTTGCAAATTTCAAACTTCAAAGTAATATTTAAATTTAGGGAAACGACCTAACAAGATTTTAATTCTGAAAATAGACTTATCATGCTTGATTCTCTAATGTCTTAAAGTTTAAACCATCAATGTACAATTACCTATGACTTAATCCAAAACATATCAATGAAAATCATAAATCAATAGAAGTTTCATTCTAATAGTAATATAAGAAAACTACTTAAGAACAAGGTATAATTCAGTATTGTTGACACCTCCCTACACTTAATATGTACATTATCCTTAATGTACAAAGATAAATAATGACAACATAGTAATAAAATCCTAAGAGAATGAGAGAAGTGAAACTTCCTGAATTTTGGATGGAGTCAAAAAAAAGAAACGGTGTAAAGTTGGGCAGGGGTGTTGGATACTCCGGTGGTGGTGTGGTCGTTCCTTAATAGCCCTTTGAACCTAAATTAAAGAAATCAAAATGTAATAATATAAATTAAGGACAAGAAAGGTAAATGGAAATAATTTAACAATGAAAATAAAAGAAAAAGAAAAAATAATTGGACCCAAAGGTCCTTGACTCGTCGAGTCGATGAAGCAGCCGGCATGAACTTATGTAGAGTGGTCGTGCACAGGGATACCGTGCTAGAGGCCTTTTGCTTCTTCGACATGGAGATGGTGGCTTTGATCTTGCTTCTAGCATGGTGGCAAGGATGGTGGTCGGTGTGGTGGTGGTGTGAAGAAAGAATAAGGGAAGGAGGAAAGAAAAATGAAGGAAGAAGATAGTGGAAAAAGAGAGGGGTGTGGTGGCTAGGGTTTGGGAGAAGAAAGATTGGGGAAGAAAGTGAACAGAAGAAGAGGTTTAAATAGAAATTAACTGCCCACGCCTGTGTGCCCTGGGCATGCTAGGTCACACGGCCGTATCGCACGGCCGTGTGGGACCTCTTTCGTTTCTCCCACGCCTGTGTCAAGGTTTCCACGCCCATGTTGCTTAATCAGTGTCGCCCACGGTCTAAAAGCACGGGCGTGTCGCACACCCGTGTTACTTTCTTAGTGTCTACCACAGACTAGGGACACGGGCATGTCGCACACTCGTATTACTTTCTCAGTATCGACCACGGCCGTATCGCACGGCCGTGGCATTTTATCGCAACCCGTGTTTTGGGAAAATTGTCGTCCTTGGTTCGCACGGTCTCTACCATGCCGATATGCATATTCGTGGTGTCCACACAGCCACGGCCACGACCGTGTGAAAGGCCGTGTGGTAGGGGAACTTGTGCTTTATTAAATTCGTTAGTTTTTAGTTAGTTGCTAAAAATAAAAAATATGAAAATTAAAGGGGTTAGTACTCGGTTTGCCTCCCGAGAAGCGCTCGTTTAAAGTCTTAAGCTAGACTTGCCTCTCATTCGCATAATCATGGTGGTTTGAGGAGTTGAAACTCCTCATTCTTGCTATCAATTATATTAAAATAAGGTTTTAGACGAGTACGATTTACCTTGAAGGTGCCAAATTGAGAATGAGTTACCTCTATTGTACCATATGGGAAAGTATTAAGTACCGTGAAAGGAGTTATTCCATTAGGTTCAGAAGTGGCAACACGAGGATCTGTATTATCCATTAGAACTCGGTCTCCAACCTTGAAGTACTTTGCTTTATCTTTAAGTTCGTTATGGAGTTGCCTCAGTTCTACTTCGTGTGTTCTTGGTTTCTCCTTAACATGTGTCTTCCACTCGTCTAGTTCATCAATCTGAAGCCTTCGCTCCTCATGAGTTATTTCTTTATTGGCACGAGGTCTAGAATATGGCTCAGTTGTGTAATTTTGTGGTGCTTCCTAAAAAGAAGGTTGAACCAAATGGTCATTAATAAAATTTATGTTTTTCACCTTTATTACTCGATGTCCTAGCCGAATCAAGAGCCTGTAGAGTGATCGTTTCGTCACCTACACGAAGTGTGAGCTCACCTATACCAACATCAATTCTAGTTTTAGCAGTTGCTAAAAAGGGTCTTCCTAAAATTAAAGGACCATTATTGTCCTCATCCATGTCTAAAACAACAAAGTCTACTGGGAATATGAATTTATCAATTTTTACTAGTACATCTTCGATTATACCCTTAGGAACTCTAATAGTTTTATCAGCCAATTGAATGCTCATCCTAGTTTGTTTGGGTTTCCCTAGACCTAGCTGTTTAAACATTTTATAAGGCATAACATTTATGCTTGCCCCTAAATCTGCTAAAGCATTATTAACAGATAAACCACCAATTAAGCAAGGAATTGTAAAACTCCCTGGATCTTTTAACTTTTGTGGTAGTCTATTTTGTAAGATTGCTGAGCACACTGCATTTAGCTCCACATGCGACGCCTCGTCTAACTTTCGTTTATTTGTCAAAAGCTCTTTTAAAAATTTCTTTGAATTGGGAATCTGCGAAAGAGCTTCAATAAACGGTAAGTTAATATGTAATTTTTTAAAGAGTTTAAGAAATTTATCAAATTGTTCATCTGTGCGGTCTTTCTTTGTCGCATTGGGATATGGTACACAGGGTTTGTACTCTGTACTTACTGATTTCAGTTTATCATGGCTTACATCAACCTTATCTTCTTCTACAACATTCTCTTGCCTCAATTTTGATTCATCTAACCCTTCACTATCATGAGCAGTAATGGCATGAATTTGCTCCTTTGGGTTAGTTTCAGTGTTGCTTGGCAAGCTGCCTTGTCGTCGTTCAGATATGAGCTTAGCAAGTTGTCCTAATTGGTTCTCGAGCCCTTGAATCGATGCTTGCTAATTTTTGAGTGTTGTTTCGGTGTTTTGGAATAGGGTTTCTGACACTGCGATAAATTTTGTTAGCATCTCCTCAAGGTTCAACTTTTTCTCTTGTGGGTAAGGTTGCTGTTGAAAGCCTGGAGGGGGTTGTTGTCTCTGATTTCCTTGGCCACCCCATGAGAAGTTTGGGTGGTTCCTCCAACCTGGATTGTAAGTGTTACTATAAGGGTTATTTTGAGGTCTAGAATTGTTACCCATATAGTTCATTTGTTCGCTTTCTATGCCAGGGTTGTAGGATGGATATTCTGTATTGTTTGTCCCTCCTCCATTTGTATCGCACTGCATCACTGGGTGTACCTGCGAAGAACCATACAAACCATCAATCTTTTTATTTAACAGTTCTACCTGGTTTGATAGCATGGTTACTGCGTCGAGGTTGAAAACACTGGCAGCTTTTGTTGGCTTTGTCCTCATAACTTGCCATTGATAGTTATTCAGTGCCATTTCATCTATAAACTCATAAGCCGCTTCAGGGGTCTTGTTATTTAGGTTTCCACCGGTGGCTGAATCAATCAACTGCCTAGTTGAGGGGTTCACACCGTTGTAAAAGGTTTGAACCTGTAGCTACAAAGGTAACCCATGGTGAGGGCACCTTCTCAATAGATCCTTGTATCTCTCCCATGCATCGTAAAGTGTTTCTAAATCCATCTGCACAATAGAAGAAATATCATTCCTCAACTTAGCCGTTTTAGTCGGTGGAAAATATTTAAGTAAAAATTTTTCGGTCATTTGGTCCCATGTAGTGATTGATCCTCGTGGTAATGAGTTCAACCACTGTTTAGCTTTGTTCCTCAACGAAAAGGGAAACAACCGAAGGTGAATGGCATCATCAGAAATGCCATTAATTTTGAAAGTGTCGCAGAATTCTAGAAAATTTGCCAAGTGATTGTTTGGATCCTCATCCTGCAAGCCATCAAACTGAACAAATTGCTGAATCATCTGTATAGTGTTAGGTTTCAGTTCAAAATTATTTGCAGCAATAGCAGGTCTAACAATACTTGATTCAGTTCCTGTTAAATTAGGTTTAGCATAATCATACATAGTACGAGGAGCAGGATTTTGATTCACCGGGTTTGCGGCAACCACAGGAGGTAGCGGATTATTATCAGCCATCTCTTCTGTAGTATTAGTTTTGTCTTCATGCTCTTCTTCTATGTATTGTAGACTTCGCCTTAATTCTCTTCGGTTTCTGCGAGCTGTACCTTCTATATCACTATCAAAAAGTAATGGTCCTGACGGGTTCCTTCTAGTCATAAACTAAAAGTTCCTGCCAGAAGCAAAGAAAGAAAAAGTAGAAAAGTAGAAAAGAAATTAAATTGCAATAAAATAAAAATAATGGCTAAAGTAATAAAAATTTAGTGTTCCTAATATCTTAGTCCTCGGCAACGGTGCCAAAAACTTGATGTGTCTAAAACTAACTATGTCCACAATAAAGGCAAGCGCACCTATCGTTTAATAGTATAGTTATGGTAAGACCGGTAATATCGTATCCACAAGAACCAAGAGTACTAGTAATTACTATCTTTTAATTATTTAACCTAAGTATTGGAGTGATTTAACTAATTAATTAAAAACACAACAACGAAAGAATTGGGAGAATACTTTTAGACAACTTATGTGATAAACAATACCTAAGGAAGAATCCACCTAGACTTCACTTATTACTTTTGATTCTTATGATTTATTCACTTGACTTAATCCGTAGAAATCCCTGATTTATGTTAATATCTCTCTCGAGACTAAAAACAACTGACTCTAGGTTGATTAATTGAAATCTCTTTCTAATTAAAACTCCTATTGTCACATTAACTCGATCTATGGATTCCCTTATTAGATTTGACTCTAACCCGGTAGATTTTTGTTGCCCTATTTCTAGGGTTGCAATCAACTCCGCTTAATTGTGTTGATCTACTCTTAAACAGGGACTTTTGCTCCTCTGAATAAGCACATTCGACTTGGATCAATAACCTGAATTATCAAAACAAGAATAAAAGCTCACAATTAAGAATAAGAACAAGTATTTATCTTATAAATCAAATAATAATAAGATTCGTCATAGGTTTCATCCTCCCTCGATATTTAGGGAGTTTAGTTCATACTGATAGAAGGAAACATCATAGAATAAGGAAAACTACAAAACATAAGAAAACCCAAAAACTTATAAAGAACTTGATGGGAGATCTTCAGTCTTGATGGAGATCCTTCCTCCGAGCTGCTTCCGACGGCTATCTTCGAGTATTTTCTGCGTTCTATTCAGCGTCCCCCCTTAGGTCACCCCCTAGGGTGTTTAAATAGGCTTTGGAACGTCTTTCTTTGCCCACAAGTAACCTTTTTCGAATAGAATTTATCTTTGATACGACAGGGACACGTCCGTGTGACACACCCATGTTCGATAGCCCTAGGCCATGCTCACTCCTACTCACAACACACGGCCGTGTGGTCTTCCCGTGTACGTTGATCTAGGCCGTGTTCTCTCCTGCTTGTAACACACAGCCGTGTCCAATGGACCAGGCCGTGTTGAATTCTAAGATAGTCCCATTTTGTCCCTTTTTGGCCCGTTTCTCGTTCTTTTCGACTCCCTAACCTCTCCTGAGTGTAAAATGATAAACCGAAATAGTAACATATTTTAATCCCACATTTAGCATACTTTTGGATGATTTATCCCTTGATTTATGTAAAAAGGTGCTCTTAATCCTTTCTTTTCATGTCTTATACTCAAGAAAGCACCCAAGAATAAAAAGAACGAGAAACGGGCTCAAAACGGACCAAAATTGGCCAAAGAAGAAATCGAAACAGCCTGGACTAAAGCCCACACGGCCGTGCCTCCTCAAATATACTAGAACACGGTCTAATGTCGATCTACACGGCCGTGCCTCATTAACAGAGTCCAACACGGCCTGGCCACGATTCACACGGGTGTGCGCCATGGCCGTGTCCCTGCCACGGCCAAGAGGAGTTTTACTCGGAAAAGGATGCTTGGAGGCAAAGAAACACATTTCAAAGTCTACTTAAACACCCTAGGAGGAATTCTACTTGAATTAGAATACTTAGGGACCAAGTAAAGCATCTCAAAGCCTATATAAACACCCCAGGGAGCAACTTAAGGGGGAGTTCGGCAGAAGCCGGAGCCTAATACCTTTGACAGGGGGCGGTTAGCTAGGCCAAGGAGCCGAGCTGAAAAGGTCAGATTTGTGGGAAACTTCTCAAGGGATAGCCAGTTGATCCATCTCCAGAAGCCGGAATTCTACTCAAGACGGAGGATCTCTCCTTCAATTCCTTTAGGGAGTTTTAGGGATTTCTTATGTTTTGTTTTATCTTTTCTTCTGAGATGTTTTTCTTTATTATTATGAACTAAACCCTTCAGATACCTGAAGGGGGATGAAACCTAGATGAATCTTGTTATTGTTTTCTAAACTATATGATAAATACTTGATTTGTTCTTGATTATGTGTGCTTAATTCTTATGTTGATATTTCGCGGATATTAATTCAAGTTGAATGTGTTTAGGTGGTGGAGCAAAAGTCCCTGCTTAAGATTAGATCTAGCATAATTAAGCGGAGTTGATCGCGCGCCTAGAGATAGGGTGACGAGATTTTGTCGAAATAGGGTGAAACCTAATATGGGAGTCCATAGATCGATTTCATCGCTATTCTAGGGGTTTTAATTAGAAAGAGATTTCAATTAATCAACCTAGGGTTAGGCGTTATTCGCCTCAAGAGAGGGTTTAATATAAATTAGGAGTCCTACGGATCAAGTCAAGTGAATAAATCGTGCAGTTGGTGTTAGATAACAAGTGAAGTCTAGGTGGATTCTTCCTAAGGGTATCGTCTTAATCAACTGAGTTTTTCCCAAGTATTTCCCCAATTCATTCTTTTTGTCTTTGCGTCTTTAGCTTAGTAATTAGTTAATTTAGATTAATAAACAACTTCACTTATTTTAGGCTAAATAATAGAAAGAAAGTTAGTATTAGTACTTTTAGTTCCTTTGGGTTCGACAACTGGTCTTGCCTAAGCTATACTCTTTGTTCGATAGGTGCACTTGCCTCAATCGTTGTTATAGTTAGTTCCAGGATCGATCATTATAAATTTAAAACTCTGAAATACAACGATCATAAAACATGAAATTAAAGTATTAGGAGCATCGAATTCATCAAATCTAATGAAAACCCATCCAAAAATAAGCTAAGCATAGGATTAAAATATTTATAAATTATGGTTTATCACTGTTCAGCTGTGCACTGTGAATACTGATTGTTTGTTTGTTTCTACGGGATTACACATTGAGTTTACGTAAACTCACACTTTTTTGTTTAATGTGCACAGGTAATCCCCAGGCTTAGACAGATCGGTGTGACGGAGGACTCAGCGGTGACTACAGTAATTTTTGGACTTCATGGTTTTCAATTTACGATTTATGATTTGATTATTATTGATTATTTGGGTTGTAATTTAAGGACCCTCTGGGACTTTGTTTTTAAATTTGGGTTTTTATTTATTTATTTTACTTTATGGATTTATACCTGCTGGTCGTAGGAAATTCAGTTTTCAAAAAGTTAAAGTAATTTCTAAACGCATGATCACCTAGATTGTTTTATTAAAGCTTCCGCAACTAGGGATGTTTCAAAAAAAATATTTTAAATGAATAAAGATGACTTCCTAAGTTCTAACAAAGGTTTACTAAAGATAATAACATGGAATGTTTTCATCGTAACAACAAGGTTTCAAAAACACTATCGTGTGACATTGCCAGATACGGCCATAACGTCTAGGCCGGGTTTGGGGTATTACAATTTGTGTTGATAAATTATGATGTTAAAGCATGTTAGATGTTAGCATGTGGATGGGATGTTAATACTTTGGTTGTAATTGTTTTGGTTGCCTGTATATGTTTGAATTGGTATTATATGATGTGATGTAGGTAAGTGCATGGAAGGGTGGCAAAAGGCTTGGTAAATAGCCTTATTTTGTCCACACGGGTAGACACACGGGCGTGTGTCTAGGTCGTGTGCGGCACACAGCTTGCCCCATGGGCGTGTGTATTGGTCGTGTGTCCCCTGCACCTTAATTTGAAAACAGAATGTCCAGAATATAGCACACGGGCAGAGACACGGGTGTGTGTCTTAGCCGTGTATGCTACACAGCTTAGAACACGGGCGTGTGTCTTGGCCATGTGAAACCTGCACCTAATTCGAATTAAATTAATTAACTACACGAACGTATGGCACGGTTGATAAACCGTAATATATACATATTTTAATCCCACATTTAGCATACTTTTGGATGATTTAATCCCTTGAATTATGGAATTTGATGCTCCTAATCCTTTAATTTCATGTTTTATACTTAGGAGAGCATCGGAGGATGAAAAGAACGAGAAACAGGCCGAAAACGAAGAAAATCGGCCAAAGTAGGAAATCAACATGGCCTGGAAGTTCACCACACGGCCTGGGCTCGATTCATACGGGCGTTCCACACGGACGTGCCCCTGCCTTGACCTGTTTTAATTCCATTCGGATTAGGATACTTGTGGGCCAAGTAAGGCATCCCGAAAGCCTATATAAACACCCTAGAGGGCAACCTAAAGGAGGGAGTTCGACAGAAGCCTTCTGTCAGGGCTTTTGACGAAGGGGCGTCCAGCTAGGCCAAGAAGCCATGCCAGAGAGGTCAGAATTGTGGGATTTACTCGAAGAAAGCCAGTTGATTCATCTCAAGAAGCCGAAATCATACTCAAGATGGAGGATCTCTCCTTCAATTCCTTCAGGGGGTTTTAGGGTTTTCTTATTTTTGTTTTATATTTTCTTCTGAGATGTATTCTTTTATGATTATGAACTAAACCCCACAGATACCTGAGGGGGATGAAACCTAAGACGGATCTTGTTATTGTTTTCTAAACTATATGATAAATACTTGATTTGTTCTTAACTATGTGTTCTTAATTCTTGTTTTGATATTTCAGGATATTGATTCAAGTATTGATGTGCTTAGGCAGTGGAGGAATATTCCCTGTTTAAGAGTAGACCTAGCATAGTTAAGCGGAGTTGATCGCAACCCTAGAGATAGGATGACGAAAATCTATCGGATTAGGGTCAAACCTAATATGGGAGTCCATAGATCGAGTTAATGCAATCCTAGGGGTTTTAATTAGAAAGAGATTTCAATTAATCAACCTAGGGTTAGACATTAGTAGCCTCGAGAGAGGTATTAATATAAATTAGGGAATCCTACGGATCAAGTCAAGTGAATAAATTATCTGGTTTAGAGTTAAATAACAAGTGAAGTCTAGGTGGATTCTTCATCGGGTATTGTCTTAATCAATTGGTTTTCCCACAAGTATTTTCCCAATTCATTCTCTGTGTCTTAGCATCTTAGCTTAGTAGTTAGTTAATTTTAGATTAAACAACAAATCTCTTAATTCTTAGGCTAAATAATAAAAAGAAAGTCAGTATTAGTACTTTTGGTTCCTTTGGGTTCGACATTCCGGTCTTGCCACTAAGCTATACTACTGTTCGATAGGTGCACTTGCCTCAATCGTGGTGATAGTTAGTTTCTAGGCTAGATCATTCATTATATAAATATTAAGACTCTCGACACACGATCAACGGTCGTGTGGCACATGTCATAGAGCACCCTAAATTGAACACGGTCTGAGGCACGGGCGTGTCTCAGGGTCACACGAGCATGTCCCTTGGACCACACGGGCGTGTGAGCCCTGCAGTTAGCAAAAATTTTCTAAGTTTTGTAAAAATTTCTTGAGTTCTCGGTTTAGTCTCAAACCACTTCCAATGCACGTTTTGGGCCTCGTAGGCTCGCATTAGGGACTTTATGATTGAATATGAATGGTTTTAATTTGGACGCAAACTTATGACTCGGAATCGTGTGAATGCTTGTGTTGTAAGTCCGGTAATGCCTCGTACCCTGTTCCGGTGTTGCATAGGGGTAAGGGGTGTTTCAACCACAATACATCATATAATGGTACACTAAAGTCAAAATTCATAACATTTACATTACTTACCCCTACTAAATACTTATTATGATATCATTAATTTAGTAATTAAACTACTTAATTAACATAATTATCTAATTAACATAACTTAAACAAAATTACTACTTGAAGTACTTACAACCAAAATTTGGATGGTGAGTTTTTCTTATCTTCTACTCCTTGGCCACTTCTTTTCCTTTCCCTTCACTTTTGTCCTCAAACTTCTTCTTTTTTTCTTCAATTTCATAACAACATATAACACTTATAAGTTAAAACTAAAAATCAAATAACTTTTCTATGCCAAATTATGAAAATAAACATGTATGTTATGAGAATTTCCATCATCCTTACATTAACTTTTTGAAAACCCAAAATCCTAACTCATGTATTTCTCTCTTTTAACCCATCTATGGAAGTTTCCTCATGAAATAAAGTTGTTCACTAGTCTTCTTTTTAGCTTTTACTAAAAAAATTTCAAAGAAAAATAAAGGTTTGGAGCTTGGATGGTTCAACAATGGAGGAAGGACATAGAAGGAAATAAAAGAAAAGTTGGATAGATTTGGGGAGTGAGTGACGGTTGTGTTTGGAAAAGATGATATATTTAATCTTTTCTCCACTTTTCTACACATTTCCACTAAAAATATCTCACTTTTTTTAATTAAATGGTCAATTTGCTAATAAGTCCTCAAGCCATTCATCTTTACACTTTTACCCATCATCATTACACCTTAAAATATCTACCTGGCTATTTACCATTTTATCCCAAATCATATTTTATAATTCCTAGGATGACTCATTCTTCACTTGGTTAAATTTCTTCCAATCCTTCCTTCCTTTCTACTACCACTATGTATCTCCTAACTTTCTAAATTCCTATTTACACCATAATAATTTTTATACTCTTTCAGTTTGGTCTAAGCATCTATTTAAATATTTTCTATCTCGAAAATATTTTCTAATCTCCTATCGGGTCTAAATACTTCCTAATTTAATACTAAAAATCCCTATTTAGTAAATTTCAAAATTTCTCAACTATTTCCTGACCCAGTCCATCACTGTACCTATTTCCAAGTTAAAATGTGGTCGTTACAATAACTGTCCTCATATGGTTTTTGCATGCAAAGCAAAATAGAAGCATATGTTACTTACTAGTTGTCTAATGTTTAAACTAATACTAAGCGATATTACGTGGTCGGGTTGTAATACGAAAAGACAACTTATATTAGTAGATGAACCTATGTCCTTAGTCTAATCGGAATTGAGCACACCAATTGAAAGGCTAATATGTTGTCTATCAAGTCCAATTAGGGAGATCTTTTGTCTTGGGCATCAGAGCAGATGACTCCAAAAAGATAAAGACATAGATATGACTGACTAAACTGGCAATACATCGGACTAGACCAGAGAAGAATAGATTATGAATCCATTTATGGATTTATTCACTTGTGACATTTATAGTGTGGCATAACTAAATCCTGAGTGGATGACGGACTATGTATGCGTGAATCATATACTTTGATGTAAGTAAAAGCCTGAGTTCAAATAGATAACGAACCGAAAGCTGGTGTGTTGGGTATACGACTTCTACAGTATGTAGCGCCATTCACAGTAGTGGAATTTATAGCCCGAGACATAGTTACATGATATCCTATAACACCCCATGCCCAATCGATCACCAGGTCCAAACTACAGGATGTAACAGTCGTTGCTGGAGCAACTACTGTCAAATAAATCATAATTAAAACATTCAAATATCATTCATGCTATAAACACTTTCATGTTAAAATATATAATCAATTCTAAGCCTTAATCGAGCTTGCAAAAACTCTAAAGATGAACCAAGTACGAAACAATTCTAGTAGAAGAAGTCACAAAAAACCAAGGAGGCAACTCAAATTAGGACTAAAATGTAAATATTTCAAATATTAAATCTAGTACCCTAGTTCGAATCTTTTTAATTTTATTTCCCATGCTTCTATCATAGAAAAATAACTATCAAACACGTTTTAAATATTTTCATTATTGAAAACAAATTTCTATTTCTATTTACCAAACATAGTTTTTAGTTTTCAATAGAAAATGAAAATTGTTTTCTAAAAATGAAAAAAAAAATTAAATATCTTAGAGTTTGTTTGATAAATCATTGAAGACCAAAATTTTTAATATTTATTTTTTAATTGTGTTTGATAATTATCTTGACTTTTTACATAACATCAAATTTTCAACAAAAAGTGTTGAATACGATAAGTAAATAGTAATTACTTATCAGTGTCAGGTCGGGTTCAGGCTTTAATTTCCTTTAACGAAAATGAAAAATCTAAATTTTATAAAAAAAATGACTTAAATTTTTATAGAAGGAAATTGAGTTTTTAATTAAGAAAAAGAATATAATCATTTAAATACATAAAAAATATTAAAAACTTCAAAAATATTATAAAATAAAAGACAGAGAATAAAGAACAAAGAGAATGGGAGAGAAAAGAGAGTGTGTTTTATTGATCAATCAGAATCATCTATAATGCTTCTCCAAAGTCTATATTTATAAACATAAGAAGTATAAATGAAATAGAGCTCTACTTCTAATTACTATTAGAGTTTTAAGTACATCAAAACTTATCTTGATCTTGATGGACATCCACTTAATAAAATATTCACAAGACTCCCCCTTGGATGTCCATTTGTAGATAATGTGTCTCGTTAAAACCTTACTAAGAGAAAAACCTTATGGAAAAAAAAAATTAGTGAAGGAAAAAGAGTACACATATCTATAATACACATAATATGCTGCCTCATTAAAAACCTTACCAGGAAAACCCAATGGGACAAAACCTCGGTTAAGGGAAAAAGAGTACAGTGCATATTTAATCCCTCTCATGAAACCATCACATAATTTCTCATATTCTACGTATTCAATCTTGAATACTAGTTTTTCAAATGATTATTTGAATGTGTTTGCTAAGTATTTATATCACCATTCTTTTGAAAGTCATGAGTGGGGAAAAATTTTGGGGGAAATATATTTTGATCTCTTAAGAAGTTTCAACAATAATCATAGCAAACTTTAATCATAATTCTTCTATAAAAACACAAATAGGTATTTTGGATCATTTTATAATCCTCCTTCAACTACTATTCACTAAGTCAAATTTACCAAATATGTTCAAATTATTTCAATTCATATAAATGAACAATTTCCCGAGAATTTCAATATACTTCTAGCATTCTAAATCCTTCAAGGATTTTGATATAAACTTTACTATATAATGATTCATAAAAGGCTGTAACAACAACCATTAGACGCAAGTTAAATCTTTTATGAATTGTCAATTTAATAATATATCTAAAGGTTATTGCATCCATCACAAAAGAATATTATATCTTTTCATAATCAATGTCAGGACTTAGCGAAAAACTTCATATTTTTATTCCACTTTTGCAAAACTACTTCATTTGTGCCCTCACTAGCTTTATACATTTAGATATTTGGACTACTGGTCCAAAAACTCCACAAATTTAATTGTACTTGAGTTGCGTCTTTCTATTTTGAACAATCTATTTCATATCTATAATTCTCAATAGATTTATTCAAGATTCTCTTTTTATTTCATTATTTCAACAATAATATTGCATGCAAAACCATTGTCAACCAGTTTTATTATCGGTTTCACATTTTCTCGAATTGACATAACTTATCGAGATCTCTTATTTTCACTATTTTAATCTTTAGTTACAGGTACCTAAATCTCTTTTTGGAGTTTTAGTTATTAGTTATGTCTTAGATCTCTTCTAGAGAACTCACCTCTACTATATGACCATTTAGAAGAATTTTTATCTTTGGAACCGATCAATCTATTATTTATTCTAACTGATTGTCCTACTGGGGCTTTGATTCAAAGTATTAGATGTTATATAAAACTTGGTTATTCTCATTAAGTTTGTGAATACATCTGACAGTTAACTTGTAACAAAGTGAGTTATCCTTTGTGAACTTCTAGTTCAAATTACTCTCTATAAGGATCTAGATAATGATAACTCATTACAAGCAGTTATTTCATTCAGCTATTATTTCTGCCCCCTAATATGGGAAAAACTATCAAATCAAAATAGTAATCACAAATCATGTCATAATAGAATCTTCAAAATATTCAAAACATCTAATAATACAAGGAGACTTATAATTAATATATATTCCCAACTTTATTTGAGAATTCACTCATCTTTGTGCGTTGTGGTGGAGCAATTGGAACATATACACACACAAAAATTCAAATATGGGAAATATTTTTCTCTTAACCAAAAATCAATTATAATGGGGAGTATTTATAACTTATTGACTTGATGTGTACAACATGTAAATCAACATAATCTCATGTTGAAATAGGAAGGTTAGTTATCATAAGTAATGGTTTACATATTAATAAGAGGCGTTCAATCAATAATTTCTCTAAACCATTAGACGCATAAATAATAAACTTTTACAAAAGTTTTTCAAACTCATATACAACAATCAATAAGAGACTGAGATATAAACTCATCAGCATTAGCAAGAAGAATTGCCTTAATTGCATAATCTGAAATTAATTATTTGAACAAGCAATCTTGCAAACAACAAGTTACAAATTAATAACACATATGTGATTATTTTGCAGATGCATCTACTAAAATCATATAATATTAAAATCATCCACATGGTAGATGTAGGGGTGAGCAAAATCCGATTCGATTCGAAAAACTCGATAAAAATTTCAAATTTTGAATTAAATAGTTCGAGTTATTTGAGTTAATCAAGTTATTCGGATCAACTCGAATAAAAAATTAAGTTTTTCGGTTTAACTCGAATATGAATTACACAATTTGAGTTATCCGAAAATCCGAATAAGAAAAGACAAAACTACGTCGTTTTGATAAATGTTTACTTTTTTAAAAGTTAAAATTCAAAATAATTAAGTTAAAAGGCAAAACTACGTCGTTTTGATAAATGTTTACCCATTAAGTTAAGAGGTAGAATCATTATATTGTTCATGTAGTTAAATAATCTTGTACTTCGTCTACTAGTTAAATAATCGGTCCATCTAATCACAACATTAAGTATAAATAATAGGATTCATTAACTCGACTCGATTTGACTCGAAATTTTTTGACTTGATTCGATTCGAATCGAAAAAAATTCAAATTGAGTTCAGTTGCTAAAATAGGATTTGTTAACTCGACTAACTCGAAAATTTTTGACTCGATTCGACTCGACTCGATCGAATACTCACCCCTAGGTGGATGAATGGGCCCATATTCATTTCAGAAATGCAAGACATTAAATCTCAACTTTAGCTAGTGAGTTTCTAATAATCAATTTTCAATGAAAACAAGCAACAAATGAGAATTTTCTTTAAATTAAAGAATCTTCTGATTCTTTAATGAACGTCCATATGAATTCTCAATTAATTTTCGTATCATATATGATTCAGAATAGTCTAACCGGTCATGCAAAGTAGTAAATGTATTTGTATCAGTAAACTTCTGTTTTACTTTAACATGCATTTCAATTGTACTAATAATGTCAATATAAATTGTGACAATTTGATACTTTTACTGTCATTCATTTTACTTTGTATCCATATATAAGTATTATTGTGACATTTACTACTGGAAATGTCTAAATCAATGTGAAGTTTATAATGCCACTAAGTCAACAACATAAATATAATTTCCAAACAATTATATGCAATATTCGCTTCAGGGAATATGCCAAAATCTTCAAATATCTAAAAAGAAATTATTATAAAATTTATTATATTTATTACAGACATTCACTTCAAGGAATTTGCAAAAAGTATTTCAAACAATAATTTAAGCATATATAATATTTTTTTACCAATAAGATTATATAGATATCATCTGCTTCAAGGAATGATAAATTAATATAAATCATTGAACATTCTGTACTAAGAATAAACATTTGGCAATATTTTGAATCATTCATCTTCTTCTTCTCTATTTGTTAATAATGACAATAAGTTCAATTTTCATAATTGTTATGAATTGCTACATTCACTTTCGAGAATGGAGCAAAACTGGTGGAACAAATAACTCGTTATTTTTTTAGTCATAATGAGATATGAGATCAATTCAAAAAACTTTTAAAGCCCTTTTAACAAGAGTTTTGCATAATCAATTAACTACCAAGAATAACCAGCTAGGTCATGTATAAAAACAAGCCTAAATTAAATATATCACATCTCAAACATAAAAATATGACATAATGAATAACTAGCAATTTTTTTTTTTCATAATCATCATCATAAACATGCATGAAATTTAATTCAAAATCCAACCATTCATGCTCATAGAACTTTTCATTTACAATTGCTTATGTCATTTCTCTAAATAATTAACACATGGAATAATATAAAACGTATGAACTACTACCTTTAACAATTCTTTAAACTAAATCAAATTTGAATAACCATAAAATTCTTTGGTTTATTAATAGGAAGATAAATTCATGTTTTTAATGTATTTATTATTGGCTAATTATAGAATAAGATGCTATTAAACTTGGGTTTTTCTTATCAGGAATGAAGTTGGTGTGCTGAAATTCAAATTCATACCAAAAGAGGCTAAATTGGAACAAAAAGAAAAGAAGATGGCTAGATTGAAAGGGTGAAGATTTAAAGTTGGTTGAATTAAGATTGAAGGGTTGAAGATTAAAAAGTGGTTGGATAAAGATCAAATTATTTTTTATATTGTTAAAATTTCTGTAATTAGTTTAAACTTGATCTTTAGTTTAAATTTGATTTTTAAATTTTGATTTATCTAGTGATAATGTTTAAGAAAAATCTAGCTAAATTTTAGCATTAGAAGTATGCATAAATATCTGGTGGCTATAACCATTGGCCAAACTTGGCTTTGAATATAAAAAAAATCCCTTTCTTTCTTTTCAAATTCTGCGTCAGAAGACATTTTGCATTGTGCCAATTCTTTTTCCCAATTTCAATAATTTGGTTAATTTGCATTCCAAGCCCTTTCCCCTTTCCACTTTTCACTTTCCACAATTTCCATTAAAAGCCACTTCCATACTCCATCTAGCATGATTTATTTCAAGATTAACTAAGTCCCTTTTAGCCTTAGTCTGGTTATCGCTCTGACAAAGTAATTGTGAGATATGAACCCACACTAAATACTTTGTAATTTGGTATTCGCTATCTCTCTGGTATATGGGATAGTAAAAATTCGTCCCTTAAAGTTGATTCAATTTCAATTCAAAAAGCGTGCGTTGAGTTAGAGTCGTTTGACGTACAATTGGGAAGTTGAGTTGGTCATGTTGTATTCAAAATCCCGCGAACAAGTTGGCGTGTCCAAGTGGGAAAAGCTAGTTGGATTCCGTTAAGGGAGATTGTGACTGAATTTAAACGACCCACACGGTTGATGTCGTTGATTCGAGTTGGGCTTTTTAGATTGCAAGGCTGCCGAAGTCTTAAATTACGGGCACGTGTCACGTGGTTAGAAATTCGACAAGGGTTGATTTGCAG
The DNA here is from genome assembly GCA_025698515.1 of Gossypium sturtianum. NCBI lineage: Eukaryota > Viridiplantae > Streptophyta > Magnoliopsida > Malvales > Malvaceae > Gossypium > Gossypium sturtianum. Next base: position 120,140,112 of record CM046955.1, read on the forward strand.
GTCATACCAGAACTGTCTACAAGAGGAAAAGCTGGTGGTTTGAGGTGTCCTCGATCGCTATAACCAACTTATCGGTTGGAAGGAAAAACCTTTTTTCAAGGATCGGTTCAAGTTTGGGGTGTACCGAGGCTAAGGCTAAACTTTAAAATATTTTATTTACCCATTTATTTTATTTGCTTAAATTTATTTTTGCAATTTCGAATTTGTTTTCATTTTATTACCTTACATATTTATTTATTGTATTTGCTCTATCAACTTAAACCCCCTCCCTTTTTTTTTTTTCAGCTTGCAACGCACAGGTCATGGGCACGACTGTACCGCGACAATAATTTTGGTCACGAGAAAAAGACAAAATTGGATAACCAGTCCCTATAGATTCGACCCTACTTCTCTATATTGCTATTAAGTGTTATTTTGTCGTGGGAATTTATATTTGGTGGTTTCGATGCCCATCATTTATTAACACAAATTTGCATACTAAATATGTTTTAATCAAATATATTATTTAATTATAAAACCTACTATAGAAACATAAATAAATCAGTTAATATTCATTTTTGTGAACAAATGAGATGCTTAAAATAATATGTAACCCATGTAATCAAAACTTAAAAAGAAAATCATCTCAAATATTTAAACTATATATCAAGTTGATTTAAATATGTACATTTTTTCTGCGTTGAGTGGTGATGATTTTTTTCCCTTTTTCCCTTTAATGAAAGGCAATTGATTAGTAATACTCTCTCTCATAATTTTAATCAAATTTCAAGCATATTTAATAACAATAATTTAATCATCAAAAAATTTAATCATCCAAATATCATGCATACTATAATTTAATAAAAGAATCTCAGTTTAAAAGAAACCTTAAATAACAATAATTTAATCATCAAAAAAATTTAATCATCCAAATATCATGCATACTATAATTTAATAAAAGAATCTCAGTTTAAAAGAAACCTTAAATAACAATATTTTTTTTCATAAAATAATTTTACCAAAAACCAATCAACAAAAGAGAAACATATCACGTAAGGATTATATAAATTTCTTTGCATAAAAGGGTATTAAAAAATTTAGAGATTTATGTGTACCTGAGTGGTTAAAGGCTTTAATGATTGCCCATAGTGCACAGGCCTTAATTGAAATAGCAGCAGATTTAGGAGACCATCGACAACAGTAAAATTTGGGATATTTTTGTGATTTATGGAGAAAAACAATTAAAAGAGAATCATGCTGATAACGTGTTATAAAATAAAAGATAGAATAAAAAACAAAGAGAATGAGAGAGTAAAGAGTGAGTGTATTTTATTGATCAATCAAAATCATCTACAATGCTTCTAATTACTATTAGAGTACATCAAAACTTATCTTAATCTTGATTGACATCCACTTAATAAAAGATTCATAACATAAAATAATATATATTATATGCGACACTAAGATAAATCCGAAGTACATAACAGAGTTGGTGAGTGTACAATCAATGCAAGTTCAGATCCTGTCTGCTCCATGTTTCCCTATTTTCACCATTGATTTTTCAATGTTGGTTTACGTCCCTATGAACTCACGACCTTTGCAACTGTCCCACTTACACCTTCAAAACTTTGCGACTGATTTGATGACAAATAATGGAATTTGCCCCCTTTCATCTGCCTACAGTTCTTTTTCCTCCCCCCTTCAATCAATTTATATCATTTCATGTGCATCCTGCCCTCAAATTTAAACCTTGAACCCCCTACCATGATTTCACAATCCCTTTCTTTAATCAAAAAGGGCTTTTCCCTTCATCTTAAAACAAACCATCCGCCATGTCTGGATACCGCCTTTCCATCTCTGTACTTCTTTTCTTCCTCCTCCTCAGGGTTGAAGCCATGGGGGGCTGGCATCAGGGGCGTAGCTAGGGGGGGCTGGCATGGGCCCCGGCCCCCCCTAAAATGTAAAATTACTATTTTGGCCCTTAAAATTTTTTAAAAATTTTAAATTAGTAAAGGTAAAATTGCACTTTGGCCCCCCCTAAAATTAGAAAAATTCAATTTAATCCTTTACAAATTATAAAGATATAAACTATAAAAAATTAAAATTTTATCCGGCCCCTAAAAATTCTTTCAAGCCACTGGTACGGCATGGGCCCCTAGCCCCTAAAATGTAAAATTACTATTTAGGCTCTTAAATTTTTTTAAAAATTTTAAATTAGTAAAGGTAAAATTGCACTTTGGCCCCCTTTAAAATTATAAAAATTTGATTTAATCCTTTACAAATTATAAAGATATAAACTATAAAAAATTAAAATTTCATCTGGCCCCCCAAAAAAATTGTTCTGGCTTCGCCCCTGCTCCTCCTCCTCCGTCGACCCTCCGCCCAAACTCCATCACCAAGAAACCACCGCCCATGGCAACGTTCTTCATGTTTTCAACTTAGAATCCACAAATTCCGACATTTCTTACCACGGTCGCCCGAACAGGATGAAATTGATCCAAGATATGGTGTGGAGAAGAGACTTGTCCCCTCAGGGCCTAACCCTCTTCACAACTAAGTAAAGAACTCAGTTGAACTCATACAATAAGCTGTACTATCATCATACAGTAGCTAATTCCAAATACATGGTTCGAAGGGGAAGGATGCAACGAGACTATAGTTAAAAAAATGCAGCCGCAGTGTAACGCCTTTGGCATCTGCGACAATGATATTGCAATGGTGTCCAGGACGAAGTCCACAACTGCCATTTCCCATTAATTTCATTATAAAATTGACTTTGGACTGTGAAGAATATATTGATAGGGTTTGGAGGGAAGGGAAGAGACCCCACTAGGGAGCCATGCATGCATGCATGTAGCTTTGCCATATATAAATATGTTTAACGTAGTGAAGTCATGCATCTTACGTAAATTAGGGATGAATATTTCAAAGAGGTGACATTGGAATGCAACTAATTTTTTTTATCTCTTCTTTTTCAGAAAAACTTTCAAGTTGCAATATTTTTGTATATAGAATAGTGGGTTGAATATATGGCTAGAGTATATGCTTTATTTGTTTTTGTTGCTAAGGGTTTTTTTTTACAATTTCTCCTACTTTTTTTGTAAAATGGTTTTTTATATGAGATGGTGGTTGATGCAGGAAGCCCGGCTTCTTGGATAAAAGTTTGCAAAGTATCATCTGCTAAAAACCGACAGATTCCTTCACAATGTGGATGTGCGTTGCTGGAGTGTTTGACAAGGTAAATTATATCCAACACTGCGCATTTTCAAAAGAATTTAAGTGTCTAATATTATTTTTGAAAAAATAAATATTTATTTTAGATTCATTAATATTACATTTCAATAAAAATATATTTTGTTGTTAGTAAATTTTAATTTAAATAATAATGTTATTTATTTGAATCAAATTTCAAGAAAAAGATAATTATAAAATATAAATGAGGATTAAAAACAACATTTGATTCTGAAAGTGATTTTTTTTTTTTTTTTTAACATATAGTTCTCGATTCAACCGTTACAAAATTCAAAATATATTTAAAAATAAACAAAAATAAAATCCGATCCAAATGGTTCTTTAACCGGCTTTTAACAAGTTGAATCATTCCGGTTCAATTCCAGCCACCCAATAAGGATGAGTTCCTGTATTTCTTTATATCTGAGAAGCTTTCTTTGTAAGCTGAAAATATACCAACAAAAATAAAGTAGAATCATTTTTATCTTAACAAAACAAGATTCTTCTCAAACCTTATTTGCTTTTCAGGAAAGAAACCTTCTTAAAATACATTAACATTTAACATCAAAAGGATGTAGACAGATAATACGTTTCTTTATGAATATCCAACCCAACCTTTGCATGCAAACCAAATTATCCAAAGCTTGCATGCTATTACCAAACCATCACAATTCTTCCTTTTCTCCATATCTCCTTTCAAATAAAAGCAGGCCCCTCCATTGCCCACCATTGATTCATTTCTCTATAAATAAAAAAGTTCCAAGATTTATTCAAAGAAATTCATCCGAAACAATGGAGAATTTTATGAAGCAGATGAGGTACTTTCTATTTTCTTTTCGATGGTTTGATTATCATACACGGACAATAGAGTTTTTATTTTCACAAACAAGTCGAGAATTCATCATAAATCCTAAACGGCTTATTAAATTCCACTGTTCTGTTCGTTTCAGATATGGGAATGTAGGCATTGCTCTAATTTTCTTCTATAGAACTTAATCCATAATAAATGCAGAAACCAAGAAAAAAAAAATAGCTGTGGCAGATTAGCTTGTGTAAAAGAAAATTAAAACTATATATGTTCAGGGAACTTACTATTCACTGTGTATAAGATTTTGAAATCTTTAGGAATCTGCTTCCATTTGACTGATCGTTTATGCCAGGGGGAGATTTTCCGGTGCCGAACATGGAAAAACAGAGGAGTCGAGCAGTAATAGAAACCAACGGATGCCACCACAAAAAACTCGATCTTTCAAAGCAGGTAAAAGTTCTTAATGAGCAGATAATCTTAAAAGAACATGGAAATATTTTACACATTATCTATTTTCCCTTACCTTTTCAACCTGAAGGTGAACTTTAAATTATGTTCCTCTTTGTACCAAAAAGTACATTCCTTCTGCATCATCGTTTTGGAGAGAAATCATGTACAAGCTGAGGCAACTATAACCGATGTTAATTTTGGATTTGGCAGAGAGAACTCGAAACTGGTTTGCAAAACCATTTTCTGGCAAAATGACGAGTTGGAATGATGACTCAAACCATAAACCAGAGCAAGTACTTGCAGTTGCAGCTGCAGCTGCTACATATGTCATTAACTCGATTGCAGAACCAAACATCCAGGACCAGAAGAAGACCAGTGCAGGTCTTGGACCCTCTTTGACCAGAGATAAGAGCAGAAAGGAAGATAAGTCATTTTCAACATCGAAACCTGGCACTGTATCCAAACAATTCTCAGGTAGAGATCCAAAGCATGAGAAATCAAATTCTGATATCCAAGTTGTAAGAGTATTATGAACTTCTAGTTTCTGCTGCTGTTTAACCAAAAGATATTAACAGGCGAGGGTTCGACAAAAGGTTCAGGAAGTGCAGAAAGTAAAGTGGCAGTGCCTGATGGCATGGATGATAACGAAACTAAATCTGCTCCATCACTTAAAAGACCTCTTACTTTTGCAGATTACTTAGGCAACACTAGCATTACGAAACAAAGAAGTTCTTCTAAACCTGATATGCTTTCCAGTCAAACAGAAAGTGCAGCACCAAAACCTGATGTCTCCACCATAAAACCAGCAAGCACAGCACCAAAACCTGATCATCCTGCCATTAAACCTGGAACTGCAGCAGGAAGACCTGAGGAGCCTCCTACCATAAAGCCAAGGCCAGAGACAGAGCAGGCAAAAGCAGAGGATTGGGAGAAGGATGAGATGGCCAAGATCAAAGAACGGTAAATGGAGTATTTATTGCTAACTTATTAAGTAGTATCGAATAATAATAACCAATCAGCACCAATATATTAAAGGCAGAAAGCAACTAAACTGCATTGAAACAACAAATGCCATGCCAACATAAAATTGTCCACTTAAATTCAGAAGCAAATAATATCATATCATCCACTTCCTAACAGATAGATTACAGGTATAAGAAGTTGAATAGCACTATACTTGCCTGGGAGGAAAAGAAGAAGAAGAAAGCCAAGAACAAGCTGGACAGAACAGAGGTGAGACTTATTTTCCTTTCCTTAAATCAAACTAATTCTTAGAAACTAATAGCTTATTTCTTGGGGCATCAGAGTGGATTGGAGCGAAAGAGAGCACGGGCGTTACTAAAATTTAAAAATGAAATGGAATATATCAAACAAGCTGTGGATGGAGCAAGAGCACAGGTAGAGGCGAGCCAGAAAAAAGATGAGCTTAAAGCAAAGGAAAAGGCAAATACAATTAGAAAAACAGGAGAGGTTCCAAGGGAATGCTTCTGCTGCTGAATGTAACAAATCATGTAGCATCCTGAGTTTTAAGTCACACTCCATCTTGTTCATTATGCACTCTCTACAGTAGAAAAACACCTTCATGTCTCCATTACATAGTAGATCTCAAGTAACGAGACAAGAATAAGATAGTAATTAGAAAGCTGAACCATTTGAATTGTTAATGAGATGGAAGTACTAGATATGAGCCCAAGTAAAAGGCAGGATACCCCCCTTCCCCTTTTCTCTTTGAAGTTACCATCAAGATGACAACTAAACCAAAAAATGAGGTTGTTTGTTCATTCTTGTATGATCAAAAACCAGTTAAAAGATAGTAACCAATGTGACAAAAGCTGCAATGAGAATTAAGCAACCAGCAAAACCATTTACCTGACTGCTGAATCAAGCTTGCAACAATACAAAGCAGCAAAAACAGAGAAATATCTATATCAAATTGCAGAAAAATTAATTATGACAATTAAGAGAGAGATAGAGAGAGGATATAACCACTACAAACTGCACATTATTTTCTTTTGGGAACTCAAGCTTGTACAACAGATTAGCAGCCACTTCAATGGCATCTAATTCAAGGACAAGACCACAATTTCAAAAAAAAAAAAAAAAAGCCTATGAGACATTTCAAGTCATACTCCATCATGAAAACAATATATTAATCTGAAAGCTTTTCATTAGAAACCATAATCTCTTAGACCTTCGAAGTATGAAAGCAACATCTCATGAGGCTATTTCTCTTACCAACCTATTCAACATAGGGAATGCAAAGTACATCACCAACAAAGACGGGACAGCAAAAACAACCGTCACCAGTAGGTAAAGTAATAAGATAACAACACTCCCTGGTATTGCAAAGAAAACAATCAAAAGGAGCATGATGACCAATGGGAACTTGGTTGTAAGGTGAACAAAGAAATACAACGACTTATAAAGTGAGAAACGATGATGCCTCTCCACGTTACTACTGCCACCATTATCCCCAGACCGAATTTGTTGAGAACCATGAGCGTATAACTCCCTCCTAACAACACCACTGCTAGCTTGATTTCCAAGCATTAGATTACACTGATTATCCCCAGGCGAAGCTCTCCTCACAACACCATATCTATCACCATTCAAGCTCTCAATCATCCATAGAAGGAAGAAATTCTTGCTAGGGAACTTGAGGTTCCCTTTATAAACGAGGCGGAGCGTTAGCAAGTGGCACCATGGGCAAGAAACGAACAAAGGGATCTCGAATTGAGAAGTGGGGAGTTTCAAAACAGCAGGTTGAAGCCCCAAGATGCAGTTTTGGCAAAGGGTATGACCGCACCATAAAACATAAGGAACATTCTCAACGATGTTGAAAGATTCCCAACAAATGGGACATTCCAACCCTTCATCTCTACTACCATTAGAACATACATCATCGTCTGAAAACTCGGAACAAGCTCGACTCGACTCTTTTGAATTCTTTAACCCAATGCTTGCAATGGCGTTAGAAGCAAAACCCCACATACTGACAGAAAAAAAAAGGTAAGAATGATAACAACAGAGAAAAACTGTAACCAAGTAACCAACTAATAAGTCGAAAAAAACCCACAATTTCATTTTCTATAAAACACGAATTGAATCTCAGAAAACATTTGGGGGGGGGGAGGATTCAAAAAAAAAGAACGACAGATAAATAGATGAAAACCAAGAAAAAAGAATTGGAACTTGTAGAAAAATGGAATCATAAAATTAAGGGATTCGTGAGAACGAAAATAAAAAAGAAGTAGAAAATTTTTACCTTAAAAGTTGGCTGAATTTTGAAGAGTAAAGGAAGGAGGGATCGTTGGGAGCAGAGAGAGAAAGAGATCGAAGTCTGATAAGAAAAGGATTAGACGTCAAAACAAAAGTAGGACTTCGCTTTAGACGCCGCTCAAACGTCGTCGCTTTTGCATCCCCTCAAACCCAATCACTGGAACTTTATTATTATTTTGCTTAATACATTATTTGATACATGTATTTTTTTTTTTTATATTTGTACTCGGTAAAAGTTATATATTTTGATAATTAAATATAATGGTACTAATATTTTAATATTTGATTGAGTTTTAAAATTAATTTGTTGAAGTAATAGATATATAGTGTTTAAAATTTGATTTGCATAATTTAAATAAATTTCACTTTACGACATATTCAAACTAATATTTAAGACTTAAGAAAATGTTAAGATGATAGAAGGACTTGATTGATCTATCAATGATACTTCGAACATTCTATTAGAACGGTGTCAAATTTAAAAACAGATTTAAAATTTAAAACATAATTTAAAGATTTTTTGGTGCAATAAACTCGCATCTAAATACATCATAAAAATCTAACATTAATATTTTTTTTTAAATGAAAATGAAAAAAAATAAATTTTGATGCTCTAGATTAAAATGTTTAATTTTTAATTTTTTTAAAATTTGCACATGTCATCATGTTATTGGTCGTCAATGCTATATCAATATATTTTAACGGTTTCCATGTTTAGGTATCATTTATGTCCAAAAATCAGTTTAGTTACCAAGTAGGTATAAGTTGCCAAGTTCAGGTGTTTCTGTATATATTAACCCTAAATTAAATAATGTTAATTCACATTTGAGTTAAGTGAAATTTCTTTTTCAAAGAATCAATTGAATTCAATTTTTGAATGGATAAGCTACATTTGTAGTTACCCAGCTATTGGTAAGAATTTTTTTTATCACTCAATTATAAAAAGTTACAAAAATGATCACCCAACTATTCAAAATTTTCTTTTTTGGTCATCAATCGGTAAATGGCTAATAAAAAGGAAACATGGTAGCTTTTAAAATTGTCATAATAGTAAATTTAATCTTCAACATTTTTACATTGGGTTAATTTAGTCTTGATTCTAAAAAATTTAATCCTCAATGTTTACACATTGTGTAATTTGATCCATTTTTTTCAATTATATTTTATTTTGACTTTTTCACCTAAAAAGTTAAAAAAACAAATCTATCAACTAAATTTGATAGGAAATATATCAAAAACGGAAACACTTGAAAATCTAATATAATAATGTTAATTTTTTCTTGTTCTTTTAAAATTAATCCTCAATATCACAAATTAAAGTAAAATTGCAACAACAAAAAAAGACCAATTTACACAATGTATAAATGTTGAGGGTTTTTTTAATCAAGATTAAATTGACATAATGTATAAATATTGAAGGTTAAATTCTCTATTACGTCAATTTTAAAAGTTGTCAAGTTATTTTTCATTAGTAAATTAACGATTGGTGACCAAAAAAGAAAATTTTGAATAGTTGGATGACCAAAAAATAAAAATTAAATTATTAAATGATCATTTTATAACTTTTTATAATGGAATGACAAAAAATATTTATTAATAATTGAATGATTACTGGTATAATTTACTCTTTTTAAATTTAGCGCTAATTAAGGACTAGGCCTCACATTTTGGTTTGCCTTTGTCAATTTTTTTTTTTTTTTTTGTAATAAAAAGACAGAATCAATTACAAACTAACAGAAATAACATTTGAAGTTGAAAATAAAGACTCTATATCTAAACGAATCTGATCAGCAACTTTAGCCGGTGGAACATGAAATACTCATAGACCAAACAAGAATGCCTTCATTAAGCCTGGCAGTATGTGGGATGCAAAATTCGCATTTCTTGGGATCTGTTTGATGACCACATGCCAATCACGCTTGCAGAGTTCTTGAATTCTTGAGACCAAGTCTCTATTTGTACGTCTCTTAAGCCCCCAAGGATATCTTTGACAACTGTATCACAATTAATCTCTACTATAACTTCTTTCCAATTGACCCTCCATACATATTGTAACCCATCGTAAATGGCCCAAAGCTCAACTTGTTCAACACTACAGCTTCCAATATTTCTCCTAAATCCCTATAACCATTTACCATTTTCATCTCTTGCGACGGCTGCTGAAGATAGGTTGCGTACGCCATCAACATTCAATTTGAAAGAGTCAGTGGGCAGTGGGAACCATCCACAATCCCGACTACCATTTCTGGAAGGGACCCCGACCCTCTCTATTCTCATCTTGATACACCTTGCCCAACACCCTGAAAATTGGATGACATTGGCTGAATTCAAATGAGCATCATGAAAAATCTTAAAATTTCTTTGTTTCCATAGTTTCCAACGAACAATGTCGAAAAAGGATAGGCAGACTACGCCTTGGAAATCTAAATCGAAAGCATTTCTCAAATTTGCCAAAATTTAATCCTGCAAATAGTAAGAAAAATTAGGTGAAGAGGTTCGAAAGGAGAATCTGTTTCCAAACTTCCTTAGCATGTTGGCAGCCTTTGAGGATGTGAATACAAGACTCTTCAACATATCTGCAAAATGCGCAGGAAGGATCCTCAGAGGTCCCTCTTTTACATCTCTCCAAATTAGTCAAAAGGCAATCCTTCAAGACTAGCCATAGAAATTGACAAATCTGTTGGGGGTCATCGAGCCTCCATACTAACTTCTATTTGTCATCCTAAGGATTCAAAGAATTCTTTAAGAGCATATTATAAGTTGGCTTTACCGTATAACCACGATTTAGAGACCACCTAGATATGAGAGTATCCTATCCAACCAATGGATTTGGCACTAGAATTCCCGCAATATACGAAATAACATTGCTATGAAAAAAAACATCGCAGATAATCCCAATTCTAGTCTCCATTGGAAGAAACAATATTATTTAAAGTGATAGAACTGTCAATGAGAGAAGAGAATCGATAATTAAGAAGAGGACCAAATTCCGCTAACCAGTTGTTTGTCCAAAATTTCACAGTGGAACCATCACCAACAAACCAAATGAGGCTTTGGCGAAGCAAAGGCCAAATATTTGTTATCGAATTTCAAATGAACAAGTAGTAACTTCGAGTAATGTTTTTCGGAATAGTCTCAAAAAACTTGTATTTGGATCGGAGGACTTTAACCCATAAATCATGCTTGTTTGTAAGGAGATTGAAACTCAACTTGAGTATGAACGAGTCATTTTGATCTTTTAGGCGACGAATTCCAATCCCTCCATTAGACCGAGGTTGACAACAATCTTCCCATTTCACCAACGACACATTTTTATTGGATGTTGTACTTCCCTAAATAAAAGCCCTTGTAATTCTTTCAATTTCTACACAGATACCATGTGGAATCTTCACAGTTTGCATGAAATAGTTTGGAATCAATAACAACATAGATCGAGCAAGAATAATCCTTCCTGCCATGGAAAGTGATCTTGCATTCCAATTATCAAGTTTACGTCTGACTTTATCAACAACAAAACTGAAAGTATTTTTTGTGACTCTTTTATGAAATAGAGGCAAACCTAAATAAGTTCCCAAATCCTCTGAATGGCAATACCCAAGGATGTTCATATATTTGCAGCATTGTGAGCATCAATATTTTTTGAAAAATAAATGGTAGTTTTTTGTTCATTGACATTATGCCTCAACACCTTACCAAAAGTAAGTATAGCCTCCATAATTCTGTGTGCCTAATCAACCTCAGCTTCATCAAACAAGAATAAGTCATCCGCAAAGAAGAGGTGTAAAATGGGTGGTCCATTCTTACCCAGAACAATTGGTTTCCAAAATTTACCTTCAACATCTCTGTGAATTAATTGGCCTAATCTCTCCATGCAAAGAACGAAGATATACGAAGATAAAGGGCATCCTTACCTGATACCCCTCTTAAGAATAAAACCCGTTGAAAGTCTACCATTCCACATAATTTGCATTGAAGCCAATGAGATACAATCCATAATGGCATTGATCAAATTTGGAGGGAAACCAACATCAACCAATGTATCTTCAATAAAATCCCAATGAATTTATCATAAGCTTTCTCTAAATCCACTTTAATGGCCATCCATGATTTCTTCCCTTTCTTAGTACGCATGGAATGCACAATTTATTGGGCAATAATGATATTCTACGTTATTTGCCTCTTTGCCACAAAACTCACTTGATTCTGGGCAATAAGATTAGGAAAAATAGGCTTGAAACGATTGGCGATGATTTTAGTGGCAACCTTATACAACACAATGCAAAGACTTATTGGACGAAAATGAGATAAAGAAACATGATTCTTGATCTTTGGTATGAGAACCAAAAACGTGTTGTTGATAGAAGAGATGAGAACTTTACTAGAGAAAACATCACGAACCTAGGTGTTGGGAAATGTGCCCATATTGTAGTAAACATGTAACTGTTTTCTATTTATTTGAACGATGAATAAATAAATAAAGTTAATTTCACATTTCACTATTATGTCTTTTGTATTTATGTATTTTATATTTTGCATGCATAGCGAAATTGTGGCAAGCAAATATTAGCTCATTGATTGTCTAAAGTTCAAACTGAAAGATAAGTGGCATTGTAAAGAACGTTTACATTGCGAGAAAGACGACTTACTTCAGTAGATAATCTAAATGAGCCTGTAATCCCGTAAAAGAATCAAAGTGAGCATTTGATTCAAATACTGAGAAGGATTATTGGGGAGATGGCTAATCTTGGCTATAGGAGCAGTTGACTCCACGAGTAAAGACATAGATGTATTAATTGGTAGAATGATACATTAGACTGGACCCAAGATGAATTAATTCTGAATCCGTTTGTAAAATAATTCACTTGTGACGTTCATGGTGTGATTTATCTAAATCCTGAGTTGTCATGACCATGCGTATGCAACTCATGTGCTTTGATATAAGTGGAGGCTTATACTCTAAAGATGATCGAGCCCATAGACGATATGTTGGGTACATGACTTGTGTATGGTATGGCTTTACTAGCAACAGTGAAATTCATAGTTCAATTAAAGAGTTACTGATATCTTCTCATTGACATTGTGTGGATTGATAAATATGGAACGTGGCCACGGGTTGCTTGTTCTCGAACGAGCAATTTATCACAGTCATTTGTTGACAGTGATCATATTAATCATTAAGAAGACACAATGCTGACAATGAGATAAAATAGGATTGTATTGAGTGAATGGATTTAACTCAAAGGAATCAAGGATATCATATGATGGTAACACACACATGATGAGGTCATTGGACAAAGCAGTTGGATGAATTGCTTTCGTAAAGAGCATACAATATGGAGTTTTCAATCATGGTACTTCTTATGGACTGAATCCACAATTAAGTAATTGCAAATTATCGGAACGATGCTTCTGGACATAATTGCAATCACTATAGCCTAATTGTATATGTCTGATTGGTCCCTCCGCTAGCTCAACGAAAGCTCAATCGGACTGCAATTGAATCAGAAAAAAACTCTACGACTTTGGGAATAATTTAATTGATTCAATTTATTCGATGTGGAATTAAATTAGGCGATCGTAAAAATTGTTCAACTAGAGAATTTGATTAAAGAATTTTCTTGAAAATTTAAATTGGAAAATCTAAGTGATTTTTGGGGAAAAAATTAATTTTGATGAAGTAAAATTAATTAAATCAATTAAAATTAATATGATATTTTTGGAAGTTAATTTACAAGTCAAACAATTGGCCCAATGGATAATTGAACTTGAAATTGAACCTGAGATCATAAATTGGGTCCGGGAGCCCAAAATCGAGACCAAAACCCAAAAACTGGTCGAACCGGGCCCGATATGTGAAACCGGGCCGATAGTCCAACCGATGGCTAGACCGGACCAACCGAGTCATCATTGACCCTGACCGAACTGGCTCAGGGTGTCATAAGGGTGACACACCGCATCATCGGACACAACTTGATCTTGGCGGCGCGACGGTGGCGCCCCGCATCGACGCGGCGGTTGGTCATTGGTGGTTAAACAGTGGAAGAGTTACACTTCTACTGGGACTCTACTAGATAATTTGATTTCAGATTAACTATTCCAAAAATAATATTATTTTAATAGTTTAATATTAAATTTAATTTAATACTTATCTTAATAGTATTTTATTAATTAATATTAACAAATTATTCTAGAAAATTTTCTAGAGATATTTTTTTGATTTACAACTTGACCCAAAAGTTTAGAGAAATTACAAAATTACCACACTAGTAATTTTGTGAAAATTTTTAAAACTCTGATTTTTTCCTAAATTTATTTTTCGCTGAGTTTTCTAAACCCGTTTTTCCAACACTAAAAACAAACATCCGATCCAACCGTATCCCACTGGTTCTGGTAGAAAAGAGCATGAAAACCATCAAAGCCAGGGGCTTTTAGTGGACCCATGCTAAACAAAAACATTCCAGACTTCCTCAAAGTTGATTGCCATGGCTAAAGAAACCATAGAGTTAGGATCAATATACGGAAAACAACCACGCAGAGGGAAGAAAACACTTGACTGGTCATCCAAGGAGAAGAGATTAGAGAAGAAATGATCCGCTTCATTGTGCAGGGTCTCATTATCATAGCACTAGTTTTCTCCAATTTTCAAAGTAGAAATTTTATTAGAATTCCGCCTTATAAGAGCTTTATTGTGGAAAAACCTTGTGTTGCGGTCCCCAAAATGTATCCAATCCATTCTCGACTTTTGCTTCCAGAGTAATTCCTCCTCATCAAGAACCTTCTCATATTCTAATCGCAAACTTGATTCAAGATTCAGTATATACCTGGAGCATCTATCATCTAAAGCAGCCTGAACTTTTCCAACACGATAAGAAATCGACCTTTTCCTTCTGATAATATGACCAAAGACCTCAAAATTCCTTCTTTTAAGGTTGGTGGTAAGGGAAGAGAGGTTAAAAATAATATCAGTATCATTTCTCCAATTGTCACGTATGAATTGATTAAAACCCGAATGGGAAGTCCAAGATGCTAAAAAATAGAATGGTTGTGGTTGAGCAACTTGAGTGGGAGCAATTGTTGATAAATAAATGGGTCTGTGATCAGATTTTAGATGAGGGAGATGGAAAACTGAGGCATTAGAATACAGACGACACCATTCATTATTTCCAATTGCCCGATCTAGTCTTTCAAAGATTTCCCATGGGGACCTTTGAAACCAAGACCCGTCAAGCCATTGTTGAGAATAAAGTTCTGAAATAACTTGCAACCAGAAAAAATTGGGCAACCTCTTCTTTTTTCATCCGATGATAACACTGAATTGAAATCTCCTAATAGAACCCAAGGCTTGTTGGAGTGAGCAATTTGTTCTAACCAGTCCCATAAGATTTTGTGTTTTTGTTTGTCCGGAAAATCATAAACAAAAGTTACTAATACATTCATGGAGCCCCCATTCTTCCCCAAGCGACAATGAATAAACTGTGGATCATTTAGGATAATCTGAACCTGAATGCTATTTTTCCAACAAATCCATAAACCCCCCAGCAAAACTTCTAGCTTCAATTCTGTGAGAGCAATCCAACCCGATTTTAGCTATGATTCCATCTGCCTTCATACCACTGAATCGAGTTTCAAGGAAAGTCGTAACATCAACATCAAACTCAGCAAAGTAATCTCTAACTACCCTAAAAAAATTTAGAGATGCACACCATTGACAGTTCCAAACAAAAATACTTGGTAACATCAGACAGACGATAGAAAGAAAATATGAAAACAACAGACCCACCTCAACATCGAAAGTGGTCGTTTCGCTAGAGCCGGGTGCTCCCCTTGAGAATTATTAGTATCCGCAATCAGACCATCGGAGTTGATCCTATAAACAACTCTGGTCATTGCTTCAGCAATAGATTCACGACCTAAAGCCTTCACATTAAATTTACTACCTTTACCTCTAAAATTACGAGAACCTCTTCTTAGTCGTTTGTGGTCTTCAAATTTCAGCGAAGATGAGGAAGCCCCTAAAGACATATCCCCTAAAGGAATATTGGGGTTTTGATTTTTAATGATTTTTTATAGCCGAGGGGAATTTTGGATTTAAAATCGTTACATCTAATTTTTCCAAAGGAGTAACAGAGGTGCCTTTCGCTTGCTGATTTGGAGCTTCAAAACGATACACAGTGGGGCTGATACAAGAATTACCCAAAGACAACCCCCTGTTATGTTCCAATCTTCAAAAAAGGTGGGACTTCCTTTGGGCTTGTGTCACCCGTATTACCCGAAAGAGGAGATGGAGAAGAGACAACAGTACCCAAATTTGTCATCTTTTGAATTTCATTAAAATCAGTAGACTTGGGACTCATCTTGAACAGTCCACTAAGCCCTTGAATGCGGATCCCAATAGTAGGCGTAGCTACTACCTTGGAAGAAATAATGTCCTTCTTGAAAGAGGCATTGGTGTTTGGGTAAGCCAGGCCTAAAGCCCCATCTATTTTATCCTTCTCTAGGCCACAACCCATAACATCATCTCCAGCAGATAACGCAGAATCACGGACGCCAATTGCCTGCACATATCTCTCCTTATAGGTTGCCTCACCTTCGCTTAAGGGGTTGTTATAAATGGAAACCCTTTTTCCTTTCAAACTAGCTGAATCAGCAGGATTAGAATCCCCAATATTAATTTGGTTCCCATCCCTAAAACCATGCAGGATGTTAAAGCGCGTTCCCGTATGATCTGTTACTGTCCTTTCTTCCCGGCCAAATGCTAGTTTTCGACCCATTCTGTTGTTCCAGCAATTGACCACCATCCAAGGCCCAAACATATCCGATTCTTCCCTATTCTCAACCAAAATCGGGACATCATGACTTCCTTGCTTCGTCGCTTGATCATGTCAGGGTGAAAACGAGCAAGAATCTCTTAAATGACCAAAACGCCCACACGAAAAACAAATGTTAGGAAGAGACTCATACTCAACTTGTTGAATACGGCCATCCACCTTGATTTTAGAGACCAATGGCTTATTAAGATCAAGAAAAATCACCATACGAACAAATCGGCCCGTATGTGCATTACCCGTGTTATCGTCAAGTTTAATGACATGCCCAATTGTCTTCCCAATACTCATTAAAATACTCTTCCGGTACAAAAATCCGGGGAGACCGGAAGACGTATCCAAGCAACTACATTAGACGGGTATGGTTGGCTAGTTGAGAAAGATTCCGACCAGGGTTGGACCGTTAAATACTGTTCAAAAACGATCCAAGGTCCTTCTGTGAGAGCCTGAATATAGTCTGATTCCTCCTGGAATTTTACCATGAAATAATCATTCTCCAGATCCATGATTTTGAAGGGAGTAGATGGTTTCCGCAGATGATAGATCTTATTCGAGAGAGTTTGGAACCCTATTTTCCTTCTCAATAGTTTGACCACGACCGTACGAGACATACTCTGATATAGTATCTGGTGAACCAGAGAAACGAATAAAGGGTAGACCATCCTCTCTTCTTGTAGTCACATCATCATTAAGAAGCTGTAGATCATCCTTATCCTGTTCATGCATACTGTTCCCCATACCCCTTGAGATCCCAAGCAACATATCTTTAAAAGACACACTTGAAGTAAAAGGTTTCTCGAATCCATTGCGGTTGCCATCATCATCCACTACCATAAGATGGTCGTCCTCCCCCGCATCCTTACAACGCATATGATCTTTCTTGGTAACTTTGTCATCCAGAGAAGATCTCCATTCTTTATTTTTTATTGATACATATAGATGGTTTCTCCCTTAGTCAGCTTTTTTAGTTCAATTAATATATTAATTATATTAATATTTTCATAATCAATTACTATAAGAATTGAATTAATTAAATAATTTAAAGTTTTATAGACTCAAATATATTTACACTATAATATTATATATTTTAATTTTTTTTGAATGGATATATTTTAATTTTTATATAGATAAATCATATATATTTTTTGAAGAAATCATATAAAATTGTACAATATAAAAAAAAAATGTTTTTACAAAATTGTAAGGTAATGATTATTGGAACTTAAATTAGTCAACTAATTTCTTTTATCCAAATTCATGTCCACAATTAATATATTTTTATCAAAACCTTATGAAAATATCAAATTTTTATTTGGATGATGGACTAATCAATTTCTTTGGCTTTATAATTATGCATGTCGACATCCATTGTACATCAATCATCAGCATGAGCACATTATGTCCTTATTCAACAGTTTCTGTGTATTTAAAAGGGCAGAATGGAGTCATTGCAAAACCCAATCCATCCTAAAATTCTTAAACGCAGGAAGTCACCCACTTAGCCAAGATGGTTTACCCCAGAGGGGTGCCACCTAAGAACACAGGTCATCCCTTAACCAATAGCTTGTGTTCTCAGGTCACCCCTTTGGGGTACATATATCTTCGCCTATTTTCTGGATTTGCAATGGAAGTGCTTGTTTTTGTTTTAATGGTTAGTCTATGTTTCTTAACAAGTTCTTCAAAATTTAAACTTGTCACTATCTTCTTAATTTGTGCAGTTTAAGCCGTTCTTCAATGATGACAATATTATGAGGTGGTGGGGGATATTTAAACTTCATTCATTCAAACTCGAAGTTATGTCTAAAAAGTAGAAGATTTTAGGCAAAAATATAAGTTTGGAAAATGGACTTGAACAAAAATGAGGTTCGTTTTCTAAACGACTCTGGCCTTGAGTAGGATTTTTTTGCCCAAGCTCGACCCAACTCGACCTAATGTTTTATTGCTTGTTCATTACAGTTTTGTTGTCATTTCGTTGTTGTTTTATTACGATATTGTTATTGTTTGGATATTGTATAACATTTGTTTTATCGTTAATTTTGCTACTATTTTAGAGACATTTACTTGCTAAATTGCAACTATGTTAATGTTATTTAAGTATAAAAACTTTTGTTAATATATTTTTAATTTGTTAAAAAATATTTATTCTAATATTTTTAGTGTATTTAATGTGTTATATTTTTTAAATTTGTTTCTGAATAAAAAAGTAATTTAAAAAAATTAATATAAACAAGTCAAATCAGATCCGAATTTAATATTTTTAATTTAAATTAAATTTAAACAAAATTTTAAACTCATTTTTCGAAACCAACAAACTTTAAATTTTAAGTGGATGTAGCCTGACCTGACCAGCAAATCTAGAAACATTAGTAATCTTGAGAAAAGCTCTTTTCACATTATTTTTTTCATCACTTAACTTAAAACTCGAGAACTTTAAGAAAACATCAAGCTCGGTCAGCAGGACTTAGTGCTATTGCTTCTTTATTTTATTCCCCTTTCAACAACTCTGAGCCTCTCATGAGCTAACACTCAGACCTACCATTCTTGCCTGTCTTAATTTCATCAATAATTACACATAGGTACAAGAAAAATGAGCATTGGGACTAGTGTGGAGACCAGCAGAACCATTCAAGCCAAAATCCTGACAGTTGTCTCATACATAAAAAGGTGCTTCACAAGTACAGACTTAGGCTATTTTATCAAATTAACCTCAAAAATTTTAATATATACAAAAATAATTTAGATTCAAAAATAATTATCAAAATGATTTAAAATAAATAATAAAATAGGGTTTTGGGACATTATTGACCGGCACCACCTTATATTTTGTCTTCATAATTACCTGATAATTGTGTCAGGCTTTAAAAAATTATTTTTTTAGACTTTGGAAACCCATTGGCTGGCACCATAGTATTTTTTTTTAAATTGTATCATAGTGATATATAAAAATACCAATATTTAAAAAAAATTTAGTTATGGCTTTTGAATGGCCGGCACCACACTGTAAACAAAAAATTGTATATATCAAAATTTTTGAAGTTAGTTTGATAAAATAGCCACAGACTTAAATCTTTACCTATATTTCATACCTAACCTGGTGGGATTAAGTTTACATCCCCAACTACCAAACTCCACAGCTTATGAAAACCCAGATCTTCCTTCACCCATTTTGTCTACTCATTTGGGTTGGTTTCAAGTCTTTAGCTAACAATGTCAAGGTCTGATGGTAATCTTCATGTTGCTTTGCTCCCAAGCTCAGGCATGGGTCATCTGATACCTTACCTTAGACTTGCTGCCTCACTCATCCACCACCAATGTTCACTCACTTTAATCACCACTCACCCTATTGTTTCTTCAGCTGAATCTCAGCTCATCTCCACTTTCCTCTCCGCTTTCCCACAAATCACTCAAAAGAAGTTCACACCCATCCCTCTAGATCCCGTGGCTGCTAACATCACTGACCCTTTTCAACTCCAATGGGAAACCATTCGCCAATCAGCTCACCTGCTTTCCCCTCTCATTTCTTCATCATCTCCACCACTCTCGTTCATCATCACTGATGTGACATTGATGTCATCTGTGATTTCAGTCACTGCAAAGCTATGTCTCCCTAACTACATCCTCTTCACTTCATCAGCTAGAATGTTGTCCCTTTTCTCCTGTTTCCCTTCCATTCCTTCATCGATTCCCAAGGAGTCACTTCCTCCAATACTTTTGGACTCAAACAGCTCCTTCACAAAGAATTTCTCAGACAACAGTGGAAGCCTCAAGCATTTCAATGGAGTTTTGATCAATTCTTTTGAAGAACTTGAAAAAGAATCACTGGAGATGCTTGCTAGTGGAAATTTAACAAAAGGGTTGCCTCCAGTTTTCCCTCTCGGCCCTTTCCTGCCCTTGGAATTGGAAAGGATATCTTTATTGGCACCATTGAAGTGGCTGGAGAATCAAGAGGAAAGTTCAGTGGTTTATGTTAGCTTTGGGAGTAGGACAGCAATGTCAAAAGAGCAAATAAGAGAGCTAGGCAATGGCTTAGTACTGAGTGGATGTAAATTTTTGTGGGTGGTGAAGAGTAAAGTGGTTGACAAAGAAGAAGAAGATGGTTTAGATGAGATCCTTGGACACCAGTTGATGAAAAAGATTGAGAACAATGGATTGGTTGTAAAAGAATGGGTGGACCAATGGCAGATACTGAGTCAAAAAGCTGTTGGTGGGTTCATAAGCCATTGTGGATGGAACTCGGTGGTGGAGGCAGCTTGGCATGGGATACCAGTCCTGGGGTGGCCACAACAAGGGGACCAAATGATCAATGCTGAGGTGATAGAGGCAGGTGGATGGGGGCTTTGTATGAAGAGCTGGGGGTGGGGATCGAACCATTTGGTGAAGGGTGTGGAGATTGGGGACAAAATGAAGGAGCTGATGGGGAACCAAAGGATGAAAATGGAATGTGCAAGGATCAGTGAAGTGGCAAAGCAAAGGTCAAAGGCTGGTGAGGGTTGTGAGAATATGCTGAAGACACTGTTCCAGAGCTTGACGAAGAGCTGAAGAAGGGAATTTTGTATAAGGACTGATTAATTAATTGATTATCTGTTGAATTTTGCTGTTTTAAGATGAATAAGTAAAATGCTTCTTCATTCCTATTGAAATTTATGTTTGTTCTGCAAGTGTGGAAATTTCCAGGAATAAGCAAGAACTTCAAGACAAAGTTACTGTGTGGTGGGAGCAGAGTGGATTAATAAAGGTCTAATTTTATAGAGTTTAATTTGTAAATGATTATCTTTTAATCTTTTTAAATGACTGTAATGGTCCTGGGGACAAAGAAAATTTAATTGCATTTTTAAGAAAAAAAACCACATAATTTTTTTAAAAATCAAATAGGAGGTTGTATTGCTTTTCTATTATTTGTTTACTTTTACTTTTAATTTATTATTATTTTTATTGAAAACTTAATCTAAGCATAGAACCTTCAACATTTAATTTTACTAATTTATTATTTATGTTATGAATATCTTATTAAGTGGATGTCTATTATGATCAAGATAAAGTTTTAATGTATACTTCTTATGCCTACAAACAGAGACTCTGATCAAGCATTGTAATCACCATTTTTTATCAATAAAGTACATCCTATATTGCTTTCATATTTTCTTTGTTCTTTATTCTCTCCATCTCTCTTTATTTAATAACACGTTATCAACACGATCTTGCCCAAAGTGATAGTTCTTTTTATCAACAATCAAATTTATCTTTCATGATTTTCAATATCTTTGACGACAAAATGCAAAGTTTTTACAGGAAATTTCTTTTATTTAATGTTTCATATCTGATTATTATTTTTCATTCTTCTTTTCATTATACATTATCATTGTTTTGATTAACTTATTTTACTTTTTGTTCTTAAGGATGGTGAAAGATTTAATACCGTTATCTATATAAAATCGAGAAGTAAGATTCTCTCTCAAAGTTTGCTTTTTGATATTTGCTTGGGTATGATCTCATTTTCTTCATTACAAAGGATGTTTATAATCACATGAAATATAAATTTTAAATATTTTTTTATTGAAAAATATATAATATTAATATACAACAAAAACCCTCTGAAACCAATAGTGCTGTCCATAGATTCCTAGAGAGAGCAGTCTTCTATTGCGGCTTGGGATGGAGGAGAGTGGTGGCGGAGAGGGGGTTTCCGGCGAAGAAATCACTTTGCTTGCAGAAGAACTTGTCCAATTGTCCATTAAGAGATCTATGGTAATTCCAGCAGACAAACCCACTTTGATCTGTTCGGTGTGGACCAAAAAGCAGTTAAATTTTGAAAGTTTTAAGGCACAAATGCGAAGTATCTGGAAAACAAAAAAGAAGTTTGAGATCAAATTTGAAGGGAAAAACTTATTCTCAGTTACTTTTGATTTAGAGGATGACTTGGAGCAGATTTTAGAAGGACGTCCATGGTTATTTCGTAAGTATCTTATTCTTTTTGATAGATTAGTCAGCCCAATTGATAGAGATTTAATTTGTCTTACGTCATCACCTTTTTGGATTAAAATTGGCCCTTGCTTACCTGATTTTGATAAAAAAGATTTGTTGCATGCAATTGGTAGTACTTTTGGTGGGGTTATCAGATCTGAGATCTATGAAGATTTTTGTCGAATGAAAGTTACGTTAGATGTCCAGAAGCCTTTGAGGAGAGGAATTTTTGCTTCTAGTGTTTCTAGTATCAATTCATGGGTTCCATTTAAATACGAGAAATTACCAGTCTTCTGTTTCGAATGTGGACATTTGGGCCATGGTCTCCAGGACTGTGAGTTAATGAGCCTGGAAGAAAAAAATAAAATTAAAGATGATCCCCCTTTCTCTGTTGCGCTAAAAGCAGAGTCTAAGGCAGTAGGAAAAGAAAGTATGAAATTTGCAGCATTCTCAAAATTGAAAGGAGCTCAACGTTTATACACAGGCTATTCAAAAGAGGGATTTGAAGGTTGCGATAGTAAGGCTGATTCTTTGGTAAATTTTGAGAGCTTAATTAGTGGTAGACAGTTGTCAAAATGGGAGGATGGTCTTTTGAATGAGGTAGTTGGTGAAGTAGTGGGCCAGGTTGGGGTTAACAAACCAATGGAGACAGTTAAAGAAGGTCACACCAAGAAGAGCTGGAGAAGAATGGAAGCAAGAAATAAGGGCGATAGCAGTATGAGTGACCAGGTGGTAGGAAAGCGCAAATTTCTTGATATTGAGGGTGATATTAATTTTGAGGGAAGTCTTGGAACGGGATGTGCGAAAAAGAAAAAAGTAGATGATAACAAAGATATGGTTGGGAGTGAAATTGTTGAGATTCAGGTGGAGTACAGTTGATTTTCTTTTAAATCGTGGTGCACATGAGAGGCAAGCGACCGAACACAATGAAAAGCCTATGTTGGAACGTCCGTGGATTGGGAGTCCACAGGCGGTTTCGGAGGTGTGCTTCTTAGTTAAGCAAAGACAACCCCATGTGGTCTTCTTAATGGAGATTTAAACTGGATAGAAAAAGGATGGAAAAAGTTCGGAGAAGATGTGGATTTGAACATGGAATTGAAGTTGAAGCGGAAGGTTCTAGGGGAGGTCTTTGCATGACATGGAAGAAGGAAATTGATGTTAATTTGAGAAGTTTCTCTAGATGGCACATTGATGTTCTAATCAAGGAGGATAATGTGGAAGAGGAATGGAGATATACTGGTTTTTATGGGTCTCCCTATTTGAAAGATAAAAATTCAGTTTGGAATTTATTAAAAAGATTAGCTCAAGAGATTGATTATCATTGGCTTGTCGAAGGCGATTTTAATGAAATTCTTTATTCTTTTGAGAAATGTGGAGGAATTCCAAGGGACAGCAAGCGCATGGAGGTTTTTAGGGAGACGCTAGTGGAATGTCAGCCTTTTTATATTGGTTTTTCAGGGGGCCTGTTTTACATGGGAAAGGGAAATCATTAAAACAAATATAAGAGGGAGGTTAGATAGGGGGTTGCAAATGAGAAATGGCTTAAGCTTTTCCCGTTGAATACACTTTAGCATCTTCCATACTCCACTTCAGATCACTGTCCCCTTCTTTTGAATACAAAAAAGAGTAAAATTTTCACTGGGAGTAGAAAATTTCATTTCGAAGCTTGGTGGACCATGGAAGAATCTTTAGAAAAAGTCATTCGTGAATCTTGGGAGGCAACTGAGGGATTGTTGTTGGAGAAGTTAGGAAAATTACAGCTATGTTTGCAGGATTGGTCACGAACAATTAGAAGAAATAAGGAGGGTCTCAAAAGGAATTTACTGAAGGAGTTGGAAGCCCTGGCGGAGGAGGAAAGAGATGATGATACTTTGGCTAAGCTCATTGATACTAAAATTCATTTGAATCTGGAAATTGACAAAGATGAGATGTATTGGGAGCAGCGGGTAAGACAGAATTGGCTAAAGCTCGGGGATAAAAATACAACATTTTTTCACAGATGCGCTTTAACTCGAAGGCAAACAAACACAATTTCTAAGTTGGTTACAGAGGAAGGTATGGAAATCGATGAGGATTCAGAAATTTTGAGTGCAGCCTCTTCTTTCTTCCAGAATCTTTTCAAGTCTAAGGGGGTGGCAGATCCTGGTAAGGTTTTAGATGGCATTGAAAGAACAATAATGCAGGAGGATAATGAGCTCTTATTAGCTCCCTATCGAGAAGAAGAGATACAGACAGCGTTGAAAGGAATGGGTCTTACTAAGGCTCTAGGACCAGATGGATTTCCAGCTTTGTTCTATCAGAGGTACTGGCACATAGTAGGCCGCGATGTCACTGAATTCTGTTTGGGGATTTTTAACGAAAATCAAGATTTTGGGGATTTTAACAGTACAGATATTATTCTTATTCCAAAAGTTTGGTCAATTTCAGGCCCATCAGTTTGTGTTCAGTTATTTACAAGGTAGTGGCCAAAACTATAGCCAATCGATTGCAGAAAATCATTGACAAATGTATTGATAAAGTTCAGAGCGCTTTTGTTCCTGGGAGACTCATCATAGACAATGTGCTTTTAGCTTATGAAATCTTTCATACGATTAATCAAAAACGGTCAGGAAAGAAGGGTGTCATGGTAGTCAAATTGGACATGAGCAAGGCGTATGATAGGGTGGAATGGGAGTTCATTGAGGAGGTGATGACAAAAATGGGTTTTACTTGTGAATGGGTGGAACTTTTACGTAGATGTGTTACTACAGTCAGCTATGCGGTCAACATAAATGGAATGAGGGGTAATTTGTTTCAGCCATCCAGAGGACTTAGGCAAGGGGATCCATTAAGTCCTTTTCTCTTTTTGATTTGCAGCGAGGGACTTTCTTGTCTTATGAGAACAGCTAAGAGGCAAGGCTTAATCAAAGGCGCAAAAGCTAGCAGGCAGGGGCCAGCAATTTCGCATTTGTTATTTGCAGATGACTGTATTTTTTTTGGGGAGGCTTCTCACAAAGGAGCAAAACTCTTGAAGGACATTTTACAAGACTATGAGATTTGTTCAGATCAGTGTGTGAATTTTTCGAAGTCAACAGTCTTTTTTAGTCCGAATACTATTGAAGAAGATAAGGCTGTGGTGTCTCGCTTACTAGGAGTCAGAGTTGCTACTAATCCAGAGAAATATTTGGGCCTCCCAAACATGATTGGTAGAAGGAAAAAAGAATCATTTCATAATCTCCTAGATAGAATCTCTATGCGCATTGAGGGGTGGAGCAATAGAATGCTATCGCAAGGGGGCAAAGAGGTTTTCATCAAATCAGTCCTTCAGGCTATTCCTACTTTTGCAATGTCATGTTTTCTTCTCCCTAATTCTTTATGCAAAAAGATGGAAGGCATTTTCGCTAATTTCTGGTGGCAAAAAGGAAAGGGCAGGAAGGGTATTCATTGGTGCCAATGGAACCATTTATGCAGGCCAAAAAATGAAGGGGGCTTGGGCTTTCGCAATATGGCCCAATTTAATACAACTTTGTTGGCAAAACAGGGATGGCGTTTTTTAGAAAATCCAAACTCTTTAGTTTCACAGGTGTTCAAGGAAAAATACTTTCCAAATAGTGATTTTCTAAATTCGCAATTGGGAAACAGAACTTTATATGCTTGGCGTAGTATTTGGGCTGCAAGGGGTATTTTGGAAAAAGGGATGATTTGGAAAGTTGGAACGGGTGAAAGTATCTCTATTGTTTATGATTCATGGGTTCCCGATCTCGTTAATTCAAGATTATTATCTTCTTATACAGGGTCCAGTGATAATAAAGTCGTTGAACTTATAAATTGTCAAGCAAGAGAATGGAAAAGAGAGGTGGTTGAATATACCTTCGGAGCTGATGAGGCGGACAAGATCCTCCGCATCCCTTTAGCAAAGCATCCGCATGATGATCTTAGGGTATGGAGGGCTGATCCTACTGGGGCTTTCTCGGTCAAGAGCACCTACAAACTATTACAGAGCCTTGATCCTAGCGCTTATGCATTACAATATAACTATTCTGATTTTTACAAGAAGTTATGGTGTATTGACCTTCCTACAAAGATTAAAATTAACATGTGGAAAGCTTCCTGGAATTACATCCCCACAAGGGTAAATTTATCTCTCAAAAAGTTAACTTCAGATGTTTCTTGTCCCCGGTGTGGTTTAGGATCAGAATCGTTGCTTCACCTATTCAGAGATTGTCCAACATCAGTAATTATATGGTCAGATTTAACTGAAATACAATTGATTCATGACCCTAATGCAGACTTCAAGCAGTGGCTCACCTCGTCTGTTGCTCTTCTTTCTTTAGATTCATGTCAACTTTTTTGTGTAGCTCTTTGGGCCATTTAGAGGGATAGGAATGTTCGGATTCATGAAAAGAGAAGCAGAACAGGTAAGGAAATTGCAGATTTTGTGAGAAACTATGTAAAAGAAATTGATGGAGTAAAACCCAAAGTAGTCAAAAGCTCAAAAAATGAAAAAAGATGGCTACACCCACCTTACCAGACCGTGAAAATTAATTTTGATGGCGCTTTTGACATTAAGGAGCATCTCTCTGCTTCAGGAGTAGTGGTCAGAGATTATGAAGGATCTGTTCTCGCTTCAAAGTCCAGATTACATGAGAAGGTGGCCTCCGCCTTTGCGGCCGAAGCTTTGGCTTGCAGAGAGGCGGTTCAGTTAGGTATTGACATGCAAAAGAAAGATGTTATCATTGAGGGGGATTCGCTTACAGTTATCAAAAAATGCAGAAATGTTTCGCCAGACAGATCTCTAATAGGTTCATACATTTTTATATTCATCAGATGTAGTCAGTTTTTAAAGCGATAAGGTTCGAGTTCACTTCTAGATCTGAAAATACTCTAGCTCATACGATAGCAACCGAGTCTTTGAAGAATAAAGAAGAATTTTACCTGGACTGGGGAGTGCCGATCTATGCTGAAGCAAGGGCGAGGAACGACAGTCTATGGGAGCCAGATTGACCGTTAGTGAGATAGGAAGGAAGAGGGAGCGACGGGCTTCTAAAGAGTCTACCCGGCGCTCAGCATTTGGAGGTTTATTTATCAGAGTTTGGGGTCTCAAGAAAGGTAGAAATGAAAGGCGGGGGTAAAGAGAAAGAGTCAAAAGTGTTTTGTTTTTTGCAGAACGTTATCATTTACCTTGGAAACCGCCAACATTAATGGCTGGACGGTGGGATTTGACAGAGTTGCAGATGTAGTGGAGGCCAGCTGTTGATTCGGATTTGACTGGATTCAAATTTTGAATTTAGTTTTGATTTTTGTTCTCTGTTTTCTTAACGATTTTGGGTTGTTTAGTTTATAGGTCTTTTCGTGTTTTCTCTTTGTTTTGGTTCATTCCATTTTGTTTGTTTTGGACAAAAGCCCAACAAGTTTGGTTTTATTTTATTTTATTAATCCAGTCATATTATTTTCAACAAAAAAAAAGGATGTTTATAATCACTACTTCTTCTGAAGTGGTAAGCGGGACAATTTTAGAAATTTGGATGAAATTTTAATTTTTTATATTTATATCTTTCTAATTTGTAAAGGATTAAATCGAATTTTTATAATTTTAGGGGGGCCAAAGTGTAATTTTACCTTTACTAATTTAAAATTTTAAAAACATTTCAAGGGCCTAAATAACAATTTTACCTTTTAGGGGGGTCGAGGCCCATGCCAGCCCCCCTGGCTTCACCCCTGACTTCTCATCCATGGTAACATAAGTCAATCTAATCAACTTCTTTTGAAATTTGATTTGATTTCTATTAAAAATTTTAATTTATATAATTCACTATCCGTATCTCTATGAATTTATAAAACCTTTCACGCATTTAGTTATTGAGATTTTGATGTGGAAGATAAATATTTTTTCCATTTTTAATAGAATTGATTGGTTTAATTTTAATTTTGATTAAAATATATGGTTATTGCGGAATGTGAGTAAAAATACTTACTTATCATGAACTTTGGGATATTCACCCTGTTTGTGATAATTTCATCTATCATTGTAAAATTTGAAATGAAATTATGTCATAAGAGGTGGATGTTAAAAAATATTTATGTTTAAACTTTTATAACTGTGAAGTTATTTTAATTTGACATTATAATATTTTGTATTTTATTGTGGTATGATATATAAAACATATATATTATCTAGCCACAATGATTTATTAGTAACATGAATTTATTATTTGTTACGTTTAATATATGTTTTATTTATACCTATTCATTTTATTTTTATATGAATAAATAAAATTTTATTTAAAATAAATTAAGCATTCATTAAGGTTATACAATAAAATGATTATATGCTCCTGAAGAGCTAATATTGCATCAAACTGTAAAAAGCTCTTTAAGAGCTTATATTTTAGCTCCTTGTGATGCAAAATTTTATAAAATATAATATTATTTTTCAGATCAAGAAGATATATGTTGAATAACATTTATGTGTTTTATATTAAAATCATATATATAAATAACATGAGATACTCATGTATTTGTATTATATATATTCCCCGAAGGAATACATTACACTATGTGATTGAAATATCTAATGTACTCCTGCAGTAGCAATATTGTGAAAATGACTTTAACAGTATTTTCGAACGATCTTATACATTCTAGTGGCTAAGCAAAATAATAAGTTACTAATGAAAAACTATGAAATTCTTCCCACTAGTTTTGCTTCATTCCCTGAAGTGAATGTAGCAGTACATAACAATTATGAAAAATGAAAATATAGATATCATGATTGTCACTAAAAGTGGGAACATAGTAATAAATAAGAGAATAATGAGAGTTCTTAAGATAACTCTTCAAAGGGTAAAGATAACTTATGTTATCAATGTGATATAAAAGATTATTGACCACATATGTGGCGTGTGCCTAAATATTTTGTTTCTGTTAATATTCTTTAAGGAAGGATATGAGAATGTAGTAATAAATTCTATCATTATAGATAGAAAATATTTATCTTATTTGGTACTAAAACAAACAAATATTATTCCAATATTTGATAGCACAAAATTAGTGGAAAGCTCTAGAAGAGCTAATATATTAATATCTTGTGATGGTTAATCTATTGGTTTTAAAAGATATTTATAATGGATTTTATATTGAGATTGTGAATGAGAAAAATATTATATTTCATATGAATCACTATTGTTATAAATATCTATTTTGAAAGGATGAAAAAGAGAGGATTGGGTTATTAATTTATATTTATTTTATAATCTTTGTGACCTTCTTTTGTCATCATCCCCATTAAGGGGTTGGAAGCAAAATATTTGACTGTGAAAGATCTATTTATGAGCAATAAAATATGATAATTCTATCTAAAGCTCATTATGGTTGGATGCACCTGAAGTTGTAATTTTTTTTTTTTAGATATTTGAAGATTTTAGCATATTCCCTGAAGCGAATATTGTATATAATTGTTTGGAAATTATATTTATTTTGTTGACTTAGTGACATTATAATATTCACATTGATTTAGCCATTTCCAGTAGTAAATGTCACAATAGCATTTATATGTGGATACAAAGTAAAATGAATGATAGTAAAATTTTTAATTTGTTACAATTTAGTACAATTGAAACACATGTTAAAGTAAACCAGAAGTTTACTAATACAAATGCATTTACTATTTGGCGTGACCAGTTAGACCATCTTGGATCATATATGATGCGAAAATTAATTAAGCATTCATATAGACATTTATTAAAGAACCAGAAGATTATTTAATTTAAAAGAATTCTCATATGTTGTTTGTTCTCAATAAAAATTGATTATTAGAAACTCATTAGCTAAAGTTGAGATTTAATGTCTTGCATTTCTGAAACGAATATGGGCTCATTCATCCACCATGTGGATGGTTTTGATAGTATATGATTTTGGTAGATGCATCTACAAAATAATCACATGTGTTATCAATTTGCAACCTATCGTTTGCAAGATTGCTTGTTTAAATAATTAATTTCAGTTCATGCAATTAAGACAATTCATTTTGCTAATACTGATGAGTTTATATCTCAGTCTTTTATTGATTGAGTTTGAAAATTTTTTGTAAAAGTTTGCGCATAATGGTTTAGAGAAATTATTAATTAAACACCTCTGATTAATGTCTAAACAATTACTTATGAGAACTAAACTTCCTATTTCAACATGAGATTATGTTGATTTACGTGTTATACGCATCAAGCCAATAAGTTATAAATACTCCCCATTACAATTAGTTTTTGATCAAGACCTAAATATTTCTCATCTTTGAATTTTTGTATGTGCGTATATGTTCCAATTGCTCCACCACAACATACAAAGATGAGTGAATTCTCAAAGAAAGTTGGGAATATGTATTAATTACAAGTTTCTTTATATTATTAGATGTTTTGAATGTATTCAATATTCAATTATGACATGATTTTTTATTACAATTTTGATTCGATAGTTTACCCGACATTAGGGGGAGAGAAATAATAACTTGTAATGAGTTAGGGGAAGAGTAATTTGAACTAGAAGTTCAATAAGGATAACTCATTACAAGTTAACTATTAGATGTATTTACAAACTTAATGAGAATAACCAAGTGTTATATACCATCTAATATTTTAATTTGAATCAAAGTCACAGTAGGACAATCAGTTAGAATAAATAATAGATTGATCGGTTCCAAAGATGAAAATTATTCTAGATGGTCATATAGTGGAGGCGGGTGCTCCAGAAAAGACTCAAGACATAAATAATAAGTAAAACTTTAGAAGAGATTCAGGTACCTGAAACTAAATTTTAAAATAATGAAAATAGGAGAGCTCGATAAGTTATGTCAATTCGAGAAAATGTGGAACTGAATAATAAAAGTGGTCGACAATGATTTTGCATGCAATATTATTATTGAAATAATGAAATAAAAGGAGGATCTTAAATAAATCTATTGAGAAATATAGATATAGAATAAATTGATCAAAATAAAAAGACGCAACTTAAGTACAATTAAATTCGTGGTGTTTTTGGACTATTAGTCCAAATATCTGAAGGTATAAAGCCAGTGAGGGTGCAATTGAATTAGTTTTGAAAAAGCGGAATAAAAATATGAAGTTTTTCGCTAAGTCCTAGCATTGATTATGAAAATATATAATATTCTTTTGTGGTGGATGCAATAACCTTTAGACATACAATTCATAAAAGATTTAACTTGTGTCTAATTGTTATTGTTACAACCTTTTATGAATTACTATATAGTAAAGTTTATATTAAAATCTTTGAAGGATTTAGAATGCTAGAAGCATATTGAAATTCTCGGGAAATTATTCATATATATGCATTGAAATAATTGAACATATGTGGTAAATTTGACTTAGTCAATAGTAGTTGAAAGAGGATTATAAAATGATCCAAAATATCTCTTTGTATTTTTATAGAAGGATCATATTTAAAGATTGCTATGATTATTGTTGAAACTCCTGAAGAGATTAAAATATATTTCCCCAAATTTCCCTCACTCATGACTTTTAAAAGAATGATAATATAAATGCTTAGCAAATGCATCCAAATAGTCATTTGAAAAACTAGTATTCAAGATTGAATACATAGAATATGAGAAAATATGTGATGTTTTCATGAGTGGAGTAAATACGCGTTGCACTCTTTTTTCTTTAATCGAGATTTTGTCCCATTGGGCTTTCCTGATAAAGTTTTTAATGAGGAAGCATATATATTATGCGTATTATAGATTGTGTACTCTTTTTCCTTCATTAGGTTTTTATCCCACAAGGTTTTTCCTATAAAGGTTTTAACGAGACACATTATCTACCAAAAGACATCCAATGGGGAGTGTTATGAATATCTTATTAAGTGGATGTCCATCATGATCAAGATAAAGTTTTAATATACTTTAATTTCTAATAGTTATTATAATTAAATTTTTACTTCTTTTATACTTCTTATGCCTATAAATAGAGACTCTGATGAAGCATTGTAATTACCCCTTTTGATCAATAAAGTATATTCTATATTGCTTTCATATTTTCTTTGTTCTTTATTCTCTCCATCTCTCTTTATTTTATAACAATATATAAATTATTAAGCAATTGATTTTTATAAATTGTTGAATTTTTGTCATGCCAATTCTATTCAAATTAACTTTGTAAAGAAGGAGGATAAATTTTTGTTTGCAGAAACACTAATTTCTCAATTTTTATAAAGTAGAGAGATGTAATTAAAGTATATCAACTTTATAGAAAAAATTACTTTAACTCTTTATTTAATTTTTCGTCTCTTTTAGTATTTGAACTTGCATTTTTTGTCAAATCACTCATATTAATTTTGTAATATGCCATGTTAATAATTAATTAATTTTTTAAAAATTAAAAAAAAAATTATACCCTTTTAAAAAATTTAATTATTTTAAAAAATATTTTTATTTGCATTTTTTAAATTTAAAAAAATTAATTAATTGCTGACATGATATCCACATGACAATCTATGTGTATACCACATTAGCAAGTAATTAATTTTAAAAATATTAAGGTTTTTTTTATAATTTTTATACTCTTTTAATAATTTTTTTAAAAAATAATTTTTTGAATTTTTTTTAAAATTTAAAAAAAATTAATTACCATGTGTCATTTATGAAAAATTAATTGATGATACCACGTAATCAAAGTTAGCACACATTTAACTTTTTCATCAATTTTATGATGATTTGACAAACAATACAAGTTTAAAAATTTAAAAAAAATAAAAAATTAAATGGAGAGCTAAAATGATATTTTTTTGTATAGTTGGCCAAATAAATCATTATAGATAATTTATAATTAGACCATTCTTAGCATGATGAAATCAACATTTCAATCATTTAAAAAAATTTAAAAATTATAAATTAATAATACTTAAGAAAAAGAAATATATTAAAAATAATACTTATTTTGAAAAAAAAAGAAGATAAAATATCTAAAATATAATGAATATTTAAAAAAAGATAAATATTAAAATTATATATGAACTTTGATTCAATGTGCAATATCATATATGAACTTTGATTTTGTCCAATTTTATTCTGGAATTTTGTTTTGATTCAATTTCCACAAATCACTAACAACATTATCAATTTAACACCCTTTTGCATTAATATCTTGCATACACAAACAATGATATTAATCCAATATGAAAATAAATGTATGTATTCATTTTTTTTAAATGTGCGCAATTGAATCAAAATCAAAGTTTCATGCATTCTATCATACCTCATTCACGTCAAGACACATGGCAAGTCAAAAAGGCACCTGAGCAGTAAGCCTGCCACCAGAAAGCCGAGAGGCCACCTACGTACTCACCCTTCCGTGGTGACCAACCGGGCGGGTGGCCTACTCTTCATTAGGATATGAAGTTGTTAGTCACCAAACATTACACGAGCTCAGCTACTTTATCCCATCAAGTCAAAATGAATTATAATATCTGTCTTGTTAAAGATATCCTCGTCCCATCAAAGATAGTCCTGTAACACCCTAAACCCGGTCTAGACGTCTAGACCAAATTTTGGAGAGTTACGTCATTCGTACTAAAGTTTCACACTATCACATTTCAGTCAAGTTAAACCATACAAGTAATGACCCAAAATTCACGGGCACCAAAAAAGTGAGTTATAGGGCCTCCGTCTTAGTAAATCGAGTTCAAAAACAATTATTAGAAATATTTAGGAGTCTAGTAGTGTGCTTGATTAGGTTTTAATTAGGTGAATTTAGCTTAATTGAGAGAAATTAGGAAAAAGGACTAAATTGAATAAAGGGTAAACGTTTAATTATAGATTAATAGAAAGAAAAGAGGACCAAAATGGCAATTAAGCTATTAAAGAGGAATGAGGCGGCATATAAGTAATAAAAATCCAAGATTTTATGTATTAGCATATCTTATTATATTATTGTTATTAAATTGAATTATATTATTATTATTAATGTTATTATGAAATAAAATATGATTTTGACAAATGGACGGTGATAAAAATATACAAATGTAATAATAATATATATACAATAGTAACATATTCATTTAATTACTTTTTATTAAAGTAAATAGATATTTAATATTAATAATTATTTAAATAGATATTTATTATAATTATATAATATTATAAGATTTTTATATGACAAATAAGTTAAATGGTGACAAGTGTAAGGTGATGATGAATCCAAGTGTACTAAATAAAATATATACATTTGTAATTTATATATGTATTTACTTAATATCAAAGTAAATAGATATTTATTATTTTTATTAAATTAAAAAGATAGTTATTAATTAAATAACTATATGAAATAATTAGATAAAATCATGACAAATGTATGGTATTGATCATGTAGAAATGTAGAAAAGTAAATGTATACATTTGTATTATATTATCAATTATATAATAGATATTTATTAAGTTGTTAAATTATTATTATAAAGCAAATAAAATAAAGTAAATAAACTATAATAAAATAAAAAGGAAACAAATGAGAAAGAAGAAACAGAGAACAGACGAGAAAGAAAGAAAGGAAAGGGGAAAGAAAAGAAAAAGGGAGAACTGGGATTTGGAAGCTTCAAGTTTAATTGGTAAGCTAAACTAAGTCCTTTTCTCTTAAATTTGATGTTTTAAAAGTTTTAAAACAAGGTTTTATTGAAATTAAGTTGATATTTTAAGAGTTCATAGGTTTTCAAGTATAGTTTATGTTGAACAAAAAGATGAATTAGGGATTTAATTGAATGAATTTCAAGTTAGAATTGATAAAAGGATTAAATTGTGAAGTAAGCTATAAGTTTTATGTTTTACAGGCTAAATTGAGGAAAATTTGAAATTAGGAAAATATGCTGAAAATTTAATAGTTAAATTTGAGTTTGGATGAAATTTGAATAGAAATAGAGTGTGAATTGAATTAGAAAAGTAAGTAAACTTAGTTAGGATTAAATTGGGAATAAGGTAGGAATTGATTAGAAATTCAATTAGTTATTATAATTAGTACTGTAATTAATAGTATAATTATTTTAATTTCCGTAGCTAGCAAAAAACCCGAGGCATCGGCACCGAAAGGAAAGGAAAAAGTTGTCGAGGAATAATCGAACAAATCCGGGTTTGTATTACTATAATCCAAGTTATTTATTATTAAATATTAATTTTAAATTTATTTATTTTATGGTAATTAAATATTGAGGTAAGTGACTTTATTGAATTGAATTTAGAAAATTGAATTGAATAAGAAATATGTGTTAGTATTGAATTGTATTTTGATTAGTGAATGAAAAAGGGAATTTTGATATTGAAAGTGAATTTTGAAAAGAAAGTGAATTTGAATTGAGAATTGGAAACCCTATTAACTAGTCCGGCTGAGTCGGATATAGTTGGCATGCCATAGGATTGGAAGAATTCAAGGATTCTTTGACCTCGAGTCGATGAGACACTGGGTGTCATTATATTACTTCGGATAGATTCGATGAGGTACTGGGTACCAACATTCTTCGGCTTGACCGATGAGACACTGGGTGTCAAATATTGCTTCGAACTATCTGATGAGGCACTGGGTGCCAATCTGGTATGTATGGTTGGATCCGTGTATCCGCCAAAGTCCGAGTCCGTTAATAGGGGTAATTAAATGAAAAGTTAAATCGAACGAAATGAATCAGTTGAGCTATTGGAAAGAAATGTGATTGTGGAATATGATTTGAAAATGTGAATTGAATATGAAAATGTGAAAGGAAAGCATGAACTAAATGTTCATGAGATAAATAATGGCTCAATGTGAATGTATATGATGTTAACTAATAAAAAGCTAAATTGAATTGTAAATATTGAGAAAATGAAAAGTTATATATATGAACTAGTTTGGCAAATCTTAAAGTTATATGATTTAATTTACTTGGTTATTGTATTATAATTTGAATTATGGTAATACCACTGAGTATGAAATACTCAGCGTACGGTTGTTTCCGTGCGCAGGTTGATAGGAGTTCAGTGTCCCGGTCCAGCATCCGAACGATCCCGACTCCAGCATAAAGATTTTGGTGATGTTTTCTTCCTTTAAGTGAAAGTGGCATGTACATAGAGATTATAATGGTTATTTTGGTATGTTATATAATTTTGTTATAAAGAAAGGTATTTGGTGTTTTGATGATTAAATTAGTGAAATGGTAGAAATTGTTTATGGCATTGGTAATGGTTTGAATAGTTTTATGAGCTAATTAGAAATGATAATAGGGTTTTCATTAATTAAGTTGTTAAGTCAATATGTCAAGTATTATTTAAGTATATTTGAGTATATAAATGCATTTGTTGAAATACTGGAATTGGTTTGGTTGCGATTTGAAATTTGAAGGGAAGATTAAATATTTATAAAGGGGTTATATTGATTTTTTTTAAAAAAAATTATATGAATTTATGATTATATTATAATATGATTGTTATTTATTTAAAAATTATTTGTAAATTGTCTGATATGTCCGGTAATGCCTCGTAACCCTGTTTTGGCGACGGTTTAGGGTTAAGGGGTGTTACAATACAATAGCATATCATTCAACACAACAAAGTATAACATAAAGTCGTCATAAATCCCAAAACATCGTAAAACATCAGTCCCTACTAGTAATGCTTAAAGGAAAGAGAAAAGTTTGACCGAGCTTTCGCGACCCTGACTTGATCAAGACTGGGATCCACCTGAAACCAAGTCAATGAAAATGTGAGTTGTGAACTCAGTGCGTAAAGAAAATTAATTCTAATAGACTTCATTCATAGTGAAATTCCAATTTCAGATATTCAGTTCATTTCAGATGTACTTGTAATCCAAATCCAGAGTAGACCAATTACGTGTGTACGTATATGCAATTTTCGATCATATGCAGAACCAATTAGACTCAGATGTGATTTCCTATTACCACTCGCTACACACCATCTTCTACCATCCCAACACACCATTAAGGACATTCAATGCCCAACCAACCCTGCACACCATCAAGTGTTCATTGACACTTTCACAGAGACACAGTTTAGCTGCTAATTCAGTATGCGACAAGCGCCAGAGTCAGATATAGTTTTAGTGGCAAAGCCACGATTTCAGAACAGACTTCTTCTTCCTTCACAGCATCTCACCCCATACCAATGCAGATATACTATCGTAACACATGTTTAATCATCCTAATACGTTACTAAATTAGCCCAAAAAGTTCATTGATAGAGTGATATTACAATGCATGTTTAAT
Source organism: Gossypium sturtianum (assembly GCA_025698515.1). Lineage (NCBI taxonomy): Eukaryota > Viridiplantae > Streptophyta > Magnoliopsida > Malvales > Malvaceae > Gossypium > Gossypium sturtianum. The sequence continues at coordinate 120,177,867 of CM046955.1, forward strand.
TATGTAATCCACAGATCAGTCTCAGTGTATCAGACAGGCCTTGTAATAATAATTTCAGTCATTCGTACATTGGGGAAACCAATATCAAAGCTTAGCATCGTTCTCAGCCTCAAAAATAGTTTTTCGGGCCCAACACCATGCCACACGGCCTGGGCACACGCCCATGTGCCTTGGTCGTGTGGTCTTCAAGCACAAACAATAAGTTACACGGCCTGGGCACACGCCCGTGTCCCTTGCCGTGTGGTTTTATACCTCAAACAGTGAGTTATATGGCCTGGGCACACGCTCGTGTCCCTGGCCATGTGGTTCTTAAGTACAAACAGTGAGTTACACGGCTGGGCACACGCCCGTGTCCCTGGCCGTGTGAACCCTGCACTAGCATGACCTCACACGGCCTATTCACACGCCTATGTGGCCTTAATTTAGTAAATAGTGAGTTACACTACCGTTAGCATGGCCTGCAACACGCCCGTGTGACGTCGACAGCCACCATTTTTGGCGATCCGAAACTTGAAAAGTAAAGTTTCCGGTACGCACCTGAGACGATTTCAAAGTAGTAACAATGTAGAGAAGTTCCAAAGCCTAAAACGACTATCCAATAACTCAATCAATCAAGTTTATCAAAAATAATACACAATAAGACTCAAAATACCTATGTCGAAAGTTTCGACACGATCTTTCAACGAAAACAACACTTACAGAAGTTTAACGACGATTACTCGAATTGACGTGATGAGGTTCGCTACTCTCAATATTCCCGCCTAATAGAGAAACCAAACAATTAACTATCAGAGATTCACACAACACATTCGAACAACCATTTCAAAGTATACTATGAAAAGCAAAAAGAGGAACCCGGAAACTTAACAAATTGGCATTCAAACTTACTCAATAACCTCCTAACAATGAATGGTAACAGTGTAACTTCAACTAGTCCGTATTCCTTATGAAAATTAAAGAGGAAAAGGAAAAAAATTGAAAAAGAAAAAAAAATAGAGAAGGAAGAAAGGGAAAAAGGAAAAAAAAATGGGAAAGAAGAACTAACATTAATTGATTATCAATTAACTTCCATCCAGACTTCCAGCATTTAGCAAAAATATTTTCCTTACGCATACTACGGGATTCGAACTTGGAACCAGACAGAATACAGACAGATGCTTAACCAGTGAACCAGCAGGCTCATTCTTGTCACCCTTTCACAAAAAAATTGAATTTAAGCGGGTAGTGCGTGCTTGTGGGTTGATTCTAAAACAAAATAACTTTTAATGATGTGACTCGAACTTCAGACCTTAAACACAGAAGCAGAACACATAACTAGAGATACAGAAATCTAATTACTACAGATTTTTACAAACAAGTTCTTAAGATTTTGGAGCGTTACAACTCTCTCCCTCTAAAGGAAATTCCAGCCTTGAAATTTTACCTGAGTCAAACAGATACGAACACAGCCGTCGAATAGATTCCTCCGGTTCCCACGTGGCTTCCTCAGTACCGTGATTCCGCCAGAGGACCTTCATTAGAGGAATAGTTTTCTTCCTCAGTTTCTTAACGTCATGTTCCAAGATCTGAATAGGCTCTTCCTCGAATGTCAAGTTTAGTCGTAAATCGACCTCGTTAATTGTAACAATATGTGACGAATCCAATCAGTACCGTCTTAACATCGAGACATGAAACACATCATGAACCCGATCCAGCTCCGACGGTAACTCTAACTGGTATGCAACGGGTTCAACTCGCCTTAAGATACGGTAAGGCCCTATAAATCTCGGGCTTAGCTTGCCCTTGCGTCTAAATCGGAGGACTTTTTTCCAAGGTGATACCTTTAGAAACACTTGATCACCTACCGAAAACTCAATATCCTTTCTTTTTAAATCTGCATAAGACTTTTGTCGATCAGATGCGGCTTTCAGTCGATCCTGAATTACTTTCACAGTGCTCTCAGTTTCAGAAACCAGCTCAGGACCCAATATACGACGTTCACTCAACTCCGTCCAACATAACGGAGTACGACACTTACGACCATATAAAGCTTCGTAAGGTGCCATCTGAATACTAGACTGAAAGCTATTGTTGTATACAAACTACGCTAACGGTAGATACTCCTCCCAACTACCCCTGAATTCTATCACACAACCCCGAATCATATTTTCTAGGATCTCGACGACTCGCCCGACCGTCCATCGGCCCGAGGTGATATGTAGTACTGAAATTAAGTCGAGTGCCTAAAGCCTCATGAAGTTTCTTCCAGAATCGAGACGTAAATCGCGGATCTATGTCAAAAATGATCGAGACAGGAATTTCGTGTAGCCTCACAATCTCTACAATGTACAGTTTAGCTAACTTCTGCAAGGAATAATCCATTCGGATAGGAATGAAATGAGCCGATTTGGTCAACCGATCAACTATGACCCAAACTGAATCCTTTTTAGCAAGAGTTAAGGGAAACCCTGTAACAAAATCCATTGTTACCCTCTCCCATTTCCACAGTGGAATCTTAATCGGCTGAAGCAGTCCAGAGGGCAACTGATGTTCGTCTTTAACCTTTTGACACATCAAACAGTGGGACACAAAAGTGGCTACTCTCGTTTTAGTTCGGGCCACCAGTAGAGTTCTCGGAGATCCCGATACATCTTGTTCCCACTAGGATGCATAGCATAGGGGCTATTGTGTGCCTCTTGCAGAATCGAATACCTTAATTCTTTGTCATTGGGTACAGAAATCCGACCTTTGAAGCATAACACATTACCGCTATTCAAGCTAAAATCAAAATTCTTGTCTGAGCCAACATGTTGCAATCGCTGTACTAAGGATTCGTCGTTTTGTTTTTTAGAGCACCAAATATATCCTATTCCCTGCAAAATAATGAAAATAATAGTAAAGGGCAAATAGGGTCGAATCCATAGGGATCGGATTATACAAATGCCTGTTTCTCGAAATCCTGGGCAGAATCGTGCCCAAGAAAACGTGCGTTCCTGGAAAAATAAAAAAACAGAATTAATAATTTCGAAAAAAATAGAATATAAAGTGAATTGAAATCGTGAAAGTAAATTGCGAAAACTAAAAGGGAAATAAAAGAGTTTAAAGAAGAGTGAGTTTCTTATTTGGTGAGATTCTAGCCTCCAGTTGTCTCGTTCCTCCTTGGGTTCAATCTTCGGCTTTTAGATGACCCTTCTCTACCCAAGTAAGCCAGTTATAATGGAAGAGGATGCCTACGACCACCAGCTCCAAGAATTTGGACTTACAAATTTAGGGAACCTGACTCTAGCCTGCAATCGCTTCTGTGGAGTCATTTATGCTAGATCAATGCTTCTCAATGGCGAATCCCACGCCATTTTGTCTCTTGGGCTCGCCAACCTCTGACGCAGTAAGCTAACGAACCGACGATGCAATCCTTCCAAATCATACAAAGTGGCTGCCTTTGCATACGTTGAAAAGTTTACTTTTAAAGGGACATGGACGAAAGCGTTAGCCCCATAATGCGGAGAAACGATGAATACTTGGGTGAGAAAGTTAAGTACGGATCCTAAGCCTCAAGAACCTTTTTGGGGAATTCGACAACCTTCAGCTAGATAGATTTTAGTGGCTCATAATTGGGGTAGAAAAGTAAATAAATATATAAGAATGGAGAAGAGAATTTTTATTGAAAGAAAATATAGGAAGCACAAAAGACTTATGGGGGAAGAGTGTACAGAAAAAAATGAACAACACCAAAATGATTCACTTCATCCCCTATTTATAGTGCTAAGTTAGATGGACTAGTCCTACTCAAACTCCCAACGATAATTACAATTAATCAAAGATAAATAGAGATAAATAAAAATTAAATAATCCTCAATAATTATCCTAATATTAATTAAAATAGAGTTTGATAAAGTAAAGTCTCTTCTTTTTGCATTTCAATCCTTCTGTCCTCCATGTTTGCACTTTTGGCACCATCTTTTCCCTTTGTTGCACATTGGTCCATTTTATCTTTAATTTCACAGTTTTGGCCCTCAATTTCGCTTTTGTCTCCAATTTAGTCCCTACAAGATAAAAGACCATAAATAGCCCAAATTAGTAGAATCATACTCAAAATAAATATGCAATTAGCACCTAAAAACATGACATTCTAGAGTGTTATCACTCGAATTTTCTCTATCCAAACCGATTTCACCTGGAGCTTAGCTAACAACCCTCCATCCTCAACCAAACTCAAACGAGCTAACATTGCTCTCAGATCTGCCACTACTCTACGGTTAAGGGCATCAACTACCACATTAGCCTTACCTGGATGATATTCTATGGTGCAATCATAATCTTTAAGTAACTCGACTCATCGGCGCTGACAAAGGTTCAACTCTTTCTGGGTTAAAAAATATTTGAGGCTCCTGTGATCGGTGTAAATAATACACCTTTCACCATACAGATAGTGCCTCCAGATTTTCAAAGCAAACACAACCGCAGCTAGCTCAAGATCGTGGGTGTGGTAATTACCCTCATGTGTCTTCAGCTGCCGCGACGCGTAAGCGACCACCTTATTGTCTTGCATAAGCACACATCCTAACCCAACATGTGAAGCATCACTGTAAACCATAAACTCCCGTCCCGATTCTGGTTGGACTAAAATAGGAGCTTGTGCCAGAACGGACTTGAGTTTATTAAAACTAGACTACTGTGTCTTAGACCACACAAATAGAGCATTCTTACATAACAGCTTCGTCAAGGGTGACGCAATTAGAGAAAACCCTTCGACGAACCTTCGGTAGTACCCAGCTAAACCCAAGAAGCTACGAAGTTCAGACACATTTTCAGCTGTTTCCACTCAACAACAACTTCAATTTTCTTGGGATCAACTCGGATCCCTTCCGCCGTCACCATATGACCCAAAAAGGTGACTTCCTGCAACCAAAACTCAAACTTGCTGAACTTAATATACAACTATTTTTCTCGCAGTATCTGAAGTACAATACGTAGATGATCATCGTGCTCAGTTTTAGTTTTAGAGTAGATCAAGATGTCGTCAATGAAAACCACTACAAATTAATCCAAAAACGGTTGAAACACCTGATTCATTAAGTCCATAAATACTGCCGGTGCAATCGTTAATCCGAAAGGCATTACCAAAAATTCGTAATGTCCATAACGAGTTCTAAAAGCAGTTTTGTACACATCAGTCTCTTTGACCTTGAGTTGATGGTAACTCGAGCGTAGGTCAATTTTAGAAAAGACAGACGCTCCCCGAAACTGGTCGAACAAGTCATCAATCCTTGGTAACGGATACTTATTCTTGATCGTTAACTTGTTCAACTATCTATAGTCAATGCACGTTCTCATCGACCCATCCTTCTTCTTAATAAACAATACCAGTGCCCCCCACAGAAACACATTCGGCCGAATAAATCATCTATCAAGGAGTTCTTGAAGTTGTGCTTTTAATTCGGCCAGTTCCTTCGGTGCCATGCAAAATGGTGCAATGGACACTAGAGCAATACCTGGTAACAGATCAATTCCAAACTCCACCTCTCTATCCGGAGGTACTCCGGGCAATTCCACAGGAAAGACGTCCGAAAATTCCCTCACGGCACGGATATCTCCCACGGACAACTTTTTGGGAGTAGAATCGGATACGTAAGCTAGGTATGCTTCACACCACTTTCGGACTAATTTGTTTGCTATAAGAGCGGAGATTACGTTAGAGAGATAATCTTGATGCTCTGCAATCATTACCACCTCATCATTCTCAGTTGATCTTAGGGTAACCCTCTTGGTTGCACAGTCTAGACTGACCCGATACTCAACGAGCCAGTCCATTCCCAGAATTAAGTTAAACTCATTAAAGGGTAATTCCATTAGGTCAGCTGGAAATACCAAACCCTGGAGTTTTAGAGGTACTCACATGTATACTTTATCAACCCGAATTGACTGACCTAACGGACTAATTACGGAAAACTCTCTGGCAGTATTCTCAGCAGTTAAACCTAGATTTGCAGAAACAACACTAACTATGTATGAATGTGTAGAGCCTATATCAATGAGTGCATAATACGGGACAGAATAAATAAAGAAGGTACCTGCAATGACATCAGTATCATCGCTCTCCTCACGACGTTTCGTCGCATAAACTAGTGCCGGCTGACGAGCCTCAGCCTGACCAGCACATTTACCCGGTGTTTGCTGTCCTCTCCCAACTCCATTACCACCACCTCTACCAGTACCACGACTTCTGAAAGGTTGCTGAGTCTCTCTCGGAGTTCAAATAGAGTTTGGGGCCGAAGTCTGTACCACACTTGGCACTGAATCAGGTCGACGAGGATAATCCCTAACTCGATGCTCTATCGAACCACAACGGAGGCACGCTCCTAATTTCCTCTAGCACTCGTTCGGGTGGCGCTTCCCACAATTAGTACACTGCTGAATCTCAGTCACTACAGCTGGTGTCTCGACCCTCGGGGGCCTATCAAACCTCGCCCGCTTCTTAGGGCACTGAGCAGAACCAGAGGGACCCGAATCCCTCTTAACTTTATTCTGATCCTTCTTACGGTCCTGCCGTTCGCGCTCAATGCGCTTAACTTCTTCCACTATTTTCGTTTTATCAACCAAAACTGCGAAAACCCGCTCCCTCTGAGGAGTTATCAAAACCCACAGATCATATCTCAAGCCTTCTTCGAACCTCACACACTTGTCGTAGTCAGATGCTACCAAAGTCTGTGCATATCTATTCAATCGTAGAAACTCGGCTTCATACTCAGCCACAGATTGGTCACCCTGAACTAAATTCATAAACTTGTGTCGACAAGCCTCAACATAACTTTTCCCTACATACTTACCCTGTAAGGCATTTTTGAAATAATCCCAGCTCACTTGCTCAGGCTGAGCACCTTGCTCAACGGTTAACCACCACTGGTAAGCTTCATCTCGGAGTAGAGACACTGCGCCCCTCAATTTTTGAGTAGGAGTGCAGTCAAGATCTTTCATAATACGTTCGGTAGCCTCGAGCCAATATTCATCAACAGTAGGAGCGACTCTTATGATGCCCCTGAACAATTCAGCACTATTCGACCGGATTCGTTCAGTAATAGACCATCGGCCTTCCGATCCTGGATGGGTCCCAGTGACCCTCTCAAGAGCCCAAATCATGGCCTGAGACAATGCGTCGTCCTCAGCCGTAGGAGTCTGAGACTCCGTCTCTACTGTGGGAGTACCAACTGTCTCCCTAGTCTCCAGATTAAGCATGCTACCCATAGAGGATGACTCTACTCGAGCTCCTTCCCGGCATCCTCGACGCCCCTGTATACCCCTTCCACGACTACCACGCAAACTCATATTACAATCTAACTATAATTTCAGAGTACACAGATCAGTTCACATATCCAGCAAGATGGTTTCACCAGTTCACACCAAGCAATCTACCAATAACAGTTAGGTATCGTAATCTTTACAAATGTAACGTAAATACTTCATCGGGGGGTCACGGAGGTTTCGGCCACTCATCAAGTTTCAGTGTTTTCGTATTAGTTCAGATACTAATTATTACTAGCTAATTTTCTCACACATTAAAAGCCTAAACACAGTCCGAGTGCTGACAAACCTGGCTCTGATACCACTAAATGTAACATCCTAAACCCGGTCTAGAAGTCCAGACCAAATTTTAGAGAGTTACGTCATTCATACTAAAGTTTCACACTATCACATTTCAGTCAAGTTAAACCATACAATAGCATATCATTCAACACAACAAAGTATAACATAAAGTTGTCATAAATCTCAGAACATCGTAAAACATCAGTCCCTACTAGTAATGCTTAAAGGAAAAAGAAAAGTTTGACCGAGCTTCCGCGACCCTGACCCAATCAAGACTGGGATCCACCTGAAACCAAGTCAATGAAAATGTGAGTTGTGAACTCAGTGTGTAAATAAAATTAATTCTAATAGACTTCATTCATAGTGAAATTCCAATTTCAGATATTCAGTTCATTTCAGATGTACTTGTAATTCAAATTCAGAGTAGACCAATTACGTGTGTACGTGTATACAATTTCCGATCATATGCAGAACCAATCAGACTCAGATATGATTTCCTATTACCACCCGCTATACACCATCTTCTACCATCCCAACACACCATTAAGGACATTCAATGCCCAACCAACCCTGCACACTATCAAATGTTCGTTGACACTTTTACAGAGACGCAGTTTAGCTGCTAATTCAGTATGCGACAAGTGCCAGAGTCAGATATAGTTTTAGTGGCAAAGCCACGATTTCAGAACAGACTTCTTATTCCTTCACAGCATCTCACCCCATACCAATGCAGATATACTATCGTAACACATGTTTAATCCTCCCAATACGTTACTAAATTAGCCCAAACAGTTCAATGATAGAGTGATATTATAGTGCATATTCAATTATGTAATCCACAGATCAGTCTCAGTGTATCAGACAGTCCTCGTAATAATAATTTCAGTCATTCATACATTGGGGAAATCAATATCAAAGTTTAGCTTCGTTCTCGGCCTCAAAAACAGTTTTCCGGGCCCAACACCCTACAACACGGCCTGGGCACATGCCTATGTGCCTTGGCCGTGTGGTCTTCAAGCACAAACGATAAATTACACGACCTGGGCACACACCCGTGTCCCCGGCCGTGTGGTTTAGACCTCAAACAGTGAGTTACACTGCCTAGGCACACGCTCGTGTCCCTGGCCGTGTGGTTTTATGCCTTAAACAGTGAGTTACACAGCCTGGGCACACGCTCGGTGTCCTTGGCAGTGTGGTTCTTAAGTACAAATAGTGAGTTACACGGCTTGGGCACACGCCCGTATCCCTGGCCGTGTGAACCCTGCACTAGCATGACCACACACGGCCCAGTCACACGCCCATGTGGCCTTAATTTAGTAAACAGTGAGTTACACGACCGTTCGCATGGCCTGCCACACGCCCGTGTGGCCCACACGGCCTAGTCACATGCCCGTGTGCCTGGCCGTGTGGCGTCGACAACCTCCATTTTTGGCGATCCAAAACTTGAAAAGTAAAGTTTCCGGTACACACCTGAGATGATTTCAAAGTAGTAACAATGTAGAGAAGTTTTGAAACCTAAAACGACCATCCAATAACTCAATCAATCAAGTTTATCAACAACAATGCACAATAATACTCAAAATACCTATTTTGAAAGTTTTGACACGATCTTTGAACGAAAACAATACTTACAGAAGTTTAACGACGATTACTCGAATTGACATGATGAGGTTTGCTACTCTCAATATTCCCGCCTAATAGGGAAACCAAGCAATTAACTATCAGAGATTCACACAACACATTCGAACAACCATTTCAAAGTATACTATGAAAAGCAAAAAGAGGAACCCGAAAACTTAACGAATTGACATTAAAACTTACTCAATAACCTCCCAATAGAGAATGCTAGTAGCGTAACTTCAACTAGTTCGTATTCCTTACGACAATTAGAGAGGAAAAGGAAAAAAAATTCGAAAAAGAAGAAAAAGTAGAGAAGGAAGAAAGGGAAAAAGGAAAAAAAAATGGGAAAGAAGAACTAACGTTAATTGATTATCAATTAACTTCCATCTAGACTTCCAACATTTAGCAAAAATATTTTCCTTACGTATACTACGAGATTTGAACTCGGAACCCGATAGAATATAGATAGATGCTTAACTAGTGAACCAACAAGCTCATTCTTGTCACCCTTTCACAAAGAATTGAACTTAAGCGGGTAGTGCGTGCTTGTGGGTTGATTCTAAAACAACAAAACTTTTAATGATGCGACTCGAACTTCAGACCTTAAACACAAAAGCAGAACACAGAACCAGAGATACAAAAATCTAATTACTGCAGATTTTCACAAACAAGTTCTTAAGATTTTGGGGTGTTACAAGTCCTCCTACGCGTTTTGTAATGATGGTTAGACGGAAAACCCAACACGTTAACACCATCCTACATGAGATCCCTACCTATAAATACCTCCACGAATGAAGGAGAATGTATCGACCCTTCAAAAATACTAAGCCTACACTCTGTCAACACTCTTTCAACCCACAACCTTTCTACTAGTATTCACAACCTCCAACTCTTCGCCCCAACTAGGTGAACCGGCCTCCATAGCAACCACCTTTCTCTCCTTAATACTTCTCCTTTGTTATACGTCGTACCAAAATATACATATGAACTACAATTCAACTTTCATGTATACAATTGTATCAAATTAAATTCTATGTATCAAATTGCATATTAAATCAAAATTCATGTATAAATTTAATATTTATCTATTAAAAAAAATCCCCCCAAAAATTAAAATTTTAACTAATTTTTTATTAATTCTTTTAATTTTCAATTTAACTTGTATAATTAAATTACCATACTAACCGATTAAACCGACAACTATGGTAAAAAGGTAGAGTAGGTTGCTGAGGCAATGTTTAGAGTATTGCTTGTGTCGAAGCTACTCTTTTTCTTGTACATTTTATTGTTTCTCTAATGAAACCTTTGGGGAAAAATAAAGTAACTTGCTTTCACTTATATTATCAGACTCAATTATAAATATACTTCAATTTTTAATGTTTTTTTTTTTTAATTTTCATAAACGAAAACACGACTTGGACTTGGACTTGGAGTTGGAGTTGGAGTTGGAGTTACTTAATAAACCTTTTGTTTTTTCTTATTTGGCTTGCAATCCAATCAAGAAAACAGCAAAACTGGCAAAAGCAACTTCACAAATGAATTAAGTAGTTGACTAATAAAATATTTTACCACAGACAAATGGATTTTTTAAAATATATTTTATGATTTAATTTTAAAATTTCGTAATAATTATATTTATTAAATCAAAATTTGCTATTATTTTATATTATGTGTAAGTTGTGAATTTAATCATTATTTTCTAATTTAATTTTTTTTAATCTTTATACTTTTCGATTTTTAAAATTCTCAGTTAAATCCATCAATTAAAATTATTTTTAAATATTATATGAAAATAGTAAACTGTACATATGATAATATATTGGTTCTATTTTTTTAAAAAAGAAAAGATGACCAATGGAAAAATCTACTCAACAGTAGACTCCTCAAGCTGCTCTCTATTCCTTGCACTATCTTGCTCCAAAACGCTCACCAACCTATATGGTGGCTGATCAAACAGGACCATATCAATGTCAAACGACCTTCCCATCCTCGCAAGCCTATCTGCGCAGCTTTCAGTAGCAGCTTCCAATTCCTTTAACAGTAGCGCCAAATCTGTTGGATCTCTGTTAAAACATGGGGTCACCATGCTCCCGTTGCACCATGTGGACCAGCAGTGCATTATCTGATTTTAATCATAGGGTAGAATTGAAATTTTAAAATTTAAAAAATATATTGAGTAAAAATTATTAAATTACAGTAAATGGGTTGGATTATACGTCTAAGCTTGAAAATCTGGTCGAAATATGAGAGAATTTGTATAAAAATACAACTTAGAGAGGGTGTAAAGAGAGATTAGCCAAAATACATCCTATCTAGTCTATAATCATAATACATAAGATATTTTACATGTTCTTAGAGATTGTTTGACCGCTAAAGAAGTTTGGTTAAATGTGGTACCTACAACAATCTCAATTTCTTTTTAAGGAATATCCTAGATTGGGTTGGAATGAATTTAAGAATTATGGGCGGTTGCTAAGGGTTAGGGCTCCTTGAGCAACCCTCTTTGGTCTGGTAGCATGGTGTCTTTGAAAGAATATGAACTTATTTATCTTCCAAGGTTTATCATAGAGCTTAACAAAGACCATTAAGGTTTCAGTATGCTGAGCAAGACAGTACAATATTACTCATGCGTGGGATCCATCCAAGAAACTAAATGGGGAGTCAGAGCAGTCGTTAGGAGAAGTTTTAAGTTAATATTATTATAATTATTTAGTTTTACTAGGTTTTTTCACCCAAAAAAAAGTTTGAAAAAATCATTTATTAGTCATATTGTAGTAAATATAAATTTGAAAAGAAATTACAATAAGATTATTGTAATTTTAAATCTTAAAAATTAAAATTTAAATATAGCAAAACCAGAGCGACTTGAAACATAATTTTCTCTAAATTTTCTATTGCGAATCCAAAAAGTTTATAACTTTAGAGCACAGCAGTCAAAACTAACGCAAAGTTTTGTTTTTGTTTTTATTTTATTTTATTTTTAATTTTTTCAATCAAATCCCTTTCTGGCCAGAACGAGCACCGCTACCGCTAGCTCATTCACCCAGCAATAATAGTTGTATTTTTCCACATTTAAATACATAAAAACAAAGCCCCTAATTCAATTAAACATCATTTTTCTTTCCCCAGCTTCTCAATTTCAGGTACCTTCTTTTTCTTCTTTTACAAAATATCTCTTCAAATTTTATTTAGTTTTATACAAAAATTCCCAATCCGTAATTGCTTATTCCTTTTCAAGTTTAATTTGGTAGTTGTTGCTTGTTTTGTTAAAATTTATTTAAATTTCGGCATAAGGCATGTGGTTTTTTGCTTGTTCCTTTATTTTCATAGCATCAAATATAGGAAATTCGATAATTGAGAATTTTTCGAATACTAGTTCTGGTGATTGATATATCAATAGGTTAAAAGGTGTTGGAATTTGTTTTGATGATCTTTGCTAAAGCTCTCCTTTTTGGTTAAAATAAAGATATTATGCAATGATTTTCTGTTTGAATTACGGTTTCTTTTTAATGATGAATTACTTTTTTTTTTTTTAAATTGTTAACGTTTGAGTTCCTAAGGCACTAAGGGTTAATACTGTTAGGGGCTCTGATTGGGAGCTGTTACAATGTATCGACCTGTGGCTACAGCTGCAGCCACGGGGGGAGTCCCAACTGACAATGGGGACTATGTTGTGACTTTGGATCAAGTCCCACGGTGGAATGATGCAGAGATTAGGTCTTCCTTGGAGTATGAGAATGAAGATCCTTCATTTTCAAAATCCTTTTTATCCGACCCCTTAACCTCTCCTGGGGAGGAGAGTGGAAGTAATGGGTTGGCGTCGAGGTTTCCTGTCGATCATGAAATAAACTCAAAGATATACTTGTGGAGGGGACAGCCATGGAACCTTGAGGTTGATGCTGTTGTTAATTCTACAAATGAGGTAAACAGTAAGTTTTCCCTACTTATTTGATGCTTACGGATGCCAAGTATGTTACATGGTCAAGCCAATGTGGAAATGAAAATTATTAGAAAAGTCTATTAATAACATTGGAACTGTGGTAAATTGCTATATGAGGATAGAGCTGATTAACCAAATGATATAAAAAAGAGCTACTTTCTGAGAAGGCTTGATTGCTTATAACATGGATGCACAAAATTGACCTGCATTTGCTTCACCACTTCATTCAAAATTTTAGAGCCGAGTGGAGTTTTTCCTTTTTTCTTCCACGCATGAGTACATTTAATTCATCCTCTGTTTCTCTAAAAATGAGGAAATGTTGTGAATATTGTTGGATTTTTTAGTGGGTAAGTGTGATCCTTAATGTTCTGATATAAGGAACTCATTTAATGGTTTGATTCCATTAAGGATAAAGCTGCCTCGCCCAAGAATGAATCATTAATTAAAGAAGTCAATGTTCTGATGTATTTTTTACATTCTTGGATGCAGAACATGGATGAAGTACACAGTAGCCAAGGTTTGCATGCAGCAGCTGGGCCTGGTCTTGCAGAAGAATGCGCGACGTTGGTATGCTAAATATTAATCGGGAAGATATGATGTTGGAACTGTTTCCATGGATGCATTTCATGATCTATTGCACCACATTGATAGCTCTGTTCTAAGCTTTTCTATAGTTTATGACAAATCTTTATGATTCTATAGCAAGTTGCCTTGATTAATGTCAACCTGAAGCAAGAATGACTTAAAGGACCTTTTATGGACAGGGTGGCTGCAGAACAGGGATGGCCAAAGTTACTAATGCATATGATCTTCCTGCTAGGTGTGTATGTCCACGTTCTTGTATAACTGAGGACTGTAAAAATTTGATGGTTTTTCAATGATAATATTGATACTTGCAACTGCTTCATTTCAATGATGTTCTTCAAGAAATTAGATTGACACTGCATTTTTTTTATATTACGAAATGTACCACTTTCCTGTGTTAATGCTTAAACTGTTTGACATCCTTTTTTTACCCACTTACTTCATCCATTACTGTAGAAGACAGACATGTCCAGTATGTTGTCATCATTTTGTTTTGATCATGCACGGGCCAGTTTTGTGATCATGGTGCATAAGCTGTTGTTCATAGCTCCAATTTGAGCTGCAATGCCTGAGTCCTGACATGCTTGTTATATATCTTTTTTAGAATTTGACTAAAACTGTTATAGGTTAGGTTTTAGTCATGACATCTTGTGTTGACTGAAAACCTGATGGTTTTATGTATCATATTGTTAGGAGAGTTATCCATACTGTTGGTCCCAAGTATGCAGTAAAGTATCATACTGCTGCGGAGAATGCTCTGAGTCATTGTTATCGATCTTGCCTTGAACTTCTTATTGAAAATGGTCTTCGGAGGTTTGTATTTCACAGATGCTGTATTCTGTTTCTTGATTTCTTCATCTGTTGTTTTTTGGGTAAGATACTTACTATTTTGATGTGTATCAATGCAGTATTGCTATGGGCTGTATATACACAGAGGCTAAAAACTACCCCCGTGAACCAGCTGCACATGTGGCTATAAGTGAGAAAATGTCCTAAATTGTTACAGCTCTTTGTCTGATTTTGTTGATATTTCGTGAACTTAATATCTGGATTTTCAAAGTTTTTGTTTTCTTAGTATCACGTTTTCCTATTTCTTCTCATTATGTGCTAATATTATTACAGAAAGTGATGAATAATATTCGAAACTTTGAAATGGTTTTCTTATCAAATGAACGAGAAAAAGTAATATTGAAAGATGTTCTTGTTCCTTGAATATTTGAAATGGATTGGTGCCAGTTGTACATATAATTTTTTCAAGTTGACTCTTTTAATGTGTTATAGGAAATACAATGTATTGGGGCCATTTACTTTTGTATAACACCCATTGCGTTTAATTGACATGCATGCCATCCAAAATATTCATCCAAATGCATAATTTTTTACGAGGAATAAAACTCTTTTAAAAAATATCTCTGTTTGGATTTACATGCCTGTGTTTCATATAATATGTTATTTAAACTGTTTTGGAGGTTGAATGTTTCTGGGTTCAAACTTTTTCCTGTTCTTCAGGGACTGTTCGCCGATTGCTTGAAAAGCAGAAAGATAAAATTACTGCTGTTGTCTTTTGTACTAGCACATCATCTGATACTGAGATCTATAAGAGGTATCATACTATTATTTTTCATTTTTACTACCTTGCAGAGATGGTCTTTTTGTTTGGGTAAATTGTTATAATTCCTTCATGTCTGGAGGAATTTGATAATTATTTTTCTTTTTGCTGATGCTTAAAATGTTATAAACCTGAGGTATCTTCTCATTTGATATTGTAAATTGTAGATTACTTCCACTTTACTTTCCTCGAGATAAGCATGAGGAGGCGGTGGCCATATCTAAGCTTCCTGCTGATGTTGGGGATGAAAATGGTGAGACTATCATTCATGAGCGTAAAATCAGAATAAAGCCATTGCCCAAAAAGGTCATCCCAAAGCCTTCGCAACCTCCAGCTGAAGTCCCTGCTAGTGATGTAGGTTTGGTACAAAGGTCAGTCCCTGTGCAGATATTGGAATATAGGTGTATCCATATTTCAACCTTATGCATTTGTGGTTTAAGATGCTCTTTCTCCAACATTTTAATGATTAACATCTCTAAGAGACTAAGTGTTTTTCAGTGTAACATATCAACAATTTGAATTCCATCCAAGCTGTTCCTTGTGATAGCAAGTTTAACTTACAAACAGAGTAGTTTCTATTCAATATTTTGGATTCCCCTTGGAGCATATTTCTTGTTGTGGGCAAGTGCTACTTGCAATCCTAATTGTTCTTTAAGAAATTTGAAGTGTTTTTGTTTCTCTCTTAGCCACTCTCTGTTATATATATGCATGCATTTGCATCATGAACACTTCCAAAAGCTACACACCTTATGAAGGCTGGTTTTTGACTTGACTTTGCCAACCTTTTATGGATTATGCATTTCTCCATTATGCATTTGGATACATTAACCCATGTAAAGCTATATACCTCACTGAGCTTGGTTGGAAATCTGTTGGGTGGTCTAATCACTCTTCCCTTTCTAGAATGATGCAGTTCATTTTATTTGTTGCCACATATGGATGCTTGTACTTGTTACATTCTGTGATAAGACATGAGATTTGTTTTTTTCCCCATATTTGTGGATTTGATAGGTTTTGAGGAATATATTATTAAAGCAAGAAGTAAATCTTGTTATTATTTTACTTATGTCTAAGTTGCTAGAGAATTAGAATTCGCGAAATGTAACAAACCATTGCTCCGCGGAGATCACATGTAGTTTTATGTCAGTTTTCAAGTCTTCTCTTTCAATTGTCATGGTTCTTTTGATTACGATAAATGATCATGGTCTATTTGAATTTCAAGTCATTAATTAACCATGTCAAAAAATTGTTTATTTTTCAGAAACTCAAGTTACTTAGATACATATTTGGATCCTGCTTTCATGTCCCTGATGAAAGATCCAGACCAGAGACGCCAGGAACAATGGGAAAAAACTGCTCAAGCCCGAGGTGGTTGGAATTGTGCTAAGATGCTTGGTTTTGGTGACATAGGTGGGCCTCCATTATCTGCTGCAGAAGAATACTCACTTCACTCCAGATATCTTGCTAAGGCAAATTCTCTTAATCTTTCTGAAATTGCAGAGATGAAAATTCTGTAAGTTTATCATGCAGATCTCCTTCCATTTTTCCCATCTTGAATTAGCATTCCTTGTTATTATATTTCATTATCTGTTAGAATTGATTAAACTCTTGATTTTTCACTGGATAATTGGTTTTCTTCACTATCAGTCACTGGAAGCACATTATGATAATAAACAAGCTGCTGAAGTTTTGAGACAGTTTACTCTCCCTGTCGTTTTCTTAATGTCTCATTTTTATTTGTTGGCTTTTACTCTTTGTGAGACCATGGTTCATTTAGTATGAACCACATTAATTTCATAAATGTTCAGATTACTCCTGGTTTGAATACAATGTTAGTTTATTTGTTTTATGTCAGTTATCACGGGGGAGTGGACAGTGAAGGTCGCCCTGTTATGGTTGTTGTTGGAGCACATTTTCTGCTGCGGTGTCTTGAGCTTGAGCGTTTCATTCTCTATGTTGTAAAGGTATTAGCTTCCCAGTTCTTTTGGTTGGATATTTGAAATTCATACTGTCTCATTGAATACACATAATTTAAATAGCTTGATTTTGGGAAAGTATTTTGGTATGGACACTCAATTGTATACTATTATTGATAACTGGCTTTTGAGCAAAAATGTTTTTAATTATTAATTTCAGGAATTTGAACCTTTGATACAGAAGCCTTATACTATTGTATACTTCCACTCTGCAGCATCATTACAAGTGTAAGTATTGTATGGTTATGAGAAATTTGGCTTATTTGATGCACTTTAAAGAAACTACCTGGGGTTAATGTTTGGTGGGATTCGTTAAATGTTTTTGTTCTCTGAGTGAAGGCTTTTTGACCTTTCGTTGTTAAACAATGCTATTATCTCAGTATCATAGCATAGCTGCTGGCTGTCAGTTCTTTCCTAGTTGTGAAGTTGATTTATCTGATCACCAAATGTTAACATATATTAAAACAGAGAGGAAGCAAACGATAATGGGGTAAGAATCTGTATGTGATTTACTGAGTGATCAATAATTTCTTTACACTTATGATAGCTAGTCAATCTTCGAGCTCCTCATACAACTCGTTCACTGATGTTGCATGTAATATTTTCTAACATTAGAACAATTCCTAGACATTGACAAAATCACAAGCAAAATTGCATAACTCAAAGCAATGAAAACAAACAAAAAGGTTGCGCCTTGTCTTGGGAAAATAAAATCTTGGTTAGGAAATTTTGATTTAATTAATACAAACCATTCTTGGTTATGGTTAAATTCGATGTGAATTTTTATTCCCTGCTCATGTTACTCTTGTTTTTTTTTTTTTTTTTTTTTTGCGTTCTGGAATAACCAGCCAACCGGACTTGGGATGGATGAGAAGATTACAGCAAATACTTGGTCGGAAGCACCAACGTAACCTGCATGTATGTAGGCACTTTCTATTCCTAATGTTTTTAGTATTCATACACAACAATAGTTATTTTATCATTTTACATGTTATGCATAGGCAATATATGTTCTCCATCCTACATTTCACTTGAAGACTGCAATTTTTGCTCTGCAAATGTTCGTGGATAAGGTGGTATGTCTTAACTCTTAACTATTTCTCTCATTGAAGACTGATTTCACTGCTGAGGAATCTTGGTAACTTGATGTTCTTGGAAATGATATACAGGTGTGGAAGAAAGTGGTATATGTTGATAGGCTTCTGCAGCTATTCAAATATGTTCCTCGCGAGCAGTTGACCATCCCTGATTTCGTGTTTCAGTTGAGTGTTCTAGTTTTATCCTTTTATCATATAAAACGAAGCATCGCATCATTTGTAGTCTTTTGGCAAGGGATGTTCTTATGCATTCCTATAATCCAATCAAGTTATCCAACAGTTCTTTTTCACGATTCAGCTTAGTTATATTGTATGTTGATAGAAATGATTCTAAACATTTGGTTAACACTGGTATTGCAGGCATGATATAGAAGTGAACGGTGGAAAGGGTCTTATTGTAGACCCTCGAACGAAATACGTATATCATCGACCATAGAACATTTAAATACACAGTTTCAGAGTTGATGAAAGCCAGTAATTCTTGGTTTGATTTCCTCATCACCTTGTATTTGTAGGCAGGTAGTGGGTTGGTTGTGTTTGGTTTTTCATGTAGATATGTTTCTGTTTTTGAGCTTAATTTTTTGAGCAATGATTTTTTTGTTAATAATATATATTTCATGGTGATGTGAGCTTTTCTATTTGATTTCAACATGTTGCACTACATCCTGAGAAAGTGGACTCTTTCTTGGCATGTTTTAAAGAGGGGAAGGGATTGTCCGGGTTTTGAATCTGTCGATTATGGACATGGTCTCGACTTTAGACAGATCAGGTTGTAAGTGTTGAGCTTTGAATTCTAATTTGTACTTCATTTTTTAAATGAATCATTACCGTTCAAATCTGTCGTTTTTTATTTTTAGTTTTCTAAAAAAACATTTTAAAGTTATTTTCACTCATTTAAAATATAAATATTTATTTTTGCACTATAAAACTAAGAAATTATAAATTAAGTAAAAATAAAATTCAACCTGTAAACAGAAATCCAAACTGAATCAAATACATTTAAAAAATTAATCAAAATAAATATAATTTATTTTTAATAAAATAGAATCAATATTTCTTTGCTCCAGCCCAGTAACAGAGGCAAGAAATGATCCAAGTTGGCTGCTGGCCTATCGGGCCTAAGGAATCTTACGTGTCAGGATTCTGTTCAATAACACACTCGATCTTGTAATCCACAGATTGCATATAATTTTTTTTATCTTTATTTTTATTTTTGTTAATTTTTAATTCTCCCCTCCCCTTCATCTCAGTCGCTGAAAGCCTGAAATTAATGAAGTTTCTCCTTTTTCTTTTTGATAAAAAAGCCTGAAATTAATTTTGTGAGGACGAAATTAAATACCCAGATTTTCATTTTAGTTGGTTTCAATCAAGAAAGAGGAAAAAAAAATCATTTTGTTTCCCAAGAAAAATGGTGAAGACCCTTTCATTAAGCAGTACTTTAACAACCTGTGGAAACACGGCTGTTTATGGAACAGAAGTAGGCGGGAGGCGGCATTTTGAGATAATTGGAAAAGGTCATATGAAATATGGGATTAGTAGACAATATTTCTGGCATGGGTATGTACCAAGTTTTTACTTTAATGGCAATCCCAATTTGTTGAAGAAAAGGAACTTTGGGGTTAAAGTTGGTTGGCCGTTTAAAGGAGGTGACCGGGAATTGGGTGCAAGCTCAGAGCGTAGTGAGACTGCTAATGAAGATATACTGATTTTCTTTTTCCAATTAGACTTGGCTACTCAAGTTCAGGTTTGGTGATGTGAGCTTGTGTTTTTTTTTTTTTTCATCTATGATATGAATGTTTATCTTTTATTAATAGTTGTTTCTGTTTATCTCTCAGTTCATAGGATTTGGTCATTTTTTATGTTGTTTTTCTGTGGATTTGCAGCGTGCTTTGAACTTGGAAGAATATGAATTTGCACAGCAACTTAGAAACAAGCTTACTGAGGTTAGAACTTAGAAAGACCTGATATTAATTGTTGGACTCTTTTGGAAGCTTTCCACTGGCTATTAGTTGTTAATGAAATGATTACTTTGGTAGATTTTTAGTTTTCTTTGTACCCATTTTGCATGCATCAGTTCTTTATTTCTTTATTTAGTATCATGAATAAGCTTGGTTGGTACAATGTGTATCCTAGTTTGTTCATAAAAAATGGAGTTGAGAAATGTGTATGTAAGTGTCTTTTCATTAACAAGTGTTCTGCTATGAAGGTTGAAGCAGAAATCCTTAAGCAGCAAGAAGCAAAAAGAGGTTTGTCCTCAAAGAGTGAAGCTCAAGATAAGGCTCTAAGTCTTGTGCGTCTACGGTGAGTCCCCTCGCTTATGTTATATGCACTCTTCTTATAGTGCAGAGTATTGATTTTTGTGAGAGATTGCGGATTTGGAGTATCTTCTTTTTTATTTTTTATTTAGATACACTTGAGTGCTTCAGGCTATTCATTTTCTTTGTTTCATTGCAGTGGAGAACTGCACAATGCAATCGAGAATGAAAATTATGCTTTGGCAGCTCAATTACGGGATGACATTTCTAAACTCGAGGCTGAATCTTTGGCTGCATCTGCAAAAGCATTGGCATATGAAAATGCACAATACGCTTTTCGTTTGGGACAGAAAGTTCAGCATAAAATTTTTGGTATACCATCAAACATGATTTCCACTAAATTATATCATCTATTAATTTCCTCCCTTTGTTTCTTCTCCTCCATCCCTTTACCCTAAATTCCACTATTGGGAATTGATTTCCTTTTCCTTTTCTATTTAATAATTCCTTTATATTTCAGTATGCTATTGCTTGTCGATGTGCTACAGCTTTTGTACTCATTCAGCCTCCCTCTTCCCCCCTCCCCCAAAATCCCACCCTTCTTTCTAAAGAGAGAGAAAGATAGGACAGAGAGAAGATGAGAGCGAAGTACAACCCTGTAAACTATTAGATCTATCGAGATTTCCTGTGACAAGCACTAATACAAGGTACTTGTCCTCTTGTATTGTTATTCCCTACTTGTTTATATTATTCAGGTTATCGAGCTGTAATTTGTGGGATGGATCCAGTGTGCTGTGAATCAAGTACATGGATGGAAGCTGCACAGGTTGAAAAGTTGTCTCATGGTTCTAATCAGCCATTTTATCAGGTTTGATTAGTACTTATATTTAAATTCATCTGGAATGGGCAGTATACTTTTCTTATAATCGAGATAATATTTAGCTTGCAATGCAATGAACCCCATGTATGACCTGTTATATCTGCTCTTCTTTTCTTGAAGCCTCCTAAGTTTTGCAATGGCCAATGAACTTTCTCTTTTGGTATGGATATATTATTATGACATAGAAACCAATAAAACATAATTTCTATACAGAAACAATAAGCATTTGGATCAGAAAAATCCTGGTAGGCCTTATGAGTGCTTCCTTTAAGATTTTACCACGCAATAAACAAATATGACCAAGCTCAATAGTGCGCTAACTTCTCTTTGCCTATTTTCTAGTTGATGATTGTTCAAATTTTGGACCTTATACACTTGACCTTCATTGCTTTTCCGTTCTGACTATCAATTGAATAACCAGTTAGTCTCTGCCACTGGAAACTTATTTCCTTTAGTGCATGTTAGTGTGTATTGCCAGGTCATTCCAGCATTGAGGATGCGCTGATGGCATCCACAATATTTACATGCCGTCTTTTTTTTAATATTCAGGGAATGTGCTTTTCCTGCCTCAAAAAGATTACCAAAAAATAAAAGAACCTTTATTTAAAATTTTCAGTTATAAAAAATGTTAATTATCATTCATATTGTTTCGTACATTGTCAACTAAATAAGAACATGCTTTTTATGTGGTATAAGGTCAGTTAATCATAGACAATTTTTCCTTGTAATATTGATAGGATCATGTGCTACAGAAAGAGAGGGGATAGCTGTTGCGTGCTTTGCCCGGAAAAGGAGACTCGTGTCCCTATTCAGAAAAAAACTTCATAAAAACTTACCATGATTTATAGGCAGTGATAATGTTCAAAGATTCTGAGAAATCAGAGGAAATAATTTGCTTTACCCGGAAAGATTTTTCATTAGAGTACACTAATAAGGGTTAAACACCATAGTACCGAAATACAAATCTATAAAATAGCAGCAACTACGACGAAGAGCATGCATGATATAGAATGGGCTGATTTTACCATATATTCTAATGTGGTCTGTGTTGTTTGCCAGGTCTTGGTTGATGTATATGCAGACCCCAATCTACTAGTAGCATATGGTAAACCATTTCAGTATTGCTGTTGGCTTGATTCCTTTTGATATAGATTACCTTTGTCTCTTTAGCTGTTTGAAATTGGTAGTTTCTCCATCGTTATCTCTTTTTAATTTGATTAAGTTATGATCTTTTTGCCTAGTTCTTACCTCTGATAGCAATGCTAGATATATTTGTATTGTAGTAACTTTTTGAAAGTCATGTAGCTACTCCACTGGTGAACTCAATTTATGTTTCTTTATGCTGCAGTTCCTGAGGAGAATCTTTTAGCCCCAGAACAACCAGATTTGGTGAGTGGAACTGTAATTAACAAAACATAATACTTGATACCGTCCTCTTCGATTCACCGTGGCTGCCTATATCCATGTGCAGAGACGGTTTGACCATCCCTATGTTTCTTTTCTATTCTACGGGATGGATGCAGCCGGTGATTTCATCCCTATCAAGCAGCTTCGTGAGAAGTACAACAGGCCTCGCCATGAAATTCCCCTCGATCCCGAAGGTGACGAAGGTGGTGGTGGTGCTGCATGAACAAAGAAGGCCTCATTTTCATCAATAGTGGGGAAGCAAGTATATGATGAAGACACTGGTTTCAGGCATAGCCATTGTATCTTTCTTTTCTCTTATACTTTCCGGCTGGGAAATGGTGCTTTGTATGTAGATATCATCAGTTAAATTTTTTTACTGAATTCTAACTCTATAGGCAATGGGGTAGTTGCCCCAAAAATCCTTTTCTACTAAAATTTCCAGAATTTTATCGGATTTACTTGCACCACAACCATGAGTTATATTTTGATTGATGCTTAAATTTCAGAATATTTTAATTGAATCTTCAAAGATCTGTCTTTTGTCACTTTAATTGGATTTAAGGTGTTTAAAATTATTTATTAATCCACGAGTTTAGAGAAGGGTTAGGCATAATATTTTAGAACATCACAAGTACAGTTAATCTTCTCTAGAATAGCATATTTTGTCTGTTATAAAGAGGGTGGTTGTTATATACTTATAACATGTTATAGAGAGATAATTATTATAAACTTACCAGAGAATTCATATAATGAATTTTCATCAAATTAAGAAAGTGTGAATTATGTTAAAAAAAGAAATAAAGTGAGAATCAAATAAAAAAATAAAAAAAAAGATGTACATGCATTATTGTTTTTATGCATATTTTAAATTCTTTCATATGATTAATTATGAAATTCATTAATCAATTGGAGTTATTAAATTCAAATAATCAATTTATAAGTTTATGATGTTCTAAAGAAATAACAAATTTATTGAATTGATATCTTTAATTCCACTCATTCAAGATTATTTTCATTTAATAAAATATGATTAATAGATTTTTTCATGTGAAATTTAATTTGTGTTTTACTGTGTTTTGGCATTGTCGGACTGTTTCAAACATTTGGAGTTTTATTTTCTGTTTTAAACCGTTTTATCATTTTAAAATTATAATTATACTATCAGCAAAGCGTTGGATTTTCAAAATTCAAACTGTGTTTTCCAAACTCAATTTAACTAAGAGTTCAGTTGCAAACATAAGTGTTTTATAATATAAATTTATTTGACAGAATTAACAAATTAAGAAAGAAATATTTTTTCTTTTATAATAATCTGGAATTGTTTTTATCAAAAGCTTGCGTTATTTCTACAAGTCCAAATGATTTCTGGATTTTCAAAGTGAATCATGGTAACTTTTCTGGATCTGGCCGTAACGTCTAGGCTGGATTTGAGGTGTTATAAAGAAACTCAATTAAGCCCTTTTAAAATTTAAAAATTATTTACAAAATCATAAAAAATTATTAAAAAAAGTTATAACATTTTAAAATTATAAAGAATTTATTAAAATATAACAATACCGACCTATTAAAATCTAATGGTTTAAGATTTTAAAAAAAATTTGACCCCTATTCTTTTATCAGGTCGGTATTATTATTTTTTAATAAAAATTTTAAAATTTAAATTTTTTATAAATTTTTTAATAATTTTTAAAATTTAAAAGGGCTTAATTGATTATTTAAAAAAAATTGTTATTGAGGGCTTCTTTTGACTCTTTAGCATTATTAGTTTAAAAAAAAAAAAAA
Organism: Gossypium sturtianum; assembly: GCA_025698515.1. Classification (NCBI taxonomy): domain Eukaryota; kingdom Viridiplantae; phylum Streptophyta; class Magnoliopsida; order Malvales; family Malvaceae; genus Gossypium; species Gossypium sturtianum. The sequence continues at coordinate 120,202,578 of CM046955.1, forward strand.
TTCTAATTTACTTCCAATAACCAAACGTAATCAATAATGTTTAAATTTGAACGAAATCAATAACCAAATGTAATCCACGTTTATTTATCTTAACCAAACGTAATTTTCATACTACCTTCATTAATCTTTACATTTCATCCTTACGGACTTGGTTTCTGAAAATAGAGTTTCGAAACTGTATTTTTCGACACCACTAAAAATCGAATCGTTATAGTATCAATACGTACCGGTACCAAGAGAAAAAGGATACGCGCTCTTCAGTACGGTATTTAGTACATTTTTTTGGACCCAGAGTGAATCAAGAGAGAAGAAAAATCCTTAGTTCTTTTTTATGAATATCGGATTTTGAAAGTTTCTAGTTTTAAAATAAATTTTAAAATAAAAAAAATGATCTGTTATGAAATAAAGTTTGAATTTACTAAAATTTAAATCCATTTTTTTTATTAGATATCCAAATAAATGATTTGGATTTCCAAAATTTTTACCCAAATCTTAGATTCCAAAACCGCTATTAATGAATTCTAATTAGTTTTAGTTGATTTTTTTGTTGTTCTAAGTTTTCATTTGGAACTGTTTGTGGCCGTTAGTTATCTCAAACATACATAGCAATGCTATCCCAGAGGAGGGATAATTGTTTTAATAAAGGAATATGTTGCCAAGAATGTGTCGCTTTCTTTAATTGTTTACAAGCTTGTCGGTGACAGATTATAAATAATGTGGATGAAAATAAAGCAGATAAAATCTATGGAAACATGGGATGAGGGAAGTGGATGTGGTTCAATATTTGTTTCATTTAGCAAGAGAGAAAGTCTGTGGCAAGCTTCTATTATCTGATTTAATCTTAAAGGCCATAACAAAAGTTGTCAGTGAAGCTGTGCCTCTGGGTATAAATGTTAACATAAGAAAGGGGAATGTCAGTTGTTCCCATGAGCACTTCACTGGGGGCTTACTGCACTATTTATTTCATGTAATTAAGTGTTATTTCGTGAAATCATTTCCACAGATGTTCAAGGGACACTGCAAACATCACCATTTTGGGTTTCTTATTACATTATATTTGGTTTGCTTTTGCAATATCTGGTTTTGTTCTTATTACTAATGTTTTTATTTTCAAAGGTTTGCAGATATTGTAATGCTTGCAATCTCTACTTTTAAGTTTTATATTTGCATAAACTATCATCTACAGCTCCAACCTTAACAAAAGTTATCCAATAACATAGGAAATAAATGAAAGAATGAAAAGTTCATATCTAAGCCTCATTCGTTGGCATCTCGAACCGGTAAATAGGACAATAATGGCTCTGCTTCAGCCACTTTTCGATGCAATCCCCATGAAATGTATGAGAACAAGGCATCCGAGAAGCATAAAACCCAACCTCCAGCTCCTCCAAGCATATCATTCAATCTTCTTCATCTCCATCTTCTACTCTAACCATCCTTACCATCTCCCTAACCAATGACTCTTTAGCCGGAACCATACCATAGTTACTGCTTTCAAACTCCAATGCCGATTCAGCCAAAGCTCTTCCCATCGAAACCCTGTCACTGTGAACGTAATCGTGTTCCACAACGGAAGCATGTATCACAGATCGTAAGGGCAAGACTTCACGATTAGTTCCTATGCTACGCATCCCACGTACAAAAATTTCATGAACGAAGTTGTGATAAGCAAGGGAGGTCGTGTTGATTCGGAGTCTTCTAAACGTGGGAAACAGAACTTGGTGAAACAGGTACTGGTTTTCCAGAATGTCGAGCTCGAAACGAAAGGTTTCTCGTAAGGACGTATGGTTGGTGATGGTGGAGATGTCTGCTGAGAAATCATGGTGGACGGATATGAAAACAAAGTCAATGGTTAATTCAATATTGATGAACTGGGAAGCAATATCATGAGATTGTGAGATGTTATCGTCTTCAAAAGTATGCTGGTGAAAGATATCATACTCGTATGGAGTTGAAGCCATTAAGAAAAACTTCAGAAAGCAACCGGAATATAAGTTTTTTTTTGAAGTTTGCAGTTCTCCTAATAGAATTTATAAGCGGAACAATGGCGGTGGAATGGAAAAGTATCTATTGTTATTGACTCCGATTATGACTAAGAATTAGAAACCTATGAGACTGTGACTAAAAAATAACAATATTGACTCTCTTTTTTAAGGAATTTTATTGTGAATTGGAATTTTTATTTAAGGTTGAAGCATCACTTTTATTAAGTTAAAATAGTCACTTTTATTTATCTCAAGTTATATTTTAGTCACTTATGTTTGAAATCTTACGTTTTAGTCACTTACGTAAACATGTTGTACAATTTTAGTCATTAAGCCGTTAATTATCGTTAATGGTGCAACAGTAAGATGACGTGTCACGTTAGACCATCATTTCAAATAAAAATTATTATACAATTGGTCCCCGCATTTTTTTTTCATTTTGAGCAATTTATTTATTTTTATGTTATTTTAACTTTCATTTTTTTTTCTTTCTCTTTTGCTTCTCCCTTTGTTTTCCTCCCTTCTCCATATATTTTAATGTAGTTTTTCTATGTTTTTCATTTGTTAAAACTAAAGTTGAAGAAGAAAAGAAAAATAAAGAAATAAAAAAAATTTAAATTGTTCAAAAAAATAAAAGTATAGGGACTAATTTTAACAAATGGAAAACATAGAAAAACTACGTTAAAAGACGGAGAAGAGAGGAAAACAAAGGGAGAATCAGAAGAGAATGGAAAAAAAAGAAAAAAAAGTTGAAAGAACATAAAAGAAAAAAAAATTAAATTTCTCAAAACGAAAAAATATGGGGACCAATTGTATATTTTAACCTAAAATTTTTGTTTGAAATGATGATTTAACGTGCTGCGTCAGCTTACTGTTACACCGTAAACGACTATTAACGGTTGAGTGACTAAGATGTTACAACACGTTAACGTAAGTGACTAAAACGTAATATTTCAAATATAAGTGACTAAAATGTAATCTGAGGTAAACAAAAGTGACTATTTTAATAGTTTATCCTTCTTTTTTAAATTTTACTATACATACAACTACAATATAATTATAATTATAATTATAATTATAATTATATGCTCAAATTTTTACAATTAAGAATTAAACTAGGATAAAGCACTGCGGATGAAACATTCGAAAAGAACCTAATGAAATCCATCCATAGCATACGCACATGTTAACATTGCATTGCGAATAAAGGGAATCCAATCTACATGCTCAAAGATCCAAGGTCTTTGCCTTAGATAGAAATGTCAATGACTCATTGCCTTTAAGTGTTACCCTTTTTAACGTTGTTCGTGAAGTCTAAAAATTTTGTTAGTTGGGAAAAAGCCAAATTAATTTTAAGGGATCGAAATTAATTAAGTTATAATTTTTAAGGGATTAAAGTATAATTTTAATTATTATATTAATTTATTGGTTCATAATTTTTAAAGAAAATAAATTAAAATTTTATCACATTAGGGAGTTAGAATGCAATTCAACTATTATATTAACTTATAAATTCATATTTTAATGGAATTAAAATGAAATCCCTCCCGTTTCTAGGGCCAATGTCTCTATTTATCTCTTGGCATTGTTCCTATATACTAATAGTGTATCAAATAATTTAGGCTTATATTATTAGTGAATTTTCTCAACTACACAAACAAAGTTGCAAGACACTTGTCCGTATGGTAAAAATAAAAAAAATTGATAAAAATATATAAAAAAAGTCATTATTAAGAAAAATAGACATGTGGTAACATTTTAATATGAATTGCAAGTTAAAATATTTCACCTGCAATATATAAAATACTACCCTTTGTATCAGGCCAATTACCCAAAAAGGCCCATTTCCAAACAAAATTACGGAAATGGGCCAATTAAAACATTGTTTACGTAGGCGTGATTTGCTGACGTGGCACAAAGCGCTCCCCCAGGGGCGCGTTTTGTTGGCACCAACGGCTATATTTTTTTGACCCTTTTTTGACCGTTGGGGGGTCCAACGGTTAAAAAAAAAAGTATAAAACCCCCTTATTGTATTTCACACCTAATTTCTTCAAAATTTAGCCAAAAATCTCTACAATTTCTCCCTAAAGCTTTCAAATTTCTCATTACATTTCTCAAAGCTCTTTATAATTAGTTATTTACTTTATTTTTTTCTAAATTAATATTTTTTTTATAATTTCAAAAATATTTGATCGTGTTAGCAATGGCCGAAGAATTAATTCATCTCGATCATAAACATATCTCCGTCGAACAAATGAAAATGGTAACGATTTATTTTAAAATTTGAAGATTATTTAATATTTTTTTCATTTATGTAATTTTAATTAATTTTAATTTTTGAATATTTTTGAATATTTTTTCATTTATGTAATTTTAATTAATTTGTATTTTATAATTTTTCATAACAGTCTGTAGATCGGGTGTTACAATGTTATATTCGTAATATGTCTAGTCCGCCATCACCGTTGATAGAAAATTACTTGAGGGAAGCGGGTTTTTGGCACGCGGCCACTATAGGCCGGGGGTGCAAGTTGGACCCGAAACTCATTAGCGCGTTAATAGAGAGGTGGAGACCCGAGACGCACACATTCCATCTTCCATGCGGAGAGTGTACTATCACTTTAGAGGACGTCTAGTTACAATTAGGATTGCCGGTGGATAGGTCTACACTCACCGGGTCCGTTCAATCTGCTGATTGGGGAGCCATATGTTATGATCTTTTGGGTGCGATTCTGGATAATATTTACGGAGGTCGGATTGAGATGGGCTGGCTTCGAGATACATTCCCGAAGCCGGGAAATGATTCGACTGAAGTTGAAAGAATACGATATGCTCGGGCATACATCCTTGAGATAATTGGAGGTTATCTGATGCTGGACTTGTCACGAAACCTCGTACATTTAAGGTGGCTGCTGAAACTCGTTGATTTTAGAGCAGCTGGCGTACTTAGTTGGGGGTCTGTCGTGTTGGCAACATTGTACCGGGAGATGTGCGGGACGACGCGTCCAAATAAAGCCAAAATCGGAGCTTACCTATCACTACTACAATCATGGGCTCGGTTTCGCTTTCCATTTTTACGTCCTCGAGTGAACCACCCATATACATTCCCACTTATAACGAGGTAAAATTTTTATTTGATTTTACAATTATTCCATAGATTTAAAATAAAATTGTATGCTGAAAATTTATTTAATTAGGTGGAACCATCCGGCGAGTTATATTGGAATACTTACTGCTCTTGAAGATATACGGCTTCTATTAGACCAACGGTCGGAAGCAAAAGTAAGTATTAAATAAAATATATATATACATAAAATAGTCGTTTCATATTTAGTACTTAGTATTTAGTATTATGTATATAACTAATATTTTTATCCCGTTCATATAGTTTCAATAGACACCATACGAGGATCCGGCAATACGGGCAGTAATTCCGGAAGAATTCTTTTAAAATCCGAACATTTGGTATGTTAAGGTCCCATTGGTAAACTATTCTATTGTCGAGATGCACCAGACAGATAGAGTATTGCGACAATTTGGATTCTGAAAACCGATTCCTGAGGAACCTGAGGTGCTCGATAAGCAGCACAAAATCGACTTACGGCTAACGAATACGAATTGACCGTTATTCTGGTCGAAATATATCGAAATTTGGGAACACAGGTACGATCATATACCTGATCGTGAATCGATTATCGTCCCAGAGTTAGCATGCACCATGGATTACATGCCATGGTTTAGGATCCATGGAAAGCCATATTTGCTGTCGAAAAAGCAGAGGCGTTGATAAATCCGTGTGGAAAGGGAACGACGGGCCTTTTAAATCCAAGGAGAAGGGATGATGGGACGGGCCCATCAACAGCTTCGACACAATCACCGGTGATGTGATCCGGCCCGGGTTAATTGAGTCGTTTTATGTAGTTTGCCCGATCGTCGACGAGGATGAGTTCGAGTTGTCAAAAAGGGGTAAATTCGTTTAAGATTTTGCAGAAGCTTAAAAAATTGGTTTAAAGTGAAAGGTAAGTTTAAAAGGATGTAGTAGGCTCGGTTTTAACAAGGAAAATAAAGGATAGATGATATTCGAAATAAAGGATGGAAATGGAATTGCGATCTTAACACCAAGAACGATTCAACACTATATGGTAGTGTCACCCCGGTTCTTATAAGGTTAAGGTGGTCGGATAAAGGATAGTAGGATGAACGCCACACCAACTAAGGTGATAAGTTCAAACAAGTCGGGAAGACACCACTAGCAACTCTAGATAAGTCACCCGAGACTTGTACGAAATAGGAGTTGAGGGAAACCTCACAAAAACAAAATTTCATTAACAATTTTGGCAAAAGTCAAAAGTCATTTACAAATAAAAATGTTCAAGTATTTATAGCCTAGTTAGGATAGCCGAATGGACTAACTTAATAGCTAAAAAAATTCAGCTAGAATGTGCTAGAAAATTCTAGAATAAAGTCATTAAAACACTAAGGCTAAGTTCATACTAATTCATTAAAAACGGTTCATGAATTCGGCAGGTTCATGTACTAGCCGAACGGACACTTTCTTCCCCCTTGGTGTGTGCATGCTTGCTTAGCCATGAAGAATCTTTAATTGCATGAATGTCCAGTCTTTAAGATCCCTTTAATCCCCCTTGGCCGAATGCTAGGTGCATGGGACATGCATCCCTCTTAATTGAAGCTTTAATGATGGGCTGGTTCATGAATGGTAGCATGTACCTTTGTAAATTCGTCCTCCCCTTTGTGCATGCACATTATTCATTCAATGTGCTAAAATAATGTGTCATTTCCCCCCTTGGACGTTCTTGACTTAACCCATGCATGTATAGAAGCTGATCGGTCAAATTAAGGTGTGAATGGGGAAATCGGCAAGTGTGAACAGCTTCAAGGCTGCCTTGGGGAGTTGTTCGGCCAGCTTGGGAATTTAATGGGCAGCTACTCCTTGGCCGAATAGTTGCTTGGAGAAGCCAAACATCCAGCCACCATGCAATGTAGCCGGCCGTGCATGAATCTCTCCATTCGTTGCAACCGGTCATTCATGCACCAAGCATTAATTGCCTTCATGCATTCGGCTGCACCTAAAAGACAATGAACCAATATTAAATCAAGTAAAATTCAGCTGAACCATGCATTAATATCATTTAGACATACTAATTAACACATTAATTAAATTAAGACAAATTTAACATAGACTTATTAGGACACATTAATATTCAGCTAGGACAAATTAAAAAAATATGTAATGAGCTGAAATATAATTTTATGAGCTGTAATAAAATTAACTAATTTAATTTAAATACTTAATTTATTCCAGCAATAAAATTAATGAGCTGAAAGTAAGTAAAATCGAGCTCAATGAGCTAGATTGAGCTCAAGTGAGCTGATTCGAGCTGAAGGGAGCTCGGGGAGTTGAAGTTGAGCTAAAATCAACTTGCATTAAGGTGCGAGGAGTCCTTAGGATGCTGGCCCAAGCTCGATTCGAAGAAATATTGCACAGCCTCATGTAGTCCTTGCTCATTTCGAAAAAGGTCCCGGCCGTGCTCAAATTATTCCCCCCTTCTTCAGAACGACTTGGTTTACTCGAAAATGTTTGTGCGGCTTGCCTTGGATGAATGGGGCGAATGGTAAACGAGTCAACTTGTTCGATCAACACAAACCTTCGCTCCTCGGGGGTATAGTGTAGTCGAAAATTCTTGGTCGAATCAACCTGAAATGAGTGGTAAACACAAAGACACTTCGTGCTTTTCAAAGTTTTGTGTCCACAATAATGAAGAAGGTGAATGTCATCATGAACGGTGGACTCAAAGGAAAATATTGAAACGAGATTCACAAAGGAAACATATGAATCGATGCCAGGCTCAAAAATATAAGTTTAGTTTACCTTCTCGGGTAGAAATAGGAATTTTATGTACAGCGACATAAAATGATCTAGGAACGATTTTAATTGATAATCAAAATGGTCAAATCTCGTTCCCTTAGACAACGACCAAGCATCAAACAAATATAAATGATCCACACAAAATTTAATATGCTTGTTTTCCCCACAAAACGAACCAAAACAAATTCCAGGTTTAAGCACGCGAGTTTGATTACTTATGCCGAAATGTAGCAAATGTTTCATTAAGTCAAACATGTCAAACCAAAAGGATTTTTGCATACAAAGACACATACAATCAAAACTCTTGACATTCTTCCAAACAGATTTGCAAAAACTCGAGGATTTCAAACAAGGCAGTAAATGATTCACATAATCACCACAATCGAATAAATTGAGATGCTTATATGAAAATTCATTATCACGCATAATCGAGTTTTGCAGTTGCCGATTAAACACTACTTCTCCTTCAAACTTGTCAACGCAAAGATTTGTGTTAGAAAAGCTCGTCTCACCACCATTTAAAATTTCAACAATAATCAAAGAAGGAAAATTAACCATATCTTAACACGAAGCTTTTACAAAGATGAAGTCATCGACAATACTTTTACTAACATTGAAGGAGGATAGTGGAAATTCAAGTGCTAGGTGATCCTTACCTAACTTACCTTCGGGCTCGTGTGGTTCGATTTCATCTTCAACCTTACCTTTGCTGATCATACGAAAGCATCGCTCATCAGGAAGGTGTTGAAGTTGAAAATCTTCATTCGATCTTTTGGAAACCTGAAAAGAAGGAACGGAACAAGAACAACTCTCTTGTGGGTTAGGGAAAACATCACTCACTTCTTCTCGCTCGTCCTTTTCTTTTGTTTCTTTTTCTAACTCGATTTCTTTTTCAATGTCTTTTTCTTTTTCACTTTCTTTCTCAATCTCAATTTCTTTTTCAATTTTCTTTTCTTCGTTTTCTTTTTCTCTCACTTCTCTTTTTCTTTTCTCGATTTCATTCTCTTTTTCAATTTCTTTTTCTTCTTTTTCAAGTTCTCTTTCGATTTTTTTACAACATGATGATGATACAAAAGAATCAAAAAGATAAGTGTTTTGCTCAAAAGAAGAGAAAGCATTCACATAGGTATCACGATCAATTTTTCGGGAACGATCCTCCGGGAAGGACTTTTTTGAGGCATATGAAGAATAACTCGTACCTTCTCGTTCATCATCTCAAAAAATTTCAGACTCGAAGTTTGCTTCTCTTTGTCTCGAAGACCTTGTTGAATAGGAGTCTTGATAAAAGTCTCTTCTCGAATAGTCATCGGATGTGTATCTCCGTGATGGTCTTAACTCCTTGTCTCGACTTGGCAAAATTTGCTTTTGTTGGCCTCTTGCTAGATGACCTAGCTTTTCTTGGATAGGCTTGAATTTCCGGTCTAGCATGCACTCCATCTCTTTCACCAAATATTGAAATTTAGATTCTGAAAATTCTTCTCGAGACATGATTATTTACTGAAAAGAAAAAGTGTTAAAAACTGAAAATAAAAAATGAGTACCTCACCACAAAAACCTCACTAATCACTCGGAAAGAAAAATAAGGGTTTTCCACTCCACTCGTGTTTACACTCGTTTTAAGGCTTTTTCTACACTCGAATAGACTCACCACTCTTGCCTTTTTCCACTCGACCTCTTCTCACAATTTCGTACTTCGTCTCAAATAGACTTAATTGGTTTCTTCGGGTTCAGTTTCAAAGGGTTACAAGGGATAATTGAGTTTGGTGTACGGTAGGCAGAAACAAAAAAAATAAAATCGGGTTTGAGTGTGGTGTAGGGAAGGGAAGAAATGATAGAAAAACAATCTTCGATGATCGGGGTAGAAAAGATGGAAACAAACACAAGATCTTGCAAAACTTCACTTCTTTTTTTTATATACTCGTATTTCTTTTTTTTTTCACTTCAATTACAATATGCTGATTTCAAAAGAAATAAAATACAACTTGAAATTTTTTTTTTCAATACGAACCTACTCCGGGATCTTCACGAACGTCGGCGCTCCTCGTTTTCAAGCTCTGATACCAAATGATGTGATCCGGCCCGGGTTAATCGAGTCATTTCACGTAGTTTGCCCGATCGTCGACGAGGATGAGGTCGAGTTGTCAAAAAGGGGTAAATTAGTTTAAGATTTTGTGGAAGCTTAACAAATTGGTTTAAAGTGAAAGGTAAGTTTAAAAGGATGTAGTAGGCTCATTTTAACAAGGAAAATAAAGGATAGATGATATTCGAAATAAAGGATGGAAATGGAATTGCGATCTTAACACTAAGAACGATTCAACACTATATGGTAGTGTCACCCCGGTTCTTATAAGGTTAAGGTGGTCGGATGAAGGATAGTAGGATGAACGCCACACCAACTAAGGTGATAAGTTCAAACAAGTTAGGAAGACGCCACTAGAAACGCTAGATAAGTCACTCGAGACTCGTATGAAATAGGAGTTAAGGGAAACCTCACAGAAACAAAATTTCATTAACAATTTTGGAAAAAGTCAAAAGTCCTTTACAAATGAAAATGTTCAAGTATTTATAGCCTAGTTAGGATAGCCGAATGGACTAACTTAATAGCTAAGAAAATTCAGCTAGAATGTGCTAGAAAATTCTAGAATAAAGTCATTAAAACACTAAGGCTAGGTTTACACTAATTCATTAAAAACGGTTCATGAATTCGACAGGTTCATGTACTAGCCGAATGGACACTTTCTTCCCCCTTGGTGTGTGCATGCTTGCTTAGCCATGAAGAATCTTTAATTCCATGAATGTCCAACCTTTAAGATCCCTTTAATCCCCCTTGGCCGAATGCTAGGTGCATGGGACATGCATCCTCTTAATTGAAGCTTTAATGATGGGTGGTTCATGAATGGTAGCATGTACCTTTGTAAATTGTCCTCCTTTGTGCATGCACATTATTCATTCAATGTGCTGAAATAATGTGTCATTTCCCCTTGGACGTTCTTGACTTAACCCATGCATGTATAGAAGCTGATCGGTCAAATTAAGGTGTGAATGGGGAAATCGGCAAGTGTGAACAGCTTCAAGGCTGCCTTGGGGTGTTGTTCGGCCAGCTTGGGAATTTAATGGGCAGCTACTCCTTGGCCGAATAGTTGCTTGGAGAAGCCAAACATCCAGCCATCATGCAATGTAGCCAGCCGTGCATGAATCTCTCCATTCGTTGCAACCGGTTATTCATGCACCATGCATTAATTGCCTTCATGTATTCGGCTGCACCTAAAAGACAATGAACCAATATTAAATCAAGTAAAATTCAGCTGAACCATGCATTAATATCATTCAGACATACTAATTAACTCATTAATTAAATTAAGACAAATTTAACATAGACTTATTAGGACACATTAATATTCGGCTAGGACAAATTAAAATAATATGTAATGAGCTGAAATATAATTTTATGAGCTGTAATAAAATTAACTAATTTAATTTAAATACTTAATTTATTCCAGAAATAAAATTAATGAGCTGAAAGCAAGTAAAATCGAGCTCAATGAGCTAGATTGAGCTCAAGTGAGCTGATTCGAGCTGAGGGGAGCTTGGGGAGCTGAAGTTGAGCTAAAATCAGGTTGCATTAAGGTGCAAGGAGTCCTTAGGATGCTAGTCCGAGCTCGATTCGAAGAAATATTACACAGCCTTGTGTAGTTCTTACTCGTTTTGAAAAAGGTCCCGGCCGTGCTCACATCAACCGGGCCCATCAATAGCGCCTACACAATCACCGGGCCCATCAATAGTACCCACACAATCACCGGGCCAATTGCCTCAATCGACGACACCCACATCACAACCCTTTCAGATTATGCGAGGTGCGTATCCTAGCCCTTATACATATCCTAACCCTTATATGTTTCCTTTTCCTAGTCCTATGGCAGGTTGGAATGCATGGCCCGGTGCATCTCCTTTCCCGATGACTCCGACGACTCAACCGATGATATATAGGCCATCGTCACCGGAGGGATCGCACGAGGCACCGTCAGCGAGCTCATCTCATTACCATTCCTCATCGCCTTATGGGATTCAAACACCTCCGCCGTGGGGGATGCAAGCACCTCCATATTCTTTATTCTACCAAGGTGGGTCATCCTCCTAACACCCACAACCGGAGCAACCACAACCCTCGCCGGAGCAACCAAGGAGGAATCCAGCGCGTAATCGTCGTCCACCCCCATGTGGCACTGATTCTGACTGGCATATACATTGATTTTTTTAATATATTTGTAGATGCTGTTTCTATATTGTTTCATTTAAGAAAAAAGAAGTTGTTTTTAATATTTTAATTGTGAATTAATTTTATATTTTTAATAAAATATAAGTTCTTTTGAATAAGGCGGAATAGAAATAATGCAACATCGTTTCATTACAGCAATTATCAACTATTTCGGTTTGGACATGATCAAATTGTATGACCTGGGTTCCAACACCATCCACACAAATTCCGTTGGTTTGTTCTTTCCCGGATATCCATATTATTACGTATTCTACTCGAGCAAGGTCGACCTTTCGGTTTGCGACGCAATTCTCTATCCGGTAACAGCTTAAACGGAGCAAGCGATACAGACAGCCATTTACATTCATCTGGGATCGGTGGGAATACGTGTCTCCACACATTGTACATGTTTTCTATTTTGTACACTTCTTCGACATATCTCATGGGGAGATTCTGACAAGCTACAATTGCATAAGCGCATGGATAATGAAGCGCGTCAAACGTCCCACAGTCGCAAGTCCTATTTATCAGGTGTACACGATATTGCCCGCCGGCAATACATTGGCTCGGTCTGTCAAACTCCTTCACACAAAACCATAGGTTGTCGCGATCGTGACACACTGGGTGCATGGTGTTGGCCCGCGCCTTCGCCTTGTTAATTTCTTGTAATACCTTCCGGGACCATACATGGCCTCCCTGTATTTGGCCTTTATAACTCACTGCTCGCTTTGGAAATAGTTCTACCAAACGAAAATATGTCTCTCGCACAATCGAGGTTATCGGCAAATGACGCTGTAACACCCCTAACCCGAGACCATCGTCGGAATAGGGTTAAGAGGCGTTACCGATCAATCGAAACATTTCACAATCAATTCTCAACACAAAGTTAATCATCATTAAAGCATATCATAACATAATCGTAAAGTCCCTTATTGAGGTCCTCGAGACCTCAAACACATGCTAGAAAGGGGTCGGGACTAAACTGAACACTAATGAAAGTTTTCAAAATTTCAAATATTCTTCAACACTGTTGAGGTCACACGCCCGTGCAATCAGGCCGTGTGCCTCACACGATCACCAGACACACCCATGTGTCCAGGCCGTGCCAAAACAGGGCATGTATCCTGACTATTTCACACGGCCTCCAGGCACGCCCGTGTTCTAGGGCCGTGTACTCTTAGGCAATATACTGACAAATTCACACGGCTACTAGGCAGCCCGTGTGCCATAACCGTGTAGGCAAAACAGGCCATTGCAATGCCAATTTTCCACCCACACAAGGGTTTACCAACAAGCTGCATAACAAGGCTATTTCATGCTTTTAAATGCACTCAAACATGCCATTTCATGCACTCACAAATCAACAACATTACCATATACTTCCATACCTAATATCATCATAACTAAGCCCATTCAAAGTGACAAATATGCATCTCAAAACATATGTAATTCAAGTATTATATAATCCATACCAAAACTCATCTTTTAACCACCTCTTTCATCAAGCACAAAGTCATGAAACACACCACATTCATAGCTCATTCACAAATTCAATATTATCTCACTTCCAAGCCAAATCACATGGCAAGGATTAAACATCACAAATCATACCATAACTTTTAGCCTATACATGCCATATTTAATCTATATACATCTTTCCAAAAGTACCCAAAATAGATTGCCGATAGTGTGATTGATATGCTGACGATCCCCGGATCTGAGCTAGCTTTATTGACACTGCAAAGCAGAGAAACAAATCACACAGTAAGCTTTCCAAGGCTTAGTAAGTTCATAACATAACACATTTAAATCAAACAAACCATCACATAGATTATTTCATATATACATATATATCATACCATCCAAAACTAAAATGCTCATTTAACATTTCATAATCTCATTCATAGATTCATCAACCACATAGGTTCCGAGCGTACCTTAGCCAACACTTAGTAATCAATTACATTTGCTACTCAATACTCACTTTTCCCTTTCGATCAACTTCCGTCTCTTCTTCGATTCAATTGCACACTTAGTGCCCAGATATTTAACCGAAGCTTAATTAACATCGCACATATAGTGCATTTATATCAAACCGCTCTTCAATCGGTTTCGCACACGCAGTGCCAACCACAAAGTCGAAGTTTATATTATTTCGCACACACAATGCTAATCATCTCAATCACGTTTCCGAATACGCACACTTAGTGCCACATAATACAAACTCAAACTCTCACATAGCATCCACATTTCAATATCATTATAACAATCATTTCATAGCATTTAACATAACTAAATATTCGTATTATGTCCGAACTTACCTCAGACGTTGAACTATCGAAACGGTCGATCAATCGAGCACTTTATCCTTGCCTCGATCTCGATCCGAACCTCTCCTCTCTTGGTCTATACACATTCAAATTCAATCCATTCAATTACCAAATCATTTATTTTAGTCCAAACACACATATTTAGGGCATTTTACATAATGGCCCTCACATTTTCACATTTCGACACTTTATTCCCTAATTCACAAAATCATCAAATTCACATAATTTCTTTCCACACAATCCTAGCCGAATTTTCTTTGTGTTCATACAAGCCCACATATTTCATTTATTTCACATTTTAATCCCTCAATTTCACATTTTCTCAATTAAGCCTAAAATGCTCAATTTCACTAAAAATCCCAATACAAACTAAGTTAACCCAACACCGAGTTTTCATATTTCACTATCAACTAGCACATAGCTCAAGCATTCATCAATGGCTCATCACAAAAACATCATCAATTCACAAAATTACAATATGGGTTAGCTAGAGCACGAAGCAACGATTACGAAAACGTAGAAATTTACAAAAATCGAGCTCAAACATACCTTAAATCAAGCTCCAAAATAGCTGAAACCTTCAAAGCTCTTAAGCCTTTCTTTTTCTTCTAATTTCGGTGGATGAACACCATTAAAATGTCACCATTATGTCTTTATTTTATTATAATAACATTGTTTATTCATTTACTTATTTAGCCATTATTAAACATATATAACATATATACACTAAGGCTATTTTTGTCCATTGTCACCCACTATCACTAATAATGGTCAAATTGCATCTTAAAGCCTCCATATTAAAAAGACAACCACAATTAAGCTCTTTTAAATCAGCACACAGCTTTTGTATTTTATGCGATTAGATCCTTTTTCTTAATTCGGCACACAATCGATAAAATTATCACACAGAATGTCACACCCTAATTCGTATTAGGAATAAAATGCAAAGCATACATCAATTATATCAACTTATTATCATATAGATAATTATAAATATAATTTAACGCATGAATAGCCACATTCTACATATAGGTGACTAATGCAACATTTTTGAGAAATTCAACTTTACTTAATCTATAATACCATTGTTGCATATCATGATGAGCCAATTATTAAATACTAACATCACATTCGGCATCTCTTATCAAGAATATGAACATTAGATCTTTCTAATCACCTTTTCATAACTCACATACAATATATATAGAAAATTATACTATCATATTAAACAAATATCAAGGCCGAATTCATTCAAGACCCAAATCACCATAAATTAGCCATTTTCGTATGGCATAGATATACATTCAGTCCATTTAAGTTCGGTTCCAAGGTATCTTAGCCTATACATGCCATAATAGTCAAAATTTGTCATTTCAAAAGTGTACCAAAAGGAGTGATAGTATGGTGAGCTTCCAAGATGATCTCCTAGCGCAAGCTAAGCTTCCAAAAAGAGAAAACTACAATTACAAAACAACCAAATGCGATCTAAACCCGATTCTTTACGATCTTGATCTAGAATATCAAATTAAACCTTTTTCAATTAGATTTCCATTCAATTAGATACAAATATATAAAATTATGAAATTTCCCAATTTACCCTTGACCTTTACAGCCTATTCAATTTAATCCCTAATGCACCACAATACAAAATATGACTAATTGAGATTTCTCCTCAATGGCCGAATGGTCACTAAGTCCCTACAAATCTCCATAAACCTTCCTTCTAACATTTTAACCCTTCCACTTTTACTTTATAAAATTAATTATTAATACTTAATTCAACCAATAACCATGTCTAAATGTAACCATTCATCCATGGCCAATTACACTATATATATATAACCGAACATCAAAACAAGAGAAAAAAA
This sequence comes from Gossypium sturtianum, assembly GCA_025698515.1. NCBI lineage: Eukaryota > Viridiplantae > Streptophyta > Magnoliopsida > Malvales > Malvaceae > Gossypium > Gossypium sturtianum. The sequence goes on from CM046955.1 coordinate 120,218,903, forward strand.
CTCATGTATGGTCATCTTAACATTCGTGCATGCTTAAATTACCACCCCCATTTCATCTAAATTTTCTATTCCCATTGATAACATATACAATGCACCACAAGCTACAAAATTTCTCCCATGGCCGAATCACTACATTTGCCTAACTTCAAAAATTCCAACATGTTTTGGTAATCTTCAAAGAAACCAACCTATTTACACTTAAATCTTCTAATATAAAAATCCAATTACTCACCTTACCACCACATGCAAGGCCGAATGAGGAGGATGAACTTCTTCCTTACTTTGAGAGAAATTTCGGTGAGGAAGATGAAGTAAAGAAAGAGAAAATGAATTTTTATTATGTTTCTTTTATTATATTCATTTATTACCTTTTATTTTACTCAACCAATATTTTATAATAACATAAAATACTCAAAGTAATCATCCCCATCATCATTACCAGTCCACTTACAAGAAATGTGGAAATTTGACATGCAAGCCCTTGCATTAAATATAACAATTCAATTACCTATTTAATTCCATGCACACTACTTTTACTACTTATCTATTCGATCCTTGTGTTAAATTAAGCACACCAACAGGCAAATTAACTCACCAAATTTTAACACATGCTTTATCATAGATCATAAACTCAATATAAAATAATAAAAATATTCTACTGACTCGGATTCGTGGTTCTGAAACCACTGTTCCGATTAGGGTCGTATTTGGGCTGTTACAACTCCTCCATCCTAAAAAGAAATTTTCTTCCCCGAAAATCTTACCGACGAATAATTACGGATACAGTTCTTTCATCGATTCTTCAGTCTCCCAGGTTGCTTCCTCAACCCCATGTTTAAGCCACAGTACTTTAACTAGCTCTATTTTCTTATTCCGCAACTCTTTCACTTCACGAGCTAATATACGAATCGGTTCCTCTTCATAAGTCAAATCAGACTGAATCTCAATTTCTGCAGGACTAATCATGTGAGAAGGATCGGATCTGTATCGTCGAAGCATCGACACGTGGAACACATTGTGGATTCTGTCTAGCTCAGAGGGTAACTTCAATCTATACGCCACTGGCCCGATACGCTCAATAACTTCATACGGCCCAATAAATCTCGGACTCAACTTTCCTTTACGGCCAAATCTAATTATTTTTTTCCACGGTGAAACTTTCAAAAACACCCTATCGCCAATCTGAAACTCGATGTTCTTACGTTTCAAGTCTGCGTAAGATTTTTGACGATCCGAGGCTGCTTTCAAACTATCGCGGATTATGGCCACTTTCTGCTCAGCCTCTTTGACCATATCAACCCCGTGTATCTTGTTTTCCCCGAGCTCGGTCCAGAACAATGGTGTACGGCATTTACGACCGTATAAAGCCTCGTAGGGAGCCATTTTGATACTAGATTGAAAGCTATTATTATAAGAGAATTCAATCAAGGATAAGTATCGCTCCCACGTACCTCCGAACTCGAGAATGCAACATCTCAACATATCTTCAAGTATTTGGATAATACGCTCGGATTGACCATCCGATTGAGGATGAAAAGCTGTACTAAAGTGTAACTTAGTTCCCAAGGTATCTTGTAACTTCTTCCAAAACTGCGATGTGAATCTCGGGTCTCTATCCGACACAATAGAAATAGGTACTCCGTGTAACCGCACTATCTGCGATATGTACAGCTCAGCTAGCTTATCAAGTGAAAAATCGGTGCGTACTGGAATGAAATGAGCCGATTTTGTCAATCTATCCATAATAACCCAGATTGAATCTTTCTTACTCGGTGTCAATGGCAAACCCGATACAAAATCCATCGTGATTCGATCCCACTTCCACTCAGGTATCAAAATCGGTTGAAGTAGTCCCGACGGCACCTGATGCTCAGCTTTCACTTGCTGACATACCAAACACTTCGATACATAATCCGAGATGTCTCGTTTCATACCGTGCCACCAGTAATGCTATTTCAAGTCGTTATACATCTTTGTGCTACCCGGATGAGTCGACAATCTACTGCTATGAGCTTCATCACAAATCATTCTAATCAAATCAGGGTTTTTCGATACACACATTCGATTCTTAGACCGTAAACATCCTTCAGCATCTATATGAAATTCTGAATCCACACCCGAACTACAAAGACTCCTTTTTACTTTTAAAACATCATCAATCGCCTGAGCTTCTCGAATCTGTTGTACAAACAATGGTCTTGCCTTTAATTCTGCAATGATCACACCATCATCGGTCATAGCTAAATCCGCGTTCATTGCACGAAGAGCAAATAATGATTTTCGACTAAGTGCATCAACAACCACATTAGCCTTTCCCGGGTGATAATCAATCACGAGTTCATAGTCTTTCAACAATTCTAACCATCGTCGCTGTCTCAGATTCAGATCCTTTTGAGTCATTAAATACTTTAGACTCTTGTGATCCGAGTAGACGTGACATCTCTCACCGAAAAGATAGTGACTCCATATCTTCAAAGCAAAGACTATAGCGGCTAATTCAAGGTCGTACGTCGAGTAATTTCTCTCGTGCGGTTTCAACTGTCTCGAGGCATAGGCTATGACTCTACCCTCCTGCATCAATACACAACCGAGCCCATTTAAAGATGCATCACTAAAAATAAAGAATTCCTTACCCGACTCTGGCTGAACAAGTACCGAAGCTTCCGTCAATAAAGTTTTCAGCTGATCGAAACTCTTTTGACACCTTTCTGACCACTCGAATTTAACGTCTTTTTACAACAGTTTTGTCATCGGAGCTGCTATCATAGAAAACCCTTTCACGAAACGTCTGTAATATCCGGCAAGTCCCAGAAAGCTACGGATCTCAGAAATATTCCGCGGGGGTTTCCAATTAAGTATGGCCGAAACTTTACTTGGATCAACCCGAACACCCGATGCTAAAATAACATGCCCCAGGAAGCTAACTTCATTCAACCAAAACTCACATTTGCTGAATTTCGCGTATAATTGTTTTTCACGCAAAATCTGTAGCACTAAACTCAAATGTTCAGTATGTTCAGTTTCGTCTCGCGAATAGATCAGTATATCATCAATAAACACAACTAAAAACCGATCTAAGTACGGTCTGAATACCCGATTCATCAGATCCATGAAAATCATAGGGGCATTAGTGAGCCCAAACGGCATCACCAAAAACTCATAATGACCGTATCTTGTCCGAAAGGCAGTCTTCGGTACATCTGATTCTCTAACTCGCAACTGATAATATCCGGATCTCAGATCAATTTTCAAAAACACCGAAGCTCCTTTCAGCTGATCGAATAAATAATCAATACGTGGCAACGGATATTTGTTCTTAACTGTCACCTTATTGAGTTGCCGATAATCGATGCACATTCTTAATGTTCCGTCTTTCTTCTTCACACATAGAATGGGCGCACCCCAAGGAGAAAAACTCGGTCGAGCGAAACCTTTATTTGACAACTCTTGCAACTGGGCCTTCAATTCCTTTAGTTCAGCTGGTGCCATTCTATACGGGGCTATCGAAATCGGGGTGGTCCCTGAAACTAGCTCAATCTCAAACTCTACCTCATGGGCAGGAGGCAATCCTGGTAATTCCTCCGGGAACATATCTGAATATTCTCTAACAACTGGTATTGATTCGATCTTCTTTTCTGTTATCTTATCGTTAATTAAGTATGCAAGATAGGCTTCACAACCCTTCCTCAAATATAGCTGAGCCGACATTGAAGATATCACCGTAGGTAGTCCATTCAAATCTGAAGACTCAACTCTGATTATCTCATTATTCTGGCATCTCAAATCAATAGTTTTTCGTTTGCAATTTACTATCGCATCATGAACTGTCAACCAATCCATGCCGAGAATGATGTCGAACTCATCAAAAGGCAATAGCATCAGATCAGCCGGAAAGCACATGTTTCGAATCTTCAATGGGCAGTTATTACACACTTTGTCAACTAATACCCACCGACCCAGAGGGTTTGAAACCCGAATTACAAACTCAGTAGACTCAACAGGTAAAGTCTTACTGGATGCTAATGCTTCACACATATACGAGTGAGTCGAGCCGGGATCAATCAAGGCAGTTACATTAATATCAAAGAGGGTGAAAATACCGGTAATAACATCGGGGGATGAAGCCTCCTCTCTAGCACGGATGGCGTAAGCTCTAGCTGGTACACGAGCATCTGATCGAACAAACGCATCTGAAACCCCCCTCTGTGCACCACTCCTACCTCTCCCAAAATGAAATGATCTACCTCGAGCCGTAGCGCCGCTCGGTCTCGCATTCTGATTAGTATCCCTTCCAGCGGTATCTGGGCAATCTCGAATGAAGTGATCCTATGAGCCACACCTATAACACGTGCGAGAAATAGATTTACCCCAACACTCTCCATGATGTCGTCTGCCACACTGCTGACACTCCGGTTTGCTCAATTTCTCATTATCCACACTTGCAACTAATGTAGTCCGAGAACTCACTGGCGGCCGTTCTCGTATAGAAATCTCGGTGTTAGGCTTGAATCGACCACTGTCATTCTTAAACTTCTTCATAGACATCTGTGAGAATTTGCTTGCGGACCTCTTCCGAGTGTCTTTAGATTCGCACTTCGACTTTTGTTTTTCCTTTCCAGTTCTTCAGCTTTACAAGCTCGTTCAACCAGCACAACGAACTAATTAATTCCCAAAATACCAACCAGAAGCTTTATATCCTCATTTAAGCCATCCTCAAATCTCTGAAACATAGCAGTTGATGAAACACACTCGCGAGCATAGCGACTGAGTCGCACAAATTTGCGCTCATATTCGGATACAGTCATGCGGCCCTGTTTGAGCTCGAGGAACTCCTTGCGCTTAGAATCAATAAAGCGCTGGCTTACATATTTCTTACAGAATTCTACTTGAAAGAACTCCCAGGTAACCTTCTCTTTCGGAACAACCGACACAAGCGTATTCCACCAGTAATAGGCAAAGTCTCGTAATAGTGATATAACACACCTTAAACACTCGTCGGGTGTACAAGATAGTTCTTCGAATACTCGAATAGTGTTATCGAGCTAAAATTCGGCTCGCTCCGCATCATCGTCATCCTCGGCTCTAAATTCCTGAGCCCCATGCTTCCTAATACGATCAATCAGGGGTTTAGTTGTTCGGTCAAGATTTACCACTGGAGGTACCACCGGTGTTACTGGGGGTACATTCGGATCTTGAGATGGTTGAACAGCCGGAGTGGTTCGTAAATAATGACTGAACCAATCGTTCATCATATTATGGAAAGCCTGCTTTACCCTCTCATCTAGGCCACCCGCAGCAGGTTGAGATTCTTCCGGCGCGGTCCCTTGCGCGGGAACAGGCGCCACACTCTCTACATCATCAGCTAAGGCTTGCTCGGGATCAAGATCCATTACTATATAGAAGAATAAAATACATTTAACTATCAGAAGTCATCATACTATCACAATGTAAATTATGGCATGTATAGCTAGACTCACACGCGCTACGTTAGTCTGAGAACCGACTAAACCGTAGCTCTGATACCAATAAAAATGTCATACCCTAATTCGTATTAGGAATAAAATGCAAAGCATACATCAATTATATCAACTTATTATCATATAGATAATTATAAATATAATTTAACGCATGAATAGCCATATTCTACATATAGGTGACTAATGCAACATTTTTGAGAAATTCAACTTTACTTAATCTATAATACCATTGTTGCATATCATGATGAGCCAATTATTAAATACTAACATCATATTCGGCATCTCTTATCAAGAATATGAAAATTAGATCTTTCTAATCACCTTTTCATAACTCACATACAATATATATAGAAAATTATACTATCATATTAAACAAATATCAAGGCCGAATTCATTCAAGACCCAAATCACCATAAATTAGCCATTTTCGTATGGCATAGATATACATTCAGTCCATTTAAGTTCGGTTCCAAGGTATCTTAGCCTATACATGCCATAATAGTAAAAATTTGTCATTTCAAAAGTGTAACAAAAGGAGTGATAGTATGGTGAGCTTCCAAGATGATCTCCTAGCGCAAGCCAAGCTTCCAAAAAGAGAAAACTAAAATTACAAAACAACTAAAAATAGGGTAAGCTTCCCTCGCTTAGTATGATTAAGCAATTTATACATTTAATGAAATAAACCCGTATAGTATTTCATTTTCGACTTGTGAATAATAATATTCCTACCAATCCTCACCATTAAGTAAGGTACTTCAAGAAACATATCCACCATACACATTTATAATAACTTTCCTAACCCATCGTTTCATAATTTGCAATTTAGCACACCTAACCTATGATCTCGAATTTCCTTTACTTACCTATCAAACCATTTAAGTCTCAGGATAATAGGTAATATACGTACCTTTAGTAGATATTTGCTTTCCTGACTCAACTGCTCAAATATAACACGTAACCATATATTTATATATCATAGTTGATAACGTCTAGCTATCGAATTTCTTACCTGTACAATTAGCAATACAATTTTAGTAATGTGTCGCTCACATAGAGCCGTTACTTACCCCTCCCGTAACATATCGCTCTCATAGAGCCGTTACTTTAACCTCTTGTAATGTATCGCTCACATAGAGCCGTTACTTAAACCTATAGTAACGTATCACTCACATAGGGCCGTTACTTTATATAACCCGTAACGTATCGCTCACATAGAGCCGTTACACAATCATTCACCCACATAGTGTTTAATATAACTTATCATTCATTCGAATATAAAGTTTTATACACGAAGCCAATCTATCACGATTTCACCCATGGACATATTCCTTTATAAACAATATTCATACTTTAGCAATCCGATTCTATATTGCATTCGGTTTAAGAAATACCAAAACACCCAGAAACCCTTTTTAAGTCTATTATGTTCTTCTATTTCACTATTTTACATATTTAAAGATATCAACATCATATGAATACACATTTATACCATTGCCATAACATTCATTTATCCATACATTCGGCTAAACACACCCAAAATCATATATACATTCGGTTAGGTCCATTTTACTCTCATAACCATTCGAATTAAAGCATACAATAAGGTATAAAATTTCATTTAAATCAATTGCTTAAATCATACCTCAAAAAGCGATGATTCAAGGTTTTTCTGGCTAGTCGTTTAGTTTCGTCTTTCCCCGATCTAAACCCGATTCTTTACGATCTTGATCTAGAATATCAAATTAAACCTTTTTCAATTAGATTTCCATTCAATTAGATACAAATATATAAAATTATGAAATTTCCCAATTTACCCTTGACCTTTACAGCCTATTCAATTTAATCCCTAATGCACCACAATACAAAATATGACTAATTGAGATTTCTCCTCAATGGCCGAATGGTCACTAAGTCCCTACAAATCTCCATAAACCTTCCTTCTAACATTTTAACCCTTCCACTTTTACTTTATAAAATTAATTATTAATACTTAATTCAACCAATAACCATGTCTAAATGTAACCATTCATCCATGGCCAATTACACTATATATATATAACCGAACATCAAAACAAGAGAAAAAAACTCATGTATGGTCATCTTAACATTCGTGCATGCTTAAATTACCACCCCCATTTCATCTAAATTTTCTATTCCCATTGATAACATATACAATGCACCACAAGCTACAAAATTTCTCCCATGGCCGAATCACTACATTTGCCTAACTTCAAAAATTCCAACATGTTTTCAGTAATCTTCAAAGAAACCAACCTATTTACACTTAACTCTTCTAATATAAAAATCCAATTACTCACCTTACCACCACATGCAAGGCCGAATGAGGGAGGATGAACTTCTTCCTTACTTTGAGAGAAATTTCGGTGAGGAAGATGAAGTAAAGAAAGAGAAAAATGAATTTTTATTATGTTTCTTTTATTATATTCATTTATTACCTTTTATTTTACTCAACCAATATTTTATAATAACATAAAATACTCAAAGTAATCATCCCCCATCATCATTACCGTCCACTTATAAGAAATGTGGAAATTTGACATGCAAGCCCTTGCATTAAATATAACAATTCAATTACCTATTTAATTCCATGCACACTACTTTTACTACTTATCTATTCGATCCTTGTGTTAAATTAAGCACACCAAAAGGCAAACTAACTCACCAAATTTTAACACATGCTTTATCATAGATCATAAACTCAATATAAAATAATAAAAATATTCTACTGACTCGGATTTATGGTTCCGAAACCACTGTTCCGATTAGGGTCGTATTTGGGCTGTTACACAGAATTTTCACACAGGCTATTTCACATATAATCAACACCAAAAACAATATTAAAATATTATTCTGACCTCAGATTTATGGTCCCGAAACCACTGTTCAGACTAGGGTCTAAACCGGGCTGTTACAACTCTCCCCCCTTAGGGATTTTCGTCCCCGAAAATCTTACCAGTGAATATATGCGGATATTGCTCTTTCATAACGTTTTCAGAAACCCACGTAGCCTCTTCAATTCCGTGTTTGTGCCATAACACTTTCACTAAGGAAATTCTTTTGTTTCTCAACTCTTTAGTCTCTCGTGCCAATATTTGAATCGGTTCCTCACTATACGACAAGTCTGATTGAATCTCAACCTCAATAGGAGCAATCACATGAGACGGGTCAGATCTGTACCGTCGAAGCATCGACACATGAAACACGTTATGAATCTTTTCTAACTCTGGTGGTAACATCAATCTATAAGCAACTGGCCCAACTCGCTCAATAATTTCATACGGTCCGATGAATCTCGGACTCAGCTTGCCTTTCTGGCCAAATCGAAGTATTTTCTTCCACGGAGATACTTTCAAAAACACTTTATCGCCAACTTCAAATTCAATATCTTTTCGTTTCAAATCTGCATAAGACTTTTGACGATCTGAAGCCGTTTTCAAATTGTCACGTATCACTTTCACTTTTTGCTCAGTCTCTTTTATAAGATCAACCCCGTGAATCTTATTCTCACTTAGCTCAGTCCAATACAATGGAGTTTGACATTTTCGACTGTAAAGAGCCTTATACGGTGCCATTTTAATGCTAGATTGAAAACTGTTGTTGTATGCAAACTCATTCAACGATAAATACTTTTCCCACGTACTTTCAAATTCAAGAATATAGCATCTCAACATATCTTCAAGAATCTGAATGATTCGCTCGGACTGACCATCCGTTTGCGGATGAAACGCAGTACTGAAATGTAATTTTGTGCCTAAAGCCTTTTGTAATTTCTTCCAGAATCGTGAGGTAAATCTCGGATCTCTGTTCGACACAATAGATAGTGGCACCCCGTGCAATCTCACAATCTCAGCAATATACAATTCAGCTAGCTTATCAAGTGAATAATCTATTCTCACCGGAACAAAATGAGCTGATTTCATCAATCTGTCAACTATCACCCAGATTGTATCTTTCTTTCCCGGAGACAAAGGCAATCCCGACACAAAGTTCATCGTAATTCTCTCCCATTTCCACTCAGGAATCATGATCGGTTGTAACAAACCGGATGGAACCTGATGTTCAGCTTTAACTTGCTGACAAACTAAACATTTCGACACAAAGTCAGAGATGTCCCGTTTCATACCATGCCACCAATAAAATTGTTTCAAATCATTGTACATTTTCGTACTCCCCGGGTGAACAGTCAAACGACTATTATGAGATTCGTTTAAAATTAGCTGAATCAATTCTGAATTATTCAGAACACAAATCTGATTTCTAAATCTCAAACAACCATCACTATCATCTTGAAATTCTGAATCAACATTCAATTCACACTGAGTTCGTTTAGCCATTATTTCAACATCACTTTTCTGGGTATCACAAATCTGACGTACAAACATCGGCTTTACTTTTAACTCGGCTAAAACCACACTATCATCACACATATCTATCTGAGCATTCATTGCTGGCAAAGCACATATAGACTTTCGGCTCAAAGCGTCAGCTACAACGTTAGCTTTACCCGGATGATAATCAATCACAAGTTCGTAATCTTTCAACAGTTCTAGCCATCTTCTTTGTCGCAAATTCAATTCTTTCTGAGTCATCAGGTATTTCAAACTCTTATGATCGGTATAAATATGACATTTCTCACCAAATAGATAATGACGCCAAATCTTCAACGCAAACACAATCGCGGCCAATTCAAGGTCATGCGTTGGGTAGTTCTTTTCATGCGAATTTAGCTGTCTCAAAGCATAAGCAATAACTTTACCTTCTTGCATCAGCACACAGCCTAAACCATTCAACGATGCATCACTGTATACTATGAATTCTTTGCCCGATTCAGGTTGAACTAACACTAGTGCCTCCATTAACAACACTTTCAACTGCTCAAAACTCTGATGACACTTTTCCGACCATTCAAATTTAACGTTTTTTTGAAGCAACTTCGTCAACGGAGTCGCAATCATCAAGAAGCCTTTCACAAACCGTCTATAATATCCCGCTAGTCCCAGAAAACTACGGACTTCAGACACATTTCTCGGAGGCTTCCATTCCAAAATAGTTGAAATCTTACTCGGATCAACTCGTATTCTCGCAACTGATACTATATGCCCCAGAAATCCAACCTCACGCAACCAAAACTCACATTTGCTAAACTTAGCATACAATTGTTTCTCACGCAGAGTCTGTAGCACAATTCTCAAATGTTCGGCATGTTGCGTCTCATCACAGGAGTAAATCAAAATATCATCAATGAACACTACAACAGAGCAATCTAAATACGGTCTAAATATCCGATTAATCAAATCCATAAACACTGCAGGAGCATTCGTTAATCCAAAAGGCATCACTAAGAATTCATAATGTCTGCACCTTGTTCTGAAAGCAGTTTTCAGCACATCGGATTCTTTGACTCTCAACTGATAGTAAGCCGATCTCAAGTCTATCTTAGAAAACACTGTAGCTCCTCTCAGCTGATCAAACAAATCATCGATATGAGGCAATGGATATTTGTTCTTTATCGTCACTTTGTTTAATTGTCGGTAATCAATACACATTCTCATAGTACCGTCTTTCTTTTTCACAAATAACACAGGAGCACCCCAGGGCGAGAAACTTGGTCTTGCAGACCCTCTATCAGTCAACTCTTAGAACTGAGACTTCAACTCTTTCAATTCGGCCGATGCTATTCTGTACGGAGCTATAGAGATAGGAGTCGTTCCCGGAACTAATTCAATACCGAATTCAACTTCTTTGATTGGAGGTAATCCCGGTAATTCTTCAGGAAACACATCTGGAAACTCACTAACCACAGGTACAGATTCAACTTTCTTTTCTGACACTTTTGTATCAATCACATATGCTAGATAAGCTTCACAACCCTTTCTCACATAGTTCAGAGCTTTCATTGCAGATACAACAACTGGTAACCCTTTCAAATCGCTGGATTCAATTCGAACTATCTCACCATTCTGACTTCTCAATTCAATACTTTTTCCTTTACAATTCACAATAGCATTATGCAGAGTGAGCCAATCCATACCCAGAATTATATCAAATTCGTCAAATGGTAGCAACATCAAATTAGCTAGAAAACATATATCACGAAACATCAATGGGAATTCTTGCACACCTTATCCACCAAGACACACTTGCCTAAGGGGTTCGATACTCTAACCATAAATTCAGTAAACTCAACAGGTAGAGTCTTATTCAATACTAGATTCACACACACATAGGAATGAGTTGAACCGGATCTATTAATGCAATCAAATCAGTATCAAATAGAGTAAAAGTACCAGTGATGATGTCTGGAGATGATGCTTCCTCTCGTGTACGTATTGCATAAGCTCAGACAGGTGCTTTCGTCTCCAATCTCACAGTTGTATCAGTAATCCCTCTTTGACTTCCACTTACATTCCCGACATTTCTGGGTGGTCTACCTCTAGCCATCACATTACTTGATCTCACATTCTGAACATTTTCTTCCTCAGCCATCTTTGGGCAGTCTCGAATGAAGTGATCTCGTGATCCACATTTATAGCAAACTCTATTATTGTACTTGCCCCAGCATTCTCCCACATGTCATCTTCCACATTGTCTACACTCAGGTTTGTTACTTTTGGCACTATCAACACTTGATTCTATTGGAGCTTGAGTTCTCAGACCAACACTTAGTCTTGCACGATCTCTATTCGGATGTTCAAATGAAGTATGTGATCGGTTGCTTGTATCTCTAAATCTCTTCGTGGAAGGTTGAGAAATCTTACTCATCGATCTTTTTCTTTCATCACGAGTTTCAGAATCAGCTTTCTTCTTTTCTTTACTGAGCTCCTCAGCTTTGCATGCTCTTTTAACTAACACCACAAATTCATTTATGTCAAGTATTCCAACCAACAGCTTAATATCTTCATTCAATCCTTTTATAAAGCGTTTACACATATTAGCTTCGGTCGAAACACATTCCCGTGCATACTGGCTCAATCTCACAAATTTTCGCTCGTACTCAGTAACTATCCAACGGCCTTGTTTCAGCTCTAAAAACTCTTTACGTTTTTGATCAATGAATCGTTGACTGATATACTTCTTTTTAAACTCGGCTTGAAAGAAATCTCAGGTGATTCTCTCTCTCGGAACCACAGATATCAATGTTTTCCACCAGTTATACGCAGTATCCCTCAACAACGATACAACACATTTTATACATTCATCAGGAGTCAACGACATCTCATCAAATACTCGAAGGGTATTCTCGAGCCAAAACTCAGCTCTCCCGGCATCATCATCGGCTGTGGCCCTAAACTCTTCGGCCCCGTACTTTTGAATCTTATCCACAGGAGGTTTATTCAATATGATCGAATCTACTACTTGTGGCACAACAGGTATTTATGGGGGTGGAGGTTGTGGAGCGGCCGAATTCGTTCGAACGAACTCCGAAAACCACTCACTCATCATACGGAAGAAGGCTTGCTTAGCCTCTCCTCCCTCACTACTTTCATTTGGCCTAGATGTGGCCGGCGCTGTCCCTTGAGCGGGAGCGGGTGCGTTACTCTCTACATCGTCAGAAACTGCTTGATCGGGATCCATTTGCTATATAAAAAAACATTTATAACTGTCAGGATTCATCACACTATCGCAATTTCATATATGGCATGTATAGCTAGACTCACACACGCTACGTTAGTCCGAGAATAAAATAAATCGTTGCTCTGATACCAATAAAATTATAACACCCCTAACCCGAGACCGTCATCGGAATAGGGTTAAGAGGCGTTACCGATCAATCGGAACATTTCACAATCAATTCTCAACACAAAGTTAATCATCATTAAAGCATATCATAACATAATCGTAAAGTCTCTTATTGAGGTCCTCGAGACCTCAAACACATGCTAGAAAGGGGTCGAGACTAAACTGAATACTAATGAAAGTTTTCAAAATTTCAAATATTCTTCAACACTGTTGAGGTCACACGCCTGTGCAATCAGGCCATATGCCTCACACGATCACCAGACACACCCATGTGTCCAGGCCGTGCCAAAACAGGGCATGTATCCTGACTCTTTCACACGGCCACCAGGCACGCCCGTGTTCTAGGGCCGTGTACTCTTAGGCAATATACTGACTAATTCACACGGCTACTAGGCATGCCCGTGTGCCATAACCGTATAGGTAAAACAGGCCATTGCAATGCCAATTTGCCACCCACACAAGGGTTTACCAACAAGCTGCATAACAAGGCTATTTCATGCTTTTAAATGCACTCAAACATGCCATTTCATGCACTCACAAATCAACAACATTACCATCTACTTCCATACCTAATATCATCATAACTAAGCCCATTCAAAGTGACAAATATGCATCTCAAAACATATGTAATTCAAGTATTATATAATCCATACCAAAACTCATCTTTTAACCACCTCTTTCATCAAGCACAAAGTCATGAAACACACCACATTCATAGCTCATTCACAAATTCAATATTATCTCACTTCCAAGCCAAATCACATGGCAAGGATTAAACATCACAAATCATACCATAACTTCTAGCCTATACATGCCATATTTAATCTATATACATCTTTCTAAAAGTACCCAAAATAGATTACCGATAGTGTGATTGATATGCTGACGATCCCTGGATCCAAGCTAGCTTTACTGACACTGGAAAGCAGAGAAACAAATCACACAGTAAGCTTTCCAAGGCTTAGTAAGTTTGTAACATAACACATTTAAATCAAACAAACCATCACATAGATTATTTCACATATACATATATATCATACCATCCAAAACTAAAATGCTCATTTAACATTTCATAATCTCATTCATAGATTCATCAACCACATAGGTTCCGAGCGTACCTTAGCCAACACCTAGTAATCAATTACATTTGCTACTCAATACTCACTTTTTCGTTTCAATCAACTTCTGTCTCTTCTTCGATTCAATCGCACACTTAGTGTCCAGATATTTAACCGAAGCTTAATTAACATCGCACACATAGTGCATTTATATCAAACCGCTCTTCAATCGATATCGCACACACAGTACCAACCACAAAGTCGAAGTTTATATTATTTCGCACACACAGTGCTAATCATCTCAATCACGTTTCCGAATACGCACACTTAGTGCCACATAACCAAACTCAAACTCTCACATAACATCCACATTTCAATATCATTATAACATTCATTTCATAGCATTTAACATAACTAAATATTTGTATTATGTCCGAACTTACCTCGGACGTTGAACTATCGAAACGGTCGATCAATCGAGCACTTTATCCTTGCCTCGATCTCGATCCGAACCTCTCCTCTCTTGGTCTATACACATTCAAATTCAATCCATTCAATTACCAAATCATTCATTTTAGTCCAAACACACATATTTAGGGCATTTTACATAACGACCCTCACATTTTCACTTTTCGACACTTTAGTCCCTAATTCACAAAATCATCAAATTCGCATAATTTCTTTCCACACAAGCCTAGCCAAATTTTCCTTGTGTTCATACAAGCCCACATATTTCATTTATTTCACATTTTAATCCCTCAAATTCACATTTTCTCAATTAAGCCTAAAATGCTCAATTTCACTAAAAATTCAAATACAAACTATGTTAACCCAACACCAAGTTTTCATATTTCACTATCAACTAGCACATAGCTCAAGCATTCATCAATAACTTATCATAAAAACATTATCAATTCACAATATTACAACATGGGTTAGCTAGAGCACGAAGCAACAATTACGAAAATGTAGAAATTTACAAAAACCGAGCTCAAACATACCTTAAATCAAGCTCCAAACTAGCTGAAACCTTCAAAGCTCTTAAGCCTTTCTTTTTCTTCTAATTTCAGTGGATGAACACCATTAAAATGTCACCATTATGTCTTTATTTTATTATAATAACATTGTTTATTCATTTACTTATTTAGCCATTATTAAACATATATAACATATATACACTAAGGCTACTTTTGTCCATTGTCACCCACTATCACTAATAATGGTCAAATTGCATCTTAAAGCCTCCATATTAAAAAGACAACCACAATTAAGCTTTTTTAAATCAGCACACAACTTTTGCATTTTATGCGATTAGACTTTTTTCTTAATTCGGGACACAATCGATAAAATTATCACACAGAATTTTCAAACAGGCTATTTCACATATAATCAAAACCAAAAAAAATATTAAAATATTATTTCGACCTCAGATTTATGGTCTCAAAACCACTGTTTTGACTAGGGTCTAAACCGGGCTGTTACAGACGCGTTCCTTTTAGAATAGAATTTATACATTCAGCCAGGTTTGTGGTCATATGACCATATCGTAGGCCGCCGTCGTATGCTTGTGTCCACTGTTCGAAAGGTATGTTATAGAGGTAGTCTGCGCCTTGATCGTTAACTGAACGCAAAATCCCCAACATATCATGAAAACAGTCATTATTGATCTCGTACCCTGCCAATATAAGTTGATAGCAAAAATTACATACCAATATTTCATTCAGATTAAATTGAATATTACAACCGAAAGTATATTAATAGAGATTAAATACCCATGTTGGTCAATTGCTTTCATTCAGTCGTAGATCGATATTGCCCGTAGTAGTTGGATGTAACGTGCCTTAGACAATACCGATGGTGTGTGCGATCCCATAGGCTTTCATGTTACTCAATTGCGGCTAGTATTCTAGTGCCTGATCCGATATAACGCAGATATCAGGTTGGGGGCATACATGCCTCCTTAACCTAGAAAGAAAGAAATCCCAGTCATCAGTTGACTCCCCTGGTGTTATTGCAAATGCAATTGGAAGGATTCTCCCACCGCCATCCTGTGCCACAGCTAGCAATAGCCGATGGGTATATCTATCATACATAAATGTACCGTCAATTTGTACCAATGGTTTGCAGTACACAAATGCATCCCGACATTGCTTAAAGCTCCAGAACAAATGTTTGAACACTTGGCCTCCACGGAGAAATCGGTCATTGTAGTACGCAGGGACCGTTTCAAGTTCTGTTATGCAACCTGGGACGTACCTCTCCAGCACCTGACACCACTGCCAAACCTCATTATATGAAGCGTCCCACCCACTATGCATCTTTTCCAACGCCTTTTGCTTAGCTATCCAAGCCTTACGGTAAGAGGGCATGTACCTCAATTGGCTACGAATACTGGCAATTATGCATGACACAGAAGTCCTGGGATCCGCCTTCAACATCGGTAGTATTAAGGTTGCTATCATGCCTGAATCCATCTTGGGATGATCTTGTAAAACACCTATCAACGAAGTACGTTAAATAATACAACATTATATAATAACATTATTATTCAAAACCCTAAACACCCAGTGATACTGTACTGGCAGCACAGGTATGTGGACTTTTGCATTTTTTTATCTCCCACAAGTCTGTCTTTTTCCTAAGAGAAGCCATGATTTTTGTAACGCCCCAAAATTCTCTATTATTAATTCCGTATGTTGTTGTCATAAATATATGTCTGCTTCAATGGTTAAGTGTTCTGGGAAGAGTCTGAAAGGTCCCAAGTTCAAGCTTTGGCTTGGGCAATTTTTACTTTTTATTGAATAAACCCGTAACTTTAGCCAATAGGCTTAAGAATAAATGTTTGTAAAATATGTCAGAATGGGCCTGCTGGTCTGGTGGTTAAGTGGAGTGTTAATGTGCAAGGGGTCTGGAGTTCAAGTCCCAGTGCTAGCAAGGGGATTTATTTTTACAATGTGGCGGTGGTAGAGTTGTAGTTTGATCGAAACTGGAGTGTTTGAGGAGTGTGGGGAGTTGTGGCCGAATTTTAAGAGGTAGTTGGGGGGAATTTCGGTTGTTGGGGATTTAGAGAGTGTTTTGGGGAGGAAAAGAAGGGAATTTGAGTTTGGTGGGAGAGTTGTGCCGAATTTGGAGTGTAGTTGCCGAATTTTAGGAGAAAATAGTGGGATATAGGAGTTATCTTGATTTGATGGAGTGTTGGATTCGGCTCTCTCCCTTCATTTTTCTCCAATTTTGGTTTTGATAGAGTTCTTTCTCCCTTCTTCAAGTTTGCTGCCGATTTTCCCTTCTCTCCATCTCTATTGTTTCGTTTTTATTTTGTTAATTTGCTCACCATAGTCTCTTTCTTTTCCTTTCCCGAAAACCTGTGTTGAGTATTGCTAGGTGTGAGTTTACTATATCTCTTGGTTCTTTTTGGCCTTGACCTCCCCACGACAGACGTTCTTTCCTCCTATTCTTTTTCCGATTTGTTTTCTTTTACTCTTCCCTTATTTGTGCGATTTTTTCTATCCTTGTTGCTGCCGTTTTTTCACTATTCTGCTCTTGGCTGAATTGTGGTTACTTTGGTTGCTTTTCTTTTGTTTTGATATTTTTCCAATTGGCTCATCTCCTTTACGCGATTCTGCGCTTTCGGTAAGTTTGATACTCATTTTGATTCAAACTGTTCTTGTGAGTAACTGTTAATGGTAGTTTCGACTTAATACAGATAACAACCGAGAAGCTAGTGGTTATTCTTTTTCTACGGTGTGAAGGCGTAAAGCCTCGGTTGCTCAATCAATGTTAGTGGTTGTTGATTAAGGGGATAAGTGTTTGGCTAGGGTTCATTTTAATTCGATTGGCAGTGTTTGGATAGGGTTCATTTTAATTCGATTGGCAGGCAATTAACCGAATGTTAGCGACTAACCGAATGTTGTGGTTGAATATAGGTTTGGGGTGCGGCTCGTGGGCTATTTACGCACTTTCGTAAACAAGGTGTGTGTGTGTGTGTAAACACTGCTCTTAATTGAAAATCGGCAAAAAGTCGAAAAGTGTGATTAGTCGACACCACACGGGCGTTCGATTACCCGTGTGGTAGTCCATGTGAATAAATATGGGCGTATTGTCGACGAGGCCGACCATGTACGATTTCATGGGCTAGGCTGCATTGGGCCAAATTGGGCCGTGTGGGCCCCACATGAGTAAACCATACGGGCGTGTGGGCCCACATGGGCTCTCAACATGGGCCGCAATAGGGGCCATGGGCCCATTTTCACTGTTTGACTGCTAAGGTTGTACGGGTTGCCCGAGACGACTGTGGACCTACTGTTGGGTCGATAAGTTTACCTAGAACCCTAACTAACTGAATGATTGTTATGGCCCTGTGTAATATATATACATACATATGCACATGTATGACTATACTTTAGCATGCTAATTTGACTATACTGAATACATGTATGATGTTCTGATATGACATGACATGATTGCATGAGGCATTGCATGGGGCTGGGTTTTATATTGATCGGAGGAAGTGTACTGAAAGGCTTCGAGCCTAAATTCATCAAGTGACCCAGTGCATATTATCAGTATAGTGCGCATGTGCACTTTACTGGAGTGTAGGGATGGGTGGGTTGATTATATCCCCACATGGAGTGTAGGGTTGGACGGAGATGGAGTGTAGAGGCTGGCTGGGTAGGACTTGTATGCTGGATGATTTGTTACTGATACTGTAATGGGCCAAGTCCCAAATGCATGATTGCTTCCGTTCTGAGATGGGCTAAAGCCCAAACTATTACTGTTACTGTTACTGAAAAGAGCTTAGGCCCAGACTATATTTGCCTTCTGTCTTTTTGATTTATAAGGGATTACACATTGAGTTTTCGTAAAGTCACCCTTCTAATTTGACTGTACAGGTAATCCCCAGGCATAAGCGGATCGGTGCGGCGGAGGACTCGGCGGTGGCCACACAACTTACTTCGTTCTATTTTAGTACTTAAATAAATTTTAATTTTATTTTGGGCATTTTCTGTAATAATGGATATTTTAGATTTTTATTTTAGTTTAGGATTTTTATTGATTTATTTTATACCTGCTAGGTGTAGGGGTAATCGGGTTTTCAAAGGAATCAGACGTTTTAACAAATTTCACACAAATACGCAAACTATTTTAGAAGCTTCCGCGACAAGTGAGATTTTGGAAATTAGTAACGTTTTGGAAATTTAATATCGTTCTGGAAGCAATAACTTCTTGATAATGATTCATGTTTTGGAAATGAACGTCATGTCTTCGAAAGATAATAAAAAGAGGATGAATAGAAAATAGAGTTTTTAACGACAACTTGTTTCATGACAAACACTTCAATGTGACATCACCAGATTCGGCCATAACGTCCAGGCCGGGTTTGGGGTGTTACATTTAGTGGTATCAGAGCTAGGGGTCAAAACTCGGCTGTAGATTTGGGTTTTTAAACTTGGATTTTAAAGCATCGATTTTTTTTAAATGATTGAAATATTTTCGCAGCATGTGTGGTACACCGAGTCTTCGACGCCGGTCCTGTAAGTCATTTGAACTGTTATCTGTTTAAAAACTAAAAATGCTTTAGATAGTATGTACCGAAACTACTATAGATAGACGGCACTGAAACACTTAAGTTAGTGTATACTGATACGGTAGTAAACCGATAAACACTGATAGACACTGCAACGTACGAAAACAAACGTTACACTCTTGATACTGTTTTCATAAAATATTTGTTAATGAACAAACAGAACTGTAAACTGATACCTAAAAATATTAATCCAGATAAACGCGATTAGACAATGAACACTAGAGGAACTCGAGGAAGGGGTATAATAGGTCGTAGTAGAGGCCGTAGAGGGGCTCAAGCGGGGTCTTCATCTTCTGGAAATCTGCCAAATCTAGACACTAGAGAGACGCCGATGTCGCCCACTACTGAGATTGGATCTGGGACTCATAATCGAGCGGCTGAGGGCGACGCACTGTCCCAAGCCATGTTAAGAATTTTGGAAAGGGTCGCTAGAGCCAATACTGGAGCAGGAGGCCGAGGGTCGATTACGGAACGACTCCGGCCCAATGGAGCTGAGATTTTCAGGGGTATTGCTGGAGTTGCCCCTAACGTGGCTGAGTACTGGATAGAGGCGACGTAGAGAATTATGGACGACCTGGACTACACCCCTGAGCAAAAATTAAAAGGTGATGTATCGCTGCTACGAGATGAAGCATATCAGTGGTGGCTCACTATGAAGGAGGGCACTCAGCCCGAACGACTGACCTGGGAATTCTTCAAATCTGCCTTCCAGGGAAAATACGTGGGTGCCAGTTATGTGGATGCCCGGAGGAGAGAGATTTTAAATCTGACTCAGGGGGACAGATCAGTGGTTGAATATGAGGCCGAGTTCTTAAGGCTGAGCCACTATGCAAGAGGTATGGTGGCGAATGAGTACGAACGATGTGTTCGCTTCGAGGACAGCCTCAGAGATAGCTTAAGAGTTCTGATAGCTCCACAGAAGGAGCGAGACTTTGCTGCCCTAGTGGATAAGGCGAAGATCGCTGAAGAGGTTAAGCGCACTGAGCACCAGAACCGTGAGAAAGAGAGAGGTAGGAACATGAGGGATTCGGAGCCCTCGAGTTCCATTCACAGGCCTAAGAAAAATGCCAGAGTGGATGGTTCGGTCAGAGTTGGGGCCCCTATGGTTGCTACTGGTCAACAGCCTTGTACCGATTATGGGAGACGCTATCAGGGCGAGTGCTGGAAAAGAACTAGGGCATGTTTGAGGTGCAGTTCATTGGAGCACCGTATCAGAGAGTGTCCACGGAGGCCTGATCAGATGCAAGCTCCTGGCATGGGTACTGCACAACTACCGAAGGGTGTTCAGTAGCCACTGAGAGGCCGCGGTCAGGCTCGAGGTGGTAATGGGTTGGGCCGTGGGCAGAGAGCATCGGGCAGAGGTGCTAATCAGACTGAGGCGAGGCAGCCGACTCTTGTATATACTGCATGTCGCCGAGAGGAGGGGGATGCTCTAGATGTCATCACGGGTACGTTCTTAATTTTTAATGTACCTTATAATGCATTGGTAGATATAGGATCCACTCATTCCTATGTTGTCTGCTTTGTTACTGAAAACTTGAGGATTCCGGTGGAGAGTACTCCGAGTGAAATTACGGTATTAAGTCCATTGGGGCAGTCTGTCCGGGTTAATAAGTTATTTAGAGACATCCCTTTAGAGGTACAATGAGTTATTTTTCTGGTCGATCTAATGGAACTCCCTTTTGGAGAATTCGATCTGATACTGGGCATGGATTGGCTAGTTAAACACCGAGTGAGCTTGGATTGTGCCACTAAATGGGTTGTACTTAAAACTGAGGAGGAAAACAAGGTAGTGGTAAGTGGGGAACGTCAGAACTACTTGTCGAATGTGATTTCTGCATTGAGGGCCGAAAAGTTGGTTCGTAAGGGATGTGAGGCATATCTGGCCTACATCAGTGTTTCAGATTCTAGAGATTCTTCTGTTAGAGAAATCTGAATGGTTAAAGACTTTCCAGACATCTTCCCTGAAGAGCTACCTGGGTTTCCTCCAAACCGTGAAGTTGAGTTTGGGATTGAGTTCCTTCCTGGTACAGCTCCGATGTCCATCGCCCTTTATAGAATGGCACCGAAGGAGCTTGTGGAGCTTAAAGCTCAGATTCTAGAATTACTGGATCGTGGGTTGATTCACCCTAGTGTGTCTCCGTGGGGAGCACTAGTGTTGTTCGTGAAAAAGAAGGATGGATCCATGCGCATGTGCATCGATTACCGGTAACTAAACAAGCTGACCATTAAGAATAAGTACCCTTTACCGAAGATAGATGACTTGTTCGATTAGTTTTGAGGAGCTTCAATTTTCTCTAAAATTGATCTCCGATCTGGGTACCATCAGTTGAGAGTTAAAGAGGTTGATGTATACAAGACTGCGTTTAGGACTCGCTATGGGCACTACGAGTTCTTAGTGATGCCGTTTGGATTGACAATGCACCAGCAACCTTTATGGATCTGATGAACCGAGTGTTCCAGCCCTATCAGGATCGGTTCGTGGTAGTCTTTATTGACGACATTCTGGTGTATTCAAAGACTGATGATGAACATGATGAACATCTCCGAGTGGTTTTGCAGATTTTGAGGGAGAAGCAACTGTACACCAAGCTCAGTAAGTGTGAGTTTTGGTTAAAAAGAGTAACATTTCTGGGCCATGTGGTATCTGCTGGGGGGATTAGGGTCGATCCTCGAAAGATTGAGGTTGTCTTGGACTGGAAGAAGCCTAAGACTGTATCAGAGATTCGCAGTTTTCTGGGACTGTCTGGGTACTATCGACGATTTGTAGAGGGTTTTTCTCTTATTGCAGCACCATTGACTAAGCTACTACGTAAGGGTGTGCCGTTTAACTAGACTAATGTGCAGCAAAAGAGCTTTGAGAAGCTCAAGACTGTATTGACCGAGGCCCCTGTTCTGATACAGCCAGAGTCTGAGAAAGAGTTTACTATGTACAGTGATGCATCACATGTCGGTTTGGGATTTGTGTTGATGCAAGAGGGTAAGGTAGTAGCGTACGCGTCTCGACAGCTTAAGACTCATGAGGCAAATTATCCGACGCATGATTTAGAGTTGGCCGCAGTGGTATTCGCACTAAAAATCTGGAGACATTACTTGTATGGTGAGAAGTGTATCATTTACACTGATCACAAGAGTCTCAAATATCTCCTCACTCAGAAGGAGTTAAACCTTAGGCAGCGTAGATGGATTGAGCTGCTAAAGGATTACGACTGTACGATTGAATACCATCATGGTAAGGCCAATGTGGTGGCTGACGCACTGAGTCGAAGGGCTATGACTGACTTGAGAGCGATGTTTGCTCGTCTCAGTCTATTTGATGATGGTAGTCTGTTGGCCGAACTTCAAGTTAAACAGACGTGGATAGAGTTAATTAAGAGTAAACAGGTGGAGGATGAGTCATTGGGTCTTCATTTCTGACAGGTTGAGAGCGGGAATACCGAGGATTTTGGACTGAATAGCGAATGGGTGCTCTGTTTCCGTGGGAGAGTCTGTGTATCGAATGATACCGAGTTGAGGTAGTCTATACTGCGAGAGGCACATAGTAGCCCTTAAGCTATGCATCCTGGTGGAAATAAAATGTACCGAGACATTCGTGAGTTGTACTGATGGCCAAGTCTTAAGCGAGAGGTTACTGATTTCGTGAGTAAATGTCTGACATACCAGCAGGTTAAAGCTGAGCATTAGCTACCCTCAGGTTTACTGCAGCAAGTTAAGATTCCGCTTTGGAAATGGGAGAGAGTGACTATGGATTTTGTTAGTGGGTTGCCCTTAACGCCTGCGAAGAAGGATGCAGTGTGGGTCATCGTGGATCGGTTAACCAAGTCTGCCCACTTCATACCTGTTCGCACTGATTATTCGCTGCAAAAGCTAGCTAAGTTGTATGGGTTTGAGATAGTGAGACTGCACGGAGTACCAGTTTCGATAATATATGATAGGGACCCTCGCTTCACGTCTCGGTTCTGGGGAAAGCTACATGAGGGCTTGGGTACAAGGTTAGACTTCAGTACTGCGTTCCATCCTCAGACAGATGGTCAGTCGGAGAGGGTGATTCAGATATTGGAAGATATGTTAAGGGGTTGTGTAATAGACTTCCGAGGCAGTTGGGAGGACTATTTTCCATTGGCGGAGTTTGCTTACAACAACAGTTATCAGTCTAGCATACAGATAGCACCTTACGAGGCATTATATGGGCGTAGGTGTCGCACTCCTTTTTGTTGGACTGAGTTGGGCGAGCGTCGTATTCTGGGTCCTGAACTGGTTTCCAATACCGAGGACAAGGTCAGGTTGATTCGAGATAGACTGAAAGAGGCATCTAACAGAAAAAAATTGTATGCAGATCTAAAGCGTCGAGAGATAGAGTATTCTGTGGGGGACTTCGTGTTTCTCAATGTCTCCCCATGGAAGAAGATACTGAGATTTAGACGCAAGGGTAAGTTGAGCCCTAGATTTATTGGGCCTTATCGCATACTGAGACGAATGGGACTAGTTGCCTACCAGTTAGAGCTACCACCAGAGTTGGAGCGAATTCACGATGTTTTCCATGTCTCGATGTTGGGGTGCTACCGCTCTGATCCCACACACATTGTCCCAGTAGAGGAGATTGAGATTAGGCCGGACTTATCTTTTGAGGAAGAGCCAGTTCAGATTTTAGATTGCGATGTAAAAGTTTTAAGGAGGAAGACGATTCCACTGGTTAAGGTTCTATGGTGTAACCATGGTTCGGAGGAGGCCACGTGGGAGCCTGAGGATGCCATGCGACAGCAATATCCTCATTTGTTCTGATCAGGTAAATTTTGAGGCCGAAATTTTCTTTAAGGGGGTAGAGTTGTAACGCTCCAAAATTCTTTATTATTAATTCCGTATGTTGTTGTCACAAATATATGTCTGCTTCAATGGTTAAGTGTTCTGGAAAGAGTCTGAAAGGTCCCAAGTTCAAGCTTTGGCTTGGGCAATTTTTTCTTTTTATTGAATAAACCCTTAACTTTAGCCAGTAGGCTTAAGAATAAATGTTTGTAAAATATGTCAGAATGGGCCTGCTGGTCTGGTGGTTAAGTGGAGTATTAATGTGCAAGGGGTTTGGAGTTCAAGTCCCAGCGCTAGCAAGGGGATTTATTTTTACAACGTGGTGGTGGTAGAGTTGGAGTTTGATCGAAACTGGAGTGTTTGAGGAGTGTGGGGAGTTGTGGCCGAATTTTAAGAGGTAGTTGGAGGGAATTTCGGTTGTTGGGGATTTGGGGAGTGGTTTGGGGAGAAAAAGAAGGGAATTTGAGTTTGGTGGGAGAGTTGTGCCGAATTTGGAGTGTAGTTGCCGAATTTTAGGAGAAAATAGTGGGATATGAGAGTTATCCTGATTTGATGGAGTGTTGGATTCGGCTCTCTCCCTTTATTTTTCCCCAATTTTGGTTTTGATGGAGTTCTTTCTCCCTTCTTCAAGTTTTCTGCCGTTTTTCCCTTCTCTCCATCTCTATTGTTTCGTTTTTATTTTATTAATTTGCTCACCACAGTCTCTTTCTTTTCCTTTCTCGAAAACCCGTGTCAAGTATTGCTAGGAGTGTGTTTACTATATCTCTTGGTTCTCTTCGGCCTTGACCTCCCCACGACAGACGTTCTTTCTTCCTCTTCTTTTGTCGATTTGTTTTATCTTACTGTTCCCTTCTTTGTGCGATTCTTTCTATCCTTGTTGCTGTCGTTTTTTCACTCTTCTGCTCTCGGTCGAATTGTGGTTACTTTGATTGCTTTTCTTTTGTTTTGATATTTTCCCAATTGGCTCATCTCCTTTACGCGATTCTGTGCTTTCGGTAAGTTTGATACTCATTTTGATTCAAACTGTTCTTGAGAGTAACTGTTAATGGGAGTTTCGGCTTAATACAGATAACAACCGAGAAGCTAGTGGTTATTCTTTTTCTACGGTGTGAAGGCGTGAAGCCTCGGTTGCTCAATCAAGGTTAGTGGTTGTCGATTAAGGGGATAAGTGTTTGGCTAGGGTTCATTTTAATTCGATTGGCAGGCAATTAACTGAATGTTAGGCGATTAACCGAATGTTGTGGTTAAATATAGGTTTGGAGTGCGGGTCGTGGGCTATTTACGCACTTTCGCAAACAAGGTGTGTGTGTAAACACTGCTCTTAATTGAAAGTCGGCAAGAAGCCGAAAAGTGTGATTAGTCGACACCACACGGGCGTTCGGCTACCCGTGTGGTTGTCCGTGTGAATAAACATGGGCGTATGATTGACAAGGCCGGCCATGTGCGATTTCATGGGCTGGGTTGTATTGGACCGAATTGGGCCGTGTGGGCCCCACGAGCGTGTGGACCCACACGAGCAAACCATACGGGCGTGTGGAAATTATTGGGCCAGGCCGTGTAATCCATATGGCCAAGGCCATTCTAAGCCATGTGGGCCACATGGGCGTGTAGGCCCACATGGGCCCGCCACATGGGCCCGCAATAGGGGCCATGGGCCCATTTTCACTGTTTGACTGCTAAGGTTGCACGGGTCGCCCGAGCTGACTGTGGACCTTCTGTTGGGTCGGTAAGTTTACCTAGAACCCTAATCGATCAATGATCAGCACGTACTGTAATATATATACATACGTATGCACATGTATGACTATACTTTAGCATGCTAATTTGACTATACTGAATACATGTATGATGTTTTGATATGACATGACATGATTGCATGAGGCATTGCATGGGGGTGGGTTTTATATTGATCGGAGGAAGTGTACTGAAAGGCTTCGAGCCTAAATTCTGTGCGGCCAGTGCATATTACTGTATAGTGCCGCATTCGGTACTTTTTGGAGTGTAGGGATGGGTGGGTTGATTATATCCCCACATGGA
Source organism: Gossypium sturtianum (assembly GCA_025698515.1). Lineage (NCBI taxonomy): Eukaryota > Viridiplantae > Streptophyta > Magnoliopsida > Malvales > Malvaceae > Gossypium > Gossypium sturtianum. The sequence goes on from CM046955.1 coordinate 120,245,623, forward strand.
GTGTAGGGTTGGACGAAGATGGAGTGTAGAGGCTGGCTGGGTAGGACTTGTATGCTGGATGATTTTTTACTGATACTGTAATGGGCCAAGGCCCAAATGCATGATTGCTTCCGTACTGAGATGGGCTAAAGCCCAAACTGTTACTTTCACTGTTATTGAAAAGGGCTTAGGCCCAGACTGTATTTGCTTTCTGTCTGTTTGACTTATAAGGGATTACACACTGAGTTTTCGTAAACTCACCCTTCTAATTTGACTGTACAGGTAATCCCCAAGCATAAGCGGATGGTGCGGCGGAGGACTCGGCGGTGGCCACACAACTTACTTCGTTCTATTTTAGTACTTAAATGAATTTTAATTTTATTTTGGGTATTTTTTTTGTAATAATGGCATTTTTAGATTTTTATTTTAATTTGGGATTTTTACTGATTTGTTTTATACCTGCTAGGAGTAGGGGTAATCGGGTCTTCAAAGGAATCAGGCGTTTTAACAAATTTCACACAAATACGCAAACTGTTTTAAAAGCTTCCGCGACAAGTGACGTTTTGGAAATTTAATATCGTTCTGGAAGTAATAACTTCTTGATAATGATTCACGTTTTGGAAATGAACGACATGTCTTCGAAAGATAATAAAAAGAGGTTGAATAGAAAATAGAGTTTTTAACGACAACTTGTTTCATGAAAAACACTTCAATGTGACATCACCAGATTCGGCCATAACGTCCAGGCCAGGTTTGGGGTGTTACAATTTTCCATGAACATGTACCGTCTTGCACTGCACACTTGGCCTCGAACTTCTCGAATTTGGATTTAACCATGTTGTAGTTAACCCCGTGATTGATGCTATATTGTTTCAAAGCACTAAGAAAACTATCCTTACTGGAAAACTCCTTACCAACTTCCAAATCACTCGAATCGAATGAAGAACTTGTACGGTCACAGGTTCTGTGTGGTAGCTCTGAAAACTCCAACGCATCATCTGCCAATATGTCGACATTATGCATGTGGGCTGGAGTCGAGTACGCCCTGAATTGCGGATCTTCTTCTTCTTCATTTGAACCCCCTTCAACGCCTTCAGGTTCGGATGGAACAGGCTCCGGTTCAGAAAGTAATGCAAATTCCGCACCATCGGGGCCGGGCTCTCGAGGTGGATCCACATCGGACTCATCATCCAACCCATCATGACCTGCAACGTACGAGGTCCCCTCGCCGGTGGATGTCGTAGGGAGTACATCATCCCTTCTTGTGGACATTTCATAACGTCCCCAATCAGATGTGGATTGCTAACCACTTGAAGTTGATGTCATTCCCCAATACATATTTCCAGCATCGAAAATCGACCCACCGATGTGCATGTCCCATCCACTAACCGAGTGTCGTGCAGGAGTTGTGTTTTTCATACTGCCACCAAACACGGGCGCTTCCGTGTTATGTCTCCCACTAACGGAGTATCGGCTAGGGGTCGTGTATTCCTCTCGAACAGCAGTTGACGTTGAAGTCGCAAATGTTTCATTTGGCGATGAAAATTGAACATATAACTCAAGATAGGGTGATCCACTAGCGAGATGAGTCTGCACCATCGCCTCAAGGCTACGAACACCTTTGATATCAAATGCATCATATGTCACGGGATAAACCGGAGCACAAAATCGATACTTAATAGAAGAAACCCTACTTGGCGTCGTTCCGAAGATTTTGCGCCTAATTCTTTTACGAAATTATTTAAAATCTATACTCTGGTTAAAAACCATTCGCGCTGTGTTCTCTGATAAAAAAACAACACCGTTCTCGGTGTCACAAACCTCACCATCATAGTAAATAACAGCACTAATACGTTCACTCATCTTCAATTTCTATTCTGCTTAGCCTCTCTAATTTTTCTTGCTTAACTTATGCAACCTGAGAATGATATTTGCCTCGTTTACAGCCTAAGGCCAAGAATGAACTACTATAGAAAAAGAGCGTCCATGTGAGAGCTTTTTTCAGAAATTTTGCTGACAGTGCATCCTGCTTGAAGCGTTTTTGACACTATTTGTTTAGAAACGTCTTCTCAAAATTATTTTTTCAGGAACTACTGTAGAAAAAGAGCGTCCACGTGGGAGCTTTTTTCTCTAAATTTTCTGACAGAGTGCATCCTTCTTGAAGCGTTTTTGACACTATTTGTTCAAAAACGTCTTCTCAAAATTATTTTTCAGTGGTCAAAATAGTCAATTTTTGTTAAAAATAAACACAATGTTATTTTTAAAAAACTAAACCCTAATTTAATTAATTTTAACCATAAACCTTAAACCCTAATTTAATTTATTTAAAACCCTACACCCTAATTTAATTAATTTATTTAAACACCATAAACCCTAGTTTAATTTATTTAAAACCCTAATTTTATTTATTTAAAACCCTAGAGCCCTAATTTACTTAATTTATTTAAAAACCATAAACCTAATTTAAATAATTTTTAAAAAATAACACTAAATCATGATTTGTTTTTAAAATCTACTAAAACTTTAAACCCTAACATGTTTTAAAAAAACCACTAAACCCTAACTTATTTTAGCAAAATCCTAACCCTAAAAACCCTAAAAACCCTAAAAAATACTAGGGACTAAACATGCAAATATCCCTAAATATAAAAACACGGAGCAAAGCTCCCTCGGGGGCGCGCTTTGCTGGAAAATTTCCCCTTAAACACGACCACGTAGGAGTGTTTTGCCAAAATTGGTCCTTTTCCGTAAATAATGTTTTAATTGGCCCATTTTCGTAATTTTGTTTGGAAATGGGCCTTTTTGGGTAAATGGGTCCTTTGTATCATTTATTTAATTTTGGTTTGATTTAAAAAACTATAATACTATTTATCTATAATCTATAATAATTTGTGGGAGAATATTTGGTGCACTGTCAATACATAAATCTCATGCACCATTAGTTAATAAGAATATGAGGAGGACTTATAAATAAATATTAATAAGTTTATTTAAACATAATTAAAAAATAATTAATTATAAAGAATCCCTAAAATCCTACAACCTAAACACGAGATCTTAGGCAAACTAACTCCTATGTACCGCTAATTGTAAAGGTCTTAGTAACAAGCTAAAAAAAATCAATTAAGCGCTTTTAAAATTTAAAAATCATTTAAAAATCATAAACAAAATTTATTTAAAAAATTTATAAGATTTTAAAATTTTAAAAATTTTATTGAAAAATAACAATATCGACCCATTAAAATTTAATGGTTATAAGATTTTAACAAATTTGAACCCTACTTTTTGATCGGGTCGGTATTGTTGTTTTCTAATAAAAATTTTATAACTTTTTTTAATGAATTTTGTTTATATATTTTATAATTATTTAATAATTTTTAAAATTTAAAAGGGTTTAATTGATTTTAAAAAAAAATTGTTACTATGGGCTTTTTTTTATTCTTTAGCCATATTAGTTTCAAGAAAAATTCTAATTTACTTCCAATAAAAGAGTAGGGGTCAAATTGAATAAATGTGTAAAGATTGAGGACTAAATTTATTATTATACCTTATATATAAACATCATATTTTAAGGGGCTTTTGTGAACATTGATAATTTTTAGATTTAGGACGAATTAATAGAACATGTAAATTAATAAAATATTTCATAAGGTTTAATTCCTATCATTGTTTAGATTTGCCGTCATTATCAATCGTTACCTTTGCCAAGAATCAGTAAGTGCATTCCTTCCAATGATTAGACCTCGTATTTCCGTAATGTCATCATTCCACATTAATTTTTTGATTCAATTAATCAATTTTTTGATCTTGTCAAATCTTTGATAATCTTGCCAAAATCTTGATACCAACCGTTAATTCGTGTGTAAATGACGTTTGAAGGACCAGATCTAGGTGAGTCGGATCAAAATCGATTGTGATAAATGTGGATCAAACCCGTGGTAAAAGGTGTGTGTTCTTTACCAAGCGAATCGGGGCAAATCGTGTGTAGTTTAGGACCACACAGTCTCCCATACGGGCGTGTGGACCACACAGCCATGCACGTATGTTATTTTAGTATCCTTCATTTCTCACACGGCCGTGTCCTTCTTGTAGGGTAAATTATCGTTATTCACACAAACTCATGCTGTTACACGGCCGTGTAACCCTTCCACAATATCGTGTGGCCCCTATTTTATAGTTTTACCTAGAATTTTGCGATATGTTTAGTTTAGTCCCTATATAATCCCTGAATTGTTTTTAAAGTTTTTATTCACTCAATTGAGTTCTTGATATTCATTTATGCTGGAATCTAATATTTAAATAATTAAATTGTTAGTGTTATATGCATGACATGTGAATGATACATGCCTATTGTCATTGTATTTCTGATAAACTATTACTGCTATTTCTGCTTTTGTCTTACTGATTGCAAGTTAAGCATGCCCACTGCTACTATTGAACTGAATACATGTTAAGCATGTTTATTGTTTCTGTACTGTTCTGTTACAAGCATGACATTTTGAATTGCATTGGGTGGGATGATATGAATGAAGGAAATACCAACTTGTCTGTAAACTTTTTATCTGAAAATACTTGTCACACCCCAAAAATCAGGTTAGAAGAATCGAGTTTGTGAAAATCGAGAGTGGTCACCCCCCGATTTATAAGGTTATCTTCGTGCGTTTGTAAAATAAATCGAGGGTTTCAAACGGATACTGAAATTAGGATCATAAATAATTAATTTAAAGTATTAAAATAATATAATCAAGTTTTATTATATTAATTAATCTAAAACGAAACTTAATTATGAGGTATAATTTGAAAATAATGTGTTTTTATTGAGTTAGGACCTACTTGAAAATGGGTGAAATGAATTAAAATATTAATAATGAAACTTGACTATGAGTATTAATTATTATATATAAACTAAAGTGGAATGTGGTAGGAACTATAAAGTTAAATAAATTCTTAAAAAAAAATGAGCAAATGTGTAAGCTAATAAAGAATATGTAAGTTGAGTCCGAAATAAATATATACAATTAAGTGACTAAAATAAGCAAGAAATGAGACATAGATTGAGTGGTTATGTAACACCTTCAACCCGATCCGATTCGTCAGATCCAGATTTTGGGTGTTACCCCCACACGAATACAGACTTGAATTTAAAATTGATTACTATAACTCACAATATTTACAAATTCAATTGAACACCTAAATAACAATGATATATATACACACAAAAGTAAGTAGAGATATTTAATTGCAACAATTATCCCTAATAACATAACTTATTACAATTGTCCTAAGTATAGGCTTCTATGTAATACTACTGACTTTAACACGTCGTCATGTTTGTTTTGTATGCATAATAACCTAACACGCCACTCCATTGGCGTAGTCCCTTCTGGCACAGACTAACAACGTCACACTTATAACACAACACACACAGATAAGCTCATAAGAACTTAGTGAGAGAGAAACACTATTTACCTTAGTGTTACTTGCTCAAAATAGCTAATGATACATAATGACAATTTTATCATTCTTAATCATTTAACATTGTTTCTGGCGGATACTTTCACAAATTTTGTTCTTTTATAAAGATTACTTACCATACCTTACTCTGAATTCATTTTTATTTCCCATCGATGACTTTTATTCTTCACTTATCATTCAATCTTAACAATAATATATCTAAAACAATTTCCTTTTCAAAGATCAATGCATCCAACATATCATTTCATGTGCATACTTAACCAAGAACCAACGTAATCACAATTCATGACTAGCACATACACAGATGACGAATACCTTCTTTGAACATACAGATCCGAACCTTTATTCAGAAAAAACTTTCAATGCTAACCCATTGCATCTCTACATCTCCTCAATTCATTGTCATTAACCGAATCTCAGCCTTATATAGTACTTTACAGTTTAATCAAAAGATACCTATACCATACTGATTTTACTGAATATGCTTAAGTACCATATTGAATATGCCATTAAACTTAATACGGAACCCGCCACAAAGAACATCCGTTAATGTACACCACAAAGACAATCCTTTCAGATTTTGCCACAGAGGCAGTTCATTCAGAGTTTGCCACATAGGCGGTTCATTCAGAGTCAGCCACAAAGGTTGTTCATTCAGAGCTTACCACAGAGGTAGTTCTTTTAGAGTGCGCCAAAAAGGCTATTCGTTCTTGTCGTGTTTGCTATATGGATTTGCCTAAACTCACTTGCGTGATGTTTGCCCATTATTGCTCTGGGACACGTAGAAAACCCTATTAGGTAATCACCATTCATTAGTTCCTTTTCAGAGGGTGCCATGACCATGGAATTTTCCTTCATATTTTCCATTTTAGAGTTTATATTTTTTATTCTGACGGACCTCATCAGGTACCACCGCGGTGACTAGACACAGACTCACTGTACAGACTCTTCATGCACTGACACAATCTATGACCAACATTTTAATTCACTAACATACTCCCAAAGGAAACACACATCTCATAGCATACATTCCAAACATACATATACAAGCATACTTCAAATTCACAGTACTCATACACCATTCATCACATGCATGAACTTATTAGATTCCATACCAAGTATACATACTAAACTCTGAAAAATGTTCATACACTCATAGATATTCCTTAGTAATCAATCATATAGTCACATACATAACATACTATACTTTTCATAATTTCGACTTCATAGTTCAATCAATTTCCTACATATACTTTGGTATGAACAATATACATACAAGATTCAGTGTAGAAACTCACTTAACAATACCTACAGTAGCTTGAACTTCAAACTCAATCATCCATACTTGAAACTGCAGCAACCACTGCTTATAAAACATAGGAACACCATTAAAACTCATTCGTATACTATTTACCATCATCTTAAACACAAATAACCTCCATGCAAAACCTTATTTCTTCATCTTACTGTTCATGCACCTAGACAGACTTAACCTTTCATGACTTAACATGCAGAGTAATATTACTTACCCTGACATGGAGTAACTACTGATAAGATCCAGAATTACAACTTCAAACTTAAAGGAGAAAGAAATGCTTTTGGTTCCTTGAAGAATCAGATAGTAGCACTTTAGAAGAAGGAAGAAGAAGAACAACCTCCTCTCCAACCTCATACATATATATATATATAAATAGTCTAATTCCACTTACAATAGCTCAAAATGTGTCACCAGAATTTAGAGTTTGTCTTCCATAATGGCCTACAGAATCTGAGAATGAAATGAATGAAAATCTAATATTTTAAATACTCGGTTATTCTATTCGGTTGGTTCCTAAATAGATTACCTTGAATATTAACTTATACAGTGCTTCAGACAAACATGGAGCACTATACCTCTTATTTGAACTCATATCAACTACCTTTTTACTTGGTTGATATCTTATTCCAACTAACATAGTAATCTGACAGAGAAGCATTATTACCTTAAACATTTATTGGAATACACCCTTCCTATAAGCCAAAAGTAATATTTGGGTGGATACTACTTCACCACACAAATTATTTTGAAACTACGCGTCATAACCTTAAATTCGTAAGAACTAGGGTGTTACAGGTTAGGTGCTGGTGCCTCCTCTTTAGAAGTTAAGGTTCAAGTCACCCTTTTCCCATTTCTTTTCCTTTTATTTTCAGCAACCTAGGACAAAAGCCACGCTAAAATATATACTATTGGGGATAAAATTTAGCATGAAATGGGAAGCATTCCAATGGTTAACATGCCCAAACTCTCCCTTGCTTACTCAAGTTCAAGCCCTCTCCTTACCTTTTATTTTTGAGACTTCAGCAAAACACAAAATATACAATATTGGGGATAAAGTTTAACAAGAAATCGGTAGTAACCTAATGGTTAAGACGTTAATACCCCTTTAGACTTGAGTTTGAGCCACGCATATCCCTTCCATTTCCTTTTAAATTCGGCCAAAAATAGAGGAATTTGCAAATTGTCACCCATTGCTCCTAATTTAGGAAATTTACATGTGTAGCATCTAAGGTTTACAAACTAGAATTCATATATTGCCCTTCCTCAAAATCCCAGTAGAATTAGAATTCCACCAAATTTTTCTCTCCTTTTCCTAATTGGATTTTCATATTGCCTCTTTCCAAATACTAATAGAATTTGCTCTCTCTTTCTATTTATTCTCTTTTTTATTTTCTTTCCCTTTTTTTTACACCATATTTTCATCCTAATTGTTGATAATTATTTTGCCTTCTCGAATCAAATCATTATTCATACAATCATTCTTTCTATCGATTTTATAATTATCGTCAAATAACGTCTTTAATCCTTGCCAAGAACTAGTAAATATATCTCGTTTTCGATGTTTAGATCCTAAATTTTCGTAATATTATTATCCAACATAAATCTTTCGTTCGGTTAAACAATCTTTACGGTTCTTACTAAAACTTTTGACAATCTTGTCAAATCTTGAATTCAACCATTAATTCTTACATAAATATCATTTAAATGACCTGATTTAGGTGAATCAGATTAGAATTGGGCGTGAGGAACGTCAACAGGACTCTCGGTGAAAGGTGTGTTTCTTTTCCCAAGCGAATCGGTGTTGATCGTGTGTAGGATTAGGGCCACACAAGCGTGTGGACCACACGGCTGTGTACCCCACTGTTTTATAGTTTTGCCTAAAATATTATGATATATTCAGTTTAGCCTCTATATATGCCCTGAATTATTTTTAGAGTTTTTATTTGCTCAATTAAGTCCCTGATATTGTGCTATTATTGAATTTGTGATTTAATGATTGAAGTGTTATGACTATAGCGTTTGTGAATTGTATGTTACATGCTACTGTCATTGTGAAACAGATAAACTGTTAATGATAATATTGTCACCACCCTATTGAATACATGTTAAAGCATGTTTATTGCTTGTGTTGAACTAAATACACGTTAAACATGCTAATTGCTAGTGATGAACCGAGTACAGGTTAAGCATGATTACTGCTAGTGTTGATTTATTCTATTACAAAGTGTGTCAGATTGCATTGCATGGGGTGGGATGACATGTACGGAGGAAGAGTGGAAGTTTAATAATATGCAAACAGTGTAGTTTGATCACGAACCAAGTGGTAGTTTGTTTAATATGAAAATATGTTGTGCACCCACAACAAGTGACAGTATCTGCAAATATGTGGTTCGATCATGAACCAAGTGCCAGCTCGTTTAATCTTCAAATATGTTGTGCACCTACAAAAAGTGGCAATAACTGCAAATATGTGATTCGATCATGAACCAAGTGGCAGTTCGTTTATTCTGCAAATATGGTGTGCACCTACAAGTGGCAATAACAACAAATTAGCGGTGGTTTATCCACAACCCGAAGTTATAAGGCTGGATAAGTTCTAGGGAACTCATAGTGTGGTGTGTAGTGGTGGGATAAGACCTTTTTTGATAAACTAGAATTGCATTGTCATTCATAAGCATGTGCATATAAAACTGTGAATTCTAGTTACCATTATAAGGAAAATGTTTTTCTTAATTGTTATTTTGTATGTTATGTCTATTGTTTTGCACTGATTTTCTTGTGATAGGACTCACACTGAGCTTCTTAAGCTCATCCCCTTTAATTTCCATCTTTTTAGATAACTCGCAAGGTTAGGACGTGGACTCGACATTCGGAGGGCTTATCTCATTTATATATATAAAAAAGTATTTTAGGCTTATTATTTATAATTTCTGTTATTTGGAAAGTGTACTGTTTTATTTGAATTATGGCATGATATTTTTTATTTCTGGGTTAACTTTGGGATGCATAACATTTAAATTGGTTAGGTTATTAAATTTTGGAATTTAATTAAAAATGCATGAAATATGGTTTTAAAAATCAAAACTATGACGAATATCACTTTTCCGCTGCATTATTATGTAAATGAGATTTGGAAAACATATGAAATTGGGGAATCAACTTTTGCAAAGCAATCATTGAAATTAAGTGGTGTTTTTAAAGAGATTGTATATTTTGGTAACACACTAACTTTTTCTTCTAAAATAAGTAATTGTTTTTTTTTTTAAAAAAATGGATTGTTTTATGAACGTTTATTGTTTACTAGGTCATTTTGGTGGTCAATGTAATCTTCAGAATTCGGTCATAACTTTTAGGTCGGGTTAGGGAGGTTACATTATTTATGAATAAATGCTATTTTTTAAAGAAATTTAATTGTTTAATATGATTTTTTATATCTACTGGAATAGGCCAATTTTAGAGTGATAAAATCACCAATTTTAATTTAATTGATAAAACCATCTGAGCTCCCACACGTCGTCCAATTCTAATTTACCGATTACCTGAAACGTTATAAATAAAAGAAAGGGGTGAGCTATAGAGCTCATTGTATAAATAAAACTCAAATTGAGATCACACATATTACGATATACAAAACAGAAAATTTCATAATGATCAGTCAAATAGAATTGAGTATGCATAACTATGCCAATGCGGTATTTTTCAGAAAATCATAATGCGGATTTTTCAGAAAACGTCTTACCCAACTCCGTTGCACACCAAAATAGAGTTCTCCCCCGAACTCATCCATCCATAACACACCAATAAATTTATCCCGGGTTGTCTGGCAAAGATGACCCGCCACCCCAGGTTTGTCCAGCAACGATGGCTTATGAATATGTAGTTAAAATACCAAATCAAATATGTGTGGTCAAGCCACTATATTGCAGTTGACGGTCACTAAATTAACTATAAATGTGACAAAGGCAAGCGCACCTATCGAACAATAGTATAGCTTGGTGAGTAGGGAATATCGTATCCACGAGGACTAAAAGTACTAGAAATTACCGTTTTTCTATTATTTAGCCGATAAATTAGGGTGATTGTTTTTAACCTAAAATTACTAAACTAATCTAACTAAGAATGCAACAGAGAATAAATTGGGAAAATAATCGAAGATAACCAATGAGATAGACAATACCCAGGAAAGAATCCACCTAGACTTCACGTATTATTATGAATCAGAATTAAACAATTTATTCACTTGTTACTTGATCCTTAGAATCTCTAAATTATGTTAATATCTCTTTCGAGAGTAAGAACAACTGACTCTAGGTTGATTAATTGAAATCTCTTTCTAATTAAAACCCCTATTGTCGCATTAACTAGATCTACGGATTCCCCTATTAGATTTGACTCTAATCCGATATATTTATGTCGTCCTATTTCTAGGATTACATGCAACTCCACTCAATTATGCTAGATCTACTCTTAAACAAGAACTTTTGCTCCACTAAAATAAGCACATTAAACATGAATTAATATCCCAAAAATATTAAAACATGAAATAAGCATACATAATTGAGAACAATAATCAAGTATTTGTCTCGTAAAAACAGAAATTAAATAATAAGATTCATCATAGGTTTCATCCTCCCTAGGTATCTAGGGTATTTAGTTAATAATCCTGAATAGAAATATCTCAAAGTTAGGATAACCACAAGACATAAAGAAACTCAATAAAACTTCAAAAGAAACTAAAACGAGATCTTTGATCTTGATGGAGATCCGCTTCCGAGTTGATTCCAATGACGTTCTTCGAGCGTTTTGTTCAATCTTCTCTGAGTGCTCCCATAGGTCTTCTTCTAATTGGTATTTATAGACTTTAGAATGCTCATAAATCCTAAAAATTGGGTTTTTTCGCGTATCTGGGAAGCAGGTTGCGAAATCGACACGGGCTGGCACATGGGCGTGTGGCCAGCCCGTATGGCTCATGTCGAAACCATTTTAAAATCGATCTAGAGAATGGGGATCGACTTTAAAAACAAAATGGGAGTCGCCACCAATCCCTTTTTACTTAGGTGTGATTGGATCACCTTGTAAAACATTTTATTTAAAACATTTAATTTTGGTCTACAAAAAAACCAGAAAACAGGTTCGGGAGTCGGTTACGTATGAGGAAGGGTTAGCACCCTCATAACGCCCAAAAATTGGTACCTAATCAATAAAGTCATGTCCAAATGTTTGAAATTTAAAAGTATTTAAAAATATGATTTCTTAGAAACTTCGAGCAATTTGAGTTAAAATTTGAGATTTCTTTGTTTCGAAGGAATATAAACATCACATCCAGCACGATAGGACACGATATTTTAAAACCTTCGTAATCAAAATCATCTCATGATTTACAAAACTTGTTAAAAGGATATTTAGTTATTTAGCTAAACGAAAAATCGCAACCCAGCACGATTGGGCACTATTTCCCGAATTTCTAAATACCAAAACATTGCCTTATTTTCAAAAGCCTTACCTCGAGATAACATAATGTCACATCCAGCACATTAGGATACGACATTTTGAACTCCCGAGAATAAGTTTTTTATTTATGCTTAATGGAATAAAAATGTGGATGATAATAAGAATATTAAGTAAAAATAATAATAATAAATAAATAATCAAATAAATAAATGAAGGAAAGAAAATAATAATAAAAAAATAAAACTAATATCAAATTAACAAATACATGTACAATAATTTAAATAAAATAATAATAATAATAGTAAAAAAATAAAATGGAAATATGTTAATAAATAAATAATAATAAAAATAATATTAACAAAAATAAAATGATAATGAAAATAGTGATAAAAATAATAGCAAAAATAAATATAGTATTAATAATAAAATAATGTAAGGATATTAAAATTGATAGTAATAATAAAAATATTAATAATAGTAAAGATAAAAGTAATATTAATAACAAAAATATAGAAATGATAAAAAATAGTAATAATAATGTAAGTAATAAAAATAGTAATAATACTAATACTAGAAAACATAATAATAAGATTAAAAGTAATAATAATAGTCATAAATGTAATAATAATAATAGTACGAGAAATAATAGTAAGAAAAAAAAAATTAATGAAATAAAAAAAAATAGGAATACTAATGTTAAAAGAAATGATAATAATAATATTGATAATAGTAAAATAAAAAAATATTTGTAATAAAATAATAAAATAATAATAGTAAAAATAATAATATGATAATAAAATAAAACTAACAATAATGATATATTAATAATAAAATAATGAAAATTATAAAGGAAATGAGAAAAGGACGAAATTGAATCTGCAAATGAAAGTTTGGGGTAAATTTTAAATACAAAAGAACTGAATTTAAAAAAACTAAAAATGCGGAAGGGCTTGATGCACAAATAGCCCATTTTACTGAAAAACACGCGGATCCTGAAGGCTAGGTCGGGTCGGATTCGGACCGTAGGTGAAACGGCGCCGTTTTGGCGCAAAAGGGCTGGTGCAAAACGACACCGTTTTGATGCCCTATAAAAGCTATCCTTTTTCTTAAAATTTTCATTTCTCTCCTCAAACAAAAAAAAAAAAAAATTTAGAGTCTTCCCTGTATGATATCAGGCCCTTTCTCTCGTGAGGCTCGATCATTGGCGCCGTCATCACCATGATGGTGAATCCCAAAACGCGAGTTTTCTCTCCTTTTTAGTATTTTATATATATGTTATATATATGAAAAAAATATATATATAAAGAAAACAAGATACTGAAAATAAAAATAAAAATAAAACAAGACCTTTGCTTTTTTTTATTTTCTGAATCTGTCTGTGTATTTGCGTATATTCTCCTGTGTTTGTTACAAATCATTGTGGGTTTTTATAACCCGAAGAATGAAACACAAAAAGGAAATAACGATTTCGTTTTATTTCTTTCTATATTTGCTGTCGTTTTTTTTTCCTTTTTATGCAGATGAGACGGAGAATCTGGCGACGATGGTGATTCGGGCGTGAATCCTGGCACGATCGAAGGCCGGACGAAGCTGCGGCGCGAAGGCTGGAGTACTGTGGCGCGACGGTCAAGCTTCTGCCATTGCGGCGCCTAGGGAAACCCTAGTGTTTGGGGCTTCCAGTTTCTGGAAACAAGTTTGGGCTATTGGGCTGTGTACTTTGTTGGGCTAGTGGGTCACAGGTTTAGGTACTGGACTCGGGTGTAATGGGTAATGGGTAATTGGGTTTTGGCTGTTTAGTGGTCTTTTCGGGTTTGGGCCCTAAGATTGTAAATGGACTGCTTAAGGACTCTGGACTTTATTATTTTTTTTTCTTTTTGGTTTTGGTTTGTTACAAGCCCGGGCAAAATGGGCTATTTACAGCTCACACGGGCATGTGCCCAGCTTGTGTGTAAATTCCCAGGCCATGTGGATCCTGAAAACAACTCTTTTTGTCCGATTTTGTCTTGTTTTTTGCTCCTTTCACTCCCCTATGCTCACCTAAGTATAGAAACATGAATTTAAAGGATTAGGAGCATCAAAATGAACTAATTTACATAATAAATCATCCAAAAACGCATAAAAAATGGGATTAAAAATATGTTACTTTAATGGATTATCAAATATCCCCACACTTAAGTGTTTGCTTGTCCTCAAGCAAAATCCTCAACTCACAATTAAAATTAATCTTTCTCAACTTATAATTTTCATCAATAATGTTTCGACATAATTCACAAATAATCATATATTGATAATTCAACTAAAAGAGCACTAAAGATTCAAACAATCCAAGTTGAACATTTTTAAAGCATGAAAACATAGGTATTTCCCCTTATCTAAGTAATTACCTTTAATTCAAAATCGACAAGAATCAACATCCTCACTAAAGGTTCACTCAAATCACTCGAAGTGTTTAAGGTTCAAGAATAAGCACTCAATAGTCAAACAAGAAAAGTCATTACCATAGGCTTGCATGAAAATCAAATCTCCACCACTATAAAATGATATGATACACAAATCAAATGGTCTTTAAGAGGTTGTAATGGGGCTTAGGTTAAGGGTGTGGAGAAAGACTGAAAAAGTTAGCTAAAATCGAGATCAAATTGATAAATTACCAAACTAGAAAAATAAACAAATGTTGAATTAAAAGCAAGTGAATAAATTAAGAACTATTCAAGAATAAGAAAACGAGCTTCTTTTCAAAATATTAATTTAACTGTTTAAGCTCAATCATAGAACTAAATAATAATCAATTTTTTTTCGATTTTCTTTTTCTTTTCTTTTAACAATAAGAAATAATTCAGCAAATCAAATAGAAGAGCACAGTTAGACAACTAACCAAATCAAATCTCGACAAAAAGGGAATCAATAAAATGGGAAAAATTCTTAACGAACAAAAAAAAAGAGTTATGGGTTAAAATTAATGGGTAAATTAAGAAACGGTGTGTTAGGCTCAATGGGGTTCACTAAGGGTTAATTAAAAAGGTAGGCTTTTTATGGGATAAGTGGGTTAAAACCTAAGTGCCTTTATCATCTCAGTATATCAAATCAAAGGTGTGGTCTCGACATGCATAATCGAAGCAAGTTCTAGAATAACAAATCAAATTGATACACTCATAACCAATAATAAAATGAGCAAGAAAAATGTATGCTCTAAAGGCTCAAAATCTCACAAAAAAATTATGGTTTTTGTAACAACCTAAAATTTGAATTTTTATATGTTACATTACTTTGGTGCTCAGCTAGTTTATTTATCCTATGTGTATGTTAAAATAGTCCTGAGAAGGTTCGGGATTTAATTGGATTTTGGAATAAATTTTGGTAAATAGAACTTAATTGAAGTGGAACAAGTAACCTTGATGTTTAAGGAAATTAAGTGGCAAAAGTTAGCATAAGATGAGCTAGTAGTAAAGAGGAGTTGACGCCATAAGCATACTTAGAGGGAAGAGGTTCGAATCCCTTGTTATGCATGAGAAATTTTTTTAATTTTTTTGCACTCATCTAGCATGTGTCGGCCAAGCTTTATTTTTGGAAAGTTGGACTTTTAGTTTATGGTAAGGTGGCTAATGGATTAAGGCAAGAATTGAACTTAAGGTAGGGAATCATGAGATTATGGTATGTAGGGGGAACACAAGGCACATTTTAAGGAATGTGTTTTGGAAAGTTTGGAATGGCCAAACTTTGACTTTGGTGTCCATGTACTTGGACGGTTTTAGGGGCTAAGGGGGTGGCCGAATTTTTGAAGACTTTTGAGTAAGGATAGGTGCTTGTTGGGCATATTTCTTTTTGGGTCATTCTTACTTTCTCTCAAAACATTTTCTCTTCATCTTTTCTCTCCCTAGCCGAATGCACATTGAGCATTAGGTAAGCATCTTTCGTTTTTCTTTTGGTTATTCCATTTTGACCATTTTGGTCTAAATTTGCCTATTCTCTCAAGTCATTTCCCCTAGTGCCGAAACCACCAAAACCTTGAAGGCCATTTTCTCTTTTCTTTTCTTTCTCCATTGTCGAATGCTCTCTAGTCTCAAACCTCTCTCTTTGTTCATCTTCTATTCTTGAAATGAACCAAAACCGAAACACCTAATTGTCCTATACCTTTATTTCATCTCCTTCTTCTTACAAAATTTATTCAACATTTTCTCCTTTTCTTTTCCTCCATGGCGAATGTTGCTAACACCATCTCCTTCAAATTTTTCTCTTCATAGCCGAATATTTTACAACACTTATCTTCTTCTCAAACCATTTCCTTCTTTTCTTCTCACACTTTAATCGCTCGGTAAGTGGCAAATATAATACTCTAGTATTCTTATTTTCCCTCTTTCCTTTGTGCCAAAATTTCATGTTGGTGTGGGATGGTCTTTTGGATCGATATCATCATCATACAATGACTCACTCGAATCTTTTCTCTATTTTAGAAACTTAGTGGAAGGCTGAAATTTGGAGTGTCCGAAATCATCGTGAATCGCTAGGATTCGGTCCAAAGTTTTAAGGTAAGGGTTTTTATCAAGGAATTCCATATTACTCATTATTTCGTTAATGATGGGGTTTACTAATCGATTTTATCTTAGGAACGCTATCGCTTTATTTTCATCCTTTGAACGTAAGGATTTCGTGGTAAGCCGATTTCGCCCCTTAAAATCAATCGTCTTAATTTTCGAAATAATAGTTGGACTAATATTCTTATGTCAATGGAGGCAAGCAAGATAGGGTCAAAAAGGGTGGTTAATAGTGATCGGAAGAGGGGCGGATTCGCTATTCCCACTAGATTCAAGCGAAGGGTTGTTTCGGCAATCCGAGATTTTCCATCGGGTTGTGGACCATCATCCGGTGAAAACCAGTTATTCGAGGTTGTTCGTAATTCTGAGCCATTAGCTGTTCGAGATTTTCCAACGGGTTATGAACCGTCAACCGGGGAGAACCGACAAATAGTAGTTATTCGAGATTCCGAGGGTAAAAATCTTGACCGCTTACATTAGCATAGATTTATTTTAAGTGTTAGTGTTCTAATCGAGCGTTATAACGTTTTTAGGTGTTGACGATCAGGAAAGTGTAGTGCTCACGTGTAATCGGTGTGTAATCTCACACCATATCTCGAGTTAGATAACCACATCGTAATAATGTTAGATTAAAATCACAAAGTTGGTGAAATCGGGTAAAATGGTATATTTTAACACTTTAATAGTAAAAACTATGAAATTGGTATCGAGATTATGAAAATTACGAAATTACCCTTAATGGGCTAAATCGATAAAAGTGACTTATTGGGCCATATGTGATTTTGATAAATGGGCCATATGTGATTTTGATAGATGGGCCATATGTGATTTTGATAAATGGGCCATACGTGATGACCGCTAAATGGGCCAAATGTGATATGAGATTATGTGGGCGAAAATGTGAAATGGGTCAGTTTGTGATAACTTTTATAATGAGCCTTATGTTGGAATAATTATAAGAATGGATTGTTATGCATATTATATACATGATTGCATGGGTTGGGCTTTTTGGATAAAGAGAAGTTCTGGTAGCTTTGCTACAAAATTACGATAACCGTGCGATTTGAAATATAACCGTGCCCGATTTGAAATATGGCTTCGTGCCCGATTTGAAATATGGCCGTGCGATTTGATATATGGCTTAATGCCGATTTGGTGTGTTGGCGGGGTGGGTGACTAAAGCTCTCACAGTGTCTTTGGTTGGTACGGGTGGTGTGTAGCGGATGGAAACTTAGGATTGATTTTGGGAAATTGCATATCACATGCATTCTATACATGTTAAATTGTTATATTTGTAATGGGCTCAGCCCAAATAAATGCTTAAATGGTTTTGGCTCGGTGGACTATGGTAAGTGAGTTACACATTGAGTTCTAAGTAACTCATCCCGTTTTCTTTACCCTTTCGGTAATGATCATGATTTTGAGGCTTGGGCGGGGGCGACTCGATGGAGGCCATACTACGATTAATGGGTTAATTAAACTTGATTTCTTTAAAGTACTTTTTAATATTTGCTTTTAAGTTGTGATGTAATAAGGCCTCTGGTTAAATTTTTATGGATGTTTTACTTGTGGATGGATTTTATATTACGTTTTAAATACTTAAATGGGATTTCTTTTTTAAAAAAATAGAAACAAACGTTTTTCATAAATAAACGTACGAAAAGGATTTCATTCTTAGTTAATTTTAACTCGGTAACATTTTTCTGTAACAACTCTTTTAAAAATCTTGTTTTCAAAAATTTCTTTTGAACTCTTTTACATTTCTCGGGATATTGAATCAAGTATTTTATTTTTCAAATTATAAACTCTTACGTCTTAAATTATTAAATTTAACAATTAACCTCGGTTTTCAATAAACACCTTTTCAACATCTTTATTTTTAAAATATGTTTTCTACAAACCTTTAAGAGACTTTACATATGATCATTTCGTGTGGCATGTCAAATCAGGTCTTAACGCACAGACCAGGTTTGGGGTGTTACATTTTATGGTATCAGAGCCCCGTTTTAAAACTCGGCTGTGGTTGGGTTCAACAACAATTTTCGTTTAAAACTGTTTTGAATTTATAGAATTTATGTTTTAAAGGTAGTATGGCACCACGAGTATCCGGCACCAAGTCAAGTAAGTATTCATATACTGAATGATTATTATTGTGATATGATAATAGGAACACTCTAGAACTTCTAGTTTTAGGTGTTGAAACTATAGAGATTGAGACTATAGGATGTGTATGCGAAAACAAACTCTATCTCTTATATCTCATAAAATATTGTTAATAAAAACATGAAATAGTATTCGATTCATAAAACTTGTAATCGATTAAACCGAATTAGTCAATATGAGCGTTAGAGGACGTGGACGTGGTAGACGTGGCCGTGGTAGGGGCCGAGGAGCTAGAGCCGTGTCTGAGGCATCGGGACATATGCCAGAAATGGATGCACCGGTATCACCTGTGTCAGAAAATGGATCCCATGACCATATGAGAGAGGACATTGCTTTGACCCAAGCAAAGTTGCGAGTCCTAGAAAGGGTTTTAGGGGCTAGAAGCTGGGCCAGCAGCTCGTGGATCAATATCAGAACGACTTAAATCAAGTGGCGCCGAGGTTTTTAGGGGTGTCTCAGGTGTAGCTCCAAATGTAGCGGAGTATTAGCTGGAGGCAGTGGAGCGGATCATGGATGATTTGGAATGCACCACCGAAGCGTAAACCGAGAGGAGTGTGTCCTTGTTGAGGGACGAGGCGTATCAATGGTGGCTTCTATCGTTCGAGAAGGCGCCAGTGAACATGTTACTTGGGATTTCTTCAAAACCGAATTCAAAGGAAAGTATGTCGGGGCAAGTTATGTGGATGCCGGAGGAAGGAATTCTGAATACGGTTCAAGGAAATAAGACGGTGGCGACTTATGAAGCGAGAATTTCTACGCTTGAGTCGTTATGCTCGGACGATAGTGCCAATCGATCATGAGCATCGTGTGTACATTTTGAGGATGGTTGAATGATGAGTTGCGGTACTGATAGCCCCACAACAAGAAAGGACTTTTGCCAAGCTCGTGGAGAAAGCTAAAATCGCTGAAGAGGCTAAGAACTCGGAACGTCAGAACCGAGAAAGAGGCAGAGGCAAGAGGGACTTTAAGTACTCGGGTTCCGCTAAAAGGTTCCAAAAGAGGCCCAGGAATGATGAGCGGCTCGGTTAGAGCACTGCGCTACCAATCGATTCAATCTGTATCTCTTGATGTGGAAGACGACACCCGGGAATCTTTGGAAGAGAACCGGTGGTTGTTTTAAATGTGGTTCTAAGGACCACCAGCTTAAGAATTATCCTCGACGGACTACTCTGACTCAAGAAGCTCGTAACCCTGATGCACAGTCAGCTAGAGGCACTCAGCAGCCACCGAGGGGCCGTGGACTAGGTCGTGGTGGTAATGGCGCTGGTCGAGGTCAAGGTGCACCGGGTAGAGGTAATGGCTTCAGAGGTAACGCGGAGGCGAGACAACCAGGGTTAGTCTATGCGATCAGGCGTCGGAAGGATGGCGATGCACCTGATGTGATAACCGGTATGTTCTTCATCTTTGATGTACCTGTTGCTGCTTTGATAGATATCGGGTCTACCCACTCGTATGTTGCTAGTGCTATATCAGGAAATCTGAATATTAGATCTGAGATTACCGATAGAGAGATGACGGTAATTAGTCCTTTAGGATAGTCTGTGATTGTGAATAAATTGTATAGAGACGTGCCTTTAGAAATTCAAAGAGAAGTATTTTTGGCGGATTTGATGGAACTGCCTTTCGGCGAGTTTGACCTTATTTTGGGCATGGATTGGTTGGTGAAGCACCGTGCGCATTTGGATTGTGCTGCAAATCGGATGTCGATAAGGACCTTGGAAGATAAGGAAGTTGTGATGATAGGCGAACGGAGAAATTATTTAGCAAATGTGGTATCTGCTTTAAAGGCAGAAAAGTTGGTGCGAAAAGGGTATGGAGCGTTCCTAGCCTTTATTAGTGCTTTGGATGCCAAGGAATTATCAGTAGAAGGTGTTAGAACGGTGAAAGAATTTCCAGATGTCTTCCCCGAAGAACTTCCGGGTCTACCTCCAGACCGGGAAGTAGAGTTTGGCATTGAGCTTTTGCCCGAAATGGCTCCGATGTCTATTGCTCCTTATAGAATGGCGCCGAAGGAGTTAGCGGAGCTTAAAGCTCAAATTCAAGAATTGTTGGATCGGGGATTTATTCGACCGAGTGTGTCTCCGTGGGGAGCACCAGTTTTGTTTGTCAAAAAGAAGGATGGGTCGATGCGTTTGTGCATTGATTATAGGCAGTTGAATAAATTGACAATCAAGAATAGGTATCCATTATCGAGAATCGATGACCTGTTTGATCAGTTGAGAGGAGCTTCAGTTTTCTCCAAGATAGATTTGAGATCGGTTTATCATCAACTCAAGGTTAAGGAGGCAGATATTCATAAAACGGCATTCCGAACTCGTTATGGACATTATGAGTTTTTGGTGATGTCGTTTGGTTTGACCAATGCACCAGCTACATTTATGGACATGATGAACTGAGTCTTTCAACCCTACTTAGACCGGTTTGTAGTGGTGTTCATAAATGATATCTTAGTATACTCGAGGAATGAAGAAGAGCATGACTCACATTTGCGCATAGTATTGCAAATACTGCGAGAAAAGCAACTTTATGCCAAATTCAGTAAGTGTGAATTTTGGCTAAAAGAAGTGACTTTCTTGGGACATGTTGTGTCGGCCGAAGGAATCAGAGTTGATCCTCGGAAGGTAGAGGCTGTGTTGGATTGGAAACCACCGAAGTCTGTGGCTGAAATTCGGAGTTTCCTAGGTTTGGCTGGCTATTATAGACGCTTTGTTGAAGGGTTTTCGTTGATTGCTGCACCCCTAACTAAACTATTGCGAAAGGGAGTACCGTTTGTGTGGGCAGTTAAACAACAAGAGAGTTTCGAGAAATTGAAGAAGATTTTGTGGAAGTGCAGGCCGATTCAACCCGAAATTTGGAAAAGAGTTCATTGTTTACTGCGATGCATCACACACGGGCTTGGGATGTGTGTTGATGCAAGGTGGAAAAGTGGTAGCTTATGCATCTCGTCAGTTGAGGCCGCATGAAGTCAACTATCCTACCCATGATTTGGAGTTGGCTGCGGTGGTTTTTACTTTAAAAATTTGGAGGCATTATCTCTATGGTGAGAAGTCGATCATTTATACGGACCATAAGAGTTTAAAGTACCTCCTTACCCAAAAGGAGTTGAACTTAAGACAGTGGAGATGGATAGAGCTGTTAAAGGATTATGATCTCTCAATCGAGTATCATCCTGGAAAGGCTAACGTGGTAGTAGACGCGTTGAGTCGTAAGGTAATATCAGATTTGAGAGCGATGTTCACTCATCTCAGTCTGTATGAAGATGGTAGTCTTCTAGCCGAACTTCAGGTGAAGCCTGTGTGGTTGGGTCAGATTAAGGAGAAGCAAATATCAGATGAAAAGTTGGGTCCCTTAGTTCAACAAGTTGAAAGTGGTGTAATAGGGGATTTTAGAATGAATAAGGATGGAGTGTTGTGTTTTCGCGGAAGAGTTTGTATGCCCATGGATTCGGATTTGAGGCAAATGATTCTGGGTGAGGCGCATAGTAGCCCTTATGCTATGCACCCCGGAGGAAGTAAGATGTATAGAGATCTACGGAAGTAGTATTGGTGGCCAGGATTGAAGCGAGAGGTTACGGATTTTGTGAGTAGGTGCTTGACTTGTCAATAAGTGAAGGCGGAACATCAATTGCCGTCGGGATTGCTACAACCGGTGAAGATTCCATTATGGAAGTGGGAACGGATAACGATGGATTTTGTTAGTGGGTTACCCTTACCACCTACTAAGAAGGATTCCGTGCGGGTAATAGTGGATCGATTGATCGAAGGCGCCCATTTTCTACCGATTCGTATGGATTACTCGATGCGAAGTTGGCTAAGTTGTATGTATCGAAGATCGTGAGGTTGTTGCATGGGGTACCAGTGTCTATTATTTCGACGGGGACCCTAGGTTTACATTACGGTTTTGGAAAGCTTTGCATGAGGCTCGGGAAAAAGTTAAACTTCTTGATGCGTCTTTTCACCCTCAATAAGATGGACAATCGGAAAGAGTAATCCAGATTTTGGAAGACATGTTAAGGGGTTGTGGGATTGACTTCAGAGGTAGTTGGGAGGATTATCTACCGTTGGCAGAGTTTGCTTATAACAATAGCTATCATTCCAAAGATTGGATGGCACCCTACGAGGCATTGTATGGTCGTAGATGTCGTACTCCTACTTGTTGGTGAATTGGGCGAACGCGTTATTGGGTCCGAAATGATATCGAAGCGGAAGAAAAGATAAAGGTAATTCGGGCTCGGTTAAAGGAAGCTTCAGATAGACAGAAATCGTATGCGGATCTGAAGCGTAAGGATATTGAGTTTGCGGTGGGAGATCAGGTCTTTCTAAAGGTCTCACCTTGGAAGAAGATCTTTAGGTTTGGAAGGAAGGGCAAGTTGAGCCCTAGGTTCATCGGACCGTATCGTGTGTTGAAGCGTGTAGGACCAGTGGCTTATCAGCTTGAATTACCTCCAGAACTGAGTCAGATTCATAGCGTTTTTCACATCTCAATGTTAAGGCGTCACCGATCGGATTCGTCTCATATAGTACCAGTAGAGGAGGTTGAGTTAAGGCCTGACTTGTCTTTCGAGGAGGAACTAGTGAAAATTTTAGATCGAGATGTTAAGGTGCTAAGAAAGAAGTCAGTATCGTTGGTTAAGGTTCTATGGCGTAATCACGGAGCGGAGGAAGCTACGTGGGAGCCTGAGGATGCAATTCGGCAACAATACCCTCACCTCTTTTAACCAGGTAAATTTCGAGGACGAACTTTTCTTTAAGAGGGGTAGAATTGTAACATCCTAAAATTTGAATTTTTATATGTTACATTACTTTGGTGCTCAGCTAGTTTATTTATCCTATGTGTATGTTAAAATAGTCCTGAGATGGTTCGGGATTTAATTGGATTTTGGAATATATTTTGGTAAATAGAACTTTATTGAAGTGGAACAAGTAACCTTGATGTTTAAGGAAATTAAGTGGCAAAAGTTAGCATAAGATGAGCTAGTAGTAAAGAGGAGTTGACGCCATAAGCATACTTAGAGGGAAGAGGTTCGAATTCCTTGTTATGCATGAGAAATTTTTTTAATTTTTTTGCACTCATCTGGCATGTGTCGGCCAAGCTTTATTTTTGGAAAGTTGGACTTTTAGTTTATGGTAAGGTGGCTAATGGATTAAGGCAAGAATTGAACTTAAGGTAGGGAATCATGAGATTATGGTATGTAGGGGAAACACAAGGCACATTTTAAGGAATGTGTTTTGGAAAGTTTGGAATGGCCAAACTTTGACTTTGATGTCCATGTACTTGGGCGGTTTTAGGGGCTAAGGGGGTGGCGAATTTTTGAAGACTTTTGAGTAAGGATATGTGCTTGTTGGGCATATTTCTTTTGGGTCATTTTGCTTTCTCTCAAAACATTTTCTCTTCATCTTTTCTCTCCCTAGCCGAATGCACATTGAGCATTAGGTAAGCATCTTTCGCTTTTTCTTTTGGTCATTCCATTTTGACCATTTTGGTCTAAATTTGCCTATTCTCTCAAGTCATTTCCCCTAGTGCCGAAAAAAACACCAAAACCTTGAAGGCTATTTTTTTTTTTCTTTTCTTCCTCCATTCTTTGAATGCTCTCTAGTCTCAAACCTCTCTCTTTGTTCATCTTCTATTCTTGAAATGAACCAAAACCGAAACACCTAATTGTCCTATACCTTTATTTCATCTCCTTCTTCTTACAAAATTTATTCAACATTTTCTCCCTTTTCTTTTCCTCCATGGTCTGAATGTTGCTAACACCATCTCCTTCAAATTTTTCTCTTCATAGCCGAATATTTTACAACACTTATCTTCTTCTCAAATCATTTCCTTCTTTTCTTCTCACACTTTAATCGCTTTCTGGTAAGTGGCAAATATAATACTCTAGTATTCTTATTTTCCCTTTTCCTTTGTGCCGAAATTTCATGTTGGTGTGGGATGGTCTTTTGGATCGATATCATCATCATACCATGACTCACTCGAATCTTTTCTCTATTTTAGAAACTTAGTGGAAGGCCGAAATTTGGAGTGTCCGAAATCATCGTGAATCGCTAGGATTCGATCCAAAGTTTTAAGGTAAGGGTTTTTATCAAGGAATTCCATATTACTCATTATTTCGTTAATGATGGGGTTTACTAATCGATTTTATCTTAGGAACGCTATCGCTTGATTTTCATCCTTTGAACTTAAGGATTTCGTGGTAAGCCGATTTCGCCCCTTAAAATCAATCGTCTTAATTTTCGAAATAATAGTTGGACTAATATTCTTATGTCAATGGAGGCAAGCAAGATAAGGTTAAAAAGGGTGGTGAATAGTGATCGGAAGAGGGGCGGATTCGCTATTCCCACCAGATTCAAGCGAAGGGCTGTTTTGGCAATCCGAGATTTTCCACCGGGTTGTGGACCCTCATCCGGTGAAAACCAGTTATTCGAGGTTGTTCTTAGTTACGAGTCATTAGTCGTTCGGGATTTTCTAACGGGTTGTGAACCGTCAACCGGGAGAAGCAGGCAAATAGTAGTTATTCGAGATTCCGAGGGTAAAAATCTTAACCGCTTACATTAGCATAGATTTATTTTAAGTGTTAGTGTTCTAATCGAGCGCTATAACGTTTTTAGGTGTTGACGATCAGGAAAGTGTAGTGCTCACCGTAATCAGGTGTGTAATCTCACACCATATCTCATGAGTTAGATAACCACATTGTAATAATGTTAGATTAAAATCACAAAGTTGGTGAAATCGGGTAAAATGGTATATTTTAACACTTTAATAGTAAAAACTATGAAATTGGTATCGAGATTATGAAAATTACGAAATTGCCCTTAATGGGCTAAATTGATAAAAGTGACTTATTGGGCCATATGTGATTTTGATAATTGGGCCATATGTGATTTTGATAGATGGGCCATATGTGATTTTGATAAATGGGCCATACGTGATGACTGCTAAATGGGCCAAATGTGATATGAGATTATGTGGGCCAAAATGTGAAATGGGCCAGTTTGTGATAACTTTTATAATGAGCCTTATGTTGGAATAATTATAAGAATGGATTGTTATGCATATTATATACATGATTGCATGGGTTGGGCTTTTGGATGAAGAGAAGTTCGTAGCTTTGCTACAAAATTACGATGGCCGTGCGATTTGAAATATGGCTAACCGTGCCCGATTTGAAATATGGCATCGTGCCAGATTTGATATATGGCTTAATGCCAGTTTGGTGTGTTGGCGGGGTGGGTGACTAAAGCTCCCCACAGTGTCTTTGGTTGGTACGGGTGGTGTGTAGCGGATGGAAACTTAGGATTGGTTTTGCGAAATTGCATATCACATGCATTCTATACATGTTAAATTGTTATATTTGTAATGGGCTCAGCCCAAATAAATGCTTAAATGGTTTTTTTGTGATGGACTATGGTAAGTGAGTTACACATTGAGTTCTAAGTAACTCATCCCGTTTTCTTTACCCTTTCCAGGTAATGATCAGTGACGGAGGCTTGGGCTAGGGACGACTCAGTGGAGGCCATACTACGATTAATGGGTTAATTAAACATCGGATTTCTTTAAAGTACTTTTTAATATTTGCTTTTAAGTTGTGATGTAATAAGGCCTCTGGTTAAATTTTTATGGATGTTTTACTTGTGGATGGATTTTATATTACGTTTTAAATACTTAAATGGGATTTCTTTTCTAAAAAAAATAGAAACAAACGTTTTTCATAAATAAACGTACGAAAAGGATTTCATTCTTAGTTAATTTTAACTCGGTAACATTTTTCTGTAACAACTCTTTTAAAAATCATGTTTTCAAAAATTTCTTTTGAACTCTTTTACATTTCTCGGGATATTGAATCAAGTATTTTATTTTTCAAATTATAAACTCTTACGTCTTAAATTATTAAATTTAACAATCAACCTCGGTTTTCAATAAACACCTTTTCAACATCTTTATTTTTAAAATCCGTTTTCTACAAACCTTTAAGAGACTTTACATATGATCATTTCGTGTGACATGTCAAATCAGGTCTTAACGTACAGACCGGATTTGGGGTGTTACAGTTTTTGATGTCAAACTTGTAAATTTAAAACTTCAAGATAATACCTCAATTCAGGGAAACAACCTAAAATTTTTAATTCTGAAAATAAACTTATTACGCTTGATTCTCTCACGTTTTAAAGTTTAAAACAACCAATGCACAAATATCTATGAATTTAATCCAAAACACATTAATAAAAATCACACATCGATAAAAATTTATTCTAGTAGAAGTTTGAGAAAATTACTTAAACACAATACATAATTCAGGGATTTTCTAATAATTATATTAATAACCTCCCCACACTTAAGATGTACATTGTCCTCAATGTACAAACATATATAATCACAATATAAACATAATATCATAAGAGAGGGAGAAAACTGAAACTGCCCTAAATATTGGATGAAATCCCTAGAATAGTGAAAAGCTAATTAAAATAAGTTTAAGAAAATAATAAATAAATAAAGCAATTAAAACAAAATTAAAAATAAAGATAAATAAAAAATAAAACGAAAAAAAAAACTCAATGATACCAATAAACTTAAATGTAATTGTAATAATAATAGTAAAAAATACTAAAAATAATAGAAATAGCAGAAAAATTAAAATAAATTTAAAATCTAAGTATAAGAATAATAAATAAAAATAAAAAATTAGTAAAATAAAAATAAATAATATAACAAATAATAATAAATAAATAAAATAAAATAAAAGGGGGTGGCTTGGTTGGGGAAGAAGAAAAAGACAAATTGAGAAAGAAATTCTAGGGTTTGGGCCACATGGCCGTGTGACACGACCATGTGGAGTATTTTCAGCCTGCGTGCAATTAAAAATTAACCCAGTTTTCACACGGCTATGGACACGCCCGTGTGGCACATACGGCCGTGTGCCAGGCAATGTGTGTTTTCCTTCGCTTCTCCCACGCCCATTTGAGATCCCACACGCTCGTGTGGCTTGGTCGTGTCTCACACACGGCCATGTCTCCTGGCCGTGTGTGTTTTCCTTCGCTTCTCCCACGCCCATGTGAGATCCCACACGCCCGTGTGGCTAGGCCGTGTAACTCACTGTCGATTACCCCATTTCACACATGGCCTACGACACGCACATGTGTCTAGGCCGTTTATTCCACACGCCCGTGTGTCCAGGCCGTGTGGGTCAAAAACACACTTTTTTTTTTAAGATTTTAAATTAGCATGCAATGGAATTAAAAGCATTAGCAAAAGTTAAACATTCGGGTTACCTCCTGAGAAGCGCTTACCTTATGCTCGACTTACCTTATGCTCGTGCGGTCACGGTGGTTCATGGAGCCAAAGCTCCTCTTTCTTGTTATCAATTCTATTATCAAAATAAGGTTGAAGTCGAGTACTATTTACCTTAAATGTGCCAAATTCAGAATGAGTTACCTCGACTGTACCGTATGGAAAGACATTCAGTACCATAAATAGGTTTGATCCTTTTGCATCAGGGTAAATAGAGTAAATCCTAAAGAGATAAGATTGTATAGAGTTTAAATCTCTTAGGACTCTCAATTGTAGATAGGCTCTAATCTTAACCATCGATGTAACTCAATTTGTACCGTTGATTTTGGGGAGCTCAACTATAAATAGATGCCTCCCTTTCATTTGTATTCAACCCATTGTAATTATTCTTGAGCTAAGAATATATTAAAAAGAATCGAATAAGTCCAAATTGTAACAAAGTTGACATTTACTATATAAATAATGTCTTGAAAATAATTTTTTTTCAATTGCGGTTTAATTCTAAACAAAAGATTTCATTTATAATCCCATAAAAACTTTAACAATATTAATTCTGTTAAACTATAAATGATATTTTTTAAACACTAAATGTTAACTCTATTCTAATTTGGCCTTAATTGATTCTTTTTAATAGTATAGGGACTAATGTGGTCCATTTAATAGTAATGACTAATTTAATTAAGTTCTTATAATAGATGGGCCTCTTAAATATATTCACCTATAATAGTAGTTACTGTTGATATCCACTTAATAGAATTTTTTTCTCCATTATTAGTATCTCGTTATAAATATTTTATTATTAAGTGGATGCCCATCAAGATTAAGATAAGTTTTGATATACTTTAAGTTCTAATAGTCATTAGAAGTAGAGTTCTATTTCATTTATATTTCTTATATCTATAAATATAGACCTTGGAGAAGCATTGTAGATTATTCACATTGACCAATAAAATTCATATGTTCTCTTTTGCTCTCCCATTTTCTTTATTCTTTACTCTTTGTCTTTTTATTTTATAACACGTTATCAGCACAATGATTTTCTATTTTTTCACTTCAAAATCTTTCAAAGTCATCCCACAAATCCAATTCCTCTTTCACCTTAATCTTTCACGCTTGCAACTTCATCTCCGAGATGTTAAAAGATTCAATTTCAGAATGGATCATGATTCTTATTCTCAATCTTTGATTTATCATTATACAAGCATGGGTAAAATATAGATTTGATAAGAAACTTTTATATTTCGACCATATTTTCTTTTTCAATTAAGGTATGAATGCTACTAATTTTTATTTAACATAAATTTCACATTATGGTGGTATTTGATTTTTGCCTCTCTAAGTTATTTTTTTGTGTAAAAGACAATTGTTGATTAGATGTGTTTGTTATTAATATGATATATATTACTTTTTGATAACTTATTTTTTTTAGGATGAATCTTCTTTGATTAGACTTAATATTTTGTCATGAGTTATTTAATTTCTTTCATAGTTGAATTATGATTAACTTATATATCAAAATTATTAAGTAATTTTTCTTGTTCTCTATTAATGAATAAAAAAATCATTTCTCTTTGACTTATTGGTTTATTTTTTTATTTTTAAAATATACATTACCTTAACATTATTTATATATATGTCATGTAAGACAATATTTTGTCTCTAAATTGGTTTCCTACTTTCAGCCAAATTTTGTGGAATTATTGAATTATAGAGATTTCAATCAATTGAAATAGTTTGAAGTAGGTGCTTGTCGATGAAGCATTAAGAAATTATATATATTTGTGATTCAAAGCAGGTGTTTATGGATGAAGCACAAAGAATTTATATATATTTGTGATATTATTATGAATTATGTGATTTAATTATAGATTATGATTAGATAAAGAAACATATGGCCATAAGAATATGATAGTTTTATAATTGGATGCACTTGAAAGATCTCCTATCTAAAGTTCATTATGGTTGGATGCACCTGAAGATGCAAGTTTTTAAAATTGTGAGTATAACTCTCCAGTATTCAGAATAAGTTCTCAATTAAAGTTACGTGGAAAAAATACTACTGATGAGAACTTGCAAGAGAAAACTTATTCAACTTTTCATGCTTCAAATGTGCTCCTTGTAATAGCCCATTTTTGCCCGACCCATTAGAAACCCATCAGAATCCAAAATTAAACAAAAAAATAATAAATCAAAGTTAAAATAAATTTTCCCCTTTACAAGTCCAGATTACACAAAGGCCCAAATGTCACTCGTGGCCCAATACCAAACAAAACCAATTACACCAGTGGCCCAAACAGTTTTCAGCTTCAGGAAACCTTAGGTTTCCATTGCGCCGCAAGCACCCAACACAGGCCCCTCTTCGAGCCACAATCAGCGCGCGGATCGCGTCCCATCGTCGGATTTCTCGCCGTTCGCCTGCAAAAAGAAAAGAAAAACGGCAGAAAATAGCAAGTACAGAAGACAGGATCTTTGTATTCAATTTTTGATTTATTTTTCAGGGCTATAAAAGCCCTGATGTAATCTGTAAAACACACGCATATACACAAAATACAATACAATAAAAAAAAAACAAAGAACAGAAGGTGATTTTCGTTTTTTACATCTCGCTACTATTTTTTATTTTTCCATTTTCTTTCGATTCATGCAATTTTTTTTTAAATATACGAATACTAAAAATAGCTAGAACAAGTTTACCTTTTTGATTGGCGTTGAAAACGGAGGTTTCTAGCTTTCCGACCGCCGTCTGAGGTGGCACGTGCGGCGGCGCGTGCGGTGGACCGTCACCGGAGCCCAGGCCAGATTCTGGCCTCAGGCCGAGGGGAAGAGAGCATTTCGGGGACTTTGTTTTGTTTTTTTTAGAAAGGGTGTTTAAACTGATTTTTTTTGGGTTAATTTTTAGTTTATATAGACCATCCATACGACGCCGTTTTGGGAATCACCTTTAAAGGCCAAAACGACGTCGTTTAAGGGCCAAGATCCGCGCGTTGACCCGATACCCGGGGAGGATCCGCGTGTTTTTATAAAAGGGGCAATTTGCCTCTTTGGTCCTTCCGCAATTTTATTATTTTTAATTTCGTTCAATTTAATTTTTTTTTTATTTTTAATCCAGGCTTGAAACTTTACTTTTGTCTCGATTTGATCTCTGGCCATTTAAATACAAACATTGGAACGGTGTCGTTTTTGGGAATAGGGCATATTTGCCCAGTGAGTCCCTCCTCTATGGTACGCATTTCAATTGAGTCCTAAATTCGGTTCTATTTTTTTATTTTACCTCCAAAATTTTACTAAAATTCAGATTTAATCCTTTTCTTCTTTATTTTGTTTTTTATTCTAACTAGGTTCTTTAAAATTATTATTATTTATTTATCTTAGTACTTTATATATTATTTATTTTAAAACTTTTTTTATCACATGTTATTGTTTATATTTGTATATTATTTATATATTACATATTATTTTAAAATTTGCACATTAGCTATTATATTACATATTTTTTTTAAATTCTGTATATTATATATTATTATATTATATTATATATAACATTTAAATTGTTTTATCCTTAATATTGTATGAAATTTTGTATATTGTACAACATATATTGTTTATATTATTTATTTTTAAATATGTAGTTTTTATGCATATATGTATTAGATTATTGTATTATAAATATATTTTTATTTAAATTTATATATTATTTATTTCTTTAAAAATATATCTTACTTTGTTTTCTCATGAATATATATATTATCCTTTTTTAGAATTTGCCATATATTTTTATTATTATAGTATTTTTTTATATACATTATTCATCTTATTTTTATATATACATTTAATCTTGTGTAAAATTTTCATATTTATTCCTTAATTTCTTTTTTAAATAGATTTTTTATTGTTTGCTTTCTATCTTTTATTTGATCATTCATATTTTTAAGAATAAAATTGTAATCTTTATTTACCTTAGTATAATTGTTATATTGCTTGCATTATTTGCATTATTTGTTATGTTATTATTTTTACTTAGTAAAATGCTCTTTGAAATTTATGTTCGGTAATGTTATAATGCCACATTTCATTCAAATCATTGTTTTAGAAAATGTATTTCATTTTTAATTGAAACTATTTATCCAAAAGTTTTTCTTAAATAAGGCAATGTTTTGTGTTTAGAAATTCGGGAAATAGTGCCCTAACGTGCTGGGTTTCGATTTTCCGTTTGACTAAATGACTAAATATCCTTTTAATGAATTTTGTAAATCATGAGATGATTTTGGTTATGAGGGTTTAAAACATCATGTCCTAACGTGCTGGATGTGATGTTTGTATTCTTTCGGAACAAAGGAATCTCAAGTTTTAACTCAAATTGTTCAAGTTTTTAAAGAAATCATGTTTTCAAATCTTTTCGAATTTTCGATATTAGGACAATAACTAATCAATCTGGTACCAATTTTGGGCGTTATGAGGGTGCTAATCCTTCCTCATGACGTAGAACTCCGACTCGAACCCATTTTCTTGAATTTCGTAGGCCAAAATCAATGTTTTGAAATAAAACGTTTTATAGGGTGATCCGATCACACCAAAGCAAAAAAAGGATTGGTGGCGACTCCCATTTTTGTTTGTAAAGTCGACCCCGTTTTTCAAAATAAATAAAATTGGTTTCGACAGCTTGGCGACTCCACTGGGGACATAATAAGAGAGTCAAGCCGTAAAATTGATTATTTCTTGTCCTTTTGTCTAAATTTGAAAATTTGATTTGAAAAATTATGATCCTTTTTATTGCATGTTGTTCTATTCTTGTAAAGTATTTCTGCATTGCATTGCATTGCATGACCGTTGTGGTCACACCCTTTTAAGTGGGAGTGAGAAGCTACTCCTTCGTGAGTTTTTCACCTCTGTGCAGGATAGTGAATCGCTTTCGGGATACATCTGTACTTATGTCTTCGTGAGATTTTTATCTCAAATCAGATGACCATAGGGAAATGTATTCCCTAAACCGAACTCGGTCCGTATGAGCCTATAATGGGTGAGGATCGAGGAATCTGCTGGTTCGGGTACCTCAACTTTAGAGCTAAACCACATGTAGAAAACCTAGGGGCTTACCCTAGGTAGAACTATGCCAAACCCTAGTGGTCACCCAGATAAGTGCCCTATTTTATTATTTATTGCTCTTGTGCTAACGTGTTCTCTTTTGTTTTGATTGCATTGCATTCACATCATAGAAAAGAGGTGTTGATTCAAATTCGATTGCTAAATAGAAGAGTTTGTCATGAGAAAATGGATTTCTTAATAAAGTGGATTATAATATGATCGTCCGAATATGGTCCAAGTAAACACAACGAGAGAAGACTGATAGTCCGTGAAGGAATACAAAACTTTATTACCCAAGGATTCAAGCTGACAAAGACTATTCGAGAATCACCATGTCTCGGCTTTCTTGAAGAGGCTAACGAGTATTATGGAAATAAGGGAGCAGTGAGTCGTGGCCCAGATCAAGTAAAAAGAGCTAGTAGAGAATTCGAGAGATTTGACCTTAATATCTGGATAAGAAGAAAGGGATCAATGTCTTCACTTGGAGTATGAGGGAAAGGCCGTATAAATATCCGTTTTATGTAAAGGAATTTATTTTTTAGAAAAATTGTTCTAATGGAATTGAATTCAGAATCAACGCCTCTCTTTCTTTTTGCATTCATTTCATGCCTTTGCATTACATCGCATCATATGCATTAAAATCCATAGAAGAACCCTAATTAGTTGAAGTTATTTCAGAAAAAGAGAGAAAGAGAGAAAGATAATCTGGAAACTAAACATCGTTACGGTACTCGCGCTAAGACGAAAGACATGGATCAGAGACTCAAACAGTTCCAAAGAGACATGCAAGACCAGCTGCAAGAGCAATTGGCGAAGATTCAACAAGATATGAGGGACCAAATGATGGAAGCCCAAAGAAATATGGTTGCTCAAATGACTCAGTTGTTGAGTGGGACAATGGACAAGGGAAAAAGTCCCATGACTAATACGGGAGAAGATAATGAAGAATATCCTCTGGGTTTCACCCCACCACATGCACAGATACAACCTGAGGTGCATCCTCAAAGGCCATCTGCCACGATTAGGCCTCAACAAGGTCAAGTTGATACTGAAGTGCCCATGAACTTCCAAGTTGGCTCAGGATTTAACCCAGGAGATAACCCAGCTAATCCTGTTATCCCTGATTTAGATATAGCGGAGGGAGAAATGACAAGATTTGAATTACCAAGGCAGTTAGAGGACCGTTGTAGGTGGTTGGAAGAAAAATTCAAGGCCTTGGAAAATGCTGATAATCACCATGGAATTTATGCTAAAGACTTGAGCTTGGTTCCAGATTTTGTGCTTCCTCACAAGTTCAAAATGCCAGAATTTGAGAAGTACAATGGGACTAGCTGTCCTGAAGCCCATATTACCATGTTCTGTAGACGGATGATTGGGTATGTTAATAATGATCAATTGCTAGTCCACTGCTTCCAAGATAGTTTGGTGGGGGCAGCATCCAAGTGGTATAATCAACTGAGCCGTGCTAGGATTAATTCGTGGAGAGACCTAGCGCAAGTATTTATGAAGCAGTACAGTCATGTGACAGACATGACCCCTAACTGAATCACCTTACAGAACATGGAGAAAAAATCGAATGAAAGTTTCAGGCAGTATGCGCAAAGATGGAGGGAAGTTGCCCTACAAGTTCAGCCGCCGCTTCTAGAAAAGGAGACCACAATGCTTTTCATCAATACTCTAAAAGCCCCATTCATTAACCATATTTTGGGAAGCGCCACTTTAAGCTTTTCAGATATAGTAATGTCTGGCGAGATGATTGAAAATGCGGTAAGGAGTGGGAGGATAGACACGGGAGAAAGTGCCAAAAGATCAGCCCCGAGAAACAAGGAAAATGAAGTGAGTATCCTGAGCATGCATCCCAAATCAGTCACCGTAGGCCAGCCGAGGGCTGTAACCACTAGCTATCAAGGCTCTTCAAAGAAAGAATCTAACTTGAGGCCAAATGCAGAAAGGCTCTAGTTCACACCCATCCCGATGACATATAAAGAGTTGTATCAGAATCTTTTTTATGTGCATGTGGTGTCTCCATCCTACTCGGAACCCGTGCAACCTCCGTTCCCAAAATGGTATAATGAGAATGCCCAATGCGAGTACCACGCGGGAATAACGGGTCACTCAATTGAAAACTGTACTACGTTTAAAAAGTTGGTCGAAAGGTTCATTAAAATGGGAATTGTGAAGTTTGACGTTTCATCAGAATCTGATCACTTCGACGAGGTAGTAAATTCGATAATTGAAGGAGGAGATAATAAAGTTGTGACTCCTTGAAGAAGTCAAAATCGAAGAGGGAACCGGGGAACGAAGTTTCTAAGTCCTTGCATACTTGGGAGTGTTTTGAATAATGGGACTGTGGAAGAGATCCCTGTATTTTTAGAGCTAATCTAGAGTAATATTCAAAACACGCTTGTTGCCTTAAACCTAGAGGCAATAAGAACCCTTTTGTGAAATAGGCTCGTGTCCGGAATTTTTATTTCAATAAAATGCATCTTTTTGAACAAATATTCTTTTATTCTTTCCATGTATAGATTCTTTTATTTTTGGGACTTTCTTTCAAATATTCTTTTATTATTCATTCATGATCATATTATACAAATAATCATTCTTTGAATCATTTATTCTTTGGAATCTTCCTTCGAACCTACAATAAGTCTCCAGACATCAACGATGTGAGCAACGCTGCTACTGACTCAGAGTCTTCTTTCGAGTAAGATATGTGTCTAGAGGGATCTTGGGACTTTGAAGATAACAGAGATTGTAACCTATCTTCTGATTTATTAAGAATGGTAGAACATGATGAAAAACAAACCCTACTCTACAATGGGTCAATGGATATTATGAGCCTAGAAAAGAGGTGAAGATTGTAGCCTAGCTCACCACAGAAATAAGGCGAGACATCATCTAGTTATTTTCAAGAATTCAAAGATGTTTTTGCATGACCATATCAAGACATGCCTGGGCTACTAAGACGTGGGCTAAACATGAGGATCGGGCACTTTTGGTCTACCATGGAAGGGGATTGCATCAGTTATACCGCAAATACTGAATTGAAGAAGACGAGATTTATATGACTCCTCCATTTTCTTCACAGACTTTACTATATGAATGGCATGGATGTTATGGGGCCGATCTCGTCAAAAGCTTCTAGTTGGCATCGAATTATCTTTGTGGTCATCGATTACTTCACTAAGAAGGTGAATGTTGCTTCATATGCCAATATTTCAAAGTCAACAGTCATCAAATTTCAAAAAAAAACAAAAAAAAAGGAAAAAAAAGATCAGGCGCTGACAAAGAATGCTAAAAAAAACAATGTCAAAAGTTTGTAGTCTGTTCAAAGATCAGAAGCCATATCATAAAGCAATAAAGGCAGCCAAAAAGAAAAAACAAAACAAGGATTGTAGGAAAGATGACTGAGACTTGTAAAGATTGGCATAAGAAGCTACCATTTACTCTCTATGCTTATCAAACGTCGACCAGGACTTTCGCTAGGGCAATACTTTTCCCATTGGTTTATGGAATAGAAGTGGTTTTTCCTATGAAAATCGAGATTCCTTTGCTCCAATCTTTGATTGAGTCAAGAATTGGATGAAGTAGAATGTCTCCAGTGAACTTGGCTGAAGAAAATGGTTTGAAAGTATTCATCATAGTCAAAAAATGGATGATGCTGATTTATGTCGAAAATGGTCCACCCAAGGGAATTTCATGATGGGGACCTGGTATTGAGGAAGATCCTTCTTATACAAAAGGATTTCAGAGGAAAGCAGATGCCAAACTGGGAAGGACCTTATGTAGTAAAAAAGGGCCTGTTCTAGAGGAACATTGATATTGATTGAGACGGATGGCGAAGACTTGCCCAATCTGGCGAATTCAGGTTCAGTCAAGAAGTATTTTACCTGAAAGGGGAAAGGCCAAGGTGAAAACCCGCAAAGGGCGCCTTGAAAAAAAAAGGAGAGGCCAAGGCGAAAACCCGCAAAGGGCGTTTTGAGACCAAAGGGGTTTTGAGCCGAAAACCCGAAAAGGGCGGCTCAAATTTTGATCAAAGATAGGACATGTGGTAGTCTTGCTAGGCCTGAATAAACAATGAGGAAGTATGCTACGTCTTGGGGCATTGACAAAGTACTCCGGATCCTCTAAACACGTATTGAGCTCAAAATGGTCCTCAAGAAATTTGTACAGAGAAGCTCAGGCTGCGATATCTAGGGCACCTAGCTTCTATCTTACCCATTTTGAATTTGCTATCTTTGATTACTTTATTCTTTTCAAGATACACCCCAATCAATTTTCTTCTATGGCCTTGGCTATCTTTGATTACTTTATTCTTTTCAAGATACATCCCAGTCAATTTTCTTTTATTGCCTTGGTTATCTTTGATTAACTTATTTGTTTCGAGCTATGCTCCTGATTAATTTCTTTCTCGTCTATTTTTGTGATCTTTTTCAAGCATTTTATATTGAAATAACGATTAATGGACTAATAATACTTTCATAAAAGGAGTTTCGCATATTACTCTGGAAGCTTTTAAATAATATGAGAATCTGAAACAGGACTATTGTTTAGACCTCACCAAGCCTAAGGGTTGGAAATATTGAAAGATGATTATCTCTTTAGATTTTTATTGGTTGAACAAAAAGACAAGACATTCCGTCAGTGATACCTTCTCGACAAATAGCGAGCAACGTTAACCCAAGTGTAAAAGTGGATCATTTCTGGGAAAAGAAAAATGATACCCTGCATTCATGCAAATTTCAGGTATAGACATCTGGTCATTACACCCTGGGAATGGTGTAACAGATCAAATTGATTGAAGATGATACAAATTCTATACCTCTAAGTGGCAGCAGGATGGATGGAAGAAACCAAATGTTATTCCCCTGAAGTTGCAGTGTGAGGTACAAACTTTATGTCCCAAGGTTCAAGTGGAGTGGACTCAGAATTACCATGGGACAAATTATTTGAGTAGAATATGATTGATACTTCGAGAGGAACGAGGATGAAGAACAAATGAGTGATGACACCTTAAGTAGGAATCATGATCATAACATTTCTGCATTCATATATCATAGCGCGTCTAATTAGGAGCATTTGATTCATTTCGATCAGGGCATCCTAATCATTCGGTATAAGCATATACCCATTCTACAGGTCATGTTCTCTATAGGACAATGTAGTAGGGTAGATTGACGCTTTTAGCCTGCCTCCCTGAAGTTGCAGCGGAGCAGATTGAAGATAGCAGATCTTATCTTCCTAAAGTTACAGGAAGCAGATCGAAGATATTAGCCTGCCTCCCCGGTTGATTCTGTGAGCATCAAGACAAAGCAGATCTTATCTTCCTGAAGTTGCAGGAAGCAGATCGAAGATACTAGCCTGCCTCCCTGAAGTTGCAGCGGAGCAGACTGAAGACAGCAGATCTTATCTTCCTAAAGTTGCAGGAAGCAGATCGAAGATATTAGCCTGCCTCCCTAAAGTTGCAGCGGAGCATACTGAAGACAGCAGATCTTATCTTTCTAAAGTTGCAGAAAGCAGATCGAAGATACTAGCTCGCCCTAAAGTTGCAAAATGAGCAGCATCAAGACAATGAGACCTTATCTTCCTGAAATTGCAGGAAGCAGATCGAAGATACTAGCCTGCCTCCCTGAAGTTGCAGCGGAGCAGACTGAAGATAGCAGATCTTGTCTTCCTGAGATTGCAGTGAAGCAGATCGAAGATACTAGTCTTGCGTCCCTGAGTTTGCAGTGGAGCAAACTAAAGACAGCAGATCTTATCTTCCTGAAGTTGCAGGAAGCAGATCGAAGACACTAGCCCCGCCTCAAGTTGCAAATGAGCAGCATCAAGACAACAGATCTTATCTTCTTGAAGTTGGTGAAGCGGATCGAAGATACTAGCTCGCCTCTCTCGAAGTTGCGTGAGCAGCATCAAGATAGCAGATCTTGTCTTCCTGAGATTGCAGTGAAGCAGATCGAAGATACTAGTCTAGCGTCCCTGAGTTTGCAGTGGAGCAGACTGAAGATGGCAAATCTTGTCTTCCTGAGATTGCAGTGAAGCGGATCGAAGATACTAGTCTGGCATCCCTGAGTTTGCAGTGGAGCAGACCAAAGATAACAGATCTTGTCTTCCTGAAGTTATAGGAAGAAGATCGAAGATGTCAGCCTTGTCTCCCCGAATTTGCAACGGAGCAGACTGAAGATAGCAGATCTTATATTCCTAAAGTTGCAGGAAGCAGATCAAAGATATTAGCCTATTTCCCTGAAGTTGCAGTGGAGTAGACTAAAGATTACAAATCTTATCTCCTTGAAATTGCAGTGGGAGTGAATCAAAGCGACAATTCCTATGCCCCTGAAGATGTAGTGGATTGGAGCTACTTGGCAAGACCGGGCAAAATTGGTCATTTTATAGTCTTTGCTCTATTTTCGTTACACGACAATGAGCAAAGAGGGGCAGCTGTAATAGCCCATTTTTGCCCGGCCCGTTAGAAACCCATCAGAATCCAAAATTAAACAAAAAAATAATAAATCAAAGTTAAAATAAAATGTCCCCTTTACAAGTCCAGATTACACAAAGGCCCAAATGCCATTCGTGGCCCAATACCAAACAAAACCAATTACACCAGTGGCCCAAACAGTTTTCAGCTTCAGGAAACCCTAGGTTTCCATTGCGCCGCAAGCACCTAACACAGCCCCTCTTCGAGCCACAATCAGCGCGCGGATCGCGTCCCATCACCGGATTTCTCACCGTTCGTCTGTAAAAAGGAAAGAAAAAGGGCAAAAAATAGCAAGTACAGAAGACAGGATCTTTGTATTCAATTTTTGATTTATTTTTCAGGGCTATAAAAGCCCTGATGTAATCTGTAAAACACACGCATATAAACAAAATACAATACCAAAAAAAAAAAAGAACAGAAGGTGATTTTCGTTTTTTACATCTCGCTAGTATTTTTTATTTTTCCATTTTCTTTCGATTCATGCAATTTTTTTTTTAAATATACGAATACTAAAAATAGCTAGAACAAGTTTACCTTTTTGATTGGCGTTGAAAACGGAGGTTTCTGGCTTTCCAACCGCCGTCTGAGGTGGTGCGTGCGGTGGCGCGTGCGGTGGCGCGTCTTGGCGGCGCGCACGGTGGTGGATCGTCACCGAGCCCAAAGCGATTCGGCCTCTCAGCCGAGGGGAAGAGAGCCTTTCGGGGCCTTTGTTTTGTTTTTTTTTTAGAAAGGGTGTTTAAACTGATTTTTTTTTGGGCTAATTTTTAGTTTATATAGGCCATCCATACGACGCCGTTTTGGGAGTCACCTTTAAAGGCCAAAACGACGTCGTTTAAGGGCCAGGATCCGCGCGTTGACCCGATACCCGGGGAGGATCCGCGTGTTTTTATAAAATGGGCAATTTGCCTCTTTGGTCCTTCCGTAATTTTATTATTTTTAATTTCATTCAATTTAAATTTTCTTTTATTTTTAATCCAGGCTTGAAACTTTGCTTTTGTCTCGATTTGATCCCTGGCCATTTAAATACAAACATTGGAACGGTGCCGTTTTTGGGAATAGGGCATATTTGCCCAGTGAGTCCCTCCTCTATGGTACGCATTTCAATTGAGTCCTAAATTCGGTTCTATTTTTTTATTTTTTTATTTTACCTCCAAAATTTTACTAAAATTCAGATTTAATCCTTTTCTTCTTTATTTTGTTTTTTATTCTAACTAGGTTCTTTAAAATTATTATTTATTTATCTTAGTACTTTATATATTATTTATTTTAAAACTTTTTTTATCACATGTTATTGTTTATATTTGTATATTATTTATATATTACATATTATTTTAAAATTTGCACATTAGCTATTATATTACATATTTTTTTTAAATTTCAGATATTATATATTATTATATTATATTATATATAACATTTAAATTGTTTTATCCTTAATATTGTATGAAATTTTGTATATTGTACAACATATATTGTTTATATTATTTATTTTTAAATATGTAGTTTTTATGCATATATGTATTAGATTATTGTATTATAAATATATTTTTATTTAAAGTTATATATTATTTATTTCTTTAAAAATATATCTTACTTTGTTTTCTCATGAATATATATATTATCCTTTTTTAGAATTTGCCATATATTTTTATTATTATAGTATTTTTTATATACATTATTCATCTTATTTTTATATATACATTTAATCTTGTGTAAAATTTTCATATTTATTCCTTAATATCTTTTTTAAATAGATTTTTTATTGTTTGCTTTCTATCTTTTATTTGATCATTCATATTTTTAAGAATAAAATTGTAATCTTTATTTACCTTGGTATAATTGTTATATTGCTTGCATTATTTGCATTATTTGTTATGTTATTATTTTTACTTAGTAAAATGCTCTTTGAAATTTATGTTCGGTAATGTTCTAATGCCATATTTCATTCAAACCATTGTTTTAGAAAATGTATTTCATTTTTAATTGCAACTATTTATCCAAAAGTTTTTCTTAAATAAGGCAATGTTTTGTGTTTAGAAATTCGGGAAATAGTGCCCTAACGTCTGGGTTTCGATTTTCCGTTTGACTAAATAACTAAATATCCTTTTAATGAATTTTGTAAATCATGAGATGATTTTGGTTATGAGGATTTAAAACATCATGCCCTAACGTGCTGGATGTGATGTTTGTATTATTTCGGAACAAAGGAATCTCAAGTTTCAACTCAAATTGTTCAAGTTTTTAAAGAAATCATGTTTTCAAATCGTTTCGAATTTTCGACATTAGGACAATAACTAATCAATCTGGTACCAATTTTGGGCGTTATGAGGGTGCTAATCCTTCCTCGTACGTAACCGACTCCCGAACTCGTTTTCTTGAATTTCGTAGGCCAAAATCAATGTCTTGAAATAAAACGTTTTATAGGGTGATCCGATCACACCTAAGCAAAAAAAGATTGGTGGCGACTCCCATTTTTGTTTGTAAAGTCGACCCCGTTTTTCAAAATAAATAAAATTGGTTTCGACACTCCTATAGTAGCAATATCATGAAAAAAAAAATTCAAGAGTTAATATCATGTTTACTTATGATTGAACAAAAAATTCTAATCATGAAACCTAACCATTCTCTAAAGATAATGTAACAATATGTAATAAAGAAAGACATAATCTTGGACGTGGATGTAGTAAGTTGGACTATAACAATAGTCAAAGGGGATGGTTGTAATAAATTTTCAACCACAAGAAGTGGAAAAATGAAAAAAGCAAGAAAAGAACAAGAATTCCCAAGAACTCTTTAAGGAGTGGATAACTTGTGTTATCAATATGGTTTGGAAAGTCATTAGTTGCGTACATTTTGTACACCTAAACAGTTAGTTGAACTCTATCAAATTTCCATTAAATGGAAATGAGACAATGCGAAAATGGATAATAAGAATGATGTTGAATCAAATTTGGCATACCGGATTGATGATTGTGATGAATTTAAACAATAAAGGGATACTGACATTGTCTTTATTATGGTGATCATTTTAATTATCAGCATGTCAATTTTAGAATTTCTATAATCCATATTGAGGAATTTGTTGCTAGAATTTTGTAACACCCCAACCCCTGCCTAGACGTTATGGACGAATCTGGCGACGTCAGATAATAGTGCTTTAAAAAAAACCATATTAAAACCATTTGTAGATATCCTCGCTTTCGTCAAAACGTGTCATTTAATTTTTATCCATTTTCAAAACGTTATATGTTGCGGAAGCTTTTAACATTATTTACGAGTTCGTGTACCTTTGAAAAAACATTTATTTATTTGAAAATCCGCGTCTTATCCTACTACTAACAGTTTATAAAATAGTAATCCCAAATATTAAGCAAAAATCCATAAAGGCCTTATTAAATGAAATTTACCCAATTATAACCAAATCATAATAAAAATAAACCGTAAATAAATGTCCAAAACTGTGGTCACCGCCGAGTCCTCCATTGCAGACCGATCCGCTCTCATTGGGATTACGAGCAGATTAAACAAAAAGGGTGAGTTTTTCGCAAACTCAGTGTGTAATCCCCACAGAAATCATACAACAGAAATATCAGATAACAGACATGATGTTCACAGTTCAGGTCTGAACCCATTACAGAAACTGTATGGGCCCTAGCCCACTCAGATGTAGAGTCAGATATATTGCAGGGCCTTAGCCCATTTCAGACAGAGTATGCAGAAAATAGAGTCCTACCCACCAGCCTCTACACACCAACTTCGTCCAACCCTACACACCATGTGGGGATAAAAATCAACCTACCCAGCCCTACACACCATGTTGTACCTAATGTGGCACATAATCAGAGATTTGCAGCTGAGCTGCCAGATAACAGGCTTAAAAGCCTTTTAGATACTTCCTCCGAATATCATCATCCCACCCCAATGCAATGCAACATACATAATATGACATGCTTTCATGCAAATACAGTCCATATATTCAAATATCAAAATTCATGCTCAGTACATAAATCAGAAAGTCAATTCACATAATTAGGGGTCCAAGTAAAGCTTACCGACCCTACAAAAGGTCCACAGTTGACTAGGGCGACCCGTGCAACCTTACAGAACATAACAGAAAAATGGGCTCACACGCCCATGTGGCCTGCCCGTGTGGGCCCACATGCCCATGCGGCCCACACGGCCCAAATTGGCCTTGGCCGTGTGGATTACACGACTCGTCAATCACACGGCCTGGCCCAGATTCCCACACGCCCGTGTGGTTCACCCGTGTGGGCCCACACGTCCGTGTGTCGCACATGGCCTTGCCCAGCCATCACACGGTCGTGTCGCTCGCGCACGGCCTGGCTCGTCGATCACACGGCCATGTGGTGACAAACAGTCTCACACACGGCCTACCACACGGGCGACCACACGCCCGTGTGGCATCGACAGAATGGTTTTCGGCTTTCGCCGAACCCTCGTTTTCTACGTTTTCGGGTACACACCTGGTCTCGATTGAAGCTATAACGACTCCCAAGCACTCCAGCACCTATATACGATCATTAAAACACCATTTTAGTCACTTAAAGCTATACTCAATCGAAATCGCACGAGATGATCGAACGCTAACTTCACAAAAACTTTACCTTCAATCGAACAATCGGGGTTTCGTGCACTTAGCTCGTCAATTAATTACCTCCAGCCCTCTGGTTATCTCCTAATCATCAATCAAAACCCTCA
The DNA here is from genome assembly GCA_025698515.1 of Gossypium sturtianum. Lineage (NCBI taxonomy): Eukaryota > Viridiplantae > Streptophyta > Magnoliopsida > Malvales > Malvaceae > Gossypium > Gossypium sturtianum. The sequence goes on from CM046955.1 coordinate 120,290,105, forward strand.
TAAGAAGAGATCCATCAATCCAATCAAGACTAAAATACCGTACTTACCAAGACACAAAGAACCGAAGCGGAGGATTGCGGATACTAAAAGAAAACGGTTGGGATCAAGTGCAAAGGGGAAAAATTTGGCAGCAAAGGTGGGGATTTGGGGAAGAAAACGGTAGCACAAATTGGGAATAAAAGTGAAAATCCAAATTTTTTTTTTGAGAGAGCAATCAGATTGGCAAAATTCTGATAACTTTCCCTCAAAAGTCTCCTAAAGAATCTCCCCACAATCCCACTACTCAGAGTCTTGGTAAAACACAAACTCTAGCCGTCCATAATAGCAAAAAAATATTAATCCTTGCCAACATAGAGATTCGAACTCCATACTTCCAACAACCTCCACACTCCACTTAGCCACTAGACCAGCAGGCCCATTTTGTCAGTTACTTACACATTTTAGCTTTTAAGCCTATTAACCAATGTTTGGGCTTTATTCATAAAAATACCAAATTTTACCCAAGTTGAGATTTGAACTTAGGACCTCTCAGACACACCCAAATCACCCAACCACTAAAGCAGATCGGTATTTATGTCTTGAAATTACAAAAGCCAAAATTAAGCAAAAACTGGGGCGTTACAAATTTATTGCTACTGATATTCATTACTAAAATTTAAGTAAATAATTTGATTTTGATATTTATATGCAATCTTATGGTCAATTTTTTTAAAGATTATATGTGTTTTGTTAAAAACGAAATCTCTAGTATGAGTTGCATCTTTTTTGTGAATTGTGACACTCATTACTTGATTATTGGATATCTTATTAGTAATATTTCTTTTTGCCACTAGAAGTGAAAAGATATAGATAAATAAGAGAACAACAAGAGTTCTCGATATAAACTTTCAAAGAAGAGAGACAACTTATGTATGAAAAGTCATTGGTTATATATCTAGTGTACACCTAGAATAAGATTCACTCTCAAAGTTTGCTATTAATAAATTTTGATTGGATTCAAAGTCTACTACTGGAGTTTAATTTGCTTACTTCTTGATAAAATCGTCCAAACCCAACATAGAACAAAAAAGGTACATCTTTAAAAATTAAATCAACTTGATATATGGTTTAAATATTTGAGATGGTCTTATTTTTAAGTTTTGATTACATGGGTTACATATTGTTTTAAGCATCTTATTTTTTCATGAAAATGGATATTAACTGATTTATTTATGTCGCTATAGTATGTTTTATAATTAAATAATATATTTGACTGAAACATATCTAGTATGCAAATTTGTGTTAATAAACCAATGAAATTTATGATCATTCGGATTTGACTTAGCTCAAAGAATTGTTAAAGGTAGTAGTTCATACGTTTTATATTATTCCATTTGTTAATTATTTAGATAAATTACATGAGTCCTTGTAAATGAAAAGTTCTACGAGTATGAATGGTTGGATTTTGAATTAAATTTTATTCATGTTTATGATGATGATTATGAAAAAATAATTGCTAGTTTTTCATTATGTCATATTTTTAAATTTGAGTTTTGACTTTTATTTATATATTTAATTTAGGTTTGTTTCTATACATGACCTAGCTAGTTATTCTTGGTAGTTAACTATTATGCAAAACTCTTGTTAGAAGGGTTTTAAAAGTATTTTGAATTGATCTCATATCTTTTATGGCTAAACAAAATAACGAGTTATTCATTCCACCAATTCTGCTCCATTTCCCGAAGTGAATGTAGCAATAAATAGCAATTATAAAAATTTAACTTATTGTCATTATTAACAAATAGATAAGAAGAAGATGGATGATTCAAAATGTTGCCAAATGTTTATTCTTAGTACAAAATGCTCAATAGTTTATGCTAATTTATCATTCCTTGAAGCAAATGATATCTATGTAATCTTATTGGTAAGAAATATGATATATGCTTACATTATTGTCTGAATTATTTTTTGCACATTCATTGAAGTGAATGTTTGCACTAAATATAATAAATTTTATAATTATTTTTTATCATTAAAGTCAATTTGGACATTTGAAGATTTTGACATATTCCCTAAAGTGAGTATTGCATATAATTGTTTGAAAATTATATTTATTTTGTTGACTTAGTGACATTATAGGCTTCACATTGATTTAGACATTTCCAGTAGTAAATGTCACAATAGTACTTATATGTGGATATAAAGTAAAAGGAATGATAGTAAAATTATCAAATTATAACTATTTATATTGACACTATTAGTACAATTGAAATGCATGTTAAAGTAAACTAGAAGTTTACTGATACAAATACATTTACTACTTGGTGTGACTAGTTAGACCATCTTGGATCATATATGATTAAAAAATTAATTGAGAATTCATATGAACATTCATTAAAGAACCTGATAATTCTTTAATTTAAAAAATTCTCATTTATTGCTTGGTTTCAATGAAAATTTATTAGCTAAAATTGAGATTTAATGTCTTGCATTTCTGAAATGAATATGGACTCATTCATCCACCATGTGGATGGTTTTATATAATATGGTTTTTGTGAAAAATATAAATGTCAGTAATGACAATATATATTGCAAAGAAAAGAGAAATAAAATAAAGAACACACAGATTTTACGTGGAAACCCTTTCGGGGAAAAACCACGGGCAGAGGAGAAGAAAAATTCACTATGTCGAATTCGAACACTTACAAGAGGAATAGACTATGTCTATTTATAGGCTTGTAAAACCTAATTCTAATCAAAGTAAAAATATATTATGCTAATAAATGCTAAATATATTATACTCATAAATACTAAATCTTCTAGAAAGAAGATATATTTTGTTTAACTTGACTTGCAAGCAATATCTTAGAATTTGGGTCACACAACTCTAACAATCTCCACCTTGACACAGATTCTCAACAAACAAGTTCTTCATTGCAAACTCTCAACGAACAAGTTCTCCACCTCTTCCATAAAACCCCTTAAGGGTTTAACTTCAACAATGAACACCAACCAAATCTAAGCAATGCTCAAACTTGGTTATAGGAAGTGACTTAGTCATCATATCTGCAGGATTTTCATGAGTACTAATTTTGCTCACAACAATATCACCACGAGCAATAATATCACGAACCAAACTATGCTTCACAACTGGGGAGAACACATCTGTGAAGTCCACTCCTGGAATTTGACCTGTAACCCTTTGTAACAAGCCTTGCTTTATATCGGGTTCTTCAACTCCTAGAGTCCCTTCTTTCTTTTTAAACACCCATTTACAATATAACGCCCTTTTTACCTTTAGGAAGTTTCACAAGATCCCATGTTCTATTTTTGTGGAGTGATTCCATCTCCTCTTGCATAGCAAACATCCACTTTTCTAAGTCTTCACAGCTAACCGCCTCAGAATAATTAGACGGCTCTTGGTTTGCATCTATATCTTCAGCCACATTTAAAGCATAAGCAACTAGATCAGCCTCTCAAAGATACTTCTTTTGGAGGCTTAATTTCTCTTCTAGTTCTGTTTTTGGCGATAGAGTATTGTGGTGAAGAAGTAACTCTATTCTCAATTTTTGTACTGGCTTGAGGAGTCGACTCTGTATTAATTTGATGCTCCACCTGCTTTTGATTTTCTTTATTGGAAGAGTCTTTAAGAGATAAGTTAGGTAGCATAGCAGTTTCATCAAAAATAACATCTCGCGCTAATCACAACTTTTCTATTTTTAGGACACCATAACTTATACCCTTTTACACCCACTTTATAACCAAGAAAAACACATTTAATGGATCTCGGTTCCAATTTTCCATTATCAACATGAGCATACGCAGACACCCAAAGATCTTTAAATCGGAATAATTAGCAGGATTACTGGACCATACCTCTTGTGGAGTCTTTTTCTCAATGGCAACGGATGGAGATCGGTTGATCAAAAACATGCGAGAGAGGTCGCCGCCCAAAAAGACTTTGGTAAGTTGGCATTTGACAACATACATCGAACCTTCTCCATGATCGCTCTGTTCATTCGCTCGCAACGCCGTTTTTTTTGTGGAGTATGACGAATTGTCAAGTGTCTCACGATCCCTTCCGACTTGCACAGCTTTATTAACTCATCGTAACAAAACTCTAAGCCATTGTATGCATGCGGAGGTATTTTATTTGTTTTTTCTCTGCTTTTTCAATCATAGTTTTCCAAGACTTAAATGCGGAAAAACACATCGGTTTCTGCTTTCGGGAAGAATGCCCAAACTTTTACGGAAAAATCATCAATAAAAGTTAGCATATAATTAGCTCCACCTCTTGAAGGCACTCTTGATGGCCCCACGATCGAATGAATATACTCCAACGTTCCCTTCGTGTTATGGATTCCTCTCGTGAATCGAACTCTCTTTTGCTTCCCAAAAATGCAAGTGCTCACGTAGAACTTCGTTTGCAAATTCCTTGCCCATCAAGAAGTCCTCTTTGCTCAATTCTTCCATGCCATTCTCACTCATATGCCCTAGGCGCATATGCCAAAGTTTAGTAATATCATCATTTAACAAGGATGAGGAAGCGACAAATTTGCATCACCAATAACAATGAGAACCTCGCAAAACATATAACTTGGCGGTCTTTCTCTCGCCGCTTTAATCACAACGAGGAACCTTTTGAAATCTTCAAAATCCCACTTTGGTTTGTGTATTTGTACCCTTTTGAATCAAGAGTACTTAACGAAATTAAATTTCTCTTCAATTCGGAACATGTAAATGACGTCACTAAGTATTCTGACAACTCCATCAAATATCTTAACTTTAATTGTTCCAACACCTCGATTTTACACGAAGCATTATTTCTCATCAAAACAACACCTTCAGATACTATTTCGTAAGTTGTAAACCAATCTCGATTGGGACTCATGTGAAAGGTGCAGCCTGAATCAAGTATCCACTCCTCGCTCACTTTAGAATTATTGTGAAGCGACTAGAAGTTCACCATCATTTGTAGTCTTCTACAACATCACTTCACCAAAATTTTCTAGTTGTTTTCCCTTTTGATTCGCAGCCTCCCTTTTTAATCTTGTTCTGTAGCTTATAGCACTCAGATTTAATGTGCCCTTTCTTCTTTCAGAAGTTGCAAGTTTTACCTCTGTTTGAAGACTTCGATCTACCCTTAGATTTACCGCGAGGATTCCGTTCCTGTGTCCTTCCACGATCATCATCAGCATTTCGATCTTGTCTCCCACGAACAATGAGACCCTCTCCCTAAGAGTTGGGTTTAACCACAAGATGATTCATCTTGTCATACGAGGTCAAAGAATCATAAACCTTATCAACTGTGAGAGACTCACGGCTATATAAAATCGTGTCTCTGAAGGTTGAATAAGACGGGGGCAACGAATAAAGTAGAATCAACCCTAGATCTTCCTTATCATACTGAACCTCCATGGCCTCCAAGTTTGAGAGAATTTCTTTAAACATCTTTGTTATGTTCGTGCCTGATGCATCTTCCTCCAAACGATGAGTATAAAGACGTTGCTTCATATGCAACTTGCTGGTTAGAGTTTTCGACATACATATTTGTTCTAGCCTCTTCCATAATGCAGCGGCAGTCTTCTCCTTCATCACATCCTGCAAAATTTCGTTAGACAAATGCAGATGTAACTGTGTTAATGCCTTTCGATCATTGCGCTTCTTCTCTTCCTCCATCAATGTCGAAGGCATATTATCTACCCCTAGCAGGGCTTCCTCTAAATCCATCTGTGCAAAAATTGCCTGCATCTTTATCTGCCACAACGCGAATCTGGTGTTACGATCCAATAGCGGAATTTCATACTTCAAAGACGCCATTACCGTGATCGAGATGAAAAACTCGAAAGCTCTGATACCAATTTGTGAAAAATATAAATGTCGGTAATGACAATATATATCGCAAAGAAAAGAGAAATAAAATAAAGAACACACAGATTTTACGTGGAAACCCTTTCGGGGAAAAACCACGGGCAGAGGAGAAGAAAAATTCAATATGTCGAATTCGAACACTTACAAGAGGAATAGACTATGTCTATTTATAGGCTTGTAAAACTTAGTTCTAATCAAAGTAAAAATATATTATGCTAATAAATGCTAAATATATTATACTCATAAATACTAAATCTTCTAGAAAGAAGATATATTTTGTTTAACTTGACTTGCAAGCAATATCTTAGAATTTGGGTCACACAACTCTAACAATTTTGGTAGATGCATCTACAAAATAATCACATATGTATTATCAACTTGCAACTTGTCATTTGCAAGATTGCTTGTTTAAATAATTAATTTCAGATTATACAATTAAGACAATTCATCTTGCTAATGTTGATAAGTTTATATCTCAATCTTTTATTGATTGTTGTATATAAGTTTGAAAAACTTTTGTAAAAGCTTGTTAGTTATGCGCATAATGGTTTAGAGAAATTATTGATTGAACGTCTCTGATTAATATCTAAACCATTACTTATGAGAACTAAACTTCTTATTTCAACATGAGATTATGTTGATTTACGTGTTGTACGCATCAAGCCAATAAGTTATAAATACTCCCCATTACAATTGATTTTTGGTCAAGAGCTAAATATTTCTCATCTTTGAATTTTTGTATGTGTGTATATGTTCCAATTGCTCCACCATAATGCACAAAGATAAGTGAGTCCTCAAAGAAAGTTGGGAATATATATTAATTCTGAGTCTCTTTGTATTATTATATGTTTTGAATGTATTGGAGATTCAATTATGACATGATTTGTTATTACTATTTTGATTTGATAGTTTTCCTAACATTAGGGGGAGAGAAATAATAGCTGAATAAAATCATTGTTTGTAATGAGTTATCATTATCTAGATCCTTATAGAGAGTAATTTGAACCAGAAGTTCAAAAAAGATAATTCACTTTATTACAAGTTAACTATCAGATGTATTTACAAACTTAATGAGAATAACAAAGTGTTTATACCATCTAATATTTTAATTTGAATCAAAGTCCCAATAGGAAAAACAATTAGAATAAATGATAGATTGATCAGTTCCAAAGATAAAAATTCTTCTAGATGGTCATATAGTGGAGGCGAATACCCCAGAAGAGACCCAAGATATAACTAATAACTAAAAATCCAGAAGAGATTCAGGTACTTGAAACTGAAGATTAAAATGGTGAAAATAAAGAAATCTCAATAAGTTATGTCAATTCGAGAAAATGTGGAACCGATAATAAAAGTAGTCGACAATAGTTTTACATGCAATATTATTGTTGAAATAATAAAATAAAAGGAAAATCTTGAATAAATCAATTGAGAATTATAAATATTGAATAGATTGGTCAAAATAGAAAAATTCAACTCAAGTACAATTAAATTTGTAGAGTTTTTGGACCAGTAGTCCAAATATCTAAAGGTATAAAGCCAGTGAGGGTACAAATGAAGTAATTTTGCAAAAACGAAATAAAAATATGAAGTTTTTCGCTAAGTCCTGTCATTAATTATGAAAAGATATAATTTTTTTTTTTTGTGGTGGATGCAATAACCTTTAGATATATTATTAAACTGGCAATTCATAAAAGATGTAACTTGAGTCTAATGGTTATTGTTACAACTTTTTATGAATCACTATATAGTAAAATTTGTATTAAAATCCTTGAAGGATTTAGAATATTAGAAGCATATTGAAATTCTCGAGAAATTATTCATTTATATAAATTGAAATAATTTGAACATATGTGGTAAATTTGACTTAGTAAATAGTAGTTGAAGGAGGATTATAAAATGATTCAAAATAGCTATTTATATTTTTATAGAAGAATCATGATTAAATTTTGTTATGATTATTATTGAAACTCCTGAAGAGATCAAAATATATTTCCCCAAAATTTTCTCTCGCTCACGACTTTCAAAATCATGGTGACATAAATGCTTAGCAAATACATTCAAATAGTCATTTAAAAAACTAGTATTCAAGATTGAATACATAGAATATGAGATATTATGTGATATTTTCATGAGAGAGAGTAAATACGTGTTGTACTCTTTTTCCCTTAACCGAGGTTTTGTCCTATTAGGTTTTCCTAGTAATGTTTTTAATGAGACAGCATGTTATGTGTATTATAGATATGTGTACTATTTTTTCTTCACTAGAATTTTTTTTCCCACAAGATTTTTATCTTAGTAAGATATTAACGAGACACATTATCTATCAATTGACATCCAATGGGGAGTGTTATGAATATTTTGCTATTAAGTGAATGTCTATCAAGATCAATATAAGTTTTGATGTACTTTAAATTCTAATAGTCATTAGAAGTAGAGTTATATTTCATTTATATTTCTTATGTCTATAAATATAGATATTGGAGAAACATTATAAATTATTCCCACTGATGAATAAAATTCATATATTCTCTTTTTCTCCCATACTCTCTGTTTTTTTATTTTATAACATATCTCTCTTTTTAGGAATTAATGTCTCTTAATTAATGTTATTAAACGCATGTATTCCTTTAAAATAAAAATAAATAACATATAACATATTTCATGTAAATAATAATTAAAATAAATAATAGTTTATAAATAAAAAGTTTGAATTATTATTTAAGTAATGGTATAATATTATTAAAATTACTTTTTACAATGATAAAAGAAATAACATAATAATATATATAACACAAGATATTTTATTTATTATTTGTTGTATATTATTTTTAAGTATATACATATATTTTACACACATAAAATTTGTAGTATATATAAAATATATATATTTATAAAACACTATCTTATTTCAATATTATTGACATGTGCATTACATATATAATTATAAAATAAGTAATATTTTACAATATTATAAATTATAAGGTGATTCTCTTTTGGTACAATTTTAAAGAAAAGAGATTTTATTGATTTATTAAATGTGTGTAATATAAAAGCAACTGACTCCCACATTTACATGATTTTACAAATTTGTTTACTAAATAAATAAAACAGAAAAGAGCAGTGTTAAGGGTTTGAAAAGTTAGTGTTGCTGCAAACTAACAAAACCCATTTACTTCATGCATTCTTTGGGGACAGAAGACAATATCAACTATGTTTACAAGCAAGCAGACGAGGGATAAAGTCAGAAAAGTAGTTTTTAAGGGTTGAAATTAAATTATTATTTTTTCGATAATAAAAATGTAATTTTATTATTTAAATAGTCTATATTTTTATATTTTTTAAAGAATTAAATTAATTTTAGGGAAATTAAAGTATAATTTTACTTTTATTAATTTAAAATTAAAAAAATTAAAAAAAAAAACTTAAATAAAAAAATTTTTCATTTGTAGGGGATACCTTCAACGATTGAAAACAACTTATTTTCATTTCAAGGATTCCTTGAAATGAATAGGGTTTGATTGTTTTGTTTTGAAGAAAGGGGCCTTTTTCTCACAAGTGCACGTGAAAAATATTATATATTTCAATAATTTTTTATTTTATAAATGATGTTGAAATCTGAAAAAAAAAAAAGATTAAGGGGTTATATTTTGATACACAAATTTATTAAATAATTCAGTAAAAACATAAAAATTCTTATGTTTCACTACATAAACCTAAAAAAAAAAAAAAAAAAAAACCAAATATAAAGAATAATCCCCATCCTTGTAATCAGTAAAGAAAGTTAAATATTAGCAAATAATAAGGTTTAATAAGCAAATTGTCTCTAAACTATATTCCTTTTCTCATTTTAGTATCTAAACTTTTGAGATTAAAAGTGATGTCTAAAATATTAATTTGTCCCATTTTACCTCAAAAGCCAATACCAACCAATAAGAATGTGGCACATGATGAGTTTATATCATACGCCACACACTTTTGAAATAAAATGAGACAAAACTGATAGTTTAAATACTATTGACTAAAAAAGCTTACATGCCAACATAGGAAAAATAATATAATTTAATGTCAATTTCCTTGTGTTAAAGTATGTTATAAGCCCATGTACTTTTTTGAATTTGGAATTTAGTCCCTCTACTTTTCAAGTTTCAAAATTCATGTCCAATTATTAATATCGGTAAAAATTTTCTATTAAATTTATTGGTATGACATTTTGGAATAAAAAAATACTCATTTGGCAACAATGTAACTAAAATGTTATAATAAACATAAATTTGACAAAAGAGAACTAACTATGTTAACAACTGTACTTGCGTTTTTAAATTTGAAAAGTAAAAAAGAAAAAATTTTCCTTGAAATAAAAGTAAGGGGTTATGTGGCATGTACATAGGTGTTAGACTTTTGCTCACACTATCCTCCTATCAACTCGTTAGACTTTTGCTCGTCTTAAGCTCAGTTATGTGGCATGTACATAGGTGTTACTATAAGTGTTAACTTTGAATTGATAGTTGATTAAACTTAGTGAATGTTTGAATTATGGAATTTTAATGTTCAAATATGTAGTTGCATGTTCGGTAACTTGTATGATATTGTGTATAGCATTTTAAATAGCATAAGTGAGCTTGATATGGCATGGTTCTTGTTGGTTTGAATGGCTTGAAAGCATGATTATATAGATAAAGGTTGAATAGGTTGAATTGGTATGAAATGGTGTCAAATTAAGGCATATAATGGATTGATTGATTTTGGAAATGGTTAAATGAATATTATGGAATGTATTTTGGTTGGTTTTGTGCAGGTACAAAGGTGCAATTATGCACCAAATAGGTTAATGGTGTAATTGGCTTGAAATAGGTACCAAAAAACCTTATTTGTACCAAAAACGGAGTCCTCGTCCCAACGACCACATTTTCCTCATCGCAACGTTGGTCAACAATATGTGACGTCGCGATGTTGAGTGGCCTGACGTCATGACATGAAAATTTGTTCAGTGACATCACGACGTGGAGAATGTGACATCGTGACACCGGCCTTGAATTTTTAAAACTTTACAATTTGGTTCTATTTCATGCTCAGGTCAATAAAAGAGCTTTCGTAAGCTTAATTAAGGCTCGGATTTATATGTATATCACATTGTGAATGTATTTATGACATGATTGTTTGTGTAAATGATATAATTATAGTATGTTTGACTATAGTTGCTCCAACAACGACTATAATATCCCGTAACTCGAACCTGACGATTAGGTGGGCGAGGGGTGTTACATCTCTATGCTAATCTAAGTTCCCTTTTTCCGTTGGTTGTCTAGGCTAAGTGTGCCCAAAGCCTCTCCTAAGCAAGGATTGAAGGTTGACTTAAACTCGTTAACAAAATACCAAATCTAAAGTCACATGTTTGCTTCCCTAAAGTTCTAAGCACATGACATGTAATACTAGATCGGCTTGTTATTTTCATATATTACTCACAAAAAATAAATTAATAGATTTAACGATTATCTTTTGCATTAAGACCATCGTAAACGGTACTGCTTTTGTACCACTCGTACTGGTCAGGATGCGTCGTTCCGATAATACACTAGAACAACAAACTTGAGGTTTCGTTTTGGTGCAAGTTTCAATCGTACCGACCGGAATATGGTGTACTAGCTGGTACCAAGAAATAATTTTAAAATATATTTTAAATTTAAATGTATTTTTTTATTATTTACTTGTAAACAATATTTTTTAAAAATATTTTAAATTTAAATTTTTATTATTTATTTTGAATTTATTTAATTATGAATTGTTATATGTATAGTATAAGATGATATTATTGTTTAATTTATCAAATAATTTTTTACTTGTTTATTTTGAGTTTGTTTAATGATGGATTGCATTTGTGAAGTTTATTAAAGAATATTTTATATAATTGATTATTATTTTTCTTATCTTAAAATTTACATACGGTGAGATTTGAACCCATGCCATTGACATTTTTAAAATCTTTAATTTAGCACTTCAGTCGAAATTTCATTTTGATGAGTATTTTATATTTGAGATATATTTAACCTCATTTTTTGATATTTGTAAATACTTTTTATATACATATATCAAATGTCTTTAAAAAAATTGATAAACCCAAAATGGTACACCAGTATCGATATGTACAAATACCAGTAGAAAACGGTATGTCCACGGGTAAGATACTAACTACCTTGATTAAGACTGAAATTTTGAAATTAAAAAAAAATATATATATATATATATATATATAGCGATTAAGAATTATCCAGTTGGAGAACATAGACTAAATCTATAACTTTACATATAATATAGGACTAATAGCATAATTTAAGAAAATAGATTTAACTGCACTGAAACCTCAAATTTAAAAAAAATTGATCAAACTAAAGTATACCACGTATACAAATTGCAGTTCTAATAGCTATATACAATATCCACACCCTCAAATTTTAAACTGAATTATAAAATCTAAACACTTAGCTTTATTATACTGGCTGTTAACTACTATAGGTCCAACTTCAATGTCATCAAAGAGGAAGAGGAGGACGTGAGCTTGGATTTTCCTCATTGCAAGGGACGATTCCGATGACATAAGTTGGAAGTGAGTGAAGGACGCCATAAAACCAGCAGAAAAGCTGTTTAAAAATATCAAAGAAGAATCCATGGCAAGGGCACGAAAGGAGGAGGAAGAAATGGAAGGGCCAGAAGAGCGAAGGTGGGTAAAAGAGGGAGACTAGTAGCGATGCACTTACAGCAATGGAAAAATCTCTTGGGCGAAAGCGGATGAGATTGACGTTGAGAGGGATGTCGGCGGAGGTGAAGAGAAAGAGTAGGAGGAAGAAGACTGCAAGAAGTAAAAATGGGAGCCATAATAGAAAATTCTCGGACAAAGATTGAGGAACCACCATCCGAGTTGGAAGGGCTTAAGAACATAGAAAGGATCAAAGTCAACACAGGAGGGATACAGTATCGCAGGTCCATCGGGTTTCCGGCTTTGTTCTCTTTTTTGTACTCAGACGGAGCCTTTGGGGCTTTTTTCTACTCGACGAAACTCTTGAGGGAGGAAGGGTTGGTATTTATAACAGGGAGGTGGGTTGTAGAGGAAAGGTCTTACAGCCTCCAAAGACTCCCAATTCAATCCCCGCTGCCTCCAACTTGACCCAATTCCCCACTAAAATTGGATCAATTGGGTCTTAAATCCACCCTTAATTTTGACATCCAGACACGTTTACTTGCATGTTTTGCAAGTTTGTCAAAGTTACTTACATGCAAATCGGTCTAAAGTTTATTTACTCAATAAAAAATATTGAAAATCGAAAAGAGCAGTGTTCAATTTAATTTTGACTTAACGCTGGCGCCCAAATTTTGACACGGTTACTTACATGATTTTCCAAGTTTCTCTAAGTTTATTTACTAAATAAAAAAGCAAAACAGAAAAGAGCAGTGTTAAGGGTTTGAAGAGTTAGTGTTGCTGCAAACTAACAACACCCAATTACTTCATGCTTTGTTTGGGGATGGTGGCAACAGAAGACAATATCAACGATGCTTACAAGGAAGCGGATAGGGTTTTGTCTTTGAACAACTTGTTTTGATTTCAAGGATTGAAGCGGTAGGGTTTGAAGACAGGGTTCCAGTCAGTGCACGTCAAAAATATATTCTATATTTCAATATTTCTTATTTTATAAATGATGTTGAAATTTGAAAGAACATAAAATTTATTAAATAATTCAGTAAAAAACATAAAATTCCTTATCTTACACTATATAAACCTAAAAATACGTACAGCCCAATTTCTACCTGAGCCCGTCAGAAACTAAAAACAAATAAAATAACAGACCAACCCAATCTTGGCCCGGGCCCACTAAGACCCAAACAAACAGCCAAATGATCCCAACAATCCATAAGACCCAAAACCAAACCTAAAAACTAAACCCAATTCAGCCTAACCCGAAGCCCAATTAAGCCCAAAATCATAAAACACAAAAAAACAAAAGAAAACCCTAGGTGCGCCGCACCTAGGTCTGCCCTTGTCACGTCCACCGCTTGATCGCGCGCTGCGCAAAGCCCCCTCCACTTGCACCGCCACCTGCAAGAGTCAAAAGAAGAAATGACAGCAAACAATAAACTATGTATGACATTCGGGCTATAAAAGCCTAAAATCTGTAAACTTTTGGGGTTTTTTTGAATTTAAACAAAAACAACAAAGATTGAATACAACCAAAAACATATTCGAGTACACCCGAAATAATAATAAAAAACAACAAGTGATTGAAGGAAAGAAACAAGGTTTAAACGTGCTAAATTTTTTATTTATTTTTATGTTCTTTATTTTCCCTTTTTCGAACTATTTATATATATACATATTTCTTTATTTTTCTTTTTAAAACTATTTACATATATATGCATAAATCTCAAAAAAGAGTATAAAAAGGGAAAATACTTATCTTTTTTTCGATTTCGCCGGAAAAAGGCGACTTTTGACCTTCCCGCCGCCGTAGACGGCGGCACCGTCGTCGGCGACCGGCGGCCGGCGCAGCGGTGACTGGCCGGAATCCCACCGGACCTAGAGGGCCTGCAGAGGAAATAAAGGGGGGGAGGAGATTTTTTTTTTCTGAAACAGGTTTAAATGATTTTTTTATAAAAATTTTGGGCTTAAATAGCACCCAAGGAACGACGTCGTTTCACTTGGCCTCCCTAGACGCCAAAACGGCGTCGTTTTGGGGAAGCCGACCCGAACCTGACCCAATAAGCTAGGATCTGTATGTTTTGGGTAAAAATGGGATATTTATGCACACGGCCCTTCCGCTTTTTTATTGTTTTGCAATCAAGTTTTTATATTTTTTTAATTTTACCCCATAACTTACTGCGATTTCAGTTTGGTCCCTATTTGAGCGACGTCGTTTTAGAGGAGAAGGGAAAATTTCCCTTTTAGTCCCTCCTTGTTACTCGCGCGTTCAATGGGGTCCTTTTCCTTTTTATTTATTTTGGATTTGCCCCGAACTTCTGTTTTAAGTTTAATTTAGTCCCTTTTTAGTTATTTTAGCAATTTTATTATTATTATTATTATTATTATTATTATTATTATTATTATTATTACTACTATTATTTATTTATTTTTTTACTATTATTATTCATTTATTATTATTATTATTATTATTATTATTATTATTATCATTACTATTATTATTTTTGTTACTATTATTATTATTATTTTTATTACTATTATTATTTTTATTAGTATTACTATTATAATTATATTTTCTCTTTGTGTTTATTTACTTATTATTTTTCTTTTCATTTTTGGCTTGTTTATTTTATTTTATTTTATTTTATTTTCGTCTTTATTATTATTATTCACACTAACGCAATTATTATTCTTTCATTATGCATATTTGTGCCATCATTTTTTTTTTACATCTCACTACCAATTTACGTTACTTTAGTCTTTATCCGATACATCAAATTTTTTAAACAAGCAATATATCATATTTTGAAATTCGAAAAATCATTCCCTAACTTACGGGGTTTCGACTTTCTCGATAAATCCGAACAAACGAACGTTTTAAAATTTTTAAAATAATCTCGGGAATTACAAAAAGATCGTGTTCTAACATACGGAATATAATTTCTTTCTAAAACCGAGATAATCAAACATCTTCCAAAATAAATTTTTCGGCGTTTATTCTCGTATCGGGAATTTAAGACATTGTGTCCTAACTTACGGGACGTAATTCTCTTTCTCGATTAACGTGAAATATGCCTTGTTCTCGAAAAATTTTCAATTTTATAACAAAGGATTGTATTTTAAAATTTCTTCAAATTTTCAATTTTCGACACTTATGACATCAATTAATCAACTAGGTATCAATCTTGGGCGTATCGAGGGTGCTAATCCTTCCTCGTGCGTAACCGACTCCCGAACCCGTTTTCTGGACTTCGTAGACCAAAAATCATCATTTAGTAAATTTAAATTTTTATGATTGAATTACGAGGTGACCCGATCACACCTCATCAAAAAGGATTGGTGGCAACTCCCGTTTTTCGTTTTCATTTTTCAAAATCAAAGTCGACCCCCGTTTTACAAAAAAATGGTTTCGACAGCTTGGCGACTCCGCTGGGGACGCAAAATAAGAGAGTCAAGCCACGAGTTAATTATTTTTTGTCCTTTTGTCGAAAATTGAAAACTTGACTTAAATTTACGATCCTTTTGTTGCATTTCATCCGTTTTATTACGATATTCATCATTTTGATTTATAACTGCTCTACTGGTTTAAGTTTTTGGTATCGTTTTGCACATTGCATTGTATTATCGGTCGATTTTACCCTTGTAAGTTGGAGTGAGAAACTATTCCTTGGTGAGGTTTTCACCTCCGTATAGGATAGTGGATCGCTTTCGGGATACATCTGTACCTATGTCTTCGTGAGATTTTCATCTCCGTATAGCCATAGGGAAATGTATTCCCCTGAACTGAACTCGGTCCATCTGAGCCTATAATGGGTGAGGATCGAGGAATCTATCGGTTTAGGTACCTTTACTCTAGAACCAAACCCCATATAACGAGCCTTAAAAGCCCACCTTAGGTAAAGCCGCGCCAAACCCTAGTGGTTACCCGAGTAGGTACTTTATTATTCCTTGCTTACTTTAAATTGTGTATGAAGTACTGAATTGCTTTGTTTTTACTTTGATTGTAATTGCATGGCATTTTCATCATAAAAAAGGTGTTGATTCACATTCGGTTCCTAAATAGATAACTTATCATGGAAAAGGGGTTTCTTGATAAAGTGGAGGATAATGCGGCCGTCCGGATATGGGCCGAGACAACGCAGCATGAAAAAGGTGATAGTCTTACAGAGGGATACGTGTCAGAGTTATGGGATTTTACTCATATCAGCGTAACCCAGAATAATCTTCAAGAGATGAAAGAAATATGGGATCAGTGGGATGACGAGATCAAGCAACTATTCTACTGTAATTACGGTGACTTGCCCTATCTACTCGATATCAAGGTAGAAAAGCACTTATTTCGAGCTCTCGCCCAGTTTTGGAACCCTGCCTATAGTTGTTTTACTTTTGGAAATGTGGATTTGGTACCTATTGTGGAAGAGTACACAGCCTTGCTCCGTTGCCTGAAGATTCAAACTGGCAAGGCTTACTCCAGAGCTGCCAACGTCCCAACGTTCTTAAAAAAGCTTATGAACATCACGGGAATGAGCGAACTGTGGGTTACAGCCCGAATCAAGCAGAAAGGTGATAGCAAGTGCATCCCTTGGAGAAATTTGAGAGATTTGATCCTAGCACATCCCGATGTGAGGAAAAGGGTTAATGTCTTCGCGTTGAGCATTTATGGATTGGTGATCTTTCCCAAGGCCTTAGGGCATGTGGATGAGGCAGTCTCGGATCTCTTTGATCGACTTGACAAAAGGGTCACACCGGTTTTTATGATTTTGGCCGAAACCTTCAGATCCTTGAACGCGTGCCGGAGAGCGAGCAAGGGCAAATTTATAGGGTGTGCACAACTTTTGTTGGCATGGTTCCACAGTTATTTTTGGAAAGTGGAAAAGGTCTCATACCGAATCTTTTCCGAAAGCTATTTTCTCCTGAAAGAGATAGTGGCTACGCCAAGACGGGATGATATTATGGAGGAAAAGTGGATGATGATTCTCCAAAATCTGCAAGAAGAAGACATAGAATGGAGAGCCCCTTGGATGGTTCCTGACGAGATCTTATATCGGTGTGGAGATTTTAATTGGGTTCCCCTGCTTGGAATATGGGGAGCTGTCGGGTACGCTCCTCTACTCGTATTAAGACAGTATAGATCGAGACAGTTTACGCCAGCAGCACAGGGTTTAGCTCAGTGCGAGTTTGTATATAAAGGAGATAATTACAAAAAGAAAGTTCATGAAATATCAAACGCCTGGAACCGAACTCGTAGAATGAAAAGGTTCGCTGCCAACCCGATGATAACCCTTGAGTATGACCAGTGGTGGAGTCAGAGAATCAACGACAACATCCTTACGTCAAACCAAGAAAACACCCGATTAATAGAAGAACACTTGCAAGTGATCCCATCTGAACTAGAGATCATCAAACAGGATTTTGAGAGAAAGAGTTCGGAGCTAGAAAAAAGAATAGAGTAATTGGAAGAGGAGAAAATGCAGCTGAGACTGGATGTCGACGTCCAGAAACTAGAAGCCGAAAAACTGAGAAAAGGAAATAATAAGGCTGAAGAGGATTTGGACAGTTTGAAAATAGACTACAAAAAGCTGCGGAGGTCAATGAGAACCGCTGGTTTGGGAAAAAACATCAGAATAATAGCAGCAAGAAATTAGAAAGGAAAAAAGTAGAGCCAGCCAATGGGAAAAAAAATTCCTAGATGCTCAATCCCGAGAAGATACTCTGAAAATGAGATTGGTAGAAATTCAAAACGAGAAGGAGGGATTAAAGACTCGGGTGTCAGAGTTAGAAATATCATTGTATCATTATCGTAGTCGTAACTCTGTAATCGAGTTGAAGGCTAGTCTGAGCAAAATTGAAGAGTTAAAAGGGAATATAAAAGAACTTGAAACTGCGCTGCAAAACTGTGAACTTCAGGTTGAACTCCTTGAGGCGAATAACAAGCGGTGGAAGGAGCAGCTTCATCAATCTCAAGATCAGGTCAGGGATAGGGATTACGTCATGGGCGAAGCTTTGGCTCAAGTGCGAGAAGTGGCCGATCACTTACAAACCTTAGCATTCTAGGCTGATATACTGAGTTTAAAATACGAGTCAAAGTCAGATCGAAGCCGAGAGTTAGCTTGGCTTCTTAGGCAGGTCAAGGCCTTAAGTATCAGGGCAAAGCCTTATATGTAATCCATTTTATGTAAAGAAATTTGTTTTCTAGAAAAGTTACTCTAATGAAATTGAATCAGAATCAATGCCTTTTTCTTTTCTGCATTCATTGCATTCACGCATTAGAATCGCATTGCATCATGTGCACTAAAACTCACAAAGAGACTCTAAAATCGTGGCAGTTACCCTGGAATATCATTACGGTACACGAAAAAAGACTAAATCCATGGACCAAAGGTTGGAAAGATTGGAACAAATGCAAAGAGAGATGCAGGATCAACTGCAAATACAGATGCAAGAACAGTTGGCCAAAATCCAACAAGATACGAGGGATCAAATGCTAGAGTCCCAGAGAAGCATGATGAGCCAGTTAGCGCAATTGCTGGCTAGGGGGCTAGAAAAAGGAAAAAGCCCTATGATCAATACCGGAGACGATAACGAGGACCCTGCTTATCCTCCAAGCCTCACCCCAACGAACACACAAGCACAACCACAAAGGTGTCTGTCAACATTAGACCCAATATTAGACTTGTACTTCGGCACCAATAAAATTCCTGACTGGTTCGGGATCTAACCCCGAAGATAATCCAGCAAATCCCGTTGTCCCCGACCTTGATGATATAGTGGAAATGGGAAAGGCGAGAGTGGAGCTCCCAAAGCAACTGGAAAACAGATGCAAATGGCTAGAAGAGAAATTCAAGACGTTGGAAAGCGTTGATTACCATTGTGGAATTGGTGCTAAGGAATTAGGCCTGGTCCCAGATCTAGTGCTACCCCCAAAATTCAAAATGCCGAAATTTGAAAAATATAACGGGACCAGCTGCCCTGAGGCTCACATTACAATGTTCTGTTGGAGGATGACCGGATATATCAATAATGATCAGTTATTGATTCACTGTTTCTAAGACAGTTTGACTGGGGCTACAGCCAAATGGTATAATTAGCTAAATCGTGCCCAAATTAGTTCGTGGAAGGACCTGGCACAGGCCTTCATGAAACAATATGGTCATGTGACCGATATGGCGCCTGACAGAATCACACTACAGAATATGGAGAAAAAGCCAAATGAAAGTTTCAGGCAATATACTCAAAGGTGGAGGGAAGTCGCCACGCAAGTCCAACCGCCACTGCTAGAAAAGGAAACTATCATGCTCTTCATTAATACCCTGAAGGCACCTTTTATCAATCACATGCTGGGAAGCACAACTAAGAGCTTCTCAGACATAGTGATGTCGAGCGAAATAATAGAGAATGCAATAAGGTACGAAAAAATAGAGGCCGGGGAAAGCACAAAGAGGTCAGCCCCGAGAAAAAGAGAAAATGAGATGAATAACGTGAGCACGTATAGCAGGGGTTACTCGAAACCAGTCATTGTAAACCAACTGAGAACGGTAACCACGGGCCATCAAGGCCCACCAAGACAAGAGTCCAACACAAGGTAAAATACGGAGAAACTCCAGTTTACACATATTCTAATGACGTATAGGGAGTTGTACTAAAGTTTATTTGATGCACATGTTGTGTCCCCTTTCTACCTAAAGCCAATGCAACCCCCGTACCCCAAGTGGTACGACGCAATCGCCCAGTGTGAATACCATGCAGGAATTACGGGACACTCAATAGAAAACTGCACCACTTTCAAAAAGTTAGTCGAATGGCTCATCAAAATGGGCATTGTAAAATTCGATGATCCATCTGGTGCAAAAAATCTGTTACCCAACCATGCTGATAAGGGGGTAAATTCGATAGTCGAGAACACGGGAAAGAAAATCAAGGTGAATATTGCAGAAGTGAAAACCCCGTTGAAAGAAGTTTGGAAGAAAATGGTGGAAAAGGGGTTAATCACACAAGACTAGAGGAACAGGTCCCGAGAAGCAAGGAACTATTGTGAGTTCCATGATGAAAAAGATCATGGGATTAAGAAATGCAATGAATTCAGGGCCTTAGTACAAGGTCTAATGGACAACAAGGAGCTCAAGTTCTTTGAGTATACTGAAGGAGAAAAGGTGTGCGCCTCAGTGGGAGGGTCAACAAAGAAGGTCTATGAGGCCAACCACCCGGTGGTAATCATTTCACGACCAAGAATCAATGAAGCCAGAGCAAGAGTTGTACCAAGAGTTGTAATCCAGAAACCCGTTGCTTTTCCTTATAAAGATAGAAAAAGGGTATCTTGGAACTATGACTGCAATGTGACAATCCCGGGAGAGGTGGGCCCGGTCAGCACGCCAGAAGAAGGTCAAGATGTAAGTTTTTATACACGTAGTGGAAAACATTATGATGCTCTAAATACAAAAGTCGAACCTGTAAAAGGGAAATCTTTGGTGATCGAACAAAGGAAAGAGAAGCCAGAACTACCTGTTATTGAGCCGGTAAATGAGAAAGAAGCTAAGGAATTCTTGAAATTCCTAAAACACAGAGAGTATAATGTCGTGGAACAACTACACAAGCAGCCAGCTCGCATATCGGTACTAGCTTTACTCTTAAGCTCGGAGACACACCGTAACGCGCTAACGAAGGTGTTAAATGAAACCTATGTCGCTGATGATATTTCAGTAAACAAGCTAGACTGTCTTGTCAACAACATAAGCGCCGATAATTTTATCTTTTTTAATGATGATGAAATACCGCCAGGGGGCATGGGATCCACCAAGGCTCTGCACATCACCACCCGCTGCAAGGGGTATACATTACCGGGGGTACTGATTGACAATGGATCAACAATGAATGTACTGCCCTGTCCACATTGAACAGGTTACCTATGGACAGCTCTCATATGAAGACATGCCAAAACATAGTGAGAGCATTCGATGGCACCGAAAGGAAGGTAATGGAGAGGATTGAGATACCTCTCTTGATCGATCTAAACATATACGAGGTAGATTTCTTAGTGATGGACATCAAGCTTTCTTACAATTTCCTATTGGGGAGGCCTTGGATTCATTCAGCAGGGGCGGTACCATCGTCACTGCACCAAAAGCTAAAGTTGGTAACAGAGGACCGACTGATAACGATAAACGCGGAAGAAAACATTATTGCATCCGTTACTAGTGATGCGCTATACATAGAGGCTGATGGTGAAGCGATAGAATGTTCCTTTCGATCGCTGGAATTTGTGAACGCAACCTTCATCGTCGAGGGAAGCAAGATCCCAATGCCCAAAATATCCAAAGCTACGAGGATGAGCTTACAACTGACAGCGGAAAAAGGAGCATTACCTGGAAGAGGACTCGGGAAATACCTCCATGGACGGGTCGAAGTACCAATCTTGATTGATAAACGGGATCGCTTTGGCTTGGGGTATAAGCCAGATGCGAAGCAAATGAGGAAGGAGCTAGAGAAGAAGCAGAAGAGAAGAAGAGCGCGATTAAGCGGGGTAGAGGTCAAATGGGAACCAATAACCTTCCTCCATATATCTAGAACATTCGTGTCAGGAGGAATTATTCACCCTGAACGGAAGATGACAAGAAAAGAAATTGCTGAAGATATGATGGGAAATCTGAGCATTAACGCCATATCTGAAGAGGGAATGGTGGAAGAAAACTCATCGGGCATCCGCCCTTATGAGCTTGGAAGTGTTCTGAACAACTGGACTGCGGAAGTGATTCCTATAGTTTTTAGAGCTGATTTAGAGTAATGTTCAAACCATGCTTGTTGCTTTAAGCCTAGAAGCAATAAGAATCCTTCTGTGAAATAGGCTAATGTCCAACATTTTTATTTCAATAAAAAAATACATTTCTGTGTATCACTCTGAGCAAATATTCTTTTATTCTTTCATTTCATTCATAATCATACCATACAAATAGCTATTCTTAGATTCATTTGTTCTTTGGATATTCTTTCGTGCCTACAGCAGGTCTCCAGATATCAACGACATGAGCGACGCTGCTACTGACCCAAAATTTCCTTTTGAGCGAGACATGTGTCCAGAAGGATCTCAGGATTTTGAAGATGACAGAGACTGTAACTTATCTCCTGATTTGTTAAGGATGGTAGAACAAGAAAAAAAACAGATTCTACCTCACAAAGAGACAGTAGAGATTGTGATCTTGGAAGAAGGAAAAGAAGTGAAAAGTGGAACTTGCATAGTCGAAGAAACAAAACGAGACCTTATTGAGTTATTTAAAGAATTCAAAGATGTCTTCGCATGGTCGTACCAAGATATGCCCGGGTTAAGCACTGATATTGTGGTACACCGCCTCCCCATAAAAGAAGAGTGCAAGCCAGTTCAGTAGAAGCTCCGAAGGATGAGACCCGATGTTGTGATAAAAATAAAAGAAGAGGTCAAGAAGCAATTCGATGCTGGGTTCTTGCAAGAGGTTAAATACTCAAAATAGGTAGCCAATATTGTCCCTGTCCCTAAGAAGGACGGAAAGGTACGGATGTGTGTAGATTACAGAGACTTAAACAAGGCCAGCCCAAAAGATAATTTCCCATTGCCTCACATTGACACTTTAATGGATAATACGGCAGGCTACTCACTGTTCTCCTTCATGGATGGCTTCTCTGGATACAACCAGATAAAGATGCATCCTGAAGACATAGAAAAGACCACATTTGTAAATTTGTGGGAAATATTTTGCTATAAGGTGATTCCATTTGGATTAAAAAACGCGGGAGCGACATATCAGAGAGCCATGGTAACCCTGTTCCATGATATGATGCACAAAAAAAATTGAAGTTTATGTCGACAACATGATCGCCAAATCCCGAACAAAACAGGAGCATGTGCAAGTCTTGAGGAAGTTATTCTTGAGGTTGAGGAAATTCCAACTAAAACTCAATCTGGCAAAATGTACTTTCGGGGCTAGGTCGAAAAAATTACTAGGATTTGTAGTCAGTGAAAAGGGGATCGAGATCGACCCAGACAAAGTCAAGGCTATACAAGAATTGCCTCCGCCACGCACTCAAAAGGAAGTTCAAGGTTTCCTAAGAAGACTAAATTACATTACCCGGTTCATTTCACAGCTAACTGAGAAATGTGACCCCATATTCTGTCTTCTTAAGAAACACAATCCAGGCGTATAGGATGATGAATGCCAGAAAACTTTTGACAAGGTAAAACAGTACCTGTCCAATACCCCAGTGCTGTCACCACCAAGTCCAGACAGGCCACTTATACTGTATTTTACAATATTTGACAAATCTATGGGATGTGTGCTTGGCCAACACGATGAGACAGGAAAGAAAGAAAGGGCGATATACTACATCAGTAAGAAATTCACTGAGTGTGAAATGAGATATTCACCAATTGAGAAATTATGTTGCGCCTTGATCTGGACAACTCGGAGAGTGAGACAGTACATGTTGTACCATACGACTTGGCTAATCTCGAAACTAGATCCTCTAAAATATATGATGAAGTCGACTGCTTTGAATAGGAGGATGGCCAGATGGCAAATTCTGCTTTCGAAATTTGACATAGTCTATGTGAACCAGAAGGCTGTGAAAGGGAGTGCAATAGAAGATTTTCTAGCCAGTAGAGCTCTAGAAGATTACGAGCCTTTGAACTTTGATTTCCCTAATGAAGATCTAATGTATGTGGCAACTACCAAAGAAAATGCTCCAGAAGATCGTCCTTGGAAATTGAACTTCGACGGAGCATCAAACACTGTTGGTAACGGAATTACGGCAGTCCTGATATCCTCAAATGGAGATCATTATCCATTTACTTGCAAATTGGATTTTGATTGCACAAATAATATGGCAGAGTACAAAGCATGTATCATGGGAATACGTGCGACCATAGAATTCAAAATCAAAGTGCTAGAGGTGTATGTGGATTCTGCACTAGTGATCTATCAGGTCAAAGGTGAATAGGAAACAAGAGACCCCAAATTGATCAATTATCGAAAGCTAGTTCTGGAATTAATTAAGGAGTTCGATGATATCACCTTCTGTTACCTCCCGCGAGATAAAAACCAGATGGCTGACGCCTTGGCTACGTTAGCTTCTATAATCAGAATAAATAAACAAGAAGATGTGAAGCCTATCCAAATGAATATTTATGAGACTCCAGCTCATTGCTACAACATTGAAGAAGAAGAAGAAGAGGACAACCACCCTTGGTACCACGATATACTGTGATATGTGAAGAATCGTGAATATCCTGACCAAGCATCTGAGAATGATAAAAGGACCTTGAGAAGGTTAGCCAGTGATTACATCCTAGACGGGAAAATCTTATATAAAAGAAGAAAGGACCAGGTGCTATTAAGATGTGTGGACGCCGTTGAGGCTAAGAAAATCTTAGAGGAAGTCCATGAAGGTGTCTGCGGAACACATGCCAATGGTTTTACAATGGCCAGGCAAATCATGAGATTCGGGTATTTTTGGTCTACCATGGAAGGGGATTGCATCAATTATGCCAAGAAGTGCCATAAGTGCCAAATTTATGGGGACAAGATTCATGTGCCTCCTTCACCTCTTCATGTTATGACTTTTCCATAGCCTTTCTCTATGTGGGGCATGGACGTCATTGGGCCAATCTCGCCAAAAGCCTCTAACGGGTATCGATTCATTTTTGTGGTCATCGATTACTTCACCAAGTGGGTAGAGGCTGCTTCATATACCAATGTCACCAAGTCGGTAGTCAGCAAATTCTTAAAGAGGGAGATCATATGCCGGTATGGAATGCCAGAAAGGATCATATCGAAAAATGCATTGAACTTGAACAACAGCACGATAGTAGAGGTCTGTAGTCAGTTCAAAATTAAACACCACAACTCGTCACAATATTGCCCAAAAATGAATGGTGCGGTTGAGGCGGCTAATAAGAATATCAAGAATATTGTGGGAAAGATGACTGAGACTTATAGAGATTGGCATGAGAAGTTACCATTTGCTCTCTATGCTTATCGAACATTGGTCAGGACCTCTACTAGGGCAACTCCTTTCTCATTGGTCTATGGAATGGAGGCAGTTCTACCCATCGAAGTTGAGATTCCTTCCCTTCGAGTCTTGTCAGAGCTGAAGTTGGATGAAGCAGAATGGATCTAATTCTGATATGATCAGCTAAACTTGATTGAAGATAAAAGGTTGAAAGCCATCCGTTATGGTCAGATGTACCAAAAACGAATGATGCGAGCTTACAACAAAAAGGTTCGTCCCAGAGAATTCCATGAGGGAGACTTGGTATTAAAGAAGATCCTTCCCAAACAAAAGGAGTTCAGAGGAAAATGGATGCCAAATTGGGAAGGACCTTATGTGGTAAGGAAGGCCTTTTCGGGAGGAGCGTTAATCTTAACCGAAATGGATGGCAAGACTTTGCCTAATCCAGTGAATTCGGATTCAGACAATAAATACTTCACTTATAAAAAAAAAGGAGAGGCCAAGGTGAAAACCCGCAAAGGGCGCCTTGAGACCAAAGGAATTTTTGAATTGAAAACCTGTGAAAGGGTAATTCAAATTTTGATCGAATGAGGGGCATGCGGTAATCTTGCGATGCCTGAATTAACAAAGAAGAGGTATGCTACATCTTGGGGCATCGACAAAGTACTCTTGATCTCCTAAAAACATGCTGAGCTCAAAATGGTCCTCAAGAAGTTCGTACAGAGAAGCTCAGGCTGCGATCATGGGCACCTATTTTGCCTCTCACCTATTTTGTATTCCAGCAATGTTTGCTTTCTTTGATTAATCCATTCTTTTCAGATTTTGTTCCTGATAAATTTTAGTTTTGACCATCATTATAATCTTTTTCAAGCATTTTGCATTGAAATAACGATTATTGGACTAATAATACTTGCATTAAAAAAGTTCTACATATTACTCTAGAAGCTTCTAAATAGTACAAGAACCTGAAACAAGACTATTATTTAGAACTAACCAAACCCAAGAGTTGGAAACATTTGAGAAAGAATAGTCTAAATTATGGTTATTTCTTCGAATTTTCTGTCAAAGATATGAGCTGAACAAGAAGACAGGATATTGCGTCAGTGATAGAACCTTGATGAACAACGAGCAATGACAACCCAAACATTAAAAAGGGATCATTCTCATGACATTCTGCATTTATGCGAACATCATTCATACACATCTAGTTAGGAGCATTTGATTCATTCTAATCATGGCATCCTAATCATTTGGCATAAGCATAGGCCCATGAAATCGATTCTACAGGTCTTGTTACCCAGAGAATGGTGTAACAGATCGATGGAATGAATAAGCATAAATCCTATACCTCTGAAGTTGCAGTAGGTCGGATCAAATCATTATGGTGAATCTTATCTTCCTGAAGTTGCAGTGGAGCATATTGAAGCCACCAGTCTTATCTCCCTGAAGTTGCAGCGGAGCAGACTGAAGACAGCGAATATTATTTCCCTGGCATTGCAGTGGAACGATTAAAGCTACAAATTATGGCGGATCTTATCTTCCTGAAGTTGCAGTGGAGCATATTGAAGCCACCAGCCTTATCTCCCTGAAGTTGCAACGGAGCAGACTGAAGACAGCGAATCTTATGGCATTGCAGTGGAACAGATTAAAGCTACAAATTATGGCGGATCTTATCTTCCTGAAGTTGCAGTGGAGCAGGTTGAAGCCACCAGCCTTATCTCCCTGAAGTTGCAGCGGAGCAGACTGAAGATAGCGAATCTCATCTCCCTGAAGTTGCAGTGGAGCAGATTGAGGCCACCAGCCTTATCTCCCTGAAGTTGCAGCGGAGCAGACTGAAGATAGCAAATCTCATCTCCCTGAAGTCACAGTGGAGCAGATAGAAGCTACTAATCCTATCTCCCTGAAGTTGTAGTGGACCGGATTAAAACGACGAATCCTATACCTCTGAAGTTGTAGTAGATTGGAACTACAAAGTCCTACCTCTCTGAAGTGGCGGTGGAGTGGATCAAAGCAACAAGATGCAGTGGACTGGAATGAGGCTACTTAAAAATGAGCACCAAACAAATCGAGACTCGGCGAGACCAGGCAAAATTGGTCTTTCTTAAAAGTCTTTGCTCCATTCTCGTTACACGACAACAAGCAAAGAGGGGCAGCTGTACAACCCAATTTCTGCCCGGGCCCGTCAGAAACCAAAAACAAATAAAATAAAAGACCAACCCAATCTTGGCCCGGGCCCACTAAGACCCAAACAAGCAGCCAAATGATCCCAACAATCCATAAGACCCAAAACCAAACCTAAAAACTAAACCCAATTCAGCCTAACCCGAAGCCCAATTAAGCCCAAAACCATAAAACACAAAAAAAAACAAAAGAAAACCTAGGTGCGCCGCACCTAGGTCTGCCCTTGTCACGTCCACCGCCAGTTTGACGCCGCCTGCAGCACCGCCCCCTCCATTTGCACCGCCACCTGCAAGAGTCAAAAGAAGAAATGACAGCAAACAATAAACTATGTATGACATTCGGGCTATAAAATCCTAAAATCTGTAAACTTTTGGGGTTTTTTTTTTAAAAGAGTTTTTTTTTTAATATAAACAAAAACAACAAAGATTGAATACAACCAAAAACAAATTCAAGTACACCCAAAATAATAATAAAAAAAAAAACAGCAAGTGATTGAAGGAAAGAAACAAGGTTCAAACGTGCTAAATTTTTTATTTATTTTTATGTTCTTTATTTTCCCTTTTTCGATCTATTTATATATATACATTTTTCTTTATTTTTCTTTTTAAAACTATTTACATATATATGCATAAATCTCAAAAAAGAGTATAAAAAAGGAAAAGACTTAACTTTTTTTCGATTTCGCCGGAAAAAAGGCGACTTTTGACCTTCCCTCCACCGTAGACGGCGGCGCCGTTGCCGGCGACCGGTGGCTGGCGAGGCGGTGACTGGCCGAAATCCCATCGGACCTAGAGGGCCTACAGAGGAAATAAAGGGGGGAGGAGATTTTTTTTTTCTGAAACAAGTTTAAATGATTTTTTTTTAAAAAATAAATTGGGCTTAAATAGCACCCAAGGAACGACGTCGTTTTACTTGGCCTCCCCAGACGCCAAAACGGCGTCGTTTAGAGGAGGTTGACCCGAACCCGACCCAATAAGCTAGGATCCGCGTGTTTTGGGTAAAAATGGGATATTTATGCACACGGCCCTTTCGCTTTTTTATTGTTTTGCAATCAAGTTTTTATATTTTTTAATTTTACCCCATAACTTACTGCGATTTCAGTTTGGTCCCTATTTGAGCGACGTCGTTTTGGAGGAGAAGGGAAAATTTCTCTTTTAGTCCCTCCTTGTTATTCACGCGTTCAATGGGGTCCTTTTCCTTTTTATTTATTTCGGATTTGCCTCGAACTTCTGTTTTAAGTTTAATTTAGTCCCTTTTTAGTTATTTTAGCAATTTTATTATTATTATTATTATTATTATTATTACTATTATTATTTTATTTTTATTACTATTATCATTATTATTATTATTATTATTACTATTATTATTATTATTATTACTATTATTATTTTTATTTGTATTACTATTATAATTATATTTTCTCTTTGTGTTTATTTACTTATTATTTTTCTTTTCATTTTTGGCTTTTTTATTTTATTTTATTTTATTTTCGTCCTTATTATTATTATTCACACTAACGCAATTATTATTCTTTCATTATGCATATTTGTACAATCATTTTTTTTACATCTCACTACCAATTTACGTTACTTTAGTCTTTATCCGATACATCAAATTTTTAAAACAAGCAATATATCGTAATTTGAAATTCGAAAAGTCGTTCCCTAACTTACGGGGTTTCGACTTTCTCGATAAATCTGAATAAACCAACGTTTTAAAATTTTTAAAATAATCTCGGGAATTACGAAAAGATCATGTTCTAACTTACGGAATATGATTTCTTTCTAAAACCGAGATAATCAAACATCTTCCAAAATAAATTTTCCGGCGTTTATTCTCGTATCAGGAATTTAAGACATTGTGTCCTAACTTACGGGACGTAATTCTTTTTCTCGATTAACGTGAAATATGCCCTGTTCTCGAAAAAATTTCAATTTTATAACAAAGGGTCGTATTTTAAAATTTCTTCAAATTTTCAATTTTTGACACTTAAGACATCAATTAATCAACTAGGTACCAATCTTGGGCGTATCGAGGGTGCTAATCCTTCCTCGTGCGTAACCGACTCCTGAACCCGTTTTCTGGACTTCGTAGACCAAAAATCATCGTTTAGTAAATTTAATTTTTTATGATTGAATTACGAGGTGACCCGATTACACCTCATCAAAAAGGATTGGTGGCGACTCCCGTTTTTCGTTTTCATTTTTCAAAATCAAAGTCGACCCCCGTTTTACAAAAAAATGGTTTCGACAATACGTAAAAAAATATATTAAATATGCATCGGGGGAGTATCTTCCTTGTAGTAAGTAATGAAACCTAAAAATTAGCAAATAATAAGGTTTAATAAGCAAATTGGCTCTAAACTATGCCCTTTTCTCATTTTGGTACCTAATCTTTTGAGATTAAAAGTGATGCCTAAAATATCATTTTGTCCCATTTAACCTCAAAAGGCAATACCAACCAATAAGAATGTGGCACATGACGAGTTTTTATCATACGCCACACACTTTTGAAATAAAATGAGACAAAACCGATAGTTTAGATACTATTGACTAAAAAAGCTTAGATGCTAACATGGAAAAAATAATATAATTTAATGGCAATTTCCTTGTGTTAAAGTATGTTATAAGTTCATGTACTTTTTCTGAATTTAGAATTTAGTCCCTCTACTTTTCAAGTTACAAAATTCATGTTCAATTATTAATATCGATAAAATTTTTCTATTAAATATTGGTATGACATTTTGGAATAAAAAAATGCTCACTTGGCAATAATGTAACTAAAATGTTGTAATAAACCTAAATTTGACAAAAGAGAACTATGTTAACATCTGTACTTGCATTTTTAAATTTAAAAAGTAAAAAAAAAAAAATTGCTTGAAATAAAAGTAAGGGGTTAAGTACAATTACCTAGAGCGTATTTTAACCATTTGCTTATTAAGCCTACTACTGCTCTAACCCAATTCTCATTTTAGTTCTTAAAGCTTTTTTTGTCAAGAGTGACACTTAAATCATCGTTTCATTTTTACCTAAGAAGTGTATGGCATCTAATAAGAATATTTCATGTGTCACATTATTATTGGATGATATTGTTTTTTGGATAAACCGAGACAAAATTGGTAGTTTAGGTGTCATTTTTGGAAGAAAAAAATTAGGGACCAATCTGAAAAGTAAGGTATAGCGGAGGGGGTGAGTTATAATTAAAAAGAAAAAAAAAAGAAGAAAAGGAGAGTTGGGTGGATATAATAATAGAAAGAAAGGAGATTGGGTAAGAGAGAATCTAAGGAAAGGCAATGGGATTTTATACAACTTTGGATCTGACAATCACGCTGTCTCCTCTGCTTCCCTACAAAACTTAGATCTTCTTCATCCCTCTTCACGCGCCCTTTCTCCCCGTCCTCCCCACTCTCTCTTCCTTTCTTTTTTCTTCTAAATTTTCATCAAAATAATATAAAAACATAAATTATTTCCCGAAATAATATAAGATGAACATTATTTACTATTATTTGTTTAAAAAATTTATTTATCAAAATCTCAAATTAAATATTAAATTATTTGCTCTATACTCAACTAAAAAAATCTAAGTTGTATTGGTTCCAATCCGACCCCACTCAATATCTCACACTTTTTCATTTGAATTTAAAACTGATTTTATATCAAATTAAATATTATTTTGTTTTAGAAACATTCACTTAATACAATTACAAGTATATGATAATATTCGTTTTTTTTTTTTTTGAATTATTTCAAGTTCAAGTCATTTTAGATTCATATTCTTGATTAAGCACGTTTCCAATTATTTTGAATTAAAATGGATTGTAACGAATTCAAATAAATTCTTCTAAAATCATTTCAATGTTTCAATCCCACTATATTTCACATTAGCCAAACAATATTTGTTTTTAATCTTTTGTTCTCACATGGGAAGATCACCCCAAATCCCAAATTTCTACTTCTTTTTAAACCCTTTTCATTTCCTCTCATCCACTTGATTTTATACCATAAATTCATAATCTTTGATAGCCTCAACTATTACATGAAACATATTGAATGAAAGGGCAACAAGAAGTTACGACTCCATCGTGAAAAGAAGCTTGTTTTTTAACTTTTAAAGTTCAGGCATTGTCGGAGTCTGACCGGAAACATTCAAAGGGCTCTTATAGTTACACTAAAATTAAAAAAAAAAAAAAAACTCAAGGAATGGTGTCATATATCTTGCTGTTAGAAGAAACCATGTAACATCATTTATGAATAATGCAAGTTGTTTATAACCACTCAAAAGACAGACAATCAAGTGCAGCCAGATTTCAGGCTAAGATATGTACAAAGGAAATCCGAGAATCACGATAACCTCTTCCCAAATGTGATGAAGAAACAATGATTGACCTAGTTCTCTCTATGGTATCCTCGTAATTAGGTTAATGCAAGAGATGGTAGGTTACCTGAGGGACATCTTTGCCTGCGAGGACGTCTAGTTGTCTTTCCCCATCCAGTAAGGCTTCCATCGTCGAGCCCCAATTCGGTGTTATTAAGCTGCTGCATTAATGGTGTGCGACTTGTGGCTGCTGCTGAAGCAGGAGGGGAGGTAGTTATCGAACGTCGCCTCCCCCTGCCACAATTTCTTCTTGTCAATCCTGAATTCCATGAATGACCTGTTGCTCTCATAAGCCCTCCAAATGTTTGAAGATCTTGTGTGACCTCATGCCTTGATAGAGAAGCAAGACCTGGAAGGATGTCCCTTTGGAAGTCCCTCCGCTGCCTTCCTCGCCTTCCTTGGCCCTTTCGTGTTCGTGTTGTTAACAATGAGGTACTTCCTGTTTCTTCCACTTTAAAGTTTTCGGGAACTAGAGGCTCCGGCATGTAATCCTCTTCCTTGGTTTCTGCTAGTCTCAAAACCATTGATTCAAAGGAATCAATCTCTTCTAAAGAAGATTCATCTCGACCCCCATCTTTATCTCTCGAAATAGCCTCCAACTTGCTATCAAGGTCCTTGCCAAAAGAGGAAACTGTCTCAGCGAACCAGTTAAGGGGGTCTGTTGTAGAAGTTTCAGATGAATTGCAATTGACATCATCCAAATGACTGCAATGACCGGATGATGAGATGGTCACTATTGCCTCAGCTGCACTCTTCATAGGTCCATCCTGCAAGGACTCATCTCGGCTTTCTGCTGATACCAGAGGTAAGTCATGTGCCTTTTCTGATAATTCTTCTCCATGAATGACATCCTCAGGCTCGGGAATGAGTGGAGCTTCCAAATCTATTCCTCCAGTCATCTTCCTACCAGTGCTTGGAACATTCAGTATAAAAGAAGCTTCATCCTCAGCAGCACACGAGTTCAAGTCAATTTGATGTCTGAAACTTGATATCTTCATATCTGCTTCCTTCTCTATGGCCGAATTCTCTGCAACATTGTCTTGGCTCGCGTCAAGAGACGCATCACAAGGTAAGTTAATATCAAGTAACATATTTCTCCCCTTATTTTCTGCTTCACCTTCAGATGGTTGAGAACCAGATACATATGGGGAGGTAAAAGAAGACTCGTTCTCAGAAACATAATGTTTTTCAAAAATGGGAACCCCTAAAATCCTTTTATCGTGCAGACATTCACTTATTTCACTCCTGTTGGCGTCGGCATTGTTGGAGGATGAAATTGACTTGACATTCTGTGTAAAAATTTGACTGAAACCATTTCCAGTCTCATTTTTATTGGTCGATTTCTTCGAAGAAGATTGAAAGAAGATTGACTCTCCAACATTCAAGTTCAAGTCCCTTCTTGCACTTATAGCCTCATTCTTACAAGCAGGCTTGGCCCTTAGCCATGGCAGCCCTGGTAGATGGTCTTCATGCTTTCTTCGTAAATCTATTTGAGGACCTCGTTGCGTAACTGGCATGTTAGATGAATTGTTTGAAAGCACCACATTCAAATTTACATCGATAGCAGACTTCATATCAACACCGTTTGAGCAGTTGTAAGGCATAGTCGAACCATGAGTAGGGAATTGCTCAGAGACCACCTTACCAACATTACTACCATAACTGGTAGAAAGGAGCTGAACTCCAAGTTCCTTGGACCCCGACGAGGATCCATAATGAAAACAGTTCCGATAGGAAAATTCACTTCCAAAAGCAGGGTTAAGTTTAGAATTGCTACTTTCTTTCCTTTTCTCGCTGAAACTCTCATTGCTATGGGGTGATATGCCAGAACTCTTACTATAAGGACCATATGAATTCAAAGATGGGTGAGTCTGAATTGACAATGACTTCTGGTTCAAGCTGCTCGAAGGCTTTTCCAAAGAAGAAATCGAATGAGACCATGGATTTACCGTATCAGAAGAAGCAAACAGATTCAAACTAACCTTAGAAATCATGTTTGACTCTGGATGGCTGTTATTGGAGATTTCATGGTTTCTTCCCGAAACTTCAAAACTTTGAAGCATTCTGTCTCTTGAGAAATCCGCCTTACTTTGGTCAGTTAGTGAAAACGTTGGTGGATCATGAGCTTTCTCGAAAAGAACCTGTACTTGCTGGTACGGTACAGGCAACTTCTGTGGCTGAAAACTTTGTGAAATAGACTTTGAGTTGCCTTTACTGTGCCCTGCAAACCAAGATAATAAAAATGGAATCCTGAGTGCCCATTATCATCTGCATAAGACGTGGCATAGAAACCAGGCTAATGCCATCCCACCAAAACCAAAGAATATAATACAGCACTCAGCTGGTAACAAATGAAAAAACTTTTAAAGAAAGGAACATAATGCAAGTTCAGTAGTTCACGAGTATTACCAGCTTCAAGCACATGGGAAAAGAATCCTCTAGCATTCTCATTGTTTTCAACATGCAAATTAGTTATGGACCGATTATCACTTTGGCGATGAGAATTCACAGAAATGTCTTTTGGGAAACCAAGAAGTTCTGGCTTTGGTTTAGCTGACAGTTCATGACCTCTATGATAGCGATCATGGCGTACAAAGTGAGAATATGCAGAACCATTGGTTTCTTCAATCTCAACTGGCTCATTCAAGTCAGCCAAACAACTTTTGCCCTTCGAACATGCATCAGATTTCGAACCATCTCCGTGGCAACTAGTCTTTCCAACACCATTACGAAATGGCTTCCCACCACTCTCTGGCTCAATTTTCCCATTTCCATTTGGAAGATAAGTTGAAAAGTCGGATGCTGTGTCGTTCCGAAACTCTTCTGCTTCTTCAATATCAATGTATGTATCTGCCGGAAGTTGAAGATCAAACATTTTCCTTCTCACTTTTGTAGGCCTGCACTCTAGCACCTCAACATCCTTTAAATTAACTCCATTTTGGGACAAAAAGGGACCAGCTTGGATGCTGCTTCCCTTCACGGAACTAAGGCGAGAATGAGCATCTTCAACTCCAGAAATAGATGGTCTACCACAAACAGAATTTGCCACGGGGAAGTTGGGGATATGACATTTGTGAGCAACTTCAGTTGTAATTTGCGACGCTAACAAGCTTGATGATAATGATGGTCCAGTAGGAACCTGATCTTTTTGTAATTCTTTCTTTTTCACTTCATCCATCAAGTCCCTTTGTATTCTGTACAGGCGATGAAGCTCGGAAACCTGGATAAAGACAGTGGACTCAGACATAAATATTGACAAAACGAAGTGAAACTAGCGAAGCTAGACTTCATTAAAACAGGGCCATATAAACAATACCAATAAATATGGGCATGCAATCAGCTGAGACCTTATTACCTGATTATGAAATATAGCCTCGTGCTCAAGCATTGTTCTCTTCAATCGGTCCTTATCATACTCAGGATACGCATCTGCAATGGCCCTTGGGAAAAAGCTATTGTAGTACTGACCGCTTGTCAAGGTTTTATCCCCGTAATAAAGTGGCCAGCTACAACCATTAGAGTCCTCGTTGAAATCCCTCATTGAGTAAAATCCTGGCAAATAGCTTTTCGACTGAACTTTTGTTCCCATTCCTGAAATCAATAAACAAGTCTAATTAATTTGACATACGATGAATCATACTACTAAGGAAAAAAAACACCCTCATTGAGCTTATCCCCACTTTCAAATGATGCATGCTGCAAGAGCAGTCCCATTGTAAATACAGCCATTAAAACAAGGATTCATCAAACAGCTTCCTTTGGTACTCCAAAAACTAACTACTTTCAATACTATGGCATAAGTGACATAATCCTAAATTCATAATTAATGCCATCAAAAGCAAACGCAAAAGATTTAAATTAAAATTTAAGCTAGAAAATCATAAATGAATCACCACATTCAATTCATCCATGTTTTAAGATTCCCAGATAAAGACAAAATCTTGCAGAAAAAAAATGGTGCTGCTAAAGGAGAAAAGTTAGGAACTGTATGATCAATAAAGCAAAATGCTATGGAATTTATGAAGAAAGGGGAAATTAAGATGCTAAATTAGTAAGCAAAGTTAATAGATTAGATCGCAGGCATATTATCAAATATTAATAGCTGAACATATCACTACAAAAATTAAGATCATCCATCTAATCTAATCAAAATTACAATCAACACCAATCCAGAAACCACAAACAGAACACATAGAACAAGCTAAATATATATTTTTAAAAAATCATAAATAGATGAAGAAATAAAAAGCTTACAATCAAAAGTATATTTTTTAAATCACTCAATTACAAAACTACAATAATCCCGAAATTTATCACACTTGAGAAATTTTAAAAAAAAAAAGGGGGAAATTAACCAATCATAAGAAAATAAATAAAAGAAATCTATGACTCAAATTACCAGAAAATGAAAAAGGAAGAAAAATTTTACCTCAGACCCACATCCTCTAATCACATCACCTTCAAGATTCTCCCATGGATTTAGCTGCTATATTTCCCCGTCATACATAATTCCAAAGCTCCCAAACTTCCCAGAGTATCAACAAAAGATTAAAGCTTTTCCAACAACCCAAAAAAAAAATTACAGTAATAAACTTCAGCTGAAAAAAAAAAGTGGGTGTTTTGTAAAATCATTAAAGGAAGTTAGATCATCATCATATTGAAAGAAAAAAGAAAAGAGAAGAGATGAAGATTTCAATCTACTGGGCCACTCTCTCTCTCTCTTAAAGAAAAAGAAGAATGTTGTTGAAGTTATAATTTTTATTTTTGGATTCTAGAGAGAGAAAAGGAAAAAAGAAAATAATTGAAAAGTTGAATGCTTTGGGGTGGTGTTAGAGAGAGATTGGGGATAAGAAATCTTCACACAAACGAACGAACTTCTAAGAACAGTGACATGAAATTTGTCAACATCCGGTCTCCTTTTATTCTTTGCTTCTCCCTTTATTTCTCAATAATAATATAAACCCATTTGCTTTTTAAGTAAAGATTTACCCTTAAAATTGGTAAATTTGTATTTTAACCATTTTAATCTTTTAAAATTTTATAATTCCATCGTAATTAATTGGACCAAAAATTGTATAAGATTCTTGATATTTGAAAGTCATGTTAGACTGCATATAATCCAAAGTCTAGTCGGACTTCAAAATAAGAAAAAAATATTCCCCCAACCTTTATTTTTCATGTGCATCATATTTTTTATTTCATAATTTTTGAAATATAATAATTTATAAAAATAGCTATTAATTATCTATCTATAACCATTTTATTAAATTGATGATACTTTTAATCGAGCCGTCAACCCAGTTTTGATATTACAAAAATATTCTTTCTTTTAAATTATAATTAATATTATTATAATGACACTCAAAATGAAATTTTAATTTTTAATAGTTTATATATTTATAATTTTTAAATGATTAAATCAATTTAAATGGATAAAGTATAATTTTATTTTTACTATTTTAAAATTTTAAAATTTTTTATTTTAAGAGATTGAGCCCCTACCAACCCCTAAATTCGCCTCTGAATGACCCCTTTTATTTTCATACTTTTATATATCTTTAAATAAAATAATTAAAAATTCTAATATTGAACAAATCTAATATTATTTATATTTTATATAATTTCTAAATTACTTATAAATCCCCCAAATCTCTATCAATGCCAAAAAAAAAAAAAAGTCTCCAACTGGAAAGGGCAAAATAGTAAATCAAGTAGCGTTGAAGCATAAAAGAAAATAGTAAAATAATTAGCGTTGAACCAAAAAGAAAAAAAAATAGAAAAATAAGTAGCGTTAATTACAATAAAGATTTGGGAAATTAAGCAGAATTTTAAATGGCTAAAACCAGCAGACAAGAAGTGGGCCCCCCTGATACTGTCTGAAAATCCCAACTGTGTGATTAAGGATGAGGTAGGTTTTTAGGAAGAAAACATTTGCAGTCATAAATGCCCTTCAGAATCTGACACATTTACCATTTTACTTCCCTTTAATTATATATTCCATTGCATGCAGTGCCATAATTGTGTGGTTGATTTTGATTGGTGGGATCCTTTGTTCTTTTAAAACAAATACCAAAAAGGCTAATTTGTGGCTACTTTCGTTTTTTTAATGATAATAGGGAAAAAAACCAAGGACATCAACATAATTCTTCCAACTTTACCAACATCACTTTCAATTTTTCACTCTCTTTTAATCATTAAATTTATATTTTTTTATCAAATTACCTTAAAATAGATGAAAAAACTTATGTTTGTTAACTTTACTAACGTAACGTATATATGGATTATCACATCGATGCTATGTCAATATTTAATTATTTTTTTATAATTTTTATACTTTTAAAATAATTTTAATGATTTTTAATTTCTAAATATTTTTTTTATATTTTAAAATTTTAAAAAATTAATTAAATGTTGATGTGTCATCCATATGGTAATCTACGTGTATATCACATCAATAAAGTTAAAAAAAATTAATTTTTTCATCCATTATAAGGTGATTTGACAGAAAATATAAAATTAAAAGCTAAATTATTTTTTTAAAAGTTGGATAGTCAAATAAATCATTGTTCCTAATCCTAACACGTGGCTTTC
This sequence comes from Gossypium sturtianum, assembly GCA_025698515.1. Lineage (NCBI taxonomy): Eukaryota > Viridiplantae > Streptophyta > Magnoliopsida > Malvales > Malvaceae > Gossypium > Gossypium sturtianum. The sequence continues at coordinate 120,328,761 of CM046955.1, forward strand.
TTTTTTGGTTTAGGAATGGGATGTAGCACGGGATTACTTCTAAAATAATTAAAAATAAAATTTGACATTTTAGGTGGAATTTCTTATTTTAATTTTTTAAAATATATAAAGTGTTAAAATTTTGATTTTTTTTTTAAATTGATTGTTTTAGTTAAATCAGTTTTTTAAAAATTATAATTTTGATTTTAAATTAATGCTTAACTACCAAAATTTTAAATAAATAATGCCTATTATAATCACAACTTGGAATTGGCAAATTTGGTCTATTATATTTTGATGACAATCTTTGAGTATTTTTTAGGGTAAACTGTAAAATAGTCATTTTTGTTTGTTTCAGATTATATTTTAGCCGCTTATGTTTAAAATGTTACATTTTAGTCATTTATGTTATCGTTTTGTTACAAAGTGGTCACTCTATTGTTAAACTCCATTACCTCCCTAACGGCAGTCCTACGTGGCAGCCCAAATGGTTTTAAAGGCCAACTTGGATGTTCAGTTATTGGGATGAAAATATGTTTTTAATTAAATAAATTTAGTTTGGATTGCCACATATGACATCCAAGTTGGCATTCAAAACCCATTTGGACTGCCACGTAGGACTGCCGTTAAGGAGGTAACGGTAGAGTGACCACTTCGTAACAAAAAGATAATATAAGTGACTAAAACGTAGCATTTAAAATAGAAGTGACTAAAATATAATTTGAAGCAAACAAAAGTGACTACTTTTACAATTTATCCTTTTTTTTAACATGTAAAATCTATGTTGCTATACACACATGCTTTAAATATGTTACACATCATATTTGAATTGATATTTAAAATTCAAGTTGATGATTAGACTGAAAAAAATTTCCAAGATAAATGTGGCTCATGCCTTTACCATTTTGCATAATAAGAATCATTAATATTTAAAAATAATATAAATATAAGAAAATTTTGGTTTTCTTAGATATTTTTAAAATTATATTTTTGTGATGATTAGACCTTAAACTAAAATTTGGTCCCCTCAAATACTTTTGCAATGGTCATTTTCATGGAAAATGTGTGAAGCTTTCTATAAGTAATGAACTAGTGGGATGATTTAGCTAAATATATGTTTTAGGGCCCCCACCAAAGGCTTTTTATATATGGTGAAACCCACAAGAAGTTTCTTTTTCTTTGTTTGAAATAATAGTGCATAAAAATTAATTCTAATTAACCCCAACTACAAGAGTTGGTTGTAGTCTTCATAAATGAATTATAATGGAATTTTTCATTAAAATAAAATACTCTAATGTTGAATCTAACTTTCTTAAAATGATATTAGACTCAATAATTCTGTCTGATAACAAAAAATTGTTAAAAAAAAAACCCAATAATAGTAAAATTTAAGAGCACTGATTATATCAATTTGTTTTTTGACACAATTCTAGAAATACTCGTAACCCCTCCTCAACTCATAAATTAGAGGATAATACATTTTAGTGCACTCGAACCCACGTCCTCCTACATTAACAACAATACACATACCAATTGAGTTAAAACTCAATTAATATTTACATGTATGGTTATTATTGGATGGTAAAAATGATTAATATAAAAATGAGTTTTCAATTTCACATTAATTCATGATATTTTTTATTTGGTAAAAAAAAAAGAAACAAGAAATTTTAAAATCTAATGCTACAATGCCCTAAGGAAATTATATATCAATACATTATTTAGTACACAATTCAAGGTATGAATTTTTTTTATTTTTGCTTTATTATTTCATTTATTTTAACAATATATATTAGATTTATTTTATATATTTTAATATTACAAATTAAATTATATTCAATTTTAATAATTTTAAGTTTTCACTAAGTATGTGTTTGATAAATTAAAAAATTTAAGTGCTGAAACATTAATTACTGAATTTTTACTACTAACTTTTATAAGTGTTGAATTTATATTAGGCAATTATTTGGTAAATTAATTAATATAAGTATTGAATACAATTATGTTATTTGATATTGCTTTTTTAATATTTAATTTTAATTTTAATTTTAATTTTAATCTTATTAATGTAATATTTTATATTATTTTGAGTAGTTTTAAATGGAAAAATAAATATGGTAATTTGAATATCTCCTTTTTTTAATAAAATAAAATAAATTTAATATTTCTTACATTAAGTGATAAGTAGCTATCTACCTACTTATCTTATTCAACATTTCTTTGTTGAAAATTTTCAATGACTTATCAAATACACCCTAAATTATTTCTATGATAGCTGAAATAAGGCAATAAAATGGATGAGATTTACCATATGTTTATAAATTCATTTCAAGACATGCATTTTATAACTCACAAACATGTAACATAACTCCCAACCATTCTTAGGACCGAGTTTCCAATGAACAAAAAAAAAAAAATATCAAAAGCAAAACAAAAGCAAATTATTTCTTCGTATTTCTCATAAATATATATATTTTTTAGGGTAAATTACATAAATAGTCACCCAACTATTAGAAATTCTCATTTTAAGCATTCAAAATAAAAAAGATTATAATTTAAGCACCCACGTTACATAGTTTATTCATTTTAGTCACTACTGTTAAAAACTCCAATGGAATTTTGACTTACAAATATTTCTAAAATTTTGACTTTACACACAGTTTAAATAAAATAAAAAGTTATCATTTTAGCCCTCCAATCTTTTAATATAAATGAGGTTTAACCCTAAGTTTTTTATTAACAAAATTCTTTCTTTGACATTCCCAATTTTCCATCACTAAGAAAAAAAACCTAAATCCATAGAGAAAAAATAGGTTTAGGGAATTGAATTCAAATCTCTTACAAAAATGAGTTGGAGAAGAGAACTCAAAATGTAACACCCCTAACCCGTATCTGTCGTCGGATTAAGGCTACAGAGCATTACTGTACAATCGGAAACATTTAAACTTAATATCATTCAATAATATAATCAAATCATAAACTATTCATATACATACATACCATCCCTAAATCGAGCCCTCGAGGCCCTAAAAATATCTTAGAAGTAAATCGGGACCAATTTGAAGCAATTTGGAAAGCTTAGGAAAAACATGCAAAATTTGCAAAGCAGGAGTCACACGGCCATGTGCCTCACACGGCTGAGACACACGCTGTAACATCCCGATTTTTCAGTGGTGTCGGAAAAGTGGTTCGAGGCCATCAAATCCGGCGAGTAAGCTCGTAAATATTATTATTTAATATTAATGAGTCAAATAGGGTTTTAAAAAGGTTTTTGAATTGGTAATTTATATTTTATAATGAATTATTAGGTTCGAGTGGTAAAACCCTAGGTCAAATGGTATTAGAAAATGAGGTATCGAGACCTCGTTTCTATAAAATGAGTCGTAAATATTTTTATAAATATTTATGGAGTGTCATTAAGGTGGTATTAAATTTTCGTTGAAAAATTTTAACGTTTCGATAGTTAATTAATTAAAAAGGACTAAATTGAAAAAGGTGCAAAACTTGTTTATTATAAAAAATAAGTGATTAAATGGTCTAATTAGTAAACAAGAGAGGACTTAAGGAATAAATATACCTAAATGGAAGGGATGAGGTGGCATAACAAGGAAAAATAATAAAATAATGTGAATTAATGGCAAAATTGTAATTTAATTAAAATTAAACATACAAATTAGAAATCGAAAGGCTTCTAGACATTTTCTTCTTAGATTGACTGTCCAAAAACGTCATAGGAGAGCTCCTTGAGCTGGTTTTGCATATTTTTGCTTCATGTGAGTCCAATTCTTACCTGTTTCTTGTAGTTTTTATGTTTTTGAGATTGTTACAATTAGGTCCAACTAAATCTTACCTTAGTTTTTGATTTTATTAAAATTTTTGGAAGTTAACATTGATGAATATTAGATGTTTTTTATTAATAACATGGATTTAGAGCTTTAATTTTGTTGTATGATGATTTTATAAAGTGATTTTGTTAAATACTGATTTCAGGATCAAATTGTGAAAAGGTTAAAATATTAGGGTTTGGTAGTAAATTTCTTGTTTATTAAGGGCTGTATGATGGCCTAGAATATTTAGATAAATTATTAATTAAGAAAAAAATAGTTAATTTGATAGATTAACTAGTTAAGGGATTAAATTGCAAAAGTTGTAAAAGTTTGGGGTAATTGTGTAAATTCAAAAAATTGAAGGGTATTAATTGTGAAATTAATTGGAACTGAAATATATGCTAATGAATGAGTAATTTTATATTTTAGATCAAGATCCCATAAATACTCGTGAAAAAGGAAAAAATAGCGGAATAGTCCCTGAACTTCTGCAATTTTAATCCAGGCAAGTTTGTACGGTTAAAATTCAATATTTACATAAATCTGATTAATGGTATTATGTATTTATTTTATTGTTGAAAATGAATCATTGTTGGAATTATAATATTGAATTGAATATTCAGATTGAATAGAACGCGGGATTTGAGTACATTCGTTATTTGGCGTATGACGCTATTGAAGGAAGATATCGACAAATTACCCAAGTAAACCGAGGTTCAGTATTTTTTGTGAACTCTCGTGTTTTACTTTCTGTTTAGCTCTTTCGAGCTTCTGTTCAGTTCTTACAAGCTTCTGTTTAACTCTTATAAGTTTCTGTTCAGCTCTTATGAGCTTCTATTCAGCTTTCGAGTTTCTGTTGGCGTATCTGGGAGGCCCAACTCTTATGAGCTTCTGTTAACGATGTACTCTTATGCGTAAGTCGTTCTTCGATTTGAGAAAGTCTTGGTAAGGTGATTTATTTTTGTAACAATTTGTAAATGGATATATTTATCGATTGAAGATGTGATTGATAGGGAATTATCGAGAATGATATTATTATTTGATTTATTATAGTTAATTCGATAAGATTTTTATTCACCCCGTCGAACTTACTAAGCTTCATTAAGCTTATTTGAGTTGTTTAATGTCATTTTAGATTTTCGGAAGGTTGGACGATCAGATTAACACTCAAGTCACACTATCCAACTTATTCCGGTAGTTTTGAAACATTCAATACAGTTTATATGGCATGTATAGGCTTTTGTGTGGATTGGATCAAAGTTTGGCTTGTGTAAATGTTATGAATTATATTTTGTTTATAAAACCAACTTATTTATATTGGTTTGAGAATGAGGCATATTTGTGATGTTGGTATGAGTGAAAAATGTTTGTATGTATTTAAATTTGTGGTGAACTTTAGAAGATTTGTTAGATGGATTAAATAGGTAAGTTTGGATATTTGGTTGACATGTTTATAACTTGTCATTTGATGTGCCTAAGAACATATTGGTTGTATGTGATGATGAAGCATGTTAAAGACTTGATTTTAGTTTGATTTGAATGCCTTGTTATGACTTGTCGATGTGTGAATTGTTGAGGCTAGGTTGGTAACAATTTGGGTAAGGAATGTGGCTTAGAAAATGACCTATTTTCATCCACATGGGCAGAGACACGGGCGTGTGTCTCAGCAATGTATGACACACGGCCAAGTGACACGATCGTGTGTCCCCTGTATATTTTAAGAATGCAAGTCAGTATACAAGTCAGTATGCTCACACGGCCTAGCACACGAGCGTGTGACTTGGCCGTGTGACCCAAGTTAGAGAGTTACACGGGTACGGACACGGGCTGGACACAGTCGTGTGTCCCTATTTTGAATGCCCACACGGCCGTGTGTCCCCTGCAACTTTGAAAATTTTTATTATTTTCTGAAAAATTCTTTGAGTACCCGATTTAGTCCCGACTTGTTTCTAATGCATATTTTAAGCCTCGATGGCTCGTATAAGGGACAATATGTTTGATTCTGATTGGTTTCTGAAGTGAATGTAATATGATATGAAATATTTGTTAATTTAATCTGTAAACTCTGGTAATGCTCTGTAACTCTGTTTCGGTGACAGATACGGGTTAGAGGTGTTACATTTAGTGGTATCAGAGCTACGGTTTAGTCGATTCTCGGATTGAACGTAGCGTGTGAAATGTTTAGAAATACATGCCATATAAATCTGTGATAGTGTGATGTGTATGATCCGATCTAACCTTTGTTTTCTTATAGATTGTAAAGATGTCAGACATATCTGAACATGCTGACAACGATGAGGTTAACAGTAAAGTACCGACTTCTGATCATGGGACAAGTAGTAATGTCCCGACCCCTTCGGCTCAGGAACGTAAACTTAAAAATATGTTCTTTGGGTATATGAACCAGTGGTTCAGTGAGTTTATGCAAGAAAAAAATCCGGCTCAACAACCTCCACCCCTTACTGTACCACCTGTTGTACCTCCGGTTGCACCTCCACCTCCTCCAGTGATTGAATCTAATAAACGTACTCCGATTGAGAAACTTAGAAAGTGTGGTGCTAAAGAATTTCGGGGTAGATTAGAGGATAATCTGATTAAAGCTGAGTATTTGGCTTCAAAATATAATAAGGGTTTTCAAAGAAATGGCCTGCTTTTCTGATGATTTTTTTTAGATGTGTTATTTCGTTATTAAAAGAGGAAGCATATAGCTGGTGGTCAAAAATAGTAGTTGTGGTACCAAAGGAGAAAATTTCCTAGGAATTTTTCCAAACCGAGTTTAAAAAGAAATATGTCAGAAAAAGGTATTTGGACAAGAAAATGAGATAATTTCTTGAGTTATGTCAAGGAAATAGATCAGTAGCTAAATATGAGAGAGAATTTGTATATCTCAATAAATATGCTCGAGAAATTGTGCCTACTAAAGAAGAAATGTGTATCCGATTTGAAGATGGTCTGAATGATGAAATTTGAATGATGATCGAAGGTAATGAAATACGAGAATTTGTTGTCCTGTCTGACCGTGCACAGAAAATGGAAGAAGTGTACAACTGTAAGATACAACGAGATAGGTGAAATCGAGGATTTCACAAGAGAGGTTCTTCCAAGTCATTTTTAGCATTACCGGTAAAAAAGATTAACGATGATTTTAGCCGAGCTACCTCAGTGCCTGAACGTTCGAATAAAAATAAGACGATTCAACATGATTTCAGAGTATCTACTAGATCGATTGATAGTGTGAGTAGTGTACAAAATACTCCAAAGCCCAAATGTAGATATTGCGGGAAATATCACTTTGGTGAGTGTAGAGGTAAAACGGGAGCCTGCTATAGATGTGGATCAACTGACCATTTTTTTTGTAATTGTCCTAAATTACCAAAAGAGGATGAAGATCAGAAAGAAAAGCAAATGTCTACCTCTCAGAAAAGTAGACGTTCGGGTCAAAATAGTGCCACCGAGACTACTCGTCCAGGAGTGAAAGACACTGTTGTCCGGTTAGAGGCTAAAGCACCTAGTCGCACTTACGCCATTCGATCTAGAGAAGAAGCTACTGCTCCAGATGTGTTCGCTAGTACATTCTATCTCTTTGATTTTACTATGTATGTATTGATTAACCTTGGGTCAACTCATTCTTATATTTACACTGCATTAGTAACGGAAAAGAAGTTACCTGTTGAATCTACTGATTATGATATTCAAGTTACTAATCCACTAGGTCAAAGTGTGATAGTTAATTTAGTCTGTCGTAATTGTCCACTGAAAGTTAAGGGATGTGAATTTCCAACTAAATTAGAGCTCCTTGAGCTGGTTTTGCATATTTTTGCTTAATGTGAGTCCAATTCTTAATCGTTTCTTGTAGTTTTTATGTTTTTGAGATTGTTGCAATTAGGTCCAACTAAATCTTACCTTAGTTTTTGATTTTATTAAAATTTTTGGAAATTATCATTGATGAATATTAGATGTTTTTTATGAATAACATGGATTTAGAGCTTTAATTTTGTTGTATGATGATTTTATAAAGTGATTTTGTTAAATATTGATTTTAGGATCAAATTGTGAAAAGGTTAAAATATTAGGGTTTGATAGTAAATTTCTGGTTTATTAAGGGCTGAATGATGGCCTAGAATATTTAGATAAATTATTAATTAAGAAAAATTAGTTAATTTGATAGATTAACTAGTTAAGGGATTAAATTGCAAAAGTTGTAAAAGTTTGGTGTAATTGTGTAAATTCAAAAAATTGAAGGGTATTAATTGTGAAATGAATTGGAACTGAAATATATGCTAATGAATGAGTAATTTTATATTTTAGATCAAGATCCCATAGATACTCGTGAAAAGAAAAAAAATAGCGGAATAGTCCCTGAACTTCTGCATTACAATTTAATCCAGGTAAGTTTGTACGGTTAAAATTCAAAATTTATATAAATATGATGAATGGTATTATGTATTTATTTTATTGTTGAAAATGAATCATTGTTGGAATTATAATATTGAATTGAATATTCGGGTTGAATGGAACGCGAGATTTGAGTACATTCGTTATTTGGCGTATGATGATATTGAAAGAAGATATCGACAAATTACCCAAGTAAACCGGGGTTCAGCATTTGTTGCGAACTCTCGTGTTTTACTTTTTAGCTTTTTCGAGCTTCTGTTATGCTCTTACGAGCTTCTGTTCAACTCTTATGAGTTTCTGTTTAGCTTTTATGAGCTTCTGTTCAGCTTTCGAGCTTCTATTGGCGTATCTGGGAGGCCCAGCTCTTATGAGCTTCTGTTAACGATGTACTCTTATGCGTAAGTCATTCTTCGATTTGAGAAAGTCTTGGTAAGGTGATTTATTTATCGAATTTTGAAAGATATGTTATTTATTTTTGTAACAATTTGTAAATGGATATATTTATCAATTGAAGATGTGATTGACAGGGAATTATCGATAATGATATTATTATTTGATTTATTACAGTTAGTTCGGTAAGATTTTTATTTACCCCGTCGAACTTACTAAGCTTCATTAAGCTTATTTGAGTTGTTTAATGTCCTTGTAGATTTTCGAAAGGTTGGACGATCGGATCAACACTCAAGTTACACTATCCAGCTTATTCCGGTAGTTTTTGAAACGTTCAATACAGTTTATATGGCATGTCTAGGCTTTTGTGTGGATTGGATCAAAGTTTGGCTTGTGTAAATGTTATAAATTATATTTTGTTTATAAAACCAACTTATCTATATTGGTTTGAGAATGAGGCATATTTGTGATGTTGGTATGAGTGAAAAATGTTGGTATGTATTTAAATTTGTGGTGAACTTTAGAAGATTTGTTAGATGGATTAAATAGGTAAGTTTGGATATTTGGTTGACATGTTTATAAGTTGTCATTTGATGTGCCTAAGAACATATTGGTTGTATGTGATGATGAATCATGTTAAAGACTTGATTTTAGTTTGATTTGAATGCCTTGTTATGACTTGTCGATGTGTGAATTGTTGAGGCTAGGTTGGTAACAATTTGGGTGAGGAATATGGCTTGGAAAATGACCTATTTTTATCCGCATGGGTAGAGACATGGGCGTGTGTCTCAGCTGTGTGTGACACACGGTCGTATGTCCCTTGTATCTTTTAAGAATGCAAGTCAGTATGTTCACACGGCCTAGCACACGGGCATGTGACTTGGCCGTGTGACCCAAGTTAGAGAGTTACACAGGTACAGACACGGGCTGGACACTGTCGTGTGCCCCTATTTTGAATGCCCACACGGCCTGGCCACATGGCCGTGTATCCCCTGCAACTTTGAAAACTTTCAATGTTTTTTGAAAAAAAATTTGAGTACCTGATTTAGTCTCGGCTTGTTTCTAATGCATATTTTGAGCCTCAAGGGCTCGTATAAGAGACAATATGTTTGATTCTGATTGGTTTCTAATGTGAATGTAATATGATATGAAATATCTGTTAATTTAATCTGCAAACTCTGGTAATGCTCTGTAACCATGTTCTGGTGACGGATACGGGTTAAGGGTGTTACATACGCCCGTGTCGTAAGCCTTGTAACCTTCGAACTAGGGACACACGGCCGTGTCCTAACCCGTGTCCTCACCTGTGTAACTCTCTAAGTAGGGTCACACAGCCCTGTCACACGCTCGTGTGCCAAGTCGTGTAACTCTCTGAGTTGCCCCACACGTACATGTGCCAGGCCGAGTGTTAGGTCGTACAACTCACTGAGTTGTAACCTAAGAAAGTCATCAGATGGCACACAGCCGTATCGCCAGGCCGTGCGTCTCACACAGCTGAGTCACACGCCCACATGGACCCAAATTTATCTAAAATCAAGCCATTTCCAAGACCATTTCATGCACAAATATTTAGACCAATTGTGCACACTTTCAAAGCACCAAAACCTTATCTAAACATACATATATTTGACATTTCAAGAATCCTAATTCAATTAACCAAGATGCCATTCAGTGGCACCTCAAATGCATACAACAACACTTACCTAAACATGTAAAATTTACCACATTTTAATCATCAATTCCTAATTCAGTACTCAATAAACATGCTACAAACTTGACCATATTCATGCCATTCCAAACATGCCATAAAAGAACATACAAACATGCATAATAAGGTAACAAAAAATGACACCATTTGACAAGGCATCAAATGATACCAACCAAGATAACTTCCCAAAACTTATACATGCCAAAACACCAACAAAACATTTATCAAAATACCATTACAATTTTTCCTATACATGCCATTATAAACCTTAGCCAAAATGCTCAAAAACTACCGAAAAGACTTCTGGATAGTGTGATAGATCTTCAACGAGCTTCCAACCAAATCGAGCTTTCGATAATTTATAAAACATAGGAAAGAAACTACTACGTAAGCAATTAGTGCTTAGTAAGTTCGTATAAATCAAAATATAACTTACCATTTCATTTGCATAATATAAAGCATAAGTATAATATAATCCAAACCATAAGCTTGGCACAAGCCTATACATCACCATCAATACACAAGTTAGTACACTTGAACATAATTCAAATGAACTAACCATAAGATAAGTCATTTTCCATATGAAATACATCATTTAGTTCATGCATTCTTTCCATAAAATTAAGCTTAATTCCATTTGAAAAATTACCATTTCAATCCCTTTTATTTCCTGTTGAATTATCTAGAATTTCATCAGATACTCGGGAAAGCTCTCACGAAGTGTGCCTTTACATATAAACATAACCTTTCCTTTACATCATTGCTCACATGAGCAATGAAATGGGCCTGCTCACATGACCTGTGAGTTGGAATGTAAGCTACATGATGCTGCTCACACGAGCTGTAGAGTAACCGCAACAAATGCAGGACCTTAAGCATCGGTAGGACATTCAAGACCAGCACCCGAAATATGAAATCCCTAATGACATGTCATTTGTATCCTAAGAATTCTTAATGTTCAAACGAGACTCGATATCCGTCATAGCATTGATATGTTTATACATCGATCCATTCACATTATAAATAACACAATAACATTCAATTTAAATAACATTAATACGATAACAATTTATACGAACTTACCTCAATGACTAGGGGCGTGGAGGTTAAATCGAGCTAATCCGAAGCTTTTGCTTTTCCTCGATCTAGGTTCGTACATGATTTATCTTGATCTAAATAGATAATTATATTCAACTAAGTACTTTAATTAACCTTAAGCATTCAATTCAATCTAAATTTCATATTTATGCAAAACTACCAATTTGCCCCTAATATTTTAATTTTTTTCACAATTTAGTCCTTAAACTTATAACTTAAAATCTAACCATTTTAATCTAATTCCATGTTAACCAAACATGTAAGGGACCTTGAAAAAACTCATATTTACCATCATTTCACAATAAAACCCTATAATTTATACCTTTAACAAGTTAGTCCCTAATTCCAAAATTCAACAAAAATCATTTAACAAAACTTGTTTATTTTTCAACAAAGATTCATAATCTATCATTTAACATAAAAAACCATTCAAGAACATTCATGGCATAAACCTCAACCTTTAACAGTTTTACAAATTAACCCCCAGACTAGCTAGATTAAGCTACAACGAACTCAAAAACATAAAAATCATTAAAAACGAGGCTTAAAATCACTTACATGCAAAATGGAAAGCTAAACGAATGCTCAAGATCAATATCTATGGTGTTTTTTGGTGGAAAAATGAAATGGGGAAGAAGATGAGTTTAATTCATTAGTTATTTTAACTTTATTTATCAAATTATTATTTTAACCTTTAAAACTTATAATAATTTCATCAAAACCATGTCCATAAACATCCACTATCACCTCAATTGGTCTATTTACCATTCAAGTCCTTTATTTTAAGGTTTCATAGCCATTTGATCATTTTAACTAATAGAACTCAACTTTTACCCTTTTTACGAATGAGTCCTTTTTACTTAATTAACTACTTAAACATCAAAATTTCTTAACAAAATTTTAATACGACCTAAATATAATCCCATAAAAATTAAAATAATAATAAAATAATAATTTACTTGTTGGAATTGTGGTCCTGAAACCACTATTCCGATATCACTGAAAACATGCTATTACACAAAACTTCAATTGCAAATCTTCCACGGGTGCTTTCTTTTCTTTTTAACCTTAATTTTAATTTTTTTTTTCACATTCCTAATTTTCATCACCAAGAAAAAAAAAAAATCCATATAGAAAGATGAGTTTAGGAAATTGAATCCAAATCTCTTACAAAATTAAGTTGGAAAGAACTCAAAACTTTAACTGCAAATTTTCACGGTTTTTTTCTTTTCTGTTTTCCATCACCAAGGAAAAAAACCCAAATCCAATTCTCTTATAAAAATGAGTTTGAGAGAACTCAAAACTTTAATTGAAAATCTTATGAGTTTTATTTTTCATTTTATTTAAAGTCAAAACAAAAATTGATGGAAAAAAAAAGGAAAAAGAAATCAAGAAAAAAGAAATCAAGAAAAATTGAAGGAAAAAAAATGAATGCTTCTTTTAGGCTGATTTGATTTCTATAAAGTTTATTGTGGATGAAAGTCGTGCTTGAGGTCGCTATTTGTTGGTACATCCTACCGTTTTTTCTTATATGTTTTGTTTGTAATTTTCAAATTCTAAGTTAATATTTGAAGAAGAAGATAGTATTGGGATTTTTTTATTAGAGGGTTCAATTATTTAATTAGTGTTTGTGTTTTATTTTGGTTAATAATTAGAATTAGAAAACTTATATTTTAGTCATTTAAAGTGGCATGCAACACTTATGATGTGATAAATTGTACCATGTGGCATTCAATGATTAGTTGGTGTAACAGCCCGATTTAGGGGCTAGTCAGAACAGTGGTTTCAGAACCACTAATCCAAGGTTAGAGAAAATTATTTTCATGATATTTTGTGAGTTAGAGCATGATTATATAAGTACATGAAAATTTTGGTGCTTTAATTTTAGCGATTTCATGCTTAATCGCGAAAAAGGACTAAATCGCATAAAGTGCGGAAGTTCAAAATTTCAAGCTAAGGGTGACAAATAGATATGGGATAATAATTTGAGGTCTTTAAAGGGCAATTATCCCCCTTAAGTGATGGTTTACCAGCCATAGGAGACAAAATATGTCAAAATTGGTCAAGTTGGTGGATTAGGTGATAAATTGTCTAGGAAATAAAATAAAATAAAGAAGAAAAGATATCATCTTTTTATCCTTTCCTCCCACCGAAAATTTACAGCAAAAATAGGGGTTGAGAGCTCAAAAATTTTAGCACACTCTTCTCCTTACAAGTAAGTGTTCTAGCGATCCTTTCTTGATAAAAATTGTACTTTTGGAACCCCTAAAGCTTAAGCTTTCTAAAGAGTGGACTATTTTGTAAGATGGTGAAGAGTTTAGAGTTTTTCCATGAGAGCTTTTAAGTAGTTTGCTGCATTTTTATGGAAGAAAATGAGTCTTAGTTGTTAGATGAACAACTTTTGTGAAATGTGTTACCATGAAAACACCTAAAAGGACCTTTTTGTAAAGGTTGTAAAATGTGAGGTAAATGTGTGAAATAATGAGATTTGATGGTTTCCATAAGAGAAATAAATGTTCATATAGGCTCGTTAAAGGTGGAAATTTGATTAGAATTGATTATCGAGCCTAGGGGTAAAATGGTCATTTTGCAAGAGTCTAAGGGCAAAATAGTAATTTAGCCAAAATATGATTATTGAAATGCAATTATTAATGTGATAATTAAATGAGCTAATTTACTATTATAGATCAAGAAGAACCAAGAATTTACCTCGACCGGGGAAAGAACAAAGTATCAGACTAGATCGACGATCTAGCTTATTTTGAAATCGAAGTAAGTTTGTATGTGATAAATTCAACATTTATGCTAGTATGTTTGAGAATGTTTGATATTATAATGATACATGATATTCTATGAAATTGAGTATTGGTGTTGAATGAGAAAGATGGTAAAAGTTAAGATGTTGAAGTCCCGGTTGGACTATAATAATGAGAGAATACTATCATCGAGACATGAGATGGATAAGGTCCCGTGTAAGACCATGTCGGGAACATGGCCTCGGCACCGAATTGAGATTCTGTATAAGACCATATCTGGGATATGGCTTCGGTATTGAATATGAGAATCGTATAAGACCATACCCGGGATATGGCATCGATACTTGAAGTGAGATTCCGTATAAGACCATATTCGGGATATGGCATCAGCACTCAGAGGTGACCCCATATAAGACCACATCTGGGATATGACATTGGATTCGTGTTTATGTTAATGACGATGAATATGCGTCTTTGAGTATCCCTAGTGATTTAGAGGGATAAATAGATAAGCTTGGAAATAGAAATGAGATTAGTACTAAAGTCATGTGATTGAGTGAATGCAGGTACCCATGAATAATTCACGAGGAATGTCTATGATATGTAGCATAATATATGCTAGATAAGAACAAGTACGAGTAAGTTATGGCAAAGTGCTTATGACTTTGTGTGGTCATCTAATGCCATGAATTGATGACTTTATGAACTTATTGTTGCTATTTATTTTCATGCAAACTTACTAAGCTTTATGCTTACCCCTCTCATTTCCCTTTTTCTTTGTAGTATTGCCAAGATAGTTCGAGAATCGTGGGACGTCGGAGTTCGGAAATCACACTATCGACATCTCTTTGGTATAACAAGTTAGACTTATTTTGAGTATGGCATGTATAGGATTTGGGTATTTTGTTATGTCATTTTGATAGCCAAAGTGTTGGCTATTTATGTTATCAAATTCATTTTGTAAATGGTCATTGGAATTGGGCCAATACATGACAAGTTTATTTATATTCAATGATGAAGAAATTATGAAGTTTATGCTTGTGTGGATGCTTTGAATTGAGTTTTTGGAAGTGCCTTAGGGTCATGAGTTATGTTGAAATGAATTGGTATAAGTATGGTTGCTATGTAGGGTGGCATTTGGCTTGGAATATAGCCTTTTTAATGTCCACATGGGTAGATACACGGGCGTGTGTCTAAGCCGTGTGTGACACACGATCAGCCCCATGGGCGTGTTGATCGGCCATGTGTCCTCTTGCATGCTAGGTTTACAAGTCAGTATGCTCAGTAGTAAACACAGGGGTAGAGACACGACCGTGTGTCTCAGCCGTGTGGGAGGCACGACCATGGACATGGGCGTGTGCTCAGGTCGTGTGAAGTCTGCACCTAAAATTAGGAATTTAACTCGACACACGCTCTAAGGACACGGGCGTGTGCCTTGGCCGTTTGACCATAGTGAGGTGATGACGTCATAAACAGAATGCCATGGTTTTGGCACACGGGCGTGTCGAGGCCGTGTGAGGGACACGGGCTAAAGACATGGGCGTTTGATAGGCCATGTGATGCAAGTCAGTGTCGACCACGAGTGTGGAACACGGGCATGTCCCACTCTTCACATGGGCGTGTGGTCCCTGTTTAGGTAAAAATTTTCTAAGAGTGTAAAAGTTTCTGGTTTAATTCTGGAACCTTCAAAATGTATGTTTAAGGCCTCGTAGGCCCATAATAAGGATTTTATGCATATGAAAGAGAAGTTTTAAGTTGGAATGAAATTTTTATAGCCCAAAGTTGTATGTTCAAGTGAGATAAGTCTGGTAATGCCTCGTACCCGGTTCCGGCGTTGAATACGGGTAAGGGGTGTTACAGTTGGCGTATTTAAAAAAATGGCATATCATATTTTCGTTTGAGTTTTTTAACGAGAGTGATCAAAATGAACGAATTATGTAATGTGAGTGTCAAAATTATAAACTTTTTATTTTAAGTGCCTAAAATAAAGACTTTTTATAATTGAATGTTTACCGTATTATTCATTACAACTAAACAATGGAATGACTTTACTTTAAAACTTGAGACGAATATAAAAAAAATGAATATGAGATACATCTTATTTATTGTTATAGAAAAATTAATAAAACAATAATAATAAGTAAAAGGTGGATGAAAAATACGGGAGAATTTTCATTATTTAATTTTCACTTACAATGTGCTATTTATAAGCTTCTTTACATTCAATTAATAAATGTATTGCATTCAATCAATAAACTTGAATTAAGTTTTTTTTAATTACTCCATTTAATCATCGCTTGGTTATAAATGAAGTAAAGAGTTTTATCTCATTACTATAATAAATGTTTAAAGGGGTTATAGACATCCATTTAATGTATTTACAATACTCCTCATTGGATGTATTTTAAATAAAAATGTGGCTCATTAAAACCTTTATTAGGAAAAACCATATGGAATAAAAACCTAATGAAGGAAAAAGAGTACACAATCTTCTATTATAAGTTGTCTCGTTAAAAAATTTTACCAAGAAAACCTAGTGGGACAAAATCTTGGATAAAGGAAAAGAGTACAACGTGTTTTAGACTCCTCCTAATGGCAACGTCACATTATATCTTTGAGTTGACGCATTCCAATCTTGTCTCGTAGTCTTTCAAATGTTGAAGTTGGCAATGCCTTGGTAAAAAGATTTGCTAAATTATCACTAGAACGAATTTGTTGAACTAGAACGAATTTGTTGAACTTCTATGTCACCTTTTTTCTCAAGATCATGAGTGAAGAATAATTTTGTTGAACTTCTATGTCACCTTTGATGTAACCATCCTTCAATTAAGCTATACATGCTGCATTATCTTCGATATAGGATAGTTGGCATCTTTTCCTGTAAAGGTAAATTACATGTTAATAACCTTAGCCAAACAGACTCTCGGCTTGCCTCGTGCATTACAATTATTTCAACATGATTTGAAGAGGCAGCAACTAATGTCTGCTTTGTTGAATGCCATGATATGGCAGTACCTCTACATGTAAATAAATATTTCATTTGAGATCGACCTTTATGTGGATCCAATAATATCCAGCATCAGCATAGCCGACTAATAGGGACTTTGAATCATTTGAATAAAATAACCCCATATCAATGGTCCCTCTAAGATATCTAAATACATGTTTAATTGCATTCCAATGTCTATGTGTTGGAGAAGAACTAAATCTTGCTAATAAGTTTACAGCAAAAGTTATATCAGGTCTTTTGTCGTTTGCAAGATACATTAATGTCCCTGTGGCACTTAGATATGGTACTTCAGGATCAAGAAACTTTTCATCATTCTCGCAAGGACAAAATTGATCTTTATTCACATCTAATGATCGTACAACCATCATGGTACTCAGTGGATGTGCTTTATCCATGTAATATTTCTTTAAGATATTTTTCGTATAAGATGACTAATGTATATGAATTCCATCTTTTAAATGCTCGATTGCAGGCCAAGACAAAAATTTGTTTTTCCAAGATCTTTCATATCAAATTCTTTATTTAAAGAATTTACTGCATTTTGAAGCTCTTCAAGAGTTCCAATAATATTTAGATCATCAACATAAATAGCAATTATCACAAATTTTGATCCAGACCTTTTTATAAAAACATATGGGCAGATTGGATTGTTCTTATAACCTTCTTTTAACAAATATTCACTAAGACGGTTGTACCACATATGTCCAGATTGTTTTAATCCATAGAAACTTTTCTTTAATCTGATTGAGCAATTTTCCCGAGAAGCTTTATATCCTTCTAGGATTTTAAATCCTTCAGGGATTTTCATATAAATTTCACTATCAAGTGTACCATACAAATAGGTTGTAACAACATCCATTAGACGCATGTCAAGTTTTTCACGTACTGCCAGACTAATAAGGTATCTAAACGTGACTGTATCCACCACAAGAGAATATGTCTCTTCGTAATCAATGCCCAAGCCTTTGCGAAAATCCTTGTGCTACAAGTCATGCTTTATATGTTACGACTTCATTTTTCTTATTACATTTTTGCACAAATATCCATTTATATCCTACCGGCTTTACATATTTAGGTGTTTGGACTGTAGGTCCAAAAACCTCACATTTAGAAAGTGAATTTAATTATGCTTTTATATTTCTACATTCCTCAATAGATTTAAGCTCAGGATCCTCATTTTCTTTTGATATTTCAATAGCAACATTATAAGCAAAATTGTTGCCGACAACTATATTTTTCCTGTTCCATCTTTTTCATGAAGTAACATAACTTATTGAGATCTCTTCGTTATCACCATTTTTAGGTACTTGAACCTCTTCTGGGGTTTTTTGATTAGTTATATCTTTGGTCTCTTCTTGGGCACTTGCCTCCACAATATAACCATCTTGAATATTTACTCCATTCCTTTTACGAGGATTTTTATCTTTGGAACAGACTGGTGTTCCACGCTTTAGGCGTGGATTACTTTCATTTGCACTAATAGTTTGCCCTATTGGGACATCTTATTGGAGCATTTTCAACTGGTATGTGAGATTTTGTAATTCTCTTTAGGTCAGTAAATGAATCTGGCAGTTGATTGGCGATGTTTTGCAAATGTATAATCCTTTGAAATTCTTGTTCATATTGACTTGTATGAGGATCTAATTGAGATTAATGATGATCCATTCCATGTAATTTCTTTTACCAGTTGTATTTTCTATCCCCCTAATGTTGGGAATGTTGTTTCATCAAAATGACAATCAATAAATCGTGCAGTAAATAAATCTCCAGAAAATGGTTCAACATACTTAATTAGAGAAGGAGATTCATAACCAACATATATTCTCAACCTCCTTTGAGGACCAATCTTTATGCGTTGTGGTGGAGCAATTGGAACATATACTGCATAACCAAAATTCTAAGATGGGAAATATTTGGCTCCTGACCAAAAGTCAATTGTAACGGGGAGTGTTTATTATAACTTATTAGCCTGAAGCACACAAGTACTATTGCATGCAAAATATCATATCCCCAAGCTATAACAGAGAGTTTTGTTCTCATAAGCAATGACCTAGCTATTAGTTGGAGGCGTTTGATAAATGATTCAACTAAACCATTTTGTGTGTGAACATAAGCTACATGATGTTCAACTTTTATCCTAATTGACATACAATAACTATTAAAAGCTTAGGACGTAAACTCACTAGCATTATCAAGACGAATAGTTTTGATTGCATAATCTGGAAATTGTGCTCTTAATCGAATTATTTGAGCAAATAGTCTTGCAAACGCCAAGTTGCGAGTCAATAATAAACACACATGTGACCACTTACTAGATGCATCTATCAATACTATAAAATATCTGAATGATCCATATGGTGGATGAATGGGCCCACATATATCACCTTGAATATGTTCTTGTAACATCCTGAAAAGGGCCTATGCATTTTTGGTTTAATTGTACGAAATGACATATCTTATGTGTTATGAATATATTTTGAACACTTTTGGAAACCTGGAAATGTATGGAAATGTTAAGTTTAAAAGAGGAAAGTGAACATTTTTAGAACCTTGGAAATGTAAGGAAATGTCTTGTAAGGAAATGTCATGGAAATGTAAGGAAATGTCTTGGAAATGTAAGGAAATGTCTTGTAAGGAAATGTCATGGAAATGTAAGGAAATGTCAAGTTTACAGAGCCAATCGAAAATTTTGGAAACTTAGAAATGACCTAGAAATGACGAGAGTTTTAAGGTTTAAAAGGGGAAATTAAGGCAAGGTGGCCTTAAAAGAAAAAGTTTGTGAAATTTGACACACACAAGCAGGCTTGGAAAAGTGGTCTGAAGATGCCACTTAGGGCCTATGGAAATGGCGCCATATGCAAGAGGAATGGGCACGAGTTCGAGTCACTTGGGAAGCAAATAAAGGAGGTTTTATTTTTGCTTCCAGAAGACCGAGGTGGACGACACATGGCTATAAATTAGGAGCTTTTATTATTTTATAAATAGTGGATAAATAAGGGATTTATTTATCATTATTTTCAAGAGATAATTGTTGGATTAAATTCTTTTAATTTGAATAAAGAGATAAAGAGGAAAATAAGGGAGAAGTGATGGCCAAGTAAGGGACTTTGAGTTTAATAATTTCGGCTAAGTAAGGATAGTTCTTTGAATTATCTTTTATTTTAAGTGATAATTAAAGGATAAAGTTATCAGATAGAGGAGTGGTGGCCAAGTAAGGGACTCCTTAGATGATAATTTCGGCTATAAAAGGAAGGAAGGAGGGCTACTCATCAATTTGTGCTTCCTCCTTTCTCTGCCGAATTCTCTTCACCAAATCTTCTTCTTCTTTTATTTTTTGCCAAGCCGAAATACCTTGTGTTCTAGCCGAATCCTCCATCTTTATTCTTCCTTTTCTTTTCTTTCCAATCCATCAAAAGTCGAATCTTGGAAGGAATTCAAGCATAGGTGCTGTCGATTTCTTCAAAGGTAAGAACAAGTTTGATTCCCATTCTTTTCTTTTAGATTAGCCGAGAGATAATCTAACCCCATACATATTATGGTTGCCGAATATGGAAGGACCTTTCGGGATTATCAGAGTAGTCGACTAAAAGGAGGAGTATTCGGGATTTCTAAGATTAAGGTAAGACATGTGAATATTCGGCCAAAGGTCTTGATTTATGTTTGATGATTAAGATTAAGTCTAACGTAAGGTTTTAGGGATTTTGACATTCTTAGTGAAACAAGGAGCAGTTTGGGATTTGTTGGTGTTCCAATCGGCAACAAGGTAAGAATACTAATCCTACTAGGATTTGGAGTTTTGGCCGAATGGCTTTTTATTAAGGTAATAAGTGATAAATCAATGTAGGGATTAAGGATCTAAGCATTAGATCAAGCTTTTCGGGATCTCAAGGAAATTTTTTAATCAGGTGTGTACCCCACACTAACTTTTAATAAGATTTATGGTAATATGTAATATATGCATGTTTATAAGAATGTGGCTAAGGTACCATAATATGGTACAAAGTACTCGTGCACGTTTCCTACTCCTATTAGGATTACGAAATATGTTATATTTATAACATGTGAAAATTTATAAGAATGTGAATTTAAGTATGATATGCATGATATGAATAATATGGGTCATTCGGGATATATGAAAAAGGGAAGTGAATGTGATGACTACGGTCTCACTATCTCGAATGTGGTGACTTTGGTCACATTATCGAATGTGGTAACCGGTTACATTATCTCGAATGTGGTGTCTCATGACACAATTATCTGAGTGGCTATGCCACAAATTTTATATGGGCGATGAGCACGTCGATCGCAAATGATCGCCTTCGATGGTGTGTAGCGGATGGAGGGTTGACTTAGTAGTCCCACGGTGTGACCGCAGTGCGGGGTGTGTAGCGGATGGACAACTAGGTTTGGGTTTGGGAATGCATCATAACCTGTATTCTATGTTTTGAATGTGTAATATGTGATATGCATGATTCTATTATGATTTAGTGTCGTATACACATTGAGTCTGTTTGACTCACCCGTTGGGAACATTTTTGGTGATGAGCAGTGATGGGATGGACCGACGGCAGAACTTGTGGTGGCCATGCTCAACATGAAGTTTATATTTTTGAGGACTCTTGAATTTATTTTAGTACTTTGAATTATTTTGGGAATTATTTGATGTAATAAGGCCATAAGGCCATAGTTGAATTAATTTACACTTATTTTTATTTATTATGATTATGAATTTTATCTATTAAAATTTAATTAAAATTTCTTTTAAACTAAACCCTAAATATTTTGTCACTTAAGATAAAAGGGATTTCAATATAAAACGAACCTGTTTTCAACACAAGCCCAACCCAAAACAATATTTTTCTTAAAATCACACAAGTTTTCCTAAGAACAAAAGAATTTTGAACCGGTTTACTTGAGGAACATACCAAATCTGGTCAAAGCTCGTGGGCCGGGTTTGGGGTGTTTCAGTTCTAGAAATGTGGGAGATTTAATCTCAACTTTAGCTGGTGATGGTCTAATAATCAATTTTCCTTGAGAACAAACAACACAAGATAAATCCTTGAATTCAAGAATCTTCTAGTTCTTTAATGTGTGTCCAATTGAATTCTTGATTATTCTTCGCATCATAATAGATCCGAGATGGTCTAATCGGTCATGCCAAATAGTATGTAACACCCCTAACCCATAACCGTCGCTGAATTAGGGTTAAGAGGCATTACTACTCATTTTCAAACATTTCATATCATTTTACAACACATAGTCAATCATCATTGAAACATATCAAAATATAAACATATAGTCCCTTAACGAGGTCTACGAGACCTTAAACAAGCCCTAGAAAGGGGTCGGGACTAAACCGGGATCATATAAAAATTTTCTGAAAATAAAACATTTTTCAAAACTATTGAGGCCACACGCCCGTGTGGGTAGGTCGTGTGCCTCACACGGCCTCAGACACGCCCATGTGTCCAAGCCGTGTCAAAACAAGGCATACATACTGACTTGACCACACGGCCTGAGACACGCCCGTGTGCCTAATCCGTGGTCGAGCCTGACTTGCATCACACGGCCAGTCACACGCCCGTGTGTCTAGCCCGTGGTCGAGCCTGACTTGCATTGAAATGTAACCATGAAGGACACGGTCGAGCCACACGCTCGTGTGCTCAACCGTGTGGGCAATTATAGGCCATTTTCAAGGTCAACATGCCTCCCACACTTAAGATCACACCTACAAGAACAAACCAATTCAATTCCATACTCTAAATAGCATTCAAACATACCAAAACATACTCAATTCAATCTCTTAACATCATCATTCATCTTTCTATACAAATCCATCTTAACAAGTCAATTTAACTTATCATCCACACATTCAAATCATATTAACCAAACTTCATTTAATCCATACCACAAGTTCACATTTTATCCATCATTCTCATCAACCAAATTCAAGCATAAAATATACTATTTCCATTATCACTATTTCATACCTCATTCATCATTTTATTAGCCTACATATATGCACCAACATCATTCAATTTCCAAGCCATGTCACGTGGCAAAGTCCAAACATTTCAAAACATACCATAACTTCTAGCCTATACATGCCATATACCAAGTATATACATCTTTCAAAAATACCAAAATATATAGCCGACAGTGTGATTGAGTCGCTGACGATCCCCAGATTCGAGCTAGCTTTACTAACACTGTAAAATAGAGAAACACATCACACAGTAAGCTCTAAAGCTTAGTAAGTTCGTAATATAATACAATTAACTCATTGGATCAAATTAATATACAAATTAATTCATCACATAGATAATTTAACAAAGTTTCACATACTCAATTGTATCCAATACTCACATAATCATCCATTAATCAACTTTCAAATTTTTCAACCACATAGGTTTATATACATACCTTTGCCAACACCTAGTTTACAACAAATTTTGCCACTCAAAGCTCGATACCATTTTTCGATCAACCTTTGTTATTCATTCGATTTATTCGCACACTTAGTGCCAAATTCATAGCCGAAGCTTAAATATCATCGCATACTTAGTGCCTATTCATAAAACCGAATTTATCTCGGTATCGCACACACAGTGCCAACCAATAAAGCTGAAGCTTCTATTATTTCGCACACACAGTGCTATTCGCTTATGTCCGATTCTTATTTCTCACAGTCAGTGCCACATTTCTCAATATCACATATAACATTTCTAATTCAGTAACTATACATTCATTCATTTCACATCACATAGATATAAATTTAACAACACATATTATATCCGAACTTACCTCGGATGTAGAAATACCGAGATTAGTCGATCAATCGAGCACTTTGTCTTTGCCTCGATCTCGATCCGAATCTCTCCTTTCTTGGTCTATACATATTCAAATTTAGCTCATTCAATCACCAATTCATTCAATTTAGTCCAAACACACATATTTAGGGTATTTTACAAAATAGCCCTCACATTTTCATAATTCGACACTTTAGTCCCTATTTCACAAAATCACAAAATACACAAAATTTCACTTCACCCATGCCTAGCCGAATTCTTACTATGTCCATACAAACCCACACATTTCATTTTTTTTCACATTTTAGTCCTCTAATGTCTTATTCTCACAATTTAGTCCAAAATTACTCAATTTCACCAAAAATTCCAAGACAAAATATGTTAATCTTTGATATATCTTTCATATTTCATTATCAACTAACACATAGCTCAAGCATTCATCAATGGCATATCTCAAAATCACCATCAAATTCTAAAATTAAAGCATGGGTTTGAAAGAACACGAAGCAACGATTACAAAAACGTAGAAATTATCAAAAACTGAGCTCAAAACATACCTCAATCAAGCTAAGCCCTAGCCGAATATCACAAAGCTTCAATGGCTATTTCTCTTTTCTATTATCGATGGAAGAAATATGAGAAAATGGCCATCTAATTTGTTTTGTTTAATTATAAAGACTTAATAACTCAATTACCATTTTAACCTTTAATTAAAACATTAAAATTCCACTAATATAAGCCCATTTTTGTCCATCCAAACCATTTATGGTCCATTTACAACATAAGGACCTCTCATTTAAAAAGCCATGCCAAATAAGCACTTTAACAATCAGCACTCAACTTTTACATTTTATGCGATTAAGTCCTTTTTGCTAATTAAGCACACAATCGATAAAATTTTCACACAGAACTTTCACACATGCTCAATCACATATTATAAACACCAAAAATAATATTAAAATATTTTTTCGACCTCAGATTTGTGGTCCCAAAACCACTATTTTGACTAGGGTCTAAAGCGGACTGTTACAACTCTCCCCCCTTAGGGATTTTCGTCCCCGAAAATCTTACCAGTGAATAGGTTTGGATATTGCTCTCTCATAATATTTTCAGGCTCCCACGTAGCCTCTTCAATTCCGTGTTTGTACCACAAAACCTTCACTAAATAAATTTTCTTGTTTCTCAACTCTTTGATCTCACGTGCCAGAATTCGAATCGGTTCTTCACTATACGACAAATCTAACTGAATCTCAACCTCAGAAGGAGGAATTACATGTGATGGATCAGATCTGTATCTTCGAAGCATCGATACGTGAAATACATTATGAATTTTCTCTAATTCAGGTGGTAACAACAATTTATAAGCAACTGGCCAAATTCTTTCAATGATCTCATACGGCCCGATAAACCTCAGACTTAGCTTGCCTTTTCGGCCAAATCGAAGCATTTTCTTCCACAGAGACATTTTAAAAAACACTTTTTCACCAACTTCAAATTCGATATCTTTTCGTTTTAAGTCTGCATAAGACTTCTGACGATCTGACGCTGCTTTCAAACTATCACGAATCACTTTTACTTTTTGTTCTGTTTCTTTTATCAAATCAACCCCGTGAATCTTATTCTCACTCAACTCAGTCCAATACAATGGAGTTTGACATTTTCGACCGTAAAGAGCCTCATACGGTGCCATTTTAATACTAGATTGAAAACTATTATTGTATGCAAACTCGATCAACGGCAAATGTTTTTCCCACGTACTTTCAAATTCAAGAATGCAACATCTCAACATATCCTCAAGAATTTGAATGATCCGCTCGGATTGACCATCCGTTTGCGGATGAAATGCGGTACTGAAATGCAGCTTTGTACCTAAAGCCTCTTGCAATTTCTTCCAAAACCGCGAGGTAAACCTCGGATCACTGTCAGATACAATGGATAGTGGCACCCCGTGCAATCTCACAATTTCAGCAATATACAGTTCAGCTAATTTATCAAGTGAATAATCTGTTCTCACCGGAACAAAATGAGCTGATTTCGTCAATCTATCAACTATCACCCAGACCGCATCTTTCTTTCTCGGAGATAAAGGCAATCCCGACACAAAGTCCATTGTGATTCTCTCCCATTTCCACTCAGGAATCATAATCGGTTGTAACAAACCGGATGGAACCTGATGTTCAACTTTAACTTGCTGACATATTAAACATTTCGAAATAAACTCTGAGATATCCCGTTTCATACCGTGCCACCAATAAAACTGTTTCAAGTCATTATACATTTTTGTACTCCCAGGGTGAACAGCCAAACGACTATTGTGAACTTCATTTAAAATCATCTGAATCAACTCTGAATTCCTTAGAACACAAATCCGATCTCTGAATCTCAAACAATCATCGTTATCAACTCGAAATTTTGAATCAGAATTCAAATTACATTGAGTTCATTTTGCTATCATCTCATCATCATTTTTCTGAGCATCATAAATCTGACGTATAAACATCGGCCTCACTTTCAACTCAGCCAAAACCGAACCATCATCACATAGATCTATCAGAGTATTCATTGCTCGCAAAGCACATATAGACTTTCTGCTCAAAGTATCATCAACTACATTAGCCTTACTCGGATGATAGTTAATCACAAGCTCGTAGTCTTTCAACAATTCTAACCATCTTCTCTGTTGCAAATTCAATTCTTTCTGAGTCATCAGATATTTCAAGCTCTTGTGAGCCATATAAATATGGCATTTCTCACCAAATAGGTAATGACGCCAAATCTTTAATGCAAATACAGTCGCGGCTAATTGAAGATCGTGTGTCGGGTAATTCTTTTCATGCGGCTTTAACTGCCTCGAAGCGGAAGTGATGACTTTACCCTCTTGCATCAGCACACAGCCCAAACCATTCAACGATGCATCACTGTAAACTATAAACTCTTTACCCGATTCAGGTTGAACTAACACCGGCGCCTCTGTCAACAATGCTTTCAACTGTTCAAAACTCTGCTGGCACTTTTCTGACCACTCAAATTTAACATCTTTCTGTAGCAATTTTGTTAACGGAGTCGCAATCATCGAGAAGCCTTTCACAAAACTTCTATAATATCCCTCTAGTCCTAGAAAACTACGGCCTTCAAACACATTTCTCGGAGGTTTCCATTCTAAAATAGATGAAATCTTACTCGGATCAACTCGTATTCCCGCAGCTGATACCATATGTCCTAGAAAACTGACCTCGCGCAACCAAAACTCACAGTTGCTGAACTTTGCATACAATTGCTTCTCACGCAGATTCTGTAACACAATTCTCAATTGCTCGGCTGTTGCGCCTCATCACAAGAATAAATCAATATGTCATCAAAAAACACCACGACAAATCGATCCAAATACGGTCTGAATATCCAGTTCATCAAATCCATAAACACTGCAGGAGCATTTGTTAGTCCAAAAGGCATAACTAAGAATTCATAATGTCCGTACCTCGTTCTGAATGCAGTCTTCGGTACATTTGATTCTTTAACTCTCAACTGATAATAGCCCGATCTCAAATCTATCTTAGAAAACACTGTAGCTCCTTTCAACTGATCAAACAAATCATCAATACATGCCAGGGGATACTTATTCTTTATCGTCACTTTATTCAACTGTCGGTAATCAATACACATTCTCATAGTACCATCTTTCTTTTTCACAAACAACACAGGAGCACCCCAGGGCGAGAAACTCGGTCGTGTAAATCCTCTATCTGTCAACTCTTGCAACTGAGACTTTAACTCTTTCAATTCTATCGGTGCCATTCTATATGGAGCTATTGAGATAGGAGTAGTCCCCGGCACTAATTCAATACCAAATTCAACTTCTCGGATTGGAGGTAATCTCGGTAGTTCTTCAGGAAACACATCTAGAAACTCACATACTACGGGTACATATTCAACTTTCTTTCCAGTCACTTTTTTTTATCTATCACATACGCAAGATAGGCTTCGCAACCCTTTTTTACATAACTCTAAGCTTTCATCACTGAGATCACAGCTGGTAACCCATTCAAATCACTAGATTTAAATCGAACTATCTCACCATTCTGACTTCTCAAATCAATACTCTTTCGTTTACAATTCACAATAGCATTATGCAAAGTGAGTCAATCCATACCCAGAATGATATCAAATTCATCAAAAGGTAGCAACATCAAATTAGCCGGAAAGTAGATATCCTGAAACATCAACGGGCAGTTCTTGCACACTTTATCAATCAAAACACACTTGCCTAAGGGGTTCAATACTCTAATCACGAATTCAGTAGACTCAACAGGTAGAGTCTTACTTGATACTAGATTCACACATACATATGAATGAGTAGATCCTAGATCTATCAATGCAATCACATCAGTATCAAATTGTAACACCCCTAACCCGTAACCATCGTCGGTTTAGGGTTAAAGGCAATACCGATCAAATCAGAATATTTAAACTCATTTCACTTTTCAACACAAAGTAAATAATTAATCAAACATGTTCAAATATAATCATATAGTCCCTTAAATAGGTCAACGAGACCTTAAACACGTGTTAGAAAGGGGTCGGGACTAAACCAAACACATACAAAAATTTCTAAAAATTTAGAAATTTTTCAAAACTGTAGAGGTCACAGGTCTGTGTGGGTATGCCGTGTGAGGCACACGGCCTCGGACACGCCCGTGCATCTAAGCTGTGGCAAAACAGGGCATACATACTGACTTGTTCACACGGCCTGAGACACGCCCGTGCGCCTCACCCATGGTCAACACTGACTTGCACCACATGGCCAGTCACACGCCCGTGTGTCCAGCCCGTGGTCGAGCCTGACTTGAACCAAATTACAAACTCGAAAGACACGGTCGAGCCACACGCCCGTGTGCTCAACCGTGTGGGCAGTTATAGGCCATTTTCAGGGCCAAATTACCATCCACTCTTTGAAATTACCTATAAGCATCAAACCAATACCAATTCATGCCTCAAATGCAATTAAAACATACCAATACAGATGCCAACTAATCATCTACTACATCATTTATTGCCATACTCAATTTCTTACTCAAATAAATCCATCCAAAACATCATATTCACAACTCAAATCATATAACTAAGCATCATCTACTCATACCACAAATTCACACTTAAAATACCATTCTCATCAACCAATTCAAACATGAAATATACCATTTCCAATCTCACTATTTCGTACACATTCATCATTTTCATAGCTTCATATATGAACCATCAACATTCAATCTCCAAGCCATATCACATAGCAAGGTCCAAACATTACAAAATATACCATTTCTACTAGCTTATACATGCCATATACCAAATATGTACATCTTTCAAAAGTACCGAAATAGATAGCCGATAGTGTGATTGAGTCGCTGACGATCCCCAGATCCGAGCTAGCTTTACTAACACTATAAAATAGAGAAATACATCACACAGTAAACTTTAGAGCTTAGTAAGTTCGTAATATAATACATATTACTAAAAAATACATTATCAATACATAAATAACCAATCACTTAGATAGATTCCCAACTAAACACAATATCATCCTCAACCATATACTCATACATCCATCTATTCAATCTTAAACATTATCATCAACCACATAGGTTCGAAACATACCTTTGCCAACACTTAGTTAACAAATGTTCTTGCTATTCAATGCTCGATACCATAATTTATTCACTGTTCACAATCTCTTCAATTCAATCGCACACTTAGTGCCCCATTTCATAGCCAAAGCTTAAATAACATCGCACACATAGTGCCATAATGTAAAACTGAACTTAATTCGGTATCGCACACACAATGCCAAATCAATAAGCCGAAGCTTCTACTATTTCGCACACACAGTGCTAATTATCTCGATCTCATTTCCAAATACGCACACTTAGTGCCACCTAACTCGATTCCACACATAGCATTACTAATCAAATAATCACATAACTATTCATTTCATAGCATTTAAACATAATTTAAGAACACGTATTATATCCGAACTTACCTCAGACGTCAAAATACCGAGACTAGCCGATTAATCAAGTACTTTGTCTTTGCCTCGATCTCAATCCGAATCTCTCCTTTCTTGGTCTATACATATTCAAATTTAGCTCATTTAATCACCAATTCATTCAATTTAGTCCAAACACACATATTTAGGGCATTTTACAAAATAGCCCTCACATTTTCACATTTCGACACTTTAGTCCCTATTTCATAAAATCATCAAATACACAAAATTTTACTACACCATGCTTAGGCCGAATTCTCCTTAGTCTCATACAAGCCCATATATTTCATTTATTTCACATTTTAGTCCCTCAAAATATTATTTTCACAATTTAGTCCAAATTACTCAATTTCACCAAAAACTCAAAGACAAAACATGTTAATCTTTCACATATCTTTCATATTCCATCATCAACTATCACAAAACTCAAACATTCATCAATGGCATATCTCAAAATCACCATCAATTTCTAAAATTAAAGCATGGGTTTGAAAGAACACGAAGCAATGATCACAAAAACGTAGAAATTATCAATAACCGAGCTTGAAACATACCTCAACTAAAATCAACAATGGCCGAACCCTAGATGGCTTTTTCTCTTTTTTTTTTTCTTTCAAATTTCGTCAAAGAAGATGATAATGGAGCTTATTTTCTTATTTGTTTTATTTAATCATACATTAATAACCTATTTACAAATTTAGCCTTAATGAAACAACATTTAAATTCCACTAACTTTGGCATTTTTGTCCATCCCTTTATCACATGGAATAATAACAACATAAGGACTCACACTTTAATAAGCCATGTCAAATTAGCACTTTAACAATCAGCACATAGCTTTTACATTTTATGTATTTAAGTCCTTTTTGTTGATTAAGCACACAATCGATAAAATTTTCACACATAACTTTCACACATGCTCAATCATATATTATAATCACCAAAAATAATATTAAAATATTTTTCTGACCTCGGGTTTATGGTCTCGAAACCACTGCTTCGACTAGGGTCTAAACCGGGCTATTACAACTCTCTCCCCTTAGGGATTTTCGTCCCCGAAAATCTTACCAGTGAATAGGTTTGGATATTGCTCTCTCATAACATCTCCAGGCTCCCACGTATCCTCTTCAACTCCGTGTTTGTGCCATAACACTTTCACTAAGGAAATTCTTTTGTTTCTCAATTCTTTGATCTCACGTGCCAGTATTCGAATCGGTTCTTCACTATACGATAAATCTGTCTGAATCTCAACCTTAGTAGGAGCAATTACATGCGATGGATCAGATCTATATCGTCTAAGCATCAATACATGGAATACATTATGAATTTTCTCTAATTCAGGTGGCAAAAACAACTTATAAGCAACCGGCCCAATTCTTTCGATAATTTCATACGGCCCGATGAACCTCGGAGTCAGCTTGCCTTTTCGGCCAAATCGAAGTATTTTCTTCCATGGAGACACTTTCAAAATCACTTTGTCACCAACCTCGAATTCGATATCTTTTCGTTTCAAGTCTGCATAAGATTTTTGATAATCTGGCGCTGCTTTCAAACTGTCACGAATCACTTTCACTTTCTTCTCAATCTCTTTTATTAAATAAACCCCATAAATCTTATTTTCACTCAGCTCAGTCCAATACAATGGAGTTTGACATTTTCGACCGTAAAGAGCTTCATACGGTGCCATTTTGATGCTAGATTGAAAACTATTATTGTATGCGAATTCAATTAACGACAAATGTTTTTCCCACGTACTTTCAAACTCAAGGATACAACATCTCAACATATCCTCCAGAATCTGTATGATCCGCTCGGATTGACCATCCGTTTGCGGATGAAATACAGTACTGAAAT
Organism: Gossypium sturtianum; assembly: GCA_025698515.1. Taxonomy (NCBI): domain Eukaryota; kingdom Viridiplantae; phylum Streptophyta; class Magnoliopsida; order Malvales; family Malvaceae; genus Gossypium; species Gossypium sturtianum. The sequence goes on from CM046955.1 coordinate 120,360,627, forward strand.
GCAACTTTGTGCCTAAAGCCTCTTGCAATTTCTTCCAAAACCGCGAGGTAAATCTCGGATCTCTGTCAGATACAATAGATAGTGGCACCCCATGCAATCTCACAATCTCAGCAATATACAGTTCAGCTAATTTATCAAGTGAATAATCCGTTCTCACCAGAACTAAATGAGTTGACTTCGTCAATCTATCAACTATCACCCAGACCGCATCTTTCTTTCTCGGAGATAAAGGCAATCCCGACACAAAGTCCATCGTGATTCTCTCCCATTTCCATTTAGGAATCATAATCGGTTGTAACAAATCGGATGGAACCTGATGTTCAGCTTTAACTTGCTGACAAACCAAACATCTCGAAACAAATTCTGAGATACTCCGTTTCATACCATGCCACCAATAAAACTGTTTTAGATCGTTATACATTTTTGTACTCCCAGGGTGAACAGCCAAACGAAAATTGTGAGCTTCATTTAAAATCATCTGAATCAACTCTGAATTCCTCGGAACACAAATTTGATTTTTGAATCTAAAAAAATCATCGTTATCAACTCGAAATTCTGAATCAGAATTCAAATCACATTGAGTTTGTTTTGCTATCATCTCATCATCACTTTTCTGGGCATCACAAATCTGACGTATAAACATCGGCCTATCTTTCAACTCAGCCAAAACTGAACCATCATCACATAGATCTATCTGAGTACTCGTTGCTCGCAAAGCATATATAGACTTTCGACTCAAAGCATCAGCAACAACATTAGCTTTACCCGGATGATAATCAATTACTAATTCATAGTCTTTTAGTAACTTTATCCATCTCCGCTGTCTCAAATTCAATTCTTTCTGAGTCATCAAGTACTTCAAGCTCTTGTGATCGGTATATATATGACATTTCTCACCAAATAGGTAGTGACACCAAATCTTTAATGCAAATACCATCACGGCTAATTCAAGATCATGCGTCAGATAGTTCTTTTCATGCGGCTTTAACTGCCTCGAAACATAAGCGATGACTTTGCCTTCCTGCATCAACACACAGGCCAAACCATTCAACGATGCATCACTGTAAACTATGAATTCTTTACCCGATTCAAGTTGAACCAACACTGGCGCCTCTGTTAACAATGCTTTCAACTGCTCAAAACTCTACTAGCACTTTTCTAACCACTCGAATTTAACATCTTTTTGTAGCAACTCCGTCAACGGAGTCGCAATCATCGAGAAGCCTTTCACAAATTTTCTATAATATCCCGCTAGTCCCAGAAAACTACAGACTTCAGACACATTTCTCGGAGGCTTCTATTCTAAAATAGTTGAAATCTTACTCAGATCAACTCGTATTCCCGCAGCTGATACAATATGTCCCAGAAAACCAACCTCACTCAGCCAAAACTCACATTTGCTAAACTTTGCATACAATTTCTTCTCACGCAGAGTCTGTAACACAATTCTCAAATGCTCGGCATGTTGCGTCTCATCACATGAATAAATCAGAATATCATCAATGAACACCACAACAAAACGATCCAAACACGGTCTAAATATCTGATTCATCAAATCCATAAACACAGCAGGAACATTCGTTAGTCCAAAAGGCATAACTAAGAATTCATAATGTCCGTACCTCGTTCTGGAAGCAGTCTTCGGTACATCTGATTCTTTAACTCTCAACTGATAGTAGCCCAATCTCAAATCTATCTTAGAAAACAATGTAGCTCCTTTTAGCTGATCAAACAAATCATCAATACGAGGAAAAAGGATATTTATTCTTTATCGTCACTTTGTTTAACTGTCACAATCAATACACATCCTCATTGTTCCATCTTTCTTTTTCACAAACAACACAGGAGCACCCCAGGGCGAGAAACTCGGTCGTGCAAATCCTCTATCTGTCAACTCTTGCAATTGAGACTTTAACTCTTTTAATTCTGTTGGTGCCATTCTATACGGAGCTATTGAGATAGGAGTCGTCCCCGGTACTAGTTCAATACCAAACTCAACTTCCCGTATCGGAGGTAATCCCGATAATTCTTCAGGAAACACATCAAGGAATTCACAAACCACAGGCACAGATTCAACCTTCTTTTCTATCACTTTCGTATCAATCACATATGCAAGATAAGCTTCGCAACCCTTTTCACATAATTCAAAGCTTTCATCGAAGATATAACACCTAGTAACCCATTCAAATCACTGGATTCAATGCGAACTATCTCACCATTCTGACTTCTCAAATCAATGCTCTTTCGTTTACAATTCACAATAACATTATGCAAATTGAGCCAATCCATACACAGAATTATATCAAATTCATCAAAAGGTAGCAACATCAAATTAGCCAGAAAGCATATATCCCGAAACATCAATGGGCAGTTCTTGCACACTTTATCAACCAAGACACACTTGCCTAAGGGGTTCGATACTCTAATCACGAATTCAGTAGACTCAACAGGTAGAGCCTTACTTGATACTAAATTCACACACACATAGGAATGAGTAGAACCTGGATCTATCAATGCAATCACATCAGTATCAAATAGAGTGAAAGTACCAGTAATGACGTCTGGAGATGACGCTTCTTCTCGTGCGTGTATAGCATAGGCTCGGGCAGGTGCTCTTGCCTCGGATCTCACAGCTGTATCCGTAGTCCCTCTTTGGTTTCCACCCACACTTTCGGTGTTTCTGGGGGGTCTGCCCCTAGCCGTCGTATTACTCGGTCTTGCACTCTGAACATTGTCTTTCTCAGCTAACTCAGGGCAATCTCGAATGAAATGATCTTGGGATTCACACTTATAACAAGATCTATTATTGTACTTGCCCCAACATTCTCCAACGTGTCGTCTTCCACACTGTCTACACTCAGGCTTGTTGCTTTTGACACTTCCAACACTTGATTCGGTCAGAGTTTGATTTCTTGGACCAACACTTTATCTCACACGATCTCTACTCGAATGTCCAAATGAAGCATTTGATCGATTGCTTGCATCTCTAAATCTCTTCGTCGAATGTTGGGATGACTTACTCATCAATCTTTTTCTTTCATCTCTAGCCTCAGAATCTGCTTTCTTCTTTTCTTTGCTAAGCTCATCGGCTTTGCAAGCTCTTTCAACTAACACAACAAATTCATTTATGTCAAGTATTCCATCCAACAATTTAATGTCTTCATTCAGCCCTTCAATGAAACGTTTGCACATAGTAGCTTCAGTCGAAACACATTCCCGTGCATACTGACTTAATCTCACAAACTTTCGTTCATACTCCGTAACTGACATACGGCCATGTTTCAACTCTAGAAACTCTTTACGTTTCTGATCTACGAATCGTTGACTGATATACTTCTTTCAAAATTCAGCTTGAAAGAAATCCCAGGTGATTCTCTCTCTCGGAACCACGGATATCAATGTCTTCCACCAGTTATATGACGTATCTCTCAACAAGAAAACAGCACATTTAATACATTCATCAGGAGTCAACGACATCTCGTCAAACACTCGAATGGTATTCTCGAGCCAAAACTCAGCTCGCTTGGCATCATCATCAGCTGTGGCCCTAAACTCTTCGGCTCCATACTTTTGGATTTTATCTATAGGAGGCTTATTCAATCAGATCGGATCTGTCACTTGTGGCACAACATGTACTTGCGGGGGTGGAGGTTGTGGAGCAGCCAAATTCGTTCGAACGAACTCCGAAAACCACTCACTCATCATTCGAAAAAAGGCTTGCTTAGCCACTCCCTCTTGACTACTATCATTCGGCCTAAATGTGGCCGGTGCTGTCCCTTGAGCGGGAGCAGGCGTATTACTCTCTACATCATCAGCAACTGCTCGATCGGGATCCATTTGCTATATAAAAACACATTTTTTTAACTGTCAGGATTCATCACACTATCGCAATTATATATATGGCATGTATAGCTAGACTCACACACGCTATGTTACTCCGAGAATCGACTAAACCGTAGCTTGGATACCAATAAAATATAACACCCTTAACCTGTAACCATCGCCAGTTTAGGGTTAAAGGCATTACCGATCAAATTGGAACATTTAAACTCATTTCACTTTTCAACACAAAGTAAATCATTAATCAAACATGTTCAAATATAATCATATAGTCCCTTAAATAGGTCAACAAGACCTTAAACACGTGTTAGAAAGGAGTCGGGACTAAACCGAACACATACAAAAATTTCTAAAAAATTAATGATTTTTCAAAACTGCAAAGGACACACGCCCGTGTGGGTAGGCCGTGTGCCTCACACGGCCTCAGACACACTCGTGCGTCCAAGCCGTGGTAAAACAGGGCATACAAACTGACTTGTTCACACGGCCTGAGACACGCCCGTGTGCCTCACCCGTGGTCGACACTGACTTACACCACACGGCCAGTCACACGCCCGTGTGTCCAGCCCGTGGTCGAGCCTGACTTGAACCAGATTACAAACTCAAAAGACACGATCGAGCCACATGCTCGTGTGCTCAACCGTGTGGGCAGTTATAGGCCATTTTCAAGGCCAAATTACCATCCACTCATTGAAATTACCTATAAGCATCAAACCAATACCAATTCATGCCTCAAATGCAATTAAAACATACCAATACAAATGCCAACTAATCATCTATTACATCATTTATTGCCATACTCAATTTCCTACTCAAATAAATCCATCCAAAACATCATATTCACAACTCAAATCATATAACTAAGCATCATCTACTCATACCACAAATTCACACTTAAAATACCATTCTCATCAACCAATTCAAGCATGAAATATACCATTTCCAATCTCACCATTTCATACACATTCATCATTTTCAAAGCTTCATATATAAACCACCAACATTCAATCTCCAAGCCATATCACATAGCAAGGTCCAAACATTACAAAATGTACCATTTCTACTAGCCTATACATGCCATATACCAAATATGTACATCTTTCAAAAGTACCGAAATAGATAGCCGATAGTGTGATTGAGTCGCTGACGATCCCCATATCCGAGCTAGCTTTACTGACACTGTAAAACAGAGAAACACATCACACAGTAAGCTTTAGAGCTTAGTAATTTCGTAATATAATACATATTAATCAAAAATACATTATCAATACATAAATAAACCATCACTTAGATAGATTCCCAACTAAACACAATATCATCCTCAACCATATACTCATACATCCATCTATTCAATCTTAAACATTATCATCAACCACATAGGTTCGAAACATACCTTTGCCAACACTTAGTTAACAAATGTTCTTGCTATTCAATGCTCGATACCATAATTTATTCACTGTTCACAATCTCTTCAATTCAATCGCACACTTAGTGCCCCATTTCATAGCCAAAGCTTAAATAACATCGTACACATAGTGCCACAATGTAAAACCGAACTTAATTTGGTATCGCACACACAATGCCAAATCAATAAGCCGAAGCTTCTACTATTTCGCACACACAGTGCTAATTATCTCGATCTCATTTCCAAATACGCACACTTAGTGCCACCTAACTCGATTCCACACATAGCATTACTAATCAAATAATCACATAACTATTCATTTCATAGCATTTAAACATAATTTAAGAACACGTATTATATCCGAACTTACCTCAGACGTCAAAATACCGAGACTAGCCGATTAATCAAGTACTTTGTCTTTGCCTCGATCTCGATCCGAATCTCTCCTTTCTTGGTCTATACATATTCAAATTTAGCTCATTTAATCACCAATTCATTCAATTTAGTCCAAACACATATATTTAGGGTATTTTACAAAATAGCCCTCACATTTTCACATTTCGACACTTTAGTCCCTATTTCATAAAATCATCAAATACACAAAATTTTACTACACCATGCTTAGGCCGAATTCTCCTTAGTCTCATACAAGCCCATATATTTCATTTATTTCACATTTTAGTCCCTCAAAATATTATTTTCACAATTTAGTCCAAATTACTCAATTTCACCAAAAACTCAAAGATAAAACATGTTAATCTTTCACATATATTTCATATTCCATCATCAACTATCACAAAACTCAAACATTCATCAATGGCATATCTCAAAATCACCATCAATTTCTAAAATTAAAGCATGGGTTTGAAAGAACACGAAGCAACGATCACAAAAACGTAGAAATTTTCAATAACCGAGCTTAAAACATACCTCAACTAAAATCAACAATGGCCGAACCCTAGATGGCTTTTTCTCTTTTCTTTTCTTTCAAATTTCAGAAAAGAAGATGATAATGGAGCTTATTTTCTTATTTGTTTTATTTAATCATACATTAATAACCTATTTACAAATTTAGCCTTAATGAAACAACATTTAAATTCCACTAACTTTGGCATTTTTGTCCATCCCTTTATCACATAGAATAATAACAACATAAGGACTCACACTTTAATAAGCCATGTCAAATTAGCACTTTAACAATCAGCACATAGCTTTTACATTTTATGCATTTAAGTCCTTTTTGCTAATTAAGCACACAATCGATAAAATTTTCATACAGAACTTTCACACATGCTCAATCATATATTATAATCACCAAAAATAATATTAAAATATTTTTCTGACCTCGGGTTTATGGTCTCAAAACCACTGCTCCGACTAGGGTCTAAACCAGGCTGTTACACATAGAGTAAAAGTACCAGTAATGACGTCTGGAGATGATGATTTTTCTCGTGCGCGAATAGCATAGGCTCGGGCAGGTGCTCTCGCCACGGATCTTACAGCTGTATCCGTAGTCTCTCTTTGACTTCCACTCACATTTTCGGTGTTTCTGGGTGGTCTACCCCTAGCCGTCGTTTTACTTGGTCTCCCACTCTAAACATTTTCTTTCTCAGCTAACTCTGGGCAGTCTCGAATGAAGTGATCTCGTGATCCACACTTATAACAAGTTCGATTATTGTACTTGCCTCAGCAGTCTCCAATATGTCGTCTTCCACACTGTCTACACTCAGGCTTGTTGCTTTTGACACTTCCAACACTTGATTCAGTCGGAATTTGAGTTCTTGGACCAACACTTTGTTTCACCCGATCTCTACCCGAATGTCCAAACGAAGCATTTGAACGATTGCTTGCATCTTTAAATCTCTTCGACGAAGGTTGAGACGACTTACTCATCAATCTTTTTCTTTCATCTCTAGCCTCAGAATCTGCTTTCTTCTTTTCTTTGCTAAGCTCCTCGGCTTTACAGGCTCTTTCAACTAACACAGCAAATTCATTCAAGTCAAGTATTCCAACCAGTAATTTAATGTCTTCATTCAGCTCTTCAATGAAACGTTTACACATAGTAGCTTCAGTCGAAACACATTCCTGTGCATACTGACTCAATCTCACAAACTCCTATTCATACTCAGTAACGGACATGCGACCCTGTTTCAACTCTAGAAACTCTTTACGTTTTTGATCTATGAATCGTTGACTGATATACTTCTTTTGAAATTCAGCTTGAAAGAAATCCCAAGTGATTCTCTCTCTCGGAACCACTGATATCAACGTTTTTCACCAATTATATGTCGTATCTCTCAACAAGGAAACTGCACATTTAATGCATTCATCAGAAGTCAACGAATCTCATCAAACACTCGAATAGTATTCTCAAGCCAAAACTCAGCTCGTTCAGTATCATCATTAACTGTGGCTCTAAACTCTTCGGCCCCATACTTTTGGATTTTATCTACAGGAGGCTTATTCAATCGGATCGAATCTGCAACTTGTGGCACAACAGGTATTTGTAGGGTAGAGGTTGTGGAGCAGCCGAATTCGTTTGAACGAATTCCGAAAACCACTCACTCATCATTCGGAAGATGGCTTGCTTAGCCTCTCCCTCTTGGCTACTAGCAATCGGCCTAGACTCAGCCGACGCTGTCCCTTGAGCAGGAGCAGGCGCATTGCTCTCTACATCATCAGCAACTGCTCGATCAGGATCCATTTTCTATATGAAAACATATTTTTAATTGTCAGGATTCATCACACTATCGCAATTATATATATGGCATGTATAGCTAGACTCACACGCGCTACGTTAGTCCTAGAATCGACTAAATCGTAGCTCTGATACCAATCAAATGTAACACCCCTAACCCAAAACCGTCGATGGATTAGGGTTAAGAGGCATTACTACTCATTTCCGAACATTTCATATCATTTTACAACACATAGTCAATCATCATTGAAACATATCAAAATATAAACATATAGCCCCTTAACGAGGTCTACGAGACCTTAAACAAGCACTAAAAAGGGGTCGGGACTAAATCAGGATCATATAAAAATTTTCTGAAAATCAAACATTTTTCAAAACTACAGAGGCCACACGCCCGTGTGGGTAGGTCGTGTGCCTCACACGGCCTCAAACACGCCCATGTGTCCAAGCCGTGTCAAAACAGGGCATACATACTGACTTGACCACACGGCTTGAGACACGCCCGTGTGCCTCACCCGTGGTCGAGCCTGACTTGCATCACACGGCCAGTCACACGCCCGTGTGCTCAACCGTGTGGACAATTATAGGCGATTTTCAAGGTCAACATGCCTCCCACACTTAAGATCACACCTACAAGCACAAACCAATTCAATTCCATACTCTAAATAGCATTCAAACATACCAAAACATACTCAATTCAATCTCTTAACATCATCATTCATCTTTCTATACAAATCCATCTTAACAAGTCAATTTAACTTATCATCCACACATTGAAATCATATTAACCAAACTTCATTTAATCCATACCACAAGTTCACATTTTATCCATCATTCTCATCAACCAAATTCAAGCATAAAATATACTATTTCCATTCTCACTATTTCATACCTCATTCATCATTTTATTAGCCTTCATATATACACCAACATCATTCAATTTCCAAGCCATGTCACATGGCAAAGTCCAAACATTTCAAAACATACCATAACTTCTAGCCTATACATGCCATATACCAAGTATATACATCTTTCAAAAATACCAAAATAGATAGCCGATAGTGTGATTGAGTCACTAACGATCCCCAGATCCGAGCTAGCTTTACTAACACTGTAAAACAGAGAAACACATCACACAGTAAGCTCTAAAGCTTACTAAGTTTGTAATATAATACAATTAACTCATTGGATCAAATCAATAAACAAATTAATCCATCACATAGATAATTTAACAAAGTTTCACATACTCAATTGTATCCAATACTCACATAATCATCCATTAATCAACTTTCAAATTTTTCAACCACATAGGTTTATATACATACCTTTGCCAACACCTAGTTTACAACAAATTTTGCCACTCAAAGCTCGATACAACTTTTCGATCAACCTTTGTTATTCATTCGATTTATTCGCACACTTAGTGCCAAATTCATAGACGAAGCTTAAATATCATCGCACATTTAGTGCCTATTCATAAAACCGAATTTATCTCGGTATCGCACACATAGTGCCAATCAATAAAGCCGAAGCTTCTATTATTTCGCACACACAGTGCTATTCACTTCTGTCCGATTCTTATTTCGCACACTTAGTGCCATATTTCTCAATATCACATATAACATTTCTAATTCAGTAACTATACATTCATTCATTTCACATCACATAGATATAAATTTAACAACACATATTATATCCGAACTTACCTCGGATGTAGAAATACCGAGATTAGTTGATCAATCGAGCACTTTGTCTTTGCCTCGATCTCGATCCGAATCTCTCCTTTCTTGGTCTATACATATTCAAATTTAGCTCATTCAATCACCAATTCATTCAATTTAGTCCAAACACACATATTTAGGGCATTTTACAAAATAGCCCTCACATTTTCACATTTCGACACTTTAGTCTCTATTTCACAAAATCACAAAATACACAAAAGTTCACTTCACCCATGCCTAGACGAATTCTTCCTATGTCCATACAAACCCACACATTTCATTTTTTTCACATTTTAGTCCGCCAATTTCTTATTTTCACAATTTAGCCCAAAATTACTTAATTTCACCAAAAATTCCAAGACAAAATATGTTAATCTTTGACATATCTTTCATATTTCATTATCAACTAACACATAGCTCAAGCATTCATCAATGGCATATCTCAAAATCACCATCAAATTCTAAAATTAAAGCATGGGTTTGAAAGAACACGAAGCAACGATTACAAAAACGTAGAAATTATCAAAAGTCGAGCTCAAAACATACCTCAATCAAGCTAAGCCCTAGCCGAATATCACAAAGCTTCAATGGCTATTTCTCTTTTCTATTTTCGGTGGAAGAAAGATGAGAAAATGGCCATCTAATTTGTTATGTTTAATTATAAAGACTTAATAACTCAATTACCATTTTAACCTTTAATTAAAACATTAAAATTCCACTAATATAAGCCCATTTTTGTCCATCCAAACCATTAATGGTCCATTTACAACATAAGGACCTCTCATTTAAAAAGCCATGCCAAATAAGCACTTTAACAACAGCACTCAGCTTTTACATTTTATGCGATTAAGTCCTTTTTGCTAATTAAGCACACAATCGATAAAATTTTCACACAGAACTTTCACACATGCTCAATCACATATTATAGACACCAAAAATAATATTAAAATATTTTTTGACATCGGATTTGTGGTCCCGAAACCACTATTCCGACTAGGGTTTAAACCGGACTGTTACATAGTAAAAGTATGTGGTTCTACAAACTTCTAGTTTGTAGTAACATGTGTCTCAATTGCACTAATATGTGTATAATATAAACCTGATGAAAAAGCAGGTAGCCTTTCCAAAACATATTTCTTTCCACATTCAACATTTGTAATATATAGATATTCAATATTTTTCTCATTCATAGTCTCAATATAATATCCATTAAGATGAATATCTTTAAAACTTAATAAATTTCTTTGAGACTTAGTGGAATATAAGCATCATCAATGATAAATTTTGTACCTTTAAGTAATAATATAAATGCTTTTCCAGAGTCTTCAATAAGTTTTGAACTACTTAATATTGTATTAAAATGGGCATCACTTATTATCAAATGAGAAAAATATTTTTTATCTTTGAGTATCGTATGTGTTGTAGCACTATCTACAAGACACATGCCTCCATTGATTTTGGGTCCAACTAAATTTTGTTGAATATTCATATTCTTCATAAAAACAAACAAAATATAGTATGAGAAACTTTGCAAATATTTATTAAAAATATAAATTATTCTTTATGTAAGAAAATAAAGCATACTTAAAACAACATAAAAATGTCAAAATAACATCAACTTTTCTAATGATTCTCAAAGAAATCTGCCACATCTAGGTGAGTTATATTATTAAGGTCATTGAATTTATCATCCTCGTAGGCATGGCCAGTTTTAGTATCATAGTAAATATCTTCATCTTTTGCCTCAATTTCATCATATTGGGATATAAATTTTATCTCCATATTCTTTCCCTTCTTTTTAATGGATGCTTGATAAAGCTTCACTTACAATGTACCATTTATAAGCTCCTTTACATTCAATTAATAAATGTATTACATTCAATCAATAAATGTGAATTAAGTTTTCTTAATTACTCATTTAATCATCTCTTGGTTATAAATGAAGTAAAGAGATTTATCTCATTACTTTAATAAATGTTTAAAGGGGTTATAGATGATAAACCGAAATAGTAACATATTCTAAGCCCACATTTAGTATGCTTTTGGATGATTTAAGCCCTGATTTATGTGAAAAGGTGCTCTTAATCCTTTCTTTTCATGTCTTATACTCAGGAAAGCACCAGGGGATGAAAAGAACGCAAAACGGGCTTAAAATGGGACAAATGGGCCAAAACATTAAATCGACACAGCCTGGACCAAAGATCACACGGCCGTGCCTCACTGATCATCTAGAACACGGTCCAACCCCGACTCACACGGTCGTGTCTCATTAAAGAAATCCGAACACGGCCTGGCCACGATTTACACGGGCGTGTGCCATGGCTGTGCCTCTACCGTGGAGAAGAGCAATTTCATTCGGGAAAGGATACTTAGGGAGAAAGAAACGTATTTCAAAAGCCTATAAATATACCCTAAGTATGACTGAAAGGGGAGCCCAAAGCTATCGTCTAGGGCGTCGTGCTAGGCCAGAGAAGGCGGATTTGTGGGGATTCACTCGGGGATAGCTTGGTTGATCCATATCGAGAAGCGAGTTATACTCAAGACGGAGGATCTCCTCTTCAATTCCTTGAGGGGTTTTAGGGATTTCTTATGTTTTGTTTTATCTTTTCTCTTGAGATGTTTTCCTTTATTGTTATGAACTAAACTTCTGGATACCCAAAGGATGATACCTATGATGAATCTTGTTATTTGATTATTTGAATTATATGATAAATACTTAGTTTGTTCTTAATTATGTGAGCTTAATCCAAATTTAATGTGCTTAGGTGGAGGAGGAATAGACCACGCCAAGAGTAGATCCAACATAATTAAGCGGAGTTGATCACACGCTAGAGATAGGGTGACGAGATTTTGTCGAATTAGGGTGAAACCTAATATGGGAATCCACAGATCGATTTACTGCTATTCTAGGGGGTTATTATAAGAGAACAAGAGTTCCACTAATTAACCTAGGGTTAGACGTTATTCGCCTCAAGAGAGGGTTTAATATACGTTAGGGAGTCTTACGGATCAAACTAAGTAAATAAAATCATATGGTTCAGTGATAGATAACAAGTGAAGTCTAGGTGGATTCTTCCTAGGGTATCATCTTAATTAACTGATTTTTTCCCAAGTTATTTTCCAAATTCATTCTTCTTTGTCTTAGAGTCTTTAGTTTAGTAGTTAATTAATTTAGATTAATAAACAAATTCACTTATTTTAGGCTAAATAATAAAAAGAAAGTTAGTATTAGTACTTTTAGTTCCTTTGGGTTCGACAATCCGGGTCTTGCCTAAACTATACTCCTGCTCGATAGGTGCACTTGCCTTTAATCGTTGTCGAGTTAGTTTCAGTGTTCGATCATTCTTTTATAAATTTTAAAATTCTGATTTACAAATGATCAAGTTTTTTGGCGCATGTTCTTGAAGTGAACTAAAATATTAAGAAAACTCTATTTTTATTACTTTAGCCATTATTTTTATTTTTTGCAATTTATTTTTATTTTTAGTTTTAATTTTAAATTTGCTAAACTTTCTTTCTTTCTTTTCCTAGTAGGTACCTCTAGTTTATGACTAGAAGGAACCCGAGAGGACCTTTAGAATACGACAGTGACATTGAAGCTACCGCTCGAAGAAATCACAGAGAAATTAGGCGAGCCTTAAATTACACGGAAGAAGAGCGAGAAGACAGATCCAATCCTACTGAAGGGATGGACGAAAATAACCAACAACCACAAGATGTGGGAGAGAATAATGCTCCTCGTACTATGTTTGATTATGCTAAACCGCATTTAACAGGAGCCGAATCTAGTATTGTTAGGCCTGCTATAGTCTGCTAATAATTTTGAATTAAAGCCTAACACTATACAAATGATTCAACGATTTGTTCAATTTGATGGTTTGCGGGGACGAAGATCCAAACACTCATATAGCTAACTTTTTAGAGTTCGTGATACCTTCAAAATAAATGGCGTTTTCGACGATGCCATACGCTTTGGCTATTTCCTTTTCACTAAGAAATAAAGCCAAACAGTGGTTAAACTCGTTACCACGAGGATCAATCACTATATGGGATCAAATGACCGAAAAATTTCTATTAAAATATTTCCCACCGGCCAAAACGGCCAAATTACGGAATGATATCTCTTTTTTTGTGCAGATGGATTTAGAAACATTATACGATGCATGGGAGAGATACAAAGATCTCTTGAGGAGATGCCCACACCACGGTTTACCTTTGTGGCTCCAAGTCCAAACTTTTTATAACGGTGTGAATCCTTCAACGAGGCAATTAATTGATTCAGCCGCCGGTGGAACTTTGAACAACAAAACTCCTGAGGCAGCCTACGAATTTATAGAAGAGATGCCGCTGAATAACTATCAGTGGCAAGTTACAAGAACAAGGCTAACAAAAACAGCCGGAGTTTACAACCTCGATGCAGTAACCATGCTATCAAATCAGGTAGAGTTGATGAATAAGAAGATTGATAGTTTGTGTTCTTCGCGGTACATCGATCCAAGCAAAGGCGACGCAAGTGGAAGGCGTGGCGAATCACGAGTACCCACCCTACCAAGCACAGAGAGCGAGCAGATGAACTATATAGGTAACAATTTCAGATCTAATAATAACCCATATAGTAATAATTATAATCCAGGTTGGAGGAACCACCCAACTTTTTCGTGGGGAGGACAAGGAAATCAAAGACAAAAACCTCTTCAAAATTTCCAAAATCAGCCCTATCCGCAAGAAAAGAAGTCGAATCTTGAAGAGACGTTGAACAAATTCATAACATCCACAGAAGCCCGTCTCCAAAAAAATGAGGTAACACTCGACACCCAACAAATATCGATCAAAAAGATCGAGAACCAAGTTGGAGGACTTACAAAGGCAATCGGGGAAATTACCCAGTCAGTCGGAGAAATTGCAAAGCTATTATCCGAACGACCGCAAGGGCGTCTACCGAGTAATACTGAAATTAATCCAAATGAGCAAATCCAAGCCATAACAGCTCAAGAAAGCAAAGAAGTAGACGAACCCAGTCCAACACAAGAAAACGAGGTAGGAAAAGGTAAAGTAGAGGTAACACAAGACAAGCCAAAACCGGTAATTAAGGAGTACCAACCTCGCGTACCTTACCCCGAGGCATTAAGAAGAGGCGACACAGAAGAACAGTTCGGTAAGTTTCTTAAACTTTTAAAGAAATTACATATTAACTTACCATTACTTGAAGCTCTTTCGCAGATGCCAGATTCTAGGAAATTTTTAAAAGAGCTTCTGACAAACAAACGGAAGTTAGACGAGTCGTCACATGTGGAACTTAACGCAAAATGCTCAGCAATTCTCCAAAATAGGCTACCACAAAAGCTAAAAGATCCAGGGAGTTTTACAATTCCATGTTTAATTGGTAGACTAAGCGTTGATAATATCGTTAGTGATTTAGGGACAAGCATAAATGTCATGCCTTATAAATTGTTTAAACAATTAGGTCTAGGGAAACCCAAACAAACTAGGATGAGCATTCAATTAGCTGATAAAAGCTGTTAGAATTCCTAGGGTATTATCGAAGATGTTCTTGTGAAAATCGATGATTCGTTTTCCCAGAGAGACTTTGTTGTCTTAGACATGGATGAGGATAATTCGATCCCCTAATCTTAGGAAGACCCTTTTTAGCAAATCTATCGGGACTAAAATTGATGTTGATGCAGGAGAACTCATACTTTGTGTAGGTAATGAGACAGTCACCATGAAGGCTCTCGACTTGGCTAGAACATCGAGTAATCAAGGTGAGAACATAAATTCTACTGATAACCATTCGGTTAACCCTTATTTTCAGGAAGCACCACCAAAGAATACAACTGAACCCGATCCTAAACCCCATGCCAACAAAGAAATAACTCATGACGATCGAGGATTGGTTCGATGATCTAGACGCAGTGGAAGACACACTTCAAGGAGAAATTAGGGATACACGACGAAGAAACCAGGAACCACACGAGATAAAACCGAAGGAGCCCCCAAAAGAGCTAATAGGAATAACAAATCACTTCAAAATAGGGGACCAAGTACTGTTAGATCAGGTAAATCCTCGAATATCTCCTCCGGACCCTAGCACAAACAAAGAAATATCTTTTAGGGTAACTAGTGTTTTCTCACACAGAATAGTCGAGGTAATTAATCCTATTTTTGGTACTTTTACTATAAACACATCTCGACTTAAATTTTTTCACGAAGACGCAAATGATAGCATGAGGAAGGACTTCCAACTCCTCAAACCACCCTGACAATGCAAATGAGAGGAGAGTCTAGCTTAAGACTATAAACTAGCGCTTCTCAGGAGGCAACCCGAGCACTAACATAATTTATTCTCATATTTTGCTATAAATTTATTTTTCTTTTCTTCTTTTCTTTCTGAACACTTAGTTATAAACTAACAAGAGGTACAGAATTCCAGGACACACGGCCTTACACACGACCGTGGCCGTGGCTGTGTGGACCATAAGAATCCCCGTACTGACATAGCAGAGGTCGTACAAATCAATTCCAACCACTTTTCGACGTCACGGATCCAACCACTACACTACGGGCACCGACAAAGGGGCACGCCCGTGCCCCATAACCGTGTGTAGCTACTGACTTTCCAACCACGGGAAGAATACGCCCGTGCCTTATGACCGTGTGAAGCCACTGACTTGCCACCACGGGCAGAACACGCCCGTGTCTTCCAACCGTGGTCGACTCGAAAACAAACGTAGAGAATCAACACACCCTGCGACACGGTCGTGCGGTGTGGCCGTGTGAATCGACACACCCTCAACCCACGGGTGTGGTAAATTGCCAGACTTGAGATTCTATTTAAAATCCCATGCCCCTCTCCTTTCTCTCCTTACCTACTCTTCTTCTTCTTCCTTCCTTTCTTTTCTCCCTTTTATTTTTTTTCCTTTTCCTAATAAATCCTCAGACTCTTGAGCTACAACCAAAATCATATCCATGGAAAAGAAGCATAAAAGGCCAATCTCCTCAAAGGAGACCGATTCACCTGAGTTCATGCCGACAGCTTCATCCAAACAACAAGCCAAGGGTCTTTGAGACCAATTATCTGTTCTTTTATTTTAATCTTCTCCTTTATTTTCCTTATCTTTACCTCTCTTCTGCTTAATTTAGTTTATTTTGTTTTAGTTTCTTATTTTTAGGTTCTTAAGGCTGCTTGGGAATCATGCCACTTCCACCATCACCAACAACTCCGTCACCTTCAAAGTCACACCCACCTCTCGAACCATCTACCATAAGGATTCTCAAGCCCCTTTATCTTTTAAACTTAGTTTATTTCCCTTCTTAGTCTCCTCTCCTTATCTTTCTTGTCTTTAATTATATTATTAGTATATTATTAAGGTTTCTTTAGATTTCTTGGCTAATCCTGTATGAGCCTCCCAATTTCTTCATCTAGCGCAGGTTCGTCATCCAGACGGGCCATCACCACCACCAAAGGCACAATCTCCTCTCAAGGAATCATCCGAAAATTCAGGAAGTTTTCACTTATCCCCATATCTGATGATTTTATTACAAGGTTATTATATATCTTTGTACATTGAGGGCAATGTACATCTCAAGTGTGGGGGGGTGAACAACCTAAAAAGATACCTAACTCAAAGCCTGAATTATGCCTTGTTTGAAAGTAAATTACTCATATTACTAATTAGGATGAAATTTCTGATGATTTATGATTTTTATTGATATGTTTTAGATTAAGTCATTGATAATTGTGCATTGATAATTAAATTTGAAGAATACTAGAGAATCAAGCATGATAAGTCTATTTTTTAGAAATTAAAAATTTTCTAGGTTGTCGAATTGAGTTTAATATTACTTTGAAGTTTGAAATGTACAAGGTTGACATCATAATACCCATAATTTTTGTGAGTTTTTGAGCCTTATAGAGCATATATTCTTTTTCTTGCTCACTTTATTGATTATGAGCATGTCAACACTGATTTGTTATTCTAGAACTTGCATCGATTATACATGTCGAGACCACATTTTTTTTTATTTGATACACAGAGATGATAAAGGCACCTAGGATTTAACCCACTAACTCCATTAAAAAGCCTACCTTCACAATTAACCCTTAGTGAACCCCGTTTAATCCTAACAATCCTATTTATTGACATAATCGCTAATATTAACCCAGAACCCCTTTGTTTTTGTTATCACCATTCCTTTTGACTACCCTTATATCGAGATTTGATTTGATTAGTTGCCTAATTATGAACTTTAGTAATTTATCCCTTATTATGTATTTAGTTTGTTCTTAAAAAAGCGAAGTATACTCGTTATTCATTATTAGTTATGTGATTAAATGAGCTTATACATAAATTCCAAATATCGAAGAAGAAGCTCGTATTATTAAGTACTATTAGTTTTCAATTGATGTAATTATTATTAGTTCATTAGTTCTTAGTTAGGTAATTTGTCAATTCAATCTCGATTCTAACCCTCTAATTCAGCCTTACTCCACACCTTAACCCTAGCCCCGTTACAACCCTAACAAAGACCTTTTGATTTGTGTTTCATCTCATATTTCAGTGGTGGAGATTTGATTTTCATGCAAGCCTATGGGATTAACTCTTCATGTTTGACTTCTTGAGTGCCTAAATTTTAAACCTTAAACACTTTGAGTGATTTGAGTGAATCTTTAGTGAGGATGTCAATCCTTGTCGATTTCGAATCGAGGTAATTATTTAGATAAGGGGAGACACCTATGTTTTGAGCCACAAAATCTATGACTTATCTTTGTTTGAATTTTTAGGACACTTTGAATTGAATTATCCATGTATAAATTATCTACGAATTATGATGAGACACTATCAATAGGAATTATGAATTACAGGAAGTTCGTTTTAATTGTAAGTTGAGAATTTTGCTTGAGGACAAGCAAAAGCTTAAGTGTGGGGGTATTTGATAAATCGAAATAGTAACATATTCTAAGCCCACATTTAGTATGCTTTTGGATGATTTAAGCCCCGATTTACGTAAAAAGGTGCTCTTAATCCTTTCTTTTCATGTCTTATACTCAGGAAAGCACCAGGGGATGAAAAGAACGCAAAACGGGCTTAAAACGGGACAAATGGGCCAAAGCATGAAATCGACATGGCCTGGACCAAAGATCACACGGACGTACCTCACTGATCATCTAGAACACGGTCCAACCCTGACTCACACGGCCGTGTCTCATTAAAGAAATCCGAACACGGTCTGGCCACGATTTACACGGGCGTGTGCCATGGTCGTGCCTCTGCCGTGGAGAATAGCAATTTCATTCGGGAAAGGATACTTAGGGAGAAAGAAATGTATTTCAAAAGCCTATAAATAGACCCTAAGTATGACCTGAAAGGGGGAGCCCAAAGCTATCGTCTAGGGGCGTCGTGCTAGGCCAGAGAAGGCGGATTTGTGGGGATTCACTCAGGAATAGCCAGTTGATCCATCTCGAGAAGCCAGAGTTATACTCAAGACGGAGGATCCCCTCTTCAATTCCTTCAGGGGGTTTTAGGGATTTCTTATGTTTTGTTTTATCTTTTCTCTTGAGATGTTTTCCTTTATTGTTATGAACTAAACATTCGGATACCCGAAGGGGATGAAACCTATGATGAATCTTGTTATTTGATTATTTGAATTATATGATAAATACTTAGTTTGTTCTTAATTATGTGAGCTTAATCCAAATTTAATGTGCTTAGGTCGAGGAGGAATAGACCCTGCCTAAGAGTAGATCCAACATAATTAAGCGGAGTTGATCGCATGCCTAGAGATAGGGTGACGAGATTTTGCCGGATTAGGGTGAAACCTAATATGGGAATCCACAGATCGATTTCATTGCTATTCTAGGGGGTTATTATAAGAGAACGAGAGTTCCACTAATTAACCTAGGGTTAGACGTTATTTGCCTCGAGAGAGGGTTTAATATACGTTAGGGAGTCTTACGGTTCAAACTAAGTAAATAAAATCATGTGGTTCAGTGATAGATAACAAGTGAAGTCTAGGTGGATTCTTCCTAGGGTATCATCTTAATCAACTGAGTTTTTCCCAAGTTATTTTCCAAATTCATTCTTCTTTGTCTTAGAGTCTTTAGTTTAGTAGTTAATTAATTTAGATTAATAAACAACTTCACTTATTTTAGGCTAAATAATAAAAAGAAAGTTAGTATTAGTACTTTTAGTTCCTTTGGGTTCGACAATCCGGTCTTGCCTAAACTATACTACTGTTCGATAGGTGCACTTGCCTTTAATCGTTGTCAGAGTTAGTTTCCAGGTTCGATCATTCTTTTATAAATTTTAAAATTCTGATTTACAGCGATCAATAGACATCCATTTAATGTATTTACAACACTCCTCATTGGATGTCTTTTAAATAAAAATGTGTCTCATTAAAACCTTTATTAGGAAAAACTCTGTGGGATAAAAACCTAATGAAGGAAAAAGAGTACACAATCTCCTATTACAAGTTGCCTTGTTAAAAACCTTTACCAAGAAAACCTAGAGGGACAAAAGATTGGTTAAAGAAAAAGAGTATAACGTGTTTTAGACTCCCCCTAATGGAAACATTACATTATATCTTTGAGTCGACGCATTCGAATATCTTATCGTAGTCTTTCAAATGTTGAAGTTGGCAATACCTTGGTAAAAAGATCTGCCAAATTATCGCTAGAACGAATTTGTTGAACTTCTATGTCACCTTTCTTCTCAAGATCATGAGTGAAGAATAATTTTAGTGAAATGTGTTTCGTTCTGTCACCTTTGATGTAACCACCCTTCAATTGAGCTATACATGTTGCATTATCTTCGTATAAGATAGTTGGCATCTTTTCTTGTAAAGACAAATTACATATCTTCTGGATATGTTGGGTTAATAACCTTAGCCAAATACACTCTCGGCTTGCCTCATGCATTGCAATTATTTCAACATAATTTGAAGAGGCAGCAGCTAATGTCTGCTTTGTTGAATGCCATGATATAATAGTACCTCTACATGTAAATAAATATTTCGTTTGAGATCGACCTTTATATGGATCCGATAAATATACAGCATCAACATAGCCGACTAATAGGGACTTTGAATCATTTGAATAAAATAACCCCATATTAATGGTCCCTTTAAGATATCTAAATACATGTTTAATTCCATTCTAATGTCTACGTGTTGGAGAAGAACTAAATCTTGCTAATAAGTTTATAGCAAAAGCTATATTAGGTCTTGTGTTGTTTGCAAGATACATCAATGCCCATATGACACTTAGATATGATACTTTAGGATCAAGAAACTCTTTATCATTCTTGCAAGGACAAAATTGATCTTTATTCACATCTAATGGTCTTAAAACCATCAGGGTACTCAATGGATGTGCTTTATCCATGTAAAAATTTTTTAAGATCTTTTCTGTATAAGATGACCAATGGACATGAATTCCATCTTTTAAATGCTCAATTTGCATGTTAAGACAAAACTTTATTTTTCCAAGATTTTTCATTTCAACTTCTTTCTTTAAATAATTTACTGCATTTTGAAGCTCTTCAAGAGCTCCAATAATATATAGATTATCAACATAAATAACAATTATCACAAAGTTTGATCCAATTTTTTTTATAAAAACACATGGACAGATTGAATCGTTCTTATAACTTTCTTTAAAACTTGAGAAGAATATAAAAGAAAAATATGAGATACATCTTATTTACTAATATATTATTTATTTTTTATAAATAAATACATAATTAACAGGTTCACTTTTTATCGTCCTAATCATTTCCATTATTAGCTTTAAATGTATAATTAAGGTGTAAAAGAACTTTTCATTTTATATAAGTTACCTTTTCTGGGAAAAATGTATTTTAATTTAACTTAAATCATCTTCATAGATCACTTAGATCTTACAAACAATAAAAAAATTTATACATATATGGAAAGAGAATAATATGATGAAATTTTCATTTATTTAAAGAAAATAATATTCAAATAATCATTTTTACAAACTAAACCTGCAATTTAAATGCCCTCAAATTTCCCCATTCTTTCAATTATTTGAAACTATAACAGTAAATTACTACATTAGTCATTATAAAGAATAAAATTATACAGGAGTTTTCTAATTTGACAATTTTTTTTTGAATTTATATGAAAATTATTTTTAAATATCACATAATTGTATTAGTATCTTAATTATATTTTTTTTAAAAATAATATTCATATATTAATATAATAATTTAATTTATAAAATATTCATAAATTTAATTGTATTTATTTTCACTTTCTTAAGTAATATTAATAATTGTAATGTTGAAATGTAGTTAATAATTGTGTCTGTTGATGATGATAAAAAGAAACCCTAAGAATAGTAAAATTGCAGATAGCAATTTATGTTTTAAACATATGGTTATTATAGGATAGAGGAAATGATTTTCAGTTTCACATTAATTCTGTTTCCTGATGGACGGAATTTAGGGAGAAGAGCACGAGAGAATTGCAGATACTTCAATTTGCTTACAGTCTTGCCTAAAATGGGAAAATAAAATCACTCTTGCCCCATTCTGTTACTACAGCTGTACGTATGAATAAAACACAGCGTTTTCATTCAAACTTTAACTAACATAGCACCATCAAAGTAAACGAGTAAGGCAATGCTTTTGAAAAATGCTGTGAAAAAGTTGAGTTTAAAATTTGAGTGTTTAGTATTGCTGTCAAAAAGTGCTTTTGAGAAATAAAATTTCCATTTTAGACATGTTATTATCAAGTAACAAATATGCATTTAAATAATATTTTAATTAGTTAATATTATTATATTTTAGTAAAAATATAAAAAAACTTATTATAACTTGTTGTTAATATTTTAATATATGAAATATAAATTTTAAATATTTTTAAGTAATAAATATTAATTATTTATAAAATTTAATTAGAATATATAACCTATATTTTAAATATTTAAATATAACCATTAAATATTTGTAATTAGTATTTAAATTTTTTTATTTTTAATTAATGATTTTAACACATTTGTAATTAAGCACCAAGAACAAAAAAGGGAAAGTACCATGTTATTAGAGGGTGAAAAAGTAATTAAGCACTAAAAGTGTTTTTGAGAGAGGAAAAGCTAAAAATTTTAACTTCTCCTTTTTATAAGTGCTTTTGAAAAGCACTTCTGAAAAGCTAAAAATTCCAACCAAAAGCAGCTTGTTTAGCACAGCTTTTCTTCCAAAAGTGCTTTTGGAGCCAGAAGTGTTTTTTTTAAGCACTGCAGAACAGGCCCTAAAACGTATTGTTTAGCTTACATTTTCTCAAACAAAAATGCACCATTTAAGTAACTCCAATAACTACCACATCAATTCTCCTCTAGTCAAAATGATCCTTATAACCCCTCAAATCGGGCCTAGACGCTACGGCCTAATCTGAGTAATTACATGGGCCATGGAGATGGTCAAAACGTTTTTATCAGAAAAACTCACTTGTTTTGAAGATGTCATTTTTAAAACATTGTGTTCCTTTCAATAAAAATTTATTTGTTCCTTTTTAATTAAAAATATTCGTATTGTAACTTAGTTTTTAAATCACAAATTTGCAGCAACTAATAATCATTAAAATGTTTATTGATCGTTTAAAAATAACATAAAACCAATTCATGCAATATTATGAAGTGTTCTTTGATTGGCGTCGTTTGGTCCTTCAAGTTGATACGAAATCACATTAGTACTTATATTAAAACAATAATAAAATAACTTGATGATATTATCACCCTATACCATTCGGCCAAACCATTGTATTTTTAAAATGAAGAATTTTACGAATCGAACAACCTTACTTAGACTTGATTTAATACAAGATGATCGAAGGATCGAGAATGGAATGAGATCGATGTTTGAGTGATCTAGAAATAAATAATCGAATAAGTGAAAGAAAAATATGAGTTTTAGTCACTAAGAAATCGACAAAAGAAAGAGGAAGCAAAAAGGAAAAAAATTGGTCATCGGCGGCGGCGGCTCAACGGTGGTCCGACTATGGAGGAGCGACAGTCCGACGGTGATGAGAAAATATTAAAAGGAAGAGGTTTTGGTCACTACAATTGTAAGAAATAAGAAAAGAGAAAAAGAAGAGAAAATAGGTGGTGGGGGAGGAGACCCGTAGTAGTTCGCGGCGGCTCACGACAGTGGAAGGGAGGAGGAGTGAAAAAGGGGTAGCGTCTACAGTGGTTAGGAGGTCTTCGATGGTGGTGGAAGGCTCGGTTGTGGTGGTTGGAGAACAAAAGTTAAAAGGAGGTGGTGGTGGTTCTATTTTGATTTGAAAGAAAACGAAGATGAAGAAAATGAAAAAATGGAGATTAAGGTGCAAATGAGGGTGGTGGATGACACAAAGGGTGTGTGTAGCTTGGTCAACTATAACCATGTTCATTGTATCAAAATCTTATGACAAGAAAGGAGGTTTTGGCAATAGAGTGAAATAAAGAGTGAAAAAGGGGATGTGTGTAGCTTAGTCAACTATAACCAAGTTCATTGTATCACAATCTTATGACAAGAAAAGAGGTTTTGGCAAGAGAGTGAAATAAGGAGTGAAAAGGGGGATGTGTCTCACAACATAAGACAAGTTTGACTAGCTAAATGAGGAAATTAATCTTCCACATATGGCAACAAGGGGGTGGACGACAAGGCTTGTAACACCCCTAACCCGTCTTCGTCGCCGGATTAGGGTTATGGAGCATTACCATACAGTCAAAAAACACTTAACATCATAGCATTTAAATAATTCAAACATATAATAAATCATTCATTCACATACATTTTGTCCTTAAATCGAGCCTTCGAGGCCCTAACAATAGTTTAAAAGCAATTTGGGACTAATTTGAAATGAAACGGGAAGTTTAAGAAAAAGTTACAAAATTTGGAA
This sequence comes from Gossypium sturtianum, assembly GCA_025698515.1. NCBI lineage: Eukaryota > Viridiplantae > Streptophyta > Magnoliopsida > Malvales > Malvaceae > Gossypium > Gossypium sturtianum. The sequence continues at coordinate 120,385,192 of CM046955.1, forward strand.
AACAGGGGCCACATGGCCGTATGACATAGCCTAGACCGTGTAACATTCGAACAAGGGACACACGGCTATGTCCCAGCCTGTGTCCTCACCTGTATAACTCATTGAGATGCCAAACACGCCCGTGTGCCAAGCCGTGTAAGTCATTGACTTGTAATACTAAGAAATCTCAAATGACACCCAGCCGTGTCGCCACTGTGTGTGTCACACGACCGTGTGACAGTCCGTGTCCCAAGCCGTGTGAACCCAAAATTTACCTAAAAACAAGTTATTTCAAATCCATTTCATAACTAACCATTCAAACCATTTGAGCACACAATCAAGGGATTCAAACACCATCCAAATACACACAAACATGCCATAACAAACATTCTAAATCACCTACCCAATATGTCATTCAAAGGCACCACAATTGTATCAAAACATTAATTACCAAAACATACCAATAATGCCATATTCCAAATATGCCAACCTAATTAAATTAACCACTACATGATTCCATAAAAGACCATTTCCAAACCATCACTTACATACCAAAAGAGCCATATATACAAGTACTTTAAGATGGTCAAAATGGCCTAACTTAAACAAGCATTAAAAGTTCATCAAGTTCAAACATAAACTTCACTACTATGAACATACCAAATCACCATTTACACATTCACAAAATATCATAGTCCTAGAAGACTCTTCATATTACATGCCACTTTAAACCAGCTTCAAAACAAGTACAAAATTACTACCAAGGTATAGATGATAGTGTGTGAGCTTCCAAGCCGATCCAATCAATGCTATGATTCCAAGAGTCCTACAAAAACCAAATTAAACGAATAAGCACAAAGAAGCTCATTAAGTTCGATAAGTCAACTCATTTACTATAAATTACCAATTTTCCAAGGGACGTTAACATTTACTACACTGGCATCAAGCCTACTAGGCTTTAAGCTTGAGTAACACAAGCACTAAGCCTGCTAGGCATTAAGCCTGAATAACACCGACACTAAGCCTGCTAGACACAAAGTCTGAATCAATACACCGACACTAAGCCTGCTAGGCACGAAGCCTGAATCAATACACCGACACTAACCCTGCTATGCATGAAGCCTAAATCAATACACCGACACTAAACCTGCTATGCACAAAGCCTAAATAACACCCCATTTTAATATATAGTATAATTCAACATTTAAACGGAAATACAAATTAGAAATAAAAGATTAAATCATTAAAAAGGAATTAAATATAACCATGCATTTACATAAAACGAACTTACAGGACTGGTTTGCGATAATCGCAAAAACATAGGGACTACTCCGCAATCTTTTCTTTTCCACGATCGTCAACACACTCGTGACCTAAAACAATAGTTTAATTCAATTAAGTACTTCTGGAATTCAATTTAATCCAGAATTCATATTTATGCAAAAAATTACGAAATTGCCCCTAACATATAACTTTTTGCAAATTAGTCCTTAAGCTCATAACTTGAAATTCAACCATTTTAACAAAAATCCAATTTAACCAATGTTACAAGGGACCTTGAAACAACTCATAATTATCAACAATTCATAATGAAACCCATGGATTTATATTTTTAACAATTTAATCCCTAATTACAATTTGAGCAAAAATCACTTAACAAAACATGTTTGGTTTACAACCAAAACTAATAATCTACCAACTAACATTAAAAATTATTCAAAAAAATATATGGAAAGTCCCTCAACATTTAACATTTTTTGCAAATTAACTCTCAGGCTAGTTAGATTAAGTTAAACGAACTCAAAAGCATAAAAATCATTAAAAATGAGGCTTGAATTCACTTAAATGCAACAAAACAAGCTTGGACGAATAACACTTCTTATCCAATGGCTATTTTTAGGGTTTGAAACCAAATAAAGAAGATGTCATCTTTATTTTATGTTTTATTTACTTAGTTTTTTTCTTTTATTTACCAAATTACCATATTAACCTTATTACTAATTAAAAATTTTAATAAAACCTATCCATGTACATCCACTAACTTTAAATATGGTATATTTACCACTCAAGTCCATTAACTTTCATTTTCATAGCCATTTGACCCCTTTAACTAATAGAACTCAAGTTTTACACATTTTACAATTTAGTCCTTTTACCTAATTAACCATTTAAACATCCAAATTTCTTAACAACTTTAATACGACCTTAATATAATCTCGTAGTCAATAAATAAATAATAAAATAATAACTCACTCGTTGGAATTGTGGTCCCAAAACCACTATTTCTGACACCACTGAAAACGGGTTGTTATAAGGCTTGAATGCACATACCAATTGTATGCAAAAATTTAATTAAAAAAATGAGAACATGGGGGTTCGAACTAGGGACTTCTAAGATAGTTAATGAGAATCATTACACTAGGCTACAACCTTTCCTTATGTTCATTTTTGCGCAAATAATTTAATACATAGGAGATGGCAGTTTCACTATATTACAATTAATAGAAAAACTGGGAAGTGACATGATCGCTGTAAATCAGAGTTTTAAAATTTATAAAAGAATGATCGAACCTGGAAACCAACTCTGACAACGATTAAAGGCAAGTGCACCTATCGAACAGTAGTATAGTTTAGGCAAGACCGGATTGTCAAACCCAAAGGAACTAAAAGTACTAATACTCACCGTCCTTTTATTATTTAGCCTTAATATAAAGTGATGATTGTTTAAACTAAATCTAATCTACTTACTAAGCTAAGACGCAAAGACAAAAAGAATGAATTCGGGAAATAACTTTTGGGAAAACTCAGTTGACTCAAACGATACCCTTAGGAAAAATCCACTTAGACTTCACTTGTTATCTAACCTTGAACCATATGATTTATTTACTTAGTTTGATCCGTGAGACTCCCTAACGTATATTAAACCCTCTCTCGAGGCGAATAACGTCTAACCCTAGGTTAATTAGTGGAACTCTCGCTCGCTTGTAATAACCCCTAGAATAGCGATGAAATCGATCTGTGGACTCCCATATTAGGTTTCACCCTAACTGTAAAATCTCATCACCCTATCTCTAGGCGTGCGATCAACTCCGCTTAATTATGTTGGATCTACTCTTAGGCAGGGTCTATTCCTCCTCCACCTAAGCACATTAGATTTGGATTGAGTTCACACAATTAAAAACAAACTAAGTTATTATCATATAATTCAAAAAATCAAATAACAAGATTCCTCATAGGTTTCATCCCCTTCGGGTATCCGAAGGTTTAGTTCATAATAATAAAAGACAACATCTCAAGAGAAAAGATAAAACAAAACATAAGAAATCCTTAAAACCCCCTGAAGGAATTGAATAGGAGATCCTCCGTCTTGAGTAGAATTCCGGCTTCTTGAGATGGATCAACTGGCTATCTTCGAGTGATTCCCACAAATCTGACCTTTTCGGCTTGGCTTCTTGGCCTAGCTCTCTGCCCCCCTTTCAGCTGGTACCTAGGGTGTATTTATAGGCTTTTGAAACACGTTTCTTTCTCCCTAAGTATCCTTTCCCGAATGAAATTGCTCTTCTCCAAGGCAAAGGCATGGCCATGGCACACGCCCGTGTAAATCGTGGCCAGGCCGTGTTCGACACTGTTGAATGAGGCACGACCGTGTAAGTTGTGGTAAGGCCGTGTTCTAGTAGGAATGGTGGCACGGATGTGTGGCTTGAAGTCCAGGCCGTGCTAATTTCGTGGCTTGGCCCAATTTGGTCCGTTTTAAGCCCGTTTCTCGTTCTTTTCGTCATCGGGTGCTTTCCTGACTATAAGACATGAAAAGAAAGGATTAAGAGCACCTTTTTACATAAATTGGGGCTTAAATCATCCAAAAGCATAATAAATGTAGGCTTAGAATATGTTACTTTTACGGTTTATCAAATACCCCCACACTTAAGCTTTTGCTTATCCTCAAGCAAAATTCTCAACTTACAATTAAAACGAACTTTCCTCAATTCATAATAGTCATTGATAGTGTTTCATCATAATTCATAGATAATTTATACATGGATAATTCAATTCAAAATGTCCTAAAAATTTAAACAGTATAAGTCATAGATTTTGTAGCTCGAAAATATAGGCGTCTCCCATTATCTAGATAATTACCTTTAATTTGAAATCAACAAGGATTGACATCCTTACAAAAGATTCACTCAAATCACTCAAATCACTCAAAGTGTTTAAGGTTCACAATTAGGCACTCAAAGGTCGAACATGAAGAGTTAATCCCATATGCTTACATGAAAATCAAATCTCCACCACTGAAATATGAGATGAAAACACAAATCAAAAGGTCTTTGTTAGGGTTGTAACGGGGCTAGGGTTAAGGTGTGGAGTAAGGCTGAATTAGAGGGTTAGAATCGATATTGAATTGACAAATTACCTAACTAAGAACTAATGAACTAATAATAATTACATCAATTGAAAACTAATAGTACTTAATAATACGAGCTTCTTCTTCGATATTTGGAATTTATGTATAAGCTCATTTAATCACATAACTAATAATGAATAATGGATATACTTCGTTTTTTTAAGAACAATCATAAATACATAATTACTGAAATAAAAACATAGTTAGGCTATTAATCAAATCAAATCTCGATATAAGGGTAGTCAAAAGGAATGGTGATAACAAAAACAAAGGGGTTACTATCAGTGGTTATATCAATAAATAGGGTTGTTAGGTTAAAACGGGGTTCACTAGGGGTTAATTATGAAGGTAGGCTTTTAGTGGAGTAAGTGGGTTAAAACCTAGGTGCCTTCATCATCTCTGTATATCAAATCATAGGTTTGGTCTCGACATGTATAATCGATGCAAGTTCTAGAATAACAAATCAATGTTGACATACTCATAATCAATAAAGTGAGCAAGAAAAAGAATATATGCTCTATAAGGCTCAAAAACTCACAAAATTTATGGGTATTTTGATGTCAACCTCGTAAATTTCAAACTTCAAGATAATATTTAAACTCATTTTGACAACCTAGCAAATTTTTAATTTCTGAAAAATAGACTTATCATGCTTGATTCTCTAGTATTCTTAGAATTTAATTATCAATGCACAATTATCAATGACTTAATCTAAAACATATCAATAAAAATCATAAATCATCAGAATTTTCATCCTAATTAGTAATATGAGTAATTTACTTTCAAACAAGACTAAATTCGAGGATTTAAGTTAGGTATTTTTAGGTTGTTCACCCCCACACTTGAGATGTACATTGCCCTCAATGTACAAAAATATATAATAACCTTGTAATAAAATCATCGAGATATGGGGATAAGTGAAAACTTCCTGAATTTTGGATGATTCTTTGAGAGGAGATTGTGCCTTTGGTGGTGGTGATGGGTCATGCGGATGACGAACTCACGCTAGATGAAGAAATTGGGAGGCTCGTGGAGAATTAGCCAGGATCATTAAGACATAATTAAAGTAAAATAAATATAAAATTAAGGATAAGGAAGATAAAGAGAAGGAGGCTAAGAAGAAAACTAAAATTAAAAGAAAAGATGAATGGGTGGGAGGTCCTTATTATTGGGTGTGATTTCTAAAATTTGGTGAGGTTATGGTGGTGGTGGTGGCGTGATTCCCAAGCAGCCTTTAGAACCTAAAATTAAGAAATTAAGATAAAATAAGCTAAATTAAGTAGAAGAGAAGTAAAGATAAGGAAAATAAAGGAGAAGATAAAAATAAAAGAACAGATAATTGGTCTCAAAGACCCTTGGCTTGTTGTTTGGATGAAGAAGGCACAAGACATGAACTCATGTGAATCGGTCTCCTTTGAGGAGACTGTGATTGGCCTTTTACACTTCCTTGCCATGGATATGATATTGTTGTGGCTCAAGAGTATAAGGATTTATTAGGAAAAAGGAAAAAGAAAGAGGGAGAAAAGAAAGAAAGAAAGAAAGAAAGAAAAAGAAAGGAGAAGAAAGAAAGAAAGTGGGTTAAGAAGAGAAAGGAGAAGGGTATGGTGTTTAAATAAACTTTCAGATCTGGCAGTTTCCCACGCCCGTGGGTCGAGGGTGTGTCGATTCACACGCCGCCCGCACGGCCGCGTGCTCTAGGCGTGTTGGTTCCCCACGCCGTGTCTAGCTTCGTGTTCGACAAGTCGAGTATATTGGCACGGTTATCCGGTACGGGCGTGTTCAGCCCGTGGTTGGCAAGTCAGTAGCCTTACACGGCCGTAAAGCATGGTCGTGCCACTTTGTCGGTGCCCGTGGGGTAGTAGTTGGGTCCGTGATTCTAAAAATCTATTTTGCCCTGACATGTACCTTCTCTGCTCTGTTAGTTCAAAGCATCGGAGTACCCCCACGGCCACGGCCACGGCCGTGTGTAAGGCCGTGTGACCTGGAATTCTGCACTTGGTTAGTTGGCTGTTAGTTGCTAAAAAGGAAGATAAAAAGGAAAATTAAGATAAACTAAATATATAAAAAAAATACTAGTATTAGTGCTCGGGTTGCCTCCCGAGAAGCGCTCATTTATAGTCTTAAGCTAGACTCTCTTCTCGTTTGCATCTTCAGGGTGGTTTGAGGAGTTGGAAGTCCTTTCTCATGTTATTATCTGTATCCTCGTGAAAAAATTTAAGTCGAGATGCGTTTATAGTAAAAGTACCAAAAGTAGGATTACTTACCTCGACTGTTCCGTGTGGGAAAACACTGGTTACCCTAAAAGATATTTCTTTGTTTGTGCTGTGGTCCGGATGAGATATTCGAGGATTTACTGATCTAAAAAGATACTTGGTCCCCTATTTTGAAGTGATTTGTTGTTCCTATTAGCTCTTTTGGGGACTCCTTCGGTTTTATCTCGTGTGGTTCCGGTTCTTCGTCGTGTATCCCTAATTTCTCCTTGAAGTGTGTCTTCCACTCGTCTAGATCATCGAACTGAATCCCTCGATCTTCATGAGTTATTTCTTTGTTGGCATGGGGTTTAGGATCGGGTTCAGTTGTATTCTTTGGTGGTGCCTCCTGAAAATAAGTGTTAACCGAATGGTTATTAGTAGAATTTACGTTCTCACCTTGATTACTCGATGTTCTAGCCGAGTCGAGCCTTGATGGTGACTGTCTCATTACCTACACAAAGTATGAGTTCTCCTGCATCAACATCAATTTTAGTCCTAGCAGTCGCTAAAAAGGGTCTTCCTAAGATTAGGGGGATCGAATTATCCTCATCCATGTCTAAGACAACAAAGTCTACTGGGAAAACGAATCTGTCGATTTTCACAAGAACATCTTCGATAATACCCCTAGGAATTCTAATAGTTTTATCAGCTAATTGAATGCTCATCCTAGTTTGTTTGGGTTTCCCTAGACCTAATTATTTAAACAATTTATAAGGCATGACATTTATGCTTGCCCCTAAATCAAACTAACGCATTATCAACAGTTAGTCTACCAATTAAACATGGAATTGTAAAACTCCTGGATCTTTTAGCTTTTTGTGGTAGCCTATTTTGGAGAATTGTTGAGCACTTTGCGTTAAGTTCCACATGTGACGACTCGTCTAACTTCCGTTTGTTTGTCGAAGCTCTTTTAAAAATTTCCTAGAATCGCATCGCGATGACAGAGCTTCAAGTAATGGTAAGTTAATATGTAATTTCTTTAAGAGTTTAAGAAACTTACCGAGGCTCGTTTCTTACGTGCCGTCTCTTCTTAATGCCTCGGGGTAAGGTACGCGAGGTTGGTACTCCTTGATTACCGGTTTGGCTTGTCTTGTGTTACCTCAACTTTACCTTTTCTACTTCGTTTCCTTGTGTTGGGTAGGTTCGTCTACTTCTTCGCTTTCTTGAGTGTTATGGCTTGGATTTACTCCTTTGGATTAATTTCAGTATTACTCGGTAGACGCCCCCATGCGGTCGTTCGGATAATAGCTTTGCAATTTCTCCATCGATTGGGTAATTTCCCGATTGTCTTTGTAAGTCCTCCAACTTGGTTCTCGATCTTTTTATTGATGTTTGTTGGGTGTCAAGTGTTACCTTTTTTTTTTTTTAGAGACGGGCTTCTGTGGATGCTATGAATTTGTTCAACTTCTCTTCAAGACTCGGCTTCTTTTCTTGTGGATAGGGCTGATTTTGGAAATTTTGAGGAGGTTGTTGTCTTTGATTTCCTTGATTTCCTTGTCCTCCCCACGAAAAATTTGGGTGGTTCCTCCAACCTGGATTATAGTTATTACTATATGGGTTATTATTAGATCCGAAATTGTTACATATATAGTTCATCTGTTCGCTCTCTGTGCTGGTTGGTAGGGTGGGTACTCGAATTCGCCACAGTTCCACTTGCGTCGCCATCGCATGATTGGATGTACTGCGAAGAACACAAACTATCAATCTTCTTATTCATCAATTTTACCGATTTGATAGCATGGTTCTTTGCGTCGAGGTTGTAAACTCGGCTATTTTTGTTGGCCTTGTTCTTGTAACTTGCCGCGATAGTTATTCAAAGTGACATCTCTTCAATAAACTCGTAGGTCGCCTCAGAGTTCTATTATTCGAGGGTTCCATAGTGGTGAATTAATTAATTGCCTCGTTAAAGGATTCACACCGTTATAAAAAGTCTGGACTTGGAGCCACAAAAGTAAACCATGGTGCGGACACCTTCTCAAGAGATCCTTATATCTCTCCCATGCATCGTATAATGTCTCTAAATCCATCTGCACAAAAGAAGAGATATCATTACGTAATTTGGTCGTTTTGGCCGGTGGGAAATATTTTAATAAAAAAATTTTCGATCATTTGTTCCCATGTAGTGATTGACCCTCGTGGTAACGAGTTTAACCACTGTTTAGCTTTATTCTTTAATGAAAAGGGAAATAACCGAAGACGTATGGCATCATCAGAAACGCCATTTATTTTGAAGGTATCACAGAACTCTAAAAAATTAGCTATATGAGCGTTTGGATCTTCGTCTTATAAACCATCAAATTGAACAACCTGTTGAATCATTTGTATAGTGTTACGCTTTAATTCAAAATTATTAGCAGCTATAGCAAGCCTAAAAATACTAGATTCAGCTCCTGTTAAATGAGGTTTAGCATAATCAAACATAGTACGAGGAGCATTATTTTCTCCCACATCTTGTGGTGGAAGATTATTTCCGTCCATCCCTTCAGTAGGATTGGATCTGTCTTCTCGCTCTCCTTGGTAATTTAGGGCTCGCCTAATTTCTCTGTGATTTCTTCGAGCGGTAGCTTCAATATCACTGTCGTATTCTAAAGGTCCTCTCGGGTTCCTTCTAGTCATAAACTAGAGGTACCTGCTAGGAAAAAAAAAGAAAGAAAATTTAGCAAATTTAAAACTAAAACTAAAAATAAAAATAAATTGCGAAAAAAATAAAAAAATAATGGCTAAAGTAATAAAAATAGAGTTTTCTTAATATTTTAGTTCCAAGAACGCGCCAAAAACTTGATCATTGTAAATCGAGTTTTAAAATTTATAAAAGAATGATCGAACACGAAACCAACTCGACAACGATTAAAGGCAAGTGCACCTATCGAACAGTAGTATAGTTTAGGCAAGACCGGATTGTCGAACCCAAAGGAACTAAAAGTACTAATACTCACCGTCTTTTTATTATTTAGCCTTAATATAAAGTGATGATTGTTTAAACTAAAACTAATCTACTTACTAAGCTAAGAAGCAAAGACAAAAAGAATGAATTCGGGAAATAACTTTTGGGAAAACTCAGTTGACTCAAACGATACCCTTAGGAAAAATCCACCTAGACTTCACTTGTTATCTAACCTTGAACCATATGATTTATTTACTTAGTTTGATCCGTGAGACTCCCTAACGTATATTAAACCCTCTCTCGAGGTGAATAACGTCTAACCCTAGGTTAATTAGTGGAACTCTCGTTCGCTTATAATAACCCCCCAGAATAGCAGTAAATCGATCTATGGACTCCCATATTAGGTTTCACCCTAATCCGGCAAAATCTCGTCACCCTATCTCTAGGCGTACGATCAACTCCGCTTAATTATGTTGGATCTACTCTTAGGCAGGGTCTATTCCTCCTCCACCTAAGCACATTAGATTTGGATTAAGTTCACACAATTAAGAACAAACTAAGTTATTATCATATAATTCAAAAAATCAAATAACAAGATTCCTCATAGAGGTTTCATCCCTCTCGGGTATCCGAAGGTTTAGTTCATAATAATAAAAGACAACATCTCAAGAGAAAAGATAAAACAAAACATAAGAAATCCCTAAAACCCCCTGAAGGAATTGAAGAGGAGATCCTCCGTCTTGAGTAGAATTTCGGCTTCTTGAGATGGATCAACTGGCTATCTTCGAGTGATTCCCACAAACCGACCTTTTCGGCAGCTTCTTGGCCTAGCTCTCCGCCCCCTTTCCAGCTGGTACCTAGGGTGTATTTATAGGCTTTTGAAACACGTTTCTTTCTCCCTAAGTATCCTTTCCCGAATGAAATTGCTCTTCTCCACGGCAGAGGCACGGCCATGGCACACGCCCATGTAAATCGTGGCCAGGCCGTGTTCGACACTGTTGAATGAGGCACGGCCGTGTAAGTCGTGGTAAGGCTATGTTCTAGTAGGAATGGTGGTACGGCCGTGTGGCTTGAAGTCCAGGCCGTGCTGATTTCGTGGCTTGGCCCAATTTGGTCCGTTTTAAGCCCGTTTCTCGTTCTTTTCGTCATTGGGTGCTTTCCTGAGTATAAGACATGAAAAGAAAGGATTAAGAGCACCTTTTTACATAAATTGGGGCTTAAATCATCCAAAAGCATACTAAATGTGGGCTTAGAATATGTTACTTTTACGGTTTATCATGACAACTCTACCCTCCTTAAAAGAAAATTTTGTCCTCGAAATTACCTATTAGGAAAAGATGAGGATATTGCTTTCATATCACATCTTCCGGTTCACAAGTAGCCTCACTAGAACCGTGATTCCTCCATAAATTTTTGACAAGCGGCACTTATTTCCTCCTCAACATTTTGACATCACGATCAACAATTTGCACTGGTTCTTCATAAAAAAATCAAGTCATGATGAACCTCTATCTCTTCAACCGAAATCACATGAGAAGGGTCGTATCAATATCGCCGCAACATAGACACATGGAAAACATCGTGAATGTGATCGAACTCTGAAGGTAACTCCATGAAGTCTCACAATCTCAGCGATGTATAACCTCGCTAGCCTCTGCAACGAATAAACAGTGTGTACTAGTAATAAATTGGCAGATTTTTTCAATCGATCCACAACCACCTCTATAAAGTCTTTCTTGGATAACGTCAATGGTAACCCACTAACAAAATCCATGGTGATACACTCCCACTTCCACTGAGGAACTTGAATAGGCTAAAGTAAACCCAAAGGGATTTCATGTTTAGTCTTGACTTTTTGACACGTCAAACATCTTGGCATAAAGTCTGTCACATCACGTTTCAGTCCCAGCCACCAATACTGTTTATGAAGATCCCTATACATCTTACTACCCCAAAGATACATAGCATAGGGGATACTATGTACTTCATTGCCTTAACTCATAATTAGAAGGAACACAAAATCTCCCACAATAACACAAAACTCTCTAAAAATTATAAGAAAAATATGAAGTCTTACCCTCCTTAACAAGTTTCACTTAAGGTTCTAAGGACGAATCTGAAATCTACTTCAGTGTAATCTCCTCAATCAAAGTTGGTCGCACTTGTAACTCCGCATGCAAACCACCATTATTAGATAAACTCAAATTAGCAAACATTTCTCTCAATTCCAACATGGACTTCCTACTCAACGTATCTGCCGCAACATTAGCCTTACCCGGATGGTACTCGATTGTACAGTCATAGTCTTTCAGAAGTTTCACCCAATGCCTCTGTCTTAATTTCAACTCCTTTTGGGTGAGGAGATACTTAAGACTCTTATGATTTGTATAAATGACACATTTCTCCCCATAGAGATAGTGCCTCCATATCTTAAGGGTGAAAAGCAAAACAGCCAACTCTAGATTATGAGTCAAATAGTTGCACTCTTGTGGCCACTGATATTGTAACTTGTGAAAGTGTTGTGATTACCATAGCACAAAGGCCCATCAGTTGGCCTACTGATGCCAAGCACTTGGAAGATTGTGAAAGATTCAGTAAGTGAAGTGCAATAGACATAATCCCTTTTAATTGGCAAGTTTGCCCTTGATGAGTAAACTTCATCATGAGAGAACTGAACTCCCATGCAATAGCTCCCAATGATAGCAACCATTGCACACCTAGCACCAAGTCACAGCCCTTTAAGGGCAGTACCATGAAGTCAGTAGCAAAAGTATGGCCCTAAGCTTTCCAAGAAACTGCTTAAAAAGTGTCACTTGTTGTCAGATAGTCACCATCAACAATGGTAACCCTGAATTTCTCCATGTGTTTCACTGGCCATGCCAACTACTGAACGAACTTGGATATGATGAAAGTATGTGTGCTTCTTAAACCTACAAGAATGCTAACAGAAGTGGATCCAATATGTGATGCAATGCGCATTGTATACAATCCTTAGGAACCTTGAAGAGCATTCAGTGACAACCTAGGTGACTTAGTAATTTCTTCCTCTGGAGAACCAATATCCAAGTGATCTTCAGAATCATGACACCCTTCCACCCCTTTGTTTTAAACATATAGTGAATTAACTCTTGTATTACCAAAATGTTATCCAACATACACCTACCAGAAAGAAAGTTTTTCTGAAAAGGACTTATTATCCGTTGAAGAATCAATTGTAGTCGGTAAACTAAAACTTTTGACAACACCTTATAAGGCGAATTAAACAGACTAATCAATCAAAATAAAGATATCTTATCAGCACCCATCGTCTTTAGGATAAGCACTAACAAGCCTTTTTAAAGTGTCTTATCAAAAGTTCCACTCCTCAACCAACTCCGTTGTTGACCTTGTTGCATGTACTATCGAATCAACATTCTCCCTCCAACCCTTGGCAAAAATCTCTTAGAACTCTAAAAAGGTTAGCCAAACATCTTCATACCAAAATGGGCATTTATCTCGTGAAGGACAACAACCAACATTAGTCACCAAACATAAATGATAGTGATCCAAGAAAGTAGGAGGTAAAGTAAAACCATGTTGCTCAAGAAAATCTACCATTGCTTGTGAATTAACCAAAACCTAATTAAGTCGCTCTGCAATGTAACACACCCATACAAACGACGTACCCAGGTAAACCGAGAGCCCGACCAACCTGCATCCAATAAATTAGACATGTTCCAACATTCTATAAACTGAATAATTCATTCTAAGTAATCTCTCGAGCCACATTGAACATCTTCCAACAAGGAATAATCATTAAAATCATCGGCGACCATCCAAGCTAATGACATCGACGAAGAAAAAGTTGAGAGTTGGCACCAAAAATGATTTTTTGCCTCAATTAAAGGTTGTATATACACAAAAGAAGTAATCCAAACCTTAACACCATCACTCAAGCGACAATGTATAACCTGTTCATCGAATGAAAGAACAGTCAGCATAACATCTGATATGTGCCACAACAAAACCAATCCACCCTTAAACTCATATAACACCCTATACCCGGCCTGGTCGCTAAGCCCGAATACGAGATATCACACCACCATCTCATGTCATATACAACAAGTAAAAGTTCATTCTAAACGAAGCGTCTTCCATTTTAGTATTCGTATAGGTTTTAAGTCAATTATACTTGTTAGTTATCAATGTTACATGCTAACCATACATCAAATAGTCTTATAATAATAATTAAACATGCATAAGGTCCATTTAACAAAATTTCCCAAAACTGATACGTAGGCATCGATACTAAAGGAGTGGTATCAATATTTTCTTTAAGTGGTATCGATACCACGTGAAAAATCGATACCAAACTTACATTTTGTTTCTTACCAAAGTCCCAAATGTCAAAAACTATCAGTACCTTTCGCAAGGTATCGATAAATGTACCTCGAGTATCGATACTCGGGCTAAGGTATCGATACCAATTTTATATTTTGACTCCTTGCACTTTTGAAGTTACAGATGTATCATTTTTTTAAAACCAAATATTGATACATCTTCTCTAGACTGTAAAATCTCAACATACATCAAAATTAAAACCATTCAAACTTAATCCTAAACAACATGCTTCATTCACCTAGTTAAAGAAACATCAAAATATCTGAAATAGCAGTCCCAATATCATGTTCAAGTCCATGAACTTCCAAACATAAATAGCACGCAACCAACCCAAAAATTGACTTAGCATAACCGATATAAAATCTACCTTATTGGCCTATTACATTGCCTTTATTCCCCAAACATAAATAAGCATATAACACCTACTAATAGAAGCTAAATAATCAACTTGGATCACTCCCTTGAAGGCCACACCGCTCACACCGGCACTACTTATCTGCAATGGTTAAAAAGGAGTGGGTGAGCTTAACAAGCTCAGTGAATGCTCAGAATAACCACTACGTAAACAAGTCATCATGCATCAACCAAGCAACATACAACATATTCCCAAAACGTCATTAACTAAGTACCATAATTCGCATATTTAGTCATATTCTGTTCATTCTTTTACACATTATTTATACGAATGTTTAGGCATATATATATTCTGACACATATCAATCACATATGAGCACATATAATTACATACAATCACATTTAGTCACATCGTATGATAATTTGGTTCTTGAAATTATGAAACATAAAGTGGACTCTATAACCACACATCGGATGCGCAAATCTCCATCACACCATAATGACTCAAAGAGTCAAACTTGTGCCATAAGTGAAGCATATAGCTAACACTCTCCAACACACCACATATACATATCCCGATGAATGGAGCTTAGCTCACATTCTCTTATCTCTCCGAAACTGTTCCTGGGCCTCAACGCCCCACATATATCACAACACAAAGGTGAGTACTTACAATCCTATGGCATGCCAACTATATCCAACAGTCTCATAAGGTCACAAGGCCAAAATATCCACATTATTATCACATATTTACTTACCGGTTTTCTGTACGTATTCACTGCATATTCACATTAGTAGCACAATATAATTTGTCATATGGCATGACAACATATCCACTTATTTACTATCACATGGCATGAATAACATACCCTCATATTCACTTTCACAATGGTCATCACAAGCTTATAGCATATATAATAGCATCTCATATATGTTCATGATTCCATAATTTCACAAATTCACAAGCAAACATATTTCATATTTAATCATAGGTGTGAGAACACTTACACTCGGAATTTAGAGTAGGGGTTTAGGCTACCTCTAATTCCCAATTACACAATGAATCATCTACGAGTAGCAATCCCAAAACACTCACCAAGAATATTCTTTCGCCGAAAAGACGAAAGCTTAGACAATCTTTTCTTTGCCTTTGTCTCTACTCGTTGAAGGTCTTATAGAATCTGACACTTCAACAAGACAAATCACACAAGCACACAATCAACAATCAATCATCGACTCACCTTAAACAATAAAAAATAATAGCTTAAGCTACGTTCACTTTTAACCAAAACTTTCAACATGAAAAACTTTAAATTGAATTATCTTAGCCTACACTTCATCTTTTCGTACGAAACGAATTATGTTCATCTACATAATCATCTGCGACTAATTCTCAACCTTTAAACTACACAAAACTACACATTTTAAGGTATTGACATTTTTCAACAAGTTTTGGCCATTATGACGAAAATTCATTAAAACTCGAGAATTCCTTAATGAAAATTCAAAATAACTTTAGAAACCTTCTAATCATTTTGAAAAAAAGTTGAAAAACACTTTAAAACCAAGTTTTAATCCACAAACCCGAAATTCACCATTAATGACCAAAATTTCAGGTTTTATCTAAAACATGCATTTTAAAGGCTAGAAATTCTATTTAAAAGTCTAGATAACATTTAAAAATAATAGAAAGATGATTGGTTACCTTGAATGTAAGAAAAATAAACTTTGGCGAAATTCTGAAAAATCCACTCTTGAAGAAGATGATGGAATTAATGAAGTTTTTGGGTATTTTATTGGTTTCAATGGAGATTTATAGTTCAAAAGATGTTGGAAATCATGAGGGATTAGGAATTGGAAGTAAAAATCAATTAGGGGAGAATAGGAGAGCAATGGATGGCATAAGTATGGAGAATGAAGAAACTAACGTGAAACCAAATTAGAAAAAAGGGGGTTTTAGGTTGAAATTTAAAGTTTGGTCAAATTTGTAATATCCTAAAAATTTGAGTATCATCTTGTTACTTGTGTTAGCCGGGTATGATTTTATTGTGTGTTTAATATAGTCTAGTGAAGGCTTGGAATTATTAATGAAGCTAGAATAATTTTTTTTTTTTTTTTAGTATTGAAAATTTAGTGAAGTGGATCAAGTGATTATGATGCTTAAGTTAATTTAAGTGCCTAAAATCAGCACATGAGGAGTTAGTGGCATGGTGGAAATGGCGCACGAATGGTTGCTTGAGGGGAGTGGTTCGAATAACATGGAGTGCATTTTGGAGACTTTATTTTTCTGCATCTTTACATCAAGTGTCGGCCAAGCTTTATATTTGGTAAGTTGGACTTTAAATTTTTATGGCAAGATGATTAATAATTTAGGTAAGCTTGAATTTGGGGAAAGGAATCAGTTTGATTAAGGAACGATGAGGGAACACAAGGCATAATGTAAGGTGATTTGCTATGGAAAGTTTTGTGTGGAAAAAAAATCTTGACTTTGGAGTCCATGTATTTGGACGATTTTGGGGCCTAGGGTGGGTGACCGAATTTTTTTGAAGGTTTTGGTAGATCGGTAGCTAGTTGGTCATTTTGACAATTGGGTTATTTTGTGTTTTCTCTAAAGCAAATATTTTCTTTCTCTTCACCATCCCTCTCCTAGCCGAATGCATTTTTAGCATTAGGTAAGCATCTTTTATTTTTTTTTTCTCTTTTCTATTGGCCATTCCATTTTGACCATTTTGGTTTAATTTGCCTATTCTCTCAAGTTTCTTTTCCCCTATTGCCGAAATCACCATAACACTAAGGTCATTATTTTTCATCCCTTTCTTTTCTCCTTTTCTCTTCTTATTTACCTTGTCTAGGCCGAAACTCTTTGGTGATCAACTTTCTTTCTCTTTTGGTTAACCTTGGCCGAAACTTATAGCCATCATTCTCTCTTTTCTATCTTTTCGCAAATCCCCTAAAACCAAAACACCATAGCCGTAACTCTCTTTTCCTTCACTTCTTCTTTTCACTATTCGTCAAAGCCGAAGCACATCATCATCTAGCCGATTTCTTCATCTATTTTTCCTTCAAAGTCCATCACTCTCCAAGTAGTCGAATATCTTTGTGTTTCCTTGCAAGGGTGAAATCGATAGGGCTTTGAAGGGGGGATTTTTTTGGGGATTCTTTTATAGCCGACGTTTAGGGGGAGATCATTCGAGATATAAATATCCAAGGTAAGCAAGTGTAATCTTAGGCCGAAGGCCATGTATTTTGGTTCATTATGTTAGAAATCGAATCTAACATAGATCATGTAGGGATTTCGACATCTACAAGGACAAGTGATATTTTTGGGATCTAGACAATCAAGGTAAGGAGGTTTTAATATTCGGCCAAAGGCCATTTTGTCTATTAAGGTTGACCGATTTTGATTATGATCTTTTAGGGGCAGTTTGATAGGGATAAGCATTTCATTGTTAATTTTTGCTAGCGAGAGCGTTGGTATCGGTAGTATCGTAATCAACATTATCAGGTGTGTACCCCACACTAAAATCTATTAGATTACAACTTAAATTAATATGTATGCTTATAATAATTTGAATGTGGTTAAAGTACCATGCAATGGTACAAAGTACCCAGGTACGTTTTCCTACTCCTACTATGAGTATGAAATGAACTGATATGGCATATGTGAACATGATAAGAATGTGAAATAAGGCATGATTTTTGCATGATATGTATGACATGGGCATATGGGTGATTATGAAAGGGGAAGTGAATGTGGTGACCTCGGTCACATTATCTGAATGTGGTGACTTCGGTCACATAATAATTATCTGGTGGCTATGCCATGAATTTATAAGGGCGATGAGCATGTCGTCTGCAGCGACTGCCTTCGATGATGTGTAGCGGATGGAGGGTTGACTTAGTAGTCCCCACGGTGTGCAGGTTGGTACGGGTGATGTGTAGCAGATGGTATCTAGGATTGGGTTCGGGTTTGCATCACTACTTTTATCTGTTATATATATTTATGAATTAATATGATATGCCTGAATTATTGAGGTCTAGTGTTGGTTACACATTGAGTCTGTTTGACTCACCCCGTTGGGGAACATTTTCTTTCAGGTGACGATCAGTGATGGACCGGGTCGGCGGGAGTTTAGTGGTGGCCATGCTCAGCTTGAAGTTTTATTTAATTTTGGGACTTTTATATTTTATATTTTTGGAGTTATTTTGGGTATTGTTTTCGTTTGTAATAAGGCCACTGATATTAAACTGTTGATGCATGTCTTTAAGTTATTTTATTTTGATAAGATTTTATTTAATATTTAGGACAAATTTTGAAATGGAGTAATATAGTTTTACAAAACCTAGATTTCAATTAGATAAATTTGATTTCAACTCGAGCCTAACACAAATTAAAAATTTTCTTTCAAAACCAACCGAATTTTTCTAAAGTGCTCAAAAGGTTTTGAACCGTTTTACTTGAGGAACATACCAGATCCGGTCAAGGCTCGTGGGCCGGGTTTGGGGTGTTTCAAAATTGCTTCATAAAAACTCTCAGTTTTGACTCTTTTACAAATCAGTCCTATTTCCAAAATTAAAGATATTTAAAACTCATTTTCAGAAATTAGTTTAATATCCTAATAGCCTTTGTCAAAAACATTATCAATTACTAAACTTATGAAATTCCGAGCACATATAGGCTAAAATTCTTAAAATACCCTCGAAAATTTTAGGCCCAATTTTGGAGTGTGACAACTCAACTGTTGAATTTTCAAAACAACAATCAAAACAAAGTTTTCAAACAAGGCACGAACTCTTCCCCACACCTGCCTTCGCTTCCAACAAACACAAAACACTAGGATTTTCAATACGTAACATATCACAACTGTTGGAACATCTTTAAAACATATATAATGTTCCAATAGTTGCAAATAAAAAGTTATGCCACATTGTTATGAACCAAAACTTGTCACTATGGATGAGTGTTCGATCGAATCGAATGACAACTTTTTGAGTTAATCAAGTTGATGAATCATATTTTATCTCCTAACTCTATTTGAAATTTTCTCAAATCGAGTCGAGTGGGATGAAATTCAAATTGAATCAAATCGAATGTATTTGTTCAAGTTAACTTAGAAAATGACTCTGATGTTGTTTCAAAATCAATTAGGGATGGAACATCTTAAAGTCTTCAATAAATTATTTTAAGCACAATTTCAAAATTTATTTAAGACAGGATCCAAATCCAAAGCTGCTACTCCAACTTAAATTATAAGTAAAAAGTAAGGACATTGATGCTTATCAGAAAATTGTAATAGTAAAAAAATTATGGGGTTACCTTTCATTCTGAAAGCTAAAGAAAACATCCACAAGACCGAGATTTCCTCGATTCAATGATGGTCCTCGAATTTACATAAACTAACTGGCAAAAAAAAAAGAATACCAAACTAGTAAATTAAAAAATTACTAAACTTTAAGTCTTGATTCCCATAATAAAATATAAGAAAAATGAAAAAAAAAACACAAAAAAGTAATGCAATGACCAAAGAAGTCAATTGCTACTCTTCATCTCTAGGCTAAGCGAATTTGCGATTTGTTAGTTCGTGAGTGAAATAGGTAATGAACCGAACCTATAACAATCCCACAAGTCTAAAATAAAAGCAAAAATGTTTCATAGCCAAACCTGGGCTGCTGGGTCTAGGGTCAAGGAAATGTAGAAAAGTCGAGGTGAAGACTGAAGACTGAAGAGAATGAAGCAACCAAAAGGTACGCCAGTTTCGGAGATCCAATGGCAGTTTATTTTGCAGTAACAACAACATCAACAACCTTTGCCACAACAGTAGCTTTTACAGCAACAATATTAGCAACACCAAGTACGCATAGCTACGGTGAGGGACAGTGAGGGATTTACCTAACTTCAAAAACTGATGAAGAAGAACTAAAGAAGGATGGGAAAATGGTGGGGCAGACGAGGGGAATGTAAAATAATTATCAATTAGACTAAATAATATAAATTTAAAATTTAAAATAATATAGTTGGTATTTAGTTTATTTGAATTATTTGATTTATTCGAATTCGAAAACTCAACTAGACTCGAACTCAAAATTTGAAAAAAAAATTCTAGTTGATTGGATTAACTCGATTCAAATAATTCAAAATTCAAACTTTTTTCGATTTTTTCGAGTCGAATCGAATGTTTCTCACCTCTAGTTGTCACTATTTATAGTGATGAGTTATGTCTCTTAAATTCAAAAGCTATTTCATTTAGTTATTAACAAATAGTCATAATTATTCAAGTATATATCTATTGAATACTTATGCTTATTGTTAAAAGATGTGACTACCCATTTAGATAATTGTGTTCCTATGAATAAACATGAGAATTACTATAAATAAGGGTCAAATTTCAATTGTCTAGCACACCAGAAAAACATATCAAAGTTTTATTTTTATTCTTCCACCATCTTTTATATTCCTAGATTATTCTATAAAGAATTACTTCAGAAATTCTTTATAGAAATTGATATCATTGCTATGCTCCACTCAGTGAACTATTTTTGTCAGTTCAAAATGTAGACAGTCATTGGGCTTCATTGGATCCTCAAGGTTCATTTGCCAATAACTCTTTTGCACACCATAATATAAGTGGGGGCGAATAAAACCTTAAAGAAAGTGGCATTGATACACACCTTAAAGCCTTCACTAATTTCTCACAAGTTTATTTTTATCCTCACATTCTAACAACGGCGACTACATAAAAAAGTTCCGTTACCAATCCCTCTACTATTCCAAACAACTATTTTCATTGGTCAACAACAAAAATAAGTTGTTGTTCCTGTGAGTTAGGTTTATGCATTGCCTGCGATGAATTGCATGATTCCATTCCAACCTCCATCTCTTGCATGGTCGTATCGGATGAGTCATCCGAGTGTTCCGGCACATGGATAGTCTTAGAAACCAAACTTGAAACAAGAGCCAATTGTCAACTAAGGATAGCTGATACCAACAACGTCCCTAGCTGCTGTGCATCCGATTGGATGCCACATGTCAGCTGATAAAATTAGTAGGACAAGATAAAATTAAAGTAAAGTAAAGGGATTGGATATCAAATTTGAAGATTATAACAGAATTAAACCAAGATGAATGAATGTATTTAATCATCTTTAATGTAATAACCAAAGATTTAAATAGCGGTCCGATATCAAAATAGTGGCCGCTATATAGCGTAGAAGTGGCGCAAATGCAAATCGCTATCTTTGAAAATAGCGGTGTGAAGCGGAGACACACCGATAGCGGTAGATCGCGGCCGCAATTTAACGGGTAATGGCCAATTGTGGCAATAACGGGCCGCTATTCCCGTTATTTTCCGTTACAGTAAATTAAAAAAATCCATCTCCTCTAAACAAAAATCAACAGAAACACAATAAAACAAAAGGGACTATATTCCCCTACCTGCAAAATCAGAGAGTTTTCAATCAAAAAAAGTAAAAAGAAGTCCAAATAAACAGAAAAAAGCAATCAAAACTCAAAAGCAATAGAAAATATGAAATTTTATTTCTCATATTTTGGCAAACAACACAGCAGCAAATGAAAGCGAGGACTTGAATCTAAAAAGCAAACCCTGCCCTGATCACTTGCTGTAACAGCCCAATTTACGACCTAGTCGGAATAGTGGTTGCGAGACCACAAATTCGAGGTAGAAATATGTGTTTTATGGTTTTTATGAGGTCTATGACATTTTTGCATGATTATGTGAAAATTTCATGAAGAAATTTTATAATTAAATGATCAATTTATTCATTAGGACTAAATTGCAAAGATTGAAAAATATGAAATTCTAGAAGATTCAAGTATGAGATAGTAATATAAAATTTATTAGAGGTCTTTATTTAGCAATTAGACCATTATATTTGATGATGGACAAAAATAGACATGGGAAGGAAAAATCTCAAGAAAGGGGCCTTAAGGGCATTTTGGTCATTTGGTTAATAAGTTAATAAAAAGGGAAAAAGAAGTAAAAAATGGTGTCCATCTTCTCCATGCTTCGCCGAAAATTTCAAGGACTTCATAGCTAGGGTTTCTTAAACTTTCAAGCTTGATTGTAAGTACCCCCTAGCCCCGTTTTTCATGTTCTTCGTATTTTTGAGATCCTCGTAGCTTGATTTAGCTATTTCTACCCTTATTTTAAGCTAGGGTTCATGTTTAAAAATTTACCATGTATGACATACATGTATTTTGATGTTTAATGGAGGAATATGAAAGTTTGAAGTATGATAAACATCTTTTTCTAAGTGATTTTCATGAAAAATTCATAAAAAGGGCCTAGATGTAAAAGTGATAAAATGTGTAGTAAAAATCAGTTTTGAAGGAAAGAGTGAGCTGTTATAAGCTCAATAAATATTCGGCTAGGCTTGGGTAACCAAAGAAATGAGTACTTTTCATTATACGAGCCTAGAGACCATTTTGTAAATATGTGAAAGTTTAGGAGCAAAATCGTAATTTTTCCAAAGTATGGTTCATGGGTTATTTTAGTCAATGTGATCATTAAATAAGTAAAATTTTCATTATATATTAAGAAACACGAAGTTCAGACCGGAACCGAGGAAAGAACAAAGTGGTGGACTAAATCGAACAACTAAACACATTTTGGTACCGAGGTAAGTTTGTGTGTAATAAATCAACATAATGGTATTATGTTTTAATATGTTTGATATCATGAGAAATGTATAATATCTTTATGAAATTGATTAATGAAGTCCCGATGAAAGTATGATGAAATTTTATTAAGTTGAAGTCCCGGTTGAACCTTAGGAATGGAAAGGATACCATTGTCATGACATGAGATTAAAGAGGTCCCGTATAAGACCATGTCTGGGACATGGCCTCGACACCAAAAAGGAGATCTCGTATAAGACCATATCTGGGATATGGCACCGGCATCGAATAGAGATTCCGTGTAAGACCACGTCTGGGACCTGGCTTCGATATGAAATCGTGTAAGACCATGTTTGGGACATGGCGTCGATATACGATCTCGTATAAGACCATATCTGGGATATGGCGTCGACATCGATATGAGATCCCGTATAAGACCATATCTGGGATATGGCAAAGGCATCAAGAAGTGATTACATGTAAGACCATATATGGGATATGGCTTTGGCATCGTATTACGTGTATGACGAGTTTGTGTATCCTTCGATATTCCAAGTGGTTCAACGGGGTAAAGAGCTAAGTTTATGTTCAAGATGTAAAAGTGCTAAAGTTATGTGATGAAGTGATACAGGTGTATATAAGAACCTTACGAGAAATGAGTTCGATATGTGTTATGAGATTGGTAAGAGTAAGCATGAGTAAGTTATGTCTATGTGCTTGAGAATTTGAGTTATTACTTAATGTAATGTATGAATGTTATCATAAGCTCTTATGTTGCTATTCATTTCATGCAAACTTACTAAGCTTTATGCTTACCCCCTTTATTTTCCCTTTTCTTGTAGTATCGCCAAGCTAGGTCGGGGATCGTAGGACGTCAGAGCTCGATTCACACTATCAAGCTATTCTTTGGTATAGTAAAGTTGATTATTTTGGGTATGGCATGTATAGGAACTTGGTCATTTTGTTATATGTCATATTGGTTAGCTAAGGTGTTGGCTAATAATGTTACTCAATTCATTTTGTAAATGGCCATTGGAATCGGCCAAAACTAGTTAAGTTATATTTATTCAATGATGATGAAATTCATGAAGTGCAAGTCTATGCAATTGTGTGAGTAAAGTATGAAGTATGAGCATGATGAATGTAGTGGAATTCAAGGTGTGGATGCCTTGATTATGGGTATTTGAGGTGCATTATTGTTATGTCATGAGTTGCTAGAAATAGTATAAGTGTGGTTGTTTTTTTTTTTTTTCAGGGTGGCAAATGGCTTGGTAGATAGCCTTGCATTTGTCCACACAGGTAGACACACGGGCGTGTGTCTAGGCCGTGTGTGACACACGGTCTGCCACATGGGTGTGTAGTCTGGCCTTGTGTCCCCTGCATCTAATTTACGAAAATTCAGTTCGTCACACAGGCCAGCACACGGGCGTGTGGCTTGGCCGTGTGCCCCTAAGGGTTTGCTGATGTCATAAACAGAATGTCCCTTATTTTGGACACGGCCTGAAGCACGGGCGTGTGACATGCCACACGGGCGTGTCACTCCTCTCACACGGGCATGTGGCCCTGTTTTAAGCAAAAATTTTCTAAGTGTTCATAAGTTTCCGATTCAGTCCCGGATCACTCCATGTGTATGTCTTGGGTCTCGTAGGCCCATAATAAGGAATTTAGAGTTCAGATGAAAAAGTTTAAGTTGAAAAGAAAGTTCATTGCCCAATTTTGTACGAATAAGTAAGTTAAATTCGGTAATGCCTCGTACCTGGTTCCGGCGTCGAATACGGGTAAGGGGTGTTACACTTGCACATTCAGAGATTGATAATTTTCAAGTAAGTACCTGAAATTTTGTCTTGATTCTTGCTTGCATGTCTTGAATATGCAATGCAAATATGTTCTTTAGACTTTAGGGATGAAGGGAGAAGGCACAACCAGCATATTCCAAGAATTTGATATGCAAAGTAGAGGATATGAGTTTTCAGAGGAGAGGATGATAGAGTTTCTCTTCAACTTTTCTTCTTTCTAAGTTTTGTGTGTTTAGGGATTTTAGAACAGAGGCGTTTCTGCCGTTTCATTTTCTTTTTCCTTTATTTTTCATTTTTATTTTCATTTACTCTTAGGCAAAATCGAGGCAGCGTCTTGACAGGTGTTAGGATCAATTTGTTGATTAGTGTACTGATTATTAAATATCCTCTTTTAATGCATTCAGATTTTTATTTCAAAAAAAAATCACTAAAAAATTATATATTAATAAGTTAGAATTGTTTGGAGAGATTTTACTGAAAATGAAAATTACTTTGACGACAATCATATTATTATATTTTTTAATATGAAAGCTTCAATCTTATCAGATTTATAATTTTACTTTATATGTTATTTTTTAATTAATATTGTAATTATAATTTATAAGATAATTATTTATTATTTATTATTATTTTAAAATTTCATAACTTTCATTACTCAGGGTTTGTTTTTAATGAAAAATTATAACCTCTGTTACTTGGGGTTTGCTTAAGGTTACATACAAAATTAATGAAAAAATTATAGCCTCCATCACTTATGACTTGTATTATAAAAGGTAAAAAAATCAAGACAAATTAATTCATTGTGTTTTTTTTTATCAAATTCGATAGATGACTTCAATTCAACATTAGATAAATCTCTATTGGTTTTAGTTTGCATAATATGAAAAACTTGAATTTTTAAATTTGATCCAATTTGAATTTAAATTTTATTAAGATGGAACAAAACAAACTATTTATACCAAAAACTTTGGAACCAAGTAATAATGGGTTATGATGTATTGTTGTTTTTAAAAAAATAAATAAATTATGTATGGATTATGCAATAAATTTAAATTTTCCATTTTAATGATGTTTACTTTTTTTTTGTATTATATTGTTGATAATATAAGTAATGAGTTGCTTATATTTCTAAATATAATTTTATGTTTCTTATATATAAATAAAAATAAAGCATGCCACCACGTGAAGAGTTCCCGACTAAAGGATTGGAGGGTGCACCAAGTAATTATATAGGTTGGCACTTTGGAACTCCAGTGCCAAATGCGAAAGGAAATATCGTATGTAAACTTTGTGGTAAAGTTGTGAAAAGAGGAATAACACGATTTAAAGAGCACATTGCTCATAAAACCGGCAATGTTGCACCATGCCCTAATGTTACTGGTATGTGATACTTTATTATTATTTTTAAATTTTATTGTAAATTTATCAATAAAGATTATATATAATTGATAATAATATAAAGTGTGAATTATTTTTATTTTATTAACAGGTGTCATTAGAGAAAGTATGATGAATATACTGAAGGAAAGCAACACAAAGAAAATAGACAAAAAGAGGAGAAAAGATGAATTCTTATCTCAATTAATAGAAGAGGAGGATGAACACGAGGAATTCATTGATGAGGTTTCTGCTATAAGGCAAGCAACTCGAGAAAGTATACAATCACAACACGAGTGGCATAGAAGGGAAGATTTTAGACGAAGTACTGGTGGTTGGGATAACATTTATGAAGAAGGGCGATCTTCTCATGGATCAGCTAGAGAATATCATAGAGAAAGAACAAGTATATCCATCCCAAGTGAGTCTGAGTTTACCTTAAGGGGAGCTATACCTGAATTGGTTAGAAGCAAAAGTTCAAAGCAACCAAAGGTCAATGACTCTTTTTTAAAGAGTTTTCGAAGGAAGATAGGTGAAGCGGTATCTAAATTTTTAATATATGAAAGACTTCCTTTTCAATTAGCAAGCTCTCCATGGTTGTATAACTTAATTCAAGTGTCAACAGAAGTTGGACAAGGTGTAAAGCTCCCAACACCTTATGAGGTTTCAGATGTGTATTTGGAGTCAGAGTATCAACGAGTTAGTGATTGGGTAAATGGACTAGAGACTCATTGGAAAGAATTGGGTGCAACTCTAATGTGTGATGGTTGGACCAGCAGTTTGAATCAAATGCACATCATTAATTTCCTTGTTTATTGCAGTAAAGGAACCATTTTTTGAAAATCAGTAGATGTCTCAAGTGTTCGTAGTAGAGATGTTGAATTCTACTACAGTTTGTTAGATTCAGTTGTAGAAGAAATTGGAGAAAATTACATTATCCAAATAGTGATCGATAATGAGGCAAACAATGAAAGTCTGCTGGAAAAAATTAATGTTGAAAAGAAAACACCTATATTGGACCTCATATGCACTCTCACTGTTTAGATTTATGCCTTGAAGATATTGGGAAAAAGCCCAGTGTAGCAAAAGTGTTAGATGAGGCAAAGAAAGTGACTTGCTTTATATACAATCACATTTGGACTGTTGATTTGATGAAGAAGTATACACAAGGGAAACAAATACTTGACCGCTCTTACTCGATTTGCAACTCATTTCATTCAACTTGAAGAGATAACAAGACAAAAGCAAGGTCTGAGAGAAATGTTTAATTCAAAGGTTAGTATTTTATAATTAGTTAATATAATTACTTAAATATAGCAACCTTTAATGATTTTATTAGTTCCAAATAATTTAAATTATATTATTTTAAAATTTTTCTTATGAATATATAGGAATTTAAAGAATCAAAATGGGGACAGCAAAAGTCAGGGCCTGCTTATGAAGCCAAAAAAATTGTTTTGGGAAAAGATTTTTGGAAAAAAAGCCAATGACCTTATAAAAGTTTACGAGCCCCTAGTAAAAGTATTGAGACTTGTGGATAGCGATGAAAGACCAACAATGGGCTTTATTTATGAGGCTGTTGATAGAGCTAAACGAGCAATTCAACAAGATTGTCGATATTTCACCGAGTACGAAAAGATTATTGACAATAGATGGAATTTTATGCATTCCGACTTGCATTCAGCTGGTAAGATAAAATGTTTCATATAATTAAGAAATATTTTTATATTTTATTATTTTAAGCTTTAGATTATTATTATCTGATGATATTCTTATAAATTATACTTAGGTTATTTTCTCAATCCTCAATTTCAATTTAGGGTGGAGCATTCTGAGAATGTACTAATAGAAACATTAGAAGGTACACAATCAGTAATTGAAATATTAGAACCTTCTCTTGATACTCAAGTCAGAATGGTTAATCAGGTTAGATTCAAGTACTATTATTTGTAACTTAGTTACATAATTTGAAATAGAATTATTTTTTTTTTATTTTTACTCTATCTTTTATTTATGCAGTTGTTACTATTTAGAGATAAACATGAGACATTCGGTACTCCACAAGCACAAAGAGCTTGGAAGCAAATGAATCTGGGTAAACAGTTAATTAAATTATTTAATTTAATTTATATTATTTAATTATATTGTACATTTTGAAGTTATTTTGAAATTTAAATAATATTATGCAGCTGAGTGGTGGATAATATACGGCACATGTGTTCCCGAATTACAAAAGTTAGCAACTAAAGTGCTTAGTCAAACAACTTCAGCATCAAATTGCGAACGAAATTGGAGCACATTTATTTATATTCACACCAAGGCAAGAAATAGGTTAAAGTATAAAAAACTTGAGAAACTAGTGTTTACCTATTATAATATGAGGCTTCAGATAATGCATCAAAAAAGAATGAGCACTGATGATATAAATGATAGTTTTAATCCTATCAGCCTTGATCATATCTTTGAAGATGTTGATCCACTATCAGAATAGCTTCATGAGAAAGAGAATCCATTATTAGATGGTGAAAATGCCAGTGTGTTGCCTGTGGATACCTCTGATGATGAAATGGATGTTAATCAATCTCAACAACAAAAGTTGTCTCATTCAAGTTCTAGTTCAACGCCAAGTCAAAGTGGCAATGGACACGATGGTGGTGGTTTAAGTCCAATTGATGAGGATGATGAATATAGTGGTGATAGAGGTGAAATTAGGTCTTCTAGTCAGTATGGAAGAGAATATGAGGTTGGTACCACTAGTGGATATTTTCGTGATAGATCAGAGTTTGATGGAAATATGTTTCCTAAACCCAGGAGAGATAGAAGTGAACCTAGAGCTCCACCAAAAGGAAAAGGCAAAAAGCATACTTCTATAGGCTCTTCATCTGATAGGAGATCGAGTTCTAGTAACCTTGGGTATAGTGATTCATCTACTAGCACTCAAGGTTTTTATCCACCAGAACAACCTTCATATTTTCAACCTTCACATGGTTATCCACAACCATATGGTTATTATCCACCATTTCCTAATTATGGTGTGCCATACCAGCCTCAAATGCATCCTCCACCACCAATGTATCACCCACCTCCACCTCTCATGTATCCTCCTCCTCAAATATATCTTCCATATCAATTATATGAAAACCAAGGTGAAAATGTTACTATTTTTGGATATATTTTTGGACAAAGGCCAAGAGAATCAAGTCAAGAACGCTCTCAAAGTGAAGGTGAAGGATCTGATCTTCCTCGTCATTCCACTAATTGGTGAAAACTAAATCGTACCACTACCATTATTTGTAAGGTATGTTTTTTTTTTAAAGAAAACTTTTGTTAATGTTCTTAATTTTGATGATATTAAAACATTTAAAATATATCTTTAGATAAATGAATGGAGTATATTTTATGAAAAGATAATTAAGAATCGAAGCATGTTAAACTATATATGAAAGTAGAATGAGAGTGAGAATAAGTGGTAGGAAATAGAAATAATTAATGAGAATCTATATATTTATCTATTCCTTTTTTCCTTTTGCAGCATAGAATGTTTATATCTTCACCATCTTCAAGGTTGTCAAGAAATATTGTAGACATCTCTCAGGTGTGAATTTTTTATTATTTTATCTATAAAAACTTTCAAACTTATTAAATATGATAAATGTTTAATATTTCTTTTTTTTTTTTTTACTTTGTTATTAGTTAATATAACATTCTTAGAAAATTCATAAATAAATGTAAGAATAATTAATGATTATAAAAGTTGTGTTCTCATATCATATTAATAAAAGTTTATAAGTGTTAAAAAACACTCTAAAAATCATTAAAAGTGACTTTTTATAATTATAATTATAATTATTATGTTTTATAATAAGTTGTGTGAATTTTAAAAAAATTTAAGACCGCGATACCCGCGGTGACCGCAATAGTATCCGTTATGTCCGCAAAACGCGATCGCGACCGCAATTTAAATCTCTGGCAATAACTAGAAGTTTTAATTAGTAAATTTAGAAAAAGGAGGAGGTGGGGGGCAATAAAAGGAATGAAAGAAGCGGGCCCATATGGAAGATGAAAACGTAAGATTTAGGCATTCCAATTTGAGTTAAAACAAGATGATCTTACACTTTCATCATTGTACGCATTTGATCATACTAAGTTTGAGTGATGAATAATATGGGGAGGGTAATTATAATTTCAAAAAACCAGTGCAAGTTGCATTGAGTTATTTTTATTAGTATTAGAGTAAATGAGATAGGAATCACCTTTGCCATTTGAAATAACAACTTAAAATTAAAGAATAAAATGTAGAATTTTATAATTTTACTGAGGTAGGTAATATATCATTTTAGCAAAAATTGCTTTTATTTTACAATCAAACTCCGGCATTGTGCAAATACAAAATTAATTTCATTTTTCGGATTTAAGATTCTAATGGTGGTAAAAATAAAATAATTATTTAGAATGAATTTCAAATTTCACCTAAATTTTGTTTAGATTGAACATGAGAATGGATTGTTTTTTTATGATATTGCTAGAGGGTTGTGAAAGTTATTTTAAAACATTTACAAGGCTAATATAGTAAATTCAAGTAGATGCCAAAATGTTTAACTCCGTGTCCACGAATCTTGGGCTTCGGGAAAAAGAACAAATCAAAATGACGAAATTATCCTCCTTTGGTCCCACACGAAAGTGGAGCAATCAAAGTTATTCACGAGACGAGGGAGAATCTTGCTTTCTCGAGACAGTAACTACAAAAAATTGTCTCCCTCTTTTATAATTTTACCATTTTTGTCCCCTTTTAGTTTTTTAAGGTTAAAATATAAGCAAGATGAATTAAAAATATTTAAATGTTTTAATTTAAAATTTTGGAAAATTTTGTATGAATTGTAAAAAAATGGCAATGAGACCTTCACCATATTACCAAAAATTAAGGTTATAGGGCTTCCCTCTCCAGATTCAATAATTATTATTTTCTAAACTTTTTTGAGTTTATTTTTCTTGTTTAAATTTTATACATTTTAATTTTTAATTTATTGTGTTTCGTGTTAAATTGATTCTAATTATAGTTAATCCCACATACATTACTTGTGATTGTACATGGAATTTTACTTGTAAACTCCTTTAATTTTTTTAAATATATACTATAATATCAGTCACAAGAATTTTATGATAAGGAGACTTTAATATTATTGATAAAGATTGAGGTATGAGACCTTCAATATGGGGTTCAATTCCTATCATGTGTACATATGTGTGGGGTACCTCAGTCCCACTAATCAACACGTGTAAACTTTGTCCAAATTTTTTTTAACCAAAGTTTGGATATATTCTATATGTACATTTGTGCATTACATTAATTGATTCTAATTGTAGTTATATGGATTTCCTTTTTGTAATTATGTAGTTTTATAAACATGTAACTTTTATATTTAAATTTTTTTTTGAACTAAGTTATTTTAGAATTATTTTTTAAAATAGGGTTAATATATTATTTGCTCTTCAAAATTGCACTCAATTATCAATTGGAAAAATTGTAATTTTTGAAAACTTTTAAGACATATTTTTAATTGGTAAAGGTGAAGAGTTGAATCATAAAACTATGGTTTTAAATTCTACTCCAAAAGACCTTTACAACGGTATATCATATGCTCAAAATGGTTGAGTAATAAATGAGAAATTGATGCTCAAAGTAAACTACCTGTGAATATTTGTTGAGGAAAATGAAAGTTTAGATCCTACATTGGTTAAATACCAAGTGCGAGATATGTATATATATGAGAACCCACTTACAAAATTGTTGATTGACTAAGCTTGAAACCCTGCCTCGTACACAGAGGGGTGTAAATCCAAACCCAATGAGCCCAACACAAAATTTATTTTTCTCAGCAAATATTATACAAAATCTGTTTTAAAAGGACATATATCTTGATTTGGTTTGATTCCAATCAATTTGATTTTATTTTATTCAAATTGATTTAAATGCTCCTTTAATGTAGATTTGTATTTTTATTCATGAAAATTTCTAAAATTCTACCATATTCTCTCCAAATTTTCCAACGTTTCGGTGATAGAAGAAGGTAAGGTTTGTTCGTTGATCACTGCAAAGGTACTACTGTCGCGATCATTTTGTTGTTGTATCCTGGGAAACAGTCGACCAACGTTTCTCCGAATACTATAGGAGCGACCGAATCTGTCTTGAGGAAACTGTGAAAACATATCATTTCTGGTTTTTCAAAATTCATGTTTATTTAATTGTTTCCAAATATGAAGTTTTTAAATTAATATAAATATTTATTTAATTTGTTTTTGTTTTAAATCTGGTTTTTTATATAAATACAAATATTTGTTTATATTATTTTATTCCAGATCTTGTATTTAATATAAATATTTTTATTTTTATTTGTTCGCTAACGTGTTTTATCAAACAATTATCACTTTGGTACTTAAAGAAATTTTTGTATCAGTTTGGTACCTAAAGTTTCCAATTTGTTATTAGTTTGCCCCAAACCTTATAGTTGTTAAGGAAAAGGGTGATGTAGCACACTTCTTATGAAATAAATTAAAAAGAAAAAAATTTGAGAAAAAAAAAGAAGCAAAAAATTATCAAAAAATTATAAAATAAAAATATATAGAATTATATAAAATTCCAAAAGTTATTTTTATTTTTAAAAATACATAATGCACAAAAAAGAGAGAAAATACAAAAAAAAAATTGTCAATATATGGAAAGTTATACAAAATTTATAGAAATTAAAAAAAATATATATTTCTGTTTAAAGATACATAAATTTTAAAAAGAGAAAAAATACAAAAATTGTCAAAAAAAAAGTTAGAAAAATCTCAAAATTTATAAAACCAGACAAAATATAAAAAAACTTTAAAACATGAAGATTGACGGTGAATGAAAATATAATTTTATTTTTATAAAATTTTGAGATTTTTTTTTTATTTTTTGACTTTTTTTGTATTCTAATCGTTTTTTCCATTTTAAAATTTAATTTTAAGAAAATAAAGTTTGGATAATGTGGCACACCCAGCACGTCATTCACCCTTTTTTTAACGACATTAACAATTGAAGCAAATTGATAACGGATTGGAAACTTTAACTACCAAATTGATATTAAAAATTCTTTAAATATCGAAGTGATAATTGAGTGCAGGGAACAAATAGTACTAAAAAAATTATTTTTTAGTGTTATGTCCATAGCTATGAATGTGGATGTGGATGTGGATGGCTAGGCCTATTATACTTCATATATACTTTTCTACAAATTAAGGGGTACGAGATTCATGGAAAATTGACACCCAATGAATCTTGAGATTATAATTTATAATATAAAAATCATAATTTTTTTAGTAAACTAGATATTGCACACTGGAGTGAAATTTTTTAAAAATTATATTTTAAAAATATGGTTATATTTGTTAGCTTTGATGTCCCTTATTTTGATATAATAATATTTAATAAATTTATATCACGTTTAGTTTGTTGAAATAGAATAACATTATTTTGTAGAAATCCAATAAAGGTGTAATGAAATAAAATAAGTGTAACAATAATTTGGTTGGATTAAATTAAATTAAATATATAAGGGATAGATACAAAAAAAGAAGAAGATAACTTCACCCTTACATAAAAATAATATTGTTATTTATATTAATTAATATATGTAATTAAATAAATTATTTGCTACACTTCAAAAAAATAAATTAACTAAAATATATCATAATTTTTAAAAGTTATATTTAAAATATTGTATAAAATAAAATCTTATATTTGTAATAATTTAATATTAAAATAATATATTATTTCTTTTACGTAATTTTCTTTTTCAATGCTCTCCTCCCTTGCCAGTTCCCTCTCCATCTTCCTCATCTCTCGAGTTATTTATTTATTTATTTATTCTCAATCATCTAATTTCATTAATGGAATAGAGTAATTTAAAGGTTATAGAAAAGCATGTTCTTACTTGCCATTCTAATCCTTCATTTATTTCTCCATTTCTCTTCTTTCTAGTTTGTTCATGTTCCCTCTTCATCCTTCTCATCTCTCTATTTTTTTTCTCAATCATCTAATTTCATTAATGGAGTAGAGTCCTTCAAAGATTCTAGAAAAGCCCATTTTCACTTGTCATTCTAATCCTCCATCTTTTTTCTCCATTTCTCTTCTCTCTAGCTTGTTCCCGTTCCCTCTCCATCTCCCTCATATTTCTATTATTCTTCATTCAATAACCCAAAAAAGCCAATTTTGAGAATTACTACAGGCATTGCTCGTCGCTTCATTAGTTCATCTGACTCCAAATATTTTTTTTTATTAAGAAAAGAACTCATGATTTCCTTACCTTTAGATTTACAGGTACGGCATTTACTTCCCATATTCTCTTGAAGTTGAGAGAATTTTTTTGTTTTTTGATCTTTTTTTTTTTTAAAAAAAAGTTAAAATTGTTTATTTTGACTTTGACTTGTGATTTGTGGTAGAAATAATGGATGTATGAAGGAGATTTTGAGAAGAACCTTTTTTGTAACCTCTTCAATTCGGCCTAGACGTTAGGTCTGAATTCGGAAGATGATTTTGGCCACTGAAATAGACCAGTAAGTTATCGAAGTCATTTTAAAATGTTTGTTTATCTTAGAAGAAAATTTAGTTAATTTTCCATTTATTTATTACTCACAATTTTAATTACAATCTAGCAGTAGAAAAATGACATTCAACTTAGTTATAATTTAATAAAATTAGAATTATTTTAAGCATCATTAATTCTAAATCCATGTTTTCATGACCTAAATTCAAATTAAATATCATGCATGCTTAATAATCCCAAAGTCAAAGTTCCCATGCCACAACTCAAATAACGCGATATAGTACCAAAACAATAATAATAGAAAAGTGGTAGAAGATAAATTTAATAAAAAATAAAATGATTTATTTCTCATTGAACAAGCCTAACTGAACATTTATTTCTCTTACAACAACTTACAAAACCATTTATTTCATGCATTTATTACACAATTTCAATCTTTGCAAACAAGTCCTATTTAGGTGTTTCCATGGCAACACCCTTCACAAAAGTTGTTTCTCATCTCACTAACATTCATTTTCTTTCATAAAAACTCAACTAACAACATAAACTCTCTCATGGCAAGTCCCTAAACTTTCAACCATTTAACAAATTAGTCTCCTCATTAGCTAGCTTAAGCTTTGGGGACTCCAAAAGTACAAAAATTATCAAATAAAACCACCAAAATCACTTACTTGTAAGAGATTTGTTTTGCTGAAAATTTGAACTCCAAGAACCCTTATTTCCTCTCAATTTTCGGTGGTAGAAGAAGAATGAATAGTAAAAGATGATATCTCATCTTTTTATCTTATTTTATTCATTTTTTATCACCTAATTTGACCAAAATTTAATATTCTTGTCTCCTTAGACTCTATGGCCGGCCAACACACTCCAATTGGCCTAATTACACTTTAAGGGCCTCCAATTTAATATTCCATGGCTATTAGACACCTCTACCTTGCATAATAGAACTTTCGCACTTTATGCGATTTAATCCTTTTTCACAATTAAGCATACAATCACTAAAATTAAAGAACCAAAATTTTCATATAGCCATATATTAATGCCATAACACATAAAATAATATCAAAATAGTTTTCTTCAACCTCAGATTAGCGGTCTCGAAACCACTGTTCCGACTAGCCCTAAAATCGGACTGTTACAGGTTATCTCATGTCACTTTTAAAATATTTTTTCTTAATATTTTTTTAATTGAATTGTGTTGGGTTAACTTGTCACATCAAATTAACTCGTTTTTTTTTATCAATGATATAGATATGCATATTATTGAGATTCAATTTAGTTGATTCATTCAATTTTTTAATAAAATGACATTCAATCAATTTAAAGTTCTATTTTTTATGGTAATTTATAATTTTATTTATTAATAAAAAATTAATTATAATATTTGTTGTATATATATATATATATTAATTGAGAGAGAAAAATGAAATTGATAAATTCTTATACCTAAAATATAATGCTTCATTGGATTTATTTTTAAGTTCTTAAATACAAGCTTTGTTTAAAAAAAAGAAAAAGATAATATAAGAGAGTTTGGGTTTTTCTTTTTCTTTTTACATAAAGGGGATTTGAATGTAGTGAAACTTTCAATTTTTAATTTATTTTGAGTATATGGTCCCCAAATTGATGTGGCCATATCTTTTGTTTGCACAAATTGTCATTAATAGGCAAATTTATTGTTTCCTATTAAAGATGTGGTGATATTTTTATTATACTTTGATAACATGAACATGGGTTTAATCTCACAAATTTGACTCTTTAAACTTTGTCCAATTGTTGAGATCTCAGCCACCTAATAAAAGAAAAAGTCACAACCATGAATGATGTGATTTATCATAGTTGCAATTAATAATTTATATGTATTTGTTGGCAAATAGAGGCATCAAGATAAACCCCTTTTTAAAATTCCACGTTGAAAAAGTTGTAGCCATGTTAAGAGGTTCATAACATGAGAAATGAAATTTCATATTTCATATATATAATCTCCAATGTGTCCTACCCTAGAAAAAATTCTTTCATTTTGATTTTGAGTGTTATTTTCGATTTTGTATTAATTCGGTTAGTATTTTTATTGTTAGAATTTTATAGAATCGATAAGTTGAATTACTAATTCATTCGGTATCATAAAATCGAAGAAGGGTTGAGTTAGTAAAAGGTAAATTGAATTGTTAAAAGAAATCAATTAAAATATTTAATTTTGTTATTATAGTTTCTAAAATTAATGTTTATGTTCCTATTATTATTTTTTATTTTTAAAATTTTTCATGATTGAATCAGATGAATTGAGAATCGATAATTTGACAATTTCGATTACTGATTTAAATCTTATAACTCTTATCGACATTAATATTATTTGTGGGATGTGCCTTGCATTTATCGGACGTTTTGCAGGCACTTATCAAAGGCAAACACACGACATCACGACGAAGAGATATGTGATGTTGTGATGACGCAACGAGCAAGGGGCGATGTAACGACAAGGGCCACCGGGATGTCGGGAGGAGGCGACAATCTCTTGAGGCAGGAGCAGGGGCGATGTCATGATGAGGAGAGTCGTGGCGTCGCGACGATATCTCACCTAATGTAACCATGTTTTAGACTCTAAGCATGACTTTTTCTCCCAGTTGAACTCTGATTATTCCAGGATATTTGAATATGATTAGAACTCTAATCTAAGCCTATTTAAAGGGGTCATTATATCCCTGTTTTGTGACGCCAGTCAGCTAGGGCTTTTCTTTGAGGGCGACAAGATGTAGTCGCATATGGTGTTTTGGTGTTAACTATGAAGAGAGCTTTGTTCCTAAGTTAGGGTTTTATTTTCGAGGTTTGGGTATTACGTTTAGTACATTTAAGTTTATTTTCTTCATATTATAC
Organism: Gossypium sturtianum; assembly: GCA_025698515.1. NCBI lineage: Eukaryota > Viridiplantae > Streptophyta > Magnoliopsida > Malvales > Malvaceae > Gossypium > Gossypium sturtianum. Next base: position 120,422,698 of record CM046955.1, read on the forward strand.
TCTTATTTAGTGAAAAGACAATACATCCTTTTCTCGTGTTTTTCCCTCTTTGAAGGCTTTCCACGTAAAATATTTGTGTTCATTCCTCTTCACTTTTACTATCTTGTTGTTTATATCCCCAACATTGTTCTAAACTTTTGAAAGCTATGGGTTTCAAGCAAATTTAGATATTCATTAAATTTTTTAGTACAACAATGATTCAAATTCAAACTATTCCCGAAAAAAACAAGCACAACTTAAAAATTATTAGACATCCATTATTAAGTAAGAATAAAGTTAAGTATAATCAACATTCCTTTTTAATATAAAATATCATAATTATTTGCAAACTTAAATTTTTTTGTCACAATAAAAGAATAATTTTAATGATGTAAAATTGAATTTAATTGAATGGACTGTCCAAATCATTTCAATTGAAAATTAGAGATTTATTCGATACGTTGCTATACAAAGAATAACGTGTTACTTCAATTCAAATGAAAAATACCCCTTTTCTTTTTTTATAATATTATGAGAATAAAAAAATCACAACATTTTAACTCTCTAATTAAGGGTGAGTAAAACTCGATTCGACTCAAAAATATCGAATTTCGAGTTATTCAAATTAATCAAGTTGTTTGAGTCAACTCGAATTTTTTTCAAATTTCAAGTTCGTATCAGGTTTGATTTTCGAATTCGAATAATTTGAATAAACCGAATATCAAACTATAATATTTTACATTTTTACCCCAAACTCCCAAACCTCTTTACTTTCCATCCAAAACTTTTACTCCCTCCCACTTTTCCCCAAAAACTTTTACTCTCCTCTCATCCCACCCCCCTTCTACCCCAAACCCATCCCCATTTTTTTAATATTTCCCCCCAAAATTTTACTCCCTCATTTATTTTTCCCCAAAATTTTACTCATTCAACCCTCAAAACTTTTTTATTTTTCCCTAAACTTTTACTTCTCACCATTTACCCTCAAATAAAATCTCTAAACCTAAACAGTAATAATTTATTTATATCTACTATTTATATTATTAAATTAAATTTCACATTTTGTACTATTTATATTATTGAATTGTTTAATCATATTGAACCTTTATAAATATTATTAAATTAAATTTCACATTTTGTACTATTTATATTATTGAATTGTTTAATCATATTAAACCTTTATAAATTTTTGTTAAAATTGAATTATTGATGATGCCATAAAATATTCGTGTTAAATTTTTATGTTGGTATTAATTTGACATTTTATCTTTAAGATAACTTTTTATTAAAAAATCACATTTTTTACATTTAATATATTTTTTAATTTCAAAATACATAGTGACAAGAATAAGAAGATAATTGAAGCAACTAAGTAAGCAAATAAGCTAACCCGTATATAAAAGATTAATAAATAAATTATGAGGGGATGAAAGTTAATAACAAATCTGATTATGGTGGGTGACAGTAATTACAAGGACCAAAAATCTTTTTTTTTTTTTTTTTTAAAATTTAACTCGAACAAATATATTCAATTCGATTCGGTTCGAATTCCATCTCACTGGACTCGATTCGAGAAAATTTTAAATCGAGTTAGGATGATAAAATAGGATTCGTCAACTCAATTAATTTAAAAAAAATTTATTTGATTCGATTCGATCGAACACTCACCCCTAGGTTTAATAATTCTTCTAAATAAGTGTGTTACATTGATTTTAATTTAAGTGTTGTATTTTTTACTTTTAACTTGATTATTAATGTAACAATATAAGAAAAAAATCATTTAAACACAAAATAAATAAAGAATAATTATTATAAAATTTAAACATGTAATTAAAATGATAAAGTAAAAGCAAACACAAAAAGTAAGATGAGTTGAAAAAAAGGGGAAAATTTTCTGTCTTTGTGAATGATTAAAAAGTACAATTTATAATTAGTTTGTAGCAAAATAATAATTAAAATATATGAAAAAAGTTAATACTTTAACCAAACGTAACATTACATGAGTAAGTTAGGCCATGAAAATTGAAAGCATCCCACTATGATGTGACCTTACTATAAAAGGTTATTCTATGTTAGACAAAAGGAGGAAAAATTGGGTTTTAGACTGGCCAACTTGGTGTCTTGGTCATTTTCAACACATTGAAAATTGGAGGCAATCAACCAATAGTGGAGATTCGGCTTCATTTTCTATCTAGTAGTTTTGCCACAAAAGTCTTTATCTTAGGTTCTTCATAGATGATTGCTTTTGAGATACTGTCAAATAGCCCATAGTTGTAATTGATAAGTATATGGGCTCATAAGAAGGTCAATTGAAAATGTAGCAACTCCTGCTTGTTGGGTCGTTTATATATGCATACTTACGTCTTACCTAATTAAAACATCCAATCTAATTTTTTTTAATTAAATTTATGTTTTTTAATACAGTCCCTAAAATTTTTTATTTTTAAATAAATTTCACAAGACAAGGGATGCATGGGAAAATAAACGGGAAAGCGGATGGCCCTCTACAGTCTACAGTCTAATCACTAACCAAATTTCAACTGAATTAAAGTATCAAAACGAGACTTGTTAATTTCATTACTTTTAATTTTTTTTACTCTCATTCAACTCAATTTCATTGGGATTTCTCAAAATCCATTAATATTTATTCAATATTAATTTCTTTATTTTCCAATCATAATAGAGAATATATACTCATAATTGAATGAGTGTGTGGCATGCCATAATAAATAATATATAAATTCACACCAATCAAATAATTAAAAAAAAAAAAAAAAAAAAAGGTAGGTAACTAAGTCCAAAATGGATTGGCTTATTTAAGATTCCCTCCCTTCATCGTAAAACAAGTTCCCAAATACAAGACATTGAAATAAAGTTTCAACATCAATCTCCTCTTCCCTAAACCCAAATCATTTCTTCCATTCTTTCATTTCTTTTCAAACACTAACATAGGTACAGTTTTCTTCACCACTTATGTGTTTTATGGCATTGCATTGAAAGGATTTTGCCCCTTTTTGGTTAGGGCAATGAAGAAGATACTTGGGAGGTCGAGAGGCGCCATTGCCACCACCCTTTTTTGCTTACTGTTGTTGTGGTTTCATACGATGAGCCTCAGCATGTCGTCGATTTCCAGGATAAACAACATAATTGCAGCCACGTCGTTGTATACCTTCAACAATAATCAAGGTACCATAAAATTAAAACTTCACAATCCTTTTTGTCTGTGTTGTTTAGAAATGTAAATGAGATATGTTTCAACAAACGTTTTTATTTATAAATATTGTAGTTAAATGTTTTGATTTCAAATTGTCCATTAATATTTTTGAATCCATGCAGTTAAGCATCTAATATTTAAACCACTATTGGGTTTGCTTTAAACATACCGCAAGTATATAGATGATATAACCAAAGCTTAATTAGTAAGCGGAAGTGAAGGAGTTCAAATTTGGTTTAAACCAAGTTGAAGGTTAGATAATGAAAGTTAACCGAGTTTATCACTATTCAAACTCCATTATATTTGATGCCTGCCTGGATTGCTATTTCTAGTTCTACCAACCATATCCTTTGACCTCTTTGCATATGCTCTGTTTGTTGGGATGCTTCATTACTTGGTTCTATATCACTAACAACTGCCCACATTTTTATTTTAATCTCCAAACATTCATTTATATTACACCCATTAATCAAGTCTTTATAACCAATTAAATTTGTGCATTTATTTTTTAAACATTTAACATTTAAAATGTATTTTAAACAGCAACATGCATTTTATTCAACCGTAAGCCTGTTCATGGGTTAGGTTATTTTTATATATTATGTAATTTATAATACAAATTTTAAATCTACAGTAGTATATAATACTAGTATGACGTAAGGTGACTATATATAAAATTTTAATAAAAAAATTATTAAATATTAAATAAAAATAATATAAATATATATTTTGGAATTTTTAAAAATAATATGGGCAGACTTAAAATGGGTTTGGATTAGCCATTTACAAATATGGGCGAGTTTGGGCAAAATTTTAAGTTAATATTTCAGAACGGACCAAACTTGAGCAAGTATGAAGTATGTTAATATCGTGCATCGGCTCAACCCATAACACCTCTAATTGGTTGGATTGGTTAAAAAATTTTAAATTCGATGTATAATATTATGATTTAACCCGTCTCAAAATCAAGTAATAAATATGGGTTAATGGTTTCAACCTTGGGAAAATTTGTAATTTAATTAATTTTCCAGCTCTTTGTTAAGATATTATATTTGAGTTGGTCTAAAATTTCAATAAAAAAATATGTAGTTGGCAAGTACTTGTTAAAGAATATTTTCTGTTACTAATAAAATATCAATGGCCAACATATTTGCATTTTACTAATACAAATTTTTTTTTTTTTTTGTATTATTCGTCAACTCTTTATTCCTTTGCAACAGAGACACGTGTTCAAATACAAACTGTGGCAAGTCAACAGAACCACCAACTTCTTCCACGTGGCGAGCTTCCAATGAGTAACCAATTCAGCTGCAACCGTACCTATCTTCGCTATGATCTCTGCACAATCGACGGCTCAACTGTCTTGGACCCCACAACCTCTACATTCTTTACCATGGACCCCATTAGCCCCGTCCACGTGGAGAAAATCAAGCCCTACCCAAGAAAATACGAAGACTACATCATGGGCCAAATCAAAGAGCTTAATCTAGTATCGGGCCCATTAAGCCCACAATGCACGATCCGGCATGAAGCTCCGGCCATTGTATTCAGTGTGGGAGGGTACACTGGAAACTTATTCCATGCTTTCAATGATGGATTGATCCCCCTCTTCATCACCGCTAGCTCCTTCTACCCTGACGGTGATTTCATCATCGTGGTCTCGGAGTTCCATGATTGGTGGCAAAGTAAGTATGCAGAAATACTTAAGGTTCTTAGCAAACACCCGATTGTTGCCCTTGAAAAGGATAACGCCACTCACTGTTTTCCTTCAGCCACTCTAGGGCTCATAGCACATGGTTTCATGACTATAGACCCAACGTTAATCCCAACCTCAAAAACACTGATGCATTTCCGGGATCTCCTAGAAAAAGCCTATACCCAAAATCCTATTCTACCCTCTCCTTCCCTTGATCCAAAACCCGAACGCCGGCCACGCCTCGTTTTAACATGTCGAGGCAACGATGTGTCATCACGAAGGATACTAAATCAAGATGAAGTGATTCAAGTAATGAAAGAAATAGGGTTCGACGTTATCGTGTTCCAACCAAACCGTTACACATCCCTTAGCGAGGCATATGCAATGTTGAATTCAAGTCACGTGATGGTTGGAGTGCACGGCGCGGCCCTCACGCATGCATTGTTCCTTCGGCCAAGGTCAGTGTTCATGCAAGTGGTACCGATCGGGACTGAATGGGCAGCAGATGCGTTTTATGGGAGAATAGCTAAAGGGTTAAATGTGAATTACTTGGAATATAAAATAAGGGTCGAAGAAAGTAGCTTAATGGAAAAGTATGGGAAAGATAATGTGTTGTTAAAAGATCCATCAGCAGTTCAAAAGAAAGGGTGGCCAACTGAGATAATGGACATTTATTTGAAGCAACAAAATGTGAAGCTTGATTTGGTAAGGTTTAGAAAAAGCTTGAAGAGTGCTTATTTAATGGCAAAGAAGTTTATGCATAAGAAAAGATAGTTCATTCTTTTATCATAGAGATCCAGTTATAGGAGAACACCATTTGTGTTTAAGTGCAAAGTTTGTATTTTGATCTCAATTTGTGTTAATTTTGCGTTCATTGATGACAGCTTGTATATGCTTCCATTTTATTTTATTTTTTGAAACTTTTATAATTATAAATTATTTTTTGAATTTTTAAAATTAGAACCAAATTGATAAAAAAATGTAAACATTGAGGGAGAAATGTGTTGAACCTTTTAGAATAGGACCAAATTGACATATTGTGTAAATTTTTAAGGGCTAAAACTATTATAATACCAATCAAAATAAGGCTACATCAACATTTCATTTGGTGACTGAAGGCATTTTAATGGGGAGTGGCTAAAACAAGAAATTTAACAAATAGAAGTGACTAAAACATGAAATTCAACTAACTAGAGTGACTAAAATAATAAATTTTTAAAATGGGTGATCAAAATAGGAACACGGATAAACTCGGGTGACTATTTGAGTACCCTATGTATCATTATTGAATTATTGATACGAGCAAGGATGGGTTTTTATTTTTTTGGTTAAAATGTATAATTATAAAATTAGTCCCTTTTTAATTTTAATAATTCAATATTATTCTTTTAATCTCTTTGTTAAATAGTTCAATTTAGTTCTTTTTAACCTCTTTTTTGTCAAGTTATATAAAGTTTAATTAAAATATTATATTGTATGGAATGAATTTGAACATATAGTTATTCAAATTCATCTAATTATATATCCAAATTCATTCTAAACTTAACTTTAAAATGATTTTTATTAATTATTAATTGTTTTGAATTTTTTAATTTTATTAAATATTTTTATAAATTTTAATAATGTTTTAAAACTTTATAATTTTTTTTATAATTAAAAAAAAAAAAAACTAAGTTTGAACCTAGACACTATCTAAGCTCATTCCAAAAAAAAGAGAAGATATTTTTTTAAAAATAATTTTTTTTGCTGATGTGGCAGTTGTTGTGATGCTGTCACGTCATCAACTGTCCATGTGAGTAAGATAACGGTGAAAGATGATTAAAGGGCTTTTTAAAAAACTCAATTGAGCGTAAACTAATATCTACACTGCTATGTAGTATGTATAAAAGGAAAACATTTACTTTAAAAAAAAGGAAAGTATTTATTAAGGGCTTCTTCTATGATAAGTGTTTTCTTTTTAATTATTAACAAAATATTAAATTTCAATGGCGGTCCCTTTATTTTATTAGATTATATTATAATATGCTCAAATATGAAATTTAACCTCTATACTTCAATTTTTAACATTTATAATATCATTAGTTACTCTAAATATTTTATTATAAGCCTTCTTTTTTATGACAAGTGGCCACTTTCTTTTTAATATAAATTTCCATTTCAAATCATATATTATGCTCAAATTTTAGATTTGCTATTTATATTTTAATTTTTTACTATAACAATGCTTATAATGTCATTAGTTAATCTAAATACTTTATTTTAATTAAAATGATGATATGAATTTTAAGAATTGTAAATACCGTTAAAATTCTCTATTAGATTTAAGTTCATTACAATATTATTTTTTTGCCACATGGCTACCAACTGAGAATTTTTTTTTTAAAAAAATAGAAAGTCAAACGAGCAAATTTAACAGAAAAACTATAACGGTCTTAACAATTAGACCTGGATTTTTAAATTCAAAAAAGTAAAGAGAAAAAATTCTTGAAAATAAAAGCATGAGGACTAAATTCCAAATATACAAAGAAACATGTTTTAACCTTTAAATTATAACTATATAATTTAACCCAAAAATAATTAATCCACCACAAAGTGTGGATCAAGAACCATACTATTAATAATAAAACTTCACCAATCCAAAAGTAAGTGAAATTTAATTAATAGATAAAAAGAAGATGAAGCAGCGATATTTAGTCTCTAAACTTGATAATAGTTCTCAACTTGATTCTTGATTTTTTTTTTTTTTTTGTTTACATGAGTCCCAAAACTTGGCAATTTGTTCATTTGTCCCAAAGGCGACGGGCAAGCAAGGGCGTTGCCTCCTTAGAAATGGGAAATTTTCTCTTTAATCCCTCAAAAATTTATAAAATTTAAGTTCATATACGGTAAATTTATACTTTGACTCTTAAGAATAATAAAATTATGATATAGTCCTTTATAAAAAAACAATAAAATTATAAACTAAGACAATGAAAATAATTATATTTTAGCTCTCATAAAGCTTATAATTTAACTTTGGCCCCAAAAAATTTCTAGCTTCGCCCTACTTGATCACAAAACTTAGATTTTGTTAAGATGTTTTGACATGGCTTTTTGAGATTTTGTCACAACAATACCTAATTTTTTTTTTAAAAAAAAGTATATAAATGTCAAAAACTAAAAAAATAAAATAAGATATAAAGAATTAAAAAAAAAACTAGGTGATGATGTGACACAATCTTAGAATGCCGCATCAAACATTAACAAAATTCAAGTTCAGTGACTAAAGTGGGGAAAAACTACCAAGTTCTTGGACTAATGTGAACAAAAAAAAGTTCAAGGACTAATGTAGGAAATGTTACTAAGCTTAGGAACTAAATGTTGATTTATCCCAAAAACAATATTAGTTGATTTATCCCAAAAAACAATACTAATTGTAAACGGACCAAGAAAAATTACTAAGTTTAAGGGCTAAATGTTATTTTATCCCGAATAATAATATCATTTGATAACTACTATAGCATCCAAATCAAATGACACCAAAAAGGTGGACGTAAAATGATATATATAGTGTTAAATTATAATTTTGATCCTTAAACTTGAGATTAATTCCTAAATATTGATTTGATATAATTTAATTATAAATTGTTGACACCGTTAATTAATTTAGCATCAAATTGAATTACACCAAAAATAGGACCGGAAGGAAAATACATATGTCAAATTATCATTTTGATTCCTACTAAAATTAAAATTTAATCTTTACACGTTAAATTGGCATAATTTAATCTTTTTATTTTTATAATGCCATTAATTAATATAAACTTTCGGCGCCATTAAGTTGACATGTAAATTCTTTTATTGATTTAAGTTGTTTTGCTAGAATATTTTAAAACACATTTAAGCATTCGACTCATGTAAATTGTTGTTAAAAAACTTCACATTAGCATTTTATTGAAAATAATTAACGGTATTAACAAATTGAACTAAATGATAACAATATATAAATTATGCAAATTAAAAATACAATGACTAAATATAAAATTTTAGCATAATAAAAGGACTAAAACCAGAATTTGGCCATACATAAATAAAATATAAATAAAATAGCAGGTTTCTAGGCTTTAATTGCCCGAACGTGAAACGGGGAGTTGACACTTTCGTTGCAAAAAATTGAAACCGTGAAAACCAGATTGTCAGCCTCATTTTTCTCGTTTGTATCAATGGAGTCCAAGCTACTTGAGCTACCATTTTCTTCCATTTTCAACCAAAATGCTGCAAAATCTTCCACACCCATTTCTCATTTTACACCTAGAAATGCTTTCAAAGTTATGGGATCGAGCTTCGGTGCAAATTTTTATCGCTCTCTTGGAATTTCCCATTCTTCTTCTTCAAACATAAGGTCAGAACATCAAATATATACATGTTTTTTTTTTTTCTTTTGAAATCTGGGTACTTGTTTTTCTTTCTTGGGTATATGATTTTGTTCATTCATTATGGAATTTGTTGATTAAGTTTAGCTAATAAGGAAGTGGTAAGTGCAGGGTGGATTGTTGAAGGCAATGGTAAAGATCTTAAAAGGAGTCCATTTAAGCTTTATTATTATTATTATTATTATTATTATTATTATTATTATTATTATTTTGCTTAGGGAAGATGGAGATGAAAATTGCTTAATCCAAATGTTACGGAAAAATGAAATTTAAGATGGTTTTTGAAACTTATTATTCGATCAAAAGATTTTTCCATCTTTTCCCCCTTTGTACCAAGCAAAGGCTTCCCTTTGTCCGTTGAAATTTGTACTTTTGAAGTTTGGGAAATCCATATGAACATATTGCATAAGGGAGAGCTTTGTGATTGTTCATTCCTTTTTGTTGCATTCAGTGCTTGATTAAGTTAAAAGTAATTTTTTTTTTTGTTATATTGAAAATAAATCCTAAAATTTATGGTTTAGAATTACTTTATTTGTTTGTTTGTATATCAATTAGAGATAAAACGAGGTAAATTTAGCTGAAGATAGTAAAATTTTCTTTGGGATACTATGGTTACTTGTAATGCATATGCTTGCATTCTTTTCATACAGATTTTCAAAGAAGCCAAGGGTGGATGAGAGTGAGAACCTTACTCTCAACAGTATAAGACAGTCCTTAATTCGACAAGAAGATAGCATAATATTTAGCCTTTTGGAGAGAGCTCAGTACTGTTATAACCCAGACACATATAACCAAGATGCATTCTCCATGGATGGATTTCATGGGTCTTTGTCTTTGGTTGAGTTCATGGTTCGGGAAACCGAAAGGCTCCATGCTCAGGTAGTGTTCTCTATGTGGAGAAGATGTTAGGTAAACAGATTAAATCATATGTACAACATTCTGATGATTTTTCTATGTGAATAGGTTGGCAGATATAGAAGTCCTGATGAACACCCTTTCTTCCCGTCTTATCTACCCGAGCCAAAGCTTCCACCTTTGCAATATCCAAAGGTCAGACTTTTAGATGTTAACATATGAATAATTGGAAGTGACTCATGATTTCTTAATCAGTAATGATCCTACTTTATAATATTTAGGCTTCATGGTCCTACTTTTAAGGTGTGGCCATGCTTAAAGTATGTAAAACAACAAAAGAAAAAAGCCAAAGTTTGATATTCCATGATAGCCAACCATATGACTTGAAACTTTAGTTTGATAGGTTCATGTTAACACTAATATTTAACATATAATTAGTTGGAAGCGACTCTTGTTTCTTTTTCATCAATGATCTACTCTTAAGCTGTGGTTATGCTTAAAGTTATGTAAAACAATAAACAAATGCCAAAGTTTGATATTCCATGATAGTCAACCATATGACCCAAAACTTTAGTTTGATAGGTTCCGGTTAACACTTATATTTCATCCTTGCACTTCCCATCTCTTGTGATCCTACTAAGTTTTGCAAGCCGTTACATAACCAGCTTGCATTTACAATATGCTGTAATTTATTTTAACATGACTCGGGTACTGGAATTCACAATTTGGTTCATAAGAAGTAAACGCTTCATAAAAGTTAGCATTGTGGATTTGGTAAACTACGGCCAACAATATAGTATCGTGCATCAAACATTTTATCTAGCAAAATCAGCAACACATGTTTCCCATGAGCATGCTAATTATTCAGGAAATTCTACTCTGTATACACTGTTAATTGTGCATCATAGTTTAGAACTTGATGAGAAGTAATGTTTTTGTTTCAGTTCAATGTTTCATCGCCTAATGCCAGCATATCGTGCCTCACTAAATCCTTGACTGATATCATCACTTTGATGAGTATTTCCATTCATAACTTTTGCCTAAGCTTGAATTACACTATTAAACTAGTCCTACATTAAAAATCTTAACTGATTCAACATACTGAGCTGCCATTGGATCTTTTAAATATCTTGATACCTTATTGACTGTCAAGATTGTGTTGCAGGACATATCCGTTAACCATTGGGCATTTCTTTTGTTTGATACTAGGTTTTGCATCACTGTGCTGCTTCAATTAACATAAACAATAAGGTTTGGAATATGTATTTTGCAGAGCTTCTACCAAGATTGGTAGAAGCTGGAGATGATGGTAATTGTGGGTCTACTGCTGTATGTGATACAATGTGCTTGCAGGTATGCCTTTAAGCTATTGTTCCTTTCATCAATTCTTAGCTGCTCTTACCTGGATTTAAATCGTGAATCATTGTTCATCGATAACATTCAAACAGTAGAGAAGATGGGATATTTTATGGTAACCTCCTTTCTCTTTCCTCTTAGGGAGGGTGGAACAGTTTAGAATTTCCTTTAATTTTCATCATAAGTCTCCTTTGTTCCTATTATAATTTTAGCCCCTTTTATTTCCTCCCAGGGAGGCTTCTATTTATCTTTACGTGTTAAAGGAATTTTGTTTTGGAAACCTTGGTTATTTTTCAACTTTTCCCCTTACAGGCACTTTCAAAAAGAATTCACTACGGAAAATTTGTAGCAGAGGCGAAATTTCGAGAATCACCTAAAACTTATGAGGATTCCATTAGAGCAAAAGTGAAGTTCCTTTCACATTTATCCTACTTCATCCTTTTTGTTTAGGCTGCTTCATATTTGTAATTAACAGATTTCCTTCCTTTCCTCTTTGCCTTTGGAACTGCACCCAACAGGACCGGTCTCGATTGATGGAGTTGCTAACATACGAAACAGTGGAAACAGCAGTGAAAAAGAGAGTAGATATGAAAACGAAAACATATGGTCAAGAGCTAAACTTTCAACTGAATGGTGTTGCAGCAGTTCCAGATCCTGTGTACAAAATCGAGCCAAGTTTAGTAGCTGATCTCTACGGAGATTGGATCATGCCCTTAACAAAGGAAGTTCAAGTTGGTTACTTGTTGCGACGGTTGGACTAATGTAAAGCTTCCCTCACAACTGACCAAGGGAAGGGGAAACCAAAGGGTGTATGAACATCACTACCTTTTACATGTTAAACTACAGAATTTCAGTTTTCTAATTTATAGCACAGCTTTCCAAATACCCAGTAATGTTCTTCATCAAGAAGGCAAAGGGTTCGAATCCGGAAAAAGAACTCGTCCCTCCTATGTGATCATCTAACAGCAATGTGAGCTTCAAGCTTGTGTTAGTAATACATTCATTTGAGTTCAGGAAGGGCAGCTACTCTTTTTTGTAAACTCATTTTAGTTGGATTTACATAGTGTTTAAAACTTTCTTCTAAAACAACGGTTGTCATTGTCAACTTTTGAGCTGGAAAATGAATGAATCTTGATCCTACCATGTGCAGCTCTCATGTTTTAATCATAGCTTAATTATATTATAATATTAGAGCATAATTATTAAGCTTCTTGCACATAAAAAAGATTAAAATTGGAAAACTTTTACAATCTTCTGTCAATCACAATGTCATCTTTCCATTTTTCTTTCCAATTTTCAACCTTTTTGGCTGCTGAGAAGTGACTGAATTTAGTGACTTTGAAGTCTTCGTGTCCCACAAAATAAAATCATTTAAGGACAGTTCTGTAATTTTTAAAAGATTATCTCCAGAAATAGAAAAAATATATTTTTTAAAAAATGGGATAATTGGTACAAATTAACAGAAAAATTTTCAAATAGCAGAAAATCTGGAAAAAGACAACAGATTAGCACTGTCACCGTCATTTTTCAAATGACATAAACACCCTTGACAAAAATTTAAATGGTCGAGAATCCCAACCCACAAGACAGCCGCTTTTTTGTTTCATCTTCTTCAATGTACAGCTAGCATATGAATATTTGTCTGTTGCTTTTGGGATTTGTTCCTGCATCTTTAGCTTTTCTTTCTTTTAACTCACTGAGCAAAAGAGGGAAAGCTTTGCTCTTTTGGTGAGAGGCAGAGACAAGGAGAAAATGGAGAAAGCATTAACTAAAGTTGGGAGCTTGAAAGTTGGTGGGTTATGGATCTCAAAGAAAGCTAAGGAAGAGTTCTCTAACATCACTGAAGATCTGACTGTAAGTAAAGTTCTCTTCTTTTTTTGGGTTTTTTTTTTTTGTTTTGTTTTGTTTTTCTTTTTTCTTCTTTGTATTAGTATTTTGGTTTATGGATTTTGTAATGTGGGTTGATAAAAGGATAACCTTTTGATAGTATATGGAATTGTTAGGTAATGCAAGATCTGTGGGGTTTTACTTTTAAGCAAAAAAGTACTGATTTCAGAGATGGGGTTATGAACTAAACATAAACATATTTGTAAACAAATAAGATGTTTGGCTGAGATGAAAATGTATTTTTGTGATAAGATTTATGGGTAGGACATTCATTTCTTCATTTCAGATGATAAAGATTGCATTTTGTCTTGGAAGATAGTATTGCAAGTGATTTGATTTTTGCTTAATTTCTTGTACTTCTGTGTGGGATTCCCCCTGATTTCAAATTATCATATATGTTTGGCTTATACATGTGGAAACATTTCAAATTGATTCTAGAGTTTTAGGACAAAGGTTTGGTTCAACAATGGATGTTTTTAAGTATCGTCCTTTCATTGCATTAGCATTACTGTAGTTATCTAGTACCAAAAGACCACCTTAGACCTGATGTTTAAATTAGTTTTATCTTATCAGTATATAGTTGGGAAAGGCCATCACTGAGTTGAACATTTAAAGAAGAGTACTAATGCTAATAGACATTGAAACATGATTTCGAATGTCCATTTGTATATTTATAGTTCATGCTCCTTTACCTTTCAGTTTCTCTGAAATGTTAATTTCTGCAGACTTTCTCAAACACCGTTGAAGAGAAGGCAAAATGGGTTTTCAACAAACTGAAAGGTACAGAATTATTTTATATGCGTACTCATTTTTTGCTTGTATTAGTCAGCGTAACGAAGCATAGACTGAGTAGCGAGTAAGTGCGTATTTTTCAGTTAAGGAGAGTGGCAGATACTTTTTTGTGGTCTTCAAATGCTTTGCAATGCCTAATATTTCTGGCCCCTACCTTGCTTCATTAAAGGAGATTCCGAGCATGAGTCCTTCCCTCCCATTCAGCTATTATAAGGGAAAAAAGAAAGGGTTTGCCGTCGAAAATCACCATATCTTGAAAATTTCAGTTCCTAACCCTTTCATGAACACTGATATGAGAAATATGAACAAATCTAGTGTGATAGTCAACTGTCAAATAGTTGCATTATCTCCACTCCTGTGATGTTCAGTTTGTGGTTAAAATCCTCCTCTGGCTTGCTTCAGCTCCTTGTTCTTCGATATGAAAAAGAAATTTCTATCAGTGGTCTTTCTTTTGCATGATGTGTTATTGATTGAATATTTCGTTCAAGAACAATATTATGCATGACTTTGTTCTGCTTGCTTTCCTGAATATATTGCACGAAATAACTAGTTCTTTCCTACAGGAAAGCCAATGAAAAGCTTGCCTGATCTCCTTCGAGAGTACAACTTACCGCCAGGCCTCTTTCCCCAGAATGTTATCTGTTACGAATTCGATGAAACCAAGGCGAAGCTGATTGTTTACATGTCCTCTCCGTGTGAGGTCAGCTTCAAGGATTCCTCGGTCATAAGATACGCAGCGCGTGTGAAGGGGATTCTCCTTCGGGGAAAGCTGACAGGCATCGAGGGAATGAAGACAAAGGTCCTAGTTTGGGTTAAAGTGACAAGTGTGGCAGTTGAAGGCTATAAATCAGACAAGGTGTGGTTTACTGCTGGAGTTAAGAAGTCAAGGCCGAAAGATGCTTATGAAACACCCAGGGATGCTGTTAGAGTTGAAGAATTTTGAGCACATATTATTCATCACTGCTTATTTATTTGGAGGGGGTATAGGGCACAACTATTATATTTAAATAGCTTTGGATGGTTTACCAGTAATGTTTCAAAGGACTCCTTTTTCATTTTGCTTAAAACGAAACCAATTTCATTCATCTAGTCCCTGCTCAAACAAGTTGGCTGTTATTTCTAACTGCTCAAATTATAGTTATAGTCCTTTTACTATGATTTAGTTTCTTTAATTTGACATAATTTGAGTTAACATGGATTCTTCTTTAAAAAAATATAGTAATATTTAGCCTCTAAACTTGGTTTTTTTTTTTTTAATACCTTAATCCTTGAAATTTTTTTAGTCCACATCAATCTTAGAATTTGACAAGTTTTTTTCAATTTAGCCCTTGAACTTAATTACATTATAGTATGATTACATAACACTATTAAGATTATAACATGTCACTCAAAATTTAAAAAAATATATATTTAAAAATTCATTATAAGATTTTCTATAATTTTTTTTTTAAAATTTCAAAGTGCCACATTATTACACCTTAACGAAATCCAACTTCAAAGACCTAATTAAAAAAAATATATATATATGAAATTCCGAATCTAACGTGAACCAAAATTTAAGGACGAAGTTAGAAAAAGTTACCAAATTCAGAAACTAAATGTTAATTTATCCCAAAAAGGAAACACATTTAAGCATTTTAATGACATTAATCTCAAATTTTAGCATAGTATAAACTAAATGTTAATTTATCCCAAAAAGAAAACACATTTAAGCATTTTAATGACATTAATCTCAAATTTTAGCATAGTATAGGGACCAAAATCATAATTTGACCTTTCTGATTCTCATATTTGAAGACCTAAAACGGATACATGGAAAGGGTTTTCACCACGGATGTCCCCATTGCCAGTAAAAGCTGCTATGGCTTCAATAATTCAATAGCTATAAGCTTTGGTTTCTGATACATAAAAACTTGGTTGCCTATTGCCTACTGATAAATGAATTTATTTTAAATGATTGATGTGCCAAATTAGCGGAGAAAGAATACATGTTAAATATGAATTCAACGTTTGATCTTTTGCTACTATGATGAATTTGCCCATACCTCACGAAATCACAAAGAAACTCCGGTTGATTCGCGGACAATCTCGTATATTGCTATTATATTCTCGATAGCCAACAAGAAAATGATACACCATTCCAAGAGATCCGACCGTCTATTTTGGATAACTTCCTGAAGGAAATGAATATTGTGCTGCAATAAACAAAATAAAAAGCTTCAGTTTAGACTCCTAAAAATTGTTACACATAGGGAAGAAAATGCACCATCATTTTACCACACAAGACTATCACATGTAATGCAATAACCGCTAAATCAAAGTGGCAATCAGTTCCAAAACTTTAATATATGAAAAATTATTATGAAAATAAAAGCTTCGAGGTCACACGAAGCTCTGGACAGATAGTTGTGGAGGGAGCCGTTCCTTTGAGCACTTCAGCCTATTGAATAAATTATAATTCCTTACTTTTTTTTTTTTTTTTTTTTTTTGTATAAGAATATATTATAATTCAGCATCTAAACCCTTAAATATTTCGGTTTATCTAACTTTGAATTCAAAGAAAATTCAGTTGTTTTCTCAGTCATACTTATACATTTTGTTTCCTGGGGAACAATCTAGTTTCTTTATCTATATGCCTATTATAACCCATCATTTCTTAGTATGAAAAATATTCTCTTTGAAATTCAACTGGAACTGAATTACTATAAGTGTTATCGAAAAACATGGTTACCTCTACAAATTTTAGCTTGAAATCTAGATTCCCAAAGCGTTGTGTCACCTCATACTCCTCCCGAAGGTACTCATATATTTGAGCATACTTTGCTTCTCTCCAAGCAATTTCTGATCTGGACAATGAGAAGAATCACAAAAATATCGAATATCAGGTGCTCACAAATCTAACTCATGCATCTAATGCTCAGTCATTCAATGTTTAACAAGAAATGAAAGTTGCCTGTATTCATTTCATTATTCAAGCGTATTCACCTTGTTGAAATCATGCAATAAAGGTTCTCTCAGAAACTTTTTTATAAATAAGAAGATATATAACCAACATTAGAGATCCTTCGTAAAAACAGTTGAATGATCAAGGATAAACAATCCACAAATATCTCCTTTGTGTTCCCACCACCTTTCCGAAGGAGAAAAGAAAAGGGAAGAAGAGGGGGAAAAACTGGCAAATAGTTCGCATAAACATAGACACCTAATAAAATAATCAACTTAGTAGCTAGATTTCTCACATCACCCTTTAATGACAGCAAAGCAAATACAGTGCAATGATTCATCTAAAATATTAAATAAAATAATAAAGAAAAGAAACAGAGAGCAAACTCCCGACTTGGAATGTAAAGTATAGAAAATACCTTGTCGCACAATAAAGCCTTGTGTAAAACAAGTACTGGTGCCAGAGGTCTTACCTCTCAAAAAGACCAACTTTAAGAATTACATCAGCCAAATTTGAATTAGCTTTTCCAACAAGTTTAATGAGCTTTGTCCTATCCATTGTGAAAGTTCCTGTCTTTTCCATTGCACGATTTATATTGGCAAACTCTTCAACCATACCATCAACCTGAGGTACGTGTAGAGAGACTATATTCAGGTCCCCATAGAAAATAACTTGCAGTATCACAGCTTTTAAAGCCTTGAATTTGGAACAAGCAGTATTGTAGTCAAAATTTAAATAAATACCTTCTTTCCTGACTATAAATGCTTCATGCAAATTAATTGAAATACCTGTGAAACAAAATAATCCAATGCTATGCTTTGACCAAGAACACTTCCAATAATGCGGATACTATCAGTGTCCAAAGTTTTGACAACAATGTAGTCTGGTCCTCCCTGCATATCCTTAGCCAAGAGTGGCTGCTCTTTTACACAGTAATCTGATCCAAAAGATCAAACAGACATCATATTAGTTTGTGATCAGCGTGCAAACTACAGGATAATCTAAATCCATAACCCTAGTTGTGAGAAAAGTTATATAGGGCAGAAAGAGGACAAATCCCTTATATATGAACGCAGTTTTTACTCAAAAATTTCATGTGGTTTGCTAGATTAGCATACAGTAGTAATATCCTATAGCAGATAGTTTAGGTGTCACTTGAGCAACTTGAACCAAAGTACTAAAAAATACGCCCAACAGTCCACCTTTTCTTTCGATAACACTAACCTTGATTGTTTATGGACATGGGCCGCCATTGCTAATGATATAAATACAAGGGAAAGAAATTTCGAGGCATACAAAAATTTATATGATACTAAATGTAACCCCACCCCCACAAAAAGGAATTTACCATCTCTCCTCATTTCTGGAAGCAATCCAGAAGCATGTCTCTGAACTATTTCGAGGTAGCTCTCAACTTCACGGTCCTCAATGTTAAACAAGACAGCAGAACCATACTGAAAAATGACCATGTAACGGCAGCTACTGACTTTGTCATTCATTCCAAGTGCCTAAACCATAGAGGTGTTAGAGAAAAGAAGTTCAATCGAACAACAAAGACAAAGGGCATTCGCAGAATTGGCAGTTTAATACAAAAATAGTACAACTCAACATGTTACTCAACTCAAAACATTCTTAACATGTGCTTGACACTAAAGATAAACGGTAGCCCTAGGAATGAACTTAGGATGCTAAAATAAGAACCATAATCAAACTTATATCTCAACAAGGAAAAGAAATACTGTCATAAGCCTATACAATGAAAAGAAACTTCCTTATCAAGTTCGACTTAATCATTGCTAGTGCTACAAACTGTTCCTTCTAATAATTTCCTCAAAGATCAAGAAAATGGTGCCCAGCAAAATTAACTAGGTACGAACAAGTTAAATTGAAGTTGAAGAACTAAATTAACTTGTTAAACATCTTACAGTAACACCTGGAGGGAAATCACAATATCTGAGAGCAATATAGTTTGATGAACGAGAAGAAGGAGGTACGATGTTGCTTAAATTCTCAGCTTGCATACTCTTCAAATCGATACTGCCAAAACCAAAACCAGATTGTAACAAGAAAAGAGGCAAACAATATATCAAAAATTAAAAATCTTATCTTTGAATCAAATTTGAAACATGGAATATCATAAAGCAAACCTGGTACAAAGGAAATAAGCTTTGATGGGAATCTTGCCAATTTCCTCTTCTTCTTCTTGTGAAACAAACCCATGATTTTGTTGGGAAAAATAAGGAGACCCATTTTCAGAATCGCTAGGATAAATGGGAAGTTGAGATGGGAGAGCTGAGAATGGTCTTGCAAGGAGAAAACAGAAAGCAGGGCTTGAAGAAAGGGATAGGAAAAGAGGTTTGGGAGGAAGAGAAGGGAAGGAGGTTTTGGTTAAGTGGTGAAGAGAAGCGAAGCAGCTGCTCTCCATCTACCCATTCACTGGAAACACAAGGAATGGGTTTTGTTATGCTTAGATAGATTGCATACAAAAGCTTTCTTCCACGGTCGATTCATCGACTTTCTTTCATTTCTCTCCAACTGAATTTGTGGCGTCCGACCACATACAATATTATTATTTATTGAGTTAATTGTATAGGACAGCCTCAAGCTATGAACATCATTTTAAATTGGTCCCTAAACTTTAAATTGTTCTAATTATATTCCCAAATTATCAATATTATGCAATCAGATCCTTCATTATTAAAACCATTAATTTAGCCCTTAAATGACATATTAAATCTAATGTAGCTAAATTTAAAATGAAAATTTTAAATGAAGAGAATGTTGTTGCATAACTTTTAAAAGTAAAAAAAAAAAAATTTATGTAAAAGCTTTGAAAATCTCAAAACTAATAATTTTAAATATTTATTTTTATAATATTTAATTGTCTTAAAATTTTTATTTAAATGATGTCACATAAAATCTAACTTATCATTTAACAGTTAAATTAATGATTTTAATAAGAAAAACATTGAAAACATCAAAGAAAGAAGATCATAAAGAATATCAATTTAATATTTTAGTTCCAAATTTCTATATCAATTTTAATAGTATTATGTATTAATTCAATTTTTAATGGTTTTTTTTTTGTTAAATATCAAATTTACATTTAATTTGAATTATTTTAGGGAATTAAAATTCAAGCACTAAGGTTGAACGAAAGTGAGACAAAAGAATGTAGTAAAAAATTCTTATGATGATATTATTAGTGTTGATAATATATATGAAGTAATTTTTCTTATTCTTATAATCTAAAAGAGCATGTGAATAAGCAAATTGATAATTATTTCACTTACTAGGAAACGAAGAAAGTTATGAAAGATATTTCAAGAGATAAATTCAGTCTTTTACTAAGAGTTTTAAGTTCATCAAAATGCCACTTAAAAACTCTTGTGTTAGCTTATGAAAGGCGGTTAGTGCCGCACAAGTTTATCAAAATGTTTTTCACTGATTTTTTATTTATCTTATGTTTTTGCACTCTTGTGACAGGCATTTGTATATTTGTATTTGAGTTGGGTTGCAATTACTTTTTATTTAAGGGAATCAAAATAATTTGAATAAAGGTAAATCTCATTTCAAGAGATCAAACAATCTAAAAAAAATTAACTTGTAAGTGATATCTTATTGTAGTAATCAAAGACCGATAATAAAAACATGTTGAACAATAAAGTTTCCTTTGGGCCGATTTAGTGCTCACATGTAAAACTGAATAATCGTCACATGTTTATTACCACAGTTATACATGTAATTTTGTTAAATATTAACATTCTTTTGAGCCGATTAATATTAACGTAACTTTAGTTACATGCATACAACCTTTTATATTTTAAAATAAATTATATATTTTTTACAATAGAGGTCACTTTGGCAACTTATTGTTTCAATTAAGTTATTTTAATTTGAAAATTGAAGATTTTTATTATGTTATATTTGAAAAAATAACCGTTAGAAACCAAAAACCTTATTCTTTGACTATTAACTGAAGAATATTAATTGAATAATTTAGGTAGCATCCATTAAAGTTGTAACTTTAATCTCATAAAAAACATAATCATGACATACCATTATAAAAACCGTACACTTAATCAAACAATAAAGTTTAATACACAAATGTAATTCACATATTCAACCAATCAAAACATGCATATGAATAAAGCAAGGTACAAGTTTGATACATTGAAAAGTTGGTATAGTTGTTTAATTGTTTTTTGGCAGATATGGGTTAATTGAATTAAAACAAATGGTAAAGCTAGTAAATGTACTCAATTTCAATTCTCATAAATATCATAATAACTATCCCAGTCTTTTCCAATCATAAATAAACGTGTTTGAACCCAAATCTTTCTTATATGTTAACAAGAAACCAAAGTAATCGGTTATCTATGTGTAATTTGGGATCACAACCCTATCTTTTCTAAAGATAGGATATTAGAAAAGTTATTTATGTATAATTTGGAGACTATAACCCTAATATATAACTTCTACATATTAAGCATAATTTTTAATAAACCCATTATCAATTAGAAATTAGTTACTAGAGTATCTACACATATTTGATACCTTAACTAAATTAAACCATTTTTAATTTGGGTTATTCTTTTATGATAGTAAATAATAACACGTAACTACTCTTATTATATATGTGATGTCTATATTTTCCAACAATTTTAAACAAAAAAATTTTTTTATATTCGGTATTTATATTGAATCTCAATTAAATTTAGAGTTTAACTTTGAAGAAGGGATAACATTTTCCGAACACAATTTTCTCCATTCACGTAATTTAAACATGAGACTTTATTAAGGGTCATATAAAATATTATTCACATATAATAAAATTATTAAAATAAAATTATTTTAAAGTTGAAGTAAATATATTTTTGTTTTGGATAAAAATATTAAAAAAATTATATAAATTTTTAGTACTTAACTTTTATTTGATATATTTTTTAAACATTTTTATATTTTAACAATTACTAAATTTTATATCCACAATATCAATGTATTCTACTTTTTTTTTGTCGTGATATAGGTAGGAACCCGCTTGATGATGGTCATTTTTCGCGCAAGATCAATGTACAAAATCTCTCGAGGCAGTGACCAAAAATTCAAAGTTGTAGACCTAATATAAAATTATAAATACTGTATTGAAGATGGTTACTTAAAGAAAAAATAAAGAATTTAAGGTATTGTAGTGATTTAATAAATAATGTAAGATTAAAGATTAAAAGAGATGAAAAATTAAATAGGGTATGTCACATTATTAACGTCACAAGTGAATGAATCTATAAATAGATTCAGGATCTATTCTACTTGGGTCTAGTCCGATGTACTGCTAGTCCAATCAATCACATCTATGTCTTTATTTTCTGGGAGTCATCCGCTCTGATGCCTAAGACAAGACATCTCCCTAATTGGACTTGATAGACGACATATTAGTTTTTCAATCAGTTTTCTCATTTTCGATTAGACTAAAGACATGTTTAGATTCGTCTACTAACACAAACACAAACTGTCTTTCTGTATTATGATCTGACCACATAATACAACTTAGTATCAGTTAAACATTAGACAACCAATTAGCAACATTTGCTTACATTTTGCTTTGCGTGCAAATATCATGCGAGGACAATATACAAAGTATTAATATAATTTATGAATAATTTTATTAACCAATCTGTTCGAAAAAATTACAAGTATACTTAGACAAAAATACTACACTTAGGGTACCAAATCCAATAACTACGCCCCTTAACAAAGATTCTCTGACTATTAGAGATTAAAGCAGGTAGAAAAGGAATCATTCTATTAACCAAAAACTTGGTTATGCGCTTATAAATTGAGTTGCAATAAGAAATAGGTCGGAAATCTTTCACATAGCCAGGGTTATCACATTTAGGAACCAAGGAAATTGAAGTAGCATTAAAGGTAGCCAAAAGAGTGGAGGATGCAAAAAAATTCTGAACAGACTTAAGAAAATTAGACCCCACTATACCCCATGTTGATTTGAAGAAGAAAGTTGTGAAACCGTTAGGACCAGGGGCTTTCTCATTCCCCTGCCCAAAAATAGTTGTATTTACTCATCATTGGTAATAGGACTAGTCAACACATGATGAGCATCATTAGCCAATTTAAGCAGTAACTCTTGAAGCAAAAAATCGGGCACTTAACAACATTAGAATCAACTGTACCGAGAAGATGCTGATAAAACCCTAAAACCTCTACAAAAATTTGACCAAAAGATTCCAATCGATTACTAGCTGCATCAAAAAGAGAATTAACTGTAACACCCCTTACCCATACCTTACGCCGAAACAGGGTATGAGGCGTTACCTAACTTGATAACATGCATACAAACACTTTCGGGTTATGAAGTTTCGTTCAAATTTAAATCCTTTCAAAGTTTGTCTTAAAATCCTTAATATGAGCCTACGAGGCCCAAAACACACATTAGAAATGGTTCAGGATCAAACCGAGCTCTTTAGAAAACTTTGGAAAATGTCACTAAAAAAATAGGGGCATACGCCCGTGTGGAAGGGCAACACGCCCGTGTGCTAGGCTGTGTAGCGAATTTAATTTCGCATTTAAGGTGCAGACTTCACACGGCCTGGGCACATGCCCATGTCCTATGGCCGTGTCTTCCACACAGTTGAGACACACGGCCGTGTCTCAGCCCGTGTGGTTACTACTGGGCATTCTGTTTTGCCAACTTAGGGATCAGGGGGACACACGGCCGATCTACACGCCCATGGGGCAGACCGTGTGTCACACACGGCCTAGACACACGCTCGTGTGTCTACCCGTGTGGACAAAAACAAGGCTATTTACCAAGCCCCTTTGCCATCCTTACTTGCACCAACATAAGCCACAATCAATGACTTACACACATCAAGGCTACTACACTCCGTTCACATGCTAAACTTATCACATACTTTGTCAATCCAATCATGCAATTTACTCAATCATGAATAACATCTTCACTTGTATAAAACAACGACAAATATTAGCCATCATCCATGGCCTTATACAAAATGAATCAATTTTCAAAATAAGCCAACACTTTTGGCCATAACAATGTGACACTTGACAAAAGACCAACTCCCTATACATGCCATACTCAAAATAATAAATCTAACTGTCGAAACCATTTTTATGTATTTTGAAAAAAAGGGGATCGACTTTAAAAATATAGAGTCGCCACCAATCTTTTTTGAGGTGTGACCGGGTCACCTTGAGATTGATCGTTAAAACATTTTGATTTATTAAAACGATAATTTTGGCCTACGAAATTCGAGAAAATAGATTCGGGAGTTGGTTACGTACGAGGAAGGATTAGCACTCTCGTAACGCCCAAAATTGGTACCGGATTGATTAATTAATGTCTTTATGTCAAAAATTTAAAAAGATTTTAAAATACGATCCTCTTTGTATAAGAAAACTTGAGTAAATTAAAATGGATATGGAGACCCGCTTATCTCGAAG
The DNA here is from genome assembly GCA_025698515.1 of Gossypium sturtianum. Classification (NCBI taxonomy): domain Eukaryota; kingdom Viridiplantae; phylum Streptophyta; class Magnoliopsida; order Malvales; family Malvaceae; genus Gossypium; species Gossypium sturtianum. The sequence goes on from CM046955.1 coordinate 120,447,312, forward strand.
GATTAAAATATCATACCCAGTGAGTTAGGATACGACATTTCGAATCCTCGAAACTAAGCTTGTCTTTTGACATTTAAAACTCGTGTATTTAAACTTAAGAAGGATACTCGGTCATTTAGGTCAAATGAAAATCGGAACCCAGTAAGTTAGGGCACAATTTCTCAAAATTCTAAATACAGAGTATTGCCTTTATTTTTAGAAATCCTTATCTCGAGATAACAAAATGTCACATCCAGTGAGTTAGGACACAACATTTTTGAATTCCCGAGAATAAGTTTTTATTTAGCTTATGCTTTGATTTTAAAAGGAAAATAATAGGTTCTTTAGATTCGATGAGAAAAAATCGAAACCCAGTAAGTTAGGGTACGATTTCTTTCGAACCTTAGAACATGGAGTGTTTGCTTATTTCAAAACGAAAATTTTAATGCATCGAATAAAGTGAGATATGATCGTAATAAAATAAAAAATGAATTATAGTACACATGCATAATAAAATAAAAACAAGGGTACCAACATGAATAACAATAATAAAGACAAAAATAAAATACAATAAAAAAAGTTAAAATAAACAATCTATATAAAATAATAGGTAAAAAAACTAATAAATAAAACAAGAAAAAAAATAATAACAAAAATAAAAGCTAATAGCGAATAAATAAATAAATAAATATTATATACAATAGTTCAAAGATAATAAAATAATAATAATAGCAACAAAAATACAATAATTATAATGAAAGTATGTTAATAAACGAATAATAATAGTAAAATAAACAAATAAGAGAAATAATAATAGTAGTGAAAATAATAAGATAACTATTCTAATATTTGAAAGCATATAAAAGGATACAAAATAATAATTAATAAATAAATAATCGTAATGAAAATAAAATAAAAATAAGTAGAGTCTATTTGAAAATAGTAAATAAAAAATAAAAATAAAAATTAAATATGTTAATTTAATGATATAACAATAATAGTAATAAAAATAATAAAAATAATAATACTGATAAATATAATAATAATAATAATAATTATAATAACAATTATGATAATAATAATAAATAAAATCAACACATTCAAAGAAAATAAATATAATTAGTAATGATTAAATTAACTAATGAAATAGTAACAAATAAAAAAAGCAAATTATAATAGCTAAATGATTAAAGGACTAAATTGGGATTAAAATAAAATTGAATGGCCAAAATTTAAAAAGAAAAATAAAGAATCGGGGGCTAGATGTAACGCGCGTAAAAGTGGGGGACCAATTGGGAAATTATTCCCTGTTCCCGGAACGCGGCGTTTTGAGCCGAAATCGAAGGATTAAAGTGAAACATAAATGAAATTATAGGGGCAAATTCAGAAATAAAATAAAATTGAATTAAAAAAAATAAAAATGCGGAAGGGCCTGATGCGCAAATAGACCATTTTGTAGAAACACGCGGATCCTCCCCGGGTCGGGTCAACGCGCGGGTTAAAGGGGGGTTGAACGACGTCGTTTTAGGGCTATGGTGACCAGCCCTAAACGACGTCGTTTAGATGGTCTATTTAAGTAAAAAAAAATTAAAAATTTCATTATTCCTTTTGTTTTAAAAAAAAACAGAGAGAACTCTCTCTTTTCTCCCTCGCTCGGTGATTTCCGGCTAGGGGTCCAGTCATCGGCCGGCCAGTCGCCGCCATGGATCGTCGCCGTCGGCCACCGTAGACGGTGGCCGGAACTCCAGAAAGTAAGCCTTTTTTCTTTTTCTTTTTCTTTTTATATTATGATATATTCTAGTATATAGGTGTATACTTTAAAAATAAAAACAAAATTTTGTGCGTATATAAACGGTTGCGAAGAGAAAAAGAAAAAATGTAAAGGAAATAACCTTTGCTTAATATGCTTGTTTTTTCTTTGTATTGATCTTTTTTCGTAAAAAATCTCCACGCCCATACAAGTGATTTTTATTTCGATTTTATAGCCGAATATTCGAAAATAGAAAAAAACTACAATATTTCTTTGCTATGCTATTTATTTGTTTTCTTTTGCAGGTGTGTGACGCGCAGTGGTCAAGGGTACATAGGTCGTACGGAGGAGCTGACGTGGCGTGGAGGCCCGAGCAGCATTGCATTATGCGGCCAAGGGTTTTCGCCAGGTTTTTTTGCTTCTGATTTGTTTTATGTTTTGGGCCGTTTGGGCTTATTTTCTTTTGTAAATTTGGACTGCTAATGGACTGTTTGGATTTATTATTAATTGGTTTTTTAATTGGTATGGGCCCAAGCAGATTGGGCTGATTACAGCTGCCCCTCTTTGCTCATTGTCGTGTAACGGGAATGGAGCAAAGACTTTAAAAGAGCCAAATTTGTCCGGTCTTCTTGACCTCTTGGTGTTCACTTTCCTCAGGCGACCTCGTTCTTAATCCACTGCGTCTTCAGGGGCATAAGAATTGGTACCTTGGTCTGCTCCAATGTAATTTTTTGGGAGAAGAGATTTGTAGTTTCGATCTACTCCACTGGAATTTCTCGAAGATAAGAATTCAGAGAGAAGAGATTTGTAACCTCAATCTTCCCTACTGAAACTTTATGGAAATAAGGGTTTATCCTCAATATAATCTCAGGGAGAAGGGATTTGTAGCCTCAACCTACTCCACTGAAACTTCGAGGCGATAAGAATTCAGGGAGAAGAGATTCGTAACCTCAATCTTCTCTGCTGAAACTTCAAAGAAATACGGATTGATCCTCATTGTAAACTCAGGGAGGAGGGATTTGTAGCCTCAACCTATTCCACTGGAACTTCGAGGAGATAAGAATTCAGAGAGAAGAGATTCGTAACCTCAATCTTCTCTGCTGAAACTTCAAAGAAATACAGATTGATCTTCATTGTAAACTCAGGGAGGAGGGATTTGTAGCCTCAACCTACTCCACTGGAACTTCGAGGAGATAAGAATTGTGGTCTTCGATCTATTTCACTACTGCTTAGTGAGATAAGATCTACAATCTTTAACTGATCTACTCTACTACTGCTTAGGGAGACAAGATCTGCAATCTTCGGTCTGCTCCACCACAAACTCAGGGATGCCAGACTAGTATTTTCGACCCGCTTCACGGCAATCTCAGGAAGACAAGATCTGCTATCTTCAATCTGCTCCACTGCAAACTCAGGGATGCCAGACTAGTATCTTCGATCCGCTTTACTGCAAACTCAGGAAGACAAGATCTGCTAATTCACCGATGTTGCAACATCGTCCTCTGGGGAACCTGTCCTGTAAAATCGGTTTTATGTGTTTATGCTTATACGAAATGGTTAGGATGCTATGATCTGAACGAATCTAATGCTCCTAACTAAATGTATTATGGACGACATTTGCATGAATGTAGAATGTCATGAGAACGACCTTTTTACAATGATTAGGATGCAACGACCGAAATGAATCGAATGCTCCTAACTAAATGATATTATGGACGACATTTGCATGAATGCAGAATGCCATGAGAATGGTCTTTTTACAATGATTAGGATGCAATGATCCGAATGAATCGAATGCTCCTAACTAAATGTGTCTTGCATGAATGTAGAATTTCATGAGAATGATCCCATCTTTAAATGTTTAAGGTGCCATCGCTCATTGTTTATCAGGGCTTTATCACTGACGTATTGTGTTGTCATCTTGTTCAGCTGGTATTCTCGACAGAAAACCCGAGAAAACAATTATATCTTGCTCAACAGATTTGCCCCACTGTCACTTCAGGGTTCATCTCATTGTGACTTAGGGGTATAGGATCTGAATCTTTTCCAATCCATCCCACTGTAACTCAAGGGTATAGAATTTGTTTTATCTTCAATCCAACCTGCCGTAAATCAGGAGCATATGATCTGCATCTTCTTCAATCCAACCGGCTGCAAATCAAAGATATAGGGTCTGTAACTTGTTCCATCAACTGATCACTCCCGAGTGACCTAACCAAATGTGTATGCATGATATTTTCATGGATGCAAAATATCATTTTTTCGAGAATGATTTCCTTTTTGCACATGGGTTAACATTGCCCATTTTTCGTCAAGATTGTATTACTGACGCAATATCTTGTCATTTTGTTCAATCGCCATTTTTGACAAAATCCGAAGAGATAACCTTAATTTGGACTCAAATATTTCCAACCCTTAAGCTTGGTAAGTTCTAAACAATAGTCCTATTTCAGGTTCTTGTATTATTTAGAAACTTTCAGAGTAATATGCGAAACTCCTTTTGTGAAAGTGTTATTAGTCCACTAATCGTTATTTCAATGCGAAATGCTTGAAAAGATCATAACCATGGATAAGAATGAAATTAAGTAGGATCATAGCTTGAAACAAATAAGTTAAGCAAAGATAGCAAACGCAATCAAAGGAAATTTATTGTGAACATATTTTGAAAAGAATAATATAATCACAAATAACAAATTTAAAATAGGTAAAATGGAAACTAGGTGCCCCAGATATCGCAGCATGAGCTTCTCTGTTCAAACTTTTTGAGAACCATTTTAAGCTCGATATGCGTTTAGGGGATCCGGAGTACTTTGTCGATGCCCCAAGACGTAGCATACTTCTTCATTGTTAATTCAGGCATAGCAAGACTACTGTATGCCCCCCTTTGATCAAAATTTGAGCCACCCTTTTTGGGTTTTCAACTCAAATCCCCTTTGGTCTCAAAGCGCCCTTTGCGGGTTTTCACCTTAGCCTCTCATTTTTCTTATCTTTTTTCTTTCTTTTCCTTTTTTGTGTTTTTTTTGTTTTTTTTTCTCTTTGGAAAACTTTTTATTGAATCTGAATTCACTAGATTGGGCAGGTCCTTGCCATCTATCTCAGACAATATCCATGCTTCCCCAGAACAGGCCTTGTTTGCTGCATAAGGTCCTTCCTAGTTTGGTATCCACTTTCTTCTGAAGTCCCTTTTGCATGGGAAAAATCTTCTTCAAAGCCCTATCATGAAATTTTCTAGGGCGAACCTTTTTGTTATAAGCTTGCATCATTTGACCGTGACAGATAGCTTTTAATATTTTCTCTTCAAATTTAACTGATCACATCGGGATTGGATCCATTCTGCCTCATCCAACTTCAATTCTGATGAAACTCAGAAAAAAGGAATTTAGACTTCAATGGGCGAAACCAATGAGAAATGTGTTGCCCCGGTGACAGTCCTGGCCAACGTTTGATAAGCATAGAGGGTAAATAGTAACTTCTGTATGCCAACATTTACAAATCTCAGTCATTTTCAGAAATTTTGAATGGTGTTTTGGTTGCCTTTGCTGCACTGATATGGTGTCTAATTTTTGAACAGACCGCAAACTTTTGACATTGTGCAGTTAAATGTGATCTTTTTGACATTTTTTCGGTATTCTTTCTTTCTTTTTCTCTTTTTTGTTCTGATGACTATCGACTTTGTAATATTGGCCTACGAAGCTGCTTCCACCCTCTTAGCGAAACAATTAATGCCTGCTAGAAGCTTCCGACGAGATCGTCCCAATAAACTTCATGCCCTACATAAATAAAGTCTACGAAGAAATGAAGGAGGCACATGAATCTTGTTTTCATAAATTTGGAATTTATGGCATAACTGATGCAATCCCTCCTTATGATGAACCAGCAGTACCTAAACCTCATGATTAGCCTGACTATTGTAGAACCATTAGCATGGGTTCTTTAAACAGCATGCCCACGTTTCAGTAGCCTAGCGTGCCTTGATATGATCGTGCGAAAACATCTTTGAATTCTTGGAAATAGCTCAATGATGTCTCGCCTTATTCCTGTGGTGAATTAGGCTTCGATATTTGCCCCTTCCTAAGCTCGCAACGTCCACTGACCTTTTGCAAGGTAGAGTCTATTTTCATCTTGTTCTACCATCCTTAACAAATAAAACATAGGCTACAATCTCTATCATCTTCAAAGTCTTTAGATCCCTTAGACCCATATCTTATTCAAAAAGGGAGTCAGTAACAACGTCGCTCATGCCGTTGATATCTGGGTACCTAGGTATGAAGGCAAAAAAATCCAAAGAATAAATGATTCTAAGGTTGATTATTGGTATGGTATGGTCATGAATAAAGAATAAAAGAATATTCTAAAAACAAAAGAATGTATAATATGAAATGGAAAGAATGAAAAAATATTTGTTTAAAAAGATGTATTTTATTGAAATAAAAATTCTGGACACAAGCCTATTTCACAAAAGAAATCTTATTACTTCTAGGCTTAAAGCAATAATTGTGTTTTGTACATTACTCTGAGTAAGCTCTAAATACTACAGGAATTTCTTCCGCAGTCCAATTGTCCAAAACGCTTCCAGGTTCATATTTCTGCATTTGGCGTGTCATCTAATTTCACGATACCCATGCTGATGAATTTTTCCACCAATTTCTTGAAAGCAAGGCAATTTTCTATCGAATGCCCTGTGATCCCCGTGTGGTACTCACACTGGGCATTTGGGTCATACCATTTTGGGTATGGAGGTTGCATCAGTTTCAGGTAGTGGGGGGACACAACGTGCGTATCAAATAAACTTTGATACAACTCCTTATACGTCATTGGGATCAGCGTAAATTGGAGTTTTTCAGTATTTTGCCTTGTGCCAGATTCTTTTCTTGGTGAACCCTGATACCCAGTGGTCACTGTTTTTGGCTGATTAACGGTAATCGACTTTGAGTACCCCATGCTTGCATTATTCACTTCGTTTTCTTTCTTCCTTGTAGTCATTCTCTTGTTACTTTCTTCTACCTCGATCTTTCCACTTTTTATGGCATTCTCGATCATTTCTCTGGTCATTACAATGTCCGAGAAGCTCTTTGTAGCACTTCCTAGCATATGCATGATAAATGGGGCCTTTAGTGTATTGATAAAGAGCATGGTCGTCTCTTTCTCTAAGAGTGGTGGTTGGACTTGCGTCGCCACCTCCCTCCATCGTTGGGCATACTGCCTGAAGCTCTCGTTTGTCTTCTTTTCCATGTTCTGAAGTGTAATCCTGTCAGGCGCTATGTTTGTCACGTGGCTGTATTGTTTTATGAAAGCTTGAGCCAAGTCTTTCCATGCACCAATTTGGGAACGACTCAACTGGTTATACCACTTGGCTGCTGCTCTCACCAAGCTATCTTGGAAGCAATGGATCAATAGTTGGCCATTATTAATATACCCCGTCATTCTTCTACAAAACATAGTGATGTGAGCCTCGGGGCAACTTGTCCCGTTATATTTCTCAAATTCAGGCATTTTGAATTTGTGTGGGAGTACCAAGTCTGGGACCAAACTTAAATCCTTGGCATCGATTCCATAACAGCTATCGACACTTTCTATCGCTTTAAACTTTTCCTCTAACCATTTACATCTATCTTCTAGCTGCTTTGGCAATTCTGCTTTTGTCCCCTCTCCTTCAGCTATTTCATCCAAATCAGGGACATTAGTAATGATTGGATTATCTCCTGAACCTGAGCCAGTTTGGAGGTTCACTGAAGCACCAGCTTAGAATTGTTGAGGCCTGATCGTGACATATGGCCTTTGTATAATTACTTCAGGTAGTGTTTGCACATGTGGTGGAGTAAAACCAGGGGGATATTAAGGATACTCAGTATTCTCCTCAGCATTAACCATGGGGCTTTTCCCTTTATCCATAAGCCCATTTAACAGCTGCGTCATCTGAGTCATTTGAGTCATCATATTCCTCTGAGACTCCATCATTTTGTCCATCATGTCTTGCTGGATCTTAACCAGCTGCTCTTGCATTTGTGCTTGCATCTGTTCTTGCATTTCCTTTTGCATTTGCTCCAATTTTTCTAGTCTTTTATCCATTGACTTGTTCTTTTTTCTTGTGCCGTAGGGATGCATATTTGGTAAGGTTTTGTCAATTTCCAGGTTGCTGAAATAATTTTTAATTAATCAGAATCTTTCTTCAAATCTTAATGCATATGATGTGATGCAATGCAAATGCATGCAAAAGAAAGAGAGGCGTTGATTCTGAATTCAATTCCATTAGAAGAACTTTTCTAGAAAATAAATTTCTTTACATAAAACGGATTACGTATGCGGCTTTGTCCTCATAGTCCAGGTGAAGACACTAATCCTTTTCTTCGTATCTGGATGTTATGGTCGTATCCAGTGAACTTCCTTAATAGATGCCTCTTCTAGCTTCTTGTTGTTTGATCCAGGCTGCGACTCCTCACTCACCTATCCCCCGCGATGCTCATAAGCTTTTTTAAGAAAGTCGAGACGTGACGGCTCTTGAATAGTCTTTGTCAGCTTGAATCCTCGGGCAAAGTCTTGTATTCTTCTACGGGATATCAACCTTCTCCCGTTGTTTATTTGGACTATATTCGAACGACCGTATTATAATCCACTTTATCAAGAGATCCATTTTCCTATGACAAACTCCTCTATTTAGCAATCGAATATTAATCAACACCTTCTTTCTATGATGATGCAATGCAATGCAATCAAAACAAAAGAAAAGACGGTAGTGCAAGAGAAATAAACAACACAGAACACCTGTCCGGGTGACCACTAGGGTTCAACATAGTTCTACCTAAAGTGGGTTCCTAGGGTTCACTAAATGTGGTTTGGTTCTAAAGAGAGGTACCCGAACCAGCAGATTCCTCGATCCTCACCCATTATAGGCTCATACAGACCGAGTTTAGTTCAGGGGAATACATTTCCCTATGGCTGCACGGAGATGAAAATCTCACGAAGACATAGGTACAGATGTATCCCGAAAGCGATTCACTATCCTGCACGGAGGTGAAAACCTCACGAAGGAGTAGCTTCTCACTCCCACTTAAAAGGGTGTGACCCGACGGTCATGAAATATGATGCAAAAGTATTCTACAAGACTCGAACCATAGCAATCAAATGAGATGACGCAAGCGAATGCAATAAAAGGATCGTAATTTTTCAAATCAAATTTTCAATTTTCGACAAAAGGACAGAAATTAATCAATTTTACGGCTTGACTCTCTTTTCGAAGTCCCCAGTGGAGTCGCCAAGCTGTCGAAACCATTTTTATGTATTTTGAAAAAAAAGGGATCGACTTTAAAAATATGGAGTCGCCACCAATCTTTTTTGAGGTGTGATCGGGTCACCTTGAGATTGATCGTTAAAACATTTTGATTTATTAAAACGATAATTTTGGCCTACGAAATTCGATAAAACAGATTCGGGAGTCGGTTACGTACGAGGAAGGATTAGCACCCTCGTAACGCCCAAAATTGGTACCGGATGATTAATTAATGTCTTTATGTCGAAAATTTGAAAAGATTTTAAAATACGATCCTCTTTGTATAAGAAAACTTGAGTAAATTAAAATGGATATGGAGACCCGCTTATCTCAAAGGATTAAAATATCATATTCAGTGAGTTAGGATACGACATTTCGAATCCTCGAAACTAAGCTTGTCTTTTGACATTAAAAACTCGTGTATTTAAACTTAAGAAGGATACTCGGTCATTTAGGTCAAATGAAAAATCGGAACCCAGTAAGTTAGGGCACAATTTCTCAAAATTCTAAATACAGAGTATTGCCTTTGTTTTTAGAAATCCTTATCTCGAGATAACAAAAAGTCACATCCAGTGAGTTAGGACACAACATTTTTGAATTCCCGAGAATAAGTTTTTATTTAGCTTATGCTTTGATTTTAAAATGAAAATAATAGGTTCTTTAGATTCGATGAGAAAAAATCGAAACCCAGTAAGTTAGGGTACGATTTCTTTCGAACCTTAGAACATGGAGTGTTTGCTTATTTCAAAACGAAAATTTTAATGCATCGAATAAAGTGTGATATGATCGTAATAAAATGAAAAATGAATTATAGTACACATGCATAATAAAATAAAAACAAGGGTACCAACATGAATAACAATAATAAAGACAAAAATAAAATACAATAAAAAAAGTTAAAATAAACAATCTATATAAAATAATAGGTAAAAAAATATAATAAATAAATAAATAAACTAATAAATAAAATAAGAAAAAAAATAATAACAAAAATAAAAGCTAATAGCGAATCAATCAATAAATAAATATTATATACAATAGTTCAAAGATAATAAAATAATAATAATAGCAACAAAAATACAATAATTATAATGAAAATATGTTAATAAACAAATAATAATAGCAAAATAAACAAATAAGAGAAATAATAATAATCATAATGAAAATAATAATAGTAGTGAAAATAATAAGATAACTATTCTAATATTTGAAAGCATATAAAAGGATACAAAATAATAATTAATAAATAAATAATCGTAATAATAAAAAAATAAAAATAAGTAGAGTCTATTTGAAAATAGTAAATAAAAAATAATATTAAATATTAAATATGTTAATTTAATGATATAACAATAATAGTAATAAAAATAATAATACTGATAAATATAATAATAATTATAATAACAATTATGATAATAATAATAAATCAAATCAACACATTCAAAGAAAATAAATATAATTAGTAATGATTAAATTAACTAATGAAATAGTAACAAATAAAAAAAAGCAAATTATAATAGCTAAATGATTAAAGGACTAAATTGGGATTAAAATAAAATTGAATGGCCAAAATTTAAAAAGAAAAAAAAAGAATCGGGGGCTAGATGTAACGCGCGTAAAAGTGGGAGACCAATTGGGAAATTATTCCCTGTTCCCGGAACGCGGCGTTTTGAGCCGAAATCGAAGGATTAAAGTGAAACAGAAATGAAATTATAAGTGCAAATTCATAAATAAAAAAAATTGAATTAAAAAAATAAAAATGCGGAAGGGCCTGATGCGCAAATAGACCATTTTGTAGAAACACGCGAATCCTCCCCGGGTCGGGTCAACGTGCGGGTTAAAGGGGGGTTGAACGACGTCGTTTTAGGGCTATGGTGACCAGCCCTAAACGACGTCGTTTAGATGGTCTATTTAAGTAAAAAAAAAAAATTAAAAATTTCATTCTTCCTTTTGTTTAAAAAAAAAACAGAGAGAACTCTCTCTTTTCTCCCTCGCTCGGTGATTTTCGGCTAGGGGTCCGGTCATCAGCCGGCCAGTTGTCGCCGTGGATCGCCGCCGTCGGCCACCGTCTACAGTGGCCAGAACTCCAGAAAGTAAGCCTTTTTTCTTTTTTATATTATGATATATTCTAGTATATAGGTGTATACTTTAAAAATAAAAACAAAATTTTGTGCATATATAAACGGTTGCGAAGAGAAAAAGAAAAAATGTAAAGGAAATAACCTTTTCTTAATATGCTTGTTTTTTCTTTGTATTGATCTTTTTTCGTAAAAAATCTCCAGCCCTATACAAGTGATTTTTATTTCGGTTTTATAGCCGAATATTCGAAAATAGAAAAAAACTACAATATTTCTTTGCTGTGCTGTTCATTTGTTTTCTTTTGCAGGTGTGTGACGCGCAGTGGTCAAGGGTACGGAGGAGCTGACGTGGCGTGGAGGCCCGAACGGCTGTTGCGGCGCCAAGGGTTTCTGCCTAGGTTTTTTTTTTGCTTCTAATTTGTTTTATGTTTTGGGCCGTTTGGGCTTATTTTCTTTTATAAAATTGGACTGCTAATGGACTGTTTGGATTTATTATTAATTTGTTTTTTAATTGGTATGGGCCCGGGCAGATTGGGCTGATTACACTAACTATACCAAATGTTCAGATTGTTAGTGTGATCGAGCCTCCGATGTTCTTTTGATCCCCGAGCTAGCTTGGCGGTATTATAAGAAAATGGAAAAGAAAGGGAGTAAGCATAAAGCTTAGTAAGTCGCATGTAAATAATTAACAACAATTACCATGCATTATCATACTCATATCATCTTATAAACTTGCACAAAATTCATGAATGATTAAAAGCATAACTTACTCATTTTCACCCTTACTAATCATACAACATAATTCGAGCTCATTTCTCCTGAATTTTCATGTAGGTACCTGTATCACTTACAACATAGTCGTAACTTTTCTCACTTTTGACACAAGCTCTAAATTACCCGTTGAACCAGTTGGAATACCAAAGGATACCCGACAAGCCTCACACAAGAGGGAAAAATGACGATGAAATGTCCCAGACATGGTCTTACATTGGCTCACGTATCGAGGCCGATGCCATGTCCCAGACATGGTCTTACACTAGCTCTCGTCTCAATGCTGACGCCATGTCCCAGACATGGTCTTACATTGGCTCTCGTATTGTGGCCGACGCCATGTCCCAGACATGGTCTTACACTAGCACACATATCATCACCGATGCCATGTCCTAGACATGGTCTTACACTGGCTGTCCATAATGTGGCCGATGCCATGTCCCAGACATGGTCTTACACTAGCGCACATATCGCTCAAATGTCATGGCTTGGATATCCAATCTATTCCTAAGGTTCAACCGGGAGTATACCACATCAACTTTCGTCATGCATATTCATAGAAATAATTAAACATTCTATGCAATATCAATTGTTTAATGCATAATTACAATAACGTTGTATTATTTACGTACAACTTACCTCGGTATACAAAAAGTGAGTGACTAAATTGAATTAGTCTACTAGCTTGGTTTTCCCCCGGTCTAAGTCCGGACTCCATTTTTCTTGATCTATAATGATAAAATTCACTCATTTAATCACCACATTAATCAAGACATTTCAAAATTCCTACTTTGGCAAAATTACCGTTTTACCCCTAGACTTTAACATAATTACAATTTTACCCCTATGCTCTTAAATCGATTTTCATCAAATTTCCTCATTAACCAAGCCTAGCCGAATCTATTTTAATCTTATAGAAACTCACAAATCCAATTATTTCACACATTTACTACCTATTTTACAACATTTACAAAAAGGTCCCTTTTAGGTGTTTTCATGAAAATCACTTAACAAAATTTGTTTATTTAACAACTAAGATTCATTTTATTCCATAAAAATTCAGCAAAAAACACTAATGCTCTCATGGAAAAACCCTATACTTTCAACCATAGTGCAAAATAGTCCCCTCATTAGCTAGATTAAGCTACAAGGGTTCCAAAAACACAAAAATCAACAAAAAATGACTTACTTGCAAGGGTTTAAGTTGCTGAAAATTTTCAAGCTTTCCAAAGCCGATTTTTGCTAAAAATTTTGGTGGTAGTATGAAGAAGATGAAAAGATGATATATTTTCTCTTTATTTTATTTTATTTCATCAATTAAGTCACCTAATACCACCAACTTTGACCAATTTTCATTTTTTTGTCCCCTATGGTCGACCATCCTTCTCATAAGGGCCTATTTGCACATTAAGGACCTCCAATTTAAGGTTCTATAGCTATTTGACACCTTTATCTTGTAGAACAAAACTTTCACACTTTATGCGATTTAGTCCTTTTTCAAAATTAAGCATGTAATCACTAAAATTAATTCACCAAAATTTTCATGAATTCATATAATCATGCCATAGCACATAAACTAATATTAAAAATAATTTCTTCGGCCTCAGATTAGTGGTTCCGAAACCACTGTTCCGACTAGCCCTAAAATCGGGCTTTTACATTAACAGTGTGTTAATTCCTCTTTACTGCAACAGTACTATGAAAAAGTTTAATGCTTTGATCCCCCTCCCTAATCCACTACACCCAAGTTTTTTGTCGATAAAAACTTGCTTCAGCCTCTTGTAAAAGCAGAAGATTAGCTCTCACTTGATCAATATGACCAGCTCTAGCTAGATCACCCCACAACAAAGCACGCTACAAGCTCTCCAACTCCTTAGTCTTAGCCTTAACTCGAGCAGAAATATTAACAAAAGTCTTAGTATTGAGAATCTTCAAGACAACCTTAAGTCTCTTAAGCTTGGTAAATAACTTCAACATAGGGTCACCAACCATAGTAGGCTACCAAGATTTAACAACAAGCTATAAAAACCTATTATGCTTAGCCCATAAATTAAAGAACCAAAAAGGCTTAGGCAAGGATTGCACAGGTCGCTCCAACCAAAAAGTAGAAGGACAATGATCTGAACAACCAGGAGCAACAAACTCAACTCGTGAATGAGGCAAAAATTGCAACCAAGCAACATTAACAAAAAACTCATTCAAGCTTCTTGGCAAGTAGCCTATCCAGTTAATAATTAGACCAAGTGAAAACAAGACCAAAATAAACATGATCAAAGAGTTCAATCTCCTTAACCAAAGCTTAAAAATCCTTCATATCAATGGTAAAAGATTGAGAACCATCGAAAGAAGCACTCTCCTCATGTGGAAGTGTGACATTAAATTCACCACCTAACAATCATGGAGCATCTCCAACCTGGCCACTTACAAGTGAGATCATAACTCTCGGTGAGGAACACCTTTATTATAAGCATAAACAATTAAAAAGAAGACTTTTTGATGCTACACTTGCACACTATATGTAACACCAGATTGTGGCGAATTTTGAATTCGTCGAGTAAACCGAAAGTGATCTGAGTGGCATAGTGTTATTTGCCCAACTGGTGCTCTTGGCGTGTAGAAATGGGCGCGTATCAGACATTGGAATATTGTAAGGAATTGTCTCAGAAAGTGATGAGTTGTTAATAAGAGGAGTTTGGTAAAGTATTAAGGATTTCAGGCAATTGGGTTATTGATGAACAATATTGTACGCCAAGTTTGGTTAGTTATTGTGCTGGTTACGTCCTAACATGGTGGTTAGGAATGAACGAATGAATGAACCCTATATATATATAAATATGTTGGATTTTCGTACACATTTCTTTACAGTTATAAACCACTTATAAGGTAGATTGAAAAGGACTATGATGCGTGTCAAACTCTAATAGGGATAAATGTTGTATATTTAGATATTCAGGTTAGGGAAGGAGGAGTTTTTCTTCAAGAAGTATTTCTGTCTAAATCTTAAGGAACCTAAAGTATTTCCTCCTTTCACTTGAGCTTAAGTTGTAGGTCTAGATCTTTACCAGTGATTACTCTATGTCAAAGTAAGATTTATGACTGCATTTTGTGTTGTGAAAGAGTAAATATATTAGACTTGGTATATTTCTAGGATAAAGGATATAATACCCTTTTTGGGGATTTCCAGTGTTAAAAATGATGGAAAAAGGGGTATATGAATAGATCTTGATGAGTTTCCATGTTTTCTAGCGGTAGTTGCTATTGATTACACGATGGAAGTCTAGATCTGGAGTTTTGAACTACAATAGGTGAGAATCAGGTGAGTCCCTAAGCTAACTCTTGTTTGTGTGCCATTTATTTTAGATATTTCGTGGAAATCAAATGAACTATGAGACTGACATTAGAAAAGTATACTATGAATTTTTTATGGGCCTTGCATACATAGTTTGTATGAAATCTGACAAGTCTGAGTAAGTGATAAGAATCTTGAAGTTGAAGTATGAATTGTATAAGCGTAACTAGAATGTATAAGATGTTATGTAAGTTAGTCAAGTGAATGTTATTGGATCAAAGTGTTAAGTCTTAAATGGTGTCAATGCATGAAGAGTCAGTTAAGTAAGTCTGTGTCTATTCACCGCGGTGGAGTCTAAAGGGGTCATTCAGGACTTTAAACACGACCTTTGAAAGGAAAAGTCCATAGCCTTGACACCATATTGTGTAAGATCATAGTTGGGCTATGACATCATATGAAAAAATTAAAGGAAAGTTATTACCCAATAGAGTTCTCTACGTGTCCCAGGATGATGATGGGCAAACTTTACGTAACGTGAGTTTAGGCGAATCTATATTGTAAACACGCACGAAAAGAAAGCCTTTTGTGGTGAAATAAAAAGGAAGCCTTTGTGGTGAAATGAAAAGGAAGCCTTTGTGATAAAGCCTGAAAAGATTAGCCTTTGTTTCAATCTCTGTATGGATAGCCCTTGTGGCAACAAAATAAATGAAATGCCTCGGTAGAGCACTTTGAAGGAATATGATAAGCTATAAAAGTAACATATTTTAATCCCATTCTTGATGCGTTTTTGGATGATTAATTATGTAAATTAGTGAATTTTATACTCCTAATCCTTTAAATTCATGTTTCTATACTTAGGTGAGTATAGGGGAGTGAAATGAGCGAAAAACGAGCCAAAATCAAACAAAAGAGTTGTTTTTAGGATCCACATGAGCTGGCCACACGCCTATGTGTGCCAGCCCATGTCGATTTCGCATTCTACTTCCCAAATACACGAAAAAACCCAATTTTTAGGCTTTCTGAGCATTCTAAAGTATATAAATACCTATTAGAAGAAGACCCAGGGGAGCCATCAGAGAAGATTGAAGAAAACACTAAAAGAACGCCATCAGAATCAACTCTGAAGCGGATCTCCATCAAGATCGAAGATCTCCTTTTAATTTCTTTCGAAGTTTTATTGAGTTTCTTTATGTCTTATGGTTATTCTAACTTCGAGATGTTTTCATTCAGGATTATGAACTAAATTCCCTAGATACCTAGGGAAGATGAAACCTATGATGAATCTTATTATTTGATTTCGGATTTACGCGATAAATACTTGATTCTTATTCTCAATTATATATGCTTATTTCTTGTTTTAATATTTCCAGGATATTAATTCATGTTTAATGTGCTTAATTCAGTGGAGCAAAAGGCCCTGTTTAAGAGTAGATCTAGCATAATTGAGTGGAGTTGCATGTAATCCTAGAAATAGGACGACATAAATCTACCGGATTAGAGTCAAATCTAATAAGGGAATCCATAGATCGAGTTAATGCGACGATAGGGGTTTTAATTAGAAAGAGACTTCAATTAATCAACCTAGAGTTAGTTGTTCTTACTGCAAAAATAGAGCCACACAGCCTTGTGCCCAAGTTGTGTGGAAGAATCCAGACCGTGTGAGGGGTCTACACGACCATGTGAAAGAGTGACACGCTCGTGTAACAAAGGCACACGGCTGTGTGACTAAGACAGACGCCTGTGTGACTGAATTACATGGTCATGTGACCAGACTATGTAACTCACTGTGTCATGTGATAAAAAAATAACACATTTAGGAAGCAGAGTAAACACAACCATGGGGCTAAATCACATGCTCGTGTGGCTGAGATACACAACAGTGTGGTCGAAACACATGCCTGAGTGTCCAAAAATTCCCATTAAGGAAGTAGGGAAGACACGACCGTGTGACTAAAGCACGCACTCGTGTGGTTGAGAAACATGATCGTGTGACTGAGGCACGCGCCCGTGTGAAAAATGACAAATTCTCCAAACAGAGGTCACCGACTGTGTGGTCAGCCCGTGTGACCCACTCTAGGCCGTGTGACACAAAAGTAACCTAATTCCTACAGTGGCACATGACCGTGTGAACTGCCTGTGTGGAGCAAACGCCTGTGTGGCCTTAAAACCACACCGAAATCAACTGAAAATTGTGGAATTCACAATCAAATCAACCCCTAAACACTTTAATTTCAGAAACACACCTGAAATTGCGATTCCAAGAACCAACGAATGATTGAAACGTCTCAATTCCACCATTTTTGAAAACTTATTAACCAACATAATGATTTATAAGCATTCACCCAAATCGGTACTAACGAATCAACTAAAACAATTAAACTAAAACTTAAAGAGAAGCAATAAAACAATACTAATACTTACCCGATTCCACACTTAACAATTGAACATACAAATCCTCTAATGAAGCGGTCGACACCAAGGCTTTAATGCACGACCAAAATGGCAAAAAAACTACAGAACCTTGATACTCTAATAATGACGCACGAATAACCAAAGAACGAAAGAATAAAGACACAAAGAAAGAAGGAAAACAAATTAAAAAATGAAATAGAAAAATTTGAAGAAGAAAACAGACGTGAGAGAGAGATGAGGACATGAGAGAAAGAAAGTAAATTGAAAAAAAAAAGTGAAGACAATTTTGGAAATTCTGTTTTATTATTTATTTTAAAAAAAAATAAATTCCAAAACAAAATAAATAATATCTACTTTATCAAAACCTTTCAGGTTTTAAATAAACACATTTTTAAAGAATTAAAACAAAAAATGCTTAAAAAGAATAATTCCCACATTGCACACATGTGTACTCAAACTCCAGACCAAAGGCTATGCTACCAAAGACCTAGCTACCAAACCAGCAAGCTCATTCTGACGCTAAAACGTGAAAATCAACTTAACAGTCCCACCGAACCGCTGACCCAACCAACTAACCTAAATAATTCTAACCCTAATTTCGAGGCGGTACAACTCACTCATCCTTAAAGAAATTTTTCCCCGAAATTTCCTACTAACCGAACTATTGCCTAAACACAAGACCCACGATTACGCTTCCGCTGTGCACTCTAATCCCGACGTGCTAACATATCATATTTAACCTTAAAATCTCTCACGCACAAATATAACACTTAACCACTAAACCAAAACAATTTTACTTTACTATCACACACAAACAAAACACTATCCAATAATCAGATAATTCAATCTCAACAATAATACCCACAACAATACCTGTCTCAATGTCGTTGAAGGCATTCCCTAATTCGATGCTCCGTGGACCCGCATATGAAACATGCTCCCGACTTTTTCTGGCATTTTCTCGGATGACGCTTTTTACAATGCCCACAAACCGACACATCCGCGTCACTACCAAAACCTTCCACATTACCTTTACTGATGTCCTGTTAAGATATGGTACGCTTCATAGATCAAGGCTTCGAACTCAAAGAACTACGATCTCAATTTTTTCCACACTTCCTACACCTACCCTGAACCATTTCCCCGATTCTTTCCAAACTAGCCTCAAAAACTTTCTCCAAGATTTCTTTCGCTAACTGAGTCAATGCCTCAGCACCAACCTTCGAATTACCGACACTCGCAGTAAGCGTCTCCACAACAACCTCTAACTCATGAGCAGACATTCGTCCCAGAGAACTAGCTGACTCCTTAAGAGTCTCACCAGGCTGATCCTTACGATATTGCTTATCACCGGAATCCATATCAACCATCGTAACTAAACTTAAAAGATCTAAAATTTCAAAACCAAACACAAAAATAAATATCTAAACATTACAGTTCTAATCTTACAAATATAAACTTACAATCTCGGAGTTTCACACGGACCAGCATCAGAGTCTCAGACTTTTTATTTTCATAAAACACTTTCAAAACATTGTGCTATGTTTTGTTAGAAATATTTTTAACACACCTGACTCTTGTACCACTAAATGTAACACCCCGAAACCTGACCCAGAAGTTTCGACCGAATCCTGGAGGTCACATTGACCACCGAAATGGCTCAAAATGAAACACAATTTTTAGTACAAAAAAATCATTGTAGCTATAGATCCGTCGTTTGACTGTGATTCAAATTTCGTAAATTTGACATTTCAAAATTAGAGCGTTTAAAATATCACTATCTCAAAAATTCATATTATTTCCATTGTCATAAAAACCACATGTGAACTTCCAAAATTTAGGTTCAGTATAAAATCCGTAGTTTCTAAAGTCCAATTCAAATAAAACTTTACGAGAGTCCAAAATAAAAATTATACCATAGTTCATGTAAATTATTCATAGCCCAACAATTAATTCACTTATTAAAAAATGAGGAAAATTTTATTAAATCAATTCAAAACTTATCAATCCAAAACCTCCGGCTACCGAGTCCAGCTTCAAAACACGAAAATTACTCGAGGGGAAGAAAACTAATGGGAATGAGCTACACGAGCTCAGTGTGAATCTGAAACGAAAACAAAAGACAAAATAAAAATAAACTAAACAAAAATTATATAAATAAATATACACAGTCAACATATGGAAAATTTTACATAGAAACAAAATTCTAGCCACAGACGTTACTTAAACACCCCAGTTTATACAACTCATTTCACGAGTAATCTAACATTCGTATACATTTTTCACAAGTTCATACAAACAATATGTACTTAGATGTATAGAGTAGGGGTGAGGAAAATCCAATTCGATTCGAAAAACTCGATAAAAAAATAAATTTTGAATTAAATAGTTCGAGTTATTTGAGTTAATCAAGTTATTCGGATCAACTAGAATAAAAAATTAAGTTTTTTGGTTTAACTCGAATATGAATTACACAATTTGAGTTATCCGAAAATCTGAATAAGAAAAGGCAAAACTACGTCATTTTGATAAATGTTTACCTTTTCTAAAGTTAAAAGTCAAAACTATTAAGTTAAAAGGCAAAAATACGTTGTTTTGATAAATATTTACTCATTAAGATAAAAGGTAAAACAATTATATTGTTTATGTAGTTAAATAATATTGTACTTCATCTACTAGTTAAATAATCGGTCCATGTAAACGCAATATTGAGTATAAATAATATGATTCGTTAACTCGACTCGACTTAACTCAAAATTTTTTCACTCGATTCGATTCGATTTGAAAAAAATTCAAATTGAGTTCGGTTGCTAAAATATGATTCGTCAACTCGACTAACTCGAATTTTTTGACTCGATTCGACTCGACTCGATTGAATACTCACCCCTAGTATAGAGAAATGCAACAAACATAAACCCACCCACCCAACCAAACACCACTTCATCCACCTTACACACCACATTAGGGCTACGGTAGGCCCATCCACCCTACACACCACAAAGGACCATGGTTGGTCCATCCACCCTACACACAAGAATTGTGGAAATAAGCCACTCGAATAAAAATATGCAACTGAGCTGACATATATAATAATGCGATAAAACCATTGGAACAAAATATTGTAGTTAAACTGTCAAATCGAACTTCCTTCTCTTCAAACATAACCCAATCCTAAATATAGACACAAACAGATTATAGAAACAAATGAGCTCATTTTCTAATTTCCTTAGTCATTATCCATATTGACAAACAACTCGAAAATAGTTTCATAATAGCGCCACAACAATGTACGTACCCAATTATCAAGCAACACATTTAAGCATTTAAGCATATGAAATAATTAAATAAAACGAACCTGTATACAAAACTAAAATCATACAGTAATACTCTCTTACTAGACTTCCCTTGATTAGTAATGGTATTCCAAACACGCTTATAGAAGCTTAAACGAGCACTGGATTCCACAGGAACCAAAATGAGTCAAAAAATGAACAAAGAATAAAAAACTACAAAAATAGGGCCACACGATCATGTGGAAGGGTCTAGACCGTGTGAGGGGTCTACACAGCTATGTGAAAGAGTGACACGGCCGTGTGACAGAGGCACACAGCCATGTGGCTGAGACACATGCTCGTGTAACTGAATTATATTATCTTGTGACCAAACCGTGTAACTCACTGTGTTGTGTGATAAAAAAATTAACACATTTAGGAAGTAGAGTAAACACGACCGTGTGGCTGAGACACACGCCCGTGTGACTGAATTATATTATTGTGTGACCAAACCGTGTAACTCACTGTGTCATGTGATAAAAAAATTAACACATTTAGGAAGTAGAGTAAACACGACCGTGTGGCTAAATCACATGCCTGTGTGGCTGAGATACATAGCAGTGTGGTCGAAACACACGCCCGTGTGACAAAAAATTCTCGTTAGGGAAGCAGGGAAGATATGACCGTGTGACTCACTCTAGACCGTGTGACACAAACGTAACCTAATTCCTACAGCGATACACGATCATGTGAACCATTTGTGTGTACCACACGCTTGTGTGGCTGCCTGTGTGGCCTCGAAGCCATACCAAAATCAATTGAAAATCGTGAAATTCACAATCAAATCAACCCCTAACAACTTTAATTTTAAAAACACACCTGAAATTGCGATTCCAAGCACCAACGAACGATCGAAACGTCTCAATTCCACTGATTCTGAAAACTCATTAAACAATATAATAATTTATAAGCAATCACCCAAATCGGTACTGGCAAATCAACTAAAACAATTAACCTATAACTTAGAAAGAAGTAATAAAAAAATATTAATACTTACCTGATTCCACACTAAACAATTGAACATACAAATCCTCTAACGAAGCAACCGACATCAAAGCTTTAATGCACAACCAAAATTGCAAAAAACTATAGAACTTTGATACTCTAATAATGATGCACGAATAACCAAAGAAAAAAAGAATAGAGACACAAAGAAAGAAGGAAAACAAATTAAAAATCGAAATAGAAAAATTTGAAGAAGAAAACATATGAGAGAGAGAGATGGGGATGTGAGAAAAAGAAAGAAAAAATTGAAAAAAAAAAACGTGAAGATAATTTTGGAAATTCTCTTTTATTATTTATTTTTAAAAAATAAATTCCAAAAAAATATATATATAATAACTAATTTATCAAAACCTTTCAGGTTTTAAATACATTCATTTTTAAAGAATTAAAACAAAAGAAATGCTTAAAAAGAATAATTCCCACATTGCGCACATGTGGACTCAAACTTCAGACCAAAGGATATACTACCAAAGACCTAGCCACTAAACCAATAGGCTCATTCTGACAATCAACTTAACAGTCCCACCAAACCGCTGACCCAACCAACTAACCTGAATAATTGTAACCTCAATTTCGGGGCGTTACACATAGACACCATACATTGGCAATGTAACACCCCAAACTCGGCCTAAACGTTACGACCGGATCTGACGTGTCACATCGAAGATTTGAAAACTGGTATTGTCGAAGAAAAAAATTCGTGACTAAAGTTTTAAATTCTTTTTAAAACTAATTGCTATTGAAAACATTGGGGTTGTAAAATCAAAACTTGTTAATCACTTATTGGTCATATCATTTATTACAAGTTTATTAATCTGGATTAAAAACCGCGGAAGCTTTTCTAATTGTAAACTTTAAAATTTGAAATGCGTGATTTCCTTTGGAAACAATTATTATTTTAAAAACCCGTGTTTCCTAATCTAGCTGGTTGAAGTAGGAAGATAAAACCAAATAAAAGTTAAAACCTCAAATGGCCTTATTACATAAATAGTAAAACACTCGCGAACATGTGGCCACCTCCGAGTCCCTCGCAGCTCCAAATCATCTAAGGCTGGGGATTACCTGTACAGTTAAAAGAAAAGGGTGAGTTACGAGAACTCAGTGTGTAATCCCCTATCATGCGGAAGCGATGCGTGCCTCGGCCCTATTCGATAATGATGCAAGCGGTGATGCAACCCAACCCAATCCAGCCAACACACCACCCGTACCAACCAACACACCATGTGGGGACTAAGTCGACCCACCCAGCCAACACACCAATATCGCAGCATAGCTGCTAATAGTAACGCAGCAAAGCTGCTAATAACAGTAAACGTGGCCAAGCCACTAAAATCAGAACACGTGGCGAAGCCACTCGAACAGTAAAAACGTGGCAGAGCCACTAGTACAGTACTTCCTCCAAAACAGAATCCCAACCCCAATACAAAATGTCGTGTCATAAATATTACGTGTATGCAGTATGTCATATTCATAACCAGTCATATAGATATCATACACACATCACTAAACTACCACTAGGGGTATAATGGTCGCTTTGTCGGTTAGGGGTAAAACAGTAATTTCACCCCTCAGGGGTATTTTGGTAATTCTACCCTACAAGGGTATTTCAGTCATTTACTCACTAAGGGTATTTTAGTCGTTTTACTCATTAAGGGTGTTTTAGTCATTTTACTCATTAAGGGTGTTTCATTCATTTTACTCATTAAGGGTGTCGGCACAGATGACGAATCTTCAGAAGGCTACAGTCGTCCCGAACGACTCGGATAACCTATAGGGTCAAAACAATGTAGATGGGCCCAAAGCCCACTATTTGGCCCAAGTAGGCCCACACGCTCGTGTGGCCCATTCAGCCCCATTTCAGTCATGGCTATGCGAACTTTGCAGCCCAATCCATTATTATTCGCTTACCGTGAATTTTACCCATGTAGGGCCCATGAGCCCATTGGGCCCACATGGCCCATCTCGGCCCATTTCGACCTAAGTCCACGAGAATGCTCGTGGCGGCCTCTACAAACTAGCGCCCATGTTCATAGGCTCGGTTCACCATACGCACGATCGCACGCTCGTGTGGCATCATGCGCCATATTTTCGGCTTTTCGGTATTTTACCGATGCACAGTAACACAAGGGTGTGAGTACACACCATTGTCCAACGTTTTAACAGTAACAATACTGGGTGTACGATTACACACCTTTTAGTGACCACTTGCGAAATTCCAATAGCACCAACCTAGATTCATCAAAATCCGATGTTAGTCCTTAATCGTTAGGGTAACACCCTCTTAATAGCACTTAATCCGAAATATCTCTCTTACCTTGCTTGACGACAGAATTTAATCTCTTAAGGCCACCGATCAGGATTGATCACATGCCTATGCCGAATATCTGTACCAAAATAGTTCTTATTAACCAAAACAGTGATCCAATATGTGGCCTTAATCCACCAATGCTACTTACCAACAGCCGGAATATTCGGCCTAATCTAAGAGTAGGGTATTGATCTTACCCTTAACGAGAGACAGAGTTTGATGACTTGAACAACTTCTGCACTTCTCCACTCCTCGGGAATACCTAAACCCAACGATCACCACACCAAGAGGAAGGGATCACCATTCGGCCATCAAAGAAAATAAAGGAAGGAAATAGTCGGCTTTTAGAGAAAAAGGGAATAGGAGAGAACAGTTTTAAATACGAAATGAAAAATATGAACACTTACCGATTTCAAAACGCTTGCAGAACTATAACAGAGAGGGAAAGGAAACGGAGAATTTGGTCTCCACCGAACTAATCAAGAGAAAAGACTCGGTTCACAAGCTAATAGGAAATCGAAACCAAAAAGAGGAGGGATGATATTCGGCTTAAGAGAAGAAAGGGAGAAGAGGGGAGAAAGAAAGAAGAAAAAAAAAGAAAACAAATGAATGGAAAGGGAGGGAGAGGAAGTATATTCGGCTTAGATTGGAAAAGGGAGAGGGAAGCAAATATTCGACCAACAAAAGCTTGAAGAAAAAGGTGCAAAACTCAAGCAACAAAATGCCCGAGTGGTAAGTTGCTATTTCGGCACTTAGAGAGAAATGAAAGAAACTCTTCAGCAAGGAATTTCGGCACACCCAAAAAGTGCCCAAAACCGAACAAGTGCAGAGAAAAGCACTCAGAAATCCCCCTTGCCGAAATTGCATGCTCAAGACTCCTTGTTCGGCTACAACACACCCACCTTTGAATTTGCTTGATTCTCTCCACAATTCTCTCCTTGATTTGCTCCCGACCTCCCATTCAAAACCATTCAAATTTGATGACCAAGTCTCCAACCACCTCTGCAGAGTTTGAATCAAACTCTACCTCTCACGCCACAGAGATATAAAATAAAACTCCATCCTTGCATGCCATGGGATTTGAACCCACTCCCTCTTAAATGCCCAACACGCCACTTGCCACCACAACACAAGCTCTCTTGCGTCACAAATCAACCACAACTTAATATATGCCCTTCAAGCTAACATCCAAGTTTCCCAAAGAGCAAAAATCAAAATTTTTCCAAAGGCCATACTTGAACCCAGGCTTCCTAAATACCCCCATACACATCCAAAACACTTTGCCACTAAAGCAGACAAGCAATTTTGTCAAAACATGAAAAATTAAAGACCCTATATTTTTGCGGCGTTACAGGCAATCATTTTGTCTCCCATTAAGTAACCAACAGAATTTATTGTAACCAAATCAGAACCGAAACCAATTAAATGCTAACTAACCATTGAATTTTCCAAAATTCTCACAATCGAGTCCACCGAACTAGAGATTCCTTACAATTAACTCTCACATCGTCCCAATTCTGGACCTTAATGAAATACGAGTGTGACACTCTCATTTCGAATTGCAGCAGGATTTTTAGGAACAGAAGTCTATGCAATGCCTACACCATCTTGCTTAACTCTCCAAACTTTCTCCCCATTTTTCTTAGGACAAAACTTACCAGAATAAATGAAAGACCAACACTGTAAACAATGCATCAACGGCAATGGCACTTCAACTCCAATAGAAATAAAGGAACCATCACACAATTCAACATTAATAAAATGAGGGAGTTCAAAATCAACAGAAATCTCAACACCCACAGTTGCATAGGCAATACGTTGTTGTGATATTATCCATGTAAAGTGGAGTACCAAGTGCACTTGCAATGTAGCTAAGCCCCTTTTGAGTAAAAAGCTTCAAAGGGACTCAGCTTAAATGAACCCAAATCGACTTGCTATCAAAAGAGAAATCCAATCTTTGGAGATTGGACTCCCATTTCCTCAGCCCCATCGACTTGTTTTGAATGTGCCAAGGGCCATGATCCAAAATCCAATCTCATGCAACAGAAGAAGAAAATTGAAAGACAAACATATTGCTACCTGCCATTTTGATTTCAACAACCCCCTGTTTACACCAAATCATATCAAACAACTTCTGTAGAGATTTAAAATTTGGAGGTCGCCCAAGAAATTGAGCCACCAACCTCAACCTCATCTGGTTTCGTACTGGAGATTTCTCCATTGCAGTAAGTGCATCCCTTTTAGCTTCCCTCTTCTGGCCTTTCCATTTCTTCATCCTACTCTCCTATCCATGCCATGGATTGTTGTTTGATCTTTTTAAACACCTTTTCCGCTGGTTTCATGCCTTCCTTCACTCCCTTCCAACTTGGTCATTTAGCTTCACTCACAACGAAGAAAGTTCAAGCTCACCGTCTCCTCTCCATGTACGCCACATTGAAGAAAATCCAACTTACGTAATCAGAATCGTCCCTAGCAATGAAGAAAATTCAAGCTCTGTAGTTAGCAGGAATTTAGTGTATAGTTGAAAGTATAAATTTGGATTACTCATATTTTTCTTTAAATTAGATGAAATAGGCGACCAGTTGCTGGCCTTAAATGAACCAATTTTGTTTTTTGTTGCTTTTATCTTAGTAGCAAAAACACACATATTATAAATATAATCTTTTTGTATTTTTATTCTTTTCTTTAAAAATGTACGAAGAGTCAAATTTTGTTGTTTTTTTTTTTTTTTGAGGGGGTCTTTTTATTAGCAAAAAAAAAAAAAAACACATGAAGAGAGAAAATATAAGGTGCTAAGAAAGTGGCATGTGATTGAAGAAATGGTTGAAAGTCAAAAAGGAAATTATTTAGTTTTTGTTAAATTTACAGGATTCCAATTTAAAACTAAATTGTAAATAGGGATAAAAAGAAGTATATTATTTTGAATTATCATAATAAATAATTTATATTATGAAATAAAAATAAATAACATTAATACAATTTAATGTAAAAAAATAATTTAAAATTTACGAACAAGATTCTAGGGTACAAATTCAAGTAATTAAGTTGAATGATGAGATGGACAGCTCTATTGGAATTTGGAAGAAAGCAAAATGGCATGAATTATTTTGGATTACAATTATATAATTTTGCATAATTCCATGAAGGAGTCCATACACATCAACATATATCAAATGGTCCAACTTTCCGGCTGTACAACACGAGTAGTATTGATGTGTTAAATGATCATTAACATAATGGCCTTGGGCAGTTTTAAATGCTGTAGCAAAGTGCTACTCAGCACAAAAAAGCAAATGCTAAATGCTCCATTCTTAATCATTGTAAAAATTATTTTTAATAATATTACTTAAATAATGATTCCAACTTTTTTATTTATAAATTATTATTTACAAGAAATATGTTGTATTTTTTTTTTATAAAGTAATAAATACATATATTCATGCGGAAAAAAAAATGACTGTATGTCAATCAAAGCCTTCCTTTCATTTCACAATAACATTAACTAAGAGACGTTTATTCTTTAAGAAAAGAGATTAATAATGGATATCAATAGCAACTAAGAGACGTTGTTTTAGGTGAATGACAAAACCTGATCAAAATAATCACTCTACTATTAAATGGGTCACTTTAGTCTCTTATCTATTAAAAAAGACCAATTAAGACATAATTGGAATATAGTTAACGGGAAAGGATTGAATGAAACAGTGACGCCATGTCATCTGTATCCCTTTCCAATAGTTTTATGCCACATCAGTATTTTCATCCTGAATTTCAGGATTTTAATTTGAATTTGATTTTTTTCAGGATGAAAATCAGGATTTTAATTTGGATTTGATTTTTTTCAAGATGAAAATCCTGAAGTTAATATTGTTAAAGAATGAATTAAGAGACTTTAAAATCTACTTGTTGATTGTTATTCCCAAATTGTCCCTTGTGTATTACTAGATGTTCTCAATCATACTCGATGCTGAACATGAGAGATTAAGATGAATGAGTTTGGTGTTCCGATGTTCATCAATCAAGTCTTCCTCATTAGGTAATGAAAATGATGAATGGTGATTAGGTAAAGACGACTAAAGATGAAGCTGAAATTACAAAAGAAGAGGTCTAGTTTACAAAGGTCACAATAAATCCTCTCCAAAGAGGTTACAAGAACTAAATCTAAGCTAAATGAGATCTATCCCTTTAAAATTGCAGCAGAGTTACCATTTATATCCTAACCTCTACACTAGTAAAATAACCCTTTCACCAATCTCACTTCAAATGATTTCTACTTATTTAAAGACTTGTTTTAATTATTATTGATTATTTTTATAATTTAAATTTATATAATTACCAAACATAATATAGAGAATTACACTCTGATCAAGCACGTTTAGCAAATTATTACTTTTTTAAATTACAAGTGTCTGAGTTGTGAAAACAAAAGATGACAAACGTTTCATAGTAATCAACACATGAAAAATGAAGGTGATGCATTGCCGTTTTCTGTATTTCTTATACAGTAAAGTTTTGGTGCTTATAATTGGTGTCTTCAATGTCGCTCAAATTAGATTTATACTTCTAATTACGTGTTTATTTGGGTTGTTTCTGCTAATTTATCAGTATATGCTGAAAAAAATTTGAGAAATTATGCTCAACTTTTTGAAATTTACTTATCTACATTATTTTTGAAGAGAGAAAAGAAAACACGCCCTGTTGGACGCGTTTTCACTTTGCTAAAAATTATTTTTTTTCCTTTTTCTTTCTTGCAATTGAAAATTAGAAGTTTGTAGATTTATTTTATCCATGTTTGAGATTAACATTATTATAATTTTAAGCTATGTTTGAATTTACGGTGGTGTCATGGAGCTAGGTGACCTACAATTTTCATCTGCCATGTGAGTATGGAACCATTACTCGAGAAGTCGGATCCCGTTATAACTCAAGGTCCCAGTTGACGGTGATTATATAGTTTCAGGTTGAACTGTAACTAGGGCTTCAAGTTTACAAATGTTAAGTTGTCAAAGGATAGAGTATAACTGGGGCCCTAGTTGATAGTGGTTATGCGGGCATGACAATGAGTTTCTACTCATCAGAGAATGATGCTTTATAAAACCCAAACAGAAACATGAGGAAGAAAAACGCAGTGACGTTTCAGTATAAAGTAATTCGTTTTACCCCCGATCAACCTCAAGATGAATGCACGCGTGAATTGTTCTTTTTCAATGTCATTCGTGTAAGCCTTGATAGTTTTGAAGTTGTCCTCCAACCATCTCATCTCGATTCAACTACCCTTAAACTTATTCGGCACCTTCCAAAGTAGTTGCTCGCGTGTTGCACTCCAATCAGCACTCGCCACTAACCCCGTAACGACTTCCCCATCGACTGATAGACCGAATTATAAACTAATGTCCTCGAGTGTAATTGTACACTTACCGCAGGGAAGATGAAATGTGTGTGTCTTCGGTCTACATCTTTCGACCAAAGCACTGATAAGTGGGGGATCCAACTTAGCCTCCCAAGCATGCGAGCCATGTATAGAAATCATGCATCTCGCAAGTATCCATAAATGGCATCTAAAGCACTTTCACTTAAATTGTTTATGTACATCTCTAAAATCCGATCTTCAGCCTGAGTATATAAACAAAAAAAATTAATAATGTTGGCATCATCATAATTAACTATCTAAAATTAAATAATTTAATAATATTTTCTTACCATTTGTAATTGAACATTAGATATATGCTTGTCATCCAAACGAATAAACTGATTTGCTATTTTACAAATTATAAGGAATAAAATAAAATCGAAAAGAATAAGATTCAGAGAAAGATTTTAAAAAAAAATTGAGAATTGATAACTGAAAATTGAGGATTGAGTGTTGAGTGTTGAGTATTGAGTATTGAGTATTGAGTATTGAGTATTGAGTTTGAAAATAATGAAGTTTGGAGGGGTTAATATAAGAAAAATTATGGTTGTTGGACCCCTTGTAGCCATTGGAAAAGTTATTGCTAGAAGGAAAACACGTCATACAGGGCACATTTTTATTCTCTCTCCTAAAGCTGCTCGCTATAGGATTCGATTTCTTTTCTCTCTCTAAAAACAACGTAGATCGGTAAATTTAAAAAATTCAACATAATTTCTCAATTTTTTTCAGCATATATTAATAAATTAGTCAGGTAGTTTCGGTCAATTATAGAGTGCTTTTTTTTATTTTCATATTTTACTAAGCTTTTGGTTAGCCTTCCATTTGGGTTTTTAATAAAAATTTTATCTTAAATCGAAAAAAATGTAATTACTAATAATTACACTTTTATTCAATTATTTTATGTGTTTAAACACATCTTTAAATTTTAAATAAAAAAGTGTGGAATAAGATAACTATATACATAGCTATATCACTATATTTGCAAAAAAAAAATAAAAAAAAAATCATATTACTATATTTTACTTTTACCTAAAACTATTAAAACTAATATAAAATATTATGTTAATAAGATTAATACTAAAAAATAAATAAATGTTCAAAAAATAATATTATTTTTATCAAACAATATAATTATATTTAATACTTATTTTATTTAATTAATTTACTAATTAATTTTTTAATACTAAAAATTCAACACTTATTCTTTAGCATTTAATTTTTCGGTGCATTAAACAACACTTTAATTATGGATAATTTCTTTAATACCAAGGTAAATTAATAGAATATAAAAACAAAAAAACTAAAAATGGGTGATTGGCCTTTAGTAGAGGTGTTGATGGATTATGTAGGGCTAGGTTGAGGCGTGAGTTTATAAAAGAATTTCATGCTTGGGCTGAAGGTATTTTACTATTTAAAAATATTTTCATTTAAATTTAATTATAAAAATGTGTAAATATTAATATAAAATTGCTTTTATATTTTATTAATTTCAAATAATAAAATGAATTGAGGTCGGAAATTAAGAAAAAGAAATAAATTCTAAGCTAACCTGTAGTAGTTAAAATAAGAAAAGGAGTGAGTATCAAGTGATTGAAGCAATCACCACATAATAAATATGGTATTAGAGCACACTAAATCAACAATTCAATGGAAGATAGATAATTATATTATATAAAAATTGTAAGAGCTCAAATTTGTCCGGGCCCGAATAAACCAAAATCATTAAATTGAAAAACCAAAAATAATAATAATTGTCCAAATTAAATGTCCATTACAGCCCAATATCCAATGGCCCAAAACACCAATCAGCACATCCATTAACCTAAACGGGCCTAATCTTAAACCTAAAACTCAAATACTAAAACTCTAAACCCAGGCCCAAAATTAAGCCAACTTTCAGCAGATGCTCACAGGAAACCCTAGCCCCGCAACCATGCGCCGCAGCCCAGCCTCCAGCGTGCCTCCGTACACCCCACGTCGAGTGTCACGTACAACCACGTCACAGCTAGCCCCATACCTCCGTACCTGCACAAAGAGAGGACGAATGACAGCAAAGCAGAGAAAAACAAAATATATTGTATTTTTCTTTTTCTTTTCGGTTATAAAAAGAGCAACCAAAGAATTGTAAAGGGTCTCTTTTTTTTTTTTTACGCACGCATAGTAAAAAGAATTCAAAATCGATTTTTTAGGTGATTCTCAGATTTTCTTTTACTCATTAAGCTTCCTTTTTCTTTATTCTTTGCCCTTTGATTTTTGTCTATTGCATGCAAAAGAAATAAAGGAAAGAAATACTTATCTGTTTATTGTTGTCGCCGGATACCTATCCACTTCGTCGAAATCGAAGCTAGAATGGGGATTTGGGTGTGAATGGGGTAATATTTTCGAGTATAGGCGCAGAAGGGGCTATTTTCAGCCCTCATACAACGCCATCGCTGATTTCTGAAGCGTATGGTAGTCGGATGGCCCACGACGTTTGGTCTTTTTGAGGCGACCGATTAGGGAGATGATTAGGAGAGTTTAGGTTCTTTTTTCTTTTCTGTTTTAAGTGGATGGATTAGGGATTGGGGTTATTTTTTTAGGTTTTATTAAGATACATGAGACGGCACCGTTTAGGGCATGTTTCAGTGGCTCTAAAACGGTGTCGTATAGGCCACGACCCGATTCAGTCTGACCCGATAGCCTCATGATCCGCGTGTTTCTGCGGTGAAGGGAAATTTATGCGTTTAGTCCTTTTCTTGGTGCCGCTTTTTAATTAGATCCTTTGTACATTTTCTTTGTTTTTTTAATTAATCTCTATAATTTGTGCGTTATTTCAAATTGATCCGTGTTTAACGATGTGCGCAAAGATTTGGCTCAATTGCATTTTTAATCCTCGTTCATTTATGCGCATTTTATTTAGGTCATTGATTCTGTTTTCATATTTTTATTGGTTCAAAAATTATTCTTTCGATTTTGTTTTTATTTCAATTGGGTCTGTTTTAATTTTATGTTTTTTATTCCTTATAATTTTTTCATTTTTTTAAATAAAAAATAGTTTTAATATAATACTTTGAAATATTTTATTAATTTTATATTGTTTTAATATTGTTATTTTTATATTTCCATTTGTGTATATTTTATTAGTTTTATTATTATTTATTTTCAAATTCTCTTTTATATTACTCCGTTTTAAATATTCGTATAATATCTAATTTAAATACTCCTATTAAA
Organism: Gossypium sturtianum; assembly: GCA_025698515.1. Lineage (NCBI taxonomy): Eukaryota > Viridiplantae > Streptophyta > Magnoliopsida > Malvales > Malvaceae > Gossypium > Gossypium sturtianum. The sequence continues at coordinate 120,480,123 of CM046955.1, forward strand.
TTATATTAAATTATCAAATTATATATTCTTTTTATATACACATATATTTTATATTAAATTATTTTTATGTATGTATTATTGATTTCGTATTATTTTATGAATGTATTTTCTTTCAAATCTATTTATGTATATATGTATATTTTTAAATTTATTTATTTATATAATTTATTTCCTTTTAAGTCCCTATTTTATTATATATATATTTTGTTTATTTCGAAAACTTTTATACATTATTGTTTTTATATATAAATCATTTATATTGGTTTTTTTATTTCATATATGTAATTTTTGTAGATTAACATATATTATCTTGTACATTATTTACTTTGAATTTCTTTTTATATAATATTTATTTTAAGATTCATTTATATTATTATTTCATGTATTAGTTATTTTCATCTTTGTTTTTTAATCTATTTCAAACTCTACCATGTGTTGTTTATTTGTAAATTTTTATGTATTTAATTATTCTTAAATTGCTTTTATATCATATTGACTCCAAGTTTCCCGTTGTTTATATTATTATTATTTATTTTATTCATCCACGTTCGAAGACTTGCCATATTTTATTTTAATTCGTTTTTTAAATTAGCTATATTTTTAGCTTTCATTGTTTCTTGATTAATAATGTTGGTTTTTTCAAAATAGGAATTATGAGATTATTGTTTTTATATATTTTGAATTGTATATTCATATTATTATTCTTGTCATCCATTTGTACAAAGTTGTATTCACATATTATTAGTTCATGCTCGATATTATATTTTTGTTTCTCATTATCGAATAGTGATTCAATAAAAGCATTTTGAGTCGATTTTAAAATCGCTTATTTAAAAGTTTTTAAAACAATGCAATATTTGATGTTTGGAAATTCGAGGAATTGTGTCCAAACGTGCTGGGTTTCAGTTCTTCATTTGACCAAATAATTAAATACCCTTTTAATCGCATGATTTGGAAATTGTGAGATGATCTTGGTTTCGAGGTTTAAGACGTCATATCCTAACGTGTTGGATATGGTGTTTTATTCCCCCGGAACAAGAAAATCTTAAATTCCAACTTAAATTAATCAAACATTTTTCAAAAGGAATTACATTTTAATTTTTTTTCTAATTTTCAACATAAGGACATTAGTTAATCAATTTGGTACCAGTTTTGAGCGTACGAGGGTGCTAATCCTTCCTCGTACGTAACCGACTCCCGAACCTGTTTTTTTTATTTCGTAGACCAAAATTACTTTTTTACAAGGTGATCCAATCACACCAAAACAAAAAAAGATTGGTGGCGACTCTATATTTCATTTTAAAGTCGATCCCCGTTTTTCCAAATAAAAAATGGTTTCGACAGCTTAAAAAAATGGTTTCAACAGTTTGGCGACTCCACTGGGGATTGGTTGAGAGTCAGGCCATAGATTGATTAATTTTTTGTCCTTTTGATTGAAAATTTGGAAAATTGTTTTGAAAAATCATGTTTCTTTTGATGCATTTGTTGGTGCTATGATTGCAATAATGTTGAGTCTCATAAAATACTTTGGCATTGCATTGCATGACCGTTGTGGTTACACCTTTTAAGTGGGAGTGAGAAACTATGCCTTCGTGAGGTTTTCACCTTCGCATGGGTTAGTGGATTACTTCCGGGATACATCCGTACCTATGTCTTCGTGAGATTTTCATCTCCGCATGGCCATAGGGAAATGTATTCCCCTGAACCGAACACGATCCATATGACCCTATAATGGGTGAGGATTGAGGAATCTGCAGGTTCAGGTACCCTCTCTTTAGAACCAAACCACATATAGTGAACCCTAGGAGCCCACTTTAGGTAGAACTATGTTAAACCCTAGCAGTCACCTGGATAGGTGTTTGACTATTTTCTGTTTGATTTGATTTTTACCATCTGTATATGATACTAACGTGTTTTCTTTTATTTATGACTACATTGCACTTCATCATCATAGAAAGGAGGTGTTGATTCATATTCGATTGCTAAATAGAAGAGTTTGTCATAGGAAAATGGATTTCTTGATAAAGTGGGTTATAATACGTTCGTCCAAATATAGTCCAAGTAAACACAACGAGAAAAGGTTGATAGTATATGACATTGCCTCGTTGCCCGGGGATTCAAGCCAACAAGGATTATTCGAGAGTCATCACGTCTCAATTTTCTTAAAGAAGCATATGAGCATCATGGAGGATAAGTGTGTGAAGAGTCACGGCCTGGATCAAGCAACAAAGAGCTAAAAGAGGCATCTATTGAGAAAGTTCACGGGACACGACCATAAAATCTGGATACAAAGAAAAGGATTAGTGTCTTCACTTGGACTAAGAGGACAAAGCCGCATATGTAATCCGTTTTATGTAAAAAAAATTATTTTCTAGAAAAGTTCTTTTAATGGAATTGAATTAAGAATCAACGCCTCTCTTTCTTTTTTGCATTCATTCCATGCATTTGCATTGCATTTCATGCATTTGCATTACATCACATCATATGCATTAAAATTTGTAGAAAGACTCTAATTAATTAAAATTATTTCAGTAACCTGGAAACTGACAAAAGTTTACTGAACTGAGCGTCGTTACAGTACTCGCGCAAGAACAAAATCCATGGACCGAAGGTTGGAAAGAATAGAGCAAATGCAAATACAGATGCAGGAGCAATTGACCAAAATTCAACAAGAAATGCAGGAACAAATGCTAGAATTCCAAAGGAATATGATGGGCCAGTTAACCCAGTTACTAGCGAGAGGACTTGAGAAAAGGAGTGGCCCAGTGGTCAACAGTGGGGATGATAATGAAGACACCATCTATTCCCCAGGTTTTTCCCCAATAAGTGTGCCGACCCAACCAGACACGCATTCGCATGGGGTACCCGTCATTACGGACCCCAATGTCAGATTGATACCTCAGCCCTGTTGAACTACCCGATGGGCTCAGGTTTTAACCCAGAGGATGATCGAGCCAAACCGGTTGTTCTGGTAGAAACAAAGGAAAGAGGAGAGTGGACTTTAAAGGCCCCGAAGAAGAAGGAAAAGGAAGCAAAGGGCCATTCGGAGCCGATTACAGTAAGCCAGCCAAGGACGGTAACTACCAGCCATCAGGTCTCCCCAAGGAAAGAACCCAATCCAAGACCGAACTCAGAAAAACCCCAGTTCGCACCCATCCCAATCACGTATAGGGAGTTGTACCAAATTTTGTTTGACGCACATGTTGTATCCCCTTTTTATATAGAACCAATACGGCCCCCATACCCCAAATGGTACGATGTAAATGCCCAATGCGAATACCATGGGGAATCACAGGGCATTCGATCGAGAACTGCGTCGCTTTTAAAAAGATAATCGAAAGACTCGTCAGATTGGGTATCGTGAAATTCGATGATCCCTCTGGTACAGAAAATCCGTTACCCAACCTTTCTGCTAAAGGGGTAAATATTGTGAGTTCCATGATAGATAAGGGCATGAGATTCAAGAATGCATCGAGCTCAGGGCCTTAGTGTAAGGCCTGATGGATAATAAATTGAAGAGATCAAAGACCCGATGGGAATGTTGGGGAATCCAAGCATTAACGACATATTCGAAGAGGGAATCAGGGAATAAAAGTTTCCAATCCCTTACGTACTTGGGAGTGTTTTGAACAACGGGACTGTGGAAGAAATCCTGGTATTTTTAGAACTAATTTAGAGCAATATTCAGAACTAATTGTTTCAAGGTAAGAATACTTTGTTACTTCACATGATCTTTTATATGCTTGTTAGGTTAAATTAATCATTTGAATCGACATAGGAATATGCGAGAGATAATTTAATTTAATAAGTATGTATGTGCGATAACATGTTTACTTTTAGAAGTTTGTTTAGTCGTTTGAATTTGTATAGGAATATGTATAAGAGATGAATGGATTTTTATTTGTAAATATGTTCATAAGTTAGCAAATTACTGAGTTGTCATGTTTTAACAAGTATAAACACGAGTTTAATAATTCTAAGGTAAGAAATATTATTAATCCAACACAATTATATCATCTTGATTAAAATCAGTTTTTGAAATCGTGCATTAGAACTTTGTTTTATTTTATTTTTCTTTGTTTTATTTTTAGTTTTTAAATATTTCTTAAATCCAAATATTTTTCCTTCACCAAATTGTTTGAAAACATTTTCATAAATAATTCTTTTACAGTCCCTGTGGGTACGATAACTCGACATTTACTTGTCACTTTATTACTTGTTACGATTGTGTACACTTGCACATTTCCACCGTTCCAAGTTTTTGGCGCCGTTGCCGGGGACTGTTTTAAAAGACGTTATTTGTGAAAGTGTTAATTTTTCATTTTGGTCAATTTTTTTTATTTTTTCTGTTAAATTTTAATTCCATTTTTTTTTGTGTTTGTTTCATAGTATTGAACAAATTATCGACTTACTTCCTGTAAACCCTTAAATTGAAAAGATTTTCTGACAAAGGAGAAGACAAGCTTAACCAAAGAAGGACCAGGAGATATGAATTTCAAAATCCAAACCAAAATCCGGAGGAACATTCACTTATAACACTCACAATCCGATCATTGTTGCCGATGATAAAAAAGCATGCCATTCAATAATATGCCATTCCTCTATTCAACGAGCTCAATCCGAGTATTAAGAGACCCGAAATCGAGGCACAACAATTTGAGCTGAAGCCAGTCATGTTCCAGATGCTTCAAACCGTGGGCCAATTCAGTGGAATGCCCATCAAGATCCTCATCTTCGCTTAAGACTATTTATGGAAGTGAGCGATTCTTTCTAGTTAGCTGGAGTTTCCGAAGATGCCTTACGATTGAAGTTTTTCCCATATTCATTAAGGGACAGAGCTTGTGCCTGGTTGAACTCATTGCCACCGAACTCCATTTCTACATGGCAAGAATTAGCCGAAAGATTCCTCATGAAGTATTTTTCGCCAAGCAAGAATGCTAAGCTGAGGAACGAGATCACTGCCTTCCACCAAATGGATGATGAGTCCTTGTATGAGGCATGGGAAATATTTAAAAAGTTATTACGAAAGTGCCCTCATCATGGAATCCCTCATTGCATTCAACTTGAGACATTCTATGATGGTCTCAACGCTCACACAAGGATGGTAGTGGACGCCTCTGCTAATGGTGCTCTTCTTTCTAAGTCTTATAACGAGGCTTATGAAATTATTGAGAGGATTGCCAGCAACAATTATCAATGGCCAACCAGTCATGCAGCATCAGGAAGATGAGTCGCTGGAATACATGAAGTAGATGCTCTTACTTCACTCGCATCTCATGTATCATCAATATCCTCAATGCTTAAAAACCCCATCGCTAATGGGTCTAATGGTTTTGCAAAAGACAACCGCCTAATCAATTTGAGAATATAGCTCTGTGTTTATTGTGGGGAGGGACATTTGTTTGAAGAATGTCCATCGAACCTAATCTGTATATTACATGGGCAATCGTAACCAAAATCGAGGAAGGCAAGGGGTCGCAATCAAATTTTTATAACCCATCGTGGAGAAACCACCCGAATTTCTCTCCCGAGTAACCAAGGGGCTGGAACCAGCACCACTTACACCCAACCTGCACCAACCCGACCACCTTATTTTTCGCAACAAGTTCAGAACCGGTTCAAGTGAAGCATCCAACGACTTGGAGAATTTCTTGTCAAGGCATACATGGAAAAGAATGATGCCTTAATCCGAGCCAAGCAACTACATTGAAGAATCTGGAAAACCAAATGGGCCAGCTTGCAACTGAAATTAGGAACCGACCACAGGGTACCTTACTCAGTGATACGAAAAATCTGAGAAATCCAGGAAAGGAGCACTACAAAGCACTGACACTGAGGAGTAGAACGATGATAGAGCCCAGAACCATTGAAGCTAAAACGGAGCAAGTTGTAGCTCAAGAAAAAGAGGAAGTTCAACCAAGTGTTAAAACTCATGTATCACAGAAGTCAATTTAGTGATCCTTGATGAGGTAAACACTAAACCAGTTAGTTCTGATTATCTAACACCCTTGTTAGATGCAGAAAAATTTCCACGAAAGAGTTGTCCGGTTAAAGCTAAGATTCCACCATTGCCATATCCTCAACGATTCCGAATAAGCAGCAACAAGATACTCAGTTGAAAGAAATTTTTGATGACAAGATGAACTTTAATGACTTCGATGCTGCTAAATCCCCAGATGTAGTTGAAGACTGTTCTGCTATTCTCAAGATAGAATCGCTGGCTTCTACAGAATTGGAGCTCAATTCTTTTAGACGATCCGTTAGAACATATTCTCATGGAGGATTCACCCGGTGATGATAAAGACAAGGAATGTTTGGCTTGGGTAGAAGCTAATTCGAAGGAATTCACTCAAGAAGTTCCACTCGAATCATTAGAGTTATCATCTCAAGAGTATACGCAACCAATGTCGTTGGTTGAAGAACCAGCTAAATTGGAACTGAAGATTTCGTCTTCTCATTTGAAATATGACTATTTGGGTCTATCTTCGACTTTACCTGTCACTATTTCAGTTGAGTTTACCAAAGATCAAGAAGAAGAGACACTTGTGATTTTGGAAAGGCACAAGAAGGGTGTTGGATGGATTATTTCAGATATTCGAGTCACGAGTTCGAGGATTTGTAGGAATTACAGGAAGTTAAATAAGGCCACCAGGAAAGATCATTACGGATTTTCTTTCCCTAATAAGATGTTGGACAGATTTGATGGGAAAGAATATGATTACCTCTTAGATGGTTATGGTTGGTATGACAAATGGCCATTTGACACCACCATGGTCAATGACGATCCTAAATAAAATGGAGGGAGTTCTCTTCACTTCATTTATTGTTATTTTATATTTTTAGTTTTTTTTCTCATTTGAATAAAATGGTAGACTTAGATAAAATTTTCTTTAGTTCATTACAACTCTGTCTAGGAGATTGGGACTTAAGCGGGACCGCTTGTGACCCCTCCAATCTTTCTTGGGAATTGATTTTTACATAATTTTCTGAGAAATTAGCCCCTAAATGACCCATTCATTTGTGTGCTTGAGTTTCCAAATTTCATCTTTGAACCATGGATTTCTTCATCAAAGAGGGAGCAAGGCGATTCATGCAAAGGCAATACTGATGGAGCAAAAGATGAGTCAGACTTTGATGGATCTGCGAATAAATAAAAAGGGGGGATCTTTACTTTATTTCATTTTCTTTCCTAGGTTATTTCATGTTTTAGGATTAGGTTTTATAATAATTTTTATTTTTGCACAATAAAACAAGAGATAGGAATCATGAATAAGATCTAAACAAGTCACAAAGGCTAAAGTGTGGCAATAGATATATACATGTCTAGGATTGGATTTTAGAGAGAGATTGGTACTTAGGCAGTCAATTTGACTCACCTCCTCTTTTCTAAAACCCTACCTGGTGTATAGTATCTATTCACTTTAAACAATGAGGACATTGTTCATTTTAAGTTGGGGGGACCGAAAATTTGAATTGATTCCACTCGTAATAAAATTTTCTTTTAGTTATGCTTAGGATATATTTTTGTTCAATAATTTGAAATTTTGTTAAGTATGCTAAACTTCAAGTATTAATAAAGTTCTATTATTTCAATAAATTATTATGTTAGCTTAATAATGATATGAATGTATTTTTAATAAAGCATGTAAATTCGTACCATAAAATTTTTAGTTCCCTACGAAAAAATTAGGCATGCATGAAAGTTTAAGTCTTTAGAATTGACTTAGTAATTTCTTGAGGCGAAATCCTAGGAAGCATGGAATGTTGAAAATGATTTAGGCAATCGTTGTTTGGACCGTTTGAGCCTTTCAAGCCGAACCACGATAAAATTATCCTTTGAAACCCAATTTTGAGACTATATGGCCTAATTTTATTTGGACCCATGCAATATTTAGCCATCAATTTTCTCTTCATTACTTCTAAAATTGTCCCAAACACTAGACTAAGTACTATTCAAAAGATCGTTTGAAAATAAGTTTGGGGGAGTTGAAAAGATGTATCGAATGCTCAAAAATTATAGTACATGAAGCAAGTGCACGAGTTCGAGCTTTGATTGTAAAAGAAAAAAAAACATGTACTCAAAATGAAATAAATGGTCGAAAGAGCATAAGTTGGTGTATCAAGGGTAAGAATTTTGAAGGTTCAAAGTTAAGCTGAGTCTAGGGTTTTTAAGCCAGAAATTCGTCTACCTTTTACCTACCCCTAAGCCCAACCACGTTACAACCTTACTAAAGACCTATTGATTCAAAATTCCAATGTTACCTACATTAGTGGAGAGAAATTGCTCTGTTCAACATATGAAGACATTAGTTAAGCTTAATGATTGCAGTTTACTTTTTGAATAAGGAATTAAAATCAATTTGGTAGGAAGAAACATGTCTTTATTAAGAAAACATTTAGTCTAATTTTGCTAGTATAATAATTGTTGGAGGTAATTTGAACGATATGTATACTTAAGTAGCATAATTATCAAATTTCTTATTTTTGAGCCTAAGTATATCAAATTCATAATTTTGAGAAAAAAGTTATTTTGAAGGAATTTTTCAAAGGTGTTTTTGAGAAAATTCTTTTCAAATTTGTGCATTACTCGAGACGAGCAATGAATTAAGTTTGGGGGTGTGGAAACACGAAAATTTATATATTTTTTCATGCCCTTTTTGACCCAAATTCATGTGGTTTCGAGTAAATTCTTGTCGGAAAATAACTAAATATTATAAAATAATTAAATTGTGTTAAAAATATGAACATGATGAATTTTAATTAATTTTATAGTTAATTTTGTTTAATTTTGACTATTTTCGACAGATTCGCACAAAGGGCGAAAATCGGCTCGGCAGACACTGCTCGAAGAATAAAACCGAGAAGCAATTTGAAGTTCAAGGCGAAATTTATTTCTAGCCCAAGACGGTCCAATTATGAGTATTTAATCATAATATAATTAATTTTAATTTATTCTCAATTTAATTTGGGCTAAATAAATTATTATTAATTAATTATGGGAAAAAAGGGCTAGTTGAACCGCACTGGTTGAACCGAACCGGTTGAACCGAACCAGCCACCAATTGGGCAGCCCAAACCATCCACAATGATGGCCCAAATCAGCTTAATAGCTGATTAATTAAGCTTGCAAAGAAGCCCTTGAAGACCTTTCAAAATTGCATTCAAACCCCTTCAAAAATTATGGCTTTGTAGATTGCCCCATGCTATATTTAGCAAAGTTGAATCCTTCAACTTTGCCACATGGGATGGCCGGCCAAGGGAGGCCTCTTTTGCTGCTACTATTTTCTATTTTTAGCAGCCTTGATCAGCTATAAATACACCCCCTAGCTGCTCATTCAAAACACACCTCAAGCATCCAACATTCTCCTCTCCCACTTTCTCTCAATTCCATTTTCCCTTCTCCCTTTTTGGTGTTCTTGTGCCGATTTCCCCTCTTGGGAAAGAGGTGTTTTTCCAGCCATTTGAAGCAGCAATTCAAGTGTTCATAATCCACCTTGATAGCCGAGGACAACGAAGAACGAAGAACAGAGCAATCAGACAAGCCACGGAGAACCACCGGATTTGTTTCTTATTCCCTATCTCTTTAAATTTCGTTGTTGTTTTGACAAACATGTTTATGAATATTTATGCTGTTGGAATGTTTAATTTAAATAATTTAGCTTGATTTTAATTCGTTTTGGGTTGATCGCATTTTGTCCTCTTGAATTATTAAAATTGTGTTTATGCTGTTAAATGCCTCGGTAAAATGTTTGATTAAGTAAAATTATTTTAAGTTATCTGGCATTATAATTGTTTAGATAGCTAATGAATTAATTATTTAAACGCATTGAAATTGTAATTAATGGACGCAATACTTAATCTGTGCATGTTTAATTCTTCTAAGGAAGCTGAAGATTAAATTAGCATTGTATTTGACGATACATATGCCTTGCATAACTTGCAGGATTTTTGTGATTAAATTGTTTCAAGGTAAGAATACTTTGTTACTTCACATGATCTTTTATATGCTTGTTAGGTTGAATTAATCGTTTGAATCGACATAGGAATATGCGAGAGATAATTTAATTTAATAAGTATGTATGTGCGATAACATGTTTACTTTTAGAAGTTTGTTTAGTCGTTTGAATTTGCATAGGAATATGTATAAGAGATGAATGGATTTTATTTGTAAATATGTTCATAAGTTAGCAAATTACCGAGTTGTCATGTTTTAACAAGTATAAACACGAGTTTAATAATTCTAAGGTAAGAAATGTTATTAATCCAACACAATTATATCATCTTGATTAAAATTAGTTTTTGAAATCGTGCATTAGAACTTTGTTTTATTTTATTTTTCTTTGTTTTATTTTTAGTTTTTAAATATTTCTTAAATCCAAATATTTTTCCTTCACCAAATTGTTTGAAAACATTTTCATAAATAATTCTTTTACAGTCCCTGTGGGTACGATAACTCGACATTTACTTGTCACTTTATTACTTGTTACGATTGTGTACACTTGCACATTTCCACCGTTCCACCTGGATAGGTGTTTGACTATTTTATGTTTGATTTGATTTTTACCATCTGTATATGATACTAACGTGTTTTCTTTTGTTTATGACTACATTGCACTTCATCATCATAGAAAGGAGGTGTTGGTTCATATTCGATTGCTAAATAGAAGAGTTTGTCATAGGAAAATGGATTTCTTGATAAAGTGGGTTATAATACGTTCGTCCAAATATAGTCCAAGTAAACACAACGAGAAAAGGTTGATAGTATATGACCTTGCCTCGTTGCCCGGGGATTCAAGCCAACAAGGATTATTCGAGAGTGAACACGTCTCAATTTTCTTAAAGAAGCTTATGAGCATCATGGAGGATAAGTGTGTGAAGAGTCACGGCCTGGATCAAGCAGCAAAGAGCTAGAAGAGGCATCAATTGAGAAAGTTCACGGGACACGACCATAACATCCGGATACAAAGAAAAGGATTAGTGTCTTCACTTGAACTAAGAGGACAAAGCCGCATATGTAATCCGTTTTATGTAAAAAAAAAATATTTTCTAGAAAAGTTCTTCTAATGGAATTGAATTCAGAATCAACGCCTCTCTTTCTTTTTTGCATTCATTCCATGCATTTGCATTGCGTTTCATGCATTTGCATTACATCACATCATATGCATTAAAATTTGTAGAAAGACTCTAATTAATTAAAAATTATTTGATAGACACTGAAACCGACAAAAGTTTATCGAAGCGAAAGCGTCGTTCTGATGCTCGTGCAAGAACAAAATCCATGGACCGAAGGTTGGAAAGAATAGAGCAAATGCAAATACAGATGCAGGAGCAATTGACCAAAATTCAACAAGAAATGCGAGAACAAATGCTAGAATTCCAAAGGAATATGATGGGCCAGTTAACCCAGTTACTAGCGAGAGGACTTGAGAAAAGGAGTGGCCCAGTGGCCAACAGTGGGGATGATAATGAAGACACCATCTATTCCCCAGGTTTTTCCCCAATAAGTGTCCCGACCCAACCAGACACATATTCGCATGGGGTACCCGTCATTATCGGACCCCAATGTCAGACTGATACCTCAGTCCTGTTGAACTAACCGATGGGCTCAGGTTTTAACCCAGAGGATGATCGAGCTAAACCGGTTGTTCTGGCAGAAACAAAGGAAAGGGGAGAGTGGACTTTAAAGGCCCCGAAGAAGAAGAAAAAAAGAAGCTCCATTCGAGCCGATTACTGAGAAGCCGACCAAAGACGGTAACTACCAGCCATCAGGTCTCCCCAAGGAAAGAACCCAATCCAAGACCGAACTCAGAAAAACCCCAGTTCGCACCCATCCTAATCACGTATAGGGAGTTGTACCAAATTTTGTTTGACGCACATGTTGTATCCTCTTTTTATATAGAACCAATACGGCCCCCATACCCCAAATGGTACGATGTAAATGCCCAATGCGAATACCATGGAGAATCACAGGGCATTCGATCGATAACTGCGTCGCTTTTAAAAAGATAATCGAAAGACTCGTCAGATTGGGTATCGTGAAATTCGATGATCCCTCTGGTACAGAAAATTCGTTACCCAACCTTTCTGCTAAAGGGGTAAATATTGTGAGTTCCATGATAGATAAGGGCATGAGATTCAAGAATGCATCGAGCTCAGGGCCTTAGTGCAAGGCCTGATGGATAATAAATTGAAGAGATCAAAGACCCGATGAGAATGTTGGGGAATCCAAGCATTAACGACATATTCGAAGAGGGAATCAGGGAATAAAAGTTTCCAATCCCTTACATACTTGGGAGTGTTTTGAACAACGGGACTGTGGAAGAAATCCTTGTATTTTTAGAACTAATTTAGAGCAATATTCAGAACACGCTTGTTGCTTTAAGCCTAGAGGCAATAAGAATCCTTTTGTGAAATAGGCTTGTGTCCAGAATTTTTATTTTCAATAAAATGCATCTTTTTGAGCAAATATTTTTTTCATTCTTTTTCATACTATACATTCTTTTGTTCTTTGGAATATTCTTTCATTCTTCATTCATGATCATACCATATAAATAATCATCCTTAGAATCATTTATTCTTTGGAATTTGCCTTCTTACCTACAATAGGTACCCAGATATCAACGACGTGAGCGACGTTATTCATCGACTCCCTTTTTGAATGAGATATGGGTCTAAGGGATCTAAGGATTTTGAAGATGACAGAGATTGTAGCCTATCTTTTGATTTTGATGCGTCGTTGAATGCACCAAAATATATCCTACTCCCTGCAAAATAATGAAAATAACAGTAAAGGGCAAGTAGGGTCGAATCCATGAGGATCGGATTATACAAATGTCATTTCTCGAGATCTCGGCGTAATCGTGCCCAAGAAAGCTGCGTTCTGAAAAATAAATAAAAAAATAGAATTAATAATTTTCGATCGGAAAAATAATAATAAAAGCAGAATTTAAGGCGAATTGAAATTACGAGAATAAATTACGAGAATTAAAATGAGGAAAATAAAAAGAAAGGGGTTAGAGAAAAGTTTCTTATGTGGAGATATTCCCGACCTCAGGTTGTCTCGTTCCTCCTTGGGCTCCGTCTTGGCTTTTGATGATGACCCTTCTCGCCCAAGTAAGCCGATTATAGTGGAAGAGGACGCCACGACCACCAACTCCAAGAGTTTAAACTTACGGATTTAGGAGCCCGACTTTAGCTTGCGATTGCTTTTGTGGAGTCATTTACGCTAGATCAACGTTTCTCAATGGCGAATCCCACGCCATTTTGTCTCTTGGGCTCGCTAACCTGACGACGCGATAAGTTCACGAACCGCGGTGCAATCCTCCCAAAACACACAAAGCGGCCGCCTTTGCATACGTTGAAAGGGTTACTTTTAAAGGGACACGGGCCAGGCGCGTCGGCCGTGTGAATGGAGAAACGATGAATACTTGGGTGAGAAAGTTAAGTGCGGGTTCTAAGCCTCAAGAACCTTTTTTTTGGGGAATTCGACAACCTTCGGCTAGATGGAATTTAGTGGCTCATATTTGTGGTGGAAAAGTCAATAAAATATAAAAATATGGAAAAGAGAGTTTTTATTGAAAGGAAAATAAAGGAAGCACAAAAACTTATGGGGAGGAGTGTATCTGAGAAAAGATGAACAAAACAAAATGAGTCACTCCATCCCCTATTTATAGTGCTTAAGGTAGATGGACTAGTCCTACTCAAACTCCCAAAGATAATTACAATTTAATTAAAGATAAATAGAGATAAATAAAGAAATTAAATAATCCTAGATAATTATCCTAATATAATTAAAATAGAATTTGATAAAGCAAAGTCTCTTCTTTTTGCATTTCAATCCCTCTGCCCTCCATGTTTGCACTTTTGGCACCATCGTTTCCCTTTGTTGCACATTGGTCCATTTTTATCTTTAATTTCACAATTTTGGCCCTTAATTTTGCATTGGTCTCCAATTTAGTCCCTATGAGATAAAAGTCCATAAATAGCCCAAATTAGTAGAATCACATTCAAAATTTATATACAATTAGCACATAAAAACATGTCATTCTAGAGTGTTATCAAATCCCCCCTACTTAGCCCATGCTTGTCCTCAAGTATGGTTCCTATCCACTGTGAAAACTAGATCCTAAAAGAAATTCTACTCCAAAGTTTTATAAAGATTAGTCAAAAATGCATATGAAAAATAAAGAGAACTTCTACGCTTGCTTTAAGTAAAATAGAAAAAGTATTCTAATTAACACACACAAAAATTAAAATCGTCTTGAATTATTTCATGACAATTAGGTGATTTACCAAACTTACCGAGACACTCTACTTATTCCCTCTTTTAGTCCTTAGCTGAAATTTTATTAGTACTTTTTTTTTTGGAAAAGAGATTATTTATTTTCTTAGGAATATATCGAACCTTTTTACGCGAAGAGAAATGAAAACCCAAGCACCCCTCCCCGGTTACTCAGCTCAACATACTCCTAAAATTATTTATTTCCGGTTAGCGGAGTTTTACTCGTCACGTCACACAACCTTTTGACGCGAAGTAGAATGACAACCCAAGCACCATACCCCGGTTACTCAATCAGTCACGTTCTGAGTCATACTCATAACCTTGGCTAGCGGAGTTTTACCTATCACGTCACACAACCTTTTGACGCGAAGTAGAATGACAACCCAAGTACCCTACCCCGGTTACTCAGTCAGTCACGTTCTAAGCTGTACTCATAACCTTAGAAATATTTATTAATCAAAATTTTCGCGGAATTTAAACTTCAAGAGGACCTAACAGAAATAATCAAGTGTCAAAAATAAGTTTTAGTAACCACCTAATGGTCATGAACATAACTTAAGCATGCAAACGTATTAAGTGTCCACTTGATATTAAACTTGATCAAATTTACGAAAAGCAAGATAGAGTTAACTTATTAATCATAAATATTATTGGCCTAATAAGAATAAAACAATGGAGATAAAATCAAGCAGATGTAATCAGAATTAACTTAGTGGCCAAGAATCATGCATGTGGGTCAAACGATGGCAAGTCGTGGGCAAATTCTTGGGCATGATTAGCTTATGAATGTTTTTAAAAAAATATGGACAACCTAAAAGAGCCTCAAGCAACAAACACAAATCTCAAAGAGAATATGACAAGATAATAAGAGTACCTCCCCTACTTAAAACACATTGTCCTCAATGTGGGCGCAAAAGAAATAAATAGGAAGAAAAGTTTAGAAAAACTCCCGTTAGGCTACCGAGCTGCATCGATTACGGAGGAGAGCGATGAGTTCGGTGAGCTGCTCGCTAACAGTGTCGAGTCGAGCCTCAATGCGCTTTAAACGTTGTTCAACAGTCGATGGTGGTTGGGCTGGAGCGGTCTTTGGTGCGTCAAAGTTGATGTCGTTATCGAAAGACGCGTTCGGATGGTGTAGAATGAACAACCGGGGGAACAAAGTGGAAGGAGGACGGAGTGCCAAGTAGTAGTCCCATGGAGTCGAGGCAACGAGCATCTAAAGGACCGGCCTGACAAGCAACATGTAAATCTGAAATAGGAACGTTAGAACCATGCAAAGAAAACAACAGTTGTGTAATAAGAGAACCTAAAATGAGAGGTCGTTTAGCTTTGATAACATGCTCGAATTGAAGTGCAAACCAATAGCCCAAATTAACCGGACGACCGGTATACATACACCATAAAAAGAAGAGCTCCGTCTTTGAGACGTTTGCCGGAGCGTCTCAAGCGGCAACTACCAAAAATTATAAGCTAAATAACGATGTATGTAACATAAAGCGTGGTCACAAAACCATAAATCCTTTGATGTTTTTGGGCTATATATAGTCTCGACATTATTAGTTAACAAAGAAAAAGCCTCAATAGCTTTGAAAGCAGTAGGAAATGTACACAAACTGTTCTGAAAATCCTGAGACATAGCATACTCTTCAGTTACAAAAGATAAAGCAATATTAAAATCAATAAGAGATAAACTATGCATCGTACCTAACAGTAGAAATTTGACAACACGGGTGTGTCAATGAAAACAGATTGTGCCGATTAAATTGAAAGGTAGAGTAGAATTCAAAAATAAGTTCATAATAGGTAGAATAAGGGACATCAAAATTTCCAACCCAGCCAATATTCTTGAAATAATCGTTAACAGCAGTTTCAATATTCAAGGCAGCCAAAACAAGAATCGACAGACACTTACAAGGCACAATTGCTTTATGGCGGAGGAAATCATACCTGTTCCGAGCAGTAGAGGCTGTGAAAGAAAGGTTACCGTGCAAATGGCCCTCCGGGGGTAAAACGTTGACGCGAGAACGATAGGTTCGGCCCCGAGAAGGTATCGCGTGGTGCTCGTCAGTCGGACTTGAAGAGTCAGCAGCATTGCTAGAGGAAGAAGCCGAGGCTGCCATTGGTATGGGTTCGGGTCGACGTCGTGGTCGTTGGGGACGCGGTGAGGAGTCGGCGTCGGCGGATGGAGCTGGTGTTGTGGGGCCCAATCGTGCTGCGCGTCGTGGTGGCCGACGCCGTGGCCTATGCGCTGGTGCTTCGGTCGGTGGTGGTCTTTGGAAGAGCGCGCATGTGGTCGATCGTGAATCGCCCGAGAGTGGTGGCTCGTGGGTGTTGGCGGAGGAGACGCCGAGCGGCGCGCAAAGGGACGTCGTCAGCGGTGGTGGTGGTCGGCGAAGGCGCGGATGAGCTTGTAGGTGCATTAGGCGATGTGGAGGGTGAGGTTTGGAGGATAGCCGACGGTGGGTCGAGCAAGGGCGCGGCCAGATCGGTTGGAGGTGCGGCGTCCATGTCGCGTTCGGGCAAGGGTGGTGACGGCGGGGTTTCGATGGCTTGGGGTTCGGCCATGGAAGACGAGGAGGGGGAGGAAGGAGAGGAAAAAGGAAAAGAGGTTGGGGCGTCGACCGGCGGTGGGGATGAGGATGAGGAAGTGGCGTCGGTGAGATCGACGGCTTGGGGCGCGGATAGATGACGACGACGCGAGTTGACGGTGAACGTGGGTTCGGCGGCGGCGCGACTCCGGGTGCGGACCATCGTGGTCGGTCGGCGGCGAGGCTTGGGTAGGAGGGGGTAGTTACTTGCGGCGGCTATGGAAATGGGGAAGAAAGGAAATGGAAAAAAAAAGTTTAAGTTTTGGGGTTTTAATTGGCTGATAGGGGGTGTTTGGCTGCAGGGTTAGGGGGTTCAACGCTGGAATAAGCTTGTTTGGTCTGTGAGGATATGGAATTCGGGACAGGAATAAAACCTAGAATAGAAGTCATTTGGTACCTTGGATAGTATTTGTTTGGTACCTTGGATAGGGCTATTTGGTACTGTTTTGTCCCCCTTTATTTGCTGAATCTTTGCTCCGTTCAACCTAATAAAAGAAGAGAATTTTTATTAATATTAAAATAAATGAACCATAAATTTAAAAATAAAAGAAAAGGAAACAATAAATAATGAATAGAGACAAGAACGAAGAAAAAAAATAAAAGAAAAATAGATATTGGGTTGCCTCCCAACAAGCGCTTGTTTTACGTCATTAGCTCGACGATTCAAACGGTTCTATGGTGGTTCCAAATAAATTTTTTCGATTGAGTGAGCCTGAAAATTTTCGTAAAATGGTTTTCATTTGGCCATTGACTATGAATCGCCTTCCTGACTCTTCACTTTCTACTTCAACGGCACCATGAGAGAACACTTTAGTAACAACGAAAGGTCCTTGCCATCGTGATCGAAGCTTACCTGGAAACAATTTCAACACAGAGTTATAAAGTAAAACCCGTTGTCCTACTGAGAAACGCTTTTGAGCTATTTTCCTATCATGAAACAATTTGGTCTTGTCTCTATAAATACAAGCGTTCTCATAAGCATCGTTACGGATTTCCTCCAATTCTTGGATATCTAATTTCCTCGCCTCTCCAGCATGGTCTAGCTCCATATTAAACTGTCGAACCGCCCAATAGGCTTTATGCTCCAACTCCACTGGAAGATGGCAAGCTTTGCCAAAAACGAGCCTGTATGGGGTCATTCCAATTGGTCCCTTATATGTCGTTCGATAAGCCCACAGTGCGTCATTAAGCCGAAGACTCCAATCTTTTCGGTTGGGCCGAACTGTCTTCTCCAAAATAGCTTTTATCTCCCTATTTGAGATTTCGGCTTGTCCATTCGTTTGGGGATGGTATACCGTAGCTATACGGTGATGGACTCCATATTTCGCCAACAGTGCCTCCATGATTTTATTGCAAAAGTGGGTGCCACGATCACTAATTAGGGCTCAAGGTGTGCCAAGCCTGGAAAAAATAGTTCATTTTAGAAATTCCACAACGGTCTTGGCATTATCATTGCGAGTAGGCTTTGCTTCAATCCATTTAGAAACATAGTCTACCGCGAGAATTATATACATATTGCTAAATGAAGAAATAAATGGGCCCATGAAGTCGATGCCCCAAACGTCAAAGATTTCGCATACATGAATCGGGGATAAAGGCATCTGATTTCGTTTAGTGATGTTACCTGTACGTTGGCATCTTTCGCAAGACTTACAGAAGTTATACGCATCTCGAAAAATTGTGGGCCAATATAGCCCACATTCGAGCACCTTATGAGTGGTCCTCTTAGGACCAAAATGTCCTCCGCAAGCTTCAGCATGACAAAAATTAAGGATAGAGATTACCTCATTTTCTGGGACACATCGTCGAATCATCTGGTCCGAACAGTGCTTCCACAAGTATGGGTCGTCCCAAATGTAGTATCGAGCTTTTCGTCTAAGCTTATCTTTCATGGAACGTGTTAACTCAGTGGGTAACGAGCCTGTGGCTAGAAAATTTACCATATCTGCATACCATGGGAGATGTGCTTCCGTTGAGAATAGACTTTCATCAGGGAATTCTTCCTTAATAGGGACGTCGTCAAAAGGCATTTTAGTTCTGCTCAACTGGTCAGCCACTAAATTCTCGCATCCCCTTTTGTCTCGAATTTCGACGTCAAACTCTTGGAGCAGCAAAATCCACCTAATGAGCCTTGGTTTTGCATCCTTCTTTGCGATCAAATACCTGAGTGCTGCATGATCAGAAAAAATAATTACTTTAGATCCCAATAAATAAGGTCGAAACTTATCTAAAGCAAATACTAAGGCCAAAAGTTCTTTTTCGGTAGTGGTGTAGTTGCTTTGTGCCGCATCCAAGGTTTTCGAGGCATAGCAAATGACATGGGGTTCCTTATCTATCCTTTGTCCTAACACAGCTCCTACACTACGTTCGCTTGCGTCGCACATAATTTCAAATGGATACTTCCAATTCGGCGGCTGCACTATAGGAGCAGAGACCAACTTCTGCTTAAGTGTATCAAAAGCCTCCTTACATACAGCTAAACTCGAATCGCTTATCTTTTCGCAACAACTCACAAAGTGGTTCCGCTATTTTCGAAAAAATTTTATAAAGCGCCTGTAGAACCCTGGATGGCCAAGAAAAGAACGAATTTCCCTTACAGTAGAGGGATAAGGTAAAGAACTTATAACGTCAATTTTGGCCTTATTGACCTCAATTCCCCTAGAAGAAACTATGTGCCCTAGAATTAAACCCTTGTCTACCATAAAATGACACTTTTCATAACTTAAGACAAGATCGAATTCTATACACCTGCTCAAAATTATCGTTAAGTTTTTAAGGCATTCATCAAAACAATTCCCATAAACAGTAAAATCATCCATAAAAACTTCGATAATCTTTTCCACATATTTAGAAAATATACTCATCATGCATCTCTGGAAAGTAGCCGGTGCATTGCAAAGACCAAACGGCATCCTCCTATACGCAAATGTACCAAAAGGGCACGTAAAAGTGGTCTTCTCTTGGTCCTCTGGTGCGACTGGTATCTGAAAGAAACCTGAATATCCATTAAGACAGCAAAAATGAGTTTTTCCAGCTAACCTTTCAAGCATTTGGTCAATAAAGGGAAGGGGAAAATGATCTTTTTTAGTGTAGGAGTTCAACTTCCTGTAATCTATGCAGACACGCCACCCATTTTGCACTCGGGTTGGCACCAAATCACCTTCGGCATTTTTCTTTACTGTCACGCCCGTTTTCTTGGGCACGACTTGCACCGGACTTACCCATCTGCTATCCGAAATGGGGTAAATTACATCAGCATCCAAAAGCTTGATTATTTCTTTTTTTACTACCTCCATCATATTCGAATTTAGCCGTCTTTGCACTTCTCGCCTCGGTTTCGTGCCCTCCTCCACGTAGATCCTGTGTGTGCATGTCAACGGGCTTATTCCCTTTAAATCTGCAATGCTCCAGCCAATTGCCTCCTTATGACTTTTCAATACACGAGCCAAACTTTCCTCTTCATGGGAAGAGAGTCGATTGAGACTATCTTTGGTAGGGTATCACGTCACCTAAAAACGCATACTTCAGATGTTCAGGTAGCGGTTTCAATTCCAATTCTGGTGCCTGCATAACAGAGGGCAAAAGCTTAGTACCTGGGGATAACAACTCATTAACGGATTCAAATTTATCAAAATCAAATTTAAAATCATAAATGGATTCAAAATTTTCTTCCACTAATGAGTCGATTATATCGACACAATTCACGCTCAAAATTTTACTGGGGTGGCTAATGGCATCGTAGACGTTAAATTTCACGATCTCCCCATCAAACTCCATCGTGAGAGTTCCACTTTGAACGTCAATTTTAGTACTAGCTGTACTAAGGAATGGTCGTCCCAACAAGAGATCTGAAGATCCTGAAGCACTGTCCTCCTCCATTTTTATCACGTAGAAATCTGTAGGGAAGATAAGTTCGTTAAGTTTTACCAACACGTCCTCGAGGACTCCTTCGGGATGCACAACGGACCTATATGCCAACTGAATAATAACACCTGTTTTTGTCAAAACACCTGCGTTAAGTGATTCATAAATAGAATAGGGCATTACATTTATGGAGGCTCCTAGATCACACATAGCCTTTTTAATTCCCAAATGTCCTATTTTGCATGGTATCGCAAACATACCCATATCCTTACATTTTGCCGGCATTTTCTGTTGTAACACTGTAGACACATTTTCACCAACATTCACCCTTTCATTACCTGTTAACTTTCGTTTGTTGGTGCAAAGTTCTTTAAGAAATTTAGCGTACCTGGGTATTTGCTTGATGGCGTCCAACAGTGGAATGTTAATTTCGACGTTCCTAAATGTTTCGAGGATCTCCTTATCCTCCTTACCTTTTCGACATTGGTTGAAACGTTCTGGAAAGGGAGGTTGAATTTTAGGCAATGGAGGCTTTGGTCGAACCTGTTCGTCTTTCTCAAATTTTTCCTAGGCGATTTCTTGGGCACGATTCCTGTCGGGAATCGATTCCAAAACTTTTCCACTTCGCAGCGTTACTGAATTCGTGTTTTGCCTTGGATTTGGCTCTGTTTGGGACGGTGGCTTCTCTTGAGAACTTATTCTCTCTATTGACGTGGTCAATTCCCTTATGGACGCCTCGGTTTTCTGTTGAAACTCAAGAACGTTAGCTGCTAATTTATTGACAAGAGCCTCTAGGTTGTTACCTTGGTTTTGTGGCTGTTGTAGAGGTCGATTTTGGTATGGCTGATTGTACCGTGGATTAGCCCCACAACTCAGATTAGGATGATCCCTCCACCCTGGGTTGTAGGTATTAGCGTAAAGATCATAACGCCTTTGTGGTGGGCCAGGAAAATTCCCCACGGCATCCAAATGAGCCATCGTGTCGTCATTCAAATTGGGACATACATCAGTTGTATGCTCAGGTGTAGCACATATTCCACATGTACGAACCGGTTTAGCTTTTTCTGCAACAAGAGAACTCACAATATTAGTAAGTCTATCAAGCCTATCCTCTAAGGAAGAGTTACTTAGCTGGTGAACCCTTCTGGGAGGTTCAGGATTGGCTCGGAACTGCTGAGAATTTGCAGCCATTGCAGAGATTAAGTCCCTTGCTTGTTGGGGGGTCATGTTGACCAACGCTCCTCCACTAGCAGCGTATACCATATTCATATCCATTGGTTTCAAACCTTCATAAAAGTACTGGAGGAGAGATTGCTCTGTTATACCGTGTTGAGGGCAGCTTGCACACAACTTCTTAAATCGCTCCCAATAATCATAAAGAGTTTCTGCTTCTTTCTGCCTAATCCCCACGATCTCCCTTCTTAGCTCAGCTGCTCTAGATGCTGGGAAAAACCTGTTAAGAAACAAACGAGATAAATCAGCCCAAGTAGTTATAGATCCAGGAGGTAAATAAAATAACCATTCCCTATTTGAACTGCTAGGGAAAAAGGAAAGCGTGCAATTTAATCGATCCTCGATTCGCCTTGAGGTTTCATACTCAGACAAACCATATGAAACTCCTTTAAGTGTTTATGGGGGTTTTCATTTTGTAACCCTCGGAATGTTGGCAGCAACTGAATCAACCCTGATTTCAGCTCAAAGTCGGTATCCATGGTAGGATATGCGATGCACGATGGCGGTTGTTCCGTGAAGCTTGACTAGTTGCCGAATCGTTTGAGCCATTGGTTCTCGTGCCAAATTAGGGTTTTCGTCAACCCTAGCGTTGAACACTTCTTCAAATGGATCTACTTCTTACGCTTTACTTTCAAGCGTTTGAGTAGGGTTTTCGTTACCCACTAGACTTCGCCGTCGTCGGCCCTAATTCTCGGTGGTGGATTGCTTGAGTCACTACCACCGCTTAATCGCTTTTCCTCAACTTAGTTTCTTTTCGATTAGCTTTCGCAGTCTTTCGATCTCCGAATCAAACGCAAGAATGCCTGGAGCAGATATGGTCATAGAAAATAAAAAAAGCAGATTAGCACACGGGCCCCCAAGAATCGCTCTCCAAAATTTGATGCGTCGTTGAATGCACCAAAATATATCCTACTCCCTACAAAATAATGAAAATAACAGTAAAGGGCAAGTAGGGTCGAATCTGCAGGGATCGGATTATACAAATGTCTGTTTCTCGAGATCCTGGGCAGAATCGTGCCCAAGAAAACCTGCGTTCTGAAAAATAAATAAAAAAACAAAATTAATAATTTTTGATCCGGAAAAATAATAATAATAATGTAATTTAAGACGAATTGAAATTACGAGAATAAATTACGAGAATTAAAATGAGGAAAATAAAAAGAAAGGGGTTAGAGAAAAGTTTCTTATGTGGAGATATTCCAGCCTCCGGTTGTCTCGTTCCTCTTTGGGCTCCGTCTTCGGCTTTTGGATGACCCTTCTCTGCCCAAGTAAGCCAGTTATAGTGGAAGAGGACGCCACGACCACCGGCTCAAGAGTTTAAACTTACGGGTTTAGGAGGCGACTCTAGCTTGCGATTGCTTTTGTGGAGTCATTTACGCTAGATCAACGTTTCTCAATGGCGAATCCCACGCCATTTTGTCTCTTGGGCTCGCTAACCTCTGACGCAGTAAGCTCACGAACCGACGGTGCAATCCTCCCAAAACACACAAAGCGACCGCCTTTACATACGTTGAAAGGGTTACTTTTAAAGGGACCTGGACGGAAGCGTCAGCCCCGTAATGCGGAGAAACGATGAATACTTGGGTGAGAAAGTTAAGTGCGGGTTCTAAGCCTCAAGAACCTTTTTTTTGGGGAATTCGACAACCTTCGGCTAGATGGAATTTAGTGGCTCATATTTGTGGTGGAAAAGTCAATAAAATATAAAAATATGGAAAAGAGAGTTTTTATTGAAAGGAAAATAAAGGAAGCACAAAAACTTATGGGGGAGGAGTGTACAGAAAAAGATGAACAAAACAAAATGAGTCACTCCATCCCCTATTTATAGTGCTTAAGGTAGATGGACTAGTCCTACTCAAACTCCCAAAGATAATTACAATTTAATTAAAGATAAATAGAGATAAATAAAGAAATTAAATAATCCTAGATAATTATCCTAATATTAATTATCCTAATATAATTAAAATAGAATTTGATAAAGCAAAGTCTCTTCTTTTTGCATTTCAATCCCTCTGCCCTCCATGTTTGCACTTTTGGCACCATCGTTTCCTTTTGTTGCACATTGGTCCATTTTTATCTTTAATTTCACGATTTTGGCCCTTAATTTTGCATTGGTCTCCAATTTAGTCCCTATGAGATAAAAGTCCATAAATAGCCCAAATTAGTAGAATCACATTCAAAATTAATATACAATTAGCACATAAAAACATGTCATTCTAGAGTGTTATCAGATTTGTTAAAGATGGTAGAATAAGATGAAAATAGACTCTACCTTACAAAGGGTCAGTGGACATTGCGAGTCTAGGAAAGGAGTGAAGATCGAAGCCTAACTCATCACAGAAATAAGGCGAGACATCATTGAGCTATTTTCAAGAATTCAAAGATGTTTTCAAGGCATGCCAGGCTACTAAAACGTGGGTATGCTGTTAAGGTTGGTGTTTAAAGAACTCATGTTAATGGTTCTACAATGGCCAGGCTAATCAAGAGGTTTGGGCTACTGGTTTACCAAGAAAGGGAAATTGCATCAGTTACGCCGTAAATGCCAAATTGAGGAAGACAAGACTTATGTGCCTCCTCCATTTTTTTCTATATGTGGGGCATAGATGTTATGGGGCCGATCTCGTCAAAAGTATCTAGCCGACACCAATTCATCTTCGTGGTTGTCAATTACTTCACTAAGAGGGTAAAGGTCACTTCATATGCCAAAGTTACAAAGTCAGCAGTCATCAAATTCAAATCCAAATCCAAATCCACATCCAAATCCAAATCCAAATCTAAATTCAAATTCAAGTTCAAATTCAAATTCAAGTTCAAATGCAAATTCAAATTCAAAAAGTGGCAATAAAGAATGCCAGAAAGGAACATGTCTAGCATAATTGCACAATGTCAAAGATTTACAGTCTGTTCAAAGATCAGACACCATATCAGTGTAGCAAAGGCAGCCAAAAAACCATCAAAAAAGATTTTGAAAGATGATTGAGACTTGTAAAGATTGGCATAGAGAAGTTACCATTTACCCTCTATGCTTCTCGAATGTTGGCCAGGACCTTCGTCGGAGCAACATCTTTCTCATTGGTTTATGGAAGGGAAGCAATTTTTGGAAGTTGAGATTCCTTTTCTCCGAGATTTGATTGAATTAAGAATTGGATGATACAGAACATCTCTAGTAAGCTTGATTGAAAGTATTCATCATGGTCGGATGCACCAAAAACGGATGATACAAGTTTATGACAAAAAGGTTCGCCCAAGAGAATCTCAGGATGGTAAAAAAGGATCCTTCTCATGTAAAAGGGACTTCAGAGGAAAGGGGATGCCAAATTGGGAAAGACCTTATATAGTAAAGAAGGCCTGTTTTGAAGGAGCATTGATATGGACGAAGAAATGCTCAATCCGGTGAATTCAGATTCAGTCAAAAAAAAAAAGGAGAGGCTAATGCGAAAATCCGCAAAGGGCGCTTTGAGACCTTCTCTAAAATTAAAAAAAAACAAAAAAAATGAAAAACGAAAAACAGAGAGGCCAAGGTGAAAACCCGCAAAGGGCGCCTTGAGACCAAAGGGGCTTTGAGTCGAAAACCCGAAAAGGGCAGCTCAAATTTTGATCGAAAGTGGGGCATACAGTTGTCTTGCTACGCTTGAATTAAAAATGAGGAAGTTACGTCTTGGGGCATCGACAAAGTACTCCGGATTCTCTAAACACATATTGAGCTTAAAATGGTCCTCAAGAAGTTTGAACAGAGAAGCTCAGGCTGCGATATCTGGGGCACCTAGTTTCCATCTTACCCATTCTGAATTTTCTATCTTTAATTATTTTATTCGTTTCAAAATACACTACCAAAAAAGTTCCTTCTTGATTGCATTTGCTATCTTTGCTTAACTTATTTGTTTCGAGCTATGCTCTTAATTAATTTCCTTTTTTTCCATTATTATGATCTTTTTCAAGCATTTTGCATTGAAATAACGATTAGTGGACTAATAATACTTTCATAAAAGGAGTTTTGCATATTACTCTGGAAGCTTCTAAATAATACAAGAACCTAAAACAGGACTATTGTTTAAAACTCACTAGATCTAAGGTTTGGAAATATCTGAGAAGGAGTTGTCTGAATAGTGATGATCTCTTCGAATTTTTGAACAAAACACTACGGCAGAGATGAGGCTCCAATAAACCAGCAATAAGAAGGAGACCATTCTTAAAGAAGAAATTCTGTGTTCATGCTTGACACTTAGAGAATGGTGTAGGCAGATCATTTTGAAAATAATATATATCCTATACACTCGAGTGGCAGTGGGATGGTTTAAAGATGATACAAACCTTATGCCCTCGAGGTACAATGGAATGGACCCTGAAGTTACAGTGGGGGCAAACCAGTTTAGCAAAATATGATTGTTTCTTCGGAATTTTGGTCAAAATACTAGCCAAGCAAAAAGACAGCATGATACGAGCAATGAGGCCCTAAATATTAAAAAGGATCATTCTCATGACATTTTGCATATATCATTCATAACACATTCAGTTAGGAGCATTTGATTTATTCTGATCATAGCATCCTAATCATCTTGCATAAACATAAGCACATAAAACCGATTCTACAGGTCGTGTCCACTGAGGATGATATGGCGACATCAGCGAATTCACAGATCTTGTCTCCCTGGAGTAGCAGTGAAGTAGACTAAGGATCAATTTTTTATTTCCTTGAAGTTCCAGTAGAGAAGATTGAAGCTACGAATCTCTTCTCCCTGAATTCTTATTTCCTCGAAGTTCCAGCGGAGTAGGTTGAAGCTACAAATCCCTCCTCCCTGAGATTACATTGAAGATCAATCCTTATTTCCTTGAAGTTTCAGTAAAGAAGATTGAAGTTACGAATCTCTTCTCCCTGAATTCTTATTTCCTCAAAGTTCTAGCGGAGTAGGTTGAAGCTACAAATCCCTCTTCCCTGAGATTACATTGAGGATCAATCCTTATTTCCTTGAAGTTCCAGTAGAGAAGATTGAAGCTACGAATCTCTTCTCCCTGAATCCTTATTTCATATATGTAATTTTTGTAGATTAACATATATTATCTTGTACATTATTTACTGTAACATCCCGATTTAGGGGTTAGTCAGAACAGTGATCTCAGAATCACTAATTCGAGGTTAGAGAAATTATTTTCATGTTATGTTATGTGTTATAACATGTTTATAAGGATGCATGAAAATTTTGGTGCTTTAATTTTAGCGATTTCTAGCTAAATTGTGAAAAAGGACTAAATCACGTTAAGTGCGAAAGTTCTATTTTATTTTCTAAAGGTGCCAAATAGCTATGAATTATAAATTGGGGGTCCCAAATGTGCAATTTTGCCTTGTTAAGTGAGTTGGCCGGCCATAGGATGCATAGGGGACAAGTGCATTTATTATGATTAAAAGTTGGTGATATTAGTTGGAGAAAATGAATAAAATAAGATGATATAAGTAAAAGTTATCATCTTTTTATTTGGTCTTCTTCTCCAACCGAAAATATCAACCATGGGAGGGCTTTGAAGGCTTGAAATTTCAGCAGCTCATTTTCTCTACAAGTAAGTCATTTTGATGGTTATTTTTGATGATTTTTGTATTTTTGGAGTCCTCAAAGCTTAAGCTAGCTAATGAGAGGACTAGTTTGCAATATGGTTGAAAGTCTAGGGACTTACCATGATAGATTTTATGTTGTTTGATGAGTTTTTATGGAAGAAAATGAATGATAGGATGTTGATAAACAACTTTTGTGAAAGGTGATGTTGTGAAAACACCTATTTGGGACTAAAATACAAATGTTGTAATTTGTTCATTATGGCATGAAATAGTTGGAATTGTGGATAGTTGTAAGAGGATGAAATGTTCAGCTAGGCTTGTTTAATGAGATATTGTGATGAAAATTTATTTACGAGCCTAGGGGCAAAATCGTACTTTTGCCAAAGTATAAGGGCAAATTAGTCATTTTTTCCTAAGTGTAGATTGCGGTGTATTATGATTTATAAGTGATTAAATGAGTAAATTCCATTGATCTAGATCAAAGAAAATGAGATTCGGACCTAGAACGGGTGAAAAGAGAAATGTGGGCAAAAAGTCCCTTTCGACCCTTTCGACATCGAGGTAAGTTCATATGCAAATGTTGAAATTACGTATGAGTTAATTTGATATTCCAATGTTGTATGTAATGTATATTTACTCTATGAATTTATGAAATATCTTTTGATGAGACGTCAAGAGAATTGAATCTAAGAGCAATGGGAAATGTATATAGCATGATATGATGATAGTTAAGGTCAGTGTAAGACCCTATTGGAATATGGCCTCGGTGTGAGAATTCGGTATAAACCCATGTCGGGGACATGGCATCGATATGTTAATGCATGTAAGACCCTATCGGGTATGATGTCAGTGTGACATTAGGTGTATGAAACTCAAAAGTGTTATTTAACAATTTAAGTGATTCAACGGGTATGTCGAAAATGAGAAAGTATGTGGTTGCACCACGAGAAACACAAGTGTGTGTTAGAATTGAATTGAGATGAATTCAGTATATGATGAACTCCTAGTGGGTTATGTGTAATCAATGTACCTTAGTTGTATGAGATAGATTTATTGATGCATTGTGTGAATGCGAACGAGTATCGTAGAAAGTTAAGTAAGAATAGTAGTGTGTGAGGATGTTCTCTGATGAACATTTGAAATAGAGAAATACATGTGGATAACTATCCATGAATGTATAATGATTGGTGTGCTATGTGCGATACCACCCTACTAGAGATCAATGGAGGGCTAAGTGCGAAACCACCGAGAGTTTAGTAGTATGAGTGGCTTATTGAAAATGCTGGATGTGTTGTTCTACATGATCATGTGGTGACCAATGCAAAAATGTATGCTAATTAACACAAGCAGTTGGCTTGAGGCATGGCATGGTAAGAATGTGGTAAGAGATAGAATGAGTGAGCTTCAAGAATAGTTGAGTAAGTAACTACGGGTTTATGAGAAAAACTCATTATAATACCTTGCAGTTGTATATGTTCAATGAATATCGGTATTTGTCAATTATATGCAGATGAACTTACTAAGCATTATTGCTTACTCCTTTTCTTTTCCCATCTCTTATAGGTTATTTTTAACTAGCTCGGGTTGGAGGCCGTCGGAGATGTTTTCACACTATCGAGTAGAAGTTTGGTATGATGTTTCAAGTTCTTTTGAGTCGTGGCATGTATAGGGACCTCTTTTAAAGTTGACTAAGTCATTGTTAATATAGCCAAATGTATTGGCGTAAGTGAGTTATGTTTTGGTTGTGAATAGCCATAGATGATGGCTTAAGTAGATTGTAATTGTATTGGAAATAGTTCTCCCTTGTGTTTGGGATGAAGAATTTATTGTATGAATTAAATGTCTTTAATTCAAGAGTTGTATTGATGCTATGTGGAGCTATGTGACGATGTATGAATGTATGCAATGTAGAGTGGAAAGGGCTTGGTAGATAGCCTGATAATTGTCCACATGGGTAGACACACGGGCGTGTGTCAAGACCATGTGGGAGGCACGGCTAGCACATGTGAAGTCTGCACTTTACATTTGGGGTTTAATTTGCCCACGGCTGAAGTACACGGGCGTGTGTATATGTCGTGTGGATAAGTCAGAATGCTAAGTTTTAGCACACGGGCCATGGCCACGGGCGTGTCACGGCCGTGTGAAATTAGTCAGTGTTGCCCACGGGCTAGTCACACGGGCGTGTGCCTAGGCCGTGTGACACAAACAGAATACTCATGATTTTATACACGGGGTAGGGACATAGGCGTGTGTGACCACACGGCCTGCCCACACGGGCGTGTCCCACTCCACATGGGCGTGTGGCCCCTGTTTTATTGAGAAGTTTCTCGAATTCGTAAAAGTTCCCGGGATAGTTCCGGTACCTCTCGGAAGTATGTGTAGGGCCTCCTAGGCCGAGTATGTACAAGTGACGAGTTTAAACGAAATTTTATAGCCCGTTTCGAAGTGTTAAGTAAGATTAAGCATGGTAATGCCTCGTATCTGGCCTCGGTGTCGGACTCGGGTAAGGGGTGTTACATTTACTTTGAATTTCTTTTTATATAATATTTATTTTAAGATTCATTTATATTATTATTTCATGTATTAGTTATTTTCATCTTTTTTTTTAATCTATTTCAAACTCTACCATGTGTTGTTTATTTGTAAATTTTCATGTATTTAATAGTTCTTAAATTGCTTTTATATCATATTGACTCCAAGTTTCCCGTCGTTTATATTATTATTTTTTTATTTTATTCATCCACGTTCGAAGACTTGCCATATTTTATTTTAATTCGTTTTTTAAATTAGCTATATTTTTAGCTTTCGTTGTTTCTTGATTAATAATGTTGGTTTTTTCAAAATAGGAATTGTGAGATTATTGTTTTTGTATATTTTGAATTGTATGTTCATATTATTATTCTTGTCACCCATTTGTACAAAGTTGTATTCACATATTATTATTTCATGCTCGATATTATATTTTTGTTTCTCATTATCGAATAGTGATTCAATAAAAGCATTTTGAGTCGATTTTAAAATCGTTTATTTAAAAGTTTTTAAAACAAGGCAATATTTGATGTTTGGAAATTCGAGGAATTATGTCCAAACGTGCTGGGTTTCAGTTCTTCATTTGACCAAATAATTAAATACCCTTTTAATCTCATGATTTGGAAATTGTGAGATGATCTTGGTTTCGAGGTTTAAGGCGTCATATCCTAACGTGTTGGATATGGTGTTTTATTCCTCCGGAACGAGAAAATCTTAAATTCCAACTTAAATTAATCAAACATTTTTCAAAAGGAATTACATTTTAATTTTTTCTAATTTTCAACATAAGGACATTAGCTAATCAATTTGGTACCAGTTTTGGGCGTACGAGGGTGCTAATCCTTCCTCGTACGTAACCGACTCCCGAACCTGTTTTTTTTATTTCGTAGACCAAAATTATTTTTTTACAAGGTGATCCAATCACACCAAAATAAAAAAAAAGATTGGTGACGACTCCATATTTCATTTTAAAGTCGATCCCCATTTTTCCAAATAAAAAATGGTTTCGACAGCTTAAAAGAATGGTTTCGACAAAAATCATATTAACATTAATTTAATATAACTTCATATAATAATTTTAAAAAGAAAATTTAGAAGTAATAGCAGTAGTGGGGTGTGGAGTCAACCTTTGCTGCCAAGATCTTCCAAGTGGATTAGAATAATATATTCCATTGAGGAGGATAGAAGGAAAATTATAAAAACATGAAGCAAAAGAAAATGGATTAATTTGAGATACTGTATCACTCCTCTTTTCAATTTCATGTTGCTTCTGTTCCAACTCCAACCTTGATGATATTTCCTCCATCTTTTTCCACCAAAATTCAATAATGGAGCTGCCATTTTTGTTACTTGCACTGCTCTTCCCCTTCCCCTTCACCTCCCTCCTCTTCCTTCTCTCCTCTCCCTTCCATGGACTTTTGTTTGATCTTTTTAAACACCTTTTCCTTCCTTCATTCATTTCCAACTTATTCCATTACCATTTTTATTCACAACCAAAAAAGTTCAAGAAGTCGACATTGAAGTTGGACGCATAGAAGACGGCGACAGTGGCAGTGAAGAAAGTTGAAGCTCAGGGCCTCCTCTCCAAGTCCGATACGAAGTTGGTCGCATACAAGAACACATCTACTGTGCCACACAAAGGCCTCGCATCGTTATATATATATATATATATATATACACGAGTATCCACTTACACAGTAAAAATTACACATTTTTATAACTATTTATCTATCCCTTTTAAATTCAAACTTCTTTTTAACTTTTCAATCTACATGGAAACATAACTTTTCCACCTTTTATAATGAAAATCACATTTTCATGTTCAAGGGAAAGTAACTCCCAAGGGAAAGAAACACTCAAGAGAAAATTAAATTTTACGGAAAGTAAATAAAACTTGACATACTAAACGTCGAAATTCCTTTCCAACTGATGAAATTCTCAGAAAAGTGATTACTTTTCATCGTACCAAACATTACATTAAGGTCGAAACACTATAAATTGTTGCTTCAATTTTAAAATTTCATTTTTTTTTAAAATACCAATTCATGTATGTATTAATTATATTATATTATATGTTTTATTCAATTTTTTATTAATTAATTTAAGATTCACTAATAATCTAAGTCTAGTGACTAAAATATTTAGTTTCGAAAAGTCTAGTGACTAAATTGAAAAACTTAATAGCTGAGTGATTAAAATAGAATAAAAGACATGGTTGAGTAACTATTTTTATAGTTTACTTATAAAAAAAATATTTTCAACATGTTCCACATCATTATTGAACAAAAAAAAAATTAACGAAGGGGTCTAATTTACACGTTTCGAAATATATATATATATATATATATATAGTAAATGGGCTGAATACAATCCGACCCTAAATACCAAGAAGATACTTTTGATTGGAATTTGCTTTAATTTTGTTAGAAATGATTTATGATAAATTTACAAAATTTTAAAATAAACTTACAGAGAAACAACTAAAAAATAAAATAAAATAGAGTGTTGTAAATTTGGAGTTGTGGCCTACTTGCCAGGTTTGAGTCTAAAATAAAACGAAATTGACATCCTCTGAATTATCAATTATTAGTACCTCAAAAAGAAACCATCTAGTAAAGCAAAATCATAGTGCCCATGTTTTGTCTTCTCCTCCCAATTTTTAAAACCCTTCCCTCCTCTTTCGATTGTATCCCCCAATAAAAAGAAGTGAGCAATTCCTTGGACATGGATCTGAGATACTGTGTACCACCTCTGTTGAATTTGTTCTTAAGCCCGATGAATTCCTCAACCTTTTTTCCAGCAGATTTCAATAGGGAGCTCCCATTTTTGTTTCTTCACCTCCCCCTCAACCTAAATCTCGTCCGCTTTCGTCCCACACATTTTTCCATTGCAGTAACTATATCGCTACTAGCCTCGCTCTTTTTCCCACCTTACGTCTTCTGGCCTCTCCCATCCCTGCCATGAACTGATGTTTTATCTATTTAAACTCCTCCGTCCGCAGGTTTTCATGTCTTCCTCCACTCACTTCCAACTTTTTTTTTTCTCAGCTAAAATAAGGATTTATTAAATAAATAAAAAAACTAACCAAAAGGTTAGTAAAACATAACACCAAATACAACAAGAACACCTAAAATCAAATTCAGACAAACACCTAGAGATAAGACCAACGCCAAAAAGCACCCTTTATAGATGCATTAAAACTCCTTGCAACTTGCAGGTATCAAAATTCAGCTGCAATAAAACTCTATACTCACTCCCAACTTGTTCCTTTAGCTTCACTCCCAAGGAAGAAGAAAGTTCAAGCTCACATCCTCCTCCACCAGTCGACATTGAAGTTTGAGACCAGGGACCAGCAGAAGCTGGCGGCACTGCCATGGTGGCAGGAGTTGTGTTTTAAGTTTCTATGCTGCAATCTTCTTTGCCTTTTGTATTCCTGACTTCTTGTCGTGTGAACCATGTGCTAAAACCGTAGTTGATTGCTGTTGGGGCTTCTTCTGTTCGTCAGCTTTTGTCCTTAATTGATTTGCTATACATGCAAAATACTGCTATTACTATTAGTATACTCTTTTAACCTTTTTTTTTTTTCCAGAAAAAGGAATGCAGTTTTATTTAATTTAATAGGAGATGAGGTAATATGATTTTATGCACAGTTAGTTTTTTATTTTATTTTATGTAATTAATATAAAATAATATTCTTTAGGTGAATATAATTAAAATATATGAACTATTTAAAATTACAAAAAAAAAATCAAATCATAATTAAATTTTGAATAAAAATAATAATGAAATTTATTTTCTATTTTGATTAAATGAAAATATCGAAATTCTGTATGTTAATGCATCAATTATGTAGTAGTAAGCAGTTGCTTTATATTATAAATTCAAGCTAGAGAGATGGAAAGGGCACTTGGAGCTGACTTTGAAAACCTAATTAGGTTTTCTTTGTTCAGAGCAATTGTATCTTTGCAAACCCTCAACTGTCTCCATATATGTTAGTTTGCTTAGTTAGTTTCGACCTTTTTATTGAAAATGCCTCATCATCCATACAAATGCATGCATATACATGCAAGGAAACTCAAATATAAACCATGCATACGGCATCAATTGCAAGATAGGTTATCATGAGAATATTTCCAAGACAGCTTTAGAACCTACTTGTTGATTGTTATTCCCAAATTTACACTTGGCAAGGATGACCCTTGTCCCTTGTGTATTACAAGATGTTCTCAATCATACTCATATCAATTTGATGCTGAACATCAGAGATTCAGATCAATGAGTTTGGTGGTCCAAGTAAATCGATGTTCATCAATGAAGTCTGCCTCATTAGGTAATGACAATGATGAATGCTGATTAAGTAAAGAAAACTAAGGGTACGTTTGGTTCATTGTAATGGAATAGGGCTGTAATGGAATAGAGCTGTAATGGAATAGAGCTGTAATCAGTAATTCAATTGTTTGGTTGAATAGAATGGAATAGAGCTGTAATAGAATTCTTGTGCTTGGTTGAATGGAATAGATGTTGTAATAGTATAAGGAAAAATGCTTAAATGACTAAAGTATCCTTAACAGAACTTTTGTAGGTAGATGATTATTGTTATTAAATTTTAAAAAGATTATTGTTAAATATATTTTAATAAAAATAAAAATAAATAATTTAATCATATTTAAATATAATTATTATTAAATACAATTTAATAAAATAATATATAATTTAATAACATTCTTAATATAATTATTAATAATATTAAAATTATTATTAAGAATATTTCAATGCCTAATATATTTGCTTTAATCTAGCCTCTCACCTGTTCTCTTAGGTCACAATCGCCAATATAAAAATGAGTTTAACATACGATATGATAATCCTCTAATAACATTTTATTTTAATAGTCAATTTTTTTTTTTGAATAAAATTTCGATTGGATTTTATTGATTAAAAAAAGAGAGACAAAACAGACATTGGGTCAATTAGGCCCAAATCCTAAAGAATGAAACATAAGCCCATGATGAAGCCCTAAAAAATAGAAACTGTCAGAACAAATGAAAGATCGGGAAACTTAAAGAAATTAAACCAACCGACCTAATCCCATCAAATTCATCCAATCGAAAGCAGTATAGCTGGCCTTCATTAATATCTGAATTTTCGATTTCCAAAACCAGCTAATCCCTGATAGCTTGATTTAGAAGACATCCAGTACATGCTATCTCTTCCTTCTTTGGCATCGTTGTAACCTTCAATCTAGAACCCACCTTGCATTTTCCTCTCCTTCTCTGAAAGCTTGATTTTCCAGATCCTCCTCTCCATTTCCCTCCCCTCCTTGCTGAAGGCGAATAAAAACTCCATCAGTCAGATCCCGCACCCCTCCTGGTTGTAAGCGTCTAAAAGCTTCTATTTCTAGATCCGACGCTTCATTTTCCTCCCCTCCGGACTGAGGACGTATAAAAGCTTCCTTTTCTAGGTATATTTCCTCATCTGTTCTTAAGGTCTCAACTGCGATATTATGGGCTTCTCCATTCTCTGTCCTGTTTACAAACCGAAAGTAGCATTGTTGATAAAGTTGTTTATGTCTCTGAATATCACTAATAATCGCTCCTATCACCGATTTATCAATTTCTGTTGAGTTGCATTTCTTAATAACAGATTTAGAATCGCCTATTATTGTGACAGTCTGAAACCCCATCGAAATTCCTAGCTTCGCAGCCTGTAATCCTGCTTGCGCCTCTGCCATAAATGGGGACGAAATTGCAGAATGTAAAACTGTTTTTGAGGTGAGCCAGTCATTCTCCTCCCCCCGCACCACTAGGCCCGAAGCCGATTTAGCGTTTCTACTATCGAAAGCAGCATCAAAAAAGATGGTGGCCTTTGTTTCTGTCCTCGCCTGACTCTGTTGATTTGCAGGTACAGAGGTATGTTTCCTTTCATTAGCCCTGTCAAGTTCTTCAATATAGTTTGTTACTCGTTGTGATAATTCTTCTCCTGTTATTATTTTGTTCTCATGCACGAGCTTGTTCCTTGAAAACCATATCATCCATCTGCGCACTGACAAAATAAACGACAACGATTGTTCTTTGCCTCTATCAAACACCGGGTAAACCGACTCCACAAATCTGTAATATTCAAGTTAATAACCCATGAGAGTTTGAGGTTTTGCCATAACTCGATTGATGCAGGGCACTGCCGGAGAACATGATTACTGTCTTCTTCTGTATTTCGGCATTTGGGGCAGACATTATCATGTGCTACTTTCCTTAGCTTCAAATTGCTAAAAGTTGGAATGAAGTTCCATGTAAATCGCCATATTGTAATACCAATTTTTTATGGGAGTTGTAAATTCCATAATTTCCTATAGAATTTTTTGCTTTCGGCCTGTAATAATAATTCATTAGGATCCGTAGTTGCCTCCTGTAATAGTTTATAGGCGCTCCTTACTGTAAATTCACCTGAGTGCTCTCCTCGCCAAACTTGAAAGTCGTCGTGTTCCACTTCTGCTAGGGGAATTTGGAGGATCTTCTGCGCTATCTGTTCTGGAAAGGTAGTCTCAATCAGCCCTCTTTTCCATATTCTTCTTGTTGTATCGATTAGCCCCGAAACTGACTCTATTTCTGTGTTGTTGCCCCTTTGTTCGATACTATTGATGTCAGTGCCTGGAATCCAACAGTCATTCCAGACAGAGATACGATCGCCTTTACCAACGCGCCAACACAAACCAGCCTTCAATAGTTTTTTTGCTGCCCATATGCTTCGCCAGGTAAGAGAAGGTGAGTTGCCCAATTGTGCCTGTATAAATCAGAGTTTGGATAATATTTTGCTTTAAGAACCTGTGCTAACAATGAATCGAGATAATTAATAAGGCGCCAACCCTGTTTGGCCAATAAAGCAATATTAAACTGATCGAGACTGCGAAAACCCAATCCACCTAATTCTTTCGAATAGCATAACTCCTTCCAAGTGCACCAATGAATCCCCCTCTGACCATGACCTTTCTGCCACCAGAATCTTGCAATAATGTTTTCAAGTTCAGAACATAACGTTTTAGGTAGTAGAAAACAAGCCATTGTGTACGTTGGTATTGCCTGAAGAGTAGCCTTAATAAATACTTCTTTCCCCCCTTGAGAGAGGTGTCTTATACTCCAATTATTGATTCTTTGTCTAAAACATATTTTATCCTTTATAATAACATGATAACAACAATTAATTATAAGGTATACTCTTTAATAAATTAATTATTTATAGTAATCTTTTGGTGAAATAAAAACCTTCAAATTTTACATAAAAATTACTAAATTTTAGTAACATTAGTTCTTTTCATATGTGAAATAAAAAATCAAAACTCATGAAAAAATAAATGCTAATGATGCATTTTCTTAGGCTTCCCTTCTTTAATGATTTAGCTATTTTGAATAAATGCTAAAACTAGAAAGGAAAAAGCAGAATGAAAAAGAAAAAAAAAGAGCAAAAGCAGCAATCAAAATTTACTTCAATTAATATGACTTAAGACTACAACAGTCTTTCTTTCTTTCTTTCTTTCTTTTTTTTTTGGTGAAAACACAATAATATTCCTCAAAGCCAGGGTATCCTCCTGCTTCCCTTTAAATTCCAAGAATTCTCCAAGAACATGCTTGCTTCCTTTAAGCTCCGACCTACAAAAATCATGGAAAATAATGATAACTTGAACTAGAATTGCCTCAGATGAGAACATAACCAAAAGAATAACGAAGTATCCTCGGATAACAAACACTTTATCTTCCTATACAAATGCGAGAATAGGAGCAATGGGTAGGGTAAGAGAGGACGACTTAATTAATACTTAATCCCTAATGCTTAACTCAAATTTTATCAAGTTCAATTTTCTTAGTCTTTGTAGTGTCATTTTATTTCCCAATGAATCACTTAACACATTGCAATTCATTAGCGGAAAAGCGAGAAAAAACTAAGTAAAATCAAATAAAAAATTTTGATTACCATATAGTACGGCATATTATCAACATTATTAACAAAAGGGAATAACATGCATAAGAAATTTATAACATAATGTTAAATAAAGTGAAAAAGAAAAGTTATTGGCACATCGGATAACAAACTTTTGTCCCACATAGGGTTTGTCTTTGAGAATGAAGTTAAGTTCTTTGATGGAAAGAGTCCTACATTTCCTTCTTCCCACCACTTAAAAGCGCCCTTAACCCACCCGAATATCATACCTTTGGGTTCTGGTTCTAATTGCACACATTGATCATAAGTGATTACCTCGGTGGAAAATTTCTATAAATCTCTTTGCAATTGAAAAACTATTCATTACATACTCTTATAAGAACTTTTAAAGGAAATAAAACCTAATACTTAATAAATGTGAGATAACACCACTTAACAATATTGTTTGAGCTTCAACCAAAAGCAAGTGCATATTCATAATTGCTAAAAGCCAATTTTGTAAACTAGACATTTTCTCTTCCCCACAATGACCATAGATCATCAAGTAATTTCTGTCTTTTGTGGATGTTCTTTTCAATAGAAAGATGCTTGAGAACATGGAGAAAAACAATAAATGGATAAATTTACGCACTTAATACGGCATGACCGACACTAAGAATACAACCGATCTAGCAAAGCTTTTATGGAAACAGACACCCTTCTTATGATAAACATTCAAAAGCAATATAGATTGAGTTCTTTGTCAAAAGCGAGCATACGAGCATGGTGACTTACGAGGATCGGGAATACGCTCTTTCCGGTGGCTGCGGCCACCTTTAGAAGTCCGGCTACCATCATCATTTATAGAAACAAACCCGACACATTCTTGTGAAATAACATTGCTTCTCTGCACAAATGCATCAAGAATAAAATGAGCATTAAAGAAAAGTCCTTACATAATCAAACCCTTGCAAGTTGCAACCAATAAAAACACAGATGATAATGAGAGATAAAGTCCTCCCTCTCAATAGATGTATTTAACATGTTTTCAATCTTATTTCAATGTTTCATCTTCGTATGCAACTTAAACAAGCCAAATAAAACTAATATGCATGTGTGTAAACATATATAAGAACATAAGTTGAGAAAATGAAATGAAGCTACATAAAGCGAGAAGAAACTTACCATTTGGTAACAAGAACAATATTGATACTCTTTCGAGAACTAGTGTCGACATCGGGAATGTTAAGCCCCACATACACTTTTCCACCACAAAGCTTTTAGGTCTACAAAGATGATGCACAAAAAGAAACGATTATAGAGGAGATGGAGACTTAATTATGGTCAATGAAAATCAAAAGAAACTTAATGGAAAGATTGAGCAGCCGAAATATTCTGCTTTTTCATTTTGATCTCCCAAACGGAAAAAAAAAAAAAGTCTTTGAGCGATTTTAATTTTCCGGAAATCAAGCAAACCTTAACAATCCAGTAATCTTTACACAATCAAACTCATTTTAGCAACAGGTGTACCAAAATCAAGAAAGTTTCACACTTATTTGGACAATTTTATCATAAAATCATAAGAAATCTTTGAAATTGTAAAAAGAAAAGAAAAGTACCGATTAGCTACGAAGAAAATAGCATTAAAATCGAGAGGTTTCCACGTCTAAAACATCATTGCCACCATAAAAAGCGTACGGAACAACGGTAAATGATGATTCATGAGATGATCTCCAACCACATTCTCAACCTTTTTTATATATAATTTAAAAATTAAGAAAAATTTGTGAGTGAAGATAATTAAAGAGAAATTGACGTTTTAGGAAAAGAAAGCTGAGCAGTTGGTGAGGGGCAATGGTGTTTAAGGCTTTGTAAATGGAGAAGGTAATGAACATAGAGGCTGGAGTTGAAACTGCAGAAAGGAGATGATGATGAAACAATGAGGGCAAAAATGAAAAAGAATAATCTTTCAGCATTCCTACCGTGCAGAGGGTGAGGCAAAGAATGCTATTTAGCCTCTATTCGGTGGTTAGTGGGAATAGCAAACTAAACAGCAACCTCCGTAATAAAAATTTCATTGAACCAAACAAGGGTTTATGGTGGGCCCATGGAATTGATGCCATTACATTGAAGCAAACAGGGTGTAAAGATGAAGCTGAAATTACAAAAGAAGAAGTCTAGTTACAAAGATCAAAATAAATCCTTTCTAAGAGGTTACAAGAACTAAATTTAAGTTAAATGAGATCTGTCTCTTTCAAATTGCAGGAGAGTTAGCATTTATATCCTAAGCTCTACACTAGTAAAATGACCTTTTTTTACTTTTCATTAACTCCGTTTCAGCAATCTCACTTAAAATGATTTGTACTTATTTAAAGAATTTTTCTAAGTATTATTGATTATTTTTATAATTTAAATTTATATAATTATTTTATTACTATTTATATTACCAAACACAAATTACAATATAATTACACTGTAATTGGTTTAGCAATTTTTTTTTTTTAATTACAAGAGTCAGTTAGGGGCGAAGTCAGAAAATTCTTTTAGGGGGGCCAAAATGAAATTTTAATTTTTAATAGTCTATATCCTTATAATTTTTAAATGATTAAATTAATTTTTTATAATTTAGGGGGGGCCAAAATGTAATTTTACCTTTATTAATTTAAAATTTTGAAATTTTCTAAAGGGCCAAAACAACAAATTTCCATTTTAAGGGGCCCTTGCCATCCCTAGATTCGCCTCTGAGTCACCCTGAATCACCCTAGATTCGCCTTTGAGTCAGAGTTGTGAAAACAAAAAATGACAAACGAGTCATAGTAATCAAGACAAGAAAAATGGAGGTGATGCATTGCCTTTTTCTATATTTCTTATACAGCAAAGTTTTGGTGCTTATTGTTGTCTTCAATGTCGCTATTATATACGTCAAATTAGTTTTACACTTCTAATTATGTGTTTATTTGGGTTGTTCAGTTAAATGCATGCATATGCAAGGAAACTCAAATATAAACCATGTGTTGTGCTTTTTTTATTTTCATATTTTACTAAGCTTCTTCTGTAACGGCCCAATAGTCACAGGTATCGGAAAGTGTATTTTCGGGACTCTGTTTTTGTTAATCGAACTCGTAAATATTTATTAAAAATATTTATGAAGCTAGTTGTATGATTAATAAGGTTTTGGTTAAGTGAATTTGCATGAATTAAGAGTAATTAGGTAAAAGGACTAAATTGCATAAAGGGTGAAAGTTGAATTATAGATTAAAGAATAAGTAAAGGGATTAAATAAGCAATTATGCCATTGGCATTAAATGAGGCGATATAATTATATTATAATAATAAAATAAGTAATAAAAAGAAATAGAAAAAGGAAACAAAATAAAACGAAACAGAAAAGAAAGAAAGAAAGAAAAAGAAAAGGGAGAAAGGAGAAAGACGAAGAGCCTTAGGGATTTC
Organism: Gossypium sturtianum; assembly: GCA_025698515.1. Lineage (NCBI taxonomy): Eukaryota > Viridiplantae > Streptophyta > Magnoliopsida > Malvales > Malvaceae > Gossypium > Gossypium sturtianum. The sequence continues at coordinate 120,521,524 of CM046955.1, forward strand.
AAAGTTCCAAGTTTAATTGTTTAGTCAATTTAGTCCTTTTTTCTTGTAATTTTATATTTTTTGGAATCCCGGTGTTAAATACTACCCGACCCATGCCAAAAATTTAGAAATTATTGAGTTTTTAAGTGTTGTCTATGTTGAATAATTTTAGTATTAGGGACTAAATTGATAGATTTTTAAGTTAGAAATGAAAAAGGATTGAATTGTAGAATAAATTATAAATTTTAAGTAATAGGGACTAAATTGTAAAAATTTTGAATTTTAGGGATTTAAGTGAAAATAGGGAGTTAAATTTAGTTTAAATTGGAATTTGTGTGAAAATATAGGATTAATTGTAAAGAAATAAAGTTAGTCTCGATTTAGGGACTAAATTGAAATTTAGGAAAATATTGAGTAAAAATTGAAATATTCAATATGAAATTGAATTTTGTTGTATTGATGAATTTTAATTGTTTTAATTCCATAGCTAATGTCGTACCGAAACCCTCGACTAAAAAGGGAAAAGATAAAGTCAACAAGGAATAGCTTAGAATTTCTGGTTTGTATTTCTATAATCCGAAGCTAGTTATTAATTGTTGTAATTTCTATTTAATGTATATGGTAAGTGTTGAGGTGAGTAATTGATATTTTAATAATTGATTGAATGAATTGAATTGGTAGATATATATATATTGAATGGATTGATTTTTGAATTAAAATGAATATATGTGTAATTATGTGATTATATGAAAAATCAGTATTGGATGTTGATTATATCTAAAATATGAAATTAAACCCTATTAACTGTATCGGGCTGAGTCGGATATAGATAGCATGCCATAAGATTGGAAGAGTTCAGGGATTTCTTCAACTTCGAGACGATGAGACACTGGGTGTCAATTTACTACTTCGGATTTATTTGATGAGCCACTAGGTGCCAATTTACTTCAATTTAACCGATGAGACACTGGGTGTCAATTTATTTCTTCGAATTATCCGATGAGGCACTGGGTGCCAAACTGGTGTGTTTGGTTGGATCCGTATATCCGTCCGAGTCCGAGTAGTGTTAATAGGGGTAAATTAATAATAAAGTTTTATAATTGATATTGAAATGGAATGGTATGAAAAATGGAAGTGAAATAGTGAATTGAAAACAGATAATGAAATATGTTGCAAATACATGGAATATATGAGTTATATACTCATGAATTGAATATGAAATGGATAATGCAATTGTATAATGAAATGTGAAATAAATTGTACATTTGTAATTTCTTGTCTTTAAATATTCGGATTATAGAAATACCACTGAGTTTTTACTCAGTGTACGGTTTTATTTTCTGTGCGCAGGTTAGGTACTTAATTTTGATCGCCGATTCAGCATCCAACAACAATCCCAAACTCAAACGTGGTGATGTTTATCCTTTTGAAATGTGTCGGCATGTACCTAGGGTGTCTAAATATAAATTAATTTGTGGATTGATTGTAAATAAAATTATAAGTTATTAATGGTTGGTTATATATATATATGTGTGTGTGTTTGTGTTTGAGGTCATATTATGGTATGTTTAAGTTAATGTTTAAATGAACATGAATGATAATAATCTAGAACGTCATATTTTTATGTGCTAATTACATATTTATTTTGAGTATGATTCTACTAATTTGGGCTATTTATGGTCTTTTATCTTTTAGGGACTAAATTGAAGGCAAAAGTAAATTTAAGGGCGAAAAGCGTGAAATTAAAGATGAATATGGCCAACATGCGACAGAGGGAAAAGGTGGTGCTGAAAATACAAACATGGAAGACCTAAGGACAAAAATGCAAAAGAAGAGATTTTATAGCACAAGACTTTATTTAATGTTATTAGGATAATTATTAAGGATAATTATTTAGATTTATTTTTAGGATTTATTTTCATTTATCTTTATTTATCTTTAATTATCTTTATTTATTTGTATTTATCTTTTAGAATTTAATTAAAAATAGGCTAGGTTTTCCAGTACTATAAATAGGGGATGAAGTGGCACATATTTGACATCTATCTTTTCTGTAAACACTCCCTCCCCTAAAAAAGCTTAGCCTTGTTCTTTTCTTTATTTAATAAAATTTCATTTTTTTTATTAAGTCATATTTCTTTCCTAAAAATCATGAGCCACTAAACCAATCTAGCCGAAGGTTGTCAAAATTCCTCAAAAAGGTTCATGAGGCTTAGAACCCGCGCTTAGCCTTCTTAACAAGATATTCATTGCTTCTCTGCATTACGGGGCTGACGCTTCCGTCCATGTCCCTTAATAGGTGATCTTTTCAACTTGTGCAAGGAACGGCCGCTTTGTACATTTTGGGAAGGTTGCACAGTCAGTTCGTTGGCTTTCTGCGTCAGAGGTTCGCGAATTCAAGAGACAAAACGGCGTGGTATTCGCCGTTGGGAAGTGATGATCTAGCAGAAGATAGTCCCACAAAAGCGATTATTGGCTAGAGTCAGGCTCCACCAAATTTTAAGTCTAAATCCTTGGAGCTGGTGGTCGTAGGCGTCCTCTTCCACTATAACTGGCTTATCCTGCTCGAGAAGGGTTACTTAAAAGCCAAGGATTGAACCCAAGGAGGAACGAGACAACCGGAGGCTAGAATCTCGCCACATAAGAAACTTACTCTTCCCTAAACTCTGTTTATTTTCATATTCCTCATTTTAATTTTCGCAATTTATTTAATTTCGCAATTTCAATTCACTTTAAATTTTGTTTTTATTTTTCCAGATCGAAATTCTTAATTCTGTTTTTTTTTTATTTTTCAGGAACGCAGGTTTTCTTGGCCAAGAAATTGTCCAGGATTTCAAGAAACGAGCATTCGTACAATGCGGTCCCTGAGGATTCGACCCTACTTCCCCTTTACTGTTATTTTTACTATTTTACAGGGAATAGGATATTTTTGGTGCTTTCAACGACGCATCAATGAATTAGGCAAGATAGATTGAATTTGGCAATGTTTATAAATTGGATTTGAATGATGTTTAAATGATATGAATTGATGATATAAACGTGGTACCTATGATGGTACATTGTTTAGGCACCTAAGATGATTGTTTTGACATGTTTTGGTTGTGTTTGATCGTGTTTCGAATTGGTTAAACGAATGATTTTTTAGTTGCTTATTGTCCAAGCTTGCAGGGAATGGTAAACATGTTGTTTAAGTTACATTTGGAGTCCACACGGCCAGACACATAGGCGTGTGACTGGGCTGTGTGAGACACACAGCTAGCACACGGGCGTGCGAGGCCATTTCAAAATGGCACATGGTCTGGCACACGGGCGTGTGGCTCGGCCGTGTGACCCAAGTCAAAAAGTTACACGGGTACAGACACGGGCTGGGACACTGCAGTGTGAACCCTGCAGCTTTCAAAATTTTTAATGTATTCCGAAAAATTCTCTAAGGTTCCAAATTAGTCCCAATTTATTTCTAACGCGTATTTTGGGCCTCGAGTGCTCAAATAAGGGACAGTATGTATGTGTAACACCCCTTAACTCTTATCCGTCGCCGGAACAGGGTTACGAAGTATTACCGAATATTTCAAATCAAATACGAACAATCACATAGTAATTTAACATACACATCATAATTTAAATCATAATGTCCCTTTATTGAGCCCTCAAGGCCCAAATCACGTGTTAAAAACAAATTGGGACTTAATCGGAAGTCTAGAAAATCTTTCGTGAAATTTTTCAAATTTTTTCCTAAATACAGGGCTCATACGCCCGTGTGGCCCAAGGACACGCCCATGTGACCCTAAACACACCCGTGCTTCAGGCCGTGTCCGACCCGTGTAACTCTCTAACTTAGGTCACACGGCTAGCCACACGCCCGTGTCTCTGCCCGTCTGCATGATAATACTCTAGAATAACGTATTTTTATGTATTAGTTATGTATTTATTCTGAGTATGATCCTGCTAATTTGAGCTATTTATGATATTTTATCTTATAGGGACTAAATTGGAGGCAAAAGCGAAATTAAGGGCCAAAAGCGTGAAATTAAAGATAAAATGGGCCAATGTGCGACACAGGGAATAGTTGGTGCCAAAAGTGCAAGCATGGAAGACACAAGGGTTAAAATGCAAAAAAAAAGAGATTTTATTCTATTAGACTCTATTTTGATTATATTAGGATAATTAATAATTAAGATAATTATTAGGGATTATTTAATTTTAGGATTTTATCTTTATTTATTTTTAATTAAATGTATTTATCTTTTGGGGAGTTTAAGTAGGATTAGACTATCTCCCCTAGCACTATAAATAGGGGGTGAGGTGACTCAAATTGATGTTCCTTCTTTTTTTGAAAAACACTCTCTCCCCAAAAGTCTTTTGTTCTTTCCATATTTCCTTTTAATAAAATCTCCATTTTTATTATATATTTAATTTCTTTTCCACCACAACCATGAGCCACTAAAACCCATCTAGCCAAAGGTTGTCGAAAATCCCCAAAAAGGGTTCTTAAGGCTTAGAATCTGTACTTAGACTTCTCAACAGGGTATTCATCGTTTCTCCGCATTACGGCCGACGCCTGGTCCATGTCCCTTAAAAGTGATCTTTTCAACGTGTGCAAAGGAACGACCGCTTTGTATATTTTGAGAAGGTTGCAAAGTCGGTTCGTTAGCTTACTGCGTCAGATGTTGGCGAGCCCAAGAGACAAAATGGCGTGGGATTCGATCTAGAAAAAGATGATCCCACAAGAGCGATTGTTGGCTAGAGTCAGGTTCCACTAAACCGAAGTTTAAACCCTTGGAGCTGGTGGTCGTAGGCGTCCTCTTCCACTATAACTGGCTTATTCGTGTTGAGAAGGATCATCTAAAAGCCAAGGATTGAACCCAAAGCGGATCGAGACAACTGGAGGCTAGAATCTCCCCATAAGAATTTCCTTAACTCAACTCTATTTCCTATTTTTAATTTTCGCAATTCCAATTCGATTTATCAATTCTGTTTTTATTTTATTTTCGTTTCCAGATCAAAACTTTTAATTCTGTTATTTTTATTTTTTCAGGAACGCAGGTTTTCTAGGGCACGATTCTGCCCAGGATTTCGAGAAACAAGCATTTGTATAATCCGGTCCCTGAGGATTCGACCCTACTTTCCCTTTACTGTTCTTTTTCATTATTTTGTAGGGAATAGGACATTTTTGGTGCTTTCAACGACGCATCAAATTTTAGCGCCGTTTCCGGGGACTGGCAACATACTAATCTTGTTTTTTGTTTTCTATGACCCGATCTGCTCCAGGAACTCTTGCGTTTGACTCAGAGATTGAAAAGACTGCGAAAGCTAATCGCAAGGAAACAAAGCTAAGGAAAAAGCAGTCAGCGGTGGTTGAGACTCAAAGTAATCCACCGCCGAAAATCAGAATCGACGACGAAGCAGAGTCTAGGGTTAACGAAAACCCTACTCAGACTTTTGAAGGTGAAAAAGTAGAAATCAATTCACCTGAAGAAGTACTTGAAACTAGGGTTAACGAAAACCTGAATTTGGCACGTCAAACAATGGCTCAAACAATTCGGCAACTGGCCGAAGCTCCGACAGAACAACCGCCATTGTGCATCGCATATCCTACTATGGATACCGATTTTGAACTGAAGTCGGGATTAATTCAGCTGCTGCCAACTTTCCGAGGGTTACAAAATGAAAACCCCCATAAACATTTGAAGGGGTTTCATATGGTTTGTCTGAGTATGAAACCTCAAGGCGTAACTGAGGATCAAATTAAATTGTGCGCTTTCCCTTTTTCCTTAGCAGATTCAGCTAGGGAATGGTTATTTTATTTACCCCCTGGATCTATAACTACTTGGGCTGATTTATCTCGTTTATTTTTCAATAGGTTTTTTCCAGCATCTAGAGCAGCTGAGCTAAGAAGAGAGATCGTGGGAATAAGGCAAAAAGAAGTAGAGACTCTTTACGATTATTGGGAGCGGTTTAAAAAATTATGTGCGAGCTGCCCACAACACGGTATTACAGAGCAATCTCTCCTCCAGTACTTTTATGAAGGTTTGAAACCAATGGAGATGAATATGGTAGACGCCGCTAGTAGAGGAGCGTTGGTCAATATGACTCCTCAACAAGCAAGAGACCTGATCTCCACAATGGATGCAAATTCTTAGCAGTTCCGAGCTAATCCTGAACCCTCCAGAAGGGTTCACCAGCTAAGTAATTCTACCATAGAAGATAGACTTGATAGACTTACTAATATTGTAAGCTCTCTTGTTGTAGAAAAAACTAAACCAGCTCGACTATGTGGAATATGTGCTACACCTGAGCACACAACTGATGCATGTCCCAGTTTGTATGATGACTCTATGGCTCATTTAGATACAGTGGGAAATTTTTCTAGCCCACCATAGAGGCGATATGATCCCTACGCTAATACCTACAACCCAGGGTGGAGGGACCATCCTAACTTGAGTTATGGAGCTAATCCACGGTATAATCAGCCATACCAAAACCGACCTCTACAACAGCCACAAAATTTAGGTAACTCTCTAGAAGCTATTGTCAATAAATTAGTAGCTAATGTTCTTGATTTTCAACAGAAAACTGAGGCATCCATAAGGGAGTTGACCACATCAATTTAGAAAATAAGTTCTCAAGGGAAGCTGCCGTCACAAACAGAACCAAACTCGAGGCAAACGCGAATGCAGTGACGCTGCGAAGCGGTAAGGTGCTTGAACCTATTCCTGACAGGAATCTTGATCAAGAAATCGCCCAGGAAAAACCCGAAAAAGACGAACAGGTTCAACCGAAACCTCCACTGCCTAAAATCCAACCTCCCTTTCCAGAACAATTCAACCAGAGTCGAAAAGGTAAAGAGGACAAGGAAATCCTCGAAACATTTAGGAATGTCGAAATCAACATTCCGCTGTTGGATGCCATCAAGCAAATTCCGAGGTATGCTAAATTTCTTAAAGAGCTTTGCACCAACAAGCGGAAATTAACAGGTAATGAAAGGGTGAATGTTGGTGAAAATGTTTCCACAGTGTTACAGCGAAAAATGCCGGCAAAATGTAAGGATAGGGACATGTTTGTAATACCATGCAAAATAGGTCATTTGGGAATTAAAAAGGCTATGTGTGATCTAGGAGCCTCCAGAAATGTAATGCCATATTCTATTTATGAATCACTTAACGTAGGTTTTTTGACAAAAATAGGTGTTATCATTCAATTGGCAGACAGGTCTATTGTGCATCCCGAAGGAGTCCTCGAGGATGTGTTGGTAAAAGTTAACGAACTTATTTTCCATGCAGATTTTTATGTGATAAAAATGGAGGAGGATAGTACTCCTGGATCCTCGGATCTCTTGTTCGGACGACCCTTCCTTAGTACGGCTAGTACTAAAATCGACGTTCGAAGTGGAACTCTCACGATGCAGTTTGATGGGGAGATCGTGAAGTTTAATGTCTACGACGCCATTAGCCATCCCAGCGAAATCTTGAGCGTAAATTGTGTCAACATAATTGACTCTTTAGTGGAAGAAAATTTTGAGTCAACTTATGATGATAAATCTGAGCTTGATAAATTTGAATTTGTTAATGAGTTATTATCTCCAAGTACTAAACTTTTACCTTCTGTTATACAGGGACCAGAGTTGGAGTTGAAACCACTTCCTGAGCATCTGAAATATGCATTTTGGGGGAAGAATAATACCCTACCAGTCATAGTCTCCAATAAACTCTCCACGCATGAAGAAGAAAGTTTAGTCCGAATATTAAAAAATCATAAGGAGGCGATTGGATGGACAATTGCCGACTTAAAAGGGATAAGCCTTTTGACGTGCACACACAGGATCTACTTGGAGGAAGACACGAAACCAAGGCGAGAGGCACAAAGGCGGCTAAATCCAAATATGATTGAGGTAGTAAAAAAGGAAATAATCAAGCTTCTAGATGCTAACGTAATTTACCCCATTTCCGACAGTAGATGGGTAAGTCCAGTGCAAGTCGTGCCCAAGAAAACGGGCGTGTGATGAAAAAAATGTGAAGGTGACTTGGTACCTACCCGAAAGTACAAAATGGGTGGCGCGTCTGCATAGATTACAGGAAGTTGAACTCTTATACTAGAAAAGATCATTTCCCTCTTCCTTTTATAGACCAAATGCTTGAAAGATTAGCTGGAAAAACTCACTTTTGCTGTCTTGATGGATACTCTGGTTTTTTTCAAATTCCGGTGGCGCCAGAGGACCAAGAGAAGACCACTTTTACGTGCCCATTTGGTACATTTACGTATAGGAGGATGCCGTTTGGTCTTTGCAATGAGCCGACTACTTTCCAGAGATGCATGATGAGTATATTTTCTGAATATATGGAAAAAATTATCGAAGTTTTTATGGATGATTTTACTGTATATGGAAATTATTTTGATGAATGCCTTAAAAACCTAACGATAATTTTAAGCAGGTGCATAGAATTCAATCTTGTCTTAAATTATGAAAAATGTCATTTTATGGTAGACAAGGGTTTAATTCTAGGTCACATAGTTTCTTCTAGTGGAATTGAGGTCGATAAGGCCAAAATTGACATTATAAATTCTTTGCCTTATCCCTCCACTGTGAGGGAAATTCGTTCTTTTCTTGGCCATGCAGGGTTCTACAGGCGCTTTATAAAGAATTTCTCGAAAGTAGCAGAACCACTGTGTGAGTTGTTGCAGAAAGACAAGAAGTTTGAGTTTGGCCAAAAGTGTAAGGAGGCTTTTGATACACTCAGGCAGAAATTGGTCTCCGCTCCTATAGTGCAACCACCAAATTGGAAGTACTCGTTTAAAATTATGTGCGATGCAAGCGAACGCAGTGTAGGGGTTGTATTAGGGCAAAGGATAGACAAGGAACCCCATGTCATTTGCTATGCTTCGAAAACCCTAGATGCGGCGCAGAGCTACTACACCACTACAGAAAAAGAACTTTTAGCCGTTGTATTTGCTTTAAATAAATTTCGACCTTATTTATTGAGATCTAAAGTAATTATTTTTTCTGATCATGTAGCCCTCAGGTACTTGATCGCAAAGAAGGAAGCAAAACCGAGGCTCATTAGGTGGATTTTGTTGCTCCAAAAGTTTGACATTGATATTCGAGACAAAAGAGGGTGCGAGAATTTAGTGGCTGACCACTTAAGCAGAATAAAGGTACCTTTTAACGACGTCCCTATTAAGGAAGAATTCTCTGATGAAAGCCTATTCTCGACCGAGGCACGTCTCCCATGGTACGCAGATATGGTAAACTTTCTAGCCACAGGCTTGTTACCCACTGAGTTACCACGTTCCGTGAGGGGCAAGCTTAGACGTGAAGCTCGATACTACATTTGGGATGACCCATACTTGTGGAAACACTATTTGGACCAGATAATACGACGATATGTTCCAGAAACTGAGGTAACTTCTATCCTTAATTTTTGTCATGCTGAAGCTTGCGGAGGATACTTTGGCCCTAAAAGAACTGCTCATAAGGTGTTAGAATGCGGGCTATATTGGCCCATAATTTTTCGAGACGCATATAACTTCTGTAAGTCTTGTGATAGATGCCAACGTACAGGTAACATCACTAAACGAAATCAGATGCCCTTATCCCCGATTCACGTATGCGAAATCTTTGACGTTTGGAGCATCAATTTCATGGGCCCATTTATTTCTTCATTTAGCAATGTATATATAATTCTCGCGGTGGACTATGTTTCTAAATGGATGGAAGCAAAGCCTACTCGCAATGATAATGCCAAGACTATTGTGGAGTTTCTAAAACGAACTATTTTTTCCAGGTTTGGCACACCTCAAGCCCTAATCAGTGATCGTGGCACCCACTTTTGCAATAAAGTCATGGAGGCACTATTGTCGAAATATGGAGTTCATCATCGTATAGCTACGGCATACCATCCCCAAACAAATGGACAAGCCGAAGTCTCAAACAGGGAGATCAAAACTATTTTGGAGAAAACAGTTCGGCCCAACCGAAAAGATTGGAGTCTTCGGCTTAATGACGCACTTTGAGCTTATCGGACGGCATATAAAAGACCAATTGGAATGACCCCATATCGACTTGTTTTTGGCAAAGCTTGCCATCTTTCGGTAGAATTAGAGCATAAAGCCTATTGGGCAGTTCGGTAATGTAACATGGAGTTAGACCCTACAAGAAGGGCAAGGAAGTTAGATATCCAAGAGTTGGAAGAAATATGCAACAATGCTTATGAGAATGCTTGTATTTATAAAGACAAGACCAAGTTGTTTCATGATAAGAAAATCGCTCAGAAGCATTTTTCGGTAGGACAAAGAGTTTTACTTTATAACTCTGTGTTGAAATTATTTCCAGGTAAGCTTCGATCACGATGGCAAGGACCTTTTGTTGTTACTGAAGTGTTCCATCATGGTGCGGTTTAAATAGAAAGTGAAGAATCAGGAAAGCGGTTCATAGTCAATGGCCAGCGGTTGAAGCCGTTTTACGAGAATTTTCAAGCTCACTCGATTGAAAAGATTTATTTGGAGCCACCATAGAACCATTTAAGTCGTCGAGCTAATGACGTTAAACAAGCGCTTGTTGAGAGGCAACCCAACCTTTTTTTTTTTTACTTTTCTTAATTTTTATTTTATTAGTATTTATTATTTTATTTCATTAGTATTTATTATTTTATTTCATTTTATTAGTATTCTATTTATTACTTTATTTCTGAATATTAATAAAATTCTCTTCTTTGCCTAGGCAGAACGAAGTGAAAATACTAAGAAAAAGGAGAAAAGTCAGAAAAATAGAACCAAACAGCCCTATCCACGGTACCAAACAGCCTCTATTCTGATTCTATTCCAGCCTAGAATGCCATATCCCTGCAGCCAAACAGTCATATTCCAGCCCTAGAACCCCCAAAACCTGCAACCAAACACCCCTTTTCAGCCAAATAAAACCCCCAAAACCTAAAACATTTTCCCATTTCCTTTCACCCAACTCCCTAGCCGCCAAAATCACCCCCTCCCCCCAACCATCGCCATCCGCAGTTTGCCATTCGCCGTTCGCCGTTCGCAATGATGCGAACTTGGAGCCGCGCCGCCGCCGAGCCCGCTTTCGCCATCAACTCGCGCCGTCGCCGCCTCTTCGCGCCCCAAGCCATCGATTTGACCGTCGACGCCTCTTCCTCCTCTTTTTCACCGCCGCAAACCTCCTCTCCAACACCAGCTAACTCTCCTTCAGCCTCCCCTTCCTCCTCTTCCTCCATGACCGCCACACAAGCCATCGGGCCCTCCACATAATCTCCCTCACGCGCAAGCCATTCGACCACCGCGTCGACGGATGTATCATCGGCACCCATGCCATCCTCTCCGCGCCGTTCATTTTCTCCTCCACACAGTGACCACGAACCATCACCCTCCGCCCCTTCACATGCCGACCGCCTCCTACTCATCCCTTCACCGCCGCCAATGAAACCTGCCCCAACACCGCAACGCGATACAACATCTGAATCGTCGCGTCGGCCTCGTCGTCGTCAACCCCGACGTTCGGCCTAATAGTCGACACCACTTCGGGCTTCTCCTCGAACAACACTGTCGACTCCTCGACACCAACTAACGAGCACCACCCAATGCCTTTTCATGGCCGAACCTACCGTTCTCGCGTCAATGTCTTACCCCCGGAGGCCCATTTGCACGGTAACCTTACTTTTACTTCTGATATTGATCGGAACAGGTATGATTTTCTTCGACATAAAACGATAATACCTTGTAAATGCCTGTCGATACCTGTTTTGGCTACCTTGCATATTGAAACTACTGTTACAAATTATTTCAAGAATATTGGCTGGGTTAGAAATTTTGATGTGTCTCATTCTGCCTATTATGAACTTGTTTTAGAATTTTATTCTACTTTTCAATTTCATCGGCACGGTCAAATTTCGTTAGATACACCGGATTTTGTCAAATTCAGGTTATTAGGTACCATGCATAACTTATCTCTTATTGAATTTAATATTGCCTTATCTTTCGTAACTGAAGAATATGCTATGTCTCCAGATTTTCAGAACAGTTTGTGTACATTTCCCACTGATTTTAAGGCCGTCGATGCCTTTGCTTTGCTAACTAATAATGCCGAATCTGTGTATAGCCCAAAAACATCAAAGGATTTATGGTTTCGCGACCCTGCCTTATGTTACATACACCGTTATTTAGCTTACAATTTCTCAGGCCGTCGAGATGCTCCGGCCACCATCTCAAAGACAGAATTATTCTTTTTATGGTGTATGTATACCGGTCGTCCGGTTAATTTGGGTTATTGGTTTGCACTTCAATTTGAGCATGTTATCAAAGCTAAGCGCCCTCTAATTTTAGGTTCTCTTATTACACAGCTGTTGTTTTCTCTGCATGGTTCTAACGCTCTTATTTCAGACTTACATGTTGCTTGTCAGGCCGATCCTTTAGATGCTCGATGCCTCAACTCAATGGGGCTACTTCTTTGCACTCCGTCATCCTTCCGCTTTGTCCCTTCTGGTGTTCGTTCCACACCATCCGAACGAGTCTTTCGACAGCGAAATTAAAATGACGCACCAGTACCCACTCAAGCCCAACCTCCTTCGACTGTTGAGCAACGCTTAGAGCGTATTGAGGCTCGACTTGACACTTTTGGCCAGCAACTAACCGAACTTATTGCCATCCTTCGCAATCGACAGTAGCTACATGGGGAGTTTTTTTAAACTTTTCTACCTATTTATTTCTTTTGCGTCCACATTGAGGACAATGTGTTTTAAGTAGGGGGAGGTACTCTCAGAGTATTCTCGCAGTCTTCTCGATGTGATTTGTGTTTCTTTGCTTGAGGCTCCATTTTGTCCATATATTTTTTTTAAGAATATTCTGTCGCTTTTCATGCCCAAGAATTTGACCACGACTTGCCACTGTTTGACCTACATGCATGATTCTTGGCTATTGAGTTAGTTATGATTTTGCCTGTTTGATTTTATCTCCACTGTTTTATTTTTATTAGGCTAAAAATAATTATGATTAATAAGTTAACTCTATCTTGCTTTTCGTAAAATTGATCAAGTTTAATATAAAGTGGACACTTAATACAATTGCATGCTTAAATTATGTTCATGTCTATTAGGTGGTTACTAAAACTTATTTTCGACACTTGATTATTTCTCTTAGGTCCTCCAAAATTAAAATTTCGTGTAAATTTTGTTTAATGATAATAAATGTTTCCAAGGTTATGAGTGCAGCTTTGAACGTGACTGACTGAGTAACCGGGGTAGGGTGCTTGGGTTGTCATTCTACTTCGCGTCAAAAGGTTGTGTGACGTGATAGGTAAAACTCCGCTAACCAAGGTTATGAGTGCGGCTCAGATGGTGACTGACTGAGTAACCGGGGTAGGGTGCTTGAGTTGTCATTCTACTTCGCGTCAAAAGATTGTGTGACGTGATGGGTAAAACTCCGCTAACCGGAAATAAATAATTTTTAGGAGTATGTTGGGCTGAGTAACCAGGGTGGGGTGCTTGGGTTATCATCTCTCTTCGCGTCAAAAGGTTCAATATATTCCTAAGTAAATAAATAATAATAAACAAAAAAAAGAAAAAAGAAAAAAAAGAGAGAGAAAAGAAAAGAAAAAAATAGTACTAATAAAATTGCAGTGGGGGACTAAAGGAGGAAATAAATAGAGTGTCTTGGTGGGTTTGGTAATTTACCTAAATAGCATGAAATAATTCAAGACGATTTTAATTTTTGTGTGTATTAATTAGAATAATTTTTCTGTTTTACTTAAAGCAAGCTTAGAAGTTCTCTTTATTTTTCATATGCATTTTTGACTAATTTTTATAAACCTTTGGAGTAGTATTTCTTTCAGGGCAAATTCTAATTTTCATGGTAGATGGGAACCATACTTGAGGGCATGCATGGGCTAAGTAGGGGGAATTGGATAATACTCTAGAATAATGTATTTTTATGTATTTATTCTGAGTATGATCCTGCTAATTTGAGCTATTTATGATAATTTATCTTATAGGGACTAAATTGGAGGCAAAAGCGAAATTAAGGGCCAAAAGCGTGAAATTAAAGATAAAATGGGCCAATGTGCGACACAGGGAATAGTTGGTGCCAAAAGTGCAAGCATGGAAGACACAAGGGTTGAAATGCAAAAAGAAGAGATTTTATTCTATTAGACTCTATTTTGATTATATTAGGATAATTAATAATTAAGATAATTATTAGGGATTATTTAATTTTAGGATTTTATCTTTATTTATTTTTAATTAAATGTATTTATCTTTTGGGGAGTTTAAGTAGGATTAGACTATCTCCCCAAGCACTATAAATAGGGGGTGAGGTGACTCAAATTGATGTTCCTTCTTTTTCTGAAAAACACTCTCTCCCCAAAAGTCTTTTGTTCTTTCCATATTTCCTTTTAATAAAATCTCCATCTTTATTATACATTTAATTTTTTTCCACCACAACCATGAGCCACTAAAACCCATCTAGCCAAAGGTTGTCGAAAATCCCCAAAAAGGGTTCTTGAGGCTTAGAATCCGTACTTAGCCTTCTCAATAGGGTATTCATCGTTTCTCCGCATTACGGGGCTGACGCTTCCGTCCATGTCCCTTAAAAAGTGATCTTTTTAACGTGTGCAAGGAACGACCGCTTTGTATATTTTGAGAAGGTTGCACAGTTGGTTCGTTAGCTTACTGCGTCAGAGGTTGGCGAGCCCAAGAGACAAAATGGTGTGGGATTCGCCATTGAGAAACGTTGATCTAGCACAAGATGATCCCACAAGAGCGATTGTTGGCTAGAGTCAGGTTCCACTAAACCGAAGTTTAAATCCTTGGAGCTGGTGGTCGTAGGCGTCCTCTTCCACTATAACTGGCTTATTCGGGTTGAGAAGGATCATCTAAAAGCCAAGGATTGAACCCAAGGCGGATCGAGATAACTGGAGGCTGGAATCTCCCCATAAGAATTTCCTTAACTCAACTCTATTTCCTATTTTTAATTTTCGCAATTCCAATTCGATTTCTCAATTCTGTTTTTATTTTATTTTCGTTTCCAGATCAAAACTTTTAATTCCGTTATTTTTATTTTTTTCAGGAACGCAGGTTTTCAAGGGCACGATTCTGCCCAGGATTTCGAGAAACAAGCATTCGTATAATCCGGTCCCTAAGGATTCGACCCTACTTTCCATTTACTGTTCTTTTTCATTATTTTGTAGGGAATAGGATATTTTTTGTGCTTTCAACGACGCATCAGTGCAATTTCCTGGGCATTCTGTTTTGAAATTTTTAAGTTGCAGGAGACACATGGCCGAACCACATGCCCATGTGCTAGTCGTGTGGACTCAAAATGAGCCTTACAAATCAAGTTTACCAACCCTGCAAACTTAAACAACAAGCAACTCAATAACCAATTGTTCAACCAGTCCAAAACACCACCAAACATCTTTAAAACATGTCAAAACTAACAATCTAATGACATTTCTAATGTAAACTCTTAGGTATTTCACATATACTATCCAAACAATCCATTACAACACCATTCAAGCTAAATCAAATTTTCATATCATTTCAACCCTAATTTTGTTTAATTCATATCCACTTAGGTATCAATTTAAACATACCATATTATACCTCAGCATATCATACATATATTCATGTTTATAAGTAGCTAATAACACCTTATAACATTATTTACAATCATTTCCCAAAACGACATACATAAAGACATCCTAGGTACATGCCATTACCAAAAGAAATATACTTCACCACTTTGAGTTCGGGATCGGCTTCAGATGCTGATTCAATGATCTGACTTTAACCTAACCTGCGCACGGAAACAAACCGTACGCTGAGTATAAACTTAGTGGTATTTTTATAATCCGAATACTTATTAAGCAAGAATTTATAATATTTATATATATAAACACACATAACAAAAATCATTCAAACAAATAATCAATTTCATAAACGCATCATTCATAACACTTTCAATTCTCATCTCTTACTATTTCAATCTCATAATTGCTATTCAAATAGCTTTTCTCAATAGGATACACATATCATCTCACTATATTAGTAACCATTTCATGAACTGTATCAATAACCATTCCATAAACCTATTGGTTCATACATTTCAATTTCATAACTCAATTCAATATCCTAATCCAATTCATGTTCAAAATCATCCAATATCATTCATATTGTCAATTCATTTATTTACCCCTATTAACAAGACTCGGACTTTGGCGGATACATGGATCCAACCAAAACACACCAGTATGACACCCAGTGCCTCATCGGATAATTCGAAGTAATAGATTGACACCCAGTGTCTCATCGGCCATGCTGAAGTAAGTTGGTACCCAGTACCTCATCGAATTTATCCGAAGTAATAGTTTGACACCCAGTGCCTCATCGACTCGAAGTCGAAGTATCCCTGAATACTTCCAATCCTATGGCATGCCAACTATATCCGACTCAGCCTGATACAATTAATTGGATTTTCAATTTCAATTTCTCAATTCAATTTCAATCAAAATCCTTACCATTCACAAATTCTCATAATTTCAATTCAACTATTTACATATGCTCATAAAATTCAATTCCATTCAATTCAATATCACAATATTAATTACTTACCTCAATCTACTTACCATATACATTAAGTAATAAATTCAACAATTAATTATTAAATTCGAATTATAGAAATACAAACCGTAATTTCCCGAGTCACTCCTCGTCAACTTTCTCTTTTCCTTTCTTAGCCGAGGTCTCCAGCACAATGTTAGCTACGGAAATTAAAATAATTTAAAATCATCAATACAACACAATTTCACATTGAATATTTCAATTTATATTCAACTTTTGCATAAATTCTAATTTAGTCCTTAAATCAAAACTAACTCTTTTTCTTCCAAAACTAATTCCATATCTTATTCAATTCCCACCTTAGACTAATTTCAACTTTCAAATTTCACCATAAACACTAATTTCTAAATTCTCTCAATTTAGTCCTTATTACTCAAAACTTATAATCTTTTTTACAATTCAATCCCTTTTTCACTTCTAACTTGAAATTCTATCAATTTAACCCCTAACACTTCAATTTATTCAACATGAACAACTTCTAAAAATCTACTAACTTCAAAAATTTCAACATAAATCAAGTAATATTTTGTTCTAGGATTCTAAAAATATCAAAATTACAAAAGGGGCTAAATTGACTTACCAATCAAACTTTGAACCTTAAAACCCTAATTTTTTCTTTCTTTCTTTCTTTCCTTTCTTTTTCCCCTGTTTCATTTTCTGCTTATGCTTTTCTATTCTTTTTTTTCCTTTATTTTTTTTGTTTATTATTTAGTTATTATTGTTAAACTATTATAATATAATATAATATAGTAATATTTTCTTAAATAATAAGTAAGTATATATATGTATTATAAATGTATGTATTTATTTATTGCACATGTATATTACCATTATCATATAATTGTCACAATTTGGTTTATTTATTTATTTAGCCCCTTAACTTTTCTCTATTCTATAATTCAACTTTTACTCTATATGCAATCTAGTCTTTATACCTAATTATTCTTAATTTCAACTAATTCACCTAGCCAAAACCTAATTAACCACACAACTAACTTCGTAAATATTGAATCCGTTTTACGAAAACAGAGATTCAAAAATACACTTTCCGATTACCCGACTATCGAGTCATTACAGTATGAGTTTTAATTGGTTTTTGACCTGAATATAATATGATAAGAAATGTTTGTAATTTATGTCTGTTTGATCGATAAGCTTCGGTAATGTTCCGAAACCCTATTCCGGCGACGGATGTGGGTTAGGGGTGTTACATCTTCATTTGAGTTTTTAATAAAACTTTTGTTTTGACTCAGAAAAAAAAAGTAATTACTAGTAATTGAATTTTTATTTAATTATTTTGTGTGTTCAAACATATCTTTAAAATTTAAATAAAAAAAGTATGAAATAAGATAAGTATATACATAGCTATATCACTATATTTGCAAATTATCTTCTTCTTTTTTAAATTCATATTACCATATTTTACTTTTACCCAAAACTATCAAAATTAATATAAAATATAATAATAATAAAATTAAAATTAAGAAATAAATAAATGTTTAAAAAATCAATAATTATTTTTATCAAACATTGTAATTATATTTAATACTTATTTTATTTTACTAATTTACAAAATAATTTTTTAATATAAATTCGGTATTTTATAAAATTCAACACTTGATTCTTTAGCACTTAAATTTTCAATGCATCAAACAACACTTTAGTTACGGACAATTTCTTCAATACCAAGGCAAACTAATAGAATATAAAAACTAATAGAGATGTTCATGGATCATGTAGGGCTAGGCCGAGACCCAATTCCATAAAAAAATTCCATGCTTGGGCTGAACCCAACGAAATGGCCCATGTTGAATGGAGGGTACGCACTGCACAATATTAAAATAGATAACCTGGCGTTTATACATTGTGAGATTAGGAATTGAGCTTCTACCGCGAATGATGTTGAATGGACAGTATTCACTCGTTCTTCAAAATAATCTTTTATTTCATTTTTAAGAAAAAGAAATGTTCCATGATATTGAAGGATAGGTTTGAATTTATAAAAACTAATAACTTGGGTTTGTGATAATTTGTAAAATACATATGGATGTGAGAGGGAGGATAAGTCACAAAAACCTTTTTCATTTTTATTTCTAATACTAATATTAGAAAGTGAGGTTTTTATAGATGAAATAAAATGAGTTGTATTTTTAGTTGTTTTATTAATTCTTTCTTGATTTGCTTCATTATTGTGAATGAAGTTCTCAATCATGCTTTTTTGTTGATTCTAAGAAAAAGTTGGGTATTGGTTCTTGGAAAATTAATGATATATAGAAGAATATCTATGTATATCTTTTCATTACAATTGGACAACGTGGCGTTTAAAACGACGGATATTGGGAGAGTAGGAATTGAGCTTCTACAGCGGATGAGAATGGACAGTACGCGCTGCACAATTGGACAACGTACATGGCTGCCTGATTAAAACGACGGATATTGGGAGAGTAGTAATGGCGTGTGGGGTCATTTGTTTGCTGCAAGTTTGCCAATTTTATTGAACTGGAAAACGTAAATTGGAATAATATGCTGATAAAGAAAATTATAAAAACAAATGGAGGGGTACATGGAAACATGAAGCAAAAGAAAATGGAGTCATTTTGTTTGTGTTCCCAAGCCCTTCCAACTCCAACCTTTATCATATTTCCTCCATCTTTTTCCACCAAATTTCAATAATGCCGTTACTTGCACTCCTCTTCCTCTTTACCTCCTCTCACCTCCCTCTAAACCTCAATCCCATTGCGGTAACTGCATCACTTTTACCTTCCCTCTTCTTCCCTTTCCATTTCTTCATCCTACTCTCCTACCCATGCCATGGATTGTTGTTTGATCTTTTTAAACACCTTTTCCGCTGGTTTCATGCCTTCCTTCACTCCCTTCCAACTTGGTCATTTAGCTTCACTCGCAACGAAGAAAGTTCAAGCTCACCGTCTCCTCTCCATGTCGGCGACATTGAAGAAAATCCAACTTACGTAATCAGAATCGTCCCTAGCAATGAAGAAAATCCAAGCTTAGTAGTTAGCAGGGATTTTATTGTATAGTTGAAAGTATAAATTTGGATTATTCATATTTTTCTTTAAATTAGATGAAATAGGCGACCAGTTGCTGGTCTTAAATGAACCAATTTTGTTTTTGGTTGCTTTTATTATCTTTGTAGCAAAAACACACATATAATAAATAAAAGGGTAAATTACACCAATAATCACTCAACTTTAGGTTAATTGACAAAACAGTCACTTAAGTTTCAATTTAGTCACTCAACTTTCGAAAAATAACAAAACAGTCACCACTAACCCTTTTTCGTTACAGACATAACAGAGCTACCGTTTTCTTTTACAAACTTAACAGAACTGTCATTTTCCATCCCCTTATCACTGCTCTCCCATCCCTCTCCCTCTTCCCCACCATTGTTAAATCTTCCCTTCATATTCTTATCTTTTACTTTCAGAGCCCTTAACAGAGTTACTTTGAAGATGTTGATATTCAAATTCAATGCCATTCAGAGCAACACCCTCTCTCAGCTTCATAAGGTAATTATTAACATCTCTTCTCAGTCCTTTTTGTTTGAGGTCTAGGTTATCCCTGTCTCTGTTTTTTGAGACTGTGAGAGGTTTACTGTTCCATTGGCATTCGCTTGGTTTAATCAGCGCATTAGGTGAATGAGTCTAATGGCTGACGCCCTTGTTTTGGGGTTTAATTTTCTGTGTTTTTGTATGATGGAGCTTCTGTTACCTTTTCACTTGCTGTTTTAGGGCCTTCCTTCCTTGCTTTGGGTATGGCCTTGCTTGAACAGAAAAAAAAAAAAATCTATTATCACTCTGTTTCAGATTTAGGAACCCTTTTTTTTTTCCTTCATTTGATTTCCCATAAACATGTTGAGAGATCTGACGTTGATGACGAGGCTCAGCTTAAAGAAGCCTGAAATCACCCTCGTCATCACTTGCGCCTTCCCAGACTTCGTCCGACTTTGGTGTTTACTTTATTTATTTCTCGATTTTTGTAGTCTGGACTTGCTTTGCCCAAAAAATTGAAGGGTGACAACTGACAAGTTCACCAAAGCAATACTGGCTTTTGCCTTGCCCTGCTTGCTGCTGATGATTCAACCAGTACAAGGGGCTGCCAAAACCCCAACATTACAGCATGGAACATTTGGGAGGAGCAATAATGCTCCTTCGACACCCTCCACCTTTTAATGACCCGACAAGGGGTTGCAATGCCGAAAACAGTTGTCGACTGTTTACTCTGAGTCTTGAAAACCGCAGGTGGGTGAAATGAAAATCCATGCTAATGTTCATTCATTTTCACTTCAATACTGTTCCCCTGATGTTGAAAGTGTTGATACAGAGGAACTCCAGTTGAAGCTGTTGCCAATGTTACGATGGTGGAAGGAACTTTGAACCACAGAGAGCCAGGTACCGAGGCCATAGCTGCCGGGATTGCCACTTGGTTCTCGAACAAGACTGAGTCCAATAGCAATACATATGGTGGGGAAGAGGGAGAGGGATGGGAGAGCAGTGATAGGGGGATGGAAAATGGCACCTCCATTAAGTTTGTAACAGAAAACGGTAGTTCCGATACGTCTGTAACGGAAAAGGGTTATTTTACGAAAGTTGAGTGACTAAATTAAAACTTGAGTGACTAGCTAGCTCAAAGTTGAGTGACTGTTGGTGTTGGTGTGTAATTTATTTTATTTACCTTTTTATTTATTTTCTTTAAAAATGTAAGAAGAGTTAAATTTTGTCTTTTTTTTTTGGGGGGGGGGGGGCTTTTTATTAGCAAAAAAACACATATATGAATAGAGAAAATATAAGGTGGTAAGAAAGTGGTATGTGATTGAAGAAATGGTTGAAAGTCAAAAAGGAAATTATTTAGTTTTTGTAAATAGGCACCTCAATATAAATTTCAGATTACAGATATAAGAACTAAATCCATAAAAATTGCAAAGTAGAGGGATTTGGTCATGTTGTTAATAATCTACTAAAACATCAACCAGTTCTTTCGTGTACTAAATGTTAATTACAGGTTGTGGAAGTTCCGAATTTGAAGAGAGGCAAGCATGGTGACGCAAAATGTCACTTTCTTGGAATTTATATCTTCACTTGAAAAAGGCTCCAAGATATTGTTCCCTGATTAGTCATAAAATATGCTCCAATACCTCGTGCGATCTATCTTGAGAACCGGATAACCGTCCCGAGCCAGTCGTCTGGTATGTCATGTCTCAGTTCTCCCCTCAATGCTCTCAATGAGTGGCTTGTGGCGGCCTGAAAGTTTTGCAAACAGTGCATTGGGGCCAATGAGCCAATGAAGCCTATGGTTTAGATATGGAAAAAGCATTGCCGTTTACCTTCACTATGTAAACGTCAATTCCGAGCTTTGCAATCATTGCAGCTTCCGATATTTTGGTCACCATTCCCCCAGTCGTATCATGAGCTGCTACCGTTATTTCAACTGTTCGACAAATCAATATTTTCAGTTCATCATACAGTCTTGGTCGATAAAAGCATAGCTAAAAAGCTCTTCTCTCCATTATATTCGAAGTTCATGCAAATGATGATAAGGAAAATGTACCTTGCTTGTTCATGCTTTGCGGAGTTGGTTTCACAACGGACCACTTTCCATCTTCATCCACGGCTGATATAAACACGAATATTGTCATAACCATCAAGATTTATGCAAGTGTCAGATTTGCAGTTAATAGCAAGTGGCTCACCTATTTCTCTTAAGAGAACAGCATTTGGATCGGTTGGTGGTCGGTCATATACACCCGAAACATCAGTCTTATATATCACATTAATTGGAAAACAAGCATGGAACAATGTTAAACATCTACAATGCAGTGTGAATAAACCGATTTTAGGAGCATGTAACAAGAGATCAATGGAATTCACTAGACGGCTGAAGGATACAAGAAAGATGACATATTCCGGCCTCAGGTGTTCCGCAAGATGACGGATGATAACATCTCCGCTCAAAATGGTGCATCCCTGATTTTACAAGTTATCATATAGGTCCAATATGAGAAATAACAAAATCCTAAATTTGGAAATGCTTAAAGATATCATACCAGACGGTCATCAAGTACTGCATCTCCGTGTAAAACCTATAAAAACATAATAAAATAAAACGATATTAGACAATTTATAGGAAACGTACAACAAGGTCATAATTCGATAGATGCTGCATTGTCAGATATTGAACCTGCTCTATCAACAAATTATGGAATTCGAACAAACTTACAGGGATAAAGCCCGAGTCAATCGCTTTGGCTACTCCCAACAAATCAGCAGAAGCTACCTGAAGAAACATATGGGTTAAAGGTTGTAGAAAACATAAAAGGAAGAGGAAATTGGCTCCTTAATTGATGTTGATTTGTAATCTAACAAACAACTCTTTAGATGCTTCTAACATTTCTTTCGGAGGTTGACCATCCACATGAATACGGAGACATTCCGATAGAAGGAATACCCTCTGCAGAACAGCAAAAAACTTGGTTTACTGACATCTTGGTCGTTTCGAGAAACAGAGTGCAGAAAATTGCAAGCATTCAAAGGCAGAAGTTTCAGCTCACAAAAGAAGTGTGATACAAAAACTAACATAGAAGTTTGTTGAAAATTTTAGTCTAAAAACATTTGTCTATTCTCTACGATGAAGATCCCCGTACGCATCGAATATTCAACAAAAGTTGCACAATAACAAATGATAACTTAAACGAATTAACAGTCTGTGTTTCCTGAAATTCTGGTATTCTTAAGACAAAATCTAACATTCTATATGTGTAAACTCGAATGCATTGCAATAAGTTCTATTTTGAAAATTAGAAATAATCAAGGCTAATCTCACAATTGAAGCAACAACACGGAACACAAATAGATCTAGCACATTGAATGAATATTGTCAGCTACATCTGTTAGTCTTAACAAATTAGAGATCGATACCTCTGGCTAGTGCTCGAACAATTTCAAGATTAAGAGTCGTGACCTGGAAAGAAACCACACCGAAAAACATTTAAGTACCAAATGCGAAAAGGGGTTTATTTTCCTCAATAATCTGTAAGATCACTGCAAGTGCTACAAATGAACTAAGTGAAGCTTCAATTGCAGTTTTGCTTAGTATTCGATTTTTTTTCATAAGCAAATCAATGGATTGCATAAACCATGATTGATAAACCAAAACAAAATTCAAATGGAATGTTTTTCTATATACTTAAAAACTTCAATCGCCATATCTTACAGAAATTCGAGTTGCAACGAAACCAGCCTTGACAAGAGGTTGATTCAATCCCCCTTTATGAACCCCAGATTTGCTTGCCTGAAAATGCCCAAATGAACCTACAAATGGAAAACGTAAATCAGTAATTCCATTTCTTTCTACATCAAATATCAAAAGGGGACCAATTATCACAAAAGAAAACCCAGAAATTAAAAACATAATCAAAGCTCACCTGCACCATGAACGACAACAAATCTGCTGAAATCAACGTTGAACTGACACTGATCACCAAAATCACATAAACTAGAAGAAATATCCGAAACCCCATCTCTTTTACTCCAATCCATCCCCATAACTTGCTTTGAGCAAGAACCCAGATTCATTGCTTGCCTCAAATGGGACGAAACTGTTTCCAGATTCTCTTCATTGATCTTCTCTAGCTCATTTTTACAAGTAATTGCTGCTCCTCCTGTTTTAAACCCAAAAAAGAAAAAGAGAAAATTGAAGAGGTGGCAAAAGACATGCTGAAGTTTGGAACTTTGAGAGAAAGAGAAAGACCAAGTTTGACGATGCAACGGATTGTTTGGTTAATGTTGGTTTCTTCCATTTTGGGATTGTTTGACGATTCTCTGAGTTGATGTTGCTATTATTCTTACACTGGTGTTAATGTTATGACCGAATCTACGATGATGTGCAGTGTAGGGTCAAACAAGACACTTTAAGAGTTAAATGATTCTCTCAAGCTGCAGACTTTGATTCGCTGAACCAAATCAGGTGGGATATCGATTCAACCGGCTCTAATCCAGACTTTGATGCAATCCACTAATATTTTTTTTTATAATTAATATTTTAATAATTTTAATATTAATTTTATTAATATAATTGTACTTTTCATACATACTTCATTTCATTAATCTAAAATATTGTATATATTAATATATTTACTAAATGATTGATTTTTTTACATAAAATAATTTCTTTTAAAATTATAAATTACCTTGAATGCGAAATATGATAATTTGATGGTTAAAATATTAATTTAAAAAAATAAAAATATATAAAACTTGGACAAGTATTAATGACTCCCTACTCTTAAAAATATAATTTTAATCTTTATATCATACTTAACATTTATTCTTTCTATTTTAATTTAGCACAATTTAATTTTCTTAATGTTATATTTTATTCCAAAATCACTTAACATGTGGAATTTTTTAACAAGTTTAAAATTTGAGATTGAGTATTTTGTTTTAAATGATAAATAAAAGTTTTTTTTAATTGAATAATACAAAAAAAAAAATTTAATCCATTAAATGGTATACTCATGAACTTATTTATTAAAATGGTCGATTTGCAATCGGAATCATGAGTGGTGCCTCATAATATGGCGGTGGCGGCACCACTATTTTTTTCCCACCATCAATTGGCCATCATTAGACCATAATAGGATCAAAAAAATTATTTTTTATCGGTGATGTCACCCTATACGACGGCACTGGTATGAAGTAGAACCGGGTACAATACAGGTCGTATACGGGTTGAAAAAATAATTTTAAGGGGTGGAGGGTGAAACTTTGGCGAGGGTGAAACTTTGGCGACACCACTGTTAAAAAAATGATTTTAAGGTGTGGAGGGCTTTTGTCAAGCAACACCACTATTGAAAAAAAAAATTAAACTCATAATTGGTCATCAAAAAAATATGAGAGAATCGAGTTCGATCTGACAGTTAGGCGACATCGATCTAACTGCCTGTGACGGACGTGACGAGACAGTCACGAGGTGCTCCATTTTTCTACTTCTCAACCCCAAAATTGGCCCCCCATTTTTTCAATTTTTTCCCTTAACCCTATATATATAAGCCCACACGGTCCCCTTCTTGTTTGTGTTGAAAAAAAAAAAAGAGATTGGCAGTTCAGGATTTTGGAGATTTTGTGTTGGAAAGAAAGGAAACAGCCAGATGTGTTGTGGCTTTTTTTTTAATTATTATTTATTTATTTGTTGTTTACTTAATTAGTATAAAAATTATTAAATACTAAAATGATATGACAAAACATATGTGATCGTTTTTTAATTTTTTTGTAATTATTATTTGTTTGTTTGTTTTTTACTTAATTAATATTAAAAATTATTTTCTAATTTTCAAGACTTTTTATGTAATTATTATTTGTTTGAGATTTTCAGCATTAATTTTTTACATTTTTAATTTTTTTTTTTGAAAATTTATTATTTAATTTTATTTGAATGCATTAGAGATATATGTTGAACTTTTGGTATGTATAATAATATTTTATTTTTAATAATGATAATGTTTTTTTTAATAAAACAATTTAGTATTTTTGGTATGTATAATAAAATATTAATTTTATTTTTATAATAATAATATATTTTTTAATAATACAGTTTAGTATTTTTGGGAGAAGAGTTTGGGTTGGAAGGAACCATAAGTAAATAAGTATGTGTTTTTATATATTTTTTTGTAATAATAATTTAGAAATTTTGTTTTATATATCTACATCTGCTTTGCTTTTGTATTATATTTTTGTCAGGCGACACTGAAAAATACTGTAACAAATGGCTAATTTCGGTAATTAATTTGTAGGGTGACCTATTTTGTATTTTAAATTGTTTTTTTTTATTATTAGGATAAAAAAAGTTGTTTTTAGTATAGAAGGAAGGCATGTTTAGGAATAAAAAAAAGTTAGAAGTGATATTATTGTGATATAGAAGAAAGACATGTTTAGAAATAAAAAGTTGTTTTTGGTATAGAAGAAAGGTTGTTTTATTATATGTACATATATTATTGTGATATTTATATATTTATTTATTTATTTATTTGAGTTGATAGCATAGGTTTTTTTATTGTTATTCTAAAATCAACCTGTCATTTCAGTGCTTTTTGAACTTTAATTTTTTAAGTTAAAATTTTTGTGTAACTCAATTTTATGTTTGTTGTTAATAATTGAAAATGTTGAGTCCATAATTAAAATTTTTTTAAGTTCAAATTTATGTGTTTTGTTAATGAGTGAAAATGTTTAAACTTTAATTTTTTTATGTTAAATAATGTATTTTCATTATTTGTATATTATTTATTTGTTTAGTTGATTTTTTTTTGAAACTGTAGATATTTAAACGGGTTCTTGGATTAGAGAAGACGATCACACAACAAATATGATTAATGTGCTGGTAAAAAAAATTATTATTTATTATTTACGAGTCACCTTATAAAGTTGCACGTCATTTTTTATTTAATTGGGAGATTTTAACTAACGCAGTAATTTAATACAATCAGGGTTAGTATTGCATATTGAGGGTCGGTGTCAACGATCCGGGCTATCGATCAGATGAACGTATTATGTCATACTTAGAGGTTTGAGAGGCGACTTGATATCAGCTTTAGTTGAACGATGGCGCCTGAAGACCCACACATTTCATTTTTCGTGTGGGGAGTGTTCCATCACTCTGGAAGATGTTGCACTGCAACTCGGGTTCCCAATTGACTGTAGTGCAATCACGGGTACAAGTAAAGTGTTCGAATAGGTAGTGCTTTGCTATCACTTACTAGGACGCTCGCCCGGTGATGCTGGAGATAAATTTACGACTTTGAGATTTTCATGGTTGAAGGAAAATTTCGAATATTTATCGAGTAGTGCCACTAAGCGAGAGATGATGTGCACTGGTTGAGCATATATAATGCATCTGATAGGGGATACTTATGCCGGATGCAAATAATAATAAGGTCCACTTGATGTACTTGCCCCTGTTATTTGATTTAGAAATTGGTCGTTCGTATAGTTGGGGCTCAGCAGTGCTAGCAACGTTGTATCGTGAGTGTTGTCAGACAACATAGCACGATGTACAAGACATAGGCGGGTGTCTGATAATATTGCAGTCTTAGGCGCTGTACAGGATGCAATTTTTGGCATCAGTTATCACCACCAAACACATGCCTTCCCACTTGTAAATAGATAATAAAATTCAAATTTTACATCAAGAATTTTGTTTTTTTATGAAAATTTGTTCTAACAAGTTTAATTTTTATCTAGATGGTATACTTGTCTGGGTATCGAGAGGTCCTATACGCTTGCGATTTACCGACAGATGATTGAGGCACATGCTAGGGAGGGGGTAAGTTTTTGTAATATTCATTTCATGTAATTATTTTATTTATGTTATTTGACTCATGTTCTTACAACCATGTTATTAATTGTGTAATTCATCTGGATGCCATATTCCGCCCCAAACATTGTGGTTATTATTCCCTTGTCGGCTCACATCCACTCACACTTGTGGTGCATTAACGCACCCGTGTTGAATTTCTCAACAACCGAGTGGTACAACGGGAATAGAGCTCTTCCACAGTTTGGGTGCAAATAAGATATTTCGGATGTTTCACAGAATTTTGACAATGTCTACGGAATTAACAAAAGGGGAAAATAATAAAAGAATTGAGCATTGGATCATCAACAATATCTTTCATTGTGGAACACCCGGATGGAGCGGAGACCTCAAATAGATTTTGATTTTGATTTGTGACCCTCGTTCGAGTACCAACGTTGGTACATCGAGAAAGGGAAACTATATTTATTTGGTGGGCAATTGATGGTAGTCCCTCCACACTCGCACCGATAAGGGCACCAACATCATCGATAAGGTCATTTACCTCATGCACCCCAACTCGAGCTTGAACTCGAACCTGAGCGATCTTATACACAATTTGCCGGTAGTTCTTATCATCTAGATTTGGGGGTAGATAATTATCTTCTAGGGTTGTCAAGCTACACATATCACTCAGAGATTTCTGGTTCCAGTTCTAATCATCAGGGACCGAGATCATCGATGATGTTTGATATCTTTAGCCTATTACCACCCTAATACTTCACCCCTCCCGGGAAAACCTTTGGGACATACGATTTTTTGAGTTTGTTTAGTACACCCCAAGGTTCGTCGATGGATGTTGTGAACGATGGTCCAAGTGAAGAGAACAATAACCACCGCAAACACCCTCAACGCCAACACCAGGCACTGCAACGATTTACCCCACGGGCAACACTATCAAACCATCAATTTTAGGGCGTGTAACATTATCTTTATTGCATGTATTTTATAATTGTAATTCAAATTTTAAAGTTTGTATAATTCATATAGTTTAGACATATTCTCTGTATTTCAATGTAATATTCACTGAAGTGCAATCTTTTTATTTTATAGTTGAACATGTTTAAACAATATCAAAATTCCATCATAATCAAATAAATTCTAATAAAACTAAAAGTATACACAAATTAGGACGTAAAATGAAATATTACTTCAATTGATAACAACATTTTACATTCACTTGAACATGGAGTACATTAACTCATATTCCATTTAATCAAGATGATTGTTCAAGATGGTAGGTTCGATGCGGGCATTTCCCCCGATTATGACCAATTGTTTTGCACATATCGTAATGTTTAGGGTCGGTTTTATCTCTCAAATCCATTTCACCATGAATCCAGGTGACGTGCAGACGACCTTTTGACTTCTTACATAACCTCTTGTCTAGGACAAGCTCAAAAGTCAGCAGAGGTACCTCCCATGTTGACACATCACACAAGATGGGGAACTCGTTTCTCCAAATATACAATGTGCATTCCGAAATGTACACCTCATTGATATATTGTTCAATATTGATCGAGACGCGAGCACAACCTGCAACGACGTGTGTACAAGGGTAACGAAGTGTTTGGAACTTCTCACAGTCACATCGCTAATTTCGGAAATCAAATCTGTAGGACCTAGGTGGGATTGCGGGTCGATAGTCGATGGACTTCGTAACTCAAAAAATTTCTAACTATCAAGAACGTATTTCTACATTCATCGACCTCGCTCTCTGGGTGTTAGCATCCATTGCCTTCTTGGCCTTCTTGACAAACATGTGTTCCACCTCCATCTGGTTTACTTATTTCAACCTCCATCTGGTTTACTTGTTTCAGCCTCATTCTTGACATCAAGGTTGTCAATCTGTAGAACATAACCGAGAAAACAGATGAAATTGAAAGATATCATGTTCACTTCAAGACGAATTTAACCGCCTTTGACAGGTTGATGGTCATATGACCATATTGAGACCCATCATCAAAACTTTAGGCCTATTGTCACTTCTCCATGGTATCCAACCACTCTCGAAAAGGAGTACTCATTTCATCGTACATATCACCCTTAAGCCTGGTCAGCCTTTGCCTGAAACGGTGTTGTTCTAGCTCATACGTTGTGTATGTATTTCGAAAAGACACATTACCTTTTCAAATTAATTTGTGGAAGTATTAAGAATATTTAAAAAATATTTTGAAATCGAAATTTACCCATGTTCACTACTTGTTTGCACTAGTCTGCATTCTTGTAGTCTCGGTGAAAGTTAACGACGATGCAGTAAACGAATCTCCACGGAACACCAGAACGCCTAATCACGATAATTAGTCACTTCGATCTATTGGATATAATGCAAATATTGTCTTACTAACAACATACGTCCAAAAGTTCGTCAAGAAAAATTCTCATAATTTCATGTTTTCCGACTCCACAATGGCAAACGCTATCGGGAGCAAGTTCCAGTTCTCCTCTTGAGCAACTATAATAGGTAAGATTTGCGTATATTTCCCGTATAGCCAGGTTCCATCAACCTGCACAAGCGGTTTGTAATGGGGAAAAGCTCATACGCATAGATTGAATGTCCAGAACATCCGGTAGAAAAATATTCTTCTCGGTTGTAGTTGGTCGTCCAGGCCATAAAAAAGTCGTGTCTACAACTCAACGATAGTCCCTGGCACGTACTTTGACATAGCAGATATCCACCCCTATAGTTCACTGTACGAAACATCCCAATCTCCGTACAACTACTCTATGACTATTTGTTTAGCTATCCATGCTTTCTGGTATGAAACTTGGTACTGGAATCGTTCTTGCATTTCGACAATCAATACTGATACATGAATGGTTGACATCTCCTTCACCATTAGCATAATGCAGTTGCAGATAGTTTTCGCATCAAGTTTGCGGTGATATTACGTCATACGTGCAGAAGTGCATGTATAAAGCCCAACAGATTTTTGGATCTCCCACATTTGTGACCTCTGGATAAATGCAGCTCGTACCCGTTAATTGCACCCTTCTGTCATCCTCCAACACTCTCCAATATGTATTGTCGATTTAGACATGGCAACTTTCTTGTCAACCGACACATTCATGCTATATCGCTTAACAGAAAATACACAGTCTTCCTTGGTCGTGAATTTTTGCCCCATGAACAACACCTCACGTTCGGGATCTACAGCCAATCGATAAGTTGGTAATATATTGGGGTACTTAGGAAACTCGAATGCATGCGCCGCATTGGGATCTACGATTGACATGTGGGCCCCAAGATCATTGCGTATGAAAATGTCTCAACTTTAGTTCCCGACTGAAGATGCATAAACATTTCGATCGTCATTCACACATTCGTCATCGGTATCATCGAGACCTCGTCTAGATCGAGATCACTATAACCTTCAACCTCGTGATTAGAATTACCATTATTATCATATCCATCTTCACCATCCTCATCGGCCTCTAACAACATCGGATGTATTTGTAAACGGGGACTTGGGTTAAGGTTCTCAGACGCAGGTGAAGCATTAAGATCAATGTCAAAACCGCCTACAGATAATCACTTATCAACAGGAGCTCTCGGAACCTCCGTACACGATCTTGAACTCTATATTTTTCACTTAATGGAGTGAAATCTTTAGCTGGCTCCATACCAGCTAACTCGGCAAATGATTGAATCGGTTCAGTGTTGACATTCCCAATCCGGCAATAAAATGCGACCATTGTCTCCACGTCTTCATCGTCTACAAGTTTCATCCTGGTAAACTTGATGGGATTCGACGAAATTGGGAATTTTTAGAATAGTTTTGACATCCTCCTCCCACAACGTCTAACAATTTTTGCACTGATCCTCTCTTTCATATCATCAACAAACACATTTTTATTAAATCTCATTGCTATTTGTTGGCGAGATTAAAAAATACAACCAACTTTTGTTCTTAAAATTACTCCATCGAAATAAACACATACGAAGAAATGATGATCCATATTCAATACTAAATCTGTAAAAAAAAAAAAATTTCCCAATAATTATTTGAAAAACAAGATTCTATTGTAAAAAAATAAAATAAAATAAAATAAATATTGTACTGAGCTTACAAATTCTTCTTTATTTTCTTCACTTTTACAATTTTTTTTTTTCCTTTCTTCTTATCAATTACTTGCTAAACCATTCAAGAAGACTTCGTTTAAATAGGGTTCGATGCTGCCTGACAGCGTCCCTCTACCTGGGTGCCGTCTGACAAGTCTCCTCCACCCCTTCAACCCGATTCAAACCCGTATTTTGGCAGGTAATACTGGTGTCGCCATATAGGTTGGCACCACCAATAAAAAATGGTTTTTTAAACCCTATTATGGCCTTATAATGGCCTGATGATTGTTGGGAAAAATGGTGATGTTGTCAACTTGTAAGGCACCACCCATAATCACTATTGCAAACATACCATTTTGATAAATAATTTCATATGCATATCGTTAGAGTAATTAATTTTTTTTTGTATTATTAGGATAAAAAACCTGAAAAATAAATGAAAAATAAGTATTTTGATAATAATAATTTCACACCAACCCCAATGAGAATCTTACATAAAAACTAAAAAATTGGCCTCCTTCTTTTCTCGTAATGATGTATCCTATTTTTTTGATGCTACTAATAATTAGTGTATCAAACTCACCAAAAAGATTTCACATTTTAAATGATATGATAATTTCTAAGTTTAAACTTGTTAAAAATTTCCACATGAAATTGTTAAACTAAGCCTTATTGGATAATATGTTTTAATATAACAAATTAAAGTATTTTTGAATAAAAGTAAAGTTGAGCAATTACATAAAATCAAGTTGAAAGGGTTTCAATTGAAATATGTTTTAATCATTTTCAAACAAGTTAGAATTGCTCCAGGACACGATATTCTACATGATATCGATACCCCTCTATTAATCGATACCAAATTGACATTTTGGAATTTGTAACCTCTGCTAGGTATCGATCTAGTATCGATACTATTCATAAAAGTATTTATAATTCCCTCAGGTATCGGTATTCCTGCTTCAACGGTCACTAAAATCAACATTAATTATAAAAAAAATATTGATACCCTTTTAGTAGGTATTGATACTCATTGTTGCAGGTGAAGTTAATGGCCTGGTATTTCATCCCAACGGCTATATTTGTAATGACCCAAAATTCACGGGCATCGAAAAAGTATATTATCGGGCCTTCGTCTTAGTAAACCGAACTCATAAATAATTATTAAAAATATTTATGAGTCTAGTGGTGTGTCTAATTAGGTTTCAATTAAGTGAATTTAGCTTAATTAAGAGTAATTAGGAAAAAGGACTAAATTGAATAAAGGGTGAAAGTTGAATTGTAGATTAAAAGAAAGTTAAAAGGACCAAAATGGCAAATATGCCATTTAGCATAAATGAGGCAAATGTGTATAAAAATCTTAGATTTTTATGTTAATTAATTAGTATATATTATTATTTATTCAAATTTTAATTTATATTAATTATATTATTATATTATGAAATAAATAAAATAAAGACAATTGTATGGTAATAAAAATATAAATGTGTAATAATTATATTTGTACAATTGTAAATTAAATATTTAATTACTTAAAATTTAAGTTAAAAGATATTTATTATTATTATTATTAACTAATATATATAAAAGAAATAAAGAAAAACAATAAAAGAATTAAAAGGAGAAAAGAAACAGAAGCATTCGAAAGTAGCAGGAAAGAAAGAAGGAAAGAAAAGAAAAAGGAAAAACTAGGGTTTTAAAGCTTGGAGCTTATTTTGGTAAGTCAATTAAGTTCTTTCCTTTTAATTTTGATGTTTTTGAAGCCTTAGAACAAAGTTTTGTTGAAATTGAGTTGAAACTTTGAAAGTTCTTCGATTTTTTGTTGAATTATGGGTTTAATTGATAGAATTTCTAGTTAGAATTGATTAAAGGATTAAATTGTAAAGTAAGCTATAAGTTTTGTGTTAGAGGAACTAAATTGAAAGAAATTTGAAATTAGGGTTTTATCATGAACATTAGATAGTTAAGTTGAATTTGGTAGGAAATTGAGTAGAAATAAAGTATGAATTGAGTTAGAAAAGTAAATGAGTTTAATTAGGACCAAATTGAAATTAAGGTAGAAATTGAATAGAAATTCAATTATTTAATATAAATTAGTACGGTATTAATAGTGTAAATTAATTTAATTTTTGTAGCTAGCAAAGAACCAGAGGCATCGGTTCAAAAAGGAAAGGAAAAAGTTATCAAGGAGTAGACACGAGAAAATCACGATTTGTATTACTATAATTCAAATTATTTACTATTAAATGTTATATTTAAATTATGTAGTTGATAAGTAAATTATGAGGTAAGTGTATTATTGAATTGTATGAAATTGAGTTACATGATTAATATGTATTGAAATTGAATTGCATGTGGATTGAAATGGAAAATGTATTGAGTTGAATTGTATATTGAATCGAAAGTGAATTTGATAAGAAAGTAAAATTTAATTGAAAATTGAATATCCTATTAACTAGTCGGGCTGAGTCGGATATAGTTGGCATGCCATGGGATTGAAAGGATTTGGGGATTTTTCGGCTTGGCCGAGGAGACACTAATGTTACTATATTTCTTCGGATTATCCGAAGAGGCACTTAGTGCCGTTCTGGTGTGTTTGGGTGGATTATTCTGGTGTGTTTGGGTGGATCATTCTGGTGTGTTTGGTTGGATCCGTGTACCCGCCAAGGTCTGAGTCTTGTTAATAGGGGTAAATAAATGAAATGAGAAAATTGAATGAGTTTGAACGATTGATCTACTGAAAGTATGAGAAAGTGGAACTATGAATTGAAATATGAATTGAAATTGAGATATGAGATTTGCAAGCATGAACCTAAGGTTCATGAATTGATCGAAGATTCGAATTGTTGATATATGATATCAGTTGATGAACTATTATAAATAAAGTATGAATTTGAATGTCAATTAATTCTTATGATTTACATTGTTACATATTTGATGCTTATAGAACATTAATGTTATTTAGTTTGAATTATGGTAATACCACCGAGTATAGGCATACTCAGCGTACGGTTGTTTTCGTGCGCAGATTAGTAGAAGTCAAAGGTCCCGGTTCAGCATCCAGATCGAGCCCGACCTCAGCACAACCTTGGTGATGTAAATTTTCCTCTTTGGGTAAAAGTGGCATGTACTAGGTGTTGTATAAGTCACATGTATATGTCTTGTAATTTTTGGTTGTAAAGAATGTTTATAATGTTTGAGTTGGGATTTAATGAGAAGGCATGAAAGCTTTTATGATACACTTAACATATTTGTTATAAGTAAAAAGTGGAAATGAATGATGAATATAAATTAATTTTAAATGATATTATGAATGTTATTGGTCATATTATTAAGTCAATGTTTTAGGCATGATTTAGGTATTGAGTGTGCAAATGTATTGGTTGAAATATTGGTATTGGATTGATTTCGGTTTGAATTTGCAGGGTTGGCTAGGTTAGTATAAAAGGCTCATATAGAGTTCACACGGCCTGGCACACGGGCGTGTGACGCACTGCGTGTGAGACACACGGCTAGCACATGGGCGTGTGATCCGCCGTGTGTCCCCCGCAACTTAAATTTTGGAAACAGAACACCCGAGCACACGGCGAGACACGGGCGTGTGTCTCGGTATGTGAGACACGGCCTTGAACACGGGCGTGTGTCATGGCGTGTGAAAGCGCATTAGATTCGAATTGAAAATAAATCCACACGGGCTAAGCACAAGGGCATGTGGCTTGGCCGTGTGAAATCAATTTGTTCATGAACAATAAGTCAGAGAGTTATACGGGTAAAGGACACGGGCGTGTCCTGGCCGTGTGAGCCACACAGTATGTTAACACGGGCATGTCATGGAGACACACGTGCATGTCCTGACCCACACGGGCGTGTGAGCCCTGCACCTAGGAAAAATTTTAGAAATTCACGAAAAATTTTCGGAGTACTCGAACAAGTCCCGTTCTACTTCTAATACGTGTTTGGGGCCTCGAGGGTCCATCATAGGGATTTAATGATTAAACTATACTATGTATGTTAATTTATTTATGAATTATTCTTAAATTATCCGATATGTACAGTAATGCTCTGTAATTCTGTTCCGACGACAGTTTAGGGTTAGGGGGTGTTACAATATTCACTTCTACAACAACCACAACGGTTGGAAATCAATTGGAGTGTATAAATACCATCTTCCAAAGGTTTAGCAACAAGAAGAGCAATGTGCAAAGCTTAAAGATAAATCAAAACAACCTAGAGTTTAATTCTTTCATACATTTTCTTGTAAACACTTGTGAGCTTTCATTGTATTCATTTAGCTCAAGTGTTCTTCTTTGTATTTGTGCTTAATTAGCAAACCTCTTGATCTTGTAAGGATTGTTTCTTTGTTTGCTTATTTGTTCTCTTTGAGAGAGGGTTAATTCTTAAGGTTTGAGTAAAAACCTTAAGGGAGTTGTGTACTAAGATTTTGGGGTATAAATCTTAAGGGAGATTGTAAGGTTAAACATTGCCCTCAAGGTTACCGAATTAGTGAATTTGGGAAAATCCTTAGTTGTGGTAAGCTAAGGTAGTGGAGTAGGCAGTTGAGGCCGAACCACTATAAACCATTGTGTTCTTTGTTGCACAATTTTTATTGCTCCCACCACAACATCTTAAAGGCCAATTCAACTTCCCTATCAATGTTCTCGAGTTGATCCTTACGAGCTAACATAAATCAACATAAAATTTTAAATATGATAGTAATTTGAACTAAAACATGACATTAACATAGGTAAGATAATCAAATTATGCTAAATTAAATAATAGTGGCTAATCTATAAACTGAATTTAATACAATACAAAATCATAATTTCACCGATAATTTCTTTCTTTAGAAATTGCCGATATATCTTGGTATGCTCTCTTTTGGTTTGGTGGATGTGCCTATAAACATTGGTATTTTTTTCCTTTTTTGCTCCATTTCCATTTTGAGTTTCGCCTACTACTTGCCACCTTCTCCCTCCTCTCTGCTTCCAACTATTTGGTTGGGAGAGGGAAAAGCTTTGTTGTCCCTCATCACTGTTATCTTCTTATTGCACAAGTTAAGACATTTTTTGAGTGGAGGGCCTAGGCAGCAACCAACCTCTTTTGATAGGGCCAGCTCTCCCTTCGATGAGGTTCGTTTTTCTTTCTTTGTTTCCCTTTTTTATATTGGGTTGGGGTTTGGTTGTTATTTCTGATAAAAGGAAACAGGACTAGCCGGGAGAAATTGAGTGTTTGACCGGGAATTTTCACGCAATTGAGAGGAATCTTGTCTCAAGTCATCATCGCCTCTGCCTATGGGGCCGATTCCTTGCTCACTCATATTCTTGGGCGATTAAGTGCCAACTTCCACCTATAATCTCTGCCATATAGGTTCCTCAAGACAAAGTTGTTTCCTTTTCAAGGTCGTGTCACTTCTTCTCTGTGCAGTCCGCCTGAAATGCAAAAGGGGTTGCCTGCTTAGGTGATGTTCTGGTTTATGCAGCCTTCGAACTAGTTTTTTAAGAGTGACTTTATGTGTTCTTTGAGTAGGGTGGGTTTAAGGGCAGCCGATCCCCCACCTCCCTATTTTTAAAACTTTCATTATATCCTTAAAAAAGCTTCAATATTTTAAAATTTCTCAATCAACTTTTAAAAATGTTAATTAGGTTTGTCCAAAATTTTTATAAATGATTATTAAACCTCTATTTTTTTTTTTAAAATTCCATTATTAAATCTCTCAAAAATTTTATAAAATTTAATAAGCCCTCAAATTTAATGTTAAAATCTATCACGGGATAAATTGATATAGTTATATCCAACTCTACTTTATACAATTTTTTTCTATTGAAAAAAACTATAGTTTAAGTTTAATTACGATAAATGTTATTAGTTATTCCAATCATAATATGAGCTGAAAGGCTCGGGCTTAGTTTGGTTTCAAGCGATATTAAAAATTGAAAAACATTAAAATAAAAGATGTGTTTTATTGAAAATTTTAAAAACAGTTTCTGAAAAATATTATTTTCATTATTTTCACTAAAACTATCTTATTTTAAATTTGATGAACACAAAAATATTCATTTTTTTAACAATTTTAAAATATCATATCTTTTCAAATCCATATAAATTTAAAATTTATTTGTTTTATTTCTCGCTATTTTGATAATAATTTTTAAAACTTAAAATATAAAAAATATGTAATGTAAATTTATAAATAGAAAAAATTCCCGGGAGCCAAGAAATTTGGTAAGGATAAAGTTAGAATGTTGTTAAGGTTATGAGTTGAAGTGGATGACTAAATTTAAAAATTAAAACTCAGAATAAGAAATGAGTGAGTGAGTAAGTGAGTTTGTACCCAATTCCCAAAACACTGCTACTCTTTTCACATAACAATCCTCCTCCTACCCAATGGCTTTGCAATCTACAGTGTAATACCTACGGACAAAATGATGGCTTCTCAAAAAGTATAATTTGAGTTAATGGGTCGGATTTATTCTTTTTTAAAAATTTATATTTTAATTTATTTTCATCAAATGCAAATTTAATAGAAAAATTTATCAAAATTTAGCCCCAACAAATCAGATTTAGGGGTTTAGATGGACGGTGTAGTGCGTTTAACTTAATTTTTTGTATCACGCTATAGTGTCATTATAGTATTTAATCTCATCGCCACTGTTATTTTTACACTAACCACAAGCAAATCACTGCTTATCTAATCCCACAACCAATAGGAATGACAACCGAGGAGTACATGATGATATTTTGGTCATCTTGACCTCGACCTGTTTTTATACCTCCCGCTCTATCCACAATCCAATTTTATTAAGAATTTTCGCCATTGATCCCGCCACAATCCATTTTATAGAATAAAAAAAATTAGATAATAAGATTAAAGCTCTCAATTCATTTACAAATCTAAAATGAAATGCAAGTGGTATTGGTAGAGCCCAAATTGTAGATGAAAAATGAAGTTTGTCCTCTCATTTCTCCAAGGAT
Source organism: Gossypium sturtianum (assembly GCA_025698515.1). Taxonomy (NCBI): domain Eukaryota; kingdom Viridiplantae; phylum Streptophyta; class Magnoliopsida; order Malvales; family Malvaceae; genus Gossypium; species Gossypium sturtianum. The sequence continues at coordinate 120,560,512 of CM046955.1, forward strand.
TTAATGTGTTGGATATGTGGCCAAACCTGAACTGCACAATCTCTTTCTTTTTCCTTCAAAATTGAGGTTGGTGATGCCATTCACGCTATCAATCAATTCAACTTTTTCTCATATATATATAAAATTAATAGCAATAATGTTTTGCCACCTTCCAAATTGCAAACAAAACACCCAAATTGAAAAGAATAATAAATTGTATGATTTGAAATTAATTAATAATAACACATAAAATATATATGACGTTAAAATAAAAAAAATAGATTAAAATTGTTTATTATAGTGTTTTCATCAATCAAATACATTAATATATACAATTAATAGAGGTAATAACGTGCGTAAAATAAAAAAATGAAATGTATAAAAATATTAAAATAAAGTTTTAGTTTAGTGAGAAATTAAATATTCTTTTAACCTAATTGGTTTGGGTTCAAATCTCATCAATTGTATATTTTTATTGATTTTTTTTAAAAAAATGAACAAATTAAAATATTTTCAAATAGTATAACTTATTTTAATTATAGAAGGGATTTCTGTAATTTTCTTAATCAAGTTGGTAATTCGATTGAGGGTGACATTAATTTAGTAAAATACTTAATAAATAATATATATAATTGATGGAATAATAAAAATTAAAATAAAATTTGAGTTGAGTGGTAAAATAAAAATTTTTTAAATTTAATTAACTTGAGTTCAAATCCCACAATATATATTTTTATTGAAATTTTTAAATAAAAAAAATTAAACTATCCTGAAATAACATAAATAACACCAAGTTGATAGATAATATAGAATATATTTTAGTCGTAATTGCAAGACTGTAAAAGACTAACCCACTGACCAACTAACTTTTACGCTTTCCTTCTTTAGCTAAGCAAAATGTGAGATCCACCAAACTAAATTTCAAATAGTTTAGTATGGAAAAATATTTGAAAATAAATTTTATTTGATTAACATCTGGAATTAAAATAAAAATTGAGTTAAACGTAGCATAATGAGTGTTGCCCAAACTGTTTCAAATTTAAATCAATGATTATCTAAAATTTTAAAACTGGAAATGATATAAAAATTTGAAATTACATCAAGATCCGCGCAAGTGTGACACCTCTCACTATTACACCGTCATCTCAGTGGCGAAACCGTGGTTTCAAAAGTCGTCGGGGACATAAAAGTAAATTTGTTTGGACAAATCGGCAATATCTGTTGCCTCTATTCGACAACTTACGAAAACACAGAAAAAAAGAAAAGAAAAGACACAGTTCAAGTCCCGGAAGAAAGAAAGACAAGAGAACTGAAAATAAAAAAGAAGAAGAGCTTTTTAGTATTTGCGGCGTCGACTTTTTTGTTTCACTCACTTTTTCCTTGTTTCTTGTTTCAGATCCATAATCCCAAAAACCAATAAGCTAATTTCTTTCTTCTTTTTCTTCATTTTGGTTTTTGCTTGGAGTTTTAATGGGTGAAAGCCAAGAGCAGAAGCCATCATCTCAGCCGTCGAAAACGGTGGCGGTTTCACGGCCCACAATTACTCCCCCACCACGGCCTTGCACGGGCGCCTTGTTCGGCGGTGGGCTTGGCATGATGGGTTTTAGTCCAGGTCCCATGACGCTTGTTTCCAATTTATTTCCCGACTCCGACGAGTTAAAGTCCTTTTCTCAGTTACTGGCCGGTGCCATGGCCTCGCCCGCTGCTGGGAAGATACCCATTTTTTCTCCTCTTACTACCACCGAAGGGCAGGGTGGTGTAACCGGTTCTGGCGGTGGAGGTGACGACACGGGGTCGCGGTTTAGGCAGAATAAACCGGCCGGTTTGGTGATAGCGCAACCGCCGCCAATGTTTACGCTGCCGACTGGATTGAGCCCCGCGAGCTTGTTGGAGTCTCCTGGGTTTAGCGTGTTTTCACCTATTGCCCAGGTAAATTTTCTAAGCTTAATTTGTTAAGAAATGAACAACTTTTTTTTTAAAAAAAAAAAATCATTAATTTACTTGTTGATTTATTGTTGAATTTGATTGCTTTACCATTGTTTGGGACAATGAACAATTGTGTTAATTCCAATTAAGTGGGGAGTTAAAGCTTTTAGCATTTATTGTTGTTTTTTTATGCAATGTCGGATTTGGAATCTATTTTGCTTGCGCATTGAACTCGAAGCTTAGAAACCATGGCGGCATGCTTCTATAATGAACCAATTTCCTCAACCTACAGGGACCTTTCGGCATGACGCACCAGCAGGCACTAGCGCAGGTCACCGCGCAGGCTGCCCAAGCGCAATGTTCCTCAGCAGCTGCTGCGTCTTTGGCACCGGTTTCAGCTTTTACTGCTGATATGACTACGAACCAGCAGATGCCGATATCTTTGCACAGCTCGACTGTTACTGTAAATGAGCCATCGGGTGCATGCCAATCTGATCATAGATCCCAACCTGCTTCATTGATTGTCGATAAGCCTGCTGATGATGGGTATAACTGGCGAAAATACGGGCAGAAACAGGTAAAAGGGAGTGAGTTTCCGAGAAGTTATTATAAGTGCACTAGTCCAGGTTGTCCGGTGAAGAAGAAGGTTGAGAGATCAATAGATGGCCAAGTGACCGAAATCATCTACAAGGGGCAGCATAACCATCAACCTCCGCCACCAAATAAGCGTTCCAAAGATACTGGAAGCTTAAATGGAAATCCGGGTAATCAGGGGAATTCCGAATCAGCTTCCCAACTTCAGAGTGGCAGCTCGAACATATTGATGTCCAAGAAGGACCAAGAATCTAGCCAAGCTACTGCTGAACATATTTCTGGGACGAGTGACAGTGAGGAAGCAGGTGAGAACGAAGTTGGTGTAGATGAAAAAGATGAAGACGAACCTGACCCCAAAAGACGGTGTGTAAAAAGTTATATATTCGTATTATGTGCTCTGTTGAACTAGCAATGGGATGCTCTATATTCAACGAAGTTTCTTTCTTTATATGCAGAAGTACAGAAATCAGGGTCTCAGAGCCAGCTTCTTCACATCGGACTGTTACGGAACCTAGAATTATTGTGCAGACAACAAGCGAAGTTGATCTCTTGGATGATGGCTATAGATGGCGCAAGTACGGACAGAAAGTTGTCAAAGGCAATCCTTATCCAAGGTAATACCTCTACGTTGAATGCTTTTGCTATTAATGTCTATATATAAAATATTTTGAGCATTGCTGATGCACTTTTGGGTTCTGCAGAAGCTACTATAAATGTACAACCCTGGGATGCAATGTCCGTAAGCATGTTGAGAGAGCTGCGACAGATCCCAAAGCTGTTATAACAACTTACGAGGGAAAACATAATCACGACGTACCAGCTGCCAAAACAAGCAGCCACAACACGTCAACAGTAATGCATCACAAGCAAGAATGCAGAATGCAGTGAATGAGAGGCATACTGTAAATAACAAAGCAGATTTTGGGAACAATAGTCGACAACCCGTAGCATGTTTACTGTTAAAAGAAGGGCAGAGAACATAACGCAACTACAGAAGGTAAAATCTGTTGCATTTTCCGAAGTTTCTATTCACACTCATGGCTGATGCTTTTAATGGAGGCCATGCACCTAACTGATATGATATATGAAAGAAAAATAGATTCATAAGAAAGAAGTCGATTCGGAATGAAATCAGTATCGGGTTTGAATTCGGGGGCAATGCCTTTGTTTTTAGCTAGTTTAGTGATCATATTCTGTTTCAAATTTGCTGTCCCATGCATTCTTTTGTACATGGAAATACCCGATCAATGTTTGCTTGACATGATTGTTGGCTTATACCAATAATTTTTAGGTTTCAGATTTTAGCACAATAGAGGGACTAGAATCATAATTAAACAAAATAGGGAAAATCTCATAAGGACTCCCCATTGAATGAACAATCCTTGGATTTACGGTGGTTGTGAGGATATAGAAATTACAGTGGCAGCCAAATCAGAATAAAAGAATGCAGAGAATAAAGATGTATGTATATACGTTTTAGATGATAGTTAGAATTTACCGACAAATTTCATTTTTCCCCCTTGAATAAAAAAAAAAAAAAAAAAAGAAAAAAATGAAAATTTTTACATATTCTTTTATGAAAACAAAAAATTCTCTTTCATTTTCACAAAAAAGTAAATAAAAAAATTTAAAAAAAAATGCCTGCCTTATTGGATTTATAAGAAAGCAAGAAATCTGCCTGGTGTATGTTTGTCAAATTAAATCATCTTTGGAGGTTACAATGGTGGGAATTTGGCCATGATTTACAAAATCAATCTTATTCAAGCGTAAACAGCACAATGCTTGCTCTGGTAGCTCCTCTGGTTTTTGTGCCTGCCATAAACCGTTACCAACATGCAAGGCAGTCAAGTTTTTCGTATTGAAATTTAAGTTGATAATCCATCGACTTAATCTATTTTAACCGACCGGCTAACTTGATGAATTTACCTGAATGGTTAAACCCAGATTAATTATCCCATTCTCCATGCGGTCTATAAATGATTCAAGTCCTTTCCTAGATATGTAGCTAAACCGGTGTATATCTATATCGATCTCAAAGTAATTCTCGCCCTGGATCATATTAAAACAAGAGTGTTGAATACGGATATATTTATTTTAAAAAATTAAGTTGTAACTTAAATTACCTGAAAGAAAGAGTGTTGAGGGCGCGAAAGCACTGGCTTATCGTTATAAGCTTGAATAAGTTTCTTTTCAGTAGCACCAATTTGTAGGTCTTCAGGGTTAACCAAGCCTGCCATAATTTTTAGCCTCTCTCTGAAAGGCACGGTGGACTCCTTGGCAAACCCTCTAACCTTTTCCATTTCATCGTCCACAAATTTCTGTAGCAAAAGTACAAAAAATATAAAAATTATGATAATGATTTTCATGGGAGAATGAAAGATTAATTAAAGGGTTAATTCCAATTTTAAATTCATCCCTGAACTTCAAAATATTCCATTGAATTATCGAGCTTGAGGATTCAATTAAAATGATTAAGAATTCAACTCGTAATTTTGGTAGAATTTATCCAAAGAAAAAAAAGGACCCAAACATTGATTGTAAGGTTGTATAATTGGTGAGGGAATGAATGAATACCTTGATGGTTTCCTGGAATTGAGGGGATATATCTTTATCAAAAGTATCTGAGACCTTAAAATACAAGACAAGGCTCAAACCTTCCCCATTGGCATCACCAATAAACACATTGGCAGGATAAGTTGGCACCTGCAACAACAAACCGCCAAATCAAGAGACATTGTTAAATTGTGTAAGATAATGCCCCCACCCTCCCCGCCAAAAAAAAAAAAAAATGCGATTCAAGGAGACAAAAACAAGAACCTGTATGTTAACAATCAAAAGAGCAGGCACTTTATCATGTGGTTTCACTTTTGGCAATTGAACGTGCTCAGCAATGTGGTTCATTTTAGTTGCGCAGATAAATAAATCAATCCCTATTGGTACATATGGGCTACAATCTGGTGCTGGGGACTTTTGTTTATCTCTGCAAAATCATATCAAGTTTCAACATTTTGATGAGATAATGTATGAGAAAGCATTGCATTAACATTTGTGGTGGATAAACTAAAATGGCTTGCCTAAAGAAATTCAGTCCGCGAAGCTTGAAAACTGAAGGTGAAATCTCTGACCACGTTCCTGGTGTCGCCTTCTCTCCTGAACAAGGGATTTGAACTCCAGCTCGGGGACGGTAAACGTACCGCTCGGCTCCACCTGTTGGGTTTCATTGTGCGTTATTAGTTCACATCAAAAACACGCCGGTGCGGGCTTTTAATTCAACTCCGACACGGGGATAACTTTACGAGGTTAACATGTTTCATGAACTGTGCCATCTTTCAGGCCTTCAAAGTTTGTAACATTTATAAAATTTTTCATATCTACATAACATGATGCAGTTCCAACTGGGATGAGAAAGGAATGAAATTACCTCCGTATACGCTATGGCAATCCTCGTCCGACTCGGACTCCATAATACTAACCGAATCGAACCATACTTCATCTTGGCATTTCCCTGCAACATAATATCATTGCTACTATTAAAATAACATATGTGCCTATGGGATGATGGGATAGAAGGGAGAGTACCATTGGAAGAAAGTTGACTGTGGTTATATTGTAGCTGTGTTACATGAAATGTTTTGTTAGACATCTCGGACCCGTTCTCGTAGTCTACGTGAACGTATTCACTAACGGTGATATCGGTCATGCTGGCATCGCTCATATTCCTACGTACTTCAGGGATGGGAGGGGGAATCTTTCCCGACATCTTTCCGTGACGCTTCCCGAAGCTGAAGTGTCGTTTATGTGGTCTAGGTATTGCCATTTGACCGTATACCGAGGCGCAACCACCCATATTGCCGGGGATCTCTTTATCAAGGCTGCTACCGGTGCAAGAAGGACCAGGCTCAAAGCTGAAATGCTCCAAGGATCAGGCTTCATCAAACTGAAATCAAAACATACATATGATACATCCATACATGAAAAAAATGTTAAAAGAAAAAAAAAGGATAAAAGGTAAGAACCTAAGGAGAGAAAGGTTAAAATCCCGGCATGGACGAAGAACATAACAGTTCCTTCTTCACTTCGGAACTTTAAAACCCCTTCTCTCTCTGTGTGTGTCTCTGTTCCTCTCTCTGTCTCTCTTTCTCCCTGCTTATGTCTCTGTCTTTGGTCTCTGTTTTTTTTTTTTTTTTTTTGGGGGGGTTAATTTGGACCAGAGATAAAAAAAAAAAAACCTTAAGAAATACTCGAGAAACAGAGAGTGGAAAAGGAAGACAAATGGAGGAGATAAAATTGAAAGGATCTGAGACAGACCCTCCGTTATAAGCGGGTCCTTAATTTGCAAATGTCCCCTTTTTAAATCCCCCCCTCTTGTCCTGTTTCTGTTTTCTGTTTCTTTCGTTCAATTACTGTCTGATTTCTTCTTTTACTATTTTTATTTTTAATTTTTTGTTTTCTCGCCCGAGATTTCGCGGGCTTTACCGCTTTTGTCTTAATCCTACGTGGCATTATCAATTATTATCCTAAAGAAAAGGAGTTAGTAATTATAATGATTATTGGGTTAATTTTATCAAACATCACAAATCATCACACATACTTTAAATCAGTCCCTAAACTTCAAATAGCTATAATTAAATTTTCAAAGCATCAATTTTGTATCAATTAGGTTCTTTTGCCAATCTAACCATCGAATAAGCACTAAAATGCCAATTTAAGTCTAACGTTGAGTACGTATGAGACTCCCTTGAAACTAAGAGTGCTTTCCATAGAGTCCTAGAGAGAGCAGTAACTGCTGCGGCTTGGGATGGAGGAGAGTGGTGGCGAGGAGATCTCCTTGCTAGCGGAAGAGCTCATACAATTATCAATTAAAAGATCAATGGTGGTGCCGATTGAGAAGCCAACTTTGATTTGTTCAGTGTGGACAAAACAATATTTTAATCCAGAGAGTTTAAAGGCACAGTTGGAGAGCATCTGGAAAACAAAGAAAAAGTTTAAGATTCAGTTGGCAGGGCAAAACCTTTTCTTAATTGTTTTTTTATTTTGAAGAAGATTTGGAGATGATTCTGGAAGGACGCCATTGGTTATTCCATAAGTATCTTATTTTATTTGACCGATTAAATAGTCCAATTGAAAGAGATCAAATACGTCTTACTTCATCGCCATACTAGATCAAGATCGGCCCATGCTTACCAGAATTCGACAAGAAAGATCTTTTGCATGCTATCGGGGGTACTTTTGGAGGCGTTATCAGATCAGAAATTAATGGTGATATTTGCAGACTCAGAATTAATTTAGATGTTCAGAAACCCCTTAGGAGAGGTATTTTTGTTTCAAGTAATAATAGTGTTAAAGCATGGATTTCTTTCAAATATGAGAAATTACCAATTTTCTGTTTTGGATATAGGAGATTGGGTCATGGTTTTCACGATTGTACGCTGCTAAGTCCTGTAGAAAAAAACAAAATCAGAGATGATCCTCCATACTCTATAGCACTAAAAGCCGAATCAAAAGTGGTTGGGAAAGAAAGTATGAAGTTTAATGCTTTTGCAAAAAAGTTGGGATCCCAATATTCATATACAGGTTTTTTGAAGGAGGAGTTTAATGGTTCTGATGAGTTTGTTGATCCTTTTGTCAAGCAAGGAAAGATACAAGGTGGAAGACAATTGATTAGTTGGGAGGAAGGACTAAAGCAATAGGAGGAGGATCCTAGTATGATGGAGATTGGCGTGGTGAATGAAACGGTGGAAAGACTTTCAGCAGCCTCCAAAAAGGCTAGTTGGAAAAGGCTAGTTCCAGGGAACAATATAGATAACTGGAAGAGCGAAAGTGTTGCGGGAAAGAGGAAATTTCTAGAAGAAGATAATGGTAGAAACTGCACGGGAACACCAGGAGAACAATGAGTGAAAAGATTAAAGAATGATGATATGGTGGGGCGAGAAGACATCATTAGGGGTGTAATGTTTGATAATTTGGAAGGTAATGTTGTTTTGAACAATTTAGGATCAGCGGCTGCCAATAGGCAAGCTGACCGAACACAATGAAAAACTTATGCTGGAATGTTCGTGGGTTGGGGAGCCCACAGGCAATACGGAGGCTGCGCCATTTACTCAAGCAACACAATCCCTATTTGGTCTTCTTAATGGAGACGAAGTTAGATAAAAAACGGATGGAAAGGGTTAGAAGGAGGTACGGTTTCACGAATGGAATTAAAGTCGAAGTAGAGAGGTCTCGGGGCGGACTGTGCTTAACATGGAAAGAAGACATTAAGGTAACTTTAAAGAGTTTCTCTAAGTGGTACATTGATGTCCTAATTAAGGAGGATGACGTTCAAGAAGAATGGAGGTTTACGGGTTTTTACGGTTCCCCCTATTTAAAAGATAAACATATAGCATAAAATTTGCTTAGAAGATTAGGTCAAGAAGGTAATTATCCTTGGCTAGTAGAAGGGGATTTCAATGAAATTCTGTATTCTTTTGAGAAAAGTGGTGGAGTACAAAGGGATCAGAAGAGAATGGAGATTTTTAGAGAGACGATGGAGGAATGCCAGTTAATGGATGTTGGGTACTCGGGTGTTTAGTTTACATGGGAAAGGGGAAATCTACTAGAAACAAACATAAGAGAGAGATTGGATAGAGGGGTTGCAAATGAAAAATGGATGAACCTATTTCCAATGGGTAACATTCAACATCTTCCTTACTCAACATCAGATCATTGTCCTCTCCTTTTAAATACAGAAACTACAAAAGCCTTCACAGGGAGCAAAAGATTCCACTTCGAAGCCTGGTGGACCATGAAGGAGTCTATAGAACAAGTTATTAGAGAATCTTGGGAGTCATCTACAGGACCGTTAATGGAGAAACTAGAAAGATTGCAAGTTAGCTTAAAAGAATGGGCACGCACTAACAAAAGCAAGAAGGAGGGTCTAAAAAAGAGGTTAACAAAGGAGCTTGAATCTTTGTTGGGAAAAGAAAGAGATGATGAAACAATGGCAAGGATTATTGAAACCAAAATCCACCTGAACATGGAGATTGACAAAGATGAAATGTACTGGGAGCAAAGAGCTAGAGCAAACTGGCTACAGCTTGGGGATAAAAATTCGGCCTACTTTCATAAGTGTGCCTCAGCTCGAAGACGAGCTAACACAATTTCGAAGCTGGTATCGGATGATGGGAAGGAAATCGTCGATGGATCAAAAATCATTGAAACGGCCACATTGTTCTTTCAAGAACTATTTACATCAAAGGGAGTTACGAATCCATGCAAAGTGTTAGAAGGCATTGAAGAAACAATATCTCATGAGGTAAACGAAGGTTTGTTATCTCCTTTTTGGGAAGATGAAGTTCAGACATATTTGAAAGGGATGGGCCCCACAAAAGCGCTAGGATCGGATGGATTTCCAGCATTATTCTTTCAGAGGTACTGGCATATTGTAGGTAAGGATGTCGTGGATTATTGTTTAGGAATTTTGAATGACAAAAAGGAGGTTGAAACACTTAATAAGACAGATATTGTGCTCATTCCAAAAGTCTCGAAGCCTACAAAATTGGTAAATTTTAGACCTATCAGTTTATGCACAGTTATATACAAAGTTGTGGCAAAGGCAATAGCCAACCGATTGCAAGATGTCATTGGTAGTTGTATTGATAATGTACAAAGCGCATTTGTCCAAGGGCGACTTATTTCAGATAACGTGCTTTTAGCCTACGAAATCTTACATACGTTCCGAAAAAAACGTACAGGGAAAAAAGGTTACATGGCGGTAAAGATTGACATGAGTAAAGCTTATGACAGGGTGGAGTGGGATTTTATAAAAGAAGTGATGTTAAAAATGGGGTTCGCTAGAGAATGGGTGGGATTAATAATGAAATGCATTACCACAGTCTCTTATGCGGTAAATATTAATGGAAGGAGGGGCAGACTTTTCCAACCTACTAGAGGACTTCGACAGGGTGATCCATTAAGTCATTTCCTTTTTCTTATATGCAGTGAGGGTCTCTCATCTCTAATGAGAAAACAAAGAATAAGGGTTTAGTAAAAGGCGCAAAGGCAAGCAGAAGAGGGCCAGAGATTTCTCATTTATTATTTGTAGATGATTGTGTGATGTTTGGAGAAGCAACAAATAGGGGTGCAATAATTTTGAAAGACATACTAAAGGAATATGAGAGTTGTTCGGGCCAATGTGTGAACTTTAGCAAATCTACAGTTTTTTACAGCTCAAATACAACCGAAGAGAACAAAGAAGAAGTGTCAACTTTGTTAGGAGTCAGAAGCTCAACAAATCTTGAGAAGTATTTGGGACTTCCTAATATGGTCGGTAGAAGAAAAAATAAGTCTTTTCAAAATATTTTAGATAGAATTTCCATGCGTATTGAAGGATGGAGTACTAGGCAGTTATCCCAAGGAGGAAATGAAGTTTTTATAAAATCAGTCTTACAGGCTATACCAACTTTTACTATATCTTGTTTCCTTTTACATAACTCCTTGTGTGGGATGATCGAAAGTCTTTTTGCTAAGTTTTGGTGGCAAAAAGGTGTTGGAAGAAGAGGCATACATTGGTGTCAATGGAGGTATTTGTGTCGACATAAAGATGAAGGAAAAATGGGGTTTCAAAGTATGGCTCAATTTAACATAGCTCTCTTGGCAAAACATGGATGGCGATTCTTAAATAATCCGAATTCATTAGTAGCGCAAGTGTTCAAAGTGAAATATTTCCCAAATAGTGATTTTCTTAATTCTGTTTGGGAAACAGAAACTCTTATGTATGGCGTAGTATATGGGCGGCAAAAGGTTTACTGGAGAAAGGTCTGATTTGGAAGGTTGGAACGAGTACGAGTATCTCAATTAGTAACGATGTTTGGATCCCAAATTATGATAATTCTAGATTAATGTCTGGTGTTGATAATTTGCGTTATAATAAAGTTGCTGAACTAATTAATAATCATGAAAGAGACTAGAATAGGGAAGTGATAGTTAATACCTTCCCAGCAGCAGAAGCGAAACTGATTCTCCGAATCCCCTTGGCGATGGTACTTCATGAGGATTTTCTAGCTTGGAACAGCGAACCTTCGGGAGAATTCTCAGTTAAGAGCGCCTACAAACTATTACAAAGCTTTGATCCTAGACCTTATGCTGTACAAAATGACTACAGGGATTTTTACAGAAAACTATGGCGTATTGATCTACCTACTAAATTGAAAATAACAATATGGAGGATTTCTTGGAATTATCTGCCTACTCGGGTAAATACGCTATGCAGGAAGTTAAAAACAAATGCTTTATGCCCTCGGTGCGGTTCAGGAGTAGAGACTATGAACCACCTCTTTAGAGAATGTCCTGTTTCAGTAGCAGTGTGGAAAGATTTATCAGATACAAATTTCCTATAGTATCCTAATCTAGATTTTGATCAGTGGCTTACCAAGATCTTTGATCTTCTTTTTATGGAACAATGTAGGACCTTCTATGGGGGCAATATGGGCCATTGGGGGGGGGGACATAAATGCTTGAATCCATGACAAAACAAGCAGAACAGGTCAGGAGATAGCAAGATATGTGCATAGCTATATTAAAGAACTAGATGGAGTTGGAAAAAAGATCAAAAAAGTCTCTAAGGTTGACAGTAGATGGCAGCACCCACCTAGACAGATTGTAAAAATTAATTTTGATGGAGCATATGACGAGAGAAGGCACCAATCTGCGTCAGGGGTAGTGGTCAGAAACAGCGAGGGACTCGTTCTTATTTCCAGTTCAGTAATCCACAGGGGGTTGGCTTCTGCGTTCGCCGTCGAAGCTATTGCCTGTCGGTGAGCAGCCCAGATAGGACTCGACATGTAGAGAGAAGAAATCATTTTAGAAGGTGATTCGTTATCGATAATAAAAAAATGCAAGACTTCAGGGGTCGACAAATCACAGATAGGGGCGTATATACAAGACATTCAAGAGATGAAATCCAAAATCAGGAAGATAAGTTTCGAATATATCCCGAGATCAGCAAACATTTTAGCCCACATCTTAGCAACAAAAACGTTAAAGAGAAAAAAAGAGGTGTACCTGATAGGAAATGTACCCAACTATGCTGAAAATCAAGCGAGAAGTGAAAGCGTGCGAGAGCCTGACTGAAGAACAGAGAAGAAGAAAAGGCAGAGGAGAGGGTTCAAAATGAAAATCCAAACAGATAGAGCGCTAAAAGCTCCCCTCGGTTACTGTTTTCGCCATTAAGAATGAAATGATAGAGATGATTGATCGACAGGCGATTGACATTCTGATTGGGCATAAGGGCGGTGGCAGTTAGTGCTTCTAGATTTTTCTTTTTCTTTTAAGCAGATTTTTTCTTTTCTCGGGCCAACAAATGTTGGGCCGATCTTTTTAGTTAATATGTTTCTTATGGTCCATGTTTTTTTTTCTTATTTTATTAATAAAAGCCCAATCTGATTTTTGTTCAAAAAAAAAGTCTAACGTTGAGTGTATTGAAACACATGTATTAAACTGTAAACATGCGTTTACCTACCACATGAATAACTTATATTTGACATCTTGAAAAAGCACAGTGTTAATAAAATTTATGATGGTTTTTTTCTTTTCTTTTTTTAAATATGTCAGATTCAAATTGTCCATTAAGTAAGTACATGCATGAATATAATTTAATCTACAAGTTTTAAATATGCTCCACATTCGCAAGGGCAAAAGGAAAGGGGTAGGCAATGGCCTTGGCCCCAAAAATAAAAAAAATTGTCTATATAACCTTTTAATTTTTAGGAAATCAAAAATTAGTATAATGATCAAATTGCACGTTGCCTCCCTAAATTTTTTATTTATTTATGCGCAAATTTTTTTTTCTGACTTCGTCCCTGGATATTATATTTGAGCTAAGGTTAAACTAGACCTAATCATGGATTGGGCCAGTGCAAAATTTTAGGCCTATTTTTTAAGCCCGACCTGAAAATGGGTCTAAAATTCTGTTCAAGCACGATCCAGATTAAAAATGCTAAACTTGAGCTCAATCGAGCCTGCCTGTATTAAATATTTTTAAATTATTTTTTATATAAAAATAAATTTAAAAATATAATACATCAAATACACAAAAAACATTAAAATAAATGTTTCCCAACAATTTGAAAATACATTAAAAAATGTCATTATACTTAAATAAGACTAAGATAGTTGCAACTTAGTAAGCAATTTGTAACACCTTTACCGACCTAATTGCTGAATCCGGGTATAGAGTGTCACAACTTAATCGGATTTCCTGGCCACATATTTTTTAGATTTAATAGTCTTAAAGGCGGAGTTAAAAAACTTATTACAATCGAACCCTTAAATTTAATAAAGTCGCTAACTCCGAAAATGTCAGACTCTAAGGAAGCTATTTAATTATAATGTATTTGACTCTGAGGCTAAGCCTCTAAAGGTACCCCCTTCCTATGTGCACGACACCCCCTGACGGTGATCATTGATCTAACACAACCTGGTTTAGTCCCTCTTTGATTCCTTATCCCACGAGTCTTGCAATCACAAGTCAAAACCCTTGTAAGTTCAAATGAACTTAGTGGGTTTGTTTGTTGCATTAAACAAAAATAGACCCCATCTTGCAAGGGTTCAAGCAGAAAAGAACTAAACACACACTACTTCCTGTCTCGTTTAGACGATCCCTTTTCATCTAGAGTGTCAGACTCTTGTTCACCTTTCTCCTTTCTTTAATGGCGGAATAATTGCTAAGCGATCATTACTTGGTCTGCTTATGACCATTCAACTAATTCTAGTGAATCTTCACTTGACCTCACCCATCTCACCCATTGTCCACCTTAAATCTGGCATATAAGCTGACATTCTACTCATAAGAATTACTAGAAAAGGGTTACCATTAGTGGTAGATCCCTAACTACGATCCTCGGATAAACCTCTTTCCATTGATCTATTCGTCTGATACTATTTGTGCTTCACTTCTCATGAGTGATTCTCGTCGGGTTCCCACCCTATTTCCTACCGACTTCCATTATTATTGTTTTGGTGGACTGTTTCCCTTTTCTATTTCTTTACATTGTTCGAAGAATTCATCATTAACCCGCTGACTATCTATCTCCCTCCAACACTTACACTTTTATTTCATTTCCTCTTTTCCTTCGTCCGCATGATTTCCCCCAATTATCATCCCAACAAATTATCCTGTTTTTAACATCCCGGTGGACTACCCGTGTTTATTGTCCTAACGGACTACCATACTCTACAATAGCCAAGCTGCGATCCTTCGCAACCTAACCCTATGTTTAACTTCATAGCAAACTTCCCCGTATTTACTGTCCCGACGGACTCTATTGGTTGTCATAGTCAAGCTATGGTCTTACACATTATAATCTTTGTGCTTATTGTCCCCGCGGACTCTATTGGTTGCCATAGCCGAGCTATGGTCTTACACCTTATAATCCCCGTGTTTGTTATCCCAACGGACTTTATTGGTTGTCATAGCCAAGCTATGATCTTATGTCACGGGGCTAGACCTTTAGTCTCGAAATCCATGTGGCTTTAGGCGATTCTATCGTTTCAAACACGCCTAAGTTAGCCAAACTCACACAAAGTGAGGATTCTTGCAGAATTCCTCCAAGGCACCAATTTATATAGCGGGAGCAACTCAAGCCAAAAGAATGCTTGAAAGAACAAAATAGCCATAGAAAACAATGCACGAGATGTAACACCCCTTACCCGGGTTCTACGCCGGGAACCGGGCCTGAGGCGTTACCAACTCAAACCACTTAATCGCCACTTAGGCTCTACGTCATTACTCTCTAAATCCTCTTTCTCGACTTACGAGGCCTAACTCATGCACCCGAGGACCCTCAAGACTAATCCGGAACTTTTTCCATTCTTAAAATTTTGCCTTTTAAGACAGGTTTCACACACCCGTGCAAGATGAGACACGCCCGTGCATAGGCACACACGCCCATGTCCCCAGATCGTGCCTAAAAACCCAGTATTCTGCCAATTTGCCCACGGTTAGGGCACACGCCCATGCATTTTGGGAACACGCCCGTGTACCCTATCACACGTCCGTGCCTTTCACCCGTGGTCGACACTGACTAATCACACACGGTTTTAACACGCCCGTGGGTCTAAATCGTGTGCCATACCTTAGTATTCTGACTTATTCAACTCGGCCTCGGCACGCCCGTGTGCTTTAACCGTGTGACCATTCCAATTCTAATTTCAAAGTGCGGACTTCACACGGCGGGGCACCCGCCCATGACTTGATCGTGTGTCTCACACGGCCTGAGACACCTGCGCGTGCGCCTACCCGTGTGGACGAACAAGGCTGTTTGCCAAGCTCTTAGCACTCCTAAAGCTTACACTACAAGAATCCATTCAACATACCAATAAACACTCATAATTTCAACATGGACTTCCATAGGTAACCTTATAATTTCAAAAAGGTAGAATGAGCCATCATGCATGGCAATTTACAAATTTCAATATCTTACAAGATGCCAATACACATTTGGCCAAAATAAAAAAATAACTTAACTAGCCTAGCACCTATACATGCCATTTACAAAAATCATTAAGTCTAGGTATACCGAGAGGAGCTGATAGTATGGGCGGTCTTCCGATTAGCTGCGTATTCCGGCTCGACTCTAAAACTCTATAAAACAAGGGAAAAGAGAAGGGGACTAAGCTTTAAGCTTAGTAAGTTTACATGTAAACAATATAACCTTTTAACATGTACCAAACAATTTCATAGCATTATGTACTAACCAAGAAACAATTTACATTCATAATCATACTTACACATTTCCTCCATTCACACACTCTAACCACATCACAAGCATAATGTATACATTCATTATCGGTTCCCCTGCACTTAACATTACAAATTCACATAATACGACACATCTAATCTATTTCTCGCCATTTGGATTTCTCGGTGGTTTCGCACTTAGCCCACCATCAGTCATTATTAGGGTGGTATCGCACTGACCCACCAAAAGATTAATTACGGTGGTATCACACCTGACCCACCAAAAGATTTGTTACGGTGGTATCGCTTTACTGACCCACCAAAATATTAATAGATGATGGTATCGCACATAGCCCATCGTAATTGAACAACAAGGTGGTATCGCACTTAGCCCACCATTAAGAGTTGTCATTGCACAATCACAAGATTATTTCATCAATCATACGATAATTTTTCTCAATAACTACCCCAATCCATCTATTAGTACCACATATGTTCTCAATCATACCATACTCTAATTAGCAACATAGGGGTTACGAAAAATATACATTGCTTACACATAAACTTACCTCGGTGCAAAACGTGATAACCAACGATTTAGTCTGTCACCTTGCCCTTTCCACAGTCAAGGTTGATTCCGCGCTCTTCTTGATCTATAACAATGAAATTTATTCGTTTAGATCATTCTATGATCATAATACACCAAATTCTATACTTGGGCAAAAATGACCATTTTGCCCTTGTATATTGGCAAAATTACGATTTTGCCCCTAGGCTCGTAATTTATTTTTCAACCCATTTTCTCAATGCACAAGCATAGATGAACATTTATTTCTCTTACAGCTACTCACCATTCCAACTATTTCATGCATTTATGACACAAATTTAATCTTTGCATTCAAGTGCTATTTAGGTGTTTCCATGCTAACACCTTTCACAAAAGTTGTTTCTCACCTCCCTAACATTCATTTTCTTCCATGAAAACTCAGCTAACAACACAACTACTCTCATGGCAAGTCCTTAGACTTTCAACCATATTACAAACTAGTCCCCCCATTAGCTAGCTTAAGCTTTGGGGACTCCAAAAATACAAAAATCATAAAAAATAATCATCAAAATGACTTACTTGCAAGGATGAGATGTAGCTGAAAATTTTAAACTCCAAGAACCCTTATTTCCTCTAAAATTTCAGTGGTAGAAGAAGAAGGAATAGTAAAAGATGATATCTCATCTTTTTATCTTATTTTATTCATTTTTTTATTCACCTAATGTCACCAAATTTTGACTAAAATTAATGCTCTTGTCTCCCCTAGCTTGTATGGCCGGCCAACACACATTAAATGACCTAATTGCACTTTAAAATCCTCTAAATTTACTTTCTATAGCTATTAGGCACCTCCACCATGAAAAATAGAACTTTCGCCCTTTATGCGATTTAGTCCTTTTTCGCAATTAAGCATGCTGTCACTCAAATTAAAACACCAAAATTTTCATGTATCCATATAATCATGCTACAGCACATAAATTAACGTCAAAATAAATTTTCTCAACCTTGGATTAGTGGTCTCGAAACCACTGTTCCGACTAGCCCCAAAACCGGGCTGTTACACGAAAGGATCTTAGGTTTGCACTCAAAACATTGTTTGGTGGAATCTTAATGAAATTCCAATTTCTCTATTCATCCCCCATTCTTCCATTTTGCCATTCCTAACATTGATGCTCGAACACCGTAGTGTCCCCTCTGTAAGGCTTGGAGCTTTGCACATTACAGTTTGCACTCAGCAACCCTGTATGGCGGTATCTAACTGAAATTTCCCATTCTCAAATCCTAGCTTCATCTACCTCGTCAATACATTCTCTTCGTACTCCACAATTTATAAACACGCAAACACAAACATATGAGCATGAAAGCATAATAACATGGAGTATGCCAAACTTAGCTATGTGTTACTGCAACCATTTTATGCATATTGACACGCTTATGGATACTTAATTACCTACTCAACTATATGCATATTTAGCACTCTCCAACGACAGAGATCATACATTCTAGAATGGAGTAGAGAAACTCATCTGAGCTTAGCTTTTCCAAAGCTAAATCTTCCATTCTCCTCGCAGCTAAGTAGTATAACCAAATTTACGAGTTAAACTTAATATTTTTAGAAACATGCAAAACCACTCAGGGGTTCTTGGAAACTCTTAACTTTGTTTCTTAAATTTATAAGTACCGAAGGACTTAGAGCCTTACTAATTCACCAGTTTTTCTACATTTTTGACTTAAACCTCCTGATCATCACCTCATGCAGAGCTTCCATAGCTATCTCTTCTTCAGAACAACCAAGGAAGAAGATGAAGAAGAGAATGAAACATAATTGAAATGAATCCCCCTCTTGGAAGTCACTTCTCAGCTATTTATAGCTCCCCTTACATGATCTTCAACTGTATAAAATCCATTCATTGATAATCATTGTGTCTTCCACTAAGGAGCCAATTAGTTCTAATCCAATCGTGTAACATCCTAAAAATTTAGTATCGATATGTTGCATGATTTTGGTGCTTAGCTTGTGAATGAGTCAATTTGTATGTTTAATATAGTCTTGAGAAGGCTCGGGATTTATTCGGAATTAGAATAAATTTTAGTAATGAGTACTTTATTGAAATGGAACAAGTAACCTTGATGCTTAAGGTAATTAAGTGGTAAAAAGATAGCAAAAAATGAGCCATTGGTTAAGAGGTTATGTGCAACATGTATGGTCTTGAGGAGAGAGGTTCGAATCCCCTAGTATGCATTTTGTGAATATTATTTTTTTGCTCTTTCCTAGCAAGTGTCGGCCAAGCTTTATTCTTGGTAAGTTAGACTTTTATTTTTATGGTATGATGGCTAAGAGATATGGTAAGAGTGAACTTAAGGAAAGAAATCATGAGCTTGTGGCAAGTAAGGGGGGACACAAGGTACTTCTTAAGGGATGTGTTTTGGAAAGTTTGGAATTGCCAAGCTTTGTCCATGAACTTGGGCAGTTTTGGGGGCTAGGGGGGTGGCCGAAATTTTGTTATGGGCATTGGTAAGGATGTGTAGCTAGTGGTTACCCTCATTTTGGTCATTTTTGTTTTTCCCAAAACACTTTTCTTTTCATTTTTTCTCTCATAGTCGAATGCACTTTAGGCTTTGGGTAAACATCTTGGTTTTTCTTCTTTTGGTCATATTTTGCCAAACCTCTCAAATCCTTTTCTCCTAGTGCCGAAAATATCAAAACACAAAAGTCATTTCTTTTCTCTTCTCCTCCATGGCCGAATGTTACTAGTATTATTTTTTTTTTCTTTCTTCTTGACCGAACCTTCCTCTTCACCTATATTTTCTTATCAATCGTTTTCTTTGCTTTCGTTGTGATTATTCGGTAAGAACCCTCTTCAATTCTTTATTTTTTCTTCTTTTCTTTGTCGAATTTACTCTTGATTTGGGAGGGTCTTTTGACCGAAAATATCCTCTATCTCTCTCTTAGACAATCTTTTTCATCTTTATAGTGACATAGAAAAAGGCCGAAACTCG
Organism: Gossypium sturtianum; assembly: GCA_025698515.1. Taxonomy (NCBI): domain Eukaryota; kingdom Viridiplantae; phylum Streptophyta; class Magnoliopsida; order Malvales; family Malvaceae; genus Gossypium; species Gossypium sturtianum. The sequence continues at coordinate 120,580,275 of CM046955.1, forward strand.
GAGTGTTTGTAATCATCGTGAATCGCTAGGATTCGGTTCAAAGTGTTAAGGTAAGGGTTTCTATCAAGGACTTCCATATTACTCGTTATTTCGTCAAAGATGGGTGACAAATCGATTCTTATCTTAGGGACGTTATCGCTCGATTTTTATCCCGTGAACGTAAGATTTCGTGGTAAGCCGATTTCGCCCTTAAAACCTATAGACTTAATTTCCTAAATATTAATTGGACTAATATTCTTTTGTCAATGGAGGCAAACAAGATAGGGTCGAAAAGGGTAGTGAATAGTGTTCGGAAGAGGGGCGAATTCGCTATTCCCTCTAGATTCAAGCGAAGGGCTGTTTCGACAATCTGAGATTTTCCACCGGGTTGTGGACCCTCATCCGGGGAGAATCAATTATTCGAAGTTGTTCGTAGTTCAGAGCCTTTAGCTGTTCGGGGTTTTCCATCGGGTTGTGAACCGTCAACCGGGGAGAATCGACAAATAGTTGTTGTTCGAGATTCTGAGGGTAAAAAAAAATCTAGATCACTTACTTTAGCATAGATTTATGTTAAGTATTAGTGTTCTAATCAAGCGTGACATGTATTTAGGTATTGACGAGCGGGAAAGTATAGTTCTCACCGTAATCAGGTGTGTAACCTCACACTTATCTCATGGGTTAGATGAATATACCGTAATTAAGCATTAGACTAAAAATCGCAAGGTTGGTGAAATCGGAAAATATGGTATATTAATACTTTAGTGTAAGTGCATGAAATCGGTATTAAAACTGTGAAATAGGCCAAACTGTGAAATGGGCCAAATTGTGAAATGGGCCAAACTGTGAAATGGGCCAAATTATGAAATGGGCCAAATTGTAATACGGGCCAGTTTGTAATAAATCTTTTATGGACTTTATGGTGGAATTATCATATGAATAATTGTTATGCATTTTATATACATGATTGCATGGGATGGGATATTGATGAAGAGAAGTTTTGGTAGCTCTACTACATTATTCTGGTGGCTCTGCCACAAATATTGTAAATGGCCACTAGCCTGCGAATTATTGAATTAAACGGCATAATGCCTGCGATTGGTGTGTTGGCGGGGTGGGTGACTAAAGCTCCCCACAGGTGTGCTGGTTGGTACGGGTGGTGTGTAGCGGATGAAAATTTAGGTATGGTTGGGAATTTCATATTACATGCATTTTACACATGTTAAATTGATATATTTGTAAATGGGCTTAGGCCCAATTAATGCTTAAATGGTTTTGTGATGAACTTGGTAAGTGGGTTACACACTGAGTTCTAAGTAACTCACCCCGTTTCCTTTACCCTTCTCAGGTAACGATCAGTAATGGAGGCTTGGGCCGGGGATGACTTCGTGGAGGCCATACTTCAAATAATGGTTTTTATGAGCTTTGAACTACTCCTAAGTATTTTTAATTAATTACTATTTCAGCTATGATGTAATAAGGCCTCTGGTTTTATTTTTATGGATTTTTACTTGTGGATGGATTTTAATTATGTTTAAATACTAAAATGGGACTATTCTATTTTTATAAATGTTTTCCTAAATTCTCGTGCAAAAAGGGGTTTTTCTTAAATATTTTATTCTCGTAAATTTTTTTGTAAAATTCTTTAAGAATCTTGTTTTCAAATTTCCTTTTGAACTCTTTTAAACTTCTCGTAAAATTTTTACCAATTAATTTCTAAGTTTTAATTTATAAACTCTTATGTCTTAAATAATAGATTTTAAATTAACCTCGGTTTTAATAAACTTCAATTCCAAAATAGTTGAGGATCTATTTTATTTAAATCAATATATGACTAGATATATGTTCATTTTGTGTGACATACCAAATCTGGTCTTAACGCATAGACCAGGGTTTGGGGTGTTACATTTTATGGTATCAGAGCCAGTTTCAAAACTCGGCTGTGGTTTGGGTTCAACAACAATTTTTGTTTAAAGCTGTTTTGAATTTATAGAATTTATGTTTTAAAGGTAGTATGGCACCACGAGCATCCGGCACCAAGTCAAGTAAGTATTCGTATATTGAATGTTTATTATGGTGATATGATCATAGGAACACTCTAGAACTTCTAGTTTTAGGTGTTGAAACTGTAGAGATTGAGACTATAGGATGTGATTGCGAAAACAACTCTATCTCTTATATCTCATAAAATATCGTTAGTAAACATCTTTGAAATAGTATTACGATTCATAAAACTTGTAATCAGATTAAACCCGAAATAGTCAAAATGAGCGCTAGAGGGCGTGGGCGTGGTAGGCGTGGCCGTGGTAGAGGCCGAGGTTCTAGGGTTGCGTCTGAAATGTCGGGACATATACCAGAAATGAACCTTTTTGCATCACTCGGGGATCGAGGATGGATCACATGATCATACGAGGGAGGACATTGCCTTGACCCAAGTAATGTTGCGAGTCTTGGAAAGGGTTGCTGGAGCTAGAACTGGGCCAGCAGCTCGTGGATCAATTTCGGAACTACTTAGATCGAGTGGTGCTAAAGTTTTTAGGGGTATTTCTGGACTAGCCCCAAATGTTGCGGAATATTGGCTCGAGGCTGTAGAGCGGATTATGGATGACCTGGAGTGTACTGCCGAGCAGAAACTAAGAGGAGCTGTGTCCTTGTTGAGGGACGAGGCGTATCAATGGTGGCTTCTTGTTCGAGAAGGCACCAGTGAACGTGTTACATGGGATTTCTTCAAAGTCGCTTTTCAAGGAAAGTATGTCGGGGCAAGTTATGTGGATGCCCGGAGGAAGGAATTCCTGAATCTGGTTCAAGGGAATAAGACAGTGGCAGCTTACGAGATAGAATTTCTTTACTTGAGCCGTTATGCTTGCACAATAGTGTCGACCGATCATGAGCGCTGTGTACGTTTTGAGGATGGGCTGAATGACGAGTTACGGGTACTGATAGCCCCGCAACAAGAAAGGATTTTTGCCACGCTTGTGGAGAAAGCCAAGATAGCTGAAGAGGCTAAGAACTCAGAATGTCAGAACTGAGAAAGAGTTAGAGGCAAGAGGGATTTTAAGTACTCGGGTTCTACTAAAAGGTTTCAAAAGAGGCCTCGGAGTGATGAGCCAGCACAAGCTAGAGCATCTGTGGCTACCAATCAGATTCGAGAATGTGCGGACTGTGGAAAACGACACCCCGGGGAATGTTGGAAGAGAACGGGAGGTTATTTTAAATGTGGTTCCAAGGATCACCAGTTTAGGAATTGCCTTCAACGGACTGCTACGACTCAAGAAGCTCGTAACACGATGCACGGACCAGTCGAGGCACTCAACAACCACGAGAGGCCGTGGACCAGTCGTGGTGGTAATGGGGTGGGCGTGGTCAAGGTGCACCGGTCGAGGTAATGGCTTCGGGGGTAACGCGAGGCAAGGCAGTAGGGGGTTGGTCTATGCGGTCGGGCATCGTGAAGATGGCGATGCACGATGTGATAAGCGCACGTTCTTCATCCTTGATGTACCTGTTACTGCTTTGATAGATATCGGGTCTACCCACTCGTATGTTGCTAGTGCCATATATGGAAACCTGAATATTAGATTCGAGATTTTCGATAGAGATATGACGGTAATTAGTCCTTTAGGACAATCGATGTCGTGAATAAATTGTATAGAGACGTGCCTTTAGAAATTCAAAGAGAAATATTTTTGGCGGATTTGATGGAACTGCCTTTCGGCGAGTTCGATCTTATTTTAGGCATGGATTGGTTGGTAAAGCACCGGGCGCAATTAGATTGTGCTGAAAAGCGGATGTCAATAAGGACTTTGGATGATAAGGAGGTAGTAATGATAGGCGAGCGAATGAACTTTTTGGCAAATGTGGTATCTGCTTTAAAGGCAGAAAAATTGGTGCGAAAAGGGTATGGAGCGTTCCTAGCCTTCATCAGTGCTTTGGATGCCAAGGAACTATTGGTGGAAAGTGTGAGAACGGTGAAAGAATTTCCAGATGTTTTTCTCGAGGAACTTTCGGGTCTACCTCCATATCGGGAAGTAGAATTTGGCATTGAGCTTTTGCCCGGAACGGCTCCGGTGTTCATTGCTCCTTATAGAATGGCGTAGAAGGAGTTAGCGGAGCTTAAAGCTCAAATTCAAGAATTGTTGGATCGAGGATTTATTTGACCGAGTGTGTCTCGTAGGGGGGCGCCGGTTTTGTTTCGTCAAGAAGAAGGATGGGTCGATGCGTATGTGCATTGATTATAGGCGATTGAATAAATTGACGATCGAGAATAGGTATCCATTACGAGAATCGTTTAATTGTTTGATCAATTGAGGGGAGCTTGATTTTCTCCAAGATTGATTTGAGATCGGAGTTATCATCAACTCAAGGTTAAGGAGGCAGATATTCATAAGACGGCATTCAGAACCCGTTATGGACATTATGAGTTTTTGGTGATGCCGTTTGGTTTGAACAATGCACCAGCTGCATTTATGGACATGATGAACCGAGTCTTTCAACCTTATCTAGACCGGTTCGTGGTGGTGTTCATAGATGATATCTTGGTATATTCGAGGAATGAAGAAGGGCATGACTCACATTTGCGCACATTATTGCAAATACTGCGAGAGAAACAACTTTATGCCAAATTCAGTAAGTGTGAATTTTGGCTGAAGGAGGTGACTTTCTTGGGGCACGTTGTGTCAGCCGAGGGAATCAGAGTTGATCCTCGGAAGGTAGAGGTGGTGTTGGATTGGAAACCACCGAAGGCAGTGGCTGAGATTCGAAGTTTCTTAGGTTTGGCTGGTTATTATAGACGCTTTGTTGAGGGGTTTTCGTTGATTGCTACACCCCTAACTAAGCTGTTGCGAAAGGGAGTACCGTATATGTGGACCGATAAATAACAAGAGAGTTTCGAGAAACTGAAGAAGATTTTGACGGAAGCGCCAGTAATGATTCAACCTGAGGCTAGAAAAGAGTTTATCGTTTACTGTGATGCGTCACACACGGGTTTAGGATGTGTGTTGATGCAAGGTGGAAAAGTGGTGGCTTATGCTTTTCGTCGGTTAAGGCCACACAAAGTCAACTATCCTACTCATGACTTGGAGTTGGTTGCGGTGGTTTTTGCTTTAAAGATATGGAGGCACTATCTCTACGGTGAGAAGTCTATCATTTATACGGATCATAAGAGTCTTAAGTACCTCCTTACCCAAAAAGAGTTGAACTTGAGACAACGGAGGTGGGTGGAGCTGTTAAAGGATTATGACTTCTCAATCGAGTACCATCTTGGAAAGGCTAACATAGTGGCAGACGCATTGAGTCGTAAGGTAGTATCGGAGTTAAGAGCAATGTTTGCTCATCTTAGTTTGTATGAGGATGGCAGTCTGCTAGCGAAACTTCAGGTGAAGCCTTTGTGGTTAGAACAGATCAAGGAAAATCAGTTATCAGATGAAAAGTTGAGTCCGTTAATGCAACAAGCTGAAAGTGGTGTAATAGGGGATTTTGGAATGAACAAGGATGGAGTGATGTGTTTTCGTGGAAGAGTTTGTATGCCCATGGATTCGGATTTGAGACTAATGATTTTGCGTGAGGTGCATAGTAGCCCTTATGTTATGCACCCCGGAGGAAATAAGATGTTTTGAGACCTCTGTGAGCAGTATTGGTGGCCAAGGTTAAAGCGAGAGGTTACTGATTTTGTGGGTAAGTGCTTGACTTGTCAGCAAGTGAAGGCAGAACATCAATTACTGTCGGGTTTATTGCAACCGGTAAAGATTCCTCTATGGAAATGGGAGCGGATAACGATGGACTTTGTTAGTGGGTTGCCCTTAACACCTACTAAGAAAGATTCTATCTGGGTGATAGTGGATCGATTAACAAAGACTGCTCATTTTCTACCAGTTCGTACGGATTACTCACTGCAGAAGTTGGCTAAGTTGTATGTATCGGAGATCGTGAGGTTGCATGGGGTACCAGTGTCTATTATATCGGACAGGGACCCTAGGTTCACATCACGGTTTTGGAAAGCTTTACATGAGGCTCTGGGAACAAAGTTAAACTTCAGCACGGCTTTTCACCCTCAGTCAGATGGTCAGTCGGAAAGAGTAATCCAGATTTTGGAAGACATGTTAAGGGGTTATGTGATTGACTTCAGAGGTAGTTGGGAAGATTTTCTACCGTTGGCAGAGTTCGCGTATAATAACAGTTACCAATCCAGTATCCAAATGGCACCCTATGAAGCATTATATGGTCGTAGCTGTCGTACCCCTACTTATTGGACTGAATTGGGGGAACGGCAGTTGTTGGGTCCTGAATTGATATCTGAGACGGGAGAAAAGGTAAAGGTGATTCAAGCACGGTTAAAAGAAGCTTTGGATAGACAAAAGTCGTATGCGGATCTGAAGCGTAAGAATATTGAGTTTGCGGTGGGAGATCAGGTCTTTCTGAAAGTTTCACCTTGGAAGAAGATTTTCAGATTTGGAAGGAAGGAAAAGTTGAGCCCTAGGTTCATTGGACCATACCTTGTGTTGAAGCGTGTAGGACCAGTGGCCTATCAGCTTTAATTACCTTCGGAGTTGAGTCAGATTCATAGCGTCTTCCATGTCTCTATGTTAAGGCGTTATCGATCGGATCCGTCTCACATAGTACCGCTAGAAGAAGTGGAGATAAGGCCGGACTTGTCTTTCGAGGAGGAACTAGTGAAAATCTTAGATCGTGATGTTAAGGTGCTAAGAAAGAAGACGGTGCCGTTGGTTAAGGTTCTATGGTGAAATCACGGAGCGAAAGAAGCTACGTGGGAGCCTGAGGATACAATTTGGCAACAATATCCTCACCTCTTTTAACCAAGTAAATTTCGAGGACGAAATTTTCTTTAAGGGGGGTAGAATTGTAACATCCTAAAAATTTAGTATCGATATGTTGCATGATTTTGGTGCTTAGCTTGTGAATGAGTCAATTTGTGTGTTTAATATAGTCTTGAGAAGGCTCGGGATTTATTCAGAATTAGAATAAATTTTAGTAATGAGTACTTTATTGAAATGGAACAAGTAACCTTGATGCTTAAGGTAATTAAGTGGTAAAAAGATAGCAAAAAATGAGCCATTGGTTAAGAGGTTATGCGCAACATGTATGGTCTTGAGGAGAGAGGTTTGAATCCCCTAGTATGCATTTTGTGAATATTATTTTTTTGCTCTTTCCTAGCAAGTGTCGGCCAAGCTTTATTCTTGGTAACTTAGACTTTTATTTTTATGGTATGATGGCTAAGAGATATGGTAATAGTGAACTTAAGGAAAGAAATCATGAGCTTATGGCAAGTAAAGGGGGACACAAGACACTTCTTAAGGGATGTGTTTTGGAAAGTTTGGAATGGCCAAGCTTTGTCCATGAACTTGGACAGTTTTGGGGGCTAGGGGGGTGGCCGAAATTTTGTTGTAGGCATTGGTAAGGATGTGTAGTGTAACACCCCAAACCCGGCCCATAAGTTTCGACCAGATTTGGTATGCTACGGGTTGTACGTTGAAAACTTTTGCTAAGTTGGTTTTAGTAAATCATAAGTTATTAGGCAAAATTCGAATAAACAAGTGACTTTTGAAAAAAAACCTTGTATTATTATTATTTTGAATAATAAAACCTTTGACAAAGTTATTATTTTGAATAATAAAACCTTTGACAAAGTTCCATAAGTTGCAAATATTAAAAACTAAGTAGTGAGTATAAACTATGGGGCCTTATTACATAAATGTTTCCAAAATTAAAAACTTAAGGAAAAACCGAAATAATCTATAGGAATAAAAACTTGATGGCCCCTCGAGTCCGCCTTTGCTCCCATGTCCACGATCTACTGCTCATCTGCAAAGTTAGGGAAAAATAATAGGGTGAGTCACCAAGACTCAGTGTGTAAATCTCGAAAACACATCAAAGGCTTGACCCACAAACACAGTATGGCCTTGGCCCGTATACAAGGGTAACTATATATGCATCATGGCCCATCCCAGCCTAGAAATCTATCCTCTACACACCAACCCGTACCAACCATCACACCTTGGGGATTTCTATAATCAACCCTCCAACCGCTACACACCATATCGACAGCTGTGCTGCCTGACTTAATGACTGATCCCTGTGTGACCTATGTGGCAAAGCCACCGATCGCCATGCGACCTTAATAATATATCGTAGCATTTCGACAGCTGAGCTGCCTGTCATAAAGACCGATCACTATGTGACCTATATGGGAAAGCCACCGATCGCTATGCGACCTTCTTCCCCTTCATCATATCAATCCCATCCCATGCATACATACATGCAGAATCAAAATAATATACTACCTAAAAGTTCACAGTCTATCACATTAATCGATACACATAAAGAAGTTTCTATGATTACGTACCTGGCATCCCTTGCCTACCCTTTTGGGTAATCCGACTGCCTATACTGACTTTTTGGCTTTTAGCCCATAACATATATTTAGTACATATTACTATCTGACCTTTTTAGGCTTTTAGCCCATAACATATATTTAGTACAGATTAATTAGTGTGTTAGAGATCTACACACCTGATTATCGTTAGAACGACACTCTCTATGTCGACACTATCAGAAGTCGATACAATTGCTACTTGCCTAAGGTGTTGTTCGAAGCCGGGTCCACAACACGGTGGCCAATCCCGTCATCTTGACACACATTCGTTTCTTAAACTTAGGGATTCTCTCATTTGCCTAATCCATATTTAATTCCATCACAAGTCCTTGTCAGAACTACTATCACAACATATGATCATTAATCCACATCATAAAGTTAAGAAAATCTAGGGAAAATCACCTTACCTTAAAATCCCGAAATTGAAGACTAGCGATTTTCGGCTTTTAAATCTAGATGATCAGGTTTCCTTCAAATCCCGGAATGTCGCCCAAACGCAAAAGAGAGGAAATATTAGCTTCATTCGGCAGCCTTAACAACCAAGTGGCCATTCGGCCTTGTCTCTTAAAAATCGAAAGAGAGATTGAAGAGATAGGAAAATCGACACTCACCTTAACGCAGAGAATTCGACTACCCCTTAGAGATTCCGGCTTTTTGAGAAGATCAGAAGAGAAGATGATTCGAAGAAATCTATAGAGATTCGGCTTTTAGAAGAAAGAAGAGAAAAGAATAATGAGGTTTTCGGCTTTCGGCTTTTTAGAAGAAAGAAGAGAAGAGAATAATGGAGTTTTCGGCTTTTAGAAGAAAGAAGAGAATAATGGAGTTTTCGGCTTTTAGGAGAAAGAAGAGAAAAGAATAATGGGGTTTTCGGCTTTTAGAAGAAAGAAGAGAATAATGGAGTTTTCGGCTTTTAGGAGAAAGAAGAGAAAAGAATAATGGGGTTTTCGGCTTTTAGAAGAAAGAAGAGAAAGAAAAGGTGAAAACCCTAAATGCCGAAAAACAAAGAAGAGAACCCTCCCTATTTATAGAAATTTCGGCACTTACCTATGAAAAACTGAAAGTGCCCTTCCGATAACTAAAAATTAATCAAATAAAAGGGAAAATTCGCACCCCCTTTGCCATAAAGAAACCGATTTCTTCACTTCTCTAGGTGATGGAATTTTCGCCAACTCCTAGCCTTGTAGATAGCTCCTATCTTTTCTCCTTTTTTTCCTTCCATATTATCAACTATATTATCTACATTATCCCATTCACATAAATCCTCCTATTTTTGAGCCTTGTTGCCGTCCATTCTACCTAACCCTAATGCCAAAATTTAGCTAACTTAAATTAAAAGAGTTGGGCTCCATGTAACTTAAATTTGGGCCCCTTACTCCCTTGTGTGGCGTCACCTCCTTGCTCCTTAAGTGGCGCCATCGACCACCTGGGCCACAAGCCCATTTTGATATTTTAAACTCGGATACCACCTTTTAAACCCTATAGTGCCCAAACAAAAATTTAACTAAGGCTTCACCCAATCTCGAGCCCAATTTGGACCCCTAATGCTCAAATTAACTCATTACACATATTCACCCATTAAATGCATAGGCCCGAAAATTCAGGATGATATAGTTCTACCCCCCTTAAAGAAATTTTGTCCTCGAAATTTCCAAATAACTACTAATCGTACTACCCAAGTCTCACCACTATGCTTTCATTCACAAGCACTCTAATTTAATAATATATAAGCATTGCACGATACGGTTTCTATACCCAAAAATATAGCATCCACACAAAACATACCCGACTTAATGGTGATTGAACAATCCCGAGCCCTATGCTCCTCAGACCCGCATCTTAAACACGTTCCTGACTTCCTCCAACATTCACCCGGATGACGCCTTCTGCAATATTCGCAAACCCAAAAGTTTGGACGTACCTTAACATGCTTCACGTAACGAGGCGCAACCCTAGAAAACTACGATCTCTTTTTCTTCTTACAGTCCACGCACTCCAACCCGAAATATTTCACCGATTTCTTTAACCTCCTTCAGCACCTCCCTAACTATTTGAGTCAGCACATCAGTCCTAATACTTCCACGGCCTCGGCCGCGGCCTCTTCTTCCTCTCCTAGCGCTCATCGTCGATTCTCGTAGTATCTGAATTAGAAATTTTATGAACTATTAATTTCTTTCACTGATTAACCACGAACAATCTTATGGAAAGTAGTTTTAAGAGTGGTTCTTTCGAATTCGAACCTATCTACAGTTTCAGTCTCAAGTTTATCTCCTAATTCTAGAAACCACATACATCAACCCGCATACATCAATCACACAAGTAGCATCCATGCACACACATTCATCGCATAAGGTTTTTTTTTTTTTTTCCGTCATTCCTCTACCCAGGGGTATTTCCATAGTTTTGCCCTACAGGGTATTTTCCAAAATAAAGTGTCTTGGTGATTTTCTCAAAATAGGGTATCTTGGTGTTGTTGTTGTTTTCGTTTTTTTAGCAGGGGTATTTTGGAAAATTTAATTTTTCAAACCGGGTCACATTTGTAAATCTAGGGGTTTTTGGGTAAATTTGCAAAATATGGGTATTTTATAAAATCACGGTTGTTTGGAAATTTTCACAAATCAAGTGTATTTTGGAAATTTTACAAAACTTGGGGTATTTTGGTTGCGAAATAGGGTGCATTTGGTCCCTTTTGGGTTTTAATTATAGATTTTGGCCGTCAACAAATCCTCGTGGCTAAGGTGAGCAGTCCACGTGTGCACAGGTAGGATTCAGCCAAGAGGAGGTGAGTCACTAGGACTGTTTAAGTACCAAGCTCTCCCTGAATCCAATCCTAGACATGCGTATGCCTGTTGCCACACCTTAACCCATCGACTCGTTCACGGTTTTGTTTGGATAGATTAAGTCTTATGAATTTAAAGAGTTGTTTTAACTAAGCCTATAGTCCATCAATGCCTAACATACTAGTCTACGTCCATCAAGCCCATCAAGCCCACATACATATCACATCCAAAAGTTTAGAATACTTACCTGCGTGGATCGGGCGCCGGTAGACTCGAAGGCCATATCTTCTTCCAGATTTTTTCTTAATTTCACATAAATTTTCAAAACACTACTAGACCCATTTCACAGCCCGAGCTTTGAACTGGGCTCTGATACCAAAATGTAACACTCCAAACCCGGCCCAAAAGTTTCGAGCAGATCTGGTATGCTACGGGTTGTACGTTGAAAACTTTTGCTAAGTTGGTTTTAGTAAATCATAAGTTATTAGGCAAAATTCGAATAAACAAGTGACTTTTGAAAAAAAAACCTTATATTATTATTATTTTGAATAATAAAACATTTGACAAAGTTCCATAAGTTGCGAATGTTAAAAACTAAGTAGTGAGTATAAACTATGGGGCCTTATTACATAAATGTTTCCAAAATTAAAAACTTAAAGAAAAACCGAAATAATCTATAGGAATAAAAACTTGATGGCCCCTCGAGTCTGCCTTTGCTCCCATGTCCACGATCTCTATCGCTCATCCGCAGTTAGGGAAAAATAATAGGGTGAGTCACCAAGACTCAGTGTGTAAATCCTGAAAACACATCAAAGGCTTGGCCCACAAACACATTATGGCCTTGGCCCGTATACAAGGGTAACTATATATGCATCATGACCCATCCCAGCCTAGAAATCCATCCTCTACACACCAACCCGTAACAAACATCACACCTTGGGGATTTCTACAATCAACCCTCCAACCGCTACACACCATATCGACAATTTGTGGCCGCTCTGTCTTAAAGATCGATCATGTGGTGACCTATGTGGCAAAGCCACCGATCGCCATGCGACCTTAATAATACATCGTAGCATTTCGACAGCTGAGCTGCCTGTCATAAAGACCGATCACTATGTGACCTATGTGGCAAAGCCACCGATCGCTATGTGACCTTCTTCCCTTTCATCATATCAATCCCATCCCATGCATACATATATGCAGAATCAAAACAATATACTACCTAAAAGTTAACAGTCTATCACATACATCGATACACATAGAGAAGTTTCTATGATTACGTACCTGACATCCCTTTCCTACCATTTTTGGGTAATCCGACTATCTATACAGCCTTTTTCTGGCTTTTAGCCCATAACATATATTTAGTACTGATTACTATACTGACTTTTTTCTCGGCTTTTAGCCCATAACATATATTTAGTACAGATTAATTAGTGTGTTAGAGATCTACACACTGATTATCGTTAGAACGACACTCTCTATGTCGACACTATAAGAAGTCGATACAACTGCTACTTGCCTAAGGTGTTGTTCGAAGTTAGGTCCACAACACGGTGGCCAATCCCGTCATCACGACACAACTCGTTTCTTAAACTTAGGGATTCTCTCATTTGCCCGATCCATATTTAATTCCATCACAAGTCCTTGTCAGAACTACTATCACAACATATGATCGTTAATCTACATCATAAAGTTAAGATCTCGCATGCGATGAATGAATCTAGTGAAAATCTAAAGAAAATCACCTTACCTTAAAATCTCGAAATTGGAGACTAGCGATTTCTGGCTTTTAAATCTAGATGATCAGGTTTCCTTCAAATCCCGGAATGCCGCCCAAACGCAAAAGAGAGGAAATATTAGCTTCATTGTGACTTTAACAACCAAGTGGCCGTTCGGCCTTGTCTCTTAAAAACCGAAAGAGAGATTGAAGAGATAGGAAAATCGGCACTCACCTTAACGCAGAGAATTTGACTACCCCTTAGAGATTCTGGCTTTTTGAGAAGATCAGAAGAGAAGATGATTCGAAGAAATCTATAGAGATTCGGCTTTTAGAAGAAAGAAGAGAAAAGAATAATGGGGTTTTCGGCTTTCGACTTTTTAGAAGAAAGAAGAGAAGAGAATAATGGAGTTTTCAGCTTTTAGAAGAAAGAAGAGAATAATAGAGTTTTCAGCTTATAGGAGAAAGAAGAGAAAAGAATAATGGGGTTTTCGGCTTTTAGAAGAAAGAAGAGAATAATGGAGTTTTCGACTTTTAGGAGAAAGAAGAGAAAAGAATAATGGGGTTTTCGGCTTTTAGAAGAAAGAAGAGAAAGAAAAGGTGAAAACCCTAAATGCCAAAAAAATAAAGAAGAGAACCCTCCTATTTATAGAAATTTGGCACTTACCTATGAAAACCGAAAGTGCCCTTCCCGGTAACTAAAAATTAATCAAATAAAAGGGAAAATTCTAGCACCCCCTTTGCCATAAAGAAACCAATTTCTTCACTTCTCTAGGTGATGGAATTTCGGCCAACTCCTAGCCTTGTCGATAGCTCCTATCTTTTCTCCTTCCATATTATCAACTATATTATCTACATTATCCCATTCACATAAATCCTCCTATTTTTGAGCCTTGTTGCCGTCCATTCTACCTAACCCTAATGCCGAAATTTAGCTAACTTAAATTAAAAGAGTTGGGCTCCATGTAACTTAAATTTGGGCCCCTTACTCCCTTGTGTGGCGTCACCTCCTTGCTCCCTAAGTGGCGCCACTGACCACTGGGCCACAAGCCCATTTTGATATTTTAAACTCAGATACCACCTTTTAAACCCTATAGTGCCCAAACAAATATTTAACTAAGGCTTCAGCCCAATCCTGAGCCCAATTTGGACCCCTAATGCTCAAATTAACTCATTACACATATTCACCCATTAAATGCATAGGCTTGAAAATTCAGGATGTTACAGTTCTACCCCCTTTAAAGAAATTTCGTCCTCGAAATTTCCAACTAACTGCTTATCGTACTACCCAAGTCTCACCACTATGCTTTCGCTGCGCACTCTAATTTAATAATATATAACCATTGCACGGATACAGTTTCTATACCCAAAAATATAGCATCCACACAAAACATACCCGACTTAATGGTGATTGAACAATCCCGAGCCTTATGCTCCTCAGACCCGCATCTTAAACACGTTCCTGACTTCCTCCAACATTCACCCGGATGACACCTTCTGCAATATTCGCAAACCCGAAAGTTTGGACGCACCTTAACATGCTTCACGCGAGCGAGGCGCAACCCTAGAAAACTACGATCTCTTTTTTCTTACAATCCACGTACCCAACCCGAAATGTTTCACCGATTTCTTTAACCTCCTTCAGTACCTCCCTAACTAGCTGAGTCAGCACATCAGTCCTAATACTTCCATGGCCTCGGCCGCGGCCTCTTCTTCCTCTCCTAGCGCTCATCGTCGATTCTCATAGTATCTGAATTAGAAATTTTATGAACTATTAATTTCTTTCACTGATTAACCACGAACAATCTTATGGAAAGTAGTTTTAAGAGTGGTTCTTTCGAATTCGAACTTATCTACAGTTTCAGTCTCAAGTTTATCTCCTAATTCTAGAAACCACATACATCAATCCGCATACATCAATCACACAAGTAGCATCCATGTACATACATTCATCGCATAAGGTTTTTTTTTTCCGTCATTCCTCTACCCAGGGGTATTTCCGTAGTTTTGCCCTACATGGTATTTTCCAAAATAAAGTGTCTTGGTGATTTTCTCAAAATAGGGTATCTTGGTGTTGTTGTTGTTTTCGTTTTTTTAGCAGGGGTATTTGGAAAATTTAATTTTTCAAACCGGGTCACATTTGTAAATCTAGGGGTTTTCGGGTAAATTTGCAAAACATGGGTATTTTATAAAATCACGATTGTTTGGAAATTTTTACAAATCAAGTGTATTTTGGAAATTTTACAAAACTTGAGGGTATTTTGGTTGCGAAATAGGGTGGCTGGTCCCTTTCGGGTTTTAATTATAGATTTTGGCCCGTCAACAAATCCTCGTGGCTAAGGTGAACAGTCACTGCGCACTAGGTAGGATTCCAGCTAAGAGGAGGTGAGTCACTAGGACTGCTTAAGTACCAAGCTCTCCCTTAATCCAATCCTAGACATGCGTATGCCTGTTGCCACACCCTAACCCATCGACTGCGTTCACGGGTTTGTTTGGATAGATTAAGTCTTATGAATTTAAAGAGTTGTTTTAACTAAGCCTATAGTCCATCAATGCCTAACATACTAGTCTACGTCCATCAAGCCCATCAAGCCCACATACATATCACATCTAAAAGTTTAGAATACGTACTGCGTGGATCGGGTGCTTGGTGAGACTCAAGGCCATATCTTCTTCCGATTTTTCTCAATTTCACATAAATTTTCAAAACACTACTAGACCCATTTCACGGCCCGAGCTTTGAACTGGCTCGATACTAAAATGTAACACCCCAAACCCGGCCCATAAGTTTCGACCCGGATCACGGTATGCTACGGGTTGTACGTTGAAAACTTTTACTAAGTTAGTTTTAGTAAATCATAAGTTATTAGGCAAAATTCGAATAAACAAGTGACTTTTGAAAAAAAAACCTTGTATTATTATTATTTTGAATAATAAAACCTTTGACAAAGTTCCATAAGTTGCAAATATTAAAAACTAAGTAGTGAGTATAAACTATGGGGCCTTATTACATAAATGTTTCCAAAATTAAAAACTTAAGGAAAAATCGAAATAATCTATAGAAATAAAAACTTGATGGCTTCTCGAGTCCGCCTTTGCTCCCATGTCCACGATCTACTGCTCATCTGCAAAGTTAGGGAAAAATAATAGGGTGAGCCACCAAGACTCAGTGTGTAAATCCCGAAAACACATCAAAGGCTTGGCCCACAAACACATTATGGCCTTGGCCCGTATACAAGGGTAATTATATATGCATCATGGCCCATCCCAGCCTAGAAATCCATCCTCTACACACTAACCCGTACCAACCATCACACATTGGGGATTTCTACAATCAACCCTCCACCGCTTACACACCATATCGATACCGTGTCTTTACTGTCTTAAAGATCGATCATGTGTGACCTATGTGGCAAAGCCACCGATCACCATGCGACCTTAATAATATATCGTAGCATTTCGACACGGTGAGCTACTGTCATAAAGACCGATCACTATGTGACCTATGTTGCAAAGCCACCGATCGCTATGCGACCTTCTTCCCCTTCATCATATCAATCCCATCCCATGCATACATACATGCGTAATCAAAATAATATACTACCTAAAAGTTCTGATCTGTCACATACATCGATACACATAGAGAAGTTTCTATGATTACGCACTGCATCCCTTGCCTACCCTTTTTGGGTAATCCGACTGTCTATACAAACCTTTTTCCCGCTTTTAGCCCATAACATATATTTAGTACAGATTACTATACAGTCTTTTTCCGGCTTTTAGCCCATAACATATATTTAGTACAAATTAATTAGTGTGTTAGAGATCTACACACCTGATTATCGTTAGAACAACACTCTCTATGTCGACACTATCAGAAGTCGATACAACCGCTACTTGCCTAAGGTGTTGTTCGAAGCGACCCACAACCTTGGTGGCCAATCCCGCATCTTGACGACATACTCGTTTCTTAAACTTAGGATTCTCTCCTTTGCTCGATCCATATTCAATTCCATCACAAGTCCTTGTCAAAACTACTATCACAACATATGATCGTTAATCCACATCATAAAGTTAAGATCTCGTATGCGATGAACGAATCTAGTGAAAATCTAGGGAAAATCACCTTACCTTAAAATCCTGAAATTGGAGACTAGCGATTTTCGGCTTTTAAATCTAGATGATCAGTTTCCTTCAAATCCCGGAATGCCGCCCAAACGCAAAAGAAAGGAAATATTAGCTTCATTCGCAAATTTTTAACAACCAAGTGGCCATTCGGCCTTGTCTCTTAAAAACTGAAAGAGAGATTGAAGAGATAGGAAAATCGGCACTCACCTTAACGTAGAGAATTCGACTACCCCTTAGAGATTCTGGCTTTTTGAGCAGATCAGAAGAGAAGATGATTCGAAGAAATCTATAGAGATTCGGCTTTTAGAAGAAAGAAGAGAAAAGAATAATAGGGTTTTCGGCTTTCGGCTTTTTAGAAGAAAGAAGAGAAGAGAATAATGGAGTTTTCGGCTTTTAGAAGAAAGAAGAGAATAATGGAGTTTTCAGCTTTTAGGAGAAAGAAGAGAAAAGAAAAATGGGGTTTTCGACTTTTAGAAGAAAGAAGAGAATAATGGAGTTTTCGACTTTTAGCAGAAAGAAGAGAAAAGATTAATGGGGTTTTCGGCTTTTAGAAGAAAGAAGAGAAAGAAAAGGTGAAAACCCTAAATACCGAAAAATAAAGAAGAGAACCCTCCCTATTTATAAAAATTTCGGCACTTACCTATGAAAAACCGAAAGTGCCCTTCCTGATAACTAAAAATTAATCAAATAAAAAGGGAAAATTCGGCACCCCCTTTTCCATAAAGAAACCGATTTCTTCACTTCTCTAGGTGATGAAATTTCGGCCAACTCCTAGCCTTGTCGATAGCTCCTATCTTTTCTCCTTCCATATTATCAACTATATTATCTACATTATCCCATTCACATAAATCCTCCTATTTTTGAGCCTTGTTGCCGTCCATTCTACCTAACCTTAATGCCGAAATTTAGCTAACTTAAATTAAAAGAGTTGGGCTCCATGTAACTTAAATTTGGGCCTCTTACTCCCTTGTGTGGCGTCACCTCCTTGCTCCCTAAGTGGCGCCACTGACCACTGGGCCACAAGCCCATTTTTGATATTTTAAACTCAGATACCACCTTTTAAACCCTATAGTGCCCAAACAAAAATTTGACTAAGGCTTCAGCCCAATCCTGAGTCCAATTTGGACCCCTAATGCTCAAATTAACTCATTACACATATTCACCCATTAAATGCATAGGCCCAAAAATTCAGGATGTTACATGTAGCTAGTGGTTACTCTCATTTTGGTCATTTTTGTTTTTCCCAAAACACTTTTCTTTTCATTTTTTCTCTCATAGCCAAATGCACTTTAGGCTTTGGGTAAACATCTTGGTTTTTCTTCTTTTGGTCATATTTTGCCAAACCTCTCAAATCCTTTTCTCCTAGTGCCAAAAATATCAAAACACAAAAGCCATTTCTTTTCTCTTCTCCTCCATGGCCGAATGTTACTAGTATTATTTTCTTTTTTTTTTCTTTCTTCTTGACCGAACCTTCCTCTTCACCTATATTTTCTTATCAATCGTTTTCTTTACTTTCGTTGTGATTATTCGGTAAGAACCCTCTTCGATTCTTTATTTTTTCTTCTTTTCTTTGTCAAATTTACTCTTGATTTGGGAGGGTCTTTTGACCAAAAATATCCTCTATCTCTCTCTTAGACAATCTTTTTCGTCTTTATAGTGACATAGAAAAAGGCCGAAACTCCGAGTGTTCGTAATCATCGTGAATCGCTAGGATTCGGTTCAAAGTGTTAAGGTAAGGGTTTCTATCAAGGACTTCCATATTACTCGTTATTTCGTCAAAGATGGGTGACAAATCGATTCTTATCTTAGGGACGTTATCGCTCGATTTTCATCCCGTGAACGTAAGATTTCGTGGTAAGCCGATTTCGCCCTTAAAACCTATAGACTTAATTTCCTAAATATTAATTGGACTAATATTATTTTGTCAATGGAGGCAAACAAGATAGGGTCGAAAAGGGTAGTGAATAGTGTTCGGAAGAGGGGCGGATTCGCTATTCCCTCTAGATTCAAGCGAAGGGCTGTTTCGGTAATCCGAGATTTTCCACCGGGTTATGGACCCTCATCCGGGGAGAATCAATTATTCGAAGTTGTTCGTAGTTCTGAGCCTTTTAGCTGTTCGGGTTTTCCACCGGTTGTGAATCACAACCGGGAGAATCGATAAATAGTTGTTGTTCGAGATTCCAAGGTTAAAAAAAAAATCTAGACCGCTTACTTTAGCATAGATTTATGTTAAGTATTAGTGTTCTAATCAAGCGTGACATGTATTTAGGTATTGACGAGCGGGAAAGTATAGTTCTCACCGTAATCAGGTGTGTAACCTCACACTTATCTCATGGGTTAGATGAATATACCGTAATTAAGCATTAGACTAAAAATCGCAAGGTTGGTGAAATCGGAAAATATGGTATATTAATACTTTAGTGTAAGTGCATGAAATCGGTATTAAAACTGTGAAATGGGCCAAACTGTGAAATGGGCCAAATTGTGAAATGGGTCAAACTGTGAAATGGGCCAAATTATAAAATGGGCCAAACTGTGAAATGGGCCAAATTGTAATCTGGGCGCTTTGTAATAAATGCATTACGGACTTTATGGTGGAATTATCATATGAATAATTGTTATGCATTTTATATACATGATTGCATGGGATGGGATATTGATGAAGAGAAGTTTTGGTAGCTCTGCTACATTATTCGTGGCTCGCCACAAATATTGTAAATGGCCACCGCCTGCGAATTATTGAATTAAACGGCATAATGCCCGTGATTGGTGTGTTGGCGGGGTGGGTGACTAAAGCTCCCCACGTGTGTCTTTGGTTGGTACGGGTGGTGTGTAGCGGATGGAAATTTAGGTATGGTTGGGAATTTCATATTACATGCATTTTACACATGTTAAATTGATATATTTGTAAATGGGCTTAGGCCCAATTAATGCTTAAATGGTTTTGGCCCAAATGAACTTGGTAAGTGGGTTACACACTCGAGTTCTAAGTAACTCACCCCGTTTCCTTTACCCTTCTCGTGTAACGATCAATAATGGAGGCTTGGGCGGGGATGACTTCGTGGAGGCCATACTTCAAATAATGGTTTTTATGAGCTTTGAACTACTCCTAAGTATTTTTAATTAATTACTATTTCAAACTATGATGTAATAAGGCCTCCGTATTATTTTTATGGATTTTTACTTGTGGATGGATTTTAATTATGTTTAAATACTAAAATGGGACTATTTTATTTTTATAAATGTTTTCTTAAATTCTCGTGCAAAAAGGGGTTTTTCTTAAATATTTTATTCTCGTAAATTTTTCTGTAAAATTCTTTAAGAATCTTGTTTTCAAATTTCCTTTTGAACTCTTTTAAACTTCTCGTAAAATTTTTACCAATTAATTTCTAAGTTTTAATTTATAAACTCTTATGTCTTAAATCATAGATTTTAAATTAACCTCGGTTTTAATAAACTTCAATTCCAAAATAGTTGAGGATCTGTTTTATTTAAATCAATATATGACTAGATATATGTTCGTTTTGTGTGACATACCAAATCTGGTCTTAACGCATAGACCAGGGTTTGGGGTGTTACAAATCGAACTAGAATTGGTTCTTAACCATGTCCAAATCAGTTACTAACTTTTTCCTGATTTTCTAGTAGAGGCCACCAACATATGGTTTCTTTCAATTTAACCTTCAATTGTTCCTAATTTCTAGATTTAAAGGAAACCAGGTGTGACACAAATGCCTTTAAAATAATAGCAAAATTAACAATAAAACAAGAGTTATATAATATCCAAACAAAAACAACAAAATAATAGTAATATAATAGCGAAATGACAACAAAATATTAGCAAAAAAGAAGTTTAGGCTTATTCAGGCCTAGCTCGGGCCAAAAAATCCTACATGAGGCCTGACTTGTTTAGAAAATGGGTCTTATTTTTTGTCCAAGCCCATTTTTCGGGTCTATATTTTTGCCCAAATTCTCCGATTTTTTAGGCAGACCTTCAAACCTGGATAGGTGACCCGACCCATAATTAGGTTTAAGTTAAACACCCAAACTAATATCTAGACTGACAAAATGATCAAATTAATATGATGTCAATATTTTAAAGACTCAATTAAAATATTTTAAAATTTATTAACCAAACTAGCCATACCTCCGGTGGATATAACACAAGATTGTAAACCTTACATTAAAAACTAAAATATAAAATCATAATAAAATAAAATAAAAATATTATGAATTTATAATCCAATACAAAACAATCCATAAATTAATTAATTAAAATTTATTTCAGAGTTAAAGAAAATATAATATAAACTAAAAAGAGAGAGCACCATTTCGAATTCAACTTTTTAAATTTAATATATGCATTCTCCGACTATTGAACCGAATGAAACAGTTCATTTAATCGAATAAATTCTTATTTAAGAAAGAGCAATAATTTTAAAATTAATGTCACTAACATTATCTATAAACCAAAGGTTCTTATCAGCAAACAAGCAAAAGGCATTAAATGCTAGCTATAAATATTTAGGCAAGCTATCATTTTTAACTAAATAATGGTTTTATACGTATATACTTTTTCTTAATCTGATTTTTTTGAATGATTCTTTAGATCAATTTATTATTAAAAAATAAAATTAATAATATATTTTATAATTTAATTTAAATAAAAATAATGTTAAATAATAATTCAAATCAAGACAATTCATCTTTTATAAATATTTCTTCAAGCTCCGAGCTTTTGGGTACATAAATTTGCTATTTTTTTAGCACAATATGGCAATTTTAGTCTCTTTAAGTAATCATAGACATGGTTCTAGTTATAGTGGCCTAACTACCTAAGGAACTTAACCAAAACAAGGAAAATGATATATTTATTCATCACTGATGAGGTTTCGGTCTAAAGAAAATGTTAGAAGTTTGGAAATTTTGAGATTCTATATTTGAGTTTAATTAGTGTAAACTATCTTGAATTAATTATTTAGTTAAGTGTTTGTAATGATTGATTTTGATGATGATTGATAGATATATTTCCACTAAAAAGTAAAATTTTCACAATAAAAATTCGAATGGTGACAAGTATCTCATTTAATTGTTAATATCCAAAAATTGGTGTAAATTTTTATTTATACTTTTTTCATGATTAGTAAAATGACTTTTATTTTATTTGTTTTGTGATAGGGCAGAATAATGTGTTAATGATTTTGTGAATCATGTTATTTTTTCATACAACATCAATGTAGATCATACATAAAATTTAAATTCAAAATTATTATCTATCAACAGACTCATTACATGATTTTAGCCAAAAACACAAACCATCAATTCACAATTTATGGAATTTTAAAGTGATATTTAGATGAGGGTTAAATTAAACTTTGATTGTTGTTTTAATATGGATCAATTGGGTCAAAGTGGAGGATTGGCTTTTTTGTGGAATGATTCTTCTAATATCCGTATTGTTAGGTATTCACAAAACTTGATAGAAGTTGGTGTTGGAAGTATGAGTGGTGCTAATTGGAGGTTATCGTGTTTCTATGGGTATCCGAAACATACACATAGGAGAGATTCTTGGGATTTGTTAAGAGAATTGGCTAGATCGAACGATGAATCGTGGCTTGTCATGGGAGATTTTAATGATATTGAGAGCAATTC
Organism: Gossypium sturtianum; assembly: GCA_025698515.1. Classification (NCBI taxonomy): domain Eukaryota; kingdom Viridiplantae; phylum Streptophyta; class Magnoliopsida; order Malvales; family Malvaceae; genus Gossypium; species Gossypium sturtianum. Next base: position 120,602,917 of record CM046955.1, read on the forward strand.
AGAGAAGGAAGGAGGTGATGTTCACCATTATTTAATTGAAAGTTTTAAAGGAGCACTGGCTAATTGTGATTTAAAAGATGTTGCATGGTATAAGCAGATTTTCACCTGGGAGAGAAGATGTGGTGCAAAACATTGGGTCCATGAGAAGTAAGATAGAGCAATGGCTAATTCTAGTTTATTTGATGCTTTCTCGAATGCTGAGGCAAGAGTAGCGACAGCCTCTACGTCTGATCATTTGCCAGTGTTGTTAGACATAGAGGTGGCATTCAAAAAATGGAGAAAGCATCGTTTCAAATTTGAGAATAAATGGTTGTTGGAACTGAGAATTGCGGATGTTCTTAAGAATATTTGGTGCATGACAAGGTTAAGGGATGTAATGGAGAAGAAAACCAATTGTTGCTTGAATTTAGAAGTTTGGGGTAATAGCTTTGACTCAGATGTTAGGACTAAGAAAAAAGAGATTTGCTAAAGGCTTGATGTGTTGCAAACTAAGGGTCGTAATCTAGAGGCAGAAAGCGAGGAACTGATGAGGATAAAGACTAAGCTTAATGTGATTCTTGAACAAGAGGAAATTAAATAGAGGCAACAAGCGAAAGCTTTTTTGGCTTCGAGCAGGTGGTTCTAATTCAAAATACTTCCATGCTTTTGCTAACGAACGAAAGAAGAACAATATGATTGAAGCTCTAAAGGATGATAGAGTGTGTTCTAGTAGAGAAGAAGGTTGATTTGCATCAGGTTATTCACCAATACTTTGAATCTTTATTTAGTGCAGATAAAGATAATTTTAAACTGATTATTCGATTGGTTGATCGTAAAGTCACTGATAGAGATAATGGGGATTTATTGACTCCTTTTCAAGCTCATGGATTTCAGAATGCTATTTTAAAATGCATCTTGATAAGTCTTTAAGTTTGGATGGTCTGAATCTTGCTTTCTTCCAAAATTATTAGGGGCTTATTGGAGACGACATTGTGGCAGCTTGTTTGAGTTGGCTTTAGACAAGTGCATTTCTAGAATCACTTAAACACTCCCATTGTGTTTATTCCTTAAGTTAATAATTTGAACACTTTGAAAGATCTTCATCTAATTTATTTATGTAATGTTCTTTATAAGATTGTTTCTAAGGTTTTGGCAAACAAACTTTAATAAATTTTGTCACATATTATTTCAAATTATCAGTTTGCACTTGTGCCTGGTCGATCAATAACGGATAATGTTCTAGTTGCTTTTGAGATCTTACATCATACGAATAGATCATCAGTTAGATCAAGGGGTAAGGTGACGCCCAAAATTGACATTAGTAAGGGTTATAATAGGATTAGTGTAACACCCCTTGCCTGATCTGATTGTCAAGTCTGAGTTATGGGATGCTATAGCCATTGCCAGAGCAACTTTCGATGAAAACATTAAAATTAAACCATTCAAACATATAAAACATTTCAAAATTTCAGTCATTATATGATCAATAAACTTTCCTGACACTCAATCGAACATATGAAAACTTAATTGTTAAATTGTACATGAAATAGGGCCCAATTGCAAAATTTTAAAATTTCAGAACAAGTACCGATACTCCCTGAAAGGTACCGATTCTAAATTTAGTCTCGATGTTTGGAAAAATTCATCCTTAAATCTCCAAGTATCGATACTTGAATTATGGTATCGATACTCCTTTACAAGTATCAATACCAAATTCTAGTATCGATACCATTTTACGATTTTGTTACTTTTGTAAAATTTAAACAAAGGTCATTTGTATATATACCCTTGTAAAGTATCGGTACCCCAATGTAGAGTATCGATACTTTAGTCCGGTATCGATACCGTTTTGAAACTCAACGTTTGAAAATTTAACTGAAAAATACTAAGTACCAAAACCTTCACCTATGTTATCTATACCTCCGTACCAATTATGTCAGAATCCTATATTTTGGTCCCTATTTCATGCTCAATCTAAAATGTATTCAAATGGTGCTTTTATGCACACTAGAAACCTATATAAAACTAACTAAAGATGTATACTAATTCATTTAACTTTTAACAAAATCAATCAATTCATCATGCCATAATTTGGTACCAAAACACATCAAATAACTCTCTAAAACACCAACTAAACTTTTGTGCTTTCAAGTCATTCAAAGTAACATTCATCCATGCCAATTCTAAGCTCAAGTCATACCTTATTACATTCAAATGAGCTATTCAATAAGGCACACATAAAAGCCTATTATATTTCCAAATCACATTTATGCATATATAGACATTAGATCTCTAAAATTCAAACATAAAACAAGGTTTCAACCAAACCATCCATTCACAAGATATGAGATATATATGCTAAGTACATGCCACAATACCGAGCTTACAACGAGTAAAAGGCTATCGATTTGATAGAGGGATAATGTGATCTTTGAGCTGATCTGAATGACGAGTTCCGCAAACCGACAATCTATAGCAATGGAAAACAACTAGGTAAGCATTTCAAATGCTTAATAAGTTGATAGGTAATAAAAGATAACTTACCTCGATATACAATTAATCGTATCAAACTAAATAATGTGACACAATATACCTGACATATCATATTCACAATAAATAGGGAGTTCTTCATAAATCGAGTCACATAGCAATTCAACATTTAGCATGTTATTCAATTTAGTACCTTTCACATAGATTTCATAATTCAATACCATATACATTATCAAATCATCATATATCATTTGAGAACCAAACTCGTAACATACCATTTTCATTTCTCTTCCCATTAATCAATTAGCTTAATGAACTCTAGTAAATAAACTCGGATACGCAAGTAACTACACCACACTAGAGAGCACTATAGTGCTAAACAGAGAGCATTGAAGTGTTAAGCAAAGAGAACAAAAGTGTTGAACAGAGAGCACAAAAGTGCAAAACCTGTACAAGTGCATAAATAACCCTATTGGCATGTCAATCGTATCTTAATCGTTTGCTAAGTTTACGTAGGCATTAATATTGTATTCATAACATTTAAATCACTTTAATTTCAATATATACATATAATCTCATCATAAAATAGTTTGTATCCTCTTGGGCACATATGGCACATATCCTCACCCTTTCGTAGCAAATCGTAACCAATTCAAAATCACATTTACAAACAAACAAATTCATAATTCAAACAAATTTACATTAGTATTACCTATAACTACACCATATGAACTTACCTATAAAAAAACTACAATAAAAAGATGTTAGGGACTAATATGCAATTTTCCCCATTCTTCAATTATCTTTCGATTGTTTCAATTCCTGATCTATAATAATAATTCATTTCAATTATCAACTCCAAATTCTTTATAACATTCTATTTTATGCATATGATAGTTTAATTTCATTTTTTAAATGTTTCCTAAAGTTTTGCATTTTATTCAATTTAGTCCCTAAAATTGAAATTGCTATAACATTCAAATTTGAGCTTCAATTTTGAAATTGATCTCAATTTCATCCTTCTATAGCCCTATAATATCCATACTTATAGAAATCTCATACTAAATTTAAAATATTTAGACTTTAGCCCCTATGTTCAAAACTAACAATTTTTACTTTACAAATTAGTCATTTTCACTTCTAAGCTTAAAATCTAGCAATATAGTACCAAAAGCTTCAAGAAATCATCAATGTCAATTTTTGAAAACTTTAACAATTTTGCAAAATAGTGCACAGGTCAACTAAATCAAATACCTGAGATTTCAAAAATATAAAAATTATAAGAAACGAACTTGAAATTGCTTACCAATTGAAGAACCAAAGCTTGAATGAAAGAAGAAAAATGGCCTATTTTCCTTTTAATTTCATGATATAATACATATTTTATTATTTTAATTATAATTATATTATAATTTAACATTATTTTAACTAAAACTATACCAAACCGTCCACTATGAATCTAAAATTTTAGGACTTGGTTTAATTACTATATAAATCCTTAATTCTTTGGCCAATTATGAATCTAAAATTTGGAATTTTTACAATTTAGTCCTTATACCTTAATTAATTATCTAATCGACAAAATTAAAGAACCAAAATTTAATTAAACTTTATACTAACCTCGTAAATATTAAATAATAATATTTACAGACTCACTTATCAAAAATAGGATTCTAAAATCACCGTTTTCGATACTATTAAAAAGTGGGTTGTTATAGTTAACTGGGGGCTTTTGAGAGCTATAATGTTAGCTTTGGGTTTTCATGAAAATTAGGTGAAATTGGTTAGGCTCTATGTGAAGAATGTCAGGTATTCAGCTTTGTTAGGGTAATCTATTGTCTCCGTACCAATTTATCTAGTGTGTGGAGGGTCTCTTAGGTCTTTTCAGGATGCGAAATGAAGGGAACTCATTAGAGGAACTAAGGTGTGTAAATATTAATATCAAGTTATTTAATTTTTTGAATGAATTGTCAAACAAGGGTTTACTTATCTTATTCAACATTTTTTTGGGTAGAAAATTTAGTATTAACTAAAAAAATAATATCATTATCAAACACATAAAAAGAGAGAGTAGAAATTAAAAGTTTTATTTTCCAATAAACTGAAAATTTTGATGATTTATCAAAGACTCTAAATTTAAAAGTCAATTGAGTCTTAACTAAAATAACTGGGTTAGTGGGCAAAATTGGAATTAGTTATTGTGGATAGTTTGGCAAAAGGATTAAAGAAAAAACACATTATGGTTTGTTGTGTGGACAGCTGGCTAACTTGGGGACTCCATGAAAAAGACCAACCTTTATTATATTTTGTTTATAATGATAGTGACATTTATACCCTCACTTTTAGTTTGCTTCCCATAAACTAACAATATAAGAAAATGAAATGCAATTACTTTCATCATACTTAAATTGGTATGATGTTTTTACGTTGAAATTCAAATCGTTTTAAATCAGTTTTGTTTATTTATTTATTTGGCTTCTTTTTTTATTTTATTTTATGAAATAATAATTAAACTAAAAAGCTGTTTTAGGTATGAATTTTAGAAAGGATTGGGCAGGCAAACCAAACCATATTAATTAATTGTCTGATTTTGTCTTTAATTAAGTGCTGAAGCAACAAAAAAAAAAAAAAAAAGGCAGGCTAATGGGGTTTTAGTTTATGTCTCCCTCACACCAACCTCTTCAACATGGGTGAAAACTTAACTTCCTTTTTTTTCTCAAGCTATTCAAATTCTCTCCATTTCTACATTAATTTTCGATTCACAAGTAGAATTCTATTTTTTATTTTTTAGTTTTTACAATATTTTATATTTAAATAACTAAAAATATTATATAATTGTTTTTTTTAAAAAAAATAAAATAGAAACCAACTATATGAGCCGATCTAAATTGGTGAAATTCGAATCATAATTTTTGTTCAAAACAATTATTATCACCCTTTATAATTTACATCGACTCTAAGTGTGATATACAAATATTACCTTTGGATAAAGGGAATAAGGTACAATATTAAAAGGTGACTAAGGGCCCAATCTAGATGTCAACTGGAATATTATTTTAATGTAACTCCTTTTATCATTGCACCAAGAATTTGATTCACTACACACAAATATTTGATTTCATGATTAATATATAAGATTAACTATACAACTTACAAAATTTACCCTACAGTATACATATCCATATTTTGAATATCATTAATTTACTTGTAATACTTTACTTCAAAATTCAATCTTTATTAATGTCATAGTCTTGGAAAAAGAGAGTAAGTTCATGGAGATCCTATAAAAATAAAAACTAAAAGCAAATAGAAATATGAAAATTGTACTCACTTTTTATGTTTTTCACAATGGGTTAATAGTGTTGGAAAAATAGAAGCATCTATTGCAAAAATAAAAATAAAACATACATGTACAATCAAATATCTAACGAAAAATAAATGGAAGAATATAAGAAATGGTTTTATTTAAATCTTTTGTTTGGCACTAAGTAGACCAAATCCAATGACAAACTTATAAAGCAAAGTATAGTGGAGGGTCATCTCATCTCAATCCCCACTTTTAATAATGAAAGTCTGCCAGGATTGTTCCACTTTTTCTATTGCTGATCATTGGGAGACTTTTAGTTTTTCTTTTCCCAAGTCTTGAAAAGTGTAAATTTTTGGATAAACTACTTACATCATTACTCATGTATTTTATTTTCATCACCAATTTTCTTTTTTCTTTTTTTAATTTCATCAAGGTCAATTTTAAATTCTATGCATTCTTAAATTAAAATATATTTGGTCATTAAATAAAAAGTTAATATCACATTTTTTTATCAGTATAATAATAAATTTAGTATTTAATATTTTACACATTCTGTTAATTTAGTCATAAATTTAAAATTTAAATAAATTTAGTCTTTAATATTTATAATTTCTATCAATTTGGTCTTAATTTTAAAAATTCAAAAATATAATTACACAAATTATAATTATTATAAAATAAATAATATTATAATTATTTAAAAATTAAAATATATAAAAGAATTTAAAATTACCAAAATATCAAAAGAAATATTAAAAATTCATAAAAACAATAAAGGGAGGAAAAAAATATACAAAGAGATAAATTTCAAAAGTATATATAAACTTTGATTCAATATGTAATATCATGCACGAATTTTGATTTAGTGCAATTTTATACATAAAAAAATTAATTTTAATTCAATTTTCACATAACACTTACAACATTATTTATGTGATGCTATTTTCCTTGAAGTCATGTGGAAATTGTTAATTAACATTTTGCTAAATTAAAAAATGAATAAGTAAATTTGATATTTCTACATAAATTCAAATTATATTTTTTAATTTATTTCCACATAAATTTAAATTAATTTTCTATTGCTATAATGATAAAAATGTGTGTTTTAATCTATGTGAAAATAATTTAAATTTATTTATTTATGTTTTAGTTTAATAAAATATTTTGTAACCTCCCCAACCTGGCTTGAACGTTAAGATCAAATTCGGGAGATTATATTGGCCACCGAGATGTCTTAACAGAACTACCAAAGTTTAAAAACAATTATTTAAAACATTTGCTTTAATTTTGGAAGCCGGTTGATCCTTAATGATTGTTTTGTAAAAGTTGGATTCTAGATTTATATATATTTATGTATTTTTCAAACCTCATTTACATGGTCATGCAGCGGAAAAGTGATATCTAACATAGTTTTAAATGAAAACCAAATTTCATGCCTAAATAATTCAAATATGTATTTCAATATCCTAAAGTCAAATTAAATGTCATGCATGCTATATAACCCAAAACCTAAGTCCCATGCTACAATTCAAAAAATAAAACAATACAGCCTCTGAATAACATAAATTTCAAATAATAAATCTAAAATACTTTAATATAAAAAATTATTCCAAGTCAAGACCCTCCTGATACCAAGTCCGTGCCCTAACCTGGTGGGTTATTTGTAAAGATAGAAATAAATGGGAGTGAGCTTAAGAAGCTCAATGTGAGTCCTATTACAAGTAAGCCAGTGCAAATGGTAGATGACTCATACAAAATAGCAATTCACAGTTTATGATATTCCAGAATGGCAATTCAAAGTTTATGCAAGTCACTTTTATAGCGATTCAAAGTATCAATTATTTAGATCAACACATCAATATCATAATATTCCAGAATTCACATTTTATGCATGCACATGCTCATGAATGGCGTTGCAGTTTCAATTTATTAGAATAGATCCTACCCAACTCCACTACACATCACAGTAGGACTTCCCTAGAACTCCTCTACCTTTACACCACGTTGTGGATAAACTGCTTGTATTAGAAATATTGGTGGATGAACTACCTATTGGTGCAGATAAAAGGTGCTAGTACATTGTGGATAAACTAGTGTAATGCGTTGTGTATGAACCACTGAAAAACGTTATGGATGAACCACTTGTGATTAAAGATAAACTGTTGACTCTTTCTCTGTTCATATTGTCCCACCCCATGCAATGCAACATGACATGCTTATAACAAATCAATACGGTAGCAATAACATGCTTATAACAAGTCGATACAATAACAATTATCATGCTTATAATAGATCATTACAGTAGCAATAAACTTGCTTATAACAAATCGATATAGTAGCAATTAACATGCTTATAACAGATCATTACGATAGCAATAAACTTGCTTATCATACATTTGGTTCAACAGTAGTAGTAGGAATGTATTGTTCACATATCATGCATATAAAGTAATAATTCAGACATCCTGGTCATAGATTTCCAAAATATTCATATTGTCAGGGATTCAATTGAGAGTAATAAAATTCTAAAAACAATTCGGGGACTATATAGGGACTAAACAAAACAATTCACAAATTTTTATGAAAAACTATAAAACAGAGGTCACACAGCCGTGTGAGATGCTAAAGGCCATGTGGTATGTAACATCCCTTACTTGGTCCGGTCGTCGGACTTGAGAAATACGGTGCTACTAACAAATAAAAGACATTTGCAGACATTTTATAGTTCAAAATGTAACATCCCTACCCATCTCCGTCGTCGAATTAGGGTTACGGAGTATTACAATACCATTTAGAACATTTAACTTCAAATAGAAACAATTATGCAAATTATCTATTGACATTCAATAAACCATTTTAATCAAGAAAGAAATACACTTATGGGAATTAAATCGAGCCTACGGGGCCTTCAAAATAGTTTGGAAATGTTCGAGGATCATTTTGAAACAAATCAAAAAAGTTAGGAAAAATTTACAAAATTTGAAAACAGGGGTCACACAGCCGTGTGGCATAGGGACATGGTTGTGTGGCCAACCATGTGACAGGCTGCCTAGCTTTCGAAATGATTTCACACGGCTGTGTCGCATGCCGTGTGCCAAATTGTGTAACATTCGAAATACCCTCACACGACCTTGTGCATATTCGAATTAAAAACACATGGTCGTGTGGCCATTCCACATGCCCGTGTGACCACTCCACACGCATGTGCTACCAAGCTGTGTAACCTATTGATGTCGTGTGATTTAGGGTCACACGACCATGTCGCAGGCCGTGTGACAGACCGTGTGAAACCTACACCTAAATGCAAAAGAGACACACGACCGTGTGGGTAGGCCGTGTGTGACACACGGTCATGTGACAGCCCGTGTCCTAGGCCATGTGTGCCTTAAATAGCTTCGAAAACAAGTCAAAACATGACCTATTTCTTAGGTGCTAAGGCAAACCAAATACACATGTTTACAAGCCTACAAAACACATCCAAATAAATCCAAATCATGCCAAATCATTCAACCTATGTGCCTAACAAATGTGCCCTCATTGACACTACAATTCAAATATGCAATCAAGTTGCATTTCAAGGTTTACATAATCACATTTTAACACATGCCAAATTTATGATTCATCCACAACATTCAAAACCATATCACTATACGATAGTCCTTCACTGCTAGCATAGAACAATATGACCAAAATTATATACTTATGAACCTTTACAAAGCAAACATCAAAAACCTATTCACATGTACTAAAGTCCATCCAAAGACAAACATCATTCAACTTTAACAAACTCCACAAGTAACAACTAAGCAACATATTTACAAATAACCTATTACATGCCATATAACCAAAAGTGAACATTCAAAAACTACCAAAAGATTTTTGGATAGTGTGATTTCTTTAAGTTTATCCGATCGCCCGCTTTCCACGTAATGCTAAGGAAATAAGATAAATAACACGAGTAAGCTTTTATAGAGCTTAGTAAGTTCGACTGTTAGCATGATAAAGCTTACCGAAATAACATAAATAATTTTAATAACAAGATTAATAGTCAGTGCTTCCTGTCAACCACAATCCATAATAGGTGAGTTTATACACAAATGAGTACAAGATTCATTTGAATATAAATTATATAAATTCATTTAATATCAAGTCACAAGGCTATCAAGAATTTAATAAAAATCTTCTAACAAATTCACTAACAAGTTTTTTAATACTGGAAACCTTGCCCGATGAACGATATACAGATAAGAGTACATAGTTATCCATCCGAAACACGCCAAACGCTCACACGAGCCAATCCAACCAAAAACAAGCCTTAGCACCAAGTGCCTAGCCTGAAGGCTAATACCCCTCCGAAACCACGCCTGAGCACCAAGTGCCAAGCCCGAAGGCTTTACATTCGCCCCCGATAACACGCCAGAATCACTGTAATATAACATGATAGTTCGCAACAAATGCTGAACCTCGGTATACTCAGTGTATAAACACAAGTCTGGATTCATTGTCTCTTCACATCACATATCAATCCCATATAGTGCACATTATAAACAATTGACATGCCAATCGTACTCTATCCTACGTTCATCTAACTCAAGAGATATCTTCGCTGAACAGTGTTCTAAAACATTTTATTACTGCAATTCACTCTAATTTAACATCGAACATTCATTTAAACATTTAGCCACCAATTTCCATTCAATATACATTTTAAAATAAAGTAAATTAAACCAAACGAACTTACCAGGGCTAAACTGTAGAAACAACAAAAGTTTAAGGACTATCCTAGAACTTTCCCTTTTCCTTAGTTATCTACTTGTTCTTGATCTATAATATAATTTATTTCAATTATTCGCCTCAATTTCATATACTAATCAATTTAATACACATGATCTCCTATTTACAATTTTTTCCACATTTACCCCAAACTTTTACATTTTATTCAATTTAATCCTTAAGACTAAAATATGATTATTTTCGCAATTAAATCTTATATCCATAGAAATTATTTCATAACCATCCCAAATCATTCCTCACAAGCCAAAATTTCATGAGAAAAACATGTCATACTTTCATTATTTTCAATTAAATCCCTAAACATAAAAATTATACAAAATTACTTTACAAAATAACCCTATTTAACAACCAAGCTTAATAATCTACCATTAACCTTTAAAAACATATCAAACTCATCAACGACATCTTTCTAAACCTTTATCAGTTTTACAATTCAACCCCCATGTTAGCTAGATTAAGCTAAAATAATTACAAAAACATAAAGAACTACTAAAAACGGGTGAAAAATGAGCTTACATGCAAGGAAATGGACAAGGTTGAAGCTTCCCCTATGTTGTTAATGGTGTTTCCGGTTTAGGCAACAAAAAAATGAAGAAGATGATAATGTTTCTTTTCTTTATTTTATCTTAATTTAACTTTTAATTTTATTATAAGATAAATCTTTCATATAACATATAATTAAACAAGCCTAAATCGACACTAGCTAAATAAATGGCTTATTTGCCATATTAAACCATCTTATTTCACTTAAATTCACAATTAGCACTAAACACTAATAGCAATTAACTTTTTGCAACTTTTACGATTTAGTCCTTTTTCTTTAATTAAACTATCAATTATCAAAATTTCTTAACCAAATTTTAATATGACTCTAATGACCTCATAAATGTTAAATAATTAATATTTACGGACTGACACGTCAGATTCGTGGTCCCGAAACTACTGTTTTTGACTCCACTTGAAAATGGGTTATTACACAAAATCTCAAATAAATATCAATTTATCACTTATGAGCAAAAATATCATGAAGTTCAATCTATTTCGGGTTATTATTGAGCTTACAAAAGCTTAAAACCAACTCGGCAACAAATAGGGATGAAATTGAAATTAAAATAAAGAGATGGGAAAAATCTAGAAAAATGGGTCACATGGCCGTGTCCCCTAACCGTGTGGAAATGCTAAAGCTGTGTGGGATGGGACACATGACCATGTAGGCAAACTGTGCAACAGACTGATGCCGTGTGGGGTTGGAGTTACACGAACGTGTGAACAAACTGTGGTCGTGTGCACAAAAAATCAACCAAATCCTACAGGCCACAAAGTCGTGTCTTAAGCCATGTAGGGCAAACAATTATGTGCCAGACCTTGTACCAGGTCATGTACCAGGCCGTGTGTGCCTGAAAATACCTTCCAAAATAAGTTATTCCACCTACATACACTTAGGCAGCAAACAACCATTTAAACCACATCCAAACCAATTCAATAGCATCAAAATCAAACCAAAATCATCATTTACAACAAACATCCTAAGTGTCTAACCAATATGCCACAGTTGGAACCTCAAACAACAAGTTAAACCAACCAAAATATCACATACATACCAATCCAAGAAACCTTCCATGACACTTTCACTATCACCTAATCAAACATAAAATAACTATTGAAGTAATCTCATGTTTTAGTAATCAACTTACCAAAACATTTCCAAGACATAACCTAAGCATACCATCCATCATTCCATATCCAAGCATCAACCAAAAACACATCACATAACATGATATTTTCTCAACCATTAAATCTGTAACAACCCATTTTTCAGCGGTGTCAGAAATAGTGGTTTCAGGGCCACTAATCCAACAAGTGAGTCCGTAAATATTATTATTTAATATTTATAAGTCAAAAATAGTATTATAATAATTTTTTATTTGATAATTTATGTTGTTTGAACTAAAGTTTAAGTGTAAGTGGTTTGTTCCGAAAGTCAAATGGTTTTGGAAAATGAGGTATCGAGACCTCGTTTTTATGAACCGAGTCCATACATATTTTATGAAATATTTATAGAGTGTTATTAGGGTTATATTAAAATTTGGTTAAGAAATTTTAATGTTTAGATAGTTAATTAATTGAAAAGGACTAAATCGTAAAAGCTACAAAAAAATTAAATCCTATTAGTTAAATGTATCAAATAGCTATGAAAAGGTGAATTATTGGACTTAAATGGTAAATATACCATACCATAGTTAGTGGACGGTTTGTGGCAAATTTTTGTTAATTTATATGATATATTTTATTATTAATAAAGTAAATATTAGGTAATAAGTAATAAAATAAAAGCAAAAGATGATTTTTCTTTATGATCTTCTTCCCCAACCGTGAGAACACCATTGTTGACACCAAGAGGTTCGGCCAAGATCTCTCCCATGCATGTGTGAGATTTTGAGGTCCGTTTTTAATGATTTTTATGTTTTTGAGCTCGTATAAGCTTAATTTAGCTAGCCCGAGGGTCAATTTGTAAAACTGTTAAAGGTTTAGAGATTTTCCATGAATGATTTTTAGGTGTTTTTTTATTTTAGTGAATGAATTATTAAAGTTGATAGCTAGATATAAGTATTTTGTTAAGTGGTTTTTAGTGATTTTGAATGTTAGGGATTAAATTAGTTAAATAATAAAATTCAAGGGAAATAATGTGAATTTGTGAAAGATGTGGGTTGTTTTCGACCCTCAAGAAAATCAAATAACATGGGTTCTCTTTTGAAAATGGTAAATTTGCGTGTTATAGATATAAGGACTAAATTGAATAAAAGGAAAAATGTTGGGGCAATTTTGTAAATTCACATTAAAATGTGTTATAGGCTTGAGTTAATTATTTTAAGCTATTTGAATTATTTAATTAAATGAATTTATATTATTTAGATCAAGAAATGCTACAATTGGATTTAAATTAAGGAAAAAGCTAAGGTTTCGGACTAGTTGTTGACTCTATTTTAGCAACTGTTCTATTTGAGGTAAGTTCGTATAAGGATTAAAATTTTTATTGCTATTTTAGATGGAATATTAATTAATATTTGTGATATGCATAGTTAGATTGATAGTTATGTATTAATTTTGGTATAATGGATTTAGTTGTGAAGCTAATTAAATTAAAGTCTATATATGAAAAATATGAACTTCACTAATGTGTAATGGAATGGTACAATGGAATGAAAGGAAAGAGTTTGGATGTGTAAAATTGAAAAATGTGTATTTCATGAAGCACGTGTGAAATGGTATAATATAATGAAATTTAAAGAATCAGATATGTGAAAAGGTCCCGTTTGAACCTTGTGAATACTTAGGATACAAATGACATGTCATTAGGGATTATACGGTTTCAGGTGCTGGTCCTCGATGTCCTACCGATGGTTGAGGTCCTGCATCTGTTGTGGATTCTCCACAGCTCGTGTGAGCATCATCGTGTAGCTAACATCTTGACCTACAACTTGTGTGAGCACTATTGGAAAGGTTACTGTTATATGAAAAGACACACTTTGTCTGAGTATTCCCGAGTAGCCGATGTAATTCTATATGGTTCAACGAGTAAAAAAAGGTTAATGGAAAGGCATGTATAAAAACTTAATGTTACTAATGTTCATATGAAATGGAAAGATGGATATATATATATATATATATATATGATGGATGATATATAAAGTCTAAATGCTTATTATTTGTATGTCATGATTTACTTGGTCCTTACATGTAATATTATACTTACTAACCTTATGAGGTGATGTGTATAGGAAAGGAATTTTGGAATATGACATGATGAAAGTGTGATTGGTTGTTTAGTTTAATATGTTCGGTAAGTTTAAGTTTCTTTTATACGAACTTACTAAGCACTAATTGCTTGCGTATTTGTTTTCTCTATTTTGTAAATCATCGAAAAAGCTCGACTGGTTGGAATCTTGTCGGGGCATCATCACACTATCCATTCATCATATTGGTAGTTATGGTTGTTTTGGTTAATGGTTATAAATGGCATGTAATAGGATTAAAAAAGTTATTCCGGTGATTTGGCTTGTTTAGATTGTGCTAAGTTTGTTGTGGTTAATGGTTGTAAATGGCATGTAATAGGATTAAAAAGGTTATTCCAGTGATCTGGCTTGTTTAGATTGTGCTAAGTTTGTTGTGGTTAATGATATTAAATGATGGCATGTGAATAATAGGTACAAGTACGTGTGGATGAACTTTATGCATGCTTTATAGATATTAGGTATTATAAGGTATAATGGCATGTTTTGGAATGGCTATTTGGCATGGTTGACATAGGTTCAAACTAAAACTTTGAGATGTGGAATGAGTCTAAATTTGGTGTCTGAAATGTGGTGCCTTTGATTGGCATATTGGTAGGTATATGTTGAATGATTCTTGACTTGACTTGTGTTTTTTTGAAGTTTAAATGGATGAATGATAGGTATATTGTAACACCTCTAACCCGTATCCGTCGCCGGAATAGGGTTACAAAGCATTACTGGACTAATCTCATAAACAAACGTACAATTCGAATTAAAATTTTCATATCAATTAAAAACCATACAAATACAATCATATAGAAATTCTTTGCATTTTTGGTCGATAAACCGCTGACTTATGTATTTTTTTCTAAACTCGGTTTGAAAGAATTCCCACGTGACTCTTTCTCTCGGCACTAAAGATATCAAAGTGTTCCACCACTGATATGCAGTATCTCTCAGAAGTGATACAACGAATTTAACACACTCTGCTGGCATACAAGATAATTCAACAAATACTCAGATCGTACTCTCAAGCCAAAACTTGGCTTTCTCAGGATTATCATCAACGGTAGCTCTAAACTCTTCAGCCCCATATTTTCAAATTTTATCCACCGGCGGCTTACTCAATCGTAAAGGTTCCAAACCTTGAGGAGCTACGGGGACCGGTTGGGGAATAGGTGGGGGTGGAGGTTGTTAAGCAGCCGGATTAGTTCAGAGAAACTCAGTGAACTATTCGTTCATCATTTGGAAGAAGGCTTCCTTAGCCTCTCCTCCCTGACTACCAGACAGAGGTCTAGATTCAGACAGCGCTGCTCTGTATACGGAGGCTGGCGCATTACTTTCAACATCGTCAGCCAATGCTCGATTGGGATCCATAGCTATATGAAAACACAATTTAAAACTGTCAGGAGATATTACACTATCACAGGTTATATATGGCATGTATAGCTAGACTCACATACGCTACGTTAGTCCTAGAATCAACTAAACCGTAGCTCTGGTACCAATAAATGTAACACCTCTAACCCGTATCCGTCGCCGGAATAGGTTTACGAAGCTTTACCGGACTAATCTCATAAACAAACGTATAATTCGAATTAAAATTTTCATATCAATTAAAAACCATACAAATACAATCATATAGTCCCTAACACGAGCCCTCGAGGCAAAAAAAAAACATTAGAAGTGGTTCGGGACTAAACCGATAACTCAGGAATTTTTTTGGAAAATATAGAAAATTTTTCAAAATACAGGGGACACACGCCCGTGTGGCTCGGTCGTGTGTTTCACACGGCCAAAGACACGCCCGTGTCGCAGGCCGTGTGGACATTCGAAATGGGACCACATGGCCGTGTCCCAGCCCATGTAACTCTCTGACTTCGGTCACACGGCCAACCACACGCCCGTGTGACTAGCCCGTGTACCCTTCGAAATGGCCTCACACTCCCGTGTGCTGGGCCGTGTGGGGCATACTGACTTGGTTTCTAAATAAACATCAAGGGACACATCGCCATGTCACCTGACTGTATGTCACATACGGCTGAGACACACGCCCGTGTCTCTGCCCGTGTGGAAAAAAAATTAGGCTATTTACCAAGCCATCATTCTTACCCAAACTTGCATTCACCTACATAAATCAAATGGCATATAACATGTCATAAATAGACATTCAAACCAATCTCAACTAAGCCTAATTCATGCTAATTCCATACCATCAACCACAAGACACACAAGTATCACAATAAGCCATTCAATTCATACCAATTTCACATTCACAAATCACCTAAATGGTCACTTTCAATTATGCACTATTTTGCCTAAAACCACAAGCATATCAATCTCAAATTTCAACCATTTGATACTCAAGCTACCAATCCACAAACCACTATTCACATGGAAATTTTAAACACATCACAAAAGGGCATTTGCACATATATATATATATATACATAGCCAAATATACCAAAATAAGCCAAATCACATGGCTATACACCTAACCAAAACATATTTCATTTACAAGCCAAATCAATTGGCTAAATCCATCATTAACATATAACCATATTAACCACAACTCCTATACATGCCATATAACCAAATACATAAATTCAAAAGTACCAAAATGATAGCTTGATAGTGTGATGAGATCTCCGACGACTCCCAAATCTGAGCAAGCTTCGCTATTCACTATAAAACACGAAAAAGTAAACAAAGTAAGCTATAAAGCTTAGTAAGCTCGTATGGTTAATAAGTAAAACTCACTAATCATTCACCATTCAAGTAATATAACATAATATACTACAAAACCATTTAATGACAAGGTTAATAAATATTTATTCATTCACATAATGATCATGAACTCACAATTTCATGGATTCAATAATCATATGAATTTCCGTACATACCTATATTGATACGTAACTATCTCTCACCATTTCATATCTTTAATATACCCGTTGAACCATTTGGAATAATATCGGATACTCGGGAATCTCGCACCCTAAGTGCCAATACATAGCCGAAGCTATCTCAATCTCATATCTCATATAATGCTCACTCTCAAGCTATCAACGAACCTGCTCACACAAGCTGACAGTCAAAACATAACTACACGGTGCTGTTCACACAAGCTGGCGAGGATCCGTAACACATGCCGGATAACTCAGCCACCGGTAGAACGTACGGACCAACATCCAACACAATAACCCCTAATGACATGTCATTTGTATCCTATCTATTCCTAAGGTTCAACCGGGATTTAACATTGCCGAATCTTCATCGAACATTTTCGTAAGATCATATTCACAATTAATTCAACAATAAAGCATTTAAAACACAATTATATTAATGCTTATTAACATACAAAATTACCTCGATTCACAAAAACGACGAAATGGATCGACTTGTCTAATACTTTATTTTTCTCTCAATCTAGATCCGAACACTTTTCTTGATCTATATATAATCAAATTTAACTTATTCAATTATCATTCTATTCAATTTAGGCCAAAAAGCATATTATGGAAAAATTACACTTTTACCCCTAATATTTCAACAACTTTACAATTTAGTCCCTAGCTCATAAAAATACAAATTCATGCAATTATGTCCCTACCCATGCTAGTTGAATTTCCCTTATTATCATAGCATCCCATATTTTTCATTATTTCACACATTTACCACACAATTTATCATATTTCTCAATTTAATCCCTAATTGAAAATTTTATCAAAAATCACTTAACAAATGTTGTTTATCTAACAACAACCATTCATTTTCTATCATCAAACATCAAAACACACACATATTCATGAATGGTAAAACCTTAGAATTTTAACAGTTTTGCAAATTAGTCTCTGGGCTAGCTAGATTAAGCTACAACAACTCCGAAAACATAAAAATCATTAAAAACGGGACAAAAATTACTTACAAATCAAGCCTCAAAGTGACCGAACCCTAGATGAAAAAAATGGCTTTCTTTCCCTTAAATATTCGATTGGAGAAGATGATAAGAGATAAAAATATGTTTTGTTTTATTTATTTTAACATTAATTTACTAATTTACTAAATTAACCTTTTAATTTCAATCAAATTTCAACAATACCAATCTCATAAATGTCCACTAACACACTAATGGTATAATTACCACATAAGGACCTCCAATTTAAGGTTCCATAGCTATTAGACACCTTTAGTTATTAGAACACCACTTTTGCACTTTACGCGATTTAGTCCTTTTTATCAAATTGAGCATTCAAACGATAAAATTTCTTAACAAAATTTTCACACAATCATACTATCATGCTGTAGACATTAAAATAATAATAAAATAATTATTTCAACCTCAAATTTGTGGTCCCGAAACCACTATTTTGATTTGACTAAAAACGGGCTGTTACAACTCTCCCCCCTAAGGAATTTTCGTCCCCGAAAATCTTACCAGAAAATAGGTTAGGGTACTGTTTCCTCATAGCTTCCTTGGGTTCCCACGTAGCTTCTTCGACACTGTGCCGTTGCCACAGAACCTTCACTAAAGCTATGCTCTTGTTTCTTAGCTCTTTAACCTCTCGAGCTAAAATTCTGATTGGTTCTTCGCTATATGTCATATCAGGATGAGTTTTGATCTCTGTCGGAGAAATTACGTGTGACGGATCTGATCTATATCAGCGCAACATCGACACATGAAATACATTTTGAATCTTTTCTAACTCTGAAGGTAAAGCTAGTTGATATGCCACTGGTCCTATTTTTTCGATAATATCGTATGGCCCTATAAATCGCGGACTCAATTTTCCTTTGCGACCAAATCGAAGAATCTTCTTCCATGGTGATACTTTTAAAAACACTCTGTCGCTGATTTGAAATTCAATATCTCTACGTTTCAAATCCGTATACGATTTCTGTCGATCTGAAGCCGTTTCAAACTGTCGCGAATTACTTTCACTTTCTCTTAGGTCTCTCTAATTAAATCAACCCCGTGAATATTTTTCTCACTAAGCTCGGTCTAGTACAATGGAGTTCGGCATTTGCGACCATACAATGCTTCATACGGTGCCATCTTTATATTCGATTGAAAACTATTGTTATACGCGAATTCAACCAACAGTAACTATTTTTCCCAGTTGCCTTCAAACTCTAAAGCACAACAACGAAGCATATCTTCGAGAATCTGAATCAGTATCTCATACTGACCGTCGGTTTAAGGATGAAATGCAGTACTAAAGTGCAATTGCGTACCCAAAGCTTCTTGCAATTTCTTCCAAAATCGCCACGTAAACCTCGGATCTCTATCCGAAATAATAGAAACTGGCACCACGTGCAATATAACAATCTCAGAGATGTACAATTCAACTAATCTATCGAGCGAAAATTCTATACGTACCAGAATAAAATGTGCAGATTTCGTCAGTCTATCAACAACAACCCAGATGACATCTTTCTTTTTCGGAGATAGGGGTAATCCCGATACGAAATCTATCGTAACTCTATCCGATTTCCACTCTGGTATCATCACTGGCTGTAGTAGTCCCGAAGGCACTTGATGTTCGGCTTTAACTTGATGACAAACCAAGCATCTTAACACAAATTCTGAAATGTCTCGTTTTATCCCTGACCACCAGTACGACTGTTTCAAATCATTGTACATCTTAGTACTTCTCGGATGAACAGATAAACAACCACAGTGTGCTTCGTGTAGAATTTTACGAATAAGCTCAGGATTGTTTGGTACACAAATTCTACCTCGGAATAGTGAACAATCATTGGATCCGATCTGATACTCTGAATCAGTAGTCGAATCGCATTGTACTCTTTTAGCTTGTAACTCATTATCATATTTTTGAGCTTCACAAATTTGCTGTAGAAATAACGGTTTAGCTTTTAACTCAGCTAAAATCGAACCATCATCAGACAAAGTTAATTATGTGTTCATCGTCTGCAAAGCAAATAAAGATTTTCTACTCAGAGCATCCGCGACTACATTTGCTTTCCCTAGATGATAATCAATCACTAATTCATAGTCTTTCAATAACTCGAGCCATCTTAGTTGTTGCAAATTCAAATCTTTCTGAGACATTTGGTACTTCAAGCTTTTGTGATCAGTAAAAATATGACATTTTTCATCGTACAAATGATGTCGCCAAATTTTCAATGCGAAAATAATAGCGGCCAACTCTAAATCGTGTGTCGAATATTTCTTTTCATGCGATTTTAACTGTCTGGAAGCATAAGCTATCACTTTGCCCTCTTGCATCAAAACACATCCCAAACCGTTCAATGACACATCACTGAAACTTACAAACTCTTTATCTGACTCAGGTTGAACTAAAACTGGAGCTTCAGTTAACAGTGCTTTCAACTTTTCAAAACTCTATTGGCATTTCTTGGACCATTCAAACTTCACATCTTTCTGTAGTAATCGAGTCATCGGTGTAGCAATCATCGAGAACCCTTTTACAAAATGACGATAATAGCCAGCTAATCCTAGAAAACTTCTGACTTCGAATACATTTCTTGGTGGTTTCCAGTCAACAATTGTTGATATTTTACTCGGATCAAATCGAATGCCTTCCGCTGAAACAATGTGTCCCAAAAATCCAACTTCTTGGAGTCAAAACTCGTATTTACTGAATTTAGCAAACAATTGTTTATCTCGCAAAGTCTGCAATACAATTCTCAAATGCTCGGCATGCTCAGATTCGTCTCGAGAATAAATCAGAATATCATCAATGTATACGACTACAAATCTGTCCAAATATGGTCTAAAAATTCTATTCATCAAATCCATGAAAACTGCAAGAGAATTTCTTAATCCGAATGGCATAACAAGAAATTCATAATGCCCGTACTTGGTTCTGAATGCAGTTTTTGGCACATCCGAAATGTTAACTCTCAACTGATAATAACCAGATCGCAGATCAATATTTGAGAATACTGTTACTCCTTTCAACTGATTAAACAAATCATCAATTCTCGGCAAATGATACTTATTCTTAATTGCAACCTTGTTGAGCTGACGATAGTCGGTACACAATCTCATAGATCTATCTTTCTTCTTTACGAACAGCACTGGTGCACCCCAGGGCGAAAAACTAGGTCGTGCAAAACCTCTATCTGCTAACTCTTGCAACTGAGATTTCAACTCTTTCAATTCTGTTGGAGCTATTCTGTACAGAGCTATCGATATCGGTGATGTTCCCGGTACTAATTCAATAGCAAACTCAACTTCTCTGATCAGTGGTAACCCAAGTAACTCTTCTGGAAACACATCCGGATATTCACAAACCACTGACACTGATTAAATCTTCGATTTCTAAACTTTTATATCCATTACATGCGCAAGATAAGCATCGTAACCTCTTCTAACATATTTCTATGCTAACATCATCGATATCACAACAGGCAACTCACTCGACTCATCAGATTCAATTCAAAGAATCTCATTATTATGACATCTCAACTCAATAGTCTTTCACCTACAATTCACAATAGCATCATGCAGAGTCAAAAAATACATACCCAAAATCACATCGAATTCATCAAACGGTGAAAGCATCAAATTTGTCAGAAAACAGTAACCCCGAGTCATCAAAGGACAATTCTTGCAAACTTTATCAACTAGGACATACTTGCCTAAGGGGTTCGATACTTTAATCACAATTTCAGTTGACTCAATAGGTAAACTCATACTAGACACTAAATTCTTACAAACATACGAATGAGTCGATCCAGGATCAATCAATGCAATTACATCAGTGTCATAGAGAGAAAATGTACCGGTGATAACATCTGGTGATGACGCATCTTCATGAGCGTGAAAAGCGTAAGCTCTGGCTGGCGCTTGAGCCTCAGATCTCATAGCAGAGTCCTTTATTTCACTTTTGCTACTAGTCACTGGAACGACGGAAATGTGCAAGTGTACACAATCGTATCAAGTAATAAAGTGACAAGTAAATGTCGAGTTATCATACCCACAGGGACTGTGAAAAGAATTATTTATGAATGCAATTTAAAACACTTTGGTGAAGAAAAATTCTTTGATTTGAGGAGGTGATTAAAAGCTAGGATTTTAACTAAGTAAAACAAATAAAATAAAACAAAGTTCCAATGCACGATTTCAAAATATGATTTTAATCAAGATGACGTAATTGTGTTAGATTAATTACATTTCTTAACTTAGAATTATTAAACTCATGTTTATGTTGTTACGAATAAATTCACGACAACTCGGTAATTTGCTAACTTATGAACATACTCACCTACCAAAATCCATTCATCTCTTGACTATATTTCTATGTCAATTCAACCGATTAAACAAATTTTAATAGGTGATCGGTGTATCACAGTCTTAAAATTTATAATGAGAATGATCGAGCCTAAAAACTAACTATGACAACGATTGAGGCAAGTGTACCTATCGAACAGTAGTCTAGCTTAGTGGCAAGACCGGATTATCGAACCCAAAGGAACCGAAAGTACTAATACTAACTTTGTTTTTATTATTTAGCCTTAAAATTGAAGTGAATCGGTTTAATCTAGAAAATTAACTAATTACTAAGCTAAAGACGATAAGACAAAAAGAATGAAATTAGGGAAATACTTGTGGGAAAAACCAATTGATTAAAACAATACCCAAGGAAGAATCCACCTAGACTTCACTTGTTATCTAACTCTGAACCAGACGATTTATTCATTTGACTTGATCCGTAAGATTCCCTAATGTATATTAACCCCTCTCTCGAGGCGACTAACGTCTAACCCTAGGTTGATTAATTAAAATCTCTTTCTAATTAAAACCCCTAGAATCGCATTAACTC
The DNA here is from genome assembly GCA_025698515.1 of Gossypium sturtianum. Classification (NCBI taxonomy): domain Eukaryota; kingdom Viridiplantae; phylum Streptophyta; class Magnoliopsida; order Malvales; family Malvaceae; genus Gossypium; species Gossypium sturtianum. Next base: position 120,626,073 of record CM046955.1, read on the forward strand.
GATCTATGGACTCCTATATTAGGTTTCACCCTAATTCGGAAAAATCTGGTCACCCTATCTCTAGGCGTGCGATCAACTCCGCTTAATTATGCTAGATCTACTCTTAGGTAGGGACTTTGGCTCCTCCACCTAAGCACATCAAACTTGAATTAATATCCCGAAAATATCAACACAAGAATTAAGAACACATAATTAAGAACAAATCAAATATTTATCATATAGTTCAGCAAACGATAACAAGATTCATCTTAGGTTTCATCCCCCTCAGGTATTTGAGGGTTTAGTTCATAATGATAATAGAATACATCTCAAAAGAAAAGATAAAACAAAACATAAGAAAAACTCTAAAACCCCCTGAAGGAATTGAAGAGAGATCCTCCATCTTGAGTATAACTCCGGCTTCTTGAGATGAATCAACTGGCTTTCTTCAAGTAATTTCCACAATTCTGATCTTTCTGGCTCGGCTCCTTGGCCTAGCTGGACGCCCCCTGAAAGTTGGCCTTTAGGGTGTTTATATAGGCTTTTGGAATGTGTTTCTTTACCCCTAAGTATCCAAATCTGAGTGAAATTCCTCTCCTCCACGGCAGGGACACGCCCTTGGCACACGCTCGTATGAATCGTGGCCAGGCCGTGTTCAGGTCTGATTAGGGAGGCACGGCCGTGTTGCTTGGGCCCAGGCCGTGTTGATTTTGTGATTTGGCCTATTTGGTCTATTTTAAGCCCGTTTCTCGTTCTTTTCATCCTCCGGTGCTTTCCTGAGTATAAAACATGAAAACAAAGGATTAAGAGCACCAAATTACACAATTCAAGGCTTAAATCACCCAAAAGCATGCTAAATGTGGGTTTAAAATATGTTACTATTTCGGTTTATCAAATACCCCCACACTTAAGCTTTTGCTTGTCCTCAAGCAAAATTCTCAACTCATGATTAAAACAAACTTCCTTGATTCATAATATTCATCAATAATGTTTCATCATAATTCAAAGATAATTCATACATGGATAATTCAACTCTAAGAGTCCTAAAGATTCAAACAATCCAAGTCATACATTTTGTAGCATGAAAACATAGGTGTTTCCCCTCATCTTGATAATTACCTCTGATTTAAAATTGACAAAGATTGACATCCTCACTAAAGGTTCACTCAAATCACTCGAGGTGTTTAAGGTTCAAAAATTAAGCACTCATAAGTCAAACAAGAAAAGTTAATCCCATAGGCTTGCATGAGAATCAAATCTCCACCACTATAATATGAGATAATACACAAATCAAAAGGTCTTTAATAGGGTTGTAACGGGGCTTGGGTTAAGGTGTGGATATGGGCTAAATTAGAAGGTTAGAATCGAGATTGACCTGACAAATTACCTAACCAGAAACAATGAACTGATAATAAACAATTACATCAATTGAGAACTTGAAATAATAATACTATTACTAATACGAGCTTTTTTTCAACCATTGGGATTTAAACGTATAAGCTCACTTAATCACAGAACTAATAATGAATATACTTCGATTTTTTTAAAGAAAAAATCAGATATATATAATAATTGATGAATTTACTATCGAAATCAATAGGCAATTGATCAAATCAAATCTCGATATAAGGGTAGTCAAAAGGAATGGTGATAAAAAAAACAAAGGGTTTTGGGATAATATTAGTGGGTGAGACAATAAAAAGGGTTGTTAGGATCAACGGGGTTCACTAGGGGTTAATAAAATGGGTAGGCTTTTTAGTGGAGTGAGTGGGTTAAAACCTAGGTGCCTTTATCATCTTAGTATATCAAATCAAAGGTGTGGTCTCGACATGTATAATCGATGCAAGTTCTAGAATAACAAATCAATGTTGACACACTCATAATCAATAAAGTGAGCAAGAAAAAGAATATATGCTCTATAAGGCTCAACACCGCACAAAAATTATGGCTTTTTTATGTCAACCTAGCAAATTTCAAACTTCAAAGTAATATTCAAATTCAGGTAGACAACCTAAAAGAAAATTAATTTTGAAAAATAGACTTATCCTGCTTGATTCTCTAGTATCTTAAAGTTTAAATTATCAATGCACAATTATCAATGACTTAATCTAAAATATATCAATAAAAATCATAAATCACAGGAAATTTCATTCTAATCATAATATGAGAAACTTACTTAAGAAACAAGACACAATTCAGGATTTGAGAATAATGCAAAAACTTTGGCACCTAATTTCAGGAATTTGAGAATAATGAAAAAAATTAGGCACCTTTAAGGTTCACCCCCCACACTTAAGATGTACATTTCTCTCAATGTGCAAGGATATATAGAAATTTATAAAAAAAAGGGAGAGATGAAACTTCCTGAATTTGGATGGGTTCCTTCAGTTGGAGGTGTGGAAACTTGATTTGGAGGTGAAAGAGAAGTTGGAGGAGGCGTCTCTGGCGGTGGTATGGTAGCCGCCTACAATTTCTGTGCTAGTTGAAGAAATTGGAAAGCTCGTGAAGAATTAGCCAGGAGATAATAAGAATAATTTGACTTATACTAATTATATGTTTAAAGAAAAGCAAGCTAAAGTGAAGGAAAATAAAAAATGAAATAAAATTAAAAGAAAGGATTAATGGACTGAATGGTCCTTATTGTTGGATGGTTCGTGAGGGGGGTGTGATTTCTAAGGCCGCGGTGGTGTTGGCAGTGGTCGTGGTGGGGTGATTCCCTAGCAGCCTTTAGAACCTAAAACCAAGAAACTAAGATAAAATAAACTAAATTAAACATAAGAGAAATAAAGAAAAGGAAAATAAAGGAGAAGAGAAAGGAAAAAGAAAAATAGAATGGTCTCAAAGACCCTTGGCTTGTCGAATAATTGAAACGGCCGGCATGAACTTATATAGATCGATCTCCCACAGGGAGACTGTGCTTGGATCCTTCCGTTTCTTCGACACGGATGTGGTGTAGCTCAAGGGCTTTGTAGATGGAGAAATAGAGGAAAGAATGGAGGGGTTGGGAGGGGATGGTGAATGTGAGTAGGGAAAAAGGGATGGGGAGTGGGTGAGAAAAGGGGGCAAGGGGTGTTTTAAATAGAATTTCCAAAACTGGTACATCCCCACGCCCGTGTACCATGGGCGTGTTGGGTCACACGGCTGTATCGCACGGCCGTGTTGTGTTTCGTTCGTTTCTCCCACGCCCGTTTAGTGGTCACCACGCCCATGTAGGATCAAACAGTGTCGACCACGGTCGCATCGAACGGTCGTGGCTAGTTAGTTGGAGCCCGTGTGTCTTCCCTCAGTTGCGGCCACGACCATATCACATGGTCGTGGCAATTTATAGTCATCCGTGATCTGGGAATCTTTCGTCATTGGCTCATACTACCTCTGCTATGTCAGTACGGAAGTCCGTAGTATCCACACGGCCACGGCCACGACCGTGTGCAAGACCGTGTGGTCTGAAAATCTGTACTTTGGTTAGTTTAAAATAAAATGCTAAAAAGGAAAAATAAAAATAAAAATAAAAAAATAAAAAATGTAAAAATTAATGGAGTTAGTGCTCGGGTTGCCTCCCGAGAAGCGCTCGTTTAAAGTCTTAAGCTAGACTTTCCTCTCATTCGCATAATCAGGGTGGTTTGAAAAGTTGAACATCTTTCCTCATGCTATCTGTCCTATTATCCGTGTATAATTCAAGTCGAGTAACGTTTATTTTGAAAGTGCCAAATATAGGATTACTTATCTCGATTGTTCGTATGGGAAAACCTTGATTACCTTAAAAGGGATTTCTTTGTTTGTATTAGGTCGGGAGGAGATATTCGAGGGTCCATTTTATCTAACAATACCGGTCTCCTATTTTAAAGTGATTTGTCGTTCCTACGAGCTCGCTCAGTGGTTCCCTCGGTTTCTCTTCGTGTATCCCTAGTGTTTCCTTGAAATGTGTCTTCCACTCGTCTAGTTCATCAACTTGATCCCTTCGATCCTCATGAGATGTTCCTTTGTTGGCATTGGGTTTAGGATCGGGTTTAGTTGTGTTCTTTTGTGGTGCTTCCTGCAAAGAAGGGTTAACCGAATGGTTATCAATAGAATTTATTTTCTTACCTTGTTTGCTCGATGTTCTAGCCAAATTGAGAGCCTGAAGGGTGACTGTTTCGTCACCTACACAGAGTATGAGTTCACCTGCGTCGACATCAATTTTAGTCCTGGCAGTTGCTAAAAAGGGCCTTCCTAGAATGAATGGGATACTATTGTCCTCATCCATGTCTAAAACAACAAAGTCTACTGGGAATACAAATTTATCAATCTTTACTAGCACATCTTCGATTATACCCTAGGAATTCTAACAGCTTTATCACCTAATTGAATGCTCATCCTAGTTTGTTTGGGTTTCCCTAGACCAAGTTGTTTAAACATTTTATAAGGCATGACATTTATGCTTGCCCCTAAATCAGCTAACGCATTATCAATAGATAAACTACCAATTAGGCATGGAATTGTAAAACTCCCTAGATCTTTTAATTTTTGTGGTAATTTATTTTGGAGAATTGCTGAGCACTTTGCGTTGAGTTCCACATGCGATTCCTCGTCTAGCTTTCGCTTGTTTGTCAAAAGCTTTTTTAAGAATTTCCTTGAATCTGGCATCTGCGAAAGAGCTTCAAGTAATGGTAAGTTAATATGTAATTTCTTTAAAAGTTTAAGAAACTTACCGAACTGTTCCTCTGTGTCGTCTTTCTTCATCACCTCGGGGTATGGTATACGAGGTTGGTACTCTTTAATCACTGGTTTTGGATTTTTACTTCCTTCCTCAACCTTACCTTCTTCTACCACATTCTCTCGCCTTAAATGAGGCTCATCTAACCCTACATTATCATGAGTTGATATGGCTTGAATCTGCTCCCTTGGGTTAGTTTCAGTGTTGCTTGGCAATCTACCTTGTGGCCCAATCTGTCAAGATCTTGGTGATTTGCCCAATTTGATATTTGAGCTCTTGTGTCGATGCTTCTTGTTTTTCAAGTTTTGTTTCTATACTTTGGAAACATGTTTCTGTTGCTGCTATATATTTTGTCAGCATCTCCTCAAGGTTCGGCTTCTTTTCCTGTGGGTACTGCTGCTGTTGGAAATTTGGAGGGTGTTGTTGTCTTTGATTTCCTTGACCACCCCATGAAAAATTGGGGTGGTTCTTCCAACCTGGATTGTAAGTGTTGCTACAAGGGTTATTTTGATATATGAAATTATTACTTACATAGTTCATTTGTTCGCCTTCTATGCCATGTCCGTAGGGTGGGTACTTAGGATTCGCCACACCTCCACTTGTTTCGCACTGCATAACGGGTTGTACCTGCAAGGAATTACACAAACCATCAAATTTTTTGGTTAACACATCTACCTGATTCGATAGCATGGTAACTGCGTCGAGGTTGAAAACACTGGCAGCTTTCGTGGGCTTTATCCTCGTGACTTGCCACTGATATTTATTTAGGGACATCTCCTCTATAAATTCGTAAGCTGCTTCAGGTGTTTTATTATTCAGAGTTCCACCGGCTGCTGAATCGATCAACTGCCTAGTTGAGGGGTTCACACTGTTGTAAAAAGTTTGGACCTGTAGCCACAAGGGTAATCCATGGTGTGTGCACCTTCTCAATAGATCTTTGTATCTCTCCCATGCATCGTAAAGTGTTTCTAAATCCATCTGCACAAAAGAAGAGATATCATTCCTTAATTTGGCCGTTTTGGCCGGTGGAAAATATTTTAATAAAAATTTTTTGGTCATTTGTTCCCATGTAGTAATTGATCCTCGGGGAAGAGAATGCAACCACTGTTTAGCTTTATTCCTCAAAGAAAAGGGAAATAACCGAAGTCGGATGGCATCATCAGAAATGCCATTAATTTTAAAAGTGTCGCAGAATTCCAGAAAATTCGCTAAGTGTGTGTTAGGATCCTCATCCTGCAAACCATCAAACTGAACGAACTGTTGTATCATCTGTATAGTGTTAGGTTTCAATTCGAAATTATTTGCAGCAATAGTAGGTCTAACAATACTAGATTCAGTACCAACTAAACTAGGCTTAGCATAATCATACATAGTTCGAGGAGCCTGATTTTCGACAATCTCTGGAGGTAGCAGATTATTTTCAGCCATCTCTTCGGTGGTATTGATGATGTTTTCTTGCTCTTCTTCTGTGTATTGTAAACTTCACCTAATTTCTCTCCGGTTTCTATGAGCGGTTGCTTCGATCTCACTATCGTAAATTAAAGGTCCTGTCGGGTTCCTTCTAGTCATAAACTAGAGGTACCTACAAGGAGCAAAGACTAAAATTTAGAAAGATAAAAATAGAAAACAAAATAAGAGTAAAATTGCAGAAAATAAAAATGGCTAAAGTAATAAAAATTGAGTGTTCTTAATATTTCAAGTCCCCGGCAACAGCGCCAAAAACTTGATCGGTGTATCACAGTCTTAAAATTTATAATAAAAATGATCGAGCCTAAAAACTAACTATGACAACGATTGTGGCAAGTGTACCTATCGAACAGTAGTATAGCTTAGTGGCAAGACCGGATTGTCGAACCCAAAGGAACCGAAAGTACTAATACTAACTTTGTTTTTATTGTTTAGCCTTAAAATTGAAGTGAATCGGTTTAATCTAGAAAATTAACTAACTACCAAGCTAAAGACGATAAGACAAAAAGAATGAAATTAGGGAAATACTTGTGGGAAAAACCAATTGATTAAAACAATACCCAAGGAAGAATCCACCTAGACTTCACTTGTTATCTAACTCTGAACCAGACGATTTATTCATTTGACTTGATCCGTAAGATTCCCTAATGTATATTAACCCCTCTCTCGAGGCGACTAATGTCTAACCCTAGGTTGATTAATTGAAATCTCTTTCTAATTAAAACCCCTAGAATCGCATTAACTCGATCTATGGACTCCCATATTAGGTTTTACCCTAATTCGGCAAAATCTCGTCACCCTATCTCTAGGCGTGCGATCAACTCTGCTTAATTTTTCTAGATCTACTCTTAGGCAGGGAATTTTGCTCCTCCACCTAAGCACATCAAACTTGAATTAATATCAGAAAATATCAACACAAGAATTAAGAACACATAATTAAGAACAAATCAAATATTTATCATATAGTTCAAAGCAAACGATAACAAGATTCATCTTAGGTTTCATCGCCTCGTGTATTTGAGGGTTTAGTTCATAATGATAATAGAATACATCTCAAAAGAAAAGATAAAACAAAACATAAGAAAAACTCTAAAACCCCTCGAAGGAATTGAAGAGAGATCATCCGTCTTGAGTATAACTCCGCTTCTTGAGATGAATCAAGCTGGCTTTCTTCAAGTAATTTCCACAATTCCGATCTTTCGGCTCGGCTCCTTGGCCTATTTGGACGCCCCCGAAAGTTGGCCTCTAGGGTGTTTATATAGGCTTTTGGAGTGTGTTTCTTTACCCCTAAGTATCCAAATCCGAGTGAAATTCCTCTCCTCCACGGCAGGGACACGCCCTTGGCACACGCTCGTGTGAATCGTGGCCAGGCTGTGTTCAGGTCTGATTAGAGAGGCACGGCCGTGTTACTTGGGCCCAGGCCGTGTCGATTTCGTGATTTGGCCTATTTGGTCCGTTTTAAGCCCGTTTCTCGTTCTTTTCATCCTCCGGTGCTTTCCTAAGTATAAAACATGAAAACAAAGGATTAAGAGCACCAAATTACACAATTCAAGGCTTAAATCACCCAAAAGCATGCTAAATGTGGGTTTAAAATATGTTACTATTTCGGTTTATCAATAGGCAAATGTGTTAATGCACATACATACTTATGAAATTAAAATAATCTCTTGTACACATCTCTATGCCAATTCAAACAATTAATTCAATCTCATAAGCACATAAAAGATTATGTGAGGTAACAATGTATTTCTACCTTGAAATAGTTTAATCATAATAATCTTGCAAGTTATGAAAGGCAAATGTATTGTTAGATACCGTTGCTAATTTAACCCTCAGCTACCTTAGATGATTAAACATGCACTGATTAAGTATCGTGTCAATTAATTATAATTTCTGTCCATTTAAATAATTAATTCATTAGTTACCTTACAATTGTAATGCAAGAATAACTTAGTCATGGTTTTACTTAATCAAACATCTTACCGAGGCCTATAACAACACAAACACAATTTTAATAAATTAAATAGACGAAATGCAATCAACCTAACACGAATTAAATTTAAGCCATATCAATTAAATTAAACATTTCAACATCACAAATATTCATAGACATGTTCATCATAACAATAACAAAAATTAAAAGGATAGGGAACAAGAATCAAATCTGGTGTTTCACCGTGGCTTGACTGGTTTGTTCCACTCTTCCTTCTCCGCTTGTTCTTGTCGAACCGAGGCTGCTACGAACACTATAATGCTGCTCCAAATGGTGGATGAATGACTCTTTTTCAAAAGGTGAAATCGGCAAGAGAATAAAGAAAAATGGATGGGAAATGAAGAGAGAAAATTGAGAGAGAAGAGAAGAGATGAGAAAGTTGAGGTGTGTTTTTGTAACACCCCAAACCCGGTCAACACGCTACGACCGAATCCGGCATGTCACAGGGTAAATATATTGTAAATAAAACAAGTTGTTGGTTTGTTTTAAAAAAAAACGTCGTTGAAACACTTTGTCATTAAAAGTTTTAAAGAAAAACTCTTTTGAGAATAATCGTTTGTCGATCCTTATTTTGGAAAACCATTTGATTTCATGAAATCCTGAGTGAGCTTAAAATAGTAAAGTTAAAAACCGTTTTGTGTTTGAACATAGAGAAAAACTTAATTTGGAGAAAGTCAGAGTTAGTTTGTTGTCTTCATTTGTTTGTTATTACCCGATGGTAAAGTTTGGAAAATCCCGATAAGATGTATAATTTTCGAAAACGTTGATTTTATAGGTGATTTGAGCATGCTATGTTATTAACTTAAGCACAGTATGATAAAACTTATAGCAGATAATCAAACCCGAAATAATAAAATTTAGCGGCCTTATTACAAATCCAAAACCAAATTTAAAAGTAAATTAACCCAAAATAGTAATTGAATTAAAACCCGAAAACTTAGCGCATGGCCACCTCGAGTCCACCTGGCTCCACATCTGCGATCTATGCCTCATCTGCAAAATGTAAGGGAAGGGGTGAGTCACCGAGACTCAGTGCATAAATCCCCATCCCGATAATAACAAGGCACTTACACAATTCATAAGTCAATATGCAAATCATGCAAACCCAACCTAACCATCCGAACTCCTGTGTCTACCCCGTGTGGTCAAAACCACTTTGGTGGTCAAAACCACTCGTGACCGTAGCCACAAATCATATAAGTGTGGTCAAAACCATTGGTGACCGTAGTCACAAATCATATGGTGGGGCCAACCCCATCGCTGCGTGGTCAAAACCACTGATGACAATCCCGTAATCAACATGTGGGGCCAACCCACTGTGGTACCAAACCACTGGGACGAGTCACAATAATCCATGTGTGGTCAAAACCACTGAGACTTAGTCACAAATCATATGGAAAGCGGGGCCAACCCACTGTGTGGTCAAAACCACTGGTGACAGTCTAAATCATCCTTCCCCCTCCTCTCAACATACCCATCATCATGAACACATTTTCCATGGCATATTGACATGTTTATAATGCAAATATCACATAGCATAGCATAATCAAATGGTATAACTGCATATATCGATAGTCAATCAACAAGGGACTTACCCGGAGTCCACGCTCATACCCACAAGGGTAACACACCGATTTCAAAAGTTATTTCGACTTTTAACAGTAAACACAATTAGCAAATTAACTAATGGAGTGTGTAAGTGTTACACACCTGGTTACTCGTGAGTCTAACGAATCCCAAAGACTAAGATCTAGCCCACGAATCGAGTGAAACCCGGAAACCCAATCGCTTGCCTTCACCCTTCCTATATTCGGCCAACACCATATCATTAAACAAAAAGCCATTCGGCTTAAACACGAAATCCCGAAGGATATAACGCACAGAGATAACCACCCTTACCTAGATCGACAACACCTGAGCCTTTAGGCTTAAATCCCAAGTCAAACAAATCCCGGAGATTAGCAGAATGCAGCTACACTCCTTCCTTAACGTAAAAGATCCCCTTGGCACATAAGAGAATTCGGCACTAGCACCAAAGATGAGGGAATTCGGCAAGACAAAAGGAGAAGATGAGAATACTAGAAAGATTCGGCCAAAAGATCATAAGAGAACACAAGGAGAGAAGATAAAAACAACGAGATCTTACCTTGTAATGAGTTGAGATTTCAGCTTCCACAAAGAGTGAAAAGATGATGAGAAAAATAGAAGAGTGTAGTTTCGGCTAACAGCAGGATAAAAGTGAAAGAGATAGAAAAGGAGCTAGAAAAGGAGAAGTGATATGTGGGGTTTCGGTTCCAATGGTTTTGGCAAAAGAATAAACCGCACCCGTTGTGTGGTGAGCAATGTGGATTCGGCTAGACACTAAAGAAGTAAAAGAAAAAGAAATGAGGAGGAGTGTAGGAGAGCATTCGACTAATGTATTCCGAGAGAAAAGGAAAAGAACAAAGATGCATGAAAATGCAATTGTGGGAGTGGTTTCGGCACCCTAGAAGATGGAAGAAAACTCAAGCCGAAAAGAAAAAATAACACCCACCAAAATGCCGAAAGTCATACCCCAAAACAACCCAAATTCGGCACACCTCCTTTCCACTCTCCCAAAACCGAATGCACACTACCTACACCACTCAAATTCGGCTACCACCCCTTCCCAACTCAATCCCTTTGTTTTCTCCTGGAAATTCTCTCTTCCACTCATTCAAATCCATTTGAATGAGTCAAAATCCTAAATTTCCTCTCTTCCACCCATTTCAAATGTGTTGACTCCTTCAACACTTATCCAAGAGAGTCCATCCTGAGCACACTACCTTCCTAGCTTTGGCGTCAAAAACAACAAGCAGAAAGGGAATTCTACTGCTCGAACCTAGGCTCTCCTTCCTGCATGTGGCGTCACTTCCCTTGTGCCTGAGTGGCGCCTCCCTTGCCACTTTACCACTGGGTTATTTGTGTCAAGACACTCCAACAACTCCTCTTATCACCTAACTCCCTAAACTCCCCCTTCCAAGTACCCAAAACAAAAATTTTCTACCATGACTCGGGCCTACCCCGAGCTCATGCCTGGACCCCAAAACACCCTAAACTAGCACAACAAACATATCATCACATGCAACACACAAAAATGCAGAGACCCCGATTCAAGGATGTTACAGTTTCAAATGAGCAGCCAAGGGGGGTTTTTTATAGGTTGAGAAGGCTGCTAAAAATAGCCAAAATCAGCAGCCAAAGAGCCCTCCCATGGCCGGCCACACATGTGGCAAGTTTGAAGTTTTCAAACTTGCTATATTAAGGTAGGGGCAAATCTAGAAAGGCACAAATAGTGGAGGGGTTTGTTTGCAATTTGAAAAAGTCTTCAAGGGCCATTTTGCAAGCTAATTAATCAGCCAAGCAAGCTGATTGGGTCAGCATGTGGGACGATTTTGGGCTGCCTAGTACTCGGTCGGTTCGGTTTTTCTCTGTTCAACTCAACTAGGCCACTTTTCATAATTAATTAATAACAATTTATTTAAGCCAAATTAAATTGGATATAAATTAAAATTAATTATATTATGAATTAATACATATAATTTGGACCGTCTTAGGCTAAAAAATTAATTTTCCTTGATGCTTCAAAATTGTTTCTCAGTTTTGCGCTTCTAGCAATGTCTGCCTAGCCGTTTTTCGCCCTTTGTGCAAATCTGTCGAAAATAATCAAAATTAATTAAAATTCATTATGTTAATAATTTAAGTACAAAATAATTATTTTATAATAATTATATATTTTTCGACAATAATTTTACCACTTGCATGAATTTGAGTTAAAATGGGCATGGAAAAGTGTGTATATTTTCGTGTTTCCAGTTACATTTCCCGTATTTCTAGGTGGTCTTCCTCTAGCAGCTGTATTGCTCGGTCTTGTATTCAGAAATTTGTCTTTCTCTGGTAACTCAGGACAATCCCAAATAAAATGATCTTACGAGCCACATCTGAAACAAGCTTTATTATTCATCCAGCAGTCTCCAAAATGTCGTCTTCCATACTGTTGACACTCGGGTTTGTTGGACGCTCGATACTGAAGTGGTTTGAGTTTTAGGACTCGTGTATTGCTTTCCACGATCTATATTAGAATACCCCACTGAAGCTGTCGAATGATTATACGAATCCCGTGATTTTTTTGAAGAAGAATGATAGGGTTTACTCATTGGCCTCTTTCTCGAATCTCTAGCCTCAAAATCAGGTTTTCTCTTTTCTTTGCCAAGTTCCTCGGCTTTGCAAGCTCTATCAACTAACACAAAAAATTCTTTCAATTCCAAAATCCCGACTAGAAGCTTAATGTCTTCGTTCAACCTGTCTTCAAATCGCTTATACATAATTGCCTCAGTGGACATACATTCTCGAGCATATTTACTGAGTCTCACAAATTCTCTTTCGTACTCGGTCACAGACATACGACCCTGTTTCAACTCTAGAAATTCTTTGCATTTTTGGTCGATAAACCACTGACTTATGTATTTTTTTCTAAACTTGGTTTGAAAGAATTCCTACTTGACTCTTTCTCTCGGCACTACAGATATCAAAGTGTTCCACCACTGATATGCAGTATCTCTCAGAAGTGATACAACACATTTAACACACTCTGCTTGCGTACAAGATAATTCATCAAATACTCAGATCGTATTCTCAAGCCAAAACTCGGCTCTCTCAGGATTATCATCAACGGTAGCTCTAAACTCTTCAGCCCCATATGTAACATCCCGAATTAGGGCCTAGTCAGAACAGTGGTTTCGGGACCACAAATTCGACGTAAGAAAATTTATTTTTATTATACTTTTATGGTCTACAATTTCACGGAACGATTTCGTGAAAATTTCGTTCGAAAATTTTGACGTTTATTACTCAATTTAGTCAAAAGGACTAAATTGTAAAAAGTGCAAAACTTGAGTTCTAGAAGTTAGAGGTGTCAAATTGCTATGAAATTTTAAAGTAGAGGTTCTTAAATGGTAATTAGCCCATTGGTTGAATTTTTGGACAAAAATGGATATGGTATATGTTAGATAAGATATTTTTTTGTAAGGGCATTTTGGTCCTTTTGTAAATTAAATGAATTAAAAACAAAATAAAAAATGCCAAATTTGTCCATCTTCTTCATATGGACGAAATTTACCAAGAAAAGACATGGCTAAGGTTTTCTCAACTTTCCAAGCTCATGGTAAGTCCGTTCTAGCCCCGTTTTTCAAGTTATTTACGGTTTTGGAGTCCCGGCAGCTCAATTTAGCTTATGCTACAAATAATTCATGCTAGGGTTCATCTTTGGAAAATTACCCATAGGTGAAAAGTGTTTATTTTGATGTTTTATGGTAGAATATGAAGCTTGAAATTATGTTAAACAACTTTTACTAAGCGATTTTAAGTGAAAACGAGTAAAACGACATAATCGGTAAAAATACCTAATGTTCATAAGTGTATGTTAGAGTAAGAATTTGATATTGCCATAGAAGGGAAAAATGATCAGCATGTTATAAAACATAAGAATAAGGACTGTTTTGAATAGTACATTAATTAAATAAGTGAAATATGTTGTTATAGATCAAGGAAAACAAGGTTTGGAACTAGAACGAGTAATTGACGAATATGTCATTTCCACCGATTTTGCTTTCGAGGTAAGTTTGTATGTAAATAATACACCATTTTTATTTATGTTTTAATATTTTGTTATATTATATGAGACATAGTTGAATATGGAGTAATTATTTGATGTAAATTATGAATTGTGATTGATTATGGATGAATTGATAAAATGATGAAAAGTGAGAATTCCCGGTTGAACCTTGAATAGAAAAGATACGAATGAGGTAGCTAGATCACATGTGTGGTACTAAGTGTAGGCCACTATGTGTACAAGAGAGCTACGATATGGTTTTAGGTCACGTGTGTAGTACTAAGTGCAGGCTACTACGTGTACCAGACGGATAGGTCGCATGTGTAGTACTAAGTGCAGGCTACTATGCGTACCCGATAGCTTCGATTACATGTGTGGTACTAAGTACAGGCCACTATGTGCAAGTGATGGTTTTGGTCACATGTGTAGTACTAAGTGCAGGCTACTATGTGTACCATATAGCTTCGGCTACAAGGGTGGTACTATGTGCAGGCCACCGTGTATCTGTTATTATTCCGATGAGTTCAACGAGAAATTGACTAAGTGAAAATACAGGTGATCATGTAACGACTAAGTGTAATTGAATACGACTGCATGATGGATAGTGCAGGTATAAGTGTGAAAATTTATGAACAATGTGCTCGATATTTGAGCAAACTTTCGGTAAGATGAAATGGAGTAAGTGAAATTATGAGAGTAAATTTATAAATAAAACAGTTTTGGACAGCAGCAGTAGAGTAACTTTGAAAAATCACCAAAAAATGGTAGAAATGAAATTAGTAGTTGAGTGATATATGAAATTAAATCTTATTGAGTCTATTTTCATATGAAAGAAACAGAGAAAGCAAAGAAATTCTGTATTTTGAGATATTTAGATTTTTGTGAGACTGGTTCAGAATGATTTCGAGATCCCCTGTTCTGACTTGGAAAAAATCATTATAAATTGTACAAAACAAATTTTGGGATATAATTTATATTGTTAGATTCCTTAATGAGTCTATTTTTATAAGAAACAAACTATAACATCATTTGAATTCTGTACAAATAGATAATTAAATTTTAGCAAAGAATGGTCGGAACTGTCGGACAGCAGAACAGGGGAGACTTTGAAGAATAAACTTTACTAATTGGCTGAACCAAAAATTCTGAAAATTTTATGGCAACAAGATATGTGAGTTTTAGTTTCAGGAAAAAAATTTGGATCCTAATTTTGAGTTTCGTACCTCTAGATAAAAATAATTTAGTGACTGCAACTCGAATAGATAGCTTGCTCCGAACTTGAATAAATAGTGAATTTGAATGTAGATATGATTGTGTTATTTTGTAAACATGTTAAATCCATTACTTATCATTTACATACTTACTTACTAAGCTTTGTAGCTTACTTCCCTTCGTTTCCCATATCTTATAGGGTTGCATGCTAACTCGAGTTGGAGATCGCCGGAGATGTAATCACACTATCAAGCTATCATCGTGGGGTAAAAGTGAATACAAACCTCTAAAGTTTATGGCATGTATAGGGGACTTAGTCATTTGTATATGTTATAATTGGTTTGGCCTAAAATGTTGGCCTTTAATATTTAGCAGTTCATTTTGTATAATTTGGATGAAATTTTATGACTCAGTTTAATACGTTTACAAGTGTATGTGTTTTGGTAATGCCTCGTACCCTATTTCGGCGTTGAATACGGGAAAGGGTGTTACATTTAGTGGTATCAGAGCTATGGTTTATTCGATTCTCGGACTAACATAGCGTATGTGAGTCTAGCTATACATGCCATATTACTACTCGTGATAGTGTGATATCTCCCGACTCTGACGAAATTGTTTTGTTAAGACATAGATGACTTCCAACAGAGCTATTTTTCGATAATGCTGATAATGATATTGAAATGATTGAGACGTGCTTATGATGTGTCGAAATTTGGAAAGGTATGAATAGAAGTTCACGATATATATGTGTTAATGTACGAAATGAGATAACCATAAGTTGAGAAATGTGAAAAGTGGAATGAAATGAAAGTTTAAATGGTGATAAGCCTCTCCATGTTTGTTTGGCATGCATATGATGTTATGTACCCAACATATTTGATTAAGTGAATACGATAATTAAATTTACTCAAATTGACAGAATGTGTGTTTATGTACACTTGTTTGAATAAGATAATCGAAAAAGTTCGTGTAACATGACTATGTATGTTAATTAGCTTGAAGTGAATTATGTAATTGTGATTATATGATGTTGGTGATGAATACAAAGTCATATGTATGTATTTATGAGAGTTAAGTCAGAAGCTTTACGACCTCACCCCCTTACCAGTGTTGTTTTATAACAAAAATTCACGAGAACCATGTGGAATAAGTCCATAAATGTGAAACTAAAGAGTTTAGTGGTGAAATACTTAGTAATGCATATAGAGATAAGAATAGTTTGGAAAGTGGAAACAATTTTGGAAGGATATCAGAATGTTTTAAAGATTATACAGATTATGCAATTTCACAGATAAAGGAGAAGTTAGTCTCGGCTAATCGACTTATTCAGATATGATGTCTAAAGTATGTGTTTGCTGAAATTTTTCCCGAATTGATTTTCGTTAGTGAGTGGAATAATACGGGGTTCATGATGTGTAATTAGTCAATGAAATGATATTTGAGTAGTAAAGATGTATGTGTGTGTGTGATGATTACTGATTGAAATGAATATGATGATCTTTTCTGTGTATTCTATATATTCTTTTATCCTCGAGAGATATGTGTGTGATTGTTCGGTTTTGATGGAGTTTCTACGTTGTGAGAGAAGCTAACTATGATGTTAGACGAATGCCCTATTGGTCTGGTCGGTTTATGATTGGTATTTCCTTATCTCTTCGGAATTCTATTTAAATATGTTGGAATGAAGTCGATGGTAAAAATTTATGTGAGACTATTATTATGTTCCTACTTATTATGGTTTTGTTTTTTTATATACGGAAAATATATTATCTTTATTATGATGGAAGTCCAGAGTCGGTAAGCATTGTTTTTCTGCTGGGTTTCTCTAAGGAATCATCAGGATCTCTGTTATTTTCTTGTGAGTTATGTTCTCAGACTTCTGGAATGGTATCGTATTTGGGGTTTTCTTATCGCCCTTATTGTGCAAATTATCGGACATGGCTCATCCTTAAAGTATGTTCTTTGGTCTATGATGGCTATGTTTAGTATGATTGTATTTCTGGATTCGATAATAGGAATGTGGTGATTTTGGTATCAAGGTTTCTCAAATTTTCGTGGAAGAAATTGATATTGGTAAGGGTATAAATGGTAAGAACACAAGCTTAAATTATATAGCAGTTTTCTTTCCTCAGGTAAGTTTGATTAAAGTTAATGAGTTCAATCAGGATATCTATTTCCTCGAGCTAATACGGTTTAAAAGATCTTTGATTTGCATGCTAAAATAATTTTGAAAGATTGTGTATTTGAATTGTATCCTCAGCATGAAGAAAAGAGTATATTGATATGTTATTATTCGATAGATGAAGTCAACTCAGTTGTTTTTATATGAGTGAACTGATTTGTTGAGATATGATTTGAGTTATGTATATTTAAACATGCCTCGACTAAGAGAATAAATTTTGTGTATTCAGGAATATGAAGACGGATAGTCTGAATGAAGAAATTATATTCTAGAAAGCATAATACAGAGATATGCCTATTGGATTATTCTAACAGGATGATGTTATTATAAGTTAAAGTTGTTCTGATTGGAAAAGTTATCACATTTGTGAAAGTTTGAATGGTCTTGGTATACTAACAAAGTTAAAGCAATTGAAGGTATTATTAACCGAAGCTTTAGTTTTGAGTTCAGTTGGAATTGAGTAATGAGTTTATGATTTTTTTTCAGTGATGCACTAGTGAACGAATTATAATGAGTTTTATTGCTAGAATATAAAGTGATGGTTTATGTTTTCATACGGTTAATGTTACATTAAAAATAACTGTTCGACTAGTGATTTAGAGATGGTTATTATTATGTTTGTATTGAAAAATTTGATGACATTGTTTGCTTAACGAGGATTGTCATATGTTTCCTGGTTTCGAGAGTTTAATATATCTGATGGCATAGCAAAATTTGAGTTTAAGACAGTGGTTATGAATTAAGCTATTGAAAGATTGTGAGTGATTATCGATTGATCTGTGGGGAGCCAAGAGAAATGCTAGTGGTAGTTTTCGAATGTTTGATGGAATTAGCATAATAATTTCAGTATGTATCAATTCTTTGTTTGACAGAATTCATTGAGTTCTATTAGGATTCAGATCGATGATAGAGTATTTCTGAAAGTATCGTCTTGAAAAAAAAAGAAAGAAAGATTATTTAGTGATGTTGGAAATTAAGAGAAAGATACTAAACCACTCTTCTGGTAAGATTTTCGAGGACGAAAATCCTAAAAAGGGGGGGAGAAATGTAACATCCCGAATTAGGGCCTAGTCGGAACAGTGGTTTCGGGACCACAAATCCGACGTAAAAAAATTTATTTTATTATATTTTTATGGTCTACAATTTCACGGAACGATTTCGTAAAAATTTCGTTCGAAAATTTTGACGTTTGGCCACTCAATTTAGTCAAAAGGACTAAATTGTAAAAAGTGCAAAACTTGAGTTCTAGAAGTTAGAGGTGTCAAATTGCTATGAAATTTTAAAGTAGAGGTTCTTAAATGGTAATTATCCCATTGGTTAAATTTTTGGACAAAAATGGATATGGTATATGTTAGATAAGATATTTTTTCTTGTAAGGGCATTTTTGGTCCTTTTATAAATTAAATGAATTAAAAACAAAATTAAAAATGCCAAATTTGTCCATCTTCTTCATATGGACGAAATTACCAAGAGAAGACATGGCTAGGGTTTTCTCAACTTTCCAAGCTCATGGTAAGTCCGTTCTAGCCCCGTTTTTCAAGTTATTTACGGTTTTGGAGTCCCGACAGCTCGATTTAGCTTATGCTACCAATAATTCATGCTAGGGTTCATCTTTGGAAAATTAACCATAGGTTAAAAGTGTTTATTTTGATGTTTTATGGTAGAATATGAAGCTTGAAATTATGTTAAACAACTTTTACTAAGCGATTTTAAGTGAAAACGAGTAAAACGACATAATCGGTAAAAATATCTAATGTTCATAAGTGTATGTTAGATTAAGAATTTGATATTTCCATAGAAGGGGAAAATGATCATCATGTTATAAAACATAAGAATAAGGGCTGAAGTTTAATTTTCGAGTATTGGGGCAAAAGTGTAAATATGTAAAAGTTTAAGGGCAAAATTGTAATTTTGCAAAAGTTGAGTTAAGGACTGTTTTGAATAGTAAATTAATTAAATAAGTGAAATATGTTGTTATAGATCAAGGAAAACGAGGTTTGGAATTAGAACGAGTAATTGACGAATATGTCATTTCCACCGATTTTGCTTTCGATGTAAGTTTGTATGTAAATAATACACCATTTTTATTTATGTTTTAATATTTTGTTATATTATATGAGATATAATTGAATATGGAGTAATTATTTGATGTAAATTATGAATTGTGATTGATTATGGATGAATTGATAAAATGATGAAAAGTGAGAATTCCCGGTTGAACCTTCGGAATAGAAAAGATACGAATGAGGTAGCTAGATCACATGTGTGGTACTAAGTGTAGGCCACTATGTGTAAAAGAGAGCTACGATATGGTTTTAGGTCACGTGTGTAGTACTAAGTGCAGGCTACTAAGTGTACCAGACGGATAGGTCGCATGTGTAGTACTAAGTGCAGGCTACTATGCGTACCCGATAGTTTCGATCACATGTGTGGTACTAAGTGCAGACCACTATGTGTAAGTGATGGTTTTGGTCACATGTGTAGTACTAAGTGCAGGCTACTATGTGTACCATATAGCTTCGGCTACAAGGGTGGTACTATATGCGCCACCGCAGTATCTCATTATTATTCGATGAGTTCAACGGAAATTGACTAAGTGAAAATACAGGTGATCATGTAATGGCTAAGTGTAATTGAATACGACTGCGTGATGGATAGTGCAGGTATAAGTGTGAAAATTTATGAACAATGTGCTCGATATTTGAGCGAACTTTCGGTAAGATGAAATGGAGTAAGTGAAATTATGAAAGAGTAAATTTAGAAATAAAACAGTTTTGGACAGCAGCAGTAGAGTAACTTTTTAAAATCACGAAAAAATGGTAGAAATGGAATTAGTAGTTGAGTGATATATGAAATTAAATCTTATTGAGTCTATTTTCATATGAAAGAAACAGAGAAAGCAAAGAAATTCTGTATTTTGAGATATTTAGATTTTTGTGAGACTGGTTCAGAATGATTTTGAGATCCCCTGTTCTGACTTGGAAAAAACCATTATAAATTGTAAAAAAATAATTTTTGGATATAATTTATATTGTTAGATTCCTTAATGAGTATATTTTTATAAGAAACAAACTAGAACATCATTTGAATTCTGTACAAACAGATAATTAAATTTTAGCGAAGAATGGTCGGAACTGTCGGACAGCAGAACAGGGTAGACTTTGAAGAATAAACTGTACTAATTGGATAAACCAAAAATTTTGAAAATTTTATGGTAATAATATATGTGAGTCTAGTTTCAGGGAAAATTTACGGATCTTAATTTTGAGTTTTTTAGCTCCAGATAAAAATAATTTAGTGACTATAACCCGAATAGACAGCTGGCTCCGAACTTGAATAAATAGTGAATTTGAATGTAGATATGATTGTGTTATTTTGTAAACATGTTAAATCCATTACTTATCATTTACATACTTACTTACTAAGCTTTGTAGCTTACTTACCTTTGTTTCCCATATCTTATAGGGTTGCATGCTAACTCGAGTTGGAGATCGCCGGAGATGTAATCACACTATCAAGCTATCATCGTGGGGTAAAAGTGAATACAAACCTCTTAAGTTTATGGCATGTATAGGGGACTTAGTCATTTGTATATGTTATAATTGGTTTGGCCTAAAATGTTGGCCTTTAATATTTAGCAGTTCATTTTGTATAATTTGGATGAAATTTTATGACTCATTTTAATACGTTTACAAGTGTATGTGTTTTGGTAATGCCTCGTACCCTATTCCGGCGTTGAATACGGGTAAAGGGTGTTACACCATATTTTCAAATTTTATCCACCGGCGGCTTACTCAATCGTAAAGGTTCTAAACCTTGAGGAGCTACGGGGACTGGACCGGTTGGGGAATAGGTGGGGGTGGAGGTTGCTAAGCAGCCGAATTAGTTCAGAAAAACTCAGTGAACCATTCGTTCATCATTTGGAAGAAGGCTTCTTTAGCCTCTCCTCCCTAACTAACAGACACAGGTCTAGATTCAGACAACGCTGCTCTGTGTACGGAGGCTGGCGCATTACTTTCAACATCATCAGCCAATGCTCGATTGAGATCCATAGCTATATGAAAACATGATTTAAAACTGTCAGGAGATATTACACTATCACAGGTTATATATGGCATGTATAGCTAGACTCACATACGCTACGTTAGTCCTAGAATCGACTAAGTCGTAGCTCTGGTACCAATAAATGTAACACCTCTAACCGATATCCATCGTCGAAATAGGTTTACGAAGCTTTACCGGACTAATCTCATAAACAAACGTACAATTCGAATTAAAATTTTCATATCAATTAAAAACCATACAAATACGATCATATAGTCCCTAACACGAGCCCTCGAGGCCAAAAACAAACATTAGAAGTGGTTCAGGACTAAACCGATAACTCAGGAATTTTTTTGGAAAATATAGAAAATTTTTCAAAATACAGGGGACACACGCCCGTGTGGCCTGGCCGTGTGTTTCACACGGCCAAAGACACGCTTGTGTCGCAGGCCGTGTGGACATTTGAAATGGGACCACATGGCCATGTCCCAGCCCATGTAACTCTCTGACTTGGGTCACACGGCCAACCACACGCCCGTGTGACTAGCCCGTGTACCCTTCGAAATGGCCTCACATGCCCGTGTGCTGGGCCGTGTGGGGCATACTGAATTGGTTTCTAAATAAGCACCAGGGGACACATGGCCGTGTCACCTGATCGTGTGTCACACACAACTGAGACACACGCTCGTGTCTCTGTCCGTGTGGACAAAAATTAGGCTATTTACCAAGCCATCATTCTCACCCAAACTTGCATTCACATAAATAAATCAAATGGAATATAACATGGCATAAATAGGCATTCAAACCAATCTCAACTAAGCCTAATTCATGCTAATTCCATACCATCAACCACAAGACACACAAGTATCACAATAAGCCATTCAATTCATACCAATTTCACATTCAGAAATCACCTAAATGGTCACTTTCAATTATGCACTATTTTGCCTAAAACCACAAGCATATCAATCTCAAATTTCAACCATTTGATACTCAAGCTACCAATCCACAAACCACTATTCACATGGAAATGTTAAACCACATCACAAAAAGGGCATTTGCACATATATATATATACATAGCCAAATATACCAAAATAAGCCAAATAACATGGCTATACACCTAACCAAAACATACTTCATTTACAAGCCAAATCAATTGGCTAAATCCATCATAAACATATAACCATATTAACTACAACTCCTATACATGCCATATAACCAAATACATAAATTCAAAAGTACCAAAATGATAGCTTGATAGTGTGATTAGATCTCCGACGACTCCCAAATCCGAGCAAGCTTCGATATTCACTATAAAACACGAAAAAGTAAACATAGTAAGCTATAAAGCTTAGTAAGCTCGTATGGTTAATAAGTAAAACTCACCAATAATTCACCATTCAAGTAATATAATATAATATACTACAAAACCATTTAATGACAAGGTTAATATATATATATTCATTCACATAATGATCATGAACTCACAATTTCATGGATTCAATAATCATATGAATTTCCGTACATACCTGTACTGATACGTAACTATCTCTCACCATTTCATATCTTTGATATACTCGTTGAACCATTTGGAATAATATCGGATACTCAGGAATCTCGCACCCTAAGTTCCAATACATAGTGTAACACCCTTACCCGTATTCAATGCCGGAACAGGGTACGAGTCATTACCAAACTTACATTGCAAGTAAACATACAAATCGAGTTATAAATTTGTGTCTAAATTAAAAGCATTCATAATCAATCATAAAGTCCCTAATACGAGCCTACGAGGCCCAATACATGCTTTGGTAGTGGTTCGGGACTAAACCGAGAACGCAAGGAATTCTTATAAAACTTAGAAATTTTTTACTAGAAATAGGGGTCACACGCCTGTGTGGTTTGGGACACGCCTGTGAGGGCAAGCTGTGTGGTCACACACACCCGTGTCCCTAACCCGTGTAACTCTCTGACTTGTAACTCATGAACAAATTGGAGTCACATGGCCAAGTCACACGCCCTTGTGCTAGGCCGTGTGGAAAATTAATTTTCACAAAAATAGGTGCAGACTTTACACGGCCAGGGCACATGCCCGCGTTCTAGGCCGTGCCGTCCAAATGGCTGAGACACACGCCCGTGTCTCTGCCCGTGTGCTGAAATCTGAGCATTCTGTTTCTCAAAATTAAGGTGTAGGGGACACACGGCCAAAACACATGCCCGTGGGACAGACACACGGCCTAGACACACGCCCGTGTGTCTATTCGTGTGGACAAAATAAGGCTCTTTACCAAGCCATTTGCCACCTTCATTTGCACACACTTGTACACAATTTCAATGGCATAATCCATAGCACAAACAAGAAACCAATACCATCCTAACTAAGGCCTAAACATGTCATTTAAAAATCCAACATCTATCATGCTTAAAACATCATACTTTGTCAAACTCAAACATACCACAAACATATCCACAAGCATTCAATATGATTACTTTCAGTATGTATAGTCTAGCCCAATTTCACTAACTTACCATCAAGCCAATTCTCCCTATTTAACACCTAAGTTATTAAGCCACAATCATTCATCCACCAAGAAAATAAAAGGCATATCACAAATAACATTAGCCCATGCATAACTCACATTCAATTAAACCAAGACAGGCCATCTGTCAAGGCCTTATACAAAATAAAACACTTATCCATTACAAGCCAATACTTTTGGCCAAATCATAATGACACATACAACAAAATGACCAAGTCCCTATACATGCCATATTCTCAAAATGTTTAAAATCATCGGTACCAAAAATTACAATTTGATAATGTGATACGATCTCCGACGATCTCCAATCCGAGCTAGCTTGGTGACACTATAAAACATGGAAAAATAAACGGAGTAAGCTATATAGCTTAGTAAGCCCGTATGTAAGAAATAAGCAAATCTTACCATTCATTAATCATGCAAGTAATATAACATAAGATATTATAATTTACCATAACCTCATGATCATAATTCACTTCCATCCCAACTTACCTTGAAATCGTCATTTCACGAATTAATAATCATAAGCTTTGAGTACATACCTATACCATCTCGTAATAATTTTGTACTTAGTCTCATCGTTGTCATACCCAATGAACCACTCAGAATAATAATATTAGATACACGGGAAACCTTGCACACAAGGTGCCACATATGTAGCTATTGATACCTTTATTTTATAACACATATGTGCTCGCTCTTGAGCTATCAACGGGTCTGCTCACACAAGCTGTCAGTCGAGATGTAGCTACACGTCTTTGCTCACAAAAGTCGTCAAGTGATCGCAACATATGCCCAGATACTCAACCACGGTGAGGGACGACAGACCAAAGCACCTAGAATCACATAACATAAAACCCTAGTGACATGTCACTTGTATCCTAATCTATTCCTAAGGTTTGATTGGGATTTCTCGCTTTCCAAATCATCGTCAAATGTGTCTGTAAGGTCGATTACACAATTCATGCATAAATTTAAGCAAATAAAATACAGTTAAAGTAAAGCTTATTTAACATACGAACTTACCTCGGTTACAAAAACGGCCAAACATTTCTATTCGTCAATTACTTTGGTTTCCCCCGATCTAGACCCGAACTTCGTTTTTCTTGATCTATAATACCAAATTCATCTCATTTAATCATCACATTATTCAATTTAGCCCAAAAACACCTT
The DNA here is from genome assembly GCA_025698515.1 of Gossypium sturtianum. Lineage (NCBI taxonomy): Eukaryota > Viridiplantae > Streptophyta > Magnoliopsida > Malvales > Malvaceae > Gossypium > Gossypium sturtianum. The sequence continues at coordinate 120,650,990 of CM046955.1, forward strand.
ATGGAAAAATTAACATTTTGCCCCTAAACTTTTGACATTTTACATTTTAGTCCCTAGGCTCGTAAAATGAATTTCATTCAATTTCTTAAAAACCCAAGCCTAGCCAAAACTTATTCATACTCATAACAGCCCACATTTTTCATTTATTCACATTTTAACACACATTTTACAACTTTTTACAAATAGGTCCCTAATCGACGTTTTTACCGAAAATCACTTTACAAAAGTCATTTAACAATAAATAAACATGCATTTTCTACCATAAAACACCAAAAATACACACATATTCCACATGGGTAAAATTTTAGAATTTGTTTTTCTTTCAAATTAGTCCTTGAAATAGCTAAATCAAGTTACAACGATCTCAAAAATATAAAAATCGTCAAAAACGGGACAAGAACAGACTTACAATCGAGCTTGAAAGCTTAGCCAAACCCTAGCTATGTCTCCTCTTCTAATTTTCAGCTATGGGGATGAAATTGAAGAAGATGTCATCTTTTATTTTAGTTATTTTGTCTTTATTTACTAGATTACCAAAATGCCCTTCACTTAAATTTTGAAATTTTGACCTAGCCATGTCCATTTTTGTCCATCTTAGTTATAATGGTCTAATTACCATTTAAGGACCTCCAACTTAAAATTTCATAGCAATTAGACACCTCTAGCTTCTAGAACACACATTTTGCACCTATTATAATTTAGTCCTAGTAGTCAAATTGGACATTCAATCAATAAAATTTCTTAACGAAATTTTCACACAATCATTCAATCATACTGTAGACCTTAAAATATTATCACAATAAATATTTCTACTTCGGATTTGTGGCCCCAAAACCATTGTTCAGATTTGACCCTGAAACGGGTTGTTACAATTCTCTCCCCTTTAGGGATTTTCGTCCCTGAAAATCTTACCGGAAAAGAGGTTTGGGTACTGTTTTCTCATAGCTTCCTCAGGTTCCCACATAACCTCTTCGACCCCATGTCTTTGCCACAAAACTTTCACTAGGGCTATGCTTTTATTTCTTAACTGTTTAACTTCCCGAGCCCAAATCTTGATCGATTCTTCACCATAAGTCATATCGGGTCGAATCTCAACTTCTGTCGGTGAAATGTTGTGCGAAGGATCTGAGTGGTATCGTTGCAACATAGACACATGAAACACATTATGGATCCTTTCTAACTCTGTTGGTAAAGGTAACCGATATACCACCGGCCCTATTCTTTCAATAACCTCATACGGACCAATAAAACGCGGACTCAGTTTACCCTTGCGACCGAATCTAAGGATTTTCTTCCATGGAGACAATTTTAGAAATACCTTATCACCGACTTGAAATTCAATTTCCTTTCGTTTTAAATTCGCATACGATTTCTGTCTATCCGAAGCTGCTTTCAAACAATCACGAATTATTTTCACTTTTTCTTCTGTTTCTCTAACCAAATCAACCCCGTGAATCTGTCTCTCACTGAGCTCGATCCAGTATAATGGAGTTTGACACTTGCAGCCATACAATGCCTCATACGGTGCCATCTTTATACTTGACTGAAAACTGTTGTTATAAGCAAACTCGACTAAATGTAGATATTTTTCCCAACTACCTTCGAACTCTAGAACATAACAGCGATGCATATCCTCGAGAACCTGAATCATTCTTTCAGATTGACCGTCGGTTTGCGGATGAAATGCAGTACTAAAGTTCAACTTTGTACCCAAAGCTTCTTGCAACTTCTTCCAAAATCATGAAGTAAATCTAGGATCTCTATCCGAAAATAATAGAAATAGGCACCCCGTGCAATCTAACAATTTCAGCAATGTACAATTCAGCTAGCTTATCAAGCGAATAGTCAGTACGTACCGGGATAAAATGAGCCGATTTCGTCAATCTATCAACAACAACCCAAACAGCATCTTTCTTCTTCGGAGTCAGAGGTAATCCAGTTACGAAATCCATCGTAATTCTGTCCCATTTCCACTCGGGAATTATCACAGGCTGAAGTAAACCTGAAGGTACTTGATTTTCGGCCTTTACTTGTTGACAAATCAAACATCTTGATACGAATTGAGAAATATCTCGTTTCATACCCGACCACCAATACAATTTCTTCAAATCATTATACATCTTCGTACTTCCTGGATGAACAGACAGACAACTTTTGTATGCTTCATGAAGAATTTTCTGAATAAGCTCAGTATCTTTCGGTACACAAATCCTACCTCGAAACATCAAACAATCATCGGTCCCAATCTGATAGTCTGAATCACTAATCGATTCGCACTGAATTCTTTTAGCTTGGAGTTCTTTGTCACATTTCTGAGCTTCGCAAATTTGCTGAAGAAATATCGGTCTAGCTTTTAACTCAGCTAGAATCGAACCATCATCAGATAAAGTCAGCCGCGTATTCATTGCTCTCAAAGAAAAAAAAAGATTTCCTACCTAAAGCATCGGCGACTACATTCGCCTTTCCCGGATGATAATTGATTACCAATTCATAGTCTTTCAACAACTCGAGCCATCTCCGTTGTCGTAAATTCAAATCCTTCTGAGTCATCAAGCACTTTAAACTCTTGTGATCGGTATAGATGTGGCATTTCTTACCGAATAAATGGTGTCTACAAATCTTTAAAGCAAACACAATGGCAGCCAATTCTAAGTCATGCGTCGGATAATTCTTTTCGTGCGGTTTCAACTGTCTCGAGGCATAAGCTGTCACTTTGCCCTATTGCATCAACACACATCCAAGACCGTTCAATGACGCGTCACTGAAAATCACAAACTCTTTTCCCGACTCAAGTTGCACTAAAACCGGTGCCTCATTCAATAATTCATTCAACCGTTGAAAACTCTTTTGGCATTTCTCGGACCATTCAAACTTGACATCTTTCTATAACAATCTGGTCATAGGTGTAGCAATCATCGAGAATCCCTTAACAAAACGTCGATAATACCCAACCAAGCCTAAAAAGCTTCTAACCTCGGATACATTCCTTGGTGGTTTCCAATCGATAATTGTTGAAATCTTACTCGGATCAACCCTTATACCCTCCGCTGAGACAATATGTCCCAAAAATCTAACTTCTCGGAGCCAAAACTCACTTTTGCTGAATTTAGCAAACAACTTTTTATCTCTCAAAGTTTGCAACACAATTCTTAAATGTTCGGCATGCTCAGACTCATTCCGAGAATAAATCAAAATGTCATCAATAAATACAACCACAAACTTATCCAAATACGGCCGGAAGATCCGATTCATCAAGTCCATAAAAACAGCAGGAGCATTAGTTAATCCAAAAGGCATATGAAGAAATTCATAGTGCATATACCTCGTTCTGAATGCGGTTTTCAACACATCCAAGTCTTTAACTCTTAGCTGATAGTAGCCGGATCTCAAACCTATCTTCGAAAACACTGTTGCTCCTTTCAACTGATTGAACAAATCATCAATTCTCGGTAAGGGACACTTGTTCTTTATCGTAACCTTGTTGTAACATCCTAGAATTAGGGGTTCTGCATTTTATGTTTTTCTTTGTGCTTGGCTTGTTCTGCTTGTTATTTAGATGTGTTTGGGGTCCCGGGAGGCTCTGTTCAAGCTAGAGCCTTGGTGAAATTTTTGTTTTTGGGCTTAAAGGGGGGAGAGCTGGTGGAGGCAGGCCTTAAGATTATTTGCGCTGCTCGTTGGATCAGAACACCCTAACCCTTGTCCGTCATCGGATCGTGGTTAAGAGCGTTACTGATGATCGAAAACAATTACAGAAAATTTCATACAATCATATGTCAATTACAATCATAATGTCCCTTAAGTAAGTCATCGAGACCTTAAACATGCTTATAAATCGGGTCGATACTAAACCGAACACATACAAAATTTCATGGAAATTTAAATCTTTCTAAGTTTCGTGGATTACACGCCGTGTAAGCAAGCCGTGCCTCTCTCCGGCCGCCGGACACCCCGTGTGTCCTCCCCGTGGTCGACCGACTTCACATCCACGGCCACCAAGCATGCCCGCGTGCCTTGGCCGTGGTCGAATCGACTTCCCATCCATGGCCACCAAGCACGCCCATGTGCCTTGGCCGTGGTTGAATCTGCTTTACACCCACGGCCACCCATCACCCCGTGTGCTAAGGCCGTGTACTCTAGGCCATATCTCGACTTTCTCACACGGCTACTAGACACGCGTGTGCTATTAGGCTAGCTATCGACTTAGCCCCACGGCCACTAGGCACGCCATGTGTGCGTAACTGTGTGACATTATAGGCCATTTCCAAGGCCAAATTGCCACCCACATAGGTCATATCTACAAGTTATGTTTACCAACTCATTTCATACTCAAATGACACACAAAAACATACCAAATTAACCATTCAATCTATACATTCAATACCAATTCCAAACATACTAAAATACAAGGTTTAAACTCATCTCATCACAAACATATTTCATTCATTCACTTAATCAAAACTTGACCATATTATGCCTCAACTAACCATACCAAAAATACTTCATATATCACATTCTTTCAAGCAAATTCCCAACATCATAACTAGCCAAATCACATGGCTAAATTCATATAACAAACTTATACCAAATGCTAGCCTATACATGCCACATCTAGCTTTAAACATTTTCAAAATGTACCAAAATAGGTTTAGTAGTGTGACGATGATCCTCAATAGTCCCCGAGCCTTAATTAGCTTTGACGATCTATAAAACAGAGAAAACACACACACAAAGTAAGCTTTCAAAAGCTTAGTAAGCCATATACAAATAAACTTAGCATATAGACATTCAAAACATATAATCAATCTAAATTCACTAATGGCTCAATTGCATCATCATAATTCTTCTTAATACATTCACTTAGACCATTCATCTTTCAAACTTGCATATCACTACATACTTAATTAGTTTATAGCATTTCAATCCATATAACACACTTATATTCTCATATTCAAATACATAATTCATTTAGGTAAGTTTAAGAAAATACTTACCTTCTTATACACACAAAGTGTACTTATCGAACATACCTGAAACAAATATACAATTTACATATTCATTCATTTCTTGAACTTGACCATTGAACCGTTTGTAATCTAATAGAACACATAAAGTGCCCGAATAGTTATACAATGCCAACGCCCCGCACGTGGTCTTAAATGTAATCGATATCGATGCCATCGTCCCTGCATGTGGTCTTATACGAATTAATACGATGCCGACGCCCCGCACATGGTCTTACACGATAGTTCATATCGATGCCAACGCCCCGCACGTGGTCTTAAATGTAATCGATATCTATGCCACTATCCTAGAGTGGTCTTATACAAATTAATACGATGCCGATGTCCCGCATATGGTCTTACACGATAGTTCATATCGATGCCAACGCCCTAGATGCGGTCTTAAATGTAATCGATATCGATGCCATCGTCCCGCATAGGTCTTATACGAATTAATACGATGCCGATGTCTTAGACATGGTCTTACACGTATGGTTCATATCGATGCCAACGTCCCAGACGTGGTCTTAAATGTAATTAGATATCGATGCCATCGCCCCGCATGTGGTTTTATACGAATTAATATGATGCCGATGTCCCAGACATGATCTTACACGTATAGTTCATATCGATGCCAACGTCCCAGCGTGGTCTTAAATGTAATCAGATATCGATGCCACTGTCCTAGACAAGGTCTTATACGAATTAATACGATGCCGATGTCCCAGACATGGTCTTACACGTATAGTTCATATCGATGCCAATGTCCCAGACGTGGTTTTAAATGTAATCGATATCAATGCCATCGCCCCGATAGGGTCTTATACGAATTAATACGATGCCGATGTCCCGCATATGGTCTTACACGATAGTTCATATCGATGCCAACATCCCTGCACGTGGTCTTACACGTAACGCCATGTCGATACCTAAGTCCTGCACGAGGTCTTACACTAAATTTCAAATCAATGCCAATGTCCTGCACGTGGTCTTACATGATAAAAAATGTAATGATACCTATGTATTCCTAAGTTCATATGGAACTTCTCGACTTATCACTATATCGACCTTATCCCGTAATTCATATAAATAGCATCTCATAAGCATTCATTATTATTTATAGTCATGTAAATAAGCTCAATTCAATACAATTACATTTATTTGCAATATTACTTACCTCGGATTCGATTTATCGGGAATAGAAACGACTACTCGATTACTTTCGCTTTCCACCGATCTAAGTCCGTTTTCCTCGGTTCTTGATCTAAACATATTCAGAATTAACTCTTTTATTCACCAATTCATTCAATTCAATCCAAAGACATTCATTTAGGGCTATTTGCAAATTAACCCTCACATTTGCACAATTTATCAATTTAGTCCATTTTTCTCAAAACATCAAATTCACAAAATTCGTTCACACACATGCTTAGCTGAATCTCCTTAGGGACTATATAAGTCCATATTTCTCGTCAAATTCGCAATTTAGTCCTCAAAAATAATATTTTTACAATTTAGCCCTATTTAGCTAAATTTATCAAAAATTCGAGAACATAACATGTTCATCTAACTCAAATCTTTCATTTAACAACTAAACTCATCTCAAAACTCAACATATCAACAATGGCATCTCACACAAACATCATCAATTCACAAAATTAATACATGGGTTTTGTAGCTCTCAAAGTAACGATTGCAAAAACGTAGAAATTATAAAAAATCAAAGTCAAAACTTACCTTAATTAAGCTCAAACCTAGCTGAAACCTTGTTTTCATCTTCTTTTCCTTTTCTTTTTGATATTCGGCCAAAGATAAGCAATATGGCTTTCTTTTTCTTTTAATGCTTTGTTTTATAATAATAGCTTAAGAAATATAATATAAAGTTTAACTTATAAAATATCATATAAAAACATATTATAAAACCATGTTGCCGTCCACTAGCCATATTTTGGCCAAATTGCAACATAAAACCCTTAAAATCTAAAGCCACATCAATTAAACCACTTAATCAAATGAAAAGCCATTTTTAAACTTTATGCGATTTAATCCTTTTGCCAAATTAAACACACAAACGGACAAATTAGTTTACAGAAATTTAACACATGCTTAGTGACATATCAACGACACAGAAAATAATATTAAAATATTATACAGACTCGGATTTGTGGTCCCGAAACCACTATTCTGACTAGGGTATAAACCGGACTGTTACAATTCTCCCACCTTAGGGATTTTCGTCCCCGAAAATCTTACCATTAAACAAAGTCAGATATTGCTGTCTGAATGAATCTTCGGGCTCCCACGTAGCCTCTTCTATTCCATGTCGACTCCACAATACTTTTACTAACGAAATTCTCTTGTTTCTTAATTCTTTTACTTCACGAGCTAAGATACGGATCGGTTCCTCTTCGTATGACATATCAGGTCGGATTTAAATTTCAGATGGAGTAATCATATGTGACAGATCGGGTCGATATTTACGGAGCATCGAGACATGAAACACATTGTGGATCTTTTCTAATCAAGAGGGCAACCTTAATCTATATGCAACAGGCCCGACACGTTCAATAATCTCATACGGTCCGATGAACCTCGGACTCAACTTGCCTTTACATCCGAATCGGAGTACCCTTTTCCACGGAGACACTTTCAAAAATACTTTGTCACCGATCTCAAATTCTATATATATATTTGTTTGTTTTAAGTCCGCATAAGACTTTTGACGATCAGATGCTGCTTTCAAACAATTTTCGGATCAGTTTCACTTTCTGTTCTGAATCTTTTATCAAATCAACTCCATGTAGCTTATTTTCACTGAGCTCGGTCCAATACAGAGGTGTACGAAATTTACATCCGTACAGAGCTTCATATGGTGCCATTTTGATGCTTGACCGAAAACTATTATTGTATGCAAATTCAATCAATGGTCTGGCATCGTTTTATGTACCATCAAACTCAAGAATGCAACATCTTAATATATCTTCAAGAATCTGAATAATCCGCTCAGATTGACCATCTGTTTGTGGATGAAAAGCTGTACTAAAATGTAACTTTGTGCCTAAAGCTTCTTGCAATTTCTTCCAGAATCGTGATGTAAACCTTGAGTCTCTATCTGATGCAATAGTTAGTGGTACTCTGTGCAATCTTACAATCTCGTAAATACAACGCCACTAATCTATCAATTGAGTAATCGATTGTACCGGAATAAAATGACCAGATTTCGTCAATATATCAATTACGACCCAAATCGCATTTTTCTTTCTCGGAGTCAGGGGCAAACCAGAGACAATGTCCATTGTCACTTTATCCCATTTCCACTCGGGAATCAGAATCGATTATAACAAACCAGATGGAACTTGATGTTCAACTTTAACTTGCTGACAGATTAAACATTTCAACACAAAATCAAAAATACATTTCAACACAAAATCAGAAATATATCGTTTCATACCAGACCGCCAATAGTGTTGCTTCAAATCATGATACATTTTAGTACCTTCCTGATGAATAGATAAGCAACTATTATGAGCCTCACTTAGAATTGGTGAACTACTCAGAGTTTCTTGGCACATGATACGATCTCTAAATCTCAAACAATCATCAACAACACGAAATTTAGAATCAGAATTCGAATCACACTGAGCTCGTTTTGCTATTATCACAATATCAACTTTCTAACATCAAATATCTGTTATAAACTTTTATAGAACTTTTCAATATACACTCTCTATTTCAAAATAACAAATAAACATCGATATCACATCTATGATTTCGAATTAGAAATCAATTTATGTTAAACTCCTTTTTAACTTATAATTTGCTAACTCACTTCTGAATTTCACGAATTCACTAAATAATCATTTATTCATTGCCAAAACAAAATATTCCAAACTATAATCATTTTCCTCAGATAAGAATCACTTATAGACTCAAAAGTTTTTCGACAATTGAAGCTAGCCTTGTTGTACCAAGTTTAGACCTTTCATTCATTAACACAAGGATAAAGATCGTAATCTCTTTATTAACCTCAGACTAAACCAAAAGTGATATTTCGGTCGAAATTATTTTCGTGCAGAAGAAAACTTCAATAATCAAACTAACTTTAATTTATCACAGCGTTTCCCAGATAGAATCATTCCTATAAATATAATTCAGTATCAAGTCTTCAAGAAAATGAATTCTTCTTCCGCACTATTCCACAATTCACACATGTACATTCAAAATTTGTTTCGCATTGCAGATGGATAGATTCGGTCACATTTAACCTTTCAAATCATTTAACTCAATCCGAATCTGTTTCATCAATTTGACATCTCAAATCTATAATCTTTTTTTTACAATTTACAACAAAGAAAGATGTAGTATCAACCAGTCCATACCCAAACTTATGTCGACTCATCATATGGTAATAGCATCAGGTTAGCAGGAAAATAGATATCTCAAACATTAATGGGCGCTTCTTGTATATTTTGTTAACTAGGAAACTTTTACTTAGGGTTTCGATATTTTTACAACAAATTCAAAGAGACTCTGCATTTAAGTCTTACTGATTACTAGATTCAGGTATATATACGAATGAGTTGAGCCAAAGTCTATCAATGAAATCACAAAAGTGTCATAAAGAGTAAACATACCCGTAATAATATCTGAAGATGAAGCTTCCTCACAAGCTCGAATAGCATACGCTCTAGTTGGCTCTCTAAATTCAGATTTTGCAACAGTATCCCTCGTAGACCTCTGACTACTACTGACATTTCTTGTATTTTGGGAAGGCCTATCTCTCTCTGGGGCGTTATCCGATCTCGGATTCTGAGTAGTCTCTTGTTCAACAGACTCTTGACAGTCTCGAATAAAATGATCAAACGATCCACATCTGAAGCAAGCTTGATTATTCAATCTACAATTTCCCGGATGTCTTTTTCCACAACGCTTACACTTAAGTCGCTCAGATCTGACATTTCCAACACTCGCCATCTTTGGGCAATCACGAATGAAATGATTTCGTGATCCACATTTATAACAAACTCTATTGTTATACTTGCCCCAATATTTTCCCACATGTCGTCTTCCACACTGTCTACACTCAGGTTTGTTGCTTTTAGTACTTCCATCATTTGACTCAATTGGAGTTTGAGTTCTCAAGCCAACATTTGGTCTCACACGATCTCTATTAGCATGTCCAAATGAAGCATTTGATCTATTATTTGTATCTCTATATTTCTTCGTTAAAGGTTGAGAAAAATTACTCACCAATCTTTTTCTTTCATTACGAGTTTCAGAATCGACTTTCTCTGTTATCATCATTGGTAGTTTCGGAACTCTTCAGCCCCATACTTGCGTAATCTTGTCAACTGGAGGCTTATTCAATAGATTTATACCCATCACTGGAGGCACAACCGAGGTTTGAGGGGATTAATCTGGGGCGGGGTTGTGAAATAGTTAGGTTATTCTTTACGAATTGAGTGAACCATTCACTCATCATTTGGAAGAAAGCTTGTTTAGCTTCTTCCCCTTGACCGTTAGTAGCCGGTCTCGGATCAGAGGGCGCTGTCCCTTGCGCGGGAGTAGGCGCATTACTTTCTACGCCATCGCCACGCTCTTCCGGATCCATTACTATACAGTAAATCACATTTTATACGCCAGATTCATCACACTATCACAATTCGTAATTATGGCATGTATAGCTAGACTTCGACATGCTACGTTAGTCCGAGAATCGACTAAACCGTAGCTCTGATACCAACCAAATGTAACACCCCTAACCCGTGTCCATCGACGGATCAGGGTTAAGAGCGTTACCTGATAGATCGGAAACAATTACAAAAAATTTCATACAATCATATGTCAATTACAATCATAATGTCCCTTAAGTAAGTCATCGAGACCTTAAACATGCTTATAAATCGGGTTGGGACTAAACCAAAACACATACAAAATTTCATGGAAATTTAAAACTTTTCTAAGTTTTTCGGGATTACACGCCCGCAGTAGGCAAGCCGTGTGCCTCCCACGGCCGCCGGACACCCCGCGTGTCCTCCCCATGGTCGAATCTGACTTCACATCCACGGCCACCAAGCACGCCCGTGTGCCTTGGTCGTGGTCGAATCTGACTTCCCATCCACGGCCACCAAGCACGCCCATGTGCCTTGGCCGTGGTTGAATCTGTCTTTACACCCACGGTCACCCATCACCTCGTGTGCTAAGGCCGTGTACTCTTAGGCCATATACTGACTTTCTCACATGGCTACTAGATACGTCCGTGTGTCTTGGCCGTGTGCTATTAGGCTAGCTACTGACTTAGCCCCACGGTCACTAGGCACGCCCGTGTGCTACAAACTGCAGTGTGACATTATAGGCCATTTGCAAGGCCAAATTGCCACCCACATAGGTCATATCTACAAGTTATGTTTACCAACTCATTTCATACTCAAATGACACACAAAAACATACCAAATTAACCATTCAATCTATACATTCAATACCAATTCCAAACATACTAAAATACAAGGTTTAAACTCATCTCGTCACAAACATATTTCATTCATTCACCTAATCAAAACTTGACCATATTATGCCTCAACTAACCATACCAAAACATACTTCATATATCACATTCTTTCAAGCAAATTCCCAACATCATAACTAGCCAAATCACATGGCTAAATTCATATAACAAACTTATACCAAATGCTAGCCTATACATGCCATATCTGGCTTTATACATTTCCAAAATGTACCAAAATAGGTTTAGTAGTGTGATGACGATCCTCGATAGTCCCCGAGCCTTCAGTAGCTTTGACGATCTATAAAACAGAGAAAACACACACACAAAGTAAGCTTTCAAAAGCTTAGTAAGCCATATACAAATAAACTTAGGATATAGACATTCAAAACATATAATCAATCTAAATTCACTAATGGCTCAATTGCATCATCATAATTCTTCTTAATACATTCACTTAGACCATTCATCTTTCAAACTTGCATATCACTACATACTTAATTAGTTTATAGCATTTCAATCCATATAACACACTTATATTCTCATATTCAAATACATAATTCATTTAGGTAAGTTTAAGAAAATACTTACCTTCTTATACACACAAAGTGTACTTATCGAACATACCTGAAACAAATATACAATTTACATATTCATTCATTTCTTGAACTTGACCATTGAACCGTTTGTAATCTAATAGAACACATAAAGTGCTCGGAATAGTTATACAATGCCAACGTCCCAGACGTGGTCTTAAATATAATTAGATATCGATGCCACTGTCCCAGACAGGGTCTTATACGAATTAATACGATGCCGATGTCCCGCATATGGTCTTACACGATAGTTCATATCGATGCCAACGCCCTAAAAGTGGTCTTAAATGTAATCGATATCTATGCCATCGCCCTGCATCGGTCTTATACGAATTAATACGATGCCGATGTCCTGCACATGGTCTTACACGTATAGTTCATATCGATGCCAACGCCCCGATGCGCCTTAAATGTAATCGATATTGATGCTATCGTCCCGCATGTGGTCTTATACAAATTAATACGATGCCGATGTCCTAGACATGGTCTTACACGTATAGTTCATATCGATGCCAACGCCCGCACGTGGTCTTAAATGTAATCGATATCGATGCCATCGCCCCAGACAGTGGTCTTATACGACTAATACGATGCCGATGTCCCGCATATGGTCTTACACGTATAGTTCATATCGATGCCAACGCCCGCACGTGGTCTTAAATGTAATCGTCAGATATCGATGCCATCGTCCCAGATAGGGTCTTATACGAATTAATACGATGCCGATGTCCCGCATATGGTCTTACACGATAGTTCATATCGATGCCAACGTCCCAGACGTGGTCTTAAATGTAATTAGATATCGATGCCACTGTCCCAGAAAGGGTCTTATACGAATTAATACGATGCCAATGTCCCAGACATGGTCTTACACGTATAGTTCATATCGATGCCAACGTCCCAAACGTGGTCTTACACGTAACGCTCATGTCGATGCCTAAGTCTCAGACGAGGTCTTACACAAAATTTCAAATCAATGCCAACGTCCCAGACGTGGTCTTACATGATAAAACAGAACAGATACCTATGTATTCATAAGTTCATACGAAACTTCTCAGACTTATCACTATATCGACCTTATCCCGGAATTCATATACATAGCATCTCATAAGCATTCATTATCATTTATAGTCATGTAAATAAGCTCAATTCAATACAATTACATTTATTTGCAATATGACTTACCTCGGATTCGATTTATCGGGAATGGAAACGGCTACTCGATTACTTTCGCTTTCCCCCGATCTAAGTCCATTTTCCTCGGTTCTTGATCTAAACATATTCAGAATTAACTCTTTTATTCACTAATTCATTCAATTCAATCCAAAGACATACATTTAGGGCTATTTGCAAATTAACCCTCATATTTGCATAATTTATCAATTTAGTCCATTTTTCTCAAAACATCAAATTCACAAAATTTGTTCACACACATGCTTAGCCGAATCTCCCTAGGGACTATATAAGTCCATATTTCTCGTCAAATTCGCAATTTAGTCCTCAAAAATAATATTTTTACAATTTAGCCCTATTTAGCTAAATTCATCAAAAATTTAAGAACATAACATGTTCATCTAACTCAAATCTTTCATTTAAAAACTAAACTCATCTCAAAACTCAACATATCAACAATGGAATCTCACACAAACATCATCAATTCAAAAAATTAATACATGGGTTTTGTAGCTCTCAAAGCAATGATTGCAAAAAGCGTAGAAATTATCAAAAATTGAAGTCAAAACTTACCTTAATTAAGCTCAAACCTAGCCGAAACCTTGTTTTCATCTTCTTTTTTTTTTCTTTTTGATATTCGGCCAAAGATAAAGCAATATGGCTTTCTTTTTCTTTTAATGCTTTGTTTTATAATAATAACTTAATAAATAAATATAATATAAAGTTTAACTTATAAAATATCATATAAAAACATATTATAAAACCATGTTGCCGTCCACTAGCCATATTTCGGCCAAATTGCAACATAAAACCCTTACAATCCAAAGCCACATCAATTAAACCACTTAATCAAATGAAAAGCCATTTTTAAACTTTATGCGATTTAATCCTTTTGTCAAATTAAACACACAAACGAACAAATTAGTTTACGGAAATTTAACACATGCTTAGTAACATATCAACGGCATAGAAAATAATATTAAAATATTATACAGACTTAGATTTGTGGTCTCGAAACCACTGTTCTGACTAGGGTGTAAACCGGACTGTTACATTGACACAAAGGAGTTTGTGTCCAAGTGGAGGTGGCGTCACTTGTAGGAGAAAAGGGGAGGAGTTCGAATCCCATATGCCACACTATGGAGCTTTATTTTTTTGGCGTCAGGATGGAGAGGAGGTAGGTTTCGGCTGGGACTCTTCTAGGAGGAGTTTGAATGAGTCAACAAGTTCAAAATGGATGGTGGAGAGGTGCTTTAGGAGTTTGAATTGGTCAACCAATTCAAATGGGTGATGGAGAGTGAAACAAGGAGCAAATCATGGGTGTGGGAGTGAGGTGATAGTTGGCCAAAAATGGGATGTGTTTGGGGGGAAGTAAATTCGATCAAGAGGGGTCTTTGATGGGAGGAGCTTTCGATTTTGGGGTATTGTGTGTGTGCCAAATTTTGGAGCATATTTCTTAGCATTAGTGCAAGTGTGAGCTTTTCTTTTCTTTTTGTCGATTGGGGTCAATTCTAGTCTCATTTCCTTTGGCCGAAACTTAAGTCTTTGGAGTGGCTTCCCTTCATTTCTTCATTTCTTCTTGACTTTCTGGTATTAGCCGAATCTTGAGAGTGACCAATTATGCATTTCTTCTTCTCTTCATCCATACCTACCATCTTTCTTCTCTTTTCTTCTCATAGCCGAAACCTTGAAGGAGTTTCATTGTCATCCTTTTATTTACTTCTTAAGTTGAATAATCCCTTTGGTCCCAAGTGAATCGGATTCACCTTGTTTATTTGATTGTTGAAGGTAATGTTATTCTTTTCTCTCTTTTCATAAAAGCCGAATCTCCTTTTCCTTCTATTTCTTTCGTCTTCTTTCTCTTTTCTTCTCTGCTCCTCTATCTCCTTCTTCACTAACCAAATCTCTGTTTCTTTTTCATCTCGAATCTACTTTGGCTTTTCACCACCATTATCATCACATGGTAACTTTGTTCACTATCTTTTCTTTCTTTAAGTTTTCCTTTAAGCCAAATACTCAAGGGCAACCTTTGACTGTTAGGCCGAACCTCTGCTTCTCTCACGACTCATCTTTGATTCCGGGACGAATCAGTTGTTGTGCAGTTCATCACTTATCAAGGTAAGGAGTCATTTCTTTTCGGGTTCTCTGCTATTTTTTCCTTTGCGTTGCAGTGCGCTTTTAACCAAATTTCCTTATTATCCAATCAACGCTTTCTTTGAGTATCGATCAAGGCTCTTTTCATGGATGCGAGAAAAGTACCAATCTAAGGAGGGAGTGGACCCGTAGTCTCTCGCTCCTAAGTTTAAACGACGCGGCCGTGGTTTCGCGGTTCGAGACTTTCCGTCGGGTTGTGGTAGGGAGCCGACATCTACCTGGGATAGACAAATCGCGGTTGTTTCTTCTAGTGAGAGTATCGACGATCTAGAGTGTTTAGTTTTACGCGTAATCAAGTGTGTAATGCTCACACTTTTCTTTATTACTTTGCGTTAATAATCGTGTTGGTCGAAGCCGATACAATCAGATAGACAGTTGAGATACCCTTGTGGGAAAGGTTAGAGACACCAGGTAAGTACCGTTATGATTGCCTTTCGTATAACATGATTATGTATGATTTGATTATCTGCTGTATATTGTTAATATGTTTGCATGGGCTTTGGGATATGATTGAAAAGGGAAGTGTGATTCGTGACTTTTGTTACGTTGGTTTGGAACTACAGTGGTTTGGAACCACATATACATTTATCAGTGACTATCACAGTGGTTTGGAACCACAGTGGGTTGGCCCCACATACATTTATCAGTGACTGTCGTAGTGGTTTGGAACCACAATGGGTTGGCCCCACATACATTTATCGCTGACTCACATCGTGGGTTTGGAACCACAAGTGGTTTGGAACCACAAAGTGGCTTGGTGCCACGGGTGTTTGGGTCGATTCAGTGATGTAGAGGATGGAAAACTAGGTTAATTTGGGTTGCATTGCATCCAATTTCGATATGCTATGTTGTGAGGGCTAAAGCCTAATGTGCATCTGTGGGCTTAAGGCCCAGATTGCGTTATAAGGGGAATTATACACTGAGTCTTGCTGACTCACCCCTCTGCTTAATTTTGCAAGTAACCCTTAGGTGAGGATTTGGAGCCGAGGTGGACTTTGAGGTGGCCATGCATTACTACCTCCGTAAATCTTTCATTTCTTTATTTTAAACTTACTTTTATTTTGGGTTTTTACTATGTAATAAGGCCTCCATAACTTTAATTTGGGTTTTGCTTTAATACTGTTTATACATATTTTATGAAATGTCAAATATGGAGTTTTTCTAAAATAAAAATATAACCAACCATTTTTTTTCAAAGTGTTAACAAAAGATGACAAGCGAATAACTAATTCAATCGGAAAACTTTCTTAAATAACTCAATAGTGCTTTCAAAATATCACGTTTACAAAAATCCCTAATTTGGCCAGTAAAGCAAACTCGCTTACAACTCATAGTTCATATTAATAAGAAGTTGGTAACAAACCCTTAAAACTGATTTTAATTTTCAAGATGGAAACTCAAAACGAAAAGTTTTCTAAATTGCGATGTTTCTTTAAAATTTTCAAAACTATCTTTCCCGTGACATAATGATTCGGCCGTAACGCTTAGACCGGGTTTAGGGTGTTACAATTTTGGTATCAGAGCCAAGGTTGCAAAACTCGGCTGTGGAATGGGTTCAAAAATGTTTTCAAGTTGGTTTGGAATATGATTTAGAAAATACATGTTTTCTGGAAGTATGGCACCGGAGTCTCCGGCACCAATCCGTACTGTAAGTTTTTCTGATTACTGCTTGATTTCTTGTGAAAAGAATATATTATGTTGTGATTGATAGTTTTAAGAGATTTAACTTTAGAGATTGAGACCTTTAGAAATATGTTTTGCAAAAAACTACTTCTAATTCTATTTTCATAAGACTATCCGGTAATAAACAGTGGAAGATATACTAATTCATAAAATTTTAATCAGATTAAGTCGATTCTGTAATCATGAGTGCTAGAGGACGTGGATATGGTATGCGCGGTCGTGGTAGAGGCTGGGGTATTGAGGCTGAACCCTCGGAATCAGGGCATGGGCTGGAAGGCGAAGTGCCAACATCATCAGTAGAGGAAGCGGGGTCTCAGGACCGAACTGGAGGGGACGATGCTGTGTCCCAAGCTATGCTACATGTTCTAGAACGGGTTGCTGGAGCAATCACTGGATCAGTAGCTCAGAAATCTATTCTTGAGTTACTCCGAGCTAATGGGGACGAGATATTTAGGGGTATTTCTGGTGTGGCTCCTAACGAGTGGAAGCATGGCCGGAAGCGGTTGAACGAATCATGGACGATCTTGACTGTACCGTAGAGGAAAAGTTGAAAGGAGTAGTGTCCCTCATTCAAGATGAGGCATACCAGTGGTGGCTCACGGTAAGGGATGGTACATCAGCGGACCGTATTACCTGGGATTTCTTTAAGACAGCATTCCAGGGAAGGTATGTTGGGGCGAGTTACGTGGACGCTCAGAGAAAGGCATTTTTAAACTTTGTCCAGGGAAATAAGTCAGTGGCTGAGTATGAGGCGGAGTTCCTGCGTTTAAGTCGTTATGCCTGGGGTATCATCGCAACTGATCACGATCGTTGTGTCCGATTTGAGGATGGTCTGAGGGACGAGTTACGAGTACTGATAGCTCCGCAACGGGAAAGAGAGTTTGCTATTCTGGTTGAGAAGGCAAAGATTGCTAAAGAGGTGAAGCGGTCAGAGAGATAGAATCGGGATAAGGATAGATGTAGGAATAAGAGGAACTATGGGTTGTCAGGATCTGCTGGGGGTTTCCAAAAGAAGCCTAGGTTTGATGGGCCGGGTCGAGTTACAAAGTCTGTTACTGTTGGTCGGTCTCAACCATGTGCTAGATGTGGGAATTTTCATTCAAGGGAGTGTTGGGCACGAAATAGAGAATTCTTCTGGTGTGGATCAGAGATCATTCGGTAAGGGATCGCCCACAAGAGCCAAACAGGCACGGCCGTGAGGGTCGGGATATGTACAGTTTGGAAGAGGTGGGCAGCAACCACCGAGAGGTCGTGGTTCGGCCAGAGGAGGAAATGGTTTTGGTCGAGGGCGTGGAGCACCAGGCAGAGGTGATGGGAATACAGATGCGAGACAGCCTGGGTTGGTTTATGCAGCTAGACGTCGAGAGGATGGAGATGCACCGGACGTCATACCCGGTACGTTCCTTATTTTTGGTGTGCCCTTTTCAGCTTTGATAGATATTGGGTCTACACATTCATATGTTGCTAGTACTGTGTCTGGAACTTTGAATATAGAATCTGGGGTTGCTTCTAGAGAAATGACTATGATTAGCCCTTTAGGACAATCTGTAGTGGTGAACAAACTATTTAGGAGTGTGCCTTTAGAAGTGCAAGGGATTGTTTTCTCGGCTGATTTGATGGAATTGCCGTTCGGCGAGTTTGACTTGATTTTAGGCATGGACTGGTTAGTTAAGTATCGAGCAAACTTGGATTGTGCTGCTAAGTGCATTATATTGAAGACTCTTGAGGATAAAGAGGTACTGGTGATAGGTGAGAGAAGGAATTACCTGTCCAATGTGGTGTCTACTTTAAAGGCTGAAAGGATAGTGCGAAAAGGGTGTGAGGCGTTTCTAGCTTTCGTCAGTGCTTTGGAGGCCAAAGAATTGTCTGTAAGAGATGTGAGAACGGTGAAGGATTTCTCGGACATTTTTCCAGAAGAGCTTCCAGGGTTACCTCTGGATCGCAAGGTGGAGTTCGGCATTGATCTACTTCTAGGAACAGCTCCGGTGTCCATTGCCCCATATAGGATGGCGCCGAAGGAGCTGGTGGAGCTTAAAGCTCAGATTCAAGAATTGTTGGACCGTGGTTTTATTCGACCAAGTGTGTCTCTATGGGGAGCACCGGTGTTATTTGTTAAGAAAAAGGAGGGGTCGATGGGGATGTGCATTGACTACAGGCAATTAAACAAGTTGACGATTAAGAACAAGTACCCATTGCCAAGGATTGACGACTTGTTCGATCAGCTGCAAGGCACTTCGGTCTTTTCGAAGATAGACTTGAGGTTAGGGTACCATCAGCTTAAGGTCAAGGAGGCGGATATTCATAAGACTTCTTTTTGAACTCGTTATGGTCACTACGAGTTCTTAGTGATGCCATTCGGGTTGACGAATGCACCAGCTGCATTTATGGATATGATGAACCGGGTATTTCAACCCTACCTGGATCGGTTTGTCGTAGTGTTCATAGACGATATTTTGGTATATTCAAGAACAGAAGAGGAGCATGATTCACATCTTCGGATTGTTCTACAGATTTTGAGAGAGAAGCAACTCTATGCCAAATTTAGCAAGTGTGAATTTTGGCTGAGGGAAGTTACCTTTTTGGGACATGTTGTTTCTACCGAGGGGATTAGGGTGGATCCCCGAAAGATTGAAGCTGTTTTGGATTGGAAACCACCGAAGTCGGTAGTAGAAATTCAAAGTTTCCTTGGGTTAACTGGATACTACAGAAGGTTCATTGAGGGATTCTCGTCGATTGCTGCACCATTAACCAAGCTATTACGGAAGGGGATACCGTTTGTTTGGACAGATCAACAGCAGGAAAGCTTTGAGAAGTTGAAGAAGATTTTGACGGAGGCACCAGTGTTGATTCAGCCTGAGGCTGGAAAGGAGTTTGTCATCTATTGTGATGCGTCGCACACAGGGTTAGGATTTGTGTTGATGCAAGAGGGGAAGGTGATAGCATATGCGTCTCGGCAATTAAGACCGCATGAAGTGAATTATCCCACTCATGATCTGGAATTAGCTGCGGTAGTGTTCACTTTGAAGATTTGGAGACACTACTTGTATAGGGAGAAGTCAATTATCTTCACCGATCATAAGAGCCTGAAATATCTCCTTACCCAGAAGGAGTTGAATTTAAGGCAGCAGAGATGGATTGAATTGTTGAAAGACTATGACTGCTCGATTGAGTATCACCCAGGTAAAGCTAACATAGTGGCGGATGTGTTGAGCCGTAAGGTGGTATCAGATTTGAGGGCAATGTTTGCTCATCACAGTTTGTATGAGGATGGAAGCTTGTTAGCCAAACTTCAAGTGAAGCCTTCATGGGTAAGTCAAATTAAAGAGAGACATATGTCAAACGAATTGTTAAGTTCTCGACTTCAGCAAGTGGAAGGTGGTGAGACAGAAGATTTTGGTCTGAACAGTGATGGAGTGTTTTGCTTCCGTGGAAAAGTTTGTATGCCAAAGGATTCCGAATTGAGACAGAGGATTCTGCAGGAAGCGTATAGTAGCCCATACGCTATGCATCCCGGTGGGAGTAAAATGTATCGAGACTTGCGTGAAGCGATTTTGGTGGCCGTGTCCAAGCAAGAAGTTACCGAGTTTGTGAGTAAGTGCTTGACGTGTCAAGTGTGAAGACGGAACATCGGTTGCCTTCGGGTTGCTACCGGCCAGTGAAGATTCCACTTTGGAAGTGGGAGAGAATAACGATGGATTTTGTTAGTGGGCTACCTCTTACGCCTACTAGGAAAGATTCAGTGTGGGTAATTGTCGACCGGTTGACGAAGTCCGCTCACTTCATATCGGTTCGTGTTGATTACTCACTACGGTTAGCCAAGTCGTATGTAGCGTAGATTGTGAGGTTACATGGGGTACCGGTGTCTATCATATCGCATGAGACCCTAGGTTTACATCGCGATCCTGGAAGGCGTTTCATAAAGCGTTGGGTACAAGACTGGATTTCAGCATGGCGTTTCATCCACAGACTGATGGTCAGTCAAAAAGGGTAATTCAGATTTTGGAAGATATGTTGAGAGGCTGTGTTATCGACTTCAGGGGTAGTTGGGAGGATTTCTTACCATTGGCAGAATTCGCATACAACAATAGCTATCAATCCAGTATTTAGATGGCACCCTATGAAGCGTTGTATGGTCGTAAGTGTCGTACTCCTACCTGCTGGACAGAGTTGGGTGAGCGACAGTTGTTGGGTCCAGAATTGGTTTCAGAGACGGAGGAAAAGGTTAATTTGATTCGGACTCGGTTGAAAGAAGCTTCCGACAGGCAAAAATCGTATGTAGATCTGAAGCGTAAAGAGATAGAATTTTCAGTGGGTGATCATGTTTTTCTGAAAGTTTCACCTTGGAAGAGGGTTTTAAGGTTTAGACGAAAAGGCAAGTTGAGCCCCAGATTCATCGGGCCTTGTCGAGTGTTAAAACGTGTGGGACCAGTAGCGTATCAGCTTGAGTTACCGCCAGAGTTGAATCGGATACATGATGTATTTCATGTTTCAATGATAAGGCATTATCGTTCGGATCCATCTCACACAGTGCCGGTAGAGGAAATTAAAGTAAGACCTAATTTGTCTTTTGAAGAAGAACCAGTGCAGAACTTAGATCGAGATATTAAAGTGTTGAGAAGGAAGTCAGTTCCGTTGGTTAAAGTTTTATGGCAGAATCATGGTTCAGATGAAGCCACGTGGGAGCCAGAGGATGTGATGCGACAACAATACCCTCACCTCTTTTGATCAGGTAAATTTCGAGGCCAAAATTTCTTTAAGGAGGGTAGAACTTTAACATCCTAGAATTAGGGGTTCTGCATTTTATGTTTTTCTTTGTGCTTGGCTTGTTCTGCTTGTTATTTAGATGTGTTTGGGGGTCCTGGGGAGGCTCGGGTTCAAGCTAGAGCCTTGGTGAAATTTTGGTTTTTGGGCTTAAAGGGGGGAGAAATGGTGGAGGCAGGCCTTAAGATTATTTGCGTGTGCTTGTTGACACAAAGGAGCTTGTGTCCAAGTGGAGGTGGCGTCACTTGTAGGAGAAAATGGGAGGAGTTTGAATCTCATATGCCACACTATGGATCTTTATTTTTTTGGCGTCAGGATGGAGAGGAGGTAGCTTTCGGCTGGGAATCTTCTAGGAGGACTTTGAATGAGTCAACAAGTTCAAAATGGATGGTGGAGAGGTGCTTTAGGAGTTTGAATTGGTCAACCAATTCAAATGGGTGATGGAGAGTGAAACAAGGACCAAATCGTGGGTGTGGGAGTGAGGTGATAGTTGGCCGAAAATGGGAAGTGTTTGGGGGGAAGTAAATTCGGTCAAGAGGGGTCTTTGATGGGAGGAGCTGTCGGTTTTGGGGTATTGTGTGTGTGCCGAATTTTGGAGCATATTTCTAAGCATTAGTGCAAGTGTGAGCTTTTCTTTTCTTTTTTTCGATTGGGGTCAATTCTCGTCTCATTTCCTTTTGCCGAAACTTAAATCTTTGGAGTGGCTTCCCTTCATTTCTTCATTTCTTCTTGACTTTCTGGTATTAGCCTAATCTTGAGAGTGACCAATTGTGCATTTCTTCTTCTCTTCATCCATACCTACCATCTCTTCTCTTTTCTTCTCATAGCCAAAACCTTGAAGGAGTTTCATTGTCATCCTTTTATTCTCTTCTTAAGCTGAATAATCCCTTTGGTCCCAAGTGAATCGGATTCACCTTGTTTATTTGATTGTTGAAGGTAATGTTCTTCTTTTCTCTCTTTTCATAAAAGCCGAATTTCCTTTTCCTTCTATTTCTTTCGTCTTCTTTCTCTTTTCTTCTCTGCTCCTTTATCTCCTTCTTCACTAACCGAATCTCTGTTTCTTTTTCATCTTGAATCGATGCTGCTCGAGTAGCCTAAGGCGTGAAGGGCTATTTTTCTGCCGAATCTATTTTGGCTTTTCACCACCATTATCATCACATGGTAACTTTGTACACTATCTTTTCCTTCTCTAAGTTTTCCTTTAAGCCGAATACTCAAGGGCAACCTTTGACTGTTAGGCCGAACCTCTGCTTCTCTCACGACTCATCTTTGATTCGGGGACGAATCAGTTATTGTGCGGTTCATCACTTATCAAGGTAAGGAGTCTTTTCTTTTCGGGTTCTCTGCTATTTTTTCCTTTGCGTTGCGATGCGCGCTTAACCAAATTTCCTTATTAGCCAATCAACGTTTCTCTTTGAGTACTGATCAAGGCTCTCTTCATGGATACGAGTGCCAGTCAATCTAAGGAGGGGAGTGGACTCGTAGTCTCTACTCCTAAGTTTAAACGACGTGCTGTGTCGGTGATTCGAGACTTTCCGCCGGGTTGTGGTAGGGAGTCGACATCTGCCTGGGATAGACAAATCGCGGTGGTTTCTTCTAGTGAGAGTGTCCACGATCTAGAGTGTTTAGTTTTACGCGTAATCAGGTGTGTAATGCTCACACTTTTCTTTATTACTTTGCGTTAATAACTGTGTTGGCTGAAAGCTGAAACAACTATATAGACAGTTGAGATACCCTTACGAGAAAGGTTGGAGACACCAGGTAAGTACCGTTATGATTGCCTTTCGTATAACATGATTATGTATGATTTGATTATCTACTGTATATTGTTAATATGTTTGCATGGGATTTGGGATATGATTGAAAGGGGAAGTGTGATTCAGTGACTTTTGTCACAGTGGTTTGGAACCACATATACATTTATCAGTGATTGTCACAGTGGTTTGGAACCACAGTGGGTTGGCCCCACATTCATTTATCAGTGAGTGTCGCAGTGGTTTGGAACCACAGTGGGTTGGCCCCACATACATTTATCAGTGACTCTGTCACAGTGGTATGGAACCACAGTGGCTTGGTGCCACGGGTGTTTGGCTGATTCAGGTGATGTAGAGGATGGAAAACTAGGTTGGGCTGGGTTGCATTGCATCCAATTTCTGATATGCTATGTTGTGAGGGCTAAAGCCTAATCTTCATCTGTGGGCTTAAGGCCCAGATTACATTATAAGGGGAATTATACACTGAGTCTTGCTGACTCACCCCTCTGCTTAATTTTGCAAGTAACCCTTAGTTGCGAATTTGGAGCCGAGGTGGACTTTGAGGTGGCCATGCATTACTACTTCCGTAAATCTTTCATTTCTTTATTTTAAACTTACTTTTATTTTTGGTTTTTGCTATGTAATAAGGCCTCCATAACTTTAATTTGGGTTTTTCTTTAATACTGTTTATACATATTTTATGAAATGTCAAATATGGAGTTTTTCTAAAATAAAAATATAACCAACCATTTTTTTTTTTCAAAGTGTTAACAAAAGATGACAAGCGAATAACTAATTAATTCAGAAAACTTTCTTAAATAACTCAACAATGCTTTCAAAATATCACGTTTATGAAAATCCCTAATTTCGGCTTTCGTAAAGCAAACCTGTTTACAACTCATAGTTCATATTAATAAAAAGTTGGTAACAAACCCTTAAAACTGATTTTAATTTTCAAGATGGAAACTCAAAACGGAAAGTTTTCTAAATTGCGATGTTTCTTTAAAATTTTCAAAACTATCTTTCCCTGTGACATACCAGATTCGGTCGTAACGTTTAGACCGGGTTTGGGGTGTTACATTTGTTGAGCTGACGATAATCAATACAAAGTTTCATGGATCCGTCTTTCTTCTTGACGAATAACACTGGTGCACCCCAGGGCAAAAAACTCGGTCTCGTAAAACACTTATCTGTCAACTTTTGCAACTGAGACTTCAATTCTTTCAATTCGGTCGGAGCCATTCTATACGGAGCTATCGATATCGGTGAAGTTCCCGGTACCAAATCAATAGTAAACTTAACTTCTCTGATTGGTGGTAATCTAGGCAACTCTTTTGGGAACATATCCGGATATTCACAGACTACCGGCACAAACTCGACTTTCAATTCAGACACTTTCGTATTCAGTACATACGCAAGATAAGCTTCACAACCTTTTCTTACATACCTCTGAGTCGACATCGACGAAATCACAATAGGAAACTCACCCGACTCATTCGGTTCAATTCGAAGAATTTCATTATTTTGACATTTCAATTCTATAATCTTTCATCTACAATTCACTACGACATCATGTAGAGCCAACCAATCCATTCCAAGAATTACATCGAACTCTTTGAACGACAAAAGCATTAAGTCAGCCGGAAAACAGTGGCCCCGAATCATTAAAGGACAACTCTTGCAAACTTTATCAACTAAAACATACTTTCCTAAAGGGTTCAACACTTTAATCACAAACTCAGTAGACTCAACGAGTAAATTCTTACTAGATACCAAATTCATGAAAATATAAGAATGAGTTGATCCAGGATCAACCAATGCAACTACATTAGTATCATAGAGAGAAAATGTACTAGTGATCACATCAGGAGATGACGCATCTTCGTGAGCACGAATGGCGTAGGCTCTGGCAGGTGCTCTGACCTCTGACCTCACAGTTAATTCTTTCCTCACACCTCTGCTACCGTTCCCACTTCTAGTATTTTTCGGTGGCCTCCCTCTAGTGGTAGTGTTACTCGGCCTTGCATTTTGAAAACTATCTTTCTCAGTCATTTCAGGGCAATCTCGAATGAAGTGATCTGGAGAGCCACATTTAAAGCAAGCCCGATTATTCATTCTACATTCACTGGGATGTCTTCTACCACAGTGTTGACATTCAGGTCTATGAGACCTAGCATTACCAATGCTCGCTATTGACGTAGTTTGGGCCTTAGGACCCGAATATTTCTTCCCACGATCTCTGTTGGGATACCCAGCTGAAGCATTTGAACGAGTATACAAATCCCTCGATTTCTTTGACGAAGATTGAAATGACTTATTCATCAGCCTCTTTCTCGAATCCCTAGCCTCAAACTCAACTTTTCTCTTTTCTTTGCTTAACTCTTCGGCTTTGCAAGCTCGTTCAACTAGCACAACAAATTCTTTCAACTCTAAAATCCCAACTAACAGCTTGATGTCCTCATTCAGCCCATCTTTGAATCTCTTACACATAAGAGCCTCTGTTGAAACACATTCCCGAGCATCCCTCAGATAAAATACAGTTAAAGTTAATATATTTAACATACGAACTTACCTCGGTTACAAAAACGACCAAACGGGTCTATTCGTCAATTACTTTGGTTTTCCCCCGATCTAGACCCGAACTTCATTTTTCTTGATCTATAATACCAAATTCATCTCATTTAATCATCACATTATTCAATTTAGCCCAAAAACACTTTATGGAAAAATTACATTTTTGCCCCTAAACTTTTGACATTTTACATTTTAGTCCCTAGGCTCGTAAAATGAATTTCATTCAATTTCTTAAAAACCCAAGCCTAGCTGGAACTTATTCATACTCATAACAGCCCACATTTTTCATTTATTCACATTTTAACACACATTTTACAACTTTTTACAAATAGGTCCCTAATCGACATTTTTACCGAAAATCACTTTACAAAAGTCGTTTAACAATCAACAAACATGCATTTTCTACCATCAAACATCAAAATACACACATATTCCACATGGGTAAAATTTTAGACTTTGTCTTTCTTTCAAATTAGTCCTTGAAATAGCTAAATCAAGTTACAACGATCTCAAAAATATAAAAATCGTCAAAAACAGGACAAGAACGGACTTACAATCGAGCTTGAAAGCTTGGCCAAACCCTAGCTATGTCTCCTCTTTTAATTTTCGACTATGGGGATGAAATTGAAGAAGATGACATCTTTTATTTTAGTTATTTGGTCTTTATTTACTAGATTACCAAAATGCCCTTCACTTAAACTTTGAAAATTTTACCTAGCCATGTCCATTTTTGTCCATCTTATTATAATGGTATAATTAACATTTAAGGACCTCCAATTTAAAATTTCATAGCAATTAGACACCTCTAGCTTCTAGAACACACATTTTGCACCTATTATAATTTAGTCCTAGTAGTCAAATTGGACATTCAATCAATAAAATTTCTTAACGTAATTTTCACACAATCATTCAATCATACTGTAGACCTTAAAATATTATCACAATAAATATTTCTACTTCGGATTTGTGGCCCCGATAACTCAGCCACCGGTAGGACGTACGTACCAGCACCCAAACATAATAACCCTTAATGACGTGTCATTTGTATCCTATCTATTCCTAAGGTTCAACCGGGATTTAACATTGCCGAATCTTCGTCGAACATTTCCGTAAGATCATATTCACAATTAATTCAACAATAAAGCATTTAAAACACAATTATATTAATGCTTATTAACATACGAACTTACCTCGATTCACAAGAACGACGAAATGGATCGACTAGTCCAATACTTTATTTTTCCCTTGATCTAGATCCGAACTTCGCTTTTCTTGATCTATATATAATCAAATTTAACTTATTCAATTATCATTCTATTCAATTTAGCACAAAAAGCATATTATGGAAAAATTACAATTTTGCCCCTAATATTTCAACATTTTTACAATTTAGTCCCTAGCTCATAAAAATACAAATTCAAGCAATTAGGTCCCTACCCATGCTAGCCAAATTTCCTTTGTTATCATAGCAGCCCATATTTTTTATTATTTCACATATTTAACCCACAATTTATCACATTTCTCAATTTAATCCCTAATTAATTTTTTTTATCAAAAATCACTTAACAAATGTTGTTTATCTAACAACAACCATTCATTTTCTATCATCAAACATCAAAACACGCACATATTCATCAATGGTAAAACCTTAGACTTTTAACAGTTTTGCAAATTAGTCTATGGGCTAGCTAGATTAAGCTATAACGACTCCGAAAACATAGAAATCATTAAAAATGGGACAAAAAATACTTACCACTCAAGCCTCAAAGTGACTGAACCCTAGATGAAAAAAAATGGCTTTCTTTCCCTTGAATATTCAGTTAAAGAAGATGATAAGAGATAAAAATGTGTTTTGTTTTATTTATTTTAACATTAATTTACTAATTTACTAAATTAACCTTTTAATTTCAATAAAATTTCAACAATACCAATCTCATAAATGTCCACTAACACACTAATGGTCTAATTACCACATAAGGTGTAACACCCCTTACTCGTATTGAAGCCGGAACAGGGTTTGAGGCATTACCTAACTAAACTTGCATAAACATCTTGAGTAGGGTTATAAAATTTCGTTTTAACCCATCCCTTACACATACTCGGCCTAGGAGGCCCTAAACTTACTCCCGAGAGGTATTGGAACTATCTCGAGAACTATTACGAATTCGAGAAATCTTTCAACAAATCAAGGGCCACACGTCCGTGTGGGTTTAGGGACACACCCGTGCTCCTAAGGCATGCGTCTTTCACCCGTGGTTGACGCTGACTAACTTCACACGGCCTTGGCACGCCCGTGGCCCTGGCCCGTGTGCCAAACCTTGGCATTCTGACATATCCACACGGCCTATACACACGGTCGTGTGCTTCAGCCGTGTGGTGATTTAAATTCCAAATGCAAGGTGCAGACTTCACACGGCTTGGGCATATGCCCATGTGCTAGCCGTGCCTCCCACATGGTCTAGACACACACCCGTGTGTCTACCCATGTGAACGATTAGAAGGCTATCTACCAAGCCCTTTGCCACCCTACATTGCATACATACACATATCGATTCCATTCAACGTAATTCATGACCCAAAGACACATCTAAATACTCAATTCAACATATCAATAAACACTCATAATTTGCAATAGGAACTTCCATGAATATCTTCATATTTTCATAAATGACAAAGTGAGACATCAACCATGACAATATACAAAATAGTTATCTTAAAAAGGGGCCAACACATCTTGGCCAAAATAACAAAATAATCTAACTAGTCTAGCCCCTATACGTGCCATACACAAAATCACTAAGTCTAGATATACCGAGATGAGTTGATAGTGTGGGCAATCTTCTGGGTATCGGCGTATCCCGACTCAGCTCTTAAACTCTATAAAACGAGGGAAAAGAAAGGGGGAGTAAGCATTAAGCTTAGTAAGTTTACATGTAAACATTATAACATTATAGCATTACATACTAAACAAGGAACAATCCACATTCATAATCAAGCTTACTCATTTCTTCCATTCCCAAATTCCAACCTTATCACAAGTTTAATGTATACATTCATTAGCATGCTTCCCTGCACTTAGCACCACAATGTCACATAATACAGCACATCAGAAACTCTTAATCAATTACTCATAGTCAAATTACTCGGTGGTTTCGCACTTAGCCCACCATCGGTCTTTATTAGGGTGATATCGCACATAGCCCACCAAAAAGGTTAGTTATGGTGGTATCACACATAGCCCACCAAATCATAACTAGATGATGGTATCGTACATAGCCCATCGTAATTAAATAACTAGGTGGTATCGCACATAGCCCACCATCAAGTGTTTATTACACGTCTATATGACTCTTTTGTCATTTATACAATAATTATACAATAACTACCGCATTCAATCCACTTGAATCACACATGTTCTCAATCATGCCATGCACCAATCAACAACGATAATGTATGTATATAAAATGTATAGTTTAAACATAAACTTACCTCGGTGCAAAATGTGTCAACTAACGGTTTAATTCGTAACCTTGCCTTTTCCCCGGTCAAGGTTAATTTCGTGCTCTTCTTGATCTATAACAATAAAATTCATTCATTTAGATCATTCTATGATCATAATGCACCAAAATCTACACTTAGGCAAAAATGACCATTTTGCCCTTGTACTATGGAAAAATTACGATTTTGCCCCTAGGCTCGTAAATAATTTTTTATCACATTTTCTCAATAAACAAGCCTAGCTGAACATTTATTTCTCTTACAACTACTCACCATTCCAACTATTTCTTGCATTTATGACACAATTTAAATCTTTGCATTCAAGTCCTATTTAGGTGTTTTCATGCTAATACCTTTCACAAAAGTTGTTTCTCATCTCCCTAACATTTATTTTCTTTGTAATATCCAAGATTTAGGGGTTATGAAATTTTTCGCTTGAATGTGTGTATTGTTTTATTGTGTGCTCTTTGTATGAGTTTTAGGGACTTCGAGAATTTTAGAATATAGGAGAATGCCTTAGAAAAATATTAGATTTTTAGTTTTAGAAGGGGAGCTAAGCAAGTTTGGCCTTAAGAGAATTAATTTGAGGTTTAATCACAAGACAAGTCAATTAGTAAAGTGGTGATGGCGCATGGGTGAATGCATGAGGGTAGAGGTTCGAATCCCTTAGCTAGCAATTGGAAGGAATTTTAATTTTTGTTCTCTTTCCTATAGTGTCGGTCAAGCTTTATCTAGTATGGATGGATTCTTCTTTTATTTTTGGATAGTAGACCAAAGGAAAAAGGAAAGTTAGTAGTTAAGGTAAGGAATCAAGTTGTTATGGAATGTTTAGGGGACAAAAGGCTTGAAGAGTGGGTGATGTTTTGGAAGTTTTTCCATGGTCATTTGACCATGAACCTAGACGGCATAAGGGCTAAGGGGGTTGGTTTAATTGTGATAGTGATTAAGGAGATGATAGGGAATAAATGATGAGGAAAAAGGGGGATTGTGTTGGCTTGTGAGTTGGCCGAATGTTGTATGGGACTAGGGGGTGTTAGTTGGCCAAAATCTTAACAATTTGTGCATCTTTTCCCTTTTCTCCAAATTTTTCTTCTTAGCCGAAATTGTCATTTGCAATAGGTGAAAACTTTGTTTTGTTTTGGCTATCATATTTTGACCAAATTGGTACTCTTTTTCTTCTTTTTTTTTCTCTCAAGCTTTTCTCTCTTTTTGGTACCAAAATATTACCACTTTTGAAGGCATTTTTCTTTCATCCTTTCTTACTTGACCATTACCAACAAATTTTTCTTTATTCAATTTTTTCCATAACCGAAACCCATTTATTCTCTTTGATCATTTCTCCTTTTCTTTTTCTTTTCCATTCTCTTCTAAAACCGAAAATTTCACTCCATTGACACCATTGAAACCGATTGCTTCTAAGCACCAAAAACCTATCATCTTTTTCATTTGAATCTATTTTTCTATTTCATCTTGCTGAATTTTTTTTGGAGTTTAGAGACCATTTGCATTTTGGTCTTTACTTTTCGGTAAGAACCTCTTCTAGACTAATTT
Organism: Gossypium sturtianum; assembly: GCA_025698515.1. Classification (NCBI taxonomy): domain Eukaryota; kingdom Viridiplantae; phylum Streptophyta; class Magnoliopsida; order Malvales; family Malvaceae; genus Gossypium; species Gossypium sturtianum. The sequence continues at coordinate 120,682,236 of CM046955.1, forward strand.
CTTTATCCCTTTCTTTTTCTAACGATTGAAAAGCGAAACTCTAATTCCTTTTATTATCTTTGGCTGAAACTTGAAGGAAAGTTTGGGGTTCTTTGTAGCCAACGTTTAGGGGGGATCATTCGGGATTTGAATAATCCAAGGTAAGGAGATAATGAAATTCGGCCAAAGGCCATATCTTTTTAGTGATAATCGATTTCTCATATAAGTGTTATGTAGGTCTTTTATCGACGTTGTAGGCAAGAGTCGAAATCTTAAGTATTCTATCAATCTCGTGTTTACAAGGTGTGTAGCTTACACTAAAATTCTACTAGATTAATAGTATTATTGATGAAAATGTGTTTATAAAGAAATATAAATGATTATGGCTTCGGGTATCATTTAATGGTACGATGAATTCAGTGCACGTTATTCCTTAACATTTTGTATAAATTTTTGATATGAGACATATCCGATATTTGGTTATGATTTTGGGGTAATGTACAAGGAATGATATCTGCATCGTTAATAATGCTATAAGCATAAATATGAAATGTATATGATTCCGATATGATTTCGAGGATATATGGCATGGTATTGAAATAATATGTTATTGCATGGGCATATGGGTAATATTGAAAGGGGAAGTGTTCCGGTAGTTTTTACCACATTATCCGGTGACTTTGGTCACGATATTATGAATCCGGTGACTCTGTCACAATTATCTGGTGGCTATGCCACAATTATAAGGGCGATGTGCATGTTGATCGCAAGAATCGCCTTCGATGGTGTGTAGCGGATGGAGGGTCGATTTAGTAATCCCACGGTGTGATTGGTAGGTACGGGTGGTGTGTAGCGGATGGATATCTAAGTTGGGTTCGGGATTACATTTCATTTATATGTATATGTGATTTAATCATTTATTATCGATTTGCTATATTATGGGCTTTATTACTATGATCGATTGGACTTTTAGTATATTGTTACACATTGAGTCTGTTGACTCACCCTTCAGTGGGATATCTTTTCAGGTGATACTCAATGATTTGGACCGGGTCAGCAAGGACTACGTGGTGGCCATTGCTCAACTCAGTAAATTGGGTTTTCCTTTATATTAAACTTACTACGTTTTCTTATATATTTTGGGATTTAATTTGGGATATGTTTTTGTAATAAGGTCGCCATTAGCTATGTTACTTTTAGGTTTTAATTTATATTCTGCTACGATCAATTTCAGCTAAACAATTAAATATTTCGATAATCGTATGAAAATGTTTTGACATCTAAATACTTATGGTTTTCAAAATATTAATAATTCATAAATTTGGATCTTCTTTTGATAAAAATAATTGGTATTAAAAATATAGATTTTGATGATTATATATATATAAACAAATTTAAATTTCAAAACGATTTTTAACAAGTTCGTACTTCAAATCTATTCTTTACCACAAAATCAAATCATTTTACAAAACGACAAAACGAATTTTTCTTAAGAAGCATACCAGATCCGGTCGGGGCTTGTGGGCCGGGTTTGGGGTGTTTCAACTTGATATCAGAGCCCAATTTTAAATACTCGGCCTTGGGTTTTGAAGTCCACAACGTTTTCAAAATTTGGCCCAAATGATTGATTTTGAAAATTTTTGGTCAAAAAAAAAAGGTTTTTATAGAAGCATGGCACCCGAGTTCTCGACCCAAGTCCACCTGGTAAGTTCTTTTGTTGATAAATCGATTTCAGTATGTTGATAAGCCTAAGGAAACTATACTTTAGAGACATGGACCCTAGGTATATGTGTACTTATACGGGGAAAACCACTGATTAAAACTCTGTTGCATAAAATTTTCTTTAAACAAGAAAGTGAAAAGACTCTAATGCATAAAATTTTTCGTAAAAATAGATAAGGCATTAAGTAGACATGAGTTCTAGGGACGTGGTCATCGTGGGACGCAGCGTGGTAGAGGCAGAATGGCTATGTCGGAACCGATTAGATCCGGTCGTGGTTCTGAAAATGAGGCACCACCCAAATTTGTTGGAGCGAGAATTTCATGAGCAACCTGGAGGAGATGACGCCATGATCGCATGTGCTATGCTACGAGTCTTAGAACGATTAGCGAGGAGCTAGTATGGGTAATGGAGCACGAAAGTGAGTGGGTGAGAGACTTAGATCTAATGGGCCGAGGTTTTTAGGGAGTATTTGGGGTAGCTCGAATGTAGCGGAGTATTGGTTAGAAAGCAATCGAGAGGATCATGGACGATTTGGATCGTGATCACGAGGAGAAGCCGAAAGGCGCTGTTTCATTGCTTCGTGATTTGAGGCGCACCGGTGGTGGCTCATCTTTGTCAAAGAGAGTATTCCTGTGGATCGTGTGGATTGGGGGTATTTTAAGATTAAGTTTGAAGGGAAATATGTCGGAGCTAGCTACATTGATTCTCGAGAAAGGCGTTCTGAATGCGGTACAAGGAAATAAGTCGATAAATGAGTATGAAGCGGAGTTTTTGCGGTTAAGGTGATATGCGAGAGGATTGTAGCTCACGATTATGAGAGCGGTGTGTCGATTTGAGGATGGGTTGCGAGATGAGCTGCGAGTGTTGATTGCACCGCATCGTGAGAGAGATTTTGCGATTTTAGTGGATAGAGCACGGATAGTATTTGAAGAAGTTAAGCGGATGAGAGCGAGCAGAGATCGAGGTCGAATAAGAATAAGAGGAGCTATGGGTCTTCAGGGTCATCCGAGAATTTTCAAAAGAAACCTAGAGTTGATGGGCCGCGAGGTCAGCAAGTTGCTTCGGGAGGACAATACCGTACTTGTGCTCAATGTGGAAAGATGCACCGGGAGAATGTTGGAAGAAGACAGGAGGATGTTTCAAGTGTGGGTCCAAGGATCATATGATTAGGGATTGTCCATTGGATACAGAGAGGAATCATTCAGTAGGTCAGAGTTTTAATCAGGCTGGTAGAGGTGGACAGCAACCGATGAGGGGTCGTGGTTCGAATGGCGAGGTAATGGTTCGGTAGAGGTCGCGGGACTCGAGCGCAGGCGATGGTAGCACCGAGGCTAGACACCCGGAGTTTGGTGTATGCGGTTCGTCGAAGGAAGATAGTGATGCACTGATGTTATCACTGCACGTTTCTTATTTTTGGGTTGCCCTTTATTGCTTTGATAGATATAGGGTCGACTCATTCTTACATCGCTAGTGAGGTATCCGGAACTCTGCATGTGAACTCGAGACTGCACCTAGGAAGATGATCGTGCATTTAGTCCTTTAGGACGAGACTATAGTAGTAGATAAGCTCTTTAAGGAAGTGCCTTTAGAAGTTCAAGGGACGCAGATTTCCGCTAATTTAATGGAGTTGCCATTTGGAGAATTTGACTTGATTCTAGGCATGGATTGGCTAGTGAAGTATCGTGCGAATGTGGATTGTCTTTGCTAAGCGGATGTCACTAAGGTCTATGGACGATAAGGAAGTTGTGGTGTTGGGCGAGAGACGGAACTACTTATCAAATGTAGTATCCGCTCTTAAGCGCGAAAAGATGGTTAGGAAAGGTTGTTTGGCTTTTCTTATGTTGGTCAGTGCCTTGGAGGCTAAGGAGGCAACTGTTGAAGAGGTCAGAACTGTGAGAGAATTCGTGGATATCTTTCCGGAAGAACTTCCAAGATTGCCTCCGGATCGTGAAGTGGAATTTGGGATTGACTTGTTGCCTGGAACGGCACCAGTATCTATCGCTCCGTATAGAATGGCACCAAAGGAGTTGGTTGAGCTTAAGGCTCAAATTCAAGAGTTACTTGATCGTGGGTTTATCCGACCTAGTGTGTCACCATGGGGAGTACCGGTCTTGTTCGTGAAGAAGAAGGACGGGACTATGCGTATGTGCATAGATTACCGACATTTGAATAAGCTGACCATCAAGAACAAGTATCCTTTGCCAAGGATAGACGACTTGTTCGATCAGTTTAAGGGAGCTACGGTATTCTCAAAGATAGATTTAACGTCGGGGTATCATCAGCTTAAGGTGAAGGAAGCGGATATCCACAAGACAGCTTTCCGAACAAGATATGGGCATTATGAATTTTTGGTAATGCCGTTCGGATTGACTAATGCCCCAGCTGCGTTCATGGATATGATGAATCGTGTTTTTCAACCCTACTTGGATCGATTTGTTGTTGTGTTCATAGACGACATTCTTGTGTATTCCAAGTCCGAGTTCTGACATGATGAGCATCTTTGGATAGTGTTGCAAGTGTTGAGGAGAAGGCGCTTTATGCCAAATTCAGCAAGTGCGAATTTTGCATTTGAAAGAAGTTACGTTTTTAGGCCATGTGGTGTCCTGCGGAAGGGATAAGGGTGGATCCTCGGAAGATTGAGGCGGTGATAGATTGGAAACCACCTAAGTCTGTGGTGAGGTTCGCAGATTTCTTGGGATTAGCGGGTTACTACTGAAGGTTCGTCGAAGGATTCTCCTCGATAGTGGCACCTTTTGAAGTTGTTGAGAAAAGAGATACCTTTCGTGTGGGCGGATAAGCGTAAGAGAGCTTTGAGAAGCTTAAGAGGGTTTTGGTGAAGCTCGGTTTTGATTCACTGAGGCAGGGAAGGACTTTGTGGTGTATTGTGATGCGTCTCACATTGGATTGGGATGTGTTTTGATGCAAGACGGGAAGGTGGTTGCGTATGCGTCTCGACAATTGAGGCCTCACGAGGTTAACTACCCGACGCATGACTTGGAGTTAGCAGCGGTAGTCTTTGCTCTTAAGGTGTGGAGGCATTATTTGTATGGAGAAAAATCAGTAATCTACACGGACCACAAGAGTCTTAAGTATCTGCTAACTCAGAAGGAGTTGAATCTGAGACAGCGAAGATGGGTGGAGTTGTTAAAAGACTATGATTGCTCTATAGAGTATCACCCGGGCAAGGCGAATGTTGTGGCAGATGCTCTAAGTCGAAAAGTGGTGTCGGATCTAAGAGTGATGTTCGCACATCTTAGTCTTTTTGACGACGGAAGTTTGTTGGCGGAATTACAAGTAAAGCCGATGTGGTTGAGTCAGGTGAAAGAAAGACAGTTGGTAGATGATGATTTAAGTGTTAAGCTACGGCAAGTGCAAAATGGAGAGTTGGAAGATTATGGTGTTAACAAGCGATGGAGTTTTGTGTTTCAAGGGTAAGATCTCGTATCTTTGGAGGATGAAGAGCTTAGGCGGAGAATTCTTCAGAATCGCATAGTGGTCCTTATACGATGCATCGGGAGGTAGTAAGTTGTATAGGGATCTTCGGGATCAATTTTGGTGGCTGGTCTTAAGCGGGAAGTTACGGAATTTGTGGGGAAGTGCTTAACGTGTCGCAAGTTAAATTTGAACACCAAGTTCCATCGGGATTGCTTCACCGATAAAGATTCATCAATGGAAGTGGGAGCGTATCACCATGGACTTTGTTAGTGGACTTCCCCTTACGCCTACCAAGAAAGACTCGGTGTGGGTGATAGTGGATCGATTGACGAAGTCTGCACATTTTATACCTGTGCGAGTTGATTACTCTTTGCAGAAATTAGCGAAGTTGTATGTGGCAGAGATTGTAAGATTGCATGGAGTGCCGGTGTCGATTATTTCGGATAGGGATCCGAGGTTTACGTCTCGATTTTGGAAAGCATTAAATCAAGCTTTGGGCACCAGATTAGACTTCAGTACGGCATTTCATCCACAGTCTGACGGTCAGTCTGAGCGAGTAATCCAAGTTTTAGAGGACATGTTAAGGGGATGTGTGATAGATTTCAGAGGAAGCTGGGAAGAGTTTTTGCCTTTAGTAGAGTTTGCATACAACAACAGTTATCAAGCCAGTATTCGGATGGCACCGTATGAGGCACTATATGGATGAAAGTGTCGCACTCCTACGTGTTGGAGAGAATTAGGGGAACATCAGGTTTTGGGTCCAGAGATTGTGGCTGAATCCGAAGAAAAGGTTAAGGTAATTCGGGCTCAATTGAAGGAGGCATCTGATAGGCAAAAGTCGTACGCAGATTTGAAGCGAAAGGAAATAGAGTTTGCTGTGGGAGACCAAGTGTTCCTAAAGGTGTCGCCTTGGAAAAAGGTGATGAGATTTGGTCGCAAAGGAAAGTTAAGCCCTGTGTTTATAGGACCTTATCGGGTTTTGAAGCGGAGGTTGGACCAGTGGCATATCGGTTAGAGTTACCTTCGGAGTTGAAGCAAATGCAAGATGTGTTTCATGTTTCAATGTTACGTCGTTACCGGTCGGATCCATCTCATGTAGTGTCAGTTGAGGAGGTAGAACTACGATCAGATTTGTCCTATGAGGAGGAACCGATTCAAATTCTAGATCGGGATGTGAAAGTGTTACGGAGGAAATCAGTTCCTCTCGTCAAAGTGTTATGGCGTAACCATGGATCGGAAGAAGCTTCGTGGGAGCCGGAGGAAGCTATGCGACAGCAATATCCTCACTTATTCTTGTCAGGTAATTTCGAGGTCGAAATTTTTTTTAAGGAGGGTAGAATTGTAATATCCAGGATTTAGGGGTTATGAAATTTTTCGCTTGAATGTGTGTACTGTTTTGTTGTGTGCTCTATGTATGAGTTTTAGGGACTTCGAGAATTTTAGAATATAGGAGAATGCCTTAGAAAAATATTAGATTTTTAGTTTTAGAAGGGGAGCTAAGCAAGTTTGGCCGTAAGAGAATTAATTTGAGGTTTAATCACAAGACAAGTCAATTAGTAAAGTGGTGATGGCGTATGGGTGAATGCATGAGGGTAGAGGTTCGAATCCCTTAGCTAGCAATTGGAAGGAATTTTAATTTTTGTTCTCTTTCCTATAGTGTCGGTCAAGCTTTATCTAGTATGGATGGATTCTTCTTTTATTTTTGGATAGTAGACCAAAGGAAAAAGGAAAGTTAGTAGTTAAGGTAAGGAATCAAGTTGTTATGGAATGTTTAGGGGACAAAAGGCTTGAAGAGTGGGTGATGTTTTGGAAGTTTTTCCATGGTCATTTGACCATGAACCTAGACGGCATAAGGGCTAAGGGGGGGTTGGTTTAATTGTGATAGTGATTAAGGAGATGATAGGGAAGAAATGAGGAGGAAAAAGGGGATTGTGTTGGCTTGTGAGTTGGTCGAATGTTGTATGGGACTAGGGGTGTTAGTTGGCCAAAATCTTAACAATTTGTGCATCTTTTCCTTTTCTCAAATTTTTCTTCTTAGCCGAAATTGTCATTTGCAATAGGTGAAAACTTTGTTTTGTTTTGGCTATCATATTTTGACCAAATTGGTACTCTTTTTCTTCTTTTTTTTTTCTCTCAAGCTTTTCTCTCTTTTTGGTACCAAAATATTACCACTTTTGAAGGCATTTTTCTTTCATCCTTTCTTACTTGACCATTACCAACAACTTTTTCTTTATTAAATTTCTTCCATAACCGAAACCCATTTATTCTCTTTGATCATTTCTCCTTTTCTTTTTCCTTTCCATTCTCTTCTAAAACCGAAAATTTCACTCCATTGACACCATTGAAACCGATTGCTTCTAAGCACCAAAAACCTATCATCTTTTCATTTGAATCTATTTTTCTATTTCATCTTGCTGAATTTTTTTGGAGTTTAGAGACCATTTGCATTTTGGTCTTTACTTTTCGATAAGAACCTCTTCTAGACTAATTTCTTTATCCCTTTCTTTTTCTAACGATTGAAAAGCGAAACTCTAATTCCTTTTATTATCTTTGGTGAAACTTGAAGGAAAGTTCGGGGTTCTTTGTAGCCAACGTTTAGGGGGGATCATTCGGGATTTGAATAATCCAAGGTAAGGAGATAATGAAATTCGGCCAAAGGCCATATCTTTTTAGTGATAATCGATTTCTCATATAAGTGTTATGTAGGTGTCTTTATCGACGTTGTAGGCAAGAGTCGAAATCTTAAGTATTCTATCAATCTCCGTGTTTACAAGGTCCGTAGCTTACACTAAAATTCTAATAGATTAATAGTATTATTGATGAAAATGTGTTTATAAAGAAATATAAATGATTATGGCTTGGGTATCATTTAATGGTACAGTTGAATTCAGGTACGTTATTCCTTAACATTTTGTATAAATTTTTGATATGAGACATATCCGATATTTGGTTATGATTTTGGGGTAATGTACAACGAATGATATCTGCATCGTTAATAATGCTATAAGCATAAATATGAAATGTATATGATTCCGATATGATTTCAGAGGATATATGGCATGGTATTGAAATAATATGTTATTGCATGGGCATATGGGTAATATTGAAAGGGAAGTGTTCCGGTAGTTTTTACCACATTATCCGGTGACTTTGGTCACGATATTATGAATCCGGTGACTCTGTCACAATTATCTGGTGGCTATGCCACAATTATAAGGGCGATGTACATGTTGATCGCAAAGAAGCGCTTCGATGGTGTGTAGCGGATGGAGGGTCGATTTAGTAATCCCACGGTGTGATTGGTAGGTACGGGTGGTGTGTAGCGGATGGATATCTAAGTTGGGTTCGGGATTGCATTTCATTTATATGTATATGTGATTTAATCATTTATTATCGATTTGCTATATTATGGGCTTTATTACTATGATCGATTGGGCTTTTAGTATATTGTTACACATTGAGTGTTGACTCACCCTTGATGGGATATCTTTTCAGGTGATACTCAATGATTTGGACCAGGGTCGCAAGGACTACGTGGTGGCCATTGCTCAACTCAGTAAATTGGGTTTTCCTTTATATTAAACTTACTATGTTTTCTTATATATTTTGGAATTTAATTTGGGATATGTTTTTGTAATAAGGTCGCCATTAGCTATGTTACTTTTACGTTTTAATTTATATTCTGCTACGATCAATTTCAGCTAAACAATTAAATATTTCGATAATCGTATGAAAATGTTTTGACATCTAAATACTTATGGTTTTCAAAATATTAATAATTCATAAATTTGGATCTTCTTTTGATAAAAATAATTTTTATTAAAAACATAGATTTTGATGATTATATATATATATAAACAAATTTAAATTTCAAAACGATTTTTAACAAGTTCGTACTTCAAATCTATTCTTTACCACAAAATCACATCATTTTACAAAACGACAAAACGAATTTTTCTTAAGAAGCATACCAGATCCGGTCGGGGCTTGTGGGCCGGGTTTGGGGTGTTTCATTCTTTGTAACACCCCTTACCCGTCTTCAAGCCGGGACAGGGTTCGAGGCATTACCTAACTAATTTTGCTTAAACATCTCAAATAGGGTTACAAAATCTCGTTTAAACCCATCACTTACTTGTACTTGGCCTAAGAGGCCCTAAACATACTTCCGAGAGGTATCGGGACTATTCCGGGGACATTTATATGTTCGAGAAACTTTTCAACAAAACAGGGGTTACACGCCCGTGTGAGTCTAGGGAAACGCCCATGTACCCCTAAGATATGCCAGTGTCTACCACCCGTGGTCGAAACTGACTAATTTCACACGGCCTTGACACGCTTGTGGCCTTGGCCCGTGTGCCAAACCTTGGCATTCTGACTAATCCACACGGCCCACACACATGCCCATGTGTTTCAACCGTGTGGCGATTTAAATTCCAAGTGCACGGTGCAGACTTCACACGGCCTGGGCACACGCCCATGTGCTAGCCGTGCCGCTCACACGGTCTAGACACACGCCCGTGTGTCTACCCATGTAGAAAATTTAGAAGGCTATCTACCAAGCCCTTTGCCACCCTACATTGCAAACATACATACTCCAATTCCATTCAACGTAATTCATGACCCAAAGACACATCTAAATACTCAATTCGACATTCATACACAAGGGCATACAATTCAAGAAAATCACTTTCATTAAACAAAAGAATTTGCCAAGTATTTGCCTAACTTAAGGCCATTTACAAAATGACTTTAGTAACATACATAGCCAACACTTTGGCAAACAATTACAACTTAACAAAATACTCGAGTCCTATACATGCCATACTTAAAATAAGTCTAAATTGTTATACCAAAGTGATGTCGATAGTGTGATTTCCGAACTCCTACATCCACGATCCTCGAGTTATCTTGGAAATACTACAAGGAAGAAGGGCAATGAAAGGGGTAAGCATAAAGCTTAGTAAGTTTGCATGAATATAAATAGCAACAATAAGCTCATAAAATAATCCATCCATGATATTAACTAACCATACACAAGTCATAGGCATCTTGCCATACTTACTCATAATTGCCCTTATTTAGCACATACCATGCCACATATCGTAAACGTTCCTTCGTGACTCATTCACGAGTACCTGTATTCACTCATTTATATGAATTTAGTGCAAATCTCATTTCTACTTCTAAACTCGTCTACTTATCCCTTTAATCACTAGGGATAGTCAAAGACGTATATTCGACGTCGTTTATGTAGAGACAAAGCCAATGCCACATCCCAGAGGTGGTCTTACATGAAGTTACTTCTAAATGCCAATGCCATATCCCGGATATGGTCTTATATGGACTTTCACATCAATTATCGATGCCACATCTCGAATGTGGTCTTAACGAGTTTCTTATTCTTTTTCGAAGCCATATCCCAGATATGGTCTTTTACAGGATCTTAACTCGGTGCCGAGGTCGTGTCCCGGACATGGTCTTATACAGGACTTTATCTGATTCACATCTCGATGATAGCAATCCCATATTCATTATAGTCCACTAGGACTTCAACATCATACTTAACATCAATTTCTCATTTCAATGAAGTATCATACATCAATGTGATACCAAGCATTTTCAATTATGCTAACATAAATATTTCACTAATCACATACAAACTTACCTCGATTTCAAAATGAGCTAGCTCGACGATTTAGTCCGAGACTTTGTTCTTTCCCTGGTCGAGGCGGATCCTCGATTCTTTTTGCTCTATAACAACAATTTAGCTCATTTTAATCATCTCATTAATAAAGCATTTCAATAATCATGCTTAGGCAAAATTACTATTTTTCCCCTAGACTTTGGCAAATTGACCATTTTTCCTTTAGGCTCGGAAATAAATTCTAATCACATTTCTACCTTCAACAAGCCTAGGTGAACATTTAATACTCTTATAGCTATCATCAAAACTCAACATTTCACATATTTACTACAATTTTGTAACCTTTTCATCAAGGTCCAAATTAGGTGTTTTCAAGACAACACCTTTCACAAAAGTTGTTCATCCAACAACTAAGACTCATTTTCTTCCATAAAAATGCAGCAAATAGCAATGAAAGCTCTCATGGTAAAACTCTAAACTTTGCATCAAATTGCACAATAGTCCGCTCATTTGAAAGCTTAAGTTCTAGGGGTTTTAAAAGTACAATTATCATAAAGAAAAATCATCAAAATCACTTCCTAGAATGGAGGAGAGCTTGCTGAAAATTGTGAGCTTTCAAACCCCTATTTTGCTTGCAAATTTCGGTGGAGAAGGATGGAGAGAAAGATGATATTTTCTCTTTCTTTATTCTAATATTAAACTAGTCAAACAAGTCACCAACTATCAACTACTTTGACCAATTTTTTGTCCATCTTTGTCTCCTATGCTAGTCCATGGCCGGCCAAGCATATATTGGGGGTCTAATTTCCTTTTAAAGACCTCCAATTTACATTCTAAGGCTATTTGGTACCTTTATCTTATAGAATGGAACTTTCGTACTTTATGCGATTTAGTCCTTTTTTGCGATTAAACGTGAAATCGCTAAAATTAAAGCACCAAAATTCTTATGCACATATACTATCATGCTCCGACTCATAATATAACATGAAAATAAATTTCTAAATTCTCAGATTAGTGACCCCGAGATCACTATTCTGACTAGCCCCTAAATCGGGCTGTTACATTCTTTCTTAAAAACTTAGCTAACAACATAACTACTCTCATGGCAAGTCCCTAGACTTTCAACCATATCTCAAATTAGTCCCCTCATTAGCTAGCTTAAGCTTTGGGGACTCCAAAAACACAAAAATCATCAATTAAAACTACTTAAATCACTTACTTGAATATGAATTGAGTGGCTGAAAGTTTGAACCCCCAAGAGCTCTATTTCTTCATCAATTTTCGGTGGAAAGAGATGAGTGAATAGTGAAAGATGATAGTTTTTCTTTCTACCATATTTTTATTCATCTTTTCTCACCTAATTTTGACCAAACATTAAATGCTCTTGTCTCCCCATACTACATGGCCGGCCATCACACTTCAAAATGGCCTATTTGCACTTTAAAGACCTCTAACTTACATTCTATAGTTATCAGGTACTTCTACCTTGAAAAATAGAACTTTCGCACTTTATGCGATTTAGTCCTTTTTCAAAATTAAGCATGCAATCATTAAAATTAAAGTACCAAAATTTTCACATAGTCATATATTAATGCTATAACGCATAAAATAACATCAAAATAATTTTCCTCAACCTCGGTTTAGTGGTCCCGAAACCACTGTTCCGACTAGCCCCAAAATCGAGCTGTTACATAAGGACCTCCACTTTAAGATTCCATAGCTAGTAGACACCTTTAGTTATTAGAACACCACTTTTGCACTTTACGCGATTTAGTCCTTTTTATCAGATGGAGCATTCAAACGGTAAAATTTCTTAACAAAATTTTCACACAATCATACTATCATGTTGTAGACATTAAAATAATAATAAAATAATTATTTTGACCTCAGATTTGTGGTCCCGAAACCACTATTCTGATTTAACATAAAATTGGTTGTTACATATATGGTGTAGATTTTAAGCTTAGTCCATGTCAATTAGATGAATTTACTTAGATGTATATTTTGTGGTACCAATGAGGGTACATTGGTTGAATGATGGAAAGGTGTTGCATATATGATGATTTTAACATTATTTGGTCTCGTTTAAGTGTGCTTTAATTAGGTTAAAAAGGTTAGCAATTGGTATGCTTGAGGCTCAAGAAAGCATTTTTGGTAAACTTGTTTTTCAAGGCACATTTTGGTACACACGACCTAAGATACGAGCTGTAGCATGGCCATGTGTCACACAAAGGTTGTTCGCATGACCGTGTGTCCTTATTGTTTTTAAATCAAGTTTCACACGGTCTGAGTGTAACAGCCCGATTTAGGGGCTAGTCGGAATAGTGATCTCGGGATCACTAATCCGAGGTTGGAGAAAATTATTTTGATAATATTTTATGTGTTATAATATGTTCATAAAGAGGCATGAGAATTTTGGTGCTTTAATTTTAGCGATTGAGGGCTTAATTGCGAAAAAGGACTAAATCGCATAAAATGTAAAAGTTCTATTTTATTTGCTAGAGGTGCCAACTAGCTCTAGAATATTAATTGGAGGTCCCAAATGTGAAATTTGGCCTTATTATAAGTGAGTTGGCCGGCCATAGTATGCATAGGGGACAAGACCATTTATTTTGGTCAAAAGTTGGTGAGATTAATTGATAAAATGGATAAAATAAGAGAAGAATAAAGAAAAGAAAGGTATCATCTTTTCTTTTCTTCATCACCACCGAAAATTGGCAGTAAACAAGGGTTGGAGAACTCAAAAATTTCAGCAAACATTTCTCCTCACAAGTAAGTGATTTTGGTGACCTTTCTTGATAAAAATTGTACTTTTGGAGTCCCTAAAGCTTAAGCTAGCTAATGAGGGGACTAATTTGCAATATGGTTGAAAGTCTAGGGACTTGCCATGAGAGAGTTTATGTTGGTTTCTGAGTTTTTATGGAAGAAAATAAATGTTAGGAAGATGAGAAACAACTTTTGTTAAAGGTGTTGTCATGAAAACACCTAATTAGGACTAAGATGCAAATGTTGTAATTTGTTTATTTATGCATGAAATAGTTGGAATTGTGAATAGTTGTAAGAGGATTAAATGTTCAGCTAGGCTTGTTTAATAAGAAAATGTGATGAAAATTTATTTACGAGCCTAGGGGCAAAATTGTAATTTTGCCAAAGTCTAAGGGCAAAATGGTAATTTTGCCAAAGTAGAATTTTTAAAATGTATTGATTAGTGTGGTGATAAAATGAGTAAATTTTATTGTTCTAGATCAAAGAAAATGAGATTCGGACCTAGAACAGGAGAAAAGAGAAATGTGGACAAATAGGTCCCTTTCGACCCTTTTCGGCATCAAGGTAAGTTTGTGCGCAAATGTTGCAATTACGTACGGGTTATTTAATATTCCAATGCTGTATGGAATGTATATTTATGCTATGAATGTATTAAATATGTTTTGACGAGATGTCAAGAGAATCGAATCTAAGATAGTGGGAAATGCAAATAGCATGATATAATGATAGTTAAGGTCCCGTGTAAGACCATATTGGAATATGGCCTCGGTGTGAGATATTGAATAAGACCATGTCAGGGACATGGTATTGATATGATATTTTGTGTAAAACCCTATCAGGGTTATGATGTCGATGTGACATTATGTGTATGAGACTCAAGGGTGTTATTTAACAATTTGAGTGATTCAACAGGTATGTTGAAAATGAGAAAGTATGTGGTTGTACCATGAGAGGTACAGGTATGTGTTAGAATTAAATTGTGGTGAATTTGGTATATGATGAACCCATAATGGTTTATGTGTAAACGGTGCATTTTATATACACATTGTTGTTATTGATTGGTATATGGCATGATTGAGAAAGTGTATGATTCAATGTGGATTGAATTCGATAGTTATTGTATAGTTTCGTATGAATGACGAAATAGTTGTGTGAAGGTATAATAATCACACTCGATGGTGGGCTAAGTGTGATACCACCTTATTAAGTATCCACGATGGGCTGTGTGCGATACCATCGTTTATATTAATATTTGGTGGGCTATGTGCGATACCACTGTTACTATTCTTTTGGTGGGCTAAGTGCGATACCACCCTATTAAAGATCGATGGTGGGCTAAGTGCGAAACCACCAAGTAATTTAGCATTGTGATTGGTTTAGTGATAAATTATGATGTGTTGTATCATGAGAATTTGTGGTGATAAGTGCAGGGAATGTATGTGAGCATTAAGCTCGAGATATGGTTAGAACGTGGTAAGAGACGAAATGAGTAAGCATTATGAAGGGTTGAATAGGTAACCATGAGTTTAGAAGTAAAACTAATTATAATACCTTGTCATTGGGTATAGTCAATGAATATCAATAACTGATTATTATTTGTATATGAACTTACTAAGCATTATTGCTTACTCCTTTCCTTTCCCATCTCTTATAGGTTAGCTTAACTAGCTCGGGTTGGAGACCGTCGAAGATGTTTTCACACTATCGAGCAGACAATTGGTATGAGGTTTCAAGTCCTTATGAGTTATGGCATGTATAGGGATCTTATTTTTGTTTAGTTTAAGTTATTGTTAATGTGCCAAATGTGTTGGCCTAAATGAGTCGTGAGACGATTGTGTATAGCCATAGATGATGGCTCAAGTAGATTGTAATTGTACTAGAAATAGTTCTCCCTCGTGTATGGGATGAAGACTTCATTTTTATGATTAAATGTGATAATTCAATGTAACATCCCTTACCCGTATTCAATGCCGGAACCAGGCACGAGGCATTACCGTATTAAAAACCTCAAGATCGCCACTTAGGCACAACATGACCACTCTCTTTGGCCATCACAACAACCTCAATCCTGACTTACGAGGCCTCTCACAAACACACGAGGGCTCTCGAGACCATATCGAAAACTCTTACGATCTTAAAATTTTTCCATCTATACAGGGCTCACACGCCCGTGTAAGATTTGGCACGCCCGTGGATGTCACACACGCCCATGGTCACTACCCGTGCATGAAAACTCAAGCATTCTGCCAATGCCCCGCGGGTAGGGCAACACCCGTGCCTTCCACCCGTGGTGCACACTAACTATCTTAACACGGCCTAGAGTCTAGACACACGCCCGTGTGGCTAGTCCGTGGCCAACACTGATTAACACACACGTTCTAGGCACACGCTCGTGTGACTAGTCTGTGGTCTATTCTGACTTAACATACTAACATGCAGGGGACACACGGACAAGTCACACGCCCATGGGCTGACCGTGTGTCACACATGGCCTAGACACATGCCCGTGTGTCTACCCACATGGACGAGAACAAAGCTATTTGCCAAGTTCTTTTCACCCTCCTAGCATACACAATCATGCACTCATTCAACACATCCATAATCAACTCAAAATCTTACAATCTCACTTAGATAACTACATCTTTTTATATAATAAAGTGCCAACAACTATGGAATTATACAAAATAGATTATCCATCTAAAGGCCAACACATCATAGCCATATACAACAAAATTCACTAACTTGTCTAGCCCCTATACATGCCATATACAAAACATTGAGTCTCATGTACCAGAGTGTGCTGACAGTGTGGGTGATCTTCCAATTGATCCTCGTATCTCGATTCAACACTTTTGCTCTATAAGACAAGGGAAAAGAAAAGGAGTAAGCTTTGAGCTTAGTAAGTTTACACATAACCAATTAAGCACATAGTATAAGCTAAACGACAATTAGCATTATACTAACATATAATGTACAACTATGCTTACTCTTTCTATCCCTTACCATATTTCCAACACATCATGAGTCACTTACTCATTACCATTGACATGCACCCCTGCATTCAATATCACATTTACACAATATAGAACACATCATTATTTCTTAATAATACATCCACACAGCTATGCTACTCACTATCACACCCACACTGCAAATCTCTCGGTGGTTCCGCACTAAGCCCACCACAATCAATTGACAAGGTAGTATCGCACTTAGCCTACCAACAAGGTATTCATAGTGGTTTCGCTCATAGCCCACTAGATAATATACCTAACGATAGCATCGCACATAGCCAGCTCATCGTCAATATGCATTAGGATGGTATCGCACTTAGCCCACCATTTAGCATTATCACAACACATTCACAAATCTACTTACTTAATCATTCATCCATTCATTTCACTTGAACCACATAGGCTCTCAATCATCCTCAACCATGCTATACACTATCTAGCATTAACAAATTGTAAGTATGAATGCATTGTTTATGCATAGACTTACCTCGATACTCAAAAGTATAGAAACGTGCAATTTAGTCCACCACTTTGCTCTTGCCTCGGTTTCGATCCGGGCTTTGTCTTTCTTGATCTATAATGAATAAATCAGCTTATTCAATACACACATTGACCAAATTGACCCACATCTCATACTTTGGCAAAATTACTCTTTTGCCCCAAATCTTTCTCACAAATACACTATTGTCCTAAGGCTCGTAAAGTGATTTTTTTTTCAACTTTCTAGCCTTTCATGCTTAGCCGAATCACTTTCTCAACTAAAGCAATCATCAATTCTCACTACATCACACATGTATGACCAAACTCAAGATTTTTACAAACTAGTCCCTACATGCATTTTCTATGGAAACTCATTTAGCAAAAGATGTTTCTACTACATCAAGCTTTCATAATCTTCCATAAAACATCAAAAAACATGCATGTCATACATGGCCACATTTTTGAACATCCATCATAGCTCATCAAATAGCTAAAAATAGCTTACTCATGCAACAAGGACTTCAAAAATACAAAGAATATCAAAAACGAGGCTAGATGCACTTACTAGCAAGCTTGAAATTTTGAAGAACCCTAACAGTGGCTCTCTCAAATTTTTGACCTTGGAGAAGAAGATGAATGAATTTTTTCATCTTTTCTCCTATTTTAATCACTTAATTGTTAAATAACCAAAATGCCCTTTTTGATAAACTTTCTATTTTAACTCATCCATGCCCAAATTTGTCAAAAAATTAGAAATTTGGAAAATTTCTATTTAAGGACCTCTAATTAATATTCTAAAGCTATTTCACACAAATAGCTTCTAGAATCTCACATTTTGCAACTTTTGCAATTTAGTCCTTTTGGATAATTCAACCGCAATTTCACAAAATTGCTTCATGAAACTTTCACACTAGCATGCATTCATAGCATAAACCTCAAAAACTCGTTCATATACCTCAGATTTGTGGTCTCGCACCACTATTCCGACTAGGCCCTAAATTGGGATGTTACAACTCTCCCCCCTTTAGAGATTTTTGCTCCCGAAAATCTTACCAGTAAAGATGTTTGGATGTTGCTCTCTCATAGCTTCTTCCATTTCCCATGTAGCCTCTTCCACACCGTGTTTCTGCCATAACATTTTCACTAGTGCTATGCTCTTATTTCTCAACTGTTTCACTTCTCGAGCCAAGATCTTAATCGGCTCTTCATCATAAGACATATCCGGTCTTATCTCAATTTCCGTCGGAGGAATCACATGTGAAGGATCGGAGCGATACCGTCGCAACATCGACACATGGAACACATTATAAATCTTTTCCAACTCTACCGGCAAAGCCAACCGGTATGCTACTGGCCCAACTCTATGTGTAATCTCATACGGCCCTATGAATCTTGGACTCAATTTTCCTTTTCGTCCAAATCTCATAATCTTCTTCCATGGGGACACTTTCAAAAATACTTTGTCGCCCACTTCAAATTCAATTTCCTTTATTTTCAGATCCGCGTATGACTTCTGTCGGTCCGAAGCAACCTTTAGACTATTACGGATTATTTTCACTTTCTCCTCGGTCTCTTTTACTAGATCGACCCCATAGATCCGCTTCTCACTAAGCTCGGTCCAATACAAAGGAGTCCGATACTTACGACCATACAAGGCCTTATATGGAGCCATCCGTATACTTGACTGATAACTGTTGTTGTAAGCAAATTCGACTAAAGGTAGATATCTCTCCCAACTACCCTCGAATTCTAATACACAGCATCGAAGCATATCTTTGAGAACTTGAATCACTCTTTCAGACTGACCATCGGTTTGCGGATGGAACGCAGTACTGAAATTTAACTTTGTTCCCAAAGCTTCTTGCAACCTCTTCCAAAACCTCGAAGTGAACCTCGGATCCCTATCCGATATTATAGACACAGGTACACCATGTAACTTACTATCTCTGCAACATACAACTCAGCTAACTTATCCAGTGAATAATCAACACGTAGTGGAATAAAGTGAGCCGACTTCGTTAGTCTATCCACAACAACCCACACAACATCTCTCTTTTTCGGAGTCATCGGTAGCCCCGTCACAAAATCCATGGTAACTCGATCCCACTTCCATTCGGGTACCAACACTGGCTGAAGAAATCCCGAAGGCACTTGATTCTCAGCTTTCACTTGTTGACAAATCAGACGCTTTGTCACGAACTCTGAAATATCTCTTTTCATACCCGGCCACCAATAAGACTTCTTCAAGTCATTATACATTTTCGTACTGCCCGGATGCACTGACAAACATCCATTGTGGGCCTCATGCAAAACCTTTTGGATTAACTCCTCATCTCTAGGTACACAAATTCTGTCACGGTACAGCAAACAACCATTCGAGCCCACTTGAAAATCGGAGCCACTTTTTGACTCACGCTTATCTCTCTTAGCTGACATCTCACTGTCATTTCTCTGAGCTTCACATATCTGTTGAAAAAATAGTGGCTTAGCTCTCAACTCTGCTAGAATAGCACCATCATCAGACAATGCCAAACTCGTCCTCATAACTCTTAGAGCATACAAGGATTTCCTACTTAGGGCATCTGCAACCACATTTGCTTTTCTCGGGTTGTAATCAATGACTAACTCATAGTCTTTCAACAACTCAAGCCACCGTCTCTGTCGCAAATTCAGATCCTTCTGATCCATCAAATATCTCAAACTCTTGTGATCCGTAAATATTCGACACTTCTCACCATATAAGTAATGTCGCCAAATCTTTAACGCGAAAACAATCACAGCCAACTCCAAATCATGAGTCAGATAATTCTTCTTGTGCGATTTCAACTGCCTCGAGGCGTAAGCGACTACATTACCCTCTTGCATCAACATGCAACCGAGACCATTAAACGATGCGTCACTGTAAACCACGAACTCTTTCCCCAATTCTGGTTGAACCAAAACCGACGCCTCAGTCAATAATGTCTTTAGTCTCTCGAAACTCTGTTGACATGTCTCAATCCATTCAAACTTGACATCTTTGTGCAATAGTTTTGTCATCGGGGTAGCAATCACAGAGAACCCTTTTACGAAACGTCTGCAATATCCTACTAATCCCAAGAAACTTCTGATTTCTGACACGTTCCTCGGCGGTTTCCAATCCACAACAGCCGATATCTTACTCGGGTCAACTCTAACACCATCACCCGACACAATGTGTCCTAGGAATCCGACCTCATGGAGCCAAAACTCACTCTTGCTAAACTTAGCGTACAACTGCTTATCTCTTAAAGTTTGCAAGACAATTCTCAAATGTTCTTCATGATCATTCTCATCCCGAGAATAGATCAATATGTCATCAATGAATACAACTACAAACTTGTCCACATATGGTCTGAAAACACGGTTCATCAGATCCATAAAAATCGCCGGTGCATTCGTCAAACCAAACGGCATAACCAAAAACTCATAATGGCCATACCTTGTTCGAAATGCAGTTTTCAACACATCCCACTCTTTCACTCTCAATTGATAATAACCAGACCTCAGGTCAATCTTGGAGAACATTGTGGCTCCCTTCAGTTGATCAAAAATATCATCAATTCTTGGTAAAGGATACTTATTCTTAACCGTCACTTTGTTAAGCTGTCTATAGTCTATACACAACCTCATAGACCCATCTTTCTTCTTCAGAAACAATACCGGAGCATCCCACGGTGAGTAGCTCGGTCTTGCAAAACCCTTATCTGTCAACTCTTGCAACTGAACCTTCAGTTCTTTCAACTCTAAAGGTGTCATCCTATACGGAGTAATTGAAATAGGTGCCACTCCCAGAACTAACTCAATCCCAAACTCAACCTCTCTCACTGGAGGTAATCCGGGTAACTCTTCCGGGAATACATCCGGATACTCACATACCACTGGCACTGTTTCAAACTCTACTCCAACCTCTCGAGTATTCAACACAAAAGCAAGATAGGACTCACACCCTTTTCTCAAACATTTATCAGCCACTAAGGAAGAAATCATCACTGGTAGACTATCCGATCCACCTGATTCAACCCGAACCACATCTCCACTCTCACATTTCAAATCAATAAACTTACTACCACAGTTCACTAAGACACTATGGGTAGTCAACCAATCCATGCCTAGGATTAAATTAAACTCATCAAACTGCAGCAACATTAGGTTTGCCAGAAAGCAATGACTCTCAATCATCAAAGGACAATTCTTACACACCTTGTCCACTAACACATGCTTACCTAACGAGTTTGACACCTTAACCACAAAGTCCGTAGACTCAAACGTCATACTCAAACTAGATGCCAATCTCATGCAAATATAAGAATGAGTAGACCCTGGATCTATTAAAGCAATAACAAGTGTGTCAAAGAGAGAAAAAGTACCCGTTATTACATCAGGGGAGGATGCCTCTTCGCGAGCGCGAATGGCATACGTCCTTGCAGGTGCCCGACCCTCCGATCTCACAGCAGAGTCTCTAGATGCACCTCTACCACTATTCCTGCCTCTCGGGTTCCTTGGTGGTCTACCCCTTGCAGACACATCATTGGATCTCATCTCTAGCTTCTCTTCCTTATCATCCCTCTCGGGGCAATTTCGGATAAAATGGTTGGGGGAACCACACTTATAACAGTTCCGACTGTTACCCCAACACTCTCCGGTGTGATATCTACCATAACTTGGACACTCCGATTTGTTCTTTGGATTGCCCACACTTTCCATCGAAGTAGCTTGGACTCTCGAACCCGAACGAGTATTTCCCAAGTCTCTATGCGAATAACCCACTAGTGCTGTCGTCCTAGGACTCACTTCCTTGGACCTTTTTGACTGGGCTTGATATGACTTGCCCATTGGCCTCTTTCTAGCATCTCGGGCTTCACTCACAGCCCTTTTCTTTTCTGTACTCAACCCTTCGGCCTTACTTTCCCTTTCGACCAACACCACAAATTCTTTCAACTCCAATATACCTACTAGGAGTTTGATGTCCTCATTCAGTCCGTCTTCGAACCTCTTACACAACATGGTCTCTGTCGACACACATTCTTGAGCGTATTTGCTAAGCCTAACAAACTCACGCTCATAATCTGCTACTGACATTGTTCCTTGCTTCAACTCAAGGAATTCCTTCCTTTTTCGATCGGTAAACCTCTGGCTTATATACTTCTTCTGGAACTCTTTCAGAAAGAAGTCCCACGTCACTCGCTCTCTCAGGGCCACTGACGTCAACGTCTTCCACCAATGGTATGCCGAGTCCCTCAGCAAGGATACAACACATTTCAAGCTCTCTTCAGGTGTACAAGAGAGTTCATCGAATACTCTCATCGAGTTCTCTAACCAGAACTCTGCCCTCTCAGGGTCATCATCAACCTTAGCTCTAAACTCGTCAGCCCCGTGTTTTCTAATCTTATCTACCGGGGATTTTGATATCCTCACTACATCAATACCTTGAGGAGCCACAGGAATTGGCTGAGGTATAAGAGGAGGAGGTGGAGGAGGTTGAGCATTAGGGTTCGCTCGAACATAATCCGAGTACCAATTCCTCATCATTTGGAGAAAGGCTTCCCGATCCCCTTCCCCTTGACCCCTAGCCTCGGGTCCACTTTGAACAGGCACGGTTCCTTGCGCAGGAGCCAACGTATTAGTAGCTGCTTCATCAGTAGTCAATGGATCGGAATCCATATTCTATATAAAACAATATTTAAAATCATCAGAAGCCACCACACTATCATTGTACACTTATGGCATGTATAGCTAGACTCTTACACCCGCTACGGTAGTTCTAGAATCGACTAAACCATAGCTCTGATACCACTAAATGTAACACCCCTTACCCATATTCAATGCCAGAACTAGGCACGAGGCGTTACCGTATAAAAAACCTCAAGATCACCACTTAGGCACAACATGACCACTCTCTTTGGCCATCACAATAACCTCAATCCTGACTTACGAGGCCTCTCTCAAACACAAGAGGGCTCTCGAGACCATATCAAAAACTCTTACGATCTTAAAATTTTTCCATCTATACAGGGCTCACATGCCCGTATAAGATTTGGCATGCCCGTGGATGTCACACACGCCCATGGTCACTACCCGTGCATGAAAACTCAAGCATTCTGCCAATGCCCCACGGTTAGGGCACACGCCCGTGCCTTCCACCCGTGGTGCACACTGACTATCTTAACACGGCCTAGAGTCTAGACACACGCCCGTGTGGCTAGCCTGTGGCCAACACTGATTAACACACACGTTCTAGGCACACGCCCGTGTGACTAGTCCATGGTCTATTCTGACTTAACATACTAACATGCAGGGGACACATGGCCAAGTCACACGCCCATGGGCTGACCGTGTGTCACACATGGCCTAGACACACGCCTGTGTGTCTATCCACATGGAAAAGAACAAAGCTATTTGCCAAGTTCTTTTCACCCTCCTAGCATACACAATCATGCACTCATTCAACACATCCTTAATCAACTCAAAATCTTACAATCTCACTTAGATAACTACATCTTTTCATATAATAAAGTGCCAACAACTATGGCATTATACAAAATAGATTATCCATCTAAAGGCCAACACATCATAGCCATATACAACAAAATTCACTAACTTGTCTAGCCCCTATACATGCCATATACAAAACATTCAGTGTCATGTACCAGAGTGTGCTGACAGTGTGGGCGATCTTCCAATTGATCCTCGTATCTCGATTCAACACTTTTGCTCTATAAGAGAAGGGAAAAGAAAGGGAGTAAGCTTTGAGCTTAGTAAGTTTACACATAACCAATTAAGCACATAGTATAAGCTAAACAACAATTAGCATTATACTAACATATAATGTACAACTATGCTTACTCTTTCTATCCCTTACCACATTTCCAACACATCATGAGTCACTTACTCATAACCATTGACGTGCACCCCTGCATTCAATATCACATTTACACAATATAGAACACATCATTATTTCTCAATAATACATCCACATAGCTATGCTACTCACTATCACACCCACACAGCAAATCTCTCGGTGGTTCCGCACTAAGCCCACCACAACCAATTGATAGGGTAGTATCGCACTTAGCCTACCAACAAGGTATTCATAGTGGTTTTGCACATAGCCCACTAGATAATATACCTAACGATAGCATCGCACATAGCCAGCTCATCGTCAATATGCATTAGGATGGTATCACACTTATCCCACCATTTATCATTATCACAACACATTCACAAATCTACTTACTTAATCATTCATCCATTCATTTCACTTGAACCACATAGGTTCTCAATCATCCTCAACCATGCTATACACTATCTAGCATTAACAAATTGTAAGTATGAATGCATTGTTTATGCATAGACTTACCTCGATACTCAAAAGTATAGAAACGTGTAATTTAGTCCACCACTTTGCTCTTGCCTCGATTTCGATTCGAGCTTTGTCTTTCTTGATCTATAATGAATAAATCAGCTTATTCAATACACACATTGACCAAATTAACCCACATCTCATACTTTGGAAAAATTACTCTTTTGCCCCAAATCTTTCTTATCATTACACTATTGTCCCAAGGCTCGTAAAGTGATTTTTATTCAACTTTCTAGCCTTTCATGCTTAGCAAAATCACTTACTCAACTAAAGCAATCATCAATTCTCACTACATCACACATGTATGACCAAACTCAAGGTTTTTACAAACTAGTCCCTACATGCATTTTCTATGGAAACTCATTTAGCAAAAGATGTTTCTACTACATCAAGCTTTCATAATCTTCCATAAAACATCAAAATTCATGCATGTCATACATGGCCACATTTTGGAACATCCATCATAGCTCATCAAATAGCTAAAAATAGCTTACTCATGCAACAAGGACTTCAAAAATACAAAGAATATCAAAAACGAGGGTAGATGCACTTACTAGAAAGCTTGAAATTTTTGAAGAACCCTAACAATGACTCTCTCAAATTTTTGGCAGCCTTAGAGAAGAAGATGAATGACTTTTGTCATCTTTTCTCCTATTTTAATCACTTTATTGTTAAATGACCAAAATGCCCTTTTTGATAAACTTTCTATTTTAACTCATCCATGCCCAAATTTTTCCAAAAATTAGAAAGTGGGAAAATTGCTATTTAAGGACCTCTAATTAATATTCTAAAGCCATTTCACCCAAATAGCTTCTAGAATCTCACATTTTGTAACTTTTTCAATTTAGTCCTTTTGGACAATTCAACCGTAATTTCACCAAATTGCTTCATGAAACTTTCACACTAGCATGAATTCATAGCATAAACCTCAAAAACTTGTTCATATACCTCAGATTTGTGGTCTCGCACCACTATTCTGACTAGGCCCTAAATCAGGACGTTACAAGATATGTGTGTATGTACAACTGTTTGAATGATGTATGATCAATATGTCCACATAGTTGAATCTCATGTGCGAATATTAAAGTAGAGGATGTATAATGTTTTATTCCGTGACTCTGTATGAAGTCACACGTATTATAGTGTGGGAGTTAAACAGAGAAGTTTAACTAAGTAGAATGTAAGAGATGAGTACGGTCGTTCAATGATAAATTGATGAATAATACCATGGTTGGGCCATGGCAATACATGCGACTCCATGTAAGACCATATCTAGGATATGGCGTCGATATTGATATAAGATCCCGTGCAAGACCATATCTAGGATATGGCATCGGCATCAATATGAGTTTCCATGTAAGATCGTATCTGGGATATGGCATTGGTATTCATATGAGATTTCTTGTAAGACCATAGCGAGGCTATGGCATCGTGACGACATGTAAGATTATAGCTAGGCTATAATGTTGTGATACGAGTAAGACCATAGTTGGAATATGGCAATTAAGTAAACGACATACTCAAACCCGTAAGACATTCCCTAATTTGATAAGTGATGGCAGAAGAACTTGGAGTTAAATGTTGAGTACTCGAGTAGACATTAATGTGGAACTTGAGTAAGCGTGAAAACTCGCCTAGAGCGAGTTGTGTGACTACGATGATATTTCATTAATGATGAATGTTAAATCATATGTATGTAGTCACGAGAGTCAATTAGGAGCTCTACGACCTCACCCCCTTACCACTGTTGAATCATGATGAGATGTTTATGAGAGTCAAGTTGAGTAAGTTTGTATGTGATTAATGCAATATCTATGTTAGCATAATTGAGAATGCTTTGTATCAAATTGATACATGATACTCTACTAAATAGAGTAATTGTTGTTGAACATGAGGTTGAAGTCCTAGGGGACTATAATGAATATGATAATCTATCATCGAGATGAGAAATGAGTAAGGTCCCGTATAAGACCATGTTTGGGGCATGGCCTCGGCATCGAATTGAGATTTT
Organism: Gossypium sturtianum; assembly: GCA_025698515.1. Classification (NCBI taxonomy): domain Eukaryota; kingdom Viridiplantae; phylum Streptophyta; class Magnoliopsida; order Malvales; family Malvaceae; genus Gossypium; species Gossypium sturtianum. Next base: position 120,708,669 of record CM046955.1, read on the forward strand.
TGTATAAGACCATATTCAGAATATGGCTTCGGTAATGAATATGAGAGTCGTATAAGACCCTATCTGGGATATGGCATCGATACTTGACGTGACAGTCTATATAAGACCATATCCGGGTGATCGTTGTATTTTGCAATGTCAAAGTCTTAAAATTTATAATGAGAATGATCGAACCTGGAAACTAACTATGACAACAATTTGAGGCAAGCGCACCTATCGAACAGTAGTATAGTTAAAGCAAGACCGAAATGTCAAACCCAAAAGGAACTAAAAGTACTAATACTAACTTTCTTTTTATTATCTAGCATAAAATAAAGGGAATTTGTTCTTTAATCTAAATTAACTAATTATTAAACTAAAGACTCTAAGACAAAGAAGAATGAATTTGGGGAAAATACTTGTGGGAAAAACCAATTGATTAAGACGACACCCAAGGAAGAATCTACCTAGACTTCACTTGTTATCTAACTCTAAACCAGACGATTTATTCACTTGACTTGATCCGTAGGATTTCCTAATGTATATTAGACCCTTTCTCGAAGCGAATGACGTCTAACCCTAGGTTGATTAATTGAAATCTCTTTCTAATTAAAACCCCTAGAATTGTATTAACTCGATCTATAGACTCCCATATTAGGTTTCACCCTAATCCAGCAAAATCTCATCACCCTATCTCTAGGCGTGCGATCAACTCCGCTTAACTATGCTAGATCTACTCTTAGGCAGGGACTTTTGCTCCACCACCTAAGCACATCAAACTTGAATTAATATCCCAGAAATATAAACACAAGAATTAAGAACACATAATTAAGAACAAATCAAGTATTTATCATATAGTTCAGCAAACGATAACAAGATTCATCTTAGGTTTCATCCCCCTCAGGTATCTGAGGGTTTAGTTCATAATAATAAAAGAGAACATCTCAGAAGAAAAGATAAAACAAAACATAAGAAAAACCCTAAAATCCCCTGAAGGAATTGAAGAGAGATCCTCCGTCTTGAGTATGACTCCGGCTTCTTGAGACGAATCAACTGGCTTTCTTCGAGTAAATTCCACAAATCTACCTCCTTCGGCTTAGCTGGACGCCCCGACAGAAGGCTTCTATCGACTCCCCTTTTAGGTTGCCCCCTAGGGTGTTTATATAGGCTTTGAGATGTGTTACTTGGCCTCCAAGTATCCTAATTTGAGTGAAATTCCTATTTGGGGGTTTAAATAGACTTTGGGATATGTTTCTTTGCCTCCAAGTATCCTAATCCGAGTAAAACTCCTCTTGTCCACGGCAGGGACACGCCCATGGCACACGCCTTTGTGAATCATGGCCAGGCCATGTTTAGGTCTGATAAGGAGGCACGGTCGTGTGGTCTTGGGCCCAGGCCGTGTCAGTTTCGTGATATGGCCCATTTAGTCCGTTTTAAGCCCGTTTTTCATTCTTTTCATCCTCCGATGCTTTCCTGAGTATAAAACATGATTACAAAGGATTAAGAGCACCAAATCACATAAAATAAAGGATAATTCATCCAAAAGCATGCTAAATGTGAGCTTAAAATATGTTACTATTTCGGTTTATCAAATACCCCCACACTTAAGCTTTTGCTTGTCCTCAAGCAAAATTCTCAACTCATAATTAAAACAAACTTCCTCAATTCATGATATTCATCAATAATGTTTCATCATAATTCAAAGATAATTCATACATGGATAATTCAACTCAAAGAGTCCTAAAGATTCAAACAATCTAAGTCATACATTTTTGTAGCACAAAACATAGGTGTTTCCCCTCATCTAAATAATTACCTCTGATTCAGAATCGACACAGATTGACATCCTCACTAAAGATTCACTCAAATCACTCGAAGTGTTTAAGGTTCAGGAAAAAGCACTCATAAGTCGAACATGAGAAGTTAATCCCATAGGCTTGCATGAAAATCAAATCTCCACCACTGAAATATGAGATGATACATAAATCAAAAGGTCTTTAACAGGGTTGTAACGGGGCTTGGTTAAAGGTGTGGATAAAGGCTGAATTAGAGGGTTAGAATCGAGATTGACATGACAAATTACCTAACTAGAAATAACGAACTGAATATATAAAAAAATTACATCAATTGAAAACTCATAACACTAATAATAACACGAGCTTCTTCTAAAGATGTGAATTTAACTGTTTTGAGCTTATAGAACATAGAACTAATAATGAATATACTTCATTTTTTTTAAGAACAAATCAAGTAAGTAATAATAATATAGAATTTAACAACTGATAAAGAAAATAGTTAAGTAACCGATCAAATCAAATCTCGATATAAGGGTAGTTAAAAGGAACGGTGATATCAAATACAAAGGGTTTTGGGTTAATATTAGCGGGTGAATCAATAAAAAGGGTTGTTAGGATCAAAAGGGGTTCACTAGGGGTTAATTATGAGGGTAGGATTTTAGTGGAGTAAGTGGGTTAAATCCTAGGTGCCTTTATCATCTTAGTATATCAAATCAAATGTGTGGTCTCGACATGTATAATCGATGCAAGTTCTAGAATAACAAATCAATGTTGACACTCATAATCAATAAAGTGAGTAAGAAAAAGAATACATGCTCTATAAGGCTCAAAATCTCACAAAAATTATGGGTTTTTGATGTCAACCTCGTAAATTTCAAACTTCAAAGTAATATTCAAATTTAGGTAGACAACCTATTTTTTTTTTAATTTTGAAAAATAGACTTATCATGCTTGACTCTCTAGTAGCTTAAAGTTTAATCATCAATGCACAATTATCAATGACTTAATCTAAAACATATCAATAAGAATCATAAATCATAGGAAATTTCATTCTAATCATCATATGAGAAACTTACTTAAAGAAACAAGATATAATTCAGGGATTTTCAAATAATACTATAGTTAACCCCCCACACACTTAAGATGTACATTGCCCTCAATGTACAAAGATAGATGATAGCAAAATAATAAAATCATAAGATAGGGAGAGAAGTGAAACTTCTTGAATTTTGGATGGAGTTAATGAAAAGAAACCGGATAGGATTGGCAGAGGTGAACGTGGGGAGCACCTTGAACCGTTTGAATTTGAATCCTCAAGTAGTAGCGACTGATTTTATTGTATCCTAAGCTAAATCTAAATGGCATGAAGAAAAAAGAAGAAAATAAAAATGAAAATAAAAATAAAAATAAAAGTAAATAATGGAAAATGAAAGAAGAAAGACAACTGGAAAAGAAAAAGGAAGAAGGGGTTTAAATAGAGATGCGGCCCGTGTTTTGGGAAAAATTTTGTCTGTTGCCATACACGCCTATGGCCACGCCCCTTTACCTACCTATGGTGCCCACACGGCCATGGCCACTGGTCGTGCAAAGGCTGTGTGAGTATGGAAAACCTGCGCCTAAACATGGAAATAAATAAAACTAAACTAATTAGTAGGGTTAGTGCTCGGGTTGCCTCTCGAGAAGCGCTTGTTTAAAGTCTTAAGCTAGACTTACCTCTCATTTGCATAATCAGGGTGGTTTGAGGAGGTGAAAATCCTTTCTCATGCGATCTATTCGGTTATTGATATAAAGTTTAAGTCGAGTAGTGTTTACCTTAAAGGTGCTGATTTTAGGACTAGTTACCTCGACTGTTCCATCTGGGAAGATTTTGAGTAACTAATCTCCTATCTTAAGCTGGGTTGTCCCATCGTTAAGTTTCTCGTGGAGTTGCCTTGTTTTTTCTTCGTGTATTTCTTTGAAGTGTATCTTCAACTCGTCTAGTTTATCGATCCGAAGCTTTCGTTCCTCATGAATTTATTCTTTATTGACACGAGGTCTAGGATCTGGCATCTGCGAAAGAGCTTCAAGAAACGACAAGCTAATATGTAACTTCTTTGGAGGGTTAAGAAATTTATAGAATTGCTCCTCTGTGCGGTCTTTCTTTATCGCATTGGGGTATGGCACACGAGCTTGGTACTCTGTATTCACCGGGTTCGGTACATCATGGCTTACCTCACCCTTACCTTTACTTACCACAGGCTCTTGCCTCGGGTCAGATTCCACTAACCTTTCACTGTCATAAGCTGTTACGGCTTGAATTTTCTCTTTTGGGTTAGTTTCAGTGTTGCTTGGCAAGCTTTCTTGTGGTTGTTCTGAGATCAGCTTAGCCAGCTGACCTAATTGATTCTCGATCTTTTGAATCGATGCTTGTTGATTTTTAAATGTTGTTTCTGTGACTGCTATGAATTTTGTCAGCATCTCCTCAAGGTTCGGCTTCTTTTCCTGTGGGTAGGGCTGTTGTTGGAAGTCTGGAGGAAGTTGCGGTCCTTGACTACCTTGATCATCCCACGAGAAATTGGGATGGTACCTCCAACCTGCATTATAGGTGTTACTATAAAAATTGTTTTGAGGTCTAGAATAGTTACCCATATAGTTAACTTGCTCGCTCTCCATGCTTTGTCCGTAGAGTGGGTACTCAGGATTCGCCACGCCTCCGCTTGTTTCGTACTGCATAACTGAATGTACCTGCAAAGAACCGTATACACCATCAAATTTTTTATGTAACATCTCTACCTGATTTGATAGCATGGTTACTGCGTCAAGGTTGTAAGCTTCGGCTGCTTTTGTTGGCCTTGTCCTCATAACTTGCCACTGATAATTGTTCAGTGCCTTGTCCCCGGCAACGGCGCCAAAAAACTTGATCATTGTGTTTTGCAATGTCAAAGTCTTAAAATTTATAATGGGAATGATCGATCCTGGAAACTAACTATGACAACGTTTGAGGCAAGTGCACCTATCGAATAGTAGTATAGTTAAAGCAAGACCAGAATGTCGAACCCAAAGGAACTAAAAGTACTAATACTAACTTTCTTTTTATTATCTAGCCTGAAATAAAGGGAATTTGTTGTTTAATCTAAATTAACTAATTATTAAACTAAAGACTCTAAGACAAAGAAGAATGAATTTGGGGAAAATACTTGTGGGAAAAACCAATTGATTAAGACGATAGCCAAGGAAGAATCTACCTAGACTTCACTTGTTATCTAACTCTGAACCAGACGATTTATTCAGTTGACTTGATCCGTAGGATTCCCTAATGTATACTAGACCCTCTCTCGAAGCAAATGACGTCTAACCCTAGGTTGATTAATTCAAATCTCTTTCTAATTAAAACCCCTAGAATTGCATTAACTCGATTTATGGACTCCTATATTAGGTTTCACCCTAATCCGGCAAAATCTCGTCACCCTATCTCTAGGCATGCGATCAACTTCGCTTAACTATGCTAGATCCACTCTTAGGCAGGGACTTTTGCTCCACCACCTAAGCAAATCAAACTTGAATTAATATCCCGGAAATATCAACACAAGAATTAAGAACACATAATTAAGAACAAATCAAGTATTTATCATATAATTCAGCAAACGATAACAAGATTCATCTTAGTTTTCATCCCCCTCAGGTATCTGAGGGTTTAGTTCATAATAATAAAAGAGAACATCTCAGAAGAAAAGATAAAACAAAACATAAGAAAAACCCTAAAACGTCCTGAAGGAATTGAAGAGAGATCCTCCGTCTTGAGTATGACTCCGGCTTCTTGAGACGAATCAACTGGCTTTCTTCGAGTAAATTCCACAAATCTGCCTCATTCGGCCTAGCTGGATGCCGCGACAGAAGGCTTCTGTCGACTCCCCTTTTAGGTTGCCCCCTAGGGTGTTTATATAGGCTTTGAGATGTGTTACTTGGCCTCCAAGTATCCTAATTTGAGTGAAATTCCTATTTGGGGGTTTAAATAGACTTTGGGATGTGTTTCTTTGCCTCCAAGTATCCTAATACGAGTAAAGCTCCTTTTGGCCACGGCAGGGACACGCCCATGGCACACGCCCGTGTGAATCATGGCCAGGCCGTGTTCAGGTCTGATAAGGAGGCACAGCCGTGTGGTCTTAGGCCCAGGCCGTGTCAATTTTGTGATATGGCCCATTTGGTCTGTTTTAAGCCCGTTTCTCATTCTTTTCATCCTCCGGTGCTTTCCTGAGTATAAAAAATGAAAACAAATGATTAAGAGCACCAAATTACATAAAATAAAGGATAATTCATCCAAAAGCATGCTAAATGTGAGCTTAAAATATGTTACTATTTCGGTTTATCACCGGGATATGACATTGGCATTTAGAAGTGACTCCATATAAGACCACCTCGGGGATGTGGCATTGGCTTCGTACCTACAGTAATGACGATGAATATGCGTATTTGACTATCCCTAGTGATTAATGGGATAAGTAGATGAGTTTAGAAGTAGAAATGAGAATTGTACTAAAGTCATGTGAATGAGTGAATACAGGTACTCGTGAACGAGTCACGAAGAAACGAGTACGATGTGTGGCATGGTATGTGCTAAATAAAGGCAATTGTAAGTAAGTATGGCAAGAAGCTTATGACTTGTGTATGGTTAATTAATGCCATGAATGGATTATAATGATCGCCTTGAGTATTATGTATTAATATCTATTTCCCTTCAGGGGTGATGTGGTTGTCCTTTTCATGAAATTGTGATTGTGTGAGAATGATAGCTGACTGTAAAATCAAATTAAACGGTTGTCGATTTAGTAAATTGAAATTGACATTCCTTTATCCCTTCGTAACCTTATTTGGGTACTTTGAGGAGGAAGTTGGTGATGAAACTTTATGTGAGATTCCTCTTATATTTCCACTGATCATGGGTATCTTTAAAGTGTGTGTGTTCTTTAAGCTGTGATAGTTATATCTACTATGATTGCATTTTTGATTTGATCATAGAAAGGTGATAATTCTAGTATAAGAAGTGAAATCACAAGTTTCACGCTGTGCAATGGGTTTTCGGGTAAGCCGAATAGAGTAAATGCACTCGATTGAGATGTTCCTGCTATCTTGAGATAAGACGATAGTAAAGGTTTTAGGTTAGCATATCGAGAGAAACTCAACAAGAGTGTGATCGAAATATATTCTCAGCGTAGAGAAAGGAGTAGATTGATGTATTGAGATATGATTCGAGTTATGTGTATATTTACGCATGAATCAATAAGGAGAATGAAATTCTATGTGTACAGGAGTAGGGAGCATGATATAGAGGTGTGCTCATGGAAATATTTTAACCGTGATGGTTAAGTCGAAAGCCATTAAAGGTACTATTAACTGAAAATTTTAGTATCGAGTTCAGTTGAATCAGAGAAAAAGAGTTTATGAATTTTAGCAACGTGCTAATGAATAAATTGAAAAGTGTTTTAATATCAGGGTGTAAAGGAATAGTTTGCATTTTTGGGTGATTGGAGTTACATCAAAAAGAATTGTTGGAATAGTGATCCTGAGATGACCACTTTGGTGTCTGAGTTGTGAAATTGAGGTTATAATATGAGTTGTGTAAAAACGTCATGTGTTTTCTGAATCCTAATGAGATAGAGTTTCTAATGCTGCAGAAAATTTGAATGCAAGTTAATGAAAATGGCTTGAACTATTATAATGGTGCGTATAGTTATTGAAATACTTCTCAGATAGTAGATATAGTACAGCTGCCTGGATGGAAGATCCTTGTTAAGCGAAGTGAGTTAGTCAATCGATTGACCTTAGTTTGTAATATCCTGGTTCCAGCAAGGTAAATGCCTAGAGCGAAATTTCCTTTCGAGACAAAGGAGTTCAGAAGTGAGATAATGGATGGTATTTTAATTAACCTCTGAATGAGTTGGACTAAGATGTTATAGTTCAGGTTGGATAAGATTTCTGTTGCTGATGTTACCTTGAGATGGAAATTGTATGTTGATGAATTCAGAGCTTATGTAGAAGTTTTGGTATGAGATTTAATAGTAGCATGTCTACTCATGCAAGAGTAAGAGAAGGTACAGATATATGCATAGATGTTTTGTCAACTGAGTGCATTTCATGATGTGATTGAGTCTATGATCGGAAGTAGTCGACCACTAAAAGCTGAAGTTCTGAGTGTGCAAGTCAGGACTATTACAGTCGGTGAATATCCCAGTGAGATAGTGAGATAAAACAATAGATTTCAAATTGGATTGACATGACTCCCGAGGAGAGGAGTGTCATTCGAATTGTATTGAATTATCCGATAAATACTTGAATGATCATTTTAGCTTGTGCAGAGTTCACATTTGTCAAACTTCTGAATATGTGTACCCTGGAGAAAGAGTAAGTTAGTTTTTAAAGTCGTGCTCCAACCTTGTGTATTACAGCTTAAAGGTTGTTGGCGAGAGAAACTTAAGGATAAGTTGATTTGTGATTTTGATGAATTGGTGGAAACGTTTCAAGAATGTTAAGAGAAACTTCTCTTGGTAAGATTTTCGGGGACGAAAATCCCTAAGGGGGAGAATTGTAACAGCCCGATTTAGGGGCTAGTCAGAACAGTGATCTCGAGATCACTAATTCGAGGTTGGAGAAAATTATGTTGATAATATTTTATGTGTTATAATATGTTCATAAAGAGGCATGAGAATTTTGGTGCTTTAATTTTAGCGATTGAGGGCTTAATTGCGAAAAAGGACTAAATCGCATAAAGTGCGAAAGTTCTATTTCATTTTCTAGAGGTGCCAACTAGCTCTAGAATATTAATTTGAGGTCCCAAATGTGCAATTTGGCCTTGTTTTAAGTGAGTTGGCCGCCCATAGTATGCATAGGGGACAAGAGCATTTATTTTGGTCAAAAGTTGGTGAGATTAATTGATAAAATGAATAAAATAAGAGAAGAATAAAGAAAAGAAAGGTATCATCTTTTCTTTTCTCCATCACCACCGAAAATTGGCAGGAAACAAGGGTTGGAGAACTCAAAAATTTCAGCAAGCATTTCTCCTCACAAGTAAGTGATTTTGGTGACCTTTCTTAATAAAAATTGTACTTTTGGAGTCCCTAAAGCTTAAGCTAGCTAATGAGAAGACTAATTTACAATATGGTTGAAAGTCTAGGGACTTTCCATGAGAGAGTTTATGTTGGTTGCTGAATTTTTATGGAAGAAAATGAATGTTAGGAAGATGAGAAACAACTTTTGTGAAAGGTGTTGTCATGAAAACACCTAATTAGGACTAAGATGCAAATGTTGTAATTTGTTTAATTATGCAAGAAATATTTGGAATTATGAATAGTTGTAAGAGGATTAAATGTTTAGCTAGGCTTTTTTTAATAAGAAAATGTGATGAAAATTTATTTACGAGCCTAGGGGAAAAATTATATTTTTGCCAAAGTCCAAGGGCAAAATGGTAATTTTACCAAAGTAGAATTTTTAAAATGTATTGATTAGTGTGGTGATAAAATGAGTAAATTTTATTATTCTAGATCGAAGAAAACGAGATTCAGACCTAGAACGGGAGAAAAGAGAAATGTGGACAAATAGGTCCCTTTCTACCCTTTTCGGCATCAAGGTAAGTTCGTGTGCAAATGTTGCAATTACGTACTGGTTATTTAATATTCCAATACTGTATGGATGTGTATTTATGCTATGAATGTATTAAATATGTTTTGACGAGATGTCAAGAGAATCAAATCTAAGATAGTGAGAAATGCAAATAGCATGATATGATGATAGTTAAGGTCCCGTGTAAGACCATGTTGGAATATGGCCTCGGTGTGAGATATTGAATAAGACCATGTTAGGGACATGGCATTGATATGATATTTCGTGTAAAACCCTATCGGGGGTATGATGTCGATGTGACATTATGTGTGTGAGACTCAAGGGTGTTAGTTAACAATTTGAGTGATTCAATAGGTATGTTGAAAATGAGAAAGTATGTGGTTGTACCACGAGAGGCACAGGTATGTGTTAGAATTAAATTGTGGTAAATTTGGTATATGATGAACCCATAATGGTTTATGTGTAAATGGTGCATTTTATATACACATTGTTGTTATTGATTGGTATATGGCATGATTGAGAACGCGTATGATTCAATGTGGATTGAATTCGATAGTTATTGTATAGTTTCGTATGAATGACGAAATAGTTGTGTGAAAGTATAATAATCACACTCGATGGTGGGCTAAGTGTGATACCACCTTATTAAGTAACCACGATGGGCTGTGTGCGATACCATCGTTTATATTAATATTTAGTGGGCTATGTGCGATACCACTGTTACTATTCTTTTGGTGGGCTAAGTGCGATACCACGCTATTAAAGATCGATGGTGGGCTAAGTGCGAAACCACCAAGTAATTTAGCATTGTGATTGGTTTAGTGATAAATTATGATGTGTTGTATCATGAGAATTTGTGGTGATAAGTGCAGGGAATGTATGTGAGCATTAAGCTCGAGATATGGTTAGAACGTGGTAAGAGACAAAATGAGTAAGCATTATGAAGGGTTGAATAGGTAACCATGAGTTTAGAAGTAAAACTCATTATAATACCTTGTGATTGAGTATAATCAATGAATATTAATAACTGATTATTATTTGTATATGAACTTACTAAGTATTATTTCCTACTCCTTTCCTTTCCCATCTCTTATAGGTTAGCTTAACTAGCTCGGGTTGGAGACCGCCGGAGATGTTTTCACACTATCGAGCAGACAATTGGTATGAGGTTTCAAGTTCTTATGAGTTATGGCATGTATAGGGATCTTATTTTTATTTAGTTTAAGTTATTGTTAATGTGCCAAATGTGTTGGCCTAAATGAGTCGTGAGACGATTGTGTATAGCCATAGATGATGGCTCAAGTAGATTGTAATTGTACTAGAAATAGTTCTCCCTCGTGTATGGGATGAAGACTTCATTTTTATGATTAAATGTGATAATTCAAGAGTCTTAATTGATGATATGTGAAGTTATGTGATGGTGTATGAATGTATGCAAGTGAGAGTGGTAAAGGGCTTGGTAGATAGCCTAGTAATTGTCCACATGGGTAGACACACGGACATGTGTCTAGACCATGTGGGAGGCGCGGCTAGCACATGGGCGTATGCCCCGGGCCGTGTGAAGTCTGCTCCTTACACTTGGAATTTAAATCGCCACACGGTTGAAGCACACGGACGTGTGTATAGACAGTGTGGATAAGTCAGAATGCCAAGGTTTGGCACACGGGCTAGGGCCTCGGGTGTGTCAAGGCCGTGTGAAATTTGTCAGTGTCGACCACGGGTGGAAGACACGGGCATGTCTTAGGGGAACACGGGCGTGTCCCTAGACCCCCACGGGCGTGTGGCCCCAGTTTTGTTGAAAAGTTTCTGGAACTCGTAAAAGCTCTCGGAATAGTTCTGATATCTCTCGGAAGTATGTTTAGGGCCTACTAGGTCGAGTATGTGCAAGTGATGGGTTTAAACGAAATTTTATAACCCTATTCGAGATGTCTAAGCAAGATTAGTTAGGTAATGCCTTAAACCCTGTTCCGGTTTGAATACGGGTAATGTAACAGTCTGGTTTATACCCTAGTCAAAAAAGTGGTTTCGGGACAACAAATTCGAGTCCGTATAATATTTTAATATTATTTTATGTGCCTCTGATAAGTGACTAAGTATGTGCTAAATTTCTGTGTGTTAATTTGTCCGTTTGTGCGTTTAATTTGATAAAAGGATTAAATTGCATTAAATATGAAGTTTGCATGTTTTTATGAAGGGATTCCTGATGGTTATGTTTTATTAAGTATGAGGACTTATGTGGCAATGAAGCCATTATCATGGTTAGTGGACGGCTAAGGTCATGAATGACCTTGTAATTATATGTTATAAATATATGAATGAAGGCTATTTTAGTAAATGAATTGTTAGCATTAAATTAATGAAACAAAAAGATGAAGTGTTCATCTTTTATTTCTCTTCATTTGACCGAAACAAGCAAGGAAAGAAAGGAAAGAAATATAGCTAAGGTATTCAGCCTTTCTATTGCAAATTAAGGTATGATTTTGAGTTGGATTTTGATGATTTTTATGTTTTTGAGATTGTTGCTTAGTTTACTATCAAGCCCATGTCTCAATTTGATGAATTGATGTTGTTCATGAGAAATGCCATTGATGTTATGTTGAGCTTTGTGGTGATTTATGGTGTTAAATGGAAGATTTGAGCTAGATGAACATATTTTGTTCTTGAATTTTTGATGAATTTAGCTAACTAGGACTAAATTGAGAAAATAGTAATTTGAAGGACTAAATTGCAAATTTGATGGAAAATATGGGCTTGTATGTTATATATATGCATTCGGCTAAGCATGTGTATGTGATGAATTTGTGTATTTGATGTTTTGAGAAAAATGGACTAAATCGATAAATTGTGCAAATGTGAGGGTTAATTTGCAAATAGCCCTAAATGTGTGTCCTTGGACTAAATTGAATGAATTAGTGAATAAAAGAGTTAATTTTGAATATGTTTAGATCAAGAACCCAGGAAAACAGACTTAGATCGCGGGAAAGCAAAAGTAACCGAGTAGCCGTTTCCGTTTTAGTAAATCGAATCCGAGGTAAGTCATATTGCAAATAAATGTAATTGTATTGAGTTGAGCATATTCATATGCCTATTGTCGATATTAAATGCTTATGAGTTGTAATGCAAATGATTTCCAGGATAAGATCGACTTAGCGACAATGTCCGAGAAGTCCCGTACGAACCTAGGAATACATAGGTATCTGTTCTGTTTTATCATATAAGACCACGTCCGGGACGTTGGCGTTGATTTGACAGTCGTGTAAGACCACGTCTGGGACGTTGGCATCGATATGAGCTTTTCGTGTAAGACCACGTCTGGGACGTTGGCATTGATATTATCTTTTCGTGTAAGACCATGTCTGGGACATCGGCATCATATTGATTCGTATAAGACCCTATCTGGGACAGTGGCATCGTTATCTGAGTACACGTAAGACCTCGTCTGGGACGTTGGCATTGTACAACTATTTCGAGCTTTTTGAGTATCCTATTAGGTTTCTATCGGTTCAACGGGCAAGTCTGTGATACGAATGGTTAAGTGAATTATATATCCGTTTCAGGTACGTTGATTTATACACTAAGTGTGTATATAAGGTAAGTACCTATGTGATCTCACTATGAAGATTACGTATATTGGAATAACAATATGATATGTGAAAGTGAGCATGAGTGAGCTATGTTTATATAAGACTTTTGAATTGATGAATGTGACATATATGGCCAAGTACATGGACCAAAGCATATATGTGATAGTTGTTAAGTCATTAAGAAGTGCTAATGTACCTATGTATATATATGCCTTTCATACTAAGTTTGTTTGTATTATGACTTACTAAGCTTTTGGAAAGCTTACTCTGTGTGTGTGTTTTCTCTGTTTTATAGGTCGTCAAAGCTACTGAAGGCTCGGGACCGTCAAGGATCGTCATCACACTACTAAACTCATTTTGGTACACTTTGGATATGTATATAGCTAGATATGGCATGTATAGGCTAGTATTTGATATGAGTTTGCTTTTTAAACTTAGCCATGTGAATTGGCTAGATATGAGTTGGTAATATGCATTAATGTCTATGATATGTGATATATGTTTTGGTATGGTTAGATGACATTGATAATGGTCAAGTTTTTGGGTAAGTATAAATGAATTGTTGATAAACCGTAAAAGTAACATATTTTAAGCCCACATTTAGCATGCTTTTGGATGAATTATCCCTTGATTTATGTAAAAAGGTGCTCTTAATCCTTTCTTTTCATGTTATATACCCAGGAAAGCACCGGAGGATGAAAAGAACAAGAAACGGGCTTAAAACGGGCCAAATGGGCCAAAGCACGAAATTGACACGGCCTGGACCTACGACCACACGGTCGTGCCTCCTCAATAATCTCGAAACACGGTCTAGCCAAGATTTACACGGCCGTGCCTCATCAACAAAGTCCACACGGCCTGGCCACGACTTACACGGGCGTGTGCCAGAGGCCGTGCCCCTACCGTGGCAAAGAGCAATTTCAATCGGATTTGGATATTTAGGGGCAAAGAAACACATTCCAAAAGCCTATAAATACACCCTAAGTATGACCTGAAAGGGGAGCCCAAAGCTATCGTTTAGGGGCGTCTTGCTAGGCCAGAGAGGGCAGATTTGTGGGGATTCGCTCAGGGATAGCCAGTTGATCCATCTCAAGAAGCCAGAATTATACTCAAGACGGAGGATCTCCTCTTCAATTCCTTCAGGGAGTTTTAGGGATTTCTTATGTTTTGTTTTATCTTTTCTTACGAGATGTTTTCTTTTATTGTTATGAACTAAACCCTCGGATACACGAGGGGATGAAACTTAGATGAATCTTGTTATCGTTTCTTTGAACTATATGATAAATATTTGATTTGTTCTTAATTATGTGTTCTTAATTCTTGTGTTGATATTTCGCGGATATTGATTCAAGTTTGATGTGCTTAGGTGGAGGAGAAAAAGTCCCTGCCTAAGAGTAGATCTAGCATAGTTAAGCGGAGTTGATCGCGCGCCTAGAGATAGGGTGACGAGGCGTTGCCGGATTAAGGTGAAACCTAATATGGGAGTCCATAGATCGAGTTAATGTAATTCCAAGGGTTTTAATTAGAAAGAGATTTCAATTTATCAACCTAGGGTTAGACGTTATTCGCCTCGAGAGAGGGTTTAATATAAATTAGGGAATCCTACGGATCAAGTCAAGTGAATACATTGTCTGGTTCAGAGTTAGATAACAAGTGAAGTCTAGGTGGATTCTTCCTTGGGTGTCGTCTTAATTAATTGGTTTTTCCTCAAGTATTCTCCCCAATTCATTCTTCTTTGTCTTAGAGTCTTTAAGTTTAACAGTTAATTAATTTAGATTAAACACACAAAATCTCTTAAATTTTAGGCTAAATAATAGAAAGAAAGTTAGTATTAGAACTTTTAGTTCCTTTGGGTTCGATAATCCGGTCTTGCCTAAGCTATACTACTGTTCGATAGGTGCACTTGCCTCAATCGTTGTCAGAGTTAGTTTCCAGGTTCAATCATTCTCTTTATAAATTTTAAAACTCGACAGACACACGATCAAGTTTTTGGTGCAGTTGTCGGGGAACTAAAATATTAAGAAAGCCCTATTTTTATTACTCTAGCCATTATTTTCCGCAATTTATTTTTATTTTGTTTTTTTACTTTGCTAAATTTTCTTTGTTTCTTTTCCTAGCAGGTACCTCTAGTTTATGACTAGAAGGAACCCGAGAGGACCACTAGTATACGACAGTGATATTGAAGATACCGCTCGCAGGAATCGTAGAGAAATTAGGCGAGCCCTAAATTACACAGAAAAAAAGCGAGAAGGCAGATCCAATCCTACTGAAGGGATGGACGAGAATAATCCACCACCACAAGATGTGGCAGAAAATTATGCTTCGCGTACTATGTATGATTATGCTAAACCTCATTTAACAGGAGCAGAATCAAGTATTGTTAGGCCTGCTATAGCTGCTAATAATTTTGAATTAAAGCCTAACACTATACAAATGATTCAACAATTTGTTCAATTTCATGGTTTGTAGGACGAAGACCCAAACACTCATATAGCTAATTTTTTAGAGTTCTGTGATACCTTCAAAATAAATGGCGTTTCTGATGATGCCATACGGCTTCAATTATTTCCTTTTTCATTAAGGAATAAAGACAAACAGTGGTTAAACTCGTTACCACGAGGGTCAATCACTACATGGGATCAAATGACTGAAAAAATTTTATTAAAATATTTCCCACCGGCCAAAACGGCCAAATTACGGAATGATATCTCTTCTTTTGTACAGATGGATTTAGAGACATTATACGACGCATGGGAGAGATATAAGGATCTCTTGAGAAGGTGTCCGCACCATGGTTTACCCTTGTGGCTCCAAGTCCAAACTTTCTATAACAGTGTAAACCCCTCAACGAGGCAACTAATTGATTCAGCCGCCGGTGGAACCCTGAACAATAGAACTCCTGAAGCAGCCTACGAATTCATAGAGGAGATGTCACTGAATAACTATCAGTGGCAGGTTACAAGGACAAAACCAACAAAATCAGCCGGAGTTTTCAACATCGATGCAGTAACCATGTTATCAACACAGGTAGAGATGATGAATAAAAAGCTTGATAGTTTGTGTTCTTCGCAGGTACATCCAGTAATGCAGTGCGACGCAAGTGGAACTGTGGCGAATCCTGAGTACCCACCCTACCAACCGAGCATAGAGAACGAACAGATGAACTATATAGGTAACAATTTCAGATCTAATAATAACCCTTATAGTAATACTTATAATCCAGGTTGGAGGAACCACCCAAATTTTTCATGGGGAGGACAAGGAAATCAAGGAAATCAAAGACAACAACCTCCTCAAAATTTCCAAAATCAGCCCTATCCACAGGAGAAGAAGCCGAACCTTGAAGAGATGCTGACAAAATTCATGGCGACTCTACAGATAACCGTCTCCAAGACACCGAGACCACCCTTAAGAATCAATGAGCATCAATTAAAGGGATCGAGAGCCAAGTTGGGGAACTCACTAAGATAGTTGGAAAACTTACTAACACAGTTGGACAACTCACAAAGATAATTTCTGAACGACCACAAGGGCGTCTACCGAGCAACACTGAGATTAACCCAAAGGAGCAAATCCAAGCCATATCAGCTCAAGAAAGTGAAGGGTTAGACGAGCCCAATTCAAAGCAAGAGAATATGGTCAAAGAATGTAAGGTTGATGTAAGTAATAATAAGCCAAAACCGGTAATCAAAGAGTACCAACCTCGCATACCATATCCCGAAGCATTAAGGAGAGACGACACAGAGGAACAGTTCGGTAAGTTTCTTAAACTTTTAAAGAAATTACATATTAACTTACCGTTACTTGAAGCTCATTCACAGATGCTAGATTCTAGAAAATTTTTAAAAGAGCTTTTGACGAACAAACGAAGGATAGAACGAGGCATCACCCGTGGAACCAAAAGCAATGTGCTCGGCAATCTTGCAAAATAAACTACCACGGAAATTAAAAGATCCAGGGAGTTTTACGATTCCATGTTTAATTGGTAGTTTACCTATTGATAATGCGTTAGCTGATTTAGGGGCAAGCATAAATGTCATGCCTTATAAATTGTTTAAACAACTAGGTCTAGGGAAACCCAAACAAACTAGGATGAGCATTCAACTAGCTGATAAAACTATTAGAATCCCTAGGGGTATTATCGAAGATGTTCTTGTAAAAATTGATAAATTTGTTTTCCCAGTAGATTTTGTTGTCTTAGACATGGATGAGGATAATTCGATCCCCTTAATTTTAGGAAGACCATTCTTAGCAACTGCTAGAACTAAAATCGACATTGATGCAGGAGAACTAATACTTTGTGTAGGTAATGAGACAGTCACTCTCCAAGCTCTCGACTCGGCTAGAACATCGAGTAATCCAGGTGAGAAAACAAATTATATTGATAACCATTCAGTTAACCCTTTTTTTCAGGAAACACCAGGAAAGAATACAACTGAACCGATTTTATACCATGTGCCAACAAAGAAATAACACACGAAGAACAAGGGATTCAGATCGATGATCTAGATGAGTGGAAGACGCATTTCAAGGAAAAATTAGGAATACACGGGCGTAACAGAGCCACTCCACGAAGCAAACAAGTTCAAAATCGGAGATCAGGTATTGATAGAAAAAATAGACCCTCGAACATCTCCTCCTGACCCTAACACAAACAAAGAAATACCGTTTAGGGTAATCAGTGTTTTTCCATACAGAACAGTTGAGGTAAGTAATCCTATTTTCGGTACTTTCAATATAAATGCTTCTCGACTTAAACTTTATCAAGGAAATAGAACCGATAGCATGAGGAAGATATTCAAATTTTTAAACCACCACGATTTGTTTGCGAATACGAGGAAAGTCTAGCTTAAGACTTTAAACAAGCGCTTCTCGGGAGGCAACCCGAGCATTAACCCTAATTACTTTCGTATTTGTTTTCATTTTACTTTCTTCTCTTATCTTAGTCTTAAACACCTAGTTTTAAACTAACCAAAAGTGCAGATTTCCAGCCCACACGGCCTTGCACACGGCCGTGGCCGTGGCTGTGTGGAGGTACAGAATCTCCGTACTGACAATGGCAGAAGAGGTAAAAGTCAGAAAGAATTAAATCTTCAGAGTCACGAACTCCAACCACCACCCCACGGGCACCGACAAAACACCACGGCCGTGCGATGCGACCGTGGACGACACTGACTTATCACCAACGGGCGTGGCGACCTGAGCATGGGCGTGGGAGAAACGAACGAAGCTCACCACGACCGTGCAATGCGGTCGTGTGAGATGCCACACCCACAAGACACGGGCGTGTGAATGTACCTGACTTGAGAATTCTATTTAAACCACCCACCCCTCCCTCTTCTCACCCATTCAGCCCATTTAGTTTTTCTTTTCTTTCTTAACCCTCTCCCTACTTTTCTCCTCCAATACATTCCCAAAACCCTTGAGCTACACCAAATGCTGAAGAAGCGGAAGGAATCAAGCACAGTCTCCTCAAGGAGACCGATCTATATAATTTCATGTCGGCCGCTTCAATCACTCGCCAAGCCAAGGGTCTTTGAGACCATTTATTTTTTCTTTTACTTTTATCTTCTTCTTTATTTTCCTTCTCTTTGACTATCTTATGCTTAATTTAGTTTATTTTAATTTAGTGTCTTAGTGTCAGGTTCCTCAGGCTACTTGGGAATCACGCCACTTCCGCCACCGCCGGCACCTCTGCAGCCTTAGAGGTCACACCCACCTCGCGAACCATCCAACAATAAGGACCCCTCAGGCCATCCATCTTTTCTTTTAATTTTATTTTACTTTCTGTTTTCTTTCTCTTTATCTTTCTTGTCTTTAATTATATATTTAGTTTATTTTAAATGTGTCTTAATAATTCCTGGCTAATCCTCCATGAGCTACCCAATTTCTTTATCTAGCGCAGCAATAGTGGGAAACCACCACACCATGACCACTGCCAAATCCAGCTCGGGCTAAAATTCCAATGTATTTTCCACATCCTCCAAAGATTTCATCCATCATTCAGGGGGTTTCACTTCTCTCCATATCTTTTGAATTTATACTTAATTGTCTATATATATATCTTTGTACATTGAGAGCAATGTACATCTTAGTGTGGGGTGAACAACCTAAAAAGGTGCCTAATTTTTTCATTATTCTCAAATTCACGAAATTAGGTGCCAAACTTTTGCATTGTTCTCAAATCCACTGAATTATGCCTTGTCTTAAAGTAAATTTCTCATATTATCATTAGAATGAAATTCCCATGATTGATGATTTTTATTGATATGTTTTAGATTAAGTCATTGATAATTGTGCATTAATAATTAAATTCTAAGATACTAGAGAATCAAGCATGATAAGTCAATTTTTCGGTATTAAATTTTTTTTAGGTTGTCTACCTGAATTTGAATATTACTTTGAAGTTTGAAATTTACGAGGTTGATATCAAAATACCCATAATTGTTTTTTGTGAGATTTTGAGCCTTATAAGAGCATATATCCTTTTTCATGCTCACTTCTTGATTATGAGTGTGTCAACATTGAACTGTTATTCTAGAACTTGCATCGATTATACATGTTGAGACCACATCTTTGATTTGATATATAGAAATGATAAAGGCACCTAGGATTTAACCCACTTACTCCACTAAAAACCTACCTTCATAATTAACCCCTAGTGAACCCCGTTTAATCCTAACAACCTTTTTATTGACTTACCCACTAATACTAACCCAAAAACCCGTTTTATTTGTTATCACCATCCTTTTTAACTACCCTTATATCGAGATTTGATTTGATTAATACCCTACCTATGTTTTTTATTTCAGTAATTTATCCTTTGTTATGTATTTATGATGTAAAAAAAATCAAAATTATTCATTATTAGTTTTGTGATTAAAGAGCTTATACGTTTGAATTCCAAATATTGAAGAAGAAACTCGTAGTATTAGTATTTTTCAAATTGATGTAATCACTTTTATTTAGTTCGTTGTTTCTGGTTAGGTAATTTGTCAATTCAATCTCGATTCTAACCCACTAATTCAGCCTTTAACTACACCTTTAACCCAAGCCCCATTACAACCCTGTTAAAGACCTTTTGATTTGTGTATAATCTCATTTAATAGCGGTGGAGATTTGATTTTCATGCAAGCCTATGGGATTAGCTTTTCAGGTTTGACATTTGAGTGCTTAATTCTGAACCTTAAACACCTTGAGTGATTTGAGTGAATCTTTAGTAAGGATGTCAATTCTTGTCGGTTTTAAACCAGAGGTAATTATTTAGATAAGGGAAAACACCTATGTTTTGTGCTACAAATGTATGACTTAGACTGTTTGAATCTTTAGGACTCTTTGAGTTGAATTATCCATGTATAAATTATCCTTGAATTATGATGAAACATTATTAATGACTATTATGAATTATGGAAAGTTCATTTTAATTCTAAGTTGAGAATTTTGCTTGAGGACAAGCAAAAGCTTAAGTGTGGGGGTATTTGATAAACCGTAAAAGTAACATATTTTAAGCCCACTTTTAGCATGCTTTTCGATGAATTATCCCTTGATTTATGTAAAAAGGTGCTCTTAATCCTTTCTTTTCATGTTATATACCAAGGAAAGCACCGGAGGATGAAAGGAACAAGAAATGGGCTTAAAACGGGCCAAATGGGCCAAAGCATGAAATCGACACGACTTGGACCTAAGACCACACGGCCGTACCTCCTCAATAATCTCGAAACATGGTCTAGCCACGATTTACACGACCGTGCCTCATCAACGAAGTCCACACGGCCTGGCCACGACTTACACGGGCGTGTGCCAGAGGCCGTGCCCCTGCCCTGGCAAAGAGCAATTTCAATCGGATTTGGATACTTAGGGGCAAAGAAACACATTCCAAAAGCCTATAAATACACCCTAAGTATGACCTA
The DNA here is from genome assembly GCA_025698515.1 of Gossypium sturtianum. Lineage (NCBI taxonomy): Eukaryota > Viridiplantae > Streptophyta > Magnoliopsida > Malvales > Malvaceae > Gossypium > Gossypium sturtianum. The sequence goes on from CM046955.1 coordinate 120,729,531, forward strand.
AAAGGTGATCCCAAAGCTATCATTTAGGGGCGTCTTGCTAGGCCAGAGAGGGCAGATTTGTGGGGATTCGCTCAGGGATAGCCAGTTGATCCATCTCAAGAAGCCAGAATTATACTCAAGACGGAGGATCTCCTCTTCAATTCCTTCAGGGAGTTTTAGGGATTTCTTATGTTTTGTTTTATCTTTTCTTCTGAGATGTTTTCTTTTATTGTTATGAACTAAACCCTCAGATACCTGAGGGGGATGAAACTTAGATGAATCTTGTTATCGTTTGCTGAACTATATGATAAATATTTGATTTGTTCTTAATTATGTGTTCTTAATTCTTGTGTTGATATTTTGCGGATATCGATCCAAGTTTGATGTGCTTAGGTGGAGGAGCAAAAGTCCCTGCCTAAGAGTAGATCTAGCATAGTTAAGCGGAGTTGATCGTGCGCCTAGAGATAGGGTGACGAGGCGTTGTCGGATTAGGGTGAAACCTAATATGGGAGTCCATAGATCGAGTTAATGCAATTCTAGGGGTTTTAATTAAAAAAAAGATTTCAATTAATCAACCTAGGGTTAGACGTTATTCGCCTCGAGAGAGGGTTTAATATAAATTAGGGAATCCTACGGATCAAGTCAAGCGAATACATAAATGCAGTTCGGTTAGATAACAAGTGAAGTCTAGGTGGATTCTTCCTTGGGTGTCGTCTTAATTAATTGATTTTTCCTCAAGTATTCTCCCCAATTCATTCTTCTTTGTCTTAGAGTCTTTAAGTTTAGTAGTTAATTAATTTAGATTAAACACACAAAATCTCTTAAATTTTAGGCTAAATAATAGAAAGAAAGTTAGTATTAGTACTTTTAGTTCCTTTGGGTTCGATAATCCGGTCTTGCCTAAGCTATACTACTGTTCGATAGGTGCACTTGCCTCAATCATTGTCAGAGTTAGTTTCCAGGTTCGATCATTCTTTTTATAAATTTTAAAACTCAACAGACACACGATCAATTGTGCTTTTGTTTACATGAGTTTTAGTCTTGTGATTTGGATGGTTATTTTGGTTTGTTCTTAGTTGCCAAATAGGCATGAGATGTCTTGATGATTTTTCTTGTAGGTAAGACCCATGTGGGTGGCATTTTGGCCTTGCAAATGGCCTATTATGTCACACGGTTTGTAGGCACATGCAGCGTGCCTAGTGACCGTGGGGCTAAGTCAGTAGCTAGTCTAGGAGCACACGGCCAAGACACACGGGCGTGTCTAGTAACCATGTGAAAAAGTCAGTATATGGCCTATGAGTGCACGGTCTTAGCACACGGGGGTGTTTGGTAACTGTGGAGCCAAAACAGATTCGACCACGGCCAAGGTACACGGGCGTGCTTGGTGGTCGTGGATATAAAGTCAGATTCGACCACGGGAAGGACACATGTGTGTGTCTAGCAGCCGTGGGAGGCACACGACCTGCCTACACGGGCGTGTAACCCCTGAAACTTAGAAAAGTTATAAATTTTTGTGAAATTTTGTATGTGTTCCGGTTTAGTCCCGACCCTGTTTCTAAGCTTGCTTAAAGTCTCGATGACCTACTTAAGGGACACTATGATTGAAATAGATGAACGGTTGTATGAAATTTTCTGTAAATGTTTCTGATCTGTCCGGTAACGCCTTTAACCCTAGTTCGGTGGCGGTTACGGGTTAGGGGTGTTACATTTGGTTGGTATCAGAGCTACGGTTTAGTCAATTCTCGGAGTAACGTAGCGTGTTAGAGTCTAGCTATACATGCCATATTTCTGAATTGTGATACTGTGATGAGTCCTAATGTATAAATGTGATTTCTGTATAGTAATGGATCCCGAAAGAGCCGTAGCTGACGACGTAGAAAGTAATGTGCCTGCTCCTGCGCAAGGGTCAGCGCCCTCTGATCTGAGACCGGCTACTAGCGGTCATGATGGAGAAGCTAAACAAGCTTTCTTCCAGATGAGTGAATGGTTCACTCAATTCGTAAAGAATAACCCGATTGTTTCACAACCCCCGCCCCCTGTTAATCACCCTCAGACATCTGTTATGCCTCCGACTATGAATCTAAACTTGTTAAACAAACCTCTGGTTGACAAAATCTTTAAGTATGAGGCTGAAGAGTTTCGGGCTACTAATGATGATGATGCTGAGAAGGTAGAGTTTTGGTTAGAACACACGATCCGGGTATTCGATGAGATGTCTTTGACTCTGGAAGAATGGATAAAGTGTTTTGTATCTTTGCTTCGAGATGCAGCTTATCAATGGTGGAAAACTCTGATATCTGTTATTCCGAAAGAACGGGTGACATGGGATTTCTTCCAGATTGAGTTTCGGAAGAAATATATTAGTGAAAGGTTCACTGATCAGAAACGGAAGGAATTTCTAGACTTGAAACAGGGCCGAATGACTATTATGGAATATGAACGGGAGTCTGTCAGATTTAGTCAATATGCTCGTCAATGTGTATCATCTGAAGCAATAATGTGCAAAAGGTTCGAAGATGGGCTTAATGAAGACATCCCTTTGCTACTCGGGATTTTAGAGAAAAAAGAGTTTGTTGTACTTGTTGATCGAGCATACAAAGCTGAGGCACTTGGGAAAGATAAAAAGAAAGCTGAGTCAGATGCCCGAGAAGTGAGAAAGAGATTTTAGAGTAGATCATTTCAGTCTGCTTCAAAGAAATTTAGATATGATCAAAGCCATTCGAGAGTTAATATGGGATATTCAAATAGGAATCGAGATAGATCACAAATGAGCTCCAAAGCTCCGGCAACTTCAGTGGCAAGTGTTGGTAATGTACGATCCGAGAAACCAGAATGTAAACATTGTGGGAAAAGACATCTGGGAAGCTGTAGAATGAATGACATAGCTTGTTTCAGATGTGGATCACTTGATCATTTTATCCGTGATTGCCCTGAGTCTGTTGAGCCTAAGAATGTTCAAAATCGAGATCGATAATGCACTGTGAGAGGTAGACCTTGAAGAATGTAAGGAATGTCAGTGGTAGTCAGAGAACTATGAGAGAGATCTATGCGAGATTCGAAGCTAGAGCGCCTGGCAGAGCGTATGCTATTCGAGCTCATGAGGAAGCTTCTTCACCATATGTTATAACGGGTACTTTTACACTTTATGATACTACGTGATTGCATTGATAGACCACGGTTCTATGCATTCGTATATATGCATGAATTTAGTGTTGAGTGAAGACTTTGCTGTAGAGTCTCATCGAGTTTGTTATAAAAGTATCGAACCCCTTAGGTAAAAGTGTCTGGTTGACAAAGTATGCAAGAACCGTCCATTAATGTTTGAGATATTTGTTTCTCACGATTTGATGCTTTTGCCATTTGATGAGTTTGATATCATTCAGGTATAGATGGTTGTTTTCGCATGATGCTATTCTGAACTGTAAAAAAAAGACTATTGATTTGAGATGTCCAAATGATGAAATTGTACGGATTGAATCTAATGATTTGAATGGTTTGCCTGCTGTGATATCTGTATTGAAAGCTCAAAGTTATGTGAAAAAAGGTTATGAGGCATATTTTGCTTATGTGATTTATTCGAAAGTGTCTAAGAAGAAAATTGAATCAGTGCCTATTGTCTGTGAGTTTTCTGATGTATTCCCTGAAGAGTTACCGGGTTTGCCTCTGATTTGTGAAGTTGAGTTTGGTATTGAGTTGTTACCTAGTACTACACCTATATTGATAGCTCCGTATAGAATGGCACCAACAGATTTGAAAGAGTTAAAGTCACAGTTGTAAGAATTGACCGATAGAGGGTTTGCTAGACCGAGTTTCTCGCCTTGGGGTGCTCATGTTCTGTTTGTGAAAAAGAAAGATGGCACGATGAGAATATGCATCGATTATCGTCAGTTGAACAAGGTGACCATAAAGAATAAATATCCGTTGCCCAGGATTGATGATTTATTCGATCAATTAAAAGGAGCTACCATATTTTCCAAGATTGATCTGAGATCAGGACACTATCAGTTGAGAGTAAAAGATTCAGATATACCGAAAACTACTTTCAGAACGAGGTACGGGCATTACGAGTTTTTAGTTATGCCATTTGGACTAACCAATGCTCCTGCTGTTTTTATGGATTTGATGAACATAATTTTTAGACCGTATCTAGATCGATTTGTTGTTGTATTTATTGATGACATTTTGATTTATTCACGGGATAAGATTGAACATGCCGAACATCTGAGAATTGTGTTGCAAACTCTGAGAGAAAAGAAATTGTATGCGAAATTCAGCAAATGTGAATTCTGGTCGCCTGAGGTTAGCTTTCTGGGACATATTGTGTCAGCTTCTAGAATTCGAGTCGATCCGAGCAAGATTTCTGTTATTCTGGATTGGAAACCTCCAAGAAATGTATCTGAAGTCCGTAGCTTTCTGGGGCTAGCTGGTTATTATCGTCGATTTGTGAAAGGATTTTCAGTGATAGCTACTTCGTTGACTAGATTGCTTCGTAAAGATGTTAGATTTGAATGGTCGGACAAATGCCGTAAAAGTTTTGATCGCTTGAAAACTCGTTAATCAAGCTCGGTTTTGGTGGTACGACCAAAATCGTAAAGAATTTGTTATATACAGTGTTGCTTCGTTGAATGGTCTGGGATGTGTTTTGATGCGTGAAGGAAAGTTGTAGCTTATACTTCGAGACAATTGAAGCCGCATGAAAAGAACTATCCGACGCACGACCTTGAGTTAGCTGCGATTGTGTTTGCACTTAAGATCTGGCGCCATTATTTGTATGGTGAGAAATGTCACATATTTTCAGATCATAAAAGTTTGAAATATCTGATGACTCAGAAAGATTTGAACCTGCGTTAAAGAAGATGGCTAGAACTGTTAAAAGATAATGAGCTTGTGATAGATTATCATCCGGGTAAAGCAAACGTTGTTGCTGATGCATTGAGTAGAAAATCATTGTTTGCACTACGTGCTTTGAATGCTCAGTTAAATCTGTCTGAAGATAGCTCTGTGATAGCTGAATTAAAAGCAAAACCGTTGTTTATATAGAAAATATATGATGCTCAGAAATCTGATAATGAATTGATAGTGTAACGAGCTCAGTGTGATTCGAATTATGAATCTGAATTTCGAGTTGTTGATGATTGTTTGAGATTTCGAGATCGTATCTGTGTTCTGAGAAATCCAAAGTTGATTCAGTTGATTTTGAATGAAGCACATAATAGTCATCTATCTGTCCATCCGAGGAGTACTAAAATGTACCATGATTTGAGGCGACACTATTGGTGGTCTGGTATGAAGCGTGATATTTCTGACTTTGTTTCAAAATGTTTAATTTTTCAGCAAGTCAAAGCTGAACATCAAGTTCCGTCTGGGTTGCTACAATCGATTCTGATTCCTGAGTGGAAATGGGATAGAGTGACAATGGATTTTGTTTCTGGTTTGCCTCAGACTCCGAGAAAGAAAGATGCGATATGGGTCGTAGTTGATCGATTGACGAAATCTGCCCATTTTATTCCGGTAAGATCTGACTATTCACTTGATAGATTAGCCGAGCTTTATATTTACGAGATTGTTAGATTGCACGGGGTTCCACTATCTATTGTGTTAGATAGGGACCCAAGGTTTACATCGAGGTTCTGGAAGAAATTGCAAAAAGCTTTAGGCACGAAACTGTATTTCAGTACAGCTTTTCATCTGCAAACGGATAGTCAATTCGAGCGGATCATTCGAATTCTTGAGGATATGTTAAGATGTTGCATCCTTGAATTTAATGGTTCGTGGGAACAGTATTTGCCATTGATTGAATTTGCATACAATAATAGTTTTTAGATAAGCATCAAAATGGCACAATATGAAGCTCTGTACGGACGTAAATGTCGTACACCTCTGTATTGGACCGAGCTCAGTGAAAATAAGATACATGGGGTCGATTTGATAAAAGATTCAGAATAGAAAGTGAAACTGATCTGAGACTGTTTGAAAGCAGCATCTGATCGTAAGAAGTCTTATGCGAACTTAAAACGAAAAGATATATAATTTGAGGTCGGCGACAAAGTATTTCTGAAAGTGTCACCGTGGAAGAAAGTACTTCGTTTCGGACATAAAGGCAAATTGAGTCCGAGGTTTATTGGGCCGTATGAAATTATTGAACGTGTTGGGCCTGCTGCATATAGATTAAGGTTGCCCTCTGAGTTAGAAAAGATCCTAAATGTGTTCCATATTTCGATGCTCTGTAGATATCGGTCTGATCTGTCGCATGTGATTGCCCCATCTAAAATTGAAATCCGATCTGATATGATGTAGGAAGAGGAACCGATTCGTATCTTAGCTTGTAAAGTGAAAGAGTTGAGAAACAAGAAAATACCTCTAGTGAAAGTATTAAGGAATCGACACGAAATAGAAGAGGCTACGTGGGAGCCCGAAGATTCATTCAGACAGCAATATTCGACTTTATTTAACGGTAAGATTTTCAGGGACGAAAATCCCTAAGGGAGGGAGAATTGTAACAGTCCGATTTATACCCTAGTCAGAATAGTAGTTTTGGGACCACAAATCCGAGTTCGTATAATATTTTAATATTATTTTATGTGCCTCTGATAAGTGACTAAGTATGTGTTAAATTTCTGCATGTTAATTCGTCCGTTTGTACGTTTAATTTGATAAAAGGATTAAATTGCATTAAATGTTAAGTTTGCATGTTTTTATGAAGGGATGCCTAATGGTTATGTTTTATTAAGTATGAGGACTTATGTGGCAATGAAGCCATTATCATGGTTAGTGGACGGCTAAGGTCATGAATGACCTTGTAATTATATGCTATAAATATATGAATGAAGGTTATTTTAGTAAATGAATTGTTAGCATTAAATTAATGAAACAAAAAGATGAAGTGTTCATCTTTTATTTCTCTTCATTTGACCGAAACAAGCAAGGAAAGTGTAACACCCCAAACCCGGCCTAAACGTTACGACCGAATCTGGCATGTCACATGAAAGGAATGTCTAAAAACTGTGCATTCGTTAAAAAGCTCATATTTTTTATAGTTGTGGTGAGAAATCGAGTTTAAGTAATTTTGAATAAGAAATGGTTTATTATCATTTTAGGAAAATCCCATATTGATCATTTAATAATAAGCAATAAACAAATTGAAAGCTGAAACCAAATAAAATACCCAAGGCCTTATTTCATAACAAAAACTCAAATAAAAATAAGTCCAAATAAAAGAAATGAATTTACGAGTAAACATATGTATAGCCTCCACGAGTCCACCTCAGCTCCCAAATCCGCGATCTAATGATTACCTGCAAAATTTAAATAAGGGGTGAGTCATCGAGACTCAGTGTGTAAATCCCCATCCAACAGGCCCTTACACAATTTCATATGAAAATATGCATATCATGCACCCAAACCTAGCCATCCAATGCTCCTTTCTCTACCCCGTGTGGTACCAAACCACTGGTGGTGCCAAACCAATGGTGTCCAAAGACACGATATCCATCAATATTGTGGTGCCAAACCACTGGTGACTCGAAGTCACGAATAATAGTGATGGGGCCAACCCATCGTGTGATACCAAATCACCGGCGTCAATCCCGTTGTATTATCTCGTGGGGCCAACCCATCGTGGTACCAAACCACTGGGACGAGACGCGCTATGAGGTGCCAAACCTCGGTGTCCGGAGACACGAATGTGATACCAAATCACCGTGACTCAAAGTCACTAATAATCCATATGTGGGGCCAACCCACGTGTGATACCAAATCACCGGCGACGATCCCATATCTCAAAAGTGGGGCCAACCTACGGTGGTGTTAACCACGAGGACGCAGTCGCTATGAGGTGCCAAACCTCCTGGAGGTGCCAAACCTCCGTGACCGTAGTCACAATGTGGTACCAAACCACCTGGTGCCCGTCGACACGAATATCACCGCCCTCCACTCATATAACCCATGCAATATGACATAATAATTCGTGTATGCAGATGTCATGTATGCTAGACATATATCAAATATAAGTATAACATGAATTACCATCATAATCAGATAGACATAAAACAACATAATCACCCTAATCAACCTCTAAGGGTATAACCGTAATTTTACCTACCAAGGGCATTTTAGTAATTTACCCACCAAGGGTATATCGGTAATTTACCCACCAAGGGCATTTTAAGTAATTTACCCACCAAGGGTATATCGGTAATTTTTACCCTTCAGGGATATTTTGGTAATTTACCCACTAAGGGTATTTCAGTAATTTCAGACTGGAATGGCCTTTCCAAAGGCCTTGATGTCGCCCGAGTGATCCAACTACCATTTCTGGTCGAAATGGACTATTGGGCCTAAAGCCCAATTTCGGCCCATTCGGGCCCACACGCTCGTGTGGCGCACCTAACACAAATCTAGCCACGTTTATAAGATTCACCTAGTCTAGTTCACTATATACTACACCATCATACAATTTACTATATTGGGCCCACGGGCCCATTGGGCCCCCTTCGGCCCATCGCGGCCCAAGCAACCCCAACCCACAAGAATACTACTGATGGCCTCAACTATCGCGTCGAAGCCCCACACGTGCGCTCGCACGCTCGTGTGGCTACTATTGCCGTGATCGGCACTTCGGCATTACCGCTCTACAGCTAGAGTAGAGAGAGTTACACACCTGATAGGACTCTGGTGTTAATCCGCGCTCCGACCACTCCTGTGCCCAAACACCTTCCAAGGTGTCAACCCTCCTCCTGGAATGCTCTTTATATAGCTAGCACTTCACCTTCCTTCTTTGTATCTTTCCGATGTGGGATCCCTTCGTCAGTAGAGTTTAAATTCAACTGAAACTCTTCCCGTCCAGACCGCAAAATAAATACTCCCTTGCTTCTCATGAGATTCGAACCTAGGCTCCCTTGCAACATAATCCACGCTGCTAGCCACTTGGCCACAAGCTCCTCTTGTGTCTTAAACCATGCGCAACTAAATATAAATCTATAGCCAAATTCTGAGGTCCAAGTAAAAAGAAAACCAAAATGCAAAAGCCAAGACTTGAACCTTGGACCTCCTTCCTTCCTTGTGGCGTCACCCCCTTGTCTCTTATGTGGCATCACTTTGCCACTCCACCACACACTCCACTTGTGTCATTTTTCCCCACATTTTATTCTTAAGGCCTACCTGCCAACTTCCAGGGTTTTTTTTCACCTAAAACCAAAATTTCCCCAAAGCTAATATTTGATCCCGGGACTTCATAGAAGCCCTCTAACCTTCCAAAATAACTTACCTAATAAGTCTAACTTGCATTAATGCCGTTCTCAAAAAATTTTAAATCAAGGCCCATTGGGCCCAATCCTACTAGGCCCAATTTCGGGATGTTACAGAAAGAAAGGAAAGAAATATAGCTAGGGTATTCGGCCTTTCTATTGCAAATTAAGGTATGATTTTGAGTTGGATTTTGATGATTTTTATGTTTTTAAGATTGTTGCTTAGTTTACTATCAAGCCCATGTCTCAATTTGATGAATTGATGTTGTTCATGAGAAATACCATTGATGTTATGTTGAGCTTTGTGATGATTTATGGTGTTAAATGGAAGATTTGAGCTAGATGAACATATTTTGTTCTTGAATTTTTGATGAATTTAGCTAACTAGGACTAAGTTGAGAAAATAGTAATTTGAAGGACTAAATTGCAAATTTGATGGAAAATATGGGCTTTTATGTTATATATATGCATTCGACTAAGCATGTGTATGTGATGAATTTGTGTATTTGATGTTTTGAGAAAAATGGACTAAATCGATAAATTGTGCAAATGTGAGGGTTAATTTGCAAATAGCCCTAAATGTGTGTCCTTGGACTAAATTGAATGAATTATTGAATAAAAGAGTTAATTTTGAATATTTTTAGATCAAGAACCCAGGAAAACAGAATTAGATCGCGGGAAAGCAAAAGTAACCGAGTAGCTGTTTCCGTTTCAGTAAATCGAATTCGAGGTAAGTCATATTGCAAATAAATGTAATTGTATTGAGTTGAGCATATTCATATGCCTATTGTCGATATTAAATGCTTATGAGTTGTAATGCAAATGATTTCCGAGATAAGATCGACTTAGCGACAATGTCCAAGAAGTCCCGTACGAACCTAGGAATACATAGGTATCTGTTCTGTTTTATCATATAAGACCACGTCCGGGACGTTTGCATCGATATTATCTTTTTGTGTAAGACCACGTCTGGGACGTTGGCATCGATATGAGCTTTTCGTGTAAGACCACGTTTGGGACGTTGGCATCGATATTATCTTTTCGTGTAAGACCATGTCTGGGACATCGGCATCATATTGATTCGTATAAGACCCTGTCTGGGACATTGGCATCGTTATCTGAGTACACGTATGACCTCGTCTGGGACGTTGGCATTGTACAACTATTCCGAGCTTTCTGAGTATCCTATTAGGTTCCTATCGGTTCAACAGGCAAGTCTGATATGAATGGTTAAGTGAATTGTATATCCGTTTCAGGTACGTTGATTTATACACTAAGTGTGTATATAAGGTAAGTACCTATGTGATCTCACTATGAAGATTATGTATATTGGAATAACAATATGATATGTGAAAGTGAGCATGAATGAGCTATGTTTATATAAGACTTTTGAATTGATGAATGTGACAAATATGGCCAAGTACATGGACCAAAGCATATATGTGATAGTTGGTAAGTCATTAAGAAGTGCTAATGTACCTATGTATATATATGCCTTTCATACTAAGTTTTTTTGTATTATGACTTACTAAGCTTTTGGAAAGCTTACTCTGTGTGTGTGTTTTCTCTGTTTTATAGGTCGTCAAAGCTATTGAAGGCTCGAGACCGTCAAGGATCGTCATCACACTACTAAACTCATTTTGGTACACTTTGGATATGTATATAGCTAGATATGGCATGTATAGGCTAGTATTTGATATGAGTTTGCTTTTTAAACTTAGCCATGTGAATTGGCTAGATATGAGTTGGTAATATGCATTAATGTCTATGATATGTGATATATGTTTTGGTATGGTTAGATGACATTGATAATGGTCAAGTTTTTGGGTAAGTATAGATGAATTGTGCTTGTGTTTACATGAGTTTTAGTCTTGTGACTTGGATGGTTATTTTGGTATGTTCTCAGTTGCCAAATAGGCATGAGATGTCTTGATGATTTTGCTTGTAGGTAAGACCCATGTGGGTGGCAGAGGCCGTGTGCCAGAGGCCGTGCCCCTGCCGTGGCAAAGAGCAATTTCAATCGGATTTGGATACTTAGGGGCAAAGAAACACATTCCAAAAGCCTATAAATACACCCTAAGTATGACCTGAAAGGGGAGCCCAAAGCTATCATTTAGGGGCATCTTGCTAGGCCAGAGAGGGCAGATTTGTGGGGATTCGCTCAGGGATAGCCAGTTGATCCATCTCAAGAAGCCAGAATTACACTCAAGACGGAGGATCTCCTCTTCAATTCTTTCAGGGAGTTTTAGGGTTTTCTTATGTTTTGTTTTATCTTTTCTTCTGAGATGTTTTTTTTATTGTTATGAACTAAACCCTCAGATACTTGAGGGGGATGAAACTTAGATGAATCTTATTATCGTTTGCTGAACTATATGATAAATATTTGATTTGTTCTTAATTATGTGTTCTTAATTCTTGTGTTGATATTTCGCGGATATCGATTCAAGTTTGATGTGCTTAGGTGGAGGAGCAAAAGTCCCTACCTAAGAGTAGATCTAGCATAGTTAAGCGGAGTTGATCGTGCGCCTAGAGATAGGGTGATGAGGCGTTTCCGGATTAGGGTGAAACCTAATATGGGAGTCCATAGATCGAGTTAATGCAATTCTAGGGGTTTTAATTAGAAAGAGATTTCAATTAATCAACCTAGGGTTAGACATTATTCGCCTTGAGAGAGGGTTTAATATAAATTAGGGAATCCTATGGATCAAGTCAAGTGAATACATCGTCTAGTTCAGAGTTAGATAACAAGTGAAGTCTAGGTGGATTCTTCCTTGGGTGTCGTCTTAATTAATTGGTTTTTCCTCAAGTATTCTCCCCAATTCATTCTTCTTTGTCTTAGAGTCTTTAAGTTTAGTAGTTAATTAATTTAGATTAAACACACAAAATCTCTTAAATTTTAGGCTAAATAATAGAAAGAAAGTTAGTATTAGTACTTTTAGTTCCTTTGGGTTCGATAATTCGGTCTTGCCTAAGCTATACTACTGTTCGATAGGTGCACTTGCCTCAATCGTTGTCAGAGTTAGTTTCCAGGTTCGATCATTCTCTTTATAAATTTTAAAACTCGACAGACACACGATCAATTGTGCTTGTGTTTACATGAGTTTTAGTCTTGCCATTTGGGTTGTTATTTTGGTATGTTCTTAGTTGCCAAATAGGCATGAGATGTCTTGATAATTTTAATTGTAGGTAAGACCCATGTGGGTGGCATTTTGGCCTTGCAAATGGCCTATTATGTCACACGGGCGTGCCTAGTGACCGTGGGGCTAAGTCAGTAGCTAGTCTAGGAGCACACGGCCAAGACACACGGGCGTGTCTAGTAACCGTGTGAAAAAGTCAGTATATGGCCTATGAGTGCACGGTCTTAGCACACGGGGGTGCTTGGTAACCGTAGAGCCAAAATAGATTCGACCACGGCCAAGGTACACGGGCGTGCTTGGTGGTCATGGATATAAAGTCAGATTTGACCACAGGAAGGGCACACGGGTGTGTCTAGCAGCCGTGGGAGGCACACGGCCTGCCTACACGGGCGTGTAACCGCTGAAACTTAGAAAAGTTTTAAATTTTTGTGAAGTTTTTTTTGTGTTCCGGTTTAGTCCCGACCCTATTTTTAAGCATGCTTAAAGTCTCGATGACCTACTTAAGGGACACTATGATTGAAATAGATGAACGGTTGTATGAAATTTTCTGTAAATATTTCCGATCTGTCCGGTAACGCCTTTAATCCTAGTTCGTCGACGGTTACGGGTTAGGGGTGTTACAGGTAAGGGGTGTTACACTGAGACACAGTCGTGTCTCTCAAAATAGTTAGTTACATGATCTGGCACACGGCCATATTCGAATATGCACACGGTTTGGTGCACGGCCCAAGACATAGTCGTGTAGCCCTATTCCGAATGTCCACACGGTTTGGGCTATGTCACACGTCCTAGACACACGACCGTGTGACCCTTATTTCAAAAAAATTTCATGTTTTGCCTGAAATTTCTAATTTGCTTCAAATAAGTCCCTAATTGTTTCCAAACTATTTTTAGGGCCAATCAAGCTCGATTTAAGGTCCGTAAGAGTATTTTTATCGTATTTAAATTACGTTATTGAAAATAAATATGTTAATTTTATTTTGATCCATATTTTGATAATTATGGTTTTGTTTTACACTGTAATGCTCCGTAACCCTTATCCGACGACAGAGACGAGTTAGGGGTGCTACAAAACCATTAGGTATATAACTGAAGCTACCTAACAAGACAACAACACCATGACTATTACCATCACATATATATGCATACACTTATATGCATAGTCTCCAAAATGCCAACAAAATACAAAATGATCATTATAACCCTAGGACTTCCTAGGTACATGCCAAGACCAAAAAGAACATATCACCAAAACTTGAGTTTGGGATTGTCGCTAGATGCAGAGTTGACGATTGAATTGATAAGTACCTAAATTGCGTACGGGAAAACAAAAAATGTACGCTTAGTATAACTTAGTGGTATTTCCATAATCTGAACATAAAAGCAAAACAAAATACATATACAATGCTCAAGTTAAAGTTAGATTATGCTATGCAATTAACATGTCAAATATACAAGTTATATATATTCATCGATTACTTTAATTACATTTTTTCACTGTTGAAACATGTCAATTTTAATTCACCAATCATTTGATATCTCAAATTATATAATGATACATTCCATTTCAACTTCAAATCCATAATTTCAAATGAACATTTCCTTCAATGTTTCAAACCATTTCATATTTGAGCACTCCATTTCTCATTCCATTTCCAGTTTTCATTTATTTGTCATTTTAGTATCAAGTATATTGTTTTTACCATTTATTTCCATATTACCATGACTCGGACTCATGCGGATACACAGATCCAACCAACACATCAGTTCGACACCCAATGGCTAATCGGATAAATCTAAAGCAAATAGTTGCACCCAGCGGTATCAATAAGTTTGACACCTAGTGCCTTATCGACTCATAGTTGAAGTAACCCTGAACTCTTCCTATCATATGGCATGCCAACTATATCCGAATCTACTTGAACAATTAGTAGAGTTTCCATTTCATATTTCACTATCAAACAATATCTCAATTCACCTTTATTTTCGTCATATACACATATATTCAACATATGGAAACGATAGATTATCACAATATATACTCAATTTCACATTTGTATAAATGTATAAATTTTTCATAAATATTCAATTTGATCCTCAGAAACATCAATCAATTCAACTCAATACAATACAATCCAATTCATCTCATCATCACAAAATGATTCACCTCATATTCTTACCATGCACACATAATTCAAAATGCAACAATTTACAAGTAGTTCAGATTATAGAAACACAAACCGTAAACTCCAAGCTATTCGTCGATGACTTTGTCTTTTCTTTTCTTTTAAGGAATCCGGGTCGACGTTAGATACGGATTAAAAAAACATAAAATTTTCAATTCACAGCCATTTTCACATTCAATTTCAAAGTTATGCACCTTTTGCATTTTATTTAATATAGTCCTTAAAACTGAGACTAACATACTTTCAATTTTAACCTCCAATTTTTATACTGATTTCACTCTAGGCCTAATTTAACTTCATATTTTTCATTTCTACCATAAATTTTGAAATTTGTGCAATTTAGTTCCTATTGCACAAAATCATCAATTGACCTTACAATTTAATCCTTTTTCTATTCTAAACTTAAAATCTATCAAAATAATACCTCAAGCTCCAATTATTCTATAATGGTAACATCTTCAAATTTTAAAAATACCAAAAATTACAACATGGGTCAA
This sequence comes from Gossypium sturtianum, assembly GCA_025698515.1. NCBI lineage: Eukaryota > Viridiplantae > Streptophyta > Magnoliopsida > Malvales > Malvaceae > Gossypium > Gossypium sturtianum. The sequence goes on from CM046955.1 coordinate 120,744,575, forward strand.
CTAGCTTACGCTTCTAGGATTCCGGAAACATAAAAATTACAAGAAAGTGACCAAATCAAACTAACCAAATTAGGGCTTGAAACCTTGGAAAATCCTAGTCGTGGGTTGAACTCTTCTCCCCTTAGGTTTGGAGCTTTGTAATTGAAATAGAAAAATGGTTTTCTCTTTCAATCTACTAATATTTTTATCTTTTATTAAATTAATTAACTTTTATTTTTTAATTTATTTTATTACAAATTTTAAGAATATAAATCCATATTGCCCTCCAGTAATAATTTAACATTGGTTTAACTGCCTCATAAGTCCCTCAGCCAAGATATACTTAATAATTCACTGACAATTAAAATTTTGACACTTTTACGATTTAGTCCCTATACTCTAATTAAGCATTAATTCACCAAAATTTCTGGACTGAAATTCAATTCACCTCAAATATAACTCCGTAAATATTTAATAATTCAATATTTACAAGTTCAATTTACGAAAATGGGGTCTCAAAACCACACTTTCCAGTATTACTAACTTTTGAGTCGTTACATGGAAGGGTTACACGATCGTGTAGCCAGGCCGTGTAACAGACTATGGTCATGTGGTAAACATTAAAATTAGCCTACAGGAGAGACACGACCGTGTGGCAAGCCATGTGGGAGGGATGTGGCCGTGTCGTTCACGAACTAGCCTAGGGTTTGCAGGGGCACATGGTCGTGTGGTCCACCTATGTGGTCCACACGCCTTTGTGGGAGACCGTGTGGCCCTAATCCTACACACGATCACCATTGATTCACTTGGGAAAAAACACATACTTTCCACTGCATTATCGATCGATGTTCCTCATACCCAATTCTGATATAGTTCTTTTAAATCTGGTCCTTCAAACGACATTTACACAAGAATTAACGGTTGGTTTCAAGATTTGGGCAAGATTCGCAAAAGATTGATTAATCGAACTAAGGATTTACGTTTGACAATGGAATTACAAAATCTAATCATTGAAACGAAGCATACTTATTGATTTTTTCTAAGATATTGAATGCCACTGACGACGGTTCTAAATATCGATAGAAATTAAATGAACGGGGAACGATCCAATAGGGGAAAAATAATCAACAACACAAAGATTGCAAAATTTGGTGCAAGAATGAGACCAAAGGAAATAAAAAGAAAAAAAATAGAGAGATAGAGAGCAAATTCTATTAAGATTTGAAAATTGGCAATATGAAAATCTAATTAGAAAAAAAAGAGAGAAAAAGATGGTGGAATTCTAATTCTATTGGAATTTTGAGGAAGGGCAATATATGAATTCTAATTAGGAAAAAAATTGGTTAAATTCCTAAGGTTTGTAAACCTTAAGGGCTGCACATATAGTTTACCCTAAAGCTTTGCCGAATTTTCAAAATTAAAAGGGAAAATAAAGCTCGAACTTGGGTTAAATTTTGGGGCGACAATTTAGGCATTTAAACAAGGCTTTGTCGAAAATTAAAAGAAATGAGAGGAAAGGGACTCAAACCTTAGCTTTTAAGGAGGAGGCACTAATGCCTAACCATTCAGTCAATGTCTTATTTCTTTCTTATTTTAGACATTTAATCGTATATATTTATTTCGGAGTGTGACTTTACCCTAGTTTACCAAAAAATAATAAAATAGGAGGAAGGGAACTTAACACTTAACCATTAGGCCTGAAGCCTATTTCTTATTTAACAAACGCATATGATAACTTTATACATTGGGACATGACCACCCCCGGTTTCACAAACTTGACCAAATGTGGCGCTCCACACCTGGTCGAGTTAGACTGACTCGAATCCAGGACGCTACTTTAGTCATTTACGTGACCTCCATACAACCACCAATCACACCACACTAATTTATTTACATGCATATTCATCAATCATATAGTTCAAGGTAAGCATACAAGTATAAAAAAACATGCTTCTGTAGCGCTATTCTTGATCAGACCAACATCGAGGGTGAAATTGTCATTTAACATACGACATAAGTAACAATCGTAATTCAAAAATTAAATCATTTGTTCAGTATAAAACAATTTAATAAGGGAAACAATTGAAAGAAAATACCAGAACTGATAAGTAAAACTTATTTAATTTTTCAAGCAAAGTTTGAGGACTAAATCGTAAATTTAGTAAAATATTTAGTAAAACCTTTTTGTAAAATCGAGAGTAAAATTATGGAATTATCCGTATAGAACTTAATCATGCAAATTTTCAAGTCATTTCATTGCATTTAAGGACTCCAATTGTAGAGTATAAAAATTAGGACTCAATTGCAAAGATAACAAAACACGTTCAAAACCTACATATGACACATTAACACCTATCCACACATACTATTTCATGTTTTCATGCCAAATTTCCTATTCTAACTGTAACAGCCCGATTTCGGGGCTAGTCGGAACAGTGGTTTCGGAACCACTAATCTGAGACTGGGGAAATTATTTTTAATATTATTTTATGTGTTATATCATGATTATATGAGTGCATGAAATTTTTGGTGCATTAACTTTAGTGATTTCATGCTTAATTTTGAAAAAAGAACTAAATTGCATAAAGTGCGAAAGTTTAATTTTACAACTAGAGGTGTTAAATAACTATATAACCTTAAATTGGAGGTCCTTAATGTGCAATTAGGCCTTTCTAAGGGTGCTAGCCGGCCATAGGGGACAAGAGATTTAATTTAGTCAATGTTTGGTGACATTAGGTGACTAAATGAATAAAATAAAATAAAACAAAGAAAGCTATCATCTTTTCTCCTATCATCTTCTTCTTCCACCGATTTTTCACTCAAGCATAAGGGTTTGGAAGCTTGAAATTTTCATCAACTTACAAACCTTGCAAGTAAGTGATTTTGGTGATCATTGTTAATAATTTTTGTACTTTTGGAACCCTTGTAGCTTAAGCTAGCTAATGGGGGGACTATTTTGCAAAATGGTTGAGAGTCTAGGGTTTTGCCATGAGAAAATTAGTGTTGTTTACTGAATTTTTATGGAAGGAAATGAAACTTAGTTGTTAAATAAACAACTTTTGTGAAAGGATTTTTCATGAAAACACCTAAAATGGACCTTGTTGTAAAGATTGTAAAATATGTAGTAAATGTGTGAAATAATTGGAATTGTGAGTTGCTATAAGCTTAAAATATATTCGGCTAGGCTTGGTTAATAAGGAAATTTGATGAAAATTGATTTACGAGCCTAGGGGCAAAATCGTAATTTTGTGAAAGTTTAGGGGCAAAACGGTAATTTTGCCAAAGTAGGAATTTTGGAATGTCTCGATTAATGTGGTGATTAAATGAGTGAATTTATCATTATAGATCAAGAAGAACGTGGAATCAACCTTGACCGAGGAAAAAGGTAAGGTTTCGGACTAAACTTCAAATTTGACATATTTTGTATCGAGGTAAGTTTATATGTAAATGATACATCCTTTTTACTTATGTGTTTACATATTATTGCATTATGTGCAATGTGATTGAATATTATTGATATCTATTAAAATGATAGAAAGTGAAGAAATTCTCGGATGAACCTTCAGAATAGGAAAATGATAAGGATAAACACCGTGATTAAGTGATTATTGATGGCTGTGTGCGATACCATCGTATTTATTATTTTGGTGGGCTGTGTGCGATACCACCATGGATATGTGATTATTGGTCGGCTTTGTGCAATACCACCGTGTTTGTAACACCCCATACCTGAATCCGAGACCAAGACTGGATACGAGACATTACCATGCTTGAACTCACTTAAACATGTACTTACAGGCTATAAAATTTTGTTCGAATTAAAAACACATTTTTCGTCTATTCATACCTTTCATGGGCCTACGAGGCCTTAAACACTTGTCTAAAACCTTTCGGAACATATTCAGAAACTTTTCTTTAGAGCAGGGGTCACACGCCCATGTTGTATGGGACACGCCCGTGCACCCCTAAAACATGCCTGTGTCTTTCACCCGTGGTGGATACTGGCAAAATACACAAGGCCTGGACACACAAGTGGCCCCAAACCGCGCCTAAAACCCCGGCATTCTGCCAATGCCCCACGGCCAAGGCACACGCCCGTGCTTACCACCCGTGGTGCACACTGACTACCTTAATACGACCTAGAGTCTAAACACACGCCCGTGTGACTGGTCCGTGGTCTATTCGACTTAAGATACAATGGTGCGTGGTGCACACGCCTAGACACACGTCCGTGTGTCCATCCGTGTGGGCACTTAGAGGCTATTTACCAAGCCAATTGCCACCCTGAAATCAAGACTAAACTCAAGCTCAATTCAGCAACTCAAGTATTACATCATTTATGAACAATACAACATGCTTCATTGATATTAATAACATACATACTTAGTCAATCTTGGCCAATCAATTAGCCATTTACAAAAGAATAATAAACTTGATAGCCCATACTTTTTCCCTTTCTACGACATATACTCAAAATGAAATGTTTCCTATACATGCCATACTTAATATAATTTCAACTTAGCTATACCAAAATAAGGATTGATAGTGTGCTTCGAGCTCTGACTTCAACGATCCACAAGTTAGTTTGGCGGGACTACATAGAAAGAAAGGATAAAAGATGTAAGCATTTAGCTTAGTAAGTTTGCATAATATTCATAGCAACATACTTGCTTAATATAAACCATTTGACATCAACAATGGTATCATAATTTTCAGCTATAAAGCTTACTTACTCGTGCTTGATTTTTCATATCTCATGAAACTTACTAGTCTCACACTTGGGAGGTAAACAAGGTACCTGTATCACTTGATCACATTGATCAGCATACTTTAACATAATAATCATAATCTCTGATTCATCATTCATAACATAAATAATACTCATTTTCAACTTGATAATAACTTTTCTTACTCAACTTTCTTGCTATCTCACTTTAACTTTACTCATTTGCCCGATGAATTTCTGCGAATAACCGAGGATACTAAATCTCTTCACATGAACTTGATGCCAAAGCCATATCCTAGATACGGTCTTACATGGAATATCTCATCTTGGTTTCGAGGCCATGTCTTGACGTGGACTTATACGAAGTCTTTCTTGTTCTCACCAATGCCTTGCCTTGGCTTGGACTTATATGGGATCTCTTTCTCTTGATAGCTTTTCAATGCCAAGCTTGCCTTGGACTTACATGATAACTTGTTCAATGCCAAGCTTGCCTTGGACTTACATGATAAATTGTTCAATGCCAAGCTTGCCTTGGACTTACATGATAACTTGCTTGATTGCCGATACCATGCCTTGGCTTGGTCTTATACGGACTTTCTAATCTCATGTGGTAGATCGAGTATCCTGGGAAATTCCATCTTTAATCGGGACATGCTCGTATTTAATCTCATTGATTTCTTTGTTTAGCAGAACATTAAGCATTCCATGATAATAATGTACATTATACTAAGCAATTCAATGATAGAAATCATAAAGCTTAGAAATCACACAAACTTACCTCAATATGCAAAATGTATGTAGATATGCAATTTAGTCCTCGACTTTGTTCTTGCCTCGGTTTTGATTCGGGCTTTGTTTTTCTTGATCTATAATCATAAATAGACCATTTAATACTCACATCGACTAAATTGACTCTTTAATCATATTTTGGCAATTACTATTTTGCCCCTAAACTTTCTCATATTTACACTTTTGCCCCTAGGCTCGTAAAATGATTTTCATTCAACTCTCTTAAACTTAATGCTTAGCTAATTCATTTTCTCTACTATAACAATCATCAATTCTCATTATTTCTAGTATGTGTAACATCCCGAAATTGGGCCTAGTAGGATTGGGCCCAATGGGCCTTGTTTTTAAAATTTTTGAGAACGGCATTAATGCAAGTTAGACTTATTAGGTAAGTTATTTTGGAAGGTTAGAGGGCTTCTATGAAGTCCCGAGATCAAATATTAGCTTTGGGGAAATTTTGGTTTTAGGTGAAAAAAAAACCCTGGAAGTTGGCAGGTAGGCCTTAAGAATAAAATGTGGGGAAAAATGACACAAGTGGAGTGTGTGGTGTAGTGGCAAAGTGACGCCACTTAGGGAGCAAGGGGATCACGCCATAAGGAAGGAAGGAGGTCCAAGGTTCAAGTCTTGGCTTTTGCATTTTGGTTTTCTTTTTACTTGGACCTCAGAATTTGGCTATAGATTTATATTTAGTTGCGCATGGTTTAAGACACAAGAGGAGCTTGTGACCAAGTGGCTAGCAGCGTGGATTATGTTGCAAGGGAGCCAGGTTCGAATCTCATGAGAAGCAAGGGAGTATTTATTTTGCTTGTGCTGACGGGGAAGAGTTTTGATTGAATTTAAACTCTAATGACGAAGGGATCCCACATCGGAAAGATACAAAGAAAGAAGGTGAAGAGCTAGCTATATAAAGAGCATTCCAGGAGAAGGGTTGACACACCTTGGAAGGCGTTTGGGCACAGGAGTGGTCGGAGCGCGGATTAACACGCAGTCCTATCGGGTGTGTAACTCTCTCTACTCTAGGCGCAGAGCGGCAAATGCCAAAGTGCCATCACACGGCAATAGTAGTTACACGAGCGCAGCGCGAAGCGCACGCGTGTGGGGCTTCGACGCGATAGTTGAGGCCATCGGTAGTATTCTTGTGGGTTGAAATTTTGCTTGGGCGCGATGGGCGAGGGGCCCAATGGGCCCGTGGGCCCAATATAGTAAAATGTATGATGGTGTAGTATATAGTGAACTAGACTAGGTGAATCTCATAAACGTGGCTAGATTTGTGTTAGGTGGGCCACACGAGCGTGTGGGCCCGAATGGGCCGAAATTGGGCTTTAGGCCCAATAGTCCATTTCGACCAGAAATGGTAGTTGGGTCGCTTCGGGCGACATCGGGCCTTTGGAAAGGCCATTCCAGTACGAAATTACCTGAAATACCCTTAGTGGGTAAATTACCAAAATATCCTGAAGGGTAAATTACCGATATGCCCTTGGTGGGTAAATTATGAAAATGCCATTGGTGGGTAAATTACCGATATACCCTTGGTGGGTAAATTACGAAAATGCCCTTGGTAGGTAAAATTACGGTTATACCCTTAGAGGTTGATTAGGGTGATTATGTTGTTTTATGTCTATCGATTATGATGGTAATTCATGTTATACTTATATTTGATATATGTCTAGCATACATGACATCGCATACACGAATTATTATGTCATATTGCATGGGTTATATGATGGAGGGGGCAAAGTGATATTCGTGGTCGACGGGCACCGAGTGGTTTGGTACCACATTGTGACTACGGTCACCAGAGGTTTGGCACCTCCAGAGATTTGGCACCTCATAGCGTCTCGTCCCAGTGGCTTAGCACCACAGTGGGTTGGCCCCACGGTGATTATACGGGATTGACGCCCGGTGATTTGGTATCACACGATGGGTTGGCCCCATCATTGGATTATTCGTGACTTTGGGTCACCAAAGTGGTTTGGCACCACAATTATGGATATCGTGACTTTGGGTCACCGGTGGTTTGGCACCACCGGTGGTTTGGTACCACACGGGGTAGAGAAAAAGGAGTTACGGATGGCTAGGTTTGGGTGCATGATATGCATATTTTCATATGAAATTGTGTAAGGGCCTCGTTGGATGGGGATTTACACACCGAGTCTCGATGACTCACCCCTTAGTTAAATTTTGCAGTAATCATTAGATCGCGGATTTGGGAGCCGAGGTGGACTCGTGGAGGCCATACATATGTTCACTCGTAAATTCGTTTCTTTTATTTGGACTTATTTTTATTTGAGTTTTTGTTATGTAATAAGGCCTTGGGTATTTTATTTGGTTTCACTTTCAATTTGTTTATTGCTTGTTATTAAATGATCAATATGGGATTTTCCTAAAATGATAATAAACCATTTCTTATTCAAAATTACTTAAACTCGATTTCTCACCACAACTATAAAGAATATGAGCTTTTAACGAATGCACGCTTTTTAGACATTCCTTTCATGTGACATGCCAGATTCTGGTCGTAACGTTTAGGCCGGGTTTGGGGTGTTATAAAGATGTATGACCAATTTTTATAACTATTACAAATTAGTCCATACTATCATTTTTCATGAAATTCATTAAGGAAAAGATGTTTATCTAACATCAAACTCTCATAATCTTCCATAAAACATCATTTAACAACCATGTCATTCATAGGTGAATTTTTGAACATGCATCTTAGCTCATTATATAGCTAAAAATAGCTAGTTCATAATACGAGAACTTCAAAAATACGAAGAATGTTAAAAGCAGGGCTAAGATGAACTTACTAGCAAGCTTGAAAAAATGAAAACCCTAGCTATGGAGTCTCCAAATTTTTCGGCATGAGAGGAAGAAGATGAATAGATTTTTATCATCTTTTTCCTATTTTAATCATTTATTAACCAAATGACCAAAATGCCCTTCTCTTTAAAATTTTCATAAATACTAACTCATGTCCAATTTTGTCCAAAAATTATATTTTGGGAAAATTGCTAATTAAGGACTTCTAATTGATATTTTAAAGCTATTTCATACAAAAAGCTTCTCGAAACTCATATTTTGTAACTCTTGCAATTTAGTCCTTTTTGGATCAAACAACTTCAATTTAACGAAATTGCTTCATGAAACTTTCACACTAGCATGCAAACATGGAATAAACCTTAAAACTCATGAATTCACCTCGGACTCATGGCCTCGCACCACTATTCTGACTAGGCCCTAAATCGAGCTGTTACAATTCTCCCCTCTTAGGGATTTTCGTCCTCGGAAATCTTACCAGCAACAGATTTGGATACTGGTTTCTCATGATTTCTTCTGGTTCCCACGTCGCTTCCTCTATCCCATGTCTTTGCCACAATACTTTCACTAGGGCAATACTTTTATTTCTTAGCTGTTTGACTTCCCGAGCCAAAATCTTAACTTGTTCTTCACCACAAGTCATGTCGGGATGAATCTCTATCTCTGACGAGGTAATTACATGTGAAGGATCTGATCGGTAGCGTCTCAACATTGACACGTGAAACACATCATGTATCTTTTCTAACTCGATGGCGTGAGCCAATCAGAACCTACCGGTCCAACTTTCTCGGTAATCTCATACGATCCAATAAAACGTGGACTCAACTTGCCTTTCCGGCCAAATCTGAGAACTTTTCTCCATGGTGACACTTTCAAGAAAACTTTATCTCCGACTTGATACTCCATCTCTTTTCTTTTTAAGTCCGAATAGGACTTCTGTCTGTCTGATGCAACTTTTAAACATTCTCGTATCACTTTCACTTTCTCTTCAAACTTCTCTAACCAAATCAACCCCATGAATTTGGTTTTCCTTGAGTTCACCCAAAATAAAGCGTTACTGCACTTTCGCCCATATAGAGCCTCGTAAGCGCGCCATCTTTAAACTCGATGAAAACTATTATTGTAGGCAAACTCTACCAATGGGAGAAACTTTTCCCAACCGCCTCGAATTCAAGAATACAACATCCGAGCATATCCTCGAGTACTTGAATTAACCTCTCCGATCGACCGTCGTTTGAGGATGAAAAGCAAGACTAAAGTTTAACTTTGTACCCAAGGCCTCTTGTAACTTCTTCCAAAATTTGATGTAAACCTCAGATCTCTATCTCGAGATGATTGACAATGGAACACCGTGAAGCCTTACTATTTACGAAATGTACAAGTTTGCTAACTTGTCGAGTGAGTAATCAACTCGCACAGTACAAAATGGGTCGACTTCGTGAGTCTATCCACTACGACCCATATAGCATCCTTCTTGTCGGGTGACAACGGTAAACCTGTTACAAAATCCATGGTGATACGGTCCCATTTCCACTCGGGAACCAAGATGGGATGAAGTAAACCCGAAGGTACTTGGTGTTCAGCCTTTACTTGCTGACAAATTATGCACTTGGAAACAAACTCTGAAATATCTTTCTTCATTTTTGGCCACCAATATTGTTGCTTCAAATCATTATACATCTTTGTACTTCCCGGATGTACAGACAAACATCCGTTGTGTGCTTCATACAAAATTTTCTGAATAAGCTCGTCTTTTCTCGGTACACAAACTCTATCTTTAAACATCAAATATCCATCGAAATTAATCCGAAAGTCGATCCAACATCGGATTCGTGACCGAGCTCTCTTGGCTTGCAATTCGCTATCTTCTTTCCGAGCTTCCAAGATCTCGTGAAGAAACATTGGTCTAGCTCATTTCGGCTAAAATAGAACCATCATCGGATAAAGATATCCTTGAATTCAATGCTCTTAATGCAAATAGGGACTTCTCGCTTAAAGCATCGGCAACCACATTCGCCTTTCTTTGATGGTAGTCAATGACCAATTCATTGTCTTTTAACAATTCTAACCATCTTCGTTGCCTTAAGTTCAACTCTTTCTGTGTCATCAAGTACTTCAAAATTTTGTGATCAGTAAAAATCCGACATTTTTCACCATATAAATGGTGTCTCCAAATCTTCAAAGCGAAGACTATGGCAGCCAACTCTAAATTATGCATCGGATAATTCTTCTCATGAGGCTTCAACTGTCTTGAGGCATAAGCAATCACCTTACCTTCTTACATAAGTACACACCTAATCCATTTAAGGATGCATCTGTAAATTATAAACTCTTTCCCGACTCGGGTTGTACTAAAACTGGAGCTTCACAACATTGCTTTCAACTTCTCGAAACTTTGTTGGCATCGCTCGCCCACTCAAACTTCACATTTTTTCTCAGAACAATTTAGTCATCGGGTTGCAATCATGGAAAACCCCTTGATGAATCGTCTGTAATAGCCGGCTAGGCCTAGAAAACTTCTAATCTCGTGGATGTTCTTGGTGGCTTCATCTATTATGGTGAGATCTTACTTGGATCTACTCTGACTCCATCTCTCGAGACAATATGTCCAAGAAATCCTACTTCCTTGAGCCAAAATTCACTTTTATCGAATTTGGCATACAACCGACTTTCTCAAGAGTTCAGAATACTATCCGTAGATGTTCAAAGATGTTCATTCTCATCTCGGGAATAAATCAAGATATCGTCAATAAAAATGACTACAAACTTGTCAAGGTATGGTCTAAAGATGCGGTTCATTAAGTCCATGAATACCGCAGAGCATTGGTCGCACCAAAAGGCATGACTAAAAATTCATAATGCCCATACCTTGTTCGAAAAAGTCGTCTTGGACACATCCGATTCTCTTACTCTCAATTTGGTAGTACCTCGATCTCAAGTCTATTTTGGAGAACACAAGTGGCTCCTTTCAATTGGTCGAACAAATCATCGATCCTTGGCAATGGGTATTTGTTCTTATCTTTGTCACTTTATTAAGTTGACGGTAATCTATGCACAATCTCATGGTGCCATCTTTCTTTTCACAAATAAAATCGGAGCACCCCATGGAGAATAACTTGATCTCGCAAAACCTTTATCTCACAACTCTTGCAAATCGTGACTTCAACTCTCTTAACTCCGTTGGAGCCATTCTATAAGGAGTAATAGATATCGATGACACAGATGCAGGGAGCTAGCTCAATGCTGAACTCAACCTCTCTAACTGGTGGTAGTCCTGGTAATTCTTCGGGAAAAACATCCTACTGTCTCAATCTTTAACTCTGTTTCTTTATCATTCATTACAAAGGCCAAATATGCTTCATACCATTTTCTTATGTATCTCTATGCCGTCATATTAGAAATCATTACCGGTAATTTACCTTGCTCATCTGATTCTACATGAAGAGTATCCCCATTCTCGCATTTCATCTCAATGTATTTCTTCCCACAATTAACTATTACATCATGGGCGAACAACTATCCATACCAAGAATGAGGTCGAACTCATCGAATGGTAGCAACATAAGATTTACTTTAAAGCAATGACCTCTAATCATTAATGGGCAATCTTTACATACTTTATCGACTAACACACTCTTGCCTAAATGATTAGACACTTTAATCATAAATTCTGTAGAATCCATAGGCATACTCAAATCGGACACTAATTTCATGCAAATATAAGAGTGTGTGGATCCGAGATCTATTAAAGCAATAACTTTGATATCAAAAAGAGAAAAGGTACCCGTAATAACATCATGAGAAGATGCCTCTTCGCGAGTGCGAATGGAATAACTCCTTGCAGGTGCTCTACCCTCGGGTCTCACGGCCTGCTCTCGAGGGTTACCTCTTCCACTTGGCCCACTTCCCGAGTTTTTCTGCGGTCTTCCTCAGACCATACTTTCAAATCTCGGGTTCTGAGTTCTCTCTTCTTTCATCATCTCTAGACAATCTTTTATATAGTGGTCTTGGGAACCACATCTAAAGCATGCATTTTCATGTGCTCGGCATTCTCCAAGATGACGTTTGCCACATTGTGGGCATTCGGTCCACAAATATAGTATTCCCAACACTTGCAATCAAGTAGTCTCGTGCTTTATTCCTGAATATTGCTTACTCTTGTCTTTCCTTGAAAACCCAAAGGGAAGTAGCCGATCGGGTAGGGAAATCTCTTAACTTCTTGGATGAAGATTGGAATGACCTATTCCACTGTCTCTTCCTAGAGTCACGAGACTCCATTTCAGACTTTCTTTTCTCTTTTACTAATTCCTCGACTTTACAAGCCCTTTCTACTAGCACAACAAATTCCTTTAGTTCTAGGACAGCAACAAACAGCTTGATGTCCTCATTCAACCCGTCTTTAAATCTTTTACTCATGATGGCCTCAGTGGACACGCATTCACGAGTGTACTTACTGAGTCGTACAAACTCACGTTCACAGTCAGTCACTGACATCTTGCCTTGCTTTAGTTCTAAGAATTCCTTCCTTTTCTGGTCCACAAACCTTTGACTGCCATACTTTTTCTTGAATTCTTCTTGGAAAAATTCCCATGTGATCCTTTCCCTCGGTACCACCGACGCATGGGTGTTCCACCATTGGTAAGCAGAATCTCTTAAAAGAGAGACTACACACTTCATGCATTCCTCAGGTGTGCATGACAACTCATTAAATACCCTGATAGTATTTTCTATCCAGAACTCAGCCTTTTCCGGATCATCATCTTTTCTAGCTCGAAATTATTTTGCCCCATGTTTCCTATTCCTACCAACCGGAGGCTTCTCTCCTCTTACCACCTCTACTACTTGAGGGGCTACTGGGATAGGTTGAGGAATAGGTGGGGGTGGAGGGGTTGTGCATTGAGTTCGCATTTAACGAACTCCAGTATACCATGTATTCATCATATGGAAGAAGGCTTCTCTAGCCTCCTCTCCTCCTTCTTGATTCACCGTAGTGGGTCTATTCTCATGCTTGTTTGGCACCTTCCCTTCAGCGGGAGCCGCTGCATTACTTTCTACGTCATCCGCCACAGATCTATCAGGATCCATTTACTAAACATATAAACATGATTTAAGTCGTCAGGAGTCGTCACACTATCATTATAAAAATATTTTTACGCATGGCATGTATAGCTAGACTCGTGCTTGTGCTACGCTAGTCCTAGAACCGACTAAACCGTAGCTCTGATACCACTAAATGTAACACCCCATACCCGAATCTGAGACCAAGACTGGATATGAGACATTTCCATGCTTGAACTCACTTAAACATGTACTTACGGGCTATAAATTTTGTTCTGAATTAAAAACTTCTCTTTCTCAGTCTATTCATACCTTTCATGGGCCTACGAGGCCTTAAACACTTGTCTAAAAACTTTCGGAACATATTCAGAAACTTTTCTTTAGAGCAGGGGTCACACGCCCATGTTGTATGGGACACGCCCGTACACCCCTAAAACATGCCTATGTCTTTCACCCATGGTGGATACTGGCAAAATACACACGCCCTGGACACACCCGTGGCCCCAAACCATGCCTTAAACCCCAGCATTCTGCCAATGCCCCACGGCCAAGGCACACGCCCGTGCTTACCACCCGTGGTGCACACTAACTACCTTAACACGGCCTAGAGTCTAAACACATGCCTGTGTGATTGGTCCGTGGTCTATTCTGACTTAAGATACAATGGTGCAGGGCGCACACGGCCTAGACACACGCCCGTGTGTCCATCGATGTGGGCACTTAGAGGCTATTTACCAAGCCAATTGCTACCCTGAAATCAAGACTAAACTCAAGCTCAATTCAGCAACTCAAGTATTACATCATTTATGAACAATACAACATGCTTCATTGATATTAATAACATACATACTTAGTCAATCTTGGCCAATCACTTAGCCATTTACAAAAGAATAATAAACTTGATAGCCCATACTTTTGCCCTTTCTACGACATATACTCAAAATGAAACGTTTCCTATACATGCCATACTTAATATAATTTCAACTTAGCTATACCAAAATAAGGATTGATAGTGTGCTTCGAGCTCCGACTTCAACGATCAACAAGTTAGTTTGGCGGGACTACATAGAAAGAAAGGATAAAAGACGTAAGCATTTAGCTTAGTAAGTTTGTATAATATTCATAGCAACATACTTGCTTAATATAAACCATTTGACATCAACAATGGTATCATAATTTTCAGCTATAAAGCTTACTTACTCGTGCTTGATTTTTCATATCTCATGAAACTTACTAGTCTCATGCTGGGGAGGTAAACAAGGTACCTGTATCACTTGATCACATTGATCAGCATACTTTAACATAATAATCATAATCTCTGATTCATCATTCATAACATAAATAATACTCATTTTTAACTTGATAATAACTTTGCTTACTCAACTTTCTTGCTATCTCACTTTAACTTTACTCATTTGCCCGATGAATTTCTACGAATAGCCGAGGATACTAAATCTCTTCACATGAACTTGATGCCAAAGCCATATCCTAGATACGGTCTTACATGGAATATCTCATCTTGGTTTCGAGGCCATGTCTTGACGTGGACTTATACGAAGTCTTTCTTGTTCTCACCAATGCCATGCCTTGGCTTGGACTTACATGGGATCTCTTTCTCTTGATAGCTTTTCAATGCCAAGCTTGCCTTGGACTTACATGATAACTTGTTCAATGCCAAGCTTGCCTTGGACTTACATGATAACTTGTTCAATGCCAAGCTTGCCTTGGACTTACATGATAACTTGCTTGATTGCCGATGCCATGCCTTGGCTTGGTCTTATACGGACTTTCTAATCTCATGTGGTAGATCGAGTATCTTGGGAAATTCCATCTTCAATTGGGACATGCTCGTATTTAATCTCATTGATTTCTTTGTTTAGCAGAACATTAAGCATTCCATGATAATAATGTACATTATACTAAGCAATTCAATGATAGAAATCATAAAGCTTAGAAATCACACAAACTTACCTCAATATGCAAAATGTATGTAGATATGCAATTTAGTCCTCGACTTTGTTCTTACCTCGATTTCGATCCGGGCTTTGTTTTTCTTGATCTATAATCATAAATAGACCATTTAATACTCACATCGACTAAATTGACTCTTTAATCATATTTTGGCAAAATTACTATTTTGTCCCTAAACTTTCTCATATTTGCACTTTTGCCCCTAGGCTCGTAAAATGATTTTCATTCAACTCTCTTAAACTTCATGCTTAGCTAATTCATTTTCTCTACTATAATAATCATCAATTCTCATTATTTCTAGTATGTATGACCAATTTTTATAACTATTACAAATTAGTCCATACTATCATTTTTCATGAAATTCATTAAGGAAAAGATGTTTATCTAACATCAAACTCTCATAATCTTCCATAAAACATCATTTAACAACCATGTCATTCATAGGTGAATTTTTGAACATGCATCTTAGCTCATTATATAGCTAAAAATAGCTAGTTCATAATACGAGAACTTCAAAAATACGAAGAATGTTAAAAATGGGGCTAAGATGAACTTACTAGCAAGCTTGAAAAAAATGAAGAACCCTAGCTATGGAGTCTCCAAATTTTTGGCAATGAGAGGAAGAAGATGAATATATTTTTATCATCTTTTTCCTATTTTAATCATTTATTAACCAAATGACCAAAATGCCCTTCTCTTTAAAATTTTCATAAATACTAACTCATGTCCAATTTTGTCCAAAAATTATATTTTGAGATAATTGCTAATTAAGGACTTCTAATTGATATTCTAAAGCTATTTCATACAAAAAGATTCTAGAAACTCATATTTTGCAACTCTTGCAATTTAGTCCTTTTTGGACCAAACAACTTCAATTTAACGAAATTGCTTCATGAAACTTTCACACTAGCATGAAAACACGGCATAAACCTTAAAACTCATGAATTCACCTCAGACTCGTGGCCTCGAACCACTATTCTAACTAGGCCCTAAATCGGGCTGTTACAGTGTTATTTATTAAAGGTGGGATGTGTGCGAAACCACTGTGTGTCTAGTATTATTTTGAAGTGTTCATCGAGAAAATTTAAGTAAGTGAAATTACGTGTGATTATGTGATGACAAGTGTAGGGTATATGTGCATGTAAATGTGAGCAATGTTTATGATATGTATTAGGAATGTGGTAAGATTGAAATGAGTAAGTACAACTACAAGGTTCTGAATTATTCTTGATTAGCACGTAATGTTCTTGATGAATAAGTATGTGGTATGATGTTCATTGTTTACATATAGACTTACTAAGCCTAAAGCTTACTCCCTTCTCTTTTCCCTTATTTTATAGTGTCAAAAAGCCAGCTTGGAATACTGAGACCGTTGGAGGATCACCCACACTATCCGCGCATTTTGGTATATTAAGATTTACATTGAATTATGGCATGTATAGGGACTTGGTCTTTTTGTTATGTCATATTGGTCTAGCCAAATGTGTTGGCTTAGGATGATATTTGATTCATTTTTTATAAGGCCATGAGGTGTGGCTTATAATGATTATTTTGTTATAAGCCTATTCATATATACATGTATGTGTTATTGCCATTACGATATGGCCTATGATTATTGATGGTTGAATGATGATATGTTGCATGTGATTATGGATGTTGATGATGGTGAAGCACTTAGTTATGCTATATTAAGTGCCTTGAATTATATGTATATGTTTTGGATTAGTGTGGTTTTGATGTTGTATAGGTTGGTGTAAGTATGGGTGGCAAAAAGGCTTGGTAAATAGCCTTATTTTGTCCACACGGGTAGACACACGGGTGTGTGTCTAGTCCGTGTGTGACACACGGTCTGCCCCATGGGCGTATGGTTTGGCCGTATGTCCCCTGCATCCTATGTTGGCAAAACAGAATGCCCAGTAGTAACCGCACAGGCTGAGGCACGGCCGTGTGTCTCAATCGTGTGGATAGGACATGGGCATGTGCCCAGGCCGTGTGAAGTCTGCACTTGATTTTAGGAATTTAATTCGCCACACGGCCTAAGGACACGGGCGTGTGTCTTGGCCGTGTGACCTTATTTGGTTGATGACATCACAAGCTGAATGTCCCCTATTTTTGACACAGCCTGAAACACGGGCATGTGATATCCCACACGGGCGTGTCTCTTCGCCCACACGGGCGTGTGGACCTTTTTCATGGAAAATTTTCTAAGTTCTCCAAAAGTTTTCTAAAGTTCTCGATTTAGTCCCGAACTCCTCCTTATGTATGTTTTGGGCCTCGTAGGCTCGTTTAAGGGGTGATATGAATGTTTGTGAAAAGTTTTAAATTTGAGTGGAAATTCATGTCTCGGTTTTGTATGATTGCTTGCATATAAGTTCGGTAATGCCTCGTACCCTGTTCTGGCGATGAATACGGGTAAGGGGTGTTACATTTAGTGGTATCAGAGCTATGGTTTAGTCGATTCCCAGACTTTCGTAGCGTGTGTGAGAGTCTAGCTATACGTGTCATAAATATATTATGATAGTGTGGTGACTCCTGACAATTTCAAACTGTGTTTTCATATAGTAAATGGATCCCGATCAAGCTGCTACTGATGATGCTGCTAGTAATGCGTCGGCTCTCGCGGAAGGGACTGCGCCAGTAGAAAGTAGACCTGAAACCTTGCGTCAAGGAGAGGAGGCTCGAAAAGCCTTTCTCCATATGATGAGTAACTGGTATACTGAATTTGTTCGAGCAAATCCTAATGCTCAACATCCTCCACCCCCTCCTATACCTCAGTCGGTCCCCGTAGCTCCTCAAGGTATTGATTTGGTAAGACTGACTAAACTCCCGGTCGATAAGATTCGAAAGCAAGGGGCTGAGGAATTCAGAGCCAACATAGATAATGACCCTGAGAAAGCAGAGTTTTGGCTTGAGAATTCTATGCGGGTGTTTGATGAACTTTCTTGCACGCCCAAAGAATGCTTAAAATGTGTTGTATCATGATTGAGGGACTCGGCATACCGCTGGTGAAAAATGCTGACATCTGTAGTTCTGAAGGAGAGAGTGACATGGGATTTCTTCTTAGAGGAGTTCCGAAAGAAATACATAAGTCAGCGGTTCATCGATCAGAAACAGAAGGAGTTCCTCGAATTGAAGCAAGGAAAAATGTCTGTGGCAGAGTATGAACGTGAATTTGTCAGACTCAGTAAGTATGCTTAAGAGTGTGTGTCTACCGAAGCTATTATGTGTAAGAGGTTCAAAGACGGGCTGAACGAGGATATTAGATTGTTAGTCAGGATTTTAGAGTTTAAAGAATTCGTGGTATTGGTCGATAGAGCTTGTAAGGCTGAAGAGCTGAATAAGGAAAGGAGAAAATCTATGATTGAGACCCGAGATGCAAGGAAGAGGCCGATAAGTAAGTTGTTTCAAATCCAATCAAAGAGGTCCAAAGAAACGAACCCTCGGACGACTGCTTGTAACATCCCAAAATTTGAGTATTATTTGTGTTGGCTCGGGTATGAATTTTGTGTTTTAGCATAGTCTTGTGAAGGCTTGATTTTATTTAGGAAGCTAGAATAAATTTTTAGTATGGTTTATTTAATGAAGTGGATTAAGTGAGCTTAGCACTTAAGTTAATTTAAGTGTTAATTAAAGCATAAGAGGAGTAAGTGGCAAGTTGGTTAAGGAGCTTGAAAGGTTGCTTGAGGTTAGAGGTTCGAGTAGCATGTTTAGCATTTTGAAGACTTTATTTTTGTGTTCTAGCATTGATGGACGGTCAACCTTTATTTATGATAGGTTGGACTCTTAACTTTTTGTAAGTTGAATTTTGGTTTAAGGAAAGCTTGAAATTGGGGATAGGAATCTTAAGGTTATGGTATGATGAGGGGACAAAAGGCATGGAATATAGAGGATGTTTTGGAAAGTAATCCTAGGGCTTTAGTGCATGTATGTGGACGGCATGGGTGTCTAGGGGGGTGGCCGAATGTTGTTAGGTGGCTTGGGGGGGATAGTTGGTCAACCTTTGCTTTTTGTGCATCTTTTGTATTGTTTTCTTTCTCTCCAAAAACTCCCCTCCTTGGCTGAATGTGTACTATGCTTTTAGTGCAAAATTCCTTTTGGTTTTAGCCTTATTTTGTTGGAACCAAATCCTACTTTTTCTTTCTTTTCATTCATCCTTTTGAAACCGAAACAACATTTGATTTTTTTGGGCATTTTGTGCACATTTCTTTTAGGCAAAATAGTGTTTGGCCGAACCTCTCTCTCTCCACATCTCTCTCTTTTTCTTCTTTGACATTGGTTCATAATCACATTTCTCCTACTTCTCTTGGGCGAAACTTTCATCTCTCCATCTCTCTTTACTTTCTTTTATTTTATTCAAAGTCATAAACATTCCTCTCCCATTGAAATCTCTTCCATCTTCTTCTTTTGTTTTCCTTTCTCTTTCTCAACTTTAATCGAATCCTTATTGTTAAATCAAATCAACCATAGCCGAATTTCTTTGACCATTTAATCATTTTGCCTTAAAATTTTCCTTTCTCTTATTGTTTTGTTTTGGCCGAATATTCAAGGGTAGATTCTCTTTGATTTTTCTTCAATCGATTTTGGAAAAGGGTAAGTGTTCATGGCCGATTCTCTTTCAATTCTTTTCTCTTTTCTATGTTATTTTCTTGTGGACAAGGGCCGAACCTATGGGCATTTGTTGCAAGGTTTTAACCATTTTAGGAACCGATTATTCTTTTAGGCTTTTCGGGACGTTGGAAGCAATCAATCTAAGCCTCGTTTCTTTGTCAATCGATTTGGGTAAGTTTAGGTAAGATTTGGTATTACAAGTGATAACTCTTTGGGATTTAGTAGAATGGCCGAATGGCCTTTGTTCATAATTTTAGTATTGGCCGATTGTAGGACAAGGTGTTCTAGTGCGGTAGATCGGATTCGGGAGTTAGTTCTTGCGTTGGTGAAAGGTGTGTATCTTACACACTTTATAACTTGGTTTATATATGTATATTTGTGTGTTATAACTAATCATATTATGAAAGTGGGTAAATCGATGAGATCTGGATATGATACCATGATGGTATGAATGAGGATTTGGGTAACTCCGTTTCAATTTATTGTTAATACATGTGGATTGAAATTATGATCTACGATTTATGATATATTCGTTATGAGATACATATCAAAGTTTATTGACGTGATTTGTCTATCTATTGCATTGGTATGGGCAATATGAGAGGAGGGGAAAGATTGATGATTCGTGTCTTCGACACACGGTGGTTTGGCACCACCGGTGATTTGGTATCACATTCGTGTCTTGGACACCGAGGTTTGGCACCTCATAGCGACTTGTCCCCGTGGTTAATTCCACCGTGGGTTGGCCCCACTTTTGAGATATGGGATCGCTGCGCGGTGATTTGGTATCACACGTGGGTTGGCCCCACAGATGGATTATTCGTGACTACGGTCACCGGTGATTTGGTATCACATTTGTGTCTTTGGACACCGGTGGTTTGGCACCACCCGGTGGTTTGGTACCACACTGGGTAGAAAAGGAGTTATGGATGGCTAGGTTGGGTGCATTATACATATATGTTGCTTTGTTATAATTTGTGTAAGTATGTGGTATTTACTCGGGAGAGGAATATGCATCGAGTCTTGGTGACTCACCTTCTCCCTTATATTTTCGGGTGATTCGTGAGATCGCGGATATGGAGCGGGATGAACTCGAGGAGGCCATGCAATAAAGTTTGGTTTTACATGAACTTCCATTTGGGTACTATATTTTAATTTTGGGTTTTCATATTTTATGGATTTGTAATAAGGCCTCTTTAATTATGTTTTGGATTATTTTTATGTTTTGAATATATTTAAAATATGGCTTATAAATTACTTGGTTAATCTAATAATTGAGCTCAAAGTTTTCTAAACTAAAAACTCGCAATGGTTTTAAAAATCTTACCATCTGGTAATATGAATAGTTCGATAGAAAAATTACAAGTTAAGTGTTTTCAACAAATTAAGTGATTTCCAAAATTCAAGTTTCTATACTCAAATTGCAAACGGATTTTCAAAGTGATATTTCAGGTTTTCTTAAAAAGATTTAAATGTTTTCTATCCTATGATTTATCAACTAAGTTTTAAAGTTTTATGTAATTCAAAGTAAATCTCAGTTTTAACTTATTTTCGACAAATAAAGAATTTCAAAGAGTTTTTCACAAAATTTAATTGTTAGTTCGATTCTTTCAAAAATATTTTCCTTAGTGACATACCGATTGGCCGTGGCGTATTGACCGGGTTTGGGGTGTTACAAATTGGTATCGAGCTTAGTTCAAAAAAACTCGGTGTGGCCCGAGGCCCAAAATGTTTTAAAGAATGGATTTTAAAATGTTTTGATTATATGGTTGGAAAGGCATGGCCTCGAGTCTCCGACATCAATCCGCTTCAGTAAGTACATCAAATCGTTGATTTTGATGATATGATATGATGATGTTGGCATGATGTATAGTAGTAGGAACTACTCTAGAAACCCAAACTATAGGTTGAATGTACTCATGAAACAACTTCTTATTAAAATTATTCATAAACCGTGTTTTAAGAAAGTGGAATAATGACTAATGCATAACGCTTTTAAATCAGATAAGTCGAGACTTTAGACATGAGTACTCGTGGTCGAGGTCGTATGATTCGTGGACGCGGTCGGGGTAGGATGGTCGTATCGAGAGCGGTGAGGTCCGGTCAAGGATCCGAAAATGAGGTACCATTACCCCCACCACCAGCAGTTGGAGTTGAGCAACAGGATCAAACGGGGGATGACGCAGTGTCTCAGGCGATGCTACGAGTTCTTGAGAGGGTAGCTGGAATAGGTGGAGGCGCGGGAATTCAGAAATCCGATTCGAGCGACTTGAGCCAATAGAGCCGAGGTATTTCGAGGTGTTTTCGTGCGTGGCTCTAGTGCGCGATGAATATTGGCTAGAGGCGACGGAGCGAATCATGGATGATTTGGATCCGAATCGCCGGAAAAGCTGAAAGGGATCGACGCTTCTTGGGATGAGTCATATCGGTGGTGGCTCACAAGATGTAATGGTGCCGCAAATGGAGGATCTCACTTGGGATTATTTCAAGGCGCCAGTCGCGGAAATACGTTGGGTCTAATTACATTGATGTGCGGCGTAAGGCATTTCGAGTTTGATCCAAGGTAGTAAGTCCGTGTCGTAATATGAGGCGTAATTTTTAAGATCGAGCCGGTATGCTTGAGGTATTGTGGCTTTGAGCACGAGCGATGTGTTCGATTCAAGATGGTTTGAGGGACGAAATGAGATTGTTGATTGCTCCACATCGTGAGCGAGAGTTTGTCGCTTTGGTTGAAAAGGCTAAGATAGCCGAAGGAATCAAGGAATCTGCAAGGCGAGTTACTGGACGGAACAAGCATAAGAGAGGTTACGGATCATCGGGATCACCGATAATTCTCAAAAGAGGGCTAGGCAAAGTGGGCCGAATCGGCCTAGGAGGCTCAGCATCGCTAATCGGGGACCAAACACGGTGTAACCGATGTGTGAGAAATTTCATTGGGGCAAATGTTGGACTAGAGGGAAAGGATGTTTCGAGTGTGGCTCATTGGATCATCGTGTGAGAGACCGCCCACGTAAGCTAGCCAGAATCGGTCAGAGGGTCAAGGTCGTGCTCGGCCGAGAAATGAGGACCGCCACCACATAGAGGTCGTGGTAATGGTAGAGGAGGTAATGGTTCTGGCCGAGGTCGGAGAGCATCGCGCAGGTGCTGGCAACACCGAGGCAAGACGACTGGTTTGGTGTATGCAATGAGACGCCGAGAGGAGGGCGACGACCGGACGTCATAACCGCAGAGACGTTCTTAATCTTTGGTCAACCATATAACGCTTTGATAGATGTGGGTTTGACACATTCGTATGTTGCCGATGAACATAGTAGAGACCATGAGCTTAGTTTTCGAGATCGCTTCTAGAAGGATGACCGCATTTAGCCCTCTAGGTCACTCTGTAGAAGTAAATAAGTCAGATAGAGATGTACCCTAGAACTCCAAGGGGTAGTGTTCAGTAGTGATCCGATGGAATTGCCATTTGAGGAGTTCGATCTGATACTTGGGATGGACTGGTTGGTCAAGTACCGAGCAAGTTTGGATTGCGCTGCTAAGCGCATGGTTTTGAAGTCAGTTGAGGGTGAAGAGGTGGTCATGATAGGTAATAGAAGAGACTATCTATCCAACGTGGTATCTGCGTTGAAAGCTGTGAAGTTGGTTAGGAAGGGCTGTGAGACATTCGTGGTCCATGTGTGTGCGTTGGAGGCTAAGGAGTCTAATGTGGGGAATGTCCACACGGTAAATGAATATGTTGACGTATTTCCTGAAGAACTTCCGGGACTACCTCCGGACCGTGAAGTTAAATTTGGTATAGATCTGTTACCTGGAATGGCGCCAGTGTCTATAGCTCCATATAGGATGGCACCAAAGGAATTGATGGAATTAAAGGCTCAGATTCAGGAGTTGTTGGATCGAGGTTTCATTCGACCAAGTGTTTAGCCTTGGGGAGCGCCAGTACTCTTCGTCAAGAAGAAGGATGGTACGATGCGGATGTGTATAGACTACGCGCGATTGAATAAGTCGACGATCAAAACAAATATCCTTTGCCGAGGATAGATGACTTGTTTGATCACCTTAAGGAAGCAAGGCGCGATTTTCTCCAAGATTGATTTAAGGTCCGGATATCATCAGCTAAAAAGGTGAAAGAGGTCGATATCCATAAGGCGGCATTTCGTACTCGGTATGGGCACTATGAATTTACTCGTAATGCCGTTTGGGTTGACTAACGCGTGGCGGCATTCATGGACATGATGAATCGGGTATTCCAACGCTTTTGGATCAGTTTGTTGTGGTATTTATAGACGATATTTTGGTATACTCAAAGTCGAGGAGGAGCATGATGCGATTTGCGAGTAGTGTTGCGATTCTAAAGGAAAAGCAAACAGACGCCAAATTTAGTAAGTGTGAGTTCGGCTTAGGAGGTGACTTTCTTGGGTCACGTAGTATCACCGAGAGGGATTAGAGTGGATCCTCGAAAGATTGAGGCGATGTTGGATTGGAAGCCGCCTAAGTCGATGGTGAGATTCGGAGTTTTCTAGGTGCAGCGGGGTATTGCCAGAAGATTTGTAGAGGGATTTTCTTTGATAGCAGCACCTATGACCAAGTTATTGAGGAAAGGAGTTTCATTTGTGTGGACCGAGAAGCAGCAAGAAAGTTTCGACAAGTTGAAGAAGATTTTCGATCAAGCTCCGGTTTTGATTCAACTCAAGCAGGCAAGGAATTCACGGTTTCTTGTGATGCATCACATAGTGGTGCGGGATGTGTCTTTGATGCAAGAAGGGAAGGTAGTGGCTTATGCATCTCGGCAGATTGAGACCACATGAGGCTAATTATCCGACGCATGATCCGGAATTAGCCGCAGATGGTTTTCGCCTCAAGATTTGGAGACACTATTTGTATGGAGAGAAGTCGATAGTCTACACGGATCACAAGAGTCTTAAGTACCTTTTGACTCGAAGGACTTGAACTTGAGGCGGCGTAGATGGATCGAGTTGTTGAAGGACTACGATCGCTCGATCGAATATCATCCGGCAAGGCTAACGTGGTGGCGCGCGCGTTGAGCCGTAAGGTTGTATCGGATTTAAGATCGATGTTTGCTCGACTTAGCTTATATGACGATGGGAGTCTTTTGGCTGAATTGCAAATCAAGCCGACTTGGTTAGATCGAGATCAAGGAGAAGCAAGTTAGAGGATGATGGTTTAAATGATCGGAGGTTGCGTGTTGAACGGAGGTTTAGAGGAATATAGTTTGTCCAAATGATGGAGTCTCGTGGTTTTAAAGGGAGAGCTTGTATGCCGAAGGATGTTGAGTTGAGGCAAAGGATTCTTCGGGATGCACATAATGTAGCCCATATCTTATGCATCCCGGAGGAAGCAAGATGTATCGGGATTTAAGAGAGAGCGATTTTGGTGGCAGTGTCCAAGGCGTGAGGTAATCGAAGTTGTGGGTAAATGTCCGACGTGTCAAGAGGTCAAGGCGAGCATCGCCATCACCGTCTGGTTACTTCACAGCGATGAAGATTCCACATGATGGAAGTGGGAAAGGATCACTATGGACTTTGTCGAGTGGATTACCTCTTACGCCTAATAAGAAGGATTCAGTTTGGGTGATTGTGGATCGTCTGACTAAGTCAGCTCATTTCATTTCGGTTAGGATGGATTATTCACTTCAACGATTAGCTAAGTTGTATGTGGCAGAGATAGTGAGGTTGCACGGTGTGCCTGTGTCGATCATCTCGGACAGAGATCCCAGATTTACGTCGAGGTTTTGGAGAGTGTTACATCAGGCTTTGGGTACGCGGTTGGATTTTAGTACCGCATTTCATCCACAGTCTGACGGGCAGTCGGAAAGAGTTATACAGATTTTAGAGGATATGTTGAGAGGTTGTGTATTGGACTTCAGAGGCAGCTGGGAGGAGTTTTTACCATTAGCTGAGTTCGCATACAACAATAGTTACCAAGCAAGCATTAAGATGGCACCATATGAGGCGTTGTATAGTAGGAGGTATCGCACGCCTACATGTTGGACCGAGTTGGGTGAGCGTCAGATGTTAGGACCAGAGTTGGTTGCGTAGAGGCGAGGATAAGGTTAAGATGATTCGTGCTCGTCGAAGGAAGCCGGATAGACAAAGTCGTATGCCGATCTCAAGCGGAGGGATATAGAGTTTGCCGTGGGTGACAAAGTTTTTCGAAGGTCTCGCCATGGAAGAAAGTGTTAAGATTTGGGAGAAAAGGCAAGTTAAGTCCAAGGTTTATTGGGCCGTTTAAGGTGTTGAGACGAGTGGGACCGAGAGCTTATCGCCTTGAGTTGCCGGTGAATCGAGTCGATTCACGATGTGTTCCATGTCTCCATGCTTAGACGCTATCGTTACGATCCATCGCATGTCGTGGGCGAGAGAAATAGAAGTGACTCCAGATTTGACGATAGAAGAAGAACCGGTGCATATCCTAGATCGAGATGTGAAAGTTTTGCGTAGGAAGACAGTTCCTTTAGTGAAGGTTTTATGGCGAAATCATGGCGTGGAGGAAGCTACGTGGGAACAGGAGGATGTAATGAGGCAAAGAGTATCCTCAACTCTTTTGATCGTGTAATTTCGAGGACAAAATTTTCTTGAGGGGTAGAATTGTAACATCCCAAAATTTGAGTATTATTTGTGTTGGCTCGGGTATGAATTTTGTGTGTTAGCATAGTCTTGTGAAGGCTTGATTTTATTTAGGAAGCTAGAATAAATTTTTAGTATGGTTTATTTAATGAAGTGGATTAAGTGAGCTTAGCACTTAAGTTAATTTAAGTGTTAATTAAAGCATAAGAGGAGTAAGTGGCAAGTTGGTTAAGGAGCTTGAAAGGTTGCTTGAGTTTAGAGGTTCGAGTAGCATGTTTAGCATTTTGGAGACTTTATTTTTGTGTTCTAGCATTGATGGACGGTCAACCTTTATTTATGATAGGTTGGACTCTTAACTTTTGGTAAGTTGAATTTTGGTTTAAGGAAAGCTTGAAATTGGGGATAGGAATCTTAAGGTTATGGTATGATGAGGGGACAAAAGGCATGGAATATGGAGGATGTTTTGGAAAGTAATCCTAGGCCTTTAGTGCATGTATGTGGACGGCATGGGTGTCTAGGGGGTGGCCGAATGTTGTTAGGTGGCTTGGGGGGGATAGTTGGTCAACCTTTGCTTGTTGTGCATCTTTTGTATTGTTTTCTTTCTCTCCAAAAACTCCCCTCCTTGGCCGAATGTGTACTATGCTTTTAGTGCAAAATTCCTTTTGGTTTTAGCCTTATTTTGTTGGAACCAAATCCTACTTTTTCTTTCTTTTCATTCATCCTTTTGAAACCGAAACAACATTTGATTTTTTTGGGCATTTTGTGCACATTTCTTTTAGGCAAAATAGTGTTTGGCCGAACCTCTCTCTCTCCCACATCTCTCTCTTTTTCTTCTTTGACATTGGTTCATAATCACATTTCTCCTACTTCTCTTGGCCGAAATTTTCATCTCTCCATCTCTCTTTACTTTCTTTTATTTTATTCAAAGTCATAAACATTCCTCTCCCATTGAAATCTCTTCCATCTTCTTCTTTTGTTTTCCTTTCTCTTTCTCAACTTTAATCGAATCCTTATTGTTAAATCAAATCAACCATAGCCGAATTTCTTTGACCATTTAATCATTTTGCCGAAATTTTTCCTTTCTCTTATTGTTTTGTTTTGGCCGAATATTCAAGGGTAGATTCTCTTTGATTTTTCTTCAATCGATTTTGGAAAAGGGTAAGTGTTCACGGCCGATTCTCTTTCAATTCTTTTCTCTTTTCTATGTTATTTTCTTGTGGACAAGGGCCGAACCTATGGGCATTTGTTGCAAGGTTTTAACCATTTTAGGAACCGATTATTCGTTTAGGCTTTTCGGGACGTTGGAAGAAATCAATCTAAGCCTCGTTTCTTTGTCAATCGATTTGGGTAAGTTTAGGTAAGATTTGGTATTACAAGTGATAACTCTTTGGGATTTAGTAGTATGGCCGAATGGCCTTTGTTCATAATTTTAGTATTGGCCGATTGTAGGACAAGGTGTTCTAGTGCGGTAGATCGGATTCGGGAGTTAGTTCTTGCGTTGGTGAAAGGTGTGTATCTTACACACTTTATAACTTGGTTTATATATGTATATTTGTGTGTTATAACTAATCATATTATGAAAGTGGGTAAATCGATGAGATCTGGATATGATACCATGATGGTATGAATGAGGATTTGGGTAACTCCGTTTCAATTTATTGTTAATACATGTGGATTGAAATTATGATCTACGATTTATGATATATTCGTTATGAGATACATATCAAAGTTTATTGACGTGATTTGTCTATCTATTGCATTGGTATGGGCAATATGAGAGGAGGGGGAAGATTGATGATTCGTGTCTTCGGACACCAGTGGTTTGGCACCACCAGTGATTTGGTATCACATTCGTGTCTTCGGACACCAGAGGTTTGGCACCTCATAGCGACTTGTCCCTGTGGTTAATTCCACCGTGGGTTGGCCCCACTTTTGAGATATGGGATCGTCCGCGGTGATTTGGTATCATACGTGGGTTGGCCCCACAGATGGATTATTCATGACTACGGTCACCAAGTGATTTGGTATCACATTTGTGTCTTTGGACACCGGTGGTTTGGCACCACCGGTGGTTTGGTGGTACCACAGGGTAGAAAAGGAGTTATGGATGGCTAGGTTGGGTGCATTATACATATATGTTGCTTTGTTATAATTTGTGTAAGTATGTGGTATTTACTCGGGAGAGGGAATATGCACTGAATCTTGGTGACTCACCTTCTCCCTTATATTTTCAGGTGATTCGTGAGATCGCGGATATGGAGCCGGATGAACTCGAGGAGGCCATGCAATAAAGTTTGGTTTTACATGAACTTCCATTTGGGTACTATATTTTAATTTTGGGTTTTCATATTTTATGGATTTGTAATAAGGCCTCTTTAATTATGTTTTGGATTATTTTTATGTTTTGAATATATTTAAAATATGGCTTATAAATTACTTGGTTAATCTAATAATTGAGCTCAAAGTTTTCTAAACTAAAAACTCGCAATGGTTTTAAAAATCTTACCATCGGGTATTATGAATAGTTCGATAGAAAAATTACAAGTTAAGTGTTTTCAACAAATTAAGTGATTTCCAAAAATTCAAGTTTCTATACTCCAATTGCAAACGGATTTTCAAAGTGATATTTCAAATTTTCTTAAAAAGATATAAATGTTTTCTATCCTATGATTTATCAACTAAGTTTTAAAGTTTTATGTAATTCAAAGTAAATCTCAGTTTTAACTTATTT
This sequence comes from Gossypium sturtianum, assembly GCA_025698515.1. Lineage (NCBI taxonomy): Eukaryota > Viridiplantae > Streptophyta > Magnoliopsida > Malvales > Malvaceae > Gossypium > Gossypium sturtianum. The sequence goes on from CM046955.1 coordinate 120,773,838, forward strand.
TCGACAAATAAAGAATTTCAAAGAGTTTTTCACAAAATTTAATTGTTAGTTCGATTCTTTCAAAAATATTTTCCTTAGTGACATACCAGATTTGGTCGTGGCGTATTGACCGGGTTTGGGGTGTTACACTGCTTCATCTAGGTATTCACACTAAGATCGTGGTAAAACATATTCGGGCTATAGAGTTCAAGCCACCTCAATGGCGAGTGCGGGTAATGCGAAGTCTAATAGACCTGAGTGTCAGAATTGTGGTAGACAACATATTGGAAAGTATTGGGGAAACAATCGAGCTTGCTACAAGTGCGGTTCACTAGACCACTTTATTCGAAACTATCCTGAGATAGATGAGAAGGACAGAAAACAAGAAGTGAGAGCGAGTAATGTACCTTCGAGGGGTAGGCCACAGAAGAACCCGGGAAGTGGGGCTAGCAGTAGAGGTGCACCTAGAGATTCTACTGTGAGATCTAAGTGTAGAGCGTCTGCAAGGAATTATGCCATTCGTGCTCGCAAATAGGCATCATTCCCAGATGTGATTACGAGTACTTTTTCTCTTCATGATATTTCTGTTGTTGCTTTGATTGACCCGGGGTCTACTCACTCGTATGTTTGTATGAAATTGGTGCCTAGCATGAATATGATTATTGAGTCTACAGATTTTATGATAAAAGTGTCAAACCCGTTAGGCAAGCATGTGATAGTTGACAAAGTGTGTAGAAACTATCCCTTGATGATTAGAGGTCATTGTTTTCCGGCTAACCTCATGCTAGTACCGTTTGATGAATTTGACCTAATTCTTTGCATGGATTGGTTGACTGTTCATAATGTGTTAGTAAACTGTGGTAGTAAGTTTATTGAACTGAGATGTGTAAATGGAGATATTATTCGGGTTGAATCAGGTGAATTGGATAGCTTGCCTGTAGTGATTTCTTCTATGGCAGCTGAGAAATGTATGAGAAAAGGATATGAGTCCTATCTTGCATTTGTGTTAAATACCCAAGAGTCGGAAGTAAAGACTGAATCAGTGCCTGTGGTATGCGAGTATCCGGACGTGTTTCCGGAAGAGTTACCTGGATTGCCTCCAGTTAGGGAGGTTGAGTTTGGTATTGAATTGGTACCTAGTACGGCACCTATTTTGGTTGCCCCGTATAGGATGGCACCATGGGAGTTAAAAGAATTGAAGGCTCAGTTACAAGAGTTGACGGATAAAGGTTTCGCAAGACTGAGATATTCTCCGTGGGGTGCTCCAGTACTTTTTGTGAAAAAGAAAGACGGGTCGATGAGGTTATGTATAGACTACAGACAGCTCAACAAGGTTACAGTTAAGAACAAGTATCCATTGCCAAGGATTGACGATTTGTTTGACCAACTAAAAGGAGCCACAGTGTTTTCTAAGATAGACCTGAGGTCCGGTTATTACCAGTTAAGAGTTAAGGAACAAGATGTACCGAAAACTGCATTTCAGACAAGGTATGGCCATTACGAGTTCCTCGTAATGCCCTTTGGCTTAACGAATGCTCCTGCCGTTTTTACAGATTTAATGAACCGTATTTTCCGACCGTACTTTGATAAGTTTGTAGTTATTTTTATCGATGATATATTAATTTATTCTCGGGATGAGAGTGAGCACGCGGAGCATTTGAGAACTGTCCTACAAACTTTAAGAGATAAGCAGTTGTACGCTAAGTTTAACAAAAGTGAATTTTGGCTTTGAGAATTCGGATTCTTAGGACACATCGTGTCGGGTGATGGAATTAGAGTTGATCCGAGTAAGATCTCGGCTATTGTTGATTGGAAATAACCGAGGAATGTGTTAGAGATTAGAAACTTTTTGGGTTTAGCGGGTTATTACAGATGGTTCGTTAAAGTATTCTCCATGATTGCTACACCGATGACAAGGTTGCTACAGAAAGATGTCAAGTTCGAATGGACAGAGAAGTGCCAACAGAGTTTTGAGGAACTGAAAGCATTGTTGACTGAAGCCCCAGTTTTAGTACAACCTGAGTCGGGAAAGGAGTTTGTGATCTATAGTGATGCGTCAATGAATGGTCTTGGTTGTGTGTTGATGCAAGAGGGAAAAGTAGTAGCTTATGCCTCGAGACAGCTAAAACCACATGAAAAGAATTATCCGATGCACGATTTAGAATTGGCCGCCATCGTCTTTGCTTTGAAGATTTGTTGTCATTATTTGTATGGTGAGAAATGCCAAATCTTTACCAATCACAAAAGTTTGAAGTACCTGATGAACCAAAAGGACTTAAATTTGCGACAACAGAGGTGGCTCGAATTATTGAAAGATTATGAGCTAGAGATTGATTATCATCTGGGGAAAGCGAATGTAGTCGCAGATGCCTTGAGCAGGAAATCCTTGTATGCTTTGAGAGCTATGAGGACGAGTTTAGCTTTTTCTGACGACGGTTCAATTTTGGCCGAGTTAAGGGCTAGACCATTGTTTCTTCAGCAGATTTGTGAAGCCCAAAAGAATGATAGTGGAATGCAAGATAAGAAAGCTCAGTGTGAATTGAGAAGTAACTCTGATTTTCGGGTCGGTTCAGATGATTGTTTGATGTTTCGTGATAGAGTTATGTACTGAAAGATGATGAGTTGATTCGAAAAATTTTATACGAGGCACACAATGTTTGTTTGTCAGTACATCTGGGCAGTACGAATATGTATAATGATTTAAAGAAGTTGTATTGGTGGCCGAGTATGAAAAGAGACATCTCTGAGTTTGTGACAAAGTGTTTAATCTATCAACAAGTGAAAGCTGAGCATCAGGTACCTTCGGGTTTACTTCAGCTAGTGATGGTTCCCGAGTGGAAATGGGACCGAATCATGATGGATTTTGTAACAGGTTTACACATGACTCCGAAAAAGAAAGATTCCGTGTGGGTTATCATTGATAGATTAACGAAATCAGCTCACTTTATACCGGTACGTACCGACTACTCACTTGATAAGTTGGTTGAGCTGTATATTGTCGAAATTGTGAGATTACATGGGGTGCCTATGTCCATTATTTCAGATAGAGATCTGAGGTTTACTTCGAGGTTTTGGAAAAAGTTGCAAGAAGCCTTGGGTACAAAATTGAATTTTAGTACCGCGTTTCATCCGCAAACTGACGGTCAATCTGAAAGAGTAATTCAAGTTCTTGAGGACATGCTCCGATGCTGTGTTTTAGAGTTCAAAGGTAGTTGGGAAAAATATCTACCTTTGGTTGAATTTTCCTACAACAGCCATTATCAGTCGAGTTTACAAATGGCACCGTACGAAGCATTGTATGGACGCAAGTGTCGAACTCCTTTGTATTGGATTTGTATTGGACCGAGCTTAGTGAGAAGCAAATTCACAGGGTTGATTTAGTTAAAGAAACCGAAGAGAAAGTGAAAGTAATCTGTGATAGTTTGAAAGCTGCTTCAGACCGACAAAAGTCATACGCAGATTTGAAAAGGAAAGAAATTGAGTTTCAGGTGGGTGATAAAGTGTTTCTGAAATTATCCTCGTGGAAGAAAATATTGAGATTTGGTAGAAAGGGCAAATTGAGTCCGCGCTTCATTGGGCCGTATGAGATTATTAAAAGGATTGGACCAGTAGCTTACCGGTTAGCTTTTTCGGTGTAGTTGGAGAGAATACACAATGTGTTCCATGTGTCGATGTTACAACGATATCGTTCCGATCCTTCACATGTAATTTCTCCTACAGAAATTGAGATACTACCGGATATGACCTACGATGAGAAACCAATTAAGATTTTGGCTCGAGAGGTTAAACAGTTGAGGAATAAAAGTATAACCTTAGTGAAAGTGTTGTGGCAAAAACATGGTGTAGAAAAGGCTATGTGGGAACTGGAAGAAGCCATGAGAAAGCAGTACCCAAACATCTTTATCGGTAAGATTTTCGGGGATGAAAATCTCTAAAGGGGGAAAGTTGTAACAACCCGATTTTAGGGCTAGTCAGAATAGTGGTTTCAGAACCACTAATCCAAGATCGGAGAAATTATTTTTAATATTGTTTTATGTGTTATATCATTTTTATACGAGTGCATGAAATTTTTGGTGCATTAATTTTAGTGATTTCATGCTTAATTTTGAAAAAGGACTAAATTGTATAAAGTGCGAAAGTTTTATTTTACAAGCTAAAGGTGTTAAATAACTATAGAAACTTAAATTGGAGGTCCTTAATGTGCAATTAGGCCTTTCTAAGGGTGATAGCCGGCCATAGGGGACAAGAGATTTAATTTAGTCAATGTTTGGTGACATTAGGTGACTAAATGAATAAAATAAAATAAAACAAAGAAAGCTATCATCTTTTCTCCTATCATCTTCTTCTTCCACCAATTTTTCACTTAAGCATAAGTGTTTGGAAGCTTGAAATTTTTAGCAACTTACACACCTTGCAAGTAAGTGATTTTGGTGATCATTCATGATAATTTTTCTACTTTTGGAACCCTTGTAGCTTAAGCTAGCTAATGGGGGACTATTTTGCAAAATGGTTGAGAGTCTAGGGTTTTTCCATGAGAACATTAGTGTTGTTTACTGAATCTTTATGGAAGAAAATGAAACTTAGTTGTTAAATAAACAACTTTTGTGAAAGGATTTTTCATGGAAACACCTAAAATGGACCTTGTTGTAAAGATTGTAAAATAGGTAGTAAATGTGTGAAATAATTGGAATTGTGAGTTGCTATAAGCTTAAAATATATTCGACTAGGCTTGGTTGATAAGGAAATTTGATGAAAATCGGTTTACGAGCCTAGGGGCAAAATCATAATTTTGTGAAAGTCTAGGGGCAAAACGGTAATTTTGCCAAAGTAGGAATTTTGGAATGTCTCGATTAATGTGGTGATTAAATGAGTGAATTTATCATTATAGATCAAGAAGAACGTGGAATCAACCTTGACCGAGGAAAAGGCAAGGTTTCGGACTAAACTTCAAATTTGACATATTTTGTATCGAGGTAAGTTTATATGTAAATGATACATCTTTTTTACTTATGTTTTTACATATTATTGCATTATGTGCAATGTGATTGAATATTATTGATATCTATTAAAATGATAGAAAGTGAGAAAATTCTCGGATGAACCTTTGGAATAGGAAAATGATAAGGATAAACACCGTGATTAAGTTATTATTTATGGGCTGTGTGCGATACCATCATATTTATTATTATTGGTGGGCTGTGCGCGATACCACCATGGATATGTGATTATTGGTGGGCTGTGTGCGATACAACCATGTTATTTATTAAAGGTGGGCTGTGTTCGAAACCACCGTGTGTCTAGTATTATTTTGAAGTGTTCATCGAGAAACTTTAAGTAAGTGAAATTACGTGTGATTATGTGATGACAAGTGCAGGGTATATGTGCATGTAAATGTGAGCAATGTTTATGATATGTATTTGGAATGTGGTAAGATAGAAATGAGTAAGTACAACTACAAGGTTCTGAATTGTTCTTGATTAGTACGTAATGTTCTTGATGAATAAGTATGTGGTATGATGTTCATTGCTTACATGTAGACTTACTAAGCTTAAAGCTTACTCCCTTCTCTTTTCCCCTGTTTTATAGTGTCAAAAAGCCAGCTTGGGATACTGAGACCATTGGAGGATCACCCACACTATTCGCGCATTTTGGTATATTGAGATTTACATTGAATTAGGGCATGTATAGGGACTTGGTCTTTTTGGTTATATGTCATATTGGTCTAGCCAAATGTGTTGGCTTAGGATGATATTTGATTCATTTTGTATAAGGCCATGAGGTGTGGCTTATAATGATTATTTTTTTATAAACCTATTCATATATGCATGTTTGTGTTATTTCCATTACGATATGGCCTATGATTATTGATGGTTGAATGATGATATGTTGCATGTGATTATGGATGTTGATGATGGTGAAGCACTTAGTTATGCTATATTAAGTGCCTTGAATTTATATGTATATGTTTTGGATTAGTGTGGTTTTGATGTTGTGTAGGTTGGTGTAAGTATGGGTGGCAAAAAGGCTTGGTAAATAGCCTTATTTTGTCCACACGGGTAGACACACGGGTGTGTGTCTAGGCCGTGTGTGACACGCGGTCTACCCCATGGGCGTGTGTCCCCTGCATCCTATGTTGGCAAAATAGAATGCCCAGTAGTAACCACACAGGCTGAGGCACGGCCATGTATCTCAACCGTGTGGAAGACACAGCCATAGGACATGGGCATGTGCCCAGGCCATGTGAAGTCTGCACTTGATTTTAGGAATTTAATTCGCCTCATGGCCGAAGGACACGGGCGTGTGTCTTGGCCGTGTGACCTTATTTGGTTGATGATGTCACAAACTGAATGTCCCTTATTTTTGACACGGCCTGAAACACGGGCATGTGATATCCCACACGGGCATGTCCCTTCACCCACACGGGCGTGCGGACCTTTTTCATGGAAAATTTTCTAAGTTCTCCGAAAGTTTTCTAAAGTTCTCGATTTAGTCCTGAACTCCTCCTTATGTATGTTTTGGGCCTCGTAGGCTCGTTTAAGGGGTGATATGAATGTTTGTGAAAAGTTTTAAATTTGAGTGGAAATTCAAGTCTCGGTTTTGTATGATTGCTTGCATATAAGTCTGGTAACGCCTCGTACCCTGTTCCGGCGACAAATACAGGTAAGGGGTGTTACACTAACATATCATATATAGATCATACAAATCATGCTCAATCACACTAAAACATACTTTAACATACTTTAACACTCTAACTAGTTAGTTATACTAGCATGTAAAGTCACAATTCATATTACTCAACATGTCAAATTTGCATCTTATGCATTTCTAAGTGCATTAAGGTTCATACCTTAACATTTGGTCATTTTAAGCTTCTCTCAATGTTCAGCAAGTCATTCAAGCATATATAACAATAATTCACTAAGCACATGCATATCATCCAACATGCAACCAAAACTTAACAATCATACATATTCAAGATTTAAATCCAATCAATCAACCACAAATCTAGTTCTTTTAACCCCATTTTTGGGATGTAACATGTTTATATTAATAATTTACAATTAACCTAATTGAAAAATAGTGCCACATAAATAATTGTGTTAATATAATAAAAAAATTGAATCAAAATTAAAATTTAATACATATAATTGCATCAAACCAAAGTTAGTATATTACATTGCACACACCAAATCAAAGTTGATTTATAATTTTAAGATTTATTGATGGTTGTTGAGACCACCAAATATAAATGTCCTACACTCTAACTAAATTAAACAGTAGTATAGAGAAGCAGGGTCAAGCCCACAAGGACTGGGATTTCTAATATCGTTTTTAGCGTGACCAGATTCCAAAGTTGTGGCAACTATCGTGCCCACAACTTTTAACTTACTGAGCTAAAAGTAAATCAAAGGGGGTTTTAGATGATTAAGGTTAAAAATATAAAAATTAAGAGAGCAAAATAATAATCGAATTATAATTGCAAAATAAAATTAAATTATTGAAATCAAATTAGGAAATCAAATATGCAAATTCTTAACCTTAGACTCGGAATATTCCAAACTTGAGTTGATCCTTACAAGTGAATTTTTCCTTCCAAATGATAAGCTAGTTATAGCGACCAAGGACACCTCAACTGCTAACTCTTCCTTGTGTAGTTGATTTCGGTACAACCTGCAAAACAAGCCTTACTGACTATCTAACCACGTAACACGCGTCCACAATTTAAAATCTCGACAGCCTTGCGATCTAGAAGAGCCTAACTCGAATTAACGACCTTAACTGTTTGGATCATTTAAATTTGATCACTATCTCCCTTGACGGAATCCAACTGTCCTTTTTCCACCTGGACACGTCAATTTGTTCGAGAGAACTTGAACATGACAGACGATCGTCTTGTTTTCCCAATTGTATGCCAAACTACTCCAACCCAACGTGTAACACCCCCAACCCCTCTCCATCATCAGATTAGGGTCACGGGTATTACTAACCAATTAGAACATTTAATTACATCGCAAGTAGTAGTATAAGCTAACTAATATCGTCATAATATACAGGGGCAGATCATGCAAATCAAATACTTGCATAGTAGTGTCTTATATAATCGAATAGTGTATTATGCTATGCAATACTAAACTTGGTCTTCCACTATCTACACTCTTATAACTATTTATCCCTTCTTGAATGCTAGAAGTTGGATACATAACAAGACTATTCCAATTATTAGCATCAGAGTATTGGTCCATACTCCGACTATTACTACCTTCGATGATGTTAGTATAATTCACTTGATTCAAGTTTGCTAATTAATTCCAATTCAAAGTAAAAGTTACTCTTACAGCCTCTATTTCGAGTCTACGGGACCCTAAAAATAGTCTACAAATAGGCAGGGTCTAATTTGGAACAATTTTGAAAGTTTAAGGTCATTTTTGGAAATACCTAAAAATAGGGGACACACGACCGTGTAGCAAGGTCATGGGGAATGCCCCAAATCGTGTCTCCGCCTGTGTAACTCACTGACTTGGGTCACACAGTCGTGTCCCAGGCCGTGTGTCAACCCGTGTGGAAACTACACCTATACTATTTTTCCACATGCCAGTGTGTGTTGCCTATGTATGGCACACAGCCGTGTGACAGACCGTGTGCACCTAAATGTACCTTAAAACTCAAGTTTACCATTTTACGCTTACTTGGACACTAAGCAACTCAATTACTAACCTGTTAACCTATTCAAAACTCACACCAACATGCTCAAAACATGCCAAAAAATCCATCTTAGTATCTAACCAATGTACCCTCAATGGTATCATATTTTATACCATCAAGTACACCAACAACACATCAACCATTCAAAGACTTTCATTCATACCAATTTTTCCATAATTGGACCAATATTTAGCTACTTAGGCTACCAATTTTTTAGCTAAACACATACCAAAACTATAACTAGGCTAACATACCAACATAGCCTCAACTACAACCATATATACGATTAACCATCATTTCACTAGCAAACCAAGATTTCTGTAACAGCCCGAATTTGGGCCTAGTCAGAACAGTGGTTTTAGAACCACAAATTCGAGGTTGGATAAATTATTTTAATATTATTTTTGTGTTATAGCATGATATATGAGTGTTTGAAAATTTTGGTGAATTAATTTTAGTGATTGCATGCTTAATTTTGAAAAAGGACTAAATCGCATGAAGTGCGAAAGTTTTGTTTTACAAGCTAAAGGTGTTAAATAACTATGGAACACTAAAGTAGAGGTCCTTATTAAGTAAATAGACCAAACAAATTATGGTGGCTGGACATAGAATTTTTAATTGGAGACAAAGTCATAAAAATGGTCAAAATTAGGTGACATTAGGTGACTTATTTAATAAAAAATAAAACAAAAAGAAAGGAGGCTATCATCTTCTCTTCACCACCTAAATTTTCAGAAAAAATGGGGGGTTTTGAGAGCTCAAATTTCAGCCAAGCTTTTCTCTTGCAAGTAAGTGATTTTGGTGGTTGTTTTTGTTAATTTTTGTGTTTTTGGAACCCCTATAGCTTAATCTAGCTAATGAGGGGACTATTTTGCAAAATGGTTGAGAGTCTAGGGTCTTGCCATGAGAGTATTTATATTTTTTGCTAAAATTTTATGAAAGAAAATGAAATTTGGTTATTTAATAAACAACTTTTGTGAAAGGATTTTTCATGAAAACACCTAAAATGGACCTTTTTGTAAAAGTTATAATATAGGTTGTAAATGTGTGAAATAATTGAAAATTTTGAGTTGCTATAAGAGTAATAAAGGTTCGGCTAGGCTTGTTAAAGGAGGAAATTTGATTAAAATCATTTTACGAGCCTAGGGGTAAAATCGTAATTATGTGAAAGTATAGGGGCAAAATAGTAATTTTGCCCAGGTATAAAATATAGATTGTATTGATTAATGTAGTGATTAAATAAGTAAAAATGACATTATAGATCAAGAAAAATGAGATCCAGACTTAGACCGGGGGAAAACCAAGCTATTGGACTAAATCGAACTAGTCGCCCATATTTTGTATACCGAGGTAAGTTGTACGTAAATAATACAACTCTATTGTTATTATGCATTAAACGATTGATATTGCATAAAATGTTTGATTATTGTTATGAATATGCATGACAAAATTTGAGGTGGTATACTCCCGGTTGAACCTTAAGAATAGATCGGATATCCATGCCCTGACATTAGGGATATATGAGGCCAGTGTAAGACCATGTCTGGGACATGGCATCGGCGTTGATATGTGTGCTAGTGTAAGACCATGTTTGGGACATGGCATCGGCCACATTATGAGAGCCAGTGTAAGACCATGTCTGGGACATGGCATCGGCATTGAGACAAGAGCTAGTGTAAGACCATGTCTTGGACATGGCATCGGCCTCGACATGTGAGCCAGTGTAAGACCATGTCTGGGACATGGCATCGGCATTTTACCCTCTTGTGTGAGGCTTATCGGATATCCTTTAGTATTCCAAATGGTTCCACGGGTTATTTAAGCTTATGATAAAGATATGAAAGGATATAATCATGTTGTGAGTGGTACAGGTTCTTACTCGAAACTCATGAGATATGAGCTTAGTTATGATGCCTTAATGGTAAGGATGAAATTGAGTAAGTTCTATCTATGAGAATGATTTCGGGACGATCTTGTAATCTTTGGCTTATACTTATGATGTGTAAATATGTAGTAAATCCATCATTGTTAAATCAAGAACGTTGTGCTGGTTTATAATATGCTATGTGTTTAAAGAGGCATGGTTGATGTTGTTACTTATTTACATGCAACTTACTAAGCTTTGTGCTTACTCCCTTTCATTTCCATTTTCTTATAGTATCGCCAAGCTAGCTCGGGGATCAAAGGACGTCAGAGGCTCAATCACACTATCAATCTGAACATTTGGTATAGTTAGATTTATCATTTTGAGTATGGCATGTATAGGGACTTGGTCTTTTGTCAAGTGTCATATTGTTTTGGCCAAATGTGTTGGCTTGTCTTGAAGATTGACTCATTTTGTATAAGGCCATGGATGATGGCTTGTTATTGATATATGTAGATGATGATGTTATTCATGAATGTGCAATTTGCATGGTGAAATATATGGTGTGTTAATGCATGAATGAGTAAGTCGCATGATTGGATTGATAAAGTATGTGTTAAGTTTTGCATGTGAATGGAGTGTAGTGGCCTTGATGTGTGTATGCCTTGGTTGTGGCTAATTTGGTCAGATGTTTATGATTGGATTGGTGTTACTTAATGTGGCTTATGTTGGTGCAAGTAAGGGTGGCAAAAGGGCTTGGTAAATAACCTTGTTTTTGTCTACACGGGTAGACACACGGGCATATGTCTAGGCCGTGTGTGACACACGGTCTGCCCCATGGGCGTGTAGTCTGGCCATGTGTCCCCTACACCTTAATTTGGTAAAACAGAATGCCCAGTAGTAACCACATGGGCTGAGGCACGGCCGTGTGTCTCAACCGTGTGGATGACACAGCCATAATACATGGGCATGTGCCCAGGCCATGTGAAGTCTGCACCTTAAATGCGAAATTAAATTCGCCATACGACCTAGCACACGGGCGTGTGCCTTGGCCGTGTGACCCTAAAATGTTGCTGACGTCAGAAATAGAATGTCAAGGTTTTAACACACGGGCTGAGACACGGGCGTGTCATGGCCGTGTGAGGGACACGAGCGTGTGCCAGGCCATGTGAAAACCCCTGTAGGTTCGAATTGAAAAATAAATCCACACGAGCAAGGGACACGGGCGTGTCCCTATATGCTTAGGCCGTGTGAGTTACACGGTCCTTCAATATGGCCATGTTATTAGGTCACACGGGCGTGTCGCCCTTCCACACGGGCGTGTGCCCCTATTTTATTTTTGAGACATTTTCCAATGTTTTTTCTAAAGAACTCGGTTTGGTCCGACACCGTTTCTACATTGTGTTTTGGGCCTCGTAGGCTCATATTAAGGATTTTAAGACAAACTTTGAAAAGTTTTAAATTTGAACAAAATTTCATAACTCGGAAGTGTTTGTATGCATGTTATTGAGTTAAGTAACGCCTCGTACCTTGTTCCAGCATAGGATACGGGTAAGGGGTGTTACAATTTCAACACCTTATAAACAACATAAACAAAGGACTTCGTAAGTACATGTCATTACAAAATAAGATATCACCACACTTGAGCTCGGGATTTGTTGTTGGATGCTGAATTGGCAATAAATTGAAAAGTACCTAAACTGCACACGGAAAACAAAGCCACACGCTGAGTATAACTCAGTGGTATTTATATAATATGAATAATTTAAGGTTGATATCAATAGATAAGATATAAAGATGCAATAAGTAATGTTGTAAAATTTGGTAATCACAAATTTTAGCATATGGCAATAATATTTCATATGTTCAAGTACATATCAATGGTATTCCATATATATAGCATTTGGTAATCCAACTCATGCAATGGCATGATTCATGTTTTTTATCAATACTTGAATTCATTTCAAGATTCACATCACATTTCATCATTTCATATTTCATTTCTCATCTCATTTTCATTTCTCAACTTTGCCATCTCAATATCAAACACATAAATTTATTATTTAATTTCCCCTATTAACATGAATCTGACTCGAACGGATACACGGATCCAACCAACACACCAGTTTGGCACCCAGTGCCTCATCAAATAAATCTAAAGTAATAACCGCGCCCAACGCTATATAAATTGACACCGAGTGCCTTATCGGTTAAATTGAAGTAAATTGGCACCCAGTGCCTCATCGACTCGGGGTCGAAGAAATTCCTGAACTCTTCCTATCCTATGGCATGTCATCTATATCCGACTTAGACCGAAACAGTTTATAGGGTTTCCTTTCACTTTTCAGTGCAAACCAATGTTTCGATTTCATATATGTACATTAACACACATATAACATATATTAATTTGATAGTAACCATAATTTCTCAATCCACATATTTTTCAATTATGTAACATTTTCTTTCATAAACAACCATCGATTCTAATATTCCAATCGAATAACAAATCTCACATTAATGCTTACCATGACAATTATATCAATATGCATCATTTTTAGTTTATCTCGGAAAATAAAAATATGAAACGTGAATTCTGAGCTATTCGACGTCGATTTTATCCTTCCCCTTTTTACTCGAGGATTCCTGTATGACGTTAGCTACAGAATAAAACAACTAAAATACATCAATATTAAACAATTCAATTTCAAATTAAATTTTCAAATTTTTTAACTATATTTCCTAAAACTTTAATTTAGTCCCTAAATCGGGACTAATTTTAATCACCACATTTAACTTTATATTTTTATACTAATTTCACTCTAAGCTAAATTTAGCTCCCTATTTTTCAATTCGACCCCTCAATTTCATTTTTTTTTCTTAATTTAGTCCCTATTGCTCAAAATCAAGAATTAATTCCACAATTTAATCCTTTTCCGCTTCTAACTTAAAAATCTATCTATTTAATCCCTAATACTTAAACTATTCAACAATAACAACATCTAAAATCTTAAAAACTACTAAAAATTACAACATGGGTCGGGTAACCCTAGGTACTGAGATTCTAAAAACGTAAAAATTACAAGAAAATGACTAAATTGCACTAACCAATTTGAGCTTGAACCCCTAATTCCCCAAAGCCGTGAATTCTCTTCTTCTTTTCTTTCTTTATTTTCATTTCTTTCTTTTCTAATTTTCATGCAATCCTCTTTCCATTTTCTTTATTATTTCTTTTATTATATTTTCATTTTATTTCTTATTATTATAACTTATACATATTAAGTTAACATAAAATTATATATATACATATCATAAATGTTTCATTATGACCGTCCACTTTAAATGAAACAAAGGTATAATTGCTTCCTTAATCCCTTTAATTTATTTCAATCTATAATCTAACTTTTAACCCTTACTAGATTTAGTCTCTATACCATAATAGCTCCTACTTCATGCAATTACCTATCCAACATTTAATTCACTACAAAAATAACTTCGTAAATATTTAATTAAAGATTTACGAGTTCATTTTACAGGTACAAAGTCCCGAACTTACTTTCTGACACCCCTGACTATCGGTGTAACACCCCTTACCCGGGTTCTATGCCGAAACCAGGCCCGAGGCGTTACCATAATAAAATCCTCAAGATCGCCACTTAGGCTCATTGTGACTACTCTCTTAAGTCACCTCACTATCGACTTACGAGGCCTCACTCATACTCACGAGGGCTCTCGAGACCATATCGAAACTTCTACGATTTTTAAAACTTTTCCATCTATACAGGGCTCACACGCCCGTGTAAGATTTGGCACGCCCGTGGAGGTCACACACGCCCATGGTCACTACCCGTGCATGAAAACTCAAGCATTCTGCCAATGCCCCACGGTTAGGGCACACGCCCGTGCTCTCCACCCGTGGTGCACACTGACTACCTTAACACGGCCTAGAGTCTAGACACACGCCCGTGTGGCTAGCCCGTGGCCAACACTAATTAACACACACGTTCTAGGCACACGCCCGTGTGACTAGTCCGTGGTCTATTCTGATTTAAAATACTAACATGCAGGGGACACACGGCCAAGTCACACGCCCATGGGCTGACCGTGTGTCACACATGGCTTAGACACACGCCCGTGTGTCTACCCACATGGACAAGAACAAAGCTATTTGCCAAGTTCTTTTCACCCTTCTAGCATACACAACATGCACTCATCAACACATCCATGATCAACTCAAAATCTTACAATCTCACATAGAAAACTACATCTTTTCATATAATAAAGTGCCAACAACTATGGCATTATACAAAATAGATTATCTATCTAAAGGCCAACACATCATAGCCATATACAACAAAATTCACTAACTTGTCTAGCCCCTATACATGCCATATACAAAACATTGAGTCTCATGTACCAGAGTGTGCTGATAGTGTGGGCGATCTTCCAATTGATCCTCGTATCTCGATTCAACACTTTTGCTCTATAAGACAAGGGAAAAGAAAGGGAGCAAGCTTTGAGCTTAGTAAGTTCACACATAAACAATTAAGCACCATAGTATAAGCTAAACAACAATTAGCATTATACTAACATATAATGTACAACTATGCTTACTCTTTCTATCCCTTACCACATTTCCAACACATCATGAGTCACTTACTCATAACCATTGACATGCACCCCTGCATTCAATATCGCATATACACAATATACAACATATCATTATTTCTCGATAATACATCCACACAACTAATCCACACAGCTAATGTCTAGGTGGTTCCGCACTTAGCCCACCACAATCAATAAATAAGGTAGTATCGCACTTAGCCTACCATAAAGGTAATCGTAGTGGTTTCGCACATAGCCCACTAGACAATGTACCCAACGATAGCATCGCACATAGCCAGCTCATCTCCATTATGCATTAAGATGGTATCGCACTTAGCCCATCTTTTAGCATTATCACTACACATTCACATATCTATTTCATCAATCATTCATCCATTCACAAATTCTATCACATTCATTTCAATTGAACCACATAGGTTCTCAATTATTTTCAACCATGCTATACACTAGCTAGCATTAACAAATTGTAAGTATGAATGCATTGTTTATACATAGACTTCCCTCGATACTCAAAAGTATAGAAACGTGCAATTTAGTCCACCACTTTGCTCTTGCCTCGGTTTCGATCCGGGCTTTGTCTTTCTTGATCTATAATGAATAAATCAGCTTATTCAATACACATATTATAACACCCCTTACGCGTATTCAACGCCGGAACCGGGCACGAGGCGTTACCGTATTAAAATCCTCAAGATCATCACTTAGGCACGACACGACCACTCTCTTTGACCATCAGAACAACCTCAATCCTAACTTACGAGGCCTCTCTCAAACACACGAGGGCTCTCGAGACCATATCGAAAACTCTTACGATCTTAAAATTTTTCCATCTATACAAGGCTCACACGCCCGTGTAAGATTTGGCACGCCCGTGGATGTCACACACGCCCAAGGTCACTACCCGTGCATGAAAACTCAAGCATTCTGCCAATGCCCCACGGTTAGGGCACACGCCCGTGCCCTCCAGCCGTGGTGCACACTGACTACCTTAACACGACCTAGAGTCTAGACACACGCCCGTGTGGCTAGCCCGTGGCCAACACTGATTAACACACACGTTCTAGGCACACGCCCGTGTGACTAGTCCGTGCTCTATTCTGACTTAAAATACTAACATGCAGGGGACACACGGCCAAGTCACACGCCCATAGGCTGACCGTGTGTCACACATGGCCTAGACACACGCCCGTGTGTCTACCCACATGGACAAGATTAAAGCTATTTCCCAAGTTCTTTTCACCCTTCTAACATACACAATCATGCACTCATTCAACACATCCATAATCAACTCAAAATCTTACAATCTCACTTAGATAACTACATCTTTTCATATAATAAAGTGCCAACAACTATGGCATTATACAAAATAGATTATCCATCTAAAGGCCAACACATTATAGCCATATACAACAAACTTCACTAACTTGTCTAGCCCCTATACATGCCATATACAAAACATTAAGTCTCATGCACCAGAGTGTGCTGATAGTGTGGGCGATCTTCCAATTGATCCTCGTATCTCGATTCAACACTTTTGCTCTATAATACAACGGAAAAGAAAGGGAGTAAGCTTTGAGCTTAGTAAGTTTACACAGAAACAATTAAGCAACATAGTATAAGCTAAACAACAATTAGCATTATACTAACATATAATGTACAACTATGCTTACTCTTTCTATCCCTTACCACATTTCCAACACATCATAAGTCACTTACTCGTAACCATTGACATGTACCCTTGCATTCAATATCACATTTACACAATAAACAACACATCATTATTTCTCGATAATACATCCACACAGCTAATCCACACAGCTAATGTCTCAGTGGTTTCGCACTTAGCCCACCACAATCAATTAATAAGGTAGTATCGCAGTTAGCCTACCATAAAGGTAATCGTAGTGGTTTCGCACATAGCCCACTAGACAATATACCTAACGATAGCATCGCACATAGCCAGCTCATCGTCGATATGTATTAGAATGGTATCGCACTTAGCCCATCTTTTAGCATTATCGCTACACATTCACATATATATTTACATTCATTCCACTTAAAACACATAGGTTCTCAATCATTCTCAACCATGCTATACACTAGCTAGCATTGACAAATTGTAAGTATGAATGCATTGTTTATGCATGGACTTACCTCGATACTCAAAAGTATAGAAACGTGCAATTTAGTCCACCACTTTGCTCTTGCATCGGTTTCGATCCGGGCTTTGTCTTTCTTGATCTATAATGAATAAATCAGCTTATTCAATACACACATTGACCAAAATTTACCCACATCTCATACTTTGGCAAAATTACTCTTTTGCCCCAAATCTTTCTCATAATTACACTATTGCCCCAAGGCTCGTAAAGTGATTTTTATTCAACTTCTTAGCCTTTCATGCTTAGCCGAATCACTTACTCAACTAAAGCAATCATCAATTCTCATTACATCACACATGTATGACCAAACTCAAGATTTTTACAAACTAGTCCCTACATGCATTTTCTATAGAAACTCATTTAGCAAAAGATGTTTCTACTACATCAAGCTTTCATAATCTTCCATAAAACATCAAAATACATGCATGTCATACATGGCCACATTTTTGAACATCCATCATAGCTCATCATATAGCTAAAAATAGCTTACTCATGCAACAAGGACTTCAAAAATACAAAGAATATCAAAAACAAGGCTAGATGCACTTACTAGCAAGCTTGAAATTTTTGAAGAACCCTAACAATGGCTCGCTCAAATTTTCGGCAGCCTTGGAGAAGAAGATGAATGAATTTTGTCATCTTTTCTCCTATTTTAATCACTTAATTGTTAAATAACCAAAATGCCCTTTTTTATAAACTTTCTATTTTAACTCATCCATGCCCAATTTTGTCCAAAAATTAGAAATTGGGAAAATTGCTATTTAAGGACCTCTAATTAATATTCTAAAGCTATTTCACACAAATAGCTTCTAGAATCTCACATTTTGCAACTTTTTCAATTTAGTCCTTTTGGACAATTTAACCGCAACTTCACAAAATTGCTTCATAAATTTTTCACACTAGCATGCATACGTAGAATAAACCTCAAAAACTCATTCATAAACCTCAGATTTGTGGTCTCGCACCACTATTTCGACTAGGCCCTAAATCGGGATGTTACACACATTGACTAAATTGACCCACATCTCATACTTTGGCAAAATTACTCTTTTGCCTCTAATCTTTCTCATAATTACACTTTTGCTCCAAGGCTCGTAAAGTGATTTTTATTCAACTTTCTAGCCTTTCATGCTTAGCGGAATCACTTACTCAACTAAATCATTCATCTATTCTAACTATATCACACATGTATGACCAAACTCAAGACTTTCACAACCAAGTCCCTACATGCATTTTTCATGGAAAATCACTTAGCAAAAGATGTTTCTACTACATCAAACTTTCATATTCTTTCATAAAACATCAAAATACATGCATGTCATACATGGCCACATTTTTGAACATCCTTCATAGCTCATCAAATAGCTAAAAATAGCTTACTCATGCTACAAAGACTTCAAAAATACAAAGAATATAAAAAACGAGGCTAGATGCACTTACTAGCAAGCTTAAAATTTTTGAAGAACCCTAACAATGGCTCTCTCAAATTTTCGGCAGCCTTAGAGAAGAAGATGAATGAATTTTGTCATCTTTTCTCTTATTTTAGTCATTTAATTGTTAAATGACCAAAATACCCTTTTTGATAAACTTTCTATTTTAACTCATCCATTCCCAATTTTGTCCAAAAATTAGAAATTGGGAAAATTGCTATTTAAGGACCTCTAATTAATATTCTAAAGCTATTTCACACAAATAGCTTCTAGAATCTCACATTTTGCAACTTTTGCAATTTAGTCCTTTTGGACAATTCAACCGCAATTTCACAAAATTGCTTCATGAAACTTTCACACTAGCATGCATACATAGCATAAACCTCAAAAACTCTTTCATAAACCTCAGATTTGTGGTCTCGCACCACTATTCCGACTAGGCCCTAAATCAGGACGTTACAACTCTCCCCCCTTTAGAGATTTTTGCCCCCGAAAATCTTACCGGTAAAAGGGTTTGGATGTTGCTCTCTCATAGCTTCTTATGTTTCCCACGTAGCCTCTTCCACATCGTGTTTCTGCCATAACACTTTCACTAATGCTATGCCCTTATTTCTCAACTGTTTTACTTCTCGAGCCAAGATCTTAATCGGCTCTTCATCATAAGACATATTCGGTCTTATCTCAATTTCCGTCGAAGGAATCACATGTGAAGGATCGGAGCGATACCATCGCAACACCGACACATGGAACACATTATGAATCTTTTCCAACTCTACCGGCAAAGCCAATCGGTATGCTACTGGCCCAACTCTATCTGTAATCTCATACGGCCTTATAGATCTTGGACTCAATTTCCCTTTTCGTCCAAATCTCATGATCTTCTTCCACGGGGACACTTTCAAAAACACTTTGTCACCCACCTCAAACTCAATTTCTTTTCTTTTTAAATCCGCATATGACTTCTCTCGGTCCGAAGCAGCTTTCAGACTATTACGGATTACTTTCACCTTCTCTTATATTTCTTTCACTAGATCGACTCCATAGATTCGCTTTTCACTAAGCTCGGTCCAATACAGTGGAGTCCGACACTTACAACCATACAAAGCCTCATACGGTGCCATCTGTATACTCAACTGATAACTGTTATTGTAAGAAAATTTAACCAAAGGTAGATATCTCTCCCAACTACCCTCGAATTCTAACACACAGCATCGGAGCATATCCTCAAGAACTTGAATTACTCTTTCAGACTGACCATCAGTTTGCGGATGGAATGAAGTACTGAAATTTAACCTCGTACCCATGGCCTCTTGCACAACCTCATAGACTATTCTTGGTAAAGGATACTTATTCTTAACCGTCACTTTGTTAAGCTGTCTATAGTCTATACACAACCTCATAGACCCATCTTTCTTCTTCACAAACAATACCGGGGCACCCCACGGTGAGTAGCTCGGTCTTGCAAAACCCTTATCTGTCAACTCTTGCAACTGAACCTTCAATTCTTT
This sequence comes from Gossypium sturtianum, assembly GCA_025698515.1. NCBI lineage: Eukaryota > Viridiplantae > Streptophyta > Magnoliopsida > Malvales > Malvaceae > Gossypium > Gossypium sturtianum. The sequence continues at coordinate 120,794,110 of CM046955.1, forward strand.
CAACTCTAAAGGTGCCATCCTATACGGAGCAATCGAAATAGGTTCCATTCCCGAAACTAACTCAATCCCAAACTCAACCTCTCTCACTGGAGGTAATCCGGGTAACTCTTCCGGGAATACATCCGGATACTCACATACCACTGGCACTGTTTCAAACTTCACTCCAACCTCTCGAGTGTTCAACACAAAGGCGAGATAGGACTCACACCCTTTTCTCAAACATTTCTAAGCCACTGGGGAAGAAATCATCACTGGTAGACTATCCGATCCACCTGATTCAACCCGAACCACATCTCCACTCTCACATTTCAATTCAATGTATTTACTACCACTGTTCACTAAAACACCATGGTTAGTCAACCAATCCATGCCTAGGATTAAGTCAAACTCATTAAACAGCAACAACATCAAGTCTGCCGGAAAATAATGACTCTTAATCAACAAAGGACAATTTTTACACACCATGTCCACTAACACATGCTTTCCTAACGGGTTTGACACCTTAACCACAAAGTCCGTAGACTCAACAGTCATACTCAAACTAGATGCCAATCTCATGGAAATATAAGAATGAGTAGACCCTGGATCTATTAAAGCAATAACAAGGGTGTCAAAGAGAGAAAAAATACCCATTATCACATCAGGGGAGGATGCCTCTTCGCGAGCGCGAATGGCATACGTCCTCACAGGTGCCCGACCCTCCAGTTTCACAGCAGAGTCTTTAGATGCACCTCTACCACTATTCCTGCCCCTCGGGTTCCTTGGTGGTCTACCCCTTGCAGACACATCACTGGATCTCATCTCTAGCTTCACTTTCTTATCATCCCTCTCGGGGCAATTTCGGATAAAATGGTCGGGGGAACCACACTTATAACAGTTTTGACTATTACCCCAACACTCTCCGGTGTGATATCTACCACAACTTGGACACTCCGGTTTGTTCTTTGGATTGCCCACACTTTCCATCGAAGTAGCTTGGACTCTCGAACCCGAACGAGTATTGCCCAAGTCTCGATGTGAATAACCCACTGGTGCTGTCGTCCTAGGACTCACTTCCTTGGACCTTTTTGACTGGGCTTGATACGACTTGCCCATTAGCCTCTTTCTAGCATCTCGGGCTTCACTCACAGCCCTTTTCTTTTTTGTACTCAACTCTTCGGTCTTACTTGCCCTTTCGACCAACACCATAAATTCTTTCAACTCCAAAATACCCACTAGGAGTTTGATGTCCTCATTCAGTCCGTCTTCGAACCTCTTACACAATATGGTCTCTGTCGACACACATTCTTGAGCGTATTTGCTAAGCCTAACAAACTCACGCTCATATTCCGCTACTAACATTCTTCCTTGCTTCAACTCAAGGAATTCCTTCCTTTTTCGATCAGTAAATCGTTGGCTTATACACTTCGTCAGGAACTCTTCCGAGAAAGAAGTCCCACGTCACCGCGCCCCTCGGGACTACCGGCGTCAACGTCTTTCCACCAATGGTATGCCGAGTCCTTCATGAAGGATCGACACACTTCAAGCTCTCTTGGTGTACAAGAGAGTTCCTCAAACACTCTCATCGAAGTTCTCTAACTAGAACTCGCCTCTCGGTCATCATCAACCTTAGCTCTAAACTCCTCAGCCCCGTGTTTTCTAATCTTATCTACCGGGGGTTTCGATATCCTCATTAAATCAATACCTTGAGGAGCCACAGGAATTGGCTGAGGTATAGGAGGAGGTGGAGGTGGTTGAGCATTAGGGTTCGCTCAAACGTAATCCGAGTACCAATTGCTCATCATCTGGAGAAAGGCTTCCCGTGCCCCTTCCCCTTGACCCCTAGCCTCGGGTCCACTTTGAACAGGCACGGTTCCTTGCGCAGGAGCCGGCGCATTACTAGCTGCTTCATCGGCAATCAATGGATCGGAATCCATATTCTATATAAAACAAGATTTAAAATCATCAGATGCCACCTCACTATCATTGTACACTTATGGTATGTATAGCTAAACTCTTACACCCACTACAGTAGTCCTAGAACTGACTAAATCATAGCTCTGATACCACTAAATGTAACAACCCTTACCTGGGTTCTACGTCAGAACCAGGCCCGACGCGTTACCATAATAAAATCCTCAAGATCGCCACTTAGGCTCATTGTGACTACTCTCTTAAATCACCTCATTATCGACTTACGAGGCCTCACTCATACTCACGAGGGCTCTCGAGACCATATCGAAACTTCTACGATTTTTAAAACTTTTCCATCTATACATCGCTCGCACGCCCGTGTAAGATTTGGCACGCCCGTGGAGGTCACACACGCCCATGGTCACTACCCGTGCATGAAAACTGAAGCATTCTACCGATGCCCCAAGGTTAGGGCACACGCTCGTACCCTCCACCCGTGGTGCACATTGACTACCTTAACACGGCCTAGAGTCTAGACAAACGCCCGTGTGGCTAGCCCGTGGCCAACACTGATTAACACACACGTTCTAGGCGCACGCCCGTGTGACTAGTCCGTGGTCTATTCTTATTTAAGATACTAACATGCAGGGGACACACGGCCAAGACACACACCCATAGGCTGACCGTGTGTCACAAATGGCTTAGACACACGCCCGTATGTCTACCCACATGGACAAGAACAAAGCTATTTGCCAAGTTCTTTTCACCCTTCTAGCATACACAACATGCACTCATCAACACATCCATGATCAACTCAAAATCTTACAATCTCAGATAGATAACTACATCTTTTCATATAATAAAGTGCCAACAACTATGGCATTATACAAAATAGATTATCTATCTAAAGGCCAACACATCATAGCCATATACAACAAAATTCACTAACTTGTCTAGCCCCTATACATGCCATATACAAAACATTGAGTCTCATGTACCAGAGTGTGCTAATAGTGTGGGCGATCTTCCAATTGATCCTCGTATCTCGATTCAACACTTTTGCTCTATAAGACAAGGGAAAAGAAAGGGAGTAAGCTTTGAGCTTAGTAAGTTCACACATAAACAATTAAGCACCATAGTATAAGCTACACGACAATTAGCATTATATTAACATATAATGTACAACTATGCTTACTCTTTCTATCCCTTACCACATTTCCAACACATCATGAGTCACTTACTCATAACCATTGACATGCACCCCTGCATTCAATATCGCATATACACAATATTCAACATATCATTATTTCTAGATAATACATCCACACAGCTAATCCACACAACTAATCCACACAGCTAATGTCTCGGTGGTTCCGCACTTAGCCCACCACAATCAATAAATAAGGTAGTATCGCACTTAGCCTACCATAAAGGTAATCGTAATGGTTTCGCACATAGCCCACTAGACAATGTACCCAACGATAGCATCGCACATAGCCAGCTCATTGCCATTATGCATTAAGATGGTATCGCACTTAGCCCATCTTTTAGCATTATCACTACACATTCACATATCTATTTCCTCAATCATTCATCCATTCACAAAATCTATAACATTCATTTCACTTGAACCACATAGGTTCTCAATTATTTTCAACCATGCTATACACTAGCTAGCATTAACAAATTGTAAGTATGAATGCATTGTTTATACATAGACTTACCTCGATACTCAAAAGTATAGAAACGTGCAATTTAGTCCACCACTTTGCTCTTGCCTCGATTTCGATTCGGGCTTTGTCTTTCTTTATCTATAATGAATAAATCAGCTTATTCAATACACACATTGACTAAATTGACCCACATCTCATACTTTGGCAAAATTACTCTTTTGCCCCTAATCTTTCTCATAATTACACTTTTGCTCCAAGGCTCGTAAATTGATTTTTATTCTACTTTCTAGCCTTTCATGCTTAGCCGAATCACTTACTCAACTAAAGCATTCATCAATTCTCACTATATCACACATGTATGACCAAACTCAAGACTTTCACAACCAAGTCCCTACATGCATTTTTCATGGAAAATCACTTAGCAAAAGATGTTTCTACTACATCAAAATTTCATATTCTTCCATAAAACATCAAAATACATGCATGTCATACATGGCCACATTTTTGAACATCCTTCATAGCTCATCAAATAGCTAAAAATAGCTTACTCATGCTACAAGGACTTCAAAAATACAAAGAATATTAAAAACGAGGCTAGATGCACTTACTAGCAAGCTTGAAATTTTTGAAGAACCCTAACAATGGCTCTCTCAAATTTTCGGCGGCCTTGGAGAAGAAGATGAATGAATTTTGTCATCTTTTCTCCTATTTTAGTCATTTAATTGTTAAATGACCAAAATGCCATTTTTGATAAACTTTCTATTTTAACTCATCCATGCCCAATTTTGTCCAAAAATTAAAAATTGGGAAAATTGCTAGTTAAGGACCTCCAATTAATATTCTAAAGCCATTTCACACAAATAGCTTCTAGAATCTCACATTTTGCAACTTTTGCAATTTAGTCCTTTTGGACAATTCAACCGCAATTTCACAAAATTGCTTCATGAAACTTTCACACTAGCATGCATACATAGCATAAACCTCAAAAACTCTTTCATAAACCTCAGATTTGTGGTCTCACACCACTATTCTGACTAGGCCCTAAATCGGGATGTTACAATCGGGTCGTTTCACAACGTGCACTTTTTAAGTTGAAATTGAATGAACTTTTATGGACGATTTTGACTATCCAATAATCTAGAGAGATAATGAATACCGTGTTGTAAGGTTTTAGCGTAGGTTCATTTCTCAAGATTCTCAATCGAAATGATAACTTGCCTAAAGCTAAATGGAAATAAGTTGAGCATGAAATTAATCATACTTGATTGGATTATAGGAGTGGATTTTAATGAAAAGATAATAGGTGAAGAAGAGAGAGAATTAAAAGGGCAATTGCACCAAAATATGAAAAGAGAAAAGAAATGGCAGATTGCTTCAAATGCAATAAAAACAAGAATGTAATAGCCCGATTTTAGCTAAATCGGATCAGTGGTTTTAGAACCATAAATCTGATGTCAGAAAATTATTTTAATATTATTTTTAGTATTTAAAGCATGTTATTTGATATGTGTGAAAATTCCGTGAGCTAATTTTATCGATTGGTTGGTTAAATTGATAAAAGGACTAAATCACGTAAAATGCAAAAGTTGCATTCTACTTGTTAAAGGTGTTTAATTGCTATGATTAATTAAATTAAAAGTCCTTATGATGATATTAGACCATTGGTAGTGTTAATGGACATTAATGGACATGCATTATAAATTTCTATGTTTATTCATTAAGGTTAAATAGGTAATTTGATTAATTAAGGTATATTAAATAAATAAACATAAATTTTAAGGCTATCATCTTCACCATAGTCGAATATTGAAGAGAAAAAGAAGCCATTTTAGGGTTCTTAACTCGGCACACTCCTAGCTTGATTAAGGTACGATTTTAGCTCGGTTTTTAATGATTTCTATGTTTTTGTAATCGTTGCAGCTCAATATAGCAAGCCCGTACCTTAGATTTCAAAATTGTTAAAGATTGTGAGAGTTGCCATTATTGAATGCTTGAGTAATTTGATGATTGATGATAGATTATGAAGGTTTATTGATAGATTTACTAGTTTTGTAAAGTGATTTTTGACAAAAATGTCAGAAAGGGGTTAAATTGAGAATTTGTAAAATTATGTGGGTAAAAGTGTGAATAAATGAAAGTTTTGGACTGCTAGGGACCTATTCATAATTTGGCCAAGCATGGTTTTTGTTGAATTGTGTGAATTTTGTGTTTTGTGAAATAAGGATTTAATTGTTAAAAGTGTGAAAGTTTAGGGGCTAATGTGCAAATAGGCCTAAATGTATGTTTTGGACAAAATTGAATGAATGGTTGAATAAATAAGTTAATTTTGAATTCATATAGATCAAGAAAGAAAGAATTCAAACTTAGATTGGGGGAAAAGCAAGGTTATCGAGTAATCAACCCGATTCGTCTATTCCGAATACGAGGTAAGTTCATATGTGGTAATTTCATTATAAATGTATGTTTAATGCTTTGATATTGCATAAACAGTGATTACGAAATTACGAATAATGTTTGAATTGTGAATACGACTCTATGGATACGTTCGACGATGATTTGACAAGCATGAAATCCCGGTTGAACCTTAGGAATAGTTTAGGATGCTAGTGACATGTCATTAGGTTATTGTGTTGGCTTCGGGCCACGATATCGGCACTTCGAGTGCGAGTTATACCTTGATTTGGCTTCAGGACATGGTATAGGTATTTTGGAGATGAGTTACCTTGATTTGGCTATGGGCCATGGTATAGGTACTCCAGGGATAAGTTACCTTGATTTGGTTTCGGGCCATGGTATAGGTACATATCGATTGAGATCCTTGAATATCCGATTTCTATTTCGAATGGTTCAACGGGTAAATGAAATATGTGGTTGAGCATGAGATTGGTATTAGATGGTACAGGTACGTACGGTAATGAATTGAGTATTAAAACTATGGAATTGATGAGTTCATTGGTAAGTTATGTGAATAACTATTTGATAGCTTTGAGATTTAATAGACTTGTTATATATCGTTTTCTATTATTTGAATGATGAATGAATGGTGATAGTTGCTTATTGTACACATACGAGCTTACTAAGCTATGAAGCTTACTTTGTGTTATTTTTCTATGCTTTATAGTGAATCAAGGCTAGCTCGGATCCGGGAGTCATCGGGAACATCATCACACTATCAAACATCTAAGTTGGTACTTTTGAAATATACATTTATGGCATATGGCATGTATAGGCTAGATGTGGTATTTTTGTTGTGACCATAGCCATGAGATTTGGCTTGTATGTAACACCCCTTACCCGTATCCGACGCCGGGACAGGATACGAGGCGTTACCTAACTTAAACACATGCATACACACAATTCCGATTCATAAAAGTCCGTTCAAATTTAAAACTTTTGAAACTTCCTCTTAACATCCTTAATATGGGCCTACGAGGCCCAAAACCCATCTTAGAAACTTTTCGAGATCCGATCGAGTTCTTTGGAAAACCTTGGAAAATGTCATTAAAATCAGGGGCACACACCCGTGTGGAAGTGTGACACGCCCGTGTGACTTGATAACATGGCCATGTTGACAGATCGTGTGATTCACACGGCCTAAGCATATAGGGACACACCCGTGTCCCACGCCCGTGTGGATTTATTTCTCAATTTGAACCTACAGGGGTTTCCACACAGCCTAACACATCCCGTGTGCATGGCCCGTGTCCCACACACGGCCATGACACGCCCGTGTCTTAGCCCGTGTGCAAAAACCTTGAAATTTTGTTTCTGACGTCATCAACCTAATAAGGTCACACGGCCAAGGCACACGCCCGTGTCCTTAGACCGTGTGGCGAATTAAATTCCTAAATTCAGGTGTAGACTTCATACGGCCTGGGCACATGCCCATGTCCTATGGCCGTGTCTTCCACACGGTTGAGACACACGGTCGTGCCTCTGTCTGTGTGGTTCATACTGGGTATTCTGTTTTGCCAACTCAGAATGCAGGGGGACACACGGCAAAACCACACGCCCATGGGGCAGACTGTGTGTCACACACGACCTAGACACACGCCCGTGTGTCTACCCGTGTGGACAAAAACAAGGTTATTTACCAAGCCCTTTCTGCCACCCCTACTTGCACCAACATAAGCCACCTCAAACAACCTTCTCATTCATGCATAAACATACCAATTTCTCAACCATGCAATTTGCACATTCATGATAAACATCATCATTTTTATAAATCAACAATAAATATTAGCCATCAACTATGGCCGTATACAAAAAGAATTCATCTTCAAATCAAGCCAACACATTTGGCCAAAACAATATGACACTTGACAAATACTAAGCCCCTATACATGCCATACTCAAAATGATAAATCTAACTATACCAAATGTTCAGGTTGATAGTGTGATCGAGCCTCCGACATCCTCTGATCCCTGAGCTAGCTTGGCGGCACTATAAGAAAATGGAAAGGAGAGGGAGTAAGCATAAAGCTTAGTAAGTCGCATGTAAATAATTAACAACAATTAACATGCATTATCATACTCATAGCATATTATAAACTTGCACATGATTCTCGAATGAATTAAAGCATAACTTACTTATTTCCATCCTTACTAATCACACAACATAATTCGAGCTCATTTCACATGATTCTCATGTAGGTACCTGTATCACTTACAACATAGTTGAAACTTTTCTCACTTTTGACACAATCTTTAATTTACCCGTTTAAATCATTAGAATACCAAAGGATATCCGGTAAGCCTCACAGAAGAGGGTACAATGCCGAAGCCATGTCCCAGACATGGTCTTACACTGGCTTACATTTCGAGCCCAATGCTGTAACACCCCTAACCCGTAACCGTCGTCAGAATAGGGTTAAGAAGGGTTACCGGATATTTTAGAACTTCTACGATCATTTCACAATCATAAGATATTGTATCATCATATCATAGCAAATCAGATTCATAAAGTCCCTTTAAAAGGTCTACGAGACCTTAAACATGCATTAGGAAGGGGTCGGGACTAAACTGGGCTCATACAAAATTTTTCCAAAAACTTAACGTTTTTCAAAGTTACAGAGGCCATATGCCCGTGTGGGTAGGCCGTGTGAGGCACACCCGTGTGTCCAAACCGTGTCAAAACAGGGCATACATACTGACTTGTCCACACGGCCGAAGACACGCCCATGTGCTTAACCCGTGGTCGACACTGACTTATTTCACACAGCCAGTCACACGCCCGTGTGTCCAGCCCGTGTGCGAGTCTGACTTGTTTCAATTTGCAAACTTAAGAGACTCAGTCGAGCCACACGCCTGTGTGCTCAACCGTGTGGGCAAATATAGGCCATTTGCAAGGCCAATTTTCCACCCACACTTTGGATTACACCTACAAGCATTAAACCAATCCAAAATCATACCTCCAATGCATTCAAGACATACCAAAACATGCATATTTTACTTCTTAACAACGTCATTCACTTCATATACAAAACCCAACTCAATCATACTAATTCAAAATCACCAACATCACAATAAAGACATATAAATCATTCATCATCTTAATCCAACTCAATTCATAGCAATTCTTATCATATCATTTCCCCAAATCAACCATAAAACTTACCATAAATTGTCCATTTCATTAGACCAACCATGAGCTTACCATACCAAATTATGCATTATGAAACATATACTACTCATTCATAAACATATTTATTATCAAGCCATATCAAATGGCTATATTTACACAACTCAAAACATCAACCAAAACTCACTAGACTATACATGCCATACTTTAATATATACATTTTCAAAAGGTACCAAATTATAGTTCGATAGTGTGGTGATGATCCTCAACGATCCCCGAGCTTCTCGTAGCTTTAATAATCTATAAAACAATAAAAAAACACACACACAAAGTAAGCTTTCATAGCTTAGTAAGTCATAAGCAAATAATGAACAAATAAACATTTACATTTAAATCAACTAACCAAAACCACATAGACATTAACCAATTATACATTTAATATGTTTTCAACTCAAATATTATCACATTCACAATAGCAATATAACATCAACTTTCAAACTCACATATACTCATAAGCACATATAGGTTTTTCTTTTACCATGTTCAATTCATGTATTCATCATAAACATATACTTACCATGTTTACATATACATACCACAAAGCACATACCTGAATCCTTTAGTTAGTTTTCACAGATGATATCATCTCGATAATGCCCGTTGAACCATTCGGAATTAATAAGGATACTCGGATAGTCGGAAGGCTCGTACAATGCCAATGTCCCAAACGTGGTCTTACATGTAATCACATATCGATGCCACTATCCCAGACAGGGTCTTACACGAATCAAACACGATGCCAATGTCCCAGACATGGTCTTACACGTAAACACAAGTCGATGCCAACGTCCCAGACGTGGTCTTACACGAAAACACATATCGGAAATCCTATGTCATGACATATGTATCCTAACTATTCCTAAGGTTCGTACGGGGCTTTCGAACATCTTATCTCGAACATTTCATGCTCGTAAATATTGCTTCCATGCTCAAATCATTTCAGCATATTAACTTACACAAATAAAAGTTCAATTCGGCACTATTAATTTAGATACAATAGAATTTAACAACATTATTTACTTATGAACTTACCTCGTACGGATATAAACGGATGAAATCTACTACTCGACCACTTTCGACTTCCCCCGATCTAAATATGTTTTCTTTTATTCTTGATCTTAATCAAAGAACATCAAAGCCGAAACCTAGCAAGCTTTTATTCTTTCTTTTTCTTTCAATCTTCAGAAAACAAGATGATAAAATGGCTTATTTTTTTATGTTTGTTTTATTTAATAAACATTGTTTAATCTTTTACTAAATTAACCTTTTAATTGATATAAAACATAAATATATAAAGGCCATTAATGTCCATTATCATACATAATGGTTTAATTTCCACTTAAGGCCATCACATGCAAAAGCCAACTCATTTAAACACTTTAACATTTAGATTATCACTTTTACCTTTTATGCGATTAAGTCTTTTTATCAAATTAAGCACACAAACGGATAAATTAAATCACAAAAATTTAACACATATCAATTCACATACGATAAGCACAGAAAATAATATTAAAATATTTTTCTGACTCAGATTTGTGGTCCCGAAACCACTATTCTGACTAGGGTCTACACCGGACTGTTACAATTCTCCCCCCCCTAGGGATTTTCGTCCCCGAAAATCTTATCGGCGAATAGGTTTGGGTATCATTCTCTCATAGCATCTTCGGGCTCCCAAGTAGCTTCTTCAACCCCGTGTCGATGCCATAAGACTTTTACTAAAGAAATTTTCTTATTTCTCAATTCTTTCACTTCGCGATCTAAAATCCGGATCGGTTCTTCCTCGTATGTCATATCTGATTGAATCTCAACCTCAGATGGAGAAATTATATGCGATGGATCGGATCGATATCGTCGAAGCATCGAAACATGAAATACGTTATGGATCTTTTCTAACTCAAGTGGCAACAACAGTCTGTAAGCAACCGGCCCGATACGCTCAATAATCTCATACGGCCCAATGAACCTCGGACTCAATTTGCCTTTACGACCAAATCGGAGTATTTTCTTCCACGGTGAGACTTTCAAAAACACTTTATCCCCGATCTGAAACTCAATATCTTTACATTTCAAGTCTGCGTACGACTTCTGACGGTCTGACGCAGCTTTCAGACTATCGCGAATCACTTTCACTTTATGTTCAGTCTCTTTGATCAAATCGACCCCGTGTATCTTATTCTCACTGAGCTCAGTCCAATACAATGGTGTTCGACATTTGCGACAGTACAAAGCCTCATAAGGTGCCATTTTTATACTCGATTAAAAGTTATTATTATATGCAAATTCAATCAGTGGCAAGTATCATTCCCAAGTACTTTCAAACTCAAGAATGCAACATCTTAACATATCCTCAAGTATCTGAATGATTCGTTTGGACTGACCATTTGTCTGCAGATGGAAAGCAGTGCTAAAGTATAGTTTCGTACCTAGTGCATCTTGCAGAACCTTCCAAAACTTCGATGTGAACCTCGGATCTCTATCCGAAACAATAGAAATAGGCACTCCATGTAATCTCACAATCTGAGAAATATACAACTCAGTAAGTTTATCAAGTGAATAATCCGTGTGAACCAGAACAAAATGAGCCGATTTAGTCAATCTATCTACAATAACCCAGATTGTGTCTTTCTTACTTAGCGACAAAGGCAAACCTGATACAAAATCCATTGTGACTCTGTCCCATTTCCACTCAGGTATCATGATCGGCTGAAGTAACCTAGAAGGTACCTGATGCTCAGCTTTGACTTGCTGACAAATCAAACATCTCGAAACAAAATCAGAGATATCTCGTTTCATACCAGACCTGTAACATCCTAGATTAGGGGTTATGCATTTGGTGCATAAATTCATGAGTTAGTAGGCTCAGTGAGTGGTTTGGATGTGTTTTAGGGGTTTTTAAAACTCTAGGATAAAAAGGGAATGCCGTAGGAAAATTTTGTTTTAAGTGCTTAAAAGGAGAAGCTGGGCGATGGAGGCCTTAAAGGAAAATTGTAAGAGGTTATGGACATGAACTTGGGCTTAGTAAAGTGGCTTGGGACGCTACTTTAGGGGCTTGAGGCTTGCGTCAAAAGGGAGTGCAGGAGGGAAGAGGTTCGAGTAACGCAGGGCGCATCAGAGACTTTTATTTTTGCGTCAAAAAGGGAACTAGGCTAAAAAGGCTTTAAGGGAAATTGTAAGGGATTTATGACACAAGGGTTGGCTTGGTAAAGTGGCAAGCAGGCGCTACTTAAGGCTTGGGCAAGTGACGCCTCAAGCAATGGGTAGAGGGCCCAGGTTCGAGTTGCGAAGGAGGCAGGAAGGACTTTTATTTTTGCGTTAAGAAGGCGCCTGGCGAAAGAGGGTTTAAAAGAAAGTCTGGGGAGGTTATATCACAAACAGTGCCTTGGCAAAGTGGCTGGGGACGTTACCAGCAGCCTGTGTCTAAGGGCTCCAGCAGGTCGGGAGTTTGACTCGCGTGGGAAGCAGCAGTGGGTTTTATTTTTGCTGATGCGTCAAGGCAGGGAAGGCAGAGGTTGGACGGCAAATAGACTCCTAATTGGGTGAGGATTAAGCTTGTAAGATAAGTGTAGTTTTATTTATTTTAATATAGGATAATTATGGCTTTATTTAGATCAAATGAGATTTTATTTTATTTATTTTAGGAGATAGGATAAGAGATTAAATTGGGATATTAGCAAGGGATATTGTTGTTTATTTTATTTTATTTTAAGTTGGTGGATATAGGGGATAATTATGTGATTTATTATTTTAAATGGGTAGGATAATTGTAGATTAAATTCAATTTAATTTGAATAGGTGTTGAAGAGAGATAGTAGGAGATTAAATTGGGATATGATAATGAGTTGACGTGGTGGCCGAATGAGGGACTCTTTGGGGTGCCTTGTCGGTTTTGAAGCTTTATAAGGAGGGGGTGCCGAATTTAGTTTCTTTTCCCCATTAGTGCCGTTTTTCCCTTGTGCAAAGCCGCTTATGTTTCATTCCTCTTTTCTATTTGTTCTTGGCCGAATCTATATCCCTTTCCCAATTCCTTTCTTTTATTTTTGTTAGCCGAATCTTCCCTTTGCCACCATTGCCGTATTGCTCAACTCCTTCTTCTCTTCCTTTCTTTAAGAATTCTTTTAAAAAGCAGAAATACTTTGGTGAACCATAGCCGAATCCTCTAGGCAAGAAACTCCCTCTACTTTTGTGTTTTCTTCTTCACCATAAAAGAGCCGACCTATTCTCATTTAGTCTTCACAAGCAACAATAGTGCAGCATAAGGAGTCTTAGAAGAGCCTCTTGGATTCGACTACTCAAGGTGAGTTAATGTGGTATTCGGCCATAGGCCATTACGGTATATTATGGTAGCCGATTCGACTTGGGTGGTGTAGGAAGGAGTTCTACAATCGCAAAGGTGCAAATCGTTAGACGTGGGTTTCGAGATTTAGTCAATTGTGCTAATCAGGTGCGTAGTTATCGTCACTGTCTCTTGAATGTTTATATGTGTTATTTTATGTATGTGTATAAAGTGAATGATAGCCAAATAAGGGCTAAGATTGTGAATACCGTGGTGGGGTATTTGAATCATCAGTCGTTGATTTACGATAATAAATGATTATTGATGAATGTATGAAAATGTGATGGCATGTGATGTATATTTGTTTCAAGTAATATGTTGCCATGGTACATATATATATATGCATGGGACTTGGGATGTGACTATTGGAGGAAAGGGTGTACATTATGTACGTGGTCTAATGTTAGCCTTGTGCTACATTAGCGCTTGATGTTAGCTATGTGCTTCATCAAGGGAGGTGATGGCTAGGTGCCACATCTCGGCGGTTGATAGTCGTGTGCATCACCGTAGGATCGATTAATATGTGGGATCACTTAGGTGATCGGTGGCTCACCACGGCTTTGAGCAGTAAGTCTGCCAAGGTAAGATATGTGGATCATTATGTGATCGGTGGATTAGCCACGGCCTTGGGCAGGGAGTCTGCTAAGGTAGGAGTAACGGATGGACCCTAGGTTGGGATGGGCTTCATAATTGCATATTTATGTGTATGGACTGTGTGGATATGGGCCAAGCCCATATGTGGAGACATGTGAAATGACTATGCACCGAGTCCGTTTGACTCACCCAATATTTTATTAAACCTTACAGTGATGCTTGATGCTCGGACCGGGTTGGAGTGGATACAAAGGTGGCCATGCAGTATGCGATTTTCATGCAGAAAGATATTTTTAATTAATTAAGCATTCATATTTCCGAGACTTTGATTATTCAATTATTGTAATAAGGCCCCTAAAAGTATTTAAAGCTTGTTTAAGTGTTTTTCATTAAGTTTATTATTATGTTTTATTATGGATTGACAATTGAGGAATTATTTGCAAACGATTTTATTTAAATCTATATATACTAAAGTTTTAATCCGGATATTTTTATAAACACCACACCTTACTTAAGAATTTTAATGAACACTGTTTTCTAAACTTAACAAAATTTTCATGTTTTATCCCAAAAGTGAAATCAGTCTTCAAACGTTTTCCGCAGTGGCATTTCAAATTCGGTCGTAGTGAATGGGCCGGGTTTGGGGTGTTACAAGACCACCAGTAGAGCTGTTTCAAATCATTATACATTTTTGTACTACCCGGGTGAACAGATAACCGACTACTATGAGCTTCATTCAAAATCATCTGAATCAACTCTGAATTTCTCAGAACACATATTCGAACTTTGAACCTCAAACAACCTTCAGTATCAACCTGGAACTCTGAATCAATATTCACATCACATTGAGCCCGTTTTTCTATCAATTCATTATCAACTTTCTGAGCCTCACAAATTTGCTGAATAAATAACGGTTTCGCTTTCAACTCAACTACTAACGAACCATCATCTGATAAGGTTAAATGAGTATTCATGGCTCGTAAGGCAAACAACGATTTTTGACTTAAAGCATCAGCAACAACATTAGCCTTTCCCAGATGGTAGTCAATCACAAGCTCATAATCTTTTAACAACTCTACCCATCTTCACTGTCGTAAATTCAGATCTTTCTGAGTCATCAAATATTTTAAGCTTTTATGATCGGAATAAACATGACATTTTTCACCAAACAGATAGTGGCGCCATATCTTTCATGCAAAAACAATAGCTTCCAATTCCAGATCATGTGTCGGATTGTTCTTTTCGTGTGGCTTTAACTGTCTTGAGGCATAAGCTATAACTTTACCTTCCTGCATTAAAACACAGCCTAAATCATTCAAAGATTCATCACTATAGATAACGAATTCTTTACTCGATTCTGGCTGAACTAACACTGGAGCTTCAGTCAACAAAGCTTTCAACTAATCGAAACTTTTCTGGCACTTTTCTGACCACTCAAATTTGACATCTTTCTGAAGGAGCTGCATCATCGGGGTTGCAATCATAGAGAAGCCTTTTACAAACCGTCTATAGTAACCCGCTAGTCCCAGAAAACTGCAGACTTCAGACACATTTTTCGGCGGCTTCCAATCCAAAATAGCTGAAATTTTGTTTGGATCAACCCGAATACCCGATGCTGATACTATATGTCCCAGAAAACTTACTTCTCGTAACCAGAATTCACATTTACTGAAATTTGCATACAACTACTTATCACGCAAAGTCTGTAACACTAATCTCAGATGTTCAGTATGCTTGGATTCATCACGCGAATAAATCAAAATGTCGTCAATAAATACAACAACAAATCGATCTAAATACGGTCTGAAAATTCTGTTCATCAAGTCCATAAACACAGCAGGAGCATTTGTTAGTCCGAAAGGCATAACTAAAAATTCATAGTGCCCGTACCTCGTTCTGAAAGCAGTTTTCAAAATGTCTGAATCTTTTACTCGCAACTGATAATAGCCTGATCTCAGATCTATCTTTGAAAACACAGCAGCACCTTTCAACTGATCAAACAAATCATCGATTCTGGGCAGAGGATATTTGTTCTTAATAGTCACTTTGTTTAACGGACGGTAATCAATACAAATTCTCATTGTGCCATCTTTCTTTTTCACAAACAAAATAGGAGCACCCCAAGGTGAAAAACTCGGTCGTGCGAAGCCTCTATCAGTCAATTCCTGCAACTGAGCTTTCAATACTTTCAATTCAGTCGGTGCCATTCTGTACGGAGCTATCAATATCAGAGGCATCCCCGGCACTAACTCTGTAACACCCCTTACCCGGTTTCTACGCCGGAACTAGGCCCGAGGCGTTACCATAACAAAATCCTCAAGATCGCCACTTAGGCTCATTGTGACTACTCTCTTAAGTCACCTCATTATCGACTTACGAGGCCTCACTCATACTCACGAGGGCTCTCGAGACCATATCGAAACTTCTACAATTTTTAAAACTTTTCCATCTATACAGGGCTCACAAGCCCGTGTAAGATTTGGCACGCCCGTGGAGGTCACACACGCCCATGGTCACTACCCGTGCATGAAAACTCAAGCATTCTGCCAATGCCCCACGGTTAGGGCACACGCCAGTGATCTCCACCCGTGGTGCACATTGATTACCTTAACACGGCCTAGAGTCTAGACACACGCCCGTGGGGCTAGCCCGTGGCCCACACTGATTAACACACACGTTCTAGGCACACGCCCGTGTGACTAGTCCGTGGTCTATTCTGATTTAAAATACTAACATGCAGGGGACACACGGCCAAGTCACACGCCCATGGGCTGACCGTGTGTCACACATGGCTTAGACACACGCCCGTGTGTCTACCCACATGGACAAGAACAAAGCTATTTGCCAAGTTCTTTTCACCCTTCTTGCATACACAATATGCACTCATCAACACATCCATGATCAACTCAAAATCTTAAAATCTCACATAGATAACTACATCTTTTCATATAATAAAGTGCCAACAACTATGGCATTATATAAAATAGATTATCTATCTAAAGGCCAACACATCATAGCCATATACAACAAAATTCACTAACTTGTCTAGCCCCTATACATACCATATACAAAAAATTGAGTCTCATGTACCAGAGTGTGCTGATAGTGTGGGCGATCTTCCAATTGATCCTCGTATCTCGATTCAACACTTTTGCTCTATAAGACAAGGGAAAAGAAAGGGAGTAAGCTTTGAGCTTAGTAAGTTCACACATAAACAATTAAGCACCATAGTATAAGCTAAACAACAATTAGCATTATACTAACATATAATGTACAACTATGCTTACTCTTTCTATCCCTTACCACATTTCCAACACATCATTAGTCACTTACTCATAACCATTGACATGCACCCCTGCATTCAATATCGCATATACACAATATACAACATATCATTATTTCTCGATAATACATCCACAAAGCTAATCCACACAACTAATCCACACAGCTAATGTCTCGGTGGTTCCGCACTTAGCCCACCACAATCAATAAATAAGGTAGTATCACACTTAGCCTACCATAAAGGTAATCGTAGTGGTTTCGCACATAGCCCACTAGACAATGTACCCAACGATAGCAACGCACATAGCCCGCTCATCGCCATTATGCATTAAGATGGTATCGCACTTAGCCCATCTTTTAGCATTATCACTACACATTCACATATCTATTTCCTCAGTCATTCATCCATTCACAAAATCTATCACATTCATTTCGCTTGAACCACATAGGTTCTCAATTATTTTCAACCATGCTATACACTAGCTAGCATTAACAAATTGTAAGTATGAATGCATTGTTTATACATAGACTTACCTCGATACTCAAAAGTATAGAAATGTGCAATTTAGTCCAGCACTTTGCTCTTGCCTCGGTTTCGATCTAGGCTTTGTCTTTCTTGATCTATAATGAATAAATCAGCTTATTCAATACACACATTGACTAAATTGACCCACATCTCATACTTTGGCAAAATTACTCTTTTGCCCCTAATCTTTCTCATAATTACACTTTTGCTTCAAGGCTCGTAAAGTGATTTTTATTCTACTTTCTAGCCTTTCATGCTTAGCCGAATCACTTACTCAACTAAAGCATTCATCAATTCTCACTATATCACACATGTATGACCAAACTCAAGACTTTCACAACCAAGTCCCTACATGCATTTTTCATGGAAAATCACATAGCAAAAGATGTTTCTACTACATCAAACTTTCATATTCTTCCATAAAACATCAAAATACATGCATGTCATACATGGTCATATTTTTGAACGTCCTTCATAGCTCATCAAATAGCTAAAAATAGCTTACTCATGCTACAAGGACTTCAAAAATACAAAGAATATAAAAAACGAGGCTAGATGCACTTACTAGCAAGCTTGAAATTTTTGAAGAACCCTAACAATGGCTCTCTCAAATTTTCGACAGCCTTGGAGAAGAAGATGAATGAATTTTTTCATCTTTTCTCCTATTTTAATCATTTAATTGTTAAATGACCAAAATGCTCTTTTTGATAAACTTTCTATTTTAACTCATCCACGCCCAATTTTGTCCAAAAATTAGAAATTGGGAAAATTGCTATTTAAGGAACTCTAATTAATATTCTAAAGCTATTTCACACAAATAGCTTCTAGAATCTCACATTTTGCAACTTTTGCAATTTAGTCCTTTTAGACAATTCAACCGCAATTTTACAAAATTGCTTCATGAAACTTTCACACTAGCATGCATACATAGCATAAACCTCAAAAACTCTTTCATAAACCTCAGATTTGTGGTCTCGCACCACTATTCTGACTAGGCCCTAAATCGGGATGTTACAACTCTCCCCTTTTTAGACATTTTCGCCCCCAAAAATCTTACCGATAAAGAGGTTCGGATGTTTTTCTATCATAGCTTCTTCCGTTTCCCACGTAGCCTCTTCCACACCGTGTTTCTGCCATAACACTTTCACTAGTGCTATGCTCTTATTTCTCAGCTGTTTCATTTCTCGAGCCAAGATCTTAATCGGCTCTTCATCATAAGACATATTCGGTCTTATCTCAATTTTTGTCGAAGGAATCACATGTGAAGGATCGGAGCAATACCGTTGCAACATCGACACATGGAACACATTATGAATCTTTTCCAACTTTACCGGTAAAGCCAACCGGTATGCTACTGGCCCAACTCTATCTATAATCTCATACGGCCTTATAAATCTTGGACTCAATTTCCCTTTTCGTCCAAATCTCATGATCTTTATCCACGAGGACACTTTCAAAAACACTTTGTCACCCACCTCAAATTCAATTTCTTTTCTTTTTAAATCTGCATACGACTTCTGTCGGTCCGAAGCAGCTTTCAGACTATTACAGAGTACTTTCACCTTCTCTTTGATTTCTTTCACTAGATCGACTCCATGGATTTGCTTTTCACTAAGCTCAGTCCAATACAGTGGAGTCTGACACTTACGACCATACAAAGCCTCATACGGTGCCATCTGTATACTCGACTGATAACTGTTGTTGTAAGCAAATTCAACCAAAGGTAGATATCTCTCCCAACTACCCTCGAATTCTAACACACAGCATCAGAGCATATCCTCAAGAACTTGAATTACTCTTTCAGACTTACCATCAGTTTGCAGATGGAACGCAGTACTAAAATTTAACTTCGTACCCATAGCCTCTTGCAACTTCTTCCAAAACCTCGAAGTAAATCTCGGATCTCTATCCGATATAATAGACATAGGCACACCATGCAATCTCACTATCTCTGCCACATATAAATCAACTAACTTATTCAGTGAATAATCAACACATACTGGAATAAAGTGAGCCGACTTTGTTAGTCTATCCACAACAACCCACACAGCATCTTTCTTTTTCAGAGTCATCGGTAACCCCATCACAAAATCCATGGTAACCCGATCCTACTTCCATTCGGGAACCATAATTGGCTGAAGCAATCCCGAAGGCACTTGATGCTCAGCTTTCACTTGTTGACAAATCAGACACTTTGCTACAAACTCTGATATGTCTCTTTTCATACCCAGCCACCAATAAAACTTTCTCAAGTCGTTGTACATTTTCGTACTGCCCGGATGTACTGACAAACATCCACAGTGGGCCTCATGCAAAACTTTTCGAATTAACTCTTCATTTCTAGGTACACAAATTCTATCATGGTACAACAAACAACCATTCGAGCCTACTCAAAAATCAGAATCACTTCCCAATTCGCACTTAGCACTCTTAGCTTGCATCTCACTGTCATTCCTCTGAGCCTCACATATCTGTTGAGCAAATAGTGGCTTAGCTCTCAACTCTGCCAAAATAGCACCATCATCAGCTAATGCTAAACTCGTGCTCATAACTCTTAGAGCATACAAGGATTTCCTACTCAGGGCATCCACAACCACATTCGCTTTTCCCGGGTGGTAGTCGATGACTAACTCATAGTCTTTCAACAACTCGAGCCACCGTCTCTGTCGCAAATTCAGATCCTTCTGATCCATCAATTATCTCAAACTCTTGTGATCCGTAAAGATTCGGCACTTCTCACCATATAAGTAATGTCGCCAAATCTTTAACGCGAAAACAATCGCAGCCAACTCCAAATCATGAGTCGAATAATTCTTCTCGTGTGGTTTCAGCTGTCTCGAGGCGTAAGCGACTACCTTACCCTCTTGCATCAACACGCAACCGAGACCATTAAATGACACGTCACTGTAAACCACGAACTCTTTCCCCAATTCTGGTTGAACCAAAATCGGCGCCTCAGTAAACATTATTTTCAGTCTCTCGAAACTCTGTTGACATGTCTCAGTCCATTCAAACTTGACATATTTGTGCAATAGTTTCGTCATCGGGGTAGCAATAAAAGAGAACCCCTTTTACGAAACGTCTGTAATATCCTGCTAATCCCAAGAAACTTATGATTTCTGACACGTTCCTCGGTGGTTTTCAATCCACAACAGCCGATATCTTACTCGGGTCAACTCTAACACCATCACCCGACACAATGTGTCCTAGAAATCTGACCTCTCAGAGCCAAAACTCACTCTAGCTAAACTTAGCGTATAACTGCTTATCTATTAAAGTTTGCAAGACAATTCTCAAATGATCTTCATGATCGTTCTCATCCTGAGAATAGATCAATATGTCGTCAATGAAGACAACTACAAACTTGTCCACATACGGTCTGAAAACACGATTTATCAGATCCATAAAAATCGTCGGTGCATTCGTCAAACCAAACGGCATAACCAAAAACTCATAATTGCCATACCTTGTCCGAAATGCAGTTTTCAACACATCTTGCTCTTTCACTCTCAATCGATAATAAACTGGACTCGTGTCTATCTTGGAGAACATCGTAGCTCCTTCGGTTGATCAAAAGATCATCAATCCTTGGTAATGGATACTTATTCTTAACCGTCACTTTGTTAAGTTGTCTATAGTCTATACACAACCTCATAGACCCATCTTTCTTCTTCACAAACAATACCGAGGGTCCCAGGTGAGTAGCTTAATCTTGCAAAACCCTTATCTGTCAACTCTTGCAACTGAACCTTCAATTCTTTTAAATCTAAAGGTGCCATCCTATACGGAGCAATTGAAATAGGTGTCGTTCCTGGAACTAACTCAATCCCAAACTCAACCTCTCTCACTGGAAGTAATCCGGGTAACTCTTCCGGGAATACATCCGGATACTCACATACCACTGGCACTATTTCAAACTTCACTCCAACCTCTCGAGTGTTCAACACAAAGGCGAGATAGGACTCACACCCTTTTCTCAAACATTTCTAAGCCACTGGGGAAGAAATCACTGGTAGACTATCCGATCCACCTGATTCAACCCGAACTACATCTCTACTCTCACATTTCAATTCAATGTATTTACTACCACAGTTCACTAAAACACCATGGTTAGTCAACCAATCCATGCCTAGGATTAAGTCAAACTCATTAAACGGCAACAACATCAAGTCTGCCGGAAAACAATGACTCTTAATCAACAAAGGACAATTTTTACACACCCTGTCCACTAACACATGCTTTCCTAACGGGTTTGACACCTTAACCACAAAGTCCGTAGACTCAACAGTCATACTCAAACTAGATGCCAATCTCATGCAAATATAAGAATGAGTAGACCCTGGATCTGTTACAGCAATAACAAGGGTGTCAAAGAGAGCAAAAGTACCCGTTATCACATCAGGGGAGGATGACTCTTCGCGAGCGCGAATGGCATACGTCCTCACAGGTGCCCGACCCTCCGGTCTTACAGCAGAGTCTCTAGATGCACCTCTACCACTATTCCCGCCCCACGGGTTCCTTGGTGGTCTACCCCTTGTAGACACATCACTGGATCTCATCTCTAGCTTCTCTTCCTTATCATCCCTCTCGGGGCAATTTCGGATAAAATGGTCGGGGGAACCACACTTATAACAGTTTCGACTGTTACCCCAACACTCTCCGGTGTGATATCTACCACAACTTGGACACTCCGGTTTGTTCTTTGGATTGCCCACACTTTCCATTGAAGTAGCTTGGACTCTCGAACCCGAACGAGTATTGCCCAAGTCTCGATGTGAATAACCCACTAGTGCTGTCGTCCTAGGACTCACTTTCTTGGACCTTTTTGACTGGGCTTGATACAACTTGCCCATCGGCCTCTTTCTAGCATCTCGGGCTTCACTCATAGCCCTTTTCTTTTCTGTACTCAACTTTTCGGCCTTACTTGCCCTTTCGACCAACACCACAAATTCTTTCAACTCCAAAATTCCCATTAGGAGTTTGATGTCCTCATTCAGTCCGTCTTCGAACCTCTTACACAATACGGTCTCTGTCAACACACATTCTTGAGCGTATTTGCTAAGCCTAACAAACTCACGCTCATATTCCGCTACTGACATTCTTCCTTGCTTCAACTCAAGAAATTCCTTCCTTTTCCGATCAGTAAATCGTTGGCTTATACACTTCTTCCGGACCTCTTTCAGAAAGAAGTCCCACGTCACCCGCTCCCTCGGGACTACTGACGTCAACGTCTTCCACCAATGGTATGTCGAGTCCCTCAGTAAGGATACGACACACTTCAAGCTCTCTTCAGGTGTACAAGAGAGTTCCTCAAACACTCTCATCGAGTTCTCTAACAGTAACTCGCCTCTCGTGGTCATCATCAACCTTAGCTCTAAACTCCTCAGCCCCGTGTTTTCTAATCTTATCTATCGAGGGTTTCGATATCCTCACTACATCTATACCTTGAGGAGCCACAGGAATTGGCTGAGGTATAGGAGGAGGTAGAGGTGGTTGAGCATTAGGGTTCACTCGAACGTAATCCGAGTACCAATTGCTCATCATCCGGAGAAAGGCTTCCGTGCCCCTTCCCTTGACCCTAGCCTCGGGTCCACTTTGAGAATGTGCACGGTTCCTTCCGCAGAGCCAACAGATTACTAGTCGCTTCATCAAAGAGCCAATGGATCGGAATCCATATTCTATATAAAACAAGATTTAAAATCATCAGAAGCCACCTCACTATCATTGTACACTTATGGCATGTATAGCTAGACTCTTACACCCGCTACGGTAGTCCTAGAACCGACTAAACCATAGCTCTGATACCACTAAATGTAACACCCCTTACCCGGGTTCTACGCCGAAACCAGGCCCGAGGCGTTACCATAATAAAATCCTCAAGATCGCCACTTAGGCTCATTGTGACTACTCTCTTAAGTCACCTTATTATCGACTTACGAGGCCTCACTCATACTCACGAGGGCTCTCGAGACCATATTGAAACTTCTACGATTTTTAAAACTTTTCCATCTATACAGGGCTCACACGCCCGCGTAAGATTTGGCACGCCCGTGGAGGTCACATACGCCCATGGTCACTACCCGTGCATGAAAACTCAAGCATTCTGCCAATGCCCCACGGTTAGGGCACACACCCGTGCTCTCCACCCGTGGTGCACACTGACTACCTTAACACGGCCTAGAGTCTTGACACACGCCCGTGTGGCTAGCCCGTGGCCAACACTGATTAACACACACGTTCTAGGCACACGCCCGTGTGACTAGTCCGTGGTCTATTCTGATTTAAAATACTAACATGCAGGGGACACACGGCCAAGTCACACTCCCATGGGCTGACCGTGTGTCACACATGGCTTAGACACACGCCCGTGTGTCTACCCACATGGATAAGAACAAAGCTATTTGCCAAGTTCTTTTCACCCTTCTTGCATACACAACATGCACTCATCAACACATCTATGATCAACTCAAAATCTTAAAATCTCACATAGATAACTACATCTTTTCATATAATAAAGTGCCAACAACTATGGCATTATACAAAATAGATTATCTATCTAAAGGCCAACACATCATAGCCATATACAACAAAATTCACTAACTTGTCTAGCCCCTATACATGCCATATACAAAACATTGAGTCTCATGTACCAGAGTGTGCTGATAGTGTGGGTGATCTTCCAATTGATCCTCGTATCTCGATTCAATACTTTTGCTCTATAAGACAAGGGAAAAGAAAGGGAGCAAGCTTTGAGCTTAGTAAGTTCACACATAAACAATTAAGCACCATAGTATAAGCTAAACAACAATTAGCATTATACTAACATATAATGTACAACTATGCTTACTCTTTCTATCCCTTACCATATTTCCAACACATCATGAGTCACTTACTCATAACCATTGACATGCACCCCTGTATTTAATATCGCATATACACAATATACAACATATCATTATTTCTTGATAATACATCCGCACAGCTAATCCACACAACTAATCCACATAGCTAATGTCTCGGTGGTTCCGCACTTAGCCCACCACAATCAATAAATAAGGTAGTATCGCACTTAGCCTACCATAAAGGTAATTGTAGTGGTTTCGCACATAGCCCACTAGACAACATACCCAACGATAGCATCGCACATAGCCAGCTCATCGCCATTATGCATTAAGATGGTATCGCACTTAGCCCATCTTTTAGCATTATCACTACACATTCACATACCTATTTCCTCAATCATTCATCCATTCACAAAATCTATCACATTCATTTCGCTTGAACCACATAGGTTCTCAATTATTTTCAACCATGCTATACACTAGCTAGCATTAACAAATTGTAAGTCTGAATGCATTTTTTATACATAGACTTACCTCGATAGTCAAAATTATAGAAACGTGCAATTTAGTCCACCACTTTGTTCTTGCCTCGGTTTCGATCCGGGCTTTGTCTTTCTTAATCTATAATGAATAAATCAGCTTATTCAATACACACATTGACTAAATTGACCCACATCTCATACTTTGGCAAAATTACTCTTTTGCCCCTAATCTTTCTTATAATTACACTTTTGCTCCAAGGCTCGTAAAGTGATTTTTATTCTACTTTCTAGCCTTTCATGCTTAGCCGAATCACTTACTCAACTAAAGCATTCATTAATTCTCACTAGATCACACATGTATGACCAAACTCAAGACTTTCACAACCAATTCCCTACATGCATTTTTCATGGAAAATCACTTAGCAAAAGATGTTTCTACTACATCAAACTTTCATATTCTTCCATAAAACATCAAAATACATGCATGTCATACATGGCCACATTTTTGAACATCCTTCATAGCTCATCAAATAGCTAAAAATAGCTTACTCATGCTACAAGGACTTCAAAAATACAAACAATATCAAAAACGAGGCTAGATGCACTTACTAGCAAGCTTGAAATTTTTGAAGAACCCTAACAATGGCTCTCTCAAATTTTTGGTAGCCTTGGAGAAGAAGATGAATGAATTTTGTCATTTTTTCTCCTATTTTAATCATTTAATTGTTAAATGACCAAAATGCCCTTTTTGATAAACTTTCTATTTTAACTCACCCATGCCCAATTTTGTCTAAAAATTAGAAATTGGGAAAATTGCTATTTAAGGACCTCTAATTAATATTCTAAAGCTATTTCACACAAATAGCTTCTAGAATATCACATTTTGCAACTTTTGTAATTTAGTCCTTTTAGACAATTCAACCGCAATTTCACAAATTTGCTTCATGAAACTTTCACACTAGCATGCATACATAGCATAAACCTCAAAAACTCATTCATAAACCTCAGATTTGTGGTCTCGCACCACTATTCTGACTAGGCCCTAAATCAGGATGTTACAAACTCAATACCAAACTCTACCTCTCGGATCGGTGGCAAACCCGGTAATTCTTCGGAAAACACATCCAGATATTCACTCACAACTGGTACTGATTCTATTTTCTTTTCTGTCACTTTAGAGTCAAGCACATAAGTAAAGTAAGCTTCACAACCCTTTCTCACATATTTCTGAGCTAACATCGAAGATATCACTGCCGGTAAACCATTCAGATCATTAGACTGAATCTGAATAATCTCATCATTCTGGCATCACAAATCAATAGTCTTTCATTTGCAATTCACAATAGCATCGTGCAAAGTTAACCAATCCATACCCAAAATTATATCAAACTCATTAAATGGAAACAACATCAAGTAAGCCAGAAAACACGAATCTCGAATCATAAATGGACAATTCTTACACACTTTTTCAACCAAAACACACCGGCCTAAGGGGTTCGATACTCTAATCACAAACTCAGTAGACTCTACAGGCAAAGTCTTACTGAATACTAAAGTCTCACATACATAAGAATGAGTAGAACCAGGATCAATCAATGCAACAACACTAGTATCATAAAGAGTGAAAGTACCAGTAATCACATCTGGAGATGAAGCTTCTTCACGGGCACGAATAGCATAAGCTCTAGCAGGTACACGAGCCTCAGATCTAACAGTTGTGTCTTTAGTTCCTCTCTGACTGCTACTCACATTACCCGTGTTTCTGGGTGGTCTACCTCGAGCTGTCATATTACTCGATTTAACATTCTGTACTGTGTTTTGCTCAGCCAACTCAAGGCACTAACGAATGAAATAATCTAATGATCCACATTTGAAACAGGCCCGATCATTCAATCTACAACTACCGGGATGTCGTTTACCACAATATTTGTACTCTGGTTGATTTGATCTGACATTACCAACACTAGCTACTGAGGTAGCTCTCGAACTCACAACTGGTCTATCTCGATCCCGTCTTGAATAACCCGCAGTAGCCTTTGAACGGCTAGAGTCATCTCGAAATTTTTTTGATGCCGATTGGAAAGACTTACTTGAGAATCTCTTACGTGCATCTCTAGCTTCAAAGTCAGCTTTTCTTTTCTCTTTCTCGAGCTCTTCATCTTTGCAGGCTCATTCAACAAGTACAACAAACTCTTTTATTTTAAGAATCCTGACTAACAACTTGAGGTCTTCATTCAGCCTGTCTTCGAATGTTTTACACATTATTGCTTCAGTCGAAACACACTCTCGGGCATATCTGCTCAGTCTCACAAATTCCCACTCATATTCTGTTACAACCATACGACCCTGTTTCAGCTTGAGGAATTCTTTGCGCTTCTGATCAATGAATCCCTGATTGATGTATTTCTTACAAAATTTAGTCTGAAAGAACTCCCAAGTAACCCGTTCTCTCGGAACTACATATATCAATGTATTCCACCAATGATACACGGAATCTCGAAGCAATGATACAACACATTTGATGCACTCATCAAGTGTACAGGATAGCTCATCAAACACACGGATCGCATTATCAAGCCAAAATTTAACTCGCTCAGCATTATCATCAACAGTGGCTCTGAATTCTTTAGCCCCATGTTTCCTGATTCTATCAACCGGTGGCTTATTCATTCGTACTGGATCAACAACTTGTGGTATAACAGGTATTTGAGGAGGAATCGATGGGGGAGAAGGTTGTGGAACAGTCGGATTTGTACGAATGTATTGTGTTAACCATTCGTTCATTATTTGATAGAAGGCTTGCTTAGCCTCACTCTCATGTCTACTTGAAATCGGCCTAGAATCAGCCAGCGCTGCCCCTTGAGCAGAAGCGGGCGCATTACTTTCCACATCATCAGCTACGGCTCGTTCGGGATCCATTTACTATACGAAAACACATTTCAATTGTCAGGATTCATCACACTATCGCAGTTTATAAATATGGCATGTATAGCTAGACTCACACACGCTACATTAGTCCTAGAATCGACTAAACTGTAGCTCTGATACCAATAAAATTGTAACACTCCTAACCCGTAACCATTGCCGAAATAGGGTTAAGAAGCGTTACCAGACATTTCAAAACTTTTACGATCATTTCATAATCATTAGATATTGTATCATCATATCATAGCAAATCATATTCATAAAGTCCCTTTAAAAGGTCTACGAGACCTTAAACATGTATTCGGAAAGGGTTGGGACTAAACTGGGCTCATACAAAATTTTTCCGAAAACTTAACATTTTCAAAGTTACAGAGGCCACACGCCCGTGTGGGTAGGCCGTGTGCCTCAAAAAGCCTCAGACACACCCGTGTGTCCAAACCGTGTCAAAACAGGGCATACATACTAACTTGTCTACACGGCCGAAGACACGCCCGTGTGCTTAACCTGTGGTCGACATTGACTTATTTCACACAGCCAGTCACACGCCCGTGTGTCCAACCCGTGTGCGAGTCTGACTTGTTTTAATTTGCAAACTTAAGAGACACGGTCGAGCCACACGCCCGTGTGCTCAATCGTGTGGGCAAATATAGGCCATTTGTAAGGCCAATTTTCTATCCACACTTTGGATTACACCTACAAGCATTAAACCAATCCAAAATCATACCTCCAATGCATTCAAGACATACCAAAACATGCATATTTTACTTCTTAACAACATCATTCACTTCATATACAAAACCCAACTCAATCATACTAATTCAAAATCACCAACATCACAATAAAGACATATAAATCACTCATCATCTTAATCCAACTCAATTCATAGCAATTCTTATCATATCATTTCCCCAAATCAACCATAAAATTTACCATAAATTGTCCATTTCATTAGACCAACCATGAGCTTACCATACCAAATTATGCATTATGAAGCATATACTACTAAGTCATAAACATATTCATTATCAAGCCATATCACATGGCTATATTTACACAACTCAAAACATCAACCAAAACTCACTAGACTATACATGCCATACTTTAATATATACATTTTCAAAAGGTACCAAATTATAGTTTGATAGTGTGGTGATGATCCTCGACGATCCCCGAGCTTCTCATAGCTTTAATAATCGATAAAACAGTCAAACAAACACACACACAAAGTAAGCTTTCATAGCTTAGTAAGTCATAAGAAAATAATGAACAAATAAACATTTACATTTAAATCAACTAACCAAAATCACATAGACATTAACCAATTATACATTTAATATGTTTGCAACTCAAATATTATCACATTCACAATAGCAATATAACATCAACTTCCAAACTCACATATACTCATAAGCACATATAGGTTTTTCTTTTACCATGTTCAATTCATGTATTCATCATAAACATATACTTACCATGTTTACATATGCATACCACAAAGCACATACCTGAATCCTTTAGTTCATTTTGACATCTGATCTCATCTCGATAATGCCCGTTGAACCATTCAGAATTAATAAGGATACTCAGATAGTCGGAAGGCTCGTATAATGCCAACGTCCCAGACGTGGTCTTACATATAATCACATATCGATGCCACTGTCCCAGACAGGGTCTTACACAAATCAAACATGATGCCAATGTCCCAGACATGGTCTTACACGTAAACACAAGTCGATGCCAACATCCCAGACGTGGTCTTACACGAAAACACATATCAAAAATCCTATGTCATGACATACGTATCCTAACTATTCCTAAGGTTCATACGGGGCTTCTGGACGTCTTATCTCGAACATTTCAGGCTCATAAATATTGCTCCCATGCTCAATTCATTTCAGCATATTAATTTACACAAATAACAATTCAATTCGGCACTATTAATTTAGAAACAATTGAATTTAACAACATTATTTACTTATGAACTTACCTCGTACGGATATAAACGGATGAAATCTACTACTCAACCACTTTCGACTTCCCCCGATCTAAATTCGTTTTCTTTTGTTCTTGATCTTAATCAAAGAACACCAAAGCCGAAACCTAGCAAGCTTTTATTCTTTCTTTTTCTTTGAATCTTCGGCAAACAAGATGATAAAATGGCTTATTTTGTTTATGTTTGTTTTATTTAATAAACATTGTTTAATCTTTTACTAAATTAACCTTTTAATTAACATATAAAACATAAATATATAAAGGCCATTAATGTCCATTATCATACATAATGGTTTAATTTCCACTTAAGGCCATCACATTCAAAAGCCAACTCATGTAAACACTTTAACATTTAGAATATCAGTTTTACCTTTTATGCGATTAAGTGCTTTTATTAAATTAAGAACACAAACGGAAAAATTATGTAACAGCCCGGTTTAGGGGCTAGTCGGAATAGTGATCTCAGGATCACTAATCCGAGGTTGGAGAAAATTATTTTGATGTTATTTTATGTGTTATAATATGTTTATAAAGAGGCATGAGAATTTTGGTTCTTTAATTTTAGCGATTGAGGGCTTAATTGCGAAAAAGGACTAAATCGCATAAAGTGTGAAAGTTCTATTTGAATTGCTAGAGGTGCCAAATAGCTAAGGAATATTAATTGGAGGTCTTTAAAGTAAAAATAGGCCATTGGGGGAGTGATGGCCGGCCATAGGGGACAAGATGATTAAATTAGTCAAAGTTTTGATGTGTTAGGTGAGGAAAGAATAAAATAAGAGAAAAATAAAGAAAAGAAAGGTATCATCTTTTATTTTCTTCATCACCACCGAAAATTGGCAGCAAACTAGGGTTGGAGAACTCAAAAATTTTAGCAAACATTTCTCCTCACAAGTAAGTGATTTTGGTGACCATTCTTGATAAAAATTGTACTTTTAGAGTCCCCAAAGCTTAAGCTAGCTAATGAGAGGACTAATTTGCAATATGGTTGAAAGTCTAGGGACTTGCCATGAGAGAGTTTATGTTGGTTGCTGAGTTTTTATGGAAGAAAATGAATGTTAGGAAGATGGGAAACAACTTTTGTGAAAGGTGTTGTCATGAAAACACCTAATTTAGGACTAAGATGCAAATGTTTTAATTTGTTCATTAATGCATGAAATAGTTGGAATTGTGAATAGTTGTAAGAGGATAAAATGTTCAACTAGGTTTGTTTAATAAGAAAATGTGATGAAAATTTATTTACGAGCCTAGGGGCAAAATCGTAATTTTGCCAAAGTCTGAGGGCAAAATGGTAATTTTGCCAAAGTAGAATTTTTATAATGTATTGATTAATGTGGTGATAAGATGAGTAAATTTTATTGTTCTAGATCGAAGAAAAAGAGATTCGGACCTAGAACGGGAGAAAAGAGAAATTTGGACAAATAGGTCCCTTCTGACCCTTTTCGGCATCAAGGTAAGTTCGTGTGCAAATGTTGAAATTACATACGAGTTATTTAATATTCCAATGCTGTATGGAATGTATATTTACGCTATGAATGTATTAAATATGTTTTGACGAGATGTCAAAAGAATGGAATCTAAGAGAGTGGGAAATACAAATAGCATGATATGATGATGGTTAAGGTCCCGTGTAAGACCATATTGGAATATGGCCTCAGTGTGAGATATTGAATAAGACCATGTCAGGGACATGCCATCGATAATATTTCGTGTAAGACCCTATCGGGGGTATGATGTCAATGTGACACTATATGTATGAAACTCAAGAGTGCTATTTAACAATTTGAGTGATTCAACAGGTATGTGTTAGAACTCATTCGAGATGAATTCGGTATATGTTGAACCCATAGTGGGTTATGTGTAAATGATGCACCTTGGCTGCACAAGTTATAATTAGTAATGCATTGAGTGAATGTGAACGATTATTGTAGAAAGCTAATTAATAATGATAATGTGTAAGGATGTTTCCGGATGAACATTTGAAATAGAGAAATGTATATGGATAAATATCCGTGAATGTATAATAATGATGGGCTAAGTGCGATACCACCGTAATTATAAATTATTGGTAGGCTAAGTGCGATACCATCTTAAATTGTAAATGGTGGGCTATGTGCGTTACCACCTTATAAATTATTAAATGATGGGCTGTGTGCGATACCATCGCTTATAAATGATTGGTGGGCTATGTGCGTTACCACCTTATAAATTATTAAATGATGGGTTGTGTGCGATACCATCGCTTATAAATGATTGGTGGGCTATGTGTGTTACCACCTTATAAATTATTAAATGATGGGCTATTTACGATACCATAAACCATCGAGAGATTGGTAGTATGAGTAGCTTATTGAAAATGTTTGATGTGTTGTTTTATGTGATCATGTGGTGACAAGTGCAGGGATGTGTGCAAATTAACATGAGCATTTCGCTTGTGGCATGGTTAGAATGGGGTAAAAGACAGAATGAGTAAGTTTCAAGAATGGTTGAGTAGGTAACCATGAGTTTAAGAGTAAAACTCGTTATAATACCTTATGATTGAGTATAATCAATGAATATCAATAGTTGACTGTTATATGCATATGAACTTACTAAGCATTATTGCTTACTCCTTTTCCTTTCTCATCTCTTATAGGTTAATTTAGCTAGCTCAGGTTGGAGGCCACCGGAGATGTTTCACACTATCGAGCAGACACTTGGTATGAGGTTTCAAGTCCTTATGAGCTATGGCATGTATAGGGATCTTATTGTTGTTTAGTTTAAGTTATAGTTAATGTGTCAAATGTGTTGGCCCAAATGAGTCGTGAGACGATTGTGTATAGCCATAGATGATGGCTCAAGTAGATTGTAATTTTACTAGAAATAGTTCTCCCTCGTGTATAGGATGAAGACTTCACTTTTATGATTAAATATGATAATTCAAGAGTTATAATTGATGATATGTGAAGTTGATGTGATGGTGTATGAATGTATGCAAGTGAGAGTGGCAAAGGGCTTGGTAGATAGCCTGCTAATTATCCATATGGGTAGACACACGGGCGTGTGTCTAGACCGTGTGGGAGGCACGGCTAGCACATGGGTGTATGCCTCAGGCCGTATGAAGCCTGCTCCTTGCACTTGGAATTTAAATCGCCACACGGCTGGAGCACACGGACGTGTGTATAGGCCGTGTGGATAAGTCAGAATGCCAAGGTTTGGCACACGGGCCAGAGCCACGGACGTGTCAAGGCCGTGTGAAATTAGTCAGTTTCGACCACGGGTGGAAGACACGGCCATGTCTTAGAGGCACACGGGCGTGTCTCTAGACCCACACGGGCGTGTGGCCCCTGTTTTGTTGAAAAGTTTCTCGAACTCATAAAAGTTCTCGGAATAGTTTTGATACCTCTCAAAAGTATGTTTAGGGCCTCCTGGGCCGAGTATGTGCAAGTGATGGGTTTAAAAGAAATTTTATAACCCTATTCGAGATGTTTAAGCAAGATTAGTTAGGTAATGACTCAAACCCTATTCTGGCTTGAATACAGGTAAGGGTTGTTACATTTAGTGGTATCAGAGCTATAGTTTAGTCAGTTCTCGGACTAACCTAGCGTGAGTAAGATTCTAGCTATACATGCCATAGGTGAACCAAAATAGTGTGATATCTCTCGGCTCTAACGAAATTATTTTGTTAAGACAGAGATGATTCCCAACCGAGCTAAATCTAATAATGTTGTAAGTGATAATGAGGTAATTGAAATGCGCTTATGCATTGTTGGAATTCAGAGAGGTATGAATAGAAGTTTATGACATCTGTGTGATAAGGTATGAAATGAAATAATTCTAAGTTGAGGATTGAAATGAGAGTTACAAAGTGATAAGCTTATCTATATTGGTTTGATATGTATACGGTGTTATATACTCAACCTATTGGGTTAAGCGCATGTAGTGAGTAAATTTACCCAGACAACGGGGTATGTGTATATGTACAACTGTTTGAATGGTGTATGATCAATATGTCCACATAGTTGAATCTCATGTGCGACTGTTAAAATAGAAGGTGTATAATGTTTTGTTTTATGACTCTGTTATGAAGCCACACATGTTATAGTGTGGGAGTTAAACTGAGAAGTTTGACTAAGTAGAATACAGGAAATGAGTACAGTCATTCAATGATAAATTGATGAATATGACCATGATTGGACCATGGCAATACACGTGATTCCATATAAGACCATGTCTGGGGCATGGCATTGGTAACGATACGTGATTTCGTGTAAGACCACGTCTGGGACCTGGCTTCGGTATGAAATCGTGTAAGACCATATCTGGGATATGGCGTCAATATCGATATAAGATCCCGTGCAAGACCATATCTAGGATATGGCATCGGCATAGACATGTGTTACCATGTAAGATCGTATCTGGGATATGGCATTGGTGTCGATATGAGATTTCGTGTAAGACCATAACGGGGCTACGGCATCAAGACGACATGTAAGATCATAGTTGGGCTATAATGTTGTGATACGAGTAAGACCGTAGTTGGACTATGGCAATCAAGTAAACGACGTACTCAAACCGTAAGACATTCTCTAGATTCATAAGCTATGGTAAGAGAAATCAGAGTTTAATGTTGAGTACTCGAGTAGACATTAATGTGGAACTTGAGAAAGTGAAGTCACTGTTCGAAATTATGGGTGATAGAAACAATTGTAGCATGAGTAAGCGTGAAAGCTTGCCTGGAGCGAGTTGTGTGACTACTATGATATTTCATTAATGATGAATGCTAAATCATATGTATGTAGTCACGAGAGTCAAGTTGAATAAGTTTATGAGTATGGAATGAAAGAGAAAGTTAGCCTAGGCTATTTGACTCAATTTAGTAGGAAGCCTGAGGTGTATGCTTATCGAGACCTCCCTGAATTGATGTTCACTAATGAAAGGAATAGTCAAGAAATTTTGATAATGGAAATGGTTAGAGAAACAATGTTTGAACTGCGAAAGTGTTTGATCATGACAACCATAGTTGTATGGATCATAATGATTTCTTTGAGTATTACGTATTAATATCTGTCGCTTTTCAGGGGTGATGTAGTTGTTCTTTTCATGAACCGTGATCGTGTGAGAATGTTAGCTGACTGTAAGATCAGACGAAACAATTGTCGATTTAGTCAATTAAAATCGACATTGTTTTATCTCTTCGTAACCTTATTCTGATACTTTGAGGAGGAAGTTGATGATAAAAATTTATGTGAGATTTCTCTTATATTTCCGTTGATCATGATTTTTTTTTAAGTGTGTGTTCTTTGAGTTGTGATAGTTATATCTACTATGATTGCGCTTTTGATTTGATCATAGAAGGCGATAATTCTAGTATAAGAATTGAAATCACGAGTTTCACGTTGTGCGATGGGTTTTTGGGTAAGCCGAATAGAGTTAATGCACTCGATTGAGATGTCCCTGCTATCTTGGGATATGACGATAGTAAAGGTTCTAAATTAGCACATCAAGAGAAACTCAAATGGGAGTGTGTTTGAAATATATTCTCAGTGAGGAGAAAAGAGTATATTGATGTATTGAGATATGATTCTAGCTATGTATATATTTACGCATGAATCAATAAGGAGGATGAAATTCTATATGTACATGAGTAAGGAGCACGATACAGAGGTATGCTCATGGAAAGATTTTAACCGTGATGGTTAAGTTGAAAGTCATTAAAGGTACTATTAACTGAAAGTTTTAGTATTGAGTTCAGTATGAATCGAGAAAAAGAGTTTGTAAGTTTGTATGTGATTAATGCGACATTCATGTTGGCATAATTGAGAATGCTTGGTATCATATTGATGCATAATACTCTGCTAAATTGAGTAGTTAATGTTGAACGAAATGTTGAAGTCCTAGTGGACCATATTGAGTATGAAAATGCTATCCTCGATACTTGATGAAAAAGTCCACATAAGATCTTATCCAGGATATGGCATTGGCTTCGTACCTATAGTAATGACGATGAATATGCATCTTTGACTATCCCTAGTGATTAATGGGATAAGTAGATGAGTTTAGAAGTAGAAATGAGAATTGTACTAAAGCCATGTGAATGAGTGAATACAAGTACTCGTGAACGAGTCATGAAGAAACGAGTATGATGTATGGCATAGTATGTGCTAAATAAAGGCAATTGTAAGTAAGTATGGCATGAAGCCTATGACTTGTGTATGGTTAGTTAATGCCATGGATGGTATTTTAAATAAGCTCTGAGTGAGTTTGACTAAGACGTTAAAATTCAGGTCGAATAAGATTTCATTGTTGATGTTACCTTAAGGTAGAATTTGTATGTTGATGAATTCAGAACTTATACAGAAGGTTTTGGTATGAGATTTAGTAATAGCATGTCTACTCATGTAAGACTAAGAAAAAGCGCAGTTATATGGAAAAAAATGTTTTGGAAATGGAGTGCATTTCACGATATGATGGAGTTTATGATCAGAAGTAGTCAACTACTAAAAGCTGAATGTTCTAAGCATGCAAGTCAGAACTATTACAGTCAGTGAATATCCTAGTGACAAAATGAGATAAAATACAATAAATTTCAAATTTGAAGTGACTTGATTTCCAAGGAGGGGGTTGCCATCTGAATTTTAGTGAAGTATGCGATAAGGATTCGAATGATCATTTTGACATGTGTCGAGTTCACGGTTGTAAGATTTCTGAGTATATATGCCCGGGAGGAAGAGTAATCTAGGTCTCAAATTATGCTTCGACCTTGTGTATTACAGCTTAAAGGTTATTGGTGAGGGAAACTTAAGGATAAGTCGATTTGAGATTTTGATGAGTTGGTGGAAACGTTTCAGGAATGTTAAGAGCAACTTCTCCTGGTAGGATTTTCGGGGACGAAAATCCCTAAGGGGGGAGAATTGTAACAGCCCCGTTTAGGGGCTAGTGGGAACAGTGATCTCAGGATCACTAATCCGAGGTTGGATAAAATTATTTTGATGTTATTTTATGTGTTATAATATGTTTATAAAGAGGCATGAGAATTTTGGTTCTTTAATTTTAGCGATTGAGGGCTTAATTGCGAAAAAGGACTAAATCGCATAAAGTACGGAAGTTCTATTTGAATTGGTAGAGGTGCCAATTAGCTAAGGAATATTAATTGGAGGTCCTCAAAGTGAAAATAGGCCATTGGGGGAGTGATGGCCGGCCATATGGGACAAGACGATTAAATTAGTCAAAGTTTTGATATGTTAAGTGAGGAAAGAATAAAATAAGAGAAAAATAAAGAAAAGAAAGGTATCATCTTTTCTTTTCTTCATCACCACTGAAAATTGGCAGCAAACAAGGGTTGGAGAACTCAAAAATTTCAGCAAACATTTCTCCTCACAAGTAAGTGATTTTGGTGACCATTCTTGATAAAAATTGTACTTTTGGAGTCCCCAAAGCTTAAGCTAGCTAATGAGGGGACTAATTTGTAATATGGTTGAAAGTCTAGGGACTTACCATGAGAGAGTTTATGTTGGTTGCTGAGTTTTTATGGAAGAAAATGAATGTTAGGAAGATGGGAAACAACTTTTGTGAAAGGTGTTGTCATGAAAATACCTAATTTAGGACTAAGATGCAAATGTTGTAATTTGTTCATTAATGCATGAAATAGTTGGAATTGTGAATAGTTGTAAGAGGATTAAATGTTCAGCTAGGTTTGTTTAATAAGAAAATGTGATGAAAATTTATTTACGAGCCTTAGGTAAAATCATAATTTTGCCAAAGTCTGAGGGCAAAATGGTAATTTTGCCAAAGTAGAATTTTTATAATGTATTGATTAATGTGGTGATAAAATGAGTAAATTTTATTGTTCTAGATCGAAGAAAAAGAGATTCGGACCTAGAACGGGAGAAAAGAGAAATGTGGACAAATAGGTCCCTTCCGACCCTTTTCGGCATCAAGGTAAGTTCGTGTGCAAATGTTGAAATTACATACGAGTTATTTAATATTCCAATGCTGTATGGAATGTATATTTACGCTATGAATGTATTAAATATGTTTTGACGAGATGTCAAAAGAATGGGATCTAAGAGAGTGGGAAATACAAATAGCATGATATGATGATGGTTAAGGTCCCGTGTAAGACCATATTGGAATATGGCCTCGGTGTGAGATATTGAATAAGACCATGTCAGGGACATGGCATCGATAATATTTCGTGTAAGACCCTATCCGGGGTATGATGTCAATGTGACACTATGTGTATGAAACTCAAGAGTGCTATTTAACAATTTGAGTGATTCAACAGGTATGTGTTAGAACTAATTCGAGATGGATTCGGTATATGTTGAACCCATAGTGGGTTATGTGTAAATGATGCACCTTGGCTGCACAAGTTATAATTATTAGTGCATTGAGTGAATGCGAACGATTATTGTAGAAAGCTAATTAATAATGATAATGTGTAAGGATGTTTCCGGATGAACATTTGAAATAAAGAAATGTATGTGGATAAATATCCATGAATGTATAATAATGATGGGCTAAGTGCGATACCACCGTAATTATAAATGATTGGTGGGCTAAGTGCGATACCACCTTAAATTGTAAATGGTGGGCTATGTGCGTTACCACCTTATAAATTATTAAATGATGGGTTGTGTGCGATACCATCGCTTATAAATGATTGGTGGGCTATGTGCGTTACCACCTTATAAATTATTAAATGATGGGTTGTGTGCAATACCATCGCTTATAAATGATTGGTGGGCTATGTGTGTTACCACCTTATAAATTATTAAATGATGGCCTGTGTACGATACCATAAACCATCGAGAGATTGGTAGTATGAGTAGCTTATTGAAAATGTTTGATGTGTTGTTTTATGTGATCATGTGGTGACAAGTGCAGGGATGTGTGCAAATTAACATGAGCATTTGGCTTGTGGTATGGTTAGAATGGGGTAAGAGACAGAATGAGTAAGTTTCAAGAATGGTTGAGTAGGTAACCATGAGTTTAAGAGTAAAACTCGTTATAATACCTTGTGATTGAGTATAATCAATGAATATCAATAGTTGTATCATCATATGCATATGAACTTACTAAGCATTATTGCTTACTCCTTTTCCTTTCTCATCTCTTATAGGTTAATTTAGCTAGCTCAGGTTGGAGGCCGCCGGAGATGTTTCACACTATCGAGCAGACACTTGGTATGAGGTTTCAAGTCCTTATGAGCTATGGCATGTATAGGGATCTTATTGTTGTTTAGTTTAAGTTATAGTTAATGTGCCAAATGTGTTGGCCTAAATGAGTCGTGAGACGACTGTGTATAGCCATAGATGATGGCTCAAGTAGATTGTAATTGTACTAGAAATAGTTCTCCCTCATGTATGGGATGAAGACTTCACATTTATGATTAAATGTGATAATTCAAGAGTTATAATTGATGATATGTGAAGTTGATGTGATGGTGTATGAATGTATGCAAGTGAGAGTGGCAAAGGGCTTGGTAGATAGCCTGCTAATTGTCCATATGGGTAGACACACGGGCGTGTGTCTAGACCGTGTGGGAGGCACGGCTAGCACATGGGCGTATGCCCCGGGCCGTGTGAAGCCTGCTCCTTGCACTTGGAATTTTAATCGCCACACGGCTGGAGCACACATACGTGTGTATAGGCCGTGTGGATAAGTCAGAATGCCAAGGTTTGGCACACGGGCCAGAGCCACGAGCGTGTCAAAGTCGTGTGAAATTAGTCAGTGTCGACCACGGGTGGAAGACACGGCCATGTCTTAGAGGCACACGGGCGTGTCTCTAGACCCAGACGGGCGTATGGCCCCTGTTTTGTTGAAAAGTTTCTCGAACTCGTAAAAGTTCTCAGAATAGTTCTGATACCTCTCGGAAGTATGCTTAGGGCCTTCTGGGCTAAGTATGTGCAAGTGATGGGTTTAAACGAAATTTTATAACCCTATTCGAGATGTTTAAGCAAGATTAGTTAGGTAATGCCTCAAACCATGTTCTGGCTTGAATACGGGTAAGGGGTGTTACAAATTAAATCACAGAAAATTCACACATATCAATTCACATACGATAAGCACAGAAAATAATATTAAAATATTTTTCTGACTCGGATTTATGGTCCCGAAACCACTGTTCTGACTAGGGTCTAAACCAGACTGTTACAGATGCCATGTCCCAGACATGGTCTTACACTAGCACACCTATCAATGCCGATGCCATGTTCCAAACATGGTCTTACACTGGCTCTCTTAATGTGGCCGATGCCATGTCCCAGACATGGTCTTACACTAGAACACCTATCAATGCCGATGCCATGTTCCAAACATGGTCTTACACTGGCTCTCTTAATGTGGCCGATGCCATGTCCCAGACATGGTCTTACACTAGCACACCTATCAATGCCGATGCCATGTTCCAAACATTGTCTTACACTGGCTCTCTTAATGTGGCCGATGCCATGTCCCAGACATGGTCTTACACTAGCACACATATCACCCCAAATGTCATGGCATGGATATCCAATCTATTCCTAAGGTTCAACCGGGAGTTTTTACTACATAAATTCTCATCATGCATGTTCACAACAATAATCAAACATTTTATGCAATATGAATTGTTTAATGCATAAATATAATAACGTTGTATTATTTACGTATAACTTACCTCGGTATACAAAAAGTGAGCGACTAACTTGAATTAGTCTACTAGCTTGGTTTTCCCTCGGTCTAGGTTTGGACTCCATTTTACTTGATCTATAATGATAAAATTCACTTATTTAATCATCTCATTAATCAAGACATTTTAAAATTTCTACTTTGGCAAAATTACCGTTTTGCCTCTAGACTTTCACATAATTACGATTTTGCCTCTAGGCTCGTAAATCAATTTTCATCAATTTTCCTCATTAACCAAGTCTAGCCGAATCTATTTTAAGCTTATAGCAACTCACAATATCAATTATTTCACTCATTTAATACCTATTTTTTCAACCTTTACAAAAAGGTCCATTTTAGGTGTTTTCATGGAAACTCCTTTCACAAAAGTTGTTTATTTAGCAACCAAATTTCATTTTCTTCCATAAAAATTAAGCAAACAACACTAATTTTCTCATGGAAAAACCCTAGACTCTCAACCATTTTGTAAAATAGTCCCCTCATTAGCTAGCTTAAGCTACAAGGGTTCCAAAAACACAAAAATCATCAAAAATGACCAACAAAATCACTTACTTGCAAGGATTAGAGGTTGCTGAAATTTTGAGCTCTCAAAACCCCCTATTTTTTTGATATTTTTGGTGGAAGAAGAAGATGAAAAAGGATGATATTGTTTTTCTCTTTATTTTATCTTATTTCATCAATTAAGTCACCTAATACCACCCACTTTGACCAATTTTCAATTCTCTGTCTCCTATGGCCAGCCAACACTCCCTAAAAGGTCTAATTGCACATTAAGGACCTTCAATTTAAGGTTCTATAGCTATTGGAAACTTTTAGCTTGTAGAACAAAACTTTCGCACTTTATGCGATTTAGTCCTTTTTCAAAATTAAGTATGCA
The DNA here is from genome assembly GCA_025698515.1 of Gossypium sturtianum. Lineage (NCBI taxonomy): Eukaryota > Viridiplantae > Streptophyta > Magnoliopsida > Malvales > Malvaceae > Gossypium > Gossypium sturtianum. The sequence continues at coordinate 120,835,820 of CM046955.1, forward strand.
ATCACTAAAATTAATTCACCAAAATTTTCATGTACTCATATAATCATGCTATAACACATAAAATAATATTAAAAATAATTTCTCCGACCTTAGATTATTGGTTCCGAAACCACTGTTCCGACTAGCCCCTAAATCAGGCTGTTACATTGTAAATGATGTTAATATTGATGTGTGTTTGGTTATTAGAAATGATTGTTAATGACTTTTGTAAGATGTTTATAATGCCTTGTGAGATGGATTGCTTTGGCATGGTTGTAACCAAAACATTATGGAAGTTAAAATGGTTATGTGAATTATGGTAAATGAACCATATTGTTTGACATTGTTTTGACATATATTTGGCTAAGTGAAATGGTTGTGATTGTATAGCATGAATTGGGATTGATTTGGCTGCCCTTTGTGTATGGAAATGGTACCATTTTTCCTTGTGTAGGTACATTGAAGTTGGGGTGGCAAATTGGCCTTGCAAATGGCCTATTTTTGTCCACACGGGCAGAGACACGGGCATGTGTCTCAGCCATGTGTGACACACGGTCATGTTACACGGCCGTGTGTCCCCTGGTGTTGAAGTTGAATTGAAGTCAGTATGCTCCACACGGTCTCACACACGGGCATGTGACTGGCCGTGTGGTACAAGTCAGTATACCCCCCTAATTGGCACACGGCCTAGCAGACGATCATGTGACTTGGCCGTGTTGCATAAGTCAGTATACCCTACAGGTTTGGCACGGCCTGGCACACGGGCGTGTGTGGCCACTTCGAAGGGTACACGGGCTAGACACACGGACGTGTGGTTGGCCGTGTGACCCAAGTCAGTATGTATGCCCTGTTTCCACACGGCCTGAGACATAGGCGTGTCTGGAGTCGTGTGAGGCACACGACCTGTTCACACGGGCGTGTACCCCTATATGTTTGAAATTTTTCTAAGTATCTAAAAATTTTCATATGTTATCGGTTTAGTCCCGAACCACTTCTAAAGCATGTTTAAGGCCTCGTAGGCCCTTAGAAGGGACGATGTGTTTGTGATTAAATGTTATTTGAGTATGAATGTATAAATGTATGAGTTATGTATGTTAAATGATGTGTATTGATCAGTAATACCTTGTAACCCTACTCCGGCGACAGATACGGGTTAGGGGTGTTATAAAGAATGTGCTAACTTGCCTTTTGAATTCATGTCACACCCCAAAATTGGGCTTAGAAGTTTTGAGGGTAAATTAGGAATTTTGGCTTGGAATAAGTTCTAAAATTTTGAATTGTGGTAACCCAAAATTCATTTCATCTATGGCATTTTGAAAATTAATTTTTTTTTTTGAAAATAATGTTCAAAAGACTTTCAATTTTGAAATAAGGACTGGTTTGTAAAATGGTCTAAATTATGAATGTTTAAAAGGCAATTAAACCAAATTTTAATTTTCACCCTATTTGTCATCCATTGCATTCCAAAGATCTTTTCATTCAATTTTGATTCCCAAACTTTATTCCCTTGATTTCTTTCATTCTCCCAACAATAAATCTCCATAGAATTTTAAGAAAAACACCCAAAAATATCATAGATTTCTCCATTGCTTAACTTTTGGGTTTTTTGGGTTTTTGATCAAATGCTTAGTTTTTTGTCAACTAAGGTAATGATTTGATTCCATGTTAGTTTTTATTGTTATTTTATCCTTTAAATTGAGTTTTTAGTTGTTAAATCGCATGTTTTAAATAAAAGCCAAAAATTGGGTCGTTAATGGTGGATTTCAGGATTTTTATTAAAAACATGGTTTCAAAGTTTTTTTCAATTATTTTTGACATGATTAGAAGGTTTCTAAACTTACTTTAAAGTTTCGTTGAAGACTTCCAACATTTTAATGAATTTTCGTGAAAATTGTCATAAACATGTCAAAAATTTTGATACCATTAATTGGGTAGTTTTAAGTAGTCTAAAGGTTGAGAATCAGTCGTAGGTGAATAATTAGATGAACGGAATCAGTGTTAGGCAAAAAAATTAAGTATAGACTGAGATATTTGAATTTTAATTTTTCTATGTCGAAGGTTTCGATTACATGAGAATTTAGCTTAGACTTGTGTTTTGATTGTTTGAAGTGAGTCTTTGGTTGATTGTTGATTGTATATATTGTGTGATTATTATGTGTGAAGCATCGGAACCTTTGGAGCCTTCAACGAGTAAAGATAAAGGGAAGGAAAAGCTAGTTTAAGCTTTCGGCAATTAGGCGAAAGCGTGATTGGTGAATGTTTGGAATTGCTACTTGTAGACATGATTCATAACGTTAATTAGGAGCTTTGGAATAGCCTAAACCCCTATCCTATGTTTCAAGTGTAAGCATTCTATTTCCCTTTCTTTATTTTGGCAATTATGTGATTATGTGAATAATTGTGAATTGATTATTATGATATGATATTGTGATATAAGACATGTGTGATGACTATTGTGAATTATGTTGTGTTGTGCTGTGGGCATGATATACATGCCAAATGATAGTGATAATGATATGCTAATAATGCAAATATGTAGCAAATGAGTAAAATTTCGGCAAGTATATATGTGTTGAATTGTAGAATGTAATATTATTATGACAGGTAATATGTGAGAATACTTGTATGTGTTATATGATGTACTGATCTTAATGCACACATATGTGGTCGAATATGTGATGGCTTATGAGCGTTATTCTGGCACTTAAAGTGCAAGTAAATGTGAATCTGATAAGCATGCATTGTGTACAAGTTGTGATGCAAATTGATGAATATGAACAAAGATTATGTGCATTAAATTAGTAAATTAAAAATGTCTAATTGTGGATATTTTGGCCTTGTGATTTATTGAAACCGTTGGATATAGTTGGCATGCCATAGGATTGTGAGTACTCACCTATATGTATTCTGTTTTTGGGCATTGAGGCCCTAGGACAGGTTGGAGAGATAAGAGAATGCGAGCTAAGCTCCATTCAACGGGACATGTTTGGTGTGTTGGAGAGTGTTAGCTTTATACTTCACTTTTTGGGACATGTTCGACTCCATGAGTCAATTGGTGTGTTGGAGATCTGTGTATCCGATATGTGGTGATAGAGCCCACTTTTATGTTTCATAGCCTCAAGTGTTGTGATAATATGATGTGAAATGGATGCATAAACATGTGAATAATATGCTAAATGAGTTGGTTCAAGTTTCATGAAAATGTTAGTATATTCTCATAGTAAATTGCGTATATAATTGTGGTTTGAGTCGTATCCATTTAACTTGTGAATGCATGTGAATATATCAGCTAGACTTGTGAGCTATTAAAGCATGTATACGTTGTTTAGTCTTGATGAATTATTGTTAAATGAATTACATATATAAGCGAGTTTACTGTAGTTGCATGTAGGAGTATATGATAGTTTTATGATTTAATGAAACATGAATATGTTATTTTGACTTGGTTAAAATATGGTTGTGAACGTGTTGTAGTATGCTCTTGTTTAACCTTTGATATTGTGAATACGTTGTGGTTACTCCAGCATTCACTGAGCTTGTTTAAGCTCACCCACACTCTCTAACCATTGCAGATATTTAGTGTTTGCGGTGTGAGCGGTGCGGGGATACCAAGGAAGTGATCCAAGTTAGGCTTTAGTATTTGCGTAGGTGGTATTAATATTATTCTTTGAACTGTAGGGATAAAGCAATGTCGTTATAATTTGATTTATTATTATTGTGGTCATCATGATATTTTATGGGTTTAGTTTTCTAGCACTTTTGATGGATGTTATAATTATTTTATTGATATTGTTTTGGGCTGAATATTTGCTATGTTGAAGTGTCATGAATGGTATGAATGGTTAATGGACGTTGAATAATGTGGTATAATTGTTGCATGAACTTTTTCATAATGTTTTGATTACTTACATAGCTTATTTGTTCTTAGGATTTATGGATATTGTTCTTGTTATATTGTTTGCTTACTCGGACATGTTTTCGATGATTGAACCATTATTGTGGTAATTTTGGTGATTACTTGATAAAGTAAAAGTTGCATGTTGAGTAGTTATTATTTTGAATGGATTATATGCCTTAAACTACTAAATTTTTTGTGGTTTGGAGTAGGGGTATCGATATACGTGTTTTAAAAATGATACCTCCATAATTTTTGGAAGTGTAGGAACTCAGTAACGTAATTTGGTATCGATACCATATTAAAAGTATTGATACTCAAGGTAGAATAATCGATACTTTATAAAAGGTACCAATAATTTCTGAGATTTTGATTTTAAACGAGAAACAAAATGCTATTTTGGTACCGATTTTCCAATCGATATCGATACCATATAAGAGAAATATCAATACCTTTGTTTCAGTATCGATACCTGCGTTACTTGTTTTGGAATTTTTCTAAGTGACTCTAATGTATGTTTAATTGATATTATAAGTTTGTTTGAAGTATGTTTGGTACGTTTTAATGATGATTAATATATGCTTGACTTAAAAATTTGTAAGAACGCTAATAAAGAGGACGATTGCCTATTAATATGACATTTTATAGTGTGTGTGATGCGTGACGGTGGCGTGACATCCTGATATTTGGACTCGAGGATTGGGCCGGGTATAAGGTGTTACAATTCAAGTGTATTTTCATGCAATACACCTTTCAAATAGCCAATTTCACATGATTTTCTCCTAGAATCATGCTTAACAACCAACCACAAAAACGAATTTTTTTATAAATATAGGATTTAGTTAAAGTAAAAAATCTAGTATCAACCCAAAAATAATTCTGCAATTTTCAATTTAGCTCCTCATCTTGCTTTTTGTTCCAATTTAGCCCGATTTTGCTCCTTTTTGAACTTCAGCACTCCAATTACATCCTTGATAAAATTTAAGTAAGAAATCACAAGCCTAGTAGCATTTTATTCAAAAATTGACCAAAAATAAGTACATTAAACACACAAAATGAGATTGCTATCATTTATCCTATACAAATTGAATACCAAACTTTCTTTCCTCATTTTCTTTCAACTTTACTGGGTAAAATTTGAAATATATGCCAGATTTAAAAAAATTAGGGTTTTAAGTCGATTTTGCTAATATTTAGGGAAATAGGCTAATTTTGGAGAGAGAAATAAAAAGCGCGTCTTGCTGGACGCGTTTTCTACCACCTCAGCTGAAAATGTGTCCTACTGGACGCATTTTTTGTTTCTCTATCTAATTTTTTTGTGTTGGGTGTTGGAAATTTGGGGAGAAAGATTTATTTGTGTTTGTGTTTGAGGTAGACGTTGTGATGGTTTTAAGGTATATTGAGTTCACGGTGATGCGATAGCACTCGGAGACTCACAAATTTCATCTGTCGTGTCAAGATAGAACCATCACCTTAGAAGTTGTAGAGTATGCCTCACATTTCAGACAAAATAGTAAGTGACGTCCCGATGAGATAAAGCTCGATGTCGTGATGAGCAACAGATGTCACGACGAGAGGAAAGCCTTCATCCCGACGACGCGACACCTCCTCATCACGATGACATGAATGCTACGCCATGATGTTGCAACATGTTCATCAAGTTTCTCGATTTTTTCTCTCTGTTAAACTCTGTTTGTAACACCCTGATTTAGGGGTTATGCGCTTGGAGCATAACTCGAGCAGTTGGTAGGCTTATGGTCATGTTGGATAGATTTTTAGGGGTTTGAGAACCCTAGAAGGCAAAGAATGCCTTAGAAAATTTTTGGATTTTTAGTGTAAAAAGGGGAAGTGGGGTAGAAAGGCCTTAAAATAAAATTGTGGAGTTTAAGTCATAAGAAAGGCATTGGCAAAGTGGTGCCCGTGCGCCACTTAGGCGCTAGAGGAGGGTGAGGGCGCTGGTTCGAGTGGTAGAAGCGGCATTTTGGTGTTTTATTTTATATGCGGTTATGGGTCATGGAGGAAGGGTTTAAAAATTAAATGGTGTGGCTTATGGACATGAAAAGGTGTGGGCGGAGTGGCTAAGGCGCTACTTGAGAAGGGGCTTTGTGCAGTCGCGGGTTCGAGGGTGGAAGCAACATTTTGGCATGTTTCATTTTATGCGGATATGGATCTGTAGTATGAAGGCCTTAAAAATAAAATGGGTGGCTTTATGGCATAAAAATCAAAGTGGCCGAATGGCACAGGCACTACTTGGTTGTGTTGCTTCCCCCGTGTCCCGTGTTCGAGACCTATGGGCAAAGCAATTTGGGGTGTTGTTTTTATTTTGATTTTTGTAGCAAATTTGAAGGATGGACGGCACATGGAACTGCGCAGTGGGGATAAAGATTAAGATTAATTTTGTTTTATTTTAATTTGGAGTGATAAGGGTGGGTTTTATTTTATTTTTTATTTATTTTAGATAATAGGATAATTGTAGGAGTATTTTAATAGGATTAGATTAGTGGTTAGTTTTTAAATTAATTTGGAGGGGTAGCTTTGTTAGTTTATTATTATAGGATTATTTATTATTATTTATTAATTAGATTAAGTGGACCTATTATTATTCATTTGTTTTTTTAATGATAAGGGGATAATATGAGTTTTTTTAGGATTGTTATAGGAGATAATCAAGGATATTATGAAGATTAAAAGAATTATTATTGGATTATTAGTGAAGTGTTTAAGTGGAATTAAATTAGTGAGGTGTTGGCCAAATTTTGGAGACTTCAAGGGGGGTTGGCCGAATGCTATAAATAGGGGAGGGTAGAGTGCTAGTTGTTCATCAAGTCTTTTGCCTCTCCCTCTTGGTGTGCCGATTTCTCCTTTGGCCTTGTAGCCAAGTATTTCTTTTATTTTCTTTTAGCCCCTTGATAGCCGAAATCCTTAGCCCTCCATCACTCTCCTACTTTATCAAGTTTGAAGCCGAACTGGTGAGGTGTAGTGCTGTCGACATTCAGAGCTTGTAGCCAGCGCCAAGGAGTCTAAAGGAAGGTCTTGAATTGTTTGGACTCATCAAGGGGCAAGTCGACAAAAGTACAGAGGAGCCTTTGAGATTTAAGATCGTTTCGGTAAGTAGTTAAATTATAGTTGTTCGCTTGAGATTTTGTATTATGGTGTTTAACCAAAGGGTTCTAATTAAGTGATTACGATGGACGTGGGTTCGAGTACCAGTCAAGGTGGGCAAGGGAAAGTCCCCATCCCAAAGTTCAAGAAGAGATCCGTTCTCATTGCTCGAGATTGGCCACCGGTGTGGGCCAACAAAGAAGAAACGTTAGGGCGTAAAGTCGTAGTTTCGCTAGACGATAGCGTTGAGGATCGAGAGTCTAGAACTCCTAGTGATAAGGTGTGTAACTAACCCTTTGTTTCGGGTTTTATGTGTTATATGTTTTACTAACAAGTGCAAGAAGGAGTGTGCCATATATACCCCTAAAGGGTATGATGATGACCAGTTAGTAGCAAATTGGCTAATATGTGATGATTGATTTTTAATATGTAAGTATGCCTATGATTGTGAATAGCATGCACATGCATCATCCTCGCATTATATTATGTTACATGTGCATGGGTGGGTTATGAAAAGAAGGTGCGGGTGTACTTCGAGTGCACGTGGTTGATGTCGACTTTGTGCTACATCGTGGATTGGCGGCCGATCGAGGTCGCGTTGTGGATCTTTGCGATTTAGTTCGGCGTGGTTACCTTGATTGATATGGGCTTTATGCCATATCGTGGCTTGATGGATTGCCGTGTGCTCCATCGTGGTTTGATGTTAGCTATACGCTACGTCGTGGATGGCATTGGTTGCCTTTTTGGAGGAAAAGGAGAGGGTGACTCGATAGTCCCCGGTGTGTGGTAAATTTGGATAAGGGGGTGTGTAGCGGATGGACCCTAGGTTGGGTTGGGAATCATGTTGCATTATTTTTGTAATAATATGGAAATGGGCCAAGCCCAATATGACATGTGGATAGGTATGTTTTGGGAACATACGTGGAAATGGGCCAAGCCCGGATGATATGTGGTTTATTGAGAAATGGGCCAAGCCCAAAGTATGTGATGTGATTTGAATGTGGGCCAAGCCAGATTGTGGTAATTGTTAAAATGATATATATATATATTACTTGTTGCATTTGATAATTGGGATATTTTGTGGCTAGCATGTGGGTGGATTTCAGTGGTTAACTTACACACTGAGTCATTGTGACTCACCCAATTATTTATCCATCATCGCAGTGAGTCGTGACTAGTGGACGGGTTGGAGTGGATACAAGGTGGCCCATGCGAAATGATTTTCATGCGAAGTTGACGTTTTGAATATTTTTATTTCAAGCATTTTAAGTACTTGGTTTATTTATTTGATGTAATAAGGGTCACTTTTGATTAAAGTACGCTATTTATAGTTGTTAAAGGTTATAACGTATTTAGCAATATTTTTACAAAAGAGTTATATTATAGTAAATTATAATAAAGTTTTAATTCATCCCAAGCATATATTACTTAATAATTTTAAATGGACATGACTTTACAGAAGATAATAAACTTTCATGTTTTAAATTCTAAGTAAAGAAACATATTTTCACTAACATAACCAGATTCGATTCGTAGTGAATAGGCCGGGTTTGGGGATGTTCTGATTTAATATCGAGCCCGGTTCAAAACTCGGCTTTGAGGGTTTTGGGCCCAAAACGTTTCAAAATGGGCTTTTCAAGAATATGGGTTTTTAGGAAATATTTTTGAGTTATTCGGCATGGCTTTGTACCTTCAACCCGAGTCCACAGTGTAAGTATTTCGGACTTTTGAAGTGCATCACTATTATGAACTGTTATGGGCTTAGTTGGGCTCGTAGATTAGTGAACTAGGATCTATTGAACCCTAGGACTAGTCTACTCAAACATATACATAAAACTTAAAGCTACTAAACAAACCTGTGATTAAGTCGCGAGAGTTAAGGTGTGGCAACCATTGTGCGCATGTCTAGGAGTGGATCAGGAAGAGCACGGTACTTGCGAGTCCTAGTGACTCACCTCCTCTTCGCTGAATCCTACTGCAGTGCGTAGCTACGGTTCACCTTAACCAAGAGGACTTGTTCATAGGCTAAACCCATTATTAAAACCCGAAAGGATTTGCTCTCACTATTTTAAAACCCTTAGTTTTAAAATTTCAAAAAAAAAAAAAAAAAAAAAAAATACCCCAGTAGGAAAATGACGGAAATACCCACAGGGTAGAAAGCAGGCGAAAGGTCCGAATAGTGAATGTGGGTTGAAGATATCACCGAGTGTGCCTTTATTGAGCAAGGAATGTGTTCTTGTGGACGAACGGATGTGTGTGTGAATATGATTCTTGAACTAGAGTAGTAAACTTGGCTGAAAATTTGTGTGATCGAAAGAACTACCTCTAGAAATTCTTTTCATAAAATTGTTCGTGGTTAAACAAGTGGAACAAATACTAATGCATAAAACTCCTTAATCGGGATTAATTGCGGACGATAGAGATGAGTTCTAGGAGACGCAGAGAGGTAGAATGGCAAAGATCGGAACCGATAGGGTCCGCCATGGGTCGAAGTGAAGTGCCGCCACAAGAAGTGGCGCGGAGGAACAAGATCGACAGAGAAGATGACGCGATGATCGCGAGCCATGTTACGAATTTTAGAACGTGTAGCAGGAGCTAGTAGAGGAAATGGAACTCGAAAGTCGGTGTCGGAAAGGCTTAGATTGAACGGAGTGAGATCTTTAGAGGAATATCGGAGTAGCTCGAACGTAGCGGAGTATTGGCTAGAAGCAATCGAAAGAATCATGGACGATTTGGACCGCACCAATGAAGAAAAGTCGAAGGGTGTTGTTTCGTTGCTTCGCGACGAAGCTTATCGTTGGTGGCTCACCGTCAAGCAAAGTGTACCAAACAGATCGGCAGGATTGGGACTTCTTTAAGGTTAAGTTTGAAGGAAAGTACGTAGGAGCGCGTTATTTGGACTCGCAAAGGAAAGCGTTTCTAAATCTAATACAAGGAAGTAAGTCGATAGCTGAGCACGGCGAATTCGTGCGACTTAGTCAAGATGCTAAAGGAATTGTGGCCACCGATTATGAGAGGTGCGTCCGGTTTGAAGGCGGATTGCGAGATGAACTTCGAATCTTGATTGCTCATGAGAGGAGAGAGACTTCAGCGGTGCTAGTGGAGAAAGCTCGGATCAAGAGGTTAAGAAGACTATAAGAGAAAACCGAGAAAAGAATAGGAGCGAGAATAAGAGAAATATTGGACCGTCAGTATCGTTTGGTAATGTCCAGAAAAGACCAAAGATCGAGAATCCTGTGCATGCACTTGTACCAGTGGATCGGAATCGTTCTTGTGCTCGATGTGGAAGACCTCACACAGGAGAGTGTTGGGGAAATAGTAAAGAATGCTTTCGGTGTGGATCTAAGGCACATTTAGTTAAGAATTGTCCTCAAGCGACGAGGGGTCGTGGTTCAAGTCATGGAAAGAATGGTTCTAGTCAGAGTCAACCAAGGATGTGATATTAGGTAAGCTCCTTTGCTTTGGTACATGCTTTAATTACTTTGTTTGATTACGATTTAGCCTTTTACGTATTTGCTAAGAGAGGTGTTTGAATTTTTAGCATGAACTTAGAGATTGTGTAGGTAACGATAGCCTTAGTAAGATCGAGAGTGCAGCAGAGGCGTAGAATAGCGAATTATGATTGTTCGGTTATAAGTAATTTCGAGGACGAAATTATTTTAAGGAGGGTAGAATTGTAACACACGATTTAGGGGTTATGCGCTTGGAGCATAACTCGAGCGATTTGGTAGGCTTATGGTCATGTTGGATAGATTTTTAGGGGTTTGGAGAACCCTAGAAGGCAAAGAATGCCTTAGAAAATTTTTGGATTTTTAGTGTAAAAGGGGGAAGTGGGGTAGAAAGGCCTTAAAATAAAATTGTGGAGTTTAAGTCATAAGAAAGGCATTGGCAAAGTGGTGCCCCGGCGCCACTTAGGCGCTGGAGGAGGGTGAGGCGCTGGTTCGAGTGGTAGAAGCGGCATTTTGGTGTTTTATTTTATATGCATGTTATGGGCTGGCGGAGGAAGGGTTTAAAAATTAAATGGTGTGGCTTATGGACATGAAAGGCGGTGGGCGGAGTGGCTAAGGCGCTACTTGAGAAGGGCTTTGTGCGCAGTCGCGGGTTCGAAATTTGGAAGCAACATTTTGGCATGTTTCATTTATGCGGATATGGATTTGTAGTATGAAGGCCTTAAAATAAAATGGGTGGCTTTATGGCATAAAATCAAAGTGGCCGAATGGCTGGGCACTACTTGGTCATTTGCTTCCCCCCAGTCCCGTGTTCGAGACCTATGGGCAAAGCAATTTGGGGTGTTGTTTTTATTTTGATTTTTGTAGCAAATTTGAAGGATGGACTGCACATGGAAACTGCAGTGGGGATAAAGATTAAGATTAATTTTGTTTTATTTAATTTGGAGTGATAAGGGTGGGTTTTATTTTATTTTTTTATTTATTTTAGATAATAGGATAATTGTAGGAGTATTTTAATAGGATTAGATTAGTGGTTAGTTTTAAATTAATTTGGAGGGGTAGCTTTGTTAGTTTATTATTATAGGATTATTTATTATTATTTATTAATTAGATTAAGTGGACCTATTATTATTCATTTGTTTTTTTAATGATAAGGGGATAATATGAGTTTTTTTAGGATTGTTATAGGAGATAATCAAGGATATTATGAAGATTAAAAGAATTATTATTGGATTATTAGTGAAGTGTTTAAGTGGAATTAAATTAGTGAGGTGTTGGCCAAATTTTGGAGACTTCAAGGGGGGGTTGGTGAATGCTATAAATAGGGGAGGGTAGAGTGCTAGTTGTTCATCAAGTCTTTTGCCTCTCCCTCTTGGTGTGCCGATTTCTCCTTTGGCCTTGTAGCCAAGTATTTCTTTTATTTTCTTTTAGCCCCTTGATAGCCGAAATCCTTAGCCCTCCATCACTCTCCTACTTTATCAAGTTTGAAGCCGAACTGGTGAGGTGTAGTGCTGTCGACATTCAGAGCTTGTAGCCAGCGCCAAGGAGTCTAAAGGAAGGTCTTGAATTGTTTGGACTCATCAAGGGGCAAGTCGACAAAAGTACAGAGGAGCCTTTGAGATTTAAGATCGTTTCGGTAAGTAGTTAAATTATAGTTGTTCGCTTGAGATTTTGTATTATGGTGTTTAACCAAAGGGTTCTAATTAAGTGATTACGATGGACGTGGGTTCGAGTAATACCAAGGTGGGCAAGGGAAAGTCCCCATCCCAAAGTTCAAGAAGAGATCCGTTTCATTGCTCGAGATTGGCCACGAGTGGTGTGGGCCAACAAAGAAGAAACGTTAGGCAGAAAGCCGTAGTTTCGCTAGACGATAGCGTCGAGGATCGAGAGTCTAGAACTCCTAGTGATAAGGTGTGTAACTAACCCACTGTTTCCGGGTTTTATGTGTTATATGTTTTACTAACAAGTGCGAGAAGGAGTGTGCCATATATACCCCTAAAGGGTATGATGATGACCAGTTAGTAGCAAATTGGCTAATATGTGATGATTGATTTTTAATATGTAAGTATGCCTATGATTGTGAATAGCATGCACATGCATCATCCTCGCATTATATTATGTTACATGTGCATGGGTGGGTTATGAAAAGAAGGTATGCGGGTGTGTACTCGAGTACGTGGTTGATGTCAGCTTTGTGCTACATCGTGGATTGGCGCTGACTGAGGTCGCGTTGTGGATCTTTGCGATTTAGTTCGCGTGGTTACCTTGATTGATATGGGCTTTATGCCATATCGTGGCTTGATGGATTGCTGTGTGCTCCATCGTGGTTTGATGTTAGCTATACGCTACGTCGTGGATGGCATTGGTTGCCTTTTGGAGGAAAAGGAGAGGGTGACTCGATAGTCCCCGGTGTGTGGTAATTTGGATAAGGGGTGTGTAGCGGATGGACCCTAGGTTGGGTTGGGAATCATGTTGCATTATTTTTGTAATAATATGGAAATGGGCCAAGCCCAATATGACATGTGGATAGGTATGTTTTGGGAACATACGTGGAAATGGGCCAAGCCCAGATGATATGTGGTTTATTGAGAAATGGGCCAAGCCCAGTATGTGATGTGATTTGAATGTGGGCCAAGCCCAGATTGTGGTAATTGTTAAAATGATATATATATATATTACTTGTTGCATTTGATAATTGGGATATTTTGTGGCTAGCATGTGGGTGGATTTCAGTGGTTAACTTACACACTGAGTCATTGTGACTCACCCAATTATTTATCCATCATCGCAGGTGAGTCGTGACTAGTGGACGGGTTGGAGTGGATACAAGGTGGCCCATGCGAGCGATTTTCATGCAGAAGTTGACGTTTTGAATATTTTTATTTCAAGCATTTTAAGTACTTGGTTTATTTATTTGATGTAATAAGGGTCACTTTTGATTAAAGTACGCTATTTATAGTTGTTAAAGGTTATAACGTATTTAGCAATATTTTTACAAAAGAGTTATATTATAGTAAATTATAATAAAGTTTTAATTCATCCCAAGCATATATTACTTAATAATTTTAAATGGACATGACTTTACCGAAGATAATAAACTTTCATGTTTTAAATTCTAAGTAAAGAAACATATTTTCACTAACATAACCAGATTCGGTCGTAGTGAATAGGCCGGGTTTGGGGATGTTACACTGTTTTTGTTTCCCACTTAAACTATGATTAACCTAGGGATATTCTAGTCATAAAAGCTATGAATTTCAACCTATAAATAGGCCTTACTTACCCTAGGTTTAGAACATAGAAAATAACATAATTAAAAGAGAATTTTGTATTTCTGTTTGAAGGGGTTTCGGATTTTCCTTTGTTTTGATTCTGTCCATCTTGTACTTGTCTTTTATTAGTGAAATCTCTTTTTTCCCGTGGTTTTTTTACCTCTTTGGATGAGTTTTTCACGTAAAATTTGTGTGTTCGATGTTTTCAATTTCTTCATTATTATTCTTATTCGTTGCTTACACGAGTTTATCCCCAACAGAAGCCTATCGCATTGCAACTCAAGCTCCTAATTCACAGTGCTTATACGGTCACAGGTTGAAGTATAACTAGAGCTCCTAATTGATGGTGGTTATGCAATCATGGGTTGGAGTATAACTTGAGAGCCCAGTTGACAATGGCTATGTGGTCACAGGTTCAGGTATCATGATACCGAAAAAGGATGGTTTATAAACTCGATACATAAGTATGAGACCATAATCATAAGGAAAAAAAGGGCTTTCCAATATAATCAACTTATTGATTTTCTCCATCTCTACTAAATGCAGTATCGTTAACCTAATTGTTTGAAACCTGTGACAGAGTTGGGGGCAAGAGGACTTTCAAGAGGTGAATTATTGTGACGGTGGAGAGAAAGCTAAAACTTGAGTCGGGGTGGCAATGATTTTAGCTATTAATAAGTTATTTAATCACAACAGTCGTTGTTGACCGAAAAGGACTTTCAGCTTTTCTCCATCGTAACAATCACTCGTCCCTCTGAAATTTCTCTTGCCCCCAACTCCATCACAAGTTTCAAACAAGGAGATTAAGGATACTAATTTGGTGGAGATGAAAAAAAAATAAGCTTATTATACCAGAAAACCCCTTAGTTTTTCCCTATGATTATGTTCTCAAACTTTTTCATGGGGTTTATAAAGCAACCTTTTTAGGTGGCATGAAACTTGAATCCATAACCGCATAACCACCATCAACCAGGAATCGTAGTTATACTTCAACCTGTGACCATATAACCACCATGAACTGGAGCCCGAGTTGTAATGAGATGGGCTTCTAAGGTGATAGTTCAATCCCCACACTGTAGATGAAATGTGGGGGTCTTCTAGCGCCACTGCATCACCATGAACTCAAACACGCCTTAAAACTATCACACTGTCTCCCTCAAACACAAACACAAATAAATCTTTTTGTCTAAAAATTTCAACACTCAACAAAAAAAATTATGAGAGAATTTTTATTTTATAAGGGACGGTGGCCGAGAAAGTTGATAGAGTAGGAGGGAGCAAAACCCCTTCTATATAGGCAACTGGGGGCAATTGAAAAAAAGCATACAATGTGGAAGCCCAATCTGAAAATTATCCTTGGATGTTTGAAAATTATACTGGGTTCTAGAATTTTTTTCACGGGTTAGGAGGGAAGAAAACGTGCCCTATAGGACGTGTTTTCAACTTACGTGGCAGAATGTTCTCTAAAAGTACGCCCAATAGGATGTGCTTTCAACCTGCATAGCAGACAAGTTAGCTAAAAATGCGTCCTATAGGGTGCACTTTTAGAGAACATTCTACCACCGCAATTGAAAACACATTCTGCAGGACGCGTTTTCTTCCCTCTCATTTTCAACCCTAACCCGTGAAAAATCCCCAAAGTTGTAACTCTAACCCTAAACTAGAAATTCTCGACACAAGATGGTAATGAAAAACTCCTGCCAATAGCTTTTGCAAAAATAGGAGGAGAATCCGCTGATGATTGGGATTTCTTTTTTATTAACTTGAAAAGGCATGTTGTGCTGTAACCTGATATATATGCATCATTTTAGATAAGGGACACGGAATACAGGTCACAATTAAACAGTGTGGAAGCATCTAGGATCTTACACACCATAAGTATTGCATAAGACATATAGGGTGTAACTACATAGGCTGATACCATAAGGATGTTGAGTGACAATATGTTATTAACATGGGTATGTAGTTGCCACTATTTCCTATACCATTCTTTAATATATAGAGTGTTTGCATTCCTAGATATACTTTTGATTTATGTCGATTAGGTACAAGCTCGTCCAACATCATTTTCATGAAATGTTGGAGAACTTGCGGGCTATAAACTCAACCAATGTCGAATACCTTGATGGGATACCTAAGGAGCAGTGGACACAATCATATGATGAAGGTTTACGATACAGGCACATGATAACAAACCTAGCAAAATGCATAAATTCCATATTGAAGGGGACGCGTCATTTGTTAATAACCTCGGTGGTCAAAGAAAAATATTTTCACTTAGCAGCATTATTTCCAAAGCGAGCAAAAAAATACTTTGGACAAATAAAAGGCAATCACATTTAGTGCGAGGATGTGATGAAAGAAACTAGAGAAAATGTAGAAAGAGCGAACTCTATGTCTACAGTGTGTCACTTGCGTCCAAATCAAATATTTCGGGTTACAGAGTTCCATAGACCCAATGAAGGTATTATTAGAGGATCATACCATGTATACTTGGGACGAAGGACCTACGACTGTGGGAGATTTCAAGCACTTCATTGTCCATGCGCACATGCAATTGTTACATGTTCATTGACATGTCTAGATTGCATGAGCTATGTTGACAAAGTGTACAGAATAAAACGCATATATAAAGTATGGAAATTTGAATTCCCACCGGTCCCAAATGAAAGTATGTGGTCGTCTGTATTGAGCGCTCCATTTGAGTTGGTACCAAATATTTCGTTGTTTCACAAGCCAAAAGGTCGGTCAAATTCTACTCGGATACGCGATAATATAGATATTCGGGAGATGACACACCAATCAAAGTTATGCATTTTTTGTAGGAACCCAAGGCATACTAAGCCAACATGTCCACACTTAGGGGAAACATTGAGGACAATACCTAATCAATATATTTATTCATTTTTTTATAGACATAAAAAAAGAAGAAACAAACAAATAACTTGTTCATTTTTTCATTGCATCTCATTTTTTGGTAAATTGTAAATATTTATATATTATTGATGTAAAATACAATAGAATACAATATAAAGAATTTCTTTCATTTTTTTTTCTTAGATGGTAAATAAATAAGTATATATTATTGATATGAAATACAATAAAATAAAATAAAATAAACCAATTTTTTAAATTCTTTTCCTTAGATTGTAAATAAGTATATTATTGATGTAAAATACAACAGAACAACTTTATATATATAATTGGAATAAGTACATTATGGATGGAAAAAATTTAATACAATAGAAATTAAAAGTTAGCAAAGTAAATGATAATTTAAATGAAAAAAATAATTTAAAAATCATCAGCATCATCGGGGTCGAATGTGTGTCACAACTCAGTGGGTGTCAGTTGCGAGTAGGATTTCTTCGTATTTGGGGTTTCAGCTCCTCATCTTTTTCATCTTCATCATCATATCGTTCCTTCGTGCTTGAGTGTCGTGTCGTCCAAGGTTGCCCTCATATATCATCCGTTCTAGTAACAGGTGGTTGCGAACATGAGTCACCTCGGTAGAACAATGATGTTGAAGGTGTTTGTAGCACTATCCACGAATAAGTGTATTATGTCACATAACTCGGTTACGGATAAACTGTTAGGATTATCGAAGATGGCAGATATGTTGGTGTTGCTACCGACATTGGCATGTAATATGGTGTTGGGGACAAAGGTGGTGCAAAAAATATACTTGCAGAAAAGGTTGATGTAAGGTATAATGGTGCATAAGGTGGTGCTTGTGTAAAAATAACGGGGTTAGTGAAAGCACCAGAATAATATTAATCATATTGACCGGGAGGTGGTGCAACCATCGGTGCCATATATGGGGTTGGAGCTGATGAAGACTCCATCGAGGCATGTATTCCCGACCTAGGATTTAGGATTTTAAGGCTTTAGGGTTGCCTAGTCATTTCCTCATTCGGCAGTAAATATTGCTTATCATGATGTCTAAATCATGTCATGTAATCCAGAGAAGTTGTCAATTCCAGTACGAGAATTGGTTTGTGCATAGGTATGAAATCATACTTATGATCCTAAATATAGATATATTTCTCGTGAACTTTCACCCAATCTTCGTTGGTTCTTCCTTGCAAGTCAACCTTGTGCAGTTCTTCAATATCTTAGGGTGACAGGAAATACTTTGCCTAAACTCGAATTGGCACGTCAATCAATCGAATTTTTGCATCTCGACTGTCGTGAAAACTATCAATGGCACCTTGTCGTGCCAAAAATTGCGATTGGCCAAAAATTCGACCATGATACATTCTTGAATTCTCAAATCAGCATATGACATTCATTCAAACTATAGTAAGAAATTATAAATTTTAATTAGGGACCTAATTTTAAAATTCAAATCATTACGTAAATATTATATAATTTAAAAATTCAAAAACTAACATTAACTTTCGATTGTTGATCTAACAATAGTCGAATATATTCAAGCTCATCCGTTATACCCATATGGGTCGTCTCATTGTTCCACATATTCAAATAATATGTTATTTCAAAAAATATAATAATGAAAAATATATATTATAATAACTATATTATCAAATGAATTTTACATTATTACGAATGGGAAAGAATAAGTGGCATTTACTTGGGGACATAAAAATGGTAGTCGATACCATGCCCATGACTATAGAAGGAGTATGTAATAACCGATTTTAATTTTTTATGGTTGCGTCGCCCGGCACATCTCTCAATACAACGTCGCCAACACAATTGATCCCTAACAAAGTCATCTCGCTTCTTTCAAGTTGATGAATTGTAGTAGCCACCTTAAATGTACCAGGTTTTGAGAATTATCGGGCAATTAGAAATGTAACACCCCTAACCCACATCCGTCGCCGAAATAGGGTTTCAGAGCATTACTGAAGCTTATCGATCAAACCGACATAAAATACAAACATTTCTTATCATATTATATTCAGGTCAAAAATCAATTAAACTCATACATACTGTCCCTTATTTGAGCCCTCGAGGCCCAAAATACGCGTTAGAAACAAATCGGGACTAATTCGAAAACTCAGATAATTTTTCGAAAAATATTAAAAATTTTCAAAGCTGTAGGGTTCACATGGCAGTGTGATCAGGCCGCGTGACTCACACGGTCAGGGGACATGCCTGTGTCTTAAACCGTGTGGGCATTAGAAATAGGGACACACGACCGTGTCCCAGCCCGTGTCTATACCGGTGTAACTCTCTGACTTGGGTCACACGGTCGAACCACACGCCCGTGTGCCAGACTGTGTGGCCTTTCGAAATGGCCTCGCACGCTCGTGTGCTAGCCATGTATCTCACACGGCCCAGTCACACGCCCGTGTGTCTGGCCGTGTGGACTCAAAATGTACCTTAAACAACATTCCCTGCAAGCTTGGACAATAAGCAACTCAAAAATCATTCGTTTAACCAATTCAAAACACAATCAAACACATCCAAATCATATCAAGCAAAAATCCTAGGTGCCTAACCAATGTATCCCCATTGGTACCACAATTATATTATCAAAACATATCGTCAAAGTATCATTCAAATCAAATTTATAAACATACCTAATTCCATCTATTTTGCGTAATTTTTTAACACTTAAACATCAATTTACCATGCCATAATATAGCTTCAACACAAACACCTATTTATATGTATATAACCAACCAACATTAAACTTATAACCTCATTACAATTAATTCACAAAATATCTAATAGTTAGACACCCTAGGTACATGCCGACATAAAAGGATAAACATCACCACGTTTGAGATCGGGACCATTGTTAGATGCTGAATCGGCGATCAAAACTAAGTACCTAACCTGCGCACGGAAAACAAAACCGTACGCTGAGTAAAACTCAGTGGTATTTCTATAATCCGAATATTTAAAGACAAGATAATATAATATGCACAATTTAATTATAAGCACAATTGAATATTAAAACCACATTCATTCATACAATGACATTAGTCATTCAATTATTCAATTCATAAATACATCATTCATACCATACTCAATTATCATCATTTGTTATATAATAGCTTTTCACAATATGATACACATATAATTAAAACAACAATATTGTTCATTCCATATCCAATTCATGAATACACAATTCATGTGTCTCAATCCATATTTCAATTCACTGTCCCATTTTCATTTCACATACAATATCATCCAATATCAATCATAGTGCCATTTAATTTAATTACCCCTATTAACACGACTCGGACTCGGACGGATACACGGATCCAATCAAAACACACCAGTTTTGCACCCAGTGCCTCATCGAATAATTCGAAGTAGTAAATTGACACCCATTGTCTCATCAATTAAACCGAAGTAAATTGGCATCCAGTGCCTCATCGAATAAATTCGAAGTAATAAATTGACACCCAGTGTCTCATCGACTCAAAGTCGAAGAAATCCCTGAACTCTTCCAATCCTATGGCATGCCATCTATATCCGACTCAACCCGATACAGTTAATATGGTTTTAATTTCACATTTTAAATATAAACAATATCAAATACTATTTTTTTTATATAATCTCATAAATATACATATATCCATTTCAATTCAATAATCAATACAATCATTATATATTTACCAATTCAATCCATTTCAATCAATTATCAAATATCAATCACTCACCTCCACACTTACCATATACAATAAATTGAATTATAACAATTAACAACTAAGTTCAGATTATAGAGATACAAACTAGAAATTCCGAGTTATTCATCGTCGACTTTATCTTTCCCCTTTTTAGTTGAGGATTTCGGTACAACGTTAGCTACGGAATTAAAACAATTAAAATTAATCAATACAACACAATTCAATTTTATATTGAATATTTTAATTTTTACTCAATATTTGCCTAAATTCCAATTTAGTCCCTAAACCGAGACTAACTTTTATTCTTCACATTTAATTCTTTATTTTCATGCAAATTCCACTTTAGACTAAATTTAACTCCCTATTTTTACTTAAATCTCTAAATTTCAAATTTTTCACAATTTAATCCCTATTTCTCAAAATTTACAATTTATTCTACAATTTAATACTTTTTCGTTTCTAGCTTAAAAATCTATTAATTTAATCCCTAATACTAAAATAATTCAACATTAATAACACTTAAAAACTCAATAATTTCTAAAAAATTTGGCATGGGTCGGGTAATATTTAACATCGAAATTCCAAAAACATAAAATTACAAGAAAAAAAAATTAAATTGACTAACCAATTGAACTTGGAAGCTTTTGAAACCCTAAAGCCCTTCGTCTCCTTCTTTCTCCCTTTTCTTTCTTTTTCTTTTTGTTTCGTTTTGCTTTGTTTCTTTTTAATTCATTCTTTTATTATTTTGTTTTATTATACATTAATATATTATTATATAATATAATATATATATATATATATACTTAACACTTAAGGTTTATTTTATAATATATATAATAAATTCACAAATAATCTACCTTATGCCGCCTCATAAAGAAACAATGACATAATTGCTTTTTTAGTCCTTTTAAATTTTTCTTTAATCTATAATTCAATTTTCACCCTATATGTAATTTAGTCATTTTACCTAATTACTCTTAATTCATGTAAATTCACTTAACCAAAACCTAATTAACTACACAGTTAGCTTTGTAAATATTTTTAATAATTATTTACGAGTCTGATTTACGGTAATGGAGTCTCGAAAATACACTTTTTGACACCCGTGACTATCGGGTCATTACAAGAAAACCTCGATTAACCTCAGGATGAATGTTCGGACGTATTGTTCTCTTTCAACGAAACTCGCGGAGTTGTTGATATAATTGAAAATTTCTTCTAACCATTTCATCTCTATTCGACTACTAAAAAACTTGTTTGACACATTGCCTAATAGTTGCTTGCAAATGTTGCTCCAATTGCCAATGATCATTGCCCCTGTAACAATTGGTCCATCCACCGACAGATCGAGTTGTAAAGCTACGTCCTTGAGTGTAATTGTACACTCACTGCATGAAAGATGGAATGTATGTGCCTTAGGTCTTCATCTTTTCTCCAAAGCACTGATAATTGTGAGATCCAATTTAGTTCCCCGGAGCATACGAGACACGTGCAAGAATCCCACCTTTTGCAAGTGTTATTCAATAACACGCAGTGCCCTCACAGTTAAATTGTGTATGTATGTTTCTAAAATACGATCTTCGGCCTAATTATATAAACATAAAAAAATTATAAAACTAATAATGTTAATAACTTAATAATGAACTTAATTAAATTTAAAAAGTTTAATAATATTTTCTTACCATTTGTGATTGGACGCCGTAAATGTGTTTGTCATCCAAACGAATAAGCGGGATTGTCATTATAAAAATCAATAAAAAACAAAGAAATTACGAATTATAAAATTAAAACAACAAGATCTTGAGAGAAATTGAATGAAAAAGTGAGAACTAAAAACTTGAGAGAATTGAGAGAATAGATAAATTGAGAGAATTGAGAGAATTAGGAGAATGGGATTTGAATACAAAATAAAGAAAATGACTTTGTTTATATAGCAAATAAATTAATCGTTCGAAAAAATTTTACCGTTGGACTTTTTTACTGTTGGGAAAATTTACTGTTAACTAAAAACGCATCCAACATATAGGATGCGCTTTCCTACCATCTCAGCTGAAAACGCATCCAGTAGGACGCGTTTTCTATTTCTCTCCAAAATCAGCTTATTTCTCTAAATATCAGAAAAATCAGCCTATTTCTCTAAAATAGAAGCAATAATAATATAAATTAATAATAAATTTTGGAAAAAAAATGATTTCTTGATTATACAATTTTTTTTTTTAAGTTTATGTATGTACATAATAATTTTTGAATTTTAAAAAAATTAAATTATTAAATTTTTAGAATTAGAATCAAATTATTAAAATTTGTAAATATTAAAAGTTAAATTTATTAAAATTTTAAAATTAAGATCAAACTGATAAAATATATAAAGCTAAATTTATTATTAAATAAATTAAAATAATGTTATGTCAACCTTCCGTTTGATAATTAAATACATTACTAAAATTTAAAATTTGATGTAACGGACCACAACTTTTTACAACTTGGTGAACTTTTAAATACTTTTTCTTTTTATATAATAATAAAGAAGCTACACACTGAAACTCACCCCCTCAATTATACCATCTTCAAACTTAGCTACCACCGCACTCAAAACTCTTTTCAACATTTTTATGCCTTGTCCTTATCCTACGCCACATTTATTTATTTATGTAAGATGCATTTTAAAAATTTATTAATAAATTTCAACTGTTAGGTTGCATTTTTAATTGTGAGAAAGTTATGAATTAATTTTACATTAGAATAAATAGATTTTTTTCTCGTATATAATATATATTTTAGTGATAATATTGTTGAAATGGGTAGTTATGAAGTCCAAACATGAATTGTAAAACGAATATGAAAAGTATCCAATATACATACCATAATTTTTTATACGATTAATATTTTAACAATTGAATTGTTAAATTTATTAATATAAGTATACTAGCCATACTCATAAAGTTTCCAATATCTCTATTGTATCAATAGAGAATAATGTTTTTATTGATACGTATTAAATATTTTTAATTTACTCAAAATTTGATATACTTAAACTATTAATCGTACAAACATAATAAAAAAATATGTAAAATTACTTTAATTTTATATTAATGTAAAGAAATCTCTCTCCTATATAGGAGGGATTTACTTATAATGGTGCATAGCTTTTTACATCATTTGTATTTTAACAATTCCTCCATCTATTTATCACATAAGAAAAATTTTCAATTATTAAATATATATTAATAAAGACGTTATTTTTTATCGAAATGATAGAAATATTGAATTAATTCAAAATTTTATATGTATGATAAGTAAAATTATATCGATAAATTCAACGATTGAACTGTTTAGATATTAATCAGACAAAAAATTAGAGGCTAAATTCTACTATTAGTCCTTGTACTTTACAAAAGCTGTAGATTTTGTCTATATACTTTAATTTGATCATTTTTAGTTCCTTTACTTTTTAAAATTTAAATTCTTAGTCATTACCAAACAATAACTATTAAGTTCATTTAGTTAAGTTCTGCTATTTCCAAAATCAGATGTGGGAATTATTTTTTTATATGCGCAATGCCATGTTAGCTTATCATTTTCACATATTACTCATTAAAAATTTAGTTAGTGGTTTAATAACTATCATTTGTATCGCGACTGAAATTTCAAAGTTCAATTAGTATTGGGGCTTAGAATGATCTAATTGGAGAATATGGATTCAATCTAGAATTGTACGCATAATACAGAACTAGTAATTAAATTTAACAAAATGGATTTAACTATTACTATTTGGGTCAAGACTAAAATTTCAAAATTCGAAAAGTACAAAGGTTAAATTTGACAAATTCAAAAAGTACAAAAATCAAATTTAATCAAATTAAAGTATAAAAACTAAATTTTAAAAAAAAATACAATGATTAATAATAAAATTTAACCAAAATTAAAATATTTAAAACAACTTAAATTTTACAAATCTTCCGAGGACAGCATCTTTTGACTACCAATTATTTCAATTTGAATCAGATAGTTCCAACATTGGTAGCCTCAACAGAAGTCTGCACTTTTATTTATGGACAAACTACATAGATAGTCACTTGATTATTAAAAACTTTCATTTTAGGCATTTCAAATAAAAAGTTTATAATTTAAGTACTCACGTTACAAAGTTTGGCCATTTTGGTCACTCTCCTTAAAATCACAATTTGCAAGTTGAAGTGGCAGTTAAAAATTTTTAATAATAACAAATTTAGCCCTCAAATTTTACATATTATATCAAATTAGTTATATTTTTAAAAAATTAACCCTTAAAATTTACAAATGATCTCAATTTGATCCTAATTCTAAGAAATTCAAAGAAAAATATAAATATATATATAAATATTTTCAAAAAATTTAAAAATAAAATTTAAAAATATATAAATTATAATTGACAATAAATAATAATATATAAAAATAAATATTTTCAAAAAATATAATTTAAAATTTATATTAATATTAATATTAAATAAATATAATTATTTTAAATTTTATATATTATTATATTTGTCAACAATTTTTTGAAAATTTATATATATTCTTTGAAAATATTTATGTGTTTTTATATATTTATTTGAGAATATTTGTAAAATTTAAGAGTTAATTTTTAAAAATATATGACTAAATTGATATAATATGTAAAAGTTGAGAGCTAAATTTATTATTATATCAATTTTTTAAACTGCCATGATAGTTTATGTTTATAATTTTAACAGGAATAACTAAAATAATGGAAGTATGTTTTTATTTTAGGTTGCCATCAATTCGTTGGTTTTTCTACTAATAAATTGTAGGTTTAAGAGGGTAGGCTGTGAGTAGTTTGAAGATCCATGACCCAAAAACTTTGGGATTTTTCCTCTTTTTTTTTTTTAAATATGGGAAAGCATTAAATTCCCATGGTATTGGTCTAATTTCATTTCTATTGTTTCAGTTCCTCTACTATTTATATATCAACCTTGTTTTAAAAAATAGAATGTTAAGTCAAAGACGTAATAAGACTAATTTATAGGCCTTTGGTCCACATGCTCAGTGGACAGTTTAGGTTTTGCCCACACAGATCCAAACATTTTCTTATACATTTAACTAATCCAATCTACTCTCCACATCAACATAATTGTTTGAAGTCCGGTAAGAGTTATGAGACTCAAATTTTGTATAATTTTATCCATATTTATGTTTTATTTTTTAAATATTTATTACTTTTATTAAAATTTTAAACATAAATAATTTTAATAATTGTTAGCATTTACATTGGAGTCTAGTTTATTAAATTTACATATAATATAAATTCTTAAAGATATTGAAATTGAAGTTTAAATCCACGCGTTTATTTTTCTTTTATTCAAGTTCATTTTTTAAATTTATCCGTACCTATGTTTTTATCTTAGTCCAAACTCTTGAGCATTTCTTATAAATATATAATACATTAGATATAAATTTTAGAGTTATTAGTAAAAAAAAGGTTAAGTGGAAAATAAAATAAAAAATCAATTAACACATCAATAAAATTGGGTAAATGACCTAAATATACTATTTTTTTAAAAAAATTTACTGAAAAGGGCCGAAAAGTTAATTATTTACCGGAAAAGGGCCATTTCTCCGGAAAATGCGTCCACGTCAACGCGTTTTCAGGGGATAAACAGAAAAGCGCGTTCACGAGGGGGCGCTCTGTGCCACATCAGCAAAAAAACGCGTCCTTGAGGGCGCGCTTTGCTGATGTGGCAAAAGCGCTCCCTCGTCGACGCACTTTTTCCCTTGACCCCCGATGGGCTTTTTAGTTGTTTTTAGTGTTAGGGTATGAGTTTTTAGGGTTTTAGGGCTACGATTTAGGGATTTTTAGGGTCTTAGGGTTTAGGGTTTCTAGGGGAAAATTAATAGACTAGATTTTAGGGTTAATTAATTAGAATAATTTTAAGTTTATGGTTTTGGGAAAAATATATCAGTAAAATAAAAATTATTTGAATTTTTTTTTACAGTAGTATCTGGCAATATAATTTTGAGAAGACGTTTCTAAACAAATAGTGACCAAAACGCTTCAAGCAGGATGCATCGTCGCAAGAAGATCTTGAAAAAAGCTCCCACGTGGGACGCTCTTTTGCTACTGATAGTCTCACGGCAAAATAATTTTGAGAAGACGTTTCGAACAAATAGTGGCCAAAACGCTTCAAGCAGAAGCATCGCCAAGGCAAAGTATGAAAAAAGCTCCCACGTGGACGCTCTTTTGCTACTGAGAGTCTCTGGTAATATAATTTTGAGAAGGCGTTTCGAACAAATAGTGACCAAAACGCTTCAAGCAGGATGCCTTTGTCGGCAAAGTCTTGAAAAAAGCTCCCACGTGGGTATTTGTTTTGCTCTGATGAGTCTAGCAATCCTTAGACTATAAATCAGCCAAATTTCATTCTCGGGTTGCATAACAGAAATTGAGGCAAAAGTAAAATAGAAACTGAAGATGAGTGAACGTATTAATACTTTTATTTACTACGATGGTGAGGTTTGTGACACCGAAAATGGTGTTGCTTTTTTATCGGAGAACACAGCGCGACTGGGTTTTAACCGGAACATAGATTTGACAGAACTTCGCAAAAGAATTAGCCGTAAAATCTTCAGAACAACGCCAATGAAAGTTCAATCTATTAAATATAGATTTTGCGCTTCGGTTGATCCCGTGAGATATGACTCATTCGACATCAAAGGTCCTCGGAGCTTGGAGGCAATGGTGGAGACTCATCTTTCCAGTAGATCACCCTATCTTGAGGTATATGTACAATTTTCATTGCCAAGTCATCTTCCTTCGACTTCAACATCTACTGCTATTCGAGGGGAATACACGACCCCAAGCCGACACTCTGTTAGTGGGAGGGAGAATACGGAAGCGCCCGTGTTTGGTGGTAGTATGGAAAACATAACCCCTCCACGACACTCGGTTGGTGGATGGGACATGCATATCTTTCCTTCGACGTTCGATGCTAGTAATACGTATTGGGGAACGTCATCAACTTCTAGTGGTTGGCAATCCACATATGATTGGGAACGTTTTGAAAGTTGTTTAAGAAGGGATAATGTACTCCCCACGACATCCACCGGCGAGGGGCCCTTGTTCGTTGCAGATGATGGTGGGTCAGATGATGAGTCCGATGTAGATCCACCTCGAGAGCCCGGCCCCGATGGTGCAGAAGTTGCATTATTTTCTGAACCGAAGCCTGTTCCAACCGATGTTGAAGGCAGTTTAGATGAAGAAGAAGAAGATCCGCGATTCAGGGCGTACTCGCCTCCAGCCCACATGCATAATGTCGATCTATCTCAAGACGATGCATTGGAGTTTCCTGAACTACCACACAAAAGGCGTGACCGTACAAGTTCGTCGTTAGATTCGGACGAATTAGAAGTTGGTAAAGAGTTTTCCAACAAGGATAGTTTTCTTGGTGCATTGAAACAATATAGCATCAAGAACGGGGTTAACTACAGCGTGGTTAAATCCAAACTCGATAAATCACGAGGCCAAGTGTGCGGTGCAAGACGGTACATGTTCATGGAAAATCATGGCCTCGTTGAGGAAAATGACGAGCTTGTGGAAGATCAAAAAGTACAAAGGTCCACATACATGTCTTACCGGTACAATATCACTAGGTGTTCAAAGTTTTTGAATAATACTAATATTACGTAATGTTGCATTATTTAATGTACTTCGTTGACAGGTGTTTCATAAGATCATCCGAAGATGGATTCAGAGATGTTGGTCGACTTAATAATACCGACGGTGAAGGCGAATCCCAAGACTACGATGCGGCCTTAATTGGCAATATTCGTAGCCAATTGAGGTACACGCCCTCTTACCGGAAGACTTGGATAGCCAAGCAGAAGGCGTTGGAAAATTTGCATGGTTGGTAGGACGTTTCATATAATGAAGTGTGGCAGTGGTGTCAGGTGCTGGAGAGATATGTCCTGGCAAAGATAACGGACCTTGAAAGCGGAACCGCTTACTACAACGATCGATTGCTCCGTGGATGCCAAGTGTTCAAGCGTGCATTCGGACATTTAAGCAATGTCGAGACGCATTTATATACCGCAAGCCATTGGTACAAATTGACGGTACCTTTATGTATGGTAGATATACGCATCGTGTATTGCTAGTCGTGTGTACGTGGGACGGCGGTGGGAGAATCCTTCCAATGCGTTTGCAATAACACCGGGAGTCGGTTGATGGTGGGATTTCTTTCTATCTAGGTTAAGGAGGCATGTCTGCCCCCAACCTGATATATGCGTTATATCGGATCAGGGCCCTGGAATACTAGCCGCAATAGAGCGACAGGGAAGCCTATGGCATCGCACACACCATCGATATTGCCTAAGGCATGTTGCGTCCAACTACCACGGGCAACATCGATCTACAAGTGAACGACGGCAAGTGACCAACATGGGTATGTAATATCTATTAATATAATTTCGTTTGTAATATTCAATTTATTCTTAATTTAAGAGTGGTATGTAATATTCGCTATCAACTTATATTGGCAGGATACGAAATCAATAAGGACCGTTTTCACGAGATGTTGGCGAGTTTGCGCTCAGTTAACGAAGAAGGCGCAAATTACCTACGCAACATACCTTTCGAACAGTGGACACAAGCATACGACGGCGGCCTACAATATGGTCATATGACCTCAAACCTGGCCGAATGCATAAATTCTGTTCAAAAAGGAACGCGTCATTTGTCGATAACATCGGTTGTGCGGGAGACATATTTTCGTTTAGCGGCACTATTTTCGAAGCGAGCAGCGAGTTATAAAGGCCAAATGCAAGGAGGCCATGTATGGTGCGCGAAGGTATTGCGAGAAATTAACAAGGGGAAGGCACGGGCCAACACCATACACACAGTGTGTCACGATCGCGACAACCTATGGTTTCGTGTGACGGAGTTTGACAGACCGAACCAAGGTATTGTTGGCGGGCAATATCGTGTACACTTGAGAAATAGGACCTGCGACTGTGGGATATTTGATGCACTTCGTTACCCATGCGCTCATGTACTTGCGGCTTGTCAGAATCTCCGTCTGGATCCCATGAGTTATGTCGACGAAGTGTATAAAATAGAAAACATGTACAACGTGTGGAGACACGTATTCCCACCCGATTCGGATGAGCGTAAGTGGCCGTCAGTATCGTTTGCTCGTATAAAAGCATTCTGGGATAGAGAAGCGTGGCGCAAACCAAAAGGTCGACCTTGCTCGACTAGAATACGCAACAATATGGATATCCGAGAAACGGCCAACCAACGAAAGTTATGCGGATGGTGTAGGAACCCAGGCCATACATCTCGCTCGTGTCCAAATCGGAATAGTTGATAGTCTCCTTATCATTTTTGTCTCTGGAAGAATGAAAAGTTATGTCTCATTTTAAATCAGTATCATTTTTGTTTAGATGTATTTAAAGACATGATAGAAGTAAAGTATGTGTTTTTATTCCATTAAATATATAAAAATTAAATTACAATTAGGATATTCAAAAACAACTTTCATTTTATTAAAATAAAAAAAATTACAAAAAAACAACTTTTATTTTATTAAAGATAAAAAAATTAATTACAAAAAAAAACAACTTTTATTTTATTAAAGATATAAAAAATAAATTACAATAAAAAATAAAAAACAACTTTTATTTTATTTTAGCAAAGATATAAAAATTAAATTACAATAAAAAAATAAACAACTTTTATTTTATTAAAGATATAAAAATTAAATTACAAAAATAAAATAAACAACTTTTATTTTATTTTAGCAAATATATAAAAATTAAATTACAATAAAAAATAAACAATTTTTATTTCATTAAAGATATAAAATTAAATTACAAAAAAAAATAACTTTTATTTTATTAAAGATATAAAAATTAAATTACAAAAAAAATAAAAAATAACTTTTATTTTTTAAAGATATAAAAATTAAATTATAATAAAAAAACAAACAACTTTTATTTTAGAAAAGATATAAAAATTAAATTACAATAAAAAAATAAAAAAAACTTTTATTTTATTAAAGATATAAAAATTAAATTACAAAAAAAATAAAAAAATGGCGGTCGGAATCAATGTTGGTGCCGGTCGGAATCAGTGCCACATGGGGGTGGTCGAAGGTTACGCGCTGGATTCCTCCTTCTTCTAGCTTCTGGCAGGGGTTGTGGAACCTCAGGCGAGGATTCTAGTTCCTCCGGCAGGGGGTCTGGTTGTGGGTGTTGGGAGGATGACCCACCTTGATAAAATAATGACTTGGGAGGTGTTTGCATAGACCATGGCGGAGGTGTCTGAATCCCATAAGGTGAAGGAGACTGGTAAAAAGAAGAGCTCCCCGACGGCGCCTCGTGCGATCCCTCATGCGACGGCGGCCTCAAGATCGGCTGGCCAGTCGGAGTAGTCGGGAACGGACTCGAACCGGGCCATGCATTCCAACCTGCCGTGAGACTGGGAAAAGGAAACATATAAGGGTTAGGATACATATAAGGGCTAGAAGTGCGCTTTGGCATAATCTGAAAAGGCTGTGATGTCGGTGTCGTCGGCTGAAGTGTTGGGCCCGGTGACTGTGTGGGCACTGTTGATAGGCCCGGTGACTGTGTCGGCGCTGTTGATGGTCTTGTCTCATCACCCCTTCTCCTTGGATTTAAAGGGCCCGGTCGTTCCCTTTGTTCACGAAGCTGCCGTCGCCTCTCCTCTTCCGACAATAAATACGGCTTGCCATGGATCCAAAACCATGGCATGTATTCCGGCATGCATGCTAACTCAGGAACGACGATCGATTCCCGAGTAGGTATATAATCATACCGGTTCTCCCACAATTCGATATACGCTGACCAATATCTTGGCCAATCCGTATGCAACTGCTGTAAGTCGACTTTGTGCTCATCATCGAGCACCTCAGGTGCCACCGGAATCGGTTGTCGGAATCCAAATTGACGCAGAACCCGATTTGATTGGTGCATCTCCACGGTGGCATAGTTGATCAATGTGACCTTCACATGCCAAATGTTCTGATTTATCAAGAACTCCTCCGGAATTACTGCCCGAATTGACGGATCCTCGTATGGTGTCCATTCAAACTATATTAACATGATAAAAATATTAGTTATATACTAAATACTAAATACTAAATACTAAATACGAAATACGAAATATGAAATACGAAATACTAAATACGAAATACGAAACGACTATTTTATTATGAAATTTAATTAAAATTTAATACTTACTTGTGCTTCCGACCATTGCTCTAGTAGAAGCCGTATATCTTCAAGCGATGTAGGTATTCCAACATAACTCGCCGAATGGTTCCACCTAATTAAATAAATTTTTAGCATACAATTATATTTTAAATCTACGTAATAATTGTAAAATCTAATATTAAATTTACCTCGTTATGAGTGGGAATGTATATGGGTGGTCGACTCGAGGACGTAAAAATGGAAATCGAAACCGTGCCCATGATTGCAGTAGTGATAGGAAACCTCCGATTTTCGCTTTATTTCGGTCGCGTCACCCCGCACATCTCCCGATACAATTTTGCTAGCACGGCAGACCCCCAACTCAATTTACCGGCTGCTCTAAAATCAACGAGTTTAATGACCATCTCGTGTGTACGAGGTTTCGTGACAGGTCCGGCATCAGATAGCCTCCAATCATCTCAAGAATGTATGCCCGAGCATACCATATTCTTTCTATTTCGGTCGAATCATTATTCGGCTCCGGGAATGTGTCTCGTAACTAGCCCATCTAGATCCGACCACCGTAAATGTTATCCGGAATAGCACCCAAAAGCTCGTAGCATACGGCGGCCCAATTGCCAGAAGTTGCAAACCCGGTGATTACGTACCCATCCACCGGCAATCCTGATTGCAAATGCACGTCTTCCAGAGTGATAGTACACTCTTCGCATGGAAGATGAAAAGTGTGCGTCTCGGGTCTCCACCTCTCTATCAACGCACTGATTAACTTCGGGTCCAACTTGCACCCCCGGCTTATCATGGCCACGTGCCAAAAACCCGTTTCTCGCAGGTAATTCTCGATAAAGGGCGATGGCGGACCGACATATTGCGAATATAACATTGCAACACCCCGATCTACAGACTGTTTAAAAAATTATAAATTAAAATTTAATTAAAATTGCATAAACCTTAAAAATTTTAAATAGTATTGAAAAATTAAAATTAAAACTTACCATTTGCATTTGATCGACGGAGATGTTTTTATCGTCGAGACGAATTAATTCTCCGGCCATTGCTAATACGATCGAATATTTTTAAATTTATCAAAAAATTTATATTTCAAAAAATTTAAAAAGGGCTTTTTTGTAAATATTAAAGGACTATTGTGAAATTTGAGAGGAAGTTTAAAGGAATTTGAGAGAAATTTGAGAGGAATTTGAGAGAAAGTTGAGAGAAAAATGAGTAAGGACTAATGTGTGAAAAAAATAAAAGGGTTGGGGGGATTTTATAGGTTTTTTTTTACCGTTGGAGGCCCAACGGTCAAAAAAATTGACCGTTGCAGGGGGAAAGCGCATCCATAGGGGAGCGCTTTTGCCACATCAGCAAAGTGCGCCCTCAAGGACGTGTTTTTTGCTTATGTGGCACAAAGCGCTCCCTCGTGGACGCGCTTTTCTGATTCATCCCCTGAAAACGCGCTGACGTGGACGCGTTTTCGGGGGAAATGGCCCTTTCCGGTAAATAATTATTTTTTCGGCCCTTTTTCGTAAATTTTTTTAAAATTTGGTATATTCTGGTCATTTGCCCAATAAAATTTAACACCCAATTAAGTCTTTAAAGATGAAAATTAATCGATTAAGCATATGCATTAATGTTGACCAAGTTTAGTTGTTCAGCTTTGCTGACGTGGTTGATAAACTAATAGGATGACAAGACGTGACAACCATGTGTACATCATGTTGATGTGGTATTTTCGCCACATCAACAAATATTTTTAAAAAAATTAAAAATCTTAAAAATAAATAAGTTTTAAAATAATTATTTTAAAAACTTTAAAAATTTGTAAAAATCACATTTGGAATGAACCAAGACAAGTGGTTGTCCAAAAACTTAGACAAATAGTTGTCCAGATTCAAATGCATTTGGACAACCACTTGTCAAGGTTCATTCCAAACATAGTTTTTAATAATTTCTAAACATTTTATTAAATTTATTAACTTCTCATAATTATTAATAATTTTCCATAATTTTTATAATTTTTAGTAATTATCTAAAGAAACACATCCAAATGAACCTAGGTAAGTGGTTGTCTAGATTCCAACGCATCTAGACAACCATTTGTTCAGGTTCATACTAGATGTATTTTTAAAATAATTATTTTTAAAAGATTATTTATTTTTAGGATTTTTTTTTTTTGAAAATATGGGTAAACTATAGCAATTGTCACTTAATTATTAGTAAATTTATTCTTTTATCACCTAACTATGAAAAGTTACAAGATGTCACCCAACTATTAGTAAATTTCTTTTTTGGCCACTCACTATTCAAATTTGTTTTTTTTTTATTACTAGCGGGCTAGCGGTGACAACTTTTATAATTGTCATAATAGCAATTTTAACCCTAAACATTTATACATGGTGTCAATTTGTTCTTGATTTTAAAAAATCCAACCCTCAACATTTACACATTGTATAATTTGGTCTGTTTTGCGATTTTTATGTTCTTGCGACTCTTTCACCTAAAAATCTAGAAAAACAAATTTATCAACTATATTTGATTGGAAATATTAAAAAAAATGAAAACACCCAAAAATTCAAGATAGTATTTTTTATTTATTTATCATTCTTTTAAAATTAACTCTCATTGCTATAAAGAAAGCAAAATTACAAAAAAAAAAAAAATTACACAGTGTGTAAATGTTGAGGATTATTTTTTTTTTAGAATTGAGACTAAATTGACATAATTTATAAAAATTAATTTTTTTTTCATTCTTTTACTAATAAACCTAAATTTTATAATTAAATGTTTTCGTATATATATATACCTATGAATTAGTTGAACCGTTTGGACAGTCGTACTAAATTCAGCTCAGCCCAGCTGCTTAACTATTTATGTATTAATAAAAAATATAAAAATATTTGATAATTAAAAACTATTATTTAAAATAAATTCCAACTAAGTTGAGGTAAAAATGTATGAAAGAAGTCACAGGTTTTACTAAGGTTCAATAATGAAAGACACCCACCAATTCCTTGACTGCAGAAATGACCCCACTCTCTTTCACTTTTATAAAGATTGCACAAAATAAATCAATTAATAACTAATCAAACCTTCTCCTTTTTACATTTCAAACACTTTCACCTCTTTTAGGGCAGGGCCCTCCTTTTATATTTATTTTGATAATCTTTCAATACACGACTTCGAATAGCTTGATACTATTATTGTTGTAATGATTTTAAAATTTTGAGTTTAAACATTTTTAAGTGCATAATACTTTTTATTTTAGAGTTTGAGATTATGCGTAGTTTAATCATTATATTAAAAAGGTATTTTGCGGTCAAATCTTTTTCTCTTTTTCTTTGGTGTCATTGTTTCTATCTCTTGTCCGGAGTATAAATACGATGATAGCAAAAAGGGATTGAGTTAGTTGGAATTCGAATTTAATTCTATCAAATTACATCTTTAAAGATGTCTGAATAAACCAATTGAATTTTCTAAGCTAGACATAATTTATCTTCAATTTTTATATGTTGGTAAAATTTAAGATTTAGTTTCCATACATAAAATGAGTCGATTTTTTTAATTTTTTATTTAAAATTTCTATTCTATTTATATTGATTTGCTTAATATATGGTAGGTTTTTTTTCAAAATTGACCCTAAAGACTTGATTATTTACGAAAATGACCCAGTACAAAATTTTTAATGGAAATGATATGTTTTCTACGGTGCATGTTGGTGTCAACCATCTCACTGCTGGCACCATCCTCCATCATCTCCTAATCATTGTTCGATAATTGCCCGGTTAATAAAAAATAATTTTTTTTGTGCCGACATTGTGTTCATCTGCACCAATTTGTAATTTTCAAATGCACTTTAAAAATATGAGTATTATGGGATTAAAAAAAAAGAAAAAAATAATATTTTAATAGATGTCGGCGTTCACATTGCGAGTACCAGTTCAATTTTTTTTAAATATATTTTTTAATAGGTGTGATCGGCCTCTCTGGCGGCATCGGAATCCATTGAATCATGTTAAAAAGAAAAGTACAACAACCACAATTATATCTTCCTCATTCAGTATGTTTTTAGACAGATGTTTTTAGGAGAGAAATATAAAAAACACAAAACACAAGCATAAATATGTACATGGGTTTCTAACAAATTAATGCAAAAGAGCTCTTTAAAAAGAGAAAGAGTATGGCCTTTTAGTTGACGACGACATCGGTGACCATTTCTTAAAAAAGCTAAAGGCACTTTATTATTGACAGAAGACTGGGGCGTTGCCATATTTGCTGTTGCTAATTGCACCTCCTCCATCGCTAGTGTCTTCTTCCTTTGCTTGCTACTATCACCACATAGCGCTTTCCGCCACCTGCTTCTTGTTTTTGAAGTGACCGAAATTTACTTATTCAACATTGTGGCTTGATTCGAAAAAGCTAAGGAAAAATGAAAAGAAGAGAGGAAGAGAATAAGGCAAGGGGGTCGCTCCAAGAACAAGAAACAGGTGACAGAAAACACTGTGTTGTGATAGCAACAAGCAGAGGAAGAAGACATTGGTGGTGGAGGAGGTGCGGTTAGCGGCAACAAATAAGGCAACCCTGCAATCTTCCGTCAATGATAAAGGGTCTTTGGCTTTTTTTAAAGACAGTCATAGGTCCGAGCAGCTAAAGCATATCGGAAAAAAAAAAAATCAAATCTACACCGGTGCTGGTAACGAGAATGCCGACACCAACACTTACAAATTAAAAAAAAAAATTTGAATTGGTGCTGACAACGTGAAAGCCGACACCTATTAAAATTTTATTATTTGTTTTTTTTTTTATCCTGGAATACTCGTATTTTTAAGTGCATTTGAAAAAAATACATACTAGTGCCGACAAACACAATGTCGACACAAAAAAATTATTTTTTATTGACTGGTCAATCAGCGGGGAATAATTAGGGATGATGGAAAGTTGTGTCGGCCGTGAGACGGTCGGCACCAACATGCATTATAGAAAACAAGTTATTTCGATAAAAAAATATACATCTGGATACTTTTCGTAAATAATCAATTTCTTTTAACTCAGTTTTGGAAAATGATAAACCCTATAAAGTATGCTTATTGAATCCAAAATAATTTGCTTCTTCCGTCTATATGATTGATTGATGATAAATTTTAATGAAAATACAAACAATATTAACAAATTAACTTAAAATTTTAAATTTAAAAAGCAAAACAATTTAAATTTTTTAATTCAAATTAAAAAACTGATAACTTGGTGAAGAAAATATAAATTACATGAAATGAATTTAAGCTAGATTAATAGAAAAATAATTTGAATAGATCCGAAACCAAAATTCTCTTATCCAAATCCGTGACCGACCATTGAATGGGGTCAGTCCAATTTATTGGAAGCAACGAGTAGCCTTTTCTATGCCCAAAATTTACAATCCAAAGCAAAGCAAAGGCCATGTCGGGCTTTTATTTGTGTCATAATTTTATATTATTATAATAATCACAATTTCTTGAATCTTTTTGGGTTATCCTTTAAAAAAAGATCGATCTAAGTTATGTTAGAGTAGGTTGGTTGAATTGAATATAGTAAAGGAAAAAGCAACTTGGAAACAAGACAAATCCCAAAATAGATGGATAAGATATGCTTAAATGTTGCTTAGTATATTCTATATGTAACCTGAAATTCTAACAAGGGGAACACTTTTTTATTCTGTTGGTATTTCTTTTTCGATTACTTGATCACCGTACATGAGAATTACTTACAACATTATATAATATGAAAGATGCAATTTTTTTTTTTAAATTTACTTAATATAAGGATACTCATTGAATATATTAATGTTGTTGGGGATCGACCCGTATAAACAATAAGATAGTAAAGTGGAGAAGAACAAACACAAATATTTTAAGTGGAAAACCCCTCCGAAGATGATAAAAACTACAGGCAAATGAGGCTTCGAATTTTCACTAAATGAGTAAACAAACGAGAGTACAATATGGAGAAAATAAACCTAAATGTACTAAACGTACAAAACCCAAACCCAAACCCAAACCCAAAAACAAAATCTTGACTCGAGAACAAAATTCTCTCCATAGTTACCACAAAAAACTTTCTCAAACTCATATACGAATACATCTTGTCGCCTTCAAAGAAAAGCCCTCTCTAATTGGCATGTCTAAATCAGAGTTACAAAGGCCTTTTAAATAGGCTAAGATTAGAGGTCTAATCATACTAAAATAACCCTGAAGTAATCAGAGTCCAATTAGTAGAAGAAGTCTTATTTAGAGTCTAAAACACAGCTACATTAGGTGAAATATAGTTGTGACATCACCCTTGCTCCTGCTTCAAAAGATCGTCGCCTTGTTCCTACGACCCTCGTCGTGACGTCGTCCCTTGCTCGTCGAGTCGTCGCAACATCACATATCTCCTCGTCATGACGTTGCATGTTTGTCTCCGATAAGTGCCTGCAAAACGTCCGATAAATGCAAGGCACACCCCCACAAATCTCTACTTGACTTGTATTTATCACGCAACCTTTTCCATGCCCTGTCATGGGCCTAACTCGAATTTCACATAATGTCAACCAAGTCTAAACTGTGCTCGAACTTGGAAATTGAAAGACTCCTAGTCTTCAAATCAAAGTTGTATAATGCAACATGGGCCAGTAATACCCGAACAAGAGAGAAAACATCAATTCTCTCCACCTAACTAATCTTGTGTAACGCCCCAAATTTATTATATTTAAATTTCTAAATCATGTCCAGTAAATTGATTTGTTTCAGTGGTTAAGTGCTCTGTATATGTGCTTAAAGTCTTGTGTTCAAATCCCTTTCCTAGAAAATTTTGTATTATTTTTATTATTCCTTCTCATGGCTTAGTCAGTGTAGGTTATATTTTACTCTTGTTAGCTTGTTAACAAGAATGAGCTTGCTAATTCAATGGTAAGACTTCAGCTTACCTTTAGGTCCCATGTTCGAATCTTGTGTGTGCAAAACAAAATAAATTTTTGTTTGGACTCTGCTGTTGCCATGTAACACCCCTAACCCGTCTTTGTTGCCAGATTAGGATTATAGAGCATTACCATAATAAATCATTCAATCACATACATTTCGTCCCTAAATTGAGCCCTCGAGGCCCTAAAAATAGCTTAGAAGCAATTCGGGACTAATTTGAAACAAAATGGAAAGTTTAGCAAAAAGTTACAATAATTAGAAACAGGGGTCACACGGCCGTGTGGTCAGGCCATGTGAAATTACCCCAGGCCATATAACTTTCGAACAAGGGACACACGATTGTGTCCCAGCCCGTGTCCTCACTCGTGTAACTCACTGAGTAGCCCCATACGCCCGTGTGCCAGGCCGTGTGCTAGGCTGTGTAACTCTCTGACTTGTATACTAAGAAACTCACAAATGACACACGACCGTGTAAGTTTCGAACAAGGGACACACGACCGTGTCTCAGCCCATGTCCTCACCCGTGTAACTCACTGAGTAGCCCCACACACCCGTATGCCAGGCCATGTGCTAGGCTGTGTAAGTCTCTGACTTTTACACTAAGAAACTCACAAATGACACACGGCCGTGTCACCAAGCCGCACGACCATGTGACAACCCGTGTCTCAGGCCGTGTGGACCCAAAATTTTACCTAAAATCAAGACATTTCCTTACCAATTCATGCATAACTACCCAATCCATTTGTGCACACTTTCAAGGGACTAATGCATCATTCGAATACACATAATCATGCCAATTCAAAAAACCTAATTCACCAAACCAATATGCCATTCAAATGCACCACAATTGCATCCAAACATCATCTACCTAAACATGTCAATATAGCCTTATTTCAAGCATAAGAACCTAGTTTAAACATCTACCAAATCATGTCTCAATTGACCATTGTCAAGCCATTATAAACATACCAAAAAGGAGCCTTATATACAAACACTTATAAGTGATCAAAGGGACTTAACTTAACAAGCATTACAAGTCCATTAACCATACATAAACAACAAGGCACAAACATACCAAATTACTATTTACACATTCACTAAATACCATTACAAAATGACCTATACATGCTATTATAAACCTTGGCCAAAATACTCAAAAACTACAGAATTGACTGTTGGATAGTGTGATAGGTCTCCGACGAGCTTCCAACTGATCGAGCTTCCGACAATCTATAATACAAAGGAAAGAAACTACGTAAGCAACGAGTGCTTAGTAAGCTCGTATAAACTAAAACATAACTTACCATGTTATTTATACAATTCAAAGATTAAATATAGTTCACCACCAATTCCATAAGCTTATTTAAAGCCTAACAACATCACCAACTCACAAGTTAATATATGATAAACCGTAATTTACACATATTTTAATCCCATATTTAGCATGCTTTTTGGATGATTTATCCTTTGAATTGTGGAATTCGATGCTCCTAATCCTTTAATTTCATGTTTTATACTTAGGGAAGCATAGGAGGATGAAAAGAACGAGAAACGGGCTAAATGTAACAGCCTGATTTTTTACCCTAATCAGAACAATGGATTCGAGACCACAAATCTGAGTCAGTAAAATATTTT
Source organism: Gossypium sturtianum (assembly GCA_025698515.1). Taxonomy (NCBI): domain Eukaryota; kingdom Viridiplantae; phylum Streptophyta; class Magnoliopsida; order Malvales; family Malvaceae; genus Gossypium; species Gossypium sturtianum. The sequence continues at coordinate 120,875,915 of CM046955.1, forward strand.
AATATTATATTTGGTACTTATGATATATGATTGAGCATGTGTTAAAGTTTCGTGAGTTAATTTGTCCGTTTGTGTGTTTAATTTAAGAAAAAGGACTAAATCGCATAAGTGGTCAATGTAGCCTTTTATTTGATTGAGTGATCAAATTGATGTGTCTTTATAAAGATGAGGCCTTATGTTGTAAATTACCCTTTTTTCAAGTGTAGTGGACGGCAACATGCATACATTATACTTTTATATGTTTATTATATTAGTTAAGTTAATAATAATAAAATAATATTATAATGTTATAATAAAATAAAACAAAAAAACAAACATGCATTTTGGTTCATCTTTCTTGACCGAATACTAAAGAAAAGAGAAAGGAAAAATCTAAGCTACTTTCGGCATTTGGAAGCTTTGATTTAGATCAAGAACAAAAAGGATCAGGATTGGATCGGGGAAAAACGAAGTTGATCGAATAGTCGGGAAACATAGTCCGTCGATACTCGAAGTAAGTTTTTAAGCAATCATGTTGTATGGAATTTATCTATATTGATGTACCTAAAATTTAATGGAAGTATGTATACTGATTTTTTTTATATAGCCGAATGTATTATCTATATATGTATAAAGTATAACCGAATGAGAGGTGGGTATATATGTCATTGGTTCACCCGAATGTGATGTGTATATGTATATATATATCAATGATATAGTCAAATGTGGTATTGAATTGAGAGATGATGACATCCGAATGTGATGTGTATATATATGTCAATGATATAACCGAATGTGACATTGAATTGAGGAATGAATATAACCGAATGTGATGCATATGTATGGCAATGATATAATTGAATGTGATGTTGATTATAGAAATGAAATAAGCGGTTTTGTATATATGCAATTGAGGTTTAAGTTTTATGTATATGTAAATGAGGATTAAGTTCAAGAAAAGCTAAAATGTGCGAAATTGTATACCGAACACTAAGTGTGCGAAATCGGTCAATGAGCACTAAGTGTGCGAAATTAAATACCGAGCACTAAGTGTGTGAAATCGGTTGTTTAGCACTAAATGTGCGAGAAGTTAAATGTAACGGCACTAAGTGTGCGATACGTTACAAGAATTTGGCACTAAGTGTGCAAGGTATTAGTATGACGACTCTAAGCATGTGATACGTGATAAGGTTTTTGCATTGAGTGTGCAGGTTTGCCGATCTTTTAATTTAATTAGTTAACAAAGGTGTTTAACAGGATAAAATGAACAGGTATGCGATGATAAATCATCTTTTGAATAATAAGTAAGTTTTAGATGTTGAAATGAAAATTTTATATTATAAGTATTTATATGTGATTTATATGGATTGAAAGGTAAGAAAGAAAATTTAGTAGTTAATATGTATATACTTGTACAAATGTATTTGTATTTATTTTGAGATGAGGGATGGATTATAGATCTAGGTGAATGCTATTATTGAACATTGTGACATTCGGCTTAAGGGTTATGAAATGTGAAAGTTGTCTAATATAATGTTTTAATACATTGTTATGTAATTGCTTATAACTTACTAAGCTATGATAGCTTACTTTATGTGGTTGTTGTATTGTTCATTAGATTTTGGAGTCAAGATTCGAGCTCAGGGATCATCGTCAAGTCTATCACACTATCAACTAATTTTAGTATTTTGTAAGCTAAATTTCTTTTAAAACTATGGCATGTATAGGCTATGTCACTCTTTTAAGTTCACTATGAATGTGATGTATATAAATGCCATGCGAAAATGGCTTGATTTCTAAGCTTGAGTTTGGTTATGTTTGATCATGGTACTAATGGTTGTGTATATCCGGTCATGTTATAAGCTTATTTGGAAGTATATTTTATGATATTTATATATGTGATGTTTGGCTACATGAATTTGGCATTGAGTAATGATATGTATGATGTATAATCGGCCTTGTAAGTAGCTCATTTGGAAGTATGATATGTGGTATATTTTAGTTGATGAATGTACTTTTGCTTTAATGTATATGTACCTATAAGTTAAGTTATGAGATGACTATGCTATGCCTTGTGAATTTGACTATTTGATGTGGCTTATTAATGACCTAAATATTTTTTTTTACGTATAATTGCTTTGTGGAATGATTTGGAAATGTTGTAAATGATAAAATTTGATTCGGTCATATTATGAAATAAATTATGGTATATTTGGTTAGTAGATAATGGGATAGATTAATAAGAATGGTTGTCTCGATTTATGATTGGTATATGAAATGAAATATGTTTGATTATGAAATAGGTATTCGAATATCATGAATGAGATGCTTGTATGATTTGAATATTATAAGTAATAAAGCATGATTGGTTCTTAATTGGCTATATGTTTTAAATATGCGCAAATTTGACATATATGAATGGGTGTATAGTTGCTATTTGAGATTGAAAATCTTTTGTAAGAAGTCGATATGTTTTTATGCGTGAATTGTAATGAATGAGTGTGCTGAATGAGCTAAATTTTGGCTCGACAATACAATTCGTGTTTTTGATGAACTATCTTGTACGCCTGAAGAGTGCCTAAAATGTGCTATATCTTTATTACGGGATTCTGCCTACTATTGGTGGAACACTCTAGTTTTGGTTGTTCCGAAGGAGCGAGTCACTTGGGATTTCTTTCAGACAGAGTTTCGCAAAAATTATATTAGTCAGCGATTCATCGATAAAAAATGCAAAGAATTTCTCGAGCTTAAACAGGGTCGTATGACCGTATCTGAATATGAACGCGAGTTCGTGAGACTCAGCAGATATGCCCGCGAGTGTGTTTCATCTGAGGCTGCTATGTGTAAAAGATTTGAAGAAGGGTTGAACGAAGACATAAAATTGCTCGTTGGTATACTTGAAATAAATGAGTTCGTGGTACTTGTTGAGCGAGCCTGCAAAGTCGAAGAGCTAGGAAAAGAGAAACGAAAAGCTGAGTTCGAAGCTAGAGATTTCCGTAAGAGGTCAGCAGGTAAAACTTCTCAATCGGCATCGAAGAAGTTCAGAAATTACAGTAGCCAATCCAAGACTAATGCTGGGTTTTCTATACGAGAGCGATTACCAGTGGGTTCACGAGCCACCTTAATAGCTAGTGTTGACAATACTTGACTTAATAAACCCGAGTGTTAGCAATGTGGTATGCGACATTTTGGTGAATGTTGGGGCAAATTCAACAACCGAGCTTGCTACAAGTGTGGTTCGAAGGATCATTTCATTCGGGATTGCTCGGAGTTAGCTGAGAAGGATAATACTCAGAGTGTGAGATCGAGCGGTGTTGCAGTTAGAGGTAGACCACACCGAAATGTGGGAGGTAGAAGCGGTACTCAGAGAGGGACTTCGAATACAGTTACTCGATCAGAGGCTCGTGTGCCTGCCAGAGCCTATGCCATTCATGCCCGAGAGGAGGCTTTATCTCCAGATGTCATCACCGGTATATTTACTCTCTTTAATACTAGTGTAATTGCTCTGATTGACCCCGGTTCAACTCATTGTAACAGCCCAATTTAGGGGCTAGTCGAAACAGTGATCTCAGAATCACTAATTTGAGGTTAGAGAAAATTATTTTCATGTTATGTTATGTGTTATAATATGTTTATAAGGATGCATGGAAATTTTGGTGCCTTAATTTTAGCGATTTCTAGCTAAATTGTGAAAAATGACTAAATCGCATAAAGTGCGAAAGTTCTATTTTATTTGCTAGAGGTGCCAAATAGTTATGGAACATAATGTGGGGGTCTTTAATGGGAAAATAGGCCAATTTTAAAGTGATGGCCGGCCAAGAAGATAATAAAAGGTTGAAAAGTCAAAATTTGGTATGGGTTGGTACATGATGACATGAGCAAAAGTTGATTAAAATAATAAGTGGTCATCTTCCTTCCCCATTTTTCCTTTCTCTGCCGAAATTGAAGAAGAAAACCCCCCATGGAAGCTAAAATTTTCAGCCACTTCTCATCACCTCAAGTAAGTGATTTTACTAGCTTCTCTTGATAAAATTTGTACTTTTGGAACCCTTGTGGCATGGGCTAGCTATTTGGGGAGGGGGGACTATTTTGAAGAATGGTGAAGGGTTGATGGTTTTTCCATGAGGGAAAATGTCTTGGTTGCTGAATTTTTATGAAAGAAAATGAATCCTAGTTGTTTGATAAACAACTTTTGTAAAAGGATTTTCATGAAAAATACCTAAAATGGTTTAAGATGCAAATGTTGTAATTTGTTCATTAAGGTATGAAATTGATGGAATTGTGAATAGTTTTAAGAGGATTAAATGTTCATATAGGCTTGTTTAACGAGAAAATGTGATAAAAATTTATTTACGAGCCTATGGGCAAAATCGTAATTTTGCTAAAGTGTAGGGGCAAAATAGTCATTTTTGCCTAAAATGTAGTTTATGGTGAATTATGATTTATAAGTGATTAAGTCACTAAATTCCATTGTTCTAGATCAAAGAAAACGAGTTTCGAACCTAGAACGGGAGAAAAGAGAAATGTGGGCAAAAAGTCCTTTTTGGCCTTTTCGTCATCGAGGTAAGTTCATGTGCACATGTGGTAATTACGTATGAGTTATTTTAAATATTCCAATGTTGTGTGAAATGTATAATTACGCAATGAATGTATTAAGTACTTGTTGATAAGTTGTTAAGTGAATTTAACCTAAGAATAGTAAAGATGTAAATAGTAAGAAATGATGATAGTTAAGGTTCCGTGTGAGACCAGATGGGAATATGAACTCGGTGTAAGAATTCGTATAAGACCATGTCTTGGACATGGCATTGACATGTTAATGCAAGTGAGACCCTATTCGGGTATGATGTCAAGGCGACACTATGTGTATGAGACTCAAGAGAGTCATTTAACAATTTGAGTGATTCAACGGGTAAGTGAAGGTGAGAACGTATGTGGTTGTACCATGAGAAGCACAAGTGTGTGTTAGAATTGAATGGAGATGAATTCAGTATATAATGAACCCTAGTGGGTTATGTGTAACTAATGCACTTTAATTGCATGAGATAGATTTATTAATGCATTGTGTGAATGCAAACGAGTATCGTAGAAGGTTAAGTAAGTATAGTAGTGTGTTAGAATGTTCCTAGGTGAACGTTTAAAGAATTTCATGTGGATAACTATCCATGAACGTATAATAACGGTGAGCTAAGTGCGATATCATCTTATTGATGGTTAGTGATGGGCTGTGTGCGATACCATCACTATGTTATTAACGGTGGGTGTATGCGTTACACACGATTAATCATTAATCGATGGTCGTGTGTGCAATACCATCACTATGTTATTAACGGTGGGTTTGTGTGCATTACCACACGATTAATCATTAAACGATGGGTGTGTAATGCGATACCATCAACTATGTTATTAACGGTGGGTGTGTGCGTTACCACCTAGTAAATTATTAATCGATGGGGTGTAATGCGATACCATTGCTTATAAAATCATTCGGTGGGCTAAGTGCGATACCACCATAAGTATAAATAATTGGTGGGCTAAGTGCGATACCACCACAAGTATAAATAATTGGTGGGCTATATGCGATACCACCCTACTAGAGAGGCGATGGTGGGCTAAGTGCGAAAACCAGAAATTAGTATTATGAGTGGCTTAGTGAAAATGCTTGATGCGTTGTTTTATATGATCATATGGTAATCAGTGCAGGGTTTTATGATAGTTAAATGAGCAATTGGCTCGTGGCACGGTTAGAATGTGGTAAGACATAGAATGAGTAAGCTTCAAGAATGATTGAGTAGGTAACCATGAGTTTGCGAGAAAAACTCATTATAATACCTGCTGAATGAATATCGGTAACTACTTCTTATTTGTTTATGAACTTACTAAGCATTATTGCTTACTCCTTTCTTTCTCCCATATCTTATAGGTTAATTTAGCTAGCTTGGGTTGGAGATTACCAGAGACATTTTCACACTATCGAGCAGACACTTGATGTGAGGTATCAAGTTCTTATGGGTCATGGCATGTATAATGCTAGTGTTTAAGGTTGATTAAGTTTTAATTGATGTAGCCAAATTGTGTTGGTTTAAGAGAACTTATAGTTTGTTTATGTATAGCCATAGATGATGGCTTAAGTTGTTTGAAATTACATGGGAAAATAATTCTCCCTGGTGTATGGGATGAAATCCTTGTCTCTTTAAATGATTAAATGTCTTTAATTCAAAAGTTAAATTGATGCTATGTGGAGTTATGTGATGATGTATGTAAATGAGAGTGGTAAAAAGGCTTGGTAGATAGCCTCTAAGTGCCCACACGGATAGACACACGGCCGTGTGTCTAGGTCGTGTGTCTCCTGCACCTTAGAGTCCTAAGTCAGAATAGACCACGGGCTGGTCACACGGCCGTTTGTCTAGGCCGTGTGATACACACAGTTGGCACATAGGCGTGTGCCAAGGCCGTGTGAAGTCTGCACTTGACACTTAGAAATTTAATTGTCACATGGGCCAGGGCCACGGGCGTGTCCAGGCCGTGTGGATTTAGTCAGTGTTGACCACGGGTGGAAGGCACGGGCACGTCTTAAGGGCACACGGGCGTGTCCCTATACCAACATGGGCGTGTGGCCCATGTTTTAAAGAAAGGTATCTTTTAGCTTGTAAAAGTTTCCGGAAGCAAGTTTAAGGCCTCGTAGGGCAATGAGACGTATGAGTTGTTTAAGAAAGAGAAGTTTTTAATTCAGAACGAAATTTTATAGCCGTAAATACATGTTTAAGCAAGTTCAAGCATAGTAATGTCTCATATCCGGTCTAAGCCTCGGATTCGGGTATGGGGTGTTACACTCATTCTTATGTGTGTGAAACATTAGTATTCAGTAAGACTTTACCTGTTGAGTCTACTGAGTTTGTAATTCGGGTTTCGAACCCCCTGGGCCGGTGTGTGCTAGTTGATAAGATGTGCAAGAATTGCCCTTTGATGATCCGAGATTCATGCTTTCTGGCTGATTTGATGTTACTACCATTTGATGAGTTTGATATCATCCTCGGTATGGATTGGTTAAGCGTACGGCGCGCGAGAGTGAATTGTAGACGAAAGACTATTGATTTGCGGTGCCAGAATAATGAAATAATTCGAATTGAGTCTACTGATTTAAATGGGTTACCTGCAGTGATATCCTCGATGTTGGGTCGGAAACATATGAGAAAGGGTTGCGAAGCTTACTTTGCTTATGTGATGGATAGTAAGGTGACCGGAAAAGAAGATTGAATCTGTACCTATTGTATGTGAGTATCCAGATGTGTTTCCGAAAGAATTGCCAGGTTTGCCACCTGTTCGGGAGGTAGAGTTTGGTATTGAGTTAGTGCCAGGGATGACTCCGATCTCGATAGCTCCGTATAGAATGGCACCGACTGAATTAAAAGAGTTGAAAGCTCAGTTGCAAGAGTTGACAGATAGAGGTTTTGCTCGACCGAGTTTCTCTCCCTGGGGTGCGCCAGTGTTATTCGTGAAGAAGAAAGATGGAACTTTGAGAATGTGCATCGACACGATGACTCAATAAAGTGACCATAAAGAATAAATACCCGTTGCCGCGCATTGATGATCTATTCGATCAGTTAAAGGGAGCCTCAGTATTTTTGAAGATTGATTTAAGACCGGGTTATTATCAGTTGCGAGTTAGAGACTCTGATGTGCCTAAGACTACTTTTCGAACGAGATACGGCCATTACGAGTTTTTGGTGATGCCGTTTGGACTCACTAATGCCCCTGCTATTTTCATGGACTTGATGAATCGGGTATTCAGATAGTATTTGGATCAGTTCGTGGTTGTGTTTATAGATGACATTTTGATCTATTACGATTTAAAACCGAGCATCTTGAACATTTGAGACTTGTTCTGATTTTTGCGTGATAAGCAGTTGTACGCGAAATTTAGTAAATGTGAGTTCTGGTTACGTGAAGTTAGCTTCTTGGGCATGTTGTTTCAGCATCAGGTATTCGGATTAATCCGAGTAAGATTTTGGCTATACTTGATTGGAGACCCCCGCGAAATATTACTGAAGTTCGGAGTTTTCTGGGACTTGCCGGTTATTATAGACGCTTTGTGAAAGGCTTCTCGATGATTGCAACTCCGATGACAAAGCTACTTCCGAAAGATGTTAAATTCGAGTGGACGGAGAAGTGCCAGAAGAGTTTCGATCAGTTGAAAACTTTATTGACTGAAGCTCCAGTGCTTGTTCAGCAAGAGTCGGGTAAAGAGTTTGTTATTTTCAGTGATGCATCCTTGAATGGTTTGGGCTGTGTTTTGATGCAGGAGGGTAAGGTTGTAGCATATGCCTCAAGACAGTTAAAGCCGCACGAAAAGAACTATCCGACGCACGATCTTGAATTGGCCGCTATAGTCTTTCCTCTGAAGATATGGCGCCACTATCTATTTGGTAAAAAATGCCATGTCTATTCCGATCATAAAAGCCTAAAGTACTTAATGACTCAGAAGGATCTGAATCTGAGACAGCGACGATGGTTAGAATTGTTAAAAGACTACGAGCTTGTGATTAATTATCACCCGGGAAAAGCTAATGTGGTTGCTGATGCCCTAAGCCGAAAATCACTATTTGCTTTACGTGCAATGAACGTAGATATAGCTATGACTGAGGATGGTGCGATTATTGCAGAATTGAAAGCGAGACCATTATTTGTTCAACAGATTTGCGAAGCTCAAAAGGTTGATAATGACTTAATAGCAAAAAGGAATCACTGTGGTTCGAATACTGACTCAGAATTTTAGATTGATGCTGAGGGATGCTTGCGGTTCAGAAACCGAATATGTGTACCAAAGGATCCTAAGTTGATTTGGATGATTTGTAATGAAGCTCATAATAGTATATTGACTATTCACCCGGGTAGCACGAAGATGTATAACGATTTGAGACAGCATTACTGGTGGCACGGTATGAAAAGAGATATTTCAGACTTCGTGTCGAAATGTTTGATATGTCAACAAGTAAAAGCCAAACATCAGGTGCCATCTGGATTACTTCAGTCGATCATGATACCCGAATGGAAATGGGATCGAGTCACGATGGATTTCAGATATCAGGTTACCATTGACACCGAGCAAGAAAGATGCAATCGGGTTATTGTTGATAGATTGACGAAGTCGGCTCACTTTATTTCGATCGCATCTGATTACTCCTTTGGATAAGCTAGCTGAATTGTACATTTCTCAAATTGTACGATTACACGGAGTACCTATTTCTATTATTTCGGATAGAGATCCGAGGTTTACATCGCAATTTTAAAACAAACTGCAAGATGCATTAGGTACTAAATTGCATTTTAGCACCACTTTCCACCCTCAAACGGATGGTCAATCCGAAAGAATTATTCAAACACTTGAGGCTATGTTGAGATGTTGTGTTCTCGAGTTCGAGGGTACGTGGAAACGTGGGAACGATACTTGCCTTTGATTGAATTTGCGTACAATAATAGCTTTCAATCGAGTATCAAAATGGAACCTTACGAGGCTTTATACGGTCGTAAATGTCGTTCACCTTTGTATTGGACCGAGCTAAGTGAAAGCAAGATACACGGGGTTGATCTAACCAAAGAGACTGAACAGAAAGTAAAAGTGATCTCGCAAAAGTTTGAAAGCGTCGACGACCAGTCGAAATCCTATGCGGATTTGAAACGTAAAGATATAGCGTTTCAGATTGGTGACCGAGTATTTTTGAAAGTCTCGCCGTGGAAGAAAATACTTAGATTTGGTTGCAAGGGAAAGCTGAGTCCGAGATTTATTGGGCCGTACGAGATTATTAAGCGTATCGGGCCGGTTGCGTACAGGTTAATGTTGCCACCTGAGTTAGAAAAGATCCACAATGTTTTCCATGTTTCGATGCTTCAACGATATAGATCCGATCCTTCTCATGTGATTAGTCCGTCAGAGATTGAGATTCAGTCTGATTTGACCTATCAGGAAGAACCGATTCGTATTTTGGCTCGTGAAGTGAAAGAGTTGCGTAATAAGAAAATCTTGTTAGTGAAAGTACTGTGGCATAAGCACGGGGTCAAGGAAGAAACTTGGGAGCTTGAGGATTCAATGAAAGAACGTTATCCTAACCTATTCACCGGTAAGATTTTCGGGGACGAAAATCCCTAAGGGGGGAGAGTTGTAACATCCCGATTTTTGACCCTAATCGGAACAGTAGTTTCGGGACCACAAATCTGAGTCAGTAAAATATTTTAATATTATATTCGGTACTTATGATATATGATTGAGCATGTGTTAAAGTTTCGTGAGTTAATTTGTCCGTTTGTGTGTTTAATTTAAGAAAAAGGACTAAATCGCATAAGTGGTAAAAGTAGCCTTTTATTTGATTGAGTGATCAAATTGATGTGTCTTTATAAAGATGAGGCCTTATGTTGTAAATTACCCTTTTTGCAAGTGTAGTGGACGGCAACATGCATACATTATGCTTTTATATGTTTATTATATTAGTTAAGTTAATAATAATAAAATAATATTATAATGTTATAATAAAATAAAACAAAAAAACAAACATGCATTTTGGTGCATCTTTCTTGATCGAATACTAAAGAAAAGAGAAAGGAAAAATCTAAGCTACTTTCGGCATATGGAAGCTTTGATTTAGATCAAGAACAAAAAGGATCAGGATTGGATCGAGGAAAAACGAAGTTGATCGAATAGTCGGGAAACATAGTCCGTCGATACTCGAAGTAAGTTTTTAAGCAATCATGTTGTATGGAATTTATCTATATTGATGTACCTAAAATTTAATGGAAGTATGTATACTGATTTTTTTTATATAGCCAAATGTATTATCTATATATGTATAAAGTATAACCGAATGAGAGGTGGGTATATATGTCATTGGTTCACCCGAATGTGATGTGTATATGTATATATATATATCAATGATATAGTCAAATGTGGTATTGAATTGAGAGATGATGACATCCGAATGTGATGTGTATATATATGTCAATGATATAACCGAATGTGACATTGAATTGAGGAATGAATATAACCGAATGTGATGCATATGTATGGAAATGATATAATTGAATGCGATGTTGATTATAGAAATGAAATAAGCGATTTTGTATATATGCAATTGAGGTTTAAGTTTTATGTATATATAAATGAGGATTAAGTTCGAGAAAATCTAAAATGTGTGAAATTGTATACCGAACACTAAGTGTGTGAAATCGGTCAATGAGCACTAAGTGTGCGAAATTAAATACCGAGCACTAAGTGTGCGAAATCGGTTGTTTAGCACTAAGTGTGCGAGAAGTTAAATGTAACGGCACTAAGTGTGCAATACGTTACAAGAATTTGGCACTAAGTGTGCAAGGTATTAGTATGACGACTCTAAGCATGTGATATGCGATAAGGTTTTTGCATTGAGTGTGCAGGTTTGCCGATCTTTTAATTTAATTAGTTAACGAAGGTGTTTAACAAGATAAAATGAACAGGTATGCGATGATAAATCATCTTTTGAATAATAAGTAAGTTTTAGATGTTGAAATGAAAATTTTATATTATACGTATTTATATGTGATTTATGTGGATTGAAAGGTAAGAAAGAAAATTTAGTAGTTAATATGTATATACTTGTACAAATGTATTTGTATTTTTTTTGAGATGAGGGATGGATTATAGATCTAGGTGAATGCTATTATTGAACGTTGGGATATTCGGCTTAAGGGTTATGAAATGTGAAAGTTGTCTAATATTATGTTTTAATACATTGTTATGTAATTGCTTATAACTTACTAAGCTATGATAGCTTACTTTATGTGGTAGTTGTATTGTTCATTAGATTTTGGAGTCAAGATTCGAGCTCAGGGATCATCGTCAAGTTTGTCACACTATCAACTAATTTTGGTATTTTGTAAGCTGAATTTCTTTTGAAACTATGGCATGTATAGGCTATGTCACTCTTTTAAGTTCACTATGAATGTGATGTATATAAATGCCATGCGAAAATGGCTTGATTTCTAAGCTTGAGTTTGGTTATGTTTGATCATGGTACTAATGGTTGTGTATATCCGATCATGTTATAAGCTTATTTGGAAGTATATTTTATGGTATTTATATATGTGATGTTTGGCTACATGAATTTGGCATTGAGTAATGATATGTATGATGTATAATCGGCCTTGTAAGTAGCTCATTTTGGAAGTATGATATGTGGTATATTTTGGTTGATGAATGTACTTTTGCTTTAATGTATATGTACCTATAAGTTAAGTTATGAGATGACTATGCTATGCCTTGTGAATTTGACTATTTGATGTGGCTTATTTTAATGACCTAAATATTTTTATTTTTTTACGTATAATTGCTTTGTGGAATGATTTGGAAATGTTGTAAATGATAAAATTTGATTCGGTCATATTATGAAATAAATTATGGTATATTTGGTTAGTAGATAATGGGATAGATTAATAAGAATGGTTGTCTCGATTTAAGATTGGTACATGAAATGAAATATGTTTGATTATGAAATAGGTATTCGAATATCATGAATGAGATGCTTGTATGATTTGAATATTATAAGTAATAAAGCATGATTGGTTCTTAATTGGCTATATGTTTTAAATATGCGCAAATTTGACATATATGAATGGGTGTATAGTTGCTATTTGAGTTTGAAAATCTTTTGCGTGAATTGTTTTTATGTTTTTATGCGCAAATTTGACATATATGTTTTTATGCGTGAATTGTAATAAATGAGTGTGCTGAATTGTGTTATGTTAGGTAATGCCTCGTAACCTTAATCCGATAACAGATACGGGTTAGGGGTGTTAGACTAAAAACGGACCAAATGGGCCAAAGTAGGAAATTAACACGGTCTGGAGGTAGCCACATGGCCGTGCCCCCTTAGCAGGCTCGACCACGGCCTAAATTCGATTCACACAGGCGTGTTGCACGGGCGTGTCCCTGCCGTGACAAAGAGGAATTTCACTCGGAATAGGGTACTTAGAGGCAAATAAAGATATTCCAAAAGCCTATATAAACACCCTAAAGGCCAACCTTGAAGGAGGCGTCCAGCTAGGCCAAGGAGCCAAGCCAAAGAGGTCAGAATTGTGGGATTTACTCGAAGAGAGCCAGTTGGTTCAACTCAAGAAGCCGAAATCATACTCAAGACGGCGGATCTCTCATTCAATTCCTTCAGGGGTTTTAGGGTTTTCTTATGTTTTGTTTTATCTTTTCTTCTGATATGTATTCTTTTATGATTATGAACTAAACCCTCTGATATACGAGGGGATGAAACCTAAGACGGATCTTGTTATTATTTTTTCGAACTATATGATAAATAATTGATTTGTTCTTAACTATGTGTTCTTAATTCTTATTTTGGTATTTCAGGATATTGATTCAAGTATTGATGTGCTTAGGCAGTGGAGGAATATTCCCTGTTTAAGAGTAGATCTAGCATAGTTAAGAGAAGTGATCGTTGTTTTCGCGATGTCAAAGTCTTAAAATTTATAAAAAGAATGATCGAACCTGGAAACTAACTATGACAATGATTTGAGGCAAGCACACCTATCGAACAGTAGTATAGCTTAGGCAAGACCGGATTGTCGAACCCAAAGGAACCAAAAGTACTAATACTAACTCTCTTTTTATTGTCTAGCCTAAAATAAGTGAAGTTGTTTTTTTAATCTAAATTTAACTAACTACTAAGCTAAAGACGCAAAGAAAAAAAGAATGAATTGGGGAAATACCGTTGGAAAAACTCAGTTGATTAAGACGATACCCTTAGGAAGAATCCACCTAGACTTCACTTGTTATCTAACTCTGAACCGGACGATTTATTCACTTGACTTGATCCGTAAGACTCCCTAATGTATATTAAACCCTCTCTCGAAGCGAATAACGTCTAACCCTAGGTTGATTAATTGAAATCTCTTTCTAATTAAAACCCCTAGAATTACATTAACTCGATCTATGGACTCCCATATTAGGTTTCACCCTAATCCGGCAAAATCTCGTCACCCTATCTCTAGGTGCGCGATCAACTCCGCTTAATTATCCTAGATCTACTCTTAAGCAGTGAATTTTTCTCCTCCACCTAAGCACATCAAAATTGAATCAATATCCCGGAAATATCAACACAAGAATTAAGAACACATAATTAAGAACAAGTCAAATATTTATCATATAGTTCAGCAAACGATGACAAGATTCATCTAAGTTTCATCCCCTCGTGTATCTCAAGGGTTTAGTTCATAACAATAAAAGAAAACATCTCGAGAAGAAAAGATAAAACAAAACATAAGAAATCCCTAAAACCCCTAAAGGAATTGAAGGAGAGATCCACCGTCTTGAGTAGAATTAGGCGCTTGAGATGGATCAACTGGCTATCTTCGAGTGTTTCCCACAAATCGACCTTTCGGCTCGGCTCCTTGGCCTAGCTCACCGCCCCTTCTAGGTTATACTTAGGGTGTTTATATAGGCTTTTGAAATAGGTTTCTTTGCCCCTAAGTATCCTTTTCCGAGTGAAATTGCTCTTCTCCACGACAGGGACACGGCCATGGCACACACCCGTGTGAATTGTCTTTAGGCCGTGTTCAGACTTTTAATGAGGTGGCACGCCCGTGTAAATTGTGATCAGGCCGTGTTCTAGTCTATCAGGGAGACACGGCCGTGTTGGCTCAAGTCGAGGCCGTGTTGATTTTTACTTTGGCCCAATTTGGTCTGTTTTAAGCTCGTTTCTCGTTCTTTCCATCCTTCGGTGCTTTCCTGAGTATAAAACATGAAAAGAAAGGACTAAGAGCATATTTTTACATAAATCAAGGGATAAATCATCCAAAAGTATGCTAAATGTGGGATTAAAATATGTTACTTTTACAATTTATCACATACCCCCACACTTAAGCTTTTGCTTGTCCTCAAGCAAAATTCTCAACTTACAATTAAAACAAACTTTCCATGATTCAATATTCCTATTAACAATGTCTCATCATAATTCATAGATAATTTATACATGGATAATTTAACTCAAAGAGTCCTAAAGATTTAAACAATATAAGTCATACATTTGTAGCACAAAACACAAGTGTTTCCCCTCATCTAAATAATTACCTCTGATCCAAAACCTACAAGGATTGACATCCTCACAAAAGATTCACTCAAATCACTCGAAGTGTTTAAGGTTCAGAATTAAGCACTCAAATGTCAAACCTGAAAAGTTAATCCCATAGGCTTGCATGAAAATCAAATCTCCACCACTGTAATATGAGATGATGCACAAATCAAAAGGTCTTTATCACAGTTGTAACGTGGCTTGGGTTAAGGTGTGGATAAAGGCTGAATTAGAGGGTTAGAATCGAGATCGACCTGAAAAATTACCTAACTAGAAACAACAAACTGAAAAATAAATAATTACATAAATTGAAACTTTGAAACTAATAATACGAGCTTCTTCTTCAATAAATAGACGTTAACTGTACAAGCTCGCTTTTCATCATACTAGTACTGAATATACTTTGATTTTTTTTAAGAACAAATAATCAAATATTTACAATAATAAGAAAGTACTTTAACAACTGAAATATAGAACATAGTTAGGCAACTGCTCAAAATCAAATCTCGACAAAAAGGGTAGTCAAAAAGGATGGTGATAACAAATACAAAGGGTTTTGGGCTAATATTAGTGGGTGAGTCAATAAAAAGGGTTGTTAGGATCAAAGGGGTTCACTAGGGGTTAATTATGAAGGTGCGCTTTTTATGGAGTAAGTGGGTTAAATCCTAGGTGCCTTTATCATTTCTGTATATCAAATCAAAGATGTGGTCTCAACATGTATAATCGATGCAAGTTCTAGAATAACAAATCAATGTTGACACACTCATAATCAAAAAGTGAGCATGGAAAAGGATATATGCTCTTATAAGGCTCAAAATCTCACAAAAAATTATGGGTATTTTGATATCAACCTCGTAAATTTCAAATTTCAAAGTAATATTCAAATTCGAGGTTAACAACCTAGAAAAAATTTTAATACCAGAAAAATAGACTTATCATGCTTGATTCTCTAGTAACTTAGAATTTAATTATCAATGCACAATTATCAATGACTTAATCTAAAACATGTCAATAAAAATCATCAATCATGGGAATTTCATTCTAATGATAATATGAGAAATTTACTTTAAGACAAGGCATAATCGAGGATTTGAGAACAATGCAAAAGTTTGGCACCTAATTTGAGAATTTGAAAATAATGAAAAAGTTAGGCACCTTTTTAGGTTGTTCACCCCCCACACTTAAGATGTACATTGCCCTCAATGTACAAAGATATATATATAGACAATTAAGTATAAATTCAAAAGATATGGAGAGAAGTGAAACTCCCTGAATTATGGATGACATCCTTGGATTGGAGGTGAAAGCTACATTGGAGGGTTCGTTCTTTATGACGATCCTGCACTAGATGAAGAAATTGGGTAGCTTATGGAGGATTAGCCAGGATATAATAATCATAATTAAAACTATACTAATTAAATAATTAAATAAAAACAAGCTAAAGTGAAGAAAAATAAAAAGTGAACTAAAATTAAAAGAAAAGATAAATGGACCGTAGAGTCCTTATTGTTGGGTGTGATTTCTAAGGCTGTGGATATGGTGGTGGTCATGGTGTGATTCCCAAGCAGCCTGAAGAACCTAAAACCAAGAAACTAAAATAAAATGAGTTAAATTAAGCAGAAGAGAAGTAAAGATAAGGAAATTGAAGCAAAAGAGAAAAACGAAATAAAAACTAAATGGCCTCAAATATCCTTGGCTCATCGAATGATTGAAGCTACGGCATGAACTTATATAGATCGGTCTCCCTGCGGGAGACTATGCTTGATTCCTTCCGCTTCTTGGCATTTGGTGTAGCTCAAGGGTTTTGGGGATGTATTGGAGAAGAGAAGTAGGGAGAGGGTTGAGAAAGAAAAGAAAAACTAAATGGGCTGAATGGGTGAGAAGAGGGAGGGGTGGGTGGTTTAAATAGAATTCTCAAGTCAGGTACATTCACATGCCCGTGTCTTGTGGGCGTGGCATCTCACACGGCCGCATCGCACGGCCGTGGTGGGCTTCGTTCGTTTCTCCCACGCCCATGCTCAGGTCGCCACGCCTGTTGGTGATAAGTCAGTGTCGTCCACGGTCGCGTTGCACGGCCGTGGCATTTTGTCGGTGCCCGTGGGGTAGTGGTTGGAGTCCGTGACTCTGAAGATTTGATTCTTTCTAACTTGTACCTCTTCTGCCATTGTCAGTACGGAGATTCTGTACCTCCACATGGCCACGGCCACGGCCGTGTGCAAGGCCGTGTGGGCTGGAAATCTACACTTTTGGTTAGTTTAAAACGAGGTGTTAAAGACTAAGCTAAGAGAAGAAAATAAAATGAAAACAAATACGAAAGTAATTAGGGTTAGTGCTCGGGTTGCCTCCCGAAAAGCGCTCATTTAAAGTCTTAAGCTAGACTTTCCTCGTATTCGCAACAAATCAGGGTGGTTTAAAAATTTGAATATCTTCCCTCATGCTATCAGTTCTATTTCCTTGATAAAGTTTAAGTCGAGAAGTGTTTATATTGAAAGTACCAAAAATAGGATTACTTACCTCGACTATTTCGTATGGGAAAACACTGATTACCCTAAACGATATTTCTTTGTTTGTGTTAGGGTCAGGAGGAGATGTTCGAGGGTTTGTTTTTTCTATCAATACCTGATCTCCGATTTTGAACTTGTTTGCTTCGTGGAGTGGCTCTGGTTCTGCTTCGTGTATTCCTAATTTTTCCTTGAAATGCGTCTTCCACTCGTCTAGATCATCGACCTGAATCCCTTGTTCCTCTTATGTTATTTCTTTGTTGGCACATGGTATAGAATCGGGTTCAGTTGTATTCTTTCCTGGTGTTTCCTGAAAAGAAGGGTTAACCGAATGGTTATCAATAGAATTTATTTTCTCACCTGGATTACTCGATGTTCTAGCCGAGTCGAGAGCTTGGAGAGTGACTGTCTCATTACCTACACGAAGTATTAGTTCTCCTACATCAATGTCAATTTTAGTTCTAGCAGTTGCTAAGAATGGTCTTCCTAAAATTAAGGGAATCAAATTATCCTCATCCATGTCTAAGACAACAAAATCTACTGGGAAAATGAATTTATCAATTTTTACAAGAACATCTTTGATAATACCACTAGGAATTCTAATAGTTTTATCAGCTAGTTGAATGCTCATTCTAGTTTGTTTGGGTTTCCCTAGACCTAGTTGTTTAAACAATTTATAAGGCATGACATTTATGCTTTCCCCTATATTAGCTAACGCATTATCAATAGGTAAACTACCAATTAAACATGGAATCGTAAAACTCCCTGGATCTTTTAATTTTCGTGGTAGTTTATTTTGCAAGATTACCGAGCACATTGTGTTTAGTTCCACGTGTGATGCCTCGTCTATCCTTCGTTTGTTCGTCAAAAGCTCTTTTAAAAATTTTCTAGAATCTGGCATCTGTGAATGAGCTTCAAGTAACGGTAAGTTAATATGTAATTTCTTTAAAAGTTTAAGAAACTTACCGAACTGTTCCTCTGTGTAATCTCTCCATAATGCTTCGGGATATGGTATGCGAGGTTGGTACTCTTTGATTACCGGTTTTGGCTTATTATTACTTACCTCAACCTTACCTTCCTTGACCAGATTCTCTTGCTTTGAATTTGGCTCGTCTAACCCTTCACTTTCTTGAGATGATATGGCTTGGATTTGCTCCTTTGGGTTAATCTCAGTGTTGCTTGGTAGACGCCCTTGTGGTCGTTCAGAAATTATCTTTGCGAGTTGTCCAACTGTGTTAGTAAATTGTCCAACTGTCTTAGTGAGTTCCCCAACTTGGCTCTCGATCCCTTTAATTGATGCCTATTGATTCTTAAGGGCGGTCTCAGTGTCTTGGAGACGATTATCTGTAGCTGCCATGAATTTTGTCAAGACATCTCTTCAAGGTTCGGCTTCTTTCTCCCGTGGATAAAGTGATTTTGGAAATTTTGATGAGGTTGTTGTCTTTGAATTCCTTGATTTCCTTGACCTCCCCATGAAAAATTTGGGTGGTTCCTCCAACCTGGATTATAAGTATTGCGATAAGAGTTATTATTAGATTCGAAATTATTACCTATATAGTTCATCTGTTCGCTCGTCTGTGCCGGTTGGTAGGGTGGGTACTCGAGATTCGCCACAGTTCCACTTGCGTCGCATTGCATTCTTCGGATGTACTGCGAAGAACATAAACTATCAAGCTTTTTATTCATAATCTCTACCGTGTTGATAGCATGGTTCTTTGCGTCGAGGTTGAAAACTCCGTGATTTTGTTGGTATTGTCCTTGTAACTCGCCACCGATAGTTATTTGGTGACATCTCTTCAATAAACTCGTAGGTCGCTTTAGGAGTTTTGTTGTTCGTGGTTCCACCGGTCATTTGAATCAATTAGTTGCCTCGTTGAGGGTTTTACACCGTTATAGAAAGTTTGGACTTGGAGCCACAAGGGTAAACCATGGTGTGGACACCTTCTCAAGAGATCCTTGTATCTCTCCCATGCGTCGTATAATGTCTCTAAATCCATCTGCACAAAAGAAGAGATATCATTCCGTAATTTGGCCGTTTTAGTCGGTGGGAAATATTTTAATAAAAATTTTTCGGTCATTTGATCCCATGTAGTGATTGACCCTCGTGGTAATGAGTTTAACCACTGTTTAGCTTTATTCCTTAATGAAAAGGGAAATAACCGAAGACGGATGGCATCACCAAAAATGCCATTTATTTTGAAGGTATCACAGAACTCTAAAAAGTTAGCTATATGAGTATTTGGGTCTTCGTCCTGTAAACCATCAAATTGAACAAATTGTTGAATCATTTGTATAGTGTTAGGCTTTAATTCAAAATTATTAGCAGCTATAGCAGGCCTAACAATACTTGATTCTGCTCCTGTTAAATGAGGTTTAGCATAATCATACATAGTACGCGGAGCATTATTTTCTGCCACATCTTGTGGTGGTGGATTATTCTCGTCCATCCCTTCAGTAGGATTGGATTCGCCTTCTCGTTCTTTTTTCTGTGTAATTTAGGGCTCGCCTAATTTCTCTGCGATTCCTGCGAGTGGTAGCTTCAATATCACTATCGTATACTAGTGGTCCTCTCGGGTTCCTTCTAGTCTTAAACTAGAGGTACCTTCTAGGAAAAGAAAGAAAGAAATTTTAGCAAAGTTAAAAACAAAACAAAAATAAAAATAAGAATAAAAATAAAAGTAAATTGCGGAAAATAATGGCTAGAGTAATAAAAATAGAGCTTTCTTAATATTTTAGTTCCTCGGCAACGGCGCCAAAAACTTGATCGTTGTTTTCGCGATGTCAAAGTCTTAAAATTTATAAAAAGAATGATCGAACCTGGAAACTAACTATGACAACGATTTGAGGCAAGCGCACCTATCGAATAGTAGTATAGCTTCGGCAAGACAAAGTACTAATACTAACTTTCTTTTTATTATCTAGCCTAAAATAAGTGAAGTTGTTTTTTTAATCTAAATTTAACTAACTACTAAGCTAAAGACGCAAAGACAAAAAGAATGAATTGGGGAAATACCGTTGGAAAAACTCAGTTGATTAAGACGATACCCTTAGGAAGAATCCACCTAGACTTCACTTGTTATCTAACTCTGAACCAGACGATTTATTCACTTGACTTGATCCGTAAGACTCCCTAATGTATATTAAACCCTCTCTCGAAAGCTTAATAACGTCTAACCCTAGGTTGATTAATTGAAATCTCTTTCTAATTAAAACCCTAGAATTGCATTAACTCGATCTATGGACTCCCATATTAGGTTTCACCCTAATCCGGCAAAATCTCGTCACCCCTATCTCTAGCGCGCGATCAACTCCACTTAATTATTTGGATCTACTCTTAAGCAAGGACTTTTGCTCCTCCACCTAAGCACATCAAACTTGAATCAATATCTCGGAAATATCAACACAAGAATTAAGAACACATAATTAAGAACAAGTCAAATATTTATCATATAGTTCAGCAAACGATAACAAGATTCATCTAAGTTTCATCCCCCTCAGGTATCTGAAGGGTTTAGTTCATAACAATAAAAGAAAACATCTCAGAAGAAAAGATAAAACAAAACATAAGAAATCCCTAAAACCCCCTAAAGGAATTGAAGGAGAGATCCGCCGTATTGAGTAGAATTCCGGCTTCTTGAGATGGATCAACTGGCTATTTTTGAGTGTTTCCCACAAATCTGACCTTTTCGCCTCGGCTCCTTGGCCTAGCTCACCGCCCCCTTCTAGGTTATACTTAGGGTGTTTATATAGGCTTTTGAAATAGGTTTCTTTGCCCCTAAGTATCCTTTTCCGAGTGAAATTGCTCTTCTCCATGACAGGGACACGGCCATGGCACACGCCCGTGTGAATCGTCTTTAGGCCATGTTCGGACTTTTAATGAGGTGACACGCCCGTGTAAATCGTGATCAGGTCGTGTTTTAGTCTATCAGGGAGACACGACCGTGTTGGCTCAAGTCGAGGCCGTGTTGATTTTCACTTTGGCCCAATTTGGTCCGTTTTAAGCCCGTTTCTCGTTCTTTCCATCCTTCGGTGCTTTCCTGAGTATAAAACATGAAAAGAAAGGATTAATAGCACCTTTTTACATAAATCAAGGGATAAATCATCGAAAAGTATGTTAAATGTTGGATTAAAATATGTTACTTTTACGGTTTATCAAGGAGTTGATCGCAACCCTAGAGATAGGATGACGAAAATCTACCGGATTAGGGTCAAACCTAATATGGGAGTCCATAGATTGAGTTAATGCAATCCTAGGGGTTTTAATTAGAACGAGATTTCAATTAATCAACCTAGGATTAGACGTTAGTAGCCTCGAGAGAGGTATTAATATAAATTAGGGAATCCTACGGATCAATTCAAGTGAATAAATTGTCTGGTTCAGAGTTAAATAACAAGTGAAGTCTAGGTGGATTCTTCCTTGGTATCGTCTTAATCAATTGGTTTTTCCCACAAGTATTTTCCCCAATTTATTCTCCGTGTCTTAGCGTCTTTAGCTTAGTAGTTAGTTAATTTTAGAATAAACAACAAATTCCTTAATTTTTAGGCTAAATAATAAAAAGAAAGTCAGTATTAGTACTTCTGGTTCCTTTGGGTTTGACAATCCAGTCTTGCCACTAAGCTATACTACTGTTCTATAGGTGCACTTGCCTCAATCGTGGTGATAGTTAGTTTCTAGGCTAGATCATTCATTTTATAAATATTAAGACTCTCGACATCACGATCATGTTTTTGGCGCCGTTGCCGGGGAACTAAAATATTAAGAACACTTAATTTTTATTACTTTAGCCATTTTTTTTATTTTTGCGATTTACTTTTATTTTGTTTTTAACTTTGCTAATTTTTCTTCTTTTATTTTGTTCCTAGCAGGTACCCCTAGTTTATGACTAGAAGGAACCCAACAGGACCTTTAATTTACGACAGTGGTATTGAAGGTACCGCTCGCAGAAATTATAGAGAAATAAGGCGAAGCTTAAATTACATAGCAGAAGAGCAAGAAGACGAAACCAATACCACCGAAGAGATGGCTGAAAATAATACGCTACCTCCGGAGGTGGCCGAAAATCATGCTCCTCGAACTATGTATGATTATGCTAAACCTAATTTAACAGGAACTGAGTCAAGTATTGTTAGACCTGCTATTGCTGCAAATAATTTTGAATTGAAACCTAACACTATACAGATGATACAACAGTTTGTTCAGTTTGATAGTTTGCAGGATGAGGATCCTAACACACACTTAGCAAAATTTCTAGAATTCTGTGATACCTTCAAAATAAATGGTGTTTCTGATGATGCCATCCGTCTTTGGTTGTTTCCCTTTTCTTTGAGGAATAAAGCCAAACAGTGGTTGAATTCTCTTCCACGAGGGTCAATCACTACATGGGATCAAATGATCGAAAAATTCTTGTTAAAATATTTTCCACCGGCCAAAACGGCCAAGTTGAGGAGTGATATCTCTTCTTTTGTGCAGATGGATCTAGAAACACTATATGATGCATGGGAGAGATACAAGGATTTGTTGAGAAGGTGCCCTCACCATGGGCTGCATTTGTGGCTTCAAGTTCAAACCTTCTACAACGGTGTGAACCCCTCAATGAGGCAATTGATAGATTCAGCCACCAGCAGAACGTTAAACAACAAAACTCCTGAGGCGGCCTACGAGTTTATAGAAGAGATGTCACAGAATAACTATCAGTGGCAAGTCACAAGGACAAGGCCAACAAAAAACAGTCGAAGTTTTCAACCTCGACGCAGTAACCATGCTATCAAATCAAGTAGAGATGTTAAAAAAAAGATTGATGGTTTGTGTTCTTAGCAGTACATCCAGAATGCGATCTGCGAAACAAGTGGAGGTGTGGCGAATCCTGAGTACCCACCCTACGGACATGGCATGGAAGGCGAACAAATGAACTATGTGGGTAACAATTTCAGATCTCAAAATAACCCTTATAGTAATACCTATAATCCAGGTTGGAGGAACCACCCCAATTTTTCATGGGGGTGGTCAAGGAAATCAGAGACAACAACCCCCTCCAAGCTTCCAACAACAGCCCTACCCATAGGAAAAGAAGCCGAACCTTGAGGAGATGCTGACAAAATTCATAGCAGTGTCAGAAACACGTTTCCAGAACACCGAGACAACACTTAAAAGTCAACAAGCATCGATTCAAGGGATCGAGAACCAGTTAGGGCAACTTGCTAAGCTGATCTTCGAACGACCGCAAGGAAGCCTACCAAGCAACACTGAGACTAACCCAAAGGAGCAAATTCAAGCCATAACAGCTCATGATAGTGTAGGGTTAGATGAGCCAAATTTAAGGCAAGAGAATGTGGTAGAGGAAGGTAAGGTTGAGGTGAACCATGACAAACTAAAAACGGTAATTAAAGATTACCAACCTCGTATACCATATCCCGATGCGATGAAGAAAGACAACACAGATGAAAAATTCGGTAAATTTCTTAAACTTTTAAAGAAATTACATATTAACTTACGTTTCTCGAAGCTTTTTCGCAGATGCCAGATTCAAGGAAATTTTTAAAAGAACTTTTGACAAACAAGCGGAAGCTAGACGAAGAGTCGCATGTGGAACTAAACGCAGTGTGCTCAGTAATGTTGCAAAATAGACTACCACAGAAATTAAAAGATCCAGGGAGTTTTACAATTCAATGCTTAATTGGTAGTTTATCTGTTGATAATGCTTTAGCGGATTTAGGGTCAAGTATAAATGTTATGCCTTATAAAATGTTTAAACAGCTAGGTCTAGGGAAACCCAAACAAACTAGGATGAGCATTCAATTAGCTGATAAAACTATTAGAATTCCTAGGGGTATAATCGAAGATGTACTCGTGAAAATTGATAAATTCGTATTCCCAGTAGACTTTTTTGTTTTAGACATGGATGAGGACAATACGATCCCTTTAATTTTAGGAAAACCCTTTTTAGCAACTGCTAGAACTAAAATTGATGTTGGTACAGATGAACTCATACTCCGTGTAGGTAACGAATCAATAAGTTTTCAGGCTCTTGACTCGGCTAGGACATCAAGTAATCAAGGTGAGAAAATTAATTTTATTAGTGACCATTCAGTTAAACCTTCTTTTCAGGAAGCACCACAGAACCACACAACTGAGCCCGATCCTAGACATCATGACAACAAAGAAGTAATTCATGAGGATTGAAGGCTTCATATTGATGAACTAGACGAGTGGAAAACACATTTCAAGGAGAAACTAGGAACACACGAAGCAAAACCGAGGGAACCCCCAAATGAGCTTAAAGGAACAGCGAATCACTTCAAAATAGGAGATCATGTATTGTTGGATGAGAAAGACCCTCGAGTCTCTATCTCCGTAATATAAACAAAGAAATCCTTTTTACGGTACTGAATGTCTTCCCATACGGAACAGTCGAGGTAACTAATCCTGAATTTGGAACTTTTAAGGTAAACACTGCTCGACTCAAACCATATATTGTTAGAATTGATAGCAGGGAAGAGGAGTTTCAACTCCTCAAACCACCATGACCATGCGAATGAAAGGTAAGTCTAGCTTAAGACTTTAAACAAGCGCTTCTCGGGAGGCAACCCGAGCACTAACCCCCTTTATTTTCATATCTTTGATTTTTAGTACCTAACTAAAGACTAACCAAAGTAAATAAAGCATAGGTTTTCGTGCCACACGGCCTTGCACACGGGCATGGCCGTGGCCGTGTGGGCATCACGGATTTACACACTGGCATGGTAGAGGTCGTACGAGCCAAGGATGAAAAATCCCCAGATCATGGACGGCTATAAATTGCCACGGTCGTGCGATATGGCCGTGGCTGACACTGAGGAAGTCACATGGGTATGAGATACACCCGTGCTTTGAGGCCGTGGCCGACACTGAGAAAGAGACATGGGCGTGGAACCCTCTACACAGGCGTGGGAGAAATGAACGAGCCACCAAATAGCCGTGCGATACGGCCGTGCGACGCAACACGACCACGACACACAGGCGTGGGGATGTACCAGATCTGAAACCTCTATTTAAAAAACACCCCTCTCCCTTTCCCACCTACTCCCCATTCCCTTTCTTCCACACCCTTTCATCCTTCCCCTTTCTATTTCCTCTCATTCTCCTGTCCCAAACTCTCCATTTTCACCTTACCCATGTCGAAGAAGCGGAAGGACCTTAGCACAGTCTCCCCGTACGAGACTAATCTACATAAGTTCATGCCGGCCACTTCATTTACTCGCCAAGCCAAGGACATTTGAGTCCATTTATTTTACCTATGTCTTTTCTCTTCTCATTTATTTTCCTTCTCTTTATCTTCCTTGTCCTTAAATACATAATTAATTTATTTTGAATTTTTCTTATTATTTCCTGGTTTTTTCTGCACGAGCTACCCAATTTCTTCATCTAGCGCAGCGATTGTGGGCAGCTACCATACCACCACCAGAGATGCCTCCTCCAACTTATCTTTCACCTCCGAATCAAGTTTCCACACTTCCAACTCAAGGAACCCATCCAAAATTCAGGAAGTTTCACTTCTCTCCCTATCTTTTGATTTTCTATATCTATATCTATCTTTGTACATTTAGGGCAATGTACATCTTAAGTGTGAGGGGGGGTGAATCTTAAAAGTGCCTAACTTTTTGCATTATTCTCAAATCCCTGAATTATGTCTTGTTTTTAAGTAATTTTCTCATGTTACGATTAGAATGAAATTTCCTTTGATTTATGATTTTCATTGATGTGTTTTGAATTAATTCATAGTTAATTATGTAGTGATGATTTAAACTTTAGGAGACTAGAGAATCAAGCATGATAAGTCTATTTTTCAGAATTAAAAAATTTGTTAGGTTGTCTACCTGAATCTAATTATTACCTTGAAGTTTGAAATTTAAAATGTTGATATCAAAAGCCCATAATTCTTGTGAGATCTTGAGCCTCTTAGAGCATACATTTTTCGTGCTCACTTTATTCATTATGAGTGTGTCAACATTGATTTGTTATTCTAGAACTTGCTTCGATTATACATGTCGAGACCACACCTTTGATTGGATATACAGAGATGATAAAGGCACTTAGGTTTTAACCCACTTACTCCACTAAAAGCCTACCCTCGCAATTAACCCCTAGTGAACCCCCTTTGAGACTAACAACCCAATTCTTGACTCACCCATTAATATTAACCCAAAACCCACTTTGTATTTGTTATCGCCATCCCTCTTGACTACCCTTATATCGAGACTTGATTTGATTGGTTACGTAACTATTTTCTTTATTTCAGTTATTAAATTCTATCTTATTATTATTGTACTTGATTTATTCTTAAAAAAATACGAAGTATATTCATTTTTACTTCTTTGTTGTTGGAGCTTAAGCAGTTAATTTCATTATCTTTAGAAGAAGCTCATGTTATTAGTATTAAGTTTTCAATTGATGTAATTATTCAGTATTAGTCTGACTTTCTAGTTAGGTAATTTGTCAATTCAATCTTGATTCTAACCCTCTAATTCAGCCTTTATCCACACCTTTAAACCGAGCCCCGTTATAACCTTTTTTTAAAGACCTTTTGATTTGTGTATCATCTCATATTATAGTGGTGGAGATTTGATTTTCAGGCAAGCCTATGGGATTAACTTTTCATGTTTGAATTTTGAGTGCTTAAATTTTTGAACCTTAAACACTTTGAGTGATTTGAGTGAATCTTTAGTGAGGATGTCAATTTTTATCGATTTTGAATTAAAGGTAATTATTTAGGAAAGGGGAAACACCTATTTTTCGTACTATAAAAACTATGACTTTGATTGTTTGAATCTTTAGGAACCTTCTGGTTAAATTATCAATGTATGAATTACCTATGAATTATGATGAAACATTATTGATAAAGATTATGAATCGAGGAAATTTGATTTTAACTGTAAGTAGAGAATTTTGCTTGAGGACAAGCAAAAGCTTAAGTGTGGGGGTATTTGATAAACCGTAATTTATACATATTTTAATCCCACATTTAGCATGCTTTTTGGATGATTTATCCTTTGAATTGTGGAATTCGATGCTCCTAATCCTTTAATTTCATGTTTTATACTTAGGGAAGCATAGGAGGATGAAAAGAACGAGAAACGAGCTAAAAATGGACCAAATGGGCCAAAGTAGGAAATCAACACGGCCTGGAGGTAGCCACACGGCCGTGCCCCTTTAGCAGGCTCGACCACGGCCTGAATTCGATTCACACGGGCGTGTTGCACGGGCGTGTCCCTACCGTGACAAAGAGAAATTTCACTCGGAATAGGGTACTTAGAGGCAAAGAAAGATATTCCAAAAGCCTATATAAACACCCTAAAGGCCAACCTTGAAGGAGGCGTCCAGCTAGGCCAAGGAGCCAAGCCAGAGAGGTCAGAATTGTGGGATTTACTCGAAGAGAGCCAATTGATTCATCTCAAGAAGCCAAAATCATACTCAAGACGGCGGATCTCTCCTTCAATTCCTTCACGGGGTTTTAGGGTTTTCTTATGTTTTGTTTTATCTTTTCTTCTGAGATGTATTCTTTTATGATTATGAACTAAACCCCTCTGTGTACGAGGGGATGAAACCTAAGACGGATCTTGTTATTGTTTTCGAACTATATGATAAATACTTGATTTGTTCTTAACTATGTGTTCTTAATTCTTGTTTTGGTATTTTAGGATATTGATTCAAGTATTGATGTGCTTAGGCAGTGGTGGGAATATTTCTGTTTAAGAGTAGATCTAGCATAGTTAAGCGGAGTTGATCGCAACCCTAGAGATAGGATGACAAAAATGCACGGATTAGAGTCAAACCTAATATGGGAGTCCATAGATCGAGTTAATGCAATCCTAGGGGTTTTAATTAGAAAGAGATTTCAATTAATCAACCTAGGGTTAGGACGTTAGTAGCCTCAAGAGAAGTATTAATATAAATTAGGGAATCCTACGGATCAAGTCAAGTGAATAAATCGTGCAGTTCAGAGTTAAATAACAAGTGAAGTCTAGGTGGATTCTTCCTTGGGTATCGTCTTAATCAATTGGTTTTTCCCACAAGTATTTTCCCCAATTTATTCTCTGTGTCTTAGCGTCTTTAGCTTAGTAGTTAGTTAATTTTAGAATAAACAACAAATCCCTTAATTTTTAGGCTAAATAATAAAAAGAAAGTCAGTATTAGTACTTTTGGTTCCTTTGGGTTCGACAATCCGGTCTTGCCACTAAGCTATACTATTGTTCGATAGGTGCACTTGCCTCAATCGTGGTGATAGTTAGTTTCTAGGCTAGATCATTCATTTTATAAATATTAAGACTCTCGACATCACGATCAGTATACTTGTCCATGATACAATAAAATCAACCATAAAACATGTAAATTTGCATATGTTCTAACATCATTTAGTTCATAAATCCTTTCATAAATTCATTATTCAATCCATTTGCATGCTTACCATTTCGTTCCCTTTTCTTACCCGTTGAACCATCTAGAATTACATCGGATACTCGGGAAAGCTCACACATAGTGTGCCTCTACATATAACCGTAACCTTTCCTTTAAATCAATGCTCACACGAGCTGTGAAATGGGCTTGCTCACACGAGCTATGGATCGAAATGTAAGCTACACGATGCTGCTCACACAAGCTGTGGAGAATCCAGAACAAACGCAAGACCTCAACCATCGGTAGGACATTCAAAACCTGTACCCAAAACATGAAATCCCTAATGACATGTCATTTGTATCCTTAGAATTCTTAATGTTCAACCGGGACTCGATATCCGTCATTACATCATGGCATAAATTCATTTATACTAAATTTCATTTATTTCATAACAATATAATAACATTCAAATTTAGCTAACATTAAAACAATTACAGTTCATACAAATTTACCTCGATAACTAGGGCGTAGTAATATAGTCGAACTAATCCGAAGCTTTAGCTTTTCCTCGATCTAAGTCTGAATGTAGTTTATCTTGATCTAAATAGATAATTTCAATCAATTAAGTACTTCTAGAATTCAATTTAATCCATAGTTCATATTGATGCAAAATTACCAATTTGTCCCTAACATTTTAACTTTTCACAATTTAGTCCTTTAGCTCATAACTTAAAATCTAACCATTTTAACCTAAATCCATGTTAGCCATAGATGCAAGGGACCTTGATACAACCCATACTTACCATCATTTTACAATAAAACGTATAGATTTACACCTTTAACAATTTAATCCATAATTCCAAAATTCATCAAAAATCACTTAACAAAACTTGTTTATTTTCCAAGAAAGATTCATAATCTATCAATTAACATAAAAAATCATTCAAAAGCATTCATGGTAAGTCCCTCAACCTTTAAAAATTTTGAAAATTAACCCATGGGCTAGCTAGATTAAGCTAAAACGGACTCAAAAACATAAAAATCATTAAAAATGGGACCGAAATCACATACCATGCAAGATTGGAAGCTTGACCGAATACCCTAGCTCACTTTAATGGTGATTTTCGGTTGAAACAAATGAAAGGAAGAAGATGATGACTTTGTCTCATCTTTCTTTACTTAATTTTTCTTTTAATTGTTCATTTACCATTTTAACCTTTAAAAACTATTAAAATTTAATTAAAACCATGTCCATAAACATCCACTATCTCATTAATTGGTATAATTACCATTCAAGTCCTTTAGTTTAAGATTTCATAGTCATTAGACCCCTTTAGCAAATAGAACTTAACTTTTACACTTTTTATGATTTAGTCGTTTTCACCTAATTAACCATTTAAACATTAAAATTTCTTAACGAAATTTTAATATGACCTTAATATAATCTCATAGCCACTAAATAAATAATAAAATAATAATTTGCTCGTCGAAATTGTGGTCCCAAAATCATTATTTCTGACACCACTAAAGTCGGGGTGTTACATGCCGCCCATACATGTCAGAGTTTAGGTCAAATTCTACTGCTAAGTAATCTGATAGGTGGTTACTTAGTAGATTAGATAGGATTTTAACTAATTTATTTTTTTTTGAAAAAAAATAAGCAAAATTTCCCTAAAATCTCTCCCCTATTTTTCCGTCCCTCTCTTCCCGCTTTTCCCATTTTCTGTTTTGGCCATTTTTCTTTTGTTTCTGTAAACTTTTTCTATCATTTTCCCCTTTTCTCTTTTGTTTGGTTCATAATTTCAAGTTCAATCATTTTTCATTTATTGTCATTTCCTTGCTATTGTTTTTCTAGTGAATTATCGCTTTGGTGCCGTGTTTTGAGCGAGCAATTCGTATTTTCGTTCTAGATTAATTTTCATAAGTACATTCTTTAGTGGTAAGGTGAATTAAGTCAGTTTCGTGTGAAAGATAGGAGTTTTAGTCATTCGTTAATCTTCATTATTGATTATTTTTTGGGTTTCATTTAGCGATGGATCTTGCAACAGTTACTCCTTCTTCTGGCTGATTGTAGTGAAATTAATCCTATTCTAGGTAAGTCACCAAATGTTAGTTTTGCGGCTGGTTTCATTAAGTATTAAATACTAGATTCAAGTTGCAATTTCAATAATTGGTTGCTAATTGGGTTGGTCATTGATGTCGCGTATAGGATGTAACACCCCTAGCCCGTCACTGTCACCGAATTAGGGTTACGAAGTATTACAACACATATCAAATCAAATGATAGTATAAAACCATTCAAGTATTAATTTAAATATTAGACAACCAAAACCAATCATCATTCATAGCATATATATACAAACACGACCCTTATAACAAGCTTACAGAACCTAAAAATTGATTTAAAAGTAATGAGGGGATAATTTGAAATAAAACAAAAAATGTAGAAAAATTGAAAACAGGGGTCACACGGCTGTGTTGCCAGACCATGTGATATAGCCCAGGCCGTGTGGCTCAAAGGCAAGGTCATGTGGCTAAACCATGAACAGTTTAAAAATAGGGTCACATGGCCGTGTCGCCCGATCGTGTGTAAATCGAAATAGGGTCACATGGTCGTATCGCAGGCCTTGTGCCAAACCAAACCAAAATCAACCATTCACATGCCTCCAAAACACACTTAAACAAGCTTAAAACATGCAAAAACATCCAACCTAAGTGCCTAACCAATATGCCCTTATTGGCACCACATATAATCAACATTTATTAACCAATCAATATATCCATTCTAGCCTTCTAACTATCATTAAGCACACTAAACTTGTTACCATAAAATCATCCAAAAATACCATTCAAACATAACTTATAACTACACATTACCAAGATACCAAATATGCAATACATATACCAACTTTGCACATAATTGCACTAACAACTAAAGTACCAAAACATGTCCAACATTTGCAAAATAAGTATCCTATTTACATGCCACAAGTAACCACAATTCAAGACTTAAAAATCTACCAATGTCAGAAGATGGTAGGTGTGAGCTATGTTGATCCGATCGACACGCTCCAGTTATCCAAAATCTACAGAACAATATAAAAGGATTAAGCATATACAATACTTAGTAAGTTCATACAATCCAATTCAATAACTTACCTTATTCATTTAATAGATAATTGGAAATAGCTATTCAAACTAATATTCCTATCATGAAAAAGTTCAATAATTCCGGATCTGTAACAGCTCAATTTCGGTGAAATCGAAATAGTGGTTTCGGGACCACAAATCCGAGCCGAAAATAAAATTTATTTTTATTTTATTATATGGACCGTATTATGCTAGAAAAGTCATGTGAAAATTTTGATACGAAAATTTTACCGATTATGTGTTTAATTACAGGAAGGACTAAATCGCATAAAATGTAAAACTTGAATTCTAGTAGCTATAAGGATTAAATGCCATGGAATTCAAAACTAGAGGTCCTTATATGGTAATTAGACCATTAAAGAGAAGTATGTAGATATTTTAGTATGACTCATCCATGGAAAAATAAAAAAAGGCTAACGACTAAATTGGAAAGATGAAAAGTTATTAAATGACAATTTAATTAAATGAAAAAGAAAACAATTTCATATCATCTTCCCCAAATATTTCCATGGAAACCCTAGGAGAGAGGAAGAATACTTATCAAGCTTATTTGGGTAAGTAATCAAGCCCCGTTTTTAATAATTTTGATATTTTTGAAACCGAGATAGCTTAATCTATATATTTGGGGGATCAATTTGTAAAGTTATGTGACAGCCCGACTTTGGGGCTAGTCGAAACAGTGGTTTCGGAACCACTAATCTGAGGTCTGAGAAAATTATTTGAATATTATTTTATGTGTTATATCATGATTATATGAGTGCATGAAAATTTTGGTGAATTAATTGTAGTGATTGCATGCTTAATTTAAAAAAAAGACTAAATCGCATAAAGTGTGAAAGTTTTATTTTACAAGCTAGAAGTGTTAAATAGCTATAGAACCTTAAATTGGAGGTTCGTAATGTGCAATTAGTCCATTAAGATAGTGATGGCCGGCCATAGGGGACAAAAAAATTAGATTGGTCAAGGTTTGGTGGATTAGGTGACTTAATTGAATAAAATAAAATAAAAGAGAATAAAAGATATCATCTTTTCCATCTTCTTCTTCTCTCCACCAATTTTTCACTCAAGGAAGGGCCATGGAAGCTTGAAAATTTCAGCAACCTTTAATCCTTGCAAGTAAGTGATTTTGGTGACCATTCTTGATAATTTTTGTACTTTTGAGACCCTTGTAGCATGATCTAACTAATGAGGGGACTATTTTGCAAAATGGTTGAGAGTCTAGGGTTTTACCATGTGAGTAATTATGTGTTTGCTGAAATTCTATGGAAGAAAATGAATCTTGGTTATTAAATACACAACTTTTGTAAAAAGGGTTTCCATGAAAACACCTAAAATGACCTTTTTATAAAGGTTGTAAAAATAGGTGGTAAATGTGTGTAATAATTGGAATTGTGAGTTGCTATAAGAGGGAATATGAATCGGCTAGGCTTGGGTGTGTGAAAAATGAACACATTTCATTTTACGAGCCTAGGGGCAAAATAGTAATTTTGTAAAAGTCTAGGCGCAAAATGGTAATTTTGCCAGAATAGGAATTTTGGAGCAATTTGATTAATATGGTTATTTAATGAGCTAAATATGTCATTTTAGATCAAGAAGAATGTGGAATCAACCTTGACCGAGGAAAAGGAAAGGTTTCGGACCAAATTGCAAATTGACATATTTTGTATCGAGGTAAGTTTATATGTAAATGATACATCCTTTTTACTTATGTTTTTACATTTTAATGCATTGTATGCATGGTGAATGAATATTATTATTATCCATTGAAATGATAGAAAGTAAGGAAATTCTCGGATGAACCTTCGGAATATGAAAAGAATCCGGGTAAAAACCATGGATATGTGATATTTGGTGGGCTATGTGCGATATCACCGTATCCAATGTTATTGGTGGGCTGTATGCGATACCACCGTATCCAATGTTATTGGTGGGCTGTGTGCGATACCACTGTATCCATTATTATTGGTGAGCTATGTGCGATACCACCGTGTTAATTATCAATGGTTGGCTGTGTGCGAAACCACCGAGTATCCGGTATTATTCCGAAGTGTTCATCGAGAAACTTTAACTAAATGAAGTTATGTGTGGTTATGTGGTGACCAGTGCAGGGTATAAGTGCATGTAAATGTGAGAAATATTTATGTTATGTATTTGGAATGTGGTAAGCATTGGAATGAGTAAGTACAACTACGTGGATTTGAATTGTTCTTGATTAGTATGTAACGTTCTTGATTGATAAGTATGTGGTGTGATGTTTATTGTTTACATATAGACTTACTAAGCTTAAAGCTTACTCCCTTATCTTTTCCCTTGTTTTATAGTGTCGGAGAGTCAGCTCGGGATACGGAGACCGTCGGAGGATCACCCACACTATCTACACATTTTGGTATAGTTAGACTTAGCATTTTGAGTATGGCATGTATAGGGACTTAGTCTTTGATTGAATGTCATATTGTTTTGGCCAAATGTGTTGGCTTATTTGAAGATGAATTCTTTTGTATAAGGCCATAGTTGATGGCTCTTTCTTAATAATCAATGAAATGATGATGTTATTCATGAATATGCAAGTTGCATGGTCAAATAATTGGTATATTTATGCATGAATAAGTTGGTTGCTTGATGTGGTTTATGTTGTGATGTGTCTCTAACTAACTACGATCACAATAAAGGCAAGCGCACCTATCGAACAGTAGTATAGTTATGGTAAGACCGGTAATATCGTATCCACAAGGACCAAGGGTACTAGTAGTTACTATCTTTTTATTATCTAGCCTAAGAATTGGAGTGATTTCTTTCTAAACTAAAACTAAGTAAGAGCACGACAGAGAATGAAATTAGGAAAATACTTTTTAGACAACTTATATTATAAAGGCAATACCCAAGGAAAAATCCACCTAGACTTCACTTATTACTTTTGATTCATACGATTTATTCACTTGACTTAATCCGTAGAAATCCCTAAATTATGTTAATATCTCTCTCAAGACTAAAAACAACTGACTCTAGGTTGATTAATTGAAATCTCTTTCTAATTAAAACCCCTATTGTCGCATTAACTCGATCTATGGATTCCCTTATTAGATTTGACTCTAATTCGACAGATTTTCATTGCCCTATTTCTAGGGTTGCAATTAACTCTGCTTAATTGTGTTGATCTACTCTTAAACAGGGACTTTTGATCCACTGAATAAGCACATTCGACTTGAATTAATAACCTGAATTATGAAAACAAGAATAAGAACTCCTAATTAAGAATAAGAACAAGTTTTTATCTTATAAATCAAATAATAATAAGATCCGTCTTAGGTTTCACCCTCGCTAAGTATTTAGGGAGTTTAGTTCATACTGATAGAGGGAAACATCATAGAATAAGGAAAACTACAAAACATAAGAAAACCCAAAAACTTCTAAAGAACTTGGTGGGAGATCTTCAGTCTTGATGGAGATCCTCCTTCCGAGCTGCTCCCGATGGCTGTCTTCGAGTATTTCCTGCCTTCTACTCTGCGCCTCCCTTTAGGTCACCCCTAGGGTGTTTATATAGGCTTTGGAGCGCCTTTCTTGGACCACAAGTAGCCTATTCCGAATAGAATTAAACTCGGGTTCGGCACAGACACGCCCTTGGTGGATTCCTTTGGCCGTGCTTGATTCTGGTCGTCACACACGGCCGTGTGATTTGCCCGTATACGTTGATCCAGGCCGTGTTTGATTCTACTTGTAACACAAGGCCGTGTTTGATAGTCCAGGCCGTGTTGATTTCTAAGGTAGGCCCACTCCCTTTTTGGCCCGTTTCTCATTCTTTTTGACTCCCTAAGCTCTTCTAAATGTAAAACATGAAATTAAGGGATTAGTAGCATCGAATTCATCAAATCTAATGAGAATTCATCCAAAAATAAGCCAAGTATGGGGTTAAAATATGTATAAATTATGGTTTATCAAATATCCCCACACTTAAGCCTTTGCTTGTCTTCAAGCGAAATTCTCAACTCACAATTAAAATTAACTGCCTCAATTCATAATTCTCATCAATAATGTCTCATCATAATTCACAGGTAATTCATACATTGATGATTTAACTAAAAGAGTGCTAAAGATTCAAACAATCCAAGTCACAAATTTTTATTACACGAAAATATAGGTGTTTCCTCTTACCTAAATAATCACCTTTCATTCAAAATCGACAAGAATTGACATCCTCACTAAAGATTCACTCAAATCACTCAAAGTGTTTAAGGTTCAGATTAAGTACTTAAGAGTCAAACATGAAAAGTTAATCCCATAGGCTTGCATGAAAATCAAATCTCCACCACTATAGAATGAGATGATACACAAATCAAAAGGTCTTAAAAAGGGTTGTAACGGGGCTTGGGTTAAAGGTGTGGATAAAGGCTGAATTAGAGGGTTAAAATTGAGATTGAATTGACAATTCACCTAACTAGAAAAATGGACTAACACTGAATAATTACATCAATTGAAAACTTATCACTAACAACACGAGCTTCTTCTCAGAATGTGAAATTAATCGCTTAAGCTCAAATAACATAGAACTAATAATGAATAGATTTCCAAAAAATTTTTAAGAATAAGAATTTACAATAATAAGATAATTTAACAACCGAAATAAAGAACTTAGTTAGGCAACTACTCAAATTAAATCTCGACAAAAGGGGTTAATTTAATAGGGAAAATTCTTAATGAATCAAAAAGAGTGAGTTTTGGGTTAATATTAAGGGTAAATCAAGAAATGGTTTATTAGGATTCAAAGGGGTTCACTAGGGGTTAATTATGAAGGTATGCTTTTTATGGAGTAAGTAGGTTAAATCCTAAGTGCCTTTATCATCTCTGTATATCAAATCAAAAGTGTGGTCTTGACATGCATAATCGAAGCAAGTTCTAGAATAACAAATCAATATTGACACACTCATAATAAATAAAGTGAGCAAGAAAAGAATATGCTCTAAAAGGCTCAAAATCTCACAATAATTATGGTTTTTGATGTCAACCTTGCAAATTTCAAACTTCAAAGTAATATTTAAATTTAGGGACACAACCTAATAGATTTTTAATTCTGAAAATAGACTTATCATGCTTGATTCTCTAATGTCTTAAAGTTTAAACCATCAATGCACAAATTACCTATGACTTAATCCAAAACATATTAATGAAAATCATAAGTCAATAGAAATTTTATTCTAATAGTAATATGAGAAAATTACTTAAGAACAAGACATATTTCAGGGATTTTCTGATAATCAATTAAATAACCTCCCCACACTTAAGATGTACATTGTCCTCAATGTACAAAGATAGATAATAGCACTATAGTAATAAAATCACAGGATAGGGAGAGAAGTGAAACTTCCTGAATTTTGGATGGAGTCGATGAAAAGATACCTGCTAAATGTAGCAGAAGTGAAGATGGGGGAGGATACTTTGGTAGTGCCTTGATCCTTTTGAAATTGAGTTTGATGAAGTAGCCGGCATGAACTTATGGTACCCTGAGCTAAATCTAAATGGTATTAAGAATAAGAAAAAAAGAGAAAATAAAATAAAATAAAATAAAATAAAAAATATATAATGAAAAATAGATATGAATCTAAAGGGAAAAAAGAGTTTCCAACAGTGGCAAGGATGGTGGTTGGTGTGGTGGCAGTGCAAAGAAGGAATAAGGGAAAGGGGGAAAGGAAAAGAAGAAAGAATAAAGACAACAGGAAAAGAAATGGGAAAAGGGGGTTTTTGGGCTGGGGTGGAAGGGTGGAGGGAAGAAAGTAGAGGAGGAGAGCGGTGGTCGGAAAGGGGTACGGTGGCTAGGGTTTGGGGGAAGGAGATTTGGGGAAGAAAGTGAACAGAAGAAGGGGTGGTTTAAATAGAAATTGGGGCACATGGTCGAGGGCCACGCCCATGTGCCCTTTATTTAGCCCGTGCGTTTCGAAATCTTAATTTAGGGCACGTCTGAGTCGTGGCCCACGCCTGTGTTCCCTAGGCGTGTTGGGTCACACGGCCGAATCGCACATCCGTGTGATGCTTCTTTCGCTTCTCCCACGCCCGTGTAGGGGGTTCACACGCCCATGTTGATTGATCAGTATCGACCACAGCTTATAGGCACGGGCGTGTCACATGCCCGTGTGCTTTACTCAGTATTGCCCACGGTTTGAGGGCATGCCCGTGTGGGTTTATCAACATCCCGTGTTCTTTAGTCAGTGTTGACCACGGCCGCATCGCACGGCCGTGGCATTTTATCGTAGCCCGTGTTTTGGGGAAAATTTCGTCCTATTTTCGCACAGTCTCCACCATGCCGATGTCCTTTCCCGTGGTGATCACACGGCCACGGCCACGCCCGTGTGCAAGGCCGTGTGGTTGAGAACCTACGCCTATTAATCTGGTTAGTTTTTAGTTAGGTGCTAAAAATCAAAAGTATGGACATTAATGGGGTTAGTGCTCAGGTTGCCTACCGAGAAACGCTTGTTTAGAGTCCTAAGCTAGACTTACCTTTCCTTCGTATAGTCATGGTGGTTTGAGGAGTTGAGACTCCTCATTCCTGCTATCAATTTTGTGAAAATAAGGTTTTAGACGAGTACTATTTACCTTGAAGGTGCCAAATTTGGGATGAGTTACCTCGACTGTTCCGTATGGAAAAATATTAAGTACCGTGAAAGGGGTCATTCCATTAGGTTCAGAAGTGGCAACACGAGGATCTGTATTATCCATTAGAACTCGGTCTCCAACCTTGAAGTGATTTGCTTCTCCTTTAAGCTCGTCATGGAGTTGCCTCGATTTTGTTTCGTGTGTTCTTGGTTTCTTCTTGGCATGTGTCCTCCACTCGTCTAGTCCACTGATCTGAAGCCTTCGCTCCTCGTAAGTTATTTCATTGTTGGCACGAGGACTAGGATGTGGATCAGTTGTGTATTTTTGAGGTGCTTCCTAAAAAGAAGGTTGAACCGAATGGTTATTAATAGAATTTATGTGCTCACCTTTATTACTTGACGTCCTAACTGAGTCACGAGACTAAATAGTGATCGTTTTGTCACCTACACGAAGTGTGAGCTCACCTGTGCCAACATCAATTCTAGTATTAGCGGTTGCTAAAAAGTGTCGTCCTAAGATTAACGGTGCGTCACTGTCCTCATCCATATCTAGAACAACAAAGTCAACTGGGAATATAAATTTATCAATTTTTACAAGCACATCCTCAACAATTCCCCTAGGAAATGTAATAGTTTTATCTGCAAGTTGAATACTCATCCTAGTTTGTTTAGGTTTCCCAAGACCTAGTTGCTTAAACATTTTATAGGGCATGACGTTAATACTCGCCCCTAAATCAGCTAAAGCATGTTTAACATTTAAACTACCAATTAAACAGGGAATAGTAAAACTCTCTGGATCATTTAATTTATCGGGTAGTTTATTCTATAAAATAACTGAGCAAACTGCATTTAACTCCACGTGCGACGCATCATCTAACTTCCGCTTGTTTGCTAGAAGCTCCTTTAAAAATTTAACCGAGTTGGGCATCTACGAAAGGGCTTCAATAAATGGTAATTTAATATGTAATTTTTTTAAAAGTTTAAGAAATTTACCGAATTGTTCATCTGTGCGGTCTTTCTTCGTTGCACTGGGGTATGGCAAACGAGGTACATACTCTTTACTTATCGATTTTTGTATATTGTGGCTTTCCCCACCCTTACCTTTACATACCATAGGTTCTTGCCTCGGTTCAGATTCATATTCTACTAACCCTTCTTCGTCGCACACCGTGATGGCATGGAGTTGTTCCCTTGGGTTAGGCTCGGTATTACTCAGCAAGCTACCCTGTGGTCGTTCCGAGATCAGCTTAGCAAGCTGACCTATTTGGTTTTCGAGCCCTTGAATCGATGCCTGCTGATTTTTGAGTGCTGTTTCGGTATTTTGAAAACAGGTTTTTGACACCGAGATGAATTTAGTTAGCATCTCCTCAAGGTTTGGCTTCTTCTCCTGTGGGTAGGGTTGCTGTTGAAAGCCTGGAGGTGGTTGTTGTCTCTGATTTCCTTGACCTCCCCATGAGAAGTTTGGGTGGTTCCTCCAACCTGGGTTGTAAGTATTACTATAGGGATTATTCTGAGGTCTAGAATTATTACCCATATAGTTCATCTGTTCGATTTCTATGCCATGGCTGTAGGATGGATATTCTATATCATTCATTTCTCCTCCATTTGTATTGCACTGCATCATTGGATGTACCTGCGAGGAACCACATAAACCATCAATTTTTTTACTTAAAAGCTCTACCTGGTTTGATAGCATTGTCACTGTGTCGAGGTTGAAAACTCCGGCGGCTTTTGTTGGCTTTATCCTCATAACTTGCCACTGATAGTTATTCAGTGACAACTCTTCAATGAATTCGTAAGCCGCTTCAGGAGTTTTGTTATTCAGGGTTCCACTGGCGGCTGCATCTATCAGTTGCCTAGTTGAGGGGTTCAAACCGTTGTAAAAGGTTTTAACTTGTAACCATAGAGGTAAACCATGGTGTGGGCACCTTCTCAACAAATCCTTGTATCTCTCCCATGCATCGTAGAGTGTTTCTAAATCCATCTGCACAAAAGAAGAGATATCATTCCTCAACTTTGCTGTTTTAGCCTGCGGAAAATATTTAAGTAAGAATTTCTCGGTCATCTGTTCCCGAGTAGTGACAGAACCTCGTGGTAACGAGTTCAACCACTGTTTAGCTTTATTTCTTAACAAAAAGGGAAATAACCGTAAGCGAATGGCATCATCAGAAACACCATTAATTTTAAAAATATCACAAAATTCTAAAATACTGACTAAATGAGTATTAGGGTCCTCATCCTGTAAACCGTCGAACTGAACACATTGTTGGATCATCTGTATAGTGTTCGGCTTCAGCTCGAAGTTATTTGCAGCAACAGTAGGCCTAACAATACTCGATTCAGCCCTAATCAAATTTGGCTTAGCATAATCGTACATAGTACGAGGAGCAGGATTTTCGGCAACCACCGGAGGAAGCGAATTATTATCAGCCATCTCCTCGGTAGTATTAGTATCGTCTTCTTGCTCTTCCTCTATGTATTGTAAACTTCACCTTATCTCTCTTCGGTTTCTGTGAGCTGTACCTTCTATGTCACTATCGTAAAGCAAAGGTCCTAACGGGTTCCTTCTAGTATAAACTAGAGACACCTGCCAGAAACAAAGAAATAGAGAAGTTAGTAATTTAAAATAAAAACAAAAATAAATTGCAATAAAAATAAAAATGGCTAAAGTAATAAAAATTTAGTGTTCCTAATATCTTAGTCCCCGGCAACGGCGCCAAAAACTTGATGTGGCTCTAGCTAACTACGATCACAATAAAGGCAAGCGCACCTATCGAATAGTAGTATAGTTATGGTAAGACCGGTAATATCGTATCCACAAGGACCAAGAGTACTAGTAGTTACTATCTTTTTATTATCTAGCCTAAGAATTGGAGTGGTTTCTTTTTAAACTAAAACTAAGTAAGAGCACGACAGAGAATGAAATTAGGAAAATACTTTTTAGACAACTTATATTATAAAGGCAATACCCAAGGAAAAATCCACCTAGACTTCACTTATTACTTTTGATTCATACGATTTATTCACTTGACTTAATCCGTAGAAATCCCTAAATTATGTTAATATCTCTCTCAAGACTAAAAACAACTGACTCTAGGTTGATTAATTGAAATCTCTTTCTAATTAAAACCCCTATTGTCGCATTAACTCGATCTATGGATTCCCTTATTAGATTTGACTCTAATTCGGCAGATTTTCGTCGCCCTATTTCTAGGGTTGCAATCAACTCCGCTTAATTGTGTTGATCTACTCTTAAACAGGGACTTTTTCTCCACTGAATAAGCACATTCGACTTGAATTAATAACCTAAAATTATCAAAACAAGAATAAGAACTCACAATTAAGAATAAGAACAAGTATTTATCTTATAAATCAAATAATAATAAGATCCGTCTTGGGTTTCATCCTCCCTAGGTATTTAGGGAGTTTAGTTCATACTGATAGAGGGAAACATCATAGAATAAGGAAAACTACAAAACATAAGAAAACCCAAAAACTTTTAAAGAACTTGATGGGAGATCTTCAGTCTTGATGGAGATCCTCATTTCGAGC
This sequence comes from Gossypium sturtianum, assembly GCA_025698515.1. NCBI lineage: Eukaryota > Viridiplantae > Streptophyta > Magnoliopsida > Malvales > Malvaceae > Gossypium > Gossypium sturtianum. The sequence continues at coordinate 120,918,153 of CM046955.1, forward strand.
TACTCCCGATGGCTGTCTTCGAGTATTTCCTACCTTTACTTTGCGCCTCCCTTTAGGTCACCCCCTAGGGTGTTTATATAGGCTTTGGAGTGCCTTTCTTGGACCACAAGTAGCCTATTCCAAATAGAATTAAACTCGGGTTCGGCAGGGACACGCCCGTGGTGGATTCTTTCGGCCATGCTCGATTCTGGTCGTCACAAAGGGCCGTATGATTTGCCCGTGTACGTTGATCCAGGCCGTGTTTGTTTCTGCTCGTAACACACGGTCATGTTTGATAGTCTAGGCCATGTTAATTTCTAAGGTAGGCCCATTTTGTCCCTTTTTGGCCCGTTTCTCATTCTTTTCGACTCCCTAAGCTCTCCTGAATGTAAAACATGAAATTAAGGGATTAGGATCATCGAATTCATCAAATCTAATGAGAATTTATCCAAAAATAAGCCAAGCATGGGGTTAAAATATGTATAAATTATGGTTTATCATGTTGGTACAAGTAGGGGTGGTAGAAAGGGCTTGGTAAATAGCCTTGTTCTTGTCCACATGGGTAGACACACGGGCATGTATCTAGGCCGTGTGTGACACACGGTCTACCCTATGGGCGTGTGGTCTGGCCGTGTGTCCCCCTGCATCTTAAGTTGGCAAAACAGAATGCCCAGTAGTAACCACACAGGCTGAGACACGGCCGTGTGTCTCAACCGTGTGGAAGACACGGTCATAGGACATGGGCGTATGCCCAGGCCGTGTGAAGTCTGCACCTGAATTTAGGAATTTAATTCACCACACGGTCTAAGGACACGGGCGTGTGCCTTGGCCGTGTGACCTTTTTGGGATGATGAAATCAGAAACAGAATGTCAAGTTTTTTTCACATGGGAAAAGACATGGGCGTGTCATGGCCGTGTGAGGGACACGGGACATGGACACGGGCATGTGTCAGACCGTGTGAAAACCCCTGTAGGTTCGAATTGAGAAATAAATCTACACGGGTGTGGAACATTGGCATGTGATATGCCACATGGGCGTGTCCTATCTTCCACACGGGCGTGTGAACTGTTTGATGAGAATTTTTTAAGTTTTTCCCAGAGATCTTCTAAAGAATTCAGTTCGATCCCGAACTGTTCCTAAAGTGTGTTTTGAGCCTCGTAGGCCTGTTTAAGGGGTGATATGAAAAGTTTTAAATTTGAGTGGAAAGTCATGTCTCGTTTTTGTATGATTGTCTGCGTATAAGTCTGGTAACGCCTCGTACCTTGTTCCAGCATCAAATACGGGTAAAGGGTGTTACATTTAGTGGTATCAGAGTTATGGTTTAGTCGGTTCTTTGACTACCGTAGCGTGTGTGAGAGCCTAGCTATACATGCCATAAATATATTGTGATAGTGTGGTGACTCCTGACAATTTCAAACTGTGTTTTCGTATAGCAAATGGATCCCGACCGAGTTGCTTCTGATGATGCTGTAAGTAATGCGCCGGCTCTCGCGCAAGGGACCGCGCCAGTAGAAAGGAGCAGACCTTGGGTCAAGGAGAAGAGGCTCGGGAAGCCTTTCTCCATATGATGAGTAATTGGTATACTGAGTTTGTATGAGCAAACCCTAATGCTCAACCTCCTCCACCCCTTCCTATACCTTAGCCGGTTTTCGTAGCTCCTCAAGATATTGATTTGGTAAGACTGACTAAACCCCCGGTCAATAAGATTCAAAAGCAAGGGGCCGAGGAATTTAGAGCCAACATAGATGATGTGTAACAGCCTAATTTTGGGGCTAGTCAGAATAGTGGTTTCGAGACCACTAATCCGAGGTTGAGGAAAATTATTTTGGTATTATTTTATGCATTATAGCATGATTATAAAGTTGCATGGAAATTTTGATGCCTTAATTTTAGCAATTGTGTGCTTAATTGTGAAAAAGGACTAAATCGCATAAAGTGCGAAAGTTCTATTATATAAGATAGAAGTGTTTGATAGTTATGGAATATTAATGGGGGGTCCTTAAAGTGCAATTAGACCTCCCTAAAGATGATGGCCGACCAAGGGAACTAGGAGAGAGACAAGAGCATCAAATGAGTCAAAATTTTGTAGTGTTAGGTGATAAAAATGAATAAAATAAGATAAGTAAAAAGAAAGCTATCATCTTTTTCATTTCTCCTCCTCTCCTACCAAAATTTTCAACAAGAAATAGGGGTTTTGAAGCTCAAACTATCAGCCAACATATTCTCTAGCAAGGAAGTGATTTTAGAGGTCTTTCTTGATGATTTTTGTATTTTTGGAACCCCCAAAGCTTAAGCTAGCTAATGAGGGGACTAAATTGCAATATGGTTGATAGTCTAGGGACTTTCCATGAAAGAGTTTATGTTATTAGCTGAGTTCTTATGGAAGAAAATGAATGTTAGTGAGATGAGAAACAACTTTTGTGAAGGGTGTTGCCATGGAAACACCTAAATAGGACTTGTTTCAAAGATTGAAATTGTGTAATAAATGCATGAAATAAATGGTTTTGTAAGTTGTTGTAAGAGAAATAAATGTTCAGCTAGGCTTGTTTAATGAGAAAATGTGGTGAAAAATGATTTACAAGCCTAGGGGCAAAATTATAATTTTACCATAGTATAAGGGCAAAATGGTCATTTTTGCCCAAGTAGAGGTTATGATGTATTATGTATATAAAATGATTGAGTGAGTGAAATTTTGTTGTTATAGATCAAGAAGAGCGCGGGATTAACCTTGACCGAGGAAAAGGCAAGGTTACGGATTAAACTGCAAATTAACACATTTTGCACCAGGGTAAGTTTATGTGTAAACTATTCATTTCGAATATACATGTTGTTCATAAATGGTGTATTGTGTGAATAGAATTATTCATGATTGAGATGAATTGAATTCAATAGATATTGAGTAATTCCCGTGTGAGTTTAAATTATAGATTAATGGTGGGCTATGTGCGATACCACCGTAAAAACTCTTCATGGTGGGATAAGTGCGATACCACCTTACTATTCATTCACGATGGGCTGTGTGCGATACCATCGTTTATATTATCATTTGGTGGGCTAAGTTCGATACCACCGTAATTATTCTTATTGGTGGGCTATGTGCGATACCGCCCTAATTAAAGATAAATGGTGGGCTAAGTGCGAAACCACCGAGTGTTTGGTATTACCATGAATGGTTTATTGTCAAATTTGTGTTGTGTTGTTTTATGTAATCATGTGGTGATAAGTGCAGGGATGTATGTTAAATAACATGAGCATTTGGCTTGTGATATGGTTGGAATGTGGTAAGAGAGGAATTGAGTAAGCATGATCTTGGAATGTGGATTGTTCTTACTTATTATGAAATTCTATTTATTGATTAGCTCATATTATGATGTTTATTGTTTACATGTAAACTTACTAAGCTTAAAGCTTACTCCCTTTCCTTTCCCCTTGTTCTATAGTGTCAAGGAGCCGGGTCGGGGTACAAAGATAATTGAAAGATCACCCACACTATCAGCTCAACTCGGTATATCTAGAACTAGTATTTTGAGTATGGCATGTATAGGGGCTAGACTTAGTGAATTGTTTTGTTATTTTGGCCAAGTATGTATTGACTTCCTTAAGGATGAATTCTTTTGTATATTGCCATAGTTGATGGCTCATTATGTTTAAGTTATGAAATATGAGGTTATTCAAGGAAGTGTTGTTGCATAAATTGAGTTGCTTGATGATGTGTTGAATGGAAATATGTTGTGTGAACAGGGGTGGCAAAAAGAGCTTGGCAAATAGCCTTGTTTATGTCCACATGGGTAGGCCAACGGGCGTGTGTCTAGGCCGTGTGTGACACACGGTCAGTCCCATGGGTGTGTGACTAGGCCGTGTGTCCCCTGCAAGTTAGTGTTTCAAGTCAGTGTCGACCACGGGCTAGCCACACGGGCGTGTGCTTAGGCCGTGTGTCCCTTACGAGGTTGCTGACGTCACAAATAGAATGCCCATGTTTTTACACATGGGCTAGGACACGGGAGTGTCTAGGCCGTGTGGAGCATAGGGGCCAAGAACACGGGCGTGTGTTCGGCCGTGTGAAAACCCCTGTAGGTTCGAAATGAAAATAAATCCCACACAGGGTAGGGACATGGGCGTGTGCGACCACACGGCCTGCCCACACGGGCGTGTCCCATTTCACACAGGCGTGTGGCCCCTGTTTAGACAAAAAATTTCAAGTACAAAAAAGTTCCCAGTTGGGTTCTGAGACCCTCCGTATGTTTGGTTAAGGCCTCGTAGGCCCTTAATGAGAACGTTTTGACTGTGAAAGAGATGTTTCAAGTTAGAATGAAATTCTATAAACTAAAGTTACATGACCAAGTGAGTTAAGTCCGGTAATGCCTCGTGCCCGGTTCTGGCGTAGAACACAGGTAAGGGTGTTACATTTAGTGGTATCAGAGCTATGGTTTAGTTGTTTCTCGGACTAGCGTAGCGTGTGTTATAGTCTAGCTATACATGCCATAAGCGTATATTGATAGTGTGGTGACTTCTGACAGATCTAAACTTTGTTTTTATATAGTAAATGGATCCCTATCGAACGGCTACTGATGATGCAGCTAGTAATGCACCGGCTCCCGCGCAAGGGACCGCGCCTGTAGAGAGTGGACCCGAGACTAGGGGTCAAGGAGAAGAGGCTCGAGAGGCCTTTCTCCAAATGATGAGTAATTGGTACACGGAGTATGTACAAGCAAACCCAAACGCCCAACCTCCTCCACCCCCTCCTATACCTCATCCAATTCCAGTGGCTCCTCAAGGTATAGATTTAGTGAGGATGACCAAACCCTCGGTAGACAAGATTCGGAAGCAAGGGGCTGAGGAGTTCAGAGCTAATATAGACGATGACCCTAAGAGGGCGGAGTTCTGGCTTGAGAACTCGATGATGGTATTTGATTAACTCTCCTACACACCTGAGGAGAGCTTAAAATGCGCCGTGTCATTGCTAAAGGACTCGGCCTATCATTGGTAGAAGACGTTAACTTCGGTGGTTCCAAGAGAGAGAGTAACGTGAAAGGATGTTAGATGTTTGTGGACCAGAAATGGAAAGAATTCCTTGAACTGAAGCAAGGAAGAATGACTGTGGCAGAATATGAGCACGAATTTGTTAGGCTCAGCAAGTATGCACAAGAATGTGTGTCTACAGAAGCTATCTTGTGCAAGAGGTTTGAAGATGGGTTGAATGAGGATGTTAGATTGCTAGTTGGGATCTTGGAGTTAAAAGAGTTTGTAGTGTTGGTTGACCGGGCATGTAAGGCCAAAGAACTGAATAAGGAAAAGAGGAAAGCCATGAGTGAGGCTCGAGATGCGAGAAAAAGGCCAACGAGTAAATCATACCAAGCTCAATCGAAGAGGTCCAAGGAAATGAACCCCCGGATGACAGCGTCAGTTGGACATTCATATCGAGATCGAGGTGGTACCTACTCGGGCTTAAGAGTTCAAGCCATTTCGATGGCAAGTGTGGGCAATCCGAAGTCCAAACTGGAGTGTCCAAATTGTGGTAGGCAGCACACTAGGGAGTGTTGGGGAAACAACCAGAATTGTTATAAGTGTGGTTCTCCCGATCATTTTATTCGAAATTGTCCTGAGAGAGATGATAAGGAAAAGAAGCAAGAGATAAGGTCTAGCAATGTATCTTCAAGGGGTAGATCACAAAAAAAACCCGGGAGGTGGGACTAGTGGTAGAAGTACGCCTCAAGATTCTACTGTGAGACTGGAGGGTCGGGCTCTTGCAAGGACTTATGCCATTCGTGCTCGCGAAGAGGCATCGTCTCCAGACGTGATAACAGGTACTTTTTCTCTTCATGACACTTTTGTTATTGCTTTGATTGATCCGGGGTTTACCCATTCTTACATTTGTATGAAATTGGCATCTAGTATGAGCATGATTGTTGGATCTACAGAATTTGTAGTAAAAGTGTCAAACCTGTTAGGCAAACATGTGCTAGTTGACAAGGTGTGTAGGAATTGTCCTTTGACAATTAGAGGTCATTGTTTTCCGGCAAACCTTATGTTGTTGCCGTTTGATGAATTTGACTTGATTCTTGGTATGGATTGGTTGACTGCCCATAATGTTTTAGTGAACTGTGGCAGCAAGTTTATTGAATTAAAGTGTGAAAATAGAGATGTCATTCGGGTTGAATCAGGTAAATCGGATAGTTTGCCTGTGATAATTTCAACTATGGTAGCTGAGAAATACTTGAGGAAAGGATACGAGTCCTATCTCGCCTTTGTGCTGAATACTCAAGAGTCAGAGGTAAATATTGAATCAGTACCGGTGGTATGTGAATATCCAGATGTGTTTTTGGAAGAGTTACCCGGGTTACCTCCAGTTAGAGAGGTCGAGTTTGGGATTGAGTTAGTTCCTGGAACGACACCTATCTCGATTGCTCCATATAGGATGGCACCATTGGAGGTGAAAGAATTGAAGGTTCAGTTGCAAGAGTTAACGGACAAGGGTTTTGCAAGACTGAGCTATTCACCGTGGGGTGCTCCGGTACTTTTTGTGAAGAATAAAGATAGGTCGATGAGATTGTGCATAGACTACAGACAGCTCAATAAAGTGACCGTGAAAAATAAGTATCCTTTGCCAAGGATAGATGACTTATTTGACCAACTGAAGGGAGCTACAGTGTTCTTCAAGATAGATTTAAGGTCTGGTTATTATCAGTTGAGGGTTAAAGAGCAAGATGTGCCGAAAATTGCATTTCGGACGAGGTAGGGCCATAATGAGTTTCTTGTCATGCCATTTGGTTTAACGAATGCTCCTACGATTTTCATGGACTTGATGAATCGCATCTTCCGACCGTACTTGGACAAGTTTGTAGTCATTTTTATTGACGACATATTAGTCTATTCTCGGGATGAGAGTGAACATACGGAGCATCTGAGAATTGTTTTACAGACTTTAAGAGACAAGCAGTTGTATGCTAAATTTAGCAAGAGTGAGTTTTGGCTCCGAGAGGTCAGATTCGTAGGACACATTGTGTCGGGTGATAGTATTAGAGTTGATCCAAATAAGATCTCGGCTATTATGGAGTGGAAACCGCCAAGAAATGTGTCGGAAGTCAGGAGCTTTTTGGGTATAGCGGGGTATTATAGACGGTTCGTAAAGGGGTTTTCCATGATTGCTACCCCGATGATGAAACTGCTGCATAACGATGTCAAGTTTGAATGGACTGAGAAAATGCCAACAGAGCTTCGAGAGATTGAAAACCTTGTTGGCAGAAGCACCGATTTTAGTGCAACCTGAGTCGGGCAAGGAGTTTGTGGTATATAGTGATGTATCATTTAATGGACTCGACTGTGTGTTGATGCAAGAGGGTAAGGTAGTAGCTTACGCCTCGAGACAGTTAAAACCACATGAGAAGAATTATCCTACTCACGACTTGGAGTTGGCTGCGATCGTTTTCGCATTAAAGATTTGGCGTCATTATTTATATGGTGCGAAGTACCGAATCTTTACCGATCATAAGAGTCTGAAATACTTAATGGACCAAAAGGATTTGAATTTACGAAAACGGCGGTGGCTTGAATTATTGAAGGACTATGAGCTAGTAATTGATTATCATCCGGGGAAAGCAAATGTAGTGGCGGATGCCTTGAGTAGAAAATCTCTGAATGCTTTGAGGGCCATGAGTACGAGTTTAGCGTTGTCTGATGATGGTGCTATATTATCCGAGTTGAAGGCTAGATCATTATTTATTCAACAGATATGTGAGGCTCAAAAGAATGATAATGAGATGCAAGCTAAGAGAGTTAAGTGTGAATCGGGAAATGATTCTGACTTTCGGGTGAGTTCGGATGGTTGCTTGATGTTTCACGACAGGATTTGTGTACCAAAAGATGAGGAGTTGATCCGGAAAATTCTATGTAAAGCACACAGTGGTCATTTGTCAGTACATCCCGGTAGCACGAAAATGTACAATGATTTGAAGCAATTTTATTGGTGGCTGGGTATGAAAGGAGACATCTCTGAGTTCATGACAAGATGTTTGATGCATCGACAAGTGAAAGTTTGAGCATCAAGTACCATCGGGATTTGCTTGACCGATGATGGTTCCCAGTGGAAGTGGGATCGGATCACCATGGATTTTGTGATGGGGTTGCCTATGACTCCGAAAAAGAAAGATGTTGTGTGGGTTGTTGTTGATAGACTAACGAAGTCAGCTCACTTTATACCGGTACGAGTAGATTATTCACTGGATAAGTTGGCTGAGTTGTATATTGCTGAGGTAATGATTACATGGAGTGCCTGTATCTATTATCTCGGATAGAGATCTGAGATTTACTTCGAGGTTTTGGAAGAAGTTGCAGGAGGCCTTGGGTACAAGGTTGAATTTTAGTACTGCATTCCATCCTCAAACTGACGGTCAATCTGAAAGAGTGATTTAAGTTCTTGAGGATATGCTCCGATGCTGTGTGTTAGAATTTGAAGGTAGTTGGGAAAGATACCTACCTTTGGTTGAGTTTGCCTACAACAACAGTTATCAGTCGAGCATACGGATGGCTCCGTACGAAGCCTTGTATGGTCGCAAATGTCAGACTCCCTTGTATTGGACTGAGCTTAATGAAAAGCAAATTCATGGGGTTAATCTAGTGAAGGAAATCGAGGAGAAAGTGAAAGTGATCCGTAATAGTCCGAAAAAGTCGCATCGAGCGGACAAAAAAGTCGATGCTTGATTTGAAAAGAAAAGAAATCGAGTTTCAAGTGGGTGACAAGGTATTTCTGAAAGTATCCGCGTGGAAGAAAATATTGAGATTTGGTCGAAAGGGCAAATTGAGTCCACGATTCATATGGCTGTATGAAATTACCGAAAGGATTGGGCCAGTGGCATACCGGTTGGCTTTACCAGTAGAGTTAGAGAAAATACATAACGTGTTTCATGTATCGATGTTGCGGCAATATCGTTTTGATCCTTCACATGTAATCCCTCCATCGGAAATTGAGATACGATCAGACAAGACTTATGAAGAGGAGCCAATTAAGATATTAGCTCGGGAGGTTAAACAGTTGAGGAATAAGAGCATAGCTTTAGTAAAAGTGTTGTGGCAAAAACACGGTGTGGAAGAAGCTACGTGGGAATCGGAAGAAGCCATGAGAGAACAATATCCAAACCTTTTTACTGGTAAGATTTTCGGGGACAAAAATCTCTAAAGGAGGGGAGAGTTGTAACAACCCGATTTTGGGGCTAGTCGAAACAGTGGTTTTGAGACCACTAATTCGAGGTTGAGGAAAATTATTTTGGTATTATTTTATGCATTATAGCATGATTATAAAGTTGCATGGAAATTTTGATGCCTTAATTTTAGCAATTGTGTACTTAATTGTGAAAAAAGACTAAATCGCATAAAGTGCAAAAGTTCTATTATATAAGATAGAAGTGTTTGATAGTTATGGAATATTAATGGGGGGTCCTTAAAGTGAAATTAGACCTCCCTAAAGATGATGGCCGGCCAAGGGAACTAGGAGAGAGACAAGAGCATTAAATGAGTCAAAATTTTGTAGTGTTAGATGATAAAAATGAATAAAATAAGATAAGTAAAAAGAAAGCTATCATCTTTTTCCTTTCTCCTCCTCTCCTACCGAAATTTTCAGCAAGAAATAGGGGTTTTGAAGCTCAAACTATCAGCCAACATATTCTCTAGCAAGTACGTGATTTTAGAGGTCTTTCTTGATAATTTTCGTATTTTTGGAACCCCTAAAGCTTAAGCTAGCTAATGAGGGGACTAAATTGCAATATGGTTGATAGTCTAGGGACTTTCCATGAAAGATTTTATGTTATTACCTGAGTTCTTATGGAAGAAAATGAATGTTAGTGAGATGAGAAACAACTTTTGTGAAGTGTGTTGCCATGGAAACACCTAAATAGGACTTGTTTGCAAAGATTGAAATTGTGTAATAAATGCATTAAATAAATGGTTTTGTAAGTTGTTGTAAGAGAAATAAATGTTCAGCTAGGCTTGTTTAATGAGAAAATATGGTGAAAAATGATTTACAAGCGTAGGGGCAAAATCGTAATTTTACCATAGTATAAGGGCAAAATGGTTATTTTTGCCCAATTAGAGGTTATGATGTATTATGAATATAAAATGATTGAATGAGTGAAATTTTGTTGTTAAAGATCAAGAAGAGCGCGGGATTAACCTTGACCGAGGAAAAGGCAAGGTTACGGATTAAACCGCAAATTAACACATTTTGCACTGAGGTAAGTTTATGTGTAAACTATTCATTTCGAATATACATGTTGTTAATAAATGGTGTATTGTGTGAATAGAATATTCAAGATTGAGATGAACTGAATTCAATAGATATTGAGTAATTCCCGTGTGAGTTTAAATTATTGATTAATGGTAGGCTGTGTGCGATACCACCGTAAATACTCTTCATGGTGGGCTAAGTGCGATACCACCTTACTATTCATTCACGATGGGCTGTGTGCGATACCATCGTTTATATTATCATTTGGTGGGCTAAGTGCGATACCACCGTAATTATTCTTATTGGTGGGCTATGTGCGATACCACCCTAATTAAAAATAAATGGTGGGCTAAGTGTGAAACCACCGAGTGTTTGGTATTACCATGAATGGTTTATTGTCAAATTTGTGATGTGTTGTTTTATGTGATCATGTGGTGATAAGTGCAGGGATGTATGTTAAATAACATGAGCATTTGGCTTGTGATATGGTTGGAATGTGGTAAGAGATGAATTGAGTAAGCATGATCTTGGAATATGGATTGTTCTTACTTATTATGAAATGTTATTTATTGATTAGCTGATAAACCGAAATAGTAACATATTCTAGGCCCACATTTAGTATGCTTTTGGATGAATTATCCCTTGATTTATGTAAAAAGGTTCTCTTCATCCTTTCTTTTCATGTCTTATACTCAGGAAAGTACCCAAGGATTAAAAGAATGAGAAACGGGCTCAAAACGGACCAAAACGGACCAATGAGGAAATTGACACGGCCTGGACTTGGACCCACACGGCCGTGCCAAGTCAATAATCTAGAACACGATCTAACCCTGACTCACACGGCCGTGTCTCATTAAAGAAATCTGAACACGGCCTGGCCACGATTCACACGGGCGTGCGCCATGGCCGTGCCTCTGCCGTGGAGAAGAGAAATTTCATTCGGGAAAGGATACTTAGGGAGAAAGAAACGTATTTCAAAAGCCTATAAATACACCTAAGTATGACCTAAGAAGGGAGCCCAAAGCCATCGTCTAGGGGCGTCGTGCTAGGCAGAGAAGGAAGATTTGTGGGGATTCACCGAGGATAGCCGGTTGATCCATCTCAAGAAGCCAAAATTATACTCAAGACGGAGGATCTCTCCTTCAATTCCTTGAGGGGTTTTAGGGATTTCTTATGTTTTGTTTTATCTTTTCTCTTGAGATGTTTTCCATTATTGTTATGAACTAAACCCTTCGGATACCCGAAAGGGATGAAACCTATGATGGATCTTGTTATTGTTTTCTGAATTATATGATAAATACTTAGTTTGTTCTTAATTATGTGAGCTTAATCCAAATTTAATGTGCTTAGGTGGAGGAGGAATAGACCACGCCTAAGAGTAGATCCAACATAATTAAGCGGAGTTGATCGCACGCCTAGAGATAGGGTGACGAGATTTTTGCGGATTAGGGTGAAACCTAATATGGGAATCTATAGATCGATTTCTTGCTATTCCGGGGTTATTATAAGAGAGCGAGAGTTCCACTAATTAACCTAGGGTTAGACGTTATTCGCCTCGAGAGAGGGTTTAATATACATTAGGGAGTCTTACAGATCAAACTAAGTGAATAAATCGTATGGTTCAGTGTTAGATAACAAGTGAAGTCTAGGTGGATTCTTCCTAGGGTGTCATCTAAATCAACTGAGTTTTTCCCAAGTTATTTTCCAAATTCATTCTTCTTTGTCTTAGAGTCTTTAGTTTAGTAGTTAATTAATTTAGATTAGATAAACAATCTCTCTTTATTTTTAGGCTAGATAATAAAAAGATAGTTAGTATTAGTACTTTTAGTTCCTTTGGGTTTGATAATCCGGTCTTGCCTAAGCTATACTACTGTGCGATAGGTGCACTTGCCTCAATCATTGTCAGAGTTAGTTTCCAGGTTCGATCATTCTTTTTATAAATTTTAAAACTCTGATTTACAGCGATCAAGTTTTTGGCGCCGTTGTCGGGGAACTAAAATATTAAGAAAGCTCTATTTTTATTACTTTAGCCATTATTTTTATTTTTCGTAATTTATTTTATTTTTATTTTTATTGTTTTTAAATTTTGCTAAATTTTCTTTCTTTCTTTTCCTAGCAGGTACCTCTAGTTTATGACTAGAAGGAAACCGAGAGGACCTTTAGAATACGACAGTGATATTGAAGCTACCGCTCGGAGAAATCGCAGAGAAATTAGGCGAGCCCTAAATTACACGGAAGAAGAGCGAGAAGACAAATCCAATCCTACTGAAGGGATGGACGAAAATAACCCACCACCACAAGTTGTGGGAGAAAATAATGCTCCTCGTACTATGTTTGATTATGCTAAACCTCATTTAACAGGAGCCGAATCTAGTATTGTTAGGCTCGCTATATTCGCTAATAATTTTGAATTGAAGCTAACACTATACAAATGATTCAACAGTTTGTTCAATTTGATGGTTTGCAGGACGAAGATCCGAACACTCATGTAGCTAATTTTTTAGAGTTATGTGATACCTTCAAAATAAATGGCGTTTCTGATGATGCCATACGACTTCGGTTATTTCCCTTTTCATTAAGGAATAAAGCCAAACAGTGGTTAAACTCGTTACCACGAGGGTCAATCACTACATGGGATCAATTGACCGAAAATTTTTTATTAAAATATTTCCCACCGACCAAAATGGCCAAATTACCCAATGATATATCTTCTTTTGTGCAGATGGATTTAGAGACATTATACGATGCATGGGAGAGATATAAGGATCTCTTGAGAAGGTGTCCGCACCATGGTTTACCTTTGTGGCTCCAAGTCCAGACTTTCTATAACGGTGTAAACCCCTCAACGAGACAACTAATTGATTCAGTCACCGGTGGAACCTTGAATAATAGAACTCCTGAGGCAGCCTACGAGTTTATTGAAGAGATGTCGCTAAATAACTATCAGTGGCAAGTTACAAGAACAAGGCCAACAAAAATAGCCGGAGTTTACAACCTCGACGCAGTAACCATGCTATCAAATCAGGTAGAGTTGATGAATAAAAAGCTTGGCAGCTTGTGTTCTTCGCAGGTACATCCAGTCATGCAGTGCGACGCAAGTGGAACTGTGGCGAATCCTGAATACCCACCCTACCAACCAGGCACAGAAAGCGAACAGATGAACTATATAAGTAACAATTTCAGATCTAATAATAACCCATATAGTAATAATTATAATCCAGGTTGGAGGAACCACCCAAATTTTTCATGGGGAGGTCAAGGAAATCAAGGAAATCAAAGATAACAACCTCCTCAAAATTTCCAAAATCAGCCCTATCTACAGGAAAAGAAGCAGAATCTTGAAGAGACGTTGAACAAATTCATAGCATCCACAGAGGCCCGTCTCCAAAAAATTGAGGTAACACTCGACACCCAACAAACATCAATCAAAACGATCGAGAACCAAGTTGGAGGACTTACAAAGGTAATCGGGGAAATTACTCAGTCAGTTGGACAATTTGCGAAGCTATTATCCGAACGACCGCAAGGGCATCTACCGAGTAATACTGAAATTAATCCAAAGGAGCAAATCCAAGCCATAACAGCTCAAGAAAGCGAAGAAGTAGACGAACCCAGTCCAACACAAGGAAACGAGGTAGAAAAAGGTAAATTTGAGGTAACACAAGACAAGCCAAAACTGGTAATCAAGGAATACCAACCTCGCATACCATATCCCGAAGTGTTAACGAGAGACAACACAGAGGAACAGTTCGGTAAGTTTCTTAAACTCTTAAAGAAATTACATATTAACTTACCGTTACTTGAAGCTCTTTCACAAATGCCAGATTCGAGGAAATTTTTAAAACATCTCTTGACGAATAAGCGCAAGATAGACGAAGATCCACATGTGGAATTAAACGCAGTGTGCTCAGCAATGTTACAGAATAGACTACCACAAAAGCTAAAAGATCCAGGGAGTTTTACAATTCCATGCTTAATTGGTAGACTAACTATTGATAATGTGTTAGCTGATTTAGGGGCAAGCATAAATGTCATGCCTTACAAATTGTTTAAACAATTAGGTCTAGGGAAACCCAAAAAAACTAGGATAAGCATTCAATTAGCTGATAAAACTATTAGAATTCCTAGGGGTATTATCGAAGATGTTCTTGTAAAAATTGACAGATTCGTTTTCCCAGTAGATTTTGTTGTCTTAGACATGGATGAGGATAATTCGATTCCCCTAATTTTAGGAAGACCCTTTTTAACAACTTCCAGGACAAAAATTGATGTTGATGCAGGAGAACTCATACTTTGTGTAGGGAATGAGACAGTCACCATCCAGGCTCTCGACTCGGCTAGAACATCGAATAATCAAGGTGAGAACGTAAATTCTACTGATAATCATTCGGTTAACCCCTATTTTCAAGAAGCACCACCAAGGAATACAATTGAACCCGACCCTAAACCTCGAGCCAACAAGGAAGTAGTTCATCAAGATTGAGGGATTCAGATCGATGATCTAGACGAGTGGAAGACACACTTCAAGGAGAAATTGGGGATACACGACGAAGAACCGGAACCACACAAGATAAAACCGAAGGAGCCCCCAAAAGAGCTAATAGGAACAACAAACCACTTCAAAATAGGGGACCAGGTACTGTTAGATTAGGCAGATCCTCGAATATCTCCTCCGGACCTTAACACAAACAAAGAAATACCTTTTAGGGTAACCAGTGTTTTCCCATACGGAACAGTCGAGGTAAGTAATCCTATTTTTGGTACTTTTACTATAAACACATCTCGACTTAAATCTTTTCATGAGGATACAAATGATGGCATGAGGAAGGACTTCCAACTCCTCAAACCACCCTGACAATGCAAATGAGAGGAGAGTCTAGCTTAAGACTATAAACTAGCGCTTCTCGGGAGGCAACCCGAGCACTAACACAATTCATTTTTACATCTTGCTTTAAATTTATTTATTTTTTTCTTCTTTTCTTTACACTTAGTTATAAACTAACCAGAAGTGCAGATTTCCAAGTCACACGGCCTTGCACACACGGCCGTGTGGCGTGGCCGTGTGGACCATAAGAATCCCGTGCATCGACATAGCAGAGGCCGTGCGATTCAGTTCTAACCACTTTTCGACGTCACAGATCCAACCACTACACCACGGGCACCGAAAAAGGGGCACGGTCGTGCCCCATGACCGTGTGAAGCTACTGACTTTCCAACCACGGGCAGAACATGCCCATGCCTTAAAACCGTGCCAACATACTGACTTGTCGAACACAGGCTAGACACGAGCGTGGGGTAACCAACACACCTAGGAACACGGCCGTGCGAGTCGGCCGTGTGAATCGACACACCCTCCGTCCACGGGCGTGGGAGAGCCTCAGATACAAAATTTTATTTAAACCCCACAGCCCTCCCCCTTCACCCCACCTTCTTCCATCTTCTTTTTCTTTCAAAAATCTCTCTCATTTTCTTAGAAACAAAGCCTCTATCACTCTTGCGCTACGCTAGAACCATGCCAAAGAAGCAGAAGGATTCAAGCACAATCTCCTCAAAGGAGACCGATCTACATAAGTTCATGACAGCCGCTTCATTCTCACGACAAACCAAGGATATTTGTGGCTATCTAGTTTTTAATTCGGTTTTCTCTTTTGCTTGAATTTCCTTATCTGTACTTCTCTTCTGCTTAAATTAGTTTATTTTATTTTAACTTCTTAGTGTCAGGTTCTAAAGGCTGCTTGGGAATCACGCCACTTCCACCATCACCAACACCTCCGTCACCTTCAAGGTCACACCCACCTCTCGAACCATCTACCAATAAGGATTCTCAAGCCCCTTTATCTTTTAGCATTAGTTTAATTCAATTTCTATTTTCTTTCTCTTTACCTTTCTTGTCTTTAATTATATATTTAGTTTATTTTAAATTTGTCTTAATAAATCCTGGCTAATCCCCCACGAGTGTCCCAATTTCTTCATCTAGCGCAGAACTCGTGGGCAACCACCACATCCAGACTGGCCCTCCAACTTATCTCTCACCACGACCACCGCCAACTCGAGGAGCTCATCCATAATTCAGGGAGTTTTACTTATCCCCATATCTCTTGATCTGAAAATTACATTTATATTATCTATCTTTGTACATTGAGGGCAATGTACATCTTAAGTGTGGGGGGGGTGAACAACTTAAAAAGGTGGCCTAACTTATTTCCATTATTCTCAAATATCTAAAATTAGGTACCAAACTTTTTACATTATTCTCAAAATCCCTGAATTTAGTCTTGTTTTTAAGTAATTTACTCATATTACTAATTAGGATGAAATTTCTGATGATTTATGATTTTTATTGATATGTTTTAGATTAAGTCATTGATAATTGTGCATTGATGATTAAATTCTAAGAATACTAGAGAATCAAGCATAATAAGTCTATTTTTCTGAATTAAAAATTTTCTAGGTCGTCTACTTGAATTTAAATATTACCTTGAAATTTGATATTTACAAGGTTGATGTCAAAAATACCCATAATTTTTGTGAGTTTTTGAGCCTCATAGAGCATAAATTCTTTTTCTGATTGATTATGAGTATGTCAACACTGATTTGTCATTCTAGAACTTGCATCGATTATACATGTCGAGACCACACTTTTGATTTGATATATAGAGATGATAAAGGCACCTAGGTTTTAACCCACTAACTCCATTAAAAGCCTACCTTCACAAATTAACCCCTAGTGAACCCCTTTTAATCCTAACAACCCTATTTATTGACTCACCTACTAATATTAACCCAAAACCCTTTGTAATTGTTATCACCATTCTTTCTAACTACCCCTGTATCGAGATTTGATCTGATTAGTTGCCTAATTATGAATTTTAGTAATTGATCCTTTATTGTGTATTTAGTTTGTTCTTAAAAAAAACGACGAAGTATATTCATTATTAGTTATGTGATTAAACGAGCTTATACATTTATTTAAATTCTAAATATCGAAGAAGAAGCTCGTATTATTAGTATTATTAGTTTTCAATTGATGTAATTATTATTATTAGTTCATTAGTTCTTATTTAGGTAATTTGTCAATTCAATCTCGATTCCAACCTTCTAATTCAGCCTTATTCCACACCTTAACCCTAGCCCCGTTACAACCCTAACAAAGACCTTTTGATTTGTGTTTCATCTCATATTTTAGTGGTAGAGATTTGATATTCATGCAAGCCTATGGGATTAACTCTTCATGTTTGACTTTTGAGTGCCTAAATTTTGAACCTTAAACACTTTGAGTGATTTGAGTGAATCTTTTGTGAGGATGTCAATCCTTGTCGATTTCAAATTAAAGGTAATTATTTAGATAAGGGGAGACGCCTATGTTTTCGAGCTACAAAATCTATGACTTAGATTGTTTGAATTTTTAGGACACTTTGAATTGAATTATCCATGTATAAATTATCTATGAATTATGATAAAACATTGTTGATAGGAATTATGAATTATAGGAAGTTCGTGTTAATTGTAAGTTCAGAATTTTGCTTGAGGACAAGCAAAAGCTTAAGTGTGGGGGTATTTGATAAACCGAAATAGTAACATATTCTAGGCCCATATTTAGTATGATTTTGGATGAATTATCCCTTGATTTATGTAAAAAGGTGCTCTTAATCCTTTCTTTTCATGTCTTATACTCAGGAAAGTACCCAAGGATAAAAAGAACGAGAAACGGGCTCAAAACGGACCAAAACGGACCAATGAGGAAATTGACACGGCCTAGACTTGGACTCACACAGCCGTGCCAAGTCAATCATCTAGAACACGGTCTAACCCCGACTCACACGGCCGTGTCTCATTAAAGAAATCTGAACACGGCCTGGCCACGATTCACACGGGCATGCACCATGGTCGTGCCTCTACCGTGGAGAAGAGCAATTTCATTCGGGAAAGGATACTTAGGGAGAAAGAAACGTATTTCAAAAGCCTATAAATACACCCTAAGTATGACCTAAGAAGGGGAGCCCAAAGCCACCGTCTAGGGGCGTCGTGCTAGGCTAGAGAAGGCAGATTTGTGGGGATTCACTCAGGGATAGCCAGTTGATCCATCTCAAGAAGCCAAAATTATACTCAAGACGGAGGATCTCTCCTTCAATTCCTTCAGGGGGTTTTAGGGATTTCTTATGTTTTGTTTTATCTTTTCTCTTGAGATGTTTTCCTTTATTGTTATAAACTAAACCCTTGGATGCAGAAGGGATGAAACCTATGATGAATCTTGTTATTGTTTTCTGAATTATATGATAAATACTTAGTTTGTTCTTAATTATGTGAGCTTAATCCAAATTTAATGTGCTTAGGTGGATGAGGAATAGACCCTGCTTAAGAGTAGATCCAACATAATTAAGCGAAGTTGATCGCACGCCTAGAGATAGAGTGACGAGATTTTACCGGATTAGGGTGAAACCTAATATGGGAATCCATAGATCAATTTACTGCTATTCTAGGGGGTTGTTATTATAAGAGAACGAGAGTTCCACTAATTAACCTAGGGTTAGACGTTATTCGCCTCGAGAGAGGGTTTAATATACGTTAGGGAGTCTTACGGATCAAACTAAGTGAATAAATCGTATGGTTCAGTGTTAGATAACAAGTGAAGTCTAGGTGGATTCTTCCAAGGGTATCATCTAAATCAACTGAGTTTTTCCCAATTTATTTTCCAAATTAATTCTTCTTTGTCTTAGAGTCTTTAGTTTAGTAGTTAATTAATTTAGATTAGATAAACAATCTCTCTTTATTTTTAGGCTAGATAATAAAAAGAAAGTTAGTATTAGTACTTTTAGTTCCTTTGGGTTCGATAATCCAGTCTTGCCTAAGCTATACTACTGTTCGATAGGTGCACTTGCCTCAATCGTTGTCAGAGTTAGTTTCCAGGTTCGATCGTTCTTTTTATATATTTTAAAACTTTGATTTACAGCGATCATTAGCTCATATTATGATGTTTATTATTTACATGTAAAATTACTAAGCTTAAAGCTTACTCCCTTTCCTTTCCCCTTGTTCTACAGTGTCAAGGAGCCGGGTCGGGATACGAAGATAATTAGAAGATCACCCACACTATCAGCTCATCTCGGTATATCTAGAACTAGCATTTTGAGTATGGCATGTATAGGGGCTAGACTTAGTGAATTATTTTGTTATTTTGGCCAAGTATGTATTGATTTCCTTAAGGATGAATTCTTTTGTATATTGCCATAGTTGATGGCTCATTATGTTTAAGTTATGAAATATGAGGTTATTCAAGGAAGTGTTGTTGCATAAATTGAGTTGCTTGATGATGTGTTGAATGGAAATATGTTGTGTGAACTAGGGTGGAATAAAGAGCTTGGCAAATAGCCTTGTTTATGTCCACACGGGTAGGCACACGGGCGTGTGTCTAGGCCGTGTGTGACACACGGTCAGTCCCATGGGTGGGTGACTAGGCCGTGTGTCCCCTGCATGTTAGTGTTTCAAGTCAGTGTCAACCACGGGCTAGCCATACGGGCGTGTGCTTAGGCCGTGTGTCCCTTACGAGGTTGCTGACGTCACAAACAGAATGCCCAAGTTTTTACACACGGGCTAGGACACGGGCGTGTCTTGGCCGTGTGGAGCATAGGGGCCAAGAACACGGGCGTGTGTCCGGCCGTGTGAAAACCCCTGTAGGTTCGAAATGAAAATAAATCCCACACGGGGTAGGGACATGGGCGTGTGCGACCACACGGCCTGCCCACACGGACGTGTCCCATTTCACACAAGCGTGTGGTCCCTGTTTAGACAAAAATTTTCAAGTACACAAAAGTTCCCAGTTGGGTTACGAGACCCTCCGTATGTTTGGTTAAGGCCTCGTAGGCCCTTAATGAGAATGTTTTGACTGTGAAAGAGATGTTTCAAGTTAGAATGAAATTCTATAAACTAAAGTTACATGACCAAGTGAGTTAAGTCCGGTAATTCCTCGTGCCCGGTTCTAGCGTAGAACACGGGTAAGGGTGTTACATGATGACCCTGGGAAAGCAGAGTTCTGGATTGAGAATTCTATGCAGGTGTTTGATGAACTTTCTTGCACGCCTGAAGAATGCTTAAAATGTGATGTATCATTACTGAGGGACTCGGCATACCGCTGGTGGAAAATGCTGACATCTGTAGTTCCGAAGGAGAGAGTGACATGGGATTTCTTCTTAAAGGAGTTCCGAAAAAAATACATAAGTCAGCGGTTCATTGATCAGAAATGGAAAGAGTTCCTCGAATTGAAGCAAGGCAAAATGTCTGTGGCAGAGTATGAACGTGAATTTTTCAAACTCAGTAAGTATGCTCAAGAGTGTCTGTCTACCGAAGCTATTATGTGTAAGAGGTTTGAAGATGGGCTGAACGAGGGTATTAGATTGTTAGTCAGGATTTTAGAGTTGAAAGAATTCGTGGTATTGGTCGATAGAGCTTGTAAGGCTGAAGAGCTGAATAAGGAAAAGAGAAAGGCTATGACTGAGGCACGAGATGCAAGGAAGAGGTCGATGGGTAAGTCATTCCAATCCCAATCGAAGAGGTCCAAAGAATTAAATCCTCGGATGATCGTTTCAGCTGGGTATTCACACCGAAACCGTGGTAAAACATATTCGGGCTCTAGGGTTCAAGCCACCTCGATGGCAAGTGTGGGTAATGCGAAGTCAAATAAACCCGAGTGTCAGAATTGTGGTAGACAACATATTGGGGAGTGTTGGGGAAACAATCGAGCTTGCTACCAATGTGGTTCACTAGACCACTTCATTCGATACTATCCTGAGATGGATGAGAAAGACAGAAAATAAGAAGTGAGAGCGAGCAATGCCCCTTCGAGGGGTAGACCACAGAAGAACCCGGGAAGTGGGGCTAGCAGTAGAGGTGCGCCTAGAGATTCTGCTGTGAGATCAGAGAGTAGAGCTCCTACAAGGACTTATGCTATTCACGCTCGTGAAGAGGCATCATCCCCAGATGTGATTACGGGTATTTTTTCCCTTTATGATATTTTTGTTGTTGCTTTGATTGACCTGGGGTCTCCTCATTCATATATTTGTATGAAATTGGTGTCTAGCATGAATATGATTGTTGAGTCTACAGAATTTGTGATAAAAGTGTCAAACCCGTTAGGCAAGCATGAGATAGTTGACAAAGTGTGTAGAAACTGTCCCTTGATGATTAGAGGCCATTGTTTTCCGGCTAACCTCATGCTACTACCGTTTGATGAATTTGACCTGATTCTTTGCATGGATTGGTTGACTGTTCATAATGTGTTAGTAAATTGTGGTAGTAAGTTTATTGAATTGAGATGTGTAAATGGAGAAATTATTCGGGTTGAATTAGGTGAATCAGATAGCTTGCCTGTAGTGATTTCTTCTATGGCAGTTGAGAAATTTATGAGAAAAGGGTATGAGTCCTATCTTGCATTTGTGTTAAATACCCAAGAGTCGGAAGCAATGATTGAATCAGTGCCTGTGGTATGCGAGTATCCGGACGTGTTTCCGGAAGAGTTACCTGGATTGCCTCCAGTTAGGGAGGTTGAGTTCGGTATTGAATTGGTTCTCGGTACGGCACCTATTTCGGTTGCCCCGTATAGGATGGCATCGTTGGAGTTAAAATAATTGATGGCTCAGTTACAAGAGTTGATGGATAAAGGTTTTGCAAGGCCGAGCTATTCTCCGTGGGGTGCTCCAGTACTTTTTGTGAAAAAGAAAGACGGGTCGATGAGGTTATGTATAGACTACAGACAGCTCAACAAGGTTACAATTAAGAACAAATATCCTTTGTCGAGGATCGACGATTTTTTTGACCAGTTAAAAGGAGCCACCGTGTTTTCTAAGATAGACTTGAGGTCTGGTTACTATCAGTTGAGAGTTAAGGAGCAGGATGTGCCGAAAACTACATTTCGGACGAGGTATGGCCACTATGAGTTTCTAGTCATGCCCTTTGGCTTAACAAATTCTCCTGCCATGTTTATGGATTTAATGAGTCGTATTTTCCGACCGTATTTGGATAAGTTTGTCGTTGTTTCTATCGATGACATATTAATTTATTCTCGTGATAAGAATGAGCATGCGGAGCATTTGAGAACTATTTTGCAGACTTTAAGAGATAAGCGATTGTAGGCTAAGTTTAGCAAAAGTGAGTTTTGGCTCCGAGAGGTCAGATTCTTAGGACACATCGTGTCGAGTGATGGAATTAGAGTTGATCCGAGTAAGATCTCAGCTATTGTTGAATGGAAATCGCCGAGGAATGTGTCGGAGATTAGGAGCTTTTTGGGCTTAGCAGGTTACTACAGACGGTTCGTTAAAGGGTTCTCCATGGTTGCTACACCGATGACGAGATTGCTACATAAAGATGTCAAGTTTGAATGGACAGAGAGGTGCCAACAGAGTTTTGAGAAACTAAAGGCGTTGTTGACTAAAGCCCCAGTTTTGGTACAACCTGAGTCGGGAAAGGAGTTTGTAATCTATAGTGATGCGTCAATGAATGGCCTTGGTTGTGTATTGATGCAAGAGGGCAAAGTAGTAGCTTATGCCTCGAGGCAGCTAAAACCACATGAAAAGAATTATTTGACACACGATTTGGAATTGGCTGCCATCGTCTTTGCTTTGAAGATTTGGCGTCATTACTTGTATGGTGAGAAATGCTGAATCTTTACCGACCACAAAAGTCTGAAGTACCTGATGAATCAAAAGGACTTGAATTTGCGTTAACGGAGGTGGCTCGAATTATTGAATGATTATGAGCTGGTAATTGATTATCACCCAGGAAAAGTGAATGTGGTCACCGATGCCTTGAGCAGAAAATCCTTGTATGCTTTGAGAGCTATGAGTACGAGTTTGACATTGTCTGATGATGTATCTATATTAGTCGAGTTGAAGGCTAGGCCGTTATTTTATCAGCAAATTTGTGAGGCTCAAAAGAAAGACAAGGAATTGCAAGTTAAAAGAATTCGATGTGAGTCGGGTAGTGATTCAGATTTTCGAATCGGACCAAATGATTGCTTGATGTTCCGTGATAGGGTATGTGTACCGAAAGATGATGGGTTCATTTGGAAAATTTTACATGAGGCACACAGTGGTTGTTTGTCAGTACATCCGGGCAGTAAAAAAATGTATAATGATTTGAAGAAGTTGTATTGGTGGCCGGGTATGAAAACAGACATCTCTGAGTTTGTGACAAAGTGTTTGATCTGCCAACAAGTGAAAGCCGAGTATCAGGTACCTTCGGGTTTACTTCAGCCAGTGATGGTTCCCGGGTGGAAATGGGACCGAATCACGATGGATTTTGTAACAAGGCTACCCATGACTCCGAAAAAGAAAGATGCAGTGTGGGTTATCATTGATAGATTAATGAAATCGACTCACTTTATACCGGTATGTATTGATTATTCACTTGATAAATTGGTTGAGCTGTATATTGCCGAAATTTTGAGATTACATGGGGTGCCTATGTCCATTATACCAGATAGAGATTTGAGATTCACTTCGAGGTTTTGGAAAAAGTTGCAAGAAGCTTTAGGTACGAAATTGAATTTTAGTACCGTGTTTCATCCGCAAACTGATGGTCAATCCAAAAGAGTGATCCAAGTTCTCGAAGACATGCTCCGATGCTGTGTTTTAGAGTTCGAAGGTAGTTGGGAAAAATATCTACCTTTGGTCGAATTTGCTTACAACAATAATTATCAGTCGAGTATACAGATGGCACCATACGAAGCATTATATGGTCGTAAGTGTCAAACTCCCTTGTATTGGACCGAGCTTAGTGAGAAGCAAATTCACGGGGTTGATTTGGTTAGAGAAACCGAAGAGAAAGTGAAAGTGATCCGTGATAGTCTGAAAGCTGCTTCAGATCGACAAAAGTCATACGCGGATTTGAAAAGAAAAGAAATTGAGTTTCAAGTGGGTGATAAAGTATTTCTGAAAGTTTCCCCGTGGAAGAAAATATTGAGGTTTGGTCGAAAGGGCAAATTGAGTCCGCGATTCATAGGGCCGTATGAGGTTATTGAAAGGATTGGACTAGTAGCTTACCGGTTAGCTTTGTCGACGGAGTTGGAGAGAATACAAAATGTGTTTCATGTGTCGATGTTGCGACGATATCGTTCCGATCCTTCGCATGTAATTCCTCCGACCGAAATTGAGATACGACCGGATATGACCTACGAAGAGGAACCAATTAAGATTTTGGCTCGAGAGGTTAAACCTTGAGCCTTAGTGAAAGTGTTTTTGCAAAAACATGATGTAAAAGAGGCTACGTGAGAATCGGAAGAAGCCATGAGAGAACAGTACCACAACCTTTTTATCAGTAAGATTTTTGTGGACAAAAATCTCTAAAGGAGGAGAGTTGTGACAGCCCGACTTTGGGGCTAGTCGGAATAGTGGTTTCAAAACCACTAATCCGAGGTCTGAGAAAATTATTTGAATATTTTTTTATGTGTTATATCATGATTATATGAGTGCATGAAAATTTTGGTGAATTAATTGTAGTGATTGCATGCTTAATTTTGAAAAAGGACTAAATCGCATAAAGTGCGAAAGTTTTATTTTACAAGCTAGAAGTGTTAAATAGCTATAGAACCTTAAATTGGAGGTCCTTAATGTGCAATTAGGGCATTAAGATAGTGATGGCCGGCCATAGGGGACAAAAAGATTAAATTGGTCAAGGTTTGGTGGATTAGGTGACTTTATTGAATAAAATAAAATAAAGAGAAGAAAAGATATCATCTTTTCCATCTTCTTCTTCTTTCCACCAATTTTTAACTCAAGGAAGGGCCATGGAAGCTTGAAAATTTCAGCAACATTTAATCCTTGCAAGTAAGTGATTTTGGTGACCATTCTTGATAATTTTTATACTTTTGAGACCCTTGTAGCATGATCTAACTAATGAGGGGACTATTTTGCAAAATGGTTGAGAGTCTAGGGTTTTGCCATGTGAGTAATTATGTCTTTGCTGAAATTTTATGGAAGAAAATGAATCTTGGTTGTTAAATACACAACTTTTGTAAAAAGAGTTTCCATGAAAACACCTAAAAGGACCTTTTTGTAAAGGTTGTAAAAATAGGTGGTAAATGTGTGTAATAACTGGAATTGTGAGTTGCTATAAGAGGGAATATGAATCGGCTAGGCTTGGGTGTGTGAAAAATGAACACATTTCATTTTACGAGCCTAGGGGCAAAATAGTAATTTTGTAAAAGTCTAGGGGCAAAATGGTAATTTTGCCAAAATAGGAATTTTGGAGCAATTTGATTAATGTGGTTATTTAATGAGCTAAATATGTCATTATAGATCAAGAAGAACGTGGAATCAACCTTGACCGAGGAAAAGGAAAGGTTTCGGACCAAATTGCAAATTGACATATTTTGTATCGAGGTAAGTTTATATGTAATTGATACATCCTTTGTACTTATGTTTTTACAATTTAATGCATTGTATGCATGGTGAATGGATATTATTATTATCCATTGAAATGATAGAAAGTAAGGAAATTCTCGGATGAACCTTCAGAATATGAAAAGAATACGGGTAAAAACCATGGATATGTGATATTTGGTGGGCTATGTGCGATACCACTGTATCCAATGTTATTGGTGGGCTGTGTGTGATACCACCATATCCAATGTTATTGGTGGGCTGTGTGCGATACCACCGTATCCATTATTATTGGTGAGCTGTGTGCGATACCACCGTGTTAATTATCAATGGTGCTCTGTGTGCGAAACCACCGAGTATCCGGTATTATTCCGAAGTGTTCATCGAGAAACTTTAACTAAATGAAGTTATGTGTGGTTATGTGGTGACCAGTGCAGGGTATAAGTGCATGTAAATGTGAGCAATATTTATGTTATGTATTTGGAAAGTGGTAAGCATTGGAATGAGTAAGTACAACTACGTGGATTTGAATTGTTCTTGATTAGTATGTAACGTTCTTGATTGATAAGTATGTGGTGTGATGTTTATTGTTTACATATAGACTTACTAAGCTTAAAGCTTACTCCCTTGTCTTTTCTCTTGTTTTATAGTGTCAGAGAGTCAGCTCAGGATACGGAGACCGTCGGAGGATCACCCACACTATCTACACATTTTCGTATAGTTAGATTTAGCATTTTGAGTATGGCATGTATAGGGACTTAGTCTTTGATTGAATGTCATATTGTTTTAGCCAAATGTGTTGGCTTATTTGAAGATGAATTCTTTTGTATAAGGCCATAGTTGATGGCTCTTTCTTAATAATCTATGAAATGATGATGTTATTCATGAATATGCAAGTTGCATGGTCGAATAATTGGTATATTTATGCATGAATAAGTTGGTTGCTTGATGTGGTTTATGTTGGTACAAGTAGGGGTGGCAGAAAGGGCTTGGTAAATAGCCTTGTTCTTGTCCACACGGGTAGACACACGGGCGTGTGTCTAGGCCGTATGTGACACACGGTCTGCCCTATGGGCGTGTGGTCTGGCCGTGTGTCCCCATGCATCTTAAGTTGGCAAAACAGAATGCCCAGTAGTAACCACACAGGCTGAGACACGGCCGTGTGTCTCAACCGTGTGGAAGACACGGTCATAAGACATGGGCGTGTGCCCAGGCCGTGTGAAGTCTGCACCTAAATTTAGGAATTTAATTCGCCACACGATCTAAGGACACGGGAGTGTGCCTTGGCCGTGTGACCTTTTTGGGATGATGACGTCAGAAACAGAATGTCAAGGTTTTTGCACACGAGATAAGACACGAGCGTGTCTTGGCCGTGTGAGAGACACGGGACATGGACACAGGCGTGTGTCAGACCTTGTGAAAACCCATATAGGTTCGAATTGAGAAATAAATCTACACGGGTGTGGAACAAGGGCATGTGATATGCCACACGGGCGTGTGAACTGTTTGATGAGAATTTTCTATGTTTCTTCCAGAGATCTTCTAAAGAATTCAGTTTGATCCCGAACTGTTCCTAAAGTGTGTTTTGAGCCTCGTAGGCTTGTTTAAGGGGTGATATGAAAAGTTTTAAATTTGAGTGGAAAGTCCTGTCTCGTTTTTGTATGATTGCTTGTGTATAAGTCTGGTAACGCCTCGTACCCTGTTCCAGCATTGAATATGGGTAAGGGGTGTTACAAGTTATCAAAGTATGGAAAATGGGTCATGGATATATATGCCGAAAATTAGAAATTTATGGTAGAAAATGAAAGGTTGATGATAGATAAACAACTTTTACAAAGTGATTTTTGATGAAAACATGATTTAGGGACTAAAATGTAAAGTTGAAAATTGAGAAAAATGCTAAATTTTAATGAATACATGTGCTGTAAATTTTGTGATGGGATTTTGGTTAGGCTTGGAATAGGGAGTAAATTGCACAAATTTCATTTTCCGAGCCTAGGGACGAAATGGGAATTTATGGAAAAGTTAGGGGAAAAATAATAACTTTGCCTAGGATGAAAATTGAGTCCACTTGAATGTGAAATATGATAAATTGGTGTTAAATTTACTCGTATAGATTCGGATAGACCAAATTCGGAGCTAGAACGAGGAAAAGAGGAAAATGTCAGATTAGTAGATGTTTGTACACGAACCTTTTTCGAGGTAAGTTCGTATAACTAAATTGTGTTTATTTACATGCTTGCATTGATTGTGTTTATGTAAATTGTATAAATGTCATGAATATGTGAAATGATTACATATCCGATCAAGCCCGATAAATAAAAATGTTTAAATTAAACTATAATGCCCGATAGATAATAAAGGATAAACGATGAAAATGTTAACTTTATGCTTGGAATGTGATCATTTGAATTATATGGATGTTATAGATGTATGAAATAATCACATACCGGAAAATGCTTGAAAATGTTAAATCCCACTTGAATAAATGAAAATCAATGGATAAATGTAATTGTCGAAATGAATGAGGTCCTGCATTTGTTTCAGAATGGATTAGGCTCGAACGAGCAATCCTAATGACTTTATTACAGAAAGGATTTAGCCCGAACGAGTAATCCTAATATAAGTCCTCTTGAGCATATGTTATGGATTGGATTTAGCCCAGATGGGTAATTCGGATCAAGCTCTTTAGAGCATATGTCATGAAAAGGATTTAGCCTGGATTGGTAATCCTGTTGTTTTTATATATGTAGCTTGAGAGTGTACTCTCTGAAATAGTACCTTATGGGTACCATTGGACATGAATTGACGGATTCTGATTTGTACACCTCGAGTGTACTACCTGTGTATCCATCAAAATTTCAAATAAATTCAATGGGTAAAAGTTCTTGACATGCGAAGATACGAATAAGAAATGAGTTATTATATATATCGGCCTTAAATACATGAAAATGACGATATGTGATGATTGATATATGAAAACATGAGATGATGATATTTGTACATGGAATTCATTTAATGAATATGTTTATCCTTGATTATAGACTTGTACACTTTGAGTGTGTTATTACTCGGGTGACATTGATATTTCGAGTAATATGAGTAACGTTCTGATATGAAATAATCTGAACTCGAGATGAATTACATGAAATTATACTTGTAATATAAAGAGATGATTTATGCATGTTAAATGGATACATGTTGTGGAAAGCATATATGCCTAGAAACTTGATCATTGTTAAGCCCATATATGTTTTGATGTTATTATGGAATATTTGACTAACAAGGGCAATGAGGATATGTGTAGGGCTTGAGGTCAAATTAATTGAATGTGCCTTACTTAGTTACCTCAAAATAGAATGAATGGTAAGTTAAGAACCATGTTATGCAAACTTACTAAGCATGTAATGCTTACTTAGTTTTATTTCCCTGTTTTATAGTAAATCAGAAGCTCGTTGAATTGGAAACTTGGCGGAGATCACTCACACTATCCATTAGCCTATTTCAGTGAATATGGTAAAAAAATTATGGTTGTAATGGCATGTATAAGTTATATTGGCCATATTGGCATGTAAATGTAAATGATGCTTGTAATCTAGCCATTGAAATGGCTAGTATTGGTTTGTTTTGATATATTTGTAATGTCATACTATGGTAGCTACATATGTGTTAGGTAGTTGATCAAATTATGCCTAACATATGGACTAAACTAAAGAAAGATTATGAACATGTATGCATGTAATGGTATGCTATGTTGAATAATAGAGTTTGCTTAAATTGAATGCTTGAAGTGGTTGGCATTTGGATGTGAGTTTAAGAACAGGTCATTGGTGTGATTTTGGGTGAGAAATGAAGATAGAAATAGCTTTATTTTGTCCACACGGGCAGACACACGAGCGTGTGTCTAGACTGTGTGTGACACACGGCCTGGTACATGGGCATGTAGTTAGGCATTGTGTCCCCTACACCTTAAATTTGAGAAAAATAGAATGCTTAGAATTGAGCACATGGGCAAAGACACGGGCATGTGTCTCAGCCGTGTGGGAGACACGGCCTTGAACAAGGGCGTGTGTCTTGGCCGTGTGAAACCTGCACCTAATTTCGAAATGAATTAATTAACCACACGGCCTAGCACACGGGCGTGTGGCATGGCCGTGTGCACAAGTCAGAGAGTTACACGGGGTCGAAAATGGCCTGTAGCACGGGCGTGTCCCAGGGTCACACGGGCGTGTCCCCTGGACCACACAGGCGTGTGAGCCCTGTACCTTGGAAAAATTTTGTAATTTCGCGAAAAATTCTTAGAGGTTTCTATAAAGTCCCGACTCGATTCTAATGCTCGTATTGGGCCTCAAGGGTCCATTTAAGGGACGTTATCAATAAATCTCGGGAAATGAATAGTAATTGTTATGATTTATCTGTAAATGTTTCTTAGTGTTTTGGTAATGCTCCATAACCATGTTCCGGCTACGGATACGGGTTAAGGGTGTTACAGGATCAGTAAATAATGATAATACAGATAGTCATAATTCATATTTTGTCCACATTAATAATACACTGTATATCTTTTGATTTTCCAATGGAACTTTGTAAAAGAACTCAATACACAAGTACAATAACATTTAATGCTCGTTCGAGCTAGTCAGGTATAGAAATATATGTGTCAGGTTACCCATCCGGGCTAAACTATTGACAACACAGAAAAATAGCCGGACTAGGGCTATGTATACATGCAAGTTTACCAGTTCGGGCTAAACTTTTAAAACGATAACAGATTACCAGACCAGGCTAAATCCATATCACATGTATATCCGAGTCCGCAAAAAATGTTAGAGCTCGGTCTAGAACGAGAATCATTCAAAAATCTCATGTGTGAGACTTTTAATCGTTCCATCGGAATTATCTAGAATTCAATTTATTACCGCATAGTCTGATTTCCATTTTAATAGTTTATATATAATTAATTAACAACATCTAATAACAAATTGTAACCACGGAAGGTAGTATGAACTTACTTGTCAAGTGATTCAACTATTAGGGACTAATCGATAATTTTTTCTTTTCCTCGTATGTCTTCCGTTCGTTGAGATTATTGATCGAAAGTATAGTTTAGTTTAATTACATCATTTCACACAACATAAACAATCAAATTTATACGTTAAAACTCCTTTAATTCATATTTTACAAATTTATCCCTAAATATTACCTTTTATGCAATTTAAACCCTAAACCCGAAACTTTCAAATTGAACATATTCAAGCTTAAACTAAGCTAGCTGGAATTTCTTGTAGTCCTTGAATAGCTCATATATTTCATAATTTCACCATATTATCATGATATTTTACTACTTTAACAATTAAATCCTTAAACATCAAAATCACTAAAAATTACTTTATAAAATAATCCTATTTAGCTATCAAACTTATAAAACTACCATCAACCTTCAAAAATTCAACAAATTCAACAATGACACATTTCAAAATGTTTAACAATTTTACGAATTAAGCCCCAAGTTAGCTAAATTAAGCTACAACGATCTAACAAACATAAAATCTATTAAAAAGGGAACCAAAATCACTTACATACACCCTTAGAACTTGGTCAAACCTTGAGCATGCTTAAAAAAGTGTAAACGGTGGTGGAAAAACATAAGGAAGAAGATGACCATCTTTTTCTTTTGTTTTTTATTAACAAATTTACCTATTTACTAATTTACCCTTGAAATTAACCTTTAATTCTAACCAATTTATAACCTTAACTGTCCAATATAAATATTAATGGTCTAATTACCATTTAAGGCCATCAAATCAAGTTCCTAAAGCTGTTGAACCTATTTTAACTAATAACAGTAAACTTTTGTAGCTTTTACAGTTTAGTCATTTTTACTTAATTAATCAATTAAATGTTAAAATTTTCTATCCAAATTTTAATATAACCTTATAATACTCCTATAAAAAAATAAATAAATAATAAAATACTGACTCACTTGTTAGAATTATGGTCCTGAAACCACTGTTTTTGATACCACTGATAAACGGGATGTTACAACTCTCCCCTTTAAAGAAATTTTCCTCCTCGAAAATCTTACTAGAGAATAGGTTCGGGTATTGCAATTTCATAGCTTCTTCTAGTTCCCAGGTAGCTTCCTCAACCCCATGGCGTTGCCAAAGTACATTAACTAAAGCTATGTGTTTATTTTTTAATTCTTTTATTTCTCGAGCCATAATTTTTATCGATTCCTCACTATACGACAAATCCAGCTCTAACTCAACTTCATTCGTAGATATCACATGTGACGGATTTGAACGATATCGATGTAACATCGATATGTGGAAAATGTTGTGAATCTTTTCAACCTCCTATAGTAAAGCCAAATGGTATGCTACAAGTCCAATTCTTTCAAGAATTTTATACGACCCTATAAACCTTGAAATAAGCTTTCCTTTTCTGCTGAATTGTAGCGCTTTTCTCCAATGTGAGATTTTCAAGAATACTTTATCCCCGACTTGGAATTTGATATCTTTTCGCTTCAGATCAACATATGATTTCTGTCGATCAGAGGAAGCTTTCAAACAATCACGGATAACTCTGACTTTATCTCTAGTTTCACGAATCAAATCAGTACCAATTATCTTTCTTTCACTTAACTGGGACCAATACAAAGAAGTTCTACATTTTCGTCTGTATAAAGCTTCGAATAGTGCCATTATGATACTCGTTGATAACTGTTATTATAAGCAAATTCAGCTAATGATAGAAATTTCTCCCAACTGCCTTCGAACTCGATAACACAACATCGAAACATATCTTCAAGAATATGAATTATACATTTGGACTGACCGTCTGTCTAGGGATGGAATGTGTGCTAAAAGTTAATTTGGTGCCTAAAGCTTCATGTAATTGCGGATCCCGATCAAAAATAATGGATACTGGCACGCCATACAATCGGACAATTTCAAAGATATACAACTCGGCTAATCTCTTGAGTTAATAATTTGTTTTGATCGGAATAAAGTACGCTGATTTTGTTAATTTATCAACAACAATCCAGACAACATCTATATTTTTTGGAGTCAGGGGTAATCTTGACACAAATCCATTGTGACCCACTCCCATTTCCATTTCAGAATCATCGCAAGCTGCGATAAACCTGATGGAACCTGATGCTCAACTTTCACCTACTGACATACTAAACATTTAATTACAAAATCAGATATTTCATATTTCATACCTGACCACCAGTACATTTGCATCAAATCGTTATACATTTTCGGGCTACCCGGATGAATTGAATAGGTACTGTTGTGAGCTTCACTCAAAATGTCTCATTTTAAAGCCATATCATTCAGAATACACAAACGACCCCTGAAATAAAAATTACTATCATTACCAATACTGGATTCTGTCGTCTGGCCAATTTCAATCAATTCACGCTTTAATTTAAGCTTGGAATCACTTTTTTGCAACTAAAAAATTCACTGAAGAAATGTTGGTCTAACACTCAGTTCAGCCAGAATAGATCCACCGCTTTCCAAAGTCAACTGAGTATTCAATGCTTTCAGAGCAAATAAAGTTTCTGACTCAAAGCATCAGCAACCACATTCACTTTACCAGGATCATAATCTATAATCAGATCGTAATCTTTCAGCAATTTGAGCCACCTGCGTTAAGGATGATTCAATTCTTTCTGGGTCATCAAATATTTCAAGCTTTTATGATTTGTGAAGATATGACATTTTTCACCGTAAAGGTAATGTCGCCAACTTTTTAAGGCAAAAACAACCACAACTAATTCCAGATCATGTGTAGGATAATTTCTTTCATGAGTTTTCAATTGACGGGAGGCATAAGCTGCCACCTTGCCTTCTTACATAAGTACACAACCCAATCCATTTAATGAGGCATCGCTGTAAACTGTAAACTTTTTTTCCGGATTCATGCTGAGTCAACACTTCAGTTATCATCTTTTTCAACTGCTCAAAACTTTATTGGCATTTATCAGACCAAATAAACCAAACATCTTTCTGTAGTAGTTTCATCATCAGTAAAGCAATGATCGAAATTTTTTTCACAAAACGTCGATAATAACATGCTAAGCCCAGATAACTATGTACCTCAATAACATTTCACGAATATTTTCAGTTTACAATTGCAAAACTCTTGTTCGGATAAACTCTAATACCATTTTTAAAAATCACATGCCCTAAAAATTGAACCTCTAACCATAACTCACATTTTTTGAACTTCGCATAAAGCTACTTTTCACGCAAAGTCTGCAACACAATTCTCATATACTGATCCTGTTTGGTTTCATTCTTTGAGTAAATCAAAATATCATCGATAAACATGACCACAAATCGATGCTGAAATACATTATTCATCAAATCCATAAATGCGCCAGGGGCATTTGTCAAACCGAACGACATTACAAGAAACTCATAATGGCCATATCGAGTTCTAAATGCTATTTTCAAAACATCTGATTCTTTGACTCGCAACTGGTAATAACCCGATTGTAAATCAATCTTTTAAAATATAGTCGCTCCTTTCAACTTGTCAAATAAATCACCAATTCTCGGTAGCAGGCATTTATTATTTATTGTCACTTTGTTCAACTACCGATAATTGATATATAACCTCAGAGTGCCGTCTTTATTTTTAATGAATAAAGCAGGGGCTCCTCAAGGTGATATACTTAGTTCAATGAACCCGTGATCTATTAATTCTTGAAGATGAGACTTTAACTCTTTTAATTCTACTAGTGCCATTCTGTACGACGCTATAGATATTGGAGCAGTCCCTGGTACAAGATCAATTACAAACTCAACTTCTCTTTCTGGTGGTAACCAAGGCAATTCTTCCATAAAAACATCAGCAAATTCACACACTGTTGGAACCTAATCTATTTTCGATTCAGATGATTGAGTGTCTAATATATACATTAGAAAAGTTTTAACACCTTGTCGGATTGAACTTCTGAGAAGTAAAGACTGATATCATGTTAGTTACACAATCATATCTGTCTATTTCATTGCTAACCAAATCCCCGCTTTGACATTTTAAAACAATTCGTTTCTGTTTGAAACTAACAACAACATCATGAACTGTTGTCGAAACCATTTTTCAAATCGACATTTTTATTTTAAAATGAAAATGGAGTCACCACCAATCCTTTTTATGAGGTTTGATCGGGTCTCCTTGTAATTTGATAGTTTTAATAGAAGGTTTGATTTACTAAAACAATGGTTTGGTCTACAAAATCTCGAAAATGGGTTCGGGAGTAGGTTAGGCACGAGGAAGGATTAGCACCCTTGTGATGCCCAAAATTGGTACCTAGTTGATTACTTAAAGTCTTAGTGTCGAGAATTGAAAATTTGAAGAGAATTTAAAACACAATCCCTCTTTGTATTAAGATATTATTTAGCTAAATCAGATTAAATAGAAAAGGCCTTATTTCAAGTTGATCGAGAAGAAAGACCATGCCCCGTAAGTTAGGACATGATACTTCAAATTCTCAAAAATGAGAATAAACATCATTTGATCGTTACTTAAATCTCTTTTTTATTTTAAAATAGATATTCGACTATCTCGGTTTTAGGAAGAAGCCATATTCCGTAAGTTAGGAACACGACTCTTCTAATTCCAAAATGAAGAACATTGCCTCTTTTTATGTACTTTCCGTACGTTAGATAAAACGACGATATTTTTTTTATGATATACGTTTAATTTATTTAGGCATAGTGTAAAAATGAATATATGACGGCATGGTAATTAAGATAAAACAAAATAATGATGGATAAAATAACATGATATTAGAAAGATGAATAAATCAATAAATGAAATAAAAACGAATGAAAGGTAAAATAAAAACGCCATGCTAGCGAATAATAAATATGGAACCAATTTATAGTAATAATGGCGATAATCACATCGTAACCATTATCATAACACTAATATGCATAATAAAAATAATAATAATGACAATGATGATAAAATATAAAACTAAATAAAAAGGAATATAAATAAATTAAATTCTAAACATTTAAAAAGGTAAATAAAATGATAAAAGGTAGAAAAATAATAATAAATAATAAATAAAGAGTTCATAAAGGGGTAAAATTACATAGACTAGGGACTAAATTAAAATTTAAATGAAATTAAAGGCACAAATTGTATATAAAAATAAATTAATTAATCAATAGAGGACTAAAATAAAATGCGCGAAAACTAACAGGGACCAAATGGGCAATTATCCCAAACCTCAGGAAACGCATCATTTCCCCAGAAGGTGGAAGGACTAAAGCTGCAAATATCCCCCCTAAAAAACATGCGAATCCTAGGGGTGGTTCGGGTCGGGTCATCGGGTCAGCTGAAACAACACCGTTTCAGGTTCCCATTTCCTAAAATGGCCCATGGACCAAAATGAATATAAAATAAAACTAAATGGAAAAATTTTAAAAAAAGGACTAAATTTGAAACAAGCTACAAAAGCGGAAGGACCAAAAAGAATAAATAGACACCCATATCAAAAACACGCCAATCATGTGCGGTTCGGGTCGAGCCGTCGGGTCCTGATTCAAAACAACATCATTTTGGGGCTTCTAAAGCCAGACCAAAACGACGTCGTATCGCGACCCTATATAAGTAAAAAAAAATCAGAAAAGAATCATTTCAGCAATTTTTTAAAAAAAAAAACTTTTTTTTCTCTCTTTTGTTTTCTTTTTTTTCTTTGAATGCAGCCTAGAATCTGGCCATAGGGCTGTCGACAGTCCGTCATGGCCACCGACCATCAGGGACGGCGGTCGTCACCTCTGGTGGCTGGAGAGAAAAGGAAAAGCCCTTTTCAGACTTTCTTGGACCCAAATCTGAAGGCTAAGCCTTTAGATCGCAAAAAAATAAAAAAAAAAAATAAAAAGATATCTTTGACCCTCCACCTAGCCATTTTTGATGCCGGAAAAGGCTTCTGACGACGGGGTAGGTGAAACGAATCAGGGTAAAAATGATTTTTTACTTTTATTTATTATTTTTTGAAATAAAACAAAATAAAAAGGAATCACCTTTGTTTTTATTTTAATATTCTTTCTTTGTTGTATCTTTCGTGTATCTATTTGTAACATCCTAAAATTCGGGAATTTATGTTTTACATTATATCATGCGATAGGCTAGTCAATAGTGTTAGTTGTGTATGTTTAGGGACCCTAAGAAGGCTATGGGTTGAGTTGGGCCTTAGTAAAATTTTTGTGCTTAAGCACTTTAAGGAGAGAAGGTAAGTGGCATCAAGAGTTAAGGAAATAAGTGTGTATTTTGCTAGCACAAGTGGAGCACATGGTGGAGTGGGGTGGCGTCAAGTGGAGAGCATTGAGGGAAGGGGTTCGAAACCCATCTATTGCAACTTTTGGGACTTAAATTTTTGAACTTCTCAAGCGTTGTATGGTAAGTGTCGGCCATGGCATCAAAGAAGGAAATGAAGACTTTTCTAATGTTGGAAAGAAGACTAAGAAAATATGGTAAGGAGGAAAGCAAGGGAAAAAGAAGGAAAGAAATAAAGGAAAGGGATAAGGTGGGGGAACATGTTGGCCGAATCTTAGGGAGGTGTTTTGGAAAGAAATTTTGGGTCAACCTTAATCCTTTTGGTGCTTGGGATACACGGTTTTGTTGGGAGAAAAAGAGGAGCCGAATTTTCCTAGCCTATTTGCAAGTTTGTGCATGAAAGGCCTATTTTCTCTTTTGAACATTTTTGGTACTCTTTTCCAACCTTTTTCCTTTGTTGCCAAAACACAAAATGATCAAAACACTTAAAGCATTTTGCTCACTTTTTCCTTTGTGTTAGCCGAATTATCTAACACTTCTTTTTCCATCTTTTCTTTTCTTTTTACCATTTCTTCAACCTTTCTACCTTTTTCCTAAATCGATATTACCATAAGACTGAAACTTCTTTGTTCATTTCTCCCAATAGCTGAATCCTCTTAGTCACTATCTCGTCTCCATTCTTGCGTGTTGGACATTTCTCTTTGGTTGAACGGGTAAGGGGCTTCATTCTATTCTTATCTTTCTTCCTAGCCGAATGTGTGTTCATCATTATTCGGTTGTTCTACTTGTTTCTAAACCAAAATATCATTTTCTCTTACTCCCTCATATCTTGATCATCTTCTTTTCGTAGTGTTCTAGTGGGTTGCTGAATATCACATCCTTGCCGATTCATCTCTAGTCTTAAGTCAACCGGTGGAAGTCGGATCTATTATCATTAAGGTAAGGAGTTTCTTTATGGATCATTTTGATCTCTCAATACTTGGTTATTCCGTTAAAATGGAATGATAGATTTGTCTAATCGATTGTTATAGGGATTAAATCGCTCGTTTTCTCTACTCGTTGGTTCTTCAGAAGTAGAGGTAAGCCGAATCCTATCCCTAAACAACTACTTTCTCTCATAGTAGTATTTTACTGACCGGGACTTTTTCAATGGGAGCAAGTGGTAACGATTTGAAAGGAAAAGTGATAGGAGAACACAAAAGGAGTGGATTTGCAATTCCTACTCCTAAGTTCAAACGTAGGGCGGTATCGGCAGTTCGGGATTTCCCACCGGGTTGTGGACCATCATCCGGTGGGAATAGACAAATCGTGGTCGTTCACGATACTAAGGGTAAGCGTTTCATTAGATCGTCTGATTTAGATTAATAAAACCTCGTTTGTTGGTTAATCGAGTGTAATGGTGATTTAGGTGCCGACGATCGAGAAGGTTTAGTCCTTACCGTAATCAGGTGTGTAATCTCACACCAAAATCCGTAGATTCGAGATTCGATATTATGTTGGAAAAGTAGATCGTTATTATTTACAGAGTTAAAAATCGTAATATGGCATAAATCGAGTAACTTGCTTAAATTAATATTATTTTCTAAAGATCTGTCAAAATCGGTATTAAATTGCTAAATTACGAAAATGCCCCTAAGGGCCGATTTACCAAAATGCCCCTATGGGCTGATTTACCAAAATGCCCTTAAGGACCGATTTACCAAAATGCCCCTATGGGCCGATTTACCAAAATGCCTTAGTGGGCCGAATTATTAAAATGCTTTATTGGGCTTGATCACCAAAATTGTTGAATAGAATAATGGTTGTTATTTATCTGTGAATACTTTATGTTATTATGTATGTTGCATTTTTTTTACATTTTGCATGGATGGGAAAATTGTATGAAGAGCAGTGTAGCCTGGTGGCATTGCCACAAATTGTATATTATTGTGCCTAAATTATGATTTCAGTGGTTTGACCACAAAAATAAAATGCTATAGCAGTTTGACCGCAAATTTGGTGTGAGTGGGGTGGGTTGACTTGAGTCCCCACGGGTGTGATTGGCTGGTCGGGGTGTGATGGATGGATTGGGTTGGGTTGCATACATTTACTTCATTTAATTATTGTTATGTAAAAGGGCTTAGGCCCAAGATTATGCTATACGGGTTCAGGCCCAGTGGATGACGGTAAGGGGATTATACACCGAGTTCTAGTAACTCACCCCATTCTCTTAATCCTTGC
This sequence comes from Gossypium sturtianum, assembly GCA_025698515.1. Lineage (NCBI taxonomy): Eukaryota > Viridiplantae > Streptophyta > Magnoliopsida > Malvales > Malvaceae > Gossypium > Gossypium sturtianum. The sequence goes on from CM046955.1 coordinate 120,957,247, forward strand.
AGGTAATGATCAATAATGAGGACTTGGGCCCATGGATGACTCGGTGGAGGCTATACTTTGGAAATAATCTTTTCGAACCTTAGTAAATATCTTTTCCGCTTATTTCGTTACTTTTACTATTTTGGGTTTAAAGTTGTAATAAGGCCTCTGGGATTTTTATTTCGGTTTTATGTTTGACGTATTTATTTTCCATGAATTGTTTTAAACGGGGATTTTTCTAAAATAATAAACAATGGGTTTTCTTCAAATTTAACAACAAACGGATTTCATAATAAATATGTACAAATAATTTAACTTGGATTTTTCCTGCAAATTATCAATAATATTTTCAAAAGTCACGATTTTAAAAGATCACTAGTTCGATTATTGATTCTTCAATCAACCTCTAGATATTAGTAGTATTTTATCAATTAATTATAACCGAACATGTTTTCTTAACTATAACCAATTAATGTCAACTTTAGTTCTTTATACGTTTTCTTTATGTGACATACTAGATCCGGTCATATCGCATGGGTCGGGTTTGGGGTGTTACATTTTATGGTATCAGAGTCGGTTGCAAAACTCGACTGTGGTTTGGGTTTAAAAATGTTTTCTAAAACTGCTTGAAATTCAATTTATAAATACATGTTTTAAAGGAAGTATGGCACCAATGTATCCCGCACCAAGTCGATAAGTTTTGTTTTCATTTTATGATTATTGTGGTATGATTGTAGTAAGAAAACTTCACAAAATAAAGATACTCTAGAACTTTTAGCTTTAGAAAATTTGAAACCATAGAGATTGAGACTTTAGGATATGTTTTGCGAAAACAACTTTACTTCTTATACTCCATAAAATATTGTTTAATAAACACTGAATAAGCATATCTTGATTCATAAGACTCTTAATCAGTTAAATCGATGTTAGTAAAAATGAGCGCTAGAGGACGTGGGCGTGGTAGACGCGTGGACGAGGTAGAGGCCGAGGTGCTAGAGTTGTATATGAGGCATCGGGACATATGCCAAATGGATGCACTGCGTCACCAAATGGATCAAGCCGGGTCACATGACCGAATGAGAGAGGACAACACTGGCCCCAAGCGATGTTGTGAGTTACGGAAAGGGTTGCTTTGGGGCAAGAAGCGGGTCGGACTCACGGGTCGATATCGCAGCCGACTCGGATCGAATGGGGCCAAGTCTTTAGGGGTATTTCGGGTGTAGCCCCAAGTGTAGCGGAGTACTGGCTCGAGGCGGTGGAGCGGATTATGGACGATCTGGATTGCACAGCTGAGCAGAAACTGAAAGGGATGTGGAGCGTTCATAGCCTTTAGCAGTGCTTTGGATGCCAAAGAGTTGTCGGTAGAGAGTGTTAGAGTGGTGAAAGAGTTTTCAGATGTCTTTCCCGAGGAGCTTCGGGATTGCCTCGGATCGGAGGTAGAATTTGGTATTGAGTCGTTGCCAGGAATGGCTCCGGTGTCCATTGCTCCTTACAGAATGGCACCGAAGGAGCTCGTAGAACTTAAAGCTCAAATTCAAGAGTTGTTGGATCGTGGATTTATTCAACCAAGTGTGTCACCGTGGGGAGCACCGGTGTTGTTCGTTAAGAAAAAGGATGGGTCGATGCGTATGTGCATCGATTATAGACAATTGAATAAGTTGACGATCAAGAACAAGTATCCGTTACCGAGGATCGATGATCTGTTCGATCAGCTGCGAGGAGCTTCAGTTTTCTCGAAGATAGACTTGAGATCGGGGTATCACCAGCTTAAGGTCAAGGAGGCGGATATTCACAAGACTGCGTTCCGAACCCGATATGGGCATTACGAGTTCTTAGTGATGCCGTTCGGATTGACTAATGCACCAGCTGCATTTATGGATATGATGAACCGAGTCTTCCAACCTTACCTAGACCGGTTTGTGGTTGTGTTCATAGATGACATCCTGGTGTACTCAAAGACTGAAGAAGAGCATGATTCGCATCTACGGGTAGTATTGCAGATTTTGAGGGAGAAGCAGCTATATGCCAAATTCAGTAAGTGTGAATTTTGGTTAAAGGAGGTGACCTTTTTGGGGCATGTTGTATCTGCCGAAGGAATTAGAGTTGATCCCCGGAAGGTCGAGACTGTGTTGAATTGGAAGCCATCGAAGTCAGTGGCAGAAATTCGGAGTTTTCTAAGTTTGGTTGGTTATTACAGGCGATTCGTTGAAGGGTTTTTGTTGATTGCTGCACCCCTAACTAAGCTGTTGCATAAAGGAGTACCATTTGTGTGGTCAGATAAGCAGCAAGAGAGCTTTGAGAAACTCAAGAAGATTCTCGGCATGTAAGCGCGATATTGATTCAACCCGAGGTGGTAAAAAGTTTATTGTGTATTGTGATGCGTCACACACGGGCTTAGGATGTGTGTTGATGCAAGGGGGAAAAGTGGTAGCTTATGCATCTCGTCAATTAAGGCCGCATGAGGTAAACTATCCCACTCATGATTTGGAGTTAGCTGCAGTGGTGTTTGCTCTGAAGATCTGGAGACACTATCTGTATGGGGAGAAGTCGATTATCTACACGGATCATAAGAGTCCAAGTACCTCTTTACCCAAAAGGAGTTGAACTTAAGACAATGGAGGTGGATAGAATTGTTGAAGGATTATGACTTCTCAATCGAGTATCACTCTGTAAAGCTAACGTAGTGGCGTATGCGTTGAGTCGTAAGGTGATATCGATTTGAGAGCGATGTTCGCTCATCTCGGCCTTTATGAAGATGGTAGAATCGTTAGCCGAACTTCAAGTGAAGCGGCATGGGTAAGCCAAATTAAGGAAAAGCAGTTGTTAGATGAAAGGTTGGGTTCTCGACTTCAGCAAGTGGAAAGTGGTGAGATAGGGGATTTTGGATTAAATAGTGATGGAGTATTGTGTTTCCATGGCAGAGTTTGTATGCCCAGGGATTCAGAATTGAGACAAATGATTCTGCATGAGGCGCATAGTAGCCCATATACTATGCACCCCGGAGGAAATAAGATGTACTGAGACCTCCGTAAGCAGTATTGGTGGCCAAGGTTGAAATGAGAGGTTACTGACTTCGTGAGCAAGTGCTTGACATGTCAGCAGGTGAAGGCAGAGTATCAACTGCCTTCAGGGTTATTGCAACCGGTGAAAATTCCACTATGGAAATGGGAAAGGACAACGATGGATTTTGTTAGTGGGTTACCCTTAACGCCTACTAAGAAAGATTCAGTATGGGTTATAGTGGATCGGTTAACGAAGACTGCTCATTTCCTACTTGTTCGTATAGATTATTTGTTGCAGAAGTTAGCCAAGTTGTATGTAGCAGAAGTCGTGAGGTTACATGGGGTACTAGTGTCTATTATATCGGACAGGGATCCTAGGTTTACATCACGGTTTTGGAAGGCTTTACTTGAAGCTTTGGGTACAAGATTAAATTTCAGCACGGCATTTCATCAGCAGATGATGGTGGTCGATCGGAGAGAGTAATCCAGATTCTAGAAGACATGTTAAGAGGTCGTGTGATCGACTTCGTGGGTAGTTGGGAAGATTTTCTACCGTTGGCGAGTTTGCATACAACGATCGCTATCAATCCAAAGATCCGGATGGCACCCTACGAGGTATCAGTATAGACGTAGGTGTCGACTCCTACTTGTTGGACCGAGTTGGGGGAGCGGCGATTATTGGGTCCCTGAGTTGATCTCTGACGGAAGAAAAAGTTAAGGTAATTCGAGCTCGGTTAAAAGAAGCTTCAAACAGCATGTAAATCGCACGCGGATCCAAGCGTAAGGATATAGAGTTCTCTCGAGGAGATCGAGTCTTTTGAAGGTCTCACATTGGAAAAAGATTTTAAGATTTGGGCGGAAAGGCAAGTTGAGCCCTAGGTTCATCGGACCGTACCGTGTACTGAAGTGTGTTGGACCAGTGGCCTATCAGCTTGAGTTACCTCCGGAGTTAAGTCAGATACATAGCGTATTCCATGTCTCAATGTTAAGGCGTTATCGTTCGGATCCGTCTCATGTTGGGCCAGTGGAGGAAGTTGAGATAAGACCTGACTTGTCCTTTGAAGAAGAGCCAGTGCAGATTTTAGATCGGGATATTAAGGTGCTGAGAAAGAAGTCAGTTCCGTTGGTCAAAGTATTATGGCGTAATCACGGGTCAAAGGAAGCTACATGGGAGCCAGAGAACACGATCCGGCAACAATATCCTCATCTCTTCTAATCAGGTAAATTTCGAGGCCGAAATTTCTTTAAGGGGGTAGAATTGTAACATCCTAAAATTCAGGAATTTATGTTTTACATTATATCATGCGATAGGCTAGTCAATAGTGTTAGTTGTGTATGTTTAAGGACCCTAAGAAGGCTATGGGTTGAGTTGGGCCTTAGTAAAATTTTTGTGCTTAAGCACTTTAAGGAGAGAAGGTAAGTGGCATCAAGACTTAAGGAAATAAGTGTGTATTTTGCTAGCACAAGTGGAGCACATGGTGGAGTGGGGTGGCGTCAAGTGGAAAGCATTGAGGGAAGGGGTTCGAAACCCATCTATTGCAACTTTTGGGACTTAAATTTTTGAGCTTCTCAAGTGTTTTATGGTAAGTGTCGGCCATGGAATCAAAGAAGGAAAAGAAGACTTTTCTAATGTTGGAAAGAAGACTAAGAAAATATGGTAAGGAGGAAAGCAAGGGAAAAAGAAGGAAAGAAATAAAGGAAAGGGATAAGGTGGGGGAACATGTTGGCCGAATCTTAGGGAGGTGTTTTGGAAAGAAATTTTCGGTCAACCTTAATCCTTTTGGTGCTTGGGATACACGGTTTTGTTGGGAGAAAAAGAGGAGCCGAATTTTCCTAGCCTATTTGCAAGTTTGTGCATGAAAGGCCTATTTTCTCTTTTGAACATTTTTGGTACTCTTTTCCAACCTTTTTCCTTTGTTGCCAAAACACAAAATGATCAAAACACTCAAAGCATTTTGCTCACTTTTTCCTTTGTGTTAGCCGAATTATCTAACACTTCTTTTTCCATCTTTTCTTTTCTTTTTACCATTTCTTCAACCTTTCTACTTTTTCCTAAATCGACATTACCATATGACCAAATCTTCCTTGTTCATTTCTCCCAATAGTTGAATCCTCTTAGTCACTATCTCGTCTCCATTCTTGCGTGTTGGACATTTCTCTTTGGTTGAACGGGTAAGGGGCTTCATTCTATTCTTATCTTTCTTCCTAGCCGAATGTGTGTTCATCACTATTCGGTTGTTCTACTTGTTTCTAAACTGAAATATCATTTTATCTTACTCCCTCATATCTTGATCATCTTCTTTTCGTAGTGTTCTAGTGGGTAACTGAATATCACATCCTTACCGATTCATCTCTAGTCTTAAGTCAATCAGTGGAAGTCGGATCTATTATCATTAAGGTAAGGAGTTTCTTTATGGATCATTTCGATCTCTCAATACTTGGTTATTCCGTTAAAACGGAATGATAGATTTGACTAATCGATTGTTATAGGGATTAAATCGCTCATTTTCTCTACTCGTTGGTTCTTCGGAAGTAGAGGTAAGCCGAATCCTATCCCTAAACAACTACTTTCTCTCATAGTAGTATTTTATTGACCGGGAATTTTTCAATGGAGGCAAGTGGTAACGATTTGAAAGGAAAAGTGATAGGAGAACACAAAAGGAGTGGATTTGCAATTCCTACTCCTAAGTTCAAACGTAGGGCGGTATCGACAGTTCAGGATTTCCCATCGGGTTGTGGACCATCATCCGGTGAGAATAGACAAATCATGGTCGTTCACGATACTAAGGGTAAGCGTTTCATTAGATCGTCTGATTTAGATTAATAAAACCACGTTTGTTGGTTAATCGAGTGTAATGGTGATTTAGGTGCCGACGATCAAGAAGGTTTAGTCCTTACCGTAATCAGGTGTGTAATCTCACACCGAAATTCGTAGATTCGAGATTCGATATTATGTTGGAAAAGTAGATCGTTATTATTTACAGAGTTAAAAATCGTAATATGGCATAAATCGAGTAACTTGCTTAAATTAATATTATTTTCTAAAGATCTGTCAAAATCGGTATTAAATTGCTAAATTACGAAAATGCCCCTAAGGGCCGATTTACCAAAATGCCCCTAAGGGCCGATTTACCAAAATGCCTTAGTGGGCTGAATTATTAAAATGCTTTATTGGGCTGGATCACCAAAATTGTTGAATAGAATAATGGTTGTTATTTATATGTGAATACTTTATGTTATTATGTATGTTGCATTTTTTTTACATTTTGCATGGGATGGGAAAATTGTATGAAGAGTAGTGTAGCCTGGTGGAATTGCCACAAATTGTATATTATTATGCCTAAATTATGATTTCAGTGGTTTGACCACAAAAATAAAATGCTATAGCAGTTTGACTGCAAATTTGGTGTGAGCGACGGGGTGGGTTGACTTGATCCCCATAGGTGTGATTGGCTGGTTGGGGGTGTGATGGATGGATTGGGTTGGGTTGCATACATTTACTTCATTTAATTATTGTTATGTAAATGGGCTTAGGCCCAAGATTATGCTATACGGGTTCAGGCCTAGTGGATGACGGTAAGGGGATTATACACTGAGTTCTAGTAACTCACCCCATTCTCTTAATCCTTGCAGGTAATGATCAGTAATGAGGACTTGGGCCCATGGATGACTCGGTGGAGGCCATACTTTGGAAATAATATTTTCGAACCTTAGTAAATTTCTTTTCCGCTTATTTCGTTACTTTTACTATTTTGGGTTTAAAGTTGTAATAAGGCCTCTGGGATTTTTATTTCGATTTTATGTTTGACGTATTTATTTTCCATGAATTGTTTTAAACGGGGATTTTTCTAAAATCATAAACAACGGTTTTTCTTCAAATTTAACAACAAACGGATTTCATAATAAATATGTACAAATAATTTAACTTGGATTTTTCCTTCAAATTATCAATAATATTTTCAAAAGTCACGGTTTTAAAAGATCACTAGTTCGATTATTGATTCTTCAATCAACCTCTAGATATTAGTAGTATTTTATCGATTAATTATAACCGAACTTGTTTTCTTAACTATAACCAATTAATGTCAACTTTAGTTCTTTATACGATTTCTTTATGTGACATACTAGATCCGGTCATATCGCATGGGTCGGGTTTGGGGTGTTACACTATTTCACTATAAAAAAAGGTTACATGCCATTGTTATGGCTTTTATAGCCATTTTATAAAATTATTTATCATTTTCTTTTCTATCTTTTCTACTGTTTTGCGTCTGTTCTTTGTTGTTTCTATATTTTTCCTTTGCAGGTAGTGGCGCGTGGTCAACAATGGGGAGAGAAGGGCACCCTTGCCATTTTGGTGAAATGGCGGCAGGGGCGCATCAGGACTCAGAACGAGGGGCCTCAGGTGGCGTGATCGAGGAGAGGAGCGGCCTAGGGTTTTTGTCTTTTTTGAAACTAGTTTAGGTTTTTGGCCCATTGGGCCTTTTTTGTATTTGGGCTTTGTTTATTTTTATTTGTTTGTAAATTGGGCCTGGGCAAATTTGGGCTATTACAGCTGCCCCTCTTTGCCCATTGTTGTGTAACGAGAATGGAGCAAAGACTTTTAAGAAGGACCAATTTTGTCTAGTCTCACCAAATCTCGACCTCTTTGGTGCTCCTCTTTTTCAAGTAGCTTCATTCTAACCCACTGCAACTTTAGAGGTATAGGATTTGTTGCTTCAATCTGCTCCACTGCAACTTCAGGGAGATAAGATTAGTTGCTTCAATCTGCTTCATTGCAACTTTAGGGAGATAAGGTTCGTAACTTCAATCTGCTCCACTTCAACTTCAGGGAGATTAGATTTGTGGTTTTAATCTGCTCTACTGCAACTTCAATGAGATAAGATTTGTAGCTTCAATCTGCTCCACTGTAACTTCAGGGAGATTAGTTTCTTGGCTTTAATCTGCTTCACTGCAACTTCAGGGAGACAAGATTTGTAGCTTCAATATGCTCCACTGCAACTTCAGGGAGATAAGATTCGTAGCTTCAATCTGTTCCACTGCAACTTTAGGGAAATAAGACTTGTGGTCTCAATCTGCTCTATTGCAACTTCAGAGAGATAAGACTTGTGGCTTCAATCTGCCCCACTGCAACTTCAGGGAGATTAGATTTATATCTTTAATCTGCTCCAGTGCAACTTCAGGGAGATAAGATTCACTATGGTAGATTCAATCCGTCCCACTACAATTTCAGGGGTGTAGGATCGGTGCTTTCATTTATCTGTTACGCCGTTCTCTGGGAAACATTGTAACAGCCCTAACCGTATCCGTCGCCGGAACAGGTTTACAAAGCATTACTGAAATATACAGATCAAGTAAACATATATTTTATTTTATACAGTATTCATGTTAGAAATCAAACATAAAGTCCTTTATATGAACCCTCGAGGTCCAAAACATGCATTAGAAATGAGTCGATACTAAATCGGGTACTTAGAGAATTTTTCGGAAAATATCAAAATTTTGCTTAGGTTAGCGGACACATGCCCGTGTGGTCAGGCTGTGTGGCTCACACGGCCAAGGGACATGCCCGTGTCTCAGGCCGTGTAACTCTCTGACTTGGGTCACAGGGCCAAGACACACGCCCGTGTGCTAGGCCGTGTGTAAATACCTGGGCATTCTGTTTTGAAATTTTAAAGATGCAGGGGACACATGGCCAAATCACATGCTCATGTGTTAGGCCGTGTGTCACACACGGATGAGACACACGCCCGTGTCTATGCCCGTGTGGACAAAAATAGGCTATTTTCCAAGCCATATTTCTCACCTCATTTTGTCATCCTCCTACACCAACACTTTAACACATTCACAAGCTATTATAGGTCATTTAACCTAACTCGAAATCAAGTCCTATACATGATATAATACTTCATATAATCAAGTATACACACTTACTTAAATTACCAAGTTCACATATATGCATATCTTATCAAATATGCTAATTTAATTCAATCATCAATATGCCAATATAATTTCTATCAATCAACCATTTCAAACACATACCAAACATATCCATCACAAGCCATTCCAATGGCTAGTTACAATTAAAGCATTTATATGCCTAACCTATACATGCCATTATAACCATAATTGATTTACCATATATATACCGAAATGGGCTGATAGATAGTGTGAGTGATCTCTGCCAAGCTTCCAATCCAACGAGCCTCCGAATTACTATAGAACAGAGGAAAATAAAACAAAGTAAGCATGAAATGCTTAGTAAGTTCATATAACATGGTAATTAACTTACCACTCATTTAAATTCAATAAAAACATACAAGGCACATTCAATCAACTTGATCACGAGCCCTAACACATATCCTCATCACCCTTGTTAGTTATATATTTCATATAAATATCAAGAAATATGTATGGGCTCAACAATAATTAGATTTCCATGTACATATACTTTCCACATCATGTATTCATATAACATATACAAATCATATCCTTGTATTTCAAGTGCATTTTCATAATAATTCATCTCGAGTTCAGACTATTTCATGTCGAAACTTTGCCCATTAAATCAATCGAAATGTCGATGGTTACACAGGTAGTACGATCAAGGTATACAAATATATACTCATAGATAAACATGTTCATCAAACAAATTCCATGTTCATATAGCATTATCTCATATTTCCATATATCATGTATTATCATTTTCATGTATTTCAGGCAGATACGTGTAATAATTCATTTCATGTTCATATTTTGTAACACCCCCAAACCCGACCCATTCACTACGACCGAATCTGGTTATGTCACTGGGAAAGACGGTTGGAAATCCTTGACTTTAGAATTAAACTTGAAAATTTTATTATCTCTGAAAATCATGTCCATTTAACATTTAATAAATAATATAAGCTTGTTGAAAAACTTCCGAATTAAAATGTTATGGTAAGTTGCTATAATATGAATCTCTTGCGAAAATATTACTAAGTGTAGAGTAAACTTCGACCTTAATAAATAGAGTACTTTAAATCAAAGAGGCCCTTATTACATCAAATAAAACTCCAAAATACTGATAATATAAAATACTTAAATAAAGTAAAACATCTTCTGTATGAAAATCTCCTTTTGCATGGGCCACCTTGTATCCACTCCAACCCGGTCCGATCATCCTTTCACCTGCGATGTTGGATAAGAGATTGGGTGAGTCACAATGACTCAGTGTGTAAGTTAAGCACTGAAATCCACCCACACGCTAGCCACATAATATCCCAATTATCAAAAGCAACAAGTAATATATATATTCATTTCTTAACAATTACCACAATCTGGGCTTGGCCCACATTCAAATCACATCTCATACTGGGCTAGGCCCATTTCCCAATAAACCACATATCAACTGGGCTTGGCCCATGTCCACGTATGTCCCCAAAACATACCTATCCACATGTCATATTGGGCTTGGCCCATTTCCATATTATTACAAAGATTAATGCAACATGATTCCCAACCCAACCTAGGGTCCATCCGCTACACACCCCCTTATCCAGCCTACCACACACTAGGGGACTATCGAGTCACCCTCTCCTTTTCCCTCCAAAAAGGCAACCAATGCCATCCACGATGTAGCGTATAGCTAACATCAAACCACGATGGAGCACACAGCAATCCATCAAGCCACGATATGGCATAAAGCCCATATCAATCAAGGTAACCACGCGAACCAAATCGCAAAGATCCACAACGCGACCTCAGTCAGCGCCAATCCACGATGTAGCACAAAGCTGACATCAACCACGTACTCGAAGTACACCCGTACCTTCTTTTCATATCCCACCCATGCACATGCCGCATAAAGTATAATCATGATAATGCATGCACATGCTTATTAATGCCCATAAACATACTCACAAACAAATAATCACACTGCAATAGATCCGATACTAACCTGGGCATCGCCATACCCTTTAGGGGTATATATGGCACACTCATTACTGCACTTGTTAGTAAAACATATAACACATGAAACCCGGAAACAGTGGGTTAGTTACACACCTTATTACTAGACTCTCGATCCTCGACGCTATCGTTTAGCAAAACTACGGCTATTTGCTTAACGTTTTCTCATTCTTGGCCCACACCCCCGTGGCCAATATCGCATGTGCAGTAAACGGATCTCTTCTTAAACTTTGGGACAGGACCTTCCCTTTCCTTCTTGGATCGGTACTGTGCATCCACGTCCATCGAAAGTCACTTAATCAGAACCACACGATTAATCAACGAAGTCATAATCAACTAATTTTAAGTCACTTACTAATATCCTTACCGAAATAATCTGAGATCCCGAAGGCTTCCCTTGCTCTAGTCGATATGCCCCTTAGATGATCGAATCCAAGAGACTTCCTCAATGCTTCCTTCTTTCGACTTCCCTAAAACCGAATGGAGCAGAACTAGGAGAGGTCGCCCTTGCTGATATTCGGCCAACCACCCTAGGCTACTAAGAGGATATTTCGACAAGGGTGAGAGGAGATTCGGCTAAAACATAAAGAGGAGAAAAGGAGAAGGGGCTGTGGATATTCGGCTTAGGCTAAAAGGGAAAAGGTTAAGAGGTTTCGGCAATGGCGCTCAAAAGAAGTTTCGGCCTATGCAAAATAAATGGGGAAAGAAGAGGTTCTCTCTTGCTTACAAATTCGGTCACAACAACTAGAGAAGAACAAATAAAATTCGGCACAAGAGGGAGATGAGAGAATGAACTTTCGGCTACAAAGAAATGATGAGCGAATGGTGAATGAAAATGAGCACCTCCCCTCCCCCTATTTATACTACACGGCCTAGCTCCAACCTCCCACAAAAATCCCTCAAAACTCTCCTAAAACACCTCCCTTCCATCCATTCAAAATGTTTTGAAAATTAAAAAAAAAATCAAACCTAACTAGCCAAAATTTAAAAACAAAGACCAAGTCTTTCTCCATCTTCAAGCCTCCCAAAACCGTCCAATACCTCCAAATTTGCTGCCCAAAATAACAAAAAAAAACAAAACTCCAAATGCCACACACCAGGTTCGAACCTGGGACCAACTGCCGCACTCCTTGCCCCCAACGCCCAGGCCACTCGGCCACTTTGAATTTCATGCTAGAAACCCCCAACATTTATTTATAAACCCTTCTTAACTCAAGCCCATAACTACCAACAAAATAAAAACGCTAATCGCGGCCCAGCGCCGAACCGCGCTTTATCACTCCTCCAGCGCCTAAGTGCCGCACGCTAGCCACTCCGCCAATTGGACTTTCATGTCCATCAACTTGACATTTATTTTTAAGCCCTACTTAGCCCAGTCCCTTGACGCAAAAATAAAACAACCATTCTTTGCCGCTTGGACTCGAACCCAAGCCCTCCTTACAACGCCTTGACCACTTTACCACCCCATCTTTCTTATCCACTAACGCCCACAAAATTGTTTTAAGCCCTACTTCCTTAGTCCCTTCCTTTAACGCAATAAAATAAAAGCCCAATCGCTGCTTCCCATGTTATTCGAACCTCTTCTCCCTTGGCACTCCTTTGCACTTAGCGCCCAAGCCACATTGCCTATTCCTTTCTTGTGCCTTAAACGCCCAATTAATTCTTTTAAGGCCTCCCAAGGCCAAGCTCCCTTTATTACTAAAAAAATATCCAAAAAAATTTTCTAAAGCATTCTTTTGCCTTCTAGGGTTCTCCAAACCCCTAAAAATCTATCCAACATGACCATAAGCCTACTAAATCGCTCGAGTTATGCTCCAAGCGCATAACCCCTAAACCGTGGTGTTACAATTCTACCCTCCTTAAAAATAATTTCGTCCTCGAAATTACTTTACTAACAAACGTCCACATGTGACCTAGTGGGCACTCACGATCTTACTAAGGCTATCTACACAATCTCTAAGTTCATGCTCAAAATTTGAAACACCTCTCTTAGCAACACAGTAAAGGCTCACTCATAAGCAAACAAAGTAATTAAAGCATGTACCAAAGCAAAGGAGCTTACATGATATCACATCCTTGGTTGACTTTGTCTAGAACCATTCCTTCCATAACTTGAACCACGATCCTCGTCGCTCGCGGACAATTCTTAACCAGATGTGCCTTAGATCCGCACCGAAAACATTCTTTACTATTTCCCCAACACTCTACCCCAGCCATGATCCGCTCAGTTGCCTCCAGCCAATATTCAGCAGTGCTAGGAGCAACCCCGCAGACACCTCGAAAGAATTGCCCCATTAGCCCGAGTCGTTCAGAACAGATTTCCGACTCTGCACCACCACACCGCCCCACTACCCTTTCCAACACTCGCAAAGATCGCTCGTGACACTGCGTCGTCTCGGTCGATCTTGGAACTCACCATCTCCACTGGTGGCGAACCGGTATCTCATTTTCTCGAACCCCGACCGGATCCTACGGGCTCGTAAACCGTCATTCTACCCCTACCTCTACCACGAGTATTACGACCACGTCCGCCTCGAGTGCTCATGACTAATCTTTCACGTATTCGATTAAAGAATTTTATGCATCGAGTGTTTATTCCACTTGTTTAAAAGCAAGTCTTATGAATATTTAATGAGGATTTGTTCTCGCGAGTTCACGTAATCCTATCGGTTTCAATCTCTAAGGTAGCATACCATTGCTAATCATCAAATCATGTCATATCCAATCGATCACAAGTAATAGTGCGGGGTACTTACAGGCGAATCGTGCCGGAGACTCGGTGCCATGCCTTTCAAACCATATATTTAAAACAAACACTTAAACAGACTTTTGAAAACCTTTTTGGGCCTCAGCCCACAGTAGAGCCTTTGAACTTGGCTCGATACCACAAATGTAACACCCCAAACCCGGACAAGACACCACGTCCGAACGGTATGTTACTGGGAAAATGCTTTGGGAGATCAGATTTATCGCTTAAAAGTCGGGTGAAAACACAGGTCTTTGAAACAAATTTGAGTGGTCCTGTTTGAAAAAGCAGGTTGATGTATTTGAAACCCTGAGGTTTTGAAAACTTAGCTGTAATTTGTAGTTAAAACGAGTTTAACCATTAAAACCTCATTAGTTTCTTAGTGACACATAAAACACTTTTAGACTTAGGAGAACTACACGTTTGAATTTGGAAACCAGCTTGTTTTTGTTTCAGTATGAAAACTCATGTGATACCCGTTGGTATGGTTTTAAAAAACCAGTATGTTATAATTTTGAAATCATTATCTTTCCAAGTTTTAGTAAAACTTATTCCAAGTTACTTTGTTAAGGCATGTCAAAAATCAACTTAAAACATCAACACATAAAACATAACTTTAAAGGCCTTTACAAATCCAAAATAAAACCCAATTAAAAGTAAATAAACTAAAGTACCCAAATAGTAGAGTCCGAGTAAAACTTTATTAAAGCATGGCATGTGCACCCCGAGTCCATCCCGGCTCCATGTCGCGTCTCACGAGTCACTGAAATGTCAAAGGAGAGGGTGAGTCGAGTGACCCAGATGTGCAAATCCCGCTCCCGAAGAAACAACATACTAACACACATCATACATAGCAACATAATTAATGCAACCCGATCCTAACCATCCATATCGCCTTTTCTACCCCCGTGTGGTACCAAACCACTTTGGTGGTGCCAAACCACCGTGACATATAGTCACAATGTGTTACCAAAACACTGGTGTCCCAAAGACACAATATCCATCATTGTGGTACCAAACCACCTGGTGTCCCAAAGACACGATGTGCTACCAAAGCACCGTGACCGTAGTCACAAATCCGATGATGATGGGGCCAACCCATCGTGTGATACCAAATCACTAGCGACGATCCCATAACTCAAGTGGGGCCAACCCACGGTGGTCAAACCACGGGGACAAGTCGCAATGAGGTGCCAAACCTCCGGTGTCCCAAAGACACAGTGTGCTACCAAAGCACCGGTGACCGTAGTCACAAATCGGTGATGGGGCCAACCCATCGTGTGATACCAAATCACCGGCGTCAATCCCGTATAATCATTTGTGGGGCCAACCCATCGTGGTACCGAGCTCATCGGGACGAGACGCCGAGGTACCAAACCTCCGAGGTGCCAAACCTCCGTGACCCAAAGTCACAAAGTGTGCTACCAAAGCACTGGTGCTCACAAGACAATATACCACTGCTCCTCCTCTCGTATCACCCACACATATCATACTCATGGGATTATGCATCTCATACAAGCCATGCATATCATGCCAACATATCAAGCATTACAACTCATAACATGCATAACATAAATCATGATATCATGTATTATCATTAATACTCATCATAGAACAGACTTACCCGAATCGTACACATACCCCTTTTTGGGTATCCAATTATCCTTCTCCTTTGTTTCAATCTTATTAAACAATCAAGTTTATTAACAACGTTACTAAGTAGAGAGTGTGTTAGTTACACACCTGGTAAAACCGAGTCTAAGGATCCCTACGAATCACTCTGAGTCCCTTGATTATCAAACCCCTAGAACAATCGACCAACATAGGATTAGGCACTAAGACCATTCGGCCAAAGACCATCAACCAAAGAATCAACATTAATCATTACCCTACACTTGCGAATGGTTTGGTTTCCAAACAAACCCCGAACCAAAAGTGGCTCTTTTGACAATCGGCCTTCACCTAGAAATAGAATCATTAATCTCTTGTAGCCTACCTTAATGAAATCAAACGAGTGAAGTAATATCACTTACCACACTTACCTAATCACTTAACAGATGAAGATGGCTCCTCTTGTTTGCTTGAAACCCTTTGGTGTCCTATAATGAAGGGATTAGAATCCTTCAAAAATGACCATAGTCGGCCCTTAATCAAACCATAACCAACAAAGATCAAAAGAGGAAGATATGGCCATTCGGCCTTGCACTTACCAACACCCAATATTCGGCCAACCTATGACTTCTAGGAGAGGAGAGGTTCGGCCAACTTTTAGAACAAGATGAAGAAAGAATTCGGCTTATTCCCAAAGAAGGAACACAAGAGAAAGGTGTATAGAAGGGGATTGGTATTCGGTCAACGAGTGGAAGGAAGATTCGGCTCACAAGTGTTAAGATAGAAGGAAAACAAAAATGGGTAAAGGGAGAGTACTTACGGTTTTGAAAGAAATAAGAAATGGAGAGAGAGCTTTGGAGAATGGGTTTCGCTACCAATAAGAGTCAAGGGGAAACAAAGAAATTTCTGCAAGGTGAAATTGCTTAAGCTTTCGGTTTTTGAAAAGGAAGAAAATGAGAACTTACTTGGAGAAATTCGGCTACTAGGAGATTGAAAGAAAAACAAGCAAGTTCGGCACTAGATGTTTACACTTTCGGTTCCACAAAGAAAATGAAAGATAACTTCTTTAGAATTTCGGCTTTGGTTTCTCAAAAGAAAGAATTTTGGCTTACTGTGAATGATGACTGAAATGCTAAGAAATTTGCCAAAAGATTCGGCACTACCCTTCCCACACCCAAACCAAAACCGCCACTACCCATCAAGTTCCCAAGTTTTCGCCAACACCTCCACAAACCCCAAACATTCGGCCCACATCCCCATTCACTCCCAACCACCATTTCAAACTACATGACCAAGTCTCCCTCCAACAAATGCTCTCCACCCCTCATTTGAATATGAAGACTTGGTCCAAGGTAGTGTTCTAGTTGCTCTCACCTCTACTCCCATGCCGTCCAAAATAGGTAACAAAAAGGGGACTCTCACGCTCGAACACCTGGACCTCCACTCCTTGAAGTTGGCGCCAAACCAAGCTCCCCATGTGGCGCATGCCTTGCCACTTTTCAGCTCTTCCTTTTGCAACAAAACCTCAAATAAAATTCTTAAACCCCGCTTCCTCGGCTCCCTTCACTTAACACCCAAAACCAAAATTTTCTCATTCTCTCAGCACACTCCTAGCCTACAATTAAGCTCCTAAAACACCGAAATAACCACACAAAGACACTAAACACATGCAATAACATGCAACAACAAAATAGCCCCTAACCCGGGATATTACGGTTCTACTTCTTAAAATAATTTCGGCCCAGAAATTACCCAGTCAAAAGAGTTGCGGGTATTGCTTTGTTTTCATCGTATCCTCGGGTTCCCACGCCGCTTCTTCCACGCCATGATTCCGCCAAAGAACCTTAACCAAAGGCACAGACTTTCTACGCAGAACCTTCACATCTCGATCAAGAATCGCACAGTTCCTCTTCCACGAGACAAGTCCGATTCACCTCGATCTCTTGCATCGCTACCACATGCGACGGATCGAACGATACCTCCAAGCATCGAAACATGGAAAACGTCGTGAATCGACTAAGTTCTCACGGCAACTCAAGCCGACACGCCATCGCCCAACTCGCCTCAATACCTTATAATGCCCAATGAACCTCGGACTAAGCTTGCCTTTCTTCCCGAACCTCAACACCTTCTTCCAAGGTGAGACCTTCAGAAACACTCGATCCCCCACAGCGAACTCTATATCTCTTCGCTTAAGATCGGCATAGGACTTCTGCCGGTCCGAAGCTTCCTTTAATCGAGTCTGAATCAGCTTAACCTTGTCTTCGGTCTCAGCTACCAACTCGGGTCCTAACAACTGACGTTCACCTAACTCTGTCCAACATGTAGGTGAGCGACACCTCCTGCCATACAGCGCCTCATACGGAGCCATCTTAATGCTCGCTTGGTAAATCGTTGTTGTAGGCAAACTCGGCTAATGGTAGAAACTCCTCCCAACTACCTCAAATCCAGAACACAACCTCTCAAAGATGTCCTCTAAGATCCGAATGACCTTTCTCGATTGACCGCCGATTTGGGTGAAAAGCCGTCTTTGAAATCCAAACGAGTACCGTGAGCTTGATGCAACGCTTTCTAACCTTGACGTAAATCTAGGATCCCTATCCGAGATTATTATCAAACCGCACGCCGTGCAACCTCACTATCTCTCGAAACATACGACCGCTAACTCAAGTGAGTAGTCAACCTCACCACGGGAATAAAGTGGGTGATTTAGTCATCGATCCACCACTACCCAAATCGAATCCTTCTTGCTTGGCGTAAGCGGTAACCCACCGACAAAATCCATGGTTATCCTTTCCCACTTCCATCGAGGAATCTTCACAGTGAAGCAAACCCGACGGCAAATCGATGTTCACCTTGACTACGACAAGTCGGACACTTTCCCACAAACTCTGTCACCTCTTTCTTCAAGCGTGCCACCAAAATCGCTCTCTAAGATCCTTATACATTTTGCTACTCTGGGATGCATAGCATGAGGATCGCTATGTGCGCCTCAAGAATCTTCTCGCCACTCAACATCTTTGGGCATACAAGCCTTACCTTGAAAACACGTAACCTCGCCATTGGACAAATCAGAACCCTCCAAACCACCATCTTGCACTTGCAACCTTCGCGCACTCGTAACCTCATCCAACAATCTGCTTTCTCTCGACCGCTCAACCCAAGTAGGCTTAACTCGCAGCTCGCGCGTAATACTCCCGTCATACAAGCTCAAATGGGCAAACAATGCTCTCAAGTCCGAAACAACCTTACGGCTCAACGCGTGCGCCACCACGTTAGCCTTGCCCGATGATACTCAATCGAACGAAATGTAATCTTTCAAGCAATTCAACCCATCTACGCTTGCCTCAAATTCAAATCCTTCGAGTCGGTAGATACTTTGCACTCTTATGATCCGTAGACTATCGATCTCTCTCCATATAAGTAGTGCCTCCAAATCTTTAAAGCGAAAACTACACCGCTAGCTCCAAATCGTAAGCGTCGGATAGTTAACCTCATGTGGCCTCACCGCTTAGAAGCGTAAGCCACAACCTTACCTTCCCGCATCAACACACAACCTGCACTGTATGTGATGCATCGCGATGAGATCTGTGTATTCCTTACCGGCCTCAAAGTTGAATCGAACCGAGCCTCGGTCAAAATCTTCTTTAACTTATCGAAGCTTTCCTGCTGTTTCTCAGTCCATACAAACGGAACCTCTTTCCTTAACAACTTAGTCATCACACGCTGCTATCAACGAGAAACCCTCAACAAACCTTCGGTAGTATCCCGCCAAACCCGTAAAACTACTAATCTCGACCATCGACCTAGGTGGCTTCCAATCCAAGACCTCAATCTTACGAGGATCTACACGAATCCCCTCACCGACACTACATGACCCAAGAACGTCACTTCTCTAAGCCGTAACTCGCACTTCATCGAACTTAGCATAGAGTTGCTTTTCCTCGTAATCTGCAGCGCCACCTCAAATGCGCATCATGCTCTTCCTCTGTCCTTTAGTACACCAAGATGTCGTCTATGAAAACCACCACGAAACGATCTAGATACTGCTGAAACACCCTATTCATCATATCCATAAACGCTGCCGGTGCGTTAGTCAACCCGAACGGCATTACCAAAAATTCGTAGTGCCCATACCGAGTCCGAAACGCTGTTTTATGGATATCCGCCTCCTTAACCTTTAATCGGTGATACCTGCACCTCAAGTCGATCTTCAAAATACCGCAAAGCACCCTTCGGTGATCAAACAAATCGCCTATCCGCGCAACGGATACTTGTTTTTAATCGTCAGCTTGTTCAAACTGGCGGTAGTCTATGCACATCCGCATCGAGCCATCTTTCTTCTTAACGAATAATACTGCGCGCACACCTACGGCGAAACACTTGGCCCGGATAAAACCTCGATCCAATAACTCCCGGATCTCGAGCCTTAAGCTCCACCAATTCCTTTGGTGCCATCCTATACGAGCAATAGACACAAGCGCGCGGTCCGTGCAATGATCTATCCCGAACTCAACCTCTCGATCTGGCGGCAAACCCGGAAGCTCCTCCGGAAACACATCAACAAATTCCTTAACAGTACGAACCTTCTCAACAGCAGACTCTTTAGCCTCCAAGGCATACACATGAACTACATACGCTTCACACCCTTTCTCGACCATCTTCTCGCGCCAAAGCAGATACCACATTTGATAAGTAATCCCTCCGATTACCTATCATAGCCACCTCCTCACCATCAACCGTCTTAAGAACCATGCGCTTGGTCGGCGCGCATCCAACCTCGCCGGTACTTAACCAGCCAATCCATCCCGAATCGATCGAACTCCCAAACGGCAGTTCCATCGGATCAAGAGCAAATACTACCCCTTGGAGTTCTAGAGGTACATCTCTAAATGGCTTATCTACTACTACAGAGTGACCTAACGGACTAATCACATCATCCGCCTAGAAGATATCTCGAGTCTAAATCCATTGTCTCTACTATACTATCGGCAACATAAGAGTGCGTGAGAACCCACATCAATTAAAGCAGTATAAGGGGTACCAAAATCAAGAACGCACGGTTATGACGTCCGGCATGGCCGCTCCTCCTCTCGGCGCAAAGATATACCACCCAGCCGTCTAGCGCCGTAACTACTTCGCACCTGCGCCGGTGCTCCACGGCCCGACTGTAACCATTACCACGGCCCTCTCTGCGGTGGCGGTCCATAACCTCGAATCGACACGGCTCGACTCTCCGACCAATCTCGCCATCCTACGCGGACAATCCCTAATGCGATGATCCAGAGAACCACATTCAAGCAACCTTTTCCACCACCCAAAGAACCACCCCAATGAGATTTCCCACACCGATTATCATGCGGTGGTCCTCGCCTAGCAAAGAACAACCCTAGCAGATCGATTTCGCCCACTCGGCCTAGCCCTCTTCTCTGCGGATTACCCGACGAACCGTAAGACCCAAGCTCCTCTTAAGCCTACTCCCCGCCCATACTCGCTTCACGGACTTAACACCTTTGGCTACCTTAGCCTTCTCAACTAAGACAACAAACTCGCTCCTCGGCGAGGAGCAACAAGAGCCTCAACTCGCTCGCGGACCATCCTCTAAACGAACACACCTCTCATGCTCGGTGGCCACAATGCCCCGGCATACCTACTCACCAGAACTCGGCCTCGACTCAAGAACGGATTTACTCCTCGAACAAGCCTCGTAAATGCCTTTCACTGGGAGTCGATGTAACTAGCCCCGATGTATTTCTTTTGATATGCAGGCTCACGAAGTAATCCCATGTCAAATCCACGCCGCCGCCACACTATCCCGAACCGTGAGCCACCACCGATATGACTCATCCCGAGAAGCGACACGATACCCTTCAGACTTCTCTTCACCGTCAAGTCCAGATCATCCATGATCCGCTCGTTGCCTCCACCAATATTCAGCAAAGCTAGGAGCAACCCAGAGACACTCGAAAGAATTCAAGACCATTAGCCCGAGTCGCTCAGAACAGATTTCGACTTCGCACCACCACCGCCCCCCCACTACCCTTTCCAACACTCGCAAAGATCGCTCGTGACATCGCTGCGTCGTCTCCATCCCGATCTTGGAACTCACCACCTCCACTGGTGGCGAACCGCAGTATCTCATTTTTCGAACCCGACCGGATCCTACGGGCTCGTAAACCGTCATTCTACCCCTACCTCTACCACGAGTATTACGACCACGCCCGCCTCGAGTGCTCATGACTAATCTTTCTACGATATTCGATTAAAGAATTTTATGCATCGTTGTTTATTCCACTTGTTTAAAAAGCAAGTCTTATGAATATTTAATGAGGATTTGTTCTCGCGAGTTCACAGTAATCCTATCGGTTTCAATCTCTAAGGTAGCATACCATTGCTAATCATCAAATCATGTCATATCCAATCGGATCACAAGTAATAGTACGGTACTTACTGGGCGAATGGTGCCAGGAGACTCGGTGCCATGCCTTTCAAACCATATATTTAAAACAAACACTTAAACAGACTTTTGAAAACCTTTTTGGGCCTCAGCCCACAAATGAGCCTTTGAACTTGGCTCGACGATACACAAATGTAACACCCCAAACCGGACAAGACACCACGTCCGAATGCGGTATGTTACTGGAAAATGCTTTGGGAGATCGATTTATCGCTTAAAAGTCGGGTGAAAACACACAGGTCTTTGAAACAAATTTGAGTGGTCCTGTTTGAAAACAATTGATGTATTTGAAACCCTGAGGTTTTGAAAACTTAGCTGAATTTGTAGTTAAAACGAGTTTAACCATTAAAACCTCATTAGTTTCTTAGTGACACATAAAACACTTTTAGACTTAGGAGAACTACACGCTTGAATTTGGAAACCGATTGTTTTTGTTTCAGTATGAAAACTCAGCAGATGATACCGTTGGTATGGTTTAAAAAAACCAGTCATGTTATAATTTTGAAATCATTATCTTTCCAAGTTTTAGTAAAACTTATTCCAAGTTACTTTGTTAAGGCATGTCAAAAATCAACTTAAAACATCAACACATAAAACATAACTTTAAAGGCCTTTACAAATCCAAAATAAAACCCAATTAAAAGTAAATAAACTAAAGTACCCAAATAGTAGAGTCTCGAGTAAAACTTTATTAAAGCATGGCATGTGCACCCCGAGTCCATCCGGCTCCATGTCCGTCTACGAGTCACCTGAAATGT
The DNA here is from genome assembly GCA_025698515.1 of Gossypium sturtianum. Taxonomy (NCBI): domain Eukaryota; kingdom Viridiplantae; phylum Streptophyta; class Magnoliopsida; order Malvales; family Malvaceae; genus Gossypium; species Gossypium sturtianum. The sequence goes on from CM046955.1 coordinate 120,979,753, forward strand.
CAAAGGAGAGGGTGAGTCGAGTGACCCAGTGTGCAAATCCCGCTCCCGAAGAAACAACATACTAACACACATCATACATAGCAACATAATTAATGCAACCCGATCCTAACCATCCATATCGCCTTTTCTACCCCGTGTGGTACCAAACCACTTTGGTGGTGCTAAACCACCGGTGACATATAGTCACAATGTGTTACCAAAACACCGGTGTCCCAAAGACACAATATCCATCATTGTGGTACCAAAACCTTTGGTGTCCCAAAGACACGATGTGCTGCAAAGCACCGGGTGACCGTAGTCACAAATCCGATGATGATGGGGCCAACCCATCGTGGTGATACCAAATCACTAGTGCACGATCCCATAACTCAAGTGGGGCCAACCCACGGTGGTCAAACCACGTGGACAAGTCGCAATGAGGTGCCAAACCTCCGTGTCCCAAAGACACGAGTGTGCTACCAAAGCACCGTGACCGTAGTCACAAATCTGGTGATGGGGCCAACCCATCGCGGTGATACCAAATCACCGGCGTCAATCCCGTATAATCATTTGTGGGGCCAACCCATCGTGGTACTCGAGCCATCGGGACGAGACGCTGAGGTACCAAACCTCCGAGGGCCAAAACCTCTCGTGACCCAAAGTCACAAAGTGTGCTACTAAAGCACTGGTGCTCACAAGACAATATACCACTCGCTCCTCCTCTCGTATCACCCACACATATCATACTCATGGGATTATGCATCTCATACAAGCCATGCATATCATGCCAACATATCAAGCATTACAACTCATAACATGCATAACATAAATCATGATATCATGTATTATCATTAATACTCATCATAGAACAGACTTACCCGAATCGTACACATACCCCTTTTTGGGTATCCAATTATCCTTCTCACTGTTTCAATCTTATTAAACAATCAAGTTTATTAACAACGTTACTAAGTAGAGAGTGTGTTAGTTACACACCTGGTAAAACCGAGTCTAAGGATCCCTACGAATCACTCTGAGTCCTTTGATTATCAAACCCCTAGAACAATCGACCAACATAGGATTAGGCACTAAGACCATTCGGCCAAAGACCATCAACCAAAGAATCAACATTAATCATTACCCTACACTTGCGAATGGTTTGGTTTCCAAACAAACCCCGAACCAAAAGTGGCTCTTTTGACAATCGGCCTTCACCTAGAAATAGAATCATTAATCTCTTGTAGCCTACCTTAATGAAATCAAACGAGTGAAGTAATATCACTTACCACACTTACCTAATCACTTAACAGATGAAGATGGCTCCTCTTGTTTGCTTGAAACCCTTTGGTGTCCTATAATGAAGGGATTAGAATCCTTCAAAAATGACCATAGTCGGCCCTTAATCAAACCATAACCAACAAAGATCAAAAGAGGAAGATATGGCCATTCGGCCTTGCACTTACCAACACCCAATATTCGGCCAACCTATGACTTCTAGGAGAGGAGAGGTTCGGCCAACTTTTTAGAACAAGATGAAGAAAGAATTCGGCTTATTCCCAAAGAAGGAACACAAGAGAAAGGTGTATAGAAGGGGATTGGTATTCGGTCAACAGTGGAAGGAAGATTCGGCTCACAAGTGTTAAGATAGAAGGAAAACAAAAATGGGTAAAGGGAGAGTACTTACGGTTTTGAAAGAAATAAGAAATGGAGAGAGAGCTTTGGAGAATGGGTTTTGGCTACCAATAAGAGTCAGGGGAAACAAAGAAATTTCGGCAAGGTGAAATTGTTTAAGCTTTCGGTTTTGAAAAGGAAGAAAATGAGAACTTACTTGGAGAAATTCGGCTACTAGGAGATTGAAAGAAAAACAAGCAAGTTCTAAGACTAGATGTTTACACTTTTTGGTTTCCACAAAGAAAATGAAAGATAACTTCTTTAGAATTTCGGCTTTGGTTTCTCAAAAGAAAGAATTTTGGCTTACTGAATGATGACCGAAATGCTAAGAAATTTGCCAAAAGATTGGCACTACCCTTCCCACACCCAAACCAAAAACCGCCACTACCCATCAAGTTCCCAAGTTTCTACCAACACCTCCACAAACCCCCAAACATTCGGCCACATCCCCATTCACTCCCAACCACCATTTCAAACTACATGACCAAGTCTCCTCCAACAAATGCTCTCCACCCTCATTTGAATATGAAGACTTGGTCCAAGGTAGTGTTCTAGTTGCTCTCTACCTCTACTCCCATGCCGTCCAAAATAGGTAACAAAAAGGGGACTCTCTGCTGCTCGAACACCTGGACCTCCACTCCTTGAAGTTGGCGCCAAACCAAGCTCCCCCATGTGGCGCATGCCTTGCCACTTTTCCAGCTCTTCCTTTTGCAACAAAACCTCAAATAAAATTCTTAAACCCCCGCTTCCTCAGCTCCCTTCACTTAACACCCAAAAACCAAAATTTTCCCATTCTCTCAGGCACACTCCTAGCCTACAATTAAGCTCCTAAAACACCGAAATAACCACACAGCACACTAAACACATGCAATAACATGCAACAACAAAATAGCCCCCTAACCCGGGATATTACACGATCTGCCGGTACACCTTGTTTGACAGTGAGCCACCAACGATAAGCTTCATCCCGAAGAAGCGAAACAACACCTTTTAGCTTTTCTTCGTTGGTACAGTCCAAATCATCCATAATTCTTTCAACTCCTTCTAGCCAATATTCCGCTACATTCGGGGCCACTCCAGACACTCCCCTAAAAACTTCAGCCCCATTAGACCTGAGCCTCTCGGACACTGACTTCCGAGTTCCATTTCCCCTACTAGCTCTTGCCACTTGTCAGTAGCACTCTCGTAGCATGGCTTGCGACAACTGCGTCATCTTCTTCCCTCACGATCTTGCTCTGCTGCGTGCTGCTGGCGGCACTTCACTTTCTGACCCATAGCCAGACCCTACTGGTTCCGAAGCTGTCATTCTACCTCTACCGCGCCCCCTAGAACTCATCTCTATCGTCGTGATTTAATCTGTTTTAAGAAATTTTATGCATTAGAAATTTTGTTCCACTATTTAGCCACGAGCAAATTTTATGAAGGAAGGGTATTTTAAAGTAGTTCTTTCGATCACACAAAGTCTCAGTTCCAGTTTGTTACCCTACTTCAAAGAATCACACTTACCCATTCACACATTCATTATTCGGACCTTTCTGCCCGTTTCTACCCCAGGGGTATTTCCGTCATTTTGTCCTATAGGGACATTTTTGTCATAAACCAGAGCGATTCAAAACTTTAATAGGTCAGGATCTTTTTGAAATTCCCAAAATTAAAGAGTATTTTCGAAAATTTCGCAAATTGAAGGTATAACAGGATTTTTGGTAACCAGGGGTATTTTGGTAATTTTGACAATCAGGGTAATTTTGTGAATTTCCAAAGTCAGGGTTATTATTTTGAAATACAGGAAATTGGATACTTTTGCAATGTAAGAAAAATTCTACTAAGTTTGGGGTTAAACCAGAAATTTTGAAATTCAGGGGCATTTTAGTATTTTTTTTCAACATAGGGGTATTTTTGTAATTTTGCTGCTAGGGCTTTTTGGCAATTTTGGGTAAATCGAGACGATGTTGTTCAAAACCAGATTTAGGGTTTACAAACCAAAAAGGGTAAATTTGAAAATTTTAAAACCAAGAATTTTTTAAAACAGCAAGGCTAATCCCTTTCGGTTTTTTTTTAATAATTAGCTCAGCCTGTGAACAAATCCTCTTGGTTAAGGTGAACCGTAGCTACGCACCAGGTAGGATTCGAGTAAAGAGGAGGTGAGTCGCTAGGACTGCTTAAATACCAAGCTCTTACTGAATGCCACTCCTAGACATGCATACAGTGGTTACCACACCTTAACTCGGCGACTTACTTCACAGGTTGTTTACGAGCTTTAAGTTTTATGCAAGTGTTTGAGTAGACTAATCCTAGGGTCCAACAGATCCTAGTATTCTATTCTACGAGCCCAAACTAAGCCCGAATCAATTCATACAAACAGATCACTTCAAGAGAGTCCGAAGTACTTACAGTGGACTTGGCCTGAGGTACAGTGCCATGCTAGAGTAACTGAAAACTTTTTATAAAAGCCCCTATTTCGAAAAGCCCGTTTTGAAAATCTGTTTGAGCCCAAAAACCCTCAAAGCCGAGTTTTGAACTTGGCTCGATATCTAAATCAGTAACACCCCCAAACAGGCCCATTCACTACGAATCGAAACTGGTTATGTCACTGGAAAGACGGTTGAAATCCTTGACTTTAGAATTAAACTTGAAAATTTTATTATCTCTGAAAATCATGTCCATTTAACATTTAATAAATAATATAAGCTTGTTGAAAAACTTCCGAATTAAAATGTTATGGTAAGTTGCTATAATATGAATCTCTTGCGAAAATATTACTAAGTGTAGAGTAAACTTGACCTTAATAAATAGAGTACTTTAAATCAAAGAGGCCCTTATTACATCAAATAAAACTCCAAAATACTGATAATATAAAATACTTAAATAAAGTAAAACATCTTCTGTATGAAAATCTCCTTTTGCATGGGCCACCTTGTATCCACTCCAACCCGGTCCGATCATCCTTTCACCTGCGATGTTGGATAAGAGATTGGGTGAGTCACAATGACTCAGTGTGTAAGTTAACCATTGAAATCCACCCACACGCTAGCCACATAATATCCCAATTATCAAAAGCAACAAGTAATATATATATTCATTTCTTAACAATTACCACAATCTGGGCTTGGCCCACATTCAAATCACATCTCATATCGGGCTAGGCCCATTTCCCAATAAACCACATATCAACTGGGCTTGGCCCATGTCCACGTATGTCCCCAAAACATACCTATCCACATGTCATATTGGGCTTGGCCCATTTCCATATTATTACAAAGATTAATGCAACATGATTCCCAACCCAACCTAGGGTCCATCCGCTACACACCCCCTTATCCAAACCTACCACACACTGGGGACTATCGAGTCACCCTCTCCTTTCCCTCCAAAAAGGCAACCAATGCCATCCACGATGTAGCGTATAGCTAACATCAAACCACGATGGAGCACACGGCAATCCATCAAGCCACGATATGGCATAAAGCCCATATCAATCAAGGTAACCACGCGAACCAAATCGCAAAGATCCACAACGCGACCTCGATCGGCGCCAATCCACGATGTAGCACAAAGTCGACATCAACCACGCACTCAAGTACACCCGCACCTTCTTTTCATATCCCACCCATGCACATGCCGCATAAAGTATAATCATGATAATGCATGCACATGCTTATTAATGCCCATAAACATACTCACAAACAAATAATCACACCGCAATAGATCCGATACTAACTGGGCATCGCCATACCCTTTAGGGGTATATATGGCACACTCATTCTGCACTTGTTAGTAAAACATATAACACATGAAACCCGAAAGCAATTGGGTTAGTTACACACCTTATTACTAGACTCTCGATCCTTGACGCTATCGTTTAGCAAAACTACGGCTATTTGCTTAACGTTTTACATTCTTCGCCCACACCTGGTGGCCAATCTCAATGCAGTAAACAGATCTCTTCTTAAACTTTGGGACGAGGACCTTCCTTTCCCTTCTTGACTGGTACTCGCATCCACGTCCATCGAAAGTCACTTAATCAGAACCACACGATTAATCAACGAAGTCATAATCAACTAATTTTAAGTCACTTACTAATATCCTTACCGAAATAATCTGAGATCCCGAAGGCTTCCCTTGCTCTAGTCGATATGCCCCTTAGATGATCGAATCCAAGAGACTTCCTCAATGCTTCCTTCTTTCGACTTCCCTAAAATCGAATGGAGCGAGAACTAGGAGAGGTCGCCCTTGCGATATTCGGCCAACCACCCTAGGCTACTAAGAGGATATTTCGACAAGGGTGAGAGGAGATTCGGCTAAAACATAAAGAGGAGAAAAGGAGAAGGGGTTGTGGATATTCGACTTAGGCTAAAAGGAAAAGGTTAAGAGGTTTTGACAATGGCGCTCAAAAGAAGTTTGGCCTATGCAAAATAAATGGGGAAAGAAGAGGTTCTCTCTTGCTTACAAATTCGGTCACAACAACTAGAGAAGAACAAATAAAATTCGGCACAAGAGGGAGATGAGAGAATGAACTTTCGGCTACAAAGAGAATGATGAGCGAATGGTGAATGAAAATGAGCACCTCCCTCCCCTATTTATACTACACGGCCTAGCTCCAACCTCCCACAAAAATCCTCAAAACTCTCCTAAAACACCTCCCTTCCATCCATTCAAAATGTTTTGAAAATTAAAAAAAAATCAAACCTAACTAGCCAAAATTTAAAAACAAAGACCAAGTCTTTCTCCATCTTCAAGCCTCCCAAAACCGTCCAATACCTCCAAATTTGCTGCCCAAAATAACAAAAAAAAAAACAAAACTCCAAATGCCACACACCAGGTTTGAACCTGGGACCAACTGCCGCACTCCTTGCCCCCAACTCCCAGGCCACTCGGCCACTTTGAATTTCATGCTAGAAACCCCCAACATTTATTTATAAACCCTTCTTAACTCAAGCCCATAACCACCAACAAAATAAAAATGCCAACTGCAGCCCCAGGCGCTCGAACCCGCGCCTTATCACTCCTCCAGCGCCTAAGTGCCGCACGCTAGCCACTCCGCCAATTGGACTTTCATGTCCATCAACTTGGACATTTATTTTTAAGCCCTACTTAGCCCAGTCCCTTGATGCAAAAATAAAACAACCATTGCTGCCGCTTGGACTCAAACCCAAGCCCTCCTTACAACGCCCCAGCCACTTTACCAGCCCATCTTTCTTATCCACTAACGCCCACAAAATTATTTTAAGCCCTACTTCCTTAGTCCCTTCCTTTAACGCAATAAAATAAAAGCCCAACTGCTTCCCATGTTATTCGAACCTCTTCTCCCTTGGCACTCCCTTTGCACTTAGCGCCCAAGCCACATTGCCAATTCCTTTCTTGTGCCTTAAACGCCCAATTAATTCTTTTAAGGCCTCCCAAGGCCAAGCTCCCCTTTATTACTAAAAAAAAATATCCAAAAAATTTTTCTAAAGCATTCTTTGCCTTCTAGGGTTCTCCAAACCCCTAAAAATCTATCCAACATGACCATAAGCCTACCAACTGCTCGAGTTATGCTCCAAGCACATAACCCCTAAACCAGGGTGTTACATATTTTCTCATGTCAGGATTTTACCCGTTGAATCATTGAAAACATTGATGGATACATAGGTAATACGCTCGAAGTGTACAAATAAAAAATCCGTCAAGTCATATTCAGGAGAGCTCTTTAAAGCACATAATCAAGAAATCCTCTCCCGAGCCATATAACAGGAAGCTCACAAAGAGCCTATCAGGAAGCTTATACGGGCTATATAACAGGAAGCTCATAAGAGCCATAATCAGGAAGTTCACAAAGAACTTTTAATTAGGAAGCTCATAAAGAGCCTTTAATCAGGAGCTATGGATAGCCATATATTGGGAATTTCAAGCGAGCCATATCAGGACGCTCATAAAGAGCTGCGTTTGTGTCCGCAATATATTCAGGATCACAACCGATCATATAACAAGATGCTCACAAAGAGCTGCGGTATTCTGCAACACATGAAAGATCACTACCGATCAGGATGCTCGTAGGAACCATATAACGGGAAGCTCGATAGGGCCTATAACAGAATGCTCGTAAGAGCTATGGTGTGTCCGCAACATATGTAGGACCACAACCAATCGGGAAATCCTGTATCCATCGAATTCCATTTTTCAAAAGGGATTTAATATTTATCGGGCTTTGTTAGATATGTAACCAATTTCATGTATATGACATGTATACAATTCACATACACAACATTCAATTCAAGCATATAAATATACACAATTTAGTTACATGAACTTACCTCGATAAATGTTCGTGTACGTAAAATCTACTAATCCGACATTTTCTCTTTTCCTCGTTCTAACTCTAAATTTGGTCTATCCGAATCTATATGAATGAATTTAACATTAATTCATGTTCATTTCAATTCAATTCATATCTTAGGCAAAATTACCATCTTGCCCCTAAACTTTTAATTAATGACGATTTCGTCCCTAGGCTCGGAAAATGAAATTCATACAATTTAATCCTTATTCCAAGCCTAGCTGATTTTTACATGTAAAATTTATAGCCCATGTATTTCATAAAATTTAGAATTTTTTCTATGAATTTTACATCTTTTCAATTTAGTCCCTAAATAATAATTTCATCAAAATTCTCTTTACAAAAGTTTTTTATCTATTAACAACCTTTCATTTTCTACCATAAAACTTCATAATTCATCTATGTTCATCCATGGCAAAACCCTAGTACCTTGATAACTTTGCAAATTAATTCCCGAGATAGATGATCTCGGAAATATAAAAATCATTAAAAACAGGAAAAGAAAACATACCTAATTGATCAAAGTAAGCTTGCTTGAGCTACTTTCTCTTAGCTAGGGTTTTCATGGAAATAATTTGAGAAAGATGATGAAAAAGATGATATTTTCATTAATTAATTAATGATTTATTTAATTTCATCATTTTCTTTATTTTATTTTCCATGGATGAATCATCATCCTTAAACACTAAGCATTTTTAAATGGTCTATTTACCATATAAGGACCCCCACTTTAAATTTCTATAGCTATTTAATCCTTTTAGCTATTAGAACTCAACTTTTGCACTTTGTGCAATTTGGTCCTTTATCAAATTAAACATGTAATCGATAAAATTTCTTTACGAAATTTTTATACGAAATTACTATCATACTATAGACCATAAAATAATATAAAAATAATTTTTCTTCTGAAATCAAATTTGTGGTCCTGAAACCACTGTGTCGATTTTACCGAAAATAGGCTGTTACAAACATGACCTGTAGAATCCATTTCATAGGCCTATATTTATGCCAAGCGATTAGGATGTTATGATCAGAATGAATCAAATGCTTCTATCTAGATGTATATGAATGATATTTGCATGAATGCAGAATGTCATTTTTCGAGAATGATCCCCTTTTTAATGCTTGGGTTGCCATTGCTCGTTGTTTATCAAGATTTCATCACTGATGTGTTACCATGCCTTGTTCAGATCTAGTATCTTTGACAGAAAACCCGAAGAAATAATCACAATTTAAACTATTCGTTCCCAAATATTTCCAACCCTTAGATTTGGTTAGTTCTAACTAGTGGTCTTGTTTCAGGTCATTGTACTATTTAGAAAACCTTTCAGAGCATTATGCAGAAATCCTTTTACTTGAATAATGTTAGTCCATTAATCGTTATTTCAATGTAAAAATGCTTGAAAAAGGTTGTAACAATGAACAAGAAGGACCATTTTGATCCTGATATTGTTTAGGAGATCTAGGGTACTTTATTGATGCCCCAAGATGTAACGTTTCTCCTTCTGAGAAGACCTAACCATCACATGTTCAATCTTCAATCCAAATTTGAGCTGCCCTTTCCTGGGTTTTCAACTCAAAACCCCTTTGATTTCAAGGCGCCCTTTGTGAGTTTTCGCCTTGGCCTCTCCCTTTTTTTTAGGTGAAGTATTTCTTAACTGAATCTAGATTGACAGGATTAGGCAGGTTCTTTCCATCCATCTCGATCAAAATTAATACTCCTCTAGAAAAGGCCTTCTTTACCACATAAGGTCCTTCCTAGTTTGGCATCCATTTTCCTCTGAAGTCCTGTTGTATGAGAATGATCTTTTTCAATACCAGGTCCCCCTCATGGAATTCTCTGGGGTGAACCTTTTTGTCATAAGCTCGCATCATTCGTTTTTGGTACATCTGACCATGATAGATAGCTTTTAACCTCTTCTCTTTAATCAAGTTCAACTGATCATATCAGGATTGGATCCATTCTGCTTCCTCTAACTTCAACTCTGACAAAACTCAGAGAGAAGGAATCTCGACTTTAATGGGAAAAACTGCCTCCATTCCATAAACCAATGAGAAATGCGTTACCCCGGTGGAGGTTCTAACAGACTTTCGATAAGCATAGAGGGCAAATGGTAACTTCGCATTCCAATCTTTATAAGTCTCTGTCATTTTCCCCATGATCTTCTTAATGTTCTTATTGGCTGCCTCTACTACACAGTTCATTTTTGGGCGATATGGTGATGAGTTGTGAAGTTTGATCTTGAATTGACTACAGACCTCCGCTATCGTACTGTTGTTCAAATTCAATGCATTGTCAAATATGATACTTTTTGGCATCCCATACTGACATATGATCTCTTTCTTCAAGAATTTGCTGACTGCCAACTTCGTGACATTGGCGTAAGAAATGGCCTCTACCCACTTGGTGAAGTAATCGATGACCACAAAGATGAAACAATGCCTATTGGAAGCTTTTAGGGAGATTGACCCAATGACATCCATGCCCCACATAGAGAAAGGCCATGGAGAATTCATGACATGAAGAGGTGAAGGAGGAACATGAATTTTGTCTCCATAAATTTGGCACTTATGACATCTCTTGGCATAACTGATACAATCTCCTTCCATGGTGGACCAATAATATCCAAGTCTCATGATTTGCTTGGCCATTGCAAAACCATTAGCATGTGTTCCGCAAACACCCTCATGGATTTCTTCCAAGATTTTCTTGGCCTCAACAGTGTCCACACATCTTAGTAGCAGTTGATCCTTTCTTCTTTTATATAGGATCTCCCTATCTAAGACATAGTCATTGGACAGTCTTCTTAGCATCCTTTTATCATTCTCGGTTGCCTGATCAGGGTATTCATGATTCTTCACATATCATAGTATATCGTGGTACCAAGGGTGATAATCATCTTCTTCTTCCTCAATGTCGTAACAATGGGTCAGAGCCTCATAAATACTCATCTAGATAGGTTTTACATCCTCTTCTTTGTTCACTTTGATCATGGAAGTTAAAGCAGCCAGGGCGTTAGCCATATAATTTTCATCTCGCGGGAGGTAGCAGAAGGTGATGTCATCAAACTCCTTAATTAACTCAAGAACCAGCCTTCGATAATTGATCAATTTAGGGTCTCCCGTCTCCCACTCACCTTTGAGTTGATAGATCACTAGTGTAGAATCCCCATATACCTCTAGTACTTTGATCTTGCGTTCTATGGTTGTACGGATACCCATGATGCATGCTTCGTATTCTGCCATATTGTTCGTGCAATCAAAATCCAATTTACTAGTAAAGGGATAATGATCTCCATTTGGGGATACCAGGACTGCCCCAATTCTGTTACCCATAACATTTGAGGCCCCATCAAAATTTAGTTTCCAGGGATGTTCTTCTTGAGCATCTTCTTTAGTAGTCGCAACATACATCAGATCTTCATTTAGGAAATCAAAATTCAAATGCTCGTAATCTTCTAGAGCTCTACTGGCTAGAAAATCTGCTATTGCACTCCCTTTTACTGCCTTCTGGTTCACATAGACTATATCAAATTCGAAAAGCAGAATCTACCATCTGGCCATTCTTCCATTTAGAGCAGTTGACTCCATTATGTACCTTAAATGGTATATTTTTAAGATTAGCCAAGTTGTGTGGTACAGCATGTACTGTTGATAAACCGTAAAAGTAACATATTTTAGGCCCACATTTAGTATGCTTTTGGATGAATTATCCCTTATTTTATGTAATTTGGTGCTCTTAATCCTTTCTTTTCATGATATATACTCAGGAAAGCACCAGGGGATGAAAAGAATGCAAAATGGGCTTAAAACGGGACAAATGGGCCAAAGCATGAAATCGACACGGCCTGGACCAAAGATCACACGGCCGTGCCTCACTGATCATCTAGAACATGGTCTTCCCTCGATTCACACGGTCGTGTCTCATTAAAGAAATCCGAACACGGCCTGGCCACGATTTACACGGGCGTGTGCCATGGCCGTGCCTCTGTCGTGGAGAAGAGCAATTTCATTCGGGAAAGGATACTTAGGGAGAAAGAAATGTATTTCAAAAGCCTATAAATACACCCTAAGTATGACCTGAAAGGGGGAGCCCAAAGCTATCGTCTAGGGACGTCGTGTTAGGCCAGAGAAGGCAGATTTGTGGGGATTCACTCAGGGATAGCCAGTTGATCCATCTCAAGAAGCCGGAATTCTACTCAAGACGGAGGATCTCCTCTTCAATTCCTTCAGGGGGTTTTAGGGATTTCTTATGTTTTGTTTTATCTTTTCTCTTGAGATGTTTTCCTTTATTGTTATGAACTAAACCCTTCGGATACCCGAAGGGGATGAAACCTATGATAAATCTTGTTATTTGATTAACTGAATTATATGATAAATACTTAGTTTGTTCTTAATTATGTGAGCTTAATCCAAATTTAATGTACTTAGGTGGAGGAGGAATAGACCCTGCCTAAGAGTAGATCCAACATAATTAAGCGGAGTTGATCGCACGCCTAGAGATAGGGTGACGAGATTTTACCGGATTAGGGTGAAACCTAATGTGGGAATCCACAGATCGATTTACTGCTATTCTAGGGGGTTATTATAAGCGAATGAGAGTTTCACTAATTAACCTAGGGTTAGACGTTATTCGCCTCGAGAGAGGGTTTAATATACGTTAGGGAGTCTTATGGATCAAACTAAGTAAATAAATCATATGGTTAAAGGATAGATAACAAGTGAAGTCTAGGTGGATTCTTCCTAGGGTATCGTCGAAATCAACTGAGTTTTTCCCAAGTTATTTTCCAAATTCATTCTTCTTTGTCTTAGAGTCTTTAGTTTAGTAGTTAATTAATTTAGTTTAATAAACAAACTTCACTTATTTTAGGCTAAATAATAAAAAGAAAGTTAGTATTAGTACTTCTAGTTCCTTTGGGTTCGATAATCCGGTCTTGCCTAAACTATACTATTGTTCGATAGGTGCACTTGCCTTTAATCGTTGTTAGAGTTAGTTTCCAGGTTTGATCATTCTTTTATAAATTTTAAAACTCTGATTTACAGCGATCAAGTTTTTGGCGCCGTTGCCGGGGAACTAAAATATTAAGAAAACTCTATTTTTATTACTTTAGCCATTATTTTTATTTTTCACAATTTATTTTTATTTTTAGTTTTAATTTTAAATTTGCTAAATTTTCTTTCTTTCTTTTCCTAGCAGGTACCTCTAGTTTATAACTAGAAGGAACCCGAGAGGACCTTTAGAATACTGACAGTGATATTGAAGCTACCGCTCAAGAAATCGAGAGAAATTAGGCGAGCCCTAAATTACCAAGGAGAGCGAGAAGACAGATCCAATCCTAATGAAGGGATGGACGAAAATAATCTTCCACCACAAGATGTGGGAGAGAATAATGCTCCCGTACTATGTTTGATTATGCTAAACCGCATTTAACAGGAGCCGAATCTAGTATTGTTAGGCCTGCTATAGCTGCTAATAATTTTGAATTAAAGCCTAACACTATACAAATGATTCAACAGTTTGTTCAATTTGATGGTTTGCAGGACGAAGATCCAAACGCTCATATAGCTTATTTTTTAGAGTTTTGTGATACCTTCAAATTAAATGGCGTTTTTGATGATGCCATACGTCTTCGGTTATTTCCCTTTTCATTAAAGAATAAAGCTAAACAGTGGTTAAACTCGTTACCACGAGGGTCAATCACTACATGGGAACAAATGACCGAAATTTTTTTATTAAAGTATTTCCCACCGGCCAAAACGGCCAAATTACGTAATGATATCTCTTATTTTGTGCAGATGGATTTAGAGACATTATACGATGCATGGGAGAGATATAAGGATCTCTTGAGAAGGTGTCCGCACCATGGTTTACCTTTGTGGCTCCAAGTCCAAACTTTTTATAATGGTGTGAATCCTTCAACGAGGCAATTAATTGATTCAGCCGCCGGTGGAACTTTAAACAATAGAACTCCTGAGGTAGCCTACGAATTTATAGAAGAGATGTCGCTAAATAACTATCAGTGGCAAGTTACAAGAACAAGGCCAACAAAAACAGCCGGAGTTTACAACCTCGACGCAGTAACCATGCTATCAAATCAGGTAGAGTTAATGAATAAGAAGATTGATAGTTTGTGTTCTTCGCAGGTACATCCAGTCATGCAGTGCGACGCAAGTGGAACTGTGGCAAATCCTGAGTAGCCACCCTACCAACCGGGTACAGAGAGTGAACAGATGAACTATATAGGTAACAATTTCAGATCTAATAATAACCCATATAGTAATACGTATAATCCAGGTTGGAGGAACCACCCAAATTTTTCATGGGGAGGACAAGGAAATCAGGGAAACCAAAGGCAACAACCTCCTAAAAATTTCCAAAATCAGCCCTATCCGTAAGAGAAGAAGCCGAATCTTGAAGAGACGCTGAACAAATTCATAGCATCAGCAGAGGCTCGCTTCCAAAAGACTGAGACAACATTAGATAATCAACAAACATCGATCAAAACGATCGAGAGTCAAGTTGGGGAACTTATTAAGTCAATTGAACAACTTACTGAGATGGTTTCCAAAATTCGATCAGCGGTTTTCTTTAAAGAAACAGAACAGGTAAAGGCAGTTACACTAAGAAGTGGAAAGGAGCTAGTCGAACCAGAGAAACGAATGCCACCCGTAGACGACAAAGCAAAGGATATGAGAATTGAGGATGTAATTCCAGTACATAAAGAAAGTAAACCACCAATCCCATATCCAGCAATGTTGAAGAAAGAACGATTAGACTCCCAATATGGTAAGTTTCTCGAGCTTTTTAAACAAATACATATTAACTTACCTTTTGTCGAAGCCATTTCACAGATGCCGACGTATGCAAAATTCTTGAAAGAACTCCTGACGAATAAAAGGAAGCTTGAAGAAATATCAATGGTGGAGCTTAATGAAGAATGTTCGGCCATCCTCCAAAACAAGTTACCAACCAAATTAAAAGACCTAGGAAGTTTTACTATTCCTTGTTTAATTGGCAGTTTAAATGTTAAGAAAGCATTAGCTGATCTAGGTGCCAGTATTAATTTAATGCCTTATAATATGTTTAAACGACTAGATCTCGGGGAACCAAAACCAACTAGGATGAGTATTCAGTTAGCTGATAGATCTATTAAATATCCTAGAGGAGTTATCGAAGACGTCTTGGTAAAAATTGATAAATTTATTTTTCCCGTTGATTTTGTTGTGCTTGACATGGATGAAGACATTGAGGTCCCCTTAATTCTAGGCGCCCTTTTTAGCTCTTTGCTAGGGTCATTATTGATGTAGGTGATGGTAAACTTGCATTAAGGATAGGCGATGAGGAAATTATTTTTCAAATTTATGATGCCATGAAATATTCTAGAGAACAAGATGATTCATGTTATTTTGTTGATACCAATAACCATCTCATTCAAAACTGATTACAGGAAATCATGCATGATGACACGATGGAACTATGTCTCACCCAAGAAGAGGGGGAAGAAGATGAAGCTTCCGAGCTAAAATTATCATCAAAACAAACGAAAAAAGAAAGCATCAAATTTGATGACGATTTCAAACAAAAACCCTCTGTTAATGAACCACCCAATTTAGAATTAAAACAACTGCCAAAGCACCTAGAGTATGCATTCCTTGGGGAAAATTCTACGTTACCAGTAATTATCTCCTCAGAATTAGAACCCAAGGAAAAAGAAGAGTTGATACAGTCTCGAGAGAGCATAAAAAGCCATAGCTTGGAAAATCTCTGACATTAAGGGAATAAGCCCAACATTTTGTACCCACAAAATTTTAATGGAAGATGAGTACAAGCCATGTGTGCAACCACAAAGACGACTAAATCCCAACGTAAAAGAAGTCGTGAAAGTCGAGGTAATTAAACTTCTAGATCTTTGGAATAATCTATCCTATTTCGATATGCAAGTGGGTAAGTCTGTGCAGGTTGTTAGAAGAAAGGGGGCATGACGGTGGTGGCTAACGAAAGGAATGAACTAATTCCCACGGGGACGATCCACGAGTTGGAGAGTTTGCATCGACTATAGAAAGCTGAATGACGCCACTAGAAAAGATCACTTTCCTTTGCCTTTCATTGATCAAATGTTAGAAAGACTATCAGTGCATATGTACTACTGCTTCCTAGACGGACTCTCTGGCTATTTCCAAATCCCAATAGCACCTGAAGATCAAGAGAAGACAACGTTCACATGCCCATACAGTACGTTTGCCTATCGTAGAATGCCTTTCGGATTATGTAATGCTCCTGCTACTTTTCAGCGATGCATGCTAGCAATCTTCGATGAACTCGTTGAAGATATTATGGAGGTATTTATGGATGATTTCTCCGTATACGGTAATTCTTTCTATCTTTGCCTTAAAAATTTAAAACAAGTCTTAATGAGATGTGAGGAAACGAACCTTGTTTTAAATTGGGAAAAATGTCACTTTATGGTACAGGAAGGGATTGTACTAGGTCATAAAATTTCTAGTAAGGGGATCGAGGTAGATAAAGCAAAGATTGAAGCTATCGACAAATTACCTCCCCCTAGATCAGTTAAGGCTATTAGAAGCTTTTTAGGGCATGCAGGATTCTATAGAAGGTTCATTAAAGATTTTTCTAAAATAGCCAAGCCTTTAACAAAATTACTAGAAAAAGATGTTCCTTTTAATTTTGATCAGGAATGTTTAGATGCATTTAATATCCTTAAGGATAAACTAATAAATGCTCCGATTATGATTGCACCTGATTGGAATTTACCATTTGAACTAATATGTGATGCAAGTGATTTCATGATGAGAGGTGCGATTCGGGACAACGAAGAGGCAAGCATTTTCAGCCAATCTATTATGCTAGCAGAACTTTGACACCCGCGCAAGAAAATTACACCACCACAGAGAAAGAACTGCTAGCTGTAGTCTTTACCTTTGACAAATTTAGACAATATTTATTATTATCTAAAGTTGTCGTTTACACTGATCATTCAGCCCTTCGTTATCTACTACCTAAACCCGATGCAAAACCATGACTCATAAGATGGATTTTACTTTTACAGGAATTTGATTTGGAAATACAGGATAAGAAAGGAGCTGAGAAACTTGTGGTGGATCACCTCTCTAGGCTTGAAAACCCCCATATTGAAGAGTTAAATGAAGATGAGATAAATGATTCATTCCCAGAAGAACAACTCTTTTCGATAACTCATTCCAAGGTACCATGGTTTGCAGATATTGCGAATTATTTAGCCGCTAACATCTTACCAAAAAGGCTAACACATCACCAAAAGAAGCGATTCTTTGCTGATGCAAAAAACTATTTTTGGGAAGACCCCTTTCTTTTCCGAATATGTGCAGATCAGGTAATTCGACGATGTGTTACAAGAACAGAAGCAAGCAAAATCATGGAACATTGTCATTCAGGACCATCAGGAGGACACTACAGTGGCATCAAGACAGCACATAAAATACTCGAATCAAGTTTTTACTGGCCCACTCTATTTAAGGATGCCAACAGGTATGTTACCTCGTGTGATAAATGCCAGAGAATAGGTAATATTTCTAAACGTGATGAAATGACCCAAACATTTATGCTATCATGCGAAATATTTGATGTATGGGGTATTGATTTTATGGGACAATTCCCTAGTTCATTTGGAAATAAATACATCCTAGTAGCAGTTGATTACATGTCAAAATAGGTAGAAGCAGAAGCCTTACCTACCAATGACGCTAGGGTAGTAGTGAAATTTCTCAAGAAACTATTTTCTCGATTTGGGACACCTAGAGCCATCATTAGTTATAGGGGTACTCATTTCTGCAATACTCAATTTGAAAAAGTTCTAAAGAAATATGGAGTACACCACAGGACAGCTACCCCTTATCACCCTCAAACTAGTGGGCAAGCTGAAGTAGCAAATCGAGAACTTAAGCGCATCCTAAAAAAGACGGTTGGATCAAATAGAAAAGATTGGGCATTAAAAGTAGATGATGCCTTATGGGCCTATAGAACAACATTCAAAACACCTTAGGGACATCCCCATACAAACTTGTATACGGGAAAAATTTGTCATCTACCACTCGAGCTAGAACATAAAGCTTTTTGGGCTATAAAATTTTTAAACTATGATCTTAAAGTTGCAGGAAGGAAAAGAATGATGCGGATGAACGAGCTAGACAGTGGAGAAGCTGAAGCCTACGAGAACTCAAAGCTATACAAGGAGGCAACAAAGCGACGCCATGATGCCCGTTCAAAGAAATCGAAACAATTCGAAGTGGGGACTTAGTCTGTTATACAACTCAAGGCTTAAATTATTTCAGGAAACTAAAATCAAGGTGGTCCGACCCATTCATGATCAAAACAATTTTTCCATATGGCACATTCGAGGTAACTCACCCCATTAAGGGCACATTCAAGGTAAATGGTCACCGACTCAAAATTTATAATGGTGAAGATTTTAGAGATATGAAAGAGGAGTTTCAGCTCCGTGAGCCTTCTTTTAGAAATGAAAATAGGGTAAGTCTAGCTTAAGACTATAAACGAGCGCTTCTCGGGAGGCAACCCGAGCACTAATTCACTAACAAATTTTATTCTTATCATTGTTTTTATTTTTATTTTTAATTTTATTTTTTAGCGTCTAACCCCCTACTAAATTAGTCTAATAAAAGCGTAGGTTTTAGACCACACGGCCTTACACACGGGCATGCCCGTGGCCGTGTGGAAAATAGGGGATGAACCATGGGCGTACCAGTAGCCGTGCACAAATAGAGAATAATTTATTTTCCCAACACGGGCTACGATACAAGTCCACGCTCGTGCCACCAAACCGTGTGAAGCTACTGACTTATCGAACACGGGTAACACACGCCCGTGCGATCTCACCGTGCCAACATACTGACTATTAAAATACGGGCGTGCTAATTTACCCACGGCCGTGCCAAGAACCCTAAAACGCGCCCAAATTTTGGAAATCGCAAAAACCACGAGCATTTTCAAATGAACACGGGCGTGGCGATAGACCGTGCCACCTCCCCTATATATAAAATCTAACCGTCTTTCCCCCCCAAAACCTAACCCTAAAATTAGTTTTAACCCCTCTTTTCCCCAAATCCGGCAGCACAACCATTCCCCTCCACTTAAAACCACCTCTTCTCGCTGTTTTTCTCCAAAAACCATCCACACGCCCATGCCACCACCGTGTTCGTACAGCAGAACCCACACCACCACCGTGCTCCGCCCGTGTCGATCATATCACATCATCCCTGGTTCCCTTTTCTTGACTTAATCTTATAGCATTCTTGTTTATTTCCAGATTTTGTTTAGATTCAATTTTAAAAAGTATGATTTTTATTTAGGAAATTTGTTTTAGTCCCCATAATATTTATTGGTTGTTAGATTTTATACTCATTTTATTCTTGAATTGTAAACTCATGAAATTGATACATTGCTCTGCCCACTATTGTCCGAGAAAATTTTTCTCTTGCGAATTAACGTGCTCACAATTATAAATTCCTAAAATTTTTGACTTAGTGTGGCATATGATGGCTGTGCTATTGATGATGTGCTATTGATGAAGCTTGAAACTGCTTTATATTTGATTACAAATTTCAGGTACCATGTCAACATCACGTACCAAACGATCAGCCCCAAGCAAGAAAAGAAAGGGGCCCAGTTCATCCTCCGTAAGTGCCTCTACCGAGCTTTGACACCCATTCCTCAGATTCCCTCAAGCAACTCAGGAAGAACGATACAAAGCAATCCAGGGTAGACCCCTAGGCACTGGTAGGCGCATCGACTGGAGTGCAGTGCGGCAAGTTGGGCTCACCACCGATATTCAAGCACTCCTATCAACCGACCCATGGGAGAAACACTTCTCAATCGATGAGCCCACATATTTGGAGCTCACATTAGAATTCTGCACCACCTTCACATTGTAAACAGTGACGACTCAGTTCGATGACCCAGGTGCTATCCAATTCCGGTTAGGAGGCACAGTACGACGATTGAGCATACCACAATTCGGCACAGCTCTAGTACTTTACACACCGGAATTCATAGAAGAAAACCCACTTGACGATTTAAACCGTGAGCTCCCGCGCGACTGATCGAATCTTTGGCGAAACCTACGCCCCACTACAAGCATCTACGATCCCAGTCGCTCTAAGGCGACGACACTTCCCCCAGCCCTAAGGTATATTCACGCCATTCTCGCGCACACCATCACAGGTCGCAGAGAAAGCACCGGCGTCGTAAACAAGCAAGACGTTTACTTCCTATCATGCATGTCTGAAGGACATGTTTTCGACTTGGCATATTTTATCGCATGCACGATTCAACATCAGACAGAGCAACATAGGAAGGGGATTTTGTCAATGGGGCCATACATTACGAGGTTGGCTCGACACTTCAACCTCCTCGACACTGAGGCTCAGATCACCTCCCTCACACTGATCGCTAACATGGTACCTCAAGGCACCCAGACAATGCTACACATGAGGATGATTAAACACCGACGAGGTGACCCCCTCAATACCGATTAGTGACCGCCATGCACGAGGGGAGCGAGGACATTCGATGATGCCCCACCACCATCACAGAGGCACCGAGGTCTCGAGCCGGCCATCCCATACAAACAACCTCATTGACAGACATTTACGCACACCTCGACCCCGGCCGAGCAAGATTTCGTTGACAACACTCGGCGTTTTGATGGGATAGAGGCCACCCTCCAGCGAGATATGCCGGCACCTCCATATCTCATCACCAAAGACCACCACAGGACCCGTACTGATGATGAGGACCTTTGAGTCCTTTTATCTAGACTTTCTTTTACTTATTTTTAAGTTTTATTTTCTCGTTATTTCAATTTCAATTTGTCTTAAGTTTGAACATTTTCATCATTCATTGACAACTTTTATCACCATTTTCATCAACATCTAACCTTCGAGTATTCCTAACATTTATTTAATTACGCCCCAAAAGATTTCTAAGCGATGACTTAGCGGTTTCAAGGACATCACTAGGAGCAATTCACTACTACACAAGTCATCGAGACAACACGAACTCTACCATCCTCTAAGGAAATCATCCATTAATTCAAGGAATGTCACTTTCTCCCTTCTCTTTTGATTTTGAATATTTCTTGTCATCATCTATCTTCTTCGTACATTGAGGGCAATGTACATCTCAAGTGTGGGGGTGAACAACCTAAAAAGGCACCTAACTCAAATCCCTGAATTTAGTCTTGTTCGAAAGTAAATTACTCATATTACTAATTAGGATGAAATTTCTGATGATTTATGATTTTTATTGATATGTTTTAGATTAAGTCACTGATAATTGTGCATTGATAATTAAATTTAAAGAATACTAGAGATTCAAGCATAATAAGTCTATTTTTCAGGAATTAAAAATTTTCTAGGTTGTCGAACTGAGTTTAAATACTACTTTGAAGTTTGAATTTTACGAGGTTGACATCAAAATACCCATATTTTTTGTGAGATTTTGAGCCTTATAGAGCATATATTCTTTTTCTTGCTCACTTTATTGATTATGAGTATGTCAACACTGATTTGTTATTCTAGAACTTGCATCGATTATACATGTCGAGACCATATTTTTTTGATTTGATATACAGAGATGATAAAGGCACCTAGGTTTTAACCCACTTACTCCACTAAAAACCCATCTTCATAATTAACCCCTAGTGAACCCCGTTTAATCCTAACAACCCATTTATTGACTCACCCACTAATATTAACCCAGAACCCCTTGGTTTTTGTTATCACCATTCCATTTGATTACCCTTATATCGAGATTTGATTTGATTAATAGCCTAACTATGTTTTTAATTCAGTAATTTATCTTTTATTATGTATTTAAGTTTGTTCTTAATTAAAAAAAAAGAGACAAAGTATATTCATTATGTGATTAAATGAGCTTATACATTTATTCCAAATATCGAAGAAGAAGCTCGTATTATTAGTATTATTAGTTTTCAATTGATGTAATTATTAGTTCATTAGTTCTTAGTTAGGTAATTTGTCAATTCAATCTCGATTCTAACCCTCTAATTCAGCCTTACTCCACACCTTAACCCTAGCCCCGTTACAACCCTAACAAAGACCTTTTGATTTGTGTTTCATCTCATATTTCAGTGGTGGAGATTTGATTTTTATGCAAGCCTATGGGATTAACTCTTCATGTTCGACTTTTGAGTGCCTAAATTTTGAACCTTAAACACTTTGAGTGATTTGAGTGAATCTTTTGTGAGGATGTCAATCCTTGTCTATTCCAAATCAGAGGTAATTATTTAGATGGAAACACCTATGTTTTGTGCTACAGAATCTATGACTTATAACGTTTGAATTTTTTGGACTCTTTGAGTTGAATTATCCATGTATAAATTATCCTTGAATTAAGATGAAACACTATCAATGACTATTATGAATTACAGGAAGTTCGTTTTAATTATGAGTTGAGAATTTTGCTTGAGGACAAGCAAAAGCTTAAGTGTGGGGGTATTTGATAAACCGTAAAAGTAACATATTTTAGGCCCACATTTAGTATGCTTTTGGATGAATTATCCCTTATTTTATGTAATTTGGTGCTCTTAATCCTTTCTTTTCATGATATATACTCAGGAAAGCACCAGGGGATGAAAAGAACGCAAAACGGGCTTAAAACGGGACAAATGGGCCCTGAAGATGAAATCGACACTACTGGACCAAAGATCACACAGCCGTGCCTCACTGATCATCTAGAACACGGTCTTCCCTCAATTCACACGGCCGTGTCTCATTAAAGAAATCTGAACACGGCCT
Source organism: Gossypium sturtianum (assembly GCA_025698515.1). Lineage (NCBI taxonomy): Eukaryota > Viridiplantae > Streptophyta > Magnoliopsida > Malvales > Malvaceae > Gossypium > Gossypium sturtianum. Next base: position 121,002,548 of record CM046955.1, read on the forward strand.
GGCCACGATTTACACGGGCGTGTGCCATGGCCGTACCTCTGCCGTGGAGAAGAGCAATTTCATTCGGGAAAGGATACGTAGGGAGAAAGAAACGTATTTCAAAAGCCTATAAATACACCCTAAGTATGACCTGAAAGGGGGAGCCCAAAGCTATCGTCTAGGGGCGTCGTGTTAGGCCAGAGAAGGCAGATTTGTGGGGATTCACTCAGGGATAGCCAGTTGATCCATCTCAAGAAGCCGGAATTCTACTCAAGACGGAGGATCTCCTCTTCAATTCCTTCAAGGGGTTTTAGGGATTTCTTATGTTTTGTTTTATCTTTTCTCTTGAGATGTTTTCCTTTATTGTTATGAACTAAACCCTTCGGATACCCGAAGGGGATGAAACCTATGATGAATCTTGTTATTTAATTAATTGAATTATATGATAAATACTTAGTTTGTTCTTAATTATGTGAGCTTAATCCAAATTTAATGTGTTTAGGTGGAGGAGGAATAGACCCTGTGTAACACCCCAAACCCGGACAGGACACCACGTCCGAATCTGGTATGTTACGGGGAAAACGTTTTGAGAGATAAGATTTTTCATTTAAAAGCGGGGCGAAACATAGTGAACTTGAAGAAAATTGGAGAAGGCCTGTTTGATTAGATTTTGAAAACTTATCCAAAGTATATAGTTAAAAACGAGTTGATTTCATTTAGCATTTCCAATAGTTTCTTGGTACTATTTTGAAACATTTTTGACTTAGTAGAATATCGAGTTTGGTTTGAAAATCATTTGAGTTTACTTTATAGCAAAACATAGTGAGATACCCGATGGAATAGTTTAAAACACATTGCGTTATAGTTTTGAAAACATTATCTTACCAAATTTTTAGTAAAATTTCATACCAAGTTATTTGTTAAGCTGGTTGAGAATCTAATTAAAACATAACCATCATAAAACATAATTTAAAGGCCTTTTACAAATCCAAATTAAAACCCAACTAAAAGCATGGTCTGAGCAAATTGAATAGTCTGAGCAAAACTTTTATTAAAGCATGGCATGTGCACCCCGAGTCCATCCCGGCTCCATGTCCGCGTCTACGGGTCACCTGAAATGTCAAAGGAGAGGGTGAGTCGAATGACTCAGTGCATAAATCCCGCTCCCGATGAAACAACATGCTAACACACATCATACATAGCAACATGATTAATGCAACCCGATCCTAACCATCCGTATCTCCTTTTTCTACCCCGTGTGGTACCAAACCACTGGTGGTGCCAAACCACTGGTGACATATAGTCACAATGTGTTACCAAAACACTGGTGTCCCAAAGACACAATATCCATCAATGTGGTGCCAAACCTTTGGTGTCCCAAAGACACGTTTGTGCTACCAAAGCATTTGGTGACCGAAGTCACAAATCCAATGATGGGGCCAACCCATCGTGTGATACCCAATCACTAGCAGCGATCCCATATCTCAAAGTGGGGCCAACCCACGGTGGTGTCAAACCACGGGGGACGAGTCGCAATGAGGTGCCCAACCTCGGTGTCCCAAAGACACAAATGTGGTACCAAACCACTTTGGTGACCGTAGTCACAATAATCGAATGATGGGGCCAACCCATCGTGTGATACCCAATCACTAGCAGACGATCCCATATCTCAAAGTGGGGCCAACCCACGGTGGTGTCAAACCACAGGGACGAGTCGCAATGAGGTGCCAAACCTCTGGAGGTGCCAAACCTCTGGTGACCCAAAGTCACAAAGTGTGTTACCAAAACACTGGTGCTCGTCAAAGACAAAATATCTTTGCTCCTCCACTCATATCACCCATCAACATACCATACTCATGTAATCATGCATATCATACAAATCATGCATATCATGCCAACATGTCTAGCATTACATCTCATAGCATACATAACATAGATCATAATACCCACGGTATCCATAATAGAACTTGTAATAAATTAGACTTACCCGGATACGTACACATACCCCGTTTGGGTATCCAATTATCCGTCTTACTGGTATAGTTTTTAACAGAGCAAACAGTTTATTAACAACATTACTAGGTATCGGTGTGTTAGTTTACACACAGTAACAAAAGCCTTAAACCTCACGAATCGATCTAAGCCCCCGATTATCTTGTTCCTATAACAATCGGTCAAAACATAGGTTAGCCTTCCAAACCTTTCGGCTAAGACCAAATAAACCAAAGGGTTTAATGTTGAACCCTTACCTTTACACTTGATTTGGTTTCCTACCAAATCTCGAACCCAACAAATGGTTCTTCCGATAATCGGCCAACACCTATCAAGAACATAGTTAATCCTTAGTCACCCTTGCCTTAATCGAAACCAAAGAATTGGACTAATAATAATATATTAACCACTTACCCTTACTTACCAACCAACTAATCGAAAGAAGGAGGCTTCACTTAACTCCTCGACAAACCGTATGTCCTACAACAAAGTCGATTACCCAGAGATTAGCCTTCGATCAACAATTGACCAAAATCATCCTTAGCCTTACCAAAATCGATAGAGCACAGCACAAGAGAGAAAAGAAAAAGAACATTCGGCTAGCACTCACCTTATTCCAAACCCGATTGGACACCACACAAGAGAGGTCCACCCCACTCCAATATTCGGCCAAGGCAAACTCTTTGGTGAGGGATTGATATTCGGCCAAAATGCAACAAATGATAGAGGGAAATTTGCAAAGACAAGGGAGGGATTCGGCTACAAAAGTTCAAAAGAAAGAGAAAAGAAAAAGAAACGAAAGAGGTATTTTTGAAGGGTGGAGTTTCGGCACAAGTGCTTTTAGGAGAAAAGAATGGATTATGAGAAGGAGAGAAGAGAGTGTTCGGCTATCTAGGTTCAACAAGGAAGAAAAATATGATAAGAGAAGACTTTTACTTTCGGCTTACTCAAGTGAAAACAAGAAGAGAAATGCAATCTTGCATTCGGCTATACACACACCAAATGAAGCAAAACAACCCGGCAACTAAAGGGACTAGGTATTTCGGTTTCTTGCTTTTGACAAAATGAGAAGAACCTTGTTTGACACCCAAAAAGTGACCGAAAATCACCCCACAAAGCCAATTGAATTTGGCACACCCTTTCCCCACACCAAGCCGTCACTCCCCCTCCAACTCCTCCCTAAAATTCGGCCAAATCCCCACAACACTCCACTCCACACATTCAAACAACATGACCAAGTCTCCTCCTACAAATGCTCTCCACCTTTCATTTGAAAGGTATGACTTGGTCCAAGGTAGAATTCAACTTGCCTTCTACCTCTTCCCCATGCCGCCCCAAAATTAAAGCCAAAATGGGGACTCTGCAGCTCGAACACTAGACCTCCACTCCATGTAGATGACGCCACACCAAGCTCCCCATGTAACGCATGCTTGCCACCTTGCCACTCACTTTTTGTGCAACAAAACAACAAGTAAAATTCTTAAACCCCAGCTTCCTCAGCTCCCTTCACTTAACACCCAAAAACCAAAATTTTCCCATTCACTCAGGCATACTCCTAGACTACAATTAAGCCCCGATACAACACAAACAACAACACAGCACACTAAACACATGCAATTTCATGCAACAACAAAATAGCCCCTAACCCGGGATATTACACCCTGCCTAAGAGTAGATCCAACATAATTAAGTGGAGTTGATCGCACGCCTAGAGATAGGGTGACGAGATTTTGCCGGATTAGGGTGAAACCTAATGTGGGAATCCACAGATCGATTTACTGCTATTCTAGGGGGTTATTATAAGCGAACGAGAGTTTCACTAATTAACCTAGGGTTAGACATTATTCTCCTCAAGAGAGGGTTTAATATACGTTAGGGAGTCTTACGGGTCAAACTAAGTAAATAAATCATATGGTTAAAGGATAGATAACAAGTGAAGTCTTGGTGGATTCTTCCTAGGGTATCGTCGAAATCAACTAAGTTTTTCCCAAGTTATTTTCCAAATTCATTCTTCTTTGTCTTATAGTCTTTAGTTTAGTAGTTAATTAATTTAGTTTAATAAACAAACTTCACTTATTTTAGGCTAAATAATTAAAAGAAAGTTAGTATTAGTACTTCTAGTTCCTTTGGGTTCGATAATTCGGTCTTGCCTAAACTATACTACTGTTCGATAGGTGCACTTGCCTTTAATCGTTGTCAGAGTTAGTTTCCAGGTTCGATTATTCTTTTATAAATTTTAAAACTTTGATTTACAGCGATCAACTGTCTTAATCTCCGGGTTGTCCAGATCAAGGCGCAACACAACTTCTCAATTGGCGAATATCTTGTCTCACATTCAGTGAATTTTTTTACTAAGGTAGTATATCGCTTTTTCTTTCCTTCCTGACTCATCGTGTTGGCCGAGCACGCATCTCATAAAATTCCCAAATACTGCCAAGTACAGTATTAGTGGCTTATCTGGACTAGGTGGCATCAGCATTGGGGTATTGGATAGGTAGTGTTTGACCTTGTCAAAAGTTTTTTGGCATTCTTCATCCCATACACCTGGATTATGTTTCTTAAGGAGATGGAATATGGGGTCGCATTTCTCAGTTAGCTATAAAATGAACCAGGCGATGTAATTTAATCTCCCTAAGAAACCCCGGACCTCCTTTTGAGTGTGCGGTGGAGATAACTCCAGTATAGCCTTGACTTTATCCGGGTCGATCTCGATCCCCTTTTTGCTGACTACAAAACCTAATACTTTTCCTGACCTAGCCCCAAAGGTACATTTTACTGGATTGAGCTTTAGCTGGAATTTTCTCAACCTCAAGAATAATTTCTTCAGGACTTGCACATGCTTCTTTTCTGTTCGGGATTTTGCAATCATATCATCGACATAAACCTCGATTTCTTTGTGCATCATATCATGAAACAAAGTTACCATGGCTATTTGATACGTCGCTCCCGTATTTTTAAGTCCGAATGGCATCATCTTATAGCAAAATGTTCCCTACATGGTTATGAATGTGGTCTTTTCCATGTCTTCAGGATGCATCTTTATCTGGTTGTATCCAGAGAAGCCATCCATGAAGGAGAACTGTGAATAACCTGCCGTGTTGTCCACTAAGGTGTCGATGTGAGGCAACGGGAAATTTTCTTTTGGGCTGGCTTTGTTTAAATCCCTGTAGTCTACACACATTCATACCTTTCCATCTTTCTTAGGGACGGGGACTATATTGTCTACCCATTTCGAGTATTTAACCACTTGTAAGAAACCAGCGTCGAATTACTTCTTGATCTCTTCTTTTATTCTTAACAGGACGTCGGGCCTCATCCTTCAGAGTTTCTATTGAATCGGCTTGCATTCTTCCCTTATAGGAAGCTGGTGTACCACGATATCAGTACTTAGACCAGGCATGTCTTGATACGAATACGAAGACATCTTTGAATTCTTGGAGTAACTCAATGAGGTCTTGCTTTGTTTCTATAGTGATGCAAGCTCTTATCTTCAGCTCTTTGTTTTCTTGTTTGTCTCTCAAACTCACAATTTCTACTAACTCTTTGTAAGGTAGGATTTGTTTCTCTTCTTGTTCTACCATCCTTAACAAATTAGGAGATAGGTTACAATCTCGATTATCTTCAAAGTCCTGAGGTTCCTTTGGACACATATCCTGCTCAAAAGGAGAGTCAGCAGTAGTGTCGCTCGTATCATTGATATCTGGAGACCTGTTGTAGGAATAAAAGAAGACTCAAAGAATAAATGAATCTAAGAATAATTATCTGTATGGTATGAGTATGAATGAAATGAAATGAAATGAAAAAAATAAAAGAATATTTGCCAAAATGAGACACAAAGATGTATTTTATTGAAATAAAAATAGTGGACATATGCCTTTTTTACAAAAGGATTCTTATTACTCCTAGGCTTAAAGAAATAAGTGTGTTTTGAACATTACTCTAAATTAGTTCTAAAAATTACAGGGATTTCTTCCGCAGTCCAATTATTCAGAACACTTCTAGGGATATAAGGATGAATGCTTGACAGGTTTTCCCCAATTCTTTCTTTGGATATGGCATTGATGCTCAAGTTTCCCAACATTCCTTCCGGGCTTTCTTTTTCTGACATCTTTCATTTAGGATAAATGATTTCTCCGGACACAAACTTTTTGGATATATGGGGAAAGGTCATCGGTTCCCATTTGACTTCTCCCCCACTTAGTCGCGCTCTTCTTCTTTCTTGTTTCTTCTCCAGCTCCTTTTTCTTTTGCCTCGCATCTGGCTTGTATCCTAAACCAAAGTGGTCTTACTTGTCCTTCAGTATTGGTGCTTCGACTCTTCCTTGAAGGTATTTTTTGAGTCCTCTTCCGGGCAAGGCTCCTTTCCCAACCGTCAACTGCAGGCCCATTCTCGTGGTTTTGGATATTTTTGGCACTGGGATCTTGTTTCCTTTGACAATGAAAGTTGCATTAACAAATTCTAGCGATCGAAAGGAACATTTTATTGTCTCTTCATCTTCTCCTATGTATGGTGAGTCACTAGTTACTGATGCAATGATATCCTCTTCAGTGTTTATTGTTACTAGTCGACCCTCTGTTACCAACTTCAGTTTTTGGTGTAGTGATGACGGCACTGCCCCAGCCAAATGAATCCAAGGCCTACCCAACAAGCAATTATAAGAGGTTTTGATATCCATCACCAAAAAGTCTACCTCATATGTGTTCGGACCAATTAAGAGAGGTATTTCAATCCTTCCCATCACCCTCCTTTCTGTATCATCAAATGCTCTCACTATATTTTGGCACGTCTTTATATGAGAGCTATCCACTGGCAACCTATTCAGTGTGGATAGAGGCAAAACGTTCAGTGTGGTTCCATTGTCGATTAACACTCCTGGCAATGTATATCTTTTGCAACGGGTAGTGATATGTAGGGCCTTCGTGGATCATATGCCCCCTGGAGGTATTTTATCATCATTGAAAAAGATGAAATTGTCGGCACTCAGATTGTTAACCAAGTGGTCTAGCTTGTTTAAAGAGATATCATCAGCGACATAAGTTTCATTCAACACCTTCATCAACGCGCTACGATGTGTCTCTGAGCTCAAGAGCAAGACTAGTACTGATATGTGAGCTGGTTGTTTGTGTAGCTATTCCATAACATTATACTCGCTATGCTTCAAGAATTTCAAGAATTCCTTAACCTCGTTCTCAGTTACTGGCTCATTAATAGGTGATTCAAGTCTAGCCGTCTTTTCTTTCTTATGTTCAACTGCCTGGGTTTTTCCTTTAACAGGTTCGGTTCTTGCACTTGCAGGGTCATAGCGCCTCCCACTGTGCGTGAAGAAACTAATATCCTGGCCCTCTTCTGAAATGCCAACTGAGTTCTCTTCTCCTAGGATCATCACGTTGCAGTCATAATTCCATGGAACCCTTTTGCTATCCTTATAGGGAAAAGCCACGGGTTTCTGAATTATGACTCTCGTTGCAGCTTGTGTTCCTACTTCATTTTTTCTCAGCCGTGAAATAATCACCACCGGATGGTTGACCTTGTATACCTTCTTCGTCGATCCTTCTTGTGAGGCGCAAACATCTCCTCCTTCCAAGCCCTTGACATCTTTAAAAAATTTGACTTTTTTGTTATCCATCAGACTTTGCACTAGAGCCTTGAACTCAACGCACTCTTGGATCTCATGACCCTTTTTAGCGTGGAACTCACAATAGCTCCTCACTCCTTTAGGTCTCTCCTCTAAATCTTACATGATTAATCATCCGTCTATCATTTTTTGCTAGTCCCATTTTAGTAGGGATTTCACCTTCGCAACATCGATTTTGGTCCTCTTTCCTCCACTCTCAATTATCACGTTTACACTTGGTCTGAATGACTGGGTAATAAATTTTCTGCCGCATTAGGTCCCGATGGATCATCGAACCTTACGATCCCCATCTTGATGAACCTTTCAATCAACTTTTTAAATGCAGTGCAATTCTCAATTGAGTGTCCCGTTATTCCTGCGTGGTACTCGCATTGAGCATTCGCATCGTACCATTTTGGGAACGGAGGTTGCATGGGTTTTAAGTAAAATGGGGATACCACATGTACATCGAAAAAATTCTGATATAACTCTTTATATGCCATCGGGATGGGTGTAAATTGAAGTTTTTCTGTGTTTGGCCTTGAGTTAGATTCTTGCCTCGAAGGGCCTTGATGGCTAGTTGTTACGGTCCTTGGTTGGCCTACAGTGACCGGTTTTGAATAACTTTTATTATACACATTCGCAGTGTTCACTTCATTTTCTTTCTTTCTCGCGACTGATCTTTTAGCGTTTTCCCCCGTGTCTAATTTCCCACTCCTTACTGCATTTTCAATCATTTCTCCAGACATTGCTATATCTGAGAAGCTCTTGGTAGCACTTCCCAACATATGGTTAATGAACAGGGCTTTCAGAGTGTTTATGAAAAGCATTGTTGTCTCCTTCTCTAGAAGAGGTGGCTGAACTTGCGTTGTTACCTCTCTCCATCTCCAAGCGTATTGCTTAAAGCTTTCACTTTGCTTCTTCTCCATGTTTTGCAGCATAATTCTATCGGGTGTCATGTCGGCCACATGGCTGTATTGTTTCATGAAAGCCTGTGCCAAGTATTTCCATGAGTTGATTTTGGCACAGCTTAGCTGGTTGTACCATTTGGTAGTCAACCCGATCAAACTATCCTGGAAGCAGCGGATTAACAATTGATCGTTATTGATGTATCCCATCATTATTCGGTAGAACATTGTGATACGGTGTAACAGCCCAATTTCGGTGAAATTGGAACAGTGGTTTCGGGACCACAAATCCGACCCAAAAATATAATTTATTTTTATTTTATTATATGCTTCGTATTATGATAGATATGACATGTGAAAATTTTGGTATGAAAATTTTATCGATTTAGTGCTTAATTACGAGAAGGACTAAATCGCATAAAATGCAATAGTTGAGTTCTAGTAGCTATAGGTATTAAATAGCTATAGAATTTAAAAATATAGGTCCTTATATGGTAATTAGACCATTGAAGGAGAGTTGGTAGAGATTTTATTGACTCATCCATGGAAAAATTAGAAATGGCTAGGGACTAAATTGGAAATCAATAAATTTAAAAGATGATATAAAAATAAAAAAGAAATTATCATCTTTTCTATTCATCTTCTTCCCCAATATTTCTATGGAAACCCTAGGAGAGAGGAAGAGAACTTACCAAGCTTGAAAAGGTATGAAATCAAGTCCCGTTTTTAATGATTTTTATATTTTTAGAATCGGGATAGCCTAATCTTTCTATTTATGGGATTTATTTGAAAAGATAACAAAGTGTAGAAACCTTGCCATGGATGTAAATGCTGGAAATTTGAAATTTATGGTAGAAAATGAAAGATAGTTGATAGATAAACAACTTTTACAAAGCAATTTTTCATGGAAACTTAGTTAGGGACTAAAATGAAAAAGTAGTAAAACCCATGGAAAATGCTGAAATTTGTGAAATGTGTGTTCTGTAAAAATTGTTGTTAAGTTTTGGTTAGGCTTGGAAAGAGGACTAGATTGCATGAATTTCATTTTCCGAGCCTAGGGACGAAATTGGAATTTTTGAAAAGAGTAGGGGCAAAATAGTAATTTTGACTAGGATGTAGTAGAATGCAAATGTATGTAAAATGTGATGAGTTAATAATTAAATTTGCTTATATAGACCCGAAAAGACCAACTACAGAATTAGATCGAGGGAAACAAAAAGTTTTGGATTAGTTGGAATTCAAACACGAACAATTGTTAAGGTAAGTTCGTGTAACTTAAATATGTATGTTAAATTGCTTGAATTAAATTATATGATTTTAATGATATGTATATGATGATGAAAATAATGAAATAACTATAATTTGGAAAATATGGATAAAATGTCATGTCCCGGTTGAATATTGAAATTCGATAGATTATGGTGATTTCTTGAAACGAGTAAGATATGACAAATGTTACAAATAGGATTTGGCCCGGACGGGTAATCCTGAATTAAGCCTCTCGAGCATATGTTATAGATTGGGTTTAGCCTGGATGGGTAACCCTAATTAAGCTCTTTAGAGCGTAGGTCACTGATAGGATTTAGCCTGGACTAGCAATCCTAGATGACTATTGTGAACATCGGATGAAAATCGAGATTTAGCCTGGACTGATAATCCTATTGTAAAATATGTGGCTTGAGAGTGTGCTCTTCGAACTTATACCCAATGGGTAATAATGGATATGAATTGACGGATAAATTATATGTATACTTCATGTATATCACCCGAATGTCCATCGAAATTTCATTAGTTCAACGGAAGAGACTCTTGAAATACGGAAAGGTAGAAATTAATGGAAGTTTGTATGTAATGAGCTCATCTATGTTTACTTGATATTTATAAGATGTTATGTGAATAACTTGTTTGATCAAGTGTATATGTTAGGTGAACTACCTAAAATGGATGAAATGTATGTTTATGTATGCTTATTTGAATAGATATAACCGGTAAGTTTATTTTCTGTTTTACGAACTCACTAAGCATGAAAATGCTTACCCCGTTTAATTTTCCCTTATTCTATAGTGCTCGTAAGCTCGCGAAGGTTGGAGGATCGGTTGGAGCATAATCACATTATCCACTATCTCCTTTTTGGTATATTTAGAAATCTCATTTTGGTATAATGGCATGTATAGGCTTATTTGGCCAAATGATGACTTGTAAGTGATGTTTTGTAATCTAGCCATTGGAATGGCTAGTAATGATTTATTTGGTAGGTTTATAAGTTATCTCATGTTAAATGCTTATGTTTTAGATGTGGATGAATAGAGTATGTTTAACTTGTATATGCACTAAAAGTAGGATTATAAACATGAATTGCATGTGAAATTACGCCATGATAGATGTTAGTTTAGGCTTGGTTTTAATGCTTGATTTGGCTGGTATATACATGCAAGTATTGGTGTAGGTGGTTGGCGAAATTGGGTGAGAAAATAACGCTAAGAAATGGCTTCATTTTGTCCACACGGGTAGACACATGGGAGTGTGTCTAGGCCGTGTGTGACACACGGCCTGCCCCATGGGCATGTGGTTTGGCCGTGTGTCCCCTGCACCTTAAAACTTAGAAACAGAATGCTCAGAATCAAGCACACGGGTAGAGACACGGGCCTGTGTCTCAGCCGTGTGAGGGACATGGCCTTGAACACGGCTGTGTGTTCTGGCCATGTGAAAACTGCACCTTAATTTCGAAAATTAAATTTGCCACACGGCCTAGCACACGGGCGTGTGACTTGGCCGTGTGACTTCAATTTGTTCATGCCTTGCAAGTCAGAGAGTTACACGGGTTAGGGGCACGGGCGTGTGTAGCCACACGGCCTAAGACATGGGCATGTCCTATGACCGTGTGAGCCACATGGCCTGATCACATGGGCGTGTCCTTAGACCACACGGGCGTGTGGGCACTGTTCATAAGAGAAATTTAGAAATTTTGTGAAAATTTTTATGAGATCCCGATTGAGTCCCAAATCGATTCTAATGTTCATATTGGGCCTCGAGGGCCCATTCAAGGGACAATAAGAAAAAATTTGAGTATGAATGGTATTTCACTACATTTTACATGTGAAAGTTCTGTGAAATCTGGTAATATTCCGTAACCCTGTTCCGGCGACAGATATGGGTTAAGGGTGTTACATATGGGCTTCAGGAGAACTAGTCCAATTATATTTTTTGAATTATGGAGTTTTGAATTTTGGTGGGAGCACTAGAACTAGGACTAAGCTCAACTCCTTAGTATCAACCCGCAAATATAGTCAGCACTCTCCATAGCTCTGGATTTCTCCTCCAACCACATGCACCGATCTTCCAGCTGTTTTGTCAATTCTACCCTTGCTATATTCATTTCGGGCATGTCATCCAAATCGAGAACAACTGGGTTGGTCGGATTATCCCTGGGATTGGAACCTGACCCTGTTGGGTAATTCACTAGTACTGAGGTGCCGGCTTGATATTGTTGAGGTCTTATGGTAACGAAAACCCTTCGTGGATATGTATCTGGTTGGGCTTGGACATTCACTGGGGTAAAGGCTGGGGGTATGTAGGGTATTCATTATCATCCCCAGAGTTAATCACAGTACTTTTCCCTTTTTCAATCCCTCCGGCCAGCAATTAGGTCAAGTGGCTTATCATACTTCGTTGGGATTCTTGTATTTGATCCCTCATGTCTTGCTGTACCTTAGCTAATTGTTCCTGCAGCTGCGCCTGCAACTGATCTTGCATGTCTTTCTAAATTTTTTTCTAATCTCTCTAATATTTGATCCATGGCTTTGGTTTTGCCGCGGGTACCATAACGATATTCAGTTGGCAAATTCTTATTGGTTTCCAGGGTAACTGTCATAATTTCGATTAATTAGCATCTTTTTTATGAAATTTAATGCATATGATGAAATGTAATGTTGATGAATGAAATGAATGCAAAAAGAGGCATTGATTCTGATTCAATTCTATTAGAACAACTTGACTAGAAAATAAATTTCTTTACATAAAACGGATATATTTTACATATACGGCCTTGCCCTAATACTCAAAGCCTTGACTTTCCTAAGAAGCCAAGCTAATTCTCGACTCCGATCTGATTCTTATTCGTATTTTCAGCTCAACATGTCGGCTTGAACCACTAGGGTTTGCAAATGGTCAGCTACTTCTCGTACTTGAGTCACAGCTTTGCCCATGATGTGATCTCTATCCCTAATCTGACATTGAGAGTGTTGGAGTTGCTCTTTCCAGTGTTCATTGTTCGTTTCAATAAGCTCAACTCGAAGTTCACAATTTTGCAGTGAGATCTCGAGCTCTCTATCTTTCCTTTCAACTCTTCAATCTTATTTAGGCTTGCTTTCAACTCAATTGCGGAGTTACGACTACAATATTGATGCAGTGACCTTTTTAATTTTGCTACCCGGGCTCTCAACCCAACCTTTTCATTTTGACTTTCTAACAAATCCCTTTCGAGAGCATCTTCTTGAACTCAAGCCTCTTGGAATTTCTTTTTCCACTGATCAGCTCTAATATTTTCTTCTTTGATTTCTTGCCGCCATTGTTCCTATGTTTTACCTAACTCGGCAGTTCTCATCGAAAAACACAATTTCTTATAATCTATTTTTAAGTTGTCCAAGTCTTCCTCAGCCTTGTTCTTTCCTTTTCTCATTTTCTCGATTTCTAACATCTGGACTTCAACGTCTAATCCTAGCTGAATCTTTTCTGCTTCCAACTATTCTATCTTTTTCCCCAGCTCTGAACTCCTCTTTTCAAAATCTTGCTTTACGATCTCTAGCTCAACGGGATCACTTGTAGGTGTTCTTCTATTGGCCTAGTGTTTTCTTAACTTGACACAAGGACATTGTCATTGACTCTTTTACCCCCACCACCAATCATACGCGGGGGTCGTCATGGGATTTGTAGCAAATCTTTTCATTTTGTGAGTTTGGTTCCAAGCGTTGATATTTCACGAACCTTGTTCTTGTAATTATCACCTTTGTACGCAAACTCACACTAAGCCAACCCTTGTATTGCCGATATAAACTGTCTCGACCTATACTGCCTCAATACAAGTAGAGGGGCATGTCCAATAGCTCCCCATATCCAGAGTAGAGGGACCCATTTGAAGTTTCCACATAGATACAAAATCTCATCAAGGGTCATCCAAGGGGCCTTCCATTCGACGTCTTCGTCTTGGAGACTCTAGAGAATTGTCATCCACATTTCTTTAGAAATGTTGTCTCGCTTTGGGGTAGCCACAAATTCTTTCAGCGGGGAGTAGTTCTCGGAGAATACTCAATAAGAGACCTTTTCTACCTTCTAAAACTGGCTATGGAACCATGCTAACAAGAGTTGCGCACACCCGATAAACCTTCCTTCACTCGCTCTCTGGCATGCACCCAAAGATCTGAAAGTTTCGGCCAAAATTGCTGAGATGGGCATGACCCTTTTGTCAAGTCGGTCAAATAGCTCTGAAACTGCCTCATCGATTTGCCCTAGTGCTTTGGGGAAGATGACCAACCCGTAGATACTCAAGGCGAAGACGTCAACTTTTTTCTTCGTATCTGGATGTGCCAAGATCAAATCCCACAAACTTTTCCAAGGGATACATTTACTATCTCCCTTTTATCTAATTCAGGTCGTGACCCATTGCTCACTCATCCCAGTATACTCATTAGCCTCTTTAAGAAAGTCGAGACGTTGGCAGCTCTAGAATAAGCTTTGTCGATTTCGATCCTCGGGCAATGGAGTAGCGTTTTGTACTCTTCTACGATGGGTACCAAATCTACTTTCCCAAAAGTCAAACAGCTATAGGTGGGATTCCAATATTGGGTCAGAGCTCAGAATAAGTACTTATCCACTTTGACATCGAGTAAATAAGGCAAATCGCCATAGTCACGGTAGAATAACTGCTCAGTTTCGTCTTCCCATTGGTCCAATATTTCTTTCAACTCTTGAAGGTTATTCTGAGTCACACTAATGCGAGTGAAATCCCATAGTTCTAATATATATCCCTCCGTCAGGCTGTCGCCCTTCTCTTGTTGTGTTCTATCAGACCATAATCGTACGGCCGCATTCTATTCCACTTTATCAAGAAATCCCTTTTCCATGGCAAGCTCTCTATTTAGCAACTGAACGTGAATCAACACCCTTTTCTATGATGAAAATGCAATGCAATCACAGCCAAAACAAAATGAAACAAGTCAGTACATTTCATACAGAGCTAGAATTCAAAGCAAGAAAAAATAAATAGAGCACTTATTCGGGTGACCACTAGAGGTTTGGTATGGTTCTACCTAGGGTAGGCTCTTAGGGCTCATTATATGCGGTTCGGTTCTAAAGTATGGGTACTTGAACCAACAGATTCCTCAATCCTCACCCATTATAGGCTCATATAGACCGAGTTCAGTTTAGGGGAATACATTTCCCTATGGCTATAAGGAGATGAAGATCTCACGGAGACATAGGTACAAATGTATCCCGAAAGTGATCCACTATCCTATACGGAGGTGAAGACCTCATGAAGGAATAGTTTCTCACTCTCACTTAAGAAGCGCAAAACGGAACGATTGTACAATGCAATATATGTGAAAACATACAAAGAGAAACTTTCGAACCAATAAAACAGATATACTAGCTCGCTATATAACTCGAGATAAAACATGAAGGATGGAATGCAATAAAGGTGTAACAGTCCGGTTTATACCCTAGTCGGAATATGGTTTCGGGACCACAAATCTGAGTCTGTATAATATTTTAATATTATTTTCTGTGCCGTTGATAAGTGATTAAGCATGTGCTAAATTTCCGTAAGTTAATTCGCTCATCTGTGTGTTTAATTTGACAAAAGGATTGAATTGCATTAAATGTGAAAGTTGCATGCTAATTGTCAAAGTACCAATGTGTTGTGGCTTTGTTAAGTTGGAGGCCTTATATGGAAATTAAGCCATTCATAAGGTTAGTGGACGGCATATGGTCTAAAATGACATTAATTTATATGTTATATATGTTTTATTATAAGGACAATTTTGTAATTAGGTTAATAATATGATAATTAATAAAATTTAGCATGAAAATGAACATTCATTCATGCATTCTCCATCGAAAACAAAAAGAAAAGAAAAGAAAAAGCTTGTAGGGTATTCGGCTCTTATTCATCATAATTAAGGTATGATTTTGATATGGTTTTTGATAATTTTTACGTTTTTGCAATCGTTGCTTAGTCTACTATCAAGCCCATGTCTCAATTTTGTGTATTGATGATGTTTGTGTGATATGCCATTGATGATATGTTGAACTTTGAGATGATTTAAGGTGTTAAATGAAATATTTGAGCTAGATGAACATACTTTGTTCTTAAATTTTTGATGAATTTAGCTAATTAGGGCTAAATTGAGAAAATAGTAACTTGAGGGACTAAATTGCAAATTTGATGGAAAATATGGGCTTGTATGAGATGTATGAACATTCGGCTAAGCATGGTTAAAAGATGATTTTGTGAATTTGATGTTTTGAGAAATATGGATTAAATTGATAAATTGTGCAAATGTGAGGGTTAATTTGCAAATAGCCCTAAATATGTGTCCTTGGATTGAATTGAATTAGTTAGTGAATAAAAGGGTTAATTCTGAATATGTATAGATCAAGAACCGAGGAAAATAGACTTAGACCGCGGGAAGGCGAAAGTAACTGAGTGGCCGTTTCCATTTCTGATAAATCGAATCCGAGGAAAGTCATTATGCAAATAAACGTATTTGTATTGAACTCTGTACGCTCATATGATTTTTGTTAACTATGAATGCTTATGAGATGATCTGTACATGAATTTCAAGATAAGATCGATATAGTGACAATGTTCGAGAAGTCCCGTACGAACCTAGGAATAGATAGGAGTAGCTATGTCATGACATAGGTATATGTTCTGTTTTATCATGTAAGACCACGTCCGGGACATTGGCATTGATTTGATATTCGAGTAAGACCACGTATGGGACGTTGGCGTCGATATGAGCTTTATGTGTAAGACCACGTCTGGGATGTTGGCATCGATATGAGCTTTACGTGTAAGACCATGTCTGGGACATCGATATCATATCGATTCGTATAAGACCCTGTCTGGGACAGTGGCATCGATATTTGAGTACATGTAAGACCTCGTCTGGGACGTTGGCATTGTACGATCATTCTGAGTTTCCGAGTATCCTATTAGATTTCGAACAGTTCAACGGGCAAGTCTGTGATACGAATGGTTAAGTGAATTGTATATTCGTTTCAGGTACGTTGATTTATACACTAAGTGTGTATATAAGGTAAGTACCTATGTGATCTTACTATGATGATTATGTATATTGGACTAACAATATGATATGTGAAAGTAAGCATGAATGAGCTATGTTTATATAAGACTTCTGAATTGATGAATGTGACAAATATGGCCAAGTGTAATATCCCGGGTTAGGGGCTATTTTGTTGTTGCATGGCATTGCATGTGTTTAGTGTGCTGCGTGGCTATTTCTATGTTTTGGGGGCTTAATTGAAGTCTAAGTGTATGCCTGAGTGAATGGGAAAATTTTGATTTTTGGGTGTTAAGTCGTGGAGCCGTGGAGTGAGGTATAAGAGTTTTATTTGGTGTTTTGTTGAACAAGAAAGGAGCTGGTGGAGTGGCAGGATAGGCGCTACTAAGGCTTGTGTGTGTGGCGTCATTTGCAGGAGGAAGAGGTCTTGTGTTCAAGCTGCGGAGTGGCCACCTTTTTGGCTTTCTTTTTGACGCCTAGGAAGGGAGAGTTTGTAGGCAGTTCAAACTCTGCCTTGGACCTAGTCTATGGGTGAGATGGACGGCAAGGAGTGAATTGTGGAAGGAGACTAATTCAAATGCTTTTGAATTGGTGGCTTGGAGTGTTTAGGGGATTGTGGCGAATTTTAGGAGAGAGTTTGGGGAATGGCCGGTTTGGTGAGTGCATGAGGGGTGTGCGAAATGCACTTTTCATTTGGTGCATTTTCGGTCATATTGGGTAAAAGGAAGTTCTCCTTTTTGTCAAGTAAGCTGATTTTTTCTAAAGCATTTTCTCTCATTCTCTTCACTCCATCAAGTTGAAACTCTAAGAGAGTTCTTCATGCATTCTTTTGCAAACCGAAAGCTCAATCTCTCTTGTGCCGAATCCATATCTCCTCTTTAGCCAAAACTTCTAATTGTTCTTATCATTTCATTAAACCGAAACCTTAACATCTTGTTCCTCAAACCTTCATTTTATTTTCTTTCTCTTCCCTATACCCTTAGCCGAAACTTTACCTATTTTTTTCATCTTCTCTCTTTGCACTCAAAGCCGAACATAGGTGTGTTAAGCATCTTGGCCGAATCCTCTTTTCTTCTGCTTAGTGTGTTAGCCGAATTTCCCCTCTCTCCTAGTGGTGTTCATCTTGGCCGAACCCTAGAGAAGTGTTGATCTGGTTGGGGTTTGTTTTTCAATCGATTGGGGCTAGGTAAGTGCTTGGCCGAATGGCCATTTCTCCTCTCTCTTGTGCTTTATCGTGTTGGGTTGGTTAAGAGCCGATTTTGGGTTCGTTTGGAAGGAATTAACCTTTTGTTAATCATCGCATTATAGGGCTTTTGGATTGTGGAAGCAAGCAAGAGGAGCCGTTTTCTTCTGCCAATTAATTGGTGGTGGCCGATTATCAAAAGAACCACTGTTGGTTCGAGGTTTGGTTGGAAACCAAATCATCTTCAAGGTAAGGGATGGATATTGACCCCTTTGGTTAATTGATGATGGCGAATGTTATAGATACCTAACCCCTATGTGTTGGTGAGTGTAGGAGCTAGTAATCGAGGGACTTAGATCGCTTTTGTCGGGATTTCTAGACTCGTAATTACTGGTGTGTAACTAACACACCCATACTTAGTGATATTGTTATTAAACTGTTTGCCTATTAAAATCATGTGAGTATGATGGATTATTGGATACCCAAACGGGGTATGTGTATGCGTATCCGGGTAAGTCGGTATTGTTACTAGATTCGATGATCTATATGGTATCATGACTATGTATGTATGTGATATGGGGCATGAGTCAAACATATTAGCATGATATGCATAATTTGTATGATATGCATGATTACATGAGTTGGTTTGTTGATGGGTGATATGAGTAGAGGAGCAGCGGTGATATTTTGTCTTTGTGAGCACCGGTGTTTTAGTAACACACTTTGTGACTTTGGGTCACAGTGCTTTGGTAGCACATTTGTGTCTTTGGGACACCGGAGGTTGGGCACCTCATTGCGACTTGTCCCGTGGTTAACACCACCGTGGGTTGGCCCCACTTTGAGATATGGGATAAATGCGCTAGTGATTGGGTATCACACGATGGGTTGGCCCCATCATTCGATTATTGTGACTACGGTCACGGTGCTTTGGTAGCACATTTGTGTCTTTGGGACACAGAGGTTGGGCACCTCATTGCGACTTGTCCCCTGTGGTTTGACACCACCGTGGGTTGGCCCCACATGAGATATGGGATAAATCGCTAGTGATTGGGTATCACACGATGGGTTGGCCCCATCATTCGATTATCGTGACTACGGTCACGGTGCTTGGGTAGCACATTGTGTCTTTGGGACACCAGTGTTTTGGTAACACATTGTGACTATATGTCACGGTGGTTTAGCACCACCGGTGGTTTGGTACCACACGGGGTAGAAAAGGAGATACGGATGGTTAGGATTGGGTTGCATTAATCATGTTGCTATGTATGATGTGTGTTAGCATGTTGTTTCATCGGGAGCGGGATTTATGCACTGAGTCACTCGACTCACCCTCTCCTTTGACATTTCAGGTGATCCGTAGACGCGGACATGGAGCTGGGGTGGACTCGGGGTGCACATGCCATGCTTTAATAAAAGTTTCGCTCCGACTATTCACTTTGGGTACTTTAGCTTATTTATTTTTATTTGAGATTTAATTTGGATTTGTAAAAGGCCTTTTAAACTATGTTTTTTTTATGGTTATGTTTTAATTAGATTCTCAACATGCTTAACAAACAACTTGGCATGAAATATACTAAAACTTGGAAAGACAACGTTTTCAAAAACTATAACGCAATGTGTTTTAAAACATACCATTGGGTATCTCACTATGTTTTGCTATAAAGTAAACTCAAGTGATTTTCAAACCAAACTCGATATTCGACTAAGTCAGAAAGGTTTCAAAATAGCACTAAGGAACCATTGGAAATGCTAAATGAAATCAACTCGTTTTTTTTTACTATATACTTTGGATAAGTTTTCAAAATCTAATCAAACAGGCCTACTCAAATTTTCCTCAAGTTCACTATGTTTTCGCCCCGCTTTTTAACGAAAAATATTATCTCTCGAAAACGTTTTCCCGTAGCATATACGATTCGGACGTGGTGTCTGTCCGGGTTTGGGGTGTTACAATTGTGGTATCGAGCTAAGTTCAAAGGCTCAATTTGTGGGCACGAGGCCCAAAATGTTTTCAAAAGATTGTTTTGTTAGTCTTTATTCTTAAAGTATGGTTTGAAAGGCATGGCACCGAGTCTCGGCACATTCGCCCGAGTAAGTACCGTACTATTGCTTGTGAATTGATTGGATGTGATATGATTTGATGAATAGCAATAGTATACTACTTTAGAGATTGGCCCGATAGGATTACGTGAACTCGCGAGAACAAATCCTCTTAAAATATTCATAAGACTTGCTTTTAAACAAGTGGAATAAATATTGATGCATAAAATTCTTAATCGGACACGTAGGAAGATTAGTCATGAGCGCTAGAGGTGGGCGTGGTCGTGGACGAGGTCGTGGTAGGATGACGGTTTACGAGCCCGTAGGATCAGTCGGGGTTCGAGAAAATGAGATCTGGGATTCGCCGCTTGGTGGAGGTGGTGAGTTCCAAGATCGGGCCCAGGGACGACGCAGCGATGTCGTCGCGCGCGATCCGCGAAAGTGTTGGAAAGGGTAGCGAGGAGTTGGTGGTGGCGCGGGAGTTAGGAAATCATTCTGGCGACTTCGGGCCAATGGGGCGAATTCTTCCGAGGTGTTTTCGGTGTTGCTCCAGCCTTTGCTGAATATTGTTTGGAGGCAGCCCGAGCGGATCATGGGACGATCTGGACTTGAGCTCTTGAAAGAAGGTGAAGGGCATCGTATCGCTTCTCGGGATGAGTCATATCGGTGGTGGCTCACGGTTCGAGGCGAGTGTGGCGCAGAGGATCTAACATGGGATTATTTTGTACGCATATCAAAAGAAGTACATCGGAGCTAGTTATGTCGACTCGTGAAAGGCTTTTCCGAGGCTTGTTGGGAGTAAATCGCATTTCGAGTGATGCGGTGAGTTCGAAGGTGAGTAGGTATGCCGGGGGCATTGTGGCCATGAGCATGAGAGGTGTGTTCGTTTCGAGGATGGTGCGAGACGACTTGAGGTTTGCTGATTGCTCCTCGGCAGTGGGAGCGAGTTCATTGTCTTAGTTGAGAAGGCTAAGGTAGCCGAGGGTGTTAAGGAGTCGGTGAGGCGGGGCATGGATAGAAATAGGCATAAGAGGAGCTTTGGGTCCTCTGGGTCGTCAGGTAATCCGCATGAGAGAGGCTAGGACCGAGTGGGCGAACCAGACTGCTAGGTTTGTTCTTTGCTAGGCGAGGACCGCCGCATGATGTGATCGGTGTGGGAAATCTCATTGGGGTGGTTCTTTGGGTGGAGGAAAAGGTTGCTTCGAGTGTGGTTCTCTGGAGGCAGTGTGAGGGACCGTCGCGTAGGTTGGCTAGGATTGATCGAGAGTCGGGGCCGTGTCGATTCGAGAGGTAATAGACCGCCACCGCAGAGGGGCCGTGGTAATGGCGAGAGGTGGTAATGGTTCAGTCGGGCCGTGGAGCACGAGGCGCGAGAGGTGCGAGTAGTTACGATGCTAGACACTGGATTAATGTATCTTTGCGGCGCCGAGAGGAGGGCGGCACGCACCGGACGTCATAACCGGTATGTTTTTGATTTTTGGTTCTCCTTATCGCTTTGATTGATGTGGGTTCAACGCACTCTTATGTTGCCGATAGTATAGTAGAGACCATGGATTTAGACTACGAGATATCTTCTAGGCGGATGAGCGTGATTAGCCCTCTAGGTCACTCTGTAGTAGTAGATAAAGCTGTTTAGAGAGGTACCCTAGAACTCCAAGGGGTAGTGTTATTTCGCGATCCGATGGAAGCGCCGTTTGGGAGTTCGATCCGATTCTTGGGATGGATTGGTTGGTCAAGTACCGGCGCGAGGTTTGGATTGCGCGACCAAGCGCATGGTTCTTAAGGCGGTTGAGGGTGAAGAGGTGGCTATGATAGGTAATAGGAGAGATTACTTATCAAATGTGGTATCCGCTTGAAAGCGAGAGAAGATGGTCGAGGAAGAGTCGTAGCGTATGTGGTTCATGTGTATGCGTTGGAGGCTAAGGAGTGCATTGTGGAGAAGGTTCGCACCGTTAAGAAGTTTCTTGATGTTTTTCTGAGGAGCTTCCGGGTTTGCCGCGGATCGCGAGGTAGAGTTCGGAATAGATCTATTACCGGAGGCTGCGCCGGTGTCTATTGCTCCGTATAGGATGGCGCCAAAGGAATTGGTGGAGCTTAAGGCTCGAGATCCAGGAGTTATTGGATCGAGGTTTTATTAGGCCTAGCGTTTCGCCGTGTAAGTGCGCGGTACTCTTTGTTAAAAAGAAAGATGGCACGATGCGGATGTGTATAGACTACGCTTGATTGAACAAGGCGACGATTAAAAACAAGTATCCGTTGCCACGGATAGGCGATTTGTTTGATCGGTGAGGGTGTTGCGGTATTCTCGAAGATCGACTTGAGGTGCAGGTATCACCGGTTAAGAGTTAAGGAGGGCGATATCCATAAAAGCAGCGTTCGGACTCGATATGGGCACTACAATTCTGGTAATGCCATTGGGTTGACTAACGCACCGGCGTTTATGGATATGATGAATAGGGTGTTTCAACGATATCTGGATCAGTTCATCGTGGTTTTCATGAGACGACATCTTAGTGTACTCAAGGGACAGAGGAAGAGCATGATAAGCATTTGCAGTGGTGTTGCAGATTTTGAGGAAAAGCGACTCATGCTAAGTTCGGTAAGTGCGAGTTCGGCTTAGAAAAGTGACTTTCTTGGGTCATGTAGTGTCGGGTGAGGGATTGAGTAGATCCTCATAAGATTGAGGCGATTTTGGATTGGAAGCCGCCTAGGTCGGTGGGTGAGATTCGGAGTTTTCTGGGTTTGGCGGATACTACAGAAGGTTTGTTGAGGGTTTTTCGTTGATAGCGTGTGCCGATGACCAAGTTGTTGAGGAAAGAAGTTTCGTTTGTATGGGTGAGAAGCGCAGAAAGCCGATAAGTTAAAGAAGATTTTGACCGAGGCTCGGTTTTAATTCAACTTTGAGGGTGGTAAGGAGTACATGAGTCTATTGCGACGCATCACATACGGGCTTGGGTTGTGTCTTTGATGCAAGAAGGTAAGGTTGTGGCTTACGCTTCTCGATATTTGAGGCCACATGAGGTCAACTATCCGACGCACGATTTGGAGCTAGCGGCCGTGGTCTTCGCCTTAAAGATTTGGAGGCACTACTTGTACGAGAGAGATCGATAGTCTACCACAGATCACAAGAGTCCGAAGTATCTCACCGACTCGGAAGGATTTGAATTTGAGGCAGCGTATGAGATGGGTTGAGTTCTTTGAAAGATTACGATCATTCGATTGAGTATCATCCGGGCAAGGCTAACGTGGTGGCGTATGCGTTGAGCCGTAAGGTTGTTTTGGAGTTAAGAGCATTGTTTGCCCACTTGAGTTTGTATGGCGATGGGAGTATTCTCGCAGAGTTGCGAGTTAAGCCTACTTGGGTGGAGCGGATCGAGAGAAGCAGATTATTGGATGAGGTTACGAGTGCGCGGAGGTTACAAGTGCGGGATGGTGGTTTGGAGGGTTCTGACTTGTCCGATGATGAGGTGTTGTGTTTTCAAGGTAAGGCTTGTATGCCTAAAGATGTTGGTGAGGCAAAAGATTCTTCAGACGCACATAGCAGATCCTCATGCTATGCATCCCTGGAGGTAGCAAGATGTATAGGGATCTTAGAGAGCGATTTTGGTGCTTTGGCTTGAAGAAAGAGGTGTGAGTTTGTTGGGAAGTGTCGACTTGTCGTAGTCAAGGCTGAACATCGATGTTGCCGTCGGGGTTGCTTGACTGTGAAGATTCCTCGATGGAAGTGGGAAAGGATAACCATGGATTTTCGTCGGTGGGTTACCGCTACACCAAGCAAGAAGGATTCGATTTGGGTAGTGGTGGATCGGTGACTAAATCACTCACTTTATTCGGTGAGGTTGACTACTCACTTGAAGCTTAGCGGCTTATATGTGTCGAGAGATAGTGAGATTGCACGGCGTGCGATTTCGATCATCTCGGATAGGGATCCTAGATTCACGTCAAAGTTTCGGAAAGCACCGCATCGAGCTCTGGGTACTCGTTTGGATTTTCAAGACGGCTTTTCACCCATGATCGGACGGTCAATCGAAAGGGTTATTCAGTCTTAGAGGATATCTTTGAGAGGTTGTATCTTGGATTTTGAGGTAGTTGGGAGGAGTTTCTACCATTAGGTGAGTTTGCCTACAACAACGATTACCAAGCGAGCATCAAGATGGCACCGTATGAGGCGTTGTATGGCAGAAAATGTCGCTCACCTACGTGTTGGGCGGAGTTAGGTGAGCGTCGATTGTTGGGACCCGAGTTGGTTCTTTGAGACCAGAAGACAAGGTTAAGTCGATTCGGTCTCGATTGAAGGAAGCTTCGGGACGGCAAAAGTCTTATGCCGATCTTAAGCGAAGAGATATAGAGTTATTTGTGGGGATCGAGAGTTTTCTGAAGGTCTCGCCTTGGAAGAAGGTGTTGAGGTTGGGAAGAAAGGCAAGCTAAGTCCGAGGTTTATTGGGGCGTATAAGGTGCGAGGACGAGTTGGACCGATGGCGTATCAGCTTGAGTTGCCGCAGAGCTTAGTCGATTCACGATGTTTTTCATGTTTCGATGCTTGGAGGTATCGTTGAGATCCGTCGCATGTGGTAGCAATGGAAGAGATCGAGGTAAATCGAGTTGACCATGGAAGAGGAACACATGCGATTCTTGATCGAGATGTGAAGGTTCTGCGTAAGAAGTCTGTGCCTTTGGTTAAGGTTCTTTGGCGGAATCATGGCGTAGAAGAAGCTACGTGGGAACCCGAGGATGTGATGAGACAAAGCAATACCCGCAACTCTTACGATCGGGTAATTTCGAGGTGAAATTATTTTTAAGGGGTAGAAGCGTAATATCCGGGTTAGGGGCTATTTTGTTGTTGCATGGCATTGCATGTGTTTAGTGTCTTTGCGTGGCTATTTCTATGTTTTGGGGGCTTAATTGAAGTCTAAGTGTATGCACGAGTGAATGGGAAAATTTTGATTTTTGGGTGTTAAGTCGGGGATTTGTTGGAGCTGGGGTATAAGAGTTTTATTTGGTGTTTTGTTGAACAAGAAAGGAGGCTGTTGGAGTGGCGGGATAGGCGCCACTAAGGCTTGTGTGTGTGGCGTCATTTGCAGGGGAGGAGAGGTCTTGTGTTCAAGCCTGCGGAGTGGCCACCTTTTTGGCTTTCTTTTTGACGCCTAGGAAGGGAGAGTTTGTAGGCGGTTCAAACTCGCCTTGGACCTAGTCTATGGGTGAGATGGACTGGCAAGGAGTGAATTGTGGAAGGAGACTAATTCAAATGCTTTTGAATTGGTGGCTTGGAGTGTTTAGGGGATTGTGGCGAATTTTAGGAGAGAGAGTTTGGGAATGGCCGGTTTGGTGAGTGCATGAGGGGGTGTGCGAAATGCACTTTTCATTTGGTGCATTTTTCGGTCATATTGGGTAAAAGGAAGTTCTCCTTTTTGTCAAGTAAGCTGATTTTTCTAAAGCATTTTCTCTCATTCTCTTCACTCCATCAAGCCGAAACTCTAAGAGAGTTCTTCATGCATTCTTTTGCAAAACCGAAAGCTCAATCTCTCTTGTGCCGAATCCATATCTCCTCTTTAGCCAAAACTTCTAATTGTTCTTATCATTTCATTAAACCGAAACCTTAACATCTTGTTCCCTTAAACCTTCATTTTATTTTCTTTCTCTTCCCTATACCCTTAGCCAGAAACTTTACCTATTTTTTCATCTTCTCTCTTTGCACTCAAAGCCAGAACATAGGTGTGTTAAGCATCTTGGCCGAATCCTCTTTTCTTCTCGCTTAGTGTGTTAGCAGAATTTCCCCTCTCTCCTAGTGGTGTTCATCTTGGCCGAACCCTAGAGAAGTGTTGATCTGGTTGGGGTTTGTTTTTCAATCGATTGGGGCTAGGTAAGTGCTTGGCCGAATGGCCATTTCTCCTCTCTCTTGTGCTTTATCGTGTTGGGTTGGTTAAGAGCCGATTTTGGGTTCGTTTGGAAGGAATTAACCTTTTGTTAATCATCGCATTATAGGGCTTTTGGATTGTGGAAGCAAGCAAGAGGAGCCGTTTTCTTCTGCCAATTAATTGGTGGTGGCCGATTATCAAAAGAACCACTGTTGGTTCGAGGTTTGGTTGGAAACCAAATCATCTTCAAGGTAAGGGATGGATATTGACCCCCTTTGGTTAATTGATGATGGCCGAATGTTATAGATACCTAACCCCTATGTGTTGGCTGAGTGTAGGAGCTAGTAATCGAGGGACTTAGATCGCTTTTGTCAGGATTTCTAGACTCGTAATTACCAGGTGTGTAACTAACACACCCATACTTAGTGATATTGTTATTAAACCTGTTTGCCTATTAAAATCATGTGATTATGATGGATTATTGGATACCCAAGCGGGGTATGTATGCGTATCCGGGTAAGTCAGTATTGTTACTAGATTAACGATGATCTATATGGTATCATGACTATGTATGTATGTGATATGGGGCATGAGTCAAACATATTAGCATGATATGCATAATTTGTATGATATGCATGATTACATGAGTTGGTTTGTTGATGGGTGATATGAGTAGAGGGAGCGGTGATATTTTGTCTTTGTGAGCACCAGTGTTTTGGTAACACACTTTGTGACTTTGGGTCACCGGTGCTTTGGTAGCACATTTGTGTCTTTGGGACACCGGAGGTTGGGCACCTCATTGCGACTTGTCCCGTGGTTAACACCACCGTAGGTTGGCCCCACTTTGAGATATGGGATAAATGCGCTAGTGATTGGGTATCACCACGATGGGTTGGCCCCATCATTCGATTATTGTGACTACGGTCACGGTGCTTTGGTAGCACATTTGTGTCTTTGGGACACCGGAGGTTGGGCACCTCATTGCGACTTGTCCTGTGGTTTGACACCACCGCAGTGGGTTGGCCCCACATGAGATATGGGATCGATGCGCTAGTGATTGGGTATCACACGATGGGTTGGCCCCATCATTCGATTATCGTGACTACGGTCACGGTGCTTAGGTAGCACATTGTGTCTTTGGGACACCGGTGTTTTAGTAACACATTGTGACTATATGTCACAGTGGTTTAGCACCACCGGTGGTTTGGTACCACACGGGGTAGAAAAGGAGATACGGATGGTTAGGATTGGGTTGCATTAATCATGTTGCTATGTATGATGTGTGTTAGCATGTTGTTTCATCGGGAGGCGGGATTTATGCTTCGAGTCACTCGACTCACCCTCTCCTTTGACATTTGGTGATCCGTAGCGCGCGGACATGGGTGGGGTGGACTCGGGGTGCACATGCCATGCTTTAATAAAAGTTTCGCTCGACTATTCACTTTGGGTACTTTAGCTTATTTATTTTTATTTGAGATTTAATTTGGATTTGTAAAAGGCCTTTTAAACTATGTTTTTTTATGGTTATGTTTTAATTAGATTCTCAACACGCTTAACAAACAACTTGGCATGAAATATACTAAAACTTGGAAAGACAACGTTTTCAAAAACTATAACATAATGTGTTTTAAAACATACCATCGGGTATCTCACTATGTTTTGCTATAAAGTAAACTCAAGTGATTTTCAAACCAAACTCGATATTCGACTAAGTCAGAAAGGTTTCAAAATAGCACTAAGGAACCATTGGAAATGCTAAATGAAATCAACTCGTTTTTTTTTACTATATACTTTGGATAAGTTTTCAAAATCTAATCAAACAGGCCTACTCAAATTTTCCTCAAGTTCACTATGTTTTCGCCCCGCTTTTTAACGAAAAATCTTATCTCTCGAAAACGTTTTCCCCGTAGCATACCAGATTCGGACGTGGTGTCCTGTCCGGGTTTGGGGTGTTACACCAAGTACATGGATCAAAGCATATATGTGATAGTTTGCTAAGTCATTAAGATGTGCCAATGTACCTATGTGCATATATGCCTTTCATGCTAAGTTTGTTTGTATTATGACTTACTAAGCTTTTGGAAAGCTTACTCTGTGTGTGTGTTTTCTCTGTTTTATAGGTTGTCAAAGCTACTGAAGGCTCGGGACCGTCAAGGATCATCATCACACTACTAAACTCATTTTAGTAACTTTGGAAATGTATATAGCTAGATATGGCATGTATAGGCTAGTATTTGATATAAGTTTGTTATATGAACTTAGCCATGTGATTTGGCTAGTTATGAGTTGAGAATTTGCTTGAATGAATGTGTTATGTGAAGTATGTTTTTGGCATGGTTATTTGATACATGAAATGGTCAAGTTTTGATTAAGCAAATGAATGAATTATGCTTGTGATGAGATGAGTTTTAGTCTTGTAATTTGGATGGTTATTTTGGTATGTTCTTGGTTTCCAAATAGGCATGAGATGTCTTGATGATTTTGCTTGTAGGCAAGACCCATGTGGGTGGCATTTTGGCCTTGCAAATGGCCTATTTTGCCATTGGTTTGCCACTGCACAGGCGTGCCTAGTGACCGTGGGGCTAAGTCGATAGCTAGCCTAGGAGTACACGGCCAAGATACACGGGCGTGTCTAGTAGCCGTGTGAAAAGTCAAGATATGGCCTATGAGTGCGGCCTTAGCACACGGGGTGCTTGGCAACCGTGGAGCCAAGCAGATTCGACCACGGCCAAGGTACACGGGCGTGCTTGGTGGCCGTGGATGTAAAGTCGATTCGACCACGGGAGGACACACGGGTGTGTCCAAAGAGCGATGGGAGGCACACCAACCCGACCTACGGGCGTGTAACCCCTAAAACTTAGAAAAGTTTTAAATTTTAGTGAAATTTTGTATGTGTTCCGGTTTAGTCCCGACCCAGTTTATAAACATGTTTTAGGTCTCGATGACCTACTAAAGGGACACTATGTTTGAGGTTGATGTACAATCGTATGACATTTCTGTAAATGTTTCCGATCTGTCCGGTAACACCTGTAACCCTAGTCTGGCGACGGATACGGGTTAGGGGTGTTACAAAAGGGATCGTTAATTTAAACCAAATTATCAACTTTCGACAAAAAGACTAAAAAGTAATCAACTCGCGGCTTGACTCTCTTATTTGGTCCCTAGCGAAGTCGCCAAGCTGTCGAAACCATTTTTGAAATCGACATTTTTATTTTAAAATGAAAATGGAGTCGCCACTAATTCTTTTTATGAGGTGTGATCAGGTCACCTCATAAATTGATAGTTTTAATAGAAGGTTTGATTTACTAAAATAATGGTTTTAGTCTACAAAATCCCAAAAATGGGTGCGAAAGTCGGTTACGCACGAGGAAGGATTAGCACCCTCGTGACGCCCAAAATTGGTACCTAGTTGATTACTTAATGTCTTAGTGTCGAGAACTGAAAATTTGAAGAGAATTTAAAAAATGATTCCTCTTTGTATTAAGATATTATTTAGCTAAATTAAATTAAATTAAATGGAAAAGACTTTATTTCAAGTTGATCGAGAAGAAAGACCATGCCCCGTAAGTTAGGACACGATACTTCGAATTCTCGAAAACGAGAATAAACGTCATTTGATCGTTACTTAAATCTCCTTTTTTATTTTAAAATAGATATTCGACTATCTCGATTTTAGGAAGAAGCCATATTCCATAAATTAGGAACACGACTCTTCTAATTCCAAAATGATGAACATTGCCTTTTTTTATGTACTTTCCGTACGTTAGATAAAACGACGATATGTTTTTATGATATACGTTTAATTTATTTAGACATAGTGTAAAAATGAATATATGACGGCATGGTAATTAAGATAAAACAAAATAATGATGGATACAAAATAATGATGGATAAAATAAAATGATATTAGAAAGACGAATAAATCAATAAATGAAATAAAAACGAATGAAAGGTAAAATAAAAACGCCATGCTAGCGAATAATAAATATGCAACCAATTTATAGTAATAATGGCGATAATCACATAGTAACCATTATCATAACACTAATAATAATAATAATAATAATAATAATGACAATGATGATAAAATATAAAAGTACATAAAAAGAAATATAAATAAATTAAATTCTAAACATTTAAAAAGGTAAAGAAAATAATAAAAGGTAGAAAAATAATAAAAATAATAAATAAAGAGTTCATAAAGGGGTAAAATTACATACACTAGGGACTGAATTAAAATTTAAATGAAATTAAAGGCACAAATTGTATATAAAAATAAATAAATTAATCAATAAAGGACTAAAATAAAATGCGCGAAAACAAACAGGGACTAAATGGGCAATTATCCCGAACCTCAAGACACGTGTCATTTCCCCAGAAGGTGGAAGGACTAAAGCTACAAATATCCCCCCTAAAAAACACGCGGATCCTAGGGGTGGTTCGGGTCGGGTCATCGGGTTAGCTGAAACGACACTGTTTCAGGTACCCATTTCCTAAAATGGCCCATGAACCAAAATGAAGATAAAATAAAATTAAATGGCAAAATAAAAAAAATAAAACAGAAAAAATTGAAACAAGCCGCAAAAGCAGAAGGACTAAAAGAATAAATAGACCCCCATATCAAAAACACGCGAATCCTGTGCGGTTCTGGTCGGGTTATCGGGTCCTGATTCAAAACGACACCATTTTGGGGCTTCTGAAGCCAGGCCAAAACGACGTCGTATCGCGACCCTATATAAGTAAAAAAAATCAGAAAAAATCATTTCAGCAGTGTTTTTAGAAAAAAAACTCTACTTTCTCTCTTTTTTTCTTTGTTTCTCTGAACGCGGCCTAGAATCCGGCCACGGGGTCGTCGACAGTCCGTCATGGCCACCGGCCATCGGCGAGGCCGGTCGTCGCCTCTGGTGGCCGGAGAGAAAAGAAAAATCCCTTTTCAGCCTTTCTTCGGCCCAAATCTGACGGCTAAGCCTTCAGTTCACAAAAAAAATAAAAAATAAAAGAAATCTTTAACCCTTCACCTAGCCATTTTCGATGTCGGAGAAGGCTTCCAACAACGGGGTAGGTGAAACGACTCAGGTAAAAAATGATTTTTCACTTTTATTTATTATTTTTTGAAATAAAACAAAACAAAAAAGGAATCACCTTTGTTTTTCTTTTAATATTTTTCTTCATTGTATCTTTCGTGTATCTATTTCTCTGCAAAAAAAGGTTACATGCCATTGTTATGGCTTTTATAGCCATTTTACAAAATTGTTTATCATTTTCTTTTCTATCTTTTCTACTGTTCTGCGTCTGTTCTTTGCTGTTTCTATGTTTTTCCTTTGCAACTAGCGGCGCGTGGTCAACAGTGGGGAGAGAATGGTGCCCTTGTCATTTTGGTGAAATGACAGAAGGGGTGCGTCAGGTCTCGGAACCAGGGGCCTCTGGTGGCGTGACCGAGGAAAGGAGCGTCGCCATAAAACCCTAGGGTTTCTGGCTTTTCTGAAACTAATTTAGATTTTTGGGCCATTGGGCCTTTTTTGTATTTGGGCTTTGTTTATTTTTATTTTTTTGTAAATTGGGCTATTACAACTGTTAACCAATCTATTCCCAGAATAACGTCGAATTCATCAAACGACAATAGCATTAGGTCAACAATAAATTCGTAACCTCAAATTTTTAATGGACAATTTTTACAGACTTTATTAACTGTCACACTCTGACCTATAGTCAAATTCAGTAGATTCTACTGGTAATTTCTTTTCTTTACCTAATGTTGTGCATATATAAGAATGTGTAGATCCAAGATCAATTAATGCAAAAACAGTAACATAAAAAAGAGTGAAAGTACCAACAATAACGTCAAGTGATGTAGCCTCCTTCCTACCACGAATTGAAAAAGCTTGGGCTAGTGCTCGTCCCTCAGATTTAACAGTCGTATTATGTGTTTCATTGAGACTAACTCCAAAATTATTTCCAGGCCTCGGCTTCCTACCCCTCTGAGACACACTTGTCGATCTAACAACTTGTTTTGAATTGAATTCAACGTTATTCGGATAGTCTCTTAGCAAGTGTTCACGTGAACCAAAGTGAAAATATGTGTAACAGTTCAGTTTAAACCTTAGTCGGAATAGTGGTTTCGGGATCACAAATCCGAGTCAAAAAATATTTTAATATTATTTTCTGTGCTTACAGTATGTGATTAAGCATGTGTGAAAGTTTCGTGAAATAATTTATCCGTTTGTGTGCTTAATTTGATAAAAGTACTAAATCGCATAAAATGTAAAAGTAGCCTTCTATTTGATTAAGTGCTTAATTGGTGTGTCTTTCTAAATGTGAGGCCCTTATGATGTAAATTGGCCATTAGACCTTGGGATGGACGGTTATGGGCTTATTTTATATGGTTTGCTTATTAAATTTCAAAGGTTAATTTTGTAAATAATATATAACATGCAATAAATAAAACAAATGAAAAATGTTAGTGGAATGTTCATCCATTCTAGCCGAAATAAGAAAAGAAAAGAAGGTTTTAAGCTTTGGTTACATTCGGCCATAAAGTTCTTTGATTAAGGTATGTTTTGGTTTTGGTTTTTGATAATTTCTATGTTTTTGTAATCGTTGCTTCGAGTACTACAAAACCCATGCCTTAATTTTGGAATTTGATGAAGAATTTGAAATGTGCCATTGATGAATGCTTGAGCTTTGTGATGTTAGTTGATGAAATATGAAATATATGTGTTAGATTAACATGTTTTGTCTTTGGATTTTTGGTGAATTTGAGTAATTTGGATTAAATTTTGAAAATAATATTTGGAGGGACTAAAATGTGAAATAAATGAAATGTATGGACTTGTATGATCATGATGAAAATTTGGCTAAGCATGGGTACAAGGGAATTTTATGTATTTTGTGATTTTGTGAAATAGGAACTTAAATGTCAAAATGTGAAAATATGAGGGCTAATTTGTAAATTTCCATAAATGTGTGTTTTTGGATTTAATTGAATGATTTGGTGAATAAATGAGTTAAATTTGAATATGTATAGATCAAAAACCAAAGAAAACGGATTTAGATCGAGGAAAGTCGAAAGTGATCGAGTAGTCGAATCCGTTCGTTTATTTTAAATACGAGGTAAGTCTATATACAAATAAATGTATTTGAGATGATTTATTCATGTTCATTTAATATTGAAATGTGATGAATGGCTTTGGAAGATATACATGTGATATCCGAGAAAGTATCGACAATGTATCAAGGTCCGAAAAGTCCCGTACAAACCTTAGGAATAGATAGGATTCATACGTCATGACATAGGGATTCTGATATGTGATAACATGTAAGACCACGTCTGGGACATTGGCATTGATTTGAGATTTACGTGTAAGACCATGTCTGGGACATTGGCATCGTATTTGATTCGTGTAAGACCCTGTCTGGGATAGTGGCATCGATATTGGATTACATGTAAGACCACGTCTGGGACATTGGCATTGTACGAGTATTCTGAGATATCCGAGTATCCTATTTGATTCCGAATGGTTCAACGGGCAATTTTAGAAATGAAAGACTATGTGAAATGTATGACCGCTTTTGAGTGCGTTTGAAGTGTATGCTATGATTGAGTATAAAAGGTAAGTATATGTGAATGTGCACAAGTGAGATATGTGCATAAAATTGTTGAGACAAAATGTGATATATGTATGAATGAGCTTTGAATAAAAGAGATAGTTGGAGATATGATTTGTTGGTAAGCAATGGCTAAACAAATGAGCCAAAGAAGAATTATGAATTTGCAATTGAGATATGTTAATGATCTTTTATTTGTTATGATTATGAATGTTTATATGATAAGTTTATTTGTATATGGCTTACTAAGCTTTTGAAAGCTTACTTTGTGTGTGTTTGCATTGTTTTATAGATTGTTAAAGCTATGGAAGGCTCGTGGATCGTCGAGGATCATCACCACACTAACAAACTCTATTTTGGTACCTTTTAAAAGTGTAAATATTTAAGTATGGCATGTATAGTCTAGTTGAAATGGTTGATGTTTTGAGTTGTATATATAAGCTATGTGATATGGCTTGTAAATGGATGTGCATATGGTAATATTTGATCTATGTTTTGTGATGCAAAGTTGGTATATTATAGATGAAAAGATGTCATAAAGAATTGGTAAGTTTGTGGATGGATTTTGCTTAGAAATGCTTGTGATTAGATTGAGCTAAATGGCACAAAATTTGGTGTGTTTGATATGTTCTTGTATGGTTAGAAGATATGGTTATTTTGGTATGTTTTGGGTACTTTTTATGCTTCGAATGATGCTTATTTGTGCTTGTAGGTATAACCCAAAGTGTGGGTGGCAAATTGGCCTTGCAAAAGACCTATATTTGCCCACACGGTTGAGCACACGGGCGTGTGGCTCGACCGTGTCCTTCGTGGTTGTATTTCAAACAAGTCAGTTTCGACCACGAGCTGGACACACGGGCGTGTGACTGGCCGTGTGGTGCAAGTCAGTATCGACCACGGGTGAGGCATACGGGCGTGTCTCAGGTCATGTGGACAAGTCAGTATGTATGCCCTATTTTGCCACGGCTTGGTCACACGGGCGTGTCCGAGGCCGTGTGAGGCACACGGCATGCACACACGGGCGTGTGACCTCTGTAGCTTTGAAAAATGTTTAATTTTCAGAAATTTTTATAAGTGTTCAGTTTAGTCCTGACCCCTTTTCTAATGCATGTTTAAGGTCTCGTAGACCTGTTTAAGGGACACTTTGATTGAATTGATAAATAATGATGTGAAATATTGTAAAAAGATCCGATTTGTCAGGTACTGCCTTTAACCCTAGACCGGTGATGGTTACGGGTTAGAGGTGTTACATTTTATTGGTATTAGAGCTACGGTTTAGTCGATTCTAGGACTAACATAGCGTGTGAGAGTCTAGCTATACATGCCATATATACGAACTATGATAGTGTGATGAATCCTGACGTATAAAATGTGTTTTTCGTATAATAAATGGATCCTGAAAGAGCTGTAGCTGACGATGTTGAAAGTAATGCGCCTACTCCCGCTCTAGGGATAGCGCCATCTGATTCGAGACCGGCTACTAGCGGTCAGGAAGGTGAGGCTAAACAAGCCTTCTTCCAAATGATAAATGAGTGGTTCACTCAATATATTGAACAAATCCAGCTATTTCACAACCTCCGCCCCCGCCTAATCCTCCCCAGACTTATGTTGTACCTCCGGTGATGAATTTGAATCTGTTGAATAAGCCTCCGGTCGATAAAATTCGTAAGTACGGGGCCGAAGAGTTCAAGGCTACTAGTGATGATGATGATGAGAGAGCTGAGTTTTGGCTCGAGAATACGATCCGAGTGTTTGATGAAATGTCTTGTACTCCTGAGGAATGTGTGAAATGTGTCGTTTCTCTGTTACGAGATGTAGCTTATCAGTGGTGGAAGACTTTGATTTCTGTTGTTCCAAAAAAACGGGTTACATGGGATTTCTTTCAATCTGAATTCCGAAAGAAATATATTAGCCAGAGATTTATAGATCAAAAATGAAAAGAATTTTTGGAATTGAAACAGGGTCACATGTCTATTACTGAATACAAACGAGAATTCGTGAGATTAAGTCAATATGCTCGGAAATGTGTTTCGACTGAAGAAATAATGTGTAAAAGGTTTGAAGAAGGCCTAAATGAAGATATCCGTTTGTTAGTCGAAATTCTGGAAATAAAAGAATTTGTTGTGCTTGTTGATCGAACGTGTAAAGTTGAAGCACTCGGGAAAGATAAAAGAAAAGCTGAGTCAGAAGCCAGAGATGTGAGAAAGAGATTTTCTAGTAAATCATTTCAACTGCATCAAAGAAATTCAGAGATGAGCATAGCCATTCAAAGGCTAATGTGGGACATTCGAACAGAGATCGAGCTAGATCGCAGTCGAACTTCAAAGCTCCAGCTACTTCGACGGCTAGTGTGGGAAATGTCCGATCTGAGCAACCTGAATGTAAGCATTGTGGTAAAAGACATCCGGGTAATTGTAGATTGAATGACCGAGCCTATTTTAGATGTAGATCATTAGATCATTTTATCCAGGACTGCCCTGAATCGGTTGAATAAGAGATTGTACAGAATCCGAAGTCAGATAATGCTTCAGCTAGAAGTAGACCTTCTAGAAACACAAGAAATGCGAGTGGTAGCCAGAGAGTTACGAAAGATACAGTTGCGAGATTTGAAGCTAGAGCACCTGCCAAAGCTTACGCTATTCGAGCTCGTGAGGAAGCTTCGTCTTCAGATGTTATTACGGGTACATCTACTCTTTATGATACTTCTTTGATTGCATTGATAGATCCAGGGTCTACTTAATCGTATGTATGCATGAACTTAGTATCCAGTAAGACTTTGCCTGTAGAGTCTACTGAATTTGTAATTAGAGTATCGAACCCCTTAGGTAAAAGTGTCTTGGTTGACAAAGTGTGCAAGAATTGTCTGTTGATGTTTCGGGATATTTGTTTTCCGGCTGATCTGATGCTATTACCTTTTGATGAGTTTGATAAAATTTTGGGTATAAATTGGTTAACATTGCATGATGCTGTTGTGAACTGCAAAATAAAGATTATTGATTTGAGATGTCAAAACAATGAAATAGTTCGGATTGAATCTAATGATGTGAATGGGTTACCGGCTGTAATATCAGTGATAAAGCTCAGAGTTATGTGAAAAATAATTGCGAAGCCTATTTTGCCTATGTGATCGATTCGAAAGTGAGTGAAAGTAAAGTTGAATCTGTGCCAGTTGTTTGTGAGTTCCCTGATGTATTTCCTGAAGAATTGCCGGGATTGCCTCCAATATGAGAAGTTGAGTTTGGTATTGATTTAGTACCGGGGACGACTCCTATCTCGATAGCTCCGTATAGAATGGCACCAACAGAATTGAAAGAATTGAAGTCACAGTTGCAAGAGTTAACCGATAGAGGATTTGCACGACCGAGTTTCTCACCTTGGGGTACTCCCGTTCTATTTGTAAAAAAGAAAGATGGCACGATGAGAATGTGCATTGACTACCTTCAGTTAAACAAAGTAACAATAAAGAATAAATATCCTTTACCGCGAATTGATGATTTGTTTGATCAGCTGAAAGGAGCTACCGTGTTTTCAAATATAGATCTGAGATTGGGATATTATCAGTTGCGAGTAAAAGATTCAGACATTCCGAAAACTTCTTTCAGAACGAGGTACAGGCATTATGAGTTTTTAGTTATGCCTTTTGGACTAACAAATGCTCCTGCTATTTTTATGGATCTGATGAACAGAATTTTCAGACCGTATTTGGACCGATTTGTTGTTGTATTCATTGATGACATTTTGATTTATTCACGTGATGAAATTGAGCATGCTGATCATCTGAGAATTGTGCTACAAACTCTGCGAGATAAGCAATTGTATGCAAAGTTTAGTAAATGTGAATTCTGGTTGCGTGAAGTTGGTTTTCTGGGACATATTGTGTTAGCATCTGGTATACGAGTTGATCCGAGCAAGATTTCAGATATTTTGGAGTGGAAGCCTCCGAAAAATGTGTCTGAAGTCCGTAGTTTTCTGGGACTTGCTGGTTATTATCGACGATTCGTAAAAGGCTTTTCGATGATTGCAACTCCGCTGACAAGATTGCTTCAGAAAGATGTGAAATTTGAGTGGTCTGAAAAGTGTCAGAAAAGTTTCGATCAGTTGAAAAGTTTGTTGACCGAAGCTCCAGTGCTAGTACAGCCAAAATCGGGTAAAGAGTTTTTAATATATAGTGATGCTTCTTTAAATGGCCTGAGATGTGTTTTGATGCAAGAAGGCAAAGTTATAGCTTATGCCTCGAGACAATTGAAACTGAATGAAAAGAATTATCCGACACACGATCTTGAGCTAGCTGTGATTGTGTTTGCTTTAAAGATTTGGCGCCACTATCTTTTTGGTGAAAAATGCCATGTGTTTTCAGATCATAAAAGTATGAAATATTTGATGACTCAGAAAGATTTGAATCTGCGACAAAGAAGATGGTTAGAACTGTTGAAAGACTACGAACTTGTGATAGATTATCATCCTAGTAAAGAAAATGTTGTTGCTGATGCATTGAGTCAGAAATCACTGTTTGCATTACGTGTGATGAATGCTCATTTAGACTTGTCTGATGATGGTTCAATTTTAGCTGAGTTGAAAGTGAAACTGTTTTTCTTACA
Organism: Gossypium sturtianum; assembly: GCA_025698515.1. Taxonomy (NCBI): domain Eukaryota; kingdom Viridiplantae; phylum Streptophyta; class Magnoliopsida; order Malvales; family Malvaceae; genus Gossypium; species Gossypium sturtianum. The sequence goes on from CM046955.1 coordinate 121,040,622, forward strand.
GCAAATATGTAATGCTCAGAAAATTGATAAAGAAATGTTAGCGAAACGAGCTCAGTGTGATTCGAACTCTGATTCTGAATTTCAAGTTGATGTTGATGATTGTTTGAGATTTCGAGATCGGATTTGTGTTCCGAGGAATCCAGAGTTGATTCAGTTAATTTTAAATGAAGCACATAACAGTCGCCTATCTGTTCATCCGGAAAGTACAAAGATGTACCATGATTTGAAGAAACTTTATTGGTGGCATGGTATGAAGCGGGATATCTAAGAGTTTGTATCAAAATGTTTAATCTGTTAGCAAGTTAAAGCTGAACATGAGGTGCCATCTAGTTTGTTACAACCGATTATGATTCTTGAGTGGAAATGGGATAGAGTGACGATGGATTTTGTTTCAGGGTTACCTTTGACTCCGAGAAAGAAAGATGCAATTTGGGTCATAGTTGACAGATTAACAAAATTAGCTCATTTTATTCCGGTACGATCTGATTACTCACTTGATAAATTAGCTGAGCTATATATTTCTGATATTGTGAGATTGCACGGGGTGCCACTATCTATTGTATCTGATAGAGATTCGAGGTTTACTTCACGATTCTGGAATAAACTGCAAGAGGCTTTAGGTACTAAATTGCATTTTAGTACAGCTTTTCATCCACAGACGGATGGTCAATCCGAGCGGATTATTCAGATTCTCGAGGATATGTTGAGATGTTGCATTCTTGAGTTTGATGGTACATGGGAACAATATTTGTCATTGATTGAGTTTGCGTACAATAATAGTTTTCAATCGAGCATCAAAATGGCACCTTATGAGGCTTTGTACGGACGCAAATGTCGAACCCCTTTGTATTGGACTGAGCTAAGTGAAAATAAGATACACGGAGTCGACTTGATCAAAGAAACTGAACAGAAAGTGAAAGTGATTCGTGATAGTCTGAAAGCCGCGTCAGATCATCAGAAATCTTATGCAGACTTGAAACGAAAAGATATTGAGTTTGAGATCGGTGATAAAGTGTTCTTGAAAGTGTCTACGTGGAAAAAAATACTTCGTTTTGGTAGAAAAGGCAAATTGAGTCCGAGGTTCATCGGGCCGTATGAGATCATCGAACAAATAGGGCCAGTAGCTTATAGATTGTTGCTACCACCTGAGCTAGAAAAGATTCATAATGTATTTAACGTATCAATGCTTCATCGATACAGATCTAATCCATCACATGTAATTTCTCCGTCTGAGATTGAGATCCGGTCCGATATGACTTACGAGGAAGAACCGATCCGGATCATAGCTCATGAGGTTAAAGAATTGCGAAATAAGAAAATTTCATTAGTAAAAGTACTGTGGCATCGACACGGGGTTGAAGAGGCTACGTGGGAGCCCGAAGATGCTATGAGGCAACAATATCCGAATCTATTCAACGGTAAGATTTTTGGGGACGAAAATCCCTAAGGGGGGAGAATTATAATAGTCCGATTTAGACCCTAGTCGAAATAGTGGTTTCGAGACCACAAATCCGAGTCAAAAATATTTTAATATTATTTTTTGTGCTTATAGTATGTGATTAAGCATGTGTGAAAGTTTCGTGAAATAATTTATCCGTTTTTGTGCTTAATTTGATAAAAAGACTAAATCGCGTAAAATGTAAATGTGGCCTCCTATTTGATTAAGTGTTTAATTGATGTGTCTTTCTAAATGTGAGGCCCTTATGTTGTAAATTGGCCATTAGACCTTTGGATGGACGGTTATGGGCTTATTTTATATGGTTTGCTTATTAAATTTCAAAGGTTAATTTAGTAAATAATATATTAACATGCAATAAATAAATCAAATGAAAAATGTTAGTGGAATGTTCATCCATTCTAGCCGAAATAAGAAAAGAAAAGAAGGTTTTAAGCTTTGGTTACATTCGGCCATAAAGTTCTTTGATTAAGGTATGTTTTGATTTCGGTTTTTGATAATTTCTACGTTTTTGTAATCGTTGCTTCGAGTACTACAAAACCCATGCCTTAATTTTGGAATTTGATGAAGAATTTGAAATGTTCCATTGATGAATGCTTGAGCTTTGTGATGTTAGTTGATGAAATATGAAATATATGTGTTAGATTAACATGTTTTGTCTTTGGATTTTTGGTGAATTTGAGTAATTTGGATTAAATTGTGAAAATAATATTTGGAGGGACTAAAATGCGAAATAAATGAAATGTATGGACTTGTATGATCATGATGAAAATTCGGCTAAGCATGGGTACAAGGGAATTTTATGTATTTTGTGATTTTGTGAAATAGGGACTTAAATGTCAAAATGTGAAAATGTGAGGGCTAATTTGTAAATTGCCCTAAATGTGTGTTTTTGGATTGAGTTGAATGATTTGGTGAATAAATGAGTTAAATTTGAATATGTATAGATCAAGAACCAAAGAAAACGGATTTAGATCGAGGAAAGTCGAAAGTGATTGAGTAGTCGAATCCGTTCGTTTATTCCGAATACGAGGTAAGTCTATATACTAATAAATGTATATGAGATGATTTATTCATGTTCATTTAATATTGAAATGTGATGAATGGCTTTGGAAGATATACATGTGAAATCTGAGAAAGTATTGACAATGTATCAAGGTCCAAAAAGTCTCGTACGAACCTTAGGAATAGATAGTGTAACACCCCTAACCCGTGTCTGTCGCCGGTTTGGGGTTACGAGGCTTTACCAGACTTATACAAAACAAGATAGACCCAAGTATACCAGAATTTGCATGCTTAATATTTAAACCAAATACATATACCAATAATTTACTTTTAATCATAAGCTAATTATCAAATATCCCATTTTATAATCTAAATATGTTCATTTAATAAAATGATAACAATCACACAAAAATGAAAATTTTGGCTATCATACCTTATTACCGAATTTTTTTTTTACTAATGTCTATTAGCAAACATGAATCACATTCACAACCAAACAAAACGAACCATATTTCAACTTAGGTATTACTCAATTTTTGCAACATTGATTTCTTTTAAACCAGCATGATTTATACTCAATCTTACTTCATTCCCAATCACCAATACCATGCGCATATAACATTATTATCTTAAACCATTTCAAGCTCAAATAATAACTACAAATACACATAGTTCACATGCCAATTTTATACACTTTAATTTCTTCTCCACAATTTCATTCACACCACCAAATCAAATTCATGTCTTATTCGGTCAACCAATTTAACAATCTTAACATAGTATAATTCATCTCAAAATTCGTATACATAATACTTTATAAATAATGTTCAAACCAATTTATATTACAATTTAGGCATTACAATAATAAATCATTAACCTCATATATCAAATTTATTAAATAAACATTCATGAACTTTTCTTGACTTTACCTAAACCTTAAGCATAATCCAAACACACTACACACATACAACATTACATATTACTCATCTAACATATCAAACCACATTTACAGATTATAACAAATCCATTCCACATATATATATCATAATCTAAATCATCAAAACCAAAGATGACAAACATTTAACCAAAGACATATAATAATCAAACTTAGACAATTTGATCAAGCCATTTTCGCATGGCTATATACAAGGACAAAATTCATTGAATCAAAACATAATCCAGCCTATACATGCCATAAGTTCAAACATAGACTTGTAAAAGTACCGAAGGTTGATGATAGTGTGGATGACTTCGATGACGATCCCCGAGCTCGTAGCTTACAAACAAAATCTATAAAACAGAGTAACAAAAGCACACAGAGTAAGTTAACTTAGCTTAGTAAGTCTTAAGCAAATAAATCAATTCGAATGAACAATCAAAACAGTTCTAATAAGTTAAATTGTATCATTAATATTATACTAAAACACAACAAATCACCTTAGCCGAATGCTTCTACTTCTTATTAAGCATAATATTATACAACCTTTCATTCCCAAATTAATACTACTTCAATTAAATTCATTATCATACCTAGCTGTCCGAATAATCAAACTCTCATGTAACATATTACAATTACTTACTTATATGATCAAATATACATGGCATCTTTATATTATCACATATGTCTGAATATACTAGTTCAATACATTATCATATATATGACCGAACATTCAAATTTAGTTAAATCATCACATGTACTCACATATTGGAATTTAATATAACATCACATATTACCATTTGTATACAAATTTAATTCATCATCACATATACATATACCTTTGTGGCTGAACATATATGGTCAATTAAATCAACTTACCTGCTCAATTTCCACATCAATATGAAGCCTTATAGACGTAGACTTGAATATAAATCACCGGTATTAAACCTGCTAGGCGTAAGCCTGAATCACACACTGGCACTAGGCCTGCTAGACCCAAGGTCTGATATTTATTCACCGGCAATAAGCCTGCTAGGCATAAAACCCGATTAATTTCACCAGCTCAAAGCTTGCTAGGCCCAAAGCCCGAATAACGATACTATAAAGCTGTCTCACACACATCTCATATATCGAAACTTTTATACATTTCAAAAACTTTGTACGAATTTTTAAACATCATATCTCAATCGAATTAAACTTAATTATATTAAAGTCTATGTTTATTCACATTTGGCTACTTAATATTAATGCTAAAAAATTTCCAAATCAGCATATATTAAGTTACATACATAATTTACAATGTTTTATTGCTTAAAGACTTACCTCGGATATCGACGGACGACAAAAACCGGCTATTAAACTATTTTTGCTTTTTGATCGTTATGTTCTGCGATGTCAAAGTCTTAAAATTTATAATGAGAATGATCGAACCTGGGAACTAACTATGACAACGATTTGAGGCAAGCGCACCTATCGAACAGTAGTATAGTTAAGGCAAGACCGGAATGTCGAACCCAAAGGAACTAAAAGTACTAATACTAACTTTCTTTTTATTATCTAGCCTAAAATAAAGGGAATTTGTTGTTTAATCTAAATTAACTAATTATTAAACTAAAGACTCTAAGACAAAGAAGAATGAATTTGGAGAAATACTTGTGGGAAAAACCAATTGATTAAGACGATACCAGAGGAAGAATCTACCTAAACTTCACTTGTTATCTAACTCTGAACCAGACGATTTATTCACTTAACTTGATCCGTAGGATTCCCTAATGTATATTAGACCCTCTCTCGAAGCGAATAACGTCTAACCCTAGGTTGATTAATTGAAATCTCTTTCTAATTAAAACCCCTAGAATTGCATTAACTCGATCTATGGACTCCCATATTAGGTTTCACCCTAATCCGGCAAAATCTCGTCACCCTATCTCTAGGCGTGTGATCAACTCCGCTTAACTATGCTAGATCTACTCTTAGGCAGGGACTTTTGCTCCTCCACCTAAGCACATCAAACTTGAATTAATATCCCGGAAATATCAATACAAGAATTAAGAACACATAATTAAGAAAAAATCAAGTATTTATCATATAGTTCAAATAAACGATAACAAGATTCATCTTAGATTTCATCCCCAGATATCGAGGGTTTAGTTCATAATAATAAAAGAGAACATCTCGTAAGAAAAGATAAAACAAAACATAAGAAAACCCTAAAACCCCTGAAGGAATTGAAGAGAGATCCTCCGTCTTGAGTATGACCCCGGCTTCTTGAGATGAATCAACTGGCTTTCTTCGAGTAAATTCCACAAATCTGCCTCCTTCGGCCTAGCTGGACGCCTCGACAGAAGGCTTCTGTCGACTCCCCTTTTTAGGTCATACTTAGGTTATTTATATATGCTTCGGAATGTGTTACTTCGCCTCTAAGCATCCTAATCTGAGTGAAATTTCTCTTTGTCACGGCAGGGACACGGCCATGGCACACGCTCGTGTGAATCGTGGCCAGGCCGTGTTTGAGGCTGCTGAAGGAGCACAGTCGTGTGGTCTTGGGCCCAGGCCGTGTCGATTTTGTGATATGGCCCATTTGGTCTATTTTAAGCCCGTTTCTTGTTCTTTTCATCCTCCGGTGCTTTCCTGAGTATAAAACATGAAAACAATGGATTAAGAGCACCAAATTACATAAAATAAAGGATAATTCATCCAAAAGCATGCTAAATGTGAGCTTAAAATATGTTACTATTTCGGTTTATCAGATACCCCCACACTTAAGCTTTTGCTTGTCCTCAAGCAAAATTCTCAACTCATAATTAAAACAAACTTCCTCAATTCATGATATTCATCAATAATGTTTCATCATAATTCAAAGATAATTCATACATGGATAATTCAACTCAAAGAGTCCTGAAGATTCAACCAATCTAAGTCATACATTTTGTAGCATGAAAACATAGGTGTTTCCCCTCATCTAAATAATTACCTCTGATTCAAAATCGACAAGGATTGACATCGTCACTAAAGATTCACTCAAATCACTCAAGGTGTTTAAGGTTCAGGAAAAAGCACTCATAAGTCAAACATGAAAAGTTAATCCCATAGGCTTGCATGAAAATCAAATCTCCACCACTATAATATGAGATGATACACAAATCAAAAGGTCTTTAACAGGGTTGTAACTGGGCTTGGTTAAAGGTGTGGATAAAGGTGAATTAGAAGGTTAGAATCGAGACCGATCGACAAATTACCTAACTAAAAACAATGAACTGAATATAAATAATTACATCAATTGAAAATTTGTACTAATAATACTCTAATACGAGCTTTTTCTAAATATGTGAATTTAATTGTTTAGAGCTCATAAAAATAGAACTAATAATGAATGTACTTCATTTTTTTTAAAAAAAAAACAAATCAAATACATAATAAAGGATGAATTTAACTACTGAAATAAAGATCATAGTTAGGCAACTGATCAAATCAAATCTCGATATAAGGGTAGTCAAAAGGAATGGTGATAACAAAAACAAAGGGTTTCGGGTTAAAATTAGTGGGTGAGTCAATAAAAGGGGTTGTTAGGATTAAAAGGGGTTCACTAAGGGTTAATTATGAAGGTAGGCTGTTAGTGGAGTAAGTGGGTTAAAACCTAGGTGCCTTTATCATCTTTACATATCAGATCAAAGGTGTGGTCTCGACATGTATAATCGATGCAAGTTCTAGAATAACAACTAAATGTTGACACACTCATAATAAATTAAGTGAGCAAGAAAAAGAATATATGCTCTAAAAGGCTCAAAATCTCACAAAAAATTATGGGATTTTTGATATCAACCTTGTAAATTTCAAGCTTCAAAGTAATATTCAGATTTAGGTAGACAACCTAAAAAAAATTTTAATTTCTGAAAAAAAATAGACTTATCATGCTTGATTCTATAGTATCTTAAAGTATAAATCATCAATGCACAATTATCAATGACTTAATCCAAAACATATCAAAAAAAATCATAATTCTAATCATAATATGAGAAACTTACTTTAAGACAAGGCATAATTCAGGATTTGAGAATAATGCAAAAAGTTTTGTACTTTTAAGATTCACCCCCCCACACTTAAGATGTACATTGCCCTCAATGTACAAAGATAGATAGAAATTCATAAAAGATAGGGAGAGATGAAACTTCCTGAATTTGGATGGATTCCTTGAGTTGGAGGTGTGGAAACTTGATTCGGAGGTGAAAGATAAGTTGGAGGAGGCGTCTCTGGTGGTGGTATGGGGGCTGCCCACTATTACTGCGCTAGATGAAGAAATTGGGTAGCCTGTGAAGAAATAGCCAAGAAATACTAAGAAAAATTCAAAATAAACTAATTATTTATTTAAGGACAAGGAAGATAAAGAGAAGGAAAATAAATGTGATGAAAAAAGAAAATTAAAAACGAAATGGCCTCAAATATCCTTGGCTTGTCGAGTGGAAAAAGCGGCCGGCATGAACTTATATAGATCGGTCTCCTACAGGGAGACTGTGCTTGGATCCTTCCGCTTCTTCGACATAGATGTGGTGGTGGTCAAGGGTTTGGGGAAGGACTAAAGAAGAAAAGTATGGAAGGAGAGGGGTCTGAGAATGTATGGAGGAAGGGGAATGGGGAGTAGTTGAGAAGTGGGGGGTGGTTTAAATAGAGTTTTGAGGTCTGGTACATCCCCACGCCCGTGTACCATGGGCGTGTTGGGTCACACGGCCATATCGCACAGTCGTGCTGTGCTTCGTTCGTTTCTCCCACGCCCGTTTCATGGTCACCACGCCCATGTTTGATAAAACAATGTCGACCACGGCTGTATCGCACGGCCGTGGTGTTTAGTTGGAGCCCGTCTGACTTCCCTTAGTGTCGACCACGGCCATATCACACGGCCATGCCAATTTATAGTCGTCCGTGATCTAGGAATCTTTCGTCATTGGCTCGTACTACCTCTTCTATGTCAGTACGGGAGTCCGTAGTATCCACACGGCCACGGCCACGGCCGTGTGGTCTGGAAATATGCACTTTGGTTAGTTCAAAATTAAATGTTGAAAAGGAAAAATAAAAGTAAAAATGTAAAAATTAATGGAGTTAGTACTCGGGTTGCCTCCCGAGAAGCGCTCGTTTATAGTCTTAAGCTAGACTTACCTCTCATTCGCATAATCAGGGTGGTTTGAAGAGTTGAACATCTTCTCTCATGCTATCAGTTCTATTATTATGATAAAGTTTGAGTCGAGTAGTATATACTTTAAAAGTTCCAAATATAGGATTACTTACCTCGACTGTTCCGTATGGGAAAACCTTGATTACCTTAAAAGGGATTACTTTGTTTATATTAGGGTCAGGAGGAGATATTCGAGGGTCTGCTTTATCTATCAATACCTGATCTCCAATTTTGAACTTGTCTATCTCATAGAGTGGCTTTGGTTCTTCTTCGTGTATCCCTAGTTTTTCCTTGAAATGCGTCTTCCACTCATCTAGGTCATCAACTTGAAGCCTTCGGTCCTCATGAGTTATTTCCTTATTGTTATGAGATATAGGATCTGGCTCGGGTGTGTAGTTCCGTGGTGCTTCCTGGAAACAAGGTTTAACCGAATGGTCATTAATAGAATTTATTTTCTCACCTTGGTTGCTCGATGCCCTAGCTGCGTCGAGAGCCTGAAGACTGATTGATTCGTCACCTACACGGAGTATTAATTCACCTGTACCCACATCAATTTTAGTTCTGGCAGTTGCTAAAAAGGGTCTTCCTAAAATTAAGGGGATACTATTGTCCTCATCCATGTCCAAAACTACAAAGTCTACTAGGAATACGAATTTATAAATCTTTACTAACACATCTTCGATTATACCCCTAGGAATTTGAATAGTTTTATCAGCTAATTGAATGCTCATCCTAGTTTGTTTGGGTTTCCCTAGACCTAGTTGTTTAAACATTTTATAAGGCATGACATTTATGCTTGCTCCTAAATCAGCTAACGCATTATCAGTAGATAAACTACCAATTAAGCATGGAATTGTAAAACTCCCTGGATCTTTTAATTTTCGTGGCAGTTTATTTTGTAGAATTGCTGAGCACATTGTATTTAGCTCCACATGCGATGTTTTGTCTACCTTTCGCTTGCTTGTCAAAAGCTCTTTTAAAAATTTCCTAGAATCTGGCATCTGCGAAAGAGCTTCAAGTAATGGTAAGTTAATATGTAATTTCTTTAAAAGTTTAAGAAACTTACCGAATGTTTCTCGTGTCGTCTATCTTTATTGCTTGGGATATGGTATGCGAGGTTGGTACTCTTTGATTACCGCTTTGGCTTATTATTACTTACCTCAACCTTACCTTCTTCGACCACATTCTCTTGCTTTAAATTGGGCTCATCTAACCCTTTACTTTCTTGAGCTGTTATGGCTTAGACTTGCTCCTTTGGGTTAGTCTCAGTGTTGCTTGGTAGGCTTCCTTGTGGTCTTTCAGAGATCTCCTTAGCCAGTTTCCCTAACTGATTCTCGATCCTTTGAATCAATGCTTGTTGATTTTTAATTGTTGTTTCGTGGATCGCTATGAATTTTGTCAAGCATCTCCTCAAGGTTCAAACTTCTTTTCCCGTGGGTAGGGTTGTTGTTGGAAGTTTTGAGGTGGTTGTTGCCTTTGATTTCCTTGACTACCCCATGAGAAATTGGGGTGGTTCTTCCAACATGGATTATAAGTATTACTATAAGGGTTATTATTATATCAGAAATTGTTACTTATATAGTTCATTTGTTCGTTCTCCATGCCCTGTCCGTAGGGTGGGTATTCAGGATTCGCAACGCCTCCACTTGTGTCGCCATGCATAACTGGTTGTACCTGCGAGGAACCATATACACCATCAAATTTTTTATGTAACATCTCTACCTGATTTGATAGCATGGTCACTACGTCAAGGTTGTAAACTTCGGCTGCTTTTGTTGGCCTTGTCCTTGTGACTTGCCACTGATAGTTATTCAGTGACATCTCTTCTATAAATTCATAAGCTGCTTCAGGAGTTTTGTTATTCAGAGTTCCGCCGATGGCTGAATCGATTAATTGCCTTGTTGAAGGGTTCACACCGTTGTAAAAAGTTTGGACCTGTAGCCACAAGGATAAACCATGGTGTGGACATCTTCTCAGCAAATCTTTGTATCTCTCCCATGCGTCGTAAAGTGTTTCTAAATCCATCTGCACAAAAGAAGAGATATCATTCCTTAACTTGGCCGTTTTGGCCGGCAGAAAATATTTTAATAAAAAATTTTCGATCATTTGATCCCATGTAGTAATTGACCCTCGTGGAAGAGAATGCAACCACTGTTTGGCTTTATTCCTCAAAGAGAAGGGAAATAACTGAAGGCGGATGGCATCGTCAGTAACGCCATTTATCTTGAAAGTATCACAAAATTCTAGGAAATTTGCTAAATGTGTGTTAGGATCCTCATCCTGCAAACCATCAAACTGAACAAACTGTTGTATCATCTGTATAGTGTTAGGTTTCAATTCGAAATTATTTGCAGTAATAGTAGGTCTAACAATACTAGATTCAGTACCAACTAAACTAGGCTTAGCATAATCATACATAGTACAGGGAGCCTAATTTTCGGCCATCTCTGGAGGTGGCGGATTGTTCTCAGCCATCTCTTCGGTGGTATTAACTTCGTCTTCTTGCTCTTCTTGTATGTAGTTTAGGCTTCGCCTTATCTCTCTACGATTTCTGCGAGCGGTACCTTCAATATCACTGTCGTAAAGTAGGGGTCTTGTCGGGTTCCTTCTAGTCATAAACTAGAGGTACCTAAAAGGAACAAAAGAAAATTAGCAAAGTTAAAAACAAAATAGGAAATAAAAGAAAAGTGCAAAAAATAAAAAATGGCTAAAGTAATAAAAATTGAGCATTCTTAATATTTTAGCTCCCCGGCAACGGCGCCAAAAACTTGATCGTTATGTTCTGCGATGTCAAAGTCTTAAAACTTATAATGAGAATGATCGAACCTGGAAACTAACTATGACAACGATTTGAGGCAAGCGCACCTATCGAACAGTAGTATAGTTAAGGCAAGACCGGAATCTCGAACCCAAAAGAACTAAAAGTACTAATACTAACTTTCTTTTTATTATCTAGCCTAAAATAAAGGGAATTTGTTGTTTAATCTAAATTAACTAATTATTAAACTAAAGACTCTAAGACAAAGAAGAATGAATTTGGAGAAATACTTGTGGGAAAAACCAATTGATTAAGACGATACCCAAGGAAGAATCTACCTAGACTTCACTTGTTATCTAACTCTGAACCAGACAATTTATTCACTTGACTTGATCCGTAGGATTCCCTAATGTATATTAGACCCTCTCTCGAAGCGAATAACGTCTAACCCTAGGTTGATTAATTGAAATCTCTTTCTAATTAAAACCCCTAGAATTGCATTAACTCGATCTATGGACTCCTATATTAGGTTTCACCCTAATCCGGAAAAATCTCGTCACCCTATCTCTAGGCGTACGATCAACTCCGCTTAACTATGCTAGATCTACTCTTAGGCAGGGACTTTTGCTCCTCCACCTAAGCACATCAAACTTGAATTAATATCCCGGAAATATCAACACAAGAATTAAGAACACATAATTAAGAACAAATCAAGTATTTATCGTAAAGTTCAGCAAACGATAACAAGATTCATCTTAGGTTTCATCCCCCTCAGGTATCTGAGGGTTTAGTTCCTAAAAATAAAAGAGAACATCTCAGAAGAAAAGATAAAACAAAACATAAGAAAAACCCTAAAACCCTCTGAAGGAATTGAAGAGAGATCCTCCATCTTGAGTATGACTCCGGCTTCTTGAGACGAATCCACTGGCTTTCTTCGAGTAATTTCCACAAATCTGTTTCCTTCGGCCTAGCTGGACGCCCCGACAGAAGGCTTCTGTCGACTCCCCTTTTTAGGTCATACTTAGGGTGTTTATATAGGCTTTCGAATGTGTTACTTCGCCTCTAAGCATCCTAATCTGAGTGAAATTTCTCTTTGTCACGGCAGGGACACGGCCATGGCACACGCTCATGTGAATCGTGGCAGCCGTGTTCGAGGTCTTGAAGGAGCACACGACAGTGTGGTCTTGGCCTGTGCCGTGTCGATTTCGTGATATGGCCCATTTGGTCCGTTTTAAGCCCGTTTCTTGTTATTTTCATCCTCCAGTGCTTTCCTGAGTATAAAACATGAAAACAAAGGATTAAGAGCACCAAATTACATAAAATAGAGGATAATTCATTCAAAAGCATGCTAAATGTGAGCTTAAAATATGTTACTATTTCGGTTTATCACTTTTCCCCGATCCAAGTGTGATTTCTTTGGTTCTTGATATAAACATGTTCAAATTAAATTCATTCAAACATATTTTCATTCAATTTAGTCCAAAAACACATAAATGGGCAAATTACCATTTTACCCCTGACATTTACAATTTTTACAATTTAGCCCCTATTGCACAAAACACAAAATACACTAAATTTCTCCATACCCAAGCTAGGCCGAATATTACCCATGTATATACAAGCCCATATAATTCATTAATTTTGCATTTTAATCCCTCTAAAATTTATTTTTGCAATTTTGTCCTAATTACTCAATTTCATCAAAAATTCAAAGACAAAACTTGTTAATCTAACACATATAATTCATATTTCATCACCAAAAATCAAAAAACACAAGGTACCATCAATGGTAAAACACAAAATCATCATCACAATCAAAAATTAAGACATGGGTTTTGTTCTTTTCTAAGCAATGATCTCAAAAACGTAAAAATTATCAAGAACCGAACAATTAACATACCTTAATTTTGAAGAATACCAAGTCGAACCCTAGGTGTTCTTATTTATTTTTCTTTTGTTGATATTCGACCAAGAGAGAATGAGATGATAATGGCCTTATTCTTGTTTTATTATTACATATATTATGTTATAATTAAATTACCTTATTAACCTTTTATATTAAATAAACATAACATATAAAATAAGGTCATTGTTGGCATATACCATCCACTAACCTTGAAAATGTGCTATTTTCCCTTTAAGGACTCCATATTAAAAAGCCACTATCAACTAAGCACTTTACACTAGAGTTTGTAACTTTTTCATTTTACGCGATTAAGTCCTTTTATTTAATCGCACACCTAAACGACAAAATTAAGTCACGAAAATTTAACACCAACAAATTCACACATAATAAACACGCAAAATAATTTTAAAATATTTTCCAGACTCAGATTTGTGGTCCCGAAACCACTATTCCGATTAGGGTCAAAATCGGGCTGTTACAGATAGGATTCATAGCCATGACATAGGGATTCCGATATGTGATAACATGTAAGACCACGTCTGGGACGTTGGCATTGATTTGAGATTTACGTGTAAGACCATGTCTGGGACATTGACATCGTATTTGATTCGTGTAAGACCCTGTCTGGGACAGTGGTATAGATATTGGATTACATGTAAGACCACGTCTGGGACGTTGGCATTGTACGAGTATTCTGAGATATCCGAGTATCCTATTTGATTCTGAGTGGTTTAACGGGCAATTCCAAGAAATGAAAGACTATGTGAAATGTATGACCGTTTCAGGTACGTTTGAAGTGTATGCTATGATTGAGTATAAAAAGTAAGTATATGTGAATGTGCACAAGTGAGATATGTGCATAAAATTGTTGAGACAAAATGTGATATATGTATGAATGAGCTTTGAATAAAAGAGATAGTTGGAGATATGATTTGTTGGTAAGCAATGGCTAAACAAATGAGCCAAAGAAGAATTATGAATTTGCAATTGAGATATGTTAATGATCTTGTATTTGTTATGATTATGAATTTTTATATGATAAGTTTATTTGTATATGGCTTACTAAGCTTTTGAAAGCTTACTTTGTGTGTGTTTGCATTGTTTTATAGATCGTTAAAGCTAGGAAGGCTCGGGGATTGTCGAGGATCATCACCACACTAACAAACTCTATTTTGGTACCTTTTAAAAGTGTAAATATTTAAGTATGGCATGTATAGTCTAGTTTAAATGGTTGATGTTTTGAGTTGTATATATAAGCTATGTGATATGGCTTGTAAATGGATGTGCATATGGTAATATTTGATCTATGTTTTGTGATGCAAAGTTGGTATATTATAGATGAAAAGATGTCATAAAGAATTGGTAAGTTTGTGGATGGATTTTGCTTAGAAATGCTTGTGATTAGATTGAGCTAAATGGCACAAAAGTTGGTGTGTTTGATATGTTCTTGTATGGTTAGAAAAGATGGTTATTTTGGTATGTTTTGGGTACTTTTGATGCTTCGAATGATGCTTATTTGTGCTTGTAGGTATAACCCAAAGTGTGGGTGGCAAATCGGCCTTGCAAATGGCCTATATTTGCCCACACGGTTGAGCATACGGGCGTGTGGCTCGACCGTGTCCTTCGTGGCTGTATTTCAAACAAGTCAGTTTCGACCACGGGCTGGACACACGGGCGTGTGACTGGCCGTATGGTGCAAGTCAGTGTCGACCACGGGTGAGGCAAACGGGCGCGTCTCAGGCTGTGTGGACAAGTCAGTATGTATGCCCTGTTTTGCCACGGCTTGGGCACACGGGCGTGTCCGAGGTCGTGTGAGGCACACGGCATGCCCACACGGGCGAGTGACCTCTGTTGCTTTGAAAAATGTTTAATTTTCAGAAATTTTTGTAAGTGTTCGGTTTAGTCTCGACCACTTTTCTAATGCATGTTTAAGGTCTCGTAGACCTGTTTAAGGGACACTTTGATTGAATTGATAAATAATGATGTGAAATGTTGTAAAAAGATCCAATTTGTTCGGTAATGCCTTTAACCCTAGACCGGCGATGGTTACGGGTTAGGGGTGTTACAATATGCTCCTATTTTGAGTCTATATTCACCCAAATGAGTTTTACCACAATGATTACAGGTAGGCTTGTCTGTATTACGAACACTACTAGCACTTTCCAAAGATTTAGCTTGAGTCTTTGAAGGATTTTGGTTGAACGTACTTTTTCCCTTATTCCCAGTAGCAGGAAAGGATTGGCTTCTAAATTCTCTTAGCTTCTTAGGGAGAGGTGCGGATGAGTTTCTAAATTCACTTTGCTTGCTCGATTTTTCCTTCTTAGCTTTTTCCCTTTTTTTATCTTTCCAGATTGCTTCTATTTTCTAAGCACGCTTGGATAATACCACAAACTATTTAATTTCAAGCATTCCCACCATTACTCGATTGTTTTCATTCAAGCCTCTTTCAAAACTGGCACACATTTTAGCTTCTGAAGCTATTTGTTCTGTAACACCCCAAACCTGGCCTAGAAGTTAGGCCCAAATCTGGCGTGTCACATTGAAGAGTCTTTTTGAAAACTACGCGTTCATTGAAAACCCTTCTTACAATTTAAAACTTTCTGCCTTTAAAACCTTAGATTTCGTTTTCTCGGTTTAAAAAACGTGGTTTATTAAAAGTCATTCTCTTGTAAAACATTATTATCTTTAAAACCTTGCTTGTTGCGAAACTTAATTTAAAACAAATATGGAAGCATGATATTTTGAAAAAATGATAGTTAATTTGAAAACCATGTTCTACTTCTAGCAATTATAAAACCATAAAAAAAAACCCACAACTTCACTTACAAGGCCATATTACAAAAATTAAAACCCAAACTAGATTCTCAAAAATATAGTCCAAAGTATAAAGAAAGCGTAGACGTGTGGCCATCTCCGAGTCCTCACAAAGACCTATCCTCCTAAAGCCGGGATTACCGCACTGATTAAAAGCGGGGTGAGTTTACAAAAACTCGGTGTGCAATCCCCTATTACGGTCATGGTGCAGGCCCAAGCCCTATTCGGTGACAACGGGCTTAAGCCTTATTCGGTAACAATCGGGCCTAAGCCCTATTCGGTAACAACTGGGCCTAAGCCCTAAATCATATCAATGCAAAACATGCATGTACCCCAACCCCGTCCACCAACTCTCCACCCGTACCAACCATCTCTCAATGTGGGGACCACGTCAACCCACCCACCAATCTCTCAATAATGCGGCCTAGTCGCTAGTATTTATACGACTTTAAGCCTTCAATAGCGGTCTCATAATTGGCACATAGCCATCCAGAATCGTAATAAGATTGGCACATAGCCATCACTACGGTAATATAACCGCAGACACCACGACCACGGGTAAATATGATAGACACAAAGTCATCGGTATATATGTTAGGCACATAGCCACGGTAAATACGATTGGCACAAAGCCATAATCAAGATGGCACGAGCCATATTTAGGTTGGCACAGAGCCATAATCGGATTACGCGCTTTAAGTCGTCCGTCGATCCACGATCGTCATGCGACCGTCGCGACCTTAAATATATCAATATGGATCCACGATCGTCATGCGACCGTGCGACCCTATCGTAACTTCCTCCGTATCAAAGTCCCAACCCCATGCAATATGTCGTGTATGTCATGCTCAATCATTACACGTGTATGCAAAATGGCCATACTCGTAAAGCTTGATCATTTACACACATATTGAAAACATATCACCATATAATCCCGATCCAATCGGCTTAAAACACAATCATACATTCATAGTTAGATCAATCATAGTCCTAATCATCGGTTATCTGTAAGGGCAAAATAATCATTTTACCCTATAAAGGGTATTTCGATAATCCTACCCTACAGAGGTATTTGGTAATTCTACCCTACAGGGTATTACGGTAATTCTACCCTACTGAGGGTATTTGGTAATTCTACCCTACAGGTATTACAGTAATTCTACCCTACATGGGTATTTCACAAATCGTGGTATTTTGGTAATTTTACAAATCAGGGGTGTTCCGGTAATTTTGCAAATCAAGGGTACTTTAGTAATTTCACAAACTGAGGGTATTTTGGCGATTTTGCAAATCGGAGGTATTTCGGTAAATTTGCAAATCAGGGGTATTTCGGTACTTTTACAAATCGAGGGTATTTCGGTAATTTTACAAATTAGGGGTACTTTAGTAATTTTGCAAACCGAGGGTATTTCAGTAATTGTACAAATCGGGGGTACTTCGGTAATTTTACAAGTCGAGGGTGTTTCAGTAATTTTGTAAACCAAGGGTATTTTAGTAATTTTGTAAACCAAGAGTATTTCAGTAATTTTGTAAACCAAGGGTATTTTAGTAATTTTATAAACCAAGGGTATTTTAGTAATTCTGTAAACCAATGGTATTTCAGTAATTCTGTAAACCAAAGGTATTTCAATAATTTTGTAAACCAAGGGTATTTTAGTAATTCTTTAAACCGAGGGTATTTCAGTAATTTTGTAAACCAAGGGTATTCTAAACAGAGATAACGATGCGAATGGGCCTAGGGCCCATTCTCGGGCCAAATGGGCCCACACGCTCGTGTGGCCCATTTAGCCCAAATCTAGCCACAGATATGAGATTCACATAGTCCAGTCCAATATCTACTACACAATCATATAATTTATTCATATGGGCCCACGGGCCCATTGGGCCCACATGGCCCCTTTCTACCAAAAACAAACCTAAACCCACAAGAACACTCATGATGGCCTCAACTATCGCGTCGAAGCTCCCACACGCGCGCCGCACGCCGCGCTGGCTACCATCGTCGTCGTGACCGGATTTCGGCATTTGCCGCTCTACGAGCCAGTAGTGCGAAATGCACACCGATAGGAATCGAAGTTAATCCGCGCCTCGAACAACGCTCGCGCAGAAGCCAACAATGATCGCACCCTTGACCCCGCGGGGGTGTGTCGATCAACTTCACCACCACCACCGCGACCCAACGGCATACAGATCAACGAATGATCTAACGCCAAACCCAAACGAGCACGCCACAAAGCGAAAGGGATAAGCCAAGGAAGGTATGCTTACTCTCCTCATGGTTTGCTCTATTTAAAGACAGCTTCTCGCCTACTCTCATGCTAGCTTCCCGATGTGGGATCCCCCTTCAGCAGAGTTTAAATCCAACACAAACTCTGGCCGTCCAATCCGCAAAATAAACACTCCCTTGCTTGACATGAGATTCGAATCCTTGCCCTCTCCTATGCTCCAGACGCTACATGCCACCACAACACAAGCTCCTTTTGTGACTTAGAACATGCGCAACTAAATATAAGCCTATGGGCCAAAGTCTAAGTTCATTTAAAAGAAAAACAAAATGAATTGCAAGCGCCAAAACTTGAACCTTGGACCCCTTGCTTCCTCTATGGCATCACTTCCTTGTCTCCCCTATGGCGCCATTTGCCACTAGACCACAACTCCTTTTGTGTCTTTTTTTCCCACAATTTATTCTTAAAGCCTACTTACTTACCCCCAGGGCTTTATTCACCTAAAACCAAAATTTTTCCTAAAGCCCAGGTTTGAACCCGGGACTTCATAGTACCTTCTAAACACTCCAAAATCACTCACCTAATAGGTCCAACTTGCACTAGTGCCGTTCTCTTATTCTCAAAAATTTTAAACGCTCTCATGCCCAAGGCCCAATAGGCCCAATTCTACTAGGCCCAAATTCGGGGCGTTACGATTCTACCCCCTTAAAAAAATTTCGTCCTCGAAATTTCCAACTCTTAGAACAGTCGCACAACCCAACTACACAACCAAGCGCTTCACACAGACTCTATTTCCAAAACCTTACCTCTTACGCACACCCGAAATACCAATTCACTAGAGCAGATAGATATCATACAAATACAATTTCCATATCCACAACATCACATAAAATAAATACAAAATCTAAATTTAAGGATCACAGTACAGTCTAATATCTAGGGTAATCACAGTGTTTCCTATTGCATAACAGCAGACAACGGTTTTCAGAAAACTTACAGATTTGGCGCCAGAGACTCGGTGAACCACACTTTTAGAAAAATATTCAGTAAAACATTTCACATACTTCAAATCTTTTGAAACAGTTCTTTCAGAAATTCAATTTTAAAAACCCAACCCACAGCCGAGTTTTGTAACTTGGCTCTGATACCATTTAATATAACACCCCAAACCCAACCTAGAAGTTAGGCCCAAATCTGGCGTGTCACATTGAAGAGTCTTTTTGAAAACTACGCGTTCATTGAAAACCCTTCTTACAATTTAAAACTTTCTACCTTTAAAACCTCAGATTTCGTTTTCTTAGTTTCAAAATGTGGTTTATTAAAAGTCATTCTCTTGTAAAACATTATTATCTTTAAAACCTTGCTTGTTGCGGAAACTTAATTTAAAACAGTTGCGGAAGCATGATATTTTGAAAAATAGTAGTTAATTTGAAAAACCATGTTCTACTTCTAGCAATTATAAAACCATAACAAAAAAAACCCACAAATTCACTTACAAAGCCTTATTACAAAAATTAAAACCCAAACTAGATTCTCAAAAATATAGTCCAAAGTATAAAAAGCGTAGACGTGTGGCCATCTCCGAGTCCTCACAAAGATCTGATCCTCCTAAAGGCTGGGATTACCCAGACAGCTTAAAAACGGGTGAGTTTACTTAAAACTCGGTGTGCAATCCCCTATTACGATCATGGTCCGGGCCCAAGCCCTATTCGGTGACAATGGGCTTAAGCCTTATTCGGTAACAATCGGGCCTAAGCCCTATTCGAGAACAACTGGGCCTAAGCCCTAAATCATATCAATGCAAAACATGCATGTACCCCAACCCTGTCCAGCCAACTCTCCACCCGTACCAACCATCTCTCAATGTGGGGACCACGTCAACCCACCCAGCCAATCTCTCCAATAATGCAGCCTAGCTGCTAGTATTTATACGGCTTTAAGCCTTCAATAACGGTCTCATAATTGGCACATAGCCATCCAGAATCGTAATAAGATCGGCACATAGCCATCACTCTGATAATATAACCGGCACACAGCCACGGGTAAATATGATAGACACAAAGTCATCGGTATATATGTTAGGCACATAGCCACGGGTAAATACGATTGGCACAAAGCCATAATCAAGATGGCACAGAGCCATATTTAGGTTGGCACAGAGCCATAATCAAGATGGCACAGAGCCATAATCGGATCACGTGGCTTTAAGTCGTCCGTCGATCCACGATCGTCATGCGACCGCGCGACCTTAACATATCAATATTGGATCCCACGATGCGTCATGCGACCGTGCGACCCTATCGAGAACTTCCTCCGTATCAAAGTCCCAACCCCATGCAATATGTCGTGTATGTCATGCTCAATCATTACACGTGTATGCAAAATGGCCATACTCGAAAGCTTGATCATTTACACACATATTGAAAACATATCGACCATATAATCCCGATCAAATCGCTTAAAACACAATCATACATTCACTGATTAGATCAATCATATTCCTAATCGATCGATTTACCGCAAGGGCAAAATAGTCATTTTACCCTATAAGGGTATTTCGATAATCCTACCCTACAGAGGTATTTCAAGTAATTCTACCCTACAGGGGTATTACGGTAATTCTACCCTACAGGGGTATTTCAGTAATTCTACCCTACAGTGGGTACATCAGTAACACCCCTACCCGGGTTCTATGCCGGGAATCGGGCTGAGGCGTTACCGAACTCAAACCACTTGATCGCCACTTAGGCTCGTCGTAACTACTCTCTGAAGTCATCTCAACAACCTCATTCTCAACTTACGAGGCCTCACTGATACACACAAGGGCTCTCGAGACTAAACCGGAACTTTTTCCAATCTTAAATTTTTTCTCTTTTATACAGATCTCACACGCCCGTGCAAGATTAGACATGCCCGTGCATGGACACACACGCCCATGTCCCCAAATCGTGCCTAAAACCCCAAAGATTCTCGCCAATGCCCCACGGCCAAGGCACACGCCCGTGCTTACCACCCGTGGTACACACCGCCTACCTTAACACGGCCTAGAGTCAGACACACGCCCGTGTGGCTGCTAGCCCGTGGCCAACATCGATTAATCCCACACGCGCCTAGACACACGCCCCGTGTGGCTAGTCCGTGGTCTAATCTCGACTTAAAATACTAACATGCAGGGGCCGCGACGGCCAAAGCACACGCCCGTGGTCGACTGGTGTGTCACACATGGCCTAGACACACGTCCGTGTGTCGTCCACATGGCCAAGAACAAAGCTATTTGCTAAGCTCTTCTCACCCTTATAGCTTACACAACATGCACACTCATACACACATCCATAATCAACTCAAATAGAAATGCAATCTCACATAGAAAACTACATCTTTCTTTCATATAATGTAATAGCCAACAACCATGGCATTATACAAAATACACTATCCATCTAAAGGCCAACACATCTTAGCCATTTACACCAAAAATTCACTAATTTGTCTAGCCCCTATACATGCCATATACAAAACATTAAGTCTCATGTACCAAAGTGTGCTGATAGTGTGGGCGATCTTCCAATTGTTCCTCGTATCTCGATTCAACACCTTTACTCTATAAGACAAGGGAAAAGAAAAGGAGTAAGCTTTGAGCTTAATAAGTTTACACATAAACAATTAAGCATCCATTCACAATTCTACTACATTCATTCTACTTGAACCACGTAGGTTCTCAATCGATCTCGAACAAGCTACACACTAGCTATCATCAACAAATTGTAAGTATGAATGCATTGTTTATGCATAGACTTACCTCGATACTCAAAAGTATTGAGACTTGCAATTTAGTCCACCACCTTGCTTTTGCCTCGGTTTCGATCCGGGCTTTGCCTTTCTTGATCTATAATGAATAAATCAGCTTATTCAATATACACATTGACTAGATTGACCCGTATCTCATACTTTAGCAAAATTACTATTTTGCCTCTAAACTTTCTCATATTTACACTTTAGCCCCAAAGGCTCGTAAAGTGATTTTTATTCAACTTTCTAGTCTTTCATGCTTAGCCGAACCACTTATTCAACTAAAGCTATCATCAATTCTCACTAAAACACACATGTATGACCAAACTTAATATTTTCACAATCAAGTCCCTACATGCATTTTCATGGAAAATCACTTAACAAAAGATGTTTCTACTACATCAAGCTTTCATAATCTTCCATAAAACAACAAAATACATGCATGTCATACATGACCACATTTTTGAACATCCTTCATAGCTCATCAAATAGCTAAAAATAGCTTACTCATGCTACCGAGACTTCAAAAATACAAAGAATATAAAAAACGAGGCTAGATGCACTTACTAGCAAGCTTGAAAAATTGAAGAACCCTAGCTATGGCTTCCTTCAAATTTTCGGCAATGAGGGGAAGAAGATGAGCATGATTTTGTCATCTTTTCTCCTTTTTAATCACTTATTTGTTAAATGACCAAAATGCCCTTTTTGATAAACTTTAAATTTTAACTCATTCATGCCCATTTTTGTCCAAAAACTAAAAATTGGGAAAATTGCTCATTAAGGACCTCTAATTAATAATCTAAAGCTATTTCACACATATAGCTTCTAGAAACACACATTTTGCAACTTTTGCAATTTAGTCCTTTTTAACAATTCAACCGTAATTTCACAAAATTGCTTCATGAAACTTTCACACTAGCATGCATACAAGGCATAAACCTCAAAAACTCATTTATAACCCTCGAATTTGTGGTCTCACACCACTATTCTGACTAGGCCCTAAACCGGGATGTTACAATTACGGTAATTCTACCCTACAAGGGGTATTTCACAAATCAGAGGTATTTTGGTAATTTTATAAATTGAGGGTGTTTCGGTAATTTTGCAAATCATGGGTACTTTGGTAATTTTGCAAACTGAGGGTATTTTGGTGATTTTGCAAATCGGGGGTATTTCAGAAATTTTGCAAATCGGGGGTATTTCGATAATTTTACAAATCGAGGGTATTTCGATAATTTTGCAAATTAGGGGTACTTTGGTAATTTTGAAAACCGAGGGTATTTCGGTAATTGTACAAACCGGGGGTACTTCGGTAATTTTACAAGACGAGGGTGTTTTAGTATTTTTGTAAACCAAGGGTATTTCAGTAATTTTGTAAACCAAGGGTATTTCAGTAATTCTGTAAACCAAGGGTATTCTAAACAGAGATAATGATGCGAATGGGCTTAGGGCCCATTCTCGGCCCAAATGGGCCCACACGCTCGTGTGGCCCATTTAGCCCAAATCTAGCCACAAATATGAGATTCACATAGTCCAGTCTAATATCTGCTACACAATCATATAATTTATTCATATGGGCCCACGGGCCCATTGGGCCCACATTGCCCCTTTCGGCCCAAACAGCCTAAACCCACAAGAACACTCATGATGGCCTCAACTATCGCGTCGAAGCTCCAACACGTGCGCTCGCACGCTCGTGTGGCTACCATCGCCGTGTGACCGGCGCATTTCGGCATTTGCCGCTCTACGACTAGAGTAGTGCGAAATACACACCGATAGGAATCGAGTTAATCCGCGCTCACGAACACCTGCTGCGCAGAAGCCAACAGTGATCGCACCCTTGACCCCCAAGGGGTGTGTCGATCAACTTCGGTCACCACCACCGCGACCCAACGGTATACAGATCAACGAATGATCCAACGCCTAACCCAAACGAGCACGCCACAAAGCGAAGGGGATAAGCCAAGGAAGGTATGCTTACTCTTCTCATGGTTTGCTCTATTTAAAGCCAGCTTCTCGCCTACTCTCATGCTAGCTTCCCGATGTGGGATCACCCCTTCAGCAGAGTTTAAATCCAACACGAACTCTGGCCGTCCAATCCTCAAAATAAACACTCCCTTGCTTGACATGAGATTCGAACCCTTGCCTTCTCCTATGCTCCAGACGCTACATGCCACCACAACACAAGCTCCTTTTGTGACTTAGAACATGCGCAACTAAATATAAGCCTATGGGCCAAAGTTTAAGTTTATTTAAAAGAAAAACAAAATGAATTGCAAGCGCCAAGACTTGAACCTTGGACCCCTTGCTTCCTCTATGGCGTCACTTCCTTGTCTCCCCTGTGGCGCCATTTGCCTCTAGACCACAACTCCTTTTGTGTCTTTTTTTCCCATAATTTATTTTTAAAGCCTACTTACTTACCCCAAGGCTTTATTCACCTAAAACCAAAATTTTTCCTAAAGCCCAGGTTTGAACCCGGGACTTCATAGTACCCTCTAAACACTCCAAAATCACTCACCTAATAGGTCCAACTTGCACTAGTGCCGTTCTCTTATTCTCAAAAATTTTGAACGCTCTCATGCCCAAGGCCCAATAGGCCCGATTCTACTAGGCCCAAATTCGGGCGTTACATGTTCCTGAGCATACTTACTCAGATTCAAAGTTTTACGCTCGCATTCAATAATTGACATATTTCCCTATTTCAGATCTAGGAACTCACGTTCCTTGTATTTTAGATACAGTTGAATGACTTATTTCTTTTTAAACTCAGTCTAGAAAAATTCCCATGTTACCCAATCTTTTGGAACCATAGATATTAAGGTAACCCACAACTGATAAGCATATTCTTTTAGTACTGAAATAGCATATTTCAAGCTGTCTTCAAGTAAGCAATTCAATTCATCGAAAACACATTGTACATTTTCTAACCAATACTCAGCTTTTTCCAGATCTTCATTGTACAATCCATGAAAATTTTTGGCTCCGCATTTACGAATTTTATTTGTAGGAGGTCGATGAATAGGTACCTGTGTAACACCCCTAACCCGTATTCGTCGTCAGAATAGGGTTACAGAGCATTACCATACAAACAGATTGTTTAAAACATGCATTTCATACATCATTATAACTGTATTATAAAGCAATCATTCACATACATATCCTCCCTAAATCGATCCCTCGAGGCCCTAAAAATACCTTAGAAATGATTCGGGACTAAATTGGAAACATTTGGATAGTTTAAGAAAAATTCACAAAATTTCGACTACAGGGGTCACACAGTCGTGTGCCTCACACTGCTGAGACACACGCTCGTGTCTCAGGCCGTGTAACATTCGAAATAGCCCCACACTCCCGTGTGCCAAGCCGTGTGCTAGGCCGTGTAACATTCAAAATATCCCCACACGCCCATGTGCCAAGCCGTGTGCTAGGCCGTGTAACATTCGCAATAGCCCCACGCGCCCGTGTGCCAAGCCGTGTGCTAGGCCGTGTAACTGCCTGACTTGCATGCAATAAATCCTATAGGGGACACACGACCGTGTAGCTAGGTCGTGTGTCACACACGGCTGAGTCACACGTCCGTGTCTCAGGCTGTATGGACATGAATTTGCCCAAATTCAAGCCATTTCCAACACCAAACCATGCATACACCTAAAGGCATTTTGTGCACATAATCAAGACATAAAAAACTTACCTAAACATGCATATAATGACCAATTAAATAGCCTCAAAACAACCAACCAATATGCTATTTCAAGGCACCTCACAAGCAACATCAAAGCTTACTTACACATGCATATTTATTCACATTTCCATCATCAAACATAATTCAAATTCTAATCAAACATGCTACAATTATGACTATTAACACTTCTATCACAAAATATGCCATTTGAACTATTCAAAACATGTAACATTATATAGTCACAATGGCACAAACTAGCAAAGCATCAAAAGTACCAACATAGTTAACTTACATAACGTATACATACCAAAGCACTTTCTAACCATTTTCAAACTTAATAGCCTAGTTCAAATATGAACTAAAACATGTCACATGTAACCATTTTCAAACTATCATCAAAATGCCAAGTGAATCATATCAACAAGCATTTAAAGTAATAAACATCACATAACTTGGTAAGGTATTAAGGTGCACCAAACCAATATAACTTTCCAAAGCTTACACATACCAAAACATCATTAACACACGCACTATAATACCATTATAAATCGTCCTATACATGCCATTATAAACCTTAGCCAAAATACTCAACAACTACCAAATTGTCCAATGGTTAGAGTGATAAATCTCCGACGAACTTCCAATCGATTGAGCTTCTTATAATCTGCAAAGTAAAGGAAAAATAATTACGTAAGCAATGAATGCTTAGTAAGCTCGTATAAACTTTAACATAATATACCATTTCAATCATGAACTTCACAAAATTATATAAACCTTTACCAATGCCATAGGATTAATAAAGCCTGTATAACACCATCAAACTCTCAAGTTAGCATACTTGTTCAAGATATATGAAATTAACCATATATATATAAACATAACATTTAATTCATCATTGTTACCATAAAATCATGTTTCATTCCATTTGCTTACTTACCGTTTCCAATAACATGAGTTTAATATAAGCCTATTCAAGCATCATCAAACTCACATGTTAGTAGATTTATTAACAATCATATAAACTCAATTATAACATAAATAACTTTCATAGAATACATTAATAAGCATCAAACTTTTCTTATAATTATGAACCTTTCCATTAAGTCACCTACTGTTCCATTCATTTTCTTACTCATTTCATTTGCATAGTACAAAGTATAAACATAAAAATCAACCATATGTGTTCCTGTCATCCACAATCTCAACCGATAAATCACATACATTCAATTTAATACTCAAATGTATAGAAAAATCCATCAAATTCATTAAACAAATTACCTTACTGAGATTTTCAATTCGAAGAACGACTTACGGATAGGAGCACATCGTCAGTCCAACCATAACACGCCAGATGATCATACGAGTCAATCCCTCCAAAACACACCAAATACTCACAAGAGCTAGTCCAACCGGAACACGCCAATGCTCATAAGAACTAGTCCAACCGAAACACGCCAATGCTCATAAGAGCTAGTCCAACTGAAACACGCCAAACAGAGAGTATAACACGAGAGTTCGCAACAAATACTGAACCTCAGTTTACTCAGGAAATAAATATATACATCCCTCCAAACCATCTCCACTCCAATTCCCCACAACATACAATATCACGACTGTACTCTATCCCGCGTTCAATCCAATCCGAGCATCAAATTCAATAACATATCTCAAATAATCATTCATTATCAACAATTGAATATATATATATTTTATATCATGTTATAATATTCAACAATTCACATAGATGTTAAATTTTAAACCGTACAAACTTACCTGGACTGAATTGCAGTAGTTGTAGAAGTTTAGGGACTATTCTGAAATTTTTCCTTTTTCACGAGTATCTACGGGATCTTGATCTAAAATGTGAAATTTCTCAATTATCAGCTTACATCTAACATTCCAATCCATTTTACAATTAATACCCTTTTTCCAAATTTACACAATTACCCCAAACTTTTACATTTTTTACAATTTAGTCCCTTAACCCAAAATTTATCAAATTAACCATTTTTCTCAAGTCAATATTCTATCCAAATATACTAGGCCTCTAAAAATTCCCTAATGAACATTAAATTCACTATCGAACCCTAAAATTTGACATTTTCACAATTTAATCCTAAAATCAAAATCTAACAAAAATCACTTTACAAAATCATCAAACAACACAATGAAAGCTCTAAATACATGGCATTCATCATAAACATTCAAATTTCATCGATGGAAACTTCAAAAATTTTTAACAGAATAAAAAACGAAGGTACGGGCTAGCTGGACCTAGTTACAACTATCTCAAAAACATAAAAATTACAAGAAATAACTGAGAATTAAGCTCACAAGGATGAAAGAACCGAAGCTTGAAGCTCCCCTTAATGGTGAATTCAACCAAGGTTGAAGAAAAATGAATAGGAATTGTTTAGTTTTACAATTTGCTTTACTTAATTTCAAGTTATTTACCATTTTGCCATTAATTACATAATAATTTTATCTTTTTTCTTACTAATGAAGTCCCACCACAATAATTAAGGCCTAATGACCATATGGCTCCTTTCTCATTTAATAATTAAGCCATTTAGTCACTAAATGCATTAATTAATAAATTTTACACCTTTTACAATTTAATCTTTTTTAATTAATTAACTATCTAAACATTAAAATTTCTTAAAGAAACTTTAATACGACATTAATAACACTCCATAATTTTTTAATAAAATACTTACGGTTTGTTTTATAAAAATGAGGTCTCGATACCTCATTTTCTAAAACCACTTGACTTTAAGGTCATACCACTTGAACCTAATTGTTCTTTCAAATAACATAAATTACCAATTCAACATTTATTTTAATACCATATTTGACTCGTGAATATTAAATAATAGAATTTATGAATACACTCGTCAGATTTGTGGCCCCGAAACCACTATTTTTGACACCACTGAAAAATAGGCTATTACAACCTGATTTAAGTTTTGAGGACGAACAGGTGCCGAGGAAGGCACAAAATGGGGTGGAGGTTGTGAAGCCATTGGATTATTCCGTATACATTGTGCAAACCAATCATTCATCAATTGGAAGAAGGTATTACGATCTCCACTTCCCGGTAATTGAGATCCAGACATATACTGGCTTGCTCCCTTATCGGAAGCCTGAGCATAACTTTCAACATCATCACTATCGACATAATTAAATTCGTCTACCATTGTAAATCTATAAAAGAAAACACTGTAAGATCGGACCATGAGCATCACACAGCTTCCAGGTTATTGTCGCATGCATTTCTAGACTTAATACACGTTGTGTTTAGTCCCAAAACCGACTAAACCATAACTATGATACCACTAAATGTAACACCCCTAACCCATCACCATCGTCGAATTAGGGTTACAGAGTATTATGACACATATTGAATCAAATGGCAATATAAAAACATTCAAGTATTAATTTAAATATTATATAACTGAAACAATCATCATTCATAGTATATATACAAACACAGGCCTTATAGCGAGCTTACGAAACCTAAAAATTGATTTAAAAACAATCAAGAACTAATTTGAAATAAAACAAAAAATGTAGAAAAATTGAAAACATGGGTCACACGATTGAGTGACATAGCCCAGGTCGTGTGGCTCAAAGATATGGCTGTGTGGCCAAACCTTGTACAGTTCGAATATAGGGTCACACGGTCGTGTCGTTCGACTGTGTGTAAATTAAAATAGGGTCACACGGCCGTGTTGCAGACCATGTTCCAAACCAAACCAAAATCAACCATTCACATGCCTTCAAAACACACTTAAACAAGTTTAAAACATAACAAAGCATCCAACCTAAGTGCCTAACCAATATGCCCTCATTAGCACCACATATAATCAACATTTATCAACCAATCAATTCATCCATTCTAGCCTTCTAACTATCATTAAGCACACCAAACTTGTTACCATAAAATCATCCAAAAATACCATTCAAACATAACTTATAACTACACATTACCAAGAGACCAAATATGCAATACATATACCAACTTGGCACATAATTGCACTTACAACTAAAGTACCAAAACATGTCTAACATTTGCAAAATAAGTATCCTACATACATGCCACAAGTAACCACAATTCAAGATTTAAAAATCTACCGATGTCAAAAGATGGTAGGTGTGAACTCTATTGATCCGATCAACATGCTTCGGTCATCCAAAATCTACAGAACAATAAAATAGGAGTAAGTATATACAATACTTAGTAACCTCATACAATCCAAATCAATAAATTACCTTATTCATTTAATAGATAATTGCAAATAACTATTCAAACTAATATCCCTATCATGACAAAGTTCAATAATTCTGGATCAGTAAATAACGATCATACAGATAGTCGTAATTCATGTTTTGTCCACGTTAATAATACATTGTATATATTTTGATTTTTCGATGGAGCTTTGTAAAAGAATTCAATACATAAGTATGAAAACATTTAATGCTCGTTCGAGCTAGTCAGGTACAAAAAATATATGTGTCAGGTTACCCGTCCGGACTAAACCATTGACAACACAGAAAAATAGCCTGGCCAGGGCTGTGTGTACATGTAAGGTTACCAATCCAAGTTAAACTTTTAAAACAACAGGTTACTAGTCCAGGCTAAATCCGTATCACATGTATATCCAAGTCTGTAAAAAATACTAGAGCTCGATCCAGATTGGGAATCATTTAGAAACCTCGAGTTTGAGGCTTTTACTCGGTCCATTGGAATTATCTAGAATTCATTTTATTACCACATAGTCCGATTTCCATTTCAACAGTTTATATATAATTAATTAACATCTAATAACAAATTGTAACCACGAAAGGTAGTATGAACTTACTTGTCAAGTGATTCAACTATCAAGGACTAATCGACAATTTTTCCTTTTCCTCGTACGTCATTCGTTCATTGAGATTCTTGATCTAAAGTATAGTTTAATTTAATTAAATCATTTCACACAACATAAAAAATCAAGTTTATACATTTAAACCCCTTTTATTCACATTTTACATATTTACCCCTAAACTTTATCCTTTCTGCAATTTAGTCCCTAAACCCAAAACTTTCAAATTGAACATATTCAAGCTTAAACTAAGCTAGCCGAATTTATTGTAGTCCTTGAACAGCTCATATATTTCATAATTGCACCATATTATCATGAGATTTTACTACTTTAACAATTAAATCCTTAAACATCAAAATCACTAAAAATTACTTTACAAAATAATCCTATTTAGCTATCAAACTTATAAAACCATTATCAAACTTAAAAATTTTCAAAAATTCAACAATGGCACATTTCAAAACGTTTAACATTTTTACGAATTAACCCTCGAGTTAGCTAGATTAAGTTACAACGATCTCGAAATCATAAAATTTATTAAAAACGGGAACCAAAATCACTTACATGCACCCTAAGAACTTGGCCGAACCTTGAGCATGCTTAAAAATGGTGTAAATGGTGGTGGAAAAACATGAGGAAGAAGATGACCATCTTTTTCTTTTGTTTTTTGTTAACAAATTTACCTATTTACTAATTTACCCTCTAAGTTAACCTTAAATTCTAACCAATTTATAACATTAACCGTCTAATATAAATACTAATGGTCTAATTACCATTTAAGGCCATCAAATCAAGTTCTTAAAGCTGTTAAACCCATTTTAACTAATAATAATAAAAAAAAATTGTAGCTGTTATGATTTAGTCCTTTTTACTTAATTAACCAGCTAAACATTAAAATTTTCTATCCAAATTTTAATATGAACTTGTGATACTCCTATAAACAATAAATAAATAATAAAATATTGACTTAGTTGTTAGAATTATGGTCTCGAAACCACTATTTTTGACACCATTGAAAAATGAGATGTTACACATGACCTTGTTGCTTCTTCAGTGCCGATATTCCAGTGGCATTAAGGTGTGTGTTCTAACCCAAAAATACTGAAAATAGTCACGAAAATTTGGAAATTTCGAGAAAATTCAAAACTGGTAGATGACGCCACATAACCATGTGAACCGCATGAGCATGTGGTTGATTGAGTGCTAGGCCGTGTGGGCCCATACAGTCTAGACAAGTAAGGTGTGTTGGGCCTGTTTTGAGTGATTTGTTGGGCCTCGCTTGGGCTGATTTTGGGCTAACTTGGAATCTGATATGTAAGAAATTCTGTGTGTTTGTATAACGATATGATGATGTTTCCGGATAGTGAGATTCTTTAAATGCTATGATATCATGCATATGTTTTGTTAGTTAATATGTATGAGTACACGTGGCATGATCATTTGATACGATATTGCATATGCATTGGGGTGGGTTATGATAATGTGACAGAAGAAGTTGTGATTCTGGCAGTATATCTGCACTATCTGTTTGACAGTACAACTGCAAAATATATATTATTGCAGCCTAGCTGCATACTATCTTAGTGGCATATGACCACATATTAGTGTGATAGATGGATGGGTTTTTGTAACCCTATTTGGTGTGATTGGCTGGACGGAGTTGGTGTGTAGCGGATGGGGGTAAGATTATTCTATTTGATTATGCCATGCTAAGCATGTGTGACTTCTGATCCGTCTGTTCTGATATACGCATTTAAGCATGTTTATGATGTGATTTATGCTTGTGGGCCAAGGCACACACTGAACTTTATAGCTCATTCTGTTTGTTTAACATTTTTCAGGTAATCCTTGGACTTAGGATTTGGCGGCGCTCAAGAGCTTGGTTCGATTTTTGTGTTTAACTCCTTTAGAAACTTTTATTTTTGATTTTATGGACTTATGGACTGTTTTTCAGACTTTAACTTTGGTTTTGGGATTTGTTAAATATTATAGTTAGTTCTTTTAAAAATCGGTATGATTTCTGATAATTTGAAATAAACGTATAATTTTCAAAGTTAAACAACTCTAAGAATTTTTTTTGCTGCAAAATTTTAATCGGGATTATGTGTTTAACAAAGCAAGTAACTAAAGCGTGATGATTTTATAAAAACCGAGTTTTATAAGCATACGATTCAAAATTTCACCTAAACATTTTATAAATGACAATATTCCTGCCAAAAAGTTGTGACGATTTTTATAAAATCCATAATTTTTGGTTTTGGAATAAGATACATTTTGAAAATAAATGACTCAAGTTTCAATTTATTAATGTAACCTTCTAAAACTGACCATAACGTCTGGGTTAGGTTTGGGGTGTTACACCTTGCCTTAAACACTTTGCGAACCATTCGAGTCCTAAAGACCAAAAGGGGATGGGATTTTTTCTAAAATCAGACACATGCCTGATATCTAACAAGACTCCACCTTCAACCGAATTATATGTGGAGAACAACGAATGATCACCCTTGTGCTGGGCCACATCAACTACTTCTGTAATTATTCGAAAGTGTTAGAACTAAAATTTGTGATCCCGTCAAATTTCTTCATATCGAAATTCGTCATTGACATCCTGAACGAGTCGATATGTAGAAGTTAAACTTGACTCTGATACCAATTTGTTGGGGACCGACCTGTATAAACAACGAGATAGTATAGTGGAGAAGAACAAACACAAATATTTACGTGGAAAACTCCTTCGAAGAAGATAAAACCATGAGCAAAGGAGGCTTCGGCTTTTCACTAAATAAGTAAACACACGAGAGTACAATATGGAGAAAATAAACCTAAATATACTAAACGTACAAAACCCAAACCTTGAAAACAAAACCCTAACTTAGGAACATAATTCTCTCCATAATTACCACAAAAAACTCTCTCAAACTCATATGCGACTACCTCTTGACCCCTTAAAAGAAAAGCCCTCTCTGATTGGCATGTCTAAATCAGGGTTACAAAGGCCACGACTTTCCTCATTGTGATGTCGCCCTTGCTCCTACATCAAGAGATCGTCGCCTCGTCTTGACGTCCTAACGACCCTCATTGTGACGTCGTCCCTTGCCCGTCGCGTCGTCGCAATGTCACATATCTCCTCGTCGTGACGTCGCACATCTGTCTCCAATAAGTGTTTGCAAAATGTCCGATAAATGCGAGACACACTCCACAAATGTTGATAGTGAAGTGGTTTAATTTTATAAGATAAATTAAGAGATTATATCATTAATTGATGTTAAAAAATAAAAAAAATAGTTAAATAAGATACATGATATTTTTTAACATTGCTTGTAATAAAAAAAAAACTCAAATTAAATAATAATTTATAATACAAATTATCATAAAATATTTTAAACATGATTATAATGTGATGATATGCATTAAAATGATATGAAAACATGAAATGTACTAGGACAAAAATTATGGGAGGAATCTTATGCAAAAGTTTGAATATTTTTTTTTCACATCTAAAAGAAAGATAAAGGAAAATGAATATGATGATGGGTGAAAAAAAAAAGAGAAAAGGGATATGCTAAAGTCGAAAGAATGTAAGAAATGAAATAATTATGTCAAAATATTTTTTAAAATACTAAAATATATAATTATGCATACTTTTTTTTCTTGGCAAATTATGAATACTTCTAAGCTAAAATAATAATAATAATAATGCATAATTTAAGACTAAAAATGCTAATTGGGTCAAAATATTGATTGAAAATGCTAAAAAATGAATTTTTAAGACAATGGTTGGTGAAGGCAATTACAAAAGATGAAACCAAACAACTGTCTATTTGCAGCGATGGGCCTGATGTTGTGACACTTTGAACATGATTAAATTAAACAAAAAATTAAAGTAAAAAAAGTAAAAGTTGGGTCTTGAAGGTAAATTATAGGCAATGGAAACGAAAGAATGAAAAAAAAAAAAAAAAGTTCTCTCTCATGTTGTTACTTAGAGACACAGTTTGTGAGTTTTGAGACAGTTCTTATGGCCAAGCAAAATGCTTTATATAAGAAACAAATAAATACCCAAACCCCAGACTAGCCCTTCTTGTGTTTTTTTCTGTCTTTTCTCTTTCATTGCATGAGGCAGGGGCCATGATTGTGTGAACCAGACAAAGCTTTCCTTACTGTCCAAACCTATCTTCTTCAGCTACCTTGTTCTTTTTCTTTTACACTTTACATTTTTCTTGCCATTTTTTTTATTAGACCCGTGAAGGTCAAAAAAAAAAAAAAAAAAAAAAACAAAGGGTAATGCTTGGTTGGTGGTCTAGTGAAATGAGTGATCTTTATTTTCCCCGGAAAGTGAGGGAAAGTGTGAGAAACTAAGTATAGGAAAAATACCCAGCAGATTTTGACTTTCACTCTTTTTCATATTTTCCCCTTCTCTGTTCTTTTAACATTTTAAGAGGAAATGAGGAAGCATGGATGGCAGCTTCCTTATCATCCACTCCAGGTATTTTTTTGTTTTTGGTTCTTTGTTACTATTTCCATTTTTATGTAAAATTGCTGAGCTTTTTTGTTGTTCCAATTCTGGGTAATTTAGCAAAGTTTTCGTTTTTTTTTACTTATTTTTGCAAAGGTGGTGGCTGTTGCTGTGTTCTTGGCACTTGGATTTGCATTCTATGTGTTCTTTGCTCCTTTTGTTGGGAAGAAGATGTTTCAATACATTGTGATGGGAATCTATACTCCTCTTGTAAGCCATTTCAACATTTTTCCTTTTATTTTATTTTTATTTTCTAGTAGGTGGAAGAATTGAGATCTATGTTTTCTTTGCCTGTTGGTCTCTCTGATTCATTTATTTTCCCTCTAATCTAAGGGTCCTTTCCTTTTCCTAAATCTGTTTTTTTTTTCTTTTGGTTGTTTTATCTTATGGAGTCTCTCAAGCATATCATCAATTTGTGACTTTAGCTGATAAGGGCAATTGTCTTTTAGCCATTGTTCCTTTTAGGAGGCATTGATTCTATACAAGAGTTTCAAATTTCATCCATAAAAGGATTATTAGTGGCTAAATTTCTTCTGGTTAACAGCTGGTCTTATGGCTCTTCCTTTTAATTCTTTTAATGAAGTAGTTTAATTGCTTTGCATATTGGCTCATAAATGTTTTATATTACCTTTAGGAAATGTTAAATTATGAACTGCTGAACTGTTATCACATCAAACACAGAGATCTGAAACTTTAAGACAGTTTGTTTGATAGTTCTCATAAGTTATAAAATACTCAAGAACATTTGGGCAAGTCCATGCTATCGGGGACTGGGGTACTTACTGACAATTCTAGATAATGCTAGGTTGATGAACTTTCTCTTAAAGAAATATTTCACACAAAGAAGTTAGGAGTCTATGATGTTATCTGCTGACTGGAATTTGTAAACTGAGAAGTGTTCTCTCTTAAAGTCTATAATATATAATAGTAGTAAAGACTGTGTTTATTTACTGTAATAGCATATGGCCTAATTGAGTCTAGCTCAGGAGAACTGTGGTTGGTGGTTTTGTGGGGGCAGAATGCAGATTGGATGGTTAGAAGTAAGTTAGCTTTTCTTTGAACTTGAAGGATATGCTGTTTAAAGTACATATTGGCATTTTAGATGATTACAGTTAGTACATCAGACTCAAATCTTTCGCTTTAAGATGGCTCTTTAGAATGAAATTAGTGTACGGTTTGAAATGCATTCCTGGAGGTCATGAAATATGCTAACGCTTTAGGTGCTAAGTGTGCATGGTTTAGTCATTTCCCTTGTCTTGTCTACAAGTCATAGTTGATCCTATTATTCGACTAAAATGTGGGTGGTTGAGTCATTTCCCAAGTCTTGTCTACAAGTCATAAGTAAATCATAATACAATCTAACCGAAGCATGCAAGGTTGAGTCATTTCCCGAGTCTTGTCCACAAGTAATAATTAATGGCACTATAATGCTGCTTATAATAGCAAGCTATATTTGGCATCCATTGTGGTTCTCTCTTTTATTGTATTTGATGTGTCCTTATCACCTTGGAACTTTAGTGACAATACTCTCCTTTTAGATTACATGTTGCTTTGGCCTATATATTTGGTGTGCGGCAGCTGATCCTGCAGATCCAGGAGTTTTTAAGTCAAAAAAGTACCTCAAAATTCCTGAAAATGGAAAGCATTCTGGACCAAAGGACTCTAAATTAGGTGGGGATTCAACTACATCATTGCATGACGACAATGCTACTTCTGTTGGAGGAAAAACTTTGGAAAAGGATGCAGCAGCTACACATGAAATCTTGAAAAACACGAGTCTTGGAACTGATAGAAACAATGCTTCATCAAAGCAATCGTCTTGTTTCCTATGGATTTTTTTCCCTTGTGCTTTTATCTGCAAGTGCTGTAGCTCAAACGAAGAATCTTCTGAACAACAAATGAGTGAAGATGGCATGTTCTATTGCAGTTTGTGTGAAGTTGAGGTAAAGTAGCATTTGGTATCTTTTAAGTTACATCGTTTCCCTTTTCTCCTTTATCTGATTAATATTCCATTACGTTCCTTATGTTGACATAGCTTAAGAGGGGAAAAAAGATAGCTCCATAGTCTATGATTGCATATAACCATGCCTAGTTGATCAAATATGAATTTGAAAAGAAGGGACATGAATCTTGCGTCGCATCAGTTTTAAGACTTATGCTATTTTGTCTTGACATCGTGGATAGCTTATCTTTATTAAGTTTATTATTTTTGGCAGGTTTTCAAATACAGCAAGCACTGCAGAGTCTGTGACAAATGTGTTGACCGTTTCGATCATCACTGCAGGGTACTGCTGGATATTCATTTGTTGGATACTTTTTCCACTTCATCAATGATGCTGCTAATGCTTGTTTTATTCAATTGGGTTGTTTTTTTTAGTGGCTCAACAATTGCATCGGCCAAAGGAACTACCGACAATTTTTTGCTCTCATGGTTTCTGCTCTTCTATTGGTAAGCACGTTCTTCATCTTCGCTGTTCATATCAGATCAGAATCATCATATTACAACATGTAATACTTATGTTCCTTATGAGATCCTGGATTCTTCAGCCAACTCTTTCCTTACAGGCATCTTAGATCTTGATCTTTGAGAACAATAATACTACTAAGCTTCTTGTTTTGTAATCAATAAACAAATTTTCATACTTTTGCTGCTAAATCGGGACCTTGCAATTTGCCTCTATTATCTTGTCATTGTATCTTATATATCAAAAGACACATTCATGAATATTACCTATTCCATATAACATCATGAGTGACTCCGCAGTTGCCAGAAATGAAGAAATCCCAGAGTAAGCCTTTTATTTTCTAGTCATTTTCATTTTAATTGACTATTGACAGGTCTATACATGATTTGTCCACCTTGGACTTGAGATTGCAGCTTATTCTACAATGGTCAACCGGAATCCTTGTACTTATCTGCTGTTTCATCGATCGGAAGCAGTTTTCTACTGATATTGCAACGAAGTTAGGAAGCAGTTTCTCTTTGGTTCCATTTGTTATTGTGGTTGTAAGTGTTGTGCCAATATTTATCTTAATCTTTAATTTCCTGGCACTGTTCAATGCTATGCATTACCGATCCTGAATTCTCTTTAACTTTAGCATTTATGAGATCATCAAACAAATCTATAATTACTAGCACCTTTCAATTCAAGGCGTTAAGCTAAGCAGTAAGTTCTTACTTCTACAGGCATTGTGCACCATTTTGGCTATGGTTGCTACGCTACCTATTGCACAGCTTTTATTCTTTCACGTTCTACTCATGAAAAAGGCAAGCCTTTCAACTTTTTTTTCCCGCTAATATGTGAAGGATGTTTCTATTTTATTTCATTGCTTCCTTAAGTTGAATCCTAACAAGTACTAAAATGTGAAGAAAGGGGAAAGAAAAGAAAGCTAATTAGCTAATTTGGTAATTCCTGAATGTGCCTCAGGGAATCAGCACATATGATTATATAATAGCTTTACGGGAGCAGGAGCAAGAGCAACAAGGTATTGGTGGTCACCAGAGTCCGCAAATGTCCCCGGCTAGCTCACTTACCGGATTAAGTAGTGCTAGTTCCTTTTCTACTTTTCATAGGGGTGCATGGTGTACACCTCCACGGCTGTTCCTCGAAGATCAGGTAATTTTGACGAATTATTCCTTGTCAGGAGAATTAGTACGGATGTTGAATTGTATATTGTATAAATAGTTTACTTTTAGCTGAATCACTGAAGCTGAGAGATGTTTGTGTAATTGGTGCTAGTTCGATGTTGTTCCTCCCGATACTGGATCTGTGAGTTCATATGGGAAAAAAATGGTAGGAGAGGAACCTATCAAGAAGAAGAATCCGGGAGCAGTTAAGATCAGTCCGTGGACATTGGCACGGTTAAATGCAGAAGATGTTTCAAAAGCTGCAGCTGAAGCAAGGAAAAAGTCCAAAATCCTGCAGCCCGTTGTGAGACGGGAAACCTCTTCCGGGCTAGAAGCAGAAAGTAGCTTTGGAAGCAGTGGCCGACAAGTGTTCTCAAGAGCTGATAGCAGAAGACGAGCATCTAAGCGAGTGCGTCTCCCAGCTGACCTACCCATGGATCCCTTAATGACCATTTCTGCTAAAGACACATCAAGTAGTTTGGCACCTCTTCAACTGGAAGCACGAAGCGCTTTCCAAACCAGTCGAGCAATGTCAAGCTATGCTGGGATTGTTGCCTCTTCTCCTGAGAGCAGTTTAGACTCGCCAGATATTCATCCATTTCGGGTCTCCTCATCGGGAGCTGAAGAATCAAGAAGGCTAACAGGTTTATCTTCTGTCAATATGGCTGTTCCAAAGGGATTTCCTTTATCAAGGTCTACTAGTGACGGGTATGAAGCATCGGGTGGGGAAGACAGTGATCGAGTTCCTTCGAGAATTATCGAGACATCAACAAACTGGAGCAACGTTCTTTTCGATTCCGAACAGGATGATAGTATCGTTAAACTAAAAGCACCATCTTCATCCAGCCGG
Source organism: Gossypium sturtianum (assembly GCA_025698515.1). Classification (NCBI taxonomy): domain Eukaryota; kingdom Viridiplantae; phylum Streptophyta; class Magnoliopsida; order Malvales; family Malvaceae; genus Gossypium; species Gossypium sturtianum. The sequence continues at coordinate 121,080,214 of CM046955.1, forward strand.
GCTAACATTAGAATGCTGTGACTGATCATGATCGATGAAGTTAGTCGATTCTGGTTCCGAGGCTCATTCTTTAATTTATGGGACTAAGAATTTCAAGTACCAGAGTGATAATCCTAATTCAATTGATTTGGGACTTTGAATATGTGAAGAGATGACAATGGATGTAAAGGCAACTCTGATTTCCGTCGAGGCAAGACTAGCTACCGGTGTTTCATAGAAGAGTCGGTCAATCGGTTCTTGCATTTAGGATGACAAGGAAGAAGAAAAGGTATTTAATATGTACTTTCTGTAATACTCCATTGTACTAACTGTTGAACATTCCTAAACTTTTGGGGAAAAAATGTGCAAATTTTATAGATAATCCAGGTTGCATCCATTCTTAATGTTTCATAATGTGTGCCTTAACTAACAAGCTAAACAATTTTCTTACAAATGCAAAGGGAATCATCATTAACCAACTCAAAAATGTATATCCTTTTTATTTTAACTTACAACACTGAAGCATTTTTTTTTTACATTGCTCAAACATCTGTCTTTACATCTATACCAAGTAAAACTAGAAAACGATAAACATAACAGCAACAACAAAACAAAACAGAAGATAAAAGGAAACTCAGTTTCCTGTTTTCATCAAGCATTAAACGATTGAAACAACATAAGGAACATTCACTTTCCCATCATCAACAGGCAAACTTACATACTTTGTAGCAAATTCTTCATCAAGCTCTCCATGTAGAGCCTTGGCATATATATAGAAAACTGTATTTGCAGCCAAACCATGAAGCATAAGGAACATGTAGATGCAGGAAGTGGAGACAATATTCATAACAAATGTCCAACTTTTCCATTTATCACCAGCTGGATCCCCCAGTCTTTGAATTGAGAGCCAGATATTACACGCAATGAAGAAGCCGAAAAACAGCATCATCTTAAAAGCAACCCCTTTCATTCCTTTAACTAGATTTCGACTTCGCTTTAATGGTTCAAGTCCCCAGCTTGATTCAACTACTACGATAGCTTGAGCAAATATCCAGTTCAGTTGGAGATAAGTTATAGTAGACGTGGAAATGATCACATAGACAAGGATAAGTAAGATGAAAGTAGGTGAAGAGTAAAATTGGGTTGCTTTGATTAATGCAAAAAAGACCAAACCAAGAACTAAACTGATTCCATAAAAGATAAACTGGGTTACAAGGGAAGTCGAGAGGAGAGGGAAGAAGGAAGTGGAAGCTGCCTTAAAAGAGGATAAAAGGTTGAGGGGTCGACCGTAAAAGCCGTGGAAAACGCTGTAAGTGATGGAACCGATAGCGAAGAAAGAGAAGATGGAGAGGATGAGGGTGTAAAGGAGATTGAAGATGGGGGGATTTTGTTCAAGGAAGCTGAGGTGGGATTCAATGGTGGGAGAGAAGTGTTGATAGATGAAGGGATAAATGGATAAAAAACAAGAGGAAGGGAGGAGAAAGAGGACCGTGAGAGCTTGGAAGTGGCCACTGTGGGCTTTGAGTATGCGCCTGGATTCGGATAGGATGGTCCAGAGGTCGATTTTTGACGGCGGAGATGGTGGAGGCGTTGCCATGGCGGAAAATGGAGGAGGAGATGATAATGGCAGATCAAATGAAGGTGATTTGAATTTATAATGGATGCATGGAGAAAAGTATAGTCAACTCAAATGGATATCTGTCTGTATACGGCATTTCTGGTCTATTTTTTGTAGTGTATGATTAATTCCAGTAGAACTCTTCAAACAATTTTTCTTCCAACTTCAAAACATTAAGTAATAATTAGATATTTTCATTTGCTTGTACATTAGCTTCAACATTAAGGGTCCCATCGATTCAAAAACAATTTTCGAAAAATTATTTTCAACTAACTAAACACAAAACAAGTGTTTTGATAAGGAGAAAACAAATTTCTTTTTATTAATTAATTTTTTTAAAAAATTAAATCTAAATATTAATCAAACTATGGAATATAAAAAAAAATTAAAATAAAAGAATTGCAATCATATTATTTTAAGTCTAAAATTGCAACAATGATAAATACTTTTATGAAGATTATTACACAGAATTTGTAAGAAATTATTAACAACATTAATTATTATACCATCCAATGGTTGCATACCACTCCTCACTTTGTTAAAATAATCATACTATCCTTTCAATTTGCAGCTCTCACATAAATAATAAACCGAATATCCTCAATGACCACAACCAACTGGTCACTGATCTTTGTCCCAACACCAAAAAGAACTGCAGACTCGAAACCTCACTCAACTATAAGACCAACCTTCCCTCGTTCGCACACTTCAAGGGATTCCCACACTAAAGGTTCTCTGGAATCTCAAAGTTATCCTTCAAAGCTGTAATCCAACGATATGATCATAGCTTGATTAGGAGACCCTAAATAACTGATTCACATCAAGCAAAACCGTAAGAGTACCTAAGGTAGCTAAACTGACCACTAAACTGCCTGCAAAATGGAACTCAAAACAGCAGAGCAAAAATCACTTCCCGTGCCATTTGAGAATGTTGGAACTAAGAATGAAAAATGAACGAAGTTAACAGTTTCTTGAGCTAGAAGGCTCGATACTTGCAGAAGAAACAAAACAGAATTAAGCTTGAAGAACAAAAAGCAAAGAAAAGAGAGAATTGAATGAAGAAATCTCTTGATTTTTCATTGACTTGAAAGATGGCATAATGCTAATACATATACCAGACATAGGCTAGTCAAAACAATGCAATTTGTCAACTAAACATTACCTACTACCACTAAGTAACATTGAAACTCATAAAACATGACTTGCACACTTTGTAAAGCTGATTTATCAGCTCAAACTTCACATAATTACATCAAATATGTTACCTACTTAGTTCAAATATGACTAAGTTACAAAACAACATTTAAAGTAACAAAACAAAATGAAATACAATAGCAGCAATGTGCTTCAGCAGCTGCATGCATGGCTCGAGTGGCTTGTTCTGCTTCTTGATGCTTCATGTACTGCATGCAGGCCAACTTCAACACTCCTCTTTGGCTTGCATGCTGCATACTCCAATTATGGGTCTCAAATGCACGAATCTTGACACACTAAGGGGCTTTGTCAAGATATCAGCAAGCTGGTCCTCAGAACTGCAATGAATCATTTTTACCTCTTGATCTTGTTCCATCTCCCTAACAAAGTGAAACTTAATCTTGAAGTGCTTTGTTCTTCCATGGAACACTGGATACTTTGCAATTGCAACAGGAGATTGGTTGTCACATTTGATCTCTGTTGCTTCCTTTTGGTGTAGATTCAAATCGGCCATTATCTTTCTTAGCCAAATGGCTTGGTTGACAGCTCCTGTAGCTGCCACATATTCTGCTTCAGCAGTTGATTGAGCAACAACACTTTGCTTCTTCGAACTCCAAAAAAAAAAAAGCCTGAACCAAGGGTAAACAGATAACCTGAGGTACTCTTCATATCATCTATCGATCCAGCCCAGTCACTATCAGCATAACCAAGCAGCTTGATGCCATCAACCTTGGTTGAACTTCATTCCAAAGCTTAGTGCACCTTTGATGTACCTGAGAACTCTTTTGGCAGCTTGAAAATGCTTCCCATTGCAGCAATGCATGAATCTAGATAGCAGACTTACAACAAACATTATATCTGGTCTAGTAGTTGTCAAATAGAGCAAGCATCCAACCAAACTTCTGTAGGTTGATTCACAAGCCTTTTCAAAATCTCCTTAACTCGATAGCTTTTCTCCAACAGCAATTGGTGTGGTTGTTGCTTTGCAGTTCAGCATGGAGAATTTGTTCAGAATCTTTAAGGCAAAAGCCTTCTGACTTAGGAAGATTCCTTGCTCAGTTTGAGACACTTCCATGCCAAGGAAGTAGGACATTTGTCCCAAGTCAGTCATTTCAAACATTTTCTACATTTTGCCTTTGAAATCAGCCAGCATTGCATAATTTTCTCCTGTCACTAGCAGGTCATCAACATACAAAGACACTATGAGTTGTGTTTCATCACCTTTCTTCTTCACATACAAGGTTGGCTCACTAAAGCTTCTCTCAAATCCCAAGCTAGCCAGGCAGCTGTCGATCCTATCATACCAGGCTCTTGGTGCCTGTTTTAAGCCATACAAGGCCTTCTTCAGCTTGTACACTTTATCCTCTTCACTAACAACTTTGAATCCTTCAGGCTGCTCAACATATATCTCCTCATCAAGAAAACCATTAAGGAATGTTGATTTTATATCTAGTTGATGTATTTTCCACTGCTTTTGTGCAGCCAAGGCAACTAGCAGCCTGATTGTATCAAGTCTGGCCACTGGTGCAAAGGTTTCAAAGTAGTCTAAACCATACTTTTGACTGAATCCCTTTACTACCAGCCTTGCTTTCAGCTTGTTCAGAGTTCCATCAACATTGTGCTTGGCTCGAAACACCCACTTCACTCTAATGACCTTCCTGTTGGCTGGTCTTACAACTAGCTGCCAGGTCTGATTCTTTTCAATCATGCTCATTTCATCGAGCATAGCCTGTTTCCAACCTTGATGAGCTTCAGCCTCTTCAAAGCAACTTAGTTCAACAACAGCCACATCAGCCCTCTCATATATTTCGGCCAATGGTCTGGTTCCCCTGACTGGCACATCATCAATGTCTATATCAGTATCAATTTGATCAGCTTCAGTCTGATCTGTCATCAATTTCAACAACACATTCTGGCTCATTTTTATCCCAATTCCAACCTGATTTCTCATCGAATACCATATCCCTACTCACAAACACTTTATTGGATGAATGATCCAAGATCCTATAGCCCTTTTTAACATTGTTGTAGCCTACAAATATGGTAGGTTGAGCCATCTTGGCTAACTTGTCTCTCTTAACTGCAGGTATGTGTGCATAGCAAATGCAGCCAAAGACCCTCAAATGAGCCAGTGATGGTTTGAACCCATACCAGGCCTCGAATGGATTTTTTTGAACCAGTGCCTTGGTTGGTAACCTATTTTGGATGTATACAGCAGTGTTAACTGCCTCAGCCCACAAAGTCTTGGGCAAATTCCTCTCAAACATTAGGCACCTGGCCATATCCATCAGAGTTCAATTCTTCCTCTCACTGACACCATTTTGCTGAGGTGTGTAGGTGTTGGTGAGCTGGTGTTTGATGCCTGCTTCATCAAAAAATCCTTGAAACCTTGTTGAAATGTATTCTGCTCCATTGTTAGACTTTAATATCTTTAGCTTGCAACCTGTTTCTGTTTCAATTGCAGCCTTGAACTTCTAAAACACTGAGGCCACTTTTGACTTGTGCTTTAGGAAGTAAATCCAGTAATATCTCGAGTAGTCATTAATGAAAAGGATGATATACCTGCTGCCATTCAAGGACTGTGTCTTCATAGGGCCACACACATTAGTGTGAACTAGCTGCAACCTTTCAGAGGCTCTTCAGGCTTTTTTTGAAGGGAATGGCAATCTGGCTTGCTTCCTTAGTGGACATACTTCACAGACTTCTTCTTTCTCAACTGATTTGGAGAAGTTTTCAACCAAGTCTCCTTTGGTCATTAGAACCAATGACTTGTAGTTGACATGGCCTAGCGTCTTGTGCCACAGCTTGGATTCATCAGAAGCAGCTGTGTAGGCACTGTCTGAACCCTTGTTCCAGTCAACCACAAAGCTTCTGTCAGCCATGGTCACTGACATAAGTTTGGATCCACTTGGATCACTGATCAGGCATTCTTTGCCTTTGAACACTACTGAATAGCCCTTTTCAAGCAGCTGAGCTATACTAAGTAGGTTTCTGTCAATATCAGGCACAAACAAGACATTTGAAACAAGTTGGTACCTGTAGGAGTGCCAATCAGCACATCTCATTTGCCTTCAGCTTTGATGAAGTGTCCATTTCTAACTTTCACCCTGGTTTTGAAGCTTCTGTCGATTGTCTTGAAGATAGCAGCATCATGAGCCATATGGTTAGTGCAACCACTGTCAATCAGCCATCCTTTTGTGGCTTTTCTTTTGGCAGCTGAGCAAGAAACTGTAAAGACTTGCTCTTCTTGATCACTACCTTCTTCTGCCACTTGAGCTTCAGCTCTTGGCTGTTGAGGTTGGTTTTGTCTCAGCTTGCCTTTGTTTCTGCAAACTTTTTCAACATGGCCCATCTTTTTGCAGATTTTGCACTGCACATCAGGCCTGAACCAACAATTCTCTCCTGGATGACTCAACCTTCTACAGTGTGGACAAGGTGGATATCTTCTTGCACCATCCGGTCTAGGCTTGTTTGACCAGGTTTTCTTCCCCTTGTAGCTAGAAGAGCTCGAGGCAGGTTTGCTCTTGGCTTGGAAGGCACCTTCTTGGTGCTCCTCCTGTCTGCTGGCTCTCCTTTGCTCTTGAGCATAAAGAGCATTGATTAGCTCAGTCAATGAGATGCTAGTCAAATCTCTCGAGTCTTTAAGGGATGAGATCTTGGCCTCATATCTTTCAGGCAAGTTGGAGATGACCTTCTCTACAATTCTTGCTTCACTAAACTGGTCCCCAAGCAATCTGATGCTGTTTACTACAGCCATAATTCTATCTGAGTATTGCTTCACTGTTTCTTCCTCCTTCATCTTCAAATTTTCAAAGTCCCTTCTCAAATTCAATAGTTGTTACTGTCTTGTCCTTTCAGTCCCTTGAAACTCCTCCTTCAGCCTATCCTATGCCTGCTTTGGTGACTCACAAGCCATGATCCTTGTGAAAATCACACCAGACACACTGTTTTGTATGCAAGACATGGCATGTGTCTTTTAGTTTTTTCATCTGCATGTTGTCTGATCTGAGGCACTGTGGGATTGGCTCTTAGAGGCGCTGGTTCAACATCTGAGTTGACAACCTCCCACAAGTCAAATGCCTGCAGGTAGGTTTTCATTTTTACTATCCAGATGTGGTAGCCTTCTCCATTAAAAACAAGTGGTGCAGCTAGAGAGAAACTTGAGGAAGACATGGTTTTAAGAAATGAAAGATGACAGGTCCACTAAGAAATAAGCTCTAGATACAAATTGTTGGAACTAAGAATGAAAAATGAATGAAGTTAACAGTTTCTTGAGCTAGAAGGCTCAATACTTGCAGAAGAAACAAAACAGAATTAAGCTTGAAGAACAAAAAGCACAGAAAAGAGAGAATTGAATGAAGAAATCTCTTGATTTTTCATTGACTTGAAAGATGGCATAATGCCAATACATATACCAGACATAGGCTGGTCAAAACAATGCAATTTGTCACCTAAATATTACCTACTACCATTAAGTAACATTGAAACTCATAAAACATGACTTGCACACTTTGTAAAGTTGATTTATCAGCTCAAACTTCACCTAATTACATCAAATATGTTACCTACTTAGTTCAAATCTGACTAAGTTACAAAACAACATTTAAAGTAACAAAACAAAATGAAATACAATAGCAGCAATGTGCTTCAGCAGCTGCATGCATGGCTCGAGTGGCTTGTTCTGCTTCTTGATGCTTCATGTGATGCATGCAGGCCAACTTCAACAGAGAATATGCTCTAAAACCACTTAATATATTCCATTGTTCTCTAAAATCACTCTTTTTCTCTCTCTAAAAACTGAGCAACAACTAAAACCAGAGTTACAGAAGACATATCCCCTGCCTACAGCAAAAACAAACCCAAACCACAAAACACTAGGATTAAGATCCCTTACAATGAAGAAGAACATGTCCCATGAAGAAGGGTGGTATTGCTAAGAGCATATGGATTCTTGAAGTTGATGAGGCAAGTGGTGAGGACGATTGTGTTTAATTAGAATTGCATTTGTGGAATTATGAGGCTTGCATTTCATAGCTTCATTTTTGCAAGTTGAAAAGCAGATATGAAGGGCAGAAAGAATATAGAAAATAAAGGAGAAAACTGATTCTTCATTTAATCAGTCCCATTCATTTGATAGTAGGGACGGTAGATTAATACAAAAGTGGAAAAGAAAATGACAAAGTTGGTTAGTCCTGAGCGTAACAAATTCGACAGCTGCCAACCTTACAGCTAAGCTGGTATGCTGAGTCATTCCATTTTAAGTTTTTATCTTTTACCCCATTCATTTCAGGAGTAGCTATATTAGATATGCTAACATTGCAAACATCGTGTATTTGTATATACCAAATTTTAATTTTGGTTCAATTTTTAGTTCAATTTTTACATTTTATTAACCATTATATATGTGGCACATTTTTCTATTAACTCATGTGTAAATTAATAATAAATTATGTTAAATACAGAATATTGATTTCCAGTTCTTTGTTTTCTTATTTTGTTTCACTGTAGCACCTTCAGGATCTTACATAATCCTCTTCAACATCCCTGCGACTTGAATATGCTTCTAAACTTTCATCTTAATGCTCGATACTTTTTGCCATGGAATGACGGGATGATTGCCTCAACTGGAAAGCTAAACAGTTTTATTACAATGCAAAGAGACTCATTATTAACAAACTAGCATATGTATTAAATTTTTATTAATCCTTACAAATCTGAATCATTTCTTTACATATAGTTAATTCATTCATCTTTCTTTTCATCTATACAATGCAAAATCTAATAAACAATAAACAAAACAGAACATAAATGGAACTCGATTAAACAATTGAAACAACATGAGGAGCTTTCCCATCATCAACAGCCAAACATACATACTTGGCTGCAAATTCCTCATCTTCAGCCTTGGCATATATATAGAAAACTGTATTTGCAGCCAAATTATAAAACATAAACACCATAGAGAAGGTCGAAGTGACGAAAATATTCAAAACAAATAGCCTTCTTGTCCATTTATCAGCAGCTGAATCTCCGTATGTCATAACTGAGCGCCAGGTATTAATCGAAATGAAGAAGCCGAAAAACAGTATAATCTTCAAAGCAACCCCTTTCATTCCTTTAACTAAATTTCGACTTCGCTTTAATGGTTTAAATCCCCAGCTTGATTCAACGACGACAACTACGTAAGCAAATATCCAATTCACTTGTAAATGAACCACAATAAACAAGAGAATAATCACGTAAACAAGGCAAAGGAAAATGAAATAAGGTGAAGGGTAATGAACTTGGAAGCCTAAAATGATTACTGCAGAAAAGGCTAAACCAAGGATCAAACTGATCCCAGAATCGATAAGCTGGGTTACAAGGCAAGTCGAGAAGAGAGGGAAGAAGGAAGTGAAAGCTGCCTTAATAGCGGATAAAAGCTTGATGGGTCGACCGTAAAAGCCGTGGAAAATGCTGTAAGTGATGGAACCGGTTGCCAAGAGGGAGAAGATGGAGATGGGGAGGGTGTAAAGGAGATTGAGGATAAAGGTTTTAGTGGGGAAGATGGAGGGATCTTGCTGAAGGAAGCTGAGGTAGAATTCAATGGCGATGAAGGGGTAGATGGATAAGAAGAAAGAGAAAGGGAGGAGGAAGAGGAGTGAGAGAGCTAGGAAGTGGCGGGAGTGGGCTTTGATTATCCGGCAGTATTCAGACCGGATGGTCCAGAGGTCGATCTTTAAGAGCGGTGGTGGTGGCGTTGCCATGGCGGAAGGTGGAGGAGAATATCATGGCAAATCAAATGAGAAGCTTCGCCTTTATAATGCATTGAAAGGGTTTTAGAGAAAAGTCAGATGGGAAGGGTTCAACTTTAACTAAGGTGGATACTGAGACACGCTATTTCTGGTCAACTTTTAGAAAATATTATATAGAATCATAGTAGATTCAGAAAAATAATTTTTATTTTTTTTTCCTTTGACTTTATTTTTTATTTTTTTATGAAACAAATACTTTTACCATATATTTTATTTTTAAAATATAATTATATGTTATTTTTTAGTGATTAAATTACCCATAAATGCCAAAAAAAATTAAAATTTATCATATTAGACCGTTTTTTTGGAAGAATTACGAGAATAGGCCGTTTTTTAAAATTCAGGAAAACACGTCCACCTGGACGTTTTCAGATGATTTGCAGAAACCAATAAATTTTATTTATTTTTTGGTGCCACCTATTAATGTGAAAATAAAACTTACAAACCAGGCCTTTATATAGACCCAAGTCTCATTTCCTTTGTTTAAGCGATGTGGGATGTGGTATATGGGTATATATAGACTCATAATCCATTTATAGCTTGCTCGTAGACAATGTGAGATTGCTTACTCTTTCAACTAATAACATAATATTAAAGGCTACACTACAATGTGGCAAAAAGCGCTTCTAGCTGGAAGCATTTTTCTGCAAATCACCTGAAAACCCTTTCACTTAGATGCGTTTTTTCTGAATTTCACCTGAAAACACTTCTAGCTGGAAGCGTTTTCGTAAAATCAGCCTATTCCCGTAATTCTTCCAAAAAATGGCCTAATATAGTAAATTTTAAAATTTTTAGGCATTTATGGGTAATTTAGTCTTTTTTAGTCGAACTGTTAAATTTAGTTTTTTAATGGTTAGTTTAGTTATTAATATAGGTTAATTTATACATATATGCTGAAAAAATGATTTGAGAAACTAGGTTGAAATTCTAAAAAATTACTGATATACGTTGTTTTTGGAAAGAGAAAGGAAAACACGTCCTACATGGTGCGTTTTCCTTAGTACCAAATTGTATAATTTGTTTTACATCTTAAATGTACACTTATTTACAATATATGAAACAAATTTATTAAATTGGTTTGCTTTGTAACATATCATATTGTGAGTTTAAAATTTACAATTATTTATGTTACTTTTTCATTTAAGTTTTTTTTTTTCCGTCGATTTGTTAGATACAATATTTTGACAAAGCAAAGAATTGATCAGAAGCTTCCCAATTTCGGATTAAAACTTTGACTTGCGTATTGTAATATATCTTACTTGAAGAAGTAATAATATTTACACTATACAGAAAAAAATAATGAATAAATGAATAAGTTAGTGTTTTAATTAGCTCTTCTCCTCGATGCTCCCGAGTTGTGTGGACATGTTGGCTTCATATGCTCTGGGTTCCTACAGTATGTGCATAACCTCAGTGTGTCTCTCCGCTCCTGAATATCCATATTTCCTCATATCTGAGTTGAGGTCGGCCAACCTTTTGGCTTGCATCGCGAGTTCTTATTTGGTACCAACTCGAAAGGAGCGTGCGAGGTAGGCGGCCATATGCTTTCATAAGGGATAGGTGGGAATTCAGATTTTCAAACATTATATGTATGTTCAAGTCTGTACACTTCGTCAATGTAGGTTATGCAATCTATACGTTCCGAGGCACATACAACAATTGCATATGCGCTTGGATAACGAAGTGTTTGAAATCTCCCACAGTCGTAGGTCATTTTTCTAAGGTCTACGCGGTACGCTCCACCGATAACTTCATGGTCAGGTCTATGGGGTTGCTTAACTCGAAATATTAGATTTTGTAGCGAGTGACACACTGAAGTAATTGAGTTAGCGATTTCTACATTTTCCTCAATATCCTTCAACACTGACTTGCACCAAACGTGACCGCCCTTTAACTGCCCCGTGTGTCTCAGCCCGCTTTAGAAACAATGCTGCTAATCAAAAATACATTTCCTTGACCACCTAGGTTACAAACAAATGACGCGTCCCCTTCAGTATAAAATTAGTGCATTCCGCTAGGTTCAAGGTCATGTGCCCGTATCTTAGACCTTCGTTATATGATTGAGTCCACTGCTTTAGAGGTATCCCATCGAGGTACTGTGCACCCAGTTGGTTTACAGCCTGTAGTCTCTCCAACATTTCATGAAATCGATGTTAGACGAGCTCGTACCTTGTCGATGACAATCAACAATGCATTCAAGAAAAGCGACCCAAAATGTATATGTAAAATTGTTTTACAGGAAACCAATTCTATGCACAATGTACCTATGTTAATGACATGTTGCCGCTCCGCATCCTTATGTTATCGGCCCATGTAGTTAAACCCTATGTGACACAAACAATACCTATGGTGTGCACGATCCTATAGGCTTGAACATCATTCGAATGTGGCCTGTATTCCAGTGCCTTTGTCATAAATGATGCACACCTCGGGCTGCGGTACAACATGCTTTCTCAGGTTAGTTAAGAAGAAATCTCAGTCATCATAGTATTCTTCCAGAGTTATTAAAAAATCTATTTGCAGTTATTCGGTTACCATCCTATGCAATAGCTATTAACAACTTATGCTCGTATCTCCCGTACAGGAATGTGCCTTCAATTTTGACAAGTGGCTTACAGTATCAGAATGCAGTTACGCATTGCTTGAAAGTCCAGAAAAAATGGTGGGAAACTCTTTTTCCAGGGACCAAGAGATCAGTGTAATACACAAGCTCTATTTGCAACTTGGTTATGAAACTTGGTACGTACTGCTCCAGTACCTGACACCATTGCCACAATTCATTGTAGGATTTCTCCCACCCATTGTGCATCTTCTCCAACGCCTTCTACTTTTCCAACCATGACTTATGGTAGGACACGGTGTAATCGAACTCGCTAGGGATGTGTGCGATCAAACTAAGGATCAAAATCTTAGGACTCGCTTTGACCATGGTAATATTAAGTTAGATATCATATCCGAATCCAATTTCGGATGATCGTTTGACATGCCTAAAAAATAGTAAATTGGGTCACCATACGTAGTAGAATGTAAAAAAAGAAGTCAGAATTCAAGTCGATGTTGTTAACTATGATACATACCAACTACAACACATGTATTTGGCACAGTAAACTTCTGGATTGTCCAAAACGACAACTTCTTCCTCACAGATGGCATGATTTTCCATGGATATCATGTTCCATGCATTGCGCACTTTGCCATATATTTCTTGGACCGAGAGCATGTAACGGTGAAGTTGACGCGAAGTTGTATGTTATATCGCTTGATAGTAACTACTGTAACACCCCTAACCCGTATCCGTCGCCGGAATAGGGTTATGAAGCATAATCAGAACTTTCAAAACATTTACAAATAATTCATGTACATTACTAGTCATTAACCGAGATTAATGATATTGTCCCTCAAATGGACCCTCGAGGCCCAATACAATCATTAGAATTGAGTCGGGGCTTAATCGAAAACTCTAAGAATTTTTCGCGAAATTACAAAATTTTTCCAAGTTACAGGGCTCACACACCCGTGTGGTCTGAGGGACATGCCCTTGTGACCTTGGGACACACCCATGCTACAGGTCGTGTTCGACCCTGTGTAACTCTCTGACTTGTGCACACGGCCATGGCACACGCCCGTGTGCTAGGCCGTGTGGTTAATTAAATTCTTTCGAAATTAGGTACAGGTTTCACATGGCCAAGACGCACGCCCGTGTTCTAGGCCGTGTGCACACACGGCTGAGACACACGCCCGCGTCTCTGCCCGTGTGCTCAATTCTGAGCATTCTGTTTCTCAAAATTTAGGTGCAGAGGACACACAGTCTAACCACACGCCCATGTACCAGGCCGTGTGTCACACACGGTCTAGACACACGCCCGTGTGGACAAAATAAAGCCATTTCTAGCTTCATTTCTCACCCAAAATCACACCATTGACCTGCACTTAAAACTTACATCCAAATTCCAACCATTTCAAGCATTCAAATTAAGCAATTTCCATCATTCAACATGGCATACCATTACATGCATACATGTTTACCATCTTACCTTGGTTCAATCCATATGTTAAACATAATTTGATTAACTACTTAACATATATATATCTACCATAATGTAACATTATAAGTATATCAAAACAACCATTACTAGCCATTTCAATGGCTAGATTACAAACATCATTATCAAGCCACAAATGGCCAAGTTGTCCTATACATGCCATTATACCAAAATGATTTTACTATGTATACCCAAAATAAGCTAGTGATGATGCTTCAATGATCTCCAACCTTCGCGAGCTTCCGAGCACTATAAAACAGGGGAAAATAAAACAGAGTAAGCATTACATGCTTAGTAAGTTCGTATAACGGAAAACTAAACTTACCGATCCTGTTTATTAAATGTAAGCATACAATAACATGTTTTCCATCAACTTGGAAAAATTGCCTAAATACAAACATTCAATCAAGCATGTTAGTCACAAAATTTTCATATACATCAAGCAAACATAGATGAGCTCATCATACTATTTTCCTTCAAGACATCATTCATTTCATTCATAATTCTCTTATCATGCCAAGAGTTTTGTCCGTTGAATCCTTGAAATTTCGATGGATGCTCAAGTAGTACACTCAAGGTGTACAATTCAACAACCCGTCAAATCATATTCAAGAGTACCCGTTAGGGCACTAATCAAAGAATACACTCTCGAGACACATATCATGTAACAGGATTACCAGTCCAGGCTAAATCCTTTTTGTAACATATGATCAAAGAGCTCAATTAGGATTACCAGTCTAGGCTAAATCCTAATTGTAACGTATACTCGAGAGGTATTATATCAGGATTACCCGTCCGGGCTAAATCCTTTCTATACTGAGGTCAATAGGATTACTCGTCCGAGCTAAATCTCATCCGCAATAAATGCAGGGCCTCATTTTATAAGGCAAATCATATTTATCCATCGAAATTCAAGATTCAATTGGAACTTAACCCTTTTCTAACATTTCCGAACATGTAATTATTTTTATGTTATAACATTCAAAGTAACTCAGATAAATATAAAACACATCCATACAACACAACATTCAATTTAACATATTTACAAGCTCAATTAAGTTACACGAACTTACCTCGACACTTGCTCGCGTATAAAATCTACTAATCCGAAACCTTTTCTTTTCCTAGGTCTAACCTCGAATTTGTGTTGTCCAAATCTATATAAATAACTTTATCATCAATTTCACACATTTCATATTCATTTGGACTCAATTTATGTCCTAGGTAAAATTACCATTTTGCCCCTAACTTTTCCATAAATTCCAATTTCGTCCCTAGGCTCGGAAAATGAAATTTGTGCAATTTACTCCATATTCCAAGCCTAACCAAAATTCCATCACAAAATTTACAGCACATGTATTCATAAAAATTCAAAATTTTTCATCAAATTTCACAACTTTACATTTTAGTCCCTAAATCATGTTTTCATCAAAAATCACTTTGTAAAAGTTATTTATCTATCAACAACCTTTCATTTCTATCATAAATTTCTAATTTTTAGCATATTTGATCGTGTGTCAGAGTTTTAAAAATTTAAATAACGAGAATGATCGAACCTGGAAACTAACTATGACAACGATTGAGGCAAGTGCACCTATCGAATAGTAGTATAGCTTAGGCAAGACCGGATTGTCGAACCCAAAGGAACTAAAAGTACTAATACTAACTTTCTTTTTATTATTTAGCCTAAAATAAAGGGAATTTGTTGTTTTAAATCTAAATTAATTAACTACTAAATTAAAGACTCTAAGACAAAGAAGAATGAATTTGGGAAAATAACTTGAGGAAAAACCAATTGATTAAGACGACACCCAAGGAAGAATCCACCTAGACTTCACTTGTTATCTAAATCTGAACCAGATGATTTATTCACTTGACTTGATCCGTAAGATTCCCTAATGTATATTAAACCCTCTCTCGAGGCGAATAACGTCTAACCCTAGGTTGATTACTTGAAATCTCTTTCTAATTAAAACCCCTAGAATCGCATTAACTCGATCTATGGAATCCCATATTAGGTTTCACCCTAATCCGGCAAAATCTCGTCACCCTATCTCTAGGCGTGCGATAAACTCCGCTTAACTATGCTAGATCTACTCTTAGGCAGGGAATTTTGCTCCTCCACCTAAGCACATCAAACTTGAATTAATATCCGCGAAATATCAACACAAGAATTAAGAACACATAATTAAGAACAAGTCAAATATTTATCATATAGTTCAGTAAACGATAACAAGATTCATCTAAGTTTCATCCCCCTCAGGTATCTGAGGGTTTATTTCATAACAATAAAAGAAAACATCTTAGAAGAAAAGATAAAACTAAACATAAGAAATCCCTAAAACCTCCTGAAGGAATTGAAGGAGAGATCCCCCGTCTTGAGTATAATTCCGGCTTCTAGAGATGAATCAACTGGCTATCCCCGAGTAAATCCCCACAAATCTGCCTTCTCTGGCCTAGCAAGACGCCCCCTGTCAAAGGTACTGGGCTCCCCCTTTTAGGTTATACTTAGGGTGTATATATAGGCTTTTGGAATGTGTTTCTTTGCCCCTAAGTATCCCAATCCGAATGAAACTTCTCTTTTCCACGGCAGGGGCACGGCCATGGCACACGCCCGTGTGAATCGTGGCCAGGCCGTGTTGGGTCGACTAATGAGGCACGGCCATGTGGTCTTGGGCTCGGCCGTGTTCGAGATTATTAAGGAGGCACACTGCGTGTGGTCTTGGGTCCAGCCGTGTCGATTTTTTTGATGTGGCCCATTTGGCCCGTTTTAAGCCCGTTTCTTGTTCTTTTCATCCTCCGGTGCTTTTCTGAGTATAAAACATGAAAATAAAGGATTAAGAGCACCAAATTACATAAAATAAGGGATAATTCATCCAAAAGCATGCTAAATGTGGGATTAAAATATGTTACTTTTACGGTTTATCAATATTCATCCATGACCCATTTTTCCATACTTTGATAACTTTTCAAATTGATCCCCCAAATAGATAGGTTAAGCTATCCCGGTTTCAAAAATATCAAAATTACTAAAAACGGGACAAGGAAACTTACCCAATTAAGCCATGAAAGTTTCTTCTCTCTCTCCTAGGGTTTCCATGTGTTTTAGGTTGAAGATGACATAAAATAAGATGATATCTTTTATCATCTTTTTAATTAATTTAATTATTTAGAATTTCTAATTTAGTCCTTGCCCTTTTTCTAAATTTCCATGGATGAGTCATGATAAACCATAATTTATACATATTTTGACCCCATGCTTAGCTTATTTTTGGATGAATTTTCATTAGATTTGATGAATTCGATGCTCCTAATCCTTTAATTTCATGTTTTAGACTCAGGAGAGCTTACGGAGTCGAAAAGAACGAGAAATGGGCCAAAAAGGGACAAAATGGGCCTACCTCAGAAATCAACACGGCCTGGACTATCGCACACGGGCAGACCACACGGCCATGTGTGTCAAGCAGAATCGAACACGGCCTAAGCTATCGCACACGGGCGTGTCACACGGACGTGTCCCTGTCGAACCCACGTCCAATTCTATTCGGAAAAGACTACTTGTGGGCCAAGAAAGGTGCTCCAAAGCTTATATAAACACCCTAGGGGAGGACCTAGAGGGGGGGGACAGAGACACAGAGCAGGAAGCTGGAAAATACTCGAAGATAGCCATTGGGAGCAGCTTGGAAGAATGATCTCCATCAAGACTGAAGATCTCCTATCGATTTCTCTTGAAGTTTTTGGGTTTTCTTATGCTTCGTAGTTTTCCTTATTTTAAGATGTTTCCCTCTATCAGTATGAACTAAACTCCCCAAATACCTAGGGAGGATGAAACCTAGATGAAACTTATTATTTAATAAATCTGAATTACATGATAAATACTTGTTCTTGTTCTTAATTATGTGTTCTTAATCCTTGTTTTAATGTTTTCAGGAATATTAATTCAAGATTGATGTGCTTATTCAGTAGAGCAAAAGTCCCTGTTTAAGAGTAGATCCATCATAATTAAGCGGAGTTGATTGCAACCCTAGAAATAGGGCAACATAAATCTTTCGGATTAGAGTCAAATCTAATAAGGGAATCCATAGATCGAGTTAATGCGACGATAGGGGTTTTAATTAGAAAGAGATTTCAATTAATTAACCTAGAGTCAGTTGTTTTTAGTCTCGAAAGAGATATTAACATAATTTAGGGATTTCTACGGATCAAGTCAAGTGAATAAATCATTTAATTCAGAGTCAAAATAATAAGTAGAGTCTAGGTGGATTCTTCCTTGGGTATTGTCCTTATCATTGGTTTATTCGATTATTTCTTCACTCTCTGTCACGTTCATCATTAATTAATTAGTTAGCTAAATTTTATATTGAAACAAAACCCCTTAGTTGTTAGGCTAGATAATAAAAAGATAGTTATTACTAGTAATTTTAGTCATTGAGGATACGATATTCCGGACTCACCAAGGCTATACTACTGTTTGATAGGTGCGCTTGCCTTTGTCGAAATATTAGTTAGTTTCGAGTCCATCAAGTTTTTGGCGCCGTTGCCGGGGACTAAGATATTAGGAATGCTTAATTTTTATTACTTTAGCCATTTTTTTATTGCAATTTATTTCTATTTTTATTTTAATTTACTAACTTTTCTTTTATTTGCTTCTGGCAGGTATTTTAGTTTATGACTAGAAGAAACCCGTCAGCACCATTACTTTTTGACAGTGAGATAGAAAGTACCGCTCGCAGAAACTGTAGAGAAATAAGGCAAAGTTTACAGTATATAGAGGAAGAGCAAGAGGACGATACCAACATTACCAAGGAGATGGCTGATCCCCAGAATAATCCGCTACCTCCCGTGGGTAAGCTCTGAGATCCGATGAAATCGTAATCCTCGCTCCTCGAACTATGTATGATTATGCTAAGCCTACTTTAACAGGAACTGAATCAAGTATTGTTAGACCTGTTGTTGCTGAAAATAATTTTGAACTGAAACCTAACACTATTCAGATGATTCAGCAGTTTGTTCAGTTTGATGGTTTGCAGGATGAGGATCCAAACAATCACTTGGCAAATTTTCTGGAATTCTGTGACACTTTCAAGATTAATGGCATTTCTTATGATGCCATTCGCCTTCGATTGTTTCCCTTCTCGTTGAGGAACAAAGCTAAACAGTGGTTGAACTCGTTACCACGAGGATCAATCACTACATGGGAACAAATGACTGAAAAATTTTTACTTAAATCTTTTCCGCCGGCTAAAACGGCTAAGTTGAGGAATGATATCTCTTCTTTTGTGTAGATGGATTTAGAAACACTTTACGATGCATGGGAGAGATACAAGGATCTACTGAGAAGATGCCCTCACCATGGGTTACCATTATAGCTACAGGTTCAAACCTTTTACAATGGTTTGAACCCCTCAACTAGACAGCTAATTGATGCAGCCGCCGGTGGAATCCTTAATAATAAAACACCTGAAGCGACTTATGATTTTATAGAAGAGATGTCATTGAATAGCTATCAGTGGCAAGTAATGAGAACAAAGCCGACAAAAGCCGCTGGTGTTTTCAACCTCGATGCAGTTACCATGCTATCAAACCAGGTAGAGCTTTTAAAAAAAAGATTGATGGTTTGTGTGGTTCTTCGCAGGTACATCCAGTGATGCAGTGCGATACGAATGGAGGAGGAATGGGCAATACAGAATATCCATTCTACAACCCTGGCATAGAAAGCGAACAGATGAACGATATGGGTAATAATTCTAGACCTCAAAATAGTCCATATAGTAACACTTACAATCCAGGTTGGAGGAGCCACCCAAACTTTTCATGGGGAGGACAAGGAAACCAAAGACAGCAACCCCCTCCAGGCTTTCAGCCACCTTACCAAAAGGAAAAAAAGCCGAACCTTGAAGAGATGCTTACTAAATTCATCTCGGTGTCAGAAACGCGCTTTCAGAACACCAAAACTGAACTCAAAAATCAACAAGCGTCGATTCAAGGTCTCGAGACTCATGATAAACCTTAATTTATACATATTTTAACCGCATGCTTGGCTTATTTTTGGATGAATTCTCATTAGATTTGATGAGTTCGATTCTCCTAACCTCTTAATTTCATGTTTTACATTCAGGAGAGCTTAGGGAGTCGAAAAGAACAAGAAACGGGCCAAAAAGGGACAAAATGGGCCTACCTTAGAAACCAACACGGCCTGGGCTATCAAAAACGGCCGTGCGTTACGAGCCGAATCAAACACGGCCTGGATCAACGTTCACGAGAAGACCACACGGCTGTTTGTGGCAAGCAGAAGCGAGCACGGCCCAAGACTATCGAACACGGGCGTGTCCCTGCCGTATCAAAGATTAATTCTATCTGGAAAAGGTTACTTGTGGGCAAAGAAAGACGTTCCAAAGCCTATATAAATACCCTGGGGGTGACTTAAAGGGGGAGGCTGAATAGAACGCGGAAAATACTCAAAGACAGCCATCGGAAGCAGTTCAGAGGAAGGATCTCCATCAAGACTAAAGATCTCCCATCAAGTTCTTTAGAAGTTTTTAGGTTTTCCTATGTTTTGTTGTTTTCCTTATTTTGAGATGTTTCCTTCTATTAGTATGAACTAAATCCCTTAGATACCTAAGGGGATGAAACCTAAGACGGATCTTATTACTATTTGATTTATAAGATAAATACTTGTTCTTATTCTTAATTGTGAGTTCTTATTCGTGTCTTGATAATTCAGGTTATTGATTCAAGTCGGATGTGCTTATTCAGAGGAGCAAAAGTCCTTGTTTAAGAGAAGATCAACACAATTAAACGGAGTTGATTGCAACCCTAGAAATAGGGCGATGAAAATCTGCCGGATTAGAGTCAAATCTAATAAGGAAATCCATATATCGAGTTAATGCGACAATAGGGGTTTTAATTAGAAAGAGATTTCAATTAATCAACCTAGAGTCAGTTGTTTTTAGTCTTAAAAGAGATATTAACATAAATTAGGGATTTCTACGGATTAAGTCAAGTGAATAAATCGTATGAATTAAAAGTAATAAGTGAAGTCTAGGTGGATTCTTCCTTAGGTATTGCCTATCTCATAAAGTTGTCTAAAAGTATTTTCCTAATTCTTTCGTTGTCGTGTTTAATTAGTTTTAATTTAAAAGAAATCACTCCAATACTTAGGCTAAATAATAAAAAGATAGTAATTACTAGTACACTTGGTCCTTGTGGATACGATATTACCGGTCTTACCATAACTATACTATTAAACGATAGGTGCGCTTGCCTTTATTGTGGTCATAGTTAGTTTTAGGCACATCAAGTTTTTGGCGCCGTTGCCGGGGACTAAGATATTAGGAACGCTAAATTTTTATTACTTTAGCCATTTTATTTACTTTTATTTGCAATTTACTTTTTATTCACTAATTTTTTCTTTGCTTCTGGCAGGAACTTTTAGTTTATGACTAGAAGGAACCCGTCAGAACCATTATTTTTTTATAGTGAGATTGAAAGTACAGTTTGCAGAAACCGAAGAGAAATAAGGCGAAGTCTACAATACATAGAAGAAGAGCAAGAAGACGAAAATAACACTACTGAAGAGATGGCTAATAATAATTCGCTACCTCCTGTGGTTGCCGCAAACCCGGTGAATCAAAATCCTGCTCCTCGTACTATGTATGATTATGCTAAACCTAATTTAACAGAATCGAATCAAGTATTGTTAGACTCGCTATTATTTCGCAAATAATTTTGAACTGAAACCTAACACTATTCAGATGATTCAACAATTTGTTCAGTTTGATGGTTTGCAGGATGAGGATCTAAACAATCACTTTGCAAACTTTCTGGAATTCTGCGACACTTTCAAAATTAATGGCATTTCTAATGTGCCATTCGCATTCGGTTGTTTCCCTTTTCGTTGAGGAACAAGGCTAAACAGTGGTTGAACTCATTACCACGAGGATCAATCACTACATGGGACCAAATGACCAAAAAATTTTTACTTAAATATTTTTCGCCGGCTAAAACGGCTAAGTTGAGGAATGATATCTCTTCTTTTGTGCAGATGGATTTAGAGACACTTTACGATGCATGGGAGAGATATAAGGATTTACTCAGAAGGTGCCCTCACCATGGGTTACCTTTGTGGCTACAGGTTTAAACCTTTTACAATGGTGTAAACCCCTCAACTAGGCAGTTGATTGATTCAGCCGCCGGTGGAACCTTAAATAACAAGACCCCTCAAGCGGCTTATGAGTTTATAGAGGAGATGGCACTGAACAACTATCAGTGGCAAGTTATGAGGACAAAGCCAACAAAAGCTGCCAGTGTTTTCAACCTCGACGTAGTGACCATGCTATCAAACCAGGTAGAACTATTAAATAAAAAGATTGATGGTTTGTGTGGTTCTTCGCAGGTACATCTAGTGATGCAGTGCGATGCAAATGGAGGAGGGTCGAACAATACAGAATACCCACCCTACAACCCTGGCATAGAAAATGAACAGATGAACTATATGGGTAACAATTCTAGACCTCAAAATAACCCTTATAGTAACACTTACAATCCAGGTTGGAGGAACCACCCGAACTTCTCATGGGGTGGCCAAGGAAATCAGAGACAACAACCCCCTCCAGGCTTTCAACAACAACACTACCCACAAGAGAAAAAATCGAACCTTGAGGAGATGCTAACAAAATTTATCGCATGTGTCGTAAAACCCGTTTCTAAAACACTGAAACAGCACTAAAAAATCAGCAAGCATCGATTCAAGGGCTCGAGAACCAATTAGGACAACTTGCTAAGCTCATATCTGAATGACCACAAGGCAGCTTGCCAAGCAACACTGAAACTAACCCAAAGGAGCAAATTCATGCTATTATTGCTCACGATAATGAAGGGTTAGATGAACCAAAATTGAGGCAAGAGAATGTTGTAGAAGAAGGTAAGGTTGAGATAAGCCATGAAAAACCAAAGCTCGTAAGTACAGAATACCAACCTCGTGTGCCATATCCCAATGCGACAAAGAAAGACCGCATAGATGAACAATTCGGTAAATTTCTTAAACTCTTAAAAAAATTACATATTAACTTACTGTTTATTGAAGCTCTTTAACAGATGCCCAATTCAAAAAAAAAAATTTAAAAGAGCTTTTAACAAACAAACGAAAGTTAGACGAGGCGTCGCATGTGGAGCTAAATGCAGTGTGCTCAGCAATCTTACAAAATAGACTACCACAAAAGTTAAAAGATCTAGGGAGTTTTACGATTCCTTACTTAATTGGTGGTTTAGCTGTTAATAATGCTTTAGCAGATTTAGGGGCAAGCATAAATGTTATGCCTTATAAAATGTTTAAACAGCTAGGTCTTGGGAAACCCAAACAAACTGGGATGAGCATTCAATTGGCTAATAAAACTATTAGAGTTCCTAGGGGTATAATCGAAGATGTACTAGTAAAAATTGATAAATTTATATTCCCAGTAGACTTTGTTGTTTTAGACATGGATGAGGACAATAATGTTCCTTTAATTTTAGGAAGACCCTTTTTAGCAACTGCTAAAACTAGAATTGATGTTGGTACAGGTGAACTCACACTTCGTGTAGGTGACGAAATGATCACTCTTCAGGCTCTTGACTCGGCTAGGACATCGAGTAATAAAGGTGAGAACATAAATTCTATTAATGACCATTTGGTTCAACATTCTTTTCAGGAAGCACCACGAAATTGCACAACTGAGCCATATCCTAGACCTCGTGCCAACAAAGAAATAACTCATAAGGAGCGAAGGCTTTAGATCGATGAACTAGACGAGTGGAAGACACATGTTAAGGAGAAACCAAGAACACACGAAGCAAAATCGAGGCAACTTCATAACGAACCTAAAGACGAAGCAAACTACTTCGAAGTTGGAGACCGAGTTCTAATGGATAATACAAATCCTCGTGTTGCCACTTCTTAACCTAATGTAATAACTCCTTTCACGGTACTTAATACTTTCCCATACGGTACAGTCAAGGTAACTCATTCTCAATTTGGCACCTTCAAGGTAAATCGTACTCGTCTAAAACCGTATTTTAATACAATTGGTAGCAAGAATGAGGAGTTTCAACTCCTCAAACCACCATGATTATGCGAATGAAAGGTAAGTCTAGCTTAAGACTTTAAACGAGCGCTTCTCGGGAGGCAACTCGAGCACTAACCCCTTTAATTTTCATATTTTTTTATTTTTAGCACCTAACTAAAAACTAACCAAATTAATAAAGCGCAGGTTTCCCTACCACACGGCCTTGCACACGGGCATGGCCGTGGCCGTGGCCATGTGGACACCACGAATACGCACATCGGCATGGCAGAGACCGTGCGAACCAAGGATGATAATTTTCCCAAAATACGGGCTACGATAAAATGCCACGGCGTGCGATACGGTTGTGGTCGACACTGAGAAAGTAACACGGGTGTGCGACACGCCCGTGTCCGTAGGCCGTGGTCGACACTAATTAATCAACATGGGCGTGGAAACATCTACACAGGCGTGGGAAAACTAACGAGGCACCACACGGCCATGCGATACGGCCGTGTGACCTACCACGCCCAGGGCACACGGGCGTGGGAAGCAATCAGATGCCCCAAATTCTATTTAAACCCTTTTTTTCTACTCACTTTCTTACCCATATCCCTTCCTCCCCAACCCTAGCCACCACAGCTTTTCCCCCTTTTCACCACCCCTTTCCCTTACACCATGACTAATACTAGCGACAAGACCAAAGTCACCATCTCCATGTCGAAAAAGCGAAAGGCTCCTAGCACGGTCTCCCCGTGCGCAACCACTCCACATAAGTTCATGTTGACCGCTTCATTTACTCGACAAGACAAGGACCTTTGAGTCCATTTATTTTTTCTTTTTCTTTTATTTTCATTTTTAAATTCTTTCATTTTATCTTTCTTGTCTTTAAGTTATATTATTACATTTTGATTTCTTTAATTTAGGTTTAAGGGGATATTAAGGAATGACCACACCACCACCGGAGTATCCACCACCCCTGCCCAACTTTACACCGTTTCTTTTCTTTGACTCCATCCAAAAATTCAGGAAGTTTCACTTCTCTCCCTCTCTTATGATTTTCTTACTATGTTGTCATTATTTATCTTTGTACATTGAGGACAATGTACATCTTAAGTGTGGGGAGGTGTCAACAATACTGAATTATGCCTTGTTCTTAAGTAATTTTCTCATATTACTATTAGAATGAAACTTCTATTGATTTATGACTGTCATTGATATGTTTTGGATTAAGTCATAGGTAATTGTGCATTGATGGTTTAAACTTTAAGACATTAGAGAATCAAGCATGATAAGTCTATTTTCAGAATTAAAAATTTATTAGGTTGGTTCCCTAAATTTAAATATTACTTTGAAGTTTGAAATTTGCAAGGTTGATATCAAAAACCATAATTTTTGTGAGATTTTTGAGCCTTTTAGAGCATATTCTTTTCGTGCTCACTTTATTGATTATGAGTGTGTCAATATTGATTTGTTATTCTAGAACTTGCTTCGATTATACATGTCGAGACCACACCTTTGATTTGATATACTGAGATGATAAAGGCACCTAGGATTTAACCCACTTACTCCATTAAAAGCCTACCTTCATAATTAACCCCTAGTGAACCCCTTTGAAGCCTAATCAACCATTTCTTGATATACCACTAATATTAACCCGAAACTCAGTTATTTGATTTGTTATCCCCATTTTTCTTAACTACCATTTTGTCGAGATTTGATTTGATCAGTTGTTTAACTACATTCTTTATTTCAGTGGTTAAATTCATCTTTTATCATGTACTTATTCTTAAAAAAAAATGTGGAAATTTATTCATTATTAGTGTTATGAGCTTAAACTGTTAATTTCATATCTTTAGAAGAAACTCGTGCTATTAGTGATAAGTTTTCAATCGACGTAATTATTCAGTATTAGGTCATCTTTGCTAGTTAGGTAATTTGTCAATTCAATCTCGATTTTAACCCTCCTTTTCAGCCTTTATCCACACCTTTAACCCAAGCCCCATTACAACCCTTTTTAAAGACCTTTTGATTTGTGTATCATCTCATTTTATAGTGGTGGAGATTTGATTTTCATGCAAGCCTATGGTAATAACTCTTCATGTTTGACTTTTAAGTGCTTAAATTGAACCTTAAACACTTTGAGTGATTTGAGTGAATCTTTAGTGAGGATGTCAATACTTGTCGGTTTTGAATCAAAGGTAATTATTTAGGTAAGGTGAAACACCTATGTTTTCATGCTATAAAAATCTATAACTTAGATTGTTTGAATCTCTAGGACTCTTCTAGTTAAATTATAAATGTATGAATTATCTGTGAATTATGATGAGACTTTATTGATGAGAGTTATGAATCAAGGAAGTTAATTCTTATTATGAGTTGAGGATTTTGCTTGAGGACAAGCAAACACTTAAGTGTGGGGATATTTGATAAACCTTAATTTATACATATTTTAACCCCATGCTTGGCTTATTTTCGGATGAATTCTCATTAGATTTGATGAATTCGATGCTCCTAATCTCTTAATTTCATGTTTTACATTCAGGAGAGCTTAGGGAGTAAAAAAGAATAAGAAACGGGCCAAAAAGGGACAAAATGGGCCTACCTTAGAAACCAACACGTCCTGGGCTATCAAACATGGTTGTGCGTTACGAGCCAAATTGAATATGGCCTGGACCAACGTACACGAGAAGACCACACGGTCGTGTGTGGCGAGCAGAAGCGAGCACGGCCCAAGACTATCGAACACGGGCGTGTCCCTGCCGTATCAAAGATTAATTCTATCCGTAAAAGGTTACTTGTGGGCAAAGAAAGACGTCCCAAAGCCTATATAAACACCCTAGAGGGTGACCTAAAGGGGGAGGCTGAATAGAACGCGAAAAATACTCAAAGACAGCCATCAGAAGTAGCTCGGAGGAAGGATCACCATCAAGACTAAAGATCTCCCATCAAGTTCTTTAGAAGTTTTTGGGTTTTCCTATGTTTTGTTGTTTTCCTTATTTTGAGATGTTTCCTTCTATCAGTATGAACTAAATCCCTTAGATACCTAAGGGGATGAAACCTAAGACGAATCTTATTACTATTTGATTTATAAGATAAATACTTGTTCTTATTCTTAATTGTGAGTTCTTATTCTTGTCTTGATAATTCATGTTATTGATTCAAGTTAGATGTGCTTATTCAGAGGAGCAAAAGTCCCTGTTTAAGAGAAGATCAACATAATTAAGTGGAGTTGATTGCAACCCTAGAAATAGGGCGACGAAAATCTGCCGGATTAGAGTCAAATCTAATAAGGGACTTCATAGATCGAGTTAATGCGACAATAGGGGTTTTAATTAGAAACAGATTTCAATTAATCAACCTAGAGTCAGTTATTTTTAGTCTTGAATGAGATATTAACATAAATCAGGGATTTCTACGGATTAAGTCAAGTGAATAAATCGTATGAATTAAAAGTAATAAGTGAAGTCTAGGTGGATTCTTCCTTAGGTATTGCCTATCTCATAAAGTTGTCTAAAAGTATTTTCCTAATTCTTTCGTTGTCGTGTTTAATTAGTTTTAGTTTAAAAGAAATCACTCCAATACTTAGGCTAAATAATAAAAAGATAGTAATTACTAGTACTCTTGGTCCTTGTGGATACGATATTACCTGTCTTACCATAACTGTACTATTAAACGATAGGTGCGCTTGCCTTTATTGTGGTCATAGTTAGTTTTAGACACATCAACTCAAATAGGACAGCTTGCTAAGCTAATATCTGAACGACCACAAGGCAGCCTACCAAGCAACACTGAAACTAACCCAAAGGAGCAACTTCATGCCATTACTGCTCACGATAGTGAAGGGTTAGACGAACCAAAACCGAGGCAAGAAAACGTGGTAGATAAAGGTAAGGTTGAGGTAAGCCATAATAAGCCAAAACTAGTAAGTACAGAGTACAAACCTCGTGTGCCATATCCCAATGCGACGAAGAAAGACCGCACAGATGAACAATTTAGTAAATTTCTTAAACTTTTAAAAAAATTACATATTAACTTACCGTTTATTGAAGCTCTCTCGCAGATGTCCAATTTAGTAAAATTTTTAAAAGAGCTTTTGGAAAACAAACGGAAGTTAGACGATGTGTCGCATGTGGAGCTAAATGCAGTTTGGTCAGCAATTTTACAGAATAAACTACCCCGCAAATTAAAAGATCCAGGGAGTTTTACGATTCCTTGCTTAATTGGTGGTTTATCTGTTAATAATACGTTAGCTAATTTAGGGGCAAGTATCAATGTTATTCCTTATAAAATGTTTAAACAGCTAGGTCTTGGGAAACCCAAACAAACTAGGATGAGCATTCAATTGGCTGATTAAACCATTAGATTTCCTAGGGGTATAATTGAAGTTGTGTTAGTCAAAATTCATAAATTGATATTCCCAGTAGACTTTGTTGTTTTAGACATGGATGAGGATAGTGACGTTCCTTTAATTTTAGGACGACCCTTTTTAGCAACTGCTAGGACCATTATTGATGTTGGTACAGGGGAATTAATACTTCGTGTAGGTGATGACATGATTAAACTCCAAGCACGTGATTCTGTCAGAATATCTAATGACCAAGATGATACAAGTCCTGTTAATGTAAGTGAACTTAATGTACAATCTTCTTTGCAGGAAATTCCTCGAAAAAATATGACAGAGCCATGGTCTAGCTCTCATATTGAGCACAGAACTGTTCATGAGGAACGAAGGCTTCAGATCGAGGAACTAGATGAATGGCGAACACAATTTAAGGAGAAATTGAAAGTAAACGATGAACCAAAGTAGAGCCATGACGAGCCTAAAAATAAAATGAGTCAAATTATGGTTGGAGACCGAGTTCTAATGGATAATGCAGATCCTCGTGTTGCCACTTCAGAACCTAATGGAACAACCCCTTTCACGGTACTTAATATTTTCCCCATGCAGTATGCAATCGAGGTAACTCATTCCAAATTTGGCACCTTCAAGGTAAATAGTACTCGTCTAAAACCTTATTTTAACAAAATTGATAGTAGGAATGAGGAGTTTCAACTCCTCGAACCACCATGATTATGCGAATGAAAGGTGACTCGAGCTTAGACACTAAATAAGTGCTTCTCGGGAGGCAACCCGAGTACTAACCTCATTAATGTCCATATTTTTGATTTTTAGCACCTAACTAAAAACTAACCAAATTAATAGGCGCAGGTTTCCCTACCCACACGGCCTTGCACACGGGCGTGGTCATGGTCGTGTGGAAACCACGAGTAGGTACATCGGCGTGGCAGAGACCGTGCAGAAACAGGACAAAAATTTTCCCCAAAACATGGGCTGCAATAAAATGCCACGGCCGTGCGATGCGCGTTGGTCGAAACTAACTAAAGAACACGGGAAGCGATAAACCCACACGGGCGTGCCTTAGGACCTTGGGCGATACTGAGTAAGTGACACAGGCGTGCGACATGCCTGTGCCCAGAAGCCATGGTTGAAACTAAATAAGTCACACGGGCGTGCGACACGCCCGTGCCTATAGGCCGTGGTCGATACTGATTAATTAACACGGGCGTGTGAACCTCTACATGGGCGTGGGCCAAGACTCAGACACGCCCTAAACCAACATTTACGAAACACACAGGCTAAACACAGGGCACACAGGCGTGGGCCGCGACTGTGTGCCCCAATCCCTATTTAAACCCCCGTCTACTGTTCACCTTCTCCCTCAAATTTCCCCCCCAAAACCCTAGCCGCTCTCTCACCCAAACACCCTCTCTACTCCTTCTCCCCTACTCTGGACCACCACCTCGACGATCCATCAGCGACTGAACTATCCCCCATATCCGCTCCTTCTTTTCCTTTCCTCTTCTCCCTTTCTTTTCCACACGCACCAGCCCCCGTAGTCCACGCCCGTGCGCGACCACCACGCCCGTGCCCCGCCTTAATACCTCCATCGATTTACTCTTCCCCCTTCACTTTTTAGTTCATTGTTCATTTTTATTACTGTGAGTCCATTTTATAAGTCCCATTTTCAGATTCAGGTTGAGTTGCTAAGTATACTCATATTAATTATTAGGTTGCATTTGTCACATTTTCATTCTCTATACTAATTGATACTTGACAATGATTTTGCTCTTGGTAGCTTAATGATTTTGATAATACAATGCATTCTAGGATCCCCATTAGTCTTGTTAATTAGCCTCATTACTATAACACTTTTAGGCTCATTGCTACTTAATCGTTATTAGTTAGTATCTTACATTGATAAATCTTTGCATCTAGGAACCACAACTTCATCACAGGTAATCCCATTTTGACACTCTGGTTCACTGGTTTATATTCCGAATTTTTGATTTATTTGGGAATGTATTCGGTGATGTTTGTACCTTACTTTACTAATGTTGAATACTTTATCTTGTAGGAATATAATGACTCCTCCACATGGGAAAAAGACTGCTGTCCCCGCTTCGAAAAAGCGGAAGGGACCCGGAGCTACCTCTGCGAGTGCATCTGCCGAAGTGCGCCATCCTTTTCTACAGTTTCCCCTGGGACCCCAGGAGGAACTTTTTCAGATATTTCGCGCACGACCCCTCGGCGTGGGGAGATGTATTGATTGGGCCGCCTTAGAGCAGGTCCAACTAGCTGACGCAGTTCGGACCCTATTGACTACTGACCCATGGGGGCATTTTTTCGAGATTGTCGAGCCGACCTACTTAGAGCTTACTTTGGAGCTCTGTTCCACCTTTCACCTTCAGGCGGTCATGACAAACTTCGACGATCCAGACACAGTCCAGTTCTGCCTTGGAGGCCTAGTACATGAGCTGAGTATCCCAGAGTTTGGGGTTACTTTGGGACTTTATACCGAGGAATTCATGGAGGATGACGACTTCGAGAATCTTCATCTCCACATCCACTACTCCCTTTCTTCTTGTAGGAGAGCCTTAGTTCCTGCCTCGGCTACCTACGATCCCAGTCACTCCAAGGCATCAGCTCTCGCCCCATCCTTGAGGTATTTACACGCCATCCTGGCTCACACTCTGACAGGTAGGCGAGAGAGCACTGGCATCGCCAACACTCACGACGCCTACTTTTTATGGGCACGTGTTCAATTTAGCTTACTTCATCGCCCTCGCCATTCAGCATCAGACAGAGCGACATAGGAAGGGGGTCCTCTCTATTGGCCCATATGTGACGCGCCTGGCTTGATACTTTGGCCTCCTCAACACCGCAGCTCAGTCCTCCTCGCTCGCGCTTATTGGGAAGATGTCCCCATAGGGCATCTCGACGATGCTTCATATGAGGATGATTGAGTGTCATCGTGGGTTTGATCCTCCTCAGTACCGTCTATCGCAAGCCACCGTTCAGGACGAACCAGAGGACATTACTGATGATGTCCCTTCACATCATGAGGAGCCACCTTCTGCGCCACCACCACCTCATCGACTAGTTCATGCGACTGCTTCATTGACTGACATATCTGAGCACCTTACTCGTTTCGAGCAGTACTGCACTCAATAATTCAATGACAACGCTCAACAATTTGATGGCCTAGAGTCGACTCTACAACAGATTTGTCAGCACTTTCACATATCACCACCACCCCCACCTCGCGAACCATCTGTTGATGAGGACCTTTGAGTCCATTTATTTTTTCTTTTTCTTTTATTTTAATTTTTAAACTCTTTCTCTTTATCTTTCTTGTCTTTGATTTATATTAGTATATTTTGATTTTTTTATACCTTTGGCTGTTTATTATCGAGTAACCATAATGAAGTCCATTAATAAAACTCCCTAAAACTTTACTGATGACTCCGCAGTTTCAAAAGGTTCAAGGTGCTACTAAGGAACGAACAAACTACTGGAGTATTCTCCCTCACCTTCACCTTTGCCTAGTTCATCATGCTTCTCATTGAAAAGCGTTGAATATCGCCAGTTCGGAGTAATTAGTATGAGTATCAAGGATCATATCTGCCAATGGATGGCTTAGAGTAAATAAGACACTGGTCTTACCAACTAAGTTGACAAATTTTCCTATGAAAACTAGGGAGTTAAATTCTAAGTCAAATACTTTAATTTCTCAAGATTATGTAGATATTTACACGAGCTATGTGCATAACTCACTAAGTTCTTCTGAACTTATAAAACTTGAAAACACTTAGCAAAACCATTTCACGAACGCCAGACAAGCGAACCCCTAGTAGACAGTAGATGAACCTTTATGTGAAACTTTACTTGTGTATAAGCGAAATTTTACTTATTATGCATGTGAACCCTTATTTTTTTGCAAGTTGTGACTAAATGAGATTTGGTTAAGTTTTATGAAGTACCTATATGATATCCTGCTGCATGAAAATATCTTAAACATATATTACATGTTTTATATTGAGGTGTGATGGAGGATAGGTTGGGTGTTAATGGAGAGTCACTTTGGTGGCTAATGTGGCATTCCATAGCTTAGGTTTGGCGATCAGACTGAGTATGGGGTGTTACAGTTACCTTCGAGGGGCCGAGGTCAAAATAGGGCTTCAAATATCGTAGTGATGAACCATAAAAGTAACATATTTAAAGCCCATATTTAATATGCTTTTGGATGATTTAAGCCTAAATTTATGTAAAAAGGTGCTCTTAATCCTTTCTTTTCATGTTTTATACTCAGGAAAGCACCCGATGACGAAAAGAACGAGAAACGGGCTTAAAACGGACTAAATTGGGCCAAGCCACAAAATTAGCACGGCCTGAACTTCAAGCCACACGGCCGTGCCTCCTTAATTATCTAGAACACGACCTAGCCACGATTTACACGGTCGTGCCTCATCAACGGAGTCCAACACGGCCTGGCCACGATTCACATAGGCGTGTGCCATGGCCGTGTCCCTGCCGCGGGAAAGAGGAATTTCACTCGGATTTGGATGCTTGGAGGCAAAGAAACACATTCCTAAGTCTACTTAAACTCCCAAATAGGAATTGCACTCAAATTAGGATACTTGGAGGCCAAGTAACACATCTCAAAGCCTATATAAACACCCCAGGTAGCAACTTAGAGGGGGGAGTTCGGCAGAAGCCTTCTACCAGGGCTTTTGTCAGGGCGGTGAGCTAGGCCAAGGAGCCGAGCCAAACAGGTCAGATTCGTGGGATTCACTCAGGGATAGCCAGTTGATCCATCTCAAGAAGCCAGAATTATACTCAAGACGGAGGATCTCCTCTTCAATTCCTTCAGGGGGTTTCAGGGATTTCTTATGTTTTGTTTTATCTTTTCTCTTGAGATGTTTTCCTTTATTGTTATGAACTAAACCCTTCGGATACCCGAAGGGGATGAAACCTATGATGAATCTTGTTATTGTTTTCTGAATTATATGATAAATACTTAGTTTGTTCTTAATTATGTGAGCTTAATCCAAATTTAATGTGCTTAGGTGGAGGAGGAATAGACCCTGCCTAAGAGTAGATCCAACATAATTAAGCGGAGTTGATCGCACGCCTAGAGATAGGGTGATGAGATTTTGCCAGATTAGGGTGAAACCTAATATGGGAATCCATAGATCGATTTACTGCTATTCTAGGGGGTTATTATAAGAGAACGGGAGTTCCACTAATTAACTCAGGGTTAGACGTTATTCGCCTTGAGAGAGGGTTTAATATACGTTAGGGAGTCTTACAGATCAAACTAAGTGAATAAATCGTATGGTTCAGTGTTAGATAACAAGTGAAGTCTAGGTGGATTCTTCCTAGGGTATCATCTAAATCAACTGAGTTTTTCCCAAGTTATTTTCCAAATTTATTCTTCTTTGTCTTAGAGTCTTTAGTTTAGTAGTTAATTAATTTAGATTAATAAACAACTTCACTTAATATTAAGGCTAAATAATAGAAAGGAAGTTAGTATTAATACTTTTAGTTCCTTTGGGTTCGACAATCCGGTCTTGCCTAAGCTATACTACTGTTCGATAGGTGCACTTGCCTCAATCATTGTCAGAGTTAGTTTTTAGGTTCGATCATTCTTTTTATAAATTTTAAAGCTCTGATTTACAGCGATCAAGTTTTTGGCGCCGTTGCCGGGGTACTAAAATATTAAGAAAGCTCTATTTTTAGTACTTTAGCCATTTTTTTATTTCAATTTATTTTCATTATTATTATTATTATTATTTTTACTTTGCTAATTTTTCCTCCATTTGCTTTTGGCAGATAATTTTAGTTTTTAGAGAAGATGTCATTGAATAACTATCAGTGGAAAGTTACAAGGACAAGGCCAGCCAAAGCAGCCAGTGTCTTCAACCTCGACATACACCCAATAATGCAATATGACTCAAATCTAGGAGGCCTGGCGAATCCTGAGTACCCACCCTACGGATATGGCATGGAGAACGAACAAGTCCACTATATGGGTAACTATTCTAGACCAGAAAATAATTTTTATGATAACACTTATAATGCAGGTTAGAGGTACCATCCCAATTTCTCGTGGGATGATCAAAGTAGCCAAAGGCCAGAACTTCCTCCAAACTTTCAACAACCACCTCACCAACAGGAAGAGGAGTCGAACCTTGAAGAGATCTTGACAAAATTCATGGCAACTCTGAGATAACCGTCTCCAAAAATGAGACAACACTTAATGACCAAAAGCATCGATCAAAGGGATCGAGAGCCAAGTTGGGGAACTTACTGAGTCAGTTGGGGAACTTACTAAGTTAGTTATACAACTTGCTAAGCTGATCTCAGAACTACCACAATGAAGCTTGCCAAGCAATACTGAAACTAACCCGAGTGAGCAAAATCAAGCCATTTACGATAGTGAAGGGTTAGACGAACCAAACTCAAGGGAAGAACCTGTGGTAAGTGAAGGTAAGCTTGAAGTGTGCCATGATATACCAAAACCGGCAATTACAGAGTACCAACCTCGTGTGCCATATCCCGATGCAATAAAGAAAGACCACACAGAGGAAGAAGTCGGTGAACTCACACTTCGTATAGACGATGAAACAATCACTCTTCAAGCTCTTGACTCAGCTAGGACATCGAGTAATAAAGGTATGAACGTTAATTTTATTGATAACCATTTGGTTCAACCTTCTTTACAAAAAGCATCACGAAATCACCTAGCTGAGCTAGATCTTAGACCTCGTACCCATAAAGAAATAATTCATGAAGAACTAAGGCTTCAGGTCGATGAACTAGACGAGTGGAAAACACACTTTAAAGAGAAACTAGGAATACACGAAGTGAAACCAAAGGAAACCCCAGACGAGCTGATAGGAACAACAAATCACTTCAAAATAGGGGATCAGGTATTGTTGAATAAGGAAGACCCTCGAATCGCCAATTCAGACCTCAAGACAAACGAAGAAATCACTTTTGAGGTACTTGATGTCTTCCTATACGGGCCAGTCGAGGTAAGCAATCCTAAATTCAGTACTTTTGAGGAAAACACTACTCGACTTAAATTTTATATCAAAAATCGAGTTGATCGCATGAGGAAGGATTTTCACCTCCTCAAACCACCTTGACCATATGAATGAGAGGTAAAGTCTAGCTTAAGACTATAAATGAGCGCTTCTCGGGAGGCAACCCGAGCACTAACCCTATTAATTTTTACATTTTTTATTTTACTTTTATTTTTCATTTTAGCACCTAACCGTAAACTAAGCAAAGTACAGATTTCCATGCTCACACAGCCTTGCACACGGCCGTGGCCGTGGCCGTGTGGAAGCCAGAAGGACAAACCACGGACGTGCTAGTAACCGTGCATGACAAAGAATGATTTCTTTTCCCAACACGGGCTGCGATAAAAAGCCATGCCCGTGCCGACTTCCGTGTGAGGTTATCGACTTATTGAGCACGGGGAGACACTACCGTGCCCTACAACCGTGCGAGGTTACTGACTTGACGAGCACCGGTTAAACACGCCCGTTCTAAAGGACCGTGAGAAGAATACACGGGCGTGCTACAAGACCCACGGCCGTGGTAAAACACCTAAACGCGCCCAAAATTCAAAATCACGAAAAACACGGACTGATTAAACTCGAACAAGGGCGTGGACAGTATCACTATATTTACTTTTATTTTTATTTTTATTTTTATTTCCTTTCTTTTATTTTCTTTATTATTTTCTTCTTGTTATTCATTCCATTTAGATTTAGCTTAGGATACAAAAGAAATTAGGATGGTCGCTTCGAGGACTCAACCGATTCGAGACGCTTCCCACGCTCACCTCCAATCTTATCCGATTTCTTTTCATTGGCTTCATCCAAAATTCAGGAAGTTTCCCTTCTCTCCCCATCTTACGATTTTATGATTATTTTGATATTATCTACCTTTGTACATTGAGGACAATGTACATCTTAAGTATGGGGGGGTTAACTATAGTATTATTTGAAAATCCCTGAATTATACCTTGTCTTAAAGTAAGTTTCTCATATTATGATTAGAATAAAATTTCTGATGATTTATGATTTTTATTGATATGTTTTAGATTAAGTCATTGATAATTGTGCATTGATAATTAAATTCTAAGAATACTAGAGAATCAGGCATGATAAGTCTATTTTTCAAGAACTAAATTTTTTTTAGGATGTCTACCTGAATTTAAATATTACTTTGAAGTTTGAAATTTACGAGGTTGACATCAAAACACCCATAATTTTTGTGAGATTTTGAGCCTTATAGAGCATAAATTCTTTTTCTTGCTCACTTTATTGATTATGAGTGTGTCAATATTGATTTGTTATTCTAGAACTTGCATCGATTATACATGTCGAGACCACATCTTTGATTTGAATTACAAAAATGATAAAGGCACCTAGGATTTAACCCACTTACTCCACTAAAACCCCACCTTCATAATTAACCCCTAGTGAACCCCTTTGATCCTAACAAACCTTTTTATTGACTCACCCACTAATATTAACCCAAAACCCTTTGTATATTTGTTATCACCATTTCTTGACTCCCTTTTTGTCGAGATTTGATTTTAAGCAGTTGCCTAACTATGTTCTATATTTCAGTTGTTAAAGTTCTTTATTATTACTTGATTTATTCTTAAAAAAAAACGAAGTATATTCATTATTAGTTTTTATTAGTTATGTGAGTAAGTGAGCTTATACGTTTGAATTCCAAATATTGAAGAAGAAGCTCGTATTATTAGTTTCAAAGTTTCAATTCATGTAATTATTTATTTATCAGTTTATTTTTTTCTAGTTAGGTAATTTGTCAATTCAGTCTCGATTCTAATCCTCTAATTTAGCCTTATTCCACACCTTTAACCCAAGCCCCGTTACAACCCTTTCAAAGACCTTTTGATTTGTGTTTCATCTCATATTTTAGTGGTGGAGATTTGATTCTCATGCAAGCCTATGGGATTAACTCTTCATGTTTGACTTTTGAGTGCCTAATTTTGAACCTTAAACATTTTGAGTGATTTGAGTGAATCTTTAAGTGAGGATGTCAATCCTTGTCAATTTTAAATCAGAGGTAATTGTTTAGATGAAGGGAAACACCTATGTTTTGTGCTACAAATGTATGACTTAGACTGTTTGAATCTTTAGGACTCTTTGAGTTGGATTATCCATGTATGAATTATCTCTGAATTATGATGAAACACTATTAATGACTATTATAAATTAAGGGAAGTTCGTTTTAATTATGAGTTGAGAATTTTGCTTGAGGACAAGCAAAAGCTTAAGTGTGGGGGTATTTGATGAACCATAAAAGTAACATATTTAAAGCCCACATTAATATGCTTTTGGATGATTTAAGCCTCAATTTATGTAAAAAGGTCCTCTTAATCCTTTCTTTTCATGTTTTATTATCAGGAAAGCACCCGATGACGAAAAGAACGAGAAACGGGCTTAAAACGGACTAAATTGGGCCAAGCCATGAAATCAGCACGGCCTGGACTTCAAGCCACACGGCCGTGCCTCATTAATTATCTAGAACATGGCCTAGCCACGATTTGCACAGTCGTGCCTCATCAATAGAGTCCAACACGGCCTGGCCACGATTCACACGGGCGTGTGCCATGGCCGTGTCCCTCGCCATGGAAAGAGGAATTTTACTCGGATTTGGATGCTTGGAGGCAAAGAAACACATTCCTAAGTCTACTTAAACTCCCAAATAGGAATTTCACTCAAATTAGGATACTTGGAGGCGAAGTAACACATCTCAAAGCCTATATAAACACCCCTGTGGCAACTTAGAGGGGGAGTTCGATGAAGCCTTCTCGCTGTGGCTTTTGTCAGGGCGGTGAGCTAGGCCAAGGAGCCGAGCCAAACAGGTCAGATTCGTGGGATTCACTCAGGGATAGCCAGTTGATCCATCTCAAGAAGCCGGAATTATACTCAAGACGGAGGATCTCCTCTTCAATTCCTTCAGGGGGTTTTAGGGATTTCTTATGTTTTGTTTTATCTTTTCTCTTGAGATGTTTTCCTTTATTGTTATGAACTAAACCCTTCGGATACCCGAAGGGGATGAAACCTATGATGAATCTTTTTATTGTTTTCTAAATTATATGATAAATACTTAATTTGTTCTTAATTATGTGAGCTTAATCCAAATTTAATGTGCTTAGGTGGAGGAGGAATAGACCCTGCCTAAGAGTAGATCCAACATAATTAAGCAGAGTTGATCGCACGCCTAGAGATAGGGTGACGAGATTTTGCTGGATTAGGGTGAAACCTAATATGGGAATCCATAGATCGATTTACTGCTATTCTAGAGAGTTCCACTAATTAACCTAGGGTTAGACGTTATTCGCCTCGAGAGAGGGTTTAATATATGTTAGGGAGTCTTACGGATCAAACTAAGTGAGTAAATCATATGGTTCAGTGTTAGATAACAAGTGACGTCTAGGTGGATTCATCCTAGGGTATCATCTAAATCAACTGAGTTTTTCCCAAGTTATTTTCCAAATTCATTCTTCTTTGTCTTAGAGTCTTTAGTTTAGTAGTGAATTAATTTAGATTAATAAACAACTTCACTTAATATTAAGGCTAAATAATAGAAAGAAAGTTAGTATTAATACTTTTAGTTCCTTTGGGTTCGATAATCCGGTCTTGGCTAAGCTATACTACTGTTCGATAGGTGCACTTGCCTCAATCGTTGTCAGAGTTAGTTTTCAGGTTCGATCATTCTTTTTATAAATTTTAAAGCTGTGATTTACAACGATCACGTAGCATTTGGTGTGAATGGAATTGAGGCTAGATAGTCTGCCCTTGTTTACGCCGTTGAAGGTTGTGAGGATAGAGATGCGTCTAATGTCATCGCATGTATTTTTTACCATCCATTCTATCCCATACTTTGCCCTAATTGACATAGATCCACTCATTCATATGTTGCTTTTA
The DNA here is from genome assembly GCA_025698515.1 of Gossypium sturtianum. Classification (NCBI taxonomy): domain Eukaryota; kingdom Viridiplantae; phylum Streptophyta; class Magnoliopsida; order Malvales; family Malvaceae; genus Gossypium; species Gossypium sturtianum. Next base: position 121,119,209 of record CM046955.1, read on the forward strand.
ATATGTCTGATAAACTGGGTGTTAGGGTAGAGGAAACCACTACTGATGTTGCCGTAGTAAGCCCCTTAGGACAACCGATTATTGTAAAAAAAAATTTATAGGAGATATCCTTTGAAGGTTTAGGGTGTAGTCTTTCCAGCGGACCTTATAGAATTACCTTTTGGGGAGTTCGATTTAATTCTGGGAATGAATTGGTTAGTAGAACACAAAGTTAGCCCTGATTATGCCTCAAAGAGAGTAACCTTAAAAATAGTTGAGGGTAGTGAGATTTTTATGGTTGGGGAGTGACAAAATTATTTATCCAATGTAATCTCCGCTATGGTTACCGAGAAGTTAGTTCGGAAAAGGTGTGACGCTTATCTAGCCTATGTAATGGATGGGAATGAAAATAGCTCTGTCATAGATAGCATTCGAATCATTAGGGAATTCCTAAATGTGTTTCTCGAGGAGTTACCAGGTTTACCTCCAGATGTGTTTTTGAAACTAAATCATAATATTTTGAATCATGCTAAGTTTTCTTTGGTGGCCAATGTAATCTCTCAAATTCGGGCTTAACGAGTAGGTCGGGTTGGATAGGTTACACCTCTATTTAAAAATGGGCAAATTAGTCTATATATGTGATGGTCACTAAACTAACTATAAATACGACAAAGGCAAGCGCACCTATCGAACAATAGTATAACTATGGTGAGTAGGGGATATCGTATCCACGAGGACTAAAAGTACTAGTAATTACCGTTTTTCTAGTATTTAGCCGACAATTTTGAGTGATGTGTTTTAATCTAATTTACTAAAATAATTTAAATATGAACGCAACAGAGAATGAATCAAAGAAATAATCGAATATTAGCTAATGAGATAGACAATACCCAAGAAAGAATCCACTTAGACTTCACCTTTTATTATGAATCTGAATTAAACGATTTATTCACTTGTGTCTTGATCCGTAGAAATCCCTAAATTATATTAAAATCTCTTTTGAGAGTAAGAACAACTAACTCTAGGTTGATTAATTGAAATCTCTTTCTAATTAAAACCCCTATCATCGCATTAACTCGATCTATGGATTCCCTTATTAGATTGACTCTAATCCAGTAGATTTATGTCATCCTATTTCTAGGATTGCATGCAACTCCACCCAATTATGCTAGATCTACTCTTAAACAGGGCCTTTTACTCCACTGAATTAAGCACATTAAACATGAATTAATATCCTAGAAACATTAAAACAAGAAATAAGTATACATAATTGAGAACAAGAATCAAGTATCCATCATGTAAATCAGAAATCAAATAATAAGATTCATCACAGATTTCATCTTCCCTAGGTATCTAGGGAATTTAGTTCATAATCTTGAATGAAAACATCTCAAAGTTAGAATAACCACAAGACATAAGAAACACAATAAAACTTCGAAAGAAATTAAAAGGAGATCTTCGATCTTGATGGAGATCCACTTTTGAGTTGATTCCAATGGTGTTCTTTGATTGTTCTCTTCGATCTTCTCTGATTGCCCCCTTATGTCTCTAATTGGTATTTATAGACTTTAGAATTCTCAAAAAGCCTAAATATTGGGTTTTTCCTTGTATTTAGGAAGTAGGGTGCGAAATCGACATGGGCTGGCACATGGGCGTGTGCCCAGCCCGTGTGGAAATGCCCAAGCCATGTGGATCCTGAAAATAGCTCTTTTTATCTTATTTTGGCTCGTCTTTCGCTCCTTTTACTCCCAAATGCTCTCCTAAGTATAGAAACATGAATTTAAAGGATTAGGAGCATCAAATTCACTAATTTGCATAATTAATCATCCAAAAACGCATTAAGAATAAGATTAAAATATGTTACTTTTATAGCTTACCAATATGTTAGATCAAAGGGCAAACTGATCCTTTTGTTAAAAATTTCATCCATTCTTACTATTAAAAACTAGTACCTGTATGTCAGCATGAGGTATACATAGCATGCCACGTGTAATTGTATGGTCATTTTGTTAGCTACGCTAGTTTATAACAGTAGAAATAGATGATATTTTTAATAGAAAGGAAAATTTTACTCTTTGATCTAACGTAAATGGACTAATTTGCCGACTGTTTAAGTAAATGGGCTAAAATGCATTCTAACTCCTAGTAAAGGGGTCTCCATGGTACTTTTACCTAACTATTGTCTTTGTTTTGATGCAATGGGACACACCTATTTCAATATTTCCCTAGTATGGTTTCTCCCAGGCTTCATCTTGAGTTTATTATTTGTTTGTATCAAATTATAGAGTAAGAATTTGAAGCTTAAAATATGCTCTAAGTCCCTATACACTTCGTACATTTAGAATTTTGTCCCCTACTCTTATTTTTAGGAATTTAGTCCCTCTATTTTTTGAATTAAAAAATTTAAGTCCAGTTGTTACCACCATTAAAATTCTTCTATTAAATTCATTATTGTGACATTTTGAAATTAAAAAAAATATTCACTTGGTAATCATGTAACAATAAAAATAATGTTAAAGAATTTGTCTTAAAAACACCCATTCGACCTTATAATGATAAAATAACTTTTTTTTTTAAAAATATTTTTCTTAAAAAAAATGAGGTCAACATTTTGATCGAAACACTTAACAATATTAACTATTTAGACTAACTAATGACATTATAAAAGTAGAGAAACCGAATTATATAAAAAAATTATAGCAAATAGATAAAATATCAAGTTTTAGCATAGTATAGGGGCCAAACTTGAAATTTGACCATTGTCCTATAATGTAAAAAAAAAGTTTAAATGTGCCAAAGGTCCATATACTCTTTGGAAATTTAAAATTTAGTCCATATACTTTAATTTTGAGACATTGAGTCCCTATACTTTTTTTTTATTTAAAGATCTTGGTCCCTTTGTCAATTTCGCCGTTAGAATTGATGTGGTTGTTATAAAGAAAGGTAAAATAACTTTTTAACCTTCAATAATTACAATTTTTTTTTTAAATTTTGTCCTTACTCTTAAAAAGTATATAAATGATTCTTTTAAAAATTAAAAGTTTTTTGGTATTTTCAATAAAAATATAAAATTTATGAAAATTTAAGAACTCTTTAAAATTAAAAATTAAAAATATTTTAAATAATAATTTTAAATAATTTTAAAAATATGAAAAATATAAAAATAAAAAAAGTGTTATTTTCTCCGTGAATGATAATAAAGTCTCTCTTGTTATGAATATCTTATTAAGTGGATGTCCATCATGATCAAGATAAAGTTTTAATTTACTTTAAATTCTAATAGTTATTAGAATTAGATCTCTACTTCTTTTATACTTCTTATGCCTATAAATAAAGACTCTGGTGAAGCATTGTAATCACTCATTTTGATCAATAAAGTACATCCTCTGTTACTTTCATATTTTCTTTATTTTTTATTCTCTCCATCTCTCTTTATTTTATAACACATTATCACCACGATCTTGCTCAAAGTGATAGTTCCTTTTATTGACGATTAAATTTATCCTTCATGATTTTTAATATCTTTGACGACAAGATGCAAAGTTTTTACAAGAAGTTTCTTTTATTTAATGTTTCAAATCTGATTATTATTTTTAATTCTTCTTTCATTATACGTTATCATTGTTTTGATTAACTTATTTTATTTTTTGTTCTTAAGGATGATAAAAGATTTGATACTGTTATCTATATGAAATCCAGAAGTAAGATTCACTCTCAAAGTTTGCTTTTTAATATTTGCTTGGGGATGATCTCTTTTCTTCATTACAAAGGATGTTTATAATTAATACTTCTCATCCATGGTAACGTAAGTCAATCTAATCAACTTCTTTTGAAATATAGATTTGATTTCTATTAGAAAGTTCAATTTATATAATTTACTATACATATCTCTATGAATTTATAAAACCCTTCACGCATTTAGTGTAACAACCCGTTTTTAGTCAAATCGGAACAGTGGTTTCAGAATCAAAAATCTGAAGTCAAAATATTTATTTTATTATTTTATTAAAGTTTACAGCATGATATAATTATTGTGTGAAAGTTTCGTAAGGAAATTTTACTGTTTCAATGCTTAATTCGGTAAAAAGGACTAAATCGCGTAAAATGTAAAATGCATGTTTTATTAGTTAAATGTGTCAAATAGCTTTGGCTTTTAATTATGGTGGCCTTAAATGGTAATTAAGCCATTTGAAATATGAGTGGACAATTTTGGACAAGCATTAAGTGATTTTTTTAGTTATATTAATAAGGTTAATTTGGTAATATGTTTAATAAGGTTAATTTAATTAAAAAAACCAAAATACTTGGTTTCATTCATCTTTCTAAACCGTGTATGGAATAGAAGAAAGCCATTTTAGGGCTTGAAATATTCAGCCACTTCAAGATCAAGTAAGTCCGTTTTTGCTCGATTTTTGCTCGATTTTTATGTTTTTGAGATCGTTGCTTCGTATTCTAGCTAGCCCGTACCTTCGATTTTGAAATTGTTAAATATTTATCATGTTTCCATTGTTGAATGCATGAGTAACTTGATGGTAGATGGTGGATTTTGAATAGTTGTTGATAGTTAAACTAGTTTTGTAAAGTGATTTTTGACAAAAATGTCAAAAAGGGGTTAATTTGTGAAAAAATTATGTGGGTAAAAGGTGAATAAATTGAAAATATGGGCTGCTAGTAATATGTATTAAATTCAGCTAAGCATGGGTTTGTACTAAATTGCATGAATTTGCAATTTTATAAGATAAGGACTAAATTGTAAAAATGCAAAAGTTTAGGGGAAAATGTGTAAAATAGCCTTAATGTGTGTTTTGGACTAAGTTGAATAAATAGTTGATTAAATAAGCTAATTTTAATAATATATAGATCAAGATAAGCCGAGATCGGGATTAGATCGGGGAAAAGGAAAGGTTGACGATTAGCCGATATTTCTATCCGAGCAACTCTAGGTAAGTTCGTATAATTAGAATCGAACTTTTAAATACTTGTAATTATTTGAAATGAATGTATGTAATTGAGTAAATGATCCATTTGAAATTAGAATGCCTTATTGATATATTCTAATGGTTACCGAGCTCCCTTTGAACCGTAGGAATTCGTAGGATACGAGTGACATGTCACTAGGGTTACCGTTTAGGTTGAGGTCTTGCATGTGTTGTGGACTCACCGCAGCTCGTATGAGCTTACCGATATATCAGCTCGTAAGAGCTTACTTTTTTTAGCTCGTCAGAGCTTACCGTTTCAGCTCAATAGAGCTTACTGTCCATCAGCTCAGGAGGAGCTTACTGATCATAGCTCGAAAGAGCGGAAATGATAATGAATTGACGGATTACTGATTTATATTTTATGTATACCACCCGAGTATCCCTCGATATTCTAATAGGTTCAACGGGCATAAATTCTATTATTGGTTATGTGAAAAAGCTAGGTGTTATACGGATGAATTACTATTATATGGATGAAGTACTGTTCAAACGGATGAGTTACTGTTATCGAAAGATTTACTGTCTATATGATTGAGAGTGATATGTTACAAATGATGTACATGATATATGAATTTGATATGATACAATGTATTGAGTATTAAATTGAGATAATGGATGATTACATGCACTTATGTGACTAACTTGTTGATGAATGCTTGTGTATAGGCATTTGGCAAGTGAATTTGATATACTTTGTTTAATTATTTGATTATGTATAAATGGTAAGTTAAATTCTGAATTATACGGGCTTAATAAGCTTTAAAGCTTACTCTGTTTCTTTTTCCGTGTTTTATATATGTTCGATAGCTCGCTCAATCCGGATAAATTCGGAGTTACGCATCACACTATCCAGTTGCTATTTGGTACTTTTGAGATAGTGATTTTGGTACATGTTGTGGTATAAGTTAAAGCCATGTGATTTGGCTTAACTTGGTATAATGTTTTTGTTGTGTATAAGTATTCAAATATGGTATGTTTTGGTAAGTAGTAGATGGAATGGAAATATGCAAATGTTGTCTTGATATGTAGTAGACTTATGAATGGAAAATGCATGGTATTAATTAGGTTTTTGAATACTATGTCGAATTGGTATAAAATGTGTATGAAATGTTATGGATTGGTTGCCTATTGAGTTATAAAATGTTGTAATTTATGCTTGTGCAGGTATGTAAAAATAGGGTGGAAAAATGGCTTTGCAAATAGCCTATTTTTGTCCACAAGGGCAGAGACACGGGCGTGTGTCTCGGTCGTGTGCGACACACGGTCATGTTACACGGCCATGTGTCCCCTAGTGTTGAAATTAAAACCAAGTCAGTATGCTCCACATGGTCTCACATACGGGCGTGTGACTGGCCGTGTGGTACAAGTCAGTATACCCCCTAATTGGCACACGGCCTAGCACACGGGCGTGTGACTTGGCCGTGTTGCATAAGTCAGTATACCCTATAGGATTGGCACGGCCTATCACACGGCCTGGCACACGGGCGTGTGTGGCCACTTTGAAAGGCACACGGGCTAGACACACGGGTGTGTGGTTGGCCGTGTGACCCAAGTCAGTATGTACCCCCTGTTTTCACACAGCCGGTGACACGAGCGTGTCTAGTCGCGACTGAGCATGAGTGCTGCGTGCGGTTCGAGGATGGTCTCCGGGATGAGTTTCGGGTACTGATAGCCCCGCAGAAGGAAAGGGACTTTGCTGCCCTGATTGAGAAGGAAAAGATTGCCGAGGATGTGAAACGCTCAGAGCATCAAAACTGTGAGAAAGAAAGGGGCAGAAATAAGAGGGATTTTGGGCCCTCAAGTTCTTCTGGTGGGCCTAAGAAGAGGCCTAGGTTTGATGGGCCAGCGCGAGCTGCAGTTCCAATTGTTGTTGGTCGACTGCAGCCTTGCGTTGAGTGTGGGAGACCTCATTTGGGAGAGTGCTGGAAAAGAACTGGGGGGTGTTTCAGATGTGGGTCCAAGGATCATCAGTTTAGAAACTGTCCTCGGGAGCCTGTTCCGAGGCAAGCAGCAGGTCAGGGCTATGTGCAGCCGGGGAGAGGTGGTCAGCAGCCACCGAGAGGCCGTGGTCCACCCATAGGGGGGAATGGGTTTGGACGAGGTCATGGAGCACCGGGTAGAGGTGCTGGTAACACAGAGGCGAGACAGTCAGTGTTGGTTTATGCTGCTCGGTGCCGAGAGGATGGCGACGCACCTGACGTCATAACTGGTACGTTTCTCATTCATAATGTACCATATACCACTTTAATTGATATTGGGTCTACGCACTCGTATGTTGCATGTACTGTGTCTGGAACTTTTGGCATACAGTTCGAAAGTACTGATAGGAAAATGTCGGTGATTAGTCCTCTAGGACAGTCGGTTAGAGTGAGTAAACTGTTTAGAGACGTGCCCCTAGAGGTCCAAGGGGTTGTCTTTCTGGTGGATTTGATGGAATTGCCATTTGGCGAGTTCGATCTCATTTTGGGCATGGATTGGTTAGTGAAACACCGTGCGAATTTGGATTGCGCTGCTAAGCGTATGGTATTGAAGTCTTCGGAGGTTGAGGAGGTGGTCGTAATAGGGGAGCAAAGGGATTATTTATCTAATGTAATCTCTGTATTAAGGGCCGAGAAACTGGTTCGCAAGGGGTACGAGGCGTTCATAGCTTATGTCAGCACATCTGATGTTAAGGGTTTGTCTTTTGGGGATGTCAGGACAGTAAAGGAGTTCCCGGATGTATTTCTTGAAGAGCTTCTGGGGTTGCCTCCAAATTGTGAAGTCGAATTCGGCATTTAGCTCCTACCGGGGACGGTTTCAGTGTCCATCACCCCTTATAGGATGGCGCCGAAGGAGCTGGTAGAATTAAAGGCTCAAATCCAAGAGCTACTGGATCGAGGATTCATCCGACCGAGTGTGTCTCCTTGGGGAGCACCGGTATTGTTCGTGAAGAAAAAGGATGGGTCAATGCGCATGTGTATTGATTATCGTCAACTGAATAAACTGACGATTAAGAACAAGTACCCTTTACCAAGAATAGATGATTTGTTCGATCAGCTGCGAGGAGCTTCGGTTTTCTCTAAGATAGATCTTAGATCGGGATACCATCAGCTAAGGGTTAAGGAGGCAGATGTGTACAAGATAGCATTCCAGACTCGTTATGGACATTACGAGTTTCTGGTCATGCCGTTTGGGTTAACGAATGCACCAGCTGCTTTCATGGATATGATGAACCGAGTCTTCCAACCCTATTTGGACCGGTTCGTGGTGGTGTTTATAGATGATATTCTGGTGTATTTGAGAGCCGAGGAGGAGCATGATTCACATCTGCGGGTTGTTCTGCAAATATTGAGAGAAAGGCAGCTTTATGCCAAATTTAGCAAGTGCGAGTTTTGGCTGCGAGAGGTGACATTTTTGGGTCATGTCGTGTCTGTCGAGGGGATTAGGGTTGATTCTCGTAAAGTCGAGGCCATGTTAGACTGGAAGCCACCGAAGTCGATATCTGAGATTCGAAGTTTTTTGGGTCTGGCCGGGTATTACAGACGGTTCGTTGAGGGGTTTTCACTGATTGCTGCACCCCTAACTAAGTTACTGCGTAAAAGAGTACCATTTGTTTGGACTGATAAACAGCAGGAGAGTTTTGAAAAATCAAGAAGATTCGATCAAGCCCCAGATTAATACTGACCGAGGTCGGAAAGGAATTCATTGTCTACTGTGATGCATCGCACACGGGTTTGGGTTGTGTGCTGATGTAGGAAGGTAAGGTGGTGGCGTATGCGTCTCGTCAGCTTAGGCCGCACGAGGTGAATTACCCCACTCATGACTTGGAACTACCTGCGGTGGTATTCGCACTGAAGATTTGGAGACACTACTTGTACGGATAGAAGTCGATCGTTTATACCGACCATAAAAGTCTCAAGTACCTCCTTACTCAGAAGGAGTTGAAACTTAGGCAGCAAAGATGGATAGAGTTGCTTAAGGATTATGACTGCTCGATTGAGTACCATCCGGGAAAAGCTAACGTGGTAGCGGATGCACTGAGCCGTAAGGTTGTATCTGATCTAAGAGCAATGTTTGCTCGTCTTAGCCTATTTGAGGATGGTAGTCTGTTAGCTAACTGCAGGTAAAACCGACTTGGATTGGGCAAATTAGAGAGAAGCAGCTATTGGATGAATCGTTGATTCCTCGTTTTCAATTGGTGAAGAAGGGAGAGACTGTGGATTTTGGGCTGAATAGTGAAGGAGTATTATGCTTCCGTGGGAGAATTTTTGTACCGAGGGATTATGAGTTAAGGCAGTCTATTCTGCGAGAGGCGTATAGTAGCCCATATGCTATGCATCCTGGTGGAAACAAGTTATACCGAGATCTACGTGAACTATATTGGTGGCCAGGGCTTAAGCGTGAGGTTACCGATTTTGTAAGTAAGTGTTTGACATGCCAGCAAGTGAAGGCTGAGCACCAACTTCCTTCTGGATTGCTACAACCTGTTAAAATTCCACTCTGGAAGTGGGAGAGGGTAACCATGGATTTTGTTAGTGGGCTACCCCTGACGCCTACTAAGAAAGATTCGGTATGGGTAATTGTTGACCAGCTGACTAAATCTGCCCACTTTATACCGGTTCGCACTGATTACTCGTTGTAGAAGTTGGCCAAGTTGTACGTGGCTGAGATTGTGAGGTTACATGGGGTACCGGTGTCTATCATTTCGGACAGGGACCCTAGATTCACATCACGATTCTGGAGAGCGTTACACGAAGCTTTGGGTACAAGGTTGGATTTCAGCACAGCATTTCATCCGCAGATTGATGGTCAATCGGAGAGGGTAATTCAGATTTTGGAGGACATGTTGAGAAGCTGTGTAATTGATTTCAAGGGTAGTTGGGAAGACTATCTGCCATTAGCGGAATTTTCTTATAACAACAGCTACCAATCCAGTATTCAGATGGCACCGTATAAGGCGTTATATGGTCGTAGGTGCCGTACCCCTACTTGTTGGACAGAATTGGGTGAGCGGCGGCTGTTGGGTCTAGAACTAGTCTCTGAAACCGAGGAGAAAGTGAAATTGATCCAGAATCGGTTAAAAGAAGCATATGATAGGCAGAAGTCGTATGCTGATTTGAAGCGTAAAGAGATTGAGTTCGCAGTGGGAGATTGTGTTTTCTTAAAGGTCTCACCATGGAAGAAGATTCTGAGATTTGGGCGAAAAGGCAAGTTGAGCCCTAGATTCATCGGACCTTACCAGATATTAAAACGTGTGGGACCGGTCGCCTATCAGCTAGAACTTCCTCCTAAGTTAAATCGTATACATAACGTGTTTCATGTTTCTATGCTGAGGCGATACCGTTCTGATCCTTCTCATATAGTGCCGGTGGAGGAGATCGAGGTAAGACCTGATCTGACTTTTGAGGAAGAACCAGTGCAGATACTGGATCGTGATGTTAAGGTGTTGAGGAGGAAATTTGTTCCATTAGTCAAGGTGCTGTGATGTAATCACGGTTCAGAGGAAGCTACATGGGAGCCTGAGGAGGCGATACGACAACAATACCCTCATCTCTTCTGATCAGGTAAATTTCGAGGCCGAAATTTTTTTAAGGGGGTAGAGTTGTAACGCCTCAAAAGTTAGGGGTTTGTAATTTTGCTTAAATTCATGTTTTCCTTGATCGGCTAGCTATTTAAGTGTGTTTGGGGGTCCTAGGGTGGCCTGGGTTCGAGTCTGAGCTTTAGAAAAATAATAATTTTTGACCCTTAAGGGGAGAAGGCTGTTTGTAGTAGGACTTAAGTATATCTGTGTGCGTTTAAGTGTCATAAGTGAGCTTGTAGCTCAGTGGCAGTGGCGTCATTAGGAAGGCAAGGAGAGTGGGGTTCGAATCCCACAAGTTGCAATTGAGGACTTTTATTTTGTAACTTGAGAGTGGAGGAAGCAGAGTTCGGATCAAACTCTTCAAAGGGAGTTGGAGACTTGGTCAAAAGTTTCAAATGGATGGAGGGGAGCAATAGTAGGAGATTTCGGTGGAGGAAATCAAGGGAGTGATGAGAGTGGGAGTGTTGGCCGAAATTGGGAGTGTGGCTAAGTGAGAATTTCGGCTGGAGAGGGGTAATAGGAAGCATTTTTTGGGAACTTGAGGGTGAGTGCAAACCGAAAGTTCCTTTGTGTTGTGCTACTTTTCCTTTTGTTCTTTTTAGGATTTCTCCTTGGAAGCATTTCATGCACTTTTCCTTCTCTTCTTCTTACCTTTCGTGCATCCTTTCTTTCTTTTGCTAATAGCCTAAACACTTGGTTGGCCGAATCACTACCCTCTTCCCATTTCTTTTCACACCTCGTTCGTCTTCTTTCCTTTCCTTTAAGCCGAATACCTACACTTCTTCCTCCCTCGATTTCTCTGATAGCCGATCGTAAACTTTCTCAAAACCTTGATTCTTCTTCGGTGGACCAAACCTTTTAGGCCGAATCTACATACCCTTTTCCATACCGAATCCCTTTTGTTCTCTGTTGTGAGGGTCGAAACTTCTTGTTGGACAACTGCTGAATTTTGTGGTGCATTGGTAAGGGGGGAGTAATGCTAATAATTCTTGTAATTCTGTATTAGTTAGATCGCTTGTGATTATTTGAGCAAACTTCGGTTTCTCCTCTTTTCCCTGTGGGGGGCTGAATGTTGGATGGTTGCTAACTCTCTCTCTTGTTCTTCAAATATTGCTAGAGACCCGTTTTCATTAGCCAAGGAATAGGGCCGATTACCATTGCACTGTAGGAGATCGCGTCTTGTGGTAAGTGAATTTGGGTGAGTAGTATATTTCGATATTGTGGATCTTCAAGGGCGTTGAGATTAACTAATGGTCATTGTTATCATAGCTGCATCGGGGAGTGTCTCAATCGGCAATCCAAAGCAGGTGTGTAATCTCACACTCCTGTTTGTTTTGTTAATGCTATGATCTGTGAATCACTTAAAAGCCGAAGTACCAAAAATCCAGAATAACGGCATCTGAGATCACTCGAGCGTGCGAGCGCTCGTAGTGATAAACCGAGCCACGAACGTTGGCGATAGCCCTTTGGGAGTGCCACGAACTCTCTCGTGGGACTGAGGCTGTAATCGGCCGAAGTGGGCCAAGTGGGCTAATGGGCCCACAGGGGCGAAATCCATGGTAAGTGCTGGGTGATAGATGTGGCTGCGAAGTTTGCAAAATCGTGACCAAAAATGGGCTGAATGGGCCACACGAGCGTGTGGGCCTGCTTGGGCGAAAATTGGGCTTTAGGCCCAATTGCACCGTTTTGACCAGAAAGGGAACCTGTGTCGCTCGAGGTGACAGTAGGCCTCCAAAAAGGCCGTTAGATGACTTAAATTACCGAAATACCCTTTTCAGGTAAAATTACCGAAATACCCTTCACGGGTAAAATTACCGAAATACCCTCTATAGGTAAAGTTACCGAAATACCCTATATGGGTAAAGTTACCGAATACCCTCGATGGGTAAAGTTACCGAAATGCCCCTGAGGGGTGGAATTACCGTATTACCCCTAAGCGACAAAATGACTGTTATACCCTTAGTGGTAGTTTAAATGATGTTTATGTGATATTTATATAACTGTATATGATAGTGATACACTGCATACATGACATATTGCATTGGGTTGGTTTTTTTTGATTTGGATGAAGTACCGTTATAGTGGCTCAGCCACATACACCGTTGTTATAGTGGCATTGTCACGTATTCTGATTCTAGTGGCACAGCCACGTATACCGTTGTTAGCAGCTAGACTGCACCATTGGAGAGTTTGGCTGGGTGGGTCGACATGGTCCCCACATGGAGAGTTTTGTTGGTATGGGTTGGGTTACATGTCCATTGCATTGTTATGATATAGGGCTTAGGCCCAGATTATTACCGAATAGGGCTTAGGCCCAGATTGTTACCGAATAGGGCTCGGGCCCAGACTATGACCGTAATAGGGGGTTCACACTGAGTTCTCGTAACTCACCCTTTCTTTTAACTGTGCAGGTAATCCCCAGCCTTAGTGGATTTGGAGCGGCGAGGGACTCGGAGGTGGCCACACATCCAATATGTTTCTGGGTTAAATTTAGCGACTTTATTTTAGTTTAATTTATTTTAATTATTAGGTTAATGATTTTTGTAATAAGGCCATTGGGTTTTTCTTTTTAGCTTTTATTTGGTATTCCTTTTAATTGCAAACTACTTGTCTACTCAACACTGGTTTTTTTAAAACAATAACTACTGTTTTCAAAATAACACATTTCTGCAACTGTTTTAAAACAGACTTTCGCAACAAACAAGGTTTTAAAAATAATAACATTTTTGCGAGGGAACGACTTTGAGAAAATCTTGTTTTGTTAATAAGCAACGAAAATCGGGATTTTTATACGGTAGAAGGTTTTAAATTGAAGAAGGGTTTTCAATGATCGCATAGTTTTCGAACATCACTTTGATGTGACATGCTAGATCCGGCCATAACGTCTAGGCCGGGTTTGGGGTGTTACAAGTTACTTGTAATAGCCCATTTTTAGTGGAATCAGAATAGTGGTTTCGGGACCACAAGTCTGAGTCATAAAGAAAAGTTATTTTAATATTATTGCATGGTTTATATTATGATAGGAAAGACGTATGAAAATTTTGATAAGAAAATTTTATCGATTTCATGTTTAATTATGGAAAGGACCAAATTGCATAAAATGAAAAAGTTGAATTCTAGTAGCTATGAGGATTAATTAGCTATGGAATTCAAAACTTGAGGTCCTTATATGGCAATTAGACCATTAAATGGAGTTAGTAGATATTTTTGATGAATCATCCATGGAAAATTAGAAAAAGAAAAGGTCTAAATTGGAATGGTGAAAAATTAATGGATGATAATAAATTTAAATGGAAATATCATATTATTATTATCATCTTCTTCCCCAAAATACATGGAAACCCTAGGAAATAGAAAAGAAATCAAGCAAGCTTAATTAGGTAAGTAATCATGTCCCATTTTTAGTAATTTTTATATTTTTGAGTTCGTAAGAGCTTAATTTATCTATTTTGGGGATTAATTTGCAAAGTTATCAAAGTATGAAAATTTTTCCATGGATGAATATGCTGAAATTTTGAAATTTATGGTAGAAAATGAAAAGTTGTTGATAGATAAACAACTTTTACAAAGAGAATTTTTATGAAATTATGATTTAGGGGCTAAATTGAAAAATGGTAAAACCCATGGAAAAATTCTAATTTTTGTGAAATTCATGGGCTGTTATTAAGACATGTAAAAAGTGGTTAGTCTTGGAATAAGGATTAAATTGCATGAATTTTATTTTCCAAGCCCAGGGACAAAATTGTCATTTATGAAAAGTATAGGGGCAAAATGGTAATTTTTCCTAGGAAGTGAATTGAGTTCAATTGAGTATGAAATGGATTAAATTGATGTTAAATTCATTTATATAGATCCGAAAAGATCAAATAAAGAGTTAGGTTGAGGAAAAGAAAATGTGACGGATTAGTAGATTTTCATAAACGAACAAGTGTCGAGGTTAGTTCTTGTAACTAAATTGTGTTTATTTTTATGATTGAATTGAGTGTGATATGTATTTATGTGAATTATATAAATTTTATAAATGTATGAAATAATCACATGTCCGATAATGTCCGGAAAATGTTAAGTTCTGTTTGAATAATGAAATTCGATGGATACATGATTTCCCATATTGAATGTGGTCCTGCATATGTTGTGGATAGAATACAGCTCGGACGAGCAATCCTGTTATAAGCCCTCTCCAGGCGGCCCCGTTATATAGTTCTGCGAGCATCCTAACTAGAGTGATGATCTCGCATGTGTTGCGACATCGCAGCTCTTTGTGAGCGTCCTGTTACACTATTCGATCGGTTGTGATCCAGCATTTATTATAGACACAAACACAGCTCTTCGTGAGCGTCCTGATATAAGCTCTTATGAGCTTCCTGACATGGCTCGCTTGAACTCCCTGTTATGCTATCCATAGCTCCCTGTTAATAACTCTTCGGAGTTACCTGTTAAGCTCAATGATCTTCCTGTTATAGACTCTTATGAGTTTCCTGATATAGCTCGGATAAGCTTTCTGTTACATGGCTCATATGAGTATCCTGATATACAGCTCGAGAGTGTGCTTCTAGATTATGTGCCCTTATGGGTACCCCTGAACATGAGTTGACGAATCATTGATTTGTATACCTCGAGTATACTATCTAGGTATCCATCGATATTTCAATGATTCAATGGATAAAACTTCTGTTAAAAGAAAACATGAGATTAATATGATTTATTTTTTTGAATATCCCTGAAATACTCGGAAATTATTATACGATGAGCTCATCTCTGTTATCTTGACATACATATGAATCATATGACTAACTTGTCTGATGGGAGCTTGTGTTTAGACAATTGATCAAAAATTTTTGGATGCATGTTATACATGTTTAATGTAACACCCCAAACTCGGACAAGACACCACGCTTGAATCACTGTATGTTACGGGGAAAACGTCTTTGAGTGATCGATTTTTTTCATTTAGAAGTGGGGTGAAAACAAAGTGAATTTGAGGAAAGTTTGAGTAGGCTTGTTTGATTAGATTTTGAAAACTTATCCAAGTATATAGTTAAAACGAGTTAATTTCATTTAGGACTTCCAATAGTTTCTTAGTGCCATTTTGAAACATTTTAGACTTAGTGAAAAAAATCGAGTTTGATTTGGAAATCATTTGAGTTTATTGCATAGCAAAACATAGCGAGATACCCGATGGTATAGTTTAAAACACATTGCGGTATAAGTTTGAAAACATTTTTGTTTTTCCAAGTTTTAGTAAAATTTCATGCCAAGTTATTTGTTAAGCAAAGTTGAGAATCTAATTAAAACATACCCATCATAAAACATAATTTAAAGGCCTTTTACAAATCCAAATTAAAACCCAAATAAAAGTAATTAAACTAAAGTACCCAAATGATAGAGTTGGAGTAAAACTTTATTAAGCATGGCATGAGCACCCCGAGTCCATCCGGCTCCATGTCCGCGTCTACGAGTCACCTGAAATGTCAAAGGAGAGGGTGAGTCGAGTGACTCAGTGCATAAATCCCGCTCCCGATGAAACAACATGCTAACACACATCATACATAGCAACATAATTAATGCAACCCGATCCTAACCATCCGTATCTCCTTTTTCTACCCCGTGTGGTACCAAACCTTTGGTGGTGCTAAACCACCGGGTGACATATAGTCACAATGTGTTACTAAAACACTGGTGTCCCAAAGACACAATGTGCTACCCAAGCACCGTGACCGTAGTCACGATAATCGAATGATGGGGCCAACCCATCGTGTGATACCCAATCACTGGCAGACGATCCCATATCTCATGTGGGGCCAACCCACGGTGGTGTTACCCACGAGGACAAGTCGCAATGAGGTGCCCAACCCTCTCGTGTCCCAAAGACACAAATGTGCTACTAAAGCACCGGTGACCGTAGTCACAATAATCGAATGATGGGGCCAACCCATCGTGTGATACCCAATCACTAGCAGTCGCGATCCCATATCTCAAAGTGGGCCAACCACGGTGGTGTTACCCACGGGGGACAAGTCGCAATGAGGTGCCCAACCTCTGGTGTCCCAAAGACACAAATGTGCTACCAAAGCACTGGTGACCGTAGTCACAATAATCGAATGATGGGGCCAACCCATCGTGTGATACCCAATCACTATGACGATCCCATATCTCAAAGTGGGGCCAACCCACGGTGGTGTTACCACAGGGACAAGTCGCAATGAGGTGCCCAACCTCTGGTGTCCCAAAGACACAAATGTGCTACCCAAGCCTTTGGTGACCCAAAGTCACAAAGTGTGTTACTAAAACACTGGTGCTCACAAAGACAAATCATCACCGCTCTCCACTCATATCACCCATCAACAAACCAACTCATGTAATCATGCATATCATACAAATTATGCATATCATGCTAATATGTTTGACTCATGCCCCATATCACATACATACATAGTCATGATACCATATAGATCATCAGTAATCTAGTAACAATCTTGACTTACCCGGATACGTACACATACCCGTTTGGGTATCCAATAATCCATCATACTGTCATGATTTTAATAGGCAAACAGGTTTATTAATAACATTACTAGATATCAGTGTGTTAGTTTACACACCTGGTAATACGAGTCTAAAATCCCAACGAAACGATCTAAGTCCCTCGATTACTAGCTCCTACACTCGGCCAACACATAGGGGTTAGGCATCTATAACATTCGGCCATCATCAATTAACCAAAGGGGGTCAATATCCATCCCTTACCTTGAAGATGATTTGGTTTCCAACCAAACCTCGAACCAACAGTGGTTCTTTTGCTAATCGGCCACCACCTAATAAGAAGAACCATTAATTCTTAATAGCTTGACTAAAAGAAACTAAACAAAAGACTAATGAGACACCTTCTTACCCAAATGACTACCCAACAATGGAGACTCGCTTGATCGCCTTGAAGTCCCCGGATGCCCTATAACACAATCGGTTCCATCACCAAACGATTAGCACTCACAACAAGGCCACATTCGGCTCTTAATTAACCAACATCGGCAATGCATAAAGAAGAAGGGAAATGACCATTCGGCCAATCACTTACAGATTCCAAACGATTGAAACAAGGCCCCAAATACCCCATCGATATTCGGCCAAGTGAACCACTAGAAGAAGGGATGATTCGCCAACACCTTGATCAAAAAGAAGGAAAGAATTCGGCCAACAAAACACTAAGAGAAGGGAGGTATTCGGCTTAGAACTCGAAGTGCAACAAAGAAAAATATGGTTTAAGAGATGAGAAGAAATCGCCAACAGATGAGAAGGGTTCGGCTTGAGTGCTTAACACCCCTACTTTCGGCTTTGTATGAGAATAAAAGAGAGTCTAGCAGAGGAGAAATGGAAAGAATGTATGGAGATTTTGGTTTAGGAACAAGGTAAGTTTTTGGCTTGCACAATTAAAGAAAGAAGAAGAAAGTGTGAGAAAAAGTGATATAGGTTTGGCTTATACAAAATGAAGAGAATAAGAAAATAGGGAGAAAAGCATTCTACCAACAACACCAAGTGTAGAAAACAAAAGCAAAAATTCGACAAGTATGCCTTTGGACCTACATGGTTTGCAAAAGAAAGAAGGAGAACTCACTAGCAATTTCTGGTTTGCCTTTTGCTACCTCCCAAGACCGATTGTGCACCCAAAATTCCCAAAAGAGTTTTGGCACAACCCCAATGCCACACTACCAACCCAAGCCGTCCACTTCCCCCACTCCAACACCCCACAAATTCGGCCAAATCCCCCCATTCACTCACATCCACACATTCAAACCAACAAGACCAAGTCTCCCTCCTACAAATGCTCTCCACCTTTCATTTGAAAGGTATGACTTGGTCCAAGGTAGAATTTCACTAGTCTTCTACCTCTCCTCCATGCCGTCCCAAAAAGAAGCCAAAATGGGGACTCTGCAGCTCGAACACTGGACCTCCTCCACAAGTAGATGACGCCACACCAAGCTCCCCATGTAGCGCATGCTTGCCACTAAGCTAGCCTCTTTGTGCAACAAAACACCAAATAAAACTCTTATACCTCAGCTCAACAGCTCCCGACTTAACACCCAAAAATCAAAATTTTCCCATTCACTCAGCAAACACTTAGACTTCAATTAAGCCCCCAAAACATAGAAATAGCCACGCAAAGACACTAGACACATGCAATATCATGCAACAACAAAATAGCCCCTAACCCTGGGATATTACGATTTCTACCTCTTAAAAATAATTTCGACCTCGAAATTACCCGATCAAAAGAGTTGCGGGTATTCTTTGTCTCATCATATCCTCGGGTTCCCACGTAGCTTCTTTCTACGCCATGATTCCGCCAAAGAACCTTAACCAAAGGCACGGACTTCTTACGCAGTAACCTTCACATCTCGATCAAGAATCGCATGGTTCCTCTTCCATGGTCAAATCTGGATTTACCTCGATCTCTTCCATTGCTACCACATGCGACGCGGATCCAACGATACCTCCAAGCATCGAAACATGGAAAACATCGTGAATCGACTAAGCTCGCTGGCAACTCAAGGCGATACGCTCATTGGTCCAACTCGTCTCAATACCTTATACGGCCCAATAAACCTCGGACTTAGCTTGCCTTTCTTCCGAACCTCAACACCTTCTTCCAAGGCGAGACCTTCAGAACACTCGATCCCCACACGAACTCTATATCTCTTCGCTTAAGATCGGCATAAGACTTCTGCCGGTCCAAGCTTCCTTCAATCTAGACCGAATTAACTTAACCTTGTCTTCGGTCTCGGCAACCAACTCGGGTCCCAACAACCGACGCTCACCTAACTCCGCCCAACACGTAGGTGAGCGACATTTCCTACCATACAACGCCTCATACGGTGCCATCTTGATGCTCGCAGTAATCGTTGTTGTAGGCAAACTCGCCTAATGGTAGAAACTCCTCCCAACTACCTCTGAAATCCAAGATACAACCTCTCAAAGATATCCTCTAAGACTGAATGACCCTTTACGATTGACCGCCGATCGCAGTGAAAAGCCGTCTTTGAAATCCAAACGAGTACCCAGAGCCCGATGCAAGGCTTTCCGTAACCTTGACGTGAATCTAGGATCCCTATCCGAGATTATCGAAAACCGCACACCGTGCAACCTCACTATCTTCGACACACAGCCGCTGGCTTCAAGTGAGTAGTCAACCCTCACCGGAATAAAGTGAGCTGATTTAGTCGATCGATCCACCACTACCCAAATGAATCTTTCTTGCTTGGCGTAAGCGGTAACTCCACCGATTTAAATCCATGGTTATCCTTTCCCACTTCCATCGAGGAATCTTCACAGTGAAGCAACCCCGACTTGCAATCGATG
Source organism: Gossypium sturtianum (assembly GCA_025698515.1). Lineage (NCBI taxonomy): Eukaryota > Viridiplantae > Streptophyta > Magnoliopsida > Malvales > Malvaceae > Gossypium > Gossypium sturtianum. The sequence goes on from CM046955.1 coordinate 121,139,081, forward strand.
TTCGGCCTTGACTTGCGACAAGTCGGACACTTCCCAACAAACTCGCTCACCTCCTTCTTCAAGCCAGGCCACAAAATCGCTCTCTAAGATCCCTATACATCTTGCTACCTCCAGGATGCATAGCATGAGGATCTGCTATAAAGGCCTGAAGAATCTTGCCTCTCACCAACATCTTTAGGCATACAAGCCTTACCTTGAAAACACAGAACCCCATCACTGCACAAGTCAGAACCCTCCAAACCACCATCCCCGCACTGCAACCTTCGCGCACTCGTAACCTCATCCAATAATCTGCTTTCTCTCGATTTGCTCAACCCAAGTAGGTTTAACTCGCAACTCGCCATTAATACTCCCATCGTCATACAAACTCAAATGGGCAAACAATGCTCTTAAGTCCGAAACAACCTTACGGCTCAACGCTGCTCGCCACCACGTTAGCCTTGCCGGATGGTACTCAATCGAACAATCGTAATCTTTCAAAGAACTCAACCCATCTGCGCGCCTCAAATTCAAATCCTTTTGAGTCGTAGAGATACTGAGACTCTTGTGATCCTGTAGACTATCGATCTCTCCGTATAAGTAGTGCCTCCAAATCTTTAAAGCGAAGACTACTGCTAGCTCCAAATCGTGCATCGGATAATTGACCTCATGTGGCCTCGGTGCCGAGAAGCGTAAGCCACAACCTTACCTTCTTGCATCGGCACACAACCCAAGCCCGTATGTGATGCATCGCAATAGACTGTGAATTCCTTACCACCTCTCAAAGTTGAATTAGAACGGAGCCTCGGTCAAAATCTTCTTTAACTTGTCGAAGCTTTCCTGCCGCTTCTCGGTCCATACAAACGAACTTCTTTCCTCAAAGCAACTTGGTCATCTTCGGCGTTGCTATCAACGAAACCCTCAACAAACCTTCTGGTAGTATCCGGCCAACCCGGAAAACTCGAATCTCAACCCACCGACTTAGGCGGCTTCCAATCCAAAACCGCCTCAATCTTACGAGGATCTACTCAATCCCCTCACCGACACTACATGACCCAAGAAAGTCACTTCTCTAAGCCGAACTCACACTTACTGAACTTAGCATAGAGCTGCTTTTCCTTAAAATCTGCAACACCACTCGCAAATGCTTATCATGCTCTTCCTCCGCCCTTGAGTACACCAAGATGTCGTCTATGAAAACCACGACGAAATCACATCCAGATAACCGAAACAAACGCTGCTTTATGGATATCCGCCTCTTAACCTTTAATAACCGTGATACCTGCACTCAAGTCGATCTTCGAGAATCGCAAAGACTCTTCAGCTGATCAAATAAGTCATCTATCCGTGGGAACGGATACTTGTTTTTAATCGCCGCTTGTTCAACCTGGCGGTAGTCTATACACATCCGCATCGCGCATCTCTTCTTCTTGACAAAGAGTACTGGCGCACTTACGGCGAAACACTTGGCCTAATAAAACCTCGATCCAATAACTCCCGGATCTGAGCCTTAAGCTCCACCAACTCCTTGGCGCCATCCTATACGGAGCACAGACACCGGCGCAGCCTCCGGTAATAGATCAATCCTAACTCCACCTCGCGATTCGGGCGCGCGGCAAACCCGAAGCTCCTCGGGAAAAACATCGATGAAACTCCTTAACTGCACGAACCTTCTCCACAGCAGACTCCTTAGCCTCCAAGGCATACATGAACTACATACGCTTCATGTACCTTCGACCATCTTCCTCACCATCTCTCGCCTCGCCTTCAGCAGATACCACATTTGATAAGTAATCCTCCTATTACCTATCATAGCCACCTCATCACCTCAACCGTCTTAAGAACCATGCGCTTGGTCGCTATTAATCCAACCTTGCCCGGTACTTGACCAACCAGTCTATCCTAAGAATCAGATCGAACTCCCCAAACGGCAGTTCCATCAGATCGGCCAGAAAAACACTACCCTTGAAGTTCTAAGGGTACCTCTCTAAATGGCTTTATCTACTACTACAGAGTGACCTAGAGGGCTAATCACGCCATCCGCCTAGAAGATATCTCAGTAGTCTAAAACCATGGTCTCTACTATACTCACGGCAACATAAGAGTGCGTTGAACCCACATCAATCAAAGCAGATAAGGAGGAACCAAAAATCAAGAACGCATTCGGTTATGACGTCCGTAAGGCCGCGCTCCTCCTCCTTCGGTGCCTCGCAGCATACACTAATCCAGTACACTCTAGCATCGGAGCTACCGCACCTCCGCCCGGTGCTCCACGGCCCACTGCAACCATTACCACCTCGCGCCATTACCACGGCCCTCTCGCGGCGCGGTCCACTACTGGAACCGATTACGGCCCCGACTTTCGACTGAATCTCAGCCAACCTACGGATGGGCCTCCTCACACGGTGCTCCAGAGAACCACACTCGGCTAAACCTTTTCCCACCCAAGCAACCAACCCAATGAGATTTCCACACCGATCACATCAAGGCGGCGGTCCGCCAGCAAAGCAACAAACCTAGCAGCTGGTTCGCCCACTGGTCTAGCTCCTCTTCGCTCGGTTACCCGACGCATCCGTAGACCCAAAGCTCCTCTTATGTCTATTTCTGTCCATACCCCGCCTCACCGACTTTTAAACCCCGGCTACCTTAGCCTTCTCAACTAAGACAAGAAACTCGGCGCCCTGGCCGAGGAGCACCAAGAATTTCAAGTCGCCTCGCACTCATCCTCGAAACGCGAACACCTCTCATGCTCAGTGGCCACAATGCCCCTCCGCATACCTACTCAATCAGTGAACTCAAACCTCGTGACAAGAATGATTTACTCCTCAACAAGCCTCGAAAAAGCCTTCACGGGAGTCGACATAACTAGCTCCGATGTATTCCTTTGATATGCAGCCCAAATAATCCCATGTTAGATCCCTCACGCCACACTGCCTCGACTGCGGAGCCACCATCGATATGACTCATCCCGAGAAGCGACACGATGCCCTTCAAATTTTCTCTCTTCACCTGCCAAGTCCAGATCATCCATGATCGGCCCGCTGCCGTGTACTCCAATATTCGCTAAAGGCTGGGAGCAACACACGTAAACACCTCGGAAGAATTCGGCCCCATTGGCCCAAGTCGCCAGCAGAATGCATTTCCTAACTCCTGCACCACCACCTACACCCGCCTACTTTTCCAACACTCGAAGACGCCTCGTGACATCGTGGCTGCCGTCCCCTCGTTGGAACTCACCACCTCCCGGTGGCGGAACCGGTATCTCATTTTCTCAACCCCGACCAGATCCTACACGGGCCAGAAACCGTCATCCTACCACGACCTCGCCCACGCACTCACGTCCACCTCTAGCGCCATGACTAATCTTCCTACGATTCGATTAAGAATTTTATGCATCGATATTTATTCCACTTGTTTAAGAGCAAGTCTTATGAATATTTTAAGAGGATTTGTTCTCGCGAGTTCACAAATCCTATCGTTTCAATCTCTAAAGTAGTATACTATTGCTATTCATCAAATCATATCACATCCAATCAATTCACAAGCAATAGTGCAGGGTACTTACAGGCGAACTGTAGTGCAGGAGACTCGGTGCCATGCCTTTCAAACCATACTTTGAGAATAAAAACTAACAAAATAATCTTTTGAAAACATTTTGGGCCTCGGGCCCACAAGTGAAAGCTTTTGAACTGGCTCACGATACCACAATTGTAACACCCCAAACTCGGACAAGACACCACGCCTGAATCACGGTATGTTACGGAAAACGTCTTTGAGTGATCGATTTTTTTCGTTTAGAAGTGGGTGAAAACAAAGTGAATTTGAGGAAAGTTTGAGTAGGCTTGTTTGATTAGATTTTGAAAACTTATCCAAGTATATAGTTAAAGCGAGTTAATTTCATTTAGGACTTCCAATAGTTTCTTAGTGCCATTTTGAAACATTTTAGACTTAGTGGAAAAAAATCGAGTTTGATTTGGAAATCATTTGAGTTTATTGCATAGCAAAACATAGCGAGATACCCGATGGTATAGTTTAAAACACATTGCGGTATAAGTTTGAAAACATTTTTGTTTTCCAAGTTTTAGTAAAATTTCATGCCAAGTTATTTGTTAAGCGCGGTTGAGAATCTAATTAAAACATACCCATCATAAAACATAATTTAAAGGCCTTTTACAAATCCAAATTAAAACCCAAATAAAAGTAATTAAACTAAAGTACCCAAATGATAGAGTTGGAGTAAAACTTTATTAAGCATGGCATGAGCACCCAGTCCAGTCCATCCAGGCTCCGTGTCGCGTCACGAGTCACTGAAATGTCAAAGGAGAGGGTGAGTCAGGTGACTCGATGCATAAATCCGCTCGATGAAACAACATGCTAACACATCATCATACATAGCAACATAATTAATGCAACCCGATCCTAACCATCCAGTATCTCCTTTTTCTACCGCAGTGTGGTACCAAAACCTTGGTGGTGCCAAACCACTTCAGTGACATATAGTCACAATGTGTTACCAAAACTTTGGTGTCCCAAAGACACAATGTGCTACCCAAGCACCGGTGACCGTAGTCACGATAATCGAATGATGGGGCCAACCCCATCGTGTGATACCCAATCACTAGCGAGCGATCCCATATCTCATGTGGGGCCAACCTCACGGTGGTGTTACCGCGAGGGACAAGTCGCAATGAGGTGCCCAACCTCACGGTGTCCCAAAAGACACAAATGTGCTACCAAAGCACCGTGACCGTAGTCACAATAATCGAATGATGGGGCCAACCCATCGTGTGATACCCAATCACTAGCGCGATCCCATATCTCAAAGTGGGGCCAACCCACGGTGGTGTTACCCACGGGGACAAGTCGCAATGAGGTGCCCAACCCACGGTGTCCCAAAGACACAAATGTGCTACAAAGCCTTTGGTGACCGTAGTCACAATAATCGAATGATGGGGCCAACCCATCGTGTGATACCCAATCACTAGCGAGACGATCCCATATCTCAAAGTGGGGCCAACCCACGGTGGTGTTACCCACGGGGACAAGTCGCAATGAGGTGCCCAACCTCGGTGTCCCAAAGACACAAATGTGCTACCCAAGCCTTTGGTGACCCAAAGTCACAAAGTGTGTTACCAAAACACTGGTGCTTTCGTCGGCACAAATCATCTTTGCCTCCACTCATATCACCCATCAACAAACCAACTCATGTAATCATGCATATCATACAAATTATGCATATCATGCTAATATGTTTGACTCATGCCCCATATATCACATACATACATAGTCATGATACCATATAGATCATCGGTAATCTAGTAACAATAATCTTGACTTACCGGATACGTACACATACCCCGTTTGGGTATCCAATAATCCATCATCTTTGTCATGATTTTAATAGGCAAAGCAGGTTTATTAATAACATTACTAGATATCGGTGTGTTAGTTTACACACACAGTAATCTGAGTCTAAAATCCCAACGAAACGATCTAAGTCCCTCGATTACTAGCTCCTACACTCGGCCAACACATAGGGGTTAGGCATCTATAACATTCGGCCATCATCAATTAACCAAAGGGGTCAATATCCATCCCTTACCTTGAAGATGATTTGGTTTCCAACCAAACCTCGAACCAACGATGGTTCTTTTGCTAATCGGCCACCACCTAATAAGAAGAACCATTAATTCTTAATAGCTTGACTAAAAGAAACTAAACAAAAGACTAATGAGACACCTTCTTACCCAAATGACTACCCAACAATGGAGACTCGAAAGCTGATTGCCTTGAAGTCCCCGATGCCCTATAACACAATCGGTTCCATCACCAAACGATTAGCACTCACAACAAGGCCACATTCGGCTCTTAATTAACCAACATTGGCAATGCATAAAGAAGAAGGGAAATGACCATTCGGCCAATCACTTACCAGATTCCAAACGATTGAAACAAGGCCCCCAAATACCCCGCGATATTGGCCAAGTGAACCACTAGAAGAAGGGGATGATTCGGCCAACACCTTGATCAAAAAGAAGGAAAGAATTCGGCCAACAAAACACTAAGAGAAGGGAGGTATTCGGCTTAGAACTCGGAAGTGCAACAAAGAAAAATATGGTTTAAGAGATGAGAAGAAATCGCCAGCAGATGAGAAGGGTTCTTGGCTTGAGTGCTTAACACCCCTACTTTCGGCTTTGTATGAGAATAAAAGAGAGTCTAGCAGAGGAGAAATGGAAAGAATGTATGGAGATTTTTGGTTTAGGAACAAGGTAAGTTTCGGCTTGCACAATTAAAGAAAGAAGAAGAAAGTGTGAGAAAAAGTGATATAGGTTTTGAAACTTATACAAAATGAAGAGAAGAAGAAAATAGGAGAAAAGCATTCGACCAACAACACCAAGTGTAGAAAACAAAAGCAAAAATTCGACAAGTATGCCTTTGGACCTACGGTTTGCAAAAGAAAGAAGGGAGAACTCACTAGCAATTTCGGTTTGCCTTTTGCTACCTCCCAAGACCGATTGTGCACCCAAAATTCCAAAAGAGTTTCGGCACAACCCCAAAGCCACACTACCAACCCAAGCCGTCCACTTCCCCCACTCCAACACCCCACAAATTCGGCCAAATTCCCCATTCACTCACATCCACACATTCAAACCAACAAGACCAAGTCTCCTCCTACAAATGCTCTCCACCTTTCATTTGAAAGGTATGACTTAGTCCAAGGTAGAATTTCACTAGTCTTCTACCTCTCCTCCATGCCGTCCCAAAAAGAAGCCAAAATGGGGACTCTGCAGACTCGAACACTGGACCTCCTCACAAGGTAGATGAGCCACACCAAGCTCCCCATGTAGCGCATGCTTGCCACTAAGCTAGCTCCTCTTTTGTGCAACAAAACACCAAATAAAACTCTTATACCCCAGCTCCAACGGCTCCACGACTTAACACCCAAAAATCAAAATTTTCCCATTCACTCGAGGCAAACACTTAGACTTCAATTAAGCCCCAAAACATAGAAATAGCCACGCTGACACACTAGACACATGCAATATCATGCAACAACAAAATAGCCCCCTAACCCGGGATATTACATTTAATTAAATGAGCATGATTGGTAATTTAAATTCTTGTTATACAAACTTACTAAGCATAAAATGCTTACTCGGTTTTAGTTTTCCTCTGTTTTATAGTGCTCGGAAGCTCGCTAGGGTTGGAAATCAGTCGGAGCATCATCACATTATCCTTCAGCCCGTTTTTGGTATAAATAGCAAACTTATTTTGGTATAATGGCATGTATAGGCTAAGCTAGGTAAAATGATGAAATGTTTGGTTGTAACTAGACATTGGAATGGCTAGTGGAAAGTATATTTTGATGTAATTATATAACGCCAAATCATGTTTGATGTGAGTTGGAATGGTTAAATGGTAGAAGATATATATATATCTAAAACAAATGATAAATGAATTTTGAGTTAGTATCATTGAATAACTTGAAAATAAACATAAATGTAATTGTGGAAATTTAAACATTTGATCATATGTGTTAATATAACATACATAATACTTGTTTTTGGCTTGGTCTATATGTACCAAATTGGTTTGATAATATATTGAAGTGTTCATGTAGGTGCAAGGTAAAAAGGGTGAGAAATAAGGCTTGGAAAATTGCCTTATTTTTTCCACACAGGCAGACAAACGGGCATGTGTCTCCACCGTGTGTGACACACGGCCATGCGCACAGGCGTGTGGTTTATCCGTGTGTCCCCTACATCTTAAAAATCAAGAAACAGAATGTAACACCCCTAACCCGTAACCATCACCGGTTTAGGGTTATGAGGTATTACCGGACAACCAGAAACTTTTACAGGCATTTCATAACATATTTTGACAAATCACATCAAAGTGTCTCTTAAATAGGTCTACGAGACCTTAATCATGCTTCAGAAAGGGGCCGGGACTAAACCGAACACATACAGAAAATCTCAGAAATTTAAAATTTTTTCAAAGTTACAGAGGTCACACGCCCGTGTGGGCAGGCCGTGTGCCTCCCACGGCCTCAGACACGCCCGTATGTCTAAGCCGTGTCAAAATAGGGCATACATACTGACTTATCCACACGGCCATGGACACGCTCGTGTGCCTCACCCGTGGTCGAGCATGACTTACACCACACGGCCAGTCACACGCCCGTGTGTCCAGGCCGTGGTCGAGTCTGACTTATTTTGAAAAATAGCCACGAAGGACACGGTTGAGCCATACGCCCGTGTGCTCAACCATGTGGGCAAATATAGGCCATTTGCAAGGCCAAAATGCCACCCACACAATGGGTCATCCCTACAAGCACATGCAAGCATCTTTCCATACATCAATGGCAACCAAAACATATCAAATTGTGCATCATTTCTTCCCTTTTATAATCATCACAAACACTCCTACTTAGGCACCATTTAACTCAATATAACCACAAGCATTTCAAAGTATAATCCATCACAAACTTACCATCAATAATATGCTAACTATGCATCAAAAAGCTTACCATTCATATGACCATTTCATTTGCTATCAAACCATACCAAAACCAAGCATTATAAGGCTTGATCATTCATACATATCACCAAAATTTATCTAGCCATATCACATGGCTATTACATATCATAAACATAATCCATTTTAACTAGACTATACATGCCATACTTATTACATATGAACATAAGGTACCAAAATGTGATTTGAGTAGTGTGATGACGATCCTCAACAATCCCCGAGCCTCTCGTAGCTTTGACGACCTATAAAACAGAGTAAACACACACAAAGTAAGCTTTCCAAAAGCTTAGTAAGCCATATACAAATAAACTTAACATATAGGCATTCATTATTCATAACTAATATAAGTTTACTACTAGCTCATTTGCACATTCATGATTTTTCTTGGCTCATTTATCTAGCCATTTGTTTACCAACATATTTATCACAATGTACTTCTTTAGATCATAGCTCATTCACGCATATAACATATTTTACCTTATCAAATCTATTCACATATCTCACCTAGGTAAGTTCATATAAACACTTACCTTTCATACACTTGCTTAGTGTACAATTCAAACGTGCCTGATTTGTTTATACATTTCACGTAGACTTTCATATCTCGAATTTGCCCGTTGAACCGTTCGAAATCAAATAGGATACTCAGAATGCTCAGAATAGTCATACAATGCCAACGTCCCAGATGTGGTCTTACATGTAACCAGATATCGATGCCACTATCCCAGACAGGGTCTTACACGAATCAATACGATGCCAATGTCCCAGACATGGTCTTACATGTAAATCTCAAATCGATGCCAACGTCCCAGACGTGGTCTTACACGATATCACATATCAGACACCTATGTCATGACATTTGTAATCCTATCTATTCCTAGGTTCGTACGGGGCTTTTTCGGATGTTGACACCATGTCGATACTATCTCGGATTTCATGTGCTCATCATCTCATATACATTCATCATTATAAATTTTCATATGAACATACATATATCAATGTAAATACATTTATTTGTATATAGACTTACCTCGGATTCGGATAAACAGAAATAAACTCGGCTACTCAATTACTTTCGATTTCCCACGATCTAAGTCCGTTTTGAAACACCCCAAACTCGGCCCACAAGCCCGACCGGATATGGTATGCTTCTTAAGAAAAACTCATTTTTTTGTCGTTTTGTAATAAGATGTGATTTTTGGGGTAAAAGAATAAATTTAAGTACGAACTTGATAAAAACCGTTTTTAATACGATTATCAAAAATATTTAATTGATTAGTTGAAATTGATCGTAGCAGAATATAAATTTAAAACGTAAAAGTAACATAACTAATGGCGGCCTTATTACAAAAACATATCCCTAAAAAAAAAACCGAAATATATAAGAAAACGTAGTAAGTTTAATAAAAAGTGAAAATTTCAATTTACGGAGTTGAGCAATAGCCACCACGCGATCCTCTTTGACCCGGTCCAAAATCATTGTGTATCACCTGAAAAAAAAAAGTTATCCCATGAAGGGTGAGTCAACAGACTCAATGTGTAACATTATACTTAAAGTCCAATCGATCATAGTAACAAAGTCCATAATATAACAAATCAATAATAATATGATTAAATCACATATACATATAAATGAAATGCAATCCCGAACCCAACTTAGATATCCATCCGCTACACACCACCCGTACCTACCAATCACACCATGGGGATTTCTAAATCGACCCTCGATCCGCTACACACCATCGAAGGCGATTCTTTGCGATCAACTAGCACATCGCCTTATAAATTGTGGCATAGCCACGCAGATAATTGTGACAGAGTCACGGATTTATAGTATATGACCGAAGTCACGGATTCATAATATCGTGGACCGAAGTCACCGGATTATGTGGTAAAACCACCCAGAACACTTCCCTTTCAATATTGCCCATATGCCCATGCAATAACATATTATTTCAATATCATGCCATATACCCCATAATCATATCGGAATCGAAAACATTTCATATTATGCATATAGCATTATTTATGATATAAATATCATGCCTTTGAATCATAATCCCAAAATCATAATCAATTATTGAATATGTTTCATATTAAAAACTTACATAGTACGAAGGAAAAAACGTACCTCAATTCATCGTACCATTGAGTGGTACTCAAAGCTATAATCGTTCATATTTCATTATAAACACATCTATATAAATAAAGCTACTAATCAATTAGATGTTTAGTATAAGTTACACACCTTGCAAACACAAAGAGCGATAGAAACTTTAGGATTTTCGACTCTTGCCTACACGTCGTCGACAGAACCTACATATCACTATGTGAGAAATCGGTTATCACTAAAAGATATGGCCTTTGGCCGAATATCATTATCCCTTACCTTGGATTATTCAAATTTGAATGATCTCTTCCTAACGTTGACTACAAGACAACCCCGAAAATCTTCCTTCAAAGGTTTAGCCATGGAGAAATAAGAGGATTAGATTCCTAAAATCGATTAATCCAAAGAAAATAAAGAAAAACCATTGATAGAAAAGCCTTGCCGAACACGATGATCGATTAACCCTTACTAGAACTATCAAGAAATTCGGCCTTAACAACTTAAAAGAAAAAGAATGATAATTTGGCTTTAACAAAAGAAAGAAAAGGAAGGAAAAGAATGATGAAAAAGGTATAGGATAATTTTTGGTCATGATAGGAAAAGGGAAGAGAGGAAGAGAATGAAAAAGAAAATAAAAGAGAATGCTTTTGGTGTAAGATGGATTCGGCACTAAAGAGGAAGAAAAGAATGGTAAATGTCTTCAAAGATGACAATATTTTGGTTCCAAAAGAAAGTAAACTTGAGAGGAAAAGAAGAAATAAAAGTATCTATTTGGTCAAAATGCAAAGGCCAAAACAAAGCAAACTTTTTACCAAATGCCTATTGATAAATTCGGTTAAGAGAAATATTTTTGGACAAAGGAAAAATGCACAAATTGACAACTTTTGGTCAACTAAAACCTCCCAAATCCCATACCAAAAATTCGCCAACACAATAGCCTACACAATCCCCCTTTTTCCTCCTTAATTCTTCCCTATCAACCCCATAATTTCCAACACAATTAAACCACTCCCTTAGCCCCTTATGCCGTCTAGGTTCATGGTCACATGACCATGGAAAAGCTTCAAAACCACACCCACTCTTCAAGCCTCTTGTCCCCTAAACTTTCCTCATCCACTTGATTCCTTACCATAACTCCTAACTTGCCTTTTCCTATTGGTCTACTATCCAAAAATAAAAGAATAGTCCATCTATTAAGGATAAGGTTTGACCGACACTATAGGAAGAAAACAAAAATTAAAATTCCTCCCAATTTCTAGCTAAAGGATTCGAACCTCTCACCTCATGCATTCACCCATGCACCTTCACCACTTTACCAATAGCTCAACTTATGATCAAAACATCAAATTAATTCTCTTAAGGCCAAACTTGCTTAGTTCCCCTTCTAAGATTAAAATCTAATATTTTCTAAGGCAATCCTTTACTTTCTAAAATTCCCAAAGTCCCTAGAACTCATACAAAGAGCACATAACAACAATGCACACATTCAAGCGAAAATTTTCATAACCCCTAAATCAGGGATATTACGGTTCTACCCTCCTTAAAAAAATTTCGTCCCAGAAATTACACGACAAGAATAAGTGAGGATATTCTTTGTCGCATAGCCTCCTCCGGCTCCACGAAGCTTCTTCCGATCCATGATTGCGCCATAATACTTTGAGAGGAACTGATTTCCTCAGTAACACCTTTACATCTCGATCTAGAATTTGAATCGGCTCCTCCTCATAGGACAAATCTGGTCGAAGTTCTACCTCCTCAAGCGGCACTATATGAGATGGATCCGGCCGGTAACGACGTAACATCGAAACATGAAACACATCATGCATTTGATTCAACTCCGAAGGTAACTCTAAGCGATATGCCACTGGTCCAACCCGCTTCAAAACCCGATAAGGTCCTATAAACCTGGGGCTTAACTTTCCTTTGCGACCAAATCTCATCACCTTTTTCCAAGGCGAAACCTTTAGGAACACTTGGTCTCCCACAACAAACTCTATGTCCTTTCGTTTCAAATCTGCGTACGACTTTTGCCTATCCGATGCCTCCTTCAACCGAGCCCGAATTACTTTAACCTTTTCTTTGATTCAGCCACAATCTACGGACCCAAAACTTGACGTTCCCTAATTACGTCCAACACGTAGGAGTGCGACACTTTCGTCCATATAGTGCTTCATACGGTGCCATCCGAATCTGCGGCAGTAATCGTTGTTGTACGCAAACTCTGCTAAAGGCAAAAATTCTTCCCAGCTTCCTCTGAAATCTATCACACATCCCCTTAACATGTCCTCTAATACTTGGATTACTCGCTCGGATCGCCATCGATTTGTGGATGAAATGCCGATGAAGTCTAATCGGTGCCCAAAGCCCGATGTAATGCTTTCGAGAATCGAGGCGTAAACCTCGGATCCTATCCGATATAATCGACACTTGGCACTCCATGCAATCTTACAATCTACGCCACATACAACCGCCAATTTACGCAAAGAGTAATCAATTAAATGCAGGAATGAAATGCGAGACCTCGTCAATCGATCCACTATCACCCACACCGAATCTTTCTTGGTAGGCGTAAGGGGAAACCCACTAACAAAGTCCATGGTGATACGCTCCCACTTCCATTGCGGAATCTTTATTGGCTGAAGCAATCCCGATGGAACTTGGTGTTCAGCCTTAACTTGCTGACACGTTAAGCACTTCCCCACAAACTCCGTAACTTCTCGCTTAAGACCAGGCCACCAAAATTGATCCCGAAGATCCCTGTACAACTTACTACCTCCCGGATGCATCGCATAAGGACCACCATGCGATTCCTGAAGAATTGTTCGCCTAAGCTCCTCATCCTTGGCATACTGAGACCTTACCCTTTGAAACAAAACTCCATCATTATTAACACCATAATCTTCCAACTCTCCATTTTGCACTTGCGCGACTTAACACTTAAATCATCATCTACCAACTGTTTTTCTTTCACCTGACTCAACCACATCGGCTTTACTTGTAATTCCGCCAACAAGCTTCCGTCGTCATAAAGACTAAGATGTGCGAACATCGCTCTTAGATCCGACACCACTTTCCTACTTAGGGCATACGCCACTACATTCGCCTTGCCGGGTGATACTCTATCGAACAATCGTAGTCTTTCAACAACTCCACCCATCTTCGTTGTCTCGATTCAGCTCCTTACGAGTCGCCAGATACTTAAGACTCTTGTGGTCCGTGTAGATTACCGACTTTTCTCCATACAAATAATGCCTCCACACTTTAAGAGCAAAGACTACCATTGCCAACTCCAAGTCATGCGTCGGGTAGTTAACCTCGTGAGGCCTCAATTGCCGAGATGCATACGTAACCACCTTCCCGTCTTGCATCAAAACACATCCCAATCCAATGTGAGACGCATCACAATACACCACAAAGTCCTTCCACGCCTCAGTGAATCAACACCGAGCTTCAACCAAAACCCTCTTAAGCTTCTCAAAGCTCTCTTAACGCTTATTCGCCCACACGAAAGGTATCTCTTTTCTCAACAACTTCGTCAAAGGTGCCGCTATCGAGGAGAATCCTTCGACGAACCTTGCAGTAGTAACCCGCTAATCCCAAGAAACTACGAACTTCACTCTGCAGACTTAGGTGGTTTCCAATCTAACACTTGCCTCAATCTTTCGAGGATCCACCCTTATCCCTTCCGGACACCACATGGCCTAAAAACGCAACTTCTTTCAGCCAAAATTCACACTTGCTGAATTTGGCATAAAAGCTTCTTCTCTCTCAACACTTGCAACACTATCCAGAAGATGCTCATCATGTCAGTAACTCGGACTTGGAATACACAAGAATGTCGTCTATAAACACAACAACAAACTGATCCAAGTAGGGTTGAAAAACCCGATTCATCATATCCATAAACGCAGCTGGGGCGTTCGTCAATCCGAACGGCATTACCAAAAATTCATAATGCCCATATCTTGTTTGGAAAAGTTGTCTTATGGATATCCGCTTCTTCACCTTCACCTTGATGATACCCCGACCTTAGATCTATCTTTGAGAATACCGCAGCTCCTTAGGCCGATCGAACAAGTCGTCTATCCTTGGCAAAGGATACTTGTTCTTGATGGTTAGCTTATTCAACTGTCGGTAATCTATGCACATACGCATAGTCCCATCCTTCTTCTTCACGAACAAGACCGGTGCTCCCCATGGAGACACACTAGGTCGGATAAACCCACGATCAAGCAACTCTTGAATTTGGGCCTTAAGCTCAACCAACTCCTTTGGTGCCATTCTATACGGAGCGATAGATCTTGGCGCGTTCGTGCAATAAGTAAATCCCAAATTCCACCTCCCGATCCGGAGGCAACCCAGGAAGTTATTCTGGAAAGACATCCACGAATTCTCTCACAGTCCTGACCTCTTCAACAGTTGCCACTTTAGCCTCCAAGGCACTGACCAACATAAGAAAAGCCAAACAACCTTTCCTAACCATCTTTTCTGCCTTAAGAGCGGATACTACATTTGATAAGTAGTTCCGTCTCTCGCCCATTACCACAACTTCCTTATCGTCCATAGACCTTAGTGACATCCGCTTAGCAGCACAATCCACATTCGCACGATACTTCACTAGCTAATCCATGCCTAGGATCAAATCAAATTCTCCAAATGGCAACTCCATTAAATTAGCTTAAAGCGAGTCCCTTGAACTTCTAAAGGCACTTCCTTAAAGAGCTTATCTACTACTACGATCTGTCCTAAAGGACTAAGTACGATCATCTTCTAGAGATGCAGTCTCGAGTTCACATGTAGAGTTCCGGATACTTCACTAGCGATGTAAGAATGAGTTGACCCTATATCTATCAAAGCAATAAAGGGCAACGAGAGAAATAAGAAACGTGCAGTGATAACATCAGTGCATCACTATCTTCCCTCCGACGAACCGCATACACCAAACACCGGCTGTCTAGCCTCGGTGCTACCGCTTGCCTGCGCCGAGTCCCGCGACCTCTACCAGAACCATTACCTCCGCCTCGAACCACGACCCCTCATTGGTCTGCTTGTCCACCTCTGCCGGCTGATTAGAACTCCGACCTCTTGAACGATTCCTCTCGGTATCCAATAGACAATCCTTAATCATATGATCCTTGGATCCGCACTTAAAACATCCCCGTCTTCTTCCAACATTCTCCGGTGCATTTTTTCCACACCGAGCACAAGTACAGTCTTGTCCTCCCGTAGCATCTTGCTGAAGTCGCGGCCCCTCAACTCTAGGTTTCTTTTGGAAATTCTCGGATGACCTCGAAGATCCATAGCTCCTCTTATTCTTATTCTGACCTCGATCTCTGCATTACGTCTCTCGGTCCGCTTGACTTCTTCAAACAATCCTAGCTCTATCCACTAAAGCGCAAAATCTCTCTCTCGATGCGGTGCAATCATCACTCGCAGACTCATCTCGCAACCCATCCTCAAACCGACACTCCGCTCATAATCGTGAGCTACAATCCTCCGGCATAACGGCTTAATCGCGAAACTCCGCTTCATATTCAGCTATCGACTTATTTCCTTGTACCAGATTCAGGAACGCCTTTCTCTGAGAGTCAATGTAACTAGCTCCAACATATTTCCCTTCAAACTTGATCTTAAAATACCCCCAATCTACTCGATCCGCAGGAATACTCTCTTTGACAGTGAGCCACCATTGATACGCCTCGTCACGAAGCAACGAAACAGCACCTTTCAATTTCTCCTCGGCGGTGCAGTCTAAATCATCCATGATCCTCTCGACTGCCTCTAGCCAGTACTCCACTACATTCGGAGCTACCCCAGATACTCCCATAAAAACCTCAGCTCCGTTAGATCTAAGTCTCTCAGCCACTGACTTTCGCGCTCCATTACTCATACTAGCTTCAGCTACTCGTTCTAGGACTCGCAACATAGCTTGCGATACAGCGTCATCTCCTCCAGTTTGCTCTTGAAATTCCACTCCAACAGCTGGTGGCGGAGCTTCATTTTCGGAACCCTGACCAGACCTAACTGGTTCCGAAACAGCAATTCTGCCTCTACCGCAACCACGACGACCTCGTCCCCTAGAACTCATGTCTACTTAGCGTCTTATCTGATTAAGAAGTTTTATGCATTAGTATTTTGTTTCACTGTTTATCCACGAGCAAATTTTATGAAAAGGAGTTTTCAGAAGTAGTTCTTTCGATCAATCAAAATTTCTAGTTCAAGATCACTATTCTAATTCAAAGAATCACACATTCACATCAATTGAGACACATTCACTCATCCACAACATTCAACACACTTCTATGAGCATTTCTGTCCGTTCCCAACCCAGGGTAAATTCGTCATTTTCCTACAGGGTATTTTTGTAATTTTGGAAGTCGAAAATACTTTGAGAAATATCTTCAAAATAGTTTATGCAGATAAAAGGGTAATTTAGTGATTTAAAACTAGAGTTTTTATAAAACTGCATGGCTAGTCCCTTTCGGGTTTTAATTATCAAGTTTAGCCCGTGAATAAGTCCTCTTGGTTAGGGTGAACCGTAGCTACACACCAGGTAGGATTCGAGTAAAGAGGAGGTGAGTCGCTAGGGATCGCTTAAATACCAAGCTCTTCTTCTGAATCCACTCCTAGACATGCGCACAATGGTTGCCACACCGTAACTCCTCGCGACTTACTTCACGGAGTTTGTTCAGTTGTTTTTAAGTCTTATGCCTATGTTTGAGTGCACTAGCCCTAGGGTTTAATAGATCCTAGTTCTCTAATCTACGAGCCCAAGTATGCCCATATAACAATCATATAATAATTCACTCAATAATTTGAGGTACTTACAGTGGACTTGGTCAAGAACTCGGGTGCCATGCTTCCATAAAACCATTTTAACCAAAAATTTTCAAAATCATTCATTTGGGCCAAATTTTGAAAACGTTGTGGACTTGAAACCCAAGGTGAGTGTTTAAAACTGGGCTCGATACCAAGTTAAAACACCCCAAACCCGACCACAAGCTTTGTGGGATATGGTATGCTTCTTAAGAAAAACTCATTTTTTGTCGTTTTGTAATAAGATGTGATTTTTGGGGTAAAAGAATAAATTTAAGTACGAACTTGATAAAAACGCGTTTTTAATATGATTATCGAAAATATTTAATTGATTAGTTGAAATTGATCGTAGTGTAATATAAATTTAAACGTAAAAAGTAACATAACTAATGGCGGCCTTATTACAAAAACATATCCCCAAAAAAAAACCGAAATATATAAGAAAACGTAGTAAGTTTAATAAAAGTGAAAATTTCAATTTACTGGAGTTGAGCAATGGCCACCACGCGATCCTCTTTGACCCGGTCCAAAATCATTGTGTATCACAAAAAAAAAGTTATCCCACGAAGGGTGAGTCAATGAGACTCAATGTGTAACATTATACTTAAAGTCCAATCGATCATAGTAACAAAGTCCATAATATAACAAATCAATAATAATATGATTAAATCACATATACATATAAATGAAATGCAATCCCGAACCCAACTTAGATATCCATCCGCTACACACCACCCGTACCTACCAATCACACCATGGGGATTTCTAAATCGACCCTCGATCCGCTACACACCATCGGCGGCGCTGTTGCAGTCAACTAGCACATCGCTTCTTATAAATTGTGGCATAGCCACTAGATAATTGTGACAGAGTCACCGGATTTATAGTATATGACCGAAGTCACGGATTCATAATATCGTGACCGAAGTCACCGGATTATGTGGTAAAACCACCGGAACACTTCCCCTTTCAATATTGCCCATATGCCCATGCAATAACATATTATTTCAATATCATGCCATATACCCCATAATCATATCGAATCGAAAACATTTCATATTATGCATATAGCATTATTTATGATATAAATATCATGCCTTTGAATCATAATCCCAAAATCATAATCAATTATTGAATATGTTTCATATTAAAAACTTACATAGTACGAAGGAAAACGCATTACCTCAATTCATCGTACCATTGAGTGGTACTCAAAGCTATAATCGTTCATATTTCATTATAAACACATCTATATAAATAAAGCTACTAATCAATTAGATGTTTAGTATAAGTTACACACCTTGCAAACACAAAGAGCGATAGAAACTTTAGGATTTCCGACTCTTGCCTACACGTCGACGTAACCTACATATCACTATGTGAGAAATCGGTTATCACTAAAAGATATGGCCTTTGGCCGAATATCATTATCCCTTACCTTGGATTATTCAAATTTGAATGATCTCTTCCTAACGTTGACTACAAGACAACCCTGAAAATCTTCCTTCAAAGGTTTAGCCACGGAGAAATAAGAGGATTAGATTCCTAAAATCGATTAATCCAAAGAAAATAAAGAAAAACCATTGATAGAAAAGCCTTACCCGAACACGATGATCGATTAACCCTTACTAGAACTATCAAGAAATTCGGCCTTAACAACTTAAAAGAAAAAGAATGATAATTTTGGCTTTAACAAAAGAAAGAAAAGGAAGGAAAAGAATGATGAAAAAGGTATAGGATAATTTTCGGTCGGGATAGGAAAAGGGAAGAGAGGAAGAGAATGAAAAGAAAATAAAAGAGAATGCTTTTGGTGTAAGATGGATTCGGCACTAAAGAGGAAGAAAAGAATGGTAAATGTCTTCAAAGATGACAATATTTTGGTTCCAAAAGAAAGTAAACTTGAGAGGAAAAGAAGAAATAAAAGTATCTATTTGGTCAAAATGCAAAGGCCAAAACAAAGCAAACTTTTACCAAATGCCTATTGATAAATTCGGTTAAGAGAAATATTTTTGGACAAAGGAAAATGCACAAATTGACAACTTTTGGTCAACTAAAACCTCCCAAATCCAATACCAAAAATTCGGCCAACACAATAGCCTACACAATCCCCCTTTTTCCTCCTTAATTCTTCCCTATCAACCCCATAATTTCCAACACAATTAAACCACTCCCTTAGCCCCTTATCCCGTCTAGGTTCATGGTCACATGACCATGGAAAAGCTTCCAAAACCACACCCACTCTTCAAGCCTCTTGTCCCCTAAACTTTCCTTATCCACTTGATTCCTTACCATAACTCCTAACTTGCCTTTTCCTATTGGTCTACTATCCAAAAATAAAAGAATAGTCCATCTATTAAGGATAAGGTTTGACCGACACTATAGGAAGAAAACAAAAATTAAAATTCCTCCCAATTGCTAGCTAAAGGATTCGAACCTCTCACCTCATGCATTCACCCATGCACCTTCACCACTTTACCAATAGCTCAACTTATGATCAAAACATCAAATTAATTCTCTTAAGGCCAAACTTGCTTAGTTCCCCTTCTAAGATTAAAATCTAATATTTTCTAAGGCAATCCTTTACTTTCTAAAATTCCCAAAGTCCCTAGAACTCATACAAAGAGCACATAACAACAATGCACACATTCAAGAGAAAATTTTCATAACCCCTAAATCCGGGATATTACACGTTTTCTTCTGTTCTTGATCTATACATATTCAAATTTAACTCATTTATTCACTAATTTGTTCAATTCAATCCAAAAACACATATTTAGGGTAATTTACAAATTAGCCCTCATATTTTCATATTTCAACATTTTAGTCCCTATTTCATAAAACCAAAAAATACACAAAATTTCATATTACCCATGCTTGGCCGAATATTCATGTTGTCCATAAAAGTCCATACATTTCATTTATTTCACAATTTAGTCCTTCAAAATATTATTTTCTCAATTAAGTCCAAATTACTCAAATTTATCAAAAATTCAAAGACAATCTATATTAATCTATCACATATCTTTCATAATTCATCTTCAAACATCACAAAACTCATGTGTTCATCAATGGCATATTTCAAAATTATCATCGATTCACAAAATTAAAGCATGGGTTTTGAAGAACACGAAGTAACGATTGCAAAAATGTAGAAATTATCAAAAACTGAAGCAAAACATACCTTGAATCAAGCTAAAAGAGTGCCGAAACCTAGCTTAGTCTTCTTTTTTTCTTTTTCTATGATATTCGGCCAAAGATGATAGAAAAATGGCCAATTTTTTATGCTTTTGTTTTATTAACTATCATTTTTATTATTCATTTCCCATTTTACCCTTAATAAAGCTTTATAACACATTTAATATACATGTCCACTACCGTCCATCTTAAAGTCTTATGGCCAATTTACAATATAAGGCCTCATATATAGAAAGACACATCAATTAAGCACTTAATCAAATAGAAGACTACTTTTACATTTTATGCGATTTAGTCCTCTTATTTAATTAAGCACACAATTGACAAAATTAAATCACAGAAATTTCACACATACTTAATCATATACTGTAGGCACAGAAAATAATATTAAAATATTTTTCTGACTCGAATTTGTGGTCCCAAAACCACTATTCTGACTAGGGTCTAAACCGGACTGTTACAATTCTCCCCCCTTAGGGATTTTCGTCCCCGAAAATCTTACCGTTAAACAAATTTGGATATTGTTGTCTCATTGAATCTTCAGGCTCCCACGTAGCCTCTTCAACCCCGTGTCGCTGCCATAACACTTTCACTAACGAGATTTTCTTATTTCGCAATTCTTTCATTTCACGAGCTAAGATACGGATCGGTTCTTCTTCGTAAGTCATATCAGATCGGATTTCAATCTCAGACGGAGGAATCACATGTGATGGATCAGATCTGTATCGACGAAGCATTGACACGTGAAATATGTTATGAATCTTTTCTAATTCCGGTGGCAATAACAATTTATATGCAACAGGTCCAATGCGCTCGATGATCTCATACGGTTCGATGAACCTCAGACTCAACTTGCCTTTACATCCGAATCTGAGTACTTTCTTCCACGGAGATACTTTTAAAAATACTTTATCACCGATTTCGAATTTAATGTCTTTTCTTTTCAAGTCTGCATAGGACTTCTGACGATCAGACGCTGCTTTCAGACTATCACGGATTACTTTCACTTTTTGTTCAGTGTCTTTTATCAATTCAACCCCGTGTATCTTATTTTCACTGAGTTCTGACCAGTACAAAGGTGTTCGACATTTGCGCCCATACAAAGCTTCATAAGGTGCCATTTTGATGCTAGACTGAAAATTATTATTATATGCAAATTCAATCAATGGCAAATATTGTTCCCACACACCATTAAACTCAAGGATGCAACATCTCAACATATCCTCAAGAACTTGAATAATCCGTTCGGACTGACCATCCATCTGCGGATGAAAAGCCGTACTGAAATGCGATTTGTACCTAAAGCTTCTTGCAATTTCTTCCAGAATTGTGATGTAAATCTCTGATCTCTATCAGACACAATAGACAATGGCACTCCCTGCAATCTCAAATATCAGAAATATAAAGCTCAGCTAACTTATAAAGTGAGTAATCAGATCATACCAGAATAAAATGGGCAGATTTCGTCAATCGATCAACTACGACCCAAATTGCATCTTTCTTTCTCGGAGTCAATGGCAATCTAGAAACAAAGTCCATCGTCACTTTATCCCATTTCCATTCGGGAACCAGAATTGGTTGTAGCAAACCAGATGGAACCTGATGTTCAGCTTTAACTTGCTGACAGACTAAACATTTTGACACAAAATCAGAGATATCTCTTTTCATACCAGACCACTAATAGTGTTGCTTCAAATCATGATACATCTTTATACTACCCGGATGAACAGATAGGCGACTATTATGAGCTTCATTCAAAATTAAATGTATTAACTCTGAATTTCTCAGAACACATATTTGATCTCGAAATCTCAAATAATCATCATCATTAACTCTAAATTCAAAATCGAAATTCGAATCACACTGAGCTCGTTTTGCTAGCATTTCGTTATCAATCTTCAGAGCATCACATATTTGTTGTAAGAATAACGGTTTCGCTTTCAATTCCGCCAAAACCGAACCATCATCAGACAGGTCCAAATGAGCATTCATAGCACACAACACAAATAGTGATTTCTAGCTCAAAGCATCAGCAACAACATTTGCCTTACCCGGATGATAGTCTATCACAAGCTCGTAATCTTTCAAAAGCTCTAACCATCTTCTCTGTCACAGATTCAAATCTTTCTGAGTCATCAAATACTTCAAACTTTTATGATCTGAATATACATGGCATTTTTCACCGTAAAGATAATGGCACCAGATCTTTAATGCAAACACAATCGTAGCTAGCTCAAGATCGTGTGTCGGATAGTTCTTTTCGTGAGGCTTCAACTGTCTCGAGGCATAAGCTATAACTTTGCCTTCCTGCATCAAAACACAACCCAGACCGTTCAATGAAGCATCACTGTAAATCACGAACTCTTTACCCGATTCTGGCTGTATTAAAACTAGAGCTTCGGTCAAAAGGGCTTTCAACTGATCAAAGCTTTTCTGACATTTATCGGACCATTCAAATCTCATATCTTTCTGAAGCAATCTAGTCAACGGAGTAGCTATCATCGAGAATCTTTTTACAAACCGACGATAATAACCAGCTAGTCCCAAAAAACTACGGACTTCAGACACATTCTTCGGAGGTTTCCATTCCAGAATAGCAGAAATCTTATTCGGATCAACTCGTATTGCAGAGGCTGATACAATATGTCCCAGAAAACCAACTTCTCGAAACCAAAATTCAAATTTACTGAACTTTGCATATAATTGCTTATCTCGCAAAGTTTGTAGCACAATTTTCAGATGCTTAGCATGCTCAATCTCATCACGTGAATAAATCAAGATGTCGTCAATGAATACAACAACAAATTGATCTAAGTACGGTCTGAAAATTCTGTTCATCAGATCCATAAAAACAAAAGGAACATTTGTTAGTCCAAAAGGCATAACTAAAAACTCATAATGCCCGTACCTCGTTCTGAAAGCAATTTTTGGAATGTCTGAATCTTTTACTCGCAACTGGTAGTATCCCGACCTCAAATCTATCTTAGAAAACACTGTGGCTCCTTTCAACTGATTGAAAACAATCATCAATTCTGGGCAGAGGATATTTGTTCTTTATAGTCACCTTGTTCAACTGACGATAATCAATGCACAATCTCATCGTGCCATCTTTCTTTTTCACAAACAGAACAGGAGAACCCCAAGGTGAGAAACTCGGTCTTGCAAACCCTCTGTCAGTCAACTCTTGCAACTGTGACTTTAACTCTTTCAACTCTGTTGGTGCCATTCTATACAGAGCTATTGAAATAGAAGTTGTTCCGGTAACAAATCAATACCAAATTCAACTTCCTGTATCGGAGGTAATCCCGGCAATTCTTCAGGAAATACATCAGGGAATTCACAAACCACTGGCAGTGATTCAACTTTCTTTTCAGTCACTTTTGAGTCAATTACATAAGCAAAATAAGCTTCATATCCCTTTTTCACATAACTCTGAGCTTTTAACACATATATCACAGCTGGTAGTCCATTTATATCATTAGACTCAATCCGAAATATTTCATCATTCTGACATCTCAAATCAATAGTTTTTCTTTTGCAGTTCACAATAGCATCATGCAACGTCAACCAGTCCATACCCAAAATTATATCAAACTCATCAAATGGTAATAGCATCAGATCAGCCGGAAAACAAACATCTCTAAACATCAACGGACAGTTCTTGCATACTTTATCAACCAAGACACTTTTACCTAAGGGGTTCGATACTTTAATAACAAATTCAGTAGACTCTATAGGCAAAGTCTTATTGGATACTAAGTTGATGCATATATACGAATGTGAAGAACCTGGGTCTATCAATGCAATCACAGAAGTACCATAAAGAGTAAATGTACTCGTTACAACATCCGGAGATGAAGCTTCCTCTCGAGCTCGAATGGCATATGCTCTAGCAGGCGCTCTAACTTCAGATCTTGCAACTGAGTCTTTAACAGCTCTCTGGCTACCACTGACATTTCTTGCATTTCGGGAAGGTCTACCTCTCGTTGAAACATTACCAGATCTCGAATTCTGAACTATCTCTTGCTCAATAGACTCTAGGCAATCTCGGATGAAATGATCTAACGATCCACATCTGAAACAAGCTCGATCATTCAACATACAACTTCCCGTATGTCTTTTACCACAATGCTTACATTCAGGTCGCTCAGATCGGACATTTCCCACACTAGCCATCGATGTAGCTGGAGCTTTAGAATTCGACTGTGATCTAGCTCGATTTCTCAAATTGGAATGTCCCACATTAGTTCTGGAACGACTATGCTCATCTCTGAATTTTTTTGAAGTAGACTGAAATGATTTTTCAAAAATCTCTTCCTCGCATCTCTGACTTCAGACTCAGCATTTCTTTTGTGTTTCCCGAGTGCCTCAGCTTTGCACGCTCGATCAACAAGCACAACGAACTCTTTTATTTCCAGAATTCCCACTAGTAAGCGAATATCTTCATTCAAGCCATCTTCAAATCTTTTGCACATTATTGCCTCGGTTGATACACATTCCCAAGCATACTGACTTAATCTCACGAACTCTCTTTCATACTTGGTAACAGACATGCGACCCTGTTTTAGTTCCCAAAACTCTTTTCGTTTCTGATCAATAAATCTCTGAATGATGTATTTCTTTCGAAACTCAAACTGAAAGAAATCCCATGTAACCCATTCCTTCGGAATAACAGAAATCAAGGTCTTCCACTATTGGTAAGCTGCGTCTCGTAGCAAAGAAACAACACATTTTATGCATTCTTCAAGAGTCAATGACATTTCATCAAACACTCAAATAGTATTCTCGAGCCAAAATTCTGCTCTCTCAGCATCATCATCACTACTAGCCCTAAACTCTTCGGCTCCATATTTACAGATTTTGTCGACCGGAGGTTTGTTCAACAGATTCAAGCTCATAACTGGAGGTATAGCAGAAGCCTGAAAAAGATTAGACGGGGGCGGAGGTTGTGAAACAGCCGGATTAGTTCTTACATACTGAGTGAACCATTCATTCATCATTTGGAAGAAAGCTTGTTTAGCCTCTCCCTCTTGACCGTTAGTAGCCGATCTCGAATCAGATGGCGCTGTCCCTTGAGCAGGAGCAGGCGCATTGCTTTCTACATCGTTAGCTACGGCTCTTTCAGGATCCATGACTATACAAAAAACACATTTTACACGTCAGGGTTCATCACACTATCATATTTCATATATATGGCATGCTGATAAACCGAAATAGTAACATATTTTAGGCCCACATTTAGCATACTTTTGGATGAATTATCCCTTGATTTATCTAAAAAGGTGCCCTTAATCCTTTCTTTTCATGTCTTATACTCAGGAAAGCACCCAAGAATAAAAAGAACGAGAAACGGGCTCAAAACAGACCAAAATGGGCCAAAGAAGAAATCGACACGGCCTGGACTAAAGCCCACACGGCCGTGCCTCCTCAAATATACTAGAATACGGCCACAACCATGATTTACACAGCCGTGCCTCACTAACGAAGTCTAACACGGCCTGACCTCGATTCACACGGGCGTGTGTCAAGGCCGTGCCCCTGCCGCGGAGGAGAGTAATTTCACTCGAATTTGGATACTTAGGGGTAAAGAAACACATTCCAAAAGCCTATAAATACACCCTAAGTATGACCTAAAAGGGGGAGTCGACGGGCGGTCAGCTAGGCCAAGGAGCCGAGCCGAAAATGTCAGATTTGTGGGAAACTCTCAAGGGACAGCCAGTTGATCCATCTCAAGAAGCCGAAATTCTACTCAAGACAGAGGATCTCCTCTTCAATTCCTTCAGGGGGTTTTAGGGATTTCTTATGTTTTTTTTTACCTTTTCTTCTGAGATGTTTTCTTTTATCGTTATGAACTAAACCCTTCAGATACCTGAAGGAGATGAAACCTAGATGAACTATATGATAAATATTTGATTTGTTCTTAATTATGTGTGCTTAATTCTTGTGTTGATATTTCGCGGATATTAATTCAAGTTGAATGTGCTTAGGTGGTGGAGCAGAAGTCCCTGCTTAAGAGTAGATCTAGCATAATTAAGCAGAGTTGATCACGCGCCTAGAGATAGGGTGACGAGATTTTGCCGGATTAGGGTGAAACCTAATATGGGATGTCCATAGATTGATTTATTGCTATTCTAGGGGGTTATTAATGGGAAAGAGATTTCAATTAATTAACCTAGGGTTAGACGTTATTCGCCTCGAGAGAGGGTTTAATATACGTTAGGGAGTCCTACGGATCAAGTCAAGTGAATAAATCGTCTGGTTCAGTGTTAGATAACAAGTGAAGTCTAGGTGGATTCTTCCTAAGGGTATCATCTTAATCAACTGATTTTTTCCTAAGTATTTCCCCAATTCATTCTTTTTGTCTTTGCGTCTTTAGCTTAGTAATTAGTTAATTTAGATTAATAAACAACTTCACTTATTTTAGGCTAAATAATAGAAAGAAAGTTAGTATTAGTACTTTTAGTTCCTTTGGATTCGACAATCCGGTCTTGCCTTAACGGTACTACTGTTCGATAGGTGCACTTGCCTCAATCGTTGTCATAGTTAGTTTCCCGGTTTGATCATTATCTTTATAAATTTAAAACTCTGACTTCACAGTGATCAAGTTTTTGGCGTCGTTGCCGGGGAACTAAAATATTAAGAAAGCTCTATTTTTATTACTTTAGCCATTATTTTTTTTATTTTCTGCAATTTACTTTTATTTTTAAGTTTAAATTTTTACTTTGCTAAATTTTTCTTTCTTTCTTTTCCTAGCAGGTACCTCTAGGTTATGACTAGAAGGAACCCGAAAGGACCACTAGTATACGACAGTGATATTGAAGCTACCGCTCGAAGAAATCGTAGAGAAATTAGGCGAGCCCTAAATTACCAAGAAGAAGAGCGAGAAGACAGATCCAATCCTACTGAAGGGATGGACGAGAATAATCCACCACCACAAGATGTGGCAGAAAATAATGCTCCGCATACTGTGTATGATTATGCTAAACCTCATTTAATAGGAGCCGAATCTAGTATTGTTAGGCCTGCTATAGCTGCTAATAATTTTGAATTAAAGCCTAACACTCTACAAATGATTCAACAATTTGTTCAATTTGATGGTTTGCAGGACGAAGACCCAAACACTCATATAGCTAATTTTTTAGAGTTCTGTGATACCTTCAAAATAAATGGCATTTTTGATGATGCCATAAGGCTTCGGTTATTTACCTTTTCATTAAGGAATAAAGCCAAACAGTGGTTACACTCGTTACCACGAGGGTCAATCACTACATGGGAACAAATGGCCGAAAAATTCTTATTAAAATATTTCCCACCTGCCAAAACGGCCAAATTACGGAATGATATCTCTTCTTTTGTGCAGACGGATTTAGAGACATTATATGACACATGGGAGACATACAAGGATCTCTTGAGAAGGTGTCCGCACCACGGTTTACCCTTGTGGCTCCAAGTCCAAACTTTCTATAACGGTGTAAACCCCTCAACAAGGCAACTAATTGATTTAGCCGCCGGTGGAACCCTGAACAATAGAACTCCTGAAGCAGCCTACAAGTTTATTGAAGAGATGTCACCTGAATAACTATCGTTGGCGGGTTACAAGGACCAAACCAACAAAATCAGCCGGAGTTTTCAACATGATGCAGTAACCATGCTATCAATACAGGTAGAGATGATGAATAAAAAGCTTGATAGTTTGTGTTCTTCGCAGTACATCCGAAGAATGCAAAGGCGACGTAATTGGAACCGTGGCGAATCCACGAGTACCCACCCTACCAACCAAGCACTGAGAACGAGCGGATGAACTATATAGGTAACAATTTCAGATTTAATAATAACCCATATAGTAATAATTATAATCCAGGTTGGAGGAACCACCCAAATTTTTCGTGGGGAGGTTAAGGAAATCAAAGACAACAACCTCCTCAAAATTTCCAAAATCAGCCCTATCCACAGGAGAAGAAGCCAAACCTTGAAGAGATGCTGACAAGATTCATGGCATCCACAGAAAACCGTCTCCAAAACACTGAAACCACCCTTAAGACCCAACAAGCATCGATCAAAGGAATCGAGAGCCAAGTTGGAGACGTTACTAAGTCAGTTGGGGAAATTACTAAGTTAGTTGGGCAACTTACTAAGATAGTTTCTGAAATTCAATCAGAAATTTATTCTAAAGGAACAGAACAGGTAAAGGCAATTACACTGAGAAGTGGAAAGGAGTTAGTCGAACCAAAGAAAAAATACCACATAAAGATGACAAACCAAAGGATGAGGGAGTTGAGGATGTAACTCTAGTGCGCAAAGAAAATAAACCATCAATCCCATACCCAGCAAAGTTGAAGAAAGACCGATTAGATGCCCAATACGGTAAATTTCTTGAACTTTTTAAACAAATACATATTAACTTACCCTTTGTTGAAGACATTTCACAGATGCCGACATACGCAAAATTCTTAAAAGAACTCCTGACGAATAAAAGGAAGCTTGAAGAAGTATCAACTATGGAGCTTAATGAAGAATGTTCAGCCATCCTCCAAAACAAGCTACCAACCAAATTAAAAGACCCAGGAAGTTTTACTATTCCTTGTTTAATTGGTAGTTTAAATATTAAGAAAGCATTAGCTGATCTAGGTGCAGTATTAATTTAATGCCTTATAAAATGTTTAAACAACTAGATCTAGGGAACCAAAACCCACTAGGATGAGTATTCAATTAGGCGATAGATCGATTAAATATCCTAGAGGAGTTATCGAGGACGTTTTGGTAAAAATTGATAAATTTATTTTCCTGTTGATTTTGTTGTGCTTGACATGGATGAGGATATTGAGGTTCCTTAATTTTAGGGCGCCCTTTTTAGCTATTGCTAGGGTCATTATCGATGTAGGTGACTGTAAACTTGCATTAAGAATAGGCGATGAGGAAATTATTTTTCAGATTTATGATGCCATGCGATATTCTAAAGAACAAGATGATTCCTGTTATTTTGTTGATACTCACGATCATATCATTCAAAACTCATTACAGAAATTATACATGACGACACGATGGGCTGTGCCCGACTCAAGAAGAGGGGAAGAAGATGAAGTTGACAAGCTGAATGTGAATACATCTTCATCTAGACAAACGGAAAAAGAGAGCATTGAAATCAATGACGAACTAAAACAAAAACCCTCTATTGATGAGCCGCCCAAATTAAAATTAAAACAGTTGCCGAAACACTTAGAGTATTCATTCCATGGGGATAATTCTACGCTACCAGTAATTATCTCTTCAAAATTGGAACCCAAGGAAAAAGAGGAGTTGTTACAGGTACTAAGAGAACATAAAAGAGCCATAGCTTGGAAAATCTCTGACATTAAGGGAATAAGCCCATCGTTTTGCACCCACAAAATTTTAATGGAAGAGGAATATAAGCCATGTGTGCAACCTCAAAGACGATTGAATCCCAACGTAAAAGAAGTTGTGAAAGCTGAGGTAATTAAACTTCTAGATGCTGGAATAATTTATCCTATTTCTGACAGCAATTGGGTAAGTCTTGTGCAGGTTGTTCCAAAGAAAGGAGGCATGACGGTGGTAGCCAACGAGAAGAATGAACTAATTCCCATAGAACAGTTACAGGTTGGAGAGCCTGCATTGATTACAGGAAGCTGAACGACGCCACTAGAAAAGATCACTTTCCTTTTCCCTTAATTGATCAAATGTTAGAAAGGTTATCTGGGCATATGTACTATTGCTTCCTAGATGGACTCTCCGGCTATTTCCAAATCCCAATAGCACCTGAAGATCAAGAGAAGACAACATTCACATGTCCATATGGTACGTTTGCTTATCGTAGAATGCCTTTTGGATTATGTAATGCTCCTGCTACTTTTCAGCGTTGCATATTGGCAATCTTTGACGAACTTGTGGAAGACATTATGGAGGTATTTATGGACGATTTCTCGATATTCGATAATTCTTTCCATCTTTGCCTTAAAAACTTAAAACGAGTTCTAATGAGATGTGAAGAGACAAATCTTGTCTTAAATTGGGAAAAATGCCACTTTATGGTACAAGAGGGAATTGTATTAGGACATAAAATTTCTAGTAAAGGAATCGAGGTAGATAAAGCAAAGGTCGAAACCATAGAAAAATTACCTCCTCCTAGTTCAATTAAGGCTATTAGAAGCTTTTTAGGACATGCAGGATTCTATAGAAGATTTATTAAAGATTTTTCTAAAATAGCTAAGCCTCTAACGAAATTGCTAGAAAAAGATGTACCTTTTAATTTTAATCAGGAATGTTTACATGCATTTAATATTCTTAAAGAGAAATTAATAAACGCCCCAATTTTAATTGCCCCTGATTGGAATCTCCCTTTTGAACTAATGTGTGATGCGGTGATTTTTTGAAGAGGTGCGCTTTTAGGATAGCGAAAAGACAAGCACTTCCGGTAGATTTATTACGCCAAACAAGACATTAATTGCCGCACAAGAAAATTATACTACTACTGAAAAAGAATTACTAGCTGTGGTCTTTGCATTTGATAAATTCAGACAATATTTAGTATTATCTAAAGTTTTCATTTACACTGACCATTCTGCTCTTCGTTATCTTTTAACTAAACCTGACGCAAAACCACGACTCATAAGATGGATTTTACTTTTACAGAATTTGACACGGAAATACGAGGATAAGAAGGAGCTGAAAACCTTGCGCAGATCACCTCTCCAGGCTTGAGAACCCACATCTCGAAGAGCTCGACGAAAGTGAGATAAATGACTCATTCCCTGAGGAACAACTCTTTTCTATAACCTGCTCTGAGGTACCATGGTTTGTAGATATTGCGAATTATTTAGCCGCTAACATCCTACCACGAAAAAGCTAACACATCATCAAGAAAAGCGATTCTTTTCTGATGTGAAGAACTATTTCTGGGAGGACCCCTTTTTTTTCCGCATTTGTGCAGATCAGGTAATTCGAAGATACGTTACCAAGACAGAAGCAAGCAAAATCCTACAACACTACCATTCAGGACCTTCAGGAGGACACTATAGTGGCATTAAGACAGCACATAAAATACTCAAATCAGGTTTTTATTGGCCCACTATATTCAAAGATGCCAACAGGTATGTCGCTTCATGTGATAAATGCCAAAGAACATGTAATGTTTCTAAACGTGATGAAATGCCTCAAACATATATGCTATCTTGTGAAATATTTGATGTATGGGGTATTGATTTTATGGGTCCATTCCCTAGTTCATTAGGAAATAAGTACATCCTAGTAGCAATTGATTACATGTCAAAATGGGTGGAAGCTGAAGCTTTACCTACCAATGATGCCAGGGTAGTAGTTAAGTTTCTTAAGAAACTGTTTTCTCGATTCGGAACACCTAGAGCCATCATTAGTGATAGGGGTACTCATTTTTGTAATACTCAATTTGATAAGGTCCTAAAAAAATATGGAGTACACCATAGGATAGCTACCCCATATCACCCTCAAACCAATGGGCAGGTAGAAGTAGCAAACCGAGAACTTAAGCGGATCTTAGAGAAAACAGTTGAATCCAACAGGAAAAATTGGGCAATAAAAGTAGACGACGCTTTATGGGCTTATAGAATAGCCTTTAAAACTCCTTTAGGAACATCCCCGTACAAACTTGTTTACGGGAAAAGTTGTCATCTACCATTTGAGTTAGAACATAAAGCTTACTGAGCTATAAAATTTTTGAATTACGATATTAAAATTGCAGGTGAGAAGAGAATGATGCAGATGAACGAGCTAGACGAATGGAGAGCTGATGCCTACGAGAACTAGAAATTATACAAGGAGGCAACAAAGCGACGCCATGATGCTCGTCTAAAGAAATCGAGACAATTCAAAGTAGGGGACTTGGTCCTGCTATACAACTCGAGGCTTAAACTGTTCCCTGGGAAGCTGAAATCAAGATGGTCAGGTCCATTCATGATCAAAACAATTTTTCCTTATGGGACAATCGAGGTAACTCATCCCACTCAAGGCACATTCAAGGTAAATGGTCACCGGCTCAAAATCTATAATGGTGAAGATTTTAGGGATATGAGAGAGGAGCTTCAGCTCCGTGAACCTTTTTTTAAACGAAAACAGGGTAAGTCTAGCTTAAGACTTTAAACGAGCGCTTCCCGGGAGGCAACTCGAGTATTAACCACACTAACATTAGATTCCTAATTTTTAGCATTTAATCCCATACTAATTAATTCAATAAAGCACAGGTTTTAGACCACACGGCCTTACACACGGGCGTGCCCGTGGCCGTGTGGAAGCCATGGAACGAAACACGGTTGACTTATAGCCGTGCTCGATAAAGGTGGCTTTTATCCCCAAACACGGGCTACGATAATAACCCCACACCCATGCTGAGCAACCGTGGACTATACTGACTTGCCAAACACAGGCTCAACACGCCCGTACTTCACAACCGTGGACTATACTGACTTGCCGAACACAGGTTCAAAACACCCGTGCGTCACAACTGTGGACTATACTGACTTGAAGAACACGGGCGTGTCACTGTAACCACGGCCGTGGCCAGCACCCTGATCGCGCCCAAAATTTGAAAATTGCGAAAAGCACGGGCTGAAAAAAATCGAGCACGGACGTGTCCTTTGCCCGTGGCCGATCCCCTATATATAGAACATGACACTCATCTTCCCCAAAATTCACAACCCTAAACCGATTTCCCCCAAAATCCCCACCCCTACTCCAGCCATCACTCACAAAATTCATCTCCATTGCCTCCCACCACCTCCTCAACCCTCTCCCTTTCACATAAAACACCAAAAACCGAAGCCACGCCCGTGTTATCAGAAGCCACGACCTTGCCACCACCGTGCCACCCAGAGTTTTACAGCAGACAACCGTACGCCACCAGTACACGCCCGTGCTCCGCCTCAATCGCACCACTTATCTCCAAAAACACCACTAGTTACCTCTAATTTTTACATTTTCCTACATTAAACTTCCTTTATTACTAGAATTTTATTAAGTTCTTATTTAGTTTTATTTAGTTTTTATTTAGTCCCTATTTTTCACTTACTATTTCATATTGATTTCTTTTTCACAATTAGATTGATTTAGTTATTCGATCCTTGTTAATAGCAATTGATAGTTATGCTAAAGAACGTCATGGCTGGAATTCTCTGTTATTATGAAATATCTACTATTCTCAGGTAAAATGTCATCGTCTCGAGGAAAGAAAGCAACACCCCAAGCTCGAAAAAATGAAAAGGACCCGGATCATCATCCGCAAGCACATCTGCTGAAGTCCGCCATCCGTTCCTCTAATTTCCTCCAGGGATTCAAGAGGACCGATATAAAGTACTTCGTGCGTGACCCCTCGAAACAGGCAGATGTATCGACTGGGCCGCTTTGGAGCAAGTCCAGTTAGCAGCAGAGATTCGCGCCCTATTATTCACAGATCCGTGGGACCAATTCTTCAACATTGTAGAGCCCACTTACCTAGAGCTCACCTTGGAGCTATGCTCAACATTCCAACCGGATGGTGATGAACCGTCACGATGATCCGAGGACAATACAATTACGCCTCGAAGGAACCATACGGCGATTAAACGTAACACAATTTGGGGCCGCATTAGGACTTTATACAGACAACTTCATAGCGGAGCATGATCTTTCAGAATTGCATCGACATATCCATTCCAGCCCCACCGAATGTTGGCACAAATTAGCTACCCACTCCTTCAACTATGACCCCAGTCGCTCAAAAGCAACAGCCATGACGCCATCTTTGAGGTACATTCACACAATTTTGGCTCATACTTTGACAGGTCGACGGGAGAGCACCGGCATCGTCAATACTCATGACGCCTACTACCTGTGGTGCATGTCAAACGAACATGTTATCGACCTAGCATACTTTATAGCACGAGCCATACAACATCAGACGGAGCGGCATCGGCGAGGGATCATATCTATGGGTCCCTACATTACACGCCTAGCTCGGTACTTCGGGCTCCTCAACACCGACGCACAAACCTCCTCACTTACACTGATAGGGCAGATGGCCCCACAGGGCATCCAGACGATGCTACATATGAGGATGATCCAGCGTCAACGTGGGACCGACCCTCCTCAATATCGACTTGCACCCACCACTAACGAGGAGGACCCTGAGGACATTACTGATGATGTCCCACCACCACAGGAGGCACCAGTCCCGAGCCAGCGACCCTCCCATGCAGCAGCTTCATTGTCAGACATTTTTGCACGCCTCGATCGGTTCGAGCAGTACTGTACTCAGCAATTTCAACACTTTGACGGAATCGAGGCCACCCTCCAGCAGATTTGTCATCACTTCCATATTTCTACACCACCACCACCACAGGCCCCAGCTGACGATGAGGACCTCTGAGTCCTTCTACTTTCCTTATGTTTATTTTCTTTATTTCTAATTCATGCGTTTTAAATTTTTATTTGTCCCAATTTAAACTCTTTTGCCTTTATGCTTAATACCTCTATTTTATTCATATTATCATTGGCTATCTAACCTTAGAGTATTACTAACAAACATTTATTTAATTCCGCCCCCGAGACATCTAACTAATGACTTTGCAGTTTCAATTGTACACTCCAAAATAACGAATAAATCACTAGGAGTAATTCACTGCTACATAAGTCATCTGTCACCTCCGGCTCAAGGAATCCATCCAAAATTCAGGGAGTTTCACTTCTCTCCATATCTTATGATTTTAGTATTATTGTCTATATAGCTAACTTTGTTCATTGAGGGCAATGTACATCTTAAGTGTGGGGGGGGGGTGAACAACCTAAAAAGGTGCCTAACTTTTTTCATTATTCTCAAATTTCTGAAATTAGGTGCCAAACTTTTTGCATTTTTCTCAAAATCCTAAATTTAGTCTTGTTTTTAAGTAAATTCCTCATATTACTAATTAGGATGAAATTTCTAATAATTTATGATTTTTATTGATATGTTTTAGATTAAATCATTGATAATTGTGCATTAATAATTGAATTATAAGAATACTAGAGAATCAAGCATGATAAGTTTACTTTTCAGAAATTAAAAATTTACTAGGTTGTCAAACTGAGTTTAAATATTACTTTGAAGTTTGAAATTTACGAGGTTGATATCAAAATACCCATAATTTTTGTGAGATTTTGAGCCTAATAGAGCATATATTCTTTTTCATGCTCACTTTATTGATTATGAGTATGTCAACATTGATTTGTTATTCTAGAACTTGCCGCGTTTATACATATCGAGACCACACCTATGATTTGATATACAGAGATGATTAAGGCACCTAGGTTTTAACCCACTAACTCCATAAAAAGCCTACCTTCACAATTAACCCCTAGTGAACCCCTTTTAATCCTAACAACCCTTTTTATTGTCATAACCACTAATATTAACCCAAAACCCTTTGTTTTTGTTATCACCATTCTTTTTCGACTTCCCTTATATCGAGATTTGATTTGATTAATAGCCTAACTATGTTTTTATTTCAGTAATTTATCCTTTGTTATGTATTTATGATTTGTTCAAAAAATAAATAAATAAATAAATCGAAGTATATTCATTATTCATAACTAGTTTTGTGATTAAGTGAGCTTATACGTGTGAATTCCAAATATTGAAGAAGAAGCTCACATTATTAGTATTATTAGCTTTCAGTTGATGTAATTACTTTTATTCAGTTTATTGTTCTAGTTAGGTATTTTATCAATTCGATCTCGATTCTAAGTTTCTAATTAAGCCTGTATCCACACCTTAACCCTAGCCCCATTACAACCCTAATTAAAGACCTTTTGATTTGTGCATCATCTCATATTATAGTGGTGGAGATTTGATTTTCAGGTAAGCCTATGGGATTAACTTTTCATGTTCCTGAACCTTAAACACTTTGAGTGATTTGAGTGAATCTCTAGTGAGGATGTCAATCCTTGTCAGTTTTGAATTAAAGGTGATTATTTAGATAAGGGGAGACGCCTATATTTTCGAGCTACAAATCTATGTCTTAGATTGTTTGAATCCTTAGGACTCTTTGAATTGAATTATCCATGTATAAATTATCTATGAATTATGATAAGACATTGTTGATAGGAATTAATAATTATAGAAAGTTTGTTTTAATTGTCAGTTGAGAATTTTGCTTGAGGACAAGCAAAAGCTTAAGTGTGGGGTTATTTGATAAACCGAAATAGTAACATATTTTAGGCCCATATTTAGCATACTTTTGGATGAATTATCCTTTGATTTATGTAAAAAGGTGCTCTTAATCCTTTCTTTTCATGTCTTATACTCAGGAAAGCACCCAAGAATAAAAAGAACGAGAAACGAGCTCAAAACGGACCAAAATGGGCCAAAGAAGAAATCGACACGGCCTGGACTAAAGCCCACACGGCCGTGCCTCCTCAAATATACTAGAACATGACCACAACCATGATTTACACGGTCATGCCTCACTAACAGAGTCCAACACGGCCTGACCTCGATTCACACGGGCGTGTGCCATGGCCGTGCCCCTGCCGTGGAGGAGAGTAATTTCACTCGGATTTGGATACTTAGGGGCAAAGAAACACATTCTAAAAGCCTATAAATACACCATAAGTATGACCTAAAAGGGGGAGTCGACGGGCGGTCAGCTAGGCCAAGGAGCCGAGCCGACAAGGTCAGATTTGTGGGAAACTCTCAAGGGATAGCAGGTTGATCCATCTCAAGAAGCCGGAATTCTACTCAAGACGGAAGATCTCCTCTTCAATTCCTTCAGGGGGTTTTAGGGATTTCTTATGTTTTCTTTTACCTTTTCTTCTGAGATGTTTTCTTTTATCGTTATGAACTAAACCCTTCAGATACCTGAAGGAGATGAAACCTAGATGAATCTTGTTATTGTTTTCTGAACTATATGATAAATACTTGATTTTTTCTTAATTATGTGTGCTTAATTCTTGTGTTGATATTTCGCGGATATTAATTCAAGTTGAATGTGCTTAGGTGGTGGAGCAAAAGTCCCTGCTTAAGAGTAGATCTAGCATAATTAAGCGGATTTGATCGCGCGCCTAAGGGTAGGGTGACGAGATTTTGCTGGATTAGAGTGAAACCTAATATGGGATGTCCATAGATCGATTTATTGCTATTCTAGGAGGTTATTAATGGGAAAGAGATTTCAATTAATTAACCTGGGGTTAGACGTTATTCGCCTCGAGAGAGGGTTTAATATACGTTAGGGAGTCCTACGGATCAAGTCAAGTGAATAAATTGCCTGGTTCAGTGTTAGATAACAAGTGAAGTATAGGTGGATTCTTCCTAAGGATATTGTCTTAATCAACTGAGTTTTTCCTAAGTATTTCCCCAATTCATCTTTTTGTCTTTGCGTCTTTAGCTTAGTAATTAGTTAATTTAGATTAATAAACAACTTCACTTATTTTAGGCTAAATAATAGAAAGAAAGTTAGTATTAGTACTTTTAGTTCCTTTGGGTTCGACAATCCGGTCTTGCCTTAATGATACTACTGTTCAATAGGTGCACTTGCCTCAATCGTTGTCATAGTTAGTTTCCAGGTTTGATCATTATCTTTTTAAATTTAAAACTCTGACTTCACAGCGATCACATGTATAGCTAGACTCTCACACGCTATGTTAGTCCGAGAATCGACTAAACTGTAGCTCTGATACCAATCAAATGTAACACCTCTAACCCATAACCATCACCGATTTAGGGTTATAAGGTATTACCGGACAACCGGAAACTTTTACAGGCATTTCATAACATATTTTGACAAATCACATCAAAGTGTCTCTTAAATAGGTCTACGAGACCTTAATCATGCTTTAGAAAGGGGTCGAGACTAAACCGATCACATACAGAAATTCTTAAAAATTTAAAAAAAATTCAAAGTTACAGAGGTCACACGCCCGTGTGCCTCCCACGGCCTTAGACACGCCCGTGTGTCTAAGTCGTGTCAAAACAGGGCATACATACTGACTTATCCACACGGCCGTGGACACGCCCGTGTGCCTCACCCGTGGTCGAGCATGACTTGCACCACACGGCCAGTCACACTCCCGTGTGTCCAGGCCGTGGTTGAGTCTAACTTGTTTTGAAAAACAACCACGAAGGAGACGGTTGAGCCACACGCCCGTGTGCTCAACCGTGTGGGCAAATATAGGCCATTTGCAAGGCCAAAATGCCACCCACATAATGGGTCATCCCTACAAGCACATGCAAGCATCTTTCCATACATCAATGGCAACCAAAACATATCAAATTGTGTATCATTTCTTCCCTTTTATAATCATCACAAACACTCCTACTTAGGCACCATTTAACTCAATATAACCACAAGCATTTCAAAGTATAATCCATCACAAACTTACCATCAATAATATGCTAACTATGCATCAAAAAGCTTACCATTCATATGACCATTTCATTTGCTATCAAACCATACCAAAACCAAGCATTATAAGGCTTGATCACAAATACATATCACCAAAATTTATCTAGCCATATCACATGGCTATTACATATCATAAACATAATCCATTTTAACTAGACTATACATGCCATACTTATTACATATGAACATAAGGTACCAAAATGTGATTTGAGTAGTGTGATGACGATCCTCGACAATCCCCGAGCCTCTCGTAGCTTTGACGACCTATAAAATAGAGTAAACACACACAAAGTAAGCTTTCCAAAAGCTTAGTAAGCCATATACAAATAAACTTAACATATAGGCATTCATTATTCATAACTAATATAAGTTTACTACTAGCTCATTTGCACATTCATGATTTTTCTTGGCTCATTTATCTAGCCATTTGTTTACCAACATATTTATCACCATGTACTTCTTTAGGTCATAGCTCATTCACACATTTAACACATTTTACCTTATCAAATCTATTCACATATCTCACCTAGGTAAGTTCATATAAACACTTACCGTTCATACACTTGCTTAGTGTACAATTCAAACGTACCTGATTCGTTTATACATTTCACGTAGACTTTCATTTCTCGGATTTGCCCGTTGAATCGTTTGGAATCAAATAGGATACTCAGAATGCTCGAAATAGTCGTACAATGCCAACGTCCCAGACGTGGTCTTACATGTAACCAGATATCGATGCCACTGTCCCAGACAGGGTCTTACACGAATCAATACGATGCCAATTTCCCAGACATGGTTTTACACGTAAATCTCAAATCGATGCCAACATCCCAGACGTGGTCTTACACGATATCACATATCGGACTATGTCATGACATGTAGCCCTATCTATTCCTAGGTTCGTACGGGGCTTTTTCGGATGTTGACACCATGTCGATACTATCTCAGATTTCATGTACTCATCATCTCATATACATTCATCATTATAAATGTTCATATGAACATACATATATCAATGTAAATACATTTATTTGTATATAGACTTACCGCAGATTCAGATAAACAGAAACAAACTCGGCTACTCAATTACTTTCGATTTCCCACGATCTAAGTCCGTTTTCTTCGGTTCTTGATCTATACATATTAAAATTTAACTCATTTATTCACTAATTTATTCAATTCAGTCCAAAAACACATATTTAGGGCAATTTACAAATTAGCCCTCATATTTTCACATTTTGACATTTTAGTCCCTATTTCATAAAATCAAAAAATACAGAAAATTCCATATTACCCATGCTTGGCCGAATATTCATGTTGTCCATACAAGTCCATACATTTCATTTATTTCATAATTTAGTCCTTCAAAATATTATTTTCTCAATTAAGTCCAAATTACTCAAATTCATCAAAAATTCAAAGACAAACTATATTAATCTATCACATATCTTTCATAATTCATCTTCAAACATCACAAAATTCATGTGTTCATCAATGGCATATTTCAAAATTATCATCAATTCACAAAATTAAAGCATGGGTTTTGAAGAACACGAAGCAACGATTGCAAAAACATAGAAATTATCAAAACCGAAGCAAAACATACCTTGAATCAAGCTAAAAGAGTGTCGAAACCTAGCTTAGTCTTCTTCTTTTCTTTTTCTATGATATTTGGCCAAAGATGATAGAAAAATGGCCATTTTTTATGCTTTTTTTATTAACTATCATTTTTATTATTCATTTCCCATTTTACCCTTAATAAAGCTTTATAACACATTTAATATACATGTCCACTACCGTCCATCTTAAAGTCTTATGGCCAATTTACAATATAAGGCCTCATATATAGAAAGACACATCAATTAAGCACTTAATCAAATAGAAGTCTACTTTTACATTTTATGTGATTTAGTCATCTTCTTTAATTAAGCACACAATTGACAAAATTAAATCACTGAAATTTCACACATACTTAATCATATACTGTAGGCATAGAAAATAATATTAAAATATTTTTTTGACTCGGATTTGTGGTCTCAAAACCACTATTCTAACTAGGTTCTAAACCGGACTGTTTCACAGAATGCTCAGAATTGAGCACACGGGCAGAAACACGGGCGTGTGTCTCAACCGTGTGAGACAGACGGCCCAACACATGGGCGTGTGTCTTGGCCGTTAATCCCTGCACTTAATTTTCAAAAATTAAATTGTCCACACGGCCTAGCACACAGGCGTGTGGCTGGCCGTATAACCCAAGTCAGAGAGTTACACGGGTAATGACACATGCTAGAACATGGCCATGTGCCTCACAGCATATGTCCACACGGTTTGGGACACGAGCGTGTCATTGGCCGTGTGAGCCACACGGCCTAGCCACACGGGCGTGTGTCCCCTGCACCTAAGAAAAAAATTTGAGATTT
The DNA here is from genome assembly GCA_025698515.1 of Gossypium sturtianum. Taxonomy (NCBI): domain Eukaryota; kingdom Viridiplantae; phylum Streptophyta; class Magnoliopsida; order Malvales; family Malvaceae; genus Gossypium; species Gossypium sturtianum. The sequence goes on from CM046955.1 coordinate 121,180,537, forward strand.
CGCGAAAAATTTTCTGTGATCTCGGTTTAGTCCCGGCACGATTATAATATGTATTTTGGGTCTCGAGGACCCATATGAGGGACATTATGATTGATTGTGATTGATTTTTGGAAATGAATAGAAAATGACATAAATTAACTGTAATTGAACTATAAATTCTGGTAATGCTCCATAACCCTGTTCCGGCGATGAATATAGGTTAGGGGTGTCACATTTATTGGTATCAGAGCTACGGTTTAGCCAATTCTCAGACTAACATAGCAAGTACGAGTTTAGTTATACATTCCATTATATAATTTGTGATAGTGTGATATCTCCTGACCATTTCAAACATGTTTTTCATATAGTAATGTCATCCAACCAAGCTAGAGCTAAATCTGAGGAAGCTGAGAGCACTACTCAAGCTTTAGTTCAAAAAGTTGCATCTAGTAGTAGTAGAAGGCCTGCATCTGAGGGTCGAGGTGAGGAAGCAAAAGAAGCCTTCTTCCAAATGATGAATGAGTGGTTCACAAATTTTTTAGAACAAATCCTGCTGTACAATAACCTCCCCCTCTACTTGTCTCTTCCAAATAGAATTCAGAAAGAAGTATATTAGCCAGAGATTTCTGGATCAAAAAAAGAAAGAATTTCTAGAGCTTAGACAAGGTAATATGACAGTATCTGAATACGAGCAGGAATTTGTTCGGTTAAGCAAGTATGCCAGAGAATGGGTTCCGACTGAGACTGATATGTGTAAACGTTTTGAAGAAGGATTAAATGAAGACATCAAGCTATTGATAGGAATTCTTGAATTAAGGGAATTTTTAGTATTGGCTGATCGTGCACACAAAGCTGAGAAATTAAGCAAAGAGAAGAGACAAGTAGAGAAAGAAGCCCAGATGTCTAGTAAAAGATTTATGGGGAAGTCACAAGCATCTCCTTCAAAGATATCAAAGAAATACCATGATCGTTCTACCACATTTACGGGGTATTCTGGAAAAGAACGAGGTTCTCAACGCTCTAATTCGAGATCTCTGTCTCCATCTGTAACGAGTATTGGAAGTGTTGGTAAGCCTAAACCTAGATGTAAACATTGCAACAAATTTTATTTTGGGGAGTGACGTATGACAAGCGGAGCCTGCTATAGATGTGGTTCTCTTGACCACTATCTTAAAGATTGTCCAGAAAGGATTAAAAAAGATACTGATCAGACTTCGAAGTCAAGTAACCCCGCCTCGAGAGGTAGAACACCCCGTCACTCTAGAAATGTTAGTGGTAGGCAAAGTGCAACAAAAGATTTAACAGTTAAGTCTGAAGCACGAGCACCGGCAAGGACATATGCTATACGTGGAAGAGAGGATGCCTCTGCACCAGACGTTATTACTGGTACATTTTCTCTTCTTGATACTGATATAACTGCTTTGATTGATCCTGGTTCAACACATTCATACATATGCACAAATTTAGTGTCTATTAAAAATTTACCTATTGAGTTCACTAAATTTGTGGTTAAAGTTTCAAACCCCTTAGGCCAGTCTGTTATGGTGGATAAAGTTTCTAAAAAATGTCCATTGATGGTAAAGGGTTATTGCTTCTTGGCTAATTTGTTGCTACTGCCTTTTGATGAGTTCGATGTAATTTTGGGAATGGACTGGCTAACTCAACATGATGCAGTGGTAAAATATAAATAGAAATACATTGTGTTAAAATGTCAGAATGGTGAATTACTCCGGGTTGAATCTGATAAACTGGATGGGTTTCTAATGTGATTTCAACAATATCAGCACAAAAATATATCAGAAAAGGGTATGATGCTTATCTTGCATATGTGTTGGATACTAAAGTTTCTGAATCGAAGATTAAGTCTGTGCCAGTTGTTTTTGAGTTTCCTGATGTGTTTCCGAAAGAATTACCCAGATTACCGCCAGTCAAAGAGGTGGAATTTTCTATATATCTTATTCCTGGAACAACTCCAATATCAATAGCACCTTATCGAATGGCCCCAATGGAGTTAAAAGAGTTGAAAGAACAGTTGCAAGAATTGACAGATAGGGGCTTTGCTCAACCTAGTCATTCACCTTGGGGTGCACCAGTTCTATTTGTGAAGAAGAAAGATGGATCGTTGAGGCTGTGTATTGATTACAGGCAGCTCAATAAGGTTACAATCAAGAACAAGTATCCATTGCGTCAAATTGATGACCTATTTGATTAGCTGAAAGGTGTCACTGTGTTCTCTAAAATAGATCTCCGATCCAGATACTATCAGTTACGAATGAAAGACTCAAATGTGCCAAAGACAGCTTTTAGAACCAGGTACAGGCACTATGAGTTTCTTGTGATGCCGATCGGTTTGACAAACGCACCTGCAATATTTATAGATCTGATTAATAGAATTTTTAGACCGTATTTAGACAAATTTGTGGTGGTGTTTATTGATGATATTCTTGTATACTCTTGAGATGAAAATGAACATGTTGATCATCTGAGAATTGTGTTGCAAACTCTACGTAAGAAACAATTATATGTCAAATTCAGTAAATGTGAAATTTGGCTTCGGGAAGTTGGTTTCCTTGGATATATAGTATCTGCTGAAGGCATCAGAGTGGACCCGAATAAAATTTCAGCTATTGTTAACTGGAAACCACCGAAAACTGTGTCTGAAGTCAGAAGTTTTCTGGGATTAGCTAGATATTATCAGAGGTTTGTAAAAGGATTCTTGATGATAGCTTCTCCGATGACTCATCTGTTGCAAAAAGAGGTAAAATTCGAGTGGTCTGATAAATGCCAACAAAGTTTGACAGTTGATAGCTTTGTTGACTGAAGCACCCGTACTAGTTCAGCCCGAATTAGGTAAAGAACTTTTAATTTACAGTGATGCATCGTTGAATGGCTTAGGCTGTGTATTGATGCAAGAAGGTATTTAATGTCCAAAGTAATAGCCTATGCTTCAAGACAACTAAAACCACATGAAAAGAATTACTCGATACATGATCTAAAATTGGCAACCATTATTTTTGCATTGAAAATCTAGCAGCATTATTTCTTTGGTGAAAAGTGTCACATTTTCACCGATCATAAAAGTTTGAAGTATTTAATGTCGCTAAAAGATTTGAATCTGAGACAGTGAAGGTAGCTTGAATTGTTAAAAGACTATGATCTGGTTATTAATTACCATCCAGGAAAAGCCAATGTGGTTGCTGAAGCTCTAAGCAGAAAATCTTTGTTTGCTTTGTGAGCAATGAATACTCGATTATCTTTGTCTGATGATGGTTCAGTCATAGCTGAGTTAAAAGCTAAACCAATATTCCTGCAACAAATTTGAGAAGCTTAGAAGAGTGATGATGAATTACAAGCTAAACGGGTACAATGTGAGTCAAATTTTGATTCAGAATTTCATATTGGGTCTGATGACTGCTTAATGTTCAGAGGCAGAATATGTGTACCGAAGAATTCAGAACTTGTACAAAGGATTTTGTATAAAGCTCACAATGGTACAATGTCTATTCATCCTGGTAGTAACAAAATGTACAATGATTTGAAAAAGATATACTAGCGGTCGGGAATGAAACGAGATATTTCTAAATTTGTATCTAAATGTTTGATATGTTAGCAAGTAAAAGATGAACATCAGGTGCCTTCGAGATTATTACAGCCAGTTGCTATATCGGAGTGGAAATGGGAAAGAGTTACTATAGATTTTGTATCGGGATTACCCTTATCCCAGAAAAAGAAAGATGACATTTGGGTAATAGTCAACTGTTTAACGAAGTCCGCACATTTTATTCCAGTACGTATGAATTTCTCTCTGGATAGATTGGCTAAATTATATGTTTCTGAAATTGTCAGACTGCATGGAGTACTAGTCTCCATTATCTCCGATAGAGATCTCCAGTTTACATCTCGATTCTGGAATAAATTGCAAGAAGCTCTGGGTACACAGTTACATTTCAGTACTGCATTTCATCCTCAGACTGACGACCAATCAGAATGTGTGATACAGATTTTAGAAGATATGCTTTAGTGTTGTGTGTTAGAATTCGAAGGTAATTGGGAAAAGTATTTGCCTTTGGTTGAATTTTCATACAATAATAGTTATCAGTCCAGCATCAAAATGGCACTGTATGAGGCTCTGTATGGTCGTAAATGTAGAACTCCATTGTATTAGACAGAGCTTAGTGAGAAACAGATACACGGAGTTGACTTAGTCCGTGAGACGGAAGAAAAGGTAAAGGTGATTCAGGATAGTTTAAAAGCAGCCTCTGATCGTCAAAAGTCTTATGCCGATCTTAAACGAAAAGAAATAAAATTTCAGGTCGGTGACAAGGTATTCTTAAAAGTATCACCTTGGAAGAAAGTCCTTCGGTTTGGCCGTAAAGGAAAATTAAGTCCACGATTCACCGGACTGAATGAGATTACCAAAAGAATCGGACCTGTTGCGTACCGATTGGCATTACCACCAAAGCTTGATAAAATTCATAATGTTTTCCATGTGTCTATGTTGCGACGGTATCGATCAGATCCTTTGTAACACCCCTAACCCGTATCCGTCGCCGAAACAGGGTTACGGAGCATTACCAAAACTTTTCAGAACATTTTTATATAAATTATGTCAATCACTACTCATTAACCGAGATCATTCATAACTTCCCTTAGATGGACCCTCGAGGCCAATTCGAGCATTAGAATCGAGTCGGGACTTAATTAGAAACTCTAAGAACTTTTCACGACATTTCAAAATCTTTCCAAGGTGCAGGACTCACACGCCCGTGTGGTCCAAGGGACACGCCCGTGTGACCCCGGGACACGCCCGTGCTACAGGCCGTGTTCGACCCCGTGTAACTCTCTGACTTGTGCACACAGCCATGCCACACGCCCGTACGCTAGGCCGTGTGGTTAATTTCAAAATTAGGTACAGGTTTCACACAGCCAAGACACACACCCGTGTCACTGCCCGTGTGCTTAATTTTGAGCATTCTGTTTCTCAAAATTTAGGTGCAGGGGACACACAGCCTAACCACACGCCCATGTACCATGCCGTGTGTCACACACGGTCTAGACACACACCCGTGTGCCTGCCCGTGTGGACAAAATAATGCCATTCCTATCTTCATTTCTCACCCAAAATCACACCCATGACTTGCACTTGAATCACACATCCAAGTACCAACCATGTCAAGCATTCAAATCAAGTAAATTCCATCATTCATCATGTCATATCATTTCATGCATACATGTCTATTATCTTACCTTAGTTAAGACCTCAAGTTAGACATAGTTTGATCAACTACTTAACATATATGTAGCTACCATAGCTTGACATTACAAGTATATTAAACAAACCATTACTAGCCATTCCAATGGCTAGATTACAAACATATTCTACATTTACATGCCAATATGGCAAATATAACCTATACATGCCATTACAACCATAATTGATTTACCATATTGTACCGACATGGGTCGATGGATAGTGTGAGTGATCTCCCCGCGCTTCCAACCCAACGAGCTTCCAATTTACTCTAAAATAGGGAAATAAAACTAAGTAAGCATTACATGCTTAGTAAGTTCGTATAACATGGTACTTAACTTACCATTCATTCTATTTTGAGGTAACTATATAAGGCATATTCAATCAATTTGCCCTCAAGCCCTACACATATCCTCATTTCCCTTGTTAGTCATAGATATTCCATAATAACATCAAAACATATATGGGCTCAACAACAATCAAGTTTCCATGTACATTTGCTTTCCACAACATGTATAAATCACGTTGCTATATCTCAAGTATATTTTATATAACACATCTCGAGTTCAGATTATTTCATATAAAAACTTTACACATTTTACTCGAAATATCAATGTCTCACGAGTAGTAGTACACTCAAAGTGTACAAGTCTATAACCAAGGATGAACATATTCATCAAATGAATCCCATATACACATATCATCATCTCATATTTTCATATGTCAATTTTCATGTAGCATCATTTTCATGGGTTTTTGACAACTACGTGTAATAACTCACTTCTTATTCATGTCCTTTCATGTCAAGATTTTTACCCATTGAATTTATTCGAGATATCGATGGATAAACAAGTAGTACACCCGAGGTGTACAAATCAGGTTCCATCAATTCATATTCAATGGTATCCATAAGGTACTATTTTAGAGAGTACACTCTCGAGCCACACATGTATACAACAGGATTATTAGTCCAGGCTAAATCCTTTTTATGACACATGCTCTAAGGAGCTTGATCTTGATTACCCGTCCGGGCTAAATCCAATTCATAACATATGCTCAAGAGGACTCACATCAGGATTACCCGTCCGGGCTAAATCCTTTCAGAAATGAGGTGAATAGGATTACTCGTCCGAGCTAAATCCTACCAGCAACTGTGACGCCTCGAATTTGGGCCTAGAAGGAAATAGGTATTAAGCGTGGGAACACATAAAAGTTTATGTGTGCAAGGAAATAACATAATTGACTGTCTGCTTCAGTGGTTGAGTGATTTAGCAGTGTTTGGGAGTGTTTGAGATGTCCTGGGTTCAAACCAGGGCTTTGGAAAATTTTTTATTTTAGAGTATAAAATCCTTGGGATCTAGATAGAGGGCTTTTAAATTATTGCAGTTAAATTATGACACAAGAGGAGCTTGTGGCTTAGTGGAAAGTGGCGTGAAATGGCTGATGTGAGAGCTTGGGTTTGAATCCCTTGGCATGCATAGAATATTTATTTTATTTCCTTGCAGTAGGAGAAGTGGAGTTGGACTGGAACTCTGCCAGGTGGAGTTTGAATTGGTCTTGGAGTTGTTATGGAGGATATCAAGGAGGGATAAGGGGAGTGATTTGTGGAAATTTTCAAGGAATTTGAAAGTGAGGGGAGTTGTGGCCGAATGGGACTCTAAGCCCTGAGTGAAATTCTGCTAGGGGGAAAAGAGGGAGCATTTTTGGCATTCTGTTGGTTTTTCGGGATTGTGGTCTCTCGCCTCTTCTTTTCTCTTCTAGTTGATTTTGTTGTCATTTTTCTTCTTTGGCCGAATAGGCATTTTTATTCTTGGCCTTACCTTGTTTCAATCCCATTATGTGCCAAAAGCCAAACTTTGCTCCTCCTCTTTCTGTCCTTAATCGTATACTCTCTGAGTGCTCTTAATCTCTCCACATTCTCTGGCCGAATCTTTACTCTTCGGTTCTCCTCACCTCCATTCTCAATCTCCTTCCCTTTCAATAGTTTCTTACATTCTTTTTCTAACCCTTGTCGAATACTGAACCCTGTTCTTCGTCCTTCTCTTTTGGGATACTTGGCCGAATATTCTCTTATTCTCTCAGTGGTATTATCATATCGGCTTACGAAAGTCTTCTGATAAAAAGGGCAAGTGCTCGTGGTTTTTCTTCTGGTTTCTCCTTAACGTTAAGGGCCCTTTCTTCTTCTAACATCATATGTTTTCTGCCATTTTCAAATAGGAGTACCGTTGCCGCATTTTATCTCCATCATTCTTAGTACTTTCGGTTTCGGCCCTTAAACGGGGTTTAGGTCGATTATTTTTTTTTCTCTTCAACTATTGACTTTGCGCTGTAGGTAAGTGAGGACTCGTTTTGCTTAAACTATTCGTTTGAATGGGTGTTTGATAAGATCTGATTCTTATGCAGGGTTTCCCTAAGGCCTAGTGGATGATCTCTTGCAACGGATTAGGAGTGTGGCCTTTTGTTGATTGATCAAGGTAGGGGTTTAGAGTCTCTTTGATTAGTATAATAGTGAAAATATTTATTAAGTATTGGTCTTGTTCAAAAGGGACTGATGGAGAAATGTGATGAATGTAGGTTGGTGCTCAAGAGTTTGTGCAAGTGTTCGCAAAAAGGTGTGTAATCACACTATCTCCGCAGTGAATCGGCAAAAGCCGAAAAGCCAAAACTTTGACATTTGAGGCCTCGCGAGCGTGCGATCGCTCGGGTGGTAAAACTGAGCCCACAACCGTGGGTGGTAGACTGAAGAAGCCACCACGAGTGTTCTCGTGCACTTAGGCCGTTAAGGGCCTCGTTGGGCCGAAATGGGCCATGTGGGCCAAATGGGCTCGTGGGCCCCACCCGGATAAAATTTACGAAAAGTTGCAGAAACTAGATTGGGCTATGAAGTTCGCATAGCTGTGATTGAAATTGGGCCAAATGGGCCACACGAGCGTGTGGGCCCATTTGGGCCGAGTATTTGGCTTTGAGCCCATTTACACTATTTTTACCAAATGGATTGTCTGTGTCGCTCGAGGCGACTGTAGACCTTTGGGAAGGTTGTAAAATAACCGTAATACCCCTGTAGGGTAAAATGACCGTAACACCCCTGTAGGGTAAAATGACTGTAATACCCCTGTAGGGTAAAATGTCCGTAATACCCCTATAGGGTAAAATGACAGTAGTACCCCTGTAGGGTAAAATGACCGTAATGCCCCTGTAGGGTAAAATGGTCGTGATGCCCCTGTAAGTAAAATGATTGTAATACCTCTGTTAGAGGAATTGACCGATATACCCCCAAAAGGGTAAAATGACTATTTTGCCCCTTGAGGGTAAATGATTGATTTGTCAGCGATGTAAATGATGGATTTGTCTGTGACGTAAATGACTGATCTATCTGTGATTTAAATGAATGATTTGTCTGTGATTTGTATAACTGATTCTGAGCATGGCATTTTGCATACACGACATACTGCATGGGGTTGGGATACCGTTATGGAGGAAGTGCGGTACTAGTGGCTCTGCCACAATCACTATTATTGGTAGCTTTGCCACATATACTGTTACTGGCATCTTTGCTGCGATACTGGTAGTGGCAACTTTGCTGCGATACCATTTCCGGCAGCTTTGCTGCGATGCTACTGATGGCTTTGTGTTGATCATATTACTGTTACTGATGGCTGTGTGCCGATCATATTACTACTACCGATGGCTTTGTGCCAATCATATTACTATCTCATGGCGTTATAGCTATCCCTGCCATTTACGCTCTTAGCCATTCTCGATTCTTGGCGCTTTCTTTGCCGCACATCGATTAGTGCCGCACCCGGTGCTGATATTGGTGTGTTGGCTGGGTGGGTAGATTTTATCCCCACATGGTGTGTTGGTTGGTACGGATGGTGTGTTGGCTGGATTGGGATGGGTTGCATGATTGCATTGTTGCATTTCTATTACTGATACTGTCACTGTATTGGGCTTAGGCCCACGTGTATTTTGTTTCGATTACGACATCTTTGTAATGGGCTAAGGCCCACTGCATCTTATGCATTGAACAGGGCTCGAGCCTGCATCATTCTCGCATGTATTCTTGATTGAGTGATAGGGGATTACACACCGAGTTCTCGTAACTCACCCTTTTTCTTTAATCAGACAGTAATCCCCAATCTTAGGCGATTTGGAGCTACGAGGGACTCGGAGGGGGCCACACGATCAAGGATGTCTGTTTAAACGTAGTTATTTAAATATTTTATATTGGGTCGATATTTTTGTAATAAAGCCTCCGGTGATTTTTAATTTCTTTTAATTGGGAGTTTAATTTCTTATTTTGAAACTGCCAAACGGATATAAACAAGTTTTCACAACTAATAACTGTTTTATGAGGCAAATACATATTTTTAACTTTAAGATAACCGCAAATAGTGTAGCTTCCGCGATTTTAAACCAATAGTAGCAAACATGGTAATCGTTTTACTAAGTGTTGGTTTTTATAACTTACCAACTGTTTCCCAAAAAATAAAAAACTAAATGGATTTTAACTCGAATGATTTCTCCCAACAAACCTTGATTTCGAAAAGCACTTCGATACGACACGCCAGATTCGGCCATAACGTCTAGGCCGAGTTTGGGGTGTTATATTTAGTGGTATCAGAGCCAAGTTACAAAACTCGACTTTGGAATGGGTTTCAAATTTTTGGATTTCAAAAGGTTGTTTTCGAATATGTGAAGTGTTTTTTAAATACTTCTTCTGAAAAGTGTGGCACACCGAGTCTTCGGCGCCGAATCCATAAGTTTTCTGAATACTTTTGTCTTTTTAGAAATTGAAATCTGGTAAGTTAGGAAATACTGTGACTACTTTAGAAATTAGACCATACCACTATAGCTAGAGAAAACTGAAACTATAGGAAACTGAAAACTGTAGTGAAACTTCAATCTACATAAAACTGTTAGTTCTGATAAAACGCGAATAGACAATGGGTATAAGAGACACACACGGATGTGGTTCAAGAGGTTGTAATAATGTTTTGACATCAGAGTGCGCTGGGAAAGCGTCATGGTGAAGTCTGTGTGGTGCGACTATTCTGACAGTTGGAAATCTCGAGGATGAAATTTCTTTGAGGAGGGGTGAATTGTAACGCCTCGAATTTGGGCCTAGAAGGAAATAGGTCTTAAGCGTGGGAACACATAAAAGTTTATGTGTGCAAGGAAATAACGTAATTGACTGTCTAATTCAGTGGTTGAGTGATTTAGCAGTGTTTGAGAGTGTTTAAGAAGTCCTGGGTTCAAACCTAGGCTTTGGAAAATTTTTTATTTTAGAGTATAAAATCCTTGGGATCTAGATAGAGGGCTTTTAAATTGTTGCGGTTAAATTATGACACAAGAGGAGCTTGTGGCTTAGTGGCAAGTGGCGTGAAATGGCTGATGAGAGAGCTTGGGTTCGATTCCCTTGGCATGCAAAGAATATTTATTTTATTTCCTTGCAGCAGAAGAAGTGGAGTTGGACTGGAACTCTGCCAGGTGAAGTTTGAATTGGTCTTGGAGTTGTTATGAAGGATATCAAGGAGGGATAAGGGGAGTGATTTGTGGAGATTTTCAAGGAATTTGAATGTGAGGGGAGTTGTGGCCAAATGGGACTGTAAGGCCTAAGTGAAATTCGGCTAGGGGGAAAAGAGGGAGCATTTTCGGCATTCTGTTGGTTTTTTCGGATTGTGGTCTCTCGCCTCTTCTTTTCTCTTCTAGTCGATTTTGTTGACATTTTTCTTCTTTGGCCGAATAGGCATTTTATTCTTGGCCTTACCTTGTTTCAATCCCATTATGTGCCAAAAGCCGAACTTTGCTCCTCCTCTTTCTGTCCTTAACAGTATACTCTCTGAGTGCTCTTAATCTCTCCACATTCTCTGGCCGAATCTTTAGTCTTCTCTTCTCCTCTCTTCCATTCTCATTCGCCTTCCCTTTCAATAGTTTCTTACATTCTTTTTCTAACCCTTGTCGAATACTGAACCCTATTCTTCATCCTTCTCTTTTGGGATACTTGGCTGAATATTCTCTTGTTCTCTTAGTGGTATTATCGTATCGACTTACGAAAGTCTGCTAACAAAAAGGGTAAGTGCTCGTGGTTTTTCTTCTGGTTTCTCCTTAACGTTAAAGGTCCTTTCTTCTTCTAACATCATATGTTTTCTACCATTTTCAAATAGGAGTACCGTTGCCCCATTTTATCTCCATCATTCTTAGTACTTTTGATTTCGGCCCTTAAAGGGGGTGTAGGCCGATTATTTTTTTTCTCTTCAACTATTGACTTTGCGCTGTCGGTAAGTGAGGACTCGTTTAGCTTAAACTATTTGTTTGAATGGGTGTTTGATAAGATCCGATTCTTATGTAGGGTTTCCTTAAGGCCTAATGGATGATCTCTTGCAACGGATTAGGAGTGTGGCCTTTTGTTGATTGATCAAGGTAGGGGTTTAGAGTCTCTTTGATTAGTATAATAGTGAAAAGATTTATTAAGTATTGGTCTTGTTCAAAAGGGACTGATGGAGAAATGTGATGAATGTAGGTTGGTGCTCAAGAGTTTGTGCAAGTGCTCGCAAAAAGGTGTGTAATCACACTATCTCCGCAGTGAATCGGCAAAGGCTGAAAAGCCAAAACTTCGGTATTTGAGGCCTCGCGAGCGTGTGATTGCTCGGGTGGTAAAACCGAGCCCACAACCGTGGGCGGTAGACTGAAGAGGCCACCACGAGTGTTCTCGTGCACTTGGGCCGTTAAGGGCCTCGTTGGGCCGAAATGGGCCATGTGGGCCCAATGGGCTCGTGGACCCCACACGGATAAAATTTACGAAAAGTAGCAGAAACTGGATTGGGCTATGAAGTTCGCATAGCTGTGATTGAAATTGGGCCAAATAGGCCACACGAACGTGTGGGTCGATTTGGGCCGAGTATTGGGCTTTGAGCCCATTTACACTGTTTTGACCAAATGGATTGTCTATGTCGCTCGAGGCGACTGTAGACCTTTGGGAAGGTTGTAAAATGACCGTAATACCCCTATAGGGTAAAATGACCGTAATACCCCTGTAGGATAAAATGACCGTAGTACCCTTGTAGGATAAAATGACTGTAACACCCCTGTACGGTAAAATGACCGTAATGCCCCTGTAGGGTAAAATGACCGTAATACCCCTGTAGGGTAAAATGATAGTAATGCCCCTATAGGGTATAATGACCGTAATGCCCTTATAGGATAAAATGACCGTGATGCCCCTGTAAGTAAAATGACTGTTATACCTCTGTTAGAGGAATTGATCGATATACCCCCAAAAGGGTAAAATGACTATTTTGCCCCTCGAGGGTAAATGATTGATTTGTCTGCAATGTAAATGATGGATTTGTCTTTGACGTAAATGACTGATCTGTCTGTGATTTAAACGACTGATTTGTCTGTGATTTGTATGACTAATTCTGAGCATGGCATTTTGCATACACGACATACTGCATGGGGTTGGGATACCATTATGGAGGAAATACTGTACTGGTGGCTCTGCTACAATCATTGTTACTTGTGGCTTTGCCACATATACTATCATTGGAAGCTATCTTTCGCGATATCATTATTGGCGACTTCTTTCGCGATCATCGTTGTTGGCAGCTTTTCTGCGATGCTACTAATGGCTTTGTGCCGATCATATCACCGTTACTTATGGCTGTGTGCCGATTATATTACTACTACCGATGGCTTTGTGCCAATCTTATTACTGTACTCATGGCGTTATAGCTATCCTGTTTACGGCTCTTAGCCATTCTGATTACTGGCAGCTTTGCTGCAATACTAATTAGTGCTGCAACCGGTGCTGATATTGGTGTGTTGGCTAGGTGGGTCGATTTTATCCCTACATGGTGTGTTGGTTGGTACAGGTGGTGTGTTGGCTGGATTGGGATGGGTTGCATGATTGCATTGTTGCATTTCTGTTACTGATACTATCACTGTATTGGGCTTAGGCCCACGATATTGTCATTTCGATTACGTCATTGTAATGGGCTAAGGCCCACACCGCATCAGCATCTTGAGCAGGGCTCGTGCCCGGACTATTACTGCATGTATTACTGATTGAGTGATAGGGGGATTACACACTGAGTTCTCGTAACTCACCCTTTTCTTTTAACTGTATAGGTAATCCCTAATCTTAGGCGATTTGGAGCTGCGAGGGACTCGGAGGGGGCCACACGATCAAGGATGTCTGTTTAAACGTAGTTATTTAAATATTTTATATTGGGTCGATATTTTTGTAATAAAGCCTCCGGTGATTTTTAATTTCTTTTAATTGGGCGTTTAATTTCTTATTTTCAAACTTCCAAACGGATACAAACAAGTTTTCACAACTAATAACTATTTTACGAGGCAAATACATATTTTCAACTTCAAGATAACCGCAAATAGTGTAGCTTCCGCGATTTTAAACCAACAGTAGCAAACATGGTAATCGTTTTACTAAGTGTTGGTTTTTATAACTTACCAACTGTTTCCCAAAAAAATAAAAACTAAATGGATTTTAACTTGATCGGTTTCTCCCAACAAACCTTGATTTCGAAAAGCACTTCGATGTGACACGCCAGATTCGACCGTAACATCTAGGCCGAGTTTGGGGTGTTACAGCAACAAATGCAAGACCTCATTCATTTCGGGAAATCACATATCTATCGATCTTCCATTTATTCAACCAGGATTTAAACAATTTTCAAACATTATCGGTCATGTGATTATTTCATACAACTATAATCATCCATATAATTCAAATGGTCACACTTCACATTCATTACAAGCATAAAAGTGACATTTTCATCGTTTGTCATTTATCATCTATCGGGCATTATCATTTAAATTAGACATTTTTATTTATTGGGCTTGATCGGATATGTAATCATTTCACATATTTATGACATTTATACAATTTACATAAACACAATCAATGCAAGCACGTAACTAAACACAATTTAGTTACACGAACTTACCTCGACAATGTTCGTGTACATAAATCTACTAATCCGACATTTTCCTCTTTTCCTCGTTCTAACTCTGAATTCGGTCTATCCGAATCTATACGAGTAAATTTAACGTCAATTTATCACATTTCATATTCATGTGAACTCAATTTTCATCCTAGGCAAAATTACCATTTTGCCCCTAACTTTTCCATAAATTCCCATTTTGTCCCTAGGCTCGGAAAATGAAAATTGTGTAATTTACTCCCTATTCCAAGCCTAACCAAAATCCCATTACAAAATTTACAGAACATATTTTCTATAAATTTTAGAATTTTTAGTCCCTAAATCATGTTTTCATCAAAAATCACTTTGTAAAAGTAGTTTATCTATTAACAACCTTTCATTTTCTACCATAAATTTCTAATTTTCAGCATATACATCCATGACCCATTTTCCATACTTTGTTAACTTTACAAATTGATCCCCCCAAATAGATAGATTAAGCTATCCAAATTCTAAAAATATCAAAATTACTAAAAACGAGATAAGAAAACTTACCCAATTTGGCCAAGAAAGTTTCTTCTCTCTCTCCTAAGGTTTCCATGTTTTATTTTGGGGAAGAAGATGACAAAAATGATTTTTATTTCTATTTAATTAATTTATCATATTTAATAATTTTGATTTCCAATTTAGTCCTTAGCCTTTTTCTAATTTTCCAGGGATGAATCATCCAAAAATATCTACTAACTTTTTATTAATGGTCTAATTACCATATAAGGGCCTTAAGTTTTGAATTCCATAGCTATTTGAGCCTTCTAGCTACTAGAATCCAACATTTGCATTTTATGCGATTTGGTCCTTCTCGTAATTAAACACATAATCGGTAAAATTTTCTTATCAAAATTTTCACATGACATTTCTAACATAATACGGAACATATAATAAAATAAAAATAAATTTTATTTTCGGCTCGAATTTGTGGTCCTGAAACCACTGTTTTGATTTCACCGAAATTGGGTTGTTACAACTCTCCCCCCTTAAGGAATTTTCATCCTTGAAAATTTTACCAGTAAAGAGATTCAAATATTACTTTCTCATAGTTTCCTCCAGTTCCTAGGTAGCTCCCTCTATATCATGTCATTGTCAAAAAACTTTTACTAAAGCTACCTTTTTGTTTCTCAGTTTTTCTCTTCAAGTGCCGGACTTCAATCAATCTCTCACTGTAAGTCGTGTCAGGCTGAATTTAACATTTATCAAAGCAATAACAGATGATGGGTCTGATCGATACTGTCATAACACATATACTCATAAAACATTGTGAATTCTGTAGAACTCTGATAATAGTATCAATCAATACGCAACAGGTCCAATTCTTTTCATAATCTTATATGACCCGATAAACCACAGATAACCCGAAAACTTTCTTCCATGGCAAAACTTTCAAAAAAATATTTTTTCGCCAATCTGAAACTCTATTTCTTTTCATTTTTAGATTCACATTGGATTTCTGACGATCAAGTACTGCATTCAAACTGTCTCAAATCACTTTCATTTTTCTTCGGTTTCAAAGAATTGAACTAACTACATGTATCTTTTCTCACTGAACTCAGTCGAAAACACTAGAGTTTTACACTTGTGACCATATAAAACCTCATACGGTACAATTTTATGCTTGACTGTTAACTGTTATAACAAGCAAATTCAACCAACGGCAAATATTTTCTTTTAAATTTCCTTTAAATTCAAGTACACAACATCGAAGCATATATTCCAAAATCTGAATCATATGTTCAGATTGATCATCCATCTGAAAATGAAATACGGTACTAAAATGTAACTGTATACTCAGAGTTTCTTGTAACTTGTTTCAGAATCAGAATATGAACTATAGATCTTAATTAGAAATAACAGAAGCTAGCACATCATGTAATCTGACAATCTCAAAAATAGGTAATTCAAGCAATCTATCAAGTGAGAAATCCATTCATACCAGGATAAAATGTGCAGGCTTCGTCGAACAATCGACAATTACTCAAATCATATCTTTCTTTTTCATGGGCAGGGATAATTCCGATATAAAGTTCATAGTAACTCTGTCCCATTTTCATTTCGGTATCTTCGCTAGCTATAACCATCCTGAAAGTATCATCTTTATCTGCTGATACATCCAACATTTAAATATAGATTCAGAAATACCATACTTCATTCCGATTTACCAGTACATCTTTTTCAAATCGCTGTGCATTTTATCATTCCCCATATAAACAGACATAGTACCTCTGTGATCATTCATGTAAAATTTTCTGTATAAGCTCTAAATTCTTTAGTACATAAACTCTGTTTCTGAATAACAGGCATTTATCAGTTCTACTCTGAAACTCTGAATCAAAAATTATTTCATACTGTATTCATTTAACTTACAATTCGTTATCACTTTTCTGGGTTTCACTTATCTATTGTAGAAACATCGGTTTAGCTCTATACTCAGTTATAATTGACCTATTATCAGACAATTATAATCGGTATCCATGGCTTGCCAAGTATACAGAAATTTTCCACTCAGAATATATGTAACCACATTCGTTCTTTCTGAAAGATATTCAACTATCAAATCACAATCTTTCAACATTTCAAACCATATACGCTATCTCAAAATTAACTCTTTTAGCAAAATTAGATACTTCAAATTCTTATGATCAGTAGATATATGACATTTTTTTCACCAAACAAGTAATGTTGTCAGACTCCAATACAAAAACAATAGCTATCAATTCTAGATCATGTATCGGGTAATTCTTTCCATGTGATTTTTAACGGTCTGAGAGCACATGCTATTACTTTGCTTTACTGAATCAAAACACAGTCTAATCCCATTCAATAGTACATCATGATAATAACAAATTTCTTACTGGATTCAAGCTGAACCAGAATTAATACTTTATCAATAGAGCTTCCAACTGGTCAAAACTTTACTGATATTTATCGGTCCATTCAAATCTTACCTCTTTTCTGTAAATACCGTGTCATCAATGTAGCTATTTCAATTATTAACAGAGAAGCTTTGAATTTT
Source organism: Gossypium sturtianum (assembly GCA_025698515.1). Lineage (NCBI taxonomy): Eukaryota > Viridiplantae > Streptophyta > Magnoliopsida > Malvales > Malvaceae > Gossypium > Gossypium sturtianum. Next base: position 121,197,779 of record CM046955.1, read on the forward strand.
TCCAAAGCCACAACCATCAGATAGATTTAAAACCATACTGCATTAATATGATCGACATTTTAGCCATACAGATAAAGCAACACTTCAATATCAATAGTGTACGTCAATTTATAAGAGGGAGAACCGAAAGTGGCCCCTATAATAACCAATGCAGTAATTCAATTTCTATCATCTGTAATCTCTGTCACCAAATGTAACGCCCCAAATTTTGGGCCTAGGAGAAATAGGTTTTGAAATAAGGGAACAATTAGGAGACTGCATATAGGTATTTAGTTGTGCAAGAAAATGGCTGATAAACTGAAATAGTAACATATTTTAGGCCCACATTTAGCATACTTTTGGATGAATTGTCCCTTGATTTATGTAAAAAGGTGCTCTTAATCCTTTCTTTTCATGTCTTATACTCAGGAAAGCACCCAAGAATAAAAAGAATGAGAAACGGGCTCAAAACGGACCAAAATGGGCCAAAGAAGAAATTGACACGGCCAGGACTAAAGCCCACACGGCCGTGCCTCCTCAAATATACTAGAACACGGCCACAACCATGATTTACACGGTTGTGCCTAACTAACGGAGTCCAACACGGCCTGACCTCGATTCACATAGGCGTGTGCCATGGCCGTGCCCCTGCCGTGGAGGAGAGTAATTTCACTCGGATTTGGATACTTAGGGGCAAAGAAACACATTCCAAAAGCCTACAAATACACCCTAAGTATGACCTAAAAGGGGGGAGTCGACGGGCGGTCAGCTAGGCTAAGGAGCCGAGCCGAAAAGGACAGATTTGTGGGAAACTCTCAAGGGATAGCCAGTTGATCCATCTCAAGAAGCCGAAATTCTACTCAAGACGGAGGATATCCTCTTCAATTCCTTCAGGGGGTTTTAGGGATTTCTTATGTTTTGGTTTATCTTTTCTTCTGAGATGTTTTCTTTTATCGTTATGAACTAAACCCTTTAGATACCTAAAGAAGATGAAACCTAGATGAATCTTGTTATTATTTTCTGAACTATATGATAAATACTTGATTTGTTCTTAATTATGTGTGCTTAATTCTTGTGTTGATATTTCGCGGATATTAATTCAAGTTGAATGTGCTTAGGTGGTGGAGCAAAAGTCCCTGCTTAAGAGTAGATCTAGCATAATTAAGCGGAGTTGATTGCGCGCCTAGAGATAGGGTGACGAGATTTTGCCGGATTAAGGTGAAACCTAATATGGGATGTCCATAGATCGATTTACTGCTATTCTAGGGGGTTATTAATGGGAAAGAGATTTCAATTAATTAACCTAGGGTTAGACGTTATTCGCCTCGAGAGAGGGTTTAATATACGTTAGGGAGTCCTACGGATCAAGTCAAGTGAATAAATTATCTGGTTCAGTGTTAGATAACAAGTGAAGTCTAGGTGGATTCTTCCTAAGGGTATCGTCTTAATCAACTGAGTTTTTCCTAAGTATTTCCCCAATTCATTCTTTTTGACTTTGCGTCTTTAGCTTAGTAATTAGTTAATTTAGATTAATAAACAACTTCACTTATTTTAGGCTAAATAAGAGAAAGAAAGTTAGTATTAGTACTTTTAGTTCCTTTGGGTTCGACAATCCGATCTTGCCTTAACTATACTACTGTTCGATAGGTGCACTTGCCTCAATCGTTGTCATAGTTAGTTTCCAGGTTCGATCATTATCTTTATAAATTTAAAACTCTGACTTCACAGCGATCAAGTTTTTGGCGCCGTTGCCGGGGAACTAAAATATTAAGAAAGCTCTATTTTTATTACTTTAGCCATTACTTTTTTCTGCAATTTACTTTTATTTTTAAGTTTAAATTTTTACTTTGCTAAATTTTTCTTTCTTTCTTTTCCTAGCAGGTACCTCTAGTTTATGACTAGAAGGAACCCGAGAGGACCACTAGTATACGACAGTGATATTGAAGCTACCGCTTGAAGAAATCGTAGAGAAATTAGGCGAGCCCTAAATTACCAAGAAGAAGAGCGGAAAGACAGATCCAATCCTACTGAAGGGATGGACGAAAATAATCCACCACCACAATATGTGGCAGAAAATAATGCTTCGCGTACTATGTATGATTATGCTAAACCTCATATTACAGGAGCCGAATCTAGTATTGTTAGGCCTGCTATAGCTACTAATAATTTTGAATTAAAGCCTAACACTATACAAATTATTCAACAATTTGTTCAATTTGGTGGTTTGCAGGACGAAGACCCAAACACTCATATAGCTAATTTTTTAGAGTTCTGTGATACCTTCAAAATAAATGGCGTTTCTGATGATGCCATAAGGCTTCAGTTATTTCCCTATTCTTTAAGGAATAAAGCCAAACAGTGGTTACACTCATTACCATGAGGGTCAATCACTACATGGGAACAAATAACCGAAAAATTCTTATTAAAATATTTTCCACCGGCCAAAACGGCCAAATTACGGAAAGATATCTCTTCTTTTGTGCAGATGGATTTAGAGACATTATATGACGCATATGAGAGATACAAGGATCTCTTGAGAAGGTGTCTGCACCATGGTTTACCCTTGTGGCTCCAAGTCCAAACTTTCTATAATGGTGTAAACCCCTCAAGGAGGCAACTAATTGATTAAGCCGCCAGTGGAACCCTAAACAGTAGAACTCCTGAAGCAGCCTACGAGTTTATTGAAGAGATGTCACTGAATAAAGCGCAAGGCAAAAGTTACAAGGACCAAACGAACAAAATCAGCCGAGTTTTCAACATGGATGCATAACCATGCTATCAAACACGGTAGACATGATGAATAAAAAGCTTGATAGTTTGTGTTCTTCGCAGTACATCCAAAGAATGCAAATGCGATGTAAGTGGAACCGTGGCGAATCCTGAGTACCCACCCTACCAACCAAGCACAGAGAACGAACAGATGAACTATATAGGTAACAATTTCAGATCTAATAATAACCCATATAGTAATAATTATAATCCAAGTTGGAAGAACCATCCAAATTTTTCGTGGGGAGGTCAAGGAAATAAAAGACAACAGCCTCCTCAAAATTTCCAAAATCAGCCCTATCCACAGGAGAAGAAGCCGAACCTTGAAGAGATGCTGACAAGATTCATGGCATCCATAGAAAACTGTCTCCAAGACATTGAAACCACCCTTAAGACCCAACAAGCATCGATCAAAGGGATCGAGAGCCAAGTTAGGGGAGTCACTAAGTCAGTTGAGGAAGTTTCTAAGACAGTTGGACAACTTACTAACATAGTTGGACAGCTTGCAAAAATAATTTCCGAACGACCGCAAGGGCGTCTACAAAGCAACACTGAGATTAATCTAAAGGAGCAAATCCAAGCCATAATCGCTCAAGAAAGTGAAGGATTAGACGAACCCAGTCCAATATAAAGAAATGAGGTAGAAGAAGGTAAAGTTGAGGTAACACAAGAGAAACTAAAATCGGTAATCAAGGAGTACCAACCTCGCATACCATATCCCGAAGCATTAACGAGAGGCAACACAGAGGAACAGTTCGGTAAGTTTCTTAAACTTTTAAAGAAATTACATATTAACTTACTGTTACTTGAAGCTCTTTCACAGATGCCAGATTCGAGAAAAGTATTAAAACATCTCTTGACGAACAAACGCAAATTAGACGAGGATTCACATGTGGAATTAAACGCAGTATGCTCAGCAATGTTACAGAATAGACTACCACAAAAGCTAAAAGATCCAGGGAGTTTTACAATTCCATGTTTAATTGGTAGACTAACTGTTGATAATGCGTTAGCTAATTTAGTGGCAAGCATAAATGTCATGCCTTATAAATTGTTTAAACAATTAGGTCTAGGGAAACCCAAACAAACTAGGATGAGCATTCAATTAGCTGATAAAACTATTAGAATTCCTAGGGGTATTATCGAAGATGTTCTTGTAAAAATTGACAAATTCGTTTTCCCAGTAGACTTTGTTGTCTTAGACATGGATGAGGATAATTCTGTAACATCTTGAATTTATGGGCTTGTGCATTTTTGTGTAGTGTATGCTTAAATATGTTAATTAAGAATTTGAGGTCTAGGTTGGGTTCGAGAATGGGCTGAGGCCTTGACTAAATATCTGTGTAGGCACTCTAGCACTTTAAAAGGTAGTTATCTGTGTTTTAAATGTCAGATTAGGCTTGCGGCCCAAAGCAAGGTGGCGCCACAAAGGAGAAAAGGGTGTGGCGTTATTAAGGGATGGTGAGGGCCCAAATTTTGGCTGCTTGAAGCCCAAGTTTTGGGCCAAATTTTGTACTCTAAAGGGGATAAAGGAGGGACGGCTACAAGGCTAAATTGTAGGAGTTTTATTGTTTTTTTTATAGATAACTAAAGCTGATAAAGGAGGGAAAAGTGGAGATAATTAGGTCTTTGTTGGATGAGTGCTCTATTATGGATAAAGGATAGAATGATAAAAGTGATCACTTAGTTACAGAGTTGGCCGAAAATCAAACACAGGAGAGGGGGGGAAATCGATTCAGTATAGGCTATGGGGGTGTGCCAAAATTTCATTAGTTTCTCTGAGAACTTTCTTTCGCTTTTCTCAATGTCGAAATTTCTCTAGTCTTTTTCTTCTTCTGTCGAAATTACTTCCTAGCCGAAATTGCTAAGGCTTTCTTTTGTTTATTCTTCATAAGCCAAAACCAAAACTCCATTCCATTCTTCTAAAAGCTGAAATACCTCACTCAGAATCTCTAAAAGCCGAAAACGTATCAGTTCATCTTTTCCAGGATTTTCATAAAGGCCGAAATTGTGAGATCTCGTCTCCTGTGATTGCCGAAATCACTCAGGGGTGTCTGCTTGTGTCAAAATCTGAAGGGAATTTTAGGTAAGTATTGATTTGTGGGATCCAAATCTTTTTTGGCTTTTCAAAGTCTCTAGCTGAATGGCTATTTAGTGACTAATCTACTGTTTTTCTCTTATTTTCAGCATTCCGGGATCTGAAGTGGAGTCAATCGCGTAGATCTCTAAGTCATAGTTCAGTAACACTCAAATAGTGTTACTTTCGGGATTTCAAGGTAAGGAGACCTATTGATTTTTAACGTGTAAATTTGGGTATTTATTAACCCTTGGTCGAATGTAGGGGAGGTCAAATCTTCGTGATTTTTCGGCTTTTGTTGAACCAAGTTATAAATTCGGATAGCAAGGATACCGACTAAGAGTTTAGTACTTCGTAAAACCAGGTGTGTAACTTCTCACACCATTAGATTTGTTTGCTAATATATATTTATACATGTGATAAATCTGCTATACTCTGTTAAATGCCGAAATCTCGACATAACGTTTGGAAACCCGAGAAGGTTAAAGGCTAAATATCAGGTTAGTGATTTCTGCCATTCATCAGTGAATGTTTCTGTTAAAACGATATGTTTTGTATGTCGATTTCTATATATACTTGGGGTTGGGTGATTGATGAAGGGGAAGTGATCTATTCTGGTGGCTTATGCCATTTTACCGGTGACTCTGTCACAACTCATTTACGTGGCTCTTGCCATTTTCACTGGTGACTTTGTCACGACTTTAACGATGAGCAGCTAACTGCAGCATGACTGCCATCGACGGTGTGTAGTGGTGTGGGTTGATTGTAGAAATCCCCAATGGTGTGATTTGCAGGTAAGGGTGGTGTGTAGCGGTTGGAAACCTAGGTTTGGGTTGGGTTTTATGTATGCTATCTACTATTATGTTCTATATTTTGATCCGTGGGGTAAGGCCCAATCTGATGGTGCGCAAGGGTTGCACACTGAGTTTCGCGACTCACCCTATTATTTTAACAATTTCAGGTAGCACTTAGTGCATCGCACCGGGCTGGAGAGGAGAGCAAGGTGGCCATGCGATAGAGTACTGAGGATTCAGCAAAAGACTTTACTTTATTTATCCATTTTTAAGAAATTTATTTAAGTGGGTTTTATATTTCATTGTAATAAGGCCTTGGGCCACTAGACTATTATTTATGTTTTGGATTCATGTTGGGCTTTCATTTATGGGCATTTAAATTTTATGTTTAAACTAAGCTAAGACATGTATGAAATTTCAGTTTCTATTTAAAATTCACCACGGCATTTTATAACTTTATATCTTATATGAACTTAATAAATTATAAAGTTTTCGGTATGACTATCTAAACCTGATAATTGTTTTCTCAAAAGTGCCACATGTTTTTGTAAAATCACTCAAGTGACATACCAGATCTGGTTGTAGTGTTTGGGCCGGGTTTGGGGTGTTACAAATTAGTATCAGAGCCCGGTTCAAAACTCGGCTTTGGGGGTTTATGGGCTCAAAACATTTTCTAAAGATGGGCTTTTAAAACATGAATGTTTTTAAATGATAACAGGTTTGTTAGCTCGGCATGGCACCTGCGTCTCGGCCCAAGTCCGCCAGGTAAGTATTCTGAACTCACTGTGTGCTATATATGTGGGCTTGATGGGCTTTATAGGACGTAGACTATTTAGATTAGAACTTGATGGACTCTAGGCTTAGCTGAAACAACTCCTTAAATCTCATAAGACTTAATTTCACTAAACAAACCCGTGAAAGAGTCGCAAGACTAGGGTGTGGCAACCGGCATGCGCATGTCTAGGATTGGATCCGGAAGAGCCTGGTACTTAAGCAGTCCTAGTGACTCACCTCCTGTTCGCTGGAATCCTACCTGGTGTGTAGTGACTATTCACCCTAGCCGCGAGGATTTGTTGACGAGCCAAAATCCATAACTAAAACCCGAAAGGGACCAGCCACCCTATTTTCACAAAATTGCTAAACTACCCTTATTTTGAAAACTACCAAGATATCCATGATTTGCAAATATACCCCCAGATTTACGAAAATACCCCGATTTACAAAGTCAACGGTTTAAAAAAAAACATACAACACACAACATCAATCAAAAACCACAAACACCTGAACGCCACTATTATTCTTTTGAAATCAAATTCTCTAAGATACCCCTGGTTTTATTTTAAAAAACAATTCTCCAGAATATCCCTGATTTGTAAAATTACCAAAATACCCCCGGATTGTAAAATTACCGAAATACCCTCAGATTGCAAAATTACCAAAATACCCTTCTTTCATAAAATCACCAAGGAACCCTATATTGGAAAACTACGAAAAAACCCTGTAGGATAAATTACGAAAATACCCCTGGGTAGTGAAATGACGAAAATACCCTTAGGTGATGAATGTAAGTTCTATTTGTATGATTGATGATTGCATGTATGTGTATGTGGAACTAGGAGACAAATTTGAGACCGAAACTTGTAGATGTAATTCCGAATTCGAAAGAACTACTCTTAAACTACTGATCATAAGACTGTTCGTGGTTAATCAGTGGAAGAAACTTATTAATTCATAAAATTCTTAATCAGATAAACGTCGATCAAAAGAATGAATACAAGGGGTCGAGGACGTCCGCCACGTGGTCGTGGTAGGGGTAGGATGACCGTGTCAGAGCCAGCAGGGTCTGGCCACGGGTCAGGAGATGAGATGCCAGAGCTACCGGCTGTAGAGGGAGAATTTCGGGATTAGGCACCCGGAGATGATACAGTATCTCAGGCGATGTTGCGGGTCCTCGAAAGAGTTGCTGGGGCAGGCACGGGTTCAGGAGCCCAAAAATCTGTGTCAGAACGACTCCGAGCCAACAGAGCGGAGATGTTTAGAGGTGTTTCTGGCGTAGCCCTTAACACAGCTGAGTATTGGTTAGAAGCGACTGAGCGCATAATGGATGACCTGGACTTCACGGTGGAGGAGAAGTTGAAAGGGGTCGTGTCTCTTCTTCGAGACGAGGCTTACCAGTGGTGGCTCACGGTAAAGGAGGGTACTGCCGCAGACCGGATTGATTGGGATTTCTTTAAGGAGTCATTTCAAGGAAAGTATATTGGGGCCAGCTATGTGGATGCACAGAGGAAGGCATTTCTGAATTTAGTGTAGGGAAGTAAATCTGTGGCTGAATATGAGGCGGAGTTCTTGCGCTTAAGTCGCTGCGCTCGAGGAATGGTAACAACTGAATATGAACGTTGTGTACGGTTCGAGGATAGACTGCGGAATGAGTTAAGGGTTTTGATAGCGCCGCAGCGAGAGAGAGACTTTGCTGTTCTGGTGGAGAAGGTTAAGATAGCTGAGGAGGTGAAACGGACTAAAAGACAGGAAAGAGATAAGGAGCGGGGAAGGAATGAGAGAAGTTTTGGGCAGTCAAGAGCATCTGGGAATTTTCAGAAAAGGCCTAGGACTGATGGGCCAGCTTGCGCTCCGACGGGTCAGAATCGATCATGTAATTGGTGCGGGAAAGCACATTCTGGGGAGTGTAGAAGAAGAACCGGAGGGTGCTTCAGGTGTGGATCCACAGAGCATATGATTAAGGATCGCCCATGAAGGATCGGTCGCGGCCACACAGGCGAGGTTCGATCGAGGCTAGGAGAGGTGATCGTGGGGATCGGGTCGGGCGCGCCGAGAGGTGGAAATGGATTCGGTCGGGGTCGTAGAGCACCTGGTAGAGGTGCAGGTAATGTAGATGCGAGGCACCCGGGTCTAGGTTATGCAGCTCGCCGACGGGAGGATGGTGACGCACCAGATGTTATAACCGGTATGTTTCTTATTGTTAATAAACCATTTCTTGCCTTGATTGATATTGGGTCAACCCACTCCTATGTTGCATGTTCGGTATCTGAGACCCTAAGTATAGACTTTGAAATAACTTCTAGGAAGATGACTGTGGTTAGTCCTTTAAGACAATCTAGGGTAGTGGACAAACTATTTAAGGATGTACCTTTAGAAACTCAAGGGGTAGTGTTTCCGGCAGACTTAATGGAATTGCCATTTGGAGAGTTTGACCTTATCTTAGGAATGGATTGGTTGACAAAACATCGTGCTAAGTTGGATTGTGAGGCTAAGCGCATGGTGTTGAATACCCCAAAAGCCAGGGAGGTGGTTGTATTAGGAGAAAGAAGGAATTACTTGTCCAATATAGTGTCCGCATTAAAAGCTGTTAAGATGATTCGGAAGGGATGTAATGCGTTTCTAGCCTTTATCAGTGCTTTGGATGTTAGAGAGGTGACTGTCGATGAGGTTCAAACAGTCAAAGAGTTCACTGATGTCTTTCCTGAAGAACTGCCCGGATTATCCCCAGATCGCGAAGTGGAGTTTGCAATAGAGCTACTTCCGGGTACGGCTCCGGTGTCCATTGCTCCTTACCGGATGGCACCGAAAGAGTTGATGAAACTCAAAGCTCAGATCCAGGAACTGTTGGATCGTGGTTTTATCCGACCGAGTGTGTCTCCGTGGGAAGTGCTGGTCCTATTCGTGAAGAAGAAGGACGGATCCATGCGTATGTGTGTGGATTATCGTCAATTGAATAAGTTAACTATTAAGAACAAGTACCCACTACTGAGAATCGATGATCTGTTCGATCAGCCCAAAGGAGCTTCGGTCTTTTCTAAGATTGACTTAAGGTCGGGATATCATCAGTTAAAGGTTAAGGAAGGAGACATTCATAAGACGGCGTTTCGGACTCGGTACGGTCATTATGAGTTCTTGGTGATGCCGTTCGGGTTGACGAACGCGCCAGCAGTATTTATGGATATGATGAACCGGGTGTTCCAACCATATCTTGATCGGTTCGTCGTAGTGTTCATTGACGACATCTTGGTTTATTCCAAGTCAGTGGAGGAACATGATGAACATCTTCGTGTGGTGTTGTGAACTTTGAGGGAGAAGCAGTTGTTCGCAAAGTTCAGTAAGTGTGAGTTTTGGCTAAGGGAAGTAACTTTCTTAGGGCATGTAGTTTCTGCAGAAGGAATCCGGGTGGACCCTCGGAAGATAGAGGCCGTATTGGATTGGAAACTGCCGAAGTCTGTGGCGGAGATTTGAAGTTTCTTGGGATTGGCCGGGTATTACAGAAGGTTTGTGGAAGGGTTCTCATTGATAGCGGCACCTTTAACTAAGTTGTTGAGGAAGGGAGCACCGTTTGTGTGGACCGACAAACAGCAGGAGAGCTTTGAGAAGCTGAAGAGGATCTTGACGGAAGCGCCAGTGTTAATTTAGCCAGAGGCGGGAAAAGAATTTACCGTCTACTGTGATGCGTCACACACGGGTAGGATGTGTGTTGATGCAAGATGGAAGAGTTGTTGCATATGCGTCTCAATAGTTGAGACCGCATGAATTGAACTACCCTACGCACGATTTAGAATTGGCAGCGGTAGTGTTTGCTCTGAAGATTTGGAGGCACTACCTGTATGGGGAGAAGTCGGTTATTTATACGGATCAGAAGAGCCTGAAGTATATCCTTACCCAGAAGGAGTTGAACCTAATACAGAGAGAAGGTGGGTCGAGTCGTTAAAGGATTATGTTGCGCCGATTGAGTACCACCTGGGTAAGGCTAACGTGGTGGCGGATGTGCTGAGTAGGAAGGCAATAGCGGATTTGAGGGCGATGTTCGCTCATCTCAGTCTGTATGAGGATGGCAGTTATGTAGCTAAACTCCAAGTGAAACCAACGTGGACAAATCAAATCAAGGAAAAGCAACTTCTGGATGATATCTTGAGTGCTCGAATTCGACAAGTGCGGAATGGTGAAGTAGATGACTATAGCTTGAATTGTGATGGAGTTTTGTGTTTCTAAGGGAGAGTCTGCATGCCAAAGGATGTGGAGTTAAGGCAGATGATTCTTCAGGAGGCGCATAGTAGCCCTTACGCTATGCATCCTGGAAGGGTTAAGATGTACCGAGATTTACGAGCGCAATTTTGGTGGCCAGGTCTGAAGCGAGAGGTAATGGAATTCGTGGGTAAGTGCTTGACGTGCCAACAGGTGAAAGCGGAACACCAGTTGCCTTCGGGGTTGTTGCAACCGGTGAAGATTCCGCAGTGGAAATGGGAGAGAATCACAATGGATTTTGTTAGTGGGTTACCCCTTACGCCCACTAAGAAGGATTCAATTTGGGTGATTGTGGATCAACTCACGAAGTCTGCTCACTTCATACCGGTTCGTGTTGACTATTCTCTACAGAAGTTGGCTAAGTTGTACGTGGCTGAGGTCGTGAGACTACATGGTGTACTGGTGTCGATCATATCAGATAGGGACCCTAGATTCACGTCACATTTCTGGAAGGCTCTTCATCAAGCAATAGGAACAAGGTTAGACTTTAGTACTGCTTTTCACCCACAGACTAATGGTTAGTCTGAGAGGGTAATTCAGATCTTGGAAGATATGCTAAGGGGTTGCATCATCGACTTTAGGGGTAGTTGGGAGGAGTATTTACCTTTGGCAGGATTCACATACAATAACAGTTATCCAGAACTAGTTTTAGAAACGGAGGAGAAAGTTAAGTTAATACGGGCTCGGTTGAAGGAGGTGTCAGATCGGCAAAAATCTTATGCGGATCTAAAGCGGAAGGAGGTGGAATTTGCAGTAGGAGACCAAGTCTTTTTGAAAGTATCTCCATGGAAGAAGGTAATGAGGTTTAGAAGGAAGGGTAAGTTAAGTCCTCAGTTTATTGAACCGTATCGGGTACTAGAGCGTGTGGGCCCAATGGCTTATCGGTTGGAGTTGCCTTCAGAGTTGGAGCAGATACATAACATGTTTCATGTCTCGATGCTAAGACGTTATCGTTCTGATCCGTCGCATGTGGTGCCGGTGGAAGAGATTAAAGTAAGGCCAGATTTATCCTTTGAGGAAGAACCAGTGCAAATCTTGAATCGAGACGTAAAAGTGTTGAGAAGGAAGTCTGTCCCTTTGGTCAAAGTTCTGTGGCAAAATCACGGTATAGAAGAGGCGACGTGGGAGCCAGAGGATGTTATCCGACAGCAATATCCCCATCTCTTTTGATCAGGTAAATTTCGAGGCCGAAATTTATTTTTAAGGGGGTAGAACTGTAACATCCCGAATTTATGGGCTTGTGCATTTTTGTGTAGTGTATGCTTAAATATGCTAATTAAGAATTTGAGGTCCAGATTGGGTTCGAGAATGGGCTGAGGCCTTAACTAAATATCTGTGTAGGCACTCTAGCACTTTAAAAGCTAGTTATCTGTGTTTTAAATGTCAGATTGGGCTTGCAGCCCAAAGCAAGGTGGTGCCACAAAGGAGAAAAGGGTGTGGCGTTATTAAGGGATGGTGAGGGCCCAAATTTTGGCTGCTTGGAGCCCAAGTTTTTGGCCAAATTCGGCACTCTAAAGGGGATAAAGGAGGGATGGCTACAAGGCTAAATTGTAGGAGTTTTATTGTTTTTTTTTATGGATAACTAAAGCTGATAAAGGAGGGAAAAGTGGAGATAATTAGGTCTTTGTTGGATGAGTGCTCTATTATGGATAAAGGATAGAATGATAAAAGTGATCTCTTAGTTGCAGAGTTGGCCGAAAATCAAACACAGGAGAGGGGGAAAATTGATTCAGTATAGGCTAGAGGGTGTGCAGAAATTTCATTAGTTTCTCTGAGAACTTTCTTTCAGTTTTCTCTGTTTTAGAAATTTCTCTAGTCTTTTTCTTCTTCTGTCGAAATTACTTCCTAGCCAAAATTGCTAAGGCTCTCTTTTGTTTATTCTTCATAAGCCAAAACCGAAACTCCATTCCATTCTTCTAAAAGCCAAAATACCTCACTCAGAATCTCTGAAAGCTGAAAATGCATCAGTTTATCTTTTTCGGGATTTTCATAAAGGCCGAAATCGTGAGATCTCGTCTCCTGTGATTGCCGAAATCACTCAGGGGTGTCTGCTTGTGTCGAAATCTGAAGGGAATTTTAGGTAAGTATTGATTTGTAGGATCCAAATCTTTTTCGGCTTTTCAAAGTCTCTAACCGAATGGCTATTTAGTGACTAATCTATTGCTTTTCTCTTATTTTCGGCATTCCGGGATCTGAAGTGGAGTCAATCGCATAGATCTCTAAGTCATAGTTCAGTAACACTCAAATAGTGTTACTTTCGGGATTTCAAGGTAAGGAGACCTATTGATTTTTAACGTGTAAATTTGGGTATTTATTAACCCTTGGTCGAATGTAGGGGAGGTCAAATCTTTGTGATTTTCCGGCTTTTGTTGAACCAAGTTATAAATTCGGATAGCAAGGATACCGACTAAGAGTTTAGTACTTCGTAAAACCAGGTGTGTAACTTCTCACACCATTATATTTGTTTGCTAATATATATATACATGTGATAAATCTGCTATACTTTGTTAAATGCCGAAATCCCGGCATAACGTTTGGAAACCCGAGAAGGGTAAAGGCTAAATATCAGGTTAGTGATTTCTGCCAATCATCAGTGAATGTTTCTGTTAAAACGATATGTTTTGTATGTCGATTTATATATATACTTGGGGTTGGGTGATTGATGAAGGGGAAGTGATCTGTTCTAGTGGCTTATGCCATTTCAGCCTGGTGACTCTGTCACAACTCTGTTTCTGGTGGCTCTTGCCATTTCAGCCTGGTGACTTTGTCATGACTTTGACGATGAGCAGCTAACTGCAGCATGACTGCCATCGATGGTGTGTAGTGGTGTGGGTTGATTGTAGAAATCCCCAATGGTGTGATTTGCAGGTAAGGGTGGTGTGTAGCAGTTGGAAACCTAGGTTTGGGTTGGGTTATGTATGCTATCTACTATATTATGTTCTATATTCTGATCTATGGGCTACGGCCCAATCTGATGGTGCGCGAGGGTTGCACACTGAGTTTCGCGACTCACCCTATTATTTTAACAATTTCAGGTAGCACTTAGTGCATCGCACCGGGCTGGAGAGGAGAGCAAGGTGGCCATGCGATAGAGTACTGAGGATTCAGCAAAAGACTTTACTTTATTTATCTATTTTTAAGAAATTTATTTAAGTGGGTTTTATATTTCGTTGTAATAAGGCCTTGGGCCACTAGACTATTATTTATGTTTTGGATTCATGTTGGGCTTTCATTTATGGGCATTTAAATTTTATGTTTAAACTAAGCTAAGACATGTATGAAATTCGGTTTCTATTTAAAATTCACCACGGCATTTTATAACTTTATATCTTATATGAACTTAATAAATTATAAAGTTTTCGGTATGACTATCTAAACCTGATAATTGTTTTCTCAAAAGTGCCACCTGTTTTTGTAAAATCACTCAAGTGACATACCAGATCCGGTTGTAGTGTTTGGGCCGGGTTTGGGGTGTTACAAATTCAATTCCCTTAATTTTAGGAAGACCCTTTTTAGCAACTTCCAGGACTAAAATTGATGTTGATGCAGGAGAACTCATACTTCGTGTTGGTAATGAGACGGTCACCCTCAAGGCTCTCGACTTAGCCAGAACATCGAGTAATCAAGGTGTGAACGTAAATTCTACTAATAACCATTCGGTTAACCCTTATTTTCAGGAAGCACCACAAAAGAATACAACTGAACCCGATCCTAAAACCCATGACAACAAGGAAGTAGTTCATGAAGATCGAAGGATTCAGATTGATGATCTAGACGAGTGGAAGACACACTTCAAGGAAAAATTAGGGATACACGACGAAGAACGGGAACCACACAAGGTAAAACTGAAGGAGCCCCCAGAAGAGCTCATAGGAACAACAAACCACTTCAAAATAGGAGATCAGGTATTGCTAGATAAGGCAGATCCTCGAATATCTCCTCCGGACCCTAACACAAACAATACCTTTTAGGGTAACCAGTGTTTTCCCATACGGAACAGTCGAGGTAAGTAATCCTATTTTTGGTACTTTTACTATAAACGCATCTCGACTTAAAATTTTTCACGAGGATAAAACTGATAGCATGAAGAAGGACTTCCAACTCTTCAAACCACCCTGATGATGCAAACGAGAGGAAAGTCTAGCTTAAGACTATAAACGAGCGCTTCTCGGGAGGCAACCCGAGTACTAACCCCATTAACTTTTACATTTTTATTTTTTTTCTTATTTATTCTATTTTACTCTTTCTTTATAGTATCTAGCTTTAAACTAACAAAAAAGTGTAGATTTCCAGGCCACACGGCCTAGCACACGGCCGTGGCCGTGGCCGTGTGGATGCCCCGGATCACCGTACTAACATGGCAGAGGTGGTACGAGTCAGAGAGAATCAAATCTTCGAAGTCACAGACTCCAACCACTACCCCACGCACGCGAGCAGAGAATGCCACGCCCGCCGTGCGCGCCGTGGACAACTCTGACTTATCACTAACGGGCGTGGCAATCTGTAAAACGGGAGTGGGTGAACCAACACACCTAGACACACGGTCGTGCGAGGCGGCCGTGTGAATCAACACGCCTAAGGAGCACGGGCGTGGGATGGTACCAGGTTTGAAAATCTATTTAATCCCCCCTCCCTTCCCTCTTCTCCTACTAACTTTCAACCTTCAACTTTTCATTTTCTTTCCTACCCCTCTTCTCTATACCCTTGAGCTACACCAAAACAATGCCAAAGAAGCGGAAGAAGCCAAGCACAGTCTCTTTCATGGAGACCGATGCATATAAGTTCATGTCGGCCGCTTCAATCACTCGCCAAGCCAAGGGTCTTTGAGACCAATTATCTGTTCTTTTATTTTTATCTTCTCCTTTATTTTCCTTCTCTTTAACACTCTTATGCTCAATTTAGTTTATTTTATCTTAGTTTTTTGATTTTAGGTTCTAAAGGTTGCTAGGGAATCACGCCACGACCACCACCATATCCTCAGCCTTAGAAAGCACACCCAACAATAAGGACTCTACGGTCCATCCATATTTTCTTTTAATTTTAGTTTCATCATTATTTTTCTTCACTCTAGCTTGTTCTTCTTTAATTATTTAATTAGTATAGTTTTAATTATTATTACCATAACCTGGCTAATTCTCCATGAGCTACCCAATTTCTTCATCTAGCGCAGGATCGTCATCCAGACCGGCCCCTCCAACTTATCTTTCACCTCCGACTCAAGGAATCCATCCAAAATTTAGGGAGTTTAACTTCTCCCTATATCTTATGATTTTAGTATTATTGTCTATATAGCTAACTTTGTACATTGAGGGCAATGTACATCCTAAGTGTGGGGGGGTGAACAACCTAAAAAGGTGCCTAACTTTTTTCATTATTCTTAAATTTCTGAAATTAGGTGCCAAACTTTTTGCATTGTTCTCAAAATCCTGAATTTAGTCTTGTTTTTAAGTAAATTCCTCATATTACTAATTAGGATGAAATTTCTAATAATTTATGATTTTTATTGATATATTTTAGATTAAGTCATTGATAATTGTGCATTAATAATTGAATTCTAAGAATACTAGAGAATCAAGCATGATAAGTCTACTTTTCAGAAATTAAAAATTTGCTAGGTTGTCAAACTGAGTTTAAATATTACTTTGAAGTTTGAAATTTACGAGGTTGATATCAAAATACCCATAATTTTTGTGAGATTTTGAGCCTTATAGAGCATATATTCTTTTTCATGCTCACTTTATTGATTATGAGTATGTCAACATTGATTTGTTATTCTAGAACTTGCCTCGTTTATACATATCGAGACCACACCTATGATTTGATACACAGAGATGATTAAGGCACCTAGGTTTTAACCCACTAACTCCATAAAAGCCTACCTTCACAATTAACCCCTAGTGAACCCCTTTTAATCCTAACAACCCTTTTTATTGACATAACCGCTAATATTAACCCAAAATCCTTTGTTTTTGTCATCACCATTCTTTTTCGACTTCCCTTATATCGAGATTTGATTTGATTAATAGCCTAACTATGTTTTTATTTCAGTAATTTATCCTTTGTTATGTATTTATGATTTGTTCTTAAAAAAAATCGAAGTATATTCATTATTCATTATTAGTTTGTGATTAAGTGAGCTTATACGTGTGAATTCCAAATATTGAAGAAGAAGCTCACATTATTAGTATTATTAGCTTTCAGTTGATGTAATTACTTTTATTTAGTTTATTGTTCTAGTTAGGTATTTTATCAATTCGATCTTGATTCTAACATTCTAATTCAGCCTGTATCCACATCTTAACCCTAGCCCTATTACAACCCTAATTAAAGACCTTTTGATTTGTGCATCATCTCATATTATAGTGGTGGAGATTTGATTTTCAGGCAAGCCTATGGGATTAACTTTTCATGTTCGACTTTTGAGCGATTTTTCCTGAACCTTAAACACTTTGAGTGATTTGAGTGAATCTCTAGTGAGGATGTCAATCCTTGTCAGTTTTGAATTAAAGGTGATTATTTAGATAAGGGGAGACGCCTATATTTTTGAGCTACAAATCTATGACTTAGATTGTTTGAATCCTTAAGACTCTTTGAATTGAATTATCCATGTATAAATTATCTATGAATTATGATAAGACATTGTTGATAGGAATTATGAATTATAGAAAGTTCGTTTTAATTGTAAGTTGAGAATTTTGCTTAAGGACAAGCAAAAGCTTAAGTGTGGGGGTATTTGATAAACCAAAATAGTAACATATTTTAGGCCCACATTTAGCATACTTTTGGATGAATTATCCTTTGATTTATGTAAAAAGGTGCTCTTAATCCTTTCTTTTCATGTCTTATACTCAGGAAAGCACCCAAGAATAAAAAGAACGAGAAACGGGCTCAAAACGGACCAAAATGGGCCAAAGAATAAATCGACACGGCCTGGACTAAAGCCCACACGACCGTGCCTCCTCAAATATACTAGAACACGGCCACAACCATGATTTACACGGCTGTGCCTCACTAATGGAGTCCAACACGGCCTGACCTCGATTCACACGGGCGTGTGCCATGGCCGTGCCCCTGCCGTGGATGAGAGTAATTTCACTCGGATTTGGATACTTAGGGGCAAAGAAACACATTCCAAAAGCCTATAAATACACCCTAAGTATGACCTTAAAGGGGGGAGTCGACGAGCGGTTAGCTTGGCCAAGGAGCCGAGCCGAAAAGGTCAGATTTGTGGGAAACTCTCAAGGGATAGCCAGTTGATCCATCTCAAGAAGTCGGAATTCTACTTAAGACGGAGGATCTCCTCTTCAATTTCTTCAGGGGTTTTAGGGATTTCTTATGTTTTGTTTTATCTTTTCTTCTGAGATGTTTTCTTTTATCATTATGAACTAAACCCTTCAGATACCTGAAGGAGATGAAACCTAGATAATCTTGTTATTGTTTTCCTAACTATATGATAAATACTTGATTTGTTCTTAATTATGTGTGCTTAATTCTTGTGTTGATATTTTGCAGATATTGATTCAAGTTGAATGTGCTTAGGTGGTGGAGCAAAAGTCCCTGCTTAAGAGTAGATCTAGCATAATTAAGCGGAGTTGATCGTGCGCCTAGAGATAGGGTGACGAGATTTTTTGCGGATTAGGGTGAAACCTAATATGGATTGTCCATAGATTGATTTATTGCTATTCTAGGGGTTATTAATGGGAAAGAGATTTCAATTAATTAACCTAGGGTTAGACGTTATTCGCCTCGAGAGAGGGTTTAATATACGTTAGGGAGTCCTACGGATCAAGTCAAGTGAATAAATAAATGCAGTTCGGTGTTAGATAACAAGTGAAGTCTAGGTGGATTCTTCCTAAGGGTATCGTCTTAATCAACTGAGTTTTTCCTAAGTATTTCCCCAATTCATTCTTTTTGTCTTTGCGTCTTTAGCTTAGTAATTAGTTAATTTAGATTAATAAACAACTTCACTTATTTTAGGCTAAATAAGAGAAAGAAAGTTAGTATTAGTACTTTTAGTTCCTTTGGGTTCGACAATCCAGTCTTGCCTTAACTATACTACTGTTCGATAGGTGCACTTGCCTCAATCGTTGTCATAGTTAGTTTCCAGGTTCGATCATTATCTTTATAAATTTAAAACTCTGACTTCACAGCGATCAATGGCACAATTGAATGCTTGCCTTAATGGTTGAGTGAGTTTGGGGATGTTTGGGAAGTCCTGGGTTCAAACTTAGGCTTTAGAAAAAAAATTAATTTTCAAGTGAATAAGGCCTTGGTTCTGGAGAGTAGACTTTAAGAATAATTGTGGCGGAAATGTGACACAAAAGAACCTGTAGTTCAGTGGTAAGTGGCGTGTTTAAGGCTGCAAGGGAGCTCAAGTTCGAGTCTCATGATGCACAATGGGGTATTTATTTTATTTCCTTACAGTAGGAGAAGTAAAGTTTGACTGAAACTCTGTAAGGTGAAGTTTGAATTGGTCTTGGAGGGTTTTGTAGAGCAAATCAAGGAGGAGATTGGGGAGAAAATCAAGGAATTTCGAAATGGGAGGTTGGTAAAGTGTTGTAGCTGATTGGGACTCTAAGGCTTTGGTGGAATTCGGCTAGGGGGAATAGGGAGCATTTTTGGCATTAGGCATTTCTTTGTTCGGTTTTGTGGGAGTTGATAGGAGAGCTGCCGAATTTCTTTGCTGGCAGTTTAGGTTTTTGCACTTTTTGCATTTCGGGTTCTTTCTAGTTTTCTTTGTGCTACGAAATTGACCATTCGTGCCATTCCTTCTTTGCATCTTTGCTATTCTTTTCCTCTCTTCTTTGTCGAACCTAACATCTACTTTTCCTTACCCCTTTTCTTCTGCAATCGGATTCTTCCATAGCCTAGCCGAACCTTCCTTTTCTCTTCTTTAACTTCTGTTCATATTCTATTCTAGTCTGGCCGAATATCACTGTTGTTAATCCCTCTCTACGTCGATCTACTGCAAAGGTTCTGACTATCGGTAAGTGTTCAAAATCTATCCTCTGCTTTTCTTTTAAAAACCGAATACACCATGCCCTTCTTTTTCATTTTCTAAAACCGAATACCCCCTCTTGCTAACCGATTGTCATTTCCTCCTTCACATACTATACTCGCTGTGATCCTAGGGTCTTCCTCAAGGAGTGGTGAAGTGTGAACGGTTTGGAGGAGTCACACTTTCATCCTCAACGTACAGGTAAGGTAAAAGTGTTACCTTATATTCTTTGGGGTTGGCCGAATGTGCCCTATCACTTACTAATCGGATTTTGATTGTACTATAGGAAACCAACAAGGGCGTATGATCGTTTCTGAATAGCGATCGTAGAGGGACTAAGGTCACCCTCATTCAAACAAGGTAAGAAGGTTGTTTCGGATTAAGAGTCACTAAGAGGGTGCTTTACCCTATCGGTTAAAGGACTAACTTTGGATCTTGTTTGAATCTAGGTTGGGTGCTCGTGGAGTGTGGAGCAATATCGTAATCAAGTGTGTAACCACACTATCTTTTCTGTGAATCGGCAAAAGCCAAAAAGCCGAAAAGCCAAAACTTTGACATTTGAGGCCTCACGAGCGTGCGATCGCTCGTGTGGTAAATCGAGCCCACAAACTATGGCGATAGACTGTAGAGGCCACCACGAGCGTTCTCGTGCTTTTGGGCCGATATGGGCCTCGTTTGGCTGAAATGGGCCGCGTGAGCCCACTGGGCTCGTCGACCCCACATGGATGAAATCATCGATAATTGGCGAATACTGGATTGGGCTATGTAGTTCACATAGTTGCGACTGAATTTGGGCTACATGGGCCACACGAGCGTGTGGGCCCACTTGGGCCGAATATTGGGCCTTGGGCCTATTTACACCGTTATGACTATTTAGGTTATCTGTGCCGCTCGAGGTGACTGTAGACCTTCGGAAAGGTTGTTATCTGGGCTGAAATACCCCTAAAGAGTAAAATAACTGAAATACCCCTAAAGAGTAAAATGACTGAAATACCACTAAAGAGTAAAATTACTAAAATACCCCTAAAGAGTAAAATGAATGAAATACCCCTAAAGAGTAAAATGACCAAAATACCCTCATAGGGTAAAATAACCGAAATACCCCCATAGGATAAATTGACCGTTATACCCCTAAGGGTAGGTTGACTGATGGGTTCATGATTTGTATATGAATGTTACTAAATGTGACATTCTGCATACACGTATGATTTATGACATGGCATACTGCATGGGGTTGGGATACTGATACTGGCAGCTCTGCTGCAATACTATTACTGGTGGCTTTGCCACATATACTGTTACTAGCAGCTCTGCTGCGTTATTATTACTAGTAGCTATGCTGTAATAATGGTGTGTTGGCTGGATGGGTTGATTTTATCCCCACATGGTGTGTTGGTTGGTACGGGTGGGTTGCATATTTGTACCATATTGATACTGTATTGGGCTTAGGCCCACATTGACTTCTGTAATGGGCTAAGGCCCACACTGCATTAGCATCGAATAGGGCTCGTGCCCGCATCATTCTCGCATGATAGGGGATTACACACTGAGTTTTCGTAAACTCACCCTTTCTTTTTAAACTGTACAGGTAATCCCCAGCCTTAGATGATTTGGAGCTGCGAGGGACTCGGAGGTGGCCACACGTTCGCTAATATTTTATTTTAGACCTAGTTATTTAAATTTTTATATTGGGTTGATATTTATGTAATAAGGCCTCTGGTGATTTTAATTTCTTTTAGATGGGTTTAATTTCTTATTTTGAAACTGCCAAATTGATACAAATAAGTTTTCAAAAATAATAACTATTTTAAAAGACAAACACACATTTTCAATCTTCAAAATGACATTAATTAGAGTAGCTTCCGCTGGTTTTTAACCAACTAAGAAACCAACAGTAACAAACATGGCGATCGTTTAAAAACGGTTTTCTCTCAACAAGCCTGATTTCGAAAAACACTTCGATGTGACACGTCAGATTCGGCCGTAGCGTCTAGGCTGGGTTTGGGGTGTTACATTTATTGGTATCAGAGCTAGGTTTGATGGGCCAGTTCGGACTGGAGTTCCTGTTGCTATTGCTAGACCGCAGCTTTGCGCTGATTGTGGGAGATCTCACCAGGGTGAGTGCTGGAAGAGGATTGGGGCGTGCTTCAGATACGGGTCCATGGATCATCAGGTTAAGAATTGTTCTCAGAGGCTTGTTCAGATGCAAGCTACAAGACAGGGTAATGTACAGCCACTGAGGGGCAGTCAGCAGCCACCTAGAGGCCGTGGAAATGGTATGGGCCGTGGTCGTGGAGCACCTCATACTGAGGTGAGGCAGCCAGCCCCGGTATATGCTGCTTGTCGTCGAGAGGACAGAGACACCCCAGATATGAATATCGGTACGTTCTTTATCCATAATGTACTATATACCTAATTTGGAACTAGAGTGCGCAGCGAGAGCGTAGCGGTGTAGTCTATATAGGCGACCATTCTGATAGTTGGAATTTTCGAGGATGAAATTTCTTTAAGGGAGGTAAAGTTGTAACGCCCCAAATTTTGGGCCTAGGAGAAATAGGTTTTGAAGCAAGGGAACAGTTAGGCGACTGTACATAGGTATTTAGTTGTGCAAGAAAATGGCACGATTGAATGCTTGCCTTAATGGTTAAGTGAGTTTGGAGTGTTTGGGGATGTTTGGGAAGTCCTGGGTTCAAACCTAGGCTTTAGCAAAATTTTTAATTTTCAAGTGAATAAGGCCTTGGTTCTGGAGAGTAGGCTTTAAGAATAATTGTGGCGGAAATGTGATACAAAAGAACCTGTAGTTCAGTGGTAAGTGGCGTGTTTAAGGTAGCAAGGGAGCTCAAGTTCGAGTCTCATGATGTGCAAGGGGGTATTTATTTTATTTCCTTGCAGCAGGAAAAGTGGAGTTAGACTGAAACTATGTAAGGTGAAGTTTGAATTAGTCTTGGAGGGTTTTGTGGAGCAAATCAAGGAGGAGATTGGGGAGAAAATCAAGGAATTTCGAAATGGGAGGTTGGTAAATTGTTGTGGCCGATTGGGACTCTAAGGCTTTAGTGGAATTCGGCTATGGGAAAATAGGGAGCATTTTCGGCATTAGGCATTTCTTTGTTCAGTTTTGTGAGTGTTGATAGGAGAGCTGCAGAATTTCCTTGCTGGAAGTTTAGGTTTTTGCACTTTTTGCATTTCGGGTTCTCTCTAGTTTTCTTTGTGCTACGAAACTGACCATTCGTGTCATTCCTTCTTTGCATCTTTGCTATTCTTTTCCTTTCTTCTTGGTCGAAACTAACATCTACTTTCCCTTACCCCTTTTCTTCTGCAATCGGATTCTTCCATAGCCTAGCCGAACCTTCCCTTTCTCTTCTTTAACTTCTGTTCATATTCTATTCTAGTCTGGCCGAATATCACTGTTGTTAATCCCTCTCTACGTCAATCTACTGCAAAGGTTCTGACTATCGGTAAGTGTTTAATATCTATCCTCTACTTTTCTTTTAAAACCGAATACACCATGCTCTTCTTTTTCATTTTCCAAAATTGAATACCCCCTCTTGCTAACCAATTGTCATTTCCTCTTTCACATACTGTACTCGTTGCGATCTTAGGGTCTTCCTCAAGGAGTGGTGAAGTGTGAACGGTTTGAAGGAGTCACACTTTCGTCCTCAACGTATAGGTAAGGTGAAAGTGTTACCTTATATTCTTTGGGGTTGGCCGAATGTGCCCTATCACTTACTAATCGAATTTTGATTGTACTATAGGAAACCAACAAGGGCGTGTGATCGTTTCTGAACAGCGATCATAAAGAGACTAAGGTTACCCTCATTCAAACAAGGTAAGAAGGTTGTTTCGGATTAAGAGTCAATAATAGGGTGCTTTACCCTATCGATTAAAGGACTAACTTTGGATCTTGTTTGAATCTAGGTTGGGTGCTCGTGGAGCGTGGAGCAATATCGTAATCAGGTGTGTAACCATACTATCTTTTCTGTGAATCGACAAAAGCCAAAAAGTCGAAAAGCTAAAACTTCAGCATTTGAGGCCTCATGAGAATGTGATCACTCGTGTGGTAAACCGAGCCCACAAACCGTGGCGATAGACTGTAGAGGCCACCACAAGCGTTCTCGTGCTCTTGGGCCGATATGGGCTTCGTTTTGCTGAAATGGGTCGTGTAGGCCCACTGGGCTCGTGGGCCCCACACGGACGAAATCCTGTATAATTGGAGAATACTAGACTAGGCTATGTAGTTCACATAGCCACGATTGAATTTGGGATACATGGGCCACACGAGCGTTTGGGCCCACTTGGGTCTAATATTGGGCCTTGGGCCTATTTACACCGTTATGACCACTTAGGTTATCTGTGTCACTCGAGGCGACTGTAGACCTTCGGAAAGGTTGTTATCTGCGCTGAAATAACCGTAAAGAGTAAAATGTCTGAAATACCCCTAAAGAGTAAAATGACTGAAATACCCTTAAAGAGTAGAATGACCGAAATACCCCCATAGGGTAAAATGACTGAAATACCCCATAGGATAAAATGACCGTTATACCCCTAAGGGTAGGTTGACTGATGTGTTCATGATATGTATATGATTGTTACTGAATATGACATTCTGCATACACGTATGATTTATGACATGGCATACTGCATGGGGTTGGGATACTGTTATGGAGGAAATGTATCACATTCTTGGTGGCTTTGCCACAAATATCATTCTTCGCGACTTTCTTCGCGATCATCGATACTAGCATGCTCCGCTATAATCATCATTCATGGTGGCTTTGCCACATATATCATTATCGCGGCTCTGGCTGCGTTATATCTTGCGCGGCTATGCTGCAATATTGGTGTGTTGGCTGGGTGGGTCGATTTTATCCCCACATGGTGTGTTGGTTAGTACGGGTGGTGTGTTGGGTTGATTGGGGTGGGTTGCATATTTGTACCATACTGATATTGTATTGGGCTTAGGCCCGTATTGACTTCTGTAATGGGCTAAGGCCCACACTCTATCATTCTTGAATAGGGCTGTGCCTGCATCATTCTTGCATGATAGGGGATTACACATTGAGTTTTCGTAAACTTACCCTTTCTTTTTAAACTGTACAGGTAATCCCCAGCCTTAGGCGATTTGGAGCTGCGAGGGACTCGGAGGTGGCCACACGTTCGCTAATATTTTATTTTAGACCTAGTTATTTAAACTTTTATATTGGGTTGATATTTATGTAATAAGGCCTCTGGTGATTTTAATTTCTTTTAGATGGGCTTAATTTCTTATTTTGAAACTGCCAAACTGATACAAATAAGTTTTTAAAAATAATAACTGTTTTAAAAGACAAACACACATTTTCAAACTTCAAAATGACATTAATTACAGTAGCTTCCGCTGGTTTTTAACCAACTAAGAAACCAACAGTAACAAACATGGCGATCGTTTAAAAACGGTTTTCTCTCAACAAGCCTGATTTCGAAAAACACTTCGATGTGACACGTCAGATTCGATCGTAGCGTCTAGGCCGAGTTTTGGGTGTTACACCAAATTTCATGATCGAGTCAATATTTATAACAGTAATAAATTTAATTTACCTCCAACCGATGAATATCTTTCACAGATAAACCATGTTTGAATAATAAAGAGATTGATGATATCTCAGAGAAAATTCAGAAGAGTAATATCATACATACTCCGTAGAAACCACTGTGGTAAAAACAATATAACTTGCACATTCGTAATTTAGGGCTTCAATCAGTAGAAGTAGAAAATTGTATCACATGAATCTTATCATCAAATCTTATATCAATCATGATGAATTAATAAACCCAAGTAAAATGGAGCAATACTGATTATGAATCAACCAGACTTTCAGTAATTCCATCTATCATAATTTACTAGTCTTTCAATACGATAAATATTGCATCTGTACATGCACAATTTCATATGCCTTTGAAAATAACAAAACATATAGAATACCCAGAAGAGATTGCTATAATATACTTAATTATAACAGTTGTATTCAAACATTTTTGCAATTTCATCACTATTCCACTGACTAATAGAGCCATCGATAATCTTACATTATTCAATTAACTGAAAGAGTCAATTCAGAAAATTTTTTAGCTAATCCGTTCTGTAAATATCATGCCTGAATAAGTCGATTACTCATGAATAACTTCTTCCTTAACAATGACATCACATATCAGAATAATCTTCAGAAAAATCTGATATCTCTTTTAATACTGTCTTTACTTACTAACCCATTCTCATTCTGACTACACCATTAGTCATTCAGCCTTTGAACTCTTTAGTTCCACATTCATGAGCTTAATCCATATAAAGGTTGTGAATTTCATTGTATAACACTATACTGGTAAGGGGGTGGAGATCGTAAGCCTCAAAATTTAACTTTCATAAATACACACATATCACTTAACGTGTATCATTAACATGTTCATCATAAAACATTTATATCATGCCTTTATAAATCTCGTTCTATCATAAGTAACAATTTTTTTACTCAGGTACGTGAGCATCACTTTCAACAGTATCGGAATTACCTCGGTTGGAAAGCATCTCTGTCTATTTGTAAAACAATTTTCATCCGAGTCAGAAGATATCACACTATCACAGGTTATATAATGGCATGTATTTCTAGACTCCACATACACTACGTTCAGTCCGAGAACCAACTAAACCGTAGCTCTGATACCAATAAATGTAACACCCCTAACCCATATCTGTCGCCGGAATAGGGTTACGAAGCATTACCAGAACTTCTCAGAACATTTTCAGATAAATCATGTCAATCACTACTCGTTAATCGAGATCATTCATAACGTCCCTTAGATGGACCCTCGAGGCCCAATACGAGCACTAAAATCGAGTCAGGACTTAATCGAAAACTTTAAGAATTTTTCACGACATTTCAAAATTTTTCCAAGGTACAGGGCTCACACGCCCGTGTGGTCCAAGGGACACGCCCGTGTGACCCAGGGACACGCCCGTGCTACAGGCCGTGTTCAACCCCGTGTAACTCTCTAACTTGTGCACACGGCCATGCCACACGCCCGTGTGCTAGGCCGTGTGGTTAATTAAATTCTTTCAAAATTAGGTGCAGGTTTCACATGGCCAAGACACACGCTCGTGTTCTAGGCCGTGTAGCACACACGACTAAGACACACACCTTTGTCTCTGCCCGTTTGCTCAATTCTGAGCATTCTGTTTCTCAAAGTTTAGGTGCAGGGGACACACAGCTTAACCACACGCCCATCTACCAGGCCGTGTGTCACACACGTCTAGACACACGCCTGTGTGTCTACCCGTGTGGAAAAAATAAAGACATTCCTAGCTTCATTTCTCACCCAAAATCACACCCATGACCTGCACTTGAATCACACATCCAAGTACCAACCATGTCAAGCATTCAAATCAAGTAAATTCCATTATTCATCATGGCATATCATTTCATGCATACATGTCTATAATCTTACTTTAGTTAAGACCTCAAGTTAGACATAGTTTGATCAACTACTTACTATATATGTAGCTACCATAGCTTGACATTACAAGTATATTAAACAAACCATTACTAGCCATTCCAATGGCTAGATTACAAACATCATCTACATTTACATGGCAATATGGCAAATATAACCTATACATGCCATTACAACCATAATTGGTTTACCATATTGTACCGACATGGGCCGATGGATAGTGTGAGTGATCTCCGCCGCGCTTCCAATCCAACGAGCTTCCGATTTACTCTAAAACAGGGAAATAAAACTAAGTAAGCATTACATGCTTAGTAAGTTCGTATAACATGGTACTTAACTTACCATTCATTCTATTTTGAGGTAACTATATAAGGAATATTCAATCAATTTGCCCTCAAGCCCTACACATATCCTCATTTCCCTTGTTAGTCATATATATTCCATAATAACATCAAAACATATATGGTCTCAACAACAATCAAGTTTCCATGCACCTTTGCTTTCCACAACATATATAAATCACGTTGCTATATCTCAAGTATATTTTCATATAACACATCTCGAGTTCAGATTATTTTATATCAAAACTTTACACATTTTACTCGAAATATCAATGTCTCGCGAGTAGTAGTACACTCAAAGTGTACAAGTCTATAACCAAGGATGAACATATTCATCAAATGAATCCCATATACACATATCATCATCTCATGTTTTCATATGTCAATTGTCATGTAGCATCATTTTCATGGATTTCTGACAACTAAGTGTAATAACTCACTTCTTATTCATGTCCTTTCATGTCAAGATTTTTACCCGTTGAATTTATTCAGGATATCGATGGATACACAAGTAGTACACCCGAGGTGTACAAATCAGGTCCCATCAATTCATATTCAATGGTATCCATAAGGTACTATTTTAGAGAGCACACTCTCGAGCCACATATGTATACAACAGGATTACCAGTCTAAGCTAAATCCTTTTTATGACACATGCTCTAAGGAGCTTGATCTGGATTACCCGTCTGGGCTAAATCCAATTCATAACATATGCTCGAGAGGACTCACATCAGGATTACCCGTCCGGGCTAAATCCTTTCAGAAATGAGGTCAATAGTGTAACACCCCAAACCCGGCCTAGACGCTATGGCCGAATCTGGCGATGTCACATTGAAGTGTTTTTCGTAAGGTGTGATATCGATGAAAACCCCCTTTACTATTTAACCTCTTTGTGTAATTTTACGATGATTCCAAGACGTGTCATTCATTTTCAAAACGTGAGTCATTACAAAAAGTTATTCACTTTTAAAACGTTATTAATTTTCAAAACGTCATTTATTACGGAAGCTTTTGAATAGGTTGCGTATTCGTGGTATTTTTGCTAATACATTTGTCTTTTTGAAAAACTCGCGTCTTATCCTACTGCTAGCAGTTATAAATCAAAACAACCAGAATCCCAAATTAAAATAAAAATCCAAAGAGGCCATTATTATAGTAAAATACCCCAAAAATTAAATCGAAATCATAAAATACTAAATCGAATTAAATAGGTCGTGTGGCCACCGCTGAGTCCTCCATTCCACCGATCCGTCTATGTCTGGGGATTACCTGTACAGTTAAAATAGAAGGGTAAGTCTGCGAAAACTCAGTGTGTAATCCCATATAAGCAAACAGACAGAAAACAAACACAGTCTGGGCCTAAGCTCTTTTCAATATCAGTGTCAATATCAGTTTGGGCTTTAACCCATCCCAATACAGAAAGCCATGTGTTTGGGCCCTGGCCCATTACAGTATCAATGACCAGTGTAGTAACAGATTTAAACAGTACACAAGTCCTACCCATCCAGCCTCTACACTCCATCTCCACCCAACCCTACACTCCATGTGGGGATATAATCAACCCACCCATCCCTACACTCTAGAAAGTACCGAATGCGGCACTATACAGTAAAATACAGCTGGGCTGCTAGTAATTTAGGCTCGAAGCCTTTCAGTACACTTCCTCCGATCAATTGAAAACCCATCCCCATTCAATGGATCATGCAATCATGTCATGACATACCATGGTATCATACATGTATTCAGTACAATTTAAATAGCTTGCTAAAATACAATCATACATGTACATATATGTATACATCACACAGGGGTATAACAGTCATTCAGTCAATTAAGGGTCCAGGTAAGCTTACCGACCCTATAGTAGGTCCATAGTCGACTTAGGCGACCCGTGCAACCTTAGTAGTCAAATCGTGAAAATGGGCCTACGAGCCCATGATGCTAGACCATGTGGGCCCACACACCCGCGTGGCCCACTCGGCCCATAATGGCCTTGACTGTGTGAAATACACAACCTGGCCCAACAATTTCCACACGCCCATGTGGTTTGCTCGTGTAAGGCCTACATGTCTGTGGGCCCACACGGCCCAGTTCGGCCCGGCCCATGAAATCACACATGGCCGGCCTCGTTGATCAAACACCCATGTTTAGTCACACGGCCTACCACACGGGCAGCCGCACATCCGTGTGGAGTCGACGATTCACACTTTACAACTTTTTGCCGATTTTTGATTGTAGAATAGTGTTTACACACACCTGTCACGAATTCGATGTCGGAACGCTCCCTACGCCCGAATACTTATCAAAGGTCATTCAGAACCGATTAGCAGTTTAATTCACAGGTCTCGACAATCGTTAACAGTATTAGCTTAACTTACCGCCAAAGAAGACCCTTCGCTAACGCCGTTAAACCGAGAACCACGAGCACCCTAGAACCTTCATTTAGCCAAAATAACGCCACTTAATCACTTAAAGTTGTGCTAAATCGAAACGCACAATCAAACCCAAATACTAAATTCACAAACGTTACCTTCACACACACCAACGGGGTTTCGCACACTTCACACGCCAATCAAAGATCACCAGTCTGCTGAATAATTCCTACCAACAACAAAACCCCTCTTAAACGCTATTCCAAAAATAAAAGTCAGAGTTAGCACTAACCAAAACTTACCGGACCCACGGAATTAAGAGTTAAGCACGAGAGAAAGAATCGGCTAAAAGGGATGAAAAGGAAAAATAAAGGGAGGGAGAAGGTTCGGCCAAAGAAAGGAAGAAGAGAACGTTTGTTAGTGGGGTAGAAGAAGAAGAGAAAATCGGTAAATAATGGGGGGAGAAACGATTGCCGTAGGGAAGAACGAAGTCGGAAAAGAAGAAAAAAGAGAGAAACTAGTTGGAACCCTTAGCAATATTCGGCCTTCAAAAATGTAAAACAATTGATAGAAGCCAAAATGAGGAGAAAACCAAACCCCAGCCGAAAATTTGAGAGAGCAACAAGGAATTCAATTCGGCACCAACTCTCTCTTCATATCCCTGAAATCTCTCCTTAAAAACCTCCCTCTTATCTCACCCAAAATCCTCTCAACAACCGAAACCAACCCTCAGTCAAACTCTTCAGTATTCTGGCTGGACTAAAATACCAACACGACACAAGTAATAAAATAAGTTCCTCCTTGCTTGCGCAAAGACTCGAACCCTAGACCTCCTGCCCATAAGCTCTCCACTTAACCGCCAGACCAGCAAGCCCATACTAACATATTTTACCAGTATTTATTTATAAGCCTATTGTCTAAAGATAGGGGTTTATTCAATAAAAACAATTTTTTTACCCAAGCTAATGCTTGAACCCAAGACTTCTCAAACACTCCCAGAACACTTAACCACTGAAGTAGATTCAGATTTGTGCCACAAACATACGAAAATAAATATTAAGGATTTTTGGGGCGTTACAACTCTACCCTCCTAAAAGAAAATTTTGTCCTCGAAATTTTACCTGATCAGAAAAGATGAGGATATTGCTGCCGCATTGCATCCTCAGGCTCCCACGTGGCCTCCTCAGAACTATGATTACACCAAAAAACCTTAACCAGTGGGATGGACTTTCTTCTCAGAACTTTAACATCGCGATCCAATATCTGTACCGGCTCTTTCTCGAAGGTCAGATCTGACCTAACCTGATCTCCTCAACTGGAACAATATGTGTGGGATCAGAGCGGTAGCGTCTCAACATAGAGACGTGCAACACATCGTGAATCCGCTCTAACTCTGGAGGTAGCTCCAGCTGGTAGGCAACTGGTCCCACACGCCTCAGTTTGCGATAAGGTCCAATGAATATGGGGCTCAACTTGCCCTTACGATCAAATCTCAGAACCTTCTTCCACGGCGAGACCTTAAGAAAAACAAAGTCCCCCACAGAATACTCAATCTCTCAACGCTTCAGATCCGTGTACGACTTTTCCCTATCAGATACCTCTTTTAGTCGATCTCGAATCAACCTGACCTTATCCTTAGTATCAGAAACCAGTTCAGGACCCAGAATACGGCGCTCGCCCAACTCAGTCCAACACAAAGGAGTACGACACTTACGACCATAGAGTGCCTCGTAAGGTGCCATCTGTATGCTAGACTGGTAACTGTTGTTGTAAGCAAACTCTGCCAATGGAAAAAACTCCTCCCAAATGCCTCGGAAGTCAATTACACAACCTCTTAACATATCCTCCAGTATCTGAATCACCCTCTCAGATTGACCATCTGTCTGAGGATGGAACGCAGTATTGAAGTCCAACCTTGTACCCAGAGCTTCATGTAGCTTCTTCCAAAACCGAGATGTGAAGCGGGGATCCCTATCAGATATTATCGAAACCGGTACCCCATGCAGTCTCACTACCTCAGACACATACAGTTTAGCCAGCTTCTGTAAAGAGTAATCAGTACGAACCGGTATGAAATAGGCAAACTTGGTCAACCTATCCACGATGACCCACACTGAATCTTTCTTAGTAGGCGTTAAGGGCAACCCACTAACGAAGTCCATAGTCACTCTCTCCCACTTCTAGAGCAGGATCTTAACTGGCTGCAGTAAACCCGAGGGTAGCTGATGCTCAGCTTTAACCTGCTGGCATGTCAAACATTTTTTTACAAAATCAGTAACCTCTCACTTAAGACCTGGCCACCAGTACAACTCACGAAGGTCTCGGTACATCTTATTTCCGCCAGGATACATAGCATAAGGGCTATTATGCGCCTCTCGTAGTATGGACTACCTCAAATCAGTATCCTTCAGAACATAGATTATTCTACGGAAACAGAGTACCCCTTAACTATTAAGTCCAAAATCTGATGTGTTACCACTCTCAATCTGCCGGAATCGAAGACCCAATGACTCATCCTCCAACTACTTACCCTTAATCTGCTCGATCCACATCGGTTTAACCTGGAGTTTAGCCAACAGACTACCATCATCAAATAAATTGAGACGAGCAAACATCGCTCTCAAATCAGTCATAGCCCTTCGGCTCAGTGCGTCGGCCACCACATTGGCCTTACCAGGATGGTATTCAATCGTACAGTCGTAATCCTTTAGCAGCTCAATCCATCTACGCTGCCTAAGGTTTAACTCCTTCTGAGTGAGGAGATATTTGAGACTTTTGTGATTGGTGTAAATGATACACTTCTCACCATACAAGTAATGCCTCCAGATTTTCAGTGCGAATACCATTGCGACCAACTCCAAGTCATGCGTCGGATAATTTGTCTCGTGAGTCTTAAGCTGTCGAGACGCATACACAACCACCTTACCCTCTTGCATCAACACACATCCTAAACTGACGTGTGATGCATCACTGTACACAGTAAACTATTTTCCAGGCACTGGCTGTATCAGAATAGGGGCCTCGATCAATACAGTCTTGAGCTTCTCAAAGCTTCTCAGTCCAGTTAAACGGCACACCTTTACGTAGCAGCTTAGTCAAGGGTCCTGCAATAAGAGAAAACCCCTTTACAAATCGTTGATAGTACCCAGCCAGTCCCAAAAAATTGCGAATCTCCGATACAGTCTTAGGCTACTTCCAATCCAAGACAGCCTCAATCTTTGAGGATCGACCCTAATCCCCTCATCAGATATCACATGACCCAGAAACGTTACTTCTTTTAACCAAAACTCACACTTACTGAGCTTAGCGCACAATTGTTTCTCCCTCAAAACCTGCAAAACCACTCGGAGATGTTCATCATGTTCATCATCAGTCTTCGAATACACCAGAATGTCGTCAATAAAGACTACTACGAATCGATCTAGATAGGGCTAGAACACTCGATTCATCAGATCCATAAAGGCGGCTGGTGCAGTCGTCAATCCAAACGGCATTACTAAGAACTCGTAATGCCCATAGTGAGTCCTAAACGCAGTCTTGTGTACATCAGCCTCCTTAACTCTCAATTGATGGTACCCAGATCGGAGGTCAATTTTAGAGAAAACTGAAGCTCCTCAAAATTGATCGAACAGGTCGTCTATCCTCGGTAGGGGGTACTTATTCCTGATGGTCAACTTGTTCAGTTGCCGATAATCAATGCACATACGCATGGATTCATCCTTCTTTTTTATGAACAGAACTGGTGCTCCCTACGAAGACACACTAGGGCGGATGAACCCACGATCCAGTAACTCTTGGATTTGAGCTTTAAGCTCTACAAGCTCCTTCGGTGCCATTCTATAAGGGGTGATGGACCTTTGGAGGTGCATGCGGGGAAGGAGCTCAATCCCAAACTCAACTTCACGGTTTGGAGGTAACCCAGGTAGCTCTTCAAGGAAGACGTCGAGAAAGTCTTTAACCGTTCTGATTTCTCTAATAGAAGAATCCCCAGAATCTGAAGCACTGATGTAGGCCAGATACGCCTCACATCCCTTACGAACCAACTTTTCGGCCCTCAATGCAGAAATCACATTCAACAAGTAGTTTTAAAGTTCCCCAATTACAACTACCTCGTTGTCCTCCTCAGATCTCAGTACAACCTGTTTAGTGGCACAATCCAAACTCACTCGGTGTTTGACCAACCAATCCATCCCCAGTATCAAATCGAATTCTCCAAAAGGGAGTTCCATTAGATCGGCCAGAAAAATAACTCCGTGTACCTCTAAAGGGATGTCTCTAAATAACTTATTAACCCGGATGGACTGCCCCAATGGACTTAATACCGTAATTCCACTCGGAGTACTCTACATCGGAATCTCTAAGTTTTCAGTAACAGAGCAGGCAACATAGGAATGAGTGGATCCTATATCTATCAATGCAGTATAAGGTGCATTAAAAATTAAGAACGTACCCGTGATGACATGTAACACCTCTTACCCGTATTCTATGCCGAAACCGGGTACGAGGCGTTACCGTACTTAACTCACATGGTCAAACAACTTTAAGTTATCAAATTTCATTCCAAATTAAAACTTTTCCATTCACATATCTAACATCCTTATAATGGGCCTACGAGGCCTTAAACATACTTTCGAAAGGTTTCTAAATCAATCCGGGAACTTTTACTCACTTAGAAAAATTTTGCTTGAACAGGGGTCACACGCCCATGCTGCTCAAGGGACACGCCCGTGTACCCCTAAGACACGCCCGTGTTCTCCACCCGTGGTCGACACTGACTTATTTTACATGGATGGACACATGCCCGTGTCCTTAGCCCGTGTCCCTCACACAGCCTCGACACACCCGTGTGTTAGCCCGTGTGCCAAAACCTTGGCATTCTGTTTATGACGTCATCATCTCACTATGGTCACACAGCCAAGGCACACGCCCGTGTCCTTGGACCGTGTGTTGAATTAAATTCCAACTTCAAGGTGCAGACTTCACACGGCCTGGGCACACGCCCATGTCCGTGGCCGTGCCTCCCACACGGCTGAGACACACGACTGTGTCTCTGCCCGTGTGTTTACTACTGAGCTTACTAACTTGCAATTCTAACATACAATGGGACACATGGCCTGATCACACACCCATGCAATTGACCCTGTGTCACACACGGCCTAGACACACGCCCGTGTGCCTACCCATGTGGACAAGAACAAGGCTATTTGCCAAGATCTTTTTATCACCCTAGCTCACACAACCTAGTCCCATTCAACAAATAACTAGATAACCCAAATTTGTAACATACACTTCTATGAATAACTTCTTCTTTTCATAAATTAATAATAATGAGCCATCAACTATGGCAATATACAAAAGAGTTCATCTTTAAAGGAGCCAATTCATACTTGGCCAAAATAACAAAACAATTCACCTAGTCTAGCCCCTATACATGCCATATTCATTATACTAAGTCTAGATATACCGAGATTGAGCTGATAGTATGGATAATCTTCAAATTATCTTCGTATCCCGACCCGGTTCTTTAAAACTATAAGACAAGGGAAAAGAAAGGGAGTAAGCTTAAAGCTTAGTAAGTTTACATGTAAACAATAAACATCATAATATGTGCCAATCAATAAATAGCATTTCATAATAAATAAGAACATTCCACATTCCAAGACCATGCTTACTCGTTTCATCTCTTACCACATTCCAACCATATCACAAGCCAAATGTTCGTATTATTTAACATGCATCCCTGCACATATCACCACATGATCACATGAACAACACATCACAATTTCACAGTAAGCCATTCTGAGTAATACTAAGCACTCGGTGGTTTCGCTCTTAGCCCACCATTAATTTTTAACAGGGTGGTATCGCACATAGCCCACCAACAAGAATAAGTAAGGTGGTATCGCACATAGCCCACCAAATGTTCATACAAACGATGGTATCACACACAGCCCATCATGAATAAGTAATAAGGTGGTATCGCACATAGCCCACCAACAAGAATAATTAAGGTGGTGTCGCACACAGCCCACCATTAATTACTACGGATAATATTCCATATTTTCAAATCTAATTCATTATCGAAAAATTCAATCCATTTAGAATCGTAAATATTCTCAATCATACAATGCACCAATTAGTAACAACATATGTATTTAAGATGCATCGTTTACACATAAACTTACCTCGGTGCAAAATGTGTTAATCAACGGTCTATTCCGTAACCTTGCCTTTTCCTCGGTCAAGGTTGATTCCATGCTCTTCTTGATCTATAATAGTGAAATTTACTCATTTAATCACTTTATAAATCATAATACATCATAATCTCTACTTAGGCAAAAATGACCATTTTGCCCTTATACTATGGCAAAATTACGATTTTGCCCCTAGGCTCGTAAATAATTTTTCAACACATTTTCTCATTAAACAAGCCTAGATAAACATTTATTCCTCTTACAACAACTAAAAAAACCATTTATTTCATGCATTTATTACACAATTTCAATCTTTACATTCAAGTCCTATTTAGGTGTTTTCATGCTAACACCTTTCACAAAAGTTGTTCCATAACTCACTATCATTCATTTTCCTCCATAAAAACTCAGAAAACAACATGAACACTCTCATGGTAGGTCCCTAAACTTTCAACCACTTAACAAATTAGTCCCCTCATTAGCTAGCTTAAGCTTTGGGGACTCCAAAATTACAAAAATCATCAAAAATAATCATCAAAATGACTTACTTGCAAGGATGAGATGTAGCTGAAAACTTGAACTTCAAAAAACCTTATTCTCTCTTCAATTTTTGGTGGATAAGAAGTGTGAATAGTAAAAGATGACAACTCTTTTATTCACCTTATTTTATTCATTTTTTTATCACCTAATGTCACCAAATTTTGACTAAAATTAATGCTCTTGTCCCCTTGCTTCCTATGGCCGGCCAACACACTCTATATGGCCTAATTGCACTTTAAGGACTTTCAATTTAATATTCCATGGCTCTTAGACACCTCTACCTTGAAAAATAGAACTTTCACACTTTATGCGATTTAGTCCTTTTTTACAGTTAAGCATTCAATCGTTAAAATTAAAGCACCAAAATTCCCATGCATTATTATAAACATGTTATAACACATAAAATAATACCAAAATAATTTTCCTCAACCTCGGATTAGTGATCTTGAGACCACTGTTTCGACTAGCCCCAAAATCGGGCTGTTACATGACATCCGGAGCATCTCCCTCCTCTCGGTGACGTACAGCATATACCAGAGCCAGTTGCCTTGCCTTAGTCTGATTAGCACCTCTTCCCAGTGCTCTCTGCCCACGGCCCAACCGATTACCACCTCGAGCCTAACTGCGACTTCTCAGTGGCTGCTGAACACCCCTCGGCGACTGTGCAGTACCCAAACTAGTAGCTTGTATCTGATCAGGCCTCCGTGGACACTCTCTGATACAATGCTTCAATGAGCCACACCTCAAACATGCCCCAATTCTTTTCCAGCACTCGCCCTGATGGCGTCTCCCACAATGGGTACAAGGTTGTTGACCAGTAGCAACCATAGGGGCCCAACTCTAACCAGCCCGTCCACTCTGGCCTTTTTCTTAGGCCTCTGAATGGAACTCAAGGGCTCTGAATCCCTTCTATTCTTACCTTCTCTTTCTCACGGTTCCGACACTCAGTGCGCTTAACCTCTTCCGCGATCTTCGCCTTATCCACTAGTGCAGCAAAGTCTCGCTCCCTCTGTGGAGCTATTAGAACTCTTAAGTTATCTCTAAGGTCGTCTTCGAAGTGAACACATCGCTCGTACTCAGTCGCCACCATACCTCTCGCATAGCGGCTCAGCCTTAAGAACTCGGCCTCATATTCGGCCACTAATCTGTCCCCTTGAGTCAGATTTAAAAACTCTCTCTTCCTGCCATCCACATAACTGGCACCCACGTATTTTCCCTGGAAGGCAGATTTGAAGAATTCCCATGTCAGTCGTTTGGGTTGAGTGCCCTCCTTTACAGTGAGCCACCACTGATATGCTTCATGTCGTAGTAGCGATACAACACCCTTTAATTTTTGCTCGGGGCTGCAGTCCAGGTCGTCCATAATTCTCTCTGTGGCCTCTATCCAGTACTCAGCCACATTAGGGGCAACCCCAGCAATACCCCTAAAAATCTCAGCTCCATTGGACCAGAGTCGTTCTGTAACCGACCCACGACCTCCAGCTCCAGTATTGGTCCCAGCGACCCTCTCCAGAATTCTTAACATGGCTTGGGACAGTGCGTCGTCCCCAGCCATTCGATCATGAGACCCAGTCTCAGTCACAGGTAAAGCCGGTGTCTCACTGGTTTCTAAATTAAGTATGTGGCTAGTTGACGAGGACCCAGCTCGAGCACCTCTACGGCCTCTGCCATGGACTCTTGTACCCCGTCCACGAGTACCTCTAGTGCTCATTGTCTAATCTCGTGTTATCTGTATTAATAGTTTTATGTAGATCAGTTTACAATTTCAGTATTTGTTAGTCAAAGTTTTATGCAAAGCAGTATAGTAATTCAGTGTCCGTTTTCGTAAATCGGCCTAACAGTTTTGCTACAGTCTCAGTATACACTATCTTAAGTGTTTTTAGTACAGTCCATCTATAGTAGTCATAGGATATACTACCTATAGCAGTTTCAGCTTAGAACATATAACAGTTCAGTCAAAATCATAATGCAGTTTTAGAGAGAACTTACAGGATCGGTGTCGGAGACTCGACGTGCCACACGTTCAGTAAAATATTTCAAAACATCTCAAACCATTTGAAAATAGTTCTTTAGAAATTCAAGTTTAAAAACCCAATCCACGACCAAGTTTTGCAACTAGGCTTTGATACCACTAAATGTAACACCCCGAATCCGGCCTAGACGCTATGGCCGAATCTGGCGATGTCACATTGAAGTGTTTTTCGTAAGGTGTGATATCGATGAAAACCCCATTTACTATTTAACCTCTTTGTGTTATTTTAGGATGATTCCAAGACGTGTCATGTAACGCCCCGAATTTGGGCCTAGAAGAATTAGGCTTTGGGCTTTGGATCTCAGAAAAAAAATTTTTAGTGAGCGAGAAAATGAAAATTGGTATGTGGGCTCTGAGGGTTAATGAATTTGGAGTGTCTAGGGGTGTTGGAGAAGTCCTGAGATCAAGTAAAGGTACAGGAAAAATTTTGGTTTTAGCCCCAAGGGAACTGTGACTTCAGTCAGTAGGCCTCTTAAGTAGATTAACAGAAAATAGGACACAAATGGGCTTGTGGTCCAGTGGAAAGTGGCGTCACTTGGGAGCTATAAGGTGACATGTGTGAAAGCTGAAGAGGTCCAAGGTTCGAGCAGGAGGAGTGTATTTTGGAGTGTTTTATTTTGCATAGGTGGACGACAAGAGTTGTGTTGATTTTGTACTCTTGCCGTGGAGAGTTTGAAGGAAGCAGGACTGATGGATGTGGAGGAGATTTCGGATAAGATTAAGGTATTATCAGAGAGAAAAGATAGGAGATGAGGAGGGTGAAGTGTTGGGGCCGAATAGGACTATGGGGGGAAGGTAGTTCGGCTTTGGCTATAAAAGGGGGGTGCTGAAATCCTTAGAAGGGGTTCTTGGAGTTTCCATCTTTCTTTCTTTTTTTCCCCCTCATCCTTATTTTCTTCCATTGCCGAATACCACCACCCCAGTTTACCGAAATCCCTTTTTTCCAAAATCCCTGTTTTCCAAAATCCCTGTTTGCCGGAACCCCTGTTTATGCTGATTCTTTGTTGTTTGTTCTTCCACCTCAATCGATTATTATCTACTCTTAGTCACATTTGGAAGCCGAATCTTGTTCAAGTAGATATCTAAGCTGCAGGATCAAAGGAGAATTTCAGTAAGTGCCTAGTTAAAATTTTTATTGTGTTTTGTTAAAAGCTGAAGGGCTATCTAACCCAATCCTTGTCGTTAACCTGTATTAATAAGGGTAAGGCTCAACAATCACAAGCGTGGTAAGTAAGGATTGCTAACAAGGTGTTAAGTGTTCTCGACTCAGTCATGATTTAGTAAATGGCCGAATCTAATGTGGCTCATAGGGGTGACTTGTGAACAATATGGGTCACTTGCTTTTGACGATATAGGTGTTTAGGTACAGATCTAGAGGATAATCGCCAATAGTAGCAAAGGAAGGGCTACTAGAATGTAAGGCACACGGTAAGGGTATGGTGAGGTTTCGGTTTTTGGTTAGTATGTGTTAACGTTTTGGTTAATTGCTACTAATGTCAATTGTAGGTTCGTGAATAAGGGGTTTGCAGCATGCGAGGTTACTAGGTGTGTACAAACACTACACACACAATATCGGCAATGTCAAAAAGCCGAAAAGCTGAAAGTGGCTAAATGGGCCCGGTGGGCCCTGAGGCTAAGTTTGATAAAATGGTTTGGTTGATGATACGAATTAAGTTAGCCATGCTTGATACATGATCTGGATATGTTTCGGGCCTAATAGGCCATATGATGAGATTTGGGCCTAACGGGCCGTAAGGACATAAAATGGGCTTGATGGGCTCATGGGGATGTAGACAAGTATGTTAGGGTTAATGGACTTTAGGCCTAGTTTGAACAACTTTGTAATTTCATAAGACTTAAGCTAATTAAACATGTCTGTGGACAAGTCGATTAGTTAGAGTGTGGTAACCGACATATGCATGTCTAGGATTGGATCTAGTGAGAGCTTGGTACTTAAGCGGTCCTAGTGACACACCTCCTCTTTTCTGAGATCCTACCTGGTGCATAGTGTTTGTTCACTTTAACCGCGAGGACTTGTTTATGGGCCAAAGTTCATAACTAAAACCCGAGAGGGACCAAATACCCTTATATTTGTAAAATTACTAAAATACTCTTATATTTGTAAAATTACTAAAATACCCTTATATTTGTAAAATTACTAAAATACCCTTATATTTGTAAAATTACCAAATACCCTTATATTTGTAAAATTACTAAAATACCCTTATATTTGTAAAATTACTAAAATACCCCTATTTGCAAAATTACCAAAATACCCCTGTTTGCAAAAGTACAAAAATACCCCTATTTTGCAAAAGTACCAACATACCCCTGTAGGGTAGAATTACGAAAATACCCCTGGGTAGTGAAATGACAAGAATACCCCTATGTGACGAAAATAAGCTTATAGATGTTACTTGTGTGTTTGATGCATTCATATGATATTCTGCTTAGGATGCATATGGGTGGGAATTATGGTACGGAGGAAGATTTGAGGAACGCATGGCCGTATGGTATGGATCCACAGAAGGCTTTAAGCCCAATATATGATTAGCGCTTTTTCTTTGCAACGTTGGTAGTACACTGCAGCAAGGCTACCCATGGTGTGTAGCGGAGGGTGGGTCGAGCTAGAATTCCCCCACAGGAGTCATAAGGTTGGAAGGGAAATGGTGTGTGTAGTGGATGGATTTTTGGGGTGGGTTTTGCATTATCTTGTTGTATATGATGCGATATGATTTGATATGAGGTCATGGTGGGCT
The DNA here is from genome assembly GCA_025698515.1 of Gossypium sturtianum. Lineage (NCBI taxonomy): Eukaryota > Viridiplantae > Streptophyta > Magnoliopsida > Malvales > Malvaceae > Gossypium > Gossypium sturtianum. The sequence continues at coordinate 121,239,144 of CM046955.1, forward strand.
AAGGCCCAAGACCATCGATTTGTTAGGGCATAGGCCCAATGTGAATATTTGTATGAAAATTGATAGCCAAGGGTTGTACACACTGAGTTTCGAAACTCACACCCTTTTATTTAATGTTTCAGTGTGCTCTCAATAGACGGCGACGCGGGGAGAGGACTCGGAGATGGCCACACTACAAGGTGATCAAATGTTTTATTTTGTTCAAATGAATTTATTTTGAATACTTTTTTTTTTCATTGGATTGTAATAAGGCCATGTAACTCCTAAGTGACTTTAGATTTTAGGTTTTATTATTATTGTTTCAGCTCTTATTAAATTTCATAAAATTTCTAAAGTTAACATGGTTTTCGAAATAACTTAACCTATGAATGTTTTCTAAAATATGGGCTTTTCAACGTAACTTAACAAGATACAAGGGTTTTGGGCTTTTGGGCCTTAAATTGTTAAATGGTAAAATCGTTTTGAAGTGTGCCTTTAATGTGACATTCTGGACTCGGGCCTAACTTTTAGGCCGGGTTTGGGGTGTTACATGTCATTCATTTTCAAAACGTGAGTCATTATCAAAAACTTATTCACTTTTAAAACGTTATTAATTTTCAAAACGTCATTTATTGCGAAAGCTTTTGAATAGATTGCATATTCGTGGTATTTTTGCTAAAACATTTCTCTTTTTGAAAAACTCGCGTCTTATCCTACTGCTAGTAGTTATAAATCAAAACAACCAGAATTCCAAATTAAAATAAAAATCCAAAGAGGCCATTATTATATTAAAATACCCCAAAAATTAAATCAAAATCATAAAATACTAAATCAAATTAAATAGGTCGTGTGGCCACCGCTGAGTCATTCGTTGCACTGATCTGTCTATGTCTGGGGATTACCTGTACAGTTAAAATAGAATGGTGAGTTTGCGAAAACTCAGTGTGTAATCCCATATAAGCAAACAGACAGAAAACAAACACAGTCTGGGCCTAAGCCCTTTTCAATATCAGTGTCAATATCAGTTGGGCTTTAACCTATCTCAGTACAGAACAATCATGTGTTTGGGCCCCGCCCATTCTGAGCACCAATAATCGGTGCGAGAATGATTTAAACAGTACACAAGTCCTACCCATCCAGCCTCTACACTCCTTCTCCGTCTAGCCCTACACTCCATGTGGGGATATAATCAACCCACCCATCCCTACACTCCAGAAAGTACCGAATGCGGCACTATAAAGTAAAATGCAGCTGGGCTGTCAGTAATTTAGGCTCGAAGCCTTTCAATGCACTTCCTCTAATCAATGTAAAACCCATCCCCATGCAATGCATCATGCAACCATGTCGTGACATACCATGGTATCATACATGTATTCAGTACAATTTAAATAGAATGCTAAAATACAATCATACATGTACATATATATATACAACGCATAGGGGTATAACAGTCATTCAGTCAATTAGGGGTTCAGGTAAGCTTACCCACCCTACAGTAGGTCCACAGTCGACTCGGGCGACCCGTGCAACCTTAGCAGTCAAACAGTGAAAATGGGCCTACGAGCCCATGATGCTAGCCCATGTGGGCCCACACAACCACGTGGCCCACACGGCCCATAATGGCCTTGACCATGTGAAATGTACAACCTGGCCCAACAATTTCCACACACCCGTGGGGCCCACACGGCCCAGTTCGACCCAGCTCATGAAGTCGAACATGGCTGGCCTCGTCGATCATACACCCATGTTTAGTTACACGGCCTACCACACGGGCAGCCGTACGCCCATGTGGAGTCGACGATTCAGACTTTTTGGCTATTTTTTTTTATTTTCGATTGTAGAATAGTGTTTACATACACCTGTCACGAATTTGCTGTCGAAACGCTCCCTACGCCCGAATACCTATGAAAGGCCATTCAGAATCGATTAGCAGTTTAATTCACAGGTCTAGACAATCGTTAACAGTATTAGCTCGACTTACCGCCGAAGAAGACCCTTCACTAACGCCGTTAAATCGAGAACCACGAGCACCCTAGAAGCTTCATTTAGCCAAAATAATGCCACTTAATCACTTAAAGTTGCGCTAAATCGAAACGCACAATCAAACCTAAATACTAAATTCACAAACGTTACCTTCGCAGGCACCAACGGGGTTTCACACACTTCGCACGCCAATCAAAGATCACCAGTCTGCTGAATAATTCCTACCGACAATAAAACCCCTCTTAAACGCTATTCTAAAAAGAAAAGTAAGAGTTAGCACTCACCGAAACTTACCGAACCCACAGAATTAGGAGTTGAGCACGAGAGAAAGAATGAATCGGCTAAAAGAGATGAAAAGGAAAAATGGAGGGAGGGAGAAGGTTCAGCCAAATAAAGGAAGAAGAGAACGTTTGTTAGTGGGGTAGAAGAAGAAAAGAAAATCGGTAAACAATGGGGGGAGAAATGATTACCGTAGGGAAGAACGAAGCTGAAAAAGAAGAAAAAAGAGAGAAACTAGTTGGAACCCTTAGCAATATTCGGCCTTTAAGAATGGAAAACAATTGACAGAAGCCAAAATGAGGAGAAAACCAAACCCCAGCCAAAAATTTGAGAGAACAACAAGGAATTCAATTCGGCACCAACTCTCTCTTCATATCCCTAAAATCTCTCCTTAGAAACCTTCCTCTTATCTCACCCAAAATCCTCTCAACAACCGAAACCAACCCTCAGTCAAACTCTTCAGTATTCTGGCTAGACTAAAATACCAACACGGCACAAGCAATAAAATAAGTTCCTCCTTGTTTGCGCAAAGACTCGAACCCCAAACGTCCTGCCCATAAGCTCTCCACTTAACCGCCAGACCAGCAGGCCCATACTAACATATTTTACCAGTATTTACTCATAAGCCTATTGTCTAAAGATAGGGGTTTATTCAATAAAAACAAAATTTTTGCCCAAGCTAAGGCTTGAACCCAAGACTTCTCAGACACTCCCAGAACACTTAACCACTGAAGCAAATACATATTTGTGTCACAAACATACAAAAATAAATAGTAAGGATTTTTGGGGTGTTACAAATAGGATTACTCATCCGAGCTAAATCCCACCAGCAACAAATGTAGGACCTTATTCATTTCGGGAAATCAAATATCCATCGATCTTCCATTTATTCAACTGGGATTTAAACATTTTTCAAACATTATCGGGCATGTGATTATTTCATACATCTATAATCATCTATATAATTCAAATGATCACACTTCACATTCATTCCAAGCATAAAAGTGACATTGTCATCGTTTGTCATTTATCATCTATCGAGCATTATCATTTAAATTAGACATTTTTATTTATTGGGCTTGATCGGATATGTAATCATTTCACATATTTATGACATTTTTCGAAACCATTTTTTTAATTTGAAAAACGGGGATCGACTTTCAAAAATGAAAACAAGAGTCGCCACCGATCTTTTTTGGTGTGATTGGATCACCTTATAAAACATTTTTTTTTTGTTTTTATTTAAAATTTTGATTTTGGTCTACAGAATTCAAAAAAATAGGTTCGAGAGTCGGTTACGTTCGAGGAAGGGTTAGCACCCTCGTAACGCCCAAAAACCGGTACCTAATTGATAAATTCATGTCCTAATGTCGAAAAATTTAAGATATGATCCTTTTATTTGAAAGAAAGCCAAGACATTCTTATCTCAAAAAAATAAAATGCCACACCCAATGAGTTAGGATGCAACATTTCAAAACTTTGAAACTAAGCTTGCCTTTATTTGTAGAAAATCCATACCTCGAGACACAAAACATCATATCCAATAAGTTAGGATACAACATTTTGAATTCCTGAGAATAAGTTTTGATTTGAAGTTTATGGGTTTCAATTTTAAAAAAGGATACTTGATATCTTAACTTCAACGAGAAAAATCGAAACCCAGTAAGTTAGGGTACCATTTTTCTCGTAGCCTCCAAATATTATGTATCACCGTATTTTTTTTAAAAAAACTTTTGAATAAAATGCGACAGTTTAGCAAAGTGTATTTTTTTATAAAAAATGATCTGAATAAAATATTGCATTAATACATTACAAAACATAAATTATGAATAGCAATTACAAGTCATATTAACAATTAATACTAATATAGACAATTAAAGAAAGAATAATGTAAAATAACGAATGATACAAATAATAAAATGACTATACTAAAACAAACATAAGAATAATAAATAAAAGAACATAAATAAACAAATACAAGATATAAAATAAGCAGTAACAACTTAAAAAAGGAAATCTATATGAAAGATAAAAATTTAAGAAGTGAACATGAAACTCTACAAGCAAGATCAAATATAAAAGTAAATAAATAAATGATATATTTAAAACATTGAATAAATATTATAAAAAAATAAAAAAATGTGACAATTTCTAAAACGATTAATATATATATAAACAATGTATTTTAAAGAAATGATATAAAAACTTAGAATATATAAAAAAAATATAAAGGATAACTTATATAATAATCTAATATATACTTAAAATGTAATAATAATATACATTTTTAAAATAAACAATATATGAAAATTTTATGATAGAATAATTAAAATAGTATATAATATGCAAACTTTAAAATAATATGGAATATATAGTAAATAATGGATTTAATAAAATAACCCAATATGACTAATAAATAATAAAATTATTTGATATAATACTTGAAATAAAATAAAAAAATAAAAAAATAAAAACAAGGGTGAAATCAAAATAAAAATAAAATGTGTGGCAAATAAAAAAACAAGAAGGGACCAGATTAAAAACGCACGCCATACATTAGGGACCAATTGGGCAATTATACCCTATCACCTAAACGTCGTCGTTCTGATATCAGCCTTTAAATAGCCTGAGGACCATATTGAAACAAAATATAAATTTCAGGGCTAATTTAAAAAATAAAAAATTTAAATTAGACGAAATCACAAAGAATAAAATTGCGGGAGACCAAAGAAGCAAATTGCCCCTTTTATAAAAACACGCGGACTGTAACGACCCGAAATTGGGCCTAGTAGAATTGGGCCCATTGGGCCTTGGGGAGTAGGAGTGTTTGAAATTTTTGAGAACAAGAGAACGACATTACTTCAAGTTGGACTTATTAGGAAGGTGATTTTGGAAAGTTACGGGGTTCTAGGAAGTTCCGGGTTCAAAATGGGCCTTAGCAAAATTTTTATGGTTAAGCACTTTAAGGAGAGAAGGTAAGTGGCATCAATGCTTAAGGAAATAAGTGTGCATTTTGCTAGCACAAGGAGTCTATTGGTAAAATTGGAAAGTGGTGTGTGGAGTGTACTAATGGTTTAAGGTTCAAATCCCATCTAGTGCAAATTTTGATTAATTTTTATGCTATTCATCCATAGTGTCGGCCATGGTGGTATTTAAGGCAAGGAAGACTTTTTAAATTATGGAAAGGTGGCTAAGGATTATGGTAAGGAGGAAGATAAGGGATAATGAAGGAAAGAAATGAAGGAAAAAGGTAAGGGAAGGGAACATGTTGGCTGATTTTGGGGATGATGTTTTGGAAAGAAAATTTTGGGTCAACCATGACCTTTTGGTGTAGTAGGCACACGGTTTTGTTAGGGAGTGTGAGAGCCGAATCTCTCTTGGCTATTTTGCTAAGCTTTTTTCATTTTGGCATTTTCTTTACCAACTTCTTTTCCCTTGTTTTGGCCAAAAATACCTAGTCATTGTTCATCTTGTCGCTTTGTTGTGCCGTAAGCCTTAATCCACCATTGTTCATTTCTCTCAACTTGTGATTGCTGAATTTTCTTTGTGGTTTTTCTTCCTCTTCTTCATTTTCTTTTCTTTCATTGTTTTTCTTTGTTACCAAATTCCATACCCTCCCACTTTCTCTTTTCTTTACCATAGCCGAAACATCAACTTCATCTCATAGCCAAAACTTGGTTCTTGTGGTTGTCGAAGCTTCTTTGCCTTCTTGGGTTTTCGGTGGTTGCAAGGCCGAATCTATTCCCTGGTACTTCCATTCTCTTGGTTCTCTTGGTGTGGGCCGAATCGGTAGAGTGTTAGCTTACACTCTTGTCATCTTTCTAGCCTTTGGCTTTCGAAAGAGGGTTGGTAAGTAGAATCTCAAAGTAATTTATCCGAGGGCCAATCGATCACCTATCCCTCGTAATAAGAGACTCAGATTGTTGGTAAGTGATATAGATTGTTAATCAATCGCAATACTTGGCTGAAGTTGTAAATTGGGCTTTGGACTAATTGTTGACCGATTGTACCTTTAGGTGCCGCGGAGAGTATCGTGTTACGGATTCCAAATAAGGTGTGTAATCACGTACCCTTCTGAATACCTGTTTGAAATGGTGTGTAATCTCATACCCCTCTGAAAGTTTGCATGAAATGTTCTGTGATTCGGTCGAAATACCAAAGAAAAATCGGAAACCGGCATCCGTGACCACTCGGGCGTGCGTATATTCGTAGTGGTAACCATATTTTTGCAATGAAATAGTTTGGTCAGCAGCAGTGATGTGATTTTGAAAAATCACGAAAAATAGGTGAAAGGGAATTAGAAAGTGAATAAGATATAGAAATAAGGCTTACTTTGTCTATTTTTATATGAAAGAAATAGAGGAGGAAGAGGAATTCTATATTCTGTGATATTTTAATTTTAGTGAGACTGGTTCTGATTGACTTTGTGGTTCCCTGTTCTGTCTTGGAAAAATCGTTTAAAATTGTACAAAGTGAATTATGAGTTATAATTTATATGTATAGATTCCTTAGTGAGCCTATTTTCAATAGAAATAAGTGGGAGCAACATATGAAAACTGTACAGTGAGATATTTTAATTTAGGGTAAGAGAGGTCAGAATCATTGGTCAGTGAAACAAGGGGAACTTTAATGAATAAACTGTACTAAATGGTTAAGCCAAAAATTCTGGAAAAATTGTAGTAAGAAGATATATGAGTCTAGTTTTAAGGAAAATTTACGGATCTAAATTTCGAGTTTTCTAACTCAAGTTATAGTCAATTTAGTCAGTATGATGCAGATGGACAATTTCAATTTTTACGCCCCACATTAGTAGTTAAGTCTGGGTTACGAAATTACCAAAATACCCTTGGAGGGTAAGTTACCAAAATACCCCTGGGTTGTGAGATTACCAAATTACGAAAATGCCCCTACGGGCTGATTTACCAAAATGCTCCTATGGGCCGAATTGTTAGAATGCTTTAGTGGACCGATTTACAAAGTTCTATAATTGGCCGATTTACCGTAATAAATCTCTAAATCAATGATTGTTGTTTATATTTGTGGATACTATGCTTTATTATGTATGTTGCATTTACATAATTTGCATGGGATGAAAAAATGTTGAAGAGAAGTGTAGCCCGGTGGCATTGCCATAAAAGTGTTTGTTATTATGTTTCATTCTGATTCTGGTGGCTCTGCCACAAATTCTGATAATGGCTATGTGCCAACCTAAATATGGCTTTGTGCCATCGTGATTATGGCTTTGTGCTAAATGTATTTACCCGGGGCTATGTGCCTAACATATGAATTAACGACCCTATGTCGAACATTTTTTTTTACCAAGGCTGTGTGCCGATTATATTACCGTATATGATATTCTGGTGGCTCTGCCACAATTTGTATAGTGGCTATGCCACGCATAATTACGACTCTGGTGGCTCAGCCACAAATATTATTAAATGGCATTTTGCCTGCAAATTAAATGGCATCTTGCCTGCTAATTAAATGGCGACTTGCCTACGATTGGTGTGTTTGGCGGGGTGGGTTGACTTGATCCCCACATGTGTGATGGGATGGTATGGGTGGTGTGTAGCGGAAGGATATCTAGGATGGGTTGGGTTGCATACATTCATACATTTGCTTCATTTTAAGATTGTTATGTAAAAGGGCTTAGGCCCATGATATTGCTATATGGGTTCAGGCCCAGTGGATGACGGTAAGGGGATTTCACACTGAGTTCTTGTAACTCACTCCCCCTTTCTCTTAACCCTTGTAGGTAATGCTCAGTGATGTGGATTTGGGCCATGGATGACTCGGTGGAGGCCATACTTCAGTAATGGTGTTATTGAACTTTAGATTTCTATTTCCGTTTACTTTACTACTTTTACTATTTTGGGTTTTTATGTTGTAATAAGGCCTCTGGAATATTTTATTTTGATTTATGTTTGACGTACTTATTATCTTGCTTGAATTGTTTTAAATGGGAATTTTTCTAAAAAATTAAATAAAGGTTTTCCAAAATAGAATAACAAATGGATTTTATAACAAACTTTTACAAATATTTTAACTCGGAAAGTTTTTCTCGAACTATCAACGATATTTTCAAAAGTCACGATTTATAAAGATTTCTAGTTCAAATTATTGATTTATCAAACAACCTTCGATGTTAGTAGTACTTTATCAAATATTTCAAATCAACTCGTTTTCTCAAAAGGATTTAACATGTTTTTCTCATGTGACATGTCAGATCCGGTCTTAACGCATGGGCCGGGTTTGGGGTGTTACACGGATCCTCCCCGAGTATCGGGTAACGCGCGGATCCTGGCCCTTAAACGATGTCGTTTTGGCCTTTAAAGGTGACTCCCAAAACGGCGTCGTATGGATGGCCTATATAAACTAAAAATTAGCCCAAAAAATCAGTTTAAACACCCTTTTTAAAAAAAAACAAAACAAAGGCCCCGAAAGACTCTCTTTCCCTCGGCCTGAGGCCAGAATCCGGCTTGGGCTCCGGTGACGGTCCATCGCCTGCGCCGCCGCACGCGCCACCTCTGATGGCGGTCGAAAAGCCAGAAACCTCCGTTTTCAATGCCAATCAAAAAGGTAAACTTGTTCTATCTATATTTAGTATTCGTATATTTTAAAAAATATATTTGCATGAATCGAAAGAAAATGGAAAAATAAAAATACTAAGCGAGATGTAAAAAAATGAAAATCACCTTCTGTTCTTTGGTTCTTTTGTATTGTATTTTGTGTATATGCGTATAAAAAATCGTAGTCCTCCCTTTTACAGATTACAGTAGGTTTTTATAGCCCAAAATAATTAAAGTACAGATTCTATTTTGCCATATTTGCTGCTTTTGCTATGTTTTTCTTTCCTTTTGCAGGTTAATAGCGCAGATCTCGGTGGTGATGAAGGCTGATGGCTAGGCTGCGGCGCGAAGGTTTTCCAGAAACCCTAGGTCTTCTGGAACAGTTTGGGTATTGGGCCCTTTTGGGCCGCGTAGGTTTGGGTCTTTGTTGGGTCTGGGTAGTCTATTTTGGACCAATTAGGTTTGGGATGTATTTAGTTTAGGCTAATAGTGGGCTACGGGTAAATTCAGGCCTGTAAATTAGCTGAAAAGGGACTTTAAATATTTTTTTATTTTTTTTGGTTTTTGAATGGTATGGGCCCAGGCAAAATGGGCCTATTACAACATTTATACAATTTACATAAACACAATCAATGCAAGCACATAATTAAACACAATTTAGTTACACGAACTTACCTCGACAATGTTCGTGTACATAAATCTACTAATCCGACATTTTCCTCTTTTCCTCATTCTAACTCCAAATTTGGTCTATCCGGATCTATACGAGTAAATTTAACGTCAATTTATCACATTTCATATTCATGTGAACTCAATTTTCATCCTAGACAAAATTACCATTTTGCCCCTAACTTTTCCATAAATTCCCATTTCGTCTCTAGGCTCGGAAAATGAAACTTGTGTAATTTACTCCCTATTCCAAGCCTAACCAAAATCCCATTACAAAATTTACAGCACATGTTTTCTATAAATTTCATAATTTTTCATCAACTTTCACAACTTTGCATTTTAGTCCCTAAATCATGTTTTCATCAAAAAACACTTTGTAAAAGTTGTTTATCTATCAACAACCTTTCATTTTCTACCATAAATTTCTAATTTTTAGCATATACATCCATGACCCATTTTCCATACTTTGAAAACTTTACAAATTGATCCCCCAAATAGATAGATTAAGCTAACACGATTCCAAAAATATCAAAATTACTAAAAACGGGACAAGAAAACTTACCCAATTTGGCCAAGAAAGTTTCTTCTCTCTCTCCTAGGGTTTTCATGTTTTATTTTGGGGAAGAAGATGATAAAAATGATTTTTATTTCTATTTAATTAATTTATCATCTTTAATACTTTTGATTTCCAATTTAGTCCTTAGCATTTTTCTAATTTTCCATGGATGAATCATCCAAAAGTATACTAACTTTGTATTAATGGTCTAATTACCATATAAGGACCTTAAGTTTTGAATTCCATAGCTATTTGATCCTTCTAGCTACTAGAATCCAACATTTGCATTTTATGCGATTTGGTCCTTCTCATAATTAAACACATAATCGATAAAATTTTCTTATCAAAATTTTCACATGACATTTCTAACATAATATGGACCATATAATAAAATAAAAATAAATTTTATTTTCGACTCGGATTTGTGGTCTCGAAACCACTGTTCCGATTTCACCGAAATTGGGCTGTTAAATCCTTCACATGTTATTTCACCAACAGAAGTTGAGATTCAGCCTGATATGACTAACAGTGAGGAACTGATCAAAATTTTAGCACGTGAGATGAAAGAATTAAGAAATAAAAAGGTGGTTCTAGTAAAAGTTCTTTGGCAATGACAGGGTATAGAAGAGGCTACTTGGGAACCGGAGGAAACAATGAGAAAACAATACCCGAACCTCTTTACTGGTAAGATTTTCGAGGACGAAAATTCTTTAAAGGGGAGAGTTGCAACAGCCCGTTTTCAGTGGAATCAGAATAGTGGTTTCGGGACCAAAAATCTGAGTCATAAAGAAAATTTATTTTAATGTTATTGCATGGTCTATATTATGATAGGAAAGACGTATGAAAGTTTTGATAAGAAAATTTTATCGATTTCATGTTTAATTATGGGAAGGACCAAATTGCATAAAATGAAAAAGTTGAATTCTAGTAGCTATAAGGATTAATTAGCTATGGAATTCAAAACTTGAGGTCCTTATATGGCAATTAGACCATTAAATGGAGTTAGTAGATATTTTTGATGAATCATCCATGAATAATTAGAAAAAGAAAAGGACTAAATTGGAATGTTGAAAAATTAATGGATGATAATAAATTTAAATGGAAATATCATATTATTATCATCATAATATTCCCCAAAATACATGGAAACCCTAGGAAAGAGAAAGGAAATCAAGCAAGCTTAATTGGGTAAGTAATCATGTGCCATTTTTAGTAATTTTTATATTTTTGAGTTCGTAATAGCTTAATTTATCTATTTTGGGGATTAATTTGTAAAGTTATCAAAGTATGCAAATTTTGTCATGGATGAATATGCTGAAATTTTGAAATTTATGGTAGAAAATGAAAAGTTGTTGATAGATAAACAACTTTTACAAAGAGAATTTTTATGAAATTATGATTTAGGGACTAAATTGAAAAATGGTAAAACCCATGGAAAAATTTTAATTTTTCTGAAATTTAAGGGTTGTTATTAAGACATGTAAAAATCAATTAGGCTTGGAATAATGATTAAATTGCATGAATTTTATTTTCTGAGCCTAGGGACAAAATTGTCATTTATGAAAAGTATAGGGGCCAAATGGTAATTTTGCCTAGGAAGTGAATTGAGTTCAATTGAGTATGAAATGGATTAAATTGATGTTAAATTCATTTATATAGATCTGGAAAGATCAAAGAGTTAGATCGAGGAAAAGAAAAGGTCACAGATTAGTAGATTTTCATAAACGAACAAGTGTCGAGGTAAGTTCGTGTAACTAAATTGTGTTTATTTTTATGATTGAATTGAGTGTGATATGTATTTGCGTGAATTATATAAATGTTGTAAATGTATGAAATAATCACATGTCCGATAATGTCTGGAAAATGTTAAGTTTTGTTTGAATAATGAAATTCGATGGATACATGATTTCCCATATTGAATGTGGTCCTACATATGTTGCGGACAGAATATAGCTCGGACGAGCAATCCTATTATAAGCCCTCTCTAGTGTCCTATTATATAGTTCCTGCGAGCATCTTGATCGGTAGTGATTTTGCATGTGTTGCGCACTACCGTAGCTCTTTGTGAGCGTCCTGTTACACTATTCGATCGGTTGTGATCCAGTATTTATTACGGACACAAACTTAGCTCTTCGTGAGTGTCCTGATATAAGCTCTTATGGGCTTCCTGACATGGCTCGCTTGAACTCCCTGTTATGCTATCCGGAGCTACCTTATAATAACTCTTCGAAGTTACCTGTTAAGCTCAATGAGCTTCCTGTTGTAGACTCTTATAAGTTTCCTGATATAGCCCGGATAAGCTTTCTGTTACATGGCTCATATGAGTATCCTGATATATAGCTCGAGAGTGTGCTTCCTGATTATGTGCCCTTATGGGTACCCCTGAACATGAGTTGACGGATCATTGATTTTTATACCTCGAGTATACTATCTGGGTATCCATTGATATTTCAATGATTCAACGGATAAAACTTCTGTTAAAACAAAACATGAGATTAATATGATTTATTTTTTTGAATATCCCTGAAATACTCGGAAATTATTATAAGATGAGCTCATCTCTGTTATCTTGACATACATATGAATCATATGACTAACTTTTTTGATGAAAGCTTGTGTTTAGACAATTGATAAAAAAATGTTTGGATGCATATTATACATGTTTAATTAAATAAGCATGATTGGTAAGTTAAATTCTTGTTATACGAACTTACTAAGCATAAAATGCTTACTCGGTTTTAATTTTCCTCTGTTTATAGTGCTCGAAAGCTTGCTAGGGTTGGAAACCGGTCGTAGCATCATCACACTATCCTTCAGCCCGTTTTTGGTATAAATAGCAAACTTATTTTGGTATAATGGCATGTATAGGCTAAGCTAGGTAAAATGATGAAATGTTTGGTTGTAACTAGCCATTGAAATGGCTAGTGGAAAGTATATTTGATGTAATTATATAATGTCATATCATGTTTGATGTGTGTTGGAATGGTTAAATGGTAGAAGATATATTTATATCTAAAACAAATAATAAATGAATTTTGAGTTAGTATAATTGAATAACTTGCAAATAAACATAAATGTAATTGTGAAAATTTAAACATTTGATCATATGTGTTAATATAACATACATAATACTTGTTTTTTGTAACAGCCCGGTTTAGACCCTAGTCGGAATAGTGGTTTTGGAACCACAAATCTGATGTCGTAAAATTATTTTTATATTATTTTATGTGTTTACAGCATATGAATTGATATGTGTGAAAGTTTCGTGAAATAATTTTATTGATTGGTTGTTTAAATTGATAAAAGGACTTAATCGCGTAAAATTGTAAAAGTGGCTTGCTATTTGTTAAAGTGCTATATTGCTATGTTCTTTTAATGTGGAGGCCTTAAAATGAAATTAGGACATTAAATGATAGAATGGACGGTAGTGGACAACCATTTTTTAAGCTTTTATATTATTTCATTAAGGATAGTTTGGTAATTATGTTAATAATGATAATAAAAATAAAACAAAACATCACTTGTTCATCTTTTTTCATCACCATTGCCGAAACTTAAAAGAAAAAGAAAAGAAAAAGAGTTCCTAGGGTTCGACCTTGTCTAAGCTTGATTAAGGTATGTGTTTAGCTCGGTTTTTGATAATTTTTACATTTTTGTGATCGTTATTAAGTATTCTAACTAGCCCATGTCATGATTTTTGAAATTGTTAGTGATTTTGAAAAGTGCCATTGATGAATATTCATGCTTTATGTTGATTATTAAGGAAAAATGAAAGACAAATATTGGGTTTACAGGTTTTGTATTGTGATTTTTGATGAATTTAATTATTATGGACTAAATTATGAAAATGAGAAATTAAAGGGCTAAAATGTGAAATAAATGAAAGAAATGGGCTGCTAGGGACCTTAGTGGAATTCGGCCAAGCATGGGTGTGTTGAAATTTTGAATATTTTGTTTTTTGTGAAATAGGCACTAAATTGCAAAAATGTGAAATGTTAGGGGCTAAAATGCAAATTGCCCATTTATATGTTCTTGGATGAAAATTGAATGAAAGGTTGAATAAGTAAGTTAGTTTTGATATTAATTAGATTGGAAAAAGCGGAATTCGGATTTAGATCGAGGGAAAGTCAAAATATCGGATTAGTCGACTTAATTTGTCATTACTAAGAACGAGGTAAGTTCGTATTTTAATAGACATTACAAAATTATGTTACAAATGCATATTATTTGTATGATTGAATTTAATGTCGAATGGTAAGGCAAATGTATGTATTTTGAATAAGTTATATATGTTATTATGATATTGAATTGTTCGAGAAGCAGAATATATGAATACGAGAAAGTTTTGATAATGTGACGACGTCCGAAAAGCCCCATACGAACCCTAGGAATAGTAGAGGATACATATGTCATGACTGTAACACACCTTACCCGTATTCGACGCTGAAACTGGGTACGAGGCATTACCGGACTTAACATACTTAATCAAGAAAAATTGGGCCATAAATTTTCATTCCAACTTAAAACTTTTAATTCGTATTCATAACATCCCTATTACGGGCCTACGAGACCCGAAACATACATATAGAGTGGTTCGGGACTGAACCGAAAGCTTACGAGCACTTAGAAAGTTTTTGCTCAAAATAGGGCCACACGCCCTTGTCTATGGCATGTGTCCCTCACGCGGCCATAACACGCCCGTGTCTTAACCCGTGCGTGAAAACCTTGACATTTTGTTTATGACGTCAGCAGACATTTAGGGTCACACGACCGAGTCACACGCCCGTGTCCTAGGCCGTGTGGCGAATTTAATTCTCGTAATTAATGTGCAGACTTCACACGGCCTGGGCACACGCCCATGTCCTGAGGCCGTGTCCTTCACACGGCTAAGACACACGGCCGTGTCTCTGCTCGTGTGTTTACTACTGGGCATTCTGTTTTACTAAATTTGGATGCAGGGGACACACGGCCTATCGACACGCCCACGGGGCTGACCGTGTGTCACACACGGCTTAGACACACGTCCGTGTGTCTACCCGTGTGGACAAATATAAGGCTATTTACCAAGCCATTTGCCACCCTGAAAAACAACCACACTTATACCATTTCCAGCAACACATAGCATAGCAATAATGCACCTCTAATATCCAGAATCAAGACATCCACACCCTAATTTCACACATTACTCATTCAACTGCGCAAGCTTGCTTTTCATGAATTTCATCATCATTGAATATATATAACTTAACTAGTATTGGCCAATTCCAATGGCCATTTACAAAATGAAATAAGTAACATTAAAGCCAACACATTGGCTAACCAATATTACATATAACAAAATGACCAAGTTCCTATACATGCCATACCCAAAATAATCAAACTTTACTATACCCAAAAGAGTAGCTTGATAATGTGAATCGAGCTCCGACGTCCTTCGGTCCCCAAGCTAGCTTGGCGATACTACAAGAAAAGGGAAAAGAGAGGGAGTAAGCTTAAAGCTTAGTAAGTTTGCATGTAATAGATAACAACATAAAATCTTGCAATAACATTCACATATTACATTATGAATTAACACAAAATTCTCAATGCAACATTGACATGGCTTACTCATACTCACTTTTGCAGACCACATATCACATACCGTACTCATTTCTCGTGAGTTTCGCATATGTACCTGTTTCACTCCATCACATAATTTTAGCTCATTTTCCATCTTTAACATAAACTTTAATTCTTTACCCCGTTGAATCACTTGGAATATCGAAGGATACTTAAAAATTCTCATACACGTAGTAAGATGCCAATGTCATATCCCAGATATGGTCTTACATGGGATCACATGTCGGTGCTGATGCCATATCCCAGATATGTTTTTATACGGGATCTCATATCGATGTCGACGTCATATCCCAGATATGGTCTTACACGAGATCGTATGTCGATACCATGTCCCAGACATGGTCTTACACGATTTCATACCGAAGCCAGGTCCCAGACGTGGTCTTACATGGAATCACTATTCGGTGCCGATGCCATATCCCAGATATGGTCTTACACCGGATCTCAATTCGGTGCCGAGGCCATATCCCAGATACGGTCTTATACGGGACCTTATTAATCTAATGTCGTTACAAGGGTATCCTTTCTATTCCTAAGGTTTAACCGGGACTTTGATATAGTAAAACTTCATCATTTTTTTCTTCATCGAGACCTCATTAATCGATTTCATAAAAATAATATACATTTCATGTAATATCAAGTATTTAAATACATAATAACATAATGTTGATTTATTACACACAAACTTACCTCGGTACCAAAATAAAGGTTAGTCCACCACCTTGTTCTTTCCTCAGTTTAGGTTCGGACTTCGTGTTTCTTGATCTATAATGACAAATTTTGCTTATTTAATTATCACCTTAACTAAAACAGCCCATGAATCACACTTTGGCAAAAATTATAATTTTTCCCTAAACTTTCACATATTTTCAAAATGGTCCCTAGGCTCGTATGATGAAATGTACTCATTTTCTTGGTTACCCAAGCCTAGCCGAACCTATCTTAAGCTTATAATGGCTCACATTTTCCTTCAAAATCGATTTTACTACACATTTTATCACTTTTACAAATAGGTCCCTTTTAGGTGTTTCCATGAAAAATCACTTAGAGAAAGATGTTGATCACACATCAAACTTCCATATTCCTCCATTAAACATCAAAATACATGCATGTCATACATGGGTAAGTTTTTGAACATGAACTCTAGCTTAAAATATAGCTAGAAATACATAAATCGAGCTACGAGGATCTCAAAAATGTAAAGAACATTAAAAACGGGGCGAGGATGCACTTACTTTTTGCTTGAAAATGAAGAAAACCCTAGCTATGTCTTCTCTTCAATTTTCGGCACTTAGGGAAGAAGATGGACACAAATTTTGGCTTCTTTTCCCCTTTTTATTAATTTATTAACTAAATGACCAAAACACCCTTAAGGCCCTTCCTTGAGATTTTTCCCTTCCATGTCCATTTTTGTCCATCATGAGATATAATGGTCTAATTACTAAATAAGGACCTCTAATAATTTTTCTAATGCTATCTCATACTTAAAACTTCTAGAATCTCATATTTTTCAATTTAGTCCTAAAAGATAAATTGATCACTAAATCATAAAATTTCTTCATGAAATTTTCACATAACCATGCAAACATGTCATAGACCTCATAAAAACCATAAAACATAAATTTCTACTTCGGATTTGTGGTCTCCCAACCACTATTCTGATTAGGCCCTAAATCGGGCTATTACAATTCTCCCCCTTAGGGATTTTCGTCCCCAAAAATCTTATCGATAAAAAGGTTTGGATATTGGTTTCTTATAGCCTCCTCAGGCTCCCATGTAGCCTCTTCTACCCCGTGTCTTTGCCACAATACTTTCACAAGAGCTATAGTTTTATTTCTTAACTGTTTGACCTCTCGAGCCAAAATCTTAACCGGCTCTTCACCATAAGTCATGTCTGGTTGAATTTCAACCTTTGTCGCTACAATCACATGTGAAGGATCTGATCGGTATCTTCTCAACATGGATACATGGAACACATCATGGATCTTTTCCAACTCAGATGGCAAAGCCAACCGATATGCTACTGGTCCTATTCTTTCAGTAATCTCATACGGTCTAATAAAGTGTGGACTTAATTTGCTTTTCCAGCCAAACCTCAAAACTTTCTTCCATGGAGATACTTTCAGGAATAGCTTATCACCGACCTGAAATTCAATCTCTTCTCGTTTCAAATCTGCGTAGGATTTCTATCTATCCGAAGCAGCTTTCAAACAATCACGAATTACTTTTACTTTTTCTTTGGTTTCTCTAAGCAAATCGACCCCGTGAATCTGATTTTCTCTGAGTTCGATCCAATACAAGGGTGTTCGACACTTACGCGCTCTATTTTCAAACTCGACTGAAAACTATTGTTGTAGGCAAATTCCACCAACGGTAAATACTTTTCCCAACTACCTTGGAATTTGAGAACACAACACTACAGCATATCTTCAAGAATTTGAATTAATCGTTCAGACTGACCATCAGTTTACGGATGAAAAGCGGTACTAAAATTCAATTTCGTACCCAACGCTTCTTGTAACTTTTTCCAAAATTGCGAAGTGAACTTCGGATCTCTATCCAATATAATCGACAAAGGCACTCCGTGCAATCCCACAATTTAAGAAATATACAATTCAGCTACTTTATCAAGTGAGTAGTCAGTACATACCGGAATAAAATGAGCCGATTTCGTAAGCCTATCAACCACAACCCAAACGGCATCCTTCTTTTTCGGTGTCAAAGGCAAACCCGTCACAAAATCCATAGTAATTCTGTCCCATTTCCATTCGGGAACCATCATCGGCTGAAGTAAACCCGAAGGTACTTGATGTTCGGCTTTCACTTGCTGACAAACCAAGCATCTCGTTACGAACTTGGAAATATATTTCTTCATATTCGGCCACCAATACCATTTCTTCAAGTCATTATATAGCTTTGTACTGCCTGGATGAACAGATAGACATCCACTATGTGCTTCGTGCAAAATTTTTCGAATAAGCTCATCATTTGTCGGTACACAGACCCTATCTCGAAACATCAAACATCCATCAGAACTAATTCGAAAGTCTGACTCTATACTCGATTCACATTGAACTCTATTGGCTTTCAAATCTCTGTCGCCTTTCTAAGCTTCGCAAATCTCTTGGAGAAACATCGGTCTAGCTCTCAACTCAGCTAGTATAGAACCATCATCTGATAAAGCCAACCGTGTATTCATAGCTCTCAATGCAAACAAAGATTTCCTACTCAAAGCATCGGTGACTACGTTCGCCTTTCCCGGATGGTAGTCAATCATTAATTCGTAATCTTTTAACAACTCCAACCATCTCCTTTGTCGTAAATTCAAATACTTTTGAGTCATCAAGTACTTTAAACTTTTATAATCAGTGAATACCCGACATTTCTCTCCATACAAATGGTGTCTCCAAATCTTCAACGCAAACACAATGGCGGCTAACTCCAAATCATGTGTAGGGTAATTTTTCTCGTGTGGTTTCAGCTGTCTCGAGGCATAAGCTATCACCTTGCCCTCTTGCATAAGTACACAACCCAATCCATTCAAGGATGCATCACTATAAACCACAAATTCTTTTCCCGATTTAGGTTGTACTAAAACTGGAGCCTCAATCAACAATGCCTTTAATTTCTCAAAACTCTGTTGGCACTTTTCTGTCCATTCGAACTTAACATCTTTTTGTAACAACCTCGTCATCAGAGTAGCTATCATGGAAAATCCTTTGACAAATCGTCTGTAATAACCAGCTAGGCCTAGAAAACTTCTAACCTCTGATACATTCTTCGGCAGTTTCCATTCAACAATGGCCAAAATCTTTCCCGGGTCAACTCTAATGCCATCACCTGAAATAATGTGGCCCAAAAATCTGACTTCTTTAAGCCAAAATTCACTTTTACTAAACTTGGCATATAACTGTTTATCCCATAAAATTTGTAAAACCGCCCTCAAGTGCTCAGCATGCTCGCTCTCATCACGAGAGTAAATCAATATATCATCAATAAAGACTACAACAAATTTATCCAAATATGGCCAAAAGATGTGGTTCATTAAATCCATAAACACAGCATGGGCGTTTGTTAAACCAAAAGGCATAACTAGAAATTCATAGTGACCATACCTTGTCCGAAATGCGGTTTTCGGCACATCTGAGTCTTTGACTCTCAACTGGTAATAATCAGACCTCAAGTCTACCTTGGAAAACACAGTGGCTCCCTTCAATTGGTCAAACAAATCATCGATCCTTGGCAAGGGATACTTGTTCTTTACGGTTACCTTATTAAGTTGCCGATAATCTATACATAACCTCATAGAACCATCTTTCTTTTTCACAAATAATACGGGAGCACCCCACGGAGAATAACTCGGTCTTGCGAAACCTTTATCCGTCAACTCTTGTTACTGAGCCTTCAATTATTTCAACTCGATCGGAGCCATCCTGTACGGAGCAATCGAAATAGGCGCAGTACTAGGGGCTAACTGAATACCAAATTCAATCTCTCTAACCAGAGGCAACCCGGGCAATTCTTCCGGAAATACATCTGGATACTCACGTACTATCGGCACTGATTCAATTCTTAACTCAGTCTCTTTGGCATTCATCACAAAGGCAAGATAAGCTTCATATCCCTTTCTTATGTATTTCTGAGCAGACATAAAAGAAATCACTGCAGGCAATCTATCCTGTTCATCTGATTCAACACGAAGAATATCCCCATTTTCATATTTCAATTCAATAAATTTCCTTCCACAATTTACTATCACATCATGAGCAGTTAACCAATCCATACCAAGAATTACATCGAATTCATCAAATGGCAATAGCATGAGATTAGCCAGAAAATAATGACCTCTAATCATCAAAGGGCAATCTCTGCATACCTTGTCAACTAACACACATTTGCCTAGGGGATTTGACACTTTTATCACAAATTCTGTAGACTCTACAGGCATGGTCATACTAGATACTAATTTCATACAAACATATGAGTGGGTAGATCCCGGATCAATTAAATCAACAATATGAGTATCATAGAGAGAAAATGTACCCGTAATCACATCAGGGGATGACGCCTCTTCGCGAGCGCGAATGGCATAAGTCCTCGCAGGCGCTCTACCCTCAGGCTTTGCAGTATGCTCTCTAGGTGTATTCTTACTACTCGTTCCATTTCCCAGATTTCTATATGGTCTCCCTTTACTAGCAGTGTTGCCCGATCTCACACTCTGATTTTTATCTTTTTCAACCATCTCGGGGCAATCTCTAATGAAGTGATCTTGGGAACCACACTTGAAAAAAGCTCTCTCATTTGCTCGACACTCACCGAGGTGACGTCTACCGCACTGTGAACATTTCGGTCTACTTGGTCGAGCATTACCAACACTAGCAATCGAGTGGTCTGAGCTTTAGAAACCGAGTACTGTTTACCTTTACTTCTGTTTGAGAACCCAACTGAAGCGGCTGATCGAGTAGTGAACTTCCTCGATTTCTTGGATGAGGATTGAAATGACTTACCCAATTGTCTCTTCCTCGAGTCACGGGACTCAATTTCAGCCTTTCTTTTCTCTTTGGCCAATTCCTCGGCCTTGCAAGCTCTCTCTACTAGCACAACAAATTCCTTAAGTTCAAGAATTCCAACAAACAATCGGATGTCCTCATTTAATCCGTCCTCAAACCTCTTGCACATGATGGCTTCGGTGGATACGCACTCCCGAGCGTATTTACTGAGCCTTACAAACTCAAGTTCATATTCGGTTACCGTCATTCGACCTTGCTTTAGCTCAAGGAATTCCTTTCTTTTCTGATCGATAAACCTTTAGCTAATATACTTCTTTCGAAACTTGATCGCTGTGAATTAGAGCTTTAAAATTTATAAAAAGAACGATCGAACCTGGAAACTAACTCTGACAACAATTAAAGGCAAGTGTACCTATCGAACAGTAGTATAGCTTAGGCAAGACCAGATTATCGAACCCAAAGGAACTAAAAGTACTAATACTAACTTTCTTTTTATTATTTAACCTAAAATACGTGAAGTTGCTTTTAATCTAAATTTAACGAATTACTAAGCTAAGGACACAAAGACGAAAAAAAGACTAAAATTGGGGAGAAAACTTTCAGAAAAACTCAGTTGATTTAGACGATACCCTATGGAAGAATCCACCTAGACTTCACTTGTTATCTATCACTGAACCATATGATTTTGTTTACTTAGTTTGATCCGTAAGACTCCCTAACGTATATTAAACCCTCTCTCAAGGCGAATAACGTCTAACCCTAAGTTAATTAGTGGAACTCTCGTTCTCTTATAATAACCCCCGAGAATAGCAGTAAATCGATCTATGGACTCCCATATTAGGTTTCACCCTAATTCGGCAAAATCTCGTCACCCTATCTCTAGGCGTGCGATCAACTCCGCTTAATTATGCTAGATATACTCTTAGGCAGGGTCTATTCCTCCTCCACCTAAGCACATTAAATTTGGATAAAGCTCACATAATTAAGAACAAACTAAGTATTTATCATATAATTTAGAAAATAATAACAAGATTCATCATAGGTTTCATCCCCTTCAGGTATCTGAAGGGTTTAGTTCATAACTAAATAAGAAAACATCTCAAGAGAAAAGATAAAAGAAAACATGAGAAATCCCTAAAACTCACTGAAGGAATTAAAGGAGAGATCCGCCGTCTTGAGTAGAATCTCGGCTTCTTGAGATGGATCAACTTGCTACCTTTGAGTGATTCCCACAATTCTGACCTTTCCAGCTTGGCTCCTTGGCCTAGCTAACCGCCCCCTTTTCAGCTGACCCTTACGGGGTTTATATAGGCTCTTGGAATACATTTCTTTCTCCCTAAGTATCGAAATCTGAGTGAAATTGCTCTTTTCAGCGACAGGGACACGGCCATGGCACACGTCCGTGTGGGTCGTGGCCAGGCCGTGCTCGAACTTCTTTAATGATACACGGCCGTGTGAATCGAGGGAAGACCGTGTTCTAGATAATCAGTGAGGCACGGCCATGTAGGCTAAGGTTCAGGCCGTGTCGATTTCTTATTTGGCCCATTTTGGTCTGTTTTGAGCCCGTTTCTCGTTCTTTTTATCCTTGGGTGCTTTCCTGGGTCTAAGACATGAAAAGAAAGGATTAAGAGCACCTTTTTACATAAATCAAGGGATAAATCATCCAAAAGCATACTAAATGTGGGATTAAAATATGTTACTATTTCGGTTTATCAAATACCCCCACACTTAAGCTTTTGCTTGTCCTCAAGCAAAATTCTCAACTTACAATTAAAACGAACTTTCTATAATTCATAATTCCTATCAACAATGTTTTATCATAATTCATAGATAATTTATACATGGATAATTCAACTTAAAGAGTTCTAAAAATTCAAACAGTCTAAGTCATAGATTTTGTATCTCGAAAATATAGGTGTCTCCCATTATCTAAATAATTACCTTTAATTCGAAATTGACAAGGATTGACATCCTCACAAAAGATCCACTCAAATCACTCAAAGTGTTTAAGGTTCAAAATTTAGGCACTCAAAAGTCGAACATGAAAAGTTAATCCCATAGGCTTGCCTGAAAATCAAGTCTCCACCACTATAATATGAGATGATGCACAAATCAAAAGGTCTTTAACAGGGTTGTAACGGGGCTTGGGTTAAAGGTGTGGAATAAGGCTGAATTAGAGGGTTAGAATCGAGACTAAATTGACAAATTACCTAACTAGAAAAAAATGAACTGATAAATAAATAATTACATGAATTGAAACTTTGAAACTAATAATACGAGCTTCTTCTTCAATATTTGGAATTCAAACGTATAAGCTCACTTAATCACATAACTAATAAAAACTAATAATGAATATACTTCTTTTTTTTAAGAACAAACTAAGTAATAATAAAGAACTTTAACAACTGAAATATAGAACATAGTTAGGCAACTGCTCAAAATCAAATCTCGACAAAAAAGGAGTCAAGGAATGGTGATACAAATATACAAAGGGTTTGGGGTTAATATTAGTGGGTGAGTCAATAAAAAGGGTTGTTAGGATCAAAGGGGTTCACTAGGGGTTAATTGTGAAGGTAGGCTTTTTGATGGAGTTAGTGGGTTAAAACCTAAATGCCTTAATCATCTCTGTATATCAAATCATAGGTGTGGTCTCGATATGCATAAACGAGGCAAGTTCTAGAATAACAAATCAATGTTGACATACTCGTAATCAATAAAACGAGCAAGAAAAAGAATATATGCTCTATAAGGCTCAAAATCTCACAAAAATTATGGGTATTTTTGACATCAACCTCGTAAATTTCCAACTTCAAGATAATATTCAGATTTAGTTCAACAACCTAGAAAATTTTAATTTTGAAAAATAGACTTATCATGCTTGATTCTTTAGTATCTTAAAATTTAATTATCAATGCACAATTATCAATGACTTAATCTAAAACATATCAATAAAAATCATAAATCATTGAAATTTCACCCTAATTAGTAATATGAGAAATTTACTTAAAAACAAGACTAAATTCAAGATTTTGAGAACAATGCAAAAAGTTTGGTACCTAATTTCAGAAATTTGAGAATAATGAAAAAAGTTAGGCACCTTTTTAGGTTGTTCACCCCCCACACTTAAGATGTACATTGCCCTCAATGTACAAAGATAGATAATATAAATGTAATGTTCAGATCAGAAGATATGGGGATAAGTAAAACTCCCTGAATTATGGATGGAATCCTTGAGTTGGCAGTGGTCGTGGTGAAAGATAAGTTGGAGGGTCGGTGGTTGCCCACGAGTTCTGCGCTAGATGAAGAAATTAGGAAACTCGTGGACGATTAGCCAGGATTTATTAAGACAAATTTAAAATAAACTAAATATATAATTAAAGACAAAAAAGGTAAAGAGAAAGAAAATAGAAATTGAATTAAACTAATGCTAAAAGATAAAGGGGCTTGAG
The DNA here is from genome assembly GCA_025698515.1 of Gossypium sturtianum. Lineage (NCBI taxonomy): Eukaryota > Viridiplantae > Streptophyta > Magnoliopsida > Malvales > Malvaceae > Gossypium > Gossypium sturtianum. The sequence goes on from CM046955.1 coordinate 121,263,757, forward strand.
AATCCTTATTGCTAGGTGGTTCGCGAGGTGGGTGTGATTTCTACGGCTGTGGTGGTGCTGGCGGTTGTTGAGGTGGTGTGATTCCCAAGCAGCCTTTAGAATCTGACACTAAGAAACTAAGATAAAATAAACTAAATTAAGCAGAAGAGAAGTAAAGATAAGGAAAATAAAGGAGAAGATAAAAATAGAATAACAGATAATTGGTCTCAAAGACCCTTGGCTTGGCGAGGGATTAAAGCGGCTGGCATGAACTTATTTGAATCAGTCTCCTTTGAGGAGACTGTGATTGGCCTTTTACGCTTCTTTGCCATGGATATGATGTTGTTGTAGCTCAAGAGTCTAAGGATTTATTAGGAAAAAGAAAAAAGGAAAGAGGGAGGAAAGAAAGAAAGAAAGAGAGAAGAAAGAAGGAGAGTGGGTTGAGAAGAGAAAGGAAAGGGGCATGGTGTTTAAATAAAATTTTAGGTCTGGCAGTTTCCCACGCCCGTGGGTTGAGGGTGTGTCGATTCACACGGCCGCCTTACACAGCCGTGTTCTAGGGCATGTTGGTTACCCCACGCTCGTGTCTAGCCTGTGTTCGACAAGTCAGTATGTTGGCACGGGTTTAAGGTACGGGCGTGTTCAGCCTGTGGTTGGCAAGTCAGTAGCTTCACACGGTTATGGGGCACGGCCGTGCCACTTTGTCAGTGCCCGTGGGGGAGTGGTTGAGTCCGTGAGTTCTAAATTTAGTTGCTCTGACTTGTACCGTCCTACCATGTTAGTACCAAGATTCTTGAGGTACACACGGCCATGGCCACAGTCGTGTGTAGGGCCGTGTGGCCTGGAATTCTGTACCCCTTGTTAGTTTAAAGCTAGATATTATAAAGAAATGATAAGATAGAGTAAGAAAAAAATAAAAAGTTAATGGGGTTAGTGCTCGGGTTGCCTCCCGAGAAGCGCTCGCTTATAGTCTTAAGCTAGACTCTCCTCTCGTTTGCATTGTCATGGTGGTTTGAGGAGTTGGAAGTCCTTCCTCAGGCTATCATTTGTGTCATCGTGAAAAAATTTAAGTCGAGATGCATTTACAGTAAAATTTCCAAAAATAGGGTTGCTTACCTCGACTGTTCCGTATGGGAAAATGCTGGTTACCCTAAAAGGTATTTCTTTGTTTGTGTTAGGGTCCGAAGGAGATATTCAAGGATCTCCTTATCTAACAGTATTTGATCTCCTATTTTGAAGTGATTTGTTGTTTCTATGAGCTCTTCTGGAGGCTCTTTCAGTTTTACCTTGTGTGGTTCTGGTTCTTTGTCGTGTAACCCAAATTTTTCCTTGAAGTGTGTCTTCCACTCGTCTAGATCATCGAACTGAATCCCTTGACCTTCATGAACTACTTCCTTGTTGGCTTGGGGTTTAGGATCGGGTTCAGTTGTATTCTTTGGTGGTGCTTCCTAAAAATAGGGGTTAACTGAATGGTTATTAGTAGAATTTATGTTCTCACCTTGATTATTCGATGTTCTAGCCAGAGAGAGCCTTGATGGTGGATTGTCTCATTACCTACACAAAGTATGAATTCTCCTGCATCAACATCAATTTTAGTCTGGCGGTTGCTAAAAAGGGTCTTCCTAAAATTAGGGGATCGAATTATCCTCATCCATGTCTAAGACAACAAAATCTACTGGGAAAATGAATCATCAATTTTTACAAGAACATCTTCGATAATACCCCTAGGAATTCTAACAGTTTTATCGACTAATTGAATGCTCATCCTAGTTTGTTTGGGTTTCCCTAGACCTAATTGTTTAAACAATTTGTAAGGCATGACATTTATGCTTGCCCCTAAAATCACTAACGCATTATCAATAGTTAGTCTACCAATTAAGCATGGAATTGTAAAACTCCCTAGATCTTTTAGCTTTTGTGGTAGTCTATTTTGTAACATTGCTGAGCATACTGCGTTTAATTCCACATGTGGATCCTCGTCTAATTTGCGTTTGTTCATCAAGAGATGCTTTAAAAATTTCCTCAAATCTGGCATTTGTGAAAGGGCTTCAAGTAGCGGTAAGTTAATATGTAATTTCTTTAAAAGTTTAAGAAACTTACCGAATTGTTCCTCTGTGTCGTCTCTCGTTAACGCTTCAGGATATGGTATGCGAGGTTGGTACTCCTTGATTACCGATTTTGGCTTTTCTTGTGTTACCTCAGCCTTACCTTTTTCTACCTCGTTTCCTTGTATTGGACTGGATTCGTCTACTCCTTCACTTTCTTGAGCTGTTATGGCTTGGATTTGCTCCTTTGGATTAATCTCAGTGTTGCTTGGTAGACGCCCTTGCTGTCGTTCAGACATTAGTTTGGCAAGCTGTCCCACTGACTTAGTGACTTCCCCTACTTGATTCTCGATTACTTTAATCGATGCTTGTTGGTCAATAAGTGTTGTCTCAGTTTTTACGGCAATGGGCTTGATGGCTGCCATGAATTTTGCTAATATCTCTTCGAGGTTCGGCTTCTTCTCTTGTGGATAAGGCTGATTTTGGAAATTTTGAGGAGGCTGTTGTCTTTGATTTCCTTGATTTCCTTGTCCTCTCCACGAAAAATTTGGGTGGTTCCTCCAACCTGGATTATAAGTGTTACTATAAGGGTTATTATTTGATCTGAAATTATTACCTACATAGTTCATTTGTTCACTTTCTGTGCCCGGTTGGTAGGGTGGGTACTCAAGATTCGCCACAGTTCCACTTGAGTCGCACTGCATGACTGGATGTACCTGCGAAGAACACAAACTATCAAGCTTTTTATTCATCAACTCTACCTGATTTGATAGCATGGTTACTGCATCGAGGTTGTAAACTCCGGCTATTGTTGTTGGCCTTGTTCTTGTAACTTGCCACTGATAGTTGTTTAGCAACATCTCTTCTATAAATTCGTAGGCTGCTTCAGGATTTTTATTATTCAGAGTTCCACCGATGGCTGAGTCGATTAGTTGCCTCGTTGAGGGGTTTACACCGTTATAGAAAGTTTGGACTTGGAGCCACAAGGGTAAACCATGGTGCGGACACCTTCTCAAGAGATCCTTATATCTCTCTCATGCATCGTATAATGTCTCTAAATCCATCTGTACAAAAGAAGATATATCATTGCGTAATTTGGCCGTTTTGGCCAGTGGGAAATATTTTAATAAGAATTTTTAGGTCATTTGATCCCATGTAGTGATTGACCCTCGCGGTAACGAGTTTAACCACTGTTTGGCTTTATTCCTTAATGAAAAGGGAAATAATCGAAGACGTATGGCATCATCAGAAATGCCATTTATTTTAAAGGTATCGCAGAACTCTAAAAAGTTGGCTATATGAGTATTTGGATCTTCGTCCTATAAACCATCAAATTGAACAAACTGTTGAATCATTTGTATAGTGTTAGGCTTTAATTCAAAATTATTAGCAGCTATAGCAGGCCTAACAATACTAGATTCGGCTCCTGTTAAATGCGGTTTAGCATAATCATACATGGTACGCGGAGTATTATTTTCTGCCACATCTTGTGGTGGAAGATTATTTTCGTCCATCCCTTCAGTAGGATTGGATCTGTCTTCTCGCTCTTCTTCTTTGTAATTTAGGGCTCGCCTAATTTCTCTGCGATTTCTCCGAGTGGTAGCTTCAATATCACTGTCGTATTCTAAAGGTCCTCTCGGGTTCCTTCTAGTCATAAACTAGAGGTACCTGCTAGGAAAAGAAAGAAAAATTTAGCAAAATTAAAATTAAAACTAAAAATAAAAAATAAATTGCGAAAAATAAAAATTGGCTAAAGTAATAAAAATAGAGCTTTCTTAATATTTTAGTTCCCCGGCAACGGCGCCAAAAACTTGATCGCTGTGAATCAGAGCTTTAAAATTTATAAAAAAGAACGATCGAACCTGGAAACTAACTCTGACAACGATTAAAGGCAAGTGTACCTATCGAACAGTAGTATGGCTTAGGCAAGACCGGATTATCGAACCCAAAGGAACTAAAAGTACTAATACTAACTTTCTTTTTATTACTTAACCTAAAATACGTGAAGTTGCTTTTAATCTAAATTTAACGAATTACTAATCTAAGGACACAAAGACGAAAAAAAGACTAAAATTGGGGAGAAAAATTTCAGAAAAACTCAATTGATTTAGACGATACCCTCCGAAAGAATCCACCTAGACTTCACTTGTTATCTATCACTGAACCATGTGATTTTGATACTTACTTTGATCCGTAAGACTCCCTAACGTATATTAAACCCTCTCTCGAGGCGAATAACGTCTAACCCTAGGTTAATTAGTGGAACTCTCGTTCTCTTATAATAACCCCCTAGAATAGCAGTAAATCGATCTATGGACTCCCATATTAGGTTTCACCCTAATCCGGCAAAATCTCGTCACCCTATCTCTAGGCGTGCGATCAACTCCGCTTAATTACGCTAGATCTACTCTTAGGCAGGGTTTATTCCTCCTCCACCTAAGCACATCAAATTTGGATTAAGCTCACATAATTAAGAACAAACTAAGTATTTATCATATAATTTAGAAAATAATAACAAGATTCATCATAGGTTTCATCCCCTTCAGGTATCTGAAGGGTTTAGTTCATAACTAAATAAGAAAACATCTCAAGAGAAAAGATAAAACAAAACATGAGAAATCCCTAAAACTCCCTGAAGGAATTGAAGGAGAGATCCGCCGTCTTGAGTAGAATCCCGGCTTCTTGAGATGGATCAACTGGCTACCTTCGAGTGATTCCCACAATTCTGACCTTTCCTGCTTGGCTCATTGGCCTGGCTAACCGCCCCATTTTCAGCTGACCCTTAGGGGGTTTATATAGGCTCTTGGAATACGTTTCTTTCTCCCTAAGTATCCAAATCTGAGTGAAATTGTTCTTTTCAGTGACAGGGACACGGCCATGGCACACGCCCGTGTGGGTCGTGGCCAGGCCATGCTCGGACTTCTTTAATGAGACACGGCCGTGTGAATCGAGGGAAGACCATGTTCTAGATGATCAGTGAGGCACAGCCATGTGGGCTAAGGTTCAGGCTGTGTCGATTTCTTCTTTTTCCCATTTTGGTCTGTTTTGAGCCCGTTTCTCATTCTTTTTATCCTTGGGTGCTTTCCTGGGTCTAAGACATGAAAAGAAAGGATTAAGAGCACCTTTTTACATAAATCAAGGGATAAATCATCCAAAAGCATACTAAATGTGGGATTAAAATATGTTACTATTTCGGTTTATCAGAACTCTTCTTGGAAAAATTCCCAATTAACTCTCTCCCTTGGTACAACCGACACAAGGGTGCTCCACCACTGATAAGTCAAATCTCTCAAGAGAGACACCACACATTTCATACACTCTTCGGGTGTACAAGACAATTCATCAAATACCCTGATGGTATTTTCAAGCCAGAATTCCGCTCTTTCCAGATCGTCATCTTTATTAGCTCGGAACTCCTCAGCTCATTCTTTACGGATTCTATCAACCGGGGGCTTTTCCCTTCTTATCATTTCTACAACTTGGGCAGCTACAGGGATAGGCTGAGGGTTTGGAGGGGGTGGAGCTTGTTGTTGAGCGATCGAGTTTGTTCGGATGAACTCCGTATACCAAGCGTTCATCATATGGAGAAAGGCTTCCGTGGCCTCTTCTCCTCCTCCCTGACTCACAGTCACTGGTCTATTTTCATATTCAGTTGGCACCGTCCCTTGGGCAGGGGCCGGCGCGTTACTTTCTACGTCATCCACCATTGCTCTGTCGGGATCCATTTGCTATATGAAAACATATTTTAAATCGTCAAGAGTCGTCACACTATCATTATGGATAGACACATACGTATGGCATGTATAGCTAGACTCTCACACAAGCTACGGTAATCCGAGAAACGACTAAACCATAGCTCTGATACCACTAAATGTAACACCCCTTACCCATATTCGACACCGAAATCAGGTATGAGGCATTACCGGACTTAACATACTTAATCATGCAAAATTGGGCCATAAATTTTTATTCCAACTTAAAACTTTTCATTTGTATTCATAATGTTCCTATTATGGGCCTATGAGACCCGAAACATACATATAGAGTGGTTCGGGACTGAACCGAAAGCTTACGAGCACTTAGAAATTTTTTCTCAAAATAGGGCCACACGCCCGTGTCTATAGCCCGTGTCCCTCACACGGCCATGACACGTCTGTGCCTTAACCCGTGCGTGAAAACATTTGCATTCTGTTTATGACGTCAGCAGACATTTAGGGTCACACGGCCGAGTCACACGCTCATGTGCTAGGCCGTGTGGCGAATTTATTTCTCGCAATTAATGTGGAGACTTCATACGGCCTGGGCACACGCCCATGTTCTGAGGCTGTTTCCTTCACACAGCTGAGACATACGGCTGTGTCTCTGCTCGTGTGTTTACTACTGGGCATTTTGTTTTACTAAATTTGGATGCAGGGGACACACGGCCTATCGAAACGCCCACGGGGCTGACCGTGTGTCACACACGGCTTATACACACGCCCGTGTGTCTACCCATGTGGACAAATATAAGGCTATTTACCAAGCCATTTGCCACCCTGAAAAACAACCACACTTACACCATTTTCAGCAACACATAGCATAGCAATAATGCACCTCTAATATCCACAATCAAGACATCCACAACCTAATTTCACACATTACTCATTCAACTGAACAAGCTTGCTCTTCATGAATTTCATCATCATTGAATAGATATAACTTAACTAGTATTGGCCAATTCCAATGGCCATTTACAAAATGAAATAAGTAACATTAAAGCCAACACATTGGCTAACCAATATGACATATAACAAAATGACCAAGTCCCTATACATGCCATATCCAAAATAATCAAACTTTTCTATACCCAAAAGAGTAGCTTAATAGTGTGAATCGAGCTCCGACGTCCTTCGATCCCTGAGCTAGCTTGGCGATACTACAAGAAAAGGGAAAAGGGAGGGAGTAAGCTTAAAGCTTAGTAAGTTTGCATGTAATAGATAACAACATAAAATCTTGCAATAACATTCACATATTACATTATGAATTAACACAAAATTCTCAATGCAACATTGACATGGCTTACTCATACTCACTTTTACCGACCACATATCACATACTGTACTCATTTCTCGTGAGTTTCGCATATGTACCTATTTCACTCCATCACATAATTTTAGCTCTTTTTCTGTCTTTAACATAAACTTTAATTCTTTACCCCGTTGAACCACTTGGAATATCGAAGGATACTCAGAAATTGTCATACACGTAGTAAGATGCCAATGTCATATCCCAGATATGGTCTTACAGGGGATAACATGTAGATGCCGATGCCATATCTCAGATATGGTCTTATACGGGATCTCATATCGATGTCGACGCCATATCCCAGATATGGTCTTACACGAGATCGTATGTCGAAGCCATGTCCCAGACATGGTCTTACACGATTTCATACCGAAGCCAGGTCCCAGACGTGGTCTTACACGGAATCACTATTCGGTGCCGATGCCATATCCCAGATATGGTCTTACACGGGATCTCAATTCGGTGCCGAGGCCATATCCCAAATACGATCTTGTACGGGACCTTATTAATCTAATGCTGTGACAAGGTTATCCTTTCTATTCCTAAGGTTCAACCGGGACTTCGATATAGTAAAACTTCATCATTTTTTTTCTTCATCAAGACCTCATTAATCGATTTCATAAAAAGAATATACATTTCTTGTAATATCAAGTATTTAAATACATAATAACATAATATTGATTTATTACACGCAAACCTACCTCGGTACCAAAATATAGGTTAGTCCACCACCTTGTTCTTTCCTCGGTTTAGGTCCGGACTTCGTGTTTCTTGATCTATAATGACAATTTTTTCTTATTTAATTATCACGTTGACTAAAACAACCCATGAATCACACTTTGGCAAAAAATATAATTTTTCCCTAAACTTTCACATATTTACAAAATGGTCCCTAAGCTCGTATGATGAAATGTACTCATTTTCTTGGTTACCCAAGCCTATTCGAACCTATTTTAAGCTTATAATGGCTCATATTTTCCTTCAAAATCGATTTTTACTACACATTTTATCACTTTTACAAATACGTCCTTTTTAGGTGTTTCCATGAAAAATCACTTAGAGAAAGATGTTGATCACACATCAAACTTCCATATTCCTCCATTAAACATCAAAATACATGCATGTCATACATGGCTAAGTTTTTGTACATGAACTTTAGCTTAAAATATAGCTAGAAATAGATAAATCAAGCTACGAGGATCTCAAAAATGTAAAGAACATTAAAATGGGGCTAGGATGCACTTACTTTGAGCTTGAAAATGAACAAAACCCTAGCTATGTCTTCTCTTCAATTTTCGGCACTTAAGGAAGAAGATGGACACAAATTTTGGATCTTTTCCCCTTTTTATTAATTTATTAACTAAATGACCAAAACACCCTTAAGGCCCTTCTTTGAGATTTTTCCCTTCCATGTCCATTTTTGTCCATCATGAGATATAATGGTCTAATTACTAAATAAGGACCTCTAATAATTAGTCTAATGCTATCTCATACTTAAAACTTCTAGAATCTCATATTTTTCAATTTTTGCATTTTAGTCCTAAAAGATAAATTGATCAATAAATCATAAAATTTCTTCATGAAATTTTCACACAGCCATGCAAACATGTCATAGACCTCATAAAAACCATAAAACATATATTTCTACTTTGAATTTTTGGTCTCACAACCACTATTCTGACTAGGCCCTAAATTAGACTGTTACAATGACATAGGATTTCGAGATATGATTTCGTGTAAGACCACGTCTGGGACGTTGGCAACAATTTGAGATATCGTGTAAGACCATGTCTGAGAAATTGGCATCGATTAGAGATTACGTGTAAGACCATGTCTGGGACATCGGCATCGTATATGATTTTGTGTAAGACCCTGTCTAGGACAGTAGTGTAACACCCCTTACTATGATCCGACGCCAGGACAGGGTACGAGGTATTACCGGACTTAACTTGCTTAAACATACAACATCGGGCTGTAAAATTTCATTTCAACTTAAAACTTTTCATTCATATCCTTAGTATCCTTATCATTGGCCTAAATGGCCCTAAACATACATACGGGACGGTTCGGAACCAAACCGAAAACTTTTGCACACTTAGAAAATTTTTGCTTAAAATAGGGCCACACGCCCGTGAGGGCAGGCCGTGTGGTCACAAACGCCCATGTTCCTAGTCCGTGTAGAATTTATTTTTCATTTCAAACCTACAGGGGTTTTCACACGACCAGAAACACGCCCGTTTTTGTGGCCCGTGTCCCTCACACGGCCTAGACATGCCCGTGTCCTCACCCGTGTGTGAAAACCTGGGTATTCTATTTATGACGTCAACAAACTCTTAAGGGCACACGGCCTAGGCACACGCCCGTGTGCTGGCCCATGTGGCGAATCTAATTCTCGCAAATTTGATGCAGGGGACTCACAGCCTATCAACACACCCATGGGGCAGACCGTGTGACACGCCCGTGTGTCTACCAGTGTGGACAATTAGAAGGCTATCTACCAAGCCAATTTCCACCCTGAAACATAAACACTCATATGCCAACACAAGCAACACATAACATGGCAAATATACACTATGAAGAATCACTAATCATCATTCATACACTTCACATTTTACTCCATCAATTGCATGAACTTTCACTTCATGAAACTCATCATCATTAAAATATGGAACTTGGCATTTATGGGCCAATTCTTAATGGCCATTTACAAAATGAGTGTATAACATTAATAGCCAACACCTTGGCTTTCAAATATGACATAATACAAAATGACCAAGTTCCTATACATGCCACACCCAAAATAAATCAACATTACTATACCAAAAGAATGATTGATATTATGATCTAAGCTCCGACGTTCTACGATCCCTGAGCTAGCTTGGCGATACTACAAGGAAAAAAAAAGGAAAAAAGAGAGGGGTAAGCATATAGCTTAGTAAGATTGCATAAAATGAAACAGCAACATAAGTACTCATGGTAAAATCCATTCATCTCATAGAACAATAACAACACAAGTTCTCAAGTACTTTGACATACTTACTCATACTTACGCTTACCCATCACATATAACATTACGGTTTCATAATCCGTATCTTACTCATGGTACTTGTATCACTTCATCACATAATTTAGCACTTATGCTATCTTGAACATAAACTTAAATCATTATCATCCTTAACTTAAATGTAACTCTTTGTCATCTTTATATAGCTTAGCATTTTGACACTTTTGTATACTTAGCTCTTTTGCCCGTTGAACTACTCGGAATATCGGAGGATACTTGATCTCATTAAATATGTATCTCGATGCCAATTCCATATCCCAGATATGGTCTTACATGGGATAACCTCTTGATGCCAATGCCATATCCCAGACATGGTCTTATACGAGATCGTCTTTATCTCATGTCCCAGACATGGTCTTATACGAGATTGCACATAGATTTCGATGCCATGTCCTAGACATGGTCTTACACGAGATCTTCCTTTGGTGCCGAGGCCATGTCCCAGACATGGTCTTACACGGGACCTTCCTTATCCGGTGCCGTTGCCATGTCCCAGACATGGTCTTATACGGGACCTACATTCGGTGCCGATGCCATGTCCTAGACCTTATACGGGACCTAAATTCGATGCCGATGCAATGTCCCAAACATGGTCTTATACGAGACCGTCTCTGATACATTTCTCAGTGGCTTCCAATCAATAATAATTGAAATCTTGCTTGGGTCTACTCAGATTCCATATCCCGAGACAATGTGCCCTAAAAACCCAATCTCTTTGAGCCAAAATTCACTTTTACTAAACTTGGCATAAAACTGATTATCTCATAAAATCTGCAAAACCGTCCTCAAGTGCTCGGTATGCTCATACTCATCACGAGAATATATCAATATGCCATCAATAAAAACCACAAAAAACTTATCCAAGTATGGCTGAAATATACGGTTCATTAAATCCATAAACACAACAGGGGCATTTGTTAAGCCAAATGGCATGACTAAAAATTCATAGTGCCCATACCTTGTTCGAAATGCAGTTTTCGGCACATCTGAGTCTTTGACCCTCAACTGGTAATAACCAGACCTCAAGTCTATCTTGGAGAACACAATGGCTCCCTTCAATTGATCAAATAAATCATCGATCCTTGGCAATGGGTACTTATTCTTCACAGTAGCCTTATTAAGCTACTGGTAATCTATACATAATCTCATGGAACCATCTTTCTTTTTCACAAATAACACTGGAGCACCCCACGGAGAATAACTCGGTCTACCAAAACCTTTGTCCGTCAACTCTTGCATTTGTGCCTTCAATTCCTTTAATTCAGTTGGGGGAATTCTGTATGGAGCAATCAATATAGGTGTTGTGCCAAGAACTAACTCAACGCCAAATTCGACCTCTCTAACCGGAGGCAACCCTGGCAATTCTTCTGGGAATACATCTGGGTACTCACATACTATCGGCACTGATTCAATTTTTAACTCAGTCTCTTTAGCATTCATCAAAAAGGCAAGATATGCTTCATATCCTTTTCTTACATATTTCTGGGCAAACATATGAGAGATCACTACAGGCGACTTTTCATGTTCATCTAATTCAACACGAAGAGTGTCTCCACTTTCACACCTCAATTCAATGTATTTCTTTCCACAATTTACAGTCACATCATGACCAGTTAACCAGTCCATACCAAAAATTATATCGAATTCATCAAATGGCAATAGCATGAGATTTGCCTTAAAATAATGACCTCTAATCATCAATGGGCAATCTTTGCATACCTTATCAACTAATACACTTTTGCCTAAAGGATTGGACACTTTTATCACAAACTCTGTAGACTCTACGGGCATGCTCATACTAGATACTAGTTTCATGCAAATATATGAGTGGGTAGATCTCGGATCAATTAAAGCAACAACATTAGTATCATAGAGAGAAAATGTACCAGTAATTATATCTGGGGATGACGCCTCTTCGCGAGCGTGAATAGCATAAGTCCTCGCAGGTGCTCTACCCTCAGATCTCGCAGCCTGCTCTCTGGGTTTACTCTTACTACTCGTTCCACTTCCCGGGTTTTTCTGTTGTTTCCCTCTAGTAGTGTTTCCCGATCTGGCACTCTGAATTTTCTCTTTTTCAACCATCTCAGGGCATTCTCTAATGAAATGATCTTGGGAACCACACTTAAAACAGGCTCTCTCGTGGGCTCGGCACTCACCGGGATGTCATCGGCCACACTGTGGACATTTTGGTCTATTAGGTCGAGTGTTCCCAACACTAGTAACTGAGGTAGTCTGAGCTTTAATCCCCGAGTACTGTTTACTCTTACTTCTATTTGAAAACCCGGCTGAGGTAGCTGATCGGGTAGGGAAGTCTCTTGACTTCTTGGATGAAGGTTGAAACGACTTGTTCATTTGTCTTTTTCTTGAGTCACGAGACTCCATCTCAGCTTTTCTTTTCTCTTTAACCAACTCCTCGGCTTTACAAGCCCTGTCCACTAGCACAACAAATTCTTTCAATTCTAGGACACCAAAAAATAACCGGATATCTTCATTTAATCTGTCCTCAAACCTTTTACACATAATGGCTTCAGAGGACACACACTCCCGAGCGTACTTGCTGAGCCTTACAAATTCACACTCATATTCAGTTACTGTCATTCTACCTTGTTTCAATTCAAGGAATTCCTTTCTTTTCTGATCAATAAATCTTTGGCTAATGTACTTCTTCCAAAATTCTTCTTGGAAAAACTCCCATGTGATCTTTTCCTTTGGTACAACCGACACAAGGGTGTTCCACCACTGATAAGCAGAATCTCTCAGAAGAGACACTACACATTTCATGCACTCTTCAGGTGTGCAGGATAACTCATCAAATACCCTAATGGTATTTTCAAGCCAAAATTCTGCTGTTTTCGGATCATCATCTTTACTAGCTTGAAATTCCTCGGCTCCTTGTTTTCGAATTCTATCAACCGGAGGCTTTTCTCTCCTTACCACTTCTACCACTTGGGGAGCTACTAGGGTAGGTTGAGGAATAGGTGGGGGTGGAAGGGGTTATGCATTCGGGTTTGCACGAACGAACTCCGTATACCATGCATTCATCATGTGGAGAAAGGCTTCCCTAGCCTCTTCTCCTCCTCTTTGACTTACAGTCGTAGGTCTATTCTTATTTTCATTTGGCACTGTCCCTTCAGCAGGAGCTGGCACGTTACTTTCTACATCATCCACCACAGCTCTATCGGGATCCATTTATTATATAAAAACATAATTTAAATCGTCAGGAGTCGCCACACTATCATAATGTAAATACTCATGTGTATGGCATGTATAACTAGACTCATGCTTACACTACGTTAGTCCGAGAACCGACTAAATCGTAGCTCTGATACCACTAAATGTAACACCCTTTACCAAAATCTGACGCCGGGACAGGGTACGAGGTATTACCGGACTTAACTTGCTTAAACATACAACATCGGGCTATAAAATTTCATTTCAACTTAAAACTTTTCATTCATATCCATAGTATCCTTATCATGGGCCTACAAGGCCCTAAACATACATACGGGACGGTTCGAAACCTAACTGGAAACTTTTGCACACTTAGAAAATTTTTTCCTAAAATAAGGCCACACGCCCGTGTGAAATGGAACACGCCCGTATGGGTAGGGCGTGTGGTCACACACGCCCATGTTCCTAGTCCGTGTAGAATTTATTTTTCATTTCGAACCTCTGGGGGTTTTCACGGTACGGACACGCGCGTGTATGCAGAGCCCGTGTCCCTCACACGGCCTGGACATGCCCGTGTCCTCACCCGTGTGTGAAAACCTGGGTATTCTATTTATGACGTCAGCAAACTCTTAAGGGCACACAGCCTAGGCACATACTTGTGTGCTGGCTTGTGTGGTGAATCAAATTCTCGCAAATTTGATGCAGGGGGCACACGGCCTATCAACACACCCATGGGGTAGATCGTGTGTTTCACACGGCCTAGACACACGCCCGTGTGTCTACCCGTGTGGACAATTAAAAGGCTATCTACCAAGCCAATTGCCACCCTGAAACATAAACACACATATGCCAACACAAGCAACACATAACATGGCAAATATACACTATGAAGAATCACTAATCATCATTCATACACTTCACATTTTACTCTATCAATTGCATGAACTTTCACTTCATGAAACTCATTATAATTAAAATATGAAACTTGGCATTTATCGGCCAATTCCTAATGGCCATTTACAAAATGAGTGTATAACATTAATAGCCAACACCTTGGCTTTCAAATATGACATAACACAAAATGACCAAGTTCCTATACATGCCATACCCAAAATAAATCAACGTTACTATACCAGAAGAATGATTGATAGTATGATCTGAGCTCTGACGTTTTACGATCCCCGAGCTAGCTTGGCGATACTACAAGGAAAAAAAGAAAAAGAGAGGGGTAAGCATATAGCTTAGTAAGATTGCATGAAATGAAATAGCAACATAAGTACTCATGGTAAAATCCATTCATCTCATAGAACAATAACAACACAAGTTCTCAAGTACTTTGACATGCTTACTCATACTTACGCTTACCCATCACATATAACATTAGGTTTCATAATCCGTATCTTACTCATGGTACCTGTATCACTTCATCACATAATTTAGCACTTATGCTCTCTTGAACATAAACTTAAATCATTATCATCCTTAACTTAAATGTAACTCTTTGTCATCTTTGTATAGCTTAGCACTTTGACACTTTTGTATACTTAGCTCTTTTGCCCGTTGAACTACTCGGAATATCGGAGGATACTTGATCTCATCAAACATGTATCTCGATGCCAATGTCATATCCAGATATGGTCTTACATGGGATCACCTCTTGATGCCGATGCCATATCCCAGATATGGTCTTACATGGGGCCTCTTAGCTCGATGTCGATGCCATGTCCTAGACATGGTCTTATACGAGATCGTACATAGATGTCGATGCCATGTCCTAGACATGGTCTTACATGAGATCTTCCTTTGGTGTTGAGGCCATGTCCCAGACATGGTCTTACACGAGACCTTCCTTATTCGGTGTCGATGCCATGTTCCAGACATGGTCTTATACGGGACCTACATTCGGTGCCGATGCCATATCCCAGACATGGTCTTATACGGGACCTACATTTGGTGCTGATGCCATGTCCCAGACATGGTCTTATATGGGACCTTCCTTATCTCATGTCGTGACATAGGTATCCTCGTTATTCCGAATCTTCATTCGGGACTTCATCTTAACACATTTTCATCAAATCCTCATCGTGGCATCATTAATTGTTTTCATAGAAATAATATTCATTTCTCACAATATCAAGCAATTAAAAACATAAAAACACTATGTAGCTTGAATTTCACACAAACTTACATCGGTACCCAAAATATGCGTAGATGTTCGATTTAGTCCAACACTTTGTTCTTGCCTCGATTTCGGTTCGAGCTTCGTGTTTCTTAATCTATAATAACAATTTCACTTGTTTAATACTCACATTGACTAAATTGACTCATGAATCATACTTTGGCAAAAATTACGATTTTGCCCCTAAACTTTCACATAATTACACTTTTGACCTAGGCTCGTAAAATGATTTTTATTCAACTTTCTTGTATTCTAAGCCTAGCTGAATCTTTTTCTCAACTACAACAACCCCAAATTTCTACTATCTCACCCATGTATGACCACTTTCATAACTTTTGCAATTTGGTCCTTTTATGCAATTTTCATGAAAATCACTTAGAAAAAGATGTTTATCATGCATCAAACTTTCATATTCTTCCATAAAACATCAAAATACATGCATGTCATACATGGGTAAATTTTTGAACATAAACCGCAGCTCAAAATATAGCTAGAAATAGATAAATCGAGCTACGAGGATCTCAAAAATACGAAGAACATTAAAAACGGGGCTAGGAGGTACTTACAATCAAGCTTGAAAGATGAAAAAACCCTAGCTATGGTGAGCTTGAAATTTTCAGCCAAGGTTGAAGAAGATGGACAAGATTTTGGCTTTATTTTCCCTTTTAATTCTTTTATTAACCAAATGACAAAAATGCCCATAAAGCCCTTTCTTTAGATTTTTCCTTCCCATGTCCATTTTTGTCCATCTTAACATTTAATGGTCTAATTGCTAAATAAGGACCTCTAGTAATTTTCATAATTCTATTTCATACTTAAATCTTCTAGAATCTCATATTTTCTAATCTTTGCAATTTAGTCCTAGTGGACAAATTGATCTCTAATAAATAAAATTTCCTTATGAAATTTTCACACGATCATTTAACCACATCATAAGCCTCATAAAAATCATAAAACATATATTTCTACTTCGAATTTGTGGTCTCGCAACCACTATTCTAACTAGGCCCTAAATCGAGCTGTTACAAGTGGCATCAATATTTAATTACATGTAAGACCACGTCGGGGACGTTGCATTGTACGAGCTTTATGAGCTATCTGAGTATCCTTATTGATTCCAAATGGTTCAACAGGCATTCCAAGAAATAAGTGATTAAGTGAATGACATTCCGATTCAAGTATGTTGAAATGTATACAATATTTGATAATGAAAGGTAATTATATATGTGCAAAGAATGTTATATGATGTATATGAAAATGAAATGTGATTATGTGCAAATGAAACATGAACAAATGAATAAGATGTGATTTATACAGTGGCATATGTGAAATTGTCAGATACCATATGAATGAAAGATAAATTTGGGTATAAGTGATGTTATGTGATTCATATGAGAAAGATATGTGATTAAATATGTTATTTCCCAAAATGTGCTTATTTGGCTATATGAAAGTGAGAATTGAATGTTATATGAGAATCAAATTGAATAAGCTTGTGGAAGCTAAAGTTAGTAAGTAAATAAGTATATTATTGAATGGTGATGATTTTATATGAAATCATGTTATAAACTTGAGATAAGTTGTGTTTTGGCATGTAAGATAGCATATCATGCTTATGGCATTGTAATGAAATTATTTGTTATGTTAAGTTTATTAAGATACAAGCTTACTAAGCTTTCAAAGCTTACTCTGTGTGTGTTTTTCCTATGTTTATAGATTTTTGGAGATTTGCTCGGGTTGGAAGTCGCAGGAGGCCTTATCACACTATTCGAATATTGTTTCGGTAAATAAAAGCATTGAGATTCGGTTATGTGGCATGTATAGGCTAGTTTTGATCTGATTGGTTTTGAAGTTGGGTACTTATAACCATGTGATATGGCTTGATAATGAATGTGATTATGGAGTGAATTTAGTGCATGCTATGTGATGTAAAATTTGGTTTGTTTTGATGTGCTCATGATTTGGTATGTTTTTTGCTGCCTTTAGGACATGAATTGATGCTTGTAGGTATGACCTAGTTTTGGGTGGCAAATTGGCCTTGCAAATGGCCTAAATTTGCCCACACGGTTGAGCACACGGGCGTGTGTCTCGACCATGTCTCTCAAGGTTGCAATTCGAAGCAAGTCAAGATGCTATACGAGCAAGAAGCACGGGCGTGTGCCAAACCGTGTGACCTAGGTCAGTGTTGCACACGGCCTGAGACATGGTCCAAGGCACGGCCGTGTGAGGCACACGGCCTAGCCACACGAGCGTGTGCCCTGTTCTGAAAGAAAAATTTTCTAGGTTCCGCAAAATTTCCGTATGAGATCGGTTTAGTCCCGAACCTACTCTAAAGTATGTTTAAGGTCTCGTAGACCTTCTAAAGGGACTATATGATTATGAATTAGTATAAAATAATGTTGTATGATTGATGTTGTGAAGTGAGCGTAAAATGTTCTGATATGTCCGGTAATGCCTCTTAACCCTAGTCCGACGATGGATACGGGTTAGGGGTGTTACATTTTTGGCTTGGTTTATATGTACCAAATTGGTTTGATAATATATTGAAGTGTTCATGTAGGTGCAAGGTAAGAAGGGTGAGAAATAAGGCTTGGAAAATGGCCTTATTTTGTCAACACGGGCAGACACACGGGCGTGTGTCTCAACCATGTGTGACACACGGCCATGCGCACGGGTGTGTGGTTTGTCCTTGTATCCCCTGCATCTTAAAAATTGAGAAACAGAATGCTCAGAATTGAGCACATGGGCAGAGACACGGGCGTGTGTCTCAGCCGTGTGAGACACACGGCCCAGCACATGGGCGTGTATCTTGACCGTGTAATCCCTGCACTTAATTTTCAAAAATTAAATTGTCCACACAGCCTAGCACACGGGCGTGTGACCCAAGTCAGATAGTTACACAGTTAAGGACACGGGCTGGAACACGACTGTTTGCCTCACATCATATGCCCACACGATTTGGGACACGAGCGTGTCATTGGCCGTGCGAGCCACACGGCCTAGCCACACGGGCGTGTGTCCCCTGCACCTAAGAAAAAATTTTGAGATTTCGCGAAAAATTTTTTGTGATCCCGGTTCAGTCCCAACACGATTCTAATATGTATTTTGGGCGTCGAGGACCCATATGAGAGACATTATGATTGATTGTGATTGATTTTTGGAAATGAATAGAAAATGACATAAATTAACTGTAAAATCTGGTAATGCTCCATAACCTTGTTCCGGCGACGGATACAGGTTAGGGGTGTTACATTACTAATGAAAAACTATGACATTTTTCCCACTAGTTTTGCTTCATTCCCTGAAGTGAATGTAGCAGTACATGACAATTATGAAGAATGAAAATATAAAGATCATGATTGTTGTTGTAATTAAGGATGTGATTGGGGACTAATCATGACAACATGAATAGATAAATTTTGATTTAAAACCCACGCATGTTTTGAGATGGTGATTATGAAATAAAGAATCAATGGAGGCATTTAGAAGTCTATCCTACTAGATTTATTACATTCCCTAAAGTGAATGCAAACATAAAGAAAATAAAAGATATAATATGGACCACTAAAAGTGGGAACATAGTAATAAATAAGAGAACAATGAGAGTTCTCAAGATAACTCTTCAAAGGGTAAAGTTAACTTATGTTATCAATGTGATATGAAAGATTATTGGCCACATATGTGGCATATGCCTAAATATTGTGTTTCTGTTAATTTTCTTTGAGGAATGATATGAGAATGTAGTAATAAATTCTATCATTATAGGTAGAAAGTATTTTTCTTATTTGGTACTAAAGCAAACAAATATTATTCCAATATTTGATAGTACAAAATTAGTCGAAAGCTCCAGAAGAGCTAATATATTAATATCTTGTGATGGTTAATCCATTGGTTTTAAAAGATATTTGTAATGGATCTTATATTGAGATTGTGAATGAGAAAAATATTATATTTCATATGAATCACTATTGTTATAAATATCTATTTTGAAAAGATGAAAAAGAGAGGATTGGGTTATTAATTTATATTTATTTTAGAATATTTGTGATCTTCTCTTGTCATCATCCCCATTAAGGGGTTGAAAACAAAATATTTGATTGTGAAAGATCTATTTATGAGCAATGAAATATGATAATTCTATCTAAAGCTTGTTATGGTTGGATGCACTTGAAGCTGCAATTTTTTTTAGATATTTGAAGATTTTGGCATATTCCTTGAAGCGAATATTGTATATAATTGTTTGGAAATTATATTTATTTTGTTGACTTAGTGACATTATAATCTTCACATTGTTTAAGACATTTCTAGTAGTAAATGTCACACTAGCACTTATATGTGGATACAAAGTAAAAGGAATGATAGTAAAATTATTAATTTGTTACAATTTAGTACAATTGCAACACATGTTAAAGTAAGCCAAAAGTTTACTGATACAAATGCATTTACTATTTGGCGTGACCATTTAGACCATCCTGGATCATATATGACACGAAAGTTAATTAAGAATTCATATGGACATTCATTAAAGAACCAGAAGATTCTTTAGTTTAAAAGAATTCTCATATGTTACTTGTTCTCAATGAAAATTGATTATTAGAAACTCACTAGCTAAAGTTGAGATTTAATGTCTTACATTTTTTAAATGAATATGGGCCCATTCATCCACCATGTGGATGGTTTTGATATTATATGATTTTGGTAGATGCATCTTCAAAATAATCACATATGGCTTATTAACTTGAAACATGTCGTTTGCAAGATTGCTTGTTTAAATAATTAATTTCAGATCATGCAATTAAGACAATTCATCTTTCTAACACTGGTGAGTTTATATCTCAGTTTTTTTATTGATTGAGTTTGAAAAACTTTTGTCAAAGTTTGTTATTTATGGGCATAATGGTTTAGAGAAATTATTGATTGAACGCCTCTAATTAATGTCTAAACCATTACTTATGAGAACTAAACTTCCTATTTCAACATGAGATTATGTTGATTTACGTGTTGTATGCATCAAGCCAATAAATTATAAATACTCCCCATTACAATTGGTTTTTAATTAAGAGTTAAATATTTCTCATATTTAAATTTTTGTATGTGCGTATATGTTCCAATTGCTCCACCATAACGCACAAAGATGAGTGAGTCCTCAAAGAAAGTTAGGAATATATATTAATTACAAGTTTCTTTATATTATTAGATGTTTTGAACGTATTCGAGATTCAATTATGACATGATTTGTTATTACAATTTTGATTCGGTAGTTTTCTTGACATTAGGGGAGAGAAATAATAACTTGTAATGAGTTAGGGGGAGAGTAATTTGAACTAAAAGTTCAATAAGGATAACTCATTACAAGTTAAATATTAGATATATTTACAAACTTAATGAGAATAACCAAGTGTTATGTACCATCTAATATTTTAATTTGAATCAAAGTCCCAATAGGACAATCAGTTAGAATAAATAATAGATTGATCAGTTCCAAAGATGAAAATTCTTCTAGATGGTCATATAGTGGAGGCGGGTGCTCCAGAAGAGACCTAAGACATAACTAATCAGTAAAACTCTAAAAGAGATTTAGGTACCTGAAACTGAATTTTAAAATAATGAAAATAAGAGATCTCGATAAGTCATGTCAATTCGAGAAAATGTGGAACCGAATAATAAAAGTGGTCGACAATGATTTTGCATGCAATGTTATTATTGAAATAATGAAATAAAATGGGAATCTTGAATAAATATATTGAGAAATATAGATATGGAATATATTGATCAAAATAGAAAGACGCAACTCAAGTACAATTAAATTCGTGGAGTTTTTGGACCAGTAGTCCAAATATCTAAAGGTATAAAGCCAGTGAGGGTGCAATTGAAGTAGTTTTGAAAAAGCGGAATAAAAAAATGAAGTTTTTCGCTAAGTCTTGGCATTGATTATGAAAAGATATAATATTCTTTTGTGGTGGATGAAATAACCTTTACATATATTATTAAATTAACAATTCATAAAAGATTTAACTTGCGTATAATGGTTATTGTTACAACCTTTTATGAATCACTATATAATAAAGTTTATATTAAAATCCTTGAAGGGTTTAGGATGCTAGAAGCATATTGAAATTCTCAAGAAATTGTTCATTTATATGAATTGAAATAATTTGAACATATGTGGTAAATTTGACTTAGTGAATAGTTGTTGAAAGAGGATTATAAAATGATCCAAAATACCTATTTATGTTTTTTATAAAAGAATCATGATTGAAGTTTGTTATGATTATTTTTGAATCTCCTGAAGAGATCAAAATATATTTTCCCCAAATTTCCCACTCATGACTTTAAAAAGAATGGTAATAAAAGTGCTTAGCAAATACTGTAACAGCCCGATTTTAGGGCTAGTCGGAACAGTGGTTTCGGGACCACTAATCCGAGGGTGAAGAAAATTATTTTTGTATTATTTTATGTGCTATGGCATTAATATATGGCTATATGAAAATTTTGGTACTTTAATTTTAGCAATTGTATGCTTAATTGTGAAAAAGGACTAAATCGCATAAAGTGCGAAAGTTCCATTATACAAGGTAGAGGTGTCTAATAGCCATAGAATATTAAATTGGAGGTCCTTAAAGTTCAAATAGGCCAATTAGGGTGTGTTGGCCGACCATAGAGACTAGGGAGACAATGATATTAAATTTTGGTCAAGTTTGGTGGAATTAGGTGGTAAAATAATGAATAAAATAAGATAAAAAGATGAGATATCATCTTTTACTATTCCTTCTTCTTCTACCACCGACATTTTAGAGGAAGTAAGGGTTCTTGTAGTTCAAAATTTTCAGCAACACAAATCTCTTTCAAGTAAGTGATTTTGGTGGTTTTATTTGATAATTTTTGTACTTTTGGAACCCCCAAAGCTTAAGCTAGCTAATGAGGGGACTAATTTGCAATAAGGTTGAAAGTCTAGGGACTTTCCATGAGAGAGTTTATGTTGTTTACTGAGTTTTTATGGAAGAAAATGAATGTTTGGGAGGTGAGAAATTACTTTTGTGAAAGATGTTGTCATGAAAACACCTAAATGGGACTAAGTTGTAAAAGTTGAAATTGTGTAATAAATGCATGAAATAGTTGGAATTTTGAGTAGTTGTAAGAGTAATAAATGTTCATCTAGGCTTTTTTAATGAGAAAATGTGATGAAAAAAATGATTTACGAGCCTAGGGGCAAAATCGTAATTTTGCCATAGTACAAGGGCAAAATGGTCATTTTTGCCTAAGTAGAGATTATGATGTATTATGATTTATAAAGTGATTAAATGAGTGAATTTCACTATTATAGATCAAGAAGAGCGTGGAATCAACCTTAACCGAGGAAAAGGCAAGGTTACGGAATAGACCGTTGATTAACACATTTTGCACCGAGGTAAGTTTATGTGTAAACGATGCATCTTAAATACATATGTTGTTGCTCATTGGTGCATTGTATGATTGAGAATATTTACGATTCTAAATGGATTGAATTTGGTCGATACTGAATTAGATTTGAAAATGTGGAATTTTAACCGTAGTAATTAATGGTGGGTTGTGCGTGACACCACCTTAATTATTCTTGTTGGTGGGCTATGTGTGATACCACCTTATTACTTATTCGCGATGGGCTGTGTGCGATACCATCATTTGTATGAACATTTGGTGGGCTATGTGCGATACCACCGTGCTTATTCTTGTTGGTGGGCTATGTACGATACCATCCTATTAAAGATTAATGGTGGGCTAAGTGCGAAACCACTGAGTGCTTAGTATTACTAAGAATGGCTTATTGTGAAATTGTGATGTGTTGTTCATGTGATCATGTGGTGATAAGTGCAGGGATGTATGTTAAATAATACGAACATTTAGCTTGTGATATGGTTGGAATGTGGTAAGAGATGAAACGAGTAAGCATGATCTTGGAATGTGGAATGTTCTTACTTATTATGAAATGGTATTTATTGATTGGCACATATTATGATGTTTATTGTTTACATGTAAACTTACTAAGCTTAAATCTTACTCCCTTTCTTTTCCCTTGTCTTATAGTGTCAAAGAGCCGGGTCGGGATACGAAGATAATTGGAAGATCATCCACACTATCAGCTCAATCTCGATATATCTAGACTTAGTATATTGAGTATGGCATGTATAGGGGCTAGACTAGGTGAATTATTTTGTTGTTTTGGCCAAGTATGTATTTGCTCCTTTAAAGATGAACTCTTTTGTATATTGCCATAGTTGATGGCTCATTATTACTAATTTATGAAAAGAATAAGTTATTCATAGAAGTGTATGTTGCAAATTTGGGTTATCTAGTGATTTGTTGAATGGGACTATGTTGTGTGAGCTAGGGTGATAAAAAGAGCTTGGCAAATAGCCTTGTTCTTGTCCACACGGGTAGGCACACGGGCGTGTGTCTAGGCCGTGTGTGACACACGGTCAATTGCATGGGTGTGTGATCAGGCCGTGTGTCCCCTTGCATGTTAGAATTGCAAGTTAGTAAGCTCAGTAGTAAACACACGGGCAGAGACACAACCGTGTGTCTCAGCCGTGTGGGAGGCACGGCCACGAACATGGGCGTGTGCCTAGGCCGTGTGAAGTCTGCACCTTGAAGTTGGAATTTAATTCGACACACGGTCTAAGGACACGAGCGTGTGCCTTGGCCGTGTGACCATAGTGAGATGATGACGTCATAAACAGAATGCCAAGGTTTTGGCACACAGGTTAAGACACGGGCATGTCGAGGCCGTGTGAGGGACACAGGCTAAGGATACGGGCGTGTGTCCGGCCGTGTGAAATAAGTCAGTGTCAACCACGGGTAGAGAACACGGTCGTGTCCCTTGAGCAGCACGGGCGTGTGGCCCCTGTTCAGGTAAAATTTTTCTAAGTGAGTAAAAGTTCCCAGATTGATTAGGAACCTTTCGAAATTATGTTTAAGTCCTCGTAGGCCCATTATAAGGATGTTAGATATGTGAATGGAAAAGTTTTAATTTGGAATGAAATTTGATAACCTAAAGTTGTTTGAACATTTTAGTTAAGTACGGTAACGCCTCGTACCTGGTTCCGGCGTAGAATACGGGTAAGGGGTATTACATTTAGTGGTATCAGAGCTATGGTTTAGTCAGTTCTCGGACTACCATAGCCTGTGTAAGAGTCTAGCTATACATGCCATAAGTGTATATTGATAGTGTGCTGGCTTCTGACAATTCTAAACTTTGTTTTTATATAGTAAATGGATCCCGATCGAGCGGTTACTGATGACGCAGTTAGTAACGCGCCGGCTCTCGCGCAAGGGACCGCGCTTGTAGAGAGTGGACCCGAGACTATGGGTCGAGAAGAAGAGGCCCAGGAAGACTTTCTCCAAATGATGAGTAATTGGTACACGGAGTATGTACGAGCAAACCCTAATGCTCAACCTCCTCCATCCCCTCCTATACCATAGCCAGTTCCTGTGGCTCCACAAGGTATAGATTTAGTGAGAATAACTAAGCCCCAGGTAGATAAGATTCGGAAGCAAGGGGCCGAGGAATTCAGAGCTAATATAGATGATGACCCTGAGAGGGCGGAGTTCTGGCTTGAGAACTCAATGAGGGTATTTGATGAACTCTCCTGCACACCTGACGAGAGTTTAAAATGCGACGTGTCTTTGCTGAGGGACTCGGCATACCATTGGTGGAAAATTTTGACGTTGGTGGTTCCAAGGGAGAGAGTGACGTGGGACTTCTTTTTGGAAGAGTTCCGAAAGAAGTATATAAGCCAAAGATTTGTGGACTAGAAACGGAAAGAATTCCTTGAATTGAAGCAAGGAAAAATATCTGTAGCGGAATATGAGCGCGAGTTTGTTAGGCTCAGCAAGTATGCACAAGAGTGTGTGTCTACAAAAGCTATCTTGTGCACACTCTTGTGCAAGAGGTTTGAAGATGGGCTGAATGAGGATATCATGCTTCTAGTTGGGATTTTGGAGTTAAAAGAGTTTGTAGTGTTGGTCGATAGGGCCTATAAGGCCGAGGAATTGAATAAGGAAAAGAGGAAAGCTATGAGTGAGGCCTGAGATGCAAGAAAAAGACCAATGAGTAAATCATACCAAACTCAATCAAAGAAGTCCAAGGAGATGAACCCTCGGACGACTGCATCAGTTGGATATTCGCATCGAGATCGAGGTAAAACACACTCGGGATCGAGAGTTTAAGCCACTTCGATGACAAGTGTGGGCAATCCGAAGTCCAAATTAGAGTGTCCAAATTGTGGTAGGCAGCACACTGGGGAGTGTTGGGGAAAGAACCGGAATTGTTACAAGTGTGGTTGACCCGACCATTTCATCCGGAATTGTCCAGTGAGGGATGAGAAGGAAAGAGGGCAAGAAGTGAGATCAAGCAATGTATCTTCGAGGGGTAGATCACAAAAGAACCCGGGAGGTGGGGCCAGTAGTAGAGGTACGCCTCGAGACTCTACTGTGAGACCGGAAGGTCGGGCACCTGCAAGGACTTATGCCATTCGCGCTTGCGAAGAGGCATCATCTCCAGATGTGATAACGGGTACTTTTTCTCTTCATGATACCTCTGTTATTGCTTTGATTGATCCGGGGTCTACCCATTCTTACATTTGCATGAGATTGGAATCTAGTATGAGTATGATTGTTGAGTCTACGGAATTTGTAGTAAAGGTGTCAAACCTGTTAGGAAAACATGTGTTAGTTGACAGGGTGTGTAGGAACAGTCCTTTGACAAATAGAGGTTATTGTAGTCCGGCAAATCTCATGTTGTTGCCGTTTGATGAATTTGACTTGATTCTTAGTATGGATTGGTTGACTGATAAACCGTAATATATACATATTTTAATCCCACATTTAGCATACTTTTGGATGATTTAATCCCTTGGATTGTGGAATTTGATGCTTCTAATCCTTTAATTTCATGTTTTATACTTAGGAGAGCATCGGAGGATGAAAAGAATGAGAAACGGGCCGAAAACGGAGAAAATGGGCGAAAGTAAGAAATTCACATGGCCTGGAGTTCTCCACACGACCGTGTCACCTTAGCAAGCCCGAACACGGTCTGGGCTCGACTCACACGGGCGTTTCACACGGGCATGCCCCTATCGTGGCCAAGATGAGTTTCATTCGGATTAGGATACTTGTGGGCCAAGTCAGGCATCCCGAAAGCCTATATAAACACCCTAGAAGGCAACCTAAAGGGGGAGTTCGACAGAAGCCTTCTGTCAGGGCTTTTGACGAGGAGCGAAGCTAGAGAAGGCTGAACACAGGAAATTACTCGAAGACAGCCAGTTGATTCATCCCAGAAGCCGGAATCACACTCAAGACGGAAGATCTTCCCTTCAATTTCCTTCAGGGGGTTTTAGGGTTTTTCTTATGTTTTGTTATTTACTTTCTTCTGAGATGTATTCTTTATTAAACATGAGCTAAACCCTTCAAATACCTGAGGGGGATGAAACCTAAGACGGATCTTGTTATTGTTTTCTGAATTGTATGATAAATACTTGATTTGTTCTTAATTATGTGTTCTTAATTCTTGTTTTAATATTTCAGGATATTGATTCAAGTATTGATGTGCTTAGGCAGTGGAGAAAAAGTCCTTGTTTAAGAGTAGATCTAGCATAGTTAAGCGGAGTTGATCGCAACCCTATAGATAGGATGATGAAAATCTGTCGGATTAGGGTCAAACCTAATATGGGAGTCCATAGATCGAGCTAATGCAACACTAGGGGTTTTAATTAGAAAGAGATTTAAATTAATCAACCTAGGGTTAAACGTTAGTAGCCTCGAAAGAGGTATTAATATAAATTAGGGAATCCTACGGATCAAGTCAAGTGAATAAATCGCCTGGTTCAGAGTTAAATAACAAGTGAAGTCTAGGTGGATTCTTCCTCGGGTATTGTCTTAATCAACTGGTTTTCCCCAAAAGTATTTTCCCAGTTCACTCTCTGTGTCTTAGCATCCTTAGTTTAGTAATTAGTTAATTAAACATTGATTCCCTTAATACTTAGGCTAGATATTAAAAAGATAGTAACTACTAGTACTCTTGGTCCTTGAGGATACGATATTTCCGGTCTTGCCATAGCTATACTACCGAACGATAGGTGCGCTTGCCTTATTCGTTGTCATAGTTAGTTTGGACACGATCAAGTTTTTGGCGCCATTCTTAAGGGACTAAGATATTAGGAACACTTGATTTTTATTACTTTAGCCATTTTTATTTTTGCAATTAATTTTTATTTTATTTCTATTTTGCTAATTTTTCTTTTTCCTTGCTTCTGGCAGGTATTCTAGTTTATGACTAGAAGAAACCCGTCAGGACCTCTACTTTACGATAGTGATATAGAAGGAACCGTTCGCAAAAATCATAGGGAAATAAGGCGAAGCCTACAGTACATAGAAGAAGAGCAAGAGGACGATACCAACACTACCGAAGAGATGGCTGATAATAATCCGCTACCTCCTGTGGTTTCCGTAAACCCGGTGAATCAAAATCCTATTCCTCGAACTATGTATGATTATGCTAAACCTAATTTAACAGAAACTGAGTCGAGTATTGTTAGACCTGCTATTGCTACAAACAATTTTGAACTGAAACCTAACACTATACAGATGATTCAACAATTTGTTCAGTTTGATGGTTTGCAAGATGAGGATCCAAACAATCACTTGGCAAATTTTCTTGAGTTTTGCGACACTTTCAAAATAAATGGCGTTTCTAATGATGCCATTCGTCTTCGGTTGTTTCCCTTTTCATTAAGGAACAAAGCTAAACAGTTGTTGAATTCGTTACCACGAGGATCAATCACTACATGGGAGCAAATGACCAAAAAATTTTGTTAAAATATTTTCCATCGGCTAAAACAGCCAAGTTGAGGAATGATATCTCTTCTTTTGTGCAAATGGATTTAGAAACGCTTTATGACGCATGGGAGAGATACAAGGATTTGTTGAGAAGGTGCCCACACCATGGGTTACCTCTATGGTTACAAGTTCAAACCTTTTACAATGGTTTGAACCCCTCAACTAGGCAACTGATAGATGCCACCGCCGGTGGAACCCTGAATAACAAAACTCCTGAAGTGGCTTACGAATTCATTAAAGAGATGTCAATGAATAACTATCAGTGGCAAGTGATGAGGACAAAGCCAACAAAAGCCGCCGGAGTTTTCAACCTCGACGCAGTGATAATGCTATCAAACCAGGTAGAGCTTTTAAGTAAAAAAATTGATGGTTTATGTGGTTCTTCGCAGGTACATCCAGTGATGCAGTGCGATACAAATAGAGGAGGGACGAACAATACAGAATACCCACCCTACAACCCTGGCATAGAAAGCGAACAGATGAACTATATGGGTAATACTTCTAGACTTCAAAATAACCCTTATAGTAATACTTACAATCCAGGTTGGAGGAACCACCCAAACTTTTCGTGGGGTGGCCAAGGAAATCAAAGACAACAACCCCCTTTAGGCTTTCAACAGCAACCCTACCAACAAGAGAAGAAGCCGAACCTTGAGGAGATGCTAACGAAATTCATCGCGGTGTCAGAAATCCGTTTCAAAAACACCGAAACAGCACTTAAAAATCAGCAAGCGTCAATTCAAGGGCTCGACAACCAAATAGGTCAGCTTGCTAAGCTGATCTCAAAACGACCACAAGGAAACTTGCCAAGCAATACTGAAACTAACCTAAAGGAGCAAATTCACGCCATTACTGTTCACGATAGTGAAGGGTTAGACGAACCAGAACTAAGGCAAAAGAATATGGTAGAGGAAGGTAAGGTTGAGGTAAGCCATGATAAACCAAAACCGATAATTGCAGAGTACCAACCTCGTGTGCCATACCCAATGCGATGAAGAAAGACAACACAGATGAACAATTCGGTAAGTTTCTTAAACTTCTAAAGAAATTACATATTAACTTACCGTTTCTTGAAGCTCTTTCACAGATGCCAGATTCAAGGAAATTTTTAAAGGAGCTTCTCGCAAACAAATGGAACTTAGACGATGCGTCGCACGTGGAGTTAAACGCAGTTTGCTCAGCCCTTTTACAAAATAAACTACCCAACAAATTAAAAGATCCAGGGAGTTTTACTATTCCTTGTTTAATTGGTAGTTTAGATGCTAACAATGCCTTGGCTGATTTAGGTGCAAGTATTAACGGCATGCCTTATAAAATGTTTAAGCAACTAGGTCTTGGGAAATCTAAACAAACTAGGATGAGCATTCAACTAGCAGATAAAACTATTAGATTTCCTAGGGGAATTATTGAGGATGTGCTTGTAAAAGTCGATAAATTTATATTCCCAGTTGACTTCGTTGTCCTAGACATGGATGAGGACAGTAACGCACCTTTAATTTTAGGGCGACCCTTTTTAGCAACTGCTAAAACTAGAATTGGTGTTGGTACAGGTGAGCTCACACTTCGTGTAGGTGATGAAACGATCACTTTTCAAGCTCGTGACTCCATTAGGATAGCTAGTGATCAAGATGATATTATGAGTTCTATTAATGTTAACGACCTTGTGGCTCAACATTTTTTGCGGGAAACACCTCGAAAAAACATGATATAACCACGGTCTAGTTTATATGACACAAACAGCACAAATCATAAAGAAAGAAGACTACAAATCGATGATCTAGATGAATGGTGGACACACGACAAGTGGAAATAAAAAATACACGATGAACCAAAGCGGCTCCATGACGAGCTTAAAGGAGGAACAGATCACTTCAAGGTTGAGGACCAGGTGCTATTAGATTCAACCGATCCTCAGATTATCACCTCAGAGTTTAAAGCGAACGGAGAAATTCCTTTTATGGTACTTAAGGTCTTTCCATACGGAACGGTCGAGGTAACTCATTCTAATTTCGGCACTTTTAAGGTAAATATTACCCGACTCAAGCCATATGTTAATAGAATTGATAGTAAAAAAAAGGAGTTTCGATTCCTCAAACCACCATGGTTATGCGAATGATAGGTAAGTCTAGCTCAAGACTTTAAACGAGTGCTTCTCGGGAGGCAACCCGAGCACTAACCCCACTAACGTCCATATTTTTGAATTTTAGCATCTAACTAAAAACTAACCAAATTTTTAAGCGCAGGTTTCCCTACCCACATGGCCTTGCACACGGGCGTGGCCGTTGCCGTGTGGAAACAGGGGAAAACTTTTCCCAAAAACACGGGCTGCGATAAAACACCACGGCCGTACGATGCAGCCATGGTCGACACTGACTAAAGAACACGGTCGTGTGATCCTCTACACGCCCGTGGGACCTTTGCGTCCATTTATTTTTTCTTTTTCTCTTATTTTAATTTTTAATTTCTTTTCTTTTATCTTTCTCGTCTTTAATTTATATTATTATATTTTCATTTCCTTAATTTAGGTTCAAGGAGCTGTTAACAAACGACCACACCACCACCGGAGTATCCTCCCCACCTTCACCTCTCTCCAACTTTATCGTTTCGTTTCATTGACTCCATCCAAAATTCAGGAAGTTTCACTTCTCTCCCTATCTTATGATTTTATTACTATATTGCTATTATCTATCTTTGTACATTGAGGACAATGTACATCTTAAGTGTGGAGGGGTTAACTACAGTATTATTTGAAAATCCCTGAATTATGTCTTATTCTTAAGTAATTTTCTCATATTACTGTTAGAATGAAATTTCTTTTGATATATGATTTTCATTGATATGTTTCGGATTAAGTCATAGTTAATTGTGCAGTGATGATTTAAACTTTAGGAGAATAGAGAATCAAGCATGATGAGTCTATTTTTAGAATTAAAAAATTGTTAGGTTGTCTACCTGAATCTAATTATTACCTTGAAGTTTGAAATTTACAAGGTTGACATCAAAAACCATAATTTTTGTGAGATTTTGAGCCTTTTAGAGCATATATGTTTCTTGCTCACTTTATTGTTGGTTATGAGTGTGTCAACATTGATTTGTTATTCTAGAACTTGCTTCGATTATGCATGTCAAGACCACACTTTTGATTTGATATATTGAGATGATAAAGGAACCTAGGTTTTAACCCACTTACTCCCAAAAGGCCTACCTTAATAATTAACCCTTAATAAACCCCATTGAGCCTAACAACCCTTTCATTGATTTACCCTCAATATTAACCAAAAACCTATTTTTTTGTTGAAATCCCTTTAATTAATTTGACCCCTATTCTATCGAGATCTAATTTGAACGGATTACTTAGCTTAACTATGTTCTCTATTTCAGTTATTTAATTCTTTATTATTGTATGATTTGCTCTTAAAAAAAATTATTTGAAGCATATTCATAATTAGTTCTATGTTAGTTGAGCTAATACGTTTAAATTCCACATCTTGAGAAGAAACTCGTGTTATGAAATTTTAATGTAACTATTCAGTATTAGTTTATTTTTCTAGTTAGGTAATTTGACAATTCAATCTCGATTTTTAACCCTCTAATTTAGCCTTTATCCACACCTTAAACCCAAGCCCCGTTACAACCCTTTTTAAAGACCTTTTGATTTGTGTATCATATCGTTTTACAGTGGTGGAGATTTGATTTTATGCAAGCCTATGGGATTAACTTTTCATGTTTGACTCTTGAGTGCTTATTTTTAACCTTAAACACCTTGAGTGATTTGAGTGAACCCTTGGTGAGGATGTCAATTTTTGTTGATTTTGAATTAAAGGTGATTATTTAGGTAAGGGGAAACACCTATTTTTCGTAATATAAAAACTATGACTTTGATTATTTGAATCTTTAGGAACCTTCTGGTTAAATTATCAATATATCTATTATCTATGAATTATGATGAAACATTTTTTTATGAGAATTATGAATTGAAGGAAGTTAATTCTAATTATGAGTTGAGGATTTTGCTTGAGGACAAGCAAATGCTTAAGTGTGGGTTATTTGATAAACCGTAATATATACATATTTTAATCCCACATTAGCATACTTTTGGATGATTTAATCCCTTGAATTGTGGAATTTGATGCTCCTAATCCTTTAATTTCATGTTTTATACTTAGGAGAGCATCGGAGGATGAAAAGAATGAGAAACGGGCCAAAAACGGAGAAAATGGGCCAAAGTAAGAAATTTACAGGGCCTAGAGTTCACCACACGGTCGTGCCACCTTAGCAGGCCCGAACGCAGCCTGGGCTCGACTCACACGGGCGTTCCACACGGTCGTGCCCCTGCCATGGCCAAGATGAGTTTCATTCGGATTAGGATACTTGTGGGCCAAGTAAGGCATCCCAAAAGCCTATATAAACACCCTAGAGGGCAACCTAAAGGGGGAGTTTGACAGAAGCCTTCTGTCAGGGCTTTTGACGAGAGGCGAAGCCAGAGAGGGCTGAATACAGGGAAATTACTCGAAGACAGCCAGTTGATTCATCCCAGAAGTCGGAATCACACTCAAAACGGAAGATCTTCCCTTCAATTTCCTTCCGGGGGTTTTAGGGTTTTTCTTATGTTTTGTTATTTACTTTCTTCTGAGATGTATTAAACATGAACTAAACCCCTCAAATACCTGAGGGGAATGAAACCTAAGACGGATCTTGTTATTGTTTTCTGAACTGTATGATAAATACTTGATTTGTTCTTAATTATGTGTTCTTAATTCTTGTTTTAATATTTCAGGATATTGATTCAAGTATTGATGTACTTAGGCAGTGGAGCAAAAGTCCCTGTTTAAGAGTAGATCTAGCATAGTTAAGTGGAGTTGATCGCAACCCTAGAGATAAGATGACGAAAATCTGCCGGATTAGGGTCAAACCTAATATGGGAGTCCATAGATCGAGTTAATGCAACACTAGGGGTTTTAATTAGAAAGAGATTTCAATTAATCAACCTAGGGTTAGACGTTAGTAGCCTCGAAAGAGGTATTAATATAAATTAGGGAATCCTACGGATCAAGTCAAGTGAATAAATCGTCTGGTTCAGAGTTAAATAACAAGTGAAGTCTAGGTGGATTCTTCCTCGGGTATTGTCTTAATCAACTGGTTTTCCCCAAAAGTATTTTCCCAGTTCACTCTCTGTGTCTTAGCATCCTTAGTTTAGTAATTAGTTAATTAAACATCGATACCCTTAATACTTAGGCTAGATAATAAAAAGATAGTAACTACTAGTACTCTTGGTCCTTGAGGATATGATATTTCCAGTTTTTCCATAGCTATACTACCGAATGATAGGTGCGCTTGCCTTATTTGTTGTCATAGTTAGTTTGGACACGATCATTGACTGCTCATAATATTTTGGTAAACTGTGGTAGTAAATTTATTGAATTGAAATGTGAAAATGGAGATGTCATTCGGGTTGAATCAGGTAGATTGGATAGTTTGCCTGAGATAATTTTATCTATGGTAGCCGAGAAATATTTAAGAAAAAGATACGAGTCATATCTCGCCTTTGTGTTAAATACTCAAGAATTCGAAGTAAGAATTGAATCAGTGCCAGTGGTATGTGAGTTTCCAGATGTATTCCCGGAAGAGTTACCCGGATTGCCTCCAGTTAGAGAGGTCGAGTTTGGAATTGAGTTAGTTTTGGGTACGACACCTATTTCGGTTGCTCCGTATAGGGTGGCACCATTGGAGTTGAAAGAATTGAAAGTTCAGTTGCAAGAGCTAACGGACAAGGGTTTTGTAAGACCGAGTTATTCACCGTGGGGTGCTCCGGTACTTTTTGTAAAGAAGAAAGATGGGTCGGTGAGGTTATGCGTAGATTATAGACAGCTCAACAAGGTGATAGTGAAGAATAAGTATCCTTTACCAAGGATAGATGACCTATTTGACCAACTGAAGGGAGCTCCAGTGTTCACCAAGATAGACCTAAGGTCTGGTTATTATCAGTTGAGAGTTAAGGAGCAAGATGTGCTGAAAACTACATTTCGGACGAGGTATGGCCACTATGAGTTTCTTGTCATGCCATTTGGCCTAACGAATGCTCCTGCGATTTTTATGGATTTAATGATTCGTGTCTTCCGATCGTATTTAGATAAATTTGTGGTTGTTTTTATTAACGACATATTAATTTATTCCCGGGATGAGAGTGAGCATGTAGAGCATTTGAGGATTGTCTGATAGACTTTAAGAGACAAGCAGTTGTATGCTAAATTCTGGAAGAGCGAGTTTTGGCTCCGAGAGGTCAGATTCTTAGGACACATTGTGTCAGGTGATGGTATTAGGGTTGATCCGAGTAAGATCTTAGCTATTGTGGAATGGAAACCGCCAAGAAATGTGTCGGAAGTCATAAGCTTTTTGGTTTTAGCGGGGTACTACAGACGATTCGTAAAGGGGTTTTCCATGATTGCTACTCCGATGACGAAACTGTTGCATAAATATGTTAAGTTTGAATGGACTGAAAAATGTCAATAGAGTTTCGAGAGATTGAAAGCATTGTTGACTGAGGCGCCAGTTTTAGTACAACCTGAGTCGGGAAAGGAGTTTGTAGTATACACTGATGCGTCATTTAATGGTCTTGGCTGTGTGTTAATGCAAGAATGTAAGGTAGTCGCTTATGCCTCAAGACAGCTAAAACCGCATGAGAAGAATTATTCGACTCATGATTTGGAGTTGGCTGCAATTGTTTTCGCTTTGAAGATTTGGCGTCATTATTTATATGGTGAGAAGTGTCGAATCTTCACCGATCATAAGAGTTTGAAGTACTTGATGGATCAAAAGGATTTGAATTTGTGACAACGACGGTGGCTCGAATTATTGAAGGATTATGAGCTAGTAATTGATTACTATCTGGGGAAGGCGAATGTGGTTGCGGATGCCTTGAGTAGGAAATCCCTGTATGCTTTGAGAGCTATGAGTACTAGCTTAGCGTTATCTGAGGATGGTGCTATATTAGCCGAGTTGAAGGCTAGACCATTATTTATTCAACAGATATGTGAGGCTCAAAAGAATGATAATGAGGTGCAAGCTAAGAGAACTAAGTGTGAATCGGGAAATGATTATGAATTTCGGGTGAGTTCAGATGGTTGTTTGAAGTTTCGTGACAGGATTTGGGTGCCTAAGGATGATGAGTTGATCCGGGAAATATTAAATGAATCACATAGTGGTTACTTGTCAGTACATCCCGGTAGCACGAAAATGTATAATGATTTGAAGAAATTTTATTGGTGGTCGGGTATGAAAAGAGACATCTCTGAGTTTGTGACCAGATGTTTGATCTGTCAACAAGTGAAAGCTGAGCATCAAGTCCCTTCAGGATTACTTCAGCCGGTGATGGTTCTCGAGTGGAAGTGGGACCGGATCACCATGGATTTTGTAACGGGGTTGCCTATGACTCCGAGAAAGAAAGATGTTGTGTGGGTTGTTGTGGATAGACTAACGAAGTCGGCTCACTTTATACCGGTGTGAGTAGATTATTCGCTTGATAAGCTGGCTGAGCTGTATATTGCTGAGGTAGTGAGACTTCATGGGGTGCCTATATCGATTATCTTAGATAGAGATCGGAGATTTACCTCGAGATTTTGGAAGAAGTTACAGGAAGCCTTAGGTACAAGGTTGAATTTTAGTACTGCATTCCATCCTCAAATTGACGGTCAATCTGAAAGAGTGATTCAAGTTCTTGAGGATATGCTCTGATGCTGTGTGTTAGAATTTGAAGGTAGTTGGGAAAGATACCTACCTTTGGTTGAGTTTGCCTACAACAACAGTTATCAGTCGAGCATACGGATGGCACCGTACGAAGCCTTGTATGGTCGCAAGTGTCAGACTCCCTTGTATTGGACCGAGCTTAGTGAGAAGCAAATTCATGGGGTCGATCTAGTTAAAGAGACTGAGGAGAAAGTGAAAGTGATCCGTGATAGTCTAAACGCTGCTTCGGACCGACAAAAGTCGTACGCGGATTTGAAAAGAAAAGAAATTGAGTTTCAAGTGGGCGATAAAGTATTTCTGAAAGTATCCCCATTGAAGAAAATATTGAGATTTGGTCAGAAGGGCCAATTGAGTCCACGATTCATAGGGCCGTATGAGGTTACCGAAAGGATTGGGCCAGTGGCATATCGATTGGCTTTGCCGGTAGAGTTAGAGAAAATACGCAACGTATTTCATGTGTCAATGTTGCGACGATATCGTTCTGACCCTTCGCATGTGATTCCCCAAACGGAAATTGAGATACGACCGGACATGACGTATGAAGAGGAGCCAATTAAGATTATAGCTGGGGAGGTTAAACAGTTGAGGAATAAGAGCATAGCTTTAGTAAAAGTGTTATGGCAAAAAACACAGTGTGGAAGAAGATACGTGGGAACCGGAAGAAGCCATGAGAGAACAATATCCAAACCTTTTTACCGATAAGATTTTCGAGGGCGAAAATCTCTAAAGGAGGGGAGAGTTGTAATAGCCCGATTTTAGGGCTAGTCAGAACAGTGGTTTTGGGACCACTAATCCGAGGGTGAAGAAAATTATTTTTGTATTATTTTATGTGCTATGGCATTAATATATGGCTATATGAAAATTTTGGTGCTTTAATTTTAGCAATTGTATGCTTAATTGTGAAAAAGGACTAAATCGCATAAAGTACAAAAGTTCCATTATACAAGGTAGAGGTGTCTAATAGCCATAGAATATTAAATTGGAGGTCCTTAAAGTGCAAATAAGCCAATTGGGGTGTGTTGGCCGGCCATAGAGACTAGGGAGACAATGATATTAAATTTTGGTCAAGTTTGGTGGAATTAGGTGGTAAAATAATGAATAAAATAAGATAAAAAGATGAGATATCATCTTTTACTATTCCTTATTCTACCACCAAAATTTTAGAGGAAATAAGGGTTCTTGGAGTTCAAAATTTTCAGCAAGACAAATCTCTTGCAAGTAAGTGATTTTGGTGGTTTTATTTGATAATTTTTGTACTTTTGGAACCCCCAAAGCTTAAGCTAGCTAATGAGGGGACTAATTTGCCATAT
Organism: Gossypium sturtianum; assembly: GCA_025698515.1. Classification (NCBI taxonomy): domain Eukaryota; kingdom Viridiplantae; phylum Streptophyta; class Magnoliopsida; order Malvales; family Malvaceae; genus Gossypium; species Gossypium sturtianum. The sequence continues at coordinate 121,301,185 of CM046955.1, forward strand.
GGTTGAAAGTCTAGGAACTTGCCATGAGAGACTTTATGTTGTTTACTGAGTTTTTATGGAAGAAAATGAATGTTTGGGAGGTGAGAAACAACTTTTGTGAAAGATGTTGTCATGAAAACACCTAAATGGGACTAAGTTGTAAAAGTTGAAATTGTGTAATAAATGCATGAAATAGCTTGAATTTTGAGTAGTTGTAAGAGTAATAAATGTTCATCTAGGCTTGTTTAATGATAAAATGTGATGAAAAAAAATGATTTACGAGCCTAGGGGCAAAATCGTAATTTTGCCATAGTACAAGGGCAAAATGGTCATTTTTGCCTAAGTAGAGATTATGATGTATTATGATTTATAAAGTGATTAAATGAGTGAATTTCACTATTATAGATCAAGAAGAGCGTGGAATCAACCTTGACCAAGGAAAAGGCAAGGTTACGGAATAGACCGTTAATTAACACATTTTGCACCGAGGTAAGTTTATGTGTAAACGATGCATCTTAAATACATATGTTGTTGCTCATTGGTGCATTGTATGATTGAAAATATTTACGATTCTAAATGGATTGAATTTGGTCGATAATGAATTAGATTTGAAAATGTGGAATATTAACCGTAGTAATTAATGGTGGGCTGTGTGCGACACCACCTTAATTATTCTTGTTGGTGGGCTATGTGCGATACCACCTTATTACTTATTCACGATGGGATGTGTGCGATACCATCATTTTTATGAACATTTGGTGGGCTATATGCAATACCACCGTTCTTATTCTTGTTGGTGGGCTATGTGCGATACCACCCTGTTAAAGATTAATGGTGGGCTAAGTGCGAAACCACCGAGTGCTTAGTATTACTAAGAATGGATTATTGTGAAATTATGATGCGTTGTTCATGTGATCATGTAGTGATAAGTGCAGGGATGTATGTTAAATAATACGAACATTTGGCTTGTGATATGGTTGGAATGTGGTAAGAGATGAAACGAGTAAGCATGATCTTGGAATGTGGAATGTTCTTACTTATTATGAAATGCTATTTATTGATTGGCACGTATTATGATGTTTATTGTTTACATGTAAACTTACTAAGCTTAAAGCTTACTCCCTTTCTTTTCCCTTGTCTTATAGTGTCAAAGAGTCGGGTCGGGATATGAAGATAATTGGAAGATCATCCACACTAGGTGAATTGTTTTGTTGTTTTGGCCAAGTATGTATTTGCTCCTTTAAAGATGAACTCTTTTGTATATTGCCATAGTTGATTGCTCATTATTACTAATTTATGAAAAGAAGAAGTTATTCATAGAAGTGTATGTTGCAAATTTGGGTTATCTAGTGATTTGTTGAATGGGACTATGTTGTGTGAGCTAGGGTGATAAAAAGAGCTTGGCAAATAGCCTTGTTCTTGTCCACACGGGTAGGCACACGGGCGTGTGTCTAGGCCGTGTGTGACACACGATCAATTGCATGGGTGTGTGATCAGGCCGTGTGTCCCCTTGCATGTTAGAATTGCAAGTTAGTAAGCTCAGTAGTAAATACACGGGCAGAGACACAGTCGTGTGTCTCAGCCGTGTGGGAGGCACGACCACGGACATGGACATGTCCCCAGGCCGTGTGAAGCCTGCACCTTGAAGTTGGAATTTAATTTGACACACGGTCTAAGGACACGGGCGTGTGCCTTTGCCGTGTGACCATAGTGAGATGATGACGTCATAAACAGAATGCCAAGGTTTTGGCACACGGGCGTGTCGAGGCCGTGTGAGGGACGCGGGCTAAGGACACAGTCGTGTGTCCGGCCGTGTGAAATAAGTCAGTGTCGACCACGGGTAGAGAACACGGGCATGTTTTAGGGGTACACGGGCGTGTCCCTTGAGCAGCACGGGCATGTGACCCTTGTTCAGGCAAAATTTTTCTAAGTGAGTAAAAGTTCCCGGATTGATTTAGAATGTAACTGTAACATCCCGGTTTAGGGCCTAGTCAGAATAGTGGTTCGAGACCACAAATCTGAGGCTCATGAATGAGTTTTTGAGGCTTATAATATGTATGCATGCTAGTGTGAAAGTTTCATGAAGCAATTTTGTGAAATTATGGTTGAATTGTCCAAAACGACTAAATTGCAAAAGTTACAAAATGTGTGTTTCTAGAAGCTATATGTGTGAAATAGCTTTAGATTATTAATTAGAGGTCCTTAAATAGTAATTTATCCAAATTCTAATTTTTGGACAAAAATGGGCATGGATGAGTTAAAATTGAAAGTTTATCAAAAAGGGCATTTTGGTCATTTATCAATTAAGTGATTAAAATAGGTGAAAAGATGATAGAAATTCATTCATCTTCTTCCCATAGCTACCGAAAATTTGAGAAGCCATTGTTAGGGTTCTTTCAATTTTTCAAGCTTGCTAGTAAGTGCTCCTGAGCCCGGTTTTTGATATTCTTCGTATTTTTGAAGTTCTGGTAGCATGAGTAAGCTATTTATAGCTATTTGGTGAGCTATCATGGATGTTCAAAAATGTACATATGTATGAAATGCATGTATTTTGATGTTTTATGGAAGAATATGAAGGCTTGATGTAGTAGAAACATCTTTTGCTAAGTGATTTTCCATGAAAATGCATGTAGGGACTTAGTTGTGAAAATATTAAGTTTGGTCATACATGGGTGATTTAGTGAGATTTGATGAATGCTTTAGTTGAGTAAGTGGTTCGGCTAAGCATGAAAGAATAGAAAGTTGAATAAAAATCACTTTACGAGCCTTTGGGACTAAAGTATAAATATGAGAAAGTTTAGGGGCAAAATAGTAATTTTGCTAAAGTATGAGATGTGGGTCAATTTAGTCAATGTGTGTATTGAATAAGCTGATTTATTCATTATAGATCAAGAAAGATGAAGCCGGATCGAAACCGAGGCAAAAGCAATGTGGTGGACTAAATTGCACATTTCAATACTTTTGAGTATCGAGGTAAGTCTATGCATGAACAATGCATTCATACTTACAATTTGTAAATGCTAGCTAGGGTGTAGCGTGAATGAGAATGAATGAGAATGATTGGGAACCTATGTGGTTCAAGTAGAATGAATGCAATATAGATGTGAATGGATGAATAATTGGGTAAATAGACTTGTGCATGTGTTGTGATAATGCTAGATGGTGGGCTAAGTGCAATACCATCCAAATGCATATTGACGATGAGCTGGCTATGTGCGATGCTATCGTTAGGTATATCATTTAGTGGCTATGTGCGAGATCACGATGATTACTTTTGTGGTAGGTTAAGTGCGATACCACCTTATAAATTGATTGTGGTGTACTAAGTGCGAAACCCCGAGATATTGGTTGTGTGGATTAACTGTGTATATTAGCTGTGTGTAATAGCTGTGGATAAGATATGTGGATTAGCTGTGTGGATTAGCTATGTGAGTTAGCTATATGGATGCATTATTGAGCAATAATGACGTGTTGTATATTGTGTAAATGTGATATTGAATGCAGAGGTGCATTTCAATAATTATGAGCATGTGACTCATGATGTGTTAGTAATATGGTAAGGGATAGAAAGAGTAAGCAAAGTTGTATATTATATGTTGGTATAATGTTAATTGTGGTTGGGCTTATACTATGATGCTTAATTGTTTATGTGTAAACTTACTAACCTCAAAGCTTACTCTCTTTCTTTTCCCTTGTCTTATAGATTAAAAGCGTTGAACCGAGATACGAGGATCATCAGAAGATAGCCCACATATCAGCACACTTTGGTACATGAAACTTAATGTTTTGTATATGGCATGTATAGGGGCTAGATAAGTTAGTAAATTTTGTTGTAAATGGATAAGATGTGTTGGCCTATAGATGGATAGCTTATTTTGTATAATGCCATGGTTGTTGGCTATTACATTATATAAAAGAAAGATGTAGTTTTCTATGTGAGAATGCACTTCAATTTGAGTTGATTATGATGGTGTTAGATGAGTATATGTTGTGTATGTTAGAAGGGTGAAAAGAACTTGACACTTAGTCTTGTTCTTGACCACGTGGGTAGACACACGGGCGTGTGTCTAGATCATGTGTGACACACGGTCAGCCCACGGGCGTGTGCTGTGGCCGTGCGTCCTCTGCATGTTAATATTTGAAAATGGAATAGACCACGGACTAGTCACACGGGCGTGTGCCTAGAGCGTGTGGGATTCATCAGTGTTGGCCACGGGATAGCCACACGGGCGTGTGCCTAGACTCTAGGCCGTGCGAGGGAAGTCAGTGTTCACCACGGTTGGGGAGCACGGGCGTGCCATGGCCGTGGGGCAATTGGCAAAATGCTTGAGTTTTTAGCACGGCTAGGGAACATGGGCGTGTGTGTCCATGCACGGGCGTGTCTAATCTTGCACGGGCGTGTGAGACCTGTATATAAGAGAAAAATTTTAAGGATTGTAAAAGTTCTGGATTAGTCTCGAGAGCCCTCGTGTGTATGAGTGAGGCCTCGTAAGTCGAGAATGAGGTTATATCGAGTAATGATGTTGAGCCTAAGTGGCGATTAAGCGGTTTGAGTTTGGTAACGCCTCGGGCTCGGTTCCCAGCGTAGAACCCGGGTAAAGGGTGTTACATTTAGTGGTATCAGAGCTATGGTTTAGTCGGTTCTAGGACTACCGTAGCGGGTGCAAGAGTCTAGCTATAGATGCCATAAGTGTATGATGATAGTGTGGTGGTTTCTGATGATTTTAAATCTTGTTTTATATAGAATATGGATTCTGATCCATTGACTACTGGTGAAGCAGCTAGTAATGCGCAGGTCCTGCGCAAGGAACCGTGCCAGTGCAAAGTATACCCGAGGCGAGGGGTCAAGGGGAAGAGGCACGAGAAGCCTTTCTCCATATGATGAGTGATTGGTACTCGGACTACGTTCGAGCGAACCCTAACGCTCAACCTCTTCCACCTCCTCCCATACCTCAGCCAAATCCTGTGGCTCCTCAAGGTATGGATGTAGTGAGGATTTCGAAACCCCCGGTGGATAAGATTAGGAAACACGAGGCTGAGGAGTTTAGAGCTAAGGTAGATGATGACCCAGAGAGAGCGGAGTTCTGGTTGGAGAACTCGATGAGCTCTCATGTACACCTGAGGAGAGTTTGAAGTGTGCCGTATCGTTGCTGAGAGATTCGGTGTACCACTGGTGGAAGACGCTGACGTTAGTGGTCCCAAAAGAGCGGGTGACGTGGGACTTCTTTCTGAAAGAGTTCCGGAAGAAGTACATAAGCTAGAGGTTTACTGACCGAAAAAGGAAAGAATGCCTTGAGCTGAAGCAAGGAAGGATGACAGTAGCTGAGTACGAGCGTGAGTTTGTTAGGCTTAGCAAATACGCTCAAGAATGTGTGTCGATAGAGACCATCTTGTGCAAGAGGTTCGAAGATGGGTTGAATGAGGATATCAAACTCCTAGTTGGCATTTTAGAGTTGAAAGAATTCGTTGTAACATCCCAAATATGGGGTTATTTGGAATTTAATTATTTTTCGTATTATGAACTGCTGTGATATTATTTATGGAATGTTAAGGCTTAATTATGGATTTTTAGTAAGCCCGAGTAGTGGGAAAAATATTATTTTCAAGCTTTGAGGTAGGGAGCCTTAACAAGTGGGGGTTATAAGAATAAATGGGGATAATTTGGACATAAGATGAGCCTAGAATAAGTGGCAAAGTAAGCCCACTTAAGAGCTAGCATGTGACGCCACAAGGGATAGGGGAGAGCCTTGGTTCGAGTCACAAAATTCCCCTTTCTTTTTGCACTATGTTGGGACGGCACAAGTGGGAGAGTCTTCCTCCCTTTAAACTCTTTTATTATTATTAATAAGAGATAATATGAGCATTTAAAATTAGATTTTTATTTGTTCAATTTCAAGGATAATGGGAGATAAATGAGGTTATTATATAGATTATTAGGAGATTATTATTTATTAATTCAAATTGTTTGAATTGAATCAAATGAATGGCCAAGAAAAAAACTAGGAGTTGGCTAGGAGTTTGAACTCCTTGTTGCCAAGGGTGGACGGCAAGCTTAAGGAGGGGGGGCCGAATGCTTATAAAAACCTCACCCTACCACCTTGTTTTGTTTTTTTCCATTCTTGCTAGTTGCCAAAATCCCTAACCCCTCTCCCTTTGTGCTCTTTTATTTTCTTTGTTCTCTCAAACCCCTTCAAGCGAAATTTCTAGCACCTTTCTTTCCTATTATTTTCTTTCTCCCCTTGGCCGAATACACTCCTTGGAAGTGCTGATTTCTTTTCCTCTTATTAAACTCTCTATTGGCCGAATACAATCTAGTAGTTTGCCGAAACTCCCTTCTTCTATTCTAGTGTACTTTGGCCGAATATTGGAAGGAATATAGATCTCTTCAGATTCTTTGTTATCAATCGGGTGATAAGGTACTCAGGGGAGTAAAGCAGTCGACTCACAACCCGATCTCTAGTATTCGATTTTTGGTACGTAACGGTAAGATCTACTTTAGTTAGTCAGTTGATATTCGTTTTAGCCGAAGGCTACTAACTTATTGAGTGTCGATTCATGGAATCAGAAGCAGATTCGGGAGTTTGGTGTTGCGATTGGGGTCCAAAAGTGTGAAGGTAAGATTTCGGGTTCACAAGGAACCCCTCTCTAATAATTGAATTTGGCCGAATAGGCCATAGTACTAATCCCATAGTTGGCCGAATATAGGTACAGTGAGATCTAGGGTGGCCGACTTTTCTTTTCGGGATTTAGACTTCTCATCGACGTCAGGTGTGTACATACACACGTATAATCATTTAAATGTGCTGAGTGTTTTGTATGCTAACTCTGATTTGTGTAGCATCGGATTAATACCATAATGGTATGAGTGGTGATTCAGGTAAGTACCTGTTAATATGAGATTATTTTAATGCTTTTGGGAAGCGTGGCTTATTGATACATGTGATAAATGCATGAGATCTTTTGATAACTGTTTATCTACTGTGGGTTAAATGAGTGGAGGGGCGGTGATATTTCGTGGTTTGTGAGCACCAGTTGTTTAGTAACACATCGTGACTATATGTCACCAGAGGTTTGGTACCTCCAGAGGTTTGGTACCTCATAGCGACTCGTCCCTGTGGTTAACACCACCGTGGGTTGGCCCCACTTGAGATATGGGATCGTCTGCCAGTGATTTGGTATCACACGATGGGTTGGCCCCATCACCCGATTTGTGTCTACGGACACCAGTGTTTTGGTAACACATCGTGACTATATGTCACCAGTGGTTTGGCACCACCAGTGTTTTGGTAACACATTGTGACTACGGTCACCAGTGGTTTGGTACCACATGGGGTAGACAAAGGCGTTTGGTTGGCTAGGTCGGGTGCATGACTTAGTACGTGATGATTGATTATATGCTGTGTATGAAATTGTTTACATACGGGGGAAGGGTTACATACTGAGTCTTGGTGACTCACCTTCTCCTTTAACATTTTTCAGGTGACTCGTAGATGGCAGTTGAGGAGCCGGTTGGACTCGAGGTGGCCATGCAGTGGACTTGAACGAATTGAACTTTAAACTTAGCTATTCTATTTTATTATTGGTTATTTTTATTTTGGTTGTAATAAGGCCTCCATAAACTTTACTTTTGTTATTTCTTATATGTTGGATACTTTGTTTAAACTATATTATTAAAACTGCATTAAAATCACATGTTTTTCTTAAATTAACACAAAAATGTTTTATCGTGCCATCGGGCACACTTGAAATTTGTATAATAACCGGACTCAATTAAATTTCCAAGTTAAATCTAAGTATGGTTCCTGCAAGAGATAACCAAAAACGAGAAGTTTTCAACAAAACCTAAATTGGTTTTAAAATGGTGTTCAAAAAGTTTTCTCCGTAACAAATCAAATTCGGTCGTAATGTTTGGGCCGGGTTTGGGTTGTTACAAAATTGGTATCAGAGCCCGGTTCAAAGCTCTATTTGTGGGGGCCCAAGGCCCAAAAATGTTTTGGTAGGCCTTATGGAATGATTTTTGGTTTTGAACACAGCATGGCCCGAGTCTCCTAGGCACCAATCCGCCTGTAAGTATATCTAAACCTCTTGGTGAATTATATTCGTAGAAGGGTAGGAAGCATGGAACGTAGATAGACTTATAGGACTTGGACCCTAAGGTTAGATTACTCAAACGCAAACAGAACATAAGACTTAAGGAACTAAACCAACCTATGACTTAGTCAATGAGCTAGGGTGTGGTAACCCCTGCACGCATGTCTAGGATTGGATCGGAAGAGCACGGTATTTAGCGAGTCCTCGTGACTCACCTCCTCTTCAGCAGTATCCTACAGTGCGTAGCTTCGGTTCACCCTAACTCAGAGGGCTCAGTGGTGTGGTAACCTCTGTGCGCATGTCTAGAAAGGTTCAGTGAGAGCTTGGTATTTAAGCGGTCCGTGTGACCCACCTCCTCTTCACTCGAATTCTGCCCAGTGCGTAGCTTTGGTTCACCCCGACTGGAGGGGCTCGGTCATAGGCTAAAAACAATGATTAAAACCCGAAAAGGGAATTAGCCTTGTTTTTCGGAATAGGATGAAACAACAAACCCTAATGTTTTCAAAACTTGTGCAATAACTTTCTCAAATCCTAGAACATTACTTTTACAACGTTTTCTCGAAAAACTTGACTTGTGAAAAATTACAGAAATACCCTTAGGAGTAAAATTACCAAAATGCCCCTGACCCATAAAATATTAATTCAATGGTTTTGCTCAAAAATTTCAACTATTTTACAAATATTCAACAACTTAGCTTTGGAAATCATCAGCAAAATATTTTGGTTCTAGAAAATTACGAAAATGCCCCTATAGGAAAAAGACGAAAATACCCCTGGGTTAGAAATGGGCAGAAATGTCCGATGAGCGAATAGGTATGGAAAGTATTAAGGAATGGATGCATGAACTTCTTTGTGTGAACTAGGATAGGAAACTGAAACATTGTTTGCTCGAAAGAATCTCTGATTAAACCTTATCCATAAAATTTCTTCGCGAGTAATAAAGTGAAGCAAATGCTAACGCATAAAAATTTTCCTTAATCAGATTAAAAGCGCGATAGATAGAATGAGTTCTAGAGGACGTGGACGCCGTGGACGTGGTAGGGGTAGGATGACGGTGTCTGAACCCGTCAGTCGGGACAAGGTTCGAAAATGAGGTACCATCGCCACCACCACCTCCTACTTTTAGAGCTAAGGAGCGGATCGGACCGGTGGCGAGGCGGTATCGCAAGTCGTGTTGCGAGTCTTGGAGATGGTGGTCGGGGTGGTGGAAATGTGGGAGCTCGAAATCGCCCCCGAGCGACTCCGATCTAACGGAGCGGAGGTATTCCGAGGTGTGTCGGGAGTGGCACCCAAGGCTGTGGAATATCGGCTAGAGTCAAGCTGAAAGAATCATGGATGACCTTGACTGACTGGGGAAGAAAAAGTCGAAAAGGGCGCGTGTCGCTTCTAAAGGATGAAGCGATCGGTGGTGGCTTACGGTTCGAGATGGGGCTACTGCAGAAGATCGACTTGGGAGTATTTCGAGAATCACCTATCGGAAGAAGTATGTGGGTACCGGCTACACCGACGCGTGCAGAGAAAGGCTTTTCGGGATTAGTGCAAGGAACTAAGTCCGTGTCGAATATGAGGCGGAATTTTTAAAGTGAGTAGGTATGCGAGAGGCATCGTGTCTCTCGAACATGAGTATTTGTGTCCGCTTTGAGGACGGACTCGAGATGATTTAAGGTTACCGATTGCCCCGCAGAAAGTTCGTGAGTTCTCATCTTTAGTGGAAAAGGCTAAGGTAGCCGAACGGATCAAGGAGGCTGTGAGGCAAAGCTATAGTAGGAACAATCGTAAGAGAGGATTTGGGTCATTTGGATCAAGCGGTAGTGTTCGAGAAAAAGGCTAGGCCAAGTGGGCCCAATCAGCGGCAAGGCCCACGACTACTAATCGCAGGCCGACTCGATTGTAATCGCTGTGGAAAGACCCATTGGGGAGGTTGTTGGACCGGTGATAAAGGATGTTTCGAGTGTGGGTCTTTGGAGCATCGTGTCGAGATTGTCCCCGAAACTAGCTAAGAATCACCGGAGAGGCGAATCGCACTCGAATAGAAGTGTGGGACCACGAGAGGGGTCGTGGTAATGGCAGAGGAAACAACGGTCCTAACCGAGGTCGTGGAACTCAAGGCGAGAGGTTCAGCAACACAGAGGCTAGGCACTGGCTTAGTTTCTGTGGAGAGGTGTCGCGAGGAAGGTGACGCACCGGATGTCATAACCAGACGTTTCTAATTTTTGGTTTCCCTTATGTTGCATTGATTGATGTGGGCTCGGCGCACTCGTACATTGCTAGTAGTGTGGTAGGAACTATGGACCTAAACTCAAACCGCTTCTAGGAGATGACCGTAGTTAGCCCTTTAGGTCACTCTGTAATAGTAGACAAACTTTATAGAGGCGTACCCTCAGAACTTCAAGGGGTAGTATTTGTAGTCGATCCGATGGAACTACCATTTGGGGAGTTCGATTTGATCCTTGGAATGGACCGGGTGGTTAAGTATCAAGCGAATTTGGATTGCGCGCCAAGCGCATGGTTCTTAAGACGGTGAAGGTGATGAAGTAGTTATGATAGGTGATAGGAGGAATTACCTATCCAACGTGGTGTCCGCTTTGAAGGTTGAAAAGATGGTCAAGAAGGGTTGTGAGGCGATTTGGTTCAAATCGTGCTTTGGAAGCTAAGGGGTTAGAAGTTGGAAAGGTCCGAACGGTTGGGGAATTTGCTGATGTGTTCCCAGAAGAGCTTCCGGGTCTGCCTCCAGATCGGGAAGTCGAATTCGGTATAGACTTGCTACCTGGAACGGCACCTGTGTCTATAGCACCATACCGAATGGCACCAAAGGAATTGGTGGAGCTAAAGGCTCAAATTCAGGAGCTCTTGGATAGAGGGTTTATTCGACCAAGTATATCTCCGTGGGGAGCACCTGTGTTGTTTGTCAAGAAGAAGGACGGTTCTATGCGGATGTGCATCGACTACCGTCAGTTAAACAAGTTAACGATCAAAAACAAGTACCCGTTGCCTCGGATCGATGATTTGTTTGACCAACTGAAAGGTGCGTCGGTATTCTCAAAGATTGACCTTAGGTCAGGTTATCATCAATTAAGGGTGAAGGAGGCTGATGTTCACAAGACGGCATTCCGAACTCGGTATGGGCATTTTGAGTTCTTGGTGATGCCATTCGGGCTGACCAATGCACCGGCGGCATTTATGGACTTAATGAATAGGGTATTTCAACAGTACTTGGACCAATTCGTCGTGGTGTTCATAGACGACATATTGGTTTATTCAAAGACAGAGGAGGAGCATGACAAGCATTTACGGATAGTTCTGCAAGTATTGAGGGAGAAATAGTTATATGCCAAATTCAGTAAGTGCGAATTTTGGCTGAGGGAAGTGGCTTTCTTAGGGCACGTGGTGTCGGCAAAAGGAATTAGAGTAGACCCTCGCAAGATTGAAGCAGTATTGGATTAGAAACCACCTAGGTCGGTGGCTGAGATACGAAGTTTTCTGGGTTTAGCAGGGTACTATCGGAGATTCGTGGAAGGATTCTCTCTAATAGCAGCGCCATTAACCAAGTTACTAAGGAAAGGTGTTCCATTTGTATGGACGGAGAAGCGACAAGGAAGCTTTGATAAGCTCAGGAAAATTTTGCGGAAGCTCGGTTTTGGTACTGACTGAAGCGGGAAAGTTATTCACGATCATCATGTGATGCATCTCACACTGGTTTGGGATGTGTGTTGATGCAGATGGGAAGGTAGTAGCCTATGCATCCCGTCGATTAAGACCGCATGAGGTTAACTACCCAACGCACGACTTGGAGTTAGCGGCGATGCGTCTTTGCTCAAGATATGGAGACATTACGTATGGGGAGAAGTCGATAGTCTACACGGATCACAAAAGCTTGAGGTATCTTCTGACTCAAAAGGATCTGAATCTGAGACAGCGTCGGTGGATTGAACTACTAAAGGATTACGATTGTTCAATCGAGTACCATCCGGGTAAGGCTAATGTGGTAGCTGACGCATTGAGCCGGAAGGTGGTGACGGACTTAAGAGCAATGTTCGCTCGGTTGAGTCTATATGATGATGGGAGTCTTTTGGCGGAACTCCAAGTAAAGCCAACATGGATTGAGGAGATTAAGGAAAAGCAGTTAGTGGATGAAGGCTTGAGCGCTAAGAGGGTACAAGTTCAAGATGGTGGTTTGGAAGGGTACAGTCTGTCTAGTGATGGAGTGCTTTGTTTTCAAGGACGAGCTTGTATGCCAAGGGATACAGAATTAAGGCAGAAAATTCTCCAAGATGCACATAGCAGCCCATACGCTATGCATCCTGGGGGCAGCAAAATGTATGGAGACTTGCGGAAACAGTTCTGGTGGCCGGGGTTGAAGCGTGAGATAACTGAGTTCGTAGGGAAGTGTCTGACGTGCCAGCAAGTTAAGGCTGAACATCAGTTACCATCGGGACTACTTCAACCGATAAAGATCCCTCGATGGAAATGGGAGAGGATCACCATGGATTTTGTTAGTGGGCTACCCCTTACGCCCAACAAGAAGGATGCAGTTTGGGTAATTGTGGATCGCCTGACTAAATCAGCTCACTTCATGCCGGTGAGAATGGATTACTCACTCCAGAAGCTAGCGAAGTTGTATGTGGGTGAAATAGTGAGGTTACATGGTGTGCCATTATCGATTATCTCGGATAGGGATCCCAGATTCACGTCGAGGTTCTGGAAAGCGTTGCATCAAGCTTTGGGTACACGGTTAGATTTCAGTACGGCTTTCCATCCACAATTTGACGGACAATCGGAAAGGGTTATACAGATTTTAGAAGACATGTTAAGAGGTTGTGTCTTGGATTTTAGTGGTAGTTGGGAAGAGTACCTACCATTAGCGGAATTCGCTTATAACAATAGTTATCAAGCGAGTATTCAAATGGCTCCATATGAGGCCCTATATGGACGAAAATGCCGTACTCCTACATGTTGGACGGAGTTGGGGGAACGACAAGTTCTGGGTCCAGAATTGGTAACCGAGACGGAAGACAAAGTCAAGGTGATTCGGTCTCGTCTCAAGGAAGCATCAGATAGGCAGAAGTCTTATGCCGATCTCAAACGCAAGGAAATGGAGTATGCTGTGGGAGACAAAGTCTTTCTGAAGGTGTCGCCTTGGAAAAAGGTGTTGAGATTTGGACGAAAAGGGAAGCTGAGCCCAAGGTTCATCGGGCCATATCTGATTGTAAAGCGAGTAGGACCGGTAGCTTATCGGCTAGAGTCGCGGCAGAATCGAATCGATTCATGACGTATTTCATGTATCAATGTTGAGACAGTATCGGTCAGATCCTTCGCACGTCGTGCCAGTAGCAGAGATTGAGGTGAATTCGGATTTATCATTTGAAGAGGAACCGGTTCAGATTGTAGACCGAGATGTGAAGGTTCTACGTAGGAAAGCAGTGCCTTTAGTGAAAGTGCTATGGCGGAACCACGGAGTGGAAGAAGCTACGTGGGAGCCCGAGGAGGTGATGCGGCAGCAATACCCCCATCTCTTTTGATCAAGGAATTTCGAGGACGAAATTTATTTTTAAGGGGTAGAAGCTGTAACATCCCAAATATGGGGTTATTTGGAATTTAATTATTTTTAGTATTATGAAGCTAATTTGTGATATTATTTATGGAATGTTAAGGCTTAATTATGGATTTTTAGTAAGCTTAGAGTAGTAGGAAAAATATTATTTTCAAGCTTTGAGGTAGGGAGCCTTAACAAGTGGGGGTTATAAGAATAAATGGGGATAATTTGGACATAAGATGAGCCTAGAATAAGTGGCAAAGTAAGCCCACTTAAGAGCTAGCATGTGACGCCACAAGGGATGGGGAGAGCCTTGGTTCGAGTCACAAAATTCCCCCTTTCTTTTTGCACTATGTTGGGACGGCACAAGTGGGAGAGTCTTCCTCCTTTAAACTCTTTTATTATTATTAATAAGAGATAATATGAGCATTTAAAATTAGATTTTTATTTGTTCAATTTCAAGGATAATGGGAGATAAATGAGGTTATTATATAGATTATTAGGAGATTATTATTTATTAATTCAAATTGTTTGAATTGAATCAAATGAATGGCCAAGAGAAAAACTAGGAGTTGGCTAGGAGTTTGAACTCCTTGTTGCCAAGGGTGGACGGCAAGCTTAAGGAGGGGGGGCCGAATGCTTATAAAAACCTCACCCTACCACCTTGTTTTGTTTTTTTTCCATTCTTGCTAGTTGCCGAAAATCCCTAACCCCTCTCCCTTTGTGCTCTTTTATTTTCTTTGTTCTCTCAAACCCCTTCAAGCCGAAATTTCTAGCACCTTTCTTTCCTATTATTTTCTTTCTCCCCTTGGCCGAATACACTCCCTTGGAAGTGCTGATTTCTTTTCCTCTTATTAAACTCTCTATTGGCCGAATACAATCTAGTAGTTTGCCAAAACTCCCTTCTTCTATTCTAGTGTACTTTGGCCGAAGATTGGAAGGAATATAGATCTCTTCAGATTCTTTGTTATCAATCGGGTGATAAGGTACTCAGGGGAGTAAAGCAGTCGACTCACAACCCGATCTCTAGTATTCGATTTTTGGTACGTAACGGTAAGATCTACTTTAGTTAGTCAGTTGATATTCGTTTTAGCCGAAGGCTACTAACTTATTGAGTGCCGATTCATGGAATCAGAAGCAGATTCGGGAGTTTGGTGTTGCGATTGGGGTCCAAAAGTGTGAAGGTAAGATTTCGGGTTCACAAGGAACCCCTCTCTAATAATTGAATTTGGCCGAATAGGCCATAGTACTAATCCCATAGTTGGCCGAATATAGGTACAATGAGATCTAGGGTGGCCGACTTTTCTTTTCGGGATTTAGACTTCTCATCGACGTCAGGTGTGTACATACACACGTATAATCATTTAAATGTCTTTGAGTGTTTTGTATGCTAACTCGATTTGTGTAGCATCGGATTAATACCATAATGGTATGAGTGGTGATTCAGGTAAGTACCTGTTAATATGAGATTATTTTAATGCTTTTGGGAAGCGTGGCTTATTGATACATGTGATAAATGCATGAGATCTTTTGATAACTGTTTATCTACTGTGGGTTAAATGAGTGGAGGGGGCAGTGATATTTCGTGCTGACGAGCACCAGTGTTTTGGTAACACACTGTGACTATATGTCACCAGAGGTTTGGTACCTCCAGAGGTTTGGTACCTCATAGCGACTCGTCCCTGTGGTTAACACCACCGTGGGTTGGCCCCACTTGAGATATGGGATAAATCGCCGGTGATTTGGTATCACACGATGGGTTGGCCCCATCACCCGATTTGTTTCTACGGACACCAGTGTTTTGATAACACATCGTGACTATATGTCACCAGTGGTTTGGCACCACCAGTGTTTTGGTAACACATTGTGACTACGGTCACCAGTGGTTTGGTACCACATGGGGTAGACAAAGGCGTTTGGTTGGCTAGGTCGGGTGCATGACTTAGTACGTGATGATTGATTATATGCTGTGTATGAAATTGTTTACATACGGGGGAAGGGTTACATACTGAGTCTTGGTGACTCACCTTCTCCTTTAACATTTTTCAGGTGACTCGTATATGGCGGTTGAGGAGCCGGTTGGACTCGAGGTGGCCATGCAGTGGACTTGAACGAATTGAACTTTAAACTTAGCTATTCTATTTTATTATTGGTTATTTTTATTTTGGTTGTAATAAGGCCTCCATAAACTTTACTTTTGTTATTTCTTATATGTTGGATACTTTGTTTAAACTATATTATTAAAACTGCATTAAAATCACATGTTTTTCTTAAATTAACACGAAAATGTTTTATCGTGCCATCGGGCACACTTGAAATTTGTATAATAACCGGACTCAATTAAATTTCCAAGTTAAATCTAAGTATGGTTCCGGCAAGATAACCAAAAACGAGAAGTTTTCAACAAAACCTAAATTGGTTTTAAAATGGTGTTCAAAAAGTTTTCTCCGTAACAAATCAAATTCGGTCGTAATGTTTGGGCCGGGTTTGGGTTGTTACATTCGTGGTATTAGTTGAGAGGGCAAGTAAGGCCGAAGAGTTGAGTTCAGATAAGAGGAGGGCTGTGAGTGAAGCCCGAGATACGAGAAAGAGACCGATGGGCAAGTCGTATCAAGCCCAGTCGAAAAGATCCAAGGAAGTGAATCCTCGAATGTCAGCCTCAGTGGGGTATTCGTATCGAAACTTGGACAATACTCGTCAGGGTTCGAGAGTCTAAGCTCCCTCGATGGAAAGTGTGGGCAGTACAAAGAGTAAACCGGAGTGTCCTAGTTGTGGTAGGTATCACACCGGAGAGTGTTGGGGAAACAGTCAGAAATGTTACAAATGTGGTTCCCCGACTAGTTTATCCGTGAATCGTCCCGAGAGGGATGATAAGGAAGAGAGGCAAGAAGTGAGACCTAGTGATGTGTCTACGAGGGTAGACCACCAAGGAACCCAAGAGGTGGGGCTAGTGGTAGAGGTGCGTCCGGGGACTCTCTCTTTGTGAGACCAGAGGGTCGGGCACTGCGAGGACGCGTCGCCATTCGCACTTCAAAGGGGCATCCTCCTCTGATGTGATAACGGGTACTTTTTCTCTCTTTGACACCTCTATTATTGCTTTAATAGATCCAGGGTCTACTCACTCTTATATTCGCATGAGATTAGCATCTAGTTTGAGTATGACCATTGAGTCTACGGACATTGTGATTAAGGTGTCAAACCTGTTAGGAAAGCATGTGTTAGTGGACAATGTGTGTAAGAATTGTCCTTTGTTGATTGAGAATCATTGTTTTCCGGCAAACCTGATGTTGTTGCCATTTGATTGAGTTCGATTTAATCCTAGGCATGTATTGGTTGACTACCCATAGTGTCTTAGTGAACTGTGGTAGTAAGTTTATTGAACTGAAATGTGAGAGTGGAGATGTAGTTCGAATTGAATCAGGTGGATCGGACAGTCTACCCGTGATGATTTCTTCCTTAGTGGCCGAGAAATGTTTAAGAAAAGGGTGTGAGTCCTATCTTGCATTCGTGTTGAATACTCAAGAGGTTGGAGTAGGGTTTGAAACAGTGCCAGTGGTATGTGAGTACCCAGATGTGTTTCCGGAAGAGTTACCCAGATTACCTCCAGTGAGAGAGGTCGAGTTTGGAATTGAGTTGGTTAGGAGCGGCACCTATTTCAATTGCCCGTGCATGAATGGCACCTGTAGAGTTGAAAGAACTGAAGGTTCAATTGCAAGAGTTGACAGATAAGGGTTTTGCAAGACCGAGGCGAGCTACTCGTAGTGGGGTGCTCGGTATTGTTTGTGAAGAAGAAAGATGGGTCTATGAGGTTGTGTATAGACTATAGACAACTGAACAAGGTGACGGTTAAGAATAAGTATCCTTTACCAAGGATTGATGATCTTTTCGATCAACTGAAGGGAGCTACAGTGTTCTCCAAGATAGACTTGAGGTCAGTTATTATCATTTCTCAGTGAAAGAGCAAGATGTGTTGAAAACTGCATTTCGGACAAGGTATGGCCATTATGAGTTTTTGGTTATGCCGTTTGGTTTGACGAATGCAGCTACGATTTTTATGAATCTGATGAACCGTATTTTCAAACCATATGTGGACAAGTTTGTGGTTGTCTTTATTGACGACATATTGATCTATTCTCGGGATGAAAACGATCATGAAGAGCACTTGAGAATTGTCTTGCAAACTTTGAGAGACAAGCAGTTGTATGCTAAGTTTAGCAAGAGTGAGTTTTGGCTCCGAGAGGTCGGATTCCTAGGACACATGGTTTCAGGTGATGGTGTCAGAGTTGACCCGTTTAAGATATCGGCTGTTATGGATTGGAAACACCGAGGAACGTGTCAGAAATTAGAAGTTTCTTAGGATTAGCGGGATATTACAGACGTTTCGTAAAGGGGTTCTCTGTGATTGCTACCCCTATTACGAAGCTATTGCATAAAGATGTCAAGTTTGAATGGACTGAGACATGTCAATAGAGCTTCGAGAGGCTGAAAACAATGTTGATTGAGGCACCAATTTCGGTTCAACCAGAATCGGGGAAGGAGTTCGTGGTATATAGTGATGCATCGTTTAATGGTCTCGGTTGCGTGTTGATGCAAGAGGGTAAGGTAGTCGCTTACGCCTCGAGGTAGTTAAAACCGGACGAGAAGAATTATCCGACTCACGATTTGGAGTTGGTTGCGATTGTGTTTGCGTTAAAGATTTGGCGACATTATTTGTATGGCGAAAAGTGCCGAATCTTTACGGATCACAAGAGTTTAAAGTATTTGATGGATCAGAAGGATTTGAATGAGAGCGAGAGGCGGTGGCTTGAATTGTTGAAAGACTATGAGTTAGTCATTGATTACCACCGGGAAAAGCGAATGTGGTTGCGGATGCCTTGAGTAGGAAATCACATGCGCTCTAAGAGTTATGAGAGCGAGTTTAGCATTGTCGATGATGGTGCTATTTTGGCAGAGTTGAGAGCTAAGCCACTATTTGTTCAACAAATATGTGAAGCTCGGAGAAATGACAATGAGATGCAAGCTAAGATAGCTAAGTGTGGATCGAGAAAATGATTACGATTTTTGAATGAATTTGAATGGTTGTCGATGTATCGTGTGAGAATAAGTGTTCCTAAAAATGAGGAGTTGATTCGAAAGGTTTTGTATGAGGCCCACAAGTGGATGCTTGTCGAGGACATGACATCCGCAATACGAAAATGTACAATGATTTGAGAAAGTTGTATTGGTGGCGGGTATGAAAAGAGATATTTGAGTTTGTGACTAAGTGTCTGATTTGCCAACAAGTGAAAGCTGAGCATCAAGTGCCTTCGGGATTGCTTCAGCCAGTGATGGTTCCCGAATGGAAGTGGGATCGGGTTACCATGGATTTTGTGATGGGGTTGCTGACGACTCCGAGAAAGAGAGATGTTGTGTGGGTTGTTGTGGATAGATTGATGAAGTCAGCTCACTTTATTCCAGTACGTGTTGATTATTCACTGGATAAGTTATCTGAGTTGTACGTAGCAGAGATAGTGAGATTGCATGGTGTACCTGTGTCTATTATATCGAATAGAGATCCGATGTTTACTTCGAGATTTTGGAAGAAGTTGCAAGAGGCCATGGGTACGAGATTGAATTTCAGTACTGCGTTCCATCCGCAATCCGATGGTCAGTCTAAAAGAGTGATTCAAGTTCTTGAAGATATGCTTCGGTGCTGTGTGCTAGAATTCGAAGGTAGTTGGGAGAGATATCTTCCTTTGGTCGAATTCGCCTATAACAATAGTTATTAGTCGAGTATACAGATGGCACCGTATGAGGCTTTGTATGGCCGTAAGTGCCGGACTCCTTTGTATTGGACCGAGCTTAGCGAGAAACAGATCCATGGGGTCGATCTAGTAAAAGAGACCGAAGAGAAAGTGAAAGTAATCCGTACTAGTCTGAAAGCTGCTTCGGATCGACAGAAGTCGTATGCGAATTTGAAAAGAAAAGAAATAGAGTTTGAGGTAGGCGACAAAGCATTTTTGAAAGTATCGCCGTGGAAGAAGATTATGAGATTTGGACAAAAAGGGAAATTGAGTCCAAGGTTCATATGGCCGTATGAGATTACAGACAGAATTGGGCCTGTAGCTTACCGGTTGGCTATGCCGGTAGAGTTAGAAAAGATTCATAACGTGTTCCATGTGTCGATGTTGCGACGGTATCGTTCCGATCCTTCACATGTGATTCCTTCAACGGAAATTAAGATAAGACCGGATATGTCTTATGAAGAGGAGCCGATTAAGATCTTGGCTCGAGAAGTGAAACAGTTGAGAAATAAGAGCATAGCACTAGTGAAAGTGTTATGGCAGAATCATAGTGTGGAAGAGGCTACGTGGGAAATGAAAGAAGCTATGAGAGAGCAACATCCAAACCTCTTTACTGGTAAGATTTTCGGGGTCGAAAATCTCTAAAGAGGGGAGAGTTGTAACATCCCGATTTAGGGCCTAGTCAGAATAGTGGTTCGAGACCACAAATCCTAGGGTCATGAATAAGTTTTTGAGGCTTATAATATGTATGCATGCTAGTGTGAAAGTTTCATGAAGCAATTTTGTGAAATTGTGGTTGAATTGTTCAAAAGGACTAAATTGCAAAAGTTACAAAATGTGTGTTTCTAGAAGCTATATGTGTGAAATAGCTTTAGATTATTAATTAGAGGTCCTTAAATAGCAATTTATCCAAATTCTAATTTTTGGACAAAAATGGGCATGGATGAGTTAAAATTGAAAGTTTATCAAAAAGGGCATTTTGGTCATTTATCAATTAAGTGATTAAAATAGGTGAAAAGATGATAGAAATTCATTCATCTTCTTCCCATAGCTGCCGAAAATTTGAGAAGCCATTGTTAGGGTTCTTTCAATTTTTCAAGCTTGCTAGTAAGTGCTCCTAAGCCCGGTTTTTGATATTCTTCGTATTTTGGAAGTCCCGTTAGCATGAGTAAGCTATTTATAACTATTTGGTGAGCTATCATGGATGTTAAAAAATGTACATATGTATGACATGCATGTATTTTGATGTTTTATGGAAGAATATGAAGGCTTGATGTAGTAGAAACATCTTTTGCTAAGTGACTTTCCAATGAAAATGCATGTAGGGACTTAGTTGTGAAAATCTTAAGTTTGGTCATACATGGGTGATTTAGTGAGATTTGATGAATGCTTTAGTTGAGTAAGTGGTTCGGCTAAGCATGAAAGAATAGAAAGTTGAATAAAAATCACTTTACGAGCCTTTGGGACTAAAGTGTAAATATAAGAAAGTTTAGGGGTAAAATAGTAATTTTGCTAAAGTATGAGATGTGGGTCAATTTAGTTAATGTGTGTATTGAATAAGCTGATTTATTCATTATATATCAAGAAAGACGAAGCCCAGATCAAAACCGAGGCAAAAGCAAGGTGGTGGACTAAATTTCACATTTCAATACTTTTGAGTATCGAGGTAAGTCTATGCATGAACAATGCATTCATACTTACAATTTGTAAATGCTAGCTAGGGTGTAGCATGAATGAGAATGAATGAGAATGATTGGGAACCTATGTGGTTCAAGTAGAATGAATGCAATATAGATGTGAATGGATGAATAATTGGGTAAATAGACTTGTGCATGTGTTGTGATAATGCTAGATGGTGGGCTAAGTGCGATACCATCCAAATGCATATTGACGATGAGCTGGCTATGTGCGATGCTATCGTTAGGTATATCATTTAGTGGCTATGTGCGAGATCACGATGATTACCTTTGTGGTAGGCTAAGTGCGATACCACCTTATAAATTGATTGTGGTGTGCTAAGTGCGAAACCCGAGATATTGGGTGTGTGGATTAAGCTGTGTATATTAGTTGTGTGTAATAGTTTGTGTGGATAAGATATGTGGATTAGTTTGTGTGGATTAGCTATGTGAGTTAGCTATATGGATGCATTATTGAGCAATAATGACATGTTGTATATTGTGTAAATGTGATCTTTGAATGCGGGGTGCATTTCAATAATTATGAGCATGTGACTCATGATGTGTTGGTAATATGGTAAGGGATAGAAAGAGTAAGCAAAGTTGTATATTATATGTTGGTATAATGCTAATTGTGGTTGGGCTTATACTATGATGCTTAATTGTTTATGTGTAAACTTACTAAGCTCAAAGCTTACTCTCTTTCTTTTCTCTTGTCTTATAGATTAAAAGCGTTGAACCGAGATACGAGGATCATCAGAAGATAGCCCACATATCAGCACACTTTGGTACATGAAACTTAATGTTTTGTATATGGCATGTATAGGGGCTAGATAAGTTAGTAAATTTTGTTGTAAATGGCTAAGATGTGTTGGCCTATAGATGGATAGCTTATTTTGTATAATGCCATGGTTGTTGGCTATTACATTATATGAAAGAAAGATGTAGTTTTCTATGTGAGAATGCACTTCAATTTGAGTTGATTATGATGGTGTTAGATGAGTATATGTTGTGTAAGTTAGAAGGGTGAAAAGAACTTGACACTTAGTCTTGTTCTTGACTATGTGGGTAGACACACTGCAGGCGTGTGTCTAGACCATGTGTGACACACAGTCAGCCCACGGGGGCGTGTCTTTGTGGCCGTCGTCCTCTGTATGTTAATATTTGAAAATGGAATAGACCACGGACTAGTCACACAGGCGTGTTCCTAGAGCGTGTGGGATTCATCAGTGTTGGCCACGGGATAGCCACACAGGCGTGTGTCTAGACTCTAGGCCGTGCGAGGGAAGTCAGTGTTCACCACGGTTGGGGAGCATGGGCGTGCCATGGCCGTGGGGCAATTGGCAGAATGCTCGAGTTTTTAGCACGGCTAGGGAACATGGGTGTGTGTGTCCATGCACGGGCGTGTCTAATCTTGCACGGGCGTGTGAGACCTGTATATAAGAGAAAAATTTTAAGGATCGTAAAAGTTCCAGATTAGTCTCGAGAGCCCTCGTGTGTATGAGTGAGGCCTCGTAAGTCGAGAATGAGGTTATATCGAGTAATGACGTTGAGCCTAAGTGGCGATTAAGCGGTTTGAGTTCGGTAACGCCTCGGGCTCGGTTACCGGCGTAGAACCCGGGTAAGGGGTGTTACAGTAACTGCCCAAATTTGGGTCTAGTCGGAACAGTGGTTTCGAGACCAAAAATCCGATGAGGAAAATTCTATTTTTATTATATTTTTATGGTTTACAATTTTACGGAAATATTTCGTAAAAATTTCGTTCAAAAATTTCGACATTTGAGCACTCAATTTAGTCAAAAGGTCTAAATTATAAAAAGTGCAAAAGTTGAGTTCTACATGTTAGAGGTGTCCAATTGTTATGAAATTTTAAATTGAAGGTCCTTAAATGATAGTTAGACCATTGGTTAAGTTGGTGGACAAAAATGGACATGGATGGTATGTTTCAAAAGATTTTTTGTAGGGGCATTTTGGTAATTTAGTGAATTAAATGAATTAAAAACAAAATTTAAATGCCAAATTTGTCCATCTTCAAGCTTAGGCCGAATTTAACATGGGGGAAGACATGGATAGGGTTTTCAAGCTTTCCAAGCTTCATGGTAAGTCTATTTTAGCCCCGTTTTTCATGTTCTTTACGTTTTTGGAGTACCGGTAACTTGATTTAGCTTATTCTAGCAATAATTTAACCTAGGGTTCATATTTGGAAAAATACCCATATTTGAAATGTGTTTATTTTGATGTTTTATGGCAGAATATGAAGCTTAGAATTATGTTAAACAACGTTTACTAAGCGATTTTAAGTGAAAACGAGTAAAACGACATTATTGGCAAAAATACCCAATGTACATAAGTGCATGTTAGAGCAAGAATTTGATGTTTCCATAGAAGAGAAAAATGTTCAGCATGTAATGAAACATAAGAAAATTGAATAAAAAATTTTTTTTACGAGTTTAGGGGTAAAAGTGTAATTTTTGAAAAGTTAGGGGGCAAAATTGTAAATTTTCCAAAATTTGATATGTGAATTGAATTGATTAGTGTGTTGATAAAATGTATTAAATGAGTGTTAATTTGACATGTTAGATCAAGAAAACATGAAATTTGGACTAAGATTGGGGAAGAACGAAGTTGTGAGCTAAGTCGGAAAATTAGTCGTTTGGCATTTGAGGTAAGCCCGTGTGATTAAATGAGCATGATATTGATGTCATTGTTATTATACTTGAGAATCTATCTTGCCATGATTGTATTAAAGTTTATGTTGATGATATTGTATATGAGAAAGTGATGTCAAGCGTAAATAATATTTATGTGTAAATAATGCACTATTATGTTTAAATAAATTTATGTATTGTTAAATTGTTATACATGTGATATTATGATTGTCATTACGAATATTTGATAGTTGCAAAAATTAGTATGTGAAATGTGTATTGATTTGAGAAATGTAATTGTATGTATAAGTGATCTTGAACAAATAAGTGAAATCCGGTTGAACCTTAGGAATACTTTAGTGATAAGTGGTAGCCGGCTACATATCGATGGTAGTAACCGGCTACATATTAGTGGTAACCGGCTACATTTTAGTGGTAACCGGCTACATATCGTGGTAGTTTCGGCTACATATCGGTGGTAACCGGCTACATATCGATGGTAACCGGCTACATTTTAGTGGTAGCCGGCTACATAAAAGTGGTAAGCTTCAGCTACATATCGATGTGGCACTTATGTGCAAGATTTGTGTATCCTTTAGTATTCCAAATGGTTCAACGGGTAAATTGATGATACATAAGATGAGAAAGCATGTAATTGTATATATAAGTAATGTGCAGGTATGCATGTAAGTATGAAATTATATGTGCAAATGGTACAGGTATGTACGTAAATTTTATAAGTGTTGGTCTTATGATATTATGAGTTATTATCATTATAAATGTGACCTTAAGTGAATCTTAGGAATAAGTAATTATGTTTATGATATATGCATTTGGTTGAGAATCATGTATTAGGCTTTTGAGCCATATCAAATTGAGAGATAAGATGTTTAGTATATTTGTTTTATGATGCTTTGGATATTTGTGAAAACATAAAATGTTAGTGATACTCATGAAATCATTGTTATGCTAATTACAAGCTTAAGTATTTGGTGTTATGTATGTTTAAATAGAAGTGAATGCAAAGAAAACATGAAAGAGTGAAATTAGCATTAAACAGTTTAGACAGCAACAGTTATGTGAATTTGAAAAATCACCAAAAATAGGAGAAATGGAATTAGAAAGTGAATAAGATATAGAATTAAAGCTTATTGTTTCTATTTTCATACGAAAGAAACAGTGTAAGAAAAGTAATTTTATATTCTGAAATATTTGAATTTTAGTGAGACAATGTCAGAATGAGTTTTGGAATCCCCTGTTTCAACTTTGTAAAATCATTAAAAATTTTAAAAAAATAATTATGAGATATAATTTATATTCTTGAAATATTAAATGAGTCTATTTTTATTAGAAACAAGTGGGAACTGTATATAAAAACTGTACAATGAGATAATTGATTTTTAGTGAAGAGATGCCAGAACCGTTGGATAGTGTAACAGGGGAGAATTTAATGAATAAACTGTATTAATTAGCCAAACCAAAAATTCTGAAAATTTTATGGTAAGAATATATATGAGTCTAGTTTCAATGAAAATTAGCAGAACTTAATTTGAAGTTCCGTAGCTCCAGATATAAATAATTTAGTGACTGTGACTCAAGAAAACAGCTTGACTGAAATATGAGTAAAGATGCAAATTGGGTTGTATTACCATGAGAAACAATGGGATAAATTGTTTTTTATTTATTTTCATACGGTCTTACTAAGCTATAAAGCTTACTCCCTCCCTTCCTTTCCTTTAGTGTTTTTAGGTTAGCTCGGGGTTGGAGATCGTCGGAGGCAGCATCACACTATCAAGTCGCTACCTTTGGTATAATGAAGCATATATTAGAAATTTCAAGTGAGTGGCATGTATAGGGATTTAGTTGATTGACATGCATTATTTTGCTTTAGCCAAATGTGTAGGCTTATATTAAGTTATATGCATATGGCCATAAGATGTGGCTTATATTGATTATGGCTTGTAAGTCGAGTTATTCATGTCATATCTTAATGTTTATAATGTGATTATGTTTGTTTGCCATGCATGGTTAGTAATATGACATGAGTGCTTGATGGATAAGTTGGTAACCATATTATAATGGTAAAAGTGGTCATCAAAATAACAAGTCTTATGAGGGTGAAATATGAAATCTAGACGTGGTATTGCATGAATGTGTATGTTATAGTCTGGTAATGCCTCGTACTCTGTTTCAGTGTCGGATGTGGGTAAGGGGTGTTACATAGAAACCTTCCGAAAGTATGTTTAAGGCCTCGTAGGCCCATTATAAGGATGTTAGATATGTGAATGGAAAAGTTTTAATTTGGAATGAAATTTGATAACCTAAAGTTGTTTGACCATGTGAGTTAAGTACGGTAACGCCTCGTACCCGGTTCCGCCATAGAATACGGGTAAGGGGTGTTACAAATGCATTCAAACAGGGGCGAAGCCAGAACAATTTTTTAGGGGGCCGGATGAAATTTTATTTTTTTATAGTCTAATATTTATAATTTTTAAAGGATTAAGTTGAATTTTTATAATTTTAGAGGGGCCAAAGTGAAATTTTACCTTCACTAATTTAAATTTTTAAAAAAATTTCAAGGGCCTAAATAGCAATTTTACATTTTAGGGGGGGCCGGGGCCCCTGCCAACCCCCCTGGATTCGCCCCTGCATTCAAATAGTCATTTGAAAAACTAGTATTCAAGATTAAATACGTAGAATATGAGAAAATATGTGATGTTTTCATGAGGGGGAGTAAATACGCGTTGCACTCTTTTTCCCTTAATCGAGGTTTTGTCTCATTGGGTTTTCCTAGTAAGGTTTTTAATGAGGCAACATATTATACGTATCATAGATTGTGTACTCTTTTTCCTTCATTAGGTTTTTATCCCACAAGATTTTTCCTAATAAGGTTTTAACAAGGCACATTATATACCAATAGACATCCAAGGAGGAGTGTTATGAATATCTTATTAAGTGGATGTCCATCATGATCAAGATAAAGCTTTAAAGTACTTTAAATTCTAATAGTTATTAGAATTAGATCTCTACTTCTTTTATACTTCTTATGTCTATAAATAGAGACTCTGATGAAGCATTGTAATCACCCATTTTGATCAATAAAGTACATCCTCTGTTGCTTTCATATTTTCTTTGTTTTTTATTCTCTCCGTCTCTCTTTATTTTATAACATCTTTCAATTTTAAGCAATTTGTTTGATCTATATTAAATCAAATTTGAACAAATTTTTTATTTTAAATCAGATTAGTTATATATAAAAATATATTTATGATAATTTAATTATAAATTATATAAAATATTAATATAAAATAATTTTTAAATAATGAATAAACTCTGAATCGATTAAAATTAAAATAATAGGAAGATAGGGATGGAGATGGAGATGGAGATGGGGTTTAATGATATTGATTTGATTCTTCTTTTTTGGGCTTTAATTTTTGAATCAATTTAGAGTTTGTATCGTTATTTAAAAATTATTTTATACTAATATTTTATAATTAAATTTACATAAAAATATTTTTTATATATATTTAATGTAAAAACTTGTTCAAATTTGATTTAATATAAACTGAACATTTTATATCTTTCATATTTAAAAAAATTATTTATTATTTTTTAATTTTAAAGATTTGTTAAATTTTCACAATTTTTATTTTTATTGAAAATATGGAAAAAAAAACTTTTGAATTTTAAAACTTTTTTTTGTAATTGTTTATGTACTTTTAAAGTAAGAACTAATTTGACAAGAAAATGTAAATGTTGAGGACTAAAAGAGTTATTTTACCTTTTTTATAGCAACGACATCACCTATTATAATGGCAAAATATAGGGAGGGACTAAAATTTTTAAATAAAAAAGTATAGGGACTTAATGTCTCAAAATTAATGTATAGGGATTAAAGTTTAAATTTTGGAAGAGTATAGGGACCTTTACCATATTTAAACCAAGAAAAAGAAAAGTAAGGCAAATTCAAAAGAAATGGGAAGCTACGTCTCAGTCTCAAACACTCTTAACATATTCAAATTTTAACACCCCATTACCCGACCCGATCGTCGGGTCCGAGCTACGAGGTGTCACACTCGTTGTTGGAGCAACTACGGTCATTTACAATAGAATTATACTATTAGATGATTAAATTCAACAAAAATATGCATTCAAATCAATATACAATAATTTTTGGGTCTTACAAGAGCTTACGAAAGCCTTAAAGCTAACCCGAGATAGAAATAGGACCAATTTGTAAAAATTCAAAATACTGGGATTAACATCGTGACATCAATCCTTTCACATCGTGAGGCCGCCAAACAATTTTTCACATCACGTCCTGACGCCGCAACATTACTCACTATTTTGACCTCGTTGAGGCCACGGGGTTCCTCGTCTTTTCATGAAATTATATGTCATTTCTCGTCGCGACGTCATTTGAATGTCATATTATATTTCTGCAATTTTAAGTGTTCTGTAACGCCCCGAATTTTGGGCCTAGAAGAAATAGGTTTTGAACAAGGGAACAGTTAGGAGACTGCACATAAATATTCAGTTGTGCAAGAAAGTGACATAAATGAATGTCTGCTTCAGTGGTTAAGTGATTTAGGAGTGTTTGGAAGTGTCTGAGAAGTCAAGGGTTCAAGTCTTGGCTTAGGCAAATTTTTTATTTTAAGTGAATAAAATCCTTGGATCTAGATAGTAGGTTCTTAAATTATTGTGGTTAAAATATGATACAAAGGAGTTGTTGGTCTAGTGGTAAGGGGCGTGTGTAGTGTACATGAGGTCTAAGGTTCTAGTGGTGGCGCATCAAAAAGGGAGTATTTATTTTGTTGCCAAATTCATGTGGGTGGTAGAGTTGGATTGAAATATTGCTGAATGGAGTTTGAACTGGTCATAGAGAGAATTGAGGAGGGATATTTGGAGAGATTTGAGGAGAGAATATTTGGATTTGGGGAGGTTGTTGTTGTGGAGAGATAATAGGAGAAAATTAAGGGATAGGAAGTTGATGGAGAGTGTGTAGCCGAATTAGAGGAGGTATTTTTGGGTTTTGGGGTTGTTGCCGATTTGGTGAGAGTTAGAATTCAGGTTTCATTCCTTTTCTTTCAACCTTAGCCGAATACAACTTCTCTCCTCCCTCACCATTTTTCTTTTCGGTTTTCTCTCCTAGCCGATTCTCCCTTCTTCTTTTTTTAAGCTCTGCCGAATACTCTCCCCTCTTTTCTTTTTCTCTGTCGTTTTTCTTGTTACGTTGTTACTTTGGCTGAGCACCCATCGCACCTTTCTATTTTTGGCTCTCGGCTTTAGCAAGGGTTCGTTGATCAATTGGGAGTGCACGGTTTTTCTCTTCCTCTCCCTCAAGTGCTCTTCATTGGCCGAATACTGATAGATTAATCCCAATTCTTGGTTCTTTGTACGCTACATCTCTGATCTGCAATCTGTTTTATCATTATTGGTAAGTGGTTATGGTATGATAAGGAGTCATCTGTTACTTTTTGAGAAACAGTATTGAGTGGTAAGTGGGGTGCAATTGAGATGGTTTGTCAAGTATGAGTCTAATATAGAGATGGTGTTTTTGTGTAGGTGGTGGTCGAGGTTGATTGGCACATTGCCTGGGAACCAAGGGTGCGATGATCATTGATTTTCGGAATAAGAGTGTTCGGAACGAGGAGAAACTGCAAATCGCATCAGGTGTGTAACAGTACTCTGTAAACGGTAATTGGTGAAAAGTCAAAAAAAGTGTGTACTCACACTGTTTTAACAGTAGGTCGGCAAAAGTCGAAAAGCCGAAAAATATGGCATTTGATGCCACACGAGCGTGCGATCGCACGTGTGGCAATCCGAGCCCGTGAAACAGGGGCGTTTGTCTGTAGAGGCCACCATGAGCGATCTCATGGGCTTAGGCCATTTTGGGCCATGTTGGGTCGAAATGATGACCGAAATACCCCCATAGGGTAAAATGACCGAAATACCCCCATGGGGTAAAATGACCGAAATACCAGGGTAAAATGTCTGTTATACCCCTAGGAGATGAAATGACTGTTATGGCCTTATGTTATGTATGACTGATTTGCTCTATGATATGTATGACTATGATTGAGCATGACATTTTGTATACACGTATGATATTATGTCACGACATATTGCATGGGGATGGGTTGTTATATTGAAGGAAGTGTACTGTACTGATAAGGTCGCATGGGTCGCCCAAGACGATTGTGGACCTACTGATGGCTATATGTCGTTTATTTTACTGGCAGCTTTGCTGCAATACTATTTAGTGCCGCAACCGGTGCTAATCTTGGTGTGTCTGGCTAGGTGGGTCGATTTTATCCCCACATGGTGTGTTTGGCGGGACGGAGTAGTGTGTAGAGGTTGGATTGGGTAGGATTTCTGACTACATATCTACACTGATTAATGATCTTGCATCTTTATTCTTGCATCGATTAATGATATTACATACACATTCTTCGCATGACCGATATTCGCATCGTTATGGGCCAAGGCCCCACCGATACTAATATCTGAAATTGGGCAAAGGCCCTACCGATTCTTGGCATTGTCTTTGGGCTCAAGCCCAATCGTTTCTTATTACTGAGGAAAGGGCTTAGCCCACACCGAATCTGGATCTATTATTGTAACAGGCTTAGGCCCAAACCGCATTTATCTTTGTTTAATTATTTGTTTGCTTGTTAGGGGATTACATCATCGAGTTTTCAGTAAACTTACCCTCTGTTTAACTGCATGATTAATCCCCGATCGTAGGCCAGTCGATCTTTGCGAGGACTCGATGATGGCCACACAACCACAACAGCTTTCGTTTTTCGCTTTTGATTTATAAGTAACTGAATTTGGGTATTTTTTATGTAATAAGGCCTCTTTAAATTTATAATCTTTAAATTGGGGTTTTTTTTTGTTTAGTTTGATATAAACTGCTAGTTGTAGAAAAAGACGGGTTTTCAAAAGGTAACTGTTTTCAAAGACACCACGTTTTCGCAACATTTCCTAAAAGACCTCCGCAATAAATGAGATTTTGAAAATTAGTAACGTTTTAAAAGTGATTAGCTTTTAATGATACACGCTTTGGAAATGAATAACCTGTTTTGGATTCACCGTTTATTAACAAAATGATTAATTGATTTTGAGGATTTCAACGACAACAAGTTTTACGCTAAACACTTCAATGTGACACCGCCAGATTCGACCATAACGTCTAGGCCGGGTTTGGGGTGTTACATGTTCACTAACCTGCAACTTTACCATTCATTCACCAAACAATTCATCCAACATGAAAGCTATCACATACAATATTTAAGCAACAATTCATGATACCATTACACTATGTACAACCATTTACTAATGTCATAACACCTATAAGTTAATTAGCTAACATAATTCACCTAAGTTCTAAACATGCATACCCAATTTACCATATCATTTACATTACAACACCTAAGTACATGTCAACCATTTATTTAATTCATACTACATTACATCCAATGGAAAATTCCACATTTCAAAAATTCATCTCATAAGTTCACATAAGTATAGTATTAAGTAAAAGTGACTCAACTAGGTACAAGTCACGCTATCAACAAAACAAGAATATATGATCTCTACTAAGTTGGGGATTATTTCTGGATGTTGAATCTACTGCTCGAACTCTTGGAAATCACCTATACTTACGCATGGAGAAAACAAACCGTACGCTAAGCAAATATGCTTAGTGGTAAATCTATGGTTCAAAACAATTATAATAAGCTTATGCAAATGCACCCAATCAATAGTTAACTTAATCTCATATCATTTTATACCAAATGCTTTCCATTTCATATATTCATGTTTATGCCAATCTTACAAACTACTATACTATACTACCACTTCTACTTCACTTGTTTAAGTTCATTACATGTCTAATTCATCATTTAAGTACCTAAGTATTTCCATTTATGCTAATAAGGTTACCATTTCTCATTAATTATTTCCATTTATGCTAATAAGGTTACCATTTCTCATTAAATAGTATACATATGATAACATAATATCAATATAGATTTAAGGATAAACTACACTCATGGTCACTGAAATAGGATTTTTCCTATTTTGGCTTTTTTATATAAATAATATAAAAAATTAATTAATTACTAAAATAGGTTGGGAGACAAATTATTTATGAAAATGGATTGTTTGCTACAATGCCCATCGGTACCGCTTGACACATTGGCGGCACCACCCTACCTTGTCAGTCAATCATTGTGTAATTATGTGAAAATACGGGTATACACGATGAAAAAAATAAAAATAAATAATTTTTTAATGGTGTTGCCGGTCTGTCAGGTGGCACCAATAATTTTTTAAAAAAAAAATTCAGTGTAAAAAAAACGTTGAAAGAGAAAAAAAAACTAAAAAAAAATAAATGGGGCGGTCACAAGCTCCCCCCCTTTATTTTCATTTTCAGTTTTCTTTTTTTTCCTTCCCCTTATAAAACCCATGCCCCCTCCCCTTTCCCTCGGCAAAGGTTGAAAGAAAAAAATGTTGTTTTTTTTTATAGTGTTGGTGTTATAAGATAATGGTGATTTGTGTTGGTGTTTTAGGGGGAGAAATTTTGATAGTTTTAAGGTATGTTTTTATTGTTTGTTATAATAATTTGTATATTATATTAATGTTTAAAATTTTAATTATTGTTAATATTTAAATTTAATATTTAAGATTATATTTTTATTTGTAAAGATTATATTTGTGTTTAAGGTGTAGGGATGGATTAGTATAGTTTTAATGTTTTTTTTTTAGTTCGTAATAATACTTTTTAGATTTAATGTTTAAGATAATAAAAATGACACAGAAAATTAAATAATTACGAAAATGGGATGGGGGAAAATTGAATTACGAGAATGGGTTGTTTGCTACAGTTCGTTGTGTCTATATTTATATATATTTTTAATAAAGATACTTAAATTTAAGTTGAAAAAGTACGGGTTACGGTAAATTATTTTAAATATTTTTTGTTTAGTCGATGATTAAAATTTTTATTGTTTGTGTAGATATCGAAATGAATTCTTTGATCAGAGCAACCGATCACATAACAATGATGATTAATATGTTAATAAAAAAATTGTTATTTGTTATTCACTGATATATTTATAAAGTTGCACGCCATTTTTATTTAATTGTCATATTTAACTCATGTTATAATTTAATATGGATAGGGTGCGTATCGAGTGTTAAGGGCATGTGTCAATGGCCTGAGCTATCAGCTAGACGAACGTATTTTGCCATAGTTGGATGCCGTCAGATTTGGAGCAGCGGCATTGATTCGGTTGTTTGAGTTGAGGGTCGACTTAACATCCGCCTTGGTTGAGCGGTGGCGCTCGAAGACGCACACATTTCATTTTCCGTGTGAAGAGTGCATCATCGCTCTGGAAAATGTTTCATTGCAACTCTGTAACACCCCAAACCCGGCCTAGACGTTATGGCTGAATCCGGGAGTGTTACAAAGAAGGGTTTTGAAACTGTTTTTATTTCGACAAAAACCTTATAAAGTTACTTGTTATAAAGTGTCCAAATTTTAAAAAACATATTCATTTACTTGTTTATTACCAAAACCGTCGTGATTTTATTCATTCGCCAAAACATAATTTGCAGCAGAAATCTTAAAAGTCATTATATTTTAGAAACCTAGTTAGTGTTTCCAGAAAAACCTTGTTTGCATAAAACCATTGTTTTTGTAAATCATTTCAACAACAATGCATGATAGAAAACAATCAAACAAAACCAATAGTTAAAACCATACAGTCCAGAAAGTCTCAAAAATTACAAACTCTCAAATAAATCCATAATTTTAAAAATACCGAAAACTCAAAGGCAGTTTTATCTAGTGGTCACCGCTGAGCCTCCGTCGCACCGACCCGCCTAAGTCTGAGGGTTACCTGTACAGAATAGACAAACAGATGTGAGTTTTCATAAACTCAGTGTGTAACCCAACAGAGATAGACATACAAATGTACACAGTATTCTTATATGCAGGACAGATACAAATACAGACCTAAGTCCTTAGCAGATACATATATTAGAATCAGATAATCTAGACAGATATACAGAGTCCTACCCCTATCCTCTACACACCATCTCCGTCCATCCCATCACACCATGTGGGGTTAAAAACACCCACCTATCCTTACACACCATATAATGTCGATGCGACACACAACAGTTAATATGCAGTCAAGCTGCCAGAATATAGGTGAAAGGTCGCCGTACAGATCACTTCCTCCGCATATACAAATCCAACCTCAAACATAGATACAGAATACAGATACAGAAATAACAGATTTAACATGCTTAACATGCTCGTATATGGATAACATACATACTTAAACAGTGCAGTCAGACATACATATCAATTTCTTACTCAGATCAGACTATCAGATTATCAGATTACATGAAAAAGGGTTTGATTAGCCCTTACCGACCCTACAGTAGGCACACAGATGTTCGAAACAACCTGTGCGACCCTAAGAAAAATTTCAAAATTTTGGGCCAACATGCCCGTGTGGCTCACATGCCCAAATTGGCCTTGCCTGTGCAGCCCACACGGCCTGGCCCAAAATCCAAACGCCCATGTGTGCCCACACGCCCAATCTGGCCTAGCCCGTGTGGCCCACACGGTCGTGTCTCACACACAACCGTTTGTCACAAACGGCCAGCCACACGGTCGACCACACGCCCATGTGGCGTCTACAGACCCAATTTTTGGCTTTCACCGAACCTCATTTTCTCGGGTTTTAGGTACACACCTGGTTCAGATTTGATGCGAACCCACTCCCGAGACCACCAGAACCGCATTCCAACTACTAATTAACAGACAATTTGCAAAATCCACAATGAAAAATCGAATCGCACAAACAAACTTACCGCTAATAAGAACTACTACTCTCACGGTTTAGGCCATTGAAGCGCTAATCACAGGTTCCCCGACAACTCCTGCGCAAAATATTCTCAAAGAATTACTTTCCTCCTACTTTACCCCATAATTGAAATTCCAACGAAAAGAATAATCCCAATCAATTTGCAGAAACCGAAACCTACAGTCAAACAAAACCCCACTTACCAGAATCACACGATGAACACCGAAATTTTGAAATACAATGATACGACAGTAGATTATAGACAGAATTGCAGGAAAAAAAAGAGAAAGAAGAATGTGGCAGTGAAAAGAGAAAACTAATGTCAAACTTTTGGGAAGAGAGAAAAAATTAAAAATAAAATAAAATAAAAAGATAATCAATTGGATTTTGATTAACATCTCCACTCCCCACTAACAACCATATCCCATAATATCCTCCCCACTAACCACATCAAACTACTTCAAACTCCCAACTCCACCGAACCTCTAACAGATATCCGGAACAAAAATTAACACACACACTTGCATAGGGATTCGAACACAAGACCTCTAGCAAGCTAACTCCTTACCACTCGAACCAACAAGCTTATTCTTATATGAGTTTACAAACAATATTACATAAGCCTACCCAGCAGGGATAAGGCTAGGATAAAAAGTAACAGAATTTGCCAAAAGTGAGACTTGAACCTCAGACCTCTCACACATGCCTAAAACACTTAACCACTGAAGTAGATACATATTTGTGTCAAGATTTACAGAAACAGAAATAAATTATTCAGGGCGTTACAACTTTACCCCCTAAAATAATTTTTGGCCTCGAAATTTACCTGATCCGAACATATGAGGATACTGTTGACGCATTGAGTCATCAGGTTCCCATGTGGCCTCCTCAGTGCCATGATTCTGCCCTAGAACCTTTACCAACGGTATGCACTTTCTCCTCAAAAACTTAATATCTCAATCCAAAATCTGAACTAACTCCTCCTCAAAAGTCAAGTCCGGTCCAACCTCGATCTCCTCAATAGAGACAACGTGAGATAGATCAGACGGATACCGCCTCAACATCGAGACGTGAAACACATCATGGATACGTTCTAATTCTGGAGGTAGCTCTAACTGATAAGCAACCTGTCCCACACGCTTCAGAATCTGATACGGCCCAATGGACCTAAGACTCAACTTGCCCTTACGACCGAACCTTAGGACTTTCTTCCACGAAGATACCTTAAGGAATACAAAGTCACCCACAGAGTACTCGATATCCCTTCTTTTCAGATCTGCATAAGACTTCTGTCTAATAAAAGTCGCATTAAAACGATCCTATATCAATCTGACTTTATCTTTAGTCTCGGAAACCAATTCAGGACCCAAAACCCATCGTTCACCCAACTCAGTCCAACATAGTGGAGTACGACACTTATGACCATACAAAGCCTCATAAGGTGCCATCTGGATGCTAAACTGGAAACTATTATTGTAGGCGAATTCAACTAATGGTAGAAAATCCTCCCAACTACCTCGAAAATCAATCACACAGCTCCGAAGCATATCCTCCAGTATTTGAATCACCCTCTCAGATTGATCATCAATCTGAGGATGAAACGCAGTACTAAAGTCTAATCTCGAACCCAGAGCTTCATACAGATTCTTTCATAATCGAGAAGTGAAGCGAGGATCCCTATCAGAGATTATTGAAACCGGAACCCCATACAGTCTTACAATCTTAGAAATGTAGAAATTCGCTAACTTTTGTAGTGAGTAGTCCGTCCGAACTGGAATAAAATGGGCGAACTTGGTTAATCGATCCACGATGACCCATAGAGAATCCTTCTCAGTAGGTGTTAAAGGCAACCCACTAACGAAGTCCATCGTCACACGCTCTCATTTTCATAAGGGAATTTTAACGGATTGGAGCAAACCCGAAGGTAACTGGTGCTTAGCCTTAACTTGCTGGCACATTAGACAACGAGAAATGAAATCAGTTACCTCATGTTTCAAACCCGACCACCAGTACAGTTCACGGAGATCTCGATACATCTTATTACCACCAGGATGCATAGCATAAGGGCTACTATGCGCTTCCCTCAGAATCGACTGTCTAAAATCAAAATAATTCGGTACAAAAACCTATCCTCAGAAACACAAAACTCCATCCTTATTTAGTCCAAAATCAGAAGTACTGTCACTCTCAACCTGATGAAACTGCAGAACCAGAGACTCATCCCCTAACTACTTTTCCCGAATCTGCCCAATCCAAGTCGGCTTAACTTGCAACTCGGCTAGCAAACCCCCATCATCAAACAAACTGAGACGATCTAACATTGCCCTCAAATCAGTCATCTCTCTACGACTGAGAGCATCACCCACCACATTGGCCTTACCGAGATGATATTTTATCGTGCAGTCATAATCTTTGAGCAGCTCAGTCCATCGACGCTGCCTAAGATTCAACTCCTTTTGAGTAAGAAGGTACTTGAGGCTCTTGTGATAGGTGTAAATGATACACCTCTCACCATATAGATAGTGCCTCTAGATCTTTAACGTAAACACCACGGCAGGTAACTCGAGATCATGCATCGGATAACTCCTCTCGTGTGACTTAAGCTATCGGGACGCATAAGCCATAATCTTACCATCTTGCATCAATACACATCCCAAACCGATGTGCGACGCATCACTATACACCACAAGCATCTTACCAGATTTAGGTTGTATCAGAACAGGAGCCTGAGTCAGAACAGACTTGAGCTTCTCGAAGTTTTATTGTTGCGCATCAGCCCAGACGAAGGGAACCTTCTTACATAGAAGCTTAGTTAGATGAACTGCAACCAATGAGAACCCCGCAACGAACCTCCGATAGTAACCTGCAAGACCCAGAAAACTATAGATCTTAAAAATGTTCTTAGGCTGTTTCCAATCAAGCACAGCCTCAATCTTCTTAGGATCAACTCGAATCCCCTCAGCAGAAACCACGTAGAAATGTTACTTCTCGTAACTAGAATTCACATTTTTTATTTCGATCCAGAAGCTCTTGAAGTTGAGCCTTAACCTCTGTAAGCTATTTCGATGCCATACGGTATGGAGATATGGACACCAGGGCTATACCCGATAGAAGCTCAATGCCAAACTCAACTTCCCGATTTGGAGGTAAACCCGGTAACTCCTCAAGAAAAACATCCAAAAATTTATTTATTATTCTGATATCCCCAACCGAAGAGTCTTCAAAAACTAAAATACTGACGTAAGCCAAATACACCTCACACCCTTTTCGAACCAATTTTTCGGCCGCTAGAGCGGAGATCACATTAGACAGGTAATCTCGACGCTCGCCGATCACAACAATTTTCTTATCATCTTTAATTCTCAAAACGACCCTTTTGGTTACACAGTCCAGACTAACTCGGTGTTCTACTAACCAGTCCATGCCCAGAATTAAGTCGAACTCCCCAAACGGTAGCTCTACCAGATTTGCTGGAAACACAACCCTTTGTACTTCTAACAGAACATTCCTATAAAGTCTAGTTACCCAAACAGATTGTCCCAACGGACTCAGTACAGTAATCTCACCAGAAGTACACTCAACAATATTCCCCAAGTTTTCGGAAACAGTACTAGCTACATAGGAGTGTGTAGAACTTATGTCTATCAAAACAATATATGGGGCATCAAAAATAAAAAACGTACCTATGATCACATCAGAGGCGTCTCTGTCCTCTCAACGTCGAACAGCATAAACCAGTGCAGGCTGCCTTGTCTCAGTCTGATTAGTACCTCTGCCCAGTGCTCTTTATCCTCGGCCATACCATTACCACCCCTAGCCGGTCCACGGCCCCTAGGTGGCTGCTGTACTGCCCTCTAAGGTTGAACAAAACCCGGTCCCGAAGCTTGCATCTGATTAGCACAATGTGGACACTCTCTAATCCGATGCTCTGATGACCCACATCGCAGACAAGCCCCCAATCTCCTCCAACACTCGCCTGGATGGCGCCTACCACAGTCACTACAAGGCTGAATCCTAATAAGAGCAACAGGGACTACCACTCTAATAGGCCCATCAGGTCTGGCCCGTTTCTTAGGCCTCTAAACAGAACTAGAGGGCTCCAAATCCCTCTTATTCTTGCCTCTTTCTCGGTCTCTGTTCTAGCACTCCACGCGCTTAACCTCTTCGGCGATCTTTGCCTTATCTACCAAAACAGTAAACTCTCGCTCCCTCTGCGGAGCAATCAATACCCTCAGACTATCCCTCAAGTCGTCCTCGAAACGAACACATTTCTCATACTCAGATGCCATCATGCCTCGAGTGTAGCGGTTCAATCTAAAAAATTCGGCCTCACACTCGGCCACAAACTTATCACCTTGCTTGAGATTCATGAACTCATGCCTACGAGCATCAATATAGCTCGCGCCCACATATTTTCCCTGTAAGGCATTCTTAAAGTAGTCCCAGTTCAGATGATTCTGTTGAGTACCCTCCTCAATCGATAACCACCACTGATATGCCTCATCGCAAAGCAAAGAAACTGCACCTTTCAATTTCTTCTCAAGAGTGCAATCGATGTCATTCATTATCCTCTCAGTGGCCTCCAACCAATACTCGACCACAGTAGGGGAAACTCCAGTGACGCCCCTAAACAGCTCAGCTTCATTGGACCGGAGTCGTTTAGTTACCGAGCCATGGCCCCAATATCCAGAATGGGGTCCAGCGACCCTCTCTAAAACCCTCAACATGGCTTGGGACATTGCGTCGTCCCCAGCCGAGCAGCTTTGAGACCCAGTCTCAGTAGCAGGTGAAACATGTGTCTCACTCGTATCAAGATTCGACATACTGCCCAAAGAAGAAGACTCGGCTCGAGCCCCCTACGGCGCCCGCCGCGCCCTTAAAAACCTCGACCACATGTTCCTTGTGCACTCATCGTAATTTGAATTTTATTTACATTTTAAAATTTTATGGATCAGTTTCAATGTTTTTTAGCAGATGTTTATGCCTCAGATATCAAAAGTTCAAAAATGTTTCAGAAGTTTAGTCTCTAACTAACTCAGTACAGTTTCAGAGAGTTCTAACTACAGTGTTTTCTAAGTCCAGAAGTACTTACAGGATTGGCGCTGGAGACTCGGTGTACCACATACTTACTTAAAAAGAAAAAAAAATTGTTTGCAAACCAGTCCTTTTTCAAACCCAATTTTGGAACCCAAAATTCACAGCCCAAGTTTTGCAACCTGACTCTGATACCACTAAATATAATACCCCAAACCCAACTTAGACGTTATGGCCGAATTCGGGATTGTTACGAAGAAGGGTTTTGAAACTATTTTTATTTCGACCAAAACTTTATAAAGTTACTTGTTATAAAGTGTCCAAATTTTACAAAACATATTCATTTACTTGTTTATTATCGAAACCATTGTGAGTTTATTCATTCGCCAAAACATAATTTGCAGCAAAAATCTTAAAAGTCATTATATTTTAGAAACCCAGTTCGTGTTTCCAGAAAAACCTTTGTTTGCGTAAAACCGTCATTTTCGTAAATCGTTTCAACAACAATACAGGATAGAAAACAATCAAACCAAAACCAACAATTAAAACCATACATTACAGAGAGTCCTAAAAATTACAAACTCTCAAATAAATCTAGAATTTTAAAAATACCGAAAACTCAAAGGCAGTTTTATCTAGTGGTCACTGCTGAGCCTCTGTTGCTCCGACCCGTCTAAGTCCAAGGGTTACCTGTACAGAACAGATAAAAAGATGTGAGTTTTCATAAACTTAGTGTGTAACCCAACAGAGATAGACATACAAATGTACACAGTATTCTTATATGCAGGACAGAAACAAATACGGACCTAAGTCCTTAGCAGATACAGATATCAGAATCAGATAATCTAGACAGATATACAAAATCCTACCCTCATCTACACACCATCTCCGTCCATCCCATCACACCATGTGGGGTTAAAAACACCCACCCATCCCTACACACCATATAGTGTCGATGCGAAACACAACAGATAATATGAAGTCAAGCTACCAGAATATAGGTGAAAGGTCGCCGTACAGATCACTTCGTTCGCATATACAAATCCCACCCCAAACATAGATACAAAATATAGATACAAAAATAATAGATTTAACATGCTTAACATGCTCGTATACGGATAACATACATACTTAAATAGTGCAGTCAGACATACATATCAGTTTTCTACTCAGATCAGACTATCAGATTATCAAATCACATAAAAAAGGGTTTGATTAGCCCTTACCGACCCTACGGTAGGCCCAAAGACGTTCGGAACGACCTGTGCGACCTAGGGAAAATTTTAGAATTTTGGGCCCACATGCCCGTGTGGCCCACACGACCTAGCCCAAAATCCATACGCCCATGTGGTATGCCTGTGTGCGCCCACACGCCCAATATGGCCTAGCCCATGTGGCCCACACGGCTACGCAATCGCCATCACACGGTCGTGTCTTGCACATGACCTCACCTTCGACAGTCACACGGTCGTTTGCTGCACACGGCCAGCTACACGCTCGTGTGGTTTCGACAGACGTAATTTTCATCTTTCGCCGAACCTCATTTTCTCGAGTTTTAGGTACACACCTAGTTCAGATTTTATGCGAACCCACTCTCGAGACCACCAGAACCTAAAAATAGCATTCCAATGACTGATTAACAGACAATT
The DNA here is from genome assembly GCA_025698515.1 of Gossypium sturtianum. Classification (NCBI taxonomy): domain Eukaryota; kingdom Viridiplantae; phylum Streptophyta; class Magnoliopsida; order Malvales; family Malvaceae; genus Gossypium; species Gossypium sturtianum. Next base: position 121,342,467 of record CM046955.1, read on the forward strand.
TACAAAACCCACATCGAAAAATTGAATCGCACAAACGAACTTACCGCCGATAAGAACCACTACTCTCACGGTTTAGGCCGTTGAAGCGCTAATCACAAGTTCCCCAACAACTCCTGTGCAAAACGTTCTCAAAGAATTACTTTCCTCCTACTTTACCCCATTATTGAAATTCCAACGAAAAGAATAATCCCAATCAGTTTACAGAAACCGAAACCTACAGTCAAACAAAACCCTACTTACCAGAATCGTACAATGAACACTGAAATTTCGAAATACAATGATACGACAACAGATTTAGATAGAATTGTAGGAAAAAGAAGAGAAAGAAGAATGTGGCAGAGAAAAGAGAAAACTAACATCAAACTTTTGGGAAGATAGAGAAAAATTTGAAAAAAAATAAAATAAAATAAAAAGATAATCAATTTGATTTTGATTAACATCTCCACTCTCCACTAACAACCACATTCCATAATATCTTCCTCACTAACCACATCCAACTACTTCAAACTCCCAACTCCACTGAACCTCTAATAGATATCCAGAACAAAAATTAACACACACACTCGCGTAGGGATTTGAACACAAGACCTCTAGCAAGCTAACTCCTTACCGCTCGAACCAGCAGACTCATTCTGATATGAGTTTAGAAACAATATTACATAAGCCTACCCAACAGGGATAAGGCTAGGATAAAAAAATAACAGAATTTGCCAAAAATGAGACTTGAACCCAAAACCTCACACACACCCCCAAAGAACTTAACCACTAAAGAAAATACATATTTGTGTCAAGATTTACAGAAACAGAAATAAATTATTCAGGGCGTGACAAACTCGGGCTCCCAATTGACAATGATGCGGTCACAGGTTCAAGTAAAGTGTTTGAACCTATGGCACTCTGCTATTAATTGCTTGGACGCTCGCCCGTTGATGGTGAAGCTAGGTTTACCAATTTGAAATTTTCCTAGTTAAAGGAAAATTTCGAAACCTTATCGAGTAGTGCCACGAGTTAGAGAATATGTGCGCTACTCGAGCATATATACTGCAACTGAGCAGCTGATAAGGGGTATATGCCGGACGCAAATAGTAAAGTCTGCATGATGTACTTGTCTCTATTGGCTGATTTGCAAGCTGGATGTTCATATAATTGGGGATTAGCAGTATTAGCAACATTATATTGTAAGCTTTTTCGGGCGACAAAGCACTATACACAAGATATAGACGAGTGCCTAATAATGCTACAGTCTTAGGCACTGTACAGGATGTCATTTCTAGTATCAGTGAGTCACCAACCACATGTGTTCCCACTTGTAAATAGGTAAAAAATTGAAAATTTTCATCAAGAATTTTTTTTATGAAAATGTGTTCTAACAAGTTTGCTTTATTTTCAAATGGTTTACTTGTCCGGGTATCGGGAAGTCTGAAACCCTCGTGGTCTACTGACAGATGACTAAGGCATGCAAGATAATATAAATTTAAAATAAAAAAATAGCTTTTATTTAAAAAAATATTAGATCATACTGCAAAATATAATTACATACAAATAATTACAAACTAACATTATAAACTCGAACTTGATTTTTGAAGTCTAAAACACAAATCTTTCTTCTTTACTTTTTTGTTTTCTCTCTTTCTATTAAACATAAATCTTTCCTTTTTTTTTTTCTTCTCTTCAACAAAAAGCAAAAACTTCAACTCAAACAAAAAACTTAAACAGAAACCCAAAACTTCAACAGAATTGGTTAGGGGGTTGGGTATAAATACTAGTTGGTACCGTTTGATAGCATCGCGGAACTACTGGTGTCACCTGACATGTTGGCAGCACCACTAATATTATCAATGGTGTTGCCAAACACACCAACGACACCTATTAAAAAAATGTATATTGTTTAAAATTATTAGTGTTGCCTGATACATCGGTAGCACCCATTAAAAAATAATTTTTATTTTGAAATTATTAGTGGTGCCACCTGGTATACCGACGATACCCATTAAAAAATATCTTTTTCCTGTCTCAACTTTTTTCTGACACCGTTTTCTTTTTTAAATTCATTGGTGTTGCTTGACAGACCAATGACACCTATTAAAATTTTTTTTTCTTGTCTCAGCTTTTTGTCTAGCACTGTTTTTTTTTTTAAATTCATCGGTGCCACCTGATAGACTGACGACTCCATTAAAAAAATTATTTTTTTGTTTTTTTTTCACCATGTATACTCGTATTTTCATGGATATTTTAGAAAAATACATATCAATGTTACCTGACACAGTGGCGGCACCAATAAAAGATTATGTTTTTCTTTAAAACACATGATTACATAATGATTGGCTAAAAAGGGAGGGTGGTGCCGCCAATGTGTTAGGTTGCATCTGCGGGTACTGTAACAAATAACATATTTTCATAAATAATTTGTCCTCCAATTTATTTTCGTAATTAATTAATTTTTTATATTATTTATATAAAAAAAACCCTCGTATTTTAGTCACTCTTATTCTAATTAATCATTGTCGTTACAAATTTTAATAATCTATTAATGAATTACTGACGTGAGATATTAACCCATTGAATAACAGAAAGGTGATATATATATTTTTTTGGGACCTCTCACTCTATTTTTTTTCTACTGCTCAACAACCACCATCACCATGCAGCATCTTCAAGCCTCCTATCACTTATCCTCACCTGAGTCAGAGTCAAAGCCACCCAAACTCCCCCACCGTAGCCATCTCCATCCATGCTTTCATAAGCAGATCAGGCAATGAGATATGCATGTGTGTGTGTGTGTGTGTGTGTGTGTGTGTGTGTGTGTGTGAGTGCAAATGTTGAAGAAGCTTCTTCACCTTGGATGGTTTTGAGCTGCGCAGGTGTACACTTCTTCAAGTCAAGCTTCCAGCTTTTAGACGCCTTACTTTTTGTCAGCAGCACTGGGAACCAAAATCTTCTTAATTTGATCAAAGTTTAATATGTAGAGATCCTAAGATTCAATTACTCTCAATGAGTTAACCACGTCAGCCTATCTTAATTAAAGTAATTAAAGTAATTAAATTAAAAAATAATTAAAATAAAATAAATTCTATTTTGAAATGAGTATAGTGTAGTTTATCCTGGTTTAATCAATCAAAAGCCCAATTGGTTTTTATAAAAAAAAAAAAAAAAAATCCCAATTTTGTAAAAGATTTAGGCCGCAAATTCCAAAAATGGCAGTCACCTGTTGAATCTGATTTCCTCCATGTCCAGTGTTGACAACTATTTCCCAATCTTGAAAACCCCAAAACATAAAAAAGCAAAGCCCATTTTCAATCCGTTACAGACTAACGAACGCCGGCACGATGGCATAGCACCTCAAAAAATGGCAGCTAACTTCTTCAGACATACCCTTTGTTTTGCGATGCCAATGCTATAACATCCAAATTCGTACGTTTTTTTTAATAACCAATCATTCTTTTCTTCTTCTTCCATAAAAGACTTCTTTTTTTTTTTTTTTAACACTCGAGAATTTCCCTCCAATCCCACAATCTTCATTCTTTTCACTTTCACTGTGTTTTCTTCGTGAACTTCTCGGGGATTACAAAGGTGGGTCAAGCTCTTTCAGATCTGATTTACACTTCTGTTTTCTATAATTTCCTGTGTTTATTTAGCTGCTGGGGTCGATATCTTTTCTGGGTTTTGATTAACGAAAATGGAAACTGGTAGCGTACGAATGAGATCAGATCATTTAGAGAAAGAAGGATCTAAGGAAACCCATGAAGAAAGTCTTGAGCTAGAATCATCCTATGATGTTAGTGATGATAACCACCAATTCCATTCGATGAATGCATTAGAGATCTTAAGAGAAACTGTTAGGATTTTACGGTACAATTCGTCCAGTTTTTTTATCATTGCAGTTTTGTTAATTTGCCCTGTATCTGCGGTCTTTATGTCTAATTTGTTAGTTGACCATTCCATTGTGAAGAGATTAACTGTTAGGCTTTTGTTAGTTGCCAAAACCTGTGGACTCCCATTGAAGCCTTTCATCAAACAGTCGTCACAAAGGTTCGCCGAGTCGGCTGTTTCCTCCGCTATGTGCTTCCCTTTGTTCATCACATTGTCTTTGTTATCCAAGGCTGCGGTGGTTTATTGTGTAGATTGTACTTACTCGAGGAAACCGGCCGATGCTTCAAAGTTTTTCACGATAATCCTAAAGTTTTGGAGGCGGCTCGTTTGCACATATATGTGGATGTGTATGGTTATTGTTGCTTGTGTGACCACTTTCTTTGTTTTCCTTGTTGTGGCATGTAGCTTACTTTCTGTTGTTGGATTTACACCTGACTTGATTGTGTACGCGGTGATAATGATGGGGCTAGTGTTCTCGGTTGTCTTCGCATATGCCATTGTTGTTTGCAATATCGGGATTGTAATCTGCGTGTTGGAGGAAGTTTCGGGACCGCAGGCAATGCTTCGGGCCGGTGTTCTTATCAAGGGGCAGACTCAAGTTGGTCTCTTGATATTTCTTGGATCTACAATTGGTTTAGCATTTGTGGAAGGGTTGTTTGAACATAGAGTAAAAGTATTAAGTTATGGAGATGGGTCTTCTAGGATCTGGGAAGGGCCTCTGTTGGTAATAATGTATTCGTTTGTGGTGCTCATGGATTCCATGATGAGTACGGTTTTCTATTTCAGTTGCAGATCGTACACTATGGAAGCCTCGGATGGTGAATGTCAATCAATATTGGATACACCATAACCACCTTTGCCAAATCGTTTGGTGTTCGATGACCATTGTTATGTCCATTGTTATGCTATCAGCTAATATTTATCGAGTTCTAACAAGAAAATAGCATTACTTCAGAATTATGATGAAGATGAATGTGTTGTTGTTTCATCAAAAACTCGAGCAAGAAGGGTTTTAGCAGCTCATACTATGCTGAAGATGATTCTCCAACTCTTCCATAGACATACATGGTTCAGGTGCATAAAATTTCTTGTGATCTACTACAAGCCATGGAATAAAAACAAAGGTAATACAATAATTTGATTCAATATAAGCTGCATAGAACTATTCATCAATTATCCAAAGGGTTCCATATCAAATTGTTGGACCTTTTCATGTTCCTTTTTTTTTTTTACTATCCTTGTACTTGCATTTATATTCTTGTTCGACATGCTTAATAAATAGTAAAATGTAGAGCTTGGAGTACTGATTAATCAGAAGATAGATATTGAGAATGTTCCGGGAAATGGTTTATTTATTTAACTTAAGTTTTATCTCAAATGAACTGACTTTGAAGATACAAAGATGGATTGAATGCTTCATCTTCTTTAAATGCCATTTTCCAAGGGTTGCTTTGACTGCAATTTCTCATAACTTGAGGTTCTGATTGCTTTTCTACATCACTTTGGAATCTCTAAAAATTGAATTTTAAACTAAATGGCCATATGGAGAGAGAAGAATGCAAGGAAAGACTTGTAAATTAGCAGATGATTATTCCTGCTACTAAGAAGATTTTCATTTTCTGGAAAAAAAAGGATTTTCATTATTTCTGCTTTCTACTAGTAATTTATACGAACATGGGGTGGGCGTGCAAATTTTACTTTATTCACATTCTAAAATGACTAAATTACCCAATTGGTCATCTAACTTTGCGTTTTCATTTTGATCCTCTAAAAGAAATTATTGCAATTTTGTCACTTAATTTTTAGAGTGTTTTCATTTTAATCACTTAAGCATTAAATCTTTAACGACGGTTGATTGTGCATGCCAAATCATGTCTACCTCATGTTTACACTTCCGTTTTGGTCATTCAACATCTATGTCACTTTTATTTTAATCATTGAATATTTTTTGAAGTCATTCGGTAACCAAAATGAAAGCCTCTAAAAATTGGGTAATCAAAATAAAGATAGTTTTGGTATCCAACCGTCTAAAAAATACGGATATTTTTAAATTCTCTATGGGTGTGTTTGGACGAGAGATTTGAATGAATCATTTCATTTATATCAAAGTTTTTAAAATTCTAAAAGTGAATTTATTTGTTTTTATAAAATTTTGAAGAATTTGAAATTTCTAGTAATTTCTAGATAGGATTTTAGTAGCTTCATTTGTCTTTTCAAATTCCACCTAAATAGTGGTTTACAAAATTCCTTTATTTTTCATTTCATTTAATAAACATTGTCCAAGATAAATACTAAAACTTCAAAAATCGTTTTTATTTAATTTTAATATATATTTTTAAAAATTTTATTTTATTAAAAATATAAAATTTTATAAATATAATGATATGCATATAAAATATTTTTATATGATTTATTTTTAATATAATTGTTCTTTTATAATTATTTTTTAATTCATAAAAATCTAAGAAACTAATTTTCTTAAAACAATTATTTATCCAAGCGAAGTAATTATAATTGCTAGCACAATTCTCCCATTTTAAAATCTTCAAAATTTTAAAATTCATCCATAATTGTGTTTGGGTGAGGAATTTGTAGAAGAAATTTATGTGTATCAAAGTTTTCAAAATTCTAAAAATGAATTTATTTGTTTTGTAACCTCTCAAATTCAGCCTAAACGTTAAGACCGAATTTAGAAGATTACATTGACTACCGAGATAACCTAGCAGAACTATCCGAGTTTAAAAATAGTTGTCGAAAACACTTGCTTTAATTTCTAAAAAAAAAAAAAAAACTTAGCGTGTTTCCAAAAGGTACAATTTAATTACAAAAATCGATTGATTTTAATGGTTGTTTTGCAAAAGTTGAATTCTAGTTATATATATATATATATATATTTTTTTCAAACCTCATTTACATAGTCATGTAGCAGAAAAGTGATATTTATCATAGTTTTAATGAAAACTAAATTTCATGCATAATTAATTCAAAACATCCTAATATCAAATTATATGTCATGCATGCCAAAATAACCCAAAGCTTAAGTCTTATGCCACAGTTCTAATAAATCAACCTAAATACTTTTTAATAAAAAAAAGATTAATCTGAGTCGAGACCTTCCGGATGTCGAGTCCAGGCCCTAACCTGGTGGGTTGTCTGTAAAGATGAAAATTAAGGGGGTGAGCTTAAGAAGCTCAGTGTGAGTCCGATCATAAGTAAACCAATGCGGAACAGTAAACAAAGCATACAAAATAATAGTTCTCAAAATAATCGCAATTGTATAGCAAAGCAGAATTCGATAGTTCATTTGAGCATGCTTATGAATGTCAAAAAAAAAAAAAAACTAACGGGAAAGGTCCTACCATACTTCACTACACTCCATAATAAAAGTTACCTAGAACTCATCCATCCTATAATACTCTAGTTTGTGGATGAACCACCAGTATTTTTAGTTAAAAAGTTTGCAGACAAGCTGCTAGTAGGTTGTGGATAAACCACCAGTGTTGCAGATTATTAAACTGCCAATACTTCCTCCTTTCAATTGTCCCACCCTATACAATGTAATATGGCATGATAGATATAGAAACAATAGACATGTTTAACATGTATTCAGTTCAACAATAGCAATAGACATGCTTAACATGTATTTAGTTCAACAATAACAGTAGGCATGTTGAACATGCAATCAATAATATATTCGCGGAATAGCAATAACAATTTATCAAGGATTCAGTGACAATAAGCATGTATCATTCTCATATCATGCATATGCAATATTGATTCAATAATTAAACCACAGATTCCAGCATGATCACAATATCAAGGACTAAATTAAGTGTATGAAATCTCAAAAAAAAAAAAAAAGCAATTTGGGGATAATATAGGAACTAAACTGAACAATTCATAAAATTTTGGGAAAAACTATAAAACAGGGTCACACGGCCATATGGCCAAGACCGTGTGAGAAGGCTAAGCTCGTGTGAAAGGGGTACACTGCCGTGTGTCCAGGTAGTGTGAAAATTGATAAATTACCCTACAAGAGAGGCACGACCGTGTGGCAGACTGTGTAACAGGCTGAGATCGTGTGGTTCATGAAATCCCTACAATCTACAAGTGTACATGGTCGTGTGGTCCTAATCCTACACACGATCACTATCGATTCACTTGAAAAAGACACACCTTTCACCATAGATTCGATTAGCGCTTCCCACAATCAACTTTGGTTCGTTTCACCTAATTCTGGTCCTTCAATGACAAATATACACAATTAACAATTTGTGTCAAGATTTGCAAAAGATTTGACAAGATTTCAAATATATCGATTAATCGAACATAAAGATTAACATTAGAGATTCATACAACAGGATTACTGAATCTAATAATAGGAACGAGGTGTACTTACCATTCCTTGGCAAGAATAAGGATGCTATTGACGAAAATTACCAAATCGGTAGAAAAATGATTAAACGGGGGAACGATTTTGATTCGGGTAAGCAAAATAACAATAATAAGATGTAAATATGATGTAAAGAAAGGAAATGAAAGGAAAGAGAGAAGAAATATAGAGAGGAAGGAAGAATTCTATTAGAAATGGAAAATAAAAAACTAGTTGCCAAGTCTAATTAGGAAAAGATCGGTTAAATACCTAGGGTTTGAAAACCCTAAGGGCGACAACAACAATTAACCCAAAATTTGGTTAAATTTAAAAGAAATGCAATGGGGAAGGAGAGACTCAAACCGAAAGCCTCTTAAGATAAGGGACTAACTCTTAACCATTAAGCCTAAGCCCATTTCTTGTTTAATTATTTCAACTAAACCCATTTATTTTGGAGGGTGACAATTCTCCCCTCCTTAAAAAAAATTATCCTCGAAATTTACCTGTTTTGAATAGATGAGGATATTGTTGACGAAATGTATCTTCCAATTTCCACGTGGCCTCCTCAGTGCCATGGTTTTGCCACAGAACTTTAACAAGTGGGATCCGATTCCTTCTTAGAACCTTTACTTCACGATCTACAATTTGTACGAGTTTTTGCTCAAAGGACCCTTTACCTTTAACAAGTGGGATCCAGTTCCTTCTCACGATCTCTTTAATAGGAACAATATGGGAAGAATAAGATCGGTATCGTCTGAACATGAAGATGTGGAATACATTGTGAATATGGTCCAACTCGGGATAATTCTAATTGGTACGCTACTGGACCAACTCTTTTTAGGATTCGATAAGGACTGATGAATCTAGGGCTCAATTTGCCCTTTCATCTGAACCTCAACACTTTCCTCTATGGAGACACTTTCAGGAAGACTTGATCTCTTACACTGTATTCACTGTCCTTTCTCTTTAGATTCACATACAAATTCTGCCTATCCAAAATCGCTTTCAGTCTATTTTGGATTAATCTAATTTTCCCCTCAGACTCCTGTACCACTTCGGGACCTAAAATTTTCCTTTCACCTAGTTTAGTCTAACATAGTGGTGTTTGGCACTTGCGACCATACAAGGCTTCATATGATGTCGTTTGTATACTCGACTGGAAGCTATTATTATAGGCAAATTCAGCTAGATGTAAATGTTCTTTCCAACTACCTCAAAAATTGATAATACATGCCCTTAACATATCATCTTATATCTAGATAACTTGTTCGTATTGTCCACTAGTCCGCGGATGGAAGGCTGTACTAAAATCCAAACGAGTATCTAGTGTCTTATGTAGCTTCTTCCAAAATCGAGATGTAAAACAAGGATCTCAATTAGAAATAATTGATACTGGTACTCCATGCAGTCTTACAATCTCCTAGATATATAACTTAGCCAGCTTTTGTAAAGAATAATCCGTACGGATAGGTAAGAAATGAGTTGACTTAGTTAATCAATCTACTATCACCCAAATTGAATATTTCTTAGTGGGTGTTAAGGGTAACCTACTAACAAAGTCCATTGTTATTTGCTCCCACTTCCACTGAGGTATTTTAATCGGTTGCAGCAAGCCAGAAGGAAATTGGTGTTCTACTTTCACTTGCTAACACGTTAGGCACTTAGCTACAAAATCTGTCACTTCTTGTTTCAGTCCAGGCCACAAGTATAGTTCCCTTAAATCCCAACACATCTTATTTCCTCCGAGATGCATGGCATAAGGGCTACTATGCGCTTCCCAAAGTATGGATTGTTTTAGATCATTATCGTTCAACACACAATACCTCCATCGGAAGCACAAAATAGCATCAACAATTAACCCAAAATCCTTAGTTTTGTTGTCCTCCACCTGCTTAATCCATGGCAACAAGGACGCATCCAACAATTGTTTATATTTAATCTCACTAACCAAGGTGGGTTTCACTTGTAGTTATGCTAGTAAGGCTCCATCATTCACTAGACTTAACCTAGCAAACATTACTCTTAAATCAGTCATCTATTTTCTAGTTAGATCATCCGCCACTACATTGGCTTTTTCGAGGTGATAATCAATCACACATTCATAGTCATTTAATAATTCTATCCACCTCCGTTGCCTCAATTTTAACTTTTTTGGGTGAGAAGATACTTGAGACTCTTATGATCAGTATAGATAGCACTTCTCACCATACAAGTAGTGCCTCCATATTTTTAGTGCGAACACCACGACTGCCAACTCCAAATCATGAGTCGGATAGCTACACTCATGTTTTTTCAACTGCCTTGCTGCATAGGCAACTACTTTTCCATCTTGCATCAAAATACATCTCAGGCTAGTGTAAGATGCATTTCTATACACCACATACATTTTTCTTAACTCGGGCTAAATCAACATGGGAGCTTGAGTCAACGCAACCTTTAGCTTTTCAAAGCTAGCTTGTTGATCATCTGTCCATTTGAATGGAGCATTCTTCTTCAAAAACATAGTTAGATGAGCAGCAATCAAAAAGAAACCTTCTACAAATCTCCTATAATACCCAAATAAACCAAGGAAGCTTCAGATCTTGGAAATGTTTCTGGGCTATTTCCATTTCAAGATAGCCTTTATCTTTATCTGATCTACTCGGATACCCTCTACGGATACCACATGACCCAAAAACATGACTTTCTTAAGCCAGAACTTGCACTTACTCATTTTTGCATAAAGTTTCTTTTCGTGGAGGATTTGCAAAACTATCCTAAGATATCAATCGTGTTCGATTTTAGTTTTAGAATAAACTAAGATGTCATCTATAAACATAATGATTAACTGATCAAGGAAGGGTTGGAACACTGGTTCATTAAGTCCATGAAGGCGGCAGGAGCATTGGTTAATCCGAATGGCATCACAAAGAACACATAATGACCATACTGAGTTTAAAATTTGGTTTTAAACACATCCGTCTCCTTTACCTTTATTTGGTAGTACCCGGACCTTAAACCTATTTTGGAAAACACCGTTACACCACGAAATTGATTAAATAAGCCGCCAATCCTAGGAAGAGGATATTTATTCTTAACGGTCAGTTTATTCAACTATCGATAGTCAATGCACAACCTTAGAGAGCCATCTTTCTTTTTAACAAACAGGACCGGAGCTCCCCACAAAGAAACACTAGGTCTAATAAACCCACAATCCAAAAGCTCCTGTAGTTGGACTTTCAGTTCTTGAAGCTCATTAGGTCCCATGCGGTAGAGAGTAATAGACACCGGAGCAGTTCCTGGAAACAACTCAATTCTGAATTCTACCTCACAATCTGGAGGCAACCCTAGTAGTTCCCTAGGAAATACATTTGGGAATTCTCTAACTGTTCGGATACTATCAACAGCAGAGCTATTTCCATTCACATCCAACACATAGGCTAAATAAGCCTCACACCCTTTTCGAACTAATTTTTTGATGACCATAACGGAGATCACATTAGATAAATAGTTTCGTCGCTCTCCAGCCATAATGATCTCACTACCCTCTACTATTTCAAGGTCACCCATTTTGAGGCATAGTCCAGACTAACTTGGTGTTCTACAAACCAATCCATTCCTAGAACTAAATCAAACTTTTTGAAAGGAAATTCCATAAGATCAGTCGAAAACACTATTCCTTGAACCCTAATGGGCATCTCCTATATATTTTATTTACAACAACCGATTGTCCCAGAGGACTAACTACAGTAACATCAGTAGTGGTTTTCTTTACCCCATTACCCAGTTTGTCAGTCATTCCATAAGAAACCTAAGAATGGGTAGATCTTATAACGACCAAGGCAAAATATGGAATAATATGGATGGTAAAGGTACTTGTGATGACATCGAGTGCACCTCTATTCTCGCGAACTCTAACAATGTAAACAAGGGCAGACTGTCTAGCCTCAGTTTGGTTTGTACCTTGATTACCCGTCACGACATTATTAGTGGCCCTATTCTAATCTCGGCCCCTCGGAGGTAACTAACCCGATCTCTGATTTTGGGACTGATTTTAAGCCAGAGCTTGCATCTGGTCGACCTAATGAGGACAATCTTTAATCATATGCTCAGTCGACCTACACCTAAAATAAGCACCCAACTTTTTCCAGCATTCGCCTAAATGGCGTTTATCACAGTATGAATAGCTGAAAGTCTTACCCCTAGAGTTAGCCACAACAACCCCTTATTTCAATCTGCCCTCTCTGGCCCATTTTTGGGGGACAAGAATTCGAACCAGTGGAACTAGAATCTCTCTTAATCGAGACCTTATTTTTCTCTCATTTTTTGCATTCCACCTATTTGATCTCCTCCACAATCTTGGTTTTCTCCACTAGGGTCTCAAACACTCATTCATGGTGTGGAGAAACATGTATTTTGAGGTCAAAACGCAGACCATTTTCAAACCTCATGCATTTATCTTATTCCGTGGCGACCATCCTTAAGCATAGCGACTAAGCCTCAGAAATTCAGCCTCATATTCCTCCATAGTCTTATCTCTTTATTTCAACTCAATAAACTCGAGTCTATAGGCTTTCACATACCTAGTGCCCACATACTTCTTTTAGAAGGCCTCATGCAAATATCCCCAGATCAAACGTTCAGCTTGCGTACCCCTTACAATAGACCACCACCAATGGTAGGCCTCATCCCTTAGTTAAGACACAATATCCTTCAATTTTTGTTCTGAGGTACAATCTAAATCCTCCAAAGTCTTATTTGTTGACTCCATCTAGTACTCAGTCACAATAGGGGTCGTTCTAGCAACATCCTTGAATATCATAGCCCCATTCAATCGGAGCCTCTCGGTAATGGATCCACAATTTTCAAATCCAGTTTGGGCTCCAGCAACCCTCTGCAGAACCCTTAGCATTGCTTGCAACACTGTATAATCTCCATTCTCATAGCTTTCGCCACCATTGGTGGTAGAATTCTCTACGTACTCCTCCTCAAGGATAGGGTTTTCACGCTAAATAGTGGCGGCTCAACGGGTGTAGCCCTACGCGGCCTACCCCTACCATGTCTTCTTTGAGTGTTCATAATGATCTCATAGACATTTAGAGTCAAAAGTTGTTGGGAAATGTGCCCATGTTGTAGTAAACCTATAATTGTTTTCTATGTATTTGAACGATGAATAAATAAATAAATTTAATTTCACAATTCACTATTATGTCTTTTGATTTTTTTTTCTTTCATGTTTGCATGTATAGCAAAATTGTGACAAGCAGATATTAGCTCATTGATTGTGTAAGTTCAAATTGATGATAAGTGGCACTGTAAGAACGTTTACATTCCGAGAAAGACAACTTACTTCAGTAGATAATCTAAACGAGTTTGTAATCTCGTAAAAGAATCAAAGTGAACATTTGATTCAAATACTTAGAAGGATTATTATGTCATCTACAATTCCAATCGAGGAGATGGCTAGTCTTGGCTATCGGAGCAATTGACCCAACGAGTAGAGACATATATGTATTCATTGGAAGAATGATAGATGGGATTGGACCAAAGATAAATTAATTCTGAATCCATTTGTGAATTAGTTCACTTGTGACGTTTATGGTGTGATTTATCTAAATCCTGAGTTAGTCACTAACCATGAGTTTGTAACTCATGTGCTTTGTGTTGGGAAAACGGGTTTGAAAAACGCAACAAAAAATATATTTTATGGAAAAGCAGAGTTTTAATTTTTTTCCAAAACTAGAACTTGGTTGTGATAACTAAAGTAAAAAACACTTAACCAAAATTGTATCTTTTCGATTTGTTTAGGATGAACGCTTCGACCAAATAGTCTTCTCCGCTACCCTCAAGCTCACGTTTGCTTAGTGTGGGCTCGCTTCGAATCAGAAAATTTTCCACAAAATTACCAGTGAGGTAATTTCACAATTTCTCTAAACTTTTGGGCCAAGTTGTAAATGAAAAAAAATATCTCTAGAAATGTTCTGAAATAATCTCTTTAGAGAATTTTCTCTCTACAACTTTCTCTTGAATTTAAGTGTGTCAAAAATAATGACTCATGTCTCTCTTTATATAGGGAGAGTTTAGAGAATTCAAATATAATTAAACTTAATCACTTTAATATAAATTAATATAATACTTATTAAGATAAATATTAGATTAAATTTAATATTAAGATAATCACTTTAATATTAAATTAATAAAATACTATCAAAATAAGTATTAAATTAAATTTATTAAAATAATATTATTTTTGAAATAGTTAATATGAAATCAAATTATCCGCTAGAGTCTCAGTAAAAGTGTGATTCTTCCACTGCTCAATCGCCGAATGACAACCCGTCAGCCACCGAAATGTCGCTGCCATCGCCATTGGCATCATCGTGTCTGGTGGTGCAATTGCAAGTGCGACACCCTCACGGCACCCCGAGCCGATTCGGCTGTTGTCGGTTTGGTTTGAACTAGTGCTGGCCTGACCGATTCGGTCCAACCACTGATTAGAACGTCGACCCGATTTCACTATCGAGCTCTGTTCGACCAGTTTTGGGTCTCGGTCTCAGTTTTTGGTTCTCGGGTTCAATTTTCGATCTCAAGTCTAGTTTTCAAGTTCAATTACCCATTGGGTCAATTGTCCGATTTAAAAATTAATTTCCAAAAATATCAAATTAATTTTAATTAATTTGATTAATTTAATTTTACTTGATCAAAATTAATATTTTCGAAAATCACTAAGATTTTCCAAATTAATTTTTCAAGAAAATTCTTTAATCAAAATTTCTAATGGAACAATTCTCACGACTGCCTAATTTAATTCCACATCAAATAAATCAACTCAATTAAATTATTTCCAAAGTCGTAGAATTCCCTTCTAATTCAAATGTAGTCCGATCCAGCTTTTATTGAGCTAGCGGAGGGACATATATAATGTTGGAAAAATATCAGTTTGAAAATGATTTCCTTGCACAACTGAAAATTAAAATTTTGAAAACCAACCCGATTTTTGATATCTATAGCAATAAACCTTATCTGAATTCGTACCTATGTATTCGGATTAGCGGACATTTTTTGTCCCCAACTTTCAACCAAATGATCTTCTCCGCTATTCTCGTACCACAATCTGCTTCGAGTGTGGGCTCGAACCAATTGATTGAAATACAAAACTAGAAAAAGGTTTCTCTCCTTTTGGGGTGAAAACAAAAATTCTATCTTCTTAATAGAAACTGGTAGAATTAGGATTCGGGAAAAATATATGTAATAATTGCGAATAAATTCTTTCTATTTTTTGGTAGAATAACAATCTCTCAAAGTTGTCTTAATAGCTCTACCGGTGCTATCTATTTACAGGAAGAGAAGGTAGAACCTTTGTTGAGTTGTAGTGATTTATTTCAAATAGAAAAAAAATCCTACTTAGAATAAAACTAGGGTAGACGGCACAGCCTAGTATTCCTACTAGGGTTGCCGACCCTTCATGTCCATGAGGGGTTTTTGGGCCTCTCTCATATTGGGTCCAATTACGAGTATTTCTTAGGTCTTTTTGACACAATACTCTGTAATGTGATCCAACCGGTTCAGTTTTTTTATTTCCAAAAATAAACTTTAAAATTTATATAAAAAAATTATCTCATTTCTATTTTACCCAGCAAAACTTTGACGACTTTACTCCTAGTAAAATTTTGACGATTTTTCCCTAGTAAAATTTCAAGAAAATATGTTCAATATTTCACAACTCAACATGTTCACTATGACCAAATAGTTTATTTTCATTTTTGGGCTTCAAAACAGTCCAAAAACATAAACTCATTCTTTCAATCATTTTTAAATAGTCCATATAGGATTGCAAATGGATCATTCCCATTTTCCTTATCATTTCTATTTTTAGAAACCTACATTCATTTCCAAATGAATTTATTTCTCCATTTCAGAGAAAACCACAATCATTCCTGGATGTTTCTCATTTCATATTCATTTCATTTATGGTTTCAACGAGCTAGCGAAGCGAACGATTAGACATATGTAGTTGAGGCTCAAATGATTTATAATTAAGTTTTAAAATTTTACCTATTAATTATAAACTCATTTACTCATGAAGTCATTCCACTATAGTATCGAGAACTGAGCTTTCCCCAACGACATACCATTACGAATGCAACTGCTTAGTGCTCGTCCAACGACCTTATCATAAGTGTGTTACCCTCATAGGATATCTTTAATCTTTTTGGAATAATATCCATTCTCCTAATATGATCCTATTTTATCTCATGACAACCATTACATCTTCCTTTATGAAAAGACAATTGCTATCACATAGTGATCAAGTCATCCATCACAAAGATAGACGACCTGTGGCCATGTTTACTTTTCATCAACCATCCAATGCCAATGATAGGATATCATTTACCCATGTTTTGGGCTATGAATTCCATTATTGTGAATGACGCCACATACTACAAAAGTCGTACACTCAATGCACTAGCTTTCTGTTCCTTATCTATTTGAACCTAGGCTTTTACTTACATCAAAGTGTACGAGTCACGCATAAATAGTCCGCTATCCACTCAAGATTTAGGTATGCCACACTATGAAAGTCACAAGTGAATAAATTAATAAACGAATTCAGGATCTATTACGCTTGGGTTTTGTTCAATGTACTATCAGTCCAGTCAGTCATATCTATGCCTCTACAGAGCCCAAAAAGGGGTTATGGATACCGTCGTACG
The DNA here is from genome assembly GCA_025698515.1 of Gossypium sturtianum. Classification (NCBI taxonomy): domain Eukaryota; kingdom Viridiplantae; phylum Streptophyta; class Magnoliopsida; order Malvales; family Malvaceae; genus Gossypium; species Gossypium sturtianum. The sequence continues at coordinate 121,359,402 of CM046955.1, forward strand.
AACATAATATGCTAGATAGCTTACGCACAGACTTGTTGAAATAGTTCAACAAATTATTGTAGGTAGAACAGATTGTGGCACCACCCGAGGGATTTCTATGAGTCCTTAAAAGAGGACACTTCCGAAAAGAATTTTTATCCAAATATTAATTGTCGTGAATTAGAGAACGATATATATATATATGGGTCCACGGTGCATTTCCATTCGAAATCAAGATATTGGGCTTGGGCTTGTCGATTGATTCAGAGCCTTTTGAACACAACCAATATCTATTCGAACTCCTTTTACTTGCAGGAGTACATCTTGAATTTGTCGATTATAGTATGGTCGGAGCCCTACGCATGGTGACCTGGTTGAATTGGGAGAAGCTGTAAGTGTTATTGTGGGGAAATCCATTGGAGAATCGGGAACGCGACTAACATTAAGAACTTTTCATACCGTCGGAGTATTTACAAGGGCACTGTAGAATATATATGAGCCTCTTTTAGTGGAAAAATCAAATTCAATAGGATTTGGTTCATCCTACACGCACACGTCACGGGTATCCTGCTTTTTTATGTTATCTGGACTTGTATGTAATTATTGAGAGCGAAGATATTATACATAAGGTGACTATTCCACCAAAAAGTTTTCTTTTAGTTCAAAACGATCAATATGTAGAATCAGAACAAGTGATTGTTAAGATTCGCGCGGGAACATACACTTTAAATTTGAAAGAGAGGGTTCGAAAACATATTTATTCTGACTTAGAAGAGGAAACACACTGAAGTACCGATGTGTACCATTCGCTCGAGCTTCCCCCCAATTGGGCTTGGTAGATGACATATTAGTATATTAATTTGTTTTCTCATTTATGATTATACTAAAGACATGTTTAGGTTTCTCTACTAATAAAAGTTATTTTTCTATACTTCGATCCGGCCACGTAATACCGCTTAGTATTAATTAAACATTTAGACAACCATTGAGAAACATTTGCTTCCATTTTGATTTGCGTGCAAAAACCATGTGAGGACAATTATACAAAGTATATTAATGTAATCAATGAATTTGTTTTATTAGCCAATCTGTTAGAAAAAATTACAAGTTTACAAATGAATATACTACATTCAGGGCACCAAATCCAACAGTCTCCCACTGTCCCTAGTGAAGTAGATGAGGCACATTTCGCATTCTCATGCGCTCCACATGTTACTCAAAACTCCTAGCTAGAAGAGTCTTGGTAAACGGGTCAGTAAGGTTGTCCTCAGATGCGACCTTGGCTACATCCACGATTTTGTCTGCAACTACCTCCCATATGATATGATACTTTCGATTAATATTTTTTTCCTCTTGTGGTTTCTCGTCTCATTGGTATTAACTATTGCTGCACTGTTGTCACAATGTAGTGTGATAACTTTTTCCATACCAGGAATGACTTCAAGATCTGTGAGGAACTTTCGAAGCCATATTGCTTCTTTCGTAGCCTTAGAAGCAACCACATATTCAACCTTCATAATGGAGTCAGAAGTACAAGTCTACTTTACACTTCTCCACACAATGGACCCGCCACCTAGGATAAAAACACAGCTTGATGTTAATTTCCTCAAATCTCAACGCGTTTGGAAGTTAGAATCTGTATATCCGATAGGAGTAAGGTTTCCTCCAGAATACAAAATCATATAATCCCTCGTTATCTGTAAATACTTGAGTATATGCTTAATTGTTTGCCAATGCCTTGGTCCTAGATTTGCCTGAAATCAACTTACCAACCCTACTGCAAAATAAATATCTGGTTTGTGTATAGCATAACATACATGAGACTTCCTACTGCCAAAGCATAAGAAACCTTTCCCATGCTCTGTAACTCCCCGAATTTGGGCCTAGAAGAATTGGGCTTTGGGCTTTGGGTCTCAGAAAATTTTTAAGTGAGCGAGAAAATGACAATTGGCATGTGGGCTTTGAGGGTTAATGAATTTGGAGTGTCTAGGGGTGTTGGAGATGTCCTGGGATCAAGTAAGGGTATAGAAAAAATTTTGGTTTTAGCCCCAAGGGAACTGTGACTTCTGTTAGTAGGCCTTTTAAATAAATGAAGAAGAAAAAGGACACAAGAGGAGCTTGTGGTGTAGTGGCAAAGTGGCACCACTTAGGGAGTAGGGAGGTGGCATCATTAGCAGGCAAGGGAGTCCAAGGTTCGAGTAGTGGTATGGTATTTTGTTGGGGATTTAATTTTTTCCTTCTAGATGGTTAGTAGTAGCGTTGGATGTGAACTCTGAAGGAAGTGTTCATAAGAGAAAATTAAGGAAGGGATAAAGGAGCTTATCTTAGAGAAAATTTTGGATGAGATTGAGGAGTTATCAGGGAGAAAAGTTATGAACTGAGAAGTGTGAAGAGTTGGTGTCATTTTGGGAAGTGGGAAGTGTATAAATTCGGCTTAGAAGGGTAGATGAGTGCCCTTTTTGGGTCTTTTAAGGGGTATTACGAATTTTCATTTTGGCTTTCGGCATTTGGAGAGTTTTGCAAATAGGTCAGTCTTTCTTTTCTTGACCGAATATCCTGTAGTTACCCTCACGCAAGCACATTTGATCTTTTCTTTTCTCCCCCTCATTCTATTCTTCTATTGCCGAATTCTTCCATTGCCGAATAACCATCATTCCTTTTTGCCGAAATCCCTATTGGCATTCTTCTTCTTTCTCTGAAAGCCGAATACTCCCTTATAATCGAATAGCCCTATCTTTTTTTCCGATTCCTTGTTATTTTTCCTCCATCACAAATCGGTTGCTGTTATCTACTCTTAATCAAGTTTTAAAAGTCGAATCTCGTTCAGTAACTATCTAGGCCGCAGGATCAAAGGAGGGTTTCGATAAGTACTCAGTCAATTTCCTTAGTGTGTTTTGTTAAAATCCGAAGGGCTATCTAACTACTTCTTGTCGTTAACCTTTTATTAACAAGGGTAGGGTTCAAAGATCGCAAGCGTGGTAAGGATCGTTAGCAAAGTGGTAAGTGTTCTCGTCTTAGTTATGGATTAGTGGATGACCGAATGAAAGCATGGCTTATAGAGGTGACTTATGTGGAATATGAGTCACTTGATTTTGATGATATATGTTTGGGTGCAGATCTAGGGGATATTCGTAAATAGTAGCTAAGGAAGGGCTACTAGAACTGGTGGCACACGGTAAGGTTACGGTGAGGTTTCGAGTTTTGATAAAGTGTGTATTAAGCCATGATTAATCGTTAAGTGATGTCTATTGTAGGTTCGTGATTAAGGGGTTTGCAGCACGCGTTATTACCAGGTGTGTACAAACACTACACACACACGATGTCAACAACGCTGAAAAGTCGAAAAGCCGAAAGTGGCTAAATGGGCCTGCTGAGCTAGTGGGCCCAAATCAGCAAAGATTGATATGTGAACTTGAATAATGAATTGACATGGATGGTTGTATGATTTGATTGTGATTGGGCCTAATGGGCTATGTAAACATGATTGGGCCTAATGGGCTATATAAACATGATTGGGCTTAGTGGGCCTTATGGGATTTTAGAAATGTATGCTAGGGTTTAATGGACTCTAGGCCTAGTTCTGATAAATTCTTAAAATTGCATAAGACTTAATTTATTAATCAAACATGTCTATGAACAAGTCGATTAGTTAGAGTGTGGTAACCGACATATGCATGTCTAGGATTGGATCTAGGGAGAGCTTGATACTTAAGCGGTCCTAGTGACCCACCTCCTCTTTTCTGAGATCCTACTTGGTGCATAGTGTTTGTTCACTTTAACCACGAGGACTTGTTGATGGGCCAAAGTTCATAACTAAAATCCGAGGTAAAAGAAATTACGGAAATACCCCTGTAGGGAAGAATTATGGAAATACCCCTATAGGGCAAAATTACGAAAATACCCCTGTAGGGCAGAATTACGGAAATACCCCTGTAGGGTAGAATTACGAAAATACCCCTGGGTAGTGAAATGACTAAAATACCCCTAGGTGCTTAATGTGTGAAAATGTGTATGTTGCATTCATGAAATATATGTTGCACTTGGGTGGGTTTGATGATACGGAGGAAGATATGTGAGGATCGTATAGTCGCTTGACGATCGTGGATCCACCGGTGGCTTTAAGCTCATTATATGCTTAGCAGCCTTGCTGCAACGTTTGAGTAGTGCCACTGTTGGTGCTACCTTTGGAGTGTAGGGCTGGGTGGGTTGATATTTATATCCCCACAGGAGTGTAGGGTTGGTACGGGTAGAGTGCAGGGTTGGATTTGGGATGGGTGCATTGCATTCATGTGATATTGATATGATATGAGGTCATTGTGGGCTAAGGCCCAAGACCACAGATTTTGATAGGGCTTAGGCCCAACGTGATAATTGCATGTTGATTTGATTACCAAGGGTCGTACACACTGAGTTTTGAAACTCACACCCTTTTATTAAATGTTTCAGGTGACCCTCAGTAGACGGCTCGACGCGGAAGAGGACTCGGGGATGGCCACACTACAAGCTACTTAGAAGTTTTTCTTTATTTGTTTTGAACAACTCTATTTTAGTTACTTTATTTTCATTGGGATGTAATAAGGCCTTGTATCTCCAATTTGACTTTACATTTGGGTTTCCTTATTTGTTTCAACTGCCTAATTATTAAACTTAAATAAATTTCTTAAGTTTAAACATGGTTTTTGAAATAACTATAACATATGGACGTTTTTCTTAAAACATAGGCTTTCTTCATAACTTAACAAGTTGCAAGGATTTTGGGTTTCTAAATCTAAAACTTAAGTTTTTGAGTAAACAAAGTCATTTTAGAATTATCCCTTTGATGTGACCTCACCGGATTCGGCCATAATATCTGGGCCGGGTCTGGGGGTGTTACATGCTCTCTCTTTCGTTCGTTGTTTTAGGACAGTCCTCTAAAGAGAGATGAAATCTCGATACGGAGGTTTGATTTCCCATATTTGAATCGGTCATTGCATAACGCTCTAATATCTCGTCTATGTATGAAGCCTAAGATAGTGCTATCATTTCGTTCTTTCGATCCCTTTTGATTCGAATACCTAGAACAAAATTAGCTTCTCTCAAGTCCTTCATGCTAAACTATTGGGTTAACCACAATTTAACAAATTACAATGTTCGTACATCATTCCTAATGAGTAGAATATCATCGACATATAGAACGAGAAAGACCACCTTTCCATCCCCTAAACTGTCACGCCCTAAATTTGGGCCTAGAAGGAATGGGCCTTGAGCGGGGGAACAGTGAAGGCTGCACATAAGTATTTGGATGTGCAAGGGAAGGACACAAATAAGTAACTGCTTGAGTGGTTTTGTGTCCTGAGAAGTGTTGGAGAAGTCCTGGGTTCAAACCTGGGCTTTGGTAAAAAATCCATGTTTTCCTTTTAAATGAACCTTGATGTTGGCACATAGGCTTTAAATATATTTGTGGTGGAAAGATGACACAAAATGAGCTTGTAGCTCAGTGGTAGGTGGCATGTTGTTTCTGCTGGGGAACCTGAGTTTGAGTCACTCCTTGCTCTAGGAGAATTTATTTTATCTCCTTGCTGCGTGAGAGGTAGAGTTTAATTGAAACTCTGCTGGGAGAGAGAGTTGAATTGGTCTTGGGAGAGAATCAGGGGATATGAATAAAGGTTGGTATGGATATGGAGAGAATTATGTGGAGGAAATCATGGAATTTGAAAGTTTGAGTGTTGTAGTCGAATTGGTAGGCTAGCTACTCAGAAATTCGGTTTAGGCTAGTAGTGAGGGGCTGCCGAATTCTCTTGCTGCCATTTTGGGGTTTTTTTTCCGGTTTGCATTTTTGGTTTCTCTTTATTTTTCTCTGTGCTGCGAATTCATTGTGGGAAGCTGACCATTCGTGTTATTTTCTTCTGACTATTCGTGTCATTTCTTTTGTTGGTGCCCGAATTCTCTACTGCTGTCGACTACTTCTTTCTCTTCATCTTTACTGTTTTCTTTCTCTCATTGGCCAAATCTAGCACCTACTCTTCCCTTACCATTTCTTCTTCAATCGGCTTCCCTCATAGCCGAACCTTCTCATTTTGCTTCTTTATTTTCTGTTCATTCTCCCTTGACTCTCCTATTCTTATTTGGCTGAATACTCTCTACCCTTTTTGTTGGTCATTTCCACCTTACCTTGTAATTTGGTCCTTGGCCGAAACATAGTACTGTTCACCCTCTATTTCGGTTCTGTAAAGATTCTGACAATCGGTAGGTACTTATGTGTTCTTTATTCTTTCTTTTGCCGATAACTCTACTTTCTTTTGATTTCTTCCCTAACAACCGAATGTTTTCTCCTTACGCCTTCTGACTGCAAAATACATTTCTTCTCTGTGATATGGCCCTCGTTGGGCTTAGCGATTTCGGTGGTGTGAAGGGGCGCAAGTGGCTTGAAGCAATCAAACTTTTATTTTCTGTTCATCGTTCTATCAAGGTAAGAATGACTATCATAATATTGGGTTTTGGCCGAATGTGCTTTTGTGCCTATAAGCACGATATGTGTGGATTTAAACCACACTTATGACTATTTTTTGTCTAATGAGATCTGTTATACTACAGATTTTTGATAAAGGCATGTACTCGATTGTGATAAGCGATCTTGGGAGGTTTTAGGGCGTTCGTTCAGATAGGGTAAGGAAGGTGTATTTTAGGGCTAAGTATTAAAAGTGATTACCCCTAGTGGACAACTGGCTAACGAAATATTCTGATGGACTATAGGTTCGATACGAGTGGGTTAATCGCGCGTTCGTAAATAGGTGTGTAACCGTACCCTGCAAACGGTAATAGGCGTAAAAGCCGGTAAAGTGTGTACGCACACACTGATTAGACTGTAGAACGACAAAAGCTGAAAAGCCGAAAGGTTGGGCGTTGAGCGTGCAAATGCACGTATGGTAAACTGAGCCCACGAAACGTGGGCGTATGACGGAAAAGGCCGCCATGAGCGATTTCATGGGCTTAGGCCATAATGGGCTTTGGGCCCATTTACAGTGTCTGTATTGCTATGGTCGCTCGAGTCGCTCAAGACGACTGTGGGCTTACTGATGGGTCTAAGTGTACTTAGGCCCAAACTGGTAAAATGACCGTAATGCCCCTGCAAGGTAAAATGACGTAATGCCCCTGTAGGGTAAAATGACCGTACGCTCCTGTAGGGTAAAATGGCCGTAATGCCCCTGTAGGGTAAAATGTCCGTAATGCCCAAACTGGTAAAATGACCGTAATGCCCCTATAGGGTAAAATGACCGTAATGCCCCTGTAGGATAAAATGACCGTAATACCCTCAAAGGGTAAAATGACTATTTTGCCCCTCGTGGGTGAATGACTGATTTGTCTGTGATATAAATGACTGATTTATCTGTGAATTAAATGACTAATTCTGAGCATGACATTCTGCATACACGACATACTGCATGTGGTTGGGAGTGCACATTTGCGAGGAAGTATATTTGATCTTGGTGGCTTTGCCACATATTATCCTGAGCGACTTTGCTTCCCATCTTATTCTCGCGACTTTTTCGCGATATTGGTGTCTTTGGTTGGGTGGGTCGATTTTATCCCCACATAGTATGTTGGTTGGTACGTGTGGTGTGTTAGCTGGATTGGGGTGGGTTGCATATTTACACCGTACTGATACTGTATTAGGCTTAGGCCCACACTATTACTGTAATGGGCTAAGGCCCATCTTGTCATTATTATGAATAGGGCTCAAGCCCGCATCACATTACTACATATTATTCCGATCGATCGATAGGGGATTACACACTGAGTTTTCGTAAACTCACTCTTTCTTTTCTAACTGTACAGGTAATCCCCAGCCTTAGACGATTTGGAGTCGCGAGGGACTCGGAGGTGGCCACACGATCGCTGATGTTCTGCTTTAGACTTATTTATTTAAATTTCTTATTGGGCTATTGATTCTGTAATAAGACCTCTTAAACCTAAGTTATGTTATTTTGGCTTTATTTATTTGATACTTAACAGATAATGATAGAACGCTGGTTTTCAAAAAGATTAACTATTTTCAAAACACCGCATTTTCGCAACATTTTGGATATTACTTCCGCAACAAACAATGTTTTTAAAGTAAAGACGTTTTAATTGGTTAGTAAATGGTTAAGATGATTTGAGTTTTAACAAAAAGATTTCAACTCAGAAACAAATTTCTACCAACAAGTCTAATTTTCGAAAGACACATCAACGTGACACGCCAGATTCGGCCATAACGTCGAGGCCAGGTTTGGGGTGTTACATTTAGTGGTTTCAGAGCCAAGTTGCAAAACTCGACTGTGGAATGGGTTTTCAATTTTTTTGGATTTTAAAAGGTTGTTTTCGAATATGTGAAGTGTTTTGAGATACTTCTTCTGAAAAGTGTGGCACACCGAGTCTCCGGCGCCAAATCTGTAAGTTTTCTGAATACTTTTGTCTGTTTAGAAATTGAAATGCGGTAAGTTACGAAATACTGTGACTACTTTAGAAATTAGACTATACCACTCTAGATAGAGCAAACTGATGCTAAAGGGGACTGAAACTGTAGTGAAACTTTGATCTGCATAAAACTGTTAGTTCTGATAAAACGCGAATAGACAATGGGCACAAGAGACACACGCGGACTTGGTTTAAGAGGCGGTAATAATGTTTTGAAATCAGAGTGCGCAGCGGGAGCGTAGCGGTGTAGTCTATATATGCGACCATCCTAATAGTTGGAAATTTCGAGGATGAAATATCTTTAAGAAGGGGTGAATTGTAACGCCCCAAATTTGGGCATGAATGGGCCTTGAGCGGGGGAACAGTGAAGGCTGCACATAAGTATTTGGATGTGCAAGGGAAGGACACAAATAAATAACTGCTTGAGTGGTTTTGTGTCCTGAGAAGTGTTGGAGAAGTCCTGGGTTTAAACTTGGGCTTTGGTAAAAAATCCATGTTTTCCTTTTAAATGAACCTTGATGTTGGCACATAGGCTTTAAATATATTTGTGGCAGAAAGATGACACAAAAGGAGCTTGTAGCTCAGTGGTAGGTGGCATGTTGTTTCTGTTGGGGAACCTGAGTTCGAGTCACTCCTTGCTCTAGGAAAATTTATTTTATCTCCTTGCTGCGTGAGAGGTAGAGTTTAATTGAAACTCTGCTGGGAGAGAGAGTTGAATTGGTCTTGGGAGAGAATCAGGGGATATGGATAAAGGTTGGTATGGATATGGAGAGAATTATGTGGAGGAAATCATGGAATTTGAAAGTTTGAGTGTTGTAGCCATATTGGTAGGCTAGCTACTCAGAAATTCGGTTTAGGCTAGTAGTGAGGGGTTGTTGAATTCTCTTGCTGCCATTTTGGGGTTTTTTTTCTGTTTGCATTTTTGGTTTCTCTTTATTTTTCTCTGTGCTATGAATTTTTTATGGGAAGCTGACCATTCGTGTCATTTTCTTCTGACCATTCGTGTCATTTCTTTTGTTGGTGCCCGAATTCTCTACTGTTGTCGACTGCTTCTTTCTTTTCATCTTTACTGTTTTCTTTCTCTCATTGGCCGAATCTAGCACCTACTCTTCCTTACCATTTCTTCTTCAATCGGCTTCTCTCATAGTCGAACCTTCTCATTTTGCTTCTTTTTTTTCTGTTCATTCTCCCTCGACTCTCCTATTCTTATTTGGCCGAATACTCTCTACCCTTTTTGTTGGTCATTTCCACCTTACCTTGTAATTTGGTCCCTGGCCAAAACACAGCACTGTTCACCCTCTATTTTGGTTCTGCAAAGATTCTGACAATCGGTAGGTACTTATGTGTTCTTTATTCTTTCTTTTGTCGATAACTCTGCTTTCGTTTGATTTCTTCCCTAACAACCGAATGTTTTCTCTTTACGCCTTCTGATTGCAAAATACATTTCTTCTTTGTGATATGGCCATCGTTGGGCTTAGGGATTTTGGTGGTGTGAAGGGGCGCAAGTGGCTTGAAGTAATCAAACTTTTATTTTCTGTTCATCGTTCTATCAAGGTAAGAACGATTATCATAATATTGGGTTTTGGCCGAATGTGCTTTTGTGCCTGTAAGCACGATATGTGTGGATTTAAACAACATTTATGACTGTTTTTGTCTAATGAGATCTGTTATACTACAGATTTTTGATAAAGGCGTGTACTCGATTGTGATCAGAGATCTTGGGAGGTTTAAGGGCGTTCGTTCAGACGGGGTAAGGAAGGTGTATTTTCGGGCTAAGTATTAAAAGTGATTACCCCTAGTGGACAACTGGCTAACGAAATATTCTGATGGACTATAGGTTCGATAAGAGTGGGTTAATTGCGCGTTCGTAAACAGGTGTGTAACCGTACCCTATAAACGGTAATAGGCGTAAAAGCCGGTAAAGTGTGTACACACACTGATTAGACTGTAGAACGGCAAAAGCAAAAAAGCCGAAAGGTTGGGTGTTGAGCGTGCAAACGCACGTATGGTAAACAGAGCCCACGAAACGTGGGCGTACGACGGAAAAGGCCGCAATGAGCGATTTAATGGGCATAGGCCATAATAGGCTTTAGGCCCATTTACACTGTCTGTATTGCTGTGGTTGCTCGAGTCGCTCAAGACGGCTGTGGGCTTACTAATGGGCCTAAGTGTACTTAGGCCCAAACTGGTAAAATGACCGTAATGTCCCTGTAGGGTAAAATGACCGTAATGCCCCTGTAGGGTAAAATGACCGTAATGCCCCTGTAGGGTAAAATGGCCGTAATGCCCCTGTAGGGTAAAATGACCGTATTGCCCCTGTAGGGTAAAATAACCGTAATGCCCCTATAGGAGAAAATGACCGTAATACCCCTAAAGGGTAAAATGACTATTTTTCCCCTCATGGGTGAATGACTGATTTGTCTGTGATTTAAATGACTGATTTATATGTGATTTAAATGACTAATTTGTCTGTGAATTAAATGACTGATTCTGAGCAAGGCATTTTGCATACACGACATACTGTATGGGGTTGGGGTATTGTTGCGGAGGAAGTATACTGTACTGGTGGCTTTGCCACATATATCATTCTTGGCGGCTTTCTTTGCGATATTGGTGTCTTTGGTGAGTGGGTCAATTTTATCCCACATGGTGTGTTGGTTGAGTACGGGTGGTGTGTTGTTTGGATTGGGGTGGGTTTCATATTTGCACCGCATCGATCTTTGTATTGGGCTTAGGCCCACATCATTATCTTGTAATGGGCTAAGGCCCATCTTGCACTATTCTTGAATAGGGCTCAAGCCCGCATATTCTCGCATATTATTCTTGGATCGATGATAGGGGATTACACACTAAGTTTTTGTAAACTCACCCTTTCTTTTTTAAATGTACAGGTAATTTCCAGCCTTAGACGATTTGGAGCCACGAGGGACTCGGAGGTGGCTACACGATCGCTGATGTTCTGCTTTAGACTTATTTATTTAAATTTCTTATTGGGCTATTGATTCTGTAATAAGGCCTCTTAAACCTAAGTTATGTTATTTTGGCTTTATTTATTTGATACTTAACTGATAGTGATAGAACGTTGGTTTTCAATAAAATTAACTGTTTTCGAAACTTTGTGTTTTCGCAACATTTTGGATATTGTTTCCGCAACAAACAATGTTTTTAAAGTAAAGACGTTTTAATTGGTTAGTAAATGGTTAAGATGATTTGAGTTTTAACAAAGAGATTTCAACTCAGAAACAAATTTCTACCAACAAGTCTAATTTTCGAAAGACACATCAACGTGACATGCCAGATTCGGCCATAACATCTAGGACGGGTTTGGGGTGTTACATAAACGTTTATAAACACAACGTTCATCTATGTTTTTCTCAAATCCAAAAGTATTGATCACTTGATCAAATATTTGATTCCCTGAGCGGGATGCTTGCTTAAGCCCATATATGGATCTAAAAAGTTTGCAAACTTTATGCTCGTTTCCTTTAGCTATATATACGGTAGGTTGCATCATTTAGATGTTCTCTTCAAGATAGTCGTTCAAAAATGACGTCTTGACATCCATTTGTCAGATCTCATAATTGAGAGTCACCACAATGGATAGTAATATGCGGATTGACTTGAGCATGCCAACCGGAGATAAGGTTTCTTCGTAATCGATGCCTTCTTTTTTAGTATAACCTTTTGCTACAAGTTTAGTTTTATAAGTTTCCATTTTTAAATTCACATTTCTTTTCATCTTGTAGATCCAATTACACCTTATGGGTTTTATCCCTTCCAGTAAGTCTACAAGTTCCCACACTAAGTTGGAATACATAGAGTCCATATTAGCTTTCATAGTTATTTCCGAAAGCTTGGAATCAGCACTCTGCATCGCTTTGTCATATGTGAGTGGGTCATCATCTTCCTATTTGGCAGACTTAAAGTTAAAAAAACTTCTGCCAGATTGAAAGAACTCAGGCCTACGAGAGACCCTCCCACTACGATGAGGCTCCCTATGTTGCTGATCATTTGTAGGTCTACTATTAGGAGTTGGTTCTGGAACTATTTCTGTAGGGTTTTGTATATTTCCCAAAAGTTTATTGAGTACCTTTTTAATTTGAGATTTGAAGTCATTCATGTAACTTTCTTCAAGTAAAGTAGCATGAGTTGTGACTATAATAGTTTGCTCTTTTCGGTTATAAAACAAGACACCCTTTATTCCCTTTGGATATCCTACAAACATGCATACTTTTGTTTGTAAGTCCAACTTCCTAGCATCTTTATTCAATACATCGGTCGGGCATCCCCAAATCCTAAAATGAATAAGATTCGGTTTTTTGCCATGCCAAAATTCATATGCGGGTTTTTTATGCTTCCTTAGTTGGCACATTATTCAGAATATGGCAAGCCTTTTGTATAGCGTATCCCAAAAAAAGAGATTGGTAGCTTTGAATAACTTAACATCGAACATACCATGTCTGACAATGTTCAATTTCTTCTCTCTACCACGCCATTCTGCTATTAAGTGCTCGACGTTGTTAAATAGGATAGAATCTCATTCTCTATGAGATACCCTAATAACTCATCAAATAAATATTCCCCACCTCGATCATTCCGAAGTGCCTTTATGGGTAATCCTAGTTGTTTCTCCACTTCCGCACGAAACTTTTTGAATTTATCAAAGGTTTCACAATTGCAGTGCATCAGGTATACATACCCATATCTGAAATAGCCATCAATAAAAGTTACATAATACTCAAAACTACCTCTTGCACTAATTCATATGGGGCCACATATGTTAGTTTGCACAACTTCTAGGGGTTTTCTGTAACACCCCAAACCTGGCCTGGACGTTATGGCCGAATCCGGCGATGTCACATTGAACTGTTTTCATAAAATATGTTACCGTTGAACTCCTCATTTATATTCAATCACTTTATATTATTCAATGGTGAGTCAAAAACGGGTCGTTCATTTTTAAAGCATGAATCATTGAAAAGTTATTTATTTTTAAAAACGTTATTAATTTTTCAAAGTGTCGTTTATTGCGGAAGCTTTTAAAAATAATTTGCATTTTCGTGTGTAATTTGTTAAAATGGTCTACTTTTTTTGAAAACTCGGTTGTCTCTACTGCTAGAAGAGTGGAAAAAATTGGCAGCAACAAGGATAGAAAGAACCGCACAAAGAAGGGAACAGTAAAAGGAAACGAATCGACAAAAGAAGATGAAGAAAGAACGTCTGTTGTGGGGAGGTCAAGGCCGAAGAGAACCAAGAAATATAGTAAACGCACACCTAGCAATACTTGACACAGGTTTTTGGGAAAAGAAAAGAAAGAGACTGTGGTGAGCAAATTAACAAAATAAAAACAAAACAATAGAGATGGAGAGAAGGGAAAATCGGCAGCAAACTTGAAAAAGGGAGAAAAAACTCTATCAAAACCAAAATTAGAAAAAAATAAAGGGAAAGAACCGAATCCAACACTCCATCAAATCAGGATAACTCCCATATCCCAATATTTTCTCCTAAAATTCGGCAGCTACACTCCAAATTCGGCACAACTCTCCCACCAAACTCAAATTACCTTCTTTTTCTCCCCAAAACACTCCCCAAATCTCCAACAACCGAAATTCCCTCCAACTACCTCTTAAAATTCGGCCAAAACTCCCCACACTCCTCAAACACTCCAGTTTCGATCAAACTATAACTCTATCACCGCCACGTTGTAAAAATAAATCCCCTTGCTAGCGCTGGGACTTGAACTCCAGACCCCTTGCACATTAACACTCCACTTAACCACCAGACCAACAGGCCCATTCTGACATATTTTACAAACATTTATTCTTAAGCCTACTGGCTAAAGTTAGGGGTTTATTCAATAAAAAGCAAAAATTTCCCAAGCCAAAGCTTGAACTTAGGACCTTTCAGACTCTTCCCAGAACACTTAACCATTGAAGCAGACATATATTTGTGACAAAAAAAAAATGGAATTAATAATAAAGAATTTTGGGGCGTTACAACTCTACCCCCCTTAAAGAAAATTTTGACCTCGAAATTTACCTGATCAGAACATATGAGGATATTGCTGTCGCATGGCATCCTCAGGCTCCCACGTGGCCTCCTCCGAACCATGGTTACGCCACAGAACCTTAACCAGTGGAATCGTCTTCCTCCTCAGAACTTTTACATCACGATCTAAAATCTGAACCGGCTCTTCCTCAAAAGATAAGTCCGGCCTAACCTCAATCTCCTCTACTAGGACAATGTGTGTGGGATCAGAGCGGTAGTGCCTCAACATCGAGACGTGGAAAACATCGTGAATCTGCTCCAACTCTGGTGGTAGCTCTAACTGGTAGGCAACTGGTCCCACTCGTCTCAGAATGTGATAAGGCCCAATGAATCTAGGGCTCAACTTACCCTTGCGTCCAAATCTCAGTATCATCTTCCATGGGGAGACCTTGAGAAACACGAAGTCCCCCACAGAATACTCTATCTCTCGATGCTTCAGATTTGCATACGATTTTTGTCTGTCAGATGCCTCTTTCAGTCGATCTCGAATCAACCTGACCTTGTCCTCGGTATTGGAAACCAGTTCAGGACCCAGAATACGACGCTCATCCAACTCAATCCAACACAAAGGAGTACGACACTTACGACCATAGAGCGCCTCGTAAGGTGCCATCTGTATGCTAGACTGGTAACTGTTGTTGTAAGCGAACTCTGCCAATGGCAAAAACTCCTCCCAACTGCTTCGGAAGTCAATTACACAACCCCTTAACATATCCTCCAGTATCTGAATCACCCTCTCAGATTGACCATCTGTCTGAGGATGGAACGCAGTACTGAAGTCCAACCTTGTACCTAAAGCTTCATGTAGCTTTTTTCAGAACCGAGACGTGAAGCGAGGATCCTTATCAGATATCATCGAAACCGGTACCCCATGCAGTCTCATTATTTCAGACACATACAGCTTAGCCAGCTTCTGCAGAGAGTAATCAGTACGAACCGGTATGAAATGGGCGAACTTGGTCAATCGATCCACGATGACCCATACCGAATCCTTCTTAGTGGGCGTTAAGGGCAACCCACTAACGAAGTCCGTAGTCACTCTCTCCCACTTCCAGAGCGGGATCTTAAGCGCCGCGAGAAACCCGAGGGTAGGCGATGCTCTCGCTTTAACTCTTGGCATGTCAAACATTTACTCACAAAATTAGTAACCTCTCGCTTAAGACCTGGCCACCAGTATAGCTCACGATGGTCTCGGTACATCTTGTTCCCACCAGGATGCATAGCATAAGGGCTACTATGCACCTCTCGTAGTATAGACTGCCTCAGCTCGGCATCATTCGGTACACAGAATCTCCCACGAAAACAGAGAACCCCTTCGCTATTCAATCCAAAATCTGATGTATTACCACTTTTAATTTGTCGGAATCGAAGACCCAGTGACTCATCCTCCAACTGTTTACCCTTAATCTGCTCGATCCACATTGATTTAACCTGGAGTTTAGCCAATAGACTACCATCATCAAATAAGCTGAGACGAGCAAACATCGCTATCAAATCAGTCACAGCCCTTCGGCTCAGTGCATCGGCCACCACATTGGCCTTACCAGGATGGTATTCAATCGTACAGTTGTAATCCTTTAGCCGCTCCATCCATCTACACTGCCTAAGGTTTAGCTCCTTCTGAGTGAGGAGATATTTGAGACTCTTGTTATCAGTGTAAATGATACACTTCTCACCATACAAGTAATGTCTCCAGATTTTTAGTGCGAATACCACTGCGACCAGCTCCAAGTCATGCGTCGGATAATTTGCCTCATGAGTCTTAAGCTGTCGAGATGCGTACGCCACCACCTTACCTTCTTGCATCAACACACATCCTAAACCGACATGTGATGCATCACTGTACATAGTAAACTCTTTTCCAGGAACTAGCTATATCAGAACATGGGCTTCAGTCAGTACGGTCTTGAGCTTCTCAAAGCTCTTTTGCTGTGGATCAGTCCAGTTAAACGGCACACCCTTATGTAGCAGCTTAGTCAAGGGTGCTGCAATTACAGAAAAGCCCTCTACAAAACGTCGATAGTACCCAGCCAGTCCCAGAAAATTACGAATCTCTGATACAATCCTAGGCTGCTTCCAATCCAAGACAGCCTCAATCTTTCGAGGATCGACTCTAATCCCCTCAGCAGATACCACATGGCCCAGAAATGATACTTCTTTTAACCAAAACTCACACTTACTGAGCTTGGCGTACAGTTATTTCTCCCTCAAAACTTGCAAAACCACTCAGAGATGTTCATCATGTTCATCATCAGTCTTCGAATAAAGAAGAATGTTGTCAATAAAGACTACCACGAACCGATCCAGATAGGGCTGGAACACTCGGTTCATCACATCCATAAAGGCTACTAGTGCATTCGTTAATCCAAACAGCATTACTAAGAACTCGTAGTGCCCATAGCGAGTCCTAAACACAGTCTTGTATACATCAGCCTCCTTAGCTCTCAATTGATGGTACCCAGAATGGAGATCAATTTTAGAGAAAATTGAAGCTCCTTGAAACTGATCGAACAAGTCATCTATCCTCGACAAAGGGTACTTATTCTTAATGGTCAGTTTGTTCAGTTGCCAGTAATCGATGCACATACGCATGGATCCATCCTTCTTTTTCACGAACATCACTGGTGCTCCCCACGGAGACACACTGGGGCGAATGAACCCACGATCCAGTAATTCTTGAATCTGAGCTTTAAGCTCTATAAGCTCCTTCGGTGCCATTCTATAAGGGGCGATGGACACTAGAGCTGTACCAGGAATGAGCTCAATCCCAAACTCAACTTCACGGTTTGGAGGTAACCTAGGTAGCTCTTCAGGGAAGACGTTCGGAAAGTCTTTAACTGTTCTGATTTCTCTAACAGAAGAATCCCCCAAATCTGAAACACTGATGTAGGCCAGATACACCTCACACCCCTTACGAACCAACTTTTCGGCCCTCAATGCAGAAATCACATTCGACAAGTAGTTTCGACGTTCCTCAATTACAACTACTTCGTTGTCCTTATCAGTTCTCAATATCACCCATTTGGCGGTATAATCCAAGTTCACTCGGTGTTTAACTAGCCAATCCATGCCCAGTATCAGATCAAATTCTCCAAAAGGGAGTTCTATTAAATCGGCCAGAAAAATAACTTCTTGTACCTCTAAAGGGACGTCTCTAAATAACTTATTAACCCAGATGGACTGCCCTAATGGACTTAATATCGTAATTTCACTCAGAGTACTCTCAACCGGAATCCCCAAGTTTTCAGTAACAGAGCAGGCAACATAGGAATGAGTGGATCCTATAGCTATCAATGCAGTATAAGGTACATTAAAAATTAAGAACGTACCCGTGATGACATCCGGAGCATCTCCCTCCTCTCGAGAACGTGTAGCATATACAAGAGCCGGATGCCTCGCCTCAGTCTGATTAGCACCTCTACCCGGTGCTTTCTGTCCATGGCCCAACCCATTACCACCTCGAGCTTGACCACGACCTCTCAGTGGCTGCTGAACACCCATTGGCGATTGTGCAGTACCCATGGCAGGAGCTTGCATCTGATCAGGCCTCCGTGGGCACTCTCTGATACGGTGCTCCAATGAACCGCACCTCAAACATGCCCCAGTTCTTTTCCAGCACTCGCCCTGATGGCGTCTCCCACAATCGGTATAAGGCTATGGACCAGTAGCAACCATAAGGGCCCCAACTCTGACCGGCCCATCCACTCTAGCCTTTTTCTTAGGCCTCTGAATGGAACTTGAGGGCTCTGAATCCCTCCTGTTCCTACCTCTCTCTTTCTCACGGTTCTGTCGTTCAGTGCGCTTAACCTCTTCGGCGATCTTCGCCTTATCCACTAGTGCAGCAAAGTCTCGCTCCCTCTGTGGAGCTATCAGAACTCTTAAGCTATCTCTGAGACCGTCATCGAAGTGAACACATCGCTCGTACTCAGTCGCCACCATACCTCTCGCATAGCGGCTCAGCCTTAAGAACTCGACCTCATATTCAGCCACTGATCTGTACCCCTAAGTCAGATTTAAAAACTCTCTCCTCCGGGCATCCACATAACTGGAACCCACGTATTTTCCCTGGAAGGCAGATTTGAAGAATTCCCAAGTCAGTCGTTCGGGTTGAGTGCCCTCATTTATAGTGAGCCACCACTGATAAGCCTCATCACGAAATGCGTCGACACCCTTTAATTTACGCTCGAGTGCGATCCGGTCATCCATAATTCTCTCTGTGGCCTCTATCCAATATTCAGCCACGGTAGGGGCAACTTCAGCAACACTCCTAAAAATCTCAGCTCTATTGGACCGGAGTCGTTTCGTAACCGACCCTCGGCCTTCTACTCCAGTATTGGCCCCAGCGACCCTTTCCAAAATTCTTAACATGGCTTGGGACAGTGCGTCGTCCCCAGCCGCTCGATTATGAGTCCCAGATCCAATCTCAGTAGTGGGCGACACTGGTGTCTTACTAGTGTCTAGATTTGGCAGATTTCTAGAAGATGAGGACCCCGCTCGAGCCCCTCTACGGCCTCTACCACGGCTTCTTGTACCCCTTTCTCGAGTTCCTCTAGTGCTCATTGTATAATTGCATTTATCTGGATTAACAGTTTTATGTATCAGTTTACATTCCATTTGTTCATTAACAAATATTTTATGAAAACAGTATCAAAAGTGTAACGTTTATTTTCGTATGTCACAGTGTCAATCAGTGTTTATCGGTTTAGTACCGTATCAGTATACACTAACTTAAGTGGTTCAGTATAGTCTATCTATAGTAGTTTCGGTACATACTATCTAAAGCATTTTTAGTTTTTTAAACAGATAACAGTTCAGATGACTTACAGGACCGACGCCGGAGACTCGGTGTACCACACATGCTGCGAAAATATTTCAATCATCTAAAAAAAGCGGTGCTTTAAAATATAAGTTTAAAAACCCAAATCCACAGTCGAGTTTTGCAACCTGGCTCTGATACCACTAAATATAACACCCCAAACCCAGCCTGGACGTTATGGCCGAATCCAGCGATGTCACATTGAAGTGTTTTCGTAAAATATGTTGTCGTTGAACTCTTCATTTATATTCAATCACTTTATATTATTCAATGGTGATTCGAAAACGGGTCATTCATTTTTAAAGCATAAATCATTGAAAAGTTATTTATTTTTAAAAACGTTATTAATTTTTCAAAGCGTCGTTTATTACGGAAGCTTTTAAAAATAGTTTGTGTTTTCGTGTGTAATTTGTTAAAATGGTTTAATGTTTTTGAAAACTCGGACATGTGGCCATTTACAGTAAAAATACCCCAAATAATAATAATACTTAAAAACATAATCAAGTACGAAAAATACGCGGACATGTGGCCATCTCTGAATCCCTCGCTACACCGATCCGCCTATGGCTGGGGAATACCTGTACAGTAAAACAAAGGAATGAGTTTATGAAAACTCAGTGTGTGATCCCCATGCAATTATACAGTCAAGTGCAAGCAGTAACAGACTGGCCTAAGCCCTTTACGGTAGCAGTATTAATTTAAGTTTGGGCTTTGGCCCATCTCAGTACAGAACAATCATGTGCTTGGGCTCTGGCCCATTACAGTAACATTAATGAGTGCAGAAACGTATGAAACAGTATACAAGTCCTACCCATCCAGCCTCTACGCTCCATCTCCGTCCAACCCTACACTCCATGTGGGGATATAATCAACCCACCTATCCCTACACTCCAGAGAGTACCGAATGCGACACTATACAGTGATATGCAGCTGGGCTGCAAATAATTTAGGCTCGAAGCCTTTCAGTAAACTTCCTCCGATCAATAACAACCCATCCCCATGCAATGCATCATGCAATCATGTCATAGTATCGTGTATGTATTTAGTATAGTCTACATAGCATGCTAAGATATAGCCTTACATGTACATATATACAAAAATATCACACAGGGGCATAACAGTCATTCAGTCAATTAGGGATCTAAGTAAACTTACCGACCCAACAGTAGGTCCACAGTCGTCTCAGGCGACCCGTGCAACCTTAGCAGTCAAACAGTGAAAATGGGCCCATAGCCCCTATTGTGAGCCCATGTTGCGGCCCATGTGGCGGGCCCATGTGGCTCAGAATGGCCTTGGCTGTGTGGATCACACGGCCTGGCCCAATAACTTCCACACGCCCATGTGGTTTGCTCGTGTAGGGCCCACACACTCGTGGGGCCCACACGGCCCAATTCGACCCTATACAGCCCAACCCATGAAACCGCACATGGCCGGCCTCGTCGATCATACGTGTAACACCCCTAACCCGTATCCGTCACCGGATTAGGGTTAAAGTCGTTACCGAACAGATAGGAAACATTTTCAGAAGTTCATACATATCATACAAGCCCATATTTTCCATCAAATTTGTAATTTAGTCCTTCAAGTTACTATTTTCTCAATTTAGCCCTAATTAGCTAAATCCATCAAAAATTCAAGAACAAAGTATGTTCATCTAGCTCAAATCTTCCATTTAACACCATAAATCATCACAAAGCTCAACATAACATCAATGGCATTTCTCATGAACAACATCAATTCATCAAATTGAGACATGGGCTTGATAGTAAACTAAGCAACAATCTCAAAAACATAAAAATCATCAAAATCCGACTCAAAATCATACCTTAATTTGCAATAGAAAGGCCGAATACCCTAGCTAGATTTCTTTCCTTTCTTTCCTTACTTGTTTCGGTTAAATGAAGAGAAATAAAAGATGAACACTTCATCTTTTTGTTTCATTAATTTAATGCTAACAATTCATTTACTAAAATAGCCTTCATTCATATATTTATAACATACAATTACAAGGTCATTCATGACCTTAGCCGTCCACTAACCATGATAATGGCTTAATTGCCATATAAGTCCTCACACTTATAAAGACATAACAAATAAGCATCTTTTCATAAAACATACAAATTTTCATTTCAATGCAATTCAATCCTTTTCATCAAATTAAACACACAAACGAGCAATTTAACTTACGGAAATTTAGCACATGCTTAATCACTTATCAACGGCACTGAAAATAATATTAAAATATTATACAGACTCAAATTTGTGGTCTCGAAACCACTGTTCCGACTAGGGTACAAACCAGACTATTACAATTCTCCTCCCTTAGGGATTTTTGTCCCCGAAAATCTTACCATTGAACAAAGTCGGATATTGCTATCTCATTGAATCTTCAGGCTCCCATGTAGCCTCTTCTATACCGTGTCGATGCCACAATACTTTTACTAACAGAAATTTCTTATTTCTCAACTCTTTTACTTCACGAGCTAAGATACGGATTGGTTCTTCTTCATATGTCATATCAGATCAGATTTCAATTTCAGATGGGGCAATCACATGCGACAGATCAAATCGATATCTACGGAGCATCGAGACATGGAATACATTATGTATCTTTTCTAGCTCGGAAGGCCATAACAATCGATAGGCAACAGGTCCAACTCGCTCAATGATCTCATACGGTCCAATGAACCTCAGACTCAACTTGCCTTTACGTCCGAAACGGAGTACTTTCTTCCATGGTGACACTTTCAGAAACACTTTGTCGCGATCTCAAATTCTATATCTTTTCGTTTTAAGTCCGCATAAGACTTTCGGCGATCGATCTTTGCTTTCAAACAATCTCGGATCAATTTCACTTTCTGTTCTGAGTCTTTTATTAATTCAACTCCATGTAGCTTACTTTCACTGAGCTCAGTCCAATACAGAGGTGTACGACATTTACGTCCGTACAGAGCTTCATATGGTGCCATTTTGATGCTTGTCTGAAAACTATTATTGTATGAAAATTCAATTAATGACAAATACTGTTCCCACGAACCATTAAACTCAAGTATACAACATCTTAACATATCTTCAAGAATCTGAATAATCCGCTCCGATTGACCATCTGTTTGCGGATGAAAAGCTGTACTGAAATGCAATTTCATGCCTAAAGCTTCTTATAATTTCTTCCAGAACCTCGATGTAAATCTCGGGTCCCTATCTAACACAATAGATAATGGCACCCCGTGCAATCTAACAATCTCAGAAATATAAAGCTCGACTAATCTATCAAGTGAATAGTCAGATCTTACCAGAATAAAATGGGCAGATTTCATTAATCTATCAACTACGACCCATATCGCATCTTTCTTCCTCGGAGTCTGAGGCAAACCAGAAACAAAATCCATTGTCACTCTATTCCATTTCCACTCAGGAATCAGGATCGGTTGTAGCAACCCAGATGGAACTTGATGTTCAGCTTTGACTTGTTGACAGATTAAACATTTTGAAACAAAGTCAAAAATATCACGCTTCATACCAGACCACCAATAGTGTCGTCTCAAATCATGGTACATTTTAGTACTCCCCGGATGAATAGATAGATGACTATTATGTGCTTCATTCAAAATCAACTGAATAAACTCCGAATTTCTTGGAACATAGATACGATCTCAAAATCTCAAGCAATCATCGACAACTCGAAATTCAGATTCATAATTCGAATCACACTGAGCTCGTTTCACTATCAATTCATTATTAGATTTCTGAGCATCACATATCTGTTGTATAAACAACGGTTTCACTTTTAATTCAGCTATCAAAAAACTATCATCAAACAAATCTAACCAAGCATTCAAAGCACATAGTGCAAACAATGATTTTCTACTCAATGCATCAGCAACAACGTTTGCTTTACCCGGATGATAATCTATCACAAGTTCATAATCTTTTAACAGCTCTAGCCATCTTCTTTGACGCAGGTTCAAATCTTTCTGAGTCATCAGATATTTCAAACTTTTATGATTCGAAAACACGTGGCATTTTTCACCGTATAGATAATGGTGCCAGATCTTAAGTGCAAACACAATTGCAGCTAACTAAAGGTCGTGCGTCGGATAGTTCTTTTCATGTGGTTTCAATTGCCTCGAAGCATAAGCTACAACTTTGCCTTCCTGCATTAAAACACATCCCAGACCATTTAACGAAGCATCACTGTATATAACAAATTCTTTACACGATTACGGTTTGTACAAAGCTGGAGCTTGATTAATGAGTTTTCAACTGAGCAAAACTTTTCTGGTATTTGTTCGACCATTCAAATCTAACATATTTCTGAAGCAATCTAGTCAACGGAGTAACTATCACTGAAAATCCTTTCACAAATCTACGGTAATAACCAGCTAGCCTAGAAAGCTACGGACTTCAGATACATTTCTCAGAGGTTTCTAATCCAGAATAGTAGAAATCTTGCTCGGATCAACTTGAATCCCAGAAGCTGACACAATATGCCCCAGAAAACTAACCTCATCTAACCAGAATTCATATTTGCTGAATTTTGCATACAATTGCTTTTCTTTCAGAGTTTGTAACACAATTCTCAGATGCTCAGCATGTTCAGTCTCATCACGTGAATAAATCAAAATGTCATCAATGAATACAACAACAAATCGATCTAGATACGGTCTGAAAATTCTATTCATCAAATCTATAAAAATAGCAGGAGCATTGGTTAATCCAAATGGCATAACTAGAAACACATAATGCCCATACCTCGTTCTGAAGGCAGTTTTCAGTATATCCAAATCTTTTACTCGCAACTGATAATAACCCGATCTCAGATCTATCTTCGAAAACACAGTAGCTCCTTTTAACTGATCAAACAAATTGTCAATCCTGGGCAACGGATATTTGTTATTTATGGTCACTTTATTCAACTGACGATAATCGATGCACATTCTCATTGTGCCATCTTTCTTTTTCACAAGCGAGCAGAGCACCCCAAAGAGAAACTTCGGTCTAGCAAACCCTCTATCAGTCAATTCTTGCAATCGTGACTTTAACTCTTTCAACTCTGTTGGTTCCATTCTATACGGAGCTATCGATATAGGTGTAGTACCAGGTAACAACTCAATACCAAACTCAACTTCACGAATCAGAGGCAAACCCGGTAACTCTTCAGGGAATACATTAAAAAACTCACAGACAATAGGCACTGATTCGACTTTCTTCTCGAGACACTTTCGAATCAATCACATAAGCAAAATATGCCTCATAACCCTTTTTCACATAACTTTGAGCTTTCAATACGAGATATCAGCGGAGCAAACCATTCAAATCATTAGATTCAATCCGTACAATTTCATCATTCGGACATATCAAATTAATAGTCTTTCTTTTCTGATTCACAATAGCATCATGTGAAAACAACGATCCATACGAGAATGATATCAAACTCATCAAATGGCAAAAGCATCAAATCAGCGAGGAAACAAATATCTCGAAACATTAATGGGCGGTTCTTGCATACTTTGTCAACAGGACACTTTTACCTAAGGGGTTCGATACTTTTATAACAAACTCGATGAGACTCTCTGAGCAAAGTCTTATCGAACACTAAATTCATGCATATATACGAATGCGTAGAACCATGGTCTATCAAGGCAATCACAGAAGTATCATAAAGTGTAAAAGTACCCGTTATAACATCTGGCGATGAAGCTTCCTCACGAGCTCGAATATCATATGCTCTGGAAAATGCTCTAGGTTCGGATATCACAACAGTCTCTCTCGTGGTTCTCTGACTACCACTGACATTTCTTACATTCTTCGAAGGTCTACCTCTCACAGGTTCATTATCAGATCTCAGATTTTTAACATTCTCAGGCTCGACAGACTCAGGGCAATCACGAATAAAATGATCATGTGATCCACATCTGAAACAAGCTCTGTCATTCATTCTACAGCTTCCCGGATGTCTTTTCCCATAATACTTACACTCTGGTTTCTCAGATCGTACATTCCCAACACTTGCCATTGAAGTTGCTGGAGCTTTGAAACTTATTTGTGATCTATCTCGATTTCTATTTGAATATCCCAAATTAACTCTCGAACGACTTTGATCATCTCTAATTCTCTTTGAAGTGGACTGAAACGATCTATTCTAAAATCTCTTTCTCATATCTCTAACTTCAGACTCGGCTTTCTTTTTATCTTTCCCGAGTGCTTCAGCTTTGCACGCTTGATCAACGAGTACAATGAACTCTTTTATTTCTAATATCTCGACTAACAGGCGGATATCTTCATTAAGACCATCTTCGAATCTTTTACACATTATTGCTTCAGATGATACACATTCTCGAGCATACTGACTCAATCTCACAAACTCTCGTTCATACTCCGTAACAGTCATACGGCCTTGTTTCAATTCCAAAAATTCCTTTTGTTTCTGATCAACGAATCTCTCACTGATATATTTCTTTCAGAACTCGATCTGAAAGAAATCCCATGTCACTCGTTCTTTCGGAATAACAGATATCAGCGTTTTCCACCACTGATAAGCCGCATCTCGAAGTAAAGATACAACACATTTTATGCATTCATCCGGAGTCAGAGACATTTCATCAAATACCCGGATAGTATTTTCTAACCAGAATTCGGCCTTTTCAGCATTATCATCATTAGTAGCCCGAAACTCTTCAGCTCCGTATTTGCGAATTTTGTCTACCGAAGGCTTATTCAACAGATTTATACCCATCACCGGAGGCATTTGCTGTACTACGAGGGGATTAAGCGGGGCGGGGTTGTGAAACGATCGGGTTATTCTTTACGAATTGAGTGAACCATTCACTCATCATTTGGAAGAAAGCTTGTTTAGCTTCTTCCCCTTGACCGCTAGTAGCCGGTCTCGGATTAGAAGGCGCTGTCCCTTGCGCGGGAGCAGACGCATTACTTTCTACGTCGTCAACTACGCTATTTCGGGATCCATTACTATACGAAAATCAAATTTATACGTTAGGATTCATCACACTATCACAATTCAGAATTATGGCATGTATAGCTAGACTCTGACACGCTATGTTAGTCCGAGAATTGACTAAACCGTAGCTCTGATACCAACCAAATGTAACAACCCTAACCCGTATCCGTCGCTGAATTAGGGTTAAAGGCGTTACCAGACAGATAGGAAACATTTTCAGAAGTTCATACATATCATACAAGCCCATATTTTCCATCAAATTTGCAATTTAGTCCTTCAAGTTACTATTTTCTCAATTTAGCCCTAATTAGCTAAATCCATCAAAAATTCAAGAACAAAGTATGTTCATCTAGCTCAAATCTTCCATTTAACACCATAAATCATTACAAAGCTCAACATAACATCAATGGTATTTCTCATGAACAACATCAATTCATCAAATTGAGATATGGGCTTGATAGTAAACTAAGCAACAATCTCAAAAACATAAAAATCATCAAAATCCAACTCAAAATCATACCTTAATTTGCAATAGAAAGGCCGAATACCCTAGCTGGATTTCTTTCCTTTCTTTCATTGCTTGTTTCGGTCAAATGAAGAGAAATAAAAGATGAACACTTCATCTTTTTGTTTCATTAATTTAATGCTAACAATTCATTTACTAAAATAGCCTTCATTCATATATTTATAACATACAATTACAAGGTCATTCATGACCTTAGCCGTCCACTAACCATGATAATGGCTTAATTACCATATAATTCCTCACACTTATAAAGACATAACAAATAAGCATCTTTTCATAAAACATACAAATTTGAATTTCAATGCAATTCAATCCTTTTCATCAAATTAAACACACAAACGAGCAATTTAACTTACGAAAATTTAGCACATGCTTAATCACTTATCAATGGCACCAAAAATAATATTAAAATATTATACGGACTCGGATTTGTGGTCCCGAAACCACTGTTCTGACTAGGGTACAAACCAGACTGTTACAATACGCCTATGTTTATTCACACGGACTACCAAACAGGTAGCTGAACGTTCGTATGGTGTCGACTAATCACATTTTTCGGCTTTTTACTGATTTTTAGTTAAGAGTAGTGTTTACACACACACCTTGTTTGCGAAAGTGCGTAAATAGCCCACGAGTCGAACTCCAAACCTATATTCAACCACAACATTCGGTTAATCGCCTAACATTCGGTTAATTTCCTGCCAATCAAATTAAAATGAACCCTAGCCAAACACTTATCCCCTTAATCGACAACCACTAACCTTGATTAAGCAACCGAGGCTTCGCGCCTTCACATTGTAGAAAAAAATAACCACTAGCTTCTCGGTTGTTATCTGTATTAAGCCGAAACTACCATTAATAGTTACTCCCAAGAACAGTTTGAATCAAAATGAGTATCAAACTTACCGAAAGCGCAGAATCACGTAAAAGAGTTGAGCCAATTGGAAAAATATCAAAACAAAAGAAAAGAAACCAAAGTAACCATAATTCGGCCGAGAGTAGAAGAGTGGAAAAAACGGCAGCAACAAGGATAGAAAGAACCGCACAAAGAAGGGAACAGTAAAAGAAAATGAATCGACAAAATAAGAGGAAGAAAGAACGCCTGTCGTGGGGAGGTCAAGGCTGAAGAGAACCAAGAAATATAGTAAACGCACACCTAGCAATACTAGACACAGGTTTTCAGGAAAAGAAAAGAAAGCGACTGTGGTGAGCAAATTAAAAAAATAAAAACGAAACAATAGAGATGGAGAGAAGGGAAAATCGATAGCAAACTTGAAGAAGGGAGAAAGAACTCTATCAAAACCAAAATTGGAAAAAAATGAAGGGAGGGAACCGAATCCAAAACTCTATCAAATCAGGATAACTCCTATATCCCACTATTTTCTCTTAAAATTCAGCAACTACACTCCAAATTTGGCACAACTCTCCCACCAAACTCAAATTCCCTTCTTTTTCTCCCCAAAAAACTCCCCAAATCCCCAACAACCGAAATTCCCTCCAACTACCTCTTAAAATTCAGCCACAACTCCCCACACTCCTCAAACACTCCAGTTTCGATCGAACTACAACTCTATCACCGCCACGTTGTAAAAATAAATCCCCTTACTAGCGCTGGGACTTGAACTCCAGACCCCTTGCACATTAACACTCCACTTAACTACCAGACCAGCAGGCCCATTCTGACATATTTTACAAACATTTATTCTTAAGCCTACTTGCTAAAGTTAGGGGTTTATTAAATAAAAAGCAAAAATTTCCCAAGCCAAAGCTTGAACTTGGGACCTTTCAGACTCTTCCCAGAACACTTAACCATTGAATCAGGCATATATTTGTGACAACAACATACAGAATTAATAATAAAGAATTTTGGGGTGTTACATTTTCCGACCCTCATTCTTTTTGCATTAAAAGATTGCTTAGTCATCTTACCCTCCAAGCAAGATTCATATTGTGGAAGATCAACTTTTTTAAGGGAACTTAAGATGTTACCTTTCACAATTTTAATGATTCTTTCTCAGTTAATATGACCAAGTCTCAAATGTCAAAGGTGTGCCTCATTAGAGTGAGAAGTTTTAAGTCTTTTATTCAATATTTTAGTCTCAAGCAGTGTGTACATCTTTGGTTTGATAAAATATAGATTATTTGACATCCATCCATTACAAATAAGATTGTGATTTCTAAATATTGCAATTCCATCATTAAAAGTCACGGTCAAGCCGTCTTTATATAAACATGAAACAGAAATTAAGTTTCTTTTGAAACTTGGTACACAGAAAACATCTTTTAAAATAATCTTTCTAAAATTATCAAAATAAAGATATACATATCCCATTGCTTCAGCTACCACACTTGTATCGTTCCCGGTCCGCAATGATAAACTCTTATCTCTAAGATCTTTTGTCTCCTTGAACCCATTCAAAGAAACACAAATATGATTAGTGGCTTCCAAATAAATGACCCAATGGTCTATTGAGTCCTCCACTAAACAAGTTTTATCATCATGAGTTTCGTACCTTTGCCTTTGGTAGCTAGGTATTCTTTCCACACTTTTCAATTTGCCTTAAAGTGTCATTTCTTGCTGCAGAAGAAGCATTTAGACTTAGATAAGTCTTTTGGCTTTCTGGTTCTCTTTCTTTCCACTTGTAGTGGCCTAGAGACCTTAGCCTTATCTTTATTAGTGCGCTTTCTCTTCCCTTTTGAGGAAGAAGCAACGACTATATTCGCTTCTACTCTTCGAATCGCCTAACCGTTGTTCAACATAAACTCATATGATTTATTTCCTTCATGAGTTGTGTAAGCGTCAGGTTTTTGTTGCCAAGGATATATGCAGCCCGAATACTAGAAAAATCATTGGAAAAGGTTTTGAACACCATCTCAATTTGGGTGTTTTGGTCCAACTTGGTCTCATTGTTCACGACCTCGGCAAAGTAGCCCATAAGAGTGATCATATAGTCTTTGACTGGAGTGTTGGGTTTTTTCTGGGCATTTATTAAGCTATTTATAGCAGACTGTCGCGCCAAGAAAGCTTAGCCTCCAAACATGAATTCTAGCTTATATAAAATTACTTTATCAGTCTTACAGCTCTTTAATTGTTTATATAGAGTGTTGGTCACGCTTGCCAGCATATAGCAATGAGCTATCTCATCAAACTCTTCCCAGCATTTTCTAGTCTCAGCTTGAGTGGCTGGAGGGAGCTTATTATCGAGAATTGTTTTAAGTTTCTCATAGCTCAGGACAATTATCAGGTTCCTTTTCCATTAATTATAGTTATTTCCTTTTAGTTTGTTTTCAGTGAGTATGTTCAATAAGGGAGTTGGTGTCATTTTCGAACTGAAAATAAAAATAATTATATATTAATATCTTTGTATTAAGCAAATGTTTGAAAACCTTTTGCAACATTATGATATGCATTAAGATGATGCATGTGTCTTACATTAAACTTTGAAAACATTTTGTAAGTCGTTGCAACGATAATTCCCACACCCATTGAATTAAGCCATCATTGGGTGATCATGATAAACTAATAAGAATATGGATTTCCATCTAATTAGTACATGGACCTAATTCCTAAGACATTCACACGTTCTAATAATCATGTAACATTTGGCCATCATTCTAACTTAAGTAGAGCTCTGTGGGGAGTTACTTAACTAAAAGATCTTGAGTGTATAACCATCAACTCAACACCTATCACATCATGCACCACAAATGAGTCATCGGGGGATAATCTCACTGAGTAGCATGCTTTGAGTAGTTGTCCTCTTTTGAAGATAGAATTTCTTGACCTATCGTAAGATGATGCCTACCACAAGGGCCAATCCAATTATCATTTGACCATAAGAGAATCCTTCTTACTTTCAGGAAATCTCCTCAGTGAAATTGGAACGGTGGAAATGTGCAAGAGTACACAATCGTAACAAGTAATAAAGTGACAAGTAAATGTCGAGTTATCGTACCCACAGGGACTGTAAAAGAATTATTTATGAAAATGTTTTCAAACAATTTGGTGAAGGAAAAATATTTGGATTTAAGACATATCTAAAAACTAAAAATAAAACAAAGAAAAATAAGATAAAACAAAGTTCTAATGCACGATTTCAAAAACTGATTTTAATCAAGATGATATAATTGTGTTGGATTAATAACATTTCTTACCTTAGAATTATTAAACTCGTGTTTATACTTGTTAAAACATGACAACTCGGTAATTTGCTAACTTATGAACATATTTACAAATAAAAATCCATTCATCTCTTGTACATATTTCTATGCAAATTAGAACGATTAACAGACTTCTACGAGTAAACATATTATTGCACATACATACTTATTAAATTAAACAATCTCTCGCATATTCCTATGTCGATGCAAACGGTTAATTCAACCTAACAAGCACATAAAAGATCATGCAAAGTAACAAGTATTCTTACCTTGAAACAATTTAATCACAAAAATCCTACAAGTTATGCAAGGCATATGTATCGTCAAATACAATGCTAATTTAATCTTCAGCTCCCTTAGAAGAATTAAACATGCATAGATTAAGTATTGCATCCATTAATTACAATTTCAATGCGTTTAAATAATTAATTCATTAGCTATCTAAACAATTATAATGCCAGATAACTTAACAAAATTTTACTTAATCAAACATTTTACCAAGGCCTTTAATAGCATAAACACAATTTTAACAATTCAAGAGGACGAAATGCAATCAACCCAACACGAATTAAATTCAAGCTAAATTGATTAAATTAAACATTCCAACAGCATAAGTATCCATAAACATGTTTTTCAAAACAACAACGAAATTTAAAGAGATAGGGAACAAGAAACAAATCCGGTGGTTCTCCGTGGCTTGTCTGATTGCTCCGTTCTTCGTTCTTCGTTGTCCTCAGCTATCAAGGTGGCTTATGAACACTCCAAATGCTGCTCCAGATGGCTGGAAAAACACCTCCTTTCCAAGAGGAGAAATCGGCACAAGAACAAGGGAAAATAGAATGGAAACGAAGGGAGAAAAGTTGAGAGAAGAGAAGAGAGAATGAGAGAATGTTGGAGAATTGATGGATGCTTTGAATGAGCAGCTAGGGGCTGTATTTATAGGTTTTTAAGGCTTCTAAAAATAGCAAATAACAGCAGAAAAAGAGGCTCCCTTGGCCGGCCATCCCATGTGGCAAAGTTGAAGAATTTAACCTTGCTAAATATAGCATGGGCAAATCTTTAAAGCCATGAATTTTGGAGGGGTTTGAATGGGATTTTGAAAGATCTTCAAGGGCTCCTTTGCAAGCTGAATTAATCAGAAAATAAGCTGATTTGGGCCTTCATTGTGGATGGTTTTGGGCTGCCCAATTGGTGGCTGGTTCGGTTCAATCGGTTCGGTTCAACCAGTGCGGTTTAACTAGACCCTTTTTTATAATTAATTAAAAATAATTTATCTAGCCCAAATTAACTTGGGAATAAATTAAAATTAATTATATTATGATTAAATCTTTATAATTGGACCATCTTGGGCTGAAAATAGAGTCACCTTGACACCTCAAATCACTTCTCGGTTTTATTCTTCGAGCAGTGTCTGCCGAGCCGATTTTTGCCCTTTTGTGTGATTCTGTCGAAAATAGCCAAAATTAAACAAAATTAACTATAAAATTAATTAAAATTCATCATGTTCATATTTTTAGCACAAATTAATTATTTTATAATATTTAATTATTTTCCGACAAGAATTTACTCGAAACCACATGAATTTGGGTCAAAAAGGGCATGAAAAAGTATATAAATTTTCGTGTTTCCACACCCCCAAACTTAATTCATTGCTCGTCCCGAGTAATGCACAAAATTGAAAAGAATTTTCTCGGAAACACCTTTGAAAAACTCCTTCAGAACAACTTTCTTCTCAAAATTATGAATTGAATATATTTAGGCTCAAAGATAAGAAATTTGATAGTTATGCTACTTAAGCATTCATATCGTTCAAATTACCTCCAACAATTTATTATACTAGCAAAATTAGACTAAATGTTTCTTTAATAAAGACATGTTCTTCACTACCAATTTGATTTTAATTCCCTATTCAAAAAGTAAACTGCAATCATTAAGCTTAACTGATGTCTTCATGTGTTGAACATAGCAACTTCTCTCCACTAATGTAGGTAACATTGGAATTTTGAATCAATAGGTCTTTAATTAGGTTGTAACGTGGCTGGGCTTAGGGGTAGGTAAAAGATAGACAAATTTTTGGCTTAAAAACCCTAAACTCAGCTTAACTTCGAACCTTCGGAACTTTCATCCTTGATACCCAACTTTTGCTCTTTCGATCACTTATTTCATTTTGAGTACTTTTTTTTAAATACGAGCTCAAACTCGAACACTTGCTTCATGTACTATAATTTTTTTTGAACATTTGATACTTCTTTTCAACTCACCCAAACTTATTTTCAAACGATCTTTTGAATAGTACTGAGTCTAGTGTTTGGGACAATTTTAGGAGTAATGAAGAGAAAATTGATGGCTGAATATTGCGTGGGTCCAAATAAAATTAGGCCAAATAGTCTCAAAATTGGGTTTCAAAGGATAATTTTATCAGGGTCGGCTTGAAAGGCTCAACCGGTCCAAACAACAGTTGCCTAAATCATTTTCAACATTCCATGCTTCCTAGGATTTCGCCTCAAGAAATTACTAAGTCAATTCTAAAGACTTAAACTTTCATGCATGCCTAACTTTTTCGTAGGGAACTAAAAATTTTATGGTACGAATTTACATGCTTTATTAAAAATACATTCATATCATTATTAAGTTAACATAATAATTTATTGAAATAATAGAACTTTATTAATACTGAAGTTTAGCATACTTAACAAAATTTCAAATTATTGAACAAAAATATATCCTAAGCATAACTAAAAGAAAATTTTATTATGAGTGAAATCAATTCAAATTTTCGGTCCCCCCAACTTAAAATGAACAATGTCCTCATTTTTTAAAGTAAATAGATACTATACACCAGGTAGGGTTTTAGAAAAGAGGAGGTGAGTCAAATTGACTGCTTAAGTACCAAGCTCTCTCTAAAATCCAATCCTAGACATGTATATATCTATTGCGACACTTTAGCCTTTGAGACTTGTTCAAATTTTTATTCATGATTCCTATCTCTTGTTTTATTGTGCAGAAATAAAAATTTCTAATTGACCTAATCCTAAGATACTTAAGAAAGCAATAAATGAAAGTTGAAGTCCTCCCATTTTTTATTTGTTCGCCGATCCTTCCGAATTTGACTCATCTTTTGCTCCATTAGTATTATCTTTGCATGAATCGCCTTGCTCCTTTTTTGATGATGAAACCCATGGTTCAAATATGAAATCTAGAAACTCAGGCACAAAAATAAATGGGTCATTATAAATTTTCTTGAGGGCACTCCTCATCGAGTCATCTCTTATTTTTGCATATCTCCAATAGGCTTGTTGCTGCCATTTCATGTGTTGCATTAAGTCCATCAGCTTCAACAGCTCATCACGATGATCTGGGCTAGGTAGTGGAGCTCTAAACATTGAGGGTTTGATATCAGGTTCAGCTTCTGGTTCCATTGGATCTGCCTCATTTGATTGCTCTGGTGGGATTTCTGTGGGTTCATCTTCTGCTTCCTCAGGATCCTCGCTATCTTCAATTCGCTGCTGAAGAACAGAATCTCCGGCCACTCGGTAGAGGTTCCAATCGGTGATTGCGCCTTGACTATACTCTGTCTGCTTTACGTCCTCAAGGAGTTTTGCTTTTAAGCACAGAATTATGATCGTAAAGGGGAAATAGGTAGGGCCAGACCGTTTAACGGCACAATTTCGCATTTCTCTCAAGATGATTTTGCCCACATCAATGGTCTTTTCGGTTAGAATCGAGTATAATAGGACCATTCACTCTAATGAAATTGTAGTCCCATGCGAACTAGGCATAAGGCTGAAACGGATGAAATAGAACCATACCTTCGCTAGAGGCGTCAAATACTCTCTTCGACACGTGTGGATTCCTTGCTTTGACACAGTCCACTTGGAACCTGGAACTGTGAGTTCTTCAAGGATTTCTTGCAGATTTTCAGGCTTAATATTGCTCAACAGAGAGGAATATTCATCGTTGTCAAAATCAGGTAATTCAAAGAACTCATTAATAGCACTAGAATTTATTGGTACCTTGATTCCTCGGACTGGAACTTCAGTCAATTCACTGGAAGTTAAGTTCGCGTAGAATTCACGAATTAGTTCTTCATCCACACTTGGTCTCTTTTCATAAAACAATTCCCAATTGAGGGCTTCAGCAACTTGACGAATACGTGCCATAAAGTCTCTGTAGTTGCTTTCCTTCAATGTGAAGCCTTTCTCTGGATACATCTGTTGATTTTTGAAGATACTTTCGTATCTTACTTTGGCTTCTTCACAGTGAAATTTGCTTTGTGTTTTTTCGATTTGAGCGGAGGCACGAGTTCTCTTGCGAGTCATAATTAACTGAATATCGGATGGAAAAAAAATAAAATTAGCTTCTTAAAATTTAATAACAATTACTAAAATTTCAATAAATTGAAAAAATGAGTAATTGAATAAAAAATTAAATTTAAGAAAGAAAATTACTCTTACCACCTTCCTCGTAGAATTTAAAAACTCTTAAAATAAATAAAAACTAATGAATCAAAAGGGAGGATTTAAAGGAGGGTTGGCTTGGGTTGGGGGAAGGGAGATGTGTGCATAGGCGCACAATGCAGCAGCAGGTGGCGCGCAATGGGGCTGCAGCAAGGCCTTGCAATAGGCAGGCCACAGGCTGGTCTGATGTGGGGCGATGGTGCGCACAAGCGTGTAGCTTGAGGCAACAAACGTGCGGCATCGACACAGGCGGGAGCTGGTGCTAGCGTCTTGCGGGAGTCTTTGGAGCATTCTTTGGCCGATTGGTGTGGCGTCACTTTGAAATTGCTTCTTTGGCGAATGGTGGCTTGGGGTGGTGCGGCACTTGGTGTTTTGGTGGATGGGAGTTTGAGTGATGGGTGAATGGTGAGAACAAGGGTGCAATTTATAGATGGAGGAGTATAAATTGGAATAGAACTCTAAGAACAATCAAAGCATTAAAAAAATAAGAGTCCCCTTCTAATTTTACTCATGATAAACAACAATTAATAATTAAATAAACACATTTAAATTATCAATTGCTATTTAATTATTAAGATAAATATAGAATAAAATTGATTCTAATCATAAGCTAAATTGATAAAAGTTAATATATAAATTATAATGAATATAATTATATATTAAAGTTTATCAATAATTTATGAAAATAAAAATATTTATTTTAGATGCCTTTTAAAAATATTTACAAAAAGAGGCACCTAGTTTTTATTATTTATGAAAATATAGCAACCAAAATTTGAAAACAATTCAATTAAGTCCATGGACTTAATGAAAATTGGAAATTGAGCTACAATTTAAGACTTGGGTCAAAATTGACCTTTTTATTTGGAAAATCAAAAATTTATTTTGTCATTTAGGGGCTAATTTCTTGGCAAATTATGTAAAAATCAATTCCCAGGAAAGATTGGAGGGGTCACAAGCGGTCCCGCTTAAGTTCCAATCTCCTAGACAGAATTTATTTAGACATAATAAACCCGAAAATATTCCCTAAATAATTTATTAAAAACAAGAAAATTTAAAGATCAGATAAACTGAACACGATTTTATCCCGTTCAGGTTTTTCTCCATAATAATGTTTCAAACGCTGAGCATTGACTTGAAAATTACCTCTCTTACCTTGGAGTTCAACAACTCGTATGGATGACGCGATGAATCGTGAATGGACCGGACCAACGTGACTTTAACTTACCTGGAAAGAACTTCAGTCTGGAATTAAATAACAAGACTTGCTGACCTGCTTCAAACTCTCGAGCTTGGATATGCTTGTCATGCCATTTTTTGAGTCTTTCTTTGAGTAATTTGGCATTTTCGTATGAGAACATTCGAAATTCCTCTAGCTCGTTGAGTTGGAGCATTCGTTTCTCTTTAGCAAGCTTGAGATCCAAATTGAATTGTCGAAGAGCCCAGTAAGCTCTATGCTCTAACTCCAGAGGTAGATGACAGGCTTTCCCAAAGACCAACCTATAGGGTGACATTCCTAAAGGTGTCTTGTATGCTGTTCTGTAAGCCCATAAAGCATTATCTAGTCTTTTGGACCAATCTCGTCGGTTTGGGCAAACTACCTTCTCAAGTATACCTTTGATCTCCTTATTTGCTAGCTCAGCTTGTCCATTTGTCTGCGGATGGTAAGCTGTAGCAACCTTGTGTTTCACTCCATGTTTATCTAACAACCATTTTAACCACTTGTTCACAAAGTGGGTCCCTTCATCGCTGATAATAGCTCTAGGGGTTCCAAACCTTGTGAACACGTATTTCTGCAAGAATTTCATCATAACCTTGGCATCGTTCGTGGGATAAGCTTCAGCCTCGACCCATTTGGACACATAATCTACTGCTACCAATATATACTTGTGACCAAAAGACGGAGGAAAAGGACCAAGAAAATCAATACCCCAAACATCAAACAATTCTACCTCAAAGATATTTATTCGAGGCATCTCATTTCTATTGGTTACGTTTCCAACCCTCTGACATCGATCACAATTCTTTACGTAAGCGTATGCATCCTTAAATAGTGTTGGCCAAAAGAATCTGGCTTGTAGTACTTTGGCCGATGTACGAGTACCTCCAAAGTTTCCTCCAATTGGAGCTGAATGGCAATGGTATAAAATCTTCAGTATTTCATCTTCTGTCACACATCTTCTAATCATCTGATCTTCACACTTTTTGAACAAATATGGCTCTTCCCAAAAATAGTACTTCACATCGTGAAGAAACTTTTTTCTTTGCTGATATGTTTTATCAATTGGTATCAAACCACAAGCTAAATAGTTAGCAAAATCAGCAAACCAAGGAGTATTATGGACATGAGTTACCTTCAGTATGTGTTCATCTGGAAATGTCTCTTGGATCGGAAAAAGTGAAGAATTTTCCTCTTATGGCTCCAATCTGGATAAGTGATCAGCTACTTGGTTTTCTACTCCTCTTCGATCTTGAATTTCTAGATCAAACTCTTGAAGTAGAAGCACCCACCGAATCAATCTCGGCTTAGCATCTTTCTTGGCTAATAAGTACTTAATCGTGGAATGGTCCGTATAGATAATCACTTTGGTACCTACAAGATAAGATCGAAACTTGTCGAAGGCAAACACAATAGCAAGTAACTCTTTTTCTGTTACCGTATAGTTCAGTTGGGCTCCGGTTAGAGTTATGCTTGCGTAGTAGATAGGATGAAAAACTTTGTTCCTTTGCTGGCCCATAACAGCTCCAATGGCGAAGTCACTTGCGTCACACATCAATATGAATGGCGAATCCCAGTCTGGTGTGACGATTATGGGTGCCGTGACTAACTGACTCTTCAGATTGTTGAAGGCTTTTAAGCATTCCTCATCAAACTTGAATATCGAGTCCTTTTCCAACAGCTTGCATAAGGGTTTAGCCACTTTGGAGAAGCCCTTGATAAATCTTCGATAGAAACCGGCGTGGCCCAAAAAGCTCCTAACACCTTTTACAGATGTTGGAGGTGGGAGTTTCTCAATAACATCTACTTTTGCTTTGTCCACCTCGATCCCATGTCTCGTTATTCGATGGCCTAGAACAATTCCTTCTCGTACCATGAAATGGCATTTTTCCCAATTAAGTACGAGATTTGTTTCTTCACATCGCCTTAGTACCTTCGCTAGATTGGCTAAGCAATCCTCGTAAGTATCTCCAAATACTGAGAAATCGTCCATGAAAACTTCCAAGTATTTCTCAACCATGTCAGTAAAAATAGACATCATACATCTCTGAAATGTAGCTGGTGCATTACATAAACCAAATGGCATGCGTCTAAATGCAAATGTACCGTACGAGCAGGTGAATGTCATTTTGTGTTGATCTTCCGGTGCTACCGTAATCTGATTATACCTTGAGTATCCGTTGAGAAAACAGTAATAGTCTCGTCCTGCGAGTCTATCCAGCATCTGGTCCAAGAATGGCAGAGGAAAGTGGTCTTTCCTAGTTGCCTTGTTTAGCTTCCGGTAATCGATATAGATTCTCCATCCCATAACTGTCCTCGTTGGTATCAACTCGTTGTTCTCGTTCTCCACGACCGTGATACCTCCTTTCTTCGACACGCACTGGACTGGACTCACCCATGAACTGTCTGAGATGGGGTAAATTATACCCGCATCCAACCACTTGATGATTTCCTTTTTCACTACATCTTTCATGATGGGGTTCAGTCTCCGTTGTCCATCAATCATTCCTCTCTCGCCATCTTCTAATATGATCTTGTGCATGCATACGGATGGGCTAATACCGCGAATGTCAGCTATGGTCCATCCGATAGCCTTCTTGAATTGTTTCAAGACTATGATACGTTTCTCTTCTTACTCAGTAGTTAATTCAAATTTGAAACAATCATGAGCGAGTAGAAGCGTTACCTAAATAAACATATTTTAAGTGTGACGGTAATACCTTGAGTTTTAACTTAGGTGGCTCCTCGATTGATGCTTTTGGCTGCATGTAATCTCTTTTCTCTAATTCCAAAGATTCAAAAAGAGATTGCGGATTAAATCCCTTTTGATTAGCTTCTAGCAAAGCTAAGTATTCATCCTCCTCTTCCTCATTTGGGGGATTCGATGTCAAAATTCTTTCCAATGGGTCATCAACATCGTTAAGTTCCTTCTCTACTATTAATTCCTCTAAATCAGCTACTGCAGAACAATCATCCATAGTTTCAGGAAATCACATTGACTTAAAAACATTAAATGTTACCTGATCATCCTGAACACGCATAGTCAGCTCGCCCTTTTGCACATCAATAAGGGTTCTTCCAGTTGCTAAGAATGGTCTTCCTAGGATAATTGGCACTTCTTTGTGCGCTTCAAAATGCGGAATTACAAAGTCGGCGGGGAAAGATAAATTTTTCTACACGTACCAATACGTCCTCGATTTTTCCTTCTAGATGTGCTAAGGATCGATCTGCTAGTTGAAGTGTAACCGTAGTTGGTCTAACTTCTCCTATCCCCAACTTCCTAAATATTGACATAGGCATCAAGTTGATACTTGCACCTAAGTCACATGATGCTTTACCACAATATGTTGATCCAATGTTGCACGGTATGGTAAAACATCCAGGATCCTTCAATTTTGGGGGTAGTTTGTTCTGAAGATATGCACTACATTCCTTTGTCAGAGCTACCGTCTCAAATTCACCAAGCCTTCGTTTCTTAGACAGGATATCTTTCATGAACTTGACGTAGTTCGGCATTTGCTCAAGTGCTTCGACCAACGGAATGTTGATGTGAAGTTGCTTGAGTACGTCTAGGAACTTTTTGAATTGAATCTCCTACTTGGCTTCAAGTCTTTGAGGTAGGGGTGGCGGTGGTTTTGAGATGGAACCGGTCTTGGTTGATTCGCCTTTGGAGGTAATTCCGCATCTAACGACGTTGTTGGGAGATCGAAGTAACCGTCTGTCTATGATTACTTCTTTGGGTCTTGCAGATTTGATTCTGGCGAACCGGTGTTTCAACACTTGGTTGAACATCTTCTTGAGCATCGCTTGCTCCTTTTCAACTTCGGCGATATTGGGCTCTACTATCTTTCCGCTCCTCAATTGCAACGCTTTGCAATGTTCTTTCCTGGATTTCGAATTTTACTGTGTCACTAGGTAAAGCACCTTGTGGTCGGTTCCTAAGTTCGATTGCAAAGTGGCCCACTTGATTCTCCAAATTCTTTAATGTAGCCGCTGGCTCTGGATTAAGGCATCATTATTTGCTAGATATGCCTTTAGCAAACTCTCTAGACTATTGGATGCTTCGCTTGAACTGTTTACGGACTTGTTGCGGAAAATTAGGCGGTGGGTCGATGCAGGTTGGGTGTAACTGGTTCTAGCCCCTTGATTACTCCAGGAAAAATTCGGGTGGTTTCTCCATGATGGGTTATAAAATTTGGATTGCAGCCCTTGCCTTCCTTAGTTTTGGTTCTGATTGCCCATGTAGTACACAGATTCTGGGTTCGATGGACATTCTTCGAACAAATGTCCCTCCCCACAATAGACACACGGGCTATATTCTCAAATTGATTAGTCGGTTTGTCTTTGCAAAACTATTAGACCCATTAGTAGTAAGATTTTTAAGCATTGAGGATATTGACGATACGAGATGCGAGTGAAGTAAGAGCGTCTACTTCATGAATTCCAGCAAGAACGTCTTCCGTGCGCTGCTCGACTAGTTAGCCATTGATAGTTGTTGCTGGCAATCCTCTCGATAATTTCGTAAGCCTCATTATAAGACTTAGAAAGGAGAGCACCATTAGCAGAGGCGTCCACTACCATCCTTGTGTGAGCGTTGAGACCATTATAGAATGTCTCAAGTTGAATGCGATGAGGAATTCCATCTTTGAGGGCATTTTCGTAATAACTCTTTAAATCTTTCCCATGCCTCATACAAGGACTCGTCATCCATTTGGTGGAAAGCAGTGATCTCGTTCCTCAGTTTAGCATTCTTG
Organism: Gossypium sturtianum; assembly: GCA_025698515.1. NCBI lineage: Eukaryota > Viridiplantae > Streptophyta > Magnoliopsida > Malvales > Malvaceae > Gossypium > Gossypium sturtianum. Next base: position 121,400,756 of record CM046955.1, read on the forward strand.
CTTGGCGGAAAATACTTCATGAGGAATCTCTCGGCTAATTCTTGCCATGTAGAAATGGAGTTCGGTGGCAATGAATTCAACCAGAGCACACGAGCTCGTCCCTTAACGAGTATGGGAACAACTTCAATCGTAAGGCATCTTTGGGTACTCGGCTAACTTGAAAGAATCGCTCACTTCCATGAATAGTCTTAAGTGAAGATGAGGATCTTGATGAGGCATTCCACTCGAATTGGCCTTATGCAAGCATCCGGAACATGAGCTTCAGCTCGAATTGTTGTGCCTCGATTTGGGTCTCCTAATACCCGGATTAAGATCGTTAAACAGCGCACGAAGATATTGTCTTAAGGCTCTATCCCTATCATCAGCAATAAGGATAGGATTCGAATGTGGTTTGCTCCGTTTCCTTGGTTCATATTCTCGAAATTCATTCCTTCGGTCCTTTCTACGGTTTGCTTGTCTTCTTCGTTGTGAAAGGTTCATTCTATTTCGGGGTCCACAGGAGTAAGTCAATAATCTGGTCAATACTCATAAACACCGAAATATTCACGAGAAAAATTAAGTAAAAATTTAAATATGAAAATAAATAAACCAAAATGTAAGAATAAAAATTCACAAATAATGGCTATGAGAAAGCTTGATCCCGAAACAAGCGGCGCCAAAAACTTGGAACGGTGGAAATGTGCAAGTGTACACAATCGTAACAAGTAATAAAGTGACAAGTAAATGTCGAGTTATCGTACCCACGAGTGGATTTGTAAAAGAATTATTTATGAAAATGTTTTCAAACAATTTGGTGAAGGAAAAATATTTGGATTTAAGAAATATCTAAAAACTAAAAATAAAACAAAGAAAAATAAGATAAAACAAAGTTCTAATGCACGATTTCAAAAGCGATTTTAATCAAGATGATATAATTGTGTTGGATTAATAACATTTCTTACCTTAGAATTATTAAACTCATGTTTATACTTGTTAAAACATGACAACTCGTAATTTTCTAACTTATGAACATATTTACAAATAAAAATCCATTCATCTCTTGTACATATTTCTATGCAAATTTGAGCGATTAAATGACTTCTACGAGTAAAAATATTATTGCACATACATACTTATTAAATTAAACAATCTCTCGCATATTCTATGTGCGATGCAAACGATTAATTCAACCTAACAAGCACATAAAAGATCATGCGAAGTAACAAGTATTCTTACCTTGAAACAATTTAATCACAAAATCACACGCAAGTTATGCAAGGCATATGTATCGTCAAATACAATGCTAATTTAATCTTCAGCTCCCTTAGAAGAATTAAACATGCACAGATTAAGTATTGCATCCATTAATTACAATTTCAATGCGTTTAAATAATTAATTCATTAGCTATCTAAACAATTATAATGCCAGATAACTTAACAAAATTTTACTTAATCAAACATTTTATCGAGGCCTTTAATAGCATAAACACAATTTTAACAATTCAAGAGGACGAAATGCAATCAACCCAACACAAATTAAATTCAAGATAAATTGATTAAATTAAACATTCCAACAGCATAAATATCCATAAACATGTTTGTCAAAACAACAACGAAATTTAAAGAGATAGGGAACAAGAAACAAATCTGGTGGTTCTCCGTGGCTTGTCTGATTGCTCCGCTCTTTGTTCTTCGTTGTCCTCAGCTATCAAGGTGGCTTATGAACACTCCAAATGCTGCTCCAGATGGCTGGAAAAACACCTCCTTTCCAAGAGGAGAAATCGGCACAAGAACAAGGGAAAATAGAATGGAAACGAAGGGAGAAAAGTTGAGAGAAGAGAAGAGAGAATGAGAGAATGTTGGAGAATTGATGGATGCTTTGAATGAGCAGCTAGGGGCTGTATTTATAGGTGTTTAAGGCTGCTAAAAATAGAAAATAACAGCAGCAAAAGAGGCTCCCTTGGCCGGCCATCCCATGTGGCAAAGTTGAAGAATTCAACTTTGCTAAATATAGCATGGGCAAATCATTAAAGCCATGAATTTTGGAGGGGTTTGAATGGGATTTTGAAAGATCTTCAAGGGCTCCTTTGCAAGCTGAATTAATCAGCAAATAATCTTATTTGGGCCTTCATTGTGGACGGTTTTGGGCTACCCAATTGGTGGCTGGTTCGGTCCAATCGGTTCGGTTCAACCAGTGCGGTTTAACTGGACCCTTTTTTATAATTAATTAAAAATAATTTATCTAGCCCAAATTAACTTGGGAATAAATTAAAATTAACTATATTATGATTAAATATTTATAATTGGACCATCTTGGGCTGAAAATAGAGTCACCTTGACACCTCAAATCGCTTCTGGTTTTATTCTTGAGCGAAGGTGTCTGTGAGCCGATTTTTGCCTCTTTTTTGTGCGATTACGTCGAAAATAGCCAAAATTAAATAAAATTAACTATAAAATTAATTAAAATTCATCATGTTCATATTTTTAGCACAAATTAATTATTTTATAATATTTAATTATTTTTCGACAAGAATTTACTCTAAACCACATGAATTTGGGTCAAAAAGGGCCTGAAAAAGTATATAAATTTTCGTGTTTCCAGAAATCCACATAGAAATCCTACCGTGGGCTAGTGCACTTTCCATGCCATCATAAGAGACCATTGTTGGAGGTCGTAGGTCTTGTTTAGGGACCTCTTACTAAATATTTTAAAAACATGCAATGTTTTTTTAAATTTCTGGTTTCAATCATGTATGATAAATATATGCATGACAAATATATGTGGCATTCTTTCCTAAACTATATGTAACATCCTGGAAAGGGCCTATGCATTTTCGGTTTAATTGTACGAAGTAACATGTTTTATGTACTAAGAATAAATTTTGAACAATTTTAGAAACCTGAAAATGTATGGAAATGTTAAGTTAAAAAAAAAAATGGAAAGTGAACATTTTTTGAAACTTGGAAATGTCATGGAAATGTAAGGAAATGTCTTGTCTTGGAAATGTAAGGAAATGTTTTGGAAATGTGAGGAAATGTCATGAAAATGTAAGGAAATGTCTTGTCTTGGAAATGTAAGGAAATGTTTTGGAAGTGTGAGGAAATGTCTTAGAAATGAAAGGAAATGCCTTAGAAATGTTAAGTTTTAAAGTTTAAAAGAGGGAACTAAGGCAATGTGGCCTTAAGAAAATTTATGGAGGAAATATGACATGAAATTGGGCTTGGAAAAGTGGCCTGGAGATGCCACTTAGAGCTCTGGAAATGACGCCACATGCTAGGGGGAAGGACTTGTGTTTGAGTCGCGTGGGAAGCAAAATTTTAAAGCCTTTATTTTTCTAAGTGGCGTCAATAAGAGGGATTAGGGGGACGGCACATGGCTAAATTCTAGGAGTTTTATCCCTTTTATTTTATTGAGGATAAAAGATGATAAATGAGGGATTATTCTTTAATTTTTAAAATAAAGAGATAAGGAGGAAAATAAGGGAGAGTGATGGCCAAGTAAGGGAGTCTTGGCCTAGTAATTTCGACAATAGGAGGAAAAGAGAGACCAATCTGCATTATTTTCTTTTTCTTGAGAGCCTCTGTCGAATTCTCTCTGCAACCCTTTTCTTTTTCTTTTCAATTCTCCAAAAAGCTGAGAGTAAGATCCCCTAGTCTTGCCGAAATTTTTCCATCACTCTCTTCTCTTTTTCTTTTCTGTGCTGAAGCCGAATCTTTCAAGAGATCATCAAAAGCCGAAACCAAGTTCCATTAGCCATAGCCAATTTCTCTGTGGATTCTAGTGAAGGTGCAGTCGTTTTTAATAGTGAGGGTAAGATCTCATTCGGTTTCATCCTTTTTCTTTTAAGATTTGCCGAAATCTAGGACTAACCCCATTAATATCTTGTTGCCGAAACTTTGAAGAAATCTTTCGGGATTTACTAAGTGTCGGCTACAAGGAAGGAGAAGTTCTTTTCCCGAAGGCACACCATAGGCCCCGTGTTCCCTAGTTATTCGGTGAGTTTCGGGATTTAAAATCCACAAGGTAAGTGTCTATAGCATTCGACCAAGGCCTATTTTGGAACCCAGATCTATTTCTTACTTCGTATAAAAGCCGAAAACTAACCCATTTGTTAATTTAATGCTTGGCCGAATACAAGAAGGAATAAAGCAAAGTTTTCGGGATTTGTTGGTGACCAAATCGGCAACAAGGTAGGTTTTGAAAGTACTAATCCTATTAGGATTTGGTCTTATAGCCGAATAGGCTCTTTGCTAACATATTAAGGTTGGCCGAATGTAGGGATTTAAGATCTAAGGCATTAGATCAAGCTTTTCGGGATTTAAGTGAACCGCTAAGTGTATCAGGTGTGTACCCCACACTACTTCTTAATATGTTTCATGGCCTGTTTTATTAAAATATGTGATATTAAGAATATGAAAGTGGCTAGGGTACCATGTTATGGTACTAAGTACTCAGGTACGTTTCCTACTTCTACAAAGAATATATGAAAAGGTCATTGTAACATGAGAATATGATAAGAATGTGAACTCTGGCATATTTATGCATATCATCATTATATGGGGCATATGGGTTTGTTTGAAAGGGGAAGTGAATGTGGTGACTTAAGACCACGAACACGGTGACCTAAGACCGTGATATCTGAAAGTGGTGACCTAAGACCACAGTAATCTGAAAGTGGTGACCTAAGACCATAGTAATCTGAACGTGGTGACCTAAGACCACAAATGCGGTGACCTAAGACCGCGATATGGAGTGTAACGGAAGGAGGGTCGACTTAGTAGTCCCCATGGTGTATGCAGGTTGGTGCAGGGAGTGTAGCGGATGGCTTATTAGGTTTGGGTTTGGGAATGCATCATAATTTGTATGCTATGATATGAATGCGTAACATTTGTATGCCCTGATTCTATTTTGATTTAGTGTTTGTGTACACATTGAGTCTGTTTGACTCACCCCGTTGTGGGACCATGTTTGGTGATGAGCAGTGATGGACCAGGGATGTGAGAACTTGTGGTGGCCATGCTCAACATGAAGTTTTTATTTTATGAACTACTATTTCTATTTAAGTACTTGAATTACTTGGAAATTATTTGATGTAATAAGGCCATAAGGCCATAGTTGGATTGTTTTCCATTTATTTCTATTTATTATGATTATGAGTTTTACCTATTAAAGTTTAAGTAAAATTTTTAATATAAAGAATTGAATCCGTTTTCAACACAAGCCCAACCCAAAACAATTTTTTTCCAAAATCGCACAAGTTTTCTCTAGGTAACGAAAGAATTTTGAAACCGGTTTACTTGAGAAACATACCAAATATGGGCAAATCTCGTGGGCCGAGTTTGGGGTGTTTCAATTTGGTATCAGAGCCCAGTTTTAAAACTCTCGGCCTGTGGGCCAAGGCCCAAAACATTTTCAAAACGAGCCCAAATGAGTTTTTTTTGAAAATATTTTATGAAACAAGCAGGTTTTCTGGCATGGCACCTAAAGTCTCCGACCTGCAATCCACCAGGTAAGTACCCTTAACTATTTGTGTGATTATGTGTAATGAATATTAGAAGGGTAGAAAAGGAATGGAACGTAGAATAGCATGATAGAAACTTGAACCCTAGGACTAGTCTACTCAAACACAAACACATAAGACTTAAGGAACGTTAAACAAACCCATGGCTAAGTCACTAAGTTAGGGTGTGGTAACCCCATGCGCATGTCTAGGATTGGATCCAGGAAAAGCACGGTATTTAAGCGATCCTAGTGACTCACCTCCTCTTCGCAGAATCCCTGCAGTGCGTAGGCCGGTTCACCCTAACCTGAGAGGGCTCGTGAGGTGTGGCAACCTCATGCGCATGTTTAGGAATGGTTTCGGTGGGAGCTTGGTATTTAAGCGATCCGCGTGACTCACCTCCTCTCCACTCGAATCTGCACAGTGCGTAGCTTTAGTTCACCACGACCAAGAGGACTCGGTCATAGGCTAAACACAATAACTAAAACCCGAAAGGAATTAGCCGTGTTTTTATAAAAACAACAAAACCCTAGTTTTAGAACTCTTAAAACTTTCTTCTAAATTTATGAAAACCATCTTTACAAAATTTTCCGAAAGATTTCTGATTTATACAAAAATGCCCCTACTGGTAAAATTACCAAAATACCCTTGGTTTATAAAATGACCAACTACCCAACAGTTTTGCCAAAATTTCATTATTTTATCAATGTTCAAAAACCCTAATTTGCAAATTATCAAAAATGCCTTGAATTTTGGAAATTTCAAAATTGCCCCTAACTTATAAAATTACCAAAATGACCCTGATTTCCAAAATTTTTGTAACATCACCATTTTGAAAAGTAAAATTCTCAAAAAGAACCCTCAAAGTTTTGCAACCTTTGAAATATCCCCGATTTATAAGATTTTACAAATTTACCCAGGCTTGGAAAAAATCACCAAAATACCCCCGAGGTCCAAAATCACCGAAATACCCCTGGATTTCAAAATTTTTCAAAATACCCTGTAAATTTAAAAATACCAAAATACTTTGTGACAAAATCACCAAGGAACTTTTCTTTTGAAAAATTACGAAAATACCTGAGGGATGAATTACGAAAATACCCCAGGTAGTGGAAGGAAAAAAAACAATAACAATGAAAACTACAACCTTTCTCCGAATGAACGAGTTCATGATTGTTTGATGGATGTATGGATGAATGAATGGAAAGACTGTGTGCATACGAAAGAACCACTCCTAAAATTCATTTCATAAATTTTTCTCGCGGGTAATCAAGTGAAACAAAGACTAATTCATAAAACTTCTTAATCGATCACGACGTTAGAAATGAGCTCTAGAGGACGTGGGTCGTCGTGGGACGAGGTAGAGGAAGGATGGCGGTGTCGAACCCGTTAGATCGGGTCAAGGGTCCGACAATGAGATACCACCGCCACCACCACCCCGGTTTGTTGGTGTTGAGCAAAGCAAGCTCAAACGGGATGATGCTTTGTGTCGCAGTCGTGGCCGCGAGTTTTGGAGTTGGTGGTGGTGCGGGAGGAAATTCGGGAACCCGTAAGTGCAGGCTCGAGCGGCCCGAGCTAATGGAGCCGAAATGTTTCGTGGGGTATCGGGTGTGGCACCCAGTTCGGTGAAATCTTGGTTGGAAGCAACAGAGCGCATCATGGATGAGCTTGACTTGACCCCGAGAAGAAGTTAAAAGGAATGGTGGCACCGTTACGCGCGATGAAGCGATCGGTGGTGGTTGACTATTCGGGATGGTGCCACTACCGAGGATCCGACACGGGAATATGTTAAGGAAGCATTTTCGTAAGAAGTATGTGGGAACCAGGTATCTTGATGAGCAAAGGAAGGCATTTCGGGGTGGTTCAAGGGAACAAGTCCGTGGCGGAGTATGAGGTGAATTTTCGAGGTTGAGCCGATATGCTCGAGGAGTAGTGGCAACTGAGCATGAGCGCTGTGTCCGTTTTAAGGACGGGCTAAGGGATAATCTGAGACTGTTGATAGCACCGCATCAGGAGCGGGAGTTTTCTGCTTTGGTAGAAAAGGCCAAGGTGGTGAGGAATCAAGGATTCTACAAAGCGGGCTATGGATAGCAATAGGCCCAAAAGAGGTTTTGGAACGTCTGGAAAGGTTCATAAGAGGCCTAGAGTTGATGGGCCGCGAGGTCAGCAAGTTGGTTCAGAAGGGCGGTATCGACCTTGTGATGTGTATGGAAAGAAGCACTTAGGAGAGTGCTGGAAGAAAACAGGAGGATGTTTTAGATGTGGGTCCAAGGACCATGTGATCAACGATTGTCCTAAGCAATCAGATGAAAGCCGACCAACAGCTCAGAATGTTGGTCAGACTGGTAGAGGAGGACCGCAGCCTCAACGAGGTCGTGGTTCGAGTAACAGAGGTAATGGTGCTGGCAGAGGCCGTGGAACACAAGGCAGAGGTGCTGCTAATGCTGAGGCAAGGCAACCGGTTTGGTTTTTGCGGTTCACGGAGGAAGATGGAGACGTGCGGACGTTATAACCGCACGTTCTTTATTTTTGACAAGCCCTATTTTTCTCTAATTGATGTGGGCTCGACCCATTCCTATGTTGCATGTAGTGTAGTGGAAACACTAGGCCTAGACTCGAACCTTCCGATAGGCGGATGATCGTAGTAAGACCATTAGGCCTAAGCGTAGTGGTGGATAAGATCTTTCGGAATGTACCCCAGAGATTCGTGGAGTGAACTTTCTGGTGACTTAATGGAACTACCTTTCGGGAGTTTGAACTTATACTTGGAATGGGTGGCTAGTAGAGCACCGAGCCGTGTTGGATTGTGCGGCTAAACGAATGGAACTAAGGACCCCGGAGGATGAAGTAGTAGTAATGATCGAGAGAGAAGAAACTACCGTCCAACGTAGTTTCGGCGTTGAAGGTCGAGAAAATGGTTAAGAAAGGGTGCAAGGCGTTCTTAGCCTTCGTAAGTGCGTTAGGTGGAAAGGAAGAAGGTGTCAGTGGAGTTAGAACGGTGAAAGACTTTGAAGATGTATTTCCGAAGGAATTACCAGGAATACCCCAGATAGGGAGGTGGAGTTTGGAATAGACTTACTACCGGGAACAGCTCCTATGTCAATCGCTCCATACCGAATGGCACCAAAGGAGTTAGTTGAGCTCAAGGCTCAAATCCAAGAGTTGTTGGATCGTGGGTTCATACGACCCAGTGTGTCTCTATGGGGAGCACCAGTTCTATTTGTAAAGAAGAAGGGCGGAACTGTGCGTATGTGCATAGATTACCGTCAGTTGAATAAGTTGACCATCAAGAACAAGTATCCTTTACCAAGGATCGATGACTTGTTCGATCAGCTGAAAGGGGCCGCAGTATTCTCAAAGATAGACTTAAGGTCGGGATATCACCAGTTGAAGGTGAAGGAGGCAGATATCCATAAGACTGCTTTTAGGACAAGATACGGCCATTTTGAGTTTGTGGTGATGCCGTTTGGATTGACAAACGCTCCAGCCGCATTCATGGATATGATGAACCGAGTTTTTTCAACCCTACTTGGATAGGTTCATCGTTGTGTTCATCGACGATATTTTGGTGTATTCTAAGTCTGAAGAGGAGCATGATGAACATCTCCGAGTGGTGCTACAAGTGTTAAGGGAGAAGAAGCTCTATGCCAAATTCAGCAAGCGTGGATTTTGGCTTAAGGAGGTGGCATTCTTAGGGCATGTGGTATCCGCAGAAGGAATAAGAGTGGATCCTAGGAAGATCGAAGCAGTGTTGGATTGGAAACCACCTAGGTCCGTGGCTGAGATTCGAAGTTTCTTAGGTTTGGCAAAGCTATTACAGAATGTTCGTAGAAGGATTCTCGTCAATAGCCGCGCTTTGACAAAGTTACTAAGGAAGGAAGTACCCTTTGAATGGTGCGATAAGCAACAAAAGAGCTTTGACAACCTTAAGAAGGTGTTGACGGAGGCTCAGTGTTAATTCAGTAGGAGGTGGGAAGGATTTTGTGGTGTCTTGTGACGCCGCATACGGGATTAGGATGTGTACTAATGCAAGAAGGAAAAGTAGTCGCTTATGCGTCTCAAAGCAACTAAGGCCTCATGAGGTTAACTACCCAACTCATGACTTGGAACCGGCAAAGCAGTGGTTTTCGCCCTTAAGGTTTGGAGGCACTACCTCTATGGAGAAAGGTCGGTGATCTACACGGACCACAAGAGCCTTAAGTATCTGTTGACTCAGAAGGAGTTGAACTTGAGGCAACGAAGGTGGGTGGAGTTGTTGAAGGACTACGACTGTTCGATAGAATATCATCCGGGCAAGGCGAATGTGGTAGCTGATGCCCTAAGCCGGAAGGTTGTGTCGGATCTAAGGGCTATGTTCGCTCACTTAAGTTTGTACGATGATGGAAGCCTGTTGGCAGAGTTGCAAGTCAAGCTCACATGGCTGAAGGAGGTGAAAGAGGGACAGTTGGTTGATAAGGATCTAAGTGCTAAGTTACAGCAAGTGCAGAACGGGGAATTAAAGGATTATGGCGTTAATGATGAAGGAGTATTGTGTTACAGAGGAAAAGTCTGTATGCCGAAAGACAAGGAGTTAAGACAAAGGATTCTTCGGGAGGCGCATAGTAGCCCTTATACTATGCATCCCGGAGGCATTAAGCTGTACAGAGATCTAAGGGAACAATTTTGGTGGTCTGATCTTAAGCAAGAAGTGACTGAATTAGTGGGGAAATGTTTGACGTGTCAGCAAGTTAAGACTAAACACCAAGTTCCATCAGGATTGCTTCAACCAATCGAGATTCCCCAATGGAAGTGGGAGAGAATTACCATGGATTTCGTTAGTGGGCTTCCCCTTACGCCTACTAAGAAGGACTCGGTATGGGTGATAGTGGACCGTTTGACTAAGTCCGCGCACTTCATCCCGTAAGAGTTGACTATTCTCTTCTTGAAGGCGCTAAGTTATATGTGGCGAAATTGTGAGATTACATGGTGTACCGAAGATTTCGATCATCTTCGCTGAGACCCAAGGTTTACGTCTCGGTTCGGAGGGCACTTCATCAAGCTTTAGGCACTAAGTTGGACTTCACTACGGCTTTTCATCCATAATCGACAGGCGACCAACGAGTTATACAAGTGTTGGAGGATATGTTGAGAGGTTGTGTGATGGATTTCCGAGGAAGTTGGGAAGACTATTTGCCTTTAGCTGAGTTCGCCTACAACAACAGCTATCAGGCTAGCATTCGGATGGCACCATATGAAGCATTGTATGGTCGGAAGTGTAGAACTCCTACTTGTTGGACTGAGTTAGGAGAACGTCGAGTTTTGGGTCCAGAGTTAGTGGCTGAAACTGAAGAGAAGGTTGAGATGATTCGAGCACGGTTAAAGGAAGCCTCTGATAGGCAGAAGTCGTACGCAGACCTTAAGCGGAAGGAAATAGAGTTTGAAGTAGGAGACCAAGTGTTTCTGAAAGTCTCGCCTTGGAAAAAGGTAATGAGGTTCGGTCGCAAGGGGAAGTTAAGCCCAAGGTTTATAGGGCCCTATCGAAGTCATGAAACGAGTTGGAGCGATGGCATACCAATTGGAGTTGCCACCGAGTTATGCGACAGGATGCACGACGTATTCCATGTATCCATGCTACGTCGTTACCGATCGGATCCGTCTCATGTGGTACCTGTCGAAGAAGTAGAGCTAAGGCCAGACTTATCCTACGAGGAAGAGCCGATTCGGATATTGGAACGTGATGTGAAAGTGCTACGGAGGAAGTCAGTTCCTCTAGTCAAGGTGTTATGGCGCAATCATGGATCGGAAGAAGCTTCGTGGGAACCGTAAGAGGCAATGCGACAACAATACCCTCAATTATTTTAGTTAGAAAATTTCGAGGACGGAATTATTTTAAGGGGTAGAATTGTAACATCCTGGAAAGGGCCTATGCATTTTCGGTTTAATTGTACGAAGTAACATGTTTTATGTACTAAGAATAAATTTTGAACAATTTTGGAAACCTGAAAATGTATGGAAATGTTAAGTTAAAAAAAAATGGAAAGTGAACATTTTTGGAAACTTGGAAATGTCATGGAAATGTAAGGAAATGTCTTGTCTTGGAAATGTAAGGAAATGTTTTGGAAATGTGAGGAAATGTCATGGAAATGTAAGGAAATGTCTTGTCATGGAAATGTAAGGAAATGTTTTGGAAGTGTGAGGAAATGTCTTAGAAATGAAAGGAAATGCCTTAGAAATGTTAAGTTTTAAAGTTTAAAAGAGGGAACTAAGGCAAGGTGGCCTTAAGAAAATTTATGGAGGAAATATGACATGAAATTGGGCTTGGAAAAGTGGCCTGGAGATGCCACTTAGAGCTCTGGAAATGACGCCACATGCTAGGGGGAAGGACTTGTGTTCGAGTCGCGTGGGAAGCAAAATTTTAAAGCCTTTATTTTTCTAAGTGGCGTCAATAAGAGGGAATAGGGGGACGGCACATGGCTAAATTCTAGGAGTTTTATCCCTTTTATTTTATTGAGGATAAAAGATGATAAATGAGGGATTATTCTTTAATTTTTAAAATAAAGAGATAACGAGGAAAATAAGGGAGAGTGATGGCCAAGTAAGGGAGTCTTGGCCTAGTAATTTCGGCAATAGGAGGAAAAGAGAGACCATTCTGCATTATTTTTTTTTCTTGAGAGCCTCTACCGAATTCTCTCTGCAACCCTTTTCTTTTTCTTTTCAATTCTCCAAAAGTCGAGAGTAAGATCCCCTAGTCTTGCGAAATTTCTCCATCACTCTCTTCTCTTTTTCTTTTTCTGTCTTTGGCAAGAATCTTTCAAGAGATCATCAAAAGCGAAACCAAGTTCCATTAGCCATAGCCGATTTCTCTGTGGATTCCAGTGAAGGTGCAGTCGTTTTCAATAGTGAGGGTAAGATCTCATTCGGTTTCATCCTTTTTCTTTTAAGATTTACCGAAATCTAGGACTAACCCCATTAATATCTTGTTGCCGAAACTTTGAAGAGATCTTTCGGGATTTACTAAGTGTCGGCTACAAGGAAGGAGAAGTTATTTTCCCGAAGGTACACCATAGGCCGCGTGTTCCCTAGTTATTCGGTGAGTTTCGGGATTTAAAATCCACAAGGTAAGTGTCTATAGCATTCGGCCTAGGCCTATTTTGGAACCCAGATCTATTTCTTACTTCGTATAAAAGCCGAAAACTAACCCATTTGTTAATTTAATGCTTGGCCGAATACAAGAAGGAATAAAGCAAAGTTTTCGGGATTTGTTGGTGACCAAATTGGCAACAAGGTAGGTTTTGAAAGTACTAATCCTATTAGGATTTGGTCTTATAGCCGAATAGGTCTTTGCTAACATATTAAGGTTGGCCGAATGTAGGGATTTAAGATCTAAGGCATTAGATCAAGCTTTTCGGGATTTAAGTGAACCGCTAAGTGTATCAGGTGTGTACCCCACACTACTTCTTAATATGTTTCATGGCCTGTTTTATTAAAATATGTGATATTAAGAATATGAAAGTGGCTAGGGTACCATGTTATGGTACTAAGTACTCAGGTACGTTTCCTACTTCTACAAAGAATATGAAAAAGGTCATTGTAACATGAGAATATGATAAGAATGTGAACTCTGGCATATTTATGCGTATCATCATTATATGGGGCATATGGGTTTGTTTGAAAGGGGAAGTGAATGTGGTGACTTAAGACCACGAACACGGTGACCTAAGACCGTGATATCTCGAAAGTGGGGACCTAAGACCACGATAATCTGAACGTGGTGACCTAAGACCACAAATGCGGTGACCTAAGACCGCGATATGGAGTGTAGCGAAGGAGGGTGGACTTAGTAGTCCCCACGGTGTCAAAGTTGGTACGGGGAGTGTAGCGGATGGCTTATTAGGTTTGGGTTTGGGAATGCATCATAATTTGTATGCTATGATATGAATGCGTAACATTTGTATGCCTGATTCTATTTTGATTTAGTGTTTGTGTACACATTGAGTCCATTTGACTCACCCGTTGTGGGACCATGTTTGGTGATGAGCAGTGATGGGCCGGGACGGAGAACTTGTGGTGGCCATGCTCAACATGAAGTTTTTATTTTATGAACTACTATTTCTATTTAAGTACTTGAATTACTTGGAAATTATTTGATGTAATAAGGCCATAAGGCCATAGTTGGATTGTTTTCCATTTATTTCTATTTATTATGATTATGAGTTTTACCTATTAAAGTTTAAGTAAAATTTTTAATATAAAGAATTGAATTCGTTTTCAACACAAGCCCAACCCAAAACAATTTTTTTTCCAAAATCGCACAAGTTTTCTCTAGGTAACGAAAGAATTTTGAAACCGGTTTACTTGAGGAACATACCAAATCTGGGCAAATCTCGTGGGTCGGGTTCGGGGTGTTTCGCTATATGACATGCTTATCTCATATATGCATGACATGCTATGGCAATTTCATAATATTCACATTTAATTATTAAAAAGAGTCAATCAAACAATACAATTTTGATTCTCTATGGTTTTTCTTTTAAAGGAAAAATTGAATAAATGAATGTGAACTGTGCACCAGGTAGGTTCCTAAAAAAGGGAGGTAAGTTGTATTTGACCACTTAAAAACCAAGTCTTTCCTTGCCAGATCCAATCTTAGACATGCACCTTCTCATTTCCACACTTCTCACAATAATCATATAACCTAAATAAGTGAATGGAACAATACAACACATGTATTTTCTATTTACCATACTTCTTATCTTTAATAGATTAACTGTAGATCATCTCATACATATATATCACAATTATATCATAAATAATTATTAAACAAATATATAAATAGATGGGTAATAAAATAAATTTTTCAGCCAAGGTTTCCATGGTTCTATATCTAGAAAATAAATGAAAATCCAAAAAAAAAATACATAGTTTTTCCCCACAAGGCATTCTTTATGTCTCCGACCGCCATCGCTCCATCTTCTCCTCGTCATGGACTCATTTTTGGAAAAAATACATTTATGTCCTATGTTTGTTTCTGGCTCACAAGAATTCTATAAATTAAATTTAATCCTACGTGGGGATGATAGTCCACGATTTATTTCCTAAGAACCACAACCTTGGAAAAATTAATAATTATATAACAAATACATAATATTGCATTCATTCACATATATTCCCCTAAACATACAAATAATTACAAGAATGTCACATCTTATCAAATATTAATAAAACAAGATGAAGAGAGAGATTCGGTCTCGGTTTACACCATAAACATAGCACAACCTAGTGCTGTGATACAAATTGTTGAAAAAAACCCTGTTTTAAAACGATTTTCTTGCACAACGAAAAACTAAAATTTTGAAAACCGATCCGATTTGTGATATTTATAGCAATAAACCTTAACTAAGTTCGTACTTGTGTTTTCAGCTTAGCGGACTTTCCCTGTTCCCAGCTTTCAACCAAACGATATTTTCCGCTATTCTCGTACCATGAGCTACTTCGAGTGTGGGCTCAAACCAATTGAATCGAAACATAGAACTAGAAAAAGATTTCTCTCATTTAGGGGTGAAAATGAAAAATTCTCTCTTCTTAATAGGAACCAGTAAAATTGTTATTCCAGAAAAATATATGTAATAGTTGAGAATAAATTCTCTCTATTTTTCGGCAAAATAACAATATCTAAAAGTTGTGTGAATAGCTCTACCGATGCTATATATTTATAGAAAGAGAAGGTAGAAACCTTGTTAAGTCGTAGTGGTTTATTTCAAATAGAAAAACAACATCCTACTTAGAATAGGACTAGGGTGGACGGCACACCCTAGTTGTAACAGCCTGATTTAGGGGCTAGTCGAAACAGTAGTCTCGGGATCACTAATTTGGGGTCAGAGAAAATTATTTTAATTTTATTTTATGGGTTATATCATGTTTATAAAGGAGCATGGAAATTTTGGTGTTTTAATTTTAGCGATTTCATGCTTAATCGCGAAAAAGGACTAAATCGCATAAAGTGCAAAAGTTCTATTTTATTTGCTAGAGGTGCCAAATAGCTAAGGAATATTAATTGGATGTCTCTAATGTGCAATTAGGCCTTATTTTAAGAGGTGGCCGGCCATAGGGGACAAAGAATTGACTTTGTCATATTGTTAGGTGAAATTGGTGATAAAATTTTATTTTTATAATAAAATAAAGAGAAGAAAAGATATCATCTTTTCTTTCCCTTCTCTCCACCGAAATTTCTCAAGAAAAACAGCCATGGGAGCTTTAAAATTTTCAGCCAAGCTTTCTTCCTTACAAGTAAGTGATTTTGATGGTTTTAGTTGATAATTTTTGTACTTTTGGAACCCCCAAAGCTTAAGGTAGCTAATGAGGGGACTAAATTGCTAAATGGTTGAAAGTCTAGGGACTTGCCATGAGAGAGTTTATGTTGTTTGCTGAGTTTTTATGAAATAAAATGAATGTTAGGGAGATGAGAAACAACTTTTGTGAAAGGTGTTATCATGAAAACACCTAAATGGGACTAAGTTGTAAATGTTGAAATTTGGTAATAAATGCATGAAATAGTTGGATTTGTGAGTAGTTGTAAGAGAAATAAATGTTCAGCTAGGCTTCTTTAATAAGAAAATGTGATGAAAAATGATTTACAAGCCTAGGGGTAAAATCGTAATTTTGCCATAGTACAAGGGCAAAATGGTCATTTTTGCCTAAGTAGAGATTATGTTGTAATATGATCATAAAATGATTAAATGAGTGATTTTTTTGGTTCTAGATCAAAGAAAATGAGTTTCGGACCTAGAACGGGAGAAAAAAAATATGGACAATTAGGTCCCTTTTTGCCCTTTTCGATATCGAGGTAAGTTCGTGTGCTAATAATTCAACTATAGCGAAGTATTTAATATTTCGATGATGTATGAATTGTATATTGACTCTATGAATATATTAAATACGTCTTGACGAGATGTCAAGAATTGAAAGTCTTCAATTGAATCTAAGAATAGAGGGAATGCAAATAGCATGATACTATGATAATTAAGGTCCCATGTAAGACCATATTTGGAATATGGCCTCGGTGTGAGATTTCGTATAAGACCATGTCAAGGACATGGCATCAATATGATATTTCATGTAAGACCCTATCGGGGGTATAATGTTGATTTGGTACTATATGTATGAAATTCAAGAGTGTTCTTTAGCATTTGAATAATTCAACAGGTATGTTGAAAATGAGAAAGTATGAGGTTATACTATGAGAGGTACAGGTATGTGCCTAGAACTCATTTGAGGTGAATTTGGTATATGAGGAAACCATGGTGAGTTATGTGTTAACGGTGCACCCTGATTGCATATGTTATATTTATAAATGCATTTTGTGAACGCGAATGATTATTGTACAAATCTATTTAAGAATGATAGTGTGTGAGGATATTCCCGGATGAACATTTGAAATAGGAAAATGTACGTGGATAAATATCCGTGAATGTGTAATAATGGTGGGCCGTGTGCGATACCACCTTATTAATTATTAAATGGTGGGCTATGTGGGATACCACCTTATTAATTGTTAGCGATGTGCTGTGTGCGATACCATCGCCAATATTATCAATGGTGGGCTGTGTGCGATACCACCTTATTAATTATTGAATGGTGGGCTGTGTCCGAAACCATCGAGTATTTATTATTATTCCGGGGTGATATCGAGAAACTTGGCTAAGTGTAATTTGCATGTGGCTTTGTGGTGATAAATGCAGGGTATAAATGCAAGTAAAGATGAACAATGTTTTATGAAATGAGTTTGTGATAGGTGAAAGTTTAGAATGAGCAAGCATTATGAATGATTGAATGGGTAACTATTACCTTAAGTGTAAATCTTATTATATTACCTTGTGGTTGAGGGTAATAAATAAATTTCAATAGTTGCTTGTCATTTGCATATGAACTTACTAAGTGTTATTGCTTACTCCTCTTTCTTTCCCATCTCTTATAGGTTAACTTAACTAGCTCGGGTTGGAAACCACCGGAGATGCTTTCACACTATCGAGCAGACACTTGGGTATGAGATTTAAGTCTTCTTGAGATATGGCATGTATAGGGATCTTATTTTGGTTTAATTAAGTCATAGTTAAAGTAGCCAAATGTGTTGGCCTAAAAGAGTTTATGGTTCGGTTGTATATAGCCATAGATGATGGCTTAAGTCGTTTGTAATTGTACTAGTAATAGTTCTCCCTCGTATATGGGATGAAGATTTGATTTTCATGATTCAAATGTGATAATTCAAGAGTTATAATTGATGATTTGAAAATGTATTGTGGTTATGTGTGAATGTGTGCAAGTGAGGGTGGCTAAATGGCTTGGAAAATAGCCTTGAATTGGTCCACACGGGTAGACACACGGGCGTGTGTCTAGACTGTGTGTGACACACGGTCGATCCCATGGGCATGTGACTTGGCCGTGTGTCCCCTGCATGTTATTGTTGCAAGTTAATGTCGACCACGAGCTAGACACACGGGCGTGTGCCTAGGCTGTGTGCCCATAAATGGGTTGCGACGTCACAAACAGAATACTCAGGTTTTTACACACGGACGAGGACACGAGCGTGTCTAGGCCGTGTACAGCACACGGGCCAAGCACACGGGCGTGTGTCCGGCCGTGTGAAAACCCCTGTAAGTTTGAAAAGAAAATAATTCTACACGGGCATGGAACACGGGTGTGTGATATGTCACACGGACGTGTCCCACTCCTCACACGGGCGTGTGGTCAAATATTATGTCAAAATTTTTAAAGTGTGTAAAAGTTTCGGTTTGGTCCCTCAGCATCCCGAGTATATGAAAAGGGTCTTGTAGACCCATGATAGGGACGTTACGATTGTAAATGAAAAAGTTTTAAATTGGGACAAATTTTATAGCCCAAAGTCGATTGCTCAAGCAAGTCAAGTCCGGTAATGCCTCGTACCTAGTTTCGGAGTTGAATACGGGTAAGGGGTGTTACACTAGTATTCCTACTAGGGTTGTCGCCCCCTTCATGTCCATGAGGGGTTTTTGGGCCTCTCTCACATCGAGTCCAATTACGAGTATTTCTTGGGTCTTTTTGTCTCAATACTTTGTAATATGATCCAATCCGATTCAGCTTTTCTATTTCCCAAAATAAACTTTAATATTTATATAAAAAAAAAATTCCCATCTCTATTTTACTCCCAACAAAATTTTGACAATTTTACCCTTGGTAAAAATTTGACGATTCTGCCCCCAGTAAAATTTTGAGAAAATATGTTCAATGTAACACCCCAAACCCGGCCTAGAAGTTAGGCCCGAATCTGGTGTGTCACATGGAAGTAAAAAACCATCTTTGTGATTATTAAAAACTTGCTTGAGAAATACAGACTCTTTGTTAAAACCAAAAACACTTAAGCAATTGTTAACTACTTGAAAACGTAATAATCTTTAAAAACCTTTTTAGTAGCGAAAGCATATTTGAAATGAACAATTTACAAAAATGTGATGTTTAGAAATAGAGTTGCAGAAGCATTTTGAAATCGTTGCGGAAACGTAGATAAAATACAAGTATTTTTGAATGATTGATTGATGAGTCAACAATCAAGGTAGTGAACTTTAAAACCGTGACTTTTGAAAATATTGTTGATAATTCGAGAGAAAATTTTCGAGTTAAAATATTTGTAAAAGTTTGTTATAAAATCCATTTATTAATCAATTTTGGAAAACCATTATTTATGATTTTAGAAAATCCCCGTTAAAACAATTCAAGCAATATAATAAGTACGACTAAACATAAAGCAATTTAAAACATATCCCAGAGGCCTTATTACAACCTAAACCAAAATAGCAAAATAATAAAATAAACCAAAATAGAAATTTAAAGTTCAATAACACCATTCCTGAAGTATGGCCTCCACCGAGTCATCCATAGGCCCAAGTCCTCATTACGGAGCATTACCTACAAGGGTTAAGAAAAAGGGGGATGAGTTACAAGAACTCAGTGTGAAATCCCTTACCGTCATCCACTGGGCCTGAACCCATATAGCAACATCTTGGGCCGGAGCCCACTTTCATAACAGAACATATAAATATATGAAGCAAATGTATGCAACCCAACCCATCCAACCAGTCTCTCCCCCATACCAACCAGTCTCTCCTGTGGGGATCAAGTCAACCCACCCCGCCAGTCTCTCCAATTTGCAGACAAGCTGCCATTTATAATAATTTTGTGGCTTAACCACCAGAGTATCATATACGGTAATATAATCGGCACACAGTCTTAATCACGATGGCACAAAGCCATATTTAAATTGGCACATAGCCCATATCAGAATTTGTGGCAAAGCCACCAGTCTATACTTCTCTTCATTCAAGTTTCCCATCCCATGCAATATGTGATGATGCAATACACATAACAACATAAAATATCCACATGTATAACAACCATTAGTCTAGTAATTTAATACGATGAATCGGCCCATTATTGAGCTTTATAATTCAACCCAATAAGGCATTCTATCAATTAGACCCATAGGGGCATTTCGATAAATCGATAATTTTACCCACTAAGGGTAATTCGGTAATCACGTAACCCAGGGGTATTTCGGTAATTTACCCTCCAAGGGTATTTTGGTAATTCGGCAACCTAGACTTAACTACTAATGTGAGGCATAAAAATTGAAACTGTCCATCTGCATCATACTGACTAAACTGACTATAACTCGAGTTAGGAAACTAGAAATTTATATCCGTAAATTTTCCTTGAAACTAGACTCATATATCTTCTTACTACAATTTTTCCAGAATTTTTGGCTTAGCCGTTTAGTACAGTTTATTCCTTAAAGTTTCCCTTGTTTAACTGCCCAACGATTCTGACCTCTCTTACCTTAATTTCAAATATCTCACTGTACGGTTTTCATATACTATTCCCACTTGTTTCTATTGAAAATAGGTTCTCTAAGAAATCCATACATATAACTTATAACTCATAATTCACTTTGTACAATTTTAACCAATTTTTCCAAGATAGAAAAGGGAACCACAAAGTCCATCAGAACCAGTATCACCAAAATTAAGATATCTTAGAATATAAAATTCTTTTTCCTTCTCCATTTCTTCCATATCAAAATAGACACAGTAAGATTTAATTCTATATCTTATTCGCTTTCTAATTTCCTTTCTCCTATTTTTAGTGATTTTTTAAAATCACATCACTGCTGCTAACCAAACTATTTCATTACAAAATATGGTTACTACTACGAACATACGCACTCCCGAGTGGTCTAGGATGCCGGTCGAATTTTCTTCCAATTTTATTCGGTATTTCGATCGAATCATAGAACATTTCATATAAACATCCAGAGAGGTATGAGATTACACACCATTTCAAACATATATTAGGAAGGGTACAGGATTACACACCTTGATTACAAGTTGTGCTTTCTACCGTTTCAACACCACGAATGTGATCTCCCTCAGTGCACCGAAAATCGATCCTACCCATTGGCTACTGAAATCCCGTCCTAACAATATTTGGTGAGCGAAATAGTCATTAGCAATTATCCCACCTTTGATCAAAACAAATCTTATAACAACATTCTTATCCCACTTGCTTGACAAGTCGACGATAACGATTTGGTTAATACAAATCACTTGTGCTCCTTCACCTTGTTGAAAGCCCTAAATCCAACGATGGCCATATCACAGAAAAGAATGTAACTCAGACCCAACGAGAGAGAAAGAAGAACACTCGATTATTAAGGAAAAACTCGGATGAAACAAAGTTATCGATAAAGAGAGAACTACTACTTACCGATTGTTAATTTCCTTGTAGCGCCACTCACTTAAATCACTACGAAAAGAGGATGATTTGATCACAAGGTAATGTCGAATTAAGAATAGAGAAAATGTTGATGAAAAGGTCAAAAGAAAAGAATGGATGGAGAGAAGAGTGCTAGATTGTTTCAGCTATCTAAAGGGAGATGAACAAAAAGGTGAGTGATTCGGCCAAACAAAGGAGAAAGATGTACACTCAAAGCTTGAAGATTCGGCAAGAAGGAGAAGGAAATTTGGAGAGAAAAGAAAAATGACACAAAAGTTGCAAATAGGAGTTTTTGGCCAAAACAACACCAAAACTTTTACCAATTGCCAAAGAAAATTCAGCTACCTCCCTCTACACCCAAAACCGTCCACATTCATGACCATAATGGTCAAAATTTGGCCAACCACACTTTCCATAACACTTCCCTTGAAAAAGGCCACATGTTCCCCTTACTTTCCCCTTTCTCTTGATTTCTTTCCTCACCTTCATCCTTTCCTATTTTCCTTAGCCATCTTGCCAAAAATAAAAATTCCACCTTGCCTTATTTACATGCTTGGCCGACACTTAGGGAAAGAATGCAAAAATAATAGTCAAAATTTGCACACAATGGGATTTGAACCTCTTCCCTCAAGGTACTTCATGTGGCGCCATAACCTTCTTACCAATTGTTCAATTATGCTAGCAATTTACTCATTTATTTCCATAAGCTTTGAGGTCACTTACTATTTCTCCTAAATAGGCTTAAACACCAAAATTCTTCCTATAACTTAACTTGAACCCGAAACTTCCTAGAAACCTCGTAACTCTCTAAAATCACCTTCCTAATAAGTCCAACTTGAAATAATGCCGTTCTAAAATTCCCATGAATTTTAAAACTCTTCTACGCTCAAGTTCTAATGGGCCCAATAGGTCCAATTCTACTAGGCCCAATTTTGGGATGTTACATTCAATATTTCACAACTCAACATGTTCACTATGACTGATTGGTTTATTTTCATTTTCGGGCTTCAAAACAGTCTAAAAACATAGACTCATTTTTCCAAACATTTTTTAAGTAATCTA
Source organism: Gossypium sturtianum (assembly GCA_025698515.1). Taxonomy (NCBI): domain Eukaryota; kingdom Viridiplantae; phylum Streptophyta; class Magnoliopsida; order Malvales; family Malvaceae; genus Gossypium; species Gossypium sturtianum. The sequence continues at coordinate 121,423,078 of CM046955.1, forward strand.
TATAGGATTGCAAATGGATCATTTCCATTTCTATTTTCGAAAACCTGAATTCATTTGCAAATGATTTTATTTCTCCATTTTGGAGAAAACCATAATCTTTCTTAAATGTTTCACATTTCTCTTTTCATATTCATTCCGTTCATTTCTATTCAAACACACAATTCATTTCTGGTTTCAACGATCTAGCGAAGGGATTGATTGGAGATATGTAGTTGAGGCTCAAATGATTTATAATTAAGTTCTGACTTTTGACCTATTAATTATAAACTCATTTAGTCATGAAGTCATTCCACTATACTATCGTGACTGAGCTCTCCCCAACGACATACCATTTCGAAAGCTACTACTCAATGCTCTTCTAATAACCTTGTCATAAGTGTGTTACTTTCATAGGATATCCTTGATCTCTTTGGGATAATATCTGTTCTCCTAATATGACTCTATCTTATCTTATGGTAATCATTACATCTTTCTTTATGAAAAGTCAATAACTATTAAATAGTGATCAAGCCATCCATCACAAAGACGAATGACCTGTGGTCATGTTTATTTTTCATCAACCATGTAATGCCAATGAGAGGATATCATTTACCTGTGTTTTGGGTTATTAATTCCACTATTGTGAATGGTGCTACATACTACAAAAATCGTACATCCAATGCACCAGCTTTCGGTTCCTTATCTATTTGAACTCAGGCTTTTACTTACATCAAAGTGTATGAGTCATGCATAAATAGTCTGCCATCCACTCAAGATTTAGGTATGCCACACTATGAAAGTTACAAGTGAATAAACCAATAAACGGATTCAGGATCTATCACGCTTGGGTTTTGTCTGATGTACTATCAGTCTAGTCAGTCACATCTATGCCTCTATCTTCTGAGAGTCATCCACTCCGATGCCCAACACAAGGCATCTTCCCAATTGGATTAGATAGATGACATATTAGTCTTTTAATTGGTTTGATCATTTTCGATTAGACTAAGGACATGTTTAGGTTCGTATACTAATACAAGTTGTCTTCGGTACTACGATCGAACCACGTAATACTGCTTAGTATTAGTTAAACATTTAGACAACCAATGAGCAACATTTTCTTCCATTAGGAAAATTATACAAAGTATATTAATGTAATAAATGAATTTTTTTTATTAATCAATCTATTCAAAAAAATTACAAGTTTACAAACAAATATCCTACAATTAAGGCACCAAATCACACATACAATTAGGCTCTAATAATTGTAATTTGTCCAGAAGTATCATTTTGTTAATTTGCAATTTACTTAATTGTGGATCTAGTCCACAAGAAGTACCATGATTGAAAACTCCTTATTGTATAATCTTTACGAAAGCAGTTCATCCAACTGCTTTGTCCAATGACTTCGTCATGTGTGTGTTACCCTCATATGATATCCTTGATTCCTTGTAGTTAAATTCGTTCATTCAATACAATCTTATTTTATCTCGTTGTCACCATTTTGTCTTCTTAATGATTAATATGATCATTGTCAATAAATGACTATGATAAATTGCATGTTTGAGAACAAGTAACCCGTGGCCACGTTCCATATTTATCAATTCACACAATGCCAATAAGAGGATATCGTTAACTCTTTAATCGATCTATGAATTCCATTGTTGCTATGTAACATCCCCAAAATTTTCAAAATCTAGAACAATGATAAATAAATAATAAATTAGTCAGAATTTTAAGAAAGTCAGAAATTGGAAATTCGACAGGTGCAAAAGGTATTTGGAAAAGTATAAATATTAAGATAAATTAATTGGGGGTACTGATTAAATTGTAAAATAATGGACACTATTGGGACAAAGTGAGAAAAATGAGTGTAGAAAAGGATTAAGTAAAATTGATGAAAAAAGAGGAAGGACTAGAGGTGAAAATTTACCATAAGGAGAAATGAATCATCCATGGAATTGTAGAAAAATGAATGGGTAAAATGGTAATTATTGGAAAATATAATTATCGAAGGTAATGATTAAGGATAAATAGTAAAAAGTGTGAATAGTGAGGGCAAATGGTAAATAAAATAGAAGATATATTTTTAATGAAAGGAACTAGAAAAATTGAGAGAAATAATGGCAGCGGCTATAAATAGCCATCAACCATATTGAGTTTCATGTTAGCCAGCATTCCCCATCATTTCTAACCTTTTTTTTCTTTCAATTTAATCTCTTTCACAAAATACAAACTAATTAAGCTAGTTTCTTCCAAATTTCTTCAAGATTAGTGAGTAAAATCAGTAGAGAAATGTAGCAACTACCAACTGTTTAAAAGAAATGCATCCATACTTGTCTCAAAGGAGAGAGAAAATAGGAACTAATGTTGAATACAAGAGATTAAGGTAAGAAAGTTAAAATTATCTTGAAATACATGTTAGTTTTGGTTTAAAAACATAGATTATGACATGTTAGAATGATTTTAATGTGAAAATATTGTGTATTTTGATATGGAAAAATTAAGTTGAGAACAAATAGAGAAATAAAGCAAGAAATTGGACAAAGGGAGAAGGAGAAGAAGAGAGTTTAATTTCAAGCTTTGAATTGTAAGTACAACTAGAAACTTACTTGTTTTGATTATGAAATTAATTGTTAGAATGGATATAATTTTAATATGATATTTAATTACATATTTATATGTTGAATAAGTGAAGAATAAGGCTTGATAATGATTAAATATGATAAATAATAAATTGATTGTGTTTATTAAGTAATATGTGATAAAGAAATTGAAAGAAATGTGAGAAAAGATTTAGAATGCATAAAAAAAAGACTAAATTGTAAAGGATGTAAAAGTTCATGGAACTATATATTTATGTAAGTAAATGTGAAGAGAAATAGGTGAAATAATGATATGTGAAATAGTGTACATATGTTTGATGAAAAATGAAAGACAAGAATTAGTATGTTAAAAGTGTAAAATAATATGTAAAAAGAATTAATAAGGATTAGTGATGAATTATGGAAATTATATTAATTGGTGAAATATGTCACATGTATTAAAAATAATTGTAAATTTTATTTGGGGATTTGATGGCTCAAGGACCAAATTTAGAAATAAGTAAAAAAAATGAAATGAAAATGACATGCGAATGTGATAAGAAATTGTGGTGGAATATGGAAACTAAATAGATAAATGAAATATGTTATATACGAAATTGAAAGAAAAAGATATTGTTACAAGAAATGTTGTGATAATGACTAAATTACAAATGTGTAAAAGTGACATGTAAAATATAAGATAAAAATTACTAATGAAATATAGAAATTTATCAAATATTAAGACATGATACATGTGTTAAGAAAAGTGGAAGATACAATTATCTGAATTATTGTTATAAGGGCTAATTTGTAAAGAGTGAAAAAGTGGCATGTGATATCATTTGCCCAAGTAGACGTGATAAGAACTATTGGAATACTAGTGGTATGCCATTATGGAACCTTAGCGTGCTCTTTGATTATTAGCACGCTAGTGCTCTCTGATTAGCACATTTGTGCTCTCTGTTTATCCGCTTCGGCAGTGTTCTGTTATCTGTTTAAACGGTGTTCTATTCAGTTCTGTGTATCCTTTGTGTTCTGTTAAGTCTATTGAGCCTCTGAAAAGGTACAATATTGTTTTAGTGATAATTAAATTATAAAGATTATATGCGCTGAAAAGTAATTAAACTAAGAAACATAAGAAAAAGTATGGTTGAGATAAGAAAAATGATTTATTTGAAATTTGGTTAATGAAATGAGAAATTTAAAATAAACTAAGTGGTTCAAGTATCATACAAATGTTAATTAAATAAATATGATTAGTTGGTGTATAAAGAACGAATACAATAAAATGAACCTAACTGTAACGGTATGTGAAGTAATTGATAAATTGTATACTATAAATACAAACAGGTCATTTAAATAATTCGATGTATTAAATAATAAGTAAGTTAAAATTTAAAACATAAAATGTAATTTGAGTTCTAGTTGTACTTACTAAGCTAGCAATAGCTTAACGCATGTTTTAAACGTGTAGGTTAAGAGTAAAAGAAAAAGATCTTTGAAGTTTGAAGGTATTTCATCTCATCACATCAGTAGATCCGAGAAAATGGTAAATTATTAATTTCTACCGTGTTAGTAAATGGCATGTATCTAGGTGTGTATATTAAGGTTGAATGTGATGTGATTTAAATGTGAAACTAGATGTTTGCCTAAATTATATGAAATAATTTACATGTTAATGAAGTGGTATAAGAAAATTGAGTTTTATTATGCTTAATTATGATTTATATTTGAATTAAATTGGTTTAAAATTTTGAGATTTGGATAGGGGTTAAACTAGGTAAACCTAAGGGATTGATTTGGCAAATTCTCCCTTAAATTTCAGCTTAAACATGGTTCCCGAAATCCACACGGCCTTGCTAATACTGGAAAAAAATGTATTTTTGGAACCACATAGGCACAGAGGCCTACACGTACACGACCATGTCCCCTATTTTTCACAATAGTCGTTATTTCACTTTAGTAAATTGTTCTAAATGCAAGAATGGTTGAAAATTTTTATTCCAGCTTATCCTGAATACCAATAATTAATATACTGAAATAACGAAACTAATGTGGAAATTATAATGCAAGAATGGTTTAGGGTTTAGGGTTTTAGCTTATCCTGATAATCAATGTAACATTTCTATACTTGATCTGGTAGTCGGGTTGGTTATAGGGGTGTTACATGCTAGTAAAGTCACGCCATAGACAAGTCATGTACCCAACGTACTGGTTATGGGCTCGATCATCTTTAAAGCATAAGCCTCCACTTATATCAAAACACATGAGTTACATACGCATGGTCAGTGACTAACTCAAGATTTCGATAAATCACACTGTAAATGTCACAAGTGAATTAATTCACAAACGGATTCAGAATTAGTTCATCTTGGGTCTAGACCAATGTATCATTCTTCCAAAAAATACATCTATATCTCTACACGTGGAGTCAACTGCTCCGATAGCCAAGACTAGCCATCTCCCCAATTGGAATTATAGATGGCATAATAATCATTCTAAGTATTTGAATCAAATGTTCACTTTGATTTTTTTATGGGATTACAGACTCGTTTAGATTATCTACTGAAATAAGTTATCTTTCTCACAATGTAAACGTTCTTATAATGCCACTTATAATCAGTTCGAACTTAGACAATCAATGAGCTAATATTTGTTTATCACAATTTCGCTATGCATGCAAAACATGAAAGACAAAAACACAAAAGATATAAAAGTGAAATATGAAATAAACTTTATTTATTTATTCATCATTCAAATACATAGAAAATAATTAAATGCTTACTACAATATGGACAATTTTCTTAACACTTTGATATAAGTGGATGCTTATGCTTTAAAGCTGATTGAGCCCATAGCCATTTGGGTACATGACTTGTGTATGGCATGGCTTCACTAGCAACAATGGAATTCATAGCTCGATTAAAGAGTTAACGATATCCTCTCATTGGCATTGTGTGGATTGATAAATATGGAACATGGTCGTGGGTTGCTTGTTCTCGAACAATCAATTTATCATAGTCATTTGTTGACAGTTATCATATTAATCATTAAGAAGATACAATGGTGACAATGAGATAAAATAGAACTGTACTGAGTAAACAGATTTAACTTAAAGAAATCAAGGATATCATATGAGGGTAACACACACATGACGAGGTCATTGGATAAAGCAGTTGGATGAATTATTTTCATAAAAAGTATACAATAAGGAGTTTTCAATCATTGTACTTCTTGTGGACTAACTCCGTGATTAAGTAATTGTGAATTATCGAAACGATGCTTCTGGACATAATTGCAATTACTAGAGCCTAATTGTATATATTTTGTTGGTCCCTCCGCTTACTCAACAAAAGCTCAATCAAACTGCATTTGAATTAGAAGAAATTCTATAACTTTGGAAATAATGTAATTGAGTTGATTTATTTGATGTGAAATTAAATTAGGCGGTCGTGAGAATTGTTCAACTAGAGAATTTAATTAAAGAATTTTCTTGGAAAATTAATTTTTATCAAGTACAATTAAATTAATCAAATTAATTAAAATTAACATGATATTTTTGGAAATTAATTTTCAAGTTAGACAATTGGCCCAATGGGTAATTGAAATTGAAAATTGGGCTTGAGTAACCAAAACTGAGATCGAGACCCAAAAACTGGTCGAATCAGACTTGATATGTAACACCCCGAACCCGGCCTAGACGTTATGGCCGAATCTGGCGATGTCACATGATAGTGCTTTAGGAATCGCATTGACGTTAAGACCATTTTCAAAACATTATACTTTGCAGAAGCTTTTAAAATAGTTTGTGGATTTGTGTGTATTTTGATAAAATGTTTGTTTGTATTGAAAACTCGAGTTTTCCTACTAATAGCAGTAAAACCATGAATGTTACCAATCCCAAATTTTAAACAAAATAAGTATTGGCCATAATTACATTAAAAATTCCCAAATAAAAATTAAAACCATGATAAGTATAAACCATAAATCTAGCGTGAGGCAGTAGCAGCGGTCATCGTCGAGTCCTCCGCTACACCGATCCGTCTAATGCTGGGGATTACCTGAACAAATTAAACATAAAAGGGTGAGTTTCACAACTCAGTGTGTAATCCCCACAGATATCAACGCGTCTGAGTAATCACGTAAATCGAAATCACAGATCGGGCCGGAGCCCAATACGTAAAGCTTGATTTGGGCCTTAGCTCACCCGGATGCAGAATCAGATATATATACCAGGGCCTTAGCCCAATTAGATACCGAGTCAGAAATATATTAGGGCCTCAGCCCAATCAGATACAGAATGCATATCAGAATATCAGAATCCTACCCACCAGCCTCTACACACCATCTCCGTCCAGCCCTACACACCATGTGGGGATATAATCAACCCACCCATCCCTACACACCATATTGTACCGAAATGTGGCACATAAATAGAATAATGCAGCTGAGCTGCCAGATAACAGGCTTAAGCCTTTCAGACACTTCCTCCGAAATATCATCAACCCTTCACAATGCAATGCAACATACCAAATATGGCATGTAACATGCAAATAACCGATCATACATTCAGTTTAGTACATATATTGTAACACCCCTAACCCGTGTCCGATGCCGGACTAGGCTTAAGAGCGTTACCGGACAGATCGGAAACTTCAATAGACAATTCATCAAGTAACTCATCAATTACATTCATATTGTCCCTTAAGTAAGTCATCGAGACTTAAAGCATGCTCATAAATAGGGTCAGGACTAAACCGGAACAAATACAAAATTTCACAGAAATTTAAAACTTTTCTAAGTTTCAGGGGTTACACGCCCGTGTACCTCCCACGGCTGCTGGACACCCCCGTGTGTCCTGCCCCTGGTCAAAACTGACCTCACATCCACGGCCACCAAGCACGCCCGTGTGCCTTGGCCGTGGTCAAATCTGACTTCAAATCCACGGCCACCCAGCACGCCCGTGTGCCTTGGCCGTGGTTGAATCTATCTTTACACCCACGGCCACCCAGCACCCCGTGTACTAAGGCCGTGTACTCATAGGCCAATACTAACTTTCTCACACGGCTACTAGACACGCCAGTGTGTCATGGCCGTGTGCTATTAGGCTAGCTACTGACTTAGCCCCAACCGTGTAACATTATAGGCCATTTGCAAGGCCAAAATGTCACCCACCTAGGTCATATCTACAAGCAATGTTTACCAACTCATTTCATACTCAAATGACACACAAAAACATACCAAATTAACCATTCAATCTATACATTCAATACCAATTCCAAACATACTAAAATACAAGGTTAAAACTCATCTCATCACAAACATATTTCATTCATTCACTTAATCAAAACTTGACCATATTATGCCTCAACTAACCATACCAAAACATACTTCATATATCACATTCATTCAAGCGAATTCCCAACATCATAACTAGCCAAATCACATGGCTAAATTCATATAACAAACTTATACCAAAAGCTAGCCTATACATGCCATATCTAGCTTTATACATTTCCAAAATGTACCAAAATAGGTTTAGTAGTGTGACGACGATCCTTGACGGTCCCGAACCTTCAGTAGCTTTGACGACCTATAAAACAGAGAAAATACACACACAAAGTAAGCTTTTCAAAAGCTTAGTAAGTCATATACAAATAAAATTAATATGTAAAGCCTATAAGCATATAACTACATTGGCATACATAGCAAATTTCTCACATATATATACTTTGACCCATATCCTTTGCCGTATTTGCCACATTCATCAATTTAAGAATCATAGTAAGATCACATAGGTACTTACCTTATATACACACTTAGTGTATAAATTAACGTACCTGAAACGGATATACAATTCACTTAGCCATTCGTATCACAGACTTGCCCGTTGAACCGTAAGGAATCTAGTAGGATACTCAGAAAGCTCGAAATGGTCGTACAATGCCAACGTCCCAGACGAGGTCTTACATGTAATCAACTATCAATGCCACTGTCCCAGACAGGGTCTTACACGAATCAATACGATGCCGATGTCCCAGACATGGTCTTACACGTAAAGATCATATCGATGCCAACGTCCCAGACATGGTCTTACACGTAACGCTCATGTCGATGCCTCACGCCCCGCAGGCGAGGTCTTACACGAAATTTCAAATCAATGCCAACGCCCCGCACGTGGTCTTACATGATAAAACAGAACAGATGCCTATATCATGACATAGCTAATCCTATATATTCCTAGGTTCGTACGGGACTTCTCGGACTTAACACTATATCATCCATATCTCGGAATTCATATTCAAAGTATCCCATAAGCATTCATTTTCACAAATAATCATATGAATAAACTCAATTCAATATAACAACATTTATTTGCAATATGACTTACCTCGGATTCGGTTTAACAGAAATGGAAACAGCTATTCAGTTACTTTCGCCTTCCCTCGGTCTAAGTCCATTTTCCTCGGTTCTTGATCTAAACATATTCAGAATTAATCCTTTTATTCACTAATTCATCCAATTCAATCCAATGACACACATTTAGGGCTATTGCAAATTAACCCTCACATTTGCACAGTTTATCAATTTAGTCCATATTTCTCAAAACATCAAATTCACAAAATCATCTTTTAACCATGCTTAGCCGAATGTTCATACATCTCATACAAGCCCATATTTTCCATAAAATTTGCAATTTAGTCCTCAAAAATAATATTTTCTCAATTTAGCCCTAATTAGCTAAATTCATCAAAACTTCAAGAACAAAGTATGTTCATCTAGCTCAAATCTTTCATTTAACACCATAGATCAACACAAAGCTCAACATAACATCAATGGCATATTTCACAAATATCATCAATACACAAAATTGATACATGGGTTTTGTAGCTCTCAAAGCAATGATTACAAAAGCGTAGAAATTATCAAAAACGGATCAAAAACTAACCTTGAATTAAACTCTCAAATGGCCGAATATAACAAAGCCTTTCTTCCCTATTTTGTTTGTGTTTTCGGTGGAAAGATGATAACCATAGCAAATTTTATGCTTTTGGTTTTATTATAATATGACTTAATAATTCATTTCCAATTTTAACCTTATAACATAAAAAAAATTAAAACATATTATACAAGGTCATTATTGACCATTTTCATTCCACTATCTCAAGTATTGGCATAATTGCCACATAAGGCTTCCTTATTTAAAAAGCCACAGCACAAAGGTACTTTAACAAATAGCATGCTAGTTTTACATTTAATGCAGTTCAATCCTTTTCATCAAATTAAACACACAAACGAGCAATTTAACTTACGAAAATTTAGCACATGCTTAATTACTTATCAACGACATAGATAATAATATTAAAATATTATACAGACTCGGATTTGTGGTCCCAAAACCACTGTTCCGACTAGGGTATAAACCAGACTGTTACAATTCTCCCCTCTTCGAGATTTTCGTCCCCGAAAATCTTACCGTTAAACAAGGTCGGATATTGCTGTCTGAATGAATCTTCGGGCTTCCACGTAGCCTCTTCTATTCCATGTCGATTCCACAATACTTTCACTAACAGAATTCTCTTGTTTCTTAACTCTTTTACTTCACGAGCTAAGATACGGATCGGTTCCTCTTCGTATGACATATCAGATTGGATTTCAATTTCAGATGGAGTAATCACATGTGACGGATCGGATCGATATCTACGGAGCATCGAGACATGAAACACATTGTGGATCTTTTCTAATTCAGAGGGCAACCTTAATCTATATGCAACAGGCCCGACACGTTCAATAATCTCATACGGTCCGATGAACCTCGAACTCAACTTGCCTTTACGTCTGAATCGGAGTACCTTTTTCTACGGAGACACTTTCAAAAATACTTTGTCGCCGATCTCAAATTCTATATCTTTTCGTTTTAAGTCCGTATAAGACTTTCGACGATCGAATCGCTTTCAAACAATCTCGGATCAGTTTCACTTTCTGTTCTGAATCTTTTATCAAATCAACTCCATGTAGCTTATTTTCACTGAGCTCGGTCCAATACAGAGGTGTACGACATTTACGTCCATACAGAGCTTCATATGGTGCCATTCGATGCTCATTGAAAACTATTATTGTATGCAAATTCAATCAATGGCAAACATCGCTTCCCCACGAACCATTAAACTCAAGTATACAGCATCTTAACATATCTTCAAGAATCTGAATAATCCGGTCGGATTGACCATCCGTTTGCGGATAAAAAGCTGTACTGAAATGTAGTTTCGTGCATAAAGCTTCTTGCAGTTTCTTCCAGAATCTCGATGTAAACCTCGAATCTCTATCTGACACAATGGATAGTGGCACCCCGTGAAATCTCACAATCTCAGAAATATAAAGTTCGGCTAATCTATCAAGTGAATAGTTAGATCTTACCGGAATAAAATGGGCAGTTTTCGTCAATCGATCAACTACGACCCAAATTGCATCTTTCTTTCTCGGAGTCAGAGGTAGTCCAGAAACAAAGTCCATCGTTACTCTATCCCATTTCCACTTAGGAATCAGAATCGGTTGCAGCAACCCAGACGGAACTTGATGTTCAGCTTTCACTTGCTGACAGATTAAATATTTCAAAACAAAGTTAGAAATGTCCCGTTTCATACCAGACCACTAATAGTGTTGCTTCAGATCATGGTACATCTTAATACTCCCCGGATGAACAGATAGACAACTGTTATGAGCTTCACTCAAAATCAACTGAATCAATTCCGAATTTCTTAGAACACAGATACGATCTCAAAATCTCAAACAATCATCAACAACTCGAAATTCAGATTTAGAATTCAAACCACACTGAGCTCGTTTTGCTAATAACTCATTATCAGATTTCTGAGCATCACATATCTGCTGTATAAATAATAGTTTCGCTTTTAATTCAGCCATCACGTAACTATCATCGATAAATCTAATTGAGCATTCAAAAGCACGAGTGCAAACAATGATTTTCTACTCAATGCATCAAAGAACAATGTTTGCTTTACCGGATGATAATCTATCACAAGTTCATAATCCTTTAATGACTCTAGCCATCTCTCTGTCGCAGATTCAAATCTTTTCGAGTCATCGGATATTTCAGATTTTTATGATCCGAAAACACGTGACATTTCTCACCATGAGATAATGGCACGGATCTTAAGTGCAAACACAATCGCGCTAACTAACTCGAGGTCGTGTGTCGGATAGTTCTTTTCATGAGGCTTCAATTGTCTCAAGCATAAGCTACAACTTTGCCTTCTTGCATCAAAACACATCCTGCATCATTTAATGAAGCATCATCAAATCACAAATTCTTTGCCCGATTCTCGCTATACTAACACCGAGCTTCGCTAATGAGTTTTTAATCGATCAAAACTTTTCTCGACATTTATTCGACCATTCAAATCTAACATCTTTTCAAGTAGTTTTGTCAACTGAGTAGCTATCGTCGAAAAACTTTTTACAAATCTGCGGTAATAACCAACTAAGCTCGTAAAGCTACTGGACTTGACACGTTTCTGAGGTTTCCAATCCGAATAGCGTAAATCTTGCTCGGATCAACTCGAATCCTGAAGTCGACACAATATGCCCTGAAAAACTAACCTCATGCAACCGAGAATTCACATTTTTTGAATTTCGCATACAATTGCTTTTCTCTCGAGTTTGTAACACAATCCTCGGATGTTCAAAGATGCTCCGTTTCATCCCGTGAATAGATCAAAATATCGTCTATGAACACCACAACAAATCGATCTAAGTACGGTCTGAAAATTCTGTTCATCAGATCCATAAAAACTGCAGGAGCATTGGTTAATCCAAATGGCATAACTAAAAACTCATAATGCCCATACCTTATTCTCAAGCGGTTTTGGTATATCAGAATCTTTCACCCTCAACTGGTAGTATCCCGATCTCAGATCAATCTTAGAAAATACAGTAGCTCCTTTTAACTGATCAAATATATCATCAATCCAGGGCAACAGATATTTGTTATTTATGGTCACCTTATTCAACTGACGATAATCGATGCACATTCTCATCGTGCCATCTTTCTTTTTCACAAACAGAATAGGAGCACCCCAAGGTGAGAAACTCGGTCTAGCAAACCCTCTATCGGTCAATTCTTGCAACTGTGACTTTAACTCTTTCAATTATGTTAGTGTCATTCTATACGGAGCTATCAAAATAGGTGTAGTACCAGATAACAACTTAATACCAAACTCAACTTCACGAATCGGAGGCAAACCCAGAACTCTCTTCAGGAATACATCGGAAAACTCACGGACAATAGGCACTCGACTCAACTTTCCTTTCGGATACTTTGAATCAATTACATAAGAAAAATATGCTTCATATCCCTTTTTCACATACTTTTGAGCTTTTAACTGCGATATCACAAAGAGCAAACCATTCAAATCATTAGATTCAATCGCATACAATTTCATCATTCGGACATCTCAAATCAATAGTCTTTCTCTTACAATTTACAATAGCATCATGCGAAAACAACCAGTCCATACCCAGAATGATATCAAACTCATCAAATGGCAAAAGCATCAAATCAGCAGGGAAAAAAATATCTCGAAACATTAATGAACAATTCTTGCATACTTTGTCAACTAGGACACTTTTACCTAAGGGGTTCGATACTTTTATAACAAACTCAATAGACTCTACAGGCAAGGTCTTACTGAATACTAAATTCATGCATATATATGAATGTGTAGAACCAGGGTCTATAAATGCAATCACAGAAGTATCATAAAGATTAAAAGTACCCGTTATAACATCAGAAGATGAAGCTTCCTCACGAGCTCGGATAGCATACGCCCGCAGCGCCTAGCTTCGAGATCTCGCATGATCTCTCGTAGTTCTCTCGACTACCACCGACATTTTTACATTCTTCAAGGTCTACCTCTCACAGTGCATTATCGGATCTCGATTCTCGAGCAGCCTCGTGCTCGGCGCACTCGGTGGCAATCACGGATAAAATGATCAAGTGATCCACATCCAAGCAAGCTCGTCATTTAATCTACTGACTTCCGGATGCCTTTTTCCATAATATTTACATTCGTGTCTCTCAGATCGATCATTACCAACGCTAGCCACTGAAGTTGCTGGAGTTTTGGAACTCATTTGCGGTCTAGATTGATTTCTATTCGAATGTCCCACATTATCTCCGAACGACTTTGATTATCTCTGAATCTTTCGGAGCGCATGAAATGATTTACTCTGAAATTTCTTTCTCATATCTCGAGCTTCAGACTCAGCTTTTCTTTTATCTTTCCTGAGTGCCTCAGCCTTGCACGCTCGATCAACAAGTGTAACGAACTCTTTTATTTCTAAAATCCCGACTAACAAACGAATGTCTTCATTAAGACCATCTTCGAACCTTTTGCACATTATTGCTTCAGATAATACACATTCCCGAGCATACTGACTCAGTCTCACGAACTCTCGTTCATATTCCAAAACAGTCATTTGGCCCTATTTTAGTTCCAAAAATTCCTTTCGTTTCTGATCGACGAATCTTTCACTGATGTATTTCTTTCAGAACTCGATCTGAAAGAAATCCCATGTAACTCGCTCTTTCGGAATAACAGAAATCAAAGTTTTTCACCATTGATATGCTGCATCTCAGAGCAATGATACAATACACTTTATACATTCTTCCGGAGTCAAAGACATCTTATTGAATACCCGGATCGTGTTTTCTAACCAAAACTCCACCTTCTCGGCATTATCATCATTAGTAGCCTGGAACTCTTCAGCCCCATACTTGCGGATCTCGTCAACCGGAGGCTTATTCAACAGATTTATACCCATTATCGGAGGCACAACTGATGTCAGAGGGGGATTAACCGGGGGCGGGGGTTGTGAAATAGTCGGGTTATTCTTTACGAATTGAGTGAACCAAACCACTGGTGACGTATAGTCACGAAATCCGTCAATATTGTGGTACCAAACCACTGGTGACCCGAAGTCACAATCAAATGATGGGGCCAACCCATCGTGTGATACCAAATCACTGGCGTCAATCCCATATCTCAAATGTGGGGCCAACCCACGGTGGTACTAAGCCACAGGACGAGACGCTATGAGGTGCCAAACCTCGGAGGTGCCAAACCTCTGGTGACCGTAGTCACAATGTGTTACCAAAACACCGTGTCCGTCGACACGAATATCACCGCCCCTCCACTCATAAAACCCACATCAATCAATGATAGTTAATGTAAATCATGCCAACATACTCATTTAGCAACATATATAGGATTTACCAATAATCATTTATAAGTCACATATACCAAATATGTCATGCTTCCCAAAAGCATCAAATAGCAAATCATATTGTCAAGGACTTACCTGAAGCCTTGCTATACCTTTATGGTATTAAACTCAAATCTACACAAATCCGATTAGCATACACATAATACTTTGCACGTTAATTAATTATAAAGTGTGTATGTACACACCTGTCACCAATGATAGTTTAAATCCCTAAGGAGACAATCGGCCACACAAGTTTCCCTTGCCCTATATTCGACCATTACCCAAAGTTAGTACCAAGGCCATTCGGCCAAACCAAAATAATCTCGAGGGGTTATCATTTGAATCCAAAACATCACCTAATCGCCTTCGAGTACTAACTACGCAACCGATCACGCTGGCGCTTCACTTCCCTACAATCGGCAACCATTAATGTAATAGCCTTCGGCTTTTGAATAATCAAAAGAATAATCCCTTAAAATAAATCCTTACCACCTTCAATATTCGACCAAGATACTTCTAAATGGAAGAAGAGAGTTTCAGCACACCTAAAGGAGTATATTTGGCTAATAAAGAAATTATTGAGAAGAAAGGAGAAATAGGGGATTCGGTTTTGAGAAGAAAAGAAAAGTAGTAGATGAAAGATAATGGTGTAGGAGATTCGGCCAAAGTTTAGAGAAAGAAAGAATGGTTTTTTTTTTTTGTTTTGATAAAATTTGAAAAGAGAATGAAAAGAATTGATCAAAGGAAGAAAAAGAGAAATGGAAGAAACGATATTCGGTCACCACAAACTTTACCAAAGAAGAAAATGCACAAGATGCAAAAATGTAGTTTGGTTCAAAAGACAAATGAGAGAAAGAAAGTGGTATTTCGTTTCCAACAAAATGAAGTTGTCATCAAAAGAAATATTTTTGCACCAAAAGTACCCTATACATTCGGCCAAAGATGAGAGCTTTTGGAGAGGAAAAACAAACACAAAATGATGCACAAAACAAAAGGTTGGTCAACATCCTCCAAGCTACCTACCAAAAATTCGGCCACTCCCCTAGCCTTACATGCCGTCCACATTCATGCATTAAGGCATAGGATTTCTTTCCAAAACATCCCCCACCTTCCATGCCTTTGTCCCCTCATTATACCATAAACTCAAGATTCTTATCCCTATCTTCAAGCTTTCCATAACAATTTTTCAACTTACCAAAAGGAATAGTCCAACCTATCATAAATAAGTTTGACCGTCCATCAATGCAAGGATTCAAAAATAAACCTTCAAAATGTTAAACATGCTACTCGAACCTCTAACCCCAAGCTATAAGTTCAAACACCATAACCACTTTGCCACTAATTCCTCATGTGCTTTAATTAACACTTAAATTAACTTAAGTGCTAAGCTCACTTAATCCACTTCATTAAATAAACCATACAAAAATTTATTCTACTAAACCAAACCTACTCAAAGTCCATAATTAAGCCTTACCACACCACAATTAATAACACAAAAGTTCAAACACATGAAAAATAATTCAATCACAAATAGCCCCGATTTCGTGGATGTTACGCTTCTACCCCCTTAAAATAATTTCGACCTCGAAATTACGATCGAAAAGATGGGGGTATTATTCGCCAGTATCACATTCTCGGGTTCCCACGCCGCTTCCTCCGTACCATGGTTTCGCCATAATACTTTCACCAAAGGTATTGACTTCCTACGCAGAACCTTGACATCACGATCTAAGATCCGAGGCGGCTCCTCCTCGAAAGATAAGTCCGATTAACCTCAATCTCGCGCCACGGGCACAACGTGCGATGGATCGGACCGATATCGCCTAAGCATTGACACATGGAAGACGTCGTGAATTTACCTTAACTCTATCGGCAACTCGAGGTGATAAGCTACCGGTCCCACTCGCTTCAACATCGTGATATGGCCCAATGAACCTAGGGCTTAGCTTCCCTTTTTCCCAAATCGCAACACTTTCTTCCAAGGCGACACCTTCGGAAAGACTTTATCTCCTACCTCGTATTCCATTTCTTTGCGCTTGAGGTCGGCATAAGACTTTTGCCTATCGATGCCTCTTTGAGACGAGTCCGGATTAACTTAACTTTATCTTCGATTTCGCTACCAAATCTGGACCCAAGACATGTCGCTCCTTTAATTCCGTCCAACACGTAGGAGTACAACACTTCCGCTCCATACAAAGGATTGCCTCGAATGGTGCCATTTGAATGCTCGCTGATAATCTGTTGTTATAAGCGAATTCCGGCAATGGTAGATACTCTTCCCAACTACCATCGAAATCCAAAACGCAACCTCTCAAAGATATCTTCTAAAATTTGTATCACTCTTTTCCGATTGTCCGTCAGTCGGTTTACGGGTGAAAAGTCAGTCTTTGAAGTCCAATCTCGTTCCCAAGGCCCGATGCAAAACTCTCCAAAACCTTGATGTAAACCTCAGATCCCTATCCGAGATAATCGATCATCGCACACCATGCAATCTTACTATCTCGGCTACATATAGCTTTGCTAGCTTCAAGTGAATAATCTACCCTCATCGGTATGAAATGCGCCGACTTAGTTAGTCGATCCACAATTACCCAAACCGAGTTCTTCTTACTAGGCGTGAGAGGTAATCCACCGACAAAATCCATAGTGATCCTCTCCCATTTCCATCGAGGAATCTTCACCGGTTGAGTAACCACGATGGCAACCGATGTTGGCTTTAACTTGGCGACACGCCGACACTTACCCACGAATTCGATTACCTCACGCTTCAACCTGTGCCACCAAAATCGTTTCCCGCAAATCTCCATACATCTTGCTACCTCCCGGATGCATAGCGTATGGGCTGCTATGTGCATCTTGTAGAATTCTTTGCCTCAACTCCACATCTTTCGGCATACAAGCTCATGCTCGAAAACATAACACTCCTCGCCGCACAAAGCTGTACCTTCCAAACCACCGTCTTGAACTTGCAACCTCCTTGCATTCAAACCGTCATCCACCAACCGCTTTTCCTTAATCTCCTCGATCCAAGTCGGTTTAACTTGCGATTACGCTTAAAAGACTTTCGTCGTCGATAGACCGAGATGAGCAAACATCGCTCTTAAGTTCATCACGACTTTTTGGCTCAAGGCATCAGCCACCACGTTCGCTTTACCCGGATGGTACTCAATCGAACGATCGTAGTCTTTTAACGATTCAATCCACCGACGCTGTCTCAAATTCAAATCCTTACGAGTCAAAAGATACCTCAAACTTTTATGATCCGTGTAGACTATTGACTTTTCCCCATACAAGTAATGCCGCCATATTTTCAAAGCGAAAACATCGCCGCTAACTCCAAGTCGTGCGTTGGATAGTTAACCTCATGCGGTCTTAGCCGACGGACGCATAGGCCACTACCTTCCCTTCTTGCATCAATACGCATCCCAAACCAAGATGGGACGCACACAAGAAATCGTAAACAACTTTCCCCGCCTCAGTTGTACTCAAAACCGGAGCTTAGTCAAAATCTTCCTTAGCTTGTCAAAACTTTCTTGTTGCTTCTCCGACCATACAAATGGAACTCCCTTTCTTAACAACTTAGTCAACTACTGCGATTAAAGAGAATCCTTCCACAAACCTCGGATAATATCCTACTGCACCCAAAAAGCTTCGAATTTACGCCATCGACCTAGGGGTTTCCAATCCAACACTGCTTCCACCTTGCGAGGATCTACTCTAATCCTTCCGCCGACACCACATGACCTAAGAAAGCCACCTCTCTAAGCCAAAATTCACACTTATCGAATTTGGCATATAATCGCTTTCTCTCAAGACTTGTAGAACTATACGCAAATGCATGTCATGCTCCTTCTCCGTCTTTGAGTAAACCAATATGTCGCCTATAAACACCACGACAAATTGATCCAAGAAATCTTCTTTGAAACACTCTATTCATTAAGTCCATGAATGCTTCTTTGGTGCATTAGTCAACCCAAAAGGCATCACCAAAAACTCGTAATGCCCATACCTTGTTCGAAATGCCGTCTTGTGCACATCAACCTCTTTCACCTTGAGTTGATGATATCCCGACCTAAGATCTATCTTCAAAAATACCGATGCACCCTTCATTGGTCAAACAAGTCATCAATCCGAGGCAACGGATACTGCTCTCGATCGTTAACTTGTTCAATTGACGGTAGTCGATACACATCCGCATTGAACTATCCTTCTTCCTAACAAACAACACAGTGCTCCCCACGGAGATATACTTGGTCGGATAAATCCTTGGTCCAAAAGCTCCGAATTTGAGCCTTCACTCCACCAATTCCTTTGGTGCCATTCGGAAGGTGCTATTGACACAGTGCCGCCTGTAGCAAGTCTATACCAAATTCAACTTCCCGATCCGGAGGCGGACCGGAAGTTCTTCCGGGAACACATCGGCGAATTCCCATCGTTTGTTCGGACCTTCTCAACCGCCGACTCCTTAGCTTCCAAAGCACAAATTCGAACCAAAAACGCCTCGTAACCTTTCCCGACCATCTTTTCACCTTCAACGCAGACACTACATTAGATAGGTAATCTCTTCTATTACCTATCATGACCACTTCATCACCCTCACCATCTTAAGAACCATGCGCTTAGCGGTAGCGATCCAACCTTGCCTAATACTTAACCAACCGGTCCATACCAAGGATCAAATCGAACTCTCCAAACGGCGGTTCCATCGATCACCACAAACACGACCCTTGGAGTTCTAGAGGTACATCTCTATATAGCTTATTAACAACTACAGAGTGACCTAAAGGACTAATTACGGTCATCTCCCTAGAAGCGCCTCGAAGTCTAAGTTCATAGTCTCTACCACACTACTAGCAACGTATGAATGCGTCGAACCCACATCAATCAAAGCAAGATATGGAACACCAAAGATTAAGAACGTCTTCGGTTATAACGTCCGGTGCGTCACCTTCCTCTCGACGCCTCACCGCATAGACTAGACCAGCCGCTTTGCTTCGTCTTTGCCTGTACCTCCGCCCAAAATTCTGCGACCTCGATTAGATCCATTTCCTCCTCTACCATTACCACGACCCTCCGTGGTGGTCCTACATTCCTAGCCCGAGCACGGTTCGACCCTCCGACCGATTCTTGGCTAACTTCCGAGGATAATCCTTACACGGTGGTCCAAAGACCCACATTCAAAGTAACCCTTCTCACCGGTCCAATGGCCTCCCCAATGCAATTTGCCACAGCTGACATAAAGTGAGCGGTCTCGGTTAGCGACCATGCGCTTCTTCCCGCTGATTCGACCCACTCGCCTCGCCCTTTCTCGAACATTACCACCCGATCCAGATGACCCAAATCCTCTTTTCTCGCTTGTTCCTATCATAGTTCGTCTCACGGACTCCTTGACCCCTTCGGCTACCTTAGCCTTTTCCACCAAGACAAAGAACTCACGCTCCGCTGCGGAGCAATCAAGCAACCTTAACTCATCCCTAAGTCCGTCTTCAAAGCGGACACAACGATCATGCTCCGTTGACACTATACCCTGAGCATAGCGGCTCAACCTCAAGAATTTTGCTTCATACTCCTACACAGACTTATTTCCTTGTACCAACCCCAGAAAAGCTTTCCTCTGTGCATCAATGTAGCTTGTGCCCACATACTTCTTCTGATAAGCAGCTTTGAAGTATTCCTAAGTCAGATCATCTGCCGTAGCACCATCTCAAACCGTGAGCCACCATCGATATGACTCATCCTTGAGAAGCGACACCGCTCCTTTCAGTTTCTCCTCATTCGTCAGATCTATCTCATCCATGATTCTTTCGATCGATTCTAGCCAATACTCAGCCGTATTGGGCGCTACATCGGACACACCTCGGAAAAATTCAGCTCCGTTAGCTCGAAGTCTCTCGTGCACCGACTTCCGAGCTCCTCCACCTCCACCCATTCCAGCTACTCTCTTCTAGAACCCGCAAAGATCGCTTGTGACACCGCTGCGTCATCACCCGTCCCGATCCCGCTCCTCGGCTCCAAAGGTTGGGGGTGGTGGTGGCGGTGGTACCTCATTCTCGGATCCCCGACCCGATCGACCGACAGTGTTCGACACGGTCATCCTACCCCCTTCCAAGCGTCCACGACGGCCACGCCCTCTAAAGCTCATTCTAACTATCGCGCTTTAACTGATTAGGAAATTTTTATGAATTAGTACATGTTTCACTTGGTTATCCGCGAAGAAATTTTATGAAAAGAATTTAATAGAGATTCTTTCGATCAATCAAAGTTTTAAGTCTTCTGTCCTAATTTACATAGAAAAGTACATCCATTCCCTATACCTTTCATACCTATGCACTCTTGGGCATT
Source organism: Gossypium sturtianum (assembly GCA_025698515.1). Classification (NCBI taxonomy): domain Eukaryota; kingdom Viridiplantae; phylum Streptophyta; class Magnoliopsida; order Malvales; family Malvaceae; genus Gossypium; species Gossypium sturtianum. The sequence continues at coordinate 121,444,269 of CM046955.1, forward strand.
ATCTTGTCCGTTTCTATCCTGTGGGTATTTTTCGTAATTTTGCCACTAGGAAATTTCAGTAATTTTGGTAAGTTGAAGAATATTTTGAAAATTTTCCAAAGTAAATTTTTCTTTGCTATTGAAATGAGTATCATAACGATTTTTAAAACTTAGAGCTTTCACAAAAAAGGGTTAATCCCTTTTGGGTTTTATTTAACGTGTTTAGCCTATGACCGAGTCCTCTTGGTTAGGGTGAACCGAAGCTACGCACTGTAGGAATCTGCGAAGAGGAGGTGAGTCACGAGGACCGCTTAAATACCAAGCTCTTTAGGATCCAATCCTAGACATGCGCACTAAGGTTACCACACCCTAACTCGGCGACTTGGTCACGGGTTGGTTTTAATTAGGCCATTAAAGTCTTGTGAGTTTTGTTGGGGTGGACTAGTCCTAAGGTTCAACACCTATCACACTAACTACGCTCCCTACTTACCCTTCTATAATAATAATCCATACAAAAAGTTAGAGGTACTTACAGGCGGATCGGTGTAGGAGACTCGGTGCCATGCTTATTCAAAACCAAAATATTTCAAATAGACCTACCAAAACATTTTTGGGCCTTGGGCCCCACACAATGAGCTTTGAACCAGGGCTCGATACCAATTTGTAACACCCCAAACCGCCCAAACATTACGACCGAATTTGGTATGCTACGGAGGAAAAACTTTTGAAAATCCCTTTTAAGTCGTTTTAAATTTTGATAAAAGATATTGTTTTGATTTAAAACAGATTGAGGTGTTATGAAGAAATCATTACTTAATGTCATTTAAAAATATACTAAGTTAGGTTGTTACAGATTTCAAGTGTACCCGATGGCACAATAAAACATTTTTGCGAATTAATTTGAGAAAAACATGTGTACCCATTTTAATATCATAAAATAGTTAAGCAATTTATCAAAACATAAAATAATCCAAGTGCAAATTTTAGGAGGCCTTATTACATCTTAAACAAAATAAATCAAACCCATATTAAAATAAAAATAGTTCCAAATCCACCTAGTCCATATTTTCATTGCATGGCCACCTCGAGTTCATCCGGCTCCTTATCCGTAACTACGAGTCACTTGAAAATGTTAAAGGAAAAAGGTGAGTCATCAGACCCAATGTCTAACCCTTTTTCCCGGTTTAATGTAACATCATACACAAATCATAATTAATTTAATATGCACAAGTTTAATATGCACCCAACCTAGCCATCCGTACGCCTTTCTCTACCCCGTGTGGTACCAAACCCTTTGGTGGTGCCAAACCACCGTGACGTATAGTCACGAAATCCGTCAATATTGTGGCACCAAACCACTAGTGACCCGAAGTCACAATCAAATGATGGGGCCAACCCATCGTGTGATACCAAATCACTAGCGTCAATCCCATATCTCAAATGTGGGGCCAACCCACGGTGGTACTAAGCCACGAGGGACGAGACGCTATGAGGTGCCAAACCTCCGGAGGTGCCAAACCTCCGTGACCGTAGTCACAATGTGTTACCAAAACACCGGTGTCCGTCGACACTAATATCACCGCTTCTCCACTCATAAAACCCACATCAATCAATGATAGTTAATGTAAATCATGCCAACATACTCATTTAGCAACATATATAGGATTTACCAATAATCATTTATAAGTCACATATACCAAATATGTCATGCTTCCCAAAAGCATCAAATAGCAAATCATATTGTCAAGGACTTACTCAAGCCTTGCTATACCTTTATGGTATTAAACTCAAATCTACACAAATCCGATTAGCATACACATAATACTTTGCACGTTAATTAATTATAAAGTGTGTATGTACACACCTGTCACCAACGATAGTCTAAATCCCTAAGGAGACAATCGGCCACACAAGTTTCCCTTGCCCTATATTCGGTCATTACCCAAAGTTAGTACCAAGGCCATTCGGCCAAACCAAAATAATCTCGAGGGGTTATCATTTGAATCCAAAACCTCACCTAATCGCCTTTGAGTACTAACTACGGCAACCGGTACGCGAAACTGCTTCACTTCCCTATAATCGGCAACCATTAATGTAATAGCCTTCGACTTTTGAATAATCAAAAGAATAATCCCTTAAAATAAATCCTTACCACCTTCAATATTCGACCAAGATACTTCCAAATGGAAGAAGAGAGTTTCGGCACACCCAAAGGAGTATATTTGGCTAATAAAGAAATTATTGAGAAGAAAAGAGAAATAGGGGATTCGGTTTTGAGAAGAAAAGAAAAGTAGTAGATGAAAGATAATGGTGTAGGAGATTCGGCCAAAGTTTAGAGAAAGAAAGAATGGTTTTTTTTTTTGGTTTTGATAAAATTTGAAAAGAGAATGAAAAGAATTGATCAAAGGAAGAAAAAGAGAAATGGAAGAAATGATATTCGGTCACCACAAACTTTACCAAAGAAGAAAATGCACAAGATGCAAAAATGTAGTTTGGTTCAAAAGACAAATGAGAGAAAGAAAGTGGTATTTTGTTTCCAACAAAATGAAGTTGTCATCAAAAGAAATATTTTTGCACCAAAAGTACCCTATACATTCGGCTAAAGATGAGAGCTTTTTGGAGAGGAAAAACAAACACAAAATGATGCACAAAACAAAAGGTTGGTCAACATCCTCCAAGCTACCTACCAAAAATTGCCACTCCCCTAGCCTTACATGCTGTCCACATTCATGCATTAAGGCATAGGATTTCTTTCCAAAACATCCCCACCTTCCATGCCTTTTTCCCCTCATTATACCATAAACTCAAGATTCTTATCCCTATCTTCAAGCTTTCCATAACAAATTTTCAACTTACCAAAAGGAATAGTCCAACCTATCATAAATAAGTTTGACCGTCCATCAATGCAAGGATTCAAAAATATACCTTCAAAATGTTAAACATGCTACTCGAACCTCTAACCCCAAGCTATAAGTTCAAACACCATAACCACTTTGCCACTAATTCCTCATGTGCTTTAATTAACACTTAAATTAACTTAAGTGCTAAGCTCACTTAATCCACTTCATTAAATAAACCATATAAAAATTTATTCTACTAAACCGAACCTACTCAAAGTCCATAATTAAGCCTTACCACACCACAATTAATAACACAAAAGTTCAAACACATGAAAAATAATTCAATCACAAATAGCCCCGATTTCAGGATGTTACACACGGCTACTAGACACGCCCGTGTGTCATGGCCGTGTGCTATTAGGCTAGCTACTGACTTAGCCCCACGGTCACTAGGCACGCCCGTGTGCCACAACTGTGTAACATTATAGGCCATTTACAAGGCCAAAATGTCACCCACCTAGGTCATATCTACAAGCAATGTTTACCAACTCATTTCATACTCAAATGACACACAAAAACATACCAAATTAACCATTCAATCTATACATTCAATACCAATTCCAAACATACTAAAATACAAGGTTTAAACTCATCTCATCACAAACATATTTCATTCATTCACTTAATCAAAACTTGACCATATTATGCCTCAACTAACCATACCAAAACATACTTCATATATCACATTCATTCAAGCAATTTCCAAACATCATAACTAGCCAAATCACATGGCTAAATTCATATAACAAACTTATACCAAAAGCTAGCCTATACATGCCATATCTAGCTTTATACATTTCCAAAATGTACCAAAATAGGTTTAGTAGTGTGACGACGATCCTTGACGGTCCCGAGCCTTCAGTAGCTTTGACGACCTATAAAACAGATAAAATACACACACAGAGTAAGCTTTTCAAAAGCTTAGTAAGTCATATACAAATAAAATTAATATGTAATGCATATAAGCATATAACTACATTGGCACAATTCATATACATAGCAAATTTCTCACATATATATACTTTGACCCATATCCTTTGCCGTATTTGCCACATTCATCAATTTAAGAATCATAGTAAGATCACATAGGTACTTACCTTATATACACACTTAGTGTATAAATTAATGTACCTGAAACGGATATACAATTCACTTAGCCATTCGTATCACAGACTTGCCCGTTGAACCGTAAGGAATCTACTAGGATACTCAGAAAGCTCGGAATGGTCGTGACAATGCCAACGCCCCGCACGAGGTCTTACATGTAATCAACTATCAATGCCATCGTCCCGCATGTGGTCTTACACTTAATCAATACGATGCGATGTCCCGCATATGGTCTTACACGTAAAGATCATATCGATGCCAACGCCCCGCACGTGGTCTTACACGTAACGCTCATGTCGATGCCTACGCCCCGCAGACGAGGTCTTACACGAAATTTCAAATCAATGCCACGCGTCCCGGACATGGTCTTACATGATAAAAGCGAGCGATACATATGTCAAGACATAGCTAATCCAATATATTCCTAGGTTAAATGCACGGGACTTCGGACTTAACACTATATCATCCATATCTCGAATTCATATTCAAAGTATCCCATAAGCATTCATTTTCACAAATAATCATATGAATAAACTCAATTCAATATAACAACATTTATTTGCAATATGACTTACCTCGGATTCGGTTTAACAGAAACGAAAACGGCTATTCAGTTACTTTCGCCTTCCCTCGGCCTAAGTCCGTTTTCCTCGGTTCTTGATCTAAACATATTTAGAATTAATCCTTTTATTCACTAATTCATCCAGTTCAATCCAATGACACACATTTAGGGCTATTTGCAAATTAACCCTCACATTTGCACAATTTATCAATTTAGTCCATATTTCTCAAAACATCAAATTCACAAAATCATCTTTTAACCATGCTTAGCCGAATGTTCATACATCTCATACAAGCCCATATTTTCCATCAAATTTGCAATTTAGTCCTGAAAAGTAATATTTTCTCAATTTAGCCCTAATTAGCTAAATTCATCAAAACTTCAAGAACAAAGTATGTTCATCTAGCTCAAATCTTTCATTTAACACCATAGATCAACACAAAGCTCAACATAACATCAATGACATATTTCACAAATATCATCAATACATAAAATTGGTACATGGGTTTTGTAGCTCTCAAAACAACGATTACAAAAACGTAAAAATTATCAAAAACGGATCAAAAACTAACCTTGAATTAAACTCTCAAATGGCCAAATATAACAAAGCCTTTCTTCCCTATTTTGTTTGTGTTTTTGGTGGAAAGATGATAACCATAACAAATTTTATGCTTTTGGTTTTATTATAATATGACTTAATAATTCATTTCCAATTTCAACCTTATAACATAAAAAAATTTAAAACATATTATACAAGGTCATTATTGACCATTTTCATTCCACTATCTCAAGTATTGGCATAATTGCCACATAAGGCTTCCTTATTTAAAAAGCCACAGCACAAAGGTACTTTAACAAATAGCATGCTAGTTTTACATTTAATGCAATTCAATCCTTTTCATCAAATTAAACACACAAACGAGCAATTTAACTTACGAAAATTTAGAAAATGCTTAATTACTTATCAATGGTATAGAAAATAATATTAAAATATTATACGGACTCAGATTTGTGGTCCCGAAACCACTGCTCCGACTAGGGTATAAATCGGACTGTTACAGATATCATGCTCAGTTAGACACCATATAATCAGATCACATAAATAGGGGTTTAAGTAATGCTTACCGACCCTATAGTAGGTCCACAGTCGACTTGGGCGACCCGTGCAACCTTACAGATCATTTTAGAAAAATGGGCTCACACGCCCATGTGGTCTGCCCGTGTGGGCTCACACGCTCGTGTGGCCCACTGAGCACAAATTGGCCTTGGCTGTGTGGATCACACGACCTGGCCCAGAATTCCACACGCCCGTGTGGTTCACCCGTGTGGGCCCACACGGCCCAATAGGTCAAGCCCGTGTGTCGCACACGGCCTTACCCGGCCATCACACGGCCGTGTCACTTACGCATAGCCTAGCTCGTCGATCACATGGCCGTGTTGTGGCTCACAGCCTTGCACACGGCCTATCACACGGCCTACCACACGGCCGTGTGGTGTCGACAAAATTGTTTTTTGGCTTTCGTCGATTTTTGCTTTTTGTGTTTTCGAGTACACACATGGTGTTGATTTGAAGCAAAAAAACTCCCGAGACCACACGCACCTAAAAATCAGAATACCATCACCCAAATTCAGTCACTACTTTCAACTTAACGAAATTAATCCACCAACGAAATTTCACAATACCCAATGCATATTCGTAAACTTACCACTAACGAAGACTCCTAGTGCTCAATTTACTGCAGGAGTTCCCACCGATTCCTGCCCTTCACCTGATATTGAGAGAAACAACACAACTCTCACATTAAGCACTTTGTCGAAATAATACTAAGTTTCTACTAATACACGACTTACTGAATGAGCGAAAACCAACGCTGAACAAAAGAAGATGGATTGGAAAGAAGAAACTGAAAGGGAAAATGGATGGGGAGGCAGATTTTCGGCAGAAGAGTTGGGGAGACGACAAAAAGTTGGAAAAGAAATCTTGAGATGAGAGAAAATAATTTGAAAATAAAAAAAAATAATTTTGATAACTCCCCATTTTCCCCCTATTCTCTCATCCTCAACCACTTCAAAATTTCGGTTCAACTAAAACTCTTTTAGTCGAATGAGCAAAATAAAACTATCCCACGCTCGCGCAGGGATTCGAACACAAGACCTCATGCAATCGAACACTCCACTTAACCACCAGACCAACAGGCCCATTTGATATCATTTTACCTACAATAACTTAAAAGCATACCGACCCCAGTGAGAGCTTTATTCATAAAAAGGCCAAAATTTATCCAAGTTGTGACTTGAAGTTGGGACCTCTCACCCATATCCAGAACACATAACCACTAAAGTAGACAGATATTTGTGTCAATTAATTTTAGAAACACATAAAGATAGTTTTGTGCTCCAAAATCACATAAGCTGGAATTAAAGAAATTTGGGGCGTTACATGATATGTGAAATAGGACCGACGATCCAACTGGTGGCTGGACCAAACCAATCGAGCCATCACTGGCACTTGCAATGGCACCATTGGACACGGCGGTGTCGACGATGACATTTCGGTGGCCGGCGAGTGGTCTTTCATTAGTTGAGCAGTGGAAAAATCACACTCCTACTGGGACTCTACCGAATAATTTAATTTCAAATTAACTATTCCAAAAATAATATTATTTTAATAATTTTAGAATTAAATTAAATTTAATACTTATCTTAATAGCATTTTATCATTTTAATATTAAAGTGATTATCTTAATATTAAATTTAATTTAATATTTATCTTGTAGATAAGTATTCTATTAATTTAATAGATTTAATATTAAATTTAATCTAATATTTATCTTGGTAAGTATTATATTAATTTAATACTAAAGTAATTAAGTTTAATCATAGTTGAACTCTCTAAACTCTCCCTATATAAAAAGAGTCATGGGTTATTATTTTTCACACACTTAAATTCAAAAGAAAGCTGTATAGAGAAAATTCTCTTAAAAAATTATTTAAGAAAATTTCTAGAGATATTTTTCTTATTTACAACTTGATATAGAAGTTTAAAGAAATTGCGAAATTGCTCTACTGATAATTTTGTGGAAAATTTTTTTATTTGAACCAAGCTTACACTCGGCAGACGGGAGCTTGAGGATAGCAAAGAAGACTGCTAGGTCAAAGTGTTCATCCTAGATGAATTGAGAATGTACAATTTTGATTAAGTGTTTATTACTTTAGATATCACAACCAAGTTCTTGTTTTTAGAAAAAAATTAAAACTCTGGTTTTTCCCTTAAATTTATTTTTTGCTACATTTTTCAAACTTGATTTTTCCAACAAAAGTATACTACAGTTTTCACATAAAAGTTCAAGCATTAACTATTTTTCCTGAGTGTTGGTAGTCTAAAGATTAGAACTTATCTAAAGTTTCAAAGGTAACAGTAACTAGATTAGGACCGACATCGAAGTCTCATATTTAATTTCTTTGGAGAAAATCATTTTTCAAAAGTTTGTGGCATTATTTTTCGCAAAATACCCCTTCTTATGACATGCATGCAGACTTGTTCAAAAATTCATAGTTTGAGTTTAGAAAACCTAGGCTCTGATACCACCAAATGTAACCTTCCAAATTCGGCCTAGACGTTAAGATTGAGTTTGGAAAATTACATTAACCACCAAGATAACCTAGCAGAATTATCGAAATTTATAAACAGTTGTCTAAAACACTTGCTTTAATTTCTGAATAAAAAAAACTTAGCGTGTTTTAAAAAGGTACAATTTAATTTCAAAAAATGGTTGATTTTAATGGTTATTTTGCAAAAGTTGAATTTTAGTTTTATATATACATATATATTTTTCAAACCTTATTTACATAGTTTGTAACAGCCCGTTTTTGGTCAAATCGGAACAGTGGTTTCGAAACTAAAAATTCAATGTCGTAAAATTATTTTAATATTATTTTCGGTATTTATAGTATGTTATTTGATATGTTTGAAAATTTCGTGAGCTAATTTTACTGTTTGAATGGTTAATTCGGTAAAAAGGACTAAATCGCGTAAATTGTAAAAGTGCTGTTCTATTAGCTAGTGATGTCAAATAGCTATAGAACTTTGAAGTTTAGGTCCTTAAGTGGTAAATATACCATTAGTTAGTTAGTGGATGTTAATGGTTCGGCATAAATGAAATTTTGTATTAATTTTAAGGTTAAAATGGTAAAATAGTTAATAAATGTTATATTAATAAAAAAAAGTGAATTTTTGTCCATCTTTTCTCTCTTTTGGTCAAATATTAATGAAGAAGAAAGCCTTTGATTGAGTTTTAGGGTACGGCACTTGCAAGGTCAATTGGTAAATGTTTTGAGCTTGATTTTTTTATGATTTTTACATTTTTGATATCGTTGCTTCGTATTCTAACTAGCCCGTACCTTAGATTTCGAAACTGTTAAAGATTTTGAGAGTTTCCATTGTTGAATCCATGTTTTCTTTGATGTTTAATTTTGAAATATGAAAGCTTGATGATAGTTTTACATGATTTGTTAAGTGATTTTTGATGAAAATGCATAATAGGGATTAAATTGTAAAATCTACAAATTGTGTGGTTGAAATGTGAAATAAAAGGAAAATATGGACTGCTAGGGGTATAATGGTAATTCAGCTAGCATGGGTATAATTTGAATTACACTAATTTGTGATTTTATGCAATAACGATTAAATTGTGAAAAATGTGAAATATGTGGGGCAAAAGTGTAAATGTGTCTTAAAGTATGTTTTGGACTAAATTGAATGAATAGATGATTGAATAAGTTAATTTTGAATATATTTAGATCAAGAAAAATGGAATTCGGATCAGGATCAGGGAAAAATGAAAGTTATCGACTAATCGACTCGATTCGTCGTTTTAGCATCTGAGGTAAGTTCGTATGCAATAAGCATTGTTATAATTATGCTTTTTAATGCTTTGATATTGTATAAATTATATATACAGGACTACATTTTTGTTTGACGATAAATCGGCTAATTGTGGCACTTAGTGTGCGAGACATTGAGATTGGTACTTAGTGTGCGAGACATTGAGATGGCACTTAGTGTGCGAAACATCGACTAAGGAACTTAGTGTGCAAAACATCGAGTAAGGCACTTGGTGTGCAGAATTATAAAAGCTTCGGCTATTTGATGGCACTTAGTGTGCGAAACATCGAGTATTCGATAGTGTTACGGGAAGGTATGAGTTCATTATGAATTTGTACAGGTATGTATATGTAATTATGAAGATCAAACAGAAAAGGTTATGACTTTGCATATAAGTATATGAATAAGCTTATGGAAGGTTTGATATTATCATGAAGTATGCATTAACTTGTTCAAATTGATGATTTGTATTTTATGAATTGTTGAGTATATTTAGTACGAAATTACTAAGCTTTGTAGCTTACTTTGTTTGTTTTTCCCATGTTTTATAGTGGATTCAAAGCTAGCTCAGATTCGGGGATCGTCAGAGTCTACGTCACACTATCCAACCATCTACTTGGTACTTTTGAATTGTGTATATATGGTATATGGCATTTATAGGCTTGAGTCATTTTGGTTATGTTTTGAAAGTGAATATTGCCATTTGAGATGACTTATGAACGGTTATGTTTTGTTTGTATTTATAGCCATGAGATTTGGCTTAATTTGGCTAGTTTGATTATGTATATATAAGTGTGCTTATGGCTTATAATATGAGGTTTGTGGAAATTGTATTATGCTTGTGAATTGGAAAAAAATGATGTATGTTTGGTAAATATTTTTAGATATGAACTAATGTCATTTTGTAAGGTGTTTAATGTTACTTGGAAATGGTTGATAAATTGATGATGATTGTGATTGAAGTTTAGGCCAAGAAATGTTAGATGAAATGGTAATAATTATGGTTGATTTGGTTTTTATGGATTGCCTATTTTGCTTTGTTTTTGTGCCATATGTGTAGGTGAAGGTTTGTACCAAATAGGGTGGAAAAATGGCTTGCTAAATAGACTATTTTTGTCTACACGTGCGTGTATCTCAGCCGTGTGTGACACACGGTCAAATTACACGGCCGTGTGTGCCCTGGTGTTGAAATTAAATTGAAGTCAGTATGCTCCACACGGTCTCACACACGGGCGTGTGACTGGCCGTGTGGTACAAGTCAGTATACCCCCTAAATGGCACACGGCCTAGCACACGGGCGTGTGACTTGGCCGTGTTGCATAAGTCAGTATACTTATTGTTGTATAAACATATTCTTTATGTGTTGTGAATGAATCGATAATACCTCGTAACCCTATTTTGGCATTGAATACGGGTGAGGGGTGTTACATTTATTAGTATCAGAGCTACGGTTTAGTCGATTCTAGGACTATCGTAGCGTATGTAAGAGTCTAGCTATACATGCCATATATAAACTGTGATAGTGTGATGACTCCTGACGCTTTAAACTTTATTTTCATATAGTAATGGATCCCAATCGAGCTACAGCTGATGAGGTAGAGAGTAATGCGCTTGCTCCCGCGCAAGGGACAGCGCCATCTGATTCTAGACATGTGACGGGTAGCTAGGGAGGAGAGGCTAAAGAAGCCTTCTTCCAAATGATGAATGAGTGGTTCACTCAATATATTCGTACGAACCCGGCTGCTCAACAACCTCTACCCCCTCCTATTTTGGCGTTGAATACGGGTGAGGGTGTTACATTTATTAGTATCAGAGCTACGGTTTAGTCGATTCTAGGACTATCGTAGCGTGTGTAAGAGTCTAGCTATACATGCCATATATAAACTGTAACAGTGTGATGACTCCTGACGCTTTAAACTTTATTTTCATATAGTAATGGATCCCAATCGAGCTACAGCTGATGAGGTAGAGAGTAATGCGCCTGCTCCCGCGCAAGGGACAGTGCCATCTGATTCTAGACCTGTGACGGGTAGCTAGGGAGGAGAGGCTAAAGAAGCCTTCTTCTAAATGATGAATGAGTGGTTCACTCAATATATTCGTACGAACCCGGCTGCTCAACAACCTCCACCCCCTCATATTCCCCAACCTGTACCTGTAGCTCCTCAAGGAGTTGAGCTTTTAAGATTGAACAAGCCTCTAGTAGATAAGATACATAAACATGGGGTTGAAGAGTTCCGGGCTACTGTTGATGATGATGCGGAGAGAGCTGAGTTCTAGCTCGAAAATACGATTCGACTATTCGATGAATTGTCATGTACTCATAATGAATGTATTAAATGTGTTGTATCTTTGCTGAGAGACACCGCATACCAATGGTGGAACACGTTGGTATCTGTAGTTTCGAAAGAACGGGTTACTTGGGAGTTCTTTCAATCTGAATTTTGAAAGAAATACATCAATAAAATATTTCTCGATCAGAAGCATAAAGAATTTCTAGAGTTGAAACAGGGCCGAAAGACTGTAATAGAGTATGAAAGAGAATTTGTTCGGTTGAGCAAATATGCTCGGGAATATGTTTCCACTGAAGAAATTATGTGCAAGCGATTCGTAGATGGATTGAACGAAGATATAAAACTACTGGTGGGAATTCAAGAGTTGAAAGAATTTTTCGTTCTTGTTGAAAGGGCTTGTAAAGCCGAGGATCTTTGCAAAGAAAAGTGAAAGGCAGATTCAGAAGCTAGAGACTCGAGAAAAAGATCGATGAGTAAGCCGTATCAATCTTCATTGAAGAAATCCAGAGACTATTTTGACCGATCGACAGCTTCAATGGGATATTCTAATCAGGATTGTGGAAAGCAGTATACCAGCCCTAAAGCTCAAACTACATCGGTATCAAGTGTTGGCAATGTGAAAGATGTTAAACCCGAGTGTCAACAGTGTGGAATACGGTATTTTGGAGAGTGCTGGATGAAAAATAATAATAGAGCTTGTTATAGTTGTGGTTCACGAGATCATTATATCAGAGATTGTCCCGAGCTAAATGAAAAAGATAAATCTCAGAATGCAAGATCGAGTAATACAGCTACTCGAGGGAGGCCACCAAGAAATACGAGAAATGCAAGTGGTAATTGTGGTACAATGAGAGATTCTACAATGAGATCTGAGGCCAGAGTACCTACTAGAGCTTATGCTATTCGCGCCCGCGAAGATGCGTCATCACCTGATGTCATTACCGGTACATTTTCTCTTTACGACACTAATATTATTGCATTAATTGATCCTAGATCTACCCATTCGTATATATGTATGAATTTGGTGTCTAATAAGAGTTTGACTGTCGAGTCTACTGAATTTGTGATTAAAGTATTGAACCTCTTAGGCAAGTATGTTCTAGTTGATAAAGTTTGCAAGAACTATCCTTTAATGACTCGGGGTTACTGTTTTACGGCTAACTTGATACTTTTTCCATTTGATGAGTTTGATGTGATTCTAAGAATGGATTGGTTGACTTTGCATGATGCTGTTGTGAACTGTAGACGAAAGACTATAGAACTGAAACGTCAGAATAATGAAATTCTTCGGATTGAATCTGATGAGTTGGGTGGTTTACCAATAGTGATTTCATCGATGATAGCTCAGAGGTATGTGAGAAAAGGTTGTGAAGCTTATCTCGCTTATGTTTTAGATACTAAAGTGTCTGAAAAGAAGGTTGAATCGGTGCCAGTCGTTTGTGAATACCCGGATGTATTTCCTGAAGAATTAGTAGGATTGCCACCTATTAGAGAGGTTGAGTTTGGTATTGAATTAGTACCGGGAACAATACCGATATCAATAGCTCCGTACAGAATGGCTCAGACAGAGTTGAAAGAGTTGAAAGCTCAGTTACAAGAGTTAACGGATAGAGGTTTTGCACGACCTAGTTTTTCGCCCTGGGGTGCGCCAGTATTGCTCATAAAGAAGAAAGACGGGTCAATAAGAATGTGCATAGACTATCATCAGCTCAACAAAATCACGATAAAGAATAAGTATCCGTTGCCGAGAATAGATGATTTGTTTGATCAGTTGAAAGGTGCAATAGTGTTTTTCAAAGATTGATTTGAGATCGGGTTATTATCAGTTGCGAGTAAAAGACTCAGATGTGCCGAAAACTGCATTCAGAACGAGGTACAGACATTATGAATTCCTTGTCATGCCTTTTGGTTTGACTAATGCTCCTACCATTTTTATGGATTTCATGAATCGAATTTTTAGAACATATTTAGACAGATTTGTTGTTATGTTCATTGATGACATTCTGATCTACTCACGAGATGAGTCTGAGCATGCCGAGCATTTGAAGATTGTATTGCAAACCTTGAGAGATAATCAATTGTATGCTAAATTCAGCAAATGTGTGTTCTGGCTCTGGGAAGTTGGATTTTTGGGACACATAGTCTCGGCGGATGGTATTCGAGTTAATTCGAGTAAGATTTCTGCAGTTATTGATTGGAAACCACCTAGAAATGTATTCGAGGTTAGAAGTTTTATGGGATTGGCTGGTTACTATCGATGCTTTGTTAAAAGGTTCTCGATGATTGCTACGCCGATGACCAGATTACTACAGAAAGATGTGAATTTTGAATGGTCCGAGAAATGTCAACAAAGTTTCGATCAATTGAAAGCATTATTGACAGAGGCACTGGTGTTAGTTTAGCCTGAGTCAGGTAAAGAATTCGTAATTTTCAGTGATGCATCGTTAAATGGTCTTGGTTGTGTTTTGATGCAGGAAGGCAAAGTTGTAGCTTATGCCTCGAGATAGTTGAAGCTGCACAAAAAGAATTATCCAACGCACGATCTAGAGTTAGCCGCGATAGTGTTCGCATTAAAAATTTGGCATCATTATTTGTTTGGTGAGAAATGCCATGTTTATACCAACCACAAACGTTTGAAATATCTGATGACTCAGAAAGATTTGAATGTGCGACAGCGAAGATGGTTAGAATTGCTAAAAGACTATGAATTAGTGATTGACTATCATCCGGGGAAAGCTAATGTGGTTGCTGATGCTTTGAGCCGAAAGTCCTTATTTTCTTTACGTGCTTTGAACACACAATTAGATTTTTCTGACGATGGTTCGATAGTAGCCGAGTTGAAAGCGAGACTGCTATTTCTACAGCAGATTTCTGAGGCTCAAAAATTTGATAATAAATTGCAAGCAAAACGAACTCAGTGTGAGTCGACTTTTGATTCAGAGTTTCGAATAGGGCTTGATGAATATTTGATGTTCCAAGGTAGAATGTGCGTAACGAGAAATCTCGAGCTTATTTAAAAGATTTTAAACAAATCACACAGTAGTTGTTTATCAATACATCCGGGAAGCACGAAAATGTATAATGATTTGAAACAGCTTTATTGGTGGGACGGCATGAAATGTGATATCTCAGAGTTTGTTTCGAAATGTTTGATTTGTCAGCAAGTCAAACCTGAGCATCAAGTGCCATCAGGTTTATTAGAGCCTATTATGATTCCTGAGTGGAAATGGGATAAAGTAACAATGGATTTCGTATCGGGTTTGCCCTTATCTCTGAAAAAGAAAGATGCGATCTGGGTTGTTGTTGACCGATTGACGAAATCAGCTCATTTTATTTTGGTACGTACAGATTTCTCGCATGATAAATTAGTCGAGCTGTATATTTCCGAAATTGTGAGATTACATGGTGTTCCCCTATCTATTTTTTCGGATAGAGATCCAAGATTTACTTCGCGATTTTGGAAGAAATTGCAAGAAGCTTTGGGTTCAAAGTTGCATTTTAGCACTGCGTTTCATCCGCAAATGGATGGTCAATCCGAGCGAGTTATTCAGATACTTGAGGATATGTTACGTTGTTGCATTCTTGAGTTTGAAGGTAGCTGGGAGAAATACCTACCGCTGATTGAATTTGCTTACAATAATAGTTTTCAAACTAGTATTAAGATGGCACCGTAAAAAGATATATATGGTCGTAAACGTCGAACACCATTGTACTGGACTAAGCTTAGCGAGAACAAGATTCACGGGGTTGATCTAATCAGAGAGACTGAAGAAAAAGTGAAAGTAATTCGCGATAGTTTGAAAGCAGTTTCGGATCAACTGAAATCATACGCAGACTTGAAACGAAAAGATATTGAGTTCCAGATCGGGGATAAAGTGTTTTTGAAAGTATCACCGTGGAAAAAGATATTACGGTTTGGTCGAAAAGGGAAATTGAGTCCGCGATTCATCGAACCGTATGAGATTGCTGTGCGAGTTGGACCAGTGGCATATCGACTATCTTTACCATCTGAGTTTGAGAAAATACCTAATGTGTTTCATGTGTCAATGCTTCGACGATACCGATCCAACCCTTCACATGTTATTTCCCCGACAGAGGTTGAAATTAAGTCTGATATGTGATATGCTGAAGAACTGATTCAAATTTTAGCTCGTGAGATCAAAGAGCTGAGAAATAAGAGAATCGCATTAGTAAAAATATTATGGCATCGACAGGGGGATGAAGAAGCTACGTGGGAAACTGAGGAAGCTATACGAAAAAAGTACCGAAACCTATTTACTGGTAAGATTTTTGGGGACGAAAATCCCTAAGGGGGGAGAGTTGTAACAGCCCGTTTTTGGTCAAATCAGAACAGTGGTTTCAGAACCACAAATCCGATGTCATAAAATTATTTTAATATTAATTTCAGTATTTAAAATATGTTATTTGATATGTGTGAAAATTTCGTGAGCTAATTTTACTGTTTGAATGGTTAATTCGGTAAAAAGGACTAAATCGCGTAAATTGCAAAAGTGCTGTTCTATTAGCTAGTGATGTCAAATAGCTATAGAACTTTGAATTTTAGGTCCTTAAGTGGTAAATATACCATTATTTGGTTAATGGATGTTAATGGTTCGGCATAAATGAAATTTTGTATTAATTTTGAGGTTAAAATGGTAAAATAGTTAATAAATGTTATATTAATAAAAACAAAGTGAATTTTTGTCCATCTTTTCTCTCTTTTGGCCGAATATTAATGAAGAAGAAAGCCTTTTATTGATTTTTAGGGTCCGGCACTTGCAAGGTCAATTGGTAAGTGTTTTGAGCTCGGTTTTTGATGATTTTTATGTTTTTAAGATCGTTGCTTCGTATTCTAGCTAGCCCGTACCTTAGATTTCGAAACTGTTGAAGATTTTGAGAGTTGCCATTGTTGAATCCATGTGTTCTTTGATGTTTAATGCTGAAATATGAAAGCTTGATGATAGTTTTACATGTTTTGTTAAGTGATTTTTGATGAAAATGCATAATAGGGATTAAATTGTAAAATGTGCAAATTGTGTGGTTGAAATGTGAAATAAAAGGAAAATATGGACTGCTAGGGGTATAATAGTAATTCGACTAGTATGGGTATAATTGAAATTACACTAATTTGTGATTTTATGCAATAAGGACTAAATTGTGAAAAATGTGAAATATGTGGGGAAAAAGTGTAAATGTGTCTTAAAGTATGTTTTGGACTAAATTGAATGAATAGATGATTGAATAAGTTAATTTTGAATATATTTAGATCAAGAAAAATAGAATTCGCATCAGGATCAGGGAAAAACGAAAGTTATCGACTAATCGACTCGATTCACCGTTTTAACATCCGAGGTAAGTTCGTATGCAATAAGCATTGTTATAATTATGCTTTTTAATGCTTTGATATTGCATAAATTATATATACGGGACTGCATTTTTGTTTGACGATAAATCGGCTAACTGTGGCACATAGTGTGCGAGACATTGAGATTGGCACTTAGTGTGCGAGACATTGGGATGGCACTTAGTGTACGAAACATCGAGTAAGGCACTTGGTGTGTAGAATTATAATAGCTTTGGCTATGCGGTGGCACTTAGTGTGCGAAACATCGAGTATTCGACAATGTTACAAGAAGGTATGAGTTTATTATGAGTTTGTACAGGTATGTATATGTAAGTATGAAGATCAAACAGAAAAGGTTATGACTTTGCATATAAGTATATGAATAAGCTTATGGAAGGTTTGATATTATCATGAAGTATGCATTAACTTGTTCAAATTGATGATTTGTATTTTATGAATTGTTGAGTATATTTAGTATGAACTTACTAAGCTTTGTAGCTTACTTTGTTTGTTTTTCCCGTGTTTTATAGTGGATTCAAAGCTATCCCGGATTCAGGGATCGTCAGAGTCTACGTCACACTATTCAACCATCTACTTGGTACTTTTGAATTGTGTATATATGGTATATGGCATGTATAGTCTTGAGTCATTTTGGTTATGTTTTGAAAGTGAATATTGCAATTTGAGATGACTTATGAATGGTTATGTTTTGTTTGTATTTATAGCCATGAGATTTGGCTTAATTTAGCTAGTTTGATTATGTATATAAAAGTGTTCTTATGGTTTATAATATGAGTTTGTGGAATTGGTATTATGCTTGTGAATTGGAACAAAATGATTTATGTTTGCTAAATGTTTCTAGATATGAACTAATGTCATTTTGTAAGGTGTTTAATGTTACTTGGAAATTGTTGATAAATTGATGATGATTGTGATTGAAGTTTAGGCTAAGAAATGTTAGATGAAATGGTAAGAATTATGGTTGATTTGGTTGTTATGGATTGCCTATTTTGCTTTGTTTTTGTGCCATATGTGTAGGTAAAGGTTATTACCAAATGGGGTGGCAAAATGGCTTGCTAAATAGCCTATTTTTGTCCACACGGGCGTGTGTCTCAGCCGTGTGTGACACACGGTCAAATTACACGGTCGTGTGTCCCCTATTGTTGAAATTAAATTGAAATTAGTATGCTCCACACGGTCTCACACACGGGCGTGTTTCTGGCCTTGTGGTACAAGTCAGTATACCCCCTAAATGGCACACGACCTAGCACACGAGCGTGTGACTTGGCCGTGTTGCATAAGTTAGTATACCCTATAGTTTTGGCACGGCCTAACACACGGCCTGGCACACGGGCGTGTGTATGCACTTCAAAGGGTACACGGGCTAGACACACAGGCGTGTGGTCGGCCGTGTGACCCAAGTCAATATGTATGCCCTGTTTTCACACAGCCTGAGACACGGGCATGTCTACTAGCCGTGTGAGGCACACGGCCTTTTCACACGGGCGTGTGACCCTTGTTTACATGAAAAATTTCTAAGTGTCTAGAATTTCCGTATGATATCGGTTTAGTCCCGAACCACTTCTAAAGCATGTTTAAGGCATTGAATACAGGTGAGGGGTGGTACATAGTCATACTCTGGAAAAGTAATATTTATCATAGTTTTAATGAAAACAAAATTTCATGCATAATTACTTCAAAATATCCTAATATCGAATAATATGTCATGCATGCCAAAATAACCCAAAGCTTAAGTTTCATGCCATAGTTCAAATAAATCAATACAGTTCCAAATAACAGAATTTATAAAACCTAAATTGTAACACCCATAACCTATACTCGTTGCCGGATTAGGGTTACGACGTATTATCGTAAAATCAAGAACAATTAATAACAGATAGCATCAATTTGCCAATTTAATTAACAGAAGTTCATAATAATTCAGATTGGAGTAATACGTACATTTATGGGCCTTAAAACGAACCTTCGAGGCCTTAAAATTAGTTTAGGAACAATCAAGGAGCAATTCGTAGTAAATCAGAATGTTCAGGGAAACCTGAAAATTTTCAAAATAGGGGTCACACGGTTATGTGTCCAACCATGTGACAGACCATATAGCATTCAAAATACCTTCACACAGCTGTGTCATAGGCCGTGTCCTAGACCGTGTTCAATTCAATGTTGGGACACATGACTGTGTCGCAGGCCATGTGCCAGCCCATGTAAAAGCTGCAGTGTGACACCCCAAACCCGACTGGGACGGACCAACCAGAATTTGAAGCATTACATTAGCCACATAAGTGACTCTTCGACTAACGACCACCCAAGACACACCCCAACCTTATAACACCTCAATCTTATCTAATTATTAGTTATTTAATAGTGCGGAAGAAAATTATGAGCAAATTTTGAACTTTTCTTAAGTAATTTAAGCTAAGGGCATTTTCATCATTTTACCACCTATGGTAAAGCTAACCCAATTTTAGATCTAAGTGTTTACCGACCTTCTTTTAGTCAAATTATGCATGCCTAAAAATTTCAGCTTAATTTGAGTTCATTTACAATGTCTAATTCAAGTTTTATTGTTAGGGAGTAAATTGTAACAAATACAAACTATCAAGACCTATTCTAAATTATAAATTAATTGCATTTGTATCAAATTTTACCCATTATGAGACTAATCCTAAAATTTTACCAAGTTTCCTTATCATCTAAGGCTCTAATTAGATTAATCAATTTTCAGGACTAAATTGTAACTTAAATAAATTAGAATACCGATTTAAAAAGATAAAAATTTAAACCCCCAAACCCCGCATGGCCATGTCCCCCAGACCATGTGTTATTAATTGACCATGTTTGTGTCGATAAAAAATTTTAGGCCGATCACAAACGCCCGTGTGTGATAACTCCAATCTCCACACGCCCATGTCACTTACCCACACGCCCGTGTGCAACCCCTCACATGCCCGTGTGGACAGGCACACGCCTGTGTGAAAATCATTGCACCTATTTTTTTTTGAAAAACTCATTTTAAAGCCCTATTTTTCATATTTTAATGGCCAATTAAACCCGATTTAACTACGATTAATTAACATACATATACATACACCTTCAATTGAATTTATTGACATCAATTAAGCCTCAATTATATCGAATTAGGAAATCAATTTCATGCATAAAAAACACCGAACAAATCAAACAAGTGACGTACCTTAACCGCTAATAAACCTGTAACACTCTGAACCCAGCCTAGACGTTATGGCCGAATCCAGAGACATCACAAAGAAGGGTTTGAAAAATGGAGTCGTTACGATAAATCATTCCAGTTTTATAACCTATATTTGTTTATATCTATTGTCGAAAACGTTATTTAATTAATTTATTCGCCAAAATGTAAATTACAGCGGAAGTCATAGAAAATGTTAATTTTGGAAAACCCATTCGTAAATTTTGGGAAAACCTTTGTTTTAGCAAAAACCATATTTTTATGATATCCGTCGCAAATAAAATGTAAAAATGAAAATCTAAATCCCAAAATAAAATTAAACAGTCCAGGGAGTCAAATTATTACCAAACTCCCAAAAATAATCCTTAAATTAAATAAAAACCAATACTTAAATCAGTTTACGAACTCGTGGTTACCGTGAGGCTCCGTTACACTGATCCACCTAAGCCTGTGGATTACCTGAACAGGACAGATAAACAGATGTGAGTTTTTATAAACTCAGTGTGTAACCCAACAGAAATAGACATACATTACATGCAGAAATCTCATATACAGTTAGATACAGATTAAGACTTATGTCCATTTCAGATACAGATAACAAAATCAAATAAGCAGTACAGATATGCAAAATCCTAGCCCCATCCTCTACACAACATCTTCGACCATCCCATCACACCATGTTGGGTTAAAAACACCCACCCAACCCTACACACAATATAGTGTCGATGCGACACATTATAGATAATATGCAGCCAAGCTACCAGAATATAGGCGAAGTGTCCCCGTACAAATCACTTCCTCCACATATACAAAACCCACCCTAATCATAGATACAACAGTAACGAATACAGTAATATCATGCATAACATGCTCATATACAGATGTCATATATATACTTAACAGAATAATCAGACATGCCTAACAATGTTCTACTCAGAGCAGAATATCAGATTATCAAATCACATGATTTTTAGGGCTTGGTTAGCCCTTATCGACCCTACGGTAGGCCCACAGTCGATCGGAACGACCCGTGCGACCCTAGGGAAAATTTTAGAATTATGGGCCCACATGCCCGTGTGGGCCCATGCGCCCAGATTGGCCTCACCCGAGTGGCCCACATAGCCTGGCCCAAAACCCACAGGCCCGGGTGGCATGCCCTGTGGGCCCACACGCCCAACTTGGCCTAGCCTGTGTGGCCCACACGACCACACCCACACCATCACATGGTTGTGTCTTGCGCACGGCCATGCCCTCGTTAAACACACGGTCGTGTCTCGCACACGGCCAACCACACGGCCAGGCACACATCCGTGTGGCATCGACTGAAACACCCCACACCCGGCCCACGAGCCTGAACCGGGTCTGGTATGTTCCTTAAGTAAACCGGTTTCAAAATTCTTTGTTTCTTAGAGAAAATTTGTGTATTTTCAGAAAAATTTCGTTTTGGGTTGGGCTTAGATTAAAAACCCATTTATTTAATTTTATAAATCCAATTTAATTAAGGTGACAAAAGAATTTTTGAGTTCATTTTTAAGAAAAATAATTTTGTACTTACTTACATCCAAAATTAGTTCAGCGACATAATATCTAATAGTAAAGCAAAAAAAAATAAAGAAATTCACTTGGGCCTTATGGCCTTATTACATCAATCAAAACCCAAAAATAATAAAATTTAAGTACTTAATATAAATAACAGTCCCAAATAGTAAAAGTCTTTCCTTGCTATGCATGGCCACCTTTAGCTCCTGCCGACCCGGTCCATTACTGATCATCTCCTGAAAAATATTCCCCAACGGGGTGAGTCAACAGACTCAATGTGTACACAAACTAACATTCAACAATTCAGGCATACATGTTCATATCAAAGACATATTCATAAAAAAAAATGATGCAACCCAAACCCAAGCCTATTTGTCCATCCGCTACACACCACCCGTACCTGCCAATCACACCGTGGGGACTACTAAGTCAACCCTCCATCCGCTACACACCATCGAAGGCAGTCGCTGCAGTCGACGTGCTCATCGCCCATATAATTTGTGTCATTAGACACCATATTCAAATAATGTAACCGAAGTTACCAAATTCGAGATAATGTAACCGGTTACCATATTCAAATTTTGTGACCGTAGTCACCATATTCCGTTGGTGAGACCGAAGTCAACACCTTCTTCCCCTTTCGCATATAGCCCGAAATGCCCACATATTTTATCATGCACAACATACTTATTTTCTCATTCATGTTACTATTCACATGTTCAAAATATATCACATTCGTAATCCTATCAAAAATAGGAAACGTGCACAGGTATTCTTTACCACATTTGTGGTACTTAGCCACATTCTCATTCTTATGCATATTCATATATTAAAATAATTATTGCCATAATATATTGAAAATTAGTGTGAGTACACACTGATTCGCTTAATAGATTCCTTGAAATCTGAAGAACGATCTACCGATCTAGATCTTTAACTCCTATATACGCCAATTATTAAAACATATTAACAAACCTATTTGGCTTAAAAACCAAATCCTAGTAGGATTTGTATTACTTACCTTGTTGCCGAATTGATTAAATCCCAAATTGTGGTATTCCTCCCTTAAATTCGTCTAGCCACCAAAAACATGTATTTTCATCGATTTCGACTTTTGGAAAGAAAAGGAAATACCTTTAGATACCAAAGTAACCCTTGGCCGATTAGATCTATACACTTACCCGGCAATTCCCACCCCTGAAAACAATCCTTGCCTTGTATGTCCCATCGAAATCCCTTAGATCCTTGAATCCCGGAAGATTCCTCCTTGTATTCGAAGTTGTAGAAACTTGATAAACCCCTTGTAGATTCGGCCATAAAACAGAATAAGGATTAGACCCTTCTCTTTTCGGCAAATAGAAAAGAAAAAGAACTTGAATGATGCTTAACCTTACCTTAATGCTTTGACCGATTGCTTCCTTGCCTAGAGCCACAGAGATTCGGCTATGAGGTTTTAGTCAGGATCAAAAGAAAAGGGCTTTGGCTTGACAGATGAAGAAAAGAGAAGAGTAAAAGATGAATAGAAAATTCGCAGAGGGGTTTTGCTATGGAATTTTCGGCAAAGCTTAGAAAAGATGAGAGAATAGCCTTTAACTCTCCTTCTTTAGCCGAAATTATCAATAGGAGAGTCCTTGCTTGGCCACTACTCCTCTTATGATAATATTATCTCCTTTATTTAAAAATAAAAGTGTTAAATCCATTATTATCTCTTCTAAATAATCTAAATTAAAAAGCTTTTATTTATCACCTTATTAAGCAATATTAATGGAAATAAAACACCTCCCTTTTCTAGAAACAATTGCCGTCCCACCTTTAGCACGGGAAGCAAAAATAAAACTTCATTTATTTGCTTCCCTTGTGACTCGAACCTGTGCTCATGCCTCTTGCACATGGCGCCATTTCCATAAGCCATAAGTGCCATCTTCGTGCCAATTTTCCTAGCCCGTTTGTGTGTCAAAATTTACCAACTTTTTCTTTTAAGGCCCCCTTGCCTTAATTTCCTATTTTAAACTTTAAAACTTGGCATTTCTCGATTATTTCTAAGTTTCCTAAAATTTTCGATCGGCTCTGTAACTTGCCATTTTTCTTACATTTCAGTTTTCGAAATGTTCACTTTCCATTTTTGAAACATTTCAAAAATGTTTAGGTTTGCAAAAATGTTCAAGTTTCCAAAAATATTCAGTTTCCAAAATGTTCAAGTTTCCAAAAATGTTCGGAGTTTCCAAAATGTTCATTTCCATTTCTATGCATTTCTAGAATTCCAAAAATACCAAAAATTTATTCATAGTGCTTAAGACTTGTCATTTCGTACAATTAAACTGAAAATGCATAGGCCCTTTCGAGGGCGTTCAGCTTCTACCCCCTTAAACAAAATTTCGTCCCCGAAATTTCCTAACTAAAATAGTTGAGGGTATTGTTGATGCATTGTCTCTTGATCGCCACGAAGCTTCTTCCGATCCATGGTTGCGCCATAATACTTTGACTAGAGGCACCGACTTCCTTCGTAGTACTTTCACATCTCGTTCCAAGATTCGAATCGGCTCTTCCTCGTAGGATAGATCCGCCTTAGCTCCACCTCTTCGATTGGTACCACATGGGACGGATCCGATCGGTAACGACGTAACATGGACACATGGAAAACATCGTGCATTCTTTGCAACTCGCGGCGGTAATTCCGGTGGTATGCCATCGCCCAACTCGCTTCAATACTCTATAGGGCCCTATAAACCTTGGGCTTAGCTTCCCTTTGCGGCATCGAACCTCATTACCTTCTTCCAAGGTGAGACCTTCAGAACACTTGGTCTCCCACTTCGAACTCTATCTCCTTCCGCTTAAGGTCGGCGTCACGACTTTTGCCTATCGAGGCTTCCTTCAATCGTGCCCGAATTAACTCAACTTTCTCTTCCGTTTCACCACTAACTCTGGACCCAAAACTCGACGTTCTCCTAACTCGGTCCAACAAGTAGGTGTTCTACACTTCCTACCTGTACAATGCTTCATATGGTGCCATCCGTATGCTTGCTCGATAGCTATTGTTGTAGGCGAACTCATTTGAAGGCAAGTAATCTTCCCAACTTCCTCGAAAATCCACCACACGACCTCTCAACATATCCTCCAACACTTGTATAACCCGCTCGCATCGCCCGTCGATTGTGGATGAAAAGCCGTTGAGAAGTCTAACTTAGTGCCTAAAGCTTGATGGAGTGCCTTCCAAAATCGAGACGTAAACCTTGGGTCTCGATCGGAGATGATCGATCTTTGGTACTCCATATAACCTCACGATTTACGCCACATATAACTTGGCTAATTTTTGAGAGAAAAATCAACCTTCACCGGAATAAAGTGCGCGGTCTTGGTCAAACGGTCCACTATCACCCATACCGAGTCCTTCTTAGTAGGCGTGGGGAAGCCCACTAACGAAGTCCATGGTAATCCTTTCCCACTTCCATTGGGGAATCTCAATTGGTTGAAGTAATCTCGATGGAACTTGGTGTTCGGCCTTAACTTGCGACGACACGCGGACACTTTCCACGAATTCCGTCACTTCCGCTTAAGATCAGGCCACCAAAATTGTTCTCTTAAATCTCTATCTGACTTAATGCCTCGGGATGCATAGCATAAGGGCTACCATGCGCTTCCGAAGAATCCTTTGTCTCAACTCACCGTCCCTCGGCATGCGGACTTTTCCTTTGTAGCACAAGACTCCACCATCAATGACGCCATAATCCTTTACTTCTCCGTTCGTACTTGCGTAACTTAGCACTTAGATCCTTATCTCGCCAACCGGCCCTCTTTCACCTCATTCACCATGTGGGCTTGACTTGTAATTACGCCAACATGCTTCCATCATCATATAGACTTAAGTGAGCGAACAAAGCCCTTAGATCCGGCACAACCTTCCTACTCAGAGCATCGGCTACCACATTCGCCTTGCCCGGATGATATTCTATCGAACAATCGTAGTCTTTCAGTAATTCCACCCACCTTCGCTGCCTCAAGTTCAACTCCTTTTGAGTCAACAAGTACTTAAGGCTCTTGTGGTTAGTGTAGATCACTGACCTTTCTCCATAAAGGTAGTGCCTCCAAACCTTAAGGGCGAAAACCACTGCTGCTAGTTCCAAGTCATGAGTTGGGTAGTTAACCTCATGAGGCCTTAATTGCCGAGACGCATACGCGACCACTTTTCCTTCCTGCATTAGTACACAACCTAACCCCGTGTGCGAAGCGTCACAATATACTACGAAATCCTTGCCTGCCTCTGGCTGAATTAACACTGGAGCTTCCATCAGCACCTTCTTGAGCTTATCAAAGCTCTCCTGTTGCTTATTAGTCCATTCAAAGGGTACTTCCTTCCTTAGCAACTTTATCAAAGGCGCGGCTATTGACGAGAACCCTTCCACAAACCTTCTGTAATAGCCTGCTAAGCCTAAGAAACTTTGTATTTCAGCCACGGACCTAGGTGGTTTCCATTCCAACACCGCCTCGATCTTCCTAGGGTCCACTCTTATTCCTTCTGCGGATACCACATGTCCTAAGAATGCCACCTCCTTTAGCCAAAATTCACACTTGCTGAATTTGGCATAAAACTTCTTTTCCCTTAACACTTCCAACACCACTCGGAGATGCTCATCATGCTCCTCCTCCGACCTTGAATACACCAAAATATCGTCGATGAACACCACGACGAACCTATCCAAATAGGGTTGGAAAACCTGATTCATCATATCCATGAACGCTTTTGGAGCGTTCGTCAACCCAAACGACATCACCACAAACTCAAAATGGTCGTACCTTGTCCTAAAGGCCGTCTTGTGGATATCCGCCTCCTTCACCTTTAATCTGGTGATATCCCGACCTTAGGTCTATCTTCGAGAACACAATTTTGCCCTTTCGGTGATCGAACAAGTCATCTATCCTTCTCAAAGGATACTTGTTCTTGATGGTCGATTTATTCAACTGACGGTAGTCTATGCACATACGCATAGTTCCATCCTTCTTCTTCACAAACAGGACTGGTGCTCCCCATGGAGACACACTGGGTCGAATGAACCCACGATCCAACAATTCTTGGATCTGAGCCTTGAGCTCAACTAACTCCTTTGGCGCCATTCGGTATGGAGCAATTGACACTGGGAGCTGTTTCACGGTAGCAAATCTATCCCAAATTCCACCTCTCTATATCTGGGGTATTCCTGGTAATTCCTCTGGAAATACATCTTCAAAGTCCTTAACCGTTCTAACTCCGCTAACACCTTCTTCCTTCCCACCTATCATACTAATGAAGGCTAAGAATGCCTTACACCCCTTCTTAACCATCTTCTCGGCCTTCAGCCCCGAAACCACGTTAGACAAGTAGTTCCTCCTTTCTCCAATCATAGCTACCACTTTATCCTCCGGGGTTCTTAGCTCCATCCGTTTAGCCGCATAATCCAACACGGCTCGGTGTTCTACTAACCAATCCATTCCGAGTATAAGTTCAAACTCCCCGAAGGGTAGTTCCATTAAGTCAGCCCGAAAGTTTACTCCCTGAATCTCTAGGGGTACATTCCGAAAGATCTTGTCTACCACTACGGTTTGGCCTAATGGGCTTACTACGATCATCTGTCTATCGAGAGTTACGAGTCTAGGCCCAGTGTTTCCACTACACTACATGCAACATAGGAATGGGTCGAGCCCACATCAATCGAGCAAAATAGGGTTTGTCGAAATGAAGAACGCATCCGGTTATTACATCCGGTGCGTCACCATCCTCCCTTCGTGAACCGCATAAACCAATCCCGGTTGCCTTGCTTCTGCATTAGTAGCACCTCGGCCTGTGCTCCACGGCCTCTGCCAGCACCATTACCTCTGTTAGCCGAACCACGACCCCGCCGAGGTCTGGTGTCGCCTCTACCAATCGGCTAGCATTACGAATCGCCGGTCGGCTCTCATCCGGTTGTTTGGGACAATCCTTAAGCATATGGTCCTTGGATCCACATTTGAAACATCCACCGTCTTTCTCCAAAGACTCTCCCAAGTGCTTCTTTCCACAATGCTCACAAGGGCGAGCATCGCCGGCGGCCGTACCCGACTTGTTGATTTCGTGGCCCGTCAACCCTAGGCCTCTTATGACCCTTTCCGGATGGTCCAAAACCTCTCTTAGGCTTATTCTTGTCCACACACCTGCTTGGTAGCATCTTTAATTCCCTCGGCCACCTTGGCCTTTTCCACCAAAGAAGAGAACTCCCGCTCCTGATGCGGTGCTATCAACAGTCTCAGGTCGTCTCTCAGTCCGTCCTCAAATCGGACACAGCGTTCATGTTCAGTCGCTACTACCCTCGAGCATAACGGCTCAACCTCGTAAAGTTCGCCTCATATTCTCGCTACGGACTTGTTCCCTTGAACTAGCCCAGAAAAGCTTTTCTTTGCCCGTCTGTATACTGGTTCCTACATATTTCTTTCCGGAATGCCTCCATAACATATTCCCAGGTCAGATCCTCCGCCATAGCACCATCTCGCACAGTTAACCACCACTGATACGCTTCATCGCGTAACAGTGCCACCATTCCTTTCAACTTCTCCTCAGGGGTCAGGTCGAGCTCATCCATGATGCGCTCGTCGCCTCCAACCGATGCTCTCACTGATCGGGTGCCACTCCCGACACTCTCTACGAAACATCTCGGCTCCATTAGCTCGGAGCCGTTCGAGCACTGATTCCGAGTTCCCGAATTTCCACCCGCACTGACCACCAATTCCAAAACTCGCAGCCGACACTGCGACACAAAGCATCTTCCCCGTCCGAGCTTGCCGCTCCACACAATGCCTAGGGGTGGTGGTGGTGGTGGTATCTCATTGTCGAACCACGACCCGATCTAACGGGTTCTCGACACGATCATCCTTCCTCTACCTCGTGCATGACGCGACCACGTCCTCTGGAGCTCATTTCTAACGTCGAGATCTCGATTAAAAGTTTTATGGATTAGTCATTGTTCCACTTATTATCCATGAAGGAGTTTTATGAAAAGAGTTTTAGGAGTGGTTCTTTTCGTATTCACACAAGCACACAGTCTTTCATTCATTCATCCATCCATCAAACAAATATGAACTTTCGTTCGTTCAGAGAAATGTTGTAGTTTTCATTGTTATTGTTTTTCCACTACCTGTGGGTATTTTCGTAATTTTGTCCTATAGGGGCATTTTCGTAATTTTTCAAAACAGAAAAATTCCTCGGTGATTTTTTCAAAAGTATTTTGGAAATTTTAAAGTTAAAGGGTAATTTTGGGAAAAAAATTTTGGAATCGAGGCGTTTCGATAATTTTTGACCTCGGGGTATTTTGGTAATTTTCCAAAAATCAGGGTAAATTAGTAAAATTTAGTATGTTAGGGATATTCCAAAAGTTGTAAAACTTTGAGGGTTCTTTTGGAGAGTTTTATTTTCTAAAATGGTGATGTTGCAAAATCTTGAAAACCAGTGGTCATTTTGGTCATTTTGTAAGTTAGGGGCAATTTTGTAATAATTTTTTTCGGGAAAATCTTGTAAAGATGATTTTCACAAACTCAAAAGAAAGTTTTAAGAGTTTTAAAACTAGGGTTTTGTTGTTTTGTTCTCTTTTTTTTAAAACATGGCTAGTTCCTTTCGGGTTTTAGTCATTAGGTTTAGCCTATGACCGAGCCCTCTTTGGTCGGGGTGAACCAAAGCTACGCACCAGGAGGATTCGAATGGAGAGGAGGTGAGTCACGCGGATCTGCTTAAATACCAAGCTCCCATCGAAACCATTCCTAGACATGCGCATGAGAGGTTGCCACACTGGCTGAGCCCTCTCGAGTTAGGGTGAGCAGAAGCTACGCACGGTAGGATTCTGCGAAGAGGAGGTGAGTCACTAGGATCGCTTAAATACTGTGCTCTTAGGATCCAATCCTAGACATGCGCCTGGGGTTACCACACCCTAACTTAGTGACTTAGCCATGGGTTTGTTTAACGTTCCTTAAGTCTTATGTGTTTGTGTTTGAGTAGACTAGTCCTAGGGTTCAAGTTCCTATCATGCTATTCTACGTTCCATTCCTTTTCTACCCTTCTAATATTCATTACACATAATCACACATAAAGTTATGGTACTTACCTAGTGGACTGCGGCTCGGAGACTTAGGTGCCATGCCAGAACACCTGCTTTATTTTAAAGAAAATCATTTGGGCTCGAATTAAAAACGTTTTGGGCCTTAGCCCACAGGCCGAGAGTTTAAAACTTGGCTCTGATACCAAACTGAAACACCCCACACCCGGCCCACGAGCCTGAACCGGATCTGGTATGTTCCTTAAGTAAACCGGTTTCAAAATTCTTTGTTTCTTAGAGAAAATTTGTGTATTTTCAGAAAAATTTCGTTTTGGGTTGGGCTTAGATTAAAAACCCATTTATTTAATTTTATAAATCCAATTTAATTAAGGTGACAAAAGAATTTTTGAGTTCATTTTTAAGAAAAATAATTTTGTACTTACTTACATCCAAATTCGTTCGCGACATAATATCTAATAGTAAAGCAAAAAAAAATAAAGAAATTCACTTGGGCCTTATGGCCTTATTACATCAATCAAAACCCAAAATAATAAAATTTAAGTACTTAATATAAATAATGATCCCAAATAGTAAAAGTCTTTCCTTGCTATGCATGGCCACCTTTAGCTCCTGCTAGACCCGGTCCATTCTCGATCATCTCTGAAAAATATTCCCCAACGGGTGAGTCAACAGACTCAATGTGTACACAAACTAACATTCAACAATTCAGGCATACATGTTCATATCAAAGACATATTCATAAAAAAATGATGCAACCCAAACCCAAGCCTATTTGTCCATCCGCTACACACCACCCGTACTCGCCAATCACACCGTGGGGACTACTAAGTCAACCATCCATCCGCTACACACCATCGAAGGCGATCATTTGCGATCGACGTGCTCATCGCCCATATAATTTGTGTCATTAGACACCATATTCAAATAATGTAACCGAAGTTACCAAATTCAGATAATGTAACCGAAGTTACCATATTCAAATTTTGTGACCGTAGTCACCATATTCCGTTGGTGAGACCGAAGTCAACACCTTCTTCCCCTTTCGCATATAGCCCGAAATGCCCCACATATTTTATCATGCACAACATACTTATTTTCTCATTCATGTTACTATTCACATGTTCAAAATATATCACATTCGTAATCCTATCAAAAATAGGAAACGTACCTGGGTATTCTTTACCACATTTGTGGTACTTAGCCACATTCTCATTCTTATGCATATTCATATATTAAAATAATTATTGCCATAATATATTGAAAATTAGTGTTAGTACACACCTGATTCGCTTAATAGATTCCTTGAAATCCCGAAGAACGATCTACCGATCTAGATCTTTAACTCCTATATACGGCCAATTATTAAAACATATTAACAAACCTATTTGGCTTAAAAACCAAATCCTAGTAGGATTTGTATTACTTACCTTGTTGCCGAATTGATTAAATCCGAAATTGTGGTATTCCTCCCTTAAATTCGGCTAGCCACCAAAAACATGTATTTTCATGATTTCGACTTTTGGAAAGAAAAGGAAATACCTTTAGATACCAAAGTAACCCTTGGCCGATTAGATCTATACACTTACCTGGCAATTCCCAATTCCTGAAAACAATCCTTGCCTTGTATGTCTGTCGAAATCCCTTAGATCCTTGATTGCCGGAAGATTCCTCCTTGTATTCGAAGTTGTAGAAACTTGATAAACCCCTTGTAGATTTGGCCATAAAACAGGAATAGGGATTAGACCCTTCTCTTTCGGCAAATAGAAAAGAAAAAGAACTTGAATGATGCTTAACCTTACCTTAATGCTTTGACCGATTGCTTCCTTGCCTAGAGCCACAGAGATTCGGCTATGAGGTTTTAGTCAGGGATCAAAAGAAAAGGGCTTTGGCTTGACAGATGAAGAAAAGAGAAGAGTAAAAGATGAATAGAAAATTCGGCAGTGGGGGGTTTTGCTATGGAATTTTCGGCAAAGCTTAGAAAAGATGAGAGAATAGCCTTTAACTCTCCTTCTTAGCTTGAAATTATCAATAGGAGAGTCCCTTGCTTGGCCACTACTCCTCTTATGATAATATTATCTCC
Source organism: Gossypium sturtianum (assembly GCA_025698515.1). NCBI lineage: Eukaryota > Viridiplantae > Streptophyta > Magnoliopsida > Malvales > Malvaceae > Gossypium > Gossypium sturtianum. The sequence continues at coordinate 121,476,233 of CM046955.1, forward strand.
TTTATTTAAAAAATAAAAGTGTTAAATCCATTATTATCTCTTCTAAATAATCTAAATTAAAAAGCTTTTATTTATCACCTTATTAAGCAATATTAATGGAAATAAAACACCTCCCTTTTCTAGAAACAATTGCCGTCCACCCCTTAGCCTGGGAAGCAAAAATAAAACTTCATTTATTTGCTTCCCTTGTGACTCGAACCTAGGCTCATGCCTCTTGCACATGGCGCCATTTCCATAAGCCATAAGTGCCATCTTCAGGCCAATTTTCCTAGCCCGTTTGTGTGTCAAAATTTACCAACTTTTTCTTTTAAGGCCCCCTTGCCTTAATTTCCTATTTTAAACTTTAAAACTTGGCATTTCTCGATTATTTCTAAGTTTCCTAAAATTTTTGATCGGCTCTGTAACTTGCCATTTTTCTTACATTTCCAGGTTTCCCGAAATGTTCACTTTCCATTTTTGAAACATTTCCAAAAATGTTTAGGTTTGCAAAAATGTTCAAGTTTCCAAAAATATTCAGGTTTCCAAAAATGTTCAAGTTTCCAAAAATGTTCAGGTTTCCAAAAATGTTCATTTCCATTTCTATGCATTTCTAGAATTCCAAAAATACCAAAAATTTATTCATAGTGCTTAATACTTCTCATTTCGTACAATTAAACTGAAAATGCATAGGCCCTTTCGAGGACGTTACATCGACAGTAAGGTTTTTCGGCTTTTGCTGAAGCTCAGTTTTTCGTGTTTCGGGTACACACCTGGTACGGTTTTGATGCGAAAACAATCCTAAGCCTTCCGAAACCTAAAAACAGAGTCCCAACATCGAAATTAGCAATCAATTCACGAATTTCTCAAAACTAAATCGATCGATACACACACACTTACCATCAACACACCCGTTCACTCGCACAGATTAGACCGTTGAAGTGGAACTACTGCTTCACCGTCTTCTCCTACACAACAGATTTAAAAAATTTCAACCTTCAGAAATCAAAAGCTAAATGAATACAAATAAATCCTACTTATCGATTACACGAAAACCAAAGATTCGAAATGCCCAAGAGAAAGGATTAGTGACAAAAACAGAGAGTGGAGAAAAGAGAGTTTACTACTATTTCGTCAGAGAGTAGAAGAAAAAAAAAGAAAAGAAAATCAAAGGGGATTTCTATTTGGAAAAAACAACGTCAGAAACAAGGGTTTTTTGGGAAAAGAATAAAAATAAAATAGTTAAATTTAATTTGAAACCTAAAATCCTACTAAATCCCAACTCCCCATTAACCCACTAACTAACCACTTAATCCTTAGAATTCTAGCTCTACCGAAACTCTTTCAGACAACCGATCAAAAATTATCACCCTTGCTCACGCAGGGATTTGAACACAAAACCTCTAACACACGAACTCTCTTACCACTCGAACCAGCAGGCTCATTCTGACATGGATTGACAAACAATTTTTCAAAAGTCCACTCAACAAAGGTAAGGCTAGGATTAGAAAATTAACAAAATTTGGCAAAAAGGGAGACTTGAACCCAAGACCTCATGCACACACCCAGAACACTTAACCACTGAAGCAGATACACACTTGTGTAAGATATTTTACAGAAACAAAAATAAATTATTCAGGGCATTACAAAACCACTCCATGGAAGCTTCATTTAAACAATTGTTAGTATAAATTTCATGCCTCACACACCGTGTTATCAAAAAACAATACACCGTAAATCATTCAATAATTAAACTCAAACATTTCTCAAAATTATTATAAAACCATCCAAAATAAGATGTTCAATGTCCAAAGTCCAATTTCAACCAAAATTAAACTAACCCCCGAGAGTTCTACAATGCCCGATTACAGTCTCTAAAACGTGTAATAAAGTCTCTACCAAGCCTAAATCTCTTAGAACTCTCTTGCTTGGCTCCTCAGTTCCTCAAGCCCGACGATTATCTACACGAATTGTGAGGGTGGGAGATTTAAAAAGCTCAGTGAATGTTAATAAAAACGACTAGTAAATCAACATCAAATTCATGCTTAAATCACATCCAATCAATCACCAATTATCAGCTATAATAATGAAACATGTCAATTAAATTTCCATATGTTTTATCAATATCAAGAATCAATTATTCATGGCTTACAAACATCGAATGATATAGCAACAATCACACATAATTATATTGGCATACACTTTTCATGGCTTAATCGGGGGATCATACATCGGATAAACGGATCTCCGAACTCCCACAAATAACAAATATAGTCCACCGAGTTGAGCGAGCCGAAACACACGCTCCCTTATAACGCCTCAAATAACCCAATGATTTGAGACTCATGCTCAACATTCCCTTATCTACTCCAAACAAATCAGTCAACCTAGAGTCATATGCTCACAATGTCACAATGTCACAAATAAAGGTGAGTACTCACAAATCCTATGGCATGCCAACTATATCTAATGGATCCACCATGCATGTTGCCAATATATTCAGTCAAACATAGCACATAAATCAGTCATTATTGTGCTCAATTTAATGTGACAAAATGTTTATGTGTAACATGTAACATAGCCATTTAACATCCAATTAAATCAAGCATTTCATTTGCCATTTTCCAATGTTCAATTACCAATTGTAACACCAACATATCATGATAAAAAACTCTAGTAAACATGCTTTAATCATCCTTATAATTAACCTAAATAAATAACACAACCCCACCCAAAAGCTTACTTACCATTATTTAATAAAAATTCAATTCTTGCACATTTAATATCAATTTTGCAAAAATCAGCCATTCAACCATAATTAATCAATTTAAATAATCAATTAAGCTACCAATTAAACATAATTGAGGGTCAATTTACCAAATAGCCCTTAGGAACACTCACCACACAATTTATTATACCACAAACAAGTGATCAACTAAGCAAATCCAAGCTTCAATTCCAGTTATCTCGGTCCTCTTCAAGACTCAGAGCTTCAACAGATATAAAGTAGACATTACCACCTTTCCAATCCTATAATAAACACGGATTTTAATTAACTATACTAATCAAAATCCTTTCACAAAGACACATTACTAGATTTATAACATTAAGTCGAAAACTCGATTCCTCAAAAAATTGATCTCTCCAGCCCTCCTAATCACTTTCAATCATCAATACTAGAACAAATACACTTATACTAAGCATCAATTTCATCTTTAAATAAATTTCACAAAATTTCGGAAAATCGGTTCATGAATATGATAAAATTCATATTTCTTTAAATTACCTCACAAATCATGTTTAATCTTGATAAATAAGATCAAAAACCTTTTAATAGATCCATTTTGAGTTGGAACATCCATTGATTTAGGGATTTCCTATAAAAATTCAAGATCCATCATTAAAGAACCATGTGTTCTTGGAAAAAGATGACATTGATAAAAATCTTTTAATTGACCCTCAAATCATGTACAAATGTTTCTGATCATCATAAAAACAAGTTTAGGATTGAATATTACCTTTGATTCGCTCTAAATTCGTTGATTGAAAATCTTGATTCAAGAAACTTGATAAACCATAATCTACACATACTTTAACCCCATGCTTGGCTTAATTTTGGATGATTTTCCATTGAATTTGATGAGTTCGATGCTCCTAATCTCTTAATTTCATATTTTATACCCAGGAGAGCTTAGGGAGTTGAAAGGAACGAGAAACGGGTCAAAAAGGGGTAAAATGGGCCTACTTAAGACATCAACACGGCCTGGACCATTAGACACGACTGTGTGTTTCGAGCAAGGATCAAACACGGCCTGGACCATCGACCACGGGCAAATCACACGGTCGTGTGAGGCGAGCAGGATCGACCACGGCCAAGGGAGTCCACCACGGGCGTGTCACACGGGCGTGTCCCTACCGAAATCAAGATGAATTCTATTTGGAATGGGATACTTGTGGGCCAAGTAAGGCATCTCAAAGCCTATATAAACACCCTAGGAGGCAACTTAAAAGGGGAGCTTGACGGGACGTCGAATAGACGCCGAGTAGAAGGAGAAAATACTCAAAGACAAATTAGTCGAGAACGACTTAGGAGAAGGATCTCCATCAAGACTGAGGATCTCCCATCAAGTTCTTTAGAAGTTTTTGGGTTTTCTTATGTTTTGTTTTTTTTCCTCTTTTATGATGTTTCCCTCTTTTAGTATGAACTAAATCCCTTAAATACCTAAGGGGATGAAACCTAAGACAGATATTTTTATTATTTGATTTCTGAGATAAATACTTGTGCTTATTCTTAATTGTGAGTTCTTATTCTTGTTTTGATAATTCAGGTTATTGATTCAAATCGAATGTGCTTATTCAGTGGAGCAAAAGTCCCTGTCTAAGAGTAGATCAACACAATTAAGCGGAGTTTATTGCAACCCTAGAGATAGGGCGACGAAAATCTACCGGATTAGGGTCAAACCTAATAAGGGAATCCATAGATCAAGTTAATGCGACAATATGGGTTTTAATTAGAAAGATATTTCAATTAATCAACCTAGAGTCAGTTGTTAGCAGCCTCAAGAGAGGTATTAATATAATTTAGGGATTTCTACGGATTAAGCCAAGTGAATAAATCGCATGAATCAAAAGTAATAAGTGAAGTCTAGGTGGATTCTTTCTTAGGTATTGTCTATCTCATATAAGTTGTTTAAAAGTATTTTCCCAATTCACTCTCTGTCGCGTTCATAGTTAGTTAGTAGATTTTAGATTAAAAATAAATCCCCTTGAGGATACGATATTCCGGACTCACCACAGCTATACTACTGTTCGATAGGTGCGCTTGCCTTTGTCAAAATAATAGTTATTCTCGAGCTCCATCAAGTTTTTGGCGCCGTTGCCGGGGACTAAGATATTAGGAGAACTAAATTTTTATTACTTTAGCCATTTTATTTATTTTCAATTTATTTTTATTTTATTTTAACTTTTCTAATTTTTCTTTCTTTGCTTCTGGCAGGAACTTTTAGTTTATGACTAGAAGGAACCCGTCAGGACCATTACTTTTTGACAGTGATATTGAAGGTACCGTTCGCAGAAATCATAGAGAGATAAGGCAAAGCCTACAATACATACAAGAAGAGCAAGAGGACGACACTAACACTACTGAAGAGATGGCTGATAATAATCTGCTACCTCCTGTGGTGGCCGCAAACCCGGTGAATCAAAATCCTGCTCCTCGTACTATGTTTGATTATGCTAAACCTACTTTAATAGGGACTGAATCAAGTATTGTTAGACCTGCTATTACTGCAAATAATTTTGAACTAAAACCTAACACTATACAGATGATCCAGTAATTTGTTTAGTTTGATGGTTTGTAGGATGAGGATCCAAACAATCACTTGGTAAATTTTCTTGAGTTTTGCAACACTTTCAAGATTAATGGCATTTATGATGATGCCATTCGCCTTCAGTTGTTTCCCTTTTCGTTGAGGAACAAAGCTAAACAGTGGTTAAACTTGTTACCACGAGGATTAATCACTACATGGAAACAAATAACCGAAAAATTTCTGTTAAAATATTTTTCGCCGGCTAAAACGGCTAAGTTGAGGAATGATATTTCTTCTTTTGTACAGATGGACCTAGAAACACTCTACGATGCATGGGAGAGATATAAGGATATACTAAGGAGGTGCCTTCACCATGGGTTACCCTTGTGGCTACAGGTTCAAACCTTTTACAACGGTGTGAACCCCTCAACTAGGCAGTTGATTGATTCAGCCACCGGTGGAACCCTAAATAACAAAACCCCTGAAGCGACCTATGAGTTTATAGAGGAGATGTCACTGAATAACTATCAGTTGCAAGTTACAAGGACAAGGCAAACAAAAGCCGCCAGTGTTTTCAACCTCGACGCAGTAAAATGCTATCAAATCAGGTAGAACTTCTTAGTAAGAAAATTGATGGTCTGTGTGGTTCTTCACAGGTACATCAGTGATGCAGTGCGATACAAATGGAGGAGGGACAAACAGTACAGAATACCCACCCTACAACCCTGGCGTAGAAAGTGAGCAGATGAACTATATGGGTAATAATTTTAGATCTCAAAATAACCCCTATAGTAACAATTATAATCCAGGCTAGAGGAACCACCCAGACTTCTCATGGGGTGGTCAAGGAAATTAGAAACAACAACCCTCTCCAGGCTTTCAACAGTAACCCTACCCGCAAGAGAAGAAGCCGAACCTAGAAGAGATGCTAACAAAATTCATCGCGGTGTCAGAGACAAGTTTCCAAAACATCGAAATAGCACTCAAAAATCAACAAGAATCGATTCAAGGGATCGAGAACCAATAAGGACAACTTGCTAAGATCATATCTGAACGACCACAAGGCAGCTTACCAAGCAACACTGAAACTAACCCAAAGGAGCAACTTCATGCCATTTTTGCTCACGATAGTGAAGGGTTAGATGAATCGATATTAAGGCAAGAGAATGTGGCAGAAGAGGGTAAGGTTGAGGTAAGCCATGATAAACCAAAACCAGTAATTACAGAGTACCAACCTCGTGTGCCATATCCCAATGCGACAAAGAAAGACCGCACAGATGAACAATTCGATAAATTTCTTAAACTTTTAAAAAAATTACATATTAACTTACCGTTTCTTGAGGCTCTTTCAAAGATGCCAAATTCAAGGAAATTTTTAAAAGAGCTTTTGACAAACAAACAGAAGTTAGACGATACGTCGCATGTGGAGCTAAACGCAGTGTGCTCAGCAATTCTACAAAATAAACTACCACGGAAATTAAATGATCCAAGGAGTTTTACAATTCCATGCTTAATTGGTAGTTTATCTGTTAATAACGCTTTGGCTGATTTAGGGGCAAGCACAAATGTTATGCCTTATAAAATGTTTAAACAGCTAGGTCTAGGGTAACCCAAACAAAATAGGATGAGCATCCAATTAGCTGATAAATCCATTAGAGTTCCTAGAGGTATAATTGAAGATGTACTAGTTAAAATTGATAAATTCATATTCTCAGTAGACTTTGTCGTTTTAGACATAGATGAGGACAACAATATTCCTTTAATTTTAGGAAGACCCTTTTTAGCAACTGCTAAAACTAAAATTGATGTTGGTACAGGGGAACTCATACTTCGTGTAGGTGACGAAACGATCACTCTTCAGGCTCTTGACTCGGCGAGGACATCCAGTGATAAAGGTGAAAACATAAATTCTATTAATGACCATTTGGTTCAACCTTCTTTTCAGAGAGCACCACGAAATTACACATCTGAGCCACATCCTAGACCTCGTGCCAACAAGGAAATAACTCATGAGGAACGAAGGCTTCAGATTGATGAACTAGATGACTGGAATACACATTTCAAGGAGAAACTAAAAACACACGAAGCGAAATCGAGGCAACTCCATGTCAAACTTAAAGATGGGACATACCAATTTCAAATTGGGGATCAAGTATTGTTGGACAAGACAGACCCTCGAATCGCCACTTCAGACCTTAACACTAATGAAGAGATTCCTTTCACGGTAATCAATGTCTTCCCATACGGAACAGTCGAGGTAACTAATCCTAGATTTGGCACTTTTAAGGTAAACACCACTCGACTCAAACTATATAGTGATCATAGAATTGATAGCAAGAGAGAGGAGTGTCAACTCCTCGACCCACCATGAGATATGTGAATTAGAGGTAAGTCTAGCTTAAGACTTTAAACGAGCGCTTCTCGGGAGGCAACCCGAGCACTAACCCCTTTAATTTTCATATCTTTGATTTTTAGCACCTAACTAAAAACTAACCAAGTTAAATAAAGCGTAGGTTTCCGTACCACACGGCCTTACACACGGGCGTGGCCGTGGCCATGTGGACATCACAGATTTGCACACTGGCGTGGCAGAGATCGTACAAACCAAGGACAAAAAATCCCTAAATCACAGATGGCGATAAAATGCCACGGTCGTGCGATACGGAGTGGTCGACACTGAGAAAGTCACACAGGTATGAGACACGCCCGTGCTTTGAGGCCGTGGCCGACACTGAGAAAGATACACGGGCGTGGAAACCTCTACACAAGCGTGGGAGAAATGAACAAGCCACCACACGGCCTGTAACATCCTAAACTTTTGGGCTTATGCGTTTAATGTGTAGATATGTTTAATGTTTTAAGTTGAGAATTAGAGGTGCAATTGGGTTTAGGTTTGGGTTGAGGCCTTGATTAAATATTCCGTTTAGTCACTTTAGGGTTTAAAATAAATTCCTGGTAGTTTAAATGGCATACTGGGTTGTGGCCCAGCAGCATGGGACGCAGAAGAAAGGAGTTCTAGGTGGCGTCAATATGCAAGGGGAGAAGCCCAATTTGTGGTCACTTGGAGCCCAAGTTTTGGGGCCAAATTTGGCACTTAGGGAGAAGCAAGGGAGGGGACGGCATCAAGGCTAGGAAATAGGGATTTTTAATGTTTTAATATGTGGATAATAAGTTGATAAAGGAAGGAGGTAGTGGTGGAATGTAAGGCACTTTTGGGTAGGTGTTCTGATATGGATAAGGGCAAAGATGAGGAGCTAATCCAGGAGGCTAGTGTTGGTTGAATGTAGGATGCCTTTTGAGGTGGGAAATTTCGGCTGAGTGTTTAAGTGTGGGAGTGCCGAAATTTTGAGGGTTTTCTTTCGGGAAACTCTCTTTTGATTATTTTATTTTCTCTCCTCTCTTTTCTATTTTCTTTTGAGTGCCAGCCGAATTCTCCCTACCCATTTGTTCATCTTTTCTTTCATTCACTAAAAGCGAAACTACACCCCTATTCCCTTCCATAGCTGAAATCTCCAAAAGTTCAGTCTCTATTTCTCGAAGTCACATCATAGCCGAATCTTCATTCCTAGAAGCTGAATCCTCTCTGTGGTATCTGCTTGTGCTAAATCTCGAAGGAAACTGAAGGTAAGTATTGATTCATAAGGCTTCAATCCTTTCCAATTTTTTTAAGAGACTCTAGTCGAATGGCTATAGGGAAACTGACCTTGAGTTTTTCTCTTATTTTCGGCATTCCGGGATTTGAAGAGGAGTCAATCGCATAGATCTCTAAGTCAGAATTCAGTAACACATGAATCGTGTTACTTTCGGGATTTCAAAGTAAGGTGATCGATTAATTTTTAAATGTGTAAATTCGGGTATTTATTAACCCTTGGCCGAATGTAGGGGAGCCCAAATCTTCGTGTTCTTCCGGCTTTTGAGTAAGGTTTTAGACTAAGGGTTGTAGATCCAGATAGTAAGGATATTGACTAAGGGTGTAAAACTATGCGATATCAGGTGTGTAACACTTCCACACCATTTAGATTACCTGTTTAAAAATATATGTTTATTAATCTGAAATATTCTGTAAAATGTCGAAATCTCGGCATAACGGTTGAAACCCAATGAGGGTAAAAGCGAATCACCAGGTTAGTGATCTCTGTCATTCCTAAGTGAATGTTCCTATTAAGATGACATACATGATAAGTATGATGATTTCTGTGATTGCATGGGGTTGGGTTTGAAGAAAAGGGGAAGTGTTCTGTTGTAGCGGTTTTTGCCGTGACCTGTTGTAACGGCTTTTGCCGTGACCTGTTGTAGTGGCTTTTGCTAGGACCTGTTGTAGTGGCTACGGCCATGATCTGATGATGAGCAGCATGACTGCCATCGATGGTGTGTAGCGGTGTGGGTTGATTGTAGAAATCCCCAACGGTGTGACTGGCAGGTAAGGGTGGTGTGTAGCGGATGGAAACCTAGGATCTGGGTTGGGCTTGCATAATTTTTGTTATATACTAATCTGTTATTACATTTCGTGGGGCTAAGGCCCAAATCTAATGGTGCATGAGGGTTGCACACTGAGTCTCGCGACTCAACCTATTATTTAACATTTTCAGGTAGCACCTAGTGCATCGGACCGGGCTGGAGTGGAGCGCAAGGTGACAATGCGAGAGAGTATTTGGATTCAGCAAAAGGCTTTTTATTATTTAATTATTTTAATATTTCTTTTTATTAAGAGGATTTTAAGTTTCAATGTAACAAGGCCATGGGCCACTAGACTCATATTTATTTTGGGTTTCATGTTGGGTTTTATTATTAGACTTTTAAATTTCATGTTAAAATTAAGCTAAGGCATGTAACAACTTAGTTTTTTTTCCTAATTCACCAAGGTATCATTTAAATTTACATTTTATACAGAATATTAAATTACCAAGTTTTTTTCGGTTAAAATGTTTAAACCTGATACTCGTTTTCCAAAGTGTGACAATTTGTAAACTTCCTTAGTGACATACCAGATCTGGTTGTAGTGTTTGGGCCGGGTTTGGGGTGTTACAAATTGGTATCAGAGCCTGGTTCAAAACTCAGCTTTGGGGGTTTTGGGCTCAAAATGTTTTCTAAAAATAGGTTTTTTTTAAAACATGTATATTTATAAATCATACAGGAGGGTTTTCTCGGCATGGCACCTGCGTCTCCTGCCCAAGTCCGCCAGGTAAGTATTCTGAACTCGCTGTGTGATATATATATATATCTGTGGGCTTTATGGGCTTTATGGGACGTAGAATATCTAGAGAACTTGATGGACTCTAGGCTTAGCTGAAACAACTCCTTCAATCTCATAAGACTTAATTTCACTAAACAAACCCGTGAACGAGTCGCAAGACTAGGGTGTGGCAACAGACATGCGCATGTCTAGGATTGGATCCGGAAGAGCCTGGTACTTAAGCAGTCCTGCTGACTCACTCCTCTTCGCTGGAATCCTACCTGGTGCGTAGTGACTGTTCACCCTAGCTACGTGGATTTGTTGACGGGCCAAAATTAATAATTTAAAACCCGAAAGGGACTAGCCATTCTATTTTATAAAACTACTAAATTACCCATGATTTATAAATGACCAAAATATCCCTGATTTGTAGAATTTCCAAAATAACCCCGAATTTACAAAAAAAATTACCAAAATACCCTTCTTTCACAAAATCACCAAGGAACCCTATTTTGGAAAATTACAAAAATACCCCTGTAGGATAAATTACGAAAATACCCCTGGGTAGTGAAATGACAAAAATACCCCTAGGTGATAAATGTAAGTTCGTGAATGCTACCTGTATGTTGATGTGTAATGATTGAATGTATGTGTTTCCTAGAACTAGGGGACAAACTTGAGACAGAAACTTGTGGATGTAATTCCGAATTCGAAAGAACTACTTTTAAACTACTGTTCATAAGACTGTTCGTGGTTAATCAGTGGAAGAAACTTATTAATTCATAAAATTCTTAATCAGATAAACGTCGATCGAAAGAATGAGTACAAGGGGTCGAGGACATCCACCGCGTGGTCGTGGTAGGGGTAGGATGACGGTGTCAGAACCAGTAGGGTCTGGCCATGGATCGGGAAACGAGATGCCCGTACCACCAGCTGTGGAGGAAGAACTTCAGGATCAAACGACCGGAGATGATGCGGTATCTCAGGTAATGTTAATGGTTCTAGAGAGGGGTTACTAGGGCAGGCACAGGTTCAGGAGCTCAGAAATCTGTGTCAGAACGACTCCGAGCCAACGGAGCAAAGATGTTTAGGGGTGTTTCTGGCGTAGCCCCTAACACAGTGGAGTATTGGCTAGAAGCAAGTTAGCGCATAATGGATGACCTAGACTTCACTGTGGAGGAGAAGTTGAAAGGGGTCGTGTCTTTTCTTCGAGACGAGGCTTACCAGTGGTGGCTCACGGTAAAGGAGGGTACTACTGTAGACCGAATTGATTGGGATTTATTTAAGGAGTCATTCCAAGGAAAGTATGTTGGGGCCAGCTATGTGGATGCACAGAGGAAGGCATTTCTGAACTTGGTGCAGGGAAGTAAATCTGTGGCTGAATATGAGGCGGAGTTCCTGCAGTTGAGCCGCTACGCTCGAGGAATGGTAGCAACTGAATATGAACATTGTGTACGGTTCGAGGATGGATGCGAAATGAGTTAAGGGTTTTGATATAGCACCGCAAATGAGAGAGAGACTTTCTTTGTTCGGTGGAGAAGGTTAAGATATGAGAAGGTGAAGTGATGAAAGACAAGAAAAGGATAAGGATCGGGGTAAGAATAAGAGAAGTTTTGGGCCATCGGGATCATCAGGAAATTTTTAGAAAAGGCCTAGGTCTGATGGGCCAGCTCGTACTCCAACCGGCCAGAATCGATCATGTCCTTCTTGTGGGAAGGCGCATTATGGGGAGTGCAGAAGGAAAACCGGTGGATGTTTTAGGTGTGGATCCACGGAGCATCAGATTAAGGATTGTCCATAGGTGGATCAGGTGCAGCCAGTTGGACGAGGTTCTGATCAAGCTGGGAGAGGTGGTCAGCCAGTACCGAGGGGTCGTGGCGCAGCCAGAGGTGGAAATGGATTCGGTCGGGGTCGTGGAGCACCTAGTAGGGGTACAGGTAATGTAGATGCGAGGCAGCCAGGTCTAGTTTATGCAGCTCGCCGATGGGAGGATGGTGACGCACCAGATGTTATAACCGGTATGTTTCTTATTATTGATAAACCATTTCTTGCCTTGATTAATATTGGGTCAACCCACTACTATGTTGCATGTTCGGTATCTAAGACCCTAAGTATAGATTCTGAAACAACTACTAGGAAGATGACTGTGGCTAGTCCCCTAGGACAATCTAGGGTAGTGGACAAACTATTTAAGGATGTACCTTTAGAAACTCAAGGGGTAGTGCTTCCGGCAGACTTAATGGAATTACCGTTTGGAGAGTTTGACCTTATTTTAGGAATGGATTGGTTGACTAGGCATCGTGCTAAGTTGGATTGTTGATTAAGCGTATGGTGTTGAGTACCCCCGAAGGCGGGGAGGTGGTTGTGTTAGGGGAAAGAAGGAATTATTTGTCCGACGTGGTTTCGGTATTAAAAGCTGTTAAGATGATTCGGAAGGGATGTAATGCAATTCTAGCTTTTATCAGTGCTTTGGATGCTAGGGAGGTGACTGTCGATGAGGTTCGAACAGTCAGGGACTTCGCGGATGTTTTTCCGGAAGAGTTGCCAGGATTACCCCTGGATCGCGAAGTGGAGTTTGGAATAGAGCTACTTAAGCACGGGCTCAGGCGGTGTCTATTGCTCCTTACCGAATGGCACCGAAGGAGTTGGTGGAACTCAAAGCTCAGATCTAGGAACTGTTGGATCGAGGGTTTATTCGGCCGAGTGTGTCTCCATGGGGAACGCCAGTCCTATTCGTGAAGAAGAAGGACGGATCCATGCGTATGTGTGTGGATTATCGTCAATTGAATAAGTTGACTATTAAGAATAAGTACCCACTGCCGAGAATCGATGATCTGTTTGATCAGCTCAAAGGAGCTTCGGTCTTTTCTAAGATTGACTTAAGGTCGGGGTATCATCAGTTAAGGGTTAAGGAGGAAGACATTCATAAGACGGCGTTTCGGACTCGGTACGGTCATTATGAGTTCTTGGCGATGCCGTTCGGGTTGACAAATGCGCCAGCAGCATTTATGGATATGATGAACCGGGTGTTCCAGCCATATCTTGATCGGTTCGTTGTGGTGTTCATCGACGACATCTTGGTCTATTCCACGTCAGAAGAGGAACATGATGAACATCTTCGCTTGGTGTTGCGAACTTTGAGGGAGAAGCAGTTGTTCGCAAAGTTCAGTAAGTGTGAGTTCTGGCTAAGTGAAGTAACTTTCTTGGGGCATGTGGTTTCTACAGAGGGAATTAGGGTGGACCCTCGGAAGATAGAAGCCGTATTAGATTGGAAACCGCCGAAGTCTGAAGCGGAAATTCGAAGTTTCTTGGGATTGGCCGGGTATTACAGAAGGTTTGTTGAAGGGTTCTCATTGATAGCGGCACCTTTAACTAAGTTGTTGAGGAAGGGAGTATCGTTTGTGTGGACAGACAAGCAGCAGGAGAGCTTTGAGAAATTGAAGAGAATTCTGACAGAAGCACCGGTGTTAGTTCAGCCAGAGGCAGGAAAAGAATTTACTGCTTCATCTTTGTGATGCGTCACACACTGAGTTTAGGTTGTGTGTTGATGCAAGATGGAAAGGTGGTTGCATATGCGTCCCGACAGTTAAGACCACATGAGTTGAACTACCCTACAAATGATCTAGAATTGGCGGTGGTAGTGTTCGCTCTAAAGATTTGGAGGCACTACCTGTATGGGGAGAAGTCGGTTATTTATACGGACCATAAGAGCCTGAAGTATATCCTTACCCAGAAGGAGTTGAACCTAAGACAGAGAAGGTGGATCGAGCTGTCAAAGGACTATGACTGCTCGATTGAGTACCACCCGGGTAAGGCTAACGTGGTGGCGGATGCATTGAGTCATAAGGTGATAGCGGATTTAAGGGCGATGTTCGCTCATCTTAGCCTGTATGAGGATGGCAGTCTGGTAGCCGAACTTCAAGTAAGACCTATGTGTACAAGTCAAATCAAGGAAAAGCAACTTCTGGATGACGTCTTGAGTACTCGAATTCGACAAGTGCAGAATGGTGAAGTAGAGGACTATAGCTTGAATTGTGATGGAGTTTTGTCTTTCCGAGGGAGAGTCTGCATGCCAAAGGATGTGGGGTTAAGACAGATGATTTTGCGAGAGGCGCATAGTAGTCCATATGCTATGCATCCTGGAGGAGTTAAGATGTACCGGGATTTGCGGGAGAAATTTTGGTGGCTAGGTCTGAAGCGAGAGGTAACGGAATTCATGGGTAAGTGCTTGACGTGCCAACAGGTGAAAGCGGAACACCAGTTGCCTTCGGGGTTGTTGCAACCGGTGAAGATTCCGCAGTGGAAATGGGAAAGAATCACGATGGATTTTGTTAGTGGGTTACCCCTTACCCCCACTAAGAAGGATTCAATTTGGGTGATTATGGATCGACTCACGAAGTCTGCTCACTTTATACCGGTTCGTGTTGACTATTCTCTGCAGAAGTTGGCTAAGTTGTACGTGGCTGAGGTCGTGAGACTACATGGTGTACCAATGTCGATCATATCAGATAGGGACCCTAGATTCACGTCACGTTTCTGGAAGGCTCTTCATCAAGCAATGGGAACAAGGTTAGACTTTAGTACCGCTTTTCACCCATAGACCGATGGTCAGTCTGAGAGGGTAATTCAGATCTTGGAGGATATGCTAAGGGGTTGCATCATCGATTTTAGGGGTAGTTGGGAGGAATATCTACCTTTGGCAGAATTCGCATATAATAACAGTTATCAAGCTAGTATTCAGATGGCGCCTTATGAAGCGTTATATGGAAGGAGATGTATAACCCCAATTTGTTGGACAGAGTTGGGTGAACGTCAGGTGTTGGGTCCAAAACTAGTTTTGGAAACAGAGGAGAAAGTTAAGTTGATACGGGCTCGATTGAAGGAAGCGTCTGATCGGTAGAAATCGTACGCGGATCTTAAGCGTAAGGAGGTGGAATTTGCAGTGGGAGACCAAGTCTTTTTGAAAGTCTCTCTATGGAAGAAGGTAATGAGGTTTGGTCGGAAGGGTAAGCTAAGTCCCCGGTTTATTGGACCTTATCGGGTATTAGAACGTGTGGGACTAGTGGCGTATCGACTGGAGTTGCCTTCAGAGTTAGAGCAGATACATGACATGTTTCATGTCTCGATGCTAAGACGTTATCATTCTGATCCATCGCACATTGTGCCGGTGGAAGAGATTGAAGTAAGGCCAGATTTGTCTTTTGAGGAGGAGCCAGTGCAAATCGTGGAGCGAGACGTAAAAGTGTTGAGAAGGAAGTCCGTCCCTTTGGTCAAGGTTTTGTGGCGGAACCATGGTGCAGAGGAAGCGACTTGGGAGCCAGAGGATGTTATGCGACAGCAATATCCCCATCTCTTCTGATCAGGTAAATTTCAGGGCCGAAATTTATTTTAAGGGGGGTAGAACTGTAACATCCTAAACTTTTGGGCTTATGCGTTTAATGTGTCGATATGTTTAATATGATAAGTTGAGAATTAGAGGTGCAATTGGGTTTAGGTTTGGGTTGAGGCCTTGATTAAATATTCCGTTTAGTCACTTTAGGGCTTAAAATAAATTCCTGGTAGTTTAAATGGCATACTGGGTTGTGGCCCAGCAGCATGGGACGCAGAAGAAAGGAGTTCTAGGTGGCGTCAATATGCAAGGAGAAGCCCAATTTGTGGTCGCTTGGAGCCCAAGTTTTAAATGAATTTGGCACTTAGGGAGAAGCAAGGGAGGGACGGCATCAAGGCTAGGAAATAGGGATTTTTAATGTTTTAATATGTGGATAATAAGCTAATAAAGGAAGGAGGTAGTGGTGGAATGTAGGGCACTTTTGGGTAGGTGTTCTGATAGGGATAAGGGCAAAGATGAGGAGCTAATCCAGGAGGCTAGTGTTGGCCGAATGTAGGATGCCTTTTGAGGTGGGAAATTTTACTGAGTGTTTAAGTGTGGGAGTGCCTGAAATTTTGAGGGTTTTCTTTTAGGAAACTCTCTTTTGATTATTTTATTTTCTCTCTTCTCTTTTCTATTTTCTTTTGAGTGTGTCGAATTCTCCCTACCCATTTGTTCATCTTTTCTTTCATTCACTAAAAGCCGAAACTACACCCCTATTCCCTTCCATAGTGAAATCTCAAAAGTTCAGTCTCTATTTCTCGAAGTCTCATCATAGCGAATCTTCATTCCTAGAAGCAGAATCCTCTCTCGTGGTATCTGCTGCTTGTGCTAAATCTCAAGGAAATCGAAGGTAAGTATCGATTCATAAGGCTTCAATCCTTTCCCATTTTTTTAAGAGACTCTAGCCGAATGGCTATAGGGAAACTAACCTTGAGTTTTTCTCTTATTTTTGGCATTCCGGGATTTGAAGAGGAGTCAATCGCATAGATCTCTAAGTCAGAGTTCAGTAACACACGAATCGTGTTACTTTCAGGATTTCAAAGTAAGGTGATCGATTAATTTTTAAACGTGTAAATTCGGGTATTTATTAACCCTTGGCGAATGTAGGGAGCCCAAATCTTCGTGTTCTTAGGCTTTTGAGCAAGGTTTCAGACTAAGGGTTGTAGATCCAGATAGTAAGGATATTGACTAAGGGTGTAAAACTACGCGATATCAGGTGTGTAACACTTCCACACCATTTAGATTGCCTGTTTAAAAATATATGTTTATTAATCTGAAATATTCTGTAAAATGCCGAAATCTCGGCATAACGGTTGAAACCCAATGAGGGTAAAAGCGAATCACCAGGTTAGTGATCTCTGTCATTCCTAAGTGAATGTTCCTATTAAGATGACATACGTGATAAGTATGTCGATTTCTGTGATTGTATGGGGTTGGGTTTGAAGAAAAGGGGAAGTGTTCTGTTGTAGCGGTTTTTACCGTGACCTGTTGTAGCGGCTTTTGCCGTGACCTATTGTAGTGGCTTTTGCCATGACCTGTTGTAGAGGCTACAGCCATGATCTGATGATGAGCAGCATGACTGCCATCGATGGTGTGTAGCGGTGTGGGTTGATTGTAGAAATCCCCAACGGTGTGACTGGCAGGTAAGGGTGGTGTGTAGCGGATGGAAACCTAGGATTTGGGTTGGGCTTGCATAATTTTTGTTATATACTAATCTTTTATTCTGTTCTGTGGGGCTAAGGCCCAAATCTAATGGTGCATGAGGGTTGCACACTGAGTCTCACGACTCAACCTATTATTTAACATTTTCAGGTAGCACCTAGTGCATCGGACCGGGCTGGAGTGGAGCGCAAGGTGGCCATGCGAGAGAGTATTTGGATTCAGCAAAAGGCTTTTTATTATTTATTTATTTTAATATTTCTTTTTATTAAGAGGATTTTAAGTTTCAATGTAACAAGGCCATGGGCCACTAGACTCATATTTATTTTGGGTTTCATGTTGGGTTTTTATTATTAGACTTTTAAATTTCATGTTAAAATTAAGCTAAGGCATGTAACAACTTAGTTTTTTTTCCTAATTCACCAAGGTATCATTTAAATTTACATTTTATACAGAATATTAAATTACTAAGTTTTTTTCGTTTAAAATGTTTAAACCTGATACTCTTTTTCCAAACTGTGACAATTTGTAAAATTCCTTGGTGACATACCAGATCCGGTTGTAGTGTTTGGGCCGGGTTTGGGGTGTTACACGGCCGTGCGATATGGCCGTGTGACTTAACACGCCCACAGCACACGGGCGTGGGCAGCAACCAAGTCCCTGATTCTTATTCAAAACCCACCTTCTTCTCACTTTCTCCCCAAATTCTTCTTCTCCCAACCCCTAGCCACCACACCCCTTTCTCTTCTCACTATCTTCTCCCTTCATTTCCCTTCCCCTCATTCTTTTTCTTTCACCATCCTCACCATCATCTCCATGTCGAAGAAGCGAAAGGACCCTAGCACAGTCTCCCCGTGCGAGACCAATCTACATAAGTTCATCCCGGCCGATTCATTTACTCGACAAGACAAGGACCCTTGAGTCCATTTAGTTTTTCTTTTTCTTTTCTCTTCTCCTTTATTTTCCTTCTCTTTATCTTTCTTGTGCTAAATCTATATTATTATATTTTGATTTCTCTAATTTAGGTTCTAAAGGCTGTTAGGGAATCACCACACCACGACCCTAGTATCCACCACCACCGACGTATTCTCTTCCAACTCGTCCCGAATTTCCCTCGTTTCTTTTCTTTGACTCTATCCCAACTTCAGGAAGTTTCACTTCTCTCCCTCTTATGATTTTCTTACTATATTGTGGATATCTATTTTTGTACATTGAGGACAATGTACATATTAAGTGTGGGGGTGAATTTTATTCAATTTCCTAACTTTTTGCATTATTCTCAAATCCCTGAATTTTGTCTTTTTCTCAAGCCACTTTCTCATTTCACTGTTAGAATGACATTTCTTTTGATTTATGATTTTCATTGATATATTTTGGATTAAGTCATAGTTAATTGTGCATTGATGATTTAAACTTTAAGATATTAGAGAATCAAGCATGATAAGTCTATTTTTCGTAATTAAAATTTCTAGGTTGTTTTCTTAAATTTAAATATTACTTTGAAGTTTGAAATTTGCAAGGTTGACATCAAAAGCCATAATTTTTGTGAGATTTTGAGCCTTTTAGAGCATATTATTTTCCTGCTCACTTTATTGATTATGAGTGTCAACATTGATTTGTTATTCTAGAACTTGCTTCGATTATACATGTCGAGACCACACCTTTGATTTGATATACTGAGATGATAAAGGCACCTAGGTTTTAACCCACTTATTCTACTAAAAAGCCTACCCGTTTAATTAACCCCTAGTGACCCCTTTGAAACCTAATCAACCATTTCTTGACTCACTCATTAATATTAACCCAAAAACCCACTTTGTATTTGTTATCACCGTTTCTCTTGACTACCCTTATATCGAGATTTGATTTAATCGGTTGCTTAACTATTTTTTTATTTCAGTTGTTAAATTCTATCTTACTATTATTGTATGTGCTTGTGCTTAAAAAAACGAAGTATATTCATTATTAGTTCTATGTTATTTGAGCTTATGCGTTAATTTGACATTTTTTAGAAGAAGCTCGTGTTATTAGTGATGAATTCTTAATTGTTGTAATTATTTAAGTTTTAGTTATTTTTCTAGTTAGGTAATTTATCAATTCAATCTCGATAATAACCCTCTAATTCAGCCTTTATCCACACCTTTAACCCAAGCCCCATTACAACCCTTTTAAAGACCTTTTGATTTGTGTATCATCTCATTTTACAGTGGTGGAGATTTGATTTTCAGGCAAGCCTATGTGATTAACTTTTCATGTTTGACTTTTTGAGTGCTTAATTTGAACCTTAAACACTTTGAGTGATTTGAGTGAATCTTTAGTGAGGATGTCAATTCTTGTCGATTTTGGATCAAAGGTAATTTATTTAGATGAGGGGAGACAACTATGTTTTCGTGCTATAAAAATTTATAACTTAGATTGTTTGAATCTTTAAGACTCTTTTAGTTAAATTATCAATGTATGAATTATCTATGAATTATGATGAAACATTATTGATGAGGATTATGAATTGAGAGAGTTAATTTTAATTGTGAGTTGAGGATTTTGCTTGAGGACAAGCAAACGCTTAAGTGTGGGGGTATTTGATAAACCATAATCTACACATATTTTAACCCCATGCTTGACTTAATTTTGGATGATTTTCCATTGAATTTGATGAATTCGATGCTCCTAATCTCTTAATTTCATGTTTTATACTCAGGAGAGCTTAGGGAGTCGAAAGGAACGAGAAACGGGTTAAAAAGGGGCAAAACGGGCCTACTTAGGACATCAACACGGCCTGGATCATTGGACACGACCGTGTGTTTCGAGCAAGGATCAAACATGGCCTGGACTATCGACCACGGGCAGATTTGTAACACCCCGAATTTGGGCCTAGTAGAATTGGGCCCACTGGGCCTTGGGCGCAGAAGCGTTTAAAATTTTTGAGAATAAGAGAATGGCACTAATGCAGGTTGGACCCATTAGGTGTGTGATTTTGGAGTGTTTAGAGGGTACTATGAAGTCCCGGGTTCATGTTAGGCCATAGGAAAAATTTTGATTTTTGGCTCTTTAGTGAAGAGGGCTAACAGAAGCAGGACTTAAGTTTAATTGAGTGTGTTTGCTAACACAAGTGAGTAAGTGGCAATGTGGTGTGCCGTCACAAGGGAAGTATGGAGGGGGAGAGTTCGAGTCTCACAAGCTGCATTTTGGTTGCTTTTATTTTGTGCTTGGGGGAGGAGGAAGCAGAGTTGGGATCAAACTCTGCTATGGGAAGTTGGAGACTTAGTCAAACAATTTGAATGGGTGGTGGAGAGGAAGTTGAGGAGCAAAAAGGGGAGAGAATCAAGGGATTGGGGTGAGAGGTGGTAGTGGCCGAATGTGGGAGTGTTGGGGGGGAGGAGAAATTCGGTTAAGGGTTGATGTTTAGGCATTTTTTATTATTGAAGAGTTAGTGCCGAATTTCTCTAGTCACTCTTAGCACTTTTTCATTTTGGGGCATTTCTCTTTAGGCATTTCGGGTCGATTTTCTTTCTTTGCAATTTTTTGCTTACAGAATTCCTTTTCTCCATTCTTTTCTACTCTTTTTCTCCATAAGCCGAATCTCCCATCTTCTCCAATTTGAATTCGTTCCTCTTTTCTTTTGCCAATAGCCGAACACTTAGTAGCCTGAAGCTTGGTGTTCTTTTGTTAGCCAAAATCTCTAACCCTTTTTCTTCTAGTCTTCAATTGACTTATCTCTTTTCTTTCTCATCATTGGATTTTTTTCATTTCAGTCTACCCCCATAGCCGAAATTGGACCTTTTGTTTTGCTGCTAAGTGCCGAATTGTTCCATCATTGATCCCCAGTTTCTTCGTGTAACACCCCAAACCCGGCCTAAACCTTACGACCGAATCTGGCATGTCACATGAAAGGAATGTCTAAAAACTGTGCATTCGTTAAAAAGCTCATATTCTTTATAGTTGTGGTGAGAAATCGAATAAGAAATGGTTTATTATCATTTTAGGAAAATCCCATATTGATCATTTAATAATAAGCAATAAGCAAATTGAAAGCTGAAACCAAATAAAATACCCAAGGCCTTATTACATAACAAAAACTCAAATAAAAATAAGTCCAAATAAAAGAAACGAATTTACGAGTAAACATATGTATGGCCTCCACGAGTCCACCTCGGCTCCCAAACCGCGATCTAATGATTACCCGCAAAATTTAACTAAGGGGTGAGTCATCGAGACTCGGTGTGTAAATCCCCATCCAATGGCCCTTACACAATTTCATATGAAAATATGCATATCATGCACCCAAACCTAGCCATCCAATGCTCCTTTCTCTACCCCGTGGTACCAAACCCTTTGGTGGTGCCAAACCACTTGGTGACCCAAAGTCACGATATCCATAATTGTGGTGCCAAACCACGGTGACCCAAAGTCACGAATAATCCAATGATGGGGCCAAACCCATCGTGTGATACCAAATCACCGGCGTCAATCCCGTATAATCGGTGTGGGGCCAACCCATCGTGGTGCTAAGCCACTGGGACGAGACGCTATGAGGTGCCAAACCTCTGGTGTCCCAAAGACACGAATGTGATACCAAATCACTGGTGACCGAAGTCACGAATCCAATGATGGGGCCAACCCATCGTGTGATACCAAATCACCGGGCGTCAATCAGTATAATCAATCAGTGTGGGGCCAACCCATCGTGGTGCTAAGCCATGGGGCGAGACGCTGAGGTGCCAAACCTCTGGTGACCCAAAGTCACAATAATCAATCTGTGGTACCAAACCTTTGGTGGTGCTAAACCCTTTGGTGTCCCAAAGACACGGATATCAATCTTCCCCTCCTCTCATCATACCCATGCAATATGACATAATAATTCGTGTATGCAGTATGTCATGTATGCTAGACATATATCAAATATAAGTATAACATGAATTACCATCATAATCAGATAGACATAAAACAACATAATCACCCTAATAAACCTCTAAGGGTATAACCGTAATTTTACCTACCAAGGGCATTTTCGTAATTTACCCACCAAGGGTATAACCGTAATTTTACCTACCAAGGGCATTTTCGTAATTTACCCACCAAGGGTATATCGGTAATTTACCCACTAAGGGTATGTTCGTAATATACCCTTGTGGGTATTTTGGTAATTTACCCACCAAGGGTATTTTCAGTAATATACCCTTGTGGGTATTTTGTAATTTACCCACCAAGGGTAATTTTGTAATTTTGCACCTACAATGGCCTTTCCCAAAGGCCCAAATGTCACCCCGAGCGACTCGGCTACCATTTCCCGGTCGTCTGAGGACGATTGGGCCTAAAACTCGATTCCGGCCCATTCGGGCCCACACGCTTCGTGTGGCCCACCTAGCACAAATCTAGCCATGTATATAAGTTCCATCTAGTCTAGTTCACTATATACTACATAATCGCACAATTTACTCATAAGGGCCCACGGGCCCATTGGGCCCACTTCGCCCATCGCGCCCAAGCGACCCCAACCCACAAGAATACTACTTATGGCCTCAACTATCGCGTCGAAGCCCCACACGCGTGCGCCGCACGCTCGTGTGGCTACTATTGCCGTGACCCGCACCCGGCATTTGCCGCTCTACAACTAGAGTAGAGAGTTACACACCGATAGGACTCGTGTTAATCCGCCGCCGCTCGACCACTCCTGTGCCCAAACGCCTTCCAAGGTGTGTCAACCCTCCTCTGGAATGCTCTTTATATAGCTAGCTCTTCACCTTCCTTCTTTGTATCTTTCCGATGTGGGATCCCTTCGTCGATGAGAGTTTAAATTCAATGAAACTCTTCCCGTCCAGCATCGCAAAATAAATACTCCCTTGCTTCTCATGAGATTCGAACCTGTGCTCCCTTGCAACATAATCCACGCTGCTGGCCACTTAGCCACAAGCTCCTCTTGTGTCTTAAACCATGCGCAACTAAATATAAATCTATAGCCAAATTCCGAGGTCCAAGTAAAAGAAAACCAAAATGCAAAAGCCAAGACTTGAACCTTGGACCTCCTTCCTTCCTTATGGCGTCACTCCATTGTCTCTTATGTGGCGTCACTTTGCCACTCCACCACACACTCCACTTGTGTCATTTTCCTCTACATTTTATTCTTAAGGCCTACCTGCCAACTTCCAGGGTTTTTTTTTTCTCCTAAAACCAAAATTTCCCCAAAGCTAATATTTGATCCGGGACTTCATAGAAAGCCTCTAACCTTCCAAAATAACTTACCTAATAAGTCTAACTTGCATTAATGCCGTTCTCAAAAATTTTAAAAACAAGGCCCATTGGGCCCAATCCTACTAGGCCCAATTTCGGGATGTTACAAATCTACCCTCCTTAAAGAAATTTCGTCCTCGAAATTTCCAACTACAGGAACATTCGTACCACCTAACCTACAACGTTGTGCTCACGCTGCGCACTCTGATTCCAATAACCCTAATATACTTTTAACTAGAATTTAGAAATCCTACACATACTAAAAAAACCTAACCATTAAAGCAGACAAATATTTCGTACGCAATCAACTCTATATCCGAACATCACATCCAACCCAAACACACAGAATAGATATTCAAAATACAGCATATAACAAAGAAAAGTATCAGGAAACTTACAATGCGGATTGGTGCCGGAGACTCGGGTGCCATATTTCAACAAAAAGAACAGATATATATTTTTCTAAACCATTTTCCAAACCATCTTTTGAAAACATTTTTTTTGAACCCAAACCCACAGCCGAGTTTTTGAACCTAGGCTCTGATACCATAATTGTAACACCCCAAACCCGGCCTAAACCTTACTACCGAATCTGGCATGTCACATGAAAGGAATGTCTAAAAACTGTGCATTCGTTAAAAAGCTCATATTCTTTATAGTTGTGGTGAGAAATCGAGTTTAAGTAATTTTGAATAAGAAATGGTTTATTATCATTTTAGGAAAATCCCATATTGATCATTTAATAATAAGCAATAAGCAAATTGAAAGCTGAAACCAAATAAAATACCCAAGGCCTTATTACATAACAAAAACTCAAATAAAAATAAGTCCAAATAAAAGAAACGAATTTACGAGTAAACATATGTATGGCCTCCACGAGTCCACCTCGGCTCCCAAATCCGCGATCTAATGATTACCCGCAAAATTTAACTAAGGGTGAGTCATCAAGACTCGGTGTGTAAATCCCCATCCAATGAGGCCCTTACACAATTTCATATGAAAATATGCATATCATGCACCCAAACCTAGCCATCCAATGCTCCTTTCTCTACCCCGTGGTACCAAACCACTGGTGGTGCCAAACCACTGGTGACCCAAAGTCACGATATCCATAATTGTGGTGCCAAACCACTGGTGACCCAAAGTCACGAATAATCCAATGATGGGGCCAACCCATCGTGTGATACCAAATCACTGGCGTCAATCCCGTATAATCAGCTGTGGGGCCAACCCACTGTGGTGCTAAGCCACTGGGACGAGACGCTATGAGGTGCCAAACCTCTGGTGTCCCAAAGACACGAATGTGATACCAAATCACTGGTGACCGAAGTCATGAATCCAATGATGGGGCCAACCCATCGTGTGATACCAAATCACTGGCGTCAATCCCGTATAATCAATCGTGGGGCCAACCTAATCGTGGTGCTAAGCCACCGGGACGAGACGACTGAGGTGCCAAACCTCTGGTGACCCAAAGTCACAATAATCAATCTGTGGTACCAAACCTTTGGTGGTGCCAAACCTTTGGTGTCCCAAAGACACGGATATCAATCTTCCCCCTCCTCTCATCATACCCATGCAATATGACATAATAATTCGTGTATGCAGATGTCATGTATGCTAGACATATATCAAATATAAGTATAACATGAATTACCATCATAATCAGATAGACATAAAACAACATAATCACCCTAATAAACCTCTAAGGGTATAACCGTAATTTTACCTACCAAGGGCATTTTCGTAATTTACCCACCAAGGGTATATCGGTAATTTACCCACCAAGGGCATTTTCGTAATTTACACATCAGTGGTATTTCAGTAATTTACCCACTAAGGGTATGTTCGTAATATACCCTTCAGGGGTATTTTTGTAATTTACCCACCAAGGGTATTTTAGTAATATACCCTTCGTGGGTATTGTGGTAATTTACCCACCAAGGGTAATTTTGTAATTTTGCACCTACAATGGCCTTTCCCAAAGGCCCAAATGTCACCGGCGACGACTCAGCTACCATTTCCGGTCGCACTTAGGACGATTGGGCCTAAAACTCGATTAGGCCCATTGGGCCCACACGCTTCGTGTGGCCCACCTAGCACAAATCTAGCCATGTATATAAGTTCCATCTAGTCTAGTTCACTATATACTACACAATCGCACAATTTACTCATAAGGGCCCACGGCCCATTGGGCCCACTTCGCCCATCGCGCCCAAGTAGCCCCAACCCACAAGAATACTACTTATGGCCTCAACTATCGCGTCGAAGCCCCACACGTGCGCTCGCACGCTCGTGTGGCTACTATTGCCGCGGATCGCACTTCGGCATTTGCCGCTCTACAACTAGACTAGAGAGAGTTACACACCGATAGGACTCGTGTTAATCGCGCTCCGACCACTCGTGCCCAAACGCCTTCCAAGGTGTGTCAACCCTCCTCCTGGAATGCTCTTTATATAGCTAGCTCTTCACCTTCCTTCTTTGTATCTTTCCGATGTGGGATCCCTTCGTCGATGAGAGTTTAAATTCAATCAAAAACTCTTCCCGTCTGCATATAAAATAAATACTCCCTTGCTTCTCATGAGATTCGAACCTGGCTCCTTGCAACATAATCCACGCTGTTGGCCACTTAGCCACAAGCTCCTCTTGTGTCTTAAACCATGCGCAACTAAATATAAATCTATAGCCAAATTCTGAGGTCCAAGTAAAAAGAAAACCAAAATGCAAAAGCCAAGACTTGAACCTTGGACCTCCTTCCTTCCTTATGGCGTCACTCCCTTGTCTCTTATGTGGCGTCACTTTGCCACTCCACCACACACTCCACTTGTGTCATTTTCCTCTACATTTTATTCTTAAGGCCTACCTGCCAACTTCCAGGGTTTTTTTTTTCACCTAAAACCAAAATTTCCCCAAAGCTAATATTTGATCCCGGGACTTCATAGAAGCCCTCTAACCTTCCAAAATAACTTACCTAATAAGTCTAACTTGCATTAATGCCGTTCTCAAAAATTTTAAAAACAAGGCCCATTGGGCCCAATCCTACTAGGCCCAATTTCGGGATGTTACACTTTGCTTGGTTGCTAAATCTCTTCTTCCCATTCGACTCATCTTTAGTCTAAGGCTGAAACTTCTCACTCTCTTCTATCTCGAATCTCTCTTATTCTCCTTTGGTGTGAGCCGAATCTGTTGGAGTTTAAGAATACTCTCCCCACCATTCTTTTAGCCTTTGAATTCTGAAAGTTTGCTTGGTAAGTAGCTAAAGCCGAAACTCTTAGCATTGACTCCTTGTTGTCCTTAGCTGAATCTATCCTCCCCAACACTTCATCTTTTGTTCCCTTTTTGGTTAAGCCGAAACTAATCTCTCCCTTTCCTTTCTAGTTAATTATCACCGCTGAGGGCCGTGCGTGTTCAACTTCTGTTTGTTCAAAGAATCTGTCTTTGCCGAATTTGTGGGTTTAGCCAATCAAGAGTTCTTCATGGAGGCAAGTAATAGCCAGTCTGAGGGTGGATCGGGAAGAGTGCCTAATGGAAATGGACTCGTGGCACCTGCTCCCAAGTTTAAGTGGCGTAGGGTGTCAGCGGTTCGGGACTTTCTGCCTGGATGCGGAAGGGCGTCGGCATCTGTTTTAGATAGGCAAATCGCGGTTGATCGCTTTAGTGAAGGCAAGTGTTAGTAAATCTCATAGTTAGGTGTTCAGATTAAAGATCTTCCAATTCTTTTGTTAATAGATTTAACTGTGCATTATGTTTGGTTTAGGTGATGGCGTTCGTGTAACACCCCAAACCCGGCCCATGCGTTAAGGCCAGATCTGCCATGTTACACGAGAAAAATACTACTAAGTCCTTTTTCATTTGTACATAAAAAGATTTAGATTTAAAATCATTTAAAACAACTCCCATTTAAAAAATTTTAATAAAGTATTATTGAATAAAGATTGATTGATAAATCGATAAATTTGAGATAAAATCTTAAAAACCATGACTTTGGAAATATCATTAATAGTTCGAGAAGAATTTCGAAATAATTTTCAAAAAATGTTGATGAAAATTATTTGAGAAATTTCTGAGTTAAAAATATATTTATGAAAGTTTATTATGAAACCCTTTTTGTATATCCATTTTAAGAAAATGTTTATTTAAGTTTTTAGAAAAGCCTCAATTTGAAGTACTTAGAGCAAATTATAAATTCGTCAAACAATAAACAGAACATAAATTAATCCAGAGGCCTTATTACAACCTTAACTCAAAATAGTAAAGTAATTAAAAGTACTAAAAAGAAATCTAAATTCCAAATTAAACTGTTTTCTTAGTATGGCCTCCACCGAGTCATCCATGGCCCAAGGCTCCATCACTGACCATTACCTGAAAAGGGATAAGGAAAAACGGGGTGAGTTACTAGAACTCAGTGTATAACCCACTTACCGTTGTCCACTGGGCCAAAATCCCATTAAGCGATAATTTGGGCCTAAGCCCATTTACAATGATAATAATGTATCAATTATAACATGTGTATGAAATTCAATTCCCAAACCAAACCTAGTAATCCATCCGCTACACACCACCCGTACCAACCAACACACCTGTAGGGATCTTTTGTCAACCCACCCCCCAACACACCAATCGCAGGCATTAAGCCATTTATAACAAAAATAATTGTGGACAAGCCACCAGAATAACAGAATTTACGTGGCATTGCCACTATACTGATTTGTGGCAGAGCCATTAAAATTATGTGGCAGAGCCACGTAACTTCTCTTCAATATTATCCCATCCCATGCAAAATCATGTATATAATGCATAACAATTCATGATTTTTACAATATAACAACAGTAATTTATTTGGATATTCATTATCAACAGTACGACCCATTATAACAAATTATCAATTAGGCCCATATGGCAAAATATCAGATCGGCCCATTTAGCAAAATATCAGATCGGCCCATATAACAAAATATCAGATCGGCCAATATAGCAATTTATCAAATCGGCCCATATAGCAAAATATCAGATTGGCCCATATAACAAATTATCAAATCGGCCCATATAGCAAATTATCAAATCGACCCATATAACAAATTATTAAATCGACCCATTAGGGGCATTTTCGTAATCTTTCACGGTGTTAATACTGATTTTGTCAATTTTATCAAAAAAGTGAGATCTAAGCCAATTTTCCTGGTTTCACCATAATACGATTTTAGTCAAGTGATTTACTACCAATATGATATTAATCTTTAACCCACGGAAAACAGTGTGAGATTACACACCTGATTATGGTAAGCACTAAGCTTTCTTGATCGTCGACACCTAAAATATTATAACGCTTGATTAGTCGACATACGCGATTTATTAATCAACACTAAAATGAACGATCTACGGTGCTTACCCTTGGAATCGTGGATGACCACGATTTGTCGATTTTTCCGGTTGATGACCCACAACCGGTGGAAAATCCCGAATCGCTGATGCCTCAAAATTGTGAACGACCTCGAATAGTCGATTCTCACCGAATGAGGGTCCACAACCCGGTGGAAAGTCCTGAATTGCCGATACCGCCCTTCGCTTGAATTTAGGAGTAGGGATCGCTAATCCACTCCTTTTGAGATCTCCACTCGACTTTCCTTTCGAATCGGTACCACAAGCCTCCATTCGATTAGATCTTATATAGATCAATATTACGATGAAATATGGATTGACAAAGGGTAAAGATCGGCTTACCACTAATTCTGAGTAATCAACGGTTGGATAGATCGAGCGATTTAATCCCTATAATTGTAATCGGTTAATCTTCACTATCCAATAATCATCTTAACGAATAAAGAACAATTTTATAGAATCCTCGAAGAACTCCTTACCTTAAAGATTTTAGGACCGATTCCCAACAATTATACGATGACTTCAGAAGAATCAGAGTTTCGACCTTCCACTATATCACTACGAAGAAGAAGTGATCTCGTTTGAGAGAGAAGTAAGGTGATGGTCTTGGTCAAAATGACCATCCCAAACCAAAACATAGATTCGGCATTAAGAGAAAGAAAATAAAAATGTTGAGAAGAATACTTACCGATTGATCAAGGATTGAGTGTTAGTACGGATGAGAAGAAGAGATAGAGAAGAGATGAAAGTTCGGTTATAGAGGAAAATGTAATTTGATATTCGGTTATAGGGAGAATGAATAAAGGAGAAGGATTTGATCAAAATGAAGTTTTGCTTTTAAGAAATGGAAGAAAGGTTGAAAGGATGATTAAAAAGAAAGAAAAGAGAAAATGGTGTCCAATATTTTCGGTTTTCAAAAGGTGATGAGTGAACAAATTTTGGTCTCAAAGATTTGGGTACATTCGGCAACAAAAAGAAAGAAAAGAAGAGAATAAGCTCACCAATGGCTTGAAGATTCGGCAAGAAGGAAATTTGGAGAGAAAAGAAAAATGACACCAAAGTTGCATATAGGAATTTTGGCCAAAAACAATACCAAAACTTTTACCAATTGCCAAAGACAAAATTCGGCTAAGAGAATGGTAGTTTGGAGAAAATGGCACACTTGATGCTAAAGGAATTTGACTAAAACAAGCACTAAAACTTTACCAAAACACCAAGGAAAATTCGGCTATCCCCCCCTAACACACAAAATCGTCCACATACATGACCATAATGGTCAAGAATTTGCCAACCATACTTTCCATAACATTTCCCTTGAAAAAGGCCATATGTTCCCCTTACTTTCCCCTTTCTCTTGATTTCTTTCCTCACCTTCAACCTTTCCTATTTTCCTTAGTCATTTTGCCAAAAATAAAAAGTCCACCTTGCCTTATTTACATGCTTGGCCGACACTTAAGGAAAGAGTGCAAAAATAATAGTCAAAATTTGCACACAATGGGATTTGAACCTCTTCCCTCAAAGTACTTCATGTGGCGCCATATCCTTTTTACCAATTGCTCAATTATGCTAGCTATTTACTCATTTATTTCCATAAGCTTTAAGGTCACTTACTCTATCTCCTTAAAGTGCTAAATGCCAAAAAAATTTACTACGTCCAAATAAACCTCGAGCCTTTTCAGGATCTCCTAAACATACACAATTAATAATCTAACTAGCTTAGCACCAAAAATAATGCAACACATAAAATTCCAAATTTTAGGATGTTACAGTTCGTGATTATTTAGTACTCTACGTAATCAGGTGTGTAATCTCACACCTATCTTGATGAATGCATGTGACGTGTTATGAATCGGCCAAAAGCCGAAAAGCAGAAAAGCCGAAAACTGTGACCACTCGAGCATGGGAACGCTTGTGGTGGTAAACCGAGACACGAATGATGACGATGGATCATTGAGAGTGTCGCGAGCACTCTTGTGAGACTAAGGCTGTAACGGGCCTGATCGAACTGAAACGGGCTAAATGGGCCCAATGGGCTTACAGGCCCACAGGGGTAAAATCGATGGAGAAATACTGAATGATTGATGCGACTGCGAAGTCTGCGAATCTGAGACCGAAGATGTGTCAAATGGGCCACACGAGCGTGTGGGCCCGTTTGGGGCCTAAAATGGATTTCAGGCCCAATAGTACCGTAGAAACCCAAGAAGGGGTCCCGAGTCGCTCGAGGCGACAGTAGACCTTCGGGAAGGCCGTTAAATATGTAAATTACCGAATTACCCTTGGTGGGTAAATTACCGAAATACCCCTGGGTTGCAAAATTATCGAAATACCCTTGAGGGTAAGCTACCGAAATACCCTTGGGTTGCGAAATTACCGAAATACCCTCGATGGGTAAAATTACTAAAATACCCTCGATGGGTAAAATTACCGAAATACCCCCAAAGGGGTAAAAATTAATGTTATACCCTTGATTATGGTTGAACATCGTGTATATGATTTTATTTACACTTTTATACCCTTGATACATTGCATTTTATCATGTTGCATGGGGCGGGTTTAATGACTGAAGAGAAGTGTAGCCTGGTGGCTCTGCCACATACTGTTTTAGTGGTTATGCCACATATATATACTATTACTCTGGTGGCTCCGCCACAAATATTGTGATTAGCAGCTTATCTGCAATATTGGTGTGATTGGCGATGTGGGTTGACTTGGTCCCCACACGTGATGATTGGTTGGTACGGGGTGTGATTGGTTGGATTGGGTTGGGCTGCATTACATTATCTGCATTGTCATGATATTGGGGCTTAGGCCCAGATTGATGCTGTATGGGCTCGGGCCCAGATAGTGACCGTTTGGGGGATTACACACTGAGTTCTCGTAACTCACCCCCTTCTTTTAACCTTGAAGGTAATCCCCATCGATAGAGGATTTGGAGCCGCGGAGGACTCGGTGGTGGCCATACATCGGAGTTATTTCTCGCGAACTTCAGTAAATTCAGTTTTTACCTTCTTTTAAGATTAATTACTTTGGGTTAATATTCTGTAATAAGGCCTTTGGATTTTATTTTTCTTTTAACTTTCAAATCGGCTATATTTAAATTGTTAGATGTTTGAATACTTAGTTTTCCAAAATGTTAATAACCGTTTTTCAAAATATCACGTTTCCGCAACTGTTAAAGTTCAAATTTCACAACAAAAACAATTTTTCAAAATAATTACAACTTTATAAAAATGGACATTAAGTAAACTGGGTTTTTACAAACAAACATGGAACTCGAAGTTTTCAAAAGAGATGCAATATTTTCAACGAACGCTTAGCTTTTCAACTACCTTTCGGTGTGACATGCTAGATCCAACCATAACGTCTAGGCTGGGTTTGGGGTGTTACAAGATCACACGGCCGTGTGTGGCGAGCATGATCGACCACGGCCAAGGGAGTCCACTACGGGCGTGTCACACGGGCGTGTCCCTACCGAAATCAAGATGAATTCTATTTGGAATGGGATACTTGTGGGCCAAGTAAGGCATCTCAAAGCCTATATAAACACCCTAGGAGGCAAATTAAAAGGGGAGCTCGATAGGACGTCGAATAGACGCCGAGTAGAAGGAGAAAATACTCCAAGACAGCCGTCGGGAACAGCTTAGGAGAAGGATCTCCATCAAGACTGAGGATCTCCCATCAAGTTCTTTAGAAGTTTTTGGGTTTTCTTATGTTTTGTTGTTTTTCCTCTTTTATGATCTTTCCCTCTTTTAGTATGAACTAAATCCCTTAAATACCTAAGGGGATGAAACCTAAGACAGATCTTATTATTATTTGATTTATGAGATAAATACTTGTGCTTATTCTTAATTGTGAGTTCTTATTCTTGTTTTGATAATTCAGGTTATTGATTCAAATCGAATGTGCTTATTCAGTGGAGCAAAAGTCCCTGTCTAAGAGTAGATCAACACAATTAAGCGGAGTTGATTGCAACCCTAGAGATAGGGCATTGAAAATCTATCGGATTAGGGTCAAACCTAATAAGGGAATCCATAGATTGAGCTAATGCAATAATAGGGGTTTTAATTAGAAAGAGATTTCAATTAATCAACCTAGAGTCAGTTGTTAGTAGCCTCAAGAGAGGTATTAATATAATTTAGGGATTTCTACGGATTAAGCCAAGTGAATAAATCACATGAATCAAAAGTAATAAGTGAAGTCTAGGTGGATTCTTCCTTAGGTATTGTCTATCTCATATAAGTTGTTTAAAAGTATTTTCCCAATTTACTCTCTGTCGCGTTCATAGTTAGTTAGTAGATTTTAGATTAAAAATAAATCCCTTTAATTATTAGGCTAGATAATAAGAAGATAGTTAGTACTAGTACTCTTGGTCCTTGAGGATACGATATTCCGGACTCACCACAGCTATACTAATGTTCGATAGGTGTGCTTGCCTTTGTCAAAATAATAGTTAGTCTCGAGCTCCATCAAAACTTGAGAAATTTCAAAATATTTTTGGCTACTTTTGAGAATAATTTCAAGTGAATTGATAAAGTATGTTGAGAATGAAATTTGTTGGATCTATTCTTTGATGATAGATCTTTAAAATCATGCAAAAAAAAATGAATTTTAAATCTATCTAATTTGATGTAAAATGTGTGAAAAGTGGGCTAGATGCATTAGTTTTAAAACTGAAACCACTCACTAGTTAAAAGTTAGGAAATTTGCCGAATGGCCACTCCCACATTTCTCTTACTTTACCATTTAATCTTTTCCCTCCAAAATTTCAAATTTCAAAGTTTATTTTTCATATAAATACTCTAAATTTTCTCTTGTTTTACAATTAAATCCTATTTAATTAATATTTAAATTTTACTCAAATTACCCCCAATAAAAATTATTTTAAAATTCTTTTTCAACCCAAATTTATTATTTTCACTAATAATTATTTAAAATCTTTAAAATTAGTTTTTCAAAAATAATTTTTTGTTTTTTAGATTATTGTTTAATCGATTTTAGATTAAATTAACCTCTTAAATTAAATTAAAAATTGCTAGAAACCCTATAAATTCCTAGTTTCACACTCAAAACTCGAAAAATATACTCAAAACTACTAGACCCGATTTAGGGATATTACATGCACCTAACACGTTTAGGGCACACGCCCGTGTGGATTGGCCGTGCGTAACACACGGTGTGCGACAGCCCCTGTCCCAGGCCGTGTGTAACACCCCTAACCCGTGCCCATCACCAAAATAGGGTTATAGAGCTTTACCGGAGTTTACAGTTTAATTACAGTTAATTTATGTCATTTACTATTCATTTTTGAAAATCAATCACAATAAATTATAATGTCCCACATATGGGTCCTCGAGGTCCAAAATACATATTAGAATCGAGTCAGGACTAAACCGAGATCACAAAATTTTTTTTACGAAATTTTAAATTTTTTCTTAGGTGCAGGGGACACACGCCCGTGTGGCTCACACGGCCAATGACACGCCTGTGTCCCAGGCCGTGTGGGCATTCGACGTGAGGCACACGGTCGTGTCCCAGCCCATGTCCTTACCCGTGTAACTCTCTGACTTGGGTCACACAGCCAGCCAAACGCCCGTGTGCTAGACCGTGTGGACAATTTAATTTTCGAAAATTAGGTGCAGAGGTTACACGGCCAGGACACACGCCCATGTGTTGGGCCGTGTGTCTCACATGGCTAAGACACACGCCCGTGTCTCTACTCGTGTGCTCAATTCTGAGCATTCTGTTTCTCTAATTTTAAGATGCAGGGGACACATGGCCAAACCACACGCCCGTGCGCATGGTCGTGTGTCACACACGGTTGAGACACACGCCTGTGTGTCTTCCCATGTGGATAGAATAAGGCCATTTTCCAAGCCTTATTTCTCATCCTTTTTACCTTGCACCTACATCAATAGTTCAGTATAATCACCAACCATATTAAGGTATATAAATCAATCTAATGATCAAGTTTTATGTATGACACATTTACTCATGCTTTCATGTAACACCCCCAAACCCGGCCCACAAGTCTCGTCCGGATCTGGTTATGTCACTGCGGAATGACGGTTAAAAATCTTTATCTTTAGAGTAAAACTTGAAAATTTTGTTAACTTTTGGGAAGTAAGTCCATTAAAATTATTAAATAATATAAGCTTGGTTTGAATTAAAACTTTATCATAATTTATTATGATATAAATCCTTTGTAAAAATATTACTAAATACGATATAACCTTTATCAATTATAAATAGAGTACTTTAATCATAGTGGCCCTTATTACATCAAATAAATTAAACCAAGTACTTCAAATTAAAATGCTTGAAATAAAAATATTCAAAACGTCTACTCCTGCATGAAAATCTGCTTCTGCATGGCCACCTTTGTATCTACTCCAACCCGTCCACTAATCACGACTCACCTGCGATGATTAAAAAGTTGGGTGAGTCATACAGACTCAGTGTGTAAGTTAACCACTGATATCCACCCACATGCTAGCCACATAATATCCCAATTATCAAATGCAACAAGTAATATATATTCATTTTAACAATTACCACAATCTGGGCTTGGCCCACATTCAAATCATACTCAAATACTGGGCTAGGCCCATTTCTCAATAAACCACATACCAACTGGGCTCGGCCCATTTCCACGTATGTTCCCAAAACATACCTATCCACATGTCATATTGGGCTTGGCCCATTTCCATATTATTACAAAAATAATGCAACATGATTCCCAACCCAACCTAGGGTCCATCAGCTACACACCCCCTTATCCAGCCTACCACACACCAGGGGACTATCGAGTCACCCTCTCCTTTTCCCTCCAAAAAGGCAACCAATGCCATCCACGATGTAGCGTATAGCTAACATCAAACCACGATGGAGCACACAGCAATCCATCAAGCCACGATATGGCATAAAGCCGATATCAATCAAGGTAACCACGCGAACTAAATCGCAAAGATCCACAACGCGACCTCAGTCAGCGCCAATCCACGATGTAGCACAAAGCTGACATCAACCACGTACTCGAAGTACACCCGTACCTTCCTTTCATATCCCACCCATGCACATGCCACATAGAATATAATCGTGATAATGCATGCACATGCTTGTTAATGTCCATAAACATACTCATAAACAAATAATCACACTACAATAGATCCGATACTAACCTGGTCATCGCTATACCCTTTAGGGGTATATATGGCACACTTATTACTGCACTTGTTAGTAAAACATATAACACATAAAACCCGGAAACAGTGGGTTAGTTACACACCTTATTACTTGGAGTTCTAGACTCTCGATCCTCGATGCTATCGTTTAGTGAGACTACGGCTATTTGCCTAACGTTTTCCATTGTTGGCCCACACCCTGGTGGCCAATCTCGTACAGCAGAAACGGATCTCTTCTTGAACTTTGGGATGGGAGCTTTCCCTTGCCCACTTTGACTGGTATTCGCATCCATAACGATATCTAATCAAAACTCGGTTAATACAGATCTCAAACGAATAATCATAAACTACTTATCCTTACCGAAATGAGTTTTGAAATCCCAAAGCTCCTTAATCATTGCTAAAACTCCTAAATGGTCAAGGTCGAATCGGTTACCACAAATGCCAAATATGGCTTGTAACAAAAATCTATGAAAAGAGGACCCCTATGGCCGAATAGCACCTAACCCTTACCTTCCTTAAATCGAATGGAGAAGAACTAGGAGAGGTCGCCCTTGCCAGAATTCGCCCAACCGCACTAGGATGCCAAGGATTTCAACAATGGTGCTTAGTATTAAAAGAGTTTCGGCTTAGTCTAATGATTAGAGAATCAAAGTTGAAGGAAATAAAAAGGTATGGAAATAAAGAGAGAAAAAGGAATTCGGCTAAGCCTACTTACCTCTTCCAACGATTGAAAAAAAACCCAAAGTGCTCCACACCACACCTACTACTCGGCCAAGGTGACAACTAACTAGGTGAAAGGAGTTTCGGCACACCAAGAGGGAGAGGGAGAGATTTGGCAAAAGACTTGAAGAATAATTGGCACTCTACCCCCCCTATTTATAGCATTCGGCCACCCCCCTTAGAAGACTCCAAGATTCGGCCAACTAATTCAAATCAATTTGAATTAGTACAATTCAAAAACAATTTGAATTGTTCCACTATTATCCCACTTATCAAAAATAAATAATAATTATCCCACACTTCTAAATAACTTAATAGATAAATAAAAATAAAAAAAAAACATTATCCTCATCTAAATAAAAGTCTTCCGTCCAACACCTTCAAAATTGCTGCCAAAAAGGAATAAAACTTAAAACTCCAAAACGCAGCTCCCTTGGTTCGAACCTGGGACCAGTCTGCTGCACACCCCTCCTCCAACGCCCAGGCCACTCGGCCACATTGATTTTTATGACATAAGGCCCCAACATTTATTTTAACCCCTTCCTATCTTAGTCCATAACCGCATATGAAAAATAAAACGCCAAAATGCTGCTGCAGGCCCTCGAAACCGCGACCACTCTCCCCTCCAGCGCCTAAGTAGCGCCCAAGAGCCACTTGCCAATTGGACTTTCATGTCCATCAACTTGGACATTTATTTTTAAGGCCTACTTAGCCCAGTCCCTTGACGCAAAAATAAAACAAAAATGCTGCCCCAGCAGCTCGAACTCTGGCCCCCCTTGCACCTTGAGGCGTTACCTTCCAAGCTCTAAAGTGGCGCCTCCCTTGCCACTCTGCCAAGCCATTTCTTGCGTCCTAAACTCCCCCAATTTATTTTAAGGCCTTCCTGCCCTATTTCCCCTTTTTACCCTAAAAATCTAAAATTTTCCAAAGCCTTCCCCTTTCATCCGAGCATTCTTAAAACTTTAAAACACATCCAAAAACACCCAAAAACCTTCCAACACTGGAATTTTACCCAAATTGCATAGCCCCTAAATCAGGGTGTTACAATTCTACCCTCCTTAAAAATAATTTCGTCCTCGAAATTACTTTACTAACAAACGTCCATACAACCTATCTTACCACCTTACGCTTATGCTGCGCACTCTGATCTTACTAAGGCTATCGTACCTACACAATCTCTAAGTTCGCGCTCAAAATTCGAAACACCTCTCTTAGCAACACAGAAAAGGCTAACTCATAAGCAAGCAAAGTAGTTAAAACATGTACCAAAGCAAAGGAGCTTACCTAATATCACATCCTTGGTTGACTCCGACTAGAACCATTCCTTCCATGACTTGAACCACGACCCCTCGTCGCTCGAGGACAATTCTTAACTAAATGTGTCTTAGATCCGCACCGAAAACATTCTTTACTATTTCCCCAACACTCTCCTGTGTGAGGTCTTCCACATCGAACACAAGAACGATTCCGATCCATTGGGGCAAGTGCATGTACAGGATTCTCGATCCTTGGTCTTTTCTGGACATTACCAAACGATGCTGACGGTCCAATATTTCCCTTATCCTCGTTCCTATTCTTCTCTCGGTTTTCTCTTATAGTCTTTTTCACCTCTTCGGCAATCCGAGCTTTCTCTACCAGAATGGCAAAATCCCTTTCTCTTTGTGGCGCGATCAACTCCCGCAACTCATCTCGCAGCCCATCTTCGAATCGAACACTCCTTTCATAATCAGTAGCCACGATTCCTTTGGCGTACTGACTTAGTCGCACAAACTCAGCTTCATACTCTGCTATCGACTTATTCCCTTGTACTAGGTTTAGAAACGCTTTCCTTTGCGCATCTAAGTAACTTGCTCCAACGTACTTTCCTTCAAACTTTTCCTTAAAGTACTCCCAATCCAATCGATCTGCCGGTACACCTTGTTTGACGTGAGCCACCAACGATAAGCTTCATCCCGAAGAAGCGAAAACAGCACCTTTTAGCTTTTCCTCTGGGGTACAATCTAAGTCGTCCATAATTCTTTCGACTCCTTCTAACCAATATTCCGCTACATTCGGGGCCACTCCGGATACTCCCTAAAAACTTCAGCCCCATTCGACCTGAGCCTCTCGGACACTGACTTCCGAGTTCCATTTCCCCTACTAGCTCTTGCCACTTGCTGTAGCACTCGTAGCATGGCTTGCGACACTGCGTCATCTTCTTCCGTCTGATCTTGCTCCTCCGCGACCCACTGCTGGCGGTGGCACTTCACTTCTCGACCCATGGCGGACCCTACCGGGTTACGAAGTGCCATTCTACCTCTACCGCGTCCCCTAGAACTCATCTCTATCGTCGTGATTTAATCTGATTTAAGAAATTTTATGCATTAGAAATTTTGTTCCACTATTTAATCGCGAGCAAATTTTTATGAAAGAAGGGTATTTTAAAGTAGTTCTTTCGATCACACAAAGTCTCGATTCGAGTTTGCTACCCTAATTCAAAGAATCACATTTACACACTCACACCTTCATTCGTCCACAAGAACACATTTCTTCCTCAATAGAGGCACATTCAATGGTATCTACCACCCACATTCACTATTCGGACCTTTCTGCCCGTTTCTACCCCAGGGGTATTTTGGTAATTTTGTCAATCAAGGTAATTTTGTGAATTTCAAAGTCGGGGTTATTATTTTGAAATCTGAGAAAATTGGATACTTTTGCAATGTAAGAAAATTTTATTAAGTTTGGGGTTAAACCAGAAATTTTAAAAGTCGGGCATTTTAGTAATTTTCAACATAAGGGGTATTTTTGTAATTTTTCCGCTAGGGCATTTTGATAATTTTGGTAAATTGAGAAAACGTTTTTCAGAATTAGATTTAGAGTTTACAAACCAAAGGGGTAAATTTTGGAAATCTTAAAACTAAGGATTTTAAAACAGTAAGGCAAATCCCTTTCGGGTTTTAATAATTGGTTTAGCCTATGAACAAGTCCTCTTGGTTAAGGTGAACCGTAGCTACGCACAGGTAGGATTCAGCGAAGAGGAGGTGAGTCACGAGGATCGCTTAAGTACCGTGCTCTTTAGGATCCACTCCTAGACATGCGCACAATGGTTGCCACACCTTAACTCTCGTGACTTAATCACGGGTTTGTTTAGTAACCTTAAGTCTTATGCATGTGTTTGAGTAGACTAGTCCTAGGGTTCAATAGCCCTAATGTTCTAATCTACGAGCCCATAAAAAAAACCCATATAGCTCATATACACAATTCACTTCAGAAGTCTGAAGTACTTACCTGGCGGACTCGGGCCGGAGGTACAGGTGCCATGCCAGAATAACCTGAAAATATTTCATAAAAACCTAAAAGCCCATTTTGAAACGTTTTTGGGCCCAAAACCCTCAAAGCCGAGTTTTGAACCAGGGCTCGATACTCAAATCAGTAACACCCCCAAACCCGGCCCACAAGTCTCGTCCGGATCTGCGGTTATGTCTGCGGAATGACGGTTAAAAATCTTTATCTTTAGAGTAAAACTTGAAAATTTTGTTAACTTTTAGGAAGTAAGTCCATTAAAATTATTAAATAATATAAGCTTGGTTTGAATTAAAACTTTATCATAATTTATTATAATATAAATCCTTTGTAAAAATATTACTAAATACGATATAACCTTTATCAATTATAAATAGAGTACTTTAATCATAGTGGCCCTTATTACATCAAATAAATTAAACCAAGTACTTCAAATTAAAATGCTTGAAATAAAAATATTCAAAACGTCTACTCTCGCATGAAAATGCTGCTGTCGCATGGCCACCTTTGTATCTACTCCAACCCGTCCACTAATCACGACTCACTGCGATGATTAAAAGTTGGGTGAGTCATACAGACTCAGTGTGTAAGTTAACCACTGATATCCACCCACATGCTAGCCACATAATATCCCAATTATCAAATGCAACAAGTAATATATATTCATTTTAACAATTACCACAATCTGGGCTTGGCCCACATTCAAATCATACTCAAATACTGGGCTAGGCCCATTTCTCAATAAACCACATACCAACTGGGCTCGGCCCATTTCCACGTATGTTCCCAAAACATACCTATCCACATGTCATATTGGGCTTGGCCCATTTCCATATTATTACAAAAATAATGCAACATGATTCCCAACCCAACCTAGGGTCCATCAGCTACACACCCCCTTATCCAGCCTACCACACACCGAGGGGACTATCGAGTCACCTCTCCTTTTCCTCCAAAAAGGCAACCAATGCCATCCACGATGTAGCGTATAGCTAACATCAAACCACGATGGAGCACACAGCAATCCATCAAGCCACGATATGGCATAAAGCCGATATCAATCAAGGTAACCACGCGCGAACTAAATCGCAAAGATCCACAACGCGACCTCGATCGGCGCCAATCCACGATGTAGCACAAAGTCGACATCAACCACGTACTCGAAGTACACTCGTACCTTCCTTTCATATCCCACCCATGCACATGCCACATAGAATATAATCGTGATAATGCATGCACATGCTTGTTAATGTCCATAAACATACTCATAAATAAATAATCACACTACTGATGAGATCCGATACTAACACGGTCATCGCTATACCCTTTAGGGGTATATATGGCACACTTATTACTGCACTTGTTAGTAAAACATATAACACATAAAACCCGAAAGCTTGATGGGTTAGTTACACACCTTATTACTTGGAGTTCTAGACTCTCGATCCTCGACGCTATCGTTTAGTGAGACTACGGCTATTTGCCTAACGTTTTCCGTTGTTGGCCCACACCTGGTGGCCAATCTCGTCATGCAGCGAAAACGGATCTCTTCTTGAACTTTGGGATGGGAGCTTTCCCTTGCCCACTTTGACCGGTATTCGCATCCATAACGATATCTAATCAAAACTCGGTTATAATACAGATCTCAAGCGAATAATCATAAACTACTCATCCTTACCGAATGAGTTTTGAAATCCCGAAGCTCCTTAATCACCGCTAAAACTCCTAAATGGTCAAGGTCGAGAATCGGTTACCACAAATGCCAAATATGGCTTGTAACAAAAATCTATGAAAAGAGGACCCCTATGGCGAATAGCACCTAACCCTTACCTTCCTTAAATCGAATGGAGAAGAACTAGGGAGAGGTCGCCCTTGCTGAGTCGCCCAACCGCACTAGGATGCCAAGGATTTCAACAATGGTGCTTAGTATTAAAAGAGTTTCGGCTTAGTCTAATGATTAGAGAATCAAAGTTGAAGGAAATAAAAAGGTATGGAAATAAAGAGAAAAAGGAATTCGGCTAAGCCTACTTACCTCTTCCAACGATTGAAAAAAACCCAAAGTGCTCCACACCACACCTACTACTCGGCCAAGGTGACAACTAACTAGGTGAAAGGAGTTTCGGCACACCAAGAGGGAGAGGGAGAGATTTGGCAAAAGACTTGAAGAATAATTGGCACTCTACCCCCTATTTATAGCATTCGGCCACCCCCTTAGAAGACTCCAAGATTCGGCCAACTAATTCAAATCAATTTGAATTAGTACAATTCAAAAACAATTTGAATTGTTCCACTATTATCCCACTTATCAAAAATAAATAATAATTATCCCACACTTCTAAATAACTTAATAGATAAATAAAAATAAATAAAAAAACATTATCCTCATCTAAATAAAAGTCTTCTAGCTAGTCCAACACCTTCAAAATTCTTTGCCAAAAGGAATAAAAATTAAAACTCCAAAACGCCTTGGCTCCTTGGTTCGAACACAGGGGACGATCTGCTGCACACCCCTCCTCCAACGCCCAGGCCACTCGGCCACATTGATTTTTATGACATAAGGCCCCAACATTTATTTTTAACCCTTCCTATCTTAGTCCATAACCGCATATGAAAAATAAAACGCCAAAATGCTGCAGCCCGAAACCGCGACCACTCTCCCCTCCAGCGCCTAAGTAGCGCCTTCAAGAGCCACTTGCCAATTGGACTTTCATGTCCATCAACTTGGACATTTATTTTTAAGGCCTACTTAGCCCAGTCCTTGACGCAAAATAAAACAAAAATCTTTGCCCCAAAGGCTCGAACTCCGCCCCCTTGCACCTTGAGGTGTTACCTTCCAAGCTCTAAAGTGGGGCCTCCCTTGCCACTCTGCCAAGCCATTTCTTGCGTCCTAAACTCCCCCAATTTATTTTAAGGCCTTCCTGCCCTATTTCCCCTTTTTACCCTAAAAATCTAAAATTTTCCAAAGCCTTCCCCTTTCATCCGAGCATTCTTAAAACTTTAAAACACATCCAAAAACACCCAAAAACCTTCCAACACTGGAATTTTACCCAAATTGCATAGCCCCTAAATCAGGGTGTTACATTTCAAGTATCATCTTTACATTAAAATTATATACTCACCCAAACTTGATTGCATCTAATATATTAAACCAAACACATTCATATACTAAATATAATAAACCTCATGCATAAGTATGCATTAAATTTACTATCACTAGCCATTCCAATGGCTAGTTACAACCAAAACATTTACATACCCTCATTTATTATCATTAGCCTATACATGCCATTACACCAAGGTAAGATTCCTATTTATACCAAAATGAGCTGGAGGATAGTGTGATGATGCTTCGACTGATCTCTAACCTTTACGAGCTTTCGAGTACTATAAAACAGAGGAAAGAAAACCTAGTAAGCGTTTGATGCTTAGTAAGTTCGTATAACAGGAATTTCACTTACCAATCATGTTCATTTAAAATAAGCATATCAATAACATGCATCCCAACAAAATTAGCCATTTGCCTAATCACATACACTCAATCAAACAAGTTAGTCATAAATTTTCTAAATACTTTTCAAATAATAATGATGATGAGCTCATCAGGTAATAACTTTCATATACATAATCTTTTCATATCGTATTTTCACATAACTCATACATTTCCATAACAAGTCATCTCAAGTTCAATGTAGACATGTTAAAACTTTACCCGTTGAATTTATTTGAAATATCGATGGATACATCAGTAGTACACTCAAAGTGTAAAAAACTGTGATTCTGTCAATTTGTATTCAGGGGTACCCAATTAGGGCACATAATCAGGAAGCACTGTAACAGCCTGTTTTTAGCTAAATCAGAACAGTGGTTTTGGAACCACCAAACCGATGTCAAAAAATTATTTTAATATTATTTTATGTGTTTATAGCATGATAGCTTGTATGTGTGAAAATTTCGTGAAGTAATTTTACTGTTTGAATGGTTAATTTGATAAGAAGGACTAAATCGCGTAAAATGCAAAAGTGTTGTTCTATTAGTAAAAGGTGTTAAATAGATATGGTTTATTAAAGTTAAGGTCCTTAAATGGTAATCAGACCATTTTAATTTTGAGTGAACAAATATGGACAAGCATTAAGTGATTTTTAAGTTATATTACAAAGGTTAAAATAGTAAAATGGTTATTATTGTTGATTAAATAAAACAAAGCCATTTTATTCATCTTTCTTCATCTTTTTTGCCTAAAATTTGAAGGAAAATAAAACTATTCTTTAGGTTTTACATTCGGCCAACTCCTAGCTTGATTAAGGTACGGTTTTAGCTCGATTTTGAATGATTTCTATGTTTTTGTAATCGTTGCAGCTCAATCTAACTAGCCCGTACCTTTAATTTTGAAACTATTAAAGATTTTGAGAGTTGCCATTGTTGAATCTATGAGTTCTTTGATGTTTATTGTTAAAATATGAAAGCTTGATGATAGTTTTACATGTTTTGTTAAGTGATTTTTGATGAAA
Source organism: Gossypium sturtianum (assembly GCA_025698515.1). Lineage (NCBI taxonomy): Eukaryota > Viridiplantae > Streptophyta > Magnoliopsida > Malvales > Malvaceae > Gossypium > Gossypium sturtianum. The sequence continues at coordinate 121,521,025 of CM046955.1, forward strand.
ATGCATAATAGGGATTAAATTGTGAAATGTGCAAATTGAGTGGTTGAAATGTAAAATAAATGAAAGTATTGGACTGCTAGGGACCTATCTGTAATTCGACCAAGCATGGGTTTTGTTGAATTGTATAAATTTTGTGTATTTGTGAAATAGGGACTAAATTGATTAAATGCGAAAGTTTAGGGGCTACTATGAAAATAGGCCTAAATGTAAGTTTTGGACTAAATTGAATGAATGGTTGAATAAATAAGTTAATTTTGAATTCATATAGATCAAGGAAAGAAAGAATTCAAATTTAGATCGGGGGAAAAAGTAAGGTTATCGAGTAGTCGACCCGATCCGTCAATTAAGAATACGAGGTAAGTTCGTATGTGGTAATTTCATTATAAATGTATGTTTATTGCTTTGATATTTCATAAACTGTGATTACGAGATTACGGATAATGTTTGAATTGTGAATGCGACTCTATGGATACGTTCGATGATGATTCAACAAGCGTGAAATCTCGGTTGAACCTTAGGAATAGTTAGGATACTAGTGACATGTCATTAGGTTATTGTGTTGGCTTCGGGCCACGATATCGGCACTTCGAGTGTGAGTTATACCTTGATTTGGCTTCGGGCCATGGTATAGGTATTTCGGAGATGAGTTACCTTGATTTGGCTACGGGCCATGGTATAGGTACTCCGGGGATAAGTTACCTTGATTTGGCTACGGGCCATGCTATAGGTACTTATCGATTGAGATCATTGAATATCCGATTTCTATTCCAAATGGTTCAACGAGTAAACGAATGATGTGACTGAGAAAGAGGTTAGTACCAGGCTATATAGGTATGTACAGAATGTATTCGAGTATTAAATAGTGAAAGTTCGATGAGATTGTAATTGATCATGTTTTGAGACATGAGAAAGGTTTGTAGTTACTTTGTATATGGTTTTGTCATGTGTAATTGGTTAATTTGCATTTATTCGATGAATTAAGTTATTCACATACGAGCTTACTAAGCTATGAAGCTTACTTTGTGTTATTTTCCTATGTTTTATAGTGAATCAAGGCTAGCTCGAATTCGGGACTCGTCGGGAACATCATCGCACTATCAAACATCTAAGTTGGTACTTTTGAGTTATACATTGATGGTATATGGCATGTATAGGATAGATGTGGTATTTTGGTTGTGGTTATAGCCATGAGAGTTGCATTGTAAATTATGTTAATTTTGATGTGTGTTTGGCTATTAGAAATGGCTTGTAAATATATATGTTTTAGTTTGTATATATAGCCATGAGTGATGGCTTATTTTGGTATGTTTGGTATGAATATGGTTATGGTTTTATAGTTGCTTAAATGGTTAATTGATTTGTGGAGTATAAGTGCTTGGGAAATGCTTTAATGAAGGATGATTTTAGAAGTTAAGTTGATAAGTATTTGATTAGGTAAATGGCATTGAATTGAATATTGAATTTGGTTGAAATGGATATAGTATGAATGGTGCATTTGGTTGATGATTTTTGCTGTTTAATTATATGATGAAATGGTACCATTTTGGTTGTTTAAGTGAGCATGAGTTGGGGTGGCAAATTGGCCTTGCAAATGGTCTATTTTTGTCCACACGGGCAGAGACACGGGCGTGTGTCTCGGCCATGTGCGACACATGGTCATGTTACAAGGCCGTGTGTCCCCTGGTGTTGAAATAGAATTGAAGTCAGTATGCTCCACACGGTCTCACATACGGGCGTGTGACCGGCCGTGTGGTACAAGTCAGTATACCCCCTAATTGGCACACAGCCTAGCACAAGGGCGTGTGACTTGGCCGTGTTGCATAAGTCAGTATACCTTACAGGTTTGGCACGGCCTAGCACATGGCCTGGCACACAGGCGTGTGTGGCCACTTCGAAGGGCACACGGGCGTGTGGTTGGCCGTGTGACCCAAGTCAGTATGTATGGCATGTTTCCACGGCACCGAGACACGGTCGTGTGCGGAGCCGTGTGAGGCACGCTTTGTTCTGCAGGCGTGTGACCCCTGTATGGTTGAAATATTTCTAAGTTTTTCAAAATTTTTGTATGTTATCGGTTTAGTCCTGAACCATTTCTAAAGCATGTTTAAGGCCCCGGAGGCCCTTTTAAGGGACAATGTGATTGTGTTGAATGATTTATGAGAATGTATGATGTATGTTGTGAATTGATCGGTAATACTTCGTACCCCTATTCTGGCGACGGATACAGGTTAGGGGTGTTACAAGCACTCTCTTGAGCCATGTAACAGGATGCTTATGTGAGCCATGTATTAGGAAGCTTATCCGAGCTAAACAGGAAACTCATAAGAGTTTTAATCAGGAAGCTCATTGAGCTTAACAGGTAACTCTGAGGAGTTATTATCAGGGAGCTCCGAATAGCCATTTAACAGGAAGTTCAAGCGAGATGTAACAAGAAGCTCATAAAGAGCTGCGTTTGTGTCCGTAATATATGCAGGGTCACAACCAATCATAAAACAGGATGCTCACAAAGAGCTGCGGTAGTCCGCAACACATGCAGGATCACTATCGATCAGGATGCTCGTAGGAACCATATAACAGGAATGCTCGAGAAGGCTTTTAACAGGATGCTCGTCTGATCTATAATATTCGCAACATATGCAGGATTATAATCAATACGGGAAAATATTGTATCCATCGTATTTCATTATTGAAACAGGACTTATCATTTATCGAATAATATCAGGTATGTGATTAATTTCATACATTAAACATTTATGCAATTAACACAAATACAACATTCGATTCAAACATTGTAACACCCCAAACCTGGCTTAGATGTTACGACTGAATCTGACGTGTCACATCGAAGTGTCTTTCGAAATCAAGTCTTGTTGATAGCGAACCATTTTTAAGTTAAAACCCATTTAGCTTTTATTGGATGAAAAAAAAACATTTGGTAAGTAAACTTATTAAGTTTGAAAAAACCGCTTATTAAAACGATTGCCATGCTGGTTACCGATGGTTTCTTAGTTGGTTAAAACCTCACAGAAGCTATCCTAAGGAATGTCATTTTGAAGTTTGAAAATGTGTGTTTGTCTTGTAAAATAGTTATTATTTTTGAAAACTTGTTTGTATCAGTTTGGCAGTTTCAAACTAAGAAATTAAACCCAATTAAAAGAAATTAAAATCACCACAGGCCTTATTACATAAATATCAACCCAATATAAAAATTTAAATAACTAGGTCTAAAATAAAATATTAGTGAACGTGTGGCCACCTCCAAGTCCCTCGTAGCTCCAAATCATCTAAGGCTGGGGATTACCTGTACAGTTAAAAGAAAAGGGTGAGTTAGGAGAACTTCGAGTGTGTAATCCCCTATCATATAGTAATGATCTAGGCACGAGGCCTATTCGAAGAATGATAAAGTGTGGGCCTTAGCCCATTCTGAAGAATAATGTGGGCCTAAGCCCATGTCTGATGTCGATATAGTGCAAATATGTAACCCACCCCAATCCAACCAACACACCACCCGTACCAACCAACACACCATGTGGGGATAAAATCGACCCACCCAGCCAACACACCAATATTGCGGCAAGATAGCCGCGATGAATAACACTGAGAGCGCGATATATGATATATGTGGCAAAGCCACGCATGATATTGCAGCAGAGTCGCGATGATCGATATCGCGGCAAAGTCGCGGTAATAGTATTTGTGGCAAAGCCACCGATGAATGATACACTTCCTCCATAACAGTATCCCAACCCCATGCAGTATGCCATGTCATAAATATCTTGTGTATGCATTATGTCCTACTCAGTACAGTCATACAATAATATGCATTCATCAGTTGACTTACCTCTAGGGGTAAAATGGTAATTTTCATCTATTAGGGGTAAAATAGTAATTTTACCCTTTAGGGGTATTTTGGTCATTTTACCTATTTTAGGGTTTCAGTGCAGATAATGACCTTCCCAAAGGTCCACAGTCGCCTCGAGCGACACAAATAACCTATATGATCAAAATGATGTAAATGGGCCCAAAGTCCAATATTCGGCCCAAGTGGGCCCATACGCTTGTGTGGCCTATTTTGCCCAAATTCAGTCACGACTATGCGAACGATATAGCCCAGTCCAGTATTTTCCACTTATCTTGGATTTATTTAGTATGGGGCCCACGAGCCCATTGGGCCCACACGGCCCATTTCAGCCCAATGAGGCCCATAACGACCCAAGAGCACGAGAACGCTCGTGGTGGCCTCTACAGTCTATCGCCCAAAATTGTGTGCTCGGTTTACCACACGAACGTTCGCACGCCCATGTGGCCTCAATCGTCGTGTTTCCGACTTTTCGGCTTTTGCCATGTTACAGTCAGATCAGGGTGTGTACACACATGTTTGCGAACACTTGCAAAAACTCCTGAGCACCAACCTACATTCATTCCAACCTTCAGTTAGTCTCTTACTTAACAGTGTTCAAAGTCATCTAATCCCCAAACAATACTCTTGCTTAACTTGACCGAATGGAGTATGGCCAAATATACTTAGATCGTGGCTAGAATCAACCACACGTATTCTGGCGCTTAACTGCACATACGACAGATAGATAGATAGAACCGATTAAAATGTAGCCCAAAACCTTATACATAACACTTCCAGAATCTAAGAGTAATTGGCCTATACCCAAAAATAAGGTTTCAAAAAATACCTTAATCAAATATTGGGAGACAGGGTTTCGATACTCGAGAACACTTGCACATTTCACTCCTCGGTAATACCTGGAATAATAGCGAACTAGAGAAGGAACGTACAAATGCAAACCGATTTCTCTGAAGTCTTGTAAAAACGAGACCAAAATACCAAGGAGTAGTCGGCTTAGTATTTAAGAGGGAAAAATGGAGTTCAAGGGACAAGAGAGGAGGAGAATTGACTTGTAAAAGAATAGAGGAAACAAAATAAGAATAATAGAAGAAGAGAGATGTTAAGTTCGGCCAAGACAAAGAGAGGTATTGAGAGGAGAAGAAAGGTGAATAAAGAGGGAAAGAATTATAGTGTAGTCGACTTTGATTGTGAGAGAAGAAGGACAAGGGTTCGGCCAAATGAAGGATTAAGATCGAGAGTAGAGAGACAAGGTTCGACTTAAAGAATTAAAGCAAAGAAAATGCCCAAAAGCAATTTGATCACCAAGGTAGAGCACGAAATCGCAAAAGAGGAGAAAACAGGAAAATTTGGCACTCAGGAAAACCAAGACTAGTTGTCACAACACTCAAAACTCGAAACTGGCACAACAATAATATCCCAAAAATGCTCTCAAATTGCCGAAATGCACAAAAAAGAGACCCCTAGCCGAATTTGCATACACAAGCTTCCCCAATCGACTACAACTCTCCAAGTTTTGAATTCCTTGATTTCCTCCTCCTAATTCTCCTCCAAATCACCCAACTACCAACCACATCCCCTGATTCTCTCCTCCTTGACCAATTCAAACCTCATCTAGCAGAGTTTCAGTCAAACTCCACCTCTCTCACCACAAAGAAATAAAATAAATATCCATTTGCATTCCATGGGATTCGAACTCGAGCTCCCTTGCAGCCTTCAACACGCCACTTACAACTGGACTACAAGTTCTTTTGTGTCACATTTCCGCCACAATTATTCTTAAAGCCTACTCTCCAGAACCAAGGGCCTTATTCAATTGAAAATTAAAAATTTTGCTAAAGCCTAGGTTTGAACCCAGGACTTCCCAAACATTCCCAAACACTCCAAACTCACTTAACCATTAAGGCAAGCATTCAATTGTGCCATTTTCTTGCACAACTAAATACCTATGTGCAGTCTCCTAATTGTTCCCTTGTTTCAAAACCTATTTCTCCTAGGCCCAAAATTCGGGGCGTTACAAACATATTAATATACATAATTAAGTTACAAGAACTTACCTTAACATTTGTTCTTATACGGAAATCTACTAATCTGAAACTTTTTTTTCCTCGATCCACTTTAGTACTAGGTCTATCCGGATCTATACGAGTAAATTTAACTCAATTTAATGAAATTCCAATTCAAATCAATTAAATTCATATTTTAGGCAAAAGTACCATTTTGCCTCTATACTTTTAATTAATTCCAATTTCCTCCCTAAGCTCGGAAATTGAAATTCATGCAATTTAATCCTTATTTCAAGCCTAACCAAATTTTACATGTCACAATAACAGCCCATGAATTTCACAAAAACCAGAATTTTTTTCATGGGTTTTACCATTTTTCAATTTAGTCCCTAAATCATAATTTCATCAAAATTCTCTTTGTAAAAGTTGTTTATCTATCAACAACCTTTCATTTTCTACCATAAATTTCAAAATTTTAGCATTTACATCCATGGAAAAATTTAATACTTTGATAGCTTTACAAATTAATCCCGAAAATAGATATATTAAGCTATTACGAACTCGAAAATATAAAAATTACTAAAAATGGGACAAGAATGCTTACCCAATTAAGCCAAGAAAGCTTGCTCAAATGTTTTTCTCTTTCTTAGGGTTTCCATGTATTTTAATTTAAGGATGAAGATGAAATAAGATGATATTAAACTATTATCATATTTATTTATTCTAAATTCCAATTTAGTCCTTTTCTTTTTCCAATTTTCCATGGATGATTCATCAAAAATATCTAATAACTCCATTTAATGGTCTAATTGCCATATAAGGACCTCAAGTTTTGAATTCCATAGCTAATTAATCCTTATAGCTACTAGAATTTAACTTTTTCATTTTATTCAATTTGGTCCTTTCCATAATTAAACATGAAATCGATAAAATTTTCTTATCAAAATTTTCATACGTCTTTCCTATCATAATACAGACCATGCAATAATATTAAAATAAATTTTTTTATTACTCGAATTTGTTGTTTCGAAACCACTATTTCGATGTAACACCCCAAACCCGGCCCACGAGTCTTGACCGGATCTGGTATGTCACTGCGGAAAACGTTCGAAAAGATTTTTTTTTTCGTAGAGGTGAAAACTGAAAATTGTTGACTTTTGTAAAATATTGTGTATTAAAAATTTATAAGTAAAACTTTAATGTCACACATTTCCGGATTTAAAATCTTAATATGAGTTGTTATAATATAACGTAATTCAAAAATATTTCCAATAATAATATAAACTTCAAAGTCATAAATAAAATACTTTAAGTGGCCTTATTACAATAAATAAATATCCAAAATACTTATAATAAACTTCAAAAAAAAAAAAAAAAAACTCCTCTGCATGGCATAAAAATAATTTTTTCTGCATGGCCACCTTTTGTATCCACTCGGCCCGGTCCGATCATCACATGTCACTGCGATATTGATGATAATTGGGTGAGTCATACTGAGACTCGGTGCATAGTTATTCCACATGTCTCCACATATGGGCTTGGCCCATATCCACACTGATCACACGATCGGTCATGCAAAAATGCATCCCAACCCATCCTAAAGTCCATCCATTACACCTACCTTAGCGGACACTGCCGCCAAGGCCGTGGCTAATCCACCGATCACCTAAGTGACCCCACATGTCAATATCCACGAGGTGACTCGAGGTCATCCTCAATCCACGGTGACGCACACAGCGATCATCCGCGCGGAGAGGTGGCACATAGCCAACACCCCACCTTGATGAAGCACCTAGCTAACATCAAGCGCCAATGTAGCACAAGGCCAACATCAGACCACGTACATAATGTACACCCTGTCCTTCAACATTTGAAACAACCCAAACCCGGCCCAAACATTACGACCGAATTTGATTTGTTACGGAGAAAAACCTTGTGAACACCATTTCGATACCTATTTAATTTTTATTGAAAACTTCTCGTTTTCGATTATCTTGCCAAAGCTACCCTTAGATTTAATTTGGAAATTTAATTAAGTCCAATTGTTATACCAGTTTCAAGTGTACCCGATGGCACGATTAAACTTTTACGTGTTAACTTAAGAAAACATGTGATTTTAGTTCAATTTAATAATATAGTTTAAAGTAAACATCCAACATCAAAAAAAACACAAATAGAGTTTATGGAGGCCTTATTACAACCAAAGTAAAAATAACCAAATTTAAAGTTCTATAAATTTAAATCCTTTCGCATGGCCACCTCGAGTCCAACTGGCTCCTCCACCGCCATCTACGAGTCACTGAAAAATGTTAAAGGAGAAGGTGAGTCACCAAGACTCAGATATGTAACCCTTCCCTGGTTAATACAACATTTCATACACAACATATAATGATTAATTATGCAGAGTATCGTGTGCCCAACCTAGCCAACCAAACGCCTTTGTCTACCCCATGTGGTACCAAACCACTTTGGTGACCGTAGTCACAATGTGTTACCAAAACACCGTGGTGCCAAACCCACTGGTGACATATAGTCACGATGTGCTGCTAAAGCAACGGTGTCCGTAGACACAAATCGGGTGATGGGGCCAACCCATCGTGTGATACCAAATCACCGGCACGATCCCATATCTCAAGTGGGGCCAACCCACGGTGGTGTTAACCACAGGGACAAGTCGCTATGAGGTACCAAACCTCTGGAGGTACCAAACCTCTGGTGACATATAGTCACGGTGTGTTACCAAAACACTGGTGCTCGTCAGCACGAAACATCACTGCCCCCCTCCTCTCATATAGCCCATAGTAGGTAAACAGTTAACAACAGATCTCATGCATTCATCACATGTATCAATAAACCATGCTTCCCAAAAGCATTAAAGTAATCTCATATCAACAGAGACTTACCGGGATCCTCACTTGTACCGTTAAGGTACCAATCCGCATCTACATCAAGCAGATTTACATACAAAATATATATAACACAACATTAACTGCTATAAGTGTGTATGTACACACCTGTCACCTTTGGATGCCCTAAATCCGAAAAAGAAACGTTGGCCACCCTAGATCTCACTTGTTCCTATATTCGGCCAACATAGTGTTAGTGATATGGGCCATTCGGCCAAACCAAATAATCCTTTTAGGGTTATTGCTTGAACCCGAATCCTTACCTACTCGCTTTGAATACTAGTCTTAGCGTCCGACTTGCGAATCTGGTTACAAACTTCACTTAGTCAGTTAATAGCACTAATAACCATAGCCTTTGGCTTTTAAATACCAACATAAGCCTTACCTACACTTACCAAATTCGGTTGGTAGAAGATGGAGCCTTGATCGCTTTGATTCCAAATATCTCGAGTCCCTACAACATTTCGGTTTAGACAAAAGATAAGCCACTATCGATGCATGCGGACTCTGCATTTCCCCATGCTTAAATCAGCAGAATCATAAAGAGAATAACAAAACCATTCGGCTATGTCCCTTCTTACCTTCCTCAAACCGATTGAGAGCTAACTTTCGCAGGGTCTTATACTTCCTTTAGCATTTGGCTAACCACGCCGCCAAGGAGGAGTGTGAGATTCGGCACTTCAAGGGGGTGTATTTGGCTTATTGAAGGAAGGAAAATAATGGAGATGAGAGGAATAGAAGTTTCGGCTAAAGGGGTTTGGGAGGCTGGAAAAAATAAAAGAAGAATGAAGAGGGCTTAAGAGATTTCGGCAAGTAGCAAAATGAAGGAAAAGAAGAGAATGGTGCTAGGTTGCTCCTTTTATAGACATTCGGCACCCCTTCTAGTAGCATTGCCGTCCACACTACTCCACCAAGGAGTTTAAAATTCGACCATTACCTTATTTTGCTCCAAGCCACCCATTCAATTTAATTCAAACTTAATTGAATTAATCCTCTTAATCAATAATAATCCAACTAATATCTTCTTTATCCTCTTATTATCATCAATTTTAAGCAAATTAAAACCAATTTAAAGTGCTTAAATTATCCCTTAATAATAATAATAATAATCCCTTTATTATCCAAAATAAAAAGAATTAAAGGAGAGAAAAACTCTCCACATGTGCCGTCCATCCATAATGCAAAAAGAGGGATCCTTGTGACTCGAACCAAGGCTCTCCCTTCCTCTTGATGTGGCGTCACATGCTAGCTCTTAAGTGGGCTTGCTTTGCCACTTATCCAAGGCCTAATTAGTGTTAAATTACCCACATTTATTCTTATAACACCCACTTGCTAAGGCTCCCTTCTTTTTAAAATTAAAAACTGAAATTTTTCTATCAAACCGGGCACACTTAAAGCCTTAAATTGAGCTCTATTATTCCATTAACAATATCACGTGATTCATAATAAGAAAATAATCAAATTCCAAATAACCCCATATTTGGGATGTTACTGATTCTACCCCCTTAAAATAAATTTCGTCCTCGAAATTCCTTGATCAAAAGAGATGGGGGTATTCTTTGCATCACCTCCTCGGGCTCCCACGTAGCTTCTTCCACTCCGTGGTTCCGCCATAACACTTTTACTAAAGGCTTGCCTTCCTTCGTAGAACTTTCACATCTCGGTCTACAATCTGAACCGGTTCTTCTTCAAAAGATAAATCCGAGTTCACCTCAATCTGCGCATCGGCACCACGCGCGAAGAAGGATCGACCGATACCGCCTCTCGGCATTGACACATGAAATACGTCATGAATCGACTCGAGTTCGCGGTAGCTCTAGGTGATAAGCCACCGGTCCTACTCGCTTCACAACAAAGATATGGCCGATGAACCTTGGGCTTAACTTCCCTTTCCGTCCAAATCTCAACACCTTTTTCCAGGCGACACTTTGAGAAAGACTTACGCCTATCCGATGCTTCCTTGAGACGAGACCGAATCACCTTGACTTTGTCTTCCGTCTCGGTTACCATTCTGGACCCGAACTTGTCTTTCTCCCAACTCGAGTCCAACATGTAGGAGTCACGACACTTTCGTCCATATAGGGCCTCGTGATGGAGCCATTTGAATACTCGCTTGATAACTATTGTTATAAGCGAATTCCGCTAATGGTAGGTACTCCTCCCAACTACTGCTGAAATCCAAGACATGACCTCTTAACATGTCTTCTAAAATCAGATCACCCTTTCCGATCGTCCGTCGATGTGGATGGAAAGCCGTCTTGAAATCTAACCGTGTACCTAAAGCTTGATGCAACGCTTTCCAAAACCTTGGCGTGAATCGGGATCCCTATCCGAGATAATCGACAGCGGCACGCCATGCAACCTCACTATTTCACCTACACATACGGCTTAGCTAGCTTCGGAGTGAGTAATCCATTCTCACCAGGCATGAAGTGAGCTGATTTAGTCGAGCGATCCACAATTACCCAAATCGCATCCTTCTTGGTGGGCGTAAGGGGTAGCCCACTAACAAAATCCATGGTGATCCTCTCCCATTTCCATTGAGGATCTTTATCGGTTGAAGTAGTCCCGATGGTGGACCGATGTTCACCTTAAAGCTGGCGACACGTCGGACACTTCCCTACGAACTCCGTTATCTCACGCTTCAACCTGTGCCACGGAAGCTGTTTTCGCAAATCTCCATACATCTTGCTTCCCCAGGATGCATAGCGTATGGGCTGCTATGTGCATCTTGGAGAATTTTTTTGCCTTAATTCTGTATCCTTTGGCATACATACTCGTCCTTGAAAACAAAGCACTCCATCACTAGACAGACTGTACCCTTCCAAACCACCGTCTTGAACTTGTACCCTCTTAGCGCTCAAGCCCTCATCCACTAACTGCTTTTCTTTAATCTCCTCAATCCAAGTCGGCTTTACTTGAAGTTCTGCCAAAAGACTCCCATCATCATACGAGACTTAACCGAGCGAACATTGCTCTTAAGTCCTCACCACCTTCCAGGCTCAATGCGTCTACTACATTAGCCTTACCCGGATGGTACTCGATTGAACAATCATAGTCCTTTAGTAGTTCAATCCACCGACGCTGCATCTCAGATTCGGATCCTTACGAGTCGGAAGATACCTCAAGCTTTTGTGGTCCGTGTAGACCATCGACTTTTCTCCATACAGTAATGTCTCCATATCTTCAGAGCGAAGACGACCGCCGCTAACTCTAAGTCGTGAGTTGGGTAGTTAACCTCATGCGGTCTTAATTGATGGGATGCATAGGCTACTACCTTCCCATCCTGCATCAACACACATCCCAAACCGGTGTGAGATGCATCACAATAAATCGTGAATAACTTTCCCGCTTCATTTGCACCAAAAGCCGGAGCTTAGTCAAAATCTTCCTTAACTTATCAAAGCTTTCTTCTTTGCTTCTCCGTCCATACAAATGGGACACCTTTCCTTAGCAACTTAGTTAATTTGCTATTAGAGAGAATCCTTCCACGAATCTCCGATAGTACTCGCTAAACCAGAAAACTTCGTATTTCACCACACGCCCTAGATGGTTTCCACTCCAATCTTGCTTCAATCTTGCGAGGTCTACCCTAATTCCTTTGGTGACACTACATGACCTAAGAAAGCCACTTCCTAAGCCAAAATTCACATTTCTTTGAATTTGGCATATAATCGCTTCCCCCTCAATACTTGCGAACTATCCGTAAATGCTTGTCATGCTCCTCTTACGTCTTTGAGTAAACCAATATGTCGTCTATGAACACCACGACGAATCGGTCCAAGTCTTGCTGGAATACTCTATTCATCAAGTCCATAAATGCCGCGGTGCATTGGTCAACCCGAATGGCATTACCAAGAACTCAAAATGCCCATACCGAGTTCGGAATGCCGTTTTGTGAACATCACCTCCTTCACCCTTAATTGGTGATAACTCGACCTAAGGTCTATCTTTGAAAACACCGAGGCACCCTTCGGTTGATCAAACAAGTCGTCAATCCGAGGCAGCGGATACTTGTTCTTGATCGTTAACTTATTTAAGCGGCGGTGAGTCGATGCACATCCGCATAGATCCGTCCTTCTTTTTGACAAACAACACAAAGCGCTCCCCACGGAGATATACTTGGTCGATATAAACCTCTATCCAAGAGCTCCTCGAATTTGAGCCTTTAGCTCCACCAATTCCTTTGGTGCCATTCGGTATGGTGCTATGGACACAGTGCCGTTCGTGTAGCAAGTCTATACCGAATTCGACTTCTCGATCCGGAGGCAACCCGGAAGTTCTTCTGGGAATACATCAGCAAATTCCCCACCCGTTCGGACCTTTTCAATTACTAACCCCTTAGCTTCCAAAGCACAGATTTGAACCAAATACGCCTCACAACCCTTCTTGACCATCTTTTCAGCCTTCAAGGCATTCACTACATTGGATAGATAATTCCTTCGATCTCCTATCATAACCACTTCATCACCTTCAGCCGTTTTAAGGACCATGCGCTTAGCCGCGCAGTCCAAACTCGCTTGGTACTTAACCAACCAATCCATACCAAGGATCAAATCGAACTCCCCAAACGGTAGTTCCATTAGATCAGCTACAAATACTACCCCTTGAAGTTCTAGGGGTACGCCTCTATAAAGTCTATCCACGACTACGGAGTGACCTAAGGGCTAACTACAATCATCTCCTAGAAGCGTTTGAGTTTAGGTCCATAGTTCCTACCACACTACAAGCAATGTACGAGTGCGTCGAGCCCACATCAATCAATGCAACATAAGGAAAACCGAAAATTAGAAACGTCACTCGGTTATGACATCCGGTGCGTCACCTTCTTCGCGACACCTTGCTGCGTAAACTAAGCCAGCCGCCTAGCCTCTCGTGTTGCACTGAACCTCGCCTTGAGTTCCACGACCTCGGTTAGGACCGTTGTTTCCTCTGCCATTACCACGACCCTCCGTGGTCCTACATTTCTATCCACGAGAGCAGTTACGCTTCTTCTCGTCGCTTCTTAGCTAGTTTTTGGGGACAATCTCGACGCGATGCTCCAAAGACCCACACTCAAAACATCCTTTGTCACCGGTCCACAACCTCCCAATGGGTCTTTCCACGGCGATTGCAGACTGGGTGGCCTCGATTAGCGATCGTGGGCCTATTTGCTGATTGGGCCCACTTGGCCTAGCCTTTTTCTCGAGCACCACCGCTTGATCCGGTGACCCAAAACTTCTCTTTCGATTGTTCTTATTATAGTTACGCCTCACACGCCTCCTTGATCCCGCCGGCTTCCTTAGCCTTCTCCACTAGGGATGAGAACTCACGAACTCTTTGTGGGGCAATCAAGTAACTTAAATCATCTGAGTCCGTCCTCAAAGCGGACACAGCGCTCATGTTCGTAGAGCCACGATGCCTCTCGCATATCTACTCGGCTTTAGAAATTCGCCTCATATTCCGACACGGACTTAGTTCCTTGCACTAATCCCGAGAAAAGCCTTTCTCTGCGCACGGTGTAGCCTGATGCCCACATACTTTTTACGATAGGTGGTTTCGAAATACTCCCAAGTCAAATCATCTGCATTGTAGCCCCATCTCGAACCGTAAGCCACCACGCGATACGCTTCATCCTTTAGAAGCGACACGCCCCTTTCAGCTTTTCTTCCTCGGTCGGTCAAGGTCATCCATGATTCTTTCGGTTGACTCTAGCCGATTCCATTGACTGGGTGCCACTCTCGACACACCTCGGAATACCTCCGCTCCGTTAGATCGGAGTCGCTCGGGGACGAGTTCCGAGCTCCTACATTTCCACCAGCCCCACCACCATCTCCAAGACTCGCAACACGACTTGCGATACCGACTCGCATGCCGGCCTCGCTCCGGCTCCTCACTCTAAAAGTAGGAGGTGGTGGTGGCGATGGTACCTCATTTTCTCGAACCTTGTCCTCGACTGACGGGTTCGAGACACCGTCATCCTACCCCTACCACGTCCACGGCGTCCACGTCCCTCTAGAGCTCATTTTATCTACGCGCTTTTATCTCGATTTAAGAAAAATTTTATGCGTTAGCATTTGTTTCACTTTATTACTCATGAAGAAGTTTTATGGATGGGGTTTAATCAGAGATTCTTTCGAGCAAACAATGTTTGATTTCCTATCCTAGTTCACACAAAGAAGTTCATGCATCCATTCCTTAATACTTTCCATACCTATTCGCTCATCGGACATTTACGCCCATTTCTAACCCGGGGTATTTTCGTCTTTTTCCTACTGTGGGTATTTTCGTAATTTTCAGAACCAAAATATTTTCTTGATGATTTCCAAAGCTAAGTTATTGAATATTTGTAAAATAATTGAAATTTTTGGGCAAAACCGTCGAATTAATATTTTATGGGTCAGGGGCATTTTGGTAATTTTACTCATAAGGGTATTCCTGTAATTTTTCACAAGTCAAGTTTTTGAGAAAAACGTTGTAAACGTAATGTTCTAGGGTTTAAGAGAGTTATTGGACAAGTTTTGAAAACATTAGGGCTTGTTGTTTCGTTCTATTTTGAAAAACAAGGCTAATTCCCTTTTCGGGTTTTAATCATTGTGTTTAGCCTATGACCGAGCCTTTCCTGGTCGGGGTGAACCAAAGCTACGCACCAGGCGAGTGAGTGAATAGGAGGTGGGTCACGCGGACCGCTTAAATACCAAGCTCTCCTTTGAACCTTTCTAGACATGCGCACGCAGAGGTTACCACACCACCGAGCCCCTCCGAGTTAGGGTGAACTGGCTACGCACTGGTAGGATACTGCGAAGAGGAGGTGAGTCACGAGGATCGCTTAAATACCAAGCTCTTCCGGATCCAATCCTAGACATGCGCATGTGGGTTACCACACCCTAGCTCATTGACTAAGTCATAGGTTGGTTTAGTTCTTTAAGTCTTATGTCTTGTTTGTGTGTTTGAGTAGTCTAAACCTAGGGTCCAAGTCCTATAAGTCTATCTACGTTCCATGCTTCCTACCCTTCTACAGAATATAATTCACAAAGAGGTTTAGATGTACTTACAGGCGGATCGGTGCTGCAGGAGACTCGGGCCATCTTCGCTTAAAACCCAAAAACAATTAAAAGGCCTACTAAAACATTTTTGGGCCTTGGGCCCCACACAAGAGCTTTGAACTTGGCTCGATATTAATTCTCAGTAACAACCCAAACCCGCCCAAACATTACTAATCGAATTTGATTTGTTACGGAGAGAAAACCTTGTGAACACCATTTCGATACCTATTTAATTTTTATTGAAAACTTCTCGTTTTCGATTATCTTGCCAAAGCTACCCTTAGATTTAATTTGGAAATTTAATTAAGTCCAATTGTTATACCAGGTTTCAAGTGTACCCGATGGCACGATTAAACTTTTACGTGTTAACTTAAGAAAACATGTGATTTTAGTTCAATTTAATAATATAGTTTAAAGTAAACATCCAACATCAAAAAAAACACAAATAGAGTTTATGGAGGCCTTATTACAACCAAAGTAAAAATAACCAAATTTAAAGTTCTATAAATTTAAATCCTTTGCATGGCCACCTCGAGTCCAACCGGCTCCTCCACCGCCATCTACGAGTCACTGAAAAATGTTAAAGGAGAAGGTGAGTCACCAAGACTCGATATGTAACCCTTCCCCGGTTAATACAACATTTCATACACAACATATACAGCTTAATTATGCAGAGTATCGTGTGCCCAACCTAGCCAACCAAACGCCTTTGTCTACCCCATGTGGTACCAAACCACCGGTGACCGTAGTCACAATGTGTTACCAAAACACTGGTGGTGCCAAACCCTTTGGTGACATATAGTCACGATGTGCTACCAAAGCTTTGGTGTCCGTAGACACAAATCGGGTGATGGGGCCAACCCATCGTGTGATACCAAATCACCGTGACGATCCCATATCTCAAGTGGGGCCAACCCGCGGTGGTGTTAACCACAGGGGACAAGTCGCTATGAGGTACCAAACCTCTGGAGGTACCAAACCTCTGGTGACATATAGTCACGGTGTGTTACCAAAACACCGGTGCTCGTCGAAGACGAAACATCAACGCCCCCTCCTCTCATATAGCCCATAGTAGGTAAATGATTTAACAACAGATCTCATGCATTCATCACATGTATCAATAAACCATGCTTCCCAAAAGCATTAAAGTAATCTCATATCAACAGAGACTTACGGGATCCTCACTTGTACCGTTAAGGTACCAATCGCATCTACATCAAGCAGATTTACATACAAAATATATATAACACAACATTAACTGCTATAAGTGTGTATGTACACACCTGTCACCTTTGGATGCCCTAAATCCGAAAAAGAAACGTTGGCCACCCTAGATCTCACTTGTTCCTATATTCGGCCAACATAGTGTTAGTGATATGGGCCATTCGGCCAAACCAAATAATCCTTTTAGGGTTATTGCTTGAACCCGAATCCTTACCTACTCGCTTTGAATACTAGTCTTAGCGTCCGACTTGCGAATCTGGTTACAAACTTCACTTAGTCAGTTAATAGCACTAATAACCATAGCCTTCGGCTTTTAAATACCAACATAAGCCTTACCTACACTTACCAAATTCGGTTGGTAGAAGATGGAGCCTTGATCGCCTGATTCCAAATATCTCAGAGTCCCTACAACATTTCGGTTTAGACAAAAGATAAGCCACTATCAGTCTGTGCCGGACTCCTGTTTTCCCCATGCTTAAATCGACAGAATCATAAAAGAGAATAACAAAACCATTCGGCTATGTCCCTTCTTACCTTCCTCAAACCGATTGAGAGCTAACTTTCGCAGGGCCTTATACTTCCTTTAGCATTCGGCTAACCACGCTGCCAAGGAGGAGTGTGAGATTCGGCACTTCAAGGGGGGTGTATTCGGCTTATTGAAGGAAGGAAAATAATGGAGATGAGAGGGAATAGAAGTTTCGGCTAAAGGGGTTTGGGAGGCTGGAAAAAATAAAAGAAGAATGAAGAGGGCTTAAGAGATTTCGGCAAGTAGCAAAATGAAGGAAAAGAAGAGAATGGTGCTAGGTTGCTCCTTTTATAGACATTCGGCACCCCTTCTAGTAGCATTGCCGTCCACACTACTCCACCAAGGAGTTTAAAATTCGGCCATTACCTTATTTTGCTCCAAGCCACCCATTCAATTTAATTCAAACTTAATTGAATTAATCCCCTCTTAATCCAATAATAATCCAACTAATATCTTCTTTATCCTCTTATTATCATCAATTTTAAGCAAATTAAAACCAATTTAAAGTGCTTAAATTATCCCTTAATAATAATAATAATCCCTTTATTATCCAAAATAAAAAGAATTAAAGGAGAGAAAAACTCTCCACATGTGCCATCCATCCATAATGCAAAAAGAGGATCCTTGTGACTCGAACCAAGGCTCTCCTTCCTCTTGATGTGGCGTCACATGCTAGCTCTTAAGTGGGCTTGCTTTGCCACTTATCCAAGGCCTAATTAGTGTTAAATTACCCACATTTATTCTTATAACACCCACTTGCTAAGGCTCCCTTCTTTTTAAAATTAAAAACTGAAATTTTTCTATCAAACCGGGCACACTTAAAGCCTTAAATTGAGCTCTATTATTCCATTAACAATATCACAGCAGTTCATAATAAGAAAATAATCAAATTCCAAATAACCCCATATTTGGGATGTTACAACATTCATGTCCCAAGCCCCCATGCATAGATATATATCATGATAAAATATTATTTAAACAATTATATAACACATGCTCATATCCATTTCACAAATTTATTAGTGATCATTTAAGAACATAAAACACTGACCTGGTTATTCGATCACCCACCTTGGGTATCTACCATCTTAGCCCTTATTTCGGCTATCGTACACATCATACACATATACATACAACACATATAAACAATCAAGAGAACAGTGTGATAACTACGCACCTGACTATTTAGCAAAATCCCGAACTATTTGAATCTAACGTAATCTAGAATCCCGAAACTCGCACTCTCGTCGGTTGGCCCCTAAACCATCATAGCCCAAATCGGTCAACACTAATAAACATAATGGCCTATGGCCGAATATTTGCAACCACTTACCTAGCTTATTTAGAACCCGAATACTTGCTTGCTCTTGACGTTACCAATATCCCACGATAGATCAAATCCCGAGACTCCCTTAACGTTTCTTTCTTTCGGCTAAACACCACCACACGTTGCTTGAGCAGACCCCAAAAGAGAGTGGTCGACAGCACCTTCTTTGGGGATTCAGCTTTTGAGACAACAAGAGAAGAAAAAAATTTGTTGGTGGAGCTCACTAGAGATTCGGCTTATGTTCCAAATGGTAAGGGGTATTCGGCTACAAGGAAAAGGTGTGGAGTTGAAGAAAAGAAGAATATGAGAGGAAGTAGCAAGAAACTCGGCAATGGTGAATGATGATGGAGTTTCGGCCTTAGCAAAATAAATGAGAAAAGGAGAGTATTTTCTTGGCTAGAAAAATTTCGGCAAGAGACTAAGGGAAGAAACAACAAAATTCGGCACTTAAGTCCCCCTAAATGACCGAAAATTATCAACCCAAGGAGACCCAAATTCGGCTACTAGCTTTTCTACTTATCTAATCCCAAATTAATCTCCTTTTTTTATCTCTTTATCACCCATTTGAAATAAATAAAATAATTCAGCATTTATCTTCTATCTTATCTCTTAATCACCTATTCAAATAAATAAAATAAAACAATAATTATTTTTCTCTTCTAGCCGAATTTAAAAAGAGGACATCAAGCTTATCCTCATCCATTTGAGAGTCCATGTGCAGACCACTAGCTCTTCACCTTGATGCAAAAATAAAAGTCCCCCCTGTTTCCCACGTTGCTCGAACCTCCCTGCTCAAGGCGTCATTTACCAAGGCCCTAAGTGGGCTTTGCGTACCACTTTACTGTGCTCACTTTCATGTCCAATATCCCCTGCATATTTCCTTAAGGCCTCCTTAGCCCAACTTCCCTTCTTGACGCAAAAATACAAAAATAAAAACACTCCTACTGTCAACGTGATTCGAACCTCATCCCCTTGAAGCTCCCTTTGACGCCACTTCCCCCTTGCACCTTAGTGCCCCAAGCCACTTTGCCAATCGATTTCTTGTGTCTTAAACTCCACAAAATTTCTTTTAAGGCCTCCTTGCCTAGTTTCCCCTTTTCACTTAAAATTCTAATATTTTCCAAAGTTTTTCCCTTTCACCTAAAGTTCTCAAAAACTCCTAAAATATACCCAAACACACTCCAAGCCTACTATCACTTGAATTATGCATTAAATGCATAACCCCTAATTCCGGGATATTACAGTTCTACCCTCCTTAAAAATAATTTCGTCCTCGAAATTACTTGGCTAAACTAAGCAAAGAGCTGCTATTCCTCGAACCTTTAAAGGCACTTACTTACAAAGTTTGTTTACTACCGTTGATCGCTTTAAAGAACTAAATACGATTTCACACTTCACATTCAAGATTCCGGGTACTAGCAATATAAGAAAGAGCTAACCCTATCACGAACCAGACAATAAAAGGTATTTCAAAAATAAGGAACATACTCGTTGTCTCGTCTGGCACATCTTCCTCCTCGCGACGCCTGGCTGCGTAAACTAGCCTTGGTTGCCTCGTTTTTGAACCTTTAGCACCTCTGTTTTGTGTTCCACGACCTTGGCCGGAACCATTCCCTCCATGGTTCGGACCACGACCTCTTGTCGCTTGCTAACCACCTCTGCCTGGCGGCTCATGTCCTTGACCTGCTGTCCGAGCCCTATTCGGATCCTCCGGACAGTCTTTAATCAAATGAGTCTTGGACTTACACCTAAAACACTCTCGATTCCGGTTCCAGCACTCGCCAACATGATACCTTCCACACTGAGCACACGGACGGTCTAAATTTCCAGTAGCTGGCTTAGTCACACGAGCAGAATTTTCAACCTTCGGTCTTTTCTGAAGACTCTCAGACGATTCTGTCGATCCAAAACTCCTCTTATCCCGGTTCCTATCCTTATCTCTGTTCTGTCTCACAGAGTCCTTAATCCCTTCAGCTACCTTAGCCTTTTCCACCAACACAGCGAACTCCCGCTCCTGCTGTGGAGCTATCAATAACCTCAGGTCATCCCTTAGTCCGTCCTCAAATCGGACACATCGTTCGTGCTCCGTAGCCACTACTCCTTGAGCATATCGACTTAACCTTAGGAATTCGGCCTCGTATTCCGCCACGGATTTGTTCCCTTGAACCAACCCCAGAAATGCTTTCCTCTGTGCATCAACATAGTGAGTACCAACGTACTTCTTCTGGTACGCCGCCTTAACAAATTCCCAAGTAAGATCCTCAGCTATGGCACCATCCCGCACTGTGAGCCACCACTGATAGGGTTCGTCGCGAAATAGTGCCACCATCCCTTTTAGTTTCTCCTCAGGGGTCAGATCCAGCTCATCCATGATTCGTTCGGTTGCCTCCAACCAGTACTCAGTTGTATTGGGTGCCACGCCGGATACGCCACGGAACACCTCGACTCCGTTGGCTCGAAGTCGCTCGGGTACAGACTTTCGAGCTCTCACATTTTCTCCAGCACCAGCCACCATTTCAAGGACTCGCAAGCACCGCTCGCGATCACGGCATCATCCCCGTCGATCCTGTTTGCTCAACACCAAAAGCTGGTGGTGGTGGTACCTCATTCTCAGACCTTTGACCCGATCTAACGGGTTCCGATACGACCATTCTGCCTCTACCACGCCCACGACGACCACGTCCCCTAGAACTCATTTCTAACGTCGCGATTTAATCTGATTAAGAAATTTTATGCATTAGTATTGTGTTCCACCGATTAACGCGAAGAAGTTTTATGAAAGGAGTTCAATAGTAATTCTTTCGATCAATCAAGGTTTCCGCTCGTGTTTTCTATCCTAATTCGAGAAGCACATTCATTCAAACATCCATTCGGTAGCATCCATCATACACATTCACTATTTCTATAGTTTTGTCTATTCCTACCTGTGGGTATTTTTGTCATTTGTCCTACAAGGGTATTTTCGTAATTTTTCAAAATAGGGTTCCTTGATGATTTTGTCAACCGGGAATAATTCAAAAATGTGTTTCTCAAAAGTCTAATCTAGTATTTTCAAATCAAAGAGGGTAATTTGGAGATTTAAAAATTAAGGTTTTGTAAACAAGAAGGCTAGTCCCTTTCGGGTTGTAGTTATCGGTTTAGCCCGTGAATAAGTCCTCTTGGCTAGGGTGAACCGTAGCTACACACCTGTAGGATTCCAGCGAAGAGGAGGTGAGTCACTAGGACTGCTTAAGTACCAAGCTCTTCATGAATCCACTCCTAGACATGCGCACAATTGTTACACACCTAGCTCTCTGGCGACTTAGTCACGAGTTTGTTTAATGATTCTTAAGTCTTACGCATTCGTCGTGTTGGAGTAGACTAGTCCTAGGGTCCAATTGCCCTAATCTACTAATCTACGATCCCTTAATGCCCATATAGTTCACATATTCAAATCACTTCAATAGTCGGAAGTACTTACAGTGGACCTCAGTAGGAGATACGGGTGCCATGCCGAATAAACTGAAATAAAAGTCCATATTTTGAAAAGCCCATCTTAGAAAATGCTTTTGGACCTAAAACCCTCAAAGCCAAGTTTTGAACTCGGGCTCGATACAAATCAGAACACCCCAAACCCGCCCACGAGTCTTGACCGGATGCGGTATGTCGCTGCGGAAAACGTTCAAAAGATTTTTTTTCGTAGAGGTGAAATCGAAAATTGTTGACTTTTGTAAAATATTGTTTATTAAAAATTTATAAGTAAAACTTTAATGTCACACATTCCCGGATTTAAAATCTTAATATGAGTTGTTATAATATAACGTAATTCAAAAATATTTCCAATAATAATATAAACTTTAAAGTCATAAATAAAATACTTTAAGTGGCCTTATTACAATAAATAAATATCCAAAATACTTATAATAAACTTCAAAAAAAAAAAAAAACTCCCTCTGCATGGCATAAAAATAATTTTCTGCATGGCCACCTTTTGTATCCACTCCAGCCCGGTCCGATCATCACATGTCACCTGCGATATTGATAATAATTGGGTGAGTCATACAGACTCAGTGCATAGTTATTCCACATGTCTCCACATATGGGCTTGGCCTATATCCACACAGTCCACACGATCAGTCATGCAAAAATGCATCCCAACCCATCCTAAAGTCCATCCATTGCACCTACCTTAGCGGCACTGGCCGCCCAAGGCCGTGGCTAATCCACTGATCACCTAAGTGACCCCACATGTCAATATCCACGAGGTGACTCGAGGTTATCCTCAATCCACGGTGACGCACACAGCGATCATCCGCCAGGAGGTGGCACATAGCCAACACCCCACCTTGATGAAGCACCTAGCTAACATCAAGCGCCAATGTAGCAAAAGGCCAACATCAGACCACGTACATAATGTACACCCTGTCCTTCAACATTCATATCCCAAGCCCCCATGCATAGATATATATCATGATAAAATATTATTTAAACAATTATATAACACATGCTCATATCCATTTCACATATTTATCAGTGATCATTTAAGAACATAAAACACTGACCTGGTTATTCGATCACCCACCTTGGGTATCTACCATCTTAGCCCTTATTTCGGCTATCGTACATCATCATACATATACATACAACACATATAAACAATCAAGAGAACGAGTGTGATAACTACGCACTTTTGACTATTTAGCGAAATCCCAAACTATTTGAATCTAACGTAATCTAGAATCTCAAACTCTTCTTACTCCCCTGTCGTCAAATTGACCCTAAACTATCATAGCCCAAATCGGTCAACACTAATAAACATAATGGCCTATGGCCGAATATTTGCAACCACTTACCTAGCTTATTTAGAACCCGAATACTTGCTTGCTCTTGACGTTACCAATATCCCACGATAGATCAAATCCCGAGACTCCCTTAACGTTTCTTTCTTCGCATTTAAACACCACCACACGTTGCTTTGAGCAGGACCCCAAAAGAGAGTGGTCGACAACACCTTCTTTGGGGATTAGGCTTTGAGACAACAAGAGAAGAAAAAAGTTATTGATGGAGCTCACTAGAGATTTGGCTTATGCTCCAAATGGTAAGGGGTATTCGGCTACAAGGAAAAGGTGTGGAGTTGAAGAAAAGAAGAATATGAGAGGAAGAAGCAAGAAACTCGGCAATGGTGAATGATGATGGGGTTTCGGCCTTAGCAAAATAAATGAGAAAAAGAGAGTATTTTCTTGGCTAGAAAAATTTCGGCAAGAGACTAAGGGAAGAAACAACAAAATTCAGCACTTAAGTCCCCCTAAATGACCGAAAATTATCAACCCAAGGAGACCCAAATTCGGCTACTAGCTTTTCTACTTATCTAATCCCAAATTAATCTCCTTTTTTTATCTCTTTATCACCCATTTGAAATAAATAAAATAATTCAGCATTTATCTTCTATCTTATCTCTTAATCACCTATTCAAATAAATAAAATAAAACAATAATTATTCTTCTCTTCCAAGTAGAATTTAAAAAGAGGACATCAAGCTTATCCTAATCCATTTGAGAGTCCATGTGCAGACCACTAGCTCTTCTCCTTGATGCAAAAATAAAAGTCCCCCTGTTTCCCACGTTGCTCGAACCTCCCCGCTCAAGGCGTCATTTACCAAGGCCCTAAGTGGCGCTTTATGACCACTTTACAGTTCACTTTCATGTCCAATATCCCCTGCATATTTACTTAAGGCCTTCTTAGCCCAACTTCCCTTCTTGACGCAAAAATACAAAAATAAAAACACTCCTACTGTCAACGTGATTCGAACCTCATCCCCTTGAAGCTCCCTTTGACGCCACTTCCCCCTTGCACCTTAGTGCCCCAAGCCACTTTTCCAATCGATTTCTTGTGTCTTAAACTCCACAAAAATTTCTTTTAAGGCCTCCTTGCCTAGTTTCCCCTTTTCACTTAAAATTCCAATATTTTCCAAAGTTTTTCCCTTTCACCTAAAGTTCTCAAAAACTCCTAAAATATACCCAAACACAGTCCAAGCCTACTATCACTTGAATTATGCATTAAATGCATAACCCCTAATTCCGGGATATTACATTCGATTTCACTGAAAATGGGTTGTTACACCGTGTGTACCCAAAAATGACCCAAAACATACTTAATTCACATCCAAATGCTTAGGTACCTAAACCAATCCTCAACACAATATTATAAGACTACAAAATGCATTTCAATGACACCCAAACCATGCCAAAACAATCATCCTAAGGTCTAACCAATGTGCAATCAATGACACCACATTTCAAGTACTTACCCAATTCATTTCCTTAACTAAGTATACAAGCTACAAGCACATTCAATTAAATTATGTAACATCCTGAAATTCGGGAATTTATGTTTTACATTATATCATGCGATAGGCTAGTCAATAGTGTTAGTTGTGTATGTTTAAGGACCCTAAGAAGGCTATGAGTTGAGTTGGGCGTTAGTAAAATTTTTGTGTTTAAGCACTTTAAGGAGAGAAGGTAAGTGGCATCAAGACTTAAGGAAATAAATGTGTATTTTGCTAGCACAAGTGGAGCACATGGTGGAGTGGGGTGGCATCAAGTGGAGAGCATTGAGGGAAGGGGTTCGAAACCCATCTATTGCAACTTTTGGGACTTAAATTTTTGAGCTTCTCAAGTGTTGTATGGTAAGTGTCGGCCATGGCATCAAAGAAGGAAAGGAAGACTTTTCTAATGTTGGAAAGAAGACTAAGAAAATATGGTAAGGAGGAAAGCAAGGGAAAAAGAAGGAAAGAAATAAAGGAAAGGGATAAGGTGGGGGAACATGTTGGCAGAATCTTAGGGAGGTGTTTTGGAAATAAATTTTGGGTCAACCTTAATCCTTTTGGTGCTTGGGATACACGGTTTTGTTGGGAGAAAAAGAGGAGCCGAATTTTCCTAGCCTATTTGCAAGTTTGTGCATGAAAGGCCTATTTTCTCTTTTGAACATTTTTGGTACTCTTTTCCAACCTTTTTCCTTTGTTGCCAAAACACAAAATGATCAAAACACTCAAAGCATTTTGCTCACTTTTTTTCTTTGTGTTAACCGAATTATCTAACACTTCTTTTTCCATCTTTTCTTTTCTTTTTACCATTTCTTCAACATTTCTACCTTTTTCCTAAATCGACATTACCATATGACCGAATCTTCTTTGTTCATTTCTCCCAATAGCCGAATCCTCTTAGTCACTATCTCGTCTCCATTCTAGCGTGTTGGACATTTCTCTTTGGTTGAACGGGTAAGGGGCTTCATTCTATTCTTATCTTTCTTCCTAGCCGAATGTGTGTTCATCACTATTCGGTTGTTCTACTTGTTTCTAAACCGAAATATCATTTTCTCTTACTCCCTCATATCTTGATCATCTTCTTTTTGTAGTGTTCTAGTGGGTGGATGAATATCACATCCTTGCCGATTCATCTCTAGTCTTAAGTCAATCGGTGGAAGTCGGATCTATTATCATTAAGGTAAGGAGTTTCTTTATGGATCATTTCGATCTCTCAATACTTGGTTATTCCGTTAAAACGGAATGATAGATTTGACTAATCGATTGTTATAGGGATTAAATCGCTCGTTTTCTCTACTCGTTGGTTCTTCGGAAGTAGAGGTAAGCCGAATCCTATCCCTAAACAACTACTTTCTCTCATAGTAGTATTTTAATGACCGGGACTTTTTCAATGGAGGCAAGTGGTAACGATTTGAAAGGAAAAGCGATAGAAGAACACAAAAGGAGTGGATTTGCAATTCCTACTCCTAATTTCAAACGTAGGGCGGTATCGGCAGTTCGGGATTTCCCACCGGGTTGTGGACCATCATCCGGTGAGAATAGACAAATCGTGGTCGTTCACAATACTAAGGGTAAACGTTTCATTAGATCATCTGATTTAGATTATTAAAACCTCGTTTGTTGGTTAATCGAGTGTAATGGTGATTTAGGTGCCGACGATTAAGAAGGTTTAGTCCCATCAGAATCAGTGTGTAATCTCACAATCAAATCCGTAGATTCGAGATTCGATATTATGTTGGAAAAGTAGATCGTTATTATTTATAGAGTTAAAAATCGTAATATGGCATAAATCGAGTAACTTGCTTAAATTGATATTATTTTCTAAAGATCTGTCAAAATCGGTATTAAATTGCTAAATTACGAAAATTCCCCTATGGGCCAATTTACCAAAATGCCCCTAAGGGCTGATTTACCAAAATGCCCCTATGGGCCGATTTGCTAGAATGCCTTAGTGGGCCGAATTATTAAAATGCTTTATTGGGATGGATCACCAAAATTGTTCAATAGAATAATGGTTGTTATTTATATGTGAATACTTTATGTTATTATGTATGTTGCATTTTTTTTACATTTTGCATGGGATGGGAAAATTGTATGAATAGCAGTGTAGCCTGGTGGCATTGCCACAAATTGTATATTATTGTGCCTAAATTATGATTTCAGTGGTTTGACCACAAAAATAAAATGCTATAGCGGTTTGACTGCAAATTTGGTGTGAGGCGGGTGGGTTGACTTGATCCCCACAGGTGTGATTGGTGGTCGGTGTGATAGATGGATTGGGTTGGGTTGCATACATTTACTTCATTTAATTATTGTTATGTAAATAGGCTTAGGCCCAAGATTATGCTATACTGAGTTCGAGCCCAGTGGATGACCAGTAAAGGGATTATACACTGAGTTCTAGTAACTCATCCCATTCTCTTAATCCTTGCAGGTAATGATCAGTAATGAGGGCTTGGGCCCATGGATGACTCGGTGGAGGCCATAGCTTGGGCCCATGGATGACTCGGTGGAGGCCATACTTTGGAAATAATATTTTTGAACCTTAGTAAATTTCTTTTTCGCTTATTTCGTTACTTTTACTATTTTGGGTTTAAAGTTGTAATAAGGCCTCTAGGATTTTTATTTCGCTTTTATGTTTGACGTATTTATTTTCCATGAATTGTTTTAAACGGGGATTTTCTAAAATCATAAACAACGGTTTTTCTTCAAATTTAAAAACAAACGGATTTCATAATAAATATGTACAAATAATTTAACTTGGATTTTTCCTGCAAATTATCAATAATATTTTCAAAAGTCACGATTTTAAAAGATCACTAGTTCGATTATCGATTCTTCAATCAACCTCTAGATATTAGTAGTATTTTATCGATTAATTATAACCGAACTTGTTTTCTTAACTATAACCAAATAATGTAAACTTTAGTTCTTTATACGTTTTCTTTATGTGACATACTAGATCCAGTCATATCGCATGGGCCGGGTTTGGGGTGTTATAAATTATTTTTTATCTCAAAATGTTATACCATAGAATCAAGTATGCACATCTCACTTAGCTACTTATACCACATCATCATATGCACATTAACAAAAACACCAATAAGTACTTATGATTATTTACAAACATAATCAAATTCTCCTATTGCATGCCATATAAGCCAAGATGTATTCAAAAGCTACCAAATGATCCCCAGATAGTGTGATTCTTCGAGCTGATCCGATCTCTTGATCCACAAAACGTATCTACAAGAAATAAGACAAACAACAGGAGTAAGCTTTCGTAAAGCTTAGTAAGTTCATCAATTGAACAGTAAAGCTTACCGAATCAAACATAATAATAATTCAAATACAATATTAATGAACAGAGTTCCTGTCAACGAGGTTATTATTAGAATTCCTGACAATCACAACTCACAACAAGTGAGAAATGCTCAATACAATAATACAAATCATTTTCCATTTTTCAATAAATTTTTAGAGATCAATAAAACATAGCCCGATGAACCAAATAGAATAACATTGACTACTTGACAAATACTCGTATATCCATTTAATTCCTTAAACACCACAAACATAATTAGTTAAACATATTTATATACATATATAGCATATAATCACACCAAGGCATAAATATTCATTACAAATTATACTAGTCAACACTTTCATCTCACATTCAATCTTATGATACATATTTCACTCGAAACATATTACTTGAATAGAAAATGGTTGAAGGATGTCATAATGTCTTTCAATCATGGTCTTATTCCCCTGATTCATGATGTCATAGTGACTTTCAGCTATGGTCTTACTCATTAGAATCGTGATGCCATAACGTTTTTCAGCTATAGTTTTACTCGTTAAAATCGTGATGCCATAACGTCTTTCAGCTATGGTCTTACTCGTTAAAATCGTGATGCCATAGCATCTTTAAGCTATGGTCTTACTCGTTAAAATTGTGATGCCATAACGTCTTTTAGCTATGGTCTTACATATTTCCGGTATGATGCCATAGTTTCTTTCAACTATGGTCTTATTCAGTTCTAGTATAGTGCCATAGTGTCTTTCAACTATGGTCTTATCTGTTTCTTTCAAGCTAGCAAATTTGATTCACATATATACACAAATAGATAATAATTCATCGAAACAGTAATTAATTGAATTAACCAAGTTACGAACTTATAGGACTGAATTGCAGTAACGGTTCAAAGTATATCAATTAGTGATCGACGTCGTATCAATTCATTATTTTCATTTTCAATTGCACACATCAATATAATCTAACATTATGCAATTAGGTTCATATAATAAATTTTAAAAAAATGTACTAAAATTAAACTGAACGAACTTACTGGACTAATCCGCAACAACAATCAAGGTACAGAGACTACTCAACAACTTTTTCTTTTCCTTGATTTTCAACACGTTCTTAATCTAGAATAATAATTTCATTCAATTAATTAATTCAAATAGTAAAATTAAATCATTTTATACAATTAAGTCTTTCGATATTTTTGTAAAATTACCCAAAACATTTTACTTTTATGCAATTTAGTCATTAAGCCCAAAACTTGCAAATTAACCATTTTCAATAAATTCCAAGTTTAGCTGATTTGTATAATGTCTCATTATAGCCCATAATTTCTATTATTTCACATCAATTCCTTGTAATTTTATCACTTTAACATTTTAGTCCTTTAACATTAAAATTACTAAAAAATTTCTTTACAAAATAGTCTTATTTAACAATCAAACTTAATAATTTATCATAAAACTTCAAGAATATCCAAAACTCATCAATGACATAATCCATAATTTTTAACCATTTTAAAAAAAAAGGATATACTATTTAGTTGGCCCTAGTTGCAACGGTCTCAAAAACATAAAAATTACAAGAAACCGATTAAAATCAGCTTACCAAATTGAAAGAAAAGCTTGGCCGAAGCTCAAAACCCCTAGCCATGGCTGTTCGGTGCTTCCCCAAGAAGAAAATATGAAAGCGGTGACTTATTCTTTTACTTTATGCTTTTATTTACTTAATATTTACGATTTACTACTTTACCCATTAAAAACAAACGAAAGTTTATGAATTTTTAAGAATTATACCATCCAATTAATACACATATGGTATATTTACCATTAAAGTCCCCTCCATTTGATAATTTAGACCTTTTAACCAATTTTGATCAACTTTTGTAACTTTTACGATCTAGTCCTTTTTAATTAATTAACTATATAAATGATAGAATTTAATAATAAAATTTTAACACGACACTAACGGCCTCGTAAATATTAATTATTTAATATTTACAAACTGACACGTCAGAGTTGTGGCCCCAAAACTACCATTTCTGACAATACCAAAAAATAGACTAATTAGTAAATCCTTAATTAATTAGGATTTAATTACAATTTACCCCAATCTAGAGAATTCCACATCATTCCTACCATTTGGCCATTTAAGGAGGGTCCAATTGCCCAATTGGTCCTTCAATTATTTTAAATTCCAACTAAACAAACTTTATTTCAATTTAACCTTAAACTAATTAGGAGTTAATGAATAAATAACCCAAAAGTTAGTGGATTTAATAATATCACCATCGCTTGGACTTTTTTACCATGGTTTAATCACCATTTTGGTCCCTTTAGTATTTTAAATCTATAAAAATTCACTTTTTCCTTTTTTTACAATTTAATCATTTTACCTTAATTAAGCAACCAATCGTCAAAATTATCGGACCAAACTTCAATTCACCTATAATACGAATCTGTAAATATTTAATAAAAATATTTACGACATTAAATTACAAAAATGAGGTCCCAATACCTCATTTTCAAAAACCATTTGACCTTTGAATTGTACCACTTATATTTATTTGTTCAATTTATAAAAATAAAATATTAAGCCAAATTTCAATATAATATTATAATTGATTCAAAATATTAAATAATAATACGAACTTATTCGTTGGATTTGTGGTTTCGAAACCACTAAAAACGAGTTGTTACATAAAAAGATTAATCTGAGTTGAGACCTTCCGGATGCCGAGTCCGCACCCTAACCTAGTGGGTTGTCTATAAAGATGGAAATTAAGGGGGTGAGCATCCAAAATAACAGATCTCAGAACAATCGCAATCATATAGCAAAGCAGAATTCAACAATTCATTTGAGCATGCTTACGAATTTCAATACAATGCCAAAAAAAAAGGGAAAAGTCCTACCCATACTCCGCTACACTCCACAATAAGCGTTACCAAGAACTCATCCATCCGATAACACTCCAGTTTGTGGATGAACCACCAGTATTTTCAGTTCAAAAGTTTGTAGACAAGCTGCCGGTAGGTTGTAGATGAACCACTAGTGTTGCAGATTATTAAACTATCGGTACTTCCTCCTTTCAATTGTCCCACCCCATGCAATGCAATATGACATGATAATAACAATACAGTATAGAAACAGTAGGCATGTTTAACATGTATTCAGTTCAACAGTAGCAAAAGACATGCTTAACATGTATTCACTTCAATAATAACAGTAGGCATGTTGGAAAATCAGGTTTAGAAAACGCAGCAGAAAATAAATTTAGAGAAAAACCAGAGTTTTAAAAAAATTCCAAAACAAGAACTTGGTTCTAATATCTAAAGTAATAAACACTTAATAAAAATTGTACCTTTTCGTTTCGACTAAGATAAATGTTTCGAACGAATAGTCTTCTCCGCTATCCTCAAGCTCACGTTTGCCTGAGTGTGGGCTCATTTCTAATAAAAAAAATTCAAAAAAATTACCAGTGGGATAATTTCGTAATTTTTCTAAAATTTTGGGCCAAGTTGTAAATAGGAAAAATATCTTTAGAATTTTTTTTGAAATAATCTCTTTAGAGAATTTTACATCTACAACTTTCTGTTTTAAAGTGTGTGAAATAGTGACCCAAGCCTCTCTTTGTATAGGGAGAGCTTAGAAAGTTCAATTATAATTAAACTTAATCACTTTAATATTAAATTAATATAATATTTATCAAGATAAATATTAGATTAAATTTAATATTAAATCTTATTAAGTTAATAGAATATTTATCTACAAGATAAACATTAAATTAAATTTAAATTTAAAATTAAATCTATTAAATTTAATTTTAATTTTTAAAATAGTTAATCTGAAATCAAATTCTCTAGTAGAGTCTCAATAGGAGTGTAATTTTTCCATTGCTCAACCACCAAAGACCCACCACCGTCGACCAATTTCCGGCCATCAAAATGCGACCGTCGGCACCTGAGTTGGTTTGATTTTTACTGTATTGATCCAGGAAAATAATGGTTCACAGATCCGGTCTAGCCACTGGTGACACCATCGGCCCGGTTTCACATACCAAGCCAGATTTGACTAATTTTTGGGTCATGGTCTCGGTTTTGGGCTCCCGAACCCAATTTACGATCTCAGGTCCAATTTTCAAGTTCAATTACCCATTCGGCCAATTGTCTGACTTGAAAATTAATTTTCAGAAATGTCATATTAATTTTAATTAATTTGATTAATTTAATTTTACTTGATCAAAATTAATTTTCCCAAAAATCACTTAGATTTTCCAAATTAATTTTTCAAGAAAATTCTTTAATCAATTTCTTTAGTTGAACAATTCTTACAATTGCACAATTTAATTCCACATCAAACAAATCGACTCAATTAAATTATTTCCAAAGTCGTAGAATTTTCTCCAGATTCAAATGCAGTCCGATCGAGTTTTTATTGAGCTAGCAGAGGGACTAATCGGACATATACAATTAGGCTATAGTAATTGCAATTATGTCTAGAAGCATCATTTCGATAATTCGCAATTACTTAATCATGGAGTTAGTCCACAAGAAGTACCATGATTGAAATCTCCTTATTGTATACTCTTTACAAAAACAATTCATTCAACTGCTTTGTCCAATGACCTCTTCATGTGTGTGTTACCCTCATATGATATCCTTGATTTATTTGAGTAAAATATGTTCAATCAATACAATCCTATTTTATCTCATTGTCACCACTGTGTCTTCTTAATGATTAATATGATCACTGTCAATAAATGATTGTGATAAATTGCTTGTTTGAGAACAAGCAACCCGTGGTCATGTTCCATATTTATCAATCCACACAATGCCAATGAGAGGATATCGTTAACTCTTTAATTGAGTTATGAATTTCATTGTTGCTAGTAAAGCCATGTCATACACAAGTCATGTACCCAACATACCGACTATCGGCTCGATTATCATTAGAGCATAAGCCTCCACTTATATCAAAGCACATGAGTTACATATGCATGGTCAGTGACTAACTCAGGATTTAGGTAAATCACACCATGAACATCACAAGTGAATTAATTCACAAATAAATTCAAAATTAATTCATCTTGGGTCCAGTCCAATGTATCATTTTGCCAATGAATACATCTATGTCTCTACCCATGGAGTCAACTACTCCGATAGCATAGACTAGCCATCTCCTCAATTGGAATTGTAGAGACATAATAATCCTTCTCAATATTTGAAAGAAATGCTCACTTTGATTCTTTTACGGGATTATAGACTCGTTTAGATTATCTACTAAAATAAGCAGTCTTTCTCACAATGTAAATGTTCTCACAATGCCACTTATCAACAGTTTGAACTTAGACGATCAATGAGCTTGTAACACCCCTAACCCGTATCTGTCGCCAGAATAGGGTTTCAAAACATTACCAGAATTTACAGATCATATAACAAAAATTTCACTTCATATAACATTCATACCTGAAATCAATCAAAATTAATCATAATGTCCCTTATGTGAGCCATTGAGGCCCAAAAATATATATCGGGACTAAACCGGAAACTCAAAAAAATTTTCGAAAATATTTAAAATTTTTCAACACTGCAGAAGTCACACGGCCGTGTCATCTGGCCGTGTGTCACACATGGCTGAAACATACGCCCATGTCTCTGCCCGTGTTGAAGAAATAGGTCATTTTTCTTGGCCTCATTTCTTGCCCAACTTGTCATCAAACTAACCAAACATTTTAGAACATCAACAATATAAAGCAAACTATGCATATACCAAAATACCAAAACACATATAGGCGAATATTTTATCAAAATAACCTATACATGCCATTATAACCAGAATTAAATTATCCAAAATTACCATTAGAACCGATGGATAGTGTGATATAACTCTGACAAGCTTCCAACCCATTTGAGCTTCCGATAATCTGTAAGGTAAACGAAAACAATCACGTAAGCAATGAATGCTTAGTAAGCTCGTATAATCTTTGATCATAATACTTCTTTACATATATGAAATTTATACATTTTAAGAATAATCCACTATTGATTCCATTATATTCATGAAGCTATATCAACTCACAAGGTGAATAATTTCACAGTATCACTTATACATATTATCTCAAACCTAGTAGGATTTTATATAACTTTAACTCTTCCAAGTTTCTTTATTTTTATTTGCATTTCATTACTTTCTACACTTATTTCATATGCATGACACTCAAGTCATAAACATATCTGTAACAACCGAACCCGCCCAAACATTACGAATTTAATTTGGTTTGTTACGGAGAAAACTTTTAATACCATTTTAAAACCAGTTTAGGTTTTGTTGAAAACTCTCGTTTTTGGTTATCTTGCTTAAACCGTAGTATTTAGATTTAATTTGGAAATTTAATTGAGTCCGGTTATTATACAAATTTCAAATGTGCCCGATGGCACGATAAAACCTTTTCGTGTTAATTTAAGAAAAACATGTGATTTTAATTTAATTTTAATAATATAGTTTAAACAAAGTATCCAACATGTGAGAAATAACAAAAGTAAAGTATATGGAGGCCTTATTACATCCAAAATAAACATAAACCAATAATAAAATAAAATAGCTAAGTTTAAAGTTCAATTTATTCAAGTCCACTGCATGGCCACCTCGAGTCCAACCGGCTCCTCAACCGCCATCTACGAGTCACCTGAAAAATGTTAAAGGAGAAGGTGAGTCACCAAGACTCAGTATGTAACCCTTCCCCCGTTTTAAAAACATTTCCATACACAACATATAACAGTTAATATGCAGAATATTATGTGCCCCAACCTAGCCAACCAAACGCCTCTGTCTACCCCATGTGGTACCAAACCACTGGTGACCGTAGTCACAATGTGTTACCAAAACTTTGGTGGTGCCAAACCATCGGTGACATATAGTCACGATGTGTTACCAAAACACTGGTGTCCGTAGACACAAATCGGGTGATGGGGCCAACCCATCGTGTGATACCAAATCACTGGCAGACGATCCCATATCTCAAGTGGGGCCAACCCACGGTGGTGTTAACCACAGGGACGAGTCGCTATGAGGTACCAAACCTCTGGAGGTACCAAACCTCTGGTGACCGTAGTCACAAGTGTGTTACCAAAACACCTTTGGTGCTCGTCAAGCACAAAAAATATCACCCCCTCCACTCATTTAACCCACAATAGTCAAGTAATCATGAATAGATCTCATACATTTATCACATGTAACATATGAACCATGCTTCCCAAAAGCATAATAATCTCGTATAACGAGAGACTTACGGAATCCTCGCTTGTACCCTTGAGGTACTAGATCCGTATCTAAATCAATGATTTCTGACAGCAACATATATTTAACACAAACATTAACTGCTATAAGTGTGTATGTACACACCTGTCACCACTGAATCGTCTAAATCCGAAAAAAAAGTCGGCCACCCTAGATCTCACACTGTACCTATATTCGGCCAACTATGGGATTAGTACTATGGCCTATTCGGCCATATCAAATAAATCTAAAGGGGTTACCAATTGAACCCAAATCTCACCTATTTGTCTCTAAGTACTCACTACGGCACCTGGTTCACAAATCTGCTTCACTTCCTACAATCGGCCATCATCATTATTAGTAGCCCTTGGCTTAATCGAATCCCAAAAAGAATAGATCCTTACCAAAACCGATTTACAGGGACTGAGGCTTGGATCGAATACTTCAAAATCCCGAGTACCTAAATAGAACCGATTCTATCATTGATTAGCCAAAAATAATTCAGCTTTTCTATTAACCAAGTCGTCAGAGAGAATGGGACATGGAAAAGAGTTTCGGCATACTTACCCTTCACCAAAACGATTGATCACGAAAATCCAAAGAGATCTATACCCTTCCTAGTATTCGGCCAAAGAGGTTAAAAACATGAGAAAGGAATTCGGCACTTCCAATGGGTATATCGGCTTGGCAATAATGGAGAAGAAAATGAGAGAAAGGAGAGGGTAGGTGTTTTGGTCAGAAATCAAAAGTAGAAGAAGAGGAAGATGGTGATGTAGAAATCGGTTTTGAGAAGGAATGAAAGAAAACAAGAGAGGTGATTGCTTAGCCGAAAATTAGGAGGAAGAGACTAGCAAATTCGGCACATCCCCCCCCCCTCTTTTACTTGCCGTCCACTTCTTCCAAAGGAGTTCAAATTTCGGC
Source organism: Gossypium sturtianum (assembly GCA_025698515.1). Taxonomy (NCBI): domain Eukaryota; kingdom Viridiplantae; phylum Streptophyta; class Magnoliopsida; order Malvales; family Malvaceae; genus Gossypium; species Gossypium sturtianum. Next base: position 121,557,702 of record CM046955.1, read on the forward strand.
TAAACTCCCTTTGAAAGTATTCCAAATAATTTGAATACCCAAATGCCTATTTTTCCTCTGCCAACTCTAATTAATCCCATGATAATCCATAAATAAAATAGCCTCCTTATTATCCTTAAAATTGAACAAATAAAAGTCTAATTTTAAATGCTCATATTATCTTTTAATAATAATAATAAAAGAGTTTAAAGGGAGGAAGACTCTCCCACTTGTGCCGTCCAAACATAGTGCAAAAAGAAAGGGGAATTTTGTGACTCGAACCAAGGCTCTCCCCTATCCCCTGTGGCGTCACAAGCTTGCTCTTAAGTGGGCTTACTTTGCCACTTATTCTAGGCTCATCTTATGTCCAAATTATCCCCATTTATTCTTATAACCCCCCTCTTGCTAAGGCTCCCTTCCTTTAAAATTAAAAACTGAAATTTTTACCAAACCGAGCCTACTCAAGCCCTTAGATTAACCCATATATTCCCATAAATAATATCACAGCAGTTCCAACATACCACATAATTATTCAATCACCAATAGCCCCTAATTCAGGATGTTACAGTTCTACCCCCCTTAAAATAAATTTCGTCCTCGAAATTACCTGGTTAAAAGAGGTGGGGGTATTCTTTGCCGCATCACATCCTCGGGTTCCCACGTAGCTTCCTCTGTACCATGGTTCCGCCATAGCACTTTTACTAAGGGCACCGACTTCCTACGTAGAACCTTCACGTCTCGATCCAAGATCTGAACCGGTTCTTCTTCAAAAGATAAATCCGAGTTCACCTCAATCTCTGCTACTGGCACAACGTGTGAAGGATCTGACCGATACCATCTCAAAGATCGATACATGAAATATGTCATGAATCGATTCGATTCGCGGCGACTCTAGGCGATAAGCTACCGGTCCTACTCACTTTACAATCAGATATGGCCCGATGAATCTTGGGCTTAGCTTCCCTTTTCGTCCAAATCTCAACACCTTTTTCCAAGGCGACACTTTCGAGAAAGACTTTGTCTCCCACAAGATACTCCATTTCCTTGCGTTTGAGATCGGCATAAGAATTACGCCTATCTCGATGCTTCTTTGAGACGAGACCGAATCACCTTGACTTTGTCTTCCGTCTCGCTACCAATTCCGGACCGTAACTTGTCGTTCCCCAACTCCGTCCAACATGTAGGAGTACGGCATTTTCGTCCATATAGGGCCTCATATGGAGCCATTTGAATACTCGCTTGATAACTATTGTTATAAGCGAATTCCGCTAATGGTAGGTACTCCTCCCAACTACCACTAAAATCCAAGACACAACCTCTTAACATGTCTTCTAAAATCTGTATCACCCTTTCCGATTGTCCGTCAGATTGTGGATGGAAAGCCGTATTGAAATCTAACCGTGTACCCAAAGCTTGATGCAACGCTTTCCAAAACCTTGACGTGAATCTGGGATCCCTATCCGAGATAATCGACACTGGCACACCATGCAACCTCACTATTTCACCCACATACAACTTCGCTAGCTTCTGGAGTGAGTAATCCATTCTCACCGGCATGAAGTGAGCTGATTTAGTCAGGCGATCCACAATTACCCAAACTGCATCCTTCTTGTTGGGCGTAAGGGGTAGCCCACTAACAAAATCCATGGTGATCCTCTCCCATTTCCATTGAGGGATCTTTATCGGTTGAAGTAGTCCCGATGGTAACTGATGTTCAGCCTTAACTTGCTGGCATGTCAGACACTTCCCTACGAACTCAGTTATCTCACGCTTCAACCCCGGCCACCAGAACTGTTTTCGCAAATCTCCATACATCTTGCTTCCTCCCGAATGCATGGCATATGGGCTGCTATGTGCATCATGGAGAATTTTCCGCCTCAACTCCTTATCCTTTGGCATGCATGCTCGCCCTTGAAAACATAGCACTCCATCACTAGACAGACCGTACCCTTCCAAACCACCATCCTGAACTTGTACCCTCTTAGCGCTCAAGTCTTCATCCACTAACTGCTTTTCCTTAATCTCCTCAATCCAAGTCGGCTTTACTTGGAGTTCCGCCAAAAGACTCCCATCATCATATAGACTCAACCGAGCGAACATTGCTCTTAAGTTCGTCACAACCTTCCGGCTCAACGCGTCAGCTACCACATTAGCCTTACCCGGATGGTACTCGATCGAACAATCGTAGTCCTTTAGTAGTTCAATCCACCGACGCCTGTCTCGATTCGAGATCCTACGAGTCGGAAGATACCTCAAGCTTTTATGATCCGTGTAGACTATCGACTTCTCCCCATACGGGTAATGTCTCCATATCTTTGAGCAAAGACGATCGCCGCTAACTCCAAGTCGTGCGTTGGGTAGTTAACCTCATGCGGTCTTAATCGACGGGATGCATAGGCTACTACCTTCCCATCTGCATTAACACACATCCCAAACGGTGTGAGATGCATCACAATAGACTCGTGAATAACTTTCTTGCTTCAGTGTACCAAAATCGCGACTTAGTCAAAATTTTCCTTAGCTTATCAAAGCTTCCTTGTCGCTTCTCCGTCCATACAAATGGAACACCTTTCCTTAGCAACTTGGTTAATGGCGCCGCTATTAGAGAGAATCCTTCCACGAATCTCCGATAGTACCTGCTAAACCAGAAAACTTCGTATTTCACCCACCGACCTAGGTGGTTTCCAATCCAATCTTGCTTCAATCTTGCGAGGGTCTACTCTAATTCCTTTGGTGATACTACATGACCTAAGAAAGCCACTTCCCTCAGCCAAAATTCGCATTTACTGAATTTGGCATATAATTGTTTCTCCCTCAATACTTGCAGAACTATCCGTAAATGCTTGTCATGCTCTTCCTCTGTCTTTGAATAAACCAATATGTCGTCTATGAACACCACGACGAATTGGTCCAAATCTCGTTGAAATACCCTATTCATTAAGTCCATAAATGCCGCCGGTGCATTGGTCAACCCGAATGGCATCACCAAGAACTCGAAATGCCCATACCGAGTTCGGAATGCCGTCTTGTGAACATCAGCCGCCTTTACCCTTAATTGATGATAACCTGACCTAAGGTCAATCTTTGAGAATACCGACGCACCTTTCAGTTGGTCAAACAAATCATCGATCCGAGGCAACGGGTACTTGTTTTTGATCGTTAACTTGTTTAACTGACGGTAGTCGATGCACATCCGCATAGAACCGTCCTTCTTCTTGACAAACAACACAGGTGCTCCCCACGGAGATATACTTGGTCGAATAAACCCTCTATCTAAGAGCTCCTGAATTTGAGCCTTTAGCTCCACCAATTCCTTTGGTGCCATTCGGTATGGTGCTATAGACACAGGTGCCGTTCCAGGTAGCAAGTCTATACCTAATTCGACTTCCCGATCTGGAGGCAGACCCGGAAGCTCTTCTGGGAACACATCAGCAAATTCCCCAACCGTTCGGACCTTTCCAACTACTAACCCCTTAGCTTCCAAAGCACAGATTTGAACCAAATACGCCTCACAACCCTTCTTGACCATCTTCTCAACCTTCAAGGCAGACACCACGTTGGATAGGTAATTCCTCCTATCACCTATCATAACTACTTCATCACCTTCAACCGTCTTAAGAACCATGCGCTTAGTCGCGCAATCCAAATTCGCTTGATACTCAACCAGCCAGTCCATTCCAAGGATCAAATCGAACTCCCCAAACGGTAGTTCCATCAGATCAGCTACAAATACTACCCCTTGAAGTTCTAAGGGTACGCCTCTATAAAGTTTGTCTACTATTACAGAGTGACCTAAAGGGCTAACTACGGTCATCTCCTAGAAGCGGTTTGAGTTTAGGTCCATAGTTCCTACCACACTACTAGCAATGTCTGCGAGTCGTCAAACCCACATCAATCAATGCAACATAAGGAAAACCAAAAATTAGAAAGCGCACAGGTTATGACATGCAGTGCGTCACCTTCCTCGCGACACCTCGCTGCGTAAACTAAGCCAGGCTGCCTAGCCTCTGTGTTGCCTGAACCTCTGCCCTGAGTTCCACGACCTCGATTAGGACCGTTTTTTCCTCTGCCATTACCACGACCCCTCTGTGGTCCCACACTTCTATTGCGAGTGCGATTACGCCCTCCGGTGATTCTTAGCTAGTTTCCGGGGACAATCTCTAACACGATGCTCCAAAGACCCACACTTAAAACATCCTTTATCACCGGTCCAACAACCTCCCCAATGGGTCTTTCCACAGCGGTTACATTGAGTCGGCCTTTGATTAGTAGTCGTGGGCCTTGCCGCCTGATTTGGCCCACTCGGCCTAGCCTTTTTCTGAGCACTACCGCTTGATCCGGTGACCCAAATCCTCTCTTACGATTATTCCTACTATAGCTTTGCTTCACGACCTCCTTGATCCTTCCGGCTACCTTAGCCTTTTCCACTAGAGATGAGAACTCACGAACTGCTGCGGGGCAATCGGTAACCTCAAATCATCTCGAGTCCGTCCTCAAAGCGGACACAGCGCTCATGTTCGGTAGCCACGATGCCTCTAGCATACCTACTCACGCCTTAAAATTTCGCCTCATATTCCGACACGGACTTAGTTCCTTGCACTAATCCCGAGAAAAGCCTTTCTCTGGCGTCGGTGTGTAGTAGGTACCCACATACTTCTTCCGATAGGTGGTTACGAAATACTCCCAAGTCAAATCATCTGCTGTAGCCCCATCTCGAACCGTAAGCCACCAGCGATCGCGCTTCATCCTTTAGCGCGACATCGCCTCTTTCGACTTTTCTTCCTCGGTCGGTCAAGGTCATCCATGATTCTTTCGATTGACTCTAGCGATTCCATTGCGCGGGTGCCACTCTCGACACACCTCGAGAATACCTCCGCTCCGTTAGATCGGAGTCGCTCGGGACAGATTTCCGAGCTCCCACATTTCCACCAGCCCCACCACCATCTCCAAGACTCGCAAAATAGCTTGCGATACCGCCTCACCACCACCGATCCGATCCGGCTCCTCACTCTAAAAGTAGGAGGTGGTGGTGGCGATGGTACCTCATTTTGAACCTTGTCACGACTGACGGGTTCGGACACCGTCATCCTACCCCTACCACGTCCACGGCGTCCACGTCCTCTAGAACTCATTCTATCTACCGCGCTTTTAATCGATTAAGAAAAATTTTATGCGTTAGCATTTGTTTCACTTTATTACTCGCGAAGAAATTTTATGGATAAGGTTTAATCGAGAGATTCTTTCGAGCAAACAATGTTTTGATCTTCTTTCCTAGTTCACACAAAGAAGTTCATGCATCCATTCCTTAATACTTTCCATACCTATTCGCTCATCGGACATTTCTGCCCATTTCTATCCCAGGGGTATTTTCGTCTTTTTCCTACAGGGGTATTTTTGTAATTTTCTAGAACCAAAATATTTTGTTGATGATTTCCAAAGCTAAGTTGTTGAATATTTCTAAAATAGTTGAATTTTTTTTTTGAGCAAAACCATTGAACTGATATTTTATGAACCGAGGGCATTTTAGTAATTTTACTCCCTAAGGGCATTTCTGTAATTTTTCCACCATCAAGTTTTTCGAGAAATAACGTTGTAAAAATAATGTTCTTGGATTTGAAAAAAAGTTATTGGACAAGTTTTGAAAACATTAGGGTTTGTTGTTTCATTCTTTTTTGAAAACATGGCTAATTCCCTTTTGGGTTTTAATCATTGTGTTTAGCCTATGACCAGAGCCCTCCTGGTCGGGGTGAACCAAAGCTACGCACCACCAGCGTAAGTCGAGTGAAGAGGAGGTGGGTCACGCGGACCGCTTAAATACCAAGCTCTCTTTGAATCTTTCTGGACATGCGCATGCAGAGGTTACCACACCCCGAGCCCTTTGAGTTAGGGTGAACCAAAGCTACGCACGGGTAGGATACTGCGAAGAGGAGGTGAGTCACGAGGACCGCTTAAATACCAGGCTCTTCCGGATCCAATCCTAGACATGCGTACAGGGGTTACCACACCCTAGCTCATTGACTAAGTCATAGGTTGGTTTAGTTCCTTAAGTCTTATGTTCTGTTTGTGTATGAGTAATCTAACCTTAGGGTCCAAGTCCTATAAGTCTATCTACGTTCCATGCTTCCTACCCTTCTACAGAATATAATTCACAAAGAGGTTTAGATGTACTTACCTGGGTGGATTGGTGCCGGAGACTCGGGCCATGCTGCTTAAAAACCCAAAAATAATTCAGAGGGCCTACTAAAACATTTTTGGGCCTTGGGCCCCCACAGCCGAGCTTTGAACTGGGCTCTGATACCAATTTTGTAACAACCCAAACCCGGCCCAAACATTACGACCGAATTTGGTTTGTTACGGAGAAAAACTTTTTAATACCATTTTAAAAACAGTTTAGGTTTTGTTGAAAACTTCTCGTTTTTGGTTATCTTGCCGAAACCGTACTTAGATTTAATTTGGAAATTTAATTGAGTCCGGTTATTATACAAATTTCAAATGTGCCCGATGGCACGATAAAACCTTTTCGTGTTAATTTAAGAAAAACATGTGATTTTAATTTAATTTTAATAATATAGTTTAAACAAAGTATCCAACATGTGAGAAATAACAAAAGTAAAGTATATGGAGGCCTTATTACATCCAAAATAAACATAAACCAATAATAAAATAAAATAGCTAAGTTTAAAGTTCAATTTATTCAAGTCCTTTGCATGGCCACCTCGAGTCCAACAGGCTCCTCAACCGCCATCTACGAGTCACTGAAAAATGTTAAAGGAGAAGGTGAGTCACCAAGACTCGATATGTAACCCTTCCCGTTTTTAAAAACATTTCCATACACAACATATAACTGATTAATATGCGAGAATATTATGTGCCCCAACCTAGCCAACCAAACGCCTCTGTCTACCCCATGTGGTACCAAACCACTTTGGTGACCGTAGTCACAATGTGTTACCAAAACACGGTGGTGCCAAACCACTTTGGTGACATATAGTCACGATGTGTTGCAAAACACTGGTGTCCGTAGACACAAATCGGGTGATGGGGCCAACCCATCGTGTGATACCAAATCACCGCAGACGATCCCATATCTCAAGTGGGGCCAACCCACGGTGGTGTTAACCACTGGGGGACGAGTCGCTATGAGGTACCAAACCTCTGGAGGTACCAAACCTCTGGTGACCGTAGTCACGAGTGTGTTACCAAAACAACGGTGCTCGTCGGCACAAAATATCACCGCCCCCTCCACTCATTTAACCCACAATAGTCAAGTAATCATGAATAGATCTCATACATTTATCACATGTAACATATGAACCATGCTTCCCAAAAGCATAATAATCTCAGATAATGAGAGACTTACCGGAATCCTCGCTTGTACCCTTGAGGTACTAGATCCGTATCTAAATCAAGCGATTCTGAGCAACATATATTTAACACAAACATTAACTGCTATAAGTGTGTATGTACACACCTGTCACCACTGAATCGTCTAAATCCCGAAAAGAAGAGTCGGCCACCCTAGATCTCACTGTACCTATATTCGGCCAACTATGGGATTAGTACTATGGCCTATTCGGCCATATCAAATAAATCTAAAGGGGTTACCAATTGAACCCAAATCTCACCTATTTGTCTCTAAGTACTCACTTCGGCACCTGGTTCACAAATCTGCTTCACTTCCTACAATCGGCCATCATCATTATTAGTAGCCCTTGGCTTAATTGAATCCCAAAAAGAATAGATCCTTACCAAAACCGATTTACAGGGACTGAGGCTTGGATCGAATACTTCAAAATCCCGAGTACCTAAATAGAACCGATTCTATCATTGATTAGCCAAAAATAATTCAGCTTTTCTATTAACCAAGTCGTCAGAGAGAATGGGACATGGAAAAGAGTTTCGGCATACTTACCCTTCACCAAAACGATTGATCACGAAAATCCAAAGAGATCTATTCCCTTCCTAGTATTCGGCCAAAGAGGTTAAAAACATGAGAAAGGAATTCGGCACTTCCAATGGGTATATCGGCTTGGCAATAATGGAGAAGAAAAGGAGAGAAAGGAGAGGGTAGGTGTTTTGGTCAGAAATCAAAAGTAGAAGAAGAGGAAGATGGTGATGTAGAAATCGGTTTTGAGAAGGAATGAAAGAAAACAAGAGAGGTGATTGCTTAGCCGAAAATTAGGAGGAAGAGACTAGCAAATTCGGCACATCCCCCCCCCTCTTTTACTTGCCGTCCACTTCTTCCAAAGGAGTTCAAATTTCGGCTAAACTCCCTTTGAAAGTATTCCAAATAATTTGAATACCCAAATGCCTATTTTTCCTCTGCTAACTCTAATTAATCCCATGATAATCCATAAATAAAATAGCCTCCTTATTATCCTTAAAATTGAACAAATAAAAGTCTAATTTTAAATGCTCATATTATCTTTTAATAATAATAATAAAAGAGTTTAAAGGAGGAAGACTCTCCCACTTGTGCCGTCCAAACATAGTGCAAAAGAAAGGGAATTTTGTGACTCGAACCAAGGCTCTCCCTATATCCTGTGGCGTCACAAGCTTGCTCTTAAGTGGGCTTACTTTGCCACTTATTCTAGGCTCATCTTATGTCCAAATTATCCCCATTTATTCTTATAACCCCCCTCTTGCTAAGGCTCCCTTCCTTTAAAATTAAAAACTGAAATTTTTACCAAACCGAGCCTACTCAAGCCCTTAGATTAACCCATATATTCCCATAAATAATATCACAGCAGTTCCAACATACCACATAATTATTCAATCACCAATAGCCCCTAATTCAGGATGTTACAATATCATTCAACCGTGGCCACAAGCTAGTGCATTTAGCCAAAGCCTTTTTCAAATTGATCACATGATAAGTCATTTCATAAGAAATTACATAATTTAACCTTACCACTCTTTCATGAACATTAGTATATTTTCACTTAAATACTTACCAAATCAATGTATCATATAAATAAACATTTTACCATTCAACCAACAGCTTGACACTTGTCTAAGCATCAAACAACTTTGCACATATTTCATATAAATTCAATATTGATATACTTATTTTCTTGACATGTCACACTTAAGTTTAATACTCGTCTCAACTTACATAATTTCCTTGTATCAACATATCAAAGATAATCATATATGTACATGTCATGATACATATCATTCTCTTACTGATCCTTTAATAACATATATCATTCATTTCATTATATCAATATTTCATGTCCATAATTTCCATGTATTTCACGTATGTTTATTCCGGTAATAGTTCATATCGAACTTAACATTAATCAAATTCCATGTACATATACTTTCCACACCATGTGTCCATATAACATGTACAAATCATTATATATATTTCAGACATATATGGTAATAATTCATTTCGTATTCATATTGTTTCATATCAGAATTTTACCCATTAAATCAATTAAAGTATCGATGATTACACAGGTAGTACATTCAAGGTGTACAAATCTGTAATCATAGACGAACATATTCATCAAACAAATTCCATGTTCATATAGCATTATTTCATACTTCTATATATCATGTATCATCATTTTCATGTATTTCAGGAATATTCAAGATATAAATTCATTTAAACTCATATTTCTCATTTCGAGAGTTTATATCCGTTGAATTATTGAAATTTCGATGGATACTCTAGTAGTACACACAAAGTGCACAAATCAATAACCCGTCAATTCATATTCAGGAGTACCCATTAGGACACTTATTCCAAGAGCACACTCCCGAGCCATATATTACACAGCAGGATTACCAGTCCAGGCTAAATCCTGTCTGTAATGCAAACTCTCGAGCCACATATCATACAGCAGGATTACCAGTCCAGGCTAAATCCTTTTTGTGACAAATACTCTGAAGAGCTTAATCTGGATTACCACTCCAAGCTAAATCCAGACTTTAACATATGCTCAAAGGGCTCAATTAGGATTACCAGCCCAGGCTAAATCCTAATTGCAACATATGCTCGAGAGGCTTGTATCAGGATTACCCGTCCCGGCTAAATCCTTTCAATAATGAGGTCAATAGGATTACTCGTCCGAGCTAAATCCATTCTACAACAAATGCAGGACCGCATTCTATTTGGGAAATCACCTTTATCCATCGAAATTCAATATTCACACAGAATTTAACATTTTCAAATATTTCCAAGCATGTCCTCATTTCTTACATTCATATCATTCATACTAGATTCACGTACTAAAATTCCACATTCAATTTGTCATATTTACATGCTTAATTAAGTTACACGAACTTACCTGGCTAAATTGCAGAAATACCAAGATTCAGGGGCATTTTGGTAATTTTCCATTTTCCCTATTTTTCACCCGATCTTGATCTAAATTAATAATTTCATTCAATTTATTAATTTAGAAAATAAACAATTCATTTCCCTCAATTTGGTCATTTTTGACATTTTTACAAAATTGCCCCCTAAAGTTTTACTTTTATTCAATTTAGTACCTGAGCCTAAAACATACAAATTAGTCATTTTTAATATAAACTCATGCTAGCTGAATATTCATATATTTTCCTCCTCCTCCTTTCCATTCCACATCCTTAATACATATAACATGCTTATAAGTAACATTATCTATAATTCCACAATTTACTAAAATGTTCATTCAAAGTTGTCCACTTGAGTCATAGTCACTAAATTATTTATATCTTGAGCTACAGAATTCCAAATTAAGATACGCTTGATTTTTTTGAAACTAGACTAAAATATATTTCTACCATAAAAATTTTAGAATTTATAATTTAGCAAATAAGTATAGTAAAATCTTCAAATTTATCTTTGTTTTGTTGGAAAATTTGGACATCACATATATAATAAGGATAATTACATGTTATTATTTACTATCATGATAGGTTAGCCCAAATTAAAAGTGATCTAATTTGGTTAGAATTTTATTGTGCTTTTAATTATTAAATAAAGTATGGGTCAAATATGTGTAGATACTCTTCTAATCAAATTCTAATTAATGATGGGCTAATTAGAATTTGATTAGAACTAATATGCCAAGGTTATAAATATTAGGGTTATGGTCCCCAAATTATACACAAGATATCTTTTCTAATATCCCATCATTAGGAAAGAGAGAGAGCAAATATTCTCTAAATTTCTTGTGTGCTAATTTGGAAGATCAAATCCCCAAAATCCGGTAAAACTACAAGGAATTCATGGATTGTGCACGCTTCGCATCTAGTTTTATTCTTCATTTATTCTTGATAATTTGACATGATAGATCCTGGTTTATTAAGTTTTATTTTAGATTTATTTTCCAAATCTAACAAGTGGCATCCGAGCTTTGTCATGTTGAATCATTGAGAATGAATTGATTCTTTATTATTTTTGGATTGATTCGTTTTTCTTTTTTAATTTTATGGATTTGATATTTTAATTATATATTATGTTGAATCTTTGAGATTCTTGATAAATTTTGGGTTTTGATTCTTTAAATAAAATTTTAAAGTTTTAAATAAAGTTTTAAGGTTTTAATTTTAGTATAAGCTGGAAAGATTTCTGATTTTAATTTAATTTAAAAAAAAAAGCGAGGATTTTATGTTGTTTATACAGTTTTAATAAATGTTTAAAAAGCTGTGTAGGTTTGGGTTCATTAGAAACTTTTTATGATATATATTTGATTATATCAATAGATGGATTGTTAATCGCTAATCACTTGTTTTACAGTTTTACGGTTATATATATATATATATATATACATATATATATATTGTTTTGGAGACACTTTAGTAATTATGTTCAGGATTTTACATGATGATATATGGTTAGTAAAAGAAATTGCTTCAGGTAAAGTGTCTTTTATGTACCGATTGTTTATCAATGAATTCATTATATATGTTGAATCTTTAAGATTGATGGTAATATTTGTTAGTTTTAATTTTCTTTTTTATCGATTCAATTTTAGGGTTTCATTATAATTGTTTTTTAATTCAAATCCGATTTAACAATTGTACAATTGAATTCAATTTTTTATAATCATTAATTCTTGAATTCAATATATAGTTGATAGAATATATTATTTATTATTGAGTTTATATGCTTATTATTCTCATACTATTCAGTTTAAGCATATATTTTGAATTTGGATTTACTTGGGATATGTAAGGCAAGTCGATCAGGGTTATATTTTTATGGTTTAATTATGATGAAATTAGATTTTGATGCAAATTGATGTTAATCATAATACGTGTTTAAATAATTTGGTTTTAAGTTTGGTTCTATAATCTTAAGTTTTGGCATCTTATGGTTCCAAATATTTGGTTAAATTATGATGATATGGTTTATTGCATGAATTGTGGGATATGCCAACTATTATGATTTTGTTTTTGAGATTTATTGGCTTGAAAATATTTTTCAAGTATTCATGTGAATATTTGTTTAATCATAAATAAAACTTTGGATTTACATGGTAAATTTAAGGTAAGTTTTTCTATTTGATTATGGATACATGTATATGCATGAATTGCTTTGGTGTTTTTATCCATGCCAAAATTATGAATACATGTGCTTGTTAATTAGTTGGCTTTGAACTACTATATTATTTATGTTTGTGTTTTGATATATATGGTTTTGGAACAAAAAAAAAAAGTCAAAAATTAAGGTTTTCATTTTTTTACATTATTAAGACAACCTTATTTTAGGTTATTTTGGAGTCTATAAAGTAATAAAAAAAATAGTTTTCACATTTGACTATTGGGTAATTTTTAAATTTGAATATTGGTATGTTTATATATATTTTAAAACAACTTAATTGAAGCAATAAGTCACCAAAGTGATTTTTTTTTAATTATTTTGTTTTAAAATATAAAAGGTTGTGTGCATGTAACTTAAGTTATGTTGATATTGATTGGCCCAAATGAAGGTTAATAATATTACATGTGCAACTATGGTTATAAACATGTGACGATTATTCGGTTTTACATGTGAGTAATAAATCGGCCCAAAGGAAGATTTATTGTTCTACATGTTCTTATTGTCAATGTTTGATTACTACACCAAGATATCACTTACAAGTTGATATTTTGTCCAAAGATGAAATATTAATGGAGTGTCGGATATCTTAAGATGAGGTTTACCTTTATTCAAATTATTTTGGTTTAAATTTGAAGTCTTATGTGAGGTTATTTATGGTTTATGATTTATTCAACTATTATTTTTGCCAACATCATTGCATGTTGTTTTGGGATAAATATATATACTATTATATACTATTATCTTTTAATTTGATTGAAAGATGAAATTAAAAGAGATATTTTGAAACAAATAAATTCAGATTTTGGCTTTTAATTAAGGATGTCTAATATTTTAAATAAATTGGTTGAAACAAAATGCCGACAAAGTGACCTCTTTTGTGTAGATTAGTTTATTTGAAATATTAAGATAATTATATGTTTTTGTGATTCATGCGTTTATTAATTAACCCAAAGGTAAGTTAATATTTGGCAGAATTTCAACGACATCTGTGGTGATAAATGTGTGACAATTATAAGGTATTTTATGTGAGCAATAAGTTAGTCCAAAGATTAATTAATTGTTTGACATAATTTATTGTCAATGTTTGATCGCTACAACAAGAGTACCGCTTACTGTTAATATTACTGTCCAAAGACTTGATATTAATGTTGTGTTTGGTATCTTGAGATGGGATTAGCCATTATCCTAAATTTATTGTTTACTTATGAATATTGATGTGAGCTTATTTTTATTTATTTTTTGTTCTATATTCAGCTAATTCATATTCTCTTTCGCCACAATATCTCGCTAATATAAATTCTATACCCATGCTTAATGGGACTAAATGAATGGAAAAGACACTTATTTATAGTCCTTGGCTGTATGAACATAGACCTTGCACTAAGGGAAGAACTACTTGCACCTCTCACTGCGGAAAGCACCCCCTATATTAAAAGGGATTTTGAGAGGTGGGATCGTTCAAACTGCAAGAGTCTAATGATCATGAGGCATGACATTCGAGAAGCCTTTAAGGCATAGAATCTGAAAAGATTACTCAGGCCAAGGTTTCCTTGACGAAATTAAGAAACGTTTTGCTAAAAACGATGAGGTTGAAATGACATCACTTCTGACTTCTTTGATGTCTATAAGGTTAAGGGTTAAGGAAATTTTGAGCGATCTAAGGGCTATGAGTTTTATGATCCCATAATAAGGAATATTTTTGAGACGGGAATTGCAACATTTTTTTGAGGATGTTGAGTTTGGGGGGAGAAATAAGGTTAGAGACATTGCTTTTGAGGAGGAATTGGATTCTAACCCAGTTCCTACTATCACTTTTGACGATGTTCAGGTTCTTATACCTATCATTGATCAAGAAGTGAATCCAGAACCTCTACAAGACAATGTTGAACATCTTCCTATTCAAAATGAGATAATTGTTCCAGAAGAACAAACTCAACAACCTCAAGAACAAGTGCCATTAAGGAGGTCCACAAGAGAAAGGAGAAATCTTTATTCCGGATGATTATGTTGTATTTCTCCAAGAACATGAGGATGATAATGGAATGATGAAAGATGATCTAATCAACTTTCGTCAGGCCATGAAAAGTTCTAATTCTCAAAAGTGGATTGATGCCATGAAAGATGAGTATAAATCTATGCAAGACAATAAAGTTTGGGAACTTGTCCCATTACCTGAAGGTGCAAAACCAATTGGTTGTAAATGGATATTTAAAACCAAGAGGGATGCAAATGGTAATGTGGAGAGGTATAAAGCGCGTCTTGTAGCTAAAGGATATACTCAAAAAGAAGGTATTGATTTTCTGAGACTTTCTCTCGGTTTCATCGAAAGACTCGTTTAGGATAATCATGGCGCTTGTTGCTCATTTTGATCTTGAGTTACATCAGATGGATGTTAAAACTGCGTTTCTTAATGGCAACATTGAAGAAACAATTTATATGGTGCAACCAGAAAATTTTGAGTCAAAAGACTCAAAGAATATGGTTTGCAATTTGACAAAATCCATCTATGGACTCAAACAAGCTTCTCGTCAATGGTACCATAAGTTTCATCAAATAATTGTCTCGTTTGGTTTTGAGATAAACATTGTTGATGATTGTATGTATCACAAATTCAATGGAAGTAAGTATATATTTCTGGTTCTATATGTTGATGACATTTTGCTTGCCGCTAATGATATAGGCTTATGGCACGAAACCAAGAGGTTTTTTATCTAAGCATTTTGAGATGAAAGATCTTGGGGACGCCTCTTTTGTTTTAGGAATTCAGATACATCGAGATCGATCTCGAGGTATTCTTGGATTATCACAAAAGAGCTATATCGATAAAGTACTCAAAAGGTTTGGCATGCAGAGTTGTAGACCAGGTGATACCCCTGTCGCTAAAGGAGACAAATTTAGTCTTACTCAATGCCCTAAAAGAAACCTTGAAATTCAGGAAATACAAAAGATTCCCTATGCATCGGTTGTTGGGAGTTTAATGTATGCTCAAGTTTTATGCAGCGTCCAGGACATTGCGTACATTGTTGGGATGTTAGCGAGATATTTAAGCAACCCTAGTTTGGACCATTGGATAGCATCCAAGAGGGTTATAAGGTATTTTCAGAGAACAAAAGATTACATGCTCACATATCGCAGTTAGAGATCATCAGGTATATAGACTCCGATTTTGATGGAATATGGATATAATATTTTTTTCACTAAAAGTGCAAATTGTGAAAACAAATTGCAGTCTTTTATTCCAATAACAGCAGGAGCACATCAAAGTAAAAACACAGACTTTAAGTTCCTGGTTGTTAAATTAAAAGTTCAGAGTGGTTAGGTGCTTGTAACACCCCAAACTCGGCCCATTCGTTACGACCGAATTTGAGATGCCATTGCGGAAAAACGTTTGAAGACTGATTTCACTTTTGGGAAAAACATTAAAAATTTTGTCATTTGAAAACCATGTCCAATTTAAAAATTCTAAATAATATAAGCTTGATAAAAATATCCAAATTAAAACTTTATTATAAGCTTTTAAAATATAAGTTGCCAAAATTAAAAGCACTTCCAAATAATAATTTAATGGTCGTCTAGCTTAAACATAATAAAAATGTTCAATCACTTTAATGGGCCTTATTACAATAAACACTTAATAAAAATACTGAAAATATAACTACTTAATTAATTAAAATATCTTTCTGCATGGAAATCGGCTTCTGCATGGCCACCTTTGTATCCACTCCAACCCGGTCCAAAAATCACGATCACTTGCGATGTTTAATAAAAATTGGGTGAGTCATTTAGACTTAGTGTGTAATTAGTCCACTGAATTCCACCTACATGTTAACCACATATTAACTCATATATCAGATATCAATTATCAAATTCACATGTTATCACATTCTGGGCTTGGCCCATATTCATATCACATTCATCTAATAGGGTAGTTGACCACAAAATTTCCACATACTGGGCTTAGCCCATTTCCACATTAATCCACATATCATATTGGGCTTGGCCCATTTCCACATATGTTCACATACGAAATCATACAATTATGAAGCCCAACCCAAACCTAGGGTCCATCCGCTACACACCCCCTTATCCAAATTTACTACACACACAGGGGATTATCAAATCACCCTCTCCTTTTCACTCCAAAGGCAATCACTGCCGTCCACGTGCAATTAAGCACAATAGTCCTAACGCGACCTCATTCAGCGTCAATCCACGATGTAGCCGTAGCTAACACCAAAACCACGATGGGACACATAGTCACTCATCAACCACGATATGGCACATAGCCGATATCAACCACGATGAGGTACATAGCCACTCATCAAGCCACGCGAACTAAATCGCAATTAATCAACAATGTGACCTCAGTCAACGTCAATCCACGATGTACCCGTAGCTAACACCAAAACCACGATGGGACACATAGTCACTCATCAACCACGATATGGCACATAGCTGATATCAACCACGATGAGGCACATAGCCACTCATCAAGCCACGTGAACTAAATCGCAATTAATCCACAACGTGACCTCGATCCAACGTCAATCCACGATGTAGCTCAAGGCTAACATCAAACCACGTACTCGAAGTACACCCGTACCTTCTTTCATATCCCAACCCATGCACATGCCACATAAAATAATGATACAATGTAATGATGCATGAGCATGTTCATCAAGCATATTATCACATATTCATATTAATAATCACATATCATCGGGTTTGGTACTTACCGGATTATCGACATACCCCTTGAGGGTATCCTTATCACAATTTCCACTTTGCACTAGTTAGCACATTCATAACACATACACATTTCACATACATATCATATACGAAAAAGCGGTGGGTTAATCACACACCGATCGGTTGGAGAACTATGCTTTCGATCATCGATGCTATCACTAAGCGATACTACGGCTATTTGCCTACTTTCTTGTTCGACATTTGGTCCACACCGGTGGCCAATCCCTAATCGCGAGACAGATCTCTTCTTAAACTTCGGGATAGGGACCTTACCTTTCCATTCTTGAATGGTATTCGCCTCCATCAACACACTTAATCAGAACAATCGATTTAATCATCAATATACGAATTCTTAACCAAATATCCACAACTTATCATACTTACTGAAAGGGTCTTGAAATCCCGAAAAGCTTGATCTAATGCTTAGATCCTTAATCCCTACATTTGATTAATCACCTACTACTTTAATAAAAAGCCATTCGTCCATAAATCGAAATCCTAGTAGGATTAGCATACTTAAACTTACCTTGTTGCTGTTTGACTTAAGAATCAAGTCTTGAAATCTCTACTATACTCTTCTTGCATTCGGCCAAGCATTGAATCAATTAACTTGGTTAGTTTTCGGCTTTTGAATAATTAATGAACACATATATTTACCAAACATGGCCTTGGCCGAATACTATAGACACTTACCTTGTGGATTTTAAATCCGAAACTCCTTTGAATAACTAGGGAACACGTGGCCTATGGTGTACCTTCGGAAAAGAACTTCTCTTTCCTTGTAGTCGACACTTAGTAAATCCCGTAAGATCTCTTCAAAGTTTTGGCAACAAGATATTAATGGGGTTAGTCCTAGATTTGGCAAATCTTAAGAAAAAGGATGAAACCGAATGAGATCTTACCATTACTTGAAGAAATCGATTGCACCTTCACTTCAACCTTGAGAGATTCGGCTATGGCTAGATGATGATCTCACAACTTTCGGCTTTTGGAGGGATTAGAAAGAAAAGAGAAGGAAGAATAAAGATGGAGGATTCGGCTAGATCACAAGGTATTTTGGCTTGGCAAGAATAAAAGAAGAAGAAGATTTGGTGAAGAGAATTGCAGAGGCTTTCAAAGAAGCAGATAATAATGCAGAATGGCCTCTCTTTTCCTTTTATAGCCGATATTACTAACTTAGAATCCCTTACTTGGCCATCACTCTTCTATTTTAATAGCTTTATCTCTTTAATTATCACTTAAAATAAAAGATAATTCAGCAACTATCCTTACTTAGCTGAAATTATTAAACTCAAAGTCCCTTACTTGGCCATCACTTCTCCCTTATTTTCCTCTTTATCTCTTTATTCAAATTAAAAGAATTTAATCCAACAATTATCTCTTGAAAATAATGATAAATAAATCCCTTATTTATTCACTATTTATAAAATAATAAAAGCTCCTAATTTATAGCCATGTGCCGTCCACCTCTCTGCTCCTTGTAGCAAAATAAAATTTCTTTTATTTGCTTCCCATGTGACTCGAACTTAGGCCCATTCCTCTTGCATATGGCGCCATTTCCATAGGCCCTAAGTGGCATCTTTAGACCACTTTTCCAAGCCTGTTTGTGTGTCAAATTTCACAAACTTTTTCTTTTAAGGCCACATTGCCTTAATTTCCCCTTTTAAACCTTAAAACTCGTCATTTCTAGGTCATTTCTAAGTTTCCAAAAATTTTCGATCGGCTCTGTAAACTTGACATTTCCTTACATTTCCATGACATTTCCTTACAAGACATTTCTTTACATTTCCAAGACATTTCCTTACATTTCCATGACATTTCCTTACAAGGCATTTCCTTACATTTCCAAGGTTCTAAAAATGTTCACTTTCCTCTTTTAAACTTAACATTTCCATACATTTCGTGTTTCCAAAAGTGTTCAAAATATATTCATAACACATAAGATATGTCATTTCGTACAATTAAACCAAAAATGCATAGGCCCTATTTTAGGATGTTACAGTTCTACCCTCCTTAAAAATAATTTCATCCTCGAAATTACTTATTAACGGATAATCGTACCTCTTAACTCACCGCACTACGCTTAAGCTACGCACTCTGATCTTAATAGAATCATCATACTTCCTAGGCACGGTCTCTAAGTTCACGTCCCCTAGAACTCATTTCTAACGTCGCGATTTAATCTCGATAAAAAGTTTTATGCATCGAGAAATTTTGTCCCACCGATTATTCGCGAGCAGTTTTATGAAAAGAGATGTTCGAAGTAGTTCTTTCGATCAACCAAAGTTTCTAGTTCAAGTTCACTACTCTAACTCGAGGAGTCACATTCACATTCATAAGCGAGAGACACATTCATTTTTCCATGAAGTCACATTCATTCACAACATCTTTCACTACACTTTTATGGCCATTCCATCCATTTCCCTACCCAGGGGTAATTTCGTCATTTTCCCTACAGGGGTATTTTGGTAATAAATCGGGGTCAATTCGAAAATATTTTCCAAATTAAAGGTATTTCAGAATTTACAAAATCTCTGGGTTATTTTGTTTTCCAAATCAGAGGTGTTGCAAAAATTTCAGAAATCGAGGTTATTTCGGTAATTTTGGAAGTCGAAGCGATTCAGTAAATTTTCCAAATCGGGGTATCTTGTTATTTGTAAAAGAAGTTTTTGGTATTTTTGTAAAGTAGAAATATTGTAGCAAACGTCAAGGGTATTTTTGAAAATCTTAAGAACTAAGGGTATTTCAGTAATTTACAATACAGGGGCATTTTTGTAATTTTGTAAATCGGAGATATTTTGGAAAAAAAATTCACAATAATCTTTTACTACAATTAAAAGGGTAATTTAGGGATTTTAAAACTAGGGTTTTTATAAAAGCTGCATGGCTAGTCCCTTTCGGGTTTTAATTATCGGGTTTAGCAGTGAATAAGTCCTCTTGGTTAGGGTGAACCGTAGCTACGCACTGTAGGATTCGAGTAAAGAGGAGGTGAGTCGCTAGGATTTGCTTAAATACCAAGCTCTTACTGAATCCACTCCTAGACATGCGCTGTGAGTTGCCACACCTAGCTCGCGACTTACTTCACTGAGTTTGTTTAATAGTCCTTAAGTCTTATGCATGTGTTTGAGAGCACTAGCCCTAGAGTTCAATAGCCCTAATATTCTAATCTCTGAGCCCAAATAAGCCCATAATGAGTTCACATAAACAAGTCACTTCAATAATTAGAAGTACTTACTGGTGGACTTGAGTAGGAGATACAGAGTGCCATGCGAATAACTTGAAAAATAATTCATAAAACCCATATTTTCGAAAAAGCCCATTTAAAAAAATGTTTTGGACCCAAAACCCTCAAAGCCGAGTTTTGAACAGGCTCGATACCAATTTGTAACACCCCAAACTGGCCCATTCGTTACTGACCGAATTTGAGATGCCATCATGGAAAAACGTTTGAAGACCTGATTTCACTTTTGGGAAAACCATTAAAAATTTTGTCATTTGAAAACCATGTCCAATTTAAAAATTCTAAATAATATAAGCTTGATAAAAATATCCAAATTAAAACTTTATTATAAGCTTTTAAAATATAAGTTGCCAAAATTAAAAGCACTTCCAAATAATAATTTAATGGTCGTCTAGCTTAAACATAATAAAAATGTTCAATCACTTTAATGGGCCTTATTACAATAAACACTTAATCAAAATACTGAAAATATAACTACTTAATTAATTAAAATATCTTTCGCATGGAAATCGGCTGCGCATGGCCACCTTTGTATCCACTCCAACTGGTCCAAAAATCACGATCACCTGCGATGTTTAATAAAAATTGGGTGAGTCATTCGGACTCGGTGTGTAATTAGTCCTTTGAATTCCACCCACATGTTAACCACATATTAACTCATATATCGGATATCAATTATCAAATTCACATGTTATCACATTACGGGCTTGGCCCATATTCATATCACATTCATCTAATAGGGTAGTTGACCACAAAATTTCCACATACTGGGCTTAGCCCATTTCCACATTCATCCACATATCATATTGGGCTTGGCCCATTTCCACATATGTTCACATACGAAATCATGCAATTATGAAGCCCAACCCAAACCTAGGGTCCATCCGCTACACACCCCCTTATCCAGCCTACCACACACCAGGGGATTATCAAATCACCCTCTCCTTTTCACTCCAAAGGCAATCACTGCCATCCACGTGCAATTAAGCACAATAGTCTACAACGCGACCTCAGTCAGCGTCAATCCACGATGTAGCCGTAGCTAACACCAAAACCACGATGGGACACATAGTCACTCATCAACCACGATATGGCACATAGTCGATATCAACCACGATGAGGCACATAGCCACTCATCAAGCCACGCGAACTAAATCGCAATTAATCCACAACGTGACCTCAGTCAACGTCAGTCCACGATGTACCCGTAGCTAACACCAAAACCACGATGGGACACATAGTCACTCATCAACCACGATATGGCACATAGCCGATATCAACCATGATTAGGCACATAGCCACTCATCAAGCCACGCGAACTAAATCACAATTAATCCACACGCGTGACCTCGATCAACGTCAATCCACGATGTAGCTCAAGGCTAACATCAAAAACCACGCGATGGGACACATAGTCACTCATCAACCACGATATGGCACATAGCCGATATCAACCACGATGAGGCACATAGCCACTCATCAAGCCACGCGAACTAAATCGCAATTAATCCACAACGTGACCCTCGTCAACGTCAATCCACGATGTAGCTCAAGGCTAACATCAAACCACGTACTCGAAGTACACCCGTACCTTCTTTCATATCCCAACCCATGCACATGCCACATAAAATAATGATACAATGTAATGATGCATGAGCATGTTCATCAAGCATATTATCACATATTCATATTAATAATCACATATCATCGGGTTTGGTACTTAGGATTATCGACATACCCCTTGAGGGTATCCTTATCACAATTTCCATTGCACTAGTTAGCACATTCATAACACATACACATTTCACATACATATCATATACCGAAAAATGGTGGGTTAATCACACACACGATCACTTGGAGAACTATGCTTTCGATCATCGATGCTATCACTAGGCGATACTACGGCTATTTGCCTACTTTCTTGTTCGACATTTGGTCCACACCCGGTGGCCAATCCCTAACTCGCCGAGACAGATCTCTTCTTAAACCGGGATAGGGACCTTCCTTTCCCTTCTTGAATGGTATTCGCCTCCATCAACACACTTAATCAGAACAATCGATTTAATCATCAATATACGAATTCTTAACCAAATATCCACAACTTATCATACTTACCGAAAGGGTCTTGAAATCTCGAAAAGCTTGATCTAATGCTTAGATCCTTAATCCCTACATTTGATTAATCACCTACTACTTTAATAAAAAGCCATTCGGCCATAAATCCAAATCCTAGTAGGATTAGTATACTTAAACTTACCTTGTTGCCGTTTGACTTAAGAATCAAGTCTTGAAATCTCTGCTATACTATTCCTGCATTCGGCCAAGCATTGAATCAATTAACTTGGTTAGTTTTCGGCTTTTGAATAATTAATGAACACATATATTTACCAAACATGGCCTTGGCCGAATACTATAGACACTTACCTTGTGGATTTTAAATCCTGAAACTCACCGAATAACTAGGGAACACGTGGCCTATGGTGTACCTTCGGGAAAAGAACTTCTCCTTCCTTGTAGTCGACACTTAGTAAATCCCGAAAGATCTCTTTAAAGTTTCGGCAACAATATATTAATGGGGTTAGTCCTAGATTTCAGCAAATCTTAAGAAAAAAGGATGAAACCGAATGAGATCTTAACCTTACTTGAAGAAATCGATTGCACCTTCACTTCAACCTTCAGAGATTCGGCTATGGCTAGATGATGATCTCACAACTTTCGGCTTTTGGAGGGATTAGAAAGAAAAGAGAAGGAAGAATAAAGATGGAGGATTCGGCTAGATCACAAGGTATTTTGGCTTGGCAAAATAAAAGAAGAAGAAGATTTGGTGAAGAGAATTCGCAGAGGCTTTCAAAGAAGCAGATAATAATGCAGAATGGCCTCTCTTTTCCTTTTATAGCTGATATTACTAACTTAGAATACCTTACTTGGCCATCACTCTTCTATTTTAATAGCTTTATCTCTTTAATTATCACTTAAAATAAAAGATAATTCAGCAACTATCCTTACTTAGCGAAATTATTAAACTCAAAGTCCCTTACTTGGCCATCACTTCTCCCTTATTTTCCTCTTTATCTCTTTATTCAAATTAAAAGAATTTAATCCAACAATTATCTCTTGAAAATAATGATAAATAAATCCCTTATTTATCCACTATTTATAAAATAATAAAAGCTCCTAATTTATAGCCATGTGCCGTCCACCTCTCTGCTCCTTGTAGCAAAATAAAATTTCTTTTATTTGCTTCCCATGTGACTCGAACTTAGGCCCATTCCTCTTGCATATGGTGCCATTTCCATAGGCCCTAAGTGGCATCTTCAGACCACTTTTCCAAGCCTGTTTGTGTGTCAAATTTCACAAACTTTTTCTTTTAAGGCCACCTTGCCTTAATTTCCCCTTTTAAACCTTAAAACTCGTCATTTCTAGGTCATTTCTAAGTTTCCAAAAATTTTCGATCGGCTCTGTAAACTTGACATTTCCTTACATTTCCATGACATTTCCTTACAAGACATTTCCTTACATTTCCAAGGTTCTAAAAATGTTCACTTTCCTCTTTTAAACTTAACATTTCCATACATTTCCAAGTTTCCAAAAGTGTTCAAAATATATTCATAACACATAAGATATGTCATTTCGTACAATTAAACCAAAAATGCATAGGCCCTATTTTAGGATGTTACAGTGCTTATAAAGCATATTAGGACAAACTCCATGATTGTGGATCCGCTTACTAAGGAATTACACCTAAGGTTTTATAAGAGCACACTGCTCATATGGGTGTAATGTCATTTAAAGGATATTTGGTTTTAGTGGGAGTTTGTATTTTTAATGCTTTTATGTTAGACACATTTTCAGATATTTTAGTTTAAAGATATTAAGTTTATTTTCTGCAGAAATAAAGTTTATTTGGTCTTTTCACACTCTGATTGTGGTAAGGTTTGATCTCACTAAGGAGGACCAGTTGGAAATAGACATGTTTAGATCATATTGCATGTAATTTCCATGCTACACATCCATACTTGATCTATGTCATTTGGTTGTGTTAATATACGTGATCATGGATGGATTTAGTTACGATATATGTAACGAAAGTCGCCTTGGTTCTATGTTAACATAATTAATGGACGAGATTGTTCGGAATACCTTTTGGATATGATAGTAAAATTTTGAGCTCATAAGGTTATATAATGACATGTAATTATAAAGTAATTAGTATATATATGTGGTCCAAGTGGGAGATTGTTGGAAAATTTGGACATCACATATATAATAAGGATAATTACATGTTATTATTTACTATCATGATAGGTTAGCCCAAATTAAAAGTGATCTAATTTGGTTAAAATTTTATTGGGCTTTTAATTATTAAATAAAGTATGGGTCAAATATGTGTAGATACTCTTATAATCAAATTCTAATTAATGATGGGCTAATTAGAATTTGATTAGAACTAATATGCCAAGGTTATAAATATTAGGGTTATGGTCCCCAAATTATACACAAGATATCTTTTCTAATATCCCATCATTAGGAAAGAGAGAGAGCAAATATTCTCTAAATTTCTTGTGTGCTAATTTGGAAGATCAAATCCCTAAAATCCGGTAAAACTACAAGGAATTCATGGATTCAGGTACGCTTCCGCATCTAGTTTTATTCTTCATTTATTCTTGATGATTTGACATGATAGATCCTGGTTTATTAAGTTTTATTTTAGATTTATTTTACAAATCTAACATGTTTTGCTGTTTGATAGCTTCGACCTTTATTTACTAAAAATTAATTATCTCTTAGTACAGAATTTGGATGATGTTCCCGTTTGTTTCTATTGAAAATAGACTCACTAAAAATTTAAACATATAAATTTAAAATTTATTTTTACAATTTTTGATGATTTTCCAAAGTCAGAACAGTGGAACACAAAGTCATTCTGATCTTGTCTCACAAAATTTATTATATCTCATAATTTACAATTCCATTGGTTACACCATTTCTTCTATGAAAAACTAGTCTCAATAAAATTTAATTTAATATTTTATTCAACCTATAATTCAATTTTCACAGTTTTTGGTGATTTTTCAAAGTTAGACTACTGCTGTTGTCCAAAACTGTTTTAGTGCAAAATGTTGATTACCAAGTTTATAACACCCTTATTCCCTTTATCTATAATATTACCCATCAATTTCTCTTATTTCCCTTCACTAGCATATCAAGAACATAGAACCTTATATAAGAAAACTCTACATTAACATCATTTCTATGCTTTTTCAATAATATCAAACTTAAAAATATATTAAAATCTTGATGTTCTTACCTTGTTCTATTGATTTCAACCTTTAACTTGATTTTCTCTCTCCTCTAGCTTCTATTTCTTGAATCTAACTTGATATTCTAACTCCCCCTAGTATCCTTAATATTTTTCTATGTTGGTAGCTATGGAAATTCTTTTGATTTCTAAGTGAAAATGGTGAATTTTTTATAAAAGGACCAAACTGTAAAGAAAGCAAAACTTTCTTTCTTTCCTTTCTCTTCATACGTTGGATGCATGGGAAGAAGATGATCATTCTTCATCTTTCTTTCCTTATATATATACTAAATAAAATAATAATAAAATAATAAAATATCATTTAAAAATCAAATCAAAATATTTATAAACTAATATTTATTTATTTAATTAATCTAAAATATCACCAACATCATTATTACCTTTCAGATTTGTCTCTCTTTCTAATTGACCATTTTTCCCTTTACAATATTTTAAAATTCCATCCTTGAGTCATCACTTAATTTGGTAAAATTGTAATTTAGTCCCTCATAATTCTTCACCTATTCAATTTGGTTCTAATTCATCCATTTTTCTTAGTTTCTAGATCATTCCACCCTTAAAATATTTTTACTATTGGTCCTTTAACTTTTTCATATTTATACTTTAACCCCTCAAGTTTTGAGTATTTACTTTTAGGCAACAAAACTTTTCTCACTTTTACAATTTAGTCCTTTCTTGAATTAATATATCATAATATACTTTTCAATGTTGTCATAACTCAAAATTTCCCTTTTTGTCACTTTATTTCTTTATTTTACTATATCAAGGATAATATCTTATTATAGAAATTTTCGGGGTATTACAGAGCTAATATTTATTTGTCACAATTTCGCTATGCATACAAAATATGAAAGACAGAAATACAAAAGACATAATAGTGAAAAGTGAAATTAACTTTATTTATTTATTCATCATTCAAATAAATAGAGAACAATTACATGTTTACTACAATATGGGCACATTTCCCAATAATCTCCCACTTGCCCTAGTGAAGTAAATGTGTCATGTTTTACATTCTCATATCCTCGACGTGTTCGTTAAAACTATTAGTTACAATAGTCTTAGTAAATAGATCTGCAAGGTTATCTTTAGAAGCTACTTTAACCACATCTACAATTCCTTCGGCTACTACCTCTCATATCAAGTGAAACTTCCGGTCAATGTGTTTCATCCTATTGTGACTTCTCATTTCCTTGGTATTAACTATTGCAGCATTGTTATCACAATACAGGGTTATAGCTTTTTCCATACCAGGAATGACTTTAAAATTGATTAAGAAATTCTGAAGCCATATTGCTTCTTTCATTTCCTCAGAAGTAGCCACATACTCGACCTCCATAGTAGAGTCAGCAGTGCAACTTTTTTTTACACTTCTTCATACTATGGCTCTATAGCCTAGGACGAATACATTTCCCAATGTCGATTTCCATGAATCTTTACAGGTTTGGAAGTTTGAGTCTGTATATCCAATAGGAGTAAGGTTCTCCCCAAAATACACAAGCATATAATCCCTTATTCTTTTAAGATACCTTAATATATTCTTTACAACTTGTCAATGCTTAAAACCAGGATTCGTCTAATGACTAACCATTCCTACTGCAGAATAGATATTTGGATGTGTGCAAAGTATTGCATGCATAAGGCTTCCAACTACCGAAGCATATGGAACCTTACTCATATGCTCTCTTTCTTCCGCTGTCTCAGGATAGTCATCTAAAGAAAGATGAAAACCTGATGCAATCAGCTGAGCGTCTGGCTTCGCATTAGTCATTGCAAAATGTTCTAGTACCTTATCGATGTATGAAGCTTGTGATAGAGCTATCATTTTATTCTTTCGGTCCTTAAGGATTCAAATTCCAAGAATATAACTAGCTTTACCCAAGTCATTTATGCTAAACTGTTGAGCTAACCATAATTTAACCTATGACAATTCTCCTACATCGTTTTCGATAAGTAGAATATCATCGACATACAAAATGAGAAATACCATATTTTTTTCCTTTATATGCTTATAAACACAAGGTTCATCAGCATTTTATTCAAACCCAAAAGTCTTGGTCGTTTGATCAAATATTTTATTCCATGAGCGGGACGTCTGCTTAAGTCCATAAATGGATCTTAGCAGTTTGCAAACTTTCTACTCCTTTCCTTTGACAACATAGCCAATGGGTTGAGCCATGTAAATGGTCTCATCAAGACAGTCATTCAAGAAAGTTGTCTTGACATCTATTTTCCAGATCTCGTAATCAAGAGCAGCGACAATGGATAAGAGTATCGAAATAAACTTGAGCATGGCTACCGGAGAGAAGGTTTCATTGTAATTGATGTCTTCTTTCTACGTGTAGCCTTTCCCTACAAGTCTAGCTTTATGTGTTTCCACTTTCCCTTTCGCATTTCTCTTCTTCTTGTAGATCCACTTACACCTTATGGGTTTAATTTTAATCAGTAAGTCTACAAGTTCCCACACTGTATTGGATTTCATCGAATCCAACTCGATTTCCATGGTCTGTTTCCAATGCTAGGAACTAACATCCTACATAGCCTCATCGTAAGTGAGTGGATCATCATCCTCATGATTGGTTTCCATACTATAAATATTATCATTATAGATGAAAATTCCAGTTTCTTATAAACTCTCCCACTACGATTGATTCCCCTACACCACTGATTGTTTACAGGTCTTTCTACAATTTTCATGAGAATTAAACTTGGTGATTGTTTTACAACTCTAAAAAGTTCCTCGACTACAACTTTACTTCGAGGCTTAAAGTTATCCATGTAGCTTTGCTCGAGGAAAATAGCATGAGTAGAAACTTTGATTGTATTATCTTTCGGATTATAGAATAATCCACCCTTTGTTCTTTTCGGATATGCTACAAACATGCACAACTCTGTCCGTGCATCCAACTTCTTTGCATCCTTATCCAGAACGTGTGCTGGACAACCCCATATTCTAAAGTAATTTAGAGCGGGTTTGTTTCCATGCCATAGTTTATAAGGTGTCTTACAAGCTGTAACACCCCAAACCCGGCCCATTCACTACGACCGAATTTGAAATGCCACTGCAGAAAACATTTGAAGACTGATTTCACTTTTGGGATAAAACATGAAAATTTTGTTAAGTTTAGAAAACAGTGTTCATTAAAATTCTTAAGTAAGGTGTGGTGTTTATAAAAATATCCGGATTAAAAATTTAGTATATATAGATTTAAATAAAATCGTTTGCAAATAATTCCTCAATTGTCAATCCATAATAAAACATAATAATAAACTTAATGAAAAACACTTAAACAAGCTTTAAATACTTTTAGGGGCCTTATTACAATAATTGAATAATCAAAGTACTGGAAATATGAATGCTTAATTAATTAAAAATATCTTTCTGCATGAAAATCTGCTTCTGCATGGCCACCTTTGTATACACTCCAACCCGGTCCGAGCATCAAGCATCACCTGTAAGGTTTAATAAAATATTGGGTGAGTCAAAGCGGACTCGGTGCATAGTCATTTCACATGTCTCCACATATGGGCTTGGCCCATATCCACCTGATCCATACACATAAATATGCAATTATGAAGCCCATCCCAACCTAGGGTCCATCCATTACTCCTACCTTAGCAGACTCCCTGCCCAAGGCCGTGGCTAATCCACTGATCACATAATGGTCCACATATCTTACCTTGGCAGACTTACTGCTCAAAGCCGTGGCTGAGCCACCGATCACCTAAGTGATCCCACATATCTTACCTTGGCAGACTTGCTACTCAAGGCCGTGGCTAAGCCACCGATCACCTAAGTGATCCCACATATCATTCAGTCCACGGTGATGCACACAGCTATCAACCGCCGAGATGTGGCACCTAGCCAACACCTCCCTTGATGAAGCACATAGCTAACATCAAGCGCTAATGTAGCACAAGGCTAACATTAGACCACGTACATAAAGTACACCCATACCTTCTTTCATATCATATCCCATCCCATGCACATGCAACATATGACAATGTCATAACATAGTAAAATAATGCATGCACATGCTATTCGGCATACAAACATATTCTCATTGGCATATTCACATTCTTAATAATTAACAACGACTGATTTCCGATATACCCCTTAAGGGTAACCATTCACAATCATACTTTGCACATATTAGCATTTACACAACACATACAATATACCATAAACCCGGAAACAAAGTGGGTTAATCACACACCTTTTAACTCGAAGAACTATGCTTTCGATCTGACGCTATCACTAGGCGAGACTACGGCTATTTGCCTACTTTCTTGTTTACGACATTTGGTCCACACCCGGTGGCCAATCCCTAAGCTAGAAACAGATCTCTTCTTAAACTTGGGGATAGGGACTACCCCTTTACCTTCCTGTCTGACATCCATGTCCATTGCAGATCACTTAATTAGAATCATTTGGTTAAACGACAAAGTACGAGATCTAAAACGAATAAAAATCACAGCTTATCATCCTTACCAAAAATGGATCCAAAAACTCGAAAGCTTCCTTTGTTCTTGTCGATTTGGCCCAAATCCCGAAAAGCCACTCCTTGCCTTTGAAACTTGATTTGTCGCATCCAAGAGACTCCCTTAATACTTCCTTCTATCGGCTATACAAAAGGACACTAGGTCAAGGCTTATGAATATTCGGCTAACAATAAAACAAATGTGGAGTTGAAGAAAAGAAAAATGGAAGAACGGTAGAGACTTAGGGGCATTAAACTTATATAAAAAATAGAAAGAAATTTGGCAAACACTTAAAAGAAAAAGATGAATGCTCAAAGAAAAGGTAATTCGGCACTCCTGCTACTCTTCAAAGCCAAAAATCCCGGCTCCCAAAGTCATATATTCGCCACCAACTCCACTTATCAAATCTCCTATATTATCTTAACACATTAATAAAATAATCCTTCACTTTATCTCTTAACACCCATTCAAATAAATAAAATAAAATAGAAATTATCTCTTATCTACCCACCTACAATAAATAAATAACACATGACCATTATCTCTTATCTTCCCATAAAAATAAATAAAATAAAGCCATATATTTATCCAACTCTTCCAATTAAATTTAAAAACAAAACATCAAGCTTATCCCCATCTATTTGAGAGTCCATATGCGGACCACTAGCTCCTCTCTTTGACTTAAAAAGCCAAAAAAATAAAATCCCACTCCTTGCTGCTCACTGACCTCGAACCCAAGACTGTTGGAGCCCTTGATTGCAGTGTAACGCTTGACCACTTTGCCAAGGCGCTATTTGTGATATAACCTCCCTGAATTTCTTTTCAACCCTCTTTTCATGAGCGCCTTCTTAACGCAAAAATAAAAGCTCCTTCCTACCTCCTTCGCAAGCTGGAACTGGGCCCTCTACCCATTGCTTGAGGCGTCACTTGCCCAAGCCTTAAGTGGCGCCTTGTGCCACTTTACAGTGCCAACCCTTGTGTCATAAATCCTCACAAATTTCCCTTAAAGCCTTTTTAGCCTACTTCCCTTTTTGACGCAAAAATAAAAGTCTCTGCTGCGCCCCGCGTTACTCGAACCTCTTCCCTCCTGCACTCCCTTTTGACGCAAGCCTCCAAGCCCCTAAAGTAGCATCCTAAGCCACTTTACTAAGCCCAAGTTCATGTCCATAACTTCCTACAATTTTCCTTTAAGGCCTCCATCGCCCAGCTTCTCCTTTTAAGCACTTAAAAAAAAAATTTCCTAAGGCATTCCCTTTTTATCCTAGAGTTTTAAAAAAAACCTTAATACATCACCAACCAAACTTAAAGCCTACTAACACTTGAGTTATGCTCCAACCGCACAACCCCTAATCTAGGATGTTACACAAGCAGACTTAATTGACACATCATTCAGAATATAGCAAGTTGTTTGTATCGCATAGCCCCAAAAAGAAGTAGGGAGTTGTGAATAGCTTAACATTGAACGAACCATGTCAAGCAAGGTTCTATTCCTTCTCTCAACTATGCCATTCTACTATGGAGTGTCTGGCATAGTTAACTGGGATAAAATCTCATTCTCTATAAGGTATCCTAAGAACTCATCGAGAAAGTATTCCCCACCTTGGTCAGACCGAAGATTCTTTATGGATAAACCTAATTGCTTTTTCACTTCCACACGAAACTCTCGAAATTTATCAAAGGTTTCAATTTTACGATGCATTAGATAAACATATTTATATCGAGAATAGTCATCGATGAAAGTCACGTAATAATCGTAACCTCCTCGGGTAATAATGCTCATGGGACCACATACATCAGTGTGCACAAGTTTTAAAGGTTGGTTGGACCTTTTACCTTTCGCATTAAAAAACCTCTTAGTCATTTTACCTTCCAAGCAAGATTCACATTGTGGAAGACTAACTTCCTTAAGCATACTTAACCATCTTTGTAACACCCCTAACCCGTATCCGTCGCCAGAACAGGATTACAGAGCATTATCGAAACTTTCAAAACCTTAACAAATAATTCATGTAAATTACTATTCATTAATCGAGGTTATTGATATCGTCCCTTAAATGGACCCTTGAGGCCCAATACAAGCATTAGAATCGAGTCGGGCTTAATCGGAAACTCTAAGAATTTCACACTAAATTACAAAATTTTTCCAAGTTGCTGGGCTTACATGCCCGTGTGGTCCGAGGGTCACGCCCGTGCTACAGGCCGTGTTCAACCCCGTGTAACTCTCTGACTTGTGCACACTGTAACACCCCAAACCCAGCCCAAAACACCACGGCCGAATTCGGAATGTTACTCGGAAAAATGTTTGAAAAGAATTTACTTGAAGGGTGAAAACACGTGTTGGGTTTTAATCAAATATCCCATCCATAGGAGTTAACTTGTTTATAAGAAGTTTGTCGTTTTGGAAATCGATTTGCCGGAAAAGTACAACTTTAAAGTTCGTGTGAAGTTGAAAATCGCATACGTTTGAAACTTTAGGAAAGTTGGGTTGTTACGAGTGTTCAGATTTGAAAATCTTAACTTAAGTTTTTAAGTTGTAAAAATTTGATTTCGAAATCATTTGCAATTGTTAATCGATAGTCGATCTAGCATAAAACATAATGAAAATCCCAACTACTTAAAATGGCCTTATTACAATAAAATCATCCCGATGTAACCGAAATTAAAGAAAATGTATTTAAGTAAGTAAATGGCATCTGCATGGCCATCTCGAATCCACTCCAAACCCGGTCCAAGACATCATGTATCACCTGCATTGTTTGGTAAATATTGGGTGAGTCAAACCGACTCAGTTGTGTAATTAACCCACAAATTCCCGCATATGGGCGTGGCCCAAAACCATACAAATCCACATGGCATGTAATAATGCAAAATGTACCCAACCCAGCCTAGTGTCCATCCGCTACACACCCCCGTATCCAGCCACCACACACCAGGGGATTACTAAATCGACCCTCCAACCGCTACACACCAATTCGACAATCAATGCCGTCCACCACGTGAGATGGATCCGATCGGTAACGATGTAGCATCGACACGTGAAATACATCATGCATCTGTTTCAATCCTAAGGGCAACTCCAACTGATACGCCACTGGTCCAACCCGCTTCAAAACCCGATAAGGCCCTATAAACCTGGGACTCAGCTTACCCTTGTGTCCAAATCTCATCACCTTCTTCCATGGCGAAACCTTTAGGAACACCGATCACCCATCGCAAATTCTATTTCTTTTTCGCTTAAGATCTGCGTCACGATTTACATGCATGCGATGCCTCCTTCAACCGTGCTCGAATTACCTTAACCTTCTCTTCTGATTCTGCCACTATCTCTGGACCTAAAACATGACGTTCACCCAATTCTGTCCAACACGTAGGAGTGCGACACTTCCGTCCATACAACGCTTCATACGGGGCCATCCGAATACTTACTTGGTAACTGTTGTTGTACGCAAACTCTGCTAAAGTCAAAAACTCCTCCCAGCTACCCTTGAAGTCAATAACGCAACCCCTCAACATATCTTCTAACACCTGAATTACCCTTTCAGACTAGCCGTCTGTCTGCGGATGAAATGCCGTACTAAAGTCCAACCTGGTGCCCAATGCCTGATGCAGTGCTCCCCAAAATTGAGATGTGAACCTAGGATCCCTGTCTGAAATAATTGATACCGGCACCCCGTGTAGCCTCACAATTTCTGCCACATACAACTTTGCCAACCTCTGCAGAGAATAGTCGACTCGCACCGGTATGAAATGTGCAGACTTTGTCAACCGATCCACAACTACCCAGACTGAATCCTTCTTGCTAGGCGTAAGGGGAAGCCCACTAACGAAGTCCATTGTGATTCTCTCTCACTTCCATCTGCGCAGAATCTTTATTTGGTTGCGGCAACCACGAAGGCACTGGTGTTCGACTTTTGACTGGCCGACACGTTAAGCAACTCCCCACAAATTCTGTAACTTTTCGCTTCAGACCAGGCCACCAAAACAGATCCCGTAGATCCCTATACAACTTACTCCCTCCAGGATGCATAGCGTAAGGGCTACTATGCGATTCCCGAAGAATCTTCTGCCTTAACTCCCCATCCTTCGGCATACATACTTTACCCCGGAAACACAACACCCGTTGTTGTTTACATCGTAGTCTTCCACTCCTCGCTCGTACTTGCAGAGCTTAGCACTCGGATCGTCATCTACCAACCGCTTCTCTTTCACGACCTAACCATGTCGGCTTCACCCTCTGACTCCGCTAACAAACTCCCGTCATCATAAAGACTAAGATGTGCAAACATCACCCTCAGATCCGATACTACCATCCGAATTAGGGCATCTGCCACCACATTTGACTTACCCGAGTGATACTCAATTGAACAGTCGTAATCCTTCAGCAACTCCACCCACCTTCGCTGTCTCAAGTTCAGCTCCTTCTGATTCAGCAGATATTTTAGACTCTTGTGGTCTGTGTAGATCACCGACTTCTCTCCGTACAAGTAATGTCTCCACACCTTTAACGCAAAAACAACTGCAGCCAACTCCAAATCATGTGTCGGATAGTTAACTTCATGCGGCCTTAACATCCGAGACGCATAGGCAACAACCTTTCCTTCTCGCATCAAAGACACTGCCCTAACCCGTGTGCGAAGCATCACAAGATACACTACAAAGTCTTTCCCGCTTCAGGCTGAATCAAAACAGAAGCCTCTGTCAAAACCCTCTTCAGCTTCTCGAAACTCTTCTGCTGCTTATCCGTCCACATGAAAGGTACCTCCTTTCTTAACAACTTCGTCAGAGGTGCTGCTATTGACGAAAACCCTTCAACAAATCTCCTGTAGTAGCCTGCTAACCCCAAGAAACTGCGAACCTCACGCCATCGGCTTAGGTGGTTTCGGTCTAACACCGCCTCAATCTTCCGAGGATCCACTCTTATCCCTTCTGCAGACACCACATGACCCAAGAAAGTAACTTCCCTTAACCAAAATTCGCATTTGTCGAATTTGGCGTACAACTTCTTTTCCCCCAAAATCTGCAGCACTACCCGGAGATGCGCATCGTGCTCCTCCTCAGACTTGGAATATACCAGGATGTCGTCTATGAACACCACGACGAACTGGTCTAAGTAGGGTTGGAAAACCCGGTTCATCATATCCATAAACGCAGCTGGGGCATTTGTCAACCCGAACGGCATTACTAGGAACTCATAATGCCCGTATCGAGTCCGAAAAGCTGTCTTATGGATATCCGCTTCCTTCACCTTAAGCTGATGATATCCCGACCTCAGATCTATCTTTGAAAATACCGCAGCCCCTTTAAGCTGATCAAACAAGCCGTCTATCCTCGGCAGCGGGTACTTGTTCTTGATTGTCAGTTTATTCAACTGCCGGTAGTCTATGCACATACGCATAGTCCCGTCCTTCTTCTTCACGAATAGGACCAGTGCTCCCCATGGAGACACACTGGGTCGGATAAACCCGCGATCTAACAATTTTTAGATCTGGGCCTTGAGTTCCCCTAACTCTTTTGGTGCCATTCATGACGGGCGATAGACACCGTGCGTGCACGGCAACAAATCGATTTCGAACTCCACCTCGCGATCCGGAGGCAACCCTGGAAGTTCTTCCGGAAAGCATCCACAAACTCCTTCACTGTCCTGACCTCTCCTACAGCTGCTTCCTTAGCCTCCAAAGCACTGACAAACATCAGGAAAGCCATACATCCCTTCTTTACCATCTTTTCCGCCTTAAGGGCGGACACTACATTAGACAAGTAATCCCTTCTCTCACCTATCACCACAATCTCATTGTCTTTGAGTCCTCAACGACATGCGCTTAGCAAAGACAATCCAAATTTGCACTGTACCTCACTAACCGGTCCATACCTAAGATTAAGTCAAATTCCCGAATGGCAATTCCATCAAGTCGGTGGGAACACCGCCCCTGAACCTCTAAAGGCACCTCCCTAAAGAGTTTGTCTACTACCACCGATTGCCCTAAAGGACTAAAGTACGCCAACTTCCTGGGGACGGTCTCAAAGTTCCCATTCAAAGTTCCGGACACTTCACAAGCAATGTAAGAATGAGTCGACCCCACATCAATTAAAGCAGTAAAGGGTAATCCGAAAATAAGGAACGTACCCGTGATCACATCTGGTGCATCCCCCTCCTCACGACGCCTGGCTGCATAAACCAACCCTGGCTGCCTTGCATCTGAACCCCCAGCACCTCTGTCTGATGCTCCACGACCTCGGCCAAAACCATTTCCTCCATGGTTCGGACCACGACCCTTCGACACCTGTTGACCACCCCTTTTGGGCTGCACATACCCCTGACCTACTGTCCGAGCCCTATCCATATCCTGAGGACAATTCTTAACCAAGTGAGCTTTGGACTCATACCTGAAACACTCTTTACTCCTTCCCTAGCACTCTCCTACATGAGTCCTCCCACATTGAGCACATGGACGGACCTGATTCCCAACAGCTGGCACAGGAGCGCGAGTAGAATTCTCAACCCTAGGTCTTTTCTGATAACCCCCAGATGATGCTGACGGTCGAAAACTCCTCTTGTTCCGGTCTCTGTCCTTATCTCTGTTCTGCCTCTCAGTTCTCCGCTATCTGAGCTTTCTCTACAAGAATAGCAAAGTCCCTCTCCCACTGAGGAGCTATCAACACTCGCAGCTCATCTCGCAGCCCATCCTCGAATCTGACACAGCGCTCATAATCAGTAGCAACAATCCCTCTGGCATACCGACTTAACCGCAAGAACTCCGCTTCATACTGCGCTCTCGACTTGCCCCTTGCACTAAATTCAGGAACGCCTTCCTCTGTGCGTCCACGTAACTGGCTCCGACGTACTTCCCCTCGAAATTAATCTTAAAGTAACCCCAATCCACTCAATCCACCGGAGTACCCTCTCTGACAGTGAGCCAGCACTGGTAGGCCTCATCCCAGAGTAAAGAAACAGCGCCCTTCAACTTCTCCTCAGCAGTGCAGTCCAAGTCATCCATGATCCTTTCGACTGCCTCTAACCAGTACTCCGCCACATTTGGAGCTACCCCAGATACCCCTCTAAATACTTCAGCTCCGTTTGCTCTAAGCCTCTCAAACACGGACTTTCGAGCCCCATTACCCATATTAGCTCCTACGACCCTCTCCAAAACTCGCAGCATAGCCTGCGACACTAGGTCATCTCCTCCCGTTTGATCCTGAAACTCTGCTCCTACGACCGGTGGTGGCGCCTGCGTTCTCACGAACCCGACCGGACCCAATCGGTTTTACGATACGATCATTCCGCTCTACCACGCCCACGGATACTACGACCACGTCCCCCAGAACTCATGTCTAACGTCGCTTCTTAACTCGATTTAAGAAATTTTATGTATTAGCTTCTTTTCACTTATTGATTAAAAGAGTAGTTTTATGCTATAGGATTTCAAGTTATTCTTTCACAAAGAACACATATCCCTAAAGTTTCGGTCTCTAAAGAGAATATCTTAAGTTCTAATGTCCATATCCACCACAATACATCACATACCCACTTCATTTCGTTTAACAAGGCGTAAGACTTACTCATGGACTGGGCGGGAAGATTTGAGTGCCATGCCTTCATAAACCCTTTCCATGAAAAATTTCTTTAACCAACTTCAAACACAGAGTTTAAAAACGTTTGTGGGCCTCAAAATCCATAGGCCGAGTTTAAAACATGGGCTCTGATACCAAATTGTAACACCCCAAACCCGGCCCAAAACACCATGGCCGAATTCAGAATATTACTGGGAAAAATGTTTGAAAAGAATTTACTTGAAGGGTGAAAACACGTGTTGGGTTTTAATCAAATATCCCATCCATAGGAGTTAACTTGTTTATAAGAAGTTTGTCGTTTTGGAAATCGATTTACCGGAAAAGTACAATTTTAAAGTTCGTGTGAAGTTAAAAATCGCATACGTTTGAAACTTTAGGAAAGTTGGGTTGTTACGAGTGTCCAGATTTGAAAATCTTAACTTAAGTTTTTAAGTTGTAAAAATTTGGTTTCGAAATCATTTGCAATTATTAATCGATAGTCGATCTAGCATAAAACATAATGAAAATCCCAACTACTTAAAATGGCCATATTACAATAAAATCATCCCGACGTAACCGAAATTAAAGAAAATGTATTTAAGAAAGTAAAATTGCATCTGCATGGCCATCTCGAATCCATTCCAAACCCGGTCCAAGACATCATGTATCACCTGCATTATTTGGTAAATATTGGGTGAGTCAAACCGACTCAGTTGTGTAATTAACCCACAAATTCCCGCATATGGGCGTGGCCCAAAACCACACAAATCCACATGGCATGTAATAATGCAAAATGTACCCAACCCAGCCTAGTGTCCATCTGCTACACACCCCCGTATCCAGCCACCACACACCAGGGGATTACTAAATCGACCCTCCAACCGCTACACACCAATTCGGCAATCAATACCGTCCACCTAGTGGCCTGGCCACTGGTCCACGTGATTAAATCACAAAAATCCACAACGTGACCCATGGTCAACATCAATCCACAATGTTGCTCAAGGCTAACATCAATCCACAGTGAGGCTCGAGGCCGTCACTAAACCACGTACATAAATGTACACCCTGTCCTTCATTCCATATATATACCACCCCATGCATATGCAACATGTTATAATGACATGGCCAAATAATGCATGAATAGATTATATAGGCATATGACATGCTACGTGTATGCACAACAATCATCCATAGCCACACCATAAATAAAAGACTAACCTGGTTACCGACATACCATTGAAGGTAACAATTCCACCACAGCCACTGTTTCGGCCATTTCACACATAATACATACAACTAATTAATTAACAGGGAAACTGCGAATTAACCACACACCTGATAACCTGAAACACTACACTCTCGATTTCCCTAGCGTCCTCACTCGAAGAGACTACAGTGATCTGCTTGTCCCTTTCCGACGTTGGCCCACACCTTGGTGGCCAATCCCGAACTATAGAAATCGAACATTTCTTGAACTTAGGGGTAGGGACAACCCCTTCCACTCCTCGACTGGCACTCGCATCCATTGAATAGCACTTAATAAGAATACCTGGTTAATTGATAAATCAAAATCTAAACGAGACAAAGACCTCATCTTAATTGAGTACTCTTACCGAAGTAGATCCGAATCCCGAAGCTTCTCCTTAACCTCTGTCGAAACCTCCCTACAATAGTCTAGTTAGAATCGGCTAACACTTCTTAGCTAAAAGATATGGCCTTTGGCCGAATATCACTATCTCCTTACCTTATTCGATCAAACCCCGAAGGCTCTTGCTCCTAACGCTGGCTTCAAAGAAAAGTTACGAACCCAAGACCTTGGATAGATCCGGCCACACACCACACTATTGAGGTCGATTGGAAGGGATTGCACAAGATGGCCGACGGCACCTCACTACAAGTCGTCTATCGAAATAAGTCTTTCCTTCACGATATGATCGGCACTGGAAGATTCGACTTGATGACAACCCTTGGAGATCAACGTGATAGAAAAAGAATAGAAGAAAAGTGTAGATAAGAATAAAAGAAAACGATGGGTAGAAGGTTCGGCCAAAGCACTAATCAGTTTTGAAGAAAGCAAAAGAAGAAAAGAATGATGGTGAGGCTCAAATAGAGGTTCGGCTATAGGGAATTATGGAGAGAAAACTCGATTTAAGAGAGAGGAAAAGTGATGAAACGAGACTCGAGATGAAAAGATGAAGGCTTAGGGAATTAGGCTATGGTGATGGGTGCATTCGGCTTTCAATCACAAAGGAAAGAAAGAAAACAAATGAGCTTTTGGAAGAGAGAAAACGCAAAAAGGGTGCCTAATACCACACTAAGCAAATTCGGCCTCTACCCCCCTATCATGACCGAAAATGCCATCCCAAGAGCCCTACTACCGGCCAACTCTCACCCCCTCTCCACATCCCTTATTTTCCTCCACATTTTCCTCCCCTCCCCACATTCAAATGAGTTTGAATGAGTCAAACTCTCATCTCTTCTCCTATCCGTACATTCAAAACAATTTGACTCAGTCAAATTCCACCTTCCCAGTGCCATAGCCGAATCCAACTCTTCTCCCCTTGACGCAAAAACAAATGCCAAAATGTTGCCAGTGCTGCTCGAACCAAGGCCCTTCTCACTCCCTGAGGCGTCATCCACTTGCACCTTAAGTGGCGCCTCCCTACCACTTTACCAACTGAGTTCTTGTGTCCCTAAACGCAACCTTAAACCCCTTAAGGCCTAGCTCCCTTAGCTCCCCCCTAATCAGCTTAAACCAAAAAGTTTCACTAAGGCTTCCACCTAACCCCAAGGTTTCCCAGAGACCCCAAACACAATCAAACAGCACACAGAGCATACTCACACACACAAACACATATATGCAAAATGCGAGACCCCTAAATCCCGGATATTACACACACGACCATGCCACACACCCGTGTGCTAGGCCATGTGGTTAATTAAATTCTTTAGAAATTAAATGCAGGTTTCACACAGCCAAGACATACGCCCGTGTTCCAGGCCGTGTAGCACACACGGCTAAGACACACGCCCGAGTACTCAATTCTAAGAATTTTGTTTCTCAAAATTTAGGTGCAGGGGACACACGGCCTAACCACACGCCCATATACCAGGCCGTGTATCACACACGGTCTAGACACACGCCCGTGTGTCTGCCCGTGTGGACAAAATAAAGCCATTTCTAGCTTCATTTCTCACCCAAAATCACACCATTGACCTGCACTTAAAACTTACATCCAAGTACCAACCAATTCAAGCATTTAAAATAAGCAATTTCCATCATTTAACATGGCATACATGTTTATATTCTTACCTTGATTTGATCTAGGCATTAGCATTTTTATCACATTCACTTAAATCACATGTATGATTAACATAATAATCTACTTCATAATACCAAAATAGACCATTACTAGCCATTCCAATGGCTAGGATACAAAACATCATTATCAAGCCAATTAAGGCCACGTTAACCTATACATGCCATTATACCAAAATGATTTGCTATACATATACCCAAAATAAGCTAGTGGATAGTGTGATGATACTCCAATGATCTCCAACCTTCGCGAGCTTCCGAGCACTATAAAACAGGGGAAAATAAAATAGAGTAAGCATTACATGCTTAGTAAGTTCGTATAATGGAAAACTAAACTTACCGATCCTTTTTATTAAATGTAAGCGTACAATAACATGTTTTCCATCAACTTGGCAAAACTGCCAAAATACAAATATTCAATCAAACATGTTAGTCACCAATTCCTCATATACATCAAATAACACAGATGAGCTCGTCATATTATTTTCCTTCAAGACATCATTCATTTCATTCCATAATTCTCTTATCATGCCAAGAGTTTTTTCCGTTGAATCATTGAAATTTCGATGGATGCTCAAGTGGTACACTCGAGGTGTACGATTCAATAACCCGTCAATTCTTTTTCAAGAGTACCCATTAGGGCACTTAATCAAGGAACACACTATCGAGCCACATATTGTATAATAGGATTACCAGTCCAGGCTAAATCCTTTATTTCACGTATGCTCAGAAGAGCTCAATTAGGATTACTAGTCCAAGCTAATCCTAATTGTAACGTATACTCGAGAGGTATTATATCAAGATTACCCGTCTGGGCTAAATCTTTTCTATAATAAGGTCAATAGGATTACTCGTCTAAGCTAAATCCGTCAGTAACAAATGCAGGACCTCATGCATTTCGGGAAAGCACATATATTCATCGGAATTCAATATTCAAACGGAACTTAACCCTTTTTCAACCATTTCAAGCATGTATTCAATTTTTCATTATAGAAATCAAATAATTCATATCAATATAATTCACATTACATACAAACACAACATTCAATTAAACATATTTACATGTTCGATTAAGTTACACGAACTTACCTCGACACTTGTTCGCGTATATAATCTACTAACCCAAAACCTTTTCTTTTCCTCGGTCTAACCTCAAATTTGTGTTTTTCGAATCTATATAAATAACTTTAATCATCAATTTCGCACATTTCATATTCATTTGGACTCAATTTACGTCCTAGGCAAAATTACCATTTTGCCCCTAACATTTCCATAAATTCCAATTTCGTCCCTAGGCTTGGAAAATGAAATTTATGCAATTTACTCCATATTCCAAGCCTAACCAAAATTCCATCACAAAATTTACAGCACATGTATTCATAAAAATTCAGAATTTTTCATCAATTTTCACAACTTTACATTTTAGTCCCTAAATCATGTTTTCATCAAAAATCACTTTGTAAAAGTTGTTTATCTATCAACAAACGTTCATTTTCTACCATAAATTTCAAATTTTCAGCATATTCATCCATGACCCATTTTCCCTACTTTGATAACTTTTCAAATTGATCCCCCAAATAGATAGATTAAGCTATCCTAGTTTCAAAAATATCAAAATTACTAAATACGGGACAAGAAAACTTACCCAATTAAGCCATGAAAGTTTCTTCTCTCTCTCCTAGGGTTTCCATGTATTTTTGGTTGAAGATGACATAAAAATAAGATGATATATTTTATCATCTTTTTAATTAATTAATTATTTTTTAATTTCCAATTTAGTCCTTGCCCTTTTTCTATATTTTTATGGATGAGTCACCAAAATATCTACATACTTTTCTTTAATGGTCTAATTACCATATAAGGACCTCAAGTTTTGAATTCCATTGCTATTTAATCCTTATAGCTACTAAAATTCAACTTTTGTGTTTTATGCGATTTAGCCCTTCTCGTAATTAAGAACATAATCAGTAAAATTTTCTTATCAGAATTTTCACATGACATTTCTAACATATTACGGAACATGTAATAAAATAAAAATAAATTTCATTTTCGGATCAGATTTGTGGTCCCGAAACCACTTTTTCGATTTCACTAAAAATGGGCTGTTACAACTCTCCCCTCTTAAGGATTTTCGTCCTCGAAAATCTTACCAGTAAAGAGATTTGGATATTGCTTCCTCATAGTATCCTCCAGTTCCCAGGTAGCCTCTTCTATACCGTGTCATTTCCAAAGAACTTTTACTAATGCTACTTTTTTATTTCTTAACTCTTTTGTTTCACGTGCCAGAACTTTGATTGATTCTTCACTGTAAGTCATATCAGGTTGTATCTCAACTTCTGTCGGAAAAATAACATGTGAAATATCCGATCGATACCGTCGTAACATAGACACATGGAAAACATTATGAATCTGATCAAGTTCTGGTGGCAAAGCTAACTGATATGCAACCGGTCCAATTCTTTCTGTAATCTCATATGGCCCAATGAACGGTGGACTTAGTTTTCCTTTACGACCAAACTGGAGAACTTTCTTCCAAGGTGATACTTTCAAGAATACCTTATTACCGACTTGAAATTCTATTTCTTTTCGTTTAAGATCAGCATAGGACTTTTGGCGATCACAGGCTGTTTTCAAACTGTTTCGTATTACTTCGACTTTTTCCTCGGTTTCACGGACTAAGTCAACTCCGTGTAACTTTTTCTCACTGAGTTC
Source organism: Gossypium sturtianum (assembly GCA_025698515.1). NCBI lineage: Eukaryota > Viridiplantae > Streptophyta > Magnoliopsida > Malvales > Malvaceae > Gossypium > Gossypium sturtianum. The sequence continues at coordinate 121,601,599 of CM046955.1, forward strand.
AGTCCAATACAATGGAGTTCTACATTTGCGACCATACAAAGCTTCACGCGGTGCCATTTTGATACTGGACTGATAACTATTATTGTAAGCAAATTCAACTAAAAGCAAATACTTTTCCCAGTTACCTTCAAATTCAAGTATACAACACTGAAGCATATCTTCCAAAATCTGTATTTCCCATTCAGATTGACCATCTGTCTGGGGATGAAATGCAGTGCTAAAGTGTAACTGGGTACCTAGAGCTTCTTGTAATTTGCTCCAGAATCGAGATGTAAACCGAGGGTCTCTATCTGAAATAATGGAGACAGGCACTCTATCCAATCTAACAATCTCAGAAACATATAATTCAGCCAATCTATCCAAGGAAAAGTCCATACGTACAGGAATAAAGTGTGCTGACTTTGTCAAACGATCGACAATTACCCAAATGGCATCTTTCTTCTTTGGAGATAGGGGTAATCCCTATACAAAGTCCATAGTAATTCTTTCCTATTTCCATTCTGGTATCGTAACTGGCTGTTGTAGTCCAGAAGGCAACTGATGTTCAGCTTTTACTTGCTGACATATCAAACATTTGGATACAAACTCAGAAATATCCCGTTTCATTCCCGGCCATCAGTACATCTTTTTTAGATCATTATACATTTCATTACTACCAGGATGAATAGACATGTTACTATTATGAGCTTCATTCAAAATCTTCGGTACTAGTTCTGAACATTTCGATACACATACTCTGCCTCTGAATAACAAACAACCATCAGTCCCGATCTGAAATTCTGAGTCAAGAATCGATTCACTTTGCATCCGTCTTGCTTGCAACTTACTATCATGTTTCCGAGCTTTAGAAATCTGGTGCAAAAATGTTGGTCTAGCTTTTAACTCAGCTGTAATTGAACCATCATCAGATAATGACAATCAGGTATTCATTGCTCGCAAGGTATACAAGGATTTCCTGCTCAAAGCATCTGACACTACATTGGCTTTTCCCGGATGATAGTCAATAACAAGATCATAATCTTTTAGTAATTCAAGCCACCTGTGCTGTCTCAAATTCAAATCTTTCTGTGACATCAAATATTTCAAACTTTTATGATCAGTGAATATGTGACATTTTTCACCAAATAAGTAATGCCGCCAGATTTTCAAAGCAAACACTATGGCTGCCAATTCAAGGTCATTTGTTGGGTAGTTTCTTTCATGTGGCTTTAGCTGTCTTAAAGCATAGGCTACTACTTTACCTTCTTGCATCAAAACGTAGCCTAAACCATTCAATGATGCATCACTATAAATTATAAATTCCTTACCTGATTCAGGCTAAACTAACACTAGTGCTTCTATCAATAAAGCTTTTAATCTTCAAAACTTTGTTGCCTTTTATCAGACCACTCAAACTTTACATCTTTCTATAACAAACGAGTCATCGAAGAAGCTATCATTGAAAAACTTTATACAAACCTCCGATAATAACCAGCTAGTCCTAGAAAACTTTAGACTTCAGACACATTCTTCGGTGGCTTCCTGATTAGTGTGTCACAGTCTTAAAATTTATAATGAGAATGATCGAGCCTACAAACTAACTATGACAATGATTGAGGCAAGTGTACCTATCGAACAGTAGTATAACTTAGTGGCAAGACCGGATTGTCGAACCCAAAGGAACCGAAAGTACTAATACTAACTTTCTTTTTATTATTTAGCCTTAAAATTGAAGTGAATTGGTTTAATCTAGAAAATTAACTAACTACTAAGCTAAAGATGATGAGACAAAAAGAATGAAATTAGAGAAATACTTGTGGGAAAATCCAATTGATTAAAATAATACCTAAGGAAGAATCCACCTAGACTTCACTTGTTATCTAACTCTGAACCAGACAATTTATTCATTTGACTTGATCCGTAAGATTCCCTAATGTATATTAACCCCTCTCTCGAGGCGACTAACGTCTAACCCTAGGTTGATTAATTGAAATCTCTTTCTAATTAAAACCCATAGAATCACATTAACTCGATCTATGGACTCCCATATTAGGTTTCACCCTAATCCGAAAAAATCTCGTCACCCTATCTTTAGGCGTGCGATCAACTCCACTTAATTATGCTAGATCTACTCTTAGGCAGGGACTTTTGCTCCTCCACCTAAGCACATCAAACTTGAATTAATATCCCGGAAATATCAACACAAGAATTAAGAACACATAATTAAAAACAAATCAAATATTTATCATATAGTTCAGCAAATGAAAACAAGATTCATCTTAGGTTTCATCCCCCTCAGGTAATTGAGGGTTTAGTTCATAATGATAATAGAATACATCTCAAAAGAAAAGATAAAACAAAACATAAGAAAAACTCTAAAACCCCCTAAAGGAATTGAAGAGAGATCCTCTGTTTTGAGTATAACTCCGGCTTCTTGAGATGAATCAACTGGCTTTCTTCAAGTAATTTACACAATTCTGATCTTTCTGGCTCGGCTCCTTGGCCTAGCTGGACGCCCCTTGAAAGTTGGCCTCTAGGGTGTTTATATAGGCTTTTGGAATGTGTTTCTTTACCCCTAAGTATCCAAATCCGAGTGAAATTCCTCTTCTCCATGGCAGGGACACGCCCTTGGCACATGCCCGTGTGAGTCATGGCCAGGCCGTGTTCAGGTCTGATTAGGGAGGCACGGCCGTGTTGCTTGGGCCTAGGCCGTGTCGATTTCGTGATTTGGCTTATTTGGTCTGTTTTAAACCCGTTTCTCGTTCTTTTCATCCTCCGGTGCTTTCCTAAGTATAAAACATGAAAACAAAGGATTAAGAGCACCAAATTACATAATTCAAGGCTTAAATCACCCAAAAGCATGCTAAATGTGGGTTTAAAATATGTTACTATTTCAGTTTATCAGATACCCCCACACTTAAGCTCTTGCTTGTCCTCAAGCAAAATTCTCAACTCATGATTAAAATGAACTTCCTTCATTCATAATATTCATCAATAATGTTTCATCATAATTCAAAGATAATTCATACATGGATAATTCAACTCTAAGAGTCCTAAAGATTCAAACAATCCAAGTCATACATTTTGTAGCATAAAAACATAGGTGTTTCCCCTCATCTAAATAATTACCTCTGATTTAAAACATGACAAGTATTGACATCCTCACTAAAGATTCGCTCAAATCACTCAAAGTGTTTAAGGTTAAAAAATTAAGCACTCAAAAGTCAAACATGAAAAGTTATTACCATAGGCTTGCATGAAAATCAAATCTCCACCACTATAATATGAGATGATAAACAAATCAAAAGTTCTTTAACAGGGTTGTAACGGGGCTTGGGTTAAGGTGTGGATATAGGCTGAATTAGAAAGTTAGAATCGAGATTGACCTGACAAATTACCTAACCAGAAACAATGAACTAATAATAAACAATTACATCAATTGAGAACTTGTAATAATAACACTATTACTAATACGAACTTCTTTTTCAACCACTGGGATTTAAACGTATAAGCTCATTTAATCACAGAACTAATAATGAATATACTTCGATTTTTTTTTAAGAACAAATCAGATATATATAATAATTGATGAATTTACTATTGAAATCAATAGGCAATCGATCAAATCAAATCTCGATATAAGGGTAGTCAAAAGGAATGGTGATAACAAAAACAAAGGGTTTTGGGATAATATTAGTGGGTGAGTCAATAAAAAGGGTTGTTAGGATCAACGGGGTTCACTAGCGGTTAATAAAATGGGTAGGCTTTTTAGTGGAGTGAGTGGGTTAAAACCTAGGTGCCTTTATCATCTTAGTATATCAAATCAAAGGTGTGGTCTCGACATGTATAATCGATGCAAGTTCTAGAATAACAAATCAATGTTGACACACTCATAATCAATAAAGTGAGCAAGAAAAAGAATATATGCTCTATAAGGCTCAACATCTCACAAAAATTATGGCTTTTTGATGTCAACCTAGCAAATTTCAAACTTCAAAGTAATATTCAAATTCAGGTAGACAACCTAAAAAAAATTTTAATTTTGAAAAATAGACTAATCCTGCTTGATTCTCTAGTATCTTAAACTTTAAATTATCAATGCACAATTATCAATGACTTAATCTAAAATATATCAATAAAAATCATAAATCACAGGAAATTTCATTCTAATCATAATATGAGAAACTTACTTAAGAAACAAGACATAATTCAGGATTTGAGAATAATGCAAAAAGTTTGGCACCTAATTTCAAGAATTTGAGAATAATGAAAAAAAGTTAGGCACCTTTAAGGTTCACACCCCCACACTTAAGATGTACATTGCCCTCAATGTGCAAAGATATATAAAAATTTATAAAAGAAAGGGAGAGATGAAACTTCCTGAATTTGGATGGGGTCTTTGAGTTGGAGGTGTGGAAACTTGATTTGGAGGTGAAAGATAAGTTGGAGGAGGTGTCTCTTGCGGTGGTATGGTAGCCTCCTACAATTTCTGCGCTAGATGAAGAATTTGGGAAGCTCGTGAAGAATTACCCAGGAGATAATAAGAATAATTTGACTTATACTAATTATATGTTTAAAGAAAAGCAAGCTAAAGTGAAGGAAAATAAAAAATGAAATAAAATTAAAAAGAAAGATTAATGGACCGAAGGGTCCTTATTGTTGGATGGTTCGCGAGGGGGGTGATTTCTAAGGCCGCGGTGGTGTTGGCCAAGTGGTCGTGGTGGGGTGATTCCCTAGCGCCTTTAGAACCTAAAACCAAGAAACTAAGATAAAATAAACTAATTTAAACATAAGAGAAATAAAGAAAAGGAAAATAAAGGAGAAGAGAAAGGAAAAGAAAAATAGAATGGTCTCAAAGACCCTTGGCTTGTCGAATAATTGAAGCGGCCCGGCATGAACTTATATAGATCGATCTCCCACGGGGAGGCGTGCTTTGATCCTTCCATTTCTTCGACATGGATGTGGTGTAGCTCAAGGGCTTTGTAGATGGAGGAATAGAGGAAAGAATGGAGGGGTTGGGAGGGGAGGGTGAATGTGAGTAGGGAAAAAGGGATGGGGAGTGGGTGAGAAAAGGGGGCAAGGGGTGTTTTAAAGAGAATTTTCAAAACTGGTACATCCCCACACCCGTGTACCATGGGCGTGTTGGGTCACACGGCCGTATCGCATGGCCGTGTTGTGTTTCGTTCGTTTCTCCCACGCCCGTTTCGTGGTCACCACGCCCATGTAAGATCAAACAGTGTCGACCACGGCCACATCGCACGGCCGTGGCTAGTTAGTTGGAGCCCGTGTGTCTTCCCTTAGTGTCGGCCACGGCTATATCACACGGCCGTGGCAATTTATAGTCGTCCATGATCTGGGAATCTTTCGTCATTGGCTCGAACTACCTCTGCTATGTCAGTACGGAAGTCCGTAGTATCCACACAACCACGGCCACGGCCGTGTGGCCTGAAAATCTGCACTTTGGTTAGTTTAAAATTAAATGCTGAAAAGGACAAAAAATATGTAAAAATTAATGGAGTTAGTGCTCGAGTTGCCTCCCGAGAAGTGCTCGTTTAAAGTCTTAAGCTAGACTTTCCTCTCATTCGCATAATAAGGGTGGTTTAAAAAGTTGAACATCTTTCCTCATGCTATCTGTCCTATTATCCGTGTATAATTCAAGTCGAGTAGCGTTTATTTTGAAAGTGCCAAATATAGGATTACTTATCTCGACTGTTCCGTATGGGAAAACCTTGATTACCTTAAAAGGGATTTCTTTGTCTGTATTAGGGTCAGGAGGAGATATTCGAGGGTCTATTTTATCTAATAATACCTGGTCTCCTATTTTAAAGTGATTTGTCGTTCCTACGAGCTCGTCTGGTGGTTCCCTCGGTTTCTCTTCGTGTATCCCTAGTGTTTCCTTGAAATGTGTCTTCCACTCGTCTAGTTCATCAATTTGATCCCTTCGATCCTTATGAGTTGTTTCTTTGTTGGAATTGGGTCTAGGATTGGGTTTAGTTTTGTTCTTTTGTGGTGCTTCCTGCAAATAAGGGTTAACCAAATGGTTATCAATAGAATTTACTTTCTCACCTTGTTTGCTCGATGTTCTAACCAAATCGAGAGCCTGAAGAGTGACTGTCTCGTCACCTACACAGAGTATGAGTTCACCTGTGTCGACATCAATTTTAGTCCTAGCAGTTGCTAAAAAGGGCCTTCCTAGAATTAATGGGATACTATTGTCCTCATCCATGTCTAAAACAACAAAGTCTACTGGGAATACGAATTTATCAATCTTTACTAGCACATCTTCGATTATACCCCTAGGAATTCTAACAGTTTTATCAGCTAATTGAATGCTCATCCTAGTTTGTTTGGGTTTGTAACACCCCATACCCGAGTCCGAGGCTAAGACCGGATACGAGACATTACTATGCTTGAACTTTCTTAAACATGTACTTACGGGCTATAAAATTTCGTTCCGAATTAAAAACTTCTCTTTCTTAGTCAAATTAGACATTTCATGGGCCTACGAGGCCTCAGACTTACGTCCCGAAACTTTCGAAACTCATCTAGAAACTTTCTCTCGAAACAGGGGTCACACGTCCGTGTGACTTGGGACACGCCCGTGCACCCCTAAAACATGCACGTGTCTTTCATCCGTGGAGAATACTGGCAAATTACACAAGGCCTGGACACGCCCGTGGCCCTGGCCCGTGTGCCAAACCTTGGCATTCTAACTTATTCACATGGTTTGTACACACGCCCGTGTGCGTCAGCCGTGTGACAATTGAATTTCTAAGTGTCAAGTGCAGACTTCACACGGCCTTGGCACACGCCCATGTGCCAACTGTGTGTATCACACAGCCTGAACAAACGATCGTGTGACCAGCCCGTGGTCTAATCTGACTTAAGATACTAAGGTGCAGGAGACACACAGCCTAGACACATGCCCGTGTGTCTATCTGTGTGGGCACTTAGAGGCTATCTTACCAAGCCTTTTACCACTCCCGTTTGCATGCATTCATATACTACTTCAAAACATTCTCAAATCATCAATTAAAACACATGAATTAACACATTTAATCATTAAAGAGATAAAGTCTTTATCCCATACACTAAGGAGAACTACTCCCAATACAAATACAACCAACTCTAGATTCTCTTAGGCCAATACAATTTGGCTACATCGGTTAGAACTTAATCAACTTATACATGCCATGACTCATAAGGACTTGATACCTCATGCCAAGTGTCTGCTCGATAGCGTGAAAACATCTCCGACGGCCTCCAACCCGACCTAGTTAAAATAACCTATAAGGGATGAGAAAAGTAAAGGAGTAAGCAATAATGCTTAGTAAGCTTATCTGCATAATGTGTCAAATATTGATATTCATTGAATATACATAATTACAAAGTATCATAAAGAGTGTCTCTCATAAACTCATGGTTACTTGCTCAAATATTCTTGAAACTTACTCATTCAATATCTTACCACATTCTTACCATGTCACAAGCCAATTGCTCGTTCAATTAGCATACATTCCTGCACTGATCACCACATGATCATATAAAACAACACATCAAGCATTTTCAATAAACCGCTCATGCTACTAATATCTCGGTGGTTTTGCACTTAGCCCACCATTGAATCTCTAATAGGGTGGTATCGCACACAGCCCACCAATCATTTATACTTATGGTGATTTCGCACTTAGCACACCAATCGTTTATACTTACGGTGGTTTCGCACTTAGCCCACCAATCATTTATAAGCGATGGTATCGCAAACAGCCCATCGCTTACTAATTAATCAGGTGGTAACGCACATAGCCCACCGATATTAATATAATTGATGGTATCGCACCCAGTCCATCACTACCATCAATAAGGTGATATCGCACATAGCTCACCGTTATTTTACATTCATGGATAGTAATCCACAAGTATATCTCTATTTCAAATGTTCATCCGAGAACATCCTCACATACTTCTATTCTTACTTAACTTTCTACGATACTCGTTCGCATTCACACAGTGCATCAATAAATCTATCTCATACAACTAAGGTGCATTAATAACACATATCCCACTAGGGGTTCATCATATATTGAATTCATCTCAATTCAGTTCTAACACTTACTTGTGCCTCTCGTGGTACAACCACATACATTCAACATATCTGTTGAATCATTCAAATTGTTAAATAACTCTCTTGATTCTAATACTCATAATGTCACATAGAATTTATACCCCAATAGGGTCTTACTTGCATTAACATATTGATTCCATGTCCCTGACATGGTCTTATACAAATTCTTACATCGAGGCCATATTCCAATATGGTCTTACACGAGACTTTAACTATCATCATATCATTCTACATACATTTCCCATTACTCTTAGATTCAATTCTTTTGACCTCTCATCAAAGATATTTCATACATTCATAGAGTAAATATACATTCCATACAACATTGGAACATTAAATTAACTCATACGTAATTACAACATTCGCACATGAACTTACCTCGATGTCGAGAGGCAGATAGGGACTTTTGCCCTCATTTCTCTTTTCATCCATTCTAGGTCCAAAACTTGTTTTCTTTGATCTAGAACAATGAAATTTACTGATTTAATCACTTATAAATCATAATACACCATAATCTACACTTTAGGCAAAAATGACTATTTTGCCCTACACTTTGGCAAAATTACGATTTTGCCCCTAGGCTAAATAAATAAATTTTCATTTCAATTTCTTATTAAGAAACCCTAGCTGAACATTTAATCCTCTTACAACTATCCACAATTCCATCTATTTCATGCCTTAATGAACAAATTACAACTTTTGCATTTTAGTCCCAATTAGGTGTTTTCATGACAACACCTTTCACAAAAGTTGTTTCTCATCATCCTATCATTCATTTTCTTCCATAAAAACTCATCAAATAACATAAAATCTATCATGGTAAGTCCCCAGACTTTCAACCATATTGCAAACTAGTCCTCTCAATAGCTAGCTTAAGCTTTGAGGACTCCAAATATACAAAAATCATCAAAAATAAACACCAAATTGACTTACTTGAATGGAGTAAAGCTTGCTAAAATTTTAAGCTTTCAAACCCCTTCCATGGCTGATATTTTCGGTTGGAGAAGAAAGATAAATAAAAGATGATAACTTTAGCTTATATCATCTTATTTTATTCAATTTTCCAACTAATATCACCAATTTTCTATCATAATAAATGCTCTTGTCCCCTATGTATTATTATGGCCGGCCAACTCACTTTAATAAGGCCAAATTTCACAATTGGGACCTCCAATTAATAATCCATAGCTATTTGGCACCTCTAGCAAATAAAATAGAACTTTCGCACTTTATGCGATTTAGTCCTTTTTCACAATTTAGCTAGAATTCGCTAAAATTAAGGCACCAAAATTTTCATGCATCCTTATAAACATGTTATAACACATAACATATCATAAAAATAATTTTATTTAACCTCGAATTAGTGATTCTGAGATCACTGTTCTAACTAGCCACTAAATCGGGCTGTTACAATTCTCCCCCCTTAGGGATTTTTGTCCCCGAAAATCTTATCAGGAGGATTTGCTACTAACATTCTTAAAACGTTTCCATCTACTCTTCAAAATCGCGAATCCACTTATCCTCAAGTTTCTCTTGCCAATAACTCTTAAGTTGTGATACATAAGGTCGAAACGTAACTTGAGACCTAGGTTATACTTCCTCTGGGGCATATACTCTGTAATCTACCAATTTGGAACTCTGCACATGTCCAAATGATCATTCGAATCTTTACTGGTTGATTTACTACAATTCGAATGACATTTCCCTTTCTTGGAAATTTTGTCAAACCAAATTTGAAATCTATAAGGTTTTATCTCACTTTCTCATTAAAGCATTCGCCAACTGTAGTAGTCTTGTCTTGTGTGCTTTGGAAACTCAGCTTTTAGTGGTCAACTACTTCTAACCATAACTCGATCATATTGTGAAATGTACTCTATTGTCAAAACATTTATCCACATAATCTGTACTTCCTTATTCTTGTTTTATTAGATATCTTTGCTACTAAATCTCATACCAAAACTCTGTATAAGTTCGGATTCATCATCATTCCAATTCTATTTCGAGAAATCATCAACAATGAGAAAACTTATACAACTGTATTTACCATCTCAAATAAACTCATTCTGAGCTTATTTAAAATACCATTTACTATATCTTTTACGACCCCTTCTTTTGTTACGAAAAGAAAACTCGCTCTAGTCATTAACCTTCTTTGAAACTAAGATGTTACCAACTAGGGTCAACCGAGTAACTAACTCGCATTGCTTAACATGGATCTTTTCATAACATCTAACTCATTACACAGACACAAAGGTGATTGCCTCTGGATCACCAATCTGGTAACTCTTTTTCTCGATTCAGACTGAACTCAGTAGTAGAACTTTCAAATAAACAGTTCTTTCTATAGCTTTCAACTCAACCATCACGGTTTGAACATTTCGATGAGCATATCTTTGTATCATGCTCCCTACTCACGCATACATACTACGAATTTTATCCTCTTTCTTTGAATCATGCGTGAATATACACAGAACTTGAATCATATCTCAATACATTAATCTACTCTTTTCTCCATACTGAGAACCTATTTTAAGCACACTCTCATCTGAGTTTCTCTTGCTATGCTAATCTAGAACCTTTACTATCGTCATATCTCATGATAGCAGGGACATCTCGATCGAATTCATTAACTCTATCCATCTTATTCGAAAACTCATCATACGACGTGAAACTTGTGATTTCATTTCTTATACTAGAGTCATCACCAACTTCCTCCTCAAGGTACCCAATTAAGGTTACGAGGAGATAGAGGAATTTCGATTTCAATTAACTAAATCGACAATCATTTAGTCTACTTTTTCCGTCAGTTAACGTTCTCACACAATCACTATTTCATGAAAAGAACGACCACATCAGCCCTGAAAGGCAACAGATATTTGTACATAATACTCAAGGGGATTATTATTATAATCCATCCATGGCATCAACTAACCATGCACAAACTATAGGCTTCGAGCCAACTTACTCATACTTGCCATTTATTTAGCACATACCGTGCCACACATCGTACTAGTTTCTTCGTGATTCATTCACGAATATCTGTATTCACTCATTCACATGACTTTAGTACTAATCTCATTTATACTTCTAGACTCATCTATTTGTCCCATTGATCACTAGGGATAATCAAAGACGCAAATTCATCATCATTCATGTAGGCACGAAACCAATGCCACACCCCTGGGGTGGTCTTATATGGAGTCACCTCTAAATGCCAATGCCATATCCTGGATAAGGTCTTATATGGACTTCCACATCAAGTATCGATGCCATATTCTGGATATGGTCTTATACGGAATCATAACTTGGTGCCGAGGCCATGCCTCGAACATGATCTTATACGGGACCTTATCTATTTCATATCTCAATGATAGCCTTTTCCTTATAGTCCCCCAGGACTTCAACCTCATGTTCAACAACGATTACTCTATCTAGTAGAGTATCATGTATCAATGTGATACAAAGCATTCTCAAAATGCTAACATAAATACTGCATTAATCACATATAAACTTACTCAATTTGACTCTCATAACATCTCATCATAATTCAACAGTGGTAAGGGGGTGAGGTCACAAAGCCCCTTAACTTGACTCGTCACTACATACATATGATTTAATATCCATCATCAATGAAATATCATCATAGTCACACAACTTCGCTCCAAGTGAGTTTTCACATTTATCATGCTACAATTGTTTCTATCACTCATACTTACGAATAGTGACTTCACTTATTCAAGTTCCACATTACTATCTACTTGAGTACTCAACATTTAACTTTACTTTCTCTTACTTGTCACTTATCAATTAAAGAATGTCTTACGGGTTTGAGTACATCATTTACTTGATTGCCATAGTCCAACTACGGTCTTACTCGTATCACAACGTCATAGCCCGGCTATTACTTTACATGCCATCACGATGCCATAACCTCGCGATGGTCTTACACTAAATCTCATATCAATACCAATGCCATATCCCGGATACACGGTCTTACATGGAAACTCATATCGATGTCGATGCCATATCCCGGATATGGTTTTACATTTAAATATTATATCGATATCGACGCCATATCCCAGATATGGTCTTACACGATCTCATACCGTAGCCAGGTCCCAGACGTGGTCTCACACGGGATTACTAATTGATGCCGATGCCATATCCCAGATATGGTCTTATACGGGATCATGTATCGATGCCAATGCCATGCCCCAGACATGGTCTTATATGGGATCACATATACCGCCATGGTCCAACCATGGTCTTATTCATCATTTTATCATTGAACGACCGTACTCATCTCCTGCATTCTACTTAATCAAACTTTTCAGTTTTACTCTCACACTATAATATGTGTGACTTTGTAACAGGGTCCTAAGATGAAACATTATACCTTCTCTGCTTTAACAGCTACACGTGAGATTTAACAATGTGGACATATTTATCATAAGCAATGGCATCACAAATCTCAAATGCTTACTTACTCTTACTGCTTCTCACATACATCATGGTACTTACTAGTCTCATGTTTGTAAGGTAAACAAGGTACCTGTAACACTTGATCACATAGATCTGTATAGTTTACTATAACAAGCATAATCTCAACATCATCATTCATAACATGAATTATACTTGTTAGTCAGCCTTCACTAGAATCACATGATATCAACTTTACTACTAACTTTCTTGCTATCTCATTTAAGCTTTACTCTTTTGCCCGATGAATTACTATGAATGACCGAGGATCTTTGAATCTCATTTCACATGTATCTTGATGCTAATGCTATATCCTTGATATAGTCTTACATGGGATCTCTTAATTGGTATCGATGCCATGTCTTGACATGGACTTACACGAAGTCTTGCTTGTGGGTTCTCTTGGGAACTTACCATTGCCATGTCTCGACATGGTCTTACTTGGTATCTTTACTTGTCAATGCCGAGCCTTGGCTTGGACTTACATGAAATCTTTCTTGTTACTCACCAATGCCATGCCTTAGCTTGGACTTACATGGGATCTCTATCTCTTTATAGCTTTTCAATGCCAAGACTTGTCTTGGACTTACATGATAACTTTGCTTGGAGACTCGCCAATGCCATGCCTTGGCTTGGGCTTATATGGGTCTTTATCTCATAATAACTCTTCAATGCCAAGACTTGTCTTGGTCTTACATGATAACTTGCTTGATTGCCGATGCCATGTCTTGACGTGGTCTTATACGGACTTTCTTGTCTCATGTGGCAGATTGAGTATCCTAAGTAATTCATTTTCAATCGGGACTTTCATATACATGCTCTTAGTAAATTCTTTGTTTAATAAATCATTAAACATTTTCATGGAAATAATGTGCATATAACAACATCACAAGCAATTCAATGAAAATATCCATGAAGCTTGAAAATTATACAAACTTATCAAATTAGCTCGATTGGGAATCATCTCTATCTTAACAAAACAATTTTGTTAGAGTAGGAGACATCACACTATCACCGTCCACATATGGCATGTATAGCTAGACTCTTACTCGTGCTAGGTTAGTCCGAGAACCGACTAAACACTGGCTCGATACCACTAAATGTAACACCCCATACCCAAGTCCGAGGCTAAGACCGGATACGAGACATTACTATGCTTGAACTTTCTTAAGCATGTACTTACGGGCTATAAAATTTTGTTCGAATTAAAACTTCTCTTTCTTAGTCAAATCGGACATTTCATGGGCCTACGAGGCCTCGGACTTACGTCCGAAACTTTGAAACTCATCTAGAAACTTTCTCGAAATGGGGTCACACGTCCTGCGTGAGGTGGGACTTGGGCCTGCCGTACACCCCTAAAACATGCCCGTGTCTTTCATCCGTGGAGAATACTGGCAAATTACACACGGCCTGGACACACTCGTGGCCTTGGCCCATGTGCCAAACCTTGGCATTTTGACTTATTCACACGGTCTGTACACACGCCCGTGTGCGTCATCTGTGTGACAATTGAATTTCTAAGTGTCAAGTGCAAACTTCACACGGCATTGGCACACGCCCATGTGCCAACCGTGTGTATCTGCGGCACGAACAAACGGCCGTGTGACCAGCCCGTGGTTTAATCTGACTTAAGATACTAAGGTGCAGGAGACATACGGCCTAGACACACGCCCGTGTGTCTATCCGTGTGGGCACTTAGAGGCTATCTTACCAAGCCTTTAACCAATCCCGTTTGCATGCATTCATATACTACTTCAAAACATTCTCAAATCATCAATTAAAACACATGAATTAACACATTGAATCATTAAAGAGATAAAGTCTTTATCCCATACACTAAGGAGAACTACTCCCAATACAAATACAACCAACTCTAGATTCTCTTAGGCCAATACATTTTGGCTACATCGGTTAGAACTTAATCAACTTATACATGCCATGACTCATAAGGACTTGATACCTCATGCCAAGTGTCTGCTCGATAGCGTGAAAACATCTCCGACGGCCTCCAACCCGAGCTAGTTAAAATAACCTATAAGGGATGAGAAAAGTAAAGGAGTAAGCAATAATGCTTAGTAAGCTCATCTGCATAATGTGTCAAATATTGATATTCATTGAATATACATAATTACAAAGTATCATGAAGACTGTCTCTCATAAACTCATGGTTACTTGCTCAAATATTCTTGAAACTTACTCATTAAATCTCTTACCACATTCTTACCATGTCACAAGCCAATTGCACGTTCAATTAGCATACATTCTGCACCGATCACCACATGATCATATAAAACAACACATCAAGCATTTTCAATAAACCGCTCATGCTACTAATATCTCGGTGGTTTCGCACTTAGCCCACCATTGAATCTCTAAAAGGGTGGTATCGCACACAGCCAACAATCATTTATACTTATGGTGATTTCGCACTTAGCACACCAATCGTTTATACTTACGGTGGTTTCGCACTTAGCCCACCAATCATTTATAAGCGATGGTATCGCACTGACCCATCGATTACTAATTAATCGTGTGGTAACGCACATAGCCCACCGATATTAATATAATTGATGGTATCGCACTCCACCCATCACTACCATCAATAAGGTGATATCGCACATAGCTCACCGTTATTTTACATTCATGGATAGTAATCCACAAGTATATCTCTATTTCAAATGTTCATCCGAGAACATCCTCACATACTTCTATTCTTACTTAACTTTCTACGATACTGTTCGCATTCACACAAGTGCATCAATAAATCTATCTCATACAACTAAGGTGCATTAATAACACATATCCCACTAGGGTTCATCATATATTGAATTCATCTCAATTCAGTTCTAACACTTACTTGTGCCTCTCGTGGTACAACCACATACATTCAACATATCTGTTGAATCATTCAAATTGTTAAATAACTCTCTTGATTCTCATACTCATAATGTCACATAAAATTTATACCCCAATAGGGTCTTACTTGCATTAACATATTGATTCCATGTCCCTGACATGGTCTTATACGAATTCTTACATCGAGGCCATATTCCAATATGGTCTTACACGAGACTTTAACTATCATCATATCATTCTACATACATTTCCCATTACTCTTAGATTCAATTCTTTTGACCTCTCATCAAAGATATTTCATACATTCATAGAGTAAATATACATTCCATACAACATTGGAACATTAAATTAACTCATACGTAATTACAACATTCGCACATGAACTTACCTCGATGTCGAGAGGCCCGATAGGGACTTTTTGCCCTCATTTCTCTTTTCATCCATTCTAGGTCCAAAACTTGTTTTCTTTGATCTAGAACAATGAAATTTACTGATTTAATCACTTATAAATCATAATACACCATAATCTACACTTTAGGCAAAAATGACTATTTTGCCCCTACACTTTGGCAAAATTACGATTTTGCCCCTAGGCTCGTAAATAAATTTTCATTTCAATTTCTTATTAAGCAACCCTAGCTGAACATTTAATCCTCTTACAACTATCCACAATTCCATCTATTTCATGCCTTAATGAACAAATTACAACTTTTGCATTTTAGTCCCAATTAGGTGTTTTCATGACAACACCTTTCACAAAAGTTGTTTCTCATCATCCTATCATTCATTTTCTTCCATAAAAACTCATCAAACAACATAAAATCTATCATGGTAAGTCCCCAGACTTTCAACCATATTACAAACTAGTCCTCTCAATAGCTAGCTTAAGCTTTGAGGACTCCAAATATACAAAAATCATCAAAAATAAACACCAAATTGACTTACTTGAATGGAGTAAAGCTTGCTGAAATTTTAAGCTTTCAAACCCCTTCCATGGCTGATATTTTCGGTTGGAGAAGAAAGATAAATAAAAGATGATAACTTTAGCTTATATCATCTTATTTTATTCAATTTTCCAACTAATATCACCAATTTTCTATCATAATAAATGCTCTTGTCCCCTATGTATTTTTATGGCCGGCCAACTCACTTTAATAAGGCCAAATTGCACAATTGGGACCTCCAATTAATAATCCATAGCTATTTGGCACCTCTAGCAAATAAAATAGAACTTTTGCACTTTATGCGATTTAGTCCTTTTTCACAATTTAGCTAGAATTCGCTAAAATTAAGGCACCAAAATTTTCATGCATCCTTATAAACATGTTATAACACATAACATATCATAAAAATAATTTTATTTAACCTCGAATTAGTGATTCTGAGATCACTGTTCCAACTAGCCACTAAATCGGGCTGTTACAATTCTCCCCCTTAGGGATTTTTGTCCCCGAAAATCTTATCAGGAGGATTTCCTACTAACATTCTTAAAACGTTTCCATCTACTCTTCAAAATCGCGAATCCACTTATCCTCAAGTTTCTCTTGCCAATAACTCTTAAGTTGTGATACATAAGGTCGAAACGTAACTTGAGACCTAGGTTATACTTCCTCTGGGGCATATACTCTGTAATCTACCAATTTGGAACTCTGCACATGTCCAAATGATCATTCGAATCTTTACTAGTTGATTTACTACAATTCGAATGACATTTCCCTTTCTTGGAAATTTTGTCAAACCAAATTTGAAATCTATAAGGTTTTATCTCACTTTCTCATTAAAGCATTCGCCAACTGTAGTAGTCTTGTCTTGTGTGCTTTGGAAACTCAGCTTTTAGTGGTCAACTACTTCTAACCATAACTCGATCATATTTTGAAATGTACTCTATTGTCAAAACATTTATCCACATAACTGTACTTCCTTATTCTTGTTTTATTAGATATGCTGCTACTAAATCTCATACCAAAACTCTGTATAAGTTCTGGATTCATCATCATTCCAATTCTATTTCGAGAAATCATCAACAACGGAAAACTTATACAACCTGTATTTACCATCTCAAATAAACTCATTCGGAGCTTATTTAAAATACCATTTACTATATCTTTTCTGACCCCTTTTTGTTCTGAAAAGAAAACTCGCTCTAGTCATTAACCTTGCTGAAACTAAGATGTTACCAACTAGGGTCAACCGAGTAACTAACTCGCATTGCTTAACATGGATCTTTTCATAACATCTAACTCATTACACAGACACAAAGGTGATTGCCTCTCGGATCACCAACTGCGGTAACTCTTTTTCTCGATTTGATCGAACTCAGTAGTAGAACTTTCAAATAAACAGTTCTTTCTATAGCTTTCAACTCAACCATCACGGTTTGAACATTTCGATGAGCATATCTTTGTATCATGCTCCCTACTCACGTACACACAGAATTTTATCCTCTTTACTGAATCATGCGTGAATATACACAGAACTTGAATCATATCTCAATACATTAATCTACTCTTTTCTCCATACTGAGAACCTATTTTAAGCACACTCTCATCTGAGTTTCTCTTGCTATGCTAATCTAGAACCTTTACTATCGTCATATCTCATTATAGCAGGGACATCTCGATCGAATTCATTAACTCTATCCATCTTATTCGAAAACTCATCATACGACGTGAAACTTGTGATTTCATTTCTTATACTAGAGTCATCACCAACTTCCTCCTCAAGGTACCCAATTAAGGTTACGAGGAGATAGAGGAATTTCGATTTCAATTAACTAAATCGACAATCATTTAGTCTACTTTTTCCGTCAGTTAACGTTCTCACACAATCACTATTTCATGAAAAGAACGACCACATTAGCCCTGAAAGGCAACAGATATTTGTACATAATACTCAAGGGGATTATTATTATAATCCATCCATGGCATCAACTAACCATGCACAAACTATAGGCTTGAGCCAACTTACTCATACTTGCCATTTATTTAGCACATACCGTGCCACACATCGTACTAGTTTCTTCGTGATTCATTCACGAATATTCTGTATTCACTCATTCACATGACTTTAGTACTAATCTCATTTATACTTCTAGACTCATCTATTTGTCCCATTGATCACTAGGGATAATCAAAGACGCAAATTCATCATCATTCATGTAGGCACGAAACCAATGCCACACCCCCGGGTGGTCTTATATGGAGTCACCTCTAAATGCCAATGCCATATCCTTGGATAAGGTCTTATATGGACTTCACATCAAGTATCGATGCCATATTCTGGATATGGTCTTATACGGAATCATAACTTTGTGCCGAGGCCATGCCTCGAACATGATCTTATACGGGACCTTATCTATTTCATATCTCAATGATAGCCTTTTCCTTATAGTCCCCCAGGACTTCAACCTCATGTTCAACAACGATTACTCTATCTAGTAGAGTATCATGTATCAATGTAATACAAAGCATTCTCAAAATGCTAACATAAATACTGCATTAATCACATATAAACTTACTCAATTTGACTCTCATAACATCTCATCATAATTCAACAGTGGTAAGGGGGTGAGGTCACAAAGCCCCTTAACTTGACTCTCGTCACTACATACATATGATTTAATATCCATCATCAATGAAATATCATCATAGTCACACAACTCGCTCCAAGTGAGTTTTCACATTTATCATGCTACAATTGTTTCTATCACTCATACTTCCGAATAGTGACTTCACTTATTCAAGTTCCACATTACTATCTACTTGAGTACTCAACATTTAACTTTACTTTCTCTTACTGTCACTTATCAATTAAAGAATGTCTTACGGGTTTGAGTACATCATTTACTTGATTGCCATAGTCCAACTACGGTCTTACTCGTATCACAACGTCATAGCCCAGCTATTACTTTACATGCCATCACGATGCCATAACCTCGCGATGGTCTTACACGAAATCTCATATCAATACCAATGCCATATCCCAGATACGGTCTTACATGGAAACTCATATCGATGCTGATGCCATATCCCAGATATGGTTTTACACGAAATCTTATATCGATATCGACGCCATATCCCAGATATGGTCTTACACGATCTCATACCGTAGCCAGGTCCCAGACGTGGTCTCACACGGGATTACTAATTGATGCCGATGCCATATCCCAGATATGGTCTTATACGGGATCATGTATCGATGCCAATGCCATGCCCCAGACATGGTCTTATATGGGATCACATATACCGCCATGGTCCAACCATGGTCTTATTCATCATTTTATCATTGAACGACCGTACTCATCTCCTGCATTCTACTTAATCAAACTTTACAGTTTTACTCTCACACTATAATATGTGTGACTTTGTAACAGGGTCATAAGATGAAACATTATACCTTCTCTGCTTTAACAGCTACACGTGAGATTTAACAATGTGGACATATTTATCATAAGCAATGGCATCACAAATCTCAAATGCTTACTTACTCTTACTGCTTCTCACATACATCATGGTACTTACTAGTCTCATGTTTGTAAGGTAAACAAGGTACCTGTAACACTTGATCATATAGATCTGTATAGTTTACTATAACAAGCATAATCTCAACATCATCATTCATAACATGAATTATACTTGTTAGTCAGCCTTCACTAGCATCACATGATATCAACTTTACTACTAACTTTCTTGCTATCTCATTTAAGCTTTACTCTTTTGCCCGATGAATTACTATGAATGACTGAGGATACTGAATCTCATTTCACATGTATCTTGATGCTAATGCTATATCCTTGATATAGTCTTACATGGGATCTCTTAATTGGTATCGATGCCATGTCTTGACATGGACTTACACGAAGTCTTGCTTGTGGGTTCTCTTGGGAACTTACCATTGCCATGTCTCGACATGGTCTTACTTGGTATCTTTACTTGTCAATGCCGAGCCTTGGCTTGGACTTACATGAAATCTTTCTTGTTACTCACCAATGCCATGCCTTAGCTTGGACTTACATGGGATCTCTATCTCTTTATAGCTTTTCAATGCCAAGACTTGTCTTGGACTTACATGATAACTTTGCTTGGAGACTCGCCAATGCCATGCCTTGGCTTGGGCTTATATGGGTCTTTATCTCATAATAACTCTTCAATGCCAAGACTTGTCTTGGTCTTACATGATAACTTGCTTGATTGCCGATGCCATGTCTTGACGTGGTCTTATACGGACTTTCTTGTCTCATGTGGCAGATTGAGTATCCTAAGTAATTCATTTTCAATCGGGACTTTCATATACATGCTCTTAGTAAATTCTTTGTTTAATAAATCATTAAACATTTTCATGGAAATAATGTGCATATAACAACATCACAAGCAATTCAATGAAAATATCCATGAAGCTTGAAAATTATACAAACTTACTGAAATTAGCTCGATTGGGAATCATCTCTGTCTTAACAAAACAATTTTATTAGAGCCAGGAGACATCACACTATCACTGTCCACATATGGCATGTATAGCTAGACTCTTACTCGTGCTAGGTTAGTCCGAGAACCGACTAAACCTGGCTCTGATACCACTAAATGTAACACCCCATACCCAAGTCCGAGGCTAAGACCGGATACGAGACATTACTATGCTTGAACTTTCTTAAGCATGTACTTACGGGCTATAAAATTTCGTTCCAAATTAAAAACTTCTCTTTCTTAGTCAAATCAGACATTTCATGGGCCTACGAGGCCTCAGACTTACGTCCCGAAACTTTCGAAACTTATCTAGAAACTTTCTCTCGAAACAGGGGTCACACGTCCGTGTGACTTGGGACACGCCCGTGCACCCCTAAAACATGCCCGTGTCTTTCATCCATGGAGAATACTGGCAAATTACTCACGGCCTGGACACACCCGTGGCCTTGGCCCATGTGCCAAACCTTGGCATTTTGACTTATTCACACGGTCTGTACACACGCCTGCAGCGTCATCTCAATGTGACAATTGAATTTCTAAGTGTCAAGTGCAGACTTCACACGGCATTGGCACACGCCCATGTGCCAACCGTGTGTATCACACGGCCTGAACAAACGGCCGTGTGACCAGCCCGTGGTTTAATCTGACTTAAGATACTAAGGTGCAGGAGACACACGGCCTAGACACACGCCCGTGTGTCTATCCGTGTGGGCACTTAGAGGCTATCTTACCAAGCCTTTTACCAATCCCGTTTGCATGCATTCATATACTACTTCAAAACATTCTCAAATCATCAATTAAAACACATGAATTAACACATTTAATCATTAAAGAGATAAAGTCTTTATCCCATACACTAAGGAGAACTACTCCCAATACAAATACAACCAACTCTAGATTCTCTTAGGCCAATACAATTTGGCTACATCGGTTAGAACTTAATCAACTTATACATGCCATGACTCATAAGGACTTGATACCTCATGCCAAGTGTCTGCTCGATAGCGTGAAAACATCTCCGACGGCCTCCAACCCGAGCTAGTTAAAATAACCTATAAGGGATGAGAAAAGTAAAGGAGTAAGCAATAATGCTTAGTAAGCTCATCTGCATAATGTGTCAAATATTGATATTCATTGAATATACATAATTACAAAGTATCATGAAGAGTGTCTCTCATAAACTCATGGTTACTTGCTCAAATATTCTTGAAACTTACTCATTAAATCTCTTACCACATTCTTACCATGTCACAAGCCAATTGCACGTTCAATTAGCATACATTCCTGCACTGATCACCACATGATCATATAAAACAACACATCAAGCATTTTCAATAAACCGCTCATGCTACTAATATCTCGGTGGTTTCACACTTAGCCCACCATTGAATCTCTAAAAGGGTGGTATCGCACACAGCCAACAATCATTTATACTTATGGTGATTTCGCACTTAGCACACCAATCGTTTATACTTACGGTGGTTTCGCACTTAGCCCACCAATCATTTATAAGCGATGGTATCGCACACAGCCCATCGATTACTAATTAATCAGGTGGTAACGCACATAGCCCACCGATATTAATATAATTGATGGTATCGCACCCAGCCCATCACTACCATCAATAAGGTGATATCGCACATAGCTCACCGTTATTTTACATTCATGGATAGTAATCCACAAGTATATCTCTATTTCAAATGTTCATCCGAGAACATCCTCACATACTTCTATTCTTACTTAACTTTCTATGATACTCGTTCGCATTCACACAGTGCATCAATAAATCTATCTCATGCAACTAAGGTGCATTAATAACACATATCCCACTAGGGGTTCATCATATATTGAATTCATCTCAATTCAGTTCTAACACTTACTTGTGCTTCTTGTGGCACAACCACATACATTCAACATATCCGTTGAATCATTCAAATTGTTAAATAACTCTCTCGAGTCTCATACTCATAATGTCACATAGAATTTATACCCCAATAGGGTCTTACTTGCATTAACATATCGATGCCATGTCCCTGACATGGTCTTATATGAATTCTTACATCGAGGCCATATTCCAGTATGGTCTTACACGAGACTTTAACTATCATCATATCACTCTACATACATTTCCCATTACTCTTAGATTCAATTCTTTTGACCTCTCATCAAAGATATTTCATACATTCATAGAGTAAATATACATTCCATACAACATTGGAACATTAAATTAACTCATACGTAATTGCAACATTCACACATGAACTTACCTCGATGTCGAGAGGGCCGATAGGGACTTTTTGCCCTCATTTCTCTTTTCATCCGTTCTAGGTCCGAAACTCGTTTTCTTTGATCTAGAACAATGAAATTTACTGATTTAATCACTTATAAATCATAATACACCATAATCTACACTTTAGGCAAAATTGACTATTTTGCCCCTACACTTTGGCAAAATTATGATTTTGCCCCTAGGCTCGTAAATAAATTTTCATCTCAATTTCTTATTAAGCAAGCCTAGCTGAACATTTAATCCTCTTACAACTATCCACAATTCCATCTATTTCATGCCTTAATGAACAAATTACAACTTTTGCATTTTAGTCCCAATTAGGTGTTTTCATGACAACACCTTTCACAAAAGTTGTTTCTCATCATCCTATCATTCATTTTCTTCCATAAAAACTCATCAAAAAACATAAACTCTATCATGGTAAGTCCCCATACTTTCAACCATATTGCAAACTAGTCCTCTCAATAGCTAGCTTAAGCTTTGAGGACTCCAAATATACAAAAATCATCAAAAATAAACACCAAATTGACTTACTTGAATGGAGTAAAGCTTGCTGAAATTTTAAGCTTTCAAACCCCTCCCATGGCTGATATTTTTGGTTGGAGAAGAAAGATAAATAAAAGATGATAACTTTAGCTTATATCATCTTATTTTATTCAGTTTTCCAACTAATATCACCAATTTTCTATCATAATAAATGCTCTTGTCCCCTATGTATTATTATGGCCGGCCAACTCACTTTAATAAGGCCAAATTGCACAATTGGGACCTCCAATTAATAATCCATAGCTATTTGGCACCTCTAGTAAATAAAATAGAACTTTCGCACTTTATGCGATTTAGTCCTTTTTCACAATTTAGCTAGAACTCGCTAAAATTAAGGCACCAAAATTTTCATGCATCCTTATAAACATGTTATAACACATAACATATCATAAAAATAATTTTATCTAACCTCGAATTAGTGATTCCGAGATCACTGTTCCGACTAGCCCCTAAATCGGGCTGTTACAGGGTTTCCCTAGACCAAGTTGTTTAAACATTTTATAAGGCATGACATTTATGCTTGCCCCTAAATCAGCTAACGCATTATCAATAGATAAACTACCAATTAAGCATGGAATTGTAAAACTCCCTGGATCTTTTAATTTTTGTGGTAATTTATTTTGGAGAATTGTTGAGCACTTTGCGTTGAGTTCCACATGCGATTCCTCGTCTAGCTTTCGCTTGTTTGTCAAAAGCTTTTTTAAGAATTTCCTTGAATCTAGCATTTGCAAAAGAGCTTCAAGTAATGGTAAGTTAATATGTAATTTCTTTAAAAGTTAAAGAAACTTACCAAACTGTTTCTCTGTGTCGTCTTTATTCATCGCCTCGGGGTATGGTATACGAGGTTGGTACTCTTTAATTATCGGTTTTGGCTTTTTACTTCCTTCCTCAACCTTACCTTCTTCTACCATATTCTCTTGCCTTAAATGAGGCTCATCTAACCCTACATTATCATGAGTTGATATGGCTTGAATCTGCTCCATTGGGTTAGTTTCAGTGTTGCTTGGCAATCTACCTTGTGGTCGTTCCGTCAAGATCTTGGTGATTTGCTCAATTTGATCTTTGAGCTCTTGTGTCGATGCTTCTTATTTTTTAAGTTTTGTTTCTATACTTTGGAAACGTGTTTCTGTTGCTGCTATATATTTTGTCAGCATCTCCTCAAGGTTCGGCTTCTTTTCTGTGGTGGGTACTCTTGCTTTGTTGGAAATTTAGAGGGTGTTGTTGTCTTTGATTTCCTTGACCACCCCATGAAAAATTGGGGTGGTTCTTCCAACTGGATTGTAAGTATTGCTATAAGGGTTATTTTGATATATGAAATTATTACTTACATAGTTCATTTGTTCGCCTTCTATGCCATGTCCGTAGGGTGGGTACTCAGGATTCGCCACACCTCCACTTGTTTCGCACTGCATAACGGGTTGTACCTGCAAGGAATTACACAAACCATCAATTTTTTTAGTTAACACATCTACCGATTCAATAGCATGGTTTCTTTGCGTCGAGGTTGAAAACTTGGCGACTTTTGTGGGCTTTGTCCTCGTGACTTGCCAGCGATAGTTATTTAGGGACATCTCCTCTATAAATTCGTAAGTCGCTTGGTGTTTTATTATTCAGAGTTCCACCTGGCCGCTTGAATCGATCAATCGCCTAGTTGAGGGGTTCACAGTTGTGAAAAGTTTGGACCTATAGCCACAAGGGTAATCCATGGTGTGGGCATCTTCTCAATAGATCTTTGTATCTCTCCCATGCATCGCAAAGTGTTTCTAAATCCATCTGCACAAAAGAAGAGATATCATTCCTTAATTTGGCTGTTTTGGCCGGTGGAAAATATTTTAATAAAATTTTTTTGGTCATTTGTTCCCATGTAGTAATTGATCCTCGGGGAAGAGAATGCAACCACTGTTTAGCTTTATTCCTCAAAGAAAAGGGAAATAACCGAAGTCGGATGGCATCATCAGAAACGCCATTAATTTTAAAAGTGTCGCAGAATTCTAGAAAATTTGCTAAGTGTGTGGTAGGATCCTCATCCTGCAAACCATCAAACTGAACGAACTATTGTATCATCTGTATAGTGTTAGGTTTCAATTCGAAATTATTTGCAAAGCAATAGTAGGTCTAACAATACTAGATTCAGTACCAACTAAACTAGGCTTAGCATAATCATATATAGTTCGAGGAGCCTGATTTTCGGCCATCTCTGGAGGTAGCAGATTATTTTCAGCCATCTCTTCGGTGGTATTGATGATGTTTTCTTGCCCTTCTTCTGTGTATTGTAAACTTCACCTAATTTCTCTCCTGTTTCTGCGAGCGGTTGCTTCGATCTCACTTTTGTAAATTAAAGGTCTTGTCGGGTTCCTTCTAGTCATAAACTAGAGGTACCTACAAGGAGCAAAGACTAAAATTTAGAAAGATAAAAATAGAAAACAAAATAAGAGTAAAATTGCAGAAAATAAAAATGGCTAAAGTAATAAAAATTGAGTGTTCTTAATATTTCAATTCCCCGGCAACGGCGCCAAAAACTTGATCGGTGTGTCACAGTCTTAAAATTTATAATGAGAATGATCGAGCCTAAAAACTAACTATGACAACGATTGAGGCAAGTGTATCTATCGAACAGTAGTATAGCTTAGTGGCAAGACCGGGTTGTCGAACCCAAAGGAACCGAAAGTACTAATACTAACTTTCTTTTTATTATTTAGCCTTAAAATTGAAGTGAATCGGTTTAATCTTGAAAATTAACTAACTACTAAGCTAAAGACGATGAGACAAAAAGAATGAAATTAGGGAAATACTTGTGGCAAAAACCAATTGATTAAAACAAAACCTAAGGAAGAATCCACCTAGACTTCACTTGTTATCTAACTCTGAACCAGACGATTTATTCATTTGACTTGATCCGTAAGATTCCCTAATGTATATTAACCCCTCTCTCGAGGCGACTAACGTCTAACCCTAGGTTGATTAATTGAAATCTCTTTCTAATTAAAACCCCTAGAATCGCATTAACTCGATCTATGGACTCCCATATTAGGTTTCACCCTAATCCGGCAAAATCTCGTCACCCTATCTCTAGGCGTGCGATCAACTCCGCTTAATTATGCTAGATCTACTCTTAGGCAGGGACTTTTGCTCCTCCACCTAAGCACATCAAACTTGAATTAATATCCCAGAAATATCAACACAAGAATTAAGAACACATAATTAAGAACAAATCAAATATTTATCATATAGTTCAGCAAACGATAACAAGATTCATCTTAGGTTTCATCCCCCTCAGGTAATTGAGGGTTTAGTTCATTATGATAATAGAATACATCTCAAAAGAAAAGATAAAACAAAACATAAGAAAAACTCTAAAACCCCCTGAAGGAATTGAAGAGAGATCCTCCATCTTGAGTATAACTTCGGCTTCTTGAGATGAATCAACTGGCTTTCTTCAAGTAATTTCCACAATTCTGATCTTTCTGGCTCGGCTCCTTGGCCTAGCTGGACGCCCCCTGAAAGTTGGCCTCTAGGGTGTTTATATAGGCTTTTGGAATGTGTTTGTTTACCCCTAAGTATCCAAATCCAAGTGAAATTCCTCTCCTCCACGGCAGGGACACGCCCTTGGCACACGCCCGTGTGAATCATGGCCAGGCCGTGTTCAGGTCTGATTAGGGAGGCACGGCCGTGTTGCTTGGGCCCAGGCCGTGTCAATTTCATGATTTGGCCTATTTGGTCCGTTTTAAGCCCGTTTCTCGTTCTTTTCATCCTCCAGTGCTTTCCTGAGTATAAAACATGAAAACAAAGGATTAAGAGCACCAAATTACACAATTCAAGGCTTAAATCACCCAAAAGCATGCTAAATGTGGGTTTAAAATATGTTACTATTTCGGTTTATCACTTCCAATTAACAATGGCTGAAATTTTATTCGAGTCTACCCTGACACCTTCAGCAGATACTATGTGCCCAAGAAAACTAACTTCCCGTAGCCAAAATTCACATTTACTGAATTTGGCATACAATTGTTTCTCTCGCAGAGTTTGCAACACTATTCTCAAATGCTCAGCATGTTCATTTTCATCTCGAGGGTAAACCAAAATATCATCTATAAATACCATCACAAACCTGTCTAAATATGGGCTAAAAATTTTGTTCATTAGATCCATAAACACTGCAGGTGCATCTGTTAAACTGAATGGCATCATAAGAAACTCATAGTGTCCATACCTGGTTCTAAAAGTTGTCTTTGGTACATCTGAATCTTTTACCCGTAACTGGTAGTAGCCCGAACGGAGATCAATCTTTGAAAATACAGTGGCACATTTTAACTGGTCAAACAAGTCATCGATACGAGGCAATGGATACTTGTTCTATATTGTAACTTTGTTGAGCTGCCTGAAATCAATGCACGGCCTCAACGATCCATCTTTCTTCTTTACAAACAGAACTGGCGCACCCCAAGATGAGAAAATAGGTCGAGCAAAACCTCTGTCAATCAATTCTTGCAACTGTGCTCTCAACTCTTTTAGTTCAATAGGAGCCATCCTATAAGGTTCTATGGATATAGGTGTTGTACCCGGGACAAGATCTATAGAGAATTCCACTTCTCTATCCATCGGTAAACCAGGTAATTCTTTTGGAAATACATTAGGAAGTTCACATACAACCAGCACTGACTGAATCTTTGACTCAGATACTTTAGTATCCAACTCATGCAAGATAAGCATCATAACCCTTTCTGACATATTTCTGTGCTGATATTGCTGAAATCACATTTGGTAATCCATCCAGTTTATCACATTCAACATGAAGTAATTCACCACTCTGACATTTTAATACAATATATTTCTGTTTACAATTCACCACTGCATCATATTGGGTTAACCAATCCATTCCCAAAATCACATCAAATTCATCAAATGGCAATAACATCAATTCAGCCGAAAAGCAATAACCTTTTACCATCAACTGACAGTTTTTTTTTACAGACTTTATCCACCATAACACACTGGCCCAAGGGGTTTGAAACTTTAACCACAAATTTAGTGAATTCAACAGGTAATTTTTTAATAGACACTAAGTTTGTGCATATGTATGAATGTGTGGAACCAGGATCAATCAATGCATTAATATCAGTATCAAGTAGAGAAAATGTACCAGAAATGACGTCTGGTGCAGAGGCATCTTCTCTAGCACGAATAGCATATGTTCTTGCAGGTGCTCGTGCCTCAGGTTTAATTGTTGAATCTTTTGTAGCACCTCGGCCACCACCAACATTACCGGGGTGACGGGGTGGTCTGCCTCTCGAGACAGGATTACTAGGCTTTGGAGCTGGTTCTATTTCTTTTTCAACTCTTTCTGGACAATCTCTGAGAAAATGATCAAGTGAACCACATCCATAACAAGCTCCACTTCTAGACTGACATTCCCCATGATGAAATTTGTTACAATGTTTACATTTCGATTTGGGATTACCAACACTACCCACACTGGTCACAGATGGAGATAAAGACCCCGGGTTAAAACGTTGAGAGCCCCGCTCTCTTCTAGAATATCCTGTAGATGTGGTAACACGATCATAATGCTTCTTTAATTTCTTGGAAGCAAATGATTGTGACTTACTCATAGTTCTTATTCTAGAAACCCGAGCTTCTCTTTTAGCTTGTTTCTTCTCTTTATTTAATTCTTCAGCTTTATGTGCTCGTTCAGCCAGTACCACAAATTCCCTTAATTTGAGAATTCTAATCAAAAATTTGATGTCTTCATTTAAACCCTCTTCAAAGCGTTTACACATCTCGGCCTCAGACTGGACCCATTCTCTGGCGTATTTGCTCAATCGAACAAATTCTCGTTCATACTCGGATACAGTCATATTTCCCTGCTTGAGTTCTAAAAATTCTTTCTTTTTCTGATCCATGAATCTCTAACTAACATATTTCTTTCTAAATTCAGCCTGGAAGAATTCCATGTAACATTCTCCCTCGGTACCACTGAAGTTATGGTATTCCACCAATGATAAGTTGTGTCTTTCAGCAGAGATACTGCACATTTCAGACATTCGGCATGTGTACAAGATAATTCATCAAAAACCCGGATGGTATTTTCCAACAAAAATTTAGCCCTTTCCAAATCATCATCTGCGGTAGCTCTAAATTCTTCTACCCCATATTTACGAATTTTATCTACCGGAGGCTTACTAGTTCTAGCGGGTTCAGCACCCTGTGGTACCTATAGAACTAGTTGTGGAGCAAGTGGGGGAGGTTGTTGTACAACGAGGTTTGTTCTTAAGTATTGTGTAAACCATTCATTCATCATTTGAAAGAATGCTTGTTTTGCCTCCTCACTTCGGCCCTCAGATACGGGCCTTTCACTACAAGATGCAGAAGCAACTCTTTGAACTGAAGCTGAAGCATTGCTCTCAGCTTCCTCGAATTCAGCTCTAGCTCGGTTGGATGACATTATTATATGAAGAACACATTTAAAATGATTAGGAGACATCACAATATCACAATTTATATAATGGCATATATAGCTAAACTCGTGTTTGCTACGTTCAATCCGAGAATCGGCTAAAACGTAGCTCTGATAACACTAAATGTAACACCCCTAACCCGTATCCGTCGCCGAAACAGGGTTACGGAGCATTACAAAAACTTTTAGAACCCTTGCAAATAATTCATGTAAATTACTATTCATTAATTGAGATTACTGATATCGTCCCTTAAATGGACCATCGAGGCCCAATACAAGCATTAGAATCGAGTCGGGACTTAATCGAAAACTCTAAGAATTTTACGCGAAATTATAAAAATTTTCCAAGTTGCAGGGCTCACACGCCTGTGTGGTCCGAGGGACACGCCCGTGCTACAGGCTGTGTTCGACCTCGTGTAACTCTCTGACTTGTGCACACGGCCATGCCACATGCTCGTGTGCTAGGCCGTGTGGTTAATTAAAATTTTTCAAAATTAAGTGCAGGTTTCACACGGCCAAGACACATGCCCGTGTTCCAGGCCGTGTAGCACACACGGCTGAGACACACGTCCGTGTCTCTTCCCGTGTACTCAATTTTGAGCATTCTGTTTCTCAAAATTTAAGTGCAGAGGACACACGACCTAACCACACGCCCATATACCAGGTCGTGTGTCACATACGGTCTAGACACAGGCCCGTGTGTCTACCCGTGTGGACAAAAAAAAGCCATTTCTAACTTCATTTCTCACCCAAAATGAAACACCCCAAACCCGGCCCACAAGCCCCGACCGGATCTGGTATGCTTCTTAAGAAAAATTCATTTTGTCGTTTTGTAAAATTATGTGATTTTGTGGTAAAGAATAGATTTGAAGTACGAACTTGTTAAAAATCGTTTTGAAATTTAAATTTGTTTATATATATATATATAATCATCAAAATCTATGTTTTTAATAAAAATTATTTTATCAAAAGAAGATCCAAATTTATGAATTATTAATATTTTGTAAACCATAAGTATTTAGATGTCAAAACATTTTCATACGATTATCGAAATATTTAATTGTTTAGCTGAAATTGATCGTAGCAGAATATAAATTAAAACGTAAAAGTAACATAGCTAATGGCGACCTTATTACAAAAACATATCCCAAATTAAATCCCAAAATATATAAGAAAATGTAGTAAGTTTAATATAAAGGAAAACCCAATTTACTGAGTTGAGCAATGGCCACCACGTAGTCCTTGCTGACCCGGTCCAAATCATTGAGTATCACCTGAAAAGATATCCCACTGAAGGGTGAGTCAACAGACTCAATGTGTAACAATATACTAAAAGTCCAATCGATCATAGTAATAAAGCCCATAATATAGCAAATCGATAATAAATGATTAAATCACATATACATATAAATGAAATGCAATCCCGAACCCAACTTAGATATCCATCCGCTACACACCACCCGTACCTACCAATCACACCGTGGGGATTACTAAATCGACCCTCCATCCGCTACACACCATCGAAGCGATTCTTTGCAGTCAACATGCACATCGCCCTTATAATCGTGGCATAGCCACGGATAATTGTGACAGAGTCACGGATTCATAATATCGTGACCGAAGTCACCGGATTCATAATATTGTGACCAAAGTCACCGGATAATGTGGTAAAACCACGGAACACTTCCCTTTAAATATTACCCATATGCCCATGCAATAACATATTATTTCAATACCATGCCTTATATCCCTGAAATCATATCGGAATCATATACATTTCATATTTATGCTTATAGCATTATTAACGATGCAGATATCATTCCTTGTACATTACCCCAAAATCATAACCAAATATCGGATATGTCTCATATCAAAAATTTATACAAAATGTTAAGGAATAACGTACCTGAATTCACTATACCATTAAATGATACCCGAAGCCATAATCATTTATATTTCTTTATAAACACATTTTCATCAATAATACTAATAATCTATTAGAATTTTAGTGTAAGCTACACACCTTGTAAACACGGAGATGGATAGAATACTTAAGATTTCCGACTCTTGCCTACAACGTCGACAGCACCTACATAACACTTATATGAGAAATCGATTATCACTAAAAAGATATGGCCTTTGGCCGAATTTCATTATCTCCTTACCTTGGATTATTCAAATCCCGAATGATCCCCCTCTAAACGTTGGCTACAAAGAAACCCCGAACTTTCCTTCAAGTTTTGGCCAAAGATAATAAAAGGAATTAGAGTTTCGCTTTTCAATCGTTAGAAAAAGAAAGGGATAAAGAAATTAGTCTAGAAGAGGTTCTTACCGAAAAGTAAAGACCGAAATGCAAATGGTCTCTAAACTCCAAAAAAAATTCGGCAAGATGAAATAGAAAAATAGATTCAAATGAAAAAGATGATAGGTTTTTGGTGCTTAGAAGCAATCGGTTTCAATGGTGTCAATGGAGTGAAATTTTCGGTTTTAGAAGAGAATGGAAAAGAAAAAGAAAAGGAGAAATGATCAAAGAGAATAAATGGGTTTCGGTTATGGAAGAAATTGAATAAAGAAAAAGTTGTTGGTAATGGTCAAGTAAGAAAGGATGAAAGAAAAATGCCTTCAAAAGTGGTAATATTTTGGTACCAAAAAGAGAGAAAAACTTGAGAGAAAAAAAAAGAAGAAAAGAAGAAAAAGAGTACCAATTTGGTCAAAATATGATAGCCAAAACAAAACAAAGTTTTCACCTAATGCAAATAACAATTTCGGCTAAGAAGAAAAATTTGGAGAAAAGGGAAAAGATGCACAAATTGTTAAGATTTTGGCCAACTAACACCCCCTAATCCCATACAACATTTGGCCAACTCACAAGCCAACACAATCCCCCTTTTTCCTCCTCATTTCTTCCCTATCATCTCCTTAATCACTATCACAATTAAACCAACCCCCCTTAGCCCTTATGCCGTCTAGGTTCATGGTCAAATGACCATGGAAAAACTTCCAAAACATCACCCACTCTTCAAGCCTTTTGTCCCCTAAACATTCCATAACAACTTGATTCCTTACCTTAACTACTAACTTTCCTTTTTCCTTTGGTCTACTATCCAAAAATAAAAGAAGAATCCATCCATACTAGATAAAGCTTCACCGACACTATAGGAAAGAGAACAAAAATTAAAATTCCTTCCAATTGCTAGCTAAGGGATTCGAACCTCTACCCTCATGCATTCACCCATGCGCCATCACCACTTTACTAATTGACTTGTCTTGTGATTAAACCTCAAATTAATTCTCTTAAGGCCAAACGTGCTTAGCTCCCCTTCTAAAACTAAAAATCTAATATTTTTCTAAGGCATTCCCCTATATTCTAAAATTCTCGAAGTCCCTAAAACTCATACAAAGAGCACACAACAAAACAATACACACATTCAAGCGAAAAATTTCATAACCCCTAAATCCTGGATATTACAATTCTACCCTCCTTAAAAAAAATTCGACCTCAAAATTACCACGACAAGAATAAGTGAGGGTATTCTTTGTCGCATATAGCTTCCTCCGGCTCCCACGAAGCTTCTTCCGATCCATGGTTACGCCATAACACTTTGACGAGAGGAACTGATTTCCTTCGTAACACTTTCACATCCCAATCTAGAATTTGAATCGGTTCCTCCTCATAGGATAAATCTGATCGTAGTTTTACCTCTTCAACTGGCACTACATGAGATGGATCCGACCGGTAACGACGTAACATCGAAACATGAAACACATCATGCATTTGCTTCAACTCGAAGGTAACTCTAATCGATATGCCATCTGGTCCAACCCGCTTCAAAACCCGATAAGGTCCTATAAACACTGGGCTTAACTTTCCTTTGCGACCAAATCTCATCACCTTTTTCCAAGGCGACACCTTTAGGAACACTTGGTCTCCACAGCAAACTCTATTTCCTTTCGCTTCAAATCTGCATACGACTTTTGCCTATCGGATGCCTCCTTCAACCGAGCCCAAATTACCTTAACCTTTTCTTGGATTCAGCCACAATCTACGGACCCAAAAACGACATTCCCTAATTCTCGTCAACACGTAGGAGTGCGACACTTCCATCCATATAGTGCCTCATACGGTGCCATCCGAATCATGGCTTGATAATCGTTGTTGTATGCAAACTCGCTAAAGGCAAAAACTCTTCCGACTTCCTCTCAAATCTATCACACATCCCCTTAACATGTCCTCTAAAACTTGGATTACTCGCCGATCGACCGTCGGACTGTGGATGAAATGCCGCATCTTGAAGTCTAATCGGTGCCCAAAGCCCGATGTAATGCTTTCCAAAATCGAGACGTAAACCTCGGATCCCTATCCGAAATAATCGACACCGGCACTCCATGCAATCTTACAATCCGCCACATACAACTTCGCCAATTTCTCGCAAAGAGTAATCAACTCGCATGTGTATGAAATGTGCGATTTCGTCAATCGATCCACTATCACCCACACCCCAAGTCTTTCTTGGTAGGCGTAAGGGGAAGTCCACTAACAAAGTCCATGGTGATACGCTCCCACTTCCATTGCGGAATCTTTATCGGTGAAGCAATCCCGATGGAACTTGGTGTTCAGCCTTAACTTGCGACACGTTAAGCACTTCCCACAAATTCGTAACTTCCCGCTTAAGACCAGGCCACCAAAATTGATCCCGAAGATCCCTATACAACTTACTACCTCCCGGATGCATCGCATAAGGACCACTATGCGATTCCTGAAGAATTCTCCGCCTAAGCTATTCATCCTCCGGCATACAGATCTTACCCTTGAAACACAAAACTCCATCATTTATTAACACCATAATCTTCCAACTCTCCATTTTGCACTTGCCGTAGCTTAACACTTAAATCATCATCTACCAACCTGTCTTTCTTTCACCGACTCAACCACATCGGCTTTACTTGTAATTCCACCAACAAACTTTCGTCGTCAAAAAGACTAAGATGTGCGAACATCGCTCTTAGATCTGACACCACTTTTCGACTTAGAGCATCCGCCACTACATTCGCCTTGCCGGGTGATACTCTATAGAGCAATCATAGTCTTTTAACAACTCCACCCATCTTCATTTGTCTCAGATTCAACTCCTTACGAGTCGGCAGATATAAGACTCTTGTGGTCCGTGTAGATTCTTGATTTTCTCCATACAAATAATGCCTCCACACCTTAAGAGCAAAGACTACCATTGCTAACTCCAAGTCATGCGTCGGGTAGTTAACCTCGTGAGGCCTCAATTGCCGAGACGCATCACGCAACCACCTTCTCGTCTTGCATCAAAACACATCCCAATCCAATGTGAGACGATCACAATACACCACAAAGTCCTTCCCCGCCTCAAAGTGAATCAAAACCGGAGCTTGGTCAAAACCCTCTTAAGCTTCTAAAAGCTCTCTTGCTAACGCTTATCCGCCCACACGAAAGGTATCTCTTTTCTCAACAACGTCAAAGGTGCCGCTATCGAGGAGAATCCTTGAAGAACCTTCAGTAGTAACCCGCTAATCCCAAGAAATCTGCGAACCTCGGCTATGCACTTAGGTGGTTTCCAATCTATCACCGCCTCAATCTTCCGAGGATCCACCCTTATCCCTTCGCAGACACCACATGGCCTAAAAGCGCAACTTCTTTCGGCCAAAATTCGCACTTGCTGAATTTGGCATAAAGCTTCTTCTCCTCAACACTTGCAACACTATCCGAAGATGCTCATCATGTCAGTAACTCGGACTTGGAATACACAAGAATGTCGTCTATGAACACAACAACAAACCGATCCAAGTAGGGTTGAAAACCCGATTCATCATATCCATGAACGCATTGGGGCATTAGTCAATCCGACGGCATTACCAAAAATTCATAATGCCCATATCTTGTTGGGAAAGTCGTCTTGTGGATATCCGCTTCCTTCACCTTAAGCCGATGATACCCCACCTTAAATCTATCTTTGAGAATCTGTAGCTCCTTAAACCGATCGAACAAGTCGTCTATCCTTGGCAAA
Source organism: Gossypium sturtianum (assembly GCA_025698515.1). Taxonomy (NCBI): domain Eukaryota; kingdom Viridiplantae; phylum Streptophyta; class Magnoliopsida; order Malvales; family Malvaceae; genus Gossypium; species Gossypium sturtianum. The sequence goes on from CM046955.1 coordinate 121,637,825, forward strand.
GGATACTTGTTCTTGATGGTCACTTATTCAATCGCTTCGGTAATCTATGCACATACGCATAGTCCCGCCCTTCTTCTTCACGAACAAGACCGGTGCTCCCCATGGTGACACACTAGGTCGGATAAACCCACGATCAAGCAACTCTTGAATTTGAGCCTTAAGCTCAACCAACTCCTTTGGTGCCATTCTATACGGAGCGATAGATATCTGGCGCTGTTCGTGCAACAAGTCAATCCCAAATTCCACTTCACGATCCGGAGGCAATCCTGGAAGTTCTTCCGTAAAGATATCCACGAATTCTCTCACAGTCCGACCTCTTCAACAGGTTGCCTCCTTAGCCTCCAAGGCACTGACCAACATAAGAAAAGCCAAACAACCTTTCCTAACCATCTTTTCTCGCCTTTAAAAGCAGATACTACATTTGATAAGTAGTTCCGTCTCTCGCCCAACACCACAACTTCCTTATCGTCCATAGACCTTAGTGACATCCGCTTAGCAGCACAATCCACATTCGCACGATACTTCACTAGCCAATCCATGCCTAGAATCAAGTCAAATTCTACAAATGGCAACTCCATTAAATTAGCCGGAAACTGCGTCCCTTGAACTTCTAAAGGCACTTCCTTAAAGAGCTTATCTACTACTACAGTCTGTCCTAAAGGACTAAGTACAGTCATCTTCCTAGGTACAGTCTCAGAGTTCACATGCAAAGTTCTAGATACCTCACTAGCGATGTAAGAATGAGTCGACCCTATATCTATCAAAGCAATAAAGGGCAACCCAAAAATAAGAAACGCGTGCAGTGATAACATCAGGTGCATCACTATCTTCCTCCGACGAACCGCATACACCAAACTGTTTGTCTAGCCTCGGTGCTACACTCGCCTCGCCTCGCCCGAGTCCGCGACCTCTACCAGAACCATTACCTCGCCACTCGAACCACGACCCCTCATCGGCTGCTGCCCACCCTCGCCACTGATTAAAACTCGACCTCATGAACGATTCCTCTCTCGTATCTAATGGACAATCCCTAATCATATGATCCTTGGACCCGCACTTGAAACATCCTTACGTCTTCTTCCAACATTCTCCCGGGTGCATCTTTCCACATTGAGCACAAGTGCAGTATTGTCCTCCGAAGCAAACTTGTCGACCTCGTGGCCCATCAACTCTAGGTTTCTTTTGAAAATTTCGGATGACCCCAAGACCCATAGCTCCTCTTATTCTTATTCGACCTCGATCTCTGCTCGTCTCTCGGTCCGCTTTAACTTTTTCAGCTATCCGTGCTCTATCCACTAAAAGCGCAAAATCTCTCTCACGATGCGGTGCAATCAACACTCGCTGACTCATCTCGCAACCCATCCTCAACCGACACACCGCTCATAATCGTAGCTACAATCCCTCGGCATATCGGCTTAACCGTAAAAACTCCACTTCATACTCACTATCGACTTATTTCCTTGTACCAGCATTCAGAACGCCTTTCTCACGAGAATCAATGTAGCTAGCTCCGACATATTTCCCTTCAAACTTAATCTTAAAATACCCCCAATCCACACGATCCACGGGAATACTCTCTTTGTGTTGAGCCACCACCTGGTACGCCTAAATCACGGCAATGAAAAGCAGCGCCTTTCGGCTTCTCTCTCAAGATCTTGACCCAAATCGTCCATGATCCTCTCGATTGCTTTCTAACCAATACTCCGCTACATTGGAGCTACCCAGATACTCCCTAAAAACCTCGGCTCCATTAAATCTAAGTCTCTCACCACCGACTTTCGTGCTCCATTACCCATACTAGCTCCTCGCTACTCGCTCTAAGACTCGTAGCATAGCTCGCACACTGGCGTCATCTCCTCCAATTTGCTCATGAAATTCCGCTCCAAACGGTGGTGGCGGTGCCTCATTTTCGAACCCCGACCAGATCTAATCGGGTTCCGACATAGCCATTCGCCTCTACCGCGTCCACGACGACCACGCCCCTAGAACTCATGTCTACTTAATGCCTTATCTGTTTTTTACGAAAATTTTATGCATTAGAGTCTTTTCACTTTCTTGTTTAAAGAAAATTTTATGCAATGAGTTTTAATCGGTGGTTTTCCCAGATAAGTACACATATACCTAGGGTCCATGTCTCTAAAGTATAGTTTCCTTTAGGCTTATCAACATACTGAAATCGATTTATCAACAAAAGAACTTACTGAGGTGGACTTGGGTCGAGAACTCTCGGGTGCCATGCTTCTATAAAAACCATTTTTTTTTGAACCAAAATTTTCAAAATCAATCATTTGGGCCAAATTTTGAAAACGTTGTGGACTTCAAAACCCAAGGCCGAGTATTTAAAACTGGGCTCTGATACCAAGTTGAAACACCCCAAACCCGGCCCACAAGCCCCGATCGGATCTGGTATGCTTCTTAAGAAAAATTCGTTTTGTCGTTTTGTAAAATGATGTGATTTTGTGGTAAAGAATAGATTTGAAGTACGAACTTGTTAAAAATCATTTTGAAATTTAAATTTGTTTATATATATATAATCATCAAAATCTATGTTTTTAATAAAAATTATTTTATCAAAAGAAGATCCAAATTTATGAATTATTAATATTTTGAAAACCATAAGTATTTAGATGTCAAAACATTTTCATACGATTATCGAAATATTTAATTGTTTAGCTGAAATTGATCGTAGCAGAATATAAATTAAAACGTAAAAGTAACATAGCTAATGGCGACCTTATTACAAAAACATATCCCAAATTAAATCCCAAAATATATAAGAAAACGTAGTAAGTTTAATATAAAGGAAAACCCAATTTACTGAGTTGAGCAATGGCCACCACGTAGTCCTTGCTTGACCGGTCCAAATCATTGAGTATCACACGAAAGATATCCCATCAAGGGTGAGTCAACAGACTCAATGTGTAACAATATACTAAAAGTCCAATCGATCATAGTAATAAAGCCCATAATATAGCAAATCGATAATAAATGATTAAATCACATATACATATAAATGAAATGCAATCCCGAACCCAACTTAGATATCCATCCGCTACACACCACCCGTACCTACCAATCACACCGTGGGGATTACTAAATCGACCCTCCATCCGCTACACACCATCGAAGGCGATTCTTTGCGGTCAACATGCACATCGCCCTTATAATCGTGGCATAGCCACGCAGATAATTGTGACGGAGTCACCGAATTCATAATATCGTGATCGAAGTCACCGGATTCATAATATCATGACCAAAGTCACCGGATAATGTGGTAAAAACCACCGGAACACTTCCCCTTTCAATATTACCCATATGCCCATGCAATAACATATTATTTCAATACCATGCCTTATATCCACGAAATCATATCGGAATCATATACATTTCATATTTATGCTTATAGCATTATTAACGATGCGAGATATCATTCCTTGTACATTACCCCAAAATCATAACCAAATATCGGATATGTCTCATATCAAAAATTTATACAAAATGTTAAGGAATAACGTGCTGAATTTCACTGTACCATTAAATGATACCCAAGCCATAATCATTTATATTTCTTTATAAACACATTTTCATCAATAATACTAATAATCTATTAGAATTTTAGTGTAAGCTACACACCTTGTAAACACGGAGATTGATAGAATACTTAAGATTTCCGACTCTTGCCTACAACGTCGACAAAGACCTACATAACACTTATATGAGAAATCGATTATCACTAAAAAGATATGGCCTTTGGCGAATTTCATTATCTCCTTACCTTGGATTATTCAAATCCCGAATGATCCCCTAAACGTTGTCTACAAAGAAACCCGAACTTTCCTTCAAGTTTCAGCCAAAGATAATAAAAGGAATTAGAGTTTCGCTTTTCAATCGTTAGAAAAGAAAGGGATAAAGAAATTAGTCTAGAAGAGGTTCTTACAGAAAAGTAAAGATCAAAATGCAAATGGTCTCTAAACTCCAAAAAAATTCGGCAAGATGAAATAGAAAAATAGATTCAAATGAAAAAGATGATAGGTTTTGGTGCTTAGAAGCAATCGGTTTCAATGGTGTCAATGGAGTGAAATTTTCGGTTTTAGAAGAGAATGGAAAAGAAAAAGAAAAGGAGAAATGATCAAAGAGAATAAATGGGTTTCGGTTATGGAAGAAATTGAATAAAGAAAAAGTTGTTGGTAATGGTCAAGTAAGAAAGGATGAAAGAAAAATGCCTTCAAAAGTGGTAATATTTTGGTACCAAAAAGAGAGAAAAGCTTGAGAGAAAAAAAAAAGAAGAAGAGAAGAAAAAGAGTACCAATTTGGTCAAAATATGATAGCCAAAACAAAACAAAGTTTTCACCTAATGCAAATAACAATTTCGGCTAAGAAGAAAAATTTGGAGAAAAGGGAAAAGATGCACAAATTGTTAAGATTTTGGCCAACTAACACCCCCTAATCCCATACAACATTCGGCCAACTCACAAGCCAACACAATCCCCCTTTTTCCTCCTCATTTCTTCCCTATCATCTCCTTAATCACTATCACAATTAAACCAACCCCCCTTAGCCCTTATGCCGTCTAGGTTCATAGTCAAATGACCATGGAAAAACTTCCAAAACATCACCCACTCTTCAAGCCTTTTGTTCCCTAAACATTCCATAACAACTTGATTCCTTACCTTAACTACTAACTTTCCTTTTTCCTTTGGTCTACTATCCAAAAATAAAAGAAGAATCCATCCATACTAGATAAAGCTTGACCGACACTATAGGAAAGAGAACAAAAATTAAAATTCCTTCCAATTGCTAGCTAAGGGATTCGAACCTCTACCCTCATGCATTCACCCATGCGCCATCACCACTTTACTAATTGACTTGTCTTGTGATTAAACCTCAAATTAATTCTCTTAAGGCCAAACTTGCTTAGCTCCCCTTCTAAAACTAAAAATCTAATATTTTTCTAAGGCATTCTCCTATATTCTAAAATTCTCGAAGTCCCTAAAACTCATACAAAGAGCACACAACAAAACAATACACACATTCAAGCGAAAAATTTCATAACCCCTAAATCCTGGATATTACACAAAATCACACCATTGACCTGCACTTAAAACTTACGTCCAAGTACCAACCAATTCAAGCATTTAAAATAAGTAATTTTCATCATTCAACATGGCATACATGTTTATATTCTTACCTTGATTTAATCTAGGCATTAGCGTCTTTATCACATTCACTTAAATCACATGTATGATTAACATAATAATCTACTTCATAATACCAAAATAGACCATTACTAGCCATTCCAATGGCTAGGATACAAAACATCACTATCAAGCCAATTAAGGCCAAGTTAACCTATACATGCCATTATACCAAAATGATTTGCTATACATATACCCAAAATAAGCTAGTGGATAGTGTGATGATGCTCCAATGATCTCCAACCTTCGCGAGCTTCCGAGCACTATAAAACAGGGGAAAATAAAATATATTAAGCATTACATGCTTAGTAAGTTCGTATAATGGAAAACTAAACTTACCGATCTTGTTTATTAAATGTAAGCATACAATAACATGTTTTCCATCAACTTGGCAAAACTGTCGAAATACAAACATTCAATCAAACATGTTAGTCACCAATTCCTCATATACATAAAATAACACAGATGAGCTCATCATATTTTTTTCCTTCAAGAAATCATTCATTTCATTCCATAATTCTCTTATCATGCCAAGAGTTTTGTCCGTTGAATCATTGAAATTTCGATGGATGCTCAAGTGGTACACTCAAGGTGCACGATTCAATAACCCGTCAATTCTTTTTCAAGAGTACCCATTAGGGCACTTAATCAAGGAACACACTATCGAGCCACATATCGTATAATAGGATTACCAGTCCAGGCTAAATCATTTATTTAACGTATGCTCAGAAGAGCTCAATTAGGATTACCAGTCCATGCTAATCCTAATTGTAACGTATACTCAAGAGGTATTATATCAGGATTACCCGTCTGGGCTAAATCTTTTCAATAATGAGGTCAATAGGATTACTCGTCTGAGCTAAATCCGTCAGCAACAAATGCAGGACCTCATGCATTTCGGGAAAGCACATATATTCATCGGAATTCAATATTCAAACGGAACTTAACCTTTTTTCAACCATTTCAAGCATGTATTCAATTTTTCATTATAGAAATCAAATAATTCATATCAATATAAGTCACATTACATACAAACACAACGTTCAATTAAACATATTTACATGTTCAATTAAGTTACACGAACTTACCTCGACACTTGTTCGCGTATATAATCTACTAATCCGAAACCTTTTCTTTTCCTCGGTCTAACCTCAAATTTGTGTTGTCCGGATCTATATAAATAACTTTAATCATAAATTTCACACATTTCATATTCATTTGGACTCAATTTACATCCTAGGCAAAATTACCATTTTGCCCCTAACTTTTCCATAAATTCCAATTTCATCCTTAGGCTCGGAAAATGAAATTTATGCAATTTACTCCTTATTCCAAGCCTAACCAAAATTCCATCACAAAATTTACAGCACATGTATTCATAAAAATTCAGAATTTTTCATCAATTTTCACAACTTTACATTTTAGTCCCTAAATCATGTTTTCATCAAAAATCACTTTGTAAAAGTTGTTTATCTATCAAAAAACTTTCATTTTCTACCATAAATTTCAAATTTTCAACATATTCATCCATGACCCATTTTCCATACTTTGATAACTTTTCAAATTGATCCCCCAAATAGATAGATTAAGTTATCCCAGTCTCAAAAATATCAAAATTACTAAATACGGGACAAGAAAACTCACCCAGTTAAGCCATGAAAGTTTCTTTTCTCTCTCCTAGGGTTTCCATGTATTTTAGGTTGAAGATGACATAAAAATAAGATGATATATTTTATCATCTTTTTAATTAATTATTTATTTTTCAATTTTCAATTTAGTCCTTGCCCTTTTTCTATATTTCCATGGATGAGTCACCAAAATATCTACATACTTTTTTTTAATGGTCTAATTACCATATAAGGACCTCAAGTTTTGAATTCCATAGCTATTTAATCCTTATAGATACTAGAATTCAACTTTTGTGTTTTATGCGATTTAGTCCTTCTCGTAACTAAGCGCATAATCAGTAAAATTTTCTTATCAGAATTTTCACATTACATTTCTAACATATTACGAACCATGTAATAAAATAAAAATAAATTTCATTTTCGAATCAGATTTGTGGTCCCGAAACCAGTTTTTTTATTTAACTGAAAATGGGTTGTTATAATCTTTCACGAGTCTAGTGATTCTTTCTTGGTTAATATGACCAAGTTATAACTGCCATAGGCACCCTTCATTAGAGTGAGAAGTTTTAAGATTTTTATTCCCTATTTTAGTTTGAAACATCGAGTAGTTATTTGGTTTGATAAAGAAGAGATTATTTTCCATCCATCCATTACAGATTAAAGAACGATATTTGTGAATAGCAATCCTTTTATTGAATGTCACGGTATAACCGTCATAAAATAAACATGCTACAGAAATTAAATTCCTCTTAAAATGAGGTACATAAAATATGTTCTTTAAAACAATCTTCCTAAAATTACCAAAATGCAAAATAACTTCTCTCACTGCTTAGGCTGAAACATAACTCCCATCTTCGGTCCGCAACGAAAGGCTCCTGCCATGCAGACTTCTCATTTTGATGAACACCTGTAAAGAAACACACATATGATTAGTGGCTCCAGAACTAATAACCTAATTGTCAATTTTTTTTTTCCACTAAGCAAGCTTCAACCACAAAGAGTTTCATACATTTGCCTTTTTCGGCTAGGTAATCCAAAAACTCCTTTCAGTTTGATTTAAAATGTCATTTCCTATTGCAAAAGAAATAATTGATCTTTTTAGGATATTTTGACTTCTTAGCCTTCTTCCTATCCACACGAGGTGGAATAGAAGACTTAGTCAGTTTCTTCTTTCCCTTAGCTTTTGTTTCCCCTTAGAGGACGAGGGGCCCACATCTGAGTTTGCTTCAGGTTACTCCTGAACTGACTTACCACCATTCAGCATCAACTCATAGGATTGTAATTCCTTCATGAGCTGAGTCAAGGTAAGCACCTTATTCCCTAAGTTGTAAATAGCCCTAAAACTAGCAAACTCCTTGGTTAAGGATTTAAACACTGTTTCAATTTGAGTGTTCACATCTAGTTCAGCCCCATTATCCTTCGCTTCCGCAAAGAATCCCATAAGCTTAAGCATATGTTCTTTGACCGAAGTACCGGTTTTCTGTTGAGAATTCATCAAATTTGTGATAGTGGATTGTTGAGACAATGCGACTTGGCCTCCAAGCAAATCCTCCAAATTTGTCATGATCTCTTTGGCAGTATGGAAATTATCATGTTGCTTTTGCAACACACTACTCATGTTCGCTAACATATAACATCGAGCAATCGAGTCAGAATCTCTCCAGCGATTTCTCGCTTTGAGCTGAGCTTTAGGATGGCACGTTTTGTCAAGAATGAATTTATATTTCTCACAATTGAGAACTATCAGCAAGTTCCGTTTTCATTCTCGAAAGTTATCCCTATTTAATTTATTCTCAATAAGAATGCTAATAAAAGGAGTAGGAGACATATTTGAACTGAAAAAATAAATATTCACTAATTATTATCTTTGTATTAAGCAAATATTTTCATTTCAGCAACATATCAAGAATGTAGTATGATGCATGCGTTTTTTATTAAAACCTTGAAAATACATTTTTTCGTTGCTACTATCATTCTCATACCCATCAATCATGTCGCCTTGAGGTCCTATGATTAACTAGCATGAACGTGGATTACATCTAATCAGTTCGTGAATCTTAATTCTCAAGACTCCACACAAACCAACAACCGTTTTAACATTTGGCCATCATCTTTAGCTTAAATATCGTTTCTTGAAAAACTATTTAATAAGAGAATATCTTGAGTGTGTAACCATTGACTCAACACCATCATGAACATACTTTCATTTGTGAGTCATCTTGGGACAATCTTTTTAAGAGTCATGCATGACTAGTTGTCCTTAAAAGGAAATTCCATCTAGTGAACCCACATGATAAGTTTACCTTGGGGTGCGGCCAGGGTAGGAATCGGCTCAAAATCAATTGAGGTCGTAGGTCTTGTTCAAAGACCTTCTCCCACTCAATATTTTAAAAAAACATGTAAGGTTTTTATCCCAAATTTCAAGAATGATCATACAATAGTCCTAGTTGCATTCTTACCTAATCTATATGACATGCTTCCAATATATGCATGGCATGCTATGACAATTTTATAATATTCACATTCATTCATACACAAGAATTAATCAATCAAAAAAACAAACAATTTTGATTCTCCGCAAATTTTCTTTTGAAGGAAAAAACCGAAGAAATGAATGTGAACCGTGCACCAGGTAGGGTCTTAGGAAAGGGAGGTGAGTCGAATTTGACCGCTTAAAACCAAGCCTTTCCTAGCCATAGCCAATCCTAAACATGCATCTTCCCATTCTCACACTTCTCACAATAATCGAATAACCTAAAGAAATGAATAAAATAATACAACACTTGTATTTTCTCATTACCACACTTCTTATTTTTAATCGATCAACTGTGGATCATCTCATATACATATCACAATTATAACATTAAAAAATATAAATATTATAAACAATTATAAAACAAATATATAAGGAGATAGGTAATTAAAATAAAATCGTCAGCTAAGGTTTCCATGGTTCTATTTCTAGAAAATAAATGAAAAAAAATAAAATTACATAGTTTTTCGCCACAAGGCATTCCTTTGGTCTTCAACCGCCATCGCTCCATCTTCTCCACGTCATGGAATTCTTTTGGAAAAATTACATTTAAGTCCTATTTTCGTTTCCAGATCATAAGAATTCTATGAACTAAAAAAAATAGTTCTACGTGGAGATGATAGTCCACAGTTTATTTCCTAAGAACCACAACCTTGAAAAAAATTATATAACAACTATATAATACCGCATCCATTCTCATATATAACTCAAAACATGAATAAGATCTAAAGAATGTCACTTTCTATGTAATCAAATCATTCAAGAAGAAGAGAAATTTATTTTGATTATTTGCTTATACTTATAGATAGAGCACAACCTGGCTCATGATACCAATTGTTGGAAAATCAAGTTTGGAAAACACAGTGGAAAATAAATTTAGGGAAAAACATAGTTTTAAATTTTTTTTCCAAAACAAGAATTTGGTTGTGATATCTAAAGTAATAAACACTTAATAAAATTGTACATTTTCGATTCGTCTAGGATGAATGCTTCGACCGAGTAGTCTTCTCCGCTATCCTCAAGCTCATGTTTGCTTGAGTGTGGGCTCGCTTCAAATAAAAAAAATCACAAAAATTACCAGTGGGGTAATTTTTAATTTTTATAAACTTTTGGGTCAAGTTGTAAATAATAAAAATATCTTTAGAAATTTTCTGAAATAATCTCTTCAGAGAATTTTCTCTATAAAACTTTTTGTTTTTCAAGTGTGAAATAATAATTCAAGGCTGTCTTTATATTGGGAGAGTTCAACTATAATTAAACTTAATCATTTTATTATTAAATTAATATAATTTTTTATCAAGATAAATATTAGATTAAATTTAATATTAAATCTTATTAAATTAATAGAATATTTATCTACAAGATAAACATTAAATTAAATTTAATATTAAGATAATCATTGTAACAGCCCATTTTTCAATGGTGTCAGAAATAGTAGTTTCGGGACTACAAATCCAACGAGTAAGTTCGTATAATTAATATTTAGTGTATACGAGTCAATAATAATTTTATATTAAATTTTGATTTGATGAATTTTAAATAATTGAATTAATGATTAGGATAAGTGGTTTATTCAAAAAGTCAAGTGGTTGTTGAAAATGAGGTATTTGGACATCGTTTTGGTAATTTAAGGCTGCAAATATTTTTATTAAATATTTACGGAGTCATATTATAGGTGAACTGAAGTTTGGTCCGGTAATTTTTATGATTAATTGCTTAATTAAGGTAAAAGGATTAAATTGTAAAAGATGTAAAAGTTAATTGCCATAGATTTAAAATATTAAAGGGACCAAAATGGTGATTAAACCATGATCAAAAAGTTCAAGCAGTGGTGACATGATTAAATCCACTAACTTTTGGGCTGTTTGCTCATTTAGTCCTAATTAATTTAAGGTTAAATTGAAATTAAGCTTGTTTAGTTGGAATTTAATATAATTAAAGGACCAATTGTGCAATTAAACCCTCCTTGAATGGTAAATTTACCATTGAGGTATTAGTGGACGGTATAAGTGATGGAATTCATGAAATTTCAATTGTTTTTAAAGGACAATTTTATAAATAGGTAAAAAGGTAAGTTAAAATTAAAGAATTACAAAATTAAAAAGGCATCATCATCTTTATTTCTTTCATCTAAAAATCAAAACTCCATTTCCAGGGGGGAAGCAAGCTTCGGTCACTTAAGGTTCCTTGATTGGGTAGGTAAACCTTGCTCGTTTTTAATAATTTTTATATTTTTGAGCTCGTATTAGCTTAATCTAGCTAACCTGGGGACTAATTTGTAAAACTATCAAATATTTTGGATTATGCCATTGACGAGTTTAGTATATTCTTGATTTTTTTTTTTTGAAAGATTATTGAGTTTGGCTGCTAGATAAGACTATTTTGTAAAGTAGTTTTTGATGATTTTAACGTTAAAGGACTAAAACGTTAATGTGATAAAATTGCGAGGACTTGGTGTAAAATAATAGTAAATATGGGATGTAATAGGGTTCCAAAAATTTTGGCTAAGCTTGAATTCAATTGAAAATGTTTAAATTGCATGATTTGGACTTAATGACTAAATTGCATAAAAGTAAAATGTTGGGGGCAATTTTGTAAAAATGTCTAAAAGGACTTAATTGCATAAAATGAGTTAATTTTACTGTTGGAATTAGTTAAATAAATGAAATTATTATTTTATGATCAAGAATATGTTGATAATCGTGGAAAAGAAATGGTTGTGGAGTAGTCCCTGTACTTGGGTCATTACTGCAAATCAGTCCAATAAGTTCGTACTGTTATATTTATATTATAATGATTTTCTTACACATTCCATGTTATTATAATTATATTCAATGTTATACTTAACTATTGAATAAGTAGAGAATACACGATAAATGAATATGGTGATTATTTATCAGGCCTTGAGCCTATGATACAGACCGTAACGATGACTTGAGATCCTGCATGTGTTGCAGATTCTCTGTAGCTTGTGTGAGTAGCATCGTGAGCCAGTGATTATTTAGCAGGTACTATGTACCAGTGATACAGACTGTAGCGATGGCTTGAGATTTTGCATGTGTTGCAGATTCTCTGCAGCTTGTGTGAGCAGCATCGTGAGATACCCTATCGATTACCGAATTGAGATATTATTAGAACGATGAATTGGTTATGATCTTTATCATGTGGCATTTTAATGATAAGAATTATCCAAGTATAAGTGTTTTCGGAAAGTTGAAACTATAGTAGTATGGAATATGATTTCAATTATTGTACTGGCATTACTTACCGTTGTAAGCTGTGATTGATAGGAATTCTGTTAAGAACCTTGTTGGCAAGAACTCAGTTTAATAATCTTGTTATTTGAATTATTATGTTTAATTTGGTAAGCTTTATCGTTTAAATGACGAACTTACTAAGCTTTACGAAAGCTTACTCGTTGTAACCTCCCTAACCTGACCTAGACGTTATGGCTAGATTGAGAAGGCTACATTAGCCACCGAAATGGCTAAGCTTACTTACGTTACTTTTGAAGAACTTAAATAAACTCATTTTATAGAAAATCGTAGTTGTACTTTCAGTTAGCGTAAAAGCATTCATTCATTAGGTCATGTATACTTAGGATTCATTTTATTGTTGATAGTGTTATTTTAGAAAAACTGTTTTCTTGTCGCTCTTCTTTAAAACAAAAAACTCGATATTAAACTAATGCAGCGGAAAAACCTTTTTTCAAGTCATTTTGGAAACTTAGTTGCCTTATCGATTTGTTTTTAAAAAATGGTTCCTTTTCAATGCAACAGAAATTAGGGAACAATGTCAAATTTTACTTAAGCCCAATATCATACATTTTCAGTTATTATGCTTGAGTAATCCATGCATACAAAAATCCCAGAAGAAAAGTTACGAAGCCAAAAACCAGAAGTCATTAAAAATTACAAACCAAAACTAATAAAGACTGATTAATACTTATTAAAAATAGTCTGAGGTCCAAGGTGATTCTCCGAATGCCGAGTCCAGTCCTAATTTTGAGGTTTACTTGAAAAGTTAAAATACTATTGGGGGCTGAGCTTATGAAAAGCTCAGTGTGAGTCGAACAATTATTTAAACGAGCAAAAACATCAAATACCTTGAAACATATTAGCATTAAGAGAAGAAAAACAGAACCACCATAGGAATTTCATATCATTACATAACCATTATCAATATCGATGTCAAACAGTGTATGAGCATGGGTCATCATTCATTCGAGTAACAATCATTAATTTTGATACCATTCAATACAACAAAACACAATGTGTGGCATAAATCAATAACATTCAAATATTCCGTGGACATGATGCAATGTAAAAAAGTTCCTACCCATACCATCCGCTACACACCAAGAGTTCCCCAAAACCCGTCATCCGAACTCCAAAACATTATGGGCTTAAGCCCGTTGTGGTTAAGACCACTGATAACAATATGCAGAAAATTTTGCCAAAAAAATGCAGACAAGTTGCCAGTAAAAATACGATAAATTTCCATTCCCCTCTGTACTCCAAGTGCAGTGCACTAACTACAAATAATGCAACCTTAATATGTCGTCGGTACTCTACGGAACTCCTCTGTCAACCATAAAATCCCAACCCGATCCAATGCATATGCAATATGTCACACAATCTCATACATAATCATATCTCAATACTTTTCACATTCATTTGACATGCTCAGCATGTCCTCAATAATCACATACTTTCAGTAAATGGAAACAGTGTTCCAATCTTTTAAAGTACCATTGTGTTGGTATCAATCAATATCGTTCAATTTCACATACTTTACGGGTTTTCATTGTGCATAAATAGCACCCATTTCAGTACACAATATAACAAATATCTCATGCATTTAAATCATACATAAGCTTAATATCTCAACACATTATATCATTCAGTCAAACATTCTCATATCTCATAACTCAAATATGCAATTACAAACTCAATCAAACATTCATACTATCAAACTAGCAATTTTGCCAACATGTCAATCTTTTAAGGCTCGAAACATATTTGGTTCGGCCACTCACAAAATCAATAATTTGGCTATTAAGACAATCCAATCAGCAAGCTAATTTATCAAATATAACATGATATTTAACATTTTCAAACAATTTTATGAGTTTAGGACCCACACCTTATTTTTCACTTCCTCGCAGCACACTAGCGAATCTTCCAATTTTCCTTAATAATTCCTTAAACGAACCTAAACCAAAATTCAGTATAAATTAAATAAATTTACCATTAAAAAAACCCCAAAAAAACCAACTTATGAGTTTAGACCAATCGTTGAAATTATAACTATTTTATGAATCCAAACTAGTTAGATTCCTTACTGTATCGGTGCGAACCGTACGTATAATTGTTCTTCTCCTTTACAGATGATTTGGGGCATTTGGGTCAGCACCTAATTCAATAATATATTGTAAAATAAGTAGTTAATTAATTATTAAATTCCTTCATTTAATCAATTCATAACCTTTACCCAACAACTATGTCGAAATAATAAACTAGTTATCCTTAATTGCACTTATGCTTCACGATTTGTGGGATCCGATTGGCTAATTGATCAAGAACATCTCTTCATAATTAACATGTGATTAAAGGCTGATTAGGAGGGTTTAAGAACACAATTTAATGCTGAAAAAAATATGGGTAAGACCCAAGAAACAAAATAGCTCCCTTTCTTACACATAGGCGCACGCATCACCACCTATGGTGGCAAAAATTGGGGCTAAATTTTAAAACGGTTTGAGATCTCATTAAAATCTAGAAAAGTACCTTTGAAATCATTTAAAATCCACCAAATTCCAAATCTAGAAATTTTGGATTTTAATTGGCAAGACTAATCAAGAAATTAAAGAGAAAAGAGATCTTACCCAAGTTAGTTGAGAGAAACGGCAATGACACTTTCCTGGCAATGTTCGGGATCAATCTTGGGTTCAAGATTTCAGATTTGGGGCTGATTTAGATGAAGATAAATGGAAGAAATAGAGTAAAGGAGATGGTGCACAATCTTGATGCAACAAGAAGAAAAAAGATATGGTAAAATGGGAGGTGTATGCGATGACAACAATGGTAGAAAGAAAGAAAATTGAAGAGAAAAGAGGAGAGGAAGAGGGTGAACAGCTAGGGTAGGGAAAAATTGAATTAAAGGCTGAAAAATACAATAAAAATTTGTATTTATTCTTAGGGTTCAAGGGTATGGATGGCACACACATTAAAAAAACAATGGATTTTGCAAAATTTAATTATTTTGCAAGGGAAAGGATTCAAACTTGGGACCTCATTTAATTTCCATGCTTTCTCATATTTCTTTTAACCATTAGGATTTTTCCTCATTCTTGAAATAATTTTGCAATATTTATTTTAAAAACAAGGTATGCCACATACTAGGGTTTAAGGCAAAATTTGCATAATAATAAAAATGATGCAAGAGAAGGGATTTGAATTTGGGTTTCAAGAAACGTTTCACTAACACTTAACCAATACCTCATTAATTTCTTAAAAATGCATAGATAAACTCAAAAATTAAGGCATGAGCACTCTTTATTGATTCACAAACTCTATTCTACTAACCCCTGATTTTTAGGATGTTACACTCGTGTTATTTGTCTTATTTCTTGTAAATACGTTTTGTAGAAATAGGGAGATCGGATCAGCTCGAAGAATCACACTATCCCGAGAAACTCTTTGGTAGATTTGTAAACAACTTGGCTTATATGGCATGTAATAGGTAAATGAATATGCTTGTAATGTTTCTTAGCTTTGTGTGGCGGTTTGGTATGTTTGATGTTATGGAATGGTAACCTTATATGTATGCTTGTTAAACTCTAAGTTAAGCATGAGTGTTTGAGCATGAATGGTATATGTCATGTTAGGGTATGGCTTGATGAGGTTGAGATAGGTTAAATGGTGTATATGCTATGTCTTGTAAACAGTAATTAGTGTAGTGAAAGGTTAAATGCTTATAATGTGACTTGTATATGATGTTTTGGTTAGGTTGGCTTGCTTGAGTTGCTCTTGATGTGTTTTGAGGTCTTGTGATGATGTGTTATGAATTGGGTTAGGTACCTATGAAATTGGATGGAAAATGAACATGATTTTGGTCACTTTGAACACACACGGCCTTGGATACGGGCTGTCACATAGTTGTGTGTCACACACAGGCAACCCACATGGGCGTGTTTCCTGAACGTGTTTGGTGTAGGTTTCATACATGTTAGCACACGGCCTACAACATGGCCGTGTAACCCAACATCGAATTGAACACGGTCTGGTACATGGTTTGTGACACGACCGTGTAAGGGTATTTCGAATGCTACACGGCCTGTGACACGGCCTATGAAATTATTTCGACAGGTACACAGTCTGGGCTCTATCACACGACCTAAACACAAAGCCATGTGACCCCTATTTTGAAAATTTTCACTTTGGCCCCAAATCTCCTGTTTTGTTTCGAATTGACCCCTGAATGTGCCTAAATTATTTTTAAGGCCTTGTAGGCTTGATTTAAAGCCCATAAATGTATTTTCACTCAAATCTGAATTATTTATGAAATTTTTGTTGATTAATTTGGTAAGCTTGATGCGATCTGATATGGATTGTTCTAAATTATACGGTAAAACTCTGTAACCTTAATCTGGCGACAGAGATGAGTTATGGGTGTTACAATCACTTTAATATTAAATTAATAAAATACGATTAAGATAAGAATTTAATTTAATTTAATTTAATATTAAATCTATTAAAATAATATTATTTTTGGAATAGTTAATCTGAAATCAAATTCTCTAGTAGAGTCCCAATAGGAGTGTAATTAATCCACTACTCAACCACCAAAGACCCACCACCGTTGACCATTTACCAGCCACCAGAATGCCACCATCATAGTCGCCGGCACCCCAAGCTGGTTCGATTTCTGTCGGTTCGGTCTAGACCATTGACGACCCGACTGATCCGATCTAGCCACCGGTTGGACCTTCGGCCTGATTTCACATACCAGGCCCGGTTCGACCAATTTTTGGGTCTTGATCTCGGTTTTAAGCTCACAGGTCCAATTTTCAAGTTCAATTATTCATTAGGCCAATTGAGTGACTTGAAAATTAATTTCCAAAAATATCATATTAATTTTAATTAATTTGATTAATTTAATTTTACTTGATCAAAATTAATTTTCCCAAAAATCACTTAGATTTTCCAAATTAATTTTTCAAGAAATTTATTTAATCAAATTCTCTAGTTGAACAATTCTTACGATCGCCCAATTTAATTCCACATCGAACAAATCGACTCAATTAAATTATTTCCAAATTCATAGAATTTTCTTTTTATTCAAATGCATTCCGATTGAGCTTTTGTTGAACTAGCAGAGGGACCAATCGAACATATACAATTTGGCTCTAGTAATTGCAATTGTGCCTAGAAGCATCGTTCCGATAATTCGCAATTACTTAATTGTTGAGTCAGTCCACAAGAAGTACCATGATTGAAAACTCCTTATTGTATACTCTTTACGAAAGTCATTAATCCAACTTCTTTGTCCAATGACCTCATCATGTGTGTGTTACCCTCATATGATATCCTTAATTCTTTTGAGGTAAATTCATTCAATCAATACAATTCTATTTTATCTCATTGTCACCACAGTGTCTTCTTAATGATTAATATGACCACTGTCAATAAATGATTGTGATACATTGCTTGTTCGAGAACAAGCAACCCTTGGCCACGTTCCATATTTATTAATCCACACAATGACAATGAGAGGATATCATTAACTCTTTAATTGAGCTATGAATTTCATTGTTGCTAGTAAAGCCATGTCATACACAAGTCATGTACCCAACATACCAGCTATCGGCTCGATTATCATTAGAGCATAAGCCTCCACTTATATCAAAGCACATGAGTTACATACGCATGGTTAGTGACTAACTCAGGATTTAAATAAATCACACCATGAACGTCACAAGTGAATTAACTCATAAATGGATTCAAAATTAATTCATCTTGGGTCCAGTCCAATGTATCATTCTTCCAATTAATACATCTATGCCTCTACCCGTGGAGTCAATAGCTTCGATAGCAAGACTAGTCATCTCCTCAATTGGAAATGTAGACGACATAATAATCTTTCTCAATATTTGAACCAAATGATCACTTTGATTCTTTTACGGGATTACGGACTCGTTTAGATTATCTACTGAAGTAAGTTGTCTTTCTCACAATGTAAACATTCGTACAATTTCGTTTATCATCAGTTAGAACTGAGACAATCAATGAGCTAATATTTTCTTGTCACAATTTCGCTATGCATACAAAATATGAAAGACAGAAATGCAAAAGACATAATAATGAGAAGTGAAATTAACTTTATTTATTCATCGTTCAAATAAATAGAAAACAATTACATGTTTACTACAATATGGACACATTTCCCAACATGGCAGAATAACAGTAACAGTTTATCAGGGATTCAGTGATAGTAAGCATGTGTCATTCTCATATCATGCATATACAATATCGATTCAATAATTAAATCATAGATTCTAGCATGATCACAATATCAGGAACTCAATTGAGTGTATGAAATCTTAAAACAAAAAAAAAACAATTTGGGGATAATACAAGCACTAAACTGAATAATTAATAAAATTTTGGGAAAAACTATAAAACGAGGTCACACAACCGTGTGAGAAGGCTAAGGCCATGTGAAAGGGGTACACGACTGTGTGAAAGGGGTACATGGCCATGTGTCCAGGCCGTGTAACAAACTGGAGCCGTGTGAAAATCGATAAACTACTTTACAAGAGAGACACGGCTGTGTGGTAGCCCGTGTAATAGGTTGAGGTCGTGTGGTTCACGAAATCCCTACAATCTACATGTGTACATAGCCATGTGGTCCACACGCTCGTATGGGAGATCATGTGGCCCTAATCTTACACACGATCACCACCGATTCACTTGGAAAAGACATTTTTCACCACGGGTCCGATTGGCACTTCCCACGATCAACTTTGGTCTGTTTCACCTAAATCCGGTCCTTCAACAGCAAATATACACAATTAACGATCGGTGTCAGGATTAGCAAGATTTGCAAAAGGTTTGACAAGATTTCATATAGATCGATTAATCAAACTTAAATATTAACGTTGGAGATTCGTGTAGCGGGATTACTAAATCTAATCATAGGAACAAGGTGTACTTGTCGTTTCTTGGAAAGAATAGGGATGCTATTGACGACAATTATCAAATTGGTAGAAAAAAAATTGAACGGGGGAACAATTTTGATTCGGGTAAACAAAATAATTAACAATAATAGGATGAAAATATGATGTAAAGAAAGGATAAGAAAAGAAAGATAGAAGAAATAGAGAGAGGAAGATAGAATTCTATTAGAAATTGAAAAGAAAAAACTTGGTGCCAAGTTTAATGAGGAAAAGATGGGTTAAGTACCTAGAGTCCTAGGGGCGGCAACAGCAATTATCCCAAAATTTGGTGGAATTTAAAAGAAATGCAATGGGGAATGAGGGACTCAAACCTAAAACCTCTTAAGATAAGGGATTAACTATTAACCATTAAGTCTAAGCCTATTTCTTGTTTAATTATTTCAACTAACCCCATTTATTTTGGGGGCGTGACATGTTTTTGTAAACATAATGAAGAATTTCAAATTTTGCGAATAATTTCAAGAGGGGATTTTAATAGCTCAATTTCTTTTTCCAAAATCCACCTAAATAGGTGGTTTTTCAAAATTCCCCATAAATTTATTTGATTAAATACATATGATCCCACTACAAGATAAAAATTTAAACTTCAAAATTCATTTTTATTTAATTATAATATATATTTAAAATGTTTTATTAAAATTGTGCGTATTCATTTCTTTTTATTTAATTATAATATATATTTTTTAAAATATTTTTTTTTTAAAATTGTGTGTATTATAAATGTTGAGGGCCAACATTACCTATGAAACTATAGCTTAGATACCCATTTCAACCAAAAAAGAGTTTAGGTACCTAACTTAAACATTTGAGGGCTTATTATCATTTAAGCCTCATGATGATGATATTTTTGTCTCCATCTCACTTCTAGGTACCGTTTGGTGCTTTTCCATATTATGATTTCAATGAAATATGATTCCTTGAAATGTGATTGCCAGGAAAGTTACTTTACAATGTTTGGTATACATTGAAAGGTATTAGTTTAAATCCCAAGGAAGTTATATTATCACGTTTGGTTTACTAATTACTTTTCTAGAAATGTAATGATAATTTACAAATTTACCCTATAAATAAAATATTATATTATTTAATTTTTATAATAAACTTTATTCTTAACAAATATTTGGATTAAATATTTAATAATAAAATTTAATTGATAATTTTTAAATTATTTTCTAAATTTATAATTTTAATTGAAAGTAAAATTGTTTCAATTTTGTCTTGCTTATAACTTGTTTTGAAATAAATTAAAAAAATATTTGAAATCATGTTTTGTTTTAACCAAAGGCTAACCCATCGCAATATCTAAAAAGCTAATTCCATGTATTGTCTGAGCATTAAATCATATGAATGTAAAACTATAGGTGGTCTAAGCTACAATTTCTACATAGCTTAAATGAAAACTTTTTTGCCCATATTCTACGAAAAATAATAAGTAACTCATGCAAAAAGGTTATGATCAAATCAGTCATAGAGCTAAACCTAAACCTTAACCTTTTTTTTTTCTATTGCTCGTAAACATTTATAAATGCTATAATAAAATTGAATTTTTATTTAATCTACCAAAAAGAAAAGAGAGAAAAATAATAGAAAATAAATATAATATGTAAACGGTATTCTATATAGATGATTGAATATGCATATAAAAAATAAAAATTAAGGAAAAAAACTTGTGAAGAATTGTTGAAGTAAGAGAGAAAATCAAGTAGATTAATACCTTAAACCAATATAAATTAGATTTCTTGTCTTAATTTTTTTTTTTTTAACTTTCTAGTCTATATGAGAAAGTAACTTTCCCACCTTTTATCATAGGGATCATATTACCATGTTTATAAGAAAGTAACTACTAAGAGAAAGCTAGATTCCAAGAAAAGTAAATAAAAATTGACATATTAAATGTTCCAACTGATTAAATTATCAAAAAAATGATTAATTCCTATCGTACCAAATGCTATCGTAGTGTTTAAAAGAAAATATTCATTTGGAGGGGATTAATTTGTAACGTATTAAATTACTCCGGTTTTGCCATCTCTATGCTCATTGCGTTTTGACAGCATGGCTGTGATGTGTTTCACCTGGAACGCAAACAGAGGCGGATACAAGGGGGGCTGGCATGGGCCCTGGCCCCCCTAAAATGAAAATTTTCAATTTAGGCCCTTGAATTTTTTTAAAAATTTTAAATTACTAAAGATAAAATTACACTTTGGCCCCCCTAAAATTATAAAAATTCGATTTAATCCTTTAAAAATTATAAAGATATAGACTATAAAAAATTAAAATTTTATTCGACCCCCTAAAAATTTATTTTAGCTTCACCCCTGAACGCAAACTCAAAAGGTGGTGGCTGGTTATTCCGGCGAGGCTTCCTTCTTGTTGCTGATTCAAAGCAGCCGATGATATGTACAGTTTACTTTTTGTAGGAGCACAAATTCAGATAAGCTAACTTTTTAACTTTAATAAGTATAGGATAGCTAAGGTATTTTTATTTTTTTTTCAAAAGTGATATTTGCACTTCCAAATTTCCATTTCTTATTAGACACCTTACACTTTTTGAGGTCACATGAGATGACATAGTTGTTATTTTTATAGTTTAGAGGCTAATTTGCTAATAAAATCTAGAAAATTTAGAGGAAAAAAAACAGTGTAAGTAGTCTTCGGAAATTGGTTAATCTTGGGTCTGAATTTTACATGTATAAGTTTTCATTGTATGTTGTTTTTTGATATATTATCATACAGCTCTTCTTTAAGTTCTTTTTTTCATACATGTGGAGAGGTTATTTCTTATTTGAACATAGGGTAAAAGCTTTTCTTTGTCATAATTTTCATTTTTTTTTTTACTAATTGGACTATTTATGACTAGGGGTGAGTGTTCAATCAAATTAAGTGAAAATGTTTCGAGTTGACTAAATATCCTATTTGTCATCCTAACTCGATTTGAAAAAAATTTCAAATCGAGTTGAGTTAAATAAAATTTGAGTCGAGTCGAATCGAATTGAGTAAAATTAAAAAATTAAACATTTCAAATTAAAATCTTGTTCCAGTATAACTAATTTCATGTTGGAGCACATAAATTTAAAACCATATATATTTGAAAACAATTTCAAAGAAAAAATAATAAAAAAAATGAGATATTTTAGTATAATAAATTGAAATTATTAATTAACTTATTTAGGTCCTAAAATTATTATTTTAGAAAATTTTTAAAATTTTAACTTTCTTTATATATTCTTTAATTTTTTTTATAATTTTTAAAAAAAATATAAATTTTAGAATTTTTATAAATATTTTAAACTTTTAAAAATTATTTTATTTTATTTTATTGTAATTTTTGTTAAGAGAGATCAATTTATTCATTTACAAAATTGACAGGGACTAAATAAGTATTTACACTAATCTATTATTCGAATTATTCGGGTTATTTTAATCGTAAATTTAACTCAACTCAAACTTAAAACTCGAATAACTAAATTCGATTAACTCGAAATTTAAATTTTATTTTAATTTTTTCGAATCGAATTAAATTTTGTTGACTCTATTATTCTTGTACCCTTTACATGATGTTGGTTTATAGGGTGAACGTCATGTAATGTATACTTAGCTTTGCATTTTCATTTTGTTGAACTGTTGTGATTGCAAATGGATTTTGATTTAGCTTAAGTATATGCATGTCTCCCAATATGAACTGTGCTTTTAAATTTGTTGAGACATGAACAAATTGGAATAAAAAAAAACATAAGAAAACAAAAAAGGACGTGTGCAGGGTTTTTTGTTTCTGCACCAATACCCTCAGCACTATCACTTCGTAGTCACTCAAAAGCTGAGCTGGTGATGGAACTTAGAGCTTATCCATCAAAGGACTTTGGTGTCCAATGCTGCCTATCTTATTGAAGAGTGCAGACCTGCAGCGAAGCATAGTTTGTGGCTTTTGATGTTTGGCACGTGGTGGGGATTAGGAAATTCTCAGTTTCACTAATTAATAATAGCTTTCATTTGTAGGTTAGGCCTTTCTCCTATCCATCATTACCATGTCCCAAGGTTTACCAACTTGAGAGTTGGGTCCAGGCTTTACTTCACTATTCCACAAAATTGATTTTCATACTCAATCTCTGGGATAAATGAATATTTTATCTTAGAATTTCACAATTTTTTTACGTTAGTCCTTGAATTTTTTTAATTTTGGAATTTGACAGTTTTATTTATAAATTTCAATTTGTGTGACAGAATTTTTTTTAAAATTTCTTTTATAAAGTTCAAATTTTATATAAAAATTTTAAAATTTTCTAGTGAGGGATCAAATTTCGAAATTAAAACAAACCAAAAAAAATCTTTCAGAATCAAATTGAAGAAATTATAAAATTTAAAGATTAGATATTGTTTTAATTTTTTTTTCTTTCATTTAAAATCTTTTAATATTCCTTAAATTAAATTCAAAATTAAACATCATGACAAAACTCTCAAACATTGTTTGATTGGTGTACGGACAAACTTTTTACCCTTTGTTTCAACAGACAAGATAATCCTGAATTATTTAAAGCTTGAGTAGAGCCAAGTATCCAGGATTGACATGGGATTTGGATGGGACAGTGCATAAAACTTGACATTTAAGACAAAAGAGTGAAGGAAGAGTGTAGTAATGCCTTTAAAGAATTAGTGAGAAATGAGGAGGGTTAGCTAGATTTAGAGAAGAGGAATGGTGATTGACGTGACCAATAATCTTTTGTATAATCACCCATCAGAATAATAAGGTTGGGTTCGAAATTGGAATCTTATTAGTACAGACACAAGGAATCAAATCCACTGTCCCACTCCGTCCCCTCCCTTTTTTTTCCCTATAAAACTATCACCTCATTCCCTGTATTTGTACTTCCCATTCATCCCCCCCCCCCTCTTCCTTTGTCCTCTAATTAATTCGGATACCATTAAGTAGTTATAATTTCCTAGTTTTGTGAATGGAAATGAAAATGCAGGGTTAGGGGAAGGAATGTTTGATCCCACAAATACAAAACATGCATGCATGGGCAGTTTAAGTGTAGGAATGGAGGATAGGATGTCCACGTGTCAATAATATTGTACTTTACTCTCTGTACTTTCAACCGACAGAGTTAAATTAATAAATAATAATTTATTTAGTAAGATTCTTATAAAAAGATGATAAAAATGGAATTAAAAAAAAAAAACAGTAGAAAGAGCTGAAGAGACAAAAGGAGAAGTCGAAAGTAAACCTTGATTTGAGAATCCCAATTTTTTTCGTATAAAAAAAGGTGCGTTGTATATTGTTGTACTTTTGTTCTGGGTTTTTCTTCTACTTTTTTTTTTGTTCATGATGTCTCTTACGAAACCATTTTCTACACATGATTTTAAAATATACAACATCTGTTTGTTTTACTAGAAACTAAATGAGAAAATAAGTTCAACTTTTCATTTTTGTTTCTTAAAGCGACTTCTCTTTTTTGAAACCAAAGAAATATAAATTACAAGCACTTCAAAAAGAATTCCTTTTGAATTATAACTATAATATATATTTTCACTAAATAGTAGTTATTAAATTAATTATTTTTATTTTTAAAATATGCTACGATTAACATTTTATTACATGTGTTATGTTATATTTTTACATATTATTCATAAAAAGTTATTTAATGAACTAAATAATCTAATAATAAAATTTAATAAAAATTAATTTTAAAATTTTAAAATTTAAAATTTAAAATTTAAAATTCTAAATTCTAAATTTGAAATTCAAAAAATATAAAATTAAAATTAATTAAATTAAATTATCATAATCATATCAATTTAGGATTCAACAGAAAAGGGGTCAGCCTTTTCACCACCCTACCTTAGCCCCTGCCCCAGCCCCAATTGGCAATTTTGCCAATTTCACTACACAACCGTTATTATATGCTTTTCCTTTGGTACCAATACTTCCATTTAATTTCATTCACGTTGTTTCACTGTTGAAAGGGAAAAGATGCAGATATTCACAAAAAAAAACAATCTTTGAAAATGATAGATTCTTTCATATCTATATGATCAATAATTGATTTCTTCATTCATATTATTCGGTACCAAATTACTTTTAGGCCATGAGATTTCTGCAATTATTTTCAAGCCAAGTTAAGAGTAGATTACAGGAAAGAATGTAATGAGATGCAATAGCAGTCACATTGCTGCTATGAGGATGTACAACAATTTGCAGGATCCAATTCAGCCATTATATATATATATATATATATATTTGAAGCCTACCTACAAGTTGTAATCACATTAACAGACTGCCTAAAGTGAAATATATTAAGACTTTCATGCACTGAACTACAGATTTAGACTCTATGACATGCAAGGAGCCTGTGAAAAGTTAGCAGTAAAACATGAGCTTCTTAACATTCTCGCTAAGTTTTGGTAGAGGCGTTGTCTTTGGAGGAGTTACGCGAGAGATTATGTTTGAACTTCTCGTAAAAGCTACAGATTCTGACCGCTCAAGGTAAAGTCTGCCTCTGTATGCAGCCAAGTGAGCATAGTAAGCAGGAGGGACCAATGAAACTGGCTTGGTGCACCTTGCAAAAGTGTAGCATAGATTGTAAACCAGCTTCTGCAGTTCATCAGAAGTGAATCGGTTTTCGTCCCACAAAACGTGGTAATGGGTGGGGCGGCTAGTACCCTTTACCCCCCAATGACTGCAAAGATAGAAATCGAATTCCCTCGGATGAGTTATCACCGTATCCACTACCGTCCCCGGGGGAATATTTTCATCGAAATGTTGGTTTTGATTGGAAGAAGGATTGATTTCAAATGGGAACAACCTGGTATGGTGCCTCTTTTGAACTATAGCAAAAGTAATGGGAGGTTTGTAGCCTGGAAATCTTGCACAAGCTTCTTTGACAGCTTGTAGTTCCTCTTTAAGCACCTTATAGAATTGAGTTTCACTTACACCGTCTCGGAAGAAGATTATTCTCTTCGGGAGTTTGTTTACTTCTTGGTAGAAGTCATCCAGTAGTTCTTCTACCATTGCAGCAAGATCCTGAATGATTTCTTGCCGATGTGTTTGTGATCTCATCCTCGATACATACTTGTTTGCTGCAGGCCAGTTCATGCTACCAACCACAGCAGCAACCGATGGGCTGGAATCATCAAACGGGTGAGGATGAGTCACGTCAGCACCGATAAAGATCACAGGCTCATCTAGCCTGAAAAGTCGTGGAATCTGAGAAGGTAATGAATTGTACAAAGCAACAGTGGAACCTCCAACTTTGGCATTAATCTTAAGGGCTAAATTTGCCAGAAACTGTGAACTCAATTTCCCGAGGTTCGGGTATAAGCAGCACTGGCTCACAACTCCTACACTTGTCTCGGCTATTCGTTTCAAATCAGCGTACCCTTTGTGCTTTTTCTCCATTATACATATGAGCAGTTGGAGATTGTTTGAGGCAGCTCTATGAATTTTCTTCAGCTTAGATTCCAAAAGTGTGACATTATTAAGCACCTGTGTTGGTTCAAATTGGGGGCTAACAACTGTGCTTTTGCTAAGGAAGATACCAAGCTGCTCACACCTTTGAGATAGCTGGTTTATGAATTTAGGAAGGTTAGACTTTTGTTCTTGAGTGCCCCCAAAACTTATAAGTGCCCAACGTTCAATCCGTGTTCCCTGAAAGACATGGCTGTTGAGAAGGTTCCACTGCCGGTCACGGCGGGAAGGAGTAATATCTCTTACGTGTCCACCATCACCGAGCTTAAGCTTAGGAGGTTGAAGAATCCTCCCATTCAACCGACTCATTTCTTTCGAAACATGGAGCTTGAATTCTTCAGCCTGGTTGCCACTGTCAAGAAAATGTGCAAATGCTTAGAAGCATACAATGCGAAAAATCCTGAAAACAGTGATAAAAACACACACACACACACACAAAATAGCATTTACCTTGTAGGCCCTGCAGGTCCCCTCACGATTCCATCAATCATGGCTTTTCGCTCTTTTGGTCTTTGGCAACCCATTTTAAGAATCCTTGCAGTCTGATCATCAGAAAGCTTCCCCAGAAATTTCTGGCCTTCACAAATCATACAAAGCTCCATTGGAAGATAGCATGGTTTGCTCCTACTGATCTGCAAGCATGGCAAATTCCTGAATTGTATATTATAATTGTAGTGATCTTTAAAGTAATCAATAAGCTTCAAATTCTTTCCATCCCTATCTGCAAAGTAAAGGTTTTCAGTGGCTTCTTCAGTTAAGCCATAAACTCTATATCTTTGGACTGTTTCTCTATGGCAAACAAAGACCCTGATATTTCTCAATGCTTTCTCCACTTCCTTCCTTTCATCATCACTTAAACTCCTTGTCTTCCTTTGAGTAAGGTCTTGAAGAAAGTCGATCCGCTTCTGCAAGTAAGGGATTACTCCGATACTCTCATGGAAGGCGGTGATCGAGGAATCGACATTGAGAGCGAGTCCTTGTTGCGTCGGTCGAAGACTCTGAAAGAAACCTCTCCATCCAATAGCTCCTCCTCCTATTTCCTTAGTACCTCCCGTGGAACTTGAATAAAATGACCTCCCTACACATATACACTTCTCCATTGGACTCTCCCTAAGAACAACATCCAAAGCATGGAGATAATCTTGAGGAAGTGGGATCCAATCATCACTTTCATTGCTCAAGTAACTACTCAAATCCTTTCCATCAAACTTGGAAACAGCCCTGATATTGATTCTAAACACTTTGAGCTGATTCTGTTTTTGTTGAAAGCCATTCCATTCCCCGAAAGGCGAACCTGTATTCGCAGTGGGGATCGGGAGACTAACAAAGAACTCAAGCTTACCGTTTTGGAATTCAACGGGGCTATAAAAATTCTTCCTACCATCATAGGCTGGATGAGCACCATAAAGCAAACCTGAGTTGCTTTCAACCAGTTTCTGCTTGATCATCCTAGCAACCTCCTTGGAGGGATTAGGGGATATCTCAACATTATAATGGTAAACTTTTAGAGAAGGATCAAATTTTACTAGGAAATGGTTGGCAAGGAGAGAGATTACAGGCCCTTCTACACCACCAGAATCTGGTCTCCTTGCAACCACCAGTGTTTCCTTTGTAGCATTCCTCATCTTTATTCCATCACTTGCTTTAGATGGCAAACTTTTTCTCCATTGAAGCCCCTCTTGAGCTGCTTAGATTTGTTGAAAGAGAAGTTAAGGAACTTGAATACAAATACAATATAAGCTTGAAGACTACTTGAAACTGTTATAATGAATGAACTCCAAGGGTTTTTAATATAAGAATCAGCAAGATACTATATCATTTCCAGCTATAAAATTTTCATTTTTGCATATAACAATGATAGACATGCAGAAGAAATATGAACAGAGGAAGAAATCAAATATTAGAGTCACCTGGTGTCATAGAAGGAACTGGGAATTTGGTATTAGAGATTGAAAGTTGCTGCAAATGGGTTTTTGGTTGAAAGGTATGATTCTGAGGGAGAGGTGGAGGTAAAGCCAGTTGCAAAGGTATTGGAGGAGGTAAAGGAAGCAAAGAAGGATAGTAAGAGTAGCTTTGGAACTGGTTTTGGTTAAAGAAGCCATAGTGACCTGAGTATTGCAACCATGGGTGGTGGTGGTGGTAGTAATGATGCTTATGAGGGCTGTTGTTTATGCCCTTGAAAGCCCTGGTTTTAGCACTGCATTCCTTGTTGCCATGGTGCTCCTCTGATTCCTCCATTGCTTGGTTTATGAAAGAAGAAGAAAAAAAGGCCACTTTGGAACTGCAGTTATTTCACAGAGAGAGAGAGAGAGAGAGAGAGAGAGAATGGGTTTTTTTGGTTTTTGATGATGATGGTGGTGGTGATGAAATTCAAAGACAGAAAAGGGGCCAATCAGGGGTTTGGATTATAAAAGAAAGTGAAAAGAAGCAGAGCAAAGAAAGGGTAAAAGCCTATTTGGCATTTGTACAGCTCTGTGTCAAAGAGCATTGCAGCAGATGTTGTTTATGCTACTCATAATATTATACCCTTAAATGATCCATTTGACTACCTCCTATCTATTAACACATTAGCCTACTCTAGTTTAGCCCCTTCTCCTACTAACTTTTATGACATTCTCAAAAATAAAAATTTAAAAAAAACTTTTATTACAGATTATTTTTTTTCCTTTGCATTTCTTTTTCTGAAGTCAAATAAAGTGAAAAACTGTTAATAAAATGTAATTGTAGCTGTTAGATTGTGATTGGACTTTGAATTAGTGATTAGTCAAGTTCTTTCTTTTCTCATGATTTTAGCATTACTTTGGAGAAGTGTTGGTATCCAGATGCAGTAATTTGTGTATATATATTTTTATATTAAAATTGTTCAAATGTGGGTTATTTGGTTGAATTTGATATTTAAAAAAGTTTGAATAAGGAGGACCCATTTATATTTTAATATTCAATGGTCCAAATAAATTCATTTTTAATATTATAATATATTATTTATTTTTATACACTATGCAACTTAAATCTACCTATAATATATAATATTAGAATAAATTGTCTATATTTAAAACTTTAATAAATAACATATAAAATTATTAAATAGTTAATTAAAATAATAAAAAATAAACATGAGGGTTTGAGTTACATTTTATAAAAATAAATAAATTTAGATAAAATTTTATATTTTAGATAGTGAAAGAAAAATAATTCTGTTTTAAATTTAAAACATAAATTCTAAAAAGTTGATGTAAAAAAAAGGTTGATAACAATCTCTTATCTACTTCATAGATAGCAACACAACTAACTGCTTTTCTTTTTGTCTCTTCTTATTTAGCTTTTTTATTTTTCCCATAAAAAAGGGTTTTATTTCAATTAAGATTAAATGATTATTTATGATCTTAATTAGTTTTTTTAATTAGCTTATATAGAGTTGTAAAGTTTTATTTTTCAATATATGAGTTTTAAAGTTTGAGTCTTTCATGTGGATTTTTTTTTCAGATTTATTCTGATTAGTTGGTTAATTTAAATTAAATTCATAATAATTGATTTTTTTAAAACTATTGTCAATTTTAAAATTAAAATTTGATTAAACTCAAATATTTTAGTGATTAAGCATTAATTTCAACCTGCTTAGCTTCCCTTTCGCCACATCAGGGAGTGGAGGGGCAATCCATGCACTTACTTTGGGGGAAGAAAATTTCAAGGATTAAAAACCCAAATGTTGGAATATGGTGATGTGACAATATGATTAGTAACTATATGTGTACTTTTGGACCACATCTTTCACAGTTTCCCCCTACTCCCTACTGTTTTTTTGCTTTCCATTAACTAAAATTTTCATGCAATAGGTGATGACATTAATCAACATTTTAAAATATTAAAATTCACTATTCATTTATTTTTAGAATTAATTTAATTTTTAAATCAATTATATTTTATTTTTTAAAACTAATTCTATTTAGTTTTAGAATAAATTCTATTAGGTATAAATTTTTTTCTTTGTAATTTGTAGGTTTTTAATATGTAAAGTGTCATTTTTTTTCATCTGTTCTTTATTACTTCTATAAAAATTTAAATCCCCATCCCCATGGAATGAAAATCATTCAAATACCAAGTATATAGATTTTAAATTAAACATATATTTTAATTATTTTAATTATATTATATATAAAATATTATAGACTTTTTAATCATATTAATTTTTAAAATTTTTAATTAAAAATTAATTTAATTAATACACATAATTAATTCGTGCATTAAACAGATAAAAAATAGTTTATGTTTATATTCAACATTCCCTCAATCTCAAATAATTATATAATCATGTCAATTTTTTTTATTTATCATTAGACACCTTTGATTAAGTATTCAACCCCGTTGAGACACTCCAATGCTCTGAAATCTTTTCTCTTTTGCTTCTATCTTTTTTTATTTTATATTAAAATAATATTTTTGTTATTAAAATTTATATAAATCCAATTTAAATTTACTCAAATAATATGAAATAAACAATAAAGAATAATTGCAAAACTCTATGCCCTAAATTGAGTTTGTTGATAACGATTTGAGTATGGAAATCACAAGTTTAGGAGGCAGATGGCGGTTTGGGCCTCCCCAAAGGTGCAGAGATTTCTCTACACCTGGCAGGATCTTTGCCCCTAAACCTCCATTCCCCACCGTCAAACCCCCCTAAACCCCCCACTAATCCAACATTAAATCCCACCCCAAACCACTATATAATCCCTGAATCGTCCCACACTCACAACTCCTCCATAGAAAATAAAATTAAAAGAAAAACTCAAAAAAATTTCCAAATTAAATTAAGAAAATTTTTCAAAAATCTAGCAATTTAAGGTAAGCTCTCTAATTTAAATTAGGATTAATTAGATAGTAATATTATTTTTATTAGCACTAATTAATTAATTGGTTATTATTTTTTTGTTTTTCAAGATTTTGTAATACTCAAATAGAATTTGTAAGTTATCCATGAATCATAATTTTGCTATATAATATGTTAATTATAGTTAACAATTTTTTTTTGTTATATTGATTATCTATTTGATGAAAGTTTTATAAAAAAAAATGAAAATGCATGTATGTATGTTAATAAAATAATTTAATATGATTATGGTTTAGGAATTTTTTAAAATTTATTTTTTGTAAACATGTTGAATATATTGGGAAATATATTAACTGTTGATTTATTAATATACTTGTGAAATATATTGAATATATTGTTAATTTCTAAAATATGCATGCAAGGTTTGAAATTAGTTTATTATATATTTGTAATAATTATAATGAATGTTATTTATAGTAAGTGAAATAGTAGAAAATATTATTAGGTTAAATTTATTAAAAAAATAATTGTAATATCTAAGTATTAGGAGTTAAGTTAGAGGTGCTCAAGGGATGAGCCCATGCAAGGTATTTGGATCAATTTTTTAAGTCCAGATCTAGTCTAGCCTGGCATGACACGAAAAATAGGCTTACTTTTTGCCCAAGTTCTACCCAAATTAAGAAAGGTAAACCCCGAGTCCAACCCGACGCACCCATATTTGATTTTTTAGACTATTTTTTTATTTAGGAATAATTTTTTTAAAAAATAATACACTAAAAATGCTAAAATAAAAGTTTTCTAACACATTAAAAATATATTAAAAAGTATTTATATTAAAAAATAGTATCATAAATATAATAAATGATTTATTATATTAAAAACACAAATAAATATAATAAATATTTTGTTGAATTAAATATATTTTTAAAATTTTATATTTTAGATTGGGTTATTTAGTCGGTTAAGTATTTTTTTAGGTTTTGTGTAACGAATTTAATTGTTATTAGGCTAGTGATTTAATATAAATATATATAATTAATATAAATATTTTTATAACATAATATAGGGTTAGGCTCAAACCAAAAAATATTGTCCAAGGCTCAACTCATAGAAAATGGGACTTAAGTTTTACCCAAGCCCAT
This sequence comes from Gossypium sturtianum, assembly GCA_025698515.1. Classification (NCBI taxonomy): domain Eukaryota; kingdom Viridiplantae; phylum Streptophyta; class Magnoliopsida; order Malvales; family Malvaceae; genus Gossypium; species Gossypium sturtianum. The sequence goes on from CM046955.1 coordinate 121,670,847, forward strand.
TTTTTGGGCCTCGTATTTTGTCTAAACTCTCCCATTTTTTAAACAGGCCTTCGAGCTTGGACGGGTGGCCTAGCTAATGAGCGAGCCCAAGAGCAGGTCTAAGAAAAATAAGTATAATTTAATTATTGTTATGAATATCTTATTAAGTGGATGTCCATCAAAATCAAGATAAGTTTTGATGTACTTTAAATTCTAATAGTCATTAGAAGTAGATCTCTACTTCATTTATACTTCTTATGCCTATAAATAGAGACTTTGGAGAAGTTTTGTATATATTTTCATTGATCAATAAAATACGCTCTCTCTTTACTCTTTCATTCTATTTGTTCTTTATTCTCTGTCTTTTATTTTATAACACATTATCAGCACGATTCTTTTTTAATTGTTTTTTCTCTAAAAGTCACAAAAATATCCCAAAATTTGCTATTGTCGATTGCCTCCTAGAGTTGTTGCTATTTCAATTGAGGCCTACGCATTATGGGTAATCATTAGAGCCTTTAACCACTTAGTCAGGGTGATAACGATGATATTAAAGAATCTCTGGTATATTTTACTATGATTTATTTATTATATCATGTTAATTATAATTGGAGACTAATCATGACAACATGAATAGATAGATTTTGATTTGAAATCCACGCATTTCTGCGATGGTGATTATGAACTAAAGAATTTTTTGGGATGTTTATAAGTTCATCATAGTAAATCTATTGCATACCCCAAAGTGAATGCAAAAGAAAATATAAACCAATATTATTCTAATATCTAGTAGTACAAAATTAGTCAAAAGCTCCAAAAGAGCTAATATATTAATATCTTGTGATGGTTAACCCATTGGTTTTAAAAGATATTTATAATGGATCTAATATTGAGATTGTGAATGAAGAAAATATTATATTTCATATGAATCACTATTACTATAAATATTTATTTTGAAAGGATGAAAAAAAAGGGAGGACTGAGTTATTGATTACTCTTGTTATTAAATTGAATTGACTGTGACTATCTTTGTGATCTTCTTTTGTAATCATCCCCATTAAGGGATTCAAAGCAAAATATTTGACTGTGAAATATCTATTTATGAGTAATAGAACATGGTAATTCTAATATATTAATATCTTGTGATGGTTAACCTATTGGTTTTAAAAGATATTTATAATGGATCTAATATTGAGATTGTGAATGAAGAAAATATTATATTTCATATGAATCACTATTACTATAAATATCTATTTTGAAAGGATGAAAAAAAAGGGAGGACTGAGTTATTGATTACTCTTGTTATTAAATTGGATTGACTGTGACTATCTTTGTGATCTTCTTTTGTAATCATCCCCATTAAGGGATTTAAAGCAAAATATTTGACTGTGAAATATCTATTTATGAGTAATAGAACATGGTAATTCTATCTAAAGCTCGTTATAGTTGGATGCACCTGAAATTGCAAGTTTTTTTTAAAAAACTGTGAGTATAACTCTACAGTATTAAGAATAAGTTCTCAATTAAAATTATGTAGAAAATATTACCGATGAGAACTTGTAACAGCCTGATTTTCAGTGGTGTCCGAAACATTGATTTGGGATCACTAAATCCGAAAAGTGAGTTCAAAAATTTAATAAATTAATATATTAGTCAAGTGTGATTTTAGAAGTATTTTTGAATTAGTGAATTTTGTGATTTAAAAGAATTTATTAGGTGAATTGGGTCAAAAACGAGGTATCGAGACCTCAAATTTATAAACCGAGCCATAAATATTTTTAGAAATATTTATGGAGTGTCATTGAGTTAGTATTAAATTTTCGTCAGAAAATTTTAACGTTTCGGTAGTCAATTAATTAAAAATGACTAGATTGAAAAAGGTACAAAACTTGCTAAAGTGATTAAATAGCCTAATGGTAAATAAAGGAGGACTAAAAGGGAAAATGGACCATCTTAAATGGCTGAGGTGGCATAAGGTGAAAAAAATCAAATATATTTATGTGATTAGGGACAAAATTGGAATTAAAATAAAGTTTATATGGCCAAATGTTATTTTAATAGTTTCTAGACATTTTCTTCATCAATTTTCTATCAAAAACAACCATTGAAGAGGGTTTGAGCTGGTCTTTCATATTTTAGCCTCAATTAAGTTCAATTCTTGCTTTTTCCTTGAAGTTTTTACATTTTTGGAATTTTACAATTAGGTCCAACTATTGAATTCATTTGTTTTTGATTCCATGAGTGATTTTGAAAGTTACCATGAATGAGTTCTGGAATTATCATGGATTTGAAGCTTTAATTTCACTATATGATGATTTTATCAAGTAATTCCAATAGAAATTGATTTTAGGATCTAATTGTGAAAAAGTTAAGAATTAGGGTTTGGTATTAAAATTCTGAATATTAATGGCTGTATGGTAGCCTAAAATAATTAGGTAAATTGTTAAATGAGAAAAATTAGCTCAATTGATGGGTTAATTGCACAGGGACTAAATTGTAAAAACTATAAAATTTGGGGTAAAAGTGTAATTTCAAAAATTGAAGGGTATAAATTGTAAAGTGAATTAGAAATGGAATAGATGCTAATGAATGAGTAATTTTATATTAGAAATCAAGAAATCGAAGATAAACGAGGAAAAGAGAAATTAACAGACTAGTCCCCGAATTTCTACAAATTCTACAAATAGGCCCAGGTAAGTTCGTATGATTGAAATTTGATATTTATATTGAATTGATGTATGATATTATGTATTATTTATATTATATGTTAAAAAAATGGAAAATTTATAAATATGAATGGTTAACGAAATAAATACATACGAAATTCATAAGAATAACGGTACAGGGAATATTGATTGTTATTGAATTGAATGTATGTGGAATAGTGATATTTGAATATTGGATATATTGAAACGGATAGATTTAATAAGTTATGAATTTATTGAAATTATATTGATTGAGTTGGTATATATATATTGATTATATTGACTGACTGAATTGAAATAAATATTGATTGTTATTGAAAAGTGAATTGAATTGTATTGAATTATGAATATATTTGATTAATTGAAATGTGTATTGATTGGAAACTGAAAAGTGATTTGGAAACCCTATTAACTAGTTGGGCTAAGTCGAATATAGTTGGCATGCCATAGGATTGGAAGTGTTCAGGGTTACTTCGACTTCGAGTCGATGAGACACTGGGTGTCATTATATTACTTCGGATAGATTCGATGAGGTACTGGGTACCAACTTACTTCGGCATGGCCGATGAGACATCGGGTGTCAACTTATTGCTTGAACTATCCGATGAGGCCTTTCGAGTGCCATACTGGTGTGTTTTGGTTGGATCCGTGTATCCGTCCGAGTCCGAGTCGGGTTAATAGGGGTAAACAAATGATTTGGCCAATTGATTGATATTGAGTGATATTGAATATGAATTGGAATGGACAACGAAATGAAATATGCAATTGAAATGCATGAAATTGCATGAATCATGCATTCATGAAATGGATATTGATATTGAAATTGAATTGTGTATCCTAATGAGAAAAGCTATTGAATAGCAATTATGAGATTGAAATAGTATGATATGAGAATTAAAAGTGTTATGAATGGTATATTTATGAAATTATATCTAAAATACTCGGTATTGATATATAATTGATATATATTGAAAAGTGTCTTGGAAAATGATATTTACTTGATATATATATTGAAATGTGACATGGGAATGATATTTATTTAATATATATTGAAAAGTGACATATAAATATGTGTTTAACTTTAATATGTTGATATAAGAAGATTATGTATATGATGATGAGTATTAAACCCAAGTGTGATATGTCGAGAAAATAAGTTTATCAATATTGAATTTATATGGAAGATGTGTAAGTACGCTAACTATTGTTGTTGCTTGATGATTAGGCAACTGCCAAGCTATTGATTGAATAGTAGTATATTTATTTATTTAAAGCACTGAAAAGGTAAGTATTTAAGTGAAAGTAAGTTAGTGCTCATGAAAGAATGGTAAGGCTTAAATTATGAAATTTCTTACGAAATAACTTATTATGTGTCCAATATGAAAAAGGCTTGGTTAAATGCACTAACTTGTAACTATGGCTGAATGACATGCATATGAAATAAGTGTAGAAGAGTTAAAGTTATATAAAATTTTACTAAGCTTGAGGGTATATGTCTATGAGTGTTACTATGGATTAGTTCACCCTGTGAATTAGTGAGAACAATTTATAAGTATTACAGTAACAATAATGAGTTATTTTTTATATGTAAAGTTTTATAATTGAAATAAATTAGTATGATTAATGATTATACGAGCTTACTAGGCATTCATTGCTTACATGTTTGTTTTATTTATCTATCTTACAGATTATCGGAAGCTCAAACGGGTTGGAAGCTTATCGGAGCCATATCACACTATCCATTGGTTCTATCGGTAATTATGGATGACTTGATTCTGGTTATAATGGCATGTATAGGTTATTTTGATTAAATGTTAGTCTATAGGTGTTATGTAGATATTAGTCATTTATTTGGTTTGCGTTTTGGTATTGTGGTATTTGCATGATTTGCCTTATAATGTTGATGTGATTGAATGATGAGAGGTAAAATAGTAGTCGAATATGCATAAGAGGTTCCTAAAAGTATGATGATTATGTATGTCTAAATAAAAGTTAATACAAAGAATCATGAAAGAGTAAAATTAGCATTAAAATAGTTTCTGGACAGCAGCAATGGTTTAACTTTGAAAAATCACTAAAAATTGTGGAAATCAAATTAGAGGTTGAATAAAATATTAAATTAAATTTTATTGAGTCTAATTTTTCATAGAAGAAACGGTGTAAGCAACGGAATTGTAAATTATGAGATATAACAAATTTTGTGAGACAATGTCAGAATGATTTCGGCTTCCCCTGTTCTGACTTTGGAAAATTTTCAAAAATTTTTAAAAAATAATTAGAGGTTTAAATTTATATTTTTAAATTATTAATGAGTCTATTTTCAATAGAAACAAACGAAAACATCATCCAAATCTCGTACTAAGAGATAATTAATTTTTAGTGAAGAAAGGTCGAAGCTGTCAAACAGCAGAATAGAGATAAATTTGAAGATTTTACTGTACTTATTGGCTAAATTATAAATTCTGAAATTTTTATGGTAGAAAGATATTTGAGTCTAGTTTCAAAAACATTAAGAGGATCTTAATTTAGAATTCTTTATCTCTAGATATAAATAATTTAGTGACTATGACTCAAGTGGATAGCTTTGATATGAACATAAGTAAATAGTGGAATTATCTGTAATTTTTCTGTAAACTCCGGTAACATCCCGTAACCTTGTTCCGACGATGGATGTGGGTTAGGGGTGTTACAGAACTTGCAAGAGAGAAAACTTATGTATGAAAATTCATTGGTTATGTACCTGTTGTACACTTGGAAAATAGTGATTTAGACTTCACATTGATTTAGATATTTCCAATAGCAAATGTCACAATAGTACTTATATATGGATACAAAGTAAAAGGAATGACAGTAAAATTATCAATTTGTCACAATTTATATTGACATTATTAGTACAATTGAAATGCATGTTAAAGTAAACCACAAGTTTACTGATACAAATGCATTTACTACTTGGCGTGACCAGTTAGACCATCCTGGATCATATATGATACGAAAATTAATTGAGAATTCATATGGACATTCATTAAAGACAGAAGATTCTTTAATTTAAAGAAATCTCATTTGTTTTTTGTTCTCAATGAAAATTGATTATTAGAAACTCACTAGTTAAAGTTGAGAATTAATGTCTTGCATTTCTGAAATGAATATGGGCCCATGCATCCACCATATAGATGGTTTTGATATTATATGATTTTAGTAGATGCATCTACAACATAATCACGTATGTGTTATCAACTTGCAACCTGTCGTTTGCAAGGTTGCTTATTTAAATAACTAATTTTAGATCATGAAATTAATACAATTCATATTGTTAATACTGATGAGTTTATATCTCAGTCTTTTATTGATTGAGTTTGTAAAAGTTTATTATTTATGCACATAATGGTTTAGAGAAATTATTGATTGAACGCCTTTGATTAATGTCTAAACCATTACTTATGAGAACTAAACTTCCTATTTCAACATGAGATTATGTTGATTTATGTGTTATACGCATCAAGCCAATAAGTTATAAATACTCTCCATTACAATTGATTTTTGGTAAAGAGATAAATATTTCCATCTTTGAACTTTTGTATGTGCGTATATATTCCAATTGTTCCACCACAACGCAGAAAGATAAGTAAATCCTCAAAGAAAGTTGGGAATATATACTAATTACGAGTCTCATTGTATTATTATATGTTTTAAATGTTTTGGAGATTCAATTATGACATGATTTGTGATTACTATTTTGATTCGATAGTTTTCCCGACATTAGGGGGAGAGAAATAATAACTTGTAATGAGTTAGGGGGAGAGTAATTTGAACCAGAAGTTCAACAAGGATAACTCATTGCAAATTCCAAATATGAAAATTCTCATAAAATAAAATAATAAATCTAGATGATTATATAGTGAAGGCGAGTGCTCCAGAAGAGACCCAAGACATAACTAATAACTAAAACTCCAGAAGAGATTCAGGTACCTGAAATTGAATATTAAAATAGTAAAAATAAGAGATATCGATAAGTTATGTCAATTTGAGAAAATGTCGAACCGATAATAAAAGTGGTCGACAATGGTTTTGCATGCAATATTATTGTTGAAATAATGAAATAAAATAAGGATCTTAAATAAATCTATTGAGAAATATAGATATGGAATAAATTGATCAAAATAGAAAGACGCAACTCAAGTACAATTAATTTGTGGAGTTTTTGGACCAGTAGTCCAAATATCTAAAGGTATAAAAATAGTGATGGTGCAAATGAAGTAGTTTTGCAAAACGGAATAAAATATGAAGTTTTTGCTAAGTCCTAGCATTAATTATGAAAAAATATAATATTCTTTTGTGGTGGATGCTATAACCTTTAGATATATTATTAAATTAACAATTAATAAAATATTTAACTTGCGTCTAATAGTTGTTGTTACAACCTTTTATTAATCACTATATAGTAAAGTTTCTATTAAAATCCTTGAAGGATTTAGAATGCCAGAAACATATTGAAATTATCGGGAAATTGTTCATTTATATGAATTGAAATAATTGAACATATGTGGTAAATTTGACTTAGTCAATAGTAGTTGAAAGAAGATTATTAAATGATCCAAAATACCTATTTGTATTTCTATGGAGGGATCATAATTAAAGTTTGTTATGATTATTGTTGAAACTCCTGAAGAGATCAAAATATATTTCCCCCAAAATTTTCCCTCACTTATGACTTTCAAAAGAATGTTGACATAAATGCTTAGCAAATACATTCAAATGGTCATTTGAAAAGCTAGTATTCAAGATTGAATACATAGAATATGAGATATTATGTGATTTTTTCATGAGTGGAAGTAAATACGCGTTGTACTCTTTTTCCCTTAACCAAGGTTTTGTCCCATTGGGTTTTCCTGGTAAGGTTTTTAATGAGGCAGCATATTATGCGTATTATAGATACATATACTCTTTTCCCTTCACTAGAATTTTTTTTCCCACAGGGTTTTTATTTTAATAAGGTTTTAACGAGATACATTATCTACCAATGGACATCCAAGGGGGAGTGTTATGAATATCTTATTAAGTGGATGTCCATCAAGATCAAAATAAGTTTTGATGTACTTTAAATTCTAATAGTTATTGGAAGTAGATCTCTACTTCATTTATATTTCTTATGCTTATAAATAGAGACTTTGGAGAAGTTTTGTATATATTCCCATTGATCAATAAAATACGCTCCCCACTCTCTTTGTTCTTTATTCTCTGTCTTTTATTTTATAACAATTATAATATAATGAATGAATAATTTAGGTTTAAGGTAACTTTATTTTTTTTTCTTTTATAATAGTGAAAAAATAACAAATTTTCTAGGTTATTTCAATTAAATTATATTAATGATAGTATTTATAAATGTTTGAGTTTGTGAAAAAGTTATTATTTGTTTGTCATTTTACAGGGCTTAAAAATATGACATTGTTACAACTTTCTCATGTATCATATGAGATATTGGAAATGGTAAATATTATGAACTTGCTTTTTTAAAAAATATATGACAAGTTCCTTAACGTGTAGGCTATGTAAAATTTGTGTAGGAAGTGGATCGAGCACTGCATAGTAGGTCGCATTAGAGTCATTTTAATGCTATTAATCCAATCATTTCATCATACTTAGATGCCACCGGTTTTGAGTTTGCAGTGCTGATTTGAGCTTCCAACTATATCTTGATTTGATAATTGCATTGGTGGAAAGGTGGAGACCCGAGACACATACATTTTACTTACCATGTGGGGAGTGTACCGTGACTCTAGAAGATGTAGTAGTACTACTTGGTGTTCCAATTGATGGATGGGCTATGACTAGGGGGACCAGAATGAATGTATCGCAAGTATGCCAAGAGTTGGTTGGAGTCACTCTCCTTGAAAATAAAGTCAAAGAGAATTTTATCTTACCTATTTGGCTTGACACATTTCCTACTAGGGGTGTTCAAATTTTGGTTAACACCGAATTAACTGACCATGTAACGCCCAAAAATATAGGGGGTTAGATAAAATGAATAACCAAATAATTGAATAGGCTTAATGGTTAAGTTGTTGTGCACTCCCTAGAGGTCCTAGGTTTTATCCACACTCCTCCCATTTAATTTTGGTAAAATCTTGGGAAAATTGCATGTGACGCCCCTAGGGTTTACAAACCCTAGGAATTGACTTAATTCTTTCCTAATTAGAATTCATATCTTACCCTTTCTCAAAATTCCAATTATAACAACCCGTTTTTAGTGGTGTCGAAAACAGTGGTTTTGGGACCACAATTTTGACAAGTAAATTATTATTTTAATATTTATTTAATGTCTACGGGATTTTATTAGGGTCGTATTAAAATTTTGTTAAGAAATTTTGATGTTTAAATGGTTAATTAGGTAAAAGGACTAAATCATAAAAAGCGTAAAAGTGAGTATCTATTAGTTTAAAAGGCTAAATGGATTTGGAAAGGAAATCTAAAGGATCAAGATAGTAATTATACCATCCTTAATGTTAGTGGACAAATATAGACATGATTTAGTTGATTTTAAAGTTAAATTAGTAAGGGTAAAATGGTAATTAGTTAATTAAAAACAAAATAAATGTCAAAATACTATCATCTTCCTCATATTATCTTTGTTTCAACCGAAATTCCATGGTAGGAGAAGCTTGAAGTTTCGGCTAGGGTTAATTCATTGCATGGTATGGTTTTAAGCCCCGTTTTTAATTATTTTTATGTTTTTGAGTTTGCTTTAGCTTAATCTAGCTAGCCAAGGGGTTAAATTGCAAAACTATTAAGGGTTGAGGGACTTTCCATGGATGTTTTTGAGTGTATTTTGATGTTATTTGATTGATTATTAATCTTTGTTGTAAAATGAACATGTTTTATTAAGTGATTTTTGATGAGTTTTGGAAATAGGGATTAAATTGTTAAAAGTGTAAATCCATGGGTTTTGTTGAGAAATTTTGGTAATAATGGGTTATTTTAAGGTCCCTTGTAACATTGGTTAATATGGATTTAGGCTAAAATGAGCTATATTCAAGTTATGAGCTTAAGGATTAAATTGTGAAAAGTTAAAATGTTAGGGGCAAATTCGTAATTTTGCATAAATATGAATTATGGATTAAATTGAATTCTAAAAGTATTTAATTGAATGAAATTATTTATTTAGATCAAGATAAACCACAATCGGACTTAAACCGAGGAAAAGCTAAAGCTTTAGATTAGTGTTCGCTTCTATTTTTACGCCCTAGTTATCGAGGTAAGTTCGTATGAACTGAGATCATTTTAATGTTAGAAAAATTGAATGTTTATTATGTTGTTTTAGTATAAATGAACCTATATATATAAATGTATCCATGCTATGATGAATTGATGGATATCGAGTCCCGGTTGAACCTTAAGAATTCGTAGGATACAAATGACATGTCATTAAGGGTTTCATGTTTTGGGTGTTGGTCTTGAATGTCCTACCGATGGTTGAGGTCCTGCATTTGTTGCGGATTCTCCACAGCTCGTGTGAGCAACATCGTGTAACTTACATTCTAACCCACAACTCGTGTGAGGAAGCCCATTTCACAGCTCGTGTGAGCATTGATGTAAAGGAAAGGTTATGGTTATATGTAAAGGCACACTAGTTGTGAGCTTTTTCGAGTATCCGATGTAATTCTATATGGTTCAACGGTTAAGAAAATGAATGTAACGGCAAGTAAGTAAATGGAAATGCTCATGACTTAATGAAAAGGTTGATGCATATGCAATGTATCTTATGAAATATACTTATGATATAAATGAACTTATATGTGATGTTGATGAACCTAATAACATGTGAGCTTGATGGTGCTTGAATAGGCTTATATTAAGCTCATAGCATTGGTAATTGTTTATGCTTAATTTATGGATTGTGTTAATGAGGTGGTAAGTTATGTTTAAGTTCGTACGAGCTTACTAAGCCCTCGTTGCTTATGTAGTTACTTTCTTTTGTTTTATAGATTATCGAAAGATCGATCAGTTGAAAGCTCTTCAGAGACCTATCACACTATCCAACAACCTTTTCGGTAGTTTTTGAGTATTTTGGCCAAGGTTAATAATGACATGAATATGATGTTTTGTAATGATATTTTGTGAATAATGTGTTAATGGTGATTTGGTTTGTATATGCTTTGAAGTTATGTTTGGTTTGGTGAACCTTAACACCTCACCAAGTTATGTCATTTTAGTCACTTTTAAAGCTTGTATATAAGGTCCTTGTTGTTGTGCTTTTAGTGTTATGCAAATGGTCAAATGTTATGTTATGTGGTAGTTATGGAACTAGGCTTTTATGCTTGCAATATGGAAATGTTGAATTGTTTGGATAAGTGATGTTTTGATATAAATGTGGTGTCTTTGAATGGAATATTGGTTAGTTGAATTGGGGTGTTTGAAATGGCATGTTTATGTGTGTTTGAATGATGTTATAATGATGTTTGAATCCCTTGAATGTGTGCCCAAATGGTTTGAATGGTTAGGTATGATTTGAACCTGAAATGGCTTGATTTTAGGTAAATTTTTGGGTTCACACGGCATGGGACACGGGCTGTCACACGACCGTGTGACACACACGGCCTGGTGACATGACCGTGTGTCATTTGAAATTTCTTAGTATTTCAAGTCAGTGAGTTACACGGCCTAGCACACGGGTGTGTGGGGCAACTCAGTGAGTTACACGGGTGAGGACACGGGCTGGGACACGACCGTCTGTCCCTTTGTTTGAATGTTACACAGCCTGGGTTATGTTACACGACCTGGCCACACGGCCGCGTGACCCCTGTTTTCACATTTTTGCATTTTTCTTAAAACTTATGTTTTGTTTTGAATTAGTCCCGAAGTGCTTATAAGTTATTTTTAAGGCCTCGAAGGCTCGATTTGGGGACAAAACACATATAATTGATTGGTTTATAATGAGTTTGATTTATTTAAATATTATGATGTTAAATGTTTCCGATTGTATGGTAATGCTCCTTAACCTTAATCCGACGACGGAGACAGGTTAGGGGTGTTACACCAATAGAATTAGAATTCTACTATCCTTTTTATCTTCTTTTCCTAATTAAAATTTCAATTTGCCCCATTTTCAAATCTTAATAGAATTTTTCCTCCATCCTTCTATTTATTATCTTTATATTTTCTTTACACCATATTTTCATCTTTCTTGCTATTGATTATTTTGCTTTCTCAAATTAAAACATCCTTCATTCAATCGTTCTTTCTATCGGATTTGTGATTGACGTCAATAGCATCTCTATTCTTGCCAAGAATTGGACTCGTTTTAGGTGCATTGAATCAGATTTGAATCGTGAGAAACGTCGATCAGACTCTCAGAGACAGGTGTGTGTTCTTTTACAAGCAAATTAGGACAAAATCGTGCCTAGGCTAGGGCCACACGACCATGTCCCCTTGAAACCCTAAGATAGTTCATTTCTCACATGGCCAAGACCTTCCACACGGTTTGTCACACGAGCGTGTGGACTGTATGGGCGGGCCACACGGCCATGTGCCCTGGAAACCCTAGTGTAGTTTGTGAACCACACGGCTTAGACCTATCCACACGGACTAGTCGTACGGTCATGTCTCTCTTGTAGCTTAATTTTACAATTTCCATAGTCCACAGTCTGCTACACGACCTAGCCACACGGCCATGTAACCCCTCCACATGGCTTAAGGCATTGCATATGACCCAACCACACAACCATATGCCCTTATTTTTAGATTTTACAGTTTTACCCAGAATTTTATGATTTGTTCAGTTTAGTCCCTGAATGGTTTCCAAACTATTTTTAGTGTTTTATTTTATTTAATTAAACCCATAATAATATGAACAATACTAGAATCCATAATCTAATTGACTAAACTAATGTTATGTGAATATTTGCATGAATTGTGAGTAATACACATGTCTATTGTATTAGTATTTGTGATTGTGCGTACAACATGCCTTATGTTATCGATAAACCAAACACTTAAAAAGCATGACTTTTGGCTACTGAGTTGACCTGTCATAAGCATATTATTTGCTATTTTATTGCACTGTTATAAGCATATTGATTGCTATCGTATTATTCTATTAAAAGCATAATTAAATGATATCGTATTGATCTGTTTGAGCTTGTCATATTGCATTGCATGGGGTGGGACAATGTGAACGGAGGACGTTGAGCAATTTATCTACACCGTTGAGTGGTTTGTCCATATCGTTTGAGCAGCTTTTATCTGCACTGTTTGAGTGGTTTAACCATACCGTATTAGCAGCTTCAATCTACAAACATGTTGTGCTTCTACAACCTTCTAGAAGATTGTCTGCAAAAACTTTTTAACAAAAAAAACCTGGTGGTTCATCCACCCTTTTTTTACTAGTGGTTTATCCACAATAAGTGATTCTTCCACAATAATGAGTGGTTTTATCCACAACGTGATGTAAAGATAGAAGAGTTCTAGGGAATTCCTACTATGGTGTGTAACGGTGGGGTAGGAACATTTTATGATAAATTGAAATTGCATTGCATTTATAAGCATTTGCATTGCTGTGAATAGAGAGATATTATGATAATGAGTTAATTTGAAATACCGAAATTTTGAGTTTCTATTCAAATTGTGTTTATCCTTTGAAGTTGATATTTTGTATGTTTTGTCTACTATTTGCACGGATTTTCTTGTGATGGAACTCACACTGAGCTTCATAGCTCACTCCTCATTTTATTTCCATCTTTGCAGATAACCCACCAGGTTAGAACGTGGACTTGACATACGGAGGGTTCGGCTCGGATTGACCGTTCTACCATAAGAATATTTTAAAATTACTATTTTATATTTTTATTATTCAGAGACTATATCGTTTTATTTTGAACTGCGGCATCGGGCTTGGGTTGATTTTAATTAGCATGCATGTTTTTTAAATTGTTTTTTAATGTTGAATTATGAATTATAATAAAATATGCATGAAATATAAATTTTATTAAAACTAAGTTAAAAATCACTTTTACGCTGTAAGATTATAAATAAATTTTGTCTAATAAATAAATTAGAAATTAACTAATTTTTTCAATGATAATCATTCTTTACAAGAAAGATGTTAAACTAATTAGTTTTTGAACTCATGGGTATTTCTAAAAATAGGCTAAGTTTTCTTCTAAAATAAAAAAATATATTTTAAATTGACTATTTTATAAACCCCAATCACTACTAGGCCATCTTAGTGGCCGATGTAATCTCCCGAATTCGGGTCTAACGTCTAGGCCGAGTTGGGGAGGTTACAGACCGAACTGATGTAATTCGGTTAACCTGTAGGTTAACCTATCTAATTCGGTCGGAGGTGAGTTAATGATTTTTTGAAAGTTCAGTTATCGGTTAATTCGGTCCGAAATCAGGTAATTAACCGAACTTAATTACGTAGTGCTTTTAATTATGTAGTGTTTCAAGACTTAAAATTTTGGATAATTCGGTTAAATTTCAAGACAAATGAATATTATCAATATATTTTTTTGATATGTTTTATACTTGTTTTAACAAAAAAAAACATATAAATTTCGATTAATTCGGTTAACTGACCGAATTAACCGAAATATTTTGATTAATTCGGTTAATCGGCCAAATTAACTGAAATATTTTGATTCGATTAACGGTTAAAAGATTATACAATTTAATTAATTTAATTAATACTAGTTCAATTGAACTAACCGTTAGATTAACCATTTGAATACCCTTATTTCTTACTATGTTACCGACAAATGAGGTTCAAATTGTCACTCAGTCCATTCTTTTGCATCTTATCGGGAAGGTACTGATGCCTAATAAGTCTGGCAGCCGAGACAATTGGTACTACCTACCATGCCTCAGAGATTTAAGCATTGCCGAAAAATATAGTTGGGGCTTTCATACTTGCAACCCTTTTATCGCAAGATGTGCCTAGCATCGAGAACCAATCACCAAGAAATGGGCGGCTGCTTGTATTTGCTTCAATCGTGGGCATTTTACAGAATATCATTCTTGACACCAGTAAGCCGCCTAGTTGTTCTCTTCCCACTAGTCAATAAGAAGATTATTTCATTATGGAATTTTTTTTTTTTTTTTTTTACTTCTGAACTAATAATTCTAATATTTGCAACAGTTAAAGCAATATTCCAAAGGCTACAAGCAACAAAAATATAATGCTTACAATGATTTGTTGATATTTCTCCTTTAATATTCTAACCCTAATCATTAAGATAACTTGAATAATTAATTACACTATCTAATTACTTAATAACTAACATTATAACATATTAGTTCTAAATAAGATTATTGATGTCTTAATAATAATTACACTAATATAAAAATTATTAAATTATTAAATTATTAAATGTCATAATAATATTAATTACACTAATATAAAATTTAATTCATATCACATTCTGAACATTTTAAAAAAATAAATATATAATGCAATATATTTTTAACTTACTAACCCGGTTTTGCAGAATGTCAATTGATAAAATTGGCTTATTTTAAAATTTAAAAGTGGTTTAGGGTTTAATATTTTTTATAGTGGTTTAAGATTTGTTTTTGGGATGTATTTATTTCAATTTGATGTTTTTTCAGCCTTTTTGGAGTGACTTTTGTGAATTTTTTGGTGTTATGTTGGGTTTTTATAGTGATGGACCAATGTTGGGCGAGACAGGGGTCATGTAGGGTTTTGTCGAGTAGAAATTTTTTTGCATAAATTGGCACAGTTGATGGCGATTTGGGTAGAGATTCTTATGCAAGTCATCACCAACTTGGGCAGTTGAACAAGACCTTATGCTGAAAAAGAGTTGTGACGACTTGGGGCTCAAAAATTTGTGTCCATGCCATTTTGCCACCAACAAACCCGATTTAGGCATGGGATTTTGCAAACTTTTTTGCTGTTCATTTCATATTATTTGTGTAAATAAATTTGGATTTAAATTATTTTAATAAAAAAAGTCATCTTTTTGGCTTCCATTGTGAGAAATAGGCAAATAACCCCTCAGTAAAGTTTTTTTCTCATAAACATGCTTTTCATAAATATGAAAAAGGTTTTGGGGGAGAGATAAGAGGAAGAGGAAGGGGTAGAGTTATCTAGTGAGTAAGTTCGAGATCAATTTCAATTGAAAATTTGACATAGTTTAATTGAATATGAGAGAGGAAAAATAGCTAAAAATGGATGTAAAAATTGAACTCATTCTCATCCTAGCTAATAGTATTACATTTTTCTTATCTTTCCTTTTGTTTTTTAAGAGCGTTAGATGACATCACTGTAATATGAATAAGATATGAACATGTGTAAAAATTTATATAATTAAATTATTAACGAATTTACTACAAATTTACCCTAATTATTCATAGGAAGAGGCAAATAGAAGGGACAAAAGGGGCAATATATCATCATAGTACAAGTTTAAGGTTCTTTAATGACTGTATGTGAGGCATATAGGTTTGAATCTGAATCTGAACCTTTGTTTTAGACTGCGTTTAAGGTTAAAGCAGTATGATAAGTTTGAAAGTGTTTTTGTTAACGATCGTAGCAGCATGCTGCATGATTGAACTTAGGGAAATCAAACTGATTGGTGAGAATCATCTCCAAATGTCCCTATCGATTAAATTTAAACTTAAGTGGAGATTTTTAAATCGAAAGTAAAATTCTTTTAATATTAATTTTTCAATCTATAATATTTAAATTCGATATTCTATCGAATTTTTTATCACTCTAAATGTTAGTTAAATAAAGAATTTAAAATTAAAATGTAAAATAACTGATCATCAAGTTTAAATCTAAAAATATTTCAAACCAAAGGGAATTTCGGACTTAGATCATAAGTATAATGGGGAAAACGAACATTATGATTATGTATTAATGTTTGTGTGAAAAAATATTCAACTTTTAAGAAAACTTAAGTACAATTATTTGATGAACTTGCTGTCATGTTGGCAGATCAACCAGCATTTCTTTAATCTTGTACTCCTCTTGAGTCAAGATAAAAATGTTAATTGTTAACATAAATATATTTCTATACTGAAATAACTTAAATTATTAGTAAAATTTTAGGATGACTAAAACTGTAATTCCACCTTTTTATGCAACAATTCATCATTGTAATTAGTAGATCTAATTGAATTTTTATGAGTGAGAATTTAAGTTATTATGCGAGTAATCACACTTAAATTTAATTACTCTTTCTTTTCAAATATGCTTGTACATAATTTAAGTTTTAAATAATATTTGTATACAATAATAGTATTTTAATTTTAGAATAAATATTTTATTTTTAAAATATAGTTATATGTTAGTTTATTGATTTTGTTTAAATAATTTGAAAATTTTATTAACAAGAGATCATTTTCTATACATTTCGATCTATTAAATATTTTTTTGCAAACATATGTATTTATTAAGGTGAAAATTGAACAGATTCCTAAAACCCCTAGTCTGTCGTGGGCTACACGTGTCCATCCACTATTGCACATCTTTGTGGTGCCTCGGGCATAACTTAAAAACATATAAACGTTTAATGAAAGCTTAATACCTAAGTAAATTAAAAAACATTCACAATTATCAATGCTAAAAAATCGAAACCCTAAACAGTCTCCTAAAAAAACAACCCTTCAACTTTCTTCAGAGAACTTATTCCTTTTTATGCATTAGAGCCAGAACCGAGTTTAGCTGGAATTCAACCCAATCTTCGGCTATTTCCTACTTTTCGTTACCCAGCATCTCTATATTCCCTGAGTTCATTGGAAGACAACCCACATCAGAACCATTTCCGGACTCAGACCCTTCAACTTCAATTTACTCCCATCCAAAACCCATCCTATCTTCGACGATGAAAATTTCCACTTCCACTGGGACTTCTTCTATCCAGTAAATCGAGGCATCGTACTGGCGACCTTTTGCAGCCAACACATCTGTTGCTTCCTTAGCCCTTCGTGGAACATATCGGAAAGTAAGTCTTCTGAAACTTGATATTCTATTTTTTATCTCATTTATCAATTTTCTTATGGTTGATTTATCATTATCTGCAGCCTTTAGCTTTCTTATCACGGTTAAGGCGTCCCCTTCCATACACACCTCTCTGAAACCTAGGTCCTCTGCAAATGTCACCGCTTGTAGACATGCCCATGCTTCTACCATGGTAGGATCTCGTACATTCTCCACCAGGTAAATACTTGATG
This sequence comes from Gossypium sturtianum, assembly GCA_025698515.1. Taxonomy (NCBI): domain Eukaryota; kingdom Viridiplantae; phylum Streptophyta; class Magnoliopsida; order Malvales; family Malvaceae; genus Gossypium; species Gossypium sturtianum. The sequence continues at coordinate 121,688,726 of CM046955.1, forward strand.
CCATAACTAAACCTTTACTATTTCTAATTATAACTCCTAATATAAATTTGTTTAGACATTGCTGGTAGGATGCGTCAAAGTTTGCTTTAACCGATTCCTCATCTGGTGGCTCCCAGATCACCTTTCCTGCTTCCTGTACAAATCTAGGTAAGCCTTCTATTTGCTCGATTTTCGATTTATATGCATTTATAAATCATACAACATCTTGTACCCTTTATTTTATCCCTTCATGATGAGCTTTATTTCTATTGTACCATAACGACCAAAAAATAATGGCTAGCATTGTACATGTTGGAAAAACGGGTTTGGAAAACGCAACGGAAAATAAATTTAGGGAAAAACCAGAGTTTTTAAAAAAATTCAAAAACAAGATCTTGATTGTGATATCTAAAGTAATAAACACTTAATCAAAATTGTACATTTTTGATTCGCCTAGGATGAGCACTTTGATCGAGTAGTCTTCTCCGCTATCCTCAAGCTCACGTCTGTCGAGTGTGGGCTCACTTCGAATCAGAAAAATTTTCACAAAAAATTACCAGTGGGGTAATTTTACAATTTCTCTAAGCTTTTGGGTAAAGTTGTAAATCAGAAAAATATCTCTAGAAATTTTCTGGAATAATCTCTTCAGAGAATTTTCTCTGTACAACTTTCTCTTGAATTCAAGTGTCTGTAAATAATGACCCAAGGCTCTCTTTATATAGGGAGAGTTTAGAGAGTTTAACTATAATTAAACTTAATTACTTTAATATTAAATTAATATAATAGTTATCAAGATAAATATTAGATTAAATTTAATATTAAATCTTATTAAAATAATAGAATGTTTATCTATAAGATAAATATTAAATTTAATTTAATATTAAACTATTAAAATAATATTATTTTTTGGAATAATTAATCTGAAATCAAATTCTCTGGTAGAGTCCCAGTAGGAGTGTAACTCTTCCACTGCTCAACCACCGACGACCAATCGCTGCAAGCCATCGGGACACTGCCGTCACAGCCACTGGCATCGCTGTGTCCGGTGGTGTAGGTACGACACCCTTACGGCACCCCGAGCCGATTCGGCTGCTGTCGGTTCGGTCCGGGTTAATGATGACTCGACCGGTCCAGTCTAGCCACCGGTTGGACCGTCGGACCGATTTCACATATTGGGCCCGATTCGACCAGTTTTTGGGTCTTGGTATCGAGTTTGGGTTCCCGGGCCCAATTTACGATCTCAGGTCCAATTTTCAAGTTCAATTATCCATTGGGCCAATTGTTTGACTTGAAAAATAACTTCCAAAATATCATATTAATTTTAATTGATTTGATTAATTTAATTTTACTTGATCAAAATTAATATTTCCAAAAATCACTTTCATTTTCCAAATTAATTTTTCAAGAAAATTCTTTAATCAAATTCTTTAGTTGAACAATTCTTATGACCACCTAATTTAATTCCACATCAAATAAATCGACTCAATTAAATTATTCCCAAAGTCATAGAATTTTCATCTGATTCAAATGCAGTCCGGTCGAGCTTTTGTTGAGCTAGCAGAGGGACCAATCTGACATATACAATCAGGCTCTAGTGATTGCAATTTTGTCCAGAAGCATTGTTTCGATAATTCGCAATTACTTAATCATGGAGTCATTCCACAATAAGTTCAATGATTGAAAACTCCTTATTGTATACTCTGTAACACCCCTAACCCGCCTTTGATGTCGGATTAGGATCATGGAGAATTACAATCCAATCAAAACATTTAATTTCAACATAAGCAATTATTCAAGCTAACTATTATCATTCATTATTATATAGAAATTAGGACACGCTTATTTATTGTTCCCATTTCATTAGTTTGAACAACTGAGAATGAGAAATGCTATGCAATGCTAAACTTGGTTTTACACAAACTACACTATTATCACTATTTATCCCCTCTTGAAAGTTAAATGTTGGGTTCATAGCAATACTATTCCAATTATTTGCATTAGTGCATTAGATTATACTCTACCTACTATCATCAATGATATTAGTAGAATGACCTACTTCACCTAATTTAGGTTCGCTACTTCATTTAAAATCAGAGTAAAAATACACTTACAGCCCTTAAAACGAATTTAGGGGACCTTAAAAATAGTTTGAAAACAAACAGGGGCTAAATTGAAATAATTTGGAAATTTTAGGGAAAATTTCAAATAAACTTAGAAATAGGGGTCACACGGCCATGTGGGCAGGCCGTGTGACATGCCCCAGGCCATGTGGCTTTCGAAGTTGGGACACACAGTCGTGTCCTAACCCGTGTCTCTGCCCATGTAACTTATTAACTTGGGTCACACGGCCGTGTCGTAGGCCGTGTGCCAGACCGTGTAAAACCTGTACCTAAATTAACAAGACACACGGTCATGTGTTCAGGCTGTGTGTGTCAGACAACGTGTGACAGGCCGTGTCTCAGGTCGTGTGTACCTAAATGTACCTTCAAATGCAAGTTTACCAAATCGTGTTTACTTAGACACTAAGCAACCCATTTACCAGCCATTTAACCTATTCAAATCACGGTTAAATACGCTCAAAACATGCAAAAACATCCATCTTAAGTGCTTAACCATTGTACCCTCATTGGTACCACATTTTATATTTTCAGACACATTAAAAATAAGATATCAACCATTCAAACACTTATTCATACCGAATTATCATAATTCAGCTAATATTATAGCTAATTAGGCTACCAAGTTTAAAGCTAAACATATGCAAAACATCAAGTTCGACTAACATACCAACATAGCTTCAACCTTAACCATATAAACGTATAAATACCATTACACTTGAGACTCAAAATATCATCACATTAACAAAACAACTGTAACAACCCGGTTTAGACCCTAGTCAGAATAGTAGTTTCGGGACCACAAATATGAGGTTGGAGAAATAATTTAATATTATTTTTGATGTTTATGGAATGTGATAAAGTATGTGTGAAAGTTCTGTGTGAAAATTTTATCGTTTATGTGCCGATTTGTGAAAATGGACTTAATCACAGAAATGCAAAAGTCGTGTGTGCTAGTAGTTAAAAGTGCTTATTTGACATGAATCCTTAAATGAAAGGTCCTTATGTTGATATTGGACCATTTAATTCATGAAATGACATTATTGGACATGAGTTAGTAGATTTTAAATGAAATCATTAAGGTTAAATATGGTATTAGATAATTAAAGTTAATATTAATGAAACAAAAACATTTTAATGGCCATTATCAACTTCTTGGCACCGAATATTGAAGGAAAAAGAAAGAAATTTATCTAGTTAGGGTTCGGCACTCATTTTGCTCAATTAAGGTATGTTTTGAGCTCAGTTTTTAGTGATTTTTATGTTTTTGTGATTGTTGCTTAGCATTCTATCAAGCCCATGCCTAAATTTCTAAATTTGATAATGATTTTGAGATGTGCCATTGATGAATATGTGAGATTTGTGTTGATAGTTGGTGAAATAGGAAAGCTTGATGAATAATAAATATGTTTTGTATTGGGATTTTTGATGAAATTGATTATTGTGGACTAATTTGTGAAAATGAAACTTTGAAGGGTTAAAATGTGAAATAAATGAAAGATATGGGTTGCTAGGGACTAGTATGAAATTCAGCCAAGCTTGGGTGTGAGTAAATTATGTGTATTTTGTGTAATTGTGAAATAGGGATTAAAATGTCAAAATGTGGAATTATGAGGGCTAAAGTGTAAAATGCCTAACTATGTTTTTGTGGATTGTTTTGGATGAAGATGAGATTGAATGAGTTGAATTTGATATTATATAGATCAAGAAAAGAGAAATTCGGATCTAGATCGAGGCAAGAACAAAGTGCTTGATTGATCGACTAGTATCGTTGTTTCTACGTCCGAGGTAAGTTCGTGTATAATACATATTGTTTAAATAATGTTTATATGTAATGAAATGAATGGAAATGTGATTGTGAAGTTTGATTATATGAAATGTGGATTCGAGGATATGAGGCACTAAGTGTGTGAAAAATGAGATAGCTACGGCTACAAAAATGGCACTAAATGTGTAAGATCGAAACAGTATTGGCTGAATAATGGGAACTAAGTGTGCGATACCGAGACAAATTCGGTTATATGTGATGGCACTAAGTGTGCGATATTATTATAGCTTCGGCTAATTAATTGGCACTAAGTGTGCGAGTTCATCGAACGATTAAAGTGGACCGAATAAATTATGGCATCGAGGATTGATGTGGTAAATGTTATAGATAAATACGTGATGGTACATGTATGTACAGAATCTAAGTGGTTGATGATATCGTGTATAAGATAGATGGAAGATTATGTGAATGAATGACGAGAAAAGTTGGATTGAGTAGCATTATAAATGCTTGTATATGAACCTATAGATTTGGTATGAATATGAGTAAAAGCCATGTATGAGATTATGTAGTGATGTGAATTGAACTAAGTGTTAGTAAATTTTGCATATTGAATTTGAATTGTTGAGTTAATTGTGTTATATTACGAACTTACTAAGCTTTAAAGCTTACTGTGTGAAGTATTTCTCTATTTTACAGTGGTATTTAAAGCTAGCTCGGATCTGGGGATCGTCAGCGACTCAATCACACTATCGGACATTTATTTTGGTACCTTTTGAAAGTTGTATATATATATGGTTTATGGCATGTATAGGCTAGTAAAGTTGTGGAATGTTTTGAGATGTATAAATCTTGCCATGTGATTTGGCTTGATAGTGGATGAGACTTTGAATTGATTTTGGTATATGTTTGCTATGTGAAAATGGTGTATGTGAGGTGTATATATGGTCTTGTGTGAATAGCCATTATGGTATGCTTTGGTGAAATAGAAATGGTATGTTTCATGCTTGATTTGGTATTTGAGATGGTGAATGTTTTGTATGTTATTTGATGTTGGAATTGAATATGTAGGGATGACCCAAAATTGGGTGGCAAATTGGCCTTGTAAATGGCCTATAATTTCCCACACGGGTGAGCACACGGGCGTGTATCTTCATCGTATCCTTCAATGTCCCAATTCGAAGCAAGTTAGACTTGCACACGGGCCAGACACACGGGCGTGTGACTGGCCGTGTGATTCAAGTCAGTGTTGCACACGGGCCAGACACACGGGCGTGTGATAGGCCGTGTGACCCAAGTCAGTGTTGCACACGGGATAAGACATGGTGTAAGGCATGGCCGTGTGAGGTACACGACCTAGTCACACGGGCATGTGCCCTGTTTCGAAGAGAAAAATTTCAAAGTTTCGTAAAAGTTTTAAATGTGATCGGTTCAGTCCCGAACCACTTCCAAAGCATGTTTAAGGGCTCGTAGACCTTCTAAAGGGACTTTATGTTATTGATTAACTATGATATGCTGATTTGTGAGCCATGGTTGTTTAAATGTTATGATTCGACTGGTAATACCTTGTAACCCTAGCCCATTGATGGATACGGGTTAGGGGTGTTACATTTGATTGGTATCAGAGCTACGGTTTAGTCAATTCTAGGTCTTACGTAGCGTGTGAGAGTTTAGCTATACATGCCATATATACGAACTGTGATAGTGTGATGTATCCTGACAGATAAAATGTGTTTTCGTATAGCAAATGGATCCCGATCGAGCTGTAGCTGATGATGTTAAGAGTAATGCGCCTGCTCCCGCTCAAGGGACAGCGCCGGCTGAATCTAGGTCGATTTCTAGTAGTCACGAGGGAGAGGCAAAGCAAGCATTCTTTCGAATGATGAACGAGTGGTTCACGGAGTTCGTTCGAACGAATCCGGCTGCTCAACAACCTCCACCCCCGCAAGTTCCCTTAGCGCCACAAGTTATAGTCCCGATTCGATTGAGTAAACCTCCAGCTGATAAGATTCGTAAGTATGGGGCCGAAGAGTTCAGGGCCACAGTTGATGATGATGCCGAGCGAGCTGAATTCTGGCTTGAGAATACCATTAGAGTATTTGATGAATTATCATGTACTCTTGATGAATGTCTTAAGTGTGCTATTTCACTATTGAGAGATACGGTGTATCATTGGTGGAAAACATTGATATCTGTGGTTCCGAGAGAATGAATCACCTGGGATTTCTTCCAAACTGAATTCCGGAAGAAATATATCAGTCAACGGTTTATAGATCAGAAACGTAAAGAGTTCCTTGAGTTGAAACAGGGCCATAGGTCTGTTATGGAATATGAGCGAGAATTTGTGAGATTGGTATGCACGAGAATATGTTTTGATAGAAACTACTATGTGTAAACGATTCATTGAAGGGTTGAATGAAGATATTAAACTTCTGGTCGGAATTCTTGATTTTACTGAATTTATGGTATTGGTTGAAAGAACTTGTAAGGCCGAGGAGCTTAGTAAAGAAAAGAAGAAAGTAGACTCAGAAGCTATAGACGAGAGAAAAAGGTTGATGAGTAAGTCGTATCACTCTTTGTCAAAGAGATTCAGAGATGCAACCAGTCATTCAAATGCTTCGATTGGACATTCAAGTAGAGATCGTGTGAAACAATATACGAGTCCTAAAGCTCAAATTCCAATAGAATCAAGTGTTGGTAGTGTCAGAAACAATAAGCCCGAGTGTAGACAGTGTGGGAGACGTCATATTGGTGAATGCTGGGGCAAGTATAATAATAGAGTTTGTTATAAATATGGATCACGAGATCACTTCATTCAGGATTGCTCGGAGTTGGCTGAGAAAGATAATGCTCAGAGTGCGAGGCCGAGTAACACGGCAGCTAGGGGTAGACCACCTAAAAACACAGGAATTGTGAGTTGTAGTCAGAGAGGAACAACGGATACAGCTGTGAGATCTGAGGCGAGAGCACCTGCTAGAGCCTACGCTATTCGTGCTCGCGAAGAAGCGTCATCTCCAGACGTCATTACTGGTACTTTCACTCTTTATGATACTGATGTGATTGCATTAATAGATCCAGGATCTACTCATTCATATGTGTGTGTGAACTTAGTATCTAGTAAGACTCTGCCTGTTGAGTCTACTGAATTTGTAATTAGAGTATCGAACCCCTTAGGCAAGTGTGTTCTGGTTGACAAAGTGTGCAAAAATTGTCCGTTGATGTTTCGAGATATCTGTTTCCCGACTAATCTGATGCTACTACCCTTTGATGAATTTGATATAATTCTGGGTATGGATTGGCTAACTTTGCATAATGCTATTGTGAAGTGCAAACGGAAGATTATTAATTTGAGAAGTCAGAATGACGAGATAGTCCGAATTGAATCTAGTGATTTGAATGGGTTATCGGCCAGGAATATCTTCGATGAAAGCTCTGAATTATGTGAAAAGGGATGTGAAGCTTATCTTGCGTACGTGATTGATACGAAAGTGACATAAAATAAAATTGAATCTGTGCCTGTGGTTTGTGAGTTCCCTGATGTGTTTCCTGAAGAATTACCGGGATTACCTCCGATACGAGAAGTTGAGTTTGGCATTGAGTTAGTGCCTGGGATGACCCCTATCTCAATAGCCCCGTATAGAATGGCTCCGGCAGTAATTGAAAGAATTGAAGTCTTAGTTGCAAGAATTGTGATGTGAGGTTTTGTACGACCGAGCTTTTCTCCTTAGGGCGCTCCCATTTTGTTTGTGAAAAAGAAAGATGGCACGATGAGAATGTGCATTGATTACCGTCAGTTAAACAAAGTGACTATTAAGAACAAATATCCTCCGCGCCTAATCGTTGATTTGTTCGATCACCAAAGGAGCTACTCGTGTGTTTTCAAAGATAAATCGAGATCGGAATACTATCGATTCTGAGTAAAGATTTAGACATTCAGCAAAACCGCTTAACGCAGGCGGGCATTATGAATTTTTAGTTATGCGTTTTGGACTAACAAATGCTGATCGGTGTGTCACAGTCTTAAAATTTATAATGAGAATGATCGAGCCTAAAAACTAACTATGACAACGATTGAGGCAAGTGTACCTATCGAACAGTAGTATAGCTTAGTGGCAAGACCGGATTGTCGAACCCAAAGGAACCGAAAGTACTAATACTAACCTTCTTTTTATTATTTAGCCTTAAAATTGAAGTGAATCGGTTTAATCTAGAAAATTAACTAACTACTAAGCTAAAGATGATGAGACAAAAAGAATGAAATTGGGGAAATACTTGTGGGAAAAAACCAATTGATTAAAACAATACCCAAGGAAGAATCCACCTTGAAACACCCCACACCCGGCCCACGAGCTTGAACCGGATCTGGTATGTTCCTTAAATAAATCGGTTTTCAACGTTCCAAATGACTTAGAGAAAATTTGTGTAATTTTAAAAAAAATTGTTTTGGGTTGGGCTTAATTTGAAACCTATTTAATAAATTCTGGAAATCCAACTTAAATAAGGTGACAAAATAATTTTTGGGTTTATTATTTTAAAAGAAATAAATTTACTTATCTTTAATCAAACATAATTTGTATCATATTTAAATAAAAATAAACAGGAATAAAACCCAAAATAAAGTACTAAAATTTCATAAAGTCCAAATTCCAAATAATTTCTTCAAGCGATGCATGGCCACCTTTAGCTCCCGCCGACCCGGTCCATTATCGCTCATCACCGAAAAATAATTTCCCAACTGGGTGAGTCTCTGAGACTCAATGTGTACATAGTACTAATTTCCAACAAATCGGGCATACAAGTCATATCAATATCATGTTCATACAAAATAAAGGATGATGCAACCCAAACCCAAACCTATTTGTCCATCCGCTACACACCACCCGTACCAACTTTGCATAATCGGGGACTACTAAGTCGACCCTCCATCCGCTTACACACCATCGAAGCGATCGCTGCAATCGACGTGCTCATCGCCCACTTATGTTGTGTCATTAGACATTGTATTCACCGGATGTAACCGAAGTTACCACTTTTCACTTTATGTGACCGTAGTCACCACTTTACGTTGGTGAGACCGTAGTCATCACCTTCACTTTCTTCCTCCACAAATATCCCGAATGCCCCAATTATTTCATAACATATTTCACATACTTAATTTTCATTCATGTTACTAATCACATGTTCAAACTATATCACATTCACCATCCTATCAAAAGTAGGAAACGCACTGGTACTCCTTACCACATTTGTGGTGCTTAGCCACATTCACATCCGTTACATATTTACATATCTAATGATTGCCATGCAATTTATTGAAAGTTAGTAAGAGTACACACCTTTTTCGCTTAATAGTTTCCGTGAATTTCGTAGAGCGATCTACCGATCTAGATCTTTCACTCCTATATTCGGCCATTAATTAAAACATATAAATAAACCTATTTGGTCTTAAAACCAAATCCTACTAGAAGTAGAATTACTTACCTAGTTGCCGAATTGATTTAATCAAGTCCCAACAGTTGCTAGAATTCCTCTTCCTTGAAATCGGCTAATACTAGGTATGTAACCATGTCGGTTTCGGTTTTTGAAATAATGGAAAACACTTAAACAAATTATGCCTTGGCCGAATATCCCTTACCTTATGATGGGATTCCAAATCAAGAGGATTCCTTTATAAGCCCTGTTGAAATCCTATAACTTCGTGTTAGATTAGATCTAACTTTGAAAACGTGAATCATAATCTTTAACCACATATTTATATTTATAATCCTTACCTTAGATCCTTAGATTTCCCAAAAGATCCCCTTTTGATGTTGTGGATGATTGCCCTCTTTCTTAGAATCCACAAAGATTCAAATTTTAATAAAGAGAACGGAGAAGAAAATAGAAGAAAAAGAGAGGATTTTTGCTTAATGAAAATTCGCAGAGAGGGGTTTTGCCTAGGGAGAATTTTGGCAGAGAGGAAGAGGAGCAAATGTTGATGAGTAGCCCTCCTGTCCTCCTTTTATAGCCAAAGTTATCACCTAGGAGTCCTTTACTTGGCCACCACTCTCTCTTTTGATAATATTATCTCTTTTATTTAAAAGATAAAAGCCTTTAATCCATCAATTATCTCCTCAATTATCTCATTAGAAAATAATCCTTTATTTATCTCTTATTATTCACATATTTATGTGAATAAAACTCCTTTATTTATCTCTTATTATTCACATATTTATGTGAATAAAACTCCTTTATTTATCTCTTATTATTCACATATTTATGTGAATAAAACTCCTTTATTTATCTCTTATTATTCACATATTTATGTGAATAAAACTCCTTTATTTCTCTCATATATCCAAGTTTCCGAAATGTTCAAGTTTCCATTTTTGGATCATTTCCAAAATGTTTAGGTTTCCAAAATGTCTAAGTTTCCAAAAATGTCCATTTCCATTTCCATTTTCATTTCCATCTCCATTTTCATTTCCATTTTCATTTCTATTTTCATTCATTTCTAGGTTTCCAAAAGTATCAAAAATTTATTCATAATACTTAAGACTTGTCATTTCATACAATTGATCGAAAAATGCATAGGCCCTTCCTAGGATGTTACGATTCTACCCTCTTAAATAAAATTTCGTCCTCGAAATTTCCTAACTAAACAGATTGAGGGTATTCTTTGTCGCATTGTCTCCTCTGGCTCCCACGAAGCTTCTTCCGATCCATGATTGCGCCATAACACCTTGACTAAAGGCACCGACTTCTTTCGTAGTGCTTTCACGTCACGTTCCAAGATCCGAATCGGCTCCTCCTCGTAGGATAGATCCGCCTTAACTCCACTTCTTCAACGGGTACCACATGAGACGGATCCGATCGATAGCGACGTAGCATGGACACATGAAATACGTCGTGCATTTGATGCAACTCGGTGGCAACTCCAATTGGTATGCCACCGCCCAACTCGCTTCAAGATTTGATAGGGCCCTATAAACCTTGGGCTTAGCTTCCTTTGCGATGTAACCGCATAACCTTCTTCCAAGGTGAGACCTTTAGAAACACTTGGTCTCCTACTTCAAACTCAATTTCTTTCCTCTTAAGGTGCGTGACGACTTACTTGTCTCATCGTAAGCTTCTTTCAACCGTGCCCGAATTAATTCCACCTTCTCCTCGGCCGCCACTAACTCGACCCAAAACGCGGCGTTCTCCTAACTCGGTCCAACAAGTTGGTGTTCTACATTCCTTCCATACAATGCTTCGTATGGTGCCATCCGAATGCTTGCACGATAGTCGTTGTTGTAGGCGAACTCGGCCAGAGGCAAGTAATCTTCCCAACTTCCTAAATCCATCACACGACCTCTTAGCATATCTTCCAACACTTGTATAACCCGCTTGATCGCCCGTCGATTGTGGATGAAAAGCCGTAGTGAAGTCTAGCTTAGTGCCTAATGCTTGATGAAGTGCTTTCCAAAATCGAGACGTAAACCTTGGGTCTCTATCGGAGATGATCGACATCAGTACCCCGTGTAGCCTCACGATCTCCGCCACATATAACTTGGCTAACTTTTGAAGGGAATAGTCGATCCTCACAGGATAAAATGTGCGGACTTGGTCAAGCGGTCCACTATCACCCATACCGAGTCCTTCTTAGTGGGCGTAAGGGGAAGCCCACTAACTAAGTCCATGGTAATTCTTTCCCACTTCCATTGGGGAATCTCAATTGGTTGAAGCAATCTTGATGGGACTTGGTGTTCAGCCTTTACTTGCTGACATGTCAAACATTTCCCCACAAATTCGGTCACCTCTCGTTGTGTCGACCACCAAAATTGTTCCCTTAGATCTCTATACTGACTTGATGCTCTCGGGATGCATAGCATAAGGACTACCATGCGCTTCCAGAAGAATCCTTTGTCTCAACTCCTTATCCTCAAGCATACAAACCTTTTCCTTGTAGCACAAGACTCCTTCATCATTGACGCCATAATCCTTTAATCCTCCTTGCCGCATTTGTCAGAACTTAGTACTTAAGTCCTTATCCGCCAACTGTCCCTCTTTCACCTCCTTCACCAAAGTTGGCTTGACTTGTAACTCGCCAACAAAAGCCAGTCATCATACAAACTTAAGTGAGCGAACAAAGCCCTTAAATCCGACACAACCTTCCTACTTAAGGCGTCGGCTACCACACTCGCCTTGCCGGATGGTATTCTATCGAAGCAGTCATAATCTTTCAATAACTCCACCCACCTTCGTTGCCTCAAGTTCAACTCCTTACGAGTCAACAAATACTTAAGGCTTTTGTGGTCCGTGTAAATTACATCGACCTTTCTCCATAAAGGTAGTGCCTCCAAACTTTGAGGGCGAAAACCACTGCCATGAGTTCCAAGTCATGAGTTGGGTAGTTCACCTCATGCGGCCTTAATCGTCGAGATGCATAAGCGACTACCTTTCCTTTCTTGCATTAGCACACAGCCTAACCTTGTGTGCGAAGCATCACAATATACTACGAAGTTCTTACGCCTCATTGAATTAACACCGAGCTTCGCCAAGACATTTTTAAGCTTTTCAAAGCTCTCTCTGTTGCTTATCCGTCCACACAAACGGTACTTCCTTCCTTAGTAACTTTGTCAAAGGTGCGGCTATTGACGAGAATCCTTCCACGAACCTTACGTAATAGCTCCGCCAAGCCTAAGAAACTTCGATTTCAGCCACCGACCTAGGTGGTTTCCAATCCAATATCGCTTCGATCTTCCTAGGATCCACTCTTATTCCTTCTGCGGATACCACATGTCCTAGGAACGCCACTTCCTTGAGCCAAAATTCGCACTTGCCGAATTTGGCATAAAGCTTCTTTTCCTTAACACTTCTAACACAACTCGGAGATGCTCATTGTGCTCCTCCTCCGTCTTGGAATACACCAAAATGTCGTCGATGAACACCACGACGAATCTATCCAAGTAGGGTTGGAAAACCCTATTCATCATATCCATGAACGCGCGTCGGTGCGTTCAACCCAAACGGCATCACCACAAATTCAAAATGACCGTACCTTGTCCTAAAAGCGGTCTTATGAATATCACCTCCTTCACTTTCGATTGATGATACCCCGACCTTAAGTCGATCTTTGAGAACACAATGCTTCTTTTTCGGTTGGTCGAACAAGTCATCTATCCTTGGCAAAGGATACTTGTTCTTGATGGTCGATTTGTTCAATCGACGATAATCTATGCACATCCGCATAGTTCCATCCTTCTTCTTCACAAAGAGAACAGTGTGCTCCCCACGGAGACACACCGGGTCGAATGAACCCCACGATCCAACAACTCTTGGATTTGAGCCTTGAGCTCCACTAACTCCTTTGGTGCCATTCGGTAGGGAGCGATTGACACAGAGAGTCATTCTGTAGCAAATCTATTCCAAATTCTACTTCTCTATCTGGGGTATTATTAGGACGCTCCTCGGAAATACATCCTCAAAATCCCTTCTTGTTCTAACTCCCTTAACACCTTCCTCTTCTCCTCTTAACGCACTCACGAAGGCTAAGAATGCCTTACATCCTTTCTTAACCATTTTCTCGGCTTCAAAGGTTTAAACTACGTTAGACAAGTAGTTCCTCCTTTCTCCGATCATCACTACTACCTCATCTTTAGGGTTCTTAGTTCCATACGTTTAGCCGCACAATCCAACACGGCTCGATGCTCTACTAGCCAATCCATTCCAAGTATAAGCTCAAACTCTCCGAAGGGTAATTCCATTAAGTCAGCCCGAAAGTTCGCTCCCTGAATCTCTAGAGGTACATTCCGAAAGATCCTATCTATCCTCACCGTTTGGCCTAAAGGGCTTACTACAGTTATCTGCCTATCAGAAAGTTCAGAGTCTAGGCCTAGTGTTTCAACCACACTACATGCAACATAGGAATGAGTTGAGCCCACATCAATAAGAGCAAAATAGGGTTTGTCATGAATAAAGAACGTCACGGTTATAACATCCGGCGCGTCCTCCTCTTCCCTCCGCGAACACAGAAACTAAACCCGGTTGCCTTGCTTTGGCGTTACGCACCTCGCCCCGAGCTCCACGGCCTCTCGCCACTACCTCTGCTGGTCGACCCACCACGACCTCTTTGAGGTCGCTGTCCGCCTCTACCACCTGGTTAGCATTCCGAGTCGCTGGTTGGCTCTCATCTAATAGCTTGGGGCAATCCTTAATCATATGGTCCTTGGACCCACACTTGAGACATCGTCCCCGCCTTTTTCCAACACTCTCCCCGTGCTTCCTTCCACAATGTTCACAAGGGCGAAATTGCGGCCCTGCACCGGCTTGTTGACTTTGTGGCCTGTCAACTCTAGGCCTCTTGTGGCATTTTCGGATGGCCCAAAACCTCTTTTGGGCTTATTTCATCCACACTTCGCTTGGTGGCGTCCTTAATTCCTCGACCACTTTAGCCTTTTCCACCAAGGCAGAGAATTCCCGCTCCCGATGCGGTGCTATCAAAAGTCTCAAATCGTCCCTAAGTCCGTCCTCAAAACGAACACAGCGTTCATGCTCGGGCCGCCACTACTCTCTCGGGCATATCGGCTCAACCTCAAGAATTCCGCTTCATATTCGGTGATGGACTTACTTCCTTGTACCAACCCCGGAAAAGCCTTCCTTTGCTCATCTATATACCGGTTCCTACATACTTCTTCCTCAAATGCTTCCTTAGCATATTCCCGTGTCGAGATCTTCCGCCGTGGCACCGCCCCGAACTGTTAACCACCATTGATACGCTTCATCGCAGAATAAATGCTGCGTCATCCCTTTCAACTTCTCCTCGGGGTCAAGTCGAGCTCATCCATGATGCGCTCGGTTGCTTTCCAACCAAGATCACGGCATCTGGGTGCCACTCCCGATACTCCTCTAAATATTTCAGCTCCATTAGCACGGAGCCGCTCAGCACGGACTTACGATTTCTGAATTGTTTCTCGCACCACCACCAATTCCAAAACTCGCAAAGACTGACTGCGACACACGCATCTTCCCCTCATTCGAGCTCTTTGCTCAACATTGACAAAATTGGGGGTGATGGTGGTGGTGGTATCTCATTGTCGTAACCTTGTCCCGATCTAACGATCATCCTTCCTCTACCTCTTCCACGACGACCACGTCCTCTTGAGCTCATTATCGATTTAGATCCGATTAAGGAATTTTATGTATTAGTATTCTTGTTTCACTTATTACCCGCGATGATATCTTATGAAGAAGAGTTTAAGAGTGGTTCTTTCGTATTCATACATGCATACTGATCTTGCATTCATTCATTCATCCATCAACAAATATGAACTTTCGTTCATTCAAAGAAACGTTGTAATTCTTGTTGTTGTTTTCGTTATTTTGCTTTTCCACTACCTGGGGCATTTTCGTAATTTTATCCTACAGGTATTTTCAGTAAATTTTCAAAAATAAAAGTTCCTCGTGATTTTGACGAAAGTATTTTGGTACTTCTAAAGTTCCGGGAAATTTTGGAAGAATTTTGAAATCCAGGGTATTTCTGGTAATTTTTGACCTCGGGGGTATTTTGATAATTTTTCCAAAAATCGTGGTAAATTTGTAAAATTTATTAAGTTAGGGATATTTTCCAAGATTGTAAAACATTGAGGGTTCCTTTGAGAGTTACACTTTTCAAAGCAATGATATTGTAAAAAAATTTTGGAAATCGTGGTCGTTTTGGTAATTTTGTAAGTTAGGAGCAATTTTGTAATTTTCCAAAATCAAGATAGTTTGATATTTTACAAATTAGGGTTTTTTGAACATTTGATAAAGTAATGAAATTTTGTTAAAACTATGGGTGGTTTGGTCATTTTATAAACCAAAGTATTTTTTTTTTTTTAGAAGAAAATGTTGTAAAATAGTTCTCATAAGTTTCTAAGAGTTTTAAAACTAAATTTTGGTTATACATTTTTTTTTATTTTTTTATAAAAGAAAAACGGCTAAGTCCCTTTCGGGTTTTATTCTTTGTGTTTAGCCTATGACCGAACCCTCTTGGTCGTGGTGAACCAAAGCTACGCAGTGCAGGATTCGAATGAAGAGGAGGTGAGTCACGCGGATCGCTTAAATACCAAGCTCTCACCGACCTTTCTAGACATGCGCGCATGCAGGTTGCCACACCACCGAGCCTTCGAGTTAGGGCGAACCGAAGCTACGCACCGGTGTAGGATACTGCGAAGAGGAGGTGAGTCACTAGGACCGCTTAAATACCGTGCTCTTAGGATCCAATCCTAGACATGCGCATGAGGGGTTGCCACACCCTAGCTTAATAACTTAGTCATAGGTTTGTTAAGTTCATTAAGTCTTATGAGTTTCAAGTGTTTGAGTAGTCTAATCCTAGGGTTCAAGTTCCTATCACACTATTCTACGTTCCATGCCTTTGCTACCCTTTTACAATTCATAATTCACATAATCACACGGATGGTTAAAGGTACTTACCGTGGATCGCGGGTCGGAGACTTAGGTGCCATGCCATAAAACCCGCTTATTTCAAAGAAATTCATTTGGGCTCGAATTGAAAACGTTTTGGGCCCGAGCCCACAGCCGAGAGTTTTAAAACGGGCTCGATATCAATCGAACACTCCCACACCCGCCCACGAGCTTGAACCGGATCTCGTATGTTCCTTAAATAAATCGGTTTTCAACGCTCCAAATGACTTAGAGAAAATTTGTGTAATTTTAAAAAAATTGTTTTGGGTTGGGCTTAATTTGAAACCTATTTAATAAATTCTGAAATCCAACTTAAATAAGGTGACAAAATAATTTTTGGGTTTATTATTTTAAAAGAAATAAATTTACTTATCTTTAATCAAACATAATTTGTATCATATTTAAATAAAAATAAACAGAATAAAACCCAAAATAAAGTACTAAAATTTCATAAAGTCCAAATTCCAAATAATTTCTTCAAGCGATGCATGGCCACCTTTAGCTCCCGCCGACCAGGTCCATTCGCTCATCACACTGAAAAATAATTCCCCAACGGGTGAGTCTCTGCACTCAATGTGTACATAGTACTAATTTCCAACAAATCGGGCATACAAGTCATATCAATATCATGTTCATACAAAATAAAGGATGATGCAACCCAAACCCAAACCTATTTGTCCATCCGCTACACACCACCCGTACCAACTCGCATACCGCGCGGGACTACTAAGTCGACCCTCCATCCGCTACACACCATCGAAGGCGATCATTTGCGATCGGCGTGCTCATCGCCCACTTATGTTGTGTCATTAGACATTGTATTCACCTGGATGTAACCGAAGTTACCACTTTTCACTTTATGTGACCGTAGTCACCACTTTACGTTGGTGAGACCGTAGTCATCACCTTCACTTTCTTCCTCCACAAATATCCCGAATGCCCCAATTATTTCATAACATATTTCACATACTTAATTTTCATTCATGTTACTAATCACATGTTCAAACTATATCACATTCACCATCCTATCAAAAGTAGGAAACGTGCACTGGTACTCCTTACCACATTTGTGGTGCTTAGCCACATTCACATCTTGTTACATATTTACATATCTAATGATTGCCATGCAATTTATTGAAAGTTAGTAAGAGTACACACCTTTTTCGCTTAATAGTTTCCGTGAATTCCGTAGAGAGCGATCTACCGATCTAGATCTTTCACTCCTATATTCGGCCATTAATTAAAACATATAAATAAACCTATTTGGTCTTAAAACCAAATCCTACTAGAAGTAGAATTACTTACCTAGTTGCCGAATTGATTTAATCAAGTCCCAACAAGATTGCTAGAATTCCTCTTCCTTGAAATCGGCTAATACTAGGTATGTAACCATGTCGGTTTTCGGTTTTGAAATAATGGAAAACACTTAAACAAATTATGCCTTGGCCGAATATCCCTTACCTTATGATGGGATTCCAAATCAAGAGGATTCCTTTATAAGCCTGTTGAAATCCTATAACCGTGTTAGATTAGATCTAACTTTGAAAACGTGAATCATAATCTTTAACCACATATTTATATTTATAATCCTTACCTTAGATCCTTAGATTTCCCAAAAGATCCCCTTTTGATGTTGTGGATGATTGCCCTCTTTCTTAGAATCCACAAAGATTCAATTTTAACAAGAGAACGGAGAAGAAAATAGAAGAAAAAGAGAGGATTTTTGCTTAATGAAAATTCGGTGAGAGAGGGGTTTTGCCTAGGAGAATTTGGCGCAGAGAGGAAGAGGAGCAAATGTTGATGAGTAGCCCTCCTGTCCTCCTTTTATAGCCAAAGTTATCACCTAGGAGTCCTTTACTTGGCCACCACTCCTCTTTTGATAATATTATCTCTTTTATTTAAAAGATAAAAGCCTTTAATCCATCAATTATCTCCTCAATTATCTCATTAGAAAATAATCCTTTATTTATCTCTTATTATTCACATATTTATGTGAATAAAACTCCTTTATTTATCTCTTATTATTCACATATTTATGTGAATAAAACTCCTTTATTTATCTCTTATTATTCACATATTTATGTGAATAAAACTCCTTTATTTATCTCTTATTATTCACATATTTATGTGAATAAAACTCCTTTATTTCTCTCATATATCCAAGTTTCCCGAAATGTTCAAGTTTCCATTTTTGGATCATTTCCAAAAATGTTTAGGTTTCCAAAAATGTCTAAGTTTCCAAAAATGTCCATTTCCATTTCCATTTTCATTTCCATCTCCATTTTCATTTCCATTTTCATTTCTATTTTCATTCATTTCTAGGTTTCCAAAAGTATCAAAAATTTATTCATAATACTTAAGACTTGTCATTTCATACAATTGATCTGAAAAATGCATAGGCCCTTCCTAGGATGTTACACACCTAGACTTCACTTGTTATCTAACTCTGAACCAGACGATTTATTCATTTGACTTGATCCGTGAGATTCCCTAATTTATATTAATACCTCCGTCGAGGCTACTAACGTCTAATCCTAGGTTGATTAATTGAAATCTCTTTCTAATTAAAACCCCTAAGATTGCATTAACTCGATCTATGGACTCCCATATTAGGTTTCACCCTAATCCGGCAAAATCTCGTCACCCTATGTCTAGGCGTGCGATCAACTCCACTTAATTATGCTAGATCTACTCTTAGGTAGGGACTTTTGCTCCTCCACCTAAGTACATCAAACTTGAATTAATATCCCGGAAATATCAACACAAGAATTAAGAACACATAATTAAGAACAAATCAAATATTTATCATATAGTTCAGTAAACGATAACAAGATTCATCTTAAGTTTCATCCCCCTCAGGTATTTGAGGGTTTAGTTCATAACGATAATAGAATACATCTCAAAAGAAAAGATAAAAAAAACATAAGAAAAACTCTAAAACCCCCTGAAGGAATTGAAGAGAGATCCTCCGTCTTGAGTAAAACTCCGGCTTCTTGAGATGAATCAACTGGCTATCCTTCGAGTAATTTCCACAAATCTGATCTTTCTGGCTCGGCTCCTTGGCTAGCTACCCCCTTGAAAGTTGGCCTCTAGGGTGTTTATATAGGCTTTTGGAATGTGTTTCTTTACCCCTAAGTATCCAAATCCGAGTGAAATTCCTCTTCTCCACGGCAGGGACACGCCCTTGGCACACGCCCGTGTGAATAATGGCTAGGCCGTGTTCAAGTCTGATTTGGGAGGCACGGTCGTGTTGCATGGGCCCAAGCCGTGTTGATTTCATGATTTGGCCTATTTGGTCCGTTTTAAGCCCGTTTCTCGTTCTTTTCATCCTCCGGTGCTCTCCTGAGTATAAAACTAAAAACAAAGGATTAAGAGAACCAAATTACACAATTCAAGGCTTAAATCACCCCAAAGCATGCTAAATGTGGGTCTAAAATATGTTACTATTTCGGTTTATCAAATACCCCCACACTTAAGCTTTTGCTTGTCCTCAAGAAAAATTCTCAACTCATGATTAAAACGAACTTCCTTGATTCATAATATTCATCAATAATGTTTCATCATAATTCAAAGATAATTCATACATGGATAATTTAACTCAAAGAGTCCTAAAGATTCAAACAATCTAAGTCATACATTTGTATCACAAAATATAGGTGTTTCCCCTCATCTGAATGATTACCTCTGATTGAAAATTGTAACACCCCAAACTCGGCCCAAACACCATGACCGGATCTGGCATGTCACTTAGGGAGATTTTAAAAGATGTCGCAATTTCAGAAAATATTTTTCTTGAGTTTAACACTTTATTCGAGAAAACTAAATGGTCGAATAATTTGTAAAAGATATACATTTTATAGTAATGCCTTAGTGATTTAAGAACCGAAATTTGATACATGCCTTAACTCAATTAAAACGTAAAATACAAATGTCTAATAATAATAAAAGCCCAAAACAAACGAAAATATGAAGCTAGTGGCCCATGTCCTTATTACAATGAAATTTAAACCCACTGATTAAAAATATTAAAAATAAATAAACTAGTAAAGTCTTTTGCTGAATCAAAATAACCCCTTGCATGACCACCTTGCGCTCCTCTCCAACCCAGTCCGATGCACTAGGTGCTACCTGAAAGATGTTAAATAATGGGGTGAGTCGCGAGACTCAGTGTGCAACCCTCGTGCACCATCAGATTGGGCCTTAGCCCCACAGAACAGATAACAGAGTATAATATATCAGAAAATATGCAAAGCCCAACCCAATCCTAGGTTTCCATCCGCTACACACCACCCTTACCTGCCGATCACACCATTGGGGATTTCTACAATCAACCCACACCGCTACACACCATCGATGGCGGTCATGCCGCGAGAGAGCGCTCATCATCGCCGATCATGGCAATAGCCACTACAACAGATCATGGCATAAGCCACTACAACAGATCATGGCCTTAGCCACTACAACAGATCATGGCATTAGCCACTACAACAGATCATGGCAAATGCCACTACAACAGATCATGGTAAAAGCCACTACAACAGAACATTTCCCCTTTCATCAATCACCCAACCCCATGCAATCACAGAAATTGGCATACATATAAAGCATATCTTCTCAGTAGAAACATTCACTTTAGAATGACAGAGATCACTAACTTTGGTGATTCGCCTTTACCCTTCTCGGGTTTTCAACAGCCATGCCGGTATTTTGGCATTTAACAGAATATACAGAATATAACAGGTTTGTATGCATACTAATTAAGCAATCTAAATGGTGTGAGAGTGTTACACACCTGATTGATGTGTAAGACTACCCTCTATGTCGATACCCTCGCTAATCGGATCAACTTCCCTCTGCCTACAACTTTGCTCAAAAGCCAGAAGAACGCGAATATAAGGCCTCTCCTATATTTGGCCAAGGGTTAGTGTTTACCCGAATCTATACTTTTAGATTAACAGATCTCCTTACCTAGATCGATTAAATCCTGGAAGTAGTATGATTTGTGTGCTACTGATTTAGAAACCTAGGCGATTGGATCTCCTTCCAATCCCGGAATGTCGCCCATGAAAGATAGTACGAGGTTAGTCAGCCATCTAGCCATTCAGCTATGGTCTCCAAAAGCCAGAAAAGATTGAAAGAATAACATAATTGACACTTACCACTTCAGAAGATTTCGGCTACCCCTTGTAGGAAGATTCAAGCAAACACGAGAAGAAGAGATCTAAGAATTTGACTTTTAAGAAAATCCCGAAAAAGTATGAACAAAAGAAGGCTGATGCGTTTTCGGCTTTTAGAAGAACTGAGTGAAGAGTTTCGGTTTCTAGAAAAAGAAAAGAAGAAAAGAAATCAAGAGAGAAGCTTGGAGATTTCGGCTAGGAAGAAAAAGAATGGAAAGGATTTTGTCAACTAATAAGGCTTCAAAGGGTTTCGGTTCTTAATGAATGGAAGAAGAGATGAACAAATGGGTAGGGAGAATTAGGCTTTTTAGAGAATCAGCACAAGAGGAAAAGAATGGAAAAGAGAGTGAAGGGAGAGGTTTCGGCTTTTGAAGAAATTAAAGAAAAGAAATTGTAGAGGGAGACTGAGGATTTCGACATCGGAAGAGAAGAAAAGGGTAGGGTTCAAATGTCGGAATTGATGAGCTATCCCCCCTATTTATAGAAATTTCGGCACACCTTTAGCCTATACTCAACCGATTTTCCCCCCTCTCCTGTGTTTGATTTTCGGCCAACACTAGCCTTCCTGATAGATCCTCATCCTATCCCTTATCCCTATCAAAACACCCATCCAAAAGAGGCTTAATTATCTCCAACTCTTCCCTCCTTTATCAGCTTTAATTATCCACATATTAAAACAATAAAATCCCCTAAATAATAGCCTTGTTGCCGTCCAACCTACTCCTCCTTATAAGTGTCGAATTTGGCCCAAAAACATGGGCTCCAAACGGCCACAAATTGGGCCTCTCCCCTTGCCTAATGACGCCAACTCCCTTCCCCCTTAGTGGCGCCATTTTGCCACTGGGCTACAAGCCCATTTTGCCATTTAAGCTACCAAAACTTTATTTTAAGCCCTAGAGTATCTAAATAGAATATTTAATCAAGGCCTCAGCCCAAGCTTGAGCCTAATTTGCACCTCTAATTCTCAAATTAACACATTAAACACATCCACGCCCTAAACGCATAGGCCCAAAAATTTAGGATGTTACAGTTCTACCCCCCTTAAAGAAATTTCGTCATCGAAATTTCCAATTAACTATTAATCGTACTACCCTAGTCTTACCACTATGCTTTTGCTGCGCACTCTAATTCTAAAGCCAAAAGAAACACTTAGTATACTATGGTAGAGTACGCACCGGTATTTGCATCTAGAGCATCCTCGTCCCCCTGGCGACGTGCTGCATAGAACAAAGCTGGCTGCCTCGCCTCAGCATAACCTGCACCTCCACGACCATGTCCTGTGCCATTGCCACCATTGACTTGACCATGGCCCCTTGGTGGTTGTTGACCTCCTTTCCCAACCTGATCAGAACCTCGTCCAGCTGGCTGCACCTGATCCTTCTGGGACAGTCCTTTATCATATGATCCATAGACCCACACCTGAAGCATCCACCAGTTCTCCTTCTGCACTCCCCATAATGTACCTTCCCACACGAAGGACATGATCGATTCTAACCCATCGGAGCACGAGCTGGCCCATCAGACCTAGGCCTTTTCTGAAAACTCCTAGATGATCCCGACAGCCCAAAATTCCTCTTATTCCCATTCCTATCCTTATCCTTATTCTGTTTTTCAGTCCGCTTAACCTCCTCAGATATCTTAGCTTTCTCAACCAAAACCGCAAAGTCCCTTTCCCGCTGCGGTGCTACTAATACCCTCAGCTCATCCCTTAGTCCATCCTCGAACCGTACACATCGCTCATAGTTAGTCACCACAATCCCTCGGGCGTAACGGCTCAACCGCAGAAACTCCGCCTCGTATTCAGATACAGACTTACTTCCTTGCACCAAATTTAGGAATGCCTTCCTCTGTGCATCCACATAGCTGGCCCCAACGTACTTTCCCTGAAATGACTCCTTAAATAAATCCCAGTCTATCTGGTCTGCGGCAGTACCCTCCTTTATCGTGAGCCACCACTGGTAAGCCTCGTCTCGAAGAAGAGACACGACCCCTTTCAACTTCTCCTCCACCGAGAAGTCCAGGTCATCCATTATGCGCTCAGTCGCTTCTAACCAGTACTCATCGCTGTGTTAGGGGCTACGCCAGAAACACCCCTAAACATTTCCGCTCCGTTGGCTCGGAGTCGTTTCGACACAGATTTCCGGGCTCCTGAACCCGTGCCTGCCCCAACAACTCTTTCGAGGACCCGCAACATCGCCTGAGATACTGCATCATCTTCGGGCGCCTGATCCCAAAATTCTCCCTCTACAGCCGGCAGGTCCGGCGTCTCGCCTCTCTAACCCGTGGCGGACACTCATCGGCTCGACACGGTCCTCCTACCCCTACCAGGACCACGCGGCGGATGACCTCGACCCCTTGTACTCATTCTTCCTATTGACGTTTATCTGATTAAAAATTTTATGAATCATAAATTTTCTTCCACTGATTATCCACGAACAGTCTTATGAATAGTAGTTTTAAGAGTAGTTCTTTCGAATTCGCAACTATAACTACAATTCAGTCTCAAGTTCACATCTCCTAGTTCTAGGAAGCACACACATACAATCATCAACCACCACATACAAGTAGCATTCACGAACTTACGTTTATCCTGTAGGGGTATCTTTGCCATTTCACTACCCAGGGGTATTTTCGTAATTTATCCTACAGGGGCGTAATTTTCCAAAATAGGGTTCCTTGATGATTTCGTGAAACAAAGGTATTTTGATAGTTTTTTCAATCCAGGGGTATTTTGGTCATATTACAAATTAGGGTATTTTGGCCATTTTACGAATCAGGGGTAATTTGGTAATTTTACAAATCAGGGATATTTTGGAAAATTTTTACAAATCAAGGGTATTTTCAAAAAAATTACAGAACTAATGGGGTATTTTTATTTTTTTTTTATTTTTTTTAAAACAGGGGTATCTTAGAGAATTTGATTTCAAAAGAATAATAGTGGTGTTCAAGTGTTTGTGGTTTTTGATTGATGTTGTGTGTTGTATGTTTTTTTTAAAATCGTTGACTTTGTAAATCGGGGTATTTTCGTAAATCTGGGAGTATATTTGCAAATCATGGGTATCTTGGTAGTTTTCAAAATAAGGGTATTTTAGCAATTTTGTGGAAATAGGGTGGCTAGTCCCTTTCGGGTTTTAGTTATAGATTTTGGCCCGTCAACAAATCCTCGCGGTTAGGGTGAACAGTCACTACGCACCAGGTAGGATTCCAGCGAAGAGGAGGTGAGTCACTAGGACTGCTTAAGTACCAGGCTCTTTCGGATCCAATCCTAGACATGCGCATGCCTGTTGCCACACCCTAGTCTTGCGACTTGTCTACAGGTTTGTTCGGTTGGATTAAGTCTTATGCAATTGAGAGTTGTTTAACTAGGCCTAAGGTCCATCAAGCTCTAATTAAAATAATCTACGTCCCTTAAATCCCATCAAGCCCACATATATATATTACACACAGTGAGTTCTGAATACTTACCTGGCGGACTTGGGCTGGAGACGCAGGTGCCATGCCGAGAAAACCCTCCTGTGTTATTTATAAACATGCATGTTTTCAAAAACCCAACTTTAGAAAATGTTTTGAGCCCAAAACCCCAAAGTCGAGTTTTGAACTTGGCTCTGATACCAATTTGTAACACCCCAAACCCGGCCCAAACACCATGACCGGATCTGGCATGTCACTTAGGGAGATTTTAAAAGATGTCGCAATTTCGAAAAATATTTTTCTTGAGTTTAACACTTTATTCGAGAAAACTAAATGGTTGAATAATTTGTAAAAGATATACATTTTATAGTAATGCCTTAGTGATTTAAGAACCGAAATTTGATACATGCCTTAACTCAATTAAAACGTAAAATATAAATGTCTAATAATAATAAAAGCCCAAAACAAACGAAAATATGAAGCTAGTGGCCCATAGCCTTATTACAATGAAATTTAAACCCACTGATTAAAAATATTAAAAATAAATAAACTAGTAAAGTCTTTTGCTGAATCAAAATAATCCCTCGCATGGCCACCTTGCGCTCCTCTCCAACCCGGTCCGATGCACTAGGTGCTACCTGAAAGATGTTAAATAATGGGGTGAGTCGCGAGACTCAGTGTGCAACCCTCGTGCACCATCGATTGGGCCTTAGCCCCACTGAGAATAGATAATGAGTATAATATATCAGAAAATATGCAAAGCCCAACCCAATCCTAGGTTTCCATCCGCTACACACCACCCTTACCTGCCGATCACACCATTGGGGATTTCTACAATCAACCCACACCGCTACACACCATCGATGGCAGTCATGCTGCATATAGCTGCTCATCGTCAGATCATGGCAATAGCCACTACAACAGATCATGGCATAAGCCACTACAACAGATCATGGCATTAGCCACTACAACAGATCATGGCATTAGCCACTACAACAGATCATGGCAAAAGCCACTACAACAGATCATGGAAAAAGCCACTACAACAGAACACTTCCCCTTTCATCAATCACCCAACCCCATGCAATCACAGAAATTGGCATACATATAAAGCATATCTTCTCAGTAGAAACATTCACTTTAGAATGACAGAGATCACTAACCTGGTGATTCGCCTTTACCCTTCTCGGGTTTCAACACCATGCCAGGATTTATTTCGGCATTTAATGAATATATCTGAGAATATAACAGGTTTGTATGCATACTAATCAAGCAATCTAAATGGTGTGAGAGTGTTACACACCTGATTGATGTGTAAGACTACCCTCTATGTCGATACCCTCGCTAATCGGATCAACTGCCCTCTGCCTACAACTTTGCTCAAAAGTCAGAAGAACGCGAATATAAGGCCTCTCCTATATTTGGCCAAGGGTTAGTGTTTACCCGAATCTATACTTTTAGATTAACAGATCTCCTTACCTAGATCGATTAAATCCTGGAAGTAGTATGATTTGTGTGCTACTGATTTAGAAACCTAGGCGATTGGATCTCCTTCAAATCCCGGAATGCCGCCCATGAAAGATAATACGAGGTTAGTCAACCATCTAGCCATTCGGCTATGGTCTCCAAAAGCCGAAAAAGATTGAAAGAATAACATAATCGACACTTACCACTTCAGAAGATTTTGGCTACCCCTTGTAGGAAGTTTTGACAAACACCAGAGAAGAGATCTAAGAATTTTGGCTTTTAAGAAAATCCCGAAAAAGTATGAACAAAAGAAGGCTGATGCATTTTCGGCTTTTAGAAGAGCTGAGTGAAGAGTTTCGGTTTCTAGAAAAAGAAAAGAAGAAAAGAAATCAAGAGAGAAGCTTGGAGATTTTGGCTAGGAAGAAAAAGAATGGAAAGGATTTCGTCAAGCGATAAGGCTTCAAAGGGTTTGGTTCTTAATGAATGGAAAAGAGATGAACAAATGGGTAGGGAGAATTCACTTTTTAGAGAAATCAAGACAAGAGGAAAAGAATGGAAAAGAGAGTGAAGGGAGAGGTTTAGACTTTTGAAGAAATTAAAGAAAAGAAATTGTAGAGGGAGCGAGGATTTCGACACGGGGAAGAGAAGAAAAGGGTAGGGTTCAAATGCCGGAATTGATGAGCTATCCCCTATTTATATAAATTTCGGCACACCTTTAGCCTATACTCAACCGATTTTTCCCCCTCTCCTGTGTTTGATTTTCGGCCAACACTAGCCTTCTTGATAGATCCTCATCCTATCCCTTATCCCTATCAAAACACCCATCCAAAAGAGGCTTAATTATCTCCAACTCTTCCCTCATTTATTAGCTTTAATTATCCACATATTAAAACAATAAAATCCCCTAAATAATAGCCTTGTTGCCGTCCAACCTACTCCTCCTTATAAGTGTCAAATTTGGCCCAAAAACATGGGCTCCAAACGACCACAAATTTGGCCTCTCCCCTTGCCTAATGACGCCAACTCCCTTCCCCCTTAGTGGCGCCATTTTGCCACTGGGCTACAAGCCCATTTTTCCATTTAAGCTACCAAAACTTTATTTTAAGCCCTAGAGTATCTAAACAAAATATTTAATCAAGGCCTCAGCCCAAGCCTGAGCCTAATTTGCACCTCTAGTTCTCAAATTAACACATTAAATGCATCCACGCCCTAAACGCATAGGCCCAAAAATTCAGGATGTTACAAAAATCGGCAAGGATTGACATCCTCACTAAAGATTCACTCAAATCACTCGAGGTGTTTAAGGTTCAAGAAAAAGCACTCATAAGTCAAACATGAGAAGTTAATCCATAGGCTTGCATGAGAATCAAATCTCCACCACTATAATATGAAATGATGCACAAATCAAAAGGTCTTTAACAGGGTTGTAACGAGGCTTGGGTTAAGGTGTGGATATAGGCTGAATTAGAAGGTTAGAATCGAGATTGTCCTAACAAATTACCTAACAAAAAACAACGAACTGAATATAAGTAATTACATCAATTGAAAACTAATAGTACTAATGATTCGAGCTTCTTCTTCAATATTTGGAATTCAAACGTATAAGCTCATTTAATCACAAAACTAATAATGAATATACTTCGATTTTTTTAAGAACAAATCAAATACATAATAAAGGATGAATTTAACTACTGAAATAAAGATCATAGTTAGGCAACTGATCAAATCAAATCTCGATATAAGGGTAGTCAAAAGGAATGGTGATAACAAAAACAAAGGGTTTTGGGTTAGTATTAGCGGGTAAGTCAATAAATGGGTTGTTAGGATTAAACGGGGTTCACTAGGGGTTAATAAGATGGGTAGGCTTTTTAGTGGAGTGAGTGGGTTAAAACCTAGGTGCCTTTATCATCTTCGTATATCAAATCAAAGGTGTGGTCTTGACCTGTATAATCGATGCAAGTTCTAGAATAACAAATCAATGTTGACACACTCATAATCAATAAAGTGAGCAAGAAAAAGAATATATGCTCTATAAGGCTCAACATCTCACAAAAATTATGGCTTTTAGATGTCAACCTAGCAAATTTCAAACTTCAAAGTAATATTCACATTCAGGTAGACAACCTAGAAAAAATATTTAATTCTGAAAAATAGACTTATCATGCTTGACTCTATAGTATTTTAAAGTTTAAATTATCAATGCACAATTATCAATGACTTAATCTAAAATATATCAATAAAAATCATGAATCACAGGAAATTTCATTCTAATCATAATATGAGAAACTTACTTAAGAAACAAGACATAATTCAGGATTTGAGAATAATGCAAAAAGTTTGGCACCTAATTTCAGGAATTTGAGAATAATGAAAAAAATTAGGCACCTTTTTAGGTTGTTCACCCCCCCACACTTAGGATGTACATTGCCCTCAATGTACAAAGATAGATATATATATATAAACAATTAAGTATAAGATTAAAAGATATGGAGAGAAGTGAAACTCCCTGAATTTGGATGGATTTCTTGCGTTGGAGGTGAAAGATAAGTTGGAGGAGGCGTCTCTGGTGGTGGTATGGTGGCCGTCCACAGTCTCTGCGCTAGATGAAGAAATTGGGTAGCTCGTGTGCACTAGCTTGAAATAATAATAATTCAAACTATACTAATTATATATTTAAAGAAAAGCAAGCTAAAGTGAAGGAAAATAAAAAGTGAAATAAAATTAAAAGAAAAGATTAATGGATCGAAGAGTCCGTATTATTGGATGGTTTGTGAGGTGGGTGTGACTTTTAAGGCCGCGGTGATGTTGGCAGAGGTCGTGGTGGGGTGATTCCCAAGCAGCCTGAAGAACCTAAACCCAAGAAACTAAAATAGAATAAACTAAATTAAGCATAAGAGTGTTAAAGATAAGGAAATTAAAAGAGATGAGAAAAGAAAACTAAAAGCTAAATGGTGTCAAAGACCCTTGGCTTTTCGACTAGACGAAGCGGCCGACATGAACTTATGTAGATCGGTCTCCCACAGGGAGACTATACTGGGATCCTTCTGCTTCTTTGACATGGATGTGGTGGAGCTCAAGGGTTTTGGTAATAACCAAGGTGAAAGAGTATGGAAGGGGAGAATTCTGAATAATGGAATGGAAGAAAGTGGTATGGATGGGGGGGTGTGGGTGGTTTAAATAGAAATTTTGGGTTTGGTGCCTTCCCACGCCCGTGTGCCATGGGCGTACTAAGTCACACGGCCGCATCGCACGGCCGTGTTGTGTTTCGTTTGTTTTTCCCACGCCCGTTTCGAGGTCACTACGCCCATGTAGGATCAAACAGTGTCGACCACGACCGAATCGCACGGCGTGGCTAGTTAGTTGGAGCCCGTGTGTCTTCCTTCAGTGTCGGCCACGGCCATATCACACGGATGTGGCGGGGTAGTTGGGTCTGTGACTCGAAAATACGATCTGTCCTGACTCGTACCATCTCTGCCATGTCAGTATAGAGATTCAGTGTGTCCACACGCCACGGCCACGACCGTGTGTAAGGCCGTGTGGTATGGAATTTGGCCTTGGTTAGTTTATAGTTAGTTTCTACAAAGGAGAATTAAGAGTGAAAATAAAGTAAAATAAAATAGGAAAAGTAATAGAGTTAGTGCTCGGGTTGCCTCCCGAGAAGCGCTCGTTTAATGTCTTAAGCTAGACTTACCTCTCGTTCGCAGAATCAGGGTGGTTTGAGGAGTTGAAAGTCCTTCCTCATGCTATCAGTTTCATTATCATGATAGAGTTCAAGTCGAGATGCGCTTATATTGAAAGTGCCAAAAATAGGATTACTTACCTCGACTGTGCCGTATGGGAAAACACTGATTACCCTAAAAGGGATTTCTTTGTTTTAATTAGGGTCAGGAGGAGATATTCGAGGGTCTGTTTGGTCTAAAAATACCTGGTCTCCTATTTTAAAGTGATTTGTCGTTCCTACGAGCTCGTCTGGTGGTTCCCTCGGTTTCTCTTCGTGTATCCCTAGTGTTTCCTTGAAATGTGTCTTCCACTTGTCTAGTTCATCAACTTGATCCCTTCGATCCTCATAAGTTGTTTCTTTGTTGGCATTGGGTCTAGGATCGGGTTTAGTTGTGTTGTTTTGTGGTGCTTCCTGCAAAGAAGGGTTAACCGAATGGTTATCAACGGAATTCACTTTCTCACCTTGTTTACTCGATGTTCTAACCGAATCGAGAGCCTGAAGAGTGACTGTCTCGTCACCTACACAGAGTATGAGTTCACCTGCGTCGACATCAATTTTAGTCCTGGAAGTTGCTAAAAAGGGCCTTCCTAGAATTAATGGAATACTATTGTCCTCATCCATGTCTAAAACAACAAAGTCTACTGGGAATACAAATTTATCAATCTTTACTAGCACATCTTCGATTATACCCCTAGGAATTCTAACAGTTTTATCAGCTAATTGAATGCTCATCCTAGTTTGTTTGGGTTTCCCTAGACCAAGTTGTTTAAACATTTTATAAGGCATGACATTTATGCTTTCCCCTAAATCAGCTAACGCATTATCAATAGATAAACTACCAATTAAGCATGGAATTGTAAAACTCCCTGGATCTTTTAATTTTTGTGGCAATTTATTTTGGAGAATTGCTGAGCACTTTGCATTGAGTTTCACATGCGATTCCTCGTCTAGCTTTTGCTTATTTGTCAAAAGCTTTTTTAAGAATTTCCTTGAATCTGACATCTGCGAAAGAGCTTCAAGTAATGGTAAGTTAATATGTAATTTCTTTAAAATTTTAAGAAACTTACCGAACTGTTCCTCTGTTTCGTCTTTCATCATCGCCTCGGGGTATGGTATACGAGGTTGGTACTCTTTAATTACCGGTTTTGGCTTTTTACTTCCTTCCTCAACCTTACCTTCTTCTACCACATTCTCTTGTCTTAAACAAGGCTCATCTAACCCTACATTATCATGAGTTGATATGGCTTGAATCTGCTCCCTTGGGTTAGTTTCAGTGTTGCTTGCCAATCTACCTTGTGGTCGTTCCGTCAAGATCTTGGTGATTTGCCCAATTTTATCTTTGAGCTCTTGTGTCGATGCTTCTTGTTTTTCAAGTTTTGTTTCTATACTCTGGAAACGTGTTTCTGTTGCTGCTATATATTTTGTCAGCATTTCCTCGAGGTTCGGCTTCATTTCCTGTGGGTACTTCTGCTGTTGGAATTTTGGAGGGTGTTGTTGTCTTTGATTTCCTTGACCACCCCATGAAAAATTGGGGTGGTTCTTCCAACCTGGATTGTAAGTATTGCTATAAGGGTTATTTTGATATCTGAAATTATTACTTACATAGTTCATTTGTTCGCCTTCTATGCCATGTCCGTAGGGTGGGTTCTCAGGATTCGCCACACCTCCACTTGTTTCGCACTGCATAACGGGTTGTACCTGCAAGGAATTACACAAACCATCAAATTTTTTAGTTAACACGTCTACCTGATTCGATAGCATGGTTACTGTGTCGAGGTTGAAAACACTGGCAGCTTTCGTGGGCTTTGTCCTCGTGACTTGCCACTGATAGTTATTTAGGGACATCTCCTCTATAAATTTGTAAGCTGCTTCAGGTGTTTTATTATTCAGAGTTCCACCGACTACTGAATCGATCAACTGCCTAGTTGAGGGGTTCACACCGTTGTAAAAAGTTTGGACCTGTAGCCACAAGGGTAATCCATGGTGTGGGGACCTTCTCAATAGATCCTTGTATCTCTCCCATGTATCGTAAAGTGTTTCTAAATCCATCTGCACAAAAGAAGAGATCCTTCCTTAACTTGGCCGTTTTGGCCGGCAGAAAATATTTTAATAAAAATTTTTCGGTCATTTGATCCCATGTAGTAATTGATCCTCGGGGAAGAGAATGCAACCACTGTTTGGCTTTATTTCTCGAAGAAAAGGGAAATAACCGAAGGCGGATTGCATCATCAGTAACGCCATTAATTTTAAAAGTGTCGCAGAATTCCAGGAAATTCGCTAAGTGTGTGTTAGGATCCTCATCCTGCAAACCATCAAACTGAATGAACTGATGTATCATCTGTATAGTGTTAGGTTTTAATTCGAAATTATTTGCAGCAATAGTAGGTCTAACAATACTAGATTCAGAACCAACTAAACTAGGCTTAGCATAATCATACATAGTTCGAGGAGCCTGATTTTCGGCCATCTCTGGAGGTAGCAGATTATTTTCGGCCATCTCTGGAGGTAGCAGATTATTTTCGACCATCTCTTCGGTGGTATTGATGATGTTTTCTTGCTCTTCTTCTATGTATTGTAGACTTCGCCTAATTTCTCTCCGGTTTCTGCGAGTGGTTGCTTCGATCTCACTATCGTAAATTAAAGGTCCTGTCGGGTTCCTTCTTGTCATAAACTAGAGGTACCTACAAGGAGCAAAAACTAAAATTTAGAAAACACAATAAGAGTAAAATTGTAGAAAATAAAAATGGCTAAAGTAATAAAAATTGAGTGTTCTTAATATTTTAGTTCCCCGGCAACGGTGCCAAAAACTTGATCGGTGTGTCACAGTCTTAAAATTTATAATGAGAATGATCGAGCCTAAAAACTAACTATGACAACGATTGAGGCAAGTGTACCTATCAAACAGTAGTATAGCTTAGTGGCAAGATCGGATTGTCGAACCCAAAGGAACCGAAAGTACTAATACTAACCTTCTTTTCATTATTTAGCCTTAAAATTGAAGTGAATCGGTTTAATCTAGAAAATTAACTAACTACTAAGCTAAAGACGATGAGACAAAAAGAATGAAATTGGGGAAATACTTGTGGGAAAAACCAATTGATTAAAACAATACCCAAGGAAGAATCCACATAGACTTCACTTGTTATCTAACTCTGAACCAGACGATTTATTCATTTGACTTGATCCGTAAGATTCCCTAATGTATATTAACCCTTCTCTTGAGGCGACTAACGTCTAACCCTAGGTTGATTAATTGAAATCTCTTTCTAATTAAAACCCCTAGAATCGCATTAACTCGATCTATGGACTCCCATATTAGGTTTCACCCTAATTCGGCAAAATCTCGTCACCCTATGTCTAGGCATGCAATCAAATCCGCTTAATTATGCTAGATCTACTCTTAGGTAGGGACTTTTTCTCTTCCACCTAAGCACATCAAACTTGAGTTAATATCTCGGAAATATCAACACAAGAATTAAGAACACACAATTAAGAACAAATCAAATATTTATCATATAGTTTAGCAAATGATAACAAGATTCATCTTAAGTTTCATCCCCCTCAGGTATTTGAGGGTTTAGTTCATAACGATAATAGAATAAATCTCCAAAGAAAAGATAAAACAAAACATAAGAAAAACTCTAAAACCCCTTGATAGAATTGAAGAGAGATCCTCCGTCTTGAGTAAAACTCTGGCTTCTTGAGATGAATCAACTGGCTATCCTTCGAGTAATTTCCACAAATCTGATCTTTCTGGCTCGGCTCCTTGGCCTAGCTGCCCCCTTAAAAGTTGGCCTCTAGGGTGTTTATATAGGCTTTTGGAATGTTTTTCTTTACCCCTAAGTATCCAAATCCGAGTAAAATTCCTCTTCTCCACGGCAGGGACACGCCCATGGCACACGCCTGTGTGAATCGTGGCCAGGCCGTGTTCAAGTCTGATTTGGGAGGCACGGCCGTGTTGCATGGGCCCAGGCCATGTTGATTTCTTGATTTGGCCTATTTGGTCCGTTTTAAGCCTGTTTCTCGTTCTTTTCATCCTCTGGTGCTTTCCTGAGTATAAAACATGAAAATAAAGGATTAAGAGCACCAAATTACACAATTCAAGGCTTAAATCACCCAAAAGCATGCTAAATGTGGGTCTAAAATATGTTACTATTTCGGTTTATCAAATGCCCTTGCAGTATTTATGAACTTGATGAACCGGATATTCAGGCCGTATTTGGATCGATTTGTCGTTGTGTTTATTGACGATATTTTGATTTATTCTTGTGATGAGGCAGAACATGCCGAGCACCTGAGAATTGTGTTACAGACCCTGCGTGAAAAGTAATTGTATGCAAAGTTCAATAAATGTTAGTTTTGGTTGCACGAGGTTGGTTTTCTGGGACATATAGTGTCAGCTACGGGGATACGAGTTGATCCAAGTAAGGTTTCAACAATTTTAGATTGGAAACCTCCGAGAAATGTGTTTAAAGTCTGCAATTTTCTGGGACATGCTGGTTATTACCGACGGTTCGTAAAAGGCTTCTCGACGATTGCAACTCCGTTGACGAAATTGCTATAGAAAGATGTTAAATTTGAGTGGTCAGAAAAATGTCAACAGAGTTTTGAACAGTTGAAAGCATTGTTGACAAAAACACCAGTGTTAGTTCAACCTGAGTCGGGTAAAGAATTCATAGTTTACAGTGATGCATTGTTGAATGGTTTAGGCTGTGTGTTGATGCAAGAAGGCAAAGTTATAGCCTATGCTTCGAGACAGTTAAAACCACATGAAAAGAATTACCCGACGCATGACCTTGAGTTAGCTGTGATCGTGTTTGCTCTAAAAATTTGGCGCCATTATCTTTTCAGTGAGAAATGTCATGTGTTTTCAGATCGTAAAAGCCTAAAATATCTGATGACTCAGAAAGATTTGAATCTGTGACAGAGAAGATGGTTAGAATTGTTAAAATACTACGAGCTTGTGATTGATTATCATCCGGGAAAAGCAAATGTTGTTGCTGACGCTTTGAGCCGAAAGTCTTTATTCACTTTACGAGTAATGAATACTCAGATAGATTTGTGTGTTGATGATTCGGTTATAGCTGAGTTGAAAGCGAGACCGTTGTTTATACAACAGATTTGTGATGCCCAGAAAGTTGACAATGAAATGCTAGCGAAACGAGCTCAGTGTGATTTGAACTTTGATTCAAAATTTCAAGTTGATGATAATGATTGTTTGAGATTCTGAGGTCGGATTTGTGTTCCGAGAAATCCAGAGTTGATTCAATTGATTTTGATGAAGCGCATAATAGTCGTTTATCTGTTCATCCGGGAAGTACAAAACTGTACAATGATCTGAAATAGTGTTACTGGTGGCCTGGTATGAAAAGGGGTATTTCAGAGTTTATTTTGAGATGTTTAGTTTGCCAGCAAGTCAAAGCTGAACATCAGGTACCTTCGGGTTTATTACAGCCGATCATAATTTCTGAGTGGAAATGGGAGAGAATCACGATGGACTTTGTGTCAGGATTGCCCTTATCTCCGAGAAAGAAAGATGCAATCTGGGTGATAGTTGACAGATTGACAAAATCAGCTCATTTTATTCCTGTGAGAACATATTATTCGCTTGATAAGTTAGCTGAGTTATACATTTCTGATATTGTGAGATTGCACGGGGTGCCGCTATCTATTGTGTCTAACAGAGATCCGAGGTTTACTTTGCAGTTTTGGAAGAAACTGTAAGAGGCTTTAGGTACGAAGTTACACATCAGTACTGCTTTTCATCCGCAAATGGATGGTCAATCCGAGCGGACCATTTAGATTCTCGAGGATATGTTAAGATGTTGTATTCTTGAGTGTGAAGGTACGTGGGAAAAGTACCTGCCGTTGATTGAATTTGCGTATAATATTAGCTTTCAATCAAGCATTGAAATGGCACCATATGAGGCTCTTTACGGTCGTAAATGTAGATCACCATTGTACTGGACTTAGCTTAGTGAGAATAAAATTCATGGGATTGATTTGATTAAAGAGACTGAACGGAAAGTAAAAGTGATACGAAATAGTCTGAAAGCAGTGTCTGATCGACATAAATCATACATAGATTTGAAATGAAAAGATATTGAATTTGAAATTGGTGATAAAGTGTTTTTGAAAGTATCTCTGTGGAAGAAAATAATCCGATTCGGCAGAAAAGACAAATTGAGTCTGAGGTCTATCAGGCTGTATGAGATTTCTGAGCGTATTGGGCCGGTTGCTTATAGATTTTTTTTGCCACCTGAGCTAGAGAAGATTCGTAATGTATTTCACGTATCGATGCTTCAACTATACAAATCTGACCCATCGCACGTGATTGTCCCTATTGAATTTGAGATTCAGTCTGATCTATCGTATAGCGAAAAACCAATTCGAATTCTGGCTTGTGAGATCAAAGAGTTGAGAAATAAAAAAATTGCTTTAGTGAAAGTATTGTGGCACAGACATAGGGTTGAAGAGGCTACGTGGGAGCCTGAGGATGCTATGAGAGAGCAATACCCGAATCTATTCACTGGTAAGATTTTCGAGGACGAAAATCCCTAAGGGGGGAGAGTTGTAACAGCCCAGTTTAGACCCTAGTCGGAATAGTGGTTTCAGGACCACAAATCTGAGGTCGGAGAAATAAGTTAATATTATTTTTGATGTTTATGGCATGTGATAAAGTATGTGTGAAAGTTCTGTGTGAAAATTTTATCGTTTGTGTGCCGATTTGTGAAAATAGACTTAATCGCGTAAAATGCAAAAGCTGTGTGCTAGTAGTTAAAAGTGCTTATTTGACATGGCTCCTCAAATGAAAGGTCGTTATGTTGATAATTGGACTATTGAATTCATGAAATGACGTAGTTGGACATGAGTTAGTAGATTTTAAATGAAATCATTAAGGTTAAATATGGTATTAGATAATTAAAGTTAATATTAATGAAACAAAAACATTTTAATGGCCATTATCATATTCTTGGCACCGAATATTGAAGGAAAAAGAAAGAAATTTATCTAGTTAGGGTTCGGCACTCATTTTGCTCAATTAAGGTATGTTTAGAGCTCGGTTTTTAGTGATTTTTATGTTTTTGTGATTGTTGCTTAGCATTCTATCAAGCCCATGCCTAAATTTCTAAATTTGATAATGATTTTGAGATGTGCCATTGATGAATATGTGAGATTTGTGTTGATAGTTGGTGAAATATGAAAGCTTGATGAATAATAAATATGTTTTGTATTGGGATTTTGGATGAAATTGATTATTGTGGACTAATTTGTGAAAATGAAACTTTGAAGGGTTAAAATGTGAAATAAATGAAAGATATGGGCTGCTAGGGACTAGTATGAAATTCGGCCAAGCTTGGGTGTGAGTAAATTATGTGTATTTTGTGTAATTGTGAAATAGGGGTTAAAATGTCAAAATGTGGAATTATGAGGGCTAAAGTGTAAAATGCCTAACTATGTGTTTGTGGATTGTTTTGGATGAAGATGAGATTGAATGTGTTGAATTTGATATTATATAGATCAAGAAAAGAGAAATTCGGATCTAGATCAAGGCAAGAACAAAGTGCTTGATTGATCGACTAGTATCGTTGTTTCTACGTCCGAGGTATGTTCGTGTATAATACATATTGTTTAAACAATGTTTATATGTAATGAAATGAATGGAAATGTGATTGTGAAGTTTGATTATATGAAATGTGGATTCGAGGATATGAGGCACTAAGTGTGCGAAAAATGAGATAGCTACGGCTACAAAAATGGCACTAAGTGTGTAAGATCGAAGCAACGTTGGCTGAATAATGGGCACTAAGTGTGCGATACCGAGACAAATTCGGTTATATATGATGGCACTAAGTGTGCGATATTATTATAGCTTCAACTAATTAATTGGCACTAAATGTGCGAGTTCATCGAACAATTAAAGTGGACCGAATGAATTATGGCATCGAGGATTGATGTGGTAAATGTTATAGATAAATATGTGATGGTACAGGTATGTACAGAATCTAAGTGGTTGATGATATTGTGTATAAGATAGATGGAAGATTATGTGAATGAATGATGAGAAAAGTTGGATTGAGTAGCATTATAAATGCTTGTATATGAACCTATAGATATGGTATGAAAATGAGTAAAAGCCATGGATGAGATTATGTAGTGATGTGAGTTGAACTAAGTTTTAGTAAATTTTGCATATTGAATTTGAATTGTTGAGTTAATTGTGTTATATTACGAACTTACTAAGCTTTAAAGCTTACTGTTGAAGTATTTCTCTGTTTTACAGTGGTATTTAAAGCTAGCTCGAATCTGGGGATCGTCAGCGACTCAATCACACTATCGGACATTTATTTTGGTACCTTTTGAAAGTTGTATATATATATATATGGTTTATGGCATGTATAGGCTAGTAAAGTTGTGGAATTTTTTGAGATGTATAAATCTTGCCATGTGATTTGGCTTGATAGTGGATGAGACTTTGAATTGATTTTGGTATATGTTTTCTATGTGAAAATGGTGTATGTGAGGTGTATATATGGTCTTGTGTGAATAGCCATTATGGTATGCTTTGGTGAAATAGAAATGGTATGTTTCATGCTTGATTTGGTATTTGAGATGGTGAATGTTTTGTATGTTATTTGATGTTGGAATTGAATATGTAGGGATGACCCAAAATTGGGTGGCAAATTGGCCTTGTAAATGGCCTATAATTTCCCACACGGGTGAGCACACGGGCGTGTGTCTCGACCGTGTCCTTCAATGTCCCAATTCGAAGCAAGTCAGACTTGCACACGGGCCAGACACACGGGCGTGTGACAGGCCGTGTGATTCAAGTCAGTCTTGCACACGGGCCAGACACACGGGCGTGTGATAGGCCGTGTGACCCAAGTCAGTGTTGCACACGGGATAAGACATGGTGTAAGGCATGGCCGTGTGAGGCACACGACCTAGCCACACGGGCGTGTGCCCTGTTTCGAAGAGAAAAAATTTCAAAGTTTCGTAAAAGTTTTAAATGTGATCGGTTTAGTCCCGAACCACTTCCAAAGCATGTTTAAGGTCTCGTAGACCTTCTAAAGGGAATTTGTGTTATTTATTAACTATAATATGCTGATGTGTGAGGAATGGTTGTTTAAATGTTATGATTCGACTGGTAATACCTCGTAACCCTAGTCCGTCGATGGATACGGGTTAGGGGTGTTACAACAACCATTAACTAAAAGACCACCTATGTACATGCCATAACAAAATAGAACATCACCACAACATGAGAACGAGATCATTGTTGGATGCTGAGTCGATGATATGTTGAAAAGTATCTAACCTGCGCACAGAAAATCGGATTGCACGCTGAGTATAACTCAATGGTATTTGTATAATCCGAACAATTAAACCTGATATAAATAATTAGGATGTAAAAATGAAAATAAGTAATGTTATATAATGTATCATGTCAATAATACTAATTTACTCATTCTTTGTTCACATCCAACAAATCTTGCAAGTTCTAATACATGACAATAGCATTTCATAAGGGATTTTATAAATAAATTCATACAATGACATAATTCATCTCTATTTCCAATTCATGAATTCATTGCTCATAATTCATCAATATTCATAAGAAAATCTCTCATTTCATATTCCATTTCACATCTAATTTCCATTTCTCATCCTTTGCCATTTCATT
The DNA here is from genome assembly GCA_025698515.1 of Gossypium sturtianum. Classification (NCBI taxonomy): domain Eukaryota; kingdom Viridiplantae; phylum Streptophyta; class Magnoliopsida; order Malvales; family Malvaceae; genus Gossypium; species Gossypium sturtianum. The sequence goes on from CM046955.1 coordinate 121,728,477, forward strand.
ATCAAACACATCTTTATTTTCCCTATTAACACGACTCGAACTCGAATGGATACACGGATCCAACCAACACACCAGTTTGGCACCCAGTGCCTCATCGCATAAATCTGAAGCAAATAATTGCCCTCAGCGCTATAATAAGTTGAAACCAATGTCAACAAATTAGCACCCAGTACCTTATCGACTTGAAGTTGAAGTAATCCATGTACTCTTCCTATCCTATGGCATGCCATCTATATCCGAATTAGCCCGAAATAGTTAATAGGGTTTCATTTTACTTTTCAATACAACCAATGTCTCAATTTCATATATATACATTATCACATATAAGCATATATTCAATTTTAATAGCAACCACATTTTCTCGATATATACATAATCAATTCAACAGTCATAAAAACATCACATTTCTTTATATTCATAATTGGGTCATTTCAATCATCATTTAATTCAATTCAGTCCAAATGTACAAGAGTTCTCACCTCAAATACTTTCCATACACAATCAATTCAATATGCAATAATTCATAATTTAGTTTGGATTATAGAAACACAAACCGTATATTCCAAGCTACTCGATGCCAACCTTGTCTATCCCTTTCTTACTCAAGGATTCCGGAATAACGTTCGCTACTTTCATCAAATTTCAAATTTTATACCATATTTGCTTAAAGATCAATTTAGTCCCTAAACCGAGACTAATTTAATCTCCACATTTAACTTCAAATTTTTATACTAATTTCACTTTAAGCTAAGTTTATCTCCCTATTTTCAATTCTACCCCTTAATTTTGATTTTTTCACAATTTGGTCCCTATTGCTCAAAATCAATAATTAACTCTACAATTTAGTCCTTTTTCCACTCCTAACTTAAAAATCTATCAATTTACTCTCCAAAACTCTAACTAATCAACAATGGTAATATCATCAATCTTAAACAATACTAAAAATTATAACATGGGTCGACTAGCTCTAAGTATCGGGATTCCAAAAATGTAAAAATTACAAGAAAATGACTAAATTGCACTAACCAATTTTGAGCTTGAACTTAAAGCCCCTAAGCCGTGCGTTTCTTTCTTTTCTTGTTCTTTATTTTCAAAACACCATTGCATGAAAGAGATTTCATTCTCTTTCATTCCACTCCTATTTATATTTCTTTCATTTTGTTTTCATTTAATGTATTATTATTATAACACAAGTTTAATACTTTAATTAAATAAATAATTTTTTTATGACAACTATCATCATCAACTACCCCACCACCATCCATCATCATTTAATTAGTGGTGTAATTACTACTTTAGTCCCTTTAATTAATTTCAATCTATAATTCAACTTTTAGCACTTACGCGATTCAGTACCTGTACTTTAATAACTCCTAATTCATGAAAATTACTTATCCAAAAATTAATTCACTTCTAATATAACTCCGTAAATATTTAATAAAAATATTCACAGGTTTGGTTTATGGCAATGGAGTCCCGAAACTACACTTTCTATCACCCTTGACTATCGGGTCGTTACATACTCTTTACGAAAGTAATTCATCCAATTGCTTTGTCCAATGACCTCGTCATGTGTGTGTTACCCTCATATGGTATCCTTGATTCCTTTGAGTTAAATCCATTCACTCAATACAATCCTACTTTATCTCATTGTCACCATTATGTCTTCTTAATGATTAATATGATCACTATCAACTAATGAATGTGATAAATTGCTCGTTCGAGAACAAGCAACTCGTGACCATGTTCCATATTTATCAATCCGCACAATGCCAACGAGAGGATATCATTAACTCTTTATTTGAGCTATGAATTCCACTGTTGCTAGTAAAACCATGCCATACACAAGTCATGTACCCAACATACCGATTATGGGCTCGATCATCTTTAGAGCATAAGCCTCTACTTATATCAAAGCACATGAGTTGCATACGCATGGTCAATGACTAACTCAGGATTTAGGTAAATCACACCATGATCATCACAAGTGAATTAATTCATAAATGGATTCAGAATTAATTCATCTTGGGTCTAGTCTAATGTATCATTCTACCAATGAATACATCTATGTCTCTACTAGTAGAGTCAACTGCTCCTATAGCCAAGACTAGCCATCTCCCTAATTGGAATTGTAGACGACATAATAATCCTTCGTATTTGAACCAAATGCTCACTTTGATTCTTAGGACAGTCATCTAAAGAAAGATGAAAACCTGACGCAGTCGGCTGAACGCCTGGCTTTGCATCGGTCATTGCAAAATGTTCCAGTACCTTATCGATATATAAAGCTTGAGATAGTGCTGCCATTTTATTCTTTCAATCCATAAGAATTCAAATTCCAAGAATATAGTGATAAACCGTAATATACATATTTTAATCCCACATTTAGCGTACTTTTGGATGATTTATCCCTTGACTTGTGGAATTTGATGCTCCTAATCCTTTAATTTCATGTTTTATACTTAGGGAAGCATAGGAGGATAAAAAGAATGAGAAACGGGCTAAAAACAGACCAAATGGGCCAAATTAGGAAATCAACACGGCCTGGGCCCAAGCCACACGGCCGTGCCCCTTTAGCAGGCTCGACCACAGGCTGAATTCGACTCACACGGGCGTGTTGCACGGGCGTGTCCCTGTCGTGACAAAGAGGAATTTCACTTGGAATAGGGTACTTAGAGGCAAAGAAAGACATTCCAAAAGCCTATATAAACACCCTAAAGGCCAACCTTGAAAGGGTGCCTAGCTAGGCCAAGGAGCCAAGCCAGAGAGGTCAGAATTGTGGGATTTACTCGAAGAAAGCCAGTTGATTCATCTCAAGAAGCCGAAATCATACTCAAGACGGAGGATCTCTCCTTCAATTCCTTCAGGGTTTTCTTATGTTTTGTTTTATCTTTTCTTCTGAGATATATTCTTTTATGATTATGAGTTAAACCCCTCAGATACCTGAGGGGGATGAAGCCTAAGACGGATCTTGTTATTATTTTCTGAACTATATGATAAATACTTGATTTGTTCTTAACTATGTATTCTTAATTCTTGTTTTGGTATTTCAGGATATTGATTCAAGTATTGATGTGCTTAGGCAGTGGAGGAATATTCCCTGTTTAAGAGTAGATCTAGCATAGTTAAGCGGAGTTGATCGCAACCCTAGAGATAGGATGACGAAAATCTGCCGGATTAGGGTCAACCCTAATATGGGAGTCCATAGATCGAGTTAATGCAATCCTAGGGGTTTTAATTAGAAAGAGATTTCAATTAACCAACCTAGGGTTAGACGTTAGTAGCCTCGAGAGAGGTATTAATATAAATTAGGGAATCCTACGGATCAAGTCAAGTGAATAAATCGTCTGGTTCAGAGTTAAATAACAAGTAAAGTCTAGGTTGATTCTTCCTTGGGTATCGTCTTAATCAATTGGTTTTTCCCATAAGTATTTTCCCCAATTCATTCTCTGTGTCTTAGCGTCTTTAGCTTAGTAGTCAGTTAATTTTAGAATAAACAACAAATCCCTTAATCTTTAGGCTAAATAATAAAAAGAAAGTCAGTATTAGTACTTTTGGTTCCTTTGGGTTCGACAATCCGGTCTTGCCACTAAGCTATACTACTGTTTGATAGGTGCACTTGCCTCAGTCGTGGTGATAGTTTGTTTCTAGGCTAGATCATTCATCATATAAATATTAAGACTCTCAACACTACGATCAAGTTTTTGGTGCCGTTGCCGGGGAACTAAAATATTAAGAACGCTCAATTTTTATTACTTTAGCCATTTTATTTATTTGCAATTTATTTTTATTTTTTTATTTTATTTTAAATTTGCTAATTTTTCTCTTTCTTTGCTTTTGGCAGGTATTTCTAGTTTATGACTAGAAGAAACCCGTCAGGACCCTTGATTTTTGACAGTGAAATAAAACATACCACTCGCAGAAACCGAAGAGATGTCACCGAATAATTATCAGTGGCAAGACATGAGGATAATGCCTAATAAAGCAGCCGGTGTTTTCAACCTTGACGCGGTCACCATGTTATCTAACCAGGTAGAACTTTTAAATAAAAAAATTGATGGTTTGTATGGTTCTACGCAGTACATCCCGTGAATACTGAGACGATACAAATGGAGGAGGGTGAACAACACAAAATATCTATCCTACAACCCTAGCACAGAGAACGAACAAGTCAACTATATAGGTAACTATTCTAGACCTCAAAATAATCTTTATAGTAACACATATAATGCAGGTTGGAGGTACCATCCCAATTTATCGTGGGGTGGTCAAGGTAATCAAAGACCGCAACTTCCTCTAGGTTTTCAACAACCACCTTACCAAAGCAGAAAAAAAGCCGAACCTTGAAAAGATGCTAACGAAATTTATCTCTGTCGTAAACACGCTTCCAAAACACTCAAACAAAGGCTTAAAAATCAGCAAAGTGTCGATTCAAGGGCTCGAGAATCGAATAGGTCGACTTGCTAAGGTGATCTCGAGAAAGACCACAAGGTATCTTGCCTAGCAACACCGAAACTAACCCAAGAGAGCAACCTCAAGCAATAAGCGCTCCACGACGATAGTGAAGGGTTAGATGAACCAAAATTGAAGCAAGAGAATGTGGTAGAGGAAGGTAAGGTTTAGGTAAGCCATGATAAACCAAACCCGGTAATTACAGAGTACCAACCTCGTGTGCCATACCCTAATGCGATAAAGAAAGACCACACAGAGGAACAATTCTGTAACGCCCCAAATTTGGGCTTAGAAGAATTGGGCTTTGGGCTTTGGATCTCAGAATTTTTTTTAAGTGAGCGAGAAAATGAAAATTGGTATGTGGGCTCTGAGGGTTAATGAATTTGGAGTGTCTAGGGGTGTTAGAGATGTTTTGGGATCAAGTAAGGGTATAGGAAAAATTTTAGTTTTAGCCCAAGGGAACTGTGACTTCAGTTAGTAGGCCTTTTAAATAAACGAAGAAGAAAAATGACACAAAAGAGCATGTGGTGTAGTGGCAAAGTGGCGCCACTTAGGGAGCAGGGAGGTGGCATCATTAGCAGGCAAGGGAGTCCAAGGTTCGAGTAGTGGCATGGTATTTTTTTTGGGGATTTAATTTTTTACCTTCTGGATGGTTAGTAGTGGCGTTGGATGTGAACTCTGAAGCAAGTGTTCATGAGAGAAAATTAAGGAAGGGATAAAGGAGCTTATCTTAGAGAAAATTTAGGATGAGATTGAGGAGTTATCAGGGAGAAAAGCTAGGAGCTGAGAAGTGTGAAGAGTTGGTGCCGTTGTGGGAAGTGGGAAGTGTATGAATTCGGCTTAGGAGGGTAAATGAGTGCCGTTTTTGGGTCTTTTAGGGGGTATTACGAATTTTCATTGTGGATTTTGGCATTTGGAGAGTTTTGCAAATAAGTTAGTCTTTCTTTTATTTATCGAATATCCTGTAGTTACCCTCACACAAGCACATTTGATCTTTTCTTTTCTCCCATTCATTCTATTCTTCACATTGCCGAATTCTTCCATTCTTGAAAAACCATCATTCCTTTTTGCCGAATTCTCTCTTAGCCAAACTTTTCTATTGCCGAATTAACATCATCTTTTCTTGCTGAAATCCCCCATTAGTGCCGAATCTTTGTTGTTTTTCTCTATCACAAATAAGTTGGTATCTACTCTCAGTCAAGGTTAAAAGCCGAATCTCGTTTGGTAGGCCGCAGGAATCTAAGGTTGGATTCGGTAAGTATTTTGTTAACTCCCTTAGTACGTTTTGTTGAAAGCCGAAGGGCTATCTAACCCCTCTTTGCCGTTACCATGTATTAACAAGGGTGAGGTTCAGCAATCGCAAGTGCGGTAGGTAAGGATTGCTATCAAGGCAGTAAGTATTCTCGACTCAGTTAGGGTTTAGTAAATGGCCGAATCTAATGTGGCTCATAGGGGTGACTTATGATCAATATGAGTCACTTGGTTTTGACGATATAGGTGTTTGAGTGCAGATCTAGAGGTTAATCACCAATAGTAGCAAAGGAAGGGCTACTAGCACGTGAGGCACACGGTAAGGGTACGGTGAGGTTTTGATTTTTGGTTAGTATGTGTTAACGCTTTGGTTAATCGCTAGTAATGTCAATTGTAGGTTCGTGACTAAGGGGTTTGCAGCACGCGAGGTTTCCAGGTGTGTACAAACACTACACACACGATATCGGCAATGCCGAAAAGCCGAAAGTGGCTAAATGGGCCCGGTGGGCCCTGAGGCTAAGTTTGATAAAATGGTTTGGTTGATTATACGAATTAAGTTAGCTATGCTTGATACATGATCTGGATATGTTTTGGGCCGAATAGGCCATATGATGAGATTTGGGCCTAACGGGCCGTAAGGACATGAGATGGGCTTATGGGGGCGTAGATAAGTATGTTAGGGTTAATGGACTTTAGGCCTAGCTTGAACAACTTTGTAATTTCATAAGACTTAAGCTAATTAAACATGTCTGTGGACAAGTCGATTAGTTAGAGTGTGGTAACCGATATATGCATGTCTAGGATTGGATCTAGTGAGAGCTTGGTACTTAAGCGGTCCTAGTGACCCACCTCCTCTTTTCTGAGATCCTACCTGGTGCATAGTGTTTGTTCACTTTAACCGCGAGGACTTGTTTATGGGCCAAAGTTCATAACTAAAACCCGAGAGGGACCAAATACCCTTATATATTGTAAAATTACTAAAATACCCTTATATTTGTAAAAGTACTAAAATACCCTTATATTTGTAAAATTACTAAAATACCCCTATATTTGTAAAATTACTAAAATACCATTATATTTGTAAAATTACTAAAATACCCTTATATTTGTAAAATTACTAAAATACCCTTATATTTGTAAAATTACTAAAATACCCCTATATTGTTAAAATTACTAAAATACCCGTATATTTGTAAAATTACTAAAATACCCTTATGTGTAAAATTACTAAAATACCCTTAGATTTGTAAATTACCAGAATACCCCTGTTTTGCAAAAGTACCAAAATATCCCTATTTTTAAAATTACCAAGATACCCCTATTTTTCCAAATTACCAAAATAACCTTGTAGGGTAGAATTACGAAAATACCCCTGGGTAGTGAAATGACGAAAATACCCTTATGTGACGGATATGGGTTTATGGATGTTACTTGTGTGTTTAATGCATTCATATGATATTCCACTTAGGATGCATATGGGTGGGAATTATGGTACGGAGGAAGATTTGAGGATCGCATAGTCGCTTGACGACCGTGGATCCACCGGTGGCTTTAAGCCCAATATATGATTAGCAACTTTGCTGCAACGTTCGGTAGTACCGCAACCGGGCTACCCATGGTGTGTAGCGGAGGGGTGGGTCGAGCTAGAATTCCCCACAGGAGTCATAACGTTGGAAGGGAAATGGTGTGTGTAGCGGATGGATTTTTGGGTGGGTTTTGCATTATCTTGTTTGTATATGATGCGATATGATATGATATGAGGTCATTGTGGGCTAAGGCCCAAGACCACCGATTTTGTTAGGGCTTAGGTCCATTGTGAATATTTGTATGAGAATTGATTGCCAAGGGTTGTACACACTGAGTTTCGAAACTCACACCCTTTAACTTAATGTTTCAGGTAATCCTGAATAGACGACTCGACGTGGGAGAGGACTCGGAGATGGCCACACTACAAGCTGTTCAAATGTTTAATTTATTCAAATGATTCTGTTTTAAATACTTTGTTTATTTTTTATTGGATTGTAATAAGGCCATGTAACTCCTATTTGACTTTGAATTTTGGGTTTATTATTATTATTGTTTCAACTACCCACTTAAGAAATTTCATAAAGTTATTAAAGTGTTAATATGGTTTTCGAAATAATCTTTTGTTTTGAGCTTTTGGGCCTTAAATTGTTAAATTGTAAAATCGTTTTGAAGTGTGCCTTTAATGTGACATTCTGGACTAGGGCCTAACTTCTAGGCCGGGTTTGGGGTGTCACAAATTCGGTAAATTTCTTAAACTTCTAAAGAAATTACATATTAACTTGCCATTTCTTGAAGCTCTTTCGCAGATGCCAGATTCAAGGAAATTTTTAAAAGAGTTTTTGACAAACAAATGGAAGTTAGACGATACGTCGCATGTGGAGCTAAACGTAGTGTGCCCAGCAATTCTACGAAATAAACTACCACGTGAGCTCACATTTTGTGTAAGTGACGAAACGATCACTCTTCAGGTTCTTGACTCGGCTAGGACATCGAGTATTAAAGGTGGAACCAGTCACTTCAAAGTTGGGGACCAGGTACTGTTAGGTACAACCGACCCTCGAATAGTCGCTTCAGAGCTTAATACAAATGGTGCGACTCCTTTTACGGTACTTAAGGTCTTTCCATACGGAACGGTCGAGGTAACTCATTCTAATTTCGACACTTTTGAGGTAAATATTACCCGACTCAAACCATATGTTGATAGAATTGATAGTAAGAAAAAGGAGTTTCGACTCCGTGAACCACCATGGCCATACGAATAACAGGTAAGTCTAGCTCAAGACTTTAAACGAGCGCTTCTCGGGAGGCAACCCGAGCACTAACCCCATTCATTTTCATATTTTTGATTTTTAGCACCTAACTAAAAACTAATCAAATTTTTAGGCACAGGTTTCCCTACCCACACGGCCTTGCACACGGGCGTGGCCGTGGCCGTGTGGAAATAGGGCAAAACTTTTCCCAAAACACGGGCTGCGATAAAACACCACGGCCGTGCGATTCGGCCGTGGTCAAAATTGAGAAATCTACACGGGCATGCGACACGCCCGTGGGACCTTTGAGTCCATTATTTTTTCTTTTTCTCTTATTTTCACTTTTAATTTCTTTTCTTTTATCTTTCTCGTCTTTAATTTATATTATTATATTTTCATTTCATTAATTTAGGTTCAAGAGGCTGTTAACGAATGACCAAACCACCACCGGAGTATCCTCCCTAGCTTCACCTCTCTCCAACTTATCTTTCACCTCCGAATCAAGTTTCCACACTTCCAACTCAAGGAACCCATCCAAAATTCAGGAAGTTTCACTTCTCTCCCTATCTTTTGATTTTCTGTATCTATATCTATCTTTGTACATTGAGGGCAATGTACATCTTAAGTTGGGTGGTGAATCTAAAAAGTGCCTAACTTTTTGCATTATTCTCAAATCCCTGAATTATGTCTTGTTTTTAAGTAATTTTCTCATGTTACTATTAGAATGAAATTTCCTTTGATTTATGATTTTTATTGATATGTTTTGGATTAAGTCATAGATAATTGTGCAGTGATGATTTACACGTTAGGGGACTAGAGAATCAAGCATGATGAGTCTATTTTCAAAAATCTTTTTAGGTTATCTACCTAAATCTAATTATTACTTTGAAGTTCGAAATTTACAAGGTTGATATTGAAAGCCCATAATTTTTGTGAGATCTTGAGCCTTTTAGAGCATACATTCCTTTTCGTGCCCACTTTATTGATTATGAGTGTGTCAATATTGATTTGTTATTCTAGAACTTGCTTCGATTATACATGTCGAGACCACACCTTTGATTTGATATACTAAGATGATGAAGGCACTTAGGATTTAACCCACTTGCTCCACTAAAAGCCTACCTTCAGAATTAACCCCTAGTGAACCCCTTTCATCCTAACAACCCTTTTTTTTTTCAAAAACTTAATCGTTGGTTGTCGATAGTCTTAATATTTATATAATGAATGATCTAGCCTAGAAACTAACTATCATCACGATTGAGGCAGTGCACCTATCGAACAGTAGTATAGCTTAGTGGCAATGTAACATCCTGAAATCGGGGCTATTTGTGATTGAATTATTTTTCATGTGTTTGAACTTTTGTGTTATTAATTGTGGTGTGGTAAGGCTTAATTATGGACTGTGAGTAGGTTTGGTTTAGTAGAATAAATTTTTGTATGGTTTATTTGATGAAGTGGATTAAGTGAGCTTAGCACTTAAGTTAATTTAAGTGTTAATTAAAGCACATGAGGAATTAGTGGCAAAGTGGTTATGGTGTTTGAACTTATAGCTTGGGATTAGAGGTTCGAGTAGCATGTTTAACATTTTGAAGGTTTATTTTTGAATCCTTGCATTGATGGACGGTCAAACTTATTTATGATAGGTTGGACTATTCCTTTTGGTAAGTTGAAAATTTGTTATGGAAAGCTTGAAGATAGGGATAAGAATCTTGAGTTTATGGTATAATGAGGGGACAAAGGCATGGAAGGTGGGGGATGTTTTGGAAAGAAATCCTATGCCTTAATGCATGAATGTGGACGGCATGTAAGGCTAGGGGAGTGGCTGAATTTTTGGTAGGTAGCTTGAGAGGATGTTGACCAACCTTTTGTTTTGTGCATCATTTTGTGTTTGTTTTTCCTCTCCAAAAGCTCTCATCTTTGGCCGAATGTATAGGGTACTTTTGGTGCAAAAATATTTCTTTTGATGACAACTTCATTTTGTTGGAAACAAAATACCACTTTCTTTCTCTCATTTGTCTTTTTGAACCAAACTACATTTTTGCATCTTGTGCATTTTCTTCTTTGGTAAAGTTTGTGGTGACCGAATATCATTTCTTCCATTTCTCTTTTTCTTCCTTTGATCAATTCTTTTCATTCTCTTTTCAAATTTTATCAAAACCAAAAACCATTCTTTCTTTCTCTAAACTTTGGCCGAATCTCCTACACCATTATCTTTCATCTACTACTTTTCTTTTCTTCTCAAAACCGAATCCCCTATTTCTCCTTTCTTCTCAATAATTTCTTTATTAGCCAAATATACTCCTTTGGGTGTGCCGAAACTCTCTTCTTCCATTTAAAAGTATCTTGGTCGAATATTGAAGGTGGTAAGGATTTATTTTAAGGGATTATTCTTTTGATTATTCAAAAGCCGAAGGCTATTACATTAATGGTTGCCGATTGTAGGGAAGTGAAGCGGGCCAGCGTGCGGTTGCGTAGTTAGTACTCGAAGGCGATTAGGTGAGGTTTTGGATTCAAATGATAACCCCTCGAGATTATTTTGGTTTGGCCGAATGGCCTTGGTACTAACTTTGGGTAATGGCTGAATATAGGGCAAGGGAAACTTATGTGGCCGATTGTCTCCTTAGGGATTTAGACTATCGTTGGTGACATGTGTGTACATACACACTTTATAATTAATTAACGTGCAAAGTATTATGTGTATGCTAATCGGATTTGTGTAGATTTGAGTTTAATACCATAAAGGTATAGCAAGGCTTGAGTAAGTCCTTGACAATATGATTTGCTATTTGATGCTTTTGGGAAGCATGACATATTTGGTATATGTGACTTATAAATGATTATTGGTAAATCCTATATATGTTGCTAAATGAGTATGTTGGCATGATTTACATTAACTATCATTGATTGATGTGGGTTTTATGAGTGGAGGAGGCGGTGATATTCGTGTCGAGCGGACACGGTGTTTTGGTAACACATTGTGACTACGGTCACGAGAGGTTTGGCACCTCCGGAGGTTTGGCACCTCATAGCGTCTCGTCCACGTGGCTTAGTACCACCGTGGGTTGGCCCCACATTTGAGATATGGGATTGGCGCGGTGATTTGGTATCACACGATGGGTTGGCCCCATCATTTGATTGTGACTTCGGGTCACCAAAGTGGTTTGGTACCACAATATTGACGGATTTCGTGACTATACGTCACGGTGGTTTGGCACCACCGGTGGTTTGGTACCACACGGGGTAGAGAAAGGCGACGGATGGCTAGGTTGGGTGCATATTAAACTTGTGCATATTAAATTAATTATGATTTGTGTATGATGTTACATTAAACCGAGAAAAAGGGTTACACATTGGGTCTTGATGACTCACCTTTTTCCTTTAACATTTTCAGGTGACTCGTAGTTGCGGATAAGGAGCCGGATGAACTCGAGGCGGCCATGCAATGAAAATATGGACTAGGTGGATTTGGAACTATTTTTATTTTAATATGGGTTTGATTTATTTTGTTTAAGATGTAATAAGGCCTCCTAAAATTTGCACTTGGATAATTTTATGTTTTGATAAATTGCTTAACTATTTTATGATATTAAAATGGGTACACATGTTTTTCTCAAATTAATTCGTAAAAATGTTTTATTGTGCCATCGGGTACACTTGAAACTGTAACAACCTAACTTAGTATATTTTTAAATGACATTAAGTAATGCTTTCTTCATAACACCTCAACTGTTTTAAATCAAAACAATATCTTTTATCAAAATTTAAAACGACTTAAAAAGGGATTTTCAAAATTTTTTCCTCCGTAGCATACCAAATTCGGTCGTAATGTTTGGGCCGGGTTTGAGGTGTTACAGGCAAGACCGGATTGTCGAACCCAAAGGAACCAAACGTACTAATACTGACTTTCTTTTTATCATTTAGCCTAACTACTAAGCTAAAGACGCTAAGACACAGAGAATGAATTGGGGAAAATACATGTGGGAAAAACCAATTGACTAAGACGATACCCAAGGAAGAATCCACCTAGACTTCACTTGTTATTTAACTCTGAACTAGACGATTTATTCACTTGACTTGATCCGTAGGATTCCCTAATTTATATTAATACCTCTCTCGAGGCTACTAACGTCTAACCCTAGGTTGATTAATTGAAATCTCTTTCTAATTAAAAGCCCTAGGATTGCATTAACTCGATCTATGGACTCCCATATTAGGTTTGACCCTAATCTGGTAGATTTTCGTCATCCTATCTCTAGGGTTGCGATCAACTCCGCTTAACTATACTAGATCTACTCTTAAACAGGGAATATTCCTCCACTGCCTAAGCACTTCAATACTTGAATCAATATCCTGAAATACCAAAACAAGAATTAAGAACACATAGTTAAGAACAAATCAAGTATTTATCATATAGTTTAGTAAACAATAACAAGATCCGTCTTAGGCTTCATCCCCCTCAAGTATCTGAGGGGTTTAGTTCATAGTCATAAAATAATACATCTCAGAAGAAAAGATAAAACAAAACATAAGAAAACCCTAAAACCCCCTGAAGGAATTAAAAGAGAGATCCTCCGTCTTGAGTATGATTCCGGCTTCTTGAGATGAATCAACTGGCTTTCTTCGAGTAAATCCCACAATTTTGACCTTTCTAGCTTGGCTCCTTGGCCTAGCTGGACGATCCCTCAAGGTTGGCCTTTAGGGTGTTTATATAGGCTTTTGGAATGTCTTTCTTTGCCTCTAAGTACCCTATTCCGAGTGAAATTCCTCTTTGTCACGGCAGGGACACGCTCGTGTGAATCAAATTTAGGCTGTGGTCGAGCCTGCTAAAGGGGACACGGCCGTGTGGCTGCCTCCAGGCCGTGTTAATTTCCTACTTTGGCCCATTTAGTCCGTTTTTAGCCCATTTCTCGTTCTTTTCGACCTCTGATGCACTCCTAAGTATAAAACATGAAATTAAAGGATTATGAGCATCGAATTCCACAATTCAAAGGATAAATCATCCAAAAAGCATGCTAAATGTGGGATTAAAATATGTATAATTTATGGTTTATCAAATATCCCCACACATAAGCTTTTGCTTGTCCTCAAGCAAAATTCTCAACTCACAATTAAAATCGAATTTTTTAAATTCATACCCTTCATCAATAATGTTTCATCATAATTCATAGGTAATTCATACATTGATAATTTAACCAGAAGGTTCCTAAAGATTCAGACAATCAAAGTCATAGTTTTTATAGTACGAAAAATAGGTGTTTCCCCTTACCTAAATAATTACCTTTAATTCAAAATCGATAAAAATTGACATCCTCACTAAAGATTCACTCAAATCACTCGAAGTGTTTAAGGTTCAAAAATTAAGCACTCAAAAGTCAAACATGAAAAGTTAATCCCATAGGCTTGCATGAAAATCAAATCTCCACCACTATAATATGAGATGATACACAAATCAAAAGGTCTTTAAAAAGGGTTGTAACGGGGCTCGGGTTAAAGGTGTGGATAAAGGCTAAATTAGAGGGTTAGAATCGAGATTGACCTGACAAATTACCTAACTAGAAAGTCAGACTAATACTGAATAATTACATCAATTGAAAACTTAATACTAATAACATGAGCTTCTTCTAAAGATAATGAAATTAACTGCTTAAGCTTCAATAGCAAAGAAGTAAAAATGAATATACTTCATTTTTTTTAAGAACAAATCAAGTACAATAATAATAATATAGAATTTAATAACTGAAATAAAGAAAATAGTTACGTAACCGATCAAATCAAATCTCGATATATGGGTAGTCAAGAGAAATGGTGATAACAAATACAAAGTGGGTTTTGGGTTAATATTAATGGGTGAGTCAATAAAAGGGTTGTTAGTCTCAAAAGGGGTTCACTAAGGGTTAATTGCGAAGGTAGGCTTTTAGTGGAGTAAGTGGGTTAAAACCTAAGTGCCTTTATCATCTCTGTATATCAAATCAAAGGTGTGGTCTCGACATGTATAACCGAAGCAAGCTCTAGAATAACAAATCAATGTTGACACACTCATAATAAAGTGAGCACGAAAAAAAAATGTATGCTCTAAGAGGCTCAAGATCTCACAAGAAATATGGCCTTATGATATCAACATTGTAAATTTCAAACTTCAAGGTAATAATTAGATTCAGGTAGACAGCCTAAAAAATTTTAATTGAAAAATAGACTTATCATGATTGATTCTCTAGTCTCCTAAAGTTTAAGTCATCACTGCATAATTAACTATGACTTAATTCAAAACATATCAATGAAAATCATAAATCAAAGGAAATTTCATTCTAATCGTAACATGAGAAAATTACTTAAAAACAAGACATAATTCAGGGATTTGAGAATAATGAAAAAAAGTTAGGCACTTCTCATGATAAAATTCACCCCCCACACTTAAGATGTACATTATCCTCAATGTACAAATATAAAAATTGTAATAAGAAAAGCACAAGATAGGGAAAGAGGTGAAACTTCCTGAATCTTGGATGGAGTTAGAGAAAAAAATCGGGGAACTTCGCGTCGAGATGGAGGAAGACATTCCTGTGGCGGCGGTGCCTGTGGTCGTGGTGGGGTGATTCCCAAGCAGCCTGAAGAACCTAAAACCAAATAACTAGAATAAAATAAATAAAATTAAGCATAAGAGAGTCAAAGAGAAGGAAAATAAAGGAGGAGAGAAAAAACATAGGTAAAATAATTGGACTTAAATGTCCTTGGCTTGTTGGGTCGATGAAGCGGCCGACATGAACTTATGTAGATCAGTCTCGCACGGGGAGACTGTGCTAGGGTCCTTCCGCTTCTTTGACATGGGTAAGGTGAAAATGGAGAGTTTGGGACAGGAGAATGAGAGGAAATGGAAAGGGGAAGGATGAAAAGGTATGGGAGAAAAGGAATGGGGAGTAGGTGGGAAAGGGAGAGGGGTGTTTTTAAATAGAGATTTCAGGTTTGGTACATCCCCACGCCCGTGTGTCGTGGGCATGTTGCATCGTACGACCGTATCGCACGGCCGCGTGGTGGCTCGTTCGTTTCTCCCTACGCCTGTGTATAGGTCTCCACGCCCATGTCTCTTTCTCAGTGTCGGCCACGGCCTCAAAGCACGGACGTGTCTCATACCCGTGTGACTTCCTTAGTGTCGGCCACCCCATATCGCACGGCCGTGGCAATTTATAGCATTCCGTTATCTGGGGATTTTTTGTCCTTTGGCTCGTACGACCTCTGCCATGCCAGTGTGTAAATCCGTGATGCCCACACGGCCACGGCCACGCCCGTGTGCAAGGCCGTGTGGCACGGAAACCTATGCTTTATTTACTTTGGTTAGTCTTTAGTTAGGTACTAAAAATCAAAGATATGAAAATAAAGGGGGTTAGTGCTCGGGTTGCCTCCCGAGAAGCGCTTGTTTAAAGTCCTAAGCTAGACTTACCTTTCATTCGCACGATCATGGTGGTTTGAAGAGTTGAAACTCCTCTTCCCTGCTATCAGTTCTAACAATATATGGTTTGAGTCGAGCGGTGTTTACCTTAAAAGTTCCGAATTCAGGATTAGTTACCTTGACTGTTCCGTATGGGAAGACATTCAGTACCGTAGAAAGGATTTCTTCGTTTGTATTACGGTCTGAGATAGCGACTCGAGGGTCTTTCTAATCCAACAATACCTGATCTCCTATTTTGAAGTGATTCATTGTTCCTTTAAGCTCGTTTGGGGGTTCCCTCGATTTTGCTTCGTGTGTTCCTAGTTTTTCCTTGAAATGTGTTTTCCACTCGTCTAGTTCGTCAATATGAAGCCTTCGATCCTCATGAATTACTTCTTTGTTGTCATCATGTCTAGGATCTGGCTCAGTTGTGTGGTTCTGTGGTGCTTCCTGAAAAGAAGGTTTAACCGAATGGTCATTAATAAAATTAATTTTTCACCTTGCTCACTTGATGTCCTAGCCGAGTCAAGAGCCTGAAGACTGATTGATTCGTTACCTACACGGAGTATGAGTTCACCTGTACCAACATCAATTTTAGTTCTAGCAGTTGATAAAAAGGGTCTTCCTAAAATTAAAGGGATCGTGTTGTCCTCATCCATGTCTAAAACGACAAAGTCTACTAGGAATACGAACTTATCAATTTTCATGAGTACATCTTCGATTATACCCCTAGGAATTCTAATAGTTTTATCAGCTAATTGAACGCTCATCCTAGTTTGTTTGGGTTTCCCTAGACCTAGCTGTTTAAACATTTTATAAGGCATGACATTGATGCTCGCCCCTAGATCTGCTAAAGCATTATCAATGGATAAACTACCAATTAAACAAGGAATCGTAAAACTCCCTGGATCTTTTAATTTCCGTGGTAGTTTGTTTTGTAGAATCGCTGAGCACACTGCGTTTAGCTCCACATGCGATGCCTCGTCTAGCCTCCGTTTATTTGTCAAAAGCTCTTTTAAAAATTTCCTTGAATTTGGAATCTGCGAAAGAGCTTCGAGGAACGGTAAGTTAATATGTAATTTCTTTAAAAGTTTAAGAAATTTACCGAATTATTCGTCTGTGTTGTCTTTCTTCATCGCATCGGGGTATGGTATGCGCGGTTGGTACTCTTTAATTACCGTTTTTAGTTTGTCATGGTTCACCTCAACCTTACCTTCCCCTACCACATTCTCTTTCCTCAATTTTGGTTCATCTAACCCTTCACTATCATGAGCAGTTATTGCTTAAGGATGCTCTCTTGGGTTAGTTTCGGTGTTGCTAAGCAAGATACCTTGTGGTCTTTCTGAGATCAGCTTAGCAAGCTGAACAATTCGATTCTCGAGCCCTTGAATCGACGCTTCCTGATTTTTAAGCGCTGTTTCAGTGTTTTGGAAGCGTGTTTCTGACACCGAGATAAATTTCGTTAGCATCTCCTCAAGGTTCGGCTTCTTTTCCTGCTGGTAAGGTGGTTGTTGAAAACCCTGGAGGAAGTTCGGTCTTTGATTACCTTGACCACCCCACGAGAAATTGGGATGGTACCTCCAACCTGCATTATATGTGTTACTATAAAGATTATTTTGAGGTCTAGAATAGTTACCTATATAGTTGACTTGTTCGTTCTCTGTGCTAGGGTTGTAGGATAGATATTCTGTGTTGTTCACCCCTCATTCATTTGTATCGTACTGTATTACCGGATGTACCTGCGTAGAACCATACAAACCATCAATTTTTTTATTTAAAAGTTCTACCTAGTTAGGTAACATGGTGACCGCGTCAAGGTTGAAAACATCGGCTGCTTTATTAGGCATTGTCCTTGTAACACCCCAAACCCGGCCCATTCGTTACGATCGAATTTGAGAGGCCACTGCGGAAAAACGTTTGAAGACTGATTTCACTTTTGGGAAAAACATTAAAAATTTTGTCATTTGAAAACTAGGTCCAATTAAAAATTCTAAATAATATAAGCTTGACAAAAATATCCAAATTAAAAGCACTTCCAAATAATAATTTAATGGTCGTCTAGCTTAAACATAATAAAAATGTTCAATCACTTTAATGGGCCTTATTACAATAAACACTTAATCAAAATACTGAAAATATAACTACTTAATTAATTAAAATATCTTTCTGCATGGAAATCTGCTTCTGCATGGCCACCTTTGTATCCACTCCAACCCGGTCCAAAAATCACGATCACCTGCGATGTTTAAAAATTGGGTGAGTCATACAGACTCAGTGTGTAATTAGTCCACTGAATTCCACCCACATGTTAACCATATATTAACACATATATCAGATATCAATTATCAAATTCACATGTTATCATATTCTGGGCTTGGCCCATATTCATATCACATTCATCCAATAGGGTAGTTAACCACATAATTTCCACATACTGGGCTTAGCCCATTTCCACATCGATCCACATTCATATCTTTGGGCTTTGCCCATTTCCACATTAATCCACATATCATATTGGGCTTGGCCCATTTCCACATATGTTCACATACGAAATCATGCAATTATGAAGCCCAACCCAAACCTAGGGTCCATCCGCTTCACACCCCCTTATCTAGCCTACCACACACCAGGGGATTATCAAATCACCCTCTCCTTTTCACTCCAAAGGCAATCACTGCCGTCCACGTGCAATTAAGCACAATAGTCCACAATGCGACCTCAGTCAGCGCCAATCCACGATGTAGCCGTAGCTAACACCAAAACCACGATGGGACACATAGTCACTCATCAACCACGATATGGCACATAGCCGATATCAACCACGATGAGGCACATAGCCACTCATCAAGCCACGTGAACTAAATCGCAATTAATCCACAGCGTGACCTCGGTCCAACGTCAATCCACGATGTAGCTCAAGGCTAACATCAAAAACCACGATGGGACACATAGTCACTCATCAACCACGATATGGCACATAGCCGATATCAACCACGATGAGGCACATAGCCACTCATCAAGCCACGCGAACTAAATCGCAATTAATCCACAACGTGACCTAAGTCAACGTCAATCCACGATATAGCTCAAGGCTAACATCAAACCATGTACTCGAAGTACACCCGTACCTTCTTTCATATCCCAACCCATGCACATGCCACATAAAATAATGATACAATGTAATGATGCATGAGCATGTTCATCAAGCATATTATCACATATTCATATTAATAATCACATATCATCGGGTTTGGTACTTAGGATTATCGACATACCCCTTGAGGGTATCCTTATCACAATTTCCACTGCACTAGTTAGCACATTGATAACACATACACATTTCACATACATATCATATACGGGAAAACGGTGGGTTAATCACACACCGATCACTTGGAGAACTATGCTTTCGACATCGATGCTATCACTAGGCGATACTACGGCTATTTGCCTACTTTCTTGTTCGACGCTGGTCCACACCACGGTGGCCAATCCCTAATCGCGAGATAGATCTCTTCTTAAACTTGGGATAGGGACCTTCCCTTTCCCTTCTTGAATGGTATTCGCCTCCATCAACACACTTAATCGAGAACAATCGATTTAATCATCAATATACGAATTCTTAACCAAATATCCACAACTTATCATACTTAAAGAAAAGGTCTTGAAATCCGAAAAGCTTGATCTAATGCTTAGATCCTTAATCCTACATTTGATTAATCACCTACTACTTTAATAAAAAGCCATTCGGCCATAAATCCAAATCCTAGTAGGATTAGTATACTTAAACTTACCTTGTTGCCGTTTGACTTAAGAATCAAGTCTTGAAATCTCTGCTATACTCTTCTTGCATTCGGCCAAGCATTGAATCAATTAATTTGGTTAGTTTTCGGCTTTTGAATAATTAATGAACACATATATTTACCAAACATAGCCTTGGCCGAATACTATAGACACTTACCTTGTGGATTTTAAATCCCGAAACTCACCGAATAACTAGGGAACACGTGGCCTATGGTGTACCTTCTGGAAAAGAACTTCTCCTTCCTTGTAGTCGACACTTAGTAAATCCCGAAAGATCTCTTCAAAGTTTCGGCAACAAGATATTAATGGGGTTAGTCCTAGATTTCGGTAAATCTTAAGAAAAAAGGATGAAACCGAATGAGATCTTACCCTTACTTGAAGAAATCGATTGCACCTTCCCTTCAACCTTCAGAGATTCGGCTATGGCTAGATGATGATCTCACAACTTTCGGCTTTTGGAGGGATTAGAAAGAAAAGAGAAGGAAGAATAAAGATGGAGGATTCGGCTATGGCTTCTAATGGAGAGGAAAATATTCGGCTAGGTTCCAACAATTACTTAATTTCGGCTTGACAAAAGAAAAGAAAGAAAAGAAGAGAAGAGAGCACTAAGAATTCGACAGAGAAAGGAGGAAGCACAAATTGATGAGTAGCCCTCCTTCCTTCCTTTTATAGCCGAAATTATCATCTAAGGAGTCCCTTACTTGGCCACCACTCCTCTATCGATAACTTTATCCTTTAATTATCACTTAAAATAAAAGATAATTCAGCAACTATCCTTACTTAGCCGAAATTATTAAACTCAAAGTCCCTTACTTGGCCATCACTTCTCCCTTATTTTCCTCTTTATCTATTTATTCAAATTAAAAGAATTTAATCCAACAATTATCTCTTGAAAATAATGATAAATAAATCCCTTATTTATCCACTATTTATAAAATAATAAAAGCTCCTAATTTATAGCCATGTGCCGTCTACCTCTCTGCTCCTTGTAGCAAAATAAAATTTCTTTTATTTGCTTCCCATGTGACTCGAACTTAAGCCCATTCCTCTTGCATATGGCGCCATTTCCATAGGCCATAAGTGGCATCTTCAGACCACTTTTCCAAGCCTGTTTGTGTGTCAAATTTCACAAACTTTTTCTTTTAAGGCCACCTTGCCTTAATTTCCCCTTTTAAACCTTAAAACTCGTCATTTCTAGGTCATTTCTAAGTTTCCAAAAATTTTCGATCGGCTCTGTAAACTTGACATTTCCTTACATTTCCAAGTTTCCAAAAATGTTCACTTTCCATTTTCCTTTCATTTCCTAGTTTCCAAAAATGTTTATTTCTAACTTATTTTCACTCATTTCCGGGTTTCCAAAAATATTCAAAATTTATTCATAATACTTAAAACATGTCACTTCATACAATTAAACCGAAAATGCATAGGCCCTATTTTAGGATGTTACAGTTCTACCCTCCTTAAAAATAATTTCGTCCTCGAAATTACTTATTAACGAATAATCGTACATCTTAACTCACCAAGACTACGCTTATGCTGCACTCTGATCTTAATAGAACCATCATACTTTCTAGGCACAATCTCTAAGTTCACGTCCCCTAGAACTCATTTCTAACGTCGCGATTTAATCTGATTAAAAAGTTTTATGCATCAGAAATTTTGTTCCACTGATTATTCGCGAACAGTTTTATGAAAAGAGATGTTAAGAAGTAGTTCTTTCGATCAACCAAAGTTTCTAGTTCAAGTTCACTACTCTAACTTGGAGTCACATTCACATTCATAAGCAGAGACACATTCATTTTTCCATGAAGTCACATTCATTCACAACATCATTCACTACACTTTTATGGCCATTCCATCCATTTCCCTACCCAGGGGTAATTTGGTCATTTTCCCTACAGGGGTATTTTGGTAATAAATCGGGGTCAATTCAAAAATATTTTTAAAGGTATTTCAGAATTTACAAAATCTCTGGGTTATTTTGTTTTCCAAATCAGAGGTGTTGCAAAATTTTGAAATCGAGGTTATTTTGTAATTTTGGAAGTCGAGGGCAATTCCAGTAAATTTTCCAAATCGGGGTATCTTGTTATTTGTAAAGCAGAAGTTTTTGGTATTTTTGTAAAGAAGAAATATTGTAGCAAACGTCGAGGGTATTTTTGAAAATCTTAAGAACTAAGGGTATTTTAGTAATTTGCAATACTGAGGGCATTTTTGTAATTTTGTAAATCGGAGATATTTTGGAAAATTTTTCATAATAATCTTTTACTACAATTAAAAGGGTAATTTAGGGATTTTAAAACTAGGTTTTTATAAAATTGCATGGCTAGTCCCTTTCGGGTTTTAATTATCGGGTTTAGGCAGTGAATAAGTCCTCTTGGTTAGGGTGAACCAGTAGCTACGCACAGGTAGGATTCGAGTAAAGAGGAGGTGAGTCACTAGGACTACTTAAATACCAAGCTCTCACTGAATCCACTCCTAGACATGCGCTGCTTGATTTGCCACACCCTAGCTCGGCGACTTACTTCTGAGTTTGTTTAATAGTCCTTAAGTCTTATGCATGTGTTTGAGTGCACTAGCCCTAGGGTTCAATAGCCCTAATATTCTAATCTACGAGCCCAAATAAGCCCATAACAGTTCACATAAACAAGTCACTTCAATGATTAGAAGTACTTACCTGGTGGACTTCGGGCCGGAGATACAGGTGCCATGCCAGAATAACCTGAAAAAGCTTATGAAAGCCCATACTTTTGAAAAGCCCATCTTTGAATAAAATTATTTTTGGACCCAAAACCCTCAAGGCCGAGTTTTGAACCGGGCTCTGATACCAATTTGTAACACCCCAAACCCGGCCCATTCGTTATGACCGAATTTGAGATGCCACTGCGAAAAAACGTTTGAAGACTGATTTCACTTTTGGGAAAAACATTAAAAATTTTGTCATTTGAAAACCAGGTCCAATTAAAAATTCTAAATAATATAAGCTTGACAAAAATATCCAAATTAAAAGCACTTCCAAATAATAATTTAATGGTCGTCTAGCTTAAACATAATAAAAATGTTCAATCACTTTAATGGGCCTTATTACAATAAACACTTAATCAAAATACTGAAAATATAACTACTTAATTAATTAAAATATCTTTCTGCATGGAAATATGCTTCTGCATGGCCACCTTTGTATCCACTCCAACCCGGTCCAAAAATCACGATCACCTGCGATGTTTAAAAATTGGGTGAGTCATACAGACTCAGTGTGTAATTAGTCCTTTGAATTCCACCCACATGTTAACCATATATTAACACATATATCGGATATCAATTATCAAATTCACATGTTATCATATGCAGGCTTGGCCCATATTCATATCACATTCATCCAATAGGGTAGTTAACCACATAATTTCCACATCACCGGGCTTAGCCCATTTCACACCGATCCACATTCATACTGGGCTTTGCCCATTTCCACATTAATCCACATATCATATTGGGCTTGGCCCATTTCCACATATGTTCACATACGAAATCATGCAATTATGAAGCCCAACCCAAACCTAGGGTCCATCCGCTTCACACCCCCTTATCCACCTACACACACGGGGATTATCAAATCACCCTCTCCTTTTCACTCCAAAGGCAATCACTTTGCCGTCCACGTGCAATTAAGCACAATAGTCCACAACGCGACCTCGATCGGCGCCAATCCACGATGTAGCCGTAGCTAACAACAAAACCACGATGGGACACATAGTCACTCATCAACCACGATATGGCACATAGCCGATATCAACCACGATGAGGCACATAGCCACTCATCAAGCCACGCGAACTAAATCGCAATTAATCCACAACGTGACCTCGATCCAACGTCAATCCACGATGTAGTTCAAGGCTAACATCAAAAACCACGATGGGACACATAGTCACTCATCAACCACGATATGGCACATAGCCGATATCAACCACGATGAGGCACATAGCCACTCATCAAGCCACGCGAACTAAATCGCAATTAATCCACAACGTGACCTCGATCCAACGTCAATCCATGATGTAGCTCAAGGCTAACATCAAACCACGTACTCGAAGTACACACGTACCTTCTTTCATATCCCAACCCATGCACATGCCACATAAAATAATGATACAATGTAATGATGCATGAGCATGTTCATCAAGCATATTATCACATATTCATATTAATAATCACATATCATCAGGTTTGGTACTTACCGGATTATCGACATACCCCTTTGAGGTATCCTTATCACAATTTCCATCGCACTAGTTAGCACATTGATAACACATACACATTTCACATACATATCATATACCGGAAAGCAAAGTGGGTTAATCACACACCTGATCACTTGGAGAACTATGCTTTCGACATCGATGCTATCACTAGGCGATACTACGGCTATTTGCCTACTTTCTTATTCGACATTTGGTCCACACCCGGTGGCCAATCCCTAACTGCGCGAGATAGATCTCTTCTTAAACTTCGGGATAGGGACCTTCCCTTTCCCTTCTTGAATGGTATTCGCCTCCATCAACACACTTAATCGAACAATCGATTTAATCATCAATATAAGAATTCTTAACCAAATATCCACAACTTATCATACTTACCGAAAAGGTCTTGAAATCTGAAAAGCTTGATCTAATGCTTAGATACTTAATCCCTACATTTGATTAATCACCTACTACTTTAATAAAAAGCCATTCGACCATAAATCCAAATCCTAGTAGGATTAGTATACTTAAACTTACCTTGTTGCCGTTTGACTTAAGAATCAAGTCTTGAAATCTCTCGCTATACTCTTCTTGCATTCGCCAAGCATTGAATCAATTAACTTGGTTAGTTTTCGCTTTTGAATAATTAATGAACACATATATTTACCAAACATGGCCTTGGCCGAATACTATAGACACTTACCTTGTGGATTTTAAATCCCAAAACTCACCGAATAACTAGGGAACACGTGGCCTATGGTGTACCTTCGGGAAAAGAACTTCTCCTTCCTTGTAGTCGACACTTAGTAAATCCCGAAAGATCTCTTCAAAGTTTCGGCAACAAGATATTAATGGGGTTAGTCATAGATTTCGGAAAATCTTAAGAAAAAAAGGATGAAACCGAATGAGATCTTACCCTTACTTGAAGAAATCGATTACACCTTCCCTTCAACCTTCAGAGATTCGGCTATGGCTAGATGATGATCTCACAACTTTCGGCTTTTGGAGGGATTAGAAAGAAAAGAGAAGGAAGAATAAAGATGGAGGATTCGGCTATGGCTTCTAATGGAGAGAAAAATATTCGGCTAGGTTCCAACAATTACTTAATTTCGGCTTGACAAAAGAAAAGAAAGAAAAGAAGAGAAGAGAGCACTAAGAATTCGGCAGAGAAAGGAGGAAGCACAAATTGATGAGTAGCCCTCCTTCCTTCCTTTTATAGCCGAAATTATCATCTAAGGAGTCCCTTACTTGGCCACCACTCCTCTATCTGATAACTTTATCCTTTAATTATCACTTAAAATAAAAGATAATTCAGCAACTATCCTTACTTAGCCGAAATTATTAAACTCAAAGTCCCTTACTTGGCCATCACTTCTCCCTTATTTTCCTCTTTATCTATTTATTCAAATTAAAAGAATTTAATCCAACAATTATCTCTTGAAAATAATGATAAATAATTCCCTTAATTATCCACTATTTATAAAATAATAAAAGCTCCTAATTTATAGCCATGTGTCGTCCACCTCTCTGCTCCTTGTAGCAAAATAAAATTTCTTTTATTTGTTTCCCATGTGACTCGAACTTAGGCCCATTCCTCTTGCATATGGCGCCATTTCCATAGGCCTTAAGTGGCATCTTCAGACCACTTTTCCAAGCCTGTTTGTGTGTCAAATTTCACAAACTTTTTCTTTTAAGGCCACCTTGCCTTAATTTCCCCTTTTAAACCTTAAAACTCGTCATTTCTAGGTCATTTCTAAGTTTCCAAAAATTTTCGATCGGCTCTGTAAACTTGACATTTCCTTACATTTCCAAGTTTCCAAAAATGTTCACTTTCCATTTTCCTTACATTTCCTAGTTTCCAAAAATGTTCATTTCTAACTTATTTTCACTCATTTCCGAGTTTCCAAAAATATTCAAAATTTATTCATAATACTTAAAACATGTCACTTCATACAATTAAACCGAAAATGCATAGGCCCTATTTTAGGATGTTACAGTCCTTATGTCTTGCCACTGATAATTATTCAGTGACATCTCTTCGATTTCTGCGAGCGGTATGTTTTATTTCACTGTCAAAAATCAAGGGTCTGACGGGTTTCTTCTAGTCATAAACTAGAAATACCGCTGTGAAGCAAAGAAAGAGAAAAATTAGCAAAGTTAAAATAAAAAAATAAAAATAAATTGCAAATAAATAAAATGGCTAAAGTAATAAAAATTGAGCGTTCTTAATATTTTAGTTCCCCGGCAACGGCGCCAAAAACTTGATCGTTGGTTGTCGATAGTCTTAATATTTATATAATGAATGATCTAGCTTAGAAACTAACTATCACCACGATTGAGGCAAGTGCACCTATCGAACAGTAGTATAGCTTAGTGGCAAGACCGGATTGTCGAACCCAAAGGAACCAAAAGTACTAATACTGACTTTCTTTTTATTATTTAGCCTAAGAATTAAGGGATTTGTTGTTTATCCTAAAATTAACTAACTACTAAGCTAAAGACGCTAAGACACAGAGAATGAATTGGGGAAAATACTTGTGGGAAAAACCAATTGACTAAGACGATACCCAATGAAGAATCCACCTAGACTTCACTTGTTATTTAACTCAGAACCAGACGATTTATTCACTTGACTTGATCCGTAGGATACCCTAATTTATATTTATACCTCTCTCGAGGCTACTAACGTCTAACCCTAGGTTGATTAATTGAAATCTCTTTCTAATTAAAACCCCTAGGATTGCATTAACTCGATCTATGGACTCCCATATTAGGTTTGACCCTAATCAGGTAGATTTTTCGTCATCCTATCTCTAGGGTTGCGATCAACTCCGCTTAACTATGCTAGATCTACTCTTAAGCAGGAATATTCCTCCACCGCTAAGCACATCAATACTTGAATCAATATCCTGAAATACCAAAACAAGAATTAAGAACACATAGTTAAGAACAAATCAAGTATTTATCATATAGTTTAGAAAACAATAACAAGATCCGTCTTAGGCTTCATCCCCCTCATGTATCTGATGGGTTTAGTTCATAATCATAAAAGAATACATCTCAGAAGAAAATATAAAATAAAACATAAGAAAACCCTAAAATCCCCTAAAGGAATTGAAGGAGAGATCCTCTGTCTTGAGTATGATTCCGGCTTCTTGAGATGAATTAGCTGGCTTTCTTCGAGTAAATCCCACAATTCTGACTTCTCTGGCTTGGCTCCTTGGCCTAGCTGGACGCCCCCTCAAGGTTGGCCTTTAGGGTGTTTATATAGGTTTTTGGAATGTCTTTCTTTGCCTCTAAGTACCCTATTTCAAGTGAAATTCCTCTTTGTAACGGAAGGGACACACCCGTGTGAATCAAATTCAGGCCGTGGTCGAGCCTGCTAAAGGGGGCACGGCCATGTGGCTACCTCCAGGCCGTGTTGATTTCCTACTTTGGCCCATTTGGTCCGTTTTTAGCCCGTTTCTCGTTCTTTTTGACCTCCGATGCTCTCCTAAGTATAAAACATGAAATTAAAGGATTAGGAGCATCGAATTCCACAATTCAAAGGATAAATCATCCAAAAAGCATGCTAAATGTGGGATTAAAATATGTATAAATTACGATTTATCAAATATTAACTCAACCCTTTTATTAACTCACCCACTAATATTAACTCAAAACCCATCTTGTATTTGTTATCACCATTTCTCTTGACCACCCTTATATCAAGTTTTGATTTGATCGGTTGCCTAATTATTTTATTCATTTCAGTAGTTGAATCCATCTTTTATTATATGATTTGTTCTTAAAAAAAGAACGTTAGAAAATCTATTCATCATTAGTTCTATGTTCTATGAGCTTAAAACAGTTAAATTCACATCTTTAGAAGAAGCTCGTGTTATTAGTATTACAAGTTTTCAATTGATGTAATTATTCATTATCAGTTCATTGTTTCTAGTTAGGTAATTTGTCAAGTCAATCTCGATTCTAACCTTCTAATTCAGCCTTTATCCACACCTTTAACCCAAGCCCCGTTACAACCCTTTTTAAAGACCTTTTGATTTGTGTATCATCTCATATTATAGTGGTGGAGATTTGATTTTCATGCAAGCCTATGGGATTAACTTTTCATGTTTGACTTATGAGTGCTTTTTCCTGAACCTTAAACACTTCGAGTGATTTAAGTGACTCTTTAGTGAGGATGTCAACCCTTGTCGATTTTGAATTAGAGGTAATTATTTAGATGATGGGAAACACCTATGTTTTCATGCTACAAAAATACATGACTTAGATTGTTTGAATTTTTAGGACTCTTTGAGTTGAATTATCCATGTATAAATTATCTATGAATTATGATGAGACATTGTTAATGAGAATCATGAGCGAGAAAGTTAGTTCTTAATTGTAAGTTGAGGATTTTCTTGAGGACAAGCAAAAGCTTAAGTGTGGGGGTATTTGATAAACCGTAATATATACATATTTTAATCCCACATTTAGCGTACTTTTGGATGATTTATCCCTTGACTTGTGAAATTTGATGCTCCTAATCCTTTAATTTCATGTTTTATACTTAGGGAAGCATAGAAGGATGAAAAGAACGAGAAATGGGCTAAAAACGGACCAAATGGGCCAAAGTAGGAAATCAACACGGCTGGGCCAAGCCACACACGGCAGTGCCCCTTTCTTGAGCTCGACCACGGCCTGAATTCGATTCACACGGGCGTGTTGCACGGGCGTGTCCCTACCGTGACAAAGAGGAATTTCACTTGGAATAGGGTACTTAGAGGCAAAGATAGACATTCCAAAAGCCTATATTAACACCCTAAAGGCCAACCTTGAAGGGGTGCCCAACTAGGCCAAGGAGCCAAGCCAGAGAGGTCAGAATTGTGGGATTTACTCGAAAAAAGCCAGTTGATTCATCTCAAGAAGCTGGAATCATACTCAAGACGGAGGATCTCTCCTTCAATTCCTTCAGGGGGTTTTAGGGTTTTCTTATGTTTTGTTTTATCTTTTCTTCTGAGATGTATTCTTTTATGATTATGAACTAAACCCCTCAGATACCTGAGGGGGATGAAGCCTAAGACGAATCTTGTTATTGTTTTCTAAACTATATGATAAATACTTGATTTGTTCTTAACTATGTATTCTTAATTCTTGTTTTTGTATTTCAGGATATTGATTCAAGTATTGATGTGCTTAGGCAGTGGAGGAATATTCCCTATTTAAGAGTAGATCTAGCATAGTTAAGCGGAGTTGATCGCAACCCTAGAGATAGGATGACGAAAATCTACCGGATTAGGGTCAAACCTAATATGGGAGTCTATAGATCGAGTTAATGCAATCCTAGGGGTTTTAATTAGAAAGAGATTTCAATTAATCAACCTATGGTTAGACGTTAGTAGCCTCGAGAGAGGTATTAATATAAATTAGGGAATCCTACGGATCAAGTCAAGTGAATAAATTGTCTGGTTCAGAGCTAAATAACAAGTGAAGTCTAGGTGGATTCTTCCTTGGGTATCGTCTTAATCAATTGGTTTTTCCCACAAGTATTTTCCCCAATTCATTCTCTGTGTCTTAGCGTCCTTAGCTTAGTAGTCAGTTAATTTTAGAATAAACAACAAATCCCTTAATCTTTAGGCTATATAATAAAAAGAAAGTCATTATTAGTACTTTTGGTTCCTTTGGGTTCGACATTCCGGTCTTGCCACTAAGCTATACTACTGTTCGATAGGTGCACTTGCCTAAGTCGTGGTGATAGTTAGTTTCTAGGCTAGATCATTCATCATATAAATATTAAGACTCTCGACACTACGATCATATAGCTAGCTTCACTGAAGTCCTTCATGCTAAATTGTTGAGCTAACCATATTTTAATTGATGACAATTCTCTTACATCGTTTCCGGTAAGTAGAGTATCATTGACATACAAAACGAGGAACACCATCTTTTTGTCCTTTATATGCTTATAAACATAAGGTTCATCAGTGTTTTGCTCAAATCCAAAAGTCTTGATCATTTGATCAAATCTTTTATTCCATGAATCCCCTACTTAAGTCCTTAAATAGATCTTAGCAGTTTGCAAACTTTCTACTGCTTTCCGTTGACAACATATCTAATGGGTTGAACCATGTAAATGGTCTCATCAAGATAGCCATTCAAGAATGCTGTCTTAACATCCATTTGCTAGGTCTCGTAATCGAGAGCAACGGCAATGGATAAGAGTATATGGATAGACTTGAGCATGGCTACCAGAGAAAAGGTCGCATCGTAATCAATGTCTTCTTTCTATGTATAGCCTTTTCCTACAAGTCTAGCTTTGTATGTTTCCACTTTCCCTTCCACATTTCTCTTCTTCTTGTAGATCCACTTACACCCTATAGGTTTAATCCCAACCGACAAGTCTACAAGTTCCCACATCGTATTGGATTTCATAGAATCCATTTCGGCATCCATGGCCTGTTTCTAGAGCTTGGAATCAACGCCCTACATAGCCTCCTCGTAAGTGAGTGGATCATCATCCTCATTATCGAATTTCGTATTATAAATACTACAATCATATATAAAGAAGTCTAGTTTCTTAGAAACTTTCCCACTACGACATATTTCCCTATGCTGTTGATCGTTTGTAGGTCTTTCTACAACTTTCTCGAGAATTGAACTACGTGATTATTCTAACACTCCTAAAAGTTCCTCGAGTACCACTTTACTTCAAGACTTAAACTTATCCATTTTGCTTTCCCCGAGGAAAGTAGCATGATTTGAAACTTTAATTGTATTATCTTTCGGATTGTAGAATAATCCTCCGTTTGTTCCTTTTGGATACCCTACAAACATGCACAATTTTGTCTGTGCATCCAACTTCTTTGTATCCTTATCCATAACGTGTGCTGGTCAACCCCATATTCTAAAGTGTTTTAGAGCGGGTTTTTTTCCATGCCACAGTTCATAAAGTGTATTATAAGAAGACTTGGTTGGCACATCATTTAGAATATAGCAAACCGTTTGTATCGCATATCCTTAGAAGGAAGTAGAAAGTTGTGAATAGCTTAACATTGAATGAACCATGTCAATCAAGGTTCTATTCCTTCTCTCAGCTACGTCATTCTGATGTGGTGTGCCCGACGTAATCAATTGGGATAAAATCTCATTCTCTATGAGGTATCCTAAGAACTCATCAGACAAATATTCCCCACCTCGGTCAGACCAAAGATTCTTTATGGATAAATCTAATTACTTTTCCATTTCCACATGAAACTCTAAAAATTTATCAAAGGTTTCGCTTTTACGGTGCATTAGTAGATACACATATCCATATCCAGAATAGTCATCGATAAAAGTCACATAATAATCGTAATTTCCTCAAGCGCTTATGCTCTTAGGACCACATACATCAGTGTGCACAAGTTCTAAAGGTTGGTTGACCCTTGTACCTTAAACATACTTAAAGGACCATCTTTCACGAGTCTAGTGTTTTTTTCTTGGTTAATATGACCAAGTCTTAAATGCCATAGGTACCCCTCATTAAAGTGAGAAGTTTTAAGCTTTTTACTCACTATTTCAGTTTGAAGCATCGAGTAGTTATTTGGTTTGATAAAGTAGAGATTGTTTTCCATCCATCCATTATAGATTAAAGAATGATTTATGTGAATATCAATCCCTTTATTGAATGTCACAGTATAAACGTCATAAAATAAACATGCTACAGAAATTAAATTCCTCTTAAAATAAGGTACATAAAACATGTTTTTTAAAACAATCTTCCTAAAATTATCAAAGAGTAAAATAACTTCTCCCACTGCTTTGGCTGAATCATAGCTCCCATCTCCGGTCCATGACGAGAGGCTCCTATCATGCAGACTTCTCATTTCGCTGAACCCTGTAAAGAAACACACATGTAACAACCCGTTTTCAGTGAAATCAGAACAGTGGTTTAGGGACCACAAATCTGAAGTCAAAAAATTTATTTTATTATTATTTTATTTTCTATAGCAAGATAGAAATACCGTACAAAAATTTCGTTAAAAAATTTTATCGTTTACATGTTTAATTTGATAAAAAGGACTAAACCATGAAAGTGAAAAAGTTGAGTTATA
The DNA here is from genome assembly GCA_025698515.1 of Gossypium sturtianum. Taxonomy (NCBI): domain Eukaryota; kingdom Viridiplantae; phylum Streptophyta; class Magnoliopsida; order Malvales; family Malvaceae; genus Gossypium; species Gossypium sturtianum. Next base: position 121,760,495 of record CM046955.1, read on the forward strand.
ATAGCTAAGGTATTAAATAGTTATAGAACATTAAAGTAGAGGTCCTTATGTGGTAATTAGACCATTAATATGTTAGTGGATGATAGTGGCTTGATAATTTTGTAATTTTTAAAGATTATAAAGGTTAATTAAGTAAATTAGGTAATTAAATGATATATTAATAAAACAAAACAAATTTTTTGTTATGTTCATCTTCTCCAAAAACACCATAACCAATTATAACTTTAAGAAAATAGAGGTAGGGTTTGGCCAAGCTTGAAAATCCAATTGGGAAGTGATTTTTGTCCCATTTTTAGTGATTTCTATGTTTCCGGGATCATTATAGCTTAATCTAGCTAGCCTGGGGACTAATTTGTGAAACTGTTAAAGTATTAGGGTTCTACCATTGATGAATATGCTTTATTTTTGAATTTTGATGATAGAAAATGAATGGTTGTTGTTAGATAAACTACTTTTGTAAAGGAATTTTTAATGAAATTGTCAAATAGGGACTAAATAAAAAAATAGAAATTATTATGTGGTGAAATTATGAATTTGTGAAATATATGGCCTGCTATTAGTATGTTTATAATTTATCTAGGCTTGGGTAGGGATAAAATTGAATGAATTTCATTTTTTGAGCATAGGGACTAAATTGCAAAGAATTAAAAGTATAGGGGCAAAATGGTAATTTTGTAAAAATATGTGTTGGACTAAATTGAATATGAATTATATTGAATTGAGTTAAATTCATTCGCATAGATCCTGTTAGACCTCGTACAGAGTTAGATCGAGGCAAAGAGAAAATCTCAGATTAGTCATCTCCGTATCTACGTACACTCGTCGAGGTAAGTTCATGTAATTAAATTGTACAGTTATTTGTTTCAATTGATTTATATGTATGTGAATTTTGTAATTGCCATGTATGGATACCGAAAGCATATTCGACGACGTACGATGACTACCGAGTCCTGTTTGAACCTTAGGAATTCGTGGGATACAAATGACATGTCATTAGGGTTACCGATTTCAGCTCGTATGAGCTTACCAATACTCAACTCGCATGAGCTTACTGTTATTCAGGTTGGAGGAGCTTATTGTTTACAGCTCGTAATAGCATACCGATTCAGAGCTCGTATGAGCATACATGTATAGGAATTGACGGATTACAGTTCAGTACACCTCTGTGTGCTACCCGCGTATCCAACGTTATTCTAAATGTTTCAACGGGCACAGTTCTGTTAAGAGATTATATAAGTTCGATACGAATTACTATAGGTATTTACATGAAATACATGGAAATGATGTTACATGATATACTGATATATGAAATGAATGATACATGTATATGAAATTTGAATAATGGTAGAGTTCAACCATGTGATAAACCGAAATAGTAACATATTTTAAACCCATATTTAGCATGCTTTTGGGTGATTTAAGCCTTGAATTGTGTAATTTGGTGCTCTTAATCCTTTGTTTTCATGTTTTATACTCAAGAAAGCACCGAAGGATGAAAAGAACGAGAAACGGGCTTAAAATGGACCAAATAGGCCAAATCAAAAAATTGACACGGCCTGGGCCCAAGCAACACGGCCGTGCCTCCCTAATCAGACCTGAACATGATAAACTGCAATAGTAACATATTTTAATCCCACATTTAGCATACTTTTGGATGATTTATCCCTTGATTTATGTAAAAAGGTGCTCTTAATCCTTTTTTTTCATGTCTTATACTCAGAAAAGCACCCGAGGATGAAAAGAAAAAGAAACGGGCTTAAAACGGGCCAAATGGGCCAGATCATGAAATTGACACGGCCTGGGCCCAAGACCACACGGCCGTGCCTCATTAATGGAGTCCACACGGCCTGGCCACGATTCACACGGGCGTGTGCCATGGCCGTGTCCCGGCCGCGGCCAAGAGAAGTTTTGCTCGGATTTGAATACTTGGAAGCAAAGAAACACAATCCAAAGTCTATTTAAACACCCAAGTAGGAACTCCACTCAGATTTGGATACTTGGAGGCCAAGTAAGGCATCTCAAAGCCTATATAAACACCCTAGGGGGCAACTTATTCGGGGAGTTTGGCAGAAGCCTTCTGCCAAGGCTTTTGTGAAGGGCGGTTAGCTAGGCCAAGGAGCTGAGCCGAAGAGGTCAGATTTGTGGGAAACTCTCGAGGGATAGCCAATTGATCCATCTAAAGAAGCCGAAATTCTACTCAAGACGGAGGATCTCCTCTTCAATTCCTTCAGGGGGTTTTAGGGATTTCATATGTTTTGTTTTATCTTTTCTTCTGAGATGTTTTTCTTTATTATTATGAACTAAACCCTTCAGATACCTGAAGGAGGATGAAACCTAGATGAATCTTGTTATTGTTTTCTGAACTATATGATAAATACTTGATTTGTTCTTGATTATGTGTGCTTAATTCTTGTGTTGATATTTCGCGGATATTAATTCAAGTATGATGTGCTTAGGTGGTGGAGCAAAAGTCCCTGCTTAAGCATAGATATAGCATAATTAAGTGGAGTTGATCGCGCACCTAGAGATAGGGTGACGAGATTTTGTCAAATTAGGGTGAAACCTAATATGGGAGTCCATAGATCGATTTACTGCTATTCTAGGGGGTTATTAATGGGAAAGAGATTTCAATTAATTAACCTAGGGTTAGACATTATTCGCCTCAAGAGAGGGTTTAATATATGTTAGGGAGTCCTACGGATCAAGTCAAGTGAATAAATCGCCTGGTTCAGTGTTAGATAACAAGTGGAGTCTAGGTGGATTCTTCCTAAGGTTATCGTCTTAATCAATTGAGTTTTTCCCAAGTATTTCCCCAATTCATTCTTTTTGTCTTTGCGTCTTTAGCTTAGTAATTAGTTAATTTAGATTAATAAATAACTTCACTTATTTTAGGCTAAATAATAGAAAGAAAGTTAGTATTAGTACTTTTAGTTCCTTTGGGTTCGACAATCCGGTCTTGCCTAAGCTATACTACTATTCGATAGGTGCACTTGCCTCAATTGTTGTCATAGTTAGTTTCGGGTTCGATCATTATCTTTATAAATTTTAAAACTCGACTTCGGCAAATGATCAAAACACGGCGGCCACGATTCACGGGCGTGTGCCAAAGGCGTGTCCTGCCAGTGAAGAAGAGGAATTTCACTCGGATTTGGATACTTAGGGTAAAGAAACACATTCCAAAAGCCTATATAAACACCCTAGAGGCCAACTTTCAAGGGGCATCCGGCTAGGCCAAGGAGCGAGCAGAAAAGATTAGATTTGTGGAAATTACTTGAAGAAAGCCGGTTGATTTATCTCAAGAAGCGGAGTTATACTCAAGACGGAGGATCTCTCTTCAATTCCTTCTTGGGGTTTTAGAGTTTTTCTTATGTTTTTTTATCTTTTCTTTTGAGACGTATTCTATTATCATTATGAACTAAACCCTCAAAATGCAGGGGATGAAACCTAAGAGGAATCTTGTTATCGTTTATTTGAACTATATGATAAATATTTGATTTGTTCTTAATTATGTGTTCTTAATTCTTGTGTTGATATTTTCGGGATATTAATTCAATTTTGATGTGCTTAGATGGGGAGCAAAAGTCCCTGCCTAAGAGTAGATCTAGCATAATTAAGCGGAGTTGATCGCACGCCTAGAGATAGGGTGACGAGATTTTGCGGATTAGGGTGAAACCTAATATGGGAGTCCATAGATCGAGTTAATGCGATTCTAGGGTTTTAATTAGAAAGAGATTTCAATTAATCAACCTAGGGTTAGGCGTTAGTCACCTCGAGAGAGGGGTTAATATACATTAGGGAATCTTACGGATCAAGTCAAATGAATAAATAAATCGGTTCAAAGTTAGATAACAAGTGAAGTCTAGGTGGATTCTTCCTTGGGTATTGTTTTAATCAATTGGTTTTTTCCCACAAGTATTTCCCTAATTTCATTCTTTTTGTCTCATCGTCTTTAGCTTAGTAGTTAGTTAATTTTCTAGATTAAACCGATTCGCTTCAATTTTAAGGCTAAATAATAAAAAGAAAGTTAGTATTAGTACTTTTAGTTCCTTTGGGTTCGACAATCCGATCTTGCCACTAAGCTATACTACTGTTCGATAGGTACACTTTCCTCAATCGTTGTCAAAGTTAGTTTTTAGGCTCGATCATTCTCATTATAAATTTTAAGACTGTGACACACCGATCAAGTTTTTGGCGTAGTTCTTGTCGGGACTGAAATATTAAGAACACTCAATTTTTATTACTTTAGCCATTTTTATTTTCTGCAATTTTACTCTTATTTTGTTTTCTATTTTTATCTTTCTAAATTTTAGTCTTTGCTTCTTGTAGGTACCTCTAGTTTATGACTAGAAGGAACCCGACAGGACCTTTAATTTACGATAGTGAGATCGAAGCAACCAGCTCATGTAAACCGGAGAGAAATTAGGTGAATTTTACAACGGAAGAAGAAGAGCAAGAAAACATCATCAATACCACGAAGAGATGGTGAAAATAATCTACTACCTCAAGAGATGGTCGAAAATCAGGCTCCTCGAACTATGTATGATTATGATAAGCCTAGTTTAGTTGGTACTAAATCTAGTATTGTTAGACCTACTATTGCTGCAAATAATTTCAAATTGAAACCTAACACTATACAGATGATACAACGATTCGTTCGGGGTTTGATGGTTTTGCGGGATGAGGATCCTAACACACACTTAGCGAATTTTTCGGAATTCTGCGACACTTTTAAAATTAATGGCGTTTCGATGATGCCATCCGACTTCGGTTATTTCCCTTTTCTTTGAGGAATAAAGCTAAACAGTGGTTGCATTCTCTTCCCCGAGGATCAATTACTACATGGGAACAAATGACCGAATTTTTTTATTAAAATATTTTCCACTAGCCCAAAATGACCAAATTAAGGAATGATATCTCTTCTTTTGTGCAGATGGATTTAGAAACACTTTACGATGCATGGGAGAGATACAAATATCTTGTAACACCCTGATTTAGGGGTTATGCGCTTGGAGCATAACTCGAGCAGTTGGTAGGCTTATGGTCATGTTGGATAGATTTTTAGGGGTTTGAGAACCCTAGAAGGCAAAGAATGCCTTAGAAAATTTTTGGATTTTTAGTGTAAAAGGGGAAGTGGGGTAGAAAGGCCTTAAAATAAAATTGTGGAGTTTAAGTCATAAGAAAGGCATTGGCAAAGTGGTGCCCGTGCGCCACTTAGAAGGCTGGAGAGAGGGTGAGGGCGCTGGTTCGAGTGGTAGAAGCGGCATTTTGGTGTTTTATTTTATATGCGGTTATGGTTTGGCGGAGGAAGGGTTTAAAAATTAAATGGTGTGGCTTATGGACATGAAAGCGGTGGGCGGAGTGGCTAAGGCGCTACTTGAGAAGGGGCTTTGTGCAGTCGCGGGTTCGAAATTGGAAGCAACATTTTGGCATGTTTCATTTTATGCGGATATGGACTGTAGTATGAAGGCCTTAAAAATAAAATGGGTGGCTTTATGGCATAAAAATCAAAGTGGCCGAATGGCACAGGCACTACTTGGTCATTTGCTTCCCCAGGTCCCGAGGTTGAGACCTATGGGCGACAATTTGGGGTGTTGTTTTTATTTTGATTTTTGTAGCAAATTTGAAGGATGGACGGCACATGGAACCTGCGCGGTGGGGATAAAGATTAAGATTAATTTTGTTTTATTTAATTTGGAGTGATAAGGGTGGGTTTTATTTTTTTTTTATTTATTTTAGATAATAGGATAATTGTAGGAGTATTTTAATAGGATTAGATTAGTGGTTAGTTTTTAAATTAAATTTGAGAGGGTAGCTTTGTTAGTTTATTATTATAGGATTATTTATTATTATTTATTAATTAGATTAAGTGGACCTATTATTATTCATTTGTTTTTTTAATGATAAGGGGATAATATGAGTTTTTTTAGGATTGTTATAGGAGATAATCAAGGATATTATGAAGATTAAAAGAATTATTATTGGATTATTAGTGAAGTGTTTAAGTGGAATTAAATTAGTGAGGTGTTGGCCAAATTTTGGAGACTTCAAGGGGGGTTGGCCGAATGCTATAAATAGGGGAGGGTAGAGTGCTAGTTGTTCATCAAGTCTTTTGCCTCTCCCTCTTGGTGTGCCGATTTCTCCTTTGGCCTTGTAGCCAAGTATTTCTTTTATTTTCTTTTAGCCCCTTGATAGCCGAAATCCTTAGCCCTCCATCACTCTCCTACTTTATCAAGTTTGAAGCCGAGGCTGGTGAGGTGTAGTCTTTGTCGACATTCAGAGCTTGTAGCCAGCGCCAAGGAGTCTAAAGGAAGGTCTTGAATTGTTTGGACTCATCAAGGGGCAAGTCGACAAAAGTACAGAGGAGCCTTTGAGATTTAAGATCGTTTCGGTAAGTAGTTAAATTATAGTTGTTCGCTTGAGATTTTGTATTATGGTGTTTAACCAAAGGGTTCTAATTAAGTGATTACGATGGGCGTGGGTTCGAGTACCGATCCAAGGTGGGCAAGGAAAGTCCCCATCCCAAAGTTCAAGAAGAGATCCGTTCTCGCTGTTCGAGATTGGCCACGGTGTGGGCCAATGACAAGAAGCGTTAGGCGAAAGCCGTAGTTTTGCTAGACGATAGCGTTGAGGATCGAGAGTCTAGAACTCCTAGTGATAAGGTGTGTAACTAACCCACTTTGTTTCCGGGTTTTATGTGTTATATATTTTACTAACAAGTGCGAGTAAGAGTGTGCCATATATACCCTAAAGGGTATGATGATGACCAGTTAGTAGCAAATTGGCTAATATGTGATGATTGATTTTTAATATGTAAGTATGCCTATGATTGTGAATAGCATGCACATGCATCATCCTCGCATTATATTATGTTACATGTGCATGGGTGGGTTATGAAAAGAAGGTGCGGGTGTACTTGAGTGCGTGGTTGATGTCGACTTTGTGCTACATCGTGGATTGGCGCCGATCGAGGTCGCGTTGTGGATCTTTGCGATTTAGTTCGCGTGGTTACCTTGATTGATATGGGCTTTATGCCATATCGTGGCTTGATGGATTGCTGTGTGCTCCATCGTGGTTTGATGTTAGCTATACGCTACGTCGTGGATGGCATTGGTTGCCTTTTTGGAGGGAAAAGGAGAGGGTGACTCGATAGTCCCCTGGTGTGTGGTAAATTTGGATAAAGGGGTGTGTAGCGGATGGACCCTAGGTTGGGTTGGGAATCATGTTGCATTATTTTTGTAATAATATGGAAATGGGCCAAGCCCAATATGATATGTGGTTTATTGAGAAATGGGCCAAGCCCAGTATGTGATGTGATTTGAATGTGGGCCAAGCCCAGATTGTGGTAATTGTTAAAATGATATATATATATATTACTTGTTGCATTTGATAATTGGGATATTTTGTGGCTAGCATGTGGGTGGATTTGGTGGTTAACTACACACACACTGAGTCATTGTGACTCACCCAATTATTTATCCATCATCGCAGTGAGTCGTGACTAGTGGGCGGGTTGGAGTGGATACAAGGTGGCCCATGCGATGATTTTCATGCGAAGTTGACGTTTTGAATATTTTTATTTCAAGCATTTTAAGTACTTGGTTTATTTATTTGATGTAATAAGGGTCACTTTTGATTAAAGTACGCTATTTATAGTTGTTAAAGGTTATAACGTATTTAGCAATATTTTTACAAAAGAGTTATATTATAGTAAATTATAATAAAGTTTTAATTCATCCCAAGCATATATTACTTAATAATTTTAAATGGACATGACTTTACCAGAAGATAATAAACTTTCATGTTTTAAATTCTATGTAAAGAAACATATTTTCACTAACATAACCAGATTCGGTCGTAGTGAATAGGCCGGGTTTGGGGATGTTCTGATTTAATCGTCGAGCCCGGTTCAAAACTTCGGCTTTGAGGGTTTTGGGCCCAAAACGTTTCAAAATGGGCTTTTCAAGAATATGGGTTTTTAGGAAATATTTTGAGTTATTCGGCATGGCACTGTACCTTCAACCCGAGTCCACAGGTAAGTATTTCGGACTTTTGAAGTGCATCACTATTATGAACTGTTATGGGCTTAGTTGGGCTCGTAGATTAGTGAACTAGGATCTATTGAACCCCTAGGACTAGTCTACTCAAACATATACATAAAACTTAAAGCTACTAAACAAACCTCGTGATTAAGTCGCGAGTTAAGGTGTGGCAACCATTGTGCGCATGTCTAGGAGTGGATCAGGAAGAGCACGGTACTTAAGCGATCCTAGTGACTCACCTCCTCTTATTTGGAATCCTACTGCAGTGCGTAGCTACGGTTCCCCTTAACCAAGAGGACTTGTTCATAGGCTAAACCCATTATTAAAACCCGAAAGGGATTTGCCTCCTTGCTTTAAAACCCTTAGTTTTAAAATTTCAAAAAAAAAAAAAAAAAAAAAATACCCCTGTAGGAAAATGACGGAAATACCCCTGGGGTAGAAACGGGCAGAAAGGTCCGAATAGTGAATGTGGGTTGAAGATATCACTGAGTGTGCCTTTACTGATCAAGGAATGTGTTCTTGTGGACGAACGGATGTGTGTGTGAATATGATTCTTGAACTAGAGTAGTAAACTTGAACTGAAAATTTGTGTGATCGAAAGAACTACCTCTAGAAATTCTTTTCATAAAATTGTTCGTGGTTAAACAGTGGAACAAATACTAATGCATAAAACTCCTTAATCAGATTAATTGCGACGATAGAGATGAGTTCTAGGAGACGCAGTAGAGGTAGAATGGCAGCATCGGAACCGATAGGGTCTGGCCATGGGTCAGAAAGTGAAGTGCCGCCAGCAGTGGGCGCGGAGGAACAAGATCAGACAGGAGAAGATGACGCAGTATCGCGAGCCATGTTACGAATTTTAGAACGTGTAGCAGGAGCTAGTAGAGGAAATGGAACTCGAAAGTCGGTGTCGGAAAGGCTTAGATTGAACGGAGCTGAGATCTTTAGAGGAATATCTGGAGTAGCTCCGAACGTAGCGGAGTATTGGCTAGAAGCAGTCGAAAGAATCATGGACGATTTGGACTGCACCAATGAAGAAAAGCTGAAGGGTGCTGTTTCGTTGCTTCGCGACGAAGCTTATCGTTGGTGGCTCACTGTCAAGCAAAGTGTACCAAACGGATCGACGAGGATTGGGACTTCTTTAAGGTTAAGTTTGAAGGAAAGTACGTAGGAGCGAGTTATTTGGACTCGCAAAGGAAAGCGTTTCTAAATCTAATACAAGGAAGTAAGTCGATAGTGAGAGCACGGCGGAATTCGTGCGACTTAGTCGATATGCTAAGGGAATTGTGGCCACGATTATGAGAGTGCGTCCGGTTTGAAGACGGATTGCGAGATGAACTTCGAATCTTGATTGCTCACATGAGGGAGAGACTTCGCGGTGCTAGTGGAGAAAGCTCGGATCATTGAAGAGGTTAAGAAGACTATAAGAGAAAACCGAGAAAAGAATAGGAGCGAGAATAAGAGAAATATTGGACCGTCGAGATCGTTTGGTAATGTCGAGAAAAGACCAAAGATCGAGAATCTGTGCATGCACTTGTACCAGTGGATCGGAATCGTTCTTGTGCTCGATGTGGAAGACCCACACGGGAGAGTGTTGGGGAAATAGTAAAGAATGCTTTCGGTGTGGATCTAAGGCACATTTAGTTAAGAATTGTCCTCAAGCGACGAGGGTCGTGGTTCAAGTCATGGAAAGAATGGTTCTAGTCGAGTCAACCAAGGATGTGATATTAGGTAAGCTCCTTTGCTTTGGTACATGCTTTAATTACTTTGTTTGATTACGATTTAGCCTTTTCTCGTGTTGCTAAGAGAGGTGTTTGAATTTTTAGCATGAACTTAGAGATTGTGTAGGCACGATAGCCTTAGTAAGATCGAGTCTTGCAGAGGCGTAGAATAGCGAATTATGATTGTTCGGTTATAAGTAATTTCGAGGACGAAATTATTTTAAGGAGGGTAGAATTGTAACACCCTGATTTAGGGGTTATGCGCTTGGAGCATAACTCGAGCAGTTGGTAGGCTTATGGTCATGTTGGATAGATTTTTAGGGGTTTGGAGAACCCTAGAAGGCAAAGAATGCCTTAGAAAATTTTTGGATTTTTAGTGTAAAAAGGGGAAGTGGGGTAGAAAGGCCTTAAAATAAAATTGTGGAGTTTAAGTCATAAGAAAGGCATTGGCAAAGTGGTGCCCGTGCGCCACTTAGGCGCTGGAGGAGGGTGAGGGCGCTGGTTCGAGTGGTAGAAGCGGCATTTTGGTGTTTTATTTTATATGCGGTTATAAATTTTGCGGAGGAAGGGTTTAAAAATTAAATGGTGTGGCTTATGGACATGAAAGGCGGTGGGCGGAGTGGCTAAGGCGCTACTTGAGAAGGGGCTTTGTGTGTGGTCGCGGGTTCGAGGGTGGAAGCAACATTTTGGCATGTTTCATTTTATGCGGATATGGATCTGTAGTATGAAGGCCTTAAAAATAAAATGGGTGGCTTTATGGCATAAAAATCAAAGTGGCCGAATGGCACAGGCACTACTTGGTCGTTGCTTCCCCGTGTCCCGTGTTCGAGACCTATGGGCAGCAATTTGGGGTGTTGTTTTTATTTTGATTTTTGTAGCAAATTTGAAGGATGGGCGGCACATGGAAACTGCAGGTGGGGATAAAGATTAAGATTAATTTTGTTTTATTTCTATTTGGAGTGATAAGGGTGGGTTTTATTTTATTTTTTTATTTATTTTAGATAATAGGATAATTGTAGGAGTATTTTAATAGGATTAGATTAGTGGTTAGTTTTTAAATTAATTTGGAGGGGTAGCTTTGTTAGTTTATTATTATAGGATTATTTATTATTATTTATTAATTAGATTAAGTGGACCTATTATTATTCATTTGTTTTTTTAATGATAAGGGGATAATATGAGTTTTTTTAGGATTGTTATAGGAGATAATCAAGGATATTATGAAGATTAAAAGAATTATTATTGGATTATTAGTGAAGTGTTTAAGTGGAATTAAATTAGTGAGGTGTTGGCCAAATTTTGGAGACTTCAAGGGGGGTTGGCCGAATGCTATAAATAGGGGAGGGTAGAGTGCTAGTTGTTCATCAAGTCTTTTGCCTCTCCCTCTTGGTGTGCCGATTTCTCCTTTGGCCTTGTAGCCAAGTATTTCTTTTATTTTCTTTTAGCCCCTTGATAGCCGAAATCCTTAGCCCTCCATCACTCTCCTACTTTATCAAGTTTGAAGCCGAACTGGTGAGGTGTAGTGCTGTCGACATTCAGAGCTTGTAGCCAGCGCCAAGGAGTCTAAAGGAAGGTCTTGAATTGTTTGGACTCATCAGGGGCAAGTCGACAAAAGTACTGAGAGGAGCCTTTGAGATTTAAGATCGTTTGGTAAGTAGTTAAATTATAGTTGTTCGCTTGAGATTTTGTATTATGGTGTTTAACCAAAGGGTTCTAATTAAGTGATTACGATGGACGTGGGTTCGAGTACCAGTCAAGGTGGGCAAGGGAAAGTCCCCATCCCAAAGTTCAAGAAGAGATCCGTTTCTGCTGTTCGAGATTGGCCACGGTGTGGGCCAACAAAGAAGAAAGCGTTAGGCGTAAAGCCGTAGTTTCGCTAGACGATAGCGTTGAGGATCGAGAGTCTAGAACTCCTAGTGATAAGGTGTGTAACTAACCCACTGTTTCCGGGTTTTATGTGTTATATATTTTACTAACAAGTGCAGTAAGGAGTGTGCCATATATACCCCTAAAGGGTATGATGATGACCAGGTTAGTAGCAAATTGGCTAATATGTGATGATTGATTTTTAATATGTAAGTATGCCTATGATTGTGAATAGCATGCACATGCATCATCCTCGCATTATATTATGTTACATGTGCATGGGTGGGTTATGAAAAGAAGGTACGGGTGTACTTCGAGTACGTGGTTGATGTCAACTTTGTGCTACATCGTGGATTGGCGCCGATCGAGGTCGCGTTGTGGATCTTTGCGATTTAGTTCGGCGTGGTTACCTTGATTGATATGGGCTTTATGCCATATCGTGGCTTGATGGATTGCTTTGTGTGCTCCATCGTGGTTTGATGTTAGCTATACGCTACGTCGTGGATGGCATTGGTTGCCTTTTTGGAGGAAAAGGAGAGGGTGACTCGATAGTCCCCTGGTGTGTGGTAGAAATTTGGATAAGGGGGTGTGTAGCGGATGGACCCTAGGTTGGGTTGGGAATCATGTTGCATTATTTTTGTAATAATATGGAAATGGGCCAAGCCCAATATGATATGTGGTTTATTGAGAAATGGGCCAAGCCCAGTATGTGATGTGATTTGAATGTGGGCCAAGCCCAGATTGTGGTAATTGTTAAAATGATATATATATATATTACTTGTTGCATTTGATAATTGGGATATTTTGTGGCTAGCATGTGGGTGGATTTCAGTGGTTAACTTACACACTGAGTCATTGTGACTCACCCAATTATTTATCCATCATCGCAGGTGAGTCGTGACTAGTGGACGGGTTGGAGTGGATACAAGGTGGCCCATGCAGAAGCAGATTTTCATGCAGAAGTTGACGTTTTGAATATTTTTATTTCAAGCATTTTAAGTACTTGGTTTATTTATTTGATGTAATAAGGGTCACTTTTGATTAAAGTACGCTATTTATAGTTGTTAAAGGTTATAACGTATTTAGCAATATTTTTACAAAAGAGTTATATTATAGTAAATAATAATAAAGTTTTAATTCATCCCAAGCATATATTACTTAATAATTTTAAATGGACATGACTTTACCGAAGATAATAAACTTTCATGTTTTAAATTCTAAGTAAAGAAACATATTTTCACTAACATAACCAGATTCGGTCGTAGTGAATAGGCCGGGTTTGGGGATGTTACATATCTATTGAGAAGATGCCCACACCATGGATTACCCTTGTGGCTACACGTCCAAACTTTTTACAACGGTGTGAACCCCTCAACTAGGCAGTTGATCGATTCAAGAATGAGCCGGTGGAACTCTAAATAATAAAAACACCAAGCGACTTACGAATTTATAGAGAGATGTCCTAAATAACTATCGGTGGCAAGTCACGAGGACAATGCCCACGAAAAGTCGCCGATGTTTTCAACCTCGACGCAGTGATAACCATGCTATCGAATCAGTCGATGTGTTAACTAAAAATTTGATGGTTTGTGTAATTCCTTGAAGGTACAACCCGTTATCTTTGTCATGCGAAACAAGTGGAGGTGTGGCGAATCCTGAGTACCCGCCCTACGGACAAGGCATAGAAGGCGAACAAATGAACTATGTAAGTAATAATTTCAGATATCAAAATAACCCTTATAGCAATACTTACAATCCAGGTTGGAAGAACCACCCCAATTTTTCATGGGGTGGTCAAGGAAATCAAAGACAACAACACCCTCCAAATTTCCAACAGTAGCAGTACCCACAGGAAAAGAAGCCGAACCTTGATGAGATGCTGACAAAATATATAGCAGCAATAGAAACACGTTTCCAAAGTATAGAAATAAAACTTGAAAAACAAGAAGCATCGACACAAGAGCTCAAAGATCAAATTGGGCAAATCACCAAGATCTTGACGGAACGACCACAAGGTAGATTACCAAGCAACACTGAAACTAACCCAAGGGAGCAGATTCAAGCCACATCAACTCATGATAATGTAGGGTTAGATGAGCCTCATTTAAGGTAAGAGAATGTGGTAGAAGAAGGTAAGGTTGAGGAAGGAAGTAAAAAGCCAAAACCGGTAATTAAAGAGTACCAACCTCGTATACCATAGCCCGAGGCGATGAAGAAAGATGACACAGAGGAACAGTTCGGTAAGTTTCTTAAACTTTTAAAGAAATTACATATTAACTTACCATTACTTGAAGCTCTTTCGCAGATGCCAGATTCAAGGAAATTCTTAAAAAAGCTTTTGACAAACAAGTGAAAGCTAGACGAGGAATCGCATGTGGAACTCAACGCAAAGTGCTCAGCAATTCTCCAAAATAAATTACCACAAAAATTAAAAGATCCAGGAGTTTTACAATTCCATGCTTAATTGGTAGTTTATCTATTGATAATGAGTTAGCTGATTTAGGGGCAAGCATAAATGTCATGCCTTATAAAATGTTTAAACAACTTGGTCTAGGGAAACCCAAACAAACTAGGATGAGCATTCAATTAGTGATAAAATATGTTAGAATTCCTAGGGGTATAATCGAATATGTGCTAGTAAAGATTGATAAATTCGTATTCCATGAGACTTTGTTGTTTTAGACATGGATGAGGACAATAGTATCCCATTAATTCTAGGAAGGCCCTTTTAGCAAAGCGCCGGGACTAAAATTGATGTCGACGCAGTGAACTCATACTACGTGTGTAGGTGGCGAGACAGTCACTCTTCAGGGCTCGATTTAGTTAGAACATCGAGCAAACAAGGTGAGAAAGAAAATTCTATTGATAACCATTGGTTAACCCTTCTTTGCAGGAAGCACCACAAAAGAACACAACTAAACCCGATTCTAGACCCAATTCCAACAAAGAAACAACTCATGAGGATCGAAGGGATCAAGTTGAGGTACTAGACGAGTGGAAGACACATTTCAAGGAAACACTAGGGGTACACGAAGAGAAACCAGGGAACCACGCACGAGCTCGTAGGAACGACAAATCACTTTAAAATAGGAGACCGTGTATTGTTAGATAAAAGCAGACCCTCGAATATCTCCTCGACGACCCTAATACAAACAAAGAAATCCCTTTTAAGGTAATCAAGGTTTTCCCATACGGAACAGTCAAGATAAGTAATCCTATATTTGGCACTTTCAAAATAAACGCTACACGACTTGAATTATACACAGATAATAGGACAGATAGCATGAGGAAAGATGTTCAACTTTTTAAACCACCCTGATTATGCGAATGAGAAGAAAGTCTAGCTTAAGACTTTAAACGAGTGCCTCTCGGGAGGCAACTCGAGCACTAACTCCATTAATTTTTACTTTTATTTTTCCTTTTCAGCATTTAATTTTAAACTAACCAAAGTGCAGATTTTCAGACCACATGGCCTTGCACACGGCCGTGGTCATGGCCATGTGGATACTACGGACTTCCGTACTGACATAGCAGAGGTAGTACGAGCCAATGACGAAAGATTCCCAGATCACGGATGACTATAAATTACCACGGCCATGTGATATGGTCGTGGCCAACACTGAGGGAAGACACACGAGCTCCAACTAACTAGCCACGATTGTGCGATGCAGCCATGGTCGACACTGTTTGATCCTACATGGGCGTGGTGACCACTAAGCGGGCGTAGAAGAAACGAACGAAACACAACACGGCCATGCGATACGGCCGTGTGACCCAACATGCCCATGGTACACGAGCGTGGGGATGTACCAGTTTTGGAAATTCTATTTAAAACACCCGTTGCCCTCTTTTCTCACCCACT
Organism: Gossypium sturtianum; assembly: GCA_025698515.1. Classification (NCBI taxonomy): domain Eukaryota; kingdom Viridiplantae; phylum Streptophyta; class Magnoliopsida; order Malvales; family Malvaceae; genus Gossypium; species Gossypium sturtianum. The sequence goes on from CM046955.1 coordinate 121,775,983, forward strand.
CCCCATCCCTTTTTCCCTACTCACATTCACCCTCCCCTCCCAACCCCTCCATTCTTTCCTCTATTCCTCCATCTACAAAGCCCTTGAGCTACACCACATCCATGTCGAAGAAACGGAAGGATCCAAGCACAGTATCCCTGTGGGAGATCAATCTATATAAGTTCATGCTGGCCGCTTCAATTATTCGACAAGCCAAGGGTCTTTGAGACCATTCTATTTTTCTTTTTCCTTTCTCTTCTCCTTTATTTTCCTTTTCTTTATTTCTCTTATGTTTAATTTAGTTTATTTTATCTTAGTTTCTTGGTTTTAGGTTCTAAAGGCTGCTAGGGAATCACCCCACCACGACCACCGCCAACACCACCGCGGTCTTAGAAATCACACCCCCTTCGTGAACCATCCAACAATAAGGACCATTCGGTCCATTAATCTTTTCTTTTAATTTTATTTCATTTTTTATTTTCCTTCACTTTAGCTTGCTTTTCTTTAAACATATAATTAGTATAAGTCAAATTATTCTTATTATCTCCTGGCTAATTCTTCACGAGCTTCCCAATTTCTTCATCTAGAGCAGAAATTGTAGGCGGCTACCATACAACCGCCAGAGACGCCTCTTCCAACTTATCTTTCACCTCTGAATCAAGTTTCCACACCTCCAACTCAAGGAATCCATCCAAATTCAGGAAGTTTCATCTCTCCCTATCTTTTATGAATTTCTATCTATCTTTGTACATTGAGGGCAATGTACATCTTAAGTGTGGGGGGTGAATCTTAAAAGTGCCAAACTTTTTGCATTATTCTCAAATCCTGAATTATGTCTTGTTTCTTAAGTAAGTTTCTCATATTATGATTAGAATGAAATTTCCTGTGATTTATGATTTTTATTGATATATTTTAGATTAAGTCATTGATAATTGTGCATTGATAATTTAAACTTTAAGATACTAGAGAATCAAGCAGGATAAGTCTATTTTTCAAAATTAAATTTTTTTTTTAGGTTGTTTACCTGAATTTGAATATTACTTTGAAGTTTGAAATTTGCTAGGTTGACATCAAAAAGCCATAATTTTTGTGAGATGTGGAGCCTTGTAGAGCATATATTCTTTTTCTTACTCACTTTATTGATTATGAGTGTGTCAACATTGATTTGTTATTCTAGAACTTGCATCGATTATACATGTCGAGACCACACCTTTGATTTGATATACTAAGATGATAAAGGCACCTAGGTTTTAACCCACTCACTCCACTAAAAAGCCTACCCATTTTATTAACCCCTAGTGAACCCCGTTGATCCTAACAACCCTTTTTATTGACTTACCCACTAATATTATCCCAAAACCCTTTGTTTTTGTTATTACCATTCCTTTTGACTACCCTTATATCGAGATTTGATTTGATCGATTACCTATTGATTTCGATAGCAAATTCATCAATTATTATATATATCTGATTTTTTCTTAAAAAAAATTGAAGTATATTCATTATTAGTTCTGTGATTAAGTGAGCTTATACGTTTAAATCCCAATGGTTGAAAAAGAAGCTCGTATTAGTAATAGTATTATTATTACAAGTTCTCAATTGATGTAATTGTTTATTATCAGTTCATTGTTTCTGGTTAGGTAATTTGTCAGGTCAATCTCGATTCTAACCTTCTAATTCAGCCTATATCCACACCTTAACCCAAGCCCCGTTACAACCCTGTTAAAGACCTTTTGATTTGTGTATCATCTCATATTATAGTGGTGGAGATTTGATTTTCATTCCAGCCTATGGTAATAACTTTTCATGTTTGACTTTTGAGTGCTTAATTTTTGAACCTTAAACACTTTGAGTGATTTGAGTGAATCTTTAGTGAGGATGTCAATACTTGTCAGGTTTTAAATCAGAGGTAATTATTTAGATGAGGGGAAACACCTATGTTTTCATGCTACAAAATGTATGACTTGGATTGTTTGAATCTTTAGGACTCTTAGAGTTGAATTATCTATGTATGAATTATCTTTGAATTATGATGAAACATTATTGATGAATATTATGAATCAAGGAAGTTCGTTTTAATCATGAGTTGAGAATTTTGCTTGAGGACAAGCAAAAGCTTAAGTGTGGGGGTATTTGATAAACCGAAATAGTAACATATTTTAAACCCACATTTAGCATCCTTTTGGGTGATTTAAGCCTTGAATTGTGTAATTTGGTGCTCTTAATCCTTTGTTTTCATGTTTTATACTCAGGAAAGCACCGGAGGATGAAAAGAATGAGAAACGGGCTTAAAACGGACCAAATAGGCCAAATAATGAAATTGACACGCCCTGGGCCCAAGCAACACGGCCGTGCCTCCCTAATCAGACCTGAACACGGCCTGGCCACGATTCACACGGGCGTGTGCTAAGGGCGTGTCCCTGCCGTGGAGAAGAGGAATTTCACTCGGATTTGGATACTTAGGGGTAAAGAAACACATTCCAAAAGCCTATATAAACACCCTAGAGGCCAAATTTCAAGGGGCGTCCAGGTAGGCCAAGGAGACGAGCCAGAAAGATCAAAATTGTGGAAATTACTTGAAGAAAGCCAGCTGATTCATCTCAAGAAGCCGGAGTTATACTCACGATGGAGGATCTCTCTTCAATTCCTTCAGGGGGTTTTAGTGTTTTTCTTATATTTTGTTTTATCTTTTCTTTTGAGATGTATTCTATTATCATTATGAACTAAACCCTCAAATACTTGAGGGGGATGAAACCTAAGATGAATCTTGTTATCGTTTGCTGAACTATATGATAAATATTTGATTTGTTCTTAATTATGTGTTCTTAATTCTTGTGTTGATATTTCCGGGATATTAATTCAAGTTTGATGTGCTTAGGTGGAGGAGCAAAAGTCCCTGCCTAAGAGTAGATCTAGCATAATTAAGTGGAGTTGATCGCACGCCTAGAGATAGGGTGATGAGATTTTGCCGGATTAGGGTGAAACCTAATATGGGAGTCCATAGATCGAGTTAATGCGATTCTAGGGGTTTTAATTAGAAAGAGATTTCAATTAATCAACCTAGGGTTAGACGTTAGTCGCCTCGAGAGAGGGGTTAATATACATTAGGGAATCTTATGGATCAAGTCAAATGAATAAATCGTCTGGTTCAGAGTTAGATAACAAGTGAAGTCTAGGTGGATTCTTCCTTGGGTATTGTTTTAATCAATTGGTTTTTTCCCACAAGTATTTCCCTAATTTCATTTTTTTGTCTCATTGTCTTTAGCTTAGTAGTTAGTTAATTTTCTAGATTAAACCGATTCACTTCAATTTTAAGGCTAAATAATAAAAAGGAAGTTAGTATTAGTACTTTCGGTTCCTTTGGGTTCGAAAATCCGATCTTGCCACTAAGCTGTACTACTGTTCGATAGGTACACTTGCCTCAATCGTTGTCATAGTTAGTTTTTAGGCTCGATCATTCTCATTATAAATTTTAAGACTGTGACACACCGATCACCATGTGTATTGGATATTATACGTGCTTTATATGGCTAACTTGTTAGTGAATATGTGCTTAGGCATTTGGCCAAATTGAGTTGGGATATGCTATGTTTGCTTACCTAAATTGTGATTAAATGGTAAGTTACATTCTATGTTATACGAACTTACTAGGCTTAAATGCTTACTCTGTGTAATTTTTCGTGTTTTATAGTGATTCGGAAGCTTGTTTGGGTTGGAAGCTTGTCGAAGCTATATCACACTATCCATCGAATCTTTTGGTACTTTTAGTTGGTTACATTTTGGTTATAATGGCATGTATAGGTTGTAACACCCCTAACCCATATCCGTCGCCAGAACAGGGTTACAGAGCATTACCAAATTTTACAGATCAAATACAGACATTTCATACCATTTTTAATTCATATCAGAAACTAATAATAATCAATCATAATGTCCCTTATAAGAGCCCTCGAGGCCCAAAATATGCATTGGAAATAAGTCGGGACTAAACCGGGTACTCAGAGAATTTTTTGCAAAATGTCAAAATTTTTTCCTAGGTGCAGGAGACACAAGCCCATGTCTCTGCCCGTGTTGACGAAAATAGGCCATTTCCAAGGCCACTTTTCTCACCCAAATTATCTTCCACCTACATCAACACTTCAAAACATTCACAAGGCAATACCAATCATTCAAATCAAGCTAAAACCATGTTTAGTACATGGTATAACATCCCATAGGTCTAAGTATTCAATTTCCCCTAATTGACCCAATTCACATACATGCATATCTTACCAATTATACTAACTCATTTCAATTAATTATGAGCCTATATAATCTCCCTCATTTAAAAAATTCAAAGACTCATCAAACACATTAAGACCATATATAAACACATCATAATATGTCATTCACAAGTCATTCCAATGGCTAATTACAACCAAAAATTTACATTGCTATAATTGGTCATATTTAGCCTATACATGCCATTATAACCAAAATTAGTTTGCTATATATACCGAAGAGTCCGGGGGATAGTGTGATGTAGCTCCGACCAGCTTCCAACCTTTACGAGCCTCCAAGTACTATAAGATAGAGGAATTAAAATAGAGTAAGCATTTAATGCTTAGTAAGTTCGTATAACGGAAATTAACTTACCATTTAATTCACATTTAAGGTAAACAAATAAATATGCTCAAAGCAATTTGGCCAATTGCCTAAACACATATCCTCATCAAGCATGCTAGTCATGTAATTTACTTGTTTAACAAGAAACATGTATGAGCTCATCAATATTCAATTTTCACATACATATATTTATCACATCAAGTGTCCAGGAAACATATACATATCATATCTTTGTATTTCAAGAATATACTCGTAACAATACACTTCAATCTCATAATTTCTCATGTCATAACTTTGCCCATTGAATCATTTATAATATCGATGGATACACGGGTGGTACACACGAAGTGTACAAATCTGTAATCCGTCAATTCATATTCAGTAATACAACAACCCAATTTTAGTGAAATCGAAACAGTGGTTTCGGGACCACAAAATCGAGCCGAAAGGAAAATTTATTTTTATATTTTTGCATTATTTTCATTTAGATAGGAATGTCATATGAAAATTCTGATAAGAAAAATTTATCGATTAAGTGCTTAATTATGGAAAGGACCAAATTGCATAAAATGCAATAAGTTGGATTCTAGTAGCTAGAAAGATCAAATAGCTATGGAATTCAAAACACGAGGTCCTTATATGGTAATTATACCATTAAAGAAAAGTTAGTAGATATTTTTGATGATTCATCCATGGAAAAATTAAAAAAGGCTAAGGACTAAATTGGAAAGTAATAAAATTAAAAGATGATAAACTAATAAATAAGAAATATCATCATATTATTATCATCTTCTTCCCCAAATATTCCATGGAAACCCTAGGAAAGAGAAAACAAGCTTTCTTGGCCTAATTGGGTAAGTATTCAAGCCTCGTTTTTAGTAATTTTTTATATTTTTGAAACCGGGATAGTCTAATCTATCTATTTGGGGAATTAATTTGAAAAGTTATCAAAGTATAGAAATTATGTCATGGATTAATATGCTGAAAATTTAAAATTTATGGTAGAAAATGAAAGGTTGTGGATAGATAAACAACTTTTACAAAGTGAATTTTGATGAAAACATGATTTAGGGACTAAATTGTAAAGTTGTGAAAATTGAAGAAAAATTATGAATTTTATAGAATAAAGCTGTAAATTTTATATTTAAATTTTGGTTAGGCTTGGAATAAGGAGTAAATTGCATGAATTTCATTTTTTAAGCCTAGGGACGAAATTGGAATTTATGGAAAGTTTAGGGGCAAAATGGTAATTTTCCCTAGGATATAAATTGAGTTCAAATGGATATGAAATGTGAGAAGTTGATGATTAAATTCATTTATATAGATTCAGATAACTTAAATTCGAAGCTATATTGAGGAAAAGAGAAAGTTTCGGATTAGTACATTTTCTTGTACGAACTATTATCGAGGTAAGTTCGTGTAACTTAATTGAGCATGTAAATATATTGTATTTGTATAGAATGTGATTTATATTTATATGAATTATTTGGATGTTACAATATAAGAAATGAATACACGCTTGAAATTGTTTGAAATGGGTTAAGTTCCGTTTGAATATTGGATTTCGATGGATAAATGTGATTTCCCTTATTGAACGAGGTCCTGCATTTATTGTTGACAGGATTTAACTCGGACGAGTAATCGTATTGACCTCATTACAGAAAGGATTTATCCTGGATTGGTAATCCTGATATAAGTCCTCTTGAGCATATTTTATAGATAGGATTTAGCCTAGACGGGTAATCCTGATTAAACTCTTATGAGCATATGTTGGAAACAAGATTTAGCTTGGACAAGTAATCCTATCATATGATATGTGGCTCAAGAGTGTGCTTTCTGATTAAGTGCCTTAATGGGTACTCCTGAATATGAATTGACGGGTTATTAAATTGTACACCTCGGGTGTACTATCTGAATATCCATTGGATTTTCAATGATTCAACGGATAAAATACTTGATATGATATGAGAATTATGAGATGAAATGAATAATGTCTTACGAGAATATAGCATGATGAGCTCATTAATGTTTATTAATGTATATGTGAAATTTATGTAACTAACTTGCTTGATTGAGTGTATGTTTGTTTAGGTAAATTTGCCAAATTGATGAAAAGCATGTTATTGAATGCTTAATGTTATTAAATGTGATTGGTAAGTTTTAGTTCCTGTTATACTAACTGACTAAGCATATAATGCTTACTAGGTTTTACTTTCTCTGTTTATAGTGCTCAGAAGCTCGAGAAGGTTGGTGATCGGTTGGAGAATCATCACATTATCCACTAGTTTGTTTTGGTATAATTAGTAAACTTATTTTGGTATAATGGCATGTATAGGTTAACTTGGCCATTGTTGGCTTGAATATGTTTTTGTAATCTAGCCATTGGAATGGCTAGTAATGGTTTGTTTTGATATACTTATAAGGTCATACTTTGGTAGCTACATATATGTTAAGTATGGTTGATTAAATTATGTTTAACATATAGACTAAAACAAGGTAAGATTATAAATATGTGTGCATATAATGATATAACATATTAAATGTTAGAATTTGCTTGAATTCAATACTCGGATTGGTTGGTATTTGAATATAAGTTTTGATATAGGTTCATGGCAAAGTTTTGGGTGAGAAATGAAGCTAGAAATGGCTTTATTTTGTCCACACGGGTTGACACACAGGCTTGTGTCTTGACCGTGTGTGACACTCGGCCTGGTACATGGGCGTTTGATTAGGCCGTGTGTCCCCTGCATCTTAAATTTGAGAAACAGAAAGCTTACACTACAGCAAAAAAGACTTTTAGCGGCATTTTTTTGGCCTTTAGCGGCGTTTATAATCGCCACTAAAAGTATTTACGGCGCTTTTAAAAGCGCAGCAAAAAACGCCGCTAAATCAAACGCCGCAAACTTTAGTGGCGTTTATTAGGAAAAAACGCCACTAAAGATCACGACTTTTAGCGGCGCTTTTCCCACAAACGCCGCTAAAAGTCGTGACCTTTAGCGGCGCTTTTTCAAAAAACGCCGCTAAAGGTCACGAATTTTAGCAGCGCTTCTCCCAAAAACGCCGCTAAATGTCATGCCCTTTAGCGGTGCTTTTTTCTAAAACGCCACTAATTTGTACAGATTTGCAATGAACATTTTGTTCAATATCATACCCCTCCTGCACTAAAAACCAACCAATAACAGCAAATATAGTATATAATTGCAACCCAAAACAACAAATGTAGCATAAAAATCACACCAAATGCATTAATTCTAAATGATATTTGAAAATGAATAAAAGATATGATATAAATTAATGAATGCATTATAACTGAAAATATTCTTACAATAATGTTAAACGTAACAATGTTAAAAATCATCTTACAACAAGAAAACAAATGTCTAAGATGGCAGCCTCTGTAACTGCTAGAACATCTTCATCATAGTCCAAGTCAGAGTGGAGTTCTTCATACTTCTGCTCGCTCGCCTCCTCACTCGCCGCCTCGCCTCCTCGCCTCCTCATTGCTGCCTCCGCTCTAAGTTGAGAAATTTGCTCAGCCGTGCTTGCTTGTATCTGAGCTATCTGGTCTTTTAGTCTTTGAACTTCAGCACGAGATTGACTCTCGGAAGGCATGTATTGCTGGGAGCCAGATCCAAAATATTGGGTCGGGGTAACACCAGATCCTTGACATCGAACCCGACCATACCTTTTAAGACCCAAAACATCGGTGATAATTACGTTATAAATATGCTCAAGATTAACAGAACTATCGATCGAAAGCGATCGTACCTTTCGGGACCCAAAACATCGATAATAATTCTCGTTATCAATATCCTCGAGATTAACAGAACTATCGATCGAACGAGTCGCTTCATACTCCGCCTTCTTCTCATTTAGTTTATCCTAATAAATTAATAAAAGAGTTAGAAACAAAATATATAATAAGAAGGAATGCAACATAACTTAACATTATAAATTTAAAACTACAAACGATGAATTAAACTATTATAATTAAACATTATAAATATTTATAATAAATCAAATTTTATTAAGTAAATATACCAAATTTTTTCTGTGACCGGATGTCATCGGAGATCCATCCTTCTTCCTATGCGTAATGTCAAAAAGCTGAAGGCGTTCAACTTTTTGACCACACGAGGCTTCCTACATTGTAGCAGTAAAAATATATTTTAATAGTATAAAGTCATTAATATTTGACATAATTAATAAATTATAATACCTCGGCCTCAGCTACACAAGCAAAACTTCTAGACCCTGCCGTGTGCGTGAATTTTTGTTTCTGTCTGCTGCTTGTTCCAACTCGCTCACGGTCCTACATAATGAAATTTATATTACGTATATAGTAAATACGTATTTGACATAACCAAAAAATTTATAAGACTTTAGAAGTACGTAATACCTCTCCTTTCTTTGAATTCCAGAATCTAACTTGATCTTCCCATTGGTACCTCAACATTCCCGGTGGAACATTTCTTAATTTTTCGTCGAGGCTTATGTCTTTCTTAAAATATTGTTTTTCCAGCGTGCTTTTATTGTCTCTCCATTTTTTACCCAATGTCTTCTTAACATAGTCGTCGGAGACCTCTAAAGCAAATCTCTCCTGAACAAAAAAAGTTTAAAAATTTAATATAAATGGAAGTTAAATCAAAGTATTATAAATTACATTCACGTTTTGTTACCTTAATATTATCGAGAGCCTGATTTTTGTTGGCATCAGGCATGTGATGCCATGATTCGTAGTTAATGGGCAACATATTGGCATTTCGTGCTATAATGCCCAAATAGCTCGCTAATGATCGAGCTTGAGATCCAACAGTGGCCATGATTGTTTCTCCTTACTTTTTAACACGCTCGATGGGCTCTAAGTCGTATAAATCTTTAAGCAATGTACGTCCCCGACCTCTGCGCGTCCCACCACCTTCAGCTGAAAAATGATATATTATTATATTAAAATTAAAAAATGAATCAATAATAAAATTCAACATGCATATAAAATAAACTTAACATTACTTTGAACTTCTGTGGGCTCGTCATCTATGTCCTAAATGAGACTAGAAGATTCAACAAATGTTTCTTTGTTCACTATTTGCTTCTTCCGAATTTGGAGTATCTGTGGACAATACTTAACTCTCGTAATCGTCTTCTAGGCATTTTTCCTGCAATACACATAAAATAGTGCAAAATTTTAGTAACAAATAACAAATGATAATAGTACATTTAAAATAGATAAATTATATAACATGATCAATATTAAAATTATAATATTACATATAAATAAAAAATCGTAAAATCTTACTACATCATATTTCGTAAATATCTTCGTCCACATCCTGACGAACCCATTAAAATTGTTGACTAGTACTAGGGATATTTTCATTTAGGTTTTGTTCTGGAAAAGGCAAAGTTTCTGATCTTTCGACTATGTCATCTCTACTTCCATTGCCCATGTCAAACAAGTCTCTAGGGGTGTTCCGAAGTACAACGTACCAACCCTCATCAGTTGGATCTTTTGAGTAAAAAACTTGTTTCACTTGGGAAGAAAATACATACGGCTCGTCCATCAATTGTTCTCCAGTGTGAATCAATCGAGAAAAATTTACCATTGTAAAACCATATTGATCGTTTTTAATTCGACGAGCCATATTCACCATTTTAACCATTGTTAAAATATTTATTAAAATAACAAATTTATGTTAATCTCTTATCTGAACTTGCAAAATTCAACTTTATATTATCATTTTATATCATCTTATATGCATGATTTTAGTCATTTTATTTTAAAAATTTTAAAATTTAGGTCTCATTATTATTATTATTATTATTATTATTTGTTAAATTAAAGTTAATCAGAAACGTAATTTTTACATTTTTAAATTTAACAACAATAAATTTAACCAAAAAAAGTATAAGAATTAAATTTAAAATATAAAAATTTATAACATATTTTAACAATTAACTTTTATATTTTGTTTATGTTATTTTTATATAATCTTTGTACCTTAAATTTTAAAAATAATACACGGGAGCTTGTAAAAAATCTAAGCGGCATGATTAGATAGCAATATGGAGGTTGTTCAAACATTATTAATAATAAACAGCAAGAATAAACAATAATTTAGACAGAAATTCTTTAAGATTCATCATACGTGGCATTGTTACACCTGGGGAGGATCCGTTATATCTTACAGTGAGATATAAGGCAACCCGTTAGGTTTCCAGCCTATATACTTTGAATCTTTTTTTTTTTTTGGACAGCAATAGAACAAACAGTATATATACCAACCAAGCAGGATAATAAATCGCAATTTGGACAAATTCATCATGACTAACAATTGGATATCTAATGTTTTTCTATCAAATGAATATAAATCAGCAAAATTAATATAAATAAGAATAATACTGATTTCATACCTGTTAAGTTATTACCAGCAAATCCAATCCGACTATTGCAGGAGCAGTAGGAAGCAATAATTGAAATACAAACAACATAAGAATAAACAAATGCTATTGATTAATTACAAAATGCTATATACTAAAAACTAATACTAACATTCTTTGACTGAAAGAAAAATAGTCAATTCAGTAGTCGGTCTAAGTCGTCTTCAATTCTACTCACTTTCAAAGTACGGATACCTTTCTCAATACAGATCTGTAACAAATACATATGAAATTTATTAAAACAAGAAGTCTATTCACATACATTATTAAACACTAATATGAAATTTTATACAAATTTAAGTATATGTATTACACATATATTCAAATTAGTATTCTTATTTTATATCACTTTTTTTTAAATACCTATTACTTTTATTATACATACACATATGTATATTGTGTTCATGTCCTTTAAAATAATGGGTATATAGTCCAACTATTAATAAACACATAAATCCATGCCGAGAACTTGCTGAAACAAAGAACCAAAATGAATGCCAAATTAGAAAACTATGTTATTATTTCAATGAGAAAACTATGTTATTATTTAAATGCTATTCTATGCCAAGCATGGAATTAATGCTATCCTCAACACAGACGGAATTTTGGCTGGAAAATAATACTTACCTTCAATTCAAAAGACTTCAGATCGCGTGTAAGCTGTTCAGCGTTAATTCCCTCCCGTGCAAGTAGCCTTAAAACACAACAAAGACCATTTTAATATATTCCGCATGGTAAATAACTAATCCGGGAGAAATAAACAAAAGATAACCGTTCAATTTGTTGCTTAAAGCCAAGCTTGCAACCTAAACAATGTTCCAAGCTAACAACTTCCTCTTACTTTCTCAGCTAACATTCTGTCTGTTTTAACAGATTGTGAATACAAGAATCACAAGAGTAATGAATTAAAAGTATAAAGTATAAAGTATAAAGTTACCTTGTGGCAGCAATGGCTTGAGAAGGAGCCTCAGTTCTTAAGGTTTTTGCCTTGAGCTTCTTTAATAGTGCTTCTAACTGATCTAAGTTTCTCTGAATAAAATTATCGTAAGCAGATTGTCAGTGAAAACCTCATGTATGGGATCTATATCACTGAAATCTCCTTTTTAAAACAATAATCTCAGCTGAGATACATACCAACTGAAGATTCAATCAATGAAAACAAATGAACAAAAATTCTAAACATTTTTCAATTTGTTTGGATCAACAAATAGATAACCCTCCAACCAAGGTTTTTAACTCTAAGCTACTAACATCAAACAGTAACTTGAATTACCGATATATTGATGAATGTTACTATAATTTATTGACATTATCAAGGAGATGGCATGTTCACTTAATATCATCGTAGTAACAACTAATATCCATAATATGAATTGATAATAAATATTAACGAAAATATAGATAAATATGATGAACATTTTCATAGTCCATGTCTCCAACAGAGACATTCAAAAGAAGATGACCTAAGGAAAAGTATTAATTAGTTATTCTCATTATAATACAACATAATGGATGAAGAAAAGTTCAAAGTTAAATTTCACAAAACCACTACATCATTTCATTGTGTCCTGTTCCTAATTTATTGTTGGCTAAATTGTCTACATAAGCCATTTCTTACCCTCCATAACAGATCTCTAAAAACCAATTTTCTGCTGAAGTTGAAGAAAATGAATCCCCATTAATGACTGATTATTTAGTGGAAAATAATATTAAGTCATTTCTCATCCAATCAGTTTAGAGTTAAAGGAATTAACAGAACTTGACAAAGACATGGCCTCCATTTAGCTAAATTTATCTCATCTAAAACATTAATAGACATTTTAAGTTAAAAATTCTTGATTTTTCATACTATAATTTAATTCAGAACACTATAACAAAGCATTAGTGAATTAACCTTGAAAGCAAACATTAATACAATTGGAGCTTGGAAATACATGAAAATGAAGTGGTTCCTTTGCCCATTACTAAAACTTCATCAATCATTACATTAAAGCGGAGAGATAAACCATATATTACTACTGGACTACAATTTAGCAGAGCCTTCTGTTCTCTACTCCCTTGAACAATCTCACTTAAAAAAACAAAACTTTGAACGAGGCATGAGAAATTTCCAAAAATTTTCTACCTCACGAAATATATGAACCATAGAAGGGTTTCCGCATTTCAACATCTCCTAATCTACCTCCTTTCCCTCATTTTCTAGGCATCCAAACATAGCACAACCAGAAGCAAAAGCAAAAAAAAAAATTCACAAAATATAAAATCCTAAAACAGTTCAAATCTAAAACATTCAACATAATATAAAATCCTAAAACCAAACTGCTTGTTTTCCACAAAAGATGAAATTTTAACTTCTAATCATTCAAAAATAGTGCATTTAGTTTTGTAAACAAAATCATAGAGTTAATGAGGCTTCTCATGTAATCCTTCTCGACATTCTCAGAAAAGTAGAGAAAACAAAGCAAACATTACATGAACATCAGAAAAATGAAAGAAAAAAGAAAGCAAGAATTTAGAAAATGAAATATTTGATAGTACTTGGTACAATACCTTATAAACAGATTGATTGTCTTCAGAAACTAGGTGAAACCCATTATTATAGGAAAGAGACTGCAGCTGGAACTAGGGAGCAAAGGAAGAAGAAGAATATGGAAGTTGTAAGTATTTGGGTGATAAAAATAAAAACAATTAGAGAATAAAACAATTGGAAAACAAATTCCATGCCTCTATTGAGAAATTCCTTGTCGGTTTTCACAAACCCGGCAACTAATGACAGTGGATTGGTGCAGACGGGTAAAAGATAAGGTGCTGGCCGGTGGGTGTTGGAGGGGAGAAGGGGAGAAAGAATTGGCTGTTAGGGATTAGAATTTGGGGGAATCGAACGAAGACGGAAAGAAAAGAAAGGCAGTGGCTAACTAAAACGGTGACGTTTTGGCTATTTAAATTTTGTGGCGTTTTTTAAAAAAACGCCACTAAAACTGCGACCAGATAAAACGGCAGTGTTTTGTAACATATTTGCGGCGTTTTTTGGTAAAAACGCCACTAAGCCGATATAACATATTTGCGGCGTTTTTAAAAAATGCTACTAAAACTGAGATAAGATAAAACGGCAGTGTTTTGTAACATATTTGCGGCGTTTTTTGGTAAAAACGCCACTAAAACGATATAACATATTTGTAGCGTTTTTAAAAATAAACGCCACTAAAACTGCGACCAAATAAAACGGCAGTGTTTTGTAACATATTTGCGGCGTTTTTGGTAAAAACACCACTAAACCGATATAAACATATTTGCGGCGTTTTTAAAAAAAACGCCACTAAAACTGCGACCAGATAAAACGGCAGTGTTTTGTAACATATTTGCGGCGTTTTTTGGTAAAAACGCCACTAAACCGATATAAACATATTTGCGGTGCTTTTCGATAAAAACGCCACTATTGATCAATTTTAGTTTTTCCATTTTTCATATTTTTTCTATTTTTTTCTTTCAAATTTTTTTTGCTCATATCCGTTAATTTATTGAATTTTTTTATTTTTTGAATATTAAACTTTTTAACTCAAATATGTATTAAATTATTATTATTTAATTTTTTAAATTTTTAAGTTTAAAATTATACACCTTAGACCCTAAATTAACCGCAACTCATATATATATATATTACAAGTTATAGAAGTAATTAAAGAAATAATAATCTAATCCCTAAACCCTAAACCCTAAAATAATATGATTTTTATCTATTTTATCAAAATCCCTAATACTTAAATCCCTAAACACTAAGACTCTAACTTTATTATTCGATATGATTTAAGCAGTAAACCCTAAACCACATAAATCTAAAATACTAAAAAATAAACTATAAACCCAGCCTAAACCCTAAACTAACCGGCCGTAATCTTAAATCTTAAACCCTAAACCCTAAATCATAAACCCTAAATCCTAACATATAAAGATTAAACCATAAACTATATACCCTAAATTAAAACATAAACCCTAAATTATCATGACAATTAATTCAAAATTTTAAATTTAATACTATCTCTTTTATGATTATATAAGAAATTATTTAATAAATTTTTTTCATCTTTACCAAATATTTTTCTATGTTTTTACTTTCAAATTTTTTCTAAGTGTCATTATTTTTTGATTAAAAATAAATTATATTTTAATCAATATAATTTATATTTTAATTAATATAAAATATTTATATTTTAAATATTCAATTAAAAATAAATTGTATTTTAATTAACATAACTAGTTAGCGTTTAAGGGTTTCGATAAAACAAAACTTCTTAATGGTTTAGTTATCAATTTGTAACCTTTCATAATTAAGTCAGTTTCAAATAGCAAAATAAAATTAAATTCAAAACAAAAATAAGAAAAAATGAAAATTAAATCGAATCAAATCGAAACGAGTGTCGATTACCCTAAATGAAAATTAAACCGTTGCTCAACATTTAGCGACGTTTAAGGTTAGGGTTTAATTATTAATTGTAATTTAGTGTTTGTAATTTAGGGGTTTATGGTCGAGTATTTAGAGTTATGATTTAGGGTTTAGAATCTAGATCTGTGGTTTAGAGTTTAGGGTTTATACCGTTTAAGGTTTAAGGTTTAGGGTTTAAGGATAAACAGATGCACAATCAGATTTTATTAGGGGCTGAAATTAATTTGTTAGTTAAAACCCACAATCTCACCATTTTTATAGCATATATTTTTATAATTTTTAATGATTAAATCAAATTTGATATTCTGTCTTCATTCGATAAACCCTAAACTGGCCTAAACACGTGAACCTTAAACCATACACCCACAAACCCATAAACTCATAAACTCAAGCCATAACCCTAATCTTAAGACTAATCGTGAACCATAAACTCTAAACACTAAATCTTGAAATGCTAAACTCGAAACCCTAGTCAGCACATATATGCAAACCACTAAACCCTTAATTATAACCTTAAACCCTAAATTATTTAGATAAATTTTGAATATTATATATTCTTTCAATATTTTAAGAAATTTAAATAACATTTTCAATTTACTAATTAATTTTGTTTCTCTGCAGATGCATGGGTTACCAATTTTTTTAATTTTAATATATATAAAGCTTATCTATTATCTCTAAAATAATTTAAACTATAATTATAATTTTAATATATATATAAGAAATTAAATAATTTAAACTATAATATATATATAAAGTCTGTTTTCTTATAGTGGCTAAACCCTAAATATAAATTTTATAAGGGACAAAAGTAATTAAAATAGAATGTTAATAAATAAATTAATTTTTAGCGGCGTTTTTCTAGAAGCGCCGCTAATGCTCAAATCTTTAGCGGCATTTTTTCCTGAAGCGCCGCTAATGCTCCGATATTCAGCGA
The DNA here is from genome assembly GCA_025698515.1 of Gossypium sturtianum. Taxonomy (NCBI): domain Eukaryota; kingdom Viridiplantae; phylum Streptophyta; class Magnoliopsida; order Malvales; family Malvaceae; genus Gossypium; species Gossypium sturtianum. The sequence goes on from CM046955.1 coordinate 121,792,383, forward strand.
CATTTTTGAAGAGGTGCCGCTAATGCTCCGATCTTTAGCAGCGTTTTTGAAAAAGCTCCGATCTTTAGCGGCGTTTTTGAAAAAGCACCGCTAATGCTCCGATCTTTAGCGGCGTTTTCTAAAAAGCGCCGCTAATGCTCCGATCTTTAGCGGCATTTTTTAGAAGTGCCGCTAATGCTCCGCTATTTCTCCTTTTTAGCGGCGTTTTGGGAATAAACGCCGCTATTGCTCAACTTTTTGCGGCGTTTTCTTTCAAACGCCGGCAATGTATAATATTTGCGGCATTTTTAATTAAAACACCACTAAAAATGCCGCTAAAAGTCTGTTTTGCTGTAGTGTTAGAATTGAGCACACGGGCAGAGGCACGGGCGTGTGTCTCAACTGTGTGTGCTTCACGGCCTAGAACACTGGCGTGTTTCTTGGCCGTGTGAAACCTGCACCTACTTTTGAAAATTTTAATTAACCACGCAGCCTAGCATACATGCGTGTGGCTGGCCATGTGGTGCAAGTCAGAGAGTTACACGGGGTCAGACACGGCCTGTGACACGGGCGTGTCATATGATCACACGGGCGTGTGTGCCCTGCATCTTGGAAAATTTTTAAAATTTTGCAAAAAAAATTCTGAGTTCTCGATTTAGTCCTGACTCGATTCCAATGTTTATATTGGGCCTCGAGGGTCCATTCAAGGGACAATATGACCACTTTCGTAAATGAATAATAATTAACATGAATTATCTGTAATTGTTCTGAAAACTCTAGTAATACTCTGTAACCCTGTTCTGGCGACGGATACAGGTTAAGGGTGTTACATTTATTGGTATCAGTGCTACGGTTTAGTCTATTCTCGGATTGAACGTAGCAAGTACGAGTTTAGCTATACATGCCATTATATAATTTGTGATAGTGTGATATCTCCTAACCATTTTAAATGTGTTTTTTATTATATAGTAATGTCATCCAACCAAGCTAGAGCTAAATCCGAGGATGCTGAGAGCAATGCTTCAACTTCAGTTCAAAGAGCTGCATCTAGTAGTAGAATGCCTGAATCTGAGGGCCGAAGTGAGGAGGAAAAACAAGCGTTCTTTCAAATGATGAATGAATGGTTTACTGAGTATTTGAGAACTCATCCACATCCTGCTGTACAACAACCTCCCCCACCTGCTCCTCAACCGGTTCCTGAAATACCACAAGGTGCTGAACTCGCTAGAACTAGTAAACCTTCGATAGATAAAATCTGTAAATATGGGGCAGAGGAATTTTGAGCTACAGCAGATGATAATCCAGAAAGGGTTGAGTTTTGGTTGGAAAATACCATCCGGGTTTTAGATGAATTATCTTGCACACCAGCTGAATGTTTGAAATGTGCAGTATCTTTACTGAAAAACACAACTTATCGTTGGTAGAATACCATAACTTCAGTGGTACCTAGAGAGAACATTACATGGGAATTTTTCCAAACTGAATTCAGAAAGAAGTATGTTAGTCGGAGATTTCTGGATCAGAAAAAGAAAGAATTTTTAGAGCTCAAACAGGGAAATATGACTGTATCTAAATATGAGCGAGAATTTGTTTGATTGAGCAAGTATGCTAGAGAATGGGTTCCAACCGAGGCTGATATGTGCAAATGATTTGAAGAGGGTTTAAATGATGACATCAAGTTGTTGATCGGAATCCTTGAATTATAAGAATTTGTGGTGTTAGCTGATCGAGCACATAAAGCTGAAGAATTGAGTAAAGAAAAGAAACAAGCTGATAGAGAAGCTCGAGTTTCTAGTAAAAGAATTATGAGTAAGTCACAATCATCTGTTTCTAAAAAATTGAAGAAGTATTATGATCATGTTACCACCTCTATGGAATATTCTGGAAAAGAGCGAGGCTCTCAACGCTCTAACCCGAGGTCTTTATCTCCATCTGTAACCAGTGTTGGAAGTGTCGGTAACCCAAACCAAAATGTAAATATTGTAACAAATTTCATCATGGGGAATGCTAGTTTAGAAGTAGAGCTTGTTACCGATATGGATCCCTTGATCATTTTCTTAAAGATTGTCCAGAAAGGGTTGAAAAAAAAATTGAACAGGCTCTAAAGCCGAGTAATCCTGTTTCGAGAGGCAAACCACCCTGTCAGCCCGGCAATGCCAGTAGTAGCTGAGGCACTACAAGGGATACAACAGTTAAATCTGAGGCACGAGCACCAGCAAGGATATATGCTATTCGTGTTAGAAAAGATGCTTCTGCACTAGACGTCATTACTAGTACATTTTCTCTACTTGATACTGATACTACTACTTTGATTGATCCTGGTTCCACACATTCATACATATGCACAAATTTAGTGTCTGTTAAAAATTTACCTGTTGAATTCACTGAATTTGTGGTTAAAGTGTCAAACCCTCTGGGATATTGTGTTATGGTGGATAAGGTCTATAAAAACTGTCCGTTGATGGTAAAGGGCTATTATTTTTTGGTCGATTTGATGTTATTACCGTTTGATGAATTTGATGTGATTTTGGGAATGGACTGGTTAACCCAACATGATGCAGTGGTTAATTTAAACAGAAATATATTGTGTTGAAATGTTAGAATGGTGAGTTACTTCATGTTGAATCTGATAAATTAGATGGGTTATCTAATGTGGCTTCAGCAATATCAGCACAGAAATATGTCAGAAAGGGTTATGATGCTTATCTTGCATATGTGTTGGACACTAAAGTATCTGAGTCAAAGATTCAGTTAGTGCTGATTGTATGTGAATTTCCTAATGTATTTCTGGAAGAATTGACTGGTTTACCATCGGTTAGAGAAGTGGAATTTTCCATAGATCTTGTCACGGAGACAACACCCATATCGATAGCACCTTACAAAATGGCTCCTAACTAATTAAAAGAGTTGAAAGCACAGTTGCAAGAGTTGATTGATAGTGGCTTTGCTCGACCCAGTTTCTCACCTTGGGGTGCACTGATTTTGTTTGTAAAAAAGAAAGATGGATCGTTAAGGCTGTGCATTGATTATAGACAGCTTAATAAGGTTACAATAAAGAACAAGTATCCATTGCCTTGAATTAATAATTTATTTGATCAGTTGAAAGATGCCACTGTATTTTCAAAGATTGATCTTCGTTCTGGCTACTATCAGTTACGAGTAAAAGATTCAGATGTGCCAAAGACAGCTTTTAGAACCAGGTATGGACACTATGAGTTTCTTGTGATGCCATTTGGTTTGACAAATGCACCTGCAGTATTTAAGGATCTGATGAACAGAATTTTCAGACCTTATTTAGACAGGTTTGTGGTGGTATTTATTGATGATATTTTGGTTTATTCTCGACATAAAAATGAACATGCTGATCATTTGAGAATAGTGTTGCAAACATTGCATGAAAAGTAATTGTATGCCAAATTCAGTAAATGTGAATTTTGGCTACGAGAAGTTGGTTTTCTTGGACATATTGTATCTGCAGAGGGTATTCGAGTAGATCCGAGTAAAATTTTAGCTATTGTCAATTGGAATCCACCGAAGAATGTGTCTGAAGTCTGAAGTTTTTTGGGACTTGCTGGATATTATCGGAGGTTTGTAAAAGGATTTTCAATAATAGCTTCTCCGATGACTCGTTTGTTGCAAAAAGATGTGAAATTCGAGTGGTCTAATAAATGTTAGCAGAGTTTTGATAGTTTGAAAGCCTTATTGACAGAAGCACCTGTGTTAGTTTAGCCTAAATCGGGTAAGGAATTTGTAATTTATAGTGATGCATCGTTAAATGGTTTAGGCTATGTTTTGATGCAAGAAGGTAAAGTAATAGCCTATGCTTCAAGACAGCTAAAACCACACGAAAGAAATTACCCGATACATGTTCTTGAACTAGCAGCAATTGTATTTGTACTAAAAACATGGCGACATTATTTTTTGGTGAAAAATGTCACATATTCACTGATCATAAAACTTTGAAATATTTGATGTCACAGAAAGATTTGAATTTGAGACAGCGCAGGTGGCTTGAGTTATTTAAAGATTATGATCTGGTTATTGACTACCATCCGGGAAAAGCCAGTATGGTTACAGATGCTCTGAGCAGAAAATCCCTATTTTCTTTACGAGCAATGAATACCCGATTGTCATTATCTGATGATGGTTCGATCATAGCTGAGTTAAAAGCTATACCGACATTTATGCATCAGATTTCTGAAGCTCAGAAAAATGATAGTAACTTACAAGCAAAACGGAGATTGTGTAAATCGACTTCTGATACAAAATTTTAGATCGGGACTGATGGTTGTTTGTTATTCAGAGGCAGAATATGTGTACTGAAGAATTCAGAACTAGTATAAAAGATTTTGAATGAAGCCCATAATGATATTATGTCTATTAATCCTGGTAGTAATAAAATGTACAATAATCTGAAAAAGATGTACTGGTGGTCGGGAATGAAACGGGATATTTCTGAATTTGTATCTAAATTTTTGATATGTCAGCAGGTAAAAGCTGAACATCAGTTACCTTCAGGATTATTATAGTAAGTTACGATACCATAATGGAAATGGGAAAAAATAACCCTGGATTTTGTATCGAGGTTACCCCTGTCTCCAAAGAAGAAAGATGCCTTTTGGGTAATTGTTGATCGGTTGACAAAGTCTGCACATTTTATTCCGGTATGTATGGATTTTTCTTTGGATAAATTGGCTGAATTATATGTCTCTGAGACTGTTAGATTGCATGGAGTACTTGTCTCCATTATTTCAGATAGAGATCCTCGATTTACATCTCGATTCTGGAGCAAATTGCAAGAAGCTCTGGGTAGACAGTTACATTTTAGCACTGCATTTCATCCCTAGACAGATGGTCAATTTGAACGTGTAATACAAATTTTGGAAGATATGCTTCGATGTTGTGTGCTTGAATTTGAAGGTAATTGGGAAAAATATCTGCCTTTAGTTGAATTTTCTTACAATAAAAGTTATTAGTCCAGTATCAAAATGGCACTGTATGAAGAACTGTATGGTCGCAAATGTAAAACTCCATTGTATTGGACAGAACTCAGTGAGAAAAAGTTACACGGAGTTGACTTAGTTCGTGAAACTGAAGAAAAAGTGAAAGTAATTCGGGACAGTTTGAAAGCAACCTCTGATCGTCAAAAGTCCTATGTTGATCTTAAACGAAAAGAAATAGAATTTCAGATCGGTGGCAAGGTATTCTTGAAAGTATCACCTTGGATGAAAGTTCTTCGGTTTGGTTGTAAGGGAAAATTGAGTCCACGATTCATTGGGCCATATGAAATTATAGAAATAATTGGACCTGTTGCATATCGGTTAGCCTTACCACCAGAACTTGATCGGATTCATAATGTTTTTCATGTGTCTATGTTACGACGATATCAATCGGATCCTTCACATGTTATTTCTCCGTTAGAGGTAGAGATTCAGCCTGATATGACTTACAGTGAAGAACCAATCAAAATTCTGGCACGTGAAACAAAAGATTTAAGAAATAAAAAGGTGGCATTAATAAAAGTTCTATGGCAATGACTTGGTATTGAAGAAGCTACTTGGGAACCGGAGAATACCATGAGAAAGCAATACCCGAACCTCTTTACTGGTAAGATTTTCAAGGATGAAAATTATTAAGGAGGGAGAGTTGTAACAGCCCAATTTCAGTGAAACCGGAACAGTGGTTTCGGGACCACAAATCCGAGCCAGAAGGAAAATTTATTTTTATATTTTTGCATGATTTGCATTTAGATAGGAATGTCATATGAAAATTTTGATAAGAAAATTTTATCGATTAAGTGCTTAATTACGGAAAGAATTAAATTGCATAAAATGCAATAAGTTGGATTTTAGTAGCTAGAAGGATCAATAGCTATGGAATTCAAAACATGAGGTCCTTATATGGTAATTATACCATTAAAGAAAAGTTAGTAAATATTTTTGATGATTCATCCATGGAAAAATTAAAAAAGGCTAAGGACTAAATTGGAAAGTAATAAAATTAAAAGATGATAAATTAATAATAAGAAATATCATCATTTTATTATCATCTTCTTCCCCAAATATTCCATGGAAACCCTAGGAAAGAGAAAACAAGCTTTCTTGACCTAATTGGGTAAGTATTCAAGCCCCATTTTTAGTAATTTTTATATTTTTGAAACCGAGATAGTCTAATCTATCTATTTGGGGAATTAATTTGAAAAGTTATCAAAGTATAGAAATTATTTCATGGATGAATATGCTGAAAATTTAAAATTTATTGTAGAAAATGAAAGGTTGTCGATAGATAAACAACTTTTACAAAGTGAATTTTGATGAAAACATGATTTAGGGACTAAATTGTAAAGTTGTGAAAATTGAAGAAAAATTATGAATTTTATAGAATACATGTGCTGTAAATTTTATATTTAAATTTCGGTTAGGCATGGAATAATGAGTAAATTGCATGAATTTCATTTTCCGAGCCTAGGTACGAAATTAGAATTTATGGAAAGTTTAGGGGCAAAATGGTAATTTTCCCTAGGATGTGAGAAGTTGATGATTAAATTCATTTATATAGATCTGGATAACTTAAATTCGAAGCTAGATTGAGGAAAAGAGAAAGTCTCGGATTAGTACATTTTCTTGTACGAACTATTATCGAGGTAAGTTCATGTAACTTAATTGAGCATGTAAATATGTTGTATTTTTATAGAATGTGATTTATATTTATATGAATTATTTGGATGTTAAAATATAAGGAATGAATACACGCTTGAAACTGTTTGAAATGGGTTAAGTTCCGTTTGAATATTAGATTTCGATGGATAAATGTGATTTCCCTTATTGAATGAGGTCCTGTAACACCTCAAACCCGGCCCAAACGTTACGACCAGATCTGGTATGCTACGGTTTTAAGGTTAAAAACTTTACTTGGAATGATTCTGAAAAACTTAGTCATTTTTGTAGATAATCTTTAAATAGGTGGCACTGGTAGAAAATCTTTGAAATTTTATTATTTTTTTCCAAACAAGTGTCATTTTAAATAATGTGTGAAAATCCCATTTTTATTTCTTTTAATCATAAGTCTTTGATCGTGAATGAAAAAAAACATAAACATTGACAAGTATCAACTTATAACCTAAGCCATGGGGCCTTAGTACATAAATAATCCAAAAAATTATAACTTAAATAAAAAAAACCGAAATAGTCTATGAAATTAAATAACTTGATGGCCCCTCGAGTCCGTCTCGGCTCCCATGTCAACGATCTACTGCTCATCTGAAAGATTAGGAAAAATAATAGGGTGAGTCACCAAGACTCAGTGTGCAAATCCCAAAAACACATAAAAGGCTTTAGGCCCACAAACACATTATGGGCCTTGGCCCATACAAGGGTAACTAAATATGCATCATGGCCCATCCCAGCCTAAAAATCCATCCTCTACACACCAACCCGTACCAACCATCACACCTTGGGGATTTCTACAATCAACCCACCAACCGCTACACACCACATCGACAGATATGCTGCCTATTCCTGTAAATCAGGAATGAATATAACGTGGCTCAGCCACCGATCACTGTTGTGACCTATCATTTATGTAACGTGGGATTTCTACCACCGATCACTATTGTGACCTAACATTTATATAAAGTGGAATTTCTACCACCGATCACCAAGTGACCTATCATGCTCTTCCCCTTCATCATATCAGTCGCCCATCCCATGCATACATTCATGAAAAATCAAACATATATTACCTAAAAGATCACAGTCTATCGCATACATCGATACACAGAGAGAGGTTCTATGATTACGTACCTCGCATTCCTTGCCTACCCTTTCTGGGTAACACGACTATTTTTACAGCCCACTTTCTGGCTTTTAGCCCATAACATAAACATATATATACACATACAGGTTATTAGTGTGTTAGAGATCTACACACCTGATTACTGTTAGAACGAGACCCTCTAAGTTGACGCTATCCGTAGCCAACACCACCGCTATCTGCCTTGAAATCCCGAAAAGTGATATGAGATTCAGGAACTAGTGTTTCCGGATTTTAGATCTAAGAGATCTTACTAGAGAAGATTCGGCTACTCCCAGAGGATTCTGGCTTTTTCCGAAAAATCAGGAAGAGAAGATAATTCGAAGAAATCTATAGAGATTCGGCTTTTAGAAGAAAGAAGAGAAAAGAATAATTGAGTTTTTGACTTTCGGCTTTTAGAAGAAAGAAGAGAAGAGAATAATAGAGTTTTTGGCTTTTAGAAGAAAGAAGAGAATAATGGAGTTTTCAGCTTTTAGAAGAAAGAAGAGAATAATGGAGTTTTTAGGCTTTTAGAAGAAAGAAAGAGGCAGAAAAGGTGGAAACCCTAAATGCTTAGAAAAATAAAGAAGAGAACCCTCCTATTTATAGAAATTTGGCACTTACCTATGAAAAACCGAAAGTTCCCTTCGATAACTAAAAATTAATCAAATAAAAAGGAAAATTCGGCACCCTTTTGCCATAAAGAAACCGATTTCTTCACTTCTCTAGGTGATGGAATTTGGCCAACTCTTAGCCTTGTAGCTAGCTCCTATCTTTTCTCCTTTTTTTTCTTCCATATTATCAACTATATTATCTACATTATCCCATTCACATAAATCCTCCTATTTTTGAGCCTTGTTGCCGTCCACTCTACCTAACCCTAATGCCGAAATTTAGCTAACTTAAATTAAAAGAGTTGGGGTCCATGTAACTTAAATTTGGGCCCCTTACTCCCTTGTGTGGCGTCACCTCCTTGCTCCCTAAGTGGCACCACTGACCACTGGGCCATAAGCCTATTTTGATATTTTAAACTCAGATACCACCTTTTAAACCCTATAGTGCCCAAACAAAAATTTAACTAAGGCTTCAGCCTAATCCTGAACTCAATTTGGACCCCTAATGCTCAAATTAACTCATTACACATATTCACCCATTAAATACATAGGCCCAAAAATTCAGGATGTTATAGGTCCTGAATTTATTATTGGCAGGATTTAGCTCGGACGAGTAATCCTATTGACCTCATTACAGAAAGGATTTAGCCTGGACTAGTAATCCTAATATAAGTCCTCTTGAGCATATGTTACAGATAAGATTTAGCCTAGACGGGTAATCCTGATTAAGCTCTTATGAGCATATGTTGGAAATAGGATTTAGCTTGGACAAGTGATCCTGTTATATGATATGTGGCTCAAGAGTGTGCTTTCTGATTAAGTGCCTTAATGGGTACTCCTGAATATGAATTGACGGGTTATTAAATTGTACACCTCGGGTGTACTATCTGAATATCCATCGAATTTTCAATGATTCAACGGATAAAATACTTGACATGATATGAGAATTATGAGATGAAATGAATAATGTCTTTCAAGAATATAGCATGATGAGCTCATTAATGGTTATTGATGTATATGTGAAATTTATGTAACTAACTTGCTTGATTGAGTGTATGTTTGTTTAGGTAAATTTTCCAAATTGATGAAAAGCATGTTATTGAATGCCTAATGTTGTTAAATGTGATTGGTAAGTTTTAGTTCCTGATATACGAATTGACTAAGCATATAATGCTTACTAGGTTTTACTTTCTCTGTTTATAGTGCTCGGAAGCTCGAGAAGGTTGGTGATCGGTTGAAGCATCATCACACTATCCACTAGTTTGTTTTGGTATAATTAGTAAACTTATTTTGGTATAATGGCATGTATAGGTTAACTTGGCCATTGTTGGCTCGAGCAGCAGGAATTGCACTTCCTGCTTATTCTTTTTCACGCCAGAAACAGGGAAGTGGAGTGCTCAGGATGGACTCTGGAAGATAAGGATGGAAGGGGTCAAACAAATTTGAACTAATGGAAGGGAGGAAATTTAGGAGTTTGAATTATTTCAAACTCATTTGAAGGAGTTGGCCGAATTTTGGACTTTGGGGAAGGAGGTGTAATCGGTTTTGGGTTTATTGGGGAGTGGCCGAATGTCTATGGTGGTTTAAGGGAGTATTTCGGCTAGTGAGGAGAGGGTCTTTCTCTTTTCGTTTTAGTGTCATAGCCGAAACACTTGTGCATTATTTTTGAAGAGCCGAACTTGGTAGCTATTCTCTCCCTTTTCTTTTCAGTTCTCTTTGGGTAGCCTATATTGCCAGAAACCACCTTTGTTCACCTTTTTCTTCTTCCTATTTTGCTCAAAGTGAAACTTGACCCTCACATCTCCTTCTTCTTTTCTTTTTCCAATCCTCTTGTGTGAAATTTCTTCCACTCTTCCTTTGCCGAATCTCTTCTTTTCCATTCTATTTTTCTTCTTCATCTTCCCACTTCTTGGAAAGCCGAATATCTTGCTCATAAACCCCTCTCTCTTTTTGCGTTATCTCTTCATCATCTCAAGTGCAGAAACTCATCTCTTCTTTGGTTCTCATAGTCGAACCTCAAACTTGGGTGTGGTAAGTTTCGTTACTTCATTTCTTTTCCTTTTTATTTCTTGTGGTGTATGGCCGAATCTTCTAAGTAGCCTCACCCTCTCTTTTGGTTGTCGATTCCTTTATCTTGGGATGCTAGGGCCGAATCTTTGTGAAAAGCGGAAGGATCTTTTTGCGTTAAGGAAGGGTGGCGTAGCGTGTAGGTTCTCGAGTTTCGTTTGGATTGTGGCTTGGATATAGATCTTCTAGATCTTGAAATTTGGTAAATCGACTTAGGTAAGTGCTTTAACGTTTTGGGATCTGTTTCACATTCTTTCAAAGCCAGAAGGCTAATTGTTTCTATGTGATAGTGGTTGGCCGATTGCAAGGAGATCATCACGTAGCCGAGGATTCGGTTGGAAACCAAATCAGCACTAAGGTAAGGGTTATTTTCATGCGACATATCCTTGGGATTGCTAGTTTAGCGAATGGGCTTTTGGTTACTAACAAGTATTGGCCGATTGTAGGAAGGGGAAAGCAGCGTTTCGAGATTTTCGCTAGTTTCGCGTAGTTCGGGTTTTCGCTTAGATCTACAAGTAGTCGGTGTGTAACCTTACACACTTCATTAGTATTACATGTTATTGTGTTAAGCTGTTATAAACCAATTAGTCATTAAAATCAGTTATTTTTCCTTGTGGGCATGAGCGTGGACTCCGGGTAAGTCCCCTACTATGTGATTTTTGATATACATCGTCATGTTACCGTTAAATGCTATGCTATGCGTTATTTGCATGATTTCATGATATTATGATACTTATGATTTGGACATGATGATGGGTTTAATGAGATGAGGAGGATCTATTTGGGGTGTAACATGTGGTTTTGACCACACGGCGGTTGGCCCGTCTTTGATATTATTATTTGTGACTAAGTCCCGGTGGTTTTGACCACGGTGGTTTTGACCACATTGATGATATTTGTGACTACGGTCACGATGGTTTTGACCATATATGGATATTGTGACTCGTCCCGGTGGTTTGGTACCACGATGGGTTTGCCCCCACATGATTGATCTGGGATTGTCATCGGTGGTTTTGACCACACGATGGGTTGGCCCCATCACTTGATTTGTGACTACAGATCACGGTGGTTTTAACCACAACGATATATATATTTGTGACGGTCACGATGGTTTTGACCACCAGTAGTTTTGACCACACGGGGTAGATAAAGGAGATCGGATGGTTAGATAATGGGGTTGCATGATTTGCATGTTCTATTAATGTATTGTGTAAGTGCAATTCTATCGGGTTGGGGATTTATACACTGAGTCTCGGTGACTCACCCCTTCCCTTACATTTTACAGATGAGGCATAGATCGCGGATATGGAGCCGGGGAGGACTCGAGGTGGCCATGCAAACTTATTTTCAGGTTTTTGATTTTAAATTACTACTCTAGTTTTATCTATTTACTTTAAATTTGGTTTGGTTTTGTAATAAGGCCGCTAAGTATTATTTTGGGTTTTAAATTACTTGCTTTACTTTTTGATGATATTATGCATGTGCTTGAATTGATTGCTTAAATAACTTGGTAAAAAGCAATGTTTTCAAAATTATACCTCATTCGAGTTTTCAAACCTCACTATCGGGTAACAACATTTACAATATGATTGCAAAGGTAACCTAAATGATTTCCGGATTTAAGTTTCAAACAACTTCAAAGCGAATGGTTTTAACCTGACTATACACAACTTACTCGGAATTTAAAGAATCACATGATATCCAAAAGCTAGTATCGATCAGCGGATTTTTCAACCATAAAGTTTTACGGTTTAAAGCGACATCAAAATGATTTGACATCACTTTATACAAGGTTTTCAAACACTAAAATGTTAAAGAGTTTTTCAATAAAATTTAACCGGTAACTTGTTTTATTCAAATGTTTTCACTCTGTAACATGCCAGATTCGGTCGTGGTGTGTTGACCAGGTTTGGGGTGTTACAATTTTGGTATCAGAGCCAATTTCAACATCTCGACTGTGGGCCCGAGGCCCAAAAATGTTTTAAAATGGTTTATGAAAGGCTTTTATGGGAAAAAGTACAGTGGTGAAAGCATGGCACCTAGTCTCCGACACCAATCCGCCCAGGTAAGTACCCCAAACTGTTGCTTTTGATGATGTGATTATGGTGATATTGGCATGACTAAATAGTAGTGACTAATAGTTGTAGGAACTACTCTAGAGATTTGAACTATAGAATGGATGTACTTACGAAATAATCTCTGATTAAACTTCTCATAAAACTGTGCCTTAATAGACAGTGGAATTAAAATCTAATGCATAAAACTTTTAATCGGCTCGTATCGTTTGGTGACATGAGTACGCGTGTGCGTGGGCGTAACACTCGTGGGCGAGGTAGGGGTAGGATGGCGATCTCGAAATCGGTAGAGTGCGGTCATGGATCGAGAAAATGAGGTACCACCGCCGCCGGTGTGGGCACGGAACATCGAGGACGGACGGTGATGATGCGATGTCACGAGCGTCTGCGGGTGTTAGAGAGGGTTGCTAGTGCAGGCATCGGAGCAGGGGTTCGGAAATCTATGCCCGAACGACTCCAAGCTAATGGTGCCGAGGTGTTCAGAGGTATCTCCGGTGTGGCTCCTAGCACAGTGAAATATTGGTTGGAGGCGACAGAACGTATTATGGATGATCTAGACTTCTCGGTGAGAGAAGCTTAAGGGGGTAGTATCTCTGCTGCGAGATGAGTCATATCGATGGTGGCTCCGCGATTAGGGACGGAGCAATGGCGAATGATCTTACTTAGGAATTCTTTAGAGTAGCTTATCAGAGGAAATACATAGGGGCTAGCTATATTGATGCGCAGCGCAAGGCATTCCTGAACTTGGTCTAAGGTAATAAGACTGTGTCAGAATATGAGGCGGAATTTCTTCGGCTGAGTCACTATGCACGTGGTATTGTGGGCACGGAGCATGAGCGCTGTGTCAGATTTGAGGATGGACTGAGAGACGAGTTGCGGATGCTAATTGCCCCACAGCAGGAAAAAGAGTTCGCGGTCTTAGTGGAAAAGGCCAATGTTGCTGAGGAAGTGAAATAGTCGGTAAGACGGAATCAGGATAAGGGTTGGAACAAAAGGAATTCTGGATCATCTGGGTCTGCCGAGAATCAGCAGAAACAAGGTAGATTTAGTAGGCCGAGTCAAGGCTGCTAGGGCTGCTTTGTTGCTAATACTCGGTGGCGCCACGGTGTGCTCGGTGTGGAAAGTCTCACACGGGGAATCTTTGGGTGGGAGCAGGGGATGCTTTGAGTGTGGATCGATGGGGCATCGAGTGAGGATTGTCCGCAGAGGTCGGCTAGGTTGCGATGCGGGGATCGAGAATCGTACTCAGTCGGGAGGGATGGTCGGCGACCTCGGAGGGCCGTGGTGCGGCCAGGAGGTAATGGATCCGGTAGAGGCCGTGGAGCAGGCGAGAGGTGCGGTGCAGTGCAGGGCGAGCGGCTGGATTGGTCTCACGCAATGGCGTCGAGAGGAGGGCAACGCGACCGGACGTCATTACGAATGCGTTCTTAATCTTTGGACTACCTTATAATGCTTTGATAGATGTGGGATCGACGACTTTCGTATGTAGCCGATAGCATAGTGGAAACCATGAACTTAGACTCTAAGATTACTTCTAGGAAGATGACGGTGATAAGCCCTCTAGGTTACTCTGTAGAAGTAAATAAAGCGTATAAGGATGTACCCCTAGAACTCCAAGGGGTCGTGTTTTGGGTGACTTGATGGAGCCGCCGTTTGGGGAGTTCGATCGATTCTTTGGGATGGATTGGCTAGTAAAGTATCAAGCCGGTTTGGATTGCGTGACTAAAGCGCATGGTGTTGAAGTCGATGGAAGGTGAGGAGGTAGTGATGATAGGTAATAGGAGAGATTACCTATCCAATGTGGTCTCGGCGATGAAGGCGAGATAAAATGGTTAGGAAAGGTTGTGAGGCATTTATGGTACATGTCGTGCTTTGGGAGCTAAGAATTCAGTTTGTAGAAAGTGTCCGAACTGTGAGGGAATTTGCTTTGATGTATTTCCAGAGGAACTTCCGGGTGTGCCTCCAGATCGTGAAGTTGAGTTTGGTATAGATCTGCTGCCAGGAACCGCGCCAGTGTCTATTGCTCCATATAGGATGGCGCCAAAGGAATTAGTGGAGTTAAAGGCACAAATTCGAGGAATTGTTGGATGGGGTTTCATCGGTAGAGTATATCTCCTTGGGGAGCACCTGTGCTCTTTGTTAAGAAGAAAGACGGTACAATGCGGATGTGCATAGACTATCGCCAGCTGAACAAGTTGATGATAAAGAACAAGTATCCGTTGCCCAGGATTGACGACTTGTTTGATCAACTTAAGGGTGCATCGGTTTTCTTTAAGATCGATCTCAGATCAGGGTATCATCAACTCAAGGTGAAGGAGGCTGATATTCATAAGACGACATTTCATACTCGGTATGGGCATTACAAGTTTCTAGTGATGCCATTTGGGTTGACTAATGCGCCGGCAGCGTTCATGGACATGATGAATTGGGTGTTCCAGTCGTATTTGGATCGATTGGTCGTAGTGTTCATAGACGACATCTTGGTGTACTCAAAATCTGAGGAAGAACATGACGCGCATCTTCGGGTGGTTCTCTGAGTTACGAAAGAGAAGCAGTTGTTCGCCAAGTTTAGTAAGTGCGAGTTTTGGCTTAAGGAGGTAACTTTCTTGGGTCATGTAGTATCAGTTGAGGGGATTAGGGTGGATCCTCGCAAGATCGAAGTGGTGTTGGATTGGAAACCATCGAAGTCAGTTGCAGAGATTCGGAGTTTTTTGGGTTTGGCGAGGATACTATAGGAGGTTCATGGAAGGTTTCTCTTTGATTGCAGTATGGCCGACTAATTTGTTGAGAAAAGGGGTTCCGTTTATGCAGTCTAAGAAAAGCAAGAAAGCTTTGACAAGTTGAAGAAGATTTTGACCGAGGCTCTCGGTTTTGATTCGACCGAGGCGGGGAAGGAATTCACGGTCTATTGTGATGCATCGCATCATGCGGCTTAGGGTGTGTACTGATGCAAGATGGAAAAGTTGTAGCGTATGCATCTCGAAAGTTGAGGCCTCATGAGGGTAACTATCCGACACATGATTTGGAATTGGCTGCAGTGGTTTTTTCTTTGAAGATTTGGAGGCATTATTTGTATGGAGAAAAGTCGATAGTTTACACGGATCACAAGATTCTGAAGTACCTCTTGACTCAGAAAGATTTAAACTTGAGGTAGCGGAGGTGGATCGAGTTGCTAAAGGACTATGACTGCTCGATTGAGTACCATCCGGGTAAGGCTAACGTAGTAGGCGATGCGTTGAGCCGTAAGGTGGTAGCGGACTTGCGGCGATGTTTCTTGACCTTAGTCTATATGGCGACGGAAGTCTTTTGGCGAGTGCAAGTAAAGCCGAATTGGATTGATCGGGTTAAGGAGAAACAAGCGGCGGATGAGGTTTTGAGTGCTCGGAGGTTGCAAGTGCGAGAATGGTGAATCGAGGTTCTGACTTGGGTAGTGAGGAGTCTTGTGTTTTCAAGGGTAGGTATGTATGCCTAAGGGCGTCGAGTTGAGGCAATGGATTCTTCAAGAAGCTCATAGCGATCCCATACGCTATGCATCCGGAAGCGATAAGATGTATCGTGATTTGAGGGAACGATTCGGTGGCGAGTCTTAAGCGGGAAATGCTTGAGTTTGTGGGCAAGTGTTTGACATGCCCGGCCAAGTTAAAGCCGAGCATCGATTCTGCCGTCGGGGTTGTTGCGGCCGGTAAAGATTCCGCTTGATGGAAGTGGGAAAGGATTACGATGGACTTCGTTAGTGGGCTTCCCTTACGCCTAGTAAGAAGGACTCGATCACAGGTGATTGTGGACCATTTGACTAAGTCATCTCATTTCATACGGTAAGGGTTGATTATTCACTCGAGAGAAGTTAGCCAAGTTGTATGTGGCGAGAGATAGTAAGGTTGTATGGAGTGCGGTGTCAATCATTTCGGATAGGGATCCCAAGTTCACGTCGAGGTTAGAAAGCTTTGCATCGGGCTTTGGGCACGAGGTTGGATTTCAATTACGACTTTTCATCCGCATGATCGATGGGCGACCGAGAGGGTAATCCAGATTCGGAGGATATATTAAGGGGCGTGTTCGGATTTGGTGGTAGTTGGGAGGAGTATCTACCATTGGCGAGTTCACTTATAACAATAGTTATCAGCGAGTATACTGAGATGGCACCATATGAGGCACTCTATGGACCGGAAATGTCGTACTCGACGTGTTGGGGCGGGCTGGGTGAGCGGCGGATGTTGGGTCGAGTTAGTGGCGTAAAGCAGAGGATAAGGTTAAGGTGATTGGGCTCATCTTAAGGAAGCGTCGAGACAGGCGAAGCCTTACGCCGATCTTAAGCGCGAGGATATAGAGTATGCGATGGGTGATAAGGTCTTTATGAAGGTATCGCCATGGAAGAAAGTGTTGAGATTTGGGCGAAAAGGCAAGCTAAGCCCTAGGTTTATTGGGCCGTATTCGGTGTTAAAGCGAGTGGGACCGGTAGCTTATCAGCTCGAGTTACCAGCAAGAGTTAAGCGATTCACGATGTCTTTCATGTTTCAATGCTTAGGCGCTATCGATTCAGATCCGTCACATGTTGTGCCAGTTGCGGAGATAGAGGTGAGCCCTGATTTGTCTTTCGAGGAGGAGCCAGTATGGATCGTGGATCGGGATGTCAAGGTTCTGCGTAGGAAGTCGGTACCCTTGGTAAAAGTATTATGGCGGAACCATGGTACGGAGGAGGCCACGTGGGAACCCGAGGATGTGATGCGGCATGAATACCCTCAACTCTTCTGATCAGGTAATTTCGAGGTCGAAATTATTTTTAAGGGGGTAGAACTGTAACATCCTTAAATCGGGGTCTCTATATTTTGCATGTTTTTGCATATGATGGTATGTCTGTTGTGTTTGCTTGAGATGTTTTGGGGTCTAGGCATGACCTTGGGTAAGGCCTGGGTCATGGCCAAAAATTTTGTTTTAAGTGTTTAGTGGGAGGAAGCTAAGGGAGTAGGGGTTAAAAGAATTTATTGGGAGGTTGCGACACAAAGAACCAATTGGCAAAGTGGAAAAGAAGGCTCCACTAAGGTGTCAGGAAGGTGACGCCACATTCAGGGAAGGAGTGCTTGGGTTCGAGCAGTAGGAATTGCACTTCCCGCTTATTCTTTTCACGCTTGAGAAATAGGGAAGTGGAGTGCTTAGGATGGACTCGGAAGATAAGGATGGAAGGGTCAAGCAATTTGAGGCGATGGAAGGGAGGAAATTTAGGAGTTTGAATTATTTCAAACTCATTTGAAGGAGTTGGCCAAATTTTAGACTTTGGGGGAGGAGGTGTAATCGGTTTTGGGTTTATTGGGGAGTGGCCGAATGTCTATGGTGGTTTAAGGGAGTATTTCGGCTAGTGAGGAGAGGGTCTTTCTCTTTCGTTTTAGTGTCATAGCCGAAACACTTGTGCATTATTTTTGAAGAGCTGAACTTGGTAGCTATTCTCTCCCTTTTCTTTTCGGTTCTCTTTGGATAGCCTATATTGCCGAAACCACCTTTGTTCACCTGTTTCTTCTTCCTATTTTTCTCAAGCCGAAACTTGACCCTCACATCTCCTTCTTCTTTTTCTTTTTCCAATCCTCTTGTGCCGAAATTTCTTCCACTCTTCCTTTGCCGAATCTCTTCTTTTCCATTCTATTTTTCTTCTTCATCTTCCCACTTCTTGGAAAGCCGAATATCTTGCTCATAAACCCCTCTCTTTTTGCGTTATCTCTTCATCATCTCAAGTGCCGAAACTCATCTCTTCTTTGGTTCTCATAGCCGAAAATCAAACTTGGGTGTGGTAAGTTTCGTTACTTCATTTCTTTTCCCTTTTTATTTCTTGTGGTGTATGGCCGAATCTTCTAAGTAGCCTCACCCTCTCTTTTTTTGTCGATTCCTTTATCTTGGGATGCTAGGGCCGAATCTTTGTGAAAGCCGGAAGGATCTTTTGCGTTAAGGAAGGGGTGGCGCCAGCGTGTAGGTTCTTGAGTTTCGTTTAGATTGTGGCTTGGATCTAGATCTTCTAGATCTTCGGAATTTGGTCGTCGACTTAGGTAAGTGCTTTAACGTTTTGGGATCTGTTTCACATTCTTTCAAAGCCGAAGGCTAATTGTTTCTATGTGATAGTGGTTGGCCGATTGCAAGGAGATCATCATGTAGCCGGATTCGGTTGGAAACCAAATCGGCACTAAGGTAAGGGTTATTTTCATGCGACATATCCTTCGGGATTGCTAGTTTAGCCGAATGGGCTTTTGGTTACTAACAAGTATTGGCCGATTGTAGGAAGGGGGAAAGCAATGTTTCGGGATTTCGCTAGTTTCGCGTAGTTTCGGGTTTCGCTTAGATCTACAAGTAGTCAGGTGTGTAACCTTACACACTTCATTAGTATTACATGTTATTGTGTTAAGCTCGTTATAAACCGATTAGTCATTGAAATCGGTGATTTTGCCTTGTGGGCATGGCGTGGACTCGGGTAAGTCCCTGCTATGTGATTTTTGATATACATCGTCATCATGTTACCGTTAAATGCTATGCTATGTGTTATTTGCATGATTTCATGATATTATGATACTTATGATTTGGACATGATGATGGGTTTGATGAGAGGAGGAGGATCTATTTGGACTTTCACGGTGGTTTTGACCACCACGACAGGTTGGCCCCGTCTTTGATATTATTATTTGTGACTAAGTCCCAGTGGTTTTGACCACAGTGGTTTTGACCACATTGATGATATTTGTGACTACGGTCACCAATGGTTTTGACCACATATGGATATTGTGACTCGTCCGGTGGTTTGGTACCACAGTGGGTTGGCCCCACATGATTGATACTGGGATTGTCATCGAGTGTTTTGACCACACGATGGGTTGGCCCCATCACTTGATTTGTGACTACGGTCACCAAAGTGGTTTTGACCACAACGATATATATATTTGTGACTTGATCACGATGGTTTTGACCACGGTAGTTTTGACCACACGGGGTAGATAAAGGAGATCGGATGGTTAGATAATGGGGTTGCATGATTTGCATGTTCTATTAATGTATTGTGTAAGTGCAATTCTATCGGGTTGGGGATTTATACACGAGTCTCGGTGACTCACCCCTTCCCTTATATTTTGCGGATGAGGCATAGATCGCGGATATATGGAGCCGGGAGGACTCGAGGTAGCCATGCAAACTTATTTTCGGGTTTTTGATTTTAAATTACTACTCTAGTTTTATCTATTTACTTTAAATTTGGTTTGGTTTTGTAATAAGGCCGCTAAGTATTATTTTGGGTCTTAAATTACTTGCTTTACTTTTTGATGATATTATGCATGTGCTTAACGAATTGATTGCTTAAATAACCAATAAAAAAGTAATGTTTTCAAAATTATACCTCATTCGAGTTTTCAAACATCACTATCAGGTAACAACATTTACAATATGATTGCAAAGGTAACCTAAATGATTTCCGGATTTAAGTTTCAAACAACTTCAAAGCGAATGGTTTTAACCTGACTATACACAACTTACTCGAATTTAAAGAATCACATGATATCCAAAAGCTAGTATCGATCAACGGATTTTTCAACCATAAAGTTTTTGGGTTTAAAGCGAGCATCAAAATGATTTTGACATCACTTTATACAAGGTTTTTCAAACACTAAAACGTTAAAGAGTTTTTCAATAAAATTTAACCGGTAACTTGTTTTATTCAAATGTTTTCACTCCGTAACATGCCAGATTCGGTCGTGGTGTGTTGACCGGGTTTGGGGTGTTACATTCTGGCTCACAAGAATTCTATGAATTTTTAAAAAAGATATCCATACGTGGAGATGATAGTCCACAGTCTATTTCCTAAGAACCACAATCTCGGAAAAAATAATTATACAACAAATATATAATATCGCATCCATTCCCATATATAACTCAAAAGATGCATAAGATCTAAAGAATGTCACTTTTTATATAATCAAATCATTCAAGAAGAAGAGAAATTTATTTTGATTATCTATTTATACTTATAGATAGAACACAACCTGGCTCATGATACCAATTGTTGGAAAAAGGGGGTTTGGAAAACGCAGTGAAAAATAAATTTAGGGAAAAACTAGAGTTTTAAAAAAATTTAAAAACAAGATAATTATTGTGATATCTAAAGTAATAAACAGTTAATCAAAATTATACATTTTCGATTCGTCTAGGAGCGCTTCGACCGAGTAGTCTTCTCCGCTATCCTCAAGCTCACGTCTGCAGAGTGTGGGCTCGCTTCAAATCAGAAAATTTTTCACAAAAATTATCAGTAGGGTAATTTTGCAATTTCTCTAAACTTTTGGGTCAAGTTGTAAATCAGAAAAATATCTCTAGAAATTTTCTGGAATAATCTCTTTAGAGAATTTTCTTTCTACAACTTTCTTTTGAATTCAAGTGTCTGTAAATAATGACCCAAGGCTCTCTTTAAATAGGGAGAGTTTAGAGAGTTCAATTATGATTAAACTTAATCACTTTAATATTAAATTAATATAATATTTATCAATATAAATATTAGATTAAATTTAATATTAAATCTTATTAAAATAATAGAATGTTTATCTATAAGATAAACAATAAATTTAATTTAATATTAAGATAATCACTTTAATATTAAATTAATAAAATACTATTAAGATAAGTATTAAATTAAATTTAATATTAAACTATTAAAATAATATTATTTTTTTGGAATAATTAATCTGAAATCAAATTCTCTGGTAGAGTCCCAGTAGGAGTGTAACTCTTCCACTGCACAACCACTGACGACCAACGCCGGCTGCCACGGGACCGCGCCATCGCGACCAGCGGCATCATTTGTGTCCGTTGATGCAGGTGCAACACCCTTACGGCACCCCGAGCCGGTTCGGCTACTATCGGTTTGGTCTGGGTCAATGACGACCTGATCAGTCCAGTCTAGCCACCAGTTGAACCGTCGGCCCGGTTTCACATATCGGGTCCAGTTCGACTAGTTTTGGGTCTTGGTCTCTGTAAC
Organism: Gossypium sturtianum; assembly: GCA_025698515.1. NCBI lineage: Eukaryota > Viridiplantae > Streptophyta > Magnoliopsida > Malvales > Malvaceae > Gossypium > Gossypium sturtianum. Next base: position 121,813,901 of record CM046955.1, read on the forward strand.
AGCCCAAATTTCGGTGAAATCGGAATAGTGGTTTCGGGACCACAAATCCGATTCGAAAATAAAGTTTATTTTTATTTTATTATATGGTATGTGTTATGATAGATATGACATGTGAAAATTTTGGTATGAAATTTTTTTCGATTCAGTTCTTAATTACGAGGACTAAATCGCATAAAATGTAAAAGTTGAATTCTGGTAGCTAGAAGGATCAAATAGCTATGGAATTCAAAACTTAAGGTCCTTATATGGTAATTAGACCATTAAGAAAAGTATGTAGATTTTTCTTGGTGACTCATCCATGGAATTATAGAAATTTATGGTAGAAAATGAAAGATTATTGATAGATAAACAACTTTTACAAAGTGATTTTTGATGAAAACATGATTTAGGGACTAAAATGTAAACTTGTGAAATTAAAGGAAAAATTCTAAAATTTATGAATACATGTGCTGTAAATTTTGTAATGGGACTTGTAACATCCTGAATTTTTGGGCCTATGCATTTAATGGGTGAATATGTGTAGTGAGTTAATTTGAGCATTAGGGGTCCAAATTAGGCTCGAGATTGAAATTTGAAGCCTTAGTTAAATTTTTGTTTGGGCACTATAGGGTTTAAAAGGTGGTATCTGAGTTTAAAATATCAAAATGGGCTTGTGGCCCAGTGTTCAGTGGCGTCACTTAGGGAGCAATGAGGTGACGCCACACAAGGGAGTAAGGGGCCCAAATTTAAGTTACATGGAGCCCAACTCTTTTAATTTAAGTTAGCTAAATTTCGACATTAGGGTTAGGTAGAGTGGACGGCAACAAGGCTCAAAAATAGGAGGATTTATGTGAATGGGATAATGTAGATAAGATAGTTGATAATATGGAAGAAAAAAAAGGACAAAAGATAGGAGCTATCTACAAGGCTAGGAGTTGGCCGAAATTCCATCACCTAGAGAAGTGAAGAAATCAGTTTCTTTATGGCAAAGGGGGTGCCGAATTTTCCCTTTTTATTTGATTAATTTTTAGTTATCAGGAAGGGCACTTTCAGTTTTTCATAGGTGAGTGTCGAAATTTCTATAAATAGGGAGGGTTCTCTTCTTTATTTTTCGGCATTTTGGGTTTCCACCTTTTCTTTCTCTTCTTTTTCCTAAAAGCCGAAAACTCCATTATTCTCTTCTTTCTCTTAAAAGCCGAAAACTCCATTATTCTCTTCTTTCTTCTAAAAGCTGAAAACTCCATTATTCTCTTCTTTCTTCTAAAAGCTGAATCTCTATAGATTTATTCGAATCATCTTCTCTTCCTGATTTTTTTATAAAAGCGAGAATCCTCTAGGAGTAGCCGAATCTTCTCGATAAGATCTCTTAGATCTAAAAGCGGAAACACTAGTTCTGAATCTCATATCACTTTTTGGGATTTCAAGGCGGATAGCGATGGTGTTGGCTACGGATAAGCGTCGACTTAGAGGTCTCGTTCTAACGATGTCAGTGTGTAGATCTCTAACACACTAATTAATCTGTACTAAATATATGTTATGGGCTAAAAGCCAAAAAAAGGCTGTATAGTAATCTGTACTAAATATATGTTATGGGCTAAAAACCGAAAAAAGGCTGTATAGACAGTCGGATTACCCAAAAAGGGTAGGCAAGGGATGCAGTGCGTAATCATAGAAACTTCTCTATGTGTATCGATGTATGTGATAGGATCGTGAACTTTTAGGTAGTATATTGTTTTGATTCTACATGTATGTATGCATGGGATGGGATTAATATGATGAAGGGGAAGAAGGTCGCATAGCGATCGGTGGCTTTGCCACATAGGTCACATAGTGATCGGTCTTTATGATAGGCAGCTCAGCTGTCGAAATACTACGATGTATTATTAAGGTCGCATGGTGATCGGTGGCTTTGCCACATAGGTCCCTGATGATCGGTCTTTAAGACAGAGCGCCACAATTTGTCGATATGGTGTGTAGCGGTTGGAGGGTTGATTATAGAAATCACCAAGGTGTGATGGTTGAGTGCGGGTTGGTGTGTAGAGGATGGATTTCTAGGCTGGGATGGGCCATGATGCATATATAGTTACCCTTGTATACGGGCCAAAGCCATAATGTGTTTGTGGGCCAAGCCTTTGATGTGTTTTCGGGATTTACACACTTTGAGTCTTGGTGACTCACCCTATTATTTTTCCCTAACTGCGGATGAGCGAGTAGATCGTGGACATGGGAGCAAAGGCGGACTCGAGGGCCATCAAGTTTTTATTCCTATAGATTATTTCGGTTTTTCCTTAAGTTTTTAATTTTGGAAACATTTATGTAATAAGGCCCCATAGTTTATACTCACTACTTAGTTTTTAATATTTGCAACTTATGGAACCTTGTCAAAGGTTTTATTATTCAAAATAATAATAATATAAGGTTTTCTTTTCAAAAGTCACTTGTTTATTCGAATTTTGCCTAATAACTTATGATTTACTAAAACCAACTTAGCAAAAGTTTTCAATGTACAACCCGTAGCATACCAGATCTGGTCAAAACTTATGGGCCGGGTTTGGGGTGTTACAGGGCTTTGGTTAGGCTTGGAATAGGGAGTAATTTGCACAAGTTTCATTTTCCGAGCCTAGGCACGAAAATGAAATTTATGGAAAAGTTGGGGGCAAAATGGTAATTTTGTCTAGAACGTAAATTGAGTTCCAATGAGTATAAAATGTATGAAATTGATGATTAAAGTTATTTATATAGATCCGAACAACCCAAATTCGGAGTTAGAACAAGTAGATTTATGTACACGAACATTTGTCGAGGTAAGTTCGTGTAACTAAATTGTGTTTATTTACATGCTTGCATTGATTGTGTTTACGTAAATTGTATAAATTTCATAAATATGTGAAATGATTACATATCCGATCAAGCCCGATAAATGAAAATGTTTAGATTAAATGATAATGCCCAATAAAGGATAAATGAAAAAAAATGTTACTTATATGCTTGAAATGAATGTGGAATGTGTTTATTTGAATTATGTAGCGACCTAAAATTTTGTACGGGCGCTAATTGAGAAAATTATTCAACATTTGAAAATAGAGTTTCGATTTTATTTAAAAAAGGGAGTCGCCACTGATCTTTTTTCTAGGTGTGATCGGACACCTAATAAATCCTATTTTTTTTTAAAAGAAAAATTATTTTTTTGAATTTTTTTAAAAAAAGGGCCGAGTTTAGGTCTACATCAAAATTCCAGAGAAAAATAGGGTTCGGGAGTCGGTTACACGCGAGGAAAGTATTAGCACCCTCGCGACGCCCAAAATTGGTATCTCGTTAAACGCGTGTTGTCTTAATTTTCAAAAATACGAGTTCAATTTAATATTTATTCGTGATCCGATTGAAACAAGAGAATTTTTTGAAAACACGAAAATTTTGAAACTCGAGAATTTTTTTTTTGAAACCCGAGAATTTTTTAAAACACGAAAATTTTGAAACACAAGAATTTTGAAAACACGAAAATTTTTGGAAACACGAAATTTTTTTTTGAAACACAAAAATTTTAAAAACACGAAAAGTTTTGAAACACGAAAATTTTAAAACACGAGAATTTTGAAAACACGAGAATTTTTGAAAACACGAATTTTTTTTGAAACACGAAAATTTAAAAACACGAAAAGTTTTGAAACACAAAAAATTTGATAAATTACATATTATCGTATTATATACATTTTAAAAATGAAATTTTGATAATTTAAAAATAACCACAAAAATTAAACATTTTATTTTAAAACTCGAAAATTTTTCTTTAGATTTTTTATTTTTAAAAGGGTGTATCATATTTAACACGAACTGATGATATCACCCAACATAGCGATGAAATCAATGATTAGTATTAAATCGATTCGTTGCCTTATTTATTAAAATTAAAAGTAAAATAAAATACAATTAAAAAAATAAAAAATGCTAAAAATATCAATAATATTAAAACGAGATGTCATAAAAAATACACGAATTAAATTAAAAGTGGGTAAAGAAAAAATTACCGAAAAGCCCAAAATTATGAGCTTGAAGAACGAGATACACGACCCGGGATCTTTTTTTTCTTCTTCTTCCTTTTTTTTTCTTGGCCTACTGCCTTTGGGCTCTCTTGGTGAAATTTCTTGCCTTTTTCTGTTTTTATTATTTTGGGTTCTTTGCGTTGAAATTTGGGCCTCTTTGGGTGGTCTCTTGAATTTGCGCAAAGTGGGCTCTTTGTTGAAATTTGCCCTTTTGGGCTTCTTTTTTTTGGGGGGGTTGCCCCTTTTTGGGCTGCTTTTTTTTTTGGCCTGCTCACTTTTCTCTTTTTTCTTTTTTTTATGGGCTGCTGCGTCGGGTCGGGTCGGGTCACCGCGGGTTGGGTCGGGTCGGCCCGGCTGTTTTTAAAATTTTTATCTTGTTTCTTCTTTTTTTTATCTTTTTTATCTTTTATCTTTTATCTTTTCTTTTTTCTTCTTTATTCTTTTTCTTCTTTCTTCTTCTCCTAGCATGCATTCTTAGTAGTCGTGAAATCATTTGCTTCACGCCGTCGTGGCCACCTTCTCCCTCTTCTCTTCTTCTTCTCCCTTCTTCTTTCCTCTCTTTTTCTTTCTCTTTTTTCTCTTCTTTTTCTTTTTTGGGGTTTCTTCTCTTGGCGAATTTTTGGGGGGTAAGAACCCCTTTTATGGTTGTTTTTTGCAGGTGTTAGGTGGCTAGGGAGGAGGGAGGCCATGCCCTAGGCTGGTGGCCGGAAATCACGGAGGGTAGGTGCCCAAATCGTGTGATTTTGCCAGAAGGACCAAATCGCAAACGCAATGAAACTAGTGGGGTCAAAACATAATTTTGAGAAAATAGTAGGGTCAACATGTAATTTTAGGAAAATTTAGGGATTAAAATGAAATTTAAGGAAAGTTTAGGGGTTAAAATAAAATTTAAGGAAAGTTTAGGGGTTAAAATGTAATTTAAGGAAAGTTTAGGGGTCGAAATGCAATTTTTATTTTTTGTATTAAATTTTTTTTAAAATTTTTTTTATAATATTTGAAAATTATACACGAGATTGAGACGGACAAAATTTAGTGCTTACAAATTATATGAATGTTGTGGATGTATGAAATAATCTCATGCCCGATAATGCTTGAGAAAAATGTTTAAATCCCGGTTGTATAAAATGGAAAATCGATGGATATGTGATTTCCCAAAATGAATGAGGCCCTGCATTTGTTGCTGGAGGGATTTAGCTCGGACGAGTAATCCTATTGGCCTCATTTCTAAAAGGATTTAGCCCAGACGGCTAATCCTGATGTGAGTCCTCTCGAGCATATATTATGAATTGGATTTAGCCCGGACGAGTAATCCAGGTCAAGCTCCTTAGAGCATATGTCATAAAAAGGATTTAGCCTAGACTGGTAATCCTGTTGTATACATGTGTGGCTCGAGAGTGTACTCTATGAGGTAGTACCTTATGGGTACCATTGAACATGAATTGACGGGTCCTGATTTGTACACCTTGGGTGTAATACCGGTGTATCCATCGATATTCCAAATAAATTCAACGGGTAAAACTCTTGACATGAGAAGATTTTGAATAAGAAATGAGTTATTACATGTATCTACCTGATATACACGAAAATGATGATATGTGATAATTGATACTTGGAAATATGAGACGATGATATTTGTACTTGGAATTTGATTGATGAATATAAGTTCATCCTTGATTATAGACTCGTACAACTTGTGTGTACTACTACTTGTGTGACATTAATATTCGAAAAATATGAGTAAGGTCCTAACATGAAATGATCTGAACTCGAAATGAGCTATTATGAGACTATACTTGTAATAATGAGAGATGATTTATACACGATAAATGAATACATGTTGTGGATAGCATATGTGCTTGGAAACTTAATTGTTGTTGAGCTCATACATGTCTTGATGTTATTATGGATTATATGACTAACAAGGGCAATGAGGATGTGTGTAGGGCTTGAGGTCAAATTGATTGAATATACCTTACATAGTTACCTCAAAATAGAATAAATGGTAAGTTAAGTATCATGTTATACGAACTTACTAAGCATACAATGCTTACCCCGTTTTATTTCCCCTGTTTTAAAGTAAACCGGAAGCTCGTTGGATTGGAAGCTCGGCGGAGATCACTCACACTATCCATTGGCCTATGTCGGTACAGTATGGTAAATCAATTATGGTTGTAATGGCATGTATAGGTTATATTGGCCACATTGGCATGTAAATATAAATGATGCTTGTAATCTAGCCATTGGAATGGCAAGTAATAGTTGTTTTGATATACTTGTAATGTCATGCTATGGTAGCTATATATATATGTTAAGTAGTTGATTAAATCATGTTTAACACATGAATTAAGCCAAGGTAGGATAGTAAACAAGCATGCATGTAATGATATGCCATGTTGAATGATAGAATTTGCTTGATTTGAATGCTTGAAATAGTTGGTACTTGAATGTGAGTTTAAGTGCAAGTCATTGGTGTGATTTTGGGTGAGAAAGGAAGCTAGAAATGGCTTTATTTTGTCTACACGGGCGGACACACGGGCGTGTGTCTAGACCGTGTGTGACACACGACCTACCCCATGGGCATGTGGCCTGGCCGTGTGTCCCCTGCACCTTAAATTTTGAGAAACAGAATGCTCAGAATTGAGCACATGGGCAGAGACACGGGCGTGTGTCTCAGCCATGTGGGAGACACGGGCGTGTGTCTTAGCCGTGTGAAACCTGCACCTAATTCGAATTGACTTAATTAACCACACGGCCTAGAACACGGGAGTGTGGAATGGATGTGGCGCAAGTCAGAGAGCACCCTAAATCGAACACGGCTTGTAGCACGAGCATGTCCTAGGGTCACACGGGCGTGTAAGCCCTGCACCTTCGAAAATTTTTGAAATGTCACGAAAAATTTTTTAGAGTTACCGATTAAGTCCCGACTCGATTCTAATGCTTGTATTGGGCCTCGAGGGTCCATCTAAGGGACATTATGAATGATCTCGGTTAGTGAATAGTGATTTACATGATTTATCTGAAAATGTTCTAGAAAGTCCCGGTAATACTCCGTAACTCTGTTCCGATGACGGATATGGGTTAGGGGTGTTACAGTCTCGGTTTTGGGCTCTCGGGCCTAATTTACTATCTCAAGTCCAATTTTCAAGTTCAATTACCCATTGGGCCAATTGTCTGACTTGAAAATTAACTTCCAAAAATATCATATTAATTTTAATTGATTTGATTAATTTAATTTTACTTGATCAAAATTAATTTTTCCAAAAATCACTTACATTTTCCAAATTAATTTTTCAAGAAAATTCTTTAATCAAATCCTCTAGTTGAACAATTCTTATGACCACCTAATTTAATTCCACATCGAATAAACCAACACAATTAAATTATTCCCAAAATCGTAGAATTCTTCTTATTCAAATGCAGTCCGATCGAGCTTTTGTTAAGCTAGCGGAGAGACCAATTAGACATATACAATTAGGCTCCAATGATTGGAATTATGTCCAGAAGCATCGTTCCGATAATTCAAAATTAATTAATCATGGAGTCAGTCCACAAGAAGTACCATGATTGAAAACTTCTTATTGTATACTCTTTACGAAAACATTTCATCCAACTTCTTTATCTAATGACTTCGTCATTTGTGTGTTACCCTCATATGATATCCTTGATTCTTTTGAGTTAAATTCGTTCACTCAATACAATCCTATTTTATCTCATTGTCACCATTGTGTCTTTTTAATGACTGATAAACAGTAATAGTAACATATTTTATCTCCACATTTAGCATGCTTTTGGATGATTTATCCCTTGAATTATGGAATTTGGTGCTCTTAATCCTTTGATTTCATGTTTTATACTCAGGAGAGCATAGGAGGATGAAAAGAATAGAAAATGGGATTAAAACGGGCCAAATGGGCCAAAGTAGGAAATCGACACGGCACTGGGCCCTAAAGCACTGGCCGTGCCCCTTATGAGCTCAAACACGGCTGAAGTCGATTCACTGCAGGCGTGCCATACGGGCGTGCCCCTGCCGTGACAAAGAGGAATTTTATTCAGATTAGGGTACTTAGAGGCAAAGAAAGCCATTCCAAAATCCTATATAAACACCCTAAAGGCCAACCTTTATGGGGCGTCCAGCTAGGCCAATGAGCCGAGCCAGAGAGGTCAGAATCGTGGGATTTACTCGAAGAAAGCCAGTTGATTCATCTGAAGAAGCCGAAATCATACTCAAGACGGTGGATCTCTCCTTCAATTCCTTTAGGGGGTTTTAGGGTTTTCTTATGTTTTGTTTTATCTTTTCTTCTGAGATGTATGCTTTTATTATTATGAACTAAACCCTCAGATACCTGAGGGGGATGAAACCTAGGACGGATCTTGTTATTGTTTTCTGAACTATATGATAAATACTTGATTTGTTCTTAACTATGTGTTCTTAATTCTTGTTTTGATATTTTAGGGTATTGATTCAAGTATTGATATGCTTAGGTAGTGGAGCAAAATTCCCTGTCTAAGAGTAGATCTAGCATAGTTAAGCGGAGTTGATCGCAACCCTAGACATAGGATGACGAAAATCTGCCGGATTAGGGTCAAACCTAATATGGGAGTCCATAGATCGAGTTAATGCAATTCTAGGGGTTTTAATTAGAAAGAGATTTCAATTAATCAACCTAGGGTTAGACTTTAGTAGCCTCGACGGAGGTATTAATATAAATTAGGGAATCCTACGGATCAGGTCAAGTGAATAAATCATCTGGTTCAGAGTTAAATAACAAGTGAAGTCTAGGTGGATTCCTCCTTGGGTATTATCTTAATCAATTGATTTTTCCCACAAGTATTTCCCCAATTCATTCTCTTTGTCTTAGCGTCTTTAGCTTAGTAGTTAGTTAATTTTAGATTAAACAATAATTCACTTCAATTCTTAGGCTAAATAATAGAAAGAAAGTTAGTATTAGTACTTTTGGTTCCTTTGGGTTCGACATTCCGGTCTTGCCACTAAACTATACTACTGTTCGATAGGTGCGCTTGCCTCAATCGTTGTCACAATTAGTTTCTAGGCTAGATCATTCATTATATAAATTTTTAAGACTCTGACATAACGATCAAGTTTTTGGCGTCGTTGTCGGGGAACCAAAATATTAAGAACGCTCAATTTTTATTACTTTAGCCATTTTTTTTTTTGCAATTTACTTTTATTTTATTTTTATTTTAACTTTGCTAATTTTTCTCTTTCTTTGTTCCTTGCAGGTACCTCTAGTTTATGACTAGAAGGAACTCGACAGGACCCTTAATTTACGACAGTGATATTGAAGGTACCGTCCGCAGAAATCGTAGAAAAATAAGGCAAAGCTTAACTTACATAGAAGAAGAGCAAGAAGACGAGAACAATACTACCGAAGAGATGGCTGAGAATAATCCACTACCTCTAGAGGTGGCCGAAAATCATGCTCCTCATACTATGTATGATTATGCTAAGCCTAGTTTAGTTGGTACGGAATCAAGTATTGTTAGACCTACTATTGCTGCAAATAATTTTGAACTAAAACCTAACACAATTCAAATGATACAGCAATTTGTTCAGTTTGATGGTTTACAGGATGAAGATCCAAACAATCACTTGGCGAATTTCCTAGAACTTTGCGATACTTTCAAAATAAATGGTGTTTTTGATTATGCCATTCGTCTTCGGTTATTTCCCTTTTCTTTGAGGAATAAAGCCAAACAGTGGTTGAATTCTCTTCCTTGAGGATCAATCACTACATGGGAGCAAATGATCGAAATTTTTTTATTAAAATATTTTTTGCCGGCTAAAACAGCTAAGTTAAGGAATGATATCTCTTCTTTTGTGCAGATGGATTTAGAGACACTTTATGATGCATGGGAGAGATACAAAGATCTATCGAGAAGGTGCCCACACCATGGATTACCCTTGTGGCTACAAGTCCAAACCTTTTACAATGGTGTAAACCCTTCAACCAGGCAGTTAATTGATTCGATCGCGGTGGTGAGCGCTGAACAAAAAAACTCCTGAAGCGACCTACGAGTTTATAGAAGAGATGTCTTTGAATAACTATCGGTGGCAAGTAACAAGGACAAGGCCAACAAAAGCGGCGCTAGTGTTTTCAACCTCGACGCTTGATAACCATGCTATCAAATCGGTAGAACTTTTAAATAAAAAGATTGATGGTTTATGTAATTCTTTGCGAGATACATCCGGTTATGCGATGCGATATGAATGGAGGAGGGATGAACAACACAGAATACCCACCTTGCAACCCGAAATCGAAAGCGAGCAAGTTCACTATATGGGTAATAATTCCGGACCTCAAAATAACCCTTATAGTTATACTTATAATCTAGGTTGGAGGAACCACCCCAATTTCTCGTGGGATAGTCAAAAAAACCAAAGACAACAATTCTACTCACAAGAAAAGAAGCCAAACCTTGAAGAGATGCTGACAAAATTTATAGAAGTGTCAGAAACCCATTTCCAAAATACCGAAACGATATTGAACAATAAGCAAGTATCGATTCAAGAGCTTAAGGATCAAATTGGACAACTAACTAAGCTAATTTCTGAAAGGCGACCAGAAAGTTTACTAGAAGGAAAAGAAGCAGTGTGAGCAATTACACTAAGAAGTGGAAAGGAGTTAGTTGAAACAAAGAAAAAGATACCAAACGAAATTGATAAGGCAAAAGATAAGGAAGTTGGGAATGCAACACCGGTTCGTGAAGAATGTAAACCACCAATCCCATATCCAACAAAGTTGAAGAATACGGTAAATTTCTTGAACTTTTTAAACAATTACATATTAACTTACCTTTTGTTGAAGCTATTTCGTAGATGCCGACGTACGCAAAATTCCTAAAGGAGCTTCTAAAAAATAAAAAGAAGTTTGAAGAGATATCAACAGTGGAACTCAACGAAGAATGTTCAGCCATCCTCCAAAACAAGCTACCAACCAAATTGAAAGATCCGGAAGTTTCACTATTCCTGTTTAATTGGTAGTTTGAACATAGAAAGCAATAGTCGATCTAGGTGCCAGCATTAATTTAATGCCTTACAAAATGTTTAAGCAACTTGGTCTTGGGAACCTAAACCCACTAGGGTGAGTATTGATTAGGTAGTGAGATCATTAAATATCCTAGGGGAATTATCGAAGATATTACGGTAAAAGTTGATAAATTTATTTTCCCCTGTTGATTTTGTTGTGCTTGACATGGATGAGGGCGTTGAGGTGCCTTTAATTTTGGGACTGGCCCTTTTTAGCTCTTTGTTAGAAATTCATTATTGATGTAGGTGAAGGTAAACTTGCACTAAGGGTAGGCGATGAGGAAATTATTTTTCAAATTTACGACACTATGTGATATTTTAGAGAACAAGATGATTCATGTTATTTTATTGATGCCACTGATCATATTATTCAAGATTCATTGCAGGAAATCATACATAACGACACGATGGAACTGTGTCTTACACAAGATGAGGGGGTAGATGATGATATCGATGAGTTAAATTCTAATACATCTTCCTCTAGACAAATGAAAGAAGAGGGCATTGAAATCAACGACGAACTAAAACAAAAACCCTCTATTGATGAGCCGCCCAAATTAGAATTAAAACAGTTGCCAAAACACTTAGAATATGCATTCCTAGGGGATAATTCTACGCTACCAGTCATTATCTCTTCAAAACTGGAACCTAAAGAGAAAGACGAGTTACTACAGGTACTAAGGGAACATAAAAGAGCCATAGCTTGGAAAATCTCTGACATTAAAGGAATAAGCCCATCGTTTTGCACCCACAAAATTTTAATGGAAGATAAGTATAAACCATGTGTACAACCTCAAAGACGATTGAATCCCAACGTGAAAGAAGTTGTTAAAGCTGAGGTAATTAAACTTCTAGATGCCGGAATAATTTATCCTATTTACGATGACACTTGGGTAAGTCTGTGCGAGTTGTTCCAAAGAAAGGAGGCATGACTGTTGTAGCCAACGAAAAGAATGAATTGATTCCTACCAGAACAGTCACAGGTTGGAGAGTCTGTATTGACTATAGAAAGTTGAACGATGCCACCAGAAAAGATCACTTCCCTTTGTCATTTATTGATCAAATGTTAGAAAGATTATTTGGGCATATGTGCTACTGCTTCCTAGACGGACTCTCCGGCTACTTCTAAATCCCGATAGCCCCTAAGGATCACGAAAAGACAACATTTACATGTCCATACGGTACGTTTGCTTATCATAGAATGCCTTTTGGATTATGTAATGCTCCTGCTACTTTTCAGCGATGCATGCTAGCTATCTTTGACGAACTTGTGGAAGAAATTATGGAGGTATTTATGGATGACTTTTCAGTATTCGGTAACACTTTTCATCTTTGCCTTAAAAATTTAAAACGAGTTCTGATGAGATGTGAGGAAACGAACCTTGTTTTAAATTGGGAAAAATGTCACTTTATGGTTCGAGAAGGGATTGTGTTAGGACATAAAATTTCTAGTAAAGGGATTGAGGTAGATAAAGCAAAGGTTGAAACCATAGACAAATTACCTCCTCCTAGTTCAGTTAAGGCTATTAGAAGCTTTTTAGGACATGCTGGATTTTATAAAAGATTCATTAAAGATTTTTCTAAAATAGCTAAGCCTTTAACGAAATTACTAGAGAAAGATGTACCTTTCAATTTTGATCAGGAATGTTTAGATGCATTTAATATCCTCAAAGATAAATTAATAAATGCTCCAATTATAATTGCACCTGATTAGAATTTACCCTTTGAACTAACGTGTGATGCTAGTGATTTTGCAGTAGGTGCAGTTTTAGGACAGCGAAGAGACAAACACTTTCAACCAATCTATTACGCTAGCAAGACATTAACAGCTGCACAAGAAAATTACACCACCATAGAAAAAGAATTGCTAGCTGTGGTTTTTGCATTTGATAAATTTAGACAATATTTGATACTATCTAAAGTTGTCGTTTACACTGACCATTCAGCTCTTCGTTATCTTTTAACTAAATCCGACGTAAAACCTCGACTTATAAGATGGATTTTACTCTTACAGGAATTTGATTTGGAAATTCGAGGATAAGAAAGGAGTGAAAATCTTACGTGAGATCATCTTTCTAATTTGGAAAATCCACATATCAAATAACTCGACGAGAGTGAGATAAACGACTCGTTTCCTGAAGAACAACTTTTCTCTATAACCAATTCCGAGGTACCTTGGTTTGCAGATATTGCGAATTATTTAGCTACTAATATCTTACCAAAAAGGTTAACACATCATCAAAAGAGGCTATTCTTTGCCGATGCGAAAAACTATTTTTGGGAGGACCCCTTTTTTTTCCGTATATGTGCAGATCAAGTAATTCGGAGATGTGTTACAAAGGCTGAAGCAAACAAAATCCTTGAACATTGCCACTCAGGACCCTCAGGAGGACATTATAGCGGGATTAAGACAGCACATAAAACGCTCGAATCAGGTTTTTATTGGCCAACTCTGTTCAAAGATGCCAACAGGTATGTTGCCTCATGTTATAAATGCCAAAGAACAGGTAATATTTCTAAATGCGATGAAATGCCTCAAACATATATACTATCATGTGAAATATTCGATGTATGGGGTATTGACTTTATGGGTCCATTTCCTAGTTCGTTAGGAAATAAATACATTTTAGTAGCAGTGGATTACATGTCAAAATGGGTGGAAGCTCAAGCTTTACCTACTAACGATGCTAGAGTTGTAGTGAGGTTTCTTAAGAAACTTTTCTCTCGTTTTGGAACACCCAGAGCAATTATTAGTGATAGGGGTACTCACTTTTGTAATACTCAATTTGATAAAGTCTTAAAAAAATATGGAGTACACCACAGATGACTACCCTTATCACCCTCAAACCAGTGGGCAAGTGGAAGTAGCGAATCGAGAGCTTAAACGTATCCTAGAGAAAACAGTTGAATCAAATAGGAAAGATTGGGCATTAAAAGTAGATGATGCTTTATGGGCCTATAGAACAGCATTTAAAACTCCCCTAGGAACATCCCCTTACAAACTTGTCTATAGAAAAAGTTGTCATCTACCATTCGAGTTAGAGCACAAAGCTTTTTGGGCTATAAAATTCTTAAATTACGATCTTAAAACTGCAGGTGAGAAGAGGATGATGCAGATGAACGAGCTAGACGAATGGCGAGCTAATGCGTATGAAAACTCACGATTATATAAGGAGGCAACAAAACGACGCCATGATGCTCGTTTAAAGCAATCAAAGCAATTCGAAGTAGGAGACTTAGTCCTACTATACAATTCATGGCTCAAACTGTTTCCTGGAAAGCTGAAATCGAGGTGGTCAGGTCCATTCATGATCAAAACTATTTTTCCTTACGGCACAGTCGAGGTAACTCATCTAACTCATGGCACATTCAAGGTAAATGGTCAGCGACTAAAAATTTATAATGGTGAAGATTTTAGGGATATAAGATAGGAGCTTCGGCTCCGTGAACCTTCATCTAGAAATGAAAACAGGGTAAGTCTAGCTTAAGACTTTAAACGAGCGCTTCTTGGGAGGCAACCCGAGCACTAACTTCACTAATGTTATATTTTTTATTTTTAGCACCCAACTACAAACTAACCAATTTAGTAAAGCACAGGTTTCCCTACCACACGGCCATGGCCGTGGCCGTGTGGACACCATGAATGGGTACATGTGCGTGGCAGAGACCGTACAGAAACAGGATAAAAATTTTCCCCAAGACACGGGCTCCAATTAAACAACACGGCCGTGCGATGCGGCCGTGGTCGAAACTGTCCAGAGAACACATGCTAGGATAAAAACACACGCTCGTGCGGTTCGACCGTGGTCGATACTGATTAATTGACACGGGCGTGCGACACGCCCGTACATACAAACCGTGGTGAACACTGAGTAACCGACACCGGCATAAGCCACGCTCGTGCCCTAGAACCGTGGACAACACTGACTTACAAAGCACGGGCGTATGACCAATAACACGGGCGTGTGACACAACATAAATGCGCCCAAATTTTAAATTCTAAAAAAAGACGGGATGAATAAAGGGAACACAGGCGTGGCTCCTGACGGTGTTCCCCTCCTCCTATTTAAAGCAACCAAAGCCCGTCTCCCCCAAAATTTTTCCCAAACCACCAAAACCCTAGCCGTTTCTCTCCAAAACCACTACCCCATTCCGGCCACCAGCGAAATCCTCTCTTCCCTTGACTTTCCCTATCCCTTATCTCTTTCTCTCCTTCACATACACATAAAAAAAACCAGCCCACGCCCGTGCCAACGGAATACACGCCCGTCAAAAGATGCAACACAGTCATGTTCCCCCATCTATTTGCAGCACACGTCCGTGCATCACCCCTCAACGTCTGTGCTCCATGCCGCTTCTCTCCAAAAGCTACACCGGTCACCTCTCCATTTTACATTTCCCTCCATTTAACTATTTTCTAGTTTCTAGTTATTTTATTTTTATTTTTATTTGTTTAATATTAGTTATATTCACTATTAGATTGATTTATTCATTTAATCCTTGTTTAAATAATAACGATTAATATTATGCAAAATATTAGTTATTCTTATCATGATTTTTTGTCCTTGTCATATTTTTTATATTGTTATATGTCTTGGCTGGAAATATTACTTGAATCGTTGAATATCCGTTATTTTTAGGACCATAATGTCATCGTCCCGAGGCAAGAAAACCGCAGTCCCTAGTTCTTAAAAACGAAAGGGACCCGATTCGTCATCAGTGAGCGCATCCGCGGAAGTGCGCCACCCATTCTTACAATTTCCTTCAGGATCCTAAGAGGACCTTTTTAAGATACTTCGTGCGCGACCCCTCGGCGCAGGGAGGTGTATTGATTGGGCCGCTTTGGAGCAGGTCCAACTAGCCGACGACGTTCGGGCTCTCCTGACTACAGATCCTTGGGACCAATTCTTCAATATCATCGAGCCCACATATCTAGAGCTCACTTTGGAGCTCTGTTCCACGTTCCACCTTTAGACGGTGATGACGCAGCACGATGACCCTAGTATGATCCAATTCTGTCTCGGAGGCATTGTACGAGAACTGAATGTACCGCAATTCGGGGCCGCATTGGGACTCTATACCGATGAATTTATAGAGGAGAATGATCTCGCGAATCTCCATCGCCATATCCATAACACCCCTATGAGATGTTGGTACAACATAGCCCCTAACAACGCCACTTATGACCCCAGTCGCTCCAAGGCGACGGCTCTCGCCCCATCCCTGAGGTACATACACGCTATTTTAGCTCATACACTGACAGGTAGGCGAGAGAGCACCAGCATCGTCAACACTCACGACGCCTACTTCCTATGGTGCATGGCAAACGGGCACGTTTTTGACCTAGCCTATTTCATAGCTCGTGCCATTCAACATTAGACGGAGCAACATAGGAAAGGGGTCATATCTATGGGTCCATACATCACTCGCTCGATATTTCAGGCTCCTCAACACCGCCGTTCAGACCTCCTCACTCACACTGACAGGTCAGATGTCCCCACAGGGCATCCAGACGATGCTACACATGAGGATGATCCAACGTCGACGTAGGACCAATCCTCCTCAATATCGACTAGCACCTCCCACCAACGAGGAGGATCCTGCGGACATTATTGACGATGTCCCCCACCACAGTAAGCACCACCATCGAGCCAGCGATCAGTTCATGCGGCTGCGTCACTCTCAGACATCTCTGCCCGCCTCACTCAATTCAATCATTACTGTACTCAGCAATTCAATGACACCGCTCGACGATTCGACGGCATTGAGGCGACTCTTCAGTAGATTTTTCATCACTTCCACATATCGCCCCCTCACCACCTCGCGATCCAACCGATGATGAGGACTTTTGAGTCCTTTTTATTTTTAGATCTATCTTTATTTTTCTATTTTTTATTTTTTTACTTTTATTTGATTTTATGTAACCTTTTATTATAATTTGCTAGTTCACGTCTTTACCTTCTATTTTGCTCAAAAATTTTATTAGTATAAGTCTAATTTCTTTTACCTCCGACTGTCTAATTTTCGAGTTAATATAAAAACGAAACCCCCTAAAAATTTATTGATGACTATGCAGTTCTAAAAAAATTCAAGGTGCTACTAAGGAACTGGAATATTTTCACATATCTTCACCTCTGTTTAGTTCATCCACTCCATCCCTACAAGCTTTACTCTCAAGGAATCCATCCAAAAATTCAGGGAGTTTCACTTCTATCCCTATCTTTTGATTTTCTACTATATTGTTCTTTGTACATTGAGGACAATGTACATTTTAAGTGTGGGGGGTGAATTTTATCGTGAAAAAGTGCCTAACTTTTTGCATTATTCTCAAATTCCTGAATTATGTCTTGTTCTTAAGTAAAATTTCTCATATTACTGTTAAAATGAAATTTCCTTTGATTTATGATTTTTATTGATATGTTTTGGATTAAGTCATTGATAATTGTGCGCAGTGATGATTTAAGCAGAGTAGGAAACTAGAGAATCAAGCAGGATAAGTCTATTTTTCAGAAGTAAAAATTTTGTTAGGTTGTCTACCCGAATCTAATTATTACTTTGAAGTTTGAAATTTACAAGGTTGATATCAAAAAGTGTAACACCCTTTACCCGGGTTCTACGCCGGGAACCGGGCCCGAGGCATTATCGAACTCAAACCGCTTAATTGCCACTTAGGCTCAACGTCATTACTCGATATAACCTCATTCTCAACTTACGAGGCCTCACTCATACACACGAGGGCTCTCGAGACTAATCTGGAACTTTTACGATCCTTAAAATTTTTCTCTTATATACGGTTCTCACACTCCCGTTCAAGATTAGACACGCCCGTGCATGGACACACACGCCCATGTTCCCTAGCCGTGCTAAAAACTCGAGCATTCTGCCAATTGCCCCACGGCCATGGCACGCCCGTGCTCCCCAACCGTGGTGAACACTGACTTCCTCGCACGGCCTTAGAGTCTAGACACACGCCCGTGTGGCTATCCCGTGGCCAACACTGATGAATCCCACACGCTCTAGGCACACGCCCGTGTGACTAGTCCGTGGTCTATTCTATTTTCAAATGTTAACATGCAGAGGGCGCTTTGGCCAAAGACACGCGCGTGGCTGACCGTGTGTCACACATGGTCTAGACACACGCTCGTGGGTCTCCCCACATGGTCAAGAACAAGACTAAGTGTCAAGTTCTTTTCACCCTTCTAACATACACAACATATACTCATCTAACACCATCATAATCAACTCAAATTGAAGTGCATTCTCACATAGAAAACTACATATTTCTTTCATATAATGTAATAGCCAACAACCATGGCATTATACAAAATAAGCTATCCATCTATAGGCCAACACATCTTATCCATTTACAACAAAATTTACTAACTTATCTAGCCCCTATACATGCCATATACAGAACATTAAGTTTCATGTACCAAAGTGTCTTTGATATGTGGGCTATCTTTCGATGATCCTCGTATCTCGGTTCAACGCTTTTAATCTATAAGACAAGGGAAAAGAAAGAGAGTAAGCTTTGAGCTTAGTAAGTTTACACATAAACAATTAAGCATCATAGTATAAGCCCAACCACAATTAGCATTATACCAACATATATTATACAACTATGCTTACTCTTTCTATCCCTTACCATATTACCAACACATCATGAGTCACATGCTCATAATTATTGAAATGCACCCCTGCATTCAATATCACATTTACACAATATACAACACGTCATTATTGCTCAATAATGCATCCATATAGCTAACTCACATAGCTAATCCACACAGCTAATCCACATATCTTATCCACACAGCTATTACACACAGCTAATATACACAATTAATCCACACAGCCAATATCTCGGGGTTTCGCACTTAGCACACCACAATCACTTTATAAGGTGATATCGCACTTAGCCTACCACAAAGGTAATCATCATGATCTCGCACATAGCCACTAAATGATATACCTAACGATAGCATCGCACATAGCCAGCTCATCGTCAATATGCATTTGGATGGTATCGCACTTAGCCCACCATCTACCATTATCACAACACATGCACAAGTCTATTTACCCAATTATTCATCCATTCACATCTATATTGCATTCATTCTACTTGAACCACATAGGTTCCCAATCATTCTCATTCATTCTCATTCATTCTCATTCATGCTACACCCTAGCTAGCATTTACAAATTATAAGTATGAATGCATTGTTTATGCATAGACTTACCTCGATACTCAAAAGTATTGAAATGTGCAATTTAGTCCACCACCTTGCTTTTGCCTCGGTTTCGATCCGGGCTTCGTCTTTCTTGATTAGCAAGCTTGAAAAATTGAAAGAACCCTAACAATGGCTTCTCAAATTTTCGGCAGCTATCGGAAGAAGATGAATGAATTTCTATCATCATTTCACCTATTTTAATCACTTAATTGATAAATGACCAAAATGCCCTTTTTGATAAACTTTCAATTTTAACTCATCCATGCCCATTTTTGTCCAAAAATTAGAATTTGGATAAATTGCTATTTAAGGACCTCTAATTAATAATCTAAAGCTATTTCACACATATAGCTTCTAGAAACACACATTTTGCAACTTTTGCAATTTAGTACTTTTGGACAATTCAACCACAATTTCACAAAATTGCTTCATGAAACTTTCACACTAGCATGCATACATATTATAAGCGTCAAAAACTCATTCATGACCCTCGAATTTATGGTCTCGAACCACTATTCCAACTAGGCCCTAAACCGGGATGTTACAAAAAGCCCATAATTTTTGTGAGATTTTGAGCCTTTCAGAGCATATATTCTTTTCCTTGCTCACTTTATTGATTATGAGTGTGTCAACATTGATTTGTTATTCTAGAACTTGCTTCAATTATACATGTCGAGACCACACCTTTGATTTGATATACTAAGATGATAAAGGCACCTAAGATTTAACCCACTTACTCCATAAAAAGCCTACCCTCACAATTAACCCTTAGTGAACCCCTTTGATCCTAGCAACCCTTTTATTGACTCACCCATTAATATTAACCCAAAACCAACTTTGTATTTGTTATCACCATTTCTCTTGACTACCCCTATATCGAGATTTGATTTGATCGGTTACTTAACTATTTTCTTTATTCCAGTTATTAAATTCTATCTTATTATTATTGTTCTTGATTTGTTCTTAAAAAAAAGAAGTATATTCATTATTAGTTTTGTGATTAAGTGAGCTTATACGTATAAATTCCAATTGTTAAAGAAGAAGCTCGTATTAATAGTAGTATTATTAGTTTTCAATTGATGTAATTATTCATTATCAGTTCATTATTTCTAGTTAGGTAATTTGTCAATTCAATCTCGATTCTAACCCTTTAATTTAGCCTTTATCCACACCTTTAACCCAAGCCCCGTTACAACCCTTTTTAAAGACCTTTTGATTTGTGTATCATCTCATATTATAGTGGTGGAGATTTGATTTTCATGCAAGCCTATGGGATTAACTTTTCATGTTCGACTTCTGAGTGCTTATTTTTGAACCTTAAACACTTTGAGTGATTTGAGTGAATCCTTAGTGAGGATGTCAATCCTTGTCGATTTTGAATCGAAGGTAATTATTTAGGTAAGGGGAAACACCTATTTTTCGTACTATAAAAACTATGAATTTGATTGTTTGAATCTTTAGGAACCTTTTTGGTTAAATTATCCATGTACAAATTATCTATGAATTATGATGAAACATTATTGATGAAGGTTATGAATTGAGGAAATTCGTTTTAATTGCAAGTTGAGAATTTTGCTTGAGGACAAGCAAAAGCTTAAGTGTGGGGGTATTTGATAAACCGTAATAGTAACATATTTTATCTCCACATTTAGCATGCTTTTGGATGATTTATCATTTGAATTATGGAATTTGGTGCTCTTAATCCTTTGATTTCATGGTTTATACTCAGGAGAGCATAGGAGGATGAAAAGAACAAAAAACGGGCTTAAAATGGGCCAAATGGGCCAAAGTAGGAAATCGACACGGCCTGGGCTTAAAGCACACGATCGTGCCCCCTTAGCAGGCTCGAACATGGCCTGAAGTCGAATCACACGTGCGTGCCACACGGGCGTGCCCCTGCCGTGACAAAGAGGAATTTTATTAAGATTAGGGTACTTAGAGGCAAAGAAAGCCATTCCAAAAGCTTATATAAACACCCTAAAGGCCAACCTTTAGGGGGCATCCAGCTAGGCCAATGAGCCGAGCCAGAGAGGTCAGAATCGTGGGATTTACTCGAAGAAAGCCAGTTGATTCATCTGAAAAAGCCGAAATCATACTCAAGGCAGCGGATCTCTCCTTCAATTCCTTCAGGGGTTTTAGGGTTTTCTTATGTTTTGTTTTATCTTTTTCTTACGAGATGTATTCTTTTATTATTATGAACTAAACCTCGGATACCGAGGGGATGAAACCTAAGACGGATCTTGTTATTGTTTTTCTGAACTATATGATAAATACTTGATTTGTTCTTAACTATGTGTTCTTAATTCTTGCTTTGATATTTCAGGGTATTGATTCAAGTATTGATGTGCTTAGGCAGTGGAGCAAAAGTCCCTGTCTAATAGTAGATCTAGCATAGTTAAGTGGAGTTGATCGCAACCCTAGACATAAGATGACGAAAATCTGCCGGGTTAAGGTCAAACCTGATATGGGAGTCCATAGATCGAGTTAATGCAATTCTAGGGGTTTTAATTAGAAAGAGATTTCAATTAATCAACCTAGGGTTAGACGTTAGTAGCCTCAACGGAGGTATTAATATATATTAGGGAATCCTACGGATCAGGTCAAGTGAATAAATCGTCTGGTTCAGAGTTAAATAACAAGTGAAGTCTAGGTGGATTCCTCCTTGGGTATTATCTTAATCAATTGATTTTTCCCACAAGTATTTCCCCAATTCATTCTCTTTGTCTTAGCGTCTTTAGCTTAGTAGTTAGTTAATTTTAGATTAAACAATAATTCACTTCAATTCTTAGGCTAAATAATAGAAAGAAAGTTAGTATTAGTACTTTTGGTTCCTTTAGGTTCGACATTCCGGTCTTTCCACTAAACTATACTACTGTTCGATAGGTGCGCTTGCCTCAATCGTTTTCACAGTTAGTTTCTAGGCTAGATCATTCATTATATAAATTTTTAAGACTCTGACATAACGATCAATGACTAATATGATAACTGACAACAAATGACTGTGATAAATTGCTCGTTCAACCTGTGGCCACATTCCATATTTATCAATCCGCACAATGCCAATGAGAGGATATCATTATTTCTTTAATTGAGCTATGAATTCCACTATTGCTAGTAAAGTATTGCCATAGACAAGTCATGTACCCAATATACCGGCTATGGGTTTGATCATCTTTAGAGCATAAGGCTCTACTTATATCAAATCACATTAGTTGCATACGCATGGTTAGTGACTAACTTAGGATTTAGGTAAATCACACAAGTGAATTAATTCACAAACAAATTTAGAATTAATTTGTCTTGGGTCTAGTCCAATGTATCATTCTACCAATGAATACATTTATGTCTCTACTCGTGGAGTCAACTGCTCCGGTAGCCAAGACTAGCCATCTCCCCAATTGGAATTGTAGACGACATAATAATCCTTCTCAGTTTTTGAATCAAATGTTCACTTTGATTCTATTACGGGATTATGGACTCATTTAGATTATCTACTGAAGTAAGTTGTCTTTCTTGTAATGTAAAAGTTCTTTACAATGCCACCTAGCTTTAATTTAAACTTTAGACAATCAATGAGCTAATATTTGCTTGTCAAAATTTTGCTATGCATGCAAAATACAAAAGACATAATAGTGAAATGTGAAATTAAATTTATTTATTTATTCATTGTTTAAATAAATAGAAAACAATTACATGTTTACTACAAAATGGGCACATTTCCCAATAATATTCCTATTAACTATTACTTCCAAATTCTACTGCTAATCACTGCTTCCAACTTTGCTCCCTACTTGTGGTCGAGGGGTTATCCCTAATCTTTGCAGGACCAATTTTGTGAAGGCACAGTCTTTGAATAGATAGGCCACAGTCTCCTCTTCCTCCTTGCAAATTGGGCACAATGCATTCTCTATGAGCCTTCTTGCTTTTAGATTACCCTGTGTGGGCATGTATTCACTTGTGACTTTCAATAGGTTTATCTGAATTTTGCTGGAAATTTTTAGACTCCATATTTTTGTAAAATAATTACTTGTATCACCGGCTTGAATTGTACTATTGTTTCCCAGCATATTTAGGTCTTCTATAAATAGCCATTTGTACCCACTCTTAGCTGTATAAACCCCTTTATTTTCACCCCTCCAAATCACTTCATCCGTCTGCATGCTACTAACTAGTGGGATTGATAAAATCCTTTACACTTGCTCTTCACTGAATAGCCTCTTGATTGCTTCATTTTTCCAAGTAACCGTTTCACTATTAATCAAGTCAGCAACAATAGTATATTTAACATTAATATTTTGATACGTTACAATACCATCACCAGGCCCTAGTAGCCACTCATCGTTCCAGATGTTTACCAAAACCCCATTCCTGTTTTTCCAACCTGTGCCTTTCTCCAACAGACTGCGAGCACCCTAAATGCTTCGTCAGGTAAATGAAGGGTAAGACCCTAAATTTGCACTTATAAAATCCCCTCGAGGATAATATCTTGACTTCCTAACTCGTTCAAATAAACTATTAGGATTATCGATTAGTTTCCATCCATGTTTCACCAACAAGGCTATGTTAAACTGTGATAGCTCCCTGAACCCAATCCCCCATCGTGCTTTTGGGATGCACATAGCACTCCAATTACACCAGTGTATGCCTTTATTGTAATTTAAATTACGCCACCAAAATTTGCATATTAAGCTTTCCAAATCTCAACATAAATATACAGGCAACTTAAAACACTGTATTGCGTAAATCAGTATGTCTTGCAAAATAGATTTAATAAAGATCTCTTTTCCCCTTATCAACAGATTGCACACAGTCTAATTTTTCATATTTTTAATGAATTTTTCTTTAATATCAACGATAGCATTCTTTTTTCTTCTTCCCACCATAGTTGGTAATCCAATATACCTTTCCGGGTTATTAGAGATTCACACTCCTAGTACACTTTCTACTTGGTTTCGTACATCATCATCCACATTGCCACTAAAATATATGAGTGACTTATCAAAATTAACAAGTTGACCTAAAACCTCCTCGTACTCAGTCACCACTAATTTTATTGCACTAGCACCTTCCAATGTTGCTTCCTCAAAGAAAATACTATCATTTGCAAAGAACAAGTGTGTTATGGACAAGTTGCTTCTCCCCACTCACGCTCCACGAATTCTCCCATCCCATTTGACTACATTTATTAAGGTAGAAAAACCTTCTGCACAAATTATAAATAAATATGGACTTAGAAGGTCCCCTTGCCTTAGCCCTCGTGTTGGCTTGAATTCTGCTCCTTGAAATCCATTAAGCGTTACCAAATAGGAGACACCCCTTACACATCTCATAATTAGAGATACCTATTCATTACGAAAACCTAATATGCTCATCATCTTTTCCATAAAACACCATTTCACCCTATCATAAGCATTGCTAATTGTAACATCCTAAATTAAGGGTTCTACATTTTTATGTGTTTGGTGTGCTTGGTTTGTTCTACTTGTTATTTAGTTATGTTTGGGGGTCCTGGTGAAGCTCGGGTTCAAGCCTGAGCCTTGGTAAAATTTTCTGTTTTGGGTATCTAAGGGGGACAGCTAGTAGGAGCAGGCTTTAAGTCTTTTTGCTTGTGTTTGTTGACACAAAGAAGCTTGTGTCCAAGTGGGGGTGGCGTCAGTTGTAGGAGTAGAAGGAGAGGAGTTCGAATCCTATAAGCCTTATAGTGGAGCTTTATTTTTGGCGACAGGAGGGAGAGAAGATGGATTCGGCAGGGACTCTTCAAGGATGATGGTTGAATGGGTCAATGCATTCAAATGGATGGACAAGAATGCTTGAAGGAATTTGAATTGGTCAAACCAATTTGAATGGGTGATGGGGAGTGAAATTAGGAGCAAAGCAAGGGATTTGATGATGGTGGAGGTGTTGGCCGATTGTGGGGTGCTTGAAGGAGGGATTTCGGTTTAGGTTGCTAGGAGGTGAGTGTGCCAAAATTCCTATAGGTCTTAGGCAATTTGTTTTCATTTTGGCATTTTGGGTCATTAAGGATGAGTGTCGATTTTTGCAAAGTCTCTTTGAGTTCTCTTTTTATTTTCTCTCATTCGTTTTTCCTACTTCTTCTTGTGCCGAAATTTGCAACTTCTTCTTTTTATCTCTTTTGCTTCTTTGACATTTAACCGAACCCTCTTCCACCTGTTACCCGAACTTTGGTTTTCTTCTACTCATCTCTTTCACCTTTCTTCCTTCTCTTCTTTTCAAAAACCGAAACTCTCTTCTCCCTTACTTTTATCTTCTCTAGCCGAAACATATTTCTCATTCTTTTCTCTGTTTCGTTTCTACACATTTTCATCATAGCCGAATATTCTTTGTCATCACACTAATCAAATCTTACACTTTTACTGCTAGCCGAACATCGCGAACCTTTGGCCAGGAAGTCTTTTCAATCGGTTTCTGTTGATTAAGGTAAGGGGTGACTCTTTCATTTCTTTCTTTATTTTATTTTCTCTCGACTCTGTGTGGCCATAGCCGAATGGCTATTTTGTTTTGGGTGGTTAGATTTTGGCTAATCTCTTTTCCTTTCTTCTTCTTCTCTCATTTTGGGACATTACTCCGGGAAACTCCATTAGCCGAACGTTTGTAGTCTGAGGCTGGAGGGTCTGTTGATTGCCAAATCTGATCACTCTATTTGGGTTCTTAAGGTAAGGAGTTTCTTTAGTCTTATACGATTAGTCTCTTCCATTTTACTCGGCTTTAATCAAATCTTTTGGTTAGCCAATCAAAGGGTTCTCTTTGAGTATTGATCAAGGTTTTTCATCATGGACATGAGTGCTAGCCGATCCAAGAAGAGTGCGTTTAAGGAGCCTGAGGGTAGTGTGCGAGTAGTCGCCAACCCGTCATTCAAACGACGTGCGGTGTCGGCAGTTTGAGACTTTCCGCCAGGCTATGGTAGGGAGCCGACATCTGCCTGGGATAGACAAATAGCCGTTATCCCTGCTAGTGAGAGTGTCGACATAGAGAGTTTAGTTTTACGCGTTATCAGGTGTGTAACATTCACACTTTACTTTAGTAATTTTTGTTAATAACTGAGTTGGCTGAAAGCCGAAACGACTGCTTAGATAATCGAGATACCCTTGGAGGTAAGGTTGGAGACATCGGGTAAGTTCTACTATGATGATACTTTTAATTATATGCGTGTATGAATTAATTATCTGTTACACATTGAAAGTATGTTTGTGTTCATTTTTAATATGATAAAATAAGCATGGGCTTTGGGATATGAATGAAAGGGGAAGTGTGAATCAGTGACTAATGTCACGGTGGTCTAAGAACCACGGTGGTTTGGAACCACGTATATATATATCAGTGACTTGTCTCGGTGGTCTGAGACCACAGTGGGTTGGCCCCACGTATACATATACTTATCAGAGATTATCACGGTGGTCTGAGACCACGGTGGGTTGGTGCCACGATTATATATATATTAAGTGACTTTGTCACGAGTGGTCTGGGACCACGGTGGTCTAGAACCATAGTGGCATAATGCCACGGGTGTTTGGATGATCCAGGTGACCTAGCGGATGGAAAACTAGGATGGGGTGGGCTGCATTGCATGAATGTGTTATATGCTATATTGAGCGGGCTGCATTGCATGCATGTGTTATATGCTATATTGAGTGGGCTAAGGCCCGATGTGAAACCGTGGGCTTAAGGCCAGATTGCGTTACAAGGGGTTTTACACACTGAGTCTCGGTGACTCACCCCTCTGCTTAATTTTGTAGGTAACCCCTAGATCGCGGACTTGGAGCCGAGGCGGACTTGAGGTGGCCATGCAATATTTCTTTCTCGTAAACTTTCTTGCTTATTTTGAACATACTTTTTAATTTTGGGATTTTGCAATGTAATAAGGCCTCTACGACTTTAAATTGGGATTTTCGTTAACACTGCTATTATATATTTCTGAAGTGACAAACATGGAGTTTTTCTAAAATAAAAATATTACAATTATTTTTCTAAAAAGGTGTAACTACAAAGATGACGAGCGAATAAAAGTGTAAGCTAAACAATCCGGAGTTTTCTTAAGAACTCAACATTGTTTTCAACTGTCACGTTTATAGAATCCCAAATTTTGACTTCGTAAAATAAACTGATTTACGACTTTTAATTCATGAAAAAGAAAATGGTGAGAAACTCTTGGATGAGGTTTAAAATTTATTTTCAAGATAAAAACATTGTTCAAAAAGTTTTTCCAAGCTAAAGTTTCCATCGAAATTTTATAAACTTCTCTTCCTGTAACATACCAAATTTGGTCGTAACGTATTGATCGAATTTTGGGTGTTACAATTATGGTATCAGAGCCCAGTTACAAAACTCGGCTGTGGGTTAGAGGTTCAAAAATGTTTTCAAAAGTTGGTTTGGAAAATGGTTTAGAAAATACCTATTTTCTAGAAGTATGGCACCTGAGTCTCTGGCACCGAATCCGCACGGTAAGTCTTCTGACTATTGGTTGATTTGTATGAAGTAATTGTATTGTTCTGTGATTGCTAGTGCTAAGAAATTCAACTTTAGAAAATGAGACTCTTAGGTATGCGATTTGCGAAAATCACTTCTAATACTATTTACATAAGCTATCCGTTAACAAACAGTGGAAGATGTACTAATTCATAAAACTTTTAATCAGATTAAGTCAAATTCGTAGTAATGAGCGCTAGAGGACGGGGACATGGTATGCAAGGCTGTTGTAGAGGCCGAGGAGTTGAGGCTGAACCCTCGGAATCAGGGCATGGGCCAGAAGGTGAAGTGCCAGCATCACCAATTGCGGAAGCGAGATTTCAAGACCAAACTAGGGGAGACGATGCTGTGTCTCAAGCTATGTTGCGTGTTCTGGAGCGGGTTTCTGGAGCAAGCCTTCGGGTCGAGCTCAAAAATGCTGTTTTGGCGACTTGAGCTAATGGGGCTGAGATGTTTAGGGGCATTTCTGGTGTGGCTCCTAACGTAGCTGAGTATTGGTTGGAAGCAGTTGAGCGGATCATGGACGACCTTGACTGTACCGCGGAGGAAAAGTTGAAAAGAGTTGTGTCTCTTCTTTGAGATGAGGCATACCAGTGGTGGCTCACGGTAAGAGATGGTACATCAGCGAACCGTATTACCTGGGACTTCTTTAAGTCAATGTTCCAGAGTAAGTATGTTGGAGCAAGCTATGTGGACGCTCAGAGGAAGGCATTTCTGAACTTGGTCCAGGGGAATAAGTCGGTGGCTGAATATGAAGTGGAATTCCTACGTTTAAGCTGTTATGCCCGGGGTATTGTTGCAACAGATCATGAGCATTGTGTTCGATTTGAGGATGGTTTGAGGGACGAGCTACGTGTACTGGTTGAGAAGGCTAAGATAGCCGAAGAGGTGAAGCGATCTGAAAGGCAAAATTAAGATAAGGATAGTGGTAGGAATAAAAGGAATTTTTGGTCGTCAGGATCAGCTGGGGGTTTCCAAAAGAGGCCTAGGTTCGATGGGCCGAGTCGAGTTACGAAGCCTGTTGCTACTAGTCGGCCTCAGCAATGTGCTAGTTGTGGGAAGTTTCACTCGAGAGAGTGCTGGGCAAGAAGTAATGGATGTTACAGGTGTGGATCAGTAGATCATCGGGTAAGGGACTGTCCGCAAGAGCCAATCAGTGCGATCGATGAAGTCGGGGTTATGTTCGATCCGGAAGAGGTGGGCGGCAACCACCAGAGAGGTCGTGGTCGGTTAGGGGAGGAAATGGTTTTGGTCGAGGGCGTGGAGTACCGAAGCGGAGGTCTTTGGGAATACAGATGCGAGATAGCACGGGTTGGTTTGTGACTAGACACCGAGAGGAGGGCGATGCTGCGGACGTCATAAGCGAGCACGTTCCTTATTTTTGGTTTGCCCTATACCGCATCGATAGATATTGGGTCGACGCATTCATATGTTGCTAGTAATGTGTCCGGAACTTTGAACATAGAATCTGAGGTTGCGTCTAGAGAAATGACTGTGATTAGCCCTTCAGGACAATCTGTAGTGGTGATGTCGTTTGGGTTGACAAATGCACCAGCTACATTCATGGATATGATGAACCGGGTATTCCAACCCTACTTGGATCGGTTTGTCGTTGTGTTCATAGATGATATCTTGGTATATTCAAGGACGGAGGAGGAGCACGATTCTCATCTTCGGATTGTTCTGCAAATTTTGAGGGAAAATCAACTGTATGCCAAATTCAGCAAGTGTGAATTTTGGTTGAGAGAAGTTACTTTTCTAGGGCATGTTGTGTCTGCCGAGGGAATTAGGGTTGATCCCCGAAAGATTGAAGCTGTTTTAGTTGGAAACCACCAAAGTCTGTAGCGGAAATCTGAAGTTTTCTAGGGTTAGTTGGGTACTACAGAAGGTTTGTTGAAGGATTTTCGTTAATAGCTGCACCTTTAACGAAGTTGTTACGGAAAGGGGTACCGTTTGTCTGGTCAGATAAGCAGCAAGAAAGCTTTGAGAAGTTGAAAAGGATTTTGACGGAGGCACCAGTGTTGATTCAGCCTGAGGCTGGGAAGGAGTTTGTTGTCTACTGTGATGCGTCGCACACAGGGTTAGAATGTGTGTTGATGCAAGAAGGGAAAGTGGTAGCATATGCGTCTCGGCAATTGAGACCTCATGAAGTGAACTATCCCACGCATGATTTAGAGTTAGCTGCGGTAGTGTTCACTCTGAAGATTTGGAGGCACTACTTGTATGGAGAGAAGTCAGTTATCTACACCGATCATAAGAGCCTGAAGTATCTCCTTGCCCAGAAGGAGTGGAATTTAAGGCAGCGGAGGTGGATTGAATTGTTAAAGGATTACGACTGTTCGATTGAGTATCACCCAGGTAAAGCTAATGTAGTGGCGGATGCGTTAAGCCGTAAGGTGATATGTGATTTGAGGGCAATGTTTGCTCATCTCAGTTTGTATGATGATGGAAGCTTGTTAGCTGAACTTCAAGTGAAGCCTTCATGGGTAAGTCAGGTTAAAGAGAAGCATTTTTCAGATAAATTGATAAGTTCTAGATTTCAACAAGTGGAAAGTGGTGAGACAAAAGACTTTAGTTTGAACAATGATGCGGTATTATGCTTTCGTGGAAAGGCTTGTGTGCCAAAAGATTCTGAGTTAAGACAGAAAATTCTGCAGGAAGCGCATAGTAGTCCATATGCTATGCATCCCGGTGGGAGTAAAATGTATCGTGACTTGCGGGGACATTTTTGGTGGCCAGGTCTAAAACAAGAAGTTACCGAGTTTGTTAGTAAGTGTTTGACTTGTCAACAGGTAAAGGCAGAACATCAGTTGCCTTCGGGGTTGTTACAGCCAGTGAATATTCCACTTTGGAAGTGGGATAGGATAACTATGGACTTTGTTAGTGGGCTACCTCTTACGCCTACTAGAAAAGATTCAGTGTGGGTAATTGTCGATCGGTTGACGAAGTCTGCTCACTTCATACCAGTTCGTGTTGATTACTCGCTGCAGAAGTTAGCCAAGCTGTATGTAGCGGAGATTGTGAGGTTACATGGGGTACCAGTGTCTATCATATCAGACAGAGACCCCAGGTTTACATCACGGTTCTGGAAAGCGTTGCATAAAGCGTTAGGTACAAGATTGGATTTCAGCACAGTGTTTCATCCACATACTGATGGTCAGTCAGAGAGGGTAATCCAGATTCTGGAAGATATGCTAAGAGGCTGTGTTATCGACTTCAGGGGTAGTTGGGAAGATTTTCTACCGTTGGCAGAATTCGCATACAACAATAGCTATCAACCCAGTATCCAGATGGCACCCTACGAAGCGTTGTATGGTCGTAAGTGTCGTACTCCTACCTTTGGGCAGAGTTGGGTGGCGGCGATTGTTGGGCGGAATTAGTTTCGAAAAGAAGAAAGGTTAAGTTAATTCGGGCTCAGTTGAAGGAAGCTTTCGACAGGCAAAAATCTTATGCGGATCTAAGCGTAAGGAAATAGAATTTGCAGTGGGTGATCGGGTTTTTCTGAAAGTCTCACCTTGGAAG
This sequence comes from Gossypium sturtianum, assembly GCA_025698515.1. Lineage (NCBI taxonomy): Eukaryota > Viridiplantae > Streptophyta > Magnoliopsida > Malvales > Malvaceae > Gossypium > Gossypium sturtianum. The sequence goes on from CM046955.1 coordinate 121,845,205, forward strand.
AAGGTTTTAAGGTTTGGACGAAAGGGAAAGTTGAGCCCCAAGTTTATCGGGCCTTATCGAGTGTTGAAGCGTGTGGGACCAGTAGCCAGCTCAAGCTACCTCCGAAGTTGAGTCGAATACATGATGTATTTCATGTCTCGATGTTAAGGCGCTATGTAACATCCCAGTTTAGGGCCTAGTCGGAATAGTGGTTCGAGACCACAAATCCGAGGGTTATGAATGAGTTTTTGAGGTTTATATTATGTATGCATGCTAGTGTGAAAGTTTCATGAAATAATTTTGTGAAATTGTGGTTGAATTGTCCAAAAGGACTAAATTGCAAAAGTTGCAAAATGTGTGTTTCTAGAAGCTATTTGTGTGAAATAGCTTTAGATTATTAATTAGACGTCCTTAAATAGCAATTTACCCAAATTCTAATTTTTGGACAAAAATGGGCATGGATGAGTCAAAATTTGAAGTTTATCAAAAAGGGCATTTTGGTCATTTATCAAATAAGTGATTAAAATAGGTGAAAAGATGACAAATTCATTCATCTTCTTCCCCATTAGCTGCCGAAAATTTAAGAAGCCATTGTTAGGGTTCTTTCAATTTTTCAAGCTTGCTAGTAAGTGCTCTTAAGCCCGGTTTTGATATTCTCTGTATTTTTGAAGTCCCGGTAGCATGAGTAAGCTATTTTTAGCTATTTGATGAGCTATAATGGATGTTCAAAAATGTGGTCATGAATGACATGAATGTATTTTGATGTTTTATGGAAGATTATGAAAGCTTGATGTAGTAGAAACATCTTTTGTTAAGTGATTTTCCATGAAAATGCATGTAGGGACTTGATTGTGAAAACTTTAGTTTGGTCATAAATGTGTGATTTAGTGAGATTTGATGAATGCTTTAGTTGAGTAAGTGGTTCGACTAAGCATGAAAGGATAGAAAGTTGAATAAAAATCACTTTACGAGCCTTGGGGCTAAAATGTAAATATGAGGAAGTTTAGGGGCAAAATAGTAATTTTGCTAAAGTATGAAATGTGGGTCAATTTAGTCAATGTGTGTATTGAATAAGCTGAATTATTCATTATAGATCAAGAAAGACGAAGCCCAGATCGAAACCGAGGCAAAAGCAAGGTGGTGGACTAAATTGCATATTTCTATACTTTTGGGTATCGAGGTAAGTCTATGCATAAATAATGCATTCATACTTACAATTTGTTAATGCTAGCTAGTGTGTAGCATAATTGAGAACCTATGTGGGATGAATGTAGTAGAAAATGTGGAATGAATGTATGATCGAGAATGATTAAGTAAGTAAACTTGTGCATGTGTTGTGATAATGCTAGATGGTGGGCTAAGTGCGATACCATCCTAATGCATATTGACGATGAGCTAGCTATGTGCGATGCTATCGTGAGGTATATCGTTTGGTGAGCTATGTGCTGAATCACTATGAATACCTTTGTGGTAGGCAAAGTGCGATACCACCTTATTAATCAATTGTGGTGTGCTAAGTGCGAAACCACTGAGATATTGGCTGTGTTGATTAACTGTGTGTATTAGCTGTGTGTAATAGCTGTGTGGATTAGTTATGTGAACTAACTGTGTGAATAGTTGTGTGGATTAGTTATGTGGATAAACTGTGTGGATGTATTACGAGAAATAATGATATGTTGTATATTGTGTAAATGTGACATAGAATGCAGGGGTGCATTTTGATGGTTATGAGTATGTGACTCATGATGTGTTGGAAATGTGGTAAGGGATAGAAAGAGTAAGCATAGTTGTGAATTACTTGTTGGTATAATGCTAATGGTTGCTTAGCTTATACTATGTTGCTTAATTGTTTATGTGTAAACATACTAAGCTCAAAGCTTACTCTCTTTCTTTTCCCTTGTCTTATAGATTAAAAGCGTTGAATCGAGATACGAGGATCATCAGAAGATAGCCCATATATCAGCACACTTTGGTACATGAAACTTAATGTTTTGTATATGGCATGTATAGGGGCTAGACAAGTTAGTGGATTTTGTTGTAAATGGCTAAGATGTGTTGGCCTTTAGATGGATAGCTTATTTTGTATAATGCCATGGTTGTTGGCTATTACATTATATGAAAGAAAGATGTAGTTTTCTATGTGAGAATGCACTTCAATTTGAGTTGATTATGATGGTGTTAGATGAGTATATGTTGTGTATGTTAGAAGGGTGGAAATAACTTGACACTTAGTCTTGTTCTTGACCATGTGGATAGACACTGCGGGCGTGTGTCTAGGCCATGTGTGACACACAGTCAGCCCCGGGCATATGTTTGTGGCCGCGCGTCCCCTCGCATGTTAACATTGTAAGTCGGGATAGTCACGGGCTAGCCACACGGGCGTGTGACTAGGCTTTCGGGCGTGTAAAGTCTGCGATTGACACTTAGAAATTTAATTGTCACACGGGCGGGGGCCACGGGCGTGTCAGCCGTGTGGATTTAGTCAGTGTCGACCACGGGTGGAAGGCACGGACATGTAATAGGGTACACGGGCGTGTTCCCAAACCGCATGGGCGTGTGCCTTAACCGTGGGGAATTTGGCAGAATCCTTGGGTTTTTAGGCACGGTCTGGGGACATGGGCGTGTGTGCCCATGCACGGGCGTGTCTAATCTTGCACGGGCGTGTGAGACCTGTATAAAAGAGAAAAATTTTAAGGATCGTAAAAGTTCAAAAATTAGTCTCGAGAGCCCTCGTGTGTATGAGTGAGGCCTCGTCAGTCGAGAATGAGGTTATAGCGAGTAATGACGTTGAGCCTAAGTGGCGGTTAAGTGGTTTGAGTTCGGTAACGCCTCGGGCCCGGTTCTCGACGTAGAACCCAGGTAAGGGGTGTTACACGCTACCGTTCAGATTCATCTCACATAGTGCCGTGGAAGAAATTGAAGTAAGACCTGATTTGTCTTTTGAGGAAGAACCAGTTCAGATCTTAGATCGAGATGTTAAAGTATTGGGAAGGAAGCCACTTGGGAGCCAGAGGATGTGATACGACAGCAATACCCTCACCTATTTTGATTAGGTAAATTTCGAGGCCGAAATTTCTTTAAGGGAGGTATAACTGTAACATCCTAGATTAGGGGTTCTGCATTTTTATGTGTTTGGTTTGCTTGGTTTGTTCTGCTTGTTATTTAGTTGTGTTTGGGGGTCCTGGTGAAGCTCGGGTTCAAGCCTGAGCCTTGGTAAAATTTTCTATTTTGGGCATCTACGGGGGAGAGCTAGTAGGAGCAGACTTTAAGTCTTTTTGCTTGTATTTGTTGACACAAAGAAGCTTGTGTCCAAGTGGGGGTGGCGTCACTTGTAGGAGCAGAAGGGGAGGAGTTCGAATCCTATAAGCCTCATAGTGGAGCTTTATTTTTGGCGACGGGAGGGAGAGAAGATGGATTCGGCAGGGACTCTTCAAGGATGATGGCTGAATGGGTCAATGCATTAAAATGGATGGACAAGAATGCTTGAAGGAATTTGAATTGGTCAAACCAATTTGAATGGGTGATGGGGAGTGAAATTAGGAGCAAAGCAAGGGATTTGATGATGGTGGAGGTGTTGGCCGATTGTGGGGTTCTAGAAGGGGTGATTTTGGTTTAGGTTGCTAGGAGGTGAGTGTGCCAAAATTCCTATAGGTCTTAGGCAATTTGCTTTCATTTTGGCATTTTGGGTCATTAAGGGTGAGTGCCAATTTTTGCAAAGTCTCTTTGAGTTCTCTTTTTATTTTCTCTCATTCGTTTTTCCTACTTCTTCTTGTGCCGAAATTTGCAACTTCTTCTTTTCATCTCTTTTGCTTCTTTGACATTTAGCCGAACCCTCTTCCACCTATTAGCCGAACTTCGGTTTTCTTCTACTCATCTCTTTCACCTTTCTTCCTTCTCTTCTTTTCAAAAACCAAAACTCTCTTCTCCCTTACTTCTATCTTCTCTAGCCGAAACATATTTCTCATTCTTTTCTCTGTTTCGTTTCTACACATTTTCATCATAGCTGAATCTCCTTTGTCATCACACTAATCGAATCTTACACTTTTACTGCTAGCCGAACATCGCGAACCTTTGGCTAGGAAGTCTTTTCAATCGGTTTCTGTTGATTAAGGTAAGCGGAGACTCTTTCGTTTCTTTCTTTATTTTATTTTCTCTCGACTCTGTGTGGCCATAGCCGAATGGCTATTTTGTTTTGGGTGGTTAGATTTCGGCTAATCTCTTTTCCTTTCTTCTTCTTCTCTCATTTTGGGACATTACTCCGGGAAACTCCATTAGCCGAACGTTTGTAGTCCGAGGCTGGAGGGTCTGTTGATTGCCGAATCTGATCACTCCATTCGGGTTCTTAAAGTAAGGAGTTTCTTTAGTCTTATACGATTAGTCTCTTCCGTTTTACTCGGCTTTAATCAAATCTTTTGGTTAGCCAATCAAAGGGTTCTCTTTGAGTATTGATCAAGGTTTTTCATCATGGACATGAGTGCTAGCCGATCCAAGGAGAGTGCATTTAAGGAGCCTAAGGGTAGTGTGCGAGTAGTCGCCAACCCGTCATTCAAACGACGTGCGGTGTCGGAAGTTCGAGACTTTTCGCCAGGCTGTGGTAGGGAGCCGACATCTACCTGGGATAGACAAATAGCCTTTATCCCTGCTACTGAGAGCTTCGACGTAGAGAGTTTAGTTTTACGTGTTATCAGGTGTGTAACGCTCACACTTTACTTTAGTAATTTTTGTTAATAACTGAGTTGGCTGAAAGCCGAAACGACTGCTTAGATAGTCGAGATACCCTTGGGGGTAAGGTTGGAGACATCGGGTAAGTTCTGCTATGATGATACTTTCGATTATATGCGTGTATGAATTAATTATCTGTTAAACATTGAAAGTATGTTTGCATTCATTTTTAATATGATAAAATGAGCATGGGCTTTGGGATATGAATGAAAGGGGAAGTGTGAATCAGTGACTAATGTCACGATGGTCTAAGAACCACGGTGGTTTGGAACCACGTATACATATATCAGTGACTTGTCTCGGTGGTTTGAGACCACAGTGGGTTGGCCCCACGTATACATATACTTATCAGAGATTGTCACGGTGGTCTGAGACCACGGTGGGTTGGCCCCACGATTATATATATATTAAGTGACTTTGTCACGAGTGGTCTGGGACCACGGTGGTCTAGAACCACAGTGGCATAATGCCACGGGTGTTTGGATGATCCAGGTGACCTAGAGGATGGAAAACTAGGATGGGGTGGGCTACATTGCATGCATGTGTTAATGCTATATTGAGCGGGTTGCATTGCATGCATGTGTTATATGCTATATTGAGTGGACTAAGGCCCGATGTGCAACCGTGGGCTTAAGGCCAGATTTCGTTATAAGGGGATTTACACACTGAGTTTCGGTGACTCACCCCTCTGCTTAATTTTGCAGGTAACCCCTAGATCGCGGACTTGGAGCCGAGGCGGACTTGAGGTGGCCATGCAATATTTCTTCTCATAAACTTTCTTGCTTATTTTGAACGTACTTTTTAATTTGGGGATTTTGCAATGTAATAAGGCCTCTACGACTTTAAATTGGGATTTTCCTTAACACCGCTATTATATATTTCTGAAGTGACAAACATGGAGTTTTTCTAAAATAAAAATATTACAATTATTTTTCTAAAAAGGTGTAACTACAAAGATGACGAGCGAATAAAAGTGTAAGCTAAATAATCCGGAGTTTTCTTAAGAACTCAACATTGTTTTCAACTATCACGTTTATAGAATCCCCAATTTCGGCTTCGTAAATTAAATTGATTTACGACTTTTAATTCATGAAAAAGAAAATGGTAAGAAACTCTTGGATGAGATTTAAAATTTATTTTCAAGATAAAAACATTGTTCAGAAAGTTTTTCCAAGCTAAAGTTTCCATCGAAATTTTATAAACTTCTCTTCCTTTAACATACCAAATTTGGTCGTAACGTATTGACCGGATTTGGGGTGTTACACTAATATCTAGTTTTAATGCAAAAGATCCACTTCTACTCCCTTTCTTCTTTTTAAAAGAATGTAGAATTTCGTATGCCACTGGGATGTTGTCTGTTATTTGCCTACTTGGTACAAGCGCTCCTTGTGTTTCCACAATATAGAGATTAAGTACTTTTCGGAATCTATTTACCATGATTTTTTAGATAATTTTGTATAGTACATTACAGAGGCTAATAAGAATAGCCCCATATTCTTTGGTGTAGTTACTTTAGGGATTATCACTATATTCGTTCTGCTTATATGTTTTGTATCCCTTTGCCCATTCAACATTTCCAGACAATATTTACTAACCTCATTCCCCACAATATGCCAAAAAAAATTATAGAACAAGGCCTGGTAACCATCCTTCCCTGATGCCTTAAATGGGGCCATCAATTTTAAAGCTTCCACTACCTCGTCTTCCTTGAACTCATCAATTAATTCTTCATTCATACTTTTTGATATGCATGAATGTATTTCAACTAGTAATCTTTCACAATTCTACACTAGTTTTGATGAGAAAAGCTCTTTGAAATAATTAGTTGCCAACCTAACCATCTCCTTATCCCCATTAATCCATACTCCATTACCATCTTCCAAGCCTTTCATTGTGTTCCTTCTTTTCTGATACGAGGAAAAACTGTGAAAAATAGATGCATTGTGATCCCTCATTCGAAGCTAATTCACTCTTGCCCATTGTTTGCAAAACAATTCTTCCTTATTCGCTTCCATATTTAATGCTAGCTTTACCTTAGTGATTTCTGCCAAATTCTCCTCATCTGGGTCTTCTGCAATTAGCTCGCTTAGCCTTGAATTCAAGTCCTCCCTTCTTCTGTTCCGGATTCCTCTTTTTAATTTAGCCTACTCTTTTAAAGATTTATCCAAACTAGCAAGTTTTGTCGATAGTTCTTCCTCGTATAAATCCCACCCCTTCTTGACTTGATCCTCAAAATCCTCCTCCAATATCCAATCCGCGTCAAACCTCAATGGAGAGCCTCATCATATTTAATTACCCATCCTTCTTTCCCTCGTATCCACTAATACTGGGCAGTGATTCGAAAAACTGTAATTTAGGTTAACCACCAAAAATCTTGGAAAAAAATCCCACCATATTGAATTTTTGATCCCGCTATCTAGCCTTTCTCTAATATTGTTTTCTAATAACCTCCCCATTTCCCATGTAAACCATTGACTTGAACAACCTAAGTCATTTAGGTTGCAATCTTTCAACATTTCTCTAAAGGTAGACATCTACCTATCTTCTCATATATTTCCCCCCTTTCTCTCAAAAGAAAACATCACTTCATTGAAGTTGGCCGCTACCAGTCATGGTAAACGACTATTCTCCCATAATTGTCTTAGTAAATTCCACGAGTCTGTTCTCATATGCTCCATAGGGGATCCATAGAAGCCTGTAAACCTCTAAGACAAGCCTCCACTCTCTTCAATCACTTCAACATCTTTATGCGATTTAGAGAAACTTTTTAAACTAATGTTTAAGTTATCCTTCCAGGCTAACGACAAATCTCCTCTCGATCTTTCAGCACCCACATCAATTCCATTCATATAGCCACACTTCCTTCTTATTCTTTCCATACTTTTCATAATAACTTTTATTTCTATAAGAAACAATAGATGAGGTTGAATTTGTCTCGATTTGTGTTTGAGACGTCTAACTGCCTATGGTTTCCCTGGGCCACGAACATTCCAGCTTAAGGTTTTCATTGTGACCAATCGGTCTGCTTATTAGCGGTCACCGATATTTCATTATCCAACTCTGTATCCATTGAGACATTGTTATTTGTGTAATCCGTTTGCTACACCCATTGTCTTTTCTTTCTTTCCACTAGCCCCATCGGTTTGTCTTCTAGCTCCTAATTCACCTCCTTTGATTTAAAATGATTTAGTCCTCCTCCTTGCCTTTGACTCAGTTCTTCTCTTGTTTGACCTTCTTTTTTGACTGCCCTACTTGGATTAAACGTCATCCCTCTTTCTTTAAACTAAACAGGAATTCTTCTTTTATGCCCAAAATCCTTTTTCTCGATCCTTTCATCCATATCTATTCCTGTCTTGCCTCATTCTCTTGGTTCATCTCTAAGCCATCTACTCATTGTCTATGCCGCCCTCCTTGGTAGAGCTCTCAATGAAATGCCCCACCCAAATTCTACCTTTTACGATCCCAGGGTTAATCTTATTGGGTAAAAACTCTCTCCATGCCCCAATCTTCCACATAAGAAACAAAATAACGATAATTTTTCATATTGAAAAATCACATATGTAGATTTATCATTTTCATAAATTATATGCTTCTTCCTTTTCAATGGGAGACGAACATCCAACCTCACCCTTATGTGCATGAATTTTCTTATCCTCCTAGTTACTACCACAGCATCGTAATCTATGAAATCACCGATAAAATTTCCAAGCTGTTGTGCCATCCCTTCTGACAAGAATCCTAGCAGCAAGCTATGGATTTGCACCCAAAATTTGTATGATAAAAAGGAACTTGTACCGGATCCTCTCCAGTCATTAATCAGTGAAAAATAATTAGGTGCCTATTGAAAAACCAGGGTATTCCATCGAAAACCCTTTTCAGATCTATCTCATTATAGAAACGAAATAACACTCTTTTTTCTTCAGTTTTCATGATTGAAACCCTCTCTAACGGATGCTATAACTCTACTAGGATGTTCCTCATGGAGGGAAAGTGTACGACGCTATTGTTAATACTCTTCCCACTAGAAAAAAATTGTTTTCTTCTTTGCTTTCATCGTCCTCTTCTTGCCCCTGAACAAGTTCTTCCTCCTCATCAGTGATGTTGAGTCTTGCTAGATCTTCTTCCATCGTTTTTGTTTTGACAAATCCTTTCTTTTGGTATGATTTGAAACCCTAAATTTTTTTAAACAAAAAACCTTCTTTTATTCGTGTTTTTTAAAGGAGAACAATAGAGAAAAAGAAGAAAACCCTAAGATGTGCTTAGACAAAAAAACTCTAATTTGGATATGATTTTTTTACATATAAAAGTTAATTAAATTGATCTACTAAATAAATAATTAAATTACATGGTATGTTTTATAAATTATTTATAAAAATTTAACTAAATGAAAAAAAAGTATTTTTTATTAATTATTTATACTTGGTCAATGTTTAATTGAGGATAATAAAGAGTATATATTTGATGTTAGACAGAATAACCCAACAAATATGATATGCTAGAGCAATTTAACAAAATTGATTAATATGTTAATTTTAATAGTAATGGTATTGCTGACTATTTTTTTGGACTAACATATTATATAACATGATTTGATTTTAGATTCTATTACTTGTTTAGCAACTTTTTTTTCTCAAGTATTATTGATGACTTTTGTAATAACTAACATTTTTTATAATTTAAAATTATGTGGTTGTGTAATTACAACTTACACTATCATGAAATAAGAAATTAAAATGTAACTATACTCTATCAATCAAACACGTCTAAGGAATTAATTCATTATAATTATAAGATGTTGTTATTACTACCCTATTAATCAAACTTTCATCCAATTATTCTGTGGTGTCCAAATTAAATCTAGAAAAATTATTATTAATCATAATAATTATTAATTATAATGTTTTTTATCACATAAATCTTATTAATAAATCAAAATCAATTTTTTATTTATAAAGAAAGTTTGATAAATTATTGGGAATTTATATTTCATTAATATTTAGTATTTTAAATGTGTTTGATAATTTTTTTAGTTTTTTACTTAATATAAATTTTTCAACAAAAAATATTGAATAAAATAAGTGGGTAGATAACTAGAGTTGTCCATGGGTCAGGTCGGGCCAAGTAAAAACATTAGGCTCGAGCCCGACCCAAAAAATGGGCCTAAAAATTTGTCCAAGCTCGGTCTGGATAAAATGCTAAAACCTAATCCCGGCCTAGTCCATCCATATTAAAATTATTTATATTGTTTTTTGTATAAAAATAAATTTAAAAAGTATAATACATCAAATACACTAATAACATTAAAATAAATGTTTTTCAACAAATGAAAAAAAACTAAAAATATATATATACTTAAATAACACTAAAATAAGTGTAACTTAGCAAGTAAATACCTCAAAAATAGTAGCAAAATTAATAATAAAATAAGAGTTATACAATATCCAAATAATAACAATAAAATAGTAGTAATATAATAGCGAAATGATAACAAAACAGTGAAAAACAGTGGCAAAACAAAAGTAGTTTTTTTTTTCAAATTCGGGCTTGACTTGGTCGGGATCGGGTCAAAAAAGCTAATGAGGCTCTACTGTTTAAAAGCAGGTCTTATTCTTTTGTCTACGCCCATTTTTTGGACCTATATTTTTTCCCAAACCATCCCACTTTTCGGGCAGGTCTTTGTGGCCTGACCCATGGGTAAGTCTATCGATAACTACTTATCACTTAATTTTAAAAATATTTAATTGATCTTTATTTTTATTAAAAATATATTTGAAATAAACTATTTTTTTAAAAATGACTATAATACTTAATTTTTATTCAAAATAATATATTATGTTATATTAATGAAATTAAAATTAAAAAATAAATAATTTCCAAAAATAAAATTTTATACAAGGTTGTATATGAACCAAGTTTAAACGAGTGAACGCATCTCTGTTCATGTTCGTTTATGTTAAAATGAACATGTTCACGAACATTAAATAAACATATTGGTGTACATGTTTACGAACAACGTTCTTGAATAATAAACATATATACTATTTTAGATATAAAAAAATTAAATATAAGTATTAATAATTATATTGGAAATAAATAAAAATAAGCACACAAACAAAATTATTTTATTAATATAGAATAATAGAATAATAAAAAAGTTTTAAGGGAGCTTTAAATGATTTATTAAACGAGTATTTTAGTATCATCATGCATGAACCTACTATCAAATCGTAATTGATCGACAATCGCTTTCGAAGGTTCCTAGAAAACTATCAGAGCATAAGAAAACGCATTCATCTTTCCAGCCAACGTATGCACAGTTACATTGACTTCTCTTAGAATCTTATTAATGATAACCCTTCATTGCCTTCTACAAAGCTCTTGAATTCTCGAAATTAGGTCCCTGTACAATTGCCCACAAGACCTATCTAAAATGACTTCCATAGCTTGTGCACAGTCTGTTTCAACCATAATATTAGTCCAATTATCATCCCATGCCATACGGAGTCCATCATAGATTGCCCAAAGTTCAGCCTGCACAACATTGCATTTGACAATGTTTCTCCCAACTCCTCCACGCCATGAACCAATATCATCTTTAGCCACAGCAGTTGCTGAAGCATCCCCCAAAACAAGATCCCTTGTTTCATCTATGTTTAACTTTATGAACTCCAATGGAGGAGGATTCCAAACTTGATCTAGTCTCTGCTTCGTAATACCACCCATCACTATCGCAGGTTGATATTTGATGGAACTTGCCTAACACTACACCGAATGAAGAATGTGAGAGCTATTTGAGTCTACCTCTTAAAACACCCACAAATTCCTTTGCTTCCATAGATTCCAGCAAATAATTTTGAAGAAGGACTGCCATTCAACTTCTGTAAAAACCAAACCAAATTTATGTTTTGCCATTCAACGAGATCCACTCCACCAATGAAGTAGAAGAAATCCCCCCAAATCTTTGAAGGGACTACCTGCCTCCACACTTTTCGTGCATTGACATAATCTCATAAAACATGAATAATAAATTCTTCAACATACCTACAACTTGCGCAAGAAGGATCTCCAACAAAACCTCTATATCGTTCGGCATTGGTCATCAACTTCTCCTTAAGAACAACCTAAAGGAAATGTCTTACTCTTTGAGGTCCAGTGAAGGACCAGGCGAGCTTCCATTTGTTGTCTTCTAGATTAAGAAAATCATGCGTTAGAAACTGATAAGTGGATTTGACAGTAAGCTTACCATGGTCAGACCATCTAGAGATCAACTCATCATTACCAACTAAAAGGCTTGGAGGTGGAATAGCTGCAATATAGGGCAAGATGTTGTTATCCACAAAAAAAGCTTAGAAAATTCCAATCCCAACTACAATCCGTTAATGAAATCTCTTTTAAGGATGTATTCAAATCAGTACTCTCTTTATGATGACAGAAGTTGATTAATGGCCCAATCTCTGGGACCCAATTATCAGTCCAAACCTTTATAAGACTACCATCTCCCACTAACCAAGCAAGGTTTTGACTAAGGATTGGCCATACTTTGGAAAAAGATCTCCAAACAAAAGAGCACGATCTCCTCCAAATATCTTCAGGGCAAACCTCCATTACCTTATACTTGGCTCTAAGGATCTTGACCCACAATGCTTGCTTATTAGTGAGAAGATTAAATCCCAGCTTAAGCAAAAAAGAATCATTTTGCTCATTGAGATTCCGAATGCCGAGGCCTCCATTGTTTTGAGGTTGACAGTAATCCGACCATTTAACCAAAGACATCCCTTGCCTTCTTGTGTCTTTTCCCCAAATAAAATCTCGTGCAATTCTTTTAATTTCGGCACAAATACTAACAGGGATTTTAACAATTTGCATAAAATAATTGGAAATAGCCATAAGAACCGAACGTGCCAAAGTAACTCTCCTTGCCATAAACAACATTTTAGCATTTCAGTTGTCTAACTTCCTCTTGATTTTATCAACTATAAACTTGAACGTGCTAGTTTTTACCCTTTGATGCAACAAGGGCATACCTAAATAAGAGCCCAAGTCATTCGCCTCAGTAAAGCCCAGTATACTAAAAATTCCATCTTTCTCAAGAGGTTAAATATTTTTTAAGGTAGAATACCTCTGTCTTGCTAGCACTCACTTTGTGACCCGACGCCGCTCCGAAAACATCAAGAACTTTCCTCATCGTCCTTGCCTGATTCACATCCATTTCTGCAAACAAGAAAAGGTCATCAACAAATAATATATGTGATAAAGACGGACAATTTTTTATAATCAATATAGGCCTCCAAGAATTATCCTTAACTTTTTTATGAATAAGCTAACCCAATCTCTCTATGCATAGAACTAATAAATACGGGGAGAGAGGACACCCTTGACAGATTCCTCTCCTTGGCTTAAACCCCTCCGTAAGGCTTCCATTTGAAACAATCAGCATAAATACATTAGAAATGCAATCCATAATAATCCTAGACAAAAAGGAAGGGATACCTACATCAATTAACGTGTCTTTTATGAAGTCCCATCTCAATCTGTCATATGCCTTTTCCAGATCCACTTTGATTGCCATCCATCATTTCTTGCCCCTTTTGGTTCTCATTGAGTGAATGACCTCTTGGGAAATAATAATATTTTCAGTAATTTGCCTCCCTACAATAAAACTGACTTGGTTCTGAGCAATGAGTCTAGGAAGCACAAGCTTAAAATGGTTTGCAATAATCTTTGTATCTTATATAAAACATTACAAAGGCTGATGGGGCAAAATTGGGTTAAGGATTCTGGACATTTGACTTTAGGGATCAAGACCAACAATGTTTTATTGACATTACAATCAATCGAGCTACCTAAAAATATTCCCTAAATCCAATAACACATCCTAGCTAATAGTCTCCCATTGTTCTGGTAGAATAAGGCATGAAAACCATCCAGTCTTAAGGCCTTCAGCAAGCCCATACTAAAAAGAGTGGTATGAATCTCATCAATGGTAACAACCTTAGCCATATCCTCCAACCCATCCGTATATATCCTTGGAAATTCCCCACTCAATGGAAACAAAACATGCCTTTGGTAACTTAGAGAATAGAGTGATTTGAAAAATGAAATCGCTTTCCTTTGAAGAACTTTGTCATCAAAACACCAATAACCCTTAACCTTTATAGCAGAGATTTTATTGAAGCTCCTCCTTCTCAAGGTCTTGGTGTGAAAATAATTAGTGTTTTGGTCACCATGTTGAATCCACTCTATTCTAGTTTTTGTCACCATAAAGATTCTTCTTCATCTAGGGCCTTTCCATACTCAATTCACGGCTTCAATTCTAGCTCCAAAAGAAATCTTGAACACTTCCTATCAAGCGCCACTTGAAGTTTTTCAATACAACGAGCTAGAGCTTTCTTTCTTCTGACAATTTGCTCATAAACTTCTTTATTCGACTTTCGAAGCTCCACGGAAAGATTACCACCACAATAGAGATCTTCTGTATAACAGCCCATTTTTCAGTGGTGTCAGAAATAGTGGTTTTGTAACGACCCAAAATTGGGCCTAGTAGGATTGGGCCCAATGGGCCTTGGGCGTACAAGTGTTTAAAATTTTTGAGAACAAGAGAACGGCATTATTTCAAGTTGGACTTATTAGGAGGGTGATTTTGGAAAGTTACGGGGTTCTAGGAAGTTCCGGGTTCAAATTGGGCCTTAGCAAAATTTTTGTGTTTAAGCACTTTAAGGTGAGAAGGTAAGTGGCATCAAGGCTTATGGAAATAAGTGTGCATTTTGCTAGCACAAGTGAAGCTAGTGGAGGAGTGGTGTGGCGTTGCATGTATGGGCTTGAGGGGTGGAGTTCGAATCCCACCTAGTGCAAATTTTGGGATTTTATTTTTGTATTCCTTCCCTAAGTGTCAGCCAAGGTGGTATTTAAGGCAAGGAAGACTTTTGGTTTTGGAAAGGTGGCTAAAGAAATATGGTATGGAGGAAGATAAGGGTTGATGATGGAAAGAATCAAAAGAAAAGGCATGTGAAGGGAACATGTTGGCTTATAGTGTGGAAGGTGTTTTGGAAAGATTTTTATTTGGTCAATGCTCATCTTTTGGAAAAGATGATACATGGTTTTGGTTAAGGGAAAGAGGGGAGCCAATTTCTCTAGCTCTCCCTTGCATTTTCACATATTTGGGGGTCATTTCTTTTCCTTTCTAAATATTTTGGTTCTTTTGATTGCATTTCCTCTTGACCGAAACTTCAATTTGCCTATTGACTTCTACTCTTTTCTTTTCAAACATTCTCTTTTATACACCATAACCAAACATCAACTTCATCTCATAGCCGAAACTTGGTTCTTGTGGTTTAGAAGCTTCTTTGTCTTCTTGGGTTTTCGGTGGTTGTAAGGCCGAATCAATTCTTTGCTACTTCCATATTCTTGGTTCTCTTGGTGTGGGCCGAATCGGTAGAGTGTTAGCTTACACTCTCATCATCTTTCTAGCCTTAAGGAAATCGATAGAAGGGGATCTATTATTGTCAAGGTAAGGGATTCGTCATGGTTCTTTTTGATCTTCTTCGTTGATCGGTTAGTTTGCTAAACGGTATAGAGGTGATGACTAATCGTTTATTTTTAGGGACCAAATCGCTCGATCACCTATCCCTCGTAATAAGAGACTCGGATTGTTGGTAAGTGATATAGATTGTTAATCAATCGCAATACTTGGTTGAAGTTGAAAATTAGGCTTTGGACTAATTGTTAACCGATTGTACCTTTAGGTGCCGCGGAGAGTATTGTGTTACGGATTCCGAATAAGGTGTGTAATCCCGTACCCTTCCGAATACCTGTTTGAAATGGTGTGCAATCTCATACCTCTCTGAAAGTTTGCATGACATGTTCTGTGATTCGGTCGAAATACCGAAGAAAACCAGAAACCGGCATCCGTGACCACTCGGGCGTGCGTATGTTCGTAGTAGTAACCATATTTTGCAATGAAATAGTTTGGTCAGCAGCAGTGACGTGATTTTGAAAAATCACGAAAAATAGGAGAAAAAAATTAGAAAGCGAATAAGATATTTAATTAAAGCTTACTGTGTCTATTTTCATATGAAAGAAACGGAGTAGAAAGAGGAATTTTATATTCTGTGATATTTTAAATTTAGTGGGACTGGCTCTGATTGACTTCGTGGTTCCCTGATCTGTCTTAGAAAAATCATTTAAAATTGTACAAAGTGAATTATGAGTTATAATTTATATGTATAGATTCCTTAGTGAGCCTATTTTCAATAGAAACAAGTGGGGGCAACTTATGAAAACTGTACAGTTAGATATTTGAATTTGGGTAAGAGAGATCAGAACCGTTGGTCAGTGAAACAAGGGAAACTTTAAGGAATAAACTGTACTAAACGGCTAAGCCAAAAATTCTGGAAAAATTGTAGCAAGAAGATATATGAGTCTAGTTTCAATTAAAATTTACAGATTTAAATTTTGAGTTTCCTAACTCGAGTTATAGTCAATTTGGTCAATATGACACAGATGGACAGTTTTAATTTTTATGCCCCAAATTAGTAGTTAAGTCTGGGTTGCGAAATTACCATACTACCCTTAGAGGGTAAATTACCGAAATACCCTTGGGTTGCGAGATTACCAAACTACCCTTAGTGGGTAAGATTACCGAATTACGAAAATGCCCTTATGGGCCGAATTACAAAAATGCCCTTATGGGCCGAATTACGAAAATGCCCCTATGGGCCGATTTGATAGAATACCTTAGTGGGCCAAATTGAAAAGTGTTATAATGGGCCGATTTATCGTAACAAATCTCTGGATTAATAATTGTTGTTTATATTTGTAAATATTATGCCTTACTATGAATGTTGCATTTACATATTTTTCATGGGATGGGAAAAATGTTGAAGAGAAGTGTAGCCTGGTGGCTTTGCCACAAATATTATGAAAAGCAGTTTGACTGCAGCGATATATTCTGATTCCGGTAGCTCTGCCACAATTCTGTCTGGTGGCTATGCCACGTATAATCTGTTATTCTGGTCGCTCTGCCACAAATTCTGATAATGGCTATGTGCCAACCTAAATATGGCTTTGTGCCATCGTGATTATGGCTTTGTGCTAAACGTATTTACCCGGGGCTATGTCCCTAACATATGAATTAACGACTCTGTATCGATCATATTTACCCAAGGCTGTGTGGCGATTATATTACCGTATATGATATTCTGGTGGCTCTGCCATAATCTTTATAGTGGCTATGCCACGCATAATTATGACTCTGGTGGCTCAGCCACAAATATTATGAAATGGCAACTTGCCTGCGATTGGTGTGTTTGGCGGGGTGGTTGACTTGATCCCCCACAGTGTGATGGGATGGTACGGGTGGTGTGTAGCGGATGGATATCTAGGATGGGTTGGGTTGCATACATTCATCCATTTGCTTCATTTTAAGATTGTTATGTAAAAGGGCTTAGGCCCAAATTTTTGCTATATGGGTTCAGGCCCACTGGATGACGGTAAGGGGTTTCACACTGAGTTCTTGTAACTCACTCCCCCTTTTCTTAACCATTGTAGGTAATGCTCAGTGATGTGGACTTGGGCCATGGATGACTCGATGGAAGCCATACTTCAGAAATGGTGTTTTATTTTGAACTTTAAATTTCTATTTCCGTTCACTTTACTATTTTGGGTTTTTATGTTGTAATAAGGCCTGGAGTATTTTATTATTTGCTTTATGGTTGTTATACTTATTATTTTGCTTAAATTATTTAAAATGAGAATTTTCTAAAAACTTAAATAAAGGTTTTCCAAAATCGATTAACAAATGGATTTCAAAATAAACTTTTATAAATATTTTAACACGAAAGTTTTCACTCGAACTTTCAAACGATATTTTTAAAAGACACAGTTTTATAAGATCATTAGTTCAACTTTTCGACTTCTCAATTAACTTTCGAGGATTAGTAGTATTTTATCAAATATTTCTAATTAAACATGTTTTCTTGATTATAACAAAATAATATCAATTTTAGTTCGAATCAAAAAGATTTAACACGTTTTTCTCATGTGACATGTCAGATTCGGTCATAACGCATGGGCCGGGTTTGGGGTGTTACATTTTATGGTATCAGAGCCCGGTTGCAAAACTCGGTTGTGGTTTGGGTTCAAAAGCATTTTCCAAAGCTGTATAAAATTTTAATTTATAAATGCATGTTCTAAGGGAAGTATGGCACCACGGGTATCCGGAACCAAGTCAAGTAAGTATGTGTTTTTATTTTATGATTATTGTGTTAGTACTGTGGTAAGAAAATTCCACAAAATAGAATACTCTAGAACTTTTAGTTTTAGGAGCTGAAACTATAGAGATTGAGACTTTAGGATGCGTATTGCGAAAACAACTTTACATCCTATACTCCATGAAACATTGTTTAATAAACATTGAATAATTATACTGATTCATAAGACTCGTAATCAGATTAAATCGATTTAGCAAATATGAGCGTTAAAGGATGTAGACGCGATAGATGTGGACGTGGTAGAGGCCGAGGTGCTAAGGCTAGATCTTCAGCATCGGGGCATGTTTCCGAAAGGGAGGCGCTGGCATCGCCAGTGGTTGAGACAGGATCTCATGATCGAGCTGGGGTTGATGAGCTAACTCATATAGTTAAGGAAGTATTGGAGGAGGTTAAAGGAATCAGTGAAGCACTTCGAGTTGAGTGTGTGGACTGTAAGAAGAAAAGAGATCGCGATTCTTTTGGATCACACGCCTGCTCGTAAAGTAAAAAGCGTGTTAAGGCACGCGTCCAAACTTTCCACTTGCGATTATTGCAGAAGGCATCATCCGGGAGAATGCTGGAGGAGGTCAGGAGCATGCTTGAGATACGGGTCTAAGGAGTATAAGGCTCAGGATTGTTTCATCACCATCAAGTCAGGTATGTTTTGGTTGGACGTGATGATTGAATGTAGAAAATTTTAGGTATAAGTGGTAGATAACCTGTTTGCTTCGTGGTTAGGTGTTTGGTTGTGTGAAAGAGGATTCAAGATTATGTTAAAAGTACATTAGTGTTATTAAGATCAGAGTGCGCAGCGAAAGCATAGTGGTGTGATTTGAGCGATGCGTTTAGTAGTTGGTTGGAAATTTTGAGGACGAAATTTCTTTAAGGAGGGTAGAATAGTAACGACCCGAAATTAGGCCTAGTAGGATTGAGCCCAATGGGCCTTGGGCGTAGGAGTGTTTAAATTTTTTTAGAACAAGAGAATGGCATTATTTCAAGTTGGACTTATTAGGAGGGTGATTTTGGAAAGTTACGAGGTTCTAGGAAGTTCCGGGTTCAAATTGGGCCTTAGCAAAATTTTTGTGTTTAAGCACTTTAAGGTGAGAAGGTAAGTGGCATCAAGGCTTATGGAAATAAGTGTGCATTTTGCTAGCACAAGTGAAGCTAGTGGAGGAGTTGTGTGGCGTTTCATGTATGGGCTTGAGGGGTAGAGTTCGAATCCCACCTAGTGCAAATTTTGGGATTTTATTTTTGTATTCCTTCCCTAAATGTCAGCCAAGGTGGTATTTAAGGCAAGGAAGACTTTTTGGTTTTGGAAAGGTGGCTAAAGAAATATGGTATGGAGGAAGATAAGGGTTGATGATGGAAAGAATCAAAAGAAAAAGGCATGTGAAGGGAACATGTTGGCTTATAGTGTGGAAGATGTTTTGGAAAGATTTTAATTTGGTCAATGCTCATCTTTTGGAAAAGATGATACATGGTTTTGGTTAAGGGAAAGAGGGGAG
Organism: Gossypium sturtianum; assembly: GCA_025698515.1. NCBI lineage: Eukaryota > Viridiplantae > Streptophyta > Magnoliopsida > Malvales > Malvaceae > Gossypium > Gossypium sturtianum. The sequence continues at coordinate 121,864,658 of CM046955.1, forward strand.
CCGAATTTCTCTAGCTCTCCTTGCATTTTCACATCTTTTGGGGTCATTTCTTTTCCTTTCTAAATATTTTGGTTCTTTTGATTGCATTTCCTCTTGACCAAAACTTCAATTTGCCTATTGACTTCTACTCTTTTCTTTTCAAACATTCTCTTTTATACACCATAACCGAAACATCAACTTCATCTCATAGCCGAAACTTGGTTCTTGTGGTTGCCGAAGCTTCTTTGTCTTCTCGGGTTTTCGGTGGTTGTAAGGCCGAATCTATTCTTTGCTACTTCCATCTTCTTGGTTCTCTTGGTGTGGGCCGAATCGGTAGAGTGTTAGCTTACACTCTCATCATCTTTCTAGCCTTAAGGAAATCGATAGAAGGGGATCATTATTGTCAAGGTAAGGGATTCGTCATGGTTCTTTTTGATCTTTTTTGTTGATCGGTTAGTTTGCTAAACGGTATAGAGGTGATGACTAATCGTTTATTTTTAGGGACCAAATCGCTCGATCACCTATCCCTCGTAATAAGAGACTCGGATTATTGGTAAGTGATATAGATTTTTAATCAATCACAATACTTGGTTGAAGTTGAAAATTAGGCTTTGGACTAATTGTTAACCGATTGTACCTTTAGGTGCCGCGGAGAGTATCGTGTTACGGATTCCGAATAAGGTGTGTAATCCCGTACCCTTCCGAATACCTGCTTGAAATGGTGTGTAATCTCATACCTCTCTGAAAGTTTGCATGAAATGTTCTGTGATTCGGTCGAAATACCGAAGAAAACTGGAAACCGGCATCCGTGACCACTCGGGCGTGCGTATGTTCGTAGTAGTAACCATATTTTGCAATGAAATAGTTTGGTCAGCAGCAGTGATGTGATTTTGAAAAATCACGAAAAATAGGAGAAAGAGAATTAGAAAGATAATAAGATATCTAATTAAAGCTTACCGTGTCTGTTTTTATATGAAAGAAACGGAGTAGAAAGAGGAATTTTATATTCTATGATATTTTAAATTTAGTGGGACTGGCTCTGATTGACTTCTTGGTTCCCTGATCTGTCTTAGAAAAATCATTTAAAATTGTACAAAGTTAATTATGAGTTATAATTTATATGTATAGATTCCTCAGTGAGCCTATTTTCAATAGAAACAAGTGGGAGCAACTTATGAAAACTGTACAGTTATATATTTGAATTTCGGGTAAGAGAGATCAGAACCGTTGGTCAGTGAAACAAGGGAAGATTTAAAGAATAGAATGTACTAAACGGCGAAGCCAAAAATTCTGGAAAAATTTTAGTAAGAAGATATATGAGTCTAGTTTCAAGGAAAATTTACGGATTTAAATTTCGAGTTTCCTAACTCGAGTTATAGTCAATTTAGTCAGTATGACGCAGATGGACAGTTTCAATTTTTATGCCCCAAATTAGTAGTTAAGTCTAGGTTGCGAAATTACCATACTACCCTTAGAGGGTAAATTACTGAAATACCCCTGGGTTGCGAGATTACCAAATTACCCTTAGTGGGTAAGATTACCAAATTACAAAAATGCCCTTATGGGCTGAATTACGAAAATGCCCTTATGGGCCGAATTACGAAAATGCCCTTATAGGCCGAATTACGAAAATGCCCCTATGGGTCGAAATTACAAAAATGCCCCTATGGGCCGATTTGATAGAATGCCTTAATGGGCCTAATTGCAAAGTGTTATAATGGGTCGATTTATCGTAACAAATCTCTGGATTAATAATTGTTGTTTATATTTGTAAATATTATGCCTTACTATGAATGTTGCATTTACATATTTTGCATGGGATGGGAAAAATGTTGAAGAGAAGTGTAGCCTAGTGGCTTTGCCACAAATATTATGAAAAGCGGTTTGATCGCAAATGATATATTCTCGATTCGGTGGCTCGCCACATTACATCAGTGGCTATGCCACATATATTCTGTTATTCTGGTGGCTCTGCCACAAATTCTGATAATGACTATGTGTCAACCTAAATATGGCTTTGTGCCATCGTGATTATGGCTTTGTGCTAAACGTATTTACCCGGGGCTATGTGCCTAACATATGAATTAACGACTCTGTGTCGATCATATTTACCCAAGGCTGTGTGCCGATTATATTACCGTATATGATATTCTGGTGGCTCTGCCACAATCTGTATAGTGGCTATGCCACGCATAATTATGACTCTAGTGGCTCAGCCACAAATATTATAAAATGGCAACTTGCCTGCGATTGGTGTGTTTGGCGGGGTTGGTTGACTTGATCCCCACAGGTGTGATGGGATGGTATGGGTGGTGTGTAGCGGATGGATATCTAGGATGGGTTGGGTTGCATACATTCATCCATTTGCTTCATTTTAAGATTGTTATGTAAAAGGGCTTAGGCCCAAATTTTTTCTATATGGGTTCAGGCCTAGTGGATGACGGTAAGGGGTTTCACACTGAGTTCTTGTAACTCACTCCCCCTTTTCTTAACCCTTGTAGGCAATGCTCAGTGATGTGGACTTGGGCCATGGATGACTCGGTGGAAGCCATACTTCAGAAATAGTGTTTTATTTTGAACTTTAAATTTCTATTTCTGTTCACTTTACTATTTTGGGTTTTTTTTTTATGTTGTAATAAGGCCTCTGGAGTATTTTATTATTTGCTTTATGGTTGTTATACTTATTATTTTGCTTAAATTGTTTAAAATGAGAATTTTCTAAAAACTTAAATAAAGGTTTTCCAAAATCGATTAACAAATGGATTTCAAAATAAACTTTTATAAATATTTTAACACGGAAGTTTTCACTCGAACTTTCAAACGATATTTTTAAAAGACGCAGTTTTATAAGATCATTAGTTCAAATTTTTGATTTCTCAATTAACTTTCGAGGATTAGTAGTATTTTATCAAATATTTCTAATTAAACATGTTTTCTTGATTATAACAAACTAATATCAATTTTAGTTCGAATCAAAAAGATTTAACACGTTTTTCTCATGTGACATGTCAGATCCAGTCATAACGCATGGGCCGGGTTTGGGGTGTTACAGGTTTCGAGGCCACCAAATCCAACAAGTAAGTTCGTAAATATTATTATTTAATATTTACGAGTTAAATGTGACTTTGAAAAGGTTTTTGATCTAATAATTTATGTTTTTTAAGTGATTTATTAAGTTCGAGTGGTAAGACCCTAAGGTCCAGTGGTTTTAGAAAATGAGGTATCGGGACCTCGTTTCTATAAACCGGGCCGTAAATATATATATTTATGTAGTTTCATTAAGGTGGTATTAATGTTTCGTTGAAAAATTTTAACGTTTCGATAGTTAATTAATTGAAAAGGACTAAATTATAAAAGCTGCAAAAGTTGAATTCTATTAATTAAATGGATCAATTAGCGTTGAAAAGGTGAACTAATGGACTTGAATGGTAATTATACCATATTTAATGTGAGTGGATATTCATGGATAGGTTGCATGGTAAATTTCATGATTTTAAAAGGGTATGTTAGTAATTTAATAACTAAAACTAAAATAAACCAAATCTAAATCATCATCTCCTTCATTCTTTAATTCAATCGAATAGCTATGGTGTGGGGAGGAAAAATCATTCGACCAAGAAGAAATTTTGATGCATGGTATGTGATTTGATCCAGTTTCTAATAATTTTTATGTTTTTGAGATCGTTGCAACTAGGTCCAGCTAGCCCGTACCTTCGTTTTTGAAACTGATAAAGATTTTAAAATTTTCCATTGGTGAACCTTGTGATTTTAGATGTTAAATGATGAATTTGAGGTGTTATTTGTTATTTATAATTATTTTATTAAGTGATTTTGATGAATTATCGATTATGGACTAAATTGTTAAAATAATAAAAGTACAAGGATTTGATGTGAAATTATTACAATAATGTGCTGAAATGGGTGCCATGAATATTCAGCTATTATAATTTGGCATTAAAAATGGTTAATTTGCATGTTTTAGGCTCAGGGACTAAATTGAATAAAAGTAAAACTTTAGGGGCAAATTTTTAAAAATGTAAAAAATGACTAAATTGCATAAAATAAAGTGTTTTACTATCTAAATTAATAAATTGAATGAATTTATTAATTTAGATCAAGATCGAGTGGAAAATCGAGGAAAATGGAAAATTACCAAAAATCCCTTGTACTTTGATATTTCTACAATTTAGCCAAGTAAGTTCGTTATACAATTATTCTTAATTGTATTGAATATTTCATACTATTCCATTATTTTTTAAATCTTAAATGCCATTTAGCTATGTTTTAAGAAATTGAAACATAACGTTAATCCGGGCTTTGTGCTTAGCAGGCTTCGTGCCGGTGATATTTTGGCTTTGTGCCTAGCAGGCTTTGTGCCGGTGATATTCGGGCTTTGTGCTGGTGTAATTGTATCAGGCCTCGAGCCTGGCAGGCTTTGTTTTGGTGTGTTATATAGATAACTGGTACATTAAATATTGTTTCAAGTATTCGATGTTGTTTTATTTGGTTTAACATGCATGAAAAAGGAAAAGTAAGGTATGTGCTTCAAATGAACTATGTCATGAAATTATGAAAAGGATTGAAACGGTAAGTTTACAATTAGGATATAAATAGAATAGTTTATAATATTATGAAAAGATTAATGATTATGTATTACGACTTATAAATCTCAGTATGTTATATATAAAAGTATATGTGATCTTATTGAATATACTCAATTGTGAGTTGAATGGTGTTCAATACGTTTATACTGTAACACCCCTTACCCGAGGTCGAAGCCAAGACCGGATACGAGGCATTACCTAACTTTACTTGATTAAACATGACATTTCGTCTCAAAGAATTTCCATTTAAACCCATAACATTCTCATTTTGGGCTTACGAGGCCCTAAACATACTTCCGGAAGGTTTCAGAATTAAACCGAGAATGTAACACCCCTTACCCGTCTTCAAGCCAGGACAGGGTTCGAGGCATTACCTAACTAATCTTGCTTAAACATCTCGAATAGGGTTACAACGTCTTGTTTAAACCCATCACTTACTTATACTTGGCCTAAGAGGCCCTAAACATACTTCCGAGAGGTATCGGGACTATTTCGGGGACATTTACACGTTCGAGAAACTTTTCAACAAAACAGGGGTCACACGCCCGTGTGAGTCTAGGGACATGCCCGTGTGTCCCTAAGACATTCCCGTGTTTACCACCCGTGGTCAAAACTGACTAATTTCACACGGCTTCGACACGCCCGTGGCCTTGGCCCGTGTGCCAAACCTTGGCATTAATTCTGACTAATCCACACGGCCCACACACACACCCGTGTGTTTCAACCGTGTGGCGATTTAAAATTCCAAGTGCAAGGTGTAGACTTCACACGGTTTGGGCACACGCCCATGTGCTAGCCGTGCCGCTCACACGGTCTAGACACACGCCTGTGTGTCTACCCAGGTGGAAAATTAAAAGGCTATCTACCAAGCCCTTAGCCACCCTACCTTGCAAACATACATACTCCAATTCCATTCAACGTAATTCATGACCCAAAGACACATCTAAATACTCAATTCAACATTCATACACAAGGGCATACACTTCAAGAAAATCACTTTCATTAAGCAAAAGAATTTGCCAAGTATTTGCCTAACTTAAGGCCATTTATAAAATGACTTTAGTAACATACATAGCCAACACTTTGGCTAACAATTACAACTTAACAAAATACTCGAGTCCTATACATGCCATACTCAAAATAAGTCTAAACTGTTATACCAAAGTGATGTCGATAGTGTGATTTACGAACTCCTACATCCACGATCCTCGAGTTATCTTGGCAATACTACAAGGAAGAAGGGCAATGAAAGGGGTAAGCATAAAACTTAGTAAGTTTGCATGGATATAAATAGCAACAATAAGCTCATAAATAATTCATCCGTGGCATTAACTAACCATACACAAGTCATAGGCATCTTGCCATACTTACTCACAATTGTCTTTATTTAGCACATACCGTGCTACATGTCGTAAACATTTCTTCGTGACTCATTCACGAGTACCTGTATTCACTCATTCATATGACCTTAGTGCAAATCTCATTTCTACTTCTAAACTCATCTACTTATCCCTTTAATCGCTAGGGATAGTCAAAGACGCATATTCGATGTCTTTCATGTAGAGACGGAGCCAGTGCCATATCCCCGAGGTGGTCTTACATGGAGTTACTTCTAAATGCCAATGCCATTTCCCAGATATGGTCTTATATGGACTTTCACATCAAGTATCGATGCCACATCCCAGATATGGTCTTAGATGAGTTTCTTAAGCCATATCCCGGATATGGTCTTATATGGGATCTTAGCTTAGTGCCGAGGCCATGTCCCGGACATGGTCTTATATGGGACTTTATCTAATTCACATCTCAATGATAGCAATCCCATATTCATTATAGTCCACTAGGACTTCAACATCATACTTAACATCAATTTCTCATTTCAATGAAGTATCATACATCAATGTGATACCAAGCATTTTCAATTATGCTAACATAAATATTTCATTAATCACATACAAACTCACCTCGATTTCAAAATGAGCTAGCTCGACGATTTAGTCCGAGACTTTGTTCTTTCCCCGATCGAGGCGGATCATCGGTTCTTCTTGCTCTATAACAACAATTTAGCTCATTTTAATCATCTCATTAATAAAGCATTTCAATAATCATGCTTAGGCAAAATTACTATTTTACCCCTAGACTTTGGCAAATTGACCATTTTTCCCCTAGGCTCGGAAATAAATTCTAATCACATTTCTACCTTCAACAAACCTAGGTGAACATTTAATACTCTTATGGCTATCATCAAAACTCAACATTTCACATATTTACTACAATTTTGTAACCTTTTCATCAAGGTCCAAATTAGGTGTTTTCAAGACAACACCTTTCACAAAAGTTGTTCATCCAACAACTAAGACTTATTTTCTTCCATAAAAATGCAGCAAATAGCAATGAAAGCTCTCATGGTAAAACTCTAAACTTTGCATCATATTGCACAATAGTCCTCTCCTTTGAAAGCTTAGGTTCTAGGGGTCTTAAAAGTACAATTATCATAAAGAAAAATCATCAAAATAACTTACTAAAATGGAGGAGAGCTTGCTGAAAATTGTGAGCTTTCAAACCCCTATTTTGCTTGAAAATTTCGGTGGAGAAAGATGGAGATAAAGATGATATTTTCTCTTTCTTTATTCTAATATTAAACTAGTCAAACAAGTCACCAACTATCAACTACTTTGACCAATTTTTTGTCCATCTTTGTCTCCTATGCTAGTCCATGGTTGGCCAAGCATATATTGGGGGTCTAATTGCCTTTTAAAGACCTCCAATTTACATTTTAAGGCTATTTGGTACCTTTATCTTATAGAATGGAACTTTCGCACTTTATGCGATTTAGTCCTTTTTCGCGATTAAACGTTAAATCGCTAAAATTAAAGCACCAAAATTCTCATGTACATATACTATCATGCTCCGACTCATAATATAACATGAAAATAAATTTCTCAAGTCTCAGATTAGTGACCCCGAGATCACTATTCCGACTAGCCCCTAAATCGGGCTGTTATAGAGAACTAATACGCGCTTAGAAAATTTTTAACCAAATAGGGGCCACACGCCCGTGTTGTTCTAGGGACACGCCCGTGTGTCCCTAAGACATGCCCGTGTTTATCACCCATGGTCAACACTGACTTATTTCACAGGCCGGGCACACGCCCGTGTCCCTCCCATGGCCTTGACACGCCCGTGCCCTAGCCCATGTGCCAAAACCTTGGTATTCTGTTTATGACGTCATCATCTCATTATGGTCACACGGTCAAGGCACACACCCGTGTCCTTAGACCGTGTGTCGAATGTAATTTCCACATTTTAAGTGCAGACTTCACATGGCCTGAGCACACGCCCGTGTGTCTGCCCGTGTGGACAATTATATGGCTATCTACCAAGCATTTTTGCCACCCTAGCAAGCATTCACACTCCTACCAAACAATTCAATACATAAGCTAATCATATGGTACCTCTAAGAACTCAGTTCAAAGCGTTCACACAAGCATAAACTTCATAATTTCATCACATTGAATATATATATAAACTTATCAAGTGTTGGCCCATTTCGATTGACCATTTACAAAATGACTTTGTTTACAAACATAGCCAACACTTTGGCTAACAATTACGACCTAATAAAATACCCAAGTCCTATACATGCCATAATCAAAATAAGTCTAAATTGTTATACCAAAGTGATGTTGATAGTGTGATTTTCGAACTCCTGCGTTCTACGATTCTCGAGTTATCAAGGCAATACTACAAGGAAAAAGGGCGATAAAAAGGGGTAAGCATAAAGCTTAGCAAGTTTGCATGGAAATAAATAGCAATAATAAGCTCATGATAAATTCATCCATGGCATTAATTAACCATACACAAAGTATTAGGCTTCTTGCCATACTTACTCATACTTGCCCTTATTTAGCACATACCATGCCACATATCGTAAGTGTTTCGTCGTGAATTACTCACGAGTACCTGTGTTAACTCAATCACATAACATTTAGTAAAATTCTCGTTCTATTTCTAAGCTTATTTATTCATCCCGATAAATCACTAGGGATGCTCAAATATGCATATTTATAACCATTAGCGTAAAAACGAAACCAATGCCACATCCCAGATGTGGTCTTACGTGGGATCACCTCTGAGTGCCGATGCCATATCCCGGATATGGTCTTATACGAAATCTCACATTAAGTATCGATGCCATATCCCGGATATGGTCTTATACGACTCTCATACTCAATATCGAAGCCATATCCCGGATATGGTCCTATACGGGATTTTAATTCGGTGCCGAGGCCATGTCCCGGACATGGTCTTACACGGGACCTTATTCATCTCATGTCTTGATGATAGCATTTTCACACTTATTTTAGTCCCACCGAGACTTCAACATCTCAATTCTTATCATCTTTCTCATTCAACACCAATATTCAATTTCATAGAATTTCATTATAAGAACAACCATTCTCAAACATACTAGCATAAATGTTAAATTATCACATACAAACTTTCCTTGATTTCAAAATAAGCTAGATCGTCGATCTAGTCTGAAACTTTATTCTTTCCCCGATCGAGGTGGATTTTTGGTTCTTCTTGCTCTATAATAGAAAATTAGCTCATTTTAATCATCACATTAATAAATGCGTTTCAAAAATCACGCTTTGGTGAAATTACCATTTTGCCCTTATACTTTGGCAAAATGACCATTTTACCCTAGGCTCGAAAATTAATTCTAATCAAATTTCTACCTTTAATGAGCCTAGGTGAACATTTATTTCTCTTATGGCTATCATCAAAACCCAACATTTCACACATTTACTACAAACTTTATAACCTTTACAACAAGGTCCATTTAGGTGTTTTCATGGCAACACCTTTCACAAAAGTTGTTCATCTAACAACCAAGACTCATTTTCTTCCATAAAAATGCAGCAAATAACAATGAAATCTCTCATGGAAAATCTCTAAACCCTTCACCATATTACAAACTAGTCCCCTCATTTGAAAGCTTAAGCTTTAGGGGTTCTAAAAGTACAACTATCTTCAAGAAAAATCATTAAAATCACTTACTTGAATGGAGATGAGTTTGCTGAAATTTTGAGCTTTCAAAAACCCTATTTTTATTGTTATTTTTAGTGGATAAAGATGGAGAGAAAAGATGGATATCATCTTTTCTTTATTTTATTCTATTTATCAATTTAGTCAACAACTATTACCAACTTTGACCAATTTGTCAATTCTTGTCTCCTATGATCCCCTATGGCCGGCCAACCATTTACAAAGGGGCTAATTGCCCTTTAAATTCCCCAAATTAATATTCTATGGCTATTAGGTACCTTTAGCTTATAAAATAGAACTTTCGCACTTTATGCGATTTAGTCCTTTTTCGCGATTAAGCAAGAAATCGCTAAAATTAAGGCACCAAAATTTTCATGTACACCTATAATCATGATCTAGCTCATAAAATATCATAAAATAAGTTTTCTATAACCTCAGATTAGTGGTTTCGAACCACTATTTTGACTAGCCCCTAAATCGGGTTGTTACATATACTAAGTTTAAATTCTTAGTGTTGAATCATGTTTAATCTATTTATTATAGTATTGAAGTGATAAGTTATGTTTCATGTTTTTCGAGCTTATTAAGTACTCATTGCTTACGCAGTTGTCTTTCTCTTACTTTACAGATTATCGGAAGCTCGACCGGGTTGAAAGCTCGTCGGAGATCTATCACACTATCCAGTGATTATATTTGTAGATTCTGATGTCTTGATCAAGGTTATAATGGCATGTATAGGTGGATTTGTGTATAAATAATCTAGTGGTTGTTTTGGTATGTATAAGTATCATTATGGTTAATGTACTTATGGTATCTTGATGGTTGGTGTTAATATGGTTAAGTTGATGCATGATTTTATGACCAAAGAGGTAAGTTTGGCATGTTTGCATATGGTTAATTAAGGTATGCTTGAATATGAAATTTAGTTAATTGTGTTTTATGAAAAATGACCAATTGGGTATATGTTAGTGTAGTTCAATGTGGTCGATTATGGTATAACTTGGTATGGAATGAAGCTAAATATATATGGATGAGTTATGATAAAATATGTATAAGTTTAGGTATATGTGTATTTGAGATGCATGAGAATAATGATTCAAATGGTAAGTTATATTGACATGGTATAAGTCAATTATGGTATGTTTTAAAATGGTAGCAAGGTGACCAATTATGCATATGTTTGGTTAAGTTGAATGCTTGCTTTTGAGGTGCCTTATATGGCATATTGGTTGAATGAAATTTGGTCATTTGAATTGGTTTTATTATGCATTTTTAGGTATGTTTTAATGCTTGATTGTGTGTGCAAGTGACTTGTAGGTGTACTAGAATTGGGTGAAAGAAATGGCTTGAATTTGGCCTATTTCTTGTCCACACGGCCTAAGACACGGGTGTGTGTCTCAGTCGTGTGTGACACACGGCCATGCAACACGGTCGTGTGTCCCCTGTAAGTTTCAAAGGGTAGCAAGTCAGGCAGTTACACGGCCTGAGACATTAATTTGGGCTCTATGCCTAGTAGGCTTCGTGCCGGTGATATTCGGGTTTTGTGCCTAACAGGCTTTGTGCCGGTGATATTTGGGCTCTATGCCGAGTAGGCTTTGTGTTGGTGTAATTGTATCAGGCTTCGAGCCTAGCAGGCTTTGTTTTGGTGTGTTATATAGATAACCGGTATGGTAAATATTGTTTCAATTATCCGATGTTGTTTTATTTGGTTTAACAGGCATGAAAAAGGAAAAGTAAGGTATGTGCTTCAAATGAACTATGTCATGAAACTATGAAAATGATTGAAACGGTAAGTTTATAATTGGGATGTAAATAGAATGGTTTATAATCTTATGAAAAGATTGATAATTATGTATTACGACTTATAAATCTTAGTATGTTATATATGAAAAGTATATGTGATCTTATTGAATATACTCAATTGTGAGTTGAATGGTGTTTAATATGTTTATACTAAGTTTAAAGTATTAGTGTTGAATCATGTTTAATCTATGTATTATAGTATTGAAGTGATAAGTTATGTTTCATGTTCTACGAGCTTATTAAGCATTCATTGCTTACGTAGTTGTCTTTCTCTTACTTTACAGATTATTGAAAGCTCGATCGGGTTGAAAGCTCGTCGAAGATCTATCACACTATCCAATGATTATATTGGTAGATTCTGATGTCTTGATCAAGGTTATAATGGCATGTATAGGTGGATTTGTGTATAAATAATCTAGTGGTTGTTTTGGTATGTATAAGTATCATTATGGTTAATGTACTTATGGTATCTTGATGGTTGGTGTTAATATGGTTAAGTTGATGCATGATTTTATTACCAAAGAGGTGAGTTTGGCATGTTTGCAATATGGTTAATTAATGTATGCTTGAATATGAAATTTATTTAATTGTGTTTGTACGAAAAAAAGACCAATTGGGTATATGTTGGTGTAGTTCAATGTGGTCGATTATGGTATAACTTGGTATGGAATGAAGCTAAACATATATAGATGAGTTATGATAAAATATGTATAAGTTTAGGTATATGTGTGTTTGAGATGCATGAGAATAATGGTTCAAATGGTAAGTTATATTGACATGGTATAAGTCAATTATGGTATGTTTTAAAATGGTAGCAAGGTGACCAATTATGCATATGTTTGGTTAAGTTGAATGCTTGCTTTTGAGGTGCCTTATATGGCATATTGGTTGAATGAAATTTGGTCATTCGAATTGGTCTTCTTATGCATGTTTTAGGTATGTTTTAATGCTTGATTGTGTGTGCAAATGACTTGTAGGTGTGTACTTGAATTGGGTGAAAGAAATTGCTTGAATTTGGCCTATTTCATGTCCACACGGCCTAAGACACGGGCGTGTGTCTCAGTCGTTTGTGACACACTACCATGCAACACGGTCGTGTGTCTCAGTCGTTTGTGACACACGGCCATGCAACACGGTCGTGTGTCCCCTGTAAGTTTCAAAGGGTAGCAAGTCAGACAGTTACACAGCCTGAGACACGGGCGTGTGTCTCAGATGTGTGAGTCACACAACCATGTGACCCCTGTAGTTTAAATTTTTCTAATTTTTTCCTTAAGGTTTTATATGTTTCCGATTTAGTCCCGAATCATTTTTAAAGTGTTTCTAAAGCCTCGAAGGCTCGAATAAGGGACAATATGCATGTGTTTGATTAGACTATGATATGATTTACAAAATGTTTTTGAAATGGATGATTTTAAGTTACATTTATACTGTAATGCTCTGTAACCCTATTCTGGCGATGGATACGGGTTAAGGGTGTTACATTCTATCCACATTTTCAATTCTCACAAACAAAATTTCTGAAAGATGGATGTTGCACCCAATAAGCCAAAAAGCGAAGAGGGTCTAATTGGTCTATTAACCATAGAAGAATCCTTTGATAGCAAAAGCAGCTTGTGATCTAATTTCAAATGAGAGAGGTGAAAAACTAAAACATCCGGGAACATTCGAAACCAATCAAAGCTACCAATAGGCCCCTATCTAGTCTCTCAAACGTAGTCCCCCTTCTCCAAGTAAATTGGGGCCTTTTAAATCCAAGATCTTTAAGACTAACCATTCACCTGGATAAAATCTTGAAACATTTTACACCCTGAGAACACCGATCGACCCCCTCTTTTCTCATCCGGTGATAAATAAGAATTAAAGTCACTGATGCGTGCTCGTAATCGTGAATTTAATTACAAGACGCTGAATTTCTCGATCGTCTAATTTTAGTATCTTTTCAAGTTGGAATTCAAAATGAAATTGTGAGTAATGGAAAATAGGTTAAATGAAAACAACAAAGAAGGTTTCAGAAGGATGACTTGTACGAATTAAACAATTAGAAAAGAACCAACAATATAAATGATCGTGACCCAATTTCTATATAGTGAAATAACAAACAAGTCTTTGAAGAAGAAGTAAACTGTGACCCGCTATTTAGCAAAATAGGAACCAACAGTATGTTAGAACGCCACACTTTAGAACAAGGAAAGAAATGATGGAAGTGACAAGTTAAAAAAAAAAAAAAGGTTTGACGCCACAAGGAGAACCTTGATAAGTCCAAGTTAAACCAAGAACAAAGAGATAGAATTCTCACACAAAACTCAGAAAAATTCAATTAGCTATCAAAGTTCTGTTTACAAGAAATTTATAGGCACTTTTGTGACTATTCAAATGCCTATGTGAGACTTTTCATATTCAGCCATTAACTAGTATTATTACAAACAATAATTTCGTTTTTAACTCTTGTAAGGAAGCCAATGAGTCATGTCTCTTCATTGGAATCTGATGTAGTTGAAAAGGCATGTCAATTATCCTCAATGAAGACTTAAAGTATCCTTAATGTGTTTGATTGATGTCCCTTCAGCTCCCTTGTAACCACATGATAAAAGCTTGTGTAACATCCTCTTAAATGGCACCATGATGAAGACTTAAGACTCCAAAAACGTTCAGACTTAAAGAGTCTCTTTTGGTCCATTAAACAACCTCATTAATGTTCTTTTAAAAGCTTTGAAACTGTCCAACTTTGAAGAGTCTTTAATCATATGAAAAGTCACCTGCAAAATAGATATTTAAGATTAAATAATAACTTAAAACACTAATAAAAACAGCATATTTAATAACTCTTATGCACACAAATTAAATGAACATGCAACTTAAACCATGCTTGAAGTAAATTAACAAATGAGATGATTTAATGCATGACTTATTGAATATGAAAAACACATAATGCAAGTCTTAAATGATGCTAATGTATTAATGTAAAGCATTAACTAAAGACACATTCAATAAACAAGAAACATAATGCACATTTTTAAAAGATGTAGATGTATTAATGCAAAGCATTAAACAAAGATGCATTTAACAAACAAAACACATAACGAAGCATATCATTAAACAAAAATGCATTTAACAAACAAAACACAATTAAAATTTGAAAAGTTTGTTCACACTAATCAAATTGTCACATGCAACACATTGCATGAAATTGGATCGTTATCTTGAGTCCAATAAAAATTGGACTTCTCATGCTCGGCCCAAACTTGCTGAATCAACCCTAACATCGCCTCTTTGAGCTTCTTGGATCTAGCCCGAGTCATAGGCCCAACGGGAATTTCATTTGGATTTCTTCTTGAATTCTCCTCATCTTTCAACCCAATTGGTATTGACATAGATGACTTTAATTTTGTTCCAATCGATTCTTCATCAGACGCTCCCATGCATGTATCAGTCACCCACCAATAACCAAGGCCCATTAACAAAATAAGTAATTAGATTCAAACAGTTCCATAAATCCCTACGCTTTCGCTTGTCCAGACTACCATAAACGAAAGTCACAAAAACACCCTAAACCTCCATTTCCTTCCTAATGTAACTGTGAATAAATTGGGGATTATTATTCAATACCTGAATCTGAATTCCACTCTTTCGATCCAAACTCCCGCAGAAAGGTCCCGAGCTTCGACTCTATGAGAGAAGTCAAAACCAAGCTTAGAAATAATTTTGTCCGCCTTAGGACCACTAACCTGAGTTTTAAGGAAAATTGCTATCTCAACTTTATGCTCCACTAAATAATCATTAACCACCTTGATGAATTTAGGACCTGCACAACTTTGGCAGTTCCAAACAAAAAGCTTAGGCAATAACATAGACAGAAATGGTAAGAAAAGTAACTTCACCTCACAAGGTGTCTATATACCATCTATTACTAGCTTACTACCATCCTCCGCCTCAAAAATGGAATTGGTAACCACTCTTTCAATATCATCAACAATACGACTCATTGCCTCCGAAATAGGCAACCGCTCAAACCCTCGACTCTTAAAATTGTTGCTCTTACCCCTTAAAGATATTGGAGATTTTTTACCACGTTTGGGTCCCCCTCTATATGAAGGGACAGTCCAGAATCGCTCCCCAGTGCCACCTCCAGCTTTTTATTAGTCCTCCATACGTCTTCCAGTAGGTTAGGGTCTTGATTTTTGACAAAAACCACAGTCAAATGTTTATCCATAATAAGCATAGTTTTCAAGGCCCTCTCTACCAGCAAATTAGAACCCCCACTCGCTGTCGGTGAAATGTGCTGTGCAATGGATGTTTCCTGCAAAAAAATCTTTAGCTGCAAATTGGTTTAATGACCCCGGTTTATCCATAGGAATCGGATCCTTCCTGATATAACCCATTCCATCCACAAATTCTGAAGCACCTGTGGGCCCACCAGCTGCATTTGAAGTATTACCAATGACCAGGCTTCTCATGTTAACAGACCCAAATTCTTTAACCATGTCATGTGGCCCAAAGTCTTTGCCATTCCCACGGTCCAAAATGGAATTATCAACACCCAAAGGGTTGTCATAAAAGGCCAATCCTTTTCCCTTTGATTTAGCATTAAATTCAAGCAGGATATTCTGCACAGCATCTATCTCATTGTCCCTTAAATTAAGTGGAGCATTAAATCGAGATCCCTTAAGGTTTGCACTTTCCTTAACAACCTTGCCAAAGCCCTTACACCGATCAAGCCTCCTTGACCACCGGTCAACTAACATCCAATGCCCAAATTCGTCAGCTCCTTCATGATTAACCATAGAACCACTGGATCGTGTTTCCAAGTTCAAATCAACATTTTCACCTCCTAGTTTTTCCTGAACATGCAAAGTCGGGCATGACTCTTTCATATGTCCATAATGGCCACACGCAAAGCATACGTTAGGAAGAGATTCATACTCTACCGTCTACACCCGACCATCCACTTTAATTCTAGAACTAATGGTTGACTCAGGTCAACCATAACTGCCAATCGAACAAACCTATCCCACAGGGCATTCCCTGTGTTATCATCCGACTTGATGACTCTACCCACAATCTCCCCAATGGATTTGATAACACTTTTTCAATACATAAACCTTGGAACACCTGGGAATCGAATCCAAATGACAACATTCGACGGGAACGGTTGGCTCGTGGAAAAGTATTCAGTCCAAGGTTGCACAGTAAGATAATGCCCAAACACTATCCACAGTCCTTCAGTAAGCGCCCGAACATAATCATCTTCTCTTGTAGTTTGACCAAAAAATAATCGTTTTTTAGATCCATAATCGTTATAGGGGTTGATGGTTTCCACAAATTATAGATCTTATTTGAGAGTGTATGATAGCCAATTTTCTTGCCCAAAAGTTTCACAAAAATTATCCTTGACATTCTCCTATACAAAATTTGATGAACACGATCAGAAAATCTAATCAACGGAATGTTGTCCTCTGTTCCAACAGTCACATCACCCTCAAGCAACTGAACATCATCCACATCTGTTTCCAATACCTCTTTCCCCAACAATTTCTTGGACCCTATCAGCATGTCCTTGAAGGAAATATTTTATATCTTAGTTATATTTCTTTTACATTATATTATATGTTATATTGATTCTATTAATATTCTATATTAATATAGTAATATAATATTACTAATATTACTGACTCCATTTTTATTTTCTAGTTTATTTTATATTCTAGTATATTTTGCATCTAAATTATATAGAAATTTTTTTATATAGATCGATTTAATAGATTTAATATAGATTAAATTTATTTCTATTTAGTTTAGAGTTCTAAACAGAGATAAATTAAGTGTAGCTTTTAATCTTATGTTGTTAGTTGAAAGAGTAAATAATCCCATATTGTCTAGGAACAAGCAACAAATAGATTTTGAGTCTATATACCCATATCCCATATTCCACATCGCTTCAGAAAACAAGGGAAATGAGACTTGGGGTCTATATAAAAACCTGTTTTATAAGTTTTATTTCCACATTAATAGGTGATACCAAAAAATAAAAAAAAAAATATTGGTGCTGCCACTTTTAGTGCTGATGTGGCGAAAAGCGCTTCCAAAAAATCTACCTATTCCCGTAATTTTCCCAAAAAAGGCCTAATCTGGTAAATTTGAAAAAAAAAATCGGCATTTTTTAGTAATAAAGTCCATAAATTGTTTATCAAATAGTCTAATTATTTACAACTTTTACTCTTATCAAACAACATAATTATATTTCGTATTCAACTTTTACTGATTTATCAAAAAATTAATATAAATTTAATAATTATAAAATTTAGTACTAAAAATTTATCACTGTTATAGAACAAAGAGAGATGGAGAAAATAAAGAACAAAGAAAATAAGAAAGCAACAGAGAATGAACTTTATTGATCAAAAGGGATTATTACAATGCTTCATCAGAGTCTCTATTTATAGGGATAAGAAATATAAAAGAAATAGAGATCTAATTCTAATAACTATTAGAATTTAAAGTATATCAAAACCTTATCTTTATCATGATGGACATCCACTTAATAAGATATTCATAACACTCCCCCTTGGATGTCCATTGGTAGATAATGTGCCTCGTTAAAACCTTATTAGGAAAAACCCTGTGGGATAAAAAAACCTAATGAAGGAAAAAGAGTACACAATCTTCTATTACAAGCTGCCTCATTAAAAACCTTTACCAGGAAAACCCAATGGGACAAAACTTTGATTAAAGGAAAATAGTACAACTTGTTTTTAGACTCCCCCTGATGGCAACATTACATTACATCTTTAAGTCGACGCATTCCAATCTTGTGTAGTAGTCTTTCAAATGTTGAAGTTGGCAATGCCTTAGTAAAAATATCTGCTAAATTCTCATTAGAAAGAATTTGTTGAACATTTATATCACCTCTTTTCTCAAGATCATGGGTGAAGAATAATTTTGGTGAAATATGTTTCGTTCTGTCACCTTTGATATAGCCACCCTTCAATTCAGCTATACATGTTGCATTATCTTCGTATAAGATAGTTGGCATCTTTTCCTGTAAAGGCAAATTACATACCTTCTGCATATGTTGGGTCAATAACCTTAGCCAAACACACTCTCGACTTGCCTTATGCATTGCAGTTATTTCTGCATAATTTGAAGAAGCAACAGCTAATGTTTGCTTTGTTGAACGTCATGATATGACAGTATCCCCACATGTAAATAAATATCATGTTAATGCCCCTATGGCACTTAAATATGGTACTTCAGGATTAAGAAACTCTTCACCATCCTCGCAAGGACGAAATTGATCTTTATTCACATCTAACGATCGTACAATCATCAGAGTACTTAATGGGTGTGCTTTATCCATGTAAAACTTCTTTAATATCTTTTCCGTATAAGTTGATTGATGAACATGAATTCCATCTTTTAAATGCTCGATTTGTAAGCCAAAACAAAACTTTGTTTTTCCAAGATCTTTCATCTCAAATTCTTTCTTTAAACAACTTACTGTATTTTGGAGCTCTTCCGGAGTTCCAATAATATTTAGATCATCAACATAAATAGAAATTATCACAAAATTTGATCCAAAACTTTTTATAAAGACACATGGACAAATTGGATCGTTTTTGTAACCTTCTTTTAACAAATATTCACTAAGACGATTGTACCACATACGTCCAGATTGTTTTAATCCATATAAACTTTTTTTTAATCTGATCGAACAATTTTCCCGATAAACTCTATATCCTTCAGGGATTTTAAATCCTTCAGGGATTTTCATATAAATTTCACTATCAAGTGTGCCATACAAATAGGCTGTAACAACATCCATTAGATGCATGTCAAGGTTTTCACGTACTGCCAGACTAATAACATATCTAAACGTGATTGCATCCACCATTGATTATAATCAATGTAGGGCCTTTTCGAAAATCCTTGTGCTACAAGTCGTGCTTTATATCTTATGAATTCATTTTTTTTCATTTCGTTTTTGCACAAATACCCATTTATATCCTACAGGCTTTACACCTTTAGGTGTTTGGACTACAGGTCTAAAAACCTCACGTTTAGAAAGTGAATTTAATTCTGCTTGAATTGCATCTTTCCATTTTGACCAATCTTTTCTATTTCTACATTCATCAATAGATTTAGGCTCAGGATCATCATTTTCTTTTTCTACTTCAATAGCAACATTATATGCAAAATTTTTGTCGACAACTATATTTTTTCGGTTCCATCTTTTCCCCGAAGTAACATAACTTATCGAGATCTCTTTGTTATATTCATTTTCAAGTACCTGAATCCCTTCTGGGGTTTTATGATTATAATTAGTTATATATTTAGCCTCTTCTTGGGAACTTGTCTCCATAATATAATCACCTTGAGTATTTGCTCCTTTCCTTTTACGAGAATTTTTATCTTTGGAACCAATCAGTCTTCCACGCTTCAGGCATGGATTACTTTCTTTTGCACTAGCAGTTTGCCCTATTAGGATATCAATTCGTATTGGAGCATTTCTAGCTGGTATGTGAGATTTTGTAATTCTCTTTAGGTCAGTAAATGAATCTGGCAGTTGATTGGCGATGTTTTGCAAATGTATGATCCTTTGAACTTCTTGTTCACATTGAATTGTACGAGGATCTAATTGGGATAATGATGATCCATTCCATATAATTTCTTTTACCAGTTGTATTTTTCTCTCCCCCTAATGTTAGGAATATTATTTCATTAAAGTGGCAATCAACAAATCGTACAGTAAATAAATCTCTAGTTAATGGTTCAACATACTTAATTATAGAAGGAGATTCATAACCAACATATATTCCTAACCTCCTCTGATGACCCATCTTTGTTCGTTGTGGTGGAGAAATTGGAACATATTCTGCACATCCAAAAATTCTAAGATGGGAAATATTTGGCTCCTGACCAAAAGCCAATTACAATGGGGAGTATTTATTATAACTTGTTGGCCTGATGCGTATAAGTGCTGCTGTATGCAAAATAGCATATCCCCAAGCTGTAATAGGGAGCTTTGTTCTCATAAGTAATGGCCTAGCTATTAGTTGGAGGCATTTGATAAACGATTCAGCTAAACTGTTTTGTGTATGAATATGAGCTACAGGATGTTCAACTTTTATCCCAATTGACATGCAATAATCATTGAAAGCTTGAGATGTAAACTCACCAGCATTATCAAGACGCATAGTTTTTATTGTATAATATGGAAATTGTGCTCTTAATCAAATTATTTTAGCAAATAGTCTCACAAACGCCAGGTTGCGAGTCAATAATAAACATACATGTGACCATCTACTAGATGCATCTATCAATACCATAAAATATCTAAATGGTCCACATGGTGGATGAATAGGCCCACATATATCACCTTGAATACGTTCCAGAAATGAAGGAGATTCAATCCCAACTTTAGTTGGTAATGGTCGAATAATCAGTTTACCTTGAGAACAAGCATCACAAGAGAAATCTTTGAATTCAAGAATCTTCTAGTTCTTTAATGGTTGCCTAATTGAATTCTCAATTATTTTTTGCATCATAATAGATCCGGGATGGCCTAACCGGTCATGCCAAATAGTAAAAGTATATGGTTCTACAAACTTCTAGTTTGTAGTAATGTGTGCCTCAATTGCACTAATATGTGTATAATATAAATCTGATGAAAAAGCAGGTAGTCTTTCCAAAAACATATTTCTTTCCACATTCAACACTTGTAATATATAGATATTCAATATTTTTCTCATTCATAGTCTCAATATGATATCCATTAATACGAATATCTTTAAAACTCAATAAATTTCTTTGAGACTTAGTGGAAAATAAAGCATCATCAATGACAAATTTTGTACCTTTAGGTAATAATAAAATTGCTCTTCTGGAGCCTTCAATAAGTTTTGAACTACCCGAGATTGTATTAATATGAGCATCACTTATTGTTAAATGAGAAAAATATTTTTTTCTCTTTGAGTATCGAATGTGTTGTAGCACTATCAACAAGACATATGTCTCCATTGATTTTGGATCCAACAAAATTTTGTTGATCATTCATATTCTTCATAAAAATAAATAAAATATAACATTAGAAACGTTGCAAATATTTATTGATTGCAAAATAAGTAAATAAATAAACATACTTTTTTTAATCAAGAAAATGAACATATTTAAAATAACATAATAACACCAACTTATTCCTTATGCAAGAAAATGAAACATACTTAAAAACAATATAAAATGCTAAAATAACACCAATTCTTCTAATGATTTTCAAAGAAATCTGTCACATGAAGGTGAGTTATATCATTAAGGCCATGAATTACATCACCCTCCTTTTTTGCCTCCATTTCATCATTTTTTTTTATATAAAATTTGTCTCAATATTATTTTTCTTCCCTTTCATAGATTCTTGATAAAGTTTTACTAAATGTTCATGCGTACAACAGGTACGTACCCAATGCCCCCTCATACCACATCGGTAACATAAATTCTCAATAACCTTTGAAGGATTATTTTGACCACTTCTTTCTTGTCCTTCATTGCTATTCTTTTTTTGGTGGTTAGAAATATCACTATTATGAACACCATCATAGCTGTTACTAGTATGTCCTCGACCACGTCGCCCACTACGTCCACGACCACGACCACGATCGCGACCTTTATATTTTTCATTTCCATATTTATTGTGTACTGCAGCATTCACTTCAGGGAGTGGTGCAGTACCAGTGAGACGAATTCCATGATTTTTCATCAACTCATTATTTTGTTCAGCCTCTAAAAGGCATGAAATCAATTCAAAATATTTTTTAAAACCTTTTCATGGTATTGCCGATGCAGGAGCACATTAGTAGCATGAAAGATTAAAAAGGTTTTCTCTAACAAATCCTTATCAGTTATGTTCTCTCCACATAATTTCAGTTGAGAACTAATTTTGAAAAGTTTTGAAGTGTATTCACTTACAGTCTTTAAATCTTGCAACCGTAAGTGCATCCAATCATAACGAGCTTTAGGGAGGATCACCGTTTTCTGATGGTCAAATCTTTCTTTCAAATTTTTCCACAACTCAAGAGGGTCTTTCACAGTGAGATATTCCACTTTTAATCCTTCATGTAGATGATGACGGATGGAAATCATTGCTTTTGCCTTGTCTTGGTTAGATGATTCTTTATTTGCTACTATAGTATTCCCTAAACCTTTAGCATCTAGGTGAATTTTAGCATCTAACACCCATGAAAAATAATTTTTGCCTGAAATGTCTAGGGCAACAAATTCAAGTTTGGCAAGATTTGACATTATAATCACTAAAAAAATATTAGTAAAATATTAATAATCATATTATTTGTCAAATATAATTATAATAAAGTATTTAAGAAAAAAATAGGAAATAACATAAAATAATTTGTGATATAAAATTTAGGATTACCTTAAGTCGATAGAGAAATTAAATTCGATTCCTCCCAAGAACTTTAAGCAAATCGTTGCACAAGTTTGAACCCCTTTTTTTTCGTCAATTTTGGGTAGCCAAGCAACCAATTTGAATGCTAGGTTAGAAAAATAATGAAAGTAATTCAACGGGGGATTAGAAAAGGATAGAAAGAAATTGAGGTATTGGTTTCAATTTTTTGGGGGGTTATCAAATGAAAAATAAGAACAAGGTGGGTTTAGAAAAAAAATTGAGAATCGTGCTGATAACGTGTTATAAAATAAAGAGAGATGGAGAAAATAAAGAACAAAGAAAATATGAAAGCAACAGAGAATGAACTTTATTGATCAAAAGGGATGATTACAATGTGATAAACCATAAAAGTAACATGTTTTAATCCCATGCTTAGCATGTTTTTGGATGATTTATTATGTGAATTAGTGAATTTGATGCTCCTAATCCTTTAAATTTATGTTTCTATACTTAGGTGAGCATAGGGAAGTGAAAGGAGTGAAAAACGGGTCAAAATCAGACAAAAAAAGCTATCTTCAGGAACCACACGACTTGGGCACTTCCACACGGGCTGGCCACACGCCCTTGTGAGCTACACGGGTTGGCCACACGCCCATATGCTAGCCCGTGTCGATTTCGAGCCCTGCTTCTCTTTTACGCGGAAAAACCCAATTTTTAGGGTTTTTGAGCATTCTAAAGTTTATAAATACATAGTAGAAGAGGACTAAAGGGGACACGCAGAGTGGAACAAAGAATTTACTCGAAGAACACCAACGGATTCAACTTAGAAGTAGGATCTCCTTCAAGATTGAAGATCTCCATTCAATTTCTCTAGAAGTTTTTGGGTTTCTCTATGTTTTGTTGTTTTCCTAGTTTTGAGATGTTTTCCTTCCAAATTATGAACTAAATTCCCTAGATACCTAGGGAAGATGAAACCTATGATGAATCTTATTATTTGATTTTCTGATTTATATGATAAATACTTGTTCTTGTTCTCAATTATGTATCCTTATTTCTTGCTTTAATATTTTCAGGATATTAATTCAAGTGTGATGTGCTTATTTCAGTGGAACAAAAGTCCCTATTTAAGAGTAGATCTGGCATAATTGAGTGGAGTTACATGCAATCCTAGAAATAGGATGACATAAATCTACCGGATTAGAGTCAAATCTAATAGGGGAATCCATAGATCGAGTTAATGCGACAATAGGGGTTTTAATTATAAAGAGATTTCAATTAATCAACCTAGAGTCAGTTGTTCTTACTCTCGAAAGAGATATTAGCATAATTTAGGAATTTCTACTGATCAAGGCAAGTGAACAAATCATCTAATTCAGATTTAGAATAATAAGTGAAGTCTAGGTGGATTATTTCATGTGTATTGTCTATCCCATCGGTTTTCTTCTAATATTTTCCCAATTCGCTCTCTGTCGCGTTCTTAGTAATTAGTTTAATTAATTTTAGATTAAAAACAACCTTTTCAATTTATAGGCTAGATAATAAAATGATAGTAATTATTAGTACTTATAGTCCTCATGGATATGATATTCCCGACACACCATAGCTATACTACTATTCGATAGGTGCGCTTGCCTTTGTCGTAATTTTAGTTAGTTTAGTGACTCATCAAGTTTTTGGCGCCGTTGTCGGGGACTAAAATATTAGGAACACTATATTTTTATTACTTTAGCCATTTTTATTTTATTGCATTTTATTTCTAGTTAATTTTTGTTTTCTTTATTTTTGGCAGGTTCCTTTAGTTTATGACTAGAAGAAACCCGTCAGGCCCTCTAGTATTCGACAATGAGATTGAAAGCACACCCCGTAGAAATCGTAGAGAGGTAAGGAAGAGTCAAAAAAATATAGTGGAAGAGCAAGATGACATCATTAATATTACTGAGGAGATGGCGGAAAATCAGAATAATCAGCTACCTCCTGTGGTTGCTGTAAATCCGGCAAATCTGAATCCTGCTCCTCGTACTATGTACGATTATGCCAAGCCCACTTTAACTGGGGCTGAATCGAGTATTGTGAGACCTACTATTGTTGCGAATAACTTCGAACTGAAGCCGAACACCATTCAGATGATCCAACAGTTTGTTCAGTTCGATAGTTTGCAAGATGAGGATCCAAATACTCATTTGACTAACTTTTTGGAATTCTGCGACACTTTTAAGATAAATGGCATTTCTAACGATGCCATTCGGCTACGGTTGTTTCCCTTCTCATTGAGAAATAAGGCTAAACAGTGGTTGAACTCCCTACCACGAGGTTCTATCACTACATGGGAGCAAATGACCGAAAAGTTTTTATTGAAGTATTTTCCACCGGCTAAGACAGCCAAGCTGAGGAATGATATCTCTTCCTTCGTGCAAATGTCTTTAGAGACCCTTTATGATGCATGGGAGAGGTATAAGGACTTATTGAGAAGGTGCCCTCACCATGGGTTACCTTTATGGCTACAGGTTCAAACCTTCTACAACGGTTTGAACCCCTCAACTAGACAATTGATCGATGCAGCCACCGGTGGGACTCTGAATAATAAAACACCTAAAGCGGCTTATGAGTTTATAGAGGAAATGTCATTGAATAATTATCAGTGGCAAGTCATGAGAACAAAACCGATGAAAGCAACTGGTGTTTTTAACATAGATGTTGTCACCATGTTGTCGAATCAGGCAGAACTTTTGAATAAAAAGATTGATGGTTTATATGGTTCTACGTAGGTACATCCGGTGATGCAATGCGACACAAATGGAGGAGGGATGAACAATCTAGAAAATCGATCCTATAGCCCTAGCACAGAGAACGAACAAGTCAACTATATGGGTAATAGTTCTAGACCTCAGAATAATCCCTATAGTAACACTTATAATGCATGTAACAACCCGTTTTTGGTCAAATCGAAATAGTGATTTTGGGACCACAAATATGATGTAAAAATATTTATTTTATTATTATCTTAATGTTTACAGCATGATTGAATGATTGTGTGAAAATTTCGTTAAGAAATTTTATCGTTTAAATGGTCAATTTGAGAAAAACGACTAAATCGCGTAAAGTGCAAAATTGATGTTCTATTAGTTAAAGGTGCCTAATAGCTATGGAACTTAAAAGAGGAGGTCCTTATGTTGTAATTATACCATTAATAGCATGAGTGGACATATTTGGACATTAAATGAATGTTTTAAATGGTTTTTCATTAAGGTTAAAGTTGTAAATTAGTAATAAAAGATAATAAAATATAGAAAACAAAAGAATTACCTTGTTTGTTCATATTTTCCACCAAAATTAAGGGTGGAAAAATCCATTGAAAGGGCTTTAACATTCGGCTACACCAATATCTTGCATGTAAGTCCGTTTTTGCTCGTTTTTTAATGATTTCTATGTTTTTATGATCGTTGCTTCGTATTCTAGCTAGCCCAGGGACTAATTTGCAAAGCTGTTAAAGATTTTGAATGATGCCATTGATGAATACATATGTGTTTTGATGTTTGATGATAGATTATGAAAGTTTGTTGTGAATTATACAAATTTTATAAAGTGATTTTTAGTAAAAATTCAAAATAGAGATTAAATTGAGAAAAGTATAAAGTTAGTGGTTAAAATGTGAAACAAATGAAAATTATGGGCTATTAGGGGCATTATGGTAATTCGGCTAGCATGGGTCTATTGGGAATTTTATTAATTTGTGATTTTATGAAATAAGGACTAAATTGTAAAAATGTGAAATATATGGGGCAAAAGTTTAAATGTGTTTTAAAGTATGTTTTGGACTAAATTGAATGAATAGATGATTGAATAAGTCAATTTTGAATATATTTAGATCAAGAAAAGTGGAATTCGGATCTAGATTGGGGAAAAACGAAAGTTATCGACTAATCGACTTATTTCATCGTTTCCACCTTCGAGGTAAGTTCATATGTGATAAACTTCAATATAAATGTATTTTATATGCTTTGATGTTGCATGAATTGCAAATACAAGACTGTAGATATGAACGATAGTGATTCGACGACGATTCAACATTTGAAATCCTGGTTGAACCTTAGGAATAGTTTAGGATGCTAGTGACATGTCATTAGGGGTTACATTGAGTTGGCTTCAGGCCATGATATAGCACTTTGTGTGCGAGATAAACCGAGTTGGCTTCGGGCCATGATATAGCACTTTGTGTGCGAGATAAACTAATTTGGCTTCGGGCCATGATATTAGAATTTCAGATAAGTTACATTGATTTGGCTTCGGGCCATGGTATAGGTACTTATTGAGTGAGACCTTGAGTATCCGACTTCTATTCCGAATGGTTCAACGGGTAAATGAAAGACGATAATGTATATGAGATTGGTACGAGATGGTATAGGTATGTGTATAAACCATTTTAGCTTTGATTGGGAGATATGTTGACAAATGTATATGGTTTTGTGAATGAGCACTTGAAAGGTTTGATAGTTAAGGAAAGTTGCATATTGACATATTGAAATTATTGAATCATGTTTAAAGTGATTGCATTAAATTTATCTCATACGAGCTTACTAAGCTTATTAGCTTACTTTGTTTATTTTTCTGTGTTTTATAGTGATATCGAAGCTAGCTCGGGTTCGGGGATCGTCGGAGATATCGTCACACTATCCAACCATCAATTTGGTAATTTTGAGCTTATGGTTTGGTCTTATGGCATGTATAGGAATATGGTCATTTTGATAATTATTTTGGTAGTGACTTTTGCCATTTGAATTGGCTTATGAATGCCTATATTTTGGTTTGTATATATATAGTCATGTGAGTTGGCTATATTGATGATTTTGATGATGTATAAGTGTGCAAATGACCTTTGTTTTGAGTTTGGTAATTGTCCTATAAATGCTAATTGTGATGGGTACATTTTAAAATAGTATTTGGAGTATGAAAGAGCCCATGTTTGATGAATGATATGTTGGTGATATTAGGTAAATTAATGCATGTTTGGATGTGTTCATATTGCTGAATTGAGATAGTGAATATTGGTATGTTTTGGAAGACATGTTGGGAAATAGTATGTATTGTATTTTTTGGTATTGAAATGGTATGAAAGATGTTTGATTGAGGTTGTTTTAAATGCTTATAAGTGTAATGTTTTGGTGACATTGAAATTGGTATAGGTGTGCATGAGTTTGGGTGGCAAATTGGCTTGGTAAATTGCCTATTTTTGTCCACACGGGCAGAGACACGGGTGTGTGTCTCAGCTGTGTGTGACACACGGTCAAATTACACGGTCGTTTGTCCCCTAGTCTAGAAATTGAAATGAAGTCAGTATGCTCCACACGGCCTCACACACAAGCGTGTGATTGGCCGTGTGGCACAAGTCAGTATACCCCCTAATTGATACACGGCCTAGCACACGGGCGTGTGACTTGGCCGTGTTGCATAAGTCAGTATACCCTACAGGTTTGACACAGCCTAGCACACGGCCTGGCACACGGGCATGTGTGGCCATTTCGAAGGGCACACGGGCTAGACACATGGGCATATGGTTGGCCGTGTGACCCAAGCCAGTATGTACCCCCTGTTTTCACACGGCCTGGCCACACGGGCATGTGTCCCTTGTTTGAAGCAAAATTAACTAAGTGTTGAAAAATTTTCTGAGTTATCAGTTTAGTCTCGAACCATTTCTAATGCATGTTTAAGGCCTCGTAGGCTCGTTTAAGGGACACTATCATTGGTTGTGATTGAATTGTATTTGAAATGATAAATTGTATATGAAATGTGTGTTTTAAAGTGTTGTGAGTTCGGTAATGCTCTGTAACCTTATTCCGGCGTTGAATACGGGTGAGGGGTTTTACATTTATTGGTATCAGAGCTACAGTTTAGTCGATTCTAGGACTAACATAGGATATGTAAGTCTAGCTATACATGCCATATAGAACCTGTGATAGTGTGATATCTCCCGACTCTGACGAAAATTATTTTAATTAGACAAATATGCTTTCCAACCGAACTAATTCTGATAGTGCAGAAAGTGGTACTCAAATACTTGAGCGAAAATGAGTTTATAATGAGTTGAAATTCATAAAAGTATGAATAAAAGTTCATAATATTATGTTATTGATAAATGTTATGTTATGTGCATGTATATGTGAGAGTTAAATTTGAGGCTTTACGACCCTCACCCCCTTATCAGTATAGTGTTACAATGAAATCCGTAATATTTAGATTGAATAAGCTCACAAGTGTGGAATTACATAGTTTCGTGATTGAAGTATTAATACTGTGGCTAGATAAGAGAATGAGTCAACAGTAAAGACAGTACTAGAAGAGATATTGAATCGTTTTGAAGGCTATTTGGATTATGCAAAGTCACTATTAAAGAAGAAGTTGACTTCGATGAAACAAAATATTCAAGTATGATATCTAAAGAATGTATTAACTGGAAGTTCTACTTAATTGATTTCTTTTAGTGATGGGATAAAGAGGAATCAATAATGACAGAATTAGACAGTGGAATAATATTTGAATTGTAAAGATATCTGAGTACAACAGTATAGTTGAATAGCTTATAATGATCTCTTCTGGGTATTCTATGTGATCAATTATTCTCAGAGGTATATGTGGCTATTTATTTTCAAATGAAACTCTTATCGTATGAGAACGTTAGCTAAACATACTAATAGATGAAAGCACTGTTGGTCTGTTTGGGTTATGATCGGCATTGCTCTATCTTTCCCTGGTATTCTAATCTATTGTGTTGATAGAAAAGTCGACGGTAAAATCCGTATGATGCTAGTATTATGTTTCTACTGGTTATGGTTTTGTTGACTATACATGAAGATTATATTGCTTTTATCATAGTTGATTTCAATGCTTATGAGTGATGTTTTCTTCTGGAATTTCTCTGGGATATCATTGAGATCTTTATATTCTATATGGTTTGTAATTTTCAGAAATTCTGTATAGTTTCATACTTTGAGATTTCGCTACCTCGGTTTTATTATGATTCTATGTGATTATCAGCAATAGATATTCTTTTGACGGATATGAATATATCTATTATGATTATAATTTCTGGTTTGATCATGGGAGTACAGTGGTATTGTCATCAGATTTATAGAGGTTATGTTTCTGCATTTATTTCTGTTGAAACCATATTTGATTTTCTTTTGTGTTCAAAATGCATTATTAACAGCTGGGATATTATCTATTTATATGGTTGAGATGTCGGCCTTATTATGGCATTATGATTTTTATCTGACAGAGGTGGCTTCAGTATAGTTCAACGCTTCGATGATTAATAGTTGAGATAGCTTTATTATATAATCCTTTTTAGTTTTCTTGAAAGGGAATTGACATCGGCAAATGCATAGACGATAGAAGATCAAGTTAAAATCTGTATAATAGTTATCACTTCCAGGTAAATCTTGATATATGTCAATGAGTAAACACGGAATGTTATGTCATATTCGAGTTATGCAGTTTTTAAGAAGATCTTTGACTAGTATCCTGAAGAAATTGCGATAAATTGTATGTCTGAGTTATCTTGACAACAAGAAGAAAGGTTGTCTTTGAAAAGTTATTGTTTGACAGCCAAGATCAATTCAGTTGTTTAGTTTGATTGGGTTATTTGTTTGAAAGGTTAATTAAGTTATATGTGTTTGAGTTTATCCTTAGGTCCGGAAATAAATTTTGTGCGTTCACGGGTAAATAGATGGATAGTCTGAATAAAGAATTCATATTTTACAAGACATGATACAGAATTATATCTATCGGAACGATTCTAGTTGAGAAATATTATTGTAAACTAAAGTTGTTTCGATTGTTGAAGTTTTCATTTGTGCGAAGTTTGATTTGGTTTAATATATATTAATAAAGTTATAAACAATTGAAAACATGGTTAACTGAAGCATCCGTTTTGGTTCAGCCTGAATCGGGTAAAGAGTTTATGATTTTCAGTCATGCGTCATTGAATGGTTTGGAGTGAGTTTTAGTACAAGAATGTATAGTGATGGCTTATGCTTCCATACAGTTAAACTTGCGTGAAAAGAGTTATTAGACACACGAATTAGAGATGGTTGAGATTGTAATTGCATTGAATAGTTAGCGACATTAATTGTTTGGTGAGTAATGTAACCTATTTGATGACTGCAAGAGTTTAAAATATTTGATGTTACAGAGAGATCTGAATTTGGGACAGCAAAGATGACTTGAACTGTCAAAAAATTTTGAGTCAGTAATTGGTTATCATCCTGGATAAATGATTATAGTCACGGATATTTTGAACAAGAAATCTTTGTGTGATTTACAAGCGATGAATACGCGATAGATCTTATCGGATGATGGATAGATATTAGCTAAGTTAAAAGCTAAATTGATGTTTATTCCGTGATTTTGTGAAGCTCAGAAATGTACCAGTGAATTGCAAGTTAAAAGAGTTCAACGTGAATTGACTTCTGATTTAGAGCTTCAGATTGGAACTGATGATTATTTGTTGTTTCAAGACAGAGTTCGTGTAACACCCATAACCCAAAACCGTCGCCGGAATAGGGTTAAGACGCATTACCAGATAATCGAAACATTTCACATCCATTTCACAACACAAAGTCAATAATCAGTCAAACATAATCAAATATAATCATATAGTCCCTTATTGAGGTCAACGAGACCTTAAACACATGTTAGAAAGAGGTCGGGACTAAACCGAACACCTACGAAAATATTTAGAAATTTAAAGATTTTCTTTCCCAAACTGCAGAGGTCACACGCCCGTACGGTCAGGCCGGGTGCCTCACACGGCTATCAGACACGCCCATGTGTCCAGGCCGTGCCAAAACAGGGCATACATACTGACTTGTCCACACGGCCGCCAAACACGCCCGTGTGCCATGGCCATGCGAAATTAAGCTAGCTACTGACTTGGTCACACGGCCACTAGGCACGACCGTGTGCCAGGGCCGTGTACCCTGCCCAGGCACACTTTGAAGTGGCCCTTGAGCCACACGGCAGAGACACACGCCCGTGTCCCTTAGCCGTGTATGCAAAATAGGCCATTTGCAAGGCCAAAATGCCACCCACACTTGGGTCAAACCTATGAGCACATACAAGCCTATTTCCACACACAATTGGCAACCAAATACATGTCAAATGATCAACATATCATCCCATCCAATCTCATTTCTAGACATGTCAACTTATATGCTAAAAAGCTCAACCAATTCACATGTAAAACCAAGCATGATTTATCCACAATTTCACTAAATCACTATGGCATCAATCCATCAATAAATTTACCATTCTTAAGACCATTTCATTGCCATCAAACCATACCAAAACACACTTCATATACCATAATCATTCATGCATATTACCAACATTTATCTAGCCACATCACATGGCTATTTACACATCTCAAACATGTTTCAACACAACTAGCCTATACATGCCATATTCAAATATACACATCTTCAAAAGTACCAAAATAGATTGCTGATAGTGTGATAGAGATGCTGACGATCCCCGGATCTGAGCTAGCTTTACTGACACTGTAAAACAGAGAAACAAATCACACAGTAAGGTTTCAAAAGCTTAGTAAGTTCGTAATATAATACATATTACTCAATAATACCACATCAATACATAATTAAACCATCACATAGATAAATACACAATTAGGCTCATCATCAATCTCAACCATATGCTCAAGTATCTATTCATTCAACTTTTAAGGCTATCATCAACCACATAGGTTCAAACGTACATTGATCAACACATAGTTACCCACCATTCATGCTACTCAATTGCTCGATATTACCTCTCGTTCAACCTTTGCTATTCCTTTGATTTATTCGTACACTTAGTGCCAATTTCATAACCGAAACATAATCGTCACCGCACACTTAGTGCCAATATGTTAAACCAAACTTATATCGGTATCGCACACACAGTGCCAATTCGATAAGCCGAAGCTTCTATCTTTTCGCACACACAGTGCTAATCATCTCTGTCTCGTTTCTAATTTCGCACACTTAGTGCCCTCTAATTCAATTCCGCACATAGCATTTCTAATCTCATAGTTATATATATATATTCATTCAATTCACATCACATAGATATAGTTTACAACTAGTATTATATCCGAACTTACCTCGGACGTTGAAATACCGAAACGGTCGATTAATCGAGCACTTTGTCTTTGCCTCGATCTCGATCCAAACCTCTCCTTTCTTGTTCTATACACATTCAAATTTAACTCATTCAATCACCAATTCATTCAATTTAGTCCAAATACACATATTTAAGGCATTTTGCAAAATAGCCCTCACATTTTCACATTTCAACACTTTAGTCCCTAATTCACAAAATCACAAAATACTCCAAATTTATACTCACACAAGCTTAGCCGAATTCTTCCCATGCTAATACAATCCCACACATTTCATTTATTTCACATTTTAGTCCTTCAATTTACACTTTTCTCAATTTAGCCCAAATTACTCAATTTCACTAAAAATTCAAAGACAAAACATGTTCATCCTTCACATATCTTTCATATTTCACTATAAACTAACACATAGCTCAAGCATTCAACAATGGAATATATCAAAATCACCATTAATTTCTAAAATTTAAGCATGGGTTTGAAAGAACACGAAGCAACGATCACAAAAACGTAGAAATTATCAAAAATCGATCAAAAACACATACCCGATTGAGCTATGATTGTGCCGAAATTGAAGAAGCTTCAAACCCTATTTTTCTTTCTCAAATTCGGTGGAAGATAAGCATTATAGCCACCAATTTCATGTTTGTTTAATTAATATTAACTTATTTGGCATTTTACCATTTTACCCTTAAAGAAAATTAATAATAACACCTTATGCCATGCTATCATCTTCCACTAACTAAAAAATGGGCTAATTGCAACATAATTCCTCCAAATTATAAAGACAACAACAATTAAGCACTTAACAATCAGCACACAGCATTTTACTCTTTATGCGATTAAGTCATTTCTAACAATTCGACACATAGTCGATAAAATTTTCACACGAAACTTTCACACAGGCTCAATCACACATTATAAACATCAAAAATATTTTTAAAATATTTTTTTGACCTCGGATTTGTGGTCTCGAAACCACTGTTCCGACTAGGGTCTAAACCGGGCTATTACAACTCTCTCCCCTTAGGGATTTTCGTCCCCGAAAATCTTACCAGTGAATAGGTGTGGATATTGCTCTCTCATAGTATCTTTAGTCTCCCACGTAGCCTCTTCTACTCCGTGCTTGTGCCACAACACTTTTACTAAGGAAATTCATTTGTTTCTCAACTCTTTGGTCTCTCGTGCCAAAATTCGAAGCGGTTCTTCACTATACGATAAATCTAACTGAATTTCAACCTCAGTAGGGGCAATCACATGAGACGGATCAGATCTGTACCATCGAAGCATCGACACATGAAACACATTATGAATTTTCTCTAATTCAGGTGGCAATAGCAATCTATAAGCAACCGGCCCAACTCGTTCAATGATCTCATACGGTCCTATGAACCTCGGACTCAACTTGCCCTTTCGGCCAAATCGAAGTATTTTCTTCCACGGAGACACTTTCAGAAACACTTTGTCACCAATCTGAAATTTGATATCCTTCCGTTTCAAGTCTGCATAAGACTTCTGACGATCTGAGGCCGCTTTCAAACTGTCACGAATCACTTTCACTTTCTGCTCAGTCTCTTTTATTAGATCAACCCCGTGAATCTTATTCTCACTCAGCTTAGTCCAATACAATGGAGTTCGGCATTTTCGACCGTAAAGAGCCTCATATGGTGCCATTTTGATACTAGTTTAAAAACTATTATTGTACTCAAACTCAATCAACGACAAATGTTTTTCCCACGTACTTTCAAACTTAAGTATACAGCATCTCAACATATCTTCGAGAATCTGAATAATCCGCTCGGACTGACCATCCGTTTACGGATGAAATGCAGTACTGAAATACAATTTTGTGCCTAAAGCCTCTTGCAATTTCTTCCAAAATCGCGAAGTAAATCTCAGATCTCTGTCAGATACAATAGATAGTGGCACCCCGTGCAATCTCACAATCTCAGCAATATATAATTCGGCTAATTTGTCAAGTGAATAATCTGTTCTCACGGGAACAAAATGAGCTGATTTCATCAATCTGTCAACTATCACCAGATTGCATCTTTCCTTCCCAGAGATAAAGGCAAACTCGACACAAAGTCCATTGTGATTCTCTCTTATTTCCACTCAGCAATCATAATCGGTTGTACCAATCTGGACGGAACCTGATGTTCAGCTTTAACTTGCTGATAAATTAAACATTTCGACACAAAGTCAGAGATGTCCCGTTTCATACCATGCCACCAATAAAACTGTTTCAAATCATCATACATTTTTGTACTCCCCGGATGAACAGTCAAACGACTATTATAAGCTTCATTCAGAATCATTTGAATCAACTCTGAATTCCTCGGAACACAAATCCTATCTCTGAATCTCAAACAATTATCACTATCAACTCGATATTTTGAATCAGAATTCAAATCACATTGAGCTCGTTTTGCTATCATTTCATCATCACTTTTCTGGGCATTACAAATCTGACGTACGAACATCGGCCTTACTTTCAACTCGGCCAAAACTGAATCATCATCACATAGATCTATCTGAGTACTCATAGCTCGCAAAGCACATAAAGACTTTCGACTCAAGGCATCAGCAACCACATTAGCTTTGCCCGGATGGTAATCAATTACAAGTTCGTAATCTTTCAACAATTCTAACCATCTCCTCTGTCTCAAATTCAATTCTTTCTGAGTAATCAAATACTTCAAACTCTTATGATCGGTATAAATATGACATTTCTCACCAAATAGGTAGTGACGCCAAATCTTTAACGCAAACACAATCACGGCTAATTCAAGATCATGCGTCGGATAGTTCTTTTCATGCGGCTTTAACTACCTCGAAGCATAAGAATGACTTTGCCTTCTTGCATCAGCACACAGCCCAAACCATTCAACGATGCATCACTGTAAACTATGAATTCTTTGCCCAATTCAGGTTGAACTAACACTGGTGCTTTCGTCAACAACGCTTTCAACTGCTTAAAACTCTGATGGTACTTTTCTGACCACTTGAATTTAACATCTTTCTGTAGCAACTTCGTTAATGGAGTCGCAATTAT
This sequence comes from Gossypium sturtianum, assembly GCA_025698515.1. Classification (NCBI taxonomy): domain Eukaryota; kingdom Viridiplantae; phylum Streptophyta; class Magnoliopsida; order Malvales; family Malvaceae; genus Gossypium; species Gossypium sturtianum. The sequence goes on from CM046955.1 coordinate 121,900,711, forward strand.
CGAGAAGCCTTTCACAAATCGTCTATAATATCCCGCTAGTCCTAGAAAACTACGGACTTTAGACACATTTCTTGGAGGTTTCCATTCTAGAATAGCTGATATTTTACTTGGATCAACTCGTATTCCCGTAGCTGATACAATATGTCCCAGAAAACCAACTTCACGCAACCAAAACTCACATTTTCTAAACTTTGCATACAATTGCTTCTCACGTAGGGTCTGTAACACAATTCTCAAATGCTCGGCATGTTGTGTCTCATCACATGAATAAATCAGAATGTCATCAATAAACACTACAACAAAACGATCCAAATACGGTCTGAATATCCGATTCATCAGATCCATAAACACTGTAGGAGCATTCGTTAGTCCAAAAGGCATAACTAAGAATTCATAATGTCCGTACCTCGTTCTGAAAGCAGTTTTCGGTACATCTGATTCATTGACTCGTAGCTGGTAGTAGCCCGATCTCAAATCTATCTTAGAAAACACTGTAGCTCCTTTCAACTGATCAAACAAATCATCAATACATGGCAGGGGATACTTATTATTTATCGTCACTTTTGTATCAATCACATATGCCAGATAAGCTTCGCAACCCTTTCTCACATAGTTCAAAGCTTTCATCGCAGATACAACAGCTGGTAACCCTTTCATATCACTAGATTCAATTCAAACTATCTCACCATTCTGACTTCTCAATTCAATACTCTTTCTTTTACAATTCATAATGGCATTATGCAAAGTGAGCCAATCCATCCCCAGAATTATATCGAATTCATCGAATGGTAGTAACATCAAATTAGCCGGAAAATAAACATCTCGAAACATCAACAGACAGTTCTTGCACACTTTATCCACCAAGACACACTTGCCTAAGGTGTTCGATACTCTAATCACAAATTCAATAGACTCAACAGGTAAAGTCTTACTTGATACTAGGTTCACACACACATAGGAATGAGTAGAACCTGGATCTATTAATGCAATCGCATCAATATCAAATAGAGTAAAAGTACCAGTGATGACGTCTGGAGATGACACTTCCTTTCGTGCACGTATAGCATAGGCTCAGGCAAGTACTCTTACCTCTGACCTCACAGCTATATCGGTAGTCCCTCTTTGACTTTCGCTCAGATTCTCGGTGTTTCTGGGTGGTCTACCCCTAGCCGTCACATTACTCGATTTCACATTCTGAACATTTTCTTCCTCAGCTAACTTTGGGCAATCTCGAATAAAGTGATCTCGTGATCCACATTTGTAGCAAGTTCTATTATTGTACTTGCCCCAGCATTCTTCCACATGTCTTCTTCCACACTGTCTACACTCAGGCTTGTTGCTTTTAACACTTCCAAAACTTGATTCAATCGGAGCTTGAGTTCGTGGACCAACAGTTTGTCTTGCACGGTCTCTACTCGGATGTCCAAATGAAACATTTGAACGATTGGTTGCATCTCTAAATCTCTTCATCGAAGGTTGAGACAACTTACTCATCGATCTTTTTCTTTCATCTCAAGCTTCAGAATCGACTTTTTTCTTTTCTTTACGGAGCTGCTCGGCTTTGCAAGCTCTTTCAACTAACACAACAAATTCGTTTATGTCATGCATCCCAACCAACAATTTAATGTCTTCATTCAGCCCTTTAATGAAGCGTTTACACATAGAAGCTTCAGTCGAAACACATTCCCATGCATACTGACTCAATCTCACAAACTCCCGTTCATACTCAGTAACGGACATGCGGCCTTGTTTCAGCTCTAGAAACTCTTTACGTTTCTGATCTATGAACTGTTGACTAATATGCTTCTTTCGAAATTCAGCTTGAAAGAAATCTCAGGTGATTCTCTCTCTCGAAACCACGGATGTCAACGTTTTCCACCAATTATAAGCCATATCTTTCAACAAAGAAACCGCACATTTAATACATTTATCAAGGTTCAATGACATCTCATCGAACACTCGAATTATATTCTCAAGCCAAAACTCAGCTCGCTCAGCATCATCATCAATTGTGGCTCTAAAATCTTCGGCCCCATACTTACGAATTTTATCCATAGGAGGCTTATTCAGTCGGATCGGATCTATCACTTGTGGTACAACAGGTACTTGTCAGGATGGAGGTTGTGGAGAAGCCAGATTCGTTCGAACGAACTCCGAAAACCACTCACTCATCAATCAAAAGAAGGCTTGCTTAGCCTCTCCTCCCTCACTACTATCATTCGGCCTAGATGTGGCCGGCGCTGTCCCTTGAGAGGGAGTAGGCGCGTTACTCTCAACATCGTCAGCAACTGCTTGATCGAGATCCATTACTATATGAAAACACATTTTCAACTGTCAGGATTCATCACACTATCGCAATTATATATATGACATGTATAGCTAGACTCACACACGCTACGTTAGTCTGAGAATCGACTAAACCGTAGCTCTGATACCAATAAAATGTAACACCCCTAATCCAAAATCGTCGCTGGAATAGGGTTAAGAGGCATTACCGGACAATCGAAACATTTCACATCCATTTCACAACAAAAAGTCAACAATCAGTCAAACATAATCAAATATAATCATATAGTCCCTTATTGAGGTCAACAAAACCTTAAACATGTGTTAGAAAGAGGTCGGGACTAAACCGAACACTTACGAAAATTTTTAGAAATTTAAAGATTTTCTTTTCCAAACTGCAGAGGTCACACGCCCGTGCGGTCAGGCCGTGTGCCTCACACGGCTACCAGACACGCCCATGTGTCCAGGCAGTGCCAAAACAGGGCATACATACTGACTTGTCAACACAGCCGCCAAACACGCCCGTGTGCTATGGCCGTGCGAAATTAAGCTAGCTACTGACTTGGTCACACGGCCACCAGGCACGCCCGTGTGCCACGGCCGTGTACCCTGCCCAGACACACTTCAAAATGGCCCTTGAGCCACATGGCAGAGACACACGCCCGTGTCCCTTAGCTGTGTATGCAAAATAGGCCATTTGCAAGGCCAAAATGCCACCCATACTTGGGTCAAACCTACGAGCACATACAAGCCTATTTCCACACACAATTGGCAACCAAATACATGTCAAGTGATCAACATATCATCCCATCCAATCTCATTTCTAGACATGTCAACTTATATGCTAAAAAGCTCAACCAATTCACATGTAAAACCAAGCATGATTCATCCACAATTTCACTAAATCACTATGGCATCAATCCATCAATAAATTCACCATTCTTAAGACCATTTCATTGCCATCAAACCATACCAAAACACACTTCATATACCATAATCGTTCATGCATATTACCAACATTTATCTAGCCACATCACATGGCTATTTACACATCTCAAACATGTTTCAACACAACTAGCCTATACATGTCATATTCAAATATACACATCTTCAAAAGTACCAAAATAGATTGCCGATAGTGTGATAGAGATGCTGACGATCCCCGGATCCGAGCTAGCTTTACTAACACTGTAAAACAGAGAAACAAATCTCACAGTAAGGTTTTAAAAGCTTAGTAAGTTCGTAATATAATACATATTACTCAATAATACCACATCAATACATAATTAAACCATCACATAGATAAATACACAATTAGGCTCATCATCAATCTCAACCATATGCTCAAGTATCTATTCATTCAACTTTTAAGGCTATCGTCAACCACATAGGTTCAAACGTACATTGATCAACACATAGTTACCCACCATTCATGCTACTCAATTGCTCGATATTACCTCTCATTCAACCTTTGCTATTCCTTTGATTTATTCGTACACTTAGTGCCAATTTCATAACCGAAACATAATCGTCACCGCACACTTAGTGCCAATATGTTAAACCAAAATTATATCGGTATCGCACACACAGTGCCAATTTGATAAGCCGAAGCTTATATCTTTTTGCACACATAGTGCTAATCATCTCTGTCTCATTTCTAATTTCGCACACTTAGTGCCCTCTAATTCAATTCCGCACATAGCATTTCTAATCTCATAGTTATATATATATGTATATATATATTCATTCAATTCACATCACATAGATATAGTTTACAACTAGTATTATATCTGAACTTACCTCAGACGTCGAAATACCGAAACGGTCGATTAATCGAGCACTTTGTCTTTGCCTCGATCTCGATCCAAACCTCTTCTTTCTTGGTCTATACACATTCAAATTTAACTCATTCAATCGCCAATTCATTCTATTTAGTCCAAACACACATATTTAGGGCATTTTGCAAAATAGCCCTCACATTTTCACATTTCGACACTTTAGTCCCTAATTCACAAAATCACAAAATACACTAAATTTCTACTCACACAAGCTTAGATGTAACACCCCAAACCCGGCCCAAACACTACAACCGGATCTGGTATGTCACTAAAGAATTATATAAATTGTCACACTTTGGAAAACGAGTATCAGGTTTAAACATTTTAACCGAAAAAACTTAGTAATTTAATATTCTGTATAAAATGTAAATTTAAATGATACCTTGGTGAATTAGGAAAAAAACTAAGTTGTTACATGCCTTAGCTTAATTTTAACATGAAATTTAAAAGTCTAATAATAAAAACCCAACATGAAACCTAAAATAAATATGAGTCTAGTGGCCCGTGGCCTTATTACATTGGAACTTAAAATCCTCTTAATAAAAAAAATAACTAGATAATGAAAATTCCTTTGCTGAATCCAAATAATCCCTCGCATGGCCACCTTGCGCTCCTCTCCAGCCCAGTCCGATGCACTAAGTGCTACCTGAAAATGTTAAATAATAGGTTGAGTCGCGAGACTCAGTGTGCAACCCTCAGCACCATTAGATTTGGGCCTTAGCCCCACAGAACAGAATAACAGATTAGTATATAACAAAAATTATGCAAGACCCAACCCAATCCTAGGTTTCCATCCGCTACACACCACCCTTACCTGCCAATCACACCATTGGGGATTTCTACAATCAACCCACACCGCTACACACCATCGATGGCAGTCATGCTGCAGATAGCTGCTCATCGTCAGATCATGGCAATAGCCACTACAACAGATCATGGCAAAAGCCACTACAACAGATCATGGCAAAAGCCACTACAACAGATCATGGCAAAAGCCACTACAACAGAACACTTCCCCTTTCATCAATCACCCAACCCCATGCATACATAGAAATTGGCATACATATAAAGCATATCTTCTCAGCAGAAACATTCACTTTAGAATGACAGAGATCACTAACCTGGTGATTCGCCTTTACCTTTCTCGGGTTTTCAACAGCCATGCCGGTATTTCGGCATTTAACAGAATATACAGAATATAACAGGTTTGTATGCATACTAATCAAGCAATCTAAATGGTGTGAGAGAACACTTCCCCTTTCATCAATCATCCAACCCCATGCATACATAGAAATTGGCATACATATAAAGCATATCTTCTCAGCAGAAACATTCACTTTAGAATGACAGAGATCACTAACCTAGTGATTCGCCTTTACCCTTCTCGGGTTTTCAACACCATGCCAGATTTCGGCATTTAATGTAATATATGAGAATATAATGAGTTTGTATGCATACTAATCAAGAAATCTAAATGGTGTGAGAGTGTTACACACCTGATTAATGCGTAAAACTACCCTCTATGTCGATACCCTCGCTAATAGGATCAACTGCCCTCTGCTTACAACTTTTCTCAAAAGCCGAAAGAACGCGAATATAAGGCCTCTCCTATATTCGGCCAAGGGTTAGTGTTTACCCGAATCTATACTTTTAGATTAACAGATCTCCTTACCTAGATTGATTAAATCCCGGAAGTAGTATGATTTGTGTGCTACTGATTTAGAAACCTAGGCGATTGGATCTCCTTCAAATCCCAGAATACCGCCCATGAAAGATAATACGAGGTTAGTCAACCATCTAGCCATTCGAATATGGTCTCCAAAAGCCGGAAAAGATTGAAAGAATAACATAATCGACACTTACCACTTCAAAAGATTTCGGCTACCCTTTACAGAAAGATTCGGCAAACACCAGAGAAGAGATCTAAGAATTTCGGCTAAAGGAGCAAATGGAAGTGTGGTTTCGGCTTTTAGTGGATGGAAAAAGATGAACAAATGGGTAGGGAGAATTCGGTTGGCACTCAAAAGAAAATAGAAAAGAGAGGAGAGAAAATAAAATAATCAAAAGAGAGTTTTCCGAAAAGAAAACCCTCAAAATTTCGGCATTCCCACACTTAAACACTCAACCGAAATTTCTCACCTGAATAAGCATCCTACATTCGACCAACACTAGCCTCCTGGATTAACTCCTCATCTTTTCCCTTATCTTAATCTATTACTCCTCAAAAATAGCCCTAATTAGCACCAACTTCTCCCTCCTTCATCTGCCTATTATCCTCATAAATTAAACATTAAAAATCCCCAAAAAATAGCCTTGTTGTCGTGCCCCCTATGGCTCCCTTTTAAGTGCCGAACTTGGCCCAATTACTTGGGCTTCAAGTAGCCAAAACTAGGCCTCCTCTCTTCTTTACTACTGACGCCACTTCTAACTCCCCTATAGTGCCACTTACTTTTGGGCCACAAGCCCATTTTGTCATTTAAAACACATATAACTTCCTTTTAAAATGTTAGAGTGTCTACGCAGAGATTTAGTCAAGGCCTCAGCCCATTCTTGAGCCCTATTTGCACCTCAAATTCTCAAATTAATATTTTAAGCATACATCACATGAAATGCACAGGCCCAATAATTCGGGATATTACATTAGAAGAATTCTTCCCATGCTAATACAAGCCCACGCATTTCATTTATTTCACATTTTAGTCCTTCAATTTACACTTTTCTGAATTTAGCCCAAATTACTCAATTTCACTAAAAATTCAAAGACAAAACATGTTCATCCTTCACATATCTTTCATATTTCACTATCAACTAACACATAGCTCAAGCATTCATCAATGGCATATCTCAAAATCACCATTAATTTCTAAAATTTAAGCATGGGTTTGAAAGAACATGAAGCAACGATCACAAAAACGTAGAAATTATCAAAAACCGATTAAAAACACATACCCGATTGAGCTATGATTGTGCCAAAATTGAAGAAGCTTCAAACCCTATTTTTCTTTCTCAAATTCGGTGGAAGATGAACATTATAGCCACCAATTTCATGTTTGTTTAATTAATATTAACTTATTTGGCATTTTACGATTTTACCCTTAAAGAAAATTAATAATAACACCTTATGCCATGCTATCATCTTCCACTAACTATAAAATGGGCTAATTGCAACATAATTCCTCCAAATTATAAATACAACAACAATTAAGCACTTAACAATCAGCACACAGCATTTTACTCTTTATGCGATTAAGTCATTTCTCACAATTCGACACACAGTCGATAAAATTCACACGAAACTTTCACACAGGCTCAATCACACATTATAAACATCAAAAATAATTTTAAAATATTTTTTTGACCTCGGATTTGTGGTCTCGAAACCACTGTTCCGACTAGGGTCTAAATCGGGCTGTTACAGTTCGTGTACCGAGAAATCCAGAGATTATACAATAATTGTTATATCTAGCTCACAATGGTAATTATCTGTTCATTCGGGGAATACTAAGATGTAAAATAATCTTAGACGGTTTTGCTGGTGAATGAGTATGACACGTGATACTTCTGAATTGTATCCAAATGTCTGATTTATCAACATGTTAAAGTTGATTATCAAGTACCTTCGGGGCTGTTACAGTCTGTGTTATTATTTGAGTGGAGATGAAATAGAATTTCATTAGATTTTGAAAAAGGAAGATGTTATCCGAACTATTGTTGATTGTTGATGAAGTCTGTACATTTTATCTCAGTGCGTATAATTTCTCTCTTGATAGACTAGCTAAGTCATACATTTCTGAAATTGTCAGTTTTTACAGAGTGCCAGTCTCCATTATTTCCGAGGTTTATATTGTGTTTCTAAAGAAAACTACTGTAAACGTTGGGTATGAGGTTGTATTGTAACACCGTAATTCATTCTACAACTGATGGATAATATGAGAAAGTGATTCAGATTCTCGAAGATACGATTTGTTACTGTATTTTAGAATGTGAAAGCAATTAAGAAAGACAATTACTGTTGGTTGAGTTTGAGCATATTAATAGTTATCATATGAGTATAAAGATTGTAACACCCCTAACCCGAACTCGTCGCCGGAACAAGGTTTCGGAGCATTACTAGAACATTCAGAACATTTTTCCATTAAACTATGAAAATTTACTATTCATTTACCGAGATCATCCATAATGTCCCATGATCGGGCCCTCGAGGCCCAATACGAGCATTAGAATCAAATCGGGACTTAATCGGAACCTCTAAGAATTTTTCGTAAAATTACAAAAATTTTCTAAGGTGCAGGACTCACACGCCCGTGTGGTCTAAGGGACACGCCCGTGTGACCCTGGAACACGCCCGTGCTACAGGCCGTGTTCGATTTAGGGTGCTCTCTGACTTGCGCCACACGGCCATGCCACACACCGGTGTGCTAGGCCGTGTGGTTAATTAAATTAATTCGAATTAGGTGCAGGTTTCACACGGCCAAGACATATGCCCGTGTTCTAGGCTGTGTGGCACACACGGCTGAGACACATGCCCGTGTCTCTGCCCGTGTGCCCAATTCTGAGCATTCTATTTCTCAAAATTAAGGTGCAGTAGATACACGGCCTAACTAAATACCCGTGTTACCAGGCCGTGTGTCACACATGGTCTAGACACACGCCCGTGTGTCTGCCCGTGTGGACAAAATGAAGCCATTTCTAACTTCATTTCTCGCCCTAAATTTCACCCTAGACCTGTACTTGAAACACACATCCAATACCAACCAATTCAAGCATTCAAATTGGGCAATTTCTATCATTCAACATAGCATATCACTACATGCATAAGTGTTTATAGACTTACCTTGGAACATCTTAGGCATTCACAACATTGATCACACATTCTTAACATAACACATGTATATGAATATATCATAATAATTTTCTTAGTCATACCGAAATGAACCATTACTAGCCATTCCAATGGCTAGGTTACAAAATAACATTTCAAGCCACTATTGGCCAAGTTGTCCTATACATGCCATTATACCCAAAATGACTTCATTAAATATACCCAAAATGCTAGTTGATAGTGTGATGATGCTCCAATGATCTCCAACCCTCGCGAGCTTCCGAGCACTATAAAACAGGGGAAAAATAAACGGAGTAAGCATTACATGCTTAGTAAGTTCGTATAACGGAAACTAAACTTATCAATCTTACTTATTAAAATCTAGGCATACAATGTTATGTTTCCATCCATTTGGCTAAACTGCCTAATCACATACATTCAATCAAACATGTTAGTCACCAAAATCTTCATATCAATCAAGTAACATAGATGAGCTCATTAAGCAATATTCTTTCGAGTCATTATCATATCATCTCAAGATTTTCATGCCATGTCAGGAGTTTTACGTCCGTCGAATCATTGAATTTCGATGGATGCTTAAATAGTACACTCGAAGTGTACGATTTAATAATCCGTCAATTTCTTATTCAAGGGTACCCAATAGGGCACTTAACCAAGAAGCACTCTCTCGAGCCACATATTGTATAACAGGATTACCAGTCCAGGCTAAATCCTTTATATAACGTAAGCTTAGAGGAGCTCGATTAGGATTACCAGTCCAGGCTAAACCCTAATCATAACGTATGCTCGAGAGGTATTATACTGAGATTATTGTCCGGGCTAAATCCTTTCTATAACAAGTTCAATGGGATTACTAAATGTTCGAGCTAAATCTCGTCCGCAACAAATGGACCTTATTAATTTTGTAAGCGCATATAATCATCGGAATCCAATATTCAATCGGGACTTAACCCTTTTTCACATTTTAAGCATATATCAATTTTCCATCATAGTATACAAGTAAGCACATCAACATAAACCACATTACATACAACACAACATAATTACATGTCTGATTAAATTACACGAACTTACCTCAACACTTGTTCGCGTTAGAAATCTACTAATCCGAAACCTTTTCTTTTCCTCAATCTAACCTCGAATTAGTGTTGTCTGGATCTATATAAATGGATTTAACCATCAATTTCATACATTTCATATTTAAATGGACTCAATTTACGTCCTAGGCAAAATTACCATTTTGCCCATAACTTTTCCATAAATTTTGATTTTGTCCCTAGGCTCGGAAAATGAAACTTGTGCAAATTACTCCCTATTCCAAGCCTAACCAAAGGCCCATTACAAATTTTCCAGCACATGTATTCATAAAATTTCAGAATTTTTCATCAAATTTTACAACTTTTCATTTTAGTCCCTAAATCATGTTTTCATCAAAAATCACTTTGTAAAAGTTGTTTATCTATCAATAATATTTCATTTTCTACCATAAATTTCTAATTTCCAGCATAATACATCCACGACCCATTTTCATACATTGATAACTTTTCAAATTAATACCTCAAATATAGAGATTAAGCTATCTCGGTTTCAAAAATATCAAAATTACTAAAAACGGGACAAGAAAACTTGCCCAATTAGGCATTGAAAGTTTCTTCTCTCTCTCCTAGGATTTCCATGTGTTTTTAGGTTGAAGATGATATAAAATAAGATGATTTCTTTTATCATCTTTTTAATTAATTAAATTTTTGTTATTTCCAATTTAGTCCTTGACCTTTTTCTATAATTCCATGGATGAGTCACCATGAAAAATCTACATACTTTTCTAAATGGTCTAATTACCATATAAGGACTTATATCGAAGCTAACTCGAATTCGGGGATCGTCGGAGATATCGTCACACTATCCAACCATCAATTTGGTAATTTTTAGCTTATGGTTTGGTCTTATGGCATGTATAGGAATATGGTCATTTTGATAATTATTTTGGTAGTGACTTTTGCCATTTGAATTTGCTTATGAATGCCTATATTTTGGTTTGTATATATATAGTCATGTGAGTTGGCTATATTGATGATTTTGATGATGTATAAGTGTGCAAATGACCTTTGTTTTGAGTTTGGTAATTGTCCTATAAATGCTAATTGTGATGGGTACATTTTAAAATAGTATTTGGAGTATGAAAGAGCCTATGTTTGATGAATGATATGTTGGTGATATTAGGTAAATTAATGCATGTTTGGATGTGTTCATATTGATGAATTGAGATTGTGAATATTGGCATGTTTTGGAAGACATGTTGGGAAATAGTATGTATTGTATTTGTTGGTATTGAAATGGTATGAAATATGTTTGATTGAGGTTGTTTTAAATGCTTATAAGTGTTATGTTTTGGTGACACTGAAATTGGTATAGGTGTGTATGAGTTTGGGTGGCAAATTGGCTTGGTAAATAGCCTATTTTTGTCCACACGGACGTGTGTCTCAGCCGTGTGTGACACACGGTCAAATTACATGACCGTGTGTCCCCTGGTGTGGAAATTGAAATGAAGTCAGTATGCTTCACATGGCCTCACACACGGGCGTGTGATTGGCCATGTGGCACAAGTCAGTATGCCCCCCTAATTGATACACGGCTTAGCACACGAGCATGTGAATTGGCTGTGTTGCATAAGTCAGTATACCCTACAGGTTTCACACGGCCTAGAACACGAGCATGTGTGGCCACTTCGAAGGGCACACGGGCTAGACACATGGGCGTGTGGTTGGCCGTGTGACCCAAGTCAGTATGTACCCTCTGTTTTCACACGGCCTGTGACACGGGCATGTCTGGTGGCCGTGTGAGACACACAGCTTGGCCACACGGGCATGTGTCTCTTGTTTAAAGCAAAATTTACTAAGTGTTGAAAATTTTTTCGAGTTATCGGTTTAGTCCCAAACCATTTCTAATGCATGTTTAAGGCCTCGTAGGCTCGTTTAAGGGACACTATCATTGGTTGTGATTGAATTGTATTTGAAATGATAAATTGTATATGAAATGTGTGTTTTAAAGTGTTGTAAGTTTGGTAATGCTTCGTAACCCTATTCCGGCGTTGAATACGGGTGAGGGGTGTTACAATGCAGGTTGGAGGAAATGTCCCAATTTCTCTTAGGGTGGTCAAGGAAACCAGAGACTACAACCCCCTCCAGGCTTTCAACTACCTTACCAACAAGAGAAAAAGCCGAACCTTGAGGAGATGTTGACAAAATTTATTCCGGTGTCAGAAACCCATTTCTAAAACACCGAAACAACACTTAAAAATCAAAAAGCGTCGATTCAAGGACTTGAAAATCAAATTGGTCAACTGGAAAAGATGATTTCAGAATGACCACAAGGTAGCTTGCCGAGTAATACCGAAACTAACCCAAGGGAGCAACTTCATGCCATTACTGTTCGAACTAAAGAAGGGTTAGCTGAATCTGAATCTGAACCGAGGTAAGAAACTATAGTGAGTAACGGTAAGGTTGAGGTAAGCCAAAATAAGCAAGAGCCGGTTGGTAAGGAGTATAAACCTCGTGTACCATATCCCAAAGCGACGAAGAAAGACCACACAAACGAACAATTTGGTAAATTTCTTAAACTTTTGAAAAAGTTGCATATAAACTTACCGTTTATTGAAGCTCTTTCGCAGATGCCCAATTCCATAAAATTTTTAAAGGAGCTTTTAGCAAACAAACGGAAGTTAGATGATTCGTCGCATGTGGAGTTAAATGCAATTTGCTCAGCTATCTTGCAGAACAAACTACCCAGCAAATTGAAAGATCCAGGGAGTTTTACTATTACTTGTTTAATTGGTAGTTTAAATGTTAATAATGCTTTAGCTGATTTAGGGGCGAGTATTAATGTCATGCCCTATAAAATGTTCAAGCAACTAGGTCTTGGGAAACCCAAACAAACTAGGATGAGTATTCAATTGGTAGATAGAACTATTAGATTTCCTAGGGGTATTGTTTAAGACGTACTAGTAAAAATTGATAAATTCATATTCCCAGTTGATTTTTTTATTTTAGACATAGATGAGGATAGTGACGTACCTTTGATTTTAGGTCGGCCCTTTTTAGCAACTGCTAGAATTGTCATTGATGTTGGTAAAGGTGAACTCATACTTCGTGTAGGTGATGACATGATTAAACTCCAGGCTTGTGATTCTACTAAGATATCTAGTGATCGAGATGATTATACGAGTTCTGTTAATATAAGTAACATTGTGGCTCAACATTCTGTGCAGGAAACACCTCGAAAAAACGTGATAGAGCCACGGTCCAGCTTATATGACAAAAGCAGATCAACTCATGAAGAACAAAGGCTGCAGATCGATGAACTAGACGAATGATGGACACATGTCAAGGAGAAACCGAGAATACACGATGCAGAGCCAAAGCAATGCCATGACGAGCATAAGGATGGAAAGAACCACTTTAAAGTTGTGGACCAAGTACTATTGGATAAAACGGACCCTCGAATTGCCACTTCAAAGCTTAATTCGAACGGATCAACTCCTTTTACGGTACTCAATGTCTTTCCATACGGTATAGTCGAGGTAACTCATTCTAAATTCGGCACTTTTAAGGTAAATATTACTCGACTCAAACCTTATTTTAATGAAAGAATTGACAGCAAGAAAGAGGAGTATCGACTCCACGAACCATCGTGACCGTGCGAATACGAGTAAGTCGAGCTTAGACTTAAAATAGGCGCTTCTTAGGAGGCAACCCGAGTGATAACTTTACTAATATTACTAATTTTATTTTATAATATTTTTTAAAAATTAATTTAATATAAAAAATGTGTGTTTTTTACCCACACGGCCTAGACACACGGGCGTGTCCCTGGCTGTATGGCTCCTTTGACTTAGTTTTAAAATTTGAAGAAAATCGACAGTGAGTTACACGGCCTAGCGACATGGCCGTGTGACCCACACGGCCTGGACACACGGGCGTGTCCTTGGCCGTGTGGAGCCTGGGACTTAATTTCTCCAAAAATCGACAGAGACACGGCTTAATATAGTCCACACAGGCGTGTGACACGGTCGTGTGGACCACACGGCCTGGACACACGGGCGTGTCCTAGGCCGTGTGAAACTTGGAGCTAAATTTTTCAAATTTAAAACAAGTTAGAGAGTTACACGGGCAAGGCACACAGTCGTGTGTGAGACACGGCCGAGCCACACGGGCGTGTGGGAGGTTACACTGGCATGGAAGAAGCGAAGGAGGATGCACACGGCCATGCGACACGGACGTGTGTTCCACACGGCCTGGTTACACGGGCGTGTCCAAGGCCGTATGAAGACTGGGTTGACCTTTTAAAAGCACACGAGCTGGGAAATCTACACGGGCGTGTGACACGCCCGTGTGGCCCAACACGGGCCTCACACGACCGTGTCCCCCTTAAAATCCCTAGCCCCAATTTTTAATTTTATTTTTTGTCTTCTTCTTAAACTCCCTAACCCTAAGTTTCCGTCAGTCTTCTCATAGCCATTCCGATCCGCCACCATCACCTTCCTTCTCCCCATTCTTGTTCTCCCGTCGGTCAACACTCCACCACGCAGCTACTACCAAACCGGACCACCCTAGCGCCCCATCCCTCTCACCGATTTTTCCCTTGTGCGCCCCCTCCCTCGGCCTTCCTACTTACCACGACCACAACCCTCGTCCCTCACCTTGCCGAGCCCACCCTCCCCTTTCCCAACTGTCAAACCAACAACTACCACACCTAAACCCCTACATTCCCGCACGACCCCAACAGCTTTCCTTGCTCCTTCTCTTTCACCCCCGTCACACACCAAGACCCTCAACTAAACCCCTCCCTCGACTTCTCTCCTCTCCCTTCCCTCCACCACCATTTGGCCGCCATTCGCACCAGCCGCCGCGCGCATCTCCACCATCCCCATAACCGTTGGTTTCCCCAATTTCTTTATTTTTTATTTTATTTTATTTTATTTCTATTTCTTTTAAATCTTGACATTTTCTGATTATTATTATTATTATTATTTAGTTTAAATTTAGTATTATTATTCATTTTTCTTGGTATTTTGCTGCTTCTTATTATTAATATCATTCTACTATGGTTTAGAACAGTTTGGATTTGTGATCTTGCTATGTTGGTTTTCATCATTCATTCACTTCACTAACTATTCTAATTTTAAGTCTTGTTGGTGTTTTTGTGGATTTGGTCAATCGTCAATTGTGTTAGAGTTCTCTTTATCATTTATTTATTTTTATTTTTATTCTTTGCATTTTAGTTTTTCATTATCATAGTTGAGTCGTGGATTTTGCTGTTCTTATTATTATTTTGTTGCTTTTCTGATTTAGAATATTTTCTTCTGCAGATACACTATGACGAACACTCGTGGAAAGACTAAGACCGCCGTCCCCGCTTCAAAAAAGCGGAAGGGCCCCGGAATGACCTCCTCCCCGAGCGCATCCGCCGAGGCTCGCCACTCTTATCTCCGATTTGCAGCGGGCCCCAAGAGGATTTATATCGGTTCATTCGAGTACGTCCACTTGGCCTAGGCCGCTGCATTTGTTGGGCCGCACTGGAGCAGGTCCGCCTAGCTGACGATGTTCGCGCCTTCATTGCCACAGCTCCGTGGGACAGATTTTTCGACATCATCGAGCCTCCCTACATAGAGCTTACTTTAGAGTTACGTTTCTTGTACAGCAGGTCATGACGACCCATGATGAGCCAGGCACCATCACATTCCGACTTGGTGGTTTAGTGCATTAGCTGAGTGTTCCCGAGTTCGGCGCTACTATGGGACTTTACACAGAGGAATTTATGAGCGCCGAGCACTTCTTTCGACTTCATCGGCATATACATCACTCGCCATCACGTTGTTAGACCAATCTTACAGCTAGCCAGACACCATATGATGCGAGTCGCTCGAAGGCGACTTCTCTCTCTCCAGCCTTACGATACATTCACGCACTTTTAGCTCACACTTTGATAGGTCAGAGAGAGAGCACCGGAGTCGTTAGCACTCATGACGCTTATTTTCTATGGAGCATGGCGCACGGGCATATATTTGATTTGGCATATTTCATCGCTCTAGCCTTCCGCCATCAGACTGATCGCCACAGGAAGGGCCCCATCTGTTTAGGCCCATATGTGACTCGCCTCGCGCGACACTTCTGTCTGCTAGACACACCGGAGCAGTCCTCCACCCTCACACTTGTCAGCCAAATGTCCCCACAGGGCATCTCGAGCATGATACACATGAGGATGATCGAGCGGCGTCGTAGAGTGGACCCCCTCAGTATCGATTGTTTCATTCTAACGCTCAGAATGAACCAGAGGACTTCGCTGATGATGTTTCTCCCTATCACAAGGACCCACCATAGTCTCCACTTTCGAGTCACTGACCTGTTCCTTCTGTTGCTACTTTAACAGACCTCACCGAGTTCCGTCAGTACTGCGTTCAGAGGTTCGACAGTATTGATGCGACATTGCAGCAGATATGTCAGAATTTCCATATATCCCCTCCAGCGCCGACGACTCACGGCACCGATGTGTCTGATGATGAGGACCACTGAGTCCATTTATTTTATTTTCTTTTATTTTTAGTTTTATTCCTATTTTTATATTTATTATTATGTTTTTAGACTTCTTTTGTTTTTATATTTTGAACTATATATTTTTTTAATTATTACGGTTGTTTCTAATCGAGTAACCCTTTAATCTTCTTCCCCATTTGTGTTTATTTTCTTATTAGTTGCTCAGAATCATGCACTACATTTAAGATTTGTCTACAATTCCGCTTTTCATTATTCTGGGGATTTCATCCAATATTCAGGGCAGTTTCAATTCTCTCCCTCTCTTATGATTTCTGTTTATACTGTGCTTATTTTTATTTGTACATTGAGGACACTTAAGTGTGGGGAGGTTATTTATATGATTATTAGAAAATCCCTGAATTATTTCTTGTGTTCAAGTAATTTTCTCATATCACTATTAGAATGAATTCTTATCGATTTGTGATTATCATTGATATGTTTTAGATTAAAGTCATAGATATTTGTGCATTGATTGTTTAAACTTTAAGACATGAGAGAACCAAGCATGATAAGTCTATTTTCAGAATTAAAAATTTTAGGTTGTTTCCCTGATTTGAAGTATTACATTGAAGTTTGAGATTTGCAATATTGATATCAAAAACCAAATTTTTTTGTGAGATTTTGAGCCTTTAGAGCATACACTTTTCTTGCTCATTTTATTATTGGTTATGAGGGTGTCAATATTGATTTGTTATTCTAGAACTTGCTTTGATTATGCATGTCAAGACCACACCTTTGATTTGATATACTGAGATGATAAAGGCACTTAGGTTTTAACCCACTTATCCCATAAAAAGTCTACCTTCATAATTAACCCTTAGTGAACCCCTTTGAGCCTAACAAACCGTTTCTTGATTTACTCATTAATGTTAACCCATAACTCATTTTTGATTCGTTGAGAATTGTTCCCGCTTTATTGACTCCCTTTTTGTCGAGATTTGATTTGATTAGTTGTCTGACTATGTTCTTTTGTTTCAGTTGTTAAATTTTTTCCTTATTATCCATTGTTCAAAAAAAACACACACACATATATATTGATTATTACTTAGTTCTATAATATTGAGCTTCAATAGTTAAATTCATATTTTGAGAAAAAGCTCGTGTTATTTTTAAATAATTTCGATTGATGTAATTCAGCATTTGTTTATTTTTCTAGCTTGCTAAATTTTTCAATTCGATCTCGATTCTAACCCTCTTTTTTAGCCTTTATCCACACCTTTAACCCAAGCCCATTACAACCCTTTAAAGACCTTTTGATTTTTGTATCGTCTCATTTTATAGTGGTGGAGAGTTGATTTTCATGAAAGCCTATGGTAATGACTTTTCATGTTTGACTTTTGAGTGCTTAATTTTTGAACCTTAAACACTTTGAGTTATTTGAGTGAATCTTTAGTGAGGATATCGATTCTTGTCGATTTTGAATTAAAGGTAATTACTTAGATAAGGGGAAATACCTATATTTTCATACTTTAAAAATGTGTGACTTGGATTGTTTGAATCTTTAGTGCTCTTTTAGTTGAATTATAAATGTATGATTATTTGTGAATTATGACAAAACATTGTTGATGAGAATTATGAATTGAAAGAGTGTAATTTTAATTGTGAGTTGAGGATTATGCTTGAGGACAAGCAAATGCTTAAGTGTGGGGATATTTGATAAACCATAAAAGTAACATGTTTTAATCCCATGCTTAGCATGTTTTTAGATGATTTATTATGTGAATTAGTGAATTTGATGCTCCTAATCCTTTAAATTTATGTTTCTATACTTAGGTGAGCATAGGGAAGTGAAAGGAGCAAAAAACGGGCCAAAATCGGACAAAAAGAGCTATCTTCAGGAACCACACGGCCTGGGCACTTCCACACAGGCTGGGCACACGCCCATGTGCCAGCCCGTGTCGATTTCAAACCCTGCTTCTCTTTTACGTGGAAAAACTCAATTTTTAGGGTTTCTGAGCATTCTAAAGTTTATAAATATATAGTAGAAGAGGACTAAAGGGGACACGTAGAGTGGAACGAAGAATTTACTCGAAGAACGCCAATAAATTCAAATCAGAAGCAGGATCTCCTTCAAGATTGAAGATCTCCATTCAATTTCTCTAGAAGTTTTTGGGTTTCTTTATGTTTTGTTGTTTTCCTAGTTTTGAGATGTTTTCCTTCCAAATTATGAACTAAATTCCCTAGATACCTAGGGAAGATAAAACCTATGATGAATCTTATTATTTGATTTTCTGATTTATATGATAAATACTTGTTCTTGTTCTCAATTATGTATGATTATTTCTTACTTTAATATTTTCAGGATATTAATTCAAGTGTGATGTGATTATTTCAGTGGAGCAAAAGTCCCTGTTTGAGAGTAGATCTGGCATAATTGAGTGGAGTTGTATGCAACCCTAGAAATAGGAAGACATAAATCTACCGGATTAGAGTCAAATATAATAGGGGAATCCATAGATCGAGTTAATGCGACAATAGGGGTTTTAATTAGAAATAGATTTCAATTAATCAACCTAGAGTCAGTTGTTCTTACTCTCGAAAGAGATATTAGCATAATTTAGGGATTTCTACGGATCAAGGCAAGTGAATAAATCATCTAATTCAGATTTAGAATAATTAGTGAAGTCTAGGTGGATTCTTTCCTAGGTATTGTCTATCCCATCGGTTTTCTTCTAATATTTTCCCAATTCGCTCTCTGTCGTGTTCTTAGTAATTAGTTTAATTAATTTTAGATTAAAAACAACCCTTTCAATTTATAGGCTAGATAATAAAAAGATAGTAATTACTAGTACTTTTAGTCCTCGTAGATACAATATTCTCTACTCACCATAGCTATACTACTATTCGATAAGTGCGCTTGCCTTTTTCGTAATTTTAATTAGTTTAGTGACTCATCACAATGCTTCATCAGAGTCTCTATTTATAGGGATAAGAAGTATAAAAGAAATAGAGATCTAATTCTAATAACTATTAGAATTTAAAGTATATCAAAATCTTATCTTTATCATGATGAACATCCACTTAATAAGATATTCATAACAATCACATAATTTTTTGGCAAGTAAAATTAATATTTAGATTGTAAAACAAATCCTTATTTATTTATCTACTGTCAATATATAAATTAGATAATCTCATCTATCTTGTAATTATTCAACTATCTGTAGCAGATGCCAGGTAATTTATAAGGGCAACTTCCATTAATCTTTGGTTTGTGATGATGGAATGTTTATATTAGATAAGGCTAAGAAAAAAAAAAAAAAACCTAAACGAACCAACCGCTGTGTTAGGTTTATATTTAATTTTGAATTTATTATTATTTAAATCTATTTAGTTTTAGTTGATTCGTAATTCATAAGTTAAAATTTGATACGAATTCGGTTGTGATTTTTGAAAATCATAATAAATTAAATTATGCTATTAGTTTATGTACTTTGTAAAAGTTATTAATTTAATCTTTATATTTTAATTTGATTAATTTTAGTTTTTTATTTTATTTTTTGAATTAGTTAATTTTAATCCATATACTTTTTAAATTTTAAAATTTTAGTCCCAGTAATAGTTAAATTTGTTTGGTTAAATTCAATTACTAGTCGTGTACTATGTGTATAGAAGTAGTTTTAGCCCATATTCTCCAATTAGATCATTCTAAGTCCCTATAAATTTTGAAAATATGAACTTTCAATCTTGGTTTAAATGATAATCGTTAATCCAAATTAAAGTATAGGGACTAAATCAATAATTTTTGCAAAGTACAGGAACTAATAGCAGGATTTAACCCATAATAACTGCATGATAAATACAATGTTTCCAAAACCGATTCGAACCAAGTTGTTATCACCCCTAATAGTAGAACCTCCTGAAAGCTTCCGGAAAGTAGCTACCAAACTGGAAATACTGTACGGTTTCATTAAAATTCAAGGGAATGTCTAATGGAAAAAGCAGGTTTATAAACAAGAAATTTTGGGAGTGATAAAGTTTAAAGTTTAGGGAAAGTAAGGTCAGACTTGTTTTGCTAAATAATGGTTCATTTACATGCCTATACACACACAGACACACAAAAAAAAAAAATTGCATATCAATGAGGACACTAATAAACATAAGTTCCAAGCATGTATTAAGTATACATTTTCTCAAATACCTCCGATGGCTAATGTCGAACTTGAGCAGCAGATATAAGAGGGCTATTAAGACTATCAGAATTTGCAGAAAACTGAATTGGTAGCAAGGCAGGATCCTGATATGCAGCCACTAAGTTATCGTAGAATTCGGCCATTTTCGGATCATACCGGTCTTCCCTGTCTCTCTTTATCAGAACCTGCAAGTTTCAAAACCCGAGCCAAGATCACGATAGAGGATTTATGCTACAATTGTGAAACTCGTGAATGGGACGTAAATATACGTACCTCGGCAGGGTAAGCGATGAAATTTGGCAAGAAACGTTTCCGGCAGTACTCATTGAAGAGAAGTGTGAGGACAGGAAGAGGGAAAATTAACGTTGATGCTAATGGGAGCTTCTTCAGTGTAAAGAGTCCAATTGCAATAGCTTGCATGAGTACGAGGGAGAATATCATCGAATTGTGCACAATTGGCCAAAACTTCCCTGCGGTCTCGTACTTCGGTGCATATACATTTAAGAACTGCAAAGTAAATTTGCCAAAGGTTAATGAAAGTTATCCAAAATTTGCCAAAGGTTAATGAAAGTTGTCCAAATTAATACCAGAAACTAACTATATGCACAAATAGTGAAATACAAACGTCAAAAATTACTATATACTGCTCCATTTGTTTGCATGAGAACTACCCACCAAGGCAGAATAGAAAACAGGAATTATAACTTAACCACTTGTGGAAGGCTTTATATATTATAATTTTCGGTCAGTGAATCAAACTTCATAAATTAATCTTACAAAGATGCACTCGTTGCAATCTCATATTGTTTTAATTGGACTTGGAGTGTGAGTCTCGAGTAAGGGTATGCAACGAACATGATTATGTTCAACTTCTTTTTGCAAGTTTTTCCATGTACTTTTAGATAGTTGTAGATTACTCATCTCACTTGATGAATGGATTCTGATAGTAAGGAAACTATCTTGACATGATTTGCTTGGAGATGAAAATTGAAAAAATGGCAGGGAAAGAAAGGGACATAGATAGCTAACTAACCTGGTTTCGATAGATGATATAAGCAAGACAGAGGTACACCAAGAGGAAGGGCAAAATTAATGGTGCTAGGAAGAAATATGTAATTCCAAGAAGTCCGAAGAAAAGAATCCTTGGAATGTCTCTGTGGTAAGGAATCGATGGAACTTCAAACTCTTCGTCTGAGCAACAAGTGAAGGGTTTTCGTATCAGACTCCAAATGAGAGGGATTATGCGAAAAAGTTCTGATGAAGTACTCGTCCATCCGGACGTCACCACATAAGCAATGAAGAAAGATGCCTACAAAAAGAATTGGAGTGTCATTATCATGGATAATAGTTCTAAATGAACAGAGGGTGAAAATTTAATAGTTACTGCTTTCGGGGCAAGTAACAAACATAATAATTTATTTTTTACTTTTCAATAATTTTCCATGTACAGATAGCATTTCGGTTCAACTTTTTTTTTCTCGATTAGATAACAGAAATTAACATAGTTGTGAGATTATTATATACTGGTTATGAATCAATTTTTCTTCTACAACATTTGCCCTCAAATTTGATTCAATAGTATTAAAGTTGTGAAGTAATCTTGATCGGCATATACATAAACAAGAAGAAAGTTTATCAGTGGATTAAGTTACGGCAATGATTGAGACATTTCCCCTGCCTTAACTCCTGCTTCTATGAACCACTAGAGAAAGAACCCTATCCTTTTGCCCCTATTAAATTGGATAAAACTAGTCAAAGAAGTTTGTGCAGGAAAATGCATTCTAACCTGTGCAGGAACCGCTGAGGCGAGCTTTGCAGGGATATGCTTGGGATCAAGGAAGATAGAAACCTGATACAAAACTGATCCAGAAAATACAGTTGCAAAAAATATGTTCCATATTGTGAACCACAGCACTTTGTTACATGCACTCTTCTCAATATCACTGTGGCATATGTATCCTTGAATGGAGGAAAGGAACTCCATTATTGGAGGCACAATCTTGAGAAACAACTGAAGAATAAGGCTGGGAAGGTACCCTGTAATTACCTGACTGACAAATGTTCTGCAAACAGAACACATAATAATCAAACTTCATCTTATTAAGAGAATGAACAAAGATGGATAAATAACATGAAAATGCACAGTTTTCACACATTTGCCATGCATATGAGAATATGATTAAATACTGTATATATAAAAAGCAACCAATCGTTTGTATTTATTCTGCAATCTTCTAATTAATAGAAAACATTAACGAGATCGTGTAAGCATAGAATTATGCAATGATATAGTAGGTTACAACGTTCTACTCTCCTTGTTTGAATGACATGAGACAACAAACTTAGGAAGAATTTTCCATGAATTTTACAAGGAGAAAGCTAGGGCAATAACACAAACATACAGCAGTAAAAGATAAACAACAAGAATGATGGTGAAATACTGGAGCTAAACTACACTTACATGGTTAGAATGCTTTTCAAGAACGGAAACCAAATTTCCAACTGATTTAGGTTAGTGAGACCTTGCACAACCAGAACCGGAATAAGGAATAGAATTGTCAGGAGTATGCATGCAACAATAACAACAATCTTAGAAAGCCATCTTCTCATGAATGATGATGAAAAAAAGGGCCAGTAGACATCATTCGGCTCGGGAGCTAGTTCTGTGACCCACTCTGTTGGGTTAATTGATTGTTTCATGTGGAAAGCAACTGCTGCACCATACCGAGACTTGAAAGAGACAAAAGCTGCTCGAACTTCCTTTTACATTGAATACGAAATTATCAATAGGATGCTCCATACATTACAAAAAAAAAAAAAACAAAAAATTAAAACCAACTTAATTGCAAAGTTAAGATTCAGTTGTCGCTGCATATATGGCCACAAAAAACGAAGTAGAACATGGCCACAAGAATGGTATAATAGTTACAAGAAAGATGTGGAGAGCCTAGAAAGAAGCAGATAAGAGTCATCCTTTGGTAACGGTAATTTGTTATACATCATTTGCACCTTAAATAAATCGGGAAAAGGAAGCTAGCAAAAGTAAGTTAAAAAAAAAAAGTGGGAATTTATCATTTTTCTAATAAAATAATCAAGGTCAGAGGTTTTTCCAACCCTTGAATAAGGAGAGCTCATACCAGTTGGGAGGCATCATCTCATAACATGGTCACTATTGTCTGCATTGCTAGAAAGAAGTAATGGAAATTTATGACTTTAGATTCTAAGGATCCACCTATATTTGGTATTCCCTTACTTTGACTTCTACTTACTGAAGGGTCCATTTACAAGATCCTGAGAAAAGTTTGAAAAAAGAACAAATGCCAAAAAGAAAAACAGCAGGTACAAGCACATACTTGTGTTGCCAATGAAACTTCAGATCGCTCTAATCTCATATTCTCCTCTATGTCTTCTAATTTCTTTCCATAATGATCCACCAGATCAACCCTGTGCCCAAAAAACCCAACATGCCTACACTGCGGCTGGTTGGGTTCTGATTGTAAGTGCGTAATCCTTTTATACAATTTTTTTGCATCTTTCTGAAAGGGATTAAACAAAGTAATGAAATTAACTGTTAGAAATAAGAAACAGAGTACTAGAGTCGCTGATACAGAAAAATAATGAGAAGAGGACAGGGTGCTTTTTAGTACCACTAGCATGCACATGACCAATGACCATACATGGAAACAGAGCCACAGGCTTAAGATGAAAATATTTCTCAATTATGTTAATTATTCTCACATAAAAAAGAAATGAAAGAAGAATTAAAGAGAATATAAAAAAGGGTAGATCAAAACTAGAAGCTTAAGGAAATGAAAAACATTAAAAATAATTGCTTACAATGAGACTTTGAAGTTTACTTGATCTATGAACAACCATATGTGAAAGGTATGTAGAAGGATGGTACTCCATGAAAAATCTTTCAACACTCTCACTAACACTACTTCCAGCAGAAACAGGTATACTGCGTACCAATATGGTGAATTGATGAGGCTGAGGTTTGGTTGAGTGAAAAAAGTCTATCCTTTTTCCAGTTATACATTTATATTCCTGCAGAAAGTCGCAACTTAGTAGCCAGTACAAATGTAATCGCTTAAATAGCCCCAGAATCATTCACAAGTATAGAAAAATAATGATCAGTAACATCAAACTGATTTCCATAAAATTAGCAACCCTGTGACATTAAGAATAGATGATCAACTGTTCAAAAAATTTCATGTAATAGACTAAGGAATTTGATGCAGTTGAATTCTGTTATTGAATTTCTTTGGAGCAGAGAAGTAGACTTACATAATAAAGCAGATAGCAAACAAATGCAGTGACAAGATACACAGCGCTAAAGTGAGCCCATAACCTGCAAAAAAAAGCTAAAACTAGTTTCATTTACACTTGATTAGGCCTTAAGCATGTGATAAAGCTACAACTTCTCAGTTCTAAGAGATAATGACCAATTATTTAAGACTTAAGAATATAAAAACATGATCTTTGTATGACATAACTTATCCTTCTCAGGTTTCTCTCAAAGGTACCAATAAAACACTCTTTCTTGAGGAAGCTTGAAGTTAATTTCCGAAGGCATGTAGAATCAACGTTCAAGTCAAGTGAAAAGTAACTTTAAACTAGAAATTACCTTTTTGAGCCACTGCTTAGATTTGAAATGGTAAACACGTCCAAAGAATTATTTGACAAATCAGCAAAATCAATATCGTGAAGCTGATCCCCGGAGCAATTGACAGGGAGAAGAACAAATATACCAATAACCCCAGCAAACAAAAATACTCTCAAACTGCAGTATTAAGAGCAAATAAACAAACATAAGGTTGAGGCAGAAAAGGTCTTGATAAAACGTTAATAAAATTGGTAATATCAAGAATCAAAAAAGAGATAAAGATCAAGTAATGCATACATAATCTGAAAAGAAAAGAACAGAAAAATGAGAAGACTAATGACTGAATTTATTTTCACTTAAACAATCAATCTTTTCTTCCCATCCATTCTGCAATCTCTCTCTCTCTCTTTCTCCGATACACACACACACAACTAGAAAACAGGGACACGTCACACGATCTAAAAAGGAAAAACTACGCCTAAATGTATAACCAAATATCCCTTAATTGATTACCTATTGAAGCTGCAGAAATCACATTATGTCTAATGATTTTCTTCTTGATAGTAGCATACATGAAAGAAAACACTCACCTAAATGTTATAACACGCATAAAGACCACAGCATCTAAGCCGGAGGTTGACAAGAGGTCCTCTTCAGATAGCTTCCATGCCCTTTTGACCCAGCCGGGAGATGGTATTAGCCTTTCTAAGTTGAAATTACTTCTCCGCTTAGAGCTCCCCTCAGCAATCAAGCGTGGTATATAAACTTTATAATTAGTAGGTTGTTTCCTCAATATTGAATACAATGTGAAGAATAATACACAAAGTCCAGAATTTATTCCCACTGATGTAAGTAGAGCAGACACAAGCATCTCTTCAGAGCAATATCAAACCCTTCAAAAAGATGGCTTATATATCAAAACTGCACCAACAAGAAAACAATTAATCAATTAACTTACAAGAAAGGAAACAATTACAATTTGACAGCAATTGTTCATTATAAGCTTAAAAAAGAAGATCAAAGGATTTCGCTGCCTACATGCAGAAATTATAATTAGCTAGAATAAGTAGAATGATAAATCATTTCAATCGGTCGAGAACAAAAAATAAATAAAGACTCTCAAAAACTTTTATTCCAAAGCTGATTAATTTTCATGTCAGCCAATATTCCATTATACAATTAGCAGACGTCAATATCTAATTCTCTACTACTTTTGTTTCTCATTCCCGGATCTACTACTTCCTAAATAACATTGTGATAATAAAAGAAAAGCAAACAGTCACAGGATCAGAAAACCGCGCAAACAAGCTCAAACAACATTTTCATAATAATAATAATAATAATAAACAAACGCGATTCAAACTAGAAATGGAGCAATCATTCAGCTCAAACTGCTACGAATCACAAATCTGTATAAAGAACAATTTACGATAACTTCACTGCACTACTTACGGCAGCTCCAAAATAAATTTCAAACTCAGAGATGATTATGTAAAAACAAACAAACCTTCTTCTGGTACAGTTGGGAGTGTAGAGAGTTTGAATCGGATGAAACGCGAAGGATAGTTGAAGAGATTGGAGGTTGCTTGTTGCAGCGGCTTTTTTTTTAATTTATATATATATATATATCTATATATTCTTCTTGTAATTACAAAAAATGTCCTTTAATTATTTTTTTGGACTAAAATTAGTGAACTACGCTAATTTCGTGTTTGGATTTTTTTCTGTTTTTGTATTTTATAAGTGAAAAGGGCATTTCGGATTTTGATTTTAGTATTTTTTTTATAAAAATTTAAAATTTGGAAAGGATTCGTTGATTTATAGTTGGAAGTCAAACGGGGAATAGAGCAACTAACGGTCAATCTACCCACCAAAGAGCTTTGCATTTAAAAAAAAAATGTTTTTTTAAATATTTTTTAAAATAAGTTGCGCATGGCACGAAGCACAATTGTTTATTATTAGAATATTTCTAAGCATATAATATGTTTTGATTTGAAGTTTATAAATAATTTAAAATTTTATAAAAATTTATATAACTCTTCCTCCTTTCACACAGGAAAATAAGGTAAATTAAACAATACTTCTTTCAACTCACCTAATAAAAAATCTAAGAGAATAGAAAAATGTAACAACCTATTTTTTAATGACTTAAGAAATAATAGTTTCGGAATCACAATTTCAATGAGTGAATACGTGAATATTATTATTTAATATTTACGAGTTAAGTATTTTGATATAGTAAATTTTATCTGATAATTTTTATTTAATTGGATAATTAATTAAATGCAAGTGGGTTGTCTCGAAAGTCAAATGGTTTTGGAAAATGAAGTTTTTGGACCTCGTTTTTTGTAAAGCAAACTCATAAATATTTACGGAGTTACTAAATAGGTGTATTGAAGTTTGATTTGGAAATTTTAGTAATTTGATAGTTAATTATAGAAAAAAATACTAAATCGTAAAAACTTAATTTTTATGAAATTTTAGTTGATCAAGGGGTTAATTAAATTTTGTCAAGGGATTTAAGTGATAATTAACCACTTTTTAAGAAAGTGGGACTGTTGGTTTTGGTTTAAATTAGCATATGTGTCATATTAATTAAATAAAAAATTTATAGTAATATATGCTAAAAGAATTAAAAACAATTTGTTATCTTCCCCCACCTCATTTTGTTTCTCACCGTTCAAAGGAAGAAGAGCAAAAGAAGCCATGGCCGAATTGCTTCAAACTTTCAAGTCGTGCATGTATGTTATTTTTAATCTTGTTTCTTGTATTTTTTACGTTTTTGAGTTCGTTGCAACTAATTTCAGCTAACCCGTATTTTCAATTTGAAAACTCTTAAAGATTTTAAACTTGTCATTGATGAATCTTAAATGTTTTTTTATATAAACAGGTAGATTTGGAAGCTATGAATTGTTTTAGGACTATTTTATAAAATGTTTTTGTTAATTTTGAACATAAGGACTAAATTGTTAATATTTTGAAATTTATTTGTAATTTCTGAAATTTTTGATAATAGGTGGCAGTAATTGAATGTATCTGAAATTGGTTTAAAGTTTGAAGTCCAAATTTGAAAGTTATGATAAGTTTAATTTTTGGAACTAAATTGAATAAAATGTAAAAGTTCAAGAAAATTGTGTAAAATGATATCAAAGGATTATATGCATGAATTTGAGTATTTTTATGAGATTGGTATTGATATTTTGAATCTTAACCATTATATAGATCAAGTTGTGAATTAGGAAAAAAACTAAAAATTTTCCGAATAATCCCTAGTATCCAAAACGTTGCCGTTTTGTCAGGTAAGTTCATACTCTTATATTTGGTTCATGAGAAAAATATTGAATTTCTGAAATAATTTCGATGGATCGAGTAAAAGTTTCATACATGAGATTTTTGTCTGAATTTATGTTTTGGACTGAGCTCCAGCATGTGTTGCAAACTCGGATATACATGTGACTCAGATTTAGCATGGACTAGTAATCCGTTGTCGTTTTAAAGGTTTAGCTTGGAGGTTTAGGTTGGGCTGATAACCTTACATGTATACATAGCCTTGGCCAAACTATTTTTCTGTGTTGTCATTGGTTTAGCCCGAACGAGTAACCTGACACATTTATTTTGTATATGATTAGCTCTTATGAGAATTATCTATTTCTGGACTTATGTATTGAATATTTTTACAAAGATCCATTGAAAGAATAAAAATTAATTGATACGGAACTGTTTCACTGAAGTAAGCAAAATACGAACTCTAAATATATGTATGTTCATTACTTATTGACCCAAAATTGTTGAACTATGTCATGATATGAATGAATATGTCAAGGACATATGATGAAAATTTTAATGATGAAAGAGTTGCAAAGTGATAAATTGGAAAATGGATTCTTGATAAATTTTGAGTTAAAGTTGGTATTTTACCATTTGAAATTATATATGTGGTTTGGACTAAATCTCATATGGTTGATGTTTTGAATGCTACGAAGGTGAATTTTTTTCATATTGATTCATATAATTGTTAAATGGTTAAGGTAATTTATTTGTTATATTATATGAGCTTACTAAGTATTTTATATACTTACAGGTTACTACTTTTTTTGTAGATCTTGAATTGTCTGAAACGTGTCAATCAGATCAACGAGAAGCATACACCTTTCATCTCCCGATTCGGTAGACTTTTGATGTTTCAAACTTGGTTATTTGTGACATGTACTTAGGAGGATTCAATATTGTAAAGCTTGTGTTTATGGTTTCGCATGGTTGAGTTTGAGTGAATAAATATTTAAATAAATGCATATGGTAATTTAACATATAGATGTTTATGACAAAGACATGGATAGTATTAAGTATTTGTTTAGATGATAGCATGAAATAGCAATGGACTTTGTTACGTTAGTTAAATGTTTTCATTTGGTGTAATTGAGTTGTGTATGAAATGATTAAAGGCATTGGTAGTTATGGTACATTTTACTTGATGAAATTGGTATAAAGTTTTAGGTTATATTTTGTACTTTGCCTATTGATATTCTAGTTAAAGAAATAATGCTTGCATATGAATGTTTAGGTATGATTAACTTATCAAGAATGGTAAAGTTTCCTTATTGTTTAATGGTTGAGTTTTTGGTGCCAATGAGGGCATATTGGTTGCTTGTTTGAATGATTAGTAAATTGATGTTTTGGTCTTGTAACGTACATATTTTGGAGTAGGTTTGAATGGTGTTAAATGGAAATATAGGTTTTTTGGTATGAATGGTATACAAATTGCTTAAAACAAGATATATATGTTACACACGGCATCAGTTAGTTACACAGTCTAGAGACACGGCCGGGTGTCTCCTTTCACACGGTCTGAGCTCTGTCACACGGTTGAGCCACACGGTCATGTCCCTGCACCACACGGTCCTTGCCTTGTCACACGGCCGTGTAACCTCTGTTTTCATTATTTACCTATATTTTATAAAAGTTTTGTTTTAATTCAGAATCATTCTCGATTTATTTTAAATGTTCCATAAGTTTGATTTAGGTCCTCATATGATTGGATAACATGGAAATGATTGTAAATTATTATGGATTGATCTTTTTGGTTTTGTTTGAGTGGTTGGTAACCCTCTTTTGCATTTTTTTCCTATTATTTTCTAAATATTTCAGATTGGTTCGGATTTAGTTCTGAACTTGTTCAAAGGTTTTCATAAGCCCGACTAAGACTTGATTTTGATTTTAATGCATGTTTAACATGGAATTAAATTATATTTATTGATTATTGAATATTAATAAATAAGTTTCTTGTGAATGTTTTGGTTTACTGTTGTAGCATCCTATAGCTCGGGTCCGGCGACCAGACTGGGTATAGGGTGTTACACATACAATATCTTAATTGAATTTTATGTATTGATTAATAAATTCAATTTAATTTTCTATTCATACATGCAAAAATCATATCAAAAATTCAATATATTCTATAGCTATTTGGAACTAGAATTGACAATCAAGGAATACTTATATTAGTGTTTAGTAGTTTCAAATAAAAATCTAAATGGGATGTGGCCAAGTGGTAAGGCAATGGGTTTTGATCTCCCTATGCGGAGGTTCGAGTCTTTCTGTCCTAGAGCATATTCTATTTATATATCAGGATAACCATAATCTAAATTTCTCTTCTTTTTTTTAATAACCTTTTTTTCTAAGATTCAAATATTGGAGAAATTGTGATTTTTACATTTGATCATAATCTAAATTTCTCTTCTTTTTTTTAATAACCTTTTTTTCTAAGATTCAAATATTGGAGAAATTGTGATTTTTACATTTGATTTTTAATGATTTCTTAAGATTGGCACTCGAAGAACTATGAGATTGTTGGATCTATTCTATTGAATTATTTGATTTATCAAGTTCTTTGAAGATGCAAGATAGATGCAAAAAGATTAGTTTATTTGTATTATTTATAATATTCGTGATATTATTAGTATTTTCGTAATATTATTATTAATGATATTCTTTTTTTTTTATTTTTTTATTAGAATAGAAAAGTTTAATTAGAATAGAAAAGTATAAACAATTAATGGTTAAATATCAATTTTGGTCCCTCTATTATGTTTAAATTTGAGATTTAATAATTATACTTTAATTTCTAACATAATTTAGTCTCTATATTTTTTGTAATACTATTAATTAGTTCAAACATTTAATATCATTAATTTTTCTATTAAAATCTTGTACGATTATATATAATTTGAAAGTGGATTTTTAAATTCAAAAAGTAGAGAGGGTTAAATTCTTGAAAATACAAGTTTAGGGACTAAATTTTAAATCTACAAAGTGTATAGAGACTTAGAGTTATGATTGTTTGAACCAGACCAGGAAGCGATCAGAAATTGGTCCAAAGAGAGGCATAAGACCGGTTTACCCATGAACCGGTATGGACCCGTTGAATCTATAGCATTCGCATTTTAACTCAGGGTTAGGTAAAGTGATGGATCGGGTCAAGAATTAATGCAAAATTTTTGAAATATAATAAATAGAAATTTTGAGTATTAAATTAGGAAGTATTTATACCCAATAAGAAAATTAGAAAATACTCATTTTTAAATAGATACTTTGACTTAATTAAAAGAATAGAGAATTTGTTGTGGTCAAAGTTGGAAAAATAATAAGTTAAGAGATATATAGTAGTAGAGGAAAGGAAGGAAGGATCAACAAGAAATTTAACCAAAGTGTTGTATGAGTCATCCTAGGAAAAATGAAAGATGAGGAAGGATAAAGTGGTAATTAGCCAAGTAGATATTTATTAGGTGTAATGATGATGGGTAAAAGTAAAAAGATGGATGGCTTAAGGACTTATTAGCAATTTAACCATTTTAATTAAAAAAGTGAGATTTTTTAGTGGAATGGTGTAAAAAGTGGGAGAAAAGATGAAAATATATCATCTTTTCACCAAGCCAAATCGTCACTTCTCCCCTCATTTTCCATCCAACTTTTTTTTTAATTCCCTTCATGTCCTTCCTCCATTGTTGAACCATTCAGGCTTCAAACATTCCTTTTTCTTTGAAATTTCTTTAGTAAAAACCAAAGAGAAGGCTAGTGAACAACTTTATTTCATGAGAAAATTTCCATAGATGGGTTAAAATAGAGAAAAGCACGAGTTAGCGTTTTGGGTGTTCAAAGAGCTAAGGTAAGAGATGATGAATTATCATGTCATACATGTTTATTTTCATTAACTAGCATAGAAAAGTTATATGATTTTAGTTTTAACTTATAAATTGTATATGTTTTATATGAAATTGAAGAGAAAGAAAAGAAATGAGAGGATAAAATTGAAGGAAAATGAAAGGAGAAGAAAGAAGAAAATACATCATCTCAACCTTTTTGTTGTAAGTACTACAAGATTTTTAAATTATTTTTATTTAAATGCTTATATTGTAATATGGAATTACTTAGAATAGAAATGTAGAATATATATTTATATTTGTCAATAGATAGTAAAAAGGGGATTAGATTATGAAATTATGAAATTTGTAAAGAAAATTATAGGTGGAGAATATGAAATGGTATATTTGTTTGAGCACTAAGTAATAATGTTGTGGTAAAAGTATATGTGTGAAAATGGTGTGATATTTGTGATTTGTGAAATGGGGACTAAATTGTAGATGATGAAGAAATGTGAAATCTTTTCTGAAATACTTATGTAAAATATTTAAATGTATGAAATTCAACTTTTACACCCAAGTAGACAAAATTAGAACTACTGGGATATTAGTGGCATGCCATTAAGGGGCTTTAGTACTCTCTCCAATTATTAGCATATTAATGCTCTCCGTTTAGCACATTCGTGCTCTCTGTATAACACCTTAGTGCTCTCTGTTCATTTGTGCATAATAATGCACCTCTGTATTTGTTCCGTATATCCGGTATGTTCTATAAAAGTCTACTTTGGGCTAAAGATATGAAATATAAACAAAGGTGAACCATCAAAGTGTTAAGGTAAGTTTAGTAATTTTCAAAGGTACGATAAATTTTATTAAAGCAATGTATAGTTGTATGAATTTAGTATGTATATAAGCATGTGTTAATTGAATAAACTTAAAACAATATGTTACGATTCATTTACCTATTTAATTCTTGTAGTGCTTACTAAGCCTTCACCGGCTTAACGCGTTTATTTTAACGCGTAGTGTAACACCCCAAACCCGGCCTAGAAGTCTAGACCGAATTCGGAACGCTACATTGATCACCGAAGTGATCGTGAGAAGATTTTACAAATCAAGTCGTTTAAAAATTTAATTCCGAATACGTTTATCCCGAATCGGTTCAAAAACGTTTAATCATTTAAATTCCCCAGTAAGTTCAACAGTATAACACTTACGAATGAAACTTAAAACAAATGTTGTGCCACAGTATTATAAATCTTTACAGTTCAACTTAAAAGAATAACAATTAAACCCGAACATAAAAGCTTATAGCTCATTTCCACCAAGACTGTCCGAGTCCTCCACGTACTGAGTCTAGCATCCAGAATCCAAAACTGTACCTGAAAAGGGGAAACAGAAGAGGGGGTGAGCTACACGAGCTCAGTGTGAGATCAAACTAGCTAAACTACAGAAGCAGAAACAGAGAACTAGAGCAGTTCAGAACCAGAACATACTTACAGACAGATAACCGTTAAGCGAAGTCACTCCAAACCAAACGTACACCATATGTAACTCTACAGTCATATGGCCTAATCGGACACAGTAGCAGTAATTCTCAGTAGTTACAACCTAGGCCTAAGCCCTTTCCAGAATCAGAATTAGATTGGGCCTTAGCCCATCACACCAGGTTCTCTTAGGCACGAGTGCCTTTTGGTCGAACAATACAATCAGACATTTCATTCAATCAGACATTCAAATATTTCAGTCAAACATTCAATCAAATTCAATCGTAGAATCACGTTCAGTCACAGTGTCAATCAGATGCATATGAGTGCATATGAGTTACAAAATAACCCACCCATCCAGCCAACACACCACCTCCGTCCAACCCTACACTTACTGTGGGGATTTAATCAACCCACCCATCCCTACACTCCGAGTAGGACCTCGAAAAGCCCATCCAACCTTATACTCCACATGATGTCATCCCGGGTTGCCCGGCAACGATAATCATCAGCATTTTCCTCGACCCTCAGGGAATTGGGATCGCCCTCGACCCTTTGGGAATTGGGCTATCAGAATGCAGATAAACTGCCAAATCGTAAATTACGCAGCAAAGCTAGCGTATAAGCCATCTTTGTGCAATACGGTGAAACCGTGTAGTGCGGATGTGCGCGATGATTCGCAGATCAGATAATGGTACGTAGCGTAGCTAATGTACATGCGGTACAATGCAATGCGGTAATTCGCTATACCGATGAGTTGCAGTAAAACTGTCAGATCAGATAGTGGTACATAGCGTAGCTAACGTACATGAGGTACAGTGCAATGCGGTAATCCGCTATACCGATGATTTGTTGTAAAACTGCCAGATCAGATCGTAAATCTCCCTTCTCTTCAAAATCCCAACCCAAAATACTTTATATGCAGATGTATGTATGCAAATGTATGTATGCAGATGTATGAATGCGGATGCACCAATTCAGAATTCAATTTCAGACAATCATCCAGAAGCAGTCACTTACAATCAGTCATTCAGTTACAGAAACGTGCACACTTGTGCACTCAGATTCGATACCTAACATTTCATACAACCAAGTACAAATAACACTTAAAACGCAATCAAGGCAGAGTCATGTCAACCCTCAGTAAGCTTAGTCGAGGGTTGGAACACATAGAATGGCGATTGCACTTAAATCGCCTTACAATCAAGATTTGGCGCGTTAGGGCCACACGCCTGTGTGCTCCAGCCGTGTGGAGCAATCCAGGCCGTGTGGGGATCCAAACGCTTGTGTAAGAGGTAGCACACAGCCGTGTGACAGAGGCACACGCTTATGTGGTGTAGGGACACAGCCGTGTGAACAGGCCGTCTAGCTCACTGTCTAATTTCGATAAAATCAAGTGCAGGGCAGATACGGCCGTGTGAAGGTTTCACACCCCGTGTGGCCATCAGACACAGCCGTGTGTCCCATAACACATGCTCATGTGGAAACCCTAAATCCCTAAATCAGTCACACGGCCATGTGGCCAGGGCATGTGACCCCAAAACTCTAATACTCTAATTCCCAATCTCACACGCCCGTGTGCCCGAGAGACATGACCGTGTGAAAGTCGAAAAAAATCCCCAAATCGGCCACACGACCGTGTCACCAGGCCGCGTGGCACCCAATTTGGCCTGAAAAACCTAATTCCCAAATCCACACGGCTGTGTGCCTACGGCACACGCCCGTGTAGCCGTCGGGGCTGCCACGAAACTTCTCTGAAACAACCCTGAAAACCCCATTTAAGCCACAGTAACAGTCCCTAACCCTTGCCCTATCAACATATATCAGAAATCAACATTTTCCCTTCACTTTTAACATCTATAAACTCAAAAAAACGACGGAGTTATTGCATAATTACGAAAATCCAAAGGAAAGGGATTCGCAACACAAGTTAGCAATCAATTTAAGAGTAGAAGGTAGAAACTAGATTAGAATCCCACACCTGTTTTGTGAATGAGAACGTCCCGATGCCGATTTGACAACCAGAAAATCAAAATTCTTCGAGCACCACCCCTACCGTTTCAAAAGAAAGAAAAAAACGAAACCCAGAGAAAAAGAAAAGGATAGAACGTACCAAAAAGAAAAAAAATCATCATAATAAAAATAAGAAAAATAAATAAATAAATAACTGAATAATTTAATTTAATAAAATATTTAAAACATTCAACAAAAACAAACAAAACCTTAAAAATATTTCTTCAAAAGTACCCACAAGGACTCGAACTCAGGTCCCCATCGCAAACTAACACTCCACTTAACCACCAGACCAGCAGGCCCATTCTTGTCACTAAATTGCACAACTAAACACATATGTGCAATCTCCCCACTGTCCTTATACTCAAAGTTCAAAACTTTTAGGCCCAAAATTTGGGGCGTTACACGTGGGTACAATTAGACTCGAAGAGGTAGAGTCGGCCTAGGAGATCTCTCATCTCATCACATCCTCAAGAGATTCAAGAGTAGGTACCATATTTTGAATTAAAATGGCATGTACATAGGTAGACCAAATGTGTTCCCATGTGTTAGGGACTAAAATAAAAACTCTTGAAACTCTATCTATTTTGGTTTTACTTGAAGTATTTTGATTCTATATGAAATGAATAATTGAAACTATAAGTATGTTTGCAAATGTGGTTTGCTAATATAATGATTATGATTGATTTGGAGTGGTTTTAAGTAATTCTAATATATTTTGAATTGGTCTTAAGTGTTGAGAAGAAACTATATATATTGCAGGGGTTTTTAGTGAACTTTTAAACTGATTTTTGCCAACTTTTACCAAGGTATCATTACCAAGGGTATAGATATCGATACCTAGGCTTTGAAATCCAAAATTGCCAAAACAGAATGTGATTTTGGTATCGTTTTTGTCATTGGTATCGATATCGAAGGCTAGGTATTAATACCTAGGTCTAAGGCTTTTTCACCTAAATAATATAAAAAATAAAATTAATAATTGAAATGGTATGCCCATAAGATTATTTACCAAAATGGTATGGTTTGTAACACCCCTAACCCGAATCTGTCGCCGGAACAAGGTTACGAAACATTACCGGAGTTTACAAATCAAATAGATAGAAAATGCAAACATTTCATATCATATAGCATTCATGTCAAAAACCAATCAAAATCATACATATTGTCCCTTATATGAGCCCTCAAGGCCCAAAATATGATTAGAAACAAATCGAGACTAAATTGGAAACTCAAAAAAATTTTCGGAAACATTTAAAATTTTCAACATTATAGGGGTCACACGGCCGTGTGGCCAGGCCGTGTGACTCACACGGCCAAGAGGCACACTCTTGTCTTAGGCCATGTGGGCATTCGAAATAAGGACACACGGTCGTGTCCCAGCCCGTGCTCGTGCCCGTGCCCATGTGAGTATACTGACTTGGGTCACACGGCCAAGCCACACGCCCGTGTGCTAGGCCGTGTGAACATACTGACTTGCAAACCTTTACAAGATACAGGGGACACACGGCCCTGTCACCTGGCCGTGTGTCACACACGGTTGAGACACACACCCGTGTCTCTGCCCGTGTGGACGAAAATAGGCTATTTTACAAGCCATTTTTCTCACCCAACAAAGCATGTACCTACAATAAAAAATGCACATGTATACTAGCCATAGCAAGGCACCAAAATCATGCATAATCTAGCTTTATACATATAGTATAACCACACTCAACCGATATGCACATAGGCATCTCAAATAACAACTTATAAACATGTATAACCAAGTACTCCATTTGGTCAAAATAAACAACTTCCAATTTGATTTGCATCCATACATACTATAAATCTTACTTACCAAAACACAAACCATTTGGTACCAAAATGCCATTCTTTAACTAATATCAATTAACCAAAATACCTATACATAACAAGGTACCAAATCACCACATATACCACATATCATAAAGCACATATACCATATGCATATTCAACTATCAATTTCATCTTTTATCATTCAAACAAACAAGCCAAACATTAACCATAATAAGGCTACTCACATACATGCCAAACTTTGCCATTTACCATCAATATACCAAAACTCAACCAAGTCAAATGGCCATTTCAACATTCAAATACATAGGCCGACATTAATCAGAATACCTATACATGCCATTACAACCAAAATCAAAACATCCAAAAGTACCGATAGAACCGGTGAATAGTGTGACATAATTCCGACTAGCTTCCAACCCGATCGAGCTTCTAATAATCTGAAAAGTAAATAAAAACAACTACATATATAAACTTTAATCATATCAATCTATTTCCAATATGAAATTTATACATATCAAGAATAATCATATACCGATACCACACGATTCATGAAACCAAATTCAACAACTCACAAAATGAGTAAATCCACAGCATCACTTATACATATTATCCCTAGCATACTAGGATTTTAAACAACTTTAAACTCTTCCAAATTTCTTTATTTTCATTTTCATTTCATTACTGTCCACACCCGTTCCATATGTACAACACACAAGTCATAAGCATATCATTCAACCATAGTCATAAGCTAGTGCATTTAAACATAACCATTTTCGAATTAATCACATGATAAGCCATTTCCATAAGAACTTGCATAATTTAAACTTTACCACTTTTTCATGAGTACAAGCATATTTTCATTTGAGCACTTACCATTTCAATGCAACTTATAATAAACAGAATACCATTCAACCAACAGCTTGGCACTTGCCTAAGCACCAAACAACAACACATGTTAGCATACTTGAACATATTTCATATAAATTCAACATTGATAACCTTATTTTCTCAACATGTCACACTTGAGTTTATTACTCGTCTCAACGTACATAATTTCCATGTATCAACATATCAAAGATATTCATATATGTACATGTCATGATACATACCATTCTCTTACTGTTTCTTCATATACATATATCATCCATTTCAATATATCAATATATCATGTACCATCATTTCCATGTATTTCATATATATACCTATATTAGTTCGTATCGAACTCATATCGTCTCGTAATAGAACATTTCCTGTTGAACCATTTAGAATATCGTTGGATACTCGGCTAGCACACACGAGGTGTACTAAACTGTAGTCTGTCAATTCTTGTACATGTATGCTCATATGAGCTCTGAATCGGTATGCTCTTACGAGCTGTAAACGGTAAGCTCCTCCGAGCTGAATAATGTGTAAGCTCCTCCGAGTGAATAACGGTAAGCTCATACGAGCTGAGTAATGGTAAGCTCATACGAGTTGAAATCAGTAACCCTAATGACATGTCATTTGTATTGATAAACCATAAAAGTAACACATTTTAATCCCACACTTAGCGTGTTTTTGGATGTTTATTTATATAATTTGGTGAATTCGATGCTCCTAATCCTTTAAATTCATGTTTCTATACTTAGGAGAGCATAGGGGAGCGAAAGGAACGGAAAATGGGCCAAAACTGGACAAAACGGGCCACCTTAAGGATCCACATGGCCAAGCTAGAACCACATGGGCGGAGCACATGCCCGTGTGAACCACATGGGCTAGACACACGCCCGTGTTCCAGCCCGTGTCGATCGCGAGTCACCCAAATTTACACACGACCTGGGCACTCTCACACGGGTTGATCACACGCCCGTGTCCCTGTTGCACCTACTTCATTTTCACGCAGAAAAAGCCAATTTTTAGGGTTTCTGGGTATTCTAAAGTCTATAAATACACACCAGAGGAAGACCTAAGGGAGCACGCAGAGTAGAACGAAGAAATTACTCGAAGGAAGCCGTCGGAATCATCTTGGAAGTAGATCCACTCCAAGATTGAAGATCTCCATCAAGTTCCTTAGAAGTTTTTGGGTTCTTTACGTCTTGTTGTTTTCTTGATTCTAAGATGTTTTCCTTTTACATTATGAACTAAACTCTCTAAATACCTAGGGAGGATGAAACCTATAATGGATCTTACTATTTAATTATCTGAATTACATGATAAATACTTGTTATTGTTCTTAATTATGTGTTCTTAACCCTTGCTTTAATATTTTCAGGATATTAATTCAAGTTTGATGTGCTTATTCAGTGGAGTAAAAGTCCCTGTTTAAGAGAAGATCTAGCATAATTAAGCGAAGTTGATTGCAACCCTAAAAATAGGACAACATAAATCTGTCGGATTAGAGTCAAATCTAATAAGAGAATCCATAGATCGAGTTAATGCGACGATAAGGGTTTTAATTAGAAAGAGATTTCAATTAATCAACCTAGAGTCAGTTGTTCTTAGTCTCAAAAGAGATATTAACATAATTTAGGGATTTCTACGGATCAAGACAAGTGAATAAATCGTTTAATTCAGAGTCGTAATAATAAGTGAAGTCTAGGTGGATTCTTCCTTGGGTATTGTCTTTATTCATTGGTTTATTTCGATTACTCTCTCCACTCTCTGTCGCGTTCATAGTAAATTAGTTAGTTAAATTTTAGATTAAAATAAATCCACTTAATTATTAGGCTAAATAATAGAAAGATAGTTATTACTAGTAATTTTAGTCCTTGTGGATACGATATTCCAGACTCACCATAGCTATACTACTGTTGGATAGGTGCGCTTGCTTTTGTCGAATTATTAGTTAGTTTCGAGCCCATCAAGTTTTTTGCGTCGTTGCCAGGGACTAGAATATTAGGAACGCTTAATTTTTATTAATTTATCCATTTTTATTTTTATTTGTAATTTATTTCTGTTTTTATTTTAATTTACTAACTTTTCTTTTATTTGCTTCTGGCAGGTATCTTTAGTTTATGACTAGAAGAAACCCGTCAGGACCATTACTTTTTGACAGTGAGATAGAAAGTACCGCTCGCAGAAACCGTAGAGAGATAAGGCGAAGTCTACAGTATATAGAGGAAGAGCAAGAGGAAGATACCAACATTACTAAGGAGATGGCTGATAATAATTCGCTACCCCCGGTGGTTGCCGAAAATCCTGCTCCTCGTACTATGTACGACTATGCTAAGCCCAATTTAACTGGGGCTAAATCGAGTATTGTTAGACCTGCTATTGCTGCAAATAATTTTAAACTGAAACCTAACACTATTCAAATGATTCAACAGTTTGTTTAGTTTGATGGTTTGCAGGATGAGGACCCAAATACTCATTTGGCCAACTTTTTAGAGTTCTGTGACACTTTTAAGATAACTGGCGTTTCTAATGATGCCATTCGCCTTCGGTTATTTCCTTTTTCTTTAAGAAATAAAACCAAAAAGTGGTTAAACTCGTTACCACGAGGTTTTATCACTATTTGGGAACAAATGACCGAAAATTTTTTACTAAAATATTTTTCGCCGGCTAAAATGGCAAAGTTGAGGAATGATATCTCTTCTTTTGTGCAGATGGATTTAGAAACTCTTTACGATGCATGGGAGAGGTACAAAGACTTATTAAGAAGGTGCCCTCACCATGGGTTACCTTTACGGCTACAGGTTCAAACTTTCTACAATGGTTTGAACCCCTAAACTAGACAACTGATTGATGTAGCCGCCGGCGGTACCCTAAATAATAAAACGCCTGAAGCGGCTTATGAGTTTATAGAGGAGATGTCATTGAATAATTATCAGTGGCAAGTCATGAGAACAAAGTCGACAAAAGCCGCTGGTGTTTTCAACCTCGACGCGGTCACCATTTTGTCAAACCAGGTAGAACTCTTAAACAAAAAGATTGATGGTTTATGTGTTTCTACGCAGGTACATCCGGTGATGCATTGCGACACAAATGGAGGAGGGATGAACACAACAGAATATCCACCGTACAACCCTAGCACAGAGAATAAACAAGTTCACTATATGGGTAACAATTCTAGACCTCAGAATAATCCACATAGTAATACTTATAATGCAGGTTGGAGGAACCATCACAATTTTTCATAAGGTGGTCAAGGAATCAGAGACAACAACCCCCTCCAGGCTTTCAAAAATAACCCTACCAACAGGAGAAGAAGCCGAACCTTAAGGAGATGCTAACAAAATTCATCTCGGTGTCAGAAACCCGTTTTCAAAACACCGAAACAGCGCTAAAAAATCAGCAAGCGTCAATTTAAGGGCTCGAGACTCAAATAGGTCAGCTTGCCAAGCTGATCTCAAAACGACCACAAGGTAGCTTGCCGAGTAATACCGAACCTAACCCAAAGGAGCAACTCTATGCCATCACCGTGCGCAACGAAGAGGGTTAGTAGAATCTGAATCTGAACCAAGTCAAGAAGTTGTGGTAAGTAAAGGTAAGGTTGAGGAGAGCCACAATGCACAGACACCGGTCAGTAAAGAGCATAAACCTCGTGTGCCATATCCTAACGCGACGAAGAAAGACCATACTAACGAGCAATTTGGTAAATTTCTTAAACTCTTAAAAAAGTTACATATTAACTTTCCGTTTATCGAAGCTCTTTCGAAAATGCCCAACTCAATTAAATTTTTAAAGGAGCTTCTAGCAAACAAATGGAAGTTAGATGATGCGTCGCATGTGGAGCTAAACCCAGTCTGCTCAGCCATTTTACAGAATAAACTACCCAACAAATTAAAGGATCCAGGGAGTTTTACTATTCCTTGTTTAATTGGTAGTTTAGATGTTAACAATGCCTTGGCTGATTTAGGGGCGAGTATTAACGTCATGCCCTATAAAATGTTTAAGCAACTAGGTCTTGGGAAACCTAAACAAACTAGGATGAGCATTCAACTAGCAGATAAAACTATTAGATTACCTAGGGGTATTGTTGAGGATGTGCTTTTAAAAGTTGATAAATTTATATTCCCAGTTGACTTTTTTGTTCTAGACATGGATGAGGACAGTGATGCACCTTTAATCTTAGGACGACCCTTTTTAGCAACTGCCAGAACTATCATTGATGTTGGCATAGGTGAATTGACACTTCATGTAGGGGATGACACGATTAAAATCTAAGCTCGTGATTCTGTTAAGATATCTAGTGATCGAGATGATTTTACGAGTTCTGTTAATGAAAGTAATAATGTAGCTCAAACTTCTTTACAGGAAATCCCTAGAAAGAAAGTAATGGAGCCACATTCTATCCTATGTGACAAACACAGAA
Organism: Gossypium sturtianum; assembly: GCA_025698515.1. Lineage (NCBI taxonomy): Eukaryota > Viridiplantae > Streptophyta > Magnoliopsida > Malvales > Malvaceae > Gossypium > Gossypium sturtianum. The sequence goes on from CM046955.1 coordinate 121,943,753, forward strand.
CGACTCATGAGGAGCGAAGGCTTCGAATCGATGAACTAGACGAATGGAGGACACTTGGCAAGGAGAACCTAAGAATACACGAAGTAAAACCGAAGCAACTCCATGACGAGCTTAAGGGTGAAATGAACCACTTCAAGGTTGGGGACCAGGTACTGTTAGATGAAACAGACCCCCGAATAACCACTTCAGAGCTAAATACAAATGGAGCAACTCCTTTTACTGTACTAAAGGTATTTCCATACGAAACGATCGAGGTAACTCATTTTAATTTCGGCACTTTTAAGGTAAATATTACTCGACTCAAACCGTATGTTGATAATAGAATTGAAAGTGAGAAATAGGAGTCTCGACTCCGCGAACCATCGTAATCGTGCGAAAACAAAGTAAGTCGAGCTTAGACTCTAAATAAGCGCTTCTCGAGAGGCAACCTGATAAACTGTAATAGTAATATATTTTAAGCCCACATTTAGCATGCTTTTGGATGATTTAAGCCTTGAATTATGTAATTTGGTGCTCTTAATCCTTTGTTTTCATGTTTTATACTCAGGAAAGCACCGGAGGATGAAAAGAACAAGAAACGAGCCTAAAACAGAGTAAATGGGCCATATCACAAAATTGACACGGCCTGAGCACGAGACCACACGGCCGTGCTCTTTCAGCAGCCTCGAACACGGCCTGGCCACGAGTCACACGGGCGTGTGCCATGGCCGTGCCCCTGTCATGACAAAGAGAAATTTCACTCGGATTAGGATACTTAGAGGCGAAGTAACACATTCCGAAGCCTATTTAAACACCCTAAGTATGACCTAAGAAGGGAGGACCCAATACTTTAGTCAGGGGGCGTCCAGCTAGGCCGAAAGAGGCAGATTTGTGGGGATTTACTCGAAGATAGCCAGTTGATTCATCTCAAGAAGCCGGAATCATACTCAAGACGGAGGATCTCTCCTTCAATTCCTTTAGGGGGTTTTAGGGATTTCTTATGTTTTGTTTTATCTTTTCTTCTGAGATGTTTTCTTTTATTATTATGAACTAAACCCTCAGATACCTGAGGGGGATGAAACCTAAGATGAATCTTGTTATCGTTTGCTGAACTATATGATAAATACTTGATTTGTTCTTAATTATGTGTTCTTAATTCTTGTGTTGATATTTCCGGGGTATTAATTCAAGTTTGATGTGCTTAGGTGGTGGAGCAAAAGTCCTTGCCTAAGAGTAGATCTAGCATAGTTAAGTGGAGTTGATCGCACGCCTAGAGATAGGGTGACGAGATTTTGCCAGATTAGGGTGAAACCTAATATGGGAGTCCATAGATCGAGTTAATGCAATTCCAGGGGTTTTAATTAGAAAGAGATTTCAATTAATCAACCTAGGGTTAGACGTTATTCGCCTCGAGAGAGGGTCTAATATACATTAGGGAATCCTACGGATCAAGTCAAGTGAATAAATAAATGCAGTTGAGTTAGATAACAAGTGAAGTCTAGGTAGATTCTTCCTTGGGTATCGTCTTAATCAATTGGTTTTTCCCACAAGTATTTTCCCCAAATTCATTCTTCTTTGTCTTAGAGTTTTTAGTTTAGTAGTTAGTTAATTTAGATTAAACAACCAATTTCCTTTACTTTAGTTTAGATAATGAAAAGAAAGTTAGTATTAGTACTTATAGTTCCTTTGGGTTCGACAATCCGGTCTTTCCTTAACTATACTACTGTTCGATAGGTGCGCTTGCCTCAAATCGTTGTCATAGTTAGTTTCCAGGTTCGATCATTCTCATTATAAATTTTAAGACTTTGACATCGTATAAAACAACGATCAAGTTTTTGGCGCCGTTGCCGGGGAACTAAAATATTAAGAATGCTCAATTTTTATTACTTTAGCCATTTTTTTTTGCAATTTACTTTTATTTCTTAGTTTGTTTTTAACTTTGCTAATTTTCCTTCTTTTGTTCCTCTCAGGTACCTCTAGTTTATGACTAGAAGGAACCCGACAGGATCCCTACTCTACGACAGTGAAATTGAAAGAACAGTCCGCAGAAATCGTAGAGAGATAAGGTGAAGCTTAAACTACATAGAAGAGGAGCAAGAAGACGAAATTAATACCACCAAATAGATGGACGAGAATAATCCACCACCTCAAGATATGGCCGAAAATCATGCTCCTCGAACTATGTATGACTATGCTAAACCTAGTTTAACAGGAACCGAGTCAAGTATCGTTAGACTGCTATTTTTGCAAATAATTTTTGAATGAAACCTAACACAATTCGGATGATACGAAGAATTTGTTCGGTTTGATGGTTTGCAGGATGAAGATCCAAATAATCACTTTGCAAATTTCCTAGAATTTTGCGATACTTTCAAGATAAATGGCGTTACTGACGATGCCATCCGTCTTCGGTTATTTCCCTTCTCTTTGAGGAATAAAGCCAAACAGTGGTTGCATTCTCTTCCACGAGGGTCAATCACTACATGGGATCAAATGATCGAAAAATTTTTATTGAAATATTTTCCGCCGGCCAAAACGGCCAAGTTAAGGAATGATATCTCTTCTTTTATGCAGATGGATTTAGAGACACTTTACGACGCATGAGAGAGATACAAAGATTTGCTGAGAAGGTGTCCATACCATGGATTGCCCTTGTGGCTACAGGTCCAAACTTTTTACAACGTTGTAAACCCCTCAACAAGGCAATTAATCGATTCAGCCGCCGGCAGAACTCTGAATAACAAAACTCCTGAAACAGCCTACGAATTTATAGAAGAGATGTCGCTGAATAACTATCAGTGGCAAGTCGTAAGGACAAGGCCAACAAAAGCAGCCGGAGTTTTCAACCTCGACGCAGTAACCATGCTATCAAATCAGGTAGAGATGTTACATAAAAAATTTTATGGTTTATACGGTTCTCGCAGTCTGGCCTGGGTTATGCGATGCGACGCAAGTGGAGGCGTGGCGAATCCTGAGTACCCACCCTACGGACAGGGCATGGAAAGCGAACAAATGAACTATATGGGTAACAATTTCCGATATAATAATAACCCTTATAGTAATACTTATAATCTAGGTTGGAAGAACCACCCCAATTTCTCATGGGGTGGTCAAGGAAATCAAAGGCAACAACAATCCCAAAACTTCCAACAACAGCCCTACCCACAGGAAAAGAAGCCGAACCTCGAGGAGGTGCTGACAAAATTCATGGCAGCCACAAAAACACGTTTCCAAAATACCGAGACAACATTTAAAAATCAACAAGCATCGATTCAAAGGATCGAGAATCAGTTAGGGCAAATAGCTATGGCGATCGCTGAAAGACCACAAGGAGGCTTACCAAGCAACACTGAGACTAACCCAAAGGAGCAAGTCCAAGCCATAACAGCTCAAGAAAGTAAAGGGTTAGATGAGCCCAATTTAAGGCAAGAGAATGTGGTCGAAGAAGGTAAGGTTGAGGTAAGTAATAACAAGCCAAAACCGGCAATCAAAGAGTACCAACCTCGCATACCATATCCCGAAGCAATGAAGAGAGATGACACAGAGGAACAGTTCGGTAAGTTTCTTAAACTTTTAAAGAAATTGCATATTAACTTTCCACTACTTGAAGCTCTTTCGCAGATGCCAGATTCTAGAAAACTTTTAAAGGAGGCTGATTGTGAAAAAGCGAAGGATAGACGAGGCATCACATGTGGAACTAAACGCAATGTGCTCGTGGTCTTGCAAAATAGACTACCACGAAATTAAAAGATCCGAGGAGTTTTACAATTTCATGCTTAATTGGTAGTTTACCTATTGATAATGCGTTAGTTTGATTTAGGGGCAAGCATAAATGTCATGCCTTATAAAATGTTTAAACAACTAGGTCTAGGGAAACCAAAATAAACTAGGATGAGCATTCAATTAGGTGATAAAGCTCATTTAGAATTCCTAGGGTATAATCGAAGATGTACTCGTAAAGGTTGATAAATTTGTATTTCAGTAGACTTTATCGTTCTAGACATGGATGAGGACAACACGATCCCCTAATTTTAGGAAGACCATTTTTATGGCTGCCAGGACTAAAATTGATGTCGACGCAGTGAACTCATACTCTGTGTAGGTGATGAGACAGTCACCCTTCAAGCTCTCGATTCGGCTAGGACATCAAGTAATCAATGTGAGAAAGTAAATTCTATTAATAACCATTCAGTTAACCCTTCTTTGCAGGAAGCACCACAAAAGAACACAACTGAACCCGATCCTGGGCTACGTGCCAACAAAGAAATAACTCACGAAGAACGAAGGTTTCAGATTGATGAAATAGATGAGTGGAAGACGCATTTCAAGGAATAACTAGGGATACATGAGGCAGAACCAAAGACACTCTACGAGATAAACAAGTTCAAAATTGGAGATCAGGTATTGTTAGATAAAGCAGACCCACGAATATCTCCTTCTGACCCTAACACAAATAAGGAAATCCCTTTTAAGGTAATTAGTGTTTTCCCATACGGAACAGTCGAGGTAAGTAATCCTATTTTTGGAACCTTCAAAATAAACGCTACTCGACTTGAACTATATCCTATTAGTAAGACTGATAGCATGAGGAAGGACTTTCAACTCCTCAAACCACCATGATTATACGAATGAGAGGTAAGTCTAGCTTAAGACTATAAACGAGCGCTTCTCGGGAGGCAACCTGAGCACTAACCCTATTAACTTTTACATTTTTTTATCTTTTACTTTTATTTTTCCTTTTCAGTACCTAACTATAAACTAACCAAGTGCAGATTTCCATACCACACGGCCTTACACACGACCGTGGCCGTGGTCGTGTGGATACTACGGACTTTCTTACTAACATTGCAGAGATGGTACGAGTCAGGACGAATCATATCTTCGAGTCACGGACCCAACTACCACGCCACGGCCATGCGATGCAGCCGTGGCCGACACTGTTAGATCATACACGGGCGTGGCGACCTGAACATGGGCGTGGGAGAAGCGAACAAAAGCATAACACGGCCGTGCGACACGGCCGTGTGACTTAGCACGCCCATAGAACACGGGCGTGGGGAGGCACCAGACCCCAAATCTCTATTTAAACCACCCACCCCTCCTCATCCATACCACTTTCTTCCATCCCATTCTTCAGAACCCTCCCATTCCATACTCTTCCCCTTTGGTTATTCCCAAAACCCTTGAGCTACACCAGATCTATGGCAAGGAGGTGGAAGGATCCAAGCACAATCCCCCTGTGGGAGATCGATCTACATAAGTTCATGCCGGCCGCTTCAGCTACTAGACAAGCCAAGGGTCTTTGAGACTATTTAATTTTTCTTCTTCTTTACTCTTCTCCTTTATTTTCCTTATCTTTACTTCTTTTCTGCTTAATTTAATTTAATTTATTTTAGTTTCTTAGTTTTAGGTTCTTCAGGCTACTTGGGAATCACGCCACAACGACCCTAATATCCACCCCTACAGAAATGTCTTCATCCAACGCAGCCCGAATATTGTGACCCCATAAAAAAATTCAAGGAGTTTCACCTCTAACCCTATCTTTTGATTTTCTATATCTATATCTATCTTTGTACATTGAAGGCAATGTACATCTTAAGTGTTGGGGGTGAACTTTATTTTGAAAAAGTGCCTAACTTTTTGCATTGTTCTCAAATCTTGAATTATGCCCTGTTTCTTAAGTAAGTTTCTCATATTATGATTAGAATGAAATTTCCTTTGATTTATGATTTTTGTTGATATGTTTTGGATTAAGTCATAGTTAATTGTGCATTGATGATTTATACTTTAAGATACTATAGAATCAAGCATGATAAGTCTATTTTTCAGAATTAAATTTTTTTTTCTAGGTTGTCGACCTGAATTTGAATATTACTTTGAAGTTTTAAATTTACGAGGTTGACATCGAAAACCCATAATTTTCTTTTGTGAGATTTTGAAACTTTAGAGCATATATTCTTTTTCTTGCTCACTTTTTTTATTATGAGTGTGTCAACATTGATTTGTTATTCTAGAACTTGCATCGATTATACATGTCGAGACCACACCTTTGATTTGATATATTAAGATGATGAAGGCACCTAGGTTTTAACCCACTTACTCCACTAAAAAGCTTACCTTCATAATTAACCCCTAGTGAACCCCGTTGAACCTAATAACTTTTTTTTATTGACTCACCCACTAATATTAACCCAAAACCCTTTTGTTTTTGTTATCACCATTCCTTTTGACTACCCTTATATCGAGATTTGATTTGATCGATTGCCTATTAATTCCAATAGTAAACTCATCATTTATTATGTATACTTGATTTGTTCTTAAAAAAATCGAAGTATATTCATTATTAGTTCTGTGATTAAGTGAGCTTATACATCTAAATTCCAATTGTTGAAAAAGAAGCTCGTATTAGTAGTAGTATTATTATTACAAGTTCTCAATTGATGTAATTATTTATATCCAGCTCATTGTTTCTAGTTAGGCAATCTATCAATTCAATCTCGATTCTAACCTTCTAATTTAGCCTATATCCTCACCTTTAACCCAAGCCCCGTTACAACCCTATTAAAGACCTTTTGATTTGTGTATCATCTCATTTTACAGTGGTGGAGATTTGATTTTCATGCAAGACTATGGGATTAACTCTTCATGTTTGACTTTTGAGTGCTTAATTCTGAACCTTAAACACTTCGAGTGATTTGAGTGAATCTTTAGTGAGGATGTCAATTTTTGTCGATTTTGAATCAGAGGTAATTATTTAGATGAGGGGAAACACCTACGTTTTGTGCTACAAAAATGTATGACTTAGATTGTTTGAATCTTTGGGACTCTTTGAGTTGAATTATCCATGTATGAATTATCTTTGAATTATGATGAAACACTATTGATGAATATCATGAATCGAGGAAGTTTGTTTTAATTATGAGTTGAGAATTTTGCTTGAGGACAAGCAAAAGCTTAAGTGTGGGGGTATTTGATAAACCGTAATAGTAACATATTTTAAGCCCACATTTAGCATGCTTTTGGATGATTTAAGCCTTGAATTATGTGATTTGGTGCTCTTAATCCTTTGTTTTCATGTTTTATACTCAGGAAAGCACCGGAGGATGAAAAGAACGAGAAACGGGCCTAAAATAGAGTAAATGGGCCATATCACGAAATCGACACGGCCTGGGCCCGAGACCACACGGCCGTGCTTCTTCAGCAGCCTCGAACACGGCCTGGCCACGATTCACACGGGCGTGTGCCATGGCCGTGCCCCTGCCGTGACAAAGAGAAATTTCACTCAGATTAGGATACTTAAAGGTGAAGTAACACATTCCGAAGCCTATTTAAACACCCTAAGTATGACCTAAGAAGGGGGGACCCAGGACTTTAGTCAGGGGGCGTCCAGCTAGGCCGAATGAGGCAGATTTGTGGGGATTTACTCGAAGATAGCCAGTTGATTCATCTCAAGAAGCCAGAATCATACTCAAGACGGAGGATCTCTCCTTCAATTCCTTCAGGGGGTTTTAGGGATTTCTTATGTTTTGTTTTATCTTTTCTTCTGAGATGTTTTCTTTTATTATTATGAACTAAACCCTCAGATACCTGAGGGGGATGAAACCTAAGATGAATCTTGTTATCGTTTGCTGAACTATATGATAAATACTTGATTTGTTCTTAATTATGTGTTCTTAATTCTTGTGCTGATATTTTTGGGGTATTAATTCAAGTTTGATGTACTTAGGTGGTGGAGCAAAAGTCTCTGCCTAAGATTAGATCTAGCATAGTTAAGTGGAGTTGATCGCACGCCTAGAGATAGAGTGACGAGATTTTGCAGGATTAGGGTGAAACATAATATGGGAGTCCATAGATTGAGTTAATGCAATTCCAGGGGTTTTAATTAGAAAGAGATTTCAATTAATCAACCTAGGGTTAGACGTTATTCGTCTCGAGAGAGGGTCTAATATACATTAGGGAATCCTACGGATCAAGTCAAGTGAATAAATCGTCTGGTTCAGAGTTAGATAACAAGTGAAATCTAGGTAGATTCTTCCTTGGGTATCGTCTTAATCAATTGGTTTTTCCCACAAGTATTTTCCCCAAATTCATTCTTCTTTGTCTTAGAGTTTTTAGTTTAGTAGTTAGTTAATTTAGATTAAACTACCAATTTCCTTTACTTTAGGCTAGATAATAAAAAGAAAGTTAGTATTAGTACTTTTAGTTCATTTGGGTTTGACAATCCGGTCTTGCCTTAACTATACTACTGTTCGATAGGTGCGCTTGCCTCAAATCGTTGCCATAGTTAGTTTTCAGGTTTGATCATTCTCATTATAAATTTTAAGACTTTGACATCGCATAAAACAACGATCACAACCCGAGCACTAACCTTACTAATTAGTTTATTTTTACTTTCGTTCATGTTTTAATGCAGGTTTTTGACCCACACGGCCTGGACACACGGGCGTGTCCCTGGCCGTGCGGATCCTGGGACTTAGTTTTTAAAATTTAAAGAAATCAACAGAGGGCTACACGACTTGGCGACATGACCGTGTTACCCACACGACCTGGACACACGGGCGTGTCCTTGGCCGTGTGGATCCTGAAGCTTAAAATCCCCAAAAATCGACAGAGACACGGCCCAAATTTATTCCACATGAGCGTGTCTTAGGCCGTGTGAAAACTGGAGCCTCACTTTTCAAAATTTAAACAAGTCAGGGGGCTCCACGGGCAAGACACACGGCCGTGTGTTCGATCACACGGGCGTGTCAAATTCCACACGGGCGTGTCCTAGGCCGTGTGAAAACTGGAGCCTAAATTTTCAAATTTCAAAATTTAAAACAAGTCAGGAGGCTCCACGGGCAAGACACACGGCCATGTAAGAGGTCACACGGGCGTGTCAAACTCCACACGAGCGTGGAAGAAGCGAATGACTTCGCACACGGCCATGCGACGCGGCCGTGTGGACCACACGGCCCGGACACACGGGCATGTCCAAGGCCGTGTGAATACTAGGTTTTTAAATTTCACGACGAACACGGGCTAAAATTCGAACCATACAGGCGTGTGACACGGCCGTGTGGGCCAACATGGGCCGTTACACGACCGTGTCACCTATTTAAACCCAATTTCCCTTTTCTTTTTTCTTCCTCCTCCCTCCAAAACTCACCCCAAACCCTAGCCGCCGCCTCCCTCTCTAGCTCCGCCGCAACTCCAACCCCATTTCTCCGGTCGCCGCACCGTCTACCTACTCCCATTCTTTTCTTCTTTTTCCTTCTCCTTCCCTTCTCTCCAAAACCCCAACACCCAAACCGCCCCCTTCCCCTTCTTTCTTTCTTCTCCGGCCACCCCCTCCCTAAACGCCCCTTCCCCGCCCGAAACCTCCTTGTCCCTCCCCAACCCGACGCGTCTTTGCCCAACCGATCACCGCGCCGCCGACCATTGCCCTACCGTCGGTCACCCTTCTTTTTCCCACCATTTTTAATTCATTTTTTATTATTGTTTATTTTCTTTATTTTGTTTTTATTGTTATTTTTATTTAGATTATTTTTATTATTTGATTATTATTCTCTTTATTTCCATTTAGATTAGGATTATTATTATTATTGTTATTATTTTTATTTTCTTTATTTATTTAGTTATTCTATTCTTATTATTAATTCCTAGTATCTTGTTAGCTAATTAACCTTTCTTTTTCTCCATTTATTTGATATTCACTATTATTCTTTAGTAACTCATTATTAATCTTGATTTTTTTTAGTCATGATGAATTTTTAGTATATTGTTTCAATTTCTTTGCTTACTAGTTTTTAATTTATTAGGTTAAATGATATGTTCTTAGTTCTTAACATTAGGATTATTTATTTATTTTTGGTCTTTATTACTAGAATATAATGATTCATTCTTATTTCATTAATTATTTCTTAAAATTCCTTTACGTTTTCAAGTACATCATGACTAATACTCGAGGCAAAACTAAGGTCGCCATTCCCGCTTCGAAAAAGCGGAAGGGTCCTGGCGCGATCTCCTCCAGTGCCTCAGCTGAAGTTCGTCATCCCTACCTGAGATTTTCAGCGGACCCACCAGAGGACCTATTTCAGCTCCTTCGAGTACGACCCCTAGATTTGGGCCGCTGCATTGATTGGGCCGCGTTGGAGCAGGTCCACCTCGCTGATGAGGTTCGAGCTTTCATCATCCAAGCCCCATGGGATCGTTTCTTCAATATCATCGAGCCTACATACATGAAGCTTACCTTGGAGTTTTGCTCGATGTTTCACCTTCAGCGAGTCATGTCGGTCCATGACGAGCCAGGCACCATCACTTTTCGACTTGGCAGTTTGGTGCATCACATGAGCGTCCCAGAATTCGGTGCTACTTTGGGATTTTATACCGAGGAGTTCATGAGCACCGAGGACTTCCTCCAGCTTCATCGTCATATTCATTACTCGCCTTCGCGTTGTTGGACAGATCTACGGGCGGCTTGACATCCTATGACCCTAGTCGCTCGAAGGCGACTTCTCTCTCTCCTGCCCTAAGGTATATTCACGCACTCCTCGCTCACACTTTGACAGGTCAGAGAGAGAGCACCGGAGTCATCTGCACTCATGACGCTTATTTTCTATGGAGTATGGCACATGGCCATGTATTTGATCTGGCGTACTTCATCGGTTTATCCTTCCGCCATCAGACTGACCGCCACAGGAAGGGCCTCATCTGCCTAGGCCCTTACGTGACTCGCCTCGCTCGACACTTCGGTCTCCTCGACACACCGGAGTAGTCCTCCTCACTTACACTTGTTGGCCAGATGTCCCCTCAGGGCATCTCAAGCATGCTACACATGAGGACGATCGAGCGACGTCGTGGATTCGATCCTCCCCAGTACCGATTGTCTCGCCCTGATGATCAGGATGATCCTGAGGACATCACTGATGATGTTCCTCTCCCTCACGAGGATCCACCTCACCCTCCACCTCCGAGTCACCGGCCTCTTTCTTCTGCTGCTACTTTGAACGACATATCCTAGCGACTCACTCGCTTCGAGCAGCAGTGTTATCAGAGGTTTGACAGTCTCGAGGCCACCTTACAGCAGATCTGCCACCATCTCCATATTCATCTTTAGCACCGCCACCTCACGACGCGTCTGACGATGAGGACCTTTGAGTCCATTTATTTTATTTTTATCTTTATTTTTATTTTTATTTTTATTTTTATTTTTCTTTTTAGTCTATTTTCCTTTATGTTTCTTATCATATTTTCAAAGACTTATCTTTTATATTTTGAACTATATTTTAGTTTTTATAATTATTCCTAATCGAGTAATCCCTTAATCATCTTCCACAGTTGTGTTTATTTTCTTAATAGTTGCTCAGAATCATGCACTTCACTTTGTTATATCTACAATTCCGCTTTCACTATTCCACGAATTTCATCCAAAATTCAGGAAGTTTCACTTCTCTCCCTCTCTTATGATATTCTTATATTGTCATTATCTATTTTGGTACATTGAGGAAAACGTACATCTTAAGTGTGGGGAGGTTAATTATATGATTATTAGAAAATCCCTGAATTATGTCTTGTTCTTAAGTAATTTTCTCATATTACTATTAAAATGAATTTTATTGATTTATGATTTTTATTGATATGTTTTGGATTAAGTCATAGGTAATTGTGCATTGATTGTTTAAACTTTAAGACATTAGAGAATCAAGCATGATAAGTCTATTTTCAGAATTAAAATTGCTAGGTTGTTTCCATAAATTTAAATATTACCTTGAAGTTTGAGATTTACAAGATTGACATAAAAAACCATAATTTTTTTGAGATTTTGAGCCTTTTAGAGCATATACTTTTCTTGCTCATTTTTTTTTTGGTTATGAGTGTGTCAATATTGATTTGTTATTCTATAACTTGCTTCGATTATGCATGTCGAGACCATACCTTGGATTTGATATACTGAGATGATAAAGGCACCTAGGTTTTAACCCACTTATTCCATTAAAAGCCTACCTTCATAATTAACTCTTAGTGAACCCTTTTGAGCCTAATAAACTGTTTCTTGATCTACCCTTAATATTAACCCATAACTCATTCTTTTTGATTCATTGAGAATTTTTCCTATTGTATTAACCCCCTTTTTTTGTCGAGATTTGATTTGGTCAGTTGCCTAACTATGTTCTCTATTTTAGTTGTTAATTTTGTCTTATTATTGTACGTGAAAAAAAAGTGGAAATATATATTCATTTATTTTAATTATTACTAGTTCTATGTTATTTGAGCTTAAATGGATAATTTCACATTTTAAGAAGAAGCTCGTGTTATTATTGTAATTATTCAGTATTAGTTTATTTTTCTAGTTAGGTAAATTGCCAATTCAATCTCGATTTTAACCCTCTAATTCAGCCTTTATCCATACCTTTAACCTAAGCCCCATTACAACCCTTTTAAAGACCTTTTGATTTGTGTATCATCTCATTATAGTGGTGGAGATTTGATTTTCATGAAATGTTATGGTAATAACTCTTCATTTTTGACTTTTGAGTTCTTAATTTTTGAACCTTAAACACTTTGAGTGATTTGAGTGAATCTTTAGTGAGGATGTCAATTCTTGTCGGTTTTGAACCAAAGGTAATTATTTAGATAAGGGGAAACACCTATGTTTTCGTGCTATAAAAATTTGTGACTTGGATTGTTTGAATCTTCAGGACTCTTTTAATTAAATTATCAATGTATGAATTATTTTTGAATTATGATAAGACATTATTGATAAGAATTTTGAATTAAGGAAGTTTAATTTTAATTGTGAGTTGAGGATTTTGCTTGAGGACAAGCAAACGCTTAAGTGTGGGGATATTTGATAAACCATAAAAGTAACACATTTTAATCCCACGCTTAGCGTGTTTTGGGATGTTTATTTATATAATTTGGTGAATTCGATGCTCCTAATCCTTTAAATTCATGTTTCTATACTTAGGAGAGAATAAGGGAGCGAAAGGAACGAAAAACGGGCCAAAACCTGACAAAACGGGCCATCTTAAGGATCCACACAGCCAAGCTAGAACCACATGGGCGGAGCACATGCCCGTGTGAACCACACGGGCTGGACACACGCCCGTGTGCCAGCCCGTGTCGATCGCGAGTCACCCAAATTTATACACGGCCTGGGCACTCTCACACGGGTTGATCACACGCTCGTGTCCCTGTCACACCCTGCTTCGTTTTCACGCAGAAAAAGTAATTTTTAGGGTTTCTGGGTATTCTAAAGTCTATAAATACACACCAGAGGAAGACCTAATGGAGCACGCAGAGTAGAACGAAGAAATTACTCGAAGGAAGCCGTCGGAATCATCTCGGAAGCAGATCCACTCCAAGATTGAAGATCTCCATCAATTTCCTTAGAAGTTTTTGGGTTCTTTACGCCTTGTTGTTTTCTTGATTCTAAGATGTTTTCCTTTTACGTTATGAACTAAACTCCTTAAATACCTAGGGAGGATGAAACCTATGATGGATCTTACTATTTAATTATCTGAATTACATCATAAATACTTGTTCTTGTTCTTAATTATGTGTTCTTAACCCTTGTTTTAATATTTTCAGGATATTAATTCAAGTTTGATGTGCTTATTCAGTGGAGCAAAAGTCCCTGTTTAAGAGAAGATCTAGCATAATTAAGCGGAGTCGATTGCAACTCTAGAAATAGGACGACATAAATCTGACGGATTAGAGTCAAATCTAATAAGGGAATCCATAGATCGAGTTAATGCGACAATAGGGGTTTTAATTAGAAAGAGATTTCAATTAATCAACCTAGAGTCAGTTGTTCTTAGTCTCGAAAGAGATATTAACATAATTTAGGGATTTCTACTGATCAAGACAAGTGAATAAATCGTTTAATTCAGAGTCGTAATAATAAGTGAAGTCTAGGTGGATTCTTCCTTGGGTATTGTCTTTATTCATTGGTTTATTTCGATTACTCTCTTCACTCTCTATCGCGTTCATAGTAAATTAGTTAGTTAAATTTTAGATTAAAATAAATCCCCTTAATTATTAGGCTAAATAATAGAAAGATAGTTATTACTAGTAATTTTAGTCCTTGTGGATATGATATTCCGGACTCACCATAGCTATACTACTGTTCGATAGGTACGCTTGCCTTTGTTAAATTATTAGTTAGTTTCGAGCCCATCATGTATCCTACGAATTCCTAAGGTTCAAACGGGACTCGGTAATCATCGTACGTCGTTAGATTTACGTCGTTTCATAACACGATAAATTGCATACTAACATATATATATTGATTTAATCACAATATAATCACCTATTAACATTCACTTTAATCAAAATTATACAGAATACAGTTCATACGAACTTACCTAGCTAAATTGCAGAAATACCATGGTTTAGGGGCATTTTGGTAATTTTTCATTTTCTCAATTTTCCACCCGATCTTGATCTAAATTAATAATTTCATTCAATATATTAATTTAGACAATAAAACAATTCATTTCACGCAATTTGGTCATTTTTGACATTTTTATAAAATTGCCCCTAAAGTTTTACTTTTATTCAATTTAGTCTCTGAGCCCCAAAACATGCAAATTAACCATTTTTACCCAAAATTTATCATATTCGAATGTTCATGGTATCCATAATAGCCCATTTATGCAACAATTTCACATTAAATCCTTGTACTTTTAATAATTTAATAAATTAGTCCCTAATTGATAAATTCATTAAAAATCACTTAACAAAATACTTTTAAATATCAATCAACATTCAAAATTCATCATCTAACATCAAAAATCACAAGATTCATCAATGGCAACATTCAAAATTTTTAACAGTTTCAAAATCGAAGGTACGGGCTAACTGAGCCTAGTTGCAACGATCTCAAAAACATAAAAATTATTGAAAACGGGGATAGATTGAACTTACATGCATCTTATGAAGTTTGGTCGAAGCTTGAAGGCTTATCAATGGCTTCCTTTTATCTCAAATTCGGCAAAACAATCAAATGTAAAAGATGATATCTTTAATGTATTTTATTATCATTTAATATGTTTTATTTTAATTAATAAAACACACATATTTTCATAATAAGACAAAGCCCACTGCCCACTCCTATATAATATGGTATATTTTCCATATTAGTCCATATACTTTCATTCATTAAGCCATTTAATCACTCAAATCAAATAACGATTAAATTTAACCTCTTTTACAATTTAGTCCTTTTTAATTAATTAACAATTGAAATGTTAAAATTTTTCAACGAAACTTTAATAGCACCTTAATGACACTCCATAAATATTTATAAAAATATTTACGGCTTGATTTATAAAAACGAGGAACCGATACCTTATTTTCTAAAACCACTTGACCTTAGGGTTTTACCACTTGAACCGATAATTTATCAAATCAAAAACCTCTTTAAAAACCATATTTAACTCGTAAATATTAAATAATAATATTTACGAACTTTCTCATCGGATTTGGTAGCCCCGAAACCATAGTTTTTGACACCACTAAAAAACGGGCTGTTACATGGTTTTACTGGTGCCACTTGTCAAATTGGCAGCATCGGACTAAAATGTAATGATCTAAAGTGTTCAGGGACCTAATATGCAATTTTTCCATTTTGAGTGACTGTTAGAAAAAAAGTGAAATGGTGCCGCCTGACAGTGTGGCGGCAAAACCTTAAATGTGGCTAATTGCCTTGTAAGCCCTCCTTATTTATTATTTTCTTTTTATTCCCCATCAACTCACTATATTGTATTTAAACAAGCCCTTAACCTATTTTTGTAGTTAAATAAGCCCTTAAC
Organism: Gossypium sturtianum; assembly: GCA_025698515.1. Classification (NCBI taxonomy): domain Eukaryota; kingdom Viridiplantae; phylum Streptophyta; class Magnoliopsida; order Malvales; family Malvaceae; genus Gossypium; species Gossypium sturtianum. The sequence continues at coordinate 121,959,529 of CM046955.1, forward strand.
TTATGATTTTTACTCATAAAATCCCTTTATTTTAATATAAAAGTAAATATATTTTACCCAAAGTAAAGCTATTTAAAAAAATATAAACTAATTCGCATTTTATGTTGATGTGAATTTGATGAGAATAGTTTATTAAATAAAAAAATAAAATTTTAAAATTTCTTGAGAGTGCTTATGTAACACCCCTTACCCGTATTCATCGCTGGAACCGAGTACGAGGCATTATCAGACATAACTCACTCGAACATACAACTTTGAGCTATGGAATTTCATTTCCAAATTAAAACTTTCCAATTCAAATTTATAGCATCCTTATTATGGGCCTACGAGGCCTTAAGCACGCAAACGAAGGATATCAGAATTAAACCGAGAACTTTGGTGTACTTAGAAAAATTTTTCCTTAACAGGGCCACACGCCCGTGTGAAATGGAACACGCCCGTGTGGGATTTATTTTTCATTTCAAACCTAAAGGGGTTTTCACATGGCCGGACACACGCCCGTGTCTTTGGCCCGTGTCCTTCACAGGGCCTACACACGCCTGTGTCCTCACCCGTGTGTGAAAACTTGGGTATTCTGTTTATGACGTCAGTAACCTCATAAGGGGCACACGGCCTAGGCATACGCCCGTGTGTCTAGCCCGTGGTCGACACTGACTTTCAACACTAATATGCAGGGGACACACGGCCTGGTCACACGCCCATGAGACTGACCGTGTGTCACACACGGCCTAGACACACGCCCGTGTGCCTACCCGTGTGGACAAGAACAAGGTTGTTTGCCAAACTCTTTTATCACCCTAATTCAAATAATGATCGTGTGTCAGAGTTTTAAAATTTTAAATAATGAGAATGATCGAACCTGGAAACTAACTATGACAACGATTGAGGCAATTGCACCTACTGAATAGTAGTATAGCTTAGGCAAGACCGGATTGTCGAACCCAAAGGAATTAAAAGTACTAATACTAACTTTCTTTCTATTATTTATCCTAATAATTAAGCAAATGGTTGTTTAATCTAAATTAATTAACTACTAGACTAAAGACTCTAAGACAAAGAAGAATGAATTTGGGAAAATAACTTGAGGAAAAACCAATTAATTAAGACGACACCCAAGGAAGAATCCACCTAGACTTCACTTGTTATCTAACTCTGAACCAGACGATGTATTAATTTGACTTGATCCGTAGGATTCCTTAATTTATATTAAACCCTCTCTCGAGGCGAATAACGTCTAACCCTAGGTTGATTAATTGAAATCTCTTTCTAATTAAAACCCCTAGAATTGCATTAACTCGATCTATGGACTCCCATATTAGGTTTCACCCTAATTCGGCAAAATCTCGTCACTCTATCTCTAGGCGTGCGATCAACTCCACTTAACTATGCTAGATCTACTCTTAGGTAGGGACTTTTGCTCCACCACCTAAGCACATCAAACTTGAATTAATACCCCAGAAATATCAACACAAGAATTAAGAACACATAATTAAGAACAAATCAAGTATTTATCATATAGTTCAACAAACGATAACAAGATTCATCTTAGGTTTCATCCCCCTCAGGTATCTGAGGGTTTAGTTCATAACAATAAAAGAAAACATCTCAGAAGAAAAGATAAAACAAAACATAAGAAATCCCTAAAACCCCCTAAAAGAATTGAAGAGGAGATCATCCGTCTTGAGTATGATTCCGGCTTCTTGAGATGGATCAATTGGCTATCCCTGAGTGAATCCCCACAAATCTACCTTCTCTGGCCTAGCAAGACGCCCCTAAACGGTAGCTTTAGGCTCCCGTCAACTCCCCCCATTTAGGTCATACTTAGGGTGTATTTATAGGCTTTTGGAATGTGTTTCTTTGCCCCTAAGTATCCAAATCTGATTGAAATTGCTCTTTTCCGTGGCAGGGACACGGCCATGGCACACACCCGTGTGAATCGTCTTTAAGCCGTGTTCAGACTTTATTAATGAGGCACGGTCGTGTATTTCGTGGCTTAGACCGTGTTCGAGATTATTGAGGAGGCACGACCGTGTGGTCTTGGGCCCAGGCCGTGTTGATTTCGTGCTTTGGCCCATTTGGCTCGTTTTAAGCCCGTTTCTTGTTCTTTTCATCCTCCGGTGCTTCCCTGAGTATAAAACATGAAAAGAAAGGATTAAGGGCACCTTTTTACATAAATCAAAGGATAAATCATCCAAAAGTATGCTAATTGTGGGATTAAAATATGTTACTTTTACGGTTTATCACATACCCCCACACTTAAGCTTTTGCTTGTCCTCAAGCAAAATTCTCAACTTACAATTAAAATGAACTTTCCATGATTCAATATTCCTATCAACAATGTCTCATCATAATTCATAGATAATTTATACATGGATAATTTAACTCAAAGAGTCCTAAAGATTCAAACAATCTAAGTCATACATTTGTAGCAAAAAAACATAGGTGTTTCCCATCATCTAATTAATTACCTCTGATTAAAAACCTACAAGGGTTGACGTCCTCACTAAAGATTCACTCAAATCACTCGAAGTGTTTAAGGTTCAGAATTAAGCACTCAAATGTCAAACCTGAAAAGTTAATCCCACAGGCTTGCATGAAAATCAAATCTCCACCACTGTAATATGAGAGGATGCACAAATCAAAAGGTCTTTGAAAGGGTTGTAACGGGGCTTGGGTTAAAGGTGTGGTTAAAGGCTGAATTAGAGGGTTAGAATCGAGATCGACCTGAAAAATTACCTAACCAGAAACAATGAACTAAATAAAAGTAATTACATCAACTGAAGGCTAATAATACTAATAATACGAGCTTCTTCTTCAATATTTGGAATTCAAACGTATAAGCTCATTTAATCACAAAACTAATAATGAATAATGAATATACTTTTTTTAAGAACAAATCAAATACATAACAAAGGATAATTTATTGAAATAAAAAACATAGTTAGGCTATTAATCAAATCAAATCTCGATATAAGGGTAGTCAAAAGGAATGGTGATAACAAAAACAAAGGGTTTCGGGTTAAAATTAGTGGGTGAGTCAATAAAAAAAAATTGTTAGGATCAAAGGGGTTCACTAGGGGTTAATTATGAAGGTAGGTTTTTAGTGGAGTAAGTGGGTTAAATCCTAGGTGTCTTTATCATTTCTGTATATCAAATCAAAGGTGTGGTCTCGACATGTATAATCGATGCAATTTCTAGAATAACAAATCAATGTTGACACACTCATAATCAAAAAGTGAGCATGAAAAAGAATATATGCTCTTATAAGGCTCAAAATCTCACAAAAATTATGGGTATTTTGATGTCAACCTCGTAAATTTCAAACTTCAAAGTAATATTTAAGTTCAGGTAGACAACCTAGAAAATTTTTATTTTCTTGAAAAATAGACTTATCATGCTTGATTCTCTAGTATTCTTAGAATTCAATCATCAATGCATAATTATCAATGACTTAATCTAAAACATATCAATAAAAATCATAAATCATGGAAATTTCATCCTAATTAGTAATATGAGAAAATTACTTAAAAACAAGACTAAATTCAGGGATTTGAGAATAATGCAAAAAGTTTGGCATCTTTTTAGGTTGTTCACCCCCCACACTTAAGACATACATTGCCCTCAATGTACAAAGTTAGATAATAACACAATAATACTAAAATCATAAGATATGGGGAGAAGTGAAACTTCCTAAATTATGGATGAAATCCTTGGAGGATGTGAAAGAAAAGTTGGAGGGGCGTTCTTGATGACGATCCTACGCTAGATGAAGAAATTGAGTAGCTCATGGAGGATTAGCCAGGATATAATAATAATAATTAAAACTATACTAATTAAATAATTAAAGAATAGCAAGCTAAAGTGAAGAAAAATAAAGATGAAACTAAAATTAAAAGAAAAGATAAATGGACCGTAGGGTCCTTATTGTTGGATGGTTCGCGAGGTGGGTGTGACCTCTAAGGCTGCAGAGGTGCTGGCGGTGGCGTAAGTGGCGTGATTCCCTAGCAGCCCTTAGAACCTAAAATTGAGAAACTAAGATAAAATAAACTAAATTAAGCATAAGAGTGTTAAAGAGAAGGAAAATAAAGGAGAAGAGTAAAGAAGAAGAAAAATTAAATGGTCTCAAAGACCCTTGGCTTGTCGAGTGATTGAAGCGGCCGGCATGAACTTATGTAGATCGGTCTCCATGAGGAAGACTGTGCTGGGATCCTTCTGTTTCTTCGACATGTCCAAAAGATTGAGAAGAATGCTATAAGAATGAAGAATGCTAAGAAGGTATGGTGTAAGGGTGTAAAGGAGGAAGAAGGGTGAAAGTTGCAAAGGGGTGAAAAGTCGAGAGTTAGTAGGAGAAGAGAAATATGAGGGGTTTTAAATAAATTGTTAAGCCTGGTACAACCCCACGCCCGTGTACCGTAGGCGTGCTAAGTCACACAGCCGCATTGCACGGCCGTGGTGGGCTCCGTTTGTTTCTCCCACGCCCATGCTCAGGTCGCCACGCCCGTTGGTGCTAAGTCAGTGTCGTCCACGGCTGCGTCGCACGGTCGTGGCATTTTGTCGGTGCCCGTGGGTTGGTGGTTGGAGTCTGTGACTCAAAGATTTGATTCTTTCTGACTTGTACCCTCTCTGCCGTGTCAATACGGCAATTCTGTACTTCCACACGGCCACGGCCACGGCCATGTGGCCTGGAAATCTGCATTTTTGGTTAGTTTAAAGTTAGATACTATAGACAAAATAAAAATGTAAAAGTTAATGGGGTTAGTTTTTGGGTTGCCTCCCGAGAAGCGCTCGTTTATAGTCTTAAGCTAGACTCTCCTCTCATTTGTATGTTCATGGTGGTTTGAGGAGTTGAAAGTCCTTCCTCATGCGTTCAATTCGGTTTTTGATATATAGTTTAAGTCGAGTAGTGTTTACCTTAAAAGTGCTGAATTTAGGATTAGTTACCTCGACTGTTCCATCTGGGAAGATTTTGAGTACCTGATCTCCTATCTTAAGCTGGGTTGTCCCATCGTTAAGTTTCTCGTAGAGTTGCCTCGTTTTTGCTTCGTGTATTTCTTTGAAGTGTATCTTCCACTCGTCTAGTTTATTGATCCGAAGCTTTCGTTCCTCATGAATTTCTTCTTTATTGACACGAGGTCTAGGATCTGGCATCTGCGAAAGAGCTTCAAGAAACGGCAAGTTAATAAGAAACTTCTTTGGAGGTTTAAGAAATTTACCGAATTGTTCCTCTGTGTGGTCTTTCTTTATCGCCTTGGGGTATGGCATATGAGCTTGGTACTCTGTAATTACCGGGTTTGGTAAATCATGGCTTACCTCAACCTTACCTTCACTTACTACAAGCTCTTGCCTTGGGTCAGATTCCACTAACCTTTCATTGTCATGAGCTGTTACGGCTTGAATTTGCTCTTTTGGGTTAGTTTCAGTGTTGCTTGGCAAGCTTTCTTGTAGTTGTTCTGAGATTATCTTTGCAAGTTGTCCAACTGTGTTAGTAAGTTGTCCAACTGTCTTAGTAAGTTCCCCAACTTGGCTCTCGATCCGTTTGATTGATGCCTGTTGATTCTTAAGGGTGGTCTCAGTGTCTTGGAGACGGTTATCTGTAGCTTCCATGAATTTTGTCAGCATCTCCTCAAGGTTCGACTCCTCTTCCTGTTGGTGAGGTGGTTGTTGAAAATTTGGAGGAAGTTCCAGTCTTTGGCTACTTTGATCATCCCACGAGAAATTGGGATGGTACCTCCAACCTGCATTATAAGTGTTATCATAAAAATTATTTTGAGGCCTAGCATAGTTACCTATATAGTTGACTTGTTCGCTTTCCATGCCATGTCCGTAGGGTGGGTACTCAGGATTCGCCACGCATCCGCTTGTTTCACACTGCATAACTGGATGTGCCTGCGAGGAACCGTATAAACCATAAAATTCTTTATGTAACATCTCTAACTGGGTTGATAGCCTGGTTACTGGGTCAAGGTTGTAGATATCGGCTACTTTTATTGGCTTTGTCCTCATAACTTGCCACTGGTAGTTATTTAGTTCCATCTCCTCTATAAACTAAAATTTTCCTGACAAAAGCAAATAAAAGAAAATTTAGCAAAGTAAATAATAATAATAATAATAATAATAATGGCTAAAGTAATAAAAATTGAGCTTTCTTAATATTTTAGTTCCCCGGCAACGGCGCTAAAAACTTGATCGTGTGTCAGAGTTTTAAAAATTTAAATAACGAGAATGATCGAACCTGGAAACTAACTATGACAACGATTGAGGCAAGTGCACCTATCGAATAGTAGTATAGCTTAGGCAAGACCGGATTGTCGAACCCAAAGGAACTAAAAGTACTAATACTAACTTTCTTTCTATTATTTAGCCTAAGAATTAAGCGAATGGTTGTTTAATCTAAATTAATTAACTACTAGACTAAAGACTCTAAGACAAAGAAGAATGAATTTGGGAAAATAACTTGAGGAAAAACCAATTAATTAAGACGACACCCAAGGAAGAATCCACCTAGACTTCACTTGTTATCTAACTCTGAACCAGACGATGTATTCATTTGACTTGATCCGTAGGATTCCCTAATTTATATTAAACCCTCTCTCGAGGTGAATAACGTCTATCCCTAGGTTGATTAATTGAAATATCTTTCTAATTAAAACCCCTAGAATTGCATTAACTCGATCTATAGACTCCCATATTAGGTTTCACCCTAATCCGGCAACGCCTCGTCACCCTATCTCTAGGCGCGCGATCAACTCCGCTTAACTATGCTAGATTTACTCTTAGGCAGGGACTTTTTCTCCTCCACCTAAGCACATCAAACTTGAATCGATATCCTCAAAATATCAACACAAGAATTAAGAACACATAATTAAGAACAAATCAAATATTTATCATATAGTTCAGCAAACGATAACAAGATTCATCTGAGTTTCATCCCCCTCAGGTATCTGAGGGTTTAGTTCATAACAATAAAAGAAAACATTTCAGAAGAAAAGATAAAACAAAACATAAGAAATCCATAAAACCCCCTGAAGGAATTGAAGAGGAGATCCTCCGTCTTGAGTATGATTCCGGCTTCTTGAGATGGATCAACTGGCTATCCCTGAGTGAATCCCCACAAATCTACCTTCTCTGGCCTAGCAAGACGCCCCTATATGGTAGCTTTAGGCTCCCGTCGACTCCCCCCATTTAGGTCATACTTAGGGTGTATTTATAGGCTTTTGGAATTTGTTTCTTTACCCCTAAGTATTCAAATCCGATTGAAATTGCTCTTTTCCGCGGTAGGGACACGGCCATGGCACACGCCCGTGTGAATCGTCTTTAAGCTGTGTTCGGACTTTATTAATGAGGCACGGCCGTGTATTTCATGGCTTAGATCGTGTTCGAGATTATTGAGGAGGCACGGCCGTGTGGTCTTGGGCCCAGGCCGTGTTGATTTCGTGCTTTGGCCTATTTGGCTCGTTTTAAGCCCATTTCTTGTTCTTTTCATCCTCCTGTGCTTCCCTGAGTATAAAACATGAAAAGAAAGGATTAAGGGCACCTTTTTACATAAATCAAAGGATAAATCATCCAAAAGTATGCTAAATGTGGGATTAAAATATGTTACTTTTACGGTTTATCAAATAACATAAAATCTCATTCAACCATTTACCAAGCAACCCGATCAAGCATCTAACACATTCATGAATAACCTCTTCTTTTCATAAATTAGTACTAATGAGCCATCAACTATGGAAATATGCAAAAGAGTTCATCTCTAAAAGAGCCAACACACTTGGCCAAAACAACAAAACATTTCATTAAGCCTAGCCCCTATACATGCCATACACAAAATGCTAAGACTAAATATACCGAGATGAGCTGATAGTGTGGGTGATGTTCCGATTATCTACGTTTCCCGAACTGGCTCTTTGACATTATAAAACAAGGGAAAAGAAAGAGAGTAAGCTTTAAGCTTAGTAAGTTTACATGTAAACAATAAGCATCATAACATATGCTAAACAATCAATAACATTACATACTAAGCAAGAACAATTCACAATTCCATAATCATGCTTACTCATTTCATTTCTTACCACAATCTAACCACATAAAAATTATATTGCTCACATTCACTTGTACACATTCCATGCACTCAACACCACAAGGCAACATGAAACATTCACTTATACAAATTCTCGATGAACCCCTCGGAATAATACTAAGTATCCGGTGGTTTCACATACAGCCCACCATTAATCGATAATAGGGTGGTATCGCACTTAGGCCTCTAACAAGAATATATATAATGGTCTCGCACATAGCCTACCAAATGATAGTATAAACGATGGTATCGCACTTAGCCCATCGTGAATAAGTAATAAGGTGGTATCGCACACAGCCCACCAAAAGAATAATTACGGATATTTTTCCGCACTTACATACCTATTTCGAGGTTCATACAGAAATTACTCACTATCTATCAATTTCCATCATAAATGATCTCATTCATACAATGCACCAATAAGTAGCAACATATGTATTAAAGACGTATCGTTTACACATAAACTTACCTCGGTGCAAAATGTTTTAAAACGGCGGCTTAATCCGTAACCTTGCCCTTTCCCCGGTCAAGGTTGTTTCCGCGCTCTTCTTGATCTATAATAATGAAATTCACTCATTTAGTCACTTTATAATGCATGATACACCAAAATCTCTACTTAGGCAAAAATGACCATTTTGCCCTTATACTTTGGCAAAAATACGATTTTGTCCCTAGGCTCGTAAATCATTTTTCATCACATTTTCTCATTAAGCAAGCCTAGCTGAACATTTATTCCTCTTACAACAACTCACAAAATCAATTATTTCATGCATTTATGTGTTTTCATGATAACACCCTTCACAAAAGTTGTTTCTTAACTCACTAACATTCATTTTCTTCCATAAAAAACTCAGCAAACAACATGAACACTCTCATGGAAAGTCCCCAAACTTTCAACCATTTTGCAAAATAGTCCCCTCATTAGCTAGCTTAAGCTTTGGGGGTTCCAAAAGTACAAAAATCATCAAATAAAACCACCAAAATCACTTACTTGTAAGAGGATAAGTTGCTAAAATTTCAAAGCTTTCAAAACCCCCTTTTTTCTGGTATTTTCGGTGGGAAGAAGATGAATAAAAATGGGTGATATCATCTTTTAATATTTTATTTATTTCCTCCAATTTAATCCACCTAACCCACCCAATTTTGACCAAATTGAGTCTATTGTCCCCTATGGCCGGCTATCAACATTAGGAAGGTCTAATTGCACATTCAAGACCTTCAATTTAAAGTTCCATAACTATTTAATACTTCTAGCTTGTAAAATAGAACTTTTGCACTTTATGCGATTTAGTCCTTTTTCGCAATTAAGCATGCAATTGCTAAAATTAAAGCACCAAAACTCTCATGCATCTTTATGAACATGCTATAACACATAAAATAATATCAAAAATAATTTTCTTCAACCTCGGATTAGTGGTCCCGAAACCACTGTTCCGACTAGCCCCAAAATCGGGCTGCTACAGCTTATATACATGATATTCTTAACTACTCTTTTGAAATTTTTGATTACTTTTTTAGATTTTATGTTGATGTTAAAGTGTATATAATTTTTATTACATCAACAAAAAATTAAGATAAGAGCTCGAAATTCAAAATATATTTACTTTAATATTAAAATAAAGGGCTTTTATGAGTAAAAATCATAAGTTAAGGGCTTACAAAAATAAAATAAAAATAAAAATAGGTTAAGGGCTTGTTTAAACACAATATAGTGAGTTGAAGGGGAATAAAAATAAAATAATAAATAAGGAGGGCTTACAAGGCAATTAGCCACATTTAAGGTTTGGTGCCGCCACACTGTCAGGCGACACCCTTTCACTTTTTTTTCAACAGCCACTCAAAATGGAAAATTTGCATATCAGGTCCCTAAATACTTTAGATCATTACATTTCAGTCCAGTGACGCCAATTTCACAGGTGGCATCAATAAAGCCATGCCATTTTGGTAAATAATCTAATAGGCATGCCATTTCAATTATTAATTTTATTTTTTGTATTATTTAGGTAAAAAAGCTTCTATTCTCCTTTCAAGGTTATTTTTTGATATATAAGCTTTTTTCTATTTTACAACATTCCTTTTTTAATATTAATTTACTTTAAATTAATTTAAATATTTTATTAATTTACATCTTTTCTTAATATATTATACAGACTGTTGGAAGGTGAACCATTATTTTGAATCGTCGCTTGATCCTTTATAATTAAATTTAGGCATAATGCCAAAAATAGCGTCTAACGTTTGACCGTTTGATCACTTTGGCCCTTTATCTTTTTTTTTTGGAGCACTTTAACCCTAACGTTTATTTATTTTTTATCAAATTGGTCTATTTTTAACGGACATGCTGACGTGGTTGTTGGTTGACTAATGGCGTTGATGTGGAAAATTTTCTTTGGTGAGTCTCAACCTATCTCCAAACCTCCTTATTTCAATGGTGCTAACTATTCCTATTGGAAGACAAGGATGATGTTGTTCATCTAAGAAAATAATCTTGCTGTATAAGACATTATTATGGATGGTCATTCAATTCCATTCAAACAAGAAGGAGAGCTTTTAGTTCCAAAAAACAAGAAGAAATGGAATGAGGAAGATAAGAAAAGCATTCAACTCAATGCCAAGGCAATGCACATTCTATTTCGTGCACTTGTTCAGATGAGTATAGTAGAGTTTCATCTTATTCAAACACCAAGAATGTATGGGACCAGCTTAAAGTCACCCATGAAGGCATTAACTAAGTGAAGAAGTCTAAATTTGAAATCCTTACACTCAACTACGAAACTTTCAAGATGAAGCTCGAAGAGGATATTAAGAAGATGTCTGATCGGTTCACAATCATCATAAATGGATTGAAGTCTTATGGAAAGATTTATCCAAATGAATAGGTGGTAAGGAAGATGCTTCGAAGCTTACCTAAATCGTAGGAAGCCAAGGTGGTTGCAATTGAAGAAGCAAAGAATTTAGAAACATTGACTTTGGATGAACTTTTCGTTTCTTTACTTACACATGAGATGAGACTCAACAAAGGGGTTGAAGAAGAAAAAGTTGTGAAGAAGAAGGTTGGTATTGCTCTATAATCCACCACAAATGAAGATAGTGAATCTAGTGAAGAGGTGGATGAAGACAAAGAGATGGAGATGTTTGTTAGGAGATTCAAGAGGTTCATGAAGTCCAATAAAGGAAGAAGATTCCAAAAGATGAGGGAATTGAAGCTTGAATCTACCAAGGAGAAAGATCTCATTATTTGTTATGAGTGCAAGAACCAGAACAAATCAAGTTTGATTGTCCTCAATGGAAGAACAATGGATCAAGCAAACAAAAGCTTAAAGCTAATGTGGCTACTTGGAGTGATGAGGATTCCTCCGATGATGAAGATTGTAACACCCCTAACCCGTAACCGTCGCCGGACTAGGATTAAGAGGCGTTACTAATCATTTCCGAACATTCCATATCATTTTCAACACAAAGTCAATCAAAAAAAATAATTCACAATCATATAGTCCCTTAAATAGGTCAATGAGACCTTAAACATGTGTTAGAAATGGGTCGGGACTAAACCGAACACATACGAAAATTTATGAAATTTAAACATTTTTCTAAGTTACAGAGGTCACACGCCCGTGTGGGTAGGTCGTGTGCCTCACACGGCCTCAGACACGTCTGTGCGTCCAAGCCGTGGCAAAACAGGGCATACATACTGACTTGTTCACACGGCCTGAGACACACTCATGTGCCTCACCCGTGGTCGACACTAACTTGCACCACACGGCCAGTCACACGCCCGTGTGTCCAGCCAGTGGTCAAGCCTGACTTGTTTTGAAACACAAGCTCGAAGGACACAGTCGAGCCACACACCCGTGTGCTCAACCGTGTGGGCAATTATAGGCCATTTTCAAGGCCAAATTACCATCCACACTTTGGAATCACCTATATGCCACAAATCAATACAAAAACATGCCTCAAATGCAACCAAAACATACCATTTCAAGCACCAAATAATCATCAACTATACCATCTATTCTTATTCTCAATTTCTACTCAAATAAGTCCATCCAAGACACTTAATATCACATCCCAAAACATATAAATCAAGCATCATATAAACCTTACCACAATTCACACTTAAACCACAATTTTCATCACTCATTTAAGTATGAACTAACCATATTCATCATACACTTATCCCACACATATATTTACTACATCATTCAACCTTTAAGCCATATCTCATGGCAAGATTTATACAACTCAAAACATGCCACATTAACTAGCCTATACATGCCATATACCAAATATACACATATTTCAAAAGTACCAAAATAGATAGCCGATAGTGTGATTGAGTCGCTGACGATCCCTGGATCCGAGCTAGCTTTTAATCGAATCAGAAACAGAGAAACACATCACACAGTAAGCTTAAGAGCTTAGTAAGTTTGTAATATAATACATATTACTCAATAATGCAATATCAATACATAAATAAACCATCACTTAGATAGATTCACAACTAAACACAATATCATTCTCAAACATATACTCATATATCCATCTATTCAACCTTAAACAATATCATTAACCACATAGGTTCGAAACATACCTTTGCCAACACTTAGTTAACAAACGTTCTTGCTAATCAATGCTCATTACCACAATTTATTCACTGTTCACTATCTCATCAATTCAATCGCACACTTAGTGCCCAATTCATAGCCGAAGCTTAAATAACATCGTACACTTAGTGCCTCAATATAAAACCGAACATAATTCGGTATCGCACACACTGTGTCAATCAAAAAGCCGAAGCTTCTATTATTTCGCACACACAGTGCTAATCATCTCTGTCTCATTTCTAATTACGCACACATAGTGCCACCAAACTCGATTCCACACATAGCATTTATAATCCAATAATCACATATCTATTTGTTTCATAACATTTAAACATAATTTAAGAACACGTATTATATCCGAACTTACCTCGGACGTCGAAATACCGAAACTAGCCGGTCAATCGAGTACTTTATCTTTGCCTCGATCTCGATCTGAATCTCTCCTTTCTTGGTCTATACATATTCAAATTTAGCTCACTCAATCACCAATTCATTCAATTTAGCCCAAACACACATATTTAGGGCATTTTACAAAATAGCCCTCACATTTTCACATTTCGACACTTTAGTCCCTATTTCACAAAATCACAAAATAAAAAAAATTTCACTTCACCCATGCCTAGCCGAATATTCCCATGCTCAATACAAGTCCACACATTTCGTTTATTTTACATTTTAGTCCCTCAAAATATTATTTTCTCAATTAAGTCCAAATTACTCAAATTCATCAAAAATTCAAAGACAAACTATGTTAATCTATCACATATCTTTCATAATTCATCTTCAAACATCACAAAACCCATGTATTCATCAATGGCATATTTCAAAATCATCATCAATTCACAAAATTGAAGCATGGGTTTTGAAGAACACAAAGCAACGATTGCAAAAACGTAGAAATTATCAAAAACCCAACAAAAACGGACCTTTAATCAAGCTTGGAAGTAGCCGAATATCAAAACATATGATCCCTAGCTTTATTTCTTCAATTTTGACAAGAAAATATGAGAATATGGCTTGTTTTTCTTATGTGTTTTATTTAATATACATTATAACATGTTTTACCATTTTGCCTTTTAGTTAATCAACCATTTAACTATCAAATATTAGGCCATTTATGTCCATCTCCACTAACCATGGTCTAATTACAACATAAGGACTTCTCATTAAAAAATTCATGCTAAATAAGCACTTTAACAATTAGCACACAGCTTTTGCATTTTATGCGATTAAATCCTTTTTGCTAATTAAGCACACAATCGATAAAATTTTCACACAGAACTTTCACACATGCTCAAACACATATTATAAAAACAAAAAATAATATTAAAATATTTTTTTGACCTCGTATTTGTGGTCTCAAAACCACTATTCTGACTAGGGTCAAAATCGGGCTGTTACAAAGATCAAGAAGTAGTCAATCTTTGCCTTATGGCTATAGAAGATTTTAAGGTAACTTATAACTCATCTACTTCAAATCCTTATTCTTTTGATGAGTTACAAGATGCCTATGATGAATTAGGCTTGGAGTTTAAATTAATGGTTTCAAAAGGAAAACTATTTCAAAACTAAAAGATGAAAATAATTCACTCTCCAAAGTCAAGCATGAACTTGAAAGTAAAATAAATGACATGCAAGCTATTATAAATGATTTTGAGAAAAACATTTGTGACTTGCATAATTTACTTTCTAAAGTTTATGATGATCATCAAAAGCAACTAGAGTTGCTTGAGAGTGAAAAAGCTCACTCTAACAAAGTTTTTTGAAAAAGGAGAAAGTTCAAAACAAAATTTTGTTAAAACTAGCATTAATTTCTATAAACATAGAGGTCCTCCAAGTTTTTAAAAAAGAAAAATTTTAAAAGTGTATTAGTCCCCAAAGGACTCATAACTACTAAAGATAAGGATATCCTTTCTAAATGGATGCCTAAAGGGACTAGAATCTTGGAAACTAATACTTATGGACCTAAAAGAAATTGGGTACAAAAACAAAAATTTAATTCTATATTTGTAGGAAAATGTGCATTGCTTTAAGGAGAACATCACTAATGCATATTCTATGTGATTGCACCTTAATGTTTACTTGGTATGTTAGTTCACTTGTTCCTTATTTTAAATATCTATATTTGGACTAACCATTTTCTTTTCCTCTTAAGCTTTATTTGATTATTTTTTATATAACAAAAAGGGGGAGAAGAAAAAGGTAAATTTAATGGTTGATTGATTATGATTAATTGATTTTATGCCCAATTTAGTGACCATGTTTTCAAAGTAAAATGAGTGTAAAATTTGATCTTATGTCTTTTTTTTTAATCCTTCAATTGAAAATGACTTTGATATAGGGGGAGCAATTTATTCAAAAACAAATTTACAAATTGTTTTGTTACATCAAAAAGGGGGAGATTGTTAAACTAGTTTTATTTGATAATATATTTATTTGAGCTCAAGTGTATTCTTGTTTATTTGAGCTTTATTGGCAAGCATTCTGATCTTGTAAGGATTATTTCTTTGTTTGTTTGTTTATATCTCTTTGATAGGGTTAAATCTTAAGGTTTGGGTAGAAACCTTAAGGGAGTTGCAATCTTAAGATTTTGGGTAGAAATATTAAGGGAGATTGTGAGGTTAAACTTTTTCCTCAAAGGTTATCAAATTAGTGACATTGGGAAAATTCTTAGTTGTGGAAAGCTAAGGTAGTTGAGTAGGCAATTGGGGCTGAACCACTCTAAATTATTGTATTCATTATATCATATTCTTTCATTGCTTCCACCATTTTTCTTAAAGGCCAATTCTTCTTCCCTCTTGACGATTTCAAGTTGAATTATCGAGCTAACAAGAAGGAAACTCAAGATAATCAATAATGAACCAAATAGGGTTAGAGTTAAATGCATTGCATCTAAAAAGTGTAAATGGAGAATATTTGCAAGTTACAGTAGCATGTCCAGGTGCCTGCAAGTGAAAAGTTTTCATGATGAGCACAAATGTTGTGTTAGTTTTAGAAACAAAATGGTCAATGTAAAAGTAATTGCAGAACATTTTGAAGCTACTATTAGAAACCACCTAAAAATGAATTTGAAGGAGATACAAAGAAGGGTAGCTTCAGAAATGAATGTGAATGTTAATATGACAAGGTGTAGAAGGGTCGAGTAAATGGTGAAGAATAAGTTCGCAAGAAACTTTGTAGAGGAATTTGCTATGCTGTGGGATTATGCTGATGAATTGAGACTAAAGAATCCTAGAAGTACTATAAAGATGGCAGTGAATAGAGTAATACCTGAATCTCCACCACATTTCAAGAAGTTTTATGTATGTTTTGAAGCACTAAAAAGATGTTATAAATAAGGGTCCAAGCCTATAGTAGGTTTGGATGGTTGCTTCTTAAAAGGTCCATCCAATGGTAAGATGTTGTCTACTTGTGGGAGAGATAGAAACAATCAGATGTACCCAGTTGCCTGAGCTATTGTTGAGGGGGAATGCAGTGATTCTCGGTCATGGCTTCTTAGTCTTTTGATTGCAGACTTAGGAATGAAAGATGGGATTGGGTATATCATCATCAGTGACGAACAAAAGGTAAACAATGTTATGTTATTTGCACCAATTTATTACTATTGTGAACATGTTTGTTAGACTTTTTTAATTACGTCTTGTAAATTAATTTGCAGGGTCTTGAGATAGCCATTAATGACATTTTGCCTAGAGTAGAACATATAAATTGTGCTAGGCATGTCTTAGCAAACTGGTTTGGCAAGAAGAAAGGAAAGGCATATGAATTTTCTTTCTGAAAAATTGTGAAGTCTACAACAGAAAGGGAGAGGGAAAAAAAAAGAAGAATTGTATAAGATTGATGAAGGTGTTGCAAATGAGTTTTTCTCTAAGAATTCGAAAGCTTAGACCAAGGCCTTCAAGGGTTACACTCGGTGTCAAGTATTGTTGACAATAACCTTTGTGAAGCATTTAACTCCAACATTGTGGAGTCAAGATTTAAGAGCAAAACAACCATGTTGGAGGGAATCAAAGTTAAAATGAGGAGCAGAATACTAGATAAGAGGAAGCAATGCAGTTTATAAAGCCCCAAAATTTTAATTTTTGATTTCGTGTATGTGTGACACACAATGTCTATCCGCTTCAGTGGTTATGTGTTCTGGGTGTGTGTGCGTGAGGTCCCAAGTTCAAGCCTTACTTGGGAAAATTTTTTGGTATTTTTTTATAAATAAAGCCTTAACCTTGTGCAAAGGGCTTAAGTTTAATTGTTGGTAAGTTTATATCAGAATGGGCCTATTGGTCTGGTGGTTAAGTGGAGTGTTGGAGTGTTAGAAGTCCTGTGTTCAATTCTCTGTGATGGCGTGGAGACAGTATTTTTTCTCCAATTTCGGCTAAGAGTTGTGTTGGGGCAAAATTCTGAGTAGTTGTGTTTTAGTGGGTCAATGGGAGTGATTTTAGGAGATAATTGTGGAGAGGTTATCAGAAAATAATATAATTATCTTTTTGTTGCAAAAATAAAAATAGAGTTTCGATTTTCTCTCCAATTCCCCAAACTTTTTCTGACGTTTTCTTCTTCTTCTTTTTTCCCTCCTCTGTCGATTCTTTCCCCTAGTTGCTGCCGAAATTTCCATTATTTTTCCCCTTCCGTTTCTTTCTTTTTCTTTTTTCTTTTTTTTTCTTTCAAATTGATTCAGTTATTCATCGTTGGTTGCGTGTGTTCGGTAACTAATGGTTTTGTCTATTGTTAATCGTTCTTGGTTAATCTCTAAAAGGGGGATTCCTTTTTGGTGTTTAGGAGTTAATCAAGGGGCTGGTGGTTTTGAATCGACGCTATGATTGTGTGAAGTCGTGGTTACTCAAGCGAGGTAAGGGTTTTGCTAGGTTTTTATTCGAGTTCCTTCTGAAATTGGTTGATTAAAAATGAATTAAGTGATTAATCTGGAGATATGTTGGTCGATTTTTAGGTTCTAGAGGCTTAGGAGTGCTTACGCATCAGAAACGATACCAGGTGTGTACCCGAAATGCAGAAAATAGGATTTGGCAAAAAGCTAAAATTGCTTGCTATCGAGAAATAAGAGAAATAAGAAAAAATGATACAAAAAATTGTAGAGAAAAGAAATAAGGGTGTTATAAACTTGGAAATCAACATTTTGCACTAAAATATTTTTGGACAGCAGCAGTATACTAAATTTGAAAAATCATCAAAAATAGTGAAAATTGAGTGAGAGGTTGAATAAAATATGATATTAAATTTTATTGAGCCTAGTTTTTCATGGAAGAAACAGTGTAAGCAATGGAATTGTAAATCATGAGATATAATAAATTTTGTGAGACAAGGTTAGAATGATTTCGGGTTCCCCTGTTCTGACTTAGGAAAATCATCAAAAATTGTAAAAAAAATAATTAGGGGCTTAAATTTATATTTTTAAATCCTTAATGAGTCTATTTTCAAGAGAAATAAACGAAAACGTCATCCAAATTTTGTACTAAGAGATAAATAATTTTTAGTAAGGAAAGGATGAAGCTGTCAAACAGCAGAATAGGGATAAATTTAAAGATTTTACTGTACTTATTTGATAAACTATAAATTCTGAAAATTTTATGGTAGAAAGGTATTTGAGTCTAGTTTCAAAAACATTAAGTGGATCTTAATTTTAAATTTTGTAGCTCAAGATATAAACAATTTAGTGATAATGACTCAAGTAGACAGCTTTGAATGAACATATAAGTAAATAGTGAAAACATATATGAGTATTGAGCTAGCATGGGTTACTTTAAAAATGGATCACACGGCCAAGGCCAATTTAATGAGTGGGCCACACACGACCGGGCAGATCACATGGGCGTGTGGGCCCATTTTTACCGAAATGTTTTTAAGGTTACATGTGTCGCCCAAGTCGATCATGAACCTCATCGTAGGGCCTGTAAGCTCTACTTAGACCCTAAATGTGTGAAATTGATGAATGATATCATCTTTGGGCATGTTAATATCTCGAACTGAATATATGTACTTGAAATTGCATAATAGCATGTCATCCATTGTGTGTTGCATTGCATTGGGTTGGGGTTGTTATCAGGAGGAAGTGTCTTTGAAAGGATTTAAGCCTAATTTCTTGGTAGCTCATTTTGCAAACCATCAGATTGCCGCATCGGTACTACTTGGAGTGTAGGGATGGGTGGGTTGATTATGTCCCCACACGGAGTGTAAGGTTGGACGGAGATGGTGTGTAGAGGCTGGTTGGATAGGATTTTGTTACTGCATAATCATATCGCTATCGACATCTTGTGATGGGCTAAGGCCCAACAACATTTTTGACATCAGTCTTGAGATGGGCTAAGGCCCAAATCACATCGAGCATTGAAAAGGGCTTAGGCCCAAGACTGCTCAAGCGTGTAATCGTGAATACTAATTGTTTGTTTGTTTCGCGGGATTACACAATCGAGTTTACGTAAACTCGCCCTTTTTGTTTAATGTGCATGTGTAATCCCCAAATTTAGACGGATCGGTGCGACAGAGAGGACTCGTGGTGACCACAATAATTTTTGGACTTCATGGTTTTCAATTTACAATTTATGATTTGATTATTATTGATTATTTGGGTTGTAATTTAAGGACCCTCTCGGGACTTTGGTTTTAAATTTGGGTTTTTATTTATTTATTTTACATTATGGATTTATACCTGCTGGTCGTAGGAAATTCGGTTTTCAAAAAGTTAAAGTAATTTCTAAACGCATGATCACCTAGACTGTTTTATTAAAGCTTTCGTAACGAGGGATGTTTCAAAACAAATGTTTTAAATGAATAAAGACGACTTCCTAAGTTCTAACAAAGGTTTGCTAAAGATAATAACATGGAATGTTTTCATCGTAACAACGAGGTTTCAAAAACACTATTGTGTGACATTGCTAGATACGGCCATAACGTCTAGGGCGGGTTTGGGGTGTTACATTTAGTGGTATCAGAGCCAGGTTACAAAACTCGATTGTGGATTATGGGTTTTATAAAAATGGGCTTTCAAAAATTGATTGATTTCAAATGATTTGAAATGTTTTTCTTGAGTAAGTGGTACACCGAGTCTCGCTACGATCCTCGTAAGTATTCGAATCGTGATTTGTTTTAAAATGAAAATCGTTATAGGTAGTATATTCTCAAACTACTATAGGTAGTAAATCAGCATGAAAATACTCTAGTTAGTGTATACTGAAAATTGTAGAGAAACTGAAAACTGTAGTGAGACTGCGATTTACGAAAATGAACTCTGAATAATCGATATTGTTTTACATAAAACATTTGTTAATAAACACTGGAACTGTAATTGATTCATAATACTGTTAAGACAGATAAACGTGATTAGGCAATGAGCGCACGAGGTATCCGTGGACGAGGTACTAGAGGCCGAGGTAGAGACCGCAGAGGAGCTGCTGGGTCTCAAGATCGCATGGCTGGGGACGAAGCATTGTCCCAGGCTATGCTAAGGATTTTGGAGAGGGGTGGGCCCACATCGGATCTGGGGCCGAGGGTCCTGCACGGAACAACTCCGGTCCAATGGGTGAGCTCTTGGGGTGTCACCGAGTTGCCCCTAATGTGGCCGAGTACTGGATTGAGGCCACGGAAAGGATTATGGATGATTTAGATTGCACCCCTGAGTAGAAATTAAAGGGTGCAGTCTCACTGCTGCGGGATGAGGCTTATCAGTGGTGGCTTACTGTTAAGGAGGGCACTCAGCCCGAACGTCTGACATGGGAGTTCTTTAAGACCGCCTTCCAGGGAAAATATGTGGGAGCCAGTTACATGGATGCCCGTAGGAGGGGGTTTCTAAATTTAACTCAGGGAGATCGATCAGTGGCCGAGTATGAGGCCGAGTTTCTAAGACTGAGCCGCTATGCGCGAGGTATGGTGGCGTCTGAGTACGAGCGATGTGTCCTCTTTGAGGATGGCCTCAGAGATAAGTTGCGGGTTTTGATAGCTCCGCAGAGGGAGCGGAATTTTTCTGCCCTGGTTGAGAAGGCGAAGATCGCTGAGGAGGTTAAACATGTTGAGCGCCAAAACTAGGATAGAGAGAGATTCGGAGCCATCGGGTGCGGTGCAAAGGCCTAGGAAAAAGGCCAAAGTTGATGGGCCGGTTAGAGTTGGGCCCCCTGTTGTTGCTACTGGACTGCAGCCATGTACTGATTGTGGTAGACGCCATCAGGGCGAGTGCTGGAAGAGGATTGGGGCATGCTTGAGATGTGGGTCGTTGGAACATCGCATTAGAGAGTGTCCGCTGAGGGCTGATCAAAGGCAAGCTCCGGGTACTGGTACTGAACAGCCACCGCGGGGCCGTGGTCAGACCAGAGGTGGTAATGGTTTGGGCAGTGGGCGGAGAGCACCGGACAGAGGTGCCGGACAGGCTGAGGCGAGGCAGCCGGCTCTAGTTTATACTGTCGATCGTCGAGAAGATGGAGATGCTTCGTACGTCATCACGGGTACGTTTCTTATTTTTGATGTACCATATACTACATTGATAGATATAGGATCCACTCACTCCTATATAGCCTATACTGTGTCTGGAAATTTGGGGATCTTGGTTGAGAGCACTACGAGTGAGGTTACTATAATGAGTCTGTTGGGGCAATCTATAAGGGTTAACAAGCTATTTAGAGACGTTCCTTTAGAGGTTCAAGGTGAAATCTTTCTGGCTAATCTGATGGAGCTTCCCTTTGGAGAGTTCGATTTAATTTTGGGGATGGACTGGTTGGTCAAGCATCATGTTAGCTTGGACTACGCGACTAAGAGGGTCGTATTGAGGACTGAAGAGGATGATGAGGTAGTCATGATTGGAGAGCACCGAAATTATTTAACTAATGTGATTTCTGCACTGGTGGCGAAAAAATTGGTACGTAAGGGATGTGAGGTGTTCTTGGCTTACGTAAGTGTTTCAGATTTTGGGAATTCCTCTATTAAGGACATCAAAACGGTAAAAGATTTTCTGAATGTCTTTCCTGATGAGCTACCTAGTTTACCTTCAGATCGTGAAGTGGAGTTTGGTATTGAGCTCCTACCTGGTACAACTCCGGTGTCCATCGCTCCCTATCAAATGGCACCGAAGAGTTTGTGGAGCTAAAGGCTCAAATTCAGGAGTTATTGGATCGTGGGTTCATCCGCCCTAGTGTGTCTCTGTGTGGAGCACTAGTACTGTTTGTGAAGAAGAAGGATGGATCCATGCGGATGTGTATCGACTACCGGTAACTGAACAAGTTGACCATTAAGAATAAGTACCCTCTACCAAGGATAGATGATTTGTTTAACCAGTTGTTAGGAGCTTCGGTGTTCTCTAAGATTGACCTCCGATCTAGGTATCATCAGTTAAGGGTCAAGGAGGCTGACGTATATAAGACGGCGTTTAGGACTCGTTATGGTCACTACGAGTTCCTAGTAATTCCATTTGGACTGACTAATGCACCAGCAGCTTTCATGGATTTGATGAACTGAGTATTTCAGCCTTATCTGGATCAGTTTGTGGTGGTGTTCATCGATGATATACTGGTTTACTCGAGGACTGAGCATGAGCATGACGAGCACCTTAGGGTTGTTCTGCAAACTTTGAGAGAGAAGCAACTCTATGCTAAGTTTAGCAAGTGCAAGTTCTAGCTACTTGAGGTGACATTTCTAGGTCATGTGGTTTTTACTGAGGGGATTCGAGTTGATCCTCGAAAGATTGAGGCTGTATTAGATTGGAAGCAGCCTAAGAATGTGTCTGAGATCCGCAGTTTTCTAGGTTTGGCAGGATATTACCGGCGGTTTATGGAAGGCTTCTCATTGATTGCAGCACCCCTAACTAATCTGCCATGTAAGGGTGTACTATTTGTCTGGACTGATGCGCAGCAAGAGAGCTTCGAGAAGCTCAAGACTGTTCTGACTCAGGCTCCTGTTCTGATATAGCCTGAACCTGAAAAAGAGTTCACGGTTTATAATGATGCATCACATGTCTGTTTGGGATGTGTGTTGATGCAGAATGGTAAGGTGGTAGCATATGCGTCTCGTCAGCTTAATATACATGAGGCAAACTATCCGACGCATGATTTGAAGCTGGCCGCCGTGGTATTTGCACTAAAAATTTGGAGGCATTATCTGTACGGTGAGAAGTGTATCATCTACACTGATCACAAAAGCCTCAAGTATCTCCTTACTCAGAAGGAACTGAATCTTAGGCAGCATAGATGGATCGAGCTGCTTAAGGACTACGACTGCACCATTGAGTACCATCCTGGCAAGGCCAATGTAGTAGCCGATGCTTTGAGCCGTAGGGCTATGACTGATCTGAGGGCGATGTTTGCTCGCCTTAGTTTATCTGATGATGGTAGTCTGTTAGTTGAGCTTCAGGTTAAACTGACATGGATTGAGAAGATTAAGGGTAAGCATTGGAGGACGAGTCTTTGTGTCTTCGATTCCGACAGGTTAAGAGTGGTAGCACTATGGATTTTGGACTGAATAGTGATGGGGTACTCTCCCTCCGTGGAAGAATCTGTGTGCCGAATAATACTAATTTGAGGCAATCTATACTGAGAGAGGCGCACAGCAGCGCTTATGCTATGCATCCTGGCGAAAATAAGATGTACCAAGACCTTCGTGAGTTATATTGGTGGCCAGGGTTGAAACGAGAGGTTACTGATTTTGTGGCGAGATGTCTGACGTGCCAGCAGGTTAAGGCTGAGCATCAGTTACCTTCAGGTTTGCTGTAGCCGATTAAGATTCTTCCATGGAAGTGGGAGCGTGTAACTATGGATTTCGTTAGTGGGTTGCCTCTAACACCCACTAAGAAGGATTCAGTATGGGTCATCGTGGATCGATTGACCAAGTTCGCTCACTTTATACCGGTTCTTACTGATTATTCTCTGCAGAAGCTGGCGAAGCTTTATATTTCTGAGATAGTGAGACTGCATGGGGTACCGGTTTCGATCATCTCCGATAGGGATCCTCGTTTCACATCTCAGTTTTAGAGAAAATTGCATGAGGCTCTGGGTTTAAGGTTGGACTTCAGTACTGCATTCCATCCTCAAACCGATGGTCAGTCTGAGAGGGTGATTCAGATACTGGAGGATATGTTGATGAGCTGTGTTATTAATTTTCCAGGCAGTTGGGAGGATTATCTATTGTTAGCGAAGTTTGCCTATAATAATAGTTACCAGTCCAGCATCCAGATGGCACCTTACGAGGCACTATATGGTCGTAAATGTCGCACTCCTTTATGTTGGACTGAGTTGGGCGAGCGACGTGTTTTGGGTCCTGAGACAGAGGATAAGGTTAGATTGATTCGGGATCGACTGAAAGCGGCTTCTGATAGACATAAATCCTATGCAGACCTGAAGTGACGTGAGATTGAGTATTCGGTGGGGGACTTTGTATTCCTTAAGGTCTCACCATGGAAGAAGGTACTGAGGTTTGGTCGTAAGGGCAAGTTGAGCCCTAGGTTTATTGGACCTTACCGTATTTTGAAGTGAGTTGGACCAGTCGCTTATCAGTTGGAGCTACCTCCAGAGTTGGATCGTATCCATGACATGTTCCACGTCTCGATGTTGAGGCGCTACCGCTCTGATCCTACTCACATCGTTTTTGTTGAGGAGATTAAGGTTAGGCCAGACTTGACCTTTGAGGAGGAGTCGGTTTAGATTCTGGATCGAGATGTAAAAGTACTGAGGAGGAAATCTATTCCACTAGTTAAGGTTTTTTGGCGTAATCATAGCACTAAGGAGGCTACGTGGGAGCCTGAGGATACGATACGTCAGTAATATCCTCATATGTTCTGTCCGAGTAAATTTTGAGGACGAAATTTTCTTTTAGGGGGTGGAATTGTAACGCCCCAAAATTTTAATTTTTGATTTCGTGTATGTGTGACACACAATTTCTATCCACTTCAGTGGTTATGTGTTCTGGGTGTGTGTGAGAGGTCCCAAGTTCAAGCCTTACTTGGGCAAATTTTGGTATATTTTTATGAATAAAGCCTTAACCTTGTGCAAAGGGCTTAAGTTTAATTGTTGGTAAGTTTATATCAGAATGGGCCTGCTGGTCTGGTGGTTAAGTGGAGTGTTGGAGTGTTGGAGTGTTGGAGGTCCTGTGTTCAATTATATGTGATAGCGTAGAGACAATATTTTTGCTCCAATTTCGGCTAAGAGTTGTGTTGGGGCAAAATTCTGAGTAGTTGTGTTTTAGTGGGTTAATAGGGAGTGATTTTAGGAGATAATTGGGGAGAGGTTATCAGAAAATAATCTGATTATCTTTTTGTTGCAAAAATAAAAGTAGAGTTTCGATTTTCTCTCCAATTCCCCAAACTTTTTCTGACGTTTTATTCTTCTTCTTTTTTCCCTCCTCTGCCGATTCTTTCCCCTAGTTGCTGCCAAAATTTCCATTATTTTTTCCCCTTTCGTTTCTTTCTTTTTCTTTTTTTTTTTCAAATTGATTCGGTTATTCATCGTTGGTTGCACGTGTTCGGTAAGTAACAGTTTTGTCTATTGTTAATCGTTCTTGGTTAATCTCTAAAAGGAGGATTCCTTTTTAGCGTTTAGGAGTTAATCAAGGGGCTAGTGGTTTTGAATCGACGCTGTGATTGTGCGAAGTCGTGGTTACTCAAGCGAGGTAAGGGTTTTGCTAGGTTTTTAGTCGAGTTCCTTCCGAAATTGGTTGATTCTTGTTATTTAAATTCGTTCTTTGGGGCAAGATGGGTGTTGGTTTGGTGTTCATGTTGATTCTTGTTATGTTAAGTGTCTTCGTGGTTCTTGGTTAGGCGAAAGAAACGATTATCGTGTCCCACTAGTAAAGTAATTCTCGTGTTAGACACTGTTTTTGAGTGGTAATTACTCGAACTTCACTTTATGGATCAAAATGTTGATTTAAGGAATGTGATTTTGGGTGGTAGATTGATGATTAATCGGTTTAATTGGATGAATGATTATAGGATTCTTGGGTTCTCGGTTGCGTGGTTAATCAGAAATACACCCAAAACATCGATCGAAACTTGAAAAAATTGCAAGACATGGGTTGTTTTCGAAACTGCCCAGCCTCACACGGTCGTATGGTAGGCCGTGTGACAGACCATGTGCACCACAGGGCAATGTGGTATGCCGTGTGCTAGGCCGTGTGTGATACACGGTCTGGATTGGTAGGCTGTGTGGACCACACGAGCTGGCTTGTTGGGCCGTGTGAGCCTTTTTGGCCAATTTTGAGGGCCCGTTTAAGGGCTAATTTAAGGACTTAAAAATTGGATCCGTGGGCATTTTGGTAGGCCTATAAAAGTGGAAAAATTAGGTATGTTTTCCATAAATAAACTTAGGGAGCATGTTATGTAAGTTCGCTTTGTATATGTTTTGTATCATGTTATGTTCTGTAAATATATGTTTAGACATGCACGCTATGTAAGTTATATGATATGTATTTGCGTATGTTAGCATGTTTGTACATATGCTCTAGGGTGGGTTTGATATGTTGCAGGAAGTGTATAAGGCGGTTTTACTGCAATTATGGCAGTTAGACCGCAAATTTTCATTTGGCAACTCATCTGCATATTTATGAGTGGTATACCACCACATATCAGTGTGATTGCTGGGTCGGAGATGGTATGTAGCGAATGGGGGTAGGACATGCTCTGCTATGTTATGTGTTATGTTCTAATAAGTTATATGATATGCTTTGATATGTTACATATTATGACTCTGATATGATATATGATAAGAAACATCGATTTGGTACAAACTTTATAAGTACAAGCAAAATGTAGGTCAAATCATACACTGAGCGTAAAGCTCACTCGTTTGTTTGGTTGTTTCAGGTGATCCTCAGGCTTAGGATTAGACGGTGACTTTGGAGCTCAGATTTCACATTATTGGTTCAGTATGTTGTGGACTAAACTTTTATGGACTTTTTGGACATTTGGACATTTTTGGTTGTTTGGGACTTTAAAATTTGTTTGATAATTGTTTTGCAAAAATCTCAAATTTTAATTGGTGACTTAAACAAGACGACACGTTAAATAATAAACTAAGGGATAAGACTGAATAGTTATAATGAACTTCCGCTGCTAAGTTTTTGACTAAGTTTTCATGATGTTTTTTATGCGAATGGTTAGGTAAATTTGGGTTTGTTTTAAATAAGTCAATAAAACACGATTTTGTCAAAATGCTCACGAAATTTTCGGAATATGTAAGTTTTTAACGTTTAAACCTGTTCTGAATCTTCTTAAGATAAAAGTGAGTTTTACTTTAGAAATTAAGCTTCAACGATTTTGTGATTGATGTAACCTTCATAATCCGACCGTAACGTCTATGCTGAGTTTGGGGTGTTACATTTGGTGGTATCAGAGTCATGTTGCAAAACTCAGGCTGTGTATTTTTGGGTCCAAAATGTGTTGGAAAGATAATTTTTTGTTTTAAACGAAAATTCCATGAAAAAAATTTTTAGTTAATTTTTTATTTCCGAAAACTGAAACCGAGACTCCAACGTCGATCCAAGTAAGAAATCTAAACTTTAGTTTTGCTTTAGATATATTTTTGTATGTAACACTTTAGTATAAGCATCTGCCTTTAGAGACTGTGGGCAATAACACTCTATAAATATTGACATGTACTCCAATAAAACATTAAAATTAAGGTTTTAACATTTAAACTAATCCATAAAATTTTAAAAATTATAGATAAGATAACGAGTACTCGTGGATCTCGAGGACGTGGTACTCGTAGGTGCGGTGGTCGTCGACGAGGGGCTCCAGTTGAGTCTTTTTTTATAGGCAGTATGTCCCAATTGGATAAGATTGAAACCGTTGGAAATTTGACCGTCGAAATTGGGTCTGGGGCTCAAACTGTCAGGGACGATGCACTATCCTAAGCAATGTTGAGGGTTTTGGAGAGGGTCGTTGGGACCCATACTAGATCTAGGAGCCAATGGTCAATAACTGAACGACTCCGGTCTATTGCAGTTGAACTGTTTATGGGTGTCACTAGGTCACCCCAACTGTGGCCAAGTATTGGTTGGTGGCCACAAAAAGACTTATGAATGATTTAAACTGCACCCCTAGCAAAAAATGAAGGGTGCAGTATCTTTGCTTTGTGATAAGGCGTATGAGTGGTGGTTGAAATTTGAGGACGGTACTTAGCCTGAGCAGTTAACTTGGGATTACTTTTAGGGTGCCTTCCAAAATAAGTATATGGGGGGCGAGCTATGTTGAGGCCCATAAACGTAAGTTTATAGGGCTAACTTAGGGGGATAGATCGATGGCCGAGTATAAGGATGAGTTCTTGAGATTGAGCAGATATGCTCGCGGTTTGGTAGCAACTAATTATGATAAGAGCATCCGATTCGAGAAGGGTTTGAGGTGTGACATAAAGGTTCTAATAGCACACCAGAGGGAATGAGTCTTCGTAAATTTCATGGAGAAGGCTAAAATCACTGAGGATATTAAATGCGCTGAGCGCGAGAAAAGGGAGAAGGAGAAAAATCAGTACAAGATCAAGAGGGATTCGGGTCCTTCTAGTTCTTCTCAGCGGCCTATGAACGGGCCAGGTTTCAGAGACCTCAGCAAACAGGTTCAATTGTTAGAGTTGAGCCCGTTGCTAGGGTCGAGTAGGTTTGTACTATGGGTTCTGTAATAGATGCCAGTCTAAGCGACTGTTGGAGGAGGATTGGGGCTTGCTATAGATGTGGGTCCACTGAGCATAAGATTAGTGAGTGTCCTTGGATGGTTGATTCGGTTCAGGCACTGGTTTAGGGTCAGAATCCTCAAAGGATGGGTCAGCTGCATGTTAGGGGTCGTGGTCAGGTAAGGAGAGGTAATAGTGGTGGTTGTGTTCAGAGAGCACCATGTAAAGGTACAGTTCAGACTAAGGCTAGACAACTAGCCTTAGTTTTTGTAGCGAGGCACCAAGAGGACCGGGATATGGCTTATGTGATTGTCGATACCTTTGTTATGCATTATTTACCTTATTTTGCATTGATTGATTGTGGTTCCACGCACTCTTACATATCTAGCAGTATATCGGGTAATTTAGAGAGTTTAGCTGAGGACACTAGTTGTGAACTTTTTATGATTAGTCCTTTGGGTCAGTCTGTCTGAGTTAATAAAGTGTTTAGAAGGTTTTCACTTGAGGTTAGGGTCTAGTATTCTAGGTTGATTTGATGGAGTTGTCGTTCAGAGAGTTCGATCTTATTTTGGGTATGGATTAGTTGGTAGAGCATCGGGTTGGATTAGATTGTCAATCTATGA
Organism: Gossypium sturtianum; assembly: GCA_025698515.1. Lineage (NCBI taxonomy): Eukaryota > Viridiplantae > Streptophyta > Magnoliopsida > Malvales > Malvaceae > Gossypium > Gossypium sturtianum. The sequence goes on from CM046955.1 coordinate 121,988,417, forward strand.
GAGTGACCTTTAAGGTTGGGGATGGAGAAAAGGTTGTAATGGTCAGCGAGTGTCGAGATTACCTCTATAATGTGATCTCTGTTCTGCCAAAAATTTAATCCGTAAGAGATGTGATGTGTATTTAGCATGTGTGCATGATAAAAGTATCGTGGGTTTGGCTATGAAAGGGATTCGTACTGTTAAGGATTTTCCTGATGTCTTTCCTGAGGAGTTGTCGGGTTTACCTTTGGATAGGGAGGTTGAGTTCGGAATTGAGGTTTTGCCAAAGATTGCTTCGGTGTCTATCACCCCATATCAACTGGCACCGAATGAGCTAAAGGAGTTAAAGTTGTAGCTTCAAAAACTCTTGGATAGGGGGTTCATTTGACCTAATATGTCCACATGGGGAGCATTGGTCCTATTTTTCAAGAAAAGGATGGTTCTATGAGAACATGTGTGGATTATCGTCAATTAAACAAATTGACGGTAAAAAATAAGTACCCACTTTCGATGATTGATGACCTGTTTGATCAGTTTTGTGGGGCGTCTGTATATTCGAAAATCGATCTTTGTACGGGGTATCATCAATTGAAGGTTAAGAAGGCTGATGTGTATAAGACTGCCTTTAGGACTCATTATGGGCATTACGAGTTCCTTATCATACCCTTTGGTTTAACTGATGCTCTGGCAGCATTCATAGATCTTATGAATTAAGTTTTTCATCCATATTTGATTAGTTCGTCGTAGTATTTATCGATGACATTTTGGTTTACTCTAAGACCGAGGATGAGCATGATGAGCATCTCAGGGTAGTTCTTTAAATTCTCCATGAGAAGGAACTTTATGTCAAGTTAAGTAAATGTGAATTCTGGTTGAGTGAAGTTATGTTTTTGGGGCATGTGGTTTCGGCTGAGGATATTCGAGTAGACCTTGAGAAGATAGAGACTATTCTAGATTGGAAGTAGCCTGGAAATGTGACTGAGCTTTAGAGTTTCATAGGTCTAGTGGGTTACTATTGGAGGTTTGTTGAGGGGTTTTCACTGATAACAACTCCATTGACTAAGTTGCTATGTAAGAACGCTCTATTTTTTTGGGTTGTTAAGCAGCAATCGAGCTTTGAGAAGCTCAAAACGATTTTGACTCAAACACCCATTCTGATTCAACCTGAATTTGGGAAGGAGTTCGTTGTGTATAGCGATGCGTCTCATACTGGTTTGGGTTGTATACTGATGCAAGAGGGTAAGGTGGTAGCGTATGCATCTAGATAGCTTAAGCAACACGAGGGTAATTATCTGACGCATGACCTTGAGCTTGTCGCTGTTGTCTTTGCACTTAAGATTTGGAGGCATTATTTGTATGGTGAGATGTGCATCATTTACATCGATCATCAGAGTCTTAAGTACCTCCTCACTCAGAAGGAGTTGAATCTTAGGCAACGTCATTGGATCAAGTTGTTTAAGGATTATGACTGTTCGATAGAGTATCATCCCGGTAAGGCCAATGTGGTGGTCGATGCTCTTAGCCGTAGATCCATATCCGAGTTGAGGGCAATGTTTGCTCGCCCAAGTTTGTTTGATGACGGTGGGATTCTGGCTGAGTTGCAAGTTTAACTATCTCGGTTGGATGAGATTAAGAGTAAACAACTTCTAGATGAGTCTTTGGTTAGTCGGGTTCAGCAGATTGATGACGGTAAGACTTTAGAATTTGGGTTTAACAGTGATGGTATTTCGTGCTTTCAAGGTCGAATTTGTATGCCTAGTGATGTGGATTTGAGGCAATCTATTTTGCGGGAGGCATATAGTAGCTCTTATGCTATGCATCTCGATGGCAATAAGATGTATCGTGACCTCTGAGAGTTATACTAGTGGTTTGAGCTGAAACATGAGGTAACCGATTTTGTGTCACATTGTTTAATGTGCCAGCAAGTAAAGGCTAAGCACCAACTTCCTTCTAGATTACTTCATCCTGTTAAGATTCTACTGTGGAAATAGGAACAGGTAACTATTGACTTTGTTAGTGGGTTGCCTTTGACACCTACTAAAAAGGAGCCAAGTTAGGTTATTGTGGATCGGTTGACTAAGTTTGCTCACTTCATTCCTGTTAGGACCAATTACTCCTTACAAAAGTTAGCAAAGCTCTATGTCTTTGAGATTTTTAAATTTCATGGGGTTCCGGTATCGATTATTTTAGGTCGAGATCCTCTGTTTACTTCTCGTTTCTAGAAGAAATTACATGAGGCTCTCGAAACTCGACTGGATTTCAGTACGACATTTCATCCATAGATTGATGGTCAATCTGATAGGGTAATTTAGATTTTGGGGATATGCTTCGGAGTTGTGTTATTGATTTCTGAGATAGTTGGAAGGATTTTTTACTACTAGTTGAATTTGCTTACAATAATAGCTTTCAATCTGGCATTCAGATGTCCCCTTATGAGGCACTATATGGCTAGAAATGTCGCACTCCACTTTGTTAGAACGAGTTGGGTGAGAGGAAGGTTTTGGGTCATAAGTTAGTGGCTGAGACTGAGGATAAGGTTCGTTTGATTTGGGATCGACTTAAAGTTGATTCTGATAGACAGAAGTCTTATGCAAACCTTTAGAGGAGGGATATTGAGTTCGAGGTTAGGGACCGTGTCTTTCTTAAGGTGTCTTGATGGAAGAAAGTTCTCAAATTTAGACGTAATGACAAGTTAAGCCCTCGGTTCATTAGGTCGTATCGAGTTTTGAGGCATATTGGGTCAGTTGCTTATCAGTTAGAGTTGCCTCCGGAATTGGATCGCATCCATGACGTCTTTCACGTGTCCATGTTGAGACATTATCGATCTGATCCTTCCCATGTGGTTCGAGTGGATAAGGTTGAGTTAAGGTCGGACTTGTCTTTTGAGGAGAAGCCAGTACAGATTCTGGATCGTGAAGTTAAGGTCTTGAGGAGGAAGACCATTCTGTCAATTAAGGTTTTGTGGCAGAATCATGGTTCATAGGAGGCCACTTGGGAGTCTGATGACTCAATTCGTCAGCAGTAACCCTATCTTTTTTAGTCAGGTAAAATTTCAAGGCCGAAATTTCTTAAAGGAGGGTAGAGTTGTAACGCCTCAAATTTTCTTTAATATGGAAAGTTAAATTATGACAGGTAATTTAATTTGGTTCAGTGGTTATGTGTTCTATATGTGTGTGAGAGGTCTTAAGTTCAAATCCTACCTTTTGAAATTTTGTTAATTTTTTTCTGTAATCTTATCCCTAGTCTTTTAGGCTTAAATGTTATTTCCAGTAAAGTTATGACAGAATGAGCTTGTTGGTTTGATGGTAAGGTGTTTGTTAGCTTACTTTTTGGTCTTGTGTTTGAATCTCGTGGTACGCAATTTTGAAAATATTTTGCTATTTGCCATTTGTTGGAGGTTGAATTCACTTTGAACTCTAGTAAATCTGATAGGTTAGGGTTTAGTTGGAATTAAGGTATTTTGACTATCTTTTATTTTTTAAAAAGATTATCCCAAATCCCTATTTTCCCTTACCCATTAGCCGTCCAACTTTTTCCCCTTTTTGCACGTTTCTACTTTTTGTTTTTTCCCTTCCCTTGTCACGTTTATGCTTCTTTTCTCTTCCTTTCTACCTTGAGTTCCATTTTCCTTCTTTTGTTTTGCTACCTTATTTGTTGCCATTAAGTGGTTGTGGATTGTTTCGTTGATTCTTCGGTGGTATTCGTAAATCCAAGCAAAATGTAAGTTATGTTGTTTATTTTTCTACTATTGAATTTAAATTCGTTCTTTGGGGCAAGATAGGTGTTGGTTTAGTGTTTATGTTGATTCTTGTTGTGTTAAGCGTTTTCGTGGTCCTTGGTTAGGTGAAGGAAACGATAATTGTGTCCCACCAGCAGAGTAATTGTCGTGTTGGATGTTGTTTTTGAGTGGTAAGTACTCGAACTTCGCTTTAAGGATTGAAATGTTGATTTAAGGAATGTGATTTTAGGTGGTAGTTTGATGATTAATCGATTTAATTGAATGAATGATTATAGGATTCTTAGGTTCCCAGTTGCGTGGTTAATAAAAAATACTGTCAGGTGTGTGAAACTAACCCGAAACATCAATTGAAACTCGAAAAAATTGTAAAACAAGGACTGTTTTCAAAACTGCCTAACATCACACGGTCATGTGACAGGCTCTGTGCACCACACGACCGTGTGGTAGGTCGTGTGTGATTACACGGCCTGGATTGGTAGACCGTGTGGATCACACGAGTTCACTTGTTCGGCCATGTAGCATTCTATTGTTTGGCAACTTTTCCATTTAAAAATATGATAAAAATATGATGCTCTACCTTCAAAACACTTAAAAAAAATCTTTATAACATATTTTTATTTCTATTTGAATTAAATTACATAAATTAATATTTGCAGATATATACTTCAATTACAATAACACTCTTTAGTTGAAAGACCCACTATTAACAAAAAACTTCATTGTAGGTAATCCATCGAAGCACACCATCTATGGATATCAACATATCGTCCCAATAAAACTGGAGATAAATTTCTCTAGAAAAGGAGTTGGTGGGATCACTTTCTTCAGAACCTTGAACTTCGATGAAGAACCCAACCTTCACACATTCCATGTAAACATGAATTAGGATAATCTCCACCATATGATCATGAAACTCAAAACCTCAAAAACCTTTGCAATTCGCACACCTGTCAATGCTTCAATTAATATCAATATTAACAAGTATCCCAATTAGATTTATTTTTTATTTTTGAAAACTAAAGTATAGATTTATTGAGAAAACTAAGAAACAGAATGTCACAAGGAATTAAAAAGACACATCATTACCATTCAGAAACATGCACCAGACACACATCAATGGATTAATAATGTAAAATTACCAGATAAACTCTACATGCGTCACAACTCCCAACAGATTCCTAGAACTCAAATCAAGCCAACACAGATGCACTAACCAATTTACATACTGATGATTTGCCTGTGTAGCAAAACAAAAATGAATCGCCAACGTAAAAGTGATGCTAAAGACAAAGTCAACTAGACACTTAAATGGGCAATAAAAGAATCAAAATTTGCCTTTGATAAATCTAATCTAAGAAGTATTCATCTTATATAATAAGGAAATACATCAATCTAAAAGATTAGTAAAGCTTAGAAAATCACAAGACTAGTAAAACTTAGGAAAGCCTTGCCATTTCATCACCAAATTATCACAAGCAGAATTAGCAACAATTACAATTTAAAAAAATAGAAAAAAAATCAAATAGAAGCAAGCAAACAAATTATATATAATTTCAAAATGGTTCTTAATCTCTCATTATTTCCCATAGTTAATTGTCTCACAGTCCATTTTGACAATTGAGTTTCGAACTTAAATCAACTGATTTCGTTTGAAGTGGCAAATCACTGAAGGGAAATGGACGAAGAAATTGAACAGAGAAAATCACCCAATTGTTGAGAGTTCCATTTTTGAAAAGAGTAGAAGTGGCTAGGGCTTTTTCTTTTTTTTTTTTTTGTCAACGAAACTACTGCTTTTCTAACACAAAGATGGAATCAAAGAAGAAAAAAACAAGAAAGTGAGAAACTTAACGAGAGTAGATAGAAAGACGAGATAAAATTGTGTAAAATGTCTTACGGATATTTTTTTTTTCTTTCTTACCTTCGAGGAAGATGAACGTCGTCGCCACTGGTGCAGTGCAGATGTCAGGGTGGCAAGGAAGAGGGAAGGAGAAGAGAGAAGGGGAAGTTTGCTGGGATGTGAAGAGAAGAAAATTGGAAAATGTCTTTGGAAATAGAGAAGGGTAAGACATTTTCCAAAAAACACTCTCATTTTCCCATGTTTTGAAAAATGGTTTACAGTGGGAATTCATTTTTCACCGAACAAAAATGAAAAATAATAAAAATATTTTTTATAAAATCTTTTACAGGTAAATAGACCTTAAGTATTGATTCGAGTAAAAAAATTAAAGATTAAATTGAAAAAATAATAAAAATTAAAATAATGCATTAAAATTTATCAAATTGTAATTGTTTATCTCATTGCCTAAATTTAAAAAAAAATTAATCTTGAAATTTAAATTTCAAAACATTAAAATTAATTAAATAAATTGTTGAAAAATTTGTATCCCTTGATAATGTCAACCGATTTGTTACCATAATATTGAAATTAATAAACTTAATTAATTTAATCTCTTTCTAGATTTTAAAATTTTATTTTATATTTCCAGGTTATCTTTAACAAAATAAACTCATATAACTTATATTTAATTACAGGTGAACAAATCTCGATTCGATTCAAAAAAAAATTGAATTTCGAGTTAATCGAATTGATTTATTCAAATTATTCGAGTCAACTCGGATAAGTAATTCAAGTTTCGAGTTTCGAGTTCGAATCAAGTTGAATTTTACAACTCAAATAATTCAAATAATAGATTAGTGTAAATACCATTTTAGTCCTTGTTAAGTTTGAAAATGAACAAATTGGTATCTCTCTCAACAAAAATTACAAAACATTCAAAAAAATTTAAAAAAATTATATTTTTTAAAAAATTATAAAAATTTCAAAAAAAAATCTAAAAAATATATAAAGAAAGTTAAAAAATTAAAAATTGAATAGAATAATAATTTTGGGGACCTAAATAAATTAATTAATGATTCAAGTTTATCATACTAAAGTATTTATTATTATTATTATTTTGCTTTGAAAAAGTTTTCAAATATATATATAGTTTCAATTTTATGAGCTCTAACATGAAATTTGTTATACTGTAACAAGATTTTAATTTGACATGTTTAATTTTTTAATTTAACTCGAACAATTTCACTTGATTCGACTCAACTCGAATTTCATTTCACTCGACTCAATTCGAAAAAAAAATCAAATCTAGTTAATGACCCGTTAACTCGAAAATTTTTCACTCGTTTCGACTCAATTCAATTGAACACTCACCCCTATATTTAATAATTGTCTATGAAACTTAAATTTATTTTGATTATGTAATCTCAAATCTTTCATGCTAAACTAAAAATAAAGAAAAATCCTTACAATTAATTAAATTAATTGCTTGTTTTTTGTGTGGGTAAAGAAGTAATGAAAAAAAAATTGGGTTTTGTTTGGCATGAAAGATAAAATTAATTAATTTAATTAAGTACGAGTATTTTTTTTCTTTGTGTTTAGCTTAGTACGAAATATTTAAGATCATATAATAAAAAGAAATTTGGATTTTGTAAGCAATTATTAAAGATGAGTTATTTGAGTTGACACTATGGATAAAAAAATTTCACAATTTATTTAATTAATTTTGATATTTTGAAATTTAAATTTTCAATATTGAAAAATAGAACTTTTGGCAAGGGGTAAACAAATACAATTTGTTAATTTTTAATGCACTATTTTAGTTTTTATAATTATTCACTTTAATCCTTAATATATTTTTTACCCTAATTAATACTTAAAAAGAAGATTTTTTGTATATAATTAAAATGAAAGCGACAGAAAAGTTAGGTGAGCAAATGAAATTGTAAATATGATGTAGGTATATAATCAATCGTCGTAAGAGATTTAACGCTTAAATGATTAAAATAAAAGCGTCCGGAAGATTGGATGAATTGTAAGATGTGATTTTAAATGACTAAAATGGAAGCACTTAAAAATTGAGTGACCAACTGAGCAGTTTACCCATATATAAATATAGGGTTACTCCTATTTTTTTGTTCATTTATTTGAATACCCTTCTCTGTCGCCTCTGCAAATCAGTTTTCTTCTCCTCTCATCTCAGTTCTCACCCACCGCCGTGTCCGCTGGTTTTTTCCGGATCTGACCCGTGTCCCGTGTCGGATCGTGTTGACACAGGTACTGCACCCCAAATTGTCAAGTCCGGGTAACGGAGGGGCTTCTATTGATGGCTTAGTTCTTTCTTTCCATATTAGCGATAAATAGAACATTTGAGGCCAACTTCAATGAGATTTGAGTGGCAAGTGGTGATCAGGAAATATTGATATGCCTTTTTATACTTGTTCATTTGCAATATGTTGATACCAATAGCAAGTGACATGCTTTGTACTTGAAGCTAACATGGTACATGGAACGACAAACGATTTTCTAGACCGTCAATGCATGTTCAAAGGGATTTAACAAGAAAAGTTTTTATTTTCAAAATTTAGGATGAATTGTTTTATGGCCTTTGAAGTATGGAATTGGCTTTGTAAGAATACTTGTGTCTTTATCAAAAAGCCAAGTTGTTTGATGATGCTTGTCTTTTAAATTCCCATCAACTGCTGCATTCAGTGGGTTGGTTTAGTATAAGATTTACTGACTAAAATGGCTACAATCCATGCTGTCAAATTAGGTAGTAACTTCTTGGGTTACTTGTATCCCTTTTGTAATGGAATTTTGTTATTTCTGCAAGTTCATCTATGTCAAACTGACTTGTTGGTTTTGCAGGATCTGGAATTACAATGTCTTCATCATATCTCCCAGCAACCACCGATTCAATTGCTCGGGCCCTAGAAGCCAAAACACCATCTGAAGCCATCTCAATCCTCTGTCGTGTATTACAAAATCCTTCATCTGCTCCTGATGCTGTGCGGATTAAAGAGCAGGCCATAACAAATCTGTCTGATCTTCTCAGACAAGAGAACCGAGCAGAGGAGCTCAAATGTCTTCTGGCCCAATTGAGGCCCTTTTTTGCGTTGATTCCAAAGGCAAAAACTGCCAAAATTGTTCGTGGTATAATTGATGATGTAGCTAAAATACCAGGAACATCAGATCTCCAGATTTCTCTTTGCAAAGAAGTGGTGCAGTGGACTCGTGCCGAGAAGCGAACTTTCCTACGCCAACGAGTTGAAGCTAAACTTGCAGGCCTTTTGATGGAGAACAAGGAGTACTCGGAAGCACTTAATCTCCTTTCCGGCCTAATTAAGGAGGTGAGAAGGTTGGATGACAAGCTGCTTCTTGTGGACATAGACTTGTTGGAGAGTAAGCTTCATTACTCTCTCCGAAACCTGCCAAAAGCCAAGGCATCTTTAACAGCTGCAAGAACAGCAGCAAATGCGATTTATGTCCCACCAGCTCAACAGGGTAATATAGATTTGCAGAGTGGAATCCTCCATGCAGAGGAGAAAGACTATAAAACTGCTTATAGTTATTTCTTCGAAGCATTTGAAGCTTTCAATGCTCTTGAAGATCCTCGAGCTGTCTTTAGCCTCAAGTATATGCTGTTGTGCAAAATAATGGTGAACCAGGCTGATGATGTTGCTGGTACAATATCATCGAAAGCTGGGCTTCAATACGTGGGGCCTGAACTTGATGCCATGAAAGCTGTCGCTGATGCCCATGCAAAACGTTCCCTGAAGCTTTTCGAGATTGCTCTTTGTGATTTCAAGGCTCAACTAGAGGAAGATCCTATTGTCCACAGGCACCTTTCTTCCCTCTACGACACTCTACTGGAGCAGAATCTCTGCAGATTGATGGAGCCATTCTCAAGGGTTGAGATCACTCATATTGCCGAACTCATTGAACTGCCTGTAGAGCATGTGGAGAAGAAACTTTCTCAGATGATTTTAGATAAGAAGTTTGCAGGGACTCTGGATCAGGGTGCCGGATGTCTTGTTATATTTGACGATCTCAAGACCGATGCCATCTACCCCACAACATTGGAAACCATCTCCAGCATTGGCAAGGTCGTAGACAGCCTCTATGTCAGGTCTGCTAAGATAATGGCGTAGGGTGTGATACCTAGGAATGGTTATATTATTAACCACTCTGCTTCGAGTCCGGGGAGAAAGTATCGTTTGCGGACTAACATGTTTCAATGTTTCGGTTTTAATGGTGTATTGCGGGAGAACATTTGATTCAAATATGTGGTGTATTGCCTGATATGTTTCTACAACTTGTTCTAAGTTGTCTTTCTTTGAATTTAGCCTGTTCACTTTATTTGGCAACATTAGTTCTTTAACAGAACCATATCTTTTTAGGGATAAGTGGAACCAACTTTCTCATGACTTTAGAATTATATTCTCATCTAAACTTGGTTTTATCGGACAAGAAAAATAGGTATAGTTCAAAATTATCATTTTTGATACAATGATTAGAATTATCTATGATCCCTTTCAACTTTTAAATAAATAGTGAATATAAACGTATTTCAGTGAGTTCGAACTCACATCTTAATTTGTCAATCAAGTTTTTTTCCTTAATAATTGTCCATTTAACTATTAATTGCAAAGTAAATTTTAAACTTTTGATTGGATGTGTTAAAAAAGAAGATAGTAGATAGCATTAATAAAATTGAAGGCATGTTAAATTTAAACTACATGTATTTACAATTTGATTTGTGTCTTAAAAGATGCTTTAATACAATAAGCTAAGGACTACACAAACAAATATTTTAAAGTTCGAGAACTGATTAAAAATTAAACCATAATTTCGAGACTGTATAGTGTAACTAATCCTTCTCTCTATTCAACTCATTTTGATTGTCCTGAAATGATTTTTGTTTCCTTATTTTTCATATAGATTTTATATACAACAAAATTATAAATGCAATAAATATATTGTTTTTATTAAAATATTCTTTGAAGAAATTATAGAAAGAGCCCGATAATATGGTCCCTAATATCATATTAAATAATATGACCCCCCAGTATTTTATCCGAACAATATGTGACTGCAATTTATGATCACAGGCACAGCTTCTAATTTTAGTATGGAAAACTGAAAAATAGATCGGTCCACTCCAAAAGAAGAAGTTTTATTATTATTTTATTATTTTTTACATTGACTTTGGATTCCAACGAACTTTCTCCGCCCAAACCGCACCATAAAATATAAGCCACACAAAACAAACAAACAAACAAACATTTCCGATCCGGAAAAAGGTAGATCGTTGACCATGAACTCCGGTACATCCGACGGAGAATTGGCGGCGCGTGGATCGAGCGGGAGGGTGAGCTCCGCATCGTCAGCAGACAAGAAAAAAGAGAAGGCAAGAGTGAGCCGCACGTCGATGATACTGTGGCATGCTCACCAAAACGACGCCGGCGCTGTCCGCAAGCTTCTCGAGGAAGATCGGGCTTTGGTCAACGCTAGAGATTACGACAGCCGTACGCCTCTCCACGTTGCTTCGCTCCACGGCTGGATCGACGTCGCCAAGTGCCTCCTTGAATATGGTGCCGATGTCAACGCCCAAGATCGCTGGAAGAATACGGTGCCGCTTTAAAGGCTTTCTTTCGTTTTCAATGTTCTAATAGGGATTTAACCTGAATTTTGTTGATTTGATTTTTGTTTGCTTGATGATGATAGCCTTTAGCTGATGCAGAAGGAGCTAAAAAACATAATATGATTGAACTACTGAAGTCAAATGGTGGATTATCTTACGTAAGTTCAGAATTTTGTTTTGCAGTTTTTCATTAGAGTATTTTGCGAACTATTTTCTTTTGATATTTAGTCTAAAGTTAAAGGACTTCTCAAAATGCCTGCTCTCTTAATCGCATTATTCGTTGTAATAAACCTTGATCGTGTGATGAATGATTATTTGCGGGGAATGACACTGAGATTTTATGCGATTACTCTGACTGTATCCAGTTTATGTTTCATTTTGGTCCACATTTATGCATTTCATACTTGGTTCTAAGACTGAGGACCTAGATATTGTGGCTGACTTGATGGCTGATATTATGGATTGTTTTATTTTTAAGAACTATTATTTTTTGAATGCCTGGAAGGACATCATATTGGATGTGGTTGTTTGGTCAGAACGTTGTTTAAAGTGATCCATATCCATTGATCTGATAACTTTTATTTTTGTTTTAAGTAATTCATGAACAGTTTCCTTAAAAAGTGAAATGGACCCTGCTTTTGGCACTTAATAGTGCTTGTTAGTTCTCTCTTATAATCTGATTGATTTTTGAGCTAGTAGAAATACGTGTAATTAAGACCTTGTTAGTTTTGCATTCTAACTTCTCTTGTGAGTTTTAAGTTAAAATTCTATTTGTTGCAGGGCCAAAGTGGAAGCCACTTTGAACCAAAACCGGTTCTGCCCCCTCTACCAAACAAGTGTGACTGGGAAGTTGACCCTTCTGAGCTGGACTTCTCTAGTTCAAATATCATAGGAAAGGTGTGATTTCAATTTCTTAATATTGCTAACTTGTGGAGCAGAACAAAGCCCGCTTGCATGCATGCGAATTGCCTTTTAAGTGTAAAACGATTTTGAGAAAAACTGGTTGTTTTATTTTTGCAAGATGCATCTACCTTGGTTTTTGGCTTTGCTTGGTAAAGAGGATGGAAAATGAGAAACCTAGAAATTTTTATCTAATTGTTAGGTTTCATAACCACTTCTCAACTTTGTAGCTTAAGCATTGGAATAAAACTTTTTCCTTCCTCCTTGTGATCCTCCCAACCAAGCAAAGCCATAATTCTTATCATAACTAAGACTAATGTCTTCTATCATTTTTTTGATGTCTGAAGTGCCTGTGATTCTTAGATAAATCAGAGTGTTTATCATGGATGTAGACATGTGGTGTGTGGCAAGAAAGGACATAATAAAGACCTTATGACTAGCATAATTTTAATCTTCTCCATGGAAAGATAGTAACCATTTGATGAAATCAAGATTTACTATGTCTTAATTTGACAATCATCATGGACATTTACATCAAAATTGGCCCTTATCATGAAGTGGTCTTTAGAAGTATGATATCATCTCCCCATACACAGAGATGGCTGAATGTATATGTCCTTTTCTGCTTAGTATAAAGATTGATTACTATAAAAGCTCATACCTGAGATTATGTTTTTTGGGCTAATGTAAGTTTGAACTAGCTATCAAACTTCTTCAAATGGTTTAGATTGTTGGCGTGTCTCTCTGATGTGTAAGTTCCATTTGCCAGTTTGGAACTTGAGTTCATATGTAAGCTCCGTAATTTCTGGTTGTAAGCAAGTCAGCATGCAAGTATCTGGAATATGTGCTATCTCTAATTATATCTCATATTGCCAGGGGTCATTTGGTGAGATTTTAAAAGCCAGTTGGCGAGGAACACCTGTAGCTGTCAAACGCATTCTTCCATCACTTTCAGATGATAGATTGGTTATGTAAGCCCACGATGTTTTGAATGTATCTCTATAGTTTGCATCCAAAGCTCTTTCCCATAAAAGTTTCCTTCTTTGGTTTGTGTCCTATGCTGAAAAGGTGAATATGTTCTAATTGACAATGAAAAGCAGCGGAAGGAAAAGATAAACCGATTTGAGTTCACAGAAGAAGGCATGAAACATTTTCTTTAGTGACACATGCATCTCCTTCTTGTAATTAGCTTCAATTTTTGAAAGAAACTCCCATATGTTACCAGGTTAATCTGATGCTTGTTGTAGCATGATTAATTTCCTATCTATCCTGATTTTTTACTGAATTAAGAAGGCAACTTGTGGGTTTTCTGCTCTGCTGGTTCAGTCAGGATTTCCGGCATGAAGTGAATTTGCTTGTAAAGCTCCGCCATCCTAATATAGTTCAATTCCTTGGAGCTGTCACTGACAAGAAGCCCCTTATGTTAATTACTGAGTATTTAAAAGGGGTATGTGAATGTATATATGTTTCTCAATCCAGTTTCTCTTTAGAGTTTTGAAACTTTTGCTCTAATTACTCTTTCTTTGATCTATATTATGTTTTATTACAGGGTGATCTTCACCAGTATCTCAAGGAAAAGGGTTCGCTTAGTGCATCAACAGCCGTCAGCTTTGCATTGGACATTGCGAGGTATATAAGAATGTTTCTAGGCTAAGTTGTATAGTCGGTGCAGCGCTATGTGTCCTGCTCTTGTATCAGAGTAAACCTTGGAGTAAAAGAGTGAGAGAATGCAGAACTGTATCGTAAATCACGTTACTTTTTTAATTAGGATAAAATCATTGGTTTTCTTTGGTTTTTAACTTTCTAACTTCACGTCCTTTTGACTGGGAGTTACTCTGCAGAACATGTGTTGGCTATGTGATGGCATTTAATTTTCTCTCATATGTACGGCTATTTTGCTAATCTGGATTTTATGATTGTGGCCAGGGGTATGGCTTATCTTCACAATGAGCCAAATGTTATAATTCATCGAGATTTAAAACCAAGGCAAGTCAGTTTCTATTTCAGTTTTGCTGAGCAAGTAATCCTGGTTTTTCTTCAACTAGCTATTTTGTGAGGACTCTATGCATTTCATTGACTGCGTGCGTGCCTATGTTTGGGATATTTCCTTTAAATTTGGAAGGGTTAATGAACTTGGCCTTCTGAAAGTACAAAAATCTTCCTCATTTCCTAGTTGATTTCTTTTCCTTTTTCTTCCATGGTTGAAAACTTTGAATTGCATCGACTTTTTATGTTATAATATTCCTTTTTTTTTTTTTTGTCAGGAATGTGCTTTTGGTCAACTCCAGTGCTGATCATTTGAAAGTTGGAGACTTTGGACTGAGCAAACTCATCAAGGTTCAAAATTGTCATGATGTCTACAAAATGACTGGGGAAACAGGGAGTTGTGAGTGTTTGTGCAGGTTTCCTTTGGATAACATATGATCCTCAGATTCTTAGGTTCTTTACTTTGCATTTGGGACAGATCGTTATATGGCACCTGAAGTTTTCAAGCACCGGAAATATGATAAAAAAGTGGATGTTTTCTCTTTCGCAATGATACTTTATGAGGTAATCTTCTTCCTCCTTCAAAATGACATTGATAGTAATCTATTTGAGATTAGTTCTAATGCATGATATTCTTACTTGGAGCAGATGCTTGAAGGAGAACCACCATTCTCGAATTATGAACCTTATGAAGCAGCTAAGTATGTTGCAGCAGGACACCGACCTTCTTTTCGTTCAAAATCATACCTCCCTGAACTCAGAGAGTAAGCCATCTCTATAATTCTTTTACTTTACTAGAAGGTTTCATGGCTTGTGCTACACCATGTACATGGTCAAACCACAACTTGAATCTTATAATGATAAGTAGGTTATATAAGCTATAATATCTGCATGCAGATTTGCATATTGTTGACCTTAATACTGCCTTACATCTCCATCTTCCTAGCCTTTGGTATTATCCAACCTTTTAACTGCAAAATCTCTTCTCAAAGATGTTTAGCAATTAATGTTAATACAGTTACTTAACAAACAATTTGAGGTGCTGGACTTGGACAAGTGGAATTGCTGATTGTTTTCTTCTTGAATCTTTCTTAGCTTAACAGACAAATGTTGGGCTGCCGATATGAATCAAAGACCTTCTTTCTTGGATATTCTCAAGAGGCTTGAAAAGATGTAGGAAAAAAATGTATCCTCAGATCATTGTTTGAATATATACAATACATAGTATTCAAGATTTGATGTAACTGATGATAAACCTCCCGTTTCCACCAATCACCTCCAAGCTTCCCCATTTGTGCCGATGGATGGTACTGTAAATAGACTCAGTAAGTTGCTTGTTATAGATTTTACCATTACTGGTTTTCCTCTATCCTCTTTCCATATTCAGTCATAAAAGTATGTCTGTATTTCAATTTCTACTCTTTGGAGGTCACCCGAATTTGCATATAATAAAACGTTTCCTCATCGTACACAGTTTTACTTTTCATCCTTATCGTCATTCACCATTGATTATGAGGAGCAATAATAGGCAAGAAAATATCTATGTTGTTATATTAGTACTATTTTTTAACTGGTTGGACAAAGTTGTCCTAGTTTGAGCTTTCAGGTTTGTTAGAATCCCTTAAATTAAGGATAGATTCTAGAAGATCATCTGTAAATAGAAACTAATCCTAGTTACTGATTCTTAGGCTTTCACTATCTTCTTGTGATTATTTCCTACCTTAGGATATTTTCTGTCTATATATTTGTAAGCTAAAACAGCAGAATAATATATGAGAAATATCTCTAATTTTCTACATGGTATCAGAGCTCGAGGGTCAAGTTTTGACTGATTTGGTTGATGGTTATGGACAAAGGCTTTGCAACCAAATATTCTGGCTGGAAGGTTAGTAACCCGGAATAGGGGAAAAGATTTTAGAAGGATATTTAGAGGTGTTTGAAAGTTTAATACCTTTGAGGGCATTCGGTTTATGAGGTAACAAGCAGTAAGAACAGCCTCGCCCCAAAGGTATTTAGGGACATTCATAGTGAACATAATGGCTCGAGCCATAGCCAAGAGGTGTCGATTTTTTCTCGGGAATCCCATTTTGTTGGGGAGTGTCAGGGCAAGAACTTTGGTGTATAATGCCATGGTCAGAAAGGTAAGTACTTAGGACAGAGTTAAAGTATTCTCTTCCATTATCAGTGTGGAGGGTATGTATGGTGGAGTTGAATTGGGTTCGAACCATAGAGTGAAACTTTTTAAAAACATTGGGTGTGTCGATTTTTTTAATAGATAGACCCAACATACTCTAGTATGATCGTCAATAAATGTTATAAACCACTTAGCTTTTGAGTAATGTTTTTCACTCGACTAGCTCCCCACAAGTCACTTTGTGAATTAAAGAAAAGGTTGAGATTGGGTATATGGTTTTAAAGGATATGGCACACGGGTATGTTTGGATAACTCACAAATTTCACATTTCAAAGAATTTATTCTTTTATTTCTAAATAATAAATGGAAGATGTCTTTTTAGATACAAGATATTTGGATGTCCTAACCTACGGTGCCATAGCATAATAGTGTCTTCTTTTGAAGTAGATAGGGCCAATCTCTCCCGTGTGTCTTTGTTTTTATTCCAAACGTATAATCCATCATCAACTTTATGTGCCAATCATCTTCCCCGATTTACTGTTCTGTATTACACAACCAAGTTTAGAAAATTCAGCAAGCATGTTTCCATCTTTTGTAAGTTTACTTATTGAGAGTAAATTACAAGACAAGTTTGGGACATGTAGAACATTATCAAGGGAAAAGTTTTACGCTATTTTTACTTTCCCTACTCCAACCACGGTGAGTATGAACCATCGACTATACGGATTCGGAATTGTTATGACAAGTGGTGTAGGTTTGAAACAAAGTGATGTTACCTGTCATGTGATCGAGGCTCCCGAATCTAGTATCCAAGAGGATTGGTTATTAGATTCAAGAGCAATATTAAGAGCAAGTACCTTGAGTGGCTAGAGTCCCATGTCTAGTCGAGGTACTAAGTATCTTATGGAGATTTTCAAGTCGAGTTTTGGTTAGATGGACATCAAGCACTTCATCTGCGCACATTTGAGGATAACATGGCGCTTTTCTTTCTCTCTGTTTTTATCAGGATAACCATGAAGCTTAAAACATTTTTCCTTAGTGTGACCAATACGGTTGCGGTGGCTACATCTTTAGTCTGTTTGATCGAGAATCACTCCCCAAAGACGTGATTTTTGTGTTGATGGACCTTTGGAGACGAGAGCGAAGCTTGATGAGGCTGATTTTCGAAGTGATTGTTGGTTTAGGTTCTCCCATCATGACAAGACGACGTTTTTTCTTCTCGTCTTACTTCAAAGAAAAGCTTCACCAATGGTTGGAAGGGTGATCTACCCAGCACTCGCCCCGAACTTCATCTAATTCATTCCTTAGTCCAAACTAGAAACTCATAGAGCCGTTCCTTGTTTAGGTGAGTCATGAACTTAGAGTGGTCTAAGCCTTCACCCCAATCTCGCCTCGTAGTACATGTCTAACTCCCGCCACAATATTTTGATTATTGTAGTAGTGAGTTACCTCTAATGTCCCTTGTCTAATACTCTTCAACTTGAGTTTTATCTCAAACACTTGAGAAGCGTTTCCAAGATCGAATAATTCTCTCTAACCGCATCCCACATGTCTTTTTGCGTTTTGAAGAGAAGGTAGGTTGGCTTATGTGGCCTTCCATAGAGTTAATCAACCATGCCATAATAATGGAGTTGTTGAGCTCCCAAGTAGCATAAGTCGGTCACCTACATTTGGTCGTGGAAGTTCTCCATTGATGTATCCTAATATGCCTCGGCCACGGATCACCATAAGAACGGATTGAGACCATTGTAGAAAATTCTTCCCATATAGTCGATGACTAGTGATCATAAGTGAAGAATTAAGATCACTTTGATTGATTCCCTGGTTAACATTCTGAGATATTTGTGAAATCTCAGTTTCAGACAAGGCTTCATTAAGGTCACCTATGGGAGAAAAAAAACAGAGGGATTTTTAGGAAGATGGATGTCAAAAATGTGTTTCTCAATGGGGAGCTGAATGAAGAAGTTTACATGTTATCAGTTTCAGGATGGCGATATTTCTCATATATTATTCTGCTGTTTTAGCTTACAAATGTATAGACAGAAAATATCCTAAGGTAGGAAATAATCACAAGAAGATAGTGAAAGCCTAAGAATCAAGAACTAGGATTAGTTTCTATTTACTGAGATGATCTTCTAGAATCTATCCTTAATTTAAGGGATTCTAACACTCCCCCTCAATTTGTAGTGTAGATGTTTATCAACCTGACTTGCCAACAAGTTCTTCAAACAAATTCTTGTTCAAGCTTTTTGTTAATACATCAGCAACCTGTTGTCTGGTCGGTAGATAGGTAACACTCACTTCTCCTGAGTGTATTTTCTCTTTTATAAAATGCCGATTCCATCTCTTCCCGAGGACTGTTCTGAGGCTACTGATACTGAAGTCTCACCTCCATCACCGTCCATCTATCTTCCAATCGCAGAAGAAAGGGTACAAGGAGCCGCACTCAACACCCTATCTCTCGGTTTGTCTCCTATGGTAACTTATCTAAGACCTATAAAGTATTTGTGACTAATGTTGATTCTATAAAAACTCCAAAAAATATAGAAGAAGCACTGGAGTCTGATGAATGGAGACAAGCTGTAATGGAAGAAATGGGTGCCCTCAAGAATAATGGAACTTGGGAAATTTGAGATCCGCCTAAAGGGAAGAAAACAAAGAGGGTGCAAATGGATTTTTACTACGAAATTCAAACTGATGGTTGTATTGATAGATACAAGGCTCGATTGGTGGCTAAGGGCTTCACTCAAACTTATGGGCTTGACTATGAAGAGACGCGTTTGCAGGTTGCCAAACTTAACACCATTAGAGTTCTCCTATCTCTCATTTGTCAATCTTAATTGGCACTTGACTCGATTGGATGTCAAAAATGCGTTTCTCAATGGGGAGTGAATGAAGAAGTTTACATGGATTTTCCTCCGGGTTTGAAGAAAGTAAGGATCAAGTTTGCAAGTTGAAAAAGTCGTTATGCAGACTGGATGAAACAATCTCCAAGGGCATGGTTCGATGATTTACAAAAAGGCGATGATGATGAGCAGTATACAGGAGGACAGTGACCACACAATGTTCTACAAGCACTCGGAGCAAGGAAAATGTTGCATTCTCATTGTCTATGTGGATGATATTATCGTGACAGGAGATGATACTAGTGAAATTGATGTGATTGAAAGAATTTCTGAATGAATTTGAACTTAAAGACTTTGGGAATCTTAAGTACTTTCTTGGCATGGAGGTAGCGAGATCTAAAAGAGGCATTTCCATCTCCCAAAGGAAATATGTCCTCGATTTACTATCCGAAGTTGGCTTGATGGGTTGCAAACCATTTGAAACTCCTATGGAGTTTAATCTCAAGTTGGGTAATCGATCACGACGGAGAAGAAGTTGATAGGGGAGATATCAACGAGTGGTAGGTAGACTTATCTACCTAGCTCACACTCGCCCGGACATTGCTTTTAGTGTGAGTGTCATAAGTCAATATATGCATGCTCCAAGGAAAAACACCTAGAAGTCGCATATCGAATACTAAGGTACTTAAAAGGAACTCTGGAAAAGGCCTATACTTCAAGAAGAATGACAAAGAGGAATGTGGAGATCTATATACGGATCTTGACCAAGGCGGGTTCTATCAACGACAGACGTTCTACCAAAGTGGCTATTGTAGCTATGTTTGGGGAACCTAGTGACATGGAGGAGTAAAAGCGATGCTGTGGTAGCACTTGATGCGAAGCGAGAATATCGAGCACTAGCGCATGGTATTTGCGAGGAGTTTGGGTACAAAGACTAATGAAGGAACTAAAAGTTCCTTATAATAGGCCTATGCAAATTGCTGTTTTGTGACAACCAAGTGCTTTGTCAAGATAGCTCACAATCCCGTCCATCACGATCGTACTAAACATGTTGAGATAGATTGTCATTTTATAAAGAGAAAATACACTCGGGAGAAGTGAGTGTTACCTATCTACCGACTGCGGACAACAGTTCTTTGATGTATTAACAAAAAGCTTGAACAAGAATTTGTTTGAAGAACTTGTTGGCAAGTGGGGTTGATAAACATCTACACTCTGACTTGAGGGGGAGTGTTAGAATCCCTTAAATTAAGGATAGATTCTAGAAGATCATCGTAAATAGAAACTAATCCTAGTTCTTGATTCTTAGGCTTTCACTATCTTCTTGTGATTATTTCCTACCTTAGGATATTTTCTGTCTATATATTTGTAAGCTAAAACAGCAGAATAATATATGAGAAATATCTCTAATTTTCTACAAGGTTGAATTTCTGGATTTTGTTTTTTTTGCTTAGGTATGCTTTTTGAATCATGGCTTGTTTCATGGTAGCTGTTGCTCATTTCCTGTTGTCAGACTTTACAATTCTTATCTGTCAGCATTTGTATTATATTATTGTCATAACCAGGTTTAAGATATTTTATATTTATGTAATTTTAACATGTTAATATCTCTATTATATAATTTTAATTATTTTTCATTTTGTATTTGTCATGATCTTGCTATGCCTGATATTGCCAGATCTGCCTGTTGCTTTAACTTTTATTCCTGTTTATTTTATGAAAAATAACATATTTCTTCTTCGGCATTCAGTCTTTTCATTCTAAGGTTCAATTTGGATTTGAAGAACCTTATGGGGTTGGGTGGGGATCTCAAATTTTGCCCTCAATCTTCATTTTGCAATCTGGAAAGTTGCAAAATGTGAGAGAAATTAGGTGATTTTCTATCATCATAATTGAGAACATAAACGAAACAAAAGTGTCGGATATCAAAATGTATCCGACGGTTTTTGTATATTTAAAAGGTCATGCTTTCATACCCACATTCAAACATGTCCGAGTATGTGTTAGATATAAATGCTTTAAAAAAAATGAAGAGTAGAATAACATAGGTAATAGTAACAACTACCAAGCTTGTCATTTTGTATCCCCTTACCTCACTCACTCCCCAAACTTCATCCATTATAGAAGGTAGCCACAAAGATATTACACATTTCACATGACAGAGACCCATTCCAGCTATGAGACCTAGAAAATTATTTTTTGTCAAAATATTTTGCAACAGTACGGGAAAAAAAACCTATGGTCTTACAAAATTAAATAAGCTTCTTCTTCTCGAAGAAGGTTTTCAAATGCCAAAATTGTAATCCGGCTACTGATAGGCAAAGAAACAGTGAGAGGAACGACAACCAGAACATTTTGGAGGTTGTAGCTTTGTTCAGTTCCTGCATTTCTTCTTCTCTGGAACACATACACACACACAAAAAGAATCATATGCAGAACCCAAAACAGTGAGTGAAGAAATAAGATTTCCTTCAAGAGGAAGAGCTATGCGACAACAACGACAGATAAGATGTTTCCTTACCTCTCACGCAAATAAAACATTTCCTCATGAATGGATTGAATGGTATCGTACAGATTCTTCAGCTCAAGTTCCATCGCCTGGTATTTACAATAGAAATAAAAGAGAAAAACAATAAGGTTTTTCTTTTTTCCATCTAGGATTCAGATAAGGGATTAGTACATAAGCACCAATTATGTCACACGGACTTGAGGTATGTGTTTGAAATGAGTATGGCAATTTTTGTGAAGTGATTCTCATACCTATTGATGACAATAAAGAATCCGAGCATCAATGTTCCAGAGGCAGGTAGGTAGGTACTCCTAAAGGCATGAAAACAATAGGAATGCAAAAAACCTAGCATGCCTAATCGTTCTTGAAGAGTGATAGTGGATTGGTGTTTGCTATCTAGGGTTTACTAATTAGAATGCATCAAGGACTGCAACAATCTTTGCAAGCTATATGGAAAAGAGACTCAACTGCTTTAGCACTAAGGAGAGATAAAAGGTTAATGTTACTCTAATTGTATCCGGGTTAAGCATCAGGATCTTATATCTCAGCCTGTTTTGCTTACAAAGGGGGCAAATCAACAGCTGCAGAAACGACCATGTAAGAGAGTGTCCATCTAATTTACAAAAACCCAATCCGTAGCTCCAAAGATTGAACCGCAAGCAAGGAAGTTTTTGTTCATAGAAAAGGCCAAAGTCACAGAAATCGGCCTAGTGAACTTCATAACCAATATCTCATGCTAAGTGAACATGGTGGATCTGATGAAAAAAAAAGAACATAACAAGCCTTGAACACTAAAGAAAAAACAGTAATTTTCTATGGAACACCGAGACCGAGAGACCCTTTAGCTTAGCACTAAGCAACTAGGGTTTAAATCTTTTTCCAAGTAGTTCCAATCAACCAAGATGATCCTAATGATCATTACAATAAATCTAAGTAGCTTCCAACGCTTAAAACTACACGCACTCTAAATTGAATCATTGTTACAAAGAACAACAAAACTATATATATTGTAGATGCAACAATTATGGTCCCTTCACCACCCAACCCCCACCCCCCTTAAAGCAACATATTCGTGAGAAGGGATTATAATTCTTACATCGACTTGGCCTTTCTTGGCAACGTTAGTCCAGTCCTTGGTGTGGACTCCAGTCCTCCAATCGAAATCAACGGTGACCGTGATCGGCGGCGAATGCTCCGGCGCCCAAAAGCAAGCCATGTAATCACCTTGCTCCGTCGCCGTGAATGCAAACTGCCCATTCTCCACCTTTTCCGCCGAGTGAAAATTATTCCCATACGAAGAAGTTACCTACAACAATTTACAGCCCAAAACATCTTAAACTACTCCCAAAATTCAAAACACAAAATTAGAAAGAAAAGGGTTGGGTTTTTTTTAAGAGTACCCTGACGGTGAGCTTGTGAGAATCGGGCAAAGGATGATCTTCATTAGGTTTAACAACGTGGTACTTTCCGACAGTCATTGAATTGCTCTTGATGTCTTCGGCGATGCATTTAGTTTGTCCCGATTGCAGATCGAAACGCAAAGATTGCGATGCAGGGAATAAAACCCCCACCAACAGAACCAAGACCAATACCGACCGGAGAATCATGGTCAACGGCGAAGCTTTGATTCCACAAAACAAAGAACGCAAAATCAGTGGATGCAAAAAGAAGAGGAGATTGGGGAGGAAAAATAAAATTAATAATAATAGTAGTACTAATAGTAATAAATAGTGGTCAAAATTAATAAAGACACATGGTGGGATGGGATTGGAAGAGACACGTAACTGTTGAGACTTTTAGATACGATTAGGCTGTTTGATGTCCTAAAATCCCAGATCTGTCTTAACGTAACAGCACGTTTTATACAGATACACACAACATTGGATCTGTATTTCACTGTTTTGTCTTTATTTTTTCAATAATAGTAATAATAATTCAGGGTTAAATTAGTTAGAAAGTCGGTTTCCATAATTAATTAAGAAATTGGGTTTTTTTTATTAAATTTAGAGAAATTAATTGATTTTGGAACGAGAAATAGAAAATACATTTTGTTGTACACGTTTTCATCCAACAATAACTTTTAATATAACAGCTAATTTATTTCCTATATATACTCTCATTTTTTTTTCTTTTGCATTTAAATTCTATTCTCTCAACTATTTTATTATCAATTTTTCATTTAATTTTTCTCAAATTTTTATTGTCTTAATTTTATCTTTCGTAATTTCTTTGATTTTATTTTATTTTTATAATTTTTAAAATGTCAATGCCACTTATTCGTTTGAATAACAAACACATTTCCAGCGTCCAATTGCAAAGGGTAAGAAAATATTATTAATTTTTTTAATTTTAATTAATATAGTTATTAAGTTGTTAACATTATTAATTTATAATTTTTTATATTAATATAATCAGACTAAAAATTAGATTATCAAGACATACATACACAATTTAAATGCGAGGGCATCGCGTGTTATTAAACAACACTTGCAAGAGGCGAGATTCTTGCATGTGTCTTGTATGCTGGGGAGATTAAATTGGATCCTACACTTATCAGCTCTTTGGTGGAAAGATAGAGACCCGAGACACACATATTTCATCTTCCGTGCGGTGAGTGTACAATTACACTCGAGGATGTAGCATTTCAACTCGGTTTACTAATTGATGGGGCAATCGTTATGGGGGTACTGGGCGTTGGTGACTGGAAAGCAATTTACGACCAATTATTAGGGTGGGTTTGGATGGACAATGCGTTTACTTGCAATTAGTATAAAAACAGCTGTGGCGATGAGATTAGATATTGTAGCGCGAGACAAAAGTAAGCTAAACGCACCGCACCGTCCATTCAAACCCACACTTAGGCAAGGTATCGGACAAGTTGAGTGGCAACCGGATAGAGATGAAATGGTTATAAGACAATTTTAATTATATTGACAACTCCGCTAGTGCCATTGAAATACAACAATACACGCGAGTATTCATCCTGAGGTTAATCACGGGTCTTCTAATGCCAAATAAATCTCAAAATCTGGTAAATTTAAGGTGGCTCCTAGAACTAGTCGACCTAAAAAAAGAGAGGTGACTCGGTTAAGGATCAGTTGTGTTGGCGACAATGTAACGAGAAATGTATCGGGCAACGAAAGCACAAAAAATTAAAATTGATGGTTGCATACTCCTTCAGTCATGGGCATAGAACCGCCTACTATTTTTACGTCCCCGAGTAAACGCCCCTTATGAATTCCCACTCGTAATACGGTAAAATTCACTTAATAATATAGTTATCATAATATTTTTTAATTATCTTTTTTGAAATAACATATTATTTGAATAGGTGGAACAATAACGCGAGTCATGTGGGTATACCAGACAACCTCGAAGATATTCAGTTATTGCTAGATCAACAATCATAAATTGATGTTAGCTTTTGAAATTTTCAATTATATAATATTTACATATGGATTTAGAATTTAATATTAGGTATATAATAGAATTTATAATTTCATACTATAGTTTGAATGAATGTCATACTCTGATTCAAGAATTCAAGAATGCATCTCGACCAAATTTTTGACGAATCGCAAAATCTAGCACATCAAAGTGTCATTGATAGTTTTTGCAATGGTCGAGATGCATGAATCGCATCGAGTGATACGCCAGTTCGTGTCTAAGCAAAGTATTTCGCCGTCACCCCAAGAGCTCAATGAACTTCACAAGACCGGCTTACGCGGGAGGAGGAGGGAATCAATGAAGATAAACCTAAATTCCATGCCAAATATATCTACATTTGGGAACATAGGTATAGTTTCATACCTATACACGAACCAATTCTCCCACCGGATTTGGCGACCTCTCTGGATTACATAACATGGTTTAGACTTAATGGTAAGCCATATCTACTTCTAGAGGAGGAAAGAAGTTGGTACTATCGTCGTAGAAGGCCAAGATGACCCCACATGAGGCTGCTATCGAGAGTACATGCATCAATGGAATCATCATTAGCTCCAACCTCACATGAGGCACTGATAGGTGCACCACTTCCCTGTCAATATAGTTCATATTTTTATGATGCTTTCACTAACCCCATTTCTTTTACATAGGCACCACATTATGCACCATCATATTATGCATAAACACATTCTCCAATTATATTTTTTGCACCACCTCCACCCCCAAGACCATATTACACGCCACTGCCAACAATAACACTGATGTATCTATCATTACCTACAATTCCAACATTCTATCCACAACCAGGTTATTCGACACCATACAATTATTTGTCAATAGTGTCGCAAACACCCCCAGCATCATTTTTTTCAGAGGTAGGTTATCTTCGCAACCACCTATTAATACTACAGACGATATACGATGGGAACCTAGTGTCACGGGCCGTAGTTCAAAGCTCGTGACCATCGCACCAAATGCATCCGATGAAGGTCAATTGTGTAGATGGGGATCATTTGGCCCGCAAAAACTAGCTCAATTCGGTAAGCTGTTGGAGAAGCCCGTCAGATTGAAGCCTGGTTGGCCCAATAACGGAGATATGGAAACTTAGGCTATTTTGGTAACTAATCTTAAAAGATTGATAGAATCATATCTTATAAATATTAGATTAGATTTGATAAGGCATATATTGTAAATCCCTAAAATCAAGGGATATAGTTAATCTCGTTCGTCGATGTAAATGTATCTTGACCGTCGGTTTTGGGGAGCTCAACTATAAATAGAGAGCCTCCCACTCATTTGTACTCATTCCATTCATTGTTTCATTATTCTTTGTGAATAAGAAAATATTGAGAGCATTTACTCAAACACCTTGTGTGCGTTCTTTTTTGTGGCTTTCTGTTGTTCTTTTGTTGCTTCTTTTGGCATAAATAGCTTTCGCTATACAAATTGGTGCCTTAGAAGAACTCTAAAGGAATCCTCACTTTTGGGAGTAAAGGCTGACTTTGGCGAGTTTAGAGCGAACGGATCACCTAAGGCCACACAGATCGCGAGACGAAAGATCTAGCCCCGTAACAAGTGGTATCCAAGCTATTGGTTCGAAGGTACCATTAGGATGTCGAAAGAAAAGTTTGAACAAAGGTAAGCGAGAAAGTATTTGATGGAGACGTTGTCAGCAGTAGAGGAACGTATGGGTAAACTCGATGGATCCATGGATGACGTAAAGGAGTCACTCGATGGGGTCAAGGATCGCATAGACAACTGAAGGAGTAGTCCAGAGGCTATGTAAAGATGTCTCTTGATTCCACCATGGATAAGGTAAACGAGTTGTTTAATTTATACAGGGATAAGCTGTCGGAGAGGAATGATGCTCTCGAGGCCATGGTGATGGCTTTGAAGGAGGAAACAATGGCCACGATGATGGCTTTGAGCACAAGAATAGAGGAGCTCGAGGTAGAGCTGGCCTTGTGTCGAGCAGCCGTGGGGGAAGGAGTGTCAAGTGTAGTACTAAGTAACGAGGATGTCCCGAAGCCGAAAGAGTTTGTGGGGACAAGGTCTACATGCGATGTGGATAATTTTTTGTGGAGGATGGAAAATAACTTCTGTGCCAAAGGCATCGTGGATGATGCGGTTAAGGTAAACACTTCTTCAATGTTTCTTACTGATATTGCGCTTTTATAGTAGCGAGGCAGGACCGCAGATAAAAGGCAATGTGAGATTGGGACGTGGCAAGAGTTTCAATGTGAGTTGAAGGGATAATTTTACCCAAAATTTACCGAGGAAGAAGCTCGGGCAAAGTTACAAGGGATAACGCAACGGGGCACAGTGGGAGAGTATGTTCGAGAGTTAAAGGAACCCATGCTCCAAGTTTCAGATGTGACCGAGAAAGAAGCATTGTTGGCTTTTCAGAATGGATCGAAGCTGTGGGTCAGACAGGAGGTGGAACAAAGAGGTGTCCAAAAGCTGTCAGAAGCCATGACAGTAGCGGAATCCGTAGTCAAGCTTGGTCTAAGGAAAGACAAGCTTGGGTCTTCCAAGTCCTAGGAAAGGGGCGTATGTGAAAAAGATCACAAGGAAGATAAAAATGACAATGGCATTGACGACAATGGTGGTAATAGGAAACCACGAGTTGGGAAGAAGAAATCCAACAGGAAAAGGGACAAGTTGAAATGCTTTCTCTGCGACAGTCTATACATGTTGAAGAAATGTTTGAAGAAATCCGTGCTTAAGGAAAAGTCGGTGGGTAAGGCCTTGGTACTTGGTTCGAACTCAAGGGGTGTCAAAGCCAAATAGGCCGAAAGTGAGAAGAAGCTGGTGGAGTGCTTCTTATGTCATGGTC
The DNA here is from genome assembly GCA_025698515.1 of Gossypium sturtianum. Taxonomy (NCBI): domain Eukaryota; kingdom Viridiplantae; phylum Streptophyta; class Magnoliopsida; order Malvales; family Malvaceae; genus Gossypium; species Gossypium sturtianum. The sequence goes on from CM046955.1 coordinate 122,016,271, forward strand.
CGCATAGGTTACGGAAGTGTCTGAAGAAGTCTGTCATCGAAGGGGGCGATGGAGCAGACAAGGAGTCCAAAAAGCTTGGTTCGAGCAAGGGAAAAGTCAAATCCAAGAGGGCAAAGAGGAGAAAAAAGAAGCGAGTAAGGTGCTTCTTGTGCTGTGGTCCGCATGAGTTGCGGAACTGTCCAAAGCAAGCCGTAGTCAAAGGAAAGGCAACGTCTGAGCTTGGTGAGTCATCGGAGGGGCTTCCACCTAAGGAAGATGTGAGTTTGTCATCAAACTTAGGGGGAAAAGTTACGATGAAAACAGTGAAACTGGGACCAATGAGGCTTAATTCGAGTGAAGCGTCGGAGTTGGCCAAGTCATCGACAAGGCTTCCATCTATGGGAGAGGTGGGTGGTGCATCGGACTTCAAGGAAAAAGAAGTGATGCAAGTGGGACAGTTGACCAAAATAAATGCAACAAGTAGGACGGTTCGAGTTAAGAAGCAACGTAAGCCAAGGTAAAAATCCCGAAGGAAGAGAAAAGTTAGGGCGTCGAGACGAGACCGGGGCGAATCAAGTTAGTTCCATTCAGAAGTCGCAACGAGGGCGTTGCGAGAATGGGTGGGGGAGAATGTCAGGGGCCGCAGTTCAAAGCCCGTGACCATCACACCAAATGCATCCGATGGAGGTTTATTGTGTAGATGATGATTATTTGGCCCGCAAGAACTGGCCCAATTCGGTAAGCTGTTGGAGAAGCCTATCAGATTGAAGCCTGGTTGGCCCGATAACGAAGATATGGCAACTTAGGCTATTTTGGTTACTAATCTTAGAAGATTGATAGAATCATATATTGTAAAGATTAGATTAGATTTGATAAGGCATATATTGTAAATCCCTAAAATCAAGGGGTATAGTTAATCTCGTCCGTCGGTTTTGGGGGAGCTGAACTATAAATAGAGAGCCTCCCACTCATTTGTACTCACTCCATTCATTGTTTCATTATTCTTTGTGAATAAGAGAATATTGAGAGCATTTACTCAAACACCTTGTGTGCGTTCTTTTCTGTGGCTTTCTGTTATTTTTTTGTTGCTTCTTTTAGCATAAATCGCTTCCGCTATACAATTTGGTGCCTTAGAAGAATTCTAAAAGAATCCTCACTTTTTGGAGTAAAGGCTGACTTAGGCGAGTTTGGAGCGAATGGATCGCCTAAGACCGCACGGATCGCGAGACGAAAGATCTAACCCTGTGACACTAGGACGTAAATGCATTATAGCACGGAGGAATAAGATGAAGATGAAGATCAAAATAGAGGTGAAGGTGAAGATAAAGATGAAGAAGATAAGGAGCCAGAACCCTGACTACCACGAAATCCTCCTCGAAATCGATACCTACCGGGTTGTGGCACACATTCGGGCCGACAACATCGATGAATTTTTTATTTTAAATTTTTCTCATATAAATCATTATTTAGTTTGTTAATTTTTAATTTGTATTGTATTAAAATCTTCCATCCATAATGTACTTATTCCAATTTCTTCAAAAAAGTTCTATTGTATTTTACATCAATAATATATTTATTTAAAATTTACAAAAAAAATTAAAAAATTGTATTCTATTGTATTTTATATCAATAATATATACTTATTTACAATTTACAAAAAAATTTAAAAAATTATTTGTACTTTATTCTATTGTATGCATTCTCAATAATATACTTATTTACAATATAAGAAAAAAATGAAAAAATTGTTTATATTGTATTCTGTTGTATTTTACATCAATAATATATACTTATTTACAATTTACCAAAAAAATGAGAAGTAGTGAAAAAATAAATAAATTATTTGTTTGTTTGTTTTTTGTATGTTTATAAAAAAAAATGAATACATTTTTTTAATTAGGTCTTCTCCTCAGATGCCCCCAAGTGTGAACATGCTGGTTTACTATGCCCAGGTTCTTAAAATAACTACATAACCTCAGTTGGTTTATCTTCTCTCGAATATCCATATTGTCGTGTATCCAAGTAGAATTCGGTTGACCTTTTGGCTTGCGACGCAACGTAATATCTGGTACCAAGTCGAATGGAGCACTCGAAATAGATAGCCACATACTTTTATTTGGGACCGACAGGAATTCAGATATTTTATACATGTGTTTTAGTTTGTAAACTTCGTTAACATAGCTCATGCAATCCAGACGTGCCAAGGCACATGCAACAATTGCATGTGCACATGGAAAACGAAATGCTTGAAATCTCCTACAGTCGCATGACCTTGTTCCTAGGTATACAAAGTACGATCCTCTGGTAATACCTTCTTTGGGTCTATGGAAGAACTCTGTAATCCGAAATATTTAATTTGGACGCGAGTGACACACTGCAGACATAGAGTTCGCTTTCTACATTTTCTCTAATATCTTTCATCACCTCTTCACACCAAATGTGACAGTGTCCAACATATTTTGCTGCTCATTTTGGAAATAAGGCTGCTAAGCGAAAATATGTTTCTTTGACCACCGACGTTATCGAAAAATGACATGTCCCTTTCAATATGAAATATATGCATCCTGCTAGATTTGTTGTCATGTGTTTGTATCATAGACCTCTATCATATAATTGAGTCCACTGCTTATTGGGCATCCCATCGAGATATTCTGCATTGGCTTTGTTTATAGCCCGCAAGTTCTCTAACATTTCATGGAATCAATGTTGGACAAGCTCGTATCCCGTCGAAGGAAAAAAACCAAAATCAATGAATGCAAATAATGTTTATGTTAAAGAATGATATAGAAAAGCATATTTACTACGTACCCATGTTAATAACATGTTGTCGCTTAGCATCCTTATGATATCGACCCATGTAATTTGATCCTATATGATGAATACTATACCTATGGTGTGCAAGATCCTAGAGGCTTTCACGTCGATCAATTGCAGCTTATATTCTAGGTCCCCTATAAAAAATAATGCATATATCGGGTTACGACACAACATACCTTCTCAAGTTAGTCAAGAAGAAATCTCAAACATCAGCGATTTCTCCTTCAACAATTACAAAAGCTATTGGAAAGATTTTTCGATTACAATCATGTGCAACAGCCAACAACAAATGATACTCATATCTCGCGTACATGAATGTGTTGTCAATTTGGACTAATAGTTTACAATACTGGAATACTGCGATGTATTGCCATAATACACAAGTTCCGTTTACAAATTGATGATGATATCTGGGACATACTGATTCAGTACCTGACACCATTGTTATAAATCATTATATGATGTAAGACAGGGTGTAATTGTACTAACTACGGATATTGACAATCACAATTGGCACCAGATTTCTAGGGTTCGTTTTCACCATAGGTAAGATAATGTCAGAAATCATGCCAGAATCCAATTTTGGATGATCTTGTGACATACCTGCAATAACAAAACTTTTTTAAAATAAGTAAGACAATGTTAGATATTAGGTTAGAATCCAATTTCGGATGATTCTGTCACATACCTGCAACAACACAAGTATGTGGAGTGTTATATTTCTTAATTGTTTAGAACCCCGTCTTCTTTCTCACAGATGCCATGATTTTCCATGGACATCTGCTATCATGCATTGCGCACTTGGCTTCAAGTTTTTTTGATCGAGATTTTGTAATATGGAAGTTGACCCCCATGCTTTATGTTATATCGTTTCACTGTAGCAAAAAAAAAACATCGTTGGAGGAAAACTTCGTTCCAACTTGTAAATCACAAAGAAATTGCATGACTCGATATTCTATGAGAAAATTCTTGAAATTCTAACCCACCTTCAGCATCAAGGTCGACATTAAGCATGTGGAGTGGAGGTGCATATGTCATGAAATCTGGATGGATTTTTCCAACAATTTCTAGACCTTCACCTTAAAAACCACTCTCTTCTGGTTCACTGTAGCAAAAAAAGCATCTTTAAAGGAAAACTTTATTCCAACTTTTAAATCGTTGACATTTATCGAAAATGTAACACCCCAAACCCAGCCTAGACATTACGGTTGGATTGTGGAGGTTACATCGTATGTGAAAACTGTGTTACTTTAACTTTGGTGAAAACCCATTTTTTTAAGTCAAAAGAAATTAGATTGATTATCCCAACGAAAACATATCAATTATAAAAACCCGTGAATACTCGAAGAAAACACGACTTAATAGCTTTAATAAAACAAATCCAATTTATTCAATTGATTAGTGTGATAAAACATTTTGTCAAATAATAAATAAAAACTTGGCAGCAAAAAACATTTTAATAATCGGTTTTATATACCCTTAGTTTATTGTTAATTGTCTTGATTTAATCACCTGTTTAAGAACTAGAACTTTCGCATGACAAAAATTGAAAATAAGTTTTTAAGTCCCAAACAAATTAAAATGTCCCAAAAGTTTGAAAAAGTCCTTAAAAACTATAAGTCCATAACATACTAAATCAAAAGCGTGAAACCGGGCTCCAGTGTCGCTGTCCAATCCTAAGCTTGAAGGTCACCTGAAACGAGGCAAACAAACGTGTAAGCTTTACGCCCAGTGTGTGATTTGACCCACAAAATGCAGTATAAATATATATATCAGAATGTACCACAGCACATCAGATTCCATATCAAAGCATATCTTATAACATATCATATCATACCATATTTCGTATCAAAGCATATCTTGTAACATATCATATCCTACCCCTATCCGCTACACACCATCTCCGTCCAACCAATCACACTAATTAGGACTACAAGAGTCCATCCATCCAATCACACCAGTACATGGTGGTGTGCCACTCATAAATATGCTGTTGAACTGCCAAACAGAAATTTACGATCTAGCCGCCATAATTGCAGTAAATATTGCCATAGAACACTTCCTCCATCATGTCAAATCCCACCCTAAAACATAGACATAATATCATACATGCATATAACACAAATTGTATGGCATGCGTACACATATATTTTTATACGGAACATAACATAACATATGGTACTCACAAATTATATAGCTTGCATAGCTAACGTACATATTTATAGAGCATATCATATCATATTAATATACTTATCGGAACTTATTTAACACGCTTCCTACTAGGAGTGAGCAAAACTTGATTCGACTCAAAAAAATTGAAAAAAAATATTAAATTTTGAGTTAAACGAATCGAGTTATTTGAGTCAACTTAATTTTTTTCGAATTTTGAGTTCGAATTGAGTTTGATTTTCGAATTCGAATAACTCGAATAATTCAAATAAATCGAATACCAAACTATAATATTTTACATTTTTACCCCAAACCCTCAATCTTTTTTACTTTCCCCCAATACTTCTACTCCCTCCCACTTTCCCCCAAAACTTTTACTCCCCTCCCATCCCACCTCCATCTACCCCAAACCCATCCCCCCCCCCCCAATTTTTTTTGAATATTTTCCCCCATTTACTTTCCCCCCAAATTTTACTCCCCCGACCCTCAAAACTTTTTATTCTTCCCCTAGACTTTTACTTTTCACCCTTTATCCCCAAATAAAAAATTATCCAAAAAAATCTCTAAACCTAAATAGTAATAATTTTATTTATATCTACTATTTATATTATTAAATTAAATTTCATATTTTGTACTATTTCTATTATTAAATTGTTCAATCATATTAAATCTTTATAAATTTCTGTTAAAATTGAATTATTGATGATGACATAAAATATTCGTGTTAAAATTTTATGTTGGTACCAATTTCACATTTTATCTTTAAAATAACTTTTATTAAAATATCACATTTTTTATATTTAATATATATTTTTAATTTGAAAATACATAATGACAAAAATTAGAAGATAATTGAAGCAACCAAGCAAGCAAAGAAGCTAACACATATATAAAAGATTAATAAATAAATTTGAAGAGTGAAAGTTAATAACAAATTTGATTACGGTGGGTGACAGCAGTTATAAGGACATTAAGTCATTTTTTTAATTTAACTCGAACAAATATATTCGAATCGATTCAATTTTAATTCAATCTCACTCGATTCGATTTGAGAAAATTTAAAATCGAGTTAGGATGATAAAATAGGATTCGTCAACTCGATTAACTCGAAATTTTTTCATTCGATTCGACCGAATGCTCACCCCTACTTCCTACGCATACCTAAGGTTGCATATTGAAACTCACGCTTTTTCGAGCCTACATAACGCCCACAGACCCAATTTTTAAGTCCCTTAATCGGCCCCTTTTTGGGCTTCAAAACTGGCCTAAGCGGCCCACACGGCAAAAAAAGACAGCCAGTGTGGTGCACAATGTCTACACATCCAGGTTGTGTGCTCCACATAGCCTGTCACATGGCCGTGTGGTGCGCATGGTATACCACACAGCCTAACACACGGTCGTGTGGTGCTTGGCAGTTTCGAAAACAACCCCTGTTTTGCGATTTTCTCGAGTTTCGAGCGAGGTTCCAGGTTAGTTTCGCACACTTGATTGTTGATTTGATCAACTACACCATTGGAACTCACAAAAACATACAATTGTTCATCAATTCACACGAATTAACCAAGAGAAAATCCATCTAAAAACACATCCTTAAACCAAAATTTCAGACCCTAAACCAAAATTCGATTACTTACTTATCCGAAACAGCGTCCAAAATCGAGCCTACTCTGCTGGAGGGTCTTGATTCACAACCCTTTCACCTAAACAAGAACCACGAAATCACTAATCACAATGACTAACGGAAAAATATACCAACTCATACCCAACTAGTTCAAGAAACAAACTAAAACTAAAACAATAATAAAAAGACAACAATGGTAAGAAAATGAAACTTACACTACAACGGAACACAATCCCAGCGACAAAACACATAAAATAATCGGTAGTATTCAAGAATGATTAAAGCGAAAAAAAAGAAAGAAAAAGAAGAAACCAAGAGAAAAGGGAATGAAAACAACAGAAGAGATGAAACAAAATGGCAGTAACATGAAAAGGGGGAGTGGGAGATTGGACATTTGCAAGTGGAGAGAAAGTAGGGATTTGATGAAATTAAAATTAGAATAAAATAAAATAAAATAAAAATAGATATTTAATTTGATCCAAATCCCACCTACCAGTTTTTTTAGAATTTAAATTAAACTCAATAACTAACAATTGTAAAGGATAAAAATATTACCCTCACACGCAACACGGGATTCAAACACAAGACCTAGTGATAAGCTAAAGTCTTACCACTAAACCAACAGACTCATTCTTGTCACAATCCAACGAAGAATATAAAATAAGCCCGAAAGCTCAAGCTTAACATAATGCCACAATTTAATAGAAAAATCCAAAATAAGGGAATCGAACTTAAGACCTAAAGCATACTTTCCAAGCACTAAACCAACACACCAAATCAAATTATTAGACACGCTTCAACAGAATAAAACCAAGAATTTTTGGGGCGTTACAGAAGAACTTGCATAGCCTGGTCTTTTATGAGAAAGTTCTGGAAATTCTAACCCACCTTCAGCATCAAGGTCAAAATTAAGCATGTGGGGTGGATGTGCATATGTCGTGAAATCTAGATGGGTTCCTCTAGCATTTTCTGGATTTCACCGTCAGAACCACTCTCTGCTGGTTCAATAGGAACGGGCTCTAATTCAGAAAATAATGTGATTTTCAAACCATCTAGTCCAGATTCTCGGATTGGATCATTATAGGTTTCAAATCCCTTTTTGTTCTCAACTCCCTCTTCGTTATCAACCTTAGTTGCATGTCCAGGTTTGGATGTGTTGGAAAAAATCCAGTTTGAAAATAGTTTTCTTGCACAGTGGGAAATTAAAATTTTGAAAATTGACCCGGTTCGTGATATTAATAGCAATAAACTTTATACTGAAATCGTACTTGTGTTTTCGGATAAGCGAATCCTTGATTTTTTTGGCTTTCAACCAAACGATCTTCTCCGCTATTCTCGTACCACAAACTGTTTCGAGTGTGGGTTCGAACTAATTGAATCAAAACACGGAACTAGAAAAAGTTTTCTTTTTTTGGGTGAAAACAAAAATTCTCTCTTCTTTGATAAAAACCAGTAGAATTTCTATTCTGGGAAAAAATTAATAGTTGAGAATAAATTCTCTCTATTTTCGGCAAAGTAACAATCTCTTAAAGTTGTGTAAATAACTCTACTGGTGTCATCTATTTATAGGGAGAGAAGATAGAACCCTTTTTGAATTGTAGATATTTATTTCAAATAGAAAAATGACTTCCTAGTACAACTAGGAGAAGGATAGGGGCTAATAGGGTGTGTTTCCCCTCATATGTATTATGACGGGGATTCGAGCATCTTATTGTATTGGGCCCAATTATATGTGTTTTCTGGACTTTTAACCCAACACTTTATAATTTAATCCATCCCAATACATATATTTTTTATTTTCCAAAATAAACATTAATATTTTACATTAAACAATTTTCTCATCCCTATTTTACCCCTAATAAAATTTGACGAATTTACCCTTAATAAGATTTGGAGAAAATAACTCAATATGTTCACTGTGACCGAATGATTTATTTTCATTTTCGGGCTTCAAAACAGCTCAAAAACATAAACTCATTCTTCCAATCATTTTTAAGTAATCCATATAGAATTGTAAATTAATCATTTCCATTTCCATTTTGGAAACCTTCATTCATTTCCAAATGATTCTATTTCTCCATTTCGAAAAAAAAAAACCATAATCATTCCTGAATGTTTCTCATTTCTCATTTCCGATTCATTCCGTTCATTTCTATTCAAACACACAATTCATTTTTGGTTTCAACAAGTTAGCGATGGGACCGATTGGACATATGCAGTTGAGGCTCAAATTATTTATAATTAAGTTATGGCTTTTCACCTATTGATTATAAACTCATTTATTCACAAAGTCATTCCACTATAGTATCAAGACTAAGCTCTCCTCAATGACATACCATTACGAAAGCAACTACTCAGTGCTCATCCAATGATCTTATCATAAGTGTGTTACACTCATAGGATATCATTAATCTCTTTGGGATAATATTCGTTCTCCCAATATGATCCTATTTTATCTCATGGTAACCATTACATATCCCTTCATAAAAAGTCAATCACTAATCAAATAATGATCAAGTCATCCATCACAAAGACGAACGACCTGTGACTCGTGACCATGTTTACTTTTCATCAACCATGTAATGCCTATAAGAGGATATCATTTACTCATTTCTCAGGCTACGAATTCCACTGTTGTGAAAAATGTTACATACTGCAAAAGTCGTACACCTAACACACCAGCTTTCGGTTCCTTATCTATTCAAACTCAGACTTTTACTTACATCAAAATATACGAGCCACACATACATAGTCCGCCATCCATTCAAGATTTAGGTATGCCACACTATGAACATTACAAGTGAATAGATCCATAAACGGATTCAATACCTATTCTACTTGGGTCCAGTCCGATGTAATGTCAATTTAGCCAGTCACATCTATGTCTCTATCTTCTAAAAGTCATCCGCTTCGATGCCCAAGACAAGGTATCTCCTCAATTGGATTTGATAGATTTTATATTAGTCTTTCAATCAATTTTCTCATTTTCAATTAGACTAAAGGCATGTTTAGGTTCATCTATTAATACAAGCTATCTTTTTGTACTACGGTCTGACCACGTAATACCGCTTAGTATTATTTTAAACAATAGACAACCAATGAGCAACAATTGCTTTGCGTGAAAGAACCTTATGAGGACATTATACAAAGTATTAATGTAATTCATGAATAATTTTATTAACCAATTTGTTCTAAAAATTATAAGTGTACTTAGACAAAAATATTGCACTTGGGGCACCAGATCCAACAAGATGTCCCTTCATCGGTGCAGGTTGTAGAGAGTACATCAGCCGTTCTTATAAACCCTACGTTAAAACCAAAATCACTTGCAAATCATCCACTAGTGTAACTTGATGGCATACTCGTATAAGTGTTTCTAACATAGAACATCAGCGTTTGGAAGTTGAAATCAAAAGCACTCACAGAATGTTGTGTCGGGGTGTTGATGTTTGGGTTATCAACTAACCTCGAATATTGGATGGATTGTACGCCAAAATTGAAATCGAGGGTTGAAATCGGTAAATGCCTTCCTATTGATGATTTCGGCATTTCTTGATAGGAGCTTTGTAACAATGCTATGAACCCACCACGCAACCGAATGGTTGAGCTTTCTGGTTCTTGTTCTTGATAGGAATTAATTGGAACTGTTGTTAAACTCAAAGAACCTTCCTCAACATAAATAAAATGGACATATAACTTTAGTATAGCATTTCCACTAGAGCAATGCGAATTGAGCATCGCCTCGACTTCCATGTTGCCTTTGAGCTCAAATATATCATATCTAACAGGGTTCAGTGACATTAGATATCTATATTTCAAGCTCGAAATTCTTCTCTGGCTTGAAGTCGACACTTTCCTTTTAATTCTTGATCGAAGCTCGTGCAATTTTATGCTCTGGTTGAAAACCAATTTTGTAGATTGGGTTGATAAAAAAAAGTCTCTAATTTTGGTGTCGCAAGTTTGACCGTTGTAATAAATAACAGCTCTAATTCGTCTACTCATCTTCAACCAAATAACCTATTTCACATATTTAAAACAAAAAAAAAATTATATAGAAAAAAGAGTATACATTATCCAAATTCAAACAATGACACTTATTTGAACAAATTTACTTTGTTGGGTCGATTTTTGAAATTCAGATTTGTAACATAAACAATCTTCTTCTTATACAAATCTCCTTATGGAAACAATCTGCTCGAAATTTCAGTATGGAACCTCTACACAGGATGTATTTATTTTATAAGAAATACTACCCCTGGATATCAAACATAACTTCAAAATGTTGGACAAGATTGGATATGACAATGACAAGTTTAAAAACGCTTCTAACAAGAAGCGTTTTCTTGAAAAGTCTAAATTGTTTTAAAAAAACGCTTCTTGTTAGAAACATTTTTCTAAATTATTAGGATATGATATCTGAATTTTATTCTAGATTCTCATGCTCAGAATGCTGAGTTTAGGGATAGGGTTCAGGGGGCCTCTTGCAGAAGGAATTTGCTTCCCTCACATTTTAACCCTAACCCTAACAGGGAATCCCGGGATAATTTTGAAACATCCCATCCCGGGTGTAACGCCCCAGAATTTAGGCCTAGAAGTATTGGGCCTTGAGCAAGGGAACGGTTAGGAAACTGTGCATAAAAGTTTATGTGAGCTATGAAATGTAACACCCCTAACCCGTATTCGTCGCCAGATTAGGGTTAAAGGTATTACCGGACAGATCGGAAATATTTACAGACATTTCATAATAGAAGTCATCAATCTCAATCATAGTGTCCCTTAGATAGGTCACCGAGACCTTAAGCATGCTTTAGAGGAAGGTCTGGACTGAACTAAACACATACAGAAATTCTCGAAAATTTAAAACTTTTAAAACACTGCAGAGGTCACACGCCCGTGCAGTCAGGTCGTATGCCTCCCACGGCTACTAGACACACCCATGTGTCTAGGCCGTGCTAAAACAGGGCATGTATACTGACTTAACCCCACGACCACCAGGCACGCCCGTGTACCCTGGCCGTGTACTCTTATGCTATATACTGACTTAATCACACGGCTACCAGGCACGTCCATGTGCCTAGGCCATGCACACTTAACTAGATACTGACTTAATCCCACGGCCATTAGGCACGCCCGTGTGCCATGACCGTGTAGGCAAAACAGGCCCTTTGCAAGGTCAATATGCCACCTACATTTGAGATTACCTACAAGCTACTTACCAATTCATTTTATGCACAAATAACAACCAAAATCATGTCAATTGATCAACAATTCTTCACATCCAAACTCATTATCATACATGCCAATTTGCACAACTAGATTATACATATACGTAAGCATGGTTTAACCACATTTACCTTTCATAGAAACATTCTTTTGATCAAACATGCATACTCATAATACATCCATATGTTTACCATAACCTTGGCCATTTCAATAGCTAATTTTCCATACCAAACATGCAACATAAGTCATATTTACTCATGCATATCACCAACACACATCTAGCCACATCTCATGGCTACTTTTACACATTTCAAAGATAATTCAAGGTGACTAGCCTATACATGCCATATCTAGCTACATAAATTTCCAAAAGATACCAAAATGAGCAAAGGTAGTGTGATGACGATCCTCGACAGTCCCGAGCCTTTAGTAGCTTTGACGATCTATAAAATAGAGCAAACACACACAGAGTAAGCTTTCAAAAGCTTAGTAAGCCATATACAAATAAACTTAGCATAAAAATGCATATAACCAAATTGAAACAATAACATCATTGATTCTCATAACAATTTCATCACATATATTCTTTGGCTCATTTGCTTAGCCATATCTTACCATATTCCTCAACTCAAATTTCACATATGCACATAGTTCTTTCAAGTATAACTTCTCATATAATCTCTTCATTTCATATACATAATCATCTTAGTAAGTTCATGTAGATGCTTACCTTTCATACACACTTAGTGTACATACCAAACGTACCTGAAACAGATATGTAATTCACATAGTCATTTGTATCTCGGATTTGCCCGTTGAACCATTCGAAATCTAATTGGATACTCAGAATGCTCGGAATAGTCGTACAATGCCAACGTCCCAGACGTGGTCTTACATGTAATCAGATATCGATGCCACTATCCCGCATGCGGTCTTACGAATCAAATACGATGCTGATGTCCCAGACATGGTCTTACACGTAAATCTCATATCGATGCCAACGTCTCAGACGTGGTCTTACACGAAATCAGGTATCGATGCCACTGTCCCAGATAGGGTCTTACACGAAATCTCAAATCAATGCTAATGTCCCAGACGTGGTCTTACATGATATCACATAGCAGACACCTATGTCATGACATATACTATCCTATCTATTCCTAGGTTCAAACGGGACTTCTCGGACATTGACATTATGTCGATTCTATCACGAAATTCATGTATACATTATCTCATATGCATTTACCATTATCAATAATCATATGGACATTCATAATTCAATACAGATACATTTATTTATATATTGACTTACCTCGGATTCGGATATTCGTTCGGACTCGGTTATTCAACTACTTTCGTTTTCCCGCGACCTAAGTCTGTTTTCTTCGACTCTTGATCTATACATATTCAAATGTAATCCATTTATTCACTAATTCATTCAATTCAATCCAAGAATACACATTTAGGGAAAATTTACATTTTAGCCCTCACATTTGCACATTTATCAATTTAGTCCATTTTTCTCAAAACATCAAATATACAAAATCACCACATACCCATGCTTAGCCGAATGCTCATGTATCTCATACAAGTCCAAACCTTTCATTTATTTCACAATTTAGTCCCTCAAAATGATATTTTCACAATTTAGCCCTAATTAGCTAAATTCACCAAAAACTCAAATACAAACTATGATATTCATATACATATCTTTCATATTACACTATTAAACATCACAAATCACATGAGTTCATCAAAGTCTCATTTCAAAAACATAATCAATTCTCAAAATTGATGCATGGGTTTTAGAGTATACAGAGCAACGATTATAAAAACGTAGAAATTATCAAAAACTGAAATCGAAACATACCTTAATTCAAGCTTGCAAGTGCCGAATATGTGAAAACTCTCTAAACCCTTATTTTCTTTTGATTTTCGGCAAGAAGATGGATAAAATGGCTTATTATTTTAGCCTTTTGTTTTATTATCATCCTATTATTAATTTAGTTACTAAATTAGCCTTATACTTAACATATATACATGAAAATATTAAGGGCATTTAAGACCTTTATCCACCCACTATCTAAATATTGGCATAATTGCCTCATAAAGCCTCTACACTTAAAAGCCATCTCAAAAAGGTACTTTAACAAATAGTATGCTAGTTTTGAATTTAATGCAATTTCATCCTTTTATCAAATTAAGCATACAGACAGACAAATTAACTTAGGGAACATTAACACATGCTGAATCACATATCAAGGGCACAAAAAATAATATTTAAAATATTTTACTGACTCAGATTTGTGGTCCCGAAACCACTATTCCGACTAGGGTATAAATCGGACTGTTACAATTCTCCCCCCTTAGGGATTTTTGTCCCCGAAAATCTTACCGTTAAACAAATTCGGATATTGTTGTTTCATTGAATCTTCAGGCTCACACGTAGCCTCTTCAATTCCATGTCGATGCCACAATACTTTTACTAATAGAATTTTCTTGTTTCTCAACTTTTTCATTTCGCGAGCTATGATACAGATCGGTTCTTCTTCGTAATTCATATCAGATCGGATTTCAATTCCAGATGGAGCAATCACATGTGACGGATTGGATCGGTATCTACGGAGCATCGAAACATGGAATACATTGTGTATCTTTTCTAGCTCGGAGGGCAACAACAATCTATACGCAACAGGTCCAACACGCTCAATGATCTCATACGGTCCAATGAACCTCGGACTCAACTTGCCTTTACGTCCTAATCAGAGTACTTTCTTCCACGGAGATACTTTCAAAAACACTTTGTCACCGATCTCAAATTCAATATCTTTTCGTTTCAAGTCCGCATAAGACTTCTGAGGATCAGATGCTGCTTTCAGACAATCACGGATTACTTTCACTTTCTGTTCAGTGTCTTTTATCAGATCAACCCCGAGTAGCTTATTTTCACTGAGTTCGATCCAATACAGAGGTGTACAACATTTGCGCCCGTACAAATCTTCATAAGGTGCCATTTTGATACTCGACTGAAAACTGTTGTTATATGTAAATTCAATCAGTGATAAGTACTGTTCCCACGTACCGTCAAATTCAAGAATGCAGCATCTCAACATATCCTCGAGAATCTGAATGATCCACTCGGATTGACCATCCGTTTGCGGATGAAAAGCTGTACTGAAATGCAGTTTTGTGCCTAAAGCTTCTTGTAATTTCTTCCAGAATCGAGATGTAAACCTCGGATCTCTATCAGACACAATGGATAGTGGTACCCCGTGCAATTTCACAATCTCAGAAATGTAAAGCTCGGCTAACTTTTCAAGTGAGAAATTAGATCGTATCGGAATAAAATGGGCAGATTTCGTCAATCGATCAACTACGACCCAAATAGCATTTTTCTTTCTCGGAGTCAGAGGCAATCCAGTAACAAAGTCTATTGTCACTCTATCCCATTTCCACTCGGGAATCATAATTGGCTGTAACAACCCAGACAGAACTTGATGTTCTGCTTTTACTTGCTAACAGACTAAACATTTCGATACGAAATCAGAGATATCTTGTTTCATACCAGACCACCAATAGTGTTGCTTCAGATCATGGTACATCTTTGTACTACCCGGATGACCAGATAGACGACTATTATGTGCTTCGTTCAAAATCAAATGAATTAACTTAGGGTTTTTCGGAACACAGATACGATCTCAAAATCTCAAGCAATCATCAACAACTCGAAACTCAGAATCAGAATTCGAATCGCACTGAGCTCGTTTCGCTAACATTTCATTATCAACTTTCTGAGCATCACATATCTGTTGTAAAAACAATGATTTCTCTTTCAATTCAGCTAACACTGAGCTATCATCAGACAGATCTAATTGAGCATTCATAGCACGTAATGTACACAGTGACTTTCGACTCAATGCATCGGTAACTACATTAGCTTTACCCGGATGATAATCTATTACAAGTTCGTAGTCTTTTAACAGTTTTAACCATCTTCTCTGACGCAGATTCAAATCTTTCTGAGTCATCAGATACTTTAAGCTTTTATAATTCGAAAATACGTGACATTTCTCGCCGAACAGATAATGTCGCCAAATTTTTAATGTGAACACAATCGCGGCTAGCTCAAGATCGTGGGTCGAATAGTTGTTTTCATGAGGCTTAACTTCTCTCGAGGCATAAGCTATTACTTTGCCTTTCTGCATCAATACATATCCCAGACCATTTAACGAAGCATCACTGTATATTACAAACTCTTTGCCCGACTCTAGTTGTACTAACTCTGGAGCTTCAGTTAACAAAGTTTTCAACTGATCAAAACTTTTCTGACATTTATCGGACCATTCAAATCTCACATCTTTCTGAAGCAGTTTATTTAACGGAGTAACTATCATCGAAAAACCTTTTACGAATCTGCGGTAATAACCAGCAAGTCCCAGAAAACTACGAACTTCAGACACATTCTTTAGAGGTTTCCAGTCCAGAATAGCAGAAATCTTGCTCGGATCAACTCGTATTCCAGAAGCCGGTACAATGTGTCCCAGAAAACTGACTTCTCGTAACCAGAATTCACATTTGCTGAATTTTGCATACAATTGTTTTTCTCTCAGAGTTTGCAACACAATTCTTAGATGTTTCGTATGTTCAGTTTCATCCCGTGAATAAATCAAAATGTCATCAATGAATACAACAACAAATCAGTCTAGGTACAGTCTGAAAATTCTGTTCATTAAATCCATAAAAACAGCAGGAGCATTCATTAGTCCAAAAGGCATAACTAAAAACTCATAATGCTCGTACCTCGTTCTGAAAGCAGTTTTCAGAATGTCTGAATCCTTTACTCTCAACTGGTAGTAACCCAATCTCATATCTATCTTTGAAAATACGGTAGCTCCTTTTAGCTGATCAAACAAATCGTCAATCCTGGGCAACGGATATTTATTCTTTATAGTCACTTTATTCAACTGACGGTAGTCAATGCACATTCTCATCGTGCCATCTTTCTTTTTCATAAACAGAACAGGAGCACCCCATGGTGAAAAACTCGGTCTGGCGAATCCTCTGTCAGTCAATTCTTGCAACTGTGACTTTAACTCTTTAACTCTGTTGGTTTCATTCTATACGGTGCTATCAAAATAGGAGTCGTACCAGGCAACAGATCAATACCAAATTCAACTTCACGTATCGGAGGCAATCCCGGTAATTCTTCAGGGAATACATCAGAAAACTCACAAACAACTAGCACTAATTTAACTTTCTTTTCAGACACTTTCGAATCAATCACATAGGCAAAATAAGCTTCATAACCCTTTTTTATATAACTCTGAGCTTTCAACACAGATATCACAGCAGACAATCCATTTAAATCATTCGACTCAATACGAACTATTTCACCATTCTGACGACTCAAATCAATAGTCTTTCTTTTACAGTTCACAACAGCATCATGCAATGTCAACCAGTCCATACCTAGAATTATATCAAACTCATCAAATGGTAATAGCATTAGATCAGCAGGGAAATAGATATCTCGAAACATTAACAGACAGTTCTTGCATATTTTGTCAACCAGGACACTTTTACCTAAGGGGTTCGATACTTTTATAACAAACTCAGTAGACTCTACAGGCAAAGTCTTACTGGATACCAAATTCATGCATATATACGGATGAGTAGAATCAGGGTCTATCAATGCAATCGTAGAAGTATCATAAAGTGTAAATGTATCAGTTATAACATCAGGAGATGAAGCTTCCTCACGAGCTCGGATGGCATACGCTCTGGCAGGCGCTCTAGCTTCAGATCTCGCAACAGTATCTCTCGTAGTTCTCTAACTACTACTGAAATTTCTTGTATTTCGCGAAAGTCTACCTCTGACTGGAGCATTATCTGATCTCGAATTCTGAATAGTCTTTGGCTCAATAGACTCTGGGCAATCACGAATGAAATGATCTAATGATCCACATCTGAAACAAGCCCGGTCATTCAATCTACAACTTCCCGGATGTCTTTTACCACAATGCTTACACTCAGGTCATTTAGATCGAACATTTCCAACACTTGTTACTGAAGTTGCCGGAGTTTTGGAGCTCATTTTTGATCTAGCTCGATCTCTATTCAAATGTCCCACATTAACCCTTGAACGGCTTGGTTCATCTTTGAATTTCTTTGATGCAGACTGAAATGATCTACTCTGAAATCTCTTTCTCACATCTTTAGCTTCAAACTCAACTTTCTTTTTATCTTTCCCGAGGGCTTCGGCTTTGCACGCTCGATCAACAAGTACCACAAACTCTTTTATTTCCAGAATCCCAACAAGTAAACAAATGTCTTCGTTAAGATCATCTTCGAATCTTTTGCACATTATTGCCTCAATAGATACACATTCACGAGCATACTGACTCAGTCTCACGAACTTTCGTTCGTATTCAGTAACAGACATACGACCCTGTTTCAAGTCTAGAAATTTTTTCCGTTTCTGATCGATGAACCTCTCACTGATATATTTCTTCCGGAACTCAATCTGAAAGAAGTCCCATGTCACCCGTTCTTTAATAAGCGGCATCTCAAAGCATTGAAACAACACATTTAATACTTTCTTCCTGAGTCAAGCACATCTCATCAAATACCCAGATTGTGTTTTCTAACCAGAACTCGGCCTTCTCGGCATCATCATCACTAGTAGCCCTGAATTTTTCAGCCCCATACTTACGGATTTTTTCAACCGAAGGCTTGTTCAACAGATTCAGATTCATAGTCGGAGGCATAGCAAATGTCTGAGGGTGATTAGGCGGGGGCAGAGGTTGTGAAACAGTCGGGTTATTTCTAACAAATTGAGTGAACCACTCACTCATCATCTGGAAGAAAGCTTGTTTAGCTTCTCCTTCTTGACCGCTCGTAGCCGGTCTCGGATCAGAGGGCGCTGTCCCTTCAGCGGGAGCAGGCGCATTGCTTTCTACATCATCAGCTACGGCTCTTTCGGGATCTATTACTATACGAAACTCACATTTTACACGTCAGGATTCATCACAATATCACAGTTTAGATATATGGTATAACACCCCTTACCCGTATTCAAAGCCGGAACCAGGCACGAGACGCTACCGTATTAAAAACCTCAAGATCGCCACTTAGGCTCAACATGACCACTCTCTTTGGCCATCACAACAACCTCAATCTCGACTTACGAGACCTCACTCAAACACTCAAGGGCTCACGAGACCATATCGAAAACTCTTACGATCTTAAAATTTTTCTCTTTTATACAGGGCTCACACGCTCGTGTAAGATGATGTACGCCCGTGTGTAGACACACACGCCCATGCTCTCCAACCGTGGTGAACACTGACTTCACTTACACGGCATAGAGTCTAGACACAGGCCCGTGTGGCTAACTCGTGGCCAACACTGATTAACCCACACGCCCTAGGCACACATCCGTGTGGCTAGTCCGTGGTCTATTCTGATTTAAAATACTAACATGCAGGGGACACACGGCCAAGTCACACGCCCATGGGCTGACCGTGTGTCACACATGGCCTAGACACACGCCCGTGTGTCTATCCACATGGACAAGAACAAAGTTATATGCCAAGTTCTTTTCACCCTTCTAGCATACACAATATGCACTCATTCAACACATCTATAATCAACTCATATGAAGTACAATCTCACATAGATAACTACATCTTTTCATATAATAAAGTGCCAACAACTATGGCATTATACAAAATAGATTATCCATCTAAAGGCCAACACATCATAGCCATTTACCACAAAATTCACTAACTTGTCTAGCCCCTATTCATGCCATATACAAAATATTGAGTCTCATGTACCAGAGTGTGCTGATAGTGTGGGCGATCTTCCAATTGATCCTCGTATCTCGATTTAACACTTTTGCTCTATAAGACAAGGGAAAAGAAAGGGAGTAAGCTTTGAGCTTAGTAAGTTTACACATAAACAATTAAGCACCATAGTATAAGCTAAACAACAATTAGCATTATACTAACATATAATGTACAACTATGCTTACTCTTTCTATCCCTTACCATATTTCCAACACATCATGAGTCACTTACTCATAACCATTGACATGCACCCCTACATTCAATATCACATTTACACAATATACAACATATCATTATTTCTCGATAATACATCCACACAGCTAATCCACATAGCTAATGTCTCGGTGGTTTCACACTTAGCCCACCACAATTAATAAATAAGGTAGTATCGCACTTAGCCTACCATAAAGGTAATCGTAGTGGTTTCGTACATAGCCCACTAGACAATATACCCAACGATAGCATCGCACATAGCCAGCTCATCGTCATTATGCATTAAGATGGTATCGCACTTAGCCTATCTTTTAGCATTATCACTACCCATTCACATATCTATTTACTCAATCATTCATCCATTCACAAAATCTATCACATTCATTCCACTTGAACCACATAGGTTCTCAATCATTCTCAACCATGCTATACACTAGCTAGCATTAACAAATTGTAAGTATGAATGCATTGTTTATTCATAGACTTACCTCGATACTCAAAAGTATAGAAACGTGCAATTTAGTCCACCACTTTGCTCTTACCTCAGTTTCGATCCGGGCTTTGTCTTTCTTGATCTATAATGATAATTCAGCTCATCAATATACACATTGACTAAATTGACCCACATCTCATACTTTGGCAAAATTACCCTTTTGCCCCCAAAGTTTCTCCTATTTATGCTATTGCCCCAAGGTTAGTAAAGTGATTTTTATTCAACTTTCTAGCCTTTCATGCTTAGCCGAATCACTTACTCAACTAAAGCAATCATCAATTCTCACTACATCACACATGTATGACCAAACTCAAGATTTTTACAAACTAATCCCTACATGCATTTTCTATGGAAACTCATTTAGCAAAAGATGTTTCTACTACATCAAGCTTTCATAATCTTCCATAAAACATCAAAATACATGCATGTCATACATGGACACATTTTTGAACATCCATCATAGCTCATCAAATAGCTAAAAATAGCTTACTCATGCTACAAGGACATCAAAAATACAAAGAATATCAAAAATGGGGCTTAGATGCACTTACTAGCAAGCTTGAAAATTTTGAAGAACCCTAACAATGGCTCTTTCAATTTTCGACAGCCTTGGAGAAGAAGATGAATGAATTTTGTCATCTTTTCTCCCATTTTAATCACTTAATTGTTAAATGACCAAAATGCCCTTTTTGATAAACTTTCTATTTTAACTCATCCATGCCCAATTTTGTCCAAAAAATTAGAAATTGGGAAAATTTCTATTTAAGGACCTCTAATTAATATTCTAAAGCTATTTCACACAAATAGTTTCTAGAATCTCACATTTTGCAACTTTTGCAATTTAGTCCTTTTGGACAATTCAACCGCAATTTCACAAAATTGCTTCATGAAACTTTCACACTAGCATGCATACATAGCATAAACCTCAAAAACTCATTCATAAACCTCAGATTTGTGGTCTCGCACCACTATTCTGACTAGGCCCTAAATCAGGATGTTACATATGGCATGTATAGCTAGACTCTGACATGCTACATTAGTCCGAGAATCGACTAACCCGTAGCTCTAATACCAACCAAATGTAACACCCCTAACCCGTATCCGTCGTCGGATTAGAGTTAAAGGTATTACCGGACAGATCAAAAATATTTACAGACATTTCATAATACAAGTCATCAATCTCAATCATAGTGTCCCTTAGATAGGTCACCGAGACCTTAAGCATGCTTTAGAGGACGGTCGGGACTGAACCAAACACATACAAAAATTCTCAGAAATGTAAAACTTTTCGAACACTGCAGAGGTTACACGCTCGTGCTGTCAGGCCGTGTGCCTCCCATGGCTACTAGACACACCCATGTGTCCGGCCGTATAAAAAGCAGGCATGTATCCGACTTAACCCCACGCCCACGATCCACGCGCGTGTACCCGGCGTGTACTCTTATACTATATACTGACTTAATCACACGGCTACCAGGCACGTCCGTGTGCCTAGGCCGAACACACTTAGCTAGATACTAACTTAATCCCACGGTCATTAGGTACGCCCGTGTGCCATGACCGTGTAGGCAAAACAGGCCCTTTGCAAGGTCAATATGCCACCTACATTTGAGATTACCTACAAGCTACTTACCAATTCATTTTATGCACAAATAACAACCAAAATCATGTCAATTGATCAACAATTCTTCACATCCAAACTCATTATCATACATGCCAATTTGTACAACTAGATCATGCATATACGTAAGCATGGTTTAACCATATTTACCTTTCATAGAAACATTCTTTTGATCAAACGTGCATACTCATAATACATTCATATGTTTACCATAACCTTGGCCATTTCAATAGCTAATTTGCCATAACAAACATTCAACATAAGTCATATTTACTCATGCATATCACCAACACATATCTAGCCATATCTCATGGCTACTTTTACACATTTCAAAGATAATTCAAGGTGACTAGCCTATACATGCCATATCTAGCTATATACATTTCCAAAAGATACCAAAATGAGCAAAGGTAGTGTGATGACGATCCTCGACGGTCCCGAGCCTTTAGTAGCTTTGACGTTCTATAAAACATAGCAAACACACACAGAGTAAGCTTTCAAAAGCTTAGTAAGCCATATACAAATAAACTTAGCATAAAAATGCATATAACTAAATTGAAACAATAACATCATTGATTCTCATAACAATTTCATCACATATATTCTTTAGCTCATTTGCTTAGCCATATCTTACCATATTCCTCAACTCAAATTTCACATATGCACATAGTTCTTTCAAGTATAACTTCTCATATAATCTCTTCATTTCATATACATAATCATCTTAGTAAGTTCATATAGATGCTTACCTTTCATACACACTTAGTGAACATACCAAACGTACCTGAAATAGATATACAATTCACATAGTCATTTGTATCTCGGATTTGCCCGTTGAACCGTTTGAAATCTAATTGGATACTCAGAATGCTCGGAATAGTCGTACAATGCCAACGTCCCAGACGTGGTCTTACATGTAATCAGATATCGATGCCACTGTCCCAGACAGGGTCTTACACGAATCAAATACGATGCCGATGTCCCAGACATGGTCTTACACGTAAATCTCATATCGATGCCAACGTCCCAGACATGGTCTTACACGAAATCAGGTATCGATGCCACTGTCCCAAACAGGGTCTTACACGAAATCTCAAATCAACGCCAACGTCCCAGACATGGTCTTACATGATATCACATAGCAGACACCTATGTCATGACATATACTATCCTATCTATTCCTAGGTTCAAACGGGACTTCTCGGACATTGACATTATGTCGATTCTATCTCGGAATTCATGTATACATTATCTCATATGCATTTACCATTATCAATAATCATATGGACATTCATAATTCAATACAGATACATTTATTTATATATTGACTTACCTCGGATTCAGATATTCGTTCGGACTCGGTTATTCGACTACTTTCGTTTTCCCGCGATCTAAGTCTGTTTTCTTCGGCTCTTGATCTATACATATTCAAATGTAATCCATTTATTCACTAATTCATTCAATGCAATCCAAGAATACACATTTAGGGAAAATTTACATTTTAGCCCTCACGTTTGCATATTTATCAATTTAGTCCATTTTTCTAAAAACATCAAATATAAAAAATCACCACATACCCATGCTTAGCCGAATGCTCATGTATCTCATACAAGTCCAAACCTTTCATTTATTTCACAATTTAGTCCCTCAAAATGCTATTTTCACAATTTAGCCCTAATTAGCTAAATTCACCAAAAACTCAAATACAAACTATGATATTCATATACATATCTTTCATATTTCACTATTAAACATCACAAATCACATGAGTTCATCAAAGTCTCATTTCACAAACATCATCAATTCTCAAAATTGAAGCATGGGTTTTAGAGTATACAGAGTAACGATTACAAAAACGTAGAAATTATCAAAAACTGAAATCGAAACATACCTTAATTCAAGCTTGCAAGTGTCGAATATGTGAAAACTCTCTAAACCCTTATTTTCTTTTGATTTTCAGCAAGAAGATGGATAAAATGGCTTATTATTTTAGCCTTTTGTTTTATTATCATCCTATTATTAATTTAGTTACTAAATTAGCCTTATACTTAACATATATACATGAAAATATTAAGGGCATTTAAGACCTTCATCCATCCACTATCTAAATATTGGCATAATTGCCTCATAAAGCCTCTACACTTAAAAGCCATCTCAAAAAGGTACTTTAACAAATAGTATGCTAGTTTTGCATTTAATGCAATTTAATCCTTTTATCAAATTAAGCATACAGACGAATAAATTAACTTAGGGAACATTAACACATGTTGAATCACATATCAAGGACATAGAAAATAATATTTAAAATATTTTACTGACTCAAATTTTTGGTCCCGAAACCACTATTCTGACTAGGGTATAAACCGGACTGTTACAGGAAATGACACAATTGTATGCCTCCTTCAGTGGTTAAGGGTCCTGAGAAGTGTTGGAAAAGTCCTGGGTTCAAACCTGGGCTTTAGTAAAAATTTTGGTTTTAAGTGGATAAAACCCTGGATGCTTGGATGTAGGCCTTTTAGATTATTGTGTTAAAAAATGACACAAGGAAGCATGTGGTTTAGTGGTTGTGTCGTTATTAAGGTTGCAAGAGAGCCTGGGTTCAAGTCTTGGCTCTTGCAATTTATTTTAGTTTTTCTTTTAAAGGAACCTGGACTTTGGCCTTTAGACCTTTTGATTAATTGAAGATAAAATGTGACACAAAAGAGCTTGTGGCAAGGAGGCAAGTGGCGTGTTGAGCTATTGAGGAGGGCTTGGGTTCGAATCCCATTGCAAGAAAAAAAGGATATTTATTTTTCTAGCATGAGGCGGTAGGAGTTTGAGGTGGTTTCGAACTCTGTTGGGTGAGAGTTTGAATGAGTTTTGGAGGTTGTTATGGAGGATATCAAGGAGGGATAAGGGGAGAGATTTGAGTAGATTTTCAAGGGATTTGGAGGAGGGTAGTGTTGTAGCCGAATTGTGCTACTTCTATGTGTAAGTTCGGCTAGGGGAACCCATTTGGTACATTTCGGCAATGTGAGAGTGAGTAGGTGCTGACTTCTTCTGGTATTTTCGGGTTTTGTTTTCTTATCTTGGCACATTTTTTACCATTCGGGTTCTCTTTTCTTTCAAAATTATTTCTCATTTTTCTTTTGGCCACTCTGCCGGAAACATTGGACATCAAGTGCCTAATTCTAATTATTTCTTTTTAAGTCTTTTTTCTCTCATTCTTCTTTGGTTGAACTTAACATCTCTCTGCTTCTATTTTCTCTCAACCCAATTCAACCCCTCTCCACTATAATGTTGTTGTTTTTCTTCTCGATTTCTTTAGGGCAGAATAGTTCTTTTTCTTACTATTTCTTTTGGTTTTATTCATAACCGAACTTCTCTATCGCATTACCATATTCTTTTGATACTAAACCAAACCTCTGTTTCGCTTTCTGTTTCCCTTCGGCTCATAGCCTTGAACTAGATAGCAATCTCGTTCTTCTTTCACTGTGGTCGATCACGGTTTGGAGGTCACTTAGAATTTCGGTAAGCTCTTATTCTTTCTTGTGTTGTTGGATGCTAAGTGTTTTCTCTTTCTTTAAAAAATGTTTCCTTTGGTTGTTCACGCGTGGTCAAATCCCTTTTTCTTCCCCGATGATGGTGGTGGCACTTTCGATTTTTAGATCATTGCAAGGGGTGAAGGGGTTTGTCAAGGATCGCAGTGGTAGTCAATCCTTTTCTTATCTTGCAATATAAGGTAATCATTTGGGCTAATATTGTAAGATGTTAGCCGATTATTCTGGTGTCGGGTTCCTAAATCTTTTAATGTTTTCAATCTTTTAAGAGAATCCGTGGACGGGCAGATTCACAATTAATCGGGTGATCGATTCTGTTAGTAGTCTAAGAAGGCTAGGGCCATCCGATCAAGCAAGGCTCGGGTTTGACATTCGGGAGTTTCTACGCTATTTCGAATAAGGTGTGTATCTGTATACCGTAAATCATTACTGTCGTAAAGTCGAAGAGTGTGTCTCTGTGAGTCGGCAAAAGCCGAAAAGTCAAAACCTCGACATATGATGCCTCACGAGCGTGCGATCGCTCGTGTGGTAAACCGAGGCCACAAGCATGGGCATTTTACTGCAGAGGCCACCATGTGTGTTTTCGTGGACTGGGGCCGTTATGGGCCTCGACGGGTCGAAATGGGCCGCGTGGGCCCAATGGGCTTGTGGGCCCACACGAGTAAATCCTTGGTAAGTGATCAGTGATAGGTTGGTTTATGAGGCTCGCGATGCCGTACGTTAATCTGGACTAAATGGGCCACACGAGCGTGTGGGCCCACTTGGGCCCAATAGCGATTTTTGGGCCCATATACACTGTTCTGGCCGTGTAGGTTATCTGAGTCGCTCGAAGTGATGATAGACCCTCTAGGAGGTCATAATAAGTACTGAGACGCCAATATTTGTAAAATTATTGAAATACCCTTGTAGGACAAAATGACTTTTTTGCCCTTGTGGGTAAATGACTTACTTAGATTATGAATTTGACTGATTTGACTGTGATCGTATGACTGTGTTTTAACTGACTTGACTGTGGTCGTGTGACTGATATGCTTTTAATATATGTTTAAATTACTGTTACTGAGCATGGCCATTATGCATACACTTGTGATGATTGAGCATGACATACACGGTATATTGCATGGGGTTGGGTCATTGTTACAGAGGAAGTGTACAGCCCGTTGCCGTTCTGTACAAGGCTTCTAGCCTTTCTACGATATTTATGGCTTTTAGCCGTTCTGTATACGGCGCCGAGTCGTTCTGTTGACTTAGTGTCGCAACCGGTGCTAAGCTTGGTGTGTTGGCTGGGTGGGTCAATTTTATCTCCACATGGTGTGTTGGTTGGTACGGGTGGTGTATTGGTTGGATTGGGTTGGATTTCTGTTTGCATATCTGAATCTGATACTGATTCTGTAATGGGCTTAGGTCCACCTGGTTCTGTTAATGGGTTAAGGCCCACCTGATACTGTGTCTGTGATGGGCTCAGGCCCAGTCTGTTTCTGCATACCGTATATCGGACTGTTTGTTTTTAAAAGGGATTACACACTGAGTTTTTGCAAACTCACCCTTCTGTCTAACTGTACAGGTAATCCCCAGCCTTAGGCGATTTGGAGCCGCGAGGGACTCGGAGATGGCCACACTACTGCTCCTGTTTTCGTTTGTTTGGCTTTCATTTACTATTAGTTTTCATCTGGGTTTTTATATTTGTAATAAGGCCTCTCCAATTTTATAGCTTTCGATTTGAGATTTTGATCATTATGATTTATACTTGTTAGAGGTAGAACGTGGTTTTCCTAAAATGATAACTGTTTTCAAAACACTATGTTTTCGCAACGATTTTTATGCTTCCGCAACAAATAAAAATTTTGAAGGTAATAACGTTTTTAAAGGGGATAACTTTTTAATAAACCACGATTGAAAATGAACAAACGCGAACTGAGGTTTTGTACAAGTTTTACATGGCAAGAAGTTTTAAATTTCAAGAAGGGTTTTCAATGAAAACATGGTTTTCGAAAAATACTTCAATGTGACACGTCAGATTCGGCCATAACGAATGGGTTTTCAAATTTTGTATTACAAGAGGTTGGTTTCAAATATGTGAAGTGTTTTGAGGTATTTTTCTGAAAAGTGTGGCACACCGAGTCTCCGGCACCAAATCTGTAAGTTCTCTAACTCTGTTTACTGTTATAGTCTGAAATGTTATACTGAGAAACTACTATAGATAGTAGCACTACACTGAGACTCTTTAGCTAGAGTAAACTGAGAAACTATAGGAAACTAAAACTGTAGTGAGCTTACGATTGCGAAAACAACTCTTAACTACTACTTCCATAAAACATCTATTTAATTATTGAAACTATGAGCTAAATTCATAAAATTTCTAATTCAGATAATATGCTAAGCGTTAATGAGCACTAGAAGATGTGTAAGAGGACGCGGTAGAGGCCGTGGTAGTGCTAGGGCTGGGTCTTCGGCGTCAGTCCCCATGCTCAACGTTGAGGCGAGGGAAGCACCGACTTCACCGATTGCTGAGATAGGGTCGTTTGATCGAGCAGTTGGGGACGACGCATTGTCCCAAGCAATGTTGAGGATTCTAGAAAGGGTTGCGGGTACTGCTAGGTCGAATACTGTTACTGTGAGCCGTGGGTCAGTTACAGAACGACTCCGGTCAAATGGAACAGAGATCTTTAGGGGATTTTCTAGGGTGGCCCCGAGTGTGGCAGAATACTGGTTAGAGGCCACCGAAAAAATTATGGATGACCTCGACTGTACATCAAAACAAAAGTTTAAGGGTGCTGTGTCCCTGCTGAGAGATGAAGCCTATCAGTGGTGGCTTACGGTAAAAGAAGGTACTCCGTCTGACCGAATGACCTGGGAATTCTTTAAGTCCACGTTTCAGGGAAGGTATGTGGGCGCCAGCTATGTCGACGCTCGTAGGAAAGAAATTCTGAATTTGGTTCAAGGTGACAGGTCTGTGGTTGAGTACGAGGCAGAATTTTTGCGACTTAGTTGGTATGGCCGAGGAATAGTAGCAACGGAATACGAGCGCTGTGTTCAGTTTGAGGACGGCCTCAAGGACAGCCTCCGAGTGTTGATAGCTCCACAGAGGGAGCGGGACTTTGCCGCGTTAGTAGAGAAAGCTAAGATTGTTGAGGAGGTAAAGCGCGCTGAGTGTCAGAACCGGGAAAAGGAAAGGAGAAGAGATAAGAGGGATTTAGAACCCTGTAATTCGGATCGGAGGCCTAAAAGAAAGGCCAGAATGGAAAGGCCAGTTTGGGTTAAGGCCCCTGTTGCTGTTACTGGATCACAGCCTTGTGCGAGTTATGGCAGCTATCATCGAGGTGACTGTCGGAAAAGGATTGAGACGTGTTTTAGGTGCGGATCAGTGGAGCACTTTGTGAGAGATTGTCCACGAGGCTGGGGCGTATCAGTGCAAGGCGGGGTTTTGCTCACCAATGAGAGGTGGGACAGCGGCCGCGAGAGGTCGTGGTCGTGCCAGGTGGAAATGGAGTGGGTCGTGGAGCACCGCATGAGAGGTCTGGTCAGGCCGAGGCGAGGCAACCAGCTTTGGTCTATGCGAAGACGTCGCCGAGAGAGGTCGAGACGCCCGGATGCTGACATCGGTACGCATACTTAAACCATAGTGTACTACATTTAATTTGTAACTACAGTGCGCAGCGGGAGCGTAGTGGTGTAGACTGAGCTAAGTGGTTGTTCAGATAGTTTGAAATTTCGAGGATGAAATTTCTTTAAGGGGGTAGAAATGTAACGCCCCGGAATTTGGGCCTAGAAGTATTGGGCCTTGAGCAAGGGAACGATTAGGAAACTGTGCATAAAATTTTATGTGAGCTAGGAAATGACACAATTATATGTTTGCTTCAGTGGTTAAGGGTCCTGAGAAGTGTTGGAAAAGTTCTGGGTTCAAACCTGGGCTTTAGTAAAAATTTTGGTTTTAAGTGGATAAAACCTTGGATGCTTGGATGTAGGCCTTTTAGATTACTGTGTTAAAAAAAATGACACAAGGAAGCATGTGGTCTAGTGGTTGTGGCGTCATTAAGGTTGCAAGGGAGCCTGGGTTCAAGTCTTGGCTCTTGTAATTTATTTTGGTTTTTCTTTTAAAGGAACCTGGACTTTGGCCTTTAGACCTTTAGATTAATTGAAGATAAAATGTGACACAAAAGAGCTTGTGGCAAGGAGGCAAGTGGTGTGTTGAGCTATTGAGGAGGGCTTGGGTTCGAATCCCATTGCAAGCAAAAAGGATATTTATTTTGCTAGCATGAGGCGACAGGAGTTTGAGGTGGTTTCGAACTCTGTTGGGTGAGAGTTTGAATGGGATTTGGAGGTTGTTATGGAGGATATCAAGGAGGGATAAGAGGAGAGATTTGAGGAGATTTTCAAGGGATTTAGAGGAGAGGAGTGTTGTAGCCGAATTGTGCTACTTCTATGTGCAAATTCGGCTAGGGGAACCCATTTGGTGCATTTCGGCAATGTGAGAGTGAGTAGGTGCCGACTTCTTTTGGTATTTTCGGGTTTTGTTTTCTTATCTTGGCACATTTTTAACCATTTGGGTTCTCTTTTCTTTCAACATTATTTCTCGGTTGGCTTTTGGTCACTCTGCCGGAAACATTGGACATCAAGTGCCTAATTCTAATTATTTCTTTTTGAAGTCTTTTTTGTCTCATTCTTCTTTGGTCGAACTTAACATCTCTCTACTTCTATTTTCTCTCGACCCAATTCAACCCCTCTCCACTCTTATGTTGTTGTTTTTCTTCTCGATTTCTTTAGGGCCGAATAGTTATTCTTCTTACTATTTCTTTTGGTTTTCTTCATAACCGAACTTCTCTCTTGTATTACCATATTCTTTTGATACTAAGCTGAATCTCTGTTTCTTTTTCTGTTTCCCTTCGACTCATAGTCTTGAACTAGATAGCAATCTCGTTCTTCTTTCGCTGTGGTCGGTCGCGGTTTAGAGGTCACCTAGAATTTCGGTAAGCTCTTATTCTTTCTTGTGTTGTTGGATGCTAAGCGTTTTCTCTTTCTTTAATAAATGTTTCCTTTGGTTGTTCACGCGTGGTCAAATCCCTTTTTCTTCCCCGATGATGGTGGTGGCACTTTCGGTTTTTAGATCATTGCAAGGGGTGAAGGGGTTTGTCAAGGATCGCAGTGGTAGTCAATCCTTTTCTTATCTCGCAATCTAAGGTAATCATTTGGGCTAATATTGTAAGATGTCAGCCGATTATTCTGGTGTCGGGTTCCTAAATCTTTTAATGTTTTCAATCTTTTAATAGAATCTGTGGACGTACAGATTCACGATTAATCGGGTGATCGATTCTATTAGTAGTCTAAGAAGGCTAGGGCCATCCGATCAAGCAAGGCTCGAGTTTGACATTCGGGAGTTTCTGCGCTATTCCGAATAAGGTGTGTATCTGTATACCGTAAATCATTACTGTTGTAAAGCCGAAGAGTGTGTCTCTGTGAGTCGGTAAAAGCCGAAAAGCCGAAACCTTGGCATATGAGGCCTCACGAGCGTGCGATCGCTCGTGTGGTAAACTAAGGCAACAAACATGGGCATTTTACTGCAGAGGCCACCATGTGCATTTTCGTGGACTGGGGCCGTTATGGGCCTCGACGGGTCGAAATGGGCCACGTGGGCCCAATGGGCTTATGGGCTCACACAGGTAAAATCCTTTGTAAATGATCAGTGATAGGTTTGTTTATAAGGCTCGCGATGCCGTATGTGAATCTGGACTAAATAGGCCACACGAGCGTGTGGGCCCACTTGGGCCCAATAGCGGGTTTTGGGCCCATATACACTGTTCTGGCCGTGTAGGTTATCTGAGTCGCTCGAATCGATGATAGACCCTCTAGGAGGTCGTAATAAGTACCGAGACCCCAATATTTATAAAATTACCGAAATACACTTGTAGGACAAAATGACTGTCTTGCCCTTATGGGTAAATGATTGACTTAGATTATGAATTTGACTGATTTGACTGTGATCGTATGACTGTGTTTTAACTGAATTGACTGTGGTCGTGTGACTGATATGCTTTTAATATATGTTTAAATGATATTCATCGAGCATGGCCATTCTCGCAGATTTGTGATGATTGAGCATGACATACACGACATATTGCATGGGGTTGGGACATTGTTACGGAGGAAGTGTACGGCCCGTTACCGTTCTGTACAAGGCTTCCAGCCTTTCTGCGATATTTATGGCTTTTAACCGTTCTGTCTACGGCGCCGAGCCGTTCTGTTGACTTAGTATTGCAACCGATGCTAAGCTTGGTGTATTGGCTGGGTGGGTCGATTTTATCCCCACATGGTGTGTTGGTTTGTACGGGTGGTGTATTGGTTGGATTGGGCTGGATTTCTATCTGCATATTTGCATCTGATACTGATTCTGTAATGGGCTTAGGTCCACCTGGTTCTGTTAATGGGCTAAGGCCCACCTGATATTGTGTCTGTGATGGGCTCATGCCCAGTCTATTTCTGCATACCGTATATCGGACTGTTTGTTTTTAAAAGGGATTACACACTGAGTTTTCGCAAACTCACCATTCTCGTCTAATCATCATGTAATCCCCTCACCTTAGGCGATTTAGAGCCGCGAGGGACTCAGAGATGGCCACACTACTGCTCCTGTTTTCGTTTGCTTGGCTTTCATTTACCATTAGTTTTCGTCTGGGTTTTTATATTTTTAATAAGGCCTCTCCAATTTTATAGCTTTCGATCTAAGATTTTAATCATTATGATTTATACTTGTTAGAGGTAGAACGCGATTTTCCCAAAACGATAACTGTTTTCAAAACACTATGTTTCTGAAACGATTTTTAAGCTTCCGCAACAAATAAAGGTTTTGAAGGTAATAACGTTTTTAAAGGGGATAACTTTTTAATAAACCACGATTGAAAATGAACAAACGCGAACTGAGGTTTTGTACAAGTTTTACATAGCAAGAAGTTTTAAATTTTAAGAAGGTTTTTCAATGAAAATATGGTTTTCGAAAAACACTTTAATGTGACACGTCAGATTCGGCCATAACGTCTGGGCCGAGTTTGAGGTGTTATACCGGGAATCCCGGACGGTCATAGGCTCCCACATAATATTTTTAAAAAATTTTCCCTAGTTTCGTATATAAAGAGGGTTTTTCTTCCCCTTACTCTATCAGCTCTCTCGCCCACCGGCCCTTAGATTTTTCTAAATTGTTTTTTTTTTGTGGAGTGTTGAAATTTTGGGATAGAAAGTTTGTTTGTGTTAGAGTTTTAGGGTGACATTGTGATAGTTTTAAGGTATTTTGAGTTCACAATGATGTAGTGGCGCTTAGTGTCACATCCTGAAAACCGGGTTAGTATAATGGGACATTAGATTATGGGTTTGAGAGAAAAATCAGATTTTGTGTCATAGGAATTAAAATAGGATAAAATAAATAATTAGTTAATAATAGTAAAAATAATAATTAAATTAAATAATTATGGTATTAATAATTTGGGCATTAGTTAAAAAAAAATATAGACTAATTTAGAAATAGTGATTAAAGTAGAGGTTAAATGTGTAAATTTAAAACTAGTGGTTAAAAGGGGAACTATTAGAACAAAGGAGAATAGGGGAGGAATTAGAGGGCAAATAGCCCATTTTTTAAAAATGGTTAGTTGGCTATAAAAAGCCACACCGTCTGTTTACTTTTATTTGGTTTTCCTCCATCCTTCTTCATTTTAAAATTTGTTAGATCTAGATTGGAAAATTTTCTCTCAAAAGTTTCTGCATCACTTATATTTTCTTGGCATCCAAACACTCCCCATTCCTTCAATTTTGTAAGAAAATCACTCTTTCTTTTCCAATTTCTCACTTAAACTTAGATCGTTTTTGCTTAATCGGTACTAATTTGTGGAGGTTTTTGAATTAAAGGTAAATCTATTATTTTCTTATGTATTAAATTTTTATTTGGTGTTTTTAATTTGAATTTTCATAGATCTAAGCAAGAAACTAAAGATTCATGGTTTTAAAGCTATCTTTTGCATAAAAATTATGAATCTCATAATAAAGAGCTAAGATATGTTTTTAAAATTATTTGTAGTATATTTTGATGAGATTAAGAGGTTTACAAATTCAATTTATCAAAATCTTTAAGTAATTGCATGAATTAAATAGTTTTCTTTTAAGAATGAGGATAAACAATGTCTTTCCGAAAAAATATTAATTAAAGAAATTGAGTAAAGTTAGAGATCTAGATCTATAATTAGGCACAAGTTAGGGGGTTAGGAAGTAGAAATTAAGGATTTAATTAAGTTAAAAAGAAGAAATTAATCGAAATAGATTGTACGAAATAAGTCGAATAAGTATGTATGAGTGGAGAGTCGTTGTATGAGCACAGAGAGAGTAAGCTAGATTGTTTTTGAATGCTTAGTAATATGTATATTTTTTTCCAAAGCTGAAAATATTGGTGGAGCCTCAACGAATCGGGATAAACGCAAGAGAAAAGTTGTCTAGCTCGAAGAGCTGTGGTGAGCTACAGGTGAGTGCATTTGTATGTCATGTTTTAGTATGAATTACGAGATTTAGAGAGTCAAAATGAGGCTTGCGAACCCTCATTTATAAATAGGTATGTATATATAAAATAATTAAACGTCTTGTTATATAATATATATATATATATATATGCGTTTATGATTATATATAAGTTTTAAGGGGTATTGTTTCATATAATATATACATACGTATAGGGGTTGTATTATATAAAATATATATAGGCATGGGTGGTTATATATATAATATATTATGTGCGTGGGCTTTATTGTATGTAAAATATATTTATATGCATGGACTTTATTATTATATATAACATATATACATGGTTTTTGGTGTTATATATATAATATAATATAATATAATATAATATACATATGCATGATTGTATTGTATACAATATATATAATTATGGGTATGGATTTATATAATATATAAATTTATGGGACCTTTAATGTAGGCTTAAAATTTGAAGTGACAAAGGTCACTGAATAAATATGTATATATATAATATATATTCGTATATGATTTTGTAATATTTACAAATGGATATAAGAATAAATAATATAATATGGATTCTTATAACGTCCAAATTTTATCGTTAATGCATATCTATGCATGCACGGACCCGTAAGTGAATTATGAGATTTATGATATTGAGAGTTTTTATTAGTGCAAAATTATATTATTGAGAAATGCTAAGTGCGAGCTCAACAATAATGTGAGCTAGTTATATTGTGAAATAAAATGTGATTAAATAGATATGTTGGCAATGTGAACACTTGAAACCGTTGGATATCATTGGCATGCCATAGGATTGTGAGTACTCACCCTTTTTATTATGTGTTGGGCATTGTGGCCCGGAGATAATGTTGGAGAGATAAGAGAATGTCGAGCATAGCTCCATTCACCGTAGATAGCATGGTGTGTTTGAAGATTGTGAGCATACATGCTACACTTACATGGAGATAGCATACGACTTTTTGAGTCATGTGGTATGTTTTGGAGATCTATTTATCCAATAACTATATAATTTGACTATGTTCCATATTCACGAATTGCCAATATATCACTGTGTTGAGTATGAAAATTGTGTTATATGTGAATTGTTAAAATATGTTTAAATCTTAACATATCTGGTGTGTGTGTATATATTTGTTTTGTATGCATCTGTACTCACTGAGCTTTCCCAAGCTCACCCCCTTACTTACCTTACAGATAACTAGTTCCCGGGTTAGCGAGGAGGGTGGCGAATCGGTGATCCGTCGCAAGGCATTTTTTTTAGAGTATGTGTGTTGAGCTTTTAAACTCCGAAGTGAAGGAAATGTGGGTCATTCCAAGGGTTTAGTACTAAGATTTGACTTAGACTCTTTAAATAAAATCTTCAATGGGTTGTAAATGGACATTACGAACTGTTTTTTTTTGGGGGGATTTTGGAACGTTACAATTGCTTGCTTGATTGCTTGTTTATATGGGTTTAATTACTTGCTTAATGTGATGATAATTAAATGAACTAATAAATTTTTGTAGCTAAGGGAGACCATCGAGTATTAAGGTACGCCTTATACCTTCTATTTGTGTGAATGGGGTGATTAATTTAGAAAAGCAAGCACTTAGGACTAATTTCCTATATGAAATATTTTGCAATTGTGTTGTGTGTATAGTTGGTTGGTGTGGTTCATAAAGTTTTAAATGGATAGTCACCTAGGTGGCTAATGTGATGTTCTAAATTCGGGTCGGACTGTCTCGGTCGGGTTTGGGGCGTCACACTCAGAGACCCACACATTTCATTTGTCGTGTGTGGAGTGCACCATCACCTTAGAAGATGTTGCATTGCAACTCGAGCTTCTA
Organism: Gossypium sturtianum; assembly: GCA_025698515.1. Classification (NCBI taxonomy): domain Eukaryota; kingdom Viridiplantae; phylum Streptophyta; class Magnoliopsida; order Malvales; family Malvaceae; genus Gossypium; species Gossypium sturtianum. The sequence continues at coordinate 122,052,155 of CM046955.1, forward strand.
GTTCACGATGGTTATACGGTCACAGGTTTAAGTATAACTCAGGCTCCTAGTTGACGGTGGTTATGCGATTAGGGGTTCAAGTTTCATGTCACCAGAAGAGGATGCTTTATAAACCCCATATATAGGTTTAAGATCATAATCATAGGGGGGGAAAGGGGTTCACTAGTATAATCAACTTATTCTTTTTCTCCAGTTGGGGGCAATAAGACTTTCAAGGGGAAGAGTGTAACACCCCTAACCCGTATCCATCGCCGGAACAGGGTTACAGAGTATTATCAAAGTTTACAGTTCAATTACAATTAGTTTATGTCATTTACTATTCATTTCCTAAAATCAATCACAATCAATCATAATGTCCCTTATATGGGTCCTCGAGGTTCAAAATACATATTAGAATCGAGTCGAGACAAAACTGGGATCACAGAAAATTTTTTGTGAAATCTCAAAATTTTTCTTTGGTGCGGGGGACACACACCCGTGTGGCCAGGCCGTGTAGATCACACAGCCAATGACACACCCGTGTCCCAGGTCATGTAGGCATTTGATGTGAGGCACATGGCCGTGTCCCAGCCCGTGTCCTTACCCGTGTAACTCTTTGACTTGGTTCATACGACTAGCCACACGCCCGTGCGCATGGCCTTGTGTCACACACGGTTGAGACACACGCCCGTGTGCCTACCCGTGTGGACAAAATAAGATCATTTTCCAAGCCTTATTTCTCACCCTTTTTACCTTGCACCTACATCAACACCCCAACATATTTCCAAACCAAATTGACACTTATAATCCAAGCCAAATACAAGTAGTATGTATGATATATTAACACATATATATTCAAATGTTTAACTTACCACAATTGCATTTATGTTTGGTTTATATGTCTTTTACCATTTAACCATTTCAACACATCTCAACATGATATGGTCTTTTATGATTACATCAAAATACACTTTACACCAGTCATTCCAATGGCTAGATACAACCAAAATATTTTATCATTTATTCTAATTTAGCTTATACATGCCATTATACTAAATAAATTTGCTATTTGTACCAAAATGGGCTGAAGGATAGTGTGATGATACTCCGACCGACTACCAACCCTTTCGAGCTTCTGAGCACTATAAAACAGAGAAAAATAAAACAGAGTAAGCATTTTATGCTTAGTAAGTTCGTATAACAAGAATTTAACTTACCAATCATACTCATTTAATTAAACATGTATAACATGCATCCAAACATTTTGTAGCAATTGCCTAAATACAAGCTCTCATCAAACAAGTTAGTCATATGATTCATATGTATATCAAGATAACAGAGATGAGCTCATCGTATAATAATTTCTGAGTATTTCAGGGATATAAAAAATATAAATCGTATTAATATCATGTTTTCTTTTAACAGAAGTTTTATCCGTTGAATCATTAAAATATCGATGGATACCCAGATAGCATACTCGAGGTATACAAATCAATGATCTGTCAACTCATGTTCAGGGGTACCCATAAGGGCACATAATCAGGAAGCACACTCTCGAGCCATATATCAGGATGCTCATGTGAGCCATGTAACAGGAAGCTTATCCGCGCTAAATCAGGAAACTCATAAGAGTTTAAAAGAGGAAGTTCATTGAGCTTAACAGGTAACTCCGAAGAGTTATTATCAGGGAGCTCCGGATAGCCATATAACAGGATGTTCAAGCGAGCCATATTAGGAAGCTCATAAGAGCCTATATTCTAGACGCTCACGAAGAGCTGCGTTTGTGTTCGCAATAAATGCTGGATCACAACCGATCGAATCATGTAACAGGACGCTCACAAAGAGTTGCGGTAATGCGCAACACATGCAGGATCACTACCGATCAGGATGCTCACAGGAACTATATAACAAGATACTCAAGAGGGCTTATAACAGGATTGCTCGTCCGAGCTATATTCTGTCTGCAACATATGCAGGACCGCATTCAATATGGAAATCATGTATCCATTGAATTTCATTACTCAAACGGAACTTAACATTTTTTGAACATTATTGATCATGTGATTATTTCATACATTTTTAACTTTTATATAATTCATATACATAACATTTAATTCAAGCATATAAATATACACAATTTAGTTACACGAACTTACCTCGACACTTGTTCGTTTATGAAAATCTACTAATCCGTCACCTTTTTTTTTCCTCGATCTAACTCTTTATTTGATCTTTCCAGATCTATATAAATGAATTTAACATCAATTTAATCCATTTCATACTCAATTGAACTCAATTCACTTCCTAGGCAAAATTACCATTTTGCCACTATACTTTTCATAAACGACAATTTTGTCCCTAGGCTCGAAAAATAAAATTCATGCAATTTAATCCTTATTCCAAGCCTAACCGATTTTTACATGTTTTAATAACAGCCCATGAATTTCACAAAAATTAGAATTTTTCCATGGGTTTTACCATTTTTCAATTTAGTCCCTAAATCATAATTTCATCAAAATTCTCTTTGTAAAAGTTGTTTATCTATCAACAACCTTTCATTTTCCACCATAAATTTCAAAATTTCAGCATTTAAATCCATGGAAAAATTTCTATACTTTGATATCTTTACAAATTAATCCCCAAAATAGATAGATTAAGTTACTACGATCTCGAAAATATAAAAATTACTAAAAAGGGGACATGATTACTTACCCAATTAAGCTTGCTTGATTTCCTTTCTCTTTCCTAGGGTTTCCATGTATTTTGGGGAAGAAGATGATAATAATAATATGATATTTCTATTTAAATTTATTATCATCCATTAATTATTCAACATTCCAATTTAGTCCTTTTCTTTTTTCTAATTTTCCATGGATGATTCATCAAAAATATCTACTAACTCTATTTAATGGTCTAATTGCCATATAAGGACCTCAAGTTTTGAATTCCATAGCTAATTAATCCTTATAGCTATTAGAATTCAACTTTTGTATTTTATGCAATTTGGTCCTTTCCATAATTAAACATGAAATCGATAAAATTTTCTTATCAAAATTTTCATACGTCTTTCCTATCATAATGCATACTATGCAATAATATTAAAATAAATTTTCTTTATGACTTGAATTTGTGGTTCCGAAACCACTATTCTGATTTCACTGAAAACGGGCTGTTACAAAGAGTGATTGTGACTGTGGAGAAAAGTTGAAATGCGACTGAGGTCGGCAACGGTTGCTGTGATTAAAGAACTCATTAATAATTACCCCATTTGTCACCCCGACTCAAGTTTCAACTTTTTCTCCACCGTCATAGTCACTCCTCCTGAAAGTTTTCTTACCCCCACCTCTAACATAGGTTTCAGACAATGAGGTTAAGGATACTACTTTGATGGAGAAAAAGAATAAGTTGATAATACTGGTGAACCCCCTTTTTCCCCTATGATTATGATCTCAAACTTATATATAGGGTTTATAAAGCATCCTCTTCTAGTGACATGAAACTTGAACCCGTGACCGCATAACCACCGTCAACTGGGAGCCCGAGTTATACTTCAACTTGTGACTGTATAACCATCGTGAACTAGGAGCCCGAGTTGCAATGCAACATTTCTAACTTGAACCCGTGACCGCATAACCACCATCAACTAGAGGCCTGAGTTATACTTGAACACGTGACCATATAACTATCGTCAACTAGGAGCCCTGGTTATATTTCAACTAGTGATTGTATGACCACCGTGAACTGGGAGCCCGAGTTGCAATGCGACATCTTCTAAGGTGATGGTGCAATCCTCACACGGTAAAGGAAATGTGCGGATCTTCAAGCGCCATCACATCACTGTAAACTCAAACATACCTTAAAATTATCACAATTTCTCCCTAAAACACACACGCAAATAAATCTTTCTCCTCAAAATTTTAATACCCAATAAAAAATAATTTTTGGGAGGAAGAAAACACGTCTTGCTGAAAGCGTTTTCAGCTCAGGTGGCAGTAGAGAGGCTGAAAGCGCGATGCATTTTCTGTTTCTCTTTCCAAAATCAACCCATCTCCCTAAATTTGGGAAAAACCAACTTAATATCCTAATTAATTAGGAAGAAACACCTTTTTAGCTAATTTATCCAATCATTCAACTTGGTCCTTTTTATGGTTTTGGGAGTTGTGTTAACTACTTAAAATTATTAAGTTTTTTTTTTTTTAATAACATTATAACGTTTTTAGGAAAGGGTTTTTTACCCAAATAATATAAAAAATAATTAATTACAAAAAGGCATAGAAAACAAAATAATTACGAAAATAGGCATTTGCTAAGTGTTCTGACGGTGTCGCCTGACATATTGGCGGTACCAGACTAAAATGTGATGATCTAAAAACTCCAAGGACCTTATATGAAATTTCCCATTTTAATTAGGTGTTGAAAAAACCCTTCAAAGGTGCCGCTTGACAATATGGCGGCACCAAACTTTAAAAGGAGAAATTGCACCCTAAACCCCCTTATTTATTATTATTTTTTATCATCTTTTAACACAAAAAATAGATTATTGGCCTCTTATCAATTAGTCTAAAAAGTTTTTCTACCAAAAAGTATTTTTGTAAGTAAGCTAACTCCAACTGGAAATAAGATTTATTTATTTTTTAAAAAATATTTATAATTTTATTATCAATTTGATTTACAGACACAATATAAAACTATAATTATAAAAGCTTTAGAAAAATCTTATTATGTATAAATTATAATTATTAGTTAAATTTATAGTTTCCAAATATAATGAGAGCAAAAGAAAACTACTATACATACCATTAACGTTATGTCAAACATAATTTGAACAATAAAAATATTTTTTAAAAAATAAATAAAATTTATTTCGAGTTGGAATCGACTTACTTACAAAAATACTTTTTGGCAGAAAAACATTTTAGACTAATTGATAAAAGGTCAATCTATTTTTGGTGTTAAAGGAGAATAAAAATTAATAATAAATAAGGGATTTAAGGTGCAGTTTACTCTTTCAAAATTTGGTACCGCCATACTATCAGCGGCATCCTTCAAGCGTTTTCCAACTGCCAATTAAAAAGGAAATTTTACATATAAGGTTCCTGGAGTTTTTAGATCATCACATTTTAGTCTGGTGTCGCCAATATGTCAGGCGGTACCATCAGAATACTGTAGCAAATGCCTATTTTCGTAATTGTTCTGTTTTCTATACTTTTTTCGTAATTAATTGTTTTTTATATTATTTGGGTAAAAAATCCTTTTAGGAAATTATTTAATTCTTTATAATATAAAGTATTTTTTTTAAAAAAAATTCAATTTCTTGTAAAATTACTTATAATTGAGTAATATTCAATCTCTAATAAAATTATCAAAATCTCTTACAAAATTCTCTTAAACTTGTGGAAAGTTTATTTTTAAGGAGCTTTTTTTTGGGCTATTTTACCAATCTAACCCAAAAAAATTTATTATTTACAAAAATAACCCAGGTTTAAAAACAATCACTAAAATAACCTGAAATGAACAGTAGATTGGGGTTCCGGCCTGTCAATGGCCGGCACCCCCTTGTATTTTGAACAATGATTGCCTGATAATTGTGTCAGGCTTTAAAAAATTGATTTTTTTGGTTCCAGCCTGTCAATGGCCGGAACCAGGGTATTTTTTTTTAAATATTATAAAACTGGTATACAGAAATTTTAAAAAAGAAAAAAACGAAAAAACTTTTTCAGGTCTTTGGCTCACAATGGCGGGCACCTTTCCCGAAAAAAAAAACAAATTTTTTTTGGGTGCTTGCCTGTCAATGGCCGGCACCCCTTGTACTGGAAAAAAAAAATTTTTGCCAGCACCCCTTTCCCGAAAATTTTTTTTTTTGGGTGCTGGCCTGTCAATGGCCGGCACCCCTTTCCCGAATTTTTTTTTTTTGGGTGCTGGCCTATCAATGGCCGGTACCCCTTGTACCGGAAAAACTTTCCGAAATTTTTTTTTTTTTGGGTGCTGACTTGTCAATGGCTGGCACCCCTTTCTCGGAAAAAAAAATTCACAATTAATCGTGTTCTGCTCCAAACCTTTTTTTCTTATATTGTCCTATGAGATATCTTTGCATGGAGACTCTGCCAACCGGTTCCAACCACAACTTAACTGCGGAATAAATAGTATTGCACCATAGATAATGTCCATCTGCGTTAAACAACTTGATTAGCCATCTATGGTGCAAATAATCATCCAACTTTTAATGGCATAACCTTTAAGGTGAACATGACAGTATATAATTCAACTCCGCTAAAATATGACAGTATATAATTCAACCCCGAAATTCGGTTGTACACTCCAAAAAAACTCTATATATAATCCACTCCAAAAAAACTCATTTGATGATATACTATAAAACACTATCATTTTGATGGCTCTCTCAAATTTTTTTTTTTCTTTCCATTTACACAATTAGCACCAAAATCACCAACTATATATAAGCTTTGATGCCGGCCATTGACAGGCTAGCACCCAAAAAAAATATTTTTTTTCCGATACAAGGGGTGCCGGCCATTGACATGCCAGCACCCAAAAATTTTTTTTTTCCGGTTCAAGGGGTGCCGACCATTGACAGGCCAGTACCCAAAATTTTTTTTTTCATTTTTTTCTTTTTTAAAATTTTTGTATACCAATTTTATACGATTTAAAAAAAATACCTTGATTCTGGCCATTGACATGCCAGAACCAAAAAAATTAATTTTTTAAAGCCTGACACAATTATCAGACAATCATTGGTTCAAAATACAAGGGGATGCCGGCCATTGATAGGCCGGAACCCCAATCTATTGTTCATTTCAGGTCATTTTGGTGATTGTTTTTAAACTTAAATTATTTTTGTAAATAATAAATTTTTTTGGGTTAGATTGGTAAAATAGCTTTTTTTTGTTTCGTAATGCTTCTTGTTTATTTTAATGAATTCTTATTAATTGTTTTTGATTTCTCGTTTATTTAACGACAAGTATTCCTCTGTTTAAACTCTGAAGCTCATTGTTCTTTATTTGGGTTGTGTTTTCACTTACAAGCTGAATGTGTGTTGTATTTTCTTTTTCTTTTATGTTGTTTACTTCTTTTCTTCTTGCATTTGCACTGCAATGGATTTATGTGCGTCTTTTACATCATTAATACATAAAAGCAAAAAAAAAAAAAAAAATGGAGTGAAAAATAAGTTATTTATGAGAATAAATTGTTTTAAACAGTCAAAAGCAATATAGTTGACGTGTCAAATGTATCATCTATAAAAAATAATATTTTAACAAAAATAAATAAAATAATAAAAAATTAAAAGAAGTAATATTTTAATTTCAAAAGGGGTGTAGCCATAGAAGGGGGCGGCACCCCTTTTTCACATCCACTTTTCTTTTTATTTTTTAAACAAATGTTATATTTTTTAGTTTTCTATTTATATTTTTTAGTTTTTATAATTTTATTTTATTTAATAAAAAATAATTTATTTTATTTTCATAATTTTATAATTTTTTTGAAATATAACCAGGCTGGATATTATTATGGAAAACAAAATAACAAGTCTAACCAACATGTCCACCCAAAACCAGGGAGGCCCAAAACCGATAAAAACAAAGAAAAAGGAAAAAAGGAAACTTTAGAAAAATACAAACAAAAATCAGACCAGCCTAGACAAAAACTCTTCAGATCCTCTGCATTCTAGAAGCCTCTTCACTATCCCTTTGTCGAATCAGTTCACTAAGTGCAGATCTCTTCACAAGCAATCACCATTTCTGCGCTCCTATACCGGTTCAAAGCAACGATGCTACCATCTAGTCAGGTTCTCTTTCCCAATGTGACCCTAGACCCATGAGTCGTCCAACAAAGTCTAGCAACGCTCTCACTAGGTAAATCTCTGTCCCCCTTTTTAGCGATTCCAAAACCATCATGTGAGCCAGATGATTAGTTGTTCTGGGTATATGCTTGAAATGAATTTCCTTAAAGTCTCGTTTGTTATGATGGATATCTCTGATAATATTTCCAAGTTCAGATCTGTCATTTTCTTTAGAATTACATTTTTTAATGACTACTAATGAATCTCCTTTGACCTCAACCATGTCAACTCCCAAACTCCGACCCACCTCGACCGCCTGCGAGCATGCTAGTGCCTCCGCCGCAAAAGAGGACGCAACCTCCCCATGCAACGTTGACTTGGTAAGTAGAACCTCCCCTTCATTTCTGACAACAACACCCGAACTCGATCTAAACTCCTTTTGGTCAAAAGCAGCGTCGAAATTTATCCTAATGAAAGGATCTGCTGGAGGAACCCATTTTGAACTGACACAGTTTTTGGTAAGTTCCCAATCTGTTAACGCATCCAGTTTGCGCAAATAATTTTTTGTGGACTCAGCTGCCCACTGTCCTGAGTTTCTAATCCTTTCATGGAGGGCTTTATTCCGTTAGTTCCAGATTACCCACAACGCACAACTAACCAACTTGCAATCGCCATAATTACCAAACTGGAAAACCCAGGTCAGCCATTCTTGAATATTTAACTGAGATTGAGATGTTATCCAATACAGATTAAGTTCACTCCACGTCTTCTTTGATACAGGACATTCCCGGAAAGCATGATCGATCGATTCTGGGCCAACTCCACACCTAGGACAGACTAAAAGAACATCCAATCGTCTGCTATAGAGATTAGCTAAAGTAGGCAAATAGTTCCACTAGATTTTCCAAACTGTGATTTTCTGTTTTGTAATCAAATTTAGATTCCATAATTTATTGTATAAGCCTTTTGTGGCATTTAAGAGCACTGTAGATTCAGAATCTCTGTTACTGTCAAGAAGCAATTTGTATGCACTCCTCACCGGAAACGCTCCTGAAGGTTCCCCTTCCATACAACCAAGTCCTCATGCTCTATTCTAGCCAACGGAATCCGCAAAATTTTATAGGCATCACTCTCCACAAAGGTAATTCTAATTAGACCCCCATTCCATTTTCTACAAGAATGATCGATCAAGTCATAAACTTTAGTTAAACTGTCGTCACTAATTTGCCCACCAACTTTGTAATTTACAGCCCCAACTAGCTAAGCGTCCTCTCGGATTAAAATTTGGTCCCCTCTACCTACCCGCCATCCAAGGCCCTCATAAAGTAGCCTCTTAGTCGACAATATACTAAGCCAGGTAAAAGAAGGTAAACTTCCTAGTCTAGCCTCCAAAAAATCACAACTTGGGTAGTATTTAGCTTGGGTAGTATTTAGCTTTTAGTACACGATTCAACAAAGAATCCGAATGCTTGGCTAATAAGCCCATATTAAAAGAGGATAAACAATGAAAACCCGACCCACCATGCTCTTTAAGCTCACACAATTTCGCCCATTGACACCAATGGATACCCTTCCATCCATGTCTTTTTTGCCACCAAAATCGCGCTAAAATACTTTCCAATTCCTTACAAAGCAACTTAGGCAACAAGAAACATGACATTGCGTATGATGGAATGGCCTGCAAAAATGCTTTAATAAACACTTCCCACCTTGCGACAACAGCCTTATGCTCCAATTATCAATCCTCTTTTTGACTCGATCTTTTAAAGCTTGGAATGCTACTCTCTTTTGCCTACCCACCAATTTGGAAGACCCAAATATCTTTCAATCTCATTTGATAACTGAACCCCCAATAAAATTGACACCCAATTCCGATTGTCTTCTAGCACATTCGAACTAAAGTACACAATAGACTTGTCATAATTGATACACTGACCAGAACAAAATTCATATTCCATCAATATTTGTTTCATAGAATTGGCCCCTTTATCGCTAACTTTACTAAATAGTACACAATCATCAGTAAATAGGGGTGTAATTTCCAGTCCCCTTCTACTAGCCTTTACACCCTTAATCAACCCTTCATTTAAAGCTAGCCTCATGAGAGTAGATAAACCTTCACTACAAATCAAAAAAAGAACAGGGCTTAAAGGGTCACCTTGTCGAAGTCCTCTACTTGGCACAAATCTCTCCCTCACCTTCCTGTTCAATACCACAAAATAAGAGACCGAAGAGATACATCTCATAATAATATCTACCCAATTGCTTGCAAAACCCATTTGCTTTATTATTTATTTTATGAAACCCCATTTCACTGATCATATGCTTTACTCATATCAAGTTTAAGAGCCATAAAACCTTTCTTCCCCACCCTTTTTTGATGAAAGGAATGCAAAATTTCATAGGCCAATAAGACATTATCAGATATTAACCGCCCTGGCATAAAAGCACTTTAAGCCTCATCAATGCAATCCTTCAAAACCTTATGGAATCGATTAGCTATCATTTTAGCATCATCTTATAAAGAAACGTGCATAAACTAATAGGCCCAAAGTTTGTTAAATTCAACGGGCAAGAAATTTTAGGAATAATCACAATATTTGTAAGGTTTAAAGGAGTTAAGGTTTTACCCTCGTTTAGGATCTCCAAACAGCATGAAGTAATATCCTTACCAATAATATGCCAGCATCTTTGAAAGAATATTGTAGGGAAGCCATCGTTGCCAGATGCCTTCATAGGACCCATGCCACTCAAAGCCTCCAAGACCTCTTTCTTAGTATAAGGTGCTATCAGCAAAACATTAGCATCATCAGAGATACAATGTCTTACCCTAGACAAAATATGATCCATCTCCCCTATCCCCTTTGATTTAAAGAGATTGAAAATAATTCCTTGCGATAATTTCCATCTCCACCTCCCCTTCACCCTCACTATCCATCCATCCTCCCCTTGCAATCCATTTATTCTGTTCATTTTCCTCATTTGGGAAGCAAAGTTATGAAAGAAAGTTGTATTCTTATCCCCCAATTTCAGCCAGTTTGCCTTTGCCCTCTGTTCCCAAAAAAAATTCATCCTTATCAATCTTTAAGTTTAATTGAACTTTAGTATCAATCAACTCTGCAAGATTGTCATCATCTCTATCTTCTTCTAATAGCACTTCCAGCTTCCTAGACAATTCCTTTTTAACCCCTCCGTTCTTACATCTTATCTCTTGCGCCCACTTGTCCAAACCTTCTCGAACCCTGTCTAATTTAGTAAGAACATCTTCGTCACCCTCCTCCCAAAGGTCCCTAACCCTTAGTTCAAAATCTCCTTCAGAACCCACTAAGACTCGAACTAAAAACATTTAAATTGAGGATTACCTACGCCAATCTCTGTCTGAATAAAAAAGTGGACAATGGTAAGAGAATGAATGTGGGAGATGATGCACCGTTGCATTGGGAAACATAGCCATCCAACCTTCATTAGCTACCCCCTGTCTAATCTTTCCCTAATATTAGTTTTTGGGACATTACCTCTCTCCCAAGTAAACCACAGTCCACAATATCTAACATCCATCAATCGACAATCAGTCAGATCCTCTCTGAAAGCCTCCATTCACCTTTCCTCTCTAGGAAGCCTCCCTTTCTTTTTAAAAGAATATAAAATTTCATTGAAATCACCTCTTACAAACAAGGAAAGTTCTAAGATTGATCTAATAATTTTATAATTTTTTTAATATTTTATAATTATAAAATTTTAAATATTTAAAATAATGACCAAATCGATAAATTTTTTGATAAAAATGACATAAAAATATTAGGGTAAATTACCTAAATAATCAATTAAGTTTTTTAGCGAGTTCCTGTTTTGATGATCGAATTTTTTAATATTTATAAAAAAATGATTGATTTGTTTTATTTTTATTTTTTAAAATATTTTATAATTATAAGTTTTTGAAAATTTACAATAATGATCGAGTTGATAATGCGTAAACTTTGAGGGTGAAATTTATTGAGTTTTTTAGAAATAAAATCAACTTGATAGAATGTGTAAAATATTAGGGGATAACTTTGTTATTATACCAATCAAAAGAAGGCCACATTGACATTCTATTTGGTGACCAAATACATTTTAATGGTGGAGTGACTAGAATTGGAAATTCACTTAACGAGAGTGATGAAATTAACAAAAAAAATTTCGGTGACCAAAATAGGAACTCGCTAAAAAAAATTGAATGACTATTTAGGTAGTTTACCCTAATGTTTTTATGTCAATTTTACTAAAAAATTATCAAATTGGTCATTATTCTTTTTTTATACAATGCCTAAAATTACCTACAATCTCTTTCCACTTGTAAATAGGAGGATAAATGAAATTTAACGTGTTCGAACTCGTATCCTTCTACTCTAACAACAATGTTGATATTAATCGAGTTAAGACTCAGTCGACCAATTTAGTCATTATTCTACATATTAAAATTTTTATAATTATAAACTATTATAAAATTATGAAAATAAAACAACTTAGCCTTTTTTTTATTAATATAAAAAATAAATATATAAGTTGTTAAAGAAAAAAAGTAAAAGTGCATGTGAAAAAGGGGTGCGACTCTTTGTTTGACAACACCCTTTTTTTTTATTAAAATAATATTATTTTTTTATTAAAATATATTTTATAGGTGACATCCCTTGACACATTGATATTATTTATTATTGTAAATAATTTACTTTCTACACTATTTTCGTAATTTTTTTCGTATTATTGACGTAAAAAAGTTGATTTTTGTTGTGATGCTTTTCTCTAGTTATGAATATAGCATGTGGATTATTTACTTAAAAAATTGTACATAAGCCAAGAAGTGATGGATCCAGAAATACGATAGAAATACGACTTAGGGGTAGGGGCAAATTCAAACATTGTTTTAGGGGTCAAAATTAAATTATATATTTTTATGATAGTAAAAATGTAATTTTATCATTTTAATAGCTTATATCTTTATAATTTTTAAAAGATTAAATTAAATTTTTATTATTTTGGGGTCTAATTTTATCATTACTAATTTAAAATTTTATAAACTATAAATAACTTAAATGGAAAGTTTTCCATTTTAGGGGCCAGCTTTGTTTTAATCTCTTTTTCACAAAAAAAAAAAATCTAAGAAACTTTTAACATAATATTTATATTGATTTTTTAAAATTTAAATAAATTAAATTATTGTAATAAATTATAAAAAATATGAATGAATTAAGATAGGGCACAAACACACTATAATAAATTAATTAATATGTAACATGAATACAATTCAAAATAAAACCAAAAATTATTTGTTACACTACCTTGAGTAAGCAAGCGAGAGAGTTTAAAGAATAATAAAATGAAAGTGCCAAATCTCTCCAACTAAAACATGTTTAAAATTTTTAATTAAAGAAGCTATAATGAGTGTTTGAGTTAAAGTTGTATCCTAAAGAATTAATTTAAAAGCTTTAATTATTTGTCAACTGTGCAATGCGAGAAACATTGGGAATTAAGATCATTTGTATAAGTCGAAAACAAAATTTTCATTCTAACGAACATTAATAGCATTCTTTATTTGGTGAATGAAATTTGAATAATTTTCATTTAGACTAAACTTTTTGGTATTGTTAAATTAACTTGCTTTATTTATAGTAATAATAATAAAATATTTGCTAATAATAATAATAAGGCTTTATTTTCCTTATTTATTTATTTATTTCAACCTGCGTGATCATTATTTAAAAGAAAAGCTACTTACGATGTATCAAAGACGAGCAAATTACCAAGAGATAGAGATAAGCTTGCATGCATGAAATAAATCAAGTTCCTCTACTGTTGATCTTAGCCATCAGTCCATGCTTCATGTGGAAGACAACGCTACTCTTGGGTTCAGCTGGGTGATCCTCCTGTATCTCAATATCGTAGTTGTAGATAATCGTTGCTGCGGTTGCCTTCATCATCATAAATGCTAATTCCTTCCCTAGACAAATCCTCGGCCCTGCACTGAATGCAGGAAACTGATAATGTGACACGCGTTTAATCTCTCCTTGCTCGGTGATCCATCTCTCTGGCTTGAATTCATGACAATCGTCTCCCCAAATCGATGCCATTCTTCCCATTGCGTGTACTGCGATCACAACATTCGTGTTCCCATTGATTCTATGGCCGCTCGGGAGGGTGTCAGGTTCAACAGCTATTCTTGACAGCACTGGTCCTGGTGGGAACAGTCTCAATGTTTCGCATAATGCTGCATGTAGATACACCAATTTGTTCAGTTCTTGTGGGTTATTTTTAAATATTTCATCTCTGATTTTAGCTTCAACAGATGGATGCTTGGCAACACTGTAGATGAACCATGTAAGAACCGAACTAGTTGTGTCTTGTGTGGCAAATATGAAACTGACAATGTTGTCCCTCAACCCTTTACGAGTAGCGGCTGATCTGAAGGCCTTATCCTCCCCAGTAACGCAGTAAACACCTTCAAAATTGCAGCCCTCCTGATGATCTTCCCCTTTGGCTGATTCTTCTTGCTTCTTAGATATGCAATCTGCAAAGACACGATCAATGGTTTCCCAAGCATGTTTTAGTTTCTTTTCTTTGCCAATTCCTAGCCACCTATGTAACTTCCACAAACTATGGGGCACTAGAAAACGAGAAAAAGCCGCTTCACATGCATCTTCTAAAGCCACGGAGAACGGATCTTTCCGAAACTCGATCCCCAGAAAGTTGGGATTGTAGCCGATGGATATCATCCAAGCAATGTCAAGGGTGAGTTTTTGAAACAAATCTTGGAGGTCAACCAGTAAAGCCAGTTTCGAAGCATGTTGAAGCACAGGGATGAGCCCTGTCTGTATTCTGTCCCAAACAATCTTGGTGGTGGCCTGATGGAATTTGTGGTGACTAGTGAGAGAACGTACCAGTTTTCTTTCTTTCTCCCACTCTTTAAAATCGGCACTGAAAAGGGTGTCTCCAAGAACATCTACGTGTTCCCTCCATTTCGACCCCTTGGGGTAGTTGGAAAAGTTCGTGCTTAGTACATGGCAGACGTTTGCAGGGTCACTGGTGAGCAGGACTTTGGTGCCAGTGAACCATGAATATTGATGGATGTGTATTGTTCCCTTGCTTCTTTCAAGCATTTCAGCAGTTCTATCGTGAACGCTTACGTCCAGGTTCGGAAACAATAACGATAACATCCCTAGGAATAGCCTCTTCTGAGGGACTCCATTGCAGGATTTAGAAGCAAAAAAGAGGATTAGTCTTATAATAATAAAAGCTAAGATTGAGATGATAAGAAAACTGTAAATAAAGGAATCCATATTGCTCTGTTTTGAGCCCAAACTTGAGCTGTATTTATAGTCGAAGGTTTCAATTGTAAAGCTGAAACCAACCGAAATAGACAGATGAGGTAATTACTAATGTGAAATAACTTTTCTCAAGGTTTGAATAAAAGGCATTGGCTATTAAATAAGATGTGTGCTGAATGGACTCTATATGACATAAATGCAATGATTCAGTAGAGGAGAAGGCATGTAATGCAAAGACGGCCCAATGCAATGTAATAAGATGTGTATTGTTCCCCCTACCTATCCCTATATTCCCCCTCCCCCTACATAAATTAATTAAAACTTGTATCTCTATATGCCCTTACCAATTAATTATTGCTGTTTTGATTTAATGAAATTATTATTTCTCAAAAACAAAAAGAAATTGCCAAATAAGGCATTGATAAGATTGGTTCTTCGGAGAAAGCTGATGAAATTCAAGTCTTTGGCTCTTGAATTACTGCAACTGTTGGATATTTGATTGGAGACAATAGAATCAGAGATTTATATAGAAATAAACAGTACACTTCGAGGCGCGGATGACGCTTTTCAAAGAGAACTATTTGCCCCCCCCCACAAAGTTGCTAGAGGGTTAAGACAAATGTCCTTTCGGAATACAACGAAGTTTTGAATTTCCTTTGATTAGCAAAATCGAGGAATTCCCTAACTCTTACTCTAGTTTCTGAAAATAAAATTGACTGTAATTGTATATTTTATGAGCACCATAATGCCTCTATTTATATGCACTCAATGAATACAATTTTGAAGAGCCACAACCTTTCATATTGGACATATGATAAGCCATAAAAGTAACATGTTTTATGTTGGAACATTTTCAAATATTTATAGTGTTCCAATAACTATAAATGAATGGGTGTAATTAATCAAAAGATTATATTTTTTAATTTTTTGAAAAAGAATTATAACTATTTAAATAATATTATTTGAATAGTTATAACTAAATGAATAATTATGTTTTTATTTTAAAAACATTATTATTCAAAAAGACACCTATTGATGAAAGATGTCTCTATGAAGAGATATGAAAATTCCTATAAATAGGAATCAGATTTCATTTGGAGACATACCAACAAATTCTAATATTCTTTCTTTCTTCCTTCATTTTCTAATATTGTTAGATTGTTCTATAAAGTATTACTGCAGAATTCCTTTATAGAAATTGAGTTTCTTGTCATACATTGCTCAGTGTGTAGTGGGCTATTCTCGTCAGTGCAAAATGCAAATAGCCATTGGCTTCATTGTATCCTCGAGGTTAATTTGCTTGGAACTCGTTTGCACACCAAAGATAGGTAGGGGCGAATATAACCTTAAAGATAGTGGTTTGATACACGCATTGGAGCCTTGTCCTATTTCTTCTTCTGTTCAAGTTTCGTTCGTGTGTGTTGAGATTTTCTCACCAGGAGATTTGTACTAACAATTTTAAGGTTATATTTCATGATGACTACCACAACTCATGAAAGTGGAACATTAAGGGAATTGGCTTCCAATTTTGTCAAACTTGATCGGTTTGATGGTGGCAATTTTCGACGATGGCAGAAAAAGATGCACTTCTTATTATCAACTTTGAAGATTGCTTATGTTTTGGATACTCCAAGACTTGTGAGACCGAAAATGAATCATTCTGTCGCAACCCGAGAAAGACAAAAATGGGACAATGTTGATTACATGTGCATGGGCCACATATTGAATGGTTTATCTGATGGTTTATTCGACACCTACCAAAACGAGGTCACCGCTAAAGAATTATGGGACAAATTGGAGACAAGATACATGACCGAAGATGTTACAAGTAAGAAATTTCTTGTCAGTCGTTTCAATAATTATCAAATGGTTGATGGTCGCTCTGTTATGGAACAATTCCGTGATATTGAAAAGATCTTTGAATCAATTCAAGCAATATGATATGAAAATGGATGAAATGATTGTTGTATCCTCCATAATAGACAAACTTCCTCCATCTTGGAAAGATTTTAAAAGAAGTCTAAAACATAAGAAAGAGGAAATATCTCTTGAAGCTTTGGCAAATCATCTTCGTATTGAAGAAGAGTATCGAAAGCAAGATCAAGAATCTAAATTCGAAAATGCCAAAGTGCATGTTACGGAGGAAGTACAGACTACTAAACCATTCAAGAGAAAGTTCAAACAGACTGATAGAGCACCTAAGTTCAAAAAGAAACAAAAGGGCTCATGCTATCATTGTGGTAAGCCAGGACATTTCAAGAATGAATGTCGATTTTTAAAGAAGAAATCATCTTCTAAGGCTGATAATAACGAAAAGTTCGTTGCAATGATATCTGAAATTAATATGGCACAAGATGATAATACATGGTGGATTGATACTGGAGCAACCAAACATGTGTGCAAAGACAAAAGCATGTTCTCAAAGTTCACACAATGTGAAAATGACAATGTCTTGTACATGAGAAATTCTTCCACCGCAGCAATCAAAGGCAAAGGGTCTGTTGAACTACAATTCACTTCTGGAAAGGTTTTAACCTTAAATGATGTATATTATGTACCAGAAGTTAGAAAGAATTTAGCGTATGGAAGTTTGTTAAATAAGTTTGGTTTCAAACTTGTTTTTGAGGCAGATAAGTTTATTTTGTCTAATGGAGGGATTTTTGTAGGGAAAGGGTATATGTATGAAAGTATGTTCAAACTGAATATTATTAATAAGAATAAAAATACTATTTTCGCTTATATGGTTGAATCTTTTGTTTATGGCACTATAGATTAGGTCATTTGAATTATAGAAAATTGAATGACATGTATAAGTTAGATTTAATTCCTGTTTTTAATAATAATATTGGAAAATGCAATACATGTATGTTGACCAAAATTACAAGAAACCCTTTCCCTAAGGTTAAAAGAAAAACAAAATTGCTTGATTTTATACATAGTGATTTATGTGACATGCATAATACTCCTACATTAGGTGGAAAGAAATATTTTGTTACTTTTATTGATGATTGTTCTAGATATTGTTATGTATATTTATTGCATTCAAAAGATGAAGCGCTTGATAAATTTAAAGTTTATAAATCTGAAGTTGAACTTCAGTATGAATCATTTATCAAGTGCTTAAGATCGGATAGAGGTGGAGAATACTATAATCCAAGTTATTTTGAATCACTTTGGGATTGTCCATCAAGTTTCACCCTTACACACCACAACAAAATGGTGTAAATTTGAAAGGAAAAATAGAGTATTGAGTGAAATGGTAAATTCAATGTTATCATATTCGAGGTCTTGGACAAGGTTTTTTGGGGAGAAGTCTGTTTCTAATGACTTGTCATATATTGAATAGAGTTCCTAATAAGGAAACTAAAATAACCCCCTTATGAACAATGGAAAAAAGGAAACCAAACCTTAATTATTTGAAGGTTTGGGGTTGTAGAGCTATTGTCAAAGTTCCAACACCTAAACGTAAAAAGTTAGGTGAAAGAGGAATTGAATGCATATTTATAGGATATGCACATAATAGCAAGGCCTATAGGTTCATGGTAATTGAACCAAATGATTCAATTTCAATTAATATTGTTATTGAATCAAGAGATGCTATTTTTGATGAAAATAGATTTAATTCTATATTAAGACAATTACTGACCACAACAATTGATTCATTCTTCAAATGAGAATGAGATTCCATTGGAACAAATTGATAATAATGATGAATCTTGTCAAGAATTAAGAAGAAGTAAGAGGATTAAAAAGTCAAAGATTTTGGACCAGATTTCATTATGTTTCTTGTAGAAGGAAAAGGTGAAAGTATATGCAATAAGATACCTTATTGTTATAATACGGAATATGATCCTATTACATTTGAAGAGGCAATGAAATCTCAAGACTCGCTTTTTGGAAAGAAGCAATAAATGATGAGATGGATTCAATAATGGGAAATCAAACTTGGATCTTAGTTGATCTTCCACGGGTTCCAAACCAATAGGTTGTAAATAGATCTTCAAAAAGAAAATGAAGGTCGATGGAACCATTGATAAGTTTAAAGCAAGGTTGGTAGCCAAAGGTTTTACACAAAAAAAGGTATTGATTACTTTGATACCTATGCTCCAAAGAGCAAGAATTGCTACAATTAGACTCTTAATATCACTTACCTCTATATATAATTTGGTTGTTCACCAAATGGATGTTAAAAATGCATTTTTAAATGGTGAATTGGAAGAGGAAGTGTACATGGAACAACGGAAGGATTTGTTGTTCCAGGACAAGAGCATAAGGTATGTAAGCTTGTTAAATCTTTATATGGACTTAAACAAGCACCAAAACAATGGCACCAAAAGTTTGACAATGTTGCTTTAACTAATGGCTATAAAATAAATGAATCCGATAAGTGCATATATAGCAAATTTGAAAATGGAAAAGGTGTCATAATTTGCTTATATGTAGATGGCATGCTTATTTTTGGCACGGATTTGGAACAAATAGAAAACACAAAGAAATTCTTGTCAAACAACTTTGCTATGAAGGATATGGGTGTAGCAGATGTTATTCTTGGGATTAAAATAACCCGAGATGAAAGCACTATAGCTTTATCACAATTACATTACATTGAAAATGTGCTTAAAAAGTTTGATCTTTTCAGCTGTATACCAAAGCATCTACACCCATGGATCCTCAAATAAAATTAGTATCTAATCTTTGGTAGGAAAATTGATCAATTGAAATATGCAAGTCTAATTGGTTGTCTTATGTACATAATGACTTGTACAAGACCGAGATATTGCATATCTTTGTTGGGAAATTGAGTAGGTACACAAGTAATCCAAGTAGTTTGCATTGGCAAGCTTTGAATAGAGTACTTAGGTACTTAAAGAAAACTATTAACTATGGATTGTGTTATAATGGATATCCTCCAGTTTTAGAAGGGTATTCGGATGCTAGTTGGATTACAAATTTGGAAGATCATGCATCTACTAATGGATGGATCTTCATTCTTGGTGGAGGATCCATTTCTTGGGGTTCCAAGAAACAAACATGTATTCTTGATTCCACCATGACAGTGAGAATTTATTGCATTAGCCATTTGCATCTAAAGAAGCGAGAATGGTTAAGAAATTTTCTTTATGATGTACCTTTATGGCCTAAGCCAATTTCACCTATTTCTATCCGTTGTGATAGTGAGGCTACTCTAGCAAAGGCATATAGCCAAGTATATAATAGAAAGTCTAGACACATTGGATTAAGACATAGTTATGTCCGACAATTAATCTCTAATGGAGTGATCACTATTAATTATGTGAGGTCAAGTGAAAATTTGGCGGATCATTTGACAAAAAGTCCTGCTAGAGATGCAATAAAAAAGACCTCAAAAGGGATGAGACTCAAGCCCATTAATTAGAGTCATCCATGATGGAAACTCGACTCAACGCTTGGTATAACGTCAAGTCTTGAGTTCAATGAGACAAAGTACATCATTAGCATGTGACTGTTAGCACTATAAATAAATCCATCCTAAGATTAAAGTGCTAGGTACCCGTAATGATAAGGGAAGGATGAGTAATGTACTCTTAATGGACCCATAACATAAATATGTTAGAGTGTTATAATTACGGGAACACTCTTGATGGGATCTACCTATGTGAGTGGAAGTGTGGCCGCTTCTAGGAGCTCAAGGGCTTGGCTCGACAAAGACTCATGAAAAGAGGACACAGACACATGGCCATAATAGTGTCCCTAGATACTATGCATTGACCGATGTTGAAATCATTGTGTGAGATGTGTTCGGTTAATCAAATGAAATAGTTGGTTCAAAGCTTAGTCTACCATGCAATTTCGATTAACTTTAACATGTTTTCACTAAGTGAAGGTTCAATCGTAAGATACCTTCATTTATTCAAATTGATTTCCAAGAATATCAAAATCTAAAATATTTTGAAAATGGGGGGAGATTGTTGGAACATTTTCAAATATTTATAGTGTTCCAATAACTATAAATGAATGGGTGTAATTAATCAAAAGATTATATTTTTGATTTTTGAAAAGAATTATAACTATTTAAATAATATTATTTGAATAGTTATAATTAAATGAATAATTATGTTTTTATTTTAAAAACATTATTATTCAAAAAGACACCTATTGATGAAAGATGTCTCTATGAAGAGATATGGAAATTCCTATAAATAGGAATCAAATTTCATTTGGAGACATACCAACAAATTCTAATATTCTTTCTTTCTTCCTTCATTTTCTAATATTGTTAGATTGTTCTATAAAGTATTACTGCAGAAATCCTTTATAGAAATTGAGTTTCTTGTCATACATTGCTCAGTGTGTAGTGGGCTATTCTCGTCAGTGCAAAACGCAAATAGCCATTGGCTTCATTGTATCCTCGAGGTTAATTTGCTTGGAACTCGTTTGCACACCAAAGATAGGTGGGGGCGAATATAACCTTAAAGATAGTGGTTTGATACACGCCTTAGAGCCTTGTCCTATTTCTTCTTCTGTTCGAGTTTCGTTCGTGTGTTCGAGATTTTCCTCACCGGAGATTTGTACTAACATTTTAATCCCATTCTTGATACATTTTTGGATGATTTATTATATAATTTAGTGAATTTGATGCTCCTAATCCTTTAATTTCATGTTTCTATACTTAGGAGAGCATAGGAGAGCAAAAGGAGCGGAAAACGGGCCAAAATCGGACAAAACGAGCTATCTTCAGCAACCACACGGCTTGGGCACTTCCACACGGGCTGGGCATACGCCCGTGTTAGCCACACGGGCTGGCCACACGTCAATGTGCGAGCCCGTGTCGATTTCGAACCCTCTTTCCCTAATATGCGAGAAAAGCCAATTTTTAGGGTTTCTGAGCATTCTAAAGTTTATAAATACACCCTAGAAGAAGACATAAGGAGAGGTCGCAGAGAAGAACGAAGAATTTACTCGAAGAACGCCAACGTATTCAACTCAGAAGCAGGATATCCTTCAAGATTGAAGATCTCCATTGAATTTCTCTAGAAGTTTTTGGGTTTTTTTTTTATATTTTGTTGTTTTCCTAATTTTGAGATGTTTTCCTTTCAAATTATGAAAATACCTAGGGAAGATGAAACCTATGATGGATCTTGTTATTTAATTTCTGAATTACATGATAAATACTTGATTTCTTGATCTCAATTATGTGTACTTATTCCATGTTTTAATGTTTTCAAGATATTAATTCATGATTGATGTGCGTATTTCAGTGGAGCAAAAGTCCCTGTTTAAGAGTAGATCTGACATAATTGAGTGGAGTTACATGCAATCCTAGAAATAGGACGACATAAATCTACCAGATTAGAGTCAAATCTAATAGGGGAATCCATAGATCGAGTTAATGCGACAATAGAGGTTTTAATTAGAAAGAGATTTCAATTAATCAACCTAAAGACAGTTATTTTCACTCTCGGAAGAGATATTAATAAAATTTAGGGATTTCTACGGGTCAAGGAAAGTGAATAAATTGTTTAATTCAGATTCGGAATAATAAGTGAAGTCTAGGTGGATTCTTTCCTGGGTATTGTCTCTCTCATTGGTTCATTCGAATATTTTATTAATTAATTCTTTGTTGCGTCTTAATAATTAGTTTAGATAATTTTAGTTTAAAAATAATTCTTTCAATTTATCGGCTAGATAATAAAAAGATAGTAATTACTAGTACTTTTAGTCCTCGTGGATACGATATTCCCGACTCACCATAACTATACTGCTATTCAATATGTGCGCTTGCCTTTGTCGTGATTTTAGTTAGTTAAGTGAATCACTCATCAAGTTTTTGGCGCCGTTGCCGGGGACTAAGATATTAGGAACACTTGATTTTTATTAGTTTAGCCATTTATTTTTATTTCATTTTATTTTTGTTTTTAATTTTAATTTTTGTTTTCTAATATTTTTCTTTTGTTTACTTCTGGCAGGTTACTTTAGTTTATGACTAGAAGAAACCCGTCAGGACCTCTAGTATTCGACAGTGAGATTGAAAGCACAGCTCGCAGAAACCGTAGAGAAGCAAGACAGAGTCAACAAAGTACAGTAGAAGAGCAATAGGACGTTATTTTTATTATTGAGGAGATGGCTGATAATCATAATAATCAGCTACCTCCTGTGGTGGCTGTAAATCCTGTAAATCGAATCCTGCTCCTTGTACTATGTACGATTATGCCAAGCCCTCATTAACTGGAGCTGAATCGAGTATTGTGAGACCTGCTATTGTCGCGAATAACTTCAAACTGAAGCCGAACACCATTCAGATGATCCAACAATTTGTTCAGTTCAATGGTTTGCAGGATGAAGATCCAAATACTCATTTGGCCAACTTTCTGGAATTCTACGACACTTTCAAGATAAATGGCATTTCTGACGATGTCATTCGCCTTCGGTTATTTCCATTCTCATTAAGAAATAAGGCTAAATAGTGGTTGAACTCCCTACCACGAGGTTCGATCACTACATGGGAACAAATGACTGAAAAATTCTTATTAAAGTACTTTCCACTAGCTAAGACAACCAAGTTAAGGAATGATATCTCTTCCTTTGTGCAAATGTATTTAGAGACTTTATATGATGCATGAGAGAGGTATAAGGACTTATTGAGAAGGTGCCCTCACCATGGGTTACCTCTATGGCTACAGGTTCAAACTTTTTACAACGGTTTGAACCCCTCAACTAAGCAATTGATCGATGCAGCCGCCGGTGGGACTTTAAATAACAAAACACCTGAAACGACTTATGAGTTTATAGAAGAAATGTCATTGAATAATTATTAGTGGCAAGTCATGAGAACAAAGTCAATGAAAGCAACCGATGTTTTTAACGTTGATGCGGTCACCATGTTATCGAATCAGGTAGAACTTTTGAGTAAGAAAATTAATGGTTTATATGGTTCTACGCAGGTACATCCGGTGATGCAATGCGACGCAAATGGAGGAGGGAACCATCCAGAAAGTCGATCTTACAACCCTAGCACAGAAGAAGAAAAAGTTAACTATATGGGTAATAATTCTAAACCTCATAATAATCCCTATAGTAACACTGATATGGCCATGCCTCGAGTCACGCCGAGCTCGAGCAAAGAGCCTTTGGAATTGCCGTAAGGTCCCATCACCCGAGCACGAGCCAAACGCTTCAAGAAGGGTATCTCAGCCCTAGTTGAACAAGTGTGGGGCGAGTCCTTGGCTGGAAATAACGAGGAGGCTCGGGCCAGCTCAACGAGTTCATCATGCAATTTTTTGCAAGCTGAATTAAGCTCAAATTTAGCTCAATCAGCTCGAGCCTAGCTCGGTTTAATTTATGCACTTTTATTTTGCTGGAAATAAATTTTTAATTTTAAGTATTAGTAAAATTAATGTGTTTAGCTCAAATAATTAAGTTGTGTTTTTAATTTGTCAAAATCTGGACATTTTAATTAGAATTAATGTGTCTTAGTTTATTACCTATTAAATATATGTCTAATAGTTAATTAAGTGTGTCCAAGCTTAAGACAAATTTAATTCATGTTTTTCAATTAATTTTCCATTCGAATTTAATTTGCCTTAGCTTGATTAATTAGCTGAAATTAATTGCTGCAGGTACAATGCATGGACGGCACTTAAGGAGCTGATTATTGAGCTCTTCCGAGTAGCCTTTTTGTGGACAACAAAGGGCAAGGGAGCTGATGTTTCCTCTCTTCTAAGCTGAACATTGAGCTTCCCAACCAGCTTTAAGTGCTTTCACACAAGCTGGAAATTCCTTTCACACTTGCTGACTATTCGGGTTTGGGCATTCACACCAGGTGGCTGTACACATTCGGCCTACACACTCTTTGGCTATTAGGATGCTCAAGATGGCTTTAAAACTCTTCTAGACTAATCAGCTGATCAAGGCAACCATTGAATGCTCATACATGCTCTTGGTCGAACATGCCTTAGTCCATTCAGCTCACCATTTAATTCCAGCTAGCTTGGAAGCTTCAAGGAAACTTCCTGACACCTTCTAGATTAATTCTGGAACTTTCAGCTCAATAAAAGCTGAAAATCAAATGACCTTTTTGTCCCTCATATGTCTATTCGGCTAGCTTAGGAAATCACTATAAATACTTAGCCATTTTCATGTACTTCAGACTTTTTGCAACGTGAATGAATTTCTATCACTTTGTGAGTTTATTCAGCTCTCAAATTTCGTTTTAGAATTGCGTTGGCTTATCTAGTTCATTAGTGGCGTCAACCTTGTTTTATTTGAACTTATCACTCCTCACTGAGTGTGGCGTTCACCCGATATACTTTCGGTTCCTATCTCGTTATAGATAGCGGGTCGAAGTTTTTTTTGACGAATTCTAGCAACCTTAAGCGACGTATAAGTCCCGGGTCAATATTTTCATAATATTGGTTCGATCTTATCCCTAAGTCCTTCTATCCATCCTAAACATTTCATTGTCTTACTCCTTCTATTTCCAAAACTGAGCCTACCTCCGATTGACACACACAACCCTTGAACCAAATTGCAACACCCATTTAGCCTACAATCAGCCGAACTTCATCAAACTCCGAGTTACAACGATACTTCATCGATTTAACGATCGGGCACAACTAAGACCTGGAATATTTTCACAACTCGGGATCGTATCATTTGGTATCAGAGCTAATTAAAATCGAGGAATACGGACGTTCGAGCATTCTTGGAGAAAGTTTTTGAAAAAAAATCATTTTTTAAAAAAAATATATCTCGTGATTCAAAGTCTATTATTTGTATTTTACATTTGTAATTTAAAAAAAAAAGAAGAGAAAATTCGAAGTAAAAATATATATATATATATATATACGAAAGTGTTGAAAGTTACATATTGTATTCCCGACCAGCAAGTTCCCTGCTACTATCAATCAACCTTTTACGCCACACTTGCTAACCATACATTTTCTTATTTCAGCCTACCCAACACCAAAACGACATTTACCCTTGTACCACTTTGAAACTGACCCCTAAGAGAATAGTTAAGCCTAAAAGAGTCTTCTATGAAATTTCGAGAGGCGAATCGAGCGGTAAAAGGCACGAGTGTTGTGAGAGAAATAGAGAGAAGAAAAAGCCAAAAAGAGAGTGCAAACACGAGTGTGAGTGTCACTATATCTTTTCTTTCCGAGTGACTAGTGAGGTTTGTGGTGAGGATTAAAATTTTCTCATGTCAAGAAGTCCGGACCGAAACATGGCGGAAAGGCCCGAATAACAACCAGTTCGCAACGTACCTGATCTCAATCTTCAAGCCCTTTTACGTGAAGTCGAGTGCCTGTTCGATCGAAAACTTGAGCCTATCCAAGAAAGGCTAGATCAAGTCGAGGAGAGAGGCCAGCGTGAAAGGACTCCTCAAGGTCCACGGAGGGAACGAGGCCGACCAAGGTTCAACGAAGACGACCCTTTTGATTCCAGCAATGCCGAAAGCGACCAAGGGTCCAACATAAGTGATCGACGGAGGGGTCAACAAAACCGTGGCCGAAGATAACGAGGACGAGTGGACGATGACTTGAAGAATATTAAGCTTTCAATCCCACCTTTTCAAGTTAAATCCGATCCGGAAGCATACTTAGAGTGGGAGAAGAAGATCGAATTGGTTTTTGAGTGTCATAACTACTCCGAAACCAAGAAAGTGAAGTTGGCAGCAATCGAATTCTCCGACTATGCTATGATATGGTGGGATCAACTCACCACAAGTCGGCGAAGGAACGGAGAACGATCAATAACCACTTAGTCTGAGATAAAGGCGGTGATGCGACGGTGATTCATTCCATCGTACTATCATCGAGAACTTTACCAAAAACTCCAAAACCTTACCTAAGGTTCGAGGAGTGTTGAAGACTACTTCAAGGAGATGGAAATCGCAATGATCCGTGTGGATGTCCAAGAGGACCGTGAGGCAACAATGGCACGTTTTCTAGCCAGTCTCAACAGAAAATATCGTGGAGCTTCAACATTATGTTGAAGTCGTGGACATGGTACACATAGCCATCAAAGTGGAGAAGCAATTAAAACGCAAAGGTGCTGTCCGAGGCTTTTCCACCACGAGCACACCAAAATAGGGCCAAGGCACTAGCAAAAACAATCCACCAAGCAGTGCCAAGGAGCAATTGTTGCCAGCTAAGACGAACAAGCCTATTGGCGATGCTAGCAAATGCAAGGCAATCGAGAGTTCCTCCAACCGTTCAAGGGACATCAAGTGCTTCAAATTCCTCGGAAGGGGGCATATTGCAAGTCAATGCCCGAATCGAAGCACTATGGTGATACGTGCGAATGGTGATATCGAGTCGAAGGAAGAAATCGAAAATGAGCCCGAAGCCACTTTCGACGAAGATGAGGACTTGGAGCATGCTATTGATGGTGAATTACTCGTCGTCAAAAGAAGTTTAAGTCTCCAAGGTGTGGAAAACAAGCAGCAAAGAGAGAATATTTTCCATACTCGGTGTCAAGTCCAAGGAAAAGTTTGCTACGTGATCATCGACGGAGGGAGCTGCACTAATGTGGCTAGTACTCTCATGGTGGAAAAATTGGGGTTACCGACCACAAAGCACCCCAACCCTTATAAACTTTAATGGCTCAACGATGGAGGCGAGATAAAGGTGACCAAACAAGTGCTTGTGACGTTTTCCATTGGAAAGTACTCGGATGAAGTATTGTGCGATGTTGTGCCGATGCACGCAGGGTATTTGTTACTCGGACGACCTTGGCAGTTCGATAGACGAGTCATCCATGACGGGTATACCAATAGGTATACTTTCAAGCATTTGGGCAAGACCGTGACCCTAGCGCCATTAACATCAAAACAAGTCTACGAGGACCAAGTGAAGCTGAAAAACTCTGTTGAACAAATGAGAGAACAAGAAAATAGTGATAGTTCAAAAGAAAAGAAAAACGAGAAAAAGAAAGGAAAAATAAAAAAAAAGAGTGAAAAGATTGTGAGAAAATAAAGATATGTAAAAGAAAAAGAGTGTGAGAATTTGAATGTATTTGCAAAAGGAAGTGAGGTTCGAAGGCACTATTGTTGAGACAACCAATCCTTGTGCTTATGTACAAGGAAAATTTATTTAACGCTAACGACTTAACCAAAAATCTCCCTTCTTCTATTGTGTCTCTTTTGCAGGATTTTTAAGACATATTTTTGGAGGATATCCCGAGTGGGTTACCACCCCTTCGTGGGATCGAGCACCAAATAGATTTCGTGCCCGGAGCTGTCATTCTGAACTGACCAGCATACCGAACTAATCCCGAAGAGACCAAGTAACTTCAACGTAAAGTCAATGAACTCATGAAAAAAGGCTACATCCGAGAGAGCCTTAGCCCATGCGTCGTGCCAGTTTTGTTGGTGCCAAAGAAAGACGGGAGTTGGCGCATGTGTGTCGACTGCCGCGCTATAAATAAAATCACCGTAAAGTATAGGCATCCAATACCGCGCTTAGGCGATATGCTCAACGAATTAAGTGGTGCCAAATTATTCTCGAAGATTGACTTGAAAAGTGGATACCATCAGATTCGAATGCGCGAAGGCGACGAATAGAAGACGGCCTTCAAAATGAAACACGGTTTGTATGAATGGTTGGTCATGCCATTTGGCCTAACCAACGCCCCTACTTTCATGAGACTTATGAACTATGTGTTACGATCGTTCATCGGTAAGTTTTGTGTTGTGTACTTTGACGATATTCTTATCTATAATAAGTCGTTGGAAGAGCATGTAATTCATCTTAGGTCTGTTTTAGAGGTTCTTCGAAAGGAGACATTATACGCTAATCTTAAAAAGTGCACATTTTGTTCTGACAAAGTTGTTTTTCTAGGTTTCGTGGTCGACTCGGAGGTACTCGAGGTGGACCAAAAGAAGATTAAGGCTATTCAAGAGTGGCCGAGACCTACGAGTATTGGCCAAGTGAGAAGTTTCCATGGCTTGGCAAGTTTTTACTGGCGCTTTGTACCCAATTTCAGCACTTTGGCCGCACCATCGACAAGCGTCATAAAGAAGAATTCAGTTTTTCATTGGGATGAAGAGCAAGAAAAATATTTTAATATTATTAAAGATTGTCTTACTAAAGCTCCATTACTTGCACAACCTGACTTTTCTAAAACATTTGAGATTGAATGTGATGCATCAAGTGTGGGCATCGGGGCTGTGTTAACTCAAGACAGAAGGCCTATTGCTTACTTTAGCGAAAAGTTGAACGAAGCCACACTAAATTATCCCATCTAAGACAAAGAGATGTATGCTCTCATTCGAGCCCTCGAGACTTGGCAGCATTACTTGTGGCCGAAAGAGTTCGTGATTCATTCCGATCACGAGGCTTTAAAGCACATTAAAGGCCAGCACAAATTGAACAAACGGCATGCCAAGTGGGTAGAATACCTAGAATCATTCCCCTATGTCATCAAATATAAAAAAGGTAAAGATAATATAGTGGCTGATGCACTTTCGAGAAGGTATACACTTTTAACTCATTTAGACTCTAAATTGCTTGGTTTTGTATTCTTGAAAGATCTATATGCCTCTGATGATGAATTTGGTGAAATGTTTGCTGCTTGTGAAAATGTTGCTGTTGATAAGTTCTATAGGTACGAAGGCTTTCTTCTTAAAGAAGGTAAGTTGTGCATCCCGCAAAGTTTCGTTCGGGACTTGCTAGTTAACGAGGCGCATAGCGGGGGCCTCATGGGCCACTTTGGCATGGAAAAAAACTTTGGCAATGCTTCGAGAGTATTTTTATTGGCCTAAGATGAAACGGGATGTCGAACGAGTGTACGAACGATGTGTAACATGCAAGAAGGCCAAACCGAAGATCAAGCCACATGGGCTGTACATGCCACTTCCCATACCCGAAGTACCTTGGGAGGCCATCTCCATGGACTTTGTCCTTGGATTGCCTAGGACTAAAACGAGGAAGGATTCAATTTATGTTTTCATAGATAGATTTTCGAAAATGTCTCATTTTATAGCTTGTACAAAAACTGACGATGCTGTTCATATTGCGAATCTTTTCTTTAGAGAAATTGTTCGACTTCATGGCATCCCAAGAACTATCGTATCCGACCGGGACGCGAAATTTCTAAGTCATTTTTGGAGATCGTTGTGGGGAAAGCTCGGGACCAAGTTGCTGTTTTCAACCACTTGTCATCCCCAAACGGATGGCCAAACGGAAGTGGTTAATCGAGTGCTATCAACCTTGTTGAGGGCCATCATACGGAAGAATTTGAAGTCGTGGGAGGAGTGTTTGCCGCATATTGAATTTGCTTATAATCGATCTGTTCACTCAGCAACTAAATATTCTCCTTTTGAAATAGTTTATGGATTTAATCCTTTGACTCCCTTAGACCTAGTACCTTTGCCTAACGATCAACTTATTCATGCAGATGCTAGGAAAAAGGCCGAGTATGTGAAGGAGTTGCATCAAAAGGTACGAGCAAACATCGAAGCAAGGACCAAGATTTATATTCAAAAGGCGAACAAGGGCCGAAAAAGAGTTATTTTTGAACCCGGCGATTGGGTTTGGGTTCACATGAGAAGGAGCGATTCCCAGCCCAACAAAGGTCCAAACTATTGCCGCGTGGTGATGGTCCGTTCCAAGTTTTGGAGTGAATCAATAAAAACTCCTATCGACTCGACTTACCGGATGAGTATAATATAAGTGCAACCTTTAATGTGTCTGACTTATCTCCCTTTGACATAGATTCCGATTTGAGGACAAATCGCTTTGAAGAGGGGGGGATGATACGGCCACGCCCCGGGCCACGTCGAGCTCGAGCAAAGAGCCTTTGGAATTGCCGCAAGGTCCCATTACCCAAGCACGAGCCAAACGCTTCAAGGAGGCTATCTCGGCCCTAGTTGAACAAGTGTGGGGCGAGTCCTTGGCTGGACATAACGATGAGGCTCGGGCCAGCTCAACGAGTTCATCATGCAATTTTTTGCAAGCTGAATTAAGCTCAAATTTAGCTCAATCAGCTCGAGCCTAGCTCGGTTTAATTTATGCACTTTTATTTTGCTGGAAATAAATTTTTAATTTTAAGTATTAGTAAAATTAATGTGTTTAGCTCAAATAATTAAGTTGAGTTTTTAATTTGTCAAAATCTGGACATTTTAATTAGAATTAATGTGTCTTAGTTTATTACCTATTAAATAGATGTCTAATAGTTAATTAAGTGTGTCTAAGCTTAAGAAAAATTTAATTCATTTTTTTCAATTAATTTTCCAGCCGAATTTAATTTGTCTTAGCCTTATTAATTAGCTGAAATTATTTGCTGCAGGTACAAGCATGGACGACACTTAAGGAGTTGATTATTGAGCTCCTCCAAGCAGCCTTTTCGTGGACACCAAAGGGCAAGGGAGCTGATGTTTCCTCTCTTCTAAGCTGAACATTGAGCTCCCCAACCAGCTTTAAGAGCTTTCACACAAGCTGGAAATTCCTTTCACACTTGCTGACTATTCGGTTTTGGGCATTCACACCAGGTGGCTGTACACATTTGGCCTACACACTCTTTGGCTATTGGGATGCTCAAGATGGCTTTAAAACTCTTCTAGACTAATCAGCTAATCAAGGCAACCATTGAATGTTCATACATACTCTTGGCCGAACATGCCTTAGTCCATTCAGCTCACCATTTAATTCCAGCTAGCTTGAAAGCTTCAAGGAAACTTCCTGACACCTTCTAGATTAATTCTGGAACTTTCAGCTCAATAAAAGCTGAAAATCAAATGACCTTTTTGTCCCTCATATGTCCATTCGGCTAGCTTAGGAAATCACTATAAATACTTAGCCATTTTCATGTATTTCAGACTTTTTGCAACGTGAATGAATTTCTATCACTTTGTGAGTTTATTCAGCTCTTAAATTTCGTTTTAGAATCGCGTTGGCTTATCTAGTTCATTAGTGGCGTCAACCTTGTTTTATTTGAACTTATCACTCCTCACTGAGTGTGGCGTTCACCCGATATACTTTCGGTTCCTATCTCGTTATAGATAGCGGATCGAAGTTCTTTTTGATGAATTCTAGCAACCTTAAGTAACGTATAAGTCCCGGGTCAATATTTTCATAATATTGGTTCGATCTTGTCCTTAAGTCCTTCTATCCATCCTAAACATTTCATTGCCTTACTCCTATTTCTAAAATCGAGCCTACCTCCGATTGACACACACAACCCTTGAAACAAATTGCAACACCCATTTAGCCTACAATCAGCCGAACTTCATCAAACTCTGAGTTACAACGATACTTCATCGATTTAACGATCGGGCACAACTACGACCCGAAATATTTTCGCGACTCGGGATCATATCAAACACTTATAATGAAGGTTGGAGGAACCATCCCAATTTCTCTTGGGGTGTTCAAGGAAATCAGAGACCATAACCCCTTCCAGGATTTCAACAACCACCATACCAAAAAGATAAGAAGCCGAACCTTGAGGAGATGTTGACGAAGTTTATTTCGGTGTCAAAAACCCGTTTCCAAAACACCAAAACCACACTTAAAAATCAACAAGCATCGATTCAAGGACTCGAGAACCAAATAGGATAGCTTGCTAAGCTGATTTCAGAAAGACCACAAGGTAGCTTGCCTAGCAACACCAAAACTAACCCAAGAGAGCAGCTTCATGCAATTATGGTTTGAGATAAAGAAGGGTTAGTTGAACCGAAACCAGAATTAAGGTAAGAAAGTGTGGTAAGTCAAGGTAAGGTTGAGGTGAGCTATAATGTACAAAAACTGGTTGGTAAGGAGTATAAACCTCGTGTGCCATACCAAAATGCGGCAAAGAAAGACCACACAAATGAATAATTTGGTAAATTTCTTAAACTTTTGAAAAAGTTGCATATTAACTTACCGTTTATTGAAGCTCTTTTGCAGATGCCAAATTCTGTAAAATTTTTAAAGGAGCTTTTAGCAAACAAGCAGAAGTTAGATGATTCGTCACACGTGAAGCTAAATGTAGTTTGCTCAGGTATCTTACAGAATAAACTACCTAATAAGTTGAAAGATCCAGAGAGATTTACTATTCCTTCTTTAATTGGTAGTTTAAATGTTGATAATGCTTTAGCTGATTTGGGGGCGAGTATTAATGTCATGCCCTAAAAAATGTTAAAGCAACTAGGTATTGGGAAACCCAAACAAACTAGGATGAGTATCCAATTGGCAGATAGAACTTGTAACATCCGGGATTTAGGGGTTGTGTGGTTAGTGTATAATTCAAGTGATAGTGGGCCTAGTGTGTGTTTGGTTGTGTTTTAAGGGTTTGGAGAACCCTAGGATGTAGGAGAGTGCCTTGGAAAAATAGTAGATTTTGAGTTTAGTAAGGGGAGCTAAGGGAGTGAGGCCTTAAAGGAATAAGTGGTGGAGTTTATGACACGAGCAACCTAGTAGTAAAGTGGCAAGGGGACGCGCCACCTAGGTCTTTGTGAGGTTTGCGTCAAAGGAGGCTTCAGGAGGTAGGAGGTTCGAGTTGCAGAGGAGGCAATTGGGGGTTTCTTTTTGCGTCAAAGAGGAGGGGCAGTTGGACGGCATGTGGACTTTCAAATAGATGAGGATAAGCTTTGGTTTTTATTTTAAAATTCAATAAAAAGGGAAGGATAAATGTTGACTTATTCAATTTATTTTGAATGAGTAGCATAGAGAGAAAATAGGAGAGAAATTTGGGATTTGATTAGAGGAGATGTGGTGGCCGGCCAATGGACTCTCTTGGTGACTAATTTCAGTTTTGGTTGAAGTGGGATATGTGTGTGCCGAAACTGTGTAGTATAAATAGGGGTGATCATCTTTTGGCAATTCTTTTCTTCATTTATTTTCTTTTTGCCGAAAATTGTTCCTCTCATCTCACTCTCTCATTGTGCCGAATTTTGGAGTGTCCATCTTTTACTTTCTCTTTTTCTTCTTTGTCATTTGAAGTCAAATTCTCCTTTGTCACCATTAGCCGAAACCTCTCTTATATTTCCCCTATTTTCGAAACTACTTCAACCCCAACTCTTCATTACTTTTCTCTCCATAACTCTCAAGAGCCGAACCTCTATTTGAACCTCCCTACCGTTTCTTTTGTTCTCTTGTTTTCCCAAAAGTCGAAATACTCTTGAGATAGCGGAATATCCTATCTCTATTAGGAGCCATAGCCGAATCTTAGGGTGGCCTTATTCTTTATTTTTGGCCGCAAGTTTTGGAAGCCGAAACCTTCTGTCTTTTAGTCTTCACAAGCAACGTGGGTGGTAAGTGTGTTCTCCCTTAGCAATCGATTTGAGTTCTTTCTCTGTTGGTGTGCCGAAATCAAGGGTAATCCTTGATTTCTTGGATGGCCGAATATTCTTTAGTGCCATAATATGTGTCTTTTGTACGTAGTCGACATTAAGGAGCATTAAAGGAGTCTCTCGGGATTTGAAGTGATCAAGGTAAGCAATGTAGTATTCGGCCAAGGGCCATTTTCCTAAGATATATACTTAAAGCCGATTCTAATGTGGTTTCAGTTAGGGATTTCGACAACTTCATAGACAGGTGGTGATTTCAGGATTTAGGCAAGCAAGGTAAGTGGTTGATAATATTCGGCCATAGGCCATGTTATGGATATTTAAGTGTTAGCCGATTTTGACTACGGTTATTTAGGGGCAAATCGAGGACAAGAGTAAGCAGAAGCTTTTCAGGATTTTGATTTATTTGGGTAAGGATGTTAAGTTGTGGTTTATTCATTTAAGATCTCGTATAGTGGTGATTAACCGTTTTGATTCTGATTAAGTATTGTTGATGGAGGCGAATACCAGTCAAGGAGAGAAAGGGGTAGTCCCTATCCCGAAGTTTAAGAAGAGATCGGCCGCTAGTTCGGGATTGGCCACTAGGGTGTGGGCCAGCAGCAGAGCAGGAAAATAGGCAGATAGCTGTAGTTTCATTTAGCGATAGCATCGGGATCGAGAGCGTAGTGCTTCAAGTGATAAGGTGCGTAGTTAGCCTACCGTTTTCCGGGATTTATGTGATACTTGCATGTGTTGTATATGTGTTATATATGTGCTAATAAGTGCAGTGGCAATTATGAAATGGATGCCCTTAAAGGGGTATGTCGATAATCAGGTCAGTACCAAACTGATGAAATATGGTTATGAATGTGAATATGATTGAATGCATGAGTAGCATGTACATGCACTATTTTATTATGTCACTATTGTACGTTGCATGTGCATGGGATGGGATATGAATGTGAAAGAAGGACAGGGTGTACTTCGAGTACGTGGTTTGATGTTACCATGAGCTACATCGTGGATTGGCGCTGACTGAGGTCGCGTTGTGGATTACTTGTGATTAAGTTCATGTGGATTGATGAGTGGCTCTGTGCCTCATCGTGGTTGATATCGGCTTAGTGCCATATCGTGGTTGATGAGTAGCTATGTGCCTCATCGTGGTTTGATGTTAGCTACGAGCTACATCGTGACAGCATTAATTGCCGAAATTGGTGTGTAGCGGTTGGAGGGTGATTTAGTAATCCCCACGGTGTGTGGTGGTGGATACGGGGTGTGTAGAGGATGGACCCTAGGTTTGGGTTGGGTGCATTTGCATAATTACATCGGATATGTGTATCTAATGGGATTACGGGCCAAGCCCAATATGTGAATGTGGAACAGTGTGGAAATGGGCCAAGCCCAATATGTGGAATCATGTGGTTAATTACATTATGATCTGATATGTGGTATGGATATGGGCCAAGCCCGAATTGTGATATTATGTGAATAAATTGCCTTGTTATCTGTTATGGGGGTTGATATGTGATTTGATATGTGGGTGGAATTCAGTGGACTAATTGCACACTGAGTCCGTGTGACTCACCCAAATAATTATCCACATCGCAGGTGATACGGGATTCTTGGACCGGGTTGGAGAGGATACAAAGGTGGCCATGCAGAAGTTAATTTTATTTGTTCCATGCAGAAGTTATTTGTTTACGTACTTTAATATTTTCAGTATTTTGGATATTTTTTTGATGTAATAAGGGCCACTTTAAGGTAGTTGAAGTTTATTAATATGTTTTGGTTGGATTGCCGATTAAATTACTATTTGGAAATGACTTTATTTTCAGCAACTTAAAATATTAAAATATATAATGTTCTACAAATGACAACAAATTTTCATGTCTTCACTCTTACGACGGAAATCTTTTCAAACGTTTTTCTCGGTGACACACGGACCGGTCAAGGCTCGTGGGCGGGTTTGGGGTGTTCTGATTTAATATCGAGCGAGTTCAAAACTTGGCTTTGAGGGTTTTGGGTCCAAAAACATTTTCTAAGATGGGCTTTTCAAAATATGGACTTTTATTTGAGTTATTCGGCATGGCTTTGTATCTCCTACTCAAGTCCACCAAGTAAGTACCTCTAACTCATCAAGTGATATGAATATGTGAACTGTATGGGCATTAAGGGATCGTAGATTAGTAGATTAGGGCTATTGGACCCTAGGACTAGTCTACTCTAACACAGAATGCATAAGACTTAAGAATCATTAAACAAACCCGTGAACTAAGTCACAGAGCTAGGGTGTGGCACTTGAGTTGTGCGCATGTCAGGAGTGGATTCGGTGAAGAGCTTGGTACTTAAGCGGTCCTAGTGACTCACCTCCTCTTTACTCGAATCCTACCAGTGCGTAGCTACGGTTCACCCTAACCAAGAGGACTTAGTCATAGCTAAATTCGATAATTAAAACCCGAAAGGGACTAGCCTTGTTGTTTATAAAAACCTTAGTTTTTAAATCTCCAAATTACTCTTTTAATTTGAAAACACTAAATTAGATTTTGAGAGAAACATT
This sequence comes from Gossypium sturtianum, assembly GCA_025698515.1. NCBI lineage: Eukaryota > Viridiplantae > Streptophyta > Magnoliopsida > Malvales > Malvaceae > Gossypium > Gossypium sturtianum. Next base: position 122,089,018 of record CM046955.1, read on the forward strand.
TTTGAATTATTCCTGTTGACATAATTACCCAAATACCCTAGTTGTAAAATTACTAAAATGCCCTGGTTTATAAATTCTACAGTACTACCCTCGATTTTTTTACTAAAATAACCTTACTTTACTGTAAATACCGGAAACTCCATTTAAAAATATCCAGATATCCACGATTTGGAAATTTACTAAAATACCCACGACTTACAAAATTACCAAAATACCCTTATAGGATAAATGACGAAATTACCCTTGGGTTGGGAATGGATAAAATGCCATAGTAGTATGGTGGATGAATGAATGTGTCTCTATTGATGAATGTGAATGTGATTCTCTGAATTAGAATAGTAAACTTGAGCTGAAACTTTGATTGATCGAAAGAACTACTTCTAAAACGTCTTTGCATAAAACTGTTCGCGGATGATCAGTGGAACAAATTACTAATGCATAAAACTTTTAATCAGATTAAATCGCGACGTTAGATATGAGTTCTAGAGGACGTGGTCGAACGACTGTATCGGAACCAATAGGGTCTGGCCATGGGTCAAAAAATGAGGTGCCGCCGCTAGCAGTAAGCGCAGAGGATCAAGATCCGACAGGAGGAGATGACGCAGTATCACAGGCTATGCTACGAGTGCTAGAGCAAGTGGCAAGAGCTGGTATGGGAAATAAAGCTCGGAAGTCAGTATCGGAAAGACTAAGGTCAAACGGAGCTGAGGTTTTTAGAGGAGTATCCGGAGTAGCTCCGAATGTAACAGAATCTTGGTTAGAAGCGGTCGAAAGAATCATGGATGATTTGGACTGCATCTTCTTGAGGAAAAGTCGAAGGTCTTTGTCTCGTTGCTCGAGAGACGAGGCTTATCGATGGTGGCTCACCGTCGTGCAAGGTGTCCCCGCAGATCGATTGGATTGGGAGTATTTTAAGCTTAAGTTTGAAGGGAAGTATGTTGGAGCCGATTACTTAGACTCGCAAAGGAAGGCGTTTCTAAACTTGGTTCAAGGAAGTAAGTCGGTGGCGATGTATGAAGCGAAATTTGTGCGGTTAAGTCGGTATGCCAAGGGGATTGTGGCCACCGACACGAAAGGTGTGTTAGATTCAAGACGGATTGCGAGATGAGCTACGAGTGTTGATTGCTCCGCAAAGAGAAAGGGACTTTGCTATTCTAGTGGAGAAAGCTCGGATAAATGAGGAAGTTAAGAGAACCGCGAGATGCAAGCAGAGAGAAGAATAAGAGTTGGAACAAGAGGAGTTTTGGACCATCGGTATCATCCGAGGATTTTCGGAAGAGACCAAGGACCGATAATGCTATCGTGCGCTGTACGATTATTGAGAATCTGAGTCGTACATGTGCGCGGTGTGGAAGAGCTCATCTTTCAAGAGTGTTGGGGAAATAGTAAAGAATGTTTCCGTTGTGAGTCTAAGGCTCATTTGGTTAAAAATTGTCCCCCAGCACGACGAAGGGTCGTGGTCCAAACCATGGAGGAAATGGTTCCTAAGAGGTCGTGGAACACCAAGTAGAAGTCTTTGAAGGTTCAGAGGCGAGACAACCAAGGTTGGTTTAGGCATCACCGTCGCGAGAAGAAAGATGTGCCGGATGTGATAACGGCACGCGTTCTTTGTTCTGGAATACCCTTTATTGCCTTGTTTGTTATGGAGTTAGCTTATTCTTATAAGGTTAGTGAGGTGTTTGGAACCTTGAATGTGAACCTTGAGATTGTATCTAGGAAGATGACCGTACCTAGTTCGTAGGGCGATCAGTGGTGGTAGGTAAACTTTTAGTGAGTGCCTTTAGAAGTCCGAGGAATAGCAGTACCCTAGCTAGTTTAACCAAGTAATTTCGAGGACGAAATTATTTTTAAGAAGGGTAAAATTGTAACATCCGGGATTTAGGGGTTGTGTGGTTAGTGCATAATTCAAGTGATAGTGGGCCTAGTGTGTGTTTGGTTGTGTTTTAAGGGTTTGGAGAACCCTAGGATGTAGGAGAGTGCCTTGGAAAAATAGTAGATTTTGAGTTTAGTAAGGGGAGCTAAGGGAGTGAGGCCTTAAAGGAATAAGTGGTGGAGTTTATAACACGAGCAATCTAGTAGTAAAGTGGCAAGGGACGCTACCTAGGGTGCTGTGAGGTTTGCGTCAAAGGAGGCTTCAGGAGGTAGGAGGTTCGAGTTGCAGAGGAGGCAATTGGGGGTTTCTTTTTGCGTCAAAGAGGAGGGGCAGTTGGACGGCATGTGGACTTTCAAATAGATGAGGATAAGCTTTGGTTTTTCTTTTAAAATTCGGCAAAAAGGGAAGGATAAATGTTGACTTATTCAATTTATTTTGAATGAGTAGCATAAAGAGAAAATAGGAGAGAAATTTGGGATTTGATTAGAGGAGATGTGGTGGCCGGCCAAGGGACTCTCTTGGTGACTAATTTCGGTTTTGGTTGAAGTGGGATATGTGTGTGCCGAAACTATGTAGTATAAATAGGGGTGATCATCTTTTGGCAATTCTTTTCTTCATTTATTTTCTTTTTGCCGAAAATTGTTCCTCTCATCTCACTCTCTCATTGTGCCGAATTTTGGAGTGTCCATCTTTTACTTTCTCTTTTTCTTCTTTGTCATTTGAAGTCAAATTCTCCTTTGTCACCATTAGCCGAAACCTCTCTTATATTTTCCCCTATTGCCGAAACTACTTCAACCCCAACTCTTCATTACTTTTCTCTCCATAACTCTCAAGAGCCGAACCTCTATTTGAACCTCCCTACCGTTTCTTTTGTTCTCTTGTTTTCCCAAAAGCCGAAATACTCTTGAGATAGCGGAATGTCCTATCTCCATTAGGAGCCATAGCCGAATCTTAGGGTGGCCTTATTCTTTATTTTTGGCCGCAAGTTTTGGAAGTCGAAACCTTCTGTCTTTTAGTCTTCACAAGCAACGTGGGTGGTAAGTGTGTTCTCCCTTAGCAATCGGTTTAAGTTCTTTCTCTGTTGGTGTGCCGAAATCAAGGGTAGGCCTTGATTTCTTGGATGGCCGAATATTCTTTAGTGCCATAATATGTGTCTTTTGTATGTAGCCGACATTAAGGAGCATTAAAGGAGTCTCTCGGGATTTGAAGTGATCAAGGTAAGCAATGTAGTATTCGGCCAATGGCCATTTTCCTAAGATATATGGTTAAAGCCGATTCTAATGTGGTTTCACTCAGGGATTTCGACAACTTCATAGACAGGTGGTGATTTTGGGATTTAGGCAAGCAAGGTAAGTGGTTGATAATATTCGGCCATAGGCCATGTTATGGATATTTAAGTGTTAGCCGATTTTGACTATGGTTATTTAGGGGCAAATCGACGACAAGAGTAAGCAGAAGCTTTTCGGGATTTTGATTCATTTGGGTAAGGATGTTAAGTTGTGGTTTATTCAGTTAAGATCTCGTATAGTGGTGATTAACCGTTTTGATTACGATTAAGTATTGTTGATGGAGGCGAATACCGGTCAAGGAGAGAAAGGGGTAGTCCTTATCCCAAAGTTTAAGAAGAGATCGGTTTCATTGTTCGGGATTGGCCACGTGGTGTGGGCCAAAGAAGCAGAGCGGGAAAATAGGCGGATAAAGTGTAGTTTCGTTTAGCGATAGCATCGGGATCGAGAGCGTAGTGCTTCAAGTGATAAGGTGTGTAGTTAGCCTACCTAGTTTTTGGGATTTATGTGATACTTGCATGTGTTGTATATGTGTTATATATGTGCTAATAAGTGCAGTGGCAATTATGAAATGGATGCCCTTAAGGGGGTATGTCGATAATCAGGTCAGTACCAAAATGATGAAATGTGGTTATGAATGTGAATATGATTGAATGCATGAGTAACATGTACATGCACTATTTTATTATGTCACTATTGTACGTTGCATGTGCATGGGATGGGATATGAATGTGAAAGAAGGACAGGGTGTACTTCGAGTACGTGGTTTGATGTTAGCCATGAGCTACATCATGGATTGGCGCTGACTGAGGTCGCGTTGTGGATTACTTGTGATTAAGTTCACGTGGATTGATGAGTGGCTCTGTGCCTCATCGTGGTTGATATCGGCTTAGTGCCATATCATGGTTGATGAGTAGCTATGTGCCTCATCGTGGTTTGATGTTAGCTACGAGCTACATCGTGGACGGCTTTAATTGCCGAAATTGGTGTGTAGCGGTTGGAGGGTGATTTAGTAATCCACGGTGTGTGGTGGTTGGATACGGGGTGTGTAGAGGATGGACCCTAGGTTTGGGTTGGGTGCATTTGCATAATTACATCGGATATGTGTATCTAATGGGATTACGGGCCAAGCCCAATATGTGGAATCATGTGGTTAATTACATTATGATCCGATATGTGGTATGGATATGGGCCAAGCCCGAATTGTGATATTATGTGAATAAATTGCCTTGTTATCTGTTATGGGGTTGATATGTGGTTTGATATGTGGGTGGAATTCAGTGGACTAATTGCACACCGAGTCCGTGTGACTCACCCAAATAATTATCAACATCGCGGTGATCTGGGATTCTTGGACCGGGTTGGAGAGGATACAAAGGTGGCCATGCGAAGTTAATTTTATTTGTTCCATGCGAAGTTATTTGTTTACGTACTTTAATATTTTCAGTATTTTGGATATTTTTTGATGTAATAAGGGCCACTTTAAGGTAGTTGAAGTTTATTAATATGTTTTGGTTGGATTGCCGATTAAATTACTATTTGGAAATGACTTTATTTTCAGCAACTTACAATATTAAAATATATAATGTTCTACAAATGACAACAAATTTTCATGTCTTCACTCTTACGACGAAATCTTTTCAAACATTTTTCTCAGTGACACACCAGACCCGGTCAAGGCTCGTGGGCCGGGCTTGGGGGTGTTACAAAACTATTAGATTTCCTAGAGGTATTGTTGAAGACGTTCTTGTTAAAATTGACAAATTTATATTCCCAGTCGATTTTGTTGTCTTAGATATGGATGAGGATAGTGACGTACCTTTAATTCTAGGACGACCCTTTTTAGCAACTGCCAGAACTATTATTGATGTTGGTACAGGAGAATTAATACTTCGTGTAGGCGATGAAACGATTAAACTCCAAGCTCGTGATTCTGCTAAGATATCCAGTGATCGAGTTGATTATACGAATTCTATTAATACGAGTAACCTTGTGGCTCAACATTCTTTGCAGGAAACTCCGCGAAAAAGTGAGATAGAGCCACGGTCCAGCTTATATGACAAAAGTAGATCAACTTATAAAGAACGAATGTTGAAAACCGATGAACTAGACGAATGGAGGTCACATGTCAAGGAGAAACCGAGAATACACGATGTAAAACTGAAGCGACTCCATGAAGAGCTTAAGGATGAAACAAACCACTTCAAGGTTGGGGACCAGGTACTGTTGGATAAAATGGACCATTGAATTGCCACTTCAGAGCTTAATGCGAATGGAGCAACTCCTTTTACGGTACTCAATGTCTTCCCATACGGTACAATCAAGGTAAAACATTCTGAATTCGACACTTTTAAGGTAAATATTACTCGACTCAAACCTTATTTAAATAAAAGAGCTGACAGCGAGAAAGAGGAGTTTTGACTCCCCGAACCACCGTAACCGTGAGAATACGAGGTAAGTCGAGCTTAGACTTTAAATAAGCGCTTCTCAGAAGGCAACTCGAGCTTTAACATTGCTAATTTACTAATTTTATCCCATGATATTTTTTAAAATTAATTAATTATTAAAATTAAAAAAATGTGTTTTTTTTTAAAACCCACACAGCCTAGACACATGGGCATGTCCTTGGCCGTGTGGATCCTTTGACTTAGTTTTAAATTTTGAAGAAAATCAACAGTGAGTTACACGGCCTGGCGACATGGCCGTGTAACCCACACGGCCTGGACACACGGGCGTGTCCTTGGCCGTGTGGAGCTTAGAACTTAATTGTTTTTCAAAAATCGACAAAGACACGACCTAAAATAGTCCCCACGGGCGTGTGGACCACACGGCCTGGACACACGGGCGTGTCTTAGGCCGTGTGAAACTTGAAGCTAAAATTTTCAATTTTAAAACAAGTCAGAGAGTTACACGTGCAAGGCACACGGCCGTGTGTGAGACATGGCCGAGCCACATGAGCGTAGGAGAAGCGAAGGAGATTGCATACGGCCGTGCGACATGGCCGTGTGGACCACACGGGCGTGTCCGAGGCCATGTGCAGACTAGGCTTTTATTTTTAATCGACACGAACTAAACAGAGGCCACACGGGCGTGTGAGACAGCCGTGTGGCCTAACACGTGCCTAACACGACCGTGTCACCTCTTTAAAACAAACCCTAAATTTTATTTTTTCTTATTTTACCTTAGCCGCCAATTCCCATTGACCCAACTCCATCCCTCTTTCCAGCCGCCGTTCACCCCCATCTCTCCGGCCACCTTCGAACCCCACCCCTCACAACTACCCCCTTTCCACTCCCACACGCTTTGCACTGGGTCACCCTCACCCCAAACCGCCCCACCCTTCCCTTTTTCTCCTCACTATTCACCCACAACAACCCTGGTCAGCGCGCCAGTCCTTTCCCCTTTTCCTATATTTTCCCTCTCCTCGTCCCCCACCCTCGCGCACTCAACCCTTCCCCAGCACGCGCTTTTGACCACTTCCCCCCTCGCAACCTCTTCGAGCCACAACACCCGCATAAGACCCGACCCCCGTGTAAATACCCCTAACCACCACTAACCACCGCCCTTTCCCGTCTGTCTGACCACCACTTTACTGTCCATCGGTTATCCCTTTTCCCCTTTTCCCATTTACTCTTATTTATTATTTTTATTTGTTAATTTTTATTATATTTATTTATTATTTATTATTTGTTATTTTAGTTTATTTTCATTCTTTCTTTATTTGATTATTCTGTTTTTGCTTATGATATTTCGTGTCAGTGTTTCTTTCATTATAATACTAGTAAGTATGCTGATTCTATTTAGTATAATGGTTTAGGTTAGATTTTATTCATATCCCTATTATTAGTAATTCTTAGCTATATTATTTTATTACTTATTTTTATTTTTTCTGCTTTGTCTTTCTCATAAACTTAGTATTATTTTATCACTTTTTTAGTTCATTATTTTCATTAGTATTATGCTCCATACTTAATTTTATTATGTTGAAGCAGTTATTCATTATCTCTATTAGTATTATCCTTACTTTTAATATATGACCATTTCTAAGTTTAATTGCATATTATTTGATGGTGTGCACTTTTTTATATAGTGAATTATTTTTTTCAGGCAAACCATGACAAACACTCGTGGCAAGTCCAAGACCGCCGTCCCTGCTTCGAAAAAGCGGAAGGGCCCTGGTGCGACTTCCTCGTCGAGCGCTTCTGCCAAGGCCCGCCACCATTATCTTTGATTTTCGATGAGCCCTCAGAAAGACTTATATCAGCTCCTTCGAGTACGTCCACTCGACCTAGGCCGCTACATTGATTTGGCCGCGTTGGAGCAGGTCCGACTCGCTGATGACGTGCGCACCATTATTGCCACAGCTCCGTGGGATAGATTCTTTGCCATCATCGAGCCCACCTACATGGAGCTGACGTTGGAGTTTTGCTCAACGTTTTTGGTACAGCAGGTCATGACGGTTCATGACGAGCCAGGCACCATTACTTTTCGCCTTGGTGGTTTGGTGCGACATATGAGCGTCTCCGAGTTCGGTGTGACTATGAGACTCTACGCGGAGGAATTTATGAGCGCTGAGGACTTCCTTAGACTTTATAGGCACATCCATCACTCGCCATCACATTGTTGGACTGATCTTACAGCGAGCCAGACACCATATGACGCGAGTCGCTCGAAGGCGACTTCTCTCTCTCTAGCCTTACGGTACATTCACGCACTCTTAGCTCACACTTTGACATGTCAGAGAGAGAGCATTGGAGTCGTTAGCACTCATGACGCTTATTATCTATGGAGCATGGCACACGAGCACATATTTGATTTGGCATACTTCATCGCTCTATCCTTCCGCCATCAGACTGATCGCCACAAGAAGGGCCCCATCTACTTAGGCCCTTATGTGACTCGCCTCGCTCGACACTTCGGTCTCCTCGATACATCGGAGCAGTCCTCTACACTCATACTAGTCGGCTAGATGTCCCCTTAGGGCATCTCGAGCATGATATACATGAGGATGATTGAGCGGCGTCGTGGAGTGGATCCTCCTCAGTACCGATTGTTTCATTCTGATGCTCAGAATGAACTTGAGGACTACACTAATGATGTTCCTCCCTATCACGAGGACCCACCACAGCCTCCACCTTCGAGTCACCGACCTGTTCCTTCTGCTGCTAGCTTCCAAGGAGTATCCACCGAGGAGTTCACTAGCTTCCGTCAGTACTGCGTTCAGAGGTTCGACAATATTGATGTGACATTGCAGCAGATTTGTCAACATTTCCATATTTCTCCTCCAGCACCGACGACTCACGATGCTGATGCGTCTAATGAAACATTGAGTCCATTTATTTTTATTTTATTTTATTTTTATTATTAGTTTTTATTTTTATTTTTCTATTTATTTGTATTTTCCTAGACTTTTTCGCTTTTATATTTTGAACTATATCTTATTTATTATGGTTGTTTCTAATCGGGTTTGAAACCCTTTAATCTTCTTCAGCATTGTGTTTATTTTCTTATCAGTTGCTCCGAATCACACACTACATCTACATTTATCTACAATTCCGCTTTTCACTATTTTGGGATCTCATCCAATATTCAGGGCAGTTTTAATTTTCTCCCTCTCTTATGATATTATGTATCTACCGTGCTTATTTGTATTTGTCCATTGAGGATAATGTACATCTTAAGTGTGGGGAGGTTATTTATATGATTATTAGAAAATCCCTGAATTATGTCTTGTGTTCAAGTAATTTTCTCATATTACTATTAAAATGAATTCTTATCAATTTGTGATTATCAGTGATATGTTTTAGATTAAAGTCATAAATATTTGTGCATTGATTGTTTAAAATTTAAGACATAAGAGAACCAAGCATGATAAGTCTATTTTCAGAATTAAAAATTGCTAGGATGTTTCCCTGAATTGAGGTATTACCTTGAAGTTTGAGATTTGCAAGATTGATATAAAAAAACCATATTTTTTTGTGATATTTTGAGCCTTTAGAGCATACATTTTTCCTGCTCATTTTATTATTGGTTATGAGTGTGTCAATATTGATTTGTTATTCTAGAACTTGCTTCGATCATGCATGTGGAGACCACACCTTTGAGTTGATATACTAAGATGATAAAGGCACTTAGGTTTTAACTCGCTTATCCCATAAAAAGCCTACCTTCATAATTAACCCTTAGTGAACCCCTTTGAGCCTAACAAACCGTTTCTTGAGTTACCCAGTAATATTAACCCATAACTCAATTTTTATTCGTTGAGAATTCTTTCCATTTTATTGACTCCCTTTTTGTCGAAATTTGATTTAATTAGTTGCCTAGCTATGTTCTTTTGCTTTATTTGATGAGTTATTTCTTATTGTTCTCAAAAAAAAAATACAAAAAAATTTATACGTTTATAGTTATTGATTATTATGTGTTCCATGTTGATTAAGATTGAACAGTTATATTCATATTTTGAGAAGAAGCTCGTGTTTTCTTAAATAATTTCGATTGATGTAATTCAGCATTTGTTTATTTTTCTAGTTTGGTAATTTATCAATTCAATCTCGATTCTAACCTTCTTTTTCAGCCTTTATCCACACCTTTAACCCAAGCCCCATTACAACCCGTTAAAGACCTTTTGATTTGTGTATCATCTCGTTTTATAGTGGTGGAGATTTGATTTTCATGCAAGCCTATGGTAATGACTTTTCATGTTTGAATTTTGAGTGCTTAATTTTTGAACCTTAAACACTTTGAGTGCTTTGAGTGAATCTTTAGTGGGGATGTCAATTCTTGTCGGTTTTGAATTAAAGGTAATTACATAGATAAGGGGAAATACCTATGTTTTTATGCTTTAAAAACGTGTGACTTGGATTGTTTGAATCTTTAGTGCTCTTTTAGTTAAATTATCAATGTGTGAATATTTGTGAATTATGACAAAACATTATTGATGAGAATTATGAGTTGAGAAAGTTTAATTTTAATTGTGAGTTGAGGATTTTGCTTGAGGACAAGCAAACGCTTAAGTGTGGGGATATTTGATTAGCCATAAAAGTAACAAGTTTTAATCCCATTCTTGATGCGTTTTTGGATGATTTATTATATAATTTAGTGAATTTTATGCTCCTAATCCTTTAATTTCATGTTTCTATACTTAGGAGAGCATAGGGGAGCAAAAGGAGAGGAAAACGGGCCAAAATCAGACAAAACGAGCTATCTTCAGCAACCACACGGCATGGGCACTTCCACACGGGCTGGGCACACGCCCGTGTGAGCCACACGGGCTGGCCACACGCCCATGTGCCAGCCCGTGTCAATTTCGAACCCTATTTCCCTAATATGCTGAAAAAGCTAATTTTTAGGGTTTCTGAGCATTCTAAAGTTTATAAATACACCCTAGAAGAAGACCTAAGGAGAGGACGTAGAGAAGAACGAAGAATTTAATCGAAGAACGCCAACGGATTCAACTCAGAAGCAGGATCTCCTTCAAGATTGAAGATCTCTATTCAATTTCTCTAGAAGTTTTTGGGTTTCTTTATGTTTTGTTGTTTTCCTAATTTTGAGATGTTTTCCTTTCAAATTATGAACTAAATTCCCTAGATACCTAGGGAAGATGAAACCTATGATGGACCTTGTTATTTAATTTCTGAATTACATGATAAATACTTGATTTCTTTATCTCAATTATGTGTACTTATTCCATTTTTTTATGTTTTCAGGATATTAATTCATGATTGATGTGCTTATTTCAGTGGAGCAAAAGTCCCTGTTTAAGAGTAGATTTGGCATAATTGAGCGGAATTGCATGCACTCCTAGAATTAGGACGACATAAATCTACCGGATTAGTGTCAAATCTAATAGGGGAATCCATAGATCGAGTTAATGCGACAATTGGGGTTTTAATTTGAAAGAGATTTCAATTAACCAAGGCAAGTGAATAAATCGTTTAATTCAGATTCAGAATAATAAGTGAAGTCTAGGTGAATTCTTTCTTGGGTATTGACTCTCTCATTGGTTCATTCGAATATTTTCTTACTTAATTCTCTGTTGCGTCTTAATAATTAGTTTAGATAATTTTAGATTAAAAACAATTCCTTCAATTTATCGGCTAGATAATAAAAAAGATAGTAATTACTAGTTCTTTTAGTCCTCGTGGATACGATATTCCCGACTCACCATAACTATACTGCTATTCGATAGGTGCGCTTGCATTTGTCGTGATTTTAGTTAGTTAAGTGAATTACTCATCAACATACTTCTTAGAGAAACATGTCCTATGGAAATGTATCCATTGGATGATAAATCATCACTTTTAATTTGAATAGTGCTTATGAATAATTAAATTTGTAAGATGATAAATCATCACTTTTAATTTGAATAGCGCTCATGAATAATTAATTTGTAATCTATAGTTTCCAACAATCCCCCACTAGATTGCTAATTCCAGAAAATAAGTACACGACGATTATGCATAAAGAAGGGTGTCCGCAAATTGAACCTTCCTTTAGTGCAAACTCTCAGAGTATCAACAAAATGAATGGTGGTTAGTCATTTGAACCATCACTCTTAAAGTCAATACCGGAAAAATTTCACACATAATCGTAAAGTATTAGAGTAAGAGTTTAATTTGCTTTTGCACCGTTATGGCCATATGCTCATCCCATTTCATGAACATGTACGAGAGAAAACCATAAAGAAAATCTCGTTGAAGCAGCACCACTTCATGTCCATATAGGTGGATTTCATGACAATTAATGTCCATTAATTAAGAGTAAAACTCATCCTCCTAAAATATAAACACTAAATCCTGATCCTTAGTGTATGCTGTCATTCGATAACTTGTTATTACCCTTTGAACCTTGAAACTAACTTTTGGCTAAAACAAGGTAGGGTTTCCATTATCAATGACGTGATTAGAATGGTTTTAATCCCATCTTAGTGGTTGTACTCTTAACCAAATCCCTTGACAAACCTTTTGTCAATGGATCTGCTAAATTGTCAATTGACTTAACATAGGTAACAATTATCACACTGTCCCTAATCAATTGTCTCACATACTCATGTCTCAAACTTAAATGTCTAGATTTTCCATTGTACACCTTATTGTACGCTCGAGACATGGTAGATTCACTATCACAATATACGGAAATGGCAAACCTACATTGTGGCCACAACTTTATATCTAGTAAGAGATCTCTTAGCCATTCCACTTCATTGCCAGTAGTCGCTAAGGCTATAAATTCAGCCTCCATAGTTGAATGTGAGATGCAAGTTTGTTTCTTGGAGGCCCAACTAATGACTCCACCTCCAATTGTAAAAATCCATCCCGATGTAGACTTATTGTCACTTAGACTTGTAATCCAACTTGCATCCGAGTAACCTTCTAGTACTGCGAGATAATCACTATAGAATAATCCCAAATTTTTTGTTTTCCTAAGATAGCCAAAAATCCTACAAATGCCTTTCCAATGATCGGTACTAGGACAATTTGTAAATCTCGCCAATTTGCACACAACAAATGCGGTATCAAGTCTAGTACAATGCATTACATACATTAGACTTCCGATTGCGTTGGCATACTCAAGTTGCGATATTACCCTGCCATTATTCTCACTTAACTTCAAGTTCAAATCGTATGGAGTGTTCAAATCCTTGATATTCAAGTGTTTAAACTTTTCCAATACTTTCTCGATGTAGTGAGATTGACTTAGTGTAAAGCCCTTTTCATGCTTTTTCATCTTTATAACTAGAATTGTATCTACCTCATTGAGATCCTTCATTTTAAATTTCGAGGCTAGATACTCTTTGGTCTCACGAACACCTTCCATGTTCGTACCAAAAATCAACAAATCATCTACATAGAGACAAATAATTACACCATACCTATTAGTGAATTTAGTGTAAATACATTTATCCGCACAATTATGTAAAAAATCATATGACAAGATAACCGAGTCAAATTTCTCATGCCACTGTTTAGGCGCTTATTTTAAACCATATAATGATTAATCAGCTTACACACCTTATGTTTATTCCCAGGAAGCACAAAACCTTCTTGTTGCTCCATGTAGACTTCCTCTTCGAGATCACCATTCACAAAAGCCGTCTTAACATCCATTTGATGTACATGTAACTTATGGATAGATTCAAGTGCTATAAGAATTCGAATGGAGGTCATCCTAGCCACTGGTGCATAAGTGTCAAAATAATCTAGGCCTTCTTTTTGCCTAAATCCTTTAGTTACCAACCTAGCCTTAAAGGTTGGAGAACCCCTTGTTGGAGTATTCTTCCTTTTAAACACCCATGTAAACCCGATAGGCTTCGATTCTTGAGGAAGATCAACTAGAATCCAAGTATTGTTGGATAATATTGAATCCATTTCATCATTGGTCGCCTCTTTCCAAAATGTTGCATCCCTAGAAGTCATGGCTTCACCATAAGATTGTGGATCACCATCACATTAAACATTATGGGAACCTTCCTAATTACGGATTCTCTATTTCCCTCAACAAGTAATGCTAGAGATTACGAGGAAATTGAAATCAGGACCAAAGTCCTTTACTTTTCTCATTCTTTGACTTTTCCTCGGCTCTGTATCCTTATTATCACAAAGACTTCTTTCGATTTGATCACTTGAGATCATTAGTTAATATTCTTTTTTCGAATCTGTTAAATCATTGAAAACCTTATTTTCAATGAATACATCTCTTGTTTCAATTATCGTATTTGACACTAAGTCAAGAACACGATAAGCCTTAGAGTGTTGGGCATATCCAACGAATGCACCCTTGACGGCTCTTGGGCCTAACTTTGTTCTATGTTGGTCAGGAACTTTATAGTAAGCCAAACACCCCCACATTTTGAAATAATCTAAGTTTGGCATTCGACCCTTCCATAACTCATATGGAGATACTTTGAATTTTCTTGATGGTATTCTGTTAAGAATATAACACGTAGTCAATAATGCTTCACCCCATAGATTATATGAAAATTTAGCATTTAACAACATCGAATTAGCCATATCTACTAAAGTATAGTTCTTTCTTTCCGCCAAACCATTTTGTTGCGGAGTATAAGGCGCGGAACACTCATGTACCACACTTGGTTCCTCACAAAACATATTAAATTCATTCAAAAAATATTCACCACCTCTATCACTACGAAGCACTTTGATTTTTCTTACTAAACAAATTCTCAACCTCATTTTTAAAATGTTTAAACATATCAAAAGCCTCGTCTTTACTTCTCATGAGATACACATAAGTAAATCTAGAGAAGTCGTCTATAAAAGTGATAAAATATCGTTTTCCACCTCTTGCTAGTGTTCCATTTAATTCACAAACATCCGAATGAATTAAATCTAACACTTGTGAATTCCTTTTATACTTATTAGGAAACGACTTCTTGGTAATTTTTGATTGAATACAAATTTCACATTTATCCTCAAACTCATCATTACTTAGAATTATATAACCATTCTTTTGCATATATTGTAAAGTTTTAAAATTAAAATGTGCTAAACGCGCATGCCACAAAGGATAAGATTCAACAATATAAGCAGAAGAATTAACTTTATTCATATCAATGCTCAACTTGAACATACCCTCGTTACAATATCCTTTTCCTACATATATATCACCCTTAAGCAAGACAAACTTATCGGATTCCAAGATAATCTTGAACCCCTTGTTACATAGAATACTTGCGGACACTAAATTCTTTCTCACATCGGGAACATGCAACACATTAGTCAAAGTCAATTTCTTCCCAGATGTGAAGTTGAGTTCCACTGTCCTTTGAATGAGCACACTAACCGATTAATAGTTGCCCATAAGCACTTCACGGTTTGCCACTAGTTCATAACTCTTGAATTGTTGTCGGTCATTACACACATGAACAGTAGCTCCGAAGTCAAGCCACTAATTACGAGACTTATTAGTCATGGCTATGTTGAGTTCAGTAATCATACCAATTTCCAAATTTTTGATCCCTTCCGTAACCATGGCCACTAAGTCCATGCCCTCCACCATATTGGCTTTGGAAGTTATGGCATCTTGCTTCTTTTTGAGAAGTCTGCAATTCTTAATATAGTGTCCTTTCTTATTGCAATTATAACAATTGCGAGTTTTTTTCTTCTTGTCTTGCACGTCCTTAGTCTCAGAAGTGGCCTTTCGCTTACCATTTCGAGAGTTCTTGGACTCACTCACATGGTTCACTTTAGAACTTTGGGGAAGATACACCTCATCACTCTTCCGAGTTTCTTTTTCAATACGCAAATGCTTAAGTATTTTCTCCAGAATGAAGTCCTCTGCCATATGCAGAAGTTTCTTCCAATAATTGTTCCAAGATAAGGGAAACTTCGAGATGATAACCCCAACTTATTACAATTCCAGAATAACAACTTTTAAGTCACGATGCCTGCTTACAAGGACTTGTAATTCATGGACTTGATCCATGATCGGGATACTATCGAGCATTTTGAATTCGAAATACTTCATCATTAAAAAATTATCAGTACCTTGTCGCTCGGTGTTGTATTTCTCTTCAAGAGCTTTCCATATTTCCACCGGGGATTGCATCGACATGTAAAGATCATATAATCAATCAAACAAAGTGTTGAGGATGTGTCATCGACATGTGAAATTGTCTTCTTCGCGCTTCTTCTTGAGTTCAGCCACTTTCGCAATTTCCTCAGAATTTGCATTGGGGGCGGGATCCTCTACGGGTTGTAGGTTTGGATCCTGAACGTACGCCACATTTAAGACAGTAAGAAGGAACAACATCTTGTCCTTCTAACAATTGAAGTTTGAACCATCAAATTGGTTAAGTTTCACAAACTCTTGGTTCATCACTTTGAATGCAGTGTTAGCTTCCGTCGCCATCTCCAAAAAATAGTTCTCTTTGATTGTTGGATATTTGATTGGAGACGATAGAATCGGAGACTTACACTACAGGAAAACAGACTTTTTGCGGCGTTTTTTTGGCCTTTAGCGGCGCTTTTTTGCGGCGCTTAGCGCCGCAAAAGACGTCGCTATAGAAAACGCCGCTAAAATTTGCGGCGTTTTTTCGCTAAATACCACGACTTTTAGCGGCGCTTTTGTAGAAAACGCCGCTATAAGTCGTGGTCTTTAGCGGCGCTTTTCCCACAAACGCCGCTAAAGAACATGACTTTTAGCGACGCTTCCTTAAAAAGTTATATCTTTAGCGACGCTTTTACAAAAACGCCGCTAAAGGTCATAAAAAATAAAAAATAAAAATTATAAAAAGAGCAGATATCAAAGAGAAGCATGCAATAAAATCAGCACTATTATTACAGCACGCAAACAAGCGTTAATAGGATAACAGTTTATATACAAAGAAGCATGTGCCAAAATGCACCAAAAGCAAGATACTATAAAGTTTAAGAAGCTAGCTCTGTGATTCCTTCAATTAAATGTTTGTTGATGCACAATGAACTATAATATATAAAATCTACCATCAAATCCTCAAAACATCTACTAGATGCAATGGACATATGACTTCCCAAAAAAAAATATTTAACAAACAAATAGAAACTCAACCAAATGCGCAAGAAATTTCATAAGTCTGTATTATGTAATGAGTTTATCCAACTCACAAGAAAAATCAGGCTCATGCTACTGAAAATAGGTGGTGTCAAATCCAGCACCAAGTGATAGTATCTGCCTCTTTGTTTTACCCTTTTCACTATTAGATCCTCACATTCAAGAAAGCGATATAGAAGCTTCTGAAAGCGATTTCAACGTGTAAAATAACCTAAAATACACGGCCAAATAAAACAGAAAGAAAGAATAACAATCCATTAGATTAAATTCATTAAAAAAATAATAATCCGTTAGATTAAATTCATTAAAAAAAACAATTCATTAGATTAAATTCATTAAAAAAAGAATAACAATCCATAAAGATTAAATTCGTTAAAAAATCGCAAAGAAATTCATTAAAAAACTAACATATTATCCATGCAAAACTAATTTAGTCTTACACTAGTATATGTGATAGCCTATTATCCATAACCTAAAATAGCCTATTATTATATAAATAATAACACTATATTTATAACTCATTAAAAAAATTAAATCAACTAAAAATAAATATTTTAAGTGATTTATTTTTAAGAATATTTAAAAAATTGATAATGAAAAACAAATGATAGTGTTATTTATAACACTATATAAAAGTGGAGAAAATGATAAGAATATAAGGAGTTACTTATCACTCAATATAATTTTGTTTTTCAATTTTATTTCTTTTAACATTATCCTTTAAATACTTCACCTTTAAATTTAAAAAAAATATTTATCAAATAATCTAATTTTATTCCGTAGTTAAAATCAAACATATTTTATAACTCAAATTCAATTCTTAATGTAATTAATTTATTTTTAAATAATTATAATTAAAATAATGAATTTTGCAAATAAAAAATTTAAAAAAAAAACGACCGAACTCACTGACTTTTAACAATGTTTTTCTTTTTCCTTTTTTAAAGAAAATATGTGAAAGGTGGTTAAAACTTCAAAAGGTGACTCATTTTGTCATAGGCAATCATTGTTGTTATCTACAAAGGATCATACTTTTTCTTTTCTTCACCTCTATTTTTGTTTTTATTAATTAAAAGAAAAAAACTTTACTTCACAAATACACAAGTAAAAATCAAGTGAATGGAACAGATCCAAATGTGAAAAAAGAAGGCCATCTAAAACTAGAGGAGATGACACCTCTCTTCTCTTTATTAATTAAAGTAAACAAATTTGAGCTTTGGAAAACCCCCTTTAGCATTTAACAGATAAGTTTTAATTTACTTGATTTAGGGCACTTAAAATCATTCACAAGCAAAAGATAATTCAATTTTGTTGTTTTTTATACAATAGGTAAAGACATTTCTATAAACATTATAAAAGACAGATGGTCATATGATTATGGGACCAAATCAGGAATTTGCTAACATTATCCAGAAAAAGGTTTAAAAATGAACAGTCGTAAATAAGTACTAACAAACAAACTTTATTTGAGGATAAGGTTTTGGTTTTCAACATTCATGGTTTTAGCTTGAAACCAGACAAAGGAATTTTGAGTGAAATAAGTAGCTACATATACAAATAAAGGTAAAGGTAGGGCTGAGGTTGAAGCCAATTTTCCACTAAAATGAAATTTAAGCATTGGGTACTTTCACAAGCAATATCTTACCTAGGCTAAAAATGGGTATTGCATCAAACACAGACAGATTGGTTTCAATTTTTCTGTTGTATTTAATATTTGTACTATTTGTATATTTACTGAGTTAAAAAAGTTCAACTAAAAACTACAGCAATCTCAGTTAACAAATTTGTATAAAAGTGTTACACACTTTTATTATTAACAAATTAATAATTATGCAAACTCAGTTAAATTGAATCCCCATTTTACATAAAATGCAAAGAGAATCGGAACAAAGCAGAAAACAGAAACTGTTGCACAAACATCATTTCCGTATAAACAAATAAGAGATGCTAGCTTAATCTCTTTTTTTTAAAAAAATAAAAATAAAAGAGGGCCAGCAGAAAAAGCATGTTGTTCAATAACTTCATGTAATGATATATAGCGAGGCTAAAATTAATATACTGACCAGAAGGAGAAGCATGAAGTCGTTTAGCACGATCATTGCAACTTCCCAATAATGCAGGAGGTAAACTCTCTAATATTTAAATTACTCGATCTTCCTCTTCTATTGCCTCAAAGACACTTGCCCTTAGTTCAGCCTAGGAGTGACATAAATGGGAAAAGAAAAAGTTAATCGAGTGCCTGATCATTGGAAACGAAAATACCAAGTACATTAACATTAAAAGACATAGAAAAGAAAAGAAGAAACAGAAAACGATAAGGAAAAACAGCTTTATTAATCTGCACACTTCACAAGCAACAATCATTCAAGATAATAACACCATCAATTAACTTTTCTAGGATCCAACAAATCCCTAGCCAAAATGCTGGTCGCAAATTAAGAAGTTCTTTCTCTAGCTTCTAATGCAAAGAAATTATCCATAATTTTCCTAAAATTAAAGGGCATAGTAACGAAACTATAATATTACATTACGAACTATAATATTACATTTGATCGAACTAAACCTACCTAACTTTCGTGTGAGTTACACACTTTTATTTTATCAAATTACATTACTGAACTTTTATTATTTACAAAGTAAGAATTATGCAAACTCAGTTAAATTGAATCCCCATTTTACATAAAATGCAAAGACAATCAGAACAATGCAGAAAACAGTAACTGTTGCACAAACATCATTATAACAAGTTCACAAGTCTACATTATTTTCAGTACATGGTGATAGAAAACTTATTATAACAATTTCTGAGCAGCGGTTCCGATTATATTCAACTGTATATAATACACTTACCATTTAAAAAACAAAAAAACTACATATAATAAACTTATATTTTCAAAATGCCATGTTTGAAAAAATAAAAAATGAAAGTATGAGAAACACTAGATACAACCAAAGCAAACGTGTAAAAACAGTTGTTAGAAATGAATGATTACAAGGCATTGCTTCAACAGCTAGAGGTTACCTCATGCTGTTGGCATTTTTTTAAGAGCAACAATGCAGTTTGTTAATCAAATATAGTAGGGTTAGTAAACCAAAACAGAAACAGGAAGCAAAGTGTGTTTCACGAGATCATTAACTTCATCTGCAGCGTCACAAAAAAACGGCCGATCAAACATGTAATGGAGATTTTTCTTCTCGATTAGTTTACTTACATGGTATTAATCATGAATCATGGGGTTCTTGCACCATCAAAGTAATGCGATGCTTTCCGCTGTCTGAACGGAGGTTATCTCCTTTAATTCCAACCTGGAAAACAAATCTATTTAAGTTTTACCGATGCAAGTCAAATGTGATCCTTAACACACATGAAACTAGTAATTACCTCAATGGAACTTTCTCTCTCAGGGGAGAACCATCGTAAGAGCACCCCGAGATGAAGTAACGCAGGGATTAGCTTGAACAATAGAGGACTTGTCACATGGGGATATGAAAGTTGAAACCCCATCACTATTTCACAAAAAAAATAACCATAGCTGCATTTGCATACATTTTTCATTTTTCATTTTTCTAAGCTGAAATGCTATCACTATTTTACTACAAAAATAACCACAGTTGAAAGATTATGATCAAGCCAAGAATCAATCATACCAAACTAAGTGCTGTTGTCCCTAGCAGTAGCAGATACAGTTTCCCCTGGAAAGCTCGAGGTTTCAGTTATGGAGGCGATTGTAAAGCCAAAAACTATTCTTAACTAGGGATGTATTGGTAAACCCATCTTGCCAAAGTAAAATAAACTTGGTAGTAGCACTGACCTCAACAAGATGGATATTAGAAGCACGGCTTAGAAGGACAAAAGCAAATTCTCCAATCTGTGCAAGAGACATCCCGACCTGCACAAGCAAAAGAACTCGAGTTACTTCAAAATTCAAATGCAATACATAATCAAGTATACATAAAATAAAGCTTACAAGCAGTGAAGTCTTGTTGTTGTAGCCAAAACCCTTGACAACCAAGGCAATTATTATTGTTTTTATGGTGATAACCAATATAACAGATGCAAGCAAGATATCAACATGGTTCCAGAGAAAATGAACATGGATCAGCATCCCTATGCTGGCAAGGAAGAGAGCAGCGAAAAAATTCCGAATGGGTTCGATCTGCACGGAGAGATTAGCTTCAATTGTGGGAATACTACAAGGATAAGCTGATAATACCGTCGATTAAAGCACTAACATGAGATAATGAATTGTGTAAAGCATAATCTTTGTAGAAACTTTAGTAATCTGATTACTACTACTGTTAATTAGCTTACAAGTATAAAAAGAGATAAACTATCCTAAGGAAGGAAATAATCCCTAAAAAGCTGTAATTGTCCTAAGAATCAGTAACTATGATTAGTTTCTATTTACGAAGATTTCCTTAGTAATCTATCCTTAATTCTAGGAATTCCAACACTCCCCCTCAAATTTGGTGTGTAGATGTTTATCAACCCTGACTTGCCAACATGTTCTTCAAACATGTTTTTATTTAAGCTTTTGTCAACATATCGCAACTTTGTTGTCCTGGTAGGAAGATAGGTAACACTCACTTCGCTTTGAGTGTACTTTCTCTTTTATGAAGTGTCGGTCTATCTCAACATGTTTGGTACGATCATGATGCACAGGATTGTGAGCTATCTTGTGAGCTTGGTTGTCACAATGCAAGCTGCATAGGTCTATTATAAGGAACCTTTAGTTCTCTCATCAGCCTTTGTATCCAAATTCCTTCACAAATACCATGCGCTAGTGCTCGATACTCGACTTCGTGACTGCATTGCGTGCTACCACAGATTGCTTTTTACTCCTCCATGTCACCAGATTACCCCAAACATAGCTACAATAACCACTTTGGTTGACCGTCTGTCATTAACAGATCTTGCCTAGTCGACATCGGTATACACTTCCACATTTCTGCTTTGTCATTTTCTTGAAATATAGGCCCTTGCCAGAGTTCCCTTTAGGTATCTAAGTATCCGATATGCAGACTTCTAGGTGTTTCTCCTTGGGGCATGCATATATTGACTTATGATGGCCGACACTAAAAGCAATGTCGGTCGAGTGTGAGCCAAGTAGATAAGTCTCCTAGGCGTTGATATCTCCCCCCTGTCAACTTCTTCTCCATCTTCATCGATTACCCAACTTGAGATTAAACTCCATAGGAGTTTTAGGTGGTTTACACCCCATCAACCCAACCGGACAAAGACAAATCAAGGACATATTTCCTTTGGGAAATAGAAATACCTTTTGAGACCTTGCTATCTCCATACCAGAGAAAATATTTAAGATTTCCCAAATCTTTAAGTTCAAATTCTGTTCCAAGAAACTCTTTCAATCTCCCAATTTCACTTGTATCATCTTCTGTCACTATTATATCGTCCACATAGACAATTAGGATGCAACATTTTGCTTGTTCGAATGCTTGTAGAACATGGTGTGGTCTACTGTCCTTGAGTATACTCCTGCTCATCATGGCTTTCACAAATCGACTAAACCACGCCCTTGGAGATTGTTTGGCCCGTACAAAGACTTTTTCAACTTACACACTTGGCCCTTTCTTTCTTCAAATCCCGGTGGGAAGTCCATATAAACTTCTTCATTTAACTCTCCATTGAGAAAAGCATTTTTAACATCCAATTGAGTCAATTGCCAATTAAGATTGATGACAATGGACAAAAGGACTCTAATTGTGTTAAGTTTGGCAACCGGTGCAAATGTCTCTTCATAATCAAGCCCATAAGTTTGAGTGAATCCCTTAGCCACAAGACGAGCCTTGTATCGGTCAATCTGGCCATCAGGTTTGAACTTAGTCGTAAAAATCCATTTGCAGCCTACTGGTTTCTTTCCTTTAGGTAGATCAGAAACTTCCCACGTTTCATTATTTTTAGGGCCTCCATTTCTTCCATCACGGCTTGTCTCATTCATTCGGTGACTTAAATGCTTCTTCTATATATTTTTGGAGTTTTAATAGAATCAACGTTATTCACAAAGGTTTGATAAAACTTAGACAAGTTTCCATAGGATACAAACCAAGAGATAGGGTGTTGAGTGCAGCTCCTCGTGCCTTTCCTCATTGCAATTGGAAGATAGATGGATGGTGATACTTCCTTTTCAGAACAGTCCTCGGTTGAAGATGGGAGTGGCATTGTCAGATCGATTCGGGGCGTCGAATACGCCGGAATAAACTCATGATTTGGGCACTGTTGTTCTTTGTTTTCCTTGATCAGGGGACTGTTCAGTGATGGTGTTGTTATCAGGAATTATAGTGCTAGGTTCTTGCGGTATAGGAGGAACAATAACAGTGTCTAGGTTGGGTTTAAGCTTAGTGATAGTGGTGGTAGGGTTTGGCGGTATGATGAGAAGGGTATTAAGGTTCTCATCTTCATTAAAAGTCTCCCCCTGAAGATGAGAGGCTCTAAAGAAAGGTTCGGTTTCAAAGAAGGTGACATCCCGAGAAACAAATAGTCGGTGCAAGGTTGGTGAGTAACATTTATATCCTTTTTGAGTGGGGGAATACCCAACAAATATACAGGTGTGGGCTCGAGGATCAAGTTTGGATTGATTTGGTTGATGATTATGGACAAAGGCTTTGCAACCGAATATTTTTGGTGGAAGGTTAGGAACATGAAATAGAGGAAAGGATTCGTGAAGAGTGTTTAGAGGTGTTTGGAAGTTTGGGACTTTTGATGGCATCCAGATTTATTAGGTAGCAAGACGATGAAACGACTTCAGCCCATAAATATTTTGGGACATTCATGGTGAACATTAAGGCCAGAGCAACATCAAGGAGATGTCGATTTTTCCTCTTGGAGATCCCATTACATTTGGGGGTATTTGGACATGAACTCTGGTGAATGATTCCTTGGTGCGAAAGGTATGAACTTAGGATGAGAATTAAAGTATTCTCTCCCGTTATGCTGTGTGGAGAGTTTGGATGGTAGAGTTGAATTGGGTTCGAACCATTGAGTGAAATTTTTGAAAGGCTTTGGGTGTTTTGATTTTTCTTTTAAAAGGTAGACCCAACATACCCTAGTGTGATCATCAATAAAAGTAATGAACCACTTAGCACCAGTAATGAATGTTTTCACTCGGCTAGCTCCCCATAAGTCACTGTGTATTAATGAAAAGGTTTGGATTGAGTGTATGGTTTTAAAGGGTATAGAACACGGGTATGTTTGGACAATTCACAAATATCACACTTTAAGGAATTTATTTTTTATTTTGAAATAACAGTGGAAGATGCTTTTTTAGGTACAAAAGATTTGGATGTCCTAACCTACGGTGCCATAGCATAATAGTATCATCTTTTGCGTAGATAGAGCTAATCCCCCTTGTGTCTTTGTCTTTATTCCACACATACTGATCCATCATCAACCTTAGCGAGTGCCAATCATCCTCTCCCGATTTACATTTCTGTAATTTAAAACCAATTACTGAGAAAATTCAGCAAGCATTTTCCCATCTTTAGTAAGTTTACTTATTGAAAGTAAATTACGAGGATAAGTTGGGAACATATAGAACATTATCAAGGAGAAATTCTCTGTTATTTTTATTGTCCCTATTCCAATACGGTGAGTATGAACCATCAGCAATCCGATTCGGGACTTGTTATGCAGGTGGTGTAAGTTTGGAATAGAGTGAGGTTACCTGTCATGTGGTCCGAAGCACCCGAATCTAGTATCCAAGAGGATTGGTTATTAGATTCAAGAGCAATATTGAGAGCAGTACCTTGAGTGGCTAAATTCCCATGACCAGTAGAGGTACTAAAAATTTTATGGAGATTTTCGAGTTGAGTCTTGGTTAGGCGCACATCTAGCACCTCATCTGCAGTATTGGAAGAAACCAGGGCAGTTTTCTTGTCTTTCTGTTTCTTATCAGGATAACCATGGAGTTTAAAACATTTTTCCATTGTGTGACCAACACGGTTGCAGTGGCTACACCATGGTCTGTTCAATCCGGACTCATTTCCAGCACGAGGTTTTTGTGTTTGAGGACCTTTGGACACAAGAGTAGCGATTCGAGGGTCGGTGCGAAGAGATTATCGGTTTGGGTTCTCCCATCATGACAAGACGACGTTTCTCTTCTCTTCTTATACGCAAAAGCTTGGCAATGGTTGGGAGAGGTGATCTCGCCCAAAATTCTCCCGGACCTCGTCTAACTCATGCCTCAGTCAATTAGAAACTCATAGAGACGCGTTCGTTGTTGAGGTGAGTCATAAACCTAGTGTGTTCTAGGCCTTCCCCCAATCGACCTCATAGTACATATCTAACTCTCCCGCCACAAGATTTTTGATTGTTGTAGTAGTGAGTTACCTCAAGTGTCCCTTGTCGAGTGTCTCTCAACTTGAGTTTGATCTCAAAAACACGGGAAGCGTTTCCAAGATCAGAGTAGTTCTCTTTGATTTGCATCCCACATGTCTTTTGCAGTCTTGAAGAGAAGGTAAGTTTAAACTTATATGGCCTTCCATCGAATTGATCACCATGCCATAACAATGGAGTTATTGAGTTCCCAAGTAGCATAAGTAGGGTGCGCACGTTCGGTCGTAGAAGTTCTCCATTGATGTATCCTAATTTGCTCTACCACGGATCACCATAAGAAACAGATTGAGACCATTGTAGAAAATTCTTCCTATCTAGTCGATGACTAGTGATCATAAGTGAAGAATTAAGATCACTTTGATTGTGGTGGTGGTTATATTACGAGACATTTGTGACATCTCGGTTTGAGACAAGGCTTCATTAAGGTCACCCATGGGAGAAAAAAAAATTGAGGATTTTTAGGAAAATGGAAGAGAACTCGGAGGAATTTTTAGGAAGATGAATGAGAGGATCGAAAAATTCCTAAAGCTCGATACCATGTAGAAACTTTGTGTCGATTACTACTCATTGTTAATTAGCTTACAAGTATAAAAAGAGATAAACTATCCTAAGGAAGGAAATAATCCCTAAAAAGTCTGTAATTATCCTAAGAATCAGTAACTATGATTAGTTCCTATTTACAGAAGATTTCCTTAGTAATCTATCCTTAATTCTAGGAATTCCAACAATCTTAACTTGTTCAAGTGTGTGTTGAGCAAGATCAGTTGTTGATATCATCACTCCGGCAACAAATGAACCCAATTCTAAGCTCAGCCCCAGCTTGTCACTACACTGAAAATTACACTATCAATTAAATAGAAGTTCCCCCCAAAAAAATGTGCAGACATCTGACTGGCTTAAATTATAGCAACAATGTAACAAACAATTCAGATCAGAAACTGCACAGTTTCTTTCTCTTTTACCAGTTGTGCACGTATGTATCAGCAGAAATCTAAAAATTATTCATATGGTTTACAAGCAAATATCAATTAAATACATTCTAAAGTACCAATTACATCACTTGTATGAAGGTAAAGTTATGTACTTCTACTCTTTGAATCACAAGCAGCTATCAAAAGACAATTTATTACATAAAAGCTTTTCTATTTTTAGATCTGTAAGGACAGTTGAGAGTATTTAAAAACCAGAACGTTAAGCTTCATTACTAGTCCTGCTTGTCAGAGGTTTACGCATCACAAAAGAATGGAAAATGGTATGGATACATCTTTACAGATAAAACAAACACTAGATTTGTTAAAAAGGGGGTATTTCTCATGATATTGCATACAAAATAACAGGTTGCTTGACAACGTCAGAGTAAAAAGAAGACAAACCAAGAGGAAAAAAGAAACATACCCAGGCTACAAGTAAGCAGAATGCCACAGATGCCAATTGATAAAGTTCATCTGTCTGCACATATAAAAAGTAATTAAACAAATCATATCAGACAACAATCTCACTCACACATAAGCCTGTTTTCATAACATATAGTAGAAAAAGAAAACCAGTATGCAATTCTATCTGTAGATATAAATATGTACCTGTGATGAGAGACTTATCATCAGTTTGAGCAACCAAGGAAGGACTGTACGAGACAATATCGACAAAACACCCAAAAAGGTAGCCAACATGACCAACCTGGTTAACATAATATTTGGTGTTAAGAATTAACTGGATACCAACAAACAAAGCCATGAATGGAGAAAAAGATAACGAAACAAGAACTTATGGTCTTATCCTAAGCCAAACTCCACTTTCTACTTCTTATACAATCACAAGCACAAGGCACCAGAACAATAATATGTACGACTTTTGATCTGATCAAAATTATGTGTGACTAAATGGTATATATTTGAACTGAAGCATGATCAATCTTTCTAGTTTTAGGTGAAATAGATCATGAATACTAACAAAGCACATTAAAGTTAAGCCTATTCCTTAATCAAATATTTCCCTTTTTATGGCATCTAAAAAAGGAGTGCTATTTATCCTGTAATCCAGATGAAAATTGGAATGTAAGACTTCTGCAAGTTTTTTCCGTACAGTTTAGTCATGGATATTACTCCTTGAAAAATGCCGGATGTTCCAACAAGAACTGGAAGCAACGCAAATAGCAATCCCACAGCACAGTCCTGCAAAGTTCAAAACTTCTAAGGAAAGAAGGAAAAAAACAGCGACCGGGGTACTTAGCGGCAAGGCTATCCAGCTCTTCCAGCAAAAAAAGGAAAAAAATTGAATTTAACCATTTTGCTAGTCAGTAATCACTAACCATGCTTGTCCTCGTATAAATATTAAAAACAGAGAAGTCGGATATTAAAACACCTTCAAAAGAATGTCCTCGTATGTGACGTTTGCATAGATAAGGTGTATATTTGTCGTGTCTTTCGGGTTCTCCAATATAGCTCTGGCTACCTAATCAGAAACAAAACCAGAAAAAAATGAAAAGAGAAGGTGACATATTATTCAAACATTTAAACCTTGCATATATATAACAGAAGTATCTGATATGATTTATAACATACTTGGAACATTGGTGTAATGCCAGAGCCTCCAGCAATCATCCCGAATGCTCTAACTTAACCGGGTTGATACCTGAACCGCCCCTGAAAGAAACAATTCACAGAACAACAACATAAGGAAATGAAAGGTGAAAATCGGTGGGGGAAATCGATTGGGGGATTTTGGTTTGGGGATTTTAGGAAATTGATATAGACAATTTTAGGGGAATTAGGAAATTTAGGGTTTGGGGAAATAAAAATTGGGCTTATAGGGGTATTTTTTAGCAGAGAAAAAACAGACACTGTTATAATTTATTTTTTGCGGCGTTTTTATGAAAAACGCCATTATAGTTTCTTTTTTGTGGCGTTTTGGACGTTATTATTACATAATTTTAATTTTTTTTTATTTTTTAGTATTGAACTTTTAACTTTAATTTTTTTTTCAATTTTAATTTTATTTTTTTTTAATTTTAATTTTAACCTATATTTTTCTATGTTTTTTCTTTTAAATTTTTTGCGCTGAGATTATCATTTTTTTAAATTTTTATTTTTATTATATTTTGAGTATTAAACTTTTTAACTAAAATATTAAATATTAAATTTTTAAGTTTTTAAGTTTTTAATTTTTTTAATTTTTTTATTATTAAAATTTAAAAATTTAATTACCATTATCAACTCTTTTAGGAATTAATTTCTTTTTTCTTTCTTTTTACATCAATATTAGTTGTTTAGAATTTTATATAAATGACATTTAATTATATGTATACACCTAAATTTTAATATAGATATATCTCAGAATTATATATGAATTTTGGTTTAATGTGTAATTCTAAATGTGAAATTCTAATTGTGGTTTAAATGTATAGTTGAAACTTTAATTTTGATTTAATTATACACATTATTTTAAAATATAAATACATCAATATATTTTTATATTGAATAAATATAAATTTTTATGTATGCAATATATAAATAAAAAATGATGTTAATTATATCAATAATTGTGTTAATATTTTACAAGATCTAGATCAAATTAAAGTTTATGTATACAATTGCACACTAAACCATTGTTCATGTGTGCTTTTGGGATTTAACCCATTTTGATATATATTTTTTTAAAATAATAATTTACATTTATCTTATTTTGATTTATATTCTAAAAAATCCAAGATTAATCCCTAAATCATAAACCTTAGATCCTAAATATTATACTCTAAACCACAAACACCAAACCCTAAACCCCAAACCATAAATCCTAGACCATAAAACTCGAACCTTAAACTCTAAACCGCAAACCTTAAACCATAATCCGAGACCAAATTTTTGGGAATTCATATGGCCAATGTTAGTGTAGTACAAAACATATATTTTATATTCTTATATTAAATAATATGGGTGTAGTACAAAATAGCATGAACCTCAGTAAATTCCAAATATTTTTCGGTTTTCAAATAGTATCCTTAAACCTTAAACCCCAAATCTTAAACCCCAAATCCAAACTATAAAACTCTAAACCCTAAACTATAAAACATAAACCCTTAACTAAAAATAATAAACATTATATCATAAACCCTAAAACTCTAAACTATAGACATTAAACTTTAAATTCTAAACCCTAAACCCTAAAATAAAATATTTTTTTTTGCGACGCTTTTATAAAAAACGCCACTAAAGTTTACCTTTTGTGGCGTTTTTATAAAAACGCCGCTAATGCTCAGATCTTTAGCGGCATTTGGGCCAAAAACACCGCTATTGCTCAACTTTTTGCGGCTTTTTCCTTCAAACGCCGCTAATGTATAATATTTGCGGCGTTTTTTTATTAAAACGCCACTAAAGACGCCGCTAAAAGCCTGTTTTGGTGTAGTGTTATATGAAAATAAACAGTACACTTCGAGGCACGGATGACGCTTTCCAAAGAAAACTATTTACCCCCATACAAAGTTGCTAGAGGGTTAAGACAAAGGTCCTCTCGGGATATAATGAAGTTTTGAATTTCCTTTGATTAGCAAAATTGAGGAATTCCCTAACTCTTACTCTAGTTTCTGAAAATAAGATTGATTTTAATTGTATATTTTGTGAGTACTATAATGCCTCTATTTATATGCGCTCAATGAATACAATTTTGAAGAGCCACAACCTTTCATATTGGACATACTTCTTAAGAAACATGTCCCATGAAAATGTATCCATTAGATGAAAAATCATCACCTTTAGTTTGAATAGTGCTCATGAATAATTAATTTGCAATCTATGATTTCCAACCGCAACAACTTATGCAAGACAAAGAAAGTTTATAACTTTATATGAATCTAAAACTTCTTTAAAACACTATAAAAATACATAAACAAAACATGGGTATACAAATTATCACTCTACTTTTGGCAGCTAAAAGCCATTAGTTTCTTTTTAGGTATTAAATAAAAAAAAAGCATTTACTACATCTTTCTGACACTGAATTTGTGAAAGGTATCAGGTTTCTGAAGATTCTTAATGCTGCTGGATTGCCTTCCAAGAAACTGGATTCAGATTTGCCTTGCCTGCTTCTAAGATAGAGATGTTTAAGGTGCTTAAAGCTTAATCATCCTTGCTTGATTCCTCCTCGTCATCATAATTGAAAGGAAGCGGAACCGATTTGAATGCTCGATACTTGCCAACGTTGTTCAAGTGTTCATTCTCTATCCTAAATCATGAAAACAAAACAAATCAAGTATGCAATTTTCAGACTATGGTAAGGGATGTAAGAAACTAGACATGTTAGTTGATTGCTACATTATGTACCTGAAGAAGCTCCAAATACCGCGACGAATGATTTCCAGACAAGAAACTAGGGTTGTTATTGCCATTCTATGAAGTGAGTGCAACTTAAATTCCAACACCAACTGCATCCAAGCAATTCTCAACACTACATCCAGGGCCTGTTTGCACCGAAGCATCCAGTTATTAGTACTATGACGAAGATCAGAACATCGATCGATAATCCATATTAGTAATTACCATTGCTGCAAAGTAAACACTTTTGTATGGAACTAGAAGTTTATCTCTGAGATAAGGATTCTTCGAATGCCGTCGTAAAAGTCCCCAGTCGAAGACGATATCCCAATATGTAGCGACTATTACTACTACAGATGAGCTTACCAAAGCCAACACCATCCATGCCATTCCCTTCTTTAGTTCACAAATAGTTCTAATGATAGCTGCAACAATTGTCAAGAGGTAGTTCACGCTGCTGTATCCGTGCATAGCTTCTTTTTCCTCGAACAATCGACGAATGCACTACGAAAAAACGGCAATACGGTAAATGAATAAATGAATCCCTTTTTCCAAATAGGGGTTACGAGATGAAATAATACCTGTAAGAAACGGAGCCAGAACGGTATCACCGGCACGGCGAAATAAAGGACATTGTAAATGCCGTGACCATGGCATTTGCTTTCTCGTTGGAAGCGTTCTCCTAAACCATAGTAACAAATATAAAGGTCGAGACTCCTTATAGCTGTGACCTATTATCGAATGATCGAAACTTAGTTAACTATATAAACTTAGTTAACTTAGCAAATATAAAGTTCGTAAAATACTATCGGAAACCTGGCTGGTGACATGATCTGCCAAGAAGAAATCTGGTAGTGTGACCTGCAGATAAATGAACAAATTGAAATCCAAGGCTATCAGTTGCCATATCCAACTAATATCATTGTGATTTTTTAACCATTTCATTACCTTGTAAAGAGGAGCGCAAAGGCAGCGAAATAAGGACTTAATGAAGAAGAAACGCGTCGACCTATATATGATGTTGAAAGGGCAAAACAATATGATCAGAAAAATCTGCAATGTAGAAGCAAAATCATCGGATATAGCTTCGAGCATGCGTAGCGAGTCGATAATAAATACAAAAATATGAAAGATACTTATAAAATCTTACTGCAACTAAGCCCAAAGGGAAAAGACCAGTTAATGTCTTGTATCTTTGAGTTGTAGAGCCCAAATCTAAGTACAAGTTCCCCAGGAAACAACTTAATGAAAGTACAGCAAGACCTGTACCGAGGAGGAACACTTCTCGATAGCTTAACTCAGTTCCCGGCTTGAAACCGAAGATAAACGGATAGTTGATTTTAAAACGTCTCCAAAAGTATATGTCTGCAGCATATATGAGCAAATGCAGGACAATATATGCAAAAATACTGCAAAGATATTCAAGTAATGGGTCTATTAGGATGGGGAAGAAAAAATAATCGAAAAGCTAAAACGAATTCGCATAATTTGATGAATATTTAATCAGAAAATTTTCTTTATTTGCCTGTAAAGTGGGAAAATGTTAACCGTGTAGGAGGCACCCTCCTTCTCCATTAGTTTCTTTGTCTCTATTCTTAAAGCAACAGCAATGAGCAAAGCTGCTGAAAAACCAGAAAAACATCCTGAACACAACAAGTCAACAATTAATAGATGAATATTTTAATCTCAGATTTCCATAATATCGGTGTAATCAGCTTACAGAAAGGGCTTCTTGATTTGCAAGTTAACACTTACCAGACCAGAATGTTACACTGTGCTTCTCTTTCTTAGTTTTTGGCCTCAATGATTTCATGCCTTTTTGTATATTTGAATTCGAAAAGTGCTTGATGAAGGTAGCTTCAACTCTTTCCAATAGATTATTCACCTAAAACAGAACAAAATTTGGTGTTTTAGAAAGTAACTGTGATAATAATTAACAAGATAAAGTATGTTAGTAAGGTAACTGAGACGAAACCTCATCAGAACTTCCGATATAAGAGTTGTCGATTTTTTTCATGTATAGTCTTGCTTCCCTTCTTGATGTAATCTGCATCAATGTGGAGTCAGAAACAAGTAAACACTTAATTTAGTCAGTTTGGGACCAAATTGAATCTAAGCTTCTAAATGAAACATGGATATTTATAGAAGCATTTGGTCTCTGACCTTTTCATATGATTTCATGATCTTGGATAATGCTGAGAGATTCATGAAACTGGTTTGGCCATATGAAACACACATGTCAATGACAAAAAAACATACATACAAGTGGTAAATTAACAGATGGTTAAGCTGTTTATTATCACCTGTATTGCTTTACAAGCCTTAGCTTCTGATGGAACTCAATAAAGGCCAGTTTCAGCTTTGCTTCAACTTTCTTCAGTTCATCTTTCTTGAAACACAAGTCATCATGTTTGGAATCCTTGAAAACACCTTTTATGGTATCTAGAGGAGATTCAAGGGTGTTTCTTATCTTCACTCTCTCAAGGATTTCTAGGGGATCACCTTGTTGGTTGGTAGAGTTGTTGCCTACTTCCTCCGGGCGACCGTTACTCTTCTCAATCGTATTGTTCTCCGAGACACTCGTTGATTCATCATCTTGGTTTATCCCTTGGAGAATCACATCCGTGATTTCACTTCCTGCGAATTCGGACTAAGATAGTAAGTTGTCGAACTCGATAGTTCCCCCTCGAGTATCAGAAGATTGTTTTCATATGATGCATACCACTAAGAGAGTTGGAAGATACTTCTAGTGCACGATGTTCACTCATCTCCACTTCAGAACTTGAATCCAGAGACCCGATTTCTACACCTTTAGCATACCGTAAACATACATAAGCATTATAACTTATTAGGCTCCATGCACATACACTACATGATATTAGTTACAGTACTTACCCTGATGTTCCGGTGAACAAGCACCATTACTGCAAGAGCTTCGTACCTTGAGCCGCAAGGCAATCAAAGCGTCGAGTTGTTTATTCAGCAAAGTTGATTCATCCATCACTACTTCTATCTGTTCCTTATAAAATGTATTGATCTTGTTGAGTTCTTCATCAAGTTTCCTAAAGAACTCGATCTCGATCTCTCTTCCTTCTCTAGTCACTTGGTTCTCCACATCTCCGTTGGTGTGCCGATGTAAACCGCTAAGAGTTCGATGCAGAGATAACTTCTTCTCCAAGGATTTCAAGGGTGTTTCCCGTTTCTTGCTTAGGTTGTAATGCAAAATCTCTCGTAAAATACGCTTGAGGCCATCGTAATCCACATAGGCTTCTATCCATTCAGGTACCATTTGCCTCTTGAAGTCTTTGCTGAACTTCATCTTTATATTGCAAAAAATGGAAGCTTCACTTCACCCAAATGCTTGTTGAAATCAACAATGGCAGATATATAATAAGACAGCTACATACACATATATGCATATACACTTTGTTTAAAATAAGCAAAAAAATAGAAACCGTGAGCTGTCATATCTGATGACAAAACATGTCAATGCCTGTTAATGTAGCAATATTCAGGTCTTGACATGTGACAAAGAAATCAGGTGATGTGTGTGTTCACATATCATGGAGGTGGTGTCGGTCAATAAATATGTTGTGCTACTTTTTGCATGGTTTCTGCAGTCATCTGATTTGCTTGCAGTTTTACTGGACAAAACAAAGACATGGTATGAGGTGGAACAAATGGAGCAACACGTGTCTTCACCCTAGGCCAAAAAGGGTGATGATGTGCTATGATTTTTGCAACATTGGGTAACAGAAAATACGGCATTGGTTGGATTATTTGTATTGTACGACGAACCCCAGATTCCAATCGGTTTGGCTTTTTTTTTTTTTTTTGGGTGAAATCATACTTGAGACGGGATATAGGACAAGTGTTTCATCAATGTTAGCATACAGCCCGGTATGAAAGAACATACCAGGAGAGGCTGCAAATGTTGTCATTATTGGACATCATGAAGAGATTTTGTAGATGATAGTGACAGACTGAACATGGAAATTTAATGTAATTGGTGTTTTTATATGAACAGTTAAACAAGTTCTTGATCTCGAAATTAACGATATGAATTAAAAATGTTGAGAATCCTTGTTGTAA
Source organism: Gossypium sturtianum (assembly GCA_025698515.1). Taxonomy (NCBI): domain Eukaryota; kingdom Viridiplantae; phylum Streptophyta; class Magnoliopsida; order Malvales; family Malvaceae; genus Gossypium; species Gossypium sturtianum. The sequence continues at coordinate 122,123,479 of CM046955.1, forward strand.
TATTGAAGCAGAACATGTTACTGGTTCTGCCGCCTGTATCCTTTCTTTACTGGTGATTTCATTAAACTTGTAGAATACTTGACAAGACATACAATAAGCACTAAAATGCTTATGTGACCATAGTGCATATGATTTTTTTATGGTCCAATGTTCAAATATTGAAAATTATAGAGGTTGATGCTATTGCCATCCATATGTATTATTATTGTTTGATCTTATATTTAAGACACTCGTATTGAATACTCATCTTTATGTTCGGGTAATGCAATTTTTTTTTATGGTTTGTATGAACAGACTCAAAAGTCAGATGCTGCGGTAAGATAGTAATAAAGCAAAACATATGAATTGATTAGTAGCAAACAGCAGAATTTTTAATTACATAATACAAAAATAAAAAAATAAATACCTAAATGGTATGCGAATACAATTATTTACCAAAATAGTATGTTTGTAACAGTACCAAGGGATGGTGGACATGATGGGTCACAAAAACTAACTAAAAATTCGACAAAGACAAGCGCACCTATCGAACAGTAGTATAGCTATGGTAAGTCCGGAATATCATATCCACAAGGACTAAAAGTACTAGTAATAACTGTCTTTCTATTATTTAGCCTAATAACTAAGGATATTTGTTTTTAATCTAAAACTAACTAATTAACTGTGAACGCGACAGAGAGTGAAGAAAGTAATCGAATAAACCAATGAATTAAGACAATACCCAATGAAGAATCCACCTAGACTTCACTTATTATTCTGACTCTGAATTAAACGATTTATTCACTTGTCTTGATCCGTAGAAATCCCTAAATTATGTTAATATCTCTTTCGAGACTAAAAACAACTGACTCTAGGTTGATTAATTGAAGTCTCTTTCTAATTAAAACCCCTATCGTCGCATTAACTCGATCAATGGATTCCTTTATTAGATTTGACTCTAATCCGGCAGATTTATGTCGTCTTATTTCTAGGGTTGCAATCAACTCCGCTTAATTATGCTAGATCTACTCTTAAACAGGGACTTTTGCTCCACTGAGTAAGCACATCAAACTTGAATTAATATCTTGAAAATATTAAAGCAAGGGTTAAGAACACATAATTAAGAACAAGAACAAGTATTTATCATGTAATTCAGATAATTAAATAATAAGATTCATCATAGGTTTCATCCTCCTAGGTATTTAGGAGTTTAGTTCATAACGTAAAGGAAAACATCTCGAGAATAAAGAAAACAACAAGACATAAAGAACCCAAAAACTTCTAAGGAACTTGATGGAGATCTTCAATCTTGGAGTGGATCTGCTTCCGAGATGATTCTGACGGCTTCCTTCAAGTAATTTCTTCGTTCTACTCTGCGTGTCCCTTTAGGTCTTCTTCTGGTATGTATTTATAGACTTTAAAATGCTCAGAAACCCTAAAAATTGGCTTTTTCCGCGTGAAAACGTAACAGGGTGCGACAGGGACACAGGCTTGTGATCAGCCCGTGTGAGAATGCTCAGGCCGTGTGTAAATTTGACATGGCTTGCGATTGACACGGGCTGTCACACGGGCATGTGTCCAGCCCGTGTGGTTCACACGGGTATGTGTTCAGCCCGTGTGGTATTGGCTTGGCCGTGTGGATCCTTAAGATGGCCTGTTTTGTCTGATTTTGGCCCGTTTTCCGTTCCTTTCACTTTCCTATGCTCTCCTAAGTATAGAAACATGAATTTAAAGGATTAGGAGCATCAAATTCATAAAATTGTATAATAAAACATCCAAAAACACGCTAAGCATGGGATTAAAATGTGTTACTTTTATGGTTTATCAGGACATGAAGGAGGCGGCACCCAATTTTTTTCTGTCACAATCATTGAAGTATCATTACAAAATGAAGTATTTTAAAAAAAATATTTTTTTTTAAGGGTAGAGGGTGTGAGAGAGGTGGCACTAGTATATTCTGGGTGGAGGGTGAGAGAGAGGCGGTACTAATATTTATTTTTGTATTTATTTATTTACCATTTGAGTTGTCAATTTTTTTTTTTATATTTTTGGGATAACAAAGCCAACAAATAAATATATAATAATTACAAATAAAAATTTGAAAAGATCGCATTCTTGGACATAATAATAGTCTTTATACTAGTTAAATAAATAGAAAAAAAAAAGCAAAAAGAACTCTCAAAATTTTCAACAAAAAATTAATGTTAAAAGAAAAAATAAAAAGAGAAACATACATGCTCCCTTTCTTCAAAACACCCTCTCTACAAAATAAAATATCAATAAAAGTTAAAATAATACCCTTTCTGTTATTTGCATTTAAATTAAAAAACAAATATTAAAAAAAATAGAAACATACCTTTCTTTCAAACACACCCTTTCTACAAAATAAAAAATCTAATTAAATCAACACAACCATTTGTAAAATAAATAAATACAAAAATAAATATTGGTGCCACCTCTCTTTCACCCTCCACTGGTGCCGCTTTTTTCTCACCCTCCACCAATTAAACCATATTTCTACACCAGAAAATACAAGTGCCACCTCTCTCACACTCTCCACCCTTAAAAATATTAAAAAGAAAAACACACATAATTTTGTAATGATGTTTCAATGATTGTGTTAGAAAAAAATTGGGTGTCACCTCCTCCATGCCCTCCACCCCTTGGTACTATTGCAAACATAACATTTTGGTAAATAATGGTATTGGCATACCATTTAGGTATTTATTTTTTATTTTTGTATTAAGTAGGTAAAAAAGCCGCAAACATACAATTATCTAGATTTCTACATTTTTACAAAATACATAGATTTATGGTAATTTTTTTTAACATTAAAACCTAGGACTTTTCATATAAAAATGGTCCAAGGCCAGAAAACAAAATACAGTAAAGAAAATAACAAGCATCCAAAAAAAACAAAAACCTAAATAACCCCTAATTCTTAACCCATAATGAAACCAACAATAAAAAGTCATCCTAAAAGCCCAAACCCACTCACTTTAATTCCTATGCCCAATTTCTAAAATGAGTTTCTTCTCTTGCTCTAAAGACCAAACGCTGTATTCCATTCCCAAGACTCTCCATTATGCAAAGAAAATTTTTAATTTCTTTTAATCGATTAGGGTTCCCAAAGCTTCCTCCCCCCAGACCTACCCAGTCCGCTTCCGTCATATTCTGTAACATTCCGGTTCAGGGCCTAGTCAGAATAGTGGTGCGAGACCACAAATCTGAGTTACTAAATTGAGTTCTTAAGGCTTATGACATGTTTGCATGATAGTATTAAAGTTCCATGTAGAAATTTTGTGAAATTGACATGGAATGATCAAATAGGACTAAATTGCAAAAGTTGCAAAATATGAGTTTCTAGAAGCTTTTTGTATGAAATAGCTTTAGAATATTAATTAGAAGTCCTTAAATAGAAATTTTCCCAAATTATAAGTTTTGGAAAAAAATGGACATGAGTTAGTAAAAGGGAAATTTTTAAAGAGAAGGGCATTTTGGTCATTTGTCTAATAAATGATTAAAATAGGAAAAAGATGATAAAAATTTCATTCATCTTCTTCCTCTTGTGCCGAAAATTTGGAGACTCCATAGCTAGGGTTCTTCATTTTTTTCAAGCTTGCTAGTAAGTTCATCTTAGCCCCGTTTTTAATATTCTTCGTGTTTTTGAAGTTCTCGTATTATGAATTAGCTATTTTTAGCTATAAAATGAGCTAAGATGCATGTTCAAAAATCTACCCAAGAGTGACATGCATGTAAAATGATATTTTATGGAAGTTTATGAGAGTTTGATGTTAGATAAACATCTTTTTCTAAGTGAATTTCATGAAAAATGCTAGTAAGGACTAGTTTGTAAAAGTTATGGAATTGGTCATACCTACTAGAAATAGTGGGAATTGATGATTGCTATAGTAGAGAAAATGAATCAGCTAAGCATGAAGTTTAAGAAAGTTGAGTGAGATTCATTTTACGAGCCTCAGGGCAAAAGTGCAAAATATGAGAAAGTATAGGGGCAAAATAGTAATTTTGCCAAAGTATGTGTTAAGGGTCATTTTAGTCAATGTGAGTATTAAATGATCTATTTGTGATTATAGATCAAGAAAAATGAAGCTCGGATCGAAACTGAGGCAAGAACAAAGTCGAGGACTAAATTGCATCTACATACATTTTTGTATATTGAGGTAAGTTTGTATAATTTCTAAGCTTTATGACTAATATCATTGAATTGCTTAGTATGATGTATAATAATATCATGAAAATGTTTAATGTCATGTTAAACAAAGAAATCAATAAGATTAAGCAAGAGAAATTCCCTATTGAAGTTGAATTACCTAGGATACTCGATCTACCACATGAAATGAGAAAGCCCGTATAAGACCAAGCCAAGGCATGGCATCGGCAACCAAGCAAGTTATCATGTAAGACCGAGACAAGTCTTGGCATTGAAGAGTTTTTATGAGATGAAGACCTATGTAAGTCCAAGCCAAGGCATGGCATTGGTGAGTCTCCAAGCAAAGATGTCATGTAAGTCCAAGACAAGTCTTGGAATTGAAAAGCTATCAAGAGATAGAGATCCCATGTAAGTCCAAGCCAAGGCATGGAATTGGTGAGTAACAAGAAAGATTTCATGTAAGTCCAATCCAAGGCTCGGCATTGACCAGTTCATGAGTAACGATACCAAGTAAGACCATGTCAAGACATGGCAATGGTAAGTTCCCAAGGGAACTCACGACAAATACTTCGTATAAGTCCATGTCAAGACATGGCCTCGAACCCAAGATGAGATATTCCATGTAAGACCGTATCTAGGATATGGCTTTGGCATCAAGTTATATGTGGAGTGAGATTTAGTATCCTCAGTTATTCATAGAAATTCATCGGGGAAAACGAGTAAAGCTCAAATGAGATAATAAGAAAGTTGAGTAAGAAAAGTTATTATCAAGTTGAAAATTAGTATTATTCATGTTATGAATGATGAATCAGAGATTATGATTATTATGTTAAAATATGCTGATCAATGTGAACAAGTGATACAGGTACCTTGTTTACCTCTCAAGTATGAGACTAGTAAGTTTTATGAGATATGTAAGAATCAAGTATGAGTAAGTGAGCTTTATAGCTGAAATTTATGATACCATTGTTTATGTCAAATGGTTTATATTAAACAAGTATGTTGCTATGAGCATTATGCAAACTTACTAAGCTAAATGCTTACGTATTTTGTTCTTTCTTTTTATGTAGTCCTGCCAAGCTAACTTGTGGATCGTTGAAGTCGGAGCTCGAAGCACACTATCAATCCTTATTTTGGTATAGACAAGTTGAAATTATATTAAGTATGGCATGTATAGGAAACATTTCATTTTTAGTATATGTCTTAGAAAGGGCAAAAGTATGGGATATCAAGTTAATTATTCTTTTGTAAATGGCTAAGTGATTGGCCAAGATTGACTAAGTATGTATGTTATTGATATCAATGAAGCATGTTGTATTGTTCATGAAAGATGTAATACTTGAGTTGCTGAATTGAGCTTGAGTTGGGTCTTGATTTCAGGGTGGCAATTGGCTAGGTAAATAGCCTCTAAGTGCCCACACGGATGGACACACGAGCGTGTGTCTAGGCCGTGTGCACCCTGCACCATTGTATCTTAAGTCAGAATAGACCACGGACTAGTCACACGGGCGTGTGTTTAGACTCTAGGCCGTGTTAAGGTAGTCAGTGTACACCATGGGTGGTAAGCACGGGTGTGTGCCTTGGCTGTGGGGCATTGGCAGAATGCTGGGGTTTTAGGCACGGTTTGGGGCCACGGGCGTGTCCAGGCCGTGTGTATTTTGCCAGTATCCACCACGGGTGAAAGACACGGGTATGTTTTAGGGGTGCATGGGCGTGTCCCATACAACATGGGCGTGTGACCCTTGTTCTAAAGAAAAGTTTCTGAATATGTTCCGAAAGTTTTTAGACAAGTGTTTAAGGCCTCGTAGGCTCATGAAAGGTATGAATAAACTGAGAAAGAGAAGTTTTTAATTCGGAACAAAATTTTATAGCCCGTAAGTGCATGTTTAAGTGAGTTCAAGCATGGTAATGTCTCGTATCCTGTCTCGGTCTCGGATTCGGGTATGGGGTGTTACATTTAGTGGTATCAGAGCTACGGTTTAGTCGATTCTAGGACTAACGTAGCACGAGCACGAGTCTAGCTATACATGCCATACGTAAGAATATTTTTATAATGATAGTGTGACGACTCCTGACGACTTAAATTATGTTTATACATTTAGTAAATGGATCCCGATTGAGCTGTGGTGGATGACGTAGAAAGTAACGCACCGGCTCCCGCTGAAGGGACGGTGCCGAACAAGCATGAGAATAGACCCACTACGGTGAGTCAAGAAAGAGGAGAAGAGGCTAGAGAAGCCTTCCTCTATATGATGAATACATGGTATACGGAGTTCGTTCAGACTGAACCCGAATCATAACCCCTCCACCCTACCTATTCCTCAACCTATCCCAGTAGCCCCTCAAGTAGTAGAGGTGGTAAGAGGAGAGAAGCCTCCGGTTGATAGGATTAGGAAACATGGGGCAGAAGAAGAATTTCGGGCTAGAAAAGATGATGATCCAAAAAAGGTGAGTTCTAGATAGAAAATACTATCGGGTATTTAATGAGTTGTCATGCACACCGAGGAATGCATGAAGTGTGTAGTCTCTCTTTTAAGAGATTCTGCTTACCAATGGTGGAACACCCTTGTGTCGGTGGTACCAAGGGAAAGGATTACATGGGAATTTTTTCAAGAAGAGTTCAAGAAAAAGTATATCAGTTAAAGGTTTGTGGACCAGAAAAGAAAGGAATTCCTAGAACTGAAGCAAGGCAAGATGTCTGTGCCTGATTACGAGCGCGAGTTTGTACTACTCAGTAAATACGCTCGAGAGTGTGTATCCACCGAGGCCATCATGAGCAAGAGATTTAAAGATGGGCTAAATGATGACATCAAATTGTTTGTTGCTGTTCTAGAACTGAAGGAATTCGTTGTGCTAGTAGAGAGGGCTTGTAAAGCTGAAGAACTAGTAAAAGAGAAGAGAAAGTCTGAAATGGAGTCTCGTGACTCTAAAAAGAGACAGCGGAATAATTCTTTCCAATCCTCATCCAAGAAGTCAAAAGATTTCTCTACCCGATCGGCTACATCTACTAGGTTTTCAAGGAAGGACAAGAGTAAGCAGTATTCGGGAAGTAAGGCACAGACGACCTCAATTGCTAGTGTGGGGAACATCCGATCGGATAGACCCGAATGTCCACAGTGTGGTAGACGTCATCTTGGAGAATGCCGAGCGCATGAAAATGCAAGTTTTAGATGTGGTTCCCAAGACCACTATGTAAAAGATTGTCCAGAGACGACAAAAGAAGAAAGAACTCAGAACCCGAGATCCGGGAATATGGTCAGAGGAAGACCGCAGAGGAACCTAGGAAGTGGGGCAAGTGGGAGAGAGGTAACCACAGAGAGAGCGGTGCGAGACCCGAGGGTAGAGCGCTGCGAGAACTTATGCCATTCGCGCGCAAGAGGCATCTTCCCATGATGTTATTACGGGTACCTTTTCTCTTCATGATATCAAAGTTATTGCTTTAATAGACCCTGGATCTACACACTCTTACATTTGTATGAAACTAGTATCCAGTATGAATATGCCTATAGATTCTACAGAATTTACGATTAAGGTATCTAATCCTTTAGGCAAGAGTGTGTTAGTTAGTAAAGTATGCAAAAATTGTCCATTAATGGTTAGAGGTCATTATTTTAAAGCAAATCTTATGTTGCTACCATTTGATGAGTTTGACATCATTCTTGGTATGGGTCAAGTTAGCCACCCATGATGTAATAGTTAATTGTGGGAAGAAATACATTGAGATGAGATGCGAGAATGGGGATACTCTTCATGTAGAATCATATGAGCAAGGTAAATTACCGGTAATGATTTCTAATATGACGACACAGAAATACATAAGAAAAGGGTATGAGGCATATTTGGCCTTTGTGATGAATGATAAAGAAACAGAGTTAAAGATTGAGATAGTACCAATAGTATGTAAGTACGTGGATGTTTTTCCCGAAGAGTTACCAGGACTACCACCAGTTAGAGAGGTTGAGTTCAGCATTGAGCTAGCTCCCTTGATCGCATCGATATCTATTACTCCTTACAGAATGACTCCAACAGAGTTGAGAGAGTTGAAGTCACAGTTGCAAGAGTTGACAGATAAAGGTTTTGCGAGATCAAGTTGTTCTCCATGGGGTGCTCCGGTTTTATTTGTGAAAAAGAAAGATGACACCATGAGATTGTGCATAGATTACCGTCAACTTAATAAAGTGACAGTAAAGAACATGTACCCATTGCCAAGGATCGATGATTTGTTCGACCAATTGAAAGGAGCCACTGTGTTCTCCGAAATAGACTTGAGATCAGGGTACTACCAGTTGAGAGTAAGAGAATCAGATGTGTCCAAGACAGCTTTTCGAAAAAGGTATGGGCATTATGAATTTTTAGTCATGCCTTTTGGTCTGACCAATGCTCCTGCGGTATTCATGGACTTAATGAATCGTATTTTTAGACCATACCTCGACAAGTTTGTAGTCGTTTTCATTGACGACATACTGATTTATTCCCGAGATGAGAATGAGCATGCTGAGCACCTACGAACGGTTTTACAGACTCTTCGAGAAAATCAATTATATGCCAAGTTCAGTAAAAGTGAATTTTGGCTCAAGGAAGTAGGATTTCTGGGATATATTGTCTCGGGAGAAGGAGTTCGAGTAGACCCTAGTAAGATTTCGGCTATTATGGACTGGAGGCCACCAAAGAATATCTCTAAGATTAGAAGTTTTCTAGGCCTAGCCGGCTATTATAGACGATTCGTCAAGGGGTTTTCTATGATTGCCACCCCGATGACTAAATTGTTACAGAAAAATGTGAAGTTTGAGTGGACTGAAAGATGCCAATAAAGTTTCGAGAAACCTGAAAGCGATGTTGTGAAGCTCAGCTTTAGTACAACCCTGAGACAGGAAAGAATTTGTGATTTACAGCGATGCATTCTTAAATGGATTAGGTTGTGTACTTATGCAAGAAGGCAAAGTGATTGCTTATGCCTCAAGACAGTTGAAGCCACATGAGAAAAATTATCCGACTCACGATCTAGAGTTGGCTGCCATAGTCTTCGCATTGAATATATGGAGACACCACCTATATGGTGAGAGATGTCGGATCTTCACCGATCACAAAAGTTTGAAGTATTTGATGACGCAGAAAGAGTTGAACTTAAGGCAGCGGAGATGGTTAGAGTTGATAAAAGACTATGAATTGGTCATTGACTACCATCCCGGGAAGGCGAATATGGTCGCCGACGCTTTGAGCAGAAAGTCCCTATTTGCATTAAGGGCAATGAATTCACGGATGACTTTATCCGACGATGGTTCTATTCTAGCCGAGTTGAGAGCTAGACCAACTTTCCTCTAATAGATCATTGAAGCTAAAAAAAAAGATAGTGGATTTCAAGTCAAGAGAGCTCAGTGTGAGACAGATGTTGAGTCTGATTTCCGGATTAGTCCCAATGGAAGTCTGATGTTCAAAGATAGAGTTTGTGTACCGAGAAAGGAAGAGCTTATTCAGGGAATTTTGCGTGAGGCCCATAACGGACGTTTGTCTGTACATCCGGGTGGTACCAAGATGTATAATGACTTGAAGCAATGAAGATTGGTGGCGAGAATGAAGAAAGATATTTCGAGTTTGTTTCCAAATGCTTGATTTGTCGCAAGTAAAGGTGAACATCAAGTACCTTCGGGTTTGCTTCAACCCATTTTGGTTCCGGAGTGGAAATGGGACCGTATTACTATGGATTTTGTAACGGGTCTACCATTATCTCCGAGCAAGAAAGATGCTGTATGGGTTATAGTTGATAGACTTACGAAGTCAGCTCATTTTATACCTGTACGAGTTGATTACTCACTAGACAAGTTGGCAAACTTGTACATTTCAAAAATAGTAAGGCTTCACGGTGTTCCGTTGTCAATCATCTCGGATAGAGATCCGAGGTTTACATCCAAATTTTGGAAGAAGTTACAAGAGGCCTTGGGTACAAAGTTGAACTTTAGTACCGCTTTTCATCCTCAAATTGACGGTCAGTCGGAGAGGTTAATTCAAGTACTCGAGGATATGCTCAGATGTTGTATTCTTGAATTCCGAGGCAGTTGGGAAAAGTTTCTCCCATTGGTAGAGCTTGCCTACAATAATAGTTTTCAGTCGAGTTTAAAAATGGCGCCTTATGAGGCTCTATATGGGCGAAAGTGCAGAACGCCTTTATTTTGGACTGAACTCAAGGAAAACCAAATTCATGGGGTTGATTTGGTTAGAGAAGCTGAAGAGAAAGTGAAAGTGATACGAGAATGTTTAAAGGCTGCATCAGACAGACAGAAGTCCTATTCGGACTTAAAAAGAAAAGAGATGGAGTATCAAGTTGGAGATAAAGTTTTCTTGAAAGTGTCACCATGGAGAAAAGTTCTTAGATTTGGCCGGAAAGGCAAGTTGAGTCCACGTTTTATTGGACCGTATGAGATTACCGAGAAAGTTAGACTGGTAGCTTACAGATTGGCTCTGCCATCAGAGTTAGAAAAGATACATGATGTGTTTCACGTGTCAATATTGAGACGCTACCGATCAGATCCTTCACATGTAATTACCCCTTCAGAGATAGAGATTCATCCCGACATGACTTATGGTGAAGAACTAGTTAAGATTTTAGCTCGAGAAGTCAAGCAGCTAAGGAATAAAAATATTTCCCTGGTAAAAGTATTGTGGCAAAGACATGGAATAGAAGAAGCTACGTGGGAACCAGAAGAAATCATGAGAAACCAGTATCCAAACCTGTTTGCTGGTAAGATTTTCGAGGACGAAAATTCCTAATAGGGGGAGAATTGTAACATTCCGATTCAGGGCCTAGTCGGAATAGTGGTGCGAGACCACAAATCTGAGTTAGTAAATTGAGTTCTTAAGGCTTATGACATGTTTTCATGATAGTATTAAAGTTCCATGTAGAAATTTTGTGAAATTGACATGGAATGATCAAATAGGACTAAATTGAAAAAGTTGTAAAATATGAGTTTCTAGAAGCTTTTTGTATGAAATAGCTTTAGAATATTAATTAGAAGTCCTTAAATAGCAATTTTCTCAAATTATAAGTTTTGGAAAAAAATGGACATGAGTTAGTAAAAGGGAAATTTTTAAAGAGAAGGGCATTTTGGTCATTTGTCTAATAAATGATTAAAATAGGAAAAAGATGATAAAAATTTCATTCATCTTCTTCCTCTTGTGCCGAAAATTTGGAGACTCCATATCTAAGGTTCTTCATTTTTTCAAGCTTGCTAGTAAGTTCATCTTAGCCCTGCTTTTAATATTCTTCGTGTTTTGAAGTTCTCGTATTATGAATTAGCTATTTTTAGCTATAAAATGAGCTAAGATGCATGTTCAAAAATCTACCCAAGAGTGACATGCTTGTAAAATGATATTTTATGGAATTTTATGAGAGTTTGATGTTAGATAAACATCTTTTTCTAAGTGAATTTCATGAAAAATGCTAGTAAGGACTAGTTTGTAAAAGTTATGGAATTGGTCATACCTACTAGAAATAGTGGGAATTGATGATTGCTATAGTAGATAAAATGAATCATCTAAGCATGAATTTTAAGAAAGTTGAGTGAGATTCATTTTACGAGCCTTGGGGCAAAAGTGCAAATATGAGAAAGTATAAGGGCAAAATAGTAATTTTTCCAAAGTATGTGTTAAGGGTCATTTTAGTCAATGTGAGTATTAAATGATCTATTTGTAATTATAGATCAAGAAAAACGAAGCCCGGATCAAAACTGAGGCAAGAACAAAGTCGAGGACTAAATTGCATATCTACATACATATTTTTATATTGAGGTAAGTTTGTATGATTTCTAAGCTTTATGACTAATATCATTGAATTGCTTAGTATGATGTATAATAATATCATGAAAATTTTTAATGTCATGTTAAACAAAGAAATCAATAAGATTAAGCAAGAGAAATTCCCTATTGAAGTTGAATTACCTAGGATACTCGATCTACTACATGAAATGAGAAAGCCCGTATAAGACCAAGCCAAGGCATGGCATCGGCAACCAAGAAAGTTATCATGTAAGACCAAGACAAGTCTTGGCATTGAAGAGTTTTTATGAGATGGAGACCCATGTAAGTCCAAGCCAAGGCATGGCATTGGTGAGTCTCCAAGCAAAGATGTCATGTAAGTCCAAGACAAGTCTTGGTATTGAAAAGCTATCAAGAGATAGAGATCCCATGAAAGTCCAAGCCAAGGCATGGCATTGGTGAGTAACAAGAAAGATTTCATGTAAGTCCAAGCAAAGGCTCGGCATTGACCAGTTCATGAGTAAAGATACCAAGTAAGACCATGTCAAGACATGGCAATGGTAAGTTCCCAAGGGAACTCACGAGAAAGACTTCGTATAAGTCCATGTCAAGACATGGCCTCGAACCCAAGATGAGATATTCCATGTAAGACCGTATCGAGGATATGGCTTTGGCATCAAGTTATATGTGGAGTGAGATTTAATATCCTCAGTTATTCATAGAAATTCATCGGGGAAAACGAGTAAAGCTCAAATAAGATAATAAGAAAGTTGAGAAGCAAAGTTATTATCAAGTTGAAAATGAGTATTATTCATGTTATGAATGATGAATCAGAGATTATGATTATTATGTTAAAATATGCTGATCAATGTGATCAAGTGATACATGTAACACCGCCAAACCCGGCCTAAACGTTATGGCCGAATTCGGGAATGTCACATCAAAAGCACAATCTCAAACAATTTTGCTAAGTTAAAATCTAAGGCCTAAAAGCCCAAAATCCTTGTATCTTGTTAAGTTACATTGAAAAAGCCCATATTTTAGAAAACATTCATAGGTTAAGTTATTTCGAAAACCATGTTAACTTTAGAAATTTTATGAAATTTAATAAGCGGATAGCTGAAACCATAATAATAAAACCCAAAATCCAAAGTCACTTAGGAGTTACATGGCCTTATTACAATCCAATGAAAGAAAAAAAAACACAGTATTCAAAATAAATTCATTTGAACAAAATAAAACATTTGATCAGCTTGTAGTGTGGCAATCTCCGAGTCCTCTCCCACGTCGAGTCGTCTATTCAGGATTACCTAAAACATTAAATTAAAGGGTGTGAGTTTCAAAACTCAGTGTGTACAACCCTTGGCAATCAAATCACATATAAATATTCACATTGGGCCTAAGCCCTAACAAAATCGGTGGCCTTGGGCCTTAGCCCACAATGACCTCATATCATATCATATCGCATCATATACAAACAAGATAATGCAAAACCCACCCCAAAAATCCATCCACTACACACACCATTTCCTTCCAACCTTATGGCTCCCGTGGGAATTCTAGCTCGACCCACCCTCCGCTACACACCATGGGTAGCCTTGCTACATGTATTATCAACGTTAAAGCAAAGTCGCTAATCATATCTTGGGCTTAAAGCCTTCTGTGGATCTATACCATACGGCCATGCGATCCTGGATCCATACCATACGGCCATGCGATCCTCAAATATTGACATAGAGTCATCAATATATATATGTTAGGCACATAGCCACGGTAAATATGATTGGCACAAAGCCATAATAACATCACAAAGCCTTCGGTATTGGCACAAAGCCCATAATTACGACACAAAGCCTTCGGTATTGGCACAAAGCCCATAATTACGGCACGAAGCCCATATTAATGGCACACAGCCCTCGGTAACATTATTGGTGCAGCATGGCTGCTCGATGGCTAAAAAGCCTGTGGTGGATCCATGGTCGTCAAGCAACTATGCGATCCTCAATTCTTCCTCCGTACCATAATTCCCACCCATATGCATCCTAAACAGAATATCATATGAATGCATCAAACACACAAGTAACATCTATAAACTCATTTCCGTCACATAAGGGTATTTTCATCATTTCACTACCTGGGGTATTTTCAGTAACTCGCTTCTACTGTGGGTATTTTGGTAATTTAGCAAAATAGGGGTATCTTGGTAATTTTGAAAATAGGGGTATTTTGGTAGTTTTGCAAAATAAGGGTATTCTGGTAATTTACAAATCTAGGGGTATTTTAGTAATTTTACACATAAGGGTATTTTAGTAATTTTACACATATAAGGGTATTTTAGTAATTTTACAAATATAAGGGTATTTTAGTAATTTTACAAATATAAGGGTATTTTAGTAATTTTACAAATGTAAGGGTATTTGGTCCCTCTCGGGTTTTAGTTATAAACTTTGGCCCATAAACAAGTCATCGCGGTTAAAGTGAACAAACACTATGCACCAGGTAGGATCTCAGAAAAGAGGAGGTGGGTCACTCGGACCGCTTAAGTACCAAGCTCTCACTAGATCCAATCCTAGACATGCATATGTCGGTTACCACACTCTAACTAATCGACTTGTCCACAGACATGTTTGATTATTAGATTAAGTCTTATGTGATTTAAGAGTTGTTCAGAATTAGGCCTAAAGTCCATTAAACCCTAGCATACTTGTCTACGTCCCCATGAGCCCATCAAGCCCATTTTATGTCCTTACGGCCCGTTAGGCCCAAATCTCATCATATGGCCTATTAGGCCCAAAACATATCCAGATCATGTATCAAGCATGGCTAACTTAATTCGTATAATCAACCAAACCATTTTATCAAACTTAGCCTCAGGGCCCACCGGGCCCATTTAGCCACTTTCGGCTTTTCAGCATTGCCGATATTGTGTGTGTAGTGTTTGTACACACCTAGTAACCTCGCGTGCTGCAAACCCCTTAGTCACGAACCTACAATTGACATTACTAGCGATTAACCAAAGCGTTAACACATACTAACCAAAAATCAAAACCTCACCGTACCCTTACCGTGTGCCTCACATTCTAGTAGCCCTTCCTTTGCTACTATTGGCGATTAACCTCTAGATCTGCACCCAAACACCTATAACGTCAAAACCAAGTGACCCATATTGATCATAAGTCACCCCTATGAGCCACAATAGATTCGGTCATTTACTAAACCCTAACTGAGTCGAGAATACTTACTGCCTTGATAGCAATCCTTACCTACCGCACTTGCGATTGCTGAACCTCACCCTTGTTAATACATGGTAACGGCAAAGAGGGGTTAGATAGCCCTTCGGCTTTCAACAAAACGTACTAAGGGGAGTTAACAGAATACTTATCGAATCCAACCTTAGATCCTGCGGCCTACCAAATGAGTTTCGACTTTTAACCTTGACTGAGAGTAGATACTAACTGATTTGTGATAGAGAAAAACAACAAAGATTCGGCACTAATGGGGGATTTCGGTAAGAGAAGATGATGGTAATTCGACAATAGAAAATTTTGGCTAAGAGAGAATTCTGTAAAAAGGAATGATGGTTTTTCGGTAATGGAAGAATTCGGCAACAGAAGAATAGAATAAGGGGGAGAAAAGAAAAGATCAAATGTTCTTGTGTGAGGGTAACTACAGGATATTCGGTAAAGAAAAGAAAGACTCACTTATTTGCAAAACTCTCCAAATGCCGAAAGCCACAATGAAAATTCGTAATACCCCCTAAAAGACCCAAAAATGGCACTCATTTACCCTCCTAAGCTGAATTTATACACTTCTCACTTCCCACAACGGCACCAACTCTTCACACTTCTCAGCTCCTGACTTTTCTCCCTGATAACTCCTCAATCTCATCCTAAATTTTCTCTAAGATAAGCTCCTTTATCCCTTCCTTAATTTTCTCTCATGAAGACTTCCTTTAGAGTTCACATCCAACACCACTACTAACCATCTAGAAGGCAAAAATTAAATCCCCAACAAAATACCATGCCACTACTCGAACCTTGGACTCCCTTGCCTGCTAATGACGCCACCTCCCTGCTCCCTAAGTGGCGCCACTTTGCCACTACACCACAAGCTCTTTTGTGTCATTTTTCTTCTTCATTTATTTAAAAGGCCTACTAACTGAAGTCACAGTTCCCTTGGGCTAAAACTAAAATTTTTCCTATACCCTTACTTGATCCCAGAACATCTCTAACACCCCTAGACACTCCAAATTCATTACCCTCAAAGCCCACATGCCAATTGTCTTTTTCTTGCTTACTTAAAAATTTTCTGAGATCTAAAGGCCAAAGCCCAATAGGCCCAATACTTCTAGGGCCAAATTCGGGGTGTTACAATTCTTCCCCCTTAAAGAAATTTCGTCCTCAAAATTTCCAACTAACAGGGTGGTCGTGTATCAACTACCCCACCACGCTACCGCTGCGCACTCTGACCCTAATAATTTTAATACATACGCAAAACATCCACCTATCGCAACCATTTTCAAACATACGCAGAATAAGTACCAAATTCCGATTCAAATGTTTACAAAGCCCTAACACTTCTACGGCCTCGGCTGCGGCCTCGTCCTCCTCTTCTAGCGCTCATCGTTGATTCTCGTATTATCCAAATTAGGAATTTTATGAAATTAGTACATAGTTCCACTTGTCTAGGGCACATGTCTTATGCGAGTAAAAAAAATTTAAAGCTATTACGCGGTCTAGAATCCACTACAGGCTTAAGTTTCCTACGGGCTTTAGTCTCTAAAAGCCTATTCTTAAGTAGCCCATTATCTATACAGTTCAGCAATTTAAGCACATGTAGTACAGAGAACTTACTTAGCTCGACGTCGAGGGCTCGGTGAACCACACTTCAGGAATCCTGCAAAAACTTTTTAAAACCCAAAATCTAAGGCCCATTTCACAGCCCGAGCTTTGTAACTGGGCTCTGATACCACTAAATGTAACACCGCCAAACCCGGCCCAGACGTTATAGCCAAATTCGAGAATGTCACATCAAAAGCACAATCTCAAACAATTTTGCTAAGTTAAAATCTAAGGCCTAAAAGCCCAAAATCCTTGTATCTTGTTAAGTTACATTGAAAAAGCCCATATTTTAGAAAACATTCATAGGTTAAGTTATTTCGAAAACCATGTTAACTTTAGAAATTTTATGAAATTTAATAAGCGGATAGCTGAAACCATAATAATAAAACCCAAAATCCAAAGTCACTTAGGAGTTACATGGCCTTATTACAATCCAATGAAAGAAAAAAAAACACAGTATTCAAAATAAATTCATTTGAACAAAATAAAACATTTGATCAGCTTGTAGTGTGGCAATCTCCGAGTCCTCTCCCATGTCGAGTCGTCTATTCAGGATTACCTAAAACATTAAATTAAAGGGTGTGAGTTTCAAAACTCAGTGTGTACAACCCTTGGCAATCAAATCACATATAAATATTCACATTGGGCCTAAGCCCTAACAAAATCGGTGGTCTTGGGCCTTAGCCCACAATGACCTCATATCATATCATATCGCATCATATACAAACAAGATAATGCAAAACCCACCCCAAAAATCCATCCACTACACACACCATTTCCCTTCCAACCTTATGGCTCTGTGGGGGAATTCTAGCTCGACCCCCCCCTCCGCTACACACCATGGGTAGCCCTGTTCTGATACTACCGAACGTTAAAGCAAAGTCGCTAATCATATCTTGGGCTTAAAGCCTTCTGTGGATCCATACCATACGGCCATGCGATCCTGGATCCATACCATACGGCCATGCGATCCTCAAATATTGACATAGAGTCATCAATATATATATGTTAGGCACATAGCCACGGTAAATATGATTGGCACAAAGCCATAATAACATCACAAAGCCTTCGGTATTGGCACAAAGCCCATAATTACGGCACAAAGCCTTCGGTATTGGCACAAAGCCCATAATTACGGCACGAAGCCCATACTAATGGCACACAGCCCTCGGTAACATTATCGATGCAGCATGGCTGCTCGGTGGCTAAAAAGCCTGTGGTGGATCCATGGTCGTCAAGCAACTATGCGATCCTCAATTCTTCCTCCGTACCATAATTCCCACCCATATGCATCCTAAACAGAATATCATATGAATGCATCAAACACACAAGTAACATCCATAAACTCATTTCCGTCACATAGGGGTATTTTCGTCATTTCACTACCTGTGGGTATTTTCAGTAACTCTCGCCCCTACAGGGGTATTTTGGTAATTTGGCAAAATAGGGGTATCTTGGTAATTTTGAAAATAGGGGTATTTTGGTAGTTTTGCAAAACAGGGGTATTCTGGTAATTTACAAATCTAGGGGTATTTTAGTAATTTTACACATAAGGGTATTTTAGTAATTTTACACATATAAGGGTATTTTAGTAATTTTACAAATATAAGGGTATTTTAGTAATTTTAAAAATATAAGGGTATTTTAGTACTTTTACAAATATAAGGGTATTTTAGTAATTTTACAAATGTAAGGGTATTTGGTCCCTCTCGGGTTTTAGTTATAAACTTTGGCCGATAAATAAGTCCTCGCGGTTAAAGTGAACAAACACTATGCACCAGGTAGGATCTCAGAAAAGAGGAGGTGGGTCTTAAGTACCAAGCTCTCACTAGATCCAATCCTAGACATGCATATGTCGGTTACCACACTCTAACTAATCGACTTGTCCACGGACATGTTTGATTATTAGATTAAGTCTTATGTGATTTAAGAGTTGTTCAGAACTAGGCCTAAAGTCCATTAAACCCTAGCCTACTTGTCTACGTCCCCATGAGCCCATCAAGCCCATTTTATGTCCTTACGGCCCGTTAGGCCCAAATCTCATCATGTGGCCTATTAGGCCCAAAACATATCCAGATCATGTATCAAGCATGGCTAACTTAATTCGTATAATCAACCAAACCATTTTATCAAACTTAGCCTCAGGGCCCACCGGGCCCATTTAGCCACTTTGGGCTTTTCGGCATTGCCGATATTGTGTGTGTAGTGTTTGTACACACCTAGTAACCTCGCGTGCTGCAAACCCCTTAGTCACGAACCTACAATTGACATTACTAGCGATTAACCAAAGCGTTAACACATACTAACCAAAAATCGAAACCTCACTGTACCTTTACCGTGTGCCTCTCGTGTTCTAGTAGCCCTTCCTTTGCTACTATTGGCGATTAACCTCTAGATCTGCACCCAAACACCTATATCGTCAAAACCAAGTGACCCATATTGATCATAAGTCACCCCTATGAGCCACAATAGATTCGGTCATTTACTAAACCCTAACTGAGTCGAGAATACTTACTGCCATGATAGCAATCCTTACCTACCGCACTTGCGATTGCTGAACCTCACCCTTGTTAATACATGGTAACGGCAAAGAGGGGTTAGATAGCCCTTTGGCTTTCAACAAAACGTACTAAGGGGAGTTAACAGAATACTTATCGAATCCAACCTTAGATCTTGTGGCCTACCAAACGAGATTCGACTTTTAACCTTGACTGAGAGTAGATACAAACTGATTTGTGATAGAGAAAAACAACAAAGATTCGGCACTAATGGGGGATTTCGGTAAGAGAAGATGATGGTAATTCGGCAATAGAAAATTTTGGCTAAGAGAGAATTCTGTAAAAAGGAATGATGGTTTTTCGGCAATGGAAGAATTCGACAATGTAAGAATAGAATGAGGGGAGAAAAGAAAAGATCAAATGTGCTTGTGTGAGGTAACTACGGGATATTCGGTAAAGAAAAGAAAGACTAACTTATTTGCAAAACTCTCCAAATGCCGAAAGCCACAATGAAAATTCGTAATACCCCATAAAAGACCCAAAAACGGCACTCATTTACCCTCCTAAGCCGAATTTATACACTTCTCACTTCCCACAACGGCACCAACTCTTCACACTTCTCGCTCTCCCGACTTTTCTCCCGATAACTCCTCAATCTCATCCTAAATTTTCTCTAAGATAAGCTCCTTTATCCCTTCCTTGATTTTCTCTCATGAAGACTTCCTTTAGAGTTCACATCCAACACCACTACTAACCATCTAGAAGGCAAAAACTAAATCCCCAACAAAATACCATGCCACTACTCGAACCTTGGACTCCCTTGCCTGTTAATGACGCCACCTCCCTGCTCCCTGAGTGGCACCACTTTCCCACTACACCACAAGCTCTTTTGTGTCATTTTTCTTCTTCATTTATTTAAAAGGCCTACTAACTGAAGTCACAGTTCCCTTGGGCTAAAACTAAATTTTTTCCTATACCCTTACTTGATCCCAGAACATCTCTAACACCCCTAGACACTCCAAATTCATTACCCTCAAAGCCCATATGCCAATTGTCTTTTTCTTGCTTACTTAAAATATTTTTGAGATCTAAAGCCCAAAGCCCAATAGGCCCAATACTTCTAGGCCCAAATTCGGGGTGTTACAATACAGGTACCTTGTTTACCTCTCAAGTATGAGACTAGTAAGTTTCATGAGATATGTAAGAATCAAGTATGAGTAAGTAAGCTTTATCGCTGAAATTTATGATACCATTGTTTATGTCAAATGGTTTATATTAAACAAGTATGTTGCTATGAGCATTATGCAAACTTACTAAGCTAAATGCTTATGTCTTTTATTCTTTCTTTTTATGTAGTCCCGCCAAGCTAACTTGTGGATCGTTGAAGTCAGAGCTCGAAGCACACTATCAATCCTTATTTTGGTATAGCCAAGTTGAAATTATATTAAGTATGGCATGTATAGGAAACATTTCATTTTAGTATATGTCTTAGAAATGGCAAAAGTATGGGCTATCAAGTTAATTTTTGTTTTGTAAATGGCTAAGTGATTGGCCAAGATTGACTAAGTATGTATGTTATTGATATCAATGAAGCATGTTGTATTTTTCATGAAAGATGTAATACTTGAGTTGCTAAATTGAGCTTGAGTTGGGTCTTGATTTTAGGGTGGCAATTGGCTTGGTAAATAGCCTCTAAGTGCCCACATGGATGGACACACGGGCGTGTGTCAAGGCCGTGTGCACCCTGCACCATTGTATCTTAAGTCAGAATAGACCACGAACCAGTCACACGGGCGTGTGTTTAGACTTTAGGCCGTGTTAAGGTAGTCAGTGTGCACCACGGGTGGTAAGCACCGGCGTGTGCCTTGGCTGTGGGGCATTGGCAGAATGCTGGGGTTTTAGGCACGGTTTGGGGCCACGGGCGTGTCCAGGCCGTGTGTATTTTGCCAGTATCCACCACGGGTGAAAGACACGGGCATGTTTTAGGGGTGCATGGGCGTGTCCCATACAACATGGGCGTGTGACCCCTGTTCTAAAGAAAAGTTTCTAAATATGTTCCAAAATTTTTTAGACAAGTGTTTAAGGCCTCGTAGGCTCATGATAGGTATGAATAGAATGAGAAAGAGAAGTTTTTAATTCGGAACAAAATTTTATAGCCCGTAAGTACATGTTTAAGTGAGTTCAAGCATGGTAATGTCTCGTATCTAGTCTCGGTCTCGGATTCGGGTATGGGGTGTTACATATTCAATCGCCCTTGCCGCCACTTCTGGCAGCCAATCATCTAGGTAAGTTCCAACTTGTCTCCTCAAGCCTTCCCTTGCTAGTGCATGTGCTGCTCCATTTCTAGATTTTGAGATTTTCTTGAACTGACATTCATCAAAACCTTTGCTTATCTTCTTAATGTCTGATAGATATATTCTTAGTACTGATTGATCCTCTTTTTTGTTTTGAGCTCTTTTAATGATGCTAAGCGCGTCCTCTTCAAACTCAACTCGCCGAAATCCCCTCTCCCTTCCTTACTTGACAGCCTATAAACAGGCCAATGCTTCTACCGCGAAAGGCGAGGCCACACGAGAGTTCATCCATATGCAGGTTTCTGAACACATTACCTTTGAGTCTCTACCAATTATACTTGATCCCGATAATTGTCTTTGACTACCAAAAGCTCCATCAAATTTTGATTTTTATTATACTGCCCTCTGGTTACCGCCAGTGCTCCCCTTCGACTCGCTGACTAGGTAATAATGTATTGGCCCTCTCCCATTCCCTAAAATTTTTTGGGTAAATTGCATTGTTTCCCAAGCTTTCTGATGGATTCCTTCGTTCAATGATTTATTCCGGCCAAACCAAATAGCCTAGATACAACAAAACAAAATCTTCTTCTGCGCTCATGTGAGTCTGGTAAGCATTTCCTCCATCCATTGTTGGAAGCTTCTGTTCTCTCTCTCATCGGTTCTTTACAAGCCACACAATCTCCAAATCCCCTGAACTGCAAGATAGTCCCTAAATACATACTTTAAGGACTCTGCTCCATTCTTACATTGGAGATAGAGTCGAATTACTAACCCGTATGAAGTGTAGATTAGAGAAAGTAGGGATGTAATTATGATAGATTTTCCAATTTGTAATTTTTACTTTCCCTGCTAGATCTGTTTTCCAAAGGTTTTTGTAAAAGTTTCTCTTCATAAATTCTGAGGCATCTATAATTTGGTTTAATTCTCCCTGTATTAGCCTCCTACAACCGCTTCTGACTGTATAATCCCATATCGACTTGCCACTCCAAACCTGGCAATCATCTTGTAGATTCCTCGCTAAAGGGATGTTTAGAATAACATCAGCTTCTACTTTATTAAACACTTTGATAATTAATTATGTCCTCCATTGTCTTTCATTCGGGTCAATAAGGTCATCAACTATGATAAAGTTATGATTACGAACTGATTCTTGTATTTTATGATTTTCCAAACTAGAAACCTAAGCATCTTGCCATACCGAGATATTGTCCCCTTTACCAACCCTCTAGATCATCCCATTAAGGAGCACCTTCTTTGCTGCCCAAATACTCCTCCAAGTATAAGAAGGGTAATTTCTTAAACCTGCTTGTTCAAAATTTGTGTTTGGGAAGTATTTGACTTTTAACGTTCTAGATAACAATGAGTTAGGAAATTCCATTAAATGCCAGCCCTGTTTTGCTAAAAGGGCTAAATTGAATTTAGTAAAATCCCTAAACCCCATTCCCCCTTCCTCTTTGCAAATGCAAAGCATCTTCCAACTACACCAATGGATCCCACGTTTTCCTTTCTATTTTTGCCACCAATATTTACTAATAATTTGTTCCATCTCAATGCATAAAGAATTTGGCAACAAAAAACATGACATAGCATGGGTGGGAATTGATTATAAAACACTTTTAATAAAAACTTCTTTACCTCCCCGCGATAATGTTTCACACACCAATTGTTAATGTGCTCCACTATTTTTCTTTTAGCCCCTGAAAACTTCTTCTCTTTTGTCTCCCAACAATGTTTGACAATCCCAAATATTTTTTTCGAATTTGCTAAGCATCTCACCCTCAAAATCTGCGTGACTAACTCTTTCATCTGTAATGAGCTATTTGAATTGAAAAAAAGTGCAGATTTATCATAATTAATGCTTTGTCCAAATATACTTTCGTAACACCCTAGGATTCATTTTAATTCATTTGCTCCTCTTTCCATTGCTTCCCCAAATAAAATATAGTCATCTACGAACAAAAGATGGTAATCACCAGACCCCTCCTACTCACCTTAACCCCTTTGCTTCTCATTTCCCTCATTGATACTCTCATTAGAGTCGATAGTCATTCTCTGCATATTAAAAACAAATAAGGGCTAAGGGGGTCTCCTTGTCGAAGGCCCCTTGTAGGCTTGAAACTTACCCATCTTTCTCCGTTTATACATACTGAATATGATACCGAATTAATGCATCTCAAAACAAAATCCACCCATCTTATATGGAAACCCATCTTCAGCATAACATCTCTCACAAAGCCCCATCCCACCCTATCATAAGCCTTGCTCATATAAAGTTTTAGAGAAAAAGCCTCTTTTCTGCCCATTTTCTTATTTCTCAACATATTCAAAATCTCATAAGCCAATAGTACATTATCTGTTATCATTCTCCCAGGAATAAAAGCACTTTGTGCTTCATCTATACATTTATCAAACAACTTACGAAAATGATTTGCCACTATTTTCGAGATAATCTTTTAAAGAACTGAACATAAGCTAATGAGTTTAAAGTCCTTCAAGTTATTAAGGTGAGCAATCTTTGGAATTAAAACAATAAGGGTTGAGTTTATACCTTCTAAAGAAACACTATTATTTAGCGCATTGAGGCAAAAATCCCTACTTCTTTTCTGATGATATGCCAGAATTTTTGAAAGAAAAGTGCCAGAAAACCATCTTCTCCGGCTGCCTTTAAAGGGGTCATCTCTTTTAACGCAGCTTGGACCTCTTCTATTTTGTAAATCTTTAACAAATTTTGGTTCATCTCCTCCGTTATACATTTGTTCACTATTTCCAAACCTTCCTCCAACATCCCCTCCCCTCTTGCTGTGAACAAGTTAGCAAAATATGTTTTTTGCAATTTCAGCCATCTCATTCGTATCACCCGTTATTATTCCATCTCCTCGTTTGAGATCCTTTATATGATTGATTCTTCGCCTTTGTGAAGCGAATCTATGGAAGAAAGTTGTATTCTGATCGCCATTTTTTAACCAATTTGCTCTAACCCTTTATTCCCAATATAAATCTTCTTTGTCTATTTCCATGTTAAGGTCCAACTTTGCTTCAATTAAGTCCCCGATCGCCTTATATGTTCTTTCTGATTCAAAAAGTTTCATTACCCTTTCTTCTAAGTTTCGCAATCTGCCTTCCTTTTTCCTTTTTCAGTCTTCTCGCCCAAACTTGCAAACCATCGCCAAGGTCTTTAAGCCGATTCGGAACTTCTTTGTCACTCCCAATCCATAGTCGATGAACTTCCCCTTCGCATGACTCTTCTAGCAACCATCATTGTTCAAAGTGAAACCCTTATGCTCTAGGACTTTGGATGCTAACACATGTGTTCACTAACATTGGAAATGATCTGAAAATGAATGCTCTAGATGCTTGATTTTGTAATTAGAGAAAAGCATCCACCAAGCCATATTTGCCACAAAACGGTCTAAATGTTACCTAATATTGTTATTTTCACAATTTCACCTCTTCCAAGTAAACCAAGCTCTAGTAAACCTTAAATCTTCCAATTGATAATACTCCAAAGTTTCCCTAAATTTTTCCATTCGCCCCTCCTCTCTAACCACCCTACCATTTTTTTTAAAGAATATAAGATTTCATTAAAGTCCCCTCTAACCAACCATGGTAAGTTGCAACCACTCCTTATGGTTTTTAATAATTCCCAAGTTATCTCTTTAGTTCGCATATCAAGAGACCCATAGAACCCTGTAAATCTCGACTTTACGCTAATATCTTCCTTTTCCACTTCCACATCAATATGGTTAAGTGAGAAACTCTTCAGACTTATTTTAACTCCCTCCTTCCATCCTTTGCTCAAACCACCCCTTGTACCCTCAGCTGGTACATCAATTCCAATAAGTAAATCGCATTGACGACGAACTCATTCCATCCTTCTACCATTCAGTTTTGTCTCCATCAAGGAGACCACATGGGGCCAATTGGTTTTTAGCACATGCTAAAATCATCTTCTAGTTCGAAGACTCTCCAATCCTCAGACATTCCAACTTAAAATTTTCATTGTTACTGATCAGCCTTGTAACACCCTATACCCGTATCTGTCGCCGGAATAGGGTTACGAAGCATTACCAAAACTTTTAAAACATTTTGCAAACAATTCAAGTAAATTTATATTTATAAATTGAGATTATTCATAACGTCCCTTAAAGGGCCCTCGAGGCCCAATACGAGCATTAGAAACGAATCAGGACTAAATCGGGATCTCAGGGAATTTTTCGTGAAATTCTAAAATTCTTCTTACGTACAGTGACCACACGCCTGTGTTCAAGGCCGTGTCAACCACACGACTGAGACACACACCCGTGTCTCTGCCCGTGTGCTCAATTCTGAGCATTCTGTTTCTCATTTTTAAGATGCAGGGGACACACAGCCGGACCATATGCCCATGGGGCTGGCCGTGTGTCACACATGCCCGTGTGTCTACCCGTGTGGACAAAATTAAGCCATTTCCTAGCCTCATTTTTCACCCAAATTTACCATGTTCCTGCACTAAGACATACCAAATACAATCCAACCATTTCAAGCATCCATCTCAAGCAAATTTCATCATTTACAAGGCATACCACTACATGCATACATGTTTATAATTTTACCTTGGTTTAATCCATATGTTAGACATAATTTAAACAACTACTTAATATATATGAAGCTAGCATAGCATGACATTACAAGTATATCAAAACAACCATTACTAGCCATTCCAATGGCTAGATTACAACCATCATTATCAAGCCACAATTGGCCAAATAAGCTTATACATGCCATTATGCCAAAATGAGATTTCTATTTATACCAAAAAGAGATAGTGGATAGTGTGATGATTGCTCTGATCAACTTCCAACCTTCGCGAGCTTTGAGCACTATAAAACAAGGAAAATTAAACGGAGTAAGCATTTTATGCTTAGTAAGTTCGTATAACGGAAAATAAACTTACCGATCATATTTATTAATACAAGCATACATAATACACATTCCATCAATTTTGGGTAAGTTACCTAAACACACAATCACTTATTCAAACAAGTTAGTCACATAATCTCATATGGATTTTAAGTAAAACATAGATGAGCTCATCACATTACAAGTTCCATAAATTTTTACCTTTCCATGTTTCAAGATTCCTTTTCCATTGAACTATTGAAATGTCGATGGAAATCCGGTTAGTATACCCAAAAGTACCCACTTGGGCAAAAACTTAACAAGCACACTCTCGAGCCACATATTATGTTATAGGATTACCAGTCCAGGCTAAATCCTTTTCATATCACATGCTCTAAAGAGCTTAATTTGGATTACCCGTCCGGGCTAAATCCAACCTATAGCATATGCTCGAGCGGCTTATATCAGGATTACCCGTCCGGGCTAAATCCTTTATAGAACATGTGTAATATTATTCTCGTTCAAGCATATCACCTTAATCCATCGAATTTCAACGTTCAATCGGAACATGGCAATTTGTCCACATTTCACAACTTATGATTATTTCATAATGTATATCATCTCATTCACATCAACACAATCATACAATTAAATTCAAGCATTTAACATACATATTTAAGTTACACGAACTTACCTTGAAAATGGTTCATTTTTGAATTTTAACTAGTCCGAAACCTTTTGCTTTCCTCGATCTAGTTCCATAGTTAGTCTTTCCAGATCTTTCAAGCTTGGTAAGTTATCTTCCTCTCTCCTAGGGTTTCCATAAAAATTTTGGGGAAGATGATATGAAATTAGAAGAATATTTCTTTTTATTTAATTTCCATATTTTAATTTTAGTGATTTCTAATTTAGTCCCTTGCCTTTTCTAATTTTTCCATGGATACCTTAAGTTTTGAATTCCATAGCTATTTAATACCTATAGCTACTAGAATCCAACTTTTATATTTTATGCAATTTAGTCCTTTACCTAATTAACCACACAATCGATAAAATTTTCGTATCAAAATTTCCATGTGACCTTTCTATCATAATACCAACCATAAAATAAAATAAAAACAATTTTTTTATTTTTTTACTTGGATTTGTGGTCCCGAAACCACTGTTTCGATCTCACCGAAAATGGGCTGTTACAAGCCTGCCTCATGGCAGCTACCGATCTTCTTTATTGACTTGCTACCTCCTGTTCCCTCGTGCATTCCATTGACTCCACTCTACTCTCTAAATCTGTCGCTCCCCTCAAGACTCCCTATCTCTTCTTCCCTTCCTTTTCCTCCATAGGCATATCTTCCATCTCTTGTGCCCTTTGTTCCCCTATTCCTTCACCCCATAGTACCTCTTCTTTTCTGAAACTCTCCTTTGATCTCCCTTCGAGATTAAACCCTAAGATAGGGTTAACCTGTGACCCTTCCCATGGACGTTGGGTTTTCTGTTCTCTAACATGTCCTCCTCTTCGGCAATCCCCTACTTTTCTTTTTCTTCCAAAAGGCCCACCTCCATCATCTTCCCTCAGCTATATACTTGGCGTTATCACTGCTTTCTTGCCCGGGGCCTTTAAAGAAAGATCTCACCCCAACACAAGCTCTTGTTCCTTAAGTTGCTGTCTCAAAGAACAGAAGTTGTCTCCATGACCAAGTCGTCCACATGGGAAACAAAATAAAATCAATTTTTCATATTGAAATCTAGCGTAAAACTGCTTGCCAGCCGATGTAATCAATTTCTTCCTTCTCTTTAACGGGGTCCTCACGTCCAACATAACCCTTATTTTCATATAGTTTTTGTTTCCTCTACTAATCTGTTTTGCGTCATATTCGATGAAAATTCCAATAAAATCCTCGAATTGTTTGGCTATAGATTTTGACATCATACCAAGAGCCAAATCATGGATTTGAACCCAGAAGAAAAAAAATTATCAATGGAACTTCCAGCAGGTCCTCGTTCTCCTGTAATCTATGAAAAACCAGTAGGTGACTATTAAAGGTCTACGAGGCACCATTAATCACCCTATTTATATCCACCTCATGATAAAACTTGAATAAAAATTGCTTCTCCCCTAGATCTGAGATTACCACCCCTCTAATTGGATGCCACATATTGGCTAAAGTGTTTCTCATAGCATGAAAATTCACCAAGCTAGCTGTGAAAAAACAACCCACCATACTGAAAACTTGACTCATCTCTTCTTCCTTTGAATCCTCATCAAGTCCCCATGCTGACTCCCTCCATCATCGATACGCAGCCCTGCTATGCCATCTTCCATTACTGATTCAAAATTCCTATCCATTATCGCAGCAAAACAAGACTCACAAAAACATATTTTGCCCAGCATCGCCCTAAATCAAAGTCAAAACCTAAAAATCCTATTCTTGGACAAACTACTAAATATATTAAAATTTCAGAGAAAACTACCAGTACAACAAACAATTGACTCACTCTTTGATAGATTTATGGTATTTTTAAGTGGTATGTGAAAATAATAAATTGACATGTCATTACACATATGATCATTTGTAATAGAAAAATTTAATGAATTTAACAACCATTTTTTAATTAGGACTAAAATTTCAAAATTTTAAAAAAAAATCAAAGTATTAACAATTAAATCTACAACTTACACATACTAATAGTAAAATTTAATAAAAATAATAATTCATGCATTGAATTAAGAGTTAAATATGTAAATCAAACATATTTGAATTTGAATTTGAACTTGAACGCTTTCATGATTTTAAATTTTAGAAATCATTTCAAATTTAGGTGATTTTGTTGATATAACAAAAATAAAAAATTGTGAGAGTTGAATATTTTGAATCTAAAAAATTTAAGTTTTTATCGGGTAAGTTTTGGTTTCGTGGTTAGAATTTGATAATCACAAAATTATCGCAAATGGTTAAAAATGGGGATCGACTTTAAAAAACAAAAATGGGAGTCACCACCAATCCCTTTTTACTTAGGTGTGATTGGATCACCTTGTAAAACGTTTTATTTTAAAAACATTCAATTTTGGTCCACAAAAACAAGAAAACGGGTTCGGGAGTCGGTTACGTATGAGGAAGGGTTAGCACCCTCATAACGCCCAAAATTGGTACCTAATCGATAAAATTATGTCCGAATGTTGAAAATAAAGAAAATTAGAAAATATGATCCTTTTATTAGAAAGAAAATCAAGACTTACTTATCACAAAGAAATAAAGTACTTTACCCAGTAAGTTAGGGTATAGCACCTCATGACTTTGAAATTAAGCTCGTCTTTATTTTAGAAAATTCCTACCTCGAGACGCAAAACGTCGAACCCAGTAAGTTAGGGCACAATGTTTTGAAATCCCAAGAATAGGTTTTTTTATTTAAAGCTTGAGATTTCTTTATTCCGAAGGAATATAAACATCACATCCAGTACGTTAGGACACGACATTTTTTAAACCCTCGTAATTAAAGTCATCTCATGATTTACAAAACTTGTTAAAAGGGTATTTAGTTATTTAGCCAAATGGAAAATCGTAACCCAGTACGTTAGGGCACTATTTCCCGAATTTCTAAATACCAAAACATTGCCTTATTTTAAAAGCTTTTAAAAATATAATGGTTTTGCAAAAATGGACTTTTATTTTAAACAATAATCATGTAAAAACATTGCATTTATCGAACATAAATATTAAAAACGATTATAATACAATAGCATACAATATAAAATACAACTAAAATAACTACACTATAGTAATCATAAAATAATAAATAAATAAAAGGGCATTATTTAAACAAATAAAATAAATAAAGCAATATATGTAAAACAACAATAAAAATAAATATATATATAATTTAATACATATAAAAGATAAAACATAATAATATATATAATAATTTTGAATAAATATATTTAAAAAAATAATATAAAGAATATATGTGAAACATGATATAAAATATAAATTTTATACAAAAATAATTTTTTAGAAAATAATATATGATATAATATAATACTACGTAATATAAAAATTAAAAAAATATATAATATAGTATATAAAAAATAATATGTAATGAAAATAATTTTGAGCTAAATAAAAATAATAAATAATGAAAATATATGTATATATATATATATAGTACATTAATTATAAAATTATATACATAATATAAACAATATAAATAAAATAGGTTAGATAATATAAATGAATTTTATATAAAATAAAGCTTTAGAAATAATATATATAATATAATACTATATAATATTCAAAAATATAATATATAATAAAAATATATATAATATATAAATTATTAAAGAAGTAAAATAATAATTAAAATTATAATTAAATATATAAATAATACATGTACAATATATATATATATATAAATTTCATACTATTAATAAAATAATAAATAAAAAGAATATTTTAATGTGATAAAACAATTAATTATAATATAAAATAACAAAATAAAATAAAAGGATAAAAATAAAATTAAAATAAAGAAAACAGGGTTAAAACAAAGAATTAAAACAAATTAAAAGGATTAAATCAAAAACGCGCGTTAAATCCCAAGGGTTAAAATGGAAATTATGCCAAATTTTAAAACGGCAACGTTTTATGTTTTTACTTTTAAAAAAGACCGAGGGACTAAATTGAAACAAAAACAAATTTTGGGGTTAATTTAATAAATAACAAAAATGAAAATTGCACTGAATTAAAATTAAAAAATTGCAGAAGGACCGAAAAGGAAATTATACCAATGACATAAAAACACGCGGATCCTAGTCGGGTTTGCAGGTCGACACGCGGGTATAGCCTTAAAACGACGTCGTTTTGGTTATTATCTGACCACACCAAAACGGCGTCGTTTCTTAGGCCTATATAAAGTGAAAATCAATCAAAAAAATCATTTTTAACAGCCTTTTAAAAAAAACAGAAACTAAGCTTAGAAAGCTCTCCCCTTTCCTCTGTTTTCCACCAAACTCCGGCGTGGGTTCAAACGATAGGTCACCGCGCGTGCATCCCACGCGCCACCACACACGGCGGCCTGAAGACAGAAAAATCTCCTCTTTTGCTAATCGAGAGGTAAATATTTATAATCCTTTTTTATTTTAGTAGCAATATAAAAAAATAAAACCGAAGAAAAAGAAACGCGAATAAACGTTCGAAAAATCACCTCTGTTGTATTTTATTTCTCTGAAAATTTTTTCTTTTTTGAATATTCCTGTATTCTCTGTTTTCACCGTGTTACAGTGTTCCCCCCTTTTTGTTTACAAAATAATCGGCTTTTATAGCCTTGAAAAATGAAAATAAAAAAGGAAAACTATCTTCTTGCTATTCGCGCTTGATTCTTCCCTTTTTATGCAGTGACGAACGCGGCAATGATGGGGTTGCTCGCGTTGATGGCGCACGATTCGCGTGGACGAGGGTGGTGGTCTCTCGCGGCGATTGGGGTATCGCTGATCTTCTCTTGAGCTAGGTGTTGCGGCGCAAGGGAGAACCGTAGGGTTTCAGAAACCCTCGTTTCTGATTTAGGTCTTGGGCCTTTTGGGCCTCGTAGGTTAGTTGGGCTAGGGGAAGTGCTGTTTTAGGTAATGGGTCGGTTTGGGTAATTTAGGGTATTTGGGTTTAAATGTTGTGATGGACTGTTTAAAAATAAACACTAGTTTTATTTATTTTTGTTTATTTTAAAGCCCGGTCAAAATTGGGCTCTTACAGCTGCCCCTCTTTACTCATTGTCGTGTAACGAGAATAGAGCAAAGACTATAAAAGGACCAATTTTGACCGGTCTTGGCCGAGCCTCGACTTCTTGATCCTCGTCTTCTTCAAATGGCTTCCAATCCGAACTGCATCTTCAGGGGTATTGGAACTTCATCTTGATTTCAGATAAGTCTGATAGCTTCAATCTGCTTCTTGCAATACTAAATCTGCTATCTTCGATCTGCTTCCTACAACTTCAGGGAGATAAGATCTTTTTTCTTCAGTCTACTTCCTACAACTTCAGGGAGATAAGGCCAAAACTCTTTTTGATCTACTTCCTACAACTTCAGGAAGATAAGATCTTCTGGATTCGATTTGCTCACATCGCAACTTCGTGGAGATAAAATCTTCTGCTTTTAGTCTACTCCATTTGCATCCTCAAGGAGATAAGACTAAAACGTCTTCGATCCGCTTCCTACAACTTCGGAAGATAAGATCTTCTACTTACGATTTGCTCCATCGCAACTTCGTGGAGATAAAATCTTGCATTTTTAGTCTACTCCGCGCGCAACCTCGTGGGAGATAAGACTAAAACGTCTTCGATCCGCTTCCTACAACTTTAGGAAGATAAGATCTTCTCGCTTTCGATTTGCTCCATCTGCAACTTCGTGGAGATAAAATCTTCTGCATTTTTAGTCTACTCCACGCAACCTCGTGAGAGATAAGACTAAAACGTCTTCGATCCGCTTCCTACAACTTTAGGAAGATAAGATCTTCTGTTTTCAATTTGCTCCACTGCAACTTTAGGGAGATAAAATCTTTTGTTTTTAGTCTACTCACTGCAACCTCGGGAGATAAGACTAAAACGTTTTCGATCCGCTTCCTACAACTTTAGGAAGATAAGATCTTCTGCTTTTTGATTTGCTCCATCGCAACTTCAGTGGAGATAAAATCTTTCTGCTTTTAGTCTACTCCATTTGCAACCTCAGGGAGATAAGACTAAAACGTCTTCGATCCGCTTCCTACAACTTTAGGAAGATAAGATCTTCTGTTTTCAATTTGCTCCAATGCAACTTCAGGGAGATAAAATCTTCTGTTTTAGTCTACTCCGCTGCAACCTCAGGGAGATAAGCCTAAAACGACTTCGATCTGCTTCCTACAACTTTAGGAAGATAAGATCTTCTGCTTTCTTCAATCTGCTCTACTGCAACTTCAGAGAGATAAGACTGAAAGTGTCTTTTGATCTGCTTCCTGCAACTTCAGGAAGATAAAATCTTCTGTTTTTAGTCTACTCCGCTGCAACCTCAGGGAGATAAGACTAAAACATTTTCGATCTGCTTCCTACAACTTTAAGAAGATAAGATCTTCTGTTTTTGATTTGCTCCACTGCAACTTCAGGGAGATAAAATCTTTTGTTTTTAGTCTACTCCGCTGCAACCTTAGGGAGATAAGACTAAAACGTTTTCGATCTGCTTCCTACAACTTTAGGAAGATAAGATCTTCTGTTTTCGATTTATTCCACTGCAACTTCAGGGAGATAAAATCTTCTATTTTTAGTCTACTCCGCTACAACCTCAGGGAGATAAGACTAAAACATCTTCGATCTGCTTCCTACAACTTTAGGAAGATAAGATCTTCTGTTTTCGATTTGCTCCACTGCAACTTTAGGGAGATAAAATCTTC
The DNA here is from genome assembly GCA_025698515.1 of Gossypium sturtianum. NCBI lineage: Eukaryota > Viridiplantae > Streptophyta > Magnoliopsida > Malvales > Malvaceae > Gossypium > Gossypium sturtianum. The sequence continues at coordinate 122,157,289 of CM046955.1, forward strand.
TATTTTTAGTCTACTCTGCTGTAACCTCAGGGAGATAAGACTAAAACGTCTTCGACCGCTTTCCTACAACTTTAAGAAGATAAGATCTTCTCGCTTTCTTCAATCGCTTTCATCGCAACTTCGGAGAGATAAGATCGAAAGTGTCTTTTGATCTGCTTCCTGCAACTTCAGGAAGATAAGATCTTCTTTCTTCACCGATATCGCTACACCATCTACTGAAGGACATATCCTGTGGACTCGGTTTCATGTGTTATGAGTGACATGAATACAACATGTCATGAAAATGATTAGGATTAGAATGCAATGACCAAAATGAATCAAATACACCTAATAAAATTTGCTATGATACAAAAATGTTATGAGTATGATTCTTACTCTAGGTGTTATCACTCATTTGTTCTTCATTCTTGTTTATCAATCATATTCCGCTCAAACAGCTTGCCCCAATGTAATTTCTGAGTCAGTCTCACTTGAACTTTGGGACATGAAGTTGGTATCTCCCACTGCAACTTCAGGGAAATGACATTTGATTTCTTCCATATTTCTGCTACCACTTGTATCATTTTCAATCTGTTACACCATTCCCTGGGTGTAATGACCAGATGTGTGTGTCTGCATAGATGCAGGGTATCCCGACAATGACCCCCTTTTACACTTGGATTGACCTTGTTCGTCATTTGCTAATATGGTGTCACCAACGAAATTGTCTTATCTAATAAGAATTTGAAGAGATAGTCATTTTTCAATGTTTCCAACCCTTAGGCTTGGTGAGTTCTGAACAATAGTCATGTTTCAGATTCCTCATATTATTTAGAAGCTTCTAGAGTAATATGCGAAAATCCTTTTATGAAAGTGTTATTAGTCCATAGATCGTTATTTCAATATAAATGCTTGAAAAAGAACACAAAAATGGACGAGAAAGAAATTAGTCAAGAGCATAGCTCAAAAAATAATTTAATCAAAGATAACCCAGGCAATAAAAGAAAATTGATTTGGGTGTATCTTAAAAATAATAAAGCAATCAAAGATAAGGAATTCAAAAATGGGTAAGATAGAAGCTAGGTGCCCCAGATATCGCAGCCTGAGCTTCTTTGTTCCAACTTCTTAAGGACCATCTTAAACTCGATATGTGTTTAGGGGATCCGGAGTACTTTGTCAATGCCCCAAGACGTAACATACTTCCTTATTGCTAATTCAGACGTAGCAAAACTACTGTATGCCCTACTTTTTGGTCAAAATTTGAGCCGCCCTTTTCGGGTTTTCAACTCAAATCCCCTTTGGTCTCAAAGCACCCTTTGTGGGTTTTCACCTTGGCCTCTCCTCTTTTTTCTTTGAATTTTTTTTGAATTTTTTTTGAATGAATTTGAGTTCAAGGCGCCCTTTGCGGGTTTTCACCCTGGCCTTTCCCTTTTCAGGAAAAATCCTTCTTGATTGAACCTGAATTCTTCGGATTGGGCAAGTCTTCGTCAAATATCAATGCTCCTCTAGAACAGGTCCTACATAAGTCCTTTCAGTTTGGCATATGCTTTCCTCTAAAATCGTTTTGTAGAAGAAAAATATGTTCCAACATCAGGTCCTCCTTGTGGAATTCTCTAGGATGAACCTCTTTGTCGTAAGCTCGCATCATCCAACCGTGATGGATAGCTTTTAACCTTTTCTTCGATTAGGTTCAATTGGAAAAACACTTAAATTCCATAATGGGTAAGGTGTTGCCCCAGCGAAGGTTCTGGCCAACGTTCGATAATCATAGAGAGTAGTGATAGCTTCTTATGCCAATCTTTACAAGTCTTAGCCACCCTTCTTCTTCTTTTTCTTTTTGGCAACTTTTGTTGCACTGTGATATACTGCCTGATCTTTGGACGAACTGTAAACTTTGATTTTGTATAGTTATTTAAACACGATCCTTTATGGCATTCTACTAGCATATGATCTTTTTCTCTATTTTTTTTGATGAATTTGATGACTTCGACCTTGTAACATTGGCATGTGAAGCTACTTCCACACTCTTAGTGAAGTAAACGATGACTATGCCGATGAGTCGATATTGGCTAAAAGCTTTTGACGAGATTAGCCCCATCACATCCATGCTCCACATATGGAAAATTTGTGAAGAACTGGAGTAGGCATATGAATCCCGTCTCCTTAAATTTGGCATAGCTGATACCACCCCTTTCTATATAGATTGGCAGTGCTCGATTCTCATGTTTAGCCCGCGTCTTAGTATCCTAGGCATATCCTCAATGATGTCTTGCATTATTTCTATGGTAAGCTGGGCTTCAATCTTCACCTCTTTTCAAGGCTCGCAATATCCAATGACCCTTTGTAGAGTAAGGTCTATTTTTCATCTTGTTTTAAAAAATTAGAAGATAGGTTACAATCTCTGTTATCTTCAAAGTCCTTAGATCCCCTAGACCCATGTCTCATTCAAAAAGGAAGTCAGTAACAACGTCGCTCATGTCATTGATATCTGGGTACCTAGGTACGAAGGCAAGAAATCCAAAGAATAAATGATTCTAAGGATGATTATTGGTATTGTCATGAAAGAATATTCTAAAAAACGAAAGAATGTATAGTATGAAATGTAAAGAATAAAAGAATATGTATTCAAAAGATGCATTTTATTGAAATGATAATTCTGGACATAAGCCTATTTCACAAAAGGGTTCTTGTTGCCTCTAGGCTTAAGGCAACAAGCATGTTTTGAACATTACTATAGATCAGCTCTAAAAATACAGGGATCTCTTCTGCAGCCTCATTATTCAAAACACTCCCCAAGTACACAAGAGCTTGGAAACTTTGTTCTTTAATTCCTTCTTCATTATTGATTTGTTCAAGGAGAAGCAACTTTCTTGTCTCCTCCTTCAATTACCGTATTCACTACCTCATTAAAGCGATCAGGTTTTGATGGATTGTCGAACTTCACAACTCCATTTTCATAAACCTTTTGACTAACTTTTTAAACGTAGTACAGTTTTCAATTGAATGACCCGTTATTCCCGCATGGTAGTCGCATTGGGCATTCTTGTTATACCATTTTGGGAATGGAGGTTGCAACGGTTTCGAATAAAATGGGGACACCACGTGTGCGTCAAACAAACTTTGATATAGCTCCTTATACGTCATGGGGATTGGCGTAAATTGGAGCCTTTCAAAGTTTTGCCTTGGGGAAACCTGATTGCTGGTAACTACCATATTTGGCTGGTTTAACGTAATTGGCTCTGAATGACTCTTGTTATACCTACCGGCATCATTCGTATTCTTTTCCTTCTTCTTCAGGGCTTTTGAGGTCCCTTCTCCTCTTTCCTTCGTTTCTACCAGAGCAATCGGTTTGGCTTGATCATTGCTCGGGTTAACACCCATTAGAGAATAAACGATGTCTTCCTCGTCATCCTCACTATTGTCCACTGAGCCACTCCTTTTTCCAAGCCCTCCGGCTAGTAACTGGGTTAGCTGGCCTATCATATTCTTTTGGAACTCTTAACATTTATTCCCGCATTTCTTACTGAATCTCGGTCAACTGCCCCTGCATCTGTATTTGCATTTGCTCTATTCTTTCCAACCTTTGCTCCATGTTTTCCAGGTTAACTGAAATATTTTTACCTAATTAGGGTCCTTTTATAAAAGTCTAATGCAAATGATGCAATGTAATGCAAATGCATGAATGCAAAGAGGTATCGATTCTGACCAACTTCATTTTAGAAAACTTTATTAGAAAAAAAAATCCTTTACATAAAACAGACTACTATATGCTTTCGCCCACGAGGTAATCCCGACTTCTAACTTGAGCATAGGAATGGTGAAGCTCTTCCTTCTAATGCCCTTCTCTTGTTTCAAGAAACTCGATCTGAAGTTCACAACTATGCAATACTACTTCTAACTCTTGAATCTTGCCCTTCAATTCCTCGATCTTGTTCAGGCTTGACTTTAACTCACAATTATGGCTTTGATGGCGACGAAGAGACGATCCAAGCTTAGTATTGATCTTCAGAAGAAGATTTGTAAAGTATTGATCATACACCCTAACTGGTGCCATGCCATACTCAGAAAGATTCTTCCGCTTCCATAGCCCATAAAGATCAGAATTTTTCCTATCAGGAAGCAAACAAAAAATAAATTACGGAGCTCCAAGAAGTTTAAATCGTATATGTTCAAACATTTTTCCAACTCTAACCCCAGGTGAAAGATGTCCATTCTGGTTCATCTCTTTGAATCTATCAAATGGGGGTCAGTACAAATTCCTTTCATTTCTCTGAATCAAATTCCTTTGCAATGTTTTTTGGATCACAACGAGGAACCGAATAGCCTATCCTTCAATTCTAGATGGCTCTACCAATTTCTTGTTGTTAAAATTCCAACGCCCATTCCTTGGAAAGAAATTTCCACCATTGCCCCTTCTTAACCTTAATGTTGGCAGAATGCGTCCATCTACTTGGGTGAAATTTGATATTAACACCACAAGATTTCAACATCGGTTCAGTACCATAATTTAGACAAAACATTCATCCTTTCTTGAGGCATCGCCTCAATTTTCCAAACTGCAGAAGCTCTTTGGAAAGTTGATCAACCATTGGACCAAAGTTGAATTATCATGGTAGTTGATACATCGATATTTAGTGAAAGGCCTCCTTGAGTGGCTCTGAAACTTAAATGGAAACCCCTATAGCCAAGGGCACCTCCTCCAATGTCTGTGAAGTTGTTCTGATTATCTTGAAAGATTGGTGAATAAGTAGGCATCCTTGTTTCACAGCATGCTACTTTAAAATGATATCCAGCACCCTCAGTGTTTCTTGAGAGTTTTTCAGATTCCTACCCGCGCCGAGCATTTTGAATTGCTTGCATGGGTATCCTCGCAGCATGGCTAATCTCAATCCTTAAAAAGTCTTTGAATGATACGGTCTTCTTAATCTCTTTCTTTTTCACGTTCATTTGGGTTATCCTAACCATCAGGGCTTGCATTTCCATTGTTTCTGGTAGGTGCAACATCCTCAAGTACAACAGTAAACTCAAGCTTGTAATTTGGAAGAGCACCAACAGTAAATAAACTTTTCTCCACATCATAAGCCAAGTCTTTTCCAGCCAATTCATTACCATAGGTCTCTTGCACCCTTTCTATCACTTTTCTTTCAACACCCTTGCCATCAACTGAACAGCCATCTTCTTATGAAAAAGAAATGATGTAATGGTAGAAGTGCCCATCTGTATTCCCCATACTCTCTTTGAAGTGATTGGTGAGTATAGTTACCTTCTACCTATTAGTTCCAACACCACGCTTTGCCATAGAGTGTCATACAATCTTCTTCGCATTCAATTCTGTTTTGATTGGAACAACATCAAGAGGCACAAGTGGATGAGGAGACAGGGATTCCAGCGCTACCATATTTCCCTCCTGCTCAAACGAATCCATAGCCCTCTTTCTCTAACTGCCTTTGCTCTGACCATATACAAACGATTGCATTGTCTTCCACTTTATCAAGGAATTTGTTCTCCATAACCAGCTTTCTAACTTAGAAACTGACCATGAATCGATACCTCTAAAATATGAAATGACATGCACAAAAAATGAAATACAACAAGTTAGTACCATAGAATAAGATACAAGGCAAGTGAAATAACGCACCCCTATCTGGGTAACTACTAAAGTTCGACATAGCTCTACCTAAGGTGGGTTCTTAGGGTTTACTATATGCAGTTTAGTTCTAAAGTTGAGGTACCCGAACCAGCAGATTCCTCAATCCTCACCCATTATAGGCTCATACGGATCGAGTTCGGGTGTGGGAATACATTTCCTATGGCTCGCTGGAGGTGAAAACCTCACGAAGACATAGGTACGGATGTATCCCGAAAGTGATTCACTATCCTGCACGGAGGTGAAAACCTCACGAAGGAGTAGCTTCTCACTCCCACTTAAGGGTGTGACCACGACGGTCATGCAGTGCAATGCAGAGCAATATATTTAAAACCACATGCAATAAAAGGATCATATTTTTTAAAATCAGAATTTTAAATAAGGAAATGAAACTATCGATTTTACAGCTTGACTCTCTTATTGTTCCCCAGTGGAGTCGCCAAGCTGTCGAAACCATTTTTAAAATCGAGTTTAGAAAAAATGGGGATCGACTTTAAAAAACGAAAATGGGAGTCGCCACCAATCCCCTTTTACTTAGGTGTGATTGAATCACCTTGTAAAACGTTTTATTTTAAAAACATTCAATTTTGGTCCACAAAACAAGAAAACGGGTTCGGGAGTACACACGTATGAGGAAGGGTTAGCACCTCACAACGCCCAAAATTGGTACCTAATCGATAAAATTATGTCCGAATGTTGAAAATAAAGAAAATTAGAAAATATGATCCTTTTATTAGAAAGAAAATCAGGACTTACTTATCACAAAGAAATAAAGTACTTTACCCAAAGAGTTAGGGTATAGCACCTCATGACTTTGAAATTAAGCTCGTCTTTATTTTAGAAAATTCCTACCTCGAGACGCAAAACGTCGAACCCAAAGAAGTTAGGGCACAATGTTTTGAAATCCCAAGAATGGGTTTTTTTTATTTAAAGCTTGAGATTTCTTTATTCGAAGGAATATAAACATCACATCCAAAGACGTTAGGACACAACATTTTTAAACCCTCGTAATTAAAGTCATCTCATGATTTACAAAACTTGTTAAAAGGGTATTTAGTTATTTAGCCAAACGGAAAATCGCAACCCAGTACGTTAGGGCACTATTTCCCGAATTTCTAAATACCAAAACATTGCCTTATTTTAAAAGCTTTTAAAAATATAATGGTTTTGCAAAAATGGACTTTTATTTTAAACAATAATCATGTAACAACATTGCATTTATCGAACATAAATATTAAAAACGATTATAATACAATAGCATACAATATAAAATACAACTAAAATAACTACACTATAGTAATCATAAAATAATAAATAAATAAAAGGGCATTATTTAAACAAATAAAATAAATAAAGCAATATATGTAAAACAATAAAAAAATATATAATTTAATACATATAAAAGATAAAACATAATAATATATAATAATTTTGAATAAATATATTTAAAAAAATAATATAAATAATATATGTGAAACATGATATAAAATATAAATTTTATACAAAAATAATTTTTTTAGAAAATAATATATGATATAATATAATACTACGTAATATAAAAATTAAAAATATATAATATAGTATATAAAAAATAATATGTAATGAAAATAATTTTGAGCTAAATAAAAATAATAAATAATGAAAATATATGTATATATATATAGTACATTAATTATAAAATTATATACATAATATAAACAATATAAATAAAATAGGTTAGATAATATAAATGAATTTTATATAAAATAAAGCTTTAGAAATAATATATATAATATAATACTATATAATATTCAAAAATATAATATATAAATTATTAAACAAGTAAAATAATAATTAAAATTAAAATTAAATATATAAATAATACATGTACAATATATATATATATAAATTTCATACTATTAATAAAATAATAAATAAAAAAGAATATTTTAATGTGATAAAACAATTAATTATAATATAAAATAACAAAATAAAATAAAAGGATAAAAATAAAATTAAAATAAAGAAAACATGGGTTAAAACAGTAATTAAAACAAATTAAAAGGATTAAATCAAAAACGCGCGTTAAATCCCAAGGGTTAAAATGGAAATTATGCCAAATTTTAAAACGGCAACGTTTTATGTTTTTACTTTTAAAAAAGACCGAGGGACTAAATTGAAATAAAAACAAATTTTGGGGTTAATTTAATAAATAACAAAAATGAAAATTGAACTGAATTAAAATTAAAAAATTGCGGAAGGACCGAAAAGGAAATTATACCAATGACATAAAAACACGCGAATCCTAGTCGGGTTTGCGGGTCGACACGCGGGTATAGCCTTAAAACGACGTCGTTTTGGTCATTATCTGACCACACCAAAACGGCGTCGTTTCTTAGGCTATATAAAGTGAAAATCAATCAAAAAAATCATTTTTAACAGCCTTTAAAAAAAAAAAAAACAGAAACTGAGCTTAGAAAGCTCTCCCCTTTCCTCTGTTTTCCACCAAACTCCGACATGGGTTCAAACGATAGGTCACCGCGCGTGCATCCCACGCGCCACCACACACACACGGCGGCTCAAGAAGGCAGAAAAATCTCTCTCTTTGCTAATCGAGAGGTAAATATTTATAATCCTTTTTTATTTTAGTAGCAATATAAAAAAAATAAAACCGAAGAAAAAGAAACGCGAATAAACGTTCGAAAAATCACCTCTGTTGTATTTTATTTCTCTAAAAAAATTTTCTTTTTTGAATATTCCTGTATTCTCTATTTTCACCGTGTTACAGTGTTCTCCCCCCCCCCTTTTTGTTTACAAAATAATCGGCTTTTATAGCCTTGAAAAATGAAAATAAAAAAGGAAAACCATCTTCTTGCTATTCTGCTTCGATTCTTCCCTTTTCTATGCAGGTGACGAGAACGCGGCAATGATGGGGTTGCTCGCGTTGATGGCGGCGCGATTCGCGGCTGGATGAGGGTCGTGGTCTCTCGCGCGATTTGGGGCATCGCGATCGCTGAGCTGGGTGTTGCGCGCAAGGGAGAATCAGAGGGTTTCGTAAACCCTCGTTTTCGATTTAGGTCTTGGGCCTTTTGGGCCTCGAGGTTAGTTGGGCTAGGGGGTCTGTTTAGGGTAATGGGTCAGTTTGGGTAATTTAGGGTATTTGGGTTTAAATGTTATAACTGGATTGTTTAAAAATAAACACTAGTTTTATTTATTTTTGTTTATTTTAAAGCCCGATCAAAATTGGGCTCTTACAGATATGTCATTACACATATGATCATTTGTAATAGAAAAATTTAATGAATTTAACAACCATTTTTTAATTAGGACTAAAATTTCAAAATTTTAAAAAAATCAAAGTATTAACAATTAAATCTACAACTTACACATACTAATAGTAAAATTTAATAAAAATAATAATTCATGCATTGAATTAAGAGTTAAATATGTAAATCAAACGTATTTGAATTTGAATTTGAACTTGAACGCTTTCATAATTTTAAATTTTAGAAATCATTTTAAATTTAGGTGATTTTGTTGATATAACAAAAATAAAAAATTGTGAGAGTTGAATATTTTGAATCTAAAAAATTTAAGTTTTTATCGGGTAAGTTTTGGTTTCGTGGTTAGAATTTGATAATCACAAAATTATCGCAAATTACTTAATTGATATGTCCAAACAGAGCGGTTGACTGCTAGCCGATCCGCCCCTCCTTGAATAGCGGTAATAGAATGGCAGAACGTAAATACAACCACAATCAAAGCCACGTTAATGTTTGGAGGCCATGCGATCCTTGGAAACGTTCAGGATTGGAGGCCATGCGATCCTCCAAGACCTTACTTCTGGCTCTTCCCTTTCTCATCATGCTCACCTTCCTCCTCCGCCACAAGCCCACCGATCGCTTCACCGACGCTACACCCTTCTTCAACAACCTTACTACGCCCCCTTTACTAGGTACTCTCCCTTCTTTTATTTTACATTACTCTGGGCAATTTTGGGGGGACTGGAACCGGTATTTTGCTATGAAAATATAATCAACACCATAATTGATCATATATGAATGACTATTCATAACAAATGTATTTACAAGAATATCTGTTTACTTCCGAATTTTCAAATCAGCATTTCGTTTTTCTTATTGAGGAATAAAAAAAATCTACAAGTTAGATATTAATATGAAATAGCTTATAAAAATTTATTAAATTAAGATATCAAAGTGAAAATTAGGGCTCTAAAAAAACTGAGCTTGAACTAACCTGCCTCCATTCATGTTTGTTTTTATTAAGCTTCTTTGTGTTTGGTTTTATGTTTCTTAAGAATTTTAATATTATGTTTGTGTTTGTCATTAGTATTCAAAAAACATGTTCACCAACATACAAAAAATTAAAATTTATTCATGAATCATACATAAACATATTTATAAATATTACTTATTATAATATAAAAATAAAATAAACATTAGTTCATTTCTACCGAATAAAAAGAACATACAAACAATATCAATATTAATTATATAATTGAATAATAAACGAGTTTTGAACGAGCTTTAAACGAAAACAAATGAGTTCATTTATGAACATAGATCAAGTGAATAATGTCCTTTTCATGCTCGTTTGTTTAATAAACGAGCTTTAAAATCTTGTTTATGGTCATTTATCTAACTTGATAAACGAATATAACTATTCATAGAAGGGTATGTTCGTTTACAGCTTAAATGAAAATAAGGCAATATCATGTATAAATGAATAAATGTTAGCAATGTCATGTATGAGTACTTTTGTTTTAGTTAGGATTAAGGATTTTCATGAATAAAATTTTTTTAAAAATAGGCCTATTCAGTTAATTTTTTTTTAAGTATTTACTTGAACAAGTGTAATAGTTTAAAGAATTTTTTTAGTATATTAGTGAATAGATGATGTTACAGAAACAAAGAAAATCAATTGGTTGTGATTAGTGAGTGATATTGCAGGAATGTATGGATTTTATTATAGCATGTCTGAATTTAATATCTTTGGTTCAGAAGTTGATGTCCTCCAACATGTTGACATTGCTGAAGATAAACTGCTTGGAGGACTGCTTGCTGATGGGTTCGATGAACAATCATGTTTAAGTCGATACCAATTGATTTTATATCGCAAAGCTTTACCTTACAAGCCATCTCCATACCTTGTTTCTAAGCTAAGAAAATATGAGGACCTCCATAAACGTTGCGGACCCAACACTCCGTCCTACAATAAAGCAGTGGAACAACTCAAGTCTGGCAGCAATGTCGTCGGCACGACAGACTGTAAATATGTTGTCTGGGTATGGTACAGTGGGTTGGGGAACAGGATTTTGTCTCTGGCTTCAGTGTTTCTCTATGCTCTTTTAACCGAAAGAGTGTTGCTTGTGGACCGAGGGAACGATATGGCCAGTTTGTTCTGCGAGCCATTCCCAGAGAGATCATGGTTTTTGCCCATGAATTTCCCAATTGCTAAAAAGTTCAGTAGCTTTGATCAAAAGTCTGCTGAATCCTATGGGAACTTGCTTAAGAATTACATGATAAAGGCTTCAATGGGATCATTGCCATCATATATGTATCTGCATCTGGCTCATGATTATGATGATCATGATAAGCTTTTCTTTTGTGATGATGATCAAGCTCTTTTAAAAAGGTTCACTTGGTTGGTTGTTAAAACAGACAACTATTTTGTTCCATCTCTCTTTTTGATGCCATCATTTGAGGATGAACTGAAGAAGCTGTTTCCCAACAAGGAAACCATATTTCATCACTTGGGTAGGTATCTTTTTCACCCTTCAAATCATGTGTGGGGAATAATCACAAGGTACTATAAAGCATACTTGGCCAGGGCGGATGAGAGGGTTGGCATCCAGGTAAGGATTTTCGATAAAGGACCTGGCCCGTACGAATACGTGAAGGATCAAATTTCAGCTTGTACTATAGGAGAGAAGTTGTTGCCTGAAGTGGATACTAGACGATTGGCTGTGAATCCGTCAAAAAACCCGAAGGTGAAAGCTGTTTTGATGACTTCTCTGGTTTATGGATACTATGAGAACATGAAGAACATTTACTGGGAACACCCTACGGTGACCGGTGATATAATTGGGGTTCATCAGCCAAGTCATGAAGAACAACAGCGGAGTGAAAAGCCATTGCACAACATGAAGGCATTGGCTGAAATGTATCTGCTTAGTTTAACTGATGTGTTAGTCACAAGTGCGTGGTCTACATTCGGGTACGTAGCTCAGGGTCTTGGAGGTTTAAAGCCATGGATCCTTTACAAATCCGAAAATCAAACGACCCCAAATCCACCTTGTCAACGTGCCATGTCAATGGAGCCTTGTTTCCATGCTCCACCATTTTATGACTGCAAAGCTAAGGAAGGTATCGACACAGGTAAAGTTGTTCCACATGTCAGACATTGTGAAGACATTAGTTGGGGTCTTAAAGTGGTAGATAGGTAAACTGAGTTATAGCTCTTACAGGGATTTTTATTTTCCACCCAAATTTCTCTAGAAAATTTTGATAGAACTGCAATATATCTCATTGAACTGTGAAGTTACCTTATTCTGTGTGGTTTTTCTGTAAATAAGCTTGCTTTTTTTTTTTTCTGTATAAGATTTGTGAGATTGAGGTTCATCACTGCATATCAGATTCCGTTCCTTTTTTATCATTAGCTATAGTTCTCTGAGACAATGATATTGCTTGTGACTTATAGACATTTCTTTTATGTTAAGTAGTGTTATATATTGACATTACTTGGCAGATGATAACTTGTTGAACATGTCTTTATTTCCACCATTGGTTATTGAACATCATCTTTTACTTTTGTAGTTTGAAAACGAAACCGTAGTTATGCTTATACTGGCCGAAAGATTGAAAAAGGGAAAGTAAACCTAAAAGAAGATTTGGCTCAAAACCCAATATGTCTGTTTAGATGAGAGTAAATAATCTCCTCTTTAGATCTTAGATTTTACTAAAAGAACTGAGGCAAACTTTAACTGTTCATGTTCTGAAAGAGAAAAAAGAAGGGGCAAAAGAAAGGCAATGGTCGAAATTCCAAAACCCCAAAACTAGTTTGGGAAGTGACTTTACCTTTGGAAATTAGTTTCTTCTTCACTTATAAAAATAACAAAGACAAGCCCTCCTGTCTTCAATGTGTATGTTAAGACCAAACACAAAAGCCTTTTTTTTTTTTTTTTTTTTTTTTGTCTCTATTGAGAGGTAATTCAACGTGTGGTATTGTAATTGGTTGGTAATGCAACAAGGTACAGCTCACCTAATCTTTTTAACAATTCCCCCAGCCATGGAAGCTGTATCAGCTACGATGAAAGCCATTAACTTCCCTGCAACTTCCACCGTCCCCAGAGCAACTGTTTCTATTACAGTGGCCTCACCATGGTCACAGACCAAACTCAACATGCTTCCCTTTTATGCCCCAAATCCCAACACCAGATTCAGCTCAATTTGTCTCCCTCGCTGTTCTGCAAAACCAAACACTGACACTAACAACGAAACTGACCAAAATCCAACCTTTGAACCCAATCCCAGTCTAACCACTGAGAACCAATCAAGCGCTGTTTCAGATGAGGTAATCCCCTCTTCTTCAATGCCCCCTTCTTCTCTTTCTAGAGGTTTGGTGCTTGATTTGGGTCCTGTTGGTTCTTGGGACTGCAAAGATATTGGTTCACCAGTGGTTAAAAGGTTCCTTAGTGATGAGGAAGAAAGATGGTATATGTGGTACCATGGAGTTTCCACTGATACCCAAGGTTCAGTTTCCATAGGGTTAGCAGTTTCAAGCAATGGGGTTCATTGGGAGAGAGGTAAAGGAGCAGTGAAATCAAGTGCAGATGTTGGTTTGGTCATGAGTTGTGGCAATGATTGGTGGGCTTTTGACACACAGAGCATTAGGCCTGGTGAGATAGTCATCATGTCTAGTGCTAAAGTGAGAGCCTCAAGTGCTGTTTATTGGCTTTACTACACTGGCTACAGCAATGAGAAGGTGGATATTTCAGCTGATTCTTTAGGATTCAATGTGCAAAACCCTGAAAATCAAAGTAGCCAAACTGCGGAAGTGTTGAGGTCTTTACCAGGTTTGGCAATCAGTCAAGATGGAAGGCATTGGGCTAGGATTGAAGGGGAGCATTATAGTGGAGCATTGTTTGATGTAGGGTCCGAGGGAGATTGGGATTCATTGTTCATATCATCACCACAAGTTGTTTTCCATGGGAATGGTGATCTAAGAATGTACTATCACTCATTCGACGTGGGAAATGGGGTTTTTTCCATTGGGATGGCAAGGTCAAGAGATGGGATGAAATGGATAAAGCTAGGGAAGATAATGGGAAATGGGCCAAAGGGATGCTTTGATGAACTTGGAGCAATGAATCCCTATGTAGTTAAGAACAAGAAAGATGGAAACTATGTGATGGCATATGAAGGTGTTGGTGCTGATGGGAGGAGAAGCATTGGACTGGCAGTGTCAGCTGAAGGATTGAAAGATTGGAGAAGGGTTGAAGATGAAGCAGTGCTGAAACTAGCAACAATGGAGGATGGATGGGACAGTAAAGGGATTGGATCACCATGTTTGGTGGAAATGGATGGTGATGTTGATGAATGGAGATTGTATTACAGAGGTATTGGTAATAGTGGCCGATGTGGGATTGGAATGGCTGTTTCTGAAGGAAGTGATATTACAAGGTTTAGAAGATGGAAAGGGTTTCAAGTATAAAGTTCTATTTCAGTGTTATGATTTTGGACCATCTTTGTCCTAATTTGTGCTCATTCAAGTTACATCTTTTTTATGTAATGCTATTTCATGTAATAATCTTTATATATTTCCATTTACATATGATGAAACCAATGATATCATCTCAAAATTTGGACTTTTTATTGCTTTTATGTCTAAATCGAGTTTCGCCGCTTCTTACAATCAATTAGTTTTAAATCGAATATTTAATTATTGGTTAAAATATGTTGTCACTCATCGTATTTTGACAAAATAAAAAAAAAAAAAATCTTTTTACAGTTGCAATTTCAAAATCATACTCTGATCCTGAAAATTGTCAGTAATTGCTGTTAAAATTTACCAGGTCAATTAAGTTGCTTACATATGACATGATATATGATGAATGGTAAATTAATATGTTAGGTTAGAAAATTTTGACAAAAAATATTAATGATATTAATAATAGGGTTATGTTTTGAAAAAAAAATGATTGGATTATAATTTTTTATTGAAAAAATAAGAATATATATATTTTTAATATTTTAAGTATACTGATTACTCGAACGCATTTTGATAGCGTAAAATAATAGATATCAAATTTAAGACTGTTCTATTAATTCATTAGTTTCACTATTTAGTAGGCCCAACCTACTTTACCTTCCCATATTTCTTGGCCCATATTCTCTTGCTGGGTTTGGAAGTTTACCTTTGTTTTTTTTTTACGTAAGTTTACCTTATACTTTGTATTTTGTTTTATTATAATACTATATATAAAATCCCTTATTGAGTTGATGTTACGGGTTAATCGGATACCGGATACTAAATGTAACACTCTAAACCCAGCTTAGACGGGAAGACCAAGTTTAGAATGTCACATTAACTTACCAAAACACAATCATACTTAAAGCGAGCCATTCAACCTCTAGTTATGAAAACATTCATTATCCAAAACATAGTTTAATTTTAGAAGTTTGAAATAAGAAATCAAAGTCAAAAGTTCACACGCATATATATAATAAGTCAAATAGATGACCGAGTCCCACATCCGCCGGCCGTTTAGTCCTGTGAGTTCCCTGAAATTCATGCAAATAGTTAGTGTGTTGTAGAGTAAAATTTAACATAAATAAATTAGCCTATATATAAGAGCTCAGATGTTATTGAGTGTTCAGACAACAATTCGGTCTTAGCAGTCAGATTAATAACCTAACACAGATTCAGACACAAAAGAGTCCTAATATGTAGCAGATCAATTACAGACGCACGTATAACACAAACATGATAGCAGATACAGATGTCATACGGGTACAGATATAGATGCAATTACCTATTCCAACTACTACACACCATCTCTATCCACCCTACACACCAATAGGTATATAATACCCATCCATCCCTACACACCTCATAATGTCGGTATGACACGTTGCAGTGTTTATAGTCTCAATGCCAGATCAGACATGATTATGGGTGGTTTGACCACCAATTCAATACAGAACACTTCTTTCCATTCATAACTTCCACCCCATGCAATTGCAGAATAGATAATAGATATGTATATATAATGCAATTGCATATACGATCACACAGTTTTAATATAACAAGATGTCGATATCATTAATATCTAACTCATACCGATGTCCAGAATCAACTAATATTCATGATAAACTAGCACATACAATTCAGTTCAATTCATACTCATCATGCGGACGGATTACTCCCGCTTCGCACATCAACTACAACACTAACAAAATTTTTGATATCCAGGCTCACACGCCCGTGTGCCTTGCCTGTGTGTCTCAAATCTAAAGTCAGTGAGTTACACAGCCTATACACACGCTCATGTGACTTGCCTGTGTGACTCCAATCAAAAGTCAGTGAGTTACACAGCCTGGACATATGCCCGTGTGACCCCTGTACCTCACTTCCCATACACGGTCTAACACATGCCAATGTGACCCCAAATCCGAAGTCAGAGAGTTACACAGTCCACCACATGGCCTCCCATATGGCTGTGTGGCTCACACGGCCTGCACACACGCCCGTGTAGCAACCCGTGTGTCGTTGACAGTTCTATTTCTGAAGAAGAAAAATGCAGAAAAAGAAAGGGGTTTTGATACCCCCTTGTTACAAAATGTTGTAGAAGCACCACAATGCAAATTCCAAGACTAAAACAAGTTCTAATGTCCAATTCAATAAAACATCCGTAACTACGCAATTGACAACAACCAATTTTTCGTTGAAACCTTCGACTCACTTTATAAAACAAATGAAAGTCTACTTACCGCGAATTCCCAGTACACGCTCGAGTTTTAGGTAATACAAAAAGCGTTATGGGTCTCTTGAGTCCCTCCCTAACGTATCGAAACACAACAAACAACAAAATTAACAACAACTCGAAATTTTGACGCTTTTTCCCGAATTTGCACAACAACAATATAACAAAACAATCAACCTAATTTACCTTAAAATGCACCAGAGCAAACAATATCATGACCCAATGCAAAAATTACGCAAGATGGAACATTTAAAATTCAGATCAATTTTACGGAAAAGTGCAGAAACATAAATCATTGTTGGTAGAGACTCAAACATGGAACCAAAGAATAGGCAAATGCTTAACCAGTAAACTAGCAGGCTCATTCTTGACACAAAATGGCACAGAATTAAACTTAAGCAAGGAAACCTAAGCCAATGGTTCAAATAAAGAAATTAACACAATTCCAAAATTAAAGCGACTTGATCCTCAGACCTACAGTGAGCAAACAAAACACAACCACAGAAGCAAACACATATTCATCGACAAAACTTAGTAATATAACTCAAATGTTGAGATGTTACAACTCTCTCCCTCTAAAGAAAATTTCGGCCTCAAAATTTTTACCTACTTTAAACAAATATGGATATTGCTGGCGTATCGAATCTTCAGGTTCCCAGGTGGCTTCTTCGGTACCGTGATTCCACCATAGGACCTTAACCAGAGGCACAGTCTTCCTTCGTAAGACTTTAATGTCCCGCTCCAGGATCTGAACCTGTAACAGCCCGATTTAGGGGCTAGTCGGAACAATGGTTTCGGGACCACTAATCCGAGGTCGGAGAAAATTATTTTAGTATTATTTTATGTGTTATAGCATGATTATATAGGTGCATGAAAATTTTGGTACTTTAATTTTAGCGATTTCATGCTTAATTGCGAAAAAGGACTAAATCGCATAAAGTGCGAAAGTCTTAGTTTACAAGCTAGAGGTACCAATTAGTTATCTAATTTTAATTGGAGGCCTTTAAAGTGAAATTAGGCCTTTCTAAAGGTCATAGCCGGCCATAGGGGGGACAAGAGGATTATTTTAGTCAATATTTTGGTGGTGTTAGGTGATTAATGAATAAAATAAGAGAAAGATAAAGAAAAGAAAAATATCATATTTTCTACTCTTCTTCTCCACCAAAAATTAGCAGCAAAAATAGGGGTTTGAGAGCTCAAAATTTCAGCAAGCTTTTCTCCTTACAAGTAAGTGATTTTAGTGGTTTTTCTTGTTAATGTTTGTACTTTTGGAACCTCTAAAGCTTAAGCTAGCTAAAGAGGGGACTATTTTGAAAAATGGTTGGAAGTTTAAGGTCTTGCCATATGATCATTTATGTTGTTTGCTACATTTTTATGGAAGAAAATGAGTCTTAGTTGTTAGATAAACAACTTTTGTGAAAGGTGTTTCCATGAAAACACCTAAGATGACCTTTTTGTGAAGGTTGTAAAATATGTGGTAAATGTGTGTAATAATGGGTATTGAGGATTTCCATAAGAGTAATAAATGTTCATCTAGGCTTGTAAAAGGAGGAAATTCGATTAGAATCAATTTACGAGCCTATGGGTAAAATAGTCATTTTGTGAAAGTCTAAGGGCAAAATGGTAATTTTGCCAAAGTATGATTATTGAAGTGTGTTGATTAATGTGAGGATTAAATGAGCTAAATTGTTATTATAGATCAAGAAGAGTGAAGAATTAACCTTGACTGAGGAAAAGGCAAGGTATCGGACTAGATCGGCAATTTGGCCTATTTTGAAATCGAGGTAAGTTTGTGTGTAATAAGTTCAACATCATGCTAGTATGATTTAAAATGTTTGATATTTGTGAAGATGTATAATATTTCTATGAATTTGAGTAATTATGTTGAATGAGAAAATGATGAGAATAGTGATGTTGAAGTCCCAGTTGGACTTTATTAAATGTGAGAATAATGTCATCAAGACTTGAGGTGGGTAAGGTCCCGTGTAAGACCATGTCTGGGACATGGCCTCGGCATCGAATTGAGATCTCGTATAAGACCATATCTGGGATATGGCATCGGCATCGAATATGAGAATCGTATAAGACCATATCTGGATATGGCATCGACAATCGATATGAGATCCCGTATAAGACCATATCTGGGATATGGCATCGGCATCTAGAGGTAATCCCATGTAAGACCACATCTGGGATGTGGCATTGGTGTAGCATTTACGTGAATGATGATAATATGTAATTTCGTGAATTCCAAGTGAATTCAGTGAGTAAATAGCTAAGCTTATAATAGAAATGAGACTAGTGCTAAAGCTATGTGATGAAGTGATACAAGTACATGTGAGTAATTCACGAGAAATGTTTACGATATGAGACATGATATATAGTTGGTAAGGGTAAGCATGAGTAAGTTAATGCAATGAGCTTAAGACTTGTGTTTTATTCAATGCAATGGATGGATGACATTATGAGCCTTTATGTTGTTATTTATTTCATACAAACTTACTAAGCCTTATACTTACCCCTCTCATTTCCCTTTTTCCTTTAAAACTCGGGGATCGTGGGATGTCGGAGTTTGGAATCACACTATCGACTTCTCTTTGGTATAGCAAAGTTAGATTTATTTTGAGTATGGCATGTATAGGACTTGGTCATTTTATTATGTCATGTTTGTTAGCCAAAATGTTGGCTATTAATGTTGTTAAATTCATTTTGTAAGTGGTCATTGGAAATGGGCCAATACTTGACAAGTTTATATATTCAATGATGATGAAATTCATGAAGTGTATGCTAGTATGTATGTCTTGATTTTGAGTCCCTAGAAGTGCTCTATGGTTACGATATATGTTGGATTGAACTGGTATAAGTATGGTTGTTGTGTAGGGTGGCATTTGGCTTGGTAGATAGCCTTTCAAATTTCCACACGGGTAGACACACGGGCGTGTGTCTAGACCGTGTGTAATACACGGTCAGCCCCATGGGCGTGTTGATTGGCCGTGTGTCCCCTTGCATGCTAGGTTTACAAGTCAGAATACCCAGTAGTAAACACACGGGCTGAGACACGACTGTGTGTCTCAATCGTGTGGGAGACACAGCCTAAGACACGGGCGTGTACCTTGGCCGTGTGACCTTATTGAGATGATGACATCATAAACAGAATGTCAAGGTTTTCACACACGGGCGAAGACACGGGAGTGTCATGGTCGTGTGAGGGACACGGGCTATGGACACGGGCGTGTGTCAGGCCGTGTGAAAACCCCTGTAGGTTCAAATTGGAAAATAATTCTACACGGGTGTGGAACACGGGCATGTGATATGCCACACGGGCGTGTCCCATCCTTCACACGGGCGTATGGCCCTGTTGTGTGTCAAATTTTTCTAAAGTGTTCAAAAGTTTCTAGTTTGGTCCCGAATCATTCTGAGTGCAAGTGTAGGGTCTCATAGACCTATAATAAGGACATTATGGTCTCGAATGAAAAGTTTTAATATGAAATGAAGTTCTTAAGGAGCGATATAGTATGATCGAGCAAGTTAAGTACGGTAATACCTCGTACCCGGATCATGTGACGAATACGGGTAAGGGGTGTTACATTTAGTGGTATCAGAGCTACGGTTTAGTTGATTCTCGGACTAGCGTAGCTTAAGTATGAGTCTAGCTATACATGCCATATGTATGAGTATTTCCATAATGATAGTGTGACGACTCCTGACGATTTGAATTGTGCTTTTATATAGTAAATGGATCCCGATCGAGTGCGCAATCGATGATCTTGCAAGTAATGCATCAGCTCCGCATGGACCGCACTCAAAGAGAAAGTAGACCCGAGACTTTGGGTCAGCGAGAAGAGGCTCGAGAAGCCTTTCTCCATATGATAAGTAACTGGTATACTGAGTATATACGAGCAAATCCTAATGCTCAACCCCTTCACCCCCACCTATTCCTCAGCCCACTCCTGTAGGTCCCCAAGTGGTAGAAGTAGGAATTTCGAGCCAGTAAAGATGATGATCCGGAGAGGGCAGAATTCTGGCTTGATAATACCATCAGGGTATTCGATGAGTTGTCATGCACGCCTGAAGAGTGCATGAAGTGTGTGGTATCTCTCTTGAGAGATTCGGCCTATCAGTGGTGGAACACCCTTATTTCGGTGGTACCAAGGGAGAGAGTTAACTGGGAATTCTTCCAAGAGGAGTTTCGGAAGAAGTACATTAGTCAAAGGTTCATTGACCAGAAAAGAAAGGAGTTCTTAGAGCTAAAGCAAGGTCGAATGACGGTGACTGAATACGAATGTGAGTTCGTAAGGCTTAGTAAATATGCCCGTGAATGTGTGTCCACCGAGGCTATTATGTGTAAAAGGTTTGAGGACGGGTTAAATGAGGATGTCCGTTTGTTCGTGGGTGTCCTAGAACTAAAAGAATTTGTGGTGCTGGTAGATAGAGCTTGTAAGGCCGAGGAACTGGTCAAAGAGAAAAGGAAGGCTGAAATCGAGTCTCGCGACTCGAAGAAGAGACAATTAGGCAAGTCATTCCAATCCACATCCAATAAGTCAAGAGATTTCACTATTCGATCAGCCACCTCAGTTGGGTTTTCAAGTAGAAGTAAGGGTAGACAGTACCCGGGGTCTAAAGCTCAGACTACTTCGATTGTTAGTGTTGGCAACGCTCGATCGAGTAGACCGGAATGTCCGCAGTGTGGAAAACGTCATCCCGGGGAGTGTCGAGCAAATGAGAAAGCTTGTTTCAAGTGTGGATCCCTAGACCATTTTATGATAAATTGCCCCGAGGTGGGTGAGAAAGAGAAACCTTAAAGTGCAAGACCGGGAGGTACTGCTAGAGGAAGGCCACAGAAAAACTCGGGAAATGAAATGAGTGGTAAGAATACATCTAGAGAGTAGACTGCAAGAGGTGAGGGTAGAGCACCAGCGAGAACATATGCCATTCGCGCTCGCGAAGAGGCGCCCTCTCCCGACGTAATTACGGGTACATTTTCTCTTTATGATACTCATGTTATAGCTTTGATTGATCTGGGATCTACCCACTCGTATATTTGCATGAAATTAGTCTCTAGCATGAGTATACCTGTAGAGTCTAATGAATTTGTGATAAGAGTGTCAAATCCCCTAAGCAAATGTGTGTTGGTCGATAGAGTATGCAAAGGTTGCCCTTTGATGATTAATGGTCATTATTTTCCGGCTAATATTATGTTATTGTTGTTTGATGAATTTGATGTCATCCTTGGGATGGATTGGTTAACTACTCATGATGTGATAGTGAATTATGGAAGGAAGTTTATTGAGTTAAAATGTGAAAGTGGGGATCTTATTCGTGTTGAATCAGATGAGCAAGACAGATGGCCAGTAGTGATATCTTTCTTGTTGACTCAGAAGTATATAAGAAAGGGGTACAAAGCTTACCTTGTCTTTGTGATGAATACTAGAGAGACTGAGTTAAAAATTGAATCAGTGCCTATAGTATGCGAGTATCCAGATGTCTTTCCAGAAGAGCTGCCAGGGTTGCCTCCGATTAGAGAGATTGAATTTGGGATCGAGTTAGCTCTTGGTACTGCCCCCATTTCTATTGCTCCATACAGAATGGCTCCAACCGAGCTAAAAGAATTGAAGGCACAGTTACAAGAGTTAACGGACAAAGGCTTTGCAAGACTGAGTTATTCTCCGTGGGGTGCTCTCGTTTTATTTGTGAAAAAGAAAAATGGTTCCATGAGGTTATGTATAGATTATCGGCAGCTCAATAAGGTAACTGTGAAGAATAAGTACCCGTTGCCAAGAATTGACGATTTGTTTGATCAATTGAAGGGAGCCACGGTGTTTTCCAAGATAGACTTGAGGTCTGGATATTATCAGTTGAGAGTCAAGGACTCGGATGTGCCAAAAACCGTGTTTCGAACAAGGTATGGTCACTATGAATTTTTGGTCATGCCTTTCTGTTTAACAAATGCCCCTGCAATTTTCATGGATTTGATGAATCGCATCTTTCGGCCATATTTAGATAAATTTGTAGTAGTCTTTATTGATGATATATTGATCTATTCTCGATATGAGAACGAGCATGTTGAGCATTTGATAACGGTTCTACAAATTTTGAGAGATAAATTATTATATGCCAAGTTTAGTAAAAGTGAATTTTGGCTTAAGGAAGTTGGATTTTTGGGGCACATTGTTTCGGGAGAGGGAATTAGAGTCGACCCGAGTAAGATCTTAGTAATTGTAGATTGGAAGCCACCAAGGAATGTAATCGAGGTTAGGAGTTTTCTGGGTCTAGCTGGCTACTATAAACGTTTTGCCAAGGGATTTTTCTTGACAGCCACACCGATGACGAGGCTATTGCAGAACGATGTGAAGTTTGAATGGACAGAAAAGTGCCAACAGAGTTTTGAGAGATTGAAGGCGTTATTGACTGAGGCTCCTTTTTTAGTGCAACCTGAGCCGGGAAAAGAATTTTTGGTTTACAGCGATGCATCCCTGAATGGATTAGGTTGTGTACTCATACAAGAGGGCAAGGTGATAGCATATCCCTCTAGACAATTAAAGCCACACGAGAAGAATTACCCGACCCATGATTTGGAGTTAGCCGCAATTGTATTTGCACTAAAGATTTGGAGATATCATTTATATGGTGAGAAATGTCGGGTGTTCACGGATCATAAGAGCTTAAAGTACTTGATGACTCAAAAGGAGTTGAATCTAAGGCAGAGAAGATGGTTAGAGCTAATAAAGGATTATGAGCTAGTGATTGACTACCATCCGAGAAAGGCGAACGTAGTCGCCGATGCCTTGAGTAGGAAATCCTTATTTGCGTTGAGAGCCATGAATACACGGATAGCTATGTCAGATGATGGTTCTATCCTGGCCGAGTTAAGGGCTAGACCAATGTTTCTTCAAGAGATTTGTGAAACCCAGAAAGGCGACAATGATTTACAAGCTAAAAGAGTTCAATGTGAGTCAAATGTTGAGTCAGACTTTCAGATAAGTCTTGATGGATGTTTGATGTACTGAGATAGAGTCTGTGTACCCAGAGATGATGAGCTTATTCGGAAGATTCTGCATGAAGCACATAGTGGATGTTTGCCTGTACATCCAGGCAGCACGAAGATGCATAATGACTTGAGGAAATGGTATTGGTGGCCGAGTATGAAGAAAGACATTTCTGAGTTTGTATCGAGATACCTAATTTATCAACAAGTGAAGGCTGAACATCAAGTACCCTCGTGTTTGCTTCAGCCTATTATGGTTCCCGAGTGGAAATGGGACCGTATTACTATGGACTTCGTGACGGGTTTGCTGTTGACACCGAAAAAAAGGACGCCGTATGGGTAGTGGTTGATAGACTTACGAAGTCAGCCCATTTCATACCAGTACGGGTTGATTATTCGCTTGATAAGCTGGCGGATTTGTATCTGTCAGAAATAATAAGACTTCACGGGGTACCGTTGTCGATTATTTCGGATAGAGATTCGAGATTTACGTCACGATTTTGGGAAAAGTTGCAATAGGCTTTAGGCACAAAATTGAGCTTTAGTATGGCTTTCCATCCACAAACCGACGGGTAGTCGGAGAGAGTAATTCAGATACTTGAAAACATGCTTCAATGTTGTGTTTTGGAATTCCAAGGTAATTGGGAGAATAACTTACCATTGGTAGAATTCGCCTACAATAACAGCTTTCAGTCGAGTTTAAAGATGGCGCCTTATGAGGCATTATACGGGCGTAAGTACCGAACGCCCTTGTATTGGACCGAACTCAGAGAGAGTCAGATTCACGGGGTCGATTTAGTCAGAGAAACCGAAGAGAAGGTAAAAGTGATACGTGAATGTCTAAAAGCTGCCTCAGATAGACAAAAGTCCTATTCGGGTTTAAAACGGAAAGAAATTGAGTTTCAAGTCAGTGATAAAGTGTTTCTGAAAGTATCACCATGGAAGAAGGTCCTCAGATTTGGTCGGAAAGGCAAATTGAGTCTGTGCTTTATCGGACCATATGAGATTATCGAGAGGATAGGGCCGGTAGCTTACCGTTTGACTTTACCACCTGAGTTGGAAAAGATTCATGATGTCTTCCCCGTGTCTATGTTACGCCGATATCGTTCGGACCCTTCGCATATGATTGTACCATCAGAAGTAGAAATCCGATCAGACATGACTTATGGCGAAGAGTCGGTTACGATTTTAGCCCGAGAGATCAAACAGTTGAGAAACAAAAGCATAGCCCTTGTGAAAGTATTATGGTAAAGACATGGGGTAGAAGAGGCTACATGGGAGCCCGAGGAGACCATGAGAAACATATATCCCAACCTTTTCACCGGTAAGATTTTCGGGGACGAAAATCCTTAAGGGGGAGAATTGTAACAGCCCGATTTAGGGGCTAGTCGGAACAATGGTTTTGGGACCACTAATCCGAGGTCTAAGACAATTATTTTAGTATTATTTTATGTGTTATAGCATGATTATATAGGTGCATGAAAATTTTGGTACTTTAATTTTAGCGATTTCATGCTTAATTGCGAAAAGGGACTAAATCGCATAAAGTGCGAAAGTCTTAGTTTACAAGCTAGAGGTACCAATTAGCTATGGAATTTTAATTGGAGGCCTTTAAAGTGAAATTAGGACTTTCTAAAGGTCATAGCCGGCCATATGGGGGACAATAGGATTATTTTAGTCAATGTTTTGGTGGTGTTAGGTGATAAATGAATAAAATAAGAGAAAGATAAAGAAAAGAAAAATATCATCTTTTCTACTCTTCTTCTCCACCGAAAATTAGTAGCAAAAATAGGGGTTTGAGAGCTCAAAATTTCAACAAGCTTTTCTCCTTACAAGTAAGTGATTTTAGTGGGTTTTCTTGTTAATGTTTGTACTTTTGGAACCCATAAAGCTTAAGCTAGCTAAAGAGAGGACTATTTTGCAAAATGATTGGAAGTTTAAGGTCTTTCCATGTGAGCATTTATGTTGTTTGCTGCATTTTTATGGAAGAAAATGAGTCTTAGTTGTTAGATAAACAACTTTAGTGAAAGGTGCTTCCATGAAAACACCTAAGAGGACCTTTTTGTGAAGGTTGTAAAATATGTGGTAAATGTGTGTAATAATGGGTATTGAGGATTTCCATAAAAGTAATAAATGTTCATCTAGGCTTGTAAAAGGAGGAAATTCGATTAGAATCGATTTACGAGCCTAGGGGTAAAATAGTCATTTTGTGAAAGTCTAAGGGTAAAATGGTAATTTTGCCAAAGTATGATTATTGAAGTGTGTTGATTAATGTGAGGATTAAATGAGCTAAATTGTTGTTATAGATCAAGAAGAGCGAAGAATTAACCTTGACTGAGGAAAAGGCAAGGTATCAGACTAGATCGGCAATTTGGCCTATTTTGAAATCGAGGTAAGTTTGTGTGTAATAAGTTCAACATCATGCTAGTATGATTTAAAATGTTTGATATTTGTGAAGATGTATAATATTTCTATGAATTTGAGTAATGATGTTGAATGAGAAAATGATGAGAATTGTGATGTTGAAGTCCCGGTTGGACTTTAATAAATGTAAGAATAATGTCATCAAGACTTGAGGTGGGTAAGGTCCTGTGTAAGACCATGTCTGGTACATGGCCTCGGCACCGAATTGAGATCCCGTATAAGACCATATCTGGGATATGGCACCGATATCGAATATAAGAATCGTATAAGACCATATCTAGGATATGGCATCGACAATCGATATGAGATCCCGTATATGACCATATCTGGGATATGACATCGGCATCTAGAGGTAATCCCATGTAAGACCATATCTGGGATGTGGCATTGGTGTCTCATTTACGTGAATGATGATAATATGTAATTTCGTGTATTCCAAGTGAATTCAGTGAGTAAATAGCTAAGCTTATAATAGAAATGAGACTAGTGCTAAAGCTATGTGATGAAGTGATACATGTACATGTGAGTAATTCATGAGAAATGTTTACGATATGAGACATGATATATAATTGGTAAGGGTAAGCATGAGTAAGTTTTGGCAATGAGCTTAAGACTTGTGTTTTATTCAATGCAATGGATGGATGACATTTTGAGCCTTTATGTTATTATTTATTTCATAAAAACTTACAAACTTTATGCTTACCCCTCTCATTTCCCTTTTCCTTGTAGTATTGCCAAGCTAACTCAGGGATCGTGGGACGTCGGAGTTTAGAATCACACTATCGACTTCTCTTTGGTATAGCAAAGTTAGATTTATTTTGAGTATGGCATGTATAGGACTTGGTCATTTTATTATGTCATGTTTGTTAGCCAAAATGTTGGCTATTAATGTTGTTAAATTCATTTTGTAAGTGGTCATTGGAAATGGGCCAATACTTGACAAGTTTATATATCCAATGATGATGAAATTCATGAAGTGTATGGTAGTATGTATGTCTTGATTTCGAGTCCCTAGAAGTGCTCTATGGTTATGATATATGTTGGATTGAACTGGTATAAGTATGGTTGCTGTGTAGGGTGGCATTTGGCTTGGTAGATAGCCTTTCAAATTTCCACATGGGTAGACACACGGGCGTGTGTCTAGGCCGTGTGTAACACACGGTCAGTCCCATGGGCTTGTTGATTGGCCATGTGTCCCCTTGCATGCTAGGTTTACAAGTAAGAATACCCAGTAGTAAACACACGGGCTGAGACACGACCGTGTGTCTTAAACGTGTAGGAGACACGGCCTAAGACACGGGCGTTTGCCTTGCCGTGTGACCTTATTGAGATGATGACATCATAAATAGAATGTCAAGGTTTTCACACATGGGCGAAGACACGGGCGTGTAATGGTCGTGTGAGGGACACGGGCTATGGACAAAAATGATTAAAATAGGCTATGGACACGTGAGGGACACGTCATAAATAAAATGTGTGTTTCTAGAAGCTATATGTGTGAAATAGCTTTAGATTATTAATTAGAGGTCCTTAAATAGCAATTTATCCAAATTCTAATTTTTGGACAAAAATGGGCATGGATGTGTTAAAATTGAAAGTTTATCAAAAAGGGCATTTTGGTTATTTATCAATTAAGTGATTAAAATAGGTGAAAAGATGATAGAAATTCATTCATCTTCTTCCCATAGCTGCCGAAAATTTGAGAAGCCATTGTTAGGGTTCTTTCAATTTTTCAAGCTTGCTAGTAAGTGCTCCTAAGCCCGGTTTTTGATATTCTTCGTATTTTTGAAGTTCCGGTAGCATGAGTAAGCTATTTATAGCTATTTGGTGAGCTATCATGGATGTTTAAAAATGTACATATGTATGACATGCATGTATTTTGATGTTTTATGGAAGAATATGAAGGCTTGATGTAGTAGAAACATCTTTTGCTAAGTGATTTTCCATGAAAATGCATATAGGGACTTAGTTGTGAAAATCTTAAGTTTGGTCATACATGGGTGATTTAGTGATATTTGATGAATGCTTTAGTTGAGTAAGTGGTTCGGCTAAGCATGAAAGAGTAGAAAGTTGAATAAAAATCACTTTACGAGCCTTTGGGACTAAAGTGTAAATATGATAAAGTTTAGGGGGAAAATAGTAATTTTGCTAAAGTATGAGATGTGGGTCAATTTAGTCAATGTGTGTATTGAATAAGCTGATTTATTCATTATAGATCAAGAAAGACGAAGCCCGGATCGAAACCGAGGCAAAAGCAAGGTGGTGGACTAAATTGCACATTTCAATACTTTTGAGTATCGAGGTAAGTCTATGCATAAACAATGCATTCATACTTACAATTTGTTGATGATAGCTAGTGTGTAGCTAATTCGAGATTGATTTAGAACCTATGTGGTTCAAGTAGAATGAATGTAGTAGAAATGGTGAATGAATGTATGATCGAGAATGATTGGGAATCTATGTGGTTTAAGTAGACTTGTACATGTGTTGTGATAATGCTAGATGGTAGGCTAAGTGCGATACCATCCTAATGCATATTGACGATGAGCTAGCTATGTGCGATGCTATCGTGAGGTATATCATCTAGTGAGCTATGTGCTGAATCACTACGAATACTATTGTGGTAGGCTAAGTGTGATACCACCTTATTAATCAAATGTGGTGTGCTAAGTGCGAAACCACCGAGATATTGGCTGTGTGGATTGACTGTGTGTATTAACTGTGTGGATGAGTAGTGTGGATTAGTTATGTAAACTAGCTGTGTGGATGAGCTGTGTGGATAAGTTATGTGGATTGACTGTATGGATGTATTACGATAAATAATGATGTGTTGTATATTACGTAAATGTGATATTGAATGCAGGGGTGCATTTCAATGGTTATGAGTATGTGACTCATGATGTGTTGGAAATGTGGTAAGGGATAGAAAGAGTAAGCATAGTTGTGAATTACTTGTTGGTATAATGCTAATAGTTGCTTAACTTATACTATGTTGCTTATTTGTTTATGTGTAAACTTACTAAGCTCAAAGCTTACTCTCTTTCTTTTCCCTTGTCTTATAGATTAAAGCGTTGAATTGAGATACGAGGATCATCAGAAGATAGCCCACATATCAGCACACTTTGGTACATGAAACTTAATGTTTTGTATATGGCATGTATAGGGGCTAGATAAGTTAGTAAATTTTGTTGTAAATGGCTAAGATGTGTTGGCCTATAGATGGATAGCTTATTTTGTATAATGCCACGGTTGTTGGCTATTACATTATATGAAAGAAATATGTAGTCTTCTATGTGAGAATGCACTTCAATTTGAGTTGATTATGATGGTGTTAGATGAGTATATTTTGTGTATGTTAGAAGGGTGAAAAGAACTTGACACTTAGTCTTGTTCTTGACCATGTGGGTAGACACACAAGGCGTGTGTCTAGACCCATGTGACACACGGTCACCCCACGGGCGTGTGCTATGGCCCGTCGCCCCCGCATGTTAATATTTGAAATGCAGAATAGACCCGGACTAGTCACACGGGCGTGTGCCTAGGGCGTGTGGGATTAATCAGTGTTGGCCACGGGCTAGCCACACGGGCGTGTGTCTAGACTTTAGGCCGTGCGAGGGAAGTCAGTGTTTACCACGGTTGGGGAGCACGGGCGTGCCATGGCCGTGGGGCATTTGGCAGAATGCTTGGGTTTTTAGGCATGGTCTGGGGACATGGGCGTGTGTGCTCATGCACGGGTGTGTCTAATCTTGCACGGGCGTGTGAGACCTGTATAAAAAAAAAATTTAAGGATCGTAAAAGTTTCGAATTAGTCTCGAGAGTCCTCATGTGTATGAGTGAGGCCTCGTAAGTCGAGAATGAGGTTATAGCGAGTAATGACGTTGAGCCTAAGTGGCGATTAAGCGGGTTGAGTTCGGTAACGCCTCGAGCCCGGTTCCTGGCGTAGAACCCGGGTAAGGGGTGTTACAGAACCCCTCGACAAACCTCTAGTAGTAACCCGCTAAGCTGAGGAAACTCTGAAGTCCATATACATTCTTTGGCTGTTTCTACTCAACTATAGCCTCAATTTTCTTGGGATCGAATCGAATTCCACCGACTGTCACAAAATGCCCCAGAAAGGCAACCTCAGACAACCATAACTCACACTTACTAAACTTAGCATAAAGTTTTTTTCTCACGGAGGGTCGGGGGTACGATACAAAGATGCTCGTCATGTTCAGCTTCGATCTTTGAGTAAATCAGAATATCGTCTATGAACACGACTACAAATTGATCCAGATACAACTGAAATACCCGATTCATTAAATTCATAAATGCAGCCGGAGCATTAGTCAACCTGAAAGGCATTACCAGGAACTCGTAATGTTTGTAACGAGTCCTAAAGGCAGTCTTGAACATATCCGTCTCCTTAACTTTAAGCTGATGATAACCAGAATGGAGGTCGGTCTTAGAAAAAATAGAAGCTCTACGAAACTGGTCAAATAAATCATCAATTCTCGAGAGCGTATACTTGTTCTTGACTGTTAACTTATTCAACTAGCGATAATCAATACACATTCTCTTCGTACCGTCTTTCTTTTTGACAAACAGCACTGGTGCTCCCCACAGAAACACGCTCGGTCTTATGAACCCTCGATCAAAAAGTTCTTGAAACTCGACCTCTCGGTTCGATAGTACCCTTAGCAACTTATCGGGAGAAATGTCCGGGAAATCTTGGACCGTCTGAATGTCATCAATAGATACCTTAGTTGAAGCAGAGTCGGAGATAAAGGCAAGGTAGGCCTCATACTCTTTTTGGACTAATTTCTTAGTTATAAGGGTGGAGATTACATTGGAAAGGTAATCTCGCCATTCCCCTATCATCACTATTTCACAGTTCTCTTCTGATCTCAAAGTAACCCTCTTAGAAGCAAAATCGAGACTAACTCGATACTCAACGAGCCAATCCATACCCAGAATCAGATCAAACTCCCTAAAAGGTAGTTCCATTGAATTAACCAATCCATATGCGATAACATCAGCGTCGTCCATGTCCTCATGATGCCTAGCCGCGTACACAAGCGTAAGCTACCGAGCCTCAATCTGAGTCGCACCTTTGTCTGGTGCTCGCTGACCTCTACCAGAACTACTGCCACCCCTACCAGTACCCCGACCTCTAGGTGGTTGTGGAGTTCCCTTCGGAGATTAAACAATACTTGCAGTCGTAACTGGTGCCGAAGTTGGCACCTAATCAGGTCGACGAGGGTAATCTCGAACTCAGTGCTCCATCAACCCACAACGGGTACAAGCTTCAGATTTCCTCCAGCACTCACTCGGATGGCGTCTCCTGTAATCAACACAGCACGAAATCACATTAGAAGCGACCGACGCCTCGCTCCTAGGAGGTCCGTCGACCCTAGCCTTCTTATTGGGGCGCTGAACAGAACCAAAAGGACCTAAATCTTTCCTCACTTTGGTCTGATTTCTCTCTTGGCCCTTCCTTTCGCGCTCAATGCGCTTGACTGCTTCCATTATTTTAGCCTTATCCACTAAAACCATAAATACTTGCTCCCTCTGAGGAGCTATCAGAACACGCAGGTCATAACGCAATCTATCCTCAAACTGCACACATTTATCATACTCAATCGCAACCAGTGCTCGAGCATACCTGCTCAATCTCAGGAATTCGGTCTCGTACTCAACTACAACCTCTCTCCCTGAACCAAATTCATAAACTCACATCTGCGAGCCTCAACATAGCTAGCACCCACGTACTTACCCGAAAAGGCGCTTTTAAAGTAGTCCCAAGTAATCAGTTTGGACTGGGTTCCCTGCTCGACTGTTAACCACCATTGGTAAGTTTCGTCTCGGAGAAGAGATACCGCACTTCTCAATTTTTGTGCAGGTGTACAGTCGATGTCATTCATGATGCGCTCGGTAGCCTCGAGCCAGTACTCAGCCACCGTAGGAGCGACTCTAGTAACTCCCCTAAGCAGTTCGGCGCCGTTCAATCGAAGCCGTTCAGTAACTGACCCTCGAACTCAAAACATAGTACGGGTCCCTACAACCCTCTCCAATACTCATAACATCGTCTGGGACACAGGATCGTACCTAGTTGGCGCAGTCTGAAACCTTGTCTCAACAGTAGGAGTACCAACGGTCTCGCTGGTCTCCAACTCGAGTATGCTGCCCATGGAGGATGACTAAACTCGAGCTCCCTCACGATGCCCCCGGCGTTCGCGTGACCCTCTTCCACGATTTCTTCGTGAACTTATAATTTTCAGTGTCTACAATGTCACTGTAACACCCTATACCCGGCTTGGTCACCAAGCTTGAATACGGGATGTCACACCACCGTCTCATGTTATAACCAACAAGTAAAAGCTCATTTTCAAGCGAAACGTCTTTCATATTATCATTCGTATAGGTTCTTGACCGAACATATTCTTAATTATCGATTAAATGTGCTGAACATACATTAAAAGGTTTCAAAATACTAATCAAACATGCATATGATCCGTTTTAGCAAAATCTTAAAACATCAATGTATGTATCGATACTAAAGATGTGGTATTAATATTTTTCTCAAGAGGTATCGATACCGCTCGGAAAAAAGGTACCAAAATTACATTTTGTTTCTCGATTAAAAACCCAAAGTCTAAAAAATTATCGGTACCCCTACCAAAGTATCGATATTTCTTCCTCGAGTATCGATACTCGAGATAAGGTATCGATACCGAATCTCTATTCTGACTTCCTGCACGTTTCAAAACACAGAGGTATCGATTTTAAAAACCGATTATCGTTACCTCTGTTCCAGACCTAAAAAATACAACATTTTTAAGCATATAGTCAATCCAACTCATACCAGTTCAACATGTTATCATATCATCATCAAATAAACATGGTCATAATAATAGTTTCAAACGAAAAAAGAAAATCTGATCAAAAGTCAACATATTACGAAACAAATGCCAAAACCCAAAGAGCAATTAAATAATGGAGACAACTCAAAATATCATATCCAATATTAGCACAAAAACTACCATATTGCCTCATTCCCCAAAACATAACCAAACAATAAACGCCTACATATAACGAAAATGGACATGCTTGGATCACCCCTCGGAAAGCCACACCGCTCACACCGTCACACGACTAATCTACAATGGTTAAAGAGGGGAGTGGGTGAGCTTAACAAGCTTAGTGAATGCCTAGAACAATTACCATGCAAACAGTTCATTAAGCATTAACGAAACCACCATATAGCATAACCTTAACTGTTCCAATTTTAGTGTCATAATATAGTTACTCGTGCATTATTATTAGTTCTTTTACATGGTAAACATATTCACTTTTAAGCATATATCCTATTACACATATAATCACCTAACATTCAGGCATATATCACCATAATCATATAGTCACATAACATTCAAGCTTGTTTCACAATATATATTTAATCTCATAACATTTAAGCATATATCACAATACTCAAAAACATATTTATAGATAAATGGTCATATGTCACATAAACACATATCATAATACACACATATTCATAATTTAAGATAATTTGGCACTTGAGCTATGAAACATAAAAGTGAGCTCTATCATCACTCATCGGATACACGGATCTCCAACACACCAAACATAGACTCATAGAGTCAAACATGTCCCAAAAGTAAAGCATAAATCTAACACTCTCCTTATTTCCCCTCACATGTCCCGTTGAATGGAGCTTAGCTCACATTCCTTTATCCCTCCAACATGTCCCAGAGCCTCAATGCCCAAAATCACTGTACATATAGGTGAGTACTCACAATCCTATGGCATGCCAACTATATCCAACGGTTTCAAGATCATAAGGCCAAAATATTCGAAGTCAAACACATATCACTTACCGATTGTCTATACACAATCACTACATATTTGCATCTTTAGCAAAACATTGTCACTAACATTTAACATATACATAACGTGTACATATTTGCACTTTCACAACATTTATCATAACCCCATATCACATGTTATAGCATCTCATCTCAATTCACAAATTCACAAACACATAAACACTTTATTCATAAGATAACATAGGTATGAGAAAGCTTACACTCGGAATTTAGAGTAGGGGTTTAGGCTAACACTAAATTCCCAAATAATGCACTATATCATGTCCATAAGTAATTACTCCAAACACTCACCGATTACGCTTTCTCCTAAAAGCTGAAAGCTCAAACTAGTTTTTCCTTTCTTTTATCTCTACTCGTAGAAGGTTCTATCGAATTCAAAATTTCAACACAAAAAATTCACACAACAATACATCCAAAAATCAGTTAAGGACTTATTACAAGCATACAAAACATAAGCCTAAACTAAGTTCTCATGTAACCGAAATCTTTAACATGACAAACTTTAAATCCAAATATCTCGGTCTATACTTAATCTTTTCGCCTAAAATCAATTCTGTTCATCTTATAATTCACCTATGACTAATTCTCAACCTTTAAACTACACAAAACTACTCAATTCATGATATCGACTTTTTCGACATGTTTTATGGCTATTTTTCGAAAATTTATTAAAACTCAAGAAATATTTAATGAAACGTCAAAGTAAGTTTTGAAACCTTCTAATCATGTTAAAATAATTTGAAAAACACTTTGAAACCATGTTTTTATCCATAAACCCGAAATTCACCATTAAAGACCCGTTTTCAGCTTTTATTCAAAACATGCAATTTAATGGCTAAAAACTTGGTTTTAAAGACTAAATAACATTTAAAACTAATAGGAAGATGAATTGTTACCTTAGTTGATGAAAAACTGAGCGTTTGATCGAAAACCCAAAAAACCTAAAAGTTTGACAATGGAGGAACTATGGTATTTTTGGGTGTTTTTCTTGATCTTTTATAGAGGTTTAAGGTTTAAGGGTGATAGAAATCAAAGAGGATTAGGAATTGGAGTTCAAAATTGATTGAAATATCAACAGAGAGTCAAGGGATGGCAAACACAAATTTTGGGGTAAAGTTGACGTGAAAAATTATAGGTGTGAAGGAAGAAACAGGTTGGTTTTTTAAATTTGTTTTAATCTCTTCATAAAGACTCACAATTTTGACTCTTTTACAAACCAATCCTATGTTTTAAATTAAAGGTATTTAAAACTCATTTTTAGAAATTGATTTAATTTTCTAAAAACCATAATTGAAAACATTACCAATATGCGATGTTGCAAAATTCCGAACACTATAAGGCTAAAATTCCTAAAATACCCCTAAAACTCCTAGGCCCTATTTTGGGGTGTTACAATCAGAACACACAAATTAATCCAATATTCCCATAAAAAATCCTATAACAATTTACTTTAGATTACATAATTAACCGAAAAAAATCAGTTACCACAGTACATCATACACGCAACATATCAAAAGAGATACTTACAGGCGCGACATCGGAGACTCAGTCTTTCTAAGCCAATTATTTAGTTCATTATACAAAATTATTTTATTTAAAACACTTTTCTATAAAAAACAGAGGCCCAATTTCACAGCCCGAGTGTTGTAAACCTGGCTCTGATACCATTAAATGCAACACCCTAAATCCAAGCTACACGGGAAGACCAAGTTTAGAATGTCACGTTAACTTACCAGAACACAGTCATACTTGAAGCGAGCCTTTCAACCACTGTTAAGTTATGAAAACATTCATTATCTGAAACATAGTTTAACCTTAGAAGTTTGAAATACGAAATCAAAGTAAAAAGTTCACACACATATATATAATAAGTCCAATAAGATGATCGGGTCCCACGTCCACCGGCCGTTTAGTCTTATGAGTTCCTGAAAGTCATGCAAATAGTTAGTGTGTTGTAGAGTAGAATTTAACATAAATAAATTAGCCTATGTATAAGAGCTCAGATGTTATTGAGTGTTCAGACAACAATTCGGTTTCAGCAGTCAGATTAATAACCCAACACAGATTCGAACACAAAACAGTCCTGATACGTAGCAGATCAGTTGCAGACGCACGTATAACACAAACACGATAGCAGATACAGATGTCATACGGGTACAAATATAGATGCAATTCCCTATTCCAATCGCTACATACCATCTCCATCCACCCTACACACCAATAGGTATATAATAGCAATCCATCTCTACACACCTCATAGTGTCAGTATGACACGTTGCAGTGTTTACAGTCTCATTGCCAGATCAAACATAATTAACCACCAATTCAATACAGAAAACTTCCTTCCATTCAAAGCTTCCACCCCATACAATTGCAAAACAGATAACATATATGTATATATAATGCAGTTGTAGATACGGTCACACATTTCTAATATAACAAGGTGTCGATATCATTAATATCTAACTCATACCAATGTCCAGAATCAACTAATATTGATGATAAACTAGCTCATACAATTTAGTTCAATTCATACTCATCATATGGACAGATTACTCCCATCCCGCACATTAACTACAACACTAACAAAATTTTCGATATCCAGGCTCACAAGCCCCTGTGGCTCCACACGGCCTGACACACGTCCGTGTGCCTTGTCTGTGTGTCTCAAATCTAAAGTCAATGAGTTACACGGCATGGACAAACACCCATGTGTCTTGCCTGTGTGACTCCAATCAAAAGTCAGTGAGTTACACGGCCTGAACACACGCCCGTGTGACCTCAAATCCAAAGTCAGGGAGTTACGTGGCCTCCCACATGACTGTGTAAGCTACATGGCCTGCACACAATCCCGTGTGGCAGCCCGTGTATTGTAGACAGTCCTATTTTTTACGAAGAAAAATGAAGAAAAAGAAGGCAGTTGCGATACCCACCTGTTACACGACGCTGTAGAAGCACCACAATGCAAATTCCAAGCCTAAAACAAGTTCCAACGTCCAATTCAATAAAACATCCGTAACTACGCAATTGACAACAACCAATTTTTCGTCAAAACCTTTGAGTCACTTCATAAAACAAATGGAAGTCTACTTACCACGAATTCCCAGTACATGCTCGAGTTTTAGGTAATACGAGAAGCGTTAGGTGTCTCTTGAGTCCCCCTAGCGCATTGGAACACAACGAATAAAAAAATTAACAACTTGGAATTTTGATGATTTTCCCCCCAATTCGCAAACAACAACAATATAGCAAAATAATCGACCTAATTTACCTTAAAACGCACCGGAGAAAACAATATCGCGACCCAATGCAACAATTACGCATGATAGTTAGAACAAAAAGAAAATTTTGAGATGAACATAAACAAAATATAAAAAATGGGAAGAAAAGAAAAAGAAACGTCTAAAGAATATTAGAGGGAAGGAACATTTAAAATTCAGATCAGTTTTGCAGAAAAGTGCAAAAACATAAATCCTTGTTGCATACGTAGAGACTCAAACATGGAACCGGAGAATAGGTAGATACTTAACCAATGAACCAGCAGACTCATTCTTGACACAAGAAGGCACAGAATTAAACTTAAGCAAGGAAACCTAAGCCAAGGGTTCAAATAAAGAAATTAACAAAATTCCAAAATTAAAGCGACTTGAACCTCAAACCTTTAGTGAGAAAACAAAACACACAACCACAAAAGCAGACACATATTCATCGACACAACTTAGTAACAAAACTCAAATGTTGGGGGCGTTACACCAAATCAATTAGGAAATTATTAATATACGTTTTTTTATTAAATGGCTATTATTATTTTGATGGTTTTTATTTTGTCTTTTCTTACTTTTATATAGTTTTTAAATAAAAGAACTAAAATTAACATATTTATGTATTGAACTCATGTTTAATGGATTTATAAACAAAATTCTTACCACTACATCAATAATAATTCTTGAATAAAATTTGAAAACAAATTAACTTTCAACATAAAATGTTTTCTCTCACCAAATTTGTGTATCTACAACCCTTGATTGTGTTGGTGTCACGGGTTAACCAGGTACCAACTTGGTTAGGAAATAACTAATATACTCTTTTATTAAAGGACTACTATTATTTGTCAGATGGTATTTTTGTCTTTTCATACTTTTATACATTTTTTAAATAAAAGAACTAAAATTAATGGAAACTCGATATTTCCTAACTGAACATAAAAGTATATAAAAACTATATAAACAAATTTTTTAACATAAAATGTTATCTCTCGTCAAATTTGTGTATCTATTCTATTATTTAAGCACTTTCCTGAGTTGGTGTCACAAGTCAACCGGGCACCAACTTGGTTAGGGAAATTACAAAAATGTCCTTTCGTAATTAAAATAAGTTATATTATTCGAGAATATTTTGGTCTTTTCATTTTCATAAAAATCAATAAAAAATATGCATATGGTGGTATTTGAACCTGCAATAATTAAATTAATAAAACCTTAAATTTATCACTCAACCAAACTTCATTTTAATTTATTTTATACATTTTTATTTTTCATGCAAAATTTATTACTTAAGCTTCTAGCCGAGATGGTTTCATGAGTCAACCGACCACCAACTTGGTTAAGAAAATTATGAAAATGCTCTTCCATATTTAAAATGAGTCATATTGTTCAAAGGTATTTTTTTTCTTTTCATTTTAGCAAAAACCAATAAAAATATGCATATGGCAGAAATTGAAACCGTGCCAATTTACTAAATCTTCATTTTAATATATTTTATACATTTTTCTTTTAATATGCACAAGTGATTATCTCCATTAGTTGTATACATCTATCTATACTTACTATATTAAGTGTTTTACCGAGTTGGTGTCACCTTAACCGGGTCACCAACTTAGTTAGGAAATTATGAAAATGTCTTTTTGTAATTAAAATAAGTTATATTGTTTGAGGGTATTTTAGTATTTTTATCTTAACAAAAACCAATTAAAATATGCATATGATGAGATTTGAACACACGCTAATTGAATTAGTAAAACTTTAAATTTACCACTCAACTAAAGCTTCATTTTAATGTATTTTATATATTTTTATTTTAATATGCACAAGTTATTATCTTCATTAGTTAACTTGACACTAATTCACAATTGTTGACAAAATAAATAATTGTAGTGCGTTTAATATTGCTTATATGATGTATTTATGTGTTTAAATTTCGTTTGACCCACATTTTAGCTTCTTTTTTTTAAATTTTAATATCCTAGATATTTAAAGTGTTATTATGATTAATTGATTTCAAACCATACGTTTCATTATTTATTGTATGTTATTTTTAAACACACATTTGTTTTCTAAATCTGTGGTCTCACACGCATACGTGTGTGATAGAATTTCTAGTATTATTAATATTGTTAATTGAGTTGGTGTCACAAGTCAACTCGACACTAACTCACAATTGTTGACAAAAACATGATAAATAATTGTAGTACATTTAGTATTGTTGATTTGATATATTTATGTGTTTAAATTTCGTTTTACTCATAATTTTAATCTATTTTTTTATTTTGATATCTACATATTTCATGTGTTATTATGATTAATTAGTTTCAAACCATACGTTTCGTTATTAATTGTATGTTATTTTTAAACACACATGTATTCTAAATACGTGTTTTCCACACACATATGCGAATGATAGAATTTCTAATTATATTTAACGTATTTTATATTTTATATTCGTACAAATTTTATTAATAAATTCTAATAGTGCAAATAAATGTTAGATTTAAACCTTTCATAATAAATTATAATTGAGTTAATGTTACGAATCAGCTAGATGTCAACTCAGTTGAAAAATAACTAAAAGAATCGTTGCTTTTATAAGGTAATAAAATATAACAATGAAGAATATTTTTATCTTTTTATATTCTATATGAAATTTATAAAAATCAAATGTATTTCATAAATATTTTTTTTTCACTCACATCGTAGGTGTGTTATAATCTAATATATTTCAAAAAAAAAAAAATTGTCTAACACTTTTTCAACATACCATAACTTATTGAGTTCCAAATAATACATACCATAACTTATTGAGTTCCAAATAAATTTGAAGTCGAGCTGAAATCTTAAATGGAGGATGACCGTCCTCTCCCCTACTCTCGCGAGCGAGGGAGAGAAATCAACTATTAAAGATAACAATTAGATAAAATACTAAGTGCGGTGTCATAAAGTGTGACATGCCAGTTGTAATATTTGTAGTGTTACATTGGAACATCGGAGTATTCTAAGGATCAAACCCAAGAGAGTCAGTGATTTAGTGATTTCTATTCAAGAAGCATGCAAGAATAGAATCTAGCTAGCTACTCACTAATTTCTATATTACGGCAAAGCATAAATGACGTTAATTAAAACTAATTAATTATCTAAGACAAAAAGAGACTAAATTATCAATAAAATAAAATATAAAACTACCAAATACGATAACAGGTAGTGGTTGGTTGATTTCCATGTTGTTAATTAACCTTTGAATTAGGAATCTAAATCGTTAACACTCCTAAATTGACTCCATTTTACCTCTCGGTATCAACTTTACCAACTTAGACAAGTTAGTCCGGTTTATCTCTCGATCTCACCAACTAACCTGGGACTAATAAATTGGTGTCCAATAAGATTACCTCTCGGTCTCACTTATCTTGATTTTCACCTCTCGGTCTCACTTATCTTGATTTTCCCTTAGGGGCGTCAATCCTAAATTTTGAAGTTCATTCGATTTAGTCCAGTTTTACAATTTAGTCCCCGAACCTAAAAGTAACCAAACAACATTTCCATCAACCAACCACCTAGGGTTTAGTTACCCATTACCATATTTTAACTAACAAACATCAAATAAGCAAACATAACAACCATAAACATCAAATGCAAGAAAGTAAAGATGAAAAATTAGATTTTTCATTGAAAAACTTAACAACAATAAAAATGACATCAAGAGGAATAAACAAGATCACTAAAGCTATGATTTTTAAAAGATAAAAATAAAACCTGTTGAATGGATATTAAACTAAAGATTAAAAGGTGATTACAATGAGGTTTGAAGTGCTAAACAAGTAAATAAAACTAAGCTACAATAAAAACTAACTTAACTAACTACCATTAACACTAAGAAGAACAAAAAAATGTGCAGGAAAAGTAAATCCTAAGCTATAGAAAAGAAAACTACCTTAAACCTAAACTAAAATATGAAAGGAAACCTTAAAACTAAAATCTTTCTAACCTAAACTACAGCCTCTTCCTTCAGCCAATTTTTTGGGATTTTAAAGTTGATTTTGACCCCAACATGCACTTCTCCATCTTTTACTTGATTGTTGCTTCGGTTGGACAAAGACTACCATTGATGTGTCTTTGATGGTGGATGTTGCGATACCCAAGGGTGGGTATCGTGACACCACTGTAGGTGATTCCCATTCCTCTTCATTTTAGGTTTGTTGGAAGTGTTGCGATATTCATGCTCCGATGTCACGGTACCTCTACTTGTGGCAATTTTTTCACTCAAATTTGGGTCACCAACAAGCTTCTACAACACTTAATCAATCATTTGGGTCCAAATGACACATTTGACCAATTTGGGTATCAAAATTACACAAAATGAGCATAAAATGCATGAAAAGTTCATTAAGGCTAAGAAACAAAAATTAAACGAAAACTATGAAAAACATTAAAATTGCTCGAGAACAAGCTCATTAAGTATAACGGGAGCCTAATTTGGCATATCAAATTATGGCAGATCAGAGGAAAAAACTCTCCTAATATTAGTGTTTTAATAACCAAACCGATGCTCAAGTTGATTAGATTGTTGGTTCAATCGTCAATCCAACTATAACTAATTAAATAAAGAATTAAAAAATGAAAAATGAAAATTTTATAAAAACCAATTCAACCATGGATTTCTTGTCCAATTTTTATTTTTTTTACTGATTCTAAGCAGTTCACTAAAAGACCAATTCAACCCTTATATTTAGATTGATATATCAATTAGTTCCTGATCCAACTGGCCCATCCGATCGATTTGTTCCAATTTAAATAATTTTTTTTCTTTCACAAAATTTAAAAATTGTTATTTAAAGTACAGTAAAATTAGGTTAAATTATCCATATTTGCTGAAAAAACAATTTGAGAAACTATGCCATTTTTCTTAAAATTTAAACAATCTATGTTATTTTTGGAGAGAGAAAAGAAAACGCGTCCTACAGGGCGTGTTTTCACTGATGTTCCAGAGAAAATGCACCATGTAGGTGATAAGTTTAAATTATATAGGTTTTATTAGCACATTTTTACTCATAATTTATGTAAATTTTGAGCATGTGGGTAGCCAATTGAGTCATTTTAATTCATATTAAGACATTAGACATAAATTGAGTGAAGTTTGTAATTTTATACAATTTTGTATTAATTTTATATAATTTTTCTATTTTATGTTACATGTTAATTTTTACTCAATTTGTTGCAGTTGGACCACTAAATTAATTCATGTGGGAGTCAGTAATATCACACATGAACACAAGTTAATTTCTACTTCATGTGGACAGTAAGCTCACCAATTGGACTCATAAATTCAGTTCAACCCAACTTGAAAGATGGTTGTTAAAAAGAATGAACCCTGCTCTCAATTGGGTTGTCAAAACCATCCAGTAAAAGGGGAGAATGGCCCAAATTCGGCAAAGGCATGAGAGCAGCCCAAATCAGCTTAGGGAGAATTAATTTGAAGGTCCCTACCTGTGCAAAGAAATCACAAATCAGCCCCTAACTTCCACCTTGATTGTTTTCCATCCCATGCTACAAATCAAGCAAGAATCAAGCAAGGAAATCATGAAAAATTCGGCCCACTCTCCACAATTCATGGCCAGCCAAGCAAGGGAGCAAATCAAGGGCTTTTCAAGCTATTTTTAGCTAACTCCCATGCTATCCCTCTACTATAAATACAACCTTCATTTCACTTCACAATCATTTTTCATTATTCATACATCCTTTATTCACAACATTTATCGTATTTTCTCTTCTCCCTTCCACACCTAACGCATTCCCATTTCCCCATTTTTCCTTTAGCTAGCATTTTCCCTTGAGGAAAACCACTCTTGTCTAGCCACCTTGATGAGCAATTTGCGAAGGAGCAACAGGGAGAATTGGAAGAAGCCACCACGATCAGTCTTTGAGAATCGCCGAATTTATCAAGAGTTTCTTCTTCCTTATTTCTTTAATTTATTCTTAGTTATTCAACATGGTTGCAAATTATTTTAATGTTTTTCCATTAATGATGATGAATTAATTTTGTTTAGGCTAGAATAATTGCATTAATTTGATGAAGTTCATTTGATTCATGTTTGTGATGTTCTGTACCTCAGTTGTTCATGCTTCCAATTAAAATCATTTTTATGTATTTCATGCATTAAAATATGTTTGAGTGCATTAGAATTACTTTATCAATCCTAACCAGATGGCAATTAACGGACGCAATAATTGGAAGGTGCATGCTTAATTTAGATCCTAACCTGATTAAATTAAAGTTTCGTAATAACTCGAAAGAGCTCTATTACCTTGCATAGCTTTTAGATTTGTGTGATTAAATTGTTTCAAACCTAACCCGTCCCTGTTACTTCACATAAATTCTAAGGAATCCTTAATTAAATATGGATATAGAAATGTACATGTTATTCTAAGTATAAGACTTCGAAAGAACTTATACCAGGTTCCAAGTGAATGAATGATTGAGTTGCCATGGAATTTTTTTGGAACATTGTTAAGCATGATGAAAAATGAATTGAGTCAAATGTTGTAATTATTCTAGCCTATTAATGTTATTATTGTTAACTCATGAAATTGCTGCTAAACCGTCACATTGCATTTCATTTCATTTCATTTGCATTTAGGTTAACTTGTATTTAGTTAATTAATTGAATTTGACACCTACCACTCAAAATTATTGCGTTTTTCTTAACCAACTTATGAATAGTAATTTTACAACTATCGATCTAAACACAATCCTTATGGAGACAATAACTCTTATACTTACTTATTACTTGATAACAACTATGTATACTTGCACATCCTGTCGCAAACCAGTAGGATGCGTTTTCACTCTGGTAAATTGTTTTTTTTCTTACGGTTTGAAATTAGAAGTTTATCTTTTCCTGTGTTCTAGATAAACATTGTTATTGTTTTAAGGTATGTTTGAATTTATAGTGGTGCTGTAGAGCTGGGTGACTTACAAATTTCATCCAGCATGTGAGCATGGAACCATCAACTGAGAAGCTGGATTGCATTACGACTCAAGGTCCCTGTTGATAATGGTTATACGATCTCTGGTTGAAGTGTAACTAGGGCTTCAATTTTACAAAGGTTATGCTATCAAAGGATGGAGCATAAATAGGGCCCTAATTGGCAGTGGTTATGCGGGCACGATAATGATTTTTTCATCATCAAGGGAGGATGCTATTCACCACAGAAACATAAATACGAGGAACACAAACACAGTGCCATTTTAGTACAATCAAGTAATTCATTTTATCCATGTCCACCGAATTACTTGATTATACTAAAATGGCATTGTGTTTGTGTTCTTCA
This sequence comes from Gossypium sturtianum, assembly GCA_025698515.1. Taxonomy (NCBI): domain Eukaryota; kingdom Viridiplantae; phylum Streptophyta; class Magnoliopsida; order Malvales; family Malvaceae; genus Gossypium; species Gossypium sturtianum. The sequence goes on from CM046955.1 coordinate 122,201,795, forward strand.
TACTTATGTTTCTATGGTGAATAGTTTCCTTTTTTAATGATACAAAAATTGTTATTGTGCCTGCATAACCATTGCCAATGAAGGCCAAAGATATGCTCCATCCCTTGGCAGCATAACCTTTGTAAACTTGAAGCCTTAGTTACACTTCAACTCGAGACGATATAATCATCGTCAACTTGGACCTCGAGTTGCAATGCTATCTCGACTTCGGGTGATGGTTCGATGCTTACATGATAGGTGAAATTTGTAGGTCACCCAACTACACAACATCACCATGAACCCAAACATAACTTAAAACTAAAACTATGTCTCTCTCAAAGCGAGGGAAATAAATCTTCAAACCCGAATATTTCATGACGCATGAGAAAGAAAAAAACAATTTAGAGATATGGGTGATTAGGTTTAGGTTTAGTGCATTTATATAGGGAATGGTGCGGGGTAAAATGGGAAATTTTTTTATCCCGGGAATCCTGGGTTGCAGGTCTCAAACACAGAAGCAATTAACTTTGGTTGGGGTTAAAACCCCTAGAGGCAAAATGTTTCCTACAAGAGGCGTTCTCGTCTGACATTATAGAGAAAATGCTTTCTGCAGGAGGCATTTTCTCTCAACATTTCTGAGTGGAAAACGCCTCTTGTCTTGCAGCACAAAAGGCATTTTTAGTGCATTTCTAACATGTCAGTTGAAAACGCCACCTATAGGGGGCGTTTTCTCTATGAGGTTTTCTCCAACCCAAGATTCCAGGGATAAAATTTAGAATTCTCCAAAAATGCACCTGTGGGGGACCGTTTCCTACCCCTCAAGATTCTATAAGCGTAATACAAGCATTTAGTTTTCCATACGGATTTCAAAGCATATTGTTAAAGTTTACTTAGCATTATGAGCAAGAAGTGTTGTCGTGCAAGCTTGGATTTCATTCCTATGTTATTATTGAAGTAAAGGTAATTCGTTAAATTTGTAGGTCAGAGTAGTTATCCATTACAACAATCAAATTTGTGAGACCGAGGTTAGCCTCTGGTGTTCAACCATGGCTTAACGTTGAAAGAGCATCAGATAAGGATTAGCATAAAGTAGGGATCCAGAGAAGAATTCTGAGCCTCAAATGTAGATACATCTCATCATATGAACTCGTTAGATATGTCATCTATGAGATCAGGAGGGGCAACGATCTGGAGTAGGTGATCGAATCCCATTGCTCTAGTGGGAATGCTATACTAGAGTTGTATCCTGACTTTATCCAAGAGGATGAAGGTGGTCAGAGTTCGATGGCACAGTGTCCGCCAAGTTCCACTCTGGTTTAAAAAACTGAAAGTCCCACCACACGGTTGTGTGATGGGTTCACATTATTACTGTAAAGCTTATACCAAGACCCACCGGAACCATCATCAATGGCGAGGCATTCATCGATTTTGCCCCTCGACACTAATTTCGGGGGACAATCGAGTGTATTCGGTCATCAGGTGTGTGACACACCCGTATGACATTTCGTCAATGCCTTCAATTTTAACTTCAGAATGTATTCATGCGTGTACGTCATCAAGTTACTAGGGTGGGTCAAACATAAGTGATTTTGAGGCTGACGTCAAACTTACAAGAACGGAAGGTCTACTTCTGATAACCTCAATCGGTGAGGGCACATCCCAACAACCTTAAGAGAATAAGGTGGTCAAAGCAGATTGCGTGACAAATAATAACCTAATGGAGGAACCAAGACGAGATGGTGCAAAAAATGCAGTGATTTTAGAACTGGATCTCATTCTCACTAAATCGGAGGATGATGGATCTAATGGCTAGGCTTCGGACATCGCTCGATGGGATGACCCAGATTTCACGGTGTACGAACCTCCACTAATATACGTATGCTTGATCTTACTACTGAGGATGGTTTAAAATTCCTAGACCTCCCTTGTAGAAAACCAGGGCATGCAACTTCGTCTCTAGATTTCGGCCATTTAGAGGTTGGGATGGAGTTTGACTCCAAAGATGCTTTTGTGGCCGCAATCAAGCAATACAACATACAGCTTAGGGTCAACTTCACCGTTACATGCTCCTGAGCAGAGAAATACAAGGCAAAGTGCGCAATGCATGGAACAGGATGCTGGAAACACAAAAATATATAGACTTTTTCAACACCTTTTGAGCCCAAATTCATGCAATTTCGTAGTAAATTTGGTCGAAATTCACACTTTAATTATAAAATAATTAATTTTCACTTAAATTATTAACATATTGAATTTTAATTATTTTTATAATAAATTTTCACAAATTTGGTTTATTTTCGACAATTTTGCACAAAAGGTGAAAATTGGCTCGACAGACACCTCGAAAGGCTTGAACCGTTAGGGAATTTTTCCATCAAGTGAACCAAGAGCAAGGCTGAATATTTTTCCAGCCAAGGACAGTCCAAATGATGATTATTTTATGTAGTTTATATTTAATTTTTATCCAAAGTTAATTGGGTTAAAAATTAATGTAAAGCCTGAAGGAGAAAGTGGCCAAATTGTGCTAATAAAAGAAGATTGATCCAACAAGAGAAATGGCAGCCAAAAAATGTCCAACAAGCTGACCCAATCAGCTGATTTTTATGCTTGTAAAACAGCTCTTGAAGTTTCCCTAAACTCCATTCAAACCTCTCCACTTTTTGTGCCTTTGAAGATTTGCCCTTAGCTTAAAATAACAAGTTTGAAATATTCAAACTTGCTTGTTGTATGACTGACCAAGGAGGAGTGTGTGGCTGCTAGTTATTTTCTATTTTTAGTAGCCACTCCCACCAATAAATACCCCCATTTGCTACTTCATTCAACACACCTTCCATTCTACATATCTTTCTCCTTTTCACTTGTTTTTCTCTCCTTCATTTCCCATTTTTCCCTTCCATTTCCCTTGCCGATTTCCCTCTTGGAAAAGAGCCCTTCAACCACCTTGGGTAGCAGCATTCAAGTGCTTATAGAAACCTCGGTTCAACAAGAATGAACGGAGAAGGAGGAGTGGAGCAAACTAGTCAAGCTTTGGAGAAACACCGGATTTGATTCTAGTTTCCTATCCTTTAACTTTTATTGTTGTGTTATGAACATGTCTATGAATATTTATTTTGTTGCTATTCTAAATTTAATTAACATGGCTTAAATTTAATTCGTGTTAGGTTGATTGATTTTTGTCTACTTAAGTTATTAAAATCATGTTCATGTTGTTATAGGTCTTGGTAAATTGTTTGATTAAGTAAAACCATGATTATGTTATACTTGCATTATAATTGTAAGGTAACAAATAAATTAATTATTAATCATGTTGAAATTGTAATTAATTGACACAATACTTAATTAGTGCATGTTTAATCTTCTATGGTAGCTGAGGGTTAAATTGGCAATGGTATTAAATGGTACATTAGCCTTGCATAACTTGCAAGATTATTGTGATTAAACTGTTTCAATGTAAGAATATATTGTTACCTCACTTAATCTTTTACTTGCTTATTTAAATTGATTAATTGTTTGAATTGGCATAGTGATATGTTCAAGAGATTAGTTAATTTAGTAAGTCCGTATGTTCTAAAGTTAACAAATTACCAAGTTGCCATGAATTTATTCATAACAACATGAACATTGTTTTGGTAATATGAAGTTAAGAAATGCAATTAATCTAACATAATTATGTCATCTTGATTAAAACCATCTCTTGAAATCGTGCATTGGAAATTTTATTTATTTTATTTTATTTCACTTAGTTAAATTTTAGTTTTTAATCACTTCCTCAAAATCAAAATATTTTTAATCACCAAAGTATTTGAATTTCATTTCATAAATATTTTTCTTTCACAGTCCCTGTGGGTACAATAACTCGACATTTACTTGTCACTTTATTACTTGTTGCGATTGTGTACACTTGCACATTTCCATCATTCCAGATGTCAATGGAAAATCATGGCATCGGTGAGGAAGAACTCAGCATTCTAGACGATCAGGAAGTATACCGCACCACATACATTTATTGTAGTTGGTATGTAAAAGAGTATACGCTAATCCCATTTTTGTCTTTTCCAACCATGTCAACTAATCATCCAAAATTGGATTCGGATATGAATCCTAACTTTATAGTACCCATGGTCAAAGTGAGCCTTAGGACTTCGATCCATGTTTTGATCACACACATGCATAACGAGTTCAATTACACCATGTCATACCACAATGCATGATTGGAAAAATAAAAAGCTTTGAAGAAGATGCACAATGGGTGGGAGAAATCCTACGATGAGTTGTGGCAATGGTGTTAAGTGCTAAAGCATTCTGCACCGGGTTCCATAATCGAGTTGTAGATGGAGCCTGCTTATTACGGCCATCGCTTGGTCCTTCGAAAAAGAGTATTCTACCATTTTTTTTGGATGTTCCAGCAATGCGTAACTGCATTCCGATACTGTAAGCCACTTGTCCAAATTGATGGCACATTCTTGTACGAGAGATATGAGCATAAGTTGTTGATAGCTGTTGCACAGGATGGTAACCGAAGAATCTTGCCAATAGCACTTATAATAACTCCCGAAGAATTTGGGGATGACTGAGATTTCTTTCTAACTAACCTAAGAAGGCATGTGGTGCTGCAGTCCAATGTTTGCATCATCTCTGATAGTGGCACCAGAGTCGTAGTTGTTTTCAATTGATGTTCAAGCCTATGGGATCGTGCACACCATAGGCATTATTTGTGTCACATATGGTCTAACTATATGGGTTGATACAAGAAAGATGCGAAGTGACGACATGTAATCAACATGGGTACGTGCTATCTTGTAAAACAATTTAACATACCAAATTCGGTTTTTTTTCTTTAATGCAGTAATGCTTGTTGTCAGCAGGGAACGAGCATGTACAACATACATTCCATGAAATGTTGGAGAGAATGCGGGTTGTGAACAATTAGGGTGTATAGTACACCGATGAGATACCTTTGGAACAATGGATGCAGTCGTATGATGGAGGCCTGCTGTACAGGCACATGACCTCGAACTTAGCAGAATGCATTAATTTTGTATTGAAGGGGACACGTTATTTGCCGGTGACATGTGTGGTCAAGGAAATGCATTTTCGATTAGCAGTCTTATTTTCGAAGCGAACTGAGACATACACAGGACAACTAAAGGGCGATTACATTTGGTGCGAGTCTATGCTGAAAGCTATTAGGGAAAGTAAAGAGATCACGAACTTAATGACTTTAATGTGCCACTTGGTATCGAATCTTTTGTTCCAGGTTAAACATCCCCATAGATTCGACCATTTAGTTATCGGTGGAGCGTACCACTAAAATTGCAACAAATGGCCGATGACTGTGGGAGATTTCAAGCGCTTCGTTATCCATGCGCACATGCAGTTGCGGCATGTGCCTCGGGACATCTAGATTACATGGCATTCATTGACAAAGTTTATAGAATTGAACGCACGCATAATGTTTGAAAGTATGTATTCCCACCTGTCCCGGACGAAAGAATATGGTAGCCTACCTTGCATGCTCCTCTCGAGTTGGTACCAAATAATAACAAGTGGCACAAGCTGAAAGGTCGACTGACCTTAACCCGGATACGAGGCAATATGGATATTCAGGAGCGAGGAGACCAACTGAGGTTATGCAGTTACTACAAGAACCCAAGATATCCACACAACCCAAGGAGTATCGATGAGAAGAGCTAATCAAAAGACTAACTCGTATGGTAATAACACTAACTTATTGGTCCGTAACTTGATGTACTCAAATTTCATTCAAGTCATTAAAAAATTACAAGGTTTGTAGCACGGCCCAACATATTCAAAATCCTTAGCTTAGAAACTTATGTACATGCATCTCAGTTGTAGTAAACAAGATAGATATATTTTAAATAAATGTACATTGCGAATGTAGAACAAATTAGACAACATCGAAAAATTAGAAATAAACATAATCAACGATGTCTAGAATGTGTGCCACAACTGGGTGCGCGTCGAGCTCGCCTAGGGTTCCATCACACTATTGGGGCTGGCAGCTCCTCTTCGGCCTCGTCTTCATTTGCACTTCGAGGTCAATCACTGACCTCATCTCCTTCCTCCGTGGATGATTGCGAATGTGTCTTAGCCACCTATAATGCATCCCCCTGATTGATTCGGCGTATGCGAGGACGACCCAGCTCGAAAGAACAATAATGTTGGGGGTGTTTGTGACACTATTGGCGATACGAGATGTGTCCCTATAACTGGCGCATGGGGCATGTAATATAATGCGGTGGGTGGCAGTTATGGGACATATAGTGTTGGAGAAGGTATCGGTGCATGGAATGATTGAACATGTTGTGCTGTTTGTGAATAATAAATCGATGATGGTTGTGTCAGTGCAGGGAATGGTTGCACATGCTGGGATGCTTGTGTGTAATAAACTTGTGATGAATATGTCGGTGTAGGGAAGGATTGCCCATATAGTGGTGCTTGTGTGAAATAAAGTGGTGATAAATTGTTGGTACAGGGAACGATTGCGCGTGATGTGGTGCTCATGTAAAATAAATTGATGTTGTATATGTTGATATAGGGAACAATTGTGTGTGCTATAGAGATGTTGTAAAATAAAAAGGGTTTGCGATAGGAATAAATGAACCATACTGACTAGGATGTTACACGGCAACCGGGTCCTAGTATGTATGTGGCGGACATGTCGATCCCTCCGCAACATCTCCTCCCAACCTGGGATTGATGGGCCCTCGTCTTAGCCTCCTACGATAACATTTCCTACTCCTTTCTGAAGCCAGAAGTAGATACGACTTCTCGTGATGCTTGAACCAATCCATGTAATATGGAGTTGTCGCCAACTCCGACGTGAGAAATGGTTCATGCGTTGGCAAGTAATTGTACTTGTGATGCCAAATCTCGATATACTTATTGTGGAATGTTGCCTAATATTTGTCAAGTCTCCCCCACATGTCAATCTTGTGCATGTCATCGAGCTCTTGAGGTTGTGGTGGAATACGCTACATACACCTGAACTGCCGCATAACTCGGTCAGATTCGTTCATCTCGACCGTTGCAAACACGATTAATGGCACTTTCACGTGTCAGATTCTGCGGTTGGCCAAAAATTCGTCTGAGATTCATTCTTGAATCCTTAGATCCGCGTATGGCATCCATACGAACTGTAGTACGAAATTATAAATTTTAGCAACTGCATTATGAATAAAAAATCGATAACAATGAAATTAATAAACTAACCTCCTCTTTAGTTTGTTGGTTTAAAGCTAGCCGAATGTCCTCGAGCTCAGTCGTTATACTGTTGTGTCTGGTAGGGTTGTTCCACTTGTACAAAAAATATGTTATTTAAAAATTATAACAATATTATTAAATGAATTTTACCATGAATTCATAAGGAACTTGCACTCGGGGGTGTAGAAAGGGTAGTCGATACCATACCCACAATTGAAGTAGCATGCAACCGCCTATTTTAGCTTTTTCCAGTATCGTCGCTGTAACACCCTTAACCCGCATCCATCGCCGAACTAGGGTTACGAGGTATTATCGGTCGAATCATAACATTTAAATAACCATGGCTCACACATCAGCATATCATAGTTAATCAATAACACAAAGCCCCTTTAGAAGGTCTACGGGACCTTAAACATGCTTTAGAAGTGGTTCGGGACTGAACCGATCACATTTAAATCTTTTACGAAACCTTAAAAAATTTTCTCTTCGAAACAGAGCACACGCCCGTGTGGCTAGGTCATGTGCCTCACACGGCCATGCCTTACACCATGTCTTACCCCGTGTGCAACACTGACTTGGGTCACATGGCCTATCACACGCCCGTATGTCTGGCCCGTGTGCAACACTGACTTGAATCACACGGCCTGTCACACGCCCGTGTGTCTGGCATGTGTGCAAGTCTGACTTGCTTCGAATTGGGACATTGAAGGACACGGTCGAGACACACGCCCATGTGCTCACCCGTGTGGGCAATTATAGGCCATTTATAAGGCCAATTTGCCACCCAATTTTGGGTCATCCCTACATGTTCAATTCCAACATCAAATAACATACAAATCATTCACCATCTCAAATACCAAATCAAGCATGAAACATACCATTTCTATTTCACCAAAGCATACCATAATGGCCATTCACACAAGATCATATATACACCTCACATACACCATTTTCACATAGCAAATACCAAAATCAATCCAAAGTCTCATCCATTATCAAGCCATATCACATGGCAAGATTTATACATCTCAAAACATTCCACAACTTCACTAGCCTATACATGCCATATACCATATATATACAACTTTCAAAAGGTATCAAAATAAATGTCCGATAGTGTGATTGAGTCGCTGACGATCCTCAGATCCGAGCTAGCTTTAAATACCACTGTAAAACAGAGAAAGACTTCACACAGTAAGCTTTAAAGCTTAGTAAGTTCGTAATATAACACAATTAACTGAACAATTCAAATTCAATATGCAAAATTAACTAACACTTAGTTCAATTCACATCACTACTCAAACTTATCCATGGCTATTACTCACTTTCATACCATATCTATAGGTTCATATACAAGCATTTATAATGGTACTCAATCCAACTCTTTTCTTCATTCATTCACATAATCTTCCATCTATCTCATACACAATATCATCAACCACATAGGTTTTGTACATACCTGTACCATCACGTATTTATCTATCACATTTACCACTTCAAAGCTCGATGCCATAATTCATTCAATCCTCTTTAAACATTTGATGAACTCGCACACTTAGTGCCAATTAATTAGCCGAAGCTATAATAATATCGTACACTTAGTGCCTTCACATATAACCGAATTTGTCTCGATATCGCACACGTAGTGCCAAATAATACAGCCGATGCTTTCTTTATCTCACACACTTAGTGCCATTCATCAATGTAACGATTCTATTTACGCACACTTAGTGCTACTTATCTTCGAACTCACATTTCACACTACCAAACTCCATAATCATATTTCCATTCATTTCATCACATATGAACATTATTTTAACAATACGTATTATACACGAACTTACCTCGGACGTAGAAACAACGATACTAGTCGATCAATCGAGCACTTTGTTCTTGCCTCGATCTAGGTCTGAATTTCTCTTTTCTTGATCTATATAATATCAAATTCAACTCATTCAATCTCATATTGATCCAAAATAATCCACAAACACATAGTTGGGGCATTTTACACTTTAGCCCTCATAATTCCACATTTTGACATTTTAATCCCTATTTCACAATTACACAAAATACACATAATTTACCCACACCCAAGCTTGGCCGAATTTCATACTAGTCCCTAGCAGCCCATATCTTTCATTTATTTCACATTTCAACACAAAGTTTTCACATTTTTCAATTAAATCCCAAAAATGCATTTTTTACTCAAAATCACTTTAGAAAATATGTTTATTAATCATCAAACACTTAGTTTTCATTATCAAACATCACAAAGCTCACAAAATCAACAATGGCATAACTCAAAATCATCATCAATTTCATGAATTAAGGCATGGGCTTAAGAGAACACGAAGCAACTATCTCAAAAACATAGAAATCATCAAAAATGGATCAAAACACATACCTTAATCAAGCAAAATTCTAGCCGAACCCTAGCTAGCTTTCTTTTCTTTCCTTTCTTTGTATTTTCGGCAAGATGAACACAAAATGGCCACTAATTCATGTTTTGTTTTAATTAATAAACATTAATAACCATTTTACAATTTTAACCTTAATTAAAACATTATAAAATCATTCATTTAATGACCATTTATGTCAAATTCCACTATCAATGGTCTAATATCAGCATAAGGACCTTTCATTTAATAAACCATGGCTATTAAGCACTTTTAACTACTAGCACACATCTTTTGCATTTTACGCAATTAGGTCCTTTTTCACAAATCGGCACACAAACGATAAAATTTTCACACAAAACTTTCACACATACTTTACCACATGCCATAAAACGTCAAAAATAATATTAAAATATTTTTCTGACTCGGATTTGTGGTCCCGAAACCACTGTTCTGATTTTGGTCTAAACCAGGCTGTTACAGTCGCCCGACACATTTCTAGGTACAATGTTGTCAGCACCGTCGATCCCTAGCTAAGTTGTCCCACTTCTCTCAAGTCGGCTACTAGTAGTAGTCACCTTAAGTGTACCCGATTGCGAGATTGATCTGGCATTAGCAAACCCCCTATCAACCTCAAGATGAATGCGCGTGCAAATTGCTCTATTTCGACGTCGATCGCTGAAGTATCGATGGTTTGGAAGTCGTCCTCCAACCATCTCATCTCGATCCGGCTACCCCTAAACCTATTTGACACATTTCCCAGCAATTGCTCGCACGTTGCATTCAAATTGGCACTAACAACTGGCCCCGTAACAACATCCCAAGCGACCGATAGATCGAGTTGTAAACTGACGTCCTCGAGTGTAATTGTACACTCGCCACAGGGGAGATGGAACATGTGTATCTTTGGTCTCCATCTCTCGACCAAAGCACTGGTGAGTGGGGGATCCAATTTAGTCCCCCCTAGCATGCGAGCAGCATATAAAAAGCCTGTATCTCGCAAGTGTCCATGAATGACTTCCGGTGCACCTTCGCTTATGTTGTTTATGTACGTCTCCAAAATTCAATCTTCGGCCTGAGTATATAAACATAAAAAAAATTTAATCTGAACAACATAATAATTAACTATTTAAAATTAAATAATTTGATATTTTTTTCTTAACATCATAATAATTAACGGATTAAAATTAAATAATTAAATAATATTTTCTTACAATTTGTAATTGAACATAGGAGATGTGCTTGTCATCCAAATAAATAAGCTGATATGCCATCGAAAATTCAATAAAATAAAATCAAAAGTTTTAGACAATTTTTTTTAAAAAAAATTGAAATTGGGAATTTAGAATTAAAAATCGAGAATAACAAATTCAGAACAATAAATCGAGAACAATGAATTAAGAGTTGAATTGAATGAAATAAGAATTGGAGGCTTTATATAGGAAAAAAATTAGTCGTTTGGATTTATGGCCGTTTGGAAGTTAGCGTTAGACAAAAAACGCGTCCTACAGAATGTGCCTTGTAGGTTGCGGTTTTTTTTTTATCTTCCTAAAAATAATGTAAATCGATAAATTAAAAAAAAAACATAATTTCTCAATGTTTTTTAACATATATGGGTAAAATTAACATAAAATTGGTTTCATTTATAGGTAAATATTTAAATCATATTAATCACAGCTAGAGGTGTGCATGGGCTAGGCCAGACCGGGTTCGAGCCGGGCTCAACTAAAAATTCGAGCCCGTTTGCTAGGCTCGGGCCTGGCCCGGCCCGAAAAATGGGCCTAAAATTTTGACCAAGCCCGATCCGGATAAAAATGCTAAAACCCAGGCCCGACCCAACCCACCCATATTAATTTTTATATTACTTTTTATATAATTCTAAAATATATATAATACATCAAAAATACTAAGATAGATGCAACTTAATAAGCAAATGTCTCTAAAATAATAATAAAATTAACATATTTAAAATAATAACAAAATTAACAATAAAATAAGTTTTATACAATATCCAAACAATAACAACAAAATAGTAGTAACGTAATAGTAAAATGATAGCAAAATAGAGAGAAAACAACAAGAAAATAATATTAAAAAAAGCAGAGTTTTTTTTTTCCTTCAGTAAATTCGGGCCGAGCCGGGTCAGGCTCGGGCAAAAACTACCTTACCCGAGGCCCGGCCCATTTTTAAACGGATCTTATTTTTTTGTCCAAACTCATTTTTCGAGCTTATATTTTTATTCAAACCTTCTCACATTTTAAATGGGCATTCGAAACGAGCCAAGTGACCTGACTCATAGGCAGATCTAATCACAACTTTTCATCATCACCATTTATTATCGGTTAAGGGTTGCAGCTTTGCAGGACGTACAATGAGAATGCTGAAGAAATTAATAAAATGGAAAACGGAGCTCCATTCTGGATACTTTCGTCTTTTCCCTCTCTGTCATCATCTCTAACTACTTCCTGCTCTTCACTATTTTTTATATTAACATTTATGTTGCATATTTTAGTTTATCAATTGGCAATAACTTAATTTGAATTGGTAATTTTTAATTATTTACATGATTTTTTTGTTAAAAAAATTATTTTACTTATTTTGAAAGGATTTTATTTTTTTTACAAAAGTTTTAACTTATTTTTCTAATTTCAAGTCTAAATTTATACCAACTATTTTTTATTTTATGTCTAATTATTTTAACATATATGTATTAAATAAGTTTTTTTTACTCATTACTATATTAGTAACCAAACCTAGCTTACTATTTAACATAATTAATATTTTAAATTTTTTTTATGATTTTATGAATAAAATCTTAAATTTAGAGTTTAGTTAAAAATAAAAAATTATTTCATATACATTTCTAAACAATGAATATTAACTTCCTTATCATTTAATATTATTTAATTCATTTTGATAATATAAAAAAATAATTTTATCCATTTAATAATAATTATACTTATTTAATTGAATCCCTGTTATTTGAGAATTACTTTCATCTATAAATATTAGAAAAATATATTTACACTATAATCATGTTATTTTCTTTGGGTAAGTTAAAAGAGTCATAAATTTCATTAAATTTTAATGTGTTGATTTATTAAGTGTATACATTATTTTTAGTGACATAAAGTGTTTTAATTACTTTTCATGATTTTGTATTATATTTCAATTGACCACATATTTTAATTCAATTTTTTCAAATCACTAGCATAATAATCAATATAGAACTAATTTACATTTACATATTGCATACACATAAAATTATATTTATTTAATATATAAATGAATTGATATATTTATTTCTTTAAATATATATTGTTGAATCAAAATTAAAGTTTTATGTATGCATCTAAACCACAATAAAAGTTTATTGTGTATGATTGCACCAAATCAAAGCTTATATATTAAATTGTACATTTGATCAAAGTTCATGTGTAGTTTTGAATTTATCCCTTAGAAATGAACTTTGGTCTAATATGCAATTTTTATACATGAAATTTTGATTTGGTCCAACTATCACAAATTATTAACACAATTATTGATATAACATTATTTTATCTTTATATATGCATGCATAAATAATTATATTTATCCAATATAAAAATAAATTGATGTATTTAATTCTTCAAATATGTATGATTAAATCAAATTAAAGTTTTATATATACATTTGAACCAAAATCAAAGTTTCATGCTTATAATCACACCAAATTAAATTTCTTATATCAAATTGCATATTAAATAAAAATTTATGTATAGTTTTTAAATTTGGTCCTAATTTTATAAGTGAAGTGAGCCTATTTTCTAGTATTCAATTAGGGATGAGCAAAACTCGATCCGACTCGAAAAAATCGAAAAAAAATCGAATTTCGAATTAAAAGAATCGAGTTATTCAAATTAATCAAGTTATTCAAGTCAACTCAAATTTTTTTTTTTGAATTTCGAGTTCGAATCTAGTTGAGTTTTCAAATTTGAATAACTCGAATAATTCGAATATCAAACTATAATATTTTATATTTTTACTGTAACAGCCCGTTTTTAGTCAAATCGGAACAGTGATTTCAAGACCAAAAATCCAAAGTCAAAATATTTAATTTATTATTATTTTAATGTCTACAGCATGAAAATATGATTGTGTGAAATTTTCGTTAAGAAATTTTATCGTTTGAGTGTTTAATTTGATAAAAAGGACTAAATCGCGTAAAGTGTAAAACTTGTGTTTTATTAGCTAAAGGTGTTAAATAGCTATATAACCCTAAAGTTAAGGTTCTTAAGTGGTAATTAACCCATTAGTGAGTTAATGGATGATAATGTTTTGGCATTTAGTGAAATAATTAATGTTCATTAAGGTTATTTTTTGTAATTTAGTTATTAAAGGTTAATTTAATAAAACAAAATCAATTTTTATTCATTGTCATCTTCTCCAAACCGATTTAGAAGGAAGAAAAGCCAAAATTTCTAGGTTTTCATTCGGCCATGGTTATATAGATCATTAAGGTACGATTTTTATCCCGTTTTTAATTATTTCTATGTTTTTGAGATCGTTGCAACTAGGTCTAGCTAGCCCAGGGACTATTTTGCAAAATTGTTAAAGATTTTAGATGTTTCCATTGATGAATACATAAGTATTTTGATGTTTAATGATAGATTAAGAATGTTTGATGATAGTTATATAAGTTTTGTTAAGTGATTTTTAGTGAAAATGTAAATTAGGGATTAAATTGTGAAATGTGGAAAATTTGTGGTTAAAATGTGAAATAAATGAAAAATATGGGCTGCTAGGGACGTAACTGAAATTCGTCTAGCATGGGTTATGGTTGAATTGCATGAATTTGTGTTTTTATGAAATAAGGACTAAATTGTAAAAGATGTGAAACATTAAGGGCAAATGTGTAAAATTTCCTTAATATGAATTTTGAAATAAATTGAATAGAGAGATAATTAAATAAGTTGATTTTGATTACATATAGATCAAGAAAAGCGAAATTCAGATCTAGATCGGGGGAAAAACAAAGTTCTCGACTAATCGATCAATTTAGCCGTTCTTACAATCGAGGTAAGTTCGTATGTAATAAATTGCGTTATAAATGTATTTTAAATGCTTTGATATTGCATAAACGGTGAATATGAGATTACGGATATGCTCGACAATGATTCGACGACGATTCAGCATTGGAAATCCCGGTTGAACCTTAGGAATAGATTAGGATACGAATGACATTTCATTAGGGCTTATTGTGATTATGTGATCTGGGTGCTGGTCCTGTACGTCCTACCGGTGGCTGAGTATACCGGCATGTGTTGCAGTTACTTGACAGCTTGTGTGAGCAGTACCGTGTAGCTACGTCTTGACCCACAGCTTGTGTGATAGCTCGAGAGTGAGCATATATGTGATATGAGACTGAGATAGCATTGGCTATATATGTGGCACTTCAGTGTGAGTTTCCTGAGTATCCGATAGTATTCCGAATGGTTCAACGGGTAAATGAAAGACGTGGTTGAGTATGAGATTGATACAAGGTGGTACAGGTATGTTCATGAACTGTATAAGCTTAAAACGAAAAAGTTGTGAAGTTCTTATATAAGATTATGATTGAATATGTGAAAGGTTTGTTAGTTAAATGATCTATATGTTGTTATATTAAATTGTTGAATTGTATATCTATGATTAAATTGAGTTTATTTCATACGAGCTTACTAAGCTATAAAGCTTACTTTGTTTATTATTCCATGTTTTATAGTGATTTCAAAGCTAGCTCGGATTCGGGGATCATTGGAGACTTCGTCACACTATCCTACTATCACATTGGTACTTCTGAGCTTATGTTTTAAGTATATGGCATGTATAGGGACTTTGGTCATTTTGGTTCATAAGTTGAGGATGATTATAGCCATATGAATTGGCTTGTAAATGTCTAAGGTTTAGTTTTGTGTATAGTTATGTAAGTTGGCTTATTTTGGTTGTGTATGTATTTGTGCAAATGACTATTGTTATGTGCTTGATTATGGATTTGTGATGTTAGTTGGTATTTGGTATTTAGGGGTACTAAATGGTTATGATTTGAGTTTGGTATGTTTGTGAAAGTTGGCTAAATAATGCATGTTTAGAAAATGACCATATTGATTATTTGATATAGTGAAGTACAGCATGAAATTGAATGGTATATTGTGGTATTTGTGTTTTGCATTGGTTGGTAATGAAATGGCATGGATTATGCTTGATTGGAGTTGTTTTAAATGCTCATATATGCTATGTTTTGATGCTGTTGAGTTTGGTGTAGGTGTGCATAAGATTGGGTGGCAATTTGGCTTGGTAAATAGCCTATTTTTGTCCACACGGGCAGAGACATGGGCGTGTGTCTCAGCTGTGTGTGACACACGGTCACGTACACGGCCATGTGTCCCCTGGTGTTGAAATAGAAAACAAGTCAGTATGCTCCACACAGCCTCAAACACGGGCGTGTGACTTGGCTGTGTGGCATAAGTCAGTATACCCTACAGGTTTGACACGGCCTAGCACACGACCTGGCACACGGGCGTATATGACCATTTGTAGGGCATACAGGCTAAGCCACACGGGCGTGTGTGTTGGCCGTGTGACCCAAGTCAGAGAGTTACACAGTGTCAGACACGGGTTGGGACACGGCCATGTGCTTCCATTTCGAATGTCCACAGGGCATGTGACACGGGCGTGTCTTTGGCCGTGTGAGACACACTGTCGGGCCACACGGGCGTGTGTCCCCTGTTTTTGAGAAAATTTTCTAAATGTTCTAAGAGTTTCCAAAGTTATCGGTTTAGTCCCGAACCGCTCCCAATGCATGTTTAAGGCCTTGTAGGCTCGTATTAGGGACAAAAAGATTGGTTGTGAATGAATTGTATTTGAAATGATTAATTTGTATGAGAAATGTATGTTTTAATATGTGATAAGTTCGGTAATGCCCCGTAACCCTATTCCGGCGTTGATTACGGGTGAAAGGTGTTACATTTACCCCAAACTCCCAAACCTTTTTACTTTTCCTTCAAAACTTTTACTCCTTCCCACTTTCCCCCCAAAACTTTTACTCCCCTCCCATCCCAACTCTCCTATCTACCCAAAATCCATTTCCCATCAAAATTTTACTCTCCCATTTACTTTTCTTCAAAATTTTACTCCCAAAAACTCTCAAAAATTTTTATTTTCCCTCAAAATTTTTACTCTCTCCCACTTTCCCCCCTAAAACTTTTACTCCCTTCCCATCCCACCTCCCATCTACCCCAAACCCATCCCCCCCCCCCCATTTTTTTAAAATATTTACCCTCCAAAATTTTACTCCCCCTATTTACTTTCCCTCAAACTTTTATTTCTCACCCTTTACTCCCAAATAAAAAATCAAAATTATCCAAAAAAAAATTCCTAAACATAAATAGTAATATTTTTATTTATATATACTGTTTATATTATTAAATTAAATTTCACATTTTATATTATTTATATTATTGAATTGTTTAGTCATATTGAATATTTATATTAAAATTGAATTTTTAATGATACCATAAAATATTCGTGTTAAAATTTTATATTGGTATTAATTTTACATTTTATCTTTAAAATAACTTTTATTAAAAAAATCACATTTTTACATTTAATATATTTTTTAATTCCAAATACATAGTGACAAGAATCTGGAGATAATTGAAATAACTAAGCAAGCAAAGAAGCGAACCCGTTTATAAAATATTAATAAATAAATTATGAGGTGATGAAAGTTAATAAAAAATTTAATTACGGTGGACAAATTTTATTACGGTGGGTGACAGTGGTTACAAGGACCCAAAATTTTTTTTAAAAAATTAAATCGAACAAATATATTCGATTCGATTCGATTCGAATTCTATGTCACTCGATTCGAAAAAATTTCAAATCAAATTAGGATGATAAAATATAATTCGTCAACTCAATTAACTCGAAATTTTTTCATTCGATTCGATTCGATTCGATTCGATCGAACGCTCACCCCTATATTCAATAAAAGTGATCCGTGTGAGTTAGAGAGAAAACAATTTTTTATTTATAGAAAAAGCTAGAATTTGTATATTAAAGAGTTTGAGATAAAATAATATCAAAATTATAAGTTTAGGAGGAATCCAAATAAATTTTTATTATTTTATTTTAAATATAAAATTATAGAACAGTTTATGGGCCTGCCCCTTCCCTACGTCCCTCGCGTGTGAATTGAAGCCATAAAAATTTTGCCATAAGTCTCAGTGAAAGACGACATTAAAACTCTCTTTTTCCTTCGACCGAAGACATTAAAATTTCCATATTGAGCGACCGATATAAATATATAAGACAAATGTTGTAGTGCCATAATATTAAAATATTTATTGGTATGATATTTTAAAATAAAAACATTTATTTAATAGTTATGTAATTAAAAATAGTATTATAATAAATTTAAATTTAATAAAATAATATTTAACAGTGTTATTAGTTAAACATGAATTTAAAAATTTTAAAAATAAAAAAAATAAAAATTTTAAAAATAAAAATATAATAACTAAAATTTGAATTTTCGAAGAGGAAAAAAATTAACCAAAATTTAAAATATCCTTGTTGATTGGAAAATATTCTGAAGTAATTTTGAAAGACAAAGTGGGGCCAGGCCGTGGCATAACTTAATGTGCATTTAGAATGAACCAGAAACTGTCCACCACCACCATAAAAACATGTGTCTATGCAAAGAGTTTGATAGATTCTCTTTAATTATAAAATACGGTAATTAGTGACTTTAAATATTTTTTTTATTTTAATTAATTTTTTTTAATTTTCATTACTCAAAAAGAAAATTCATTAAATTAATCATTCTACCGATAAATGGTTATAGAAGATTAACAATATATTTATATGAAAAATTTTAGAAACTCAAATAGGAACAATTTTCTATTTAAAATGACTGATAGGTAATTTATCTTACAAATTATAACCTCATTTATGTAAATAAATCATTTTTTCCTTAAATAAAAAGTATCTCAAGGTTGTATTTAGTTTTTTTTCCTTATAATTTAATTGAAAAATTATTATTAATCCATTTTTTTAATCCGTTGAAAAAAATTAATCCATTGTTTTTAGTTTTACGTAAAACCGTTTTCAATTTTTTGTCATATTTTTTATATTTTGAATGATTTAACAAAGGGAAACCCATAAAGAAAATTAGAATATTTGTCAATTTCATTCAGAGCCGACTTATCACATAAATTTATTATTTCTGTTGTCCAGTTCCTCTTTTTCAGGTTTTCTTGATGCATTTATATTTCTTCTCTTTTGGTTTTATTGGATATTTTATTGTTTATTTTCTGAAAATTAATAAGCTAGTCCTTTTAGTTTGTGAAAATTAAGAAATTAGTATAATTGAAAAATACTGTTAAAATTTTCAGTTCAATATTTGATTTAAAAATTAATAGTTCAACAATTTATACGTAAATAATGAATAAAAATTAACGCTTCAATAATTTATATGCAATAAATTAGCCATTCAAGTTCATATGTTTGCCAACAATTGGATCAACTTTCCAATTTTTCATAAGATAAGAGGATCAAATTAAGATAAATTAAGGTAGAGATACTAAGTTCTCAATTTTTATAACATAAAGGGTGAATTTCATAATTAAATTTATATTTTACTCGTTGGCAGAAAAACGCAGAACCAAACCAATGGTCAAATTGATAAGAACATTGACTTTCAGTTCAACCATTACAAAATAATTTTTTTAAAATATAAAATTCATAAAAATTACAATAAAAAGTTAAATATTTAATGAAGTATAAAAACAAAATCAAATGAATAATAAAAAACATAAACATCCATTTTTTTCTGAAAAAAAAAATATAACAACAAAATTGAATATTTAAACAAACTTAAATTTGATTCTACTAATTTTTATCTGGTTTGATTAATTTTGTTGTCGCTTCAACAATTATTTTACCCCTGCTCTGTTTTATAGTATTATTTAAACCGATTAGACCATTAATTTTAAGTTTAACCAATTGATATAATCTCATACTATAAAAAAACACTCATATTTTACTTTTTTTTTTTTTTAATAAGACTTTGCTAATAATCTCTTGATAAAGTAAAATAGTAATAACCAAATATAGCACAAATGGAATTAATTTACTTCTCCAACGTTGATCTCCCATTACATTACATTTCCTATATTTGATATCTTGTTAAGAGTTAATCTAATTTTTAAATTTTGAATTTGATAATTAGGTCATTTTGATATTTATATTTTTTTTTTGTTTACTTTAGTACTTGAACATAATAATTAGGTCTATTTTGATATTTGAACTTAAAAAATTTAAAAGTTTAAAGATGTCAAGAGTACCATATCATCAAATCTTGACGAAATCCAAGTTTAGAAAAAAAAAACTAATTACCAAATTCAAATACTAAAATATAAAAAATTACCAAAATGAAAAAATGGTTATAGACTCCTCGTTACAATTTGGTAATCAAAATCATGCACCAAGAAATCTGGAAAGCCTTCTACGACGTCGTTTTCAGCTATAGGAGCAGCCCAAATATGCGTCGTATCATGCAAAGACATGTAATTATCAAACCTTTCATTCAATTCTGGTACCTGGCACTTTGATCTATCGTTGCCTACCATTAACTCGTCTTCAACATTACCTCCAATAGGTATAATTGAATCAAGCTCGTAATTTCCGGAGCTCTGGTCTGGTCCGAATATGATGCGGTTCGAGTTGTTAGTAGAGGTGGCGAACATGCCAGCCACTACGCTTTGCCATGCTTTAACAACGTCAAGGCACTGGGATTTTGAGCCTTTGTTACAACTTTTCTGATATGGGGAAGGTCTTGAAGAAGATGAGGGTAGTTTTTTTGAGTCTTTGACCAGCCTGGCTTCTGCTTCGAGCCTAGCACTCTCCCATTGAGCCATGTGGTTCAGTGTGGTTCGACCGGTGGGGCTGACGACATGGTTCGATTTGGGCTTGTGTGTGGTGGGATCGATCCCCATCTTGGTAAACCGTTTCTTAATATGTGTGTTCCAGTAGTTTTTAATCTCGTTGTCGGTTCGGTTCGGTAAGTGAGCTGCAATGGTCGACCACCTTCACAGGAAAGGTACGTAGAATTTTGTAAATAATCTGAAATTGGAAATAATTGCATGCATGCAACAACAAACTTCCCTATGCTTAAATTTACAGTCCAGTACCAGTAGTAAATAGTGTAAACTATACACGAATGGCTTGAAGCTGAAATACCCAAATATAATATAAACTATAATGTACTTGATTTAGACATGCACATAAATTTGAACTTGAATCGATTTAATAATAATTGAAACTAACAAAAATTAGTTCAAAAAATTTAAAATAATTGAGCAAGTCTCAAGGATAGATTTCTTTTTGAACAATAAAGATAGATGTTCCTACATCCATGGAAATATATAAGAGTTTTCAAAAGTACACCTTCATAATAGAGGGGAATAGAATATAACAACTGTGGGTCTATCTCGTTTCACTCCATTGTTATTCTTTGAAATCCTTAAAACCCAGATTTGATTGATTCCACCATACTGTTGAATTTGTTTTAATTAAAGGGAATTTAAAAGATTTGATGGTTTAGGGAGAGAAGTGGAGAAGTGGCATCTTAAGACCTGTTTCCAAGAAAAGCATGGAGTTGGATGATGGTTTGTTCTTCTTGTAAACTGAACTTTCCCCTCTTGAGATCAGGTCTGAGGTAATTGATCCACCTCAGTCTGCAGCTCTTTCCACATCTTTGAAGCCCTTATTTATTTATTATTATTATTTGAGATAAAAAGAAGAAGCATTTTGCTCAGTTATAAAGTAGACCAGCAAAACGTATAGAAAGAATGCGTATTTGCAGAATACTAAAATGGAAAAAGACGATGGATGGTCACCAGCTTTTTCAGGCAAGGTACGCCAATTCCCCAACCCATGTTCTTCAATATAAGCTAAGAGCTTCTGGTCTTCATCTGGAGTCCATGGCCCTTTCTTCAACCCCATCTTCTCCCGGCAATCAGCCATTCCTAATATTAATATTTGTATTTTGCCAAAGGAAATAGAGAAGAAGAATCTGTGATTGTTAGGTGGTGGAAATTGATTCACCAATTTATAGAATTTAGATTCCAAGGGAGCATACAGCTAGCTTAGAGACGTGTAACCAAGGGACAGGTAGAAGGGTTGGCCCCGGTTGTTTATTTATTATTATTATTATTATTTAATTTCAAAGTTTTCTTTAAAATAATTATTTAATTCAAAAATGATAGAAAGAAAAATCTACTTTGACATCTAAAAATTAGAATTTAGTTAAATTTCAAAGCCGCCAGAAGTAAAAAATATAATGAAGTTAAGTTTACTTGAACTCAAATTTAAAATAATTGGATCCAAATACCTAAACTCAAAATCACTTGTAACATGTTTAAAACCCGAATGCTTTTATCTGTGTCCAGTATAAATTTTACACTTCATCCCAACATTAATGACATTGACAACGATAGATCAAAAGGCTCGAGAGGACTGTCCTTAATTGAATAATCAATTGTCTCCTTAACTGGTATATAAAAATCATAGGGTAAGATACCAAATATTCAACATTTTATTCTTTGATATCTTAATTCACAGTGAAAATAATATAGCAATGTAAATCATTGTCAACTATTCAGACTTTGTAAAGAAAAAAAAAAAACTAAAAAGTTGATTATTTTAGTAATCTTTTTTTAATCTAGATAAATATATAAAATCAAATTAAAACTAAACTCAAGCTCATAATTTTGTTAGAGATAGAGGATAGGAATTGTTTAGAAATCCAAGATTTAGACATTATTATTATTATTATTTAAAATTACTTTAATGTGTGGGTTAAGGTTAAGAGTGCTCTCTCTTAGTATCCCAGAGAAACAGGTGCGGCTGTGGTTGGGGTGGAGTAGGGAGGTGACTTCTATCCGATATGGCAGGGGAGGAGCTCTCTCTCTTAGCAGATGAATTGATTCAATTGACGGTCAAGAGTTCTCTGGTTTCACCGAAGAGCAGATTTTCATTATTAAGTTCTGTGTGGACGAGGAAGTCTTACAATCCCGATAGTTTTCGTGCGCAACTCAGAAGTATATGGAAAACGAAAAGAAAATTCGAAATCCAAGTGGTTGGGCAGAATCTGTTTAAGATCTCATTCGAGGATGAAGATGATTTAGAGACGATCATGGATGGCAGACCTTGGCTATTTAGAAGACAATTGATAATTTTTGATAGATTGAAAGAAGCGACAGAGAGAAGCAAAATAAAATTGATTTTCTCGCCGTTTTGGCTAAGAATTGGCTCTTGCCCACCAGAATGTGAGAAGAAAGATTTTTTGCATGCAGTAGGCTCTACTTTTGGAGGAATATTAAGGTCGGAGATAAAGAATGAAGTTTGTAGACTGAAAGTCCAATTGGATGCTCGGAAACCTCTTAGGAGAGGAATATTTATTGTAGTTGGGGATCAAAGAAGAGTCTGGCTCCCTTTTAAATACAAATCATTACCAAATTTTTGCTTTGGCTGTAGAATAATGGGACATGTAACGAAAGAATGCACTGAGATATCAAAACTGGGGAAAGAATTAGGGGAAGATGACCTTCCTTATTCATTAACGCTAAAAGCCAAATCCAATCTAGTCGGTAGAGAGAGTTTGCAATTGGGTGTTTCAAGAAGAAAATTTACGGAACAATGCTTATATACAGGGGAAAAGGATGAAGGGGACAAATCAAAAGTTAAATTGGTAGAAGATATCATCACCAGTAAAGAACGGATGGCAACACAACAAAAGAAGGACAAATTACAAGAAGTAATAACTCCGATAGATCTAGGCCATGCGGGGATATCTAGCAAGACTGTGAATAGAGAGGCAAATAATCAGGGAAGTCTCTAAATATCTGAATCTGGTAGCACAGATATTGGAACTTTATTTGAGGAAATTGAACAACCTTGGGAAACAGGAAAAGCCAGGATAAATACTATTGCAACCGAGTTGGGTATTTCGGAAAACCCCAAAAAGATGAGGTGGAAACGAAAGGAAAGAACAGGGCAAATTACTGAAGTCCAGATGGAAACTGTTACATGTAAGAGAAAAGGCTTTTCAGCAGGAGAAGAACGTCC
Source organism: Gossypium sturtianum (assembly GCA_025698515.1). Lineage (NCBI taxonomy): Eukaryota > Viridiplantae > Streptophyta > Magnoliopsida > Malvales > Malvaceae > Gossypium > Gossypium sturtianum. The sequence continues at coordinate 122,225,545 of CM046955.1, forward strand.
TGAAACCTGTTTTGAAAGTGATAATAATCACAAAAAGTCGAGATTGGAAATTAATGTAGTTAATTCCCATATTTTGGAGAAAATAGAGGATCAATTGACTGTGTCTTCACAATTAGGACCAGTGACTGCCAATAGGCAAGCCGACCGGAGGCAATGAAAACAATAAGCTGGAATGTTCGAGGATTAGAGAGTCCTCGAGCAATTAGACGACTTCGGTTTGCACTAAAGCAGCATAATCCCCAAATGGTCTTAATTATGGAGACGAAAGTGAATGGAATTCAGATGGAAAGGATCAGAAGAAGTTGTAGATTCACGAATGGATTTGATGTTGAGGCAAATTATTCTCAAGGTGGGCTTTCATTGGCTTGGAAACAAGATATTCAAGTTATGATCATCAGTTGCTCCAAAAACCATATAGACGCTCTTATTAAAGAAAATCAAGGTGACAAAGATTGGCGTTTCACGAGATTCTATTGAACTCCTTTCATTAACGAGAGGGGCAATACTTGGAATTTATTAAGACAATTGGGAAGGATCCTTGGATTGTTTGTGGAGATTTAATTAAAATTTTATACTTATTCGAGAAGAGAGGAGGGGTGCCAAGAGATGAAAAGAGAATGGAGGCTTTCCGCACTGTTCTAGATGAGTGCCAACTAATGGATGTAGGGTTTTCTGGTTTATAGTTTAAATGGGAATGGGGAAATTTACCAGAAACAAACATACGGGAAAGGTTAGATAGAGAGGTGGCGAATGCAGAGTGGTTTTCGGCTTTTCCACATGCGCACATTCAGCATTTACCCCATTCACATTCAGATCATTGTCCTCTCCTCATTCTTACGGAGAAGGAAAATAGAAAGATGCACAGGGTGTCCTTTCGGTTCGAGGCATGGTGGCTATTAGAAAGCTCTTTTGAGAAGATGGTGGCGGATTCTTGGGAAAATCTTACAGGGTCATTACAAGAAAAACTTGAGAAATTAAAACAGAGAATACTTCAATGGGCAATACAAATAAAAAAAGAAAGAAAGAATGGGAATCAAGCAGAAATTAAGCAAACTGTAATACCCCAAACCTGGCCTAGACGCTATGGCAGGATCTCGCGATGTCACATGATAGGGTGTTAGAAAACCGTGCCGTCGCGATAAAACCATTCACTTTGAATTACTTATCTTAATATCTTATTAGTTCCAAAATCGTGTTACTCATTTAGTCGATAGTTTCAAAACGTTGCTCAATGCGGAAGCTTTTTAAATAGTTAAAAAAATTGTGCGTTTTTGAAAATCATTTGTTTTTTTTGAAAACCGAGGTTTCCTACTACTAGCAATTGTAATCTATAATGTAAATATATTTACAACCCAAAACCAAACCAAAGTCTGAAAGTCCAATTACAACCTAAAAATTTAACCAGTAAAAATAGAATAAAAATAAAACCAATAATCATAAATTAAAACCATGACAGTCCAGAACCGTGGTCACCATCGAGTCCTCCGCCGCACCAATCCATCTAGGTCTGGGGATTACCTGTGCACATTAAACAAGAGGGGTGAGTTTTCGTAAACTCAGTGTGTAATCCCGCAGAACAAAACAAGCAACAATCGTAGTGTACAGTCAATAGCAGTCTTGGGCCTAAGCCCATTTCAGTATCAGAATCAGTTAGGCCTTAGCCCAATACAGTATCAGAATCAATATGCACAAGGGCCTAAGCCCATCAGTAACAGTAGTAGATATACAGTAGCAAAGTCCTACCCAACCAGCCTCTACACACCGTCTCCGTCCAACGCTACACTCCATGTGGGGATTTAATCAACCCACCCATCCCTACACTCCATGTAGTACCGAATGCGGCACAAAACAGTAATTTGCAGCTGAGCTACCAGTATATTAAGCTTAAAAGCCTTTCAGTACACTTCCTCTGAATAATATCAACCCCAACCCAATGCAATGCAACATACAATAATATGTCATACTATAACGAGTCTATCAGATACACATACAATTCAGTATACATGTCGGTATATAACATGCTCAGTATGTAATTTACATAATAAATAACACACAGTTAAGGGTCTAAGAAGTGCTTACCGACCCTATGGAAGGTTCACAGTCGACTTGGGCGACCCGTGCAACCTTAGCATACATTTCAGTAAAAATGGGCTCACACGCCCATGTGGTTTGCCCGCGTGGGCCCACACGACCCAAATTGGCCTTGGCCGTGTGGATCGCACGGCCTGGCCTAAAATCACACACGCCCATGTGGATTACCCATGTGGACCCACACGCCCGTGTGGCCCACACGGCCCAATTCACTCTAGCCCGTGTGTTGCACACGGGCTGCCTGGCCATCACACGGCCGTGTCCTTTGCGCACGGCCAGGCCTCGTCGATCACACGGCCGTGTAGGGGCACACGGCCAACTACACGCTCGTGTGACGTCGACAGTGGGGTTTTCGGCTTTTGCTGAAAACCTATTTTCAGTATTTTTGGGTACACACCTAGTATCGATTTGCTGTAAAAACACTCCCGAGCACTCCAGAACCTATATTCGACCAACCAAAGCCCAATTTCAGTCACTTAAACCGATACTAAACCAAATTACCAAGAACATATATTCCCAAATATTCTAACAACTCTTACCTTGAATGCACAATAATAAAATCGCACCTCCTCGATACCGATTGAAACCCCATAACTGCCTAAGAGTCTCCTAAACACGAAACCACTCCATTAATCATCGATTCAAGAATTTTGAAATTAAAACACGCTTACCCCAACTTACCGAAGTAGATGAACTCGAAGGTGGCTCCCACAATGATGATTTGCAAACATACAGAAACAAAAAGAGTAGGGAAGAGAGAAGAGAATTTTCGGCTATAGAGCAAAAAATGGATGAAAAAGAAAAGAAAACCGACAGAGGAAGGGGACTAGGCGTCAGTTACAGAGAAGATTTTTGGGGAAAATTGATTCACTCAATCCATTACCCACATTATCTCAACCGCCCACTACTCAGTTATCAAATACAACTCAAACTCTCCGCAACCAAACCGAGAAAAAATAATCTCCCTTGCCCATGCAGAGATTCGAACTCAAGACCTCTAACCCATTAACACTCCACTTAACCACCAGACCAGTAGGCCCATTCTGTTAATTATTTACCAACTTTTACTTAAAAGCCTTCTAACCCAAGATGGGGCTTTATTAAAAAAAAACCAAAATTTGCCCAAGTCAAGGCTCGAACTTGGGACCTCCCACACACACCCAGAGCATTTAACCACTGAAGTAGATACACAGTTGTGTCACACACACAAAAAAACAAAAAATAGATATTTTGGGCGTTACAATTCTACCCCCTAAAAGAAAATTTCGTCCTCAAAATTTACCTGGTCAGAACAGATGAGGATACTACTGACGCGTCGCATCCTCAGGCTCCCACGTAGCCTCCTCAGTGCTATGGTTACGCCATAGAACCTTAACCAGTGGAATAGATTTCCTCCTCAGAACCTTTACGTCACAATCTAGAATCCGAACCGGCTCCTCTTCAAAGGTCAAGTCTGGCCTAACCTCAATCTCCTCAATAGGAACAATGTACGTAGGATCAAAGCGATAGCACCTCAACATAGAAACGTGGAACACTTCGTGAATCCGATCCAACTCCAGAGGTAGCTCCAACTGATAAGCAACTGGTCCCACTCGCTTCAGAATACGGTAAGGTCCAATAAATCTAGGGCTCAACTTGCCATTACGACCAAACCTCAAAACCTTCTTCCATGGCGAGACCTTGAGAAATACGGAGTCCCTCACAGAATACTCAATCTCGCGTCTTTTCAGATCCGCATAAGACTTCTGCCTATCAGAAGCCGCTTTCAAACGATCCCGAATCAATCTAACCTTATCCTGTGTCTCGTAAACCACCCGGGACCCGAGAACACGCCGCCGCCCAACTTAGTCCAACATAAGGGAGTGCGACACTTACGACAATATAGTGCCTCGTAAGGTGCCATATGGATGCTGGACTGGTAACTATTATTATAGGCAAACTCCGCTAATGGCAGATAATCCTCCAAACTGCCTCGAAAATCAATAACACAGCTCCTCAACATGTCCTCCAAGATTCGAATCACCTCTTAAACCGACCATCGGGCCCGAGGATGGAATGCGATCAAGTCCAACCTTGAACCCAGAGCCTCATGTAACTTCCTCCAAAACTGAGACGTGAAACGTGGATCCCTATCAGAGATAATCAAAATCGGTACCCCATGCAGTCTCACTATCTCAGAAATATAAAGCTTCGCCAGCTTCTGCAGAGAATAATCCACCCTAATTGATATGAAGTGTGCAGACTTGGTCAACCGATCCACGATGACCCATACCGAATCCTTCTTAGTGGGAGTGAAGGGAAACCCACTAACGAAGTCCATGGTTACTCGTTCCCACTTCCATAGAGGAATCTTAACCGGCTGCAGCAAACCCGAAGGTAACTGATGCTCAGCCTTAACTTGCTGGTACGTCAAACATTTAGTAACAAAATTGGTAACTTTTCGTTTCAGTCCTGGCCACCAGTAAAACTCACGGAGGTCTCGGTACATCTTAGTCCCACCAGGATGCATAGCATAAGGGGTACTATGCAACTCCCTCAATATAAACTGCCTCAAATCGGTGTCATTCGGTACACAAATCCGTCCACAGAAACATAACACACCCTCAGAGTTCAACCCAAAATCTGTAGTGCTACCACTCTCAATTTGTCAGAACCGAGGACCCAAAGACTCGACCTGCAACTGTTTACACTTAATCTGATCTATCCAATTCGGTTTAACCTGAAGCTCAACCAACAGACTACCATCATCAAATAAACTAAGGCGAGCAAACATCGCCCTTAAATCAGTCATAGCTCTACGGCTCAGTGCATCAGCCACCACATTGGCCTTGCTAGGGTGGTACTCAATGGTGCAGTCATAGTCCTTGAGCAGCTCAATCCATTTACGTTGCCTAAGATTTAGCTCATTCTGAGTAATGAGATACTTGAGGCTCTTGTGATCAGAGTAGATGATACACTTCTCACCATACAATTAATGCCTCCAGATTTTCAGTGCGAAAACTATCGCGACCAACTCCAAGTCATGCGTCGGATAATTCGCCTCATGAGTCTTAAGCTGACGAGACGCATATGCAACCACCTTACCATCCTGCATCAACACACATCCCAAACCGACGTGTGACACATCACTATAAATGGTGAACTCCTTTCCAAACTCCAGCTGTATCAGAACAGAGGCCTCAGTCAGTACAGTCTTGAGCTTCTCAAAGCTCTCTTACTGCGCATGATTCCAGTTAAACGGCACGCCCTTACGTAGCAGCTTAGTCAAGGGTGCTGCAACCAATGAGAATCCCTCTACAAATCGCTATTAATAACCCGCCAGTCCTAGAAAACTGCGGATCTCAGACACGTTCCTAGGCTGCTCCCACTCCAACACAGCCTCAATCTTTCGAGGATCAACTCGAATCCCCTCAATAGAAACCACATGACCTAGAAATGTCACCTCACTTAGCCAGAACCCGTACTTGCTAAACTTATCATAGAGCTGCTTCTCCTTCAAAGTTTGTAGAACAACCTTAAGGTGATCGTCATGCACATCCTCAGTCCTCGAGTAAACCAGTATATCATCGATGAACACCACTACAAATCGATCCAAATAAGGCTGAAATACTCGGTTCATCAAATTTATGAAAGCTGCCGGTGCATTAGTCAGTCCAAATGGCATTACTAGGAACTCGTAGTGACCATAACGAGTCCTAAACGCCGTCTTATGTACGTCAGCCTCCTTGACCTTTAACTGATGATACCCAGATCGGAGGTCAATCTTAGAGAACACTGAAGCTCCTCAGAACTGGTCAAACAGATCATTTGTCCTCGGTAGGGGGTACTTATTCTTAATGGTCAACTTGTTCAGTTGTCGGTAGTCGATACGCATCTACATGGATCCATCATTCTTCTTCACAAACAGTATCGGTGCTCCCCATCAAGACAACTAGGGCGGATGAACCCACGATCCAATAACTCCTGAATCTGAGCCTTTAGCTCCACAAGCTTATTCATTGCCATTTGATAAGGAGCGATGGACACCGGAGTTGTACCAGGTAGGAGCTCAATACCAAACTCCACTTCACGATCCGGAGGTAAATTAGATAGCTCCTCAAGAAAGACGTCCAAAAAATCCTTTACCATTCTAATGTCCTTAACAGGGGAATACCCAGAATCTGAAACACTTACATAAGCCAAAAACGCCTCACATCCCTTACGTACCAACTTTTTTGCCACCAGTACAGAAATCACATTAGTTAAATAATTCCGACGTTCTCCAATCATGACTACCTCATCATCCTCTTTAGTCCTCAATACGACCCTCTTAGTCTCGCAGTCCAAGCTAACACGATGCTTGACCAACCAGTCCATCCCCAGAATTAAATCGAACTCCCTAAAGGGTAGCTGCATCAGATCAGCCAGAAAGATTTCTCCTTGAACCTCTAAAGGAACATCTCTAAACAGCTTGTTAACCCTTATATATTGCCCCAACGGACTCAGTACAGTAACCTCACTCGTAGTGCTCTCAACCAAGATCCCCAAATTAGTGGTATCAGAGCTACAATTTAGCAGATTCTCAGATTTAACGTAGCAAACACGAGTTTAGCTATACATGCCATTATAATTTGCGATAGTGTGATGTCTTCTGATCATTTTAAATGTGATTTTCATATAGTAATGTCATCCAACTGAGCTAGAGCTGAATCTGAGGAAGCTGAAAGCAATGCTTTAGCTTCAGTTCAAAGAGTTGCATCTGCATCTGGTACTGAAAGGCCCGTATCTGAGGGTCGAAGTGAGGAGGCAAAATAGGCCTTCTTTCAAATGATGAATGAATGGTTTACTGAGTATTTAAGAACAAACCCCACTGTACAATGACCTCCCCCACCAGCTCCTCAACCGGTTCTTGAGGTACCACAGGGTGCTGAACCCACTAGAACTGGTAAGCCTCCGGTAGATAAAATTCATAAATATAGGGCAGAAGAATTTAGAGCTACCGCATATGATGATCCGGAAAGGGCTAAATTTTGGTTGGAAAATACTATCCTGGTTTTGGATGAATTATCTTGCACACCAGCTGAATGTTTGAAATGTGCAGTATCTCTACTGAAAGATACAACTTAACATTGGTGGAATACCATAACTTCAGTAGTACCAAGAGAGAATGTTATATTGGAATTCTTCCAGGCTGAGTTCAGAAAGAAGTATGTTAGTCAGAGATTTATGGATCAGAAACGAGAATTTGTTCGGTTGAGCAAATATGCTAGAGAATGGGTTCTAGCTGAGGCTGAGATGTGTAAACGCTTTGAAGAGGGTTTAAATGAAGACATTAAATTATTGATTAGAATTCTTGAAATAAGGGAATTTGTGGTACTGGCCGAACGAGCACACAAAGTTGAACAATTGAGTAAAGAAAAGAAACAAGCTGAAAGAGAGGCTCGGGTTTTTGGAAAAAAAGGATTATGAGTAAGTCACAATCATCTACTTCTAAGAAGTCAAAGAAGTATTATGATCTTTTTACAACATTAGTGGGATATTCAGGGAAACAGAGAGGTTCCCAACGCTTTAACCCGAGATCTTCATCTCCATCTGTAACCAGAGTGGGCAGTGTCGGTAGCCCCAAACCAAAATGTAAGCATTGTAATAAATTTCATCATGGGGAATGCCGATTTAGAAGTGGAGCTTGTTATGGATGTGGTTCACTTGACCATTTTCTCAGAGATTATCCGAAAAGAGTTGAAAGGGAAATAAAACCGACTCCGAAGCCGAGTAATCCTGTTTCGAGAGGGATACCACCCCGTCACCCCGGCAATGTTAGTGGTAGTCGAGGTACTACCAGGGATACAATAGTTTAATTTAAAATACGAGTACCGGTAAGGACATATGGTATTCGTGCTAGAGAAGATGTTTCTGCACCAGATGTCATTACTGGTACATTTTCTCTACTTGATACTGATATTACTGCTTTGATTGATCCTAGTTCCACACATTCATACATATGCACAACCTTAGTGTCTGTTAAAAATTTACCTGTTGAATTCACTGAATTTGTGGTCAAAGTTTCAAATCCCCTAGGCCAGTGTGTTATGGTGGATAAAGTCTGTAAAAACTGTCCGTTGATGGTAAAAGGTTATTGTTTTTTGGCTGACTTGATGTTATTACCATTTGATGAATTTGACGTGATTTTGGGAATGGATTGGTTAACCCAATATGATGCAATGGTAAATTGTAAGTTGTAAGCAGAAATATATTGTATTGAAATGTCAGAGTGGTGAATTACTTTATGTTGAATCTGATAAACTGGATGGATTACCTAATGTGATTTCACCAATAGTAGCACAAAAATATGTCAGAAAGGGTTATGATGCTTATCTTGCATATGTGTTGGACATTAAAGTATCTGAGTCAAATATCCAGTTAGTGCCGATTGTTTATGAATTTCCTGATGTATTTCCAGAAGAATTACTTGGTTTACCACCGATTAGATAAGTGGAGTTCTCTATTGACCTTGTTCTGGGGACAACATCGATATCCATAGCACCTTACAGAATGGCTCCTACTGAATTGAAGGAATTGAAAGCACAGTTGCAAGAATTGATTGACAGAGGTTTTGCTCGACCTAGTTTTTCACCTTGGGGTGCGCCGGTTCTATTTGTAAAGAAGAAAGATGGATCGTTGAGGCTGTGTATTGATTATAGACAGCTCAACAAAGTTACAATAAAGAACAAGTATCCCTTGCCTCGTATTGATGACTTGTTTGACCAGTTAAAATGTGCCACTGTATTTTCCAAGATTGATCTCCGTTCTGGCTACTATCAGTTATGGATAAAAGATTCAGATGTACCCAAGAAAGCTTTCAGAACCAGATACGAGCACTATGAGTTTCTTGTGATGCCATTTGGTTTGACAAATGCACCTGCAGTGTTTATGGATCTGATGAACAGAATTTTCATACCATATTTAGACAGGTTTGTGGTGGTATTTATAGATGTTATTTTGGTTTACTCCCGAGATGAAAATGAACATGCTGAGCATTTAAGAATAGTGCTGCAAACTCTACGTGAGAAACAATTGTATGCCAAATTTAGTATGTAACAACCCGTTTTTAGAAAAATCGGAACAGTAGTTTTGGGACCAAAAATCTGAGGTCAAAATATTTATTTTATTATTATTTTAATGTTTACAGCATGATTGAATGATTGTGTGAAACTTTCGTTTAGAAATTTTACCATTTGACTAGTCAATTTGATAAAAAGGACTAAATCGTGTAAAGCGAAAAATTTGAGTTCTATTAGCTAAAGGTATTAAATAACTAAAGAACATTAAAATAAGAGTCCTTAAGTAGTAATTATACAATTTCAATTGTGGGTGGACATTAATGGACATGAAATGGATGATATAAATGTTTTATTATTAAGGTTAATTTAGTAATTTGTCTAATAAGGTTAATTAAATAAAAAAACAAAAATTTATCTTATTATCATCTTCCTTAGCCGAATTTTACAAGGATAGAAGCCATTATTAGGGCTTTTCAATCAGCCAAGCTTTCAATGTCTATTAGGGTATGGTTTTTGTCCCGTTTTTAATGATTTCTACATTTTTTAGATCGTTGCAGCTAGGTCTAGCTAGCCCAGGGACTATTTTGCAAAATTTTTAAAGATTTTGAATGATGCCATTGATGAATACATGGGTGTTTTGATGTTTAATGATAGATTATGAAAGTTTGATGATAGATATACAAGTTTTATTAAGTGATTTTTAGTGAAAATGCAAAATAGGGATTTATTTGTGAAAATGTATGGTTAAATGCATGAAAAGTTGATAAATATGGGCTGCTAGGGGCATTATAGTAATTCAGCTATCATGGGTATTAAATAAATTTCATGAATTTGTGATTTTGTGTAATAAGGACTAAATTGTAAAAATTGTGAAATTCTTGGGGTAAAAGTGTAAATGTGCTTAAATGTGTGTTTTGGATTAAATTTAATAGAGAGATTATTAAGCAATATAATTTTGAATATATTTAGATCAAGAAAAGTGGAATTCGGATCTAGATCGGGGGAAAACTAAAGTTATCGACTAATCGACTTATTTCGTCGTTTTCACATCCGATGAAAGTTCGTATGTGATAAATTTCATTATAAATGTATTTTAAATGCTTTGATATTGAATAAACTGTGAATACGAGACTTCAGACAAGTTCTACAATGACTCGATGATATTCAGCATTCGAAATCCCAGTTGAACCTTAGGAATAGTTTATGTAACAGCCCGTTTTTAGTCAACTCAGAACAGTGGTTTCGTGACCACAAATCTGAAGTCAAAATATTTATTTTATTATTATTTTAATGTCTACAACATAATAATGTGATTGTGTGAAAATTTTGTTAAGAAATTTTATCATTTAGTTGGTCAATTTGATAAAAAGGACTAAATCGCGTAAAGCGTAAAACTTGAGTTCTAATAGCTAAAGGTGTCTAATAGCTATAGAACCTTAAAGTTAAGGTCCTTAAATGGTAAGTAGACCATTTTAATTATGAGTGGACATTTATGGACATAAAACATGTGAATTTTAATGTTTTAATTTAAGGTTAAAGTTGTAATTTGGTAAATAAAGATTTATTAAATAAAACAAAACATTGTTGTCATCTTTCTTCACCATCCTTAACCGAAATTAGCTAAGGAAAACACCATTGTAATAGCTTGAAGGTTCGGCCATACATTTGCTTTGTATGTAAGTCCATTTTTGTTCGATTTTTAATAATTTCTATGTTTTTGTGATCGTTGCATCTAGTACTAGCTAGTCCAAGGACTAATTTACAAAACTGTTAAAGATTTTAGATGATTCCATTGATGAATATATGATTATTTTGATGTTTAATTATAGATTATGAATATTTGATGTTAGTTAAAGAAGTTTTGTTAAGTGATTTTTGGTGAAAATGCAAATTAGGGGCTAAATTGAGAAATATTGAAAATGTGCGGTTAAAATGTGAAATAAATGAAAATTTGGGCTGCTAGGGACATTATGGTAATTCAGCTAGCATGGGTGTATTTGGAATTTCACTAATTTGTTATTTTATGCAATAAGGACTAAATTGTAAAAATGTGAAAGTTTAGGGGAAAATGTGTAAAATAGCCCTAATATTTGTTTTAGACTAAATTGAATGAATAGTTGATTAAATAAGCTGATTTCGATTACTTATAGCTTAAGAAAAGAGGAATTCAGACTTAGACCGGGGAAAAAGTAAAGTAATTGAATAGTCGATCCGTTTCGTCATTTCCGTATACGAGGTAAGTTCGTATGAACTTAATTGTGCATTTGTTTAATTGATGGATAGAATTGAGATTTTATGTATTCCATTAGTTAAATTTGGAGATATTGAATTTAAATGTACGATTTAAGTATATGAATTGCTGAGTAAGACCATAGATGGGCTATGGCAAATCGGATAATAAGACCATAACCAGGTTATGGCATGTGAATGTAAGACCACGGCAGGGCCTTGGCAATGTATGTGTAGGACCATAGTTGGACTATGACATCGGAAAATCGATGAATTTGTATTGTAAGTATTTATAAGCCGGAGTGGTTTGATAAGAGAATTGTTGAGAAATAGATAAGTATCGGTACAGGTATGTACGAAAAACTGCTCAAGTAACGTGTTAGAAGAAGTTGAGGACTTATGAGTTACGATGTAGTTTAACTATATGTTAACTCGTTGATTAATGCTCTAAATGCTAATTATGTTATCCGTTTTGAAATGCTAATAAATGTTGAGATTATCTCATATTTACATACGGACTTATTAAGCTTTATAGCTTACTTTGTTTATTTTCTTCTATGTTTTATAGTATATCGAAGCTAGCTCGGAACCGGGGATCGTCAGGAACTTCATCGCACTATCGGACATCTATTTTGGTACTTTTGAGTTGTGTATATATGATATATGGCATGTATAGGCTTTGGTCATTTTGGTGTGTTTGATGGAAATGTATTTTGAGCTATATGAGGTAGCTTATGGAAATTATGTGGTTTGATGTGTATATTGCCATGTGTTATGGTTGATGTTGAATTATAATACTCAAATGTTTATTATGGTATGAGGTATTTATTTGGTTGAGATATGTTTAATGTGGATTGATTTTGGATGATGAATTAGATGTATTATGTTTAGTAAAGAAGGTTGAATTGATAGGTATTTGAATAGGTAAATGGAATTGAATTGAGTATTGAAATGGTGGGAATAGATATAGTATGAATTGTGTATTGGTTGATGACTTTTGGCTGCATATTTGTGACTTGAATTGGTATCAGTTGGGTTATGTAGGTATATGCAAAGATGAGTGGCAAATTGGCTTGGTAAATAGCCTATTTTTGTCCACACGGGCAGAGACACGGGCGTGTGTCTCAGCCGTGTGTGACACATGTTCAGGTTACACGGCCGTGTGTCCCTTGGTGTTGAATTTAAAATGAAGTCAGTATGCTCCACACGGTCTCACACACGGGCATGTGATCGGCCGTGTGGTACAAGTTAGTTTACCCCCTAATTGGCACACGGCCTAGTACACGGGCGTGTGACTTGGCCGTGTTGCATAAGTCAGTATACCCTACAGGTTTGGCACGACCTAATACACGGTTTGGCACATGGGCGTGTGTGGTCACTTCGAAGGGCACATGGGCTAGACAAACGGGCGTGTGGTTGGCCGTGTGACCCAAGTCAGTATGTACCCTCTGTTTTCACACGGCCTGTGACATGAGCGTGTTTGGTGGCTGTGTGAGACATACGGCCTGGCCACATGGGCGTGTGTCCTCTGTTTGAAGCAAAAATTTTCTAAGTTTCACAAAAATTTCCCGAGTTATCGGTTTAGTCCCGAACCATTTCTAATGAATGTTTAAGGCCTCGTAGGCTCAATTAAGGGATGCTGTCATTGGTTGTGATTGAATTGTATTTGATATGATAATCTTTTTATGAAATGTATGTTTATAAGTGTTGTAAGTCCGGTAATGCTCGTAACCCTATTCCGGCATTGAATATGGGTGAGGGGTGTTACATTTATTGGTATCAAATCTACGGTTTAGTCTATTCTAGGACTAACGTAACGTGTGTGAGAGTCTAGCTATACATGCCAAATATAAACTGTGATAGTGTGATGACTCCTAACATTTGAAAATGTGTTTTTATATAGCAAATGGATCCCAATTGAGCGATAGCTGATGAGGTTGAGAGTAATGCGCCTGCTCCCGCGCAAGGGACACCGCCATCTGAATCTAGACCTGTAACATGCAGCCAGGGAGGAGAGGCTAAAGAAGCCTTCTTCCAAATGATGAACGATTGGTTCACTCAATATATTCGAACGAACCCGGCTGCTCAACAACCTCCACCCCTCCTGTTCCCCAACCTGTACCCGTAGCTCCTCAAAGAGGTAAGCTTTTAAGATTGAACAAGCCTCCAGTTGATAAGATTCGTAAACACGAGGCTGAAGAGTTCAGGGCTAATGTTGACGATGATCTTGAGAGAGTCGAGTTTTGGCTTGAAAATACAATCCGAGTGTTTGATGAACTTTCTTGTACATCGGCTGAGTGCTTAAAGTGTGCTATTTCTCTTCTGAGAGACTCTGCGTATCAATGGTGGAATATGTTGGTGTCTGTAGTACCGAGAGAGCGAGTGACCTGGGAATTCTTTCAGACCGAGTTCCGAAAGAAATACATCAGTCAATGGTTCCTTGATCAAAAGCATAAATAATTTTTAAAATTAAAACAAGGCCGCATGACTGTAACCGAATATGAAAGAGAATTCGTACGGTTAAGTAAATATGCTTGGGAGTATGTTTCTACAGAAGAGATAATGTGCAAGCAGTTTGTTGATGGACTGAACGAAGACATTAAATTTATTGTCGGGATTTTAGATTTGAAAGAATTCGTTGTATTAGTTGAACGGGCCTGCAAAGCCAAAGATTTTAGTCGAGAAAAGAAGAAAGCTGATTCAGAGGCTAGAGATTCGAGAAATAGATTGATGAATAAACCCTATCACTCTTCATCAAAGAAATCTCGAGATTCGTATAGCCGATCAAATGCACCAGTGGAGTACTCTAATAGAGATCGTGGGAAACAATTTACGGGTTTAAAAACTCCAGCTATGTTAGTAGCTAGTGTGGGTAATGTTAGATCGAATAAACCTGAATGTGGACGATGTGGAAAACGACATTTTGGAGAGTGTAGACTGAATGATAAAGCTTGTTTTAAATGTGGTTCGCACGAACACTTTATTCGAGATTGTCCTGAGTTAGATGAGAAAGATAAATCTTAGAGTGCAAGACAAAGCAACACGACTGCGAGAGGAAGACCATTCCGTAATGTTGGAAATGTGAGTGGTGGTAGAGGTGCGACACGAGATACTGCTGTGAGATCCGAGAGTAGAGCACCTGCCAGAACTTATGCTATTCGCGTTCGCGAAGAAGCGTCATCTCCAAATGTTATTACCGGTACATTCTCTCTTGATGACACTGATGTAGTTGCATTGATAGATCCCGGATCAACTCATTCATATATATGTGTGAACTTAGTGTCTAATAAGAATTTACTTGTTAATTCTACTGAGTTTGTTATAAAGGTGTCGAACCCCTTAGGCAAATATGTCCTGGTTGACAAAGTTTGCAAGAATTGTCCGTTAATGACTCGGGGTTACTGTTTTATGACTAATTTGATGCTGTTACCGTTTGACGAGTTTAATGTTTTTCTGGGTATGGACTGGTTGACATTGCATGATGCAGTAGTAAATTGTAGACGAAAGACAATTGAGTTGAAATGTCAGAATAATGAGACTCTCCGAATTGAATCAAATGATTTGAGTGGTTTACCAATTGTAGTTTCAATGATGTTAGCTCAGAAATATGTGAAAAAGGGATGCGGCGCATATCTTGCATATGTACTTGATACAAAAGTGTCAGAATCAAAGATTGAATCAGTACCAGTTGTTTGCGAGTATCCAGATGTGTTTTCAGAAGAGTTACCGGGTTTTCCACCGAAAAGAGAGGTTGAGTTTGCTATTGATTTAGTACCAAGAACTTCACCGATATCGATAGCTCCGTACAGAATGGCTCCGACAGAATTAAAAGAGTTTAAAGCTCAGTTGCAAGAACTAACTGATAGAGGATTCGCAAGACCGAGTTTTTCGCCCTAGGGTGCGCCAGTATTGTTTGTTAAGAAGAAAGACGGGTCCATGAGAATGTGTATTGACTACCGTCAGCTCAATAAGGTTACGATAAAGAATAAATATCCATTGCCGAGAATATACGATTTGTTTGATTAGTTGAAGGGTGCAACAATATTTTCAAAGATTGATTTGAGATCAGGCTATTATCAGTTGTGAGTTAAAGACTCAGATGTGCCAAAAAAATGCGTTCAGAACGAGGTACGGACACTATGAATTCCTTGTTATGCCTTTTGGACTAACTAATGCTCCTACAATTTTTATGGATTTGATGAATCAGATTTTTAAACCGTATTTAGACAGATTTGTTGTTGTATACATTGACAACATTCTGATCTATTCACGAGATGAGTCTGAACATGCCGAGCATTTGAAGATTGTGTTGCAAACCTTGAGAGATAAGCAATTGTTTGCAAAGTTCAGTAAATGTGAGTTTTGGCTCCGAGAGGTTTGATTCATTGGGCATATTGTTTCAGCAAATGGCATTCGAGTTGATCCGAGCAAGATATTTGCAGTTATTGATTGGAAACCTCCAAGAAATATGTCTAAAGTCCGTAGTTTTCTAGGCTTAGCGGGCTGTTACCGAAGGTTTGTGAAAGGATTTTCGATGATTGCAACACCGATGACACGACTGCTTCAGAAAGATGTGAAATTCGAATGGTTTGAAAAAATGTCAGCATAGTTTCGAACAGTTGAAAGCATTATTAACAGAGGCACTAGTTTTAGTACAGCCTGAGTCGGGTAAAGAATTCGTAATTTACAGTGACGCGTCATTGAACGGTTTGGGTTGCATGTTGATGCAAGAAGGAAAAGTGATAGCTTATGCTTCCAGACAGTTGAAACCGCATGAAAAGAACTATCCGATGCACGATTTTGAATTGGCCTCTATAGTTTTTGTATTGAAAATTTGGCGTCATTATTTGTATGGTGAAAAATTCCATATTTTTACAAATCATAAGAGTTTAAAGTATATTATGACTCAGAAAGATTTGAATTTACGACAACGTAGATGGCTCGAGCTACTAAAAGATTATGAATTGGTGATAGATTATCATTCGGGTAAAGCGAATGTGGTCGCGAATGCTTTAAGTAGAAATTCGTTGTTTGCATTACGAGCAATGAATACCCAGTTGATGATTTGTGATGATGGGTCTATTTTATCCGAATTAAAATTGAAACCGTTATTTCTTCAGCAAATCGGTGAAGCCCAGAAATGTGATAAAGAATTGCAAGTTAAATGAGTTTAGTGTGAGTCGACTTTTGATTCAGAGTTCCAAATCGGATCTGATGATTGTTTGATGTTCCGAGGTAGAATTTGTGTATCGAGAAATTTCGAGCTTATTCAGAAGATTTTACATGAAGCGTACAATAACTGCTTATCTGTTCATCCGGGGAGTACCAAAATGTACAACGATTTGAAACAGTTTTATTGGTGGCAAGGCATGAAACGAGATATCTCAGAGTTTGTTTCTAAATGTTTGATTTGTCAGCAAGTCAAAGCTGAACATCAAGTACCATCAGGTTTATCGCAGCCTGTGATGATTCCCGAGTGAAAATAGGATAGAGTTACAATGGATTTTGTATCAGGATTGCCCCTAACTCCGAAAAATAAAGATGCTATTTGGGTTGTTGTTGATCGACTAACGAAATCTGCTCATTTCATACTGGTACGTACAGATTACTCACTTGATAGACTATCTGAATTGTACATTTCTGAGATTGTTCGATTGCACGGGGTGCCACTATCTATTATTTCGGATAGAGATTCGAGGTTTACGTCGCGGTTCTGGAAGAAATTGAAAGAAGCTTTGGGTACGAAGTTGAATTTTAGTATAGCTTTTCATCCGCAAACCAACGGTCAGTCTGAAAGAGTAATTCAGATTCTCGAAGATATGCTCATATGTTGTATTTTAGAGTTCGAAGGAAATTTGGAAAAATATTTGCCGTTGGTTGAATTTGCGTATAATAACAGCTTTCAATCGAGTATAAAGATGGCACCGTACGAAGCCTTCTATGGTCGCAAATGCCGAACTCCTTTGTACTGGACCGAGCTTAGCGAGAAACAAATTCATGGGGTTGATTTGGTTAGAGAAACTTTAGAGAAAGTAAAAGTAATTCGCGATTGTTTGAAAGCAGCTTTAGATCGTCAGAAATCGTATGCGGATTTGAAACGAAAAGATTTTGAATATCAGGTCGACGATAAAGTGTTTTTGAAAGTATATCCGTGGAAGAAAATCCTTAGATTTGGTCGGAAAGGCAAGTTGAGTCCGCGTTTCATCGGGCCGTACGAGATCATCGAAAGAATAGGACCAGTGGCATATCGACTAGCTTTATCATCAGAGTTAGAAAAGATCCATAATGTGTGTCACGTGTCAATGTTGCGATGTTATCGATCGGATCCCTCACATGTGATTTCTCTGTCAGAGATTGAGATTCAGCCTGATATAACGTAAAACGAAGAACCGACCAAAATTTTGGCTCGAGAAATCAAAGAATTGAGAAATAAACGCATAGCCCTAGTGAAGGTTCTTTAGCATAAACATGGGATCGAGAAAGCTATGTGGGAACTCGAAGAAACTATGAGAAAACAGTACCCTAACCTTTTCACTGGTAAGAATTTCAGGGACGAAAATCCCTAAGGGGGAGAGTTGTAACAACCCGTTTTTAGTCAAATTAGAAAAGTGGTTACGGGACCACAAATACGAAGTCAAAATATTTATTTTATTATTATTTTAATGTCTACAGCATGATAATGTGATTGTGTGAAAATTTCGTTAAGAAATTTTATCATTTAGTTGGTCAATTTGATAAAAAGGATTAAATCGCGTAAAGCGTAAAACTTGAGTTCTAATAGCTAAAGGTGTCTAATAGCTATAGAACCTTAAAGTTAAGGTCCTTAAATGGTAATTAGACCATTTTAATTATGAGTGGACATTTATGGGAATAAAACATGTGAATTTTAATGTTTTAATTTAAGGTTAAAGTTGTAATTTGGTAAATAAAGATTTATTAAATAAAACAAAACATGGTTTTCATCTTTCTTCACCATCCTTAACTGAAATTAGCTAAGGAAAACACCATTGGAATAGCTTGAAGGTTTGGCCATACATTAGCTTTGCATGTAAGTCTATTTTTGTTCTGTTTTTAATAATTTCTATGTTTTTGTGATCATTGCATCTAGTACTAGCTAGCCCAAGGACTAATTTGCAAAACTGTTAAAGATTCTAGATGATTCCATTGATGAATATATGAGTATTGTGATGTTTAATTATAGATTATGAATATTTGATGTTAGTTAAAGAAGTTTTGTTAAGTGATTTTTGGTGAAAAGGCAAATTAGGGGCTAAATTGAGAAATGTTGAAAATGTGTGGTTGAAATGTGAAATAAATGAAAATTTGGGCTGCTAGGGACATTATGGTAATTCGACTAGCATGGGTTTATTTGGAATTTCATTAATTTGTGATTTTATGCAATAAGGACTAAATTGTAAAAATGTGAAAGTTTAGGGGAAAATGTGTAAAATAGCCCTAATGTGTGTTTTAGACTAAATTGAATGAATAGTTGATTAAATAAGCTGATTTCGATTACTTATAGCTTAAGAAAAGAGGAATTCAGACTTAGACCGGGGAAAAAGCAAAGTAATTGAATAGTCGATCCGTTTCGTCATTTCCGTATACGAGGTAAGTTCGTATAATTGAACTTAATTGTGCATTTGTTTAATTGATGGATAGAATTGAGATTTTATGTATTCCATTAGTTAAATTTGGAGATATTGAATTTAAATGTATGATTTAAGTATATGAGTTAGTGAATAAGACCATAGTTGGGCTATGGTAAATCGGATAATAAGACCATAACCGGGTTATGGCATGTGAATGTAAGACTATGGCAGGGCCTTGGCAATGTATGTGTAAGACCATAGTTGGACTATGGCATCGGAAAATCGATGAATTTGTATCGTAAGTATTTATAAGGCGGAGTGGTTTGACAAGAGAATTGTTGAGAAATAGATAAGTATCGGTACAGGTATGTACAAAAAATTGCTCAAGTAACGTGTTAGAAGAAGTTGAGGACTTATGAGTTACGATGTGGTTTAACTATATGAACTCATTGATTAATGCACTAAATGCTAATTATGTTATCCGTTTTGAAATGCTAATAAATGTTGAGATTATCTCATATTTACATACGAACTTACTAAGCTTTATAGCTTACTTTATTTATTTTCTTCTATGTTTTATAGTATATCGAAGCTAGCTCAGAATCGGGGATCGTCAGGAACTTCATCGCACTATCGGACATCTATTTTGGTACTTTTGAGTTGTGTATATATGGTATATGGCATGTATAGGCTTTGGTCATTTTGGTATGTTAGATGGAAATGTATTTTGAGCTATATGAGGTAGCTTATGGAAATTATGTGGTTTGATGTGTATATTGCCATGTGTTATGGTTGATGTTGAATTATAATACTCAAATGTTTATTATGGTATGAGGTATTTATTTGGTTGAGATATGTTTAATGTGGATTGATTTTGGATGATGAATTAGATGTATTATGTTTAGTAAAAAAGGTTGAATTGATAGGTATTTGAATAGGTAAATGGAATTGAATTGAGTATTGAAATGGTGGGAATAGATATAGTATGAATTGTGTATTGGTTGATGACTTTTGGATGCATATTTGTGACTTGAATTGGTACCATTTGGGTTATGTAGGTATATGCAAAGATGGGTGGCAAATTGGCTTGGTAAATAGCCTATTTTTGTCCACACGGGCAGAGACACGGGCGTGTGTCTCAGCCGTGTGTGACACACTGTCAGGTTACAAGGTCATGTGTCCCCTGGTGTTGAATTTAAAATGTAGTCAGTATGCTCCACACGGTCTCACACACGGGAGTGATCGGCCGTGTGGTAGAGGTCAGTATACCCCTTAATTGGCACACAGGCGTGTGACGTGGCCGTGTTGCATAAGTCAGTATACCCTACAGGTTTGGCATGGCCTAATATATGGTTTGGCACACGAGTGTGTGTGGCCACTTCAAAGGGCACACGGGCTAGACACACGGGCGTGTGGTTGGCCGTGTGACCCAAGTCAGTATGTACCCCCTGTTTTCACACGGCCTGGGACATGGGCGTGTCTGGTGGCCGTGTGGGACACACGGCCTGGCCACACGGGCGTGTTTCATCTATTTGAAGCAAAATTTTTCTAAGTTTCACAAAAATTTCCCGAGTTATCGATTTAGTCCCGAACCATTTCTAATGCATGTTTAAGGCCTCATAGGCTCGATTAAGGGACGCTATCATTGGTTGTGATTGAATTGTATATGATATGATAAATTGTATATGAAATGTATGTTTATAAGTGTTGTAAGTCCGATAATGCCCCGTAACTCTATTTCGGCATTGAATACGGGTGAGGGGTGTTACAGTTTAGGATACTAGTGACAAGTCATTAGGGGATACATTGAATTGGCTTAGGGCCATGATGTTAGCACTTCGGGTGCGAGTTATACCAATTTGGCTTCGGGCCATGATATTAGTGCTTCGGATATAAGTTACCTTAATTTGGCTTCGGACCATGGTATAGGTACTTATTGTGGGAGACTATTGAGTATCCGACTTTTATTTCGAGTGTTTCAAAGGGTAAATGAATGATGTGGTTGAGAATGAGATTTGTACGAGATGGTACAGGTATGTGCATAAACCATATTAGCTTTAAATCGAAGAAATGGTGAAGAAAGTATATAGTTTTGTGAATGTGTAATTGAAAGGTTTGTTAGTTGATGTGAATACATGTAATTATAATCAATTGTTGAATTATGTGTTTATGAATATATCGAGTTTATTTCATACGAGCTTACTAAGCTATAAAGCTTACGTTGTTTATTTTTCTATGTTTTATAGTGTATTCAAAGCTAGCTCAAATTCGGGGATCGTCGGAGATTTCGTCACACTATCCTACTATCGATTTGGTACTTTTAAGCTTATATTTTGAGTATATGGAATGTATAGGGACTTTGGTCATTTTGGTTATGTGTTGGTAATGATTTTGGCTATTTGAATTGGCTTGCAAATGTTCTAAGTTTGGTTGTATTTATATAGCCATGAGTGATGGCTTAATTTGGCATAATTGGTATGTTTGAATCATGTACATATATATATGATTATGTCTTCTGAATTGAGTTGGTTGATGGTTGTGTGATGATTGATGGTATAGGTATTATGAGTGTTAAATGGATGATTTATGGATATTGGTATGTTTGTGAAACTAGGCCAAATAATGCAAAATTGAGTATGGTCATTTTGATGATTTGAGAAGATAAGGATTGGTATGAATTTAGATGGCATAATGTGGTACTTATGTTTTGTATTGGTTGGTTTTGGAAATGGTATAAATCATGCTTGATTTGGAATTGAATTATATGCCTATTGATGCTATGTTTTGTGCCATATGAGTTGTGTAGGTGTGCCTAATTTTGGGTGACAAAATAGCTTGGTAAATAGCCTATTTTTGTCCACACGGGCAGAGACACGGGCATGTGTCTCAGCCGTGTGTGACACATGGTCATGTTACAGGGCCGTGTGTCCCCTGGTGTTGAAATTAAAAACAAGTTAGTATGCGCCACACGGCCTCACACGGGCGTGTGACTTGGCCGTGTGACATAAGTCAGTATACCGTTCAGGTTTGGCTCGGCCTAGCACACGGCCTGGCACACGTGCGTGTATGGCCATTTTTAAGCCACGCGGACGTGTGTGTTGGCCGTGTTACCCAAGTCAGAGAGTTACACGGGGTCAGACACGGGCTGGAACACGGCCATGTGCTCCCATTTTGAATGTCCACGCGGCCTGTGACACGGGCGTGTCTGGTGGCCGTGTGAGACACACGGCCTGGCCACACGGGCGTGTGTCCCCTGTTTTGAGAAAAAAATTATAAGTGTTCCAAATGTTTCCAAAGTTATCGATTTAGTCCGGAATTACTCCCAATGTATTTTTAGGGCCTTGTAGGCTCGTGTTAGGGACAAATTGCTTGAGATTGAATGATGAGTGCTTGAATTGTGAAAATGTATGTCAAGTGGATATTTAACTATTTTATAAGTTTGTTAATGCTCCGTAACCCTATTCTGGTGTTGAATACGGGCGAGGGGTGTTACATTTATTGGTATCAGAGCTACGGTTTAGTCGATTCTAGGACTAACGCAGCGTATGTGAGAGTCTATCTATACATGCCATATATAAACTATGATATTGTGATGACTCCTGACATTTTAAAATGTGTTTTCATATAGTAATGGATCCCAATCGAGCTATAGCTGATGAGGTTGAAAGTAATGCGTCAGCTCCCGTTTAAGGGACAATGCAGTTTGGATCTAGACCCGTATCGGATAGCCAGGGATGAGAGGCTAAAGAAGCCTTCTTCCAAATGATGAACGAGTGGTTCACACAATATATCCGAACAAACCCGGCTGCTCAACAACCTCCACCCCCTCCTAATCCCCAACCGGTTCCCATGGCTCCTCAAGGTGTAGAACTTTTAAGATTGAATAAGTCTCCAGTTGATAAGATACGTAAACACGGGGCTGAAGAGTTCAGAGCTAATGTTGACAATGATCCTGAGAGAGTTGAGTTTTGGCTTGAAAATACGACTCGAGTGTTTGACGAGCTTTCTTGCATACCGGCTGAGTGTTTAAAATGTGCTATATCTCTTCTGAGGGACACCGCATACCAGTGGTGGAATACTCTAGTATCTATTGTACCTAGAGAATGGGTCACCTGGGAATTCTTTCAGACCGAGTTCAAGAAGAAATATATAAGCCAACAGATTCTGGATCAAAAGCACAAAGAGTTTTTAGAATTGAAACAGGGTCGTATGATCGTAACCGAGTACGAGAGAGAATTTGTACAGTTGAGTAAATATGCTCGAGAGTATGTTTCTACCAAAGAGATCATGTGCAAGCGATTTGTTAACGGTTTGAATGAAGACATTAAACTTTTGGTCGAAAATTTAAATTTGAAAAAATTCGTTGTATTAGTTGACCGAGCTTGTAAAGCCGAAGACTTTAGCCGAGAAAAGAGGAAAGCTGATTTAGAGGCTAGAGATTCGAGAAAAAGACCGATGTATAAACCTTATCATTCTTCATCAAAGAAATCCCGAGATTCGTATAGTCGATCGAATGCATCAGTGGGATACCAGAATAGAGATCGTGGAAATCAATATGTGAGTCCTAAAGCTCAAGCAACTTTTGTATCAAGCGTTGGCAGTGTGAGAAACAACAAACCCGGGTGTCAACAATGTGGAAGAAGACATTTTAGAGAGTGCTGGAATAAGAGTAATAAAGCTTGTTTCAAATGTGGCTCGCCAGATCATTTTATTCGAGATTGCCCAGAGTTATCTGAGATAGATAAAATTCAAAGTGCAAAACCGAGCAACACTACTGCGAGAGGGAGACCACCAAGGAATGTGGGAAATGTGTCTAGTGAAAAAGGAGTGACAAAGGACTCAGCTGTGAGATCCGAGGCCAGAGCACCTGCTAGAGCCTACGTTATTCGTGCTCGCGAAGAGGTGTCGTCCCCTGATGTTATTACTGGTACATTCTCTCTTTACGACACTAATGTGATTGCTTTAATTGATCCTGGATCGACATATTCGTATGTTTGTGAAAATTTAGTGTCTAGTAAGAAATTGCCTGTTGAAATTACTGAGTTTATGATTAAAGTATCGAACCCCTTAGGCAAGTATGTTCTAGTTGACAAAGTTTGCAAAAACTGTCCTTTAATGACTCGGGGTTACTGTTTTCTGGCTGATTTGATGCTTTTACCATTTGATGAGTTTGATGTGATTCTGTGTATGGATTGGTTGACTCTGCACGATGCCGTTGTGAACTGTAGACGAAAGACTATTGAATTGAAATGTCAGAACAGTGAAATTCTTCGAATTGAATCAGATAAGTCAAGTAGATTGCCTATAGTGATTTCGTCGATGTCGGCTCAGAGATATGTGAGAAAAGGTTATGATGCGTACCTAGAATATGTTTTAGATACCAAAGTGTCTGAAATGAAGATTGAATCGGTGCCTATAGTTTGTGAATATCCGGATGTATTTCCAGAAGAATTGCCTGGGTTGCCACCGGTCAGATAGGTTAAGTTTGCTATTGAATTAGTACCGGGAACTTCACCAATATCTATAGCTCCGTACATAATGGCTCCGACCAAATTAAAAGAGCTGAAAGCTCAGTTGCAAGAGTTAACAGATAGAGGTTTTGCACGGCCTAGTTTTTTGCCCTGGGGTGCACCAGTATTGTTCGTAAAGAAGAAAGACATAACAATGAGAATGTGTATTGACTATCGACAGCTCAACAAGTTTACGATAAAGAACAAATATCCTTTGCCGAGAATTGTTGATTTGTTTGATCAGTTAAAATGGGCAACAATGTTTTCGTAGATTGATTTGAGATTGAGTTATTATCAATTGAGAGTTAAAGACTCAGATGTGACAAAAACTTCATTTAGAACAAGGTACGAACATTATGAATTCCTTGTTATGCCTTTTGGATTAACTAATGCTCCTGCCGTTTTTATGGATTTGATGAATAGGATTTTTCGACCATATTTAGACAGATTTGTTGTTGTGTTCATTGATGACATTCTGATCTATTCTCGAGATGAGTCTGAACATACCGAGCATTTGAGGATTGTGTTGCAAACTTTGAGAGACAAGCAATTGTTTGCTAAATTTAGCAAATGTGAGTTTTGGCTCCGAGAAGTCAGATTTTTGGGACATATTGTTTCGGCTGATGGCATTCGAGTTGATCTGAGTAAGATTTCTGCAGTTTTTAACTGGAAACCACCTAGAAATGTATCCGAAGTCAGAAGCTTTTTAAGGTTAGCTGGCTACTACCGACGTTTTGTAAAAGGGTTCTCGATGATTGCTACACTGATGACCAGATTGCTATAGAAAGATGTAAAATTTGAGTGGTCTGAAAAATGTCAACAGAGTTTCGAGTAGTTGAAAGCATTGCTAACCGAAGCACCAGTTTTGGTTCAACCTGAGTCGGGTAAAGAGTTCGTAGTTTACAGCGATGCGTCATTAAATGATTTGGGTTGTGTTTTGATGCAAGAGGGTAAAGTGATAGCTTATGCCTCTAGACAGTTGAAACCGTACGAAAAGAATTATCCGACACATAATTTAGAGTTGGCCGTTATTGTATTTGCATTGAAAATTTGGTGACACCATTTGTACGGTGAAAAATGCCACATCTTTACCGATCATAAAAGCTTAAAGTATATTATGACTCAAAAAGATCTGAACTTGCGACAACGGAGATGGCTCGAGCTACTAAAAGACTACGAGTTAGTAATTGATTATCATCCGGGAAAAGCAAATGTGGTCGCAGATGCTTTAAGTAGAAAATCTTTGTTTTCTTTGAGAGCGATGAATACGAGATTGACTATGTCCGATGGTGGTTCTATTTTAGCAGAGTTGAAAGCTAAACCGGTTTTTCTTCAACAAATTTGTGAAGCTCAAAAATGTGATACCGAGTTGCAAGCTAAAAGAATGCAATGTGAATCGACTAATGATTCAGATTATCAGATCGGAGCTGATGATTGTTTAATGTTCCGAAACAGAATTTATGTACCAAAGAATTTCGAGCTTATTCAGAAAATTTTGTACAAGGCACATAATGGTTGTTTGTCTGTTCACCCAAGGAGTACCAAAATGTACAATGACTTGAAACAATTGTATTGGTGGTCAGGTATGAAACGAGACATTTTCGAGTTTGTATCGAAGTGTTTGATTTGTCAACAAGTTAAAGCTGAACACCAAGTACCTTCGGGATTGTTACAGCCTATAATGATACCAGAGTGGAAATGAGACAGAGTTACGATGGATTTCGTATCGGGGTTACCCCTGACTATGAAAAAAAAAGATGTTGTTTGGGTTGTAGTTGATAGATTGATGAAATCGGTGCATTTTATACCAGTACGTACAGACTATTCCCTCGATAGATTAGCTAAATTGCACATTGTTGAGATCGTTAGATTGCACGGGATGCCAGTTTCGATTATTTCAGATAGAGATCCGAGATTTACATCGCGATTTTGGAAGAAATTGCAAGAAGCTCTGGGTACGAAGTTGAATTTCAGTACAACTTTTCACCCGCAAAACGACGGTCAGTCTGATAGAATAATTCAAATTCTCGAAGATATGCTCCGATGTTGTGTTTTAGAGTTCGAAGGCAACTGGGAGAAATATTTGCCGCTGGTTGAAATTACGTATAACAACAGCTTTCAATCGAGTATAAAGATGACACCGTACGAAGCTTTGTATGGTCGCAAGTGCCGAACTCCATTGTACTGGACCGAGCTTAGCGAGAAACAGATTCATGGGGTTGATTTGGTTAGAGAAACCGAAGAGAAAGTGAAAGTAATTCACGACTGTTTGAAAGCAGCTTCAAATAGTTAGAAATCGTATGCGGATTTAAAACAAAAGGACATTGAATTTCATACCGGTGATAAAGTGTTTCTGAAAGTATCTCCGTGGAAGAAAATACTTAGATTTGGTCGCAAAGGCAAATTGAGTCCGCGTTTTATCGGGCCGTATGAGATCATCGAAAGAATAAGTCCAGTGGCATATCGGCTAGCTTTACAGACTGAGTTAGAGAAAATCCAAAATGTTTTTCATGTGTCGATGTTGCATCGATATCGATCGGATCCATCACATGTGATTTCTCTATCAGAGATCGAAATTCAACTTGATATGTCGTACAACGAAGAACCGATTAGAATTCTAGCTCGAGAGATTAAAGAGTTAAGAAATACAAGCATAGCTTTAGTGAAAGTTGTATGGCAACGAAACGGAGTCAAAGAGGCTACGTGGGAGCTCGAGGAAACTATGAGGAAATAGTACCCTAACCTATTCACTGGAAAGATTTTCGGGGACAAAAATCCCTAAGAGGGGAGAGTTGTAACAACTCGTTTTTAATCAAATCGGAACAGTGGTTTCAGGACCACAAATCTGAGGTCAAAATATTTATTTTATTATTATTTTAATGTTTACAGCATGATTGAATGATTGTGTGAAAGTGTTGTTTAGAAATTTTACCGTTTGACTAGTCAATTTGATAAAAAAGGATTAAATCGCGTAAAGCGAAAAATTTGAGTTCTATTAGCTAAATGTATTAAATAGCTAAAGAACATTAAAATAAGAGTCCTTAAGTAGTAATTAGACCATTTCAATTGTGGGTGGACATTAATGGACATGAAATGGATGATATAAATGTTTTATCATTAAGGTTAATTTAGTAATTTGTCTAATAAGGTTAATTAAATAAAACAAAAAAAAAATTATCTCATTATCATCTTCCTTAGCCGAATTTTACAAGGATAGAAGCCATTATTAGGGCTTTTCAATCGGCCAAGCTTCCATTGTCTATTAAGGTATGGTTTTTGTCCCATTTTTAATGATTTTACATTTTTGAGATCGTTGCAGCTAGGTCTAGCTAGCCTAGGGACTATTTTGCAAAACTGTTAAAGATTTTGAATGATGCAATTGATGAATACATGGGTTTTTTTATTTTTAATGACAGATTATGAATGTTTGATGATAGATATACAAGTTTTGTTAAGTGATTTTTAGTGAAAATGCAAAATAGGGATTTGTTTGCGAAAATGTGAAAATGTGTGGTTAAATGTGTGAAAAGTTCATAAATATGGGCTGCTAGGGGCATTATAGTAATTCGGCTATCATGGGTATTAAAGAAATTTCATGAATTTGTGATTTTGTGTAATAAGGACTAAATTGTAATAATTATGAAATTCTTGGGGTAAAAGTGTAAATGTGCTTAAATGTGTGTTTTGGATTAAATTGAATAGAGAGATTATTAAGTAAGTCAATTTTGAATATATTTAGATCAAGAAAAGCAGAATTCGAATCTAGATAGGGGAAAAACTAAAGTTATCGACTAATCGACTTATTTCGTCGTTTTTACATCCGAGGTAAGTTCGTATGTGATAAATTTCATTATAAATGTATTTTAAATGCTTTGATATTGCATAAACTATGAATACGAGACTTCAGACAAGTTCTACAATGACTCGATGATATTCGGCATTCAAAATCTCGGTTGAACCTTAGGAATAGTTTAGGATACTAGTGACATGTCGTTAGGGGATACATTGAATTAGCTTCGGGCCATGATGTTAGCACTTCGGGTGCGAGTTATACCAATTTGGCTTCGGGCCATGAATATCGGCTGATTTGGCTTCGGGGCATGATATCAGTGCTTCTGATATAAGTTACTTTGATTTGGCTTCGGGCCATGGTATAGATACTTATTGTGTGAGACTCTTGAGTATCTGACTTCTATTTCGAGTGGTTCAACGGGTAAATGAATGATGTGGTTGAGAATGAGATTGGTACAAGATGGTACATGTATGTGCATACACCATATTAGCTTTGAATCGAAGAAATGGTGAAGAAAGTATATAGTTTTGTGAATGAGTAATTGAAAGGTTTGTTAGTTGATGTGAATACATGTAATTATAATCAATTATTGAATTATGTGTTTATGAATATATCGAGTTTATTTCATACGAGCTTACTAAGCTATAAAGCTTACGTTGTTTATTTTTCTATGTTTTATAGTGAATTCAAAGCTAGCTTGGATTCGGGGATCGTCAGAGATTTCGTCACACTATCCTACTATCGATTTGGTACTTTTAAGCTTATGTTTTGAGTATATGGCATGTATAGGTACTTTGGTCATTTTGGTTATGTGTTGGTAGTGATTTTGGCCATTTGAAATGGCTTGCAAATGTTCTAAGTTTGGTTGTATTTATATAGCCATGAGTGATGGCTTAATTTGGCATATTTGGTATGTTTGAATCATGTACATATATATATGATTATGTCTTCTGAATTTAGTTGGTTGATGGTTGTGTGATGATTGATGGTATAGGTATTATGAGTGTTAAATGGATGATTTATGGATATTGGTATGTTTTTGAAACTAGGCTAAATAATGCATAATTGTGTATGGTCATTTTGACGATTTGAGAAGATAAGGATTGGTATGAATTTAGATGGCATAATGTGGTACTTATGTTTTGTATTAGTTGGTTTTGGAAATGGTATAAATCATGCTTGATTTGGAATTGAATTATATGCCTATTGATGCTATGTTTTGTGCCATATGAGTTGTGTAGGTGTGCCTAATTTTGGGTGACAAAATAGCTTGGTAAATAGCTTATTTTTGTCCACACGGGCAGAGACACGGGCATGTGTCTCAGCCATGTGTGACACATGGTCATGTTACACAGCCGTGTGTCCCCTGGTGTTGAAATTAAAATCAAGTTAGTATGCTCCACACGGCCTCACACACGGGCGTGTGACTTGGCCGTGTGGCATAAGTCAGTATACCCTACAGGTTTGGCACGGCCTAGCACACGGCCTGGCACACGGGCGTGTATGGCCATTTTTAGGGCACACGAGCTAGCCACACGGGCATGTGTGTTGGCCGTGTGACCCAAGTCAGAGAGTTACACGGGGTCGGACACGGGCTAAAACACGGCCATGAGCTCCCATTTTGAATGTCCACGCAGCCTGTGACATGGGCGTGTGTCCCCTTTTTTGAGAAAAAAATTATAAGTGTTCCAAATGTTTCCAAAGTTATCGATTTAGTTCTGAACTACTCCCAGTGTATGTTTAGGGCCTCGTAGGCTCGTGTTAGGGACAAATTGATTGAGATTGAATGATGAATGCTTGAATTGTGAAAATGTATGTCAAGTGGATATTTAATTATTTTATAAGTTCGTTAATGCTCCGTAACCCTATTCCGGAATTGAATACGGATGAGGGGTGTTACATAGTAAATGTGAATTTTGGCTACGGGAAGTTAGTTTTCTTGGGCATATAGTATCTGTTGAAGATGTCAGAGTGGACCCAAGTAAAATTTCAGCCATTGTTAATTGGAAACCACCAAAGAATGTGTTTGAAGTCCGAAGTTTTCTGGGACTAGCTGGTTATTATAGGAGGTTTGTAAAAATTTTTTCAATGATAGCTTCTCCGATGACTCATTTGCTACAAAAAGATGTAAAGTTTGAATGGACTGATAAATGCCAGCAAAGTTTTGATAGATTGAAAGCCTTATTGATAGAAGCACCAGTGTTATTCCAACCTGAATCGGGTAAAGAATTTTTATTTATAGTGATGCGTCATTGAATGGTTTAGGCTGTGTTTTGATGCAAGAAGGTAAAGTAGTAGCCTACGCTTCAAGACAGCTAAAACCACATGAAAGAAATTACCCGACGCATGATCTTGAATTGGCAGCCATTGTGTTTGCATTAAAAATCTGGCGGCATCACCTGTTTGGTGAAAAATGTCACATATTCACTGATCATAAAAGTTTGAAATATTTGATGTCACAAAAAGATTTGAATTTGAGATAGCGCAGGTGGCTCGAATTACTGAAAGATTATGATCTGGTCATTGATTACCATCCGAGAAAAGCCAATGTGGATTCTAATGCTCTGAGCAGAAAATCCCTGTATACTTTACAAGCAATGAATACCCAATTGTCATTATCGGATGATGGTTCGATCATAGCTGAGTTAGAACCTAGACCGACATTTTTGCAGCAGATTTTTGAGGCTCAGAAAGATGATAGTAAGTTACAAGCAAAACGAAAACAGTGTGAATCGACTCTTGACTCAGAATTTCATATTGGGACTAATGGTTGCTTGTTATTCAGAGGCAGAGTATGTGTACCGAAAAGTTCAGAACTAGTACCGAAGATTTTGAATGAAGCTTATAATGGTAACATGTTTATTCATCCTGGTAGTAATAAAATGTATAATGATCTGAAAAAGATGTACTGGTGGCCAGGTATGAAACGAGATATTTATGAGTTTGTATCTAAATGTTTGATATGTCAGCAAGTAAAAGCCAAACATCAGTTGCCTTCTGGACTATTACAGCCAGTTACGATACCGGAATGTGATAAACCGTAATATATACATATTTTAATCCCACATTTAGCATACTTTTGGATGATTTAATCCCTTGAATTGTGGAATTTGATGCTCCTAATCCTTTAATTTCATGTTTTATACTTAGGAGAGCACCGGAGGATGAAAAGAACGAGAAACGGGCCAAAAACGGAGAAAATAGGCCAAAGTCAGAAATCAACACGGCCTGGGCTCGAATCACACGGCCGTGCCACTTTAGCAGACTTAAACATGGCCTGGGCTCGATTTACACGGGCGTTTCGCACGGGCGTGCCCCTGCCGTGGCCAAGATGAGTTTCATTCGGATTAGGATACTTGTGGGCCAAGTAAGGCAGCCTATATAAACACCCTATGTATGACCTAAAGGGGGAGTTCGATAGAAGCCTTTTGTCAGGGCTTTTTTACGAAGGAGGCGAAGCCAGAGAGGGCTGAACACAGGGAAATTACTCGAAGACAGCCAGTTGATCCATCTCAGAAGCTGGAATCAGACTCAAGATGGAAGATCTTCCCTTCAATTTCCTTTAGGGAGTTTTAGGGTTTTTCTTATGTTTTGTTATTTACTTTCTTCTGAGATGTATTCTTTATTAAACATGAACTAAACCCCTCAAATACCTGAGGGGGATGAAACCTAAGACAGATCTTGTTATTGTTTTCTGAACTGTATGATAAATACTTGATTTGTTCTTAACTATGTTTTCTTAATTCTTGTTTTAATATTTCAGGATATTGATTCAAGTATTGATGTGCTTAGGCAGTAGAGCAAAATTCCCTGTTTAAGAGTAGATCTAGCATAGTTAAGCGGAGTTGATCGCAACCCTAGAGATAGGATGACGAAAATCTGTCGGATTAGGGTCAAACCTAATATGGGAGTCCATAGATCGAGTTAATGCAATACTAGGGGTTTTAATTAGAAAAAGATTTCAATTAATCAACCTAGGGTTAGATGTTAGTAGCCTCGAAAGAGGTATTAATATAAATAAGGAATCCTACGGATCAAGTCAAGTGAATAAATCGTCTGTTCGTGAGTTAAATAACAAGTGAAGTCTAGGTGGATTCTTCCTCGGGTATTGTCTTAATCAACTGGTTTTCCCAAAAGTATTTTCCCAATTCACTCTCTGTGTCTTAGCATCCTTAGTTTAGTAATTAGTTAATTAAACATCGATTCCCTTAATACTTAGGCTAGATAATAAAAAGATAGTAGCTACTAGTACTCTTAGTTCTTGAGGATACGATATTTCCGGTCTTGCCATAGCTATACTACCGAAAGATAGGCGCGCTTGCCTTATTCATTGTCATAGTTAGTTTGGACACGATCAAGTTTTTGGCGCTGTTGCCGGGGACTAAGATATTAGGAAAACTAAATTTTTATTACTTTAGCCATTTTATTTATTTGCAATTTATTTTTATTTTTTTATTTTATTTTAACTTTGCTAATTTTTCTTTTTCCTTGCTTCTGGTAGGTTTTCTAGTTTATGACTAGAAGAAACCCGTCAGGACCTCTACTTTACGATAGTGATATAGAAGGAACCGTTCGCAGAAATCGAAGAGAGATAAGGCGAAGCCTACCATACATACAAGAAGAGCAAGAGGACGATACTAATAACACCGAAGAGATGGCTGATCCCCAGAATAATCCACTTCCCCCGGTGGTGGCCGAAAACCCTGCTCCTCGCACTATGTATGATTATGCTAAGTCTAGTTTAGCCGGTACTGAATAAAGTATTGTTAGACCTACTATTGTTGTAAATAATTTCGAATTGAAACCTAATACTATACAGATGATACAACAGTTTGTTCAGTTTGATGGTTTGCAGGATGAGGATCCTAACACACACTTAGCGAACTTTTTGGAATTATGCGATACATTTAAAATTAATGGTGTTTCTGATGATTCCATTCGCCTTCGGTTATTTCCCTTTTCTTTAAGGATTAAAGCCAAACAATGGCTGAATTCTCTTCCACGAGGATTAATCACTCAATGGGAGCAAATGACCGAAAAATTTTTGTTAAAATATTTTTCGCCGGCTAAAACGGCTAAGTTGAGGAATGATATCTCTTCTTTTGTGTAGATTGATTTAGAGACACTTTACGATGCATGGGAGAGATACAAGGATTTATTGAGAAGGTGCCCTCATCATGGGTTACCATTATGGCTATAGGTTCAAACCTTCTATAACGGTATGAACCCCTCAACTAGGCAGCTTATTGATGCAGCTGCCGGTGGAACCCTAAATAACAAAACCCCTGAAGCGGCTTATGAATTCATTGAAGAGATGTCACTGAATAACTATCAGTGGCAAGTTATGAGGACAAAGCCGACAAAAGCTGCCAGTGTTTTCCACCTCGACGCAGTAACCATGCTATCAAATCAGGTAGAACTTTTAAATAAGAAAATTGATAGTTTATATGGTTCTTCGTAGGTACACCCAGTGATGCAGTGCGATGTAAATGGAGGAGGGATGAGCAATATAGAATATCAGCCTTACAACCCAAGCATTGAAAACTAGCAAGTTCACTATACGGGTAACAATCCTCGACCTCTAAATAATCCTTATAGTAACTCTTACAATCCAGGGTGGAAAAACCATCCAAATTTCTCATGGGGAGGTCAAGGAAACCAGAGACAACAACCCCCTCCAGGCTTTCAACAGCAACCCTACCCACAAGAGAAGAAGCCGAACCTTGAGGAGATGCTAACAAAATTCATCGCGGTGTCAGAAACACGCTTCCAAAACACCGAAACAACACTCAAAAATCAACAAGCATCGATTCAAGGGCTCAAAAATCAATTAGGACAACTTGCTAAGCTGATCTCCGAAAGACCACAGGGAAGCTTACCGAGCAACACTGAAACTAACCCAAAGGAGCAAATTCATGTCATAACTACTCATGAAAGTGAAGGGTTAGACAAATCAGAACCAATCCAGGAAGCTGAGGTAAGTAAAGGTAAGGTTAAGGTAAGACATGATAAACCAAAACCGGTAATCGCAGAATACCAACCTCGTGTGCCATATCCCAATGCGACGAAGAAAGATCATACAGATGAACAATTCGGTAAATTTCTTAAACTTCTAAAGAAATTACATATTAACTTACCGTTTCTTGAAGCTCTTTTGCAGATGCCCAATTCAAGGAAATTTTTAAAAGAGCTTCTGACAAACAAACGGAGGTTAGATGATACGTCGCATGTGGAGCTAAATGCAGTGTGCTCAGCAATTTTACAAAATAAACTACCACGAAAATTAAAAGATCCAGGGAGTTTTACAATTCCGTGCTTAATTGGTAGCTTATCGGTCAATAATGCTTTAGCTGATTTAGGGGCGAGCATCAACGTTATGCCTTACAAATTGTTTAAACAACTAGGTCTAGGGAAACCTAAACAAACTAGGATGAGCATCCAACTAGCTGATAAAACCATTAGAGTTCCTAGGGGTATAATCGAGAATGTACTAGTAAAAATGGATAAATTCATATTCCCAGTAGACTTTGTCGTTTTAGACATAGATGATGAGAATGCTATTCCTTTAATTTTAGGAAGACCCTTTTTAGCAACTGCTCAAACTAAAATTGATGTTGGTACAGGTGAACTCACACTTTGTGTAGGTGATGAAACGATCACTCTTCAGGCTCTTGACTCGGCTAGGACATCGAGTGTTAAAGGTGAGAACATAAATTTTATTGATAACCAATTGGTTCAACCTTCTTTACAGGAAGCACCACGAAAACACATAACTGAACCTGATCCTAGACCCCGTGCCAATAAAGAAGTAATTCATGAGGAACGAAGGCTTCAGGTCGAGGAACTAGACGAGTGGAAGACACATTTCAAGGAGAAACCAAGAACACACGAAGCAGAACCAAAGCAAAACCATGTCAAACTTAAGGATGAGGCAAACCAGTTTTAGATCGGGGATCAGGTAGTGTTGGATAAGACAGACCCTCGAATCACTACTTCAGACCTTAACACAAACGAAGAAATCCCTTTTAAGGTACTCAATGTCTGCCCATACGGAACAGTCGAGGTAACTAATCCTAAATTTAGCACTTTTAAGGTAAACACCACTCGACTCGAACTATATACTGATAATAGAACTGATAGCATGAGAAAGGATTTTCAACTCCTCAAACCACCATGATTATCTGAATGAGAGGTAAGTCTAGATTAAGACTTTAAACGAGCGCTTTTCGGGAGGCAACCCGAGCACTAACCCCACTAATTAGTTTGTTTTCACTTTCGTTCATGTTTTAAAACGCAGATTCCCATACCACACAACCTTGCACACGGGCGTGGCCGTGGCCGTGTGGACACCACGAATAGGTACATGGGTGTGGCGGAGATCGTGCAGAAACAGGACGAAAATTTTCCCCAAGACACGGGAAAGAACACGGGCTGAGATAAATCCACACGGCCGTGCGAGGCGGCCGTGGTCGATATTATCAGCTTTTTCACATATCGCCGCCACCACCACCTCGAGATCACTCCGATGATGATGACCTTTGAGTCCTTTTATTTTCTTTATTCTTATTTTTTCTCTTATTTTTTTTTTATTTTAGTTCATTCTCCTTTATTATTAAACTCTTTAAATTTTTAAGTATAATCTGATTTCTTTTATCTCTGGCTGTTTAACTCTCGAGTAACTATAACAAACATCCATTAAATAAGAACTCCCTAAACACTTTAATGATGACTTGACAGTTTAAAAAAAAAGTTCAAGATGCCACTCAAGGAACGAACACACCACCGGAGTATTCTCCACTACCTTCACCTATGCCTAGTCATCATGTTCATCATTGATCATCCTCCAAGGATTTCATCCATAATTCAGGAAGTTTCACCTCTCTCCCTCTCTTATGACTTTCTTAATAATCATTATCTATCTTTGTACATTGAGGGCAATGCACATCTTAAGTGTGTGGGGTGAATTTTATTCAGAAAAGTTCTTAACTTTTGGCATTATTCTCAAATCCCTAAATTTTGTCTTTTTCTCAAGTCACTTTCTCATATCACTATTAGAACAAATTCTGATTGATTTATGATTTTTATTGATATGTTTTGGATTAAGTCATAGGTAATTGTGCTGTGATGATTTAAACTTTAGGATACTAGAGAATTAAGCATGATGAGTCTATTTTCAGAATTAAAAATTTGTTAGGTTGTCTACCTAAATCTAAATATTACTTGAAGTTTGAAATTTACAAGGATGATGTCAAAAACCCATATTTTTTGTGAGATCTTGAGCCTTTTAGAGCATACATTCTTTTTTGCTCACTTTATTGATTATGAGTGTGTCAACATTGATTTGTTATTCTAGAACTTGCTTCGATTATGCATGTCAAGATCACACTTTTGATTTGATATACTGAGATGATAAAGGACCTAGGTTTTAACCCACTTACTCCATAAAAAGCCTACCTTCATAATTAACCCCTAGTGAACCCCTTTGAATCCTAACAAACCATTTCTTGACTCACCCATTAATATTAACCCAAAACCCACTTTGTATTTGTTATCACCATTTCTCTTGACTACCCCTATATCGAGATTTGATTTGATCGGTTGCTTAACTATTTTCTTTATTTCAGTTGTTCAATTCTATCTTATTATTATTGTACTTGATTTGTTCTTTAAAAAAAAATTCTGGGAATCTATTCATTATTACTTCTATGTTAATTGAGCTTATACATTTAAATTCCACATTTTCAGAAGAAGCTCATGTTATTAGTGATGAATTCTTAATTGATGTAATTATTCAAGCTTTAGTTATTTTTCTAGTTAGGTAATTTACCAATTCAGTCTCGATACTAACCCTCTAATTCTGTAATAGCCCAATTACGACCCAAATCGGAATGGTGGTTTCGGGACCACGAATCCGGGTTAGATAGATATTTTTACATTTAAATTGATGTCTATGATGTGTGTTTGAGCATGTCCTAAAATATGGTAGGTTAATTTATTTGTTTGGATGCTTAATTTTAGGTAAGGGATTAAATTGCATAAGTAGTAAAGTAGCTAATCATTAAATAGGGTGATTGAATTGAATTGTTTTCTTTTTACATGGGGATTTAAATTGCAAATTTACCTTTGTTGGAAAAGAGATGGACGGCTTTGACTTGAAATAGTTAGTGGGAAGTGTTTAATTATTTTGTATGATAAATAAGTGGAATGAAATAATATTATAATATTATGATACCATTAAAAATAAGAAAAACAAAAAGACAAACATCATCATCTTCATCTCTTAGCACCGAAAATAAAAGAGAAAAGAAGAGTTCAAGCTCTCCCCATTTTCGGCATTTGCATGTTCAAATAAGGTTAGTGATTAAACTTAGTTTTTATTAATTTTAACATTTTTGAGGTTGTTATCATGTACATTAACTAGCCCATATTCGAATTCTTATTTTGGTTGTATGTTTCGAATGTTGCCATGGATGGAAATTGGGTGGTTGTGTGATTAATGATAGTACATGTTATAAAAAAGCTAGATTAATAAGATTTTCTTTAAAACTTTTGATGGATTTTGGTATAAGGATGATTTTGTAAAAAGAAATTTTTTGAAAGGATTAAATAGCAAAATAAATGGAAGAAATGAGTTGATAGAAGGGTAATGAATATTCAGGCCTTAATAAATATGGTTAAATTCTTGATATTTTGTGTTTTGGGCTATATGGACTAAATTGTAAACAATGTAAATATTGGGGGTAAAAATGGTAATTTGTATAATTATGTATTTTGGATTAAATTGAATGAAAATGTATTTGAATGGGTTTAATTTGTAACTATTTAGATCAAGAACAAAAGGTTGGATCGGGGAAAGGCAAAATTAAATGAGTAGCCGGAAAACTTAATTTGTCAACTTTCGAGGTAAGTTTTAAGCAATTGGAAAGAATTGAAATTTAGTCTATATCGATATACATATGTTAAATGTTAGTAAGTGTGCTTTATTTCATTTTGCCGAATGTATAATGAATTTTTAGTATGGATTGGTTAAATATACATTGGTTAGTATATGTATTGATACAAGCATTAATCTTTGATTTGGATGAGCTTATAT
This sequence comes from Gossypium sturtianum, assembly GCA_025698515.1. Taxonomy (NCBI): domain Eukaryota; kingdom Viridiplantae; phylum Streptophyta; class Magnoliopsida; order Malvales; family Malvaceae; genus Gossypium; species Gossypium sturtianum. The sequence continues at coordinate 122,263,890 of CM046955.1, forward strand.
GTAAAAAGGTTTTATGGTGTTGAGATGGAAGAATGAATTATGAATAGCATGTGTTTTTAATTGAGTATAGAAAAGATTGATAGTGAAATTATATGTGTCTATATAATTGAGGAAATGGTCGGCTAAGGACACTATGTGTGCGAGTTTATTACCGAGCACTGTGTGTGCGAAATCGGTCGTTTGGCACTAAATGTGTGAAAAATAAGCAATGGCACTAAGTGTGCGATACATTGCAAGCAATGGCACTAAGTGTGCGATACATTACTGATATTTAGCACTATGTGTGCTCATTATTTGAGTAACGGCACCAACTGTGCGATACATTACGTAAATTTTGCACTATGTGTGTGGGTGGTCAAATTTGCTAGAGACCTAAACAATTGAATGAAGGTAACCGAGAGATGATGTACAGGTAAGTAATATATGATAGTTGAATGTTTAAAGCTAATGAGGTAAGTTGTTTCGAGTTTATGAATTTTTGAAATAAGGAAAGATTATTAATTTTGATTTTGTTCGGATTGGATAAATGGTTTATGACTATTCGGGTTTGGGATTATTTGAATGTGATAAATGTTAAACATTGAGACATGATATTTATATATGCGGTTATGTGTTAGTTAAGAATTAAGAGTAAGTTGATTAAATTCTAAAAATGATTAGATGAATATGTTTACCATTGCTTATTACTTACTAAGCTAAGATAGCTTACCATTTGTGTTTAATTGACTATTTTATAGATCTTTGAAGGCTAGCTCGTGCTCGGGGATCTTCGTCAGTGTCGATCACATTATCACATAATTTTGGTATTTCATAAGTTGTATTTCTATTGAACTTATGGCATGTATAGACTAAGTCCCTCAAGTTGAATTTGAATGATATGTATATATGCAAGTAAGCCATGCGAAAATGGCTATGCTCTAGTGTATGTGTATGACTTGTAATGTAAATCATGGTATTAGTGATGTGAATAATCGGTTTTACTATATGTTAACTCAAAGGTTTATTTTATGGTACAAGTATATGTAAGTAATGTATTAGATTAAGTGGTCTTTTACTTACTTTTAAATTAACGGATAATGAGCATGATGATATGCGAAAGTGGCTTGCCCTTTTTGGTTTAAACTCGGTTGTATATGTTTCTTTATTTAAGTTTAGTTTATGTTTGATGTATATTATGGATTACTTTTGAGTATTTTGGTACGTATATATATAAATGCCTAGTTGAAAGCTATTCCATGATAGGTATATATGTGATTCTGAGGTTTCTAGATATTGATTTAATATGGTTTATATATAACTTTGGAATGATGAATTATATTGGCATACTTATTTGAATGTATCTACGTATCTAGTTATGAATGTAATAAGTTGCATTTTGTGTATCTATATACTAAAGGTGATTTATTAATGAGCAAATTGATGTGTGTTTACTTATGGATATTCGGCTAAGGCTTGTTTTGGTTTGGGTATGAGTTAATTGCCTAAAGTGTTCGGTACTTAATTTGTAGAATGAATTTTAGTTGGGTGCATATTCGGCCATTATGGTGTACTTACAAAATGAATAGTGTAATATCCTAAAAAAAAATTGAGTATCATCTTGTTACTTGTGTTAGCTCGAGTATGATTATTATTATGTGCTTAGTATAGTTTTATGAAGGCTTGGAATTATTAGCTAAACTAGAATGATTTTTAGTATTGAAAATATAGTGAAGTGGATTAGATGAACTTGACACTTAAGTTAATTTAAGTGTTAAATTCTAACACAAGAGGAGTTAGTGGCATAGTGCATAAGGCGCATGAAAGGTTGCTTGAGGGAAGTGGTTCGAGTAGCATGGAAGGCATATTAAGGATTTTATTTTTTTATGCATACTAGCATTAAGTGTCGGTCAACTATTCATATGGATAAGATGGACAATTTTCTTTTTATGGCAAGAAGACTTAAGGTTATGGTAAGCATGAAATAAGGGATAGAATTGCTAGATTTTGGGGATAAAATTTCTTCAACTTTGGGAATGTAGAGGATTTCAAGGCTTGGCTTAAGGGTGTTGTTTTGGAAACTCTCCTATGGCCATTAGTGCATGAATGTGGACGGCATGTGTGGCTAGGGGTGGCCGAATGTTGATAGGAAGTTTGGGGGAATAGTTGGCCAACTTTAGCATTTTGTGCATCATTTGGCATTTTCTCTTCCTCTCCAAAAACTCCCTCTTTGGCCGAATGTATCTTAGGTATTTTGGTGCAATTTTGCTTTTGATTTAGCTCTCATTTGTGTTTGAACCAAAATCTAATTTCTTCCTCTCATTTCCCTTTTGAAACCGAAACCACAATTTGCATTTTTGTGCACTTTTCTTTCGGCAAACTAGGTGTTTGGGCGAACCTCTTTCTCCCATCTCTCTCTTTTCTTTCTTTTGATACTTGCTCAAAACCACATTTCCTTTTCACTTCCTCTTGGCCGAATCTTCCTCCTTCCCAAATCCCATCTCTTTCATTTTTTTTTCAAAGTTAAAAACATCCATTACCATTCTATTTTCATTTTCTATTTTCTTCTTTCTTCCATTTTCGAATCATCCTTCTCCTATTTCACTTTCACTTTTATTTTTCCTTTCTTTTACTCCACCATAGCCGAATCTTCTTTCTCTCTTTTGGTGTTATATTGGCCGAATATCATCAAGGGTAGATAATCTTTGGGTTTTCTTCAATCGGTTTTGGAAGATAGGTAAGTGTTCATTGCCGTATTCCGTTATTTCCTTCTCCTTTCTAAGTCATTTTCTTGTGGACAAAGGCCGAATCCTTGGGCATTTGTTTGCAAGGTTCTAACCATTATTTAGGAACCGATTTTTCCTTTAGGCTCTTTGGGACGTTGGAAGCAATCGATCTAAGCCATTCCATTAGCAATCGAAGTTGGTAAGTCAAGTGGTAAGATTCATGTCGATTCATTATTCTTTTGAGGATAAAGACTAAGGCTATTGGGATTAAGATGTGATGTTGGCCGAATGGATTTTTGCTTATAGTTTTGTGGTATGGCCGAATGTAGGACAAGGTGATCTAGTGCAGTGTAGATCGGATCTTGGAAGTTAGTATTTGCATTAGTGAAAGGTGTGTACCTTACACACTTTATAACTCGGTATATATATATATATGTGTGTGTTAATAACTATTCATGTTGTTAAAGCCAAAAACTATGAGATATTGAAATGATACCTTGATGGGTATGAGCAAGGATACGGGTAAGTCCGTTTCGATATGATGTTGATATATGTTGTTAATATCACGATCTACGATATATATTGGTTATATGTTTATATCAAAGTATAATGACATGATTTGTTATCTATTGCATTGGTATGGGTGATATGAGAGGAGGGAGAAGATTGATATCTGTGTCTTTGGGACACCAGAGGTTTGGCACCTCCAGTGGTTTGGTACCATATATTTCGTGTCTTTGGGACACCAGAGGTTTGGCACCTCATAGCGACTCGTCCCAGTGGTTTCACACCACCGTGGGTTGGCCCCACATTTGATGTATTGGGATCGTCGCCAGTGATTTGGTATCACACGTGGGTTGGCCCCACAACTTGATTATTCGTGACTTTGGGTCACCAAGTGATTTGGCATCACATTATTGGATATCGTGACTTTGGGTCACCGGTGGTTTGGCACCACCCGGTGGTTTGGTACCACACGGGTAGAAAAGGAGTTTTGGATGGCTAGGTTGGGTGCATTATATATATATTGCTTGGTTATAATTTGTGTAAGTATGTGGCATTTACCCGGGAGAGGGATTATGCACCTGAGTCTTGGTGACTCACCTTCTCCCTTATTTTTTCAGGTGATTCGTAAAATCGGGATGGGGGAGCGGATGAACTCGAGGAGGCCATGCAATAAAATTTGGTTTTACATGAACTTCCATTTGGGTACTTTATTTTAATTCGTTTTCATCTTTTTATGGATTTGTAATAAGGCCTCTTTAATTATATTTTTGGATTATTTATATGCTTTGGATTTGTTTTAAATATGGCTTATAAATTACATGGTTGATATAATAATTTGAGCACCAAGTTTTCTAAACTACTAAACGCGATGGTTTTTAAAACGTTACCATCGGGTAACATAAATCAATTGATAGTATTTAACAACTTAAGTATTTTTGATAACTCATACTATTTTCCAAAACTCCAGTTTCCAAATTTCTATTAGATACGGTTTTCAACCTAATCGCTTTAGTTTCTTTTCAATTTATAAAAGGTTTACAAATCTAAGTCGCAACTAAGTTTTAAAGATTTATTTTCGGATTTCAAAGTAAATTATCGTTTTTAATTTATTATACACTGATTTCTACGAACTTAGAACAACAAAGAGTTTTTCACTAAAATTTAATCGGTAACTCGTTTTTCCTCAAAACGTTTTCCCCTGTGACATACCAAATTCGGTCGTGGCGTATTGACCGGGTTTGGGGTGTTACAAATAGTGATTTGTAATTTGATCGAGCTTATTTATTTTAGTGCATATAATGCGATTGATATTATTTTGTGATGACTTGTTTATCGTAATATCATTTCTTAAGTATTATAATCCATGAGACTGAATGAACTTGGTGGTTAGTTTAGTAACCCCTCGTAACCCTATCCGACGACGGAAACGGGTTAGGGGTGTTGTATTTGATTGGTATCAGAGCTACGATTTAGTCGATTCTTGGACTAACGTAGCGCGTGAGAGTCTAGCTATTCATGCCATATTCTGTGATATGATAATGTGATGACTTCTGACAGTGAAATGTATTCGTTTCTTTTATATAGTAATAGATCTCGATCCCGAGCGAGCTGTAGCTGATGACATCGAGAGTGTGGCACCCGCTCCCGCGCAAGGGACCACGCCAGAGGAATCTCGACCGGCTATGAGTAATCCTGATGAGGGGGCTAAACAAGCCTTCTATAGCATGATGAATGATTGGTTCAGTCAGTACATACGAACCAATCCGGCTGTTCAACCACCCCTGAATCCGAGCAATCCCCCTGTAGTACCGGTGGTACCCCCTATTGTGAATCCTGAGAGAGTAAACAAGCCTCCGGTTGATCGCATTAGAAAACACGGAGCTCAAGAATTTAGAGCCGAGGATGATGATGATGCAGAGTGAGCTGAATTTTGGCTCGATAATACTGTTCGTGTTTTCGATGAGCTGTCTTGCACACCCGATGAGTGTCTGAAGTGTGCTATATCATTACTACGGGATTCTACCTACTAGTGGTGGAATACTCTCGTGTCAGTTGTTCCGAAGGAGAGAGTTACCTGGGACTTCTTTCAGACGGAATTTCGTAAGAAGTACATAAGTCAGCGCTTCATAGACTCTAAGCGTAAAGAATTTCTCGAGCTCAAACAGGGTTGTATGACCGTGTCTGAATACGAGCGTAAGTTTGTGCCACTTAGTCGCTACGCTTGTGAATGTGTTTCATCTAAGGCTGCTATGTGTCGAAGATTCGAAGATGGTCTGAATGAAGATATAAAGCTTCTGGTTGGCATTCTTGAAATTAACAAGTTCGTTGTGTTGGTTGAACGAGCTTGTAAAGCTGAAGAGTTGGGGAAAGAAAAACGGAAAGCTGAGTTTGAATCTAAAGATTTTCGAAAGAGATCTGCGAGTAAATTTTCACAGATGGCAACGAAGAAGTTCAAGGATGATGGTAGCCGATCCAAACCTAACACCGGGATTTCTATACGAGAACGACCACCAGTGAGTTCTCGGGCTACATCGGTTGCTAGTGTTGGCAATGCTCGATTGAGCAAACCTGAGTGTCAGCAGTGTCGCAGACGGCATTTCAGAGAGTGTTGGGGTAAACCTATTAATCGCACTTGTTATAGGTGTGGTTCGCAGGATCACTTTATTCGGGATTGCCCGGAGACTGTTGAAAAGGGTACTGCTCAGAGTGCGAGACCGAGCGACACTACAGCTAGAGGTAGACCGTCCCATATTGGGGGAGGTAGGAGTGGTGCACAGAAGGGGGCTACAGATGCGGCTATTCGATCAGAGGCCCGTGCACCGGCTCGAGCTTATGCCATCCGTGCTAGGGAGGAGGCCTCACCTCCAGACGTCATTACCGGTATTTTCACTCTCTTTGATACTAGTGTAACTGCTTTGATTGACCCCGACTCAACTCATTCGTATGTGTGTGAAACATTAGTATCCAGTAAGACTCTACCTGTTAAGTCTACTGAGTTTGTGATTCGGGTTTCGAACCCTCTGGGTCGATGTGTGCTAGTTGATAAAGTGTGCAAGAACTCCCCTTTGATGGTTCGAGACTTACATTTTCCGGCCGATCTAATACTGTTACCTTTCGACGAGTTCGATATTATCCTCGGTATGGATTGGTTAACAGTTCACGATGCAGTAGTGAATTGCAGACGAAAGACTATCGATTTGAGATGCCAAAATAATGAAATGATTCGAATTGAGTCTGCGGATTTGAATGGGCTACCGACTGTGATATCTTCGATGTTGGCTCGACAGTATTTGAGAAAGGGTTGCGAAGCTTATCTTGCGTATGTGATTGATAGCAAGGTAACTGAAAAGAAGATTGAGTCTGTACCGGTTGTAAGTGAGTATCCAGATGTGTTTCCAGAAGAATTACCGGGATTGCCACCCGTTCGAGAGGTAGAGTTTGGGATTGAGCTAGTGCCAGGGACCACTCCGATATCGATAGCTCCATATAGAATGGCACCGACTGAATAAAGAATTGAAGGCTCAATTGCAAGAATTGACAGATAAAGTTTTCACCCGACTGAGTTTCTCTCCCTGGGGTGCGCCCGTTCTACTTGTGAAAAAGAAGGACGGAACTTTGAGAATGTGCATTGATTACCGACAGCTCAATAAGGTGAGAGTTAAGAACAAATACCCGTTGCCACGTATCGACGATTTATTTGATCAGCTTAAGGGAGCCTCGGTGTTCTCAAAAATTGATCTGAGGTCAGGATATTATCAGCTGCGAGTTAGAGAATCAGACATACCGAAGACTGCTTTCTGGACGAGATACGGTCATTACGAGTTCTTGGTGATGCCGTTTGGGCTCACTAATGCCCCTGCTATTTTTATGGATATGATGAATCGAGTATTCAGACCGTATCTAGATCGGTTTGTATTTGTATTCATAGATGACATACTGATCTATTCACGAGACAAAACCGAGCATGCTGAGCATTTGAGGCTAGTGTTACAGATTTTGCGTGATAAGCAATTGTACGCAAAATTTAGTCAATGTGAGTTTTGGTTTAATTAAGTCAGCTTCCTAGGGCATGTTATTTCATCGTCGGGTATTCGGGTTGACCCAAGTAAAATCTCGGTTATACTAGATTGGAAACCTCCGCGGAATGTTTCTGAAGTACGTAGCTTGATGAACCATAAAAGTAACATATTTAAAGCCCACATTTAATATGCTTTTGGATGATTTAAGCCTCAATTTATGTAAAAAGGTGCTCTTAATCCTTTCTTTTCATGTTTTATACTCAGGAAAGCACCAGGGGATGAAAAGAACGCAAAACGAGCTTAAAACGGGACAAATGGGCCAAAGCATGAAATTGACACGGCCTGGACCAAAGATCACACGGCCGTGCCTCCTTAAAGAACTCCACACGACCTGACCACGACTTACACGGGCGTATGCCATGGGCGTGTCCCTACCGCGGCCAAGAGAAGTTTTACTCGGATTTGGATACTTGGAGGCAAAGAAACATATTCCAAAGCCTATTCAAACACCCTAGTAGGAACTCTACTTAAATTAGGATACTTTGGGGCCAAGTAAGGCATCTCGAAGTCTATATAAACACCCAATGGGGCAACTTGTCAGGGGAGTTCGGCCAGGGACTCTTGTCAGGGCGTCGTGCTAGGCCAGAGAAGGCAGATTTGTGGGGATTCACTCAGGGATAGCCAGTTGATCCATCTCAAGAAGCCAAAGTTATACTCAAGACGGAGGATCTCCTCTTCAATTTCTTCAGGGGGTTTTAGGGATTTCTTATGTTTTGTTTTATCTTTTCTCTTGAGATGTTTTCCTTTATTGTTATGAACTAAACCCTTCGGATACCAGAAAGGGATGAAACCTATGATGAATCTTGTTATTGTTTTCTGAATTATATGATAAATACTTAGTTTGTTCTTAATTATGTGAGCTTAATCCAAATTTAATGTGCTTAGGTGGAGGAGGAATAGACCCTGCCTAAGAGTAGATCCAACATAATTAAGCGGAGTTGATCGCACGCCTAGAGATAGGGTGACGAGATTTTGCCGGATTAGGGTGAAACCTATTATGGGAATCCATAGATCGATTTACTGCTATTCTAGGGGGTTATTATAAGAGAACGAGAGTTCCACTAATTAACCTAGGGTTATACGTTATTCTCCTTGAGAGAGGGTTTAATATACGTGAGGGAGTCTTACGGATCAAACTAAGTGAATAAATCGTATAGTTCAGTGTTAGATAACAAGTGAAGTCTAGGTGGATTCTTCCTAGGGTATCGTCTAAATCAACTGAGTTTTTCCCAATTTATTTTCCAAATTCATTCTTCTTTGTCTTCGAGTATTTAGTTTAGTAGTTAATTAATTTACATTAATAAACAACTTCACTTATTTTAGGCTAAATAATAAAAAGAAAGTTAGTATTAGTACTTTTAGTTCCTTTGGGTTCGATAATCCGGTCTTGCCTAAGCTATACTACTGTTCGATAGGTGCACTTGCCTCAATCGTTGTCAGAGTTAGTTTCCAGGTTTGATCATTCTTTTTATAAATTTTAAAGCTCTGATTCACAGCGATCATAGCTTTCTGGGACTCGCTAGATATTATAGACGCTTTGTGAAAGGATTTTCTATGATAGCAGCCCCGATGACAAAGCTATTACAGAAAGATGTAAAATATGATTGGTCAAAAAGGTGTCAGAAGAGTTTTAATCAACTGAAGATTTTATTAACGGAAGCTCCAGTGCTCGTTCAGCCAGAATCGGGTAAAGAGTTCGTTATTTTCAGCGATGCATCTTTAAATGGGCTGGGTTATGTTTTGATGCAGGAGGGTAAAGTTGTAGCCTACGCTTCAAAATAGTTGAAACCGCACGAGAAGAATTATCCGACGCACGACCTTGAGTTGGCCGCTATAGTTTTTACTTTGAAAATATGGCGTCACTATCTATTCGGTGAGAAATGCCACGTCTATTCGTATCATAAGAGTCTAAAGTATTTAATGACTCAGAAGGATCTGAATTTGAGACAGCGACGATGGTTAGAACTGTTGAAAGACTACGAGCTCGTGATTGATTATCATCCAGGAAAGGCTAATGTGGTTGCTGATGCACTTAGCCAAAAGTCATTATTTGCTCTTCGTGCAATGAATACGGATTTAGCTATGACCAGTGATGGTGTAATCATTGCAGAATTGAAAGCGAGACCATTGTTTGTACAACAGATCCGAGAAGCTCAAGAGGTTGATGATGAATTAAAAGCAAAAAGGAGTCATTGTGGCTCAGGTGTGGATTCAGATTTTCAGATAGATGCTGAGGGATGTCTACGGTTCAAGAATCGGATATGTATGCCTAAGAACCCTGAATTAATTCGAATGATTTGTGATGAAGCTCACAATAGTAGATTTTCGATTCATCCGGGTAGCACGAAAATGTATAACAACCTGAAACAGCATTTCTGGTGGCATGGTATGAAACGAGACATCTCAGACTATGTGTCGAAGTGTTTGGTATGCCAACAAGTGAAAGCTGAGCATCAAGTGCCATCGGGACTACTTCAGCCGATCATGATACCAGAATGGAAGTGGGATCGTGTTACGATGGACTTCGTATCGGGTTTGCCTTTGACACCAAGTAAGAAAGATTCAATCTGGGTTATCATTGATAGATTGACAAAATCGGCCAATTTTATTTCGGTACGTACAGATTTCTCACTTGATAAGCTAGCTGAGTTGTATATATCGCAGATCATACGGTTACACGGAGTACCTGTTTCTATTGTATCGGATAGAGATCCAAGGTTCACATCACGGTTTTGGAAGAAATTGCAAGATGCTTTAGGTACCAAGTTACACTTCAGTACAACTTTTCACCCTCAGTCTGATGGTCAATCCGAGTGTGTTATCCAAATACTCGAGGATATGTTGAGATGTTGTGTTCTTGAGTTTGAAGGTACGTGGGAATGATATTTTCCCTTGATCGAATTTGCGTACAACAATAGCTTTCAATCAAGTATTAACATGGCACCCTATGAAGCATTGTACGGTCGAAAATGTCGTACACCTTTATATTGGACAGAGCTAAATGAAGGCAAGATACACGGGGTTGATTTAATCAGAGAAACGGAGCAAAAAGTTAAAATAAGTCGAGAAAGTTTGAAAGTCGCATCAGATCATCAGAAGTCGTATGCGGATTTGAAACAAAAGGATATAGAATTTAAAGAGGGTGATCGAGTGTTCTTGAAAGTATCGCCATGGAAAAAGATACTTAGATTTGATCATAAAGGAAAGTTGAGTCCGCGCTTCATTGGGCTGTATGAAGTTATTGAGCGTATTGGGCCGGTTGCTTATAGACTTATGTTGCCACCTGAACTAAATAAGATTCATAATGTCTTCCATGTGTCGATGCTTAGACGTTACCGATCCGACCCTTCGCATGTGATTAGTCCCTCTGAAATTGAAATTCAACCAGATCTGACTTACGAGGAGGAACCGATTCGTAACTTAGCTCGTGAAGTGAAAGAGTTGCGAAATAAGAAAATTTTGTTAGTTAAAGTTATGTGGCATAAACACGGGGTTGAGGAAGCGACCTGGGAAACTGAAGAATCTATGAAAGAACGCTACCCACAATTATTCAACGGTAAGATTTTTGGGGACGAAAATCCTTTAAGGGGGGAGAGTTGTAACAGCCCAATTACGACCCAAATCGAAACGGTGGTTTCGAGACCACGAATCCGGGTTAGATAGATATTTTTACATTTAAATTGATGTCTATGATGTGTGTTTGAGCATGTCCTAAAATATGGTAGGTTAATTTATTTGTTTTGATGCTTAATTTTTTGGTAAGGGATTAAATTGCATAAGTAGTAAAGTAGCTAATCATTAAATAGGGTGATTGAATTGAATTGTTTTCTTTTTGCATGGGGATTTAAATTGCAAATTTACCTTTGTTGGAAAAGAGATGGACAGCTTTGACTTGAAATAGTTAGTGGGAAGTGTTTAATTATTTTGTATGATAAATAAGTGGAATGAAATAATATTATAATATTATAATACCATTAAAAATAAGAAAAATAAAAAGACAAACATCATCATCTTCATCTCTTAGCACCGAAAATAAAATAGAAAAGAAGAGTTCAAGCTCTCCCCATTTTCGGCATTTGCATGTTCAAATAAGGTTAGTGATTAAACTTAGTTTTTGTTAATTTTAACATTTTTGAGGTTGTTGTCATGTACATTAACTAGCCCATATTCGAATTCTTATTTTGGTTGTATGTTTCGAATGTTGCCATGGATGGAAATTGGGTGGTTGTGTGATTAATGATAGTACATGTTATAAGTAAGCTAGATTAATAAGATTTTCTTTAAAACTTTTGATGGATTTTGGTATAAGGATGATTTTGTAAAAATAAAATTTTTGAAAGGATTAAATAGCAAAATAAATGGAAGAAATGAGTTGATAGAAGGGTAATGAATATTCGGCCCTTAATAAATATGGTTAAATTCTTGATATTTTGTGTTTTGGGCTATATGGACTAAATTGTAAACAATGTAAATATTGGGGGTAAAAATGGTAATTTGTATAATTATGTATTTTGGATTAAATTGAATGGAAATGTATTTGAATGGGTTTAATTTGTAACTATTTAGATCAAGAACAAAAGGAAAAGGAGTTGGATCGGGGAAAGGCAAAATTAAACGAGTAGCCGGGAAACTTAATTTGTCAACTTTCAAGGTAAGTTTTAAGCAATTGGAAAGAATTGAAATTTAGTCTGTATCGATATACATATGTTAAATGTTAGTAAGTGTGCTTTATTTCATTTTGCCGAATGTATAATGAATTTTTAGTATGGATTGGTTAAATATACATTGGTTGGTATATGTATTGATACAAGCATTAATCTTTGATTTGGATGAGCTTATATGTAAAAAGGTTGAAGTAAATGATTCTATTCGAATAAGTGGCTATGTATATATGTGTATTAAAGGTTGCCGAATATGTTGGTGTTGAGATGGAAGAATGAATTATGAATACCATGTGTTTTTAATTGAGTATAGAAAATATTGATAGTGAAATTATATGTGTCTATATAATTGAGGAAATGATCGGCTAAGGGCACTATGTGTGCGAGTTTATTACCGAGCACTGTGTGTGCGAAATCGGTCGTTTGGCACTAAATGTGCGGAAAATAAGCAATGGCACTAAGTGTGCGATACATTGCAAGCAATGGCACTAAGTGTGCGATACATTGCAAGTAATGGCACTAAGTGTGTGATACATTACTGATATTTAGCACTATGTGTGCTCATTATTTGAGTAACGGCACCAACTGTGCAATACGTTACGTAAATTTTGCACTATGTGTGTGGATGGTCAAATTTGCTAGAGACCTAAACAATTGAATGAAGGTAACTGAGAGATGATGTACAGGTAAGTAATATATGATAGTTGAATGTTTAAAGCTAATGAGGTAAGTTGTTTCGAGTTTATGAATTTTTGAAATAAGGAAAGATTATTAATTTTGATTTTGTTCGGATTGGATAAATGGTTTATGACTAATCGGGTTTGGGATTATTTGAATGTGATAAATGTTAAACATTGAGACATGGTATTTATATATGCGGTTATGTGTTTGTTAAGAATTAAGAGTAAGTTGATTAAATTCTAAAAATGATTAGATGAATATGTTTACCATTGCTTATTACTTACTAAGCTAAGATAGCTTACCATTTGTGTTTAATTGACTATTTTATAGATCTTTGAAGGCTAGCTCGTGCTCGGAGATCTTCGTCAGTGTCGATCACATTATCACATAATTTTGGTATTTCATAAGTTGTATTTCTATTGAACTTATTGCATGTATAGACTAAGTCCCTCAAGTTGAATTTGAATGATATGTATATATGCAAGTAAGCCATGTGAAAATGGCTATGCTCTAGTGTATGTGTATGACTTGTAATGTAAATCATGGTATTAGTGATGTGAATAATCGGTTTTACTATATGTTAACTCAAAGGTTTATTTTATGGTACAAGTATATGTAAGTAATGTATTAGATTAAGTGGTCTTTTACTTAGTTTTAAATTAAAGGATAATGAGCATAATGATATGCGAAAGTGGCTTGCCCTTTTTGGTTTAAACTCGGTTGTATATGTTTCTTTATTTAAGTTTAGTTTATGTTTGATGTATATTATGGATTACTTTTGAGTATTTTGGTACGTATATATATAAATGCCTAGTTGAAAGCTATTCCATGATAGGTATATATGTGATTCTGAGGTTTCTAGATATTGATTTAATATGGTTTATATATAACTTTGGAATGATGAATTATATTGGCATACTTATTTGAATGTATCTACGTATCTAGTTATGAATGTAATAAGTTGCATTTTGTGTATCTATATACTAAAGGTGATTTATTAACGAGCAAATTGATGTGTGTTTACTTATGGATATTCGGCTAGGGCTTGTTTTGGTTTGGGTATGAGTTAATTGCCTAAAGTGTTCGGTACTTAATTTGTAGAATGAATTTTAGTTGGGTGCATATTCGGCCATTATGGTGTACTTACCAAATGAATAGTGATTTGTAATTTGATCGAGCTTATTTATTTTAGTGCATATAATGCGATTGATATTATTTTGTGATGACTTGTTTATCGTAATATCATTTCTTAAGTATTATAATCCATGAGACTGAATGAACTTGGTGGTTAGTTTAGTAACACCTCGTAACCCTATCCGACGACGGACACGGGTTAGGGTGTTACAAATTCAGCCTTTATCCACACCTTTAACCCAAGCCCCGTTACAACCCATAAAAGACCTTTTGATTTGTGTATCATATCATTTTACAGTGGTGGAGATTTGATTTTCATGCAAGCTTATGGGATTAACTTTTCATATTTGACTCTTGAGTGCTTATTCTTGAACCTTAAACACCTTGAGTGATTTGAGTGAACCCTTAGTGAGAATGTCAATTCTTGTTGATTTTGAATTAAAGGTGATTATTTAGGTAAGGGGAAACACCTATTTCTCGTACTATAAAAACTATGACTTTGATTGTTTGAATCTTTAGGAACCTTCTGGTTAAATTATCAATGTATGAATTACCTATGAATTATGATGAAACATTATTGATGAAGGTTATGAATTGAGGAAATTCAACTTTAATTGTGAGTTGAGAATTTTGCTTGAGGACAAGCAAATGCTTAAGTGTGGGGGTATTTGATAAACCGTAATATATACATATTTTAATCCCACATTTAGCATACTTTTGGATGATTTAATCCCTTGAATTGTGGAATTTGATGCTCCTAATCCTTTAATTTCATGTTTTGTACTTAGGAGAGCATCAGAGGATGAAAAGAACAAGAAACGAGCCAAAAACAGAGAAAATGGGCCAAAGTAAGAAATCAACACGGCCTGGGCTCGAATCACACGGCCGTGCCACTTTAGCAGACTCGAACACGGCCTGGGCTCGATTTACATGGGCGTTCCGCACGGGCGTGCCCCTGCCGTGGCCAAGATGAGTTTCATTCAGATTAGGATACTTGTGGGCCAAGTAAGGCATCCCAAAAGCCTATATAAACACCCTAAGTATGACCTAAAGGGGGAGTTAAATGAAGCTTTCTGTCGTGGCTTTTTGACGGGCAGCGGCTTTGAGAGGGTGAACACAGGGAAATTACTCGAAGACAGCCAGTTGATCCATCTCAGAAGCCGGAATCACACTCAAGACGGAAGATCTTCCCTTCAATTTCCTTTAGGGGGTTTTAGGGTTTTTCTTATGTTTTGTTATTTACTTTCTTTTGAGATGTATTCTTTATTAAACATGAACTAAACCCCTTAAATACCTGAGGGGGATGAAACCTAAGATGGATCTTGTTATTATTTTCTGAACTGTATGATAAATACTTGATTTGTTCTTAATTATGTGTTCTTAATTCTTGTTTTAATATTTTAGGATATTGATTCAAGTATTGATGTGCTTAGGCAGTGGAGCAAAAGTCCCTGTTTAAGAGTAGATCTAGCATAGTTAAGCGGAGTTGATCGCAACCCTAGAGATATGATGACGAAAATCTGCCGGATTAGGGTCAAACCTAATATGGGAGTCCATAGATTGAGTTAATGCAATACTAAGGGTTTTAATTAGAAAGAGATTTCAATTAATCAACCTAGGGTTAGACGTTAGTAGCCTCGAAAGAGGTATTAATATAAATTAGGGAATCCTACGGATCAAGTCAAGTGAATAAATCGTGCAGTTTGAGTTAAATAACAAGTGAAGTCTAGGTGGATTCTTCCTCGGGTATTGTCTTAATCAACTGGTTTTCCCAAAAGTATTTCCTAATTCACTCTCTGTGTCTTAGCATCCTTAGTTTAGTAATTAGTTAATTAAACATCGATTCACTTAATACTTAGACTAGATAATAAAAAAGATAGTAACTACTAGTACTCTTAGTCCTTGAGGATACGATATTTCCGGTCTTGCCATAGCTATACTATCAAACGATAGGTGCGCTTGCCTTATTCGTTGTCATAGTTAGTTTGGACACGATCAGAATGGAAATGGGAAAGAATCACCATAGACTTTGTATCGGGATTACCCCTGTCTCCAAAGAAGAAAGATGCCATTTGGGTAATTGTTGATTGGTTGACAAAATCTGCACACTTTATTCCGATACGTATGGATTTTTTCTTGGATAGATTGGCTGAATTATATGTCTTTAAGATTGTCAGATTGCATGGAGTGCCTGTCTCCATTATTTCAGATAGAGACCCTCGGTTTACATCTCGATTCTGGAGCAAATTGCAAGAAGCTCTGGGTACCCAGTTACAGTTTAGCACTCTATTTCATCCTCAGACAGACGGTCAATCTGAACGTGTTATACAGATTTTGGAAGATATCTTCGGTGTTGTATACTTGAGTTTGAAGGTAACTGGGAAAAGTATTTGCCTTTAGTTGAATTTGCTTACAATAACAGTTATCAGTCTAGCATCAAAATGGCACCGTATGAAGCCTTATATGGTCGCAAATGTAGAACCCCATTGTATTGGACAGAACTCAGTGAGAAAAAGTTACACATGCCTGTGTGTCTACCCGTGTGGACAATTAGAAGGCTATTTTCAAAGCCTATTGCCACCCTGAAACATAACCACATATATACCAACACAAGCAACACATAACATGACAATAATGCACATTATGAAGAGTCCCTAATCATCATTCATGCACTTCACATTTTACTCCATCAATTGCATGAACTTCCTCTTCATAAAACTCATCATCATTAAGATAATAAAATTGACAATTATTGGCCAAATTCTAATGTCCATTTACAAAATGGGTGAATAACATTAATAGCCAACACTTTGGATTTCAAATATGACATAGCATAAAATGACCAAGTTCCTATACATGCCATACTCAAAATGAATCAACTTTACTATACCAAAAGATTAGTTGATAGTGTGATCCGAGCTCCGACGTCCTATGATCCCCGAGCTAGCTTAGCGATACTACAAGGAAAGGGAAAAGAGAGGGGTAAGCATATAGCTTAGTAAGTTTGCATGAATTAAAATAGCAACATAAATTTTCATGGCAAAATTCATTCATATCATAGAACAATAATAACACAAGTTCTCAAGTACTTTGACATACTTACTCATACTTACGCTTACCCATTACATATCACATTAGGGTATCATAACTCGTATTTTACTCATGGTACCTGTATCACTTCATTACATAATTTAGCACTTATGCTTTCATAAACATAAACTTAAATCATAATCATCTTTCACTTAAATGTAACTCTTTTTCATCTTTATATAGCTTAGCTCTTGCCATCTTTGCATACTTAGCTCTTTTTCCCGTTGAACTACTCAGAATATCGAAGGATACTCAATCTCATCATACATATATTACGATGCCAATGCCATATCCCATATATGGTCTTACATGGGATCACCTTTTGATGCCGATGCCATATCCCAGATATGGTCTTACACGGGATATCTTAACTCCATGTCGATGCCATGTCCCAGACATGGTCTTATACGAGATAGCACATAGATGTCGATGCCATGTCCCGGACGTGGTCCTACACGAGATCTTCCTTTTGTGCCGAGGCCATGTCCCAGACATGGTCTTACACGAGACCTTCCTTATTTGGTGCCGATGCCATATCCCAAACATGGTCTTATACGGGACCTTCCTTATTCGATGCCGATGCCATGTCCCAGACATGGTCTTATACGGGATCTACGTTCGGTGCTGATGCCATATCCCAGATATGGTCTTATACGAGACCTACATTCGGTGCAGATGCCATGTCCCAGACATGGTCTTATACGAGACCTTCCTTATCTCATGTCGTGACATAGCTATTCTCGTTATTCCGAATCTTCAACCGGGACTTAGACTTAATACATCCTCATTTCAATCTCATCGAAGCATCATAAATTAACTTTATGGAATTTATATACATTTCTCATAAAATAAAATAATTACATGTATAATAACATTATATAGCTTTAATTTCATACAAACTTACCTCGGTACTCAATATGTGTGTAGATGTTCAATTTAGTCCAATACTTTGTTCTTGCCTCGATTTCGGTCCGGGCTTCGTGTTTCTTGATCTATAATAACAATTTCACTTGTTTAATATTCACATTGACTAAATTGACTCATAATTCATACTTTGGAAAAAATACAATTTTGCCTCTAAACTTTCACATAATTACACTTTTTCCCCTAGGCTCGTAAAATGATTTTTATTCAACTTTCTTGCATTTTAAGCCTAGCCGAGTCATTTTCTTAACTATAACAACCTTGAATTTTCACTATTTCACTCATTTATGACCATTTTTATAACTTTTGCAATTTGGTCCTTTTATGCAGTTTTCATGAAAATCACTTAGAAAAAGATGTTTATCATACATCAAACTTTCATATTCTTCTTTAGAACATCAAAATACATGCATGTCTTACATGGGTAAATTTTTGAATATAAAACCTAGCTCATAATATAGCTAGAAGTAGCTAAACCAAGATACGAGGATTTTAAAAATACGAAGAACGTTAAAAACGGGGCTAGGATGCACTTACTATCAAGCTTGGAAGTTGAAGAAACCCTAGATATGGCTCTTTAGTGATTTTCGGCCATGGAAGAAGAAGATGGACACAATTTTGACTTCTTTTTCCCTTTTTAATCTTTTATTTACCAAATGAAAAAAATGCCCTTAATGATCCTTTCTTGAGATTTTTCCTTCCCATGTCTATTTTTGTCCATCATAATCTATATTGGTCTAATTGCTAAATAAGGACCTCTAGTAATTTTTATAATTCTATTTCATACTTTAATCTTCTAGAATCTCATATTTTCTAATCGATAACGACACAACATAGACACGTGAAACACATCATGTATCTTTTTCAGCTCAGATGGCAAGGCCAATTGATAAGCTACCGGTCCTATCCTCTCGGTGATCTCATATGGTCTGATAAATCGCGGACTTAATTTGCCTTTCCGGCCAAATCTGAGATCTTTCTTTCATGGTGACACTTTTAAGAATACCTTATCACCAACTTGAAACTCAATCTCTTTCCGTTTTAAGTCTAAATAGGTCTTTTTTCTATCAAAAGCAGCTTTTAAACAATCACGGATTATTTTTACTTTCTCTTCAGTTTCTCTAATCAGAACGACCCCGTGAATCTGATTTTCCTTGAGTTCTGTCCAATACAAAGGCGTTCGGCACTTACGTCCATACAAAGCCTCATAAGGCGCCATTCTTGAACTCGACTGGTAACTATTATTATAAGCAAACTCTACCAACGGTAAATACTTTTCCCAACTGCCCTGAAACTCAAGTACACAACACCTGAGCATATCCTCAAGTATCTGTATTAATCTCTCCGACTGTCCATCAGTTTGTGGGTGAAAAGTCGTACTGAAACTCAACTTTGTGCCCAAAGCTTCTTGCAACTTTTTCCAAAAGCGAGATGTGAATCTCAGATCTCTGTCTGATATAATTGACAAAGGCACTCCATGAAGCCTTACAATCTCAGAAACATACAAGTTTGCTAACTTATCAAGTGAATAGTCAACACGTACCGGTATGAAGTGGGCCGACTTCGTAAGTCTATCTACCACCACCCATACGGCTTCTTTCTTACTCGGGGTCAACGATAATCCTGTCACAAAGTCCATGGTAATACGGTCCCATTTCCACTCGGGAACCATGATAGGTTGAAGCAAACCCGAAGGTAGTTGGTGTTCAGCTTTCACTTGTTGACAAATCAAGCATATCGATACAAACTCAGAGATATCTTTCTTCATACTTGGCCACCAATACCATTTCTTCAAGTCATTATACATTTTTGTGTTGCCTGGATGTACAGATAGACATCCGCTATGTGCCTCGTGTAAAATATTCTAAATAAACTCATCATTCCTCGGTACACAAACTCTGTCTCTGAACATCAAACATCCATTAGAATTAATCTGGAAGTCAGACTCAGCACCCGACTCACACTGAACTCTTTTGGCTTGCAAGTCGTTGTCATCTTTCTGAGCTTCATAAATCTCTTGGAGAAACATAGGTCTAGCCTGCAACTCAGCTAGAATGGAACCATCATCTGACAAAGACACCCGCGTATTCATAGCTCTCAATGCAAATGGAGATTCTCTACTCAAAGCATCGACGACTACATTCGCCTTTCCCGGGTGGTAGTCAATGACTAGTTCATAATCCTTTATCAGCTCTAACCATCTTCGCTACCTTAAATTTAATTCCTTCTGAGTCATCAAGTACTTTAGGCTCTTATGATCGGTGAATATCTGACACTTTTCACCATACAAATGGTGTCTCCATATTTTCAAAGAAAACACAATGGTAGCCAATTCTAAATCATGTGTCGGGTAGTTCTTCTCATGCGACTTTAACTGTCTAGAGGCATATGCTATCACCTTGCCTTCTTGCATAAGTACACATCCCAATCCATTCAAGGATGCATCGCTGAAGATCACAAATTCTTTTCCCGATTCGGGTTATTGTGTGATTTGCTTTTCTGTTTTACAGTGTCAGTAAAGCTAGCTCAGATCCGGGATCGTCAGCATCTCTATCACACTATCGACAATCTATTTTGGGTACTTTTGAAAGATGTGTATATTTGAATATGGCATGTATAGGCTAGTTAATGTAGCATGCTTTGAAGGGTATAAATCTTGCCATGTGATATGGCTTGAGGGTTGAATAATGTTAGTATGAATGTATGAGAATATATGAGTGATGAATATGGTATGTTTCATGCTTAAATGGTTGATGAAAATTATGGTTTGAAGGTGATATGTGGTAAGGTTTATATGGTGCTTAACCTATTTAATTGAGATGTGAAATTGGTTGATTTTGGATGGGCTTATTTGAATAGAAATGATGTATGGTTAGAGATGGTATAATTGATGATGAATTGGTGTTAATATTGGTATATTTGGATGCATTTTGAGGTATTATTTGGTATTGCTTTGAGGCTTGTAGGTGATCCAAGGTGTGGGAGGCAAGTTTGGCCTTGAAAATGGCCTATAATTGCCCACACGGTTGAGCACACGGGCGTGTGACTCGACCGTGTTGTTTAAGTTTGCTAAGTGAAACAAGTCAGTGTCGACCACGTGTGAGGCACACGGACGTGTCTCAGACCGTGTGGACAAGTCAGTATGTATGCCCTGTTTTGACACGGCTTGGACGCACGGGCGTGTCCGAGACAGTGTGAGGCACACGGCCTACCCAAACGGGCTTGTGACCTCTGCAATTTTGAAAAATGTTTAAATTTCTAAAAAATTTTATATGTGTTCGGTTTAGTCCCGACCTCTCTCTAGTACACTATATGTTTATATTTAAATATGTTTGATCGATGTTTGACTTTGTGTTATGAAATGGATGTGAATTCTTCTGATAGTTCGATAATGCCTCTTAACCCTAATCCGGCGATGGTTATGGGTTACGGGTGTTACATTTTAATTAGTATCAGAGCTACGGTTTAGTCGATTCTCGGACTAACGTAGTGCGTGTGAGTCTAGCTATACATGCCATATATATAATTGCGATAGTGTGATGAATCCTGACAGCTATAAATGTGTTTTTATATAGTAATGGATCCCAATCGAGCAGTTGCTGACGATGTAGAGAGTAATGCGCTTGCTCCCGCTCAAGGGACAGCGCCGGCCACATCTAGGCCGAATGATGGTATCCAAAAGGGAGAGGCTAAACAAGCCTTTTTCCGAATAATGAGTGAGTGGTTTTCGGAGTTTGTTCGAACGAATTCGGCTGCTCCACAACCTCCACCCCCACAAGTACCTACTGTGCCACAAGTCGTGGATTCAATCTAATTGAATAAACCTCCTGTGGATAAGATCCAAAAGTACGGGGCCAAAGATTTTAGGGCCACAGCTGATGATGATGCCAAGCGAGCTGAGTTTTGGCCCGAGAATACCATCTGAGTGTTCGATGAGATGTCGTTGACTCCTGATGAATGCATTAAGTGTGCGGTTTCTTTGTTGAGAGATACAGCTTATAACTGGTGGAAGATGTTGATATCTGTGGTTTCAAGAGAGAAAATCACCTAGGATTTCTTTCAAGTCGAATTTAGAAAGAAGTATATCAGTCAACGATTCATAGATTAGAAACGTAAAGAGTTTCTGAAGCTGAAACAGGGCCGTATGTCAGTTACGGAGTATGAACGGGAGTCTGTAAGATTGAGCCAATATGCGCGGGAATGTGTTTTGACCGAAGCTACTATGTGTAAACATTTCATTGAAGGTCTGAATGAAGACATTAAATTGTTGGTTGGAATACTTGACTTGAATGAATTTGTTGTGTTGGTTGAACGAGCCTGCAAAGCTGAAAAGCTTAGTAAAGAAAAGAAGAAAGCCGATTCTGAGGCTAGAGATGAAAGGAAAAGATTGATGAGCAAGTCGTCTCAAACTTTATTGAAGAGATTTAAAGATGCGAGCAATCGTTCAAATGCTTCGTTTGGACATCCAAGTAGAGATCGTGCGAGACAAAGTGTTGTACCAAGAGCTCAAATTCTGACTGAATCAAGTGTTGGCAGTGTTAAAAGCAACAAGCCTGAGTGTAGACAGTGTGGAAGGCGACATGTGGGAGAATGCTGGGGCAAGTACAATAATCGAACTTGCTATAAGTGTGGATCACGAGATCACTTCTTTTGAGATTGTCCAAAGTTAGCTGAGGAAGAAAATGTTTAGAATGTGAGATCGAGTAATGTGACGGCTAGAGTAGACTACCCAGAAACACCGGGAATGTTAGTGGGAGCCAAAGAGGGACTACCGATACAGCTGTGAGATCAGAGGCGAGAGCACCTACCCGAGCCTATGCTATACGCGCACGAGAGGAATCGTCATCTCCAGACGTCATCACTGGTACTTTTACTCTATTTGATACTGATGTGATTGCATTGATAGATCCAGGTTCTACTTATTCCTATGTGTGTGTGAATCTAGTATCTAGTAAGACTCTACCTGTTGAGTCTACTGAATTTGTGATTAGAGTATCGAACCCCTTAGGCAAGTGTGTCTTGATGGATAAAGTGTGCAAGAATTGTCCTTTGATGTTTCAGGATATATCCTTTCCGGCTAATTTGATGTTGTTACCTTTTGATGAGTTTGATATCATTCTGGGTATGGATTGGCTCACTTTGCATCATGCTATTATGAATTGTAAACGGAAGAGCATTGATTTGAAAAGTCAGAATAGTGAGATAATACGAATTGAACCCAGTGATATGAATGGGTTGCCGGCTGTTATATCTTTGATGAAAGCTTTGAACTATGTGAAAAAGGGTTATGAAGCTTATCTGGCATATGTAATAGATACAAAAGTGACCGAAAGGAAAGTTGAATCTGTACCTGTAGTTTGCGAGTTTCCTGATGTGTTTCCTGAAGAACTACCGGGATTACCTCCAATGCGAGAAGTTGAGTTTGGTATTAAATTAGTACAGGGGATGACTCCTATCTCGATAGCTCCGTATAGAATGGCACTGACAGAATTGAAAGAGTTAAAGTCTCAGTTGCAAGATTTGACAGATCGAGGATTTGCACGACTGAGTTTCTCGCCCTGGGGTGCTCCTGTGTTGTTTGTGAAAAAGAAAGATGGCACTATTAAGATGTGTATTGATTACCAACAGTTGAACAAAGTGACGATAAAGAATAAGTACCCCCTGCTACGTATTGATGATTTGTTTGATCAGTTGAAAGGAGCTACTGTGTTTTCTAAGATAGATTTGAGATCGGGTTATTATCAATTGAGAGTCAAAGAATCAGATGTGACAAAAACTGCTTTCAGAACGAGGTACGGACATTATGAATTCTTAGTTATGCCTTTTGGACTAACGAATGCTCCTATAGTGTTTATGGATTTGATGAATCGGATATTTAGACCGTATTTGGATCATTTTGGTGTGGTGTTCATTGATGATATTCTGATTTATTCATGTGATGAGACACAACATGTCGAGCATTTGAGAATTGTGTTACAGACTCTGTGTGAGAAGCAATTATATGCAAAGTTCAGCAAATGTGAGTTTTGGTTGCGCGAGGTCAGTTTTCTGGGACATACTGTATCACCTGCATGAATACGAGTTGATCCGAGTAAGATTTCAGCTATTTTAGAATGGAAGCCTCCGAGAAATGTGTCTGAAGTCCGTAGTTTTCTGGGACTAGCAAAATATTATAGGCGGTTTGTGAAAGGTTTCTCGATGATTGGAACTCCATTGACGAAGTTACTACAGAAAGATGTTAAATTCGAGTGGTCAGAAAAGTGCGAGCAGAGTTTTGAACAGTTGAAAGCATTGTTGATAGAGGCACCAGTGTTGGTTCAACCTGAGTTTGGTAAAGAATTCATAGTTTACAGTGATGCATCATTAAATGGTTTGGGTTGTGTGTTGATGCAAGAAGGCAAAGTCATCGCTTATGCTTCGAGACAGTTAAAGCCGCATGAAAAGAACTATCCGACGCATGACCTTGAATTAGCCGCGATTGTGTTTGTATTGAATATTTGGCGTCACTACTATTTGGTGAGAAATGTCATATTTATACTGGTCACAAGAGTTTGAAGTACTTGATGACTCAGAAAGAATTGAATTTGCGATAGAGAAGATGGTTAGAATTGTTGAAAGATTACAAACTTGTGGTTGATTATCATCCGGGCAAAGCTAATGTTGTTGCTGATGCCTTGAGTCGAAATTCGTCATGTGCTTTGCAAGCTATGAGTACTCAGATAGATTTTTATAGTGATGATTCAGTTTTGGCTGAATTGAAAGTAAGGCCGATGTTCATACGTCAGATTTGTGATGCACAGAAAAGGGACACTGAAATGATGGCTAAACTAGATCAGTGTGGATTGAATGTCGATTCAGAATTTTGAGTTGATAGTGATGATTGTTTGTGATTTAGAGATCGAATTTGTTTTCCAAGGAATTCAGAGTTGATTCAGTTGATTTTGAACGAAGCTCATAATACCCGTTTGACTGTTCATCCTGGGAGTACAAAAATGTACAATGACTTTGTGTCGAAGTGTTTAGTTTGTCAGCAAGTTAAAGCTGAACATCAGGTTTCGTCTGGTTTGTTGCAATCGATAATGATTCTTGAGTGGAAATGGGAGAGAATCACGATGGACTTTGTGTCGGGATTGCCTTTGTCTCCGGGAAAGAAAGATGCAATCTGGGTGATAGTTGACAGATTGACGAAATCAGCTCATTTTGTTCCAGTGAGAACAGATTATTCACTTGATAAGTTAGCTGAATTGTATATTGCTGAGATTGTGAGATTGCACGGGGTGCCACTATCTATTGTATCTGATAGAGATCCGAGATTTACCTCGCGATTTTGGAAGAAATTGGAAGAGGCTTTAGGCACAAATGTGCATTTTAGTACTGCATTTCATCCGCAGACGGATGGTCAGCCCAAGCGGATTATTCAGATTCTTGAAGATATGTTGAGATGCTGTATACTTGAGGTTGAAAGTACGTGGGAAAAACATTTGTCGTTGATTGAGTTTGCGTACAATAATAGTTTTCAATCTAGTATCAAAATGGCACCGTATGAGGCTCTTTACGGTCGAAAATGTCGAACTCCATTGTATTGGACTGAGCTGAGTGAGAATAAGATTCATGGGGTTGATTTAATTAAAGAGACTGAGCAGAAAGTAAAGGTGATTCGTAACAGTTTGAAAGCGGCCTCAGATCGTCAGAAGTCTTATGCAGACTTGAAACGAAAAGATATTGAATTCGAAGTTGGTGACAAAGTGTTTTTGAAAGTGTCTCTGTGGAATAAAATACTTCGATTTGGCCGAAAAGGCAAGTTGAGTCCGAGGTTCATCGGACCGTATGAGATTATTGAACGAGTTGGGCCGGTTGCTTATAGATTGATGTTGCCACCTGAGTTAGAAAAGATTCATAATATGTTTCATGTGCCGATGCTTCGACGGTACAGATCTGATCCGTCTCATGTGATTGCTCCTACTGAAGTTGAAATTCAGTCAGATTTGTCGTATAGTGAAGAACCGATCCGAATTCTGGCACGTGAGATCAAAGAGTTGAGAAACAAAATAATACTTTTGGTAAAAGTGTTGTGGCATAAACACGGAGTTTATAATATGTGATTGAGCATGTGTGAAAATTCTGTGTGAAAATTTTATTGTTTGTGTGCTCAATTTGTAAAAAAGGATTTAATCGCATAAAATGTAAAAGCTGTGTGCTGATTGATAAAGTGTCTATTTGTCATGGCTTATTAAATGAAAGGTCCTTATATTGTAATTTGACCATGGATAGTAAAGATGGACAAAAATGGCCTAATGTTTGATGGTTAAATGGTTGTTTAATAAAAGGGAAAATTGGTAAGACATGAAATAAGTTAATATTAATTAAAATAAAACAAAAGATAGTGGCATAGTTGTTCATCCTTCACCGAAAATTGAAAGAAAAAGAAGAGAAAAATGGTTAGCTAGGTTCGGCCATAGTCTAAGCTTTAATCGGGTAAGTGTTTTTGATCCGTTTTTGATAATTTCTACGTTTTTGTGATCGCTGCTTAGTGTTCTAGCTAGCCCATGCTTTAATTTTAGAAATTTATGGTGATTTTGAGATATGCCATTGATGAATTCTTGAGCTTTGTGATAGTTGATGATGAAATATGGAAGATATGTGAAGGATGAACATGTTTTGTCTTTGAATTTTTAGTGAAATTGAGTAATTTGGGCTAAATTGAGAAAAGTGTAAATGGAGGGACTAAAATGTGAAATAAATGAAATGTGTGGACTTCTATGAACATAGAGAGAATTCGACTAGGCATGGGTGAAGTGAAATTATGTGTATTTTGTGATTTTATGAAATAGGGACTAAAGTGTTAAAATGTGAAAATGTGAGGGCTATTTTGTAAAATGCCCTAAATATGTGTGTTTGGATTAAATTGAATGAATTGGTGATTGAATGAGTTAAATTTAAATGTGTATAGAGCAAGAAAGGAGAGGTTCGGATCGAGATCGAGGCAAAGACAAAGTGCTCGATTAATCGACCGTTTCGGTATTTCGACGTCCGAGGTAAGTTCGGATATAATACCAGTTGTTAAATTTATATCTATGTGATGAGAATTGGTTGAATGTATAGTAAATGGATAGAAATGTATTATATATATAAAATCGAGTAATGAGGCACTAAGTGTGCGAATTTAGAAACGAGACAGAGATGATTAGCACTGTGTGAGCGAAATAATAGAAGCTTCGGCTTATTGATTTGGCACTGTGTGTGCGATACCGAATTAAGTTCAGTTTTGTATCAAGGCACTAAGTGTGCGAAGTTAATTAAGCTTCGGCTATGATTTGAGCACTAAGTGTGCGATTGAGTTGAAAAGATATCAAGCAGTGAATGAGGTAAGGTATCGAGCATCGAAAAGTAAGAACGTTTGTTTACTGAGTGTTGGCAAAGGTATGTTTGAATCTATGTGGTTGATGATAGTTTTAAAGGTTGAATGAATGGATATTTGAGCATATGGTTGAGGATGATAATGTGTTTAATTGTATATCTATCTATGTGATGGTTTATTTATGTATTAATGTCGCATTATTGAGAAGTATGTGTTATATTACGAACTTACTAAGCTTTTGAAAGCTTACTATGTGATTAGCTTCTCTGTTTTACAGTGTCAATAAAGCTAGCTCGGATCTGGGATCGTCAGCATCTCTATCACACTATCGGCAATCTATTTTGGGTACTTTTGAAAGATGTGTATATTTGAATATGGCATGTATAGGCTAGTTAACTTAGCATGCTTTGAAGGGTATAAATCTTGCCATGTGATATGGCTTGAGGGTTGAATAATGTTAGTATGAATGTATGAGAATATATGAGTGATGAATATGGTATGTTTCATGCTTAAATGGTTGATGAAAATTATGGTTTGAAGGTGATATGTGGTAAGGTTTATATGGTGCTTAACCTATTTAATTGAGATGTGAAATTAGTTGATTTTGGATGGGCTTATTTGAATAGAAATGATGTATGGTTAGAGATGGTATAATTGATGATGAATTGGTGTTAATATTGGTATATTTGGATGCATTTTGAGGTATGATTCGGTATTGATTTGAGGCTTGTAGGTGATCCAAGGTGTGGGAGGCAAGTTTGGCCTTGAAAATGGCCTATAATTGCCCACACGGTTGAGCACACGGGCGTGTGACTCGACTGTGTTGTTTAAGTTTGCTAAGTGAAACAAGTCAGTGTCGACCACGGGTGAGGCACACAGGCGTGTCTCATACCGTGTGGACAAGTCAGTATGTATGCCCTGTTTTGACACGGCTTGGACGCACGGGCGTGTCCGAGACCGTGTAAGGCACACAGCCTACCCACACGGGCGTGTGACCTCTGCAGTTTTGAAAAATGTTTAAATTTCTGAAAATTTTTATATATGTTCGGTTTAGTCCCGACCTCTCTCTAGTACGTGTTTAAGGTCACGTAGACCTAAATAAGGGACTATATGTTTATATTTAAATATGTTTGATCGATGTTTGACTTTGTGTTGTGAAATGGATGTGAAATGTTTCGATAGTTCGGTAATGCCTCTTAACCCTAATCCGGCGATGGTTATGGGTTAGGGGTGTTACAGATTCAATTCTTAACTCAATTTCTTTGGCATTCATCACAAAGGCAAGATATGCTTCATATCCTTTTCTTACATATTTCTGGGTAGACATAAGAGAGATCACTACAGGCGACCTGTCCTGTTCATCTGATTCAACAAGAAGAGTGTCCCAATTTTCACATTTGAATTCAATGTATTTCTTTCCGCAATTTACTACCACGTCATGAGCAGTTAACCAGTCCATACCAAGAATTATATCGAATTCATCAAATGGCAATAGCATGAGATTGGCCTTAAAATAATGACCTCTAATCATCAATGGGCAATCTTTGCATACCTTATCAACTAATACACTTTTGCCTAAAGGATTGGACACTTTTATCACAAACTCGGTAGACTCTACAGGCATGCTTATACTAGATACTAATTTCATGCAAATATATGAGTGGGTAGATCCTGGGTCAATTAAAGCAACAACATTAGTATCATGAAGAGAAAATGTACCCTAATTACATCAGGGGATGACGCCTCTTCCCGAGCGCGAATGGCGTAAGTCCTCGCAGGCGCTCTACCCTCAGATCTTGCAGCCTGCTCTCTGGGTGTACTCTTACTACTCGTTCCACTCCCCAGGTTTCTCTGTTGTCTCCCTCTTTTGATATTTCCTGACTTTGTACTCTGAATTTTCTCTTTTTCCACCATCTCGAGGCATTCTCTTATAAAATGATCTTTGGAACCACACTTAAAATAGGCTCTCTCGTGGGCTCGACAATCACCGGGATGTCGCCTGCCACACTGTGGACATTCCGGTCTATTAGGTCAAGTGTTCCCAACACTAGCAACTGAGGTAGTCTGAGCTTTAATCCCCGAGTACTATTTACTCTTACTTCTATTTGAAAACCCGGCTGAGGTAGCTGATCTGGTAGGGAAATCTTTCGACTTCTTGGACGAGGACTGAAATGACTTATTCAATTGTCTCTTTCTTGAGTCACGGGACTCCATCTCATCTTTCCTTTTCTCTTTCACCAATTCATCGGCTTTACAAGCCCGATCCACTAGCACAACAAATTCCTTCAAATCAAGGACACCAACAAACAACCTGATATCTTCATTTAATCTGTCCTCGAACCTCTTACACATGATGGCTTCAGAGGACACACATTTCCGAGCGTACTTGCTGAGCCTTACAAATTCACGCTCATATTCAGTTACTGTCATTCTTCATTGTTTCAGTTCAAGGAATTCCTTCCTTTTCTGATCAATAAATCTTTGGCTAATGTACTTCTTCCGAAATTCTTCTTGGAAAAACTCACATGTGATCATTTCCCTTGGTACAACCGACACAAGGGTGTTCCACCACTGATAAGCAGGATCTCTCAGAAGAGACACTACATATTTTATGCACTCTTCAGGTGTGCAAGATAATTCATCAAATACCCTGATGGTATTTTAGAGCCAAAATTCTCCTCTTTCTGGATCATCATCTTTACTAGCTCAAAATTCCTCGGCCCCTTGCTTCCAGATTCTATCAACCGGAGGATTTTCTCTCCTTACCACTTCTACCACTTGGGGAGCTACTGGGGTAGGTTGAGGAATAGGTGGGGGTGGAGGGGGTTGTGCATTCGGGTTTGCACGAACGAACTCCGTATACCATGCATTCATCATGTGGAGAAAGGCTTCCCTAGCCTCTTCTCCTCCTCTCTGACATACAGTCGTAGGTCTACTCTCATTTTCATTCGGCACCGTCCCTTCAGCAGGAGCCGGCGCGTTACTTTCTACATCATCAGCCACAGCTCTTTCGGGATCCATTTACTATATGAAAACACAATTTAAATCGTCAGGAGTCGTCAGACTATCATAATGTAAATACTCATGTGTATGGCATGTATAGCTAGACTCATGCTTACGCTACGTTAGTTCGAGAATCGACTAAACCGTAGCTCTGATACCACTAAATGTAATACCCCTTACCCGTATCCGACGCTGGGACAGGGTTCCAGGCATTACCGTACTTAACTTACTTTAACATACAACATCGGGCTATAAAATTTTGTTTCAACTTTAAACTTCTTCATTCACATTCATAACATCCTTATTATGGGCCTACGTGGCCTTAAACATACAATCGGAATGGTTCAGAACCAATCCGGTAACTTTTGCACACTTAGAAAATTTTTGCCATAAACAGGGCCACACGCCCGTGTGAAATGGAACACGCCCGTGTGGGCAGGCCGTGTGGTCACACACGCCCATGTTCCTAGCCCGTGCGGAATTTATTTTTCATTTCGAACCTCACGGGGTTTTCACACGCGCCGCACACACGCCGCGTGTGTCGTGGCCCGTGTCCCTCACACGGCCTAGACACACCCGTGTTCTCACCCGTGTGTGAAAACCTGGGTATTCTATTTATGACATCAGCAAACCCTTAATAGCACACGGCCTAGGCACACGCCCGTGTGCTGGCCCGTGTGGCGAATCAAATTCTCGCTAATTTGATGCAGGGGACACACAGCCTATCAACACACCCATGGGGTTGGCCGTGTGTCACGCCCATGTGTCTACCCGTGTAGACAATTAGAAGGCCATTTTCCAAGCCTATTGCCACCCTGAAACATAATCACATATATACCAACACAAGCAACACATAACATGGCAATAATGCACACTATGAAGAGTCCCTAATCATCATTCATACACTTCACATTTTACTCCATCAATTGCATGAACTTCCACTTCATAAAACTCATCATCATTAAGATAATAAACTTGACAATTATTGGCCAAATTCTAATGGCCATTTACAAAATAGGTGAATAACATTAATAGCCAACACTTTGGCTTTCAAATATGACATAGCACAAAATGACCAAGTTCCTATACATGTCATACTCAAAATGAATCAACTTTACTATACCAAAAGATTAGTTGATAGTGTGATCCGAGCTCTGACGTCATATGATCCCCGAGCTAGCTTGGCGATACTACAAGGAAAGGGAAAAGAGATGGGTAAGCATATAGCTTAGTAAGTTTGCATGAATTAAAATAGCTGATAAACCGTAATATATATATTTTAATCCTACATTTAGCGTACTTTTGGATGATTTATCCCTTGACTTGTGGAATTTGATGCTCCTAATCCTTTAATTTCATGTTTTATACTTAGGGAAGCATAGGAGGATGAAAAGAACAAGAAACGGGCTAAAAACGGACCGAATGGGCCAAAGTAGGAAATCAACACGGCCTGGACCCAAGCCACACGGCCGTGCCCCTTTAGCAGGCTCGACCACGGCCTGGATTCGATCCACAAGGGCGTGCTGCACGGGCGTGTCCCTACTGTGACAAAGAGGAATTTCACTCGGAATAGGGTACTTAGAGGTAAAGAAAGACATTCCAAAAGCCTATATAAACACCCTAAAGGCCAACCTTCTAGGGGGCGTCCAGCGAGGCCAAGGAGCCAAGCCAAAGAGATCAGAATTGTGGGATTTACTCGAAGAAATCCAGTTGATTCATCTCAAGAAGCCGAAATCATACTCAAGACGGAGGATCTCTCCTTCAATTCCTTCAGGGGGTTTTAGGGTTTTCTTATGTTTTGTTTTATATTTTCTTCTGAGATGTATTCTTTTATGATTAAGAACTAAACCCCTCAAGTACCTGAGGGGGATGAAACCTAAGACGGATCTTGTTATTGTTTTCTGAACTATATGATAAATACTTGATTTGTTCTTAACTATGTGTTCTTAATTCTTGTTTTGATATTTCAGGATATTGATTCAAGTATTGATGTGTTTAGGCAGTGGAGGAATATTCCCTTTTTAAGACTAGATCTAGCATAGTTAAGCGGAGTTGATCGCAACCCTAGAGATAGGATGACGAAAATCTACCGGATTAGGGTCAAACCTAATATGGGAGTCCATAGATCGAGTTAATGGAATCCTAGGGGTTTTAATTAGAAAGAGATTTCAATTAATCAACCTAGGGTTAGACGTTAGTAGCCTCGAGAGAGGTATTAATATAAATTAGGGAATCCTACGGATCAAGTCAAGTGAATAAATTGTCGGGTTCAGAGTTAAATAACAAGTGAAGTCTAGGTGGATTCTTCCTCGGGTATTGTCTTAATCGATTGGTTTTTCCCACAAGTATTTTCCCAATTCATTCTCTGTGTCTTAGCATCTTTAGCTTAGTAGTTAGTTAATTTTAGATAAACAACAAATCCCTTAATTCTTAGGCTAAATAATAAAAAGAAAGTCAGTATTAGTACTTTTGGTTCCTTTGGGTTCGACATTCCAGTCTTGCCACTAAGCTATACTACTATTCGATAGGTGCGCTTGCCTCAATATGGTGATGGTTAGTTTCTAGGCTAGATCATTCATTTTATAAATATTAAGACTCTCGACACACGATCAAGTTTTTGGCGCCGTTGCCGAGGAACTAAGATATTAGGAACACTTGATTTTTTTTACTTTATCCATTTTATTTATTTGCAATTTATTTTTATTTTTATTTTTTATTTTATTTTAACTTTGCTAATCTTTCTCTTTCTTTGCTTTTGGCAGGTATTTCTAGTTTATGACTAGAAGAAACCCGTTAGGACCCTTGATTTTTGACAGTGAAATAAAACATACCGCTCGCAGAAACTGAAGAGATGTCACTGAATAATTATCAGTGGCAAGACATGAGGAAAATGCCTAATAAAGCAAAGTACATCCGTGAATGAAGACGATACAAATGGAGGAGGGTGAACAACACGAATATCTATCCTACAACCCTAGCACGAGAGAACGAACAAGTCAACTATATGGGTAACTATTCTAGACCTCAAAATAATCCCTATAGTAACACTTATAATGCAGGTTGGTGGAACCATTCCAATTTCTCGTGGGATGGCCAAGGAAATCAGAGACAACAACCCCTCCCAGGCTTTCAACAGCAACCCTACCCACAAGAAAAGAAGCCAAACCTTAAGGAGATGCTAACAAAGTTCATTGCGGTGTCAGAAACTCGTTTCCAAAACACTGAAACGGCGTTGAAAACTCAACAAGAATCGATTCAAAGGATTGAGGATCAAATTGGACAATTAGTCAAGATATTTTCCGAAAGGCAACCAGGTAACTTACATAGTAACACCAACCCAAAAGAACATGTGAAGGCAGTTACACTAAGGAGTGGAAAGGGGTTGGTTGAAGCTGAAAAGAAGATGCCATGAGAAATTAATAAGGAAAAAAGTGAGGAAGTAAACGAGAATGTAATACCGGAACCTAAAGAGTATAACCCACCGATCCCATATCCAGCAAAGTTGAAGAAAGACTGCATGGACGTACAATTCGATAAGTTTCTCAAACTCTTTAAACAATTACATATTAACATACCTTTTGTTGAAGCTATTTCACAGATGCCTACGTACGCAAAATTCTTAAAAGAGCTTTTAACAAATAAAAAGAAGTTTGAAGAGCTATCAACAGTGGAACTTAACGAGGAATGCTCAGCTATTCTCCAAAATAAGCTACCAACAAAATTGAAAGATCCAGGGAGTTTTACTATTCCTTGTTTAATTAGTAGTTTAAATATTAACCATGCTTTGGCTGATTTAGGGGCAAGTATTAATGTCATGCCCTGTAATATGCTCCTCAAACAACCATTATGCAAATAACAGGTAAGTCTAGCTCAAGACTTTAAACGAGCGCTTCTCGGGAGGCAACTCGAGCACTAACCCCATTAATTTTCATATTTTTGATTTTTAGCACCTAACTAAAAACTAATCAAATTTTTAGGCGCAGGTTTCCCTACCCACACGGCCTTGCACACGGCCGTGGCCATGTGGAAATAGGGAAAAACTTTTCCCAAAACACGAGCTGCGATAAAACACCACGGCCGTGCGATTCGGCCGTGGTCGAAACTGAGAAATCTACACGGGCGTGCGACACGCCCGTGGGACCTTTGAGTCCATTTATTTTTTCTTATTTTCATTTTTAATGTCTTTTCTTTTATATTTCTCGTCTTTGATTTTTATTATTATATTTTGATTTAGGTTCAAGGGGCTATTAACGAACGACCACACCACCGCCGGGGTATCCTCCCCATCTTCACCTCTCTCCAACTTTACCGTTTCTTTTCATTGACTCCATTCAAAATTCAGGAAGTTTCACTTCTCTCCCTATCTTATGATTTTATTACTATATTGCTATTATCTATCTTTGTACATTGAGGACAATGTACATCTTAAGTGTGGGGGGGTTAACTACAGTATTATTTGAAAATCCCTGAATTTTGTCTTATTCTTAAGTAATTTTCTCATATTACTGTTAGAATGAAATTTCTTTTGATTTATGATTTTCATTGATATGTTTCAGATTAAGTCATAGTTAATTATGCAGTGATGATTTAAACTTTAGGAGACTAGAGAATCAAGCATGATGAGTCTATTTTCAGAATTAAAAATTGATAGGTTGTCTACCTGAATCTAATTATTACCTTGAAGTTTGAAATTTACAAGGTTGATATCAAAAACCCATAATTTTTGTGAGATTTTGAGCCTTTTAGAGCATATTCGTTTTCTTGCTCACTTTATTGATTATGAGTGTGTCAACATTGATTTGTTATTCTAGAGCTTGCTTCGATTATACATGTCGAGACCACACCTTTGATCTGATATACAGAGATGATAAAGGCACTTAGGTTTTAACCCACTTACTCCACTAAAAGCCTACCCTCACAATTAACCCCTAGTGAACGCCTCTGATCCTAACAACCCTTTTATTGACTCACCCACTAATATTAACTCAAAACCCATCTTGTATTTGTTATCACCATTTCTCTTGACCACCCTTATATCGAGTTTTGATTTGATCGGTTGCCTAATTATTTTATTCATTTCAGTAGTTGAATCCATCTTTTATTATATGATTTGTTCTTTAAAAAAAACATTAGAAAATCTATTCATCATTAGTTCTATGTTCTATGAGCTTAAAACAGTTAAATTCACATCTTTAGAAGAAGCTCGTGTTATTAGTATTACAAGTTTTCAATTGATGTAATTATTCATTATCAGTTCGTTGTTCTAGTTAGGTAATTTGTTAGGTCAATCTTGATTCTAACCCTCTAATTCAGCCTTTATCCACACCTTTAACCCAAGCCCCGTTACAACCCTTTTAAAGACCTTTTGATTTGTGTATCATCTCATATTATAGTGGTGGAGATTTGATTTTCATGCAAGCCTATGGGATTAACTTTTCATGTTTGACTTACGAGTGCTTTTTCCTAAACCTTAAACACTTCGAGTGATTTGAGTGAATCTTTAGTGAGGATTTCAACCCTTTTTTATTTTGAATTAGAGGTAATTATTTAGACGAGGGGAAACACCTATGTTTTCATGCTACAAAAATATATGACTTAGATTGTTTGAATCTTTAGGACTCTTTGAGTTGAATTATCCATGTATAAATTATCTATGAATTATGATGAGACATTGTTAATGAGAATCAAGAACTGAAGAAAGTTAGTTCTTAATTGTAAGTTGAGGATTTTGCTTGAGGACAAGCAAAAGCTTAAGTGTGGGGGTATTTGATAAACCGTAATATATACATATTTTAATCCCACATTTAACGTACTTTTTGATGATTTATCCCTTGACTTGTAGAATTTGATGCTCCTAATCCTTTAATTTCATGTTTTATACTTAGGGAAGCATAGGAGAATGAAAAGAACGAGAAACGGGCTAAAAACGGACCGAATGGGCCAAAGTAGGAAATCAACACGGCCTGGACCCAAGCCACACGGTCGTGCCCCTTCAGTAGGCTCGACCACAGCCTGGATTTGATCCACACGGGCGTGCTATACGGGCGTGTTATACGGGCGTGTCTCTGCCATGACAAAGAGGAATTTCACTTGGAATAGGGTACTTAGAGGCAAAGAAAGACATTCCAAAAGCCTATATAAACCCCTTAAAGGCCAACCTTCTAGGGGGCGTCCAGCGAGGCCAAGGAGCAAAGCCAAAGAGATCAGAATTGTGGGATTTACTCAAAGAAATCCAGTTGATTCATCTCAAGAAGCCGAAATCATACTCAAGACGGAGGATCTCTCCTTCAATTCCTTCAGGGGGTTTTAGGGTTTTCTTATGTTTTGTTTTATATTTTCTTCTGAGATGTATTCTTTTATGATTAAGAACTAAACCCCTCAAATACCTGAGGGGGATGAAACCTAAGACGGATCTTGTTATTGTTTTCTGAACTATATGATAAATACTTGATTTGTTCTTAACTATGTGTTCTTAATTCTTGTTTTGATATTTCAGGATATTGATTCAAGTATTGATGTGCTTAGGCAGTGGAGAAATATTCTCTGTTTAAGACTAGATCTAGCATAGTTAAGCGGAGTTGATCGCAACCCTAGAGATAGGATGACGAAAATCTGCCGGATTAGGGTCAAACCTAATATGGGAGTCCATAGATCGAGTTAATGCAATCATAGGGGTTTTAATTAGAAAGAGATATCAATTAATCAACCTCGGGTTAGACGTTAGTAGCCTCGAGAGAGGTATTAATATAAATTAGGGAATCCTACGGATCAAGTCAAGTGAATAAATCGTCTGGTTCAGAGTTAAATAACAAGTGAAGTCTAGGTGGATTCTTCCTCGGGTATTGTCTTAATCAATTGGTTTTTCCCACAAGTATTATCCCAATTCATTCTCTGTGTCTTAGCATCTTTAGCTTATTAGTTAGTTAATTTTAGATAAACAACAAATCCCTTAATTCTTAGGCTAAATAATAAAAAGAAAGTCAGTATTAGTACTTTTGGTTCCTTTGGGTTCGACATTCCGGTCTTGCCACTAAGCTATACTACTATTCGATAGGTGCGCTTGCCTCAATCGTGGTGATAGTTAGTTTCTAGGCTAGATCATTCATTTGATAAATATTAAGACTCTCGACACACGATTAATAGCAACATAAATGCTCATTGCAAAATTCATTAATCTCATAGAACAATAATAACACAAGTTCTCAAGTACTTTGACATACTTACTCATACTTACGCTTACCCATTACATATAACATTAAGGTATCATAACTCGTATTTTACTCATGGTACATGTATCACTTCATCACATAATTTAGCACTTATGCTTTCTTAAACATAAACTTAAATCGTAATCATCTTTCACTTAAATGTAACTCTTTGTCATCTTTATATAGCTTAGCTCTTGCCATCTTTGCATACTTAGCTCTTTTGCCCGTTGAACTACTCGAAATATCGAAGGATACTCAATCTCATCATACATATATTACGATGCCAATTCCATATCCCTGATATGGTCTTACACGGGATCTCTTAACTCGATATCGATGCCATGTCCCAGACATGGTCTTATACGAGATCGTACATAGATGTCGATGCCATGCCCCGGACATGGTCTTACATGAGATCTTCTTTTGGTGCCGAGGCCATGTCCCAGACATGGTCTTACACGGGACCCTCCTTATTCGGTGCCGATGCCATATCCCAGACATGGTCTTATATGGGACCTTCCTTATTCGATGTCGATGCCATGTCCCAGACATGGTCTTATACGGGATCTACGTTCGGTGCTGATACCATATCCCATATATGGTCTTATACATGACCTACATTCGGTGCTGATGCCATGTCCCAAACATGGTCTTATACGGATCTTCCATATCTCATGTCGTGACATACGTATCCTCGTTATTTCGAATCTTCAACCGGGACTTAGACTTAATGCATCCTCATTTCAACCTCATCGAAGCATCATAAATTAACTTTATGGAATTTATATACATTTCTCATAAAATAAAATAATTACAAGTATAATAACATTGTATAGCTTTAATTTCATACAAACTTACCTCGGCACTCAATATGTGTGTAGATGTTCAATTTAGTCCAATACTTTGTTCTTGCCTCGGTTTCGATCCGGGCTTTGTGTTTCTTGATCTATAATAAAAATTTCACTTGTTTAATATTCACATTGACTAAATTGACTCATAATTCATACTTTGGAAAAATTACGATTTTGCCCCTAAACTTTCACATATTTACACTTTTGCCCCTAGGCTCGTAAAATGATTTTTATTCAACTTTCTTGCATTTTAAGCCTAGCCGAGTCATTTTCTTAACTACAACAACCTTCAATTTTCAATATTTCACTCATGTATGACCATTTTTATAACTTTTGCAATTTAGTCCTTTTATGCATTTTTCATGAAAATCACTTAGAAAAAGATGTTTATCATACATCAAACTTTCATATTCTTCTTTAGAACATCAAAATA
Organism: Gossypium sturtianum; assembly: GCA_025698515.1. Lineage (NCBI taxonomy): Eukaryota > Viridiplantae > Streptophyta > Magnoliopsida > Malvales > Malvaceae > Gossypium > Gossypium sturtianum. Next base: position 122,302,521 of record CM046955.1, read on the forward strand.
CATGCATGTCTTACATGGGTAAATTTTTGAACATAAACCCTAGCTCATAATATAGCTAGAAATAGCTAAACCGAGCTACGAGGATCTCAAAAATATGAAGAATATTAAAAACGGGGCTAGGATGCACTTACTATCAAGCTTGGAAGTTGAAGAAACCCTAGCTATGGTTCCTTAGTGATTTTCGGCCATGGGAGAAGAAGATGGACACAATTTTGACTTCTTTTTCCATTTTTAATCTTTTATTTACCAAATGACAAAAATGCCCTTAATGATCCTTTCTTGAGATTTTTCCTTCCCATGTCTATTTTTGTCCATCATAATCTATATTGGTCTAATTGCTAAATAAGGACCTCTAGTAATTTTTATAATTCTATTTCATACTTAAATCTTCTAGAATCTCATATTTTCTAATCTTTGCAATTTAGTCCTAATGGACCAATTGATCACTAATTCATGAAATTTCCTCATGAAATTTTCACACAATCATGCAAACATATTATAAGCCTCATAAAAATCATAGAACACATATTTCTACTTCGGATTTGTGGTCTCGCACCACCATTCCGACTAGGCCCTAAATCGGGCTGTTACACTAATGAAGGAGTAAAGGAAGGAGAAGATGAAGAGCTAGTTGACCACCAGGATACTAGGGCTAACTCATGACTTCCTTGTATTCATTCTATTTGCTGTTTTTATTTTGAAATGGAAAGAAGTATCTTTGCCTTTTTTTGAAACCTTGTAGTGTTTGATCGTGTTTTTGTTTGAGCAAAATGCATAACTAAGTGGTCATTGTAAATGACTTAAACGAATATAATTTAAATGGTTATTAGTAGCCATTAGATTATTCAACTTAACTATGATTTGAAATCATCTTATTTAAGTTGTGATCATGAATCAACTTAAGAAGATTATTCAGATTCATAAATCAATAAACTTAGGCTATCATCATTAATAAATGAGCCTTAATAATATCAATTGTGATATTAAATCATTGAGCTGTTCAGAATAGCTATAGAAAATTAGCTAACTCATAAAAGATTGTTCATTATAGTAAATCAATGAACTTAACCTGTGATCGTAAATCAGTGAGCCTTAATAATATCAACTGTGATATGAAATCAACGAGCTATTTGGAGTAGCGGTAGTAAATCAACAACTCAAAGAAGATTGTTCATGATAGTAAATCAATGAACTTAGATTATGATTAGAAATCAGTGAACCTTAATAATAAAAATTGTGATCTTAAATCAACGAGCTATTTGGAGTAGCGATAGCAAATAAGCTAACTTAAAGAAGATTGTTCATGATAGTAAAATAATCAACTTAGATTGTGATCGTAAATCAACGAGCTTTAATAATACCAACTGTGATCTTAAATCAGCAAACTATTTAGAGTAGCGATAGTAAATCAGTTATCTTAGAGAAGATTATTCAAGATAGTATCAAATGAACTTAGGATGTGATCGTAAATTAGCGAGCCTTAATAATATCAATTGTGATATTAAATCGGTGAACTACTTGGAGTAGTGATTGTAAAAAAAATAAGTTAGAGAAAATTGTTCACGATAAACAAACGAAATAACATTTGCAAAGAGTGTATCTTTATAGAAAAAGAGAGTAGAACATTCTTACATAACATTTTTTCAAATAGCATGCATTCCATGTACGAGGTAGAACAGGGCCATCCATTTTTACTGTTCTATAAGCTTCATAGCCTATTTTTTCAACAACTTTGTAGGGTCCCTCCCAGTTAGAGGCCATTTTTCCTTGTTGTAATGTTGGGAAACTAGCTTTAATATTTCTCAAGACTAGATCGCCCACTTAAAACTATATGTTTTGTCTCTAGAATTGTAGCATCGAGTGACTTCCTGAGCTCGCATAGCATTCCTAATTTTTGTTGTCTCCTAACTTTATTAACAAGATCTAAGTTGAGTCTGATGGCCTCCTGGTTTGCATTTTCATCATAATGAGATGTCCTATGGGATCGCAAGCCTATCTCAGCAGGGTTTACCGCCTCTGCCCTATATACTAGTGAGAATGATGTCTCTCCAGTTGTTGTATGAGGAGAAGTTCGCGTGGCCAATATGATTCCTAGTAGCTCTTCTAACCAGACACTTTTGGCCTCATCAACCTTTTCCTTTAAAGCCGTTAGGATTTTGTTGTTCATTTCCTATACTTGACCGTTTGTTTGGGGCCTTTTTATAGAGCTTTGAGCGAAGGAAATTTGTAAGTATTTACAAAAAATTTTTGAATTTTTCTTGGAATTGGGTTCCATTGTCAGTTATAATTAGACATGGAATGCCAAACCTGCAAACAATGGATTTCTAGGGAAAATATTCCATTTGTCTCTCTATGTAGCTAGAGCTTCAGCTTCTATCCACTTAGTAAAGTAGTCCACAAATACAACTATGAATTTCTTCTAAGCTATGGCTATTGGAAAAGGACCTAAAATGTCAATTCCCCAAGTTGCAAACGACCAAGGACCATACATCACTTGTAGAGGCTCAACTGGTGATCGCTGCACTTGAGCATGTCTCTGGAAGGAATCCCAAGTGCGAACTAGGTGACATGCATTTTCTATACATTTGGCCTATAATATCCCTGCCTAAGAACCTTCTATGGTAATAGTCTTCCCCCCAGGTGATCATCGCATATGCCCTTACATATCTCTCTCATAACATATTCAGCTTCAGTGGGAGTGAGGCATCTCAAAAGTGGATGAGAGTAACCTTTTTTTATAAAGCACACCCTCTAACATGATATATCTAAAGGTAATAGATTGAACGATTTTAATTGAATGAGATTTAAGTAGCTTGCAAATACAAGGATATATTAAATGTAAATAATAACATCGTACCTTGTAGCTTTATGTTGTATTTTAGCGACTTCTTTTTTGTTGAGCTAGTGAGTTTCCCCATGTAGAGCTTGATTATGAGGGTCATCCATGTTTATTATAACTCAGATTAAGCACTTGCTGGGTGTCAAAGCTTAGGGTAGCTCTATGTTCTAGTAAAATTGTAATACCTCATACCCGGTCTGATCGCTAAACCTGAGCTATGGAACACCACATTAGCAACCTAAATGGCTCTCGATTAAAACCCAACCTAACCTTCAACACACCACAACATAAAATAAAACAACATGTTGGTCGACTTTGCGTGTGGGCATAAAACAATGATTTTATAAGACAAATTTTAAAGCACGGATTTACTGCAAGCGTATAGGCTAGTTGTAATATTTCTAGTGTTACAATGGAACGTCGGAGTATTCCAAGGATCAAACCCAAAGGAGATGGTGAATGAGTGATAAGTAGTGTACATGAAAGAGTCTAAGTGGCTACTAATACGATTTTATAATATGACAAATCATAACTAACAATTTGTGCAAGAAAATTAATTAGGCTAATCTAGAGACTAAAATGCAAAGAGTATTAAACTAAGAAATTAACCAAATAAATGACTAACGATGGTTGGTTGATTTCAATATGGTTCACTGGTTCTCAAATAAGGGACATAAATCACTTAAATTACTATCTGACTCCATTCTATCTTTCAAATCTCAATTTTACCGACTTAGACAAATTAATTTCGATTTATGTCTCGATCTCACCAGTAAGTCTGATAAAGACGGATTCACCCTAGGAACCTCTGGTTGGCATGCATTATTTGGGCAAAATCTGTTATGAGAGATAGGACCTTGTGATGAAAATCTTATGTCAGAAATAGAGAGTATTTAGTGATGATGGCCTTGAGCTGATTAAGATATAAGGAAAAGATAGTTAAAAGGTAGCCAAATGAGAACTAAGATAGTTAAGAACCAAAAGAAAGTACTTGATTAGTTATTGGAATTCATAAGATTTGGATAAGACCACCAAATGACTGATGCGATGGTTATTGAGTCCCAATAAAGTCACTAGACAAGTCAAAACGTTTAAGACAAGAAAGATATATTTCTCCTTGGGAGAGCAGGACCAAGGAAAGATAGGAAAGCTCCTCTAGGTTGAGTATAAGGCCTGACGAATGGTGAATTATGAAGTCTAAGAGTAAATAAAGTGTTATCCGCCTTACTAAGACTTTTGATTTATATGTGGGTGCATAGTCTATGACGAAATCTGATGTGAGATGCCGATAGGAAAGGATACCCAATAAAGCACATGGTGGACTCAAGTAAAAGAGTCGTCGCCAAGAAGGCATGATGTGCCAAAGTGTAATCAGTTAAGCTATCAGCTACGCGTTAACGAAGGATAGGCTAAGACCCAAAAATATGTTAGGTCAAGGTAAGAGTGCCCGTCCATGTATCTTTTTAAAATAATCATGCATCTACCGAGTGAATTACATGGATTAAGACACGTGCCAAACATCCAACAGGGCAAAGAAAGAAATATTTGAGTGACCGGATATGTGATGGGCACTATTCATTACTTCATCAAGAAGTCTCCTCTGTCTATATAAGGATGAGCAAAAGGGGAAGAAACCTTTCATCCTTTAGGATGAGTCTGGAATGGGAAGTCAAGCTCTAAGATGCCTCTATTAAGGTAAGAATCATAACCTTGGACATTATATTGCCGAAGGGCAGATCTATTTTACTTAATGAAGCAAGTATGGTGAGGTTCTACTATGTGATTATGATAGTCAAAGTTAAAAGGAAATGTGTTAATGGGATAGATATTGATGAGTTCTTGGGGTTTAACGTTTAGGGGCTAATGACTTACTCAATGGAAGCCCAGGTCTGAAGTTTAATTTGCCTTTGAGGCTAATAGGTGAGTCTTTGTACTTGCTCTCTTATGTACGTTGGTACACATTCATCTCTTTTATTCTAAATGACTATTTTGTGAAAGGTAAATGTTTGATGAGCTTGCATGTGATGTTCATATGACGATGCCCTTCTAATATGTAAAGAAAGTGTGGTGTTTAAAGATGATATGTTTCTATTCTGTAGAACAATATGAACATGATGAAAATGTAAATAAAGCATGGGTTGAATGATAAATCACTGTTTTGTTAAGTATGTACACGTATAAACATGCTTGAAAGAATGAATAAGTTTTTGCATGAATAAGTCTATCAATTATAAGTTTGCATATTGAGTACGCTTGCATGTGAGTCCGTCGGGATAGTAAACAAGAATCCTGGCCATGATAAGTGAAGACCATATAGTGTAAGGCCTAACCATTTGCTATGGTATCATATGGCTAGAAGACCATATAGTGTAAAGCCTAGCCATTTGCTATGGCATCATATGGCAAGAGAAGACAACATAGAGTAAGACCTAGTCTGGGATTATAGCGTCATGTGAGAAAAAGATAAAGGATGGTTGGGCGAGTACCAGGAGATAAGGGGAAAACCTCAAGATGTTGAGTTTAGGCAAATCCCTGCCGTTGAAAACACCATTTACCAAAATGTGGAAGCCTTGGTGGTTGTTCCCTGACATGTTGAAGCTTTTGTCGCTGTTCTATGTTATATGTAAGCCCTTGTGGCAGAATATGTTAAATGTGGAAACCTTTGTGGCTGTTCTCTGTTATATGGAGCATTAGTGGTTGACTTTGTGAAATGCACCCTCATGGTGAAGTATGTTATATGTGAAGCCCTTGTGGTTGATTCCGTTATATGAAGAGCCTTTGTGGCTATATTTGTTAAATGTGCCATTATGGCGAAGTCTATTATATGTGGACGCCTTTATGGCTATCTAATGTTCTATGAGAGTCTTTGTGACTATATCTATTATATGGATGCCTTTGTGGCTATATGATGTTAAGTGGACGCCTTTGTGGCTATATATCTGCATGGACGCCTCTATGTCTATCTTGTGTATGTATTTGGACGCCATTGTGGCTATCTAATTTGAGTAGGTGCCTTTATGGCTTCCAAAAGTTGTGTGGATGCCCTTGCGACTATCTAAGTCAAGTGGATGCCTTCGTGGCTATCTGTTGATCAAGTGAGTGTCTAAAGCTTCCATGAAACAAGGAAAGATATTTAAAGTGACTTCGGAACTAAAATTCTATGGCTTCGCCGAAGTGGTGAACTCTGTTAAAAAAAACACCAACTCAACGAAGTCTAGGTAAACGACTCTCTGAAGGAAAGGTAAAAGTATGGTATCTATTGGACTACGTCAAAAATGTAACACCCCTTACCTGGGTTCTACGCCGGGAGCCGGGCCCGAGGCGTTACCGAACTCAAACCGCTTAATCGCCACTTAGGCTCAACGTCATTACTCGCTATAACCTCATTCTCGACTTACGAGGCCTCACTCATACACACGAGGGCTCTCGAGACTAATCCGAAACTTTTATGATCCTTAAAATTTTCCACTTTTATACAAGTCTCACACGCCCGTGCAAGATTAGACACGCCCGTGCATGAGCACACACGCCCATGTCCCCAGACCGTGCCTAAAAATCCAAGCATTCTGCCAAATGCCCCACGGCCATGGCACGCCCGTGCTCCCCAACCGTGGTGAACACTGACTTCCCTCGCACGACCTATAGTCTAGACACACGCCCGTGTGGCTAGCCCGTGGCCAACACTGATGAATCCCACACGCCCTAGGCACACGGCCGTGTGACTAGTCCGCGGTCTATTCTATTTTCAAATATTAACATGCAGGGGACGCACGGCCACAGCACACGCCCGTGGGCTGACTGTGTGTCACACATGGTCTAGACAAACGCCCGTGTGTCTACCCACATGGTCAAGAACAAGACTAAGTGTCAAGTTCTTTTCACCCTTCTAACATACACAACATAATCAAATCAAATTGAAGTGCATTCTCACATAGAAAACTACATCTTTCTTTCATATAATGTAATAGCCAATAACCACGGCATTATACAAAATAAGCTATCCATCTATAGGCCAACACATCTTAGCCATTTACAACAAAATTTACTAACTTATCTAGCCCCTATACATGCCATATACAAAACATTAAGTTTCATGTACCAAAGTGTGCTGATATGTGGGCTATCTTCTGATGATCCTCGTATCTCGATTCAATGCTTTTAATCTATAAGACAAGGGAAAAGAAAGAGAGTAAGCTTTGAGCTTAGTAAGTTTACACATAAACAATTAAGCATCATAGTATAAGCCCAACCACAATTAGCATTATTCCAACATATAATATACAACTATCCTTTCTCTTTCTATCCCTTACCATATTACCAACACATCATGAGTCACATGCGCATAATTATTAAAATGCACCCCTGCGTTCAATATCACATTTACACAATATACAACACGTCATTATTGCTCAATAATGCATCCACATAGCTAACTCACATAGCTAATCCACACAGCTAATCCACATATCTTATCCACACAGCTATTACACACAGCTAATATACACAATTAATCCACACAGCCAATATCTCGGTGGTTTCGCACTTAGCACACCACAATCAATTTATAAGGTGGTATCGCACTTAGCCTACCACAAAGGTAATCATCGTGATCTTGCACATAGCCACTAAATGATATACCTAACGATAGCATCGCACATAGCCAGCTCATCGTCAATATGCATTTGGATTGTATCGCACTTAGCCCACCATCTAGCATTATCACAACACATGCACAAGTCTATTTACCCAATTATTCATCCATTCACATCTATATTACATTCATTCTTCTTGAACCACATAGGTTCCCAATCATTCTCATTCATTCTCATTCATGCTACACCCGAGCTAGCATTTACAAATTGTAAGTATGAATGCATTGTTTATGCATAGACTTACCTCGATACTCAAAAGTATTGAAATGTGCAATTTAGTCCACCACCTTGCTTTTGCCTCGGTTTCGATCCAGGCTTTGTCTTTCTTGATCTATAATGAATAAATCAGCTTATTCAATACACACATTGACTAAATTGACCCACATCTCATACTTTAGCAAAATTACTATTTTGCCCCTAAACTTTCTCATATTTACACTTTAGTCCCAAAGGCTCGTAAAGTGATTTTTATCCAACTTTCTACTCTTTCATGCTTAGCCGAACCACTTACTCAACTAAAGCATTCATCAAATCTCACTAAATCACCCATGTATGACCAAACTTAAGATTTTCACAACTAAGTCCCTACATGCATTTTCATGGAAAATCACTTAGCAAAAGATGTTTCTACTACATCAAGCTTTCATATTCTTCCATAAAACATCAAAATACATGCATGTCATACATATGTACATTTTTGAACATCCATAATAGCTCACCAAATAGCTATAAATAGCTTACACATGCTACTGGGACTTCAAAAATACGAAGAATATCAAAAATCGGGCTTAGGAGCACTTACTAGCAAGCTTGAAAAATTGAAAGAACCCTAACAATGGCTTCTCAAATTTTCGGCAGCTATGGGAAGAAGATGAATGAATTTCTATCATCTTTTCACCTATTTTAATCATTTAATTGATAAATGACCAAAATGCCCTTTTTGATAAACTTTCAATTTTAACTCATCCTTGCCAATTTTTGTCCAAAAATTAGAATTTGGATAAATTGCTATTTAAGGACCTCTAATTAATAATCTAAAGCTATTTCACACATATAGCTTCTAGAAACACACATTTTGCAACTTTTGCAATTTAGTCCTTTTGGACAATTCAACCACAATTTCACAAAATTGCTCCATGAAACTTTCACACTAGCATGCATACATAATATAAGCCTCAAAAACTCATTCATGACCCTCAGATTTGTGGTCTCGAACCACTATTCCGACTAGGCCCAAAATCGGGATGTTACAACTCTCCCCCTTTAAAGATTTTCGTCCCCGAAAATCTTACCAGTAAAGAGGTTTGGATGTTGCTCTCTCATAGCTTCTTCCGTTTCCCACGTAGCCTCTTCCACACCATGTTTCTGCCATAACACTTTCACTAGTGCTATGCTCTTATTTCTCAACTGCTTCACTTCTCGAGCCAAGATCTTAATCGGCTCCTTTTCATAAGACATATCTGGTCTTATCTCAATTTCCGTTGAAGGAATCACATGTGAAGGATCGGAGCAATACCGTCGCAACATCGACACATGGAACACATTATGAATCTTTTCTAACTCTACCGGCAAGGCCAACCAGTAAGCTACAGGCCCAATTCTGTCTGTAATCTCATACGGCCCTATGAACCTTGGACTCAATTTCCCTTTTTGTCTAAATATCATAATCTTCTTCCATGGGGACACTTTTAAAAACATTTTGTCACCCACTTCAAACTCAATCTCTTTTCTTTTCAAATCCGCGTGCGATTTACTCCGGTCCAAGCGACTTTTCGGACTATTACGGATTACTTTCACTTTCTCTTCGATCTCTTTTACTAGATCGACCCCATGGATCTGCTTCTCACTAAGCTCGGTCCAATACAAAGGAGTCCGACACTTACGGCCATACAAAGCCTCATACGGTGCCATCTGTATACTCGACTGATAACTATTGTTATAGGCAAATTCGACCAAAGGTAGATATCTCTCCCAACTACCTTCGAATTCTAGCACACAAAGATCGAAGCATATCTTCAAGAACTTGAATCACTCTTTCAGACTGACCATCGGATTGCGGATGGAACGCAGTACTGAAATTCAATCTTGTACCCATGGCCTCTTGCAACTTCTTCCAAAATCTCGAACTAAACCTCAGATCTCTATCCGATATAATAGACACAGGTACACCATGCAATCTCACTATCTCTGCCACATACAACTCAGCTAACTTATCCAAAGTTGAATAATCAACACGTCATCGAATAAAGTGAGTGACTTAAATCAATCTATCCACAACGACTCCACACAAAGATCTCTCTTTCTGAGTCGTCAGCAACCCCGTTACAAAATCCATGGTAACCCGATCCCACTTCCATTCGGGAACCATCACTGGCTAAAGCAATCCCGAAGGCACTTGATGCTCAGCTTTCACTTATTGGCAAATCAGACACTTAGTCACAAACTCTGAAATATCTCTTTCCATACCCGGCCACCAATACAACTTTCTCAAATCGTTGTACATTTTCGTACTACCCGGATGTACTGACAAGCATCCACTATGGCCTCATACAAAACCTTTCGAATCAACTCCTCATTTTTAGGAACACAAATTCTGTCACGATACATCAAACAACTATTCAAATCCACTCGAAAATTAGAATCACTTTCTGATCCGCACTTAGCTATCTTAGCTTGCATCCCGCTGTCATTTCTCTGAGCCTCACATATTTGTTGAACAAATAGTGGCCTAGCTCTCAACTCTGCCAAAATAGCACCATCTTTAGACAATGCTAAACTCGCTCTCATAACTCTTAGAGCATACAGGGATTTCCTAATTAAGGCATCCGCAACCACATTCGCTTTTCCCAGGTGGTAATCAATGACGAACTCATAGTCTTTCAACAATTCAAGCCACTATCTCTGTCTCAGATTTAGATCCTTCTGATCCATCAAATACTTTCAACTCTTGTGATCCGTAAAGATTCGAAACTTTTCTCTATAAAAATAATGTCGCCAAATCTTTAACGCAAACACAATCACAGCAAACTCCTAATCGTGAGTCAGATAATTCGTCTCGTGCGGTTTTAACTGCCTCGAGGCATAAGCGACTACCTTACCCTCTTACATCAACACGCAACCGAGACCATTAAACGACGCATCACTATATACCACGAACTCCTTCCCGGATTCTGGTTGAACCAAAACCGGTGCCTCAGTCAACATTGTTTTCAGTCTCTCGAAGCTCTGTTGACATGTCTCAGTCCATTCAAACTTGACATCTTTATGCAATAGTTTCGTCATCGGGGTAGCAATCACAGAGAACCCCTTTACGAAACATCTGTAATATCCCGCTAATCCCAAGAAACTTTTGATTTCGACACGTTCTCGGTGGTTTCCAATCCATAATGTACCGATATCTTACTCGGGTCAACTCTTACATCATCACCGACACCATGTGTCCTAGGAATCAACCTCTGAGCCAAAACTCACTCTTGCTAAACTTAGCATACAACCGCTTATCTCTCAAAGTTTGCAAGACAATTTCAAGTGCGCTTCATGATCGTTCTCATCCCGAGAATAGATCAATATGTCATCAATAAAGACCACCACAAACTTGTCCACATATGGTCGAAAATACGGTTCATCGATCCATAAAAATCGCAGTGCATTCGTCAAACCAAACGGCATAACCAAAAACTCATAATGGCCACACCTTGTCCGAAACGCATTTTCAACACATCTTGCTCTTTCACTGAAGTGATAATAACTGGACCACAAGTCTATCTTGGAGAACATGTAGCTCCCTTCAGCTTGATCGAAAAGATCATCAATCCTTGGTAAAGGATACTTATTCTTTGTCACCTTGTTCAGCTTGTCTATAGTCTATACACAACCTCATAGACCCTCTTTCTTCTTCACAAACAATACCGGAGCACCCCACAGCGAGTAGCTCGGTCCTGCAAAACCCTTATCCGTCAGTTCTTGCAACTGAACTTTCAGTTCCTTCAACTCTGCCGGTGCCATTCTGTACGGAGCAATCAAAATAGGTGCCATTCCCGGAACCAACTCAATTCCAAACTCGACCTCTCTCACTGGAGGTAATCCGGGTAACTCTTCCGAAAATACATCTGGATACTTACATACCGCTGGCACTGTTTCAAACTCTACTCCAACCTCTTGAGTATTCAACACAAACACAAGATAGGACTCACATCCTTTCCTCAAACATTTCTCAACCACTAGGGAAGAAATCATCGCTGGTAGACTATCCGATCCACCTGATTCAACCCGAACCACATCTCCACTCTCACATTTCAATTCAATGTACTTACTACCACAGTTCACTAAAACACTATGGGTAGTCAACCAATCCATGCCTAGGATTAAATCGAACTCATCAAACGGCAACAATATAAGGTTTGCCAGAAAACAATGATTCTCAATCGACAAAGGACAATTCTTACACACTTTGTCCACTAACACATACTTTCCTAACGGGTTTGACACCTTAATCACAATATCCGTAGACTCAACGGTCATACTCAAACTAGATGCTAATCTTATGCAAATATAAGAGTGAGTAGACCCTGGATCTATTAAAGCAATAATAGAGGTGTCAAAGAGAGAAAAAGTACCCGTTATCACATCAGGGGAGGATGCCTCTTCGCGAGCACGAATGGCATACGTCCTCGCAAGTGCCCGACCCTCCGGTCTCACAGTAGAATCTCTAGGCACACCTCTACCACTAGCCCCACCTCTTGGGTTCCTTGGTGGTCTACCCCTCATAGACACTTCACTAGGTCTCATTTCTTGCTTCTCTTCCTTATCATCCTCTCTGGGACGATTCTGAGATAAAGTGGTTAGGGGAACCACATTTGTAACATTCGATCAATTTTCCCAACACTCTCCGGTGTGATACCTACCACAACTAGGACACTCCGGTTTACTCTTTGTATTGCCCACACTTTCCATCGAGGGGGCTCGGGCTCTCGAACCCTGACGAGCATTGTCCAAGTCTCGATGCGAATATCCCACTGAGGCTGACGTCCGAGGATTCACTTCCTTGGATCTTTTCGACTGGGCTTGATACGACTTGCCCATCGGTCTCTTTCTCGCATCTTGGGCTTCACTCACAGCCCTCCTCTTATCTGAACTCAACTCTTCGGCCTTACTTGTCCTCTCAACTAATATCCTGAATTCTTTCAACCCCAAAATGCCAACTAGAAGTTTGATATCCTCATTCAACCCATCTTCGAACCTCTTGCACAAGATGGTCTCTGTCGACACACATTCTTGAGCGTATTTGCTAAGCCTAACAAACTAACGCTCAGATTCACTCATCGTCATCCTTCCTTGCTTCACTCAAGGAATTCTTTCCTTTTTCGGTCAGTAAACCTCTGGCTTATGTACTTCTTCCGGAACTCTTCCAGAAAGAAGTCCCACATTACCCGCTCTCTTGGGACCACTAATGTCGGCGTCTTCCACCAATGGTATGCCGAGTCTCTCAAAGAAAGATACAAAGACACTTCAAACTTTCTCAGTGTGTACATGAGAGCTCATCGAACACCCTCATTGAGTTCTCCAACCAGAACTCCGCCCTCTCAGGGTCGTCATCTACCTTAGCTCTAAACTCCTCAGCCCCGTGTTTCCTAATCTTATCCACCGGGGGTTTTGATATCCTCACTACATCCATACCTTGAGGAGCCACAGGATTTGGCTGAGGTATAGGAGGAGGTGGAGGAGGTGGAGGAGGTTGAGCATTAGGGTTCGCTCGGACATAATCCGAGTACCAATTACTCATCATATGGAGAAAGGCTTCTCGTGCCTCTTCCCCTTGACCCTCGCCGGGTCCACTTTGCACCGCAGACGTTCCTTGCGCAGAGGCCGGCAGATTACTAGTCGCTTCATCAGCAGTCAATGGATCGGAATCCATATTAAATATAAAACAAGATTTAAAATCATCAGAAACCACCACACTATCATCGTACACTTATGGCATATATAGCTAGACTCTTACACCTACTCCGGTAGTCCTAGAACCGACAAAACCATAGCTCTGATACCACTAAATATAACACCCCTTACCCGGGTTCTACGCCGGGAACCGGGCCTGAGGCGTTACCAAACTCAAACCGCTTAATCGCCACTTAGGCTCAACGTCATTACTCGCTATAACCTCATTCTCGACTTACGAGGCCTCACTCATACACACGAGGGCTCTCGAGACTAATCCAAAACTTTTACGATCCTTAAAATTTTCCTCTTTTATACAGGTCTCACACGCCCGTGCAAGATTAGACACGCCCGTGCATGAGCACACACGCCCATGTCCCCAGACCGTGCCTAAAAATCCAAGCATTCTGCCAAATACCCCACGGCCATGGCACGCTCGTGCTCCCCAACCGTGGTGAACAATGACTTCCCTCGCACGGCCTAGAGTCTAGACACACGCCCGTGTGGCTAGCCCGTGGCCAACACTGATGAATCCCACACGCCCTAGGCACACGCCCATGTGACTAGTCCGCGATCTATTCTGTTTTCAAATATTAACATGCAGGGGACGCAAGGCCACAGCACACGCCCGTGGGCTGACCGTGTGTCACACATGGTCTAGACACACGCCCGTGTGTCTACCCACATGGTCAAGAACAAGACTAAGTGTCAAGTTCTTTTCACCCTTCTAACATACACAACATAATGAACTCAAATTGAAGTGCATTCTCACATAGAAAACTACATCTTTCTTTCATATAATGTAATAGCCAACAACCATGGCATTATACAAAATAAGCTATCCATCTATAGGCCAACACATCTTAGCCATTTACAAAAAAATTTACTAACTTATCTAGCCCTTATACATGCCATATACAAAACATTAAGTTTCATGTACCAAAGTGTGCTGATATGTGGGCTATCTTCTGATGATCCTCGTATCTCAATTCAACGCTTTTAATCTATAAGACAAGGGAAAAGAAAGAGAGTAAGCTTTGAGCTTAGTAAGTTTACACATAAACAATTAAGCATCATAGTATAAGCCCAACCACAATTAGCATTATACCAACATATAATATACAACTATGCTTACTCTTTCTATCCCTTACCATATTACCAACACATCATGAGTCACATGCTCATAATTATTAAAATGCACCCCTGCGTTCAATATCACATTTACACAATATACAACACGTCATTATTGCTCAATAATGCATCCACATAGCTAACTCACATAGCTAATCCACACAGCTAATCCACATATCTTATCCACACAGCTATTACACACAGCTAATATACACAATTAATCCACACAACCAATATCTTGGTGGTTTCGCACTTAGCACACCACAATCAATTTATAAGGTGGTATCGCACTTAGCCTACCACAAAGGTAATCATCGTGATCTCGCACATAGCCACTAAATGATATACCTAACGATAGCATCGCATTATAGCCACTCATCGTCAATATGCATTTGGATGGTATCGCACTTAGACCACCATCTAGCATTATCACAACACATGCACAAGTCTATTTACCCAATTATTCATCCATTCACATCTATATTACATTCATTCAACTTGAACCACATAGGTTCCCAATCATTCTCATTCATTCTCATTCATGCTACACCCTAGCTAGCATTTACAAATTGTAAGTATGAATGCATTGTTTATGCATAGACTTACCTCGATACTCAAAAGTATTGAAATGTGCAATTTAGTCCACCACCTTGCTTTTGCCTCGGTTTCGATCCGGGCTTCGTTTTTCTTGATCTATAATGAATAAATCAGCTTATTCAATACACATATTAACTAAATTGAACCACATCCCATACTTTAGCAAAATTACTATTTTGCCCCTAAACTTTCTCATATTTACACTTTAGTCCCAAAGGCTCGTAAAGTGATTTTTATCCAACTTTCTGCTCTTTCATGCTTAGCCAAACCACTTACTCAACTAAAGCATTCATCAAATCTCACTAAATCACCCATGTATGACCAAACTTAAGATTTTCACAACTAAGTCCCTACATGCATTTTCATGGAAAATCACTTAGCAAAAGATGTTTCTACTACATCAAGCTTTCATATTCTTCCATAAAACATCAAAATACATGCATGTCATACATATGTACATTTTTGAACATCCATAATAGCTCACCAAATAGCTATAAATAGCTTACTCATGCTACCAGGACTTCAAAAATACGAAGAATATCAAAAATCGGGCTTAGGAGCACTTACTAGCAAGCTTGAAAAATTGAAAGAACCCTAACAATGGCTTCTCAAATTTTTGGCAGCTATGGGAAGAAGATGAATGAATTTCTATCATCTTTTCACCTATTTTAATCATTTAATTGATAAATGACCAAAATGCCCTTTTTGATAAACTTTCAATTTTAACTCATCCATGCCCATTTTTGTCCAAAAATTAGAATTTGGATAAATTGCTATTTAAGGACCTCTAATTAATAATCTAAAGCTATTTCACACATATATCTTCTAGAAACACACATTTTGCAACTTTTGCAATTTAGTCCTTTTGGACAATTCAACCACAATTTCACAAAATTGCTTCATGAAACTTCACACTAGCATGCATACATAATATAAGCCTCAAAAACTCATTCATGACCCTCGGATTTGTGGTCTCGAACCACTATTCTGACTAGGCCCAAAACTGGGATGTTACAAAAAAGGTTCCGAATGTTAAGGATGAGACGAGCTCTATGTAAATGAAAGAGGAAAAATGGTCAGTAAGGTAAAAAGGGGTCAGAATGAAATATGTGGCATGTAGTATGTTCTTAAGGAAGTCTTAGAAGATTATGTATGAACTGTATTATAAGGAAGGATAGAGGAAAGTACCTGCCAAGGAAGGACATAGGCTAAAAATTACGCAAAATGTTTAGTACGCTACGACATAATGAAACAGGTAATAGAGATTCATTAAGTTCTTAAGAACTTATATAAGTTATTTCTTGTTTTGGGTTGCAAATAATCTTGCAAGGAGGGACAATGCCAAGGCTACACCTGTAGAGCGACGGTTCATGTTGATGTGCATACAATGAAGAAAAGTATGAGAGAGAAGCCTTCCCAAAGAATTGGATAAGAGGACATAGTCTACACCAAGAAAGGCTATAACAGTAGAAGTTGTATAGGAAGTTATATGGCAAAGTGATAAACCGTAAAAGTAACATATTTTAAACCCACATTTAATATGCTTTTGGATGAATTATCCCTTATTTTATATAATTTGGTGCTCTTAATCCTTTCTTTTCATGTTATATACTCAGGAAATCACCAGGGGATGAAAAGAACGCAAAACGGGCTTAAAACAAGACAAATGGGCCAAAGCATGAAATTGACACGGCCTGGACCAAAGATCACACGGTCGTGCCTCCTTAAAAGATCTCGAACACGGCCTGGACCACGATTTACACGGCCTTGCCTCATCAACGAAGTCCACACGGCCTGACCACGATTCACACGGGCGTGTGCCATGGCCGTGTCCCCAGCCATTGGAAAGAGCAATTTCACTCGGATTTGGATGCTTGGAGGCAAAGAAACACACTCCAAAGTCTAATTAAACCCCCAATTAGGAATTGCACTCAAATTAGGATACTTGGAGGCCAAGTAACACATCTCAAAGCCTATATAAACGCCCTAGGGGGCAACTTAATCTGGGAGTGGGACGGAAATCCTCTGCTGAGGGGAGCCCAAAACCATCGTCTAGGGGCATCGTGCTAGGCCAGAGAAGGCAAATTTGTGGGGATTCACTCAGGGATAGCCAGTTGATTCATCTCAAGAAGCCGAAATTATACTCAAGACGGAGGATCTCCTCTTCAATTCCTTCAGGGGGTTTTAGGGATTTCTTATGTTTTGTTTTATCTTTTCTCTTGAGATGTTTTCCTTTATTGTTATGAACTAAACCCTTCGGATACCCGAAGGGGATGAAACCTATGATGAATCTTGTTATTGTTTTCGAATTATATGATAAATACTTAGTTTGTTCTTAATTATCTGAGCTTAATCCAAATCTAATGTGCTTAGGTGGAGGAGGAATAGACCCTGCCTAAGAGTAGATCCAACATAATTAAGCGGAGTTGATCGCACGCCTAGAGATAGGGTGACGAGATTTTGCCGAATTAGGGTGAAACCTAATATGGGAATCCATAGATCGATTTACTGCTATTCTAGGGGGTTATTATAAGAGAACGAGAGTTCCACTAATTAACCTAGGGTTAGACGTTATTCGCCTCGAGAGAGGGTTTAATATACGTTAGGGAGTCTTACGGATCAAACTAAGTGAATAAATCGTATGATTCAGTGTTAGATAACAAGTGAAGTCTAGGTGGATTCTTCCTAGGGTATCTTCTAAATCAACTGAGATTTTCCCAAGTTATTTTCCAAATTCATTCTTCTTTGTCTTAGAGTCTTTAGTTTAGTAGTTAATTAATTTAGATTAATAAACAACTTCACTTATTTTAGGCTAAATAATAAAAAGAAAAGTTAGTATTAGTACTTTTAGTTCCTTTGGGTTCGATAATCCGGTCTTGCCTAAGCTATACTACTGTTCGATAGGTGCACTTGCCTCAATCGTTGTCAGAGTTAGTTTTCAGGTTCGATCATTCTTTTTATAAATTTTAAAGCTCTGATTCACAGCGATCACAAAGTTAAGTCTGCGCACAAGGTGTTACACTCTGTGTAGTGATAGAATTAAGGTGGAAATAATAGTTGTATTATCCAAATTGTAAATGAGATTTTACACTGTAATAGGAATTTTACATAACAAATAAAACAAGGTAATTCAGTAAACGAAAGTAAAGAAATTTTGTTAAGTCATTGCTCGTCTAGTGCATAGGCAAATAAAAGAGTCTAAGTATGTCTGTGCTTAGGCGTAACACCCAATACTTGGATACAGTCGATCGGGTTAGGTAGAGGGCATTACAGAAATGAAAAACAAAGCTGCCATTAAAGTAAAACTTAAGAAAAATATAAAAGTTGAGATTTTTATACAAGAAATGTAATAGCCCGGTTTAGACCCTAGTAGGAATAGTGGTTTTGGGACCATAAATTCGAGTCAGAAAAATATTTTAATATTATTTTTTGTGCTTGTAATATATGATTAAGCATGTGTGAAAGTTTCGTGATTTAATTTATCCGTTTGTGTGCTTAATTTGATATAAGGATCTAATCGCGTAAAATGCAAAATTAGCATGCCATGTGTTAAAAGCACCTATGTGCTATGTCTTTATTAATATGAAGTCCTTATGATGTTATTATGCCATTATTAAGTTAGTGGAAAATTATGTCCATAGTTTAAATGTTTTTCCATTAATATTTCATTAAGGGTAAAAGTGGAAATAGACAATTATTATGAAATAAAATAAAACAAATATGAAAATGGTTAGAATGTGTTCATCTTTGGTGTCGAAAATACAAAGAAAAAGAAAGGAAAAAGAAAGTTAGGTTTCGACATTTACAAGTCTCGATTAAAGTATGTTAGTTGTTCGGTTTTTGATAATTTCTACGTTTTTGTAATCGTTGCTTCGAGTACTACAAAGCCCATGCTTTAATTTTTGAATTTGATGAAGATTATGAGATGTGCCATTGATGAATGTTTAAGCTTTGTGATGTTAGTTGATGAAATATGAAATATATGTGTTAGATGAACATGTTTTGTCTTTGGATTTTTGATGAACATGAATGGCATATAAGTTGGCATGTTTGATATGCTCATGAATGGTTAGAAAAGATGGTCATTTTGGTATGTTTTGGTTTCTTTTGGTGCTTGAAATGATGATTGTTTTTGCTTGTAGGTTTGACCCTAAAATGGGTGGCAAATTGGCCTTGAAAATTGCCTATATTTGCCCACATAGTTGAGCACACAGGCGTGTGGCTTGACCGTGTCATTTGAGTTTGTAATTCAAAACAAGTCAGTGTCGACCACGGGCTGAACACACGGGCGTGTGACTGGTCGTGTGATGCAAGTCAGTGTCGACCACGGATGAGGCACACGGGCGTGTCCTCGACCGTGTGGACAAGCCAGTATGTATGCCCTGTTTTGCCACAGCTTAGACACACGGGTGTGTCTGAGGCCGTGTGCGACCCCTGTAACTTTGAAAAAAATGTTTGAATTTCAAAAAATTTCGTATGTGTTCGGTTTAGTCCCGACCCCTTTCAAATGCATTTTTAAGGTCTTGAAGACCTCATTAAAGGACTATATGGTTACATTTTGCTATGTTATGATGATGATATATTGTATGATGTGAAATGTTCGTGAAAGTTTTCAGTTTGTCAGGTAATGCCTTTTAACCCTAGACCGGTGAGGGTTACGGATTAGGGGTGTTACATTTTATTGGTATCAGAGCTACGATTTAGTCGATTCTAGGACTAACATAGCGTGTGAGAGTCTAGCTATACATGCCATATAAAAGAACTGTGATAGTGTGATGAATCCTGACATATAAAATGTGTTTTTCATATAGTAAATGGATCCTAAAAGAGCTGTAGCTGACGATGTTAAAAGTAATGCGCCTGCTCCTGCTCAAGGGACAGCGCCATCTGATTCGAGACCGGCTACTAGCGGTCAGGAAGGAGAGGCTAAACAAGCCTTCTTCCAAATGATGAATGAGTGGTTCACTTAATACATTAGAACAAATCCGGTGATGAATTTGTATCTGTTGAATAAGCCTCCGGTCGATAAAATTCGTAAGTACGGGGCCGAAGAGTTCAGGGCCACTAGTGATGATGATGCTGAGAGAGTAGAGTTTTGGCTCGAGAATACAATTCGAGTGTTTGATGAAATGTCTTGTACTCTTGAGGAATGTGTGAAATGTGACGTTTCTCTGTTATGAGATGTAGCTTATTAGTGGTGGAAGACTTTGATTTCTATTATTCCAAAAGAACGGGTTACATGGGATTTCTTTCAGTCTGAATTCTGGAAGAAATATATTAGCCAGAGATTTTAATATCAAAAATGAAAAGAATTTCTAGAATTGCAATAGGGTCACATGTCTGTCACTGAATACGGACAAGAATTCGTGAGATTAAGTCAATATACTCGGGAATGTGTTTCAACCAAAGCGATAATGTGTAAAAGATTTGAAGACTGCGTAAATGAAGATATTCGTTTGCTAGTTGGAATTCTTGAAATAAAAGAATTTGTTGTGCTCGTTGATCGAGCATGTAAAGCTGAGACACTCGGGAAAGATAAAAGAAAAGCTGAGTCTGAAGCCAGAGATGTGAGAAAGAGATTTTCAAGTAAATCATTTCAATCTGCATCAAAGAAATTCAGATATAAGCATAGCCGTTCAAAGGCTAATGTGGGACATTCGAATAGAGATCGAGCTAGATCGTAGTCGAACTTCAAAGCTCCAGCAACTTCAGTAGCTAGTGTTGGAAATGTCCGATCTGAACGACCTGAATGTAAACATTTTGGTAAAAGACATCCGGGTAATTGTAGATTGAATGATCGAGCCTGTTTCAGATGTGGATCATTAGACCATTTTATTCGAGATTGTCCTGAGTCTGTTGAACAAGAGATTGTACAGAATCCGAAGTCAGATAATGCTTCAGCTAGAGGTAGACCTTCTAGAAACACAAGAAATGACAGTGGCAGTCAGAGAGCTATGAAATATACAGTTGCGAGATATAAAACTAGAGCACTCGCCAGAGCTTACACCATTCGAGCTCGTGAAGAAGCTTCATCTCCAGATGTTATAACGGGTATATTTACACTTTATGATACTTCTGTGATTGCATTGATAGATCTAGGGTCTACTCATTCATATGTATGCATGAACTTAGTATCCAGTAAGACTTTGCTCAGAGAGTCTCACTGAATTTGTAATTAGAGTATCGAACCCCTTAGGTAAAAGTGTCTTGGTTGACAAAGTGTGCAAGAATTGTACGTTGATGTTTCGGGATATTTTTTTTTCGGCTGATCTGATGCTATTATCTTTTGATGAGTTTGATATAATTTTGGGTATGGATTGGCTAATATTGCATGATGTTATTGTGAACTGCAAACGAAAAACTATTGATTTGAGATTTCAGAATGATGAAATAGTTCGGGTGGAATCTAATGATGTGAATGGGTTACCGGCTGTGATATCAGTGATGAAAGCTCAGAGTTATGTGAAAAAGGGTTATGAAGCCTATTTTGCCTATGTAATTGATTCGAGAGTGACTGAAAAGAAAGTTGAATCTGTGCCAGTTGTTTGTGAATTCCCGGACGTGTTTCCTGAAGAATTACCGGGATTGCCTCCGATACGAGAAGTTGAATTTGGAATTGACTTATTGCCGGGGACGACTCCTATCTCAATAGCTCCGTATAGAATGGCACCAACAGAATTGAAACAGTTGAAATCACAGTTGCAAGAGTTGACCGATAAAGGATTTGCACGATCGAGTTTCTCACCTTAGGGTGCTCCTGTTCTATTTGTGAAAAAGAAAGATGGTACGATGAGAATGTGCATTGACTACCATCAGTTGAACAAAGTGACTATTAAGAACAAATATCCTCTGCCCAGAATTGATGATTTGTTTGATCAGCTAAAAGGAGCCACCATGTTTTCAAAGATAGATCTGAGATCGGGATATTATCAGTTGCGAGTAAAAGATTCAGACATTCCAAAAACTGCTTTCAGAACGAGGTATGGACATTATGATTTTTTAGTTATGCCTTTCGGACTAACCAATGCTCCTGCTGTTTTTATGGATTTGATGAACATAATTTTCAGACCGTATTTAGATCGATTTGTTGTTGTATTCATTGATGACATTTTGATTTATTCGCGTGATGAAATTGAGCATGCTGAACATCTGAGAATTGTACTACAAACTCTGTGAGATAAGCAATTGTATTAAAAGTTTAGTAAATGTGAATTCTGGTTGCGTGAAGTTGGTTTTCTGGGACATATTGTTTCAGCATCTGGTATACGAGTTGATCCGAGCAAGATTTCAGCTATTTTGGAGTGGAAGCCTCCGAAAAATGGGTCTGAAGTTCGTAGTTTTCTGGGACTTGCTGGTTATTATCGACGGTTCGTAAAAGGCTTTTCGATGATTGCAAATCCATTGACGAGATTGCTTCAGAAAGATGTGAAATTTGAGTGGTCTGAAAAGTGTCAAAAAAGTTTTAATTAGTTGAAAGCCCTTTTGACTGAAGCTCTAGTGCTAGTACAGTTAGAATTGGGTAAAGAGTTCGTGATTTATAGTGATGCTTCGTTGAATGGTCTGGGATGTGTTTTGATGCTGGAAGGCAAAGTTATAGCTTATGCCTCGAGATAATTGAAACCGCATGAAAAGAATTATCCGACACATGATCTTAAGCTAACTGCGATTGTGTTTGCTTTAAAGATCTGGCGTCACTATCTTTTCGGTGAAAAATGCCATGTGTTTTCGGATCATAAAAGTCTGAAATATTTGATGACTCAGAAATATTTGAATCTACGACAGAGAAGATAGTTAGAATTGTTGAAAGACTACGAGCTTGTGATAAATTATCACCCGGATAAAGAAAATATTGTTGCTGATGCATTGAGTCAGAAATCACTATTTACATTATGTGCGATGAATGCTCATTTAGACTTGTCTGATGATGGTTCAGTTTTAGCTGAGTTGAAAGCGATACCGTTTTTCTTACAGCAAATATGTAATGCTCAGAAAATTGATAATGAAATGTTAGCGAAATGAGCTCAGTGTGATTTGAACTCTGATTCTGATTTTCGGGTTGATGTTGATGATTGTTTGAGATTTCGAGATCGGATTTGTGTTCCGAGAAATCTAGAGTTGATTCAGTTAATTTTGAAAGAAGCACATAACAGTTGCCTATCTGTTCATCCGGGAAGTACAAAGATGTATAATGATTTGAAGCAACTTTATTGGTGGCCTGGTATGAAGCGGGATATTTTAGAGTTTGTTTCGAAATGTTTAATCTGTCAGCAAGTTAAAGCTGAACATCAGGTGCCATCTGGTTTTTTACAACCGATAATGATTCCCGAGTGGAAATGGGGTAGAGTGATGATGGATTTTGTTTCAGGGTTGCCTTTGACTCCGAGAAAGAAAGATGCAATTTGGGTCGTAGTTGACAGATTGACAAAATCAGCCCATTTTATTCCCGTACGATCTAATTACTCACTTGATAAATTAGCTGAGCTATATATTTCCGATATTGTGAGATTACACGGGGTGCCACTATCTATTGTATCTGACAGAGATCCGAGGTTTACTTCACGATTCTGGAAGAAACTGCAAGAGGCCTTAGGTACTAAATTGCATTTTAGTACAACTTTTCACCCACAGACAGATGGTCAGTCCGAGCGGATTATTCAAATTCTCGAGGATATGTTGAGATGTTGCATTCTTGAGTTTGATGGTACATGGGAACAATATTTGCCATTGATGGAGTTTGAGTACAATAATATTTTTCAATCGAGCATCAAAATGGCACCTTATGAGGCTTTGTATGGACGCAAATGTCGAACACCTTTATACTGGACTTAACTAAGTGAAAATAAGATACACGGGGTCGATTTAATCAAAGAAACTGAACAAAAGGTGAAAGTGATTCGTGATAGTCTGAAAGCCGCATCAGATTGACAGAAATCGTATGCAGATTTGAAACAAAAAGATATTGAGTTTGAGATTGGTGATAAAGTGTTTTTGAAAGTATCTCTGTAACAGTCCGGTTTATACCCTAGTCGAAACAGTGGTTTCGAGCCACAAATCCGAGTCCGTATAATATTTTAATATTATTTTCTGTGCTATTAATATGTGACTAAGCACGTGTTAAATTTCTGTAAGTTAATTTGTCCGTCTGTGTGTTTAATTTAATAAAAAGGACTGAATTGCATTAAATGTGAAATTTGCATGTTTTTATGAAGGGATGCCTAATTGTTATGTCTTACTAAATATGAGGGCTTATGTGGAAATTTGGCCAAAATCATAGATAATGGACGGCAACATGCATATACATTATGTTTGTATATGTTTATTTATATGTTATGTTAAATATTCATATATTTATATTTTATATTAATATGTTGTAATAAAAGAAACAAAAGTGGTAGTGGATATTCATTCATCCATTCACCACCGAAAAACACTAAAGAAAAAGAAAGAAACTTTGGCTAAGGCATTCGACACTTACAAGCCAAAATTAATGTATGACTTGGTTTCGGTTTTTGATAATTTCTACGTTTTTGCAATCGTTGCTTTGTATACTTCAAAACCCATGCCTCAATTTTGTGTATTAATGATGTTGTAAAAAAAGGCCATTGATGATATGTTGAGTTTTGAGATGAGTTTAGTTATTAAATGAAAGATTTGAGCTAGATGAACATGTTTTGTTCTTGAAGTTTTGATGAATTTAGCTAAATAGGGCTAAATTGTGAAAATATTATTTTGGAGGACTAATTTGTGAATTTGATGAAAAATATGGACTTATATAGTCCCTAGGGAGATTCGGCTAAGCATGTGTTTGAACGAATTTTGTGAATTTGATGTTTTGAGAAAAATGAACTAAATTGATAAATTTTGCAAATGTGAGGGTTAATTTGCAAATAGCCCTAAATGTATGTCTTTGGATTGAATTGAATGAATTAGTGAATAAAAGAGTTAATTCTGAATATGTTTAGATCAAGAACCGAGGAAAATGGACTTAGATCGGGGGAAAGCGAAAGTAATCGAGTAGCCGTTTCCATTCCCGATAAATCGAATCCGAGGTAAGTCATATTGCAAATAAATGTAATTGTATTGAATTGAGCTTATTTACATGACTATAAATGATAATGAATGCTTATGAGATGCTATGTATATGAATTCCGGGATAAGGTCGATATAGTGATAAGTCTGAGAAGTTCCGTATGAACTTAGGAATACATAGGTATCTGTTCTGTTTTATCATGTAAGACCACGTCTGGGACATTAACATTGACTTGAAATTTCGTGTAAGACCTCGCCTGGGACGTAGGCATTGACATGAGCGTTACATGTAAGACCACGTCTGGGACGTTGGCATCGATATGAACTATACGTGTAAGACCATGTCTGGGACATCGGCATCGTATTAATTCGTATAAGACCCTGTCTGGGACAGTGGCATCGATATCTGATTACATTTAAGAACACGTCTGGAACGTTGGCATCGATATGAACTATACGTGTAAGACCATGTTTGGGACATCGGCATCGTATTAATTCGTATAAGACCCTGTCTGGGATAGTGGCATCGATATCTGATTACATTTAAGACCACGTCTGGGACGTTGGCATCGATATGAACTATACGTGTAAGACCATGTCTGGGACATCGGCATCGTATTAATTCGTATAAGACCCTATCTGGGACAGTGGCATTGATATTTGATTACATTTAAGCCCACGTCTGGGACGTTGGCATCGATATGAACTATACGTGTAAGACCATGTCCGGGACATCGGCATCGTACATTCGTATAAGACCATGCGGGACAAAGTGGCATCGATATCTGATTACATTTAAGACCACGTCTAGGACGTTGGCATCGATATGAACTATACGTGTAAGACCATGTCTGGGACATCGGCATCGTATTAATTCGTATAAGACCTCATGCGGGACAAATGGCATCGATATCGATTACATTTAAGACCACGCCCGGGACGTTGGCGTTGTTTAACTATTAGGGCACTTTATGTGTTCTATTAGATTACAAACGGTTCAATGGTCAAGTTCAAGAAATGAATGAATATGTAAATTGTATATTTGTTTCAGGTATGTTCGATAAGTACACTTTGTGTGTATAAGAAGGTAAGTATTTTCTTAAACTTACCTAAATGAATTATGTATTTGAATAGGAGAATATAAGTGTGTTATATGGATTGAAATGCTATGAACTAATTAAGTATGTAGTGATATGCAAGTTTGAAAGATGAATGGTCTAAGTGAATGTATTAAGAAGAATTATGATGATGCAATTGAGCCATTAGTGAATTTAGATTGATTATATGTTTTGAATGTCTATATGCTAAGTTTATTTGTATATGGCTTACTAAGCTTTTGAAAGCTTACTTTGTGTGTGTGTTTTCTCTGTTTTATAGACCGTCAAAGCTACTGAAGGCTCGGGGACTATCGAGGATCGTCATCACACTACTAAACCTCTTTTGGTACATTTTGGAAATGTATAAAGCTAGATATGGCATGTATAGGCTAGCATTTGGTATAAGTTTGTTATATGAATTTAGCCATGTGATTTCGCTAGTTATGATGTTGGGAATTTGCTTGAAAGAATGTGATATATGAAGTTTGTTTTGGTATGGTTAGTTGAGGCATAATATGGTCAAGTTTTGATTAAGTGAATGAATGAAATATGTTTATGACGAGATGAGTTTAAACCTTGTATTTTAGTATGTTTGGAATTGGTATTGAATGTATAGATTGAATGGTTAATTTGGTATGTTTTTGTGTGTCATTTGAGTATGAAATGAGTTGGTAAACATAACTTGTAGATATGACCTATGTGTGTGGCAATTTGGCCTTGCAAATGGCCTATAATGTCAAACGGTTGTGGCACACGGGCGTGCCTAGTGACCGTGGGGCTAAGTCAGTAGCTAGCCTAATAGCACACGGTGAAGACATACAGGCGTGTCTAGTAGCCGTGTGAGAAAGTTAGTATTGGCCTATGAGTACACGGTCTTAGCACACGGGGTGCTTGGTGGCCGTAGATGTGAGGTCAGATTCGACCACGGCCAAGGCACACGGGCGTGCTTGGTGGCCGTGGAAGGTAAGTCAGTTTCGACCACGGCCATGGAATACGGGCGTGTTTGGTGGTCGTGGAGCTTAAGTCAGATTCGACCACGGGGAGGACACACGGGGGTGTCTAGCAGCCGTGGAGGGCACACGGTTTCCTCCCACAGGCATGTATCCCCTGTACTTTAGAAAAGTTTTAATTTTCCATGAAATTTTGTAAGTGATTTGATTTAGTCCCGAACCGGTTTATAAGCATGTTTAAGGTCTCAATGACCGTATTAAGGGACACTATGCTTGAGAATGATGAATGTGAGTATGAATTTCTGTAAATTGTTTCCGATCTGTTCGATAACGCTCCTAACCCTAATCTGGCGATGGACACGGGATAGGGGTGTTACATTTGGTTGGTATCAGAGCTACAATTTAGTCGATTCTCGGACTAACGTAGCATGTCAGAGTCTAGCTATAAATGCCATAATTCTGAATTGTGATAGTGTGATGAATCCTGACGTATAAAATGTGAATTCTGTATAGTAATGGATCCCGAAAGAGCCGTAGTTGATGACGTAGAAAGTAATGCGCCTACTCCCGCGCAAGGGACAGCGCCCTCTGATCCGAGACCGGCTACTAACGGTCAAGGGGAAGAAGCTAAACAAGCTTTCTTCCAAATGATGAGTGAATGGTTCACTCAATTCGTAAAGAATAACCCGACTGTTTCACAACCCCCGCCCTCAGTTAATCCCCCTCAAACCTCGGTTGTGCCTCCGGTGATGGGTATTGTAATATCCCAGAATTAGGGGTTATGCATTTAATGCATAATTCAAGTGATAGTAGGCTTGGAGTGTGTTTGGGTATATTTTAGGAGTTTTTGAGAACTTTAGGTGAAAGGGAAAAACTTTGGAAAATATTGGAATTTTAAGTGAAAAGGGGAAACTAGGCAATGAGGCCTTAAAAGAAATTTTGTGGAGTTTAAGACACAAGAAATCGATTGGAAAAGTGGCTTGGGGCGCTAAGGTGCAAGGGGAAGTGGCGTCAAAGGAGCTTCAAGGGGATGAGGTTCGAATCACGTTGTGATGAGGAGTGTTTTTATTTTTTTATTTTTGCGTCAAGAAGGGAAGTTGGGCTAAGGAGGCCTTAAGGAAATATGTAGGGGATATTGGACATGAAAGTGAGCCTGGTAAAGTGGCTGCAAAGCGCCACTTAGGGCCTTGGTAAATGACGCCTTGAGCAGGGAGGTTCGAGCAACGTGGGAAACAGGGGGGGACTTTTATTTTTGCATCAAGGAGAAGAGCTAGTGGTCTGCACATGGACTCTCAAATGGATGAGGATAAGCTTGATGTCCTCTTTTTAAATTCGGCTAGAAGAGAAGAATAATTATTGTTTTATTTTATTTATTTGAATAGGTGATTAAGAGATAAGATGGAAGATAAATGCTGAATTATTTTATTTATTTCAAATGGGTGATAAAGAGATAAAAAAAAGGAGATTAATTTGGGATTAGATAAGTAGAAAAGCTAGTAGCCGAATTTGGGTCTCCTTGGGTTGATAATTTTTGGTCATTTAGGGGGACTTAAGTGCCGAATTTTGTTGTTTCTTCCCTTAGTCTCTTGCCGAAATTTTTCTAGCCAAAAAAATACTCTCCTTTTCTCATTTATTTTGCTAAGGCCGAAACTCCATCATCATTCACCATTGCCGAGTTTCTTGCTACTTCCTCTCATATTCTTCTTTTCTTCAACTCCACACCTTTTCCTTGTAGCCGAATACCCCTTACCATTTGGAGCATAAGCCGAATCTCTAGTGAGCTCCATCAACAACTTTTTTTCTTCTCTTGTTGTCTCAAAAGCCGAATCCCCAAAGAAGGTGCTGTCGACCACTCTCTTTTAGGGTCTGCTCAAGCAACGTGTGGTGGTGTTTAGCCGAAAGAAAGAAATGTTAAGGGAGTCTCGGGATTTGATCTATCGTGGGATATTGGTAACGTCAAGAGCAAGCAAGTATTCGGGTTCTAAATAAGCTAGGTAAGTGGTTGCAAATATTCGGCCATAGGCCATTATGTTTATTAGTGTTGACCGATTTGGGCTATGATGGTTTAGGGGTGACCGGCGTGAGTAAGCGAGTTTCGGGATTCTAGATTACGTTAGATTCAAATAGTTCGGGATTTCGCTAAATAGTCGGTGCGTAGTTATCACTAATCGTTCTCTTGATTGTTTATATGTGTTGTATGTATATGTGTATGATGTGTACGATAGCCGAAATAAGGGCTAAGATGGTAGATACCCAAGGTGGGTGATCGAATAACCAGGTCAGTGTTTTATGTTCTTAAATGATCACTGATAAATATGTGAAATGGATATGAGCATGTGTTATATACTTGTTTAAATAATATTTTATCATGATATATATCTATGCATGGGGGCTTGGGACATGAATGTTGAAGGACAGGGTGTACATTATGTACGTGGTCTGATGTTGGCCTTGTGCTACATTGGCGCTTGATGTTAGCTAGGTGCTTCATCAAGGTGGGGTGTTGGCTATGTGCCACCTCCTGGCGGATGATCGCTGTGTGCGACACCGTGGATTGAGGATGACCTCGAGTCACCTCGTGGATATTGACATGTGGGGTCACTTAGGTGATCGGTGGATTAGCCACGGCCTTGGGCAGCAGGTCTGCTAAGGTAGGTGTAATGGATGGACTTTAGGATGGGTTGGGATGCATTTTTGCATGACTGATCGTGTGGACTGTGTGGATATGGGCCAAGCCCATATGTGGAGACATGTGGAATAACTATGCACTGAGTCTGTATGACTCACCCAATTATTATCAATATCGCAGGTGACATGTGATGATCGGACCGGGTTGGAGTGGATACAAAAGGTGGCCATGCAGAAAATTATTTTTATGCCATGCAGAGGGAGTTTTTTTTTTTTTTTTGAAGTTTATTATAAGTATTTTGGATATTTATTTATTGTAATAAGGCCACTTAAAGTATTTTATTTATGACTTTGAAGTTTATATTATTATTGGAAATGTTTTTGAATTACGTTATATTATAACAACTCATATTAAGATTTTAAATCTGGGAAGGTGTGACATTAAAGTTTTACTTATAAATTTTTAATACAGAATATTTTACAAAAGTCAACAATTTTCAGTTTTCACCTCTACGAAAAAAAAATCTTTTCGAACGTTTTCCGCAGTGACATACCAGATCCGGTCAAGACTCGTGGGCCGGGTTTGGGGTGTTACAGGTATAAATCTGTTGAATAAGCCTCCGGTTGACAAGATTCGCAAGTATGGGGCTAAAGAGTTCCGAGCTACCAATGATGATAACACCGAGAAAGTCGATTCTGAAACTCGTAATGAAAGAAAAAGATTGGTGAGTATTTTTTCTCAACCTTTAACGAAGAAATATAGAGATGCAAACAATAGATCAAATGCTTCATTTGGACATGCTAATAGAGATCGTGTGAGACCAAATGTTGGCTTGAGAACTCAAACTCCAATTGAATCAAATGATGGAAGTACTAAAAGCAACAAACCTGAGTGTAGACAGTGTGGAAGACGACATGTGGGAAACTATTGGGGCAAGTATAACAATAGAGTTTGTTATAAATGTGGATCACGGAATCATTTCATTCGAGATTTCCCAAAGATGGCGAGTGTTGGAAATGTCAGATCCGAACGACTTAAGTGTAAGCGTTGTGGTAAAAGACATCCGGGAAATTGTAGATTGAATAATCAAGCTTGCTTCAGATGTGGATCGTTAGATCATTTTATTCGAGACTGCCCAGAGTCTGTTGAACAAGAGACTACTCGGAATCTGAGATCGGATAACGCCCCAGAGAGAGATAGACCTTCCCGAAATACAAGAAATGTCAGTAGTAGTTAGAGTTCTACGAGGGATACTGTTGCAAAATCTGAATTTAGAGAGCCAACTAGAGCGTACGCTATTCGAGCTTGTGAGGAAGCTTCATCTTCAGATATTATTACGGGTACGTTTACTCTTTATGACACTTTTGTGATTTCATTGATAGACTTTGGCTCAACTCATTCGTATATATACCTGAATCTAGTAATCAGTAAGACTTCGTCTGTAGAGTCTACTGAATTTGTTGTAAAAATATCGAAACCCTAAGTAAAAGTGTCCTAGTTAACAAAATATGCAAGAACTGCCCATTAATGTTTCGAGATATCTGTTTTCCTGCTAACCTGATGCTATTACCATATGATGAGTCTGACATAAGTTTGGGTATGGACTGGTTGATACTACATGCTGTTGTTGTAAATTGTAAAAGAAAGATTATAAATTTGAGATGTCAAATTGATGAAACAGTTCGGATTGAGTTAAATGATTTGAATGGCTAAACGTGACCGAATCTATCCATCTGTCTGGAAACAAATTTTGAATGTACATGTGTGAATTGAGGAATAGTCTGGAAGAAGAATTCATTTTCTTGAATACTTGATACTGAATATTTATAGGAACGATTCTATCTGGGAAACGCTGTGATAAATTAAAGTTAGTTTGATTGTTAAAGTTTTCTTCTGCACGGAAATAATTTCGACCGAAATATCACTTTTGGTTTAGTCCGAGGTTAATAAAGAGATTACGATCTTTATCCTTGTGTTAATGAATGAAAGGTCTGAACTTGGTACAACAAGGTTAGCTTCAATTGTCGAAAAACTTTTGAGTCTATAAGTGATTTTTATCTGAGGAAAATGATTATAGTTTGGAATATTTTGTTTTGGCAATGAATAAATGATTATTTAGTGAAGTCGTGAAATTTAGAAGTGAGTCAGCAAATTATAAGTTAAAAAGGAGTTTAACATAAACTGATTTCTAATTCAGAATCACAGATGTGATATCGATGTTTATTTGTTATTTTGAAATAGAGAGTGTATATTAAAAAGTTCTATAAAAGTTTATAACAGATATTTGATGTCAGAAAGTTGATATTATAATAATAGCAAAACGAGCTCAGTATGATTCGAATTCTGATTCTGAATTTCGTGTTGTTGATGATTGTTTGAGATTTAGAGATCGTATCTGTGCACCAAGAAACTCTGAGTAGTTAC
The DNA here is from genome assembly GCA_025698515.1 of Gossypium sturtianum. Classification (NCBI taxonomy): domain Eukaryota; kingdom Viridiplantae; phylum Streptophyta; class Magnoliopsida; order Malvales; family Malvaceae; genus Gossypium; species Gossypium sturtianum. The sequence goes on from CM046955.1 coordinate 122,334,803, forward strand.
AGCCAATTCTAAGTGAGGCTCATAATAGTTGCTTATCTATTCATCCGGAAGGTACTAAAATGCATCATGATTTGAAGCAACATTATTGGCGGTCTGGTATGAAACGATATATTTCTGATTTTGTGTTGAAATGTTTAATCTATCAGCAAGTGAAAGCTAAACATCAGGTTCCGTCTGGTTTGCTACAACCGATTCTGATTCCCAAATGGAAATGGGATAGAGTAACAATGGGCTTTGTTTCTGGTTTGCCTCAGACTCCGAGAAAGAAAGATGCAATTTGGGTCATAGTTGACCGACTGACGAAATTTGCCCATTTTGTTCCGGTAAGATCTGACTATTCACTTGATAGATTAGCCGAGCTATATATTTCCGAGATAGTTAGATTGCACGGGGTACCACTATCCATTGTTTCAGATAGGGATCTGAGGTTTACATCGAGGTTCTGGAAGATATTGCAAAAAGCTTTAGGCACGAAACTGCATTTCAGTACAGCTTTTCATCCGCAAACAGATGGTCAATCTGAGCGGATTATTCAAATTCTCGAAGATATGTTAAGATGTTGTGTACTTGAGTTTAATGGTACGTGGGAACAGTATCTACCTTTGATTGAATTTGCATACAATAACAGTTTCCAGTCAAGCATCAAAATGGCACCTTATGAAGTTTTGTACGGACGTAAATGTCGTACACCTCTGTATTGGACCGAGCTTAGTGAAAAGAAGCTATACGGGGTTGATTTGATAAAAGATTCAGAACAGAAAGTGAAACTGATCCAAGATTGTTTGAAAGCAGCATCTGATCGTCAGAAGTCTTATGTAGACTTGAAACGAAAAGATATAGAATTTCAAATCGGCGACAAAGTATTTTTGAAAGTGTCTTCGTGGAAGAAAGTGCTTCGATTCGAACATAAAGGCAAATTGAGTCCGAGATTCATCGGGCCGTATGAGATCATTGAACGTGTCGGGCCTGTTGCTTATAGATAAAAGTTGCTGTTTGAGTTAGAAAAGATTCATAATGTATTTCATGTCTCGATGCTCCGTAGATATCGATCCGATCCGTCACATGTGATTGCTCCGTCTAAGATTGAAATCCGATCTGATATGTCATACGAAGAGGAACCGATCCATATCTTAGTTCATGAAGTAAAAGAGTTGAGAAATAAGAAAATTCCGTTAGTAAAAGTATTATGGAATTGACACGGAATTGAAGGGGCAACATGGGAGCCTGAAGATTCAATGAGACAGCAATATCCGACTCTGTTTAGCGGTAAGAATTTTCGGGGACGAAAATCCCTAAGGGGGGAGAATTGTAACAGTCCGGTTTATACCCTAGTGGGAACAGTGGTTTCGGGACCACAAATCTGAGTCCGTATAATATTTTAATATTATTTTTTGTGCTGTTAATATGTGACTAAGCATGTGTTAAATTTGCGTAAGTTAATTTGTCCGTCTGTGTGTTTAATTTAATAAAAAGGATTGAATTGCATTAAATGTGAAATTTGCATGTTTTTATGAAGGGATGCCTAATTGTTATGTCTTACTAAATATGAGGGCTTATGTGGCAATTTGGCCAAAATCATAGATAATGGATGGCAACATGCATATACATTATGTTTGTATATGTTTATTTATATGTTATGTTAAATATTCATATATTTATATTTTATATTAATATGTTGTAATAAAAGAAACAAAAGTGGTAGTGGATATTCATTCATCCATTCACCACTGAAAAACACTAAAGAAAAAGAAAGAAACTTTGGCTAAGGCATTCGGCACTTACAAGCCAAAATTAAGGTATGACTTGGTTTCGGTTTTTGATAATTTCTACATTTTTGCAATCGTTGCTTTGTATACTTCAAAACCCATGCCTCAATTTTGTGTATTAATGATGTTGTAAAAAAAAGCCATTGATGATATGTTGAGTTTTGAGATGAGTTTAGTTGTTAAATGAAAGATTTGAGCTAGATGAACATGTTTTGTTCTTGAAGTTTTGATGAATTTAGCTAAATAGGGCTAAATTGTGAAAATATTATTTTGGAGGACTAATTTGTGAATTTGATGAAAAATATGGACTCATATAGTCCCTAGGGAGATTCGGCTAAGCATGTGTGTGAAAGAATTTTGTGAATTTGATGTTTTGAGAAAAATGGACTAAATTGATAAATTGTGCAAATGTGAGGGTTAATTTGCAAATAGCCCTAAATGTATGTCTTTGGATTGAATTGAATGAATTAGTGAATAAAAGAGTTAATTCTGAATATGTTTAGATCAAGAACCGAGGAAAACAGACTTAGATCGGGGGAAAGCGAAAGTAATCGAGTAGCCGTTTCCATTCCCGATAAATTGAATACGAGGTAAGTCATATTGCAAATAAATGTAATTGTATTGAATTGAGCTTATTTACATGACTATAAATGATAATGAATGCTTATGAGATGCTATGTATATGAATTCCGGGATAAGGTCGATATAGTGATAAGTCTAAGAAGTTTCGTATGAACTTAGGAATACATAGGTATCTGTTCTGTTTTATCATGTAAGACCACGTCTGGGACGTTGGCATTGATTTGAAATTTCGTGTAAGACCTCAAATGCAGGGCGTAGGCATCGACATGAGCGTTACGTGTAAGACCACATCTGGGACGTTGGCATCGATATGAACTATACGTGTAAGACCATGTCTGGGACATCGGCATCGTATTAATTCGTATAAGACCCTGTCTGGGACAGCGGCATCGATATCTGACTACATTTAAGACCACGTCTGGGACGTTGGCATCGATATGAACTATACGTGTAAGACCATGTCTGGGACATCGGCATCGTATTAATTCGTATAAGACCATGCGGGACGATGGCATCGATATCGATTACATTTAAGACCACGCTCGGGGCGTTGGCATCAATATGAACTATACGTGTAAGACCATATGCGGGACATCGGCATCGTATTAATTCGTATAAGACCTGTTTGGGGACAATGGCATCGATATCGATTACACTTAAGACCACGTGCGGGACGTTGGCATCGATATGAACTATCGTGTAAGACCATGTCCGGGACATCGGCATCGACATCAGTATAAGACCCCATGCGGGACGGTGGCATCGATATCTCGATTACATTTAAGACCACGTGCGGGACGTTGGCATCGATATGAACTATACGTGTAAGACCATGTCTGGGACATCGGCATCGTATTAATTCGTATAAGACCTCTGGGAAGTGGCATCGATATCTGATTACATTTAAGACCACGTATGGGACGTTGGCATTGTATAACTATTCTGGGCACTTTATGTGTTCTATTAGATTACAAACGGTTCAATGGTCAAGTTCAAGAAATGAATGAATATGTAAATTGTATATTTGTTTCAGGTATGTTCGATAAGTACACTTTGTGTGTATAAGAAGGTAAGTATTTTCTTAAACTTACCTAAATGAATTATGTATTTGAATAGGAGAATATAAGTGTGTTATATGGATTGAAATGCTATAAACTAATTAAGTATGTAGTGATATGCAAGTTTGAAAGATGAATGGTCTAAGTGAATGTATTAAGAAGAATTATGATGATGCAATTGAGCAATTAGTGAATTTAGATTGATTATATGTTTTGAATGTCTATATGCTAAGTTTATTTGTATATGGCTTACTAAGCTTTTGAAAGCTTACTTTGTGTGTGTGTTTTCTCTGTTTTATAGACCGTTAGCTATCAAGGCTCGGGGACTATCGAGGATCGTCATCACACTACTAAACCTATTTTGGTGCATTTTGGAAATGTATAAAGCTAGATATGGCATGTATAGGATAGCATTTGGTATAAGTTTGTTATATGAATTTAGCCATGTGATTTGGCTAGTTATGATGTTGGGAATTTGCTTGAAAGAATGTGATATATGAAGTATGTTTTGGTATGGTTAGTTGAGGCATAATATGGTCAAGTTTTGATTAAGTGAATGAATGAAATATGTTTGTAACGAGATGAGTTTAAACCTTGTATTTTAGTATGTTTGGAATTGGTATTGAATGTATAGATTGAATGGTTAATTTGGTATGTTTTTGTATGTCATTTGAGTATGAAATGAGTTGGTAAACATAACTTGTATATATGACCTATGTAGGTGGCAATTTGGCCTTGCAAATGGCCTATAATGTCACACAGTTGTGGCACACGGGTGTGCCTAGTGACCGTGGGGCTAAGTCAGTAGCTAGCCTAATAGCACATGGCCAAAACACACGGGCGTGTCTAGTAGCCGTGTGAGAAAGTCAGTATTGGCCTATGATTACACGGTCTTAGCACACGGGGTGCTTGGTGGCCGTGGATGTGAGGTCAGATTCGACCACGGCCAAGGCACACGGGCATGCTTGGTGGTCGTGGAAGGTAAGTCAGTTTCGACCACGGCCATGGAACACGGGCGTGTTTGGTGGCCGTGGAGCTTAAGTCAGATTCGACCACGGGGAGGACACACGGGGGTGTCTAGCAGCCGTGGATGGCACACGGTTTCCTCCCACGGGCGTGTATCCCCTGTACTTTAGAAAAGTTTTAATTTTCCATGAAATTTTGTAAGTGATTCGATTTAGTCCCGACCCGGTTTATAAGCATGTTTAAGGTCTCAATGACCGTATTAAGGGACACTATGCTTGAGAATGATGAATGCGAGTATGAATTTCTATAAATTGTTTCCAATCTGTTCGGTAACGCTCCTAACCCTAATCCGGCGACGGACACGAGATAGGGGTGTTACAATCTCTGTGGAAGAAAATACTTCGTTTTGGCAGAAAAGGCAAGTTGAGTCCAAGGTTCATCGAACCGTATGAAATTATCGAGCGTATTGGACCGGATGCTTATAGATTGTTGTTGCCACCTGAGCTAGAAAATATTCATAATGTATTTCACGTGTCAATGCTTAGACGATACAGATCTGATCCATCACATGTAATTTCTCTGTCTGAGATAGAAATTCAATCTGATATGACTTATGAAGAAGAGCCGATTCGTATCTTAGCTCGCGAGGTTAAAGAATTGCGAAATAAGAAAATTCTGTTAGTAAAAGTACTGTGGCGTCAACACGGGGTTGAAGAGGCTACGTGGGAGCCAATTGTAACAGTCTGGTTTAGACCCTAGTAGGAATAGTGGTTTCGGGACCACAAATCCGAGTCAGAAAAATATTTTAATATTGTTTTCTGTGCTTGTAATATATGATTAAGCATGTGTGAAAGTTTCGTGATTTAATTTATCCGCTTGTATGCTTAATTTGATATAAGGATCTAATCGCGTAAAATGCAAAATTAGCATGCCATGTGTTAAAAGTACCTATGTGCTATGTCTGTATTAATATGAAGTCCTTATGATGTTATTATGTCATTATTAAGTTAGTGGACAATTATGTTCATAGTTTAAATGTTTTTCCATTAATATTTCATTAAGGGTAAAAGTGGAAATAGACAATTATTATGAAATAAAATAAAACAAATATGAAAATGGTTAGAATGTGTTCATCTTTGGTGCCAAAAATACAAAGAAAAAGAAAGGAAAAAGAAAGTTAGGTTTCGACATTTACAAATCTCGATTAAGGTATGTTAGTTGTTCGGTTTTTTATACGTTTTTGTAATCGTTGCTTCGAGTACTACAAAGCCTATGCTCTAATTTTGGAATTTGATGAAGATTATGAGATGTGCCATTGATGAATGTTTAAGCTTTGTGATATTAGTTGATGAAATATGAAATATTTGTGTTATATGAACATGTTTTGTCTTTGGATTTTTGATGAATTTGAGTAATTTGGACTAAATTGTGAAAATAATATTTTGAGGAACTAAAATGTGAAATAAATGAAATGTGAGGACTTAGATGAAGCGTGTGAATATTCGGCTAAGCATGGGTACAAAGAAATTATGTATACTTTGTGATTTTGTGAAATAAGAACTTAAATGTCAAAACGTGAAAATGTAAGGGCAAATTTGTAAATTACCCTAAATGTGTGTTTTTGGATTGAATTGAATGATTTGGCGAATAAAAGAGTTAAATTTGAATATGTATAGATCAAGAACCAAAGAAAACAGATTTAGACCGAGGAAAGTCGAAAGTGATCGAGTAATCCAATCCGTCCATTTATATCCATACGAGGTAAGTCTATATACAAGTAAATGTATTTAGGTTTATTTATTCATGTTCATATAATATTGAATTGTGATGAATGGCTTTGGAAGATATACATGTGAAAACCGAGAAAAGTATCGACAATGTGACAATGTCCGAAAAGTCCCGTACGAACCTTAGGAATATATAGGATTCATATGTCATGACATAGGATTCCGATATGTGATATCGTGTAAGACCACGTCTAGGACGTTGGCATCGATTTGAGAATTATGTGTAAGACTATGTCTGGGACATTGGCATCGTAAATGATTTCGTGTAAGACCCTGTCTGGGATAGTGGCATCGATATTTGATTACATGTAAGACCACGTCTAGGACATTGGCATTGTACGAGTATTTCGAGTTATCTAAGTATCCTATTTGATTCCGAATGGTTCAAAAGGGCAATTCCGAGAAATGAAAGACTTACTGAAATGTGTAACAAATTCAGGTACGTTTGAAATGTATACTATGTTTGAGTATGAAAGGTAAGTATATGTGAAATTACAAAAGTGAGATATGTACATAGATTCGTTGAGACAAAATGTGATATATATATATATGAATGTGTTATGATATAATGAGATACATGGAGATGTAATTTGTTGTCAATCAAATGGTTGGATAAAATTGTGTTAAAGAATAAATATGAATATACTATTGAGATATGCTAAAGTTCTTGTAATTGAAATGGTTATAAATGTTTTATATGTTAAGTTTATTTGTATATGGCTTACTAAGCTTTTGAAAGCTTACTCTGTGTGTGTTTGTATTGTTTTTTAGATCGTTAAAGCTACGGAAGGCTCGGGGATCGTCGAGGATCATCACCACACTACCAAACCCTATTTTGGTACCTTATGAATGTGTACATACTTAAGTATGGCATGTATAGTCTAGTTGAGTTGGATGATATATTTTGAGTTATATATATAAGCTATGTGATATGGCTTGTAAATGGAATGTGAATATAGTAAATTTTTAGTCTATGTTTTGAGATGCAAAGTTGGTATATTATTGATGAAAGGTTGTCAAATTGATTTGGTAAGTTTTTGGATGGATTATACTTAGAAATGCTTGTGATGAGAATGAGATAAATGGTATATAAGTTGGCATTCTTGATATGCTCATGAATGGTTAGAAAAGATGGTCATTTTGGTATGTTTTGGTTACTTTTGGTGCTTGAAATGTTGATTATTTTTGCATGTAGGTTTGACCCTAAAATGGTTGGCAAATTGGCCTTGAAAATGGCCTATATTTGCCCACATGGTTGAGCACACGGGTGTGTGGCTCGACCGTGTCATTTGAGTTTGTAATTCAAAACAAGTCAGTGTCGACCACGGGCTGAACACACGGGCGTGCGACTGGCCGTGTGATGCAAGTCAGTGTCGACCACGGATGAGGCACACGGGCGTGTCCTCGGCCGTGTGGACAAGTCAGTATGTATGCCCTGTTTTGCCACGGCTTAGACACACGGGTGTGTCTGAGGCCGTGTGAGGCACACGGCCTGCCCGCATTGGCGTGTGACCCCTGTAACTTTGAAAAAAAATGTTTGAATTTCAGAAAATTCCGTATGTGTTCGGTTTAGTCCCGACCCCTTTCTAATGCATGTTAAGGTCTTGAAGACCTCATTAAGGGAATATATGCTTACGTTTTGCTATGTTATGATGATGATATATTGTATGATGTGAAATGTTCGTGAAAGTTTCCGATTTGTCAGGTAATGCCTTTTAACCCTAGACCGGCGAGGGTTACGGATTAGGGGTGTTACAAGAAAACTTGAATAACACGAAACTAAAAGTATTTAACAAGAAAATCTATATCAAATAACATAAAAGGAAGTAACTTTAACAAATTTAAAGTAAAATAAATTGAAATACATTAAACTAAAGATAGAAATGTCTTACAACCAAGGTAACCTAAGCTATAGTGATAACTAACTTAACTAACACTAAGAACATCAAGAACAAGAAGTAAATGCAAAAAAATAAACTCTAAACTAAGAAAGAAGAAGAGAAAATGAAAACCCTAGAAAAAGTGTTCAAAAACTAAGGAGAAAACTAAACCTAAAACTAACCTAATTTGTGTGTCTCTCCTCCTTAGCTAAATTTGGCTGTTTTAGGTTGACTTCTTATGAGTTTTTGTTGCAAAAAATGACCTACACGGTGTAACAGCCCATTTTTAGTTAAATTAGATCAGTGGTTTTGGGACCACAAATCTGACGAGTAAATTATTATTTTATTATTAATTTAATGTCTATGGGATGTTAGTGAGGTCGTATTGAAATTTCGTTAAGAAATTTTGATGTTTGCATGATTAATTAAGTGAAAAGGACTAAATCGTACAAAAGTGTAAAAGTAGAGTTCCATTAGTTAAAAGGGTCCAATAGCTTTGAAATCTTAAAATAATGGACTTGATTGGTAAATAGACCAACTGAAGGGTTAGTAGACATTTATGGATAAGGTATTAATGTAATTTTGATAATTTTTAAAGGGTAAATTGGTAAATAAATCCAAAATTAATTAAGGAATATGGTATCATCTTCCCCATTTTTCCATTGTTGGCTGATTCACCATTTTTTCAAAGAGGTGGAGCATTCGGTTTCTACCTTTACCTTGCATGGTATGATTCTAAGTCCCGTTTTTAATGATTTTTATGCTTTTGAAGTCGCTTTAGCTTAATTTAGCTAGCTCGAGGATCAATTTGTTAAACTGTTAAATATTGAGGGTTATTCCATGAATGCTTTTGTATGATTCTTGATTTTTAATGATAGATTATGAGTCCTTGTTGATAAATAAACAAGTTTTGTAAAGTGATTTTTGATGAAAATTGTATTTAGGGACTTGTTTGTAAAAATAGTAAAAGTTCATGTTAAATTTTTGAAATTATGGTTTTCTATGGGTTGGTTTAAGTCCGTAGAGAAATAAATTAGCTTGAGAAGAGGATTAAAATGCTTAAATTTCAATTTATGAGCTTAAAAACTAAATTGTGAAAAATTAAAATGTTAGGGGCAAAATAGTAATTCTGCATAAATATGAACTGTGGACTGAATTGAATAATAAAAGTATTAAATGGATTGAATTTTTCTATTTAGATCAAGATAAACCATGTACAGATTTAAATCAGGGAAAAGCTAAAGCCTCGGATTAGTATGATTTCGTTTTTACGCCTTAGTCGTCGAGGTACGTTCGTATGTACGGATTACTATATTCATGTTATTCAATTGTATGTTATTATGTATTTATAATTCTTTTGAACAATGTATATCCAAAACAACGCTATGATGGTTATTGAGTCCCGATTGAACCTTAGGAATTCGTTGGATACGAATGACATGCCATTAGGGATTTCATGTTTCGGGTGTTGGTCTTGAATGTCCTACCGATGGTTGAGGTCCTACATTTGTTACAGATACTCCATAGCTCGTGTGAGTAGCATCGTGTAGCTTACATTCCGACCCACAGCTCGTGTGAGCAGACCCATTTCACAGCTCATGTGAGCAACAATGTAAAGGAAAGTTTACGGTTATATGTTTAAGCACACTTCGTGTGAGCTTTCTCGAGTATCTGATGATATTCTAATTGGTTCAACGGGCAAGAAAAGGGGTTGAAATGGTAAGTTTCTAAATGGTATTTTTATGTGTTCATGGAAAGGATGAATGATTCAAATGATGTATTTTCATATGGAAATGACTTATCATGTGGTTGATCCAAATGACTTATGTATAAATGCACTAACTTGTGTATTAATGATGATGTTTAGGCTTGTGCCAAGCTTGTGGTTTGGGTTACATTATGTTTATTCTATTTTTATGTAATGAAATGGTAAGTTGTGTTTCATTTTCTACGAACTTACTAAGCATTATATGCTTATGTAGTTTCTTTTCTATGTTTTATAGATTATCGGAAGCTCGACCGGTTTGGAAGCTCGTCGGAGATCTATCACACTATTCAGAATAATTATCGGTAGTTTTTGAATGTTTTGGCCAAGGTTATAATGGCATGTATAGGTGACTTATAATGATGTTTATTTGAATGTTTAGTTGATAATTTGGTATGTATAAGTTATTTTGGTTTGGTACATTTGATGTCTTGCCAGTTTGTGTCAATGTGGCTATGTTATGTTACATGTTTGAATGGTTCAATTGGTATGTGTTGAATTGGTTTGAATATGGTCAAGATATGGTATGTTTTGGAAAAGTATTGAGCTAGATGTGAATGATTGAAATGTGGCAATATATACATGTTTAGGTAAGTTTTGGATGAATGTATTTGAGGTGCCTTAAATGGCATATTGGTTGGTTGATTTAAGACTTTTGAAGGTCATTATATGTAAGTTTTGGTAAGGTTTTGATTTCTTGGTTTTGTGCACAAAATGCCTAGAGGTGTATGCATGTTTTGGTGTTGGAAAAGGCTTGATTTTGGGCAAATTTATGTCGACACGGCCTGGCGACATGGCCGTGTGTCTCCTGTAGGTTCCTTTGTATGCAAGTCAATTAGTTACATAGCCTAGCACACGGCCTGGCACACAGGCGTGTGACCCTACTGAGAGAGTTACATGGGTGAGGACACGGGCTGAGACACGGCCGTGTGTCCCTAGTTTGAAGGTTACACGGCCTGAGACACGGGTGTGTGTCTCAGCCGTGTGAGGCACACGGCCTGGCAACACGGTCGTGTGACCCTTGTTTCTAAAGTTTTGTAATTTTTTCTTAAAGTTTCCAAATGTTTCCAAGTTAGTCCCGAATTGTTTCTAAGGTAATTTTAGGGCCTCGAGGGCTCGATTTAGGGACAATATGTATGTGGATGGATGTTTTATATTATGTTTATAATGATTTATTAAATGTATGTTTAAATGTCCCATTTGTTCGGTAATGCTCTATAACCCTAATTTGATGACGGATACGAGTTAGGAGTGTTACACATAGGCCTTGGGTGATTGGTGGGCCAGATGGACAAAGACTACCGTTTTTGTCTAAGTTTTTCCCCTGATGATGTCTGTGTCATGATATCTAGAAGAGGATATCGCAATACCTCGGGCAGCATTGAGCCTTGGGGTCTTCTTTGAAGGGTGGATATCACAATACCCAAAGTGGATATCGTGATACCACTAAACGGTGTCTCCAATCTTCCATATTATTGGAGGTATCGAGATTCTAAGGTGTGGGTATTGTGATACCCTTTCTTTTGGTGCCATTCTAGCTCGTTTTCAACCTCCAACACGTCCTTACACCACTCAATCACACATTATTCCTCTTTTCTTGTCCTTAAGCAAATACACCAAACACGCAAAAGAAAAAATGACCATTGGAATAAATTAGACAATTAAGTCACATAGCGGTAAAACATCGAACTCGTACGAGAACTACCTCACATGCAACTTAAGAGTGATATCTAGCTAACTTGTTTATTTCTAATGCAAACATACTAAGTTCACTAAGTTAAAATGTCAATAGATGTTGAGGTAATGGAAATGATCATATGTACAAGTTTTCTCCATCAAAATAAATTATGTGGATCGCTCATAGATATTTAAAAAGAATTGGTCATGTTCATTCAAACAAATGCAAGTTATTTATGAATTATTGTGTTGGTAACTTATTCGGGTCCTAAAGGTCTTCTAAGTTTGTAGCATTCTGAGGCCTAAAACGGTTTGGAATTCAAGCAATAAGTACTCAAACAGGGTTCAAGCACTAGAAATAGTTAAGAACATGACATTGTTCCCTAATCGTCCCCAATTCATTTACAAGCTCACCTCCTTATTTCTCCTTCTCACGGCTACCTTATTTCTCTGAAATGTTAGAGAAAGTACTACGCCAGATTAGCACATACAAAATTTATAATTTGTGAATCAAAAGGTTTTCATTTTTTATCTACATTTGATTTAACTCTTCTTTTCTTTTCTTTTTTCACTCTTTCGTTCAATTTTTTTAAATACTAATTCACGTAATCCCTTAAATTTATTTTTAGCCACCATAATGTTTCTACATGATCTATCATAATTCAATATAGCAGATTAAACTAGTTTTTGCATTTGAAGAGCTTGAATACAAGCACTTTAGTTTGGTTTTAGACAAGTTTTTGTTACTTTATTTAAATTCAATAAATTGTATAATTTGAGTCTTTATTGACCTTAGGGGCTGAATGAGGCCTAAGGGTAAGTTATATAATTTATTTAAAGTACTAGTTAGATCTATTGGTGTTTAGATTATGATTAATTTAGTGCTGGCCTCCCTTGGCTACGGTCCCTAAAGTACTCACCTACTTTGTTGTAACTTTATTACAACCTAACTCGTATACTTGCGGAAATCGCATATTTGACATATTTTGTGCAAGATTTCTACTCCGGACGTTGGTAAGTTCGGAGGTGGTCAAGTTGTTCGTGCCGTTGTCGGGGAGGCAACGTCACTTGATTGATTTTAATTTTTACAGTTAATAGAATAATTAGGAAATTCCTAAATTATAGATACGATTTTATTTTCTTATTTTTATCAAATTCTTTATTCTCTTTTTGGGTTTAGTGTATGACTCGTAGTAGGGGAACACCTTTAGAGCTAGCCACAGATCCAGAAAGAATAATTCATAGGAATCGTTGATAGCAACAACAACAACAACAATAGAAAATGCAGAACCAACCACCTACTATAGGTAATTTACCACCACGAGACAATTCGCTGTTCAATGAAGTTAACAATAATAATCCAAAAGATCTACCACCACCACCACTGTTACCCGCAAATATGACATGTAATGAAAGAACTCTAAGAAAATATGTGCTACAAAATCTAGACATGGTTCAAGGGAGTATAACGAGGCCAGCTATTACGACCAATAATTTCGAGATCAAACCAGAAATGATCCAGATGATCCAGAACAATCTGTAGTTTAAGGGCACGATGAAGGAGGATCCAAATCAACATTTAAAATGGTTCCTTCAGCTTTGTGATACCTTTAAATACAACAGGGTCACCAAGGACGTTATTCGTCTTCGACTGTTCCTCTTCTCCTTAATCGATAACGCTTTCTCTTAGCTAGAATTGTAACACCCCTTACCCGTATTCAACGCTAAAACAAGGTACGAGGCATTACCAAACTTACATCGCCAGTAAACATACAAATCGAGTTATAAATTTGTGTCCAAATTAAAACCATTCATATTCAATCATAAAGTCCCTAATACGAGCCTACGAGGCCCAATACATGCTTTGGTAGTGGTTCGGGACTAAACCGATAACTCAAGAAATTTTTACATAACTTAGAAATTTTTTGCCCTAAACAGGGGTCACACGCCCGTGTGGTTTGGGACACGCCCGTGTGGGCAGGCCGTGTGGTCTCACACGCCCGTGTCCCTAACCCGTGTAACTCTTTGACTTGTAACTCATGAACAAATTGGAGTCACACAGTCAAGTCACACGCCCGTGTGCTAGGCCGTGTGGGAAATTAATTTTCACAAAAATAGGTGCAGACTTCACACGGCCAGGGCACACGCCCATGTTCGAGGCCGTGCCGTCCACACGGTTGAGACACATGCCTGTGTCTCTGCCCGTGTGCTCAAATCTGAGCATTCTGTTTCTCAAAATTAAGGTGCAGGGGACACATGGCCAAAACACATGACAGTGGGACAGGCCGTGTGTCACACACGGCCTGGACACACACCCGTGTGGACAAAATAAGGCTATTTACCAAGCCATTTGCCACCCTCATTTGCACACACTTGTACACAATTTCAATGGCATAATTCATAGCACAAACAAGCAACCAATACCATCCTAACTAAGGCCAAAACATGTCATTTAAAAAGCCAACATCTATCATGCTTAAAAAATCTTACTTTGTCAAACTCAAACATACCACAAGCACATCCACAAGCATTCAATATGATTACTTTCAATATGTATAGTCTAGCCCAATTTCACTAACTTACCATCAAGCCAATTCTCCCTATTTAACACCTAAGTTATTAAGCCACAATCATTCATCTACAAAGCAAATAAAAGGCATATCACAATAAAATTAGCCCATGCATAACTCACATCCAATTAAACCAAGACAGGCCATCTTTCAAGGCCTTATACAAAATAAAACACTTATCCATTACAAGCCAATACTTTTGGCCAAATCATAATGACACATACAAAAAAATGACCAAGTCTTTATACATGCCATATTCTCAAAATGTTTAAAATCATTGATACCCAAAATAACAGTTTGATAGTGTGATACGATCTCCGACGATCTCCAATCCGAGCTAGCTTGGTGACACTATAAAACATGGAAAAATAAACAGAGTAAGCTATATAGCTTAGTAAGCCCGTATGTAAGAAATAAGCAAATCTTACCATAACCTCATGATCATAATTCACTTCCATCACAACTTACCTTGAAATCGTCATTTCACGACTTAATAATCATAAGCTTTGAGTACATACCTGTACCATCTCGTAATAATTTCGTACTTAGTCTCATCGTTGTCATACCCAATGAACCACTAGGAATAATAATATCGGATACACGGGAAACCTTGCACACAAGGTGCCACATATGTAGCTATTGCTACCTTTATCTTATAACACATATGTGCTCGCTCCCGAGCTCTCAACGGGCCTGCTCACACAAGCTGCCAGTCGAGAGGTAGCTACACGGTGCTGCTCACACAAGCTGTCAAGTAACCGCAACATATGCCGGTATGCTCAGCCACCGGTAGGACGTACAGAACCAGCACCCGGAATCACATAACATAAAACCCTAGTGACATGTCACTTGTATCATAATCTATTCCAAAGGTTCGATTGGGATTTCTCGCTTGCCAAATCATCGTAAAATGTGTCCGTAAGGTCGATTACACAATTCATGCATAAATTTAAGCAAATAAAATACAGTTAAAGTAAAGCTTATTTAACATACGAACTTACCCTGGTCAAAAAACCGCCAAACGGGTCTATTCGTCAATTACTTTGGTTTTCCCCCGATCTAGACCCGAACTTCATTTTTCTTGATCTATAATACCAAATTCATCTCATTTAATCATCACATTATTCAATTTAGCCCAAAAACACCTTATGGCAAAAATTACATTTTTGCCCCTAAACTTTTGACATTTTACATTTTAGTCCCTAGGCTCGTAAAATGATTTTCATTCAATTTCATAAAAACCCAAGCCTAGCTGAAACTTATTCATACTCATAACAGCCCACATTTTTCATTTATTCACATTTTAACACACATTTTACAACTTTTTACAAATAGGTCCCTATTTGACATTTTCATCAAAAATCACCTTGTAAATGTTGTTTATCTAACATCAAACATACATTTTCTACCATTAAACATCAAAATACACAAATATTCAACATGGGTAAAATTTTAGACTTTGAAATCTTTTCAAATTAGTCCTTTAAATAGCTAGATTAGGTTAAGACAACTTCAAAAACATAAGAATCATCAAAAACGGGGCAAGAACAGACTTACAATCGAGCTTGAAAGTGGCCAAAACCCTAGCTATGGACTCCTTGTGAAATTCGTCTATGGGAGGATGAAATTGGGAAGATGGACATCTTTTTATTAGTTAATTTTGTCTTTATTTACCAAATGACCAAAATGCCCTTCACTTAAACTTTGAAATTTTACTAACTCCATGTCCATTTTTGTCCATCTTAAGGTATAATGGTCTAATTACCATTTAGGGACCTCCAATTTAAAATTTCATAGTAATTAAATACCCTTAGCTTCTAGCACACACATTTTGCACCATTTACAATTTAGTCCTATTAGTCAAATTGGACACTCTATCGATAAAATTTCTTAACTAAATTTTCACACAATCATTCAATCATACTGTAGACCTTAAAGAAATAATAAAATAAATATTTCTACTTCAGATTTGTGGTCCCAAAATCACTGTTCTGATTTGACCCTAAAATAGACTGTTATAAGAATCGCAGGCACCAGGATCCATTACGACATAGGACGAGCTCGCAGGAAAATTCCTACAAAATTTTCTCTCAATCAGTAAGACGGTCTAACTAAGGAGGGAGATCACTACATGTAGGAAATTAGAAGGAGAAAGTTTCCATGAAGCTTGGGTGCGTTTTAAGACACTGATTTAAAAATGCCCACATCACGGATTACCTGAGTAGCTATGATTGCAACTGTTTAATAATGAGTTAGATACACATTCACGGTCAGGGTTAGATAGAGTAGCAGGAGGAGCTTTAATGAACATGACATATGAGGATGCATATGAACTGATAGAAAACATGGAGATAAAACTCTTACCAGTGGCCAACTGAACGTTATACACATGACCAAAGATCATCTACGGTAAAGGCTATCCAGGAGGATGACAAATATCAAAAATTAGTGGACAGACTTAATCGCATAGAGACCGCGAATAGTCCGTCATTTGTATATGGAGGAGACAAATCACTCTTCCACTATATTAAAAATCCCACCGAGGATGTGAACTACAATGGGAATAGGGGTGGAAACCCTTATTCGAATACATACAATCCTAGATGGATAGATCACCTGAACTTGAGATGAAAAGGAAATCAAGGAGGAGGTAATAGTTCAAACCAAGTTAAAAAGGCTAACTATCAACCTCCTTATTTGCAAAAACCTTAGGAGAGGGCTAACCCAAATGACCATATTGTATGTGGTAACGTTTGGATTGAATCGAAGGGGAAATGCAGTCAAAGAGGACGGATGTGAAACATCTGCAGTCTAAGTGCACCAATTTAGCGAAAACATTTACTAAGCTTGGAGATCAGATGAGCCAATTAATGAGCATTATGGGAGATATCAAGAGACAAATTGGCACTGATATCCGTAGTAACACTGAAGATAATCCTCGAAGAGAGGGGAATGAGCATTTGAAAGCTATCGCACTTCGATTGGATAAAATACTGAGTAGCCCGAAGAACCCAACTTAGGAGGCAAATAAGGGGAATACTGATGATCTTCATGAAGAACCTTCAGAAGTTGATGACGAACCAGAGCTGGAAGAAGTAGTTGAATCGGTAGATGAGCCGAAGGAAGAACCAACAAAGGAACCTACAATCACAAAGGTACCATTCCCATCACGGTTGAAGGAAAGACAAAGACAAGATGAATATGATTTTGTAAGTTTTCTAAATTTATTTAAATCATTAAATGTTAAACTGATGTTGATAGACTTAATTGAAAGTTTCGAAGTACGCCAAGTACCTTAAATAAATTATGTAATGGCGTAGAAAAATTAAAATTGGAGAGCAGGTTAATATAGACGCATCATGTAGTGTGCTAATATCTAGACAGGTTCCCCCAAAATTAAAAGACCCGAGGAGTTTCACAGTACCTATAGAGGTAGGGGATATTCTTTTTATCAAAGCTCTATGTGATTTGGGAGCTAGCATAAACCTAATGCCTCTGTTAATATATGAAAAACTTGGGTTAGGGGACCTAAAAAATATACAGATTACATTACAGTTAGCCGATAGATCGTCAATACAACCTAAGGGAGTATTGGAAGATTTATTGGTTAAGGTACGTAATTTCATAATTCCCACATACTTTGTGATTCTCGACTTTGAGGAAGACCATGAAATATGTATTCTACAGGGTAGGCACTTTCTAGCTACGTCAAGGTCCACCATTGATCTAGAAAAAAATGAATTGAACATGAAGATCAATGGTGAAATAGAAACTTTTAAATGTGGGCACTAACAAAGTGGGAAAAAGAGGAAAAAGTAAGGAGAACATTATATTGAAATATCTAACCTTAAACCTAACCACCCTGAATCAAGGAAAATATTTTCTGTAATCGGTGCAGGTCAAAAGAATGGGTTTAAAGAATGAGACAAGCAAAAGAAGGAGTGGCATGACGGGCAATGGACTAACACTGAAAAAAAAACGTCCTCGTATGCATCAAAGGACTTGTCGGACAAATCTGATAGTAGAACCTGATAGTTTGATTTAAACTTTAATTTTATGTAAACTATTGTATATCTAACTAATTGTTTAGACTATATTCTAATTTGTATCAAATTTACGTTTTATAGGAACCAAAACACTTTAAAAATTGAAATTTTAGGCAAAAATAGAGTTTGTGTCGCAACACGGTAACCCTGTGTCGCAACTCCAAGGCTAGAATCGAAGGAATTAAGTAACCGAACTTGATGTCGCGACAGGGACTCTCTGTCTCGCGACACCGAAGACAGTATACACAAAATTTCAAAATTTCTGAGTGTGTCGCGACATTGAACCCTGATGGCATGACAACGACAAACTGCCATGGATTTCGCGACACGGAACCCCTATGTCATGACATCGCTGCAATTTTCTGCAGGGTTTCAAGAATTTGCATGGCGAAACAACATTTGAGTTCCAAATTATCTACCTGACATGTTTGGCTTAACGTAAACCCATCAGGAAGGGGAAGAGCCAAAAAGTGAAAGGAAGAAAGTGATGAGGCAAGAGAAGTGGAGACAACCTTTGAGGAGGAGGAAGATGATTGAGTTGCTAGTTCTAATTTTTTAAAGACTAGAATTCATTTAGGATAATTTTTATTTTTTGTTTTTAGGAGTAGGATTAACAGTAGATTTTTGTTTACTTGCCTTTGCTATTTTAGAATTTTCTATGTAGGAGCCTCACATGAAGAATCACAAAAATTCCAAACTTTCGACGATCAAAGGAGGAAGCACCCACCAATAGCCCATGAAACCATCACAATCAATCGTGTAACTTCTTTCCTTATCCTTTCAGGGCTACACATTGAGGACAATGTGTTTTCTAAAGTGTGTGGGGGGTAACATAGGATTTTTTTTAATTTTTTTACGCTTTTCTTTGATTTTTATTGTCAATTGTGTGCTTGAGCTTGTAGAAATACAAGTCATTGGTTAGGAGCATGTATATAGGTTGATTGTATTTGCTATAAATTTGGCATGATAGTAGATGATTTTAAATTTTTTATTATTAGATTACTAAGTTTTATATATCACACTATAAATAAGCATTAAGTAATTGAATGTACCATATGATATAGGAAATATAGCGAAAAGAGCATGCTAGTATGTATGAGAAATTGTTGAACTTGTGATTATTTGGTTGATTAAATTTGCGAATATTGAGAAACCTAGGGATGACCTAAGGCATTGTTTGGTATACACCCAGAGCCAAAAAGCTAACCTTATTTATTCATCCTTAGTACCTATATTTGAGCTAGAAAACACTTCTTGATGAACCATCATGCAAAATCCGAGCAAAAAACGTTACATTGTATTTACCCTTTTTCTTTGGTCCTAAACTGCACGACTATAGATGTTTATCCATACGTATTAAGGGTTAAGTAGATAGAAGATGACAATTTTTTTTGTAAAAATAGAGTGAAATAGGAAAGATTAGTGTGATAAAGTAATTATAGGTTAGCCAGTATGTGTAGCAAAAGAAAATTTTCAAAAAGAAAATAAAAAAAAAAAGTAGAAAAAGTTCGTGAAAATAAAAGCATTTGTGAATGAGAAATGTATAGAAAAAGAAGAAAGAAAAGTGACAAAGTCACAAAAATAGAAAGACTCATTCATTAGTGCACACAAACTCGTGAGCTAGCCATAGTTGTTGTATTATGTTGTGATTTCTTATGGAGAAATAAGGAAGGTAAGAGAAGGAGAAATAAGGCAGTGAGTGGGTAAAGGTCGCTAAGAGGGAAGAATAAGGAACAATATGATGTGCCAAACTATTTTCGTGCTTGAAACTATTTGATACTTACTATTCTTGAATTTCATACCTTTCCTAAGCCTCAGAACGTTACGAGCCGAAAAGCCCTATGTGATCTAGGTAGACTTATTAACGATTTGACATCATACTGAATAATTGCATTTACTACAGTTTGAATTCTGCTAGGATAATCAAATTACTTGTATAACTTATTGATGGTTCCCTACATTTGAAACCCTTAATGCTTGTTTGATTTGTATTATACTGAACTTAGGTGTGTGATATTAAAAGTGGTAGGTCAACTATATATTATGCCCAGATTATGTACAAGTATGAAATGCCTGGTCATGTGTTCCGAAACCTAACATTTGTAACCATACTTGCTCAAGAGTTGTCTTTCCATCTACTGCTTTTGTTTACCTTGCTTGAGGATAAGTAATGACTTAAGTGCGGGGGAGTTTGATCTGTCGTAATTTGGAATAGCAGATTAAACTAGTTTTCAAATTTGAAGAGCTTGAACACAAGCAGTTTAGTTAGGTTTTAGTCAAGTTTTCCTTACTTTATTTAGGAGGTATGATTAATTAACTGTTTTGTAGTCTTTTCTTAATGGATAAGTTATTTGGGAGAGGAAGAATATAAACCCTAGGCTTGACGACCCATGGAAGTCATTTAGTTGGGAATTAACCCAAAATTGGTATGGTCGATCTGTGAACACCTTAGCCTCGAACCGATCTGGACCATGAGGTCGAGAGATAAGTAGTTTTTGCCGATTCGTTATTCTAGTGGAAGATTGAAAGATCCTACTAGGGCAACGGCTAGTTGATTGAACGAGAAGCCTAAAGGAACAGTTGGTTATTATTACGAAAGCAAGCTAATCATCCATGCTCAAATTTGATACTATTTACTTATTGATTTCCAAACCCTTCTTTATTTATGTTATTTTCTTTATTATTATAAAAACCCCAAAAATCTCTATTTATGTTTATTCGTAATATAATTTACTTAAAGTACTAATTAGATCTATTGGTGTTTAGACTAGGATTAATTTAGTGTTCGCCTCCCTTGGGTACGATCCTCAGAGTACTCACCTACTTTGTTGTAACTATATTACAACCTGACCCATACACTTGCGGACAACACCTATTTGACATATTTTGTGCAGGATTTCTACTCTGGACATTGGTACATTTGGAGGCGGTCACTATCTAACTCTCAATGTCTATGGCTCAACGTCCATTACACAGTGCAATTAAAGAATGTGACAGAGAAAGATCGAGTACTAGACTCGTTTAGGCTCAAGGCTTTGATATCAAGGCTTTACAAGAAAAGGGTACTCGAGGCTCAAAGATATAGGAACTAGGGGGACATGTCGATAGGGAAGCTTGCTCTAGGCTATTTCAATCAATGCCTATGGTCTTTCCCGAATCAATCACCTAACAACAATTCTTTCAAGCATACATCTACTTAAATGAGAAATTAACAATTCATTACTTATCTACAATGATCCGTATATTTTATTCATCCTATGATACACTTTATACATTTTCATTTAGTTTATTACCTCTAGTCTATTATACACATTAACTAATTGAACTAATTAGTTTAGAATTAAGAACGAGAAGTTATCTAGTATCATTCAAAATTTACAAGTTTGACAATTCTATATACTTATTCAATATGTAAAACTAGTAACTCATTACCTAATTTTAGTCCAAGAACCTTGCAATTACACAAAATAAAAACAAAAACGAAAAATATTTTTGAATAATTTAAAAACAAAAGGAAAAATATTTTTGGAGTTATTTGACTTTTTTTTTTTTGAAAAAATTAAAACAAGTTAACATATACACACAAACTAACATAAAACAATAAAAATAGAACACACAACATTATGTGTACCTCCCACACTTAGACTACACATTGTCCCTAACGTGTCCCAAACAAAAGATAGGAGGTTACCAAACTTCCCTACAATGGAGCATTAGACTAGCTCGAGGGTCCATCTCCTCATTGAAGCTAGCAATGTTTTGTAGTCCTTTAGGGTAAGTTTCTGCACATAAAACGAATACTCAAACAAAAACGCAAACAACTAGACACAATACACAAATTATAAATGATAAGAAACAAACCAAAAGTATTTTATAGTTTACATGCTGCATAAAGAAAATGAAAATAAATGTGAAAACATGTCACTAATATCAAGCATCTTTGAGATCCTCACTGGATCCTGCAATTCCCTTTCTCTTCCCTTCACAATCGGCCTTGTAGAAGACATCTCAGGTTGATTACTTGACTCACGGATCACAGGTCCCCCTGTAGGTCACTATGTAGATGCAAAAACACTCTCGAAGTTTTTGCGATAGGATGCGAAGTCGTCATCCTTCGTGGCCTTGTCGTCCTCTTCTTCTTCTTCGAGTGCCTCTTATTGTTCCTTCTAGATTGTATTACCCTCCAATGAATCGCTTGATTGTTTAGGCCATTCTAAGCTTTGTGCCCCTTGGCTTGTCATGAAAGTGTCCATGAATGGTTTCATGGCCTCCAGGAGTCTCATGTTGTAGCACACATCTCTTTCCAACCTACATTCCCACATTTTAGGCTCATCCTCAGTTTTCTTTGTTGCACTTTTCTTTTTAATTATCGAAGGCACTTTCATCTTTTGCTTCATCTACACATTCCATTCTTGGATTTACTTCCTTTGGAGCTCTTGAAATTGCCTAAGCATAGAGTCTCCAATGATACTCTGAGTGGGGAAATGGAATTGCTTGGTTGAATCCATTACCACCCCTGCTTGATGGCACAAGTCCATGATTAGGTGGGGGGAAATAGATACCAAACCTTTTACCCCAAACACACTTTCTGATTTCTTTATTTATCCATCTCCCCAAGGACACTCATTTTTTCTGCAAAATGCAATATAGAAGAGTCGCTACAAATACATTAATAGTGTTAGTGTTTAAAAGAGGGCTGATACGAGTATAAAAAAATTGCATCCATAATTTGGCAACTAGAAACATAATAGCTTGCTTAAAAGATAAAGGGTGATTCTTGTACATTTCTTGTTTCCATTCCCCCTACCCTCGGTTATAAATGCTAATACATTGTCCATATCAACATTTTCGTAATTATCAAGATCCATAGTGGATAAATTGTCACTCTTACAGTGAGTGATTCCATAGTAGTCACTAATAGCCTTAGGGGATATTTCGACTTTCTTGTGCCTAACATACATCTTATTCTTTTCGGAACATTTTAAATTGGAGTAAAACTCCAAGACCACCAGTATCACCATAGGTGTAGTTGGCACCATCACGAAATTCATCCATCGATGAAAACGAATTAATCCCAAACCTCTTTGCAATGTGTGGCTGATGGGTCAAAAGCTCTTTCATGAATAAACAAACGTCCTTGAATGGATAAGAAAAAGGCTTCAGCCTCTTTCGACTTAAATTTATTCGAAACATACTCTGGCTCCGGAGGTGATTCGGGTTGGGATTTCACTAGTTGTTTTCATTCTAGGAGGCATGTTTATCACCCTTTAAACTAATCTAACTATCAAGTAAGGACTAACCAACTAACCCACAACCAATCAACACTAAAACCAAAATAAGATAGAAAAAATAGAAAATTTAAATAAAAGGAAGAAAAAGGAAACTTGAACCGTGTTAGTTTAATGGGTTTGTTGTCTAGGGCAACAAGGTTCCGTGTTTTCCAAGCCAAAAGAGTGGAATACTTGCAATAGAAGAAAACTAACAAAAAACAAATCAAAGAGAAAATAAATATTGAAAAGAAAAATAGAGGATATTGAAAGAGAGATTGAGAGAAAATAGAGAGGGGAGAGAGTTTTTAGGGATTTGGGGTTGAAGAATTGGGGGAAAATGAAGATAATGGGGTGTTCCAAAACACGTGGATCACAATACCCAGGGTTGGATATTGCGATATCCCTTGTTTTTGAACCATTGACATTCAACCAACTCGGAAACAAATTAGGACCAATTTGAAACTTTCTAAAAAGATAGGTAAAAAATGAAAACAGGGGTCACACGACCATGTGGCCAAGCCGTGTGACAAGCATAAGACTGTTTGAAGCAAAGACATGGATGTGTTGACAAATGGTGTAACAGACTATTGCCGTGTAATCCTGGGTCACACGGCTGTGTTGTCAGAACATGCAACAGATTGTGGTTGTGTGGATCAACTTGCACGTAAAATTGAACAAACTCCATGTTCGTGCCCTGCACCTGTGTCACAGGCCGTGTGTACGTAAACATGTCTTTTAAACCAAGAAAATACACCTATGATCACTTATGCTACAAGTCATACAATATCAACCATTAAACCAATACAAAATGCATAAAAAACCTGCCAAATATACCAAATAACATCCTCCCTAAGTGCGTAACCAATATGCCACATTTGGCACCACAATTCAAACATAAACAAACCTAACATTTCATGACCATTCAATCATCAAATCTACTTCATTTTCTCATGACTTCATTCATCAAACCAAGTTCACCAATTAACCAAAAACATAATCAACATTTCATAACCAAGATAACATGATAGATACCAAATAGGCTTATACCAACACAAGCCACAACCATTATAGCTTACAAACTTATACACTTAATTCATATACCAAATGGCACAAAACATACCCAAGTATTTATGAACATACATCGCCAAAACCCTATTTACATGCCACATAACTGAATCTGGAATAAATAAAGATTACCTAATCAGAGACTAGATAGTGTGAGCCCCGAGTTGATTTGACTGATGCGTTATGCAAAATAACCTATCTAGAGACAGGAAAGCAAACAAGATAAGCACTGCGAATGCTTAGTAAGCACGTATGAAATTCATTTAACCTACCATGATAAATTTATAATTAAACTATGAAAACATGATGTAACAAATACGAATATCATTTGGCATCTTGTTACATCCAGAAGTTAAAACAATACAACTCACCTCAGTTCACCTTTAATTAAAAGGACTAGCTACTATACAGTTCCCTGTTATCACGATTTAACAACAACATGTGAGATTACCATGCACGAATGAAATAATATTTCCAACGATACCATTTAATCCATATAAAATGTAATATCCCTAGCCCGTATCCGTCGCCAGATTAGGGCTACGGAGCATTACCGAAACATAACGTCATATAACGAACAATTTAATTCATAAATAAATCACAAGGTAAAACATAACAATATCAAACCAAAAATGTACATACGGTCCCTTATACGAGCCCTCGAGGCCTAAAACAGACATTGGAAACTATTTGGGACTAAATCAGAAACATATGAAATTTCTCAGAAAAAGTTAAAATTTTTCATACTGCAGCGGTCACACGGCTGTGCGACTAGGCCGTGTGACTCACACGGCCAAAAGAAACACCCGTGTCTTGGGCCATGTGGGCATTCAAAATAGGGACACACGGCCGTGTCCCAGCCTATAACAGCCCGATTTAGGGGCTAGTCAGAATAGTGGTTTTGACACCACTAATCTGAGGTTAGAGAAAATCATTTTTATAATATTTTATGTGTTATAGCATGATTGCAAGAGTGCATGAAAATTTTGGTGCTTTAATTATAGCGATTGCATGCTTAATTGCGAAAAAGGACTAAATCGCATAAAGTGCGAAAGTTATATTTTACAAGCTAGAGATGTGTAATAGCTATAGAATATTAATTGGAGGTCCTTAAAGTGCAAATTAACCCCTCTAGAAATGGTTGACCGGTCATAGGGAACAAAAAGATGTCAAATTTATCAAGTTGGTGTATTAGGTGGTAAATTGTCTAGAAATATAATAAAAATAAAGAAAGAAAAGTTATCATCTTTTCTCTCCATCTTCTCCACCAAAAAATACAAGAAAAATAGGGGTTTGAGAGCTCAAAATTTTCAGCAACTTCTCACCTTTGAAAGTAAGTGACTTTGGTGATTTTCTTGATAATAATTGTACTTTTGGAACCCCTAAAGCTTAAGCTAGCTAAAGAGGGGACTATTTTGCAAAATGGTTGAAAGTTTAGAGTTTTCCCATGTGAGCTTTTAAGTTTTTTGCTGCATTTTTATGGAAGAAAATAAGTCTTAGTTGTTAGATAAACAACTTTTGTGAAAGGTGTTACCATAAAAACACCTAAGAGGACCTTTTTGAGAAGGTTGTAAATATGTGGTAAATGTGTGAAACGATGAGTATTAAGAGTTTTCATAAGAGTAATAAATGTTCACCTAGGCTCGTTAAAGAAAGAAATTTGATTAGAATTGATTTCTGAGCCTAGGGGTAAAATGGTCATTTTGTGAAAGCTTAAGGGCAAAATGGTAATTTTGCCAAAATTATGATTATTGAGATGTATTTATTAATGTGGCGATTAAATGAGCTAAATTGTTATTATAGATCAAGAAGAATGAAGAATTAACCTCGACCGAAGAAAGGGCAAAGTATCGGACTAGATCGGCAATCTAGCCTATTTTGAAATCGAGGTAAGTTTGCGTGTAATAAGTTCAACGCCATGTTAGTATGACTTTAAATATTTGATAATTTTGAAGATGTATGATATGTCTATGAATTTGAATAATGGTGTTGTGTGAGAAAATGATGAGAATAGTGATGTTGAAGCCCCGGTTGGACTTAAATAAATGAGAGAACAATATCATCAAGACTTGAGATGGGTAAGGTCCCGTATAAGACCATGTCTGGGACATGGCCTTGGCACCAAATTGAAATCCCGTATAAGACCATATCTAGGATATGGCATCGGCATTGAATATGAAAAACGTATAAGACCATATCTGGGATATGGCATCGACAATCGATATGAGATCCCATATAAGACCATATCCGGGATATGGCATCGGCATCTAGAAGTGACCCCACGTAAGACCACCTCTGGGATGTGGCATTGGCATCGTAATTATGTGAATGAGGATGATCATGTATCCTTGAATATCCCAAGTGATTCAATGGGGTAAATAGTTAAGCTTATGATAGAGATGAGATTAATGCTAAGACTATGTGATGAAGTGATACAGGTATATGTGAGTAATTCACGAGAATGGTTTACGATATGTGGCATGATATGTAGTCGGTAAGAGGAAGTATGAGTAAGTTATGGAAATAAGCCTAAGACTTGTGTTTTTATTCAATGCAATGGATGGATGACATTACGAGCTTTATGTTGCTATTTATTTCATACAAACTTACTAAGCTTTATGCTTACCTCTCTCATTTTCCTTTTCCTTGTAGCATTGCCAAGTTAGCTCGAGAATTCGTGGAACGTCGGAGTTTGGAAATCACACTATCGGCTACTTTTTGGTATAGCCAAGTTAGATTCATTTTGAGTATGGCATGTATAGGACTTGGTCATTTTGTTATGTCATATTTGTTAGCCAAAGTGTTGGCTATTAATGTTGTTCGATTCATTTTGTAAATGGTCATTGGAAATTGGCCAATACTTGACAACTCCTTATATTAATGATGATGAAATTCATTAAATGCACGCTTGTGTGGATGTCTTAATTTTTAGTTCTTAAAAGTGTCTTATGGTCATGATGTATGTTGAATTGATTTGGGATAAGTGTGATTGCTTTGTAGGGTGGCAAATGGCTTGGTAGATAGCCATATAATTGTCCACACGGGTAGACACATGGGCATGTGTCTAGGCCGTGTGTGACACATGGTCAGCCCCATGGGCGTGTTGATTGGCCGTGTGTCCCCATGCATGCTAGGTTGGCAAGTCAGTATGCTCAGTAGTAAACACATGGGCAGAGACATGGTCGTGTGTCTCGACCGTGTGGGAGGCACGGCCTAAGACACAGGCGTGTGCCTTGGCCGTGTGACCTATTCGAGGTGCTAACGTCATAAACAGAATTCCATGGTTTTTGCACACGGGCGTGTCGTGGCCGTGTGAGGAACACGAGCGTGTGTCCGGCCGTGTGAAAACCCCTGTAGGTTCGAATTTGAAAATAATTCCACACGGGTGTAGAACACGGGCATGTGATATGCCACACGGGCGTGTGGCCCTGTTTTATGTCAAATTTGTCTAAGGGTTCAAAAGTTTCCGGTTTAGTCCCGAATTATTCCGGGTACAAGTTTAGGGGCTTGTAGACCTATAATAAGAACATTGTGGTCTTGAATGAAAAGTTTTAAGCTGAAACGAAATTTTATGGCCCGATGTTGTATGTTTAAACAAGTTGAGTTCGGTAATGCCTCGTATCCGGTTTCGGCTTTGAACACGGGTAAGGGGTGTTACACAGCCCGTTTCCGAACCCATGTAACTCTCTGACTTGGGCCACACGGCCAAGCCACACGCCCAAGTGCCAGGCGTGTACCCTTCGAAATAACCCCACACGCCCATGTGCCAGGCCGTGTGCTAGGCCATGTAACAGCCTGACTTGCAACCTTTTTAAAAGCTATAGGGGACACATGGCCGTGTCGCCTGGCCGTGTGTCACACACGGCTGAGACACACGCCTGTGTCTCTGCCCGTGTGGACGAAAAATAGGCAATTTCCAAGCCATTTTTCTCACCCAAACCCACAACTCGTGCACAAGCCAATTGAACCTAAAATCAAGCATTCAAAACTCACTTTGCATATGCATATCCAAGGTTAATCAACCTAAAATCTAACCATTCAACCAATATGCCAAAATGGCACCTCAATTCAACAAAACAATTTTACTTAAACACCTAAACAATTCAATCCACAACTAAACTACTAATTAAACAAATTCACTAACACATTTTTCATAATGATCTTATACCAAAAGTTCATAAACAACCAATGCAAAAATGACCATTTCTCACCTAACATGAACCATACTAATTTGGCCAAAGATGCTTACTTCCAAAATACCAAAAACTAACCATTTTCAACATTATGCCACATTCATTCCACATCAACCATTAATTGCTACTATATCATTCCCATCAAAATTTCCTTACCATTATCTTAACCAACACATCATCAATTTAACAACCATACAAAATACCATATATTCTTAATAACATACCAACTAATTTATCAACCAAAATAACATATATGCAAGCCACAAATAATGGCTAAATTCATTAAACAAGACATCTATACATGCCATTATAACCATGATTCAAAATCTTCAAAATATACAGATATAACCGATGGATAGTGTGATGGATCTATGACAAGCTTCCAAACCTTTCGAACCTCTGATTAGTGAACTACATCAAGATCAACCAACCACCGCATGTTATTTAATTGTTAATTTCATAAGCTCACACGTTTTACAATTCAGTCATTATTAGTTAGGTAGCAAATTAGTTTAATTTCTCTTGACTTTATGATTTTTTGTAACACCCCAAACCCGGCCTAGAAGTTAGGCGCGAATCTGGTGTGTCACATTGAAGGAAGTTGAAAAGCTAAGCAATTGTTTAGAAAAGTTTTATCGGATTTTTGAACTCCGAGTTCGTTGTTTGTTTGAGAAAAACGCGATTTGCTAAATGACCGTTTAAAAGTTGTTATTATTTTGAAAAACTATTTTGTTATGAAAGTTGAACTTGCATCGTTGCGTAAACATGATATTTTAGAAAATGATTGCTAATGTTTTAAGAAAACCCCGTATTTATAAGTTTACTTGATTATAAATGAAAACTTAGAAAAAATAAACCAATGGCCTTATTACAAAATATTAACCCAAAATTAATAATCTTAAAATAAGGTAAAAATCAAAATTACTAAATTTCACGAGTAGTATCTCCGATGTATAGCCACCCCGAGTCCTCCACGGCTCCCAATCCTCTATCATTTGGGAATTACTCAAACATTTAATAAAAAGAGGGGTGAGTTTACGAAAACTCGGTGTGTACAACCTCATCAAGTAAGAACATGCATCACAACAATCCGGTCGAAGCCCATTCTGAGAACGGTGGAAATTGGGCCTTAGCCCAAAATAGCCTCGGTTGAGCCTTAACCCATATCATATGTCACAGCAGATAATGTATGCAATGCGATGTAAACCCAGCCCAACCTAATTTTTCCATCCGCTACACACCACCCATTCCTTCCAAACACACCGGTGGGGATTTCTACAATCGACCCTCAACTGCTACACACCAAGGGTAGCCCAGGTTGCGGTACTACCGAACGTTGCGATAAAGTCGCTTAATCACATACATTGGGCTTAAAGCCTCGGTGGATCCATACCATACTGACCATGCGATCACGGATCCATACCATACGGCCATGCGATCCTCAAATATTGACACGAGTCATCAATATATATATGTTAGGCACATAGCCACGGTAAATATGATTGGCACAAAGCCATAATAACAAAGACAAAGCCTTCGGTATTGGCACAAAGCCCATAATTACGGCACAAAGCCTTGATGCGGCACAAAGCCCATAATTATGGTACGAAGCCCATATTAATGGCACACAACCCTCGGTAACATTATCGGTGCAGCATGGCTGCTCGGTGGCTAAAAAGCCTATGGTGGATCCATACCATATGGCCATGCGATCCTCAAATCTTCCTCCGTACCATAATTCTCACCCATGCAATATGTCGTGTATGTCATGCTCAATCATTACACGTGTATGCAAAATGGACATGCTCAATAATAATTATTTAAACATGTAATAAAAGCATATCAGTCATACAACCACAGACAAATTAGACAACTCATTGCACAAGTCGATCATTTACCTACAAGGGCAAATCAGTCATTTTACCTATAAGGGTATTTGGTAATTCCACCCTACGGGGGTAGTTCGGTAATTCTACTCATAACCAATCCATGTAAGCAACGCATCTCAAACATAATCAATCATACAATTAACACATACAATGCTAGTACTACCACGAGGGTACAACGATCATTTTGTCGTGTAGGGGTAAAACGGTAATTTCACAAATCAGGGGTATTTTGGTAATTTCGAAAAATAGGGGTATTTCGGTAATTTTACAAACCAGGGGTATTTCAGCAATTTTGCAAACCGGGGGTATTTCGGTAATTTCGAGAACTAGGGGTATTTCGATAATTTTGCAAACTGGGGGTATTTCATAATTTTGTAAACCAAGGGTATTTCGGTAATTTTACAAACTAGGGGTATTTCGACAATTTTGCAAACCGGGCGTATTTCTGTAATTTTACAAACCAGGGGTATTTGGTAATTTTGCGCTTAATGGCCTTTCCGACGGACCTCATCGTCGCCTCGGCGACACGGATACCTTTTCTTATGAAAGCGGTGCAATTGGGCCTAGGGCCCATTCTCCCAAATGGGCCCACGCTCGTGTGGCCCATTCAGCCCAAACCTAGCCACAAATATTAGATTCACATAGTCTAGTCCAATTTCTACTACGGTCCATACAATTTATTCATATGGGCCCACGGGCCCATTGGGCCCACCTAGGCCCATCATGGCCCAAGCGACCTCAACCTACAAGAATACTCATGGTGGCCTCGACTATTGCGTCGAAGCTCCCACGCGTCTTTCGCATGCTCGTGTGGCTACCATTGCCATGTGATGGCTTTTCGGCATTTGCCGCTCAATGACCTAGAGTAGAGAGAAGTACACACACGATGGGAATCGATGCTAATCCGCGCTCCGACCACTCCTGTGCCCAAACGCCCACCAAGGTATCTTAACCCTCATCATAGACTGCTATGTATATAGCTAGCTTCTCACCTTCCTTATTTACATCTTTCCGATGTGGGGTCCCTCCGTTAGTAGAGTTTAAATCCAACTCAAACTCTTGCCGCCCCAACTTAGCAAAATAAATACTCCCTTGCTTTTCATGAGATTCGAACCCAGGCTCCCTTGTAGCATAATCCACACCGCTAACCACTTGGCCACAAACTCCTCTTGTGTCTAAAATCATGCGCAACTAAATATAACCCTATGGCAATATTTTAGAATCCATTTAAAAAAAGAAACCAAAATGCAAGAGCCACGACTTGAACCTTGGACCCCTTGCTTCCTCTATGGCGTCACTTCCTTGTCTCCCATGTGGCACCATTTGCCACTAGACCACAACTCCTTTTGTGTCATTTTTTCCACATTTTATTCTTAAAGCCTACCTACTAACTCCCAGGGTTTTATTCACCTAAAACCAAAATTTCCCTAAAGCCAAAGTTTGAACCCGGGACTTCATAGAAGCCCCCTAACCTTCCAAAATCCCTCACCTACTAGATCCAACTTGCACTAAAGCCGTTCTCTTATTCCCAAAAATTTTAAATGCTCCTACGCCTAAGGCCCATTGGGCCCAATCCTACTAGGCCCAACTTTGGGATGTTACAAATCTACCCTCCTTAAAGAAATTTCGTCCTCGAAATTTCCAGCTATAGAAAGCTTGATCGCACATCCTAACCTACAACACTACACTCACGCTGCGCACTCTCGATACTAAAACAAGAATACACTTTCTAACTTAAGCTTGCAACCTCTTCACACAACCAAATATCTAATCTGAGAAGCAAAACAGATATTTAACACTCATACATAAAAATTTTTCATTCAAACATCACATCCAAAACATACACAGAATAAATACAGTCATTATAGCATATAATAAGTAAGGGGACTTACGGATTTGGTGCCGGAGACTCGGGTGCCATACTTCCAATAAACATACTTTTTTTTAAACCAAATTTCAAATAACTCTAAAAAAACATTTTCGAACCCATTCCACAGCCGAGTTTTGCAACCCAGGCTCTGATACCATAATTGTAACACCCCAAACCCGGCCTAGAAGTTAGGCCCGAATCTGGCGTGTCACATTGAAGGAAGTTGAAAAGCTAAGCAATTGTTTAGAAAAGTTTTATCGGATTTTTGAACTCCGAGTTCGTTGTTTGTTTGAGAAAAACGCGATTTGCTAAATGACCGTTTAAAAGTTGTTATTATTTTGAAAAACTGTTTTGTTATGAAAGTTAAACTTGCATCGTTGCGTAAACATGATATTTTAGAAAACGATTGCTAATGTTTTAAGAAAACCCCGTATTTATAAGTTTAACAGTTATAAATGAAAACTTAGAAAAAATAAACCAATGGTCTTATTACAAAATATTAACCCAAAATTAATAATCTCAAAATAAAGTAAAAATCGAAATTACTAAATTTCACGAGTAGTATCTCCGATGTATAGCCACCCCCGAGTCCTCCACGGCTCCCAATCCTCTATCGCTGGGAATTACATGAAACATTTAATAAAAAGAGGGGGTGAGTTTACGAAAACTCAGTGTGTACAACCCTCATCGGTAAGAACATGCATCACAACAATCGGCCCGAAGCCCATTCTGATGAATCTGGTGGCAATTGGGCCTTAGCCCAAAATAGCCTCGGTTGAGCCTTAACCTATATCATATGTCACAGTAGATAATGTATGCAATGCGATGTAAACCCAGCCCAACCTAATTTTTCCATCCGCTACACACCACCCATTCCTGCCAAACACACTAGTGGGGATTTCTACAATCGACCCTCATCGCTACACACCAAGGGTAGCCCGGTTGCGGTACTACCGAACGTTGCAGCAAAGCTGCTTAATCACATACATTGGGCTTAAAGCCTCCTGTGGATCCATACCATACGGCCATGCGATCCTGGATCCATACCATACGGCCATGCGATCCTCAAATATTGACACAGAGTCATCAATATATATGTTAGGCACATAGCCACGGTAAATATGATTGGCACAAAGCCATAATAACAGCACAAAGCCTTCGGTATTGGCACAAAGCCCATAATTACGGCATAAAGCCTTCGGTATTGGCACAAAGCCCATAATTACGGCACGAAGCCCATATTAATGGCACACAGCCCTCGGTAACATTATCGGTGCAGCATGGCTGCTCGGTGGCTAAAAAGCCTGTGGTGGATCCATACCATACGGCCATGCGATCCTCAAATCTTCCTCCGTACCATAATTCTCAGCCATGCAATATGTCGTGTATGTCATGCTCAATCATTACACGTGTATGCAAACTGGACATGCTCAGTAACAATTATTTAAACATGTAATAAAAGCATATCAGTCATACAACCACAGACAAATTAGACAACTCATTGCACAAGTCGATCATTTACCTACAAGGGCAAATCAGTCATTTTACCCTATAAGGGTATTTCGGTAATTCTACCCTACAGGGGTAGTTCGGTAATTCTACTCATAACCAATCCATGTAAGCAACGCATCTCAAACATAATCAATCATACAATTAACACATACAACGCTAGTACTACCACGAGGGTACAACGATCATTTTGTCGTGTAGGGGTAAAACGGTAATTTCACAAATCGGGGGTATTTCGGTAATTTCGAAAAATAGGGGTATTTCGATAATTTTACAAACCAGGGGTATTTCGGCAATTTTACAAACTGGGGGTATTTCGGTAATTTGACGAACCAGGGGTATTTCGGTAATTTTACAAACTGGGGGTATTTCGGTAATTTCGTAAACCAGGGGTATTTCGGTAATTTTAAAAACCAGGGGTATTTCGACAATTTTGCAAACCGGGGGTATTTCGATAATTTTACAAACCAAGGGTATTTCAGTAATTTTGCACTTAATTGCCTTTCCGACGGCCTACTGTCGCCTCGAGCAACACAGATACCTTTTCTTATCGAAACGGTGCAATTGGGCCTAGGGCCCATTCTCGGCACAAATGGGCCCACACGCTCGTGTGGCCCATTTAGCCCAAACCTAGCCACAGATATTAAATTCACATAGTCTAGTCCAATTTCTTCTACACAGTCATACAATTTATTCATATGGGCCTACGGGCCCATTGGGCCCACCTTAGCCCATCATGGCCCAAGCAGCCTCAACCTACAAGAATACTTATGGTGGCCTCGACTATAACGTCGAAGCTCCCACACGTGCGCTCGCACGCTCGTGTGGCTACCATTGCCATGTGACCGACTTTTCGACATTTGCCGCTCTACAGCTAGAGTAGAGAGAAGTACACACTTGATAGGAATCTGATGCTAATCCGCGCTCCGACCACTCCTGTGCCCAAACGCCCACCAAGGTATCTTAACCCTCCTCATAGATTGCTCTATATATAGCTAGCTTCTCACCTTCCTTCTTTGTATCTTTCCGATGTGGGATCCCTCCGTTAGCAGAGTTTAAATCCAACTCAAACTCTTGCCGCCCCAACTTAGCAAAATAAATACTCCCTTGCTTTTCATGAGATTCGAACCCAGGCTCCCTTGTAGCATAATCCACACCGCTAACCACTTGGTCACAAACTCTTGTTTCTAAAATCATGCGCAACTAAATATAACCCTATGGCAAAATTCTAGAATCCATTTAAAAAAAGAAACCAAAATGCAAGAGCCACGACTTGAACCTTGGACCCCTTACTTCCTCTATGGCGTCACTTCCTTGTCTCCTATGTGGCGCCATTTGCCACTAGACCACAACTCCTTTTGTGTCATTTTTTCCATATTTTATTCTTAAAGCCTACCTACTAACTCCCAGGGTTTTATTCACCTAAAACCAAAATTTCCCTAAAGCCAAAGTTTGAACCCGAGACTTCATAGAAGCCCCCTAACCTTCCAAAATCCCTCACCTATTAGATCCAACTTGCACTAAAGTCGTTCTCTTATTCCCAAAAATTTTAAACGCTCCTACGCCTAAGGCCCATTGGGCCCAATCCTACTAGGCCCAACTTTGGGATGTTACAAATCTACCCTCCTTAAAGAAATTTCGTCCTCAGAAATTTCCATTATAGAAACAGATCGCACATCCTAACCTACAACACTACACTCACGCTGCGCACTCGATTCTAAAACAAGAATACACTTTCTAACTTAAGCTTGCAACCTCTTCACACAACCAAATTTCTAATACTGAAGCAAACAAATATTTAACACTCATACATAAAAATTTTCATTCAAACATCACATCCAAAACATACATGTAATAAATAAATCTGATCATTATAGCATATAATAAGAAAGGGGACTTACTGGATTTGGTGTCGGAGACTCGGGTGCCATACTTCTAATAAAGATACTTTTTTTTAAACCAAATTTCAAATAAATCTAAAAAAAACATTTTTGAACTCATTCCATAGCCGAGTTTTGCAACCCAGGCTTTGATACCATAATTGTAACACCCCAAACCCGGCCTAGAAGTTAGGCCCGAATCTGGCGTGTCACATTGAAGGAAGTTGAAAAGCTAAGCAATTGTTTAGAAAAGTTTTATCGGATTTTTGAACTCCGAGTTCGTTGTTTGTTTGAGAAAAACGCGATTTGCTAAATGACCATTGAAAAGTTGTTATTATTTTGAAAAACGATTTTGTTATGAAAGTTGAACTTGCATCGTTGCGTAAACATGATATTTTAGAAAATGATTTCTAATGTTTTGAGAAAACCTCGTATTTATAAGTTTAACAGTTATAAATGAAAACTTAGAAAAAATAAACCAATGGTCTTATTACAAAATATTAACCCAAAATTAATAATCTTAAAATAAGGTAAAAATCAAAATTACTAAATTTCACGAGTAGTATCTCCGATGTATAGCCACCCCCGAGTCCTCCACGGCTCCCAATCCTCTATCATTGGAATTACAGAAACATTTAATAAAAAAAGAGGGGTGAGTTTACGAAAACTCGGTGTGTACAACCCTCATCGGTAAGAACATGCATCACAACAATCCGGGCCAAGCCCAATTCATGATAACTGGTGGCAATTGGGCCTTAGCCCAAAATAGCCTCGATTGAGCCTTAACCCATATCATATGTCACAAACAGATAATGTATGCAATGCGATGTAAACCCAGCCCAACCTAATTTTTCCATCCGCTACACACCACTCATTTCGCCAAACACACGGTGAGGATTTCTACAATCGACCCTCACCGCTACACACCAAGGGTAGCCCGATTGCGGTACTATCGAACGTTGCAGCAAAGCTGCTTAATCACATACATTGGGCTTAAAGCATCCGGTGGATCCATACCATACGGCCATGCGATCCTGGATCCATACCCTACGACCATGCGATCCTCAAATATTGACACAGAGTCATCAATATATATATGTTAGGCACATAGCCACGGTAAATATGATTGGCACAAAGCCATAATAACAGCAACAAAGCCTTCGGTATTGGCACAAAGCCTATAATTACGGCACAAAGCCTTGGTATTGGCACAAAGCCCATAATTATGGCACGAAGCCCATATTAATGGCACACAGCCCTAGGTAACATTATCGATGCAGCATGGCTGCTCGGTGGCTAAAAAGCCTGTAGTGGATCCATACCATACGGCCATGCGATCCTCAAATCTTCCTCCGTACCATAATCCTCACCCATGCAATATGTCGTGTATGTCATGCTCAATCATTACACGTGTATGCAAACTGGACATGCTCAGTAACAATTATTTAAACATGTAATAAAAGCATATCAGTCATACAACCACAGACAAATTAGACAACTCATTGCACAATTCGATCATTTACCTACAAGGGCAAAACAAGGGCAAATCAGTCATTTTACCCTATAAGGGTATTTCGGTAATTCCACCCTACAGGGGTAGTTCGGTAATTCTACTCATAACCAATCCATGTAAGCAACGCATCTCAAACATAATCAATCATACAATTAACATATACAACGCTAGTACTACCACGAGGGTACAACGATCATTTTGTCGTGTAGGGGTAAAACGGTAATTTCGCAAATCGGGGGTATTTCGGTAATTTCAAAAAATAGGGATATTTCGGTAATTTTACAAACCAGGGGTATTTCGATAATTTTGCAAACCGGGGGTATTTCGATAATTTCGCGAACCAGGGGTATTTCGGTAAT
The DNA here is from genome assembly GCA_025698515.1 of Gossypium sturtianum. Lineage (NCBI taxonomy): Eukaryota > Viridiplantae > Streptophyta > Magnoliopsida > Malvales > Malvaceae > Gossypium > Gossypium sturtianum. The sequence goes on from CM046955.1 coordinate 122,372,448, forward strand.
TTTGCAAACTGGGGGTATTTCGGTAATTTCGTAAACTAGGGGCATTTCGGTAATTTTACAAACCAGGGGTATTTTGACAATTTTGCAAATCGAGGGTATTTCGGTAATTTTACAAACCAGGGGTATTTTAGTAATTTTGTACTTAATGGCCTTTCCGACGGCCTACTGTCACCTCGAGCGACATGGATACCTTTTCTTATCGAAACGATGCAATTGGGCCTAGGGCCCATTCTCGGCCCAAATGGGCCCACACACTCGTGTGGCCCATTTAGCCCAAACCTAGCCACAGATATTAGATTCACATAGTCTAGTCCAATTTCTACTACACAGTCATACAATTTATTCATATGGGCCCGGGCCCATTGAGCCACCTTGGCCCATCATGGCCCAAGCGACCTCAACCTACAAGAATACTCATGGTGGCCTCGACTATTGCGTCGAAGCTCCCACACGCGCGCCTTTCATGCGCTCGTGTGGCTACCATTGCCATGTGACCGGCTTTTCGGCATTTGCCGCTCTACAGCTAGAGTAGAGAGAAGTACACACCTGATAGGAATCTGATGCTAATCCGCGCTCCGACCACTCCTGTGCCCAAACGCCCACCAAGGTATCTTAACCCTCCTCATAGACTGCTCTATATATAGCTAGCTTCTCACCTTCCTTCTTTGTATCTTTCCGATGTGGGATCCTCAGTTAGCGAGTTTAAATCCAACTCAAACTCTTGCCGCCCCAACTTAGCAAAATAAATACTCCCTTGCTTTCCATGAGATTCGAACCCAGGCTCCCTTGTAGCATAATCCACACCGCTAACCACTTGGCCACAAACTCCTCTTGTGTCTAAAATCATGCGCAACTAAATATAACCCTATGGAAAAATTCTAGAATCCATTTAAAAAAAGAAACCAAAATGCAAGAGCCACAACTTGAACCTTGGACCCCTTGCTTCCTCTATGGCGTCACTTCCTTGTCTCCCATATGGCGCCATTTGCTACTAGACCACAACTCCTTTTGTGTCATTTTTTCCACATTTTATTCTTAAAGCCTACCTACTAACTCCCAGGGTTTTATTCACCTAAAACCAAAATTTCCCTAAAGCCAAAGTTTGAACCCGGGACTTCATAGAAGCCCCCTAACCTTCCAAAATCCCTCACCTACTAGATCCAACTTGCACTAAAGCCGTTCTCTTATTCCTAAAAATTTTAAACGCACCTACGCCTAAGGCCCATTGGGCCCAATCCTACTAGGCCCAACTTTGGGATGTTACATTTTTCGTAATATAATGTTTTACGATTAGTTGGTTAGACTCTTTATTTCGCACGCACGTTATTTAGAAATTGTTCAATCCACGATTCTCTTGGATTCGATCCTTGGAATACTCTAGTGTTTCATTTTACAACTAACCTGTCACACTTGGAGTAAGCTGGGATAATTATATTTTATTTTAATTCCCGAGTGTTGATTCATATCTATCTCTTTTCGTTCGCGAGGATGGAGAGAGAGAGAGAGGTAATCACTGACATGTATAGTGTGACCAATTCTGTTAACCAACATCAATTTCACACTATTGCTAATGTTGCAATGATTCAAGTTCTTTAAACTAAAATAGATCGGGTGAATATGCCACGTTATATTTGAAAATAATATCATGGCATTTATATAAGGCAATCTCATGAAGTTAACATTTTTTCAAGTTTTACACAAATGACTATTTTGTTTATTTTTCTAATGCATAGAGAGACTTTTGCGCTTATTTTAAAAGTATAAGGACCAAAATGCACTCAACGCTATGGTATAGGGATCTTTATAACATTTTTGCCAAAATTTTCTTTATAGAAATTTTTGTTTAGAAGTGTAAATTTCAACATCTTCAAATTCAGAAAAAAAAAATACATTAAAAGAAAGAAGGTAGAAAAAGACAAAAGTGTGTAAGAAATTTTATTTATTTTGGGAAGGGGGGATAACTAAAATTCAGTAGTGGTGTCCACCAATCCATTTACTACAATAATTATTTTAATTTCTTTAATGTTTTTTTTCAAAAATTTTATTTAATGTTTTAAATGCATGGACAATATAGAAATGAAGTAAATGTAAAAATTAAGATGCAACGTTAATCAAAATTAATATTGACTGGTGAAAGTGAAACGTCCTTCACTTCATATGCCATCATGATTTTCTCTCATTCACACTAATACAAAAACCTCCCAGAAAAAAAAAAGAAAATTCAGTTGAGGAATTAGGATTTTATACGTATTATTCCATTAAATTAATTAATTAATTAATCTTTGAAGATTTAGGTTTAAATTTTATCATGCATAATTATAATGAGTAAATGTTTAATTTTAATATATTCATATCTGATAGATGAATTTTGTTTAGTTCCTTTTTATTTTTATATTTATATTTATGAAAATAATAATTTTTATTTCAAAAAGAAATATGTACCAGAACGTTACAACAATTAATTATATAGCAATACAAGAATAGAGAGTTAGACCCAAAGTTCACTAAATAGGGGAAAATAACACCCCATAGGAGGTGAAAGATCAACAAACAGGACCCAAGGCATATTTTTTAATTACTCCATTCGTTGTGAGTGATTAATAACATAATATTTACCAACAATAGTGTAGCAGTTGGTGAGTTGGGCGGTTTCTATATTTTTAATTATAAATTATACAGTTTAAATAATTATTGAATAAATTGAAAATCAAAATATGCATAAATTTATATTAAAATAAATTTAGATAAAACCTATATATAATGAAACTTAAATCAGAATAAAATCTAGAGAGAACTCATACATAGCTTACAAAATGCGAGATATAAACATAAAATTTTAAAATTCTCATAATCTCATTATCTAAAAGAACTCATGCATGAACTTTGATTTTGTACAATTTTATACATCAAAATTTTGCTTTGATTCAACTTTTTAGAAATTACTGACGACATTGTTAAATTAGCACTAATTTATGTTGATATATTGTATATACAAACTACTATATTAATTCAATATGAAAATAAATGCATTTATTTATTTCTTTAAATGTATACAATTGAATCAAAATCAAAGTTTCATGTATATATATGTATGAACTGCAATTCAAATTTCAAGTGCATAATTGCACCAAATTAAAATTTATGTATCAAAATGCACATTGGAACAAAGTTTATGTATAAATTAGATATTTATATCTTTATAGATAAAATTTGTTGATTAGTAATAAAGCTTTATATTTATTTTAAGGGTTAATCACTAGATGTCCTCAAATTATAGTTTAAATTTTACATTAGCCCCTAAACTTTAGAATGTTTTAGTTAAGTCATCAACATATTATTATCTTATCAATAAGATCCTTTAGTCAACTTAGACAATATTAAATGTCAACTCATATCTAACGTGGTCATATTTAAAGCAGGTGGATCAATTGTATATACAAGAATTTAAATTCTTTTATTTATCTCTTATTAATTTAATTAAATAGAGATAAAATAATCATTTAATATTATCTCTTAATTATTTATTTTAAATTATTGATAATATAATTTTTTTATTATTTATCTCTTATTTAATTAAAATTAATTTGAGAAAACAATTATGATCAGCATATGATGTTGCTATTTTACTCCATAATAATTCCAATTTGACCTATGATAATTCTAATTTGACACGTAACACGAAAATTTCTTCTACTACACTTTCATCTATATATGTATGAATAAAAATAAAGCAAATAATTAAATTCAAAAATTAATATTTTTTTAATGAGATCAAAATTTGAATTAGGAAAAAGAAATATTTAGCAAAGGATGTTAAATAGAGTTGATCAGCTACTAATTGAATATGTATTAACTCATCATAAAACCACAATGAATGTCGTAAAAAAGTAGGTTTGCAAATTAATCAACGGAAAAGGAATACAGTTGAATTGAAAGATATATTTATGATATTTTGGTTTTCTGTTTTCCACCATCATTATACACTTGAAATGAATTACAGTACTCCAGCCTTAATGAACACTGAATATAAAATATTTTTTTGGTAGGAAATATAAATATAAATTAGCTACACATGTCAAATAGTATGATTTAATTTGTCACAACATTGGCTTTTATTAGTGCAAGCAACACAGTTGTAATTAAAGAAAAATTATTAATTACAAAAGCCAGTTCCAGTTGGCGTGAAGCTAAAGCTAGTTTTACGGTGTTTACCAGAAAGTGGATTGTGAGGAATTTGGGTAGGGTAGTACACCAACAAAATGTACTAGGCATTGGCAGCGGCAGTGGCAATGGCAATCATGATCCCAATTGAATCAACATTTAGCTTATTACTTGCATCTTTCAGGATTCATCTACTCCCTTTATTGTGCCTTAATGTGGCTCTGATTTACATAACTCATAGCTGATTTATTATGCTATCATCGTGGCGAATATGATCAAATCGTATACAATAATTAGTATTGCTATATAATTCTTTTACGTCCTTAGAAATCGAAATCAAACTCCTAATTCAATAATTAGTATTGCTATTTCATAATGGAAGAGAAAGCTTTCAAATTAATTGACATTTATAATTCAAAGGTGGAGATGAGATTGTGAATTGAAAATTGAAATACCAAAATTAGTAATTCCATATTTAGTAGGGGACATGGAAATCAAGGATAGATTTGAACAGTCACTATTATTATTTAACTGTTCTTTCCTTCCTATTTCTGTTTTATCACACTATCTAGTTTCTATTACACGTTTCATTTAGGTGCTTTGAAGTTTTAGCATCAATTTATGATTATCTCGGTTCATCTTCTCCATTTATTCAAAACAATATGAGTATAACATAATGTTTTGATTCAATTATACTATTGGTTTTTATATTTTTTTAACTTTTGAAATATAATTCATTTGCTTTTAATTTCAAGAACTTACTCGTTTAATTTTAAAATTAAAGTCTACTTAATAATAGTATTAATAAATTTTCATTAAATTTGAATACATGGCATTCTAAACATTTTTTTAAAATTAAGTCCAATTGATAATTTATGTCGAATTTTAACATAAATTAAGTAATAATATTATTAATTTTTTTTACAAAAATTCAATTTTAATTTTTAAATCAAACAAATAAATGGGATAAATTCTTAGAATGATTGTCATAGTTGGCCCCTTAACTTTCATTAAATGCGCAATTTGGTACTTATAAAAAGAAAACCTGCAATGAGGTACATGTACTACTCTGTGCACCAGTCCACTCGACAGGCTTATCACCGTTACAGAACCCTGTTGACATGGCAACAACCTAACACTGGATGAAACGTGTATAGCTTTTTTTTTTCTTGCATAAATTACACGTAGATTAGGGTATAATTAATATATAATATACTCATATCATTTTCTAATACGAGGTGAAGTTACAAATTGGATAAAGAGGGAGTACATTAATAGGCTTATAATTAGATGTGAGTAAAATTTGATTCAAGTCAAAAAATTTGAAAAAAAAATTAAATTTTGAATAAAATAGTTTGAGTTAATCGAGTTATTCGGATCAATTTGAATAAAAAAATAGATTTTTCGATTTAACTCGAATATGAATTACACAATTCGAGTTATCCGAAAATTTGAATAAGAAAAAGTAAAACTACGTCTTTTGATAAATGTTTACCAATTAAGTTAAAAGGCAAAACTATTATATTGTTTATATAGTTAAATAATCTTATATTTCATCTACTAGTTAAATAATTGGTCTATATAAACGTAACAATGTGTATAAATAAATAATATGATTCGTTAACTCGACTCGACTTGATTCGAATTTTTTTGACTTGATTCAATTCGATTCGAAAAAATTTCAAATTAAATTCAATTGTTAAAATAGGATTCATCAACTCGACTAACTCGAAATTTTTTTACTTGACTCGACCAAATTTTTACCCCTACTTACAACCTTATAAAACTCTATTGACATGACAACAACTTAACATTAGATGACACGTGTGTAGCTTTTACTTTTCCTTCCATAAATTACACGTGAATATGGGTACAATTAATATACAATATACTATTATATAAAAAAAATTAATACACCGTCAAATTACAAATTGTAAAAAAAATACTATCAACAAATTTTGAACCTTGATCATTGAGATTCCAGTAAAGGAATCTTAACCATGCTGTTGGCATTAATCATTATTTTTGAAACTTAATTCAACTCTTTTACGATATTTTAAGACCTAACATCGAATCATATTTCTGGTAATTTTGAAACAATTGACACACCTCAGCTCTTAAACGTGTCTGTCTCGAACTTGTGCGAATCAGTCCCTTATACAACTCTGTCTGTTCTCAGTTAGGTAACTCACAAGCTGGTTGGATGTTAGTGTAGTTGATCGATATTTTCGAACCTCATCTTTGCATGTACTTTTCTACAAAATTATTGAGAAAATTTGTTCACTTGAAGCGTCGAAATTTACACATAGGCCTGTTGGACAGATTTGTTTAATATAAGAATATTGCAATATTTGCTTGCGCAGTTTTTTTTTTTTTTTTGTCCAATTAGGTTCTAATCTCTCTACATTTCAGATACTTGAAATTTAATCTCTTTTTTACTAATCCTAAGCATTTAATCTTTTTACCCCTTCAATTTAATAATTGAAGTCTTCCAATGAAGCCTTTAGCATTGTTGGTTCCAATGAAGCCTTTAGCATTGTTGGTTAAGGCAATGGTCCTGGATACTTGAATACCTAGGTTTAAATCTCACCATACATAATTATGATGTATGATTTTTCAGTCCTATCATGTATGTATGCAATATATAGGATTTGTCAGGTTCTTTTGTTAGAAAAATTCGGTTTGAAAACGGTTTTTTTGTACAGCGAAAAATAAAAATTTTGAAAACCGATCTGGTTTGTGATATTTATAGTAATAAACCCTTTACCAAAATCGCACATATGTTTTCAGCTAAACGGATCCTTGTCGTTCCTGCTTTCAACCAAACGACCTTCTTCGCTATTCTCTTATCACGAACTACTTCGAGTGTGGGCTCGAACGATTCGAATCAAACACAAAACTAGAAATAGTTTTCTTTACTTTCAATGTGAAAGCACAATCTCTTCTCAATAGAAACCGATAGAATTGTTATTCCAGAAAATAGATTTAATACTTAGAGAATAAAGTCTCACTATTTTCGGGTAGAATAACAATATCTTCAAGTTGTATACTTAGCCTTATTGGTGTCAACTCTTTGTAATGAGAACAGGTAAAATCCTTGTTGAATTGTAGAAGTCCATTTCAATGGGAAAAACGTACTCCTAGTCTAACTAGGAGTATATGTCATTCTCATTAAACATGAGAGGCTTTTGGGTCTCTCCAATATCAAGTCCAATTACAAGTATTTCCTAGACTTTTAACTCAGTACTTTATAATTCAATCCAACCCGATATTTGTTTTTCTATTTCCCACAATAAACATATTAAATTAATAAATTAATTTCCCAATTAAATTATTTTCTCAACTCAATTCTAATTCTGTTAAAATGATGACAATCTATGAGAAAATATATTTAATATTTCTACATTCAACGGATTTATTATGACCAAATAATTCATTTCCATTTTCGAACTTCATTTACTTCGAAAACCATAAATTCATTTTTAGGCCATTTTCATTTTCATTTAGAGAAAACCACATTCATTTCCAAAAGTTTCTCATTTCTCTAGCATTTCCATTTCTATCTATTTCCGTTCATTTGATTCAATATGCAATTCATTTTTAGTTTAAGCAATCTAGCGGAGAGACCTATTGGATATATGTGATTATGGCTCAAATGATTTATAATTAAGTTCCAGCTTTTCGCCTATTAATTATAAACTCATTTAGTCACGAAGTCATTCCACCAAAGTATCATGACTGAGCTCTCTCTAACAGCATACAATTACGAAAGCAACTCGATCCATACTCGTCCAATGACATTGTCGTTAGTGTTTAGGAGATGAAATTTATATTCTTAAAAGATTGATGAGTCCATTTTTAAGGGAAACAAACAGAAACATTATACGAATCTCATACTAAAAGATAATTAATTTTTAGTGAAGAATGGTCAAAGTTGTTTAGTAGCAGAATAGGGGAAATTTTTAAAAAATATATTGTATTAATTGGCTTAAGTGGAAATTATGAAATTTTTATGGTAAAAAATTTCATTGAGTCTAGTTTCAAAAGCAACAAGCGAAACCAAATTTTGAATTCTTTAGGCCAAGATATAAATAATTTAGTGACTGCTACTTAAGTGGACAACCGTGCCAAAAATATGTAGTTAGTGAATCATAATTAATGTTACAGATAAGCATACTATACTCAAAATCAAATGTCCATACATATACATATACATATATACACATGCACTTATAGGATGTGGAATGGAGAGGAGGAGGAGGAAAAATAATAGAAGAGTTGTAATATTAAGAAGTTGTTATAAGTGATGGAATTACATATATATATATATATATATATATAAGAAAAGTTTAAATGTATTGTTGAGACATTAAGTGAGTAATTGTTGTATGAAGTATTAATGAAGTTTTAGTCGATAAATTGAGGTATTGCATAAAAATAGATTGACTGGTACATTTTGGCAATAGTTATGGTATGTATAAAAAGGCAAACCAAGTTGTGAGTGTGAGATTTTTAATGGACCCACTTGTAAAATTTTAATCGTTTTGCAAAATTTATAAATTTAGTTATATTTAGTGGAGTATCAACTAAAATGTTAAGAAGTTGTTATAAGTGATGGAATTGCATATATATATATATAAGAAAAGTTTAAATGTATTGTTGAGACATTAAGTGAGTAATTGTTGTATGAAGTATTAATGAAGTTTTAGTTGATAAATTGAGGTATTGCATAAAAATAGATTGATTGGTACATTTTGGCAATAGCTATGGTATGTATAAAAAGGCAAACCAAGTTGTGAGTGTGCGATTTCTAATGGACCCACTTGTAAAATTTTAATCATTTTGGAAAATTTATAAATTTAGTTATATTTAATGGAGTATCTGTAACAGCCCGATTTTGGGTCTAGTCGGAACAGTGGTTTCGGGACCACAAATCCGATGCAGTAAAATTTATTTTTATTATATTTTTATGGTCTATAGTTTTATGGAATGATTTCGTGAAAATTTCGTTCGAAAATTTTGGCGTTTGGGCACTCAATTTAGTTAAAAGGACTAAATTGAAAAAGGTGCAAAAATGTGTGTTCTAGAAGCTATAGGTGTCTAATTGCTATGAAATTTAAATTAGAGGTCCTTAGATGGTAATTAGAACATTATATTTTAAGTTGGATGCAAATTTATGACTCAGAATTGTGTGAATACTTGTGTTATAAGTCCGGTAATGCCTCGAGCCCTGTTCCGGCGTTGAATACGGGTAAGGGGTGTTACATTTAGTGGTATCAGAGCTACGATTTAGTCGGTTCTCGGACTAACGTAGCGTGTATAAGAGTCTAACTATACATGCCATATATGAATTTTGATAGTGTGACGACTCTTGACAATTTAAACTATGTTTTCATATAGTAAATGGATCCCGACGAGAAGTGGCTGATGACGTTGAAAGTAATGCGCCGGCTCCCGCTCAAGGAACCTCGCCATCTGAAAGTAGACCAGTGACAATTGGTCAAGGAGGAGAGGATAGGGAAGCCTTCTTCCAAAGGTTGAATGATTTGCTTGCCGAGTTTGTTCGGACAAATCTGGCTGCCCAACATCCTCCACCCCCACCTAACCCTCAACCGGTTCCCGTAGCTCCCCAAAGTGTGGAATTGGTAAGACTGAATAAGCCTCTAATCGATAAGATTCGAAAGCAAGGGGCTGAAGAATTTAGAGCAAATGCCGATGATGATCCCGAGAGGGTAGAATTTTGGCTTGAGAACTTTATCCGGGTATTTGATGAGCTTTCTTGCACACCGGAGGAGTGCTTGAAATGTGCTATATCACTCCTGAGGGATTTGGCATATCATTGGTAGAACACTTTAGTATCAGTAGTACCAAGGGAAAGAGTTACTTGGGACTTCTTCCAAGAGGAGTTCAGAAAGAAATATATCAGCGAACGATTTATTGATCAGAAACGCAAAGAGTTCTTGGAGCTGAAACAAGGTCGAATGACTGTGATTGAATACGAGCGAGAGTTTGTTAGACTCAGTAAGTATGCTTGGGAATGTGTTTCAACAGAGGCTATCATGTGTAAGAGATTCGAAGATGGTTTGAATGAGGATATCAGACTATTAGTTTGGATTCTGGATCTGAAAGAATTTTTTATGCTAGTTGAACGATATGCATACTCGTTCGAATGCTTCAGTTGGGTATCCCAACAGAGATCGTGGGAAACAATATTTGGGTACTAATGCCCTGACTACGTCTGTAGCGAGCGTTGGTAACGCCATGTCTAATAAGCCTGAATGCCAACACTGTGGTAGGCAACACCCCGGTGAATGTAGGATGAACAACTGAGCTTGTTTTAAATGTGGCTCCCAAGATCACTTCATTCGGGATTGCCCTGAAATGGTTGAAAAGGATAATTTTCAGAATGCAAGATCGAGTAACACTGCTGCTAGAGGGAGACCAATGAGAAATACAGGAAATGGGACCAGTAGCAGAGGTGTATCCAAGGATTCAGCTGTGAGATCGGAACCTAAAGCACCTGCTAGAGCCTATGCCATTCGTGCTCACGAGGATGCGTCCTCCCCTGATGTGATCACTGGTACATTTTCTCTTTATGATACTAATGTAGTTGCATTAATCGATCCTGAATCGACTCATTCTTATATTTGCATGAATTTGGTATCTAGTAAGAATTTACCTGTTGAGTCTACTGTGTTTGTGATTAAGGTGTCGAACCCCTTAGGCAAATATGTTCTAGTCGATAAAGTTTGCAAGGGTTGTCCTTTGATGATTCAGAGTCACTATTTTCCGGCTGACTTAATGCTTTTTCCATTTAATGAGTTTGATGTGATACTTGGAATTGATTGGTTGACTCTACATGATGTAGTAGTAAATTGTAGGTGAAAAGTTATTGAATTGAAATGTCAAAACAATGAAATTCTTTGGGTTGAATCAGATGAGTCGGGTGAATTGCCTATTATGGTTTCGTCGATATCGGCTTAGAGGTATGTAAGGAAGGGTTTTGAAGCATTTCTTGCGTATGTACTAAATACGAAAGTGACCGAAATAAAGATTGAATCGGTACCGGTAGTTTGTGAATATCCGGATGTGTTCCCAGAAGAGTTGCCAGGATTACCACCATTCAGCGAAGTGGAGTTTGGTATTGATTTAATACCAGGGACTTCACCGATATCGATTGCTCCATATAGATTGGCTTCGACCGAATTGAAAGAATTAAAAGCTCAGTTGCAATAGTTGACAGATAAAGGTTTTGTGAGACCGAGTTTTTCTCCCTGGGGTGCACCAGTATTATTTGTGAAGAAGAAAGACGGATCCATGAGACTTTGTATTGATTATCGTCAGCTCACCAAGGTTGTGATAAAGAACAAGTATCCCTTACCGAGGATTGATGATTTGTTCGATCAGTTGAAAGGGGCAACAATATTTTTGAAGGTAGATTTGAGATCCGGCTATTATCAGCTGAGAGTTAAAGACTCGGATGTACCGAAAACCGCGTTCAGAACGAGGTATGGGCATTATGAATTTCTTGTTATGCCTTTTGGATTAACTAATGCTCCTACTATTTTTATGGATTTGATGAATCGGATCTTCCGACCGTATTTGGATAAGTTCGTGGTTGTATTTATTGATGACATTTTGATTTATTCTCGGGATGAGTCTGAGCATGCCGAACATTTAAGAATTGTATTGCAGACTTTGAGAGATAAGAAATTGTTTGCTAAGTTCAACAAAAGTGAGTTTTGGCTCCAAGAAGTCGGATTTTGGGGACATATTGTTTCAGGAGATGGTATTCGGATTGATCCGAGTAAGATTTCGGCAATTGTTGATTGGAAACTGCCGAGAAATGTATCAGAGGTTAGAAGCTTCTTGGGCTTAGCCGGCTATTATAGACATTTTGTTAAGGGTTTTTTGATGATTGCTATATGACTAAGCTGGTGCAAAAAGATGTTAAGTTTGAATGGTCCGAAAAATGTCAGTAAAGTTTTGAGAAGTTGAAAGCATTATTGACTGAGGCACTGATTTTAGTGCAACCTGAATCGGGAAAAGAGTTTGTGATTTATAGCGATGCGTCATTGAACGGATTAGGATGTGTATTGATTCAAGAGGGCAAAGTGATAGCCTATGCCTCGAGACAATTGAAACCGTATGAGAAGAATTATCTGACGCACGATCTAGAATTGGCTACCATAGTGTTTGCTTTGAAGATTTGGAGACATCATTTGTATGGTGAAAATGTCATATCTTTTCGGATCATAAAAGTTTAAAGTACTTGATGACTCAGAAGGGTTTAAATTTGCGACAACGGAGATGGCTTGAGCTACTGAAAGATTATGAGCTAGTGATTGACTACCATCCCGGAAAGGCAAACGTAGTCGCAGATGCTTTGAGCAGAAAGTCATTGTTTGCCTTGAGAGCTATGAATACGAGGTTGACTTTATTCGATGATGGTTCGGTTCTAGCTGAGTTGAGAGCTAGACCGGTGTTTCTTCAGCAAATTTGTGAAGCTCAAAAAAGTGATAGTAAATTGCAAGCCAAAAGAGCTCTGTGTGAATCGAGTAGTGATTCAGACTTTCGGATCGATTCTGATGATTGTTTAATGTTCCGAGATAGAGTATGTGTACCGAAAAATGATGAGATTATTCAGAAAATTCTTCATGAGGCGCATAATGGTTGTCTGTCTGTTCATCCGGGAAGAACGAAGATGTATAATGATTTAAAGAAACTGTATTGGTGGTTAGGTATGAAACGAGATATCTCTGAATTTGTATTGAAATGATTGATTTGTCAACAAGTAAGAGCTGAACACCAAGTACCTTCGGGTTTACTTCAGCCAGTAATGGTACCCGAGTGGAAATGTGACAGAATTATAATGGATTTCATAACGGGTTTGCCTCTGACTCCGAAAAAGAAAGATGCCGTTTGGGTCGTTGTTGATAGATTGAAGAAATCGGCTCATTTTATTCTGGTATGTACTGACTATTCACTTGTTAAGCTAGCTGAATTGTATGTTGCTGAAATTGTTAGATTGCACGGAGTGCCTATTTCTATTATTTTGGATAGAGATCCGAGATTTACGTCTCGATTTTGGAAAAAAGTTGCAATAAGCTTTGGGTACAAAGTTGAATTTTAGCACCGCATTTCATCTGCAAACCGACAGTCAATCTGAGAGAACGATTCAGGTACTCGAAGATATGCTTCGCTGTTGTGTTTTAGAGTTCGAAGTTAGTTGGGAAAAATATCTACCTTTAGTCGAATTTGCTTATAACAATAGTTTTCAGTCGATTATAAAGATGGCACCGTATGAGGCATTGTATGGCCGCAAGTGTCGAACTCCATTGTACTGGACCGAGCTCAATGAGAGACAGATTCATGGAATTGATTTGGTTAGATAAACCGAAGAAAAGGTAAAGGTAATTCGTGATTGTTTGAAAGCAGCTTTGGATCGACAGAAATCCTACGCGGATTTGAAAAGAAAAGAGATTTAGTTTCAAGTTGGTGATAAAGTATTTCTGAAAGTATTCCCGTGGAAGAAAATTCTGAGATTTGGTCGCAAAGGCAAGTTGAGTCCGCGTTTCATTGGGCCGTATGAGGTTATTGGAAGAATAGGGCCAGTGGCATATCGGTTAACTTTGCCGACAGAGTTGGAAAGGATTCATAATGTATTTCATGTATCGATGTTGCGACGTTATCGACCAGACCCTTCACATGTGATTTCTCCGATAGAAGTTGAGATTCGACCCGATATGACTTATGGCGAGAAACCGATAAAGATTTTGGCTCGGGAGGTCAAACAGTTGAGAAATAAAAGTATAGCTCTAGTGAAAGTTTTATGGCAACGACACGGGGTCGAAGAGGCTACTTGGGAACCTGAGGAATCTATGAGAAAATAGTACCCAAACCTCTTTTCTGGTAAGATTTTCGGGGACGAAAATCCCTAAAGGGGGAGAGTTGTAATAGCCCGATTTTAGGTCTAGTCGGAACAGTCATTTTGATACCACAAATTCGACGCAGTAAAATTTATTTTTATTATATTTTTATGGTCTACAGTTTTATGGAATGATTTCATGAAAATTTCGTTCAAAAATTTTGGCGTTTGGGCACTCAATTTATTAAAAGGACTAAATTGAAAAAGGTGCAAAAATGTGTGTTCTAGAAGGTAGAGGTGTCTAATGGCTATGAAATTTTAAATTAGAGGTCCTTAGATGGTAATTAGACCATTATACTTTAAGTTGGACAAAAATGGACATGGCTAGGTGAAATTTCAAAGTTTGGCATTAAGGGCATTTTGGTCATTTGGTAAATAAAGACAAAAAAAACTAAAATAAAAGTGTCCATCTTCTCAAATTAGTCCCCCTTGTGCCTAAAATTTGAAGGAAGACATAGCTAGGGTTTTGGCCACTTTCAAGCTCGATTGTAAGTCTGTTCTAGCCCCGTTTTTAATGATTTTTATGTTTTTGAGATCCTTGCAACCTAATCTAGCTATTTCAAGGACTAATTTGAAAGAAAATCAATGTCTAAAATTTTACCCATGTTAGGTATTTGTGTATTTTGATGTCTAATGGTAGATTATGTATGTTTGATGTTAGATAAACAACTTTTACTAAGTGATTTTTGATGAAAATACCTAAAAAGGACTTATTTGTAAAAGTTGTAAAATGAGTGTAAAAATGTGAATAAATGAAAAATGTGGGCTTCTATGAGCATGAAAAAGATTCGGCTAAGCTTTGGTTTTGAAGAAATCGACTATATTTCATTTTACGAGCCTAGGGACTAAAATGTAAAAAGTTGAAAAGTTAGGGGCAAAAATGTAATTTTTGCCATAAGGTGTTTTTGGGATTAAATTGAATAATGTGATAATTGAATAAGCTAAATTTTATATTCTAGATCACGAAAGACGAGGTTCTGACCTAGACCGGGGAAAGAACAAGATTGTGGAAATCAAACAATTATCCATTTTGTGCCGAGGTAAGTTCGAATGTTAAAAATAAGATTTAGAATAAATGTATCTAAATGCTTTAATATTGCATGAATTGTATGTTTGATTTTGTGAATGAGTATAATCTTACGAACGAGTTCGAAGACGAATCGACAAGCAAGAAATCCCGCTTGAACCTTAGGAATAGGTTAGGATACAAGTGACATGTCACTATGGTCGTTATGCGTTATCTGATTATGTGATCCGGGTGCTGGTCTCGTACGTCCTACCGGTGACTAAGTATACCGGCATATGTTGCGAATACTTGACAGCTTGTGTGAGCAAAGCGCCAGTAGCCACGTCTTGGATCGACAAACTTGTGTGAGAGCAGCTCGTCGATAGCTCGAGAGCGAGCGATTATGTGATATGAGACTTAGTGTGCAAAGTTTCCCGAGTATCCGACATTGTTATTCTGAGTGGTTCACGAGTATGTCAAAGATGAAAGTATGTGTACATTCATTTTGAGATGGCTCAGGTATGTATGTAAAGCTTATGCTTATTAAATGTGTGAAATGATGAATATGAGGTAAGTTTTGTGATTGGATAGATTGTGATTATGAAAATATGGTAGGTTCACATTTAATTATGTTATGTTATTTGAATGTTATGTGCATGGTAGGGTTGCTTATTTCTTGCATACGAGCTTACTAAGCTATATAGCTTACTCCGTTTATTTTTCATATTTTTATAGTGTCGCCAAGCTAACTCGAAACCGGAGATCGTCGGAGATTCGGATCACACTATCAAACTCTCATTTTGGGTATTGATGATCTTGGCATTTTGAATGTATGGCATGTATAGGGACTTGGTTATTTTGTTGTATATGTCATTTGCAAGGTGGCCAAATGTATTGGCTTATAATGGTTAATGATTTCATTTTGTATATGGCCATGAATGATGGCTAATATTGGTATAAATATATTCATATGATGATGCCTTTCATGAATGTGGAAACTTGCATGATTTTGAGTTGATAAATATGCGATGTTTATGTATGATAGATGTAGCATGTGAATGATGTGTGGATGTCTTGGTTGTGGATGTTTGGTTGCCTAAGTATGTTATGTTTTGTGCCTTTAAATGGGTGTAAGTGTATGTGTGAATATGGGTGGCAAATGGCTTGGTAAATAGCCTTTATTTTGTCCACACGGTTAGGCACACGAGTGTGTGTCTAGGCCGTGTGCGACATACGGCTTGCCCCACGGGCGTGTGTATTGGTCGTGTGTCCCCTGCACCTTAATTTTGAGAAACAAAATGTCCAAAATTGAGCACACGGGTAGAGACACGGGCGTGTGTGCTACACGGCCTTGAACACGGGCATGTGCCCCGGCCGTTTGAAGTCTGCACCTATTTTATGAAAAATTATGAAAATTAAATTGACCATACTGCCTAGCACACGGGCGTGTGGCACGGCTGTGTGGCACAAGTCAGAGAGCACCCTAAATTGAACACGGCCTGTAGCACGGACGTGTCTCAGGGTCACACGGGCGTGTCCCTTGAACCACATGGGCGTGTGACCCCTATAACATGAAAAATTTTCTAAGTTATGTAAAATTTTCTAAAGTTCTCAGTTTAATCCCGAACCACTTCCAAAGCATGTTTTGGGCCTCGTAGGCTCGTATAAGGGACTTTATGATTGAATATGAATGGTTTTAAGTTGGACGCAAATTTATGACTCAAAATTCTGTGAATGCTTGTGTTATAAGTCCAGTAATGCCTCGAGCCCTGTTCCGGCGTTGAATACGGGTAAGGGCTGTTACAATATCAACTAAAATATTAAGAAGTTGTTATAAGTGATGGAATTACATATATATATATATATATATATATATATAAGAAAAGTTTAAATGTATTGTTGAGACATTAAGTGAGTAATTGTTGTATGAAGTATTAATGAAGTTTTAGTTGATAAATTGAGGTATTGCATAAAAATAGATTGATTGGTACATTTTGGCAATAGCTATGGTATGTATAAAAAGGCAAACCAAGTTGTGAGTATGAGATTTCTAATGGACCCACTTGTAAAATTTTAATCATTTTGGAAAATTTATAAATTTAGTTATATTTAATGGAGTATCATATTACAATTTATGATATTGAGATTGAAAATGGGCAAATATGAATGACATATTGAATTGGTTGGATTAGGATATATAAGCATGACTTAAGGCAATAAGAAATTGAAGGAACAGAGTTGACGACGTGACGACGAGCTCACCACGTTGCGACGTGTTCAAGTTAGTAAGTGACGTTGCAACGTGGAACCCCTAACGTTGCAATGTTGGTTTGAAATTTTTGAAAACTTTACATTTTATCTCTGTTCAATGTTAGACCGTTTAAAGAACTGTAGTTGTAACATCCTGAAATTCAGAATTTATGTGTTGCATTATACCATGCGATAGGTTAGTTAAAAATATTAATTGTGTATGTTTAGGGGTCCTAAGAAGGTTCGGGGTTGAATTGGGCCTTAGCAGTATTTTTATGTTTAAGCACCTTAAGGAGAGATAGATAAGTGACATCAAGGCTTAAGGAAATAAGTGAGTAATTGCTAGCATAAATGAGCATATGGCAAGGTGGTTGTGGCGTCACATGAAGAGCATGGAGGGAAGAGGTTCGAATCCCACCTAGTGCAAATTATTTTGACTAAATTTTTGTGCTTCTTCCCAAAGTGTCGGCCATGGTAGTATTTTTGGTAAGGGAGACTTTTTAATTATGGAAAGATGGCTAAAGAAATATGGTATGGAGGAAAACAAGGGAAAATGAAGGAAATAGTCAAAAGAAAAAGGCAAGAGAAGGGAACATGTTGGCTTATTATGGGGGTGATGTTTTGGAAAGAATATTTTGGTCAACATTCACCCTTTAGGCAAATGTGTCACACGGTTTTGTGAGGGGGAAGGGAGAGCCGAATTTTCCTTTAGCTTTTTGTTAGTTTAGTGCATGAGAAGTATATTTTATTTTGATTGAACATTTTGTGTTTCTTTTCTAAACCTTTTTCCTTTCTTGCCGAAACACATTAGGCCAAAATAGTTCATTTTGATCCTTTGTTTAGCCAAAACACTAAAGTCATTTTGGTACTCTCTTTTCCAATTTCTTTTTCCCCTTGCCTTGGCCGAATCCTCCTAGTCCATTTGGTCTTTTTTCTTCCTTGCTTTGCCGTGACCCTCAAATCACTTTTGCTCATTTTCTTTTGATGGCCGAAACTCCCTAATTCCTCTTGGGTTATCACTTCTTTTCCTATTCACTATTCCTTCAATCTTTCTCCATTTCTCTCCATTAACCGAATCTTGATCTTCTCTTCTTCATCTTGCAAGTTGGACATTTTCTTCCTTGATTAAATCGGGTAAATGATTTTATTCTAATCTTTTCATTCTCTTTTCTCTCTAGCCGAATGATTGTTCTTCATCATTTGGTTATTTCATATTATTTCTAAACCGAAATGGTGTTTTCCATATCCCCTCATATCTTAATCGTTATCTTTTTGTAGTGTAATAGTGGGAAAGCAGAATCTATTATCTTTGACTCATCCGTAACCATAAGTACAATCGTTGGGAATCGATTTTACCATCATTAAGGTAAGAGACTCGTCATAGTTCATTTTGATCTATCTCGTTACTCGGTTAGTTTTCTAAATGGAATGATGGATTTGACTAATCGTTTATTTTAGGCACTATATCGATCGTTCCTATACACTTGTTGATCATACGGAAATAGTGGTAAGCCGAACCTATTTCCTTAGATAACCGTTTTATATCATCGTAATATCGTTTTGATTAAGATTTTTCCAATGGAGGCAAGTGGTACTGGTTCGAAAGGGAAAGCAATTGGAGATCACAAAAGGGGTGGATTTACTATTTCTACTCCTAAGTTTAAGCGTAGAGCGGTTTCGGCGGTTCGAGATTTCCCACCGGGTTGTGGACTGCAAGTGTACACAATCGTAACAAGTAATAAAGTGACAAGTAAATGTCGAGTTATCGTACCCACAGGGACTGTAAAAGAATTATTTATGAAAATATTTTCAAACAATTTGGTGAAGGAAAAATATTTGGATTTAAGAAATATCTAAAAACTAAAAATAAAACAAAGAAAAATAAGATAAAACAAAGTTCTAATGCACGATTTCAAAAGCGATTTTAATCAAGATGATATAATTGTGTTGGATTAATAACATTTCTTACCTTAGAATTATTAAACTCGTGTTTATACTTGTTAAAACATGACAACTCGGTAATTTGCTAACTTATGAACATATTTACAAATAAAAATCCATTCATCTCTTGTACATATTTCTATGCAAATTCGAGCGATTAATGAACTTCTACGAGTAAACATATTATTGCACATACATACTTATTAAATTAAACAATCTCTCACATATTCCTATGTCGATGCAACGATTAATTCAACCTAACAAGCACATAAAAGATCATGCGAAGTAACAAGTATTCTTACCTTGAAACAATTTAATCACAAAAATCCACGCAAGTTATGCAAGGCATATGTATCGTCAAATACAATGTTAATTTAATCTTCACTCCTTAGAAGAATTAAACATGCACTGATTAAGTATTGCATCCATTAATTACAATTTCAATGCGTTTAAATAATTAATTCATTAGCTATCTAAACAATTATAATGCCGGATAACTTAACAAAATTTTACTTAATCAAACATTTTATCGAGGCCTTTAATAGCATAAACACAATTTTAACAATTCAAGAGAGGGATGAAATGCAATCAACCCAACACGAATTAAATTCAAGCTAAATTGATTAAATTAAACATTCCAACAGCATAAATATCCATAAACATGTTTGTCAAAACAACAACGAAATTTAAAGAGATAGGGAACAAGAAACAAATCCGGTGGTTCTCCGTGGCTTGTCTGATTGCTCCGTTCTTCGTTCTTCGTTGTCCTCAGCTATCAAGGTGGCTTATGAACACTCCAAATGCTGCTCCAGATGGCTGGAAAAACACCTCCTTTCCAAGAGGAGAAATCGGCACAAGAACAAGGGAAAATAGAATGGAAACGAAGGGAGAAAAGTTGAGAGAAGAGAAGAGAGAATGAGAGAATGTTGGAGAATTGATGGATGCTTTGAATGAGCAGCTAGGGGCTGTATTTATAGGTGTTTAAGGCTGCTAAAAATAGCAAATAACAGCAGCAAAAGAGGCTCCCTTGGCCGGCCATCCCATGTGGCAAAGTTGAAGAATTCAACTTTGCTAAATATAGCATGGGCAAATCTTTAAAGCCATGAATTTTGGAGGGGTTTGAATGGGATTTTGAAAGATCTTCAAGGGCTCATTTGAAAGCTGAATTAATCAGCAAATAAGCTGATTTGGGCCTTCATTGTGGACGGTTTTGGGCTGCCCAATTGGTGGCTGGTTCGGTTCAATCGGTTCGGTTCAACCAGTGCGGTTTAACTTGACCCTTTTTCATACTTAATTAAAAATAATTTATCTAGCCCAAATTAACTTGGGAATAAATTAAAATTAATTATATTATGATTAAATATTTATAATTGGACCGTCTTGGGCTGAAAATAGAGTCACCTTGACACCTCAAATTGCTTCTCGGTTTTATTCTTCGAGCAGTGTCTGCCGAGCCGATTTTTGCCCTTTTGTGCGATTCTGTCGAAAATAGCCAAAATTAAACAAAATTAACTATAAAATTAATTAAAATTCATCATGTTCATATTTTTAGCACAAATTAATTATTTTATAATATTTAATTATTTTTCGACAAGAATTTACTCGAAACCACATGAATTTGGGTCAAAAAGGGCATGAAAAAGTATATAAATTTTCGTGTTTCCATGGACCATCATCCGGTGAGAATAGACAAATCATTGTCGTTCACGATATCGAGGGTAAGCGTTTCAATAGATCGCTTGGTTTAGAATTAGATTAATAAAAATCTCGTTCATTAGATTAATCGAGTGTTATGATGTCATAGGTGCCGACGATCAAGAGAGTTTGATACTTACCGTAATCAGGTGTGTAATCTCACACCGCAATTCCGTAGATTATGATTTGGTAACAAGTTTGATAGTTGATTGTTATTATTATAAGGCTAAAAATTGTAATATGGCATAAATCGAGAAATTGCTTAAATCTCATTATTTCTAAAGATTTATCAAAATCGATGTTAACTTGTATAAATTACCGAAATGCCCCTATGGGCCGAATTACCGAAATGCCCCTATGGGCCTATTTGTTAAAATGCCTTAGTGGGCCGAATTATTATATTGCTTTAAAGGGGAGATTCATTAAAAGTATACAATAGATTAATGATTGTTATTATGTATGTTGCATCTCTACATATTGTATGGGATGGGAAAATTGAATGAAGAGAAGTGTAGCCTGGTGGCATTGCCACAATTTGTTTATTAATGTGCTTGATTATGACTCTGGTGGTTCAACCACAAAAATATTATAAATGGCAGTTTGACTGCAAATTGGAGAGAATGGCGTTGTGGGTTGACTTGATCCCCACAGGAGAGATTGGCTGGATGGGATGGGTTGCATTCATGTCATTTATTTATTACTATGTTTCTATACGGGTTCAGGCCCAGTGGATAACGGTAAGGGGATTATACACTGAGTTTTAGTAACTCACCCCTTTTTCCTTAACCCTTGCAGGTAATGCTCAGTGATATGGATTTGGGCCATGGATGACTCGGTGGAGGCCATACTTCAGAAATGGTTTTTATTGAACTTTAGATTTCTATTTCCGTTCACTTTAGTACTTTTACTATTTTGGGTTTTTATGTTGTAATAAGGCCTCTGGGATATTTTTTTTTATTTTTGCTTTATGTTTTGACGTACTTACTATATTGCTTGAATTGTTTTAAATGGGGATTTTTCAAAAAATTTAAATAAAGGTTTTTCCAAAATAGATTAACAAATGGATTTCATAACAAACTTTTTCAAATATTTTAACTCGAAAATTTTCTTTCGAATTATCAACGAAATTTTCAAAAGTCACGGTTTTATAATATTACTAGATCAAATTATCGATTTATCAATCAACCTTCGAGATTAGTTGTATTTTATCAAATATTTCAAATCAAACTTGTTTTCTTGATTATAACAAAATAATACCTATTTTAGTACAAATCAAAAGGATTTTACACGTTTTCTCATGTGACATGTCAGATCCGGTCATAACGCATGGGCCGGGTTTGGGCTGTTACGTTTTATGGTATCAGAGCCCGGTTGCAAAATTCGACTGTGGTTTGGGTTCAAAAACATTTTCCAAAGCTATTTAAAATCCTAATTTATACATGCATGTTCTAAAGGAAGTATGGCACCACGGGTATCCGGCACCAAGTCAAGTAAGTATATGTTATCATTTTATGATTATGATTATTGTGGTATAACTGTAGAAATACTCTAGAACTTTTAGTTTTAAGAGCTGAAACTATAGAGATTGAGACTATAGGATGCGTTTTGCGAAAACGAATTTACTTCCTATACTTCATAAAATATTGTTTAATAAAAACTAAAATAGCATACTAATTCATAAGACTCTTAATCAGATTAAATCGAATTAGCAAATATGAGCTCTAGAGGACGTGGACGCGGTAGACGTGGTCGTGGTAGAGGCCGTGGCGCTAGAGTTGTATCTGAGGCATCGTGACATATGCCGGAAATGGACGTACCTGCGTCACCTGTGACTGAAGCTGGGTCACATGATCGCATGAGAGAGGACGACGCTTTGTCCCAACCAATGTTGCGAGTTCTGGAAAGGGTTGCTGGGGCAAGAACTGAGTCAGCAGCTCGTGGGTCAATATCGGAGCGACTCAGATCGAATGGAGCTGAGGTTTTTAGGGGTATCTCGAGTGTAGCCCCAAATGTGGCGGAGTACTGGCTTGAGGCAGTGGAGCGAATCATGGACGATTTGGATTGCACCGCCGAGTAGAAGCTGAAAGGAGTGGTGTCTTTGCTGAGAAACGAGGCGTATCAGTGATGGATCACTGTCCGGGAAGGCACTCAGGCCGATCGCATTACCTGGGAATTCTTTAAAACCGTATTTCAAGGAAAATATGTCGGGGCTAGCTATGTGGATGCCCGAAGGAAGGAATTCCTACATCTAGTCCAAGGAGGTAAATCTGTAGCAGCATACGAGGCGGAATTTTTGCGTTTGAGTCGGTATGCCCGGGGAATAGTGCTGACTGACTACGAACGCTATGTGCGTTTTGAGGACGGGTTGCATGATGAATTGCGGGTACTGATAGCCCCACAGAAGGAGAGGAACTTTGCCACACTGGTGGAAAAAGCTAAGATAGCTGAGGAGGTTAAGCACTCGAAACGGCAAAACCGAGATAAGGATAGGGGCAGAAACAAGAGAGACTCTGGACACTCAGGTCCTGCTAGAGGTTTTCAGAAAAGGCCCAAGAATGAGAGGACCGATCTGAGCGGGTGCTCACTGCTACCAATCGCCTGACCTTACGCGGATTGTGGGAGACTTCACTCGGGTGAATGCTGGAAGAGAATTGGTGGTTGTTTCAGATGTGGATCTAATGACCATCGGTTTAGGGATTGCCCTCAAGAGCCTGCTCAAACTCAGGGAGTTCGTAACAGATTTGCACCTCCAGCTGGAGGTGCTCAGCAGCCGCCGAGAGGCCGTAGGTTAGGTCGAGGTGGTAATGGCGTAGGAAGAGGTCAGGGTGCACCGGGTAGAGGTACCGGTAATAGGGGTAACGCGGAGGCGAGACAACCAGGTTTGGTTTACGCGGCCAGGCGTTGGGAGGATGGTGATGCACCTGATGTCATAATAGCAGACGTTTTTTCATAGTGATGATGTATTTGCATCGCCTTGATAGATAGATTGGATCCACCCATTCGTATGTTGCTTGTCTTTGGTCGGAACCTTGAACATTAGATCTGAGATTACTGCTAGGGAAACAACTATGATTAGCCCTTTAGGACAGTCGGTGGTAGTAAATAAATTATTTAGGGATGTACCCTTAGAAATTCAAGGAGAAGTTTTTCAGGCGGACTTGATGGAACTGCCATTCGGCGAGTTCGACCTTATTTTGGGCATGGACTGGTTGGTGAAACATCGTGCGAACTTGGATTGTGCTGCAAAACAGATGGTACTAAAAACCTCGGAGGATAAGGAAGTGATGATGATAGGTGAAAGGAGGAACTATCTGTCTAATGTGGTATCTGCTTTAAAGGCAGAAAAGTTGGTGCGAAAGGGGTATGGAACGTTCTTAGCTTTCATCGGTGCTTTGGATGCCAAAGAGTTGTCGGTAGATAGCGTTAGAATGATAAAAGAGTTTTTGGGCGTCTTTTCCGAGGAGCTTCTAGGGTTACCTCCGGATCGGGAGGTAGAGTTTGGCATTGAGCTGTTGCCAGGAACGGCTCTGGTGTCCATTGCTCCTTATAGAATGGCGCCGAAGGAGCTAGCGGAGCTTAAAGCTCAAATTTAGGAGTTGTTGGATCGCGGATTCATTCGACCAAGTGTGTCACCGTAGGGAGCGCCGGTTTTATTCGTTAAGAAAAAGGATGGGTCGATGCGTATGTGCATTGATTATAGGCAATTGAATAAGTTGACGATCAAGAACAAGTATCCGTTGCCGAGAATCGATGATCTTTTCGATCAACTGCGAGGAGCTTTGGTCTTCTTGAAGATAGATTTGAGATCGGGATATCACCAGCTTAAGGTCAAGGAGGCGGATATTCATAAGACTGCGTTTCAAACTCGTTATGGGCATTACGAGTTCTTGGTGATGCCGTTTGGGTTGACTAATGCACCAGCTGTATTTATGGACATGATGAACCGAGTCTTCCAACCCTATTTAGATTGGTTTGTGGTGGTGTTCATAGATGATATCTTGGTGTATTCGAAGAATGAAGAAGAACATGATTCGCATCTACGAGTTGTATTGCAGATATTAAGAGAAAAACAATTGTATGCCAAATTTAGTAAGTGTGAATTTTGGCTAAAGGAAGTGACCTTTTTGGGGCATGTTGTGTCTACTGAAGGAATCAGAGTTGATCCCCGGAAAGTCAAGGCCGTATTAGATTGGAAGCCACCGAAGACAGTGGCCAAAATTCAGAATTTTCTAGGTTTGGCTGGGTATTACAGATGGTTCGTTGAGGGATTTTCGTTGATTGCTGCACCCCTAACTAAGTTGTTGCGAAAAGGAGTACCGTTTGTGTGGTCTGATAAGCAGCAAGAGAGCTTTGAGAAATTGAAGAAGATTTTGACGGAAGCACCGGTATTGATTCAACCTGAGGCTGGTAAAGAGTTTATTATTTATTGTGATACGTCACACACGGGCTTGGGATGTGTGTTGATGCAAGGGGGAAAAGTGGTGGCTTATGCATCTCGTCAATTAAGGCCGCATGAGGTGAACTATCCCACTCATGATTTGGAGTTAGCTGCAGTGGTGTTTGCACTGAAGATTTGGAGACACTATCTGTACAGTAAGAAGTCGATTATCTATACGGATCATAAGAGTCTGAAGTACCTCCTTACCCAGAAGGAGTTGAACTTAAGACAGCGGAGGTGGATAGAACTATTGAAGGATTATGACTTCTCAATCGAATATCATCCCGGAAAGGCTAGCGTAGTGGCAGATGCGTTGAGTCGTAAGGTGATATCGGACTTGAGAGCAATGTTCGCTCATCTCAGTCTTTATGAAGATGGTAGCCTGCTAGCTGAACTTCAGGTGAAGCCTGCATGGGTAAGTCAGATTAAAGAAAAGAAGTTATTAGATGAAAGGTTGGGTTCTTTACTTCAGCAAGTGAAAAGTGGTGAGATAGGGGATTTTGGATTGAATAATGACGGAGTATTGTGTTTCCGCGGAAGAATTTGTATGCCCAAAGATTCTGAATTGAGACAAATGATTCTGTGCGAGGCGCATAGTAGTCCATATGCTATGCACCGGGGAAATAAGATGTACCGAGATCTCCGTGAAGCGATATTGGTGGCGGGGTTGAAAGCGGGAGGTTCACGATTTCGTGAGTAAGTGCTTGACATGTCAAGCAGTGAAGGCGGAACATCAATTGCCATCGTGGTTGCTTCAACCGGTGAAAATTCCATTATGGAAATGGGAAAGGATAACGATAGACTTTGTTAGTGGGTTACCTTTAACGCCTACTAAGAAAGATTCAGTATGGGTGATAGTGGATCGGTTAACGAAGACTGCTCATTTCCTACTGTTCGCGTCTGGATTATTCATTGCGAAGTTGGCCAAGTTGTATGTAGCAGAGATCGTGAGGTTATATGGGGTACCAGTGTCTATTATATCGGACAGGAACCCTAGGTTTACATCACGGTTTTGGAAGGCTTTACATGAAGCTTTGGGTACAAGGTTAAATTTCAGCACGGCATTTCATCCGTAGACAGATGGTCAGTCGGAGAGAGTAATCCAGATTCTAGAAGACATGTTAAGGGGCTGTGTGATCGACTTCAGGGGTAGTTGGGAAGATTTTCTACCTTTGGCGGAGTTTGCATACAACAACAGCTATCAATCCAGTATCCAGATGGCACCTTACGAGGCGTTGTATAGTCGTAGGTGTCACACTCCTACTTGCTGGACTGAGTTGGGTGAGCGTCAGCTATTGGGTCCTGAGTTGATTTCGGAGACGGAGGAGAAAGTTAAGGTAATTCGGGCTCGGTTAAAAGAAGCTTCGGATAGCCGAAATCGTACGCGGATCTGAAGCGTAAGGATATAGAATTCGCGGTGGGTGATCAGGTCTTTCTGAAGGTCTCACCTTGGAAAAAGATCTTTAGATTTGGACGGAAGGGCAAGTTGAGCCCGAGGTTCATCGGACCTTACCGTGTATTGAACCGTGTTGGGCCAGTAGCTTATCAGCTTGAGTTACCTCCGGAGTTAAGTCAGATACATAATGTATTCCATGTCTCTATGTTAAGGCGTTATCGTTCGGATTCGTTTCATGTCGTACCAATGGAGGAAGTTGAGTTAAGACTTAACTTGTCTTTTGAAGAGGAGCCAGTACAGATTTTAGATTGGGATATTAAGGTGCTAAGAAGGAAGTCGGTTCCGTTAGTCAAAGTACTATGGCGTAATCACGGATTAGAGGAAGCTACATGGGAGCCAGAGGACGCGATTTGGCAGCAATATCCTTATCTCTTTTAATCAGGTAAAATTTCGAGGCCGAAATTTCTTTAAGGGGGTAGAATTGCAACATCCTGAAATTCATAATTTATGTGTTGCATTATACCATGCGATAGGTTAGTTAAAAATATTAATTGTGTATGTTTAGGGGTCCTAAGAAAGTTCGGGGTTGAATTGGACCTTAGCAAAATTTTTATGTTTAAGCACTTTAAGGAGAGATAGGTAAGTGACATCAAGGCTTAAGGAAATAAGTGAGTAATTGCTAGCATAAATGAGCATATGGCAAGGTGGTTGTGGCGTCACATGAAGAGCATGGAGGGAAGAGGTTCGAATCCCACCTAGTGCAAATTATTTTAACTAAATTTTTGTGCTTCTTCCCAAAGTGTCGGCCATGGTAGTATTTTTGGTAAGGGAGACTTTTTAATTATGGAAAGATGGCTAAAGAAATATGGTATGGAGGAAAACAAGGGAAAATGAAGGAAATAATCAAAAGAAAAAGGCAAGAGAAGGGAACATGTTGGCTTATTATGGGGGTGATGTTTTGGAAAGAATATTTTGGTCAACATTCACCCTTTAGGCAAATGTGTCACACGGTTTTGTGAGGGGGAAGGGAGAGCCAAATTTTCCTTTAGCTTTTTGCTAGTTTAGTGCATGAGAAGTATATTTTGTTTTGATTGAACATTTTGTGTTTCTTTTCTAAACCTTTTTCCTTTCTTGCCGAAACACATTAGGCCAAAATAGTTCATTTTGATCCTTTGTTTAGCCAAAACACTAAAGTCATTTTGGTACTCTCTTTTCCAAATTCTTTTTCCCCTTGCCTTGGCCAAAACCTCCTAGTCCATTTGGTCCTTTTTCTTCCTTGCTTTGCCGTGACCCTCAAATCACTTTTGCTCATTTTCTTTTGATGGCCGAAACTCCCTAATTCCTCTTGGGTTATCACTTCTTTTCCTATTCACTAGTCCTTCAATCTTTCTCCATTTCTCTCCATTAACCGAATCTTGATCTTCTCTTCTTCATCTTGCAAGTTGGACATTTTCTTCCTTGATTAAATCGGGTAAATGATTTTATTCTAATCTTTTCATTCTCTTTTCTCTCTAGCCGAATGATTGTTCTTCATCATTTGGTTATTTCATATTATTTCTAAACCGAAATGGTGTTTTCCATATCCCCTCATATCTTAATCGTTATCTTTTTGTAGTGTAATAGTGGGAAAGCTGAATCTATTATCTTTGACTCATCCGTAACCATAAGTACAATCGTTGGGAATCGGTTTTACCATCATTAAGGTAAGAGATTCGTCATAGTTCATTTTGATCTATCTCGTTACTCGGTTAGTTTGCTAAACGGAATGATGGATTTGACTAATCGTTTATTTTAGGCACTATATCGATCGTTCCTATACACTTGTTGATCATACGAAAATAGTGGTAAGCCGAACCTATTTCCTTAGATAACCGTTTTATATCATCGTAATATCGTTTTGATTAAGATTTTTCCAATGGAGGCAAGTGGTGCGATTCGAAAGGAAAGCAATTGGAGATCACAAAAGGCGGATTTACTATTCCTACTCCTAAGTTTAAGCGTGAGAGCGGTTTGTAGATTCGAGATTTCCCACCGGGTTGTGGACCATCATCCGGTGAGAATAGACAAATCGTTGTCGTTCACGATATCGAGGGTAAGCGTTTCAATAGATCGCTTGGTTTAGATTTAGATTAATAAAAATCTCGTTCATTAGATTAATCGAGTGTTATGATGTCATAAGTGCCGACGATCAAGAGAGTTTGATACTTACCGTAATCAGGTGTGTAATCTCACACCGCAATTCCGTAGATTATGATTTGGTAACAAGTTTGATAGTTGATTGTTATTATTATAAGGCTAAAAATCGTAATATGGCATAAATCGAGAAATTGCTTAAATCTCATTATTTCTAAAGATTTATCAAAATCGGTGTTAACTTGTATAAATTATCGAAATGCCCCTATGGACCGAATTACCAAAATGCCCCTATGGGCCGAATTACCGAAATGCCCCTATGGGCCGATTTGTTAAAATGCCTTAGTGGGCCGAATTATTATATTGCTTTAAAGGGGCGATTCATTAAAAGTATACAATAGATTAATGATTGTTGTTATGTATGTTGCATCTCTACATATTGCATGGGATGGGAAAATTGAATGAAGAGAAGTGTAGCCTGGTGGCATTGCCACAATTTGTTTATTAATGTGCTTGATTATGACTCTGGTGGTTCAACCACAAAAATATTATAAATGGCGGTTTTGACCGCAAATTGGAGAGAATGGCGAGGTGGGTTGACTTGATCCCCACGGGGAGAGAGATTGGGTGAGTCGAGGAGAGATTGGTGGATGGGATGGGTTGCATTCATGTCATTTATTTATTACTTTGTAATGGGCTTAGGCCCAAGATGTTGCTATACGGGTTCAGGCCCAGTGGATAACGGTAAGGGGATTATACACTAAGATCTAGTAACTCACCCATTTTTCCTTAACCCTTGCAGGTAATGCTCAGTGATATGGATTTGGGCCATGGATGACTCGGTGGAGGCCATACTTCAGAAATGGTTTTTATTGAACTTTAGATTTCTATTTCCGTTCACTTTAGTACTTTTACTATTTTGGGTTTTTATGTTGTAATAAGGCCTCTGGGATATTTTTTTTTTATTTTTGCTTTATGTTTTGACGTACTTACTATATTGCTTGAATTGTTTTAAATGGGGATTTTTCAAAAAATTTAAATAAAGTTTTTTCCAAAATAGATTAACAAATGGATTTCATAACAAACTTTTTTAAATATTTTAACTCGGAAATTTTCTTTCAAATTATCAACGAAATTTTTGAAAGTCACGGTTTTATAAGATTACTAGTTCAAATTATCGATTTATCAATCAACCTTCGAGATTAGTTGTATTTTATCAAATATTTCAAATCAAACTTGTTTTCTTGATTATAACAAAATAATACCTATTTTAGTACGAATCAAAAGGATTTTACACGTTTTCTCATGTGACATGTCAGATCCGGTCATAACGCATGAGCCGGGTTTGGGCTGTTACAGTAGTAAGTCCGTATAAAAACTCAAAAATGAATCATAGACATGTAAGGTACGTGTAATGGTCATAATTTAATTAAATGTGTCATATCTCGAATTTCTAATGTTATCTTTGCATGATGGTAAAATAAAATAAGTTATGGTTAAGTGTTAGTGAAATTGTCCTTGAAACCCAAGTTCAAATCCCTTCCCTTGTATAATTTTTATTTTGTGCAATTTTGCTCCTAACCCTATTTTGTGTCCCTACTTAGAAACCATTGGTATAAATGTTATTTTTCTCTTTTCTATCAGCCTTTACTTATTTGTTTTCTCCCTTGTCGTCCCACTCTCTCTATTTTCTCTTTTCTTTCTCAAATTTTCTCTCTTTTCTTCCTCCTTTTGCCACCCCATTAACCTTTTTTTTATCACCATTGTTGTGCCCCCCTCTCCTCCTCCATTAGTGGCGTCATTTTGCATTGTTTCCCTCCACTCTTTCACTCTTTCTTCATTATTTTTACTACTCTTCTTTGTCGCCCTATTGCTGCCATTTTTCTTGCGTTGCCACCTCTTTGGGCCCTCATTTTCTCGTCTTATTTCATTATATTTACTGCTAATTTTTGCACTCCCTTTGGCCGAACCCCCTGGCCATTGCTAGTGGTTTTCCGATTCTAGGATCACCATACATCACAGATCTATTAATTGGGTGAAGTGTAAGTGCGGATCTTAATCAAATCTAGGCTACTTGTCTGTTTCCTTTCACTTTGCTTTGGTCGAATATTACATACTAATTTTGTGTGTTATTGTTTTGTTGAAGGACTAAATTCAAACGTCTCAGATCATCTGTAACATCATAGGGTGTTCTGCATCTCTTGTTTAACCGAAATAGAGTAAGTAGTGGTCTCAAGAATCGGATCTGAGTGGCCATTGTTAAACCTTGTTTTGGCTGAACCCTTTAGGGGGTGTTAAAGGCTGGTTTAATTGTATTTTTTATGTTATGTACATATCAAATCTAGATTTGTCCAAATCTAAAACGTAAAAGTTGCAGATTTGCATTAATTTTGTGGATTTGCGTAATTAGGGTGTGGTTCCTAAATTATTTGTGTTTTGGTGATTATTGATGGTTGTATGATTGCTTAAATGTTGGCTGAATGTGGTGTGTGAATTTGATGCATCGTCGAATGGCATTGTGCCATCCATGAAGTGGTTGATTATGGTAAGTTGTTGTGAGATGGCCGAAAGCACTAAGTGCTCCACTGGTAAATGGTTGAATGTTATAGGGCCTATAAGCGAGGTAAACGATTGTGTGATCTATTTTATTGGTTGGCTAAATGCATGCCAGTTTGTGACTTGTACTACAAAACATGATAATCGTTACTGATTACCAACTACATGTAAGCATGTCTATCATATTGTGTATTAAATGCATGTATATCATGTCATTGGCTTATTGTATATTGACTACATGTACGCATGCCACTAAATGTTACTGTTCTCACTGAATGCATGCACATGTCACCGATACTGTTTTATTGAATGCATGCTAAGCATGCCACTGTATTGAAACCGATACTGTTATAGCGTGATAGCTCAACTGTTTACATGACATATTGCATTGCATGGGTTTTGGGTTTGATAGGTGATGGAGGTGTTCTGTGGAGTACCAGTGGTTCATCCGTATTATTGTTTTCATAATAAATTTGCATTCTGGAGTTCCATGGAGTACCGACGGTTTATTAACAATTTACTGGCAGCTTGTCTACAATATACTGGCAGTTCAACTATATACTGTTACTGGTGGTTTATCCACAACGAGCTTCGACTCTTACTGTTTTTGGTGTTTGGATGATGGGTTCAAGGGAACTCATGATGTGTAGCGAATGGATGGGTAGGACCTTTACACTGTTTTACATTTAGACATGCCCATGCATATACACTGTTTTAATGAATTGCCATGATCTACTATGGACATTGATATTGTTGGTTGTGTGCCCTACTGTGATTGTTTGAATGAATGCAAAAATATTGCTTGTTATGTTAGACTCACACTGAGCTTTTTAAAGCTCACCCCATAGTTTAATCCTTACAGGTAATCCTTAACCCCATAGTTTAAACATGGCATACGGAGTACTTAACTCAGACATCGTATTTTTGTAAATAAAGTACTTTCACTTTAAATATA
Organism: Gossypium sturtianum; assembly: GCA_025698515.1. Classification (NCBI taxonomy): domain Eukaryota; kingdom Viridiplantae; phylum Streptophyta; class Magnoliopsida; order Malvales; family Malvaceae; genus Gossypium; species Gossypium sturtianum. The sequence continues at coordinate 122,404,907 of CM046955.1, forward strand.
TTTTTTATTTGTGATTGTATTAAGTTAAATTTGAACTGTGGCGTGGGTTCATTTTTTTTTTCCTTTTTTTATTTAGGTTTTGCATGCATGATATTTTGATTAAAAACCAAACGTATCTAATAAATGGTTTAAATCACATGAAACTCAACTTAAGAGTAAAATTGATGTTTTTACCAATATTCCGTTGCGTAATAAAGAAACAAGTTTTGAAGAGGCAAATTGATGTTACAAATCAACTACATTTTTCTCAAATATCACAAATTATAAAAAAAAAAAAAGGACTCTAAGTATATTAGACCTAATAACCTAACATTTTTAGCAAAACCAAGGCAATAATGATAAGTTTTTTTTTTAAAAAAAACTTGGCAAAAATAAAGGTTTTCAACTGAACGATTTTACTTGACCATTTCGGTGGCCAATGTAGCCTTCAGAGTCCAGTCATAATGTCTGGTTCAGGTTGAGGAAGTTACAGAATGAATGTTTTAAATTAATCGAATTTGATTGTTTTTGCTTCGGCAACTAATGTAACATTTCGATTTCGTGACCAAGTGATGGGATGGGAGTGTTACAATTGGAAGATTGATTTATAGAAGAATTTTATATGATAGATACTCAGGATAATTAATGAGATAATTTCAGCTTTTGAATAAGAGTTTAAATCCTATCAAAACAGTATTGATTGACCACTTGAAGAGGCCTGTAAATAGGCTATTTTGTGTCGCACATGAAGAGCAAGTTTAGGAGTGTCTTTGCTGACAGCTTTGTAGTGTTTTCTTGTGATTATTTTGTGGCACTCTTTTAGGTATTCTTTGAAGAGTTTATTGATTGTATTTAAGGTATTCAGGATGAGTGGTTTGTGATAATTGGGGTCGATATTTGAGATGCAATTACTTCTTTGTGTAAGGGTAGATAATGCTTAAGCCAATAGGTGATTTGGACAATTTTTGAATAAAACCATTCACTAGGTGAGGCTCCACAGACATAGGACCATTGTGTCTAAACTATATTAACAAAGATTAGTTGTTTCAATTCTTTTATGCTCTTACTTTTTGCACTGTCTCTTTCTAACTATCATTACAATGAATGTAGAGCAAAGTTGATTTATCATATCTGTAGATTAATTATTTTTCTTTTTTCTTTTTGCTTCATAGTTTTCACGTAGCTTAAAATTAATCACATTACCAAATATTTTCTTATTTAAAAATGACACGTAATCCAATTTGATAAGTACTCATAATTCATGTATTTTAGACCTTATTTACTTTACTTTTCATCGATTGAAACATCATGTCTTAGCTTCAATTGCATGTTTAATGTTACATTTGCATACATTATCATTTTTGTTTATTTTTTCTTTGATTTTATTTTGTTTAGTAATAAATAATTATTTTATTATTTTCATGAATTTAATTAGGTGCATACAAGTGTGGGAAGCAAGATCGAGGACTAACGGGAGAAAAACCAAGCAAAAATGCAGACAGTCGAAAGAGGATGTGTGGGACATGACTCAAAGCCCTAGTGCCCAAGTGTGGATAGCGCAACCTGTAACACCTCTAACCTGTATCCGTCGCTGGATTAGGGTTAAAGGTATTACCGGATAGATCGAAAACATTTACAGACATTTCATAATGCAAGTCATCAATTGCAATCACTATGTCCCTTAGATAGGTCACCGAGACCTTAAGCATGCTTTAGAGAAGGGTCGGGACTAAACTGAACACATACAGAAATTCTCAAAAATTTAAAACTTTTTAAAGTTACAGAGGTCACACGCCCGTGTGGGAAGGCCGTGCGCCTCCCACGGCTACTAGACACACCCATGTGTCCTAGCCGTGCCAAAATAGAGCACGTATACTGACTCATCCCCACTGCCACCAGACACACTCGTGTGCCATGGCTGTGTACTCTTAGGCTAGATACTAACTATTTCACACGGCTACCAGGCACGTCCGTGTACCATGGCCGTGCATACTTGGGCTAGCTACTAATTAAATCCCACGGCCACTAGGCACGCCCGTGTGCCACGACCGTGTAAGCAAAACAGGCCATTTGCAAGGCCATAATGCCACCCACACTTGGGTCTACCTTACAAGCTCAAACAAACCTATTTCCATACACATTTGGTAACCAAAAATCATATCAAATAAACAACATAGCATCTCATTCAATCTCATTTCTAATCATGCCAACTCATATACTAATTTGCATAGCCAATTCACATGTATAACCATGCATGGTACATTCACATCTTACCAACATATAATCATTTCATTGACCACAAATATATGCCCTTATAGCATCAATTTACTTACCACAAATTTTACCATATCATGGACATATAAACATACCAAAACCATCATCTTAGACCATATTACTCATGCATATAACCAACAATTATCTAGCCATATCATGTGGCTATATACAACCCAAACATATACCAAAATGACTAGCCTATACATGCCATATTTTGCTATATACATTTTCAAAAGATACCAAAATGAGCTTAAGTAGTGTGATGACGATCCTCGACGGTCCGAGCCTTGAGCTTTGACGATCTATAAAAGCAGAGAAAACACACACAGAGTAAGCTTTCAAAAGCTTAGTAAGCCATATACAAATAAACTTAGCATAAAAATGCATATAACCAAATTGAAACAATAACATCATTGATTCTCATAACAAATTCATCACATATATTCTTTGGCTCATTTGCTTAGCCATATCTTACCATATTCCTCAACTCAAATATCACATATACACATAGCTCCTTCAAGTATAACTTCTCATATAATCTCATCATTTCATATACATAATCATCTTAGTAAGTTCATATAGATACTTACCTTTCATACACACTTAGTGTACATACCAAACGTACCTGAAACGGGTATACAATTCACATAATCATTCGTATCTCGGATTTTCCCGTTGAACCGTTCAGAATCTAATAGGATAGTCAGAGTGCTCGGAATAGTCGTACATTGCCAACGTCCCAGACGTGGCCTTACATGTAATCAGATATCGATGCCACTGTCCCAGACAGGGTCTTACACGTAAATCTCATATCGATGCCAACGTCCCAGACGTGGTCTTACACGAAATCTCTTATCGATGCCAACGTCCCCGACGTGGTCTTACACGAAATCTCGAATCAACGCCAACATCCCAGACGTGGTCTTACATGATATCACATAACAGACACCTATGTCATGACATACGTAATTCCTATATATTCCTAGGTTCACACGGGACTTCTCGGACTTTATCAGCTTATCGACTTATTAGCCAACTCGGATTTCACATGCATTCCATCTCAATGGATAATCATAGTATTTCACATATCATATACACTCAAATAATTCAATACAAATACATTTATTTGTATATCGACTTACCTCGGATTCGGATATTGGTTCATACTCGATTATTCGACTACCTTCCCTTTCCCGCGATCTAAGTCCATTTTCTTCGGTTCTTGATCTATACATATTCAAATTTAACCCTTTCATTCATCAAATTATTCAATTAAATTCAAAAACATACATTTAGGGCAATTTAGAAATTAACCCTCACATTTGCACATTTGGACATTTTAGTCCCTATTTCACAAAATCATCAAATATACAAGATCACCATATATCCATGCCCGAATATTTATGTATCTCATACAAGTCCATACATTTCATTTATTTCACAATTTAGTCCCTCAAAATGATATTTTCACAATTTAGCCTTAATTAGCTAAATTCATCAAAAATTCAAGAACAAAGCATGTTCATTAAACACATATCTTTCATTTGACACCAAAACTCATCACAAAACTCATCATTTCATCAATGGCTCAACTCATAAACATCATCATTTCTCAAAAAATAAAACATGGGTTTTATAGCATACGAAGCAACGACATGTAAACGTAGAAGTTATCAAAAACCGAAGTCAAAACTTACCTTAATGAAAGCTTGTAAGTGCCGAATGTGCAAAACTCAAACCCTTACTTCTTTCTTTTGATTTTCGGCTAGATGAATGAATAAAAGATGAACACTTTAATCTTTTTGTTTTATTATTATCATAATATTAATCTAATTACTAAATTAACCTTTTAATAAACATTTAGTATCATATAAGCATAAGGTCACTAATGTCTTTTAATCATCCACTAACTTAATAGTGGTCTAATTGCCTCATAAGGCCTCCTCTTTAAAAGCCACAACACATAGGTACTTTAACAAATAGCATGCTAGTTTTGCATTTAATGCAATTTAGTCCTTTTATCAAATTAAGCACACAGACGGACAAATTAACTTATGAAAATTTAACACATGCTTAATCACTTATCAATAGCACAGAAAATAATATTAAAATATTTCACTGACTAGGATTCGTGGTCCCGAAACCACTGTTTCGACTAGGGTCTAATCCGGACTGTTACACAACCCTTAGCATGCGAACACACGTGCTCTATCACCTTGCCTTAAGCCCCAACGTTGTGCCCTGTTAATTGCTTAGAGTACTTGCCTTGTTAATTAGAATAGTTAAATCCATAATTGTTTAATCGATTCTAATACTAGTGACGAATAGCATGGTTGTGTATGTCAAAGTATGCAATTTATGTTGTGTGGGCATGCAAACTAATCTAAATAAACTCCGCTAGTGTGCATTTGTTGGTAAGAATTAGGTCTCTTCGTTATTAATACTATCTATAAGTTAAATCTTAAGCACTAAGTTATAGGGTTGTTTATTGATAAGAGAAATAATTTGAATGAGCTACTTCTTGGTTATTGACAGACAACAAGGTAATGGGAGATTGGTTGTTATGCACTACATTGGTAACTGTAACTAATTTATTAAAGAACATTGAAAATTATTTTTGAATCAATCATTAAACTTGTGAATCAAATGGATATTTACCTTTAGATAAAGCTTTATCTCATTGAATTTTCTTTCAAATTTAATTATTGCTTTCTTTGCTAAGTTTTAAATTTAATTTTAGTTTTTGATTCTCTTGGAACCCCCAATCATATTTACTTTACTTGCTTTTATTTAAGAAATAAAATTATCACCGATCTCTGTGGATAAAATCCTACTCACTGCTATCTACTAAATTTATATTTTTTTAGTAGGATTTTATTTTGTAGATCTGGACAACAATACACAATTTAACGGAATTGTTTTCACGGTTTCATCAATTGGACTTCAAATATTAAATAAAAAAAGTTGAGGGACTAAAGTCATGAAACTGAAAATAGAGAGACTAAATTTCAATGTGTGAAGGGTAAAGGGACTGGTAGCAAAATTAAACTTTTATGTTTAATAATGTTTTCTTAACTTGCATTAAAGTTGCACTTCATTTCATGACATTATGATCATATAACATAGACAAACCTTATGGTGAAGAATTCACCAAATCGAATACACTGTCGCAGCAATTACTACCGTCGACAGCCATGGGTACATTTTCATAATTTCCTACCCTAAATGAGTCCTCAAACCATTCATCAATGCAGCCATCCGTTATTGTTTCCTCAATTTCTTTCATTTGGTTCGAGTTTTCAATGCATTTCAAACTGTCATCAAACCCCATTTCACCATCTGTGTAGCTAGTGGCATTCAGTCCAATGGCAGGGAACCTAAGCGTTGAAGTTGGGGACCCAAGGTCCTGGGTGGGGAAGACAAACATGCCTGCAACTACGCCTTGCCATGCTTTGAGTACGTCAAGGCACCTGGGCCTGAGCTGACTATGATTGAGGGTAAGGTGGTTCTTTGGGTGGATGGGGTTTGGGACGACCTGTTTGGAGTCACGGACCAACCTAGCTTCAGCCTCCAGCCGAGCACTCTCCCACTGAGCCATGTGGGTTAAGTTTGAACCAGAAGGGAAGCTTGAGGCATCTGTACGAGGCTTGTGAGTCATGGGATCAACGCCAAGCTTTATCAGCCTTTTCTTGAGATGTGTATTCCAATAGTTCTTGATCTCATTGTCTGTTCTTTTTGGCAAGTGAGCTGCCATTGCTGACCATCTAAATAAATACATGAAGATGATCAGTCATGATTTGGCTCAATCGCAACATTAATAAAAAATATATTTACCTGTTTCCAAGAAGGGCATGGAGTTGAATAATGGTGTGTTCTTCTTGTAAGCTAAACTTTCCTCTTTTGATATCAGGCCTTAGGTAATTAATCCACCTCAATCGACAGCTCTTTCCACATCGTTTAAGTCCTATATATACACAAAATCCATATAAATCTTTTCAATCCATTTCCTTAGCTACAACCAAACAACATATATAAATATATAAAGATTAAAGAGTGGGAAAATAATAATAAAATTAAACAATCACCAGCTTTCTCAGGCAAGGCACGCCAGTTACCATGGCCATGCTGTTGAATGTAAGCCATTAGTATTTGGTCTTCCTCAGCCGTCCACGGCCCTCTCTTCAAACCCACCTCCTTATGCCCATTCAACGGCAGCCGCCGCCCCATTTTTCTTTTCTTTTGCACAAAATCGAACGTTAATCTTGTACCCAATAATTGAAACAACGGTTGAAAGTGAAGAGTAATAGTGATGGGTGAAATGGAGCGAATATATAGGCAAGGGGCTCACCCAAAATGATAAATTTCATTTTAATACTTTTAAAAATTCTGAAATTATTATTTATTCCTCAAAATAATAAAATTTTAATTTAATCTTTTTAACAATTTTAAAATAATACAATAATAAAATTATACTTTTAACCCCTTTTAACATTTTATAATTTACTTTTCAATAAATTTCTCCCTTTCGTAAGGCAAAAATCAAGAGGAATAACTATAAATTAATGCATGAATGAGGTGTAAATAAATTAGTCCAACTACTTGGTGAACATTAATGACCCCCACGTATTGCTTCCCATACACGTCTTTTGTTTTTTACCTCCACGTGAATATTGCTTCCCATACATTTGTTTTGTTTTTTTACCTCTACGTGAATATTGCTTCCCAAACATTTTTATACTTAAATATCTAAATTGTGCTGATTGAAGCATAACTCGACTGGTATGGATATTGTTTTCAATGCAGAAAGACACATTATCTTCCTATTTATGTGTCACATCCCAAAAATGGGGTTAGAAGAATTGAGTTTGTTGTTGATTGATTAATTAGATTTAAGCTTGAATACGCATGATTGTTAGGTTTTGATTGCATGATGGATGATATGCATTTGCTTTTTAGTGAATTATTGTTATAGATGCTTGAATGACTTGCTAAACAATGAGACAAGCTTAAAATGACCAAATGGTAAGGTATGAACCTATAATGCACTTAGAAATGTATAAGATGCAAATTAGACATGTTGAGTAATATAGATTGTGACTTTAGGTTTACATGCTAGTATAGCTAATTGGTTAGAGTGTTAAAGTATGTTACTATATGTTTTAGTATAATTGAGCATGATCTGTATGATTTATGTATGATATACGATATGTTAGAATAGGAAATTTGGCATGCAAACACAAAATAGTATGTGTGGATAGGTGTCAATGTGTCATATGTAGGTTTTGGGCATGTTTTGTTATCTTTGCAATTGAGTCCTGATCTTTATGCTATATTAGAGTCCTTAAATGCTATGAAATGACTTGAAAATTTGCATGATTAAGTCTTATATGGATAATTCCATAATTTTACTCTCGATTTTACAAACAGGTTTTACTAAATATTTTGCTAAATTTATGATTGAGTCCTTAAAATTTGCTTTTAAAAAATGAGTTTTACTTATCAGTTCTGGTATTTCCTTTCAATTATTATCCTTATTAAATTGTTTTATACTGTACATTTGATTTAATTGTTGAATTACGAATGTTACTTATGTTGAATGTTAAATGATGATTTCACCCCTGATATTGGTCTGATCAAGAGTAATGCTAGAAAAACATGTTTTTTTAGAGTTTTATGTTTACCTTGAACTATATGATTGATGAATATGCATGTTTATAAATTTGTGTGGTGTGATTGGTGGTTGTACGGAGGTCATGTAAGTGACTACTGTAACGTTCTAAATTTGGGTCGGTCCGTCCCGATCGGTTTGGGGTGCCACATTTTGTCAAGTTTGTGAAAACAAGAAGGGTCTCGTCCCAATGTATAAAATTATCATTATATGTTTGTTAAATAAGAAATAGGCTTCAGGCCTAATGGTTAAGTGTTAAGCTCCCTTCCTCCCATTTTATTATTTTTTGGCAAACTAGGGTAAAGTCACACCCCGAAATAAATATATATGGTTAAGAAATAAGATTAAACAAGAAATGAGCTTGAGGCTCAATGGTTAAGAGTTTGCTCCCTTCCTTTGTGATCTTAGGTTTGAGCCACTCTTTCCCTTTTTAATTTCATGATTTTGAAAAATATGCCCCAAAATACAAACGATTAAGTGTCTAAAATAACCGAGAAATAAGACATAGACTAAACGGTTAGGCCTTAGTGTATCCTCCTTCGAATCCAAGGTTTGAGTTCCCTTCCCCTCATTTTTTTTTAATTTTTGGAAAAAGCGTTATTTAAACGCCCAAATTGCCACCCCAAAATTTATATACGGTTAGGTGTTTGAATTTTGCGTTATTTAAACGCCCAAATTGCCACCCCAAAATTTATATGCGGTTAGGTGTTTGAATTTTGCAAAGAAATGAGCTATAGACTCAATGGTTAAAGCACTAGAGCCCTTCCCAAAAGACCCAAGTTTGAGTCCCTCCTCCCCTTTCATTTTAATTTCAATTTTGGCGAAAATTGGGTAAATTGTATGTGCCTCCCCTAAGGTTTACAAACCCTAGAAATTTAACCAATTCTTTCCTAATTAGAATTCATATCTTACCATTCCTCAAAATTCTAATAGAATTAGAATTTCACCATCTTTTGCTCTTCTTTTCCTAATTAGATTTTCATATTGCCCATTTTCAAATCCTAATAGAATTTGCTCTCGATCTTTCTATTTCTTCTCTTTTTCTTTTTTTTTCTCTTTTCTTTACATCATATTTTCATCCTAATTACTATTGATTACTCTACTTTTCTGAATCAACTCATCCCCCGTTCAATCGTTCTCCTATTAGTTTTATCAATACCATCTGTATCCTTGCTAAGAAACGATAAGTACACCTCGTTCTGATGATTAGATCTCTTATTTTCGTAATATTACTATCCGACGTAAATATTTCATTTGATTAATCAATATTTTATGGTTCTTGCCCAAATATTTGGATAATATTGTCAAAATCTTGACACCAATTATTAATTTGGGTGTAAATGTCGTTTGAAGAATTGGATCTTGGTGAATCGAATCAAAATCGATCATGGGGAACGTTGATCAAACCCGTGGTGAAAGGTTTGTGTGATCGTGTGTAGGATTAGGGTCATACAGTCTCCCATACGAGCGTGTGTACCACACGTCCACCACACGACCTCAACTTGTTACATGGCCTACCACACGGTCATGTCTCTTCTATAAGGTAAATTAATGTTTCACACACAACCATAGTATACTACACGGCCGTGTAACCCTTCCACATGGCCTTAACCCTCTCACAAGGTCTAGCCACACGGTTGTGTGACCTCTATTTTACAATTATGCCCAGAATTTTGTGAATTGTGCAGTTTAGTCCCTGTATAGTCCTCGAACTATTTTTAGAATTTTATTACTCTCAATTGAATCCTTGATAATATGTATATTTGGAATCTATGCTCTGAGTGACTGAATTATTATCGTTATATGCATGATATGTGAACAATACATGCCTACTGCCTCTATATTACTGATTGCATGTTCAACATGCCTATTGATACTATTAAACCGAATACATGATAAGCATGTCTATTGCTTTCGTATTGATATGTTATAAGCATGTCATATTGCATTGCATGGGGTGGGAGGATATGAACGAGGAAGTATGAGTATTTTATTTGCAATGATGACTTATTCATCCACAACGATGAATAATTCATCCACAATGTACTGACAACTTTTCTGCAAACTTTTTATCTGAAAATCTTGTGGTTCATCCATAATTTTTATTACTAGTGGTTCATCCAAAACGATGCGTTACATTTGATTACCAAAGTGATCCTGTAAAGCCATTTTTTTACTTGCATTGATTTGTATGGAAATAGATATTTTGCTTTTAGAACAACATTCATTCATTAAGCTGACTTTTCTTAGAAATTTAAGTATGATACTGTTATCGTGCATTTTGAAAACGGTTAAGGTTTTGAAGAAAACATTTATCAAAACTTTAAGTATTTTGTAAAGTAGAGGAAAACATTTACAATAATAGTTTTCTAAATCGAATAGCATGCAAATATCAAAGTAATAATTAACATGCTTAATATAGATGAGCTAAACAATCCAAAACCTAAGATATAAAAGCAAGAATAATTAATAATTACAACCCAAAAAATAAAACGATTACGGAAAAAAATTAATGAAACTTTTAAATATGAAGAAAAACAAGTTGCTAATCCGGAGTTCCTCCTATGCCATTCTGAGACTTAGTTCTCTGCGCTACCTGAGAAGTAAAGAAAAAAAAAGAAGTGAGCTTTTGACAGTTTAGTGTGAGTCTAATTTTTAAACCAGCAGATATAACCGTACAAACAGTAAAGCATTCAATTCATGACATAATAGCAAATTAAGCATAATATAATAAATATAAAATAAATCCATGCATGTACAGGTTATACTCATGATGCGATGCAATTGTAATTTTAGTTTCCCACCTATCCATCCTATCCGCCTTCGAGCATTGTTCGACACTCCAAAACACATATCAATAACTAACCATCTCGGATTTCACGATGAAGATGGTCGTTAACTTGTCATCTGTGATGATGACTTTTACTACAATAACTTACCATCTCGGTTGCTCAATTTTGATGGCTTTTTAAAACTACCATCCCAGTTTAATCTAGTTTGGATGACATTGCCGCCTACTTCGTGCAGTTTTGTCTTTTGGTGTGGACTAAAATTGTCACTATCTCCTACGGAACACCTTTTTCCTCCATACCCGTTTTCATATAATTATGCACATATACTTAGCATATTATGCTATTTATCTTCAATTGATGCTACATTTGATATCTTAAACTGATCATATAGTGGCATGTGTTCATGCATTTATTCTCATCAATTTCACATAAGTAATTAATTTATGAGAATTAAAATAGTATGAAATATACAACATCCTCATGTGATTTAACATGCTTAGTTTGGCTACTACATACATAAGTAGAGTTTGCACTTGTAGGGGTTACACATATAGGTTTGCACACTTAGGGGTTCGCTCAAGTAGGGTTCACACCTAGGGGTTCATACAAGTAGGGTTCGCACCTAGGGTTTCGAACAAGTAGGGTTCACGTAAGTAGTTCGCACATAAGGGTTCACACACCTACTCATGTTAGGGTTCACATATTAATCTATAGGGTTCGCATACTACAGTTTGCATAAGCATGGTTCACATATATAGACACATAGGTTCGCATGTAACAACATGAAAGGTTCGCATATAACAACATGTAAGTTCGCATGTAACAATGTTTAGGGTTCTTATGCAATATAGGGTTCGCATATTAATCACCTAGGGTTTGCATGTACATATATATAGGGTTCGCATAAATATTCATGTAAGGCTCGCATAAATAACACCTAGGGTTCGCATGACAGTACATGTAGGGTTCGCATGTATAAATACATAGAGTTCGCATGATTTTCATGTAGGGTTCGCAAAGATATTAACTAGGAGTTCACATAAAAAATCCTATATAATTTTGCATATGGGTTCGCAATAGGGGGTTTGCCTATAGGGTTCACATGAGGGAGCTTGCCTATAGGGGTTCATATAAGGGGGCTCGCACATGCAAGGGGGTTCGCACATACTAGAGGGGGTTCTCACATGCTTAGGGTTCGCACATACGAGGGTCTCGCACATAAGGGCTCGCTCCCAGGTTTGCACACAGGGCTTGCGCATAAAATCCCACACAAGGGCTTTATCACATGCTCGCACATACAGGAGGGTTCTCCTAGGGTGTTCACCTATACAAGTTCTCTACTTTCTACTACTTTAATTATACATAAAGATTTAAGTTTAGATCCCACACCTAATCTGAAGACACGAAAACCTTAATTTGAGGGAGGAGATTGACAATCTACTTAGAGAGGGAGGGTTTTGAAAACCCTAAATCCTTTTTCTTTGAAAATTGATTTGGTAATGATGGAGAAAGAGAAAATCTTGAGGGTGTTTTTCTTGAAAATTTACTAGGTAAAAATTCTAGGGTTTGAAAAGATTTCCTATTTATAAAACTATTTGCCCCTAATTGAATTAGGTTTTAGGAATTCATGTAGAATTAGAACTTGTAACGCCCTAAACTCGGCCTAGAAGTTTAGACCGAATCCCGGCGGTTACATTGATCACCAAAGTGATCGCAAGAAAATTTTACAAAATAAGTTATCTCAAATTCCATTACAACCTTATTTATCTCTTTGCGAACCAAGAACATTTAACCATTTAGATTTCAATCAGAAAATTTTAAGTTAAATTCAATTTATAAACAACATAAGATTTGCGAGAATAATCAAAACAGAACTTGTACCACAGTTTTTTTTTTAAAACCCTTCAGATCAAAACGGTAAATCAAAATGAAAACTAAAAAGATAACTGATAAATTATTTTCAACCAAGATTGTCTAAGACCTCCGCATACTAAGTATAGCTATAGAAAATGAAAGTGTACCTACAAGGGGAAACACTAAAGAGGGTGAGCTACACGAGCTCAATGTGAGTTTAAAATGATTAACAATAGATTGCAGAAGAAAACCTCATATGGCAGTTCAATAGCAAACACATTTACAAATATATGCAGAAACAGATACCAAACACGGAACCAACACCCCAACACACGTGACAGTCAGAGCACACAAGTACACACAGAATACTCAAACAGATGCGTATGAATGCGGTCAAGTACTAAAACCCACCCATCCAGCCAACACACCTCTCCGTCCCCCGATCACACCCTAAAAGAGCTGTTAAAGCTCATCCAACTAATCACACCAAATAGGACCTTGAAAGGCCCATCAAACCCTACACACCATAAATGTGGACTAAGCCACTCAGATAATAATACGCAGCAGAACTAGCGTATATGCAGTACAATGCAATACGATAGTCCGCTGTATAGATATGTTGCAGTTTAAACTGCCAGCTCAGATAATAGTACGCAGCAAAGATGACGTACATGTGATCTGATCTGTAAACCGTCATGCGAATAAATTGCGATGAGAAGCGCGATCGAATCAGAATCAATCTCCCTTCTCTTCGCAACTAACCCAAAAATTTACTTTATACAAATGTATGTATGCATACAATCTCACAGAAACGATGAACACATCGACAGACAATCAGTCAGAAGCAGATATGCATACACACCCAACATACCGGGTTCAGAATCAATCATCTCACACAACAGTCACAAATAACACATAAGCCGAAGCCCCATTCAGAGTCCTAATTACCCCCACTGAAGATTAGCCAAGGGTTGAGACACACAGACACATTCTCAAATCAAAAACATACTCAGAACCAATAAGAAATAACTTAGGACCACACGGCCGTGTACTCTAGCCATGTGGAAAAACCTAGGTCGTATGAGGGTCAAAGCGCCCGAGTGGAGGGAGGCACATGGCCGTGTGGCTGAGGCACACGCCCGTGTGAGCCAGGGACACGGCCGTGTAACTCACTGTCCAATTGTGCTAAAATAACGAATAGGGTAGACACGGTCGTGTGAGGGTTTCACGCGCCTGTGTGCCCACCAGACACAATCGTGTGTCCAAAACACACGCTCGTGTGAGATCTCTAAATCCCTAAATTAGCCACACGACCGTGTGGCACCAAATCACTAAATCCCTAATTACCAATCACACACGCCCATGTTCCCAAGGGACACGGCCGTGTAAAAATCGACTAAAATCCCCAAATCAACCACACGGCCATGTGACCAGGCCGTGTGGCACCAAATTTTACCCAAAAACCCTAATTCCTAATTGCACACGGCCGTGTGGACTGCCCGTGTGGGGGCACATGCCCGTGTGGTCACGAAACCACCCTAAAACAGGCTGTAGAACAAGCGTCCGTTACCGAAACTATCCACAGCCCTTAATAATATTGAACTGCACCAAAACACACACAAATTCAAACCGTTTCACAGAAATTGACCCTTCGATTAGTCACTTCCAAAAACACACAACTATGTCGAATTTCACACAAGCAAATTAGCGATTTGATACAAAAAGAAAGAGTCTCCGATCATACATGAAATTACAGAATACCACAGAATTGAATCAACCATTCACATATAAATTAAAAGAGTTTTGGAACCCACACTTGATTTGTGATTTACGACGTCCCAACACTGACTCGACGACAAGGAAGCAAAAATCTCCAAAATCCGCAAGCAAAAATCGTTTCCCAAAAATAAAAGAAGAGAAAGAAAACCAGAGAGAGGGAAAGGGAGAGAAGAACGTGAAAAAAAGGTAGTAATAAAAAAAGAAAAATAATAGTAATCCTAATAATAAAACTAATTATTAATTTAAAACTTAAAACTAGTTTACTATTTAACAAAATAAAAATATATCACTTAAAACACACACCCAATGACTCGAACCCAGAACCCAAAGGTACACTAATACTCACTCAACCACCAGACCAGTAAGCCCATTCTGTCACTGAAACGCACAACTAAACACAATAGCACAACCTATTCACTAACCATACCCACAAACCTTAAAACTTCTAGCCCAGAATTTGGGGTGTTACAACTCACCCCTCCTTAAAGAAATTTCGTCCCCGAAATTTGTAACTAACAGGATAGTGATCTAACACAAGCTATACCACCACGCTCCCGCTGCGCACTCTAGCTCGAACAGTACCATACCAAACTTAAGACCTCAAACACACACCCCGAACACTTAACCACTAAAGCAGAAACATATTTATCCTATTACACATAATCACTATGCTCTAATCTAAACGTCGAAACATTCACAACCACACCTGTCTCAGAGTCATCGAGGACACTCCTAGATTCGATGCTCTGTGGACCTGCATCAAAGACAGGCTCCCGCCTTTTTCCAGCAATTGCTCAGATGACGCTTCTTACAGTGCTCACAACACGGAGCGCTCGTACAACTACCGGCACCCTCCGTAAAACTGCTATTGCCACTCAAATGTGTTCTAACACGTTTCGCAGAACGAGGCTCCAACCTCGGAGGACTGCGATCTTTTTTCTTCCCACTATCTATGCACCTAGCTTGAAGCATTTCACTAGTCCCCATTATCCTAGCCTCAAACACTTTCTCAAGCACTTCCCTCACTACCCAAGTCAATGCCTCAGTACCAAGCTCCGGGTTATCACTACCCAAAGTTGGCAGAACCGCACTAACCTCCAACCGTTGAACAGACACACGTCCTGGAGAAACAGACGATTCATCGCAAACTTGCTTACCTTCAGAATCCATATTTGTCTTGTGGCTAACTTAGAATATCTACATTTTCAGAAAATGAACACAAAATAAATGCAAAAATCTACATTTCTAGTATCACAGTTTCGAATTTCCACCTGGACCAGCATTGGAGTCTCAGACATTTCATTTTCGTAAAACATTTCCAAAACACAAATCCTTTCAACTTACTATGGTAAAGTTTCTCAAATTGTTTTTTAAAACAATCACGTACACACACGGTTACGTAGAAACATGGGCCGAGTTTTGCAAACCTAGCTTTAATACCACTAAATGTAACGCCCTAAACCCGACCTAGAAGTTTAGACCAAATCTCGGCGTTTACATTGATCACCGAAGCGATCGCAGGAAAATTTTACAAAACAAGTTATCTCAAATTCCATTACAACCTTATTTATCTCTTTGCGAACCAAGAACATTTAACCATTTAGATTTCAATTTGAAAATTTTAAGTTAAATTCAATTGATGAACAACATAAGATTTGCGAGAATAATCAAAATAGAACTTGTACCACCGTTTTTTTTAAAACCCTTCATATCAAAACGGTAAATCAAAATGAAAACTGAAAAGATAACTGATAAATTATTTTCAACCAAGATTTTCTGAGACCTCCGCATACTGAGTCTAGCTACAGAAAATAGAAGTGTACTTGCAAGGGGAAACACTAAAGGGGGTGAGCTCCACGAGCTCAATGTGAGTTTAAAATGATTAACAACAGATTGCAGAACAAAACCCCAAATGGCAGTTCAATAGCAAACACACTTACAAATATATGCAGAAACAGATACCAAACACGGAACCAACACCCCAATACACGTGACAGTCAGAGCACACCAAGTACACACAGAATACTCAAACTGATGCGTATGAATGCAGTCAAGTACTAAAACCCACTCATCCAGCCAACACACCTCCTCGTCCCCCGATCACACCCCAAAAGAGTTGTTAAAGCTCATCCAAACAATCACACCAAATAGGACCTCGAAAGGCCCATCAAACCCTACACACCATGAATGTGGACTAAGCCACTCAGATAATAACACGCAACAGGGCTAACGTATATGCAGTATAGTGCAATGCGGTAGTCCGCTATACAGACATGTTGCAGTTTAAACTGCCAAATCAGATAATATTACGCATCAAAGCTGACGTACATGTGCTACAATGCGGTAAACCGCTGTACGAATAAATTACAGTAGAACTGCCAGATAAGATTAGAATCAATATCCCTTCTCTTCGCAACCAACCCAAAAATTTACTTTATGCAAATATATGTATGCATACAATCTCATAGAAACGATGAACACATCGACAGACAATCAGACAAAAGTAGATATGCACATACACCCAACATACCGGGTTCAGAATCAATCATCTCACACAACAGTCACAAATAACACATAAGCCGAAGCCCCATTCAGAGTCCTAATTACCCCTACTAAAGATTAGCCAAGGGTTGAGACACACAGACACATTCTCAAATCAAAAACATACTCAGAACCAATAAGAAATAACTTAGCACCACACGGCCGTGTGCTCTGGCTGTGTGGAAAAACCTAGGCCGTGTGAGGGTCAAAGCGCCCGAGTGGAGGGAGGCACACGACCTTGTGGCTGAGGCACATGCCCGTGTGAGCCAGGGACACGACCGTGTGAACAGGCCGTGTAACTCACTGTCCAATTGTGCTAAAATAGAGAACAGGGTAGACACGACTGTGTGAGGGTCTCACACGCCCGTGTACCCACCAGACATAGCCGTGTGTCCAAAACACACGCCCGTGTGAGATCTCTAAATTAGCCACACGGCCGTGTGGCCAGGCCGTGTTGCACCAAATCACTAAATCCCTCATTCCCAATCACACACGCCCGTGTAACCAGGGGATACGGCCGTGTGAAAATCGACTAAAATCCCCAAATCAGCCACACGGTCGTGTGACCAGGCCGTGTGGCACCAAATTTTGCCCGAAAACCCTAATTCCTAATTGCACACGGCTGTGTGGATCGCCCGTGTGAGGGCACATGCCCGTGTGAGGGCACACGCCCGTGTGGCCATCCGTGTGGTCACGTAACCACCCTAAATAGGCTGTAGAACAAGCGTTTGTTACCACAACTACCTCCCAGCCCTTAATAATTCAGAACTGCACCAAAAACGCACCCAAATTCAAACCGTTTCATAGAAATTGACCCTTCGATTGGTCACTTCCAAAAACACACAACTATGTCAAATTTCACACAAGCAAATCGACGATTTGATACAAAAAGAAAGAGTCTCCGATCACATGGGAAATTACAGAATACCACGAAATTGAATCAACCATTCGCATATAAATTAAATGAGTTTCGGAACCCACACTTGATTTGCAATTTACGATGTCCCAACACCGACTCGACGATAAGGAAGCGAAACTCTCCAAAATTTGCAAACAAAAAACGTTTCCCAAAAACAAAAAAAGAGAAAGAAAACTAGAGATAGGGAAAAGGGAGAGGAGAACGTGAAAAACAAAGCAGTAAAAAAAAGAAGAAAAATAATAGTAATCCTAATAATTAAACTAAATATTAATTTAAAAATTAAAACCAGATTACTATTTAACAAAATAAAAATATATCACTTAAAACGCACACCCAAGGACTCGAACCCAGAACCCGAAGGTACACTAATACTCACTCAACCACCAGACCAGCAGGCCCATTCTGTCACTGAAACGCACAACTAAGCATAATAGCACAACCTACTCACTGACCATACCACAAACCTTAAAACTTCTAGCTTAGAATTCGGGGTGTTACAGAACTATTTTAAAAATAAGGACTAATTTAAAAAAATAGTTTTTGGTTGGGCTATTTTTAAAATTCAGCACTTTCATGGGGTAAAAATTGAAAAATAAAATATTTTGGTTGAATGCACATAAGGGGTTTTAAACTTAGGACCTAGAGGTAAGCTAAGGCTTTAGCATTGAACTAATAGACTCATTCTTGTCAATTCCTTAGCAGAAATAATTTTTAAGGTATTTTAATTCTCTTACCCTATGCTTTTAAAAATAAAAATCTAAATTTTATCCCTATTTCTTCTAGCCCTATTTTTGGGATGTGACAAGCAGTTCTGGGGAACTCCTACTGTGGTGTGTAACGGAGTTGGATAAGATCTATTATGATAAATTGAAACTGCATTGTCATTCATGAGCATGTGCATACAAAAACTACGAATTATGAAATATTATTATATTGATGTGTTGATCTAAAGAACCGATACTCTGAATCACTATATAAGTGTGGCTGCTCAGAGAATTGTTTGTTGTATGTGTCAACTACTATTTACACTGATTTTCTTGTGATAGGACTCACACTGAGATTCTTAAGCTCAACCCACTTTAATTTATATCTTTTTAGATAACCCGCAAGGTTAGGGCACAGACACGACATTCAGAAGGTCTCGACTTAGATTTTTTTTTATATACAATATTTTAGATTTATTATTTGAAAATTCTGTTATCTAGAGACTGTATTATTTTATTTTAAACCGTGGCATGAGACTTAATTTTTGGGTTTATATAGCATGCATGACATTTAATTTGATTTTAGTATGTTAAAATATGGATTTTAATTAATTTTGCATAAAATCATGTTTTCATTAAAACTTTGTTAAATATCATTTTTTTTTGCTACATGACTAAATAAATGAGGTTTGAAATAAATAAATATATGTATAAAACTAGAATTCAACTTTTGCGAAACAATCCTTAAGATCAAACCGATTTTTGAAACTAAATTGTAATCTTTTTTAAACACGCTAAGTTTTCTTTAGAAATTAAAGCAAACGTTTTAAACAACTGTTTTTAAACTTTGATAGTTTTGCTAGGCCAATTCGGTGGTCAATGTAATCTTTCGAATTTGGGCTTAACATCTAGGCCGGGTTGGGGAGGTTGCGTTATGGGTTGGAGAGGGGTTATGGGTAATTCTAGGCATTGTGTCAAAAAAAGTAAATATGATCAAAACCTATAATGAGATTATTCAAAAAAAAATTAATTGTAATATTATCATGCGTAATTATTATATATGAATCTTCAATTCTATCATATGTATGTCATGTATAGATTTTACTACAATTATTTTTTATTTTATCCCGGGTTTTTTAATTCTATATCTACTGTATTTTATATAAATTTAATTTTATGTTATAATTATCTGAATATATATTTATATTTGCATTATATCTCTACCATCAAAATAAAACAATTAATAGTGGAAAAGGTAAACTGTTTGGAGATTGTTAGGTAAATTGAAAATTTTGTACAACACATAAAAGGGAATATCGGGAACACTTGATTTTTTTTTTTCAGAGCTTGCTTCGATGTATAAAGGTCTAATTATGTTTTTAATTTTTACACTTTTTGGATTTTAAAAATTTAATATTTTCTCATTTAATTTTATAAATTTAGTCATTATAACTTTGATTTAAAATTAAAATCCAAATAATAAAACTATTGATACCCTTGATTTCTAATAAAATTTTATGTGCTAATAATTCGACTTAATTTTAAAATCAAATATTAAAATATTACATATTTAAATTTAACTAAAATTCATAAATGATGTTGTTAAATACATTTTAATTTTTAATTGCTTAAGTGTCAAAAAAGTCCCTAGTAAAAAAAAAAAATCAATTGAGCTCTTAGAAAAGAAGTGCACCCTATTGAGTCCTTAATGACCAAAAAATAATTGACCAGAAATCGTTAATTGATCGGTTTGACCATTAAAGACACTGACGTGACTAATGTGACAACACTAGGAGATGACATGTGGCAGGATCTTGACGTAGCATGCTACACCAACAAATAATTTATTTTTTCAATTAAAGAATTTTTTAAAGAATAATTAATAAAAATATATATCTAGAATGAACCTTGATATATAGTTGTCCAAGTTCATTTGAATTTCGACAAACATTTGTCCATATTCTTTTTAGAAGACTTCAAAACTAAAAAAATTTAAAAATTATAAAAAAATATTAATAATTATTTAAAATTTCTAAAAAATTGAAAAAAAAATTCAATAATTTTATAAAAGTAATTTTTATATATTTCTAATATTTTTATATTATATATAAAAAAATCCAATAACTTTTATTAATTTTTTTTAAATAATACTTCATATATACAAAATTCAAATATAAAAAATATTAATTCTGTAACACCTCAAAAATCATAGAGTTAGAATAAATTCATTAAGAATTGAGACTTAGTCTAGATGGAAGAGAGCTTAGTCAATTCCTTAGTTAGCTAAGGTTCAAATCTTATTCTTTTTATTTTACCTCTTTTATTTTCAACAACTAGGGAACAAACTCAAGCTAGCATATATATTTAATGTGATAAAAAGTGACCAAGAAGGAGTTTATTTGTTTAGTGGTAAGACTTTAACATATTTTTCCCTTGCACCAAGATTTAAATCACGTCAATTTCCTTCAATTTTTATTAATTTCGTAAAAATAGTTTAATTACCAAATCGGCCCTAAAGATTTGCTTAACCTAGCCATTTAGTCCATTCCTAATCATAATAGAATTTCGATTACCTTTTTCAACCCTATTTAGAATTTCTTTTCTCTCTTCTTTAAATACATCTTTTATCTTTTATTTCCCACTTTTCCTTTTCATAAAATTCATATTCTTTTGCTAGAAATTTATTTGTTGAATCCCGAACCTGAATTCCACCCCATTCAAACCATTCTTCGTATTGTTTTAGCATAGCACCGTTAAAATCTGTTTCTAACGTGCCAAGATCAGTAAGAATTCCTACTTCTAATTTCGTAGAACCCTAGAAATCTGGTATAATATCGTCCTTGTCAATTTTCCAAAATCAATTTCGAATCTTTTATGAGTTTTCCCAAAAATCTTATTAAACTCAATAAATCTTGAGCATCGACAATAATTCTTGCATTTTTGTCAATCGAAAAACCCATTGTAGATATCCCATATTAGATTTGGACATGAGGATCCTTGTAGGAGACCCCGAAAGTCAAGTGTGTGTTATTTTATGAGAAAATCGAGACAAAATTGAACCCAGCCTAGACCACACGGCCTGTCACATGGGCGTGTGGGCTGCCCGTGTGGACCATACGGCCCCTCACACGACCATGTGCCACTGAAACCCTAGGATTTTCGCTTCTTACACGGCCTAGACCCTTCCATACGGCTTGGCCATATGATTGTGTCTCCCCTGTAGCTTAATTTTTGTATTTTCCACACGGCCTCAGTTTGTTACACGACCATGTAACCCTTCCACACAGCCTGAGCCATCCCACACGACCATGTGCCCCTATTTATTAAATTTTACAGTTTTGCCCAGAATTTATGTTTTGTGCAGATTAGTCTTCGAATGGTTCCCGAACTATTTTTAGTGTTTAATTTGTGCAGTTAAGTCCCTGATAGTATGAATAATGTTGGAATCCTTGATTTAAATGATTGTATTAATATTGAATATATACCCAATTGCATGTACTTTGAATAATTATGTTTATTGTATCTATACTTACAACTTTTCATATAACATGGCTTAGGACACCTCTAAATTGAACCTTTGAAGAATATATGATTTTGCCACTAAATTAATTGAATGAAAACATATTTATTGCTACAATATTTGATTATTTTTAATCATAATATCTGTTCTGTTATGATTTATTTTAAGCATGTCTTATTTTGTTGCATGGGTTAGGATGATTTGTAAGGAGGAAGTTCTAGTAGACAATAAATCTGCAACTCTGGTGGTTCAACCATATATTATCTGACAGCTTTTATCTGCAAAAATGTTGTGTATTCACAACCGTTTGGCAGCGTATTAACCTGCAACAATTGGTGGTTCTCCATAACCCGGTGTGTAGGATGGACGAGTTCTGGGGAACTTGTATGGTGTGTAGCTATGGGGTAGGATCTTATCTCTTAAGCCGAATCCGTTTGCATCCGTAAAGCATGTGCTTGAAATTCTGAAAATTTCTGATATGATATGGTATATGTGTTCTACTTATACATTTTGAAAACTGTTATGTTATTCTGATATACTGAATTTGCTAAATGTGATTTAAGCTATGTAATTTGAATTAATATGCTTATCGGTTGCTTTGGTTGTCTTGTGATGGAACTCAAACCGAGTTTTCATAGCTTACCCCCTTATTTTCCTTCTTTTAAGATAACCCACAAGGTTAGGACGTGGACTCAGTTTGAAATATTGATTTCGATATAAAAGTATTTTAGACTGATTATTTTATAATTCTGGTTATTTGAAACTATATTATTATTGTGGCATGGGACTTAGTTTACGGTTTTTACTTAAGCATGCATGACATTTAAATCATTTAGGCTATTAGAATATGAATTTTATCTATTTATGCATGAAACATGGTTTTTATTAAAATTACGTTAATATCACTTTTTCGCTGCTAAATTGTAAATGTGTTTTGTTCATAAATTAATTTAGATTTTCAACTAAGTTTTCAATAATAAACATCGTATGTGAAACTTAATCGTTTTTCTTAAAATTCCTGAGTTTTTCTTAAAGGAGACCAAAAATTCATTCTAAAATAAATAAATGTTTAAAGTTAACTGTTTTTAAAACTCTGATAATTCTACCAGGCCATTTCGGTGGCCGATGTAATTGTAACATTCCATTTTTTAGTGGTGTCGAAAACGGTGGTTCGGGACCACAATTCCAACAAGTGAGTTAGTAAATATTATTTATTTAATATTTACAGGTAATTATTAGTGTCAAATAAAAATTTGGATAAGAAATTTTAACGTTTAGTTAATTAATTAAGTAAAAAGGATTAAATTGTAAATGCTACAAAAGTTAAATTTTATTAATTAAAGGTGTTAAATAACTTTAGAAATTTGACTTGAAGGCATTAAGTGGTAAATTTACCTATTTCTTTATTAGAGGACGGTCTTGGTGGTTAATTACATGAGATATGATTAATGGTTAAAGGGTAATCCAATAAATTAATTAATAAGCAAAATTAAAATAAACAAAAGATGAAATAGCCATCAATTTTTTCCAGCCCTGGGCAGGCTATTTTATTTTGTTGTCAATGGTTTAGCCCGGACGGGTAACCTGACACACGTACTTCTATACCCGACTAGCTTGAACGAGCATTAAATGATTTCGCACTTGTGTATTGAGTTATTTTACAAAGTTCCATCGAAAAATCAAAAGATATACAATGTATTATTAACGTAGACAAAAATATGAATTCTAACTATTTATATGATCGTGATTTACTGATCTGAAATTATTGAACTTTGTCATGATAAGGATATTAGTTTGAATAGCTATTTGCAATTATCTATTAAATGAATAAGGTAAGTTATTAAATTGAATTGTATTAGCTTACTAAGTATTGTATATACTTACTTCTGTTATTATGTTATGTAGATTTTGAATAATCGAGGCGTGTCAATCGAATCAATGGAGCTCACACCTATCATCATCTAACATCAGTAGATTTTGAAGTCTTGAATTGTGGTTACTTGTGGCATGTATATAGGATACTTATTTTGCAAATGTTGAACATGTTTTGGTATATGTAATGTATATGTGGTATCATGGTAATGTGTAGTTAAAAGTTATATTTGAATGGTATTTTTGGATAATTATATGGTAACAAGTTTGATATGCTTATTGATAGTTAAAAGACTAGAATGGATGAATTGGTTGGTTGATAAATGTTAATTATATGTGGTGCCAATGAGGGCATATTGATTAGGCACTTAGGTTGGATGTTTTGGAATGTTTTAAGTTTGTTTAAGTGTGTTTTGAATTTCTATGGTTGATTTTGGTTTGGCTTGGCACCTAAGGAATGTGTATTGTTTTGGCTTGTTTTGGAAGTCATTTTAGGTGTACACGGCTTGGGACATGGGCTATCAGACAATCGTGTGCCACACATGGCCGTACCACACGGCCGTGTGGCCTATTTAATTTTGGTGCAGGTTTATCCCACATGGTCTTTGGTTGTTACAAAGCCTGGAGACACGACCGTGTGACCTTATTTCGAATCACATACGGTTTGGCAAACGATCTGCGACATGGCCGTGTGACCCTATTTCGATTTGCACACGATCTGGCGACACGACCGTGTGACCCTATTTTTGAACTGTACACGGTTTGGCCACACGACCTTGTCCTTGAGCCATACGGCCTCATCCTAGTCACATAGTCGTGTGACCCCTGTTTACAGTTTTTCTACATTTTTCTGCTTTATTTCAAATTAGTCCTTGATTGTTTCTAAATTGATTTTTAGGTTCTGTAAGCTCGTTAGAAGGCCCGTGTTTGTTTATATGCTATGAGTGATGATTGGTTTCAAATATTTGATATTTAAATTAATAATTGAATGGGTTCGTACTGTCATTTGATTTAATATGTGTCGTACTACTATGTAACCCTAATCCGATGACGTTGACGAGTTAGGGGGTGTTACAGTAATCTTCCTATAACACCCCAAACCCAACCTGGAAGTTTAAGCCGAACTTGGACGAGTTACACCAACGCATTGAAAACTGATTTCGTTTCGGGATTTTAATTTTGAAAACCATAAATTCGTTTTTGTCGACTTAGGTGACTTTGTAGTTTCGTGTTAGAAATTGACTGATACGGACGAGATTATCAAAAGTAAAGCAAGGGAAATCCAAGACAATTTACAAACCCAAAAGATCAATTCGCAGTTATTTAAGTGTAAAATAATCCGAGCTCCCATACGCCGTCCGATCCTAAATCAGATGTTTTCCTGAACAGATGAAGGTAAGACAAAGGTTGAGTTACCAAGCACCGCGTATAACCAGACTCAAATACAAATAAGCAGAGCATACTATATAACTCGTAGTAACACAAAGAACTTAACAGCAGTTATACAACTAGTACGAACAACTCTAGAGTATCACAAAGATTTAATCAAAGGTAGTACAACAGAACAAAGCAAAACAAAATAGAGTAGAACAAAACCGAATGGTATAGAGCAAAGTAGAACTGAATAGAAAAACGAATGTAACGAAGCGAGGAGCGAGAATAGAGAGTAGTAAGCGAGCAGCATGTATGTTTTTGCAGATGCAGTATTTTTCAAACAGATCAGGATGCAAATTTATCAGAAACAATCTTCCCAAACTCCGTTACACACCAAAATAAAGTTCTCCCTTGAACTCATCCATCCAAAACACACCAACAAAGTCATCCCGGGTTGCCCGGAACCGATGACCCGCCACCCCAGGTTGCCCGGCAACGATGGCTTATCAATATGCAGTTAAACTGCCAATAAAATATATGTGGTCAAGCCACTAATTACACAGATCATTAACTGCCAGTACAAAATCTTCCTCCTTTAACATTAACCCAAGTCCAATGCATTGTTTCATGGCATGCGTATGCAAAATCAGAGTAATGAGCATGTAAGACATGCTATCTTTCAATAACAGAATCATAAACATGAGAATCAATGTTTTGTAAAATAGACTTTTCGAACCATAACAAATCATATCATATTTGTCATGAAGTCACGTGCACGATTATAAAACAGAATCAGTAACAATCGATCTAACATATTCAGATATCACATATTCTGCATCAACATAATAATGCAGAGGCGTACCAGCAAACTTAACAAATACACATCGTACCTGGATAATTCACACATATCAGACAGTAGCACATTATGTTCTGATAGATTCTATTCACTTAGGTTCAAACATAACAGACATACATGCATATCACACGCCTGTGTCGTCTACCCATGTGATTCTAAATCGTAAAAAGTGAGTCACACGGCTTGGACACACACCCATGTCCTTTCTCGTATGGCTCACATGGCCTGGGCACATGCCCATGTCCTTGCCCGTGTGGTTTACACGGCCTGGGCACACGCCCATGTCCTTGGCCGTGTGGTCCTAAATCATAAACAGTGAGTTACATGGCTTGAACACACACCCATATCATTGCCCGTGTGAACCCTGCACTAACATGGCCACACACGCCCGTGTCCCTTGCTCGTGTGGCTCAAATTAAATTAACAGTGAGTTACACGGCCAACCATACGGCCTGGAACATGACCATGTGGCTCACACGGCCTAACAAACGCCCATGTCTCTGGCCGTGTGGCATCGACAACCACATTTTCTAGCGTCCAAAATTTGCAAAAATAGGGGTTTTCGGTATACTCCTGATAAAAATTCGAAGCAGAAACAACAAGGATGAGGTCTTGTCCCTAGACGATAAGAAATTGCCCAACAATCGGTTAACACATATTCAAATCGATAAAAACTAACATTTCAAATTCGAAGTTACGTCAAAGAACTTTCGACACCAAAAATTTAAATCGTACTTACCGACGAACGAATTGAACTAGAAAGATAAGTCAGATCCTATACAGAATTAGCGCAACGTAACGTAACAAAAGAAAAGGTCACTTTGAAAGAAAGAAACCAAAATGAAGAACTAAATATCGAGAACGATTGACAGAATAAACATAGCAGAAAAAGAAAGAACAAAAATGAAAAGAAAAACCCGCCAGAGGTTTCTGGAAGGTTTTAAGTAACCAACCGAAACTAACTACCATACAATGAAATTCAAAATAAAATATTTCCTATTGCTTTCGACGGGATTCGAACGCAGGACCAAGGAGTATACAGAAGCTTAGCCATTGAACTAGCAGGCTCATTCTTGACATCAATTGACAGAATTTAACTTATAAACCCAACGTTCAAAGGTAAGGGTTTAAGCAAAATAACAAAATTTCCAGAAACAAGATTCAAACCTAGAACCTCACCCACATACCCCGAACACTTAACCACTGAATTAAATTAATTTGCTTGTCATAAATTTCATAAATCTAAACTCAAAATCAAAGGACGACCACTCTTGGTTTCAAAATCCAATTTCTTTTAACCGAGTTTTTGGGATGTTACAACTCTCGCTCCCTTAAAAGAATTTTGTCCCCGAAATTCCCGCAGTCTCATCAATTCCTAAACCATAGAATCGATATTGTTCCTATTCATACAAACCACCACGCTGTCGCTGCACAACTCAAGTTTAATACAAAAAATGAACAATATTTCTAACGATTTTTTTATTCATTCATGCAAATTATCACAGTAACACATCACAAAATCGCGAAGAATTCTTAGATCGTAGACTCCGATCAATGACTCTCATACTCTTCTTATAGTCTAGAGTTGCTCAAACGCAAACTCTTGAACCCTTGCTAATCACTGAACACAACCCGAACACCGCAGTGCCCACATTTCTTGACTATCGCCCTTATTTTAGAATCCTTATAGATTCATATATTCTCAGATTGGGCTCACTGCCCCAAGCAGAGGACTCAACTCGAGTCATTTGGTTTTACCCAACATGCACTAGCACAACAAGGCTACATGTACTTATTACACTAATCTACAATTTCAGAATTTTACGAACTAACTTAGGTTTATCAACATTCCTAAGTCTAAAGTTTTAGTAGAGGTTTCCACAAAATTTCAACATTATTAGCTAGAACAGAGTAACCAAACACTACAGTATGTGTTAGCTCATTTTATATAGCTAAAGTAGATATACTTACAGATCAACATCGGAGTCTCAGATTCTCTGTATACAGACTCGGAAGTAATTAAAATCTGAATATACACTTTTCAGAAACCTCAAATTTCAAAGTCAGTCAAAAGTCTCATTTACTTAAAACATTTTTTAGGAAGAATTTTGAACCTGAAACCACAGCCCGAGTTTTCTAAATCTGATTCTGATACCACTAAATGTTACACCCCAAACCCGGCTTAGAATTTTAAGGCGAACTTGGACGAGTTACACCAATGCATTGAAAACTGATTTCTTTTCGGGATTTTAATTTTGAAAACCAGAAATTCGTATTTGTCGATTTAGGTGATTTTGCAGTTTCATGTTAGAAATTGACTGATACGGACGAGATTATCAAAAGGAAAGCAAGGAAAATCAAAGACAATTTACAAACCCAAAAGCTCAATTCGCAATTATTTCAGTGTAAAACAATTTGAGCTCCCGTATGCCGTCTGATCCTAAATCAGATGTTTTCCTGAACATATAAAGGTAAGACAAATGGTGAGTTACCAAGCACCGCGTATAACATGACTCAAATGCAAATAAGCAGAGCATACTATATAACTCGTAGTAACGCAAAGAACTTAACAGCAGTTGTACAACCAGTACGAACAACTTTAGAGTATCACAGAGATTTAATCAAAAGTAGTACAACAGAACAAAGCAAAACAGAATAGAGCAGAACAAAACTAAATGGTACAGAGCAGAGCAAAATTGAATAGAACAGAACAGAACGGAGCAGAGCAGAACAGAACAAAGCAGAATAGAGAATGTATGTTTCTGTAGATGCAGTATTTTTCAAACAGATCAGAATGTAGATTTATCAGAAACAGTCTTCCCAAACTCTATTACACACCAAAATAGAGTTCTCCCCTGAACTCATCCATCTAAAACACACCAACGAAGTCATCCCGGGTTGCCCAGCAACGATGACCCGCCACCCCAGGTTGCCCGATAATATGCAGTTAAACTGCCAATAAATATATGTAGTCAAGCCACTAATTACACATATCATTAACTGCCAGTACAAAATCTTCCTCCTTTAACATCAACCTAAGTCCCATGCATCATGTCATGGCATGCATATGCAAAATCAGAGTAATGAGCATGTAAAACATGCTATCTTTTAATAACAAAATTAGTAAACATGAGGATCCATGTTTTCTAAAACAGACTTTTCGAACCATAACATATCATATCAGATTTGTCATGAAGTCACGTGCACAGTTATAAAACAGAATCAGTAACAATCAACCTAACATATTCAGATACCGCATATTCTCCATCAACAGAATAATGCAGAAGCGTCCCAACAAACTTAACAAATACACATCATACCTGGATAATTCACACCTATCAGATAGTAGCACATTATGTTCTGATAGATTCTATTCACTTAGGTTCAAACATAACAGGCATACATGCAGATCACACACCCGTGTCGTCTGCCCATTTGATTTTAAATCGTAAACAGTGAGTCACATAGCTTGGGCATACACCCATTTCCTTTCCCGTGTGGCTCACACGGCCTAGGTGTACGCCCATGTCCCTAGTCGTGTGGTCCTAAATCATAAACAGTGAGTTACATGGCCTAAACACACGCCTATATCCCTGGCCGTGTGGCTTATAGGCCTGGGCACATGCCTATGTCCCTAGCCTTGTGGTCCTAAATCATAAACAGTGAGTTACATGGCCTGGACACACGCCCATGTCATTGCCCGTGTGGCTCACACAGCTTGGGCACATGCCTATGTCCCTGGCCATGTGGTCCTAAATCATAAATAGTGAGTTACACGGCTTGGACACACGCCCATGTCCTTGCCCGTGTAAACCCTGCTCTAGCATGGCCACACACGGCCTGGACACAACCCCGTGTCCCTTGCCCGTTTGGCTCAAATTCGATGAACAATGAGTTACACAACCAACAACACGGCCTGGGCACACGCCCATGTCTTTGGCTGTGTGGCATCGACAGCCACGTTTTTTGGCGTCTGAAATTCGCAACAACAGGGTTTTCGGTATGCACCTGATACAGATTCGAAGTAAAAACAAAAAGGATGAGGTCCCGTCCCTAGACGACACGCAATTGCCTAACAAACGGTTAACTCATAATCAAATCGCTAAAAACTAACATTCCAAATTCGAAGTTACGTCAAAGAACTTTCGACACCAAAACTTTAAATCGAACTTACCGGCCAATGAATTGAACTAGAAAGATAAGTTAGATCTCGTATATAATCAGCGCAACATAACATAATAAAAGAAAATGTCATTTTGAAAGGAAAAAACCAAAAGGAATAACTAAATATCGAGAACGACTTATAGAAAAAACATAGCAGAAAAAGAAAGAACAAAAATGAAAAGAAAAACCCGCCAAAGGTTTCTGAAAGGTTTTAAGTAACCAACCGAAACTAACTACCATACAATGAAATTTAAAATAAAATATTTCCTATTGCTTTCGCCGAGATTCGAACACAGGACCAAGGAGTATATAGAAACTTAGTCATTGAACCAGCATGCTCATTCTTGACATCAATTGACAGAATTTAACTTATAAACCCAACGTTCAAAGGTAAGGGTTTAAGCAAAATAACAAAATTTCCAGAAATAGGATTTGAACATAGAACCACACCCACATACCCTGAACACTTAACTATTGAAACAAATCAATTTACTTGTCATAAATTTCCAAAATCTAAACTCAAAATCGAGGGATGACCACTCTTGGTTTAAAAATCCAACTTCATCTAACGCGGTTTTTGGGATGTTACACTTCTGAATTCGGGTCTAACGGCTAGGCCAGGTTGGGGAGGTTACAAATTTCATTTTTCAATTTGAATTTTTTATATTCGAAATTGAAAAATTCAAATTGAAAAGTTGAACTAATAAATTTTATATTCATGTATATAAATTATTATTTAAAAATTATTAATAAAAGTTATTAGAATTTTTTATATAATATAAAATTATTGGAATATATAAATATTATTTTTATAAGATTATTGTTTTTTTTTTTCAATTTTTAAGAATTTTTAAATAATTATTATCATTTTTATATTTTTTAAACTTTTTTAGTTTTGAACTCATCTAGAACGAATCTCGACAAATGATTGTCCACATTCAAATGAAACGGACAAACATATGTCCAGGTTCATTCTAGATATAACTTTTGTTAATTATTTTTGAAATAATGTCTAGGTGGTCCACATCTTGCCACATGTCATCTCCTTATGATGTTATATCAGTATCTTTAACGGTCAAACCAGTCAATTAACGATTTCCATTAACTAAAGAGCTTAGTTGATTATTTTTTTGTCATTAAAGATTTAATAGGGTACAATATTTTTTAAAGGCTCAATTGATTTTTTTTTTTCATTTTTTACTAAGGACTTTTTTTATCCTTACCTATAATATTAATCTACCATAAATATAGAATTTTAGAATATAATATATTTAAAATAATGCAAGTAATTGATAAGAAAATAATGCTTGGAACTATAATATTTTTTGCATTTTTTTACTAAGGATTTTTTTTACCCTTACTTATAATATTTTGTAGAAGTTGCGGTTAAAATAATGCTTAGAACTATAGCCACAGTTTCACCTACAAAATAAAAAAAGCATAAACGTAAAGATGAACATTGAGATTGTTCACACAGTTTGACCTCAATGTACGTATGAAGAGCTTTGCCCAGAGCAATGATCTACTATATTTCTCACAGTATAACCAATGATTGAGTCTTAACATTGAGCCAACTCTTACCAACTTAGCGACCTCACCGTTGTACAAAGACTAGATCACCCTCCCACTAAGCTTCCCCCTTGAAAGATTAATTTTGCAATACAAAAGACTCTTGATTGCTTACAAAAACAATGCACATATAAAACATTGCTAACGTGAACAAATATGTACTCTCTCAATCTCTCGATTACACTTTAACATAGACAAAACTTAAGTTTATATACTATTTAAGTTTTGCTTACATAAGAGTCATAATCTAATCACTTTTCTATAAAGTAAAGCTAAAAAATCAGTATAGGATACTTTTTACATAATTCCATGAGAGTCTTGGTATAATCCAATGCCTTCAAATATGAAAAGTGACTTTACTTAATTCGCAACTAACCAATCTTCAAGTCTTCAACTTTAACCCAGTTGATCTTCATGTTTTGGGCTCTAATACGTTCAAATATCTCCAAAATAAATAGTTCAATACTTTTATTCTAAAATTTGTTAACTTTTAAAAATAGACAAATAAAACAACGAAGCAGTGACTTAAGTAGTGACCAATGTTTCAACTACAAATTTTCCTTGCATTTAAATGTGTCAACATATTTATTCATTAAAAATTTGATACAAAATTTGAGTATATAATTAAAATTGTTTTACTTTTCTTAAAAAATAGTATAACTAATATTTTATTTTTTCATGATTTACAATTTTTTATTTACAATATTTTAATTTATTAATGGGATTTTAGAAAAAAAATTAAAAATAATTTAATTATTATAAATGTATTTTTGGAACATGTTTTAATTTTTATATTTAATTTTTGGAGGTAATTTGGTACTTCAATTTTTATAAAATTATTAATTAGTTTAAATGTCTTATTTTGATTAAAATCTAAAGTGAATTTAAGAATCGCTAGTACTGTTAAAATTCTTTGTTAAAGTCAAGTTCATTATAATGTTATTTTTTTTTGTTACATGACTATTAAGTTAATTTTTTTTTAATTTCAAAAAAATTATACCATCGAATTTAAAAGAAGAATTCTATTAACAGTTAGGCTTAAATTTTCAAATTAAAAAAAATAAAAATTTAAAAATAAACCTATAAATACTAAACTCTATATATACCTAACATAATTTTTTACCATTTAATTTAACCTAAAAATAATGAAATTAAGCAAAGTGTGGCCCGAAAACGTTGTTAATTATTGCACACATTTTGCTTTTGACAAATTTTGACGGGCAATCTCCAAATTTTCGTCACCATCACCGATAGTTTCAATAGCAACATGATTTAATTGATATTGGCCAACATGAAAGTTACCAAAATTAAAATTAGGATAAATTATATTTATATCATTAAATCATTAAAAAGTTTATGATTTTATAATTTAATTTAAAAAAAATTATAAAATAGTCATTAAATTATTCGAAAGTTCTCATTTATATCATTAAACTATTCAGAAATTTTTATTTAAACTATTAGATTATTATGTCTTTTTTTTAAAAAAAGTTTAGATAGTGCGCTCCAAACAATGATTTAACGATCAGTACAGTGGATCAACACTCATTAATGAGTAAAAGAACATATCTTAAAATTAAATTAATTTGACGACTAATATTAAAGATTAGAGAAGATAATTTTTTAAATTTTAATTTACATATTCTTAACGTTCTAAAATATTTCATAACTGAAAAAAGAATAAACAAATAAAACCATAAAATTATATAATATGAAGATGTTTGAAAAAAGAAAAGGCAAGAGAGAGGTTACATAATTAAGTTTAGAGCATGGTCTATCACTGACACATTTACATAATAAATGCAATTAATTTTGGATAGAACAGTACATACATTACAGATTAAAGATGAGCTGAAGAATTGAACCTAAAAAAGTGAGCTGAAGAAGTTGCCGCACAAATTTAATCGACAAATATATAATACATTAGGTACAAACATTTTTGTACTGGTTCAACCCAAATTATTATTTGATGAATGATTTTTTTTTTATTTAAAGTCTAATAGGGCTTGATCCCAGAACATTTTGTTAATAATGCTCATGTGATAGAAAATTCTTGAAGTGTTTTTTTTTATATATATATATAATTTGAGAAGGTGGATAGAGATGTTTGGAATTGAATCAAAGTTCTAATGCCTATCGCGTAATATTCTTGTTATCAGGTTGAGAGGTTGATAAAAGTATTTTTTTATGCAAATAAAAAATATATACTAAAGCGGTCTTCAAATATATATATATATATATATATATCGAAGTATCTAAACTTGACAACTTATATCTATTTAGTATCTAATTTCTTTTTCGACTTAACTGGTGCTTAAACTTAAAAATCATAAGTTAAATTGATACATTTTTCAGGTACCTCATTAACATTGTTACTTTTTAACATTTCAACCTATTAACTCTTTACAAATCATAATAATTCTTTGTATTTAATTTTCCTTTTATTTTGTATTAATTAAAAATAAATCACAAAAACCTTTAATTAATCAACTCATCTTCTCCGGTTTGCAACTAAAAATCAATAACAAGAAACTCTACTCGAGTTTTAAAAAGATATGATCCCCTCTTTTTTCTTCTTCAATCTTATCTTAACAGACAAAATTTCAGTGGCTTTGGTTCAGAGGCTTTTATTTTGGTTACTTAAAAAAATTAATTTTAATTTAGTCATTATTTTTAAAAAAAATTATCATTTTAATAAAGCAAACATTAAATCCATAACTGTGCACACCACATCTTCGCTTCTAAATATTTTTTTTTAGTCTCCCACTATTCATCATCTTCTTCCTAACCTATTTTTCCTGGTACCCTCTCAAGCCTTGCTTCCTAGAACATTTCCAAAATGGAAGATAACTTGAAACAAACACGTAATATCGAGAACATAAATGCTGGAAATTAATCATATATCATCATTTTCTTTGGTTGTTAGAAATAAATTTTCAGTTGTTGGGATGTTTTATGATTCTTTGGACAACGACAGTCCTTGCTCTCCTAATATCTCCGCTACAAATTGTAATG
Organism: Gossypium sturtianum; assembly: GCA_025698515.1. Taxonomy (NCBI): domain Eukaryota; kingdom Viridiplantae; phylum Streptophyta; class Magnoliopsida; order Malvales; family Malvaceae; genus Gossypium; species Gossypium sturtianum. The sequence goes on from CM046955.1 coordinate 122,439,787, forward strand.
ACCCGAAAGTCAATGGTGCCGGGAAATATACTTTCGGGACTTCATTTCTGTAAACTAAACTTATAAAAAATATTTAACACCCCGATTTTTGTAGAGTTGATAATAGTGGTTCGAGACCCTAATTCCGACAGACAAGTCAATATTTATTTATTTTAATAAATAAATATAGAGTTTGATGAGGGTCATATTAAAAAAATCGGTTAAGAAATTTTGACATTAGAAGGTTAATTTAATAAAAATGATTAAATTGTAAAAGCTTGAAAAGTTAGATCCAATAATTAAAAGTATTAAGTGGTTAGTAGATAATAAATTGATGGTCTATTTAGTAATTAAACCATGTAAAATATTAATGGACAAGTTAGTACTAATTTAGTTGATTGTTAAATTATGAGACAAAAGCAATTAAGTAATTAGTTAATTGAATAATAGAAAACATAAAAGAAAGAAAAATAAAAATTTGGTCATCTTCTTTGTGGGTGCCGAAAATAAAAAGGAAAAGAAAGGAAAAATAGCCATTGTTGAAGCTTGGGAGTTTTGGTTCTTTAAGTCCATGCATAAAAAGGAACGAATCGACCGGACGTGAACCGTGGAAAAACTAAAGTAACGGAGTAGTTATCAGCTTCACTTTTAGGACTGTTTTGTTAAGGTTAGGTAATTAGTAGACTCAGACTCAGTATCCTATAAGAATCCCGTACTCAACGTCGGTGATGTCCTTTTTTGTGTTTTTGGCGTGTACCTAGGGGGTATTAGTTGTTTTAAAGTATTTTGATTATAGATAGTTTGTATAGGATGTTTTGTAGTGTATTTTGGTGAATATGTTAATGGTGTTTGGTGGTATATATATGTTTTGAAGTTTGTATTTGGTTTGGAGAACCTTAACACCTCAATAAGTCATGTCATTTTGGTACTTTAAAATGCTTGTAAATAAGATACTCTTTGTATGTTGATGATAGTTTAAAAATGGTTATTTATGGCATATTTGGCACATAATTGAACTAGGATATCATGCATGAAATGAGGAAATTTTGGCATGTTTTGATAGTTGAAGTTTTGTTACAATTGTGGTGTCTTTGAATGACATATTGGTTAGGTGAATTAGGTTGTTTGCTATGGCATGTTTATATATGTTTGGTTGGCATTTGAACCCTTTGAAAGTGTGCCCAAATGGTATGAATGGTTAAGTAGGATTTGATTTTGAATTGGATTGATTTTAGGTAAATTTTGGGTTCACATAGCTTGGGACACGGACTGTCACACGGTCGTGTGACACACACGGCCTGCCGACACTGCCGTGTGTCATCTGGGAGTTTCTTGGTGTTTCAAGTCAGTGAGTTACACAGAGTAGCACACGACCTGACACGCGGGCGTGTGTGGCAATTCATAGAGTTACACGGCCTAGCACATGAGCGTGTGGGGCATCTCAGTGAGTTACACGGGTGAGGACACGAGTTGAGACACTGCCGTGTGTCCCTTGTTCGAAAGTCACACGGCCTGGACACATAGCCGTACCCATGTTTTTAAATTTTTGCATCTTTTTCTTAAAAATTCTTATTTGTTTTAAATTAGTCTCGAAGTGTCTCAAAGCTATTTTTGGGCCTCGAGGGCTCGATTTAGGGTCAGAATGCATGTGATTAAATGGTTTATGATATATTTAATTTACTTAAATATTGTGTTGTTAAATGTTTTTTATTGTTCGGTAATGCTCCGTAACCCTAATTCGACAACAGAGACGGGTTAGGGGTGTTACATTTAGTGGTATCAAAGCTTACAGGTTTAGCCGATTCTCAGACTAAATCGAGCTCAGATTGAGTCTAGAGGTACATGCCTGTAACAGTCCGGTTTCGACCTTAATCGAAACAGTGGTTTCGGGACCACAAATTCGAGTCAAAAAAATATTTAAATATTATTATATGTGTTTATACTGTGTGAATTTATATCTGTGAAATTTTCGTGATTTAATTTTATCGTTTGAGTGTCCGATTTAATAAAAGGACTTAATCGCGTAAAAAGTAAAAGTTGCTATGTAACACCCCTTACCCGTGTCCAAGACGAAACCGGGTTTGAGGCATTACCTAACTAAACTTGCTTAAACGTCTTGAATAGGATTATAAAATTTCGTTTAAACCCATCACTAGCACATACTCGGCCTAAGAGGCCCTAAACATACCTCCGAGAGGTATCGGAACTATACCGGGAACTCTTACGAACTCGAGAAACTTTTCAATAAAACAGGGGCCACACGCCCGCATTGGTCTAGGGACACGCCCGTGTGCCCCGAAGACATGCCCGTGTCTTCCACCCGTGGTCGATCCTGACTAACTTCACATGGCCTAGACACGCCCGTGTCATCCACCCGTGGTCGATCCTGACTAAATTCACACAGCCTAGACACACCCATGTCATCCACCATGGTTGATCCTAACTAATTTCACACAGCCTAGACATGCCCGTGGTCGATCCTGACTAAATTCACACAGCCTAGACACACCCATGTCATCCACCATGGTTGATCCTAACTAATTTCACACAGCCTAGACATGCCCGTGTCATCCACCCTTGGTCGATTTAAATTCCACAATTAATGTGCAGACTTCACACGGCTTGGGCACATGCCCATGTCCCTAGCTCGTGGAGTATACTGACTTGCAAACCTAGCATGCAAGGGGACACACGGTCGATCCACAAGCCCATATGGCTGACCGTTTGTCACACACGGCATAGAAACACGCCCGCGAGTCTACTCGTGTGGACAATTAGATGGCTATCTACCAAGCCCTTTGCCACCCTACATTGTACACATACAAACACCAATCCAATTCAACATAATTCATAACCCAAAGGCATATCTAAGTACTCAATTTAACAACCATACACAAGGGCATACACTTTAAGAAAATCACTTTCATTAAGCATAAGAGTTTGCCAAGAATCGGCCTAACTTAATAGATCATTACAAAAAAAAAAAAGACTTTAATGCCTTACAAAGCCAACACTTTGGCCAACAATTACGACCTAACAAAATACTCGAGTCCTATACATGCCATACTCAAAATAAGTCTAAATTGTTATACCAAAGTGGTGTCGATAGTGTGATTTCCGAACTCCTACGTCCTCGTTCCTCAAGTTATCTTGGCAATACTACAAGGAGAAAGAGCAATGAAAGGGGGTAAGCATGAAGCTTAGTAAGTTTGCATGGATATAATTAGCAACAATAAGCTCATAAAATAATCCATCCATGGCATTAACTAACCATACACAAGTCATAGGCTTCTTTCCATACTTACTCACAATTGCCCTTATTTAGCACATACCATGCCACATATCGTAATCGTTTCTTCGTGACTCAATCACAAGTACCTGTATTCACTTATTCACAGGACTTTAGTGCTAATCTCATTTACATTTCTAAACTCATCTAATCATCCCATTAATCACTAGGGATACTCAAAGATGCATAATATCATCATTATTCTACATACGAGGCCAATGCCACGTCCCAGAAATGGTCTTACATGGAGTTACCTCTAAATGCCGATGCCATATCCTGGATATGGTCTTATACGGAATTTCACATTTAAAATCGACGCCACATCCCGGATATGGTCTTACACGATTCTCACATTCATTACCGAAGCCATATTCCAAATATGGTCTTATACGAAAATCTTAATTCGGTGCTGAGGCCATGTCCCAGACATGGTCTTATACGGGAACTTATTCATTCTTCATCTCGATGATAGCATTTTCATATTCGTTATAGTCCACTAGGACTTCAACATCATATTCAACATCAATTTAGTAAAGTATCATACATTAATATCATACCAAACATTCTCAATTGTGCTAACATAAATGTTGAATCTATACATACAAACTTACCTCGATTTTCAAAATGAGCCAACTCGTCAGTCTAGTCCAAGACTTTGTTCTTTCCCCGATCGAGGCGGATTCTCGGTTCTTCTTGCTCTATAATAGCAATTTATCTCATTTCAATCATCATATTAATAAAAGCATTTCACTAATCATGCTTAGGCAAAATTACTATTTTGCCCTTAGACTTTGGCAAAATAACCATTTTGCCCCTAGGCTCGGAATTAAATTCTAATCACATTTCTACCTTCAACAAGCCTAGGTGAACATTTAATACTCTTATAGCTATCATCAAAACTCAACATTTCACATAGTTACTACAAATTTGTGACCTTTTCATCAAGGTCCAATTAGGTGTTTTCAAGACAATACCTTTCACAAAAGTTGTTCATCTAACAACTAAGACTCAATTTCTTCCATAAAATGCAGCAAATAGCAAATGAAAGCTCTCATGGTAAAACTCTAAACTTTGTATCATATTGCTCAAAAGTCTTCTCATTTGAAAGCTTAAGTTCTAGGGGTCTTAAAAGTACAATTATCATCAAGAAAAATAATCAAAATCACTTACTAGAATGGAGGAGAGCTTGCTGAAAATTTGAGCTTTCAAAACCCCTATTATGCTTGCAAATTTTGATGGAGGAAGATGGAAAGAAAGATGATATTTTCTCTTTCTTTATTCTAATATTAAACTAGTCAAATTAGTCACCAACTATCCACTATTTTGACCAAAATTTTGTCCATCTTTGTCTCCTATGTAGTCAATGGCCGGCCAAGAAAATATTGGGGGTCTATTTGCCTTTTAAATACCTCCAATTATCAATCTATGGCTATTTGGTACCTTTAGCTTATAGAATGAAACTTTCGCACTTTATGCGATTTAGTCCTTTTTCGCGATTAATCAAGAAATCGCTAAAATTAAAGTACCAAAATTCTCACGTGCTTATAAAATCATACTCTGACTCGTAATATGACATGAAAATAAATTTCTCTAATCTCAGATTAGTGATCCCGAGATCATCGTTCACCACCAATTTCTAAAGAACATTACATGCTAACTATTTGTTAAAGTGCTAAATTGATTTGTTCTTTTAGTGGGAGGTGTTTATGTTGTAATTATACCATGAATTTATATGATGGACGATTATGTGTATATATATATTATGTTTATATTAAACTAATAAGGTTATTTTAGTAATTATATTAATTAATGTAATATAATAAAACATAAAACATAAAAATGCATGCACTTGTTCATCTATATTGCCGAATATTGAAAGATAAAATGAAAAAGAAGAACAACTAGGTTCGGCCACTTCTATGTCTAATTAAGGTATGTAATTTGTTCGGTTTTTGATAATTTTTACGTTTTTGAGATCGTTGCTATGAAATGTACAAAGCCCATGCTTTAATTTTTGATTTTGATGAATATTTTGAGTTAAGCCATTGATGAATTTATGAGCTTTGTTATGTTAGATGATAGATTATGAAAAAATATGTTTTGGATTAATATGTTTTGTATTGGAAATTTGGATGATTTTGAGTAATTAGGGTTAAATTGTAAAAATAATAAACTGAGGGACTAAAATGTGAAATAAATGAAATAGATGGACTTGTATGAGCATGGGTAAAATTCGACTTAAGCATGGGATATTGAGATTTTGAATATTTTGTGTTTTATGCAATAGGGACTAAATTGCAAAAAGTGTAAAATGTCAGGGGTAAAATGGTAATTTGCCCATTTATGTGTTTTTAGATTAAATTGAATAAAATGGTGTTTAAATAAGTTTAATTTGAATATGTTTAGATCAAGAACCAAAGAAAACGGATTTGGATCGGGGGAAAACAAAAATAATCGAATAGTCATTTATTCCGTCCGTCGATATCTGAGGTAAGTTTTTAAGCAATTAGATGCTGTTAATTTTGAATAAATGTGAACTTTATATGCTGAATTGAATTTTATGAATGTATATAAGCAATGGCCGAATGTCTAAGTGTTTTGGAGCAATGTTTACGAGATCGATTTGATCGAGTTACGATGTCCGAAAGTCCCGTACGAACCTTAGGAATAGATAGGATACATATGTCATGACATAGGATTTCGTTATGCGTTATCGTGTAAGACCACGTCTGGGACATTGGCACCGACTTGTGTTTACGTGTAAGACCCTGTCTGGGACAGTGGCATCGTTATGTGATTACATGTAAGACCACGTCTGGGACGTTGGCATTGTACAATATGTTCGACTATTCGGGTATCCTTTTAAATTTTGAATGGTTCAACGGGCAATGATAAGTTAAGATCGAGTGTAAATCAAGTTAGAAAATGCTCAGATATGTATTCATACTAAGTTATGAAGTTAAGGTAAATTGAATACTTGAATTGATGATATAAAGTTATGTGAAATATGAATTATGTGATGGCATATTTGAACATATATGTATTCGGCTTATTGATATGTATGTATTGTGGAAAGTGATGGTTAGTTATACTAATGTTTAATTGAGTATTTGGTCAAAGTAGAATTTATACAAAACTTATATGCTTTGATATATGAAATTAAATTGGAAATGTACATGAGTTGATAATGGCCTATTTCGGTTTGAATAGATTAATTTATGTTCATGATTAAATGTTTTCATTGCTTATGACTTACTAAGCTGTGAAAGCTTACTGTGTTTATGTTTACTCTTCATTTTATAGATTTTGGAAGTTGGTTATGAGCTCGGGGATTGTCAGAGAAGTCTATCACACTATCAACTATTCTCGGTATTTTGTTAAGTTTGAATTTGAACTTATGGCATGTATAGTCTAGCTAAAATGTTTAATTTTGGGATATGTAATTATGAGCCATGCGAAAATGGCTTATTTCTTTTGGTTAAGCTTAGTTTCTATGCTTTTGATATAATGGCTTGATTACAATGCTAATGGTTGTGTAAATTCGGTCATGGTTTAATCTTATATGGAAAGTAATTTCATGGTATATATGTTGTGGTGTTTGGTCATGTGTTTCGGCAATGAGGTAAATGATGGATGCCTGTTGAGTTATAGTATGTAATATATTGGTTAAGTAATATGCATGTCTTATATGTGTGGTGTGCTTGTATATGCTTACAGTTTAAAGTTATGATATGTATGGCTTAAGATTGTTCATTATGGTAAGCTTGACATATTGGTATGTTTCGCATATGTTGATTTTTATTATTTGGCTCAAACGAAGTAAACATGGTTGATGGATATATATTTCGGTTGTGGCTTAATATTGGCTTATTCGGATGGTATGATTTGTATTATTGATAAACCGTAATAATAACATATTTTAAACCCACATTTAGCATACTTTTGGATGATTTATGCCTTGAATTATGTAATTTGGTGCTCTTAATCCTTTAATTTCATGTTTTATACTCAGGAGAGCACCAGAGGATGAAGAGAACGAGAAACGAGCCTAAAATAGAGTAAATGGGCCATATCATGAAATCGACACGGCCTGGGCCCAAGACCACACGACCGTGCTCTTTTAGCAGGTTCAAACACGGCCTAGCCATGATTCACACGGGCGTGTCCCTGACGTGACAAAGAAGAATTTTATTCGAATTAGGGTACTTAAAGGCAAAGAAAGCCATTCCAAAAGCCTATATAAACACCCTAGAGGCCAACCTTCAAGGGGGCGTCCAGCGAGGCCAATGAGCCGAGCCAGAGAGGTCAGAATTGTGGAATTTACTCGAAGAAAGCTAGTTGATTCATCTCAAGAAGTCGGAGTCATACTCAAGACGGATGATCTTCTCTTTAATTCCTTCAGGGGGTTTTAGGATTTTTCTTATGTTTTGTTTTATCTTTTCTTCTGAGATGTATTCTTTTATAATTATGAACTAAACCTTCAGATTCCTGAGGGGGATGAAACCTAAGATGAATCTTGTTATCGTTTGCTGAACTATATAATAAATACTTGATTTGTTCTTAATTATGTGTTCTTAATTCTTGCTTTGATATTCCAGGATATTGATTCAAGTACTGATGTGCTTAGGTGGTGGAGCAAAAGTCCCTGCCTAAGAGTAGATCTAGCATAGTTAAGCGGAGTTACTCACGCGCCTAGAGATAGGGTGATTTAAAATCTGCGAATTAGGGTCAAACCTAATATGGGAGTCCATAGATCGAGTTAATGCAATTCTAGGGGTTTTAATTAGAAAGAGATTTCAATTAATCAACCTAGGGTTAGACGTTGGTCGCCTCAAGAGAGGGATTAATATACATTAGGAATCCTACGGATCAAGTCAAGTGAATAAATCGTGCCTGTTCGAGAGTTAGATAACAAGTGAAGTCTAGGTGGATTCTTCCTCGGGTATTGTCTTAGTCAATTGGTTTTTCTCACGAGTATTTTCCCAAATTCGTTCTCTTTGTCTTAGCGTCTTTAGCTTAGTAGTTAGTTAATTTTAGTTTAAACAACAAATTCCCTTGTTTCTTAGGCTAAATAATAAAAAGAAAGTTAGTATTAGTACTTCTGGTTCCTTTGGGTTCGACAATCTGGTCTTGCCACTAAGCTATACTACTATTCGATAGGTGCACTTGCCTTAATCGTTGTCACAGTTAGTTTCTAGGCTCGATCATTCTTTATTTAAATTTTTAAGACTCTGACATCGCACATCAAGTTTTTGGCGCCGTTGCTGGGGAACCAAAATATTAAGAAAGCTCATTTTTTATTACTTTAGCCATTTTTTATTTTTGTAATTTACTTTTATATCTTTTTTTTTTAACTTTCTTTCTTTTGTTCCTTGCAGGTACCTCTAGTTTATGACTAGAAGGAACCCGACAGGACCCCTAATTTACGATAGTGATATTGAAGGTACCGTTTGTAGAAATCGTAGAGAGATAAGGCGAAGCTTAAATTACATAGAGGAAGAGCAAGAAGACGAAACCAATACCACCGAAGAGATGGCTGAGAATAATCCGCTACCTCCGGAGGTGGCCGAAAATCAGGCTCCTCGAACTATGTATGATTATGCTAAACCTAATTTAACTGGAACTGTATCGAGTATTGTTAGACCTACTATTGCTGCAAATAATTTCGAATTGAAACCTAACACTATACAGATGATACAACAGTTTGTTCAGTTTGATGGTTTGCAGGATGAGGATCCTAACACACATTTAGCGAATTTTCTAGAATTCTACGATACCTTCAAAATAAATGGCGTTTCTGATGACGCCATACGTCTTCGGTTATTTCCCTTTTCTTTAAGGAATAAAGCTAAACAGTGGTTGCATTCTCTCCCCCGAGGATCAATCACTACATGGGATCAAATGACCGAAAGTTTTTTATTAAAATATTTTCCGCCAGCCAAAATGGACAAGTTAAGGAATGATATCTCTTCTTTTGTGCAGATGGATTTAGAAACACTCTATGATGCATGGGAGATATACAAAGACCTATTGAGAAGGTGCCCACACTATGGATTACCCTTGTGGCTACAGGTCCAAACCTTTTATAATGGTGTAAACCCTTCAACCAGGCAGTTGATTGATTCAGCCACCGACGGAACCCTGAATAATAAAACTCCTGAAGCAGCCTACGAGTTTATAGAGGAGATGTCACTGAATAACTATCAGTGGCAAGTCACGAGGACAAAGCCCACGAAAGCTGCCAGTGTTTTCAACCTCGACGTAGTAACCATGCTATCAAATCAGGTAGAGATGTTAAATAATAAGGTTGATGGTCTATGTGGTTCTTTGCAGGTACAACCCGTTATGCAGTGCGAAACAAGTGGAGGTATGGCGAATCCTGAGTACCCACCCTACGGACATGGCATAAAAGGCAAACAAATGAACTATGTAAGTAATAATTTTAGATCCCAAAATAATCCTTATAGCAATACTTGCAACCCAGGTTGGAAGAACCACCCCAATTTCTCATGGGGTTGTCAAGGAAATCAAAGGCAACAACCCCCTCCAAACTTCCAACAGCAGCCGTACCCACAGGAAAATAAGCCGAACCTTGAAGAGATGCTGACAAAATTCATCGCGGTGTCAGAAACACGCTTCCAGAACACCGAAACATCACTTAAAAATAATCAAGCATCAATTCAAGGTATCGAGAAGCAGTTAAGGCAACTCGCCAAGATCATATCAGAATGACCACAAGGAAGCCTACCAAGTAACACTGAGACTAACCCAAGGGAGCAAATTCAAGCCATAACAGCTCAAGATAGCGAAAGGTTAGATGAGCCCCATTTAAGGCAAGAGAATGTGGTAGAAGAAGGTAAGGTTGAGGTAAGCCAAGATAAGCCAAAACAGGTAATTAAAGAGTACCAACCTCGTATACCATACCCCGATGCGTTGAAGAAAGACGACACAGAAGAACAATTCGGTAAGTTTCTTAAACTTTTAAAGAAATTACATATTAACTTACCGTTTCTTGAAGCTCTCTCGCAGATGCTAGATTCGAGGAAATTTTTAAAAGAGCTTCTGACAAACAAACAGAGATTAGACGAGTCGTCGCATGTGGAGCTCAACGCAATGTGCTCAGCAATTCTACAAAATAAACTACCACGAAAATTAAAAGATCTAGGGAGTTTTACAATTCCATGTTTAATTGGTAGTTTATCTATTAATAACGCTTTAGCTGATTTAGGGGCAAGCATAAATGTTATGCCTTATAAAATATTTAAACAATTAGGTCTAGGGAAACCCAAACAAACTAGGATGAGCATTCAATTAGCTGATAAGACTATTCGAATTCTTAGGGGTATAATCGAAGATGTGTTAGTAAAGATTGATAAATTCGTATTCCCAGTAGATTTTGTTGTTTTAGACATGGATGAGGACAATAGTATCCCCTTAATTTTAGGGAGACCCTTTTTAGCGACTGCTAGAACTAAAATTGATGTGGGTACAGGTGAACTCATACTCCGCGTAGGTGACGAATCAATCAGTCTTCAGGCTCTCAACTCGGCTAGGACATCAAGCAATCCAGGTGAGAAAATAAATTCTATTAATGACCATTCAGTTAAACCTTCTTTTCAGGAAGCACCACTGAACTACACACCCGAGCCAGATCCTACATCTCATAATAACAAGGAAATAATTCATGAGGATCGAAGGCTTCATATTGATGAACTAGACAAGTGGAAGACGTATTTCAAGGAAAAATCAAAATCACACGAAGTAAAACCGAAGGAACCGCCAGACGAGTTAGTAGGAACAACAAATCACTTCAAAATAGGAGATCAGGTATTGCTAGATAAAACAGACCCTCGAATTGTTCCGCCCGACCCTAATACAAACAAAGAAATCTCTTTTAAGGTAATCAATATTTTCTCATACGGAACAGTCGAGGTAAGTAATCCTATCTTCGGCACTTTTAAAGTAAACACTACTCGACTCAAACTTTATCATGATAGTAGAACTGATAGCATGAGAGAGAATGTTCAACTCTTCGAACCACCATGAATATGCGAATGAGAGGTAAGTCTAGCTTAAGACTATAAACGAGCGCTTCTCGGGAGGCAACCCGAGCACCAACTCTATTAATTTTTACATTCTTTTATTTTTATTTTATTTTTATTTTTACTTCAGCATCTAATTATAAACTAACCAAAGTGCAGATTTCCATACCACACGGCCGTGGTCGTGGCCATGTGGATACTACAGATGTTCGTACTAACATGGCAGAGATAGTACGAGTCAGGACGAATAATATCTTCGAGTCACGGGCTCCAACTAACTCGCCACGGCCGTGCGATGCGACCGTGGTCGACACTGTTTGATCCTACACGGGCGTGGTGACCTGAACCTGGGCGTGGGAGAAACGAAAGAAGCATAACACGACCGTGCGACACGGCCGTGTGACTCGACACACCCATGGTACATGGGCATGGGGGTGTACCAGACCTGAAAATTCTATTTAAACCCCCCTCCTTCTTCTCACATACTCCCCACCTCCTTTCTCCAATCCTATTCTTCAGACCCCTCCCCTTCCATACTTTTCTTCTTTAGTCCTTCCCCAAACCCTTGACCTCCACCACATCTATGTCGAAGAAGCGGAAGGATCCAAGCACAGTCTCCCTGTGGGAGATCGATCTACATAAGTTCATGCCGGCTGCTTCAATTATTCGACAAGCCAAGGGTCTTTGAGGCCATTTAACTCTTATTTTTCTTTTCTCTTCTCCTTTATTTTCCTTATCTTAACTTCTCTTCCACTAAATTTAGTGTATATTATTTTAGTTTCTTATTTTTAGGTTCTTTAGGCTGCTTGGGAATCACACACCACGACCTTAGAAATCACACCCACCTCGCGAACCATCCAACAATAAGGACTTTTCAGTCCATTTATATCTTCTTTTAATTTTACTTTACCTTTTATTTTCTTTCTCTTTATCTTTCTTGTCTTTAAATATATAATTAGTTTATTTTAAATATGTCTTATTATTTCTGGCTAATTCTTCACTGCTACCCAATTTCTTCATCTAGCTTGACAATAGTGGGCGACCACCACACCACCACTCCTCCAACTTATCTTTCACCTCCAAATCAAGTTTCCACACTTCCAACTCAAGGAATCCATCCAAAAATTCAGGAAGTTTCATCTCTCTCCCTATCTTTTGATTTTCTATTATATTGTTTATATATCCTTGTACATTGAGGGCAATGTACATCTTAAGTGTGGGGGGGTGAATCTTAAAAGTGCCTAACTTTTTTCATTATTCTCTAATCCTGAATTATATCTTGTTCTTAAGTAATTTTCTCATATTACGATTAGAATGGAATTTCCTTTGATTTATGATTTTCATTGATATGTTTTGGATTAAGTCATAGTTAATTGTGAATTGATAATTTAAACTTTAAGATAATAGAGAACCAAGCATGATAAGTCTATTTTTCAGAAATTAAAATTGTTTTAGGTTATCTACCTAAATTTGAATATTACTTTAAAGTTTGAAATTTACGAGGTTGACATCAAAAACCCATTATTTTTGTGAGATTTTGAGCCTTATAGAGCATATATTCTTTTTCTTGCTCACTTTTTTTTGATCATGAGTGTGTCAACATTGTTTTGTTATTCTAGAACTTGCATCGATTATACATGTCGAGACCACACCTTTGATTTGATATACTAAAATGATAAAGGTACCTAGGTTTTAACCCACTTACTCCACTAAAAGCCTACCCTCACAATTAACCCCTAGTGAACCCCTTTGATCCTAACAACCCTTTTTATTGACTCACCCACTAATATTAACCCAAAACCCTTTGTATTTGTTATCACCATTCTTCTTGACTACCCCTATATCGAGATTTGATTTGATCGATTACTTAACTATTTTCTTTATTAGTTGTTAAATTCTATCTTATTATTACTTGATTTGTTCTGAAAAAAAAAACGAAGTATATTCATTATTAGTTCTATGTTCTATGAGCTTAAAACAGTTAAATCCACATCTTTAGAAGAAGCTCGTGTTGTTATTAGTATTATGAGTTTTCAATTAATGTAATTATTTACTATCAGTTCGTTGTTTCTAGTTAGGTAATTTGTCAGGTCAGTCTCGATTCTAACCCTCTAATTCAGCCTTTATCCACACCTTTAACCCAAGCCCCGTTACAACCCTGTTAAAGACCTTTTGATTTGTGTATCATCTCATATTATAGTGGTGGAGATTTGATTTTCATGCAAGCCTATGGGATTAACTTTTCATGTTTGACTTATGAGTGCTTTTTCCTGAACCTTAAACACCTCGAGTGATTTGAGTGAATCTTTAGTGAGGATGTCAATCCTTGTCAATTTTGAATCAGAGGTAATTATTTAGATGAGGGGAAACACCTATTTTTTCATGCTACAAAATGTATGACTTAGATTGTTTGAATCTTTAGGACTCTTTGAGTTGAATTATCCATGTATGAATTATCTTTGAATTATGATGAAACATTATTGATGAATATTATGAATTGAGGAAGTTCGTTTTAATTGTGAGTTGAGAATTTTGCTTGAGGACAAGCAAAAGATTAAGTGTTGGGGTATTTGATAAACCTTAATAATAACATATTTTAAACCCACATTTAGCATACTTTTGGATGATTTATGCCTTGAATTATGTAATTTGGTGCTCTTGATCCTTTAATTTCATGTTTTATACTCAGGAGAGCACCGGAGGATGAAGAGAACGAGAAACGGGCCTAAAACAGAGTAAATGGGCCATATCACGAAATCGACACGGCCTGGGCCCAAGACCACACGACCGTGCTCCTTTAGCAGGTTCGAACACGGCCTGGCCACGATTCACACGGGCGTGTCCCTGACGTGACAAAGAAGAATTTTATTCGGATTAGGGTAGTTAGAGGCAAAGAAAGCCATTCCAAAAGCCTATATAAACACCCTAGAGGCCAACCTTCAAGGAGGCGTCCAGCGAGGCCAAGGAGCCGAGCCAGAGAGGTCAGAATTGTGGAATTTACTCGAAGAAAGCCAGTTGATTCATCTCAAGAAGTCGGAGTCATACTCAAGACGGAGGATCTTCTCTTTAATTCCTTCAGGGGGTTTTAGGGTTTTTCTTATGTTTTGTTTTATCTTTTTTTACGAGATGTATTCTTTTATAATTATGAACTAAACCCTCGGATACGAGGGGATGAAACCTAAGATGAATCTTGTTATCGTTTGCTGAACTATATGATAAATACTTGATTTGTTCTTAATTATGTGTTCTTAATTCTTGCTTTGATATTCCAGGATATTGATTCAAGTACTGATGTGCTTAGGTGGTGGAGCAAAAGTCCCTGCCTAAGAGTAGATCTAGCATAGTTAAGCGGAGTTGCTCCCGCACCTAGAGATAGGGTGACGAAAATATGCCGGATTAGGGTCAAACCTAATATGGGAGTCCATAGATCGAGTTAATGCAATTCTAGGGGTTTTAATTAGAAAGAGATTTTAATTAATCAACCTAGGGTTAGACGTTGGTCGCCTCGAGAGAGGGATTAATATACATTAGGGAATCCTACGGATCAAGTTAAGTGAATAAATCGTCTGGTTCAGAGTTAGATAATAAGTGAAGTCTAGGAGGATTCTTCCTCGGGTATTGTCTTAGTCAATTGGTTTTTCTCACAAGTATTTTCCCAAATTCGTTCTCTTTGTCTTAGCGTCTTTAGCTTAGTAGTTAGTTAATTTTAGTTTAAACAACAAATTCCCTTGTTTCTTAGGTTAAATAATAAAAAGAAAGTTAGTGTTAGTACTTCTGGTTCCTTTGGGTTCGACAATCCGGTCTTGCCACTAAGCTATACTACTGTTCGATAGGTGCACTTGCCTTAATCGTTGTCATAGTTAGTTTCTAGGCTCGATCATTCTTTATTTAAATTTTTAAGACTCTGACATCGCACATCAATTATTAATTAGTTTAAGTTAGTAAGCTTAATACATAATATATATATGTTTGTGATGTTTGTTATATGATTCGGTAAAAGGGTAATGATAAGCATATTGTATATTCGGCCAAGATGCTAATTTATTTTAGAAGTACGTTTATGACATGTTTTATGTGATGGAATGGTATGATTATTGTGTATATATATTTGATGATTGAAAATATGACCATTTGGATAGTTAAAAAAAATGTTAAGTTAATGTTTATAATCAGCTAGTCATAAGTAATATAAGTGTATATGCCAACGATATGAACATATGTAGTTGGATATTTAGATTCGGCTTGTGATGGCTAATAATGATTATGATTTGTAATGGCAAAGTTAGCTTAATATTGAATGGTAAATTTTTTGTGCTACTTTTGAACCTAAATTTGATAGCCGAAATAGGTGAGAGGGGAATTGGTTATGTGAGTGCAATTTATGCATGATAATTAGCATGCGAATGGGGTGTGTTATGGTTTGTATTTTGTGCTCTTTTAATGGTTCATAGTGATAGGCTAAAATGCGTATTATATATATGTTGAATTAAAGTTATGTTCGGCCATAGAGTAATGATATTAAGGTTGTATATGTGTTTGGTCAATAATTAGTGTGTAACAGTTTGTTTGGTTTTTAACATGTGCACATGCAGAGTTAAGGAAATGATATGTTTGATATTTGTTAAATTAAATAGATATATTGGCATGTATTCGATATTTTTTTTTGAATGTCTTAATGTATGCACATGGAATTTGTTATGTATTAAGATATGTTATAATTTGATTATTTGAATACTATAAAGGAGATGTACATATGATTCGTATAATTGAGTTTATATTACTTTAAACATGAATAGTAATGAATGACTCTCCTAAGCTGTGTATTGTTCGGTAATGCCTCGTAACCCTAATCCAGCGACAGATACGTGTAACACCCCTAACCCGTAACCGTCGCCGGAATAAGGTTAAGAGGCATTACCGAACAATCAGAACATTTACAATCATTTCTCAACACAAAGTATAACACAATTCAACGTATCAAGATATATTCATATAGTCCCTTAACAAGGTCTACGAGACCTCAAACATGCACTAGAAAGGGGTCAGGACTAAACCGAGATCATACAAAATTTTTCCAAGCTACAGAGGTCACACGCTGGTGTGGCAAGGCCGTGTGCTGCCACGCGCCTCACACGCGCTATGTGTCCGAGCCGTGGCAAAATAGGGCATACATATCGACTTGTCCACACGCCCGAGACACGCCGTGTGCCTCACCGTGGTCGAGCTCGACTTGCATCACACGGCCGGGACACGCCCGTGTGTCGGCCCGTGGTCGAGCGAGCGACTTGTTTCAATTTGCAAACTCGAAGGACACGGTCGAGCCACATGCCCGTGTGCTCAACCGTGTGGGCAATTATAGACCATTTACAAGACCAAACTTGCCACCCACACTTAAAATCACCTACAAGCCTCAATTCATAAACATTTATACCTCAAATGGCAATCATAACATACCAATATATGCACCAACTAATCATCAACTACATCATTTATTTCTATGCTCAAATTCAACTCAATAGGTCTATCTAAACTACCAATTCCATATTCCAAATCCTATAAGTCAAGCATCATAAAACCCATACCACAAGTTCATGTTTAAACCTCAATTCTCATCAACCATTTAAGCATGAAACATACCATATTCATCAGTCACATAATTCCACACATATATACTAACATTATTCAACTTTCAAGCCATATCACATGGCAAAGTTTATACACCTCAAAACATGCCATATCAACTAGCCTATACATGCCATATACCATACATAATACATCTTCCAAAAGTACCAAAATAGTTAGCCGATAGTGTGATTGAGTCGCTGGCGATCCTCGGATCCGAGCTAACTTTAAATACACTGTAAAACAGAGAAACACTTCACACAGTAAGCTCTAAAGCTTAGTAAGTTCGTAATATAATACAATTAACTCATTGAATCAAATCAATGTACAAATTAAACCATCTCATATATAATTTAACAAAGATACACATGCTCAATTATGTCCAATACTCACATAACCATCCATTCATCTACTTTCAAATTTATCAACCACTTAGGTTTCATACATACCTTTTGCCAACACCTAGTTTACAACCAATTTTGCTACTCAATGCTCGATACCACATTTCGATCAATCTTCATTATCTTTTCGATTCAATCGCACACTTAGTGCCCAATTCATAGCCGAAGCTTAAATAACATCGCACACTTAGTGCCTCTATATCAAACCAAACTTGATTCGGTATCGCACACACAGTGCCAATCAGTATAGTCAATACTTTCTCTATTTCGCACACACAGTGCCATTCATTACTGTATAAATTCTATTTCGCACACTTAGTGCCACATTTCTCAAATTCACAATTAACATTAATAATTCATCAATCACATATTCATTCATTTCATAGTACATGATTATAAATTATACGATTTGCATTATACACGAACTTACCTCGGACGTCGAAGTAACAAAACGAGTTGATTAATCGAGTACTTTATCTTTGCCTCGATCTCGATCCAATTCCCTCTTTTCTTGATCTATACATATTCAAATTTAGTTCATTCAATCACCAATTCATTCAATTTAGTCCAAACACACATATTTAGGGCATTTTACAAAATAGCCCTCACATTTTCACATTTCGACACTTTAGTCCCTATTTCATAAAATCATCGAATACACATAATTTCATTTCACCCATGCCTAGCCGAATTCTTCTTATATCCATACAAGCCCACACATTTCATTTATTTCACATTTTAGTCCTCCAATTTCTTATTTTCACAATTTAGCCCAAATTACTCAATTTCACTAAAAATTCAAAGACAAAATATGTTAATCTTTCACATATCTTTCATATTTCCTCATCAACTATCACAAAGCTAAAACATTCATCAATGGCTTATCTCAAAATAACCATCAAATTCTAAAATTAAAGCATGGGCTAGCTAGAGCACAAAGCAACGATCACAAAAACGTAGAAATTATCAAAAACCGAAAAAAAACTAACCTTGAATCAATCCACAATTGTGCCGAAATGTTAAAGGTTCCAAGCCCTATCTTTCTTTCAATTTTTGGTGAAAATATACATGAAAAAGATAAGCATTTGGCTTTGTTTTATTTATTATTAACTTAATTTACATTTTACCATTTTACCCCTTTTAATATAACATATAAAACATGTATTTTAATGTCCTAACCGTCCATGCATGCTTCAAATGGTGTAATTTCAATTTAAGGACTCCACTATTAAAAAGCCATGAAAAATTAGTACTTTAACAATCAGCACACAGCTTTTGCATTTTATGCGATTAAGTCTTTTTTGCTAATTAAGCACACAATCGGTAAAATTTTCACACAGAAATTTCACACATGCTTAGTCACATACTGTAAACACCAAGAATAATATTAAAATATTTTTCCAACCTCAAATTTGTGGTCCCAAAACCACTGTTCTGACTAGGGTCTAAACCGGGCTGTTACGATTCGGGTTAGGGGTGTTACATTTTATTGGTATCAGATCTACGGTTTAGTCGATTCTAGGACTAACGTAGTGCGTGTGAGTCTAGCTATACATGCCATATTTTTATACTGCGATAGTGTGATGATTCCTAACAATTGAAATGTGTTTTCTTATAGTAAATGGATCCCGATCGAGCCATAGCTGATGATGTGGAAAGTAATGCGCCCGCTCCTATTCAGGGGGCAGCGCCGATTGATTCTCGACCGACTTCGAGTAACCAAGAGGGAGAGGCTAAACAAGCATTTTACCAAATGATGATCGACTGGTTTACTCAGTATATCCGGATGAATCCGGCTGTTCCACAACCTCCTACCCCACCGATTCCCCCTCAAATACCTGTAATGCCGCAAGTTACTGATCCGGTGCAATTGAATAAGCCGCCGGGTGATAAAGTCAAAAAATACTGGGCTGAAGAATTCAGAGCCACTGATGATGATGATGATGCTGAGCGAGCTGAATTCTGGCTCGATAATACTATCTGTGTGTTTGATGAGCTATCTTGTACCCCTGACGAGTGCTTAAAACAAGCTATATCTTTTTTACGAGACACTGCATATCATTGGTGGAATACGCTAGTATCAATAGTTCCAAAAGAACGGGTCACCTGGGAGTTCTTTCATACTGAATTTCGGAAGAAATATATCCGTCAGAGATTAATAGATAAAAAACGCAAAGAATTTCGTGAGTTAAAACAGGGTCGCATGACTGTGACAGAATATGAACGGAAATTTGTGAGACTCACTAGATATGCCCGAGAATGTGTGTCGACTGAAGCTATAATGTGTAATAGGTTCGAAGACGGGTTAAATGAAGATATTAAACTGTTTGTAACACCCCTAACCCATAACCATCGCCGGTTTAGGGTTAAAGGCATTACCGGACAAATCAGAAACTTTTACAGAAATTTCATAATAGAATTCAACCAATCAGATCAAAGTGTCCCTTAAATAGGTCAACGAGACCTTTAACATGCTTTAGAGTAGAGCCGGGACTAAACCGAACACATATGAAAGTTCTCAAAAATTTAAAACTTTTTCAACACTGCAGAGGTCACACGCCCGTTCAGTCAGACTGTGTGCCTCACACAGCTACCAGACACACCCATGTGTCCTGGCCGTGCCAAAACAGAGCATGTATATTGACTTATTCACACGGCCACCAGACACGCCCGTGTGCCGTGACCGTGTAAAATTAGGCTAGCTACTGACTTGTTCACACGGCCACCAGGCACGCCCATGTGCCACGACCGTGTACCCTGCTCTGGCACACTTCGAAGTGACCCTTGAGCCACACGGTAGAGACACAAGCCCGTGCCCCTTGGCCGTGTATGCAAATTAGGCCATTTGCAAGGCAAAATGCCACCCACACTTGGGTCATACCTACAAACACATACAAGCTTTTTCCCATACACAATTGACAACCAAATACATGTCAAATGAACAACATATCATCTCATTCAATCTTATTTCTATTCATATCAACATATATACTAATTTGCACAACCAATTCACATGTATAACCATGCATATAATCACTTCATTGATCACACATATGAGCTCATATTGCATCAATAGGCTTACCATAATCTTGACCATATCTCTTGCCATCAAACCATACTAAAACATGTATCATATACCAAATTCACTCATGCTTATTATCAACATTTACCTAGCCACATCACATGGCTATTTACATCTCAACCATATACCAAATGATTAGCCTATACATGCCATATTTAGTTATATACACATTCAAAAGTACCAAAGTTGAGTTTGATAGTGTTGTGATGATCCTTGACGATTCCCGAGCCTTTTGTAGCTTTGACAACCTATAAAATAGAGTAAACACACACAGAGTAAGCTTTCCAAAAGCTTAGTAAGCCATATACAAATAAATTTAGCATATAAGCATTTAAATCATATCATTTATATGGATTCACTAGTAGCTCAATTGCATAGCCATAATTCTTCTTGGCACATTTGCTTAGCCATTCATCTTTCAATATTGCATACCACCATGTACTTGTTGGATCATAGCTTGTCCATTCATGTAACACATTTACATTCTCTTATTCAAATACATAACTCATCCAGGTAAGATTATGAATATACTTACCTTCTTATACACACAATGTATACATATTAAACGTACCTGAAACCGATATACAAATCACATATTCGTTCAATTCTCGGACTTGCCCGCTGAACCGTTCGGAACTAAATAGGATACTCAGAGTGCTCAGAATAATCGTACAATGCCAACGTCCCAGACGTGGTCTTACATGTAATCAGATATCGATGCCACTGTCCCAGACAGGGTCTTACACGAATCAATTACGATGCCAATGTCCCAGACATGGTCTTACAAGTAAATCTCATATCGATGCCAACGTCCCAGACGTGGTCTTACACGAAATCTCGAATCAATGCTAACGTCCCAGACGTGGTCTTACATGATATCAAATATCGGACACCTATGTCATGACATATGCTACCCTATCTATTCCTAGGTTCAGACGGGTCCTCTCAGACATTAATCATCTCTCGATACTCTCTCAGAATTCATATATTCATCATTTCAAGTATTATTTATAACAATTCAAATTTCATATATTCACAAATAAGTGAATTCAAATACATTTATTTGTATATCGACTTACCTCGAATTTGGATAGTTGATCGGATTCGGTTATTCGACAACTTTCGATTTCCCGCGATCTAAGTCCATTTTCTTCGGTTCTTGATCTATACATATTCAAATTTAATCCTTTTATTCACCAAAACATTCAATTCTATCCAAAAACACATATTTAGGGCAATTTGCGAATTAGCCCTAACATTTTCACATTTGGACATTTTAGTCCCTAATTCACAAAATCACAAAATACATCAAATTCCATATTACCCATGCCTAGCCGAATTTCACTCATGCTCATATCGATCCATACATTTCATTTATTTCACAATTTAGTCCCTCAAAATACTATTTTCTCAATTGAGTCCAAAATACTCAAATTCAACAAAACTTCAAATACAAACTATGATAATCAAACACATATCTTTTATTTTTCACCATCAAACATCATAAAACACATGAGTTCATCAAAGGCTCATTTCAAAAACATCATAAAATCTCAAAATTAAGACATGGCTTTCAAAGTTTACAAAGCAACGATTGCAAAAAACGTAAAAATATCAAAAACGGATCAAAAACTAACCTTGAATCAAGCCAAAACCATGGCCGAACCCTTGCTTACTCTTTTCTTTCTTCCCTTTGATATTTTCGGTCAAGAAAATAGATGAACAAATTTCTATTTTCATACCTTATTTACATTATAACATATTAATATGTTATTTACTAAATTAACCTTTTGAATTAATAAATAAAACATATAAACATGAAGGACATACTTGTCCTTTGTCATCCACTAACTCAAATAATGGGCTTATTGCCTTTTAAGGACTCCACATTCAAAAGCCACTTCAATTTAGCCATTAATCAAATAGAAGGCTACTTTTACCTTTTATGCAATTTAGTTCTTTTCTCAATTTAAGCTCACAAACGAACAAATTAAATCACAGAAATTTCATACATGCTAATTCATATACTACAGACACAGAAAATAATATTAAAATATTTTACTGACTCGGATTCGTGGTCCCGAGACCACTGTTCCGACTAGGGTCTAAACCGGACTGTTACAATTCTCCCCCCTTAGGGATTTTTGTCCCCAAAAATCTTACCGTTAAACAGATTCGGATATTGTTGTCTCATTGAATCTTCAGGCTCCCACGTAGCCTCTTCCACTCCGTGTCGATGCCACAACACTTTCACTAACGGAATTTTCTTATTTCTCAATTCTTTCACTTCACAAGTTACGATACGGATCGGTTCTTCTTCGTAGTTCATATCAGATCGGATTTCAATCTCAGACGGAGCAATCACATGTGACGGATCGGATCGGTATCTACGGAGCATCGAAACATGAAATACATTATGTATCTTTTCTAGCTCAGGTGGCAACAACAATCTATACACAACAGGTCCAACACGCTCAATGATCTCATACGGTCCGATAAACCTTGGACTTAACTTGCCTTTACATCCGAATCAAAGTACTTTCTTCCACGGAGATACTTTCAAAAATACTTTGTCACCGATCTCGAATTCAATATTTTTACGTTTCAAGTTCGCATAGGATTTCTGACGATCAGACGCTGCTTTCAGACTATCACGGATCACTTTCACTTTCTGTTCAGTGTCTTTTATCAGATCAACCCCGTGTATCTTATTTTCATTGAGCACAGTCCAATACAGAGGTGTTCGACATTTACGTCCATACAAAGCCTCATAAGGCGCCATTTTGAAACTTGACTAAAAACTATTGTTGTATGCAAATTCAATCTGTGGTAAGTACTTTTCCCACGTACCGTCAAACTCAAGAATGCAACATCTCAACATATCCTTGAGTATCTAAATAATCCATTCAGACTGACCATCCGTCTGTGGATGAAATGCTATACTGAAATGCAATTTTGTGCCTAAAGCTTCTTGCAATTTCTTCCAAAACCTTGATGTAAATCGCGGATCTCTATCAGACACAATAGACAATGGCACTCCGCGCAATCTCACAATCTCAGAAATGTAAAGTTTAGCTAACTTTTCAAGTAGGAAATCAGATCGTACCGGAATAAAATGGGCAGATTTCATCAAACGATCAACTACGACCCAAATTGTATCTTTCTTTCTCGGAGTCAAAGGCAGTCCAGAAACAAAATCCATCGTCACTCTATCTCATTTCCACTCGGGAATCAGAATCGGTTGTAACAAACCAGATGGAACCTGGTGTTCAGGTTTAACTTGCTGACAGACTAGACATTTCGATACAAAGTCTGAGATAACTCTTTTCATACTTGACCACCAATAATGTAGCTTCAGATCATGGTACATCTTTGTACTTCCTGGATGTATAGATAGACGACTGTTATGTGCTTCATTCAAAATCAACTAAATTAACTCAGGGTTTCTCGGAACACAAATTCAATATCAGAATCTCAAGCAATCATCAATATCAACTTGAAATTCAGAATCAGAGTTCGAATCACACTGAGCTCGTTTTGCTATCATTTCATTATCAACTTTCTGAGCATCACAAATTTGTTGTAAAAACAACGGCTTCGCTTTTAATTCTGCCAACACTGAACCATCATCGGACAGGTCTAAATGAGCATTTATTGCATACAATGCAAACAATGATTTCCGACTCAATGCATCGGCAACGACATTAGCTTTACCCGGATGATAATCTATCACAAGCTCATAGTCTTTCAATAGTTCTAGCCATCTTCTCTGTCGCAGATTCAAATCTTTCTGAGTCATCAGGTATTTCAAACTTTTATGATCTGAAAACACGTGACATTTTTCACCGAAGAGGTAGTGACGCCAAATCTTTAATGCGAAGCTAGCTCAAGATCGTGTGTCAGATAGTTCTTTTCATGCGGCTTCAATTGCCTCGAGGCATAAGCTATAACTCTGCCTTCTTGAATCAGTACGCATCCCAGACCATTCAACGAAGCATCACTGTAAATTACAAACTCTTTGCCTGATTCTGGCTGTACCAAAATTGGAGCTTTAGTCAACAGAGTTTTCAATCGATCAAAACTTTTCTGACATTTATCGGACCATTCATATCTCACATCTTTCTGAAGCAATCTAGTTAACGGAGTAGCTATCATCGAGAATCCTTTTACAAACCGACGATAATAACTAGCGAGTCCCAGAAAACTGCGAACTTCAGACACATTCTTCTGAGGTTTCCATTCCAGAATAGCAGAAATCTTACTTGGATCGACTCGTATTCTAGAGGCCGATACAATATGTCCCAGAAAACTGACTTCACGCAACCAGAATTCACATTTGCTGAATTTCGTATATAATTGCTTTTCTCTCAGAGTTTGCAACATAATCCTCAGATGCTTAGCATGTTCAGTTTCATCCCGTGAATAAATCAAAATGTCGTCAATGAATACAACAACAAATCGATCTAGGTACGATCTAAAAATTCTGTTCATCAGATCCATAAAAACAGCAGGAGCATTGGTTAGTCTGAATGGCATAACTAAAAACTCATAATGCCCGTACCTCGTTCTGAAAGCAGTTTTTGGAATGAATGAATCTTTTACTCGCAACTGGTAATATCTCGATCTCAGATCTATCTTAGAAAACACAGTGGCTCCTTTTAACTGATCAAACAAATCGTCAATCCTGGGAAACAAATATTTGTTCTTTATAGTCAATTTATTCAACTGATGATAATCTATACACATTCTCATCGTGCCATCTTTCTTTTTCACAAATAGAACAGGAGCACCCCAAGGTGAGAAACTCGGTCTTGCAAACCCTCTGTCAGTCAACTCTTGCAACTATGACTTTAACTCTTTCAACTCTGTTGGTGTCATTCTATACGGAGCTATCGAAATAGGAGTTGTACTAGGAAAAAAATCAATACCAAATTCAACTTCACGTATCGGAGGTAATCCCGGTAGTTCTTCAGGAAACACATCAGAGAATTCACAGACAACTGGCACTGATTCAACTTTCTTTTCAGACACTTTCGAATCAATCACATAAGTAAAATATACCTCATATCCCTTTTTCACATATCTTTGAGCTTTCAACACAGATATCACAGCAGGCAATCCATTCAAATCATTAGACTCAACCCGAACTATTTCATCATTCTGACCTTTCAAATCAATAGTCTTTCTTTTACAATTCACCACAGCATCATGTAATGTTAACCAGTCCATACCCAAAATGATATCAAACTCATCAAATGGTAATAGCATTAGATCAGCAGGAAAACAGATATCTTGAAACATTAACAGACAATTCTTGCATACTTTATCAACCAGAACACTTTTACCTAAGGGGTTCGATACTTTTATAACAAACTCAGTAGACTCTACAGGCAAAGTCTTACTAGATACTAAGTTCATGCATATATACGAATGAGTAGAACCAGGGTCTATCAATGCAATCACAGAAGTATCATAAAGAGTAAATGTACCGGTTATAGCATCCGGAGATGAAGCTTCCTCACGAGCTCACTTGGCATACGCTCTAGCAGGCGCTCTAGCTTCAGATCTCAATATATTATCTCTCGTAGTTCTCTGACTACCACTGACCTTTCTTGTATTTCGAGTAGGTCTACCTCTCGCTAAAACATTATCTGATCTCGGATTCTGAACAGTCTCTGGCTCAACAAACTCTAGGCAATCACGAATAAAATGATCTAATGATCCAAATCTGAAGCAAGCCCGATCATTCAATCTACAACTTCCCGGATGTCTTTTACCACAATGCTTACACTCAGGTCGTTCGGATCGAACATTTCCAACACTTGACATTGATGTTGCCAGAGCTTTGGAACTCAAATGTGATCTAGCTCGATCTCTATTAGAATGTCCCACATTAACTCTCGAACGAATTTGTTCATCTCTGAATTTCTTTGAAGCAGACTGAAATGTAACACCCCAAACCCTAGTCTATGCGTTAAGACCAGATTTGGTATGTCACACAAAACGAACATACATCTAGTCATATATTGATTTAAATAAAACAGATCATCAAAACTATTTTGGAATTGAAGTTTATTAAAAACCGAGGTTAATTTAAAATCTATGATTTAAGACATAAGAGTTTATCAATTTAAAACTTAGAATTTAATTGGTAAAAATTTTGCGAGAAGTTTAAAGAGTTCAAGAGGAAATTTGAAAACAAGATCCTTAAAGAATTTTACAGAAAAATTTACAAGAATAAAATATTTAAGAAAAACCCCTTTTTGCACGAGAATTTACGAAAACATTTATAAAAATAGGATAGTCCCATTTTAGTGTTTAAACATAATTAAAATCCATCCACAAGTAAAAATCCATAAAAATTATACAGAGGCCTTATTACATCATAATTTGAAATAGAAATTAAATAAAAATACTTAAGAGTAGTTCAAAGTTCACAAAAACCATCATTCAAAGTATGGCCTCCACGAAGTCATCCCCCGGCCCAAGCCTCCATTAATGATCGTTACCTGAGATGGGTAAAGGAAACGGGGTGAGTTACTTAGAACTCAGTGTGTAACCCACTTACCAAGTCCACTGGGCCAAAACCATTTAAGCATTTAATTGGGCTTGAGCCCATTTACAAATGTACAATATAACAAGTATAAAATGCATGTGATATGCAATTCCTAGCCAAGCCTAAATTTCTAACCGCTACACACCACCTGTACCAACCAGCACACCTGAAACACCCCAAACCCGGCCCACGAGCTTTGACCAGATTTGGTATGTTCCTCAAGTAAACTGGTTCAAAATTCTTTTGTTACTTAGGAAAAACTTGTATGATTTTTAAAAAATATTGTTTGGGTTGGGCTTGAGTTGAAAACAAATTTATCTTATGTTAAAACCCATTTATTTAAGGTGACAAAACATTTAGAGTTAATTTTAAAAAGGAATTTACTTAAACTTTAATTGATAAAAATCCATAAACATAATAAATAAAAGAAAAATAAAGTAAACCACAATGGCCTTATTATATCAATGATCCCAAAGTAAAACTTAAAATACTTAAAATAAATTGAAATTCCAAATCATAAATTTCTTGCTATGCATGGCCACCTTTAAGCTCCTGCCGACCCGGTCCATCTTGCTCATCACTGAAAAATATTCCCCAAGCGGGGTGAGTCAACAGACTCAATGTGTACACAACACTAAGTCATAATAGAATCGGGCATGCAAATGATACACATTCAAATCATAGAATACAATTAATGATGCATTCCCAAACCCAAACCTAATTAACCATCCGCTACACACCACCGTACACGCCGGTCCACACCGTGGGACTACTAAGTCAACCCTCCATCCGCTACACACCACCGAAGGCGATCATTTGCGATCGGCGTGCTCATCGCCCATATAATTTGTGTCATTAGACACCATATTCAAATAATGTAACCGAAGTTACCAAATTCGGATAATGTAACCGAAGTTACCATATTCAAATTTTGTGACCGTAGTCACCATATTAGTTGGTGAGACCAAGTCAACACCTTCTTCCCCTTTCACATAGATCCCGAATGCCCCATAAATTTTATATCATGCATAACATACTTAATTCTCATTCATGTTACTATTCATATGTTCAAAATATATCATATTCATAATCCTATCGTAAGTAGGAAACGTGCACAGGTACTTTTACCACATTTGTGGTACTTAGCCACATTCACATTCTTATGCATATTCATATATTAAAATAATTGCCATATGATATATCGAAGGTTAGTATGAGTACACACATTCTTAATAATACATTTAATTTAAACATAGCCATGAACCTATCAAAACTTAGGGTAGGGTACACACCTGATTTGCTTAACGAATTCCTTGAAATCCCGAAATCTGATCTACTGCCTTAGATCTCAAATTCCTTGAAATTCTCAAATCCCAAAATCCTTGTATCCCTCCAGCCGAAATCCCTATAACTACATGTTAGATCAATTTCTAACATTTATTCACAACAAATAACCCTTAGCCGTATGTTAAATATGACTTACCTTAGATTCTTAAATCTCGAAATTCACCGAATAACTAGGGAACACGCGGCTTATGGTGTACCTTCGGGGAAAAGAACTTCTCCTTCCTTGTAGTCGACACTTAGTAAATCCCGAAAGATCTCTTGACAATGAGATATTAAGGGTATTAGAATCTTAATTTCGATGACCCTTAAAAGAAATAGAATGAGAATCTAACCTAATCTTACCCTCTTGAAGAATTTGATGGAACTCTTGCTTGAACCCTTAGCGATGATTCGGCTATGGCTTTGATGTGGATAACAATTTCGGCTCTTGAGGCTTAGTGAGAAATTGACTAGGGCTATTGGTATCTTTGGCTTTTGATTGTGTTTGTAATAGAAGAAGAAAAGAAAGAGAAAAAGAGAATAATAGGAGAGAAAATTAGCAGAGAGAAGAGGAGAAACTTTAGAGAATTTGTGCAGAGGTTTTCTTGAAAAGAAAAGAATGAATGAAGAATAGCCTTACTCTTCCTTTTATAGCCAAAATTACTAGCTAGAGTCCTTTACTTGGCCACCACTCTTCTATTTTGATAGCTTTATCTCTTGATTTATCACTTTAATAAAACTTAATCCAATAATTATCTCTTATCTCTTAATAATACTAATAATAATCCTCTTTTATCTCTTCCTTATCTATCAAAATAAAAGAAATAATATCCACATTTATCTCTTGAAAATAATCTAAAATAAATCCATTATTTATCCCTTATTTATCCACCCTTTATCTCTTAAAAATAAAAGAATAAAAGCTCCTAATTTATAGCCATGTGCCGTCCACCTCACTTCTTACGGAAGCAAAATAAAATTTCTTTTATTTGCTTCCCATGTGACTTCGAACTTAGGCCCATTCCTCTTGCATATGGCGCCATTTCCATAGGCCCTAAGTGGCATCTTGGACCACTTTTCCAAGCCTGTTTGTGTGTCAAATTCCTCATATTATTTTTCTTAAGGCCACCTTGCCTTAGTTTTCTCTTTTAAGCCTTAAAACTTGACATTTCTTTACATTTCCAAGTTTCCAAAAATTTTCGTTTGGCTCTTTAAACTTGACATTTCCTTACATTTCCAAGTTTCCAGAAATGTTTACTTTCCTCTTTTGAATCATTTCCACATCATTTCCTTACATCCCCTAGTTTCCAAAAATGTTCACTTTCCTCTTTTAAACTTAACGTTTCCAAAGCATTTCCTTACATTTCCTTACATTTCCATACATTGCCTTACATTTCCATACATTTCCATGCACCTTAGGGTTCCTAGAACTCCTCAGAACACATCCGACACACCCACTGAGCCCACTATCTCATGAATTACACACGAACGCATAACCCCTAATCTAGGATGTTACAGTTCTACCCTCCTTAAAAATAATTTCGTCCTCGAAATTACTTATTAACAATTGTACAATCCTTCTCACCGCACTATGCTTTCGCTGCGCACTCTGATCTTAATAGAACCATCATACTTTCTAGGCACAATCCCCATGTTCACGTCCCCTAGAACTTATTTCTAACGTCGCGATTTAATCCGAGTAAAAAGTTTTATGAATTAGTCCTTGTTTCACTTGATTATTCGCGAAGAATTTTTATGGAAAAATTTTAGGAGTGGTTCTTTCGTATCCATACATGCACCACAGTCTTTACATTCATACATCCATCAATCAATTATGAACTTTCGTTCATTGGAGAAATGTTGTAGTTTTCATTGTTGTTGTTTTTCCACTACCTGTGGGTATTTTAGTAATTTGCCCTACAGGGGTATTTTTGTAATTTGTCAAAATGAGGTTCCTTGGTGATTTTGTCAAAAAGTATTTTGGAATTTTTAAATTCAGGGTATTTTGAAAAATTTTGAAATCAGGGGTATTTCGGTAATTTTGGAGCTCGGGGTATTTCCAAATTTTGCAAAACTTTGAGGTTCTTTTTGAGAATTGTACTTTCCAAAACGGTGATGTTGCAAAAATTTGGAAATTAGGGTCATTTTGGTAATTTTGTAAGTTAGAGGCGGTTTGTAATTTTCCAAAATCAAGGTATTTTGATATTTTGCAAATTAGGGTTTTGGACATTTTATAAAGTAATGAATTTTTGATAAGAACTGTGGGTATTTTGGAAATTTCATAAACCAAGGGCAATTTAGTAATTTTGCAAATAGGGGTATTTTAGTAATTTTTATAAATCAAGAATACTTGAGAAAATTTTATAGAATCATGTTTGCAATTCAAAGGATAATTTTAAGAGTTTTAAAACTAGGTTTTTTTTTTTGAAAATACGGTTAGTTCCCTTCGGGTTTTAGTTAGGGGTTTAGCCTATGAATAAGTCCTCTTGGTTAGGGTGAACCAGAAGCTACACGCAGGTAGGATTCTGCGAAGAGGAGGTGAGTCACTAGGATCGCTTAAATACCGAGCTCTTAGGATCCAATCCTAGACATGCGCACAATGGTTGCCACACCCTAACTCGGCGACTTAGTCATAGGTTTGTTTAATGGTCCTTAAGTCTTATGCACTTGTGTTTGAATAGACTAGTCCTATGGTTCAATAGATTCTAGTTCACTAATCTACGTTCCATTCCATTTCTACCCTTCTACAAATCATAATATAAATCACACAAGAGATCGAAGTACTTACCTGGTGGACTGCGGGTCGGAGACTTAGGTGCCATGCCATAAAACCTGCTTATGTTCAAAGAAAATCATTTGGGCTCGAATTCAAAATGTTTTGGGCCTGAGCCCATAGGCCGAGAGTTTAAACCTGGGCTCTGATACCAAGCTGAAACACCCCAAACCCGGCCCACGAGCTTTGACCAGATTTGGTATGTTCCTCAAGTAAACCGGTTCAAAATTCTTTTGTTACTTAGGAAAAACTTGTATGATTTTTAAAAAATATTGTTTGGGTTGGGCTTGAGTTGAAAACAAATTTATCTTATGTTAAAACCCATTTATTTAAGGTGACAAAACATTTAGAGTTAATTTTAAAAAGGAATTTACTTAAACTTTAATTGATAAAAATCCATAAACATAATAAATAAAAGAAAAATAAAGTAAACCACAATGGCCTTATTATATCAATGATCCCAAAGTAAAACTTAAAATACTTAAAATAAATTGAAAGTCCAAATCATAAATTTCTTGCTATGCATGGCCACCTTTAAGCTCCTGTAGGCCGGTCCATTACTACTCATCACACAGAAAAATATTCCCCAAACGGGGTGAGTCAACAGACTCAATGTGTACACAACACTAAGTCATAATAGAATCGGGCATGCAAATGATACACATTCAAATCATAGAATACAATTAATGATGCATTCCCAAACCCAAACCTAATTAACCATCCGCTACACACCACCGTGCACGCGGCCACCACACCGTGGGGACTACTAAGTCAACCCTCCATCCGCTACACACCATCGAAGGCAGTCGCTGCAGTCGACGTGCTCATCGCCCATATAATTTGTGTCATTAGACACCATATTCAAATAATGTAACCGAAGTTACCAAATTGAGATAATGTAACGAAGTTACCATATTCAAATTTTGTGACCGTAGTCACCATATTCCGTTGGTGAGACCGAAGTCAACACCTTCTTCCCCTTTCACATAGATCCCGAATGCCCCATAAATTTTATATCATGCATAACATACTTAATTCTCATTCATGTTACTATTCATATGTTCAAAATATATCATATTCATAATCCTATCGTAAGTAGGAAACGTGCACAGGTACTTTTACCACATTTGTGGTACTTAGCCACATTCACATTCTTATGCATATTCATATATTAAAATAATTGCCATATGATATATCGAAGGTTAGTATGAGTACACACATTCTTAATAATACATTTAATTTAAACATAGCCATGAACCTATCAAAACTTAGGGTAGGGTACACACTGATTTGCTTAACGAATTCCTTGAAATCCCGAAATCGATCTCATCGCCTTAGATCTCAAATTCCTTGAAATTCTCAAATCCCAAAATCCTTGTATCCCTCTGTCGAAATCCCTATAACTACATGTTAGATCAATTTCTAACATTTATTCACAACAAATAACCCTTAGCCAGTATGTTAAATATGACTTACCTTAGATTCTTAAATCGAAATTCACCGAATAACTAGGGAACACGCGACTTATGGTGTACCTTCGGAAAAGAACTTCTCCTTCCTTGTAGTCGACACTTAGTAAATCCGAAAGATCTCTTGACAGAAGATATTAAGGGTATTAGAATCTTAATTTCGTGACCTTAAAAGAAATAGAATGAGAATCTAACCTAATCTTACCCTCATCAAGAATTTGATGGAACTCTTGCTTGAACCCTTAGCGATATTCGGCTATGGCTTTGATGTGGATAACAATTTCGGCTCTTGAGGCTTAGTGAGAAATCGACTAGGGCTATTGGTATCTTTGGCTTTTGATTGTGTTTGTAATAGAAGAAGAAAAGAAAAAGAAAAAGAGAATAATGGTAGAGAAAATTCTAGCAGAGAGAAGAGGAGAAACTTTAGAGAATTTGCAGAGGTTTTCTTGAAAAGAAAAGAATGAATGAAGAATAGCCTTACTCTTCCTTTTATAGCCAAAATTACTAGCTAGAGTCCTTTACTTGGCCACCACTCTTCTATTTTGATAGCTTTATCCCTTGATTTATCACTTTAATAAAACTTAATCCAATAATTATCTCTTATCTCTTAATAATACTAATAATAATCCTCTTTTATCTCTTCCTTATCTATCAAAATAAAAGAAATAATATCCACATTTATCTCTTGAAAATAATCTAAAATAAATCCATTATTTATCCCTTATTTATCCACCCTTTATCTCTTAAAAATAAAAGAATAAAAGCTCCTAATTTATAGCCATGTGCCGTCCACCTCACTTCTTCTGGAAGCAAAAATAAAATTTCTTTTATTTGCTTCCCATGTGACTCGAACTTAGGCCCATTCCTCTTGCATATGGCGCCATTTCCATAGGCCCTAAGTGGCATCTTCAGACCACTTTTCCAAGCCTGTTTGTGTGTCAAATTCCTCATATTATTTTTCTTAAGGCCACCTTGCCTTAGTTTTCTCTTTTAAGCCTTAAAACTTGACATTTCTTTACATTTCCAAGTTTCCAAAAATTTTCGTTTGGCTCTTTAAACTTGACATTTCCTTACATTTCCAAGTTTCCAGAAATGTTTACTTTCCTCTTTTGAATCATTTCCACATCATTTCCTTACATCCCCTAGTTTCCAAAAATGTTCACTTTCCTCTTTTAAACTTAACGTTTCCAAAGCATTTCCTTACATTTCCTTACATTTCCATACATTGCCTTACATTTCCATACATTTCCATGCACCTTAGGGTTCCTAGAACTCCTCAGAACACATCCAACACACCCACTGAGCCCACTATCTCATGAATTACACACGAACGCATAACCCCTAATCTAGGATGTTACAACACCTGTGGGGAGCTTTAGTCACCCACCCCGCCAACACACCAACTGGGCATTAAGCCATATATTAAACTGGGCATGAAGCCATAAACTGGGCACGAAGCCATTAACTGGGCGCGAAGCCATTAACTGGGCACTAAGCCATTAACTAGGCATGAAGCCATCTTCTCTTCGTCAAATATCCCAACCCATGCAATCATGTATATAAAATGCATGACAATTCATTCATATATAATAATTTCAACATAAGGCTCATTATACAAGTTATCACAAACTGGCCCATTTCACATTTTGGCCCACATAATCTCATATCACATATGGCCCATTTATCAATTATCACATATGGCCCATTTATCAAATATCACATATGGCCCATTTATCAAATATCACATATGGCCCATTTAGTCACTTTTATCGATTTAGCCCATTAAGGGCAATTTCGTAATTTTCATAATCTTGATACCAATTTCATAGTTTTTACGATTAAGGTGATAAAATAAACCATTTTACCCGATTTCACCAACTTTGTGATTTTAATCTAGCATTATTACGATGTGGTTATCTAACCCGCGAGATATGGTGTAAGATCACACACCTGATTACGGTGAGCACTACACTTTCCTGATCGTCAACACCTAAAAACGTTATAACGCTCGATTAGAACACTAAAACTTAATATAAATCTATGTTAAATATAAGCGATCTAGACCCTTACCCTCAGAATCTCGAACAACTACTATTTGGCGGTTCTCCCCGGTTGATGGTTCACAGCCCGGTGGAAAATCCCGAATAGCTAATGGCTCTGAACTACGAACAACTTCGAATAATTGATTCTCCCCGGATGAGGGTCCACAACCCGGTGGAAAATCTCGGATTATCGAAACAGCCCTTCGCTTGAATCTAGGGGGAATAGTGAATCCGCCCCTCTTCTGAACACTATTCACCACCCTTTTCGACCCTATCTTGCTTGCCTCCATTGACAGAAGAATATTAGTCCAACTAATATTTTGGAAATTTAGTTTATAGGTCTTAAGGGCGAAATCGGCTTACCACGAAATCTTACGTTCACGGGATGAAAATCGGCTAAAACGTCCTAAGATAAAACCGATTAGTAACCTATCTTTGTGAAATAACGAGTAATATGGAAATCCTTGATAGAAACCCTTACCTTAACACTTTGAACCGAATCCTAGCGATCCACGATGATTACGAACACTCCGAGTCTCGGCCTTCTCTATATCACTATAAAGACGAGAAAGATTGTCTAAGAGAAAGAGATAGAGGATACTTTCGGTCAAAAGACCCTCTCGAACAAAAGTAGATTCGGCAAAAGAAAAGATGAAAAAAATAAAGAATCGAAGAGGGTTCTTACCGATTGTCCAAAGATTGAATAGAAGAAATGATTGAGAAGAATATATGAGAAATGGAAATTCAGCTATGATGATGTTTATTAACATTCGGCCATGGTGAAAGATTTTGGAAAAGAAATAGTGATGTTAAGAGTTCTTTGCAAGAAGAAAGAAAGGAGAATAAGAAATAAAAGAGAAAGTGTTTATGTGTAAATTTTCAATGATGGAAGATGGACAAAGAAATGATTTTGGGGTTGGTGCATATTCGGCCAAAAAGAAAGAAAAGAATATGACCTTTCAAGTTGGTATAGTTTCGGCACAAAGAGGAGAAACTTGGGAAGAATGAAAGATGATATCAATTTGGTCTAGAAGAAATGACCAAAACCAAAACAAAATTTACCTATTGCACATGACACATTCGGCTAGGGAGAGAAGTTGTGGAGAGAAAAGAAAAATGCACTAATTTCCTAAAGCATTATTGCCAACTAGCTACTAATCCTAACCAATATTCGGCCAACCCCTTCTAACCCCAAAACCGTCTAAGTACATTGGCCAAAAGTCAAAGTTTAGCAACCCCAAAGTTTCCAAAACATGACCCTTGTTTCATGCCTTATGTCCCCCCTTACTTGCCTTTTCCATATGATTCTTTCCCTTAAGTTCACTCTTACCATATCTCTTAGCCATCATACCATAAAATAAAAATCTAACTTACCAAGAATGTGATGCTTGGCCGACACTTGCTAGGAAAGAGCAAAAATTAATATTCACAAAATGTATACTAGGGGATTTGAACCTCTCCCCTCAAGACCATACATGTAGCGCATAACCTCTTCACTAATGGCTCTTTTATGCTATCTTTTTATCACTTAATTCCCTTAAACATCAAGGTTACTAGTTCCACTTCAATAAAGTATTCATTACTAAAATTTATTCTAATTCTGAATAAATCCCGAGCCTTCTCAAGACTATATTAAACACACAAATTGAATCATTCACAAGCTAAGCACCAAAATTATGCAACATATCGATACTCAATTTTTAGGATGTTACAATTCTAGCCCCCTAAAAGAAAAATTTCGTCCTCGAAATTTACCTAGTTTAAAGAGGTGAGGATATTGTTGCCGAATTGCGTCCTCAGGCTCCCACGTAGCTTCCTCCACTCCGTGATTATGCCATAGAACCTTAACCAACGGTACCGAATTCTTTCTTAGCACCTTAACATCTCGATCTAAATTTTTCACCGGTTCCTCCTCGAAAGACAAGCCCGGCCTTATCTCCACTTCTTCTACCGGTACTATGTGAGACGGATCTGATCGATAACGGCTTAACATAGAGACATGGAAGACACTATGAATCTAACTCAACTCCGGAGGTAATTCAAGCTGATAGGCCACTGGCCCTACACGCTTCAACACACGGTACGGTCCAATGAACCTAGGGCTCAACTTGCCATTTCTTCCAAATCTGAAAATCTTCTTCCAAGGTGAGACTTTTAGAAAGACCTGATCTCCCACCGCAAACTCAATATCCTTACGATTCAGATCCGCTTACGACTTTTGTCTATCCGAAGCTTCCTTTAACTGTGCTCGAATCACCTTTACCTTTTCTTCCGTCTCAGATACCATTTCAGGACCCAACAACTGTCGTTCCCCCAATTCAGTCCAACAAGTAGGGGTACGACACCTACGACCATATAACGCTTCATAAGGTGCCATTTGGATACTAGATTTGTAACTGTTATTATACACGAACTCTGCCAACGGTAGAAAATCTTCCCAACTACCTCTAAAATTAATCACACAACCCCTTAACATGTCTTCCAAAATCTGGATTACTCTTTCCGACTGACCATCTGACTAAGGATGAAAAGTCGTGCTGAAGTTTAACTTTGTTCCCAAAGCCTCACGCAAAGCTTTCCAAAATTGCGATGTAAACCTAGGGTCCCTGTCCGATATAATAGACACTGGTACCCCATGCAACCTCACGATCTCCAGTACATACAACTTAGCCAACTTCTGCAGTGAGTAATCCATACGAACTGGTAGAAAATGGGCAGTCTTCGTTAACCGATCCACTATCACCCAGACGGAATCTTTCTTAGTAGGTGTTAAGGGTAACCCACTAACAAAGTCCATCGTTATCCGCTCCCATTTCCATAAAGGAATCTTTACCGATTGTAATAATCCCGACGGTAATTGATGTTCCGCCTTAACTTGCTGACACGTCAGGCACTTGCTCACAAAATCCATAACTTCCCGTTTCAACCCTGGCCACCAATACTGATTACGAAGGTCTCGATACATCTTATTTCCTCCGGGGTGCATAGCATAAGGGCTACTATGCACCTCCCACAGAATCATTTGTCTCAAATCCGAATCCATGGGCATACAAACTCTTCTACGAAAACACAGCACTCCATCCTTGTTCATTCCAAAATCCACTATTACACCACTTTTAACTTGTTGAATTAAGGGTCCCATCTTTTCATCTAATAACTGCTTTTCCTTGATCTGTTCTAACCACAAAGGCTTAACTTGAAGTTCCGCTAGCAGACTGCCATCTTCATACAAACTAAGATGAGCAAACATTGCTCTTAACTCCGATACTACCTTACGACTCAACGCGTCTGCCACCACGTTAGCCTTTCCAAGATGATACTCGATTGAGAAGTCATAATCCTTTAACAGCTCCACCCACCTATGTTGTCTCAAGTTCAACTCCTTTTGGGTAAGGAGGTACTTAAGACTCTTATGATTTGTATAAATGATCGACTTCTCACCGTAGAGATAGTGCCTCCAAATTTTTAAAGCAAAAACCACTGCAGCCAACTCCAAGTCATGGGTAGGATAGTTGACTTCGTGCGGCCTCAACTGACGAGATGCATAAGCTACCACTTTACCACCTTGCATCAACACACATCCCAAGCCCGTGTGTGACGCATCGCAGTAAACAATGAACTCTTTTCCAGCCTCAGGTTGAATCAGTACTGGCACTTCCATCAAAATCTTCTTCAATTTCTCAAAACTCTCTTGTTGTTTATCGGTCCACACATACGGTACTCCCTTTCGCAACAACTTAGTTAGGGGTGCAGCAATCAACGAAAACCCCTCAACAAAGCGTCTATAATAACCAGCCAAACCTAAGAAACTCCGAATCTCCGCCACTGTCTTTAGTGGTTTCCAATCCAACACAGCCTCTACCTTTCGAGGATCAACTCTTATTCCTTCAGCTGACACCACATGACCCAAGAAAGTCACTTCCTTCAGCCAAAATTTACACTTACTGAATTTGGCATAAAGTTGCTTATCTCGTAGTATTTGCAATACTATGCGCAAATGTGAGTCATGCTCTTCTTCATTCCTCGAGTATACCAAGATATCATCTATGAACACCACCACGAACCGGTCTAGATAGGGTTGAAAGACTCGATTCATCATGTCCATAAATGCAGCTAGTGCATTGGTCAAACCAAACGGCATCACCAAAAACTCGTAATGTCCATAACGAGTTTGGAATGCTGTCTTATGAATATCTGCCTCCTTAACCTTGAGTTGATGATAACCCGATCTCAAATCAATCTTGGAGAAAACTGAAGCTCCTCTCAACTGATCAAACAGGTCGTCGATTCTCGGTAATGGATACCTATTCTTGATCGTCAATTTATTCAACTGCCTATAATCAATACACATACGCATCGACCCATCCTTCTTCTTGACGAACAAAACCGGTGCTCCCCAAGGAGACACACTCGGTCGGATAAATCCCCGATCCAATAATTCTTGAATTTGTGCTTTAAGCTCCGCTAACTCCTTCGGTGCCATTCTGTAAGGAGCAATGGACACCGGAGCCGTTCCAGGAAAAAGCTCAATGCCAAATTCTACTTCCCGATCTGGAGGTAAACCAGGAAGTTCTTCGGGAAAGACATCTAAAAATTCTTTCACCGTTCTCACACCTTCCTCTGATAATTCCTTGGCATTCAAAACACTAATGAAGGCTAGGAACGCTCTATACCCTTTTCGCACCAACTTTTCTACTTTTAAAGTAGATACCACATTTGCCAAAAAGTTCCTTTGCTCGCCTATCATTACTACCTCCTTATCATCCAAAGTCCTTATTGACATCTGCTTTTCAGCACAATCCAATTGCGCCCGGTGCTTTACCAACCAATCCATGCCAAAAATAAGATTGAACTCGCCGAAAGGCAATTCCATCAAATCCGCCAAAAATATATCTCTTTGAATTTCTAAAGGCACGTCTCTATACAATTTATCCACAATCACAGACTGTCCTAAAGGACTAATTACCGTCATCTCTCTATCGGTAATCTCAGATTTAATATTCAGGTTTCCAGATATGGCACTAGCAACATACGAGTGGGTAGACCCGATATCTATCAAAGCAATAACAGGTACATCAAAGATGAAGAACGTACCAGTTATCACATCAGGTGCATCACCATCCTCCCGACGCCTGACCGCATAGACCAATCCCGGCTTTCTTGCCTCTGCGTTACCTCTAAAGCCATTACCTCAACCCGGTGCACCTTGACCACGTCCAGCACCATTACCACCACGACCTAGTCCACGGCCTCGGTGGTGGTGCTGGCGCCTCTAGTGTTTGTGCATCAGAGTTACGAGCTTCGTGAGTCGGAGCAGTCCGTTGAGGGTAATTCCTAAACTGATGGTCCTTAGAACCACATTTAAAACAACCACCAGTTCCCTTCCAACATTCCCCGGGGTGTCGTCTCCCACAGTCAGCATATTCTCGAATCTGATTAGTAGCCACAGGTGTTCTAGCTTGAGCTGGCTCATCATTCCGAGGCCTCTTTTGGAACCTTTTAGCAGAACCCGAGTACTTAAAATCCCTCTTGCCTCTGACTCTTTCCCGATTCTGGCGTTCTAAGTTCTTAGCCTCTTCGGCTATCTTGGCTTTCTCTACAAGCATGGTAAAAATCCTTTCTTGTTGCGGGGTTATCAGTATCCGTAACTCATCGTTCAGCCCATCCTCAAAACGTACACAGCGTTCATGATCAGTTGGCACTATTGCACGAGCATATCGACTTAAGCGAAAAAATTCTACCTCGTAAGCTGCCACTGTCTTATTCCCTTAAACTAGATTCAGGAATTCCTTCCTCCGGGCATCCACATAGCTTGCCTCGACATACTTCCCTTGGAAAGCAGCTTTGAAGAAATCCCAAGTAACACGTTCGGCACTGGGTGCCTTCTCGCGCGCGATATGCCACCATTGATACGCCTCGTCCTCAACAAGGACACGGCTCCTATTAGTTTCGCGCTCATTAGTACACTCCGGGTCATCCATAATCCGCGCTCTGACCTCGAGCCAATATTCCGCAACATTTGGGGTTGCTCCAGAAATACCCTAAAAGTCTCGGCACCATTAGATGACGAGCGCTCCGATATTGATCCTCGAGCCACTGCCCTGCGTTCTAGCCCAAACAACCCTTTCCAAAACTCGTAACATTGCTCGAGACAAAGCAATGTCTTCCCTCATACGGTCGTGGGATCCAATATCCGACATAGGTGATGTCGGTGCATCCATTTCCGGCATATGTCCCAATGCCTCAGACACGGCTCTAGCACCTCGGCCTCTACCGCGGCCACGTCTACCATGTCCACGTCCTCTAGCGCTCATGATAGCTAATTTGGTTTAATCTGATTACAAGTTCTATGAATCAGAATACTATTTCAGTGTTTATTAACGATATTTTATGAGATATATAAGAGATAGAGTTGTTTTTCGCAATCACATCCTATAGTCTCAATCTTTACAGTTTCAACACCTAAAACTAGAAGTTCTAGAGTGTTCCTATGATCATATCACAATAATAAACATTCGATATACGAATACTTACTTGACTTGGTGCCGGATGCTCGTAGTGCCATACTACCTTTAAAACATAAATTCTATAAATTCGAAACAGCTTTAAACAAAAATTATTGTTGAACCCAAATCACAACCGAGTTTTGAAACTAGCTCTGATACC
Source organism: Gossypium sturtianum (assembly GCA_025698515.1). Taxonomy (NCBI): domain Eukaryota; kingdom Viridiplantae; phylum Streptophyta; class Magnoliopsida; order Malvales; family Malvaceae; genus Gossypium; species Gossypium sturtianum. The sequence continues at coordinate 122,481,034 of CM046955.1, forward strand.
ATAAAATGTAACACCCCAAACCCTGGTCTATGCATTAAGACCAGATTTGGTATGTCACACAAAACGAACATACATCTAGTCATATATTGATTTAAATAAAACAGATCATCAAAACTATTTTGGAATTGAAGTTTATTAAAAACCGAGGTTAATTTAAAATCTATGATTTAAGACATAAGAGTTTATCAATTTAAAACTTAGAATTTAATTGGTAAAAATTTTGCGAGAAGTTTAAAGAGTTCAAGAGGAAATTTGAAAACAAGATTCTTAAAGAATTTTACAGAAAAATTTACGAGAATAAAATATTTAAGAAAAACCCCTTTTTGCACGAGAATTTACGAAAACATTTATAAAAATAGGATAGTCCCATTTTAGTGTTTAAACATAATTAAAATCCATCCACAAGTAAAAATCCATAAAAATTATACCAGAGGCCTTATTACATCATAGCTGAAATAGAAATTAAATAAAAATACTTAAGAGTAGTTCAAAGTTCACAAAAACCATCATTCGAAGTATGGCCTCCACGAAGTCATCCCCCGGCCCAAGCCTCCATTAATGATCGTTACCTGAGATGGGTAAAGGAAACGGGGTGAGTTACTTAGAACTCAGTGTGTAACCCACTTACCAAGTCCACTGGGCCAAAACCATTTAAGCATTTAATTGGGCTTGAGCCCATTTACAAATGTACAATACAACAAGTATAAAATGCATGTGATATGCGATTCCCAACCAAGCTTAAATTTCCAACCGCTACACACCACCCGTACCAACCAGCACACCTGTGGGGAGCTTTAGTCACCCACCCCGCCAACACACCAACTGGGCATTAAGCCATATATTAAACTGGGCATGAAGCCATAAACTGGGCACGAAGCCATTAACTGGGCGCGAAGCCATTAACTGGGCACGAAGCCATTAACTGGGCATGAAGCCATCTTCTCTTCGTCAAATATCCCAACCCATGCAATCATGTATATAAAATGCATGACAATTCATTCATATATAATAATTTAAACATAAGGCTCATTATATAAAGTTATCACAAACTAGCCCATTTCACATTTTGGCCCACATAATCTCATATCACATTTGGCCCATTTATCAATTATCACATATGGCCCATTTATCAAATATCACATATGGCCCATTTATCAAATATCACATATGGCCAATTTATCAAATATCACATATGGCCCATTTATCAAATATCACATATGGCTCATTTATCAAATATCACATATGGCCCATTTATCAAATATCACATTTGGCCCATTTATCAAATATCACATATGGCCCATTTATCAAATATCACATATGGCCCATTTATCAAATATCACATATGACCCATTTATCAAATATCACATATGGCCTATTTAGTCACTTTTATTGATTTAGCCCATTAAGGGCAATTTCGTAATTTTCATAATCTTGATACCAATTTCATTGTTTTTACGATTAAGGTGATAAAATAAACCATTTTACCCGATTTCACCAACTTTGTGATTTTAATCTAGCATTATTACGATGTGGTTATCTAACCCACGAGATATGGTGTAAGATCACACACCTGATTACGGTGAGCACTACACTTTCCTGATCGTTAACACCTAAAAATGTTATAACGCTCGATTAGAACACTAAAACTTAATATAAATCTATGCTAACAATAAGCGATCTAGACCCTTACCCTCGAAATCTCGAACAACTACTATTTGGCGGTTCTCCCCGGTTAACGGTTCACAACCCGGTGGAAAATCCTAAATAGCTAATGGCTCCAAACTACGAACAACTATGAATAATTGATTCTCCCCGGATGAGGGTCCACAACCCGGTGGAAAATCTCGAATTGTCGAAACAACCCTTCGCTTGAATCTAGGGGGAATAGTGAATCCGCCCCTCTTCTGAACACTATTCACCACCCTTTTTGACCCTATCTTGCTTACCTCCATTGATAGAAGAACATTAGTCCAACTAATATTTTGGAAATTTAGTTTATAGGTCTTAAGGGTGAAATCGACTTACCACGAAATCTTACGTTCACGGGATGAAAATCGAGCGATAACGTTCCTAAGATAAAACCGATTAGTAACCTATCTTTGACGAAATAACGAGTAATATGGAAATCCTTGATAGAAACCCTTACCTTAACACTTTGAACTGAATCCTAGCGATCCACGATGATTACGAACACTCCGAGTCTCGGCCTTCTCTATATCACTATAAAGACGAGAAAGATTGTCTAAGAGAAAGAGATAGAGGATACTTTCGGTCAAAAGACCCTCCCGAACAAAAGTAGATTCGGTAAAAGAAAAGATGAAAAAAATAAAAAATCGAAGAGGGTTCTTACCAATTGTCCAAAGATTGAACAGAAGAAATGATTGAGAAGAATATATGAGAAATATAAATTCGGCTATGATGATGTTTATTAACATTCGGCCATGGTGAAAGATTTTGGAAAAGAAATAGTGATGTTAAGAGTTCTTTGCAAGAAGAAAGAAAGGAGAATAAGAAATAATAGAGAAAGTGTTTGTGTAAATTTTCAATGATGGAAGATGGACAAAGAAATGATTTTGGGGTTGGTGCATATTCGGCCAAAAAGAAAGAAAAGAATATGACCTTTCAAGTTGGTATAGTTTCGGCACAAAGAGGAGAAACTTGGGAAGAATGAAAGATGATATCAATTTGGTCTAGAAGAAATGACCAAAACCAAAACAAAATTTACCTATTGCACATGACACATTTGGCTAGGGAGAGAAGTTGTGGAGAGAAAAGAAAAATGCACTAATTTCCTAAAGCATTATGGCCAACTAGCTACTAATCCTAACCAATATTCGGCCAACCCCTTCTAACCCCAAAACCGTCCAAGTACATTGGCCAAAAGTCAAAGTTTAGCCACCCCAAAGTTTCCAAAACATCACCCTTGTTTCATGCCTTATGTCCCCCATTACTTGCCTTTTCCATATGATTCTTTCCCTTAAGTTCACTCTTACCATATCTCTTAGCCATCATACCATAAAATAAAAATCTAACTTACCAAGAATGTGATGCTTGGCCGACACTTGCTAGGAAAGAGCAAAAATTAATATTCACAAAATGCATATTAGGGGATTCGAACCTCTCCCCTCAAGACCATACATGTAGCGCATAACCTCTTCACTAATGGCTCTTTTATGCTATCTTTTTATCACTTAATTCACTTAAACATCAAGGTTACTAGTTCCACTTCAATAAAGTATTCATTACTAAAATTTATTCTAATTCTGAATAAATCCCGAGCCTTCTCAAGACTATATTAAACACACAAATTGAATCATTCACAAGCTAAGCACCAAAATTATGCAACATATCGATACTCAATTTTTAGGATGTTACATGAAATGATTTGCTCGGAAATCTCTTTCTCGCATCTCTGACTTCTGACTCAGCTTTTCTTTTATCTTTTCCGAGTGCCTCAGCTTTGCACGCTCGATCAACAAGCACAACAAAGTCTTTTATCTCCAAAATTCCGTCTAGCAAACGGATATCTTCATTAAGGCCATCTTCAAATCTTTTACACATTATTGCTTCCGACGATACACATTCTCGGGCATACTGACTCATTCTCACGAACTCTCATTCATATTCAGTGACAGACATGCGGCCTTGCTTCAATTCCAAAAATTCCTTTCGTTTCTGATCAATGAATCTCTGACTAATGTATTTCTTCCGGAACTCAATCTGAAAGAAATCCCATGTGACTCTCTCTTTCGGAACAACAGAAATCAAAGTCTTTCACCACTGATAGGCCGCGTCTCATAACAAAGATACAACACATTTTATACATTCTTCCGGTGTCAGTGAAATTTCATCGAATACTTGGATAGTGTTTTCTAACCAAAACTCGACTCTCTCAGCATCGTCATCACTGGTGGCCATGAACTCTTCAGCCTCATACTTGCGAATTTTGTCAACCGGAGGCTTATTCAAAAGATTCAGATTCATAATCGGAGGTACAACTATTGTCTGAGGGGGATTAGACGGGGGTGGAGGTTGTGAAACAGCCAGATTATTTCTCACGAACTGAGTGAACCACTCACTCATCATCTGGAAGAAAGCTTGCTTAGCTTCTCCCTCTTTACCGCTCATAGCCGGTCTCGAATCAGATGGCGCTATCCCTTGAGCGGGAGCAGGCGCATTGTTTTCAACATCGTCAGCTACGGCTTTTTCGGGATCCATTACTATACGAAAATCACATTTTACACGTCAGGATTCATCACACTATCACAGTTCAGATATATGGCATGTATAGCTAGACTCTCACACGCTACATTAGTCTGAGAATCGACTAAACCGTAGCTCTAATACCAACCAAATGTAACACCCCTAACCCGTAACCATCACCGGTTTAGGGTTAGAGGCGTTATCGGACAAATCAAAAACTTTTACAGACATCTCATAATAGAATTCAACAAATCAGATCAAAGTGTCCCTTAAATAGGTCAACGAGACCTTTAACATGCTTTAGAATAGAGCCGGGACTAAACTGAACACATATGAAAGTTCTCAGAAATTTAAAACTTTTTCAACACTGCAGAGGTCACATGCCCGTGCAGTCAGGCCGTGTGCCTCACATGGCTACCAGACACACCCATGTGTCCTGGCCGTGCCAAAATAGAGCATGTATACTGACTTATTCACACGGCCACCAGACACGCCCGTGTGCCATGACTGTGTAAAATTAGGCTAGCTACTGACTTGTTCACACAGCCACCAGGCACGCCCATGTGCCACGACCGTGTACCCTGCTCTGGCACACTTCAAAGTGGCCCTTGAGCCACACGGCAGAGACACACGCCTGTGCCCCTTGGCCGTGTATGCAAATTAGGCCATTTGCAAGGAAAAATGCCACCCACACTTGGGTCATACCTAAAAACACATACAAGCTTTTTCCCACACACAATTGACAACCAAATACATGTCAAATGAACAACATATCATCTCATTCAATCTTATTTCTATTCATATCAACATATACTAATTTGCACAACCAATTCACATGTATAACCATGCATATAATCACTTCATTGATCACACATATGAGCTCATATTGCATCAATAGGCTTACCATAATCTTGACCATATTTCTTGCCATCAAACCATACTAAAACATGTATCATATACCAAATTCACTCATGCTTATTATCAACATTTACCTAGCCACATCACATGGCTATTTACATCTCAACCATATACCAAATGACTAGCCTATACATGCCATATTTAGTTATATACACATTCAAAAGTACCAAAGTTGAGTTTGATAGTGTGGTGATGATCCTTGACGATTCCCGAGCCTTTTGTAGCTTTGACGACCTATAAAACAGAGTAAACACACACAGAGTAAGCTTTCCAAAATATTAGTGACCATACACAAATAAATTTAGCATATAAGCATTCAAATCATATCATTACTATGGATTCACTAGTATCTCAATTGCATAGCCATAATTCTTCTTGGCACATTTGCTTAGCCATTCATCTTTCAATATTGCATACCACCATGTACTTGTTTGATCATAGCTTGTCCATTCATGTAACACATTTACATTCTCTTATTCAAATACATAACTCATCTAGGTAAGCTTATGAATATACTTACCTTCTTATACACACAATGTATACATATCAAACGTACCTGAAACTGATATAAAAATCACATATTCATTCGTTTCTCAGACTTGCCCGTTGAACCGTTCGGAACTAAATAGGATACTCAGAGTGCTCAGAATAATCGTACAATGCCAACGTCCCAGACGTGGTCTTACATGTAATCAGATATCGATGCCACTGTCCCAGACAGGGTCTTACACGAATCAATTACGATGCCAATGTCCCAGACATAGTCTTACACGTAAATCTCATATCGATGCCAACGTCCCAGACGTGGTCTTACACGAAATCTCAAATCAATGCCAATGTCCCAGACGTGGTCTTACATGATATCAAATATCGGACACCTATGTCATGACATATGCTACCCTATCTATTCCTAGGTTCAGACGGGACCTCTCGGACATTAATCATCTCTCGATACTTTCTCGGAATTCATAGATTCATCATTTTGAGTATTATTTATAACAATTCAAATTCTATATATTCACAAATAAGTCAATTCAAATACATTTATTTGTATATTGACTTACCTCGAATTCGGATAGTTGATCGGATTCGTTATTCGACAACTTTCGATTTCTCGCGATCTAAGTCCGTTTTCTTCGATTATTGATCTATACATATTCAAAATTAATCCTTTTATTCACCAAAACATTCAATTCTATCCAAAAACACATATTTAGGGAAATTTGCAAATTAGCCCTAACATTTTCACATTTGGACATTTTAGTCCCTAATTCACAAAATCACAAAATACATCAAATTCCATATTACCCATGCCTAGCCAAATTTCACTCATGCTCATATCAATCCATACATTTCATTTATTTCACAATTTAGTCCCTTAAAATACTATTTTCTCAATTGAGTCCAAAATACTCAAATTCAACAAAACTTCAAATACAAACTATGATAATCAAACACATATCTTTCATTTTTCACCATCAAACATCATAAAACACATGAGTTCATCAAAGGCTCATTTCAAAAACATCATAAATTCTCAAAATTAAGACATGGGTTTCAAAGTTTACGAAGCAACGATTGCAAAAACGTAAAAATTATCAAAAATGGATCAAAAACTAACCTTGAATCAAGCCAAAACCATGGTCGAACCCTTGCTTACTCTTTTCTTTCTTGCCTTTGATATTTTTGGTCAAGAAAATAGATGAACAAATGTCTTTTTGCATACCTTATTTACATTATAACATATTAATATGTTATTTACTAAATTAACCTTTTAAATTAATAAATAAAACATATAAACATGAAGGACATACTTGTCCTTTGTCATCCACTAACTCAAATAATGGGCTTATTGCCTTTTAAGGACTCCATATTCAAAAGCCACTTCAATTTAGCCATTAATCAAATAGAAGGCTACTTTTACGTTTTATGCGATTTAGTTCTTTTCTCAATTTAAGCTCACAAATGAACAAATTAAATCGCAGAAATTTCACACATGCTAATTCATATACTACAGACACAGAAAATAATATTAAAATATTTTACTGACTCGGATTCGTGGTCCCGAGACCACTATTCTGACTAGGGTCTAAACCAGACTGTTACACTGTTAGTTGACATCCTTGAAATAAAAGAGTTCGTTGTACTTGTTGAGCGAGCATGCAAAGTCGGAAAGCTTGGGAAAGAGAAAAGAAAAGCTAATTTGGAAGCTAGAGATTCCCGTAAGAGATTATCGAGTAAGACATTTCAGCCAGCATCAAAGACATCTAGAGATGATTTTAGCCGTTCAAAGGCTACTGCAGGTTATTCTAGACGGGATCGGGATAGACCACCTGTGAGTTTTAAAGCTACCTCAGTAGCTAGTGTTGGTAACGTCAGATCGAATCAACCTGAGTGCAAACACTGTGGTAAATGACATCCTGACAGCTGTAGATTGATTGATCAGGCCTGTTTTAAATGTGGATCGATGGATCATTTCATTCGTAAGTCCCCAGAGTTAGCGGAGCAAAATATCGTACAGAGTGCGAGACCGAGTAACATGTCAACTCGAGGTAGACCACCCAGAAACACGGGTAATGTGAGCAGCGATCAGAAAGGAACTAAAGACACAGTAGTTAGATCGAAGGCTCGCGCACCTGCCAGAGCTTATGCTATTCGTGCTCGAGAAGAGGCTTCATCCCCAGACATTATTACGGGTACTTTCACTCTCTATGATACTAGTGTTGTTGCATTGATTGATCCTGGTTCAACTCATTCTTATGTATGTGAGACTTTAGTATCCAGTAAGACTTTGCCTGTAGAGTCTACTGAGTTTGTGATTAAAGAATCGAACCCCTTAGGCCGATGTGTTTTGGTTGATGAAGTTTGCAAGAATTGTCCATTGATGATTCGAGATTCATGTTTTCCGGCTGATTTGATGTTTTTTCCATTCGACGAGTTTGATATAATTATGGGTATGGATTGGTTAACTCTGCATGATGCTATTGTGAACTGCAAATGGAAGACTATTGATTTGCGATGTCAGAATGATGATATTATTCGGATTGAGTCTAATGATCTGAATGGTTTACAGGCAGTGATATCTTCGATGTTAGCTTAGAAATATGTGAGAAAGGGTTGTGAAGCTTACTTTACTTATGTGCTCGACTCTAAAGTGACCGAAAAGAAGATTGAATCAGTACCAATTGTGTGAGAGTATCTAGATGTGTTTCCTAAAGAATTACCAGGTTTGCCACCGATCCGAGAGGTAGAGTTTGGTATTGAGTTAGTGCCGGGGACGACTCCGATTTTGATAGCTCTGTACAGAATGGCACCGACAGAATTAAAAGAGTTGAAGACTCAGTTGCAAGAATTGTCTGATAGAGGCTTCACACGACCGAGTTTCTCTCCCTGGGGTGCACCAATTTTATTTGTGAAAAAGAAAAATGGAACTATGAGAATGTGCATTGATTACCGACAGCTCAACAAGGTGACTATAAAGAATAAATATCCTTTGCCACAGATTGACGACTTTTTCGATCGGTTGAAAGGGGCTACTATGTTCTCTAAGATAGATTTGAGATCAGGTTACTATCAGTTGCGAGTTAAAGACTCTGATGTGCCGAAAACTACTTTCTGAACGAGGTACGGACACTATGAGTTTTTGGTTATGCCTTTCGGACTTACTAATGCACCTGCTGTTTTTATGGATTTAATGAATCTGATCTTCAGACAGTATTTGGATCGATTTGTGGTTGTGTTCATAGATGACATATTGATCTATTCCCGTGACGAATCTGAGCTTGCTGAACATTTGAGATTAGTGCTACAGACTTTGCGTGATAAGTAGTTGTATGCGAAGTTCAGTAAATGTGAGTTCTGGTTACGAGAAGTCAATTTTTTGGGTCATCTTGTATCAGCATCGGGTATTCGGGTTGATCCGAATAAGGTTTTAACAATACTAGATTGGAAGCCTCCTAAAAATGTATTCGAGGTCCGAAGCTTTCTGGGACTAGCTGGTTACTATAGACGATTTGTAAAAGGTTTCTCTATGATTGCAACTCCAATAACGCGACTACTTCAGAAAGATGTTAAGTTTGAGTGGTCAGAAAAGTTCCATAAAAGTTTTGATCAGTTGAAAACCTTGTTGACCGAAGCTCCAGGGGTAGTTCAGCCAGAATCAGGTAAAGAATTTGTCATTTATAGTGATGCATCTTTGAGTGGTCTGGGCTTTGTTTTAATGCAGGAAGGCAAAGTCATAGCTTATGCCTCGAGATAGTTAAAGCCGCACGAAAAGAACTATCCGACACACAATCTGGAATTGGCAGCTATTGTGTTTGCATTGAAGATATGGCGCTACTATCTATTCGGTGAGAAATGTCACATTTATTCTGATCACAAAAGCTTGAAATATTTGATGACTTAGGAAGATCTGAATCTACGACAGCGAAGATGGTTAGAGTTGCTAAAAGATTACGAGCTTGTAATTGACTACCATCCGGGGAAAGCCAATGTTGTTGCTGATGCTTTGAGTCAAAAATCATTGTTTGCTCTACGTGCCATGAATACTCAATTGGCTCTATCCGATGACGGTTCACTTGTAGTTGAGTTGAAAGCAAAACCGTTATTTATTCAGCAGATTTGTGAGGCTCAAAAAGTTGATAATGAATTGATAGCAAAACGGGCTCAATGTGATGTGAATACTGATTCAGATTTTCGAGTTGATACTGAAGGTTGTTTGAGGTTTAAAGACCGAATGTGTGTTCCGAGAAATTCAAAGTTGATTTGGATGATTTTGAATGAAGCTCATAGCAGTCGGTTATCTGTTCATCCGGGTAGTACGAAAATGTATAATGATTTGAAACAGCTTTACTGGTGGCCTGGTATGAAACGAGACATCTCTAATTTTGTTTCAAGATGTTTGATTTGTCAACAAGTCAAAGCCGAGATCAGGTACCTTCTGGGTTACTTCAGCCGGTTATGATACCCGAGTGGAAATAGGACAGATTCACGATGGATTTTGTATCGGGTTTACCTTTGTCACCGAGTAAGAAAGATGCAATCTGGGTTATTGTGGATAGACTCACTAAATCGGCTTATTTTGTTCCAGTTCGCACATATTATTCACTTGATAAACTTGCTGAATTGTATATTTCTCAGATTGTGAGATTGCACGGAGTACCTATTTCTATTGTATCGGATAGAGATTCGAGGTTCACATCGCGATTTTGGAAGAAACTGCAAGATGCATTAGGTACGAAATTACATTTTAGCACTGCTTTCCATCCATAGACAGATGGATAGTCAGAACGAATTATTCAGATACTCGAAGATATGTTGAGATGTTGTATTCTCGAGTTTAAAAGTACCTGGGAATGATACTTGCCATTGATTGAATTTGCATATAATAATAGCTTCCAATCGAGTATCAAAATGGAACCTTATGAGGCTTTGTACGGTCGTAAATGTCGAACACCTTTGTATTGGACTGAGCTCAGTGAAAGTAAGATACACGGGGTCGATTTGATCAAAGAGACTGAACAAAAAGTGAAAGTGATTCGCGATAGTTTGAAAGCTGCGTCAGATCGTCAGAAGTCATACGCATATTTAAAAAGTAAGGATATTGAGTTTCAGATCGGGGATAAAGTGTTTTTGAAAGTCTCGCCGTTGAAGAAAATACTCAGATTTGGTCTTAAAGGCAAGTTGAGTCCGAGATATATTGGGCCGTATGAGATTATAGAGCGTATCGGGCCGGTTGCTTACAGGTTGTTGTTACCATCTGAGTTAGAAAAGATCCATAATGTATTCCATGTTTCAATGCTTCGACGGTACCGATCCGATCCATCACATGTGATATCTCCAACTGAGGTTGAGATTTGATCCGATATGACCTACGAGGAAGAACCGATCTGGATTTTAGATTACGAGGTGAAAGAATTAAGGAATAAGAAAATTTCTTTAGTAAAAGTCTTATGGCATCGACACGGGGTTGAAGAAGCTATGTGGGAGCCCGAAGATGCTATGAGAGAACGTTACCCAAACCTATTCACCGGTAAGATTTTTGGGGACGAAAATCCCTAAGGGGGGAGAATTGTAACAGTCCGATTTCGACCTTAATCAGAACAGTGGTTTTGGGACCACAAATCTGAGTCATAAAAATATTTAAATATTATTATCTGTGTTTATACTGTGTGAATTTATATCTGTCAAACTTCCGTGATTTAATTTTATCGTTTGAGTGTCCGATTTAATAAAAAGACTTAATCGCGTAAAAAGTAAAAGTTGCTAACTATTTGTTAAAGTGCTAAATTGATTTGTTCTTTTAGTGGGAGGTGTTTATGTTGTAATTATACCATGAATTTATATGATGGACGGTTATGTGTATATATATATTATGTTTATATTAAACTAATGTAACACCCCAAACCCGGCCTAAACGTTACGACCGAATCTGGCATGTCACATGAAAGGAATGTCTAAAAACTGTGCATTCGTTAAAAAGCTCATATTCTTTATAGTTGTGGTGAGAAATCGAGTTTAAGTAATTTTGAATAAGAAATGGTTTATTATCATTTTAGGAAAATCCCATATTGATCATTTACTAATAAGCAATAAACAAATTGAAAGCTGAAACCAAATAAAATACCCAAGGCCTTATTACATAACAAAAACTCAAATAAAAATAAGTCCAAATAAAAGAAATGAATTTACGAGTAAACATATGTATAGCCTCCACGAGTCCACCTCGGCTCCCAAATCCGCGATCTAATGATTACCCGCAAAATTAAACTAAGGGGTGAGTCATCGAGACTCGGTGTGTAAATCCCCATCCAACAGCCCTTACACAATTTCATATGAAAATATGCATATCATGCACCCAAACCTAGCCATCCGCAACTCCTTTTTCTACCCCGTGTGGTACCAAACCACTTTGGTGGTGCCAAACCACTGGTGACTTAAAGTCACAATATCAGTCAATACATGTGGTGCCAAACCTTTGGTGTCCAAGGACACGATATTCATCAATATTGTGGTGCCAAACCTTTGGTGACTCGAAGTCACAAATAATAGTGATGGGGCCAACCCATCGTGTGATACCAAATCTTTGGCGTCAATCCCGTTGTATTATCTCGTGGGGCCAACCCACTGTGGTACCAAACCCTTTGGGACGAGGCGCTATGAGGTGCCAAACCTCGGTGTCCGGAGACACGAATGTGATACCAAATCTTTGGTGACTCAAAGTCACTAATAATCCATCTGTAGGGCCAACCCACGTGTGATACCAAATCACCGGCGGCGATCCCATATCTCAAAAGTGGGGCCAACCCACGGTGGTGTTAACCACGGGGACGAGTCGCTATGAGGTGCCAAACCTCCTGGAGGTGCCAAACCTCCGGTGACCGTAGTCACAATGTGGTACCAAACCACTTTGGTGCCCGTCGACACGAATATCATCGCCCCCTCCACTCATATAACCCATGCAAGATGACATAATAATTGCGTGTATGCGATTATGTCATGTATGCTAGACATATATCAAATATAAGTATAACATGAATTACCATCATAATCGAGATAGACATAAAATAACATAATCACCCTAATCAACCTCTAAGGGTATAAGCAGTAATTTTACCTACCAAGGGCATTTTCGTAATTTACCCACCAAGGGTATATCGGTAATTTACCCACCAAGGGCATTTTCGTAATTTACCCACCAAGGGCATTTTCGTAATTTACCCACCAAGGGTATATCGATAATTTACCCACCAAGGGCATTTTCGTAATTTACCCACCAAGGGTATATCGGTAATTTTGCACTGCAATGGCCTTTCCCAAAGGCCCAAATGTCGCCCGAAGCGACTCGGCTACCATTTCCTGGTCAGACCAGGACAATTGGGCCTAAAACTCGATTCTGGCCCATTCGGGCCCCACGCTCGTGTGGCCCACCTAGCACAAATCTAGCCATGTATATAAGTTCCACCTAGTCTAGTTCACTATATTCTACACAATCGCACAATTTACTCATAAGGGCCTACGGGCCCCATTGGGCCGGCCCATCGCGCCCAAGCGACCCCAACCCACAAGAATACTACTTATGGCCTCAACTATCACGTCGAAGCCCCACATGTGCGCCGCACGCTCGTGTGGCTACTATTACCGTGACCAAGCACTTCGGCATTTGCCGCTCTACAACTAGAGTAGAGAGTTACACACGATAGGGACTGGGCTAATCCGCGCTCCGATCACTCCTGTGCCCAAACGCCTTCCAAGGTATGTCAACCCTCCTCTGGAATGCTCTTTATATAGCTAGCTCTTCACCTTCCTTCTTTGTATCTTTCCGATGTGGGATCCCTTCACAAGAGAGTTTAAATTCAATGAAACTCTTCCCGTCTGCACCATAAAATAAATACTCCCTTGCTTCTCATGAGATTCGAACCCAGGCTCCCTTGCAACATAATCCACGCTGCTAGCCACTTAGCCACAAGCTCCTCTTGTGTCTTAAACCATGCGCAACTAAATATAAATCTATAGCCAAATTCTGAAGTCCATTTAAAAAGAAAACCAAAATGCAAAAGCCAAGACTTGAACCTTGGACCTCCTTCCTTCCTTATGGCGTCATCCCCTTGCTTCTTAAGTGGCGTCACTTTGCCACTACACCACACACTCCACTTGTGTCATTTTTCCCCACATTTTATTCTTAAGGCCTACACCGCCAACTTCGGGTTTTTTCACCTAAAACCAAAATTTCCCCAAAGCTAATATTTGATCCCGGGACTTCATAGAAGCCCTCTAACCTTCCAAAATAACTTACCTAATAAGTCTAACTTGCATTAATGCTGATCTCAAAAATTTTAAAAACAAGGCCCATTGGGCCCAATCCTACTAGGCCCAATTTCGGGATGTTACAACTAATAAGGTTATTTTAGTAATTATATTAATTAATGTAATATAATAAAACATAAAACATAAAAATGCATGCACTTGTTCATCTATATTGTCGAATGTTGAAAGATAAAAGAAAAAAAGAAGAACAACTAGGTTCGGCCACTTCTATATCTAATTAAGGTATGTAATTTGTTCGATTTTTAATAATTTTTACGTTTTTGAGATCGTTGCTATGAAATGTACAAAGCTCATGCTTTAATTTTTTATTTTGATGAATATTTTGAGTTAAGCCATTGATGAATTTATGAGCTTTGTGATGTTAGATGATAGATTATGAAAGATATGTTTTGGATTAATATGTTTTGTATTGAAAATTTGGATGATTTTGAGTAATTAGGGTTAAATTGTAAAAATAATAAATTGAGGGACTAAAATGTGAAATAAATGAAATAGATGGACTTGTATGAGCATGGGTAAATTTTGGCTTAAGCATGGGATATTGAGATTTTGAATATTTTGTGTTTTATGCAATAGGGACTAAATTGCAAAAAGTGTAAAATGTTAAGGGCAAAATGGTAATTTGCCAATTTATATGTTTTTAGATTAAATTGAATAAAATGGTGTTTAAATAAGTTTAATTTGAATATGTTTAGATCAAGAACCAAAGAAAATGGATTTGGATCAGGGGAAAACAAAAATAATCGAATAGTCGTTTATTCCGTCCGTCGATACTCGAGGTAAGTTTTTAAACAATTAGATGCTGTTAATTTTGAATAAATGTGAACTTTATATGCTGAATTGAATTTTATGAATGTATATAAGCAATGGCCGAATGTCTAAGTGTTTGGGAGCAATGTTTACGAGATCGATTTGATCGAGTTACGATGTCTGAAAGTCCCATACGAACCTTAGGAATAGATAGGATACATATGTCATGACATAGGATTTCGTTATGTGTTATCGTGTAAGACCACGTCTGGGACGTTGGCATCAACTTGTGTTTACGTGTAAGACCCAGTCTGGGACAGTGGCATCGTTATGTGATTACATGTAAGACCACGTCTGGGACGTTGGCATTGTACGATATGTTTGACTATTCGGGTATCCTTTTAAATTCTGAATGGTTCAACGGGCAATGATAAGTTAAGATCGAGTGTAAATCAAGTTAGAAAATGCTCAGGTATGTATTCATACTAAGTTATGAAGTTAAGGTAAATTGAATACTTGAATTGATGATATAAAGTTATGTGAAATATGAATTATGTGATGGCATATTTGAACATATATGTATTCGGCTTATTGATATGTATGTATTGTGGAAAGTGATGGTTAGTTATACTAATGTTTAATTGAGTATTTTGTCAAAGTAGAATTTATACAAAACTTATATGCTTTGATATATAAAATTAAATTGGAAATGTACATGAGTTGATAATGGCCTATTTCGGTTTGAATAGATTAATTTTTGTTCATGATTAAATGTTTTCATTGCTTATGACTTACTAAGCTGTGAAAGCTTACTGTGTTTATGTTTACTCTTCGTTTTATAGATTTTGGAAGTTGGTTACGAGCTCGGGGATTGTCAGAGAAGTCTATCACACTATCGACTATTCTCGATATTTTGTTAAGTTTGAATTTGAACTTATGGCATGTATAGTCTAGCTAAAATGTTTAATTTGGGATATGTAATTATGAGCCATGCGAAAATGGCTTATTTATTTTGGTTAAGCTTAGTTTCTATGCTTTTGATATAATGGCTTGATTATAATGCTAATGGTTGTGTAAATTTGGTCATGGTTTAATCTGATACGGAAAGTAATTTCATGGTATATATGTTGTGGTGTTTGGTCATGTGTTTCGGCAATGAGGTAAATGATGGATGCTTGTTGAGTTATAGTATGTAATATATTGGTTAAGTAATATGCATGTCTTATATGTGTGGTGTGCTTGTATATGCTTACAGTTTAAAGTTATGATATGTATGGCTTAAGATTTTTCATTATGGTAAGCTTGACATATTGGTATGTTTCACATATGTTGATTTTTATGATTTGGCTCAAACGAAGTAAACATGGTTGATGGATATATATTTCGGTTGTGGCTTAATATTGGCTTATTTGGAAGGTATGATTTGTATTATTAATTAGTTTAAGTTAGTAAGCTTAATACAGAATATATATATGTTTGTGATGTTTGTTATATGATTCGGTAAAAGGGTAATGATAAGCATATTGTATATTCGGCCAAGATGCTAATTTATTTTAGAAGTGCGTTTATGTCATGTTTTACGTGATGGAATGGTATGATTATTGTGTATATATATTTGATGGTTGAAATTATGACCATTTGGATAGTTAAAAAAATGTTAAGTTAATGTTTATAATCAGCTAGTCATAAGTAAAATAAGTGTATATGCCAATGATATGAACATATGTAGTTGGATATTTAGATTCAACTTGTGATGGCTAATAATGATTATGATTTGTAATGGAAAAGTTAGCTTAATATTGAATGGTAAAATTTTTGTGCTACTTTTGAACCTAAATTTGATAGCCGAAATAGGTGAGAAGGGAATTGGTTATGTGAGTGCAGTTTATGCATGATAATTAGCATGCGAATGGGGTGTGTTATGGTTTGTATTTTGTGCTCTTTTAATGGTTCATAGTGATAGGCTAAAATGCGTATTATATATATGTTGCATTAAAGTTATGTTCGGCCATAGACTAATGATATTAAGGTTGTATGTGTGTTTGGTCAATAATTAGTGTGTAATAGTTTGTTTGGTTTTTAACATGTGCACATGTAGAGTTAAGGAAATGATATGTTTGATATTTGTTAAATTAAATAGATATATTGGCATGTATTCGATATATTTTTTTGAATGTCTTAATGTATGCACATGGAATTTGTTATGTATTAAGATATGTTATAATTTCATTATTTGAATACTATAAAGGAGATGTACATATGATTCGTATAATTGAGTTTATATTACTTTAAACATGAATAGTAATGAATAACTCTCCTAAGCTGTGTATTGTTCGGTAATGCCTCGTAACCCTAATCTGACAACGGATACGGGTTAGGGGAGTTACAATGCCAAAGTCGAGTCGAAATTGAGTCGGGATTTGGATGCTAATCTGAATTATTTTGGTTTTATAATTAAAAGTTGTCGGATGAATCCAATAATGT
Source organism: Gossypium sturtianum (assembly GCA_025698515.1). Lineage (NCBI taxonomy): Eukaryota > Viridiplantae > Streptophyta > Magnoliopsida > Malvales > Malvaceae > Gossypium > Gossypium sturtianum. The sequence goes on from CM046955.1 coordinate 122,498,215, forward strand.
TGTGAATCAAGGAATTATGGATGATGATAAATCCATGGAGGAATTAGATATTATAGAATCTATAACACTGAGTGTCCAGTCTGATGGAGTACAAAGATCAGGTGCGAATAGGGTTCCTAATAAAGGGCAGGATGATACTAATTTGTTACGTACTATTGCTGAAGCTCTTCAATGAGTAGCGGGAGTCACTCCTCCGACGATGACAGCACATATGGTTAAACGATCTCTTATTAAGGAACTAAGAAGATATGGCGCTACCGAATTTGTAGGATTAAAAGGAGTTGACCCGTCAACGGCGGAACTTTAGTTAGAGTCAATGAATCAAATTTTATACCAACTGGAATGTACTCCTCGAGAGAGCGTTATTTATGCAGTTTCACTACTACAAGGGGAACTCAACTTGAATTTCATAAAAAAGTATGTTGGAGAACTTTATCTTGAAGATAGGAAACAAGAATTTCTCATGTTGAAGCAAGGAGACATGTCGATAATAGATTATGAACGGGAGTATTCATGACTTAGTAAATATGCAAAGGAATTGATCCCTACAGAAGAATAAAGTTGCAAATGTTTTCTATGGGGTATGCGTGATGAAATCAGAACTCAACTAGTGGCATTGAGAATTAAGGAATTTATTGATTTGTCAGAATGAGTGAAGATGGTAGAACAATCTCTAGGTTTAAGCAAGTAATGTGAACTTTCTTATGTTACAGGGAAACAATTTGGGAACCTTAGTTCTTTTTCTACAACAAAAATGAGTAAAGAATCACGAGAATTAGGGAAATCAATTGCAAGATCAACTACGCCGAATAAAGTGCAAAACCGTCAACCTACAGTTTCAGTTGGTAGTGTGAAGGGATCGAATCAAGCTTCAGAGATGCTGAATTGTGAATACCGTGGAAAAAAGCACTGGGGAAAATGTTGGAAGCTAACTAAAGGTTGTTTTCGATGTGGATTATTGGAGCACTTTGCCCGAGAGTGTTCGAAGGATAAAAATGAAACACCAGATGTTACTCAGAGAGCTGTTCCTTCTCTAAAGGGTAAAGGGGCGGGCATAAGTGGTTTTGTTTCGTGGGGTGGATCCAAAAAAGGGAGCGAATCCATTGTTCATCAATCTGAGAACAGGACACCAACTCGTGCTTATGTGGTGCGGACTCGAGATGATGTTGCAGCAGGTATTTTTTTGTTATTCTCTACACATGTTTATACTTTAACAGATCTTGGTTCCTCTTATTCGTATGTCAATTTTGATATGGTTAAGTCTAGGAGTATGAATTTTGAAATGTCTAAAGTAGCTATGTCAGTATCAAGTCCCTTGGGTCAAACAGTATTGGTAGATCAAGTTTGTAAACGTTGTCCACTAGAAATTCAAAATTTAATGTTTCCCGTAGAATTATTGATTATGTCATTCAGTAAATTTGACATAATCTTGGGTATGGATTGGTTGACCGAACACGGAGTGGTTCTGAATTGTCGTAAGAAAAAGTTTTCGATTTAAGATTCGAACGGGAAAGTCATAGGAGTAAGTGGTGTTAAAACAAGTGGGTCAAATCAGATTATCTCTTTGATGCAAGTTGATAAGTTACTGAAGCAAGGTTGTGAAGCTTTCTTAGCCTACGTCATTAACTTGAAAACTAGAAATAATGAAATTGGTAATATTCAAACTGTTTGTGAATTCCCTGATGTATTTCCTGAAGAGTTACTGGGATTACCACTAGATAGCGAAGTTGAATTTGCAATTGAAGTATTCCCTGGTACAACTCCAATATTCATAGCTCCGTACCTAATGACACCAATGGAATTGAAAGAATTAAAAGTTCAACAGCAGGATTTGTTGGAACACGATTTTATACACCCTAGTATATCACCTTGGGGAGCTCTAGTATTATTTTTCAAAAAGAAGGATAGTTCGATGCGACCCTGCATTGATTATCGTCAATTAAACAAGTTGACAATTAAGAATCGATACCCCCTTCCACGTATCAATGATTTGTTTGATCAACTTCAAGGAGCTTCTGTCTTTTCCAAGATTAATCTAAGATCGAGATACTATCAGCTGAATGTAAAAGATAGTGATGTACCAAAAATGGCTTTCCAAACACACTATGGTCACTATGAATTTTTTGTGATGCCCTTTGGATTGACAAATGCTCCAGCAGCATTTATGGACCTAATGAACTGTATTTTTCAACCGTGTCTTGATCAGTTCGTGATTGTTTTTATTGATGACATTCTGATCTATTCAAAATCAGAAGCTGAGCATGAACAACATTTATGAATTTTGTTACAAGTTTTGCGAGAGAAGCGATTGTTTTGGAAATTCAGAAAATGTGAATTATGGTTAATCGAAGTAGTATTTTTGGGGCATGTGATATCAGTTAACGGAATACAAGTGGATCGGAAAAAGATCGAAGTAATTGTTCAGTGGAAAGCACCAAAAATTGTGTTAGAAGCCGGTTATTATCGAAGATTTGTGAATGGATTCTCGAAAATAGCTATGCCCATGACGAAGCTTCTCTAGAAGAATATGCAGTTTGTTTGGAGTGAGAAGTGTCAAGAGAGCTTTGATAAGTTGAAACAGTTGTTGACAGAGGCACTGATTTTAGCTCTACTTGAGTTAGGAAAGGAATTCATGGTTTATAGTGATGTCTCGTTAAGTGGGTTGGGTTGCGTTTTGATGCAAGAAGGAAAAGTGATTGCGTATGCGTCTCGATAGCTAAAAACTCATTAACGTAATTATCCAATACATGTTATGGAATTATTTGCGGTAGTCTTTGCTTTGAAAATTTGGAGACACTACCTGTATAGTGAGAAGTGTCGATTATACACTGATCATAAAAGTCTCAAATATCTCCTAACACAAAAGGAGTTGAATTTAAGGCAACGCTATTGGGTTGAACTCTTGAAGATTATGATTTTCTGATTGATTATCACCTTGGAAAAGCTAATGTTTTAGTTGATGCACTGAGTAGAAATGCAGTTTGCAAATTGCGAGCCATGTTTGCACGAATCAGTATAAATAATGATGGTAGCTTGTTGGAGGAACTAGAAGTCAAACTAGTGTTGTTTGATCAGATTAGAACTCCTCAGTTAGTCGATGCAAAAATGATGAAAATTAAGGAAATGATTCAAGGTTGCTCGATTGAAAACTTCAGTATTGATGATCGTGATTGTTTGAGGTTTAAAAATCGAATTTGCATCCCTAGTAATACTGATTTAAAGGAGATATTACTTCGAGAAGCTCATGAAAGTCCTTTTGCTAGGCATCTAGGTGGAACAAAAATGTTTTGCAAATTGCGAGAATTATACTGGTGTCCTGGGATGAAAAGAGAAATAGTAGAGTTTGTGAGCAAATGTCTGACGTGTCAACGTGTGAAAGCAAAGCATCAAGTTCCTATGGGACTTCTTCAGCCCATATCAATCCCTGAGTGGAAATGGGAGTGCATAACGATGGATTTTGTAACTTGGTTACCATTATCTTTAAGCAAGAAAAATGTTGTATGGGTGATAGTAGATTGGTTTACCAACTCAACTCACTTTATTGTAGTAAGAACAGATTGGTCACTTCAAAAGTTAGCTAAAGTTTACATTCATTAAATTTTCAGATTACATGGCGTACCTATATCCATCATATCTGATAGGGATCCTCGGTTCACTTCAAGATTTTGGAAGAAATTGCATGAATCTCTGGGTACGAGACTCAATTTTAGTACGGCTTTTCACCCGCAAATGGATAGGCAATCAGAACATGTTATACAAATATTGGAAGATATGCTTAGAGCTTGCGTGATTGACTTTGAGTTAGGTTGGGAGCATTATTTACCCTTGGCAAAATTCGTTTATGATAATAGTGTTCAATCAAGTATTCAGATGGCTCCATATAAAGCCTTATACGGTTGCTGATGTCGAACACCGGTTTGTTGGTCCGAATTGAGTGAAAAGAGAGTAGTTGGGACAGAGTTGATACAAGAAACAGAGTACATAGTTAAAGTGATTCGAGATAGATTAAAAGCAGCCTTTGATAGACAGAAATTGTATGCAGATTTGAAACGTCGGGACATTGAATACTCAGTGGGTGATAAGGTCTTTTTACGAGCGCCTCCATGGAAGAAAGTATTACGTTTTGGAAGAAAAAACTAATGACATTTGGCAATAATTATTTGATTTTATAAATAAAAGTGTTATTAATTAAAAAGATGAATTAAAAAAATAAAAAAAATATTTATTAATTTAAAACATTAATTAAAAAATAAAAAAGCTTGAAATAACATAAAATAAAAAATAAAAATGTTCTTAGAAGAGGAATCAAACCTGGTACTCGAGGATAAAATTACTATTATTTAACCATCTAACCAGATAAGCTAATTGACCTGCCATCAAATGTAGTAGATAATTTGGGTCAATTCCACACTTAAGGAGCTTATTTTTTAGGAAATTTAGGATTTTATATTTTGGTTTCGGTAATTAGGCTTTAGGATTAAATATTAATAAAATAAGTATTTGTTAACACATTTTATAAGTGTTGTGACCTAATGGGCCAACACGGGCCTTAGGTTGTGCTAATATGTTCAATTGAGTGTGTTTGATGAAGATATAAAGGCCCAATTGATGTGGAAGTAAGGGACGAATGATGCACAAGCTTCTTGGAATGTCAAAGCACAAAACGAATGACATAAGGTAGATTTTACATGTCGTGTTGCGCCATAGACTTGGTGTGGCGCGACACAGGTCAACGTGCTGCCCAAGAACATCGAGGCTATTTTCATCCACACAATTAAATTTATACGAAGACCTAGAATGTGGCCAAGACCTAATTTTGGCTACCAACACTTTTATAAATAAGACATTAGGGGTTTGATGTAAATAAGTCGTCCTAGACGCCTTCAAAAACCTTATTAGTTTAGGAGTAGGACTAGATTAATTTTCTTTCGTAAAGAGTATAGAATAAGGAGTTTTCAATCATGGTACTTCTTGTGGATTGACTCCATGATTAAGTAGATTGCGAATTATCGAAATGATTCTTCTGGACATATTTGCAATTACTCGAGCCTAATTGTATATGTCTGATTGGTCCCGTCACTAGTTCAACAAAAGCTCGATTAGATTGCATCGAAATCAGAAGAAAATTCTATGACTTTGGAAATAATTTAATTGAGCCAATTTATTCGATGTAGAATTAATTTAGGCGATCATGAGAATTGTTCAACTAGAGAATTTGATTAAAGAAGTTTCTTGAAAATTTAATTTGGAAAATATAAGTGATTTTTGGGAAAATTAATTTTGGAAAAGTAAAATTAAATTAATCAAATTCATTAAAATTAATATGATATTTTTGGAACTTAATTTTCAATTCAAACCATTGACCCAATGGGTAATTGAATTTGAAAATTGGACTTGAGATCGAAAATTGGGCCCGAGAACCCAAAATTGAGACTGATACCTAAAAAATGGTAAAACTGGGTCTGGTATGTGAAATCGGGGTGACGGTCCAACCTGTGGATGGACTAGACAGATCGGGTCGTCACTAGGTCCAAACTAAACCAGCAACAACTGAACTGGCTCGGGGTGTCGTGAGTGTGTCGCACCTGTAGTGGCACCATTGAACACGACGATGTCGAAGGCGGCGACAACGGCATTCCAGTGGCTGGCGGGTGGTCCTTCAGCGGTTTAGCAGCGGAGGAATCACACTTCTACTGGGAGTCTATTGAATAATTTGATTTCAGATAATCTGTTCCAAAAATAATATTATTTGAATAGACTTAATATTAAATTAAATTTAATACTTATCTTGATTGTATTTTAGTAATTTAATATTAAAGTGATTAAGTTTAATCATAGTTGAACTCTCTAAATTCTCTCTATATAAAGAGAGTCATGAGTCATTATTTTTCAGACACTTGAATTCAAGAGAAAGTTGTAGAGAGAAAATTCTCTGAAGAAATTATTTAAGAAGATTTCTAAAGATATTTTTTGTATTTACAACTTGGCCCAAAAGTTTAGGGAAATTGCAAAATTTCCCCACTAGTAATTTTGTGAATTTTTTTTTTATTTGAAGCGAGCACACACTCAACAAACATGAGCTTGAGGGTAACAGAACTACTCGGTCGAAGCGTTCATCCTAGACGAATCGAAAAGATATAATTTTGATTAATTGTTTATCACATTAGATATCACAACAAGTTCTAATTTTGGAAAAAAATTGAAATTCTATTTTTTCCGTAAAATTATTTTTTGCTTCATTTCCAAACTTGATTTTCCAACAATTAGTATCAGAGTCAGGTTGTGCTCTATCTATCAGTGTAAATAGATAATCAAAATATATTTTCCTTCTAGAATGATTTGATTACATAGAAAGTAACATTCTTTAGATCTTATGCATATTTTGAGTTATATATGAGAATAAATGTAATATTATATATTTGTTATATAATTATTATTTTTTGCTAAGGTTGTGGTTCTTAGAAAATATACTATGCACTATCATCTCCACGTAGGATTGGTTTTTTAATTCATAGAGTTATTGTGAGCCGAAAACAGACATAGGACTTAATTGTAATTTTTGCAAAATGAGTTCATGACGAGGAGGAGATGGAGCAATGACGGTTGAAGACCCAAGGAATGCCTTGTGGTGAAAAACTATGTAATTTTTGTTTTTCATTTATTTTCTAGAAATAAAACCATAGAAACCTTAGCTGAAAATTTTATTTTAATTATTCATCTCCTTATATATCTATCTTATAATTATTTATGATATTTATATTATGTTATATTATAATTTTGATATGTATGTATGAGATTATCTACAGTTGATCGATTAAAAAATAAGAAGTGTGGTAATGAGAAAATACATGTGTTGTATTGTTCCATTTACTTCTTTAGGTTATTCGCTTGTTCTGAGAAGTGTGATAATGAGAAGGTGCATGTCTAGGATTGAATCTGGCAAGGAAAGACTTGGTTTTTAACTGGTCAAATATGACTCACTTCCCTTTTCTAGACCCTACCTGGCGCATGGTTCACATTCACTTCCTCTATTTTCCCTTAAAAGAAAAAATGTAGAGGATCGAAATTGTTTGTTTTTTTGATTTATTGATTCTTGTGAATAAATTGATGTGAATATTATAAAATTGTCATAGCATGCCATGCATATATTGGAAGCATGTCATATAGATTAGGTAAGAACGCCACTAGGACTATTGTATGATCATTCTTGAAATCTAGGAAACCTTACATATTTTTTATAATATTGAGTGGTTGAAGGTGAACAAGACCTACGACCTCCATTGATGTTCCTAAGTGATAGCATAATAAAGTTTTGAGTCGGTTCCTACCCTTGCTGCACCCCAGAGTAAACTTTATCATGTGGGTCCCTAAGGACAACTAGTCATGCATGACTCTCGGTGAGATTATCCCAAGATGAATCACAAATGAAGGCATGTTCATGATGGGTGTTGAGTCAATGATTACACACTCAAGATCGTCTCTTATTAAATAGTTTCACAAGAAAAAAATATCTAAGCTAGAGATGATGGCCAAATGTTAAATGGTTGTTGGTTCGTGTGGAGTTTTAAGAATTAAGATTCACAAACCGATTGGATGTAATCCATGTTCTTGCTAGTTAATCATGGGACCTAAGGCGACATGATTGATGGGTGTGAGAACGATCATAGCAATGGAAAAATGTTTTTCAAGGTTTTAATACAAGACGCATGTATCATATTACATTCTTGATATGTTGCTGAAATAAAAATATTTGCTTAAGAAAAAGATAGTACTTAGTGAATCTTTATTGTTTTTCAGTTCAAATATGTCTCATACTTCTCTTATTAGCATTTTTATTAGGAATAAATTGAATGAGGATAACTTTCAAGAATGGAAACAGAACTTGTTGATAGTTCTCAACTGTGAGAAACACAAATTCGTTCTTGACGAACCTTGCCCACCTGAAACTCAGCCCAAAGTAAGAAATTGCTGGAGAAATTCTGAATAGATTGCTCAATGTTATATGTTAACGATCATGAGTAGTGTGCTGCAAAAGGAACATGAGAATTTTCGTATTGCTAAAGAGATCATGAAAAATTTGGAGGATTTTCTCGAAAGCCAAGTTGCATTGGCTCGACAATTTGCTATTATAAATTTGATAAACTCTTAGCAAAAACCTGACACTCTGGTCAAAGAAAATATGCTTAAGCTTATGAGATTCTTTGTAGAAGCGGAGGAAAACAGAGCTGAATTGGACGTGAACACTTAGATTGAAATAGTGTTCAAATCCTTGACCAAGGAGTTTGCTAGCTTTAGGGCTGCTTATAACTTGGGGAACAAGGCGCTTACCTTGACTCAGCTCATGAAGGAATTACAATCCTGTAAGTTGATATTGAATGGTGGTAAGCCAATTTAGGAAAAACCTGAGGCAAACTTAGCTGTGGGCCCCTCATCTTCTAAGAGGAAGTAGAAAGTTAAGGGAAAGAAGAAACCGACTAAGTCTTTAATTCCACCTCGTGTGGGTAGGAAGAAGGCTAAGAAGTCAAAACATCCTAAAAAGATCATATGTTTCTTCTGCAACAAAAAAGAACATTTCAAATCAAACTCTAATGAGTATTTGGATTACCTTGCCAAAAAGGGAAAATGTATAGAACTCTATTGTGGTTGAAGCTTTCTTAGTGGAAGAATCAATTGGCAACTGGGTTATTGATTTTGAAGCCACTAACCATGTGTGTGTTTTGTTACAGGGGTTCAGCTAAATGAAAAGTCTGTGTGATAGGAGCCTCTCGTTGGGGACCAGAGATGAGAGCTATGTTTTAGCCGAAGCAGTGGGAGAAGTTATTTTACATTTTGATAATTTTAGGAAGATTGTTTTAAAGGAAGTATTTTATGAACCTCTTTCTAAGATATTAGTTTGTAATAGCCATACATTGTATTTTGACAAGAAGCTCTATAATAGTCATATATAGTAGTCTGTACATAGGCGAAATGTAAATGTATGCCAATAATAAATTTTGTTACATTCATAGAGACGTTTACAATAATGTATAAAAGAAAGAGAAGAATTTTCAAGCCACATCTGTAAGAAAGACGTAACACCCGAGATTCATCTCCGATAGATCAGGTCAGATCGAGGGCATTACATGGTTTGGCATCATAGCACGGTTTAGTCGATTCTTAAATAAAGGAAGATGAAGGAACCTTGTATGCATAGCACGTCGTGCCTGGCTTAGTCTCTCAGGTATGTATGGCTTACTCTATTTGTAGATAGGTGAAGGAATACAAAAATGTAATTGCATCTTGTGAAAAGCCCTGAAAAGGGCAGAAGTTTACTTTAAAAGAGGTAATTTTGATGGTGATTGTCCTCATGGCTATGCCCCATGGGCCACCAAGAATGTAACACCCTATACCCGTCCTAGTCGCCAAGCCCGAATACGAGATGCCACATCACCATCTCATGTCATATACAACAAGTAAATGTTCATTTTAAACTAAGCGTCTTCTATTTTAATATTCGTATAGGTTTAAGTCAATTGTACTTGTTAGATATCATTGTTATATGCAAATCATATAAAAAATAATCCTAAAAATGAGAGCTTATATGCATAAGGTCCATTTAGCAAAATTCTCAAAATGTGCCCGTAGGTATCAATATTGACACTAGGGTATCGATATTTTCTCTGTGTGGTATTGATACCACCTGGAAAAACAATACCAAACTTACATTCTCTTTCTCGACTAAATCCCAAAGTCTCAAAAATTATCGGTACCTGTCATGAAATATCGATACTTTGACCTCGAGTATCGATACTCGGGAAAAGGTATTGATACCAAATCTCTATTCTGACTCCCTTCACGTTTTAAAATCAGAGGTATCAATTTTAAATCCCAAATATCAATACCTCTACCACTGGACATAAAAATGCAGCATACATATGCAATTAACTCATTCCAAAATAGATTCTAAGCATCACGCACCATTTACTTCGATAAATAATAAACCAACGGCTAATTTTTATAGTTCAAATCGTCAAACGTGTCCAAGCAAGATACATCAAGTCATCATTAAAGTTCATGAACATAAGCAAACATATAAACTCGTAAACTTCCAAAACTGAAATAAACAAAGTCAATAAGTAATCCAAACATATCATGGCACTAAACAAGTCTACCACATTGCCTTATTTCCCAAAATGAAAATAACTTAAATAACACCTACGAGAATAAACGAGTCTTCCTTGGATCACTCCCTAGGACAACCACACTGCCAACACCGAACCATTACTAATATGAAAATGTTGAAAAGAGTGGGTGAGCTTAAACAAGCTTAGTGAATGAGTGAAATAACCACAATGCAAACATTTCGTCATGCATCCACAAAAACCACATACGTATATGATACTAGAGTCTCATGTTTAGTAACGCGTAAAACTTTAACATGCATCATCTAATAGTTCATTTGCATAACATTTATAAGGATAGTTTGCATAGCAACCACATATTTATTAAGGCATTTTTCACACTACAAACACACATATATATACAAGATAATTTGGCACTTGAGTTATGAAACTTATAGTGAGCTCTATCATCACTCAACGGATACACGGATCTCCATCACACCAAACATAGACTTATAGAGTCAAATATGTCCCAAAAGTGAAGCGTATAGCTAACACTCTCCTTATTTCCCCTCACATGTCCCGTTGAATGGAGCTTAGCTCACATTCCCTTATCCCTCAAAACATGCCCAGAGCCTCAATGCCCAAAATCATTATACATATAGGTGAGTACTCACAATCCAATGGCATGCCAACTATATCCAACAGTTTCAAGATCACAAGGCCAAAATATCTTAAATCAAACACATAACACTTACCGATTATTCATGCACTATCACTACATGTTAGTATCTTTTGCAAAACAATATCACTGTCATTTAACATATATATCATGTATTCATTTTCATTTTTCACAACGGTTACATTATCAACATATCACATATATGAGCTTCTCATCACTGTGCACAGCTTTATTGTAACATCCCAGTTTAGGGCCTAGTCGGAATAATGGTTCGAGACCACAAATTCGAGGGTCATGAATGAGTTTTTGAGGTTTATATTATGTATGTATGCTAGTGTAAAAGTTTCATGAAATAATTTTGTGAAATTATGGTTGAATTATCCAAAAAGGACTAAAATACAAAAGTTGCAAAATGTGTGTTTCTAGAAGCTATTTGTGTGAAATAGCTTTAGATTATTAATTAGAGGTCTTTAAATAGCAATTTACCCAAATTCTAATTTTTGGACAAAAAATGGGCATGGATGAGTCAAAATTTGAAGTTTATCAAAAATGGCATTTTGGTCATTTATCAAATAAGTGATTAAATAGGTGAAAAGATGATAAAAATTCACTCATCTTCTCCCCCAAGCTGCCGAAAATTAGAGAAGCCATTGTTAGTGCTCTTTTAATTTTTCAAGCCTGCTAGTAAGTGCTCTTAAGCCAGGTTTTTGATATTCTTCGTATTTTTGAAGTCCTAGTAGCATGAGTAAGCTATTTTTAGCTATTTGGTGAGCTATTATAGATGTTCAAAAATGTACATTTGTATGACATGCATGTATTTTGATGTTTTATGGAAGAATATGAAAGCTTGATGTAGTAGAAACATCTTTTTCTAAGTGATTTTCCATGAAAATGCATGTAGGGACTTAGTTGTGAAAATCTTAAGTTTGGTCATACATGGGTGATTTAGTGAGAATTGTTGAATGCTTTAGTTGAGTAAGTGGTTCGGTTAAGCATGAAAGGCTATAAAGTTGAATAAAAATCACTTTACGAGCCTTTAGGGCTAAAGTGTAAATATGAGAAAGTTTAGGGGCAAAATAGTAATTTTGCTAAAGTATGAGATGTGGGTCAATTTAGTCAATGTGTGTATTGAATAAGCTGATTTATTCATTATAGATCAAGAAAGACAAAGCCCGAATCGAAACCGAGGCAAAAGCAAGGTGGTGGACTAAATTGCACATTTCAATACTTTTGAGTATCGAGGTAAGTCTATGCCTAAACAATGCATTCATACTTACAATCTGTTAATGCTAGCTAGGGTGTAGCATGGATGAGAATGAATGAGAATGATTGGGAACCTATGTGGTTCAAGTAGAATGAATGTAATATAGATGTGAATGGATGAATAATTGGGTAAATAGACTTGTGTATGTGTTGTGATAATGCTAGATGGTGGGCTAAGTGCGATACCATCCAAATGCATATTGATGATGAGATGGCTATGTGCGATGCTATCATTAAGTATATCATTCAGTGGCTATGTGCAAGATCATTATGATTGCCTTTGTGGTAGGCTAAGTGCGATACCACCTTATAAATTGATTGTGGTGTGCTAAGTGCGAAACCACCGAGATATTGGCTGTGTGGATTAATTGTGTGTAATAGCTGTGTGGATAAGATATGTGGATTAGTTATGTGGATTAGCTATGTGAGTTAGCTATGTGGATGTATTATTGAGCAATAATGATGTGTTGTATATTGTGTAAATGTGATATTGAATGCAGGGGTGCATTTCAATAGTTATGAGCATGTGACTCATGATGTGTTGGTAATATGGTAAGGGATAGAAAGAGTAAGCATAGTTGTGTATCATATGTTGGTATAATGCTAATTGTGGTTGGGCTTATACTATGATGCTTAATTGTTTATGTGTAAACTTACTAAGCTCAAAGCTTACTCCCTTTCTTTTCCCTTGTCTTATAGATTAAAAGTGGTGAATCGAGATACGAAGATCATTGGAAGATAGCCCACATATCAGCACACTTTGGTACATGAAACTTAATGTTTTGTATATGGCATGTATAGGGGCTAGACAAGTTAGTCAATTTTGTTGTAAATGGATAAGATGTGTTAGTCTTTTTATGGGAAGTGTATTTTGTATAATGCCATAGTTGTTGGCTATTACATTATATGAAAAAGATATAGTTTTCTATGTGAGATTGTATTCAATTTGAGTTGATTATGATTGTGTTGGATGAGTATTTGTTGTGTATGCTAGAAGGGTGAAAAGAACTTGGCACTTAGCTTTGTCCTTGACCATGTGGTTAGACACACGGGCGTGTGTCTAGACCATGTGTGACACATGGTCAGCCCACGGGCGTGTGCTGTGGCCGTGCGTCCCCTGCATGTTAATATTGTAAAACAGAATAGACCACGGACTAGTCACACGGACGTGTGCCTAGGGCGTGTGGGATTAATTAGTGTTAGCCACGGGCTAGCCACACAGGCGTGTGTCTAGACTCTAGGCCGTGCGAGGGAAATCAGTGTTCACCACGGTTGGGGAGCACGGGCGTGCCATGGCCGTGAGGCAATTGGCAGAATGCTCAGGTTTTTAGCACGGCTAGGGAACATGGGCGTATGTGTCCATACACGGGCGTGTTACATAGTGCACGGGCGTGTGAGCCCTATATAAAAGAAGAAAATTTTTAAGGATCGTAAAAGTTTTGGATTAGTCTCGAGAGCCCTCGTGTGTATGAGTGAAGCCTCGTAAGTCGAGAATGAAGTTATAGAGAGTAATGACGTTGAGCCTACGTGGCGATTAAGTGGGTTGAGTTCGGTAACGCCTCGGGCCCGGTTCCCGACGTAGAACCCGGGTAAGGGGTGTTACATTTAGTGGTATCAGAGCTATGGTTTAGTCGGTTCTAGGACTACCGTAGCGGGTGTAAGAGTCTAGCTATACATGCCATAAGTGTACGATGATAGTGTGGTGGTTTCTGATAATTTTAAATCTTGTTTTATATAGAATATGGATTCCGATCCATTGACTGTTGATGAAGCAACTAGTAATGCGCCGGCTCTGCGCAAGGGCGTGCGGTGCAAAGTGGACCCAGGCGAGGGGTCAAAGGGAAGAGGCACGAGAAGCCTTTCTCTATATGATGAGTGATTGGTACTCGGACTACGTTCGAGCGAACCCTAACGCTCAACCTCCTCCACCTCCTCCTATACCTCAGCCAAATCCAGTGGCTCCTCAAGGTACGGATGTAGTGAGGATATCGAAACCCCCGGTGGATAAGATTAGGAAACACGGGGCTGAGGAGTTTAGAGCTAAAGTAGATGACGACCCTGAGAGTGCGGAGTTCTAGTTAGAGAACTCGATGAGGGTGTTCGATGGGCTCTCATGTACACCAGAGGAGAGTTTGAAGTGTGCCGTATCTTTACTGAGAGAGTCGGTATACCATTGGTGGAAGACACTGACATTAGTGGTCCCGAGAGAGCGGGTAACGTGGGACTTCTTTCTGGAAGAGTTTCGGAAGAAGTATATAAGCCAAAGATTTACTGATCGGAAGAGGAAAGAGTTCCTTGAGTTGAAGCAAGGAAGAATGTCACTAGCAGAATATGAGCGTGAGTTTGTTAGGCTTAGCAAATACGCTCAAGAATGTGTGTCGACAGAGACCATCTTGTGCAAGAGGTTCGATGATGGGCTGAATGAGGATATCAAACTCCTAGTTGGCATTTTGGAGTTGAAAGAATTCGTGGTATTAGTTGAGAGGGCAAGTAAGGCCGAAGAGTTGAGTTCAGATAAGAGGAGGGCTGTGAGTGAAGCCCGAGATGTGAGAAAGAGACCGATGGGCAAGACATATCAAGCCCAGTCGAAAAGATCCAAGGAAGTGAATCCTCGGACGTCAGCCTCAGTGGGATATTCGCATCGAGACTTGGACAATACTCGTCAGGGTTCGAGAGTGCGAGCCCCTCGATGGAAAGTGTGGGCAATACAAAGAGTAAACCAGAGTGTCCAAGTTGTGGTAGGTATCACACTGCCGGAGAGTGTTGGGGAAACGATCGAAAATGTTACAAATGTGGTTCCCCGACCATTTTATCCGTAGTAGTGTCCGAGAGGGATGATAAGGAAGAGAGGCAAGAAGTGAGACCTAGTGATGTGTCTACGAGGGTAGACCACCAAGGAACCCAAGAGGTGGGGCTAGTGGTAGAGGTGCGTCCGGGGACTCTGTTTGTGAGACCGGAGGGTCGGGCACTGCGAGGGCGTATGCCATTCGCGCTCGCGAAGAGGCATCCTCTCCCGATGTGATAACGGGTACTTTTTCTCTCTTTGACACCTCTGTTATTGCTTTAATAGATCCAGGTCTACTCACTCTTATATTTGCATGAGATTAGCATCTAGTTTGAGTATGACCGTTGAGTCTGGACATAGTAGTTAAGGTGTCAAACCCGTTAGGAAAGCATGTGTTAGTGGACAAAGTGTGTAAGAATTGTCCTTTGTTGATTGAGAATCATTGTTTCAAAGCAAACCTTATGTTGTTACCATTTGATGAGTTCGATTTAATCCTAGGCATGGATTGGTTGACTACCCATAGTGTTTTAGTGAACTATGGTAGTAAGTACATTGAATTGAAATGTGAGAATGGAGATGTGGTTCGGGTTGAATCAGGTGGATCAGATAGTCTACCAGTGATGATTTCTTCCCTAGTGGCTGAGAAATGTTTGAAAAGGATGTGAGTCCTATCTTGCGTTCGTGTTGAACACTCGAGAGGTTGGGGTGGAGTTTAAAATAGTGCCAGTGGTGCGTGAGTATCCAGATGTATTCCCGGAGGAGTTACCCGGATTACCTCCCGGTGAGAGAGGTCGAGTTTGGAATTGAGTTGGTTCGAGAGCGGCACCTATTTCGATTGCCCGCATGCAGAATGGCACCTGTAGAGTTGAAAGAATGAAGGTTCAGTTACAAGAGTTGACAGATAAGGGTTTTACAAGACCGAGCTACTCGCCTTGGGGAGCTCCGGTATTGTTTGTGAAGAAGAAAGATGGGTCTATGAGGTTGTGTATAGACTATAGACAGCTTAACAAAGTGACGGTTAGGAATAAGTATCCTTTACCAAGGATTGATGATCTTTTTGATCAACTGAAGGGAGCTACAGTGTTCTCCAAGATAGACTTGAGGTCTGGTTATTATCAGCTCAGAGTGAAAGAGCAAGATGTGTTGAAAACTGCATTTCGGACAAGGTATGACCATTATGAGTTTTTGGTTATGCCGTTTGGGTTGACGAATGCACCTGCGATTTTTATGGATCTGATGAACCGTGTTTTCAGACCATATGTGGACAAGTTTGTGGCTATCTTTATTGACGACATATTAATCTATTCTCGAGATGAGAACGATCATGAAGAGCACTTGAGAATTGTCTTGCAAACTTTGAGAGATAAGCAGTTGTATGCTAAGTTTAGCAAGAGTGAGTTTTGGCTCTGAGAGGTCGGATTCCTAGGACACATGGTGTCAGGTGATGGTGTCAGAGTTGACCCGAATAAGATATCGGCTGTTATGGATTGGAAACCACCGAGGAACGTGTCAGAAATTAGAAGTTTCTTGGGATTAGCAGGATATTACAGACGTTTCGTAAAGGGGTTCTCTGTGATTGCTACCCCGATGATGAAGCTATTGCATAAGGATGTCAAGTTTGAATGGGTGAGACATGTCATGAGCTTGAGAGTGAAAACAATGTTGACTAAGGCGCCGGTTTTGGTTCAACCAGAATCGGAGAAGGAGTTTGTGGTTTATAGTGATGCGTCGTTTAATGGTCTCGGTTGCATGTTGATGCAAGAGGGTAAGGTAATCGCTTACGCCTCAAGGAAGTTAAAATTGCACGAGAAGAATTATCCGACTCACGATTTGGAGTTAGCTGCGATTGTTTTTGCGTTAAAGATTTGGCGACATTATTTGTATGGCGAAAAGTGCCGAATCTTTACAGATCACAAGAGTTTAAAGTATTTGATGGATCAGAAGGATCTGAATCTGAGACAGAGACAGTGGCTTGAGTTGTTGAAAGACTATGAGTTAGTCATTAATTACCACCCGAGAAAAGCGAATGTGGTTGCGGATGCCTTAAGTAGGAAATCCCTGTATGCTCTAAGAGTTATGAGAGCGAGTTTAGCATTGTCTAATGATGGTGCTATTTTGGCAGAGTTGAGAGCTAGGCCACTATTTGTTAAACAAATATGTGAAGCTCAGAGAAATGATAGCGAGATGCAAGCTAAGATAGCTAAGTGCGGGTCGGAATGTGATTCTGATTTTCGAATGAATTTGAATGGTTGTCTGATGTATCGCGACAGAATTTGTGTTCCTAAAAATGAGGAGTTGATTCGAAAGGTTTTGCATGAAGCCCACGGTGGGTGCTTGTCAATTACATCAGGCGATGAAAATGTACAACGACTTGAGGAAGTTATATTGGTGGCGGGTATGAAAAGAGATATTTGAGTTTGTGACTAAGTATGCGATTTGCCAACAAGTGAAATTTGAGCATCAAGTGCCTTGGGATTGCTTGACCAAAGTGATGGTTCCCGAATGGAAGTGGGATCGGGTTACCATGGATTTTGTGCTTGGGGTTCTTGGCGACTCGAGAAAGGGAGATTGTGTGGGTTGTTGTGGATAGATTGATTTGCGAAGTCGACTCACTTTATTCGATGCGTGTTGATTATTCTTTGGATAAGTTATTTGAGTTGTGCGTGGCGAGATAGTGAGATTGCATGGTGTACTGTGTCTATTATATCGGATAGAGATCCGAGGTTTACTTCGAGATTTTGGAAGAAGTTGCAAGAGGCCATGGGTGCGAGATTGAATTTCGAAGATTGCGTTCCATCCGCAATCCGATGGTCAATCTGAAAGAGTGATTCAAGTTCTTGAAGATATGCTTCGATCTTTGTGTGTTAGAATTCGAAGGTAGTTGGGAGAGATATCTACCTTTGGTCGAATTACGCTGTAACAATAGTTATCGATCGAGTATACTGAGATGGCACCGTATGAGGCTTTGTATGGCGCAAGTGTCGGACTCCTTTGTATTGGACCGAGCTTAGCGAGAAGCGGATCCATGGGGTCGATCGATAAAAGAGACCGAAGAGAAAGTGAAAGTAATCCGTAATAGTCGAAAGTTGCTTGAGAAGCGAGTAAGTCGTATGCGGATTTGAAAAGAAAAGAAATTGAGTTTGAGGTAGGCGACAAAGCATTTTTGAAAGTATCACCGTGGAAGAAGATTATGAGATTTGGACAAAAAAGGAAATTGAGTCCAAGGTTCATAGGGCCGTATGAGATTACAGATGAATTGGGCACGTAGCTTCTTGGTTGGCTTTGCCGGTAGAGTTCGAAAAGATTCATAACGTGTTCCATGTGTCGATGTTGCGACGGTATCGCTCCGATCCTTCACATGTGATTCCTTCAACGAAAATTGAGATAAGACCAGATATGTCTTATGAAGAGGAGCCGATTAAGATCTTGGCTCGAGAAGTGAAACAATTGAGAAATAAGAGCATAGCACTAGTGAAAGTGTTATGGCAGAAACATGGCGTGGAAGAGGCTACGTGGGAAAGCGGAAGAAGCTATGAGAGAGCAACATCCAAACCTCTTTTACGGTAAGATTTTTGAAGCGAAAATCTCTAAAGGGGGGAGAGTTGTAACATCCAGTTTAGGGCCTAGTCGGAATAGTGGTTTGAGACCACAAATCCGAGGGTCGTGTATGATTTTTTGAGGTTTATATTATGTATGCATGTTAGTGTGAAAGTTTCATGAAACAATTTTGTGAAATTGTGGTTGAATTGTCCAAAAAGGACTAAATTACAAAAGTTGCAAAATGTGTGTTTCTAGAAGCTATTTGTGTGAAATAGCTTTAGATTATTAATTAGAGGTCTTTAAACAGCAATTTACCCAAATTCTAATTTTTGGACAAAAATGGGCATGGATGAGTCAAAATTTGAAGTTTATCAAAAATGGCATTTTGGTCATTTATCAAATAAGTGATTAAATAGGTGAAAAGATGATAAAAATTCACTCACCTTCTCCCCCAAGTTGCCGAAAATTAGAGAAGCCATTGTTAGGGCTCTTTCAATTTTTCAAGCTTGCTAGTAAGTGCTCTTAAGCCCGATTTTTGATATTCTTCGTATTTTTGAAGTCCTAGTAGCTTGAGTAAGCTATTTTTAGTTATTTGGTGAGCTATTATTGTAACATCCTGACTTAGGGCCTAGTCGGAATAGTGGTGCGAGGCCACGAATTCGAGGTGAATTTATGAGTTTTTAAGATTTATGTCACGTTTGCATGTTAGTGTGAAAGTTTCATGAAGCAATTTTGCTAAATTGAGGTTGAATGGTTCAAAAAGGACTAAATTGCAAAAAGTTGCAAACTATGAGTTTCTAGAAACATTTTGTATGAAATAGCTCTAGAGTAGCAATTATGAGTCCTTAAATAGCAATTTGCCCAAATTATAATTTTTGGACAAAATTGGACATGAGTTAGTAAATGGTGATATTTTTAAGAGTAGGGCATTTTGGTCATTTACCTATTAAATGATTAATAAAGGAAAAAGATGACAAAAATCATTATCATCTTCTTCCTCATTGCCGAAATTTTCAAAGAAACCATAGCTAGGGTTTACTCATCTTTCAAGCTTGCTAGTAAGTTCATCTTAGTCCCGTTTTTAATATTCTTCGTGTTTTTGAAGTTCTCGTATTATGAATTAGCTATTTTTAGCTATAAAATGAGCTAAGATGCATGTTCAAAAATCTACCCATGTATGACATGCTTGTTAAATGATGTTTCATGGAAGATTATGAGAGTTTGATGTTAGATAAACATCTTTTCCTTAATGAATTTCATGAAAAATGAATATAGGGACTAGTTTGTAAAAGTTTTGAGATTTCTCATACATAGTAGAAATAGTGAGAATCTATGGTTTCATAGTAGAGAAAATGAATCAGCTAAGCATAAAGTTTAAGAAAGTTGAATGAGAATCATTTTACGAGCCTTGGGGCAAAAGTGCAAATATGAGAAAATTTAGGGGTAAAATAGTAATTTTGCCAAAGTATGATTTAAGAGTCAATTTAGTCAATGTGAGTATTAAATGATCTATTTATGACTATAGATCAAGAAAAACGAAGCCCGGATTGAAACCGAGGCAAGGACTAAATTGCATATCTAAATTGCATATCTAAATACATTTTGTATATTGAGGTAAGTTTGTATGATTTCTAAGCTTTATGATTTATATCATTGAATTGCTTAGTATAATGTACAATGTTATTATGAAAAATGTTTAATGTTATGTTAAACAAAGAAATTAATGAGATCAAGCATGAGAAAGCCCCGATTGAAGTTGAATAACTTAGGATACTCGATCTACCACATGAAACAAGAAAGTCCGTATAAGACCAAGCTGAGGCATGGCATCGGCAAGCAAGCAAGATATCATGTAAGTCCAAGGCAAGCTTGGCATTGAATAAGTTATCATGTAAGTCCAAGGCAAGCTTGGCATTGAATAAGTTATCATGTAAGTCCAAGGTAAGCTTGGCATTGAGTAAGTTATCATGTAAGTCCAAGGCAAGCTTGGCATTGAACAAGTTATCATGTAAGACCAAGGCAAGCTTGGCATTGAAAAGTTATCAAGAGAAAGAGATCCCATATAAGTCCAAGCTAAGGCATGGCATTGGTGAGAACAAGAAAGACTTCGTATAAGTCCATGTTAAGTCATGGCCTCGAAATTTAGATGTGATTTAGTATCCTCGATTATTCATATAAATTCATCGGGAAAACGAGCTAAGCTCAAATGAGATAACAAGAAAGCTAAGTAAGCAAAGTTATTATCAAGTGAAAATGAGTATTATTCATGTTATGAATGATGAATCAGAGATTATAATTATTATGTTAAAGTATCTTTGATCAATGTGATCAAGTGATACACAGTACCTTGTTTACCTCTCAAGTATGAGACTAGTGAGTTTCATGAGATATGTAAGAATCAAGTATGAGTAAGTAAGCTTTATAGCTGAAATTTATGATGCCATTGTTTATGTCAAATGGTTTATATTAAGCAAGTATGTTGCTATGTGCATTATGCAAACTTACTAAGTTAAATGCTTACGTCTTTTATTATTTCTTTCTATGTAGTCCCGCCAAGCTAACTTGTGGATCGTTGAAGTCGGAGCTCGAATCACACTATCAACCGCTATTTTGGTATAGCCAAGTTGTCTTTATTAAGTATGGCATGTAGAGGAAACATTTCATTTTGAGTATATGTCTTAGAAAGGGCAAAAGTATGGGCTATCAAGTTTATTATTATTCTTTTGTAAATGGCTAAATGATTGGCCAAGATTGACTAAGTATGTATGTTATTGATATCAATGGAGCATGTTATATTATTCATTAAAGTTGTAGTGATTTGAGTTGTTGAGATAGTATGAATTTGCTCTTGATTTCAAGGTGGCAATTGTCTTGGTAAATAGCCTCTAAGTGCCCACACGGTCGGACACACGGGCGTGTGTCTAAGCCGTGTGTACCCTGCACCATTGCACCTTAAGTCAGAATATCAAGTTGTAGTACACGGTCTAAGTCCACGGGCATGCCATGGCCGTGTGTTATAAGTCAGAATGCTAAGGTTTCTCACATGGGCTAGGACCACGGGCGTGCCATAGCCGTGTGAAGTTTGGCAGTAAGTTCGAGTTTTAAGCACGGTTAGGAGACTTGGGCGTGTCCCAGGTTTACACGGGCGTGTCCCAACTCACATGGGCGTCTGACCCCTGTTTCAATGAAAAGTTTTCGATTGAGTTCCGAAAGTTTACGGACATGAGTTTAAGGCCTCGTAGGCCCATGAAAAGTACAATTTGATTAAGAAGATAAGTTCTTAATTCGAAATGAAATTTTATAGCCCGTAAGTACTTGATTAAGCAAGTTCAAGCATAGTAACTTCTCGTATCGGGTCTAAGCCTCGGACTCGGGTATGGGGTGTTACAATTATGGATGTTCAAAAATGTACATATGTATGAAATGCATGTATTTTGATGTTTTATGGAAGAATATGAAAGCTTGATGTAGTAGAAACATCTTTTGCTAAGTGATTTTCCATGAAAATGCATGTAGGGACTTAGTTGTGAAAATCTTAAGTTTGGTCATACATGGGTGATTTAGTGAGAATTGTTGAATGCTTTAGTTGAGTAAGTGGTTCGGCTAAGCATGAAAGGCTATAAAGTTGAATAAAAATCACTTTACGAGCCTTTAGGGCTAAAGTGTAAATATGAGAAAGTTTAGGGGCAAAATAGTAATTTTGCTAAAGTATGAGATGTGGGTCAATTTAGTCAATGTGTGTATTGAATAAGCTGATTTATTCATTATAGATCAAGAAAGAAAAAGACCGGATCGAAATCGAGGCAAAAGCAAGGTGGTGGACTAAATTACACATTTCAATACTTTTGAGTATCGAGGTAAGTCTATGCCTAAACAATGCATTCATACTTACAATTTGTTAATGCTAGCTAGGGTGTAGCATTAATGAGAATGAATGAGAATGATTGGGAACCTATGTGGTTCAAGTAGAATGAATGTAATATAGATGTGAATGGATGAATAATTGGGTAAATAGACTTGTGCATGTGTTGTGATAATGCTAGATGGTGGGCTAAGTGCGATACCATCCAAATGCATATTGACGATGAGCTGGCTATGTGTGATGCTATCATTAAGTATATCATTTAGTGGCTATGTGCGAGATCACTATGATTGCCTTTGTGGTAGGCTAAGTGCGATACCACCTTATAAATTGATTGTGGTGTGCTAAGTGCGAAACCACAGAGATATTGGTTGTGTGGATTAATTGTGTGTAATAATATTTGTGTGGATAAGATATGTGGATTAGTTATGTGGATTAGCTATGTGAGTTAGCTATGTGGATGTATTATTGAGCAATAATGATGTGTTGTATATTGTGTAAATGTGATATTGAATGCAGGGGTGCATTTCAATAGTTATGAGCATGTGACTCATGATGTGTTGGTAATATGGTAAGGGATAGAAAGAGTAAGCATAGTTGTGTATCATATGTTTGTATAATGCTAATTGTGGTTAGGCTTATACTATGATGCTTAATTGTTTATGTGTAAACTTACTAAGCTCAAAGCTTACTCCCTTTCTTTTCCCTTGTCTTATATATTAAAAGTGGTGAATCGAGATACGAGGATCATTGGAAGATAGCCCACATATCAGCACACTTTGGTACATGAAACTTAATGTTTTGTATATGGAATGTATAGGGGCTAGACAAGTTAGTCAATTTTGTTGTAAATGGATAAGAGGTGTTAGTCTTTTTATGGGAAGTGTATTTTGTATAAAGCCATAGTTGTTGGCTATTACATTATATGAAAAAGATATAGTTTTCTATGTGAGATTGTATTCAATTTGAGTTGATTATGATTGTGTTGGATGAGTATTTGTTGTGTATGCTAGAAGGGTGAAAAGAACTTGGCACTTAGCTTTGTCCTTGGCCATGTGGTTAGACACTGCAGGCGTGTGTCTAGACCATGTGTGACACACAGTCAGCCCACGGGCGTGTCTTTGTGGCCGCAAGGCCCCCCTGCATGTTAATATTTTAAAACAGAATAGACCACGGACTAGTCACACGGGCGTGTGCCTAGGGCATGTGGGATTAATCAGTGTTGGCCACGGGCTAGCCACACGGGCGTGTGTCTAGACTCTAGGCCGTGCGAGGGAAGTCAGTGTTCACCACGGTTGGGGAGCATGGGCGTGCCAAGGCCATGGGCAATTGGCAGAATGCTCGGGTTTTTAGCACGGCTAGGGAACATGGGCGTGTGTGTCCATACACGGGCGTGTTTCATAGTGCACGGGCGTGTGAGCCCTGTATAAAAGAAGAAAATTTTTAAGGATCGTAAAAGTTTCGGATTAGTCTCGAGAACCCTCATGTGTATGAGTAAGGCCTCGTAAGTCGAGAATGAGGTTATAGAGAGTAATGACGTTAAGCCTACATGGCGATTAAGTGGGTTGAGTTCGGTAACGCCTCGGGCCCGGTTCCCGACGTAGAACCCGGGTAAGGGGTGTTACATTTATAATCATATAAGCACAAAAGCACAAGATAAATATAGATACAAGGAAACTTACACTCGAAATTTAGAGTAGGGGTTTAGGCTACTACTAAATTCCCAAATGACACTTGACTCGTGTCTACGAGCAGTCATTCCAAACACTCACCACTAATGCTTTCGCCGAGAAGCTGAAAGCTCAATCTAGCTCTTTCTTTAACTGGTAGAAGGCCTTAATGAATTAAGGCTTCACACACAACAATCATACAATAAATACAGTCAGATAACGACCAAGGATTCACTCAAACCAACCAAAACACAAGCCTAAGTTAAGTTTCCAAGTAGCTCAAAACCATTAACATAACAAACTTAAAATGCTCATAACTCGGTCTATGCTTAACCTTTTCACGTTAAATGAATTCCGTTCATCTTATTAATCACCTACGCCTAATTCCCAACCTTTATATTACACTAAAATGCTCAATTCATGGTATTGACATTTTTCGACATCTTTTAAGCAATTTTCACAAATTTCATTAAAACATGAGAAATCATCAATGAAACTTCAATTCAAGTTTAAAAACCTCTTAATCACATTGAAACTAATAGAAAAACACTTTAAAACCACATTTTTACCCAAAATCTCAGAATCCACCATTAATGACTCCATTTTCGGCTTTTATTAAAAATTTGCGGTTCAATGGCTAACACTTCAATTTTAAGTACTAGATATCATGGAAAACTCATAAGAATTCGAAACATTACCTTTTATGGAAAATTAGACGAGTTTTGATACAAATCTAGAAAACCCACGTTTAGAGAAGATGATGGAATCTTTGGAGTTTTTGAGTGTTTTTCTTAGGGGTTTATTAAGGTAATTGGCTTGGGAATGTTAGGAAATCAATGTGCTATGGTTTGGAAAGCAAAAACCAATGGGAGGGGCAAAGGAATAGTAAGGGACGATAAAGCTTGTTTTGGGGGAAAAAACCTATCGTGAAATCACGTTAGTGGGGGGAAGAAATAGGTTGAATTTTAAAATCTGGCCTAATTGCCTCTTAAAAAATCACAATTTTGACTCTATTTCAATCCAGTCCTTTTCCTAAAATTAAAGATTTCTAGAGCCCTATTTCAAAAATTGATTTAACAGCTAAGATGCCATAGTTGAATGTAATCTCGACTTATCATGCTACAAAATTTCGAGCACTCTAGAGCTAAAATTCCTAAAATACCCCTAAAACTCCTAGGCCCTATTTTGGGGTGTTACAAAGAAGAACATGCCTAAAAAGTATGATGTGATGTTAGTACCAAGCGACGTAGTTGTCCTCTAGGACATCAGATGTTCCTTAGAAAAGTCCCTCCTAGTTACGAGGCACTCATGGATGATCCTCGTAAGAGTGAATAGAAAGGATTTTAAGTGGTCCATACTAGAACTTAAACCCAACATCTGACCAGCAACATGAAAGAGTATGAGGAAAAAAGAGACTTGAGTGTTGTCACACCAATGACATCTGAATGGTTGTCAGCCTCATAGGCATTATTAGAATTTTGTATGTCCAGGCCCCCAAATGCGGGCTTATTTTGTTTTGGGTAGTGTTATTCATGATCGATAGAACCTCACTCTTGAGGAAGGTATCCTCAAGCTCTAAAGGATTCATATAGGACCGAAAAGTTAGAAGTGATATTTTCCTTGACATAAGAGTAGCCATTTGTTAAAGGAAGGATTGAACCATTCTGCAAGAATTGTAGAATAAAGGAAAGGATTAGGAGAAGGAAAAAGGAAGTCTAAAATGAAAAATTAAAAAAGGACAAGAGGATTCAACGGATGAAAGTGAGAGTTTTTGGTTGAGTAAGAAAGGATATTAGCAGAAGTGTTTAGCATGTCCCTTCTTATAAAAGAGGACCAGCCTTGCGTGGGAAGCTAGTTCAGTGAAGACCGTTCGATTTCCTCTTATAAGATAATGACAACTGGTGTAAAAAATAAATTTTGAAATAGAAAAAATTGAATGAGAGTAATCATGAATGATAAGTTAAGTTTAGGCAACTGTTCTAATTCTCCAACACATTTTTGACAATTATATAGGGAAATTGCATGAGATCTGCACTAAGGGTTTGACCACCAAAATTTATTTCTATCCTTAAAAGTAGATAAGTGACAATTTTTGAGGAGATTTTCAAAGGATATGCCAGTAAATGAGAGATCTTGGAACTTAATAAAGAACTCATATTGTCCTTACTGAGTGAACACTGTCTTTCTCAGGTGTTGGGCTCTTAGAGGGATGAAAAATTTGGAGGATGAAATTTCCTAAGTGGGGGAGAATTGTAATATCCCACCCGAAGAAGCCTTAGTATTCAAATGTTGTTTTAGAAGTAAGAATTTTGGAATGAGTTCTGAATAAGTAAAGTGATGGATTCATTTACGAAACAAAAGCTCATGAGTATTGATCGCTGTGAATCAGAGGTTTAAAATTTATAAAAAGAATGATCGAACCTGGAAACTAACTCTGACAACGATTGAGGCAAGTGCACTTATCGAACAGTAGTATAGCTTAGGCAAGACCGGATTATCGAACCCAAAGGAACTAAAAGTATTAATACTAACTTTCTTTTTATTATTTAGCCTAAAATAAGTGAAGTTGTTTATTAAACTAAATTAATTATCTACTAAGCTAAAGACTCTAAGACAAAGAAGAATGAATTTGGAAAATAACTTGGGAAAAACTCAGTTGATTAAGACGATACCCTAGGAAGAATCCACCTAGACTTCACTTGTTATCTAACACTGAACCATACGATTTATTCACTTAGTTTGATCCGTAAGACTCCCTAACGTATATTAAACCCTCTCTCGAGGCGAATAACGTCTAACCCTAGGTTAATTAGTGGAACTCTCGTTCTCTTATAATAACCCCCTAGAATAGCAATAAATCGATCTGTGGATTCCCATATTAGGTTTCACCCTAATCCGGCAAAATCTCGTCACCCTATCTCTAGGCGTGCGATCAACTCCGCTTAATTATGTTGGATCTACTCTTAGGCAGGGTCTATTCCTCCTCCACCTAAGCACATTAAATTTGGATTAAGCTCACATAATTAAGAACAAACTAAGTATTTATCATATAATTCAGTAAACAATAACAAGATTCATCATAGGTTTCATCCCCTTCGGGTATCTGAAGGGTTTAGTTCATAATAATAAAGGAAAACATCTCAAGAGAAAAGATAAAACAAAACATAAGAAATCCCTAAAACCCCCTGAAGGAATTGAAGAGGAGATCCTCCGTCTTGAGTATAATTCTAAAGCTTCTTGAGATGGATCAAGCGGCTATCCTCGAGTGAATCCCCACAAATCGCCTTCTCTGGCCTAGCACGACGCCCCTAGACGATGGCTTTGGGCTCCCCTTCTTAGGTCATACTTACGGTGTATTTATAGGCTTTTGAAATACGTTTCTTTCTCCCTAAGTATCCTTTCCCGAATGAAATTGCTCTTTTCCACGGTAGAGGCACGGCCATGGCGCACGCCCGTGTAAATCGTGGACAGGCCGTGTTCGAATTTCTTTAATGAGACACGGCCGTGTGAGTCGGGGTTAGACTGTGTTCTAGATGATTGACTTGGCACGGCCGTGTGGGTCCAAGTCTAGGCTGTGTCGATTTCCTCATTAGTCCATTTTGATCCGTTTTGAGCCCGTTTCTCGTTCTTTTTATCCTTGGGTGATTTCCTGGGTATAAGACATGAAAAGAAAGGATTAAGAGCACATTTTTACATAAATCAAAGGATAATTCATCCAAAAGCATACTAAATGTGGGCCTAGAATATGTTACTATTTCGGTTTATCAAATACCCCCACACTTATGCTTTTGCTTGTCCTCAAGCAAAATTCTCAACTTACAATTAAAATGAACTTCCTGTAATTCATAATAGTCATTGATAGTGTTTCATCATAATTCAGAGATAATTTATACATGGATAATTCAATTCAAAGTGTCCTAAAAAATCAAACAGTATAAGTCATAGATTTTGTAGCTCGAAAACATAGACGTCTCCCCTTATCTAGATAATTACCTTTAATTTGAAATCGACAAGGATTGACATCCTCACAAAAGATTCACTCAAATCACTCAAAGTGTTTAAGGTTCAGAATTTAGGCACTCAAAAGTCAAACATGAAGAGTTAATCCCATAGGCTTGCATGAAAATCAAATCTCCACCACTGAAATATGAGATGAAACACAAATCAAAAGGTCTTTAACAGGGTTGTAACGGGGCTAGGGTTAAGGTGTGGAATAAGGCTAAATTAGAGGGTTAGAATCAAGATTAAATTGACAAATTACCTAACTAAGAACTAATGAACTAATAATAATATTTACATCAATTGAAAACTAATAATACTAATAATACGAGCTTCTTTTTTCGATATTTGGAATTTAAATGTATAAGCTCGTTTAATCACATAACTAATAATGAATATTGAATATATATATATATATATTTAAGAATCGAACTAAATACATAATAAAGGATAAACTACTAAACTTCATAATTAGGCAACTAATCAGATCAAATCTCGATATAAGGGTAGTCAAAAGGAATGGTGATAACAAAAACAAAGGGGTTCTGGGTTAATATTAGCGGTTATGTCAATAAATAGGGTTGTTAGGATTAAAAGGGGTTCACTAGGGGTTAATTATGAAGGTATGTTTTTTTATGGAGAAAGTGGGTTAGATCCTAGGTGCCTTTATCATCTCTATGTATCAAATCAAAAAAATGTGGTCTCGACATGTATAATCGATGCAAGTTCTAGAATAACAAATCAGTGTTGACACACTCATAATCAATAGTGAGCAAGAAAAAGAATATATGCTCTATAAGGCTCAAAAACTCACAAAAATTATGGGTATTTTGATGTCAACCTCGTAAATTTCAAACTTCAAAGTAATATTTAAACTCAGTTCGACAACCTAGAATTTTTTTAATTTCTGAAAAATAGACTTATCATGCTTGATTCTCTAGTATTCTTCAAATTTAATTATCAATGCACAATTATCAATGACTTAATCTAAAACATATCAATAAAAATCATAAATCATCATAAATTTCATCCTAATTAGTAATATGAGTAATTTACTTTCAAACAAGACTAAATTCAGGGATTTGAGAATAATGCAAAATGTTTGGTACCTAATTTCAGAAATTTGAGAATAAAAAATTAGGCACCTTTTTAGGTTGTTCACCCCCCCACACTTAAGATGTACATTGCCCTCAATGTACAAAGATATATAACATAAATGTAATTTTTAGATCAGAAGATATGGGGATAAGTAAAACTCCCTGAATTATGGATGAGCTCCTTGGAGGATGTGGAAAATACGTTGGAGGAGCCAGTTTGGGTGACGATCCTGCGCTAGATGAAGAAATTGGGTAGCTCATGCAGGATTAGCCAGGATATACTAATAATAATTAAAACTATACTAATTAACTACTTAAGGAAAAGCAAGCTAAAGTTGAAAAAATAAAGATGAAACTAAAATTAAAAGAAAAGATGGATGGACCGTAGAGTCCTTATTGTTGGATGTGATTTCTAAGGCTGAGGATATGGTGGTGGTCGTGGCGTGATTCCCTAGCAGCCTTTAGAACCTAAAATTAAGAAACTAAGATAAAATAAACTAAATGAAGCATAAGATTGTTAAAGGGAAGGAAATTGAAGCAAAAGAGAAAAATGAAATAAAAACTAGATAGCCTCAAATATCCTTGGCTTGTCATTTGGATGAAGCTGCCGGCATGAACTCATGTGAATCGGTCTCCTTTGAGGAGATTGGCCTTTTATGCTTCTTTGCCATGGATATGATTTTGTTGTAGCTCAAGAGTTATAGAGGCTTTGTTTCTAAGGAAAAAGGGAGAGATTTTTGAAAGAAAAAGAAGATGGAAGAAGGTGGGGTGAAGGGGGAGGGCTGTGGGGTTTAAATAAAATTTTGCATCTGAGGCTCTCCCACGCCCGTGGACGGAGGGTGTGTCGATTCACACGGCCGAATCGCACAGCCGTGTTCCTAGGCGTGTTGGTTCCCCATGCTCATGTCTAGCCTGTGTTTGACAAGTCAGTATGTTGGCACGATTTTAAGGCACAGGCGTGTTCTGCTCGTGGTTGGAAAGTCAGTAGCTTCACACGGTTATGGGGCACGGTCGTGCCCCTTTGTCGATGCCCGTGGTGTAGTGGTTGGATCCGTGACATCGAAAAGTGGTTGGAATTGATTTGCATGGCCTCTGCTATGTCAGTACGGGGATTCTTATGGTCCACACGGCCACGACCACGGCCGTGTGCAAGGCTATGTGTCCTGGAATTCTGCACCCCTTGTTAGTTTATAACTAAGTGTTTCAGAAAGAAAAGAAGAAAAGAAAAATAAATTTAAAGAAAAATATGAGAATAAATTATGTTAGTGCTCGGGTTGCCTCCCGAGAAGCGCTCGTTTATAGTCTTAAGCTAGACTCTCCTCTCGTTTCCTTTGTCAGGGTGGTTTGAGGAGTTGGAAGTCCTTCCTCATGCTATCATTTGTGTCTTTGTGAAAAAATTTAAGTCGAGATGTGTTTATAGTAAAAGTACCAAAAATAGGATTACTTACCTCGACTGTTAGTGTGTGGGAAAACACTGGTTACCCTAAAAGATATTTCTTTGTTTGTGCTAGGGTCGGAGGAGGAGATATTCGAGGATCTACTCGATCTAATGAAGCACTGGTCCCCTATTTTGAAGTGGTTTGTTTTTCCTATTAGCTGTTTTGGGGGCTCCTTCAGTTTTATCTTGTGTGGTTCCGGTTCTTCGTCGTGTATCCCTAATTTCTCCTTGAAGTGTGTCTTCCACTCGTCTAGATCATCGAATTGAAACCCTCGATCTTCATGAGTTATTTCTTTGTTGGCATGGGGTTTAGGATCGGGTTCAGTTGTATTATTTGGTTGTGCTTCTTGAAAATAAGGGTTAACCGAATGGTTATTAGTAGAATTTACGTTCTCACCTTGATTACTCGATGTTCTAGCCGAGTCGAGAGCCTTGATGGTGACTGTCTCATTACCTACACAAAGTATGAGTTCTCCTGCATTAACATCAATTTTAGTCCTGGCAGTTGCTAAAAAGGGTCTTCCTAAAATTAGGGGGATCGAATTATCCTCATCCATGTCTAAGACAACAAAATCTACTGGGAAAACGAATTTTTCAATTTTTACAAGAACATCTTCGATAATATCCCTAGGAATTCTAACAGTTTTATCAGCTAATTGAATGCTCATCCTAGTTTGTTTGGGTTTCCCTAGACCTAATTGTTTAAACAATTTATAAGGCATGACATTTATGCTTGCCCCTAAATCAGCTAACGCATTATCAACAGTTAGTCTACCAATTAAACATGGAATTGTAAAACTCCCGGATCTTTTAGCTTTTGTGGTAGTCTATTTTGGAGAATGCTTTGAGCACTTTGCGTTAAGTTCCACATGTGACGACTGCCTAAC
Organism: Gossypium sturtianum; assembly: GCA_025698515.1. NCBI lineage: Eukaryota > Viridiplantae > Streptophyta > Magnoliopsida > Malvales > Malvaceae > Gossypium > Gossypium sturtianum. Next base: position 122,529,538 of record CM046955.1, read on the forward strand.
TTCCGTTTGTTTGTCAGAAGCTCTTTTAAAAATTTCCTAGAATTTGGCATCTGCGAAAGAGCTTCAAGTAATGGTAAGTTAATATGTAATTTCTTTAAAAGTTTAAGAAACTTATCGAACTATTCTTCTGTGTCGTCTCTTCTTAATGCCTCAGGGTAAGGTACGCGAGGTTGGTACTCCTTGATTACCGGTTTTGGCTTGTCTTGTGTTACCTCTACTTTACCTTTTTCTACCTCGTTTCCTTGTGTTGGACTGGGTTCGTCTACTTCTTCACTTTCTTGAGCTGTTATGGCTTGGATTTGCTCCTTTGGATTAATTTCAGTATTACTCGGTAGACGCCCTTGCGGTCGTTCGGATAATAGCTTTGCAATTTCTCCGATTGACTGGGTAATTTCCCCGATTGCCTTTGTATGTCCTCCAACTTGGTTCTCGATTTTTCTGATCGATGTTTGTTGAGTGTCGAGTGTTACCTCAGTTTTTTAGAGACAGGCTTCTGTGGATGCTATGGATTTGTTCAACGTCTCTTCGAGATTCGGCTTCTTTTCCTGTGGATAGGGCAGATTTTGGAAATTTTGAGGAGGTTGTTGTCTTTGATTTCCTTGGTTTCCTTGTCCTCCCCACGAAAAATTTGGGTGGTTCCTCCAACCTGGATTATAATTATTACTATATGGGTTATTATTAGATCTCAAATTGTTACCTATATAGTTCATCTGCTCGCTCTGCGTGCTCGGTTGGTAGGGTGGGTACTCGGGATTCGCCACAGTTCCACTTGTGTGTCTTCGCATATTTGGATGTACCGTGAAGAACACAAACTATCAAGCTTTTTATTCATCAACTCTACCGATTTGATAGCATGGTTACTGCGTCGAGGTTGTAAACTCCATCGCTTTTGTTGGCCTTGTTCTTGTAACTTGCCATCGAGATAGTTATTCAGTGACATCTCTTCAATAAACTCGTAGGTGCCTCTCGGGAGTTCTATTATTCGTGGTTCCACCGTGGTTGAATCAATTAGTTGTCTCATTGAGGGGTTTACACCGTTATAGAAAGTCTGGACTTGGAGCCACAAAGGTAAACCATGGTGCGGACACCTCCTCAAGAGATCCTTATATCTCTCCCATGCATCATATAGTGTTTCTAAATCCATCTGTACAAAAGAAGAGATATCATTACGTAATTTGGCCGTTTTGGCCGGTGGTAAATATTTTAATAAAAACTTTTCGGTCATTTGATCCCATGTAGTGATTGACCCTCATGGTAACGATTTTAACCACTGTTTAGCTTTATTCTTTAATGAAAAGGGAAATAACCGAAGTCGTATAGCATCATCGTAAACGCCATTTATTTTGAAGGTATCACGAACTCTAAAAAATTAGCTATATGAGCGTTTGGATCTTAAATCCCCGCAAACCATCAAATTGAACAAACTGTTGAATCATTTGTATAGTGTTAGGCTTTAATTCAAAATTATTAGTAGCTATAGCAGGCCTAACAATACTTGATTCGGCTCCTGTTAAATGCGGTTTAGCATAATCAAACATAGTACGAGGAGCATTATTTTCTCCCACATCTTGTGGTGGAAGATTATTTTCGTCCATCCCTTCAGTAGGATTGGATATGTCTTCTCGCTCTCCTTGGTAATTTAGGGCTCGCCTAATTTCTCTGCGATTTCTCCGAGCGGTAGCTTCAATATCACTGTCGTATTCTAAAGGTCCTCTCGGGTTCCTTCTAGTCATAAACTAGAGGTACCTGCTAGGAAAAGAAAGAAAGAAAATTTAGCAAATTTTAAAAATTAAAACTAAAAAATAAAAATAAATTGCAAAAAAATAAAAAATAATGGCTAAAGTAATAAAAATAGAGCTTTCTTAATATTTTAGTTCCCAAACATGGCGCCAAAAACTTGATCATTTGTGAATCGAGCTTTAAAATTTATAAAAGAATGATCGAACTCGGAAACTAACTTTGACAACGATTGAGGCAAGTGCACCTATCGAACAATAGTATAGCTTAGGCAAGACCGGATTATCAAACCCAAAGGAACTAAAAGTACTAATACTAACTTTCTTTTTATTATTTAGCCTAAAATAAGTGAAGTTGTTTATTAAACTAAATTAATTAACTACTAAGCTAAGGACTCTAAGAAAAGAAGAATGAATTTGGAAAATAACTTGGGAAAAACTCGGTTGATTAAGACGATACCTAGGAAGAATCCACCTAGACTTCACTTGTTATCTAACACTTTGAACCATACGATTTATTAACTTTGTTTGATCCGTAAGACTCCCTAACATATATATTAAACCCTCTCGAGGCGAATAACGTCTAACCCTAGGTTAATTAGTGGAACTCTCGTTCTCTTATAATAACCCCTAGAATAGCGATAAATCGATCTCGTGGATTCCCATATTAGGTTTCACCCTAATCCCGCAAAATCTCATCACCCTATCTCTAGGCGTGCGATCAACTCTCGCTTAATTATGTTGGATCTACTCTTAGGCGTGGTCTATTCCTCCTCCACCTAAGCACATTAAATTTGGATTAAGCTCACATAATTAAGAACAAACTAAGTATTTATCATATAATTCAGTAAACAATAACAAGATTCATCATAGGTTTCATCCCCTTCGGGTATCCGAAGGGTTTAGTTCATAACAATAAAGGAAAACATCTCAAGAGAAAAGATAAAACAAAACATAAAAAATCCCTAAAACCCTCTGAAGGAATTGAAGAGGAGATCCTCCGTCTTGAGTATAATTCTGGCTTCTTGAGATGGATCAACTGGCTATCCCTAAGTGAATCCCCACAAATCTACCTTCTCTGGCCTAGCACGATGCCCCTAGACGATGGCTTTGGGCTCCCCTTCTTAGGTCATACTTAGGGTGTATTTATAGGCTTTTGAAAACGTTTCTTTCTCCCTAAGTATCCTTTCCCGAATGAAATTGCTCTTTTCCACGGTAGAGGCACGGCCATGGCGCACGCCCGTGTAAATCATGGACAGGCCGTGTTCAGATTTCTTTAATGAGACACGGCCGTGTGATTCGGGGTTAGACCGTGTTCTAGATGATTGACTTGGCACGGCCGTGTGGGTCCAAGTCCAGGCCGTGTCGATTTTCTCATTGGTCCATTTTGATCCGTTTTGAGCCCGTTTCTCGTTCTTTTTATCCTTGGGTGCTTTCCTGGGTATAAGAGATGAAAAGAAAGGATTAAGAGCACATTTTTACATAAATCAAAGGATAATTCATCCAAAAGCATACTAAATGTGGGCCTAGAATATGTTACTATTTCAGTTTATCAAGTACGCCCTTGGGCAAAGTCCTAAAAGTTTGAAATATGGTCCATAGGAATAAGGCTTAATAGGATAATTTTAGGTGCCCAACATTAGGATTGGATTAAGTATAAGTTGCTTTTGGAATGCGTCTATGATGCCTTAGCCTGGTGGATTCCGAAGGAATGAAGCTTATTGCTAACCTTGAGGAAAATTAAGTATGACGAATCAATGAATAGTGGTAAGGGTATAGGTATATAAATAAGGTGCCCAGTTATAAAGAAGTATGATAAGCTAAGTAGTATTTGCCCAAAAAAGCCCATCTTGGCGTATAGAATAGATGAACCAAGAATGTTCTATTTATACGACCCTCTATAATAGGAACAATTAAGGAATCATAGGGAGGGATATTTTACTGAGTAGTAGTAGTCGCTCAAATGCATTTTTGGCCGACTCTGATATGAAAATAAGTAGACAAGGATTCCTAGTGAAGATTAGGATGATGAGTGAAATGAAAGCGACGGTTACAAAAAAGATGGTTATGAGGTATGAGGCCACGCCATAATGCATAATACCTCTAGTGACCAATTTTGTCCCGTACCAGTTGATTTGTAAGGAAAGTTGGTTTGGAATTAGCCAAACGTGAACGAGAAGAGTCAAAGGCTAAAAGACTATCAGATAAGTTTCTTAGATGTGACAAATTTTTATAAGCCACTTAGTCTTGACGTGACCTTTATCAAGTCCCCATGAAAACTTGAATTAGGTTAAAAGGACACCCAAGATAAGTTAAGGGAGTTATCTTCCTTCTTAAGGATGAGAGCCATGAGCAGATGGGAGATGCCTCTCAACAGATGAGTCTGAAACCCTAATTTCTACTAGAGATTTCCCTTCCAACAAGGTACATTTCATGACTCTGTCTGCTAGGGAAATGCAGATCTATAAGTATACTTGAAGAAATAAGGCTTAGTGTTACGTTTAGGGTTTAAACGAATAGATTCTAACAAAATCTCTATTTGTTGATGCGAGGAAGCCATAACATCTGGCTGATTGAAGGATCTGGAGCTCAGGCAGTTCATTTCAAGAAGAAAGGGCTAGATCTGAAGTTTAAACTGCCTTTGAGGTTATAATGTGAGTCTCCAAGCCGAATCTTGCCAATGTATTATGCATGTTAGTACCTTCTGTAAAAATGAGCTAAAAACATCTAATGTGGTGATTCTATGAGAAATGTACATCTAATGAACTTGCATGAATGATTCGTATGGATATGATCTCTGTGATCAATGGTTAGTGTGTTAATGTGTGTAATGAGGATATAAACAAGTCTATTGTGAAAGTGTCTGTCATGAGGAAGTCTATGCATGAAGTTTAAAGGGAATATGTTACATGTCTAGAAGCACGAATGCATCTATCATGAGGAAGTCTAAAAGGGATAAATCTGTCAAGTATGAGTCTGCATGAAGTGTCTGTGTCTGCCTCCGAAGTCGTCTAAAGGGGTCCTTCGGGATTAAAAACACGAATCTTTGAAAGGAAAAGTCAAAGTGAGCAAAAGAATCAAAGTGAGCATTTACATTATGAGAAAGAAAACTTACTTCAGTAGATAATCTAAATGATTCTGTAACCCTACAAAAGAATCAAAGTGAGCCTTTGATTCAAATACTTAGAAGGATTATTTTGTCGCCTACAATTCCAATTGGGGGAGATAGCTAGTCTTGGTTATTGGAGAAGTTGACTCCACGGGTAGAGACATAGATGTATTCATTGGAAGAATGATACATTGGACTGGACCCAAGATGAATTAATTCTGAATCCGTTTGCAAATTAATTCACTTGTGAGGTTCATGGTGTGATTTACCTAAATCCTAAGTTAGTCACTGACCATGCATATGTAACTCATGTGCTTTGATATAAGTAGAGGCTTATGTTCTAAAGATGATCAAGTCCATAGCTAGTATGTTGGGTACATGAGTTGTGTATGGCATGGCTTTACTAGCAACAATTGAATTCATAGCTTGATTAAAGAGTTAACAATATCCTCTCATTGGCATATTGTGGATAGATGAATATGAATGAGCAATTTATCACAATTAGTTGTTGACAGTGATCATATTAATCATTAAGAAGACACAATGGTGATAATAAGATAAAATAGGATCGTATTGAGTGAACGTATTTAACTCAAAGGAATCAAGGATATCATATGAGGATAACACACATATGACGAGGTCATTGGACAAAGTAGTTGGATTAGTTACTTTCGTAAAGAGTATACAATAAGGAGTTTTCAATCATTGTACTTATTGTGGACTGACTCCATGATTAAGTAAATTATGAATTATCAGAATGATGCTTTTGGACATAATTGCAATTACTCGAGCCTAATTATATATGTCTGATTGGTCCCTCCGCTAGCTCAACAAAAACTTGATCCGACTGCATTTGAATTAGAAGAAAATTCTACGACTTTGGAAATAATTTAATTTGGTTGATTTATTCAATGTGGAATTAAATTAGGCTATCGTGAAAATTGTTCAAATAGTGAATTTAATTAAAGAATTTTCTTGAAAAATTAATTTGAAAAATCTAAGTGATTTTTTTGAAAATTAATTTTGGTAAAGTAAAATTAAATTTATCAAATTAATTAAAATTAATATCATATTTTTGGAAATTAATTTTCAAGTCAGATAATTGGCCCAATGGGTAATTGAACTTGAAAATTGGAACTAAGATAAAAAATTGGGTCCGAGAACCCAAAACCAAGATCGAGACCCAAAAACTGGTCGAACCGAGCCTGGTTTGTGAAACTGGGTTGACGGTCCAACCAATGGTTGGACTAGACCGATCGAGCTGTCACTAGGCTCGGACTGAATCGACTCGGGGTGCCGTTAGGGTGTTGCACCTGCTATGGTAACACTGGACACGACGGTGCCGGCGATGGCGATGGCGACATTCCAGTGGTCGACTGTTGGTCCTTCGGCGGTTGAGCAGTGGAGGAATCACACTCCTATTGAGACTCTACTAGATAATTTGATTTCAGATAAACTATTCCAAAAAATAATATTATTTTAATAAATTTAATATTAAATTTAATTTAATACTTATCTTGATAGTATTTTATTAATTTAACATTAAAGTGATTATCTTAATATTAAATTTAATCAAATATTTATTTTGATAAGTATTATATTAATTTAATATTAAAGTGATTAAGTTTAATCATAGTTTAAGTTTAATCATAGTTGAACTCTCTAAACTCTCCCTATATAAATAGATAAATGGGTGATTATTTTTTACACACTTGAATTCAAGAGAAAATTGTAGAGAGAAAATTATTTGAAGAAATTATTTTAGAAGATTTCTAGTTATATTTTTTGTATTTATAACTTGGCCCAAAAGTTTAGAGAAATTGCGAAATTACCCCACTGGTAATTTTGTGAAAAAATTTCTTATTTGAAGTGAACCTACACTAGGCAAACTTGAGCTTAAACGTAGTGGAGAAGACTACTCAGTCTACGCGTTCATCCTAGACAAATCGAAAAGGTACAATTTTGATTAGGTGTTTATTACTTTAGATATAACAACCAAGTTCTAGTTTTGGAAAAATGTTTAAAACTCTATTTTTCCCTCAAACTTATTTTCCGTTGCGTTTTCCAAACCCTATTTTCCAATAGATGCACGATGGAATAATTCAGAGACTATCAAATGTCAAGTCTGTACCTGACTTAAAGAAAAATCTTATCTCGCTGGGAATTTTAGATTTTAATGGCTGCAATATAGTTATTGAGTCAAATGGTTTAAAAGTTTCTCATGGAGTTTTTGTTGCAATGGAAGGATAGAAAAAAGACAGTTTATATGTTATGCAAGGGTCAACAGTTATCGGTATGGCTGCAATTATCGAAGGAGAGCCGAAATTATCACCACGTCACGATAAGAAACATCCTGATGTCACAACGACACGACGTGATTCCTTCTCTACGAATTTCGATTCAATCAAACTCTGGAACATGTGACTCGGTCATATAAGCAAGGAAGATATGACAACATTGTGTAAACAAGGTCTCCTTGAAGACAGTAGAATTAGTAAGTTAGGTTTCTGCGAGCACTGCACTTACGAGAAACAGACGTGAGTAAGTTTCAACTCAGCAGTGCGCAGAACAAAAGGGACTCTTGACTATGTCTAGTCCGATTTATGGGGTCCGACTCCTAACATCTCTAAAGGAGGTAATAAATATTTCCTAACTTTTATTGATGACCATTCTAGAAAATTTTTGTTTTATTTTCTGAAACAGAAAAACAAAGCTTTTGGAATCTTCAAGAAATGGAAAACGATGTTAGAAAATAAACTAGGAAGTTCGTGAAGCAGTTGAGAATGAAAATGGACTTGAGTTTTGTTAATCCAAGTTTAATGAATAGTGAAAATAGGAAGGGATAGAGAGAAATCGCACCGTCGTAGGTACTCCGCAACAGAATGGAGTTGTAAAAAGATTGAACAGAACCTTGCTGGAAAAGGCCAGATGCATGCTTTCCAATGCAAGTCTAGTGAAGGAATTTTGGGCTGAAGCCGTAAGTTTGGCAAGCTATTTAGTAAACCGGTCTCCCCATCAAGTATTTAATGGTAAAGTTCCAAAGGATATATGGTCAGGCAATCCTCCCAATTATTCTAATCTTAGAATTTTTTGTTGTCCTGCTTATGCTAAATTTAGCTAGGGAAGGCTAGACCCAAGGGTCGTAAAGTGCATTTATCATAGTTACTCTATCGATACGAAAGGTTTTAAAATGTGGTGTCTAGAAACAAAGAAAACTATTGCTAGCAGAGATGTTAAGTTCGATGAATCGACCATGATTCGTTCGAAAAAGGGGTCACTTATTTTTAAACAACAAATCAGAGTGTCTCAAGCAAGGTGGAGTTAAAAGCTAAAACATGGGGTGACGTCACGATGACACGAAAAGCCACATCACAACGTCATGAAGAATAGTGTCATTGTCCCAACGAGAAATCAAGTGACCTCGAGACAAAACCCCGATTCTTGCAAAGTTGAAGTTATTTTGGATCAGTTTAGGACTTCATCTGACCCTAAGGTACCCTCACCATCTCAGTTAACTAATTATAAGTTGGCTCGTGACAAGAAAATTTGAGAAATCTGATCACCACAGAAGTACTATGAAGGAAACCTAGTAGCATATGCTCTAAGTGTTGCAGAAAGCATTGATTCGACCAACCCTTCATGCTATTCTGAGGCAGTTCAGGCATTTGATTTTAGCAAATGGCTTGTTGCTATAGAAGAAGAGATGGAATCACTTCAAAAGAATGAGACTTGGCCACTAGTAAAACCACCCATTGGTAAGAACATAGTTGGTTGCAAATGGGTGTTTAAGAAGGAGAAAGGTTTGGGTCCGAACAAAACTAGGTAAAAGTCAAGATTGGTCGCAAAGGGCTATAGTCAAGTGGATGGAGTTGATTTTCATAATGTTTTCTCTCTCGTTGTAAAACATACGTCCATTCGGGTGCTTTTGGCTCTTGTTGCATCAAACAATATTAAGTTAGAACAGTTAGATCTAAAGACTTCTTCCCTTCATGGTGACCTTGAGGAAGACATATACATGCATCAACCGAAAGGCTTCAAAACTGAAGGTAAAGAAGATCATGTTTGCCTTCTTAGAAAATCGTTGTACGGTCTAAAACAGTCTCTTCAATAGTGGTACAAAAAATTTGACTCCTCAATGTTAAGTATTAGTTTTTCACGAAGTAAGTATGATAGTTGTGTATATTTACAATGTCTTGATAATGGGTCATTCATATATTTGTTGCTTTATGTTGATGATATGTTGATTGCGACTAAGGATCCATTTGAAATTGAAAAACTTAAAATCATGCTTAACTCTAAGTTTGAGATGAAGGATTTAGCTGCAGCAAAGAAAATTTTGGGGATGAAAATTTCAAGGGATAGATATTTCGGAAAATTGTTTTTATCGCAACAAAGGTACTGTAACACCCCTAACCCGTATCCGTCGTCGAAATAGGGTTACAGAGCATTACCAAAAAATTTTAGAACATTTACAGACACTTCATGTTAATCATTATTCATTAACCGAGATTACTCATAACGTCCCTTAAATGGACCCTCGAGGCCCTATACAAGCATCAGGAACGAGTTGGAACTTAATCGGGACCTCTAAGAATTTTTCGCAAAATTACAAAATTTTTCTAAGGTGTAGGGCTCACACGCCCGTGTGACCCTGGGACACGCCCGTGCTACAGGCCGTGTTCGACCCCGTGTAACTCTCTAACTTGGGCACATGGCCATGCCACACGCCCGTGTGCTAGGCCGTGTGGTTAATTAATTCGATTCGAAATTAAGGGCAGGTTTCACACGGCCAAGACACACGCCCGTGTTATAGGCCATGTGGCACACATGGTTGAGACACACGCTCGTGTTTCATCCCGTGTGCTCAATTCTGAGCATTCTATTTCTCAAAATTAAAGTGCAGGGGACACAGGGCCTGACTACACGCCCATGTACTCGACCGTGTGTCACACACGGTCTGGTCACACGCCCATGTGTCTGCCCGTGTGGATAAAATAAAGCCATTTCCTAGCCTCATTTGTCACCCAAATTTACCATATACCTGCACTAAAACATACCAAGTACAAACCAGCCATTCCAAGCATTCAATTTAAGCAAATTCCATCATTCATCATAACATACCATTACATGCATATGTGTTTATAAACTTACCTTGGATTAAGTTAGGCATTAACATCATTTGATCACATATACTTAACATAACACATTTGAATATACCATAGTAGCCTACTTAATCATACCAAAATAAGCGATTACTAGCCATTCCAATGGCTAGGTTGCAAAACATAATTTTCAAGCCACTATTGGCCAAGTTATCCTACACATGCCATTATACCAAAATGATTTTACTAAGTATACCCAAAATGACTAGTTGATAGTGTGACGATGCTCCAATGATCTCCAACCTTCGCGAGCTTCCGAGCACTATAAAACAGGGGAAATAAAACAGAGTAAGCATTACATGCTTAGTAAGTTCGTATAACAGAAACTAAACTTACAAATCCCGTTTATTAAGTCTAAGCATACAATATCATGTTTTCCATCCATTAGCAATATTGCCTAAACACATGCACTCAATCAAACATGTTAGTCACCAAAATCTTGATATCAATCAAGTAAACATAGATGAGATTATCATACTATTTTCCTTGAAGAAATCATTCATTTCATTCCATTATTCTCTTATCATGCCAAGAGTTTTTCCCGTTGAATCATTGAAGTTCCAATGGCTGCTCAAGTGGTACACTCGAGGTGTACGATTAAATAACCCGTCAATTCTTTTTCAAGAGTACCCATTAGGGCACTTAATCAAGGAACACACTCTCGAGCCATATATCGTATAACAGGATTACCAATCCAGGCTAAATCCTTTATACAATGTATACTCATTAGAGCTCAATTAGGATCTCATTAGAGCTCAATTAGGATTACCAGTCCAGGCTAAATCCTAATTGTAACATATACTCGAGAGGTAATATATCAGGATTACCCGTTCGGGCTAAATCCTTTCTATAATGAGGTCTATAGGATTACTCGTTCGAGCTAAATCCGTCAGCAACAAATGATGGACCTCATGCATTTCGGGAAAGCATATATATTCATCGGAATTCAATATTCAAACGGAACATAACCCCTTTTTCACCATTTCAAGCGGGCATTAAATTTTTCATTATAGAAATCAACTAATTCACATCAATATAAGTCACATTACATACAAACACAACATTCAATTAACCATATTCACATGCTCGATTAAGTTACACGAACTTACCTCGACACTTGTTCGCGTATTAAATCTACTAATCCGAAAGCTTTTCCTTTCCTCGATCTAACCTCGAATTTGAGTTGTCCGGATCTATAAAAATATCTTTAATCGTCAATTTCATACATTTTATACTCATTGGGACTCAATTTACGTCCTAGGCAAAATTACCATTTTGCCCCTAACTTTTCCATAAATTCCATTTTCGTCCCTAGGCTCGAAAAATGAAACTTGTGCAAATTACTCCCTATTCCAAGCCTAACCAAAGCCCCATTACAAAATTTACAGCACATGTATTCATAAAAATTTAGAATTTTTCATCAAATTTTACAACTTTACATTTTAGTCCGTAAATCATGTTTTCATCAAAAATCACTTTGTAAAAGTTGTTTATCTATCAACAACCTTTCATTTTCTACCATAAATTTCAAATATTCAGCATATAGATCCATGAACCATTTTCCATACTTTAATAATTATTCAAATTAATCCCCCAAATAGATAGATTAGACTATCCCGGTTTCAAAAATATCAAAATTACTAAAAACGGGACAAGAAAACTTACCCAATTAGGCCTTGAAAGTTTCTTCTCTCTCTCCTAGGGTTTCCATGTATTTTTAAGGTTGAAGATGACAAAAATAAGATGATATTTCTTTTTATCATCTTTTAATTAATTAAATTATTTTAATCTTCAATTTAGTCCTTGCCTTTTTTCTATATTTCCATGGATGAGTCACCAAGAAAATCTACATACCTTTCTTAATGGTCTAATTACCATATAAGGACATCTAGATTTGAAATCCATAGCTATTTAATCCTTATAGCTACTAGAATTCAACTTCCGCATTTTTTACGATTTAGTCCTTCTCGAAATTAAGCATTTAATCGATAAAATTTTCGTATCAAAATTTTCACACAACATGTCTATCATAATACGAACCATATAATAAAATAAAAATAAACTTTATTTTCGGATCGGATTTGTGGTCCTGAAACCACTATTTCGATTTCACTGAAAAATGGGTTGTTACAACTCTCCCCCCTTAAGGATTTTCGTCCTCGAAAATCTTACCAAGAAAAAGATTCGGGTATTGCTTCTTCATAGTATCCTCCGGTTCCCAGGTAGCCTCCTCTATAGCATGTCGTTGCAAAAGAACTTTTACTAATGCTACCTTTTTATTTCTTAACTCTTTTGTTTCCTGAGCTAAGATTATGATCGGTTCCTCACTGTATGTCATATCAGGTTGGATCTCTACCTATGTTGGTGAAATAACATGTGAATGATCGAATCGGAACCGCCGTAACATAGACACATGAAAAACATTATGAATCCGATCGAGTTCTGGTGGTAAAGCTAACCGATATGCAACCGGTCCAATTCTTTCAGTAATCTCATATGGTCCAATGAACTGTGGACTCAGTTTTCCTTTACGAACAAACCGGAGAACTTTCTTACAAGGCGATACTTTCAAGAATACATTGTCACCGACTTGAAAATCTATTTCTTTTCGTTTCAGGTCAGCATAGGACTTTTGACGATCAGAGGCTGCTTTCAAACTGTCCCAAATCACTTTCACTTTTTCCTCGGTTTCACGGACTAAGTCAACTCCGTGTAACTTTTTCTCACTGAGTTCAGTCCAATACAATGGAGTTCTACATTTGCATCCATACAAGGCTTCATACAGTGCCATTTTAATACTAGACTGGTAACTATTATTATAAGCAAATTCAACTAAAGGCAAATGCTTTTCCCAGTTACCTTCAAACTCAAGTATACAACATTGAAGCATATCTTTCAAGATCTGTATTACCCGTTTATATTGAACATCTGTCTGGGGATGAAATGCAGTGCTAAAGTGCAACCGAGTACCCAGAGCTTTTTGCAAATTGCTCCAGAATCGAGATGTAAACCGAGGGTCTCTATCTGAAATAATAGAGACAGACACTCCATGCAATCTGACAATCTCAGAGACATATAATTCAGCCAATCTATCCAAGGAAAAATCCATACGTACCGGAATAAAGTGTGCCGACTTTGTCAACCGATCAACAATTACCCAAATGGGGACAGGGGTAACCCCGGTACAAAGTCCATAGTAATTCTTTCCCATTTCCATTCTGGTATCATAACCGGCTGTAATATTCCAAAAGGCAACTGATGTTTAGCTTTTACTTGCTGACATATCAACCATTTAGATACAAACTCAGAAATATCTCGTTTCATTCCAAGCCACCAGTACATCTTTTTCAGGTCATTGTACATTTTATTACTACCAGGATGAATAGACATGTTACCATTATGAGCTTCTCTCAAAATCTTCTGTACTAGTTCTGAACTTTTCGGTACACACATTCTGTAACACCCCTAACCCGTAACCGTTGCCGGAATAGGGTTAAGGAGTATTACTAAACAATCCAGAACATTTACAGTCATTTTACAACACAAAGTCTATCATCGTACAAACATATCAAAATATATGCATATGGTCCCTTCATGAGGTCTACGAGACCTTAAAAACGTGAAAGAAAAGGGTCGGGACTAAACCGAACACATAAATTTTTTTTAGAAAATCAAACATTTTTCCAAGCTGAAGAGGTCACACGCCCGTGTGGGTAGGCCGTGTGCCTCACACGGCCTCAGACACGCCCGTGCGTCTAAACCGTGGCAAAACATGGCATACATACTAACTTGTCCACATAGCCTGAGACATGCCCGTGTGCCTCACTCGTGGTCGACAACGAGCGGCACCACACGGCCGATCACTGCGCCCGCGTGTGTCGGCCGTGGTGGTCGAGTCGACATGTTTTGAAATACAACCACGAAGGACACGGTCGAGCCACAAGCCCGTGTGCTCAACCGTGTAGGCAAATATAGGCCATTTGCAAGGCCAATTTGCCACCCACACTTTGGGTCTCACTTACAAGCACAAACCAATTCAATTTCATACCTCAAATAGCATTCAAACATACCAAAACATACTCAATTTAATCTCTTAACATCATCATTCCTCTTCCTATTCAATCCATCTCAATTTACCATCACAAAGTAACAATTACACATACAAAGACATGCAATTTAAGCATCAATTAATCCCTACCAAAACCATCATGAAACATACCATTTCCATTCTACTAATTTATACCAAAATGATTACTCTCATAGATCACACATGCACATCTTTAATCATCTTTTTACACATCTAAGGCAAATACCAAAATCATCAAACTACCAAGCCATATCCCATGGCGAGGCTAAAACATTCAAAACATATCATAGTCACTAGCCTATACATGCCAGATTCCAAATATACACAACATCTAAAAGTACCAAAATAGATAGCCGATAGTGTGATTGAGTCTCTGACGATCCTTGGATCCGAGCTAGCTTTAAATACAATGTAAAATAGAGAAAACTTCACACAGTAAGCTTTAAAGCCTAGTAAGTTCGTAATATAATACATTTAACTCAATGATTCAAAATCAATAAACAAAATAAATCATCGCATAGATTATTTCACAAGAATGCTCAATCTAATCCATTCATCTATTTTCAAAATCATCACTCACATAGGTTTCATACATACCTTCGCCAACACTTAGTTAACGATTATTCTTGATATTAAATACTTGATACCACCTTTCGATCAATCTTCATTATTTAATCGTTTAAATCGCACACTTAGTGCCAATTTCATAGACAAAGCTTAAATATCATCGCACACTTAGTGCCAATTTCATAGACAAAGCTTAAATATCATCGCACACTTAGTGCCTTTACATTAAACCGAATTTATCTCAGTATCGCACACACAGTGCCAATCAATAAAGCCGATGCTTCCATTACTTCGCACACATAGTGCTATTCACCTCTGTCCCGATTCTAATTACGCACACTTAGTGCCACATTTCTCAATTCCACATATAGCATTTCTAATTCAATATTCACATATTCATTCAATTCATAGCACTTAGACATAAATATAACAACTCGTATTATATCCGAACTAACCTCAGACGTCAAAGTAACAAAATGAGTCGATTAATCGATCACTTTATCTTTGCCTCGATCTCGATCCAAATCCCTCTTTTCTTGATCTATACATATTCAAATTTAGCTTATTCAATCACCAAATCAATCAATTTAGTCCAAACACACATATTTAGGGCAATTTACAAATTAGCCCTCACTTTTTCATATTTTGACATTTAAGTCCCTATTTCATAAAATCATCAAATACACATAATTTCATTTCACACATGCCTAGCCGAATTCTCCTTATGTTCATACAAGCCCACATATTTCATTTATTTCACATTTTAATCCTTCAATTTACACTTTTCT
Organism: Gossypium sturtianum; assembly: GCA_025698515.1. Classification (NCBI taxonomy): domain Eukaryota; kingdom Viridiplantae; phylum Streptophyta; class Magnoliopsida; order Malvales; family Malvaceae; genus Gossypium; species Gossypium sturtianum. The sequence continues at coordinate 122,544,987 of CM046955.1, forward strand.
AAATTTAGCCCAAATTACTCAAATCCACAAAAAATTCAAACACAACATATGTTAATCTATCACATATCTTTCATATTTCATCACCAACCATCACAAAGCTCAAGAATTCATCAATGGAATATTACAAAATCACCATCAAATTCTAAAATTAAAGCATGGGCTTGAGAGAACACGAAGCAACGATAACAAAAACATAGAAATCATCAAAAACCGAGTTAAAAACACATACCAATTGAAGCTTACAAGTGCCGAACCCCTAACTCTCTTTTTCTTTTCTTTTCTTGCTAATTTTCGACCAAGGATGATGATAAAGTGGCCATCTTTTTGTTTTATTTAAGTTATATTAACGTAAATATAAAATACCAATTTTAGCCTTTTTAATTTCATTTAAAATATACTAACTTAAGGCTTTTATGTCCATCCATTTATATCATGGAATAATAACAACATAAGGACTCACAATTTAATAAGCCATGCCAAATTAGAACTTTAACAATCAGCACACAGCTTTTGCATTTTATGCGATTAAGTCCTTTTTGCAAATTAAGCACACAATCGATAAAATTTTCACACAGAAATTTCACACATACTTAATCACATACTGTAAACACCAAAAATAATATTAAAATATTTTTTCCGACCTCAGATTTATGGTCTCGAAATCACTGTTCTGACTAAGGTCTAAACCAGGCTGTTACAACTCTCCTTCCATTAAGGATTTTTGTCCCCTAAAATCTTACCAGTAAATAGGTTCGGATATTGTTCTCTCAT